>OU342667.1:47500-10047500 GCA_910589605.1 Chrysoteuchia culmella | reverse complement strand
AGTACGCTAGCATCGCAGAAAATTCGGGAAACAGTTTCGAAGCTTCGTAAAATCCGAAATCGTTGCTGAAGTTCGCGTGTGTGCAGCAGTTCGTGTGTTTCAACACCGGTAAAGACTATCCACGAACCAAATAAATTTGTTAACGGGAGTAATTTGCCTAAAATCGGTAATGTGTGAAAATAAGGTGCAGACTGGCATGTAAGTTGTAAAATTCTTCTACATCCTTTCCTATCCTTTATCCTAGTGTTAGATTTAAGTGATTATTGTGATTTTTTTTTATATAGAAAAGTGAATATAGTTTTTAAACATTTAAAGTATCTACGCGATAAAATCTCACGATTTACTTTGAATATAATTTTAATTTTAGTAATAGGCGATAAAATCTCGCAAATTAATTTTAAAGTTTACCTAGATAATTTAAAGTTTACGCGATAGAATCTCGCGATTACTTTATATTACCTACCTTATTTTTAATCATAAACTAAGCTTGTGTTATAGTAACTATATTTATATTTAAAATGGAGAACGAACTAGATTATCCGACACCACACATCCCTCGCGAAATGCTAAACCTTATACCTGAGTATAACGGGAACACAAAAACTTTAAGTTTGTTTTTGAGGAAATGTGAATTCGTTATATCAAAGTACCAAGGTGCAGCAAACGTTAATGAGTTTTTACTTCAGTCAGTTACTAGTAAATTGTCCGGGAAAGCCGCTGCTCTGATCAGCGAGCGAGGTGAATTTCAGACGTATGACGAAATAAAAGCAATCTTAATCCAACATTTCGGAGACCCGCGAAGTGAGGAATGTGTAGCGATCGAATTAGAAACATTAAAAATTAGAAACAATGAATCTTACTTAGAATTCTGTGGTAGAATTCAGGACGTGAGAGCAATTCTTATTTCAAAAGTTAACCAAAGTTCATCCGTTACCTTAAAAGAAGCAAAACGTATTATTTACGATAATACTGCCTTGAACGTTTTCTTATATAATTTACCCGAACACATGGTGCGAATAGTTAGAATTAAAAATCCGACCACATTAGAGCAAGCATTGAGTTTTGTTTTAGAAGAAGTTAATTTCCAAGAACAGTATAACCTTCGATCAAAGATGCTCCAAAATAGACCATTGATCACTCAACAAAATATATTTAAACCATCAATTCCGCAGAACACCCAATTTAAATTTGGTATTCCTGCATTTCCGACAAATCAATTTAAATTTGGTATTCCAGGAAACACCCCCAATCTTTTCCGACCAAATAATCAGTACTTTGGTAATCGACCTCTAAATACAAATGCATTCAACCAACCGCGACCAACAGCACCACAATTTAATAATTTTACAAAACCACAGTTTAGTACGAAACCCCAATTTAATACGAATACACCATTTCAACCAACGGGCTACCGTCCGCAAATAGGTCAATTTGGTTATAGACCTCAAACACAAGGTTTTAGACCACAGCCAGGCCAATTTGGATTTAGGCCTCAGCAGCAACATCAAGGTTACCGTCCTCCTAATTTCTCTAATGACGTTTCAATGAGAACCGCACCCTCTAAACCACAACAGTTTCCAGTAAACGAAATATCTACTGAGGAAACTGATTATTATAATTACCCTTATAATTACGAGACCGAATTTGATGAAAATATGTACGCTTATTATAATGAAAATGCATATACAGAACAATACCCCGATCCTGGTGAAATTGAAAGCGATAATAATCCACAATTAGAAAATAATCAGGAAAAAGTAGATTCTAATGAAAATTTTCAAGTCAATTGCCTCCGAATCATCCCGAGATAATTGAAATAAATTCAGACAATACTCTAAAATTACCTTATATATATGTACCAGATATAGATGCTAAGTTTATGTTAGATTCTGGAAGCACACGTTCTTTTGTTAGTACATCTAAAGCTAATGAGTATTTCAATAACTATAGATGCTACGAACCATTTATGGTAACTAGTACGCATGCATCCAGCGTCCATAATGATGTAGTTAATATTCCTCTTTTCTCAATTTTTAAAGAACCATTTACACATAAATTTTATATATATGATGTAGATAAAAGATACGATGGAGTAATCGGTTGTGATCTTTTGTCTCGACTCAAAGCAAATATTTCTTATAACCATATGATCCTTCAGACAGACAAGACTACTATCCCAATAGTTTATAAAAGTGATTATAAAATTATATTAGAACCGCGATCAGAACAACGCATTAAATTACCAGTAAATCAGGAAAACGGTGATGCAATTATTGAATTTAAGGAATTTTGTCAAGACGTTCGTATGCCTACTGCCTTAGTTTCTTGTAAAAATTATTTTGCCGAAACCATTATACAAAATGCAACAAATAATTTATTAGAATTAGTTATTACAGCACCCTTCAAAGTATCCAAATTTTGTAACGAAATAGAGACTAACTATAACGGTGACTATACAAACGTAGAGACAGATACCTTATTGAACGACAACTTAAATAAGCTTCGTTTAGACCATCTCAACATAGAAGAGCGTAGAGAAATCACTCGTCTATGTGAAGAATATAAAGATATATTTTATTGTGAAAACATTCCACTTACTTTTACCAATCAAGTAAAACACCAAATCAGAACTGTAAATGAAGACCCAATTTATATAAAACCCTATAGACAGGCACCGGCTCAAGCACAGGAAATATTACATCAAGTAGAAAAATTATTGCAAGATAACGTAATACAAGAATCACATTCTCCTTGGAGTGCCCCTGTCCATTTGGTTCCAAAAAAATTGGATGCTTCAGGTGAAATAAAATATAGAATGGTCATAGACTACCGACGTTTAAACGAGATTACAGTTGACGACAGATACCCACTTCCGAACATATGTGACTTATTTGATAAATTAGGTAAAAGCAATTACTTTACAACGTTAGATTTAGCTTCAGGATATCATCAAATTGAAATTACAGACTCAGATAGGGAAAAAACTGCGTTTTCTACACAAAATGGACATTATGAGTTTCTTAGAATGCCATTTGGTCTAAAGACAGCTCCGGCAACGTTTCAACGAACGATGAATAACGTGCTGAGAGGCTTACAGGGAATACATTGCCTCGTTTACCTAGATGACATTCTGATTTACTCGAATGGACTAAAAGAACATCTTCAAAAATTACGTGCAGTATTTGAACGACTCAGACAGACGAACTTGAAGGTACAATTAGACAAATCCGAATTCCTTAGAAAAGAAGTGCAATATTTGGGACATACGTTGACAAAAGACGGACTTAAACCTAACAATGACAAAATTAAAGTAGTTATGGATTACCCAATTCCACAAACACAGACTGAAATAAAACGATTTTTAGGATTCATAGGATATTACAGACGTTTCGTAAAAGACTTTTCTAAAATATGTCAACCCTTAACAGCATGTTTAAAAAAGGGCAAAAGAGTGATTATCGATAATAAATATACAGAAGCATTCCAAAAATGTAAAGAACTTTTAATAAATGCACCGATTTTACAATATCCAGATATGAGCAAGCCATTCATTCTAACAACAGATGCATCTGAAGTAGCCCTCGGTGCAGTATTGTCACAAGGCTGTATAGGTAGCGATAAGCCGGTGGCATATGCTAGCCGAACGCTAACAGATACTGAAAAGAAATATAGTGCAATCGAACGTGAGTTGCTGGCTATAGTTTGGGCCACAAAACATTTTCGACCGTATCTATATGGAAATAAATTCACAGTTTATACGGACCATAGACCTCTAATATGGCTTAGTAATTTAAAAGAATTGAACAGCAAATTAACGCGTTGGCGTTTGCGTCTGCAAGAATATGATTTTCACATAATCCATAAAAGCGGAAAACAGAACGCAAATGCAGATGCGTTATCACGCCTTCAATTCAATGCATTAGGTAATGATGATAACGATTCCATGATTGTTAATGTGGAAGATAGTGAAGAGCAATCATCTAAATTAACGAAAAAGGATATCGTTGACTCAGACACCATAACCATTTCCGATTCTGAAGACACCGCTTCTATTTCCACAGATATGGATATCGAACCATCTAACTATCCAATTCGTTCCGATAACTCTAGTATTCAAACCATTCACTCAGCTCAAGAAACAGAATCTTTAGGTATACCAATATTACATGAAGCAGTTGATACAAAGCCAAATCAGATATTAGTATTTTATAAATTTAGTCAAGATATGCAAGTAACAGATTTATCCCGCGATAAACAAAAAGTTTTAGAAGTGTTCTTACCATTACAAAACGACCAAATAATAAAAGATTTTCTGAAACGATACATTAAGCCTAAAATCAAATATTTCATTTACTTTGAACACCCAGAACATAGAAAACGATTTAGTAAAATAATTATCGAATTATTTAAAAAGGGCACAGTAAATTTTATTGAATGCACCGAACGCGTAGTTTACGTAGAAGATGAGCAGGAACAACGAGCAATAATTAATAAAATACATGACGGGAAAACATGTCACCGAGGTATCACGGAAACAGTTAAAAGAATTAAGAGAAACTATTTTTGGCAAAACATGCATGAAATGGTGACAGCAGTCATCAATTCTTGCGAGCAATGTAAAGTTTCTAAATATGATAGAAAGCCCATAAAACCAGTTTTACAATTAACGCAAACACAAAATGCACCATTCCAGGAAATATTCATGGATACATTTTCAATCGAATCAAAAACTTATCTAACAATTATCGATGCTTTTAGTAAATTAGGTCAGGCAATAGAAATCCCATCCAGATCAACACCCGAAATTGTTAGAGCCCTAATTAAATATTTTTCTTTTTACGGAACACCACAAAAAATTAGTTCAGATCCTGGAACCGAGTTTAATAATGCATTAATTAAAGAATTTACAGATTTACACAAAATAACTTTGCATATTGGAACGCCAAATAACCCAAGTTCCATGGGATTAGTTGAACGTTTCCATTCCACTTTAATAGAAATATATCGATTAGCCAAATATGAAAGAAAATATACCGATGCCGCTACAGTTATGACTTACGCAGTCATGGCTTATAATAATACCATCCATAGTACTACTGATTTAACACCATTTGAGGTAGTTTTCGGTCATACCGAATTAAATTCAACATTTGATACAGATTTCCAGAAAAATTATCAACAGCAACTTATTAAAGATCATAGAAAAAGAACTCACGAATTATATAAACAATTATCGGAAAAAGCAGTGAAATTAAAGAAAAAAGTAATTCATAAACGAGGTGGAGAGACAGGCCCTAAATTGAAAGTAGGACAAACCGTATTCGCCAAAGCAGTCAATAAGCGACAGTCTAAAGACAAACCTAAATATCAAAAGGCTATAGTCACGGGTAAAGCAGACCGTAATATTTTACCTATTAAAGTAAATGAACGCGATACGAAGGTACCAATTAAAAATGTGAAACGCCCTTCGCAGGTGGTGGATGAGGTGGATGAACCTACTGATATGGACGTCGATAACGCAACGGCTCCTAGGTCAAACTCTCCCCAGCCAGGGACTTCAACTGGTGGAAATTAAACAAAATCCGGGAATCTTACCTTTTCAACAAGGTCAAGCCTTTTTACAACGCGATCAGTGGTCCATTATAAAAACAATAGATCTGAAAGGTTTCGAACGAGACATTTTATTTAATATTGAGAAATATTCTGAATTAAATGACATCACAACTCATTACAGTAATAACAGTTTTTATCAATTTGAGATTCAGCAATTACAACAATTAGTACAATACTTACGTGATGAAACTATTGAAAAATTTCAACAACTGAGCCCCTCAAGAAAAGTCAAACGAGGACTCATTAACCCAATTGGCTCAATTATCAAGATAATTACAGGAAATTTAGATTATGACGACGCAGTTAAATATGATAAGCTTATTGCAAACATACAAACCCACGAACAGGAAGTTTCCAATAAGGTTACCATAATATCTAAAATGTTAGATCATTTTCTAAATTCCACAAAAACTATTGACGAAAATACACAACTTATGAATGAGCGTCTTATTCGAATTGAAACAAAACTTAGTGACCTCTCTGTCAAAGAAAATCAGCTAAGCTATGTAACTTATCTCATTAGTATTTTAAATATGTTTGTTGCTAACTTCCGAACCATGTACATTAAACTCAGCGAAATAGAAACTGCTCTAGCGCTCAGTAAAGTATCAGTTATCCACAAAAGTATTTTAAACCCAAACGAATTATTGAATTTATTATTGGAAATAGCTCAACACGATAATTTAATGTTTACCGTAAATGAACAAAATCTCATTAACCTAGAAGAAACGTTTCTGTAAAAACTTACATCACAAATAATGTTATAAGATTTATTATAGATATACCTTTAGTTGACAATGTAACATATAATTATTTCAAATTGTATTCCCTTCCCATATTCTATAATTCCATAAACCTAACCTATATTATAATCCCTGACTTTCCTTACCTACTCGTAGAAGGATTGAAATACTTACCAATAGCCAAACCGTGTAAAGAAGTTACAGATAAAAATTTCTTGTGTACTGAAGATGACCTCACACCTTATGCCGATAAAACCTGCATTGAACAACTGATGACGTATTGCCCAAATCCATCTTCATGTTTCCCTAGATCAGTCGACATGGAAGACCTGAAACTTCAAAAGATTACCGCAAATAGTTGGATTTTATTCTCCAAGATTAACAAAATTATTTCACAAAACTGCGATAGTAATATCATCCATGGGCAAATACAAGGCACATACATACTAACCATACCAGATAGATGTATAGTATCCATAGAAGGAATAGAAATTCGAGGACATCGTTATTACTCCATGTTCAAGAAAAACAAATCTTTACCTGTAATCACATTACCCAGTTTACCTGAAAATCAGCAACAGAATTCTACGGACTACGAACCTGTGAACTTGAAGAAAGTAAATCTGGACGACATTCAGCATTTAAATTACGTGCTACAAAAAGGCGTGAAAAATGTGAAAAGTGTCAGTGTGCAACAAAGTGAAAGCGTTGCTACCATAGTATTATATGTAATAGTTTCCGTATTGATTGTAATTTTTATTGTGTTAAAATATAAGATAATTTTAAGAAAATTATGTAAGAAAACTCCATCTGATGTTAATAACTCTCAAACTTCACCTAATCAAGTAAATGAGATACCCTTGATACATTTGAAAAAGTAATTATTTTAGTTTTGAAACATATAGTTTAAATTGTTAAAATTAGGTAAAGTTTCCAATGAGTTTTCTGAAAAATTTAGTTTTTCAGATAACTTCATTCTAAGGGTGGAGGAGTTATATTGTAAGATCTACTGACGAAGCACTTCATAGTTAATACAATGTAACTACAATGTAACATTATTCTGTGAAATGCTTTGGACAGGAAGGACGGCAGACGCAATGTAAGCAGTCTTGCCGATCCTTAGAATTAAGTTGCAATGTAGCAATTATTATTATAATCTTTTGTATTAGAATAAGGAGTAGATCGAGTCAGTCCGGCATCAAACTCTGCTGGGTTCACTCGTCCTAAGTTAGCCTAAGTTAGTCTGTAGTTCATCGATAAAATCTCGATACATTAGTTTTTAAAAACATATTTCCACGCTCCGGAAAGTTAACTAGATAGACAGTGGATGGATACAGACGTAAACAAAATAAAAATAACAAACACGAAAATGGAACACAAAACATGATTCACAATCAAGATGTCCGCCTCAAAACTCCTGCGTCGGACTGGAACGCCCACCCACCCCCAGATTATAACACGTAATAAGTAAAATAAATAGCGGTTTTTCAATAAGTAAAATTTGTTTGTTCAAAGAAAAGTCTGTTAATATTTATCATATTTTTTTTTTCTATGACGATTGGTATGCAGCCGTCGTAAGATAACTTGCCTTTTGAACAGAGTTCACAGGTTCAAGAAATAAGACAATTGTTAGTCTCGGGTTAAAAAAAATACCAAGCTATCCAGGCCCTGGTTGGTACTTTTAGCTAATAATATTTTTATATTGATAAGTTATATTTCTTGTTTTTGTTTCTGTTTGTTTAAGTTTACATCTGGCAATATAATAATAGTACATAACACAATATAACATAAATTATAATAACTTATGATACTAATTTAAACATAAAGATAATTCGATCGTTGTATGTAAAGAAGTGAAAAACATAACCGCACATCAAGAACAGGTAAGTAAAATAATTCAATATTTTGTTGCTAGATGGCGTTGTTCATTTCTGAATCGCAGTTTTGGATGATGTATTCAATTTATCTTAATGAACGTTAATGCCTGTTGCGCCAGGTTCGGTACTCACACACTGAAACCTCATTTCATTCAAAAATACATGCTTTGTACTGATACTTTGTTTGTGTTTCTGTTTATTACCCTTGGGACCTGGGATTTGTCGTGTACAAAATGGTCCTTCGATCCCGGATATAAGGTTGAAATTCGGCTAATTTTTTCAGGTCTCCATTAAGTGGAGTCAGCCTGCACCCAAGGGCAGTGGATTGCTGTCAAGGGCGGGCGGATTCCATATCGAAGCAGAAGCAACAGCGGGCACCAGAAGCAGAAACCGACAGCAGCAGCGTCGGACAGCAGTGGCGGTGGCAGCAGCACGGTTGGCGTGCAGCACGATCTACACTGCAGCAGCGCGCGGGTGACGCGCTGCAGGGAAGGTGCCGGTAATAAGTGCGAAGTGAAACTGTGAGTACTTTTGTGATTAATTGTGGATAGGTCATTCATTGAGTGCTAAGGAAAAGTGAACTTTATTTCTATGCAAAATTTAACTTTGAAATAATTGAAGAGACTATTAACTTATAAAATTTCATTACTTTGGATGTGGACTTAGAAAAATTTTGTGTAAATAATTTAGGACTTAGAATAATTTCGCAAAAAGTGAACTGACGGGGAACCTATGCCCGATTTTGGTCAGAGTGTGAAATGCTCAAACACTTAGTATATTTTTATCAATTCTCAGTTTGAACTTTGAAAATTTTCATCGGATATTTGAATTAAGAAGAGGTGAAATTTGGACTTATATTGACTTGTGTTAACTGTGAATAATTACGAAAGTGTACATTATATTTTTTGCCTTTACTTTTTATTGATTTTGTTTGTTTCTTTTAATTGTTCTCAAATATGGAAGGTTTATTGCGGGTTCAGTTAGATATTAAATCTAAAATTGAAAAGGGGTTAAGAAACTTTAAAAAGTCGCCTAAAGAGCGGATAACGGAAACATATGTACAAAGTAGATTAGAAAGCTTAGAGGATATGTGGAAGTTATTTATAAGTACACACAATCAAATTTTAAAAGGTTATAATGAAAAAGAAGCTGTGGAATATTTAGAAAAAGATATTTATGATGACACTGAAGACGTCTTTATTGAATATAAATCAGAATTGAAAACTATATTAATGAAATGTTTTTCTGTATCTGTTTCGGCATCCAGTAGTGAAGGAAAAAGTACAAGTTGTCATATGGGAAATAGTTTATTTAAATTACCGAAAATAAATATTCCTGTATTTTCTGGGAAGTATGCGGAATGGCCCACTTTCCGAGATTTGTTTGTTTCCTTAATCCATTCGAATATTAATATAGATAATGTCCAGAAACTACATTATTTAAAAGGTTATTTGGCTGGAGAAGCGGAGCAACTGCTCCGACAAATACCAGTATCAGGGGACAACTATAGTAGAGCGTGGGATATTTTAATCAACAGATATAATAATAAAAAATATTTATCAAACTGTATTTTGAATCGGTTATTGGGGCAGCGTGAATTAACTTTGGATAATGCTAGTGGACTTAAAGGTTTAGTGGATACGAGTACAGACTGTTTAGATGCATTGTCAAATTTGGGGATCGATGTATCCACTTGGGATATTTTAATAATACACATTTTATCAGCAAAACTGGATGCAGAAACTAAGAAGCAGTGGGAGTTACATGTTAGTAGTCAGATCGGATTTGATTGTTTACCAACCTATAAACAATTTAAAGTTTTCATAACGAATAGATATAGGGCGTTGGAATTTCTAGTACCAACTAAATCTAATAAAATTGTAAATAATTCTAACGCTAAGTCTATAAATAAGGTGTTTCATGTTAATAAGTTTTGTTGCTCGTTTTGTGGAGAAGAACACAAATTAACCTACTGTAAGAAGTTTTCTCAGTGCAGCGTTGATGAACGTCGTGATTTCGTACAGACAAAGGGGCTGTGTTTCAATTGCATGGGAATAAGTCATTCAGCTAAGAATTGTTCGGTCACTACTCATTGTAAAATTTGTAGACGCTTGCACCATACTATGCTGCATCCTAAGGGAAACGGATCAAACGAGGCTGCCGGGGCCTTGTCGGCAAACATAGCTATGGAGGACACAGAGCAGTCATCAACATCAGAAATAGTGAATAGGGATGTGCCTAGTCAATCAGGTGACTCTTATGAGCATGGGGAGACGGTGACTTCGTGTTTTTCAACCGGAAAGATCCCAAGCCAAGTGCTGTTAGCCACTGCATTGGTACACGCAGAGGCAAACAATGGAAATCGGATCACGATACGCGCCTTGCTTGATCAAGGATCTCAAGCATCTTTCGTTACGGAGTCAACAGTGCAATTGTTAGGGTTGAAAAAGACACATACCAAAAATCTGATTTCAGGGCTGGGATGTGACAAAAATGTCACATCTACTGCATCAGTAAAAATAATGTTGCGTTCCAGAACGGATTCTGGGAGAGCAGTTGAAATTAACGCTTACGTGCTAAAAGCAATTACTTCGTTTCTACCGGCAAAAGAAGTAGTATGTTTGGATAATTTAAACTTAACAGGGCTAGTTTTAGCAGATCCTGGTTACCATACTCCGGGTAAAGTGGACATATTATTGGGGGCTGATGTATATGGGGAAGTGGTTCAGGAAGGATTAAGGAAAGATAAAGACGGAAAACTACTAGCTCAAGCTACTTCATTCGGCTGGATCATAAGCGGAAAAACCAAAGCAAATACAAATACTACTAGTTTAGTTGCAATGCACTCAATGGTAGAAGATAATTTACTTAAAAAGTTTTGGGAATTAGAGAAGGAGTCTTCAGTGCATAAAGAAAATATAATGACGGAAGAAGAAAAAGAATGCGAAAGAATTTACAAGGAAACCACAACCAGAGATGAAGAGGGCAGATACATAGTTAAAATTCCATTCAAGGTTGATAAGCCGGCAATACAAGGATCTAAAGAGATAGCAAAGAAGAGATTTGAATTATTAGAAAGAAGGTTAAATAAACACAAAGATTTTAAGATAAAGTTTAATGATGTTATGAAAGAGTATATATTTAATGGACACATGGAGATAGTACCTCCAGGAGAACTCGGCAATCCAAATTCGGTTTATGTTCCAACTCTCGCGGTAATAAGAAATGATAAGGATTCTACTAGAGTTAGGGTAGTTTGCGATAGTTCTTGTAAGGGGAAGGATGGGATATCGATAAACGATAAAATGATGAAAGGTCCTGTTTTGCAGCAAGAATTGCGACATTTATTAATGAGGTGGAGATCTCATCCCATTTGTTTGGTCGCTGATATAGCCAAAATGTACCTGCAAATCAAAGTTACCAAATTAGACACGGACTATCAACGAGTGTGGTGGAGACCTGATGATGATTCTGAGATCCAAGCTTACCGCATGCTGAGGGTTACTTTCGGTACAGCGTCGGCGCCATATCTGGCAGTACGGACTCTGCAACAAGTAGCTTACGATGAGGGGGAATATTATTCTATGGCTAAGGAAAGGGTACTTACCGATTTTTATATGGATGATTTGATGACGGGTTGCGAAACAGTAGCGGATGCTGTGAAAATTCAAAAAGAAATGAATGACATGTTGTTAAAAGGAGGGTTTCATTTGAGGAAATGGACTAGCAACAGGGATGAAGTACTCGAAGAGATTGGTCAAGCAATGGATATTGAGGAACCTGAAAAGTTAGATATTAAAATTGACACCGTTTTAAAGATTTTGGGACTTACATGGGATAGAAGAGTAGATGAATTTCATTATTCTGTCGAGGTTAACACGTTGCAAGAACCTGTAACTAAACGAAAAATTCTTTCAGAAATATCGAGGTTGTATGACCCGCTAGGGTGGGCATCACCGTGTATTATTGTGGCAAAAATAATTATTCAAAAATTATGGTTAAAAGGTTTGGACTGGGATGAACCTGTAACTGAGGATACATAAAGAATGGGTTACTTACCGACATGACTTACCTTTGTTGAGAGATTTTCATATTCCTCGTTGGCTGGGTCTGACGGATCGTGTTGACGTGGAGCTCCATGGGTTTTCAGATGCCTCAAAGGTTGCGTATAGTGCTGTGGTATTTGCGCGAGTTATACATGTAAATGAGTACATTGAAGTTAAACTAGTAACAGCGAAAACGAAAGTAGCACCTATTAAAATGGTTGCAATACCTAGGTTAGAGTTATGCGGGGCAGTACTACTCGCAAAGCTTTTGACTGAAGTTGCGGAAGTACTATCGATTAAGAAAGAGAATTTATACGCGTGGACGGATTCCACCGTAGTGTTAGCCTGGATAAATAGCTATCCACGTCGATGGAAGCCGTTCGTGGCCAATAGGGTTTCAGATATTTTAACTCTACTGGAACCAACACAATGGGCTTATGTTACCTCCAAAGAAAATCCAGCTGACGTTGCTTCGCGGGGAATAAGTCCGAAAGAATTATTAAATTGTAAAATATGGACAGAGGGGCCTGATTTTTTGAAAAATAAGGAAGTAAATCGGGTAAAGAAGGATTTTACTACTAAAGAAGAAGAAATTAAAGTACATATAGCTACAGAAAGTAATAATGAAGAAGGGTTATGGAAAAGATTCTCGTCGTTGACGAAAATGATTCGTGTTTTAGCTTATTGTCGGCGTTTCGCAATTTTAACTAAAATGAAAAAAGATGAGAGGAAGGTAGAGACATTTTTAACAAGTCAAGAATTAGAGGGCAGTTTAAGGATAATTATTAAGAGATTTCAAGAAGAACATTTTAAAGAAGAACTGAAGGATCTACGTTCAAAGGGAAAACTAAAGAAAAACAACAGAATTTCGTCACTTAATCCATTTATAGACAATAAAGGTATAATGAGAGTCGGTGGGCGTCTAAGTCAATCTGGCCTATCGGTTGATGCTATACATCCAATTGTGCTACCCAAAAATTCATTAATTTCGCAACTTATAGTGTTAGATGCTCATCATAGACTTTTGCATGGTGGACAACAGTTAATATTGAACTTTGTTAGAAGTAAGTATTGGATATTGGGTGCTAAACACTTGATTAAGAAAACAATCCATAACTGTTGCAAGTGTATAAGATATTCAAATAGAAAAGGAAATCAGTTAATGGGTCAACTTCCAGAGGCTAGAGTGTCACCATCCAGGCCATTTTTACAAAGTGGGGTAGATTTCACCGGTCCGATCAGCGTTCGGACCACGAAAGGTCGCGGACATCATGCCTATAAAGGTTATATCTGTCTTTTCGTTTGTATGGCGACTCGCGCCATACACTTGGAAGTGGTGAGCGATCTAACAGCTCACGGGTTTCTCGCTGCTTTTCGGAGATTTGTGGCTCGTAGGGGACACTGTACACAGCTATGGAGTGACAACGGAAAAAACTTTGTAGGTGCGTCTAAGGAGTTGCAACACTTATTTGTTCGTGAGAAGTCAGGAATACTACCGGACATACGTGAGGCTTTGGCCAATAATCAAACACCTTGGCATTTTATACCGCCATACTCGCCGAATTTTGGAGGATTGTGGGAGGCGGGTATCAAATCGACAAAATTCCATTTAAAGAGAATCATCGGAGACAGTACGCTGACCTATGAAGAACTGTCCACAGTCCTCATTCAGATAGAAGCTTGCCTCAATTCTCGGCCGTTATCTAGAATCGACAGTGACGGTGGCAACTACACGATTTTGACCCCTGGTCATTTTCTAATAGGAGAGCCTTTGGTAACGGTTCCCGATCAAAACTTTGAAAACCACTCAGTTAGTAATTTAAGACGTTGGCAACTTACCCAAAGAATGTTGCAAAGTTTTTGGTCAAGATGGTCACGTGAATATTTGCATCAATTTCTGCAAAGACATAGGTGGACCGAACAATTACCAGAACCTAAAGTAGGCGATATAGTTTTGGTAAAGGAGTTAGATTTGCCGCCGGCTCGTTGGTTAATTGGCAAGGTTATTGAAACACACCCTGGAGTCGATGGAATTGTGAGAGTTGTCACGTTGCGTGCAAAAAATAGTATGTTTAAACGACCAGTATCAAAGTTGTGTTTGTTACCGGCAGCTGAATAACTCAGAGTGGATGTAGTGTCGTGTCAGTCAGTTGTATTAAAATGTTTATATTATAGTTGTATACCAATAATGCAACATGGTGTAGTATATAAGTATTTAGTTTATTTAAATTAATACTTTTCATGTCAATATGAGATTGTTTTTTAAAATGGTAAAAAATATGTGTATTTTTTTTTGTTGTATTAGGTTAATGCTTTCATTATGGGCGACGTTAAATTCAGTCTGGTTTTTATTTTTTGTTTTATATATTTCTTTACGGTGGGCGGTGTATTAGATTTAAGAACAATTTGTAATTATTGTTCTTGGTGGGCGGAATGTTTAAGTTTACATCTGGCAATATAATAATAGTACATAACACAATATAACATAAATTATAATAACTTATGATACTAATTTAAACATAAAGATAATTCGATCGTTGTATGTAAAGAAGTGAAAAACATAACCGCACATCAAGAACAGGTAAGTAAAATAATTCAATATTTTGTTGCTAGATGGCGTTGTTCATTTCTGAATCGCAGTTTTGGATGATGTATTCAATTTACCATAATGAACGTTAATGCCTGTTGCGCCAGGTTCGGTACTCACACACTGAAACCTCATTTCATTCAAAAATACATGCTTTGTACTGATACTTTGTTTGTGTTTCTGTTTATTACCCTTGGGACCTGGGATTTGTCGTGTACACTGTTATTAGCACATTTATTTTATTCTTGTGCAGTGGAGACGGGCAACAAATGATTAATAGATAACATGACATCTTAAAATAATTAATTTTATTATTAAAAATGTTAGTGTACCGCGGGTAAAAAAACTTCCCGTGGTACTACTGTAATTTTTTTACCTGTGGTATGTACCACTGGTAGTTCTACTAGTAGTAGCATGGGTAACAAAGGGTAACCTGTGGTATTTTACTATTTAAATGAACCAAACAGACAAACGAATATTTATCTTGTATGAGAATCGAATCCTCGACCTCGGCAGAGAAGGCAATTTGATTAGTACGAGTATGTCTATCTTTGTAGCATTTAATCCAGCAGTCGTATTTCTTCAACTTTGTTCACTCGAATAACATTCGCATACGAAATCGCAATTTGCATGCGATTCTTGAGACTACGTATGCGAATGTAATTCGAGTGATTCAAAAATAGGAGTCCAGTTGTCAAAGATAAGTTTAGACAAACTATTAAATGTCCCTTCATATGCCCTTAACATAATGTTGATTTCAGGCATTTCTATATTACGTATACTACATATTTATATACTTAATGAGTGCATAAAATATTTATGTGAGAATATCTAGATGTTGCTTGAATCCATTTGTGTACGGATAATATGGATGGGTGTCATTTGTTACTCTCAGATTTGCGGGAGAGCATTCTAGGCCAAGGGACAAGGTAGGAAATAAGCAATAAAATTATGTTAAAATATGAATTGTCAAATTACTTATGTTTGGAAACAATAAAGAATTTATTATTATTATTTATTATTATTATTATTAAAATTCATCAGTATAGTTATATTAGGTACGTATAATACCTACATCTCCTATCGGATTTAGATGTGAGCTGTATGTATTGTGGTGTTCAGAGGCGTCTTAAATAAGAAGAACACCAGATTTTCAAATATATTTAAGTACTTAATTCGAAAACGTACATTTTGACCGCTACTACATGACAGGCGACTATCGTATGGAAAATCGACTGTCTTCGTAATTTTAAAACTTAGATAGGTACTTTCATACTAGTCACGCAAGCGATGATTAACAGAACAACGAGGTATTCCTCGAAGCGCACCCATAGTCCCCCGAAGGATACGTAATATATTAGGATATCGACAGAAGTTTTAATACTCACTAGAGGTGTGATAATACATTAAATTAAAATATTTTTAGTTGAAAGTACCAGTGTAGTAACCAAGAGTTATTTGAGATGTTTTGAGAAGCTTTGATTTTATATTAAGGCATCTAATAAGGAGCCAGCAGCTTTTCAAGTAAGTATAACTCCTGGTTGGTAATGCTGCCCTGGTACTTTTTGTTCAATATTTCAATATTTAACTAATAATTACCCTATAGTAAGTGTGAGAAATAATAAAAAAACGTGCATTACTTGATAATTGTTATTTTCAGTTTGGTATCCATCACTATTCAAAATTTAAACATAGGTGCGCTTCGATTAATACCTCAGAACAACACCTAGTTTGTTTTGCGATGCTAATGCATTACATTCCCCGGGTACCTAAGACAACAAAAAAAAATTCTTCCTAACAAAATAAATAATATTTCAATCGACTTTTCTTAGTATCGACAAAAAAGTAACAAAAGACTAAAATATACTTACAGGTAGGAATCTACATAGCCTAGTCTTAAGAATTTCGTAGTTTACATAGCTACTATGATAGAAGAAAAATATTACCCGATACATTATTTAAACCACATTGCATTAACATAACTGGCGGAATTTCAAATTTTATCTAACTTTTAGCTCTACCTGAAAAATACGTAGGTTTAAGAAATAGACATTTGGAACAAAAATATGTCTGGAATGTAGCCAAATAGAATTTTCGCCTTGTCGTCCGTTTATGTTTTTACGGACAATTAATTTTAGGCAGCATAAGATATGATTTTAATGGTGTAAGTACGTATAGGTTTTATCTTTGGTGGAGAAATTAACTATTAAATTGCTATTTTCCGCAATTATCTGCAAACTATTGCCCATTAAGTAGTAACCTACCTACCGTAGCTAATAGACAATAGTTTGTAGAATTCGAATAATAGGTAGTCAAACAGTATTGATAAAATCGTCACGTCAACGTATGTGGTATTGAGCAGAGCGTCTATACCGGACGTAAACGGAACTAAATTTTGCAAAATTTTTTTTAGCAAGTTTTTCGTGCTGTCACTAATCATGTCAGTAAAACAGTCGATGAATGATGAATATGAAGAAAATAAAGGCGGTTTCCTACGTGAGCGACCTGTAAGGTTAGCACGAAAAACTATCGAAATAGTATCGAGCACGTCATGTTAAAAAAATCTATAGGAGAACTAGCGGCCGCCCGCGGTTTCACTGGCGTGGTTCCCGTTCCCATGAGAAAATCGGAATACAAAGTAGCATATGTTTTAATCCAGGCTATATCCTATCTATGCGCCAAATTTCATTCAAATTGGTTCAGTAGTTTTTGCGTGAAAGAGCAACAAACAAATAAACATACAAACAAACTGACATACTTTCGCATTTATAATATTAGTTCGCAGGATAGGATAGGATGTAGTACCGTTTACGTCCGGTAGGAATGCTGCTCAATATCTCATATTTTTTTTTACTTTACTTCCTCGATACTTACTCGAAAGTTATTCGTGATAGGTCTACTGGATGCGAACGCAAAGCGGCACAGTGCGGCGCGTAAACCATAAACAGTCGATACTTATTGTCTCTTACGTGACCAAAGACAGGTTTCTATAGTCCCGGCGAAATAACTTGACATTCGCGCGGCGAAACAAAAGATGCGCAGTAACTACAAAAACTAATCACTGATCTTCTGTCTCGCCGCGCGTGGGTGAAGATGTTTTCCGGTATTGTTTTCCGTGCCGCACCGCTCCCGTCGCTTCGCGTTCGCATCCAGTCGCTCACGTAGGATGCACGTTGCATAAGAGTATTTATTAATTATTTATTTAGGTACCTTCCTACACAAAACAGAGTGACAGCAAATACATGAAAACCTATACAAACAGATAAAGAGTTTTGATAGGCTGCAACTCCACAAGTATGTGTACACAGCATGACAGGCATTTAACACCAAAATTTGCACGCTACAATATGGAATTGAAAATTAATAATCATAAATAATAATAATAATAATAATAAAACAGACAACGAAATATCATAAAAAAAATTAGAACGAGATATAAATTTAAATTTCTACGTTAATACATTAATTCAATTAAATTTAGATAAGTTTTGTATTCCTAAATAAAATTATGACACAAATTAAAAATAAAACGATTATAAAAATTTAATTGAGATTACAGTTCCACCCATTCCAGTTTTCGACAAACATAGTTCACCAAACTCGTATTAGACGTACCAACTGAAAGTGTCTGGCCCCTGGTCTATCAGAAATTCCCGGTCAAAAAGGAACGAAGGGAAATGGCGTGTCAGAAATTAATGAAAGCATCGATGTAACAAGTGTTGCGATTTTTCTCCCGCCGCCCGCCCATTAAGGGCCACAGATTATATTAAAACCGGGAAACTGCGTTATTGGCCAGCTTTATTTCTTTGCAGTTACAATGGAGTATATATTTTGGAAGGTTGCTTCTTGCTTCTTGTAAAATTTTGCAGAATTTGTTAGGTAATAATTTTGTATTTATATAAAATTTTATTCATAAACAACAAGAATAAATGAATAATAAACATACACTACCTAATACTAACTATAACAAGAAAACGCCGTCCAACTCGCAGCCGCGTGGCATAGTACCGAGAACACTGGCGCTGTTGCCCCGCTGAATGCAAAGAAAAATACCGCTGGGCAAGGTAGGCACCAGCTCTCAGGCCTTTGAGACGTGGACCAGTCTTGTGGAAATATCTTTCATAAACTTTTTTGTGTCAGACGACCAAGGGCCCATTGTCTCTACTGCAAGCGCCGCAAGATTCGTGGCTTACTGAGAGCGACGCATATTTGCGGCGCTCGAGGAATTGAGTTTGCTCCGCCGCGGCTCCAGCTCTTGAGGACGTCCCACCTACCTACCTAAGGACCTAAGGGCATCGCACCAAGCCGATTTCGTATTATTTGAGTGGCCATCTTATATTGAATTCTTTTGGTCGGCTTCTGAATTGAGAACGTAACAAACCTTACTCTGGTACTAGTATCCATAATACCAGTGCTATTAGAAAAGTCGTCGCTACAAGCTCCAGAGCCTTTCGATTCTACTAAATGTCTAGATTTTAAACGTATATCTGGGGTATCTGGTGTTTCAATGCTTTTTAACCGACTTCCAAAGAGGGAGGAGGTTATTAGTTCGGTTGTATGTTTTTTTATTGATTTTTTATGTTTGTTACCTCATTACTAGGTCATTAATGAGCCGATTTGAATAATTATTTGTGTGTTCGAAAGGGTAGACTTTCAAGTTGGTCCCATTGTCGTCAAAACAGGTTCTGATGATGGGATCCTGGAGAAATCAAGGGAATTCTTCAAATATTATAGGCACACCTGTATTGATTTCGGTGTTTTCTTAACTAACTTGTGCCTTTCCTTTCGTAGTGCACCATTTGGTGGAGTGGAATGGATGATGAAGACAGACATCACCACATACAGTCATCAAAACTATGAAATACCTACTAATTACCTCAATACTCGGTCATTTATGGTACGATTTGAATAATTATTTTTTTTGTATGAAAGGGTATACTTTCAAGTTGATCCCATTGTCGTCAAGACAGGTTCTGATGATAGGATCCTGGAGAAATCAAGGGAACTTTTCAAATATTATAAGGACACCTATATTGATTTTGGTATTTTCTTAAGTAACTCTGCATTTGCTTCCGAAAAACACATTTTGGTGGCGTGGAACGGACGACGGACATGGTCATAGGAACTATTAAATAATAAGTATTTGGCACTTCTAAAGTTTCTTCGCGCACTCATAATTGAAATAAAACAACTTTTGCGGAGAATTTACCCCCATATTCTAAGTCGTTCCTCCAAAAATTTTTACACTCCACTCAAACTCATTCTGCAAATTTGGTATTCATAGTTGCAAAAAATCTCCTCCACACAAATTATTCCTCACTTGAGTGTAATAATTACATAGTTACGACTTAGAATACCGATTTCGTGGAGTATTTCGAAGAGGTTTTCAGTGAGGTTTCGTTAAGTCGAGGACGAGTAAGTTTTGGAGGAACGACTTAGAATATGGGTGTTAGTGCGATGTATTTACCCGAAATATATGTTTGGTAATATAATTTTTCGGTTTATTAGCGGTTTTTTGGTTTACCGACGTTTCGGCACCTTTTCAGTTGCCGTGGTCACGGGTTGACTTCATGTTACTTCTACTTCATGTTGGTTCCTAATCATTTTATGCTCCTCACGATTGGTGAAAAGTGCTGGACTTATCTAACACAAAAAATAAGAAAATAAACAAAATTTTTAAAAACAATTTAACCATTTAACCAAAACAATTTCAAAACGTAAAAAAGTAAAAACAAAAACAAAAAAAATATATATAAATAAAACCCGTCGTTACAACAAAAACCGTCTTCAAATATACTTTTTGGAGACAGTGTTAGCCAGGACAAAATAATAGTTATTTGTTATGCAAGGCTGGAAAGTTGGATTTAACGGCGAGTTACCTCTATTGAAAGCTGAGGAAGTGAAGGATCTTAGGATTGAACCACGAGCGTAGCGAGTGGTTCAAAGATTGAATCCTGAGCGAAGCGAAGATTTCAAAGATACAAGACGCTTAAAACTTTTCTGCCGAGCGCAACACACAATTTTTCACATCACAACAGCAAGGAACATTTTATGGTTGTTTCCGCGGTCAACTTCCGGTAAAAAATTCTTTAAACATAAAGTTTAATCTAAATATACCGTATTCTCGTTGTTTTAATGATATAAAAACTAAAATATTAAAAAAGTGAGTATTGTAGTTAATTCAAAGTTATTTAAAGTAGGAATATATTGTAACTTATAAATAACAATAAAAACGATTCCTCCTTTAGTTCTCCTTTGATTTCTCCTTTGAAATCCTCGCTTCGCTCAGAATTCAATCCTAGAATCCTTCGCTTGGTCAGCTTTCAATAGAGGTAACTCGCCGTTAAATAACCAACTTTCCAGCCTTGTTAAATAACTATTGTTGTTTATTTGTTCTTTTACGTTTTGAGTCGGTTTTTAATTTCCTTTTTTTTTGGCTTTTTGATACAGTTGTTTTTGCTAAAATGCAATTATACATTATTAAAATAGATTAAGTAAATAAATACACTTGCCGGCACATCAAACCGCTCGCCCCGTTATTTTCATGCAAACATGCTAAGTTTGCGGCTATATATTTTAAATTTATTATAAAAATATCAATATATTTCTGCAAAAATCTGTATGCTTATGCTTAGGTTAAGCGTTCGACTGTTCAATTAGCATTTTGGATGAGTACCGAAACCATTAAATTTGTCCAGGACAATGAATGCTTCGTTACATTCCATGTCATGTGATATGGCCATAAAGTAGTGATCAACTTAGAAACAGTTTTAAAAAGTAGATTTTTTAAACTGTTTAAAGTGCTTATTGGTTTGTCGAATGCTGAATTTAAACATTAGCATACAGATCTTTGTAGAAATATTATATTGCCATTTTTATGTATAGATAGAGTCGCAAAGAATGTATGTATGAAAATAACGGAATGGGCGTTTTGATGTTCCGGTGAGTGTCGTATGTCTGTTATTTTATATTCTTGTTACAAAAACGTAGTGTCAAAAAACTATAAAACTTATAGTTACAACATACGACACGATTATTAATTATTGCATAACACTTTCTATTTAGATGATTACTAGCTTCAGCCCGCGGTTTCACCCCGTGGTTCCCGTTCCCATGGGAATTTCGGGCTAAAAAGTATTCCAAAGGGCTTCCAACTAACTCTATGCCAAAAATCAAGTGGATTGGTTGCTTAGTTAGGGCGTGAGGGAAGGACAAATAAATAAATAAATATAATAAATATTTCCATACAATCACACCAATTATCTAGCCCACGTTAAGTATCATGAAGAACTTGTGTTATGGATACTAGATAACGGATAAACATACTTATATACTTTTTTTTGTAAATACATACATAATATACATATTAAACACCCAGACCAAGACAAATAGACATGTTCATGCACACAAATATTTGTCTTGTCCGGGGATCGAACCCGGGACCTCTGGCGCAGAAGGTGGGGTTAGTACCCCTGCGCCAAACAGGTCACAACAAACACATTTTCGCATTTATAATATTACTAAGGATTATATAGGATTAGGACCAACTAATTCAGTACCTACCAAAACTGTTTAGTTCCCTTTTTCCCTTAGAAAACCTCTAGATAACCGCTTTGAACGTTTCTACGCTTTCTACCTATAAATTCATATAAAGAAGGGAAACTCAAAAATTGTGGAGGGTAATATGGGCGCTAAGCCTGAGGCACTGCAATATAAGTTACTGAGACCGATTCCAGGAACTTTTTGTTCTTACAATGGCATTTACACGTCACGACTGTGATCGGTTACGATTAACAATGCGATAAAAACCAGTTGTATTTACAATTACCTACCTATCAAAAGTTACAAAGAATAAATCATACACTAAAAATCGAGCCATGAACTATTAGGTATTTCATTTAGGTAACAGTCACAAAAGCGACAGTATTTTCAAGAGTTCCTGAAAAGTACAGAACCATTTATTTCAAAATTAAAAAAAAATTACACCTACTTGGGACAAAAATTATGTAATAAGTTTGAATAATTTCAATCGGTTCAGCTGTCTTCTAGTAATCGGTGCACATACGTAAAAAATATAAGAGACTAACGGGTTTCGCCCGCGTGGGAATATCGAGATAAAAAGTATCCTATGTTCATAACCAGGCTATCAACTATCTGTGTACCAAATTTCATTCAAATCCGTTCAGTAGTTTCGGAGTCAATTCAATACAAACAAACAAACAATCAAATCTTTCCTCTTTATAATATTAGTATAGATATGTGTAGGTGCGCGACGAATTGATGACATCCTTCTTTTTTTGAAGTCAGTTAACAAAAAGTTTTAAATGAATCTTGATCCTTTGCGTTGTAATACGTCAGTTTTTATCGCCAAAGGTCAAATATAAATTATAACCCAACACGCACGACCCGCATCTTACCTACGCCCGACCCGCGATTACATAGGCTATGACTGATAGATGTCTCTCCCAACGTGTCGCCGCCTGTACCTCTTTATCGCGAAACTCTATACATGTTTAATGCAAATTGCTTGTGTAATTAACATCTTTACGCGCCGCCAATCTAACTTCGTGTCTGATGAAAGAGCCAGAGGGCGTTGCGGTTTCGCTAATACGATACGAAAGATATATGCATATCAAATTTCAGGCTTCTAAGGAAATTTGTGTGATGTGCCTTATGTTTCAGTCCAATTTAACTTAGTTTATTTGATAGAATCAGGCGTTACTTGGCGGAAATCCATATCTTAGTAGATAACGAAATGTATGTAGCTTAATTCCGCAAGAAAACTTACATGCAAGATGCACCGCCCGCCCGCCCGCAAATAAATGCAGATGCAACACAGTGATACACCTTGCACCTTCACCGACTACTCTACAAGTGTTTCGCCCACACACGGAGCATCCACAGGAGTTGTTAGACCTGCATGGTCTAACAAGCCAGCACCGAATGACTTAGACTTAGAATACCGATTTCGAGGAGTATTTCGAAGAGGTTTTCAATGAGATTTCGTTAAGTCGAGGACGAGTAAGTTTTGGAGAAACGACTTAGAATATGGGTGTAAGACCAACGAAAAGGTTTCGTTTAGTAACCTTATGAGGTAAAAGTATGGTCAAAATTGGGTGGCATATGACGTGGTACCTACGTGCACCAGGTACCCAGGTGCAATGCCCGCCCGGACTATTCATTTATTATTCATTTATCAATATGGGGGTTAGTATCCATTTATAGTCTAAAAAGTTAGGTCTGCCGAGCGCAGCCTAGAAGGGTTCGGCAGTCCAACCATTTTTAAGAAGCCCATCAGGGGGTACTTTTACGTCATCGGGTTACTGAATGAAACCAAATTATTCTAGAAGCTGAAATGATGCCCTTTCAATATTTATTGGTCTTCCAGTTCAAAATCTGGCACTTTTTGCAGTCCGACCAAAAATTAATGGATTCGGACTGTATGTAAATTTTCTACGAAGTTTCGGTATATTTCGGTATGTGGACGATATTATACTATATGTTTGCTTGGTTTATTTCACGATTAATTAAAATGTAAAAATATGATAGAAATTTGTGAAATATTATTACTTTGTGTTTGTGTATATTGTATCTAGTGAAAATAAATTAATAAATTATTATCACTCATCAAACATTGGAAGAATATTGACGATTCAAAATAAAGTATGTTTTATTGAAAATTATAACGACTGGAAATTTAATTGTATAAATATGATAATTTCTGAAATTTTATTTTTTGTGTATATTATATAAAGTGAAAAATAGGTGTTGGTGGTTTAGTGTGTGTTTGAGTCAATTGTATTTATACACAGTTAAATTTCCACATTTCCAGAGCAAGCGGTCGTGTGGTCGATTTAAGCTCCAACAAAAACCTCCATACAGTCCAATGTTACCGCAACGCGGAAGACCGCAACAAATGGAGGCGCATCGCAAGGGCGGCATTATCAGAAAATGTATTATCAGAAACCACGACCACTCTGTCGATTGAGGAGGAGGAAAGTTCAGCTTTTGGCTCAAGCATTTTATCGTATTTATCAATATCCTTGCTACTAAAGTAAAATAAAATATATAAGTTAAAGCATCGTATATTGTAAAAAGCTCAACAGTCTCGTTCAAAACAAAAAATATATAAAAAAATCGTGCACTTCTACACACCGCTTCATTCACCGGACTAGAGTGGTGACCATTTGTTGTATTTTAGATACAGATTCTAAATAAACGTAAAGTTTCATGAAGAACTTGTGTTATGGATACTAGATAACGGATAAACATAGGTACTTAAGTATATATATTTTTTTGTAATTTCATACATAATATACATACATATGAAACACCGAGCCCAAAACAAATATACATGCTCATGCACACAAATATTTGTCTTGTCCGGGGATCGAACCCGGGACCTCTGGCCCAGAAGGCGGGTTTAGTACCCCTGCGCCAAACAGATTGACGAATAAAAATATTTAAAAAAAAGAAGGTATTGCTCTGTTATGTTACTTTTGCAATGGTCGGTCACGGGATGGGTGTCCAAAAAAGTATTATCTGGAGCTCTTTCGTGCTTCGGAAGGCACGTTAAAATTGCTCGTCAGGTAGTACGAAAATCGCACTTGTATTATAAGCATGACGGTGCTCTCAAAGTCATAATGTAAAGAAGTCGTGTGCGCATTCATTAAAGTTATAAAATTGCAAATTACCATTTGAAATAAGAAAATTGCCTTTAAAAAAAGTCTTAAGTCTGAAAGTGGGTAATAGCACTAATTAAGAAGCAAAACCTTGACTTGGTAGTTATTATGCCATCAATTACTGGCAACACTAAGCTGTCATAAAGACCACCGTGGTGCCGCGAACTGTAATTTAAATCAATAAAATGGCCACTACTTGGAGCGTTCCAAATTAAAGTTTAATGTTACCATCTTGCGGTAGGGTTGCCAGACGATGAAACTCATTTTTAACAATAAAATTACCTTTCTGAAATTAACTTGTCAGTACAATAAATATTTTATTGTTGTGAGACCGCTGGTCGGATAAACAAGACATTACGAAATAATAATCATATTTATCTCAAAGTTGTTGAATAAAAAAGGAAATGGTTATTGAAGGTGTTTGACGACCTGTGTGGCGCAGGTGGTACTAACTCCAGAGTCCAGAGTACCAGAGGTCCCGGGTTCGATCCCCGGACAAGACAATTATTTGTGTGCATGAACATGTCTATTTGTCTTGGTCTGGGTGTTTAATAAGTATATTATGTATGTTTTATAAAGAAGTTATCTAGTATCCATAAAAGTGTTCTTCACGATACTTAACGTGGGTGTACTTAATAATTGGTGTGATTGTATGAAAATATTTATTTATTTATTAAACCCACTTGTTAATACCGTCGTTTTAAAACAATAATTTATAGAAATATTGAAGAAAATGTGTGTATTTTAAATTTTACTAGCGGTGCTTATATTATAAGCAACACTTTCGAATTTCCACTAGGAAAATATCAATTCATTTTTTTTTTCCACGCCATTTAATATGTATTAAGTTGCATACAAAAAATCATTAAATTCAAATACCATTTTTTTGTATCAGTACTCAGTACCGTCTGAGTAAAACCCGACATGGAAAAAAGTTAAGTACTTTCACATACCAAACTTAAAGCGGTAGTGGTGAATATTTCGAAAGTACAAGGGCCTTACCGTCAACTGTAAGAGGTCGGAATTAGGTAGAGTGATTTTTGTACTTGCATCGAAATGTTGATATTAATATGGATCTTCCCGGGATTTCTAATGGGCAAACCCGTTTGGCCAACAATATTAAAAATAAATAATAATAAAAACCTCAGAGATAGATAAGACAAATAAAACAAAGATAATTTAAATTACAATTTTTATTAGTATTAACATAAATTCACAATACAAATTATTAATACGGTCAAGCAAATTCTCATACTTATATTTCGCCTTTTTTATAAATACGAGCAAATTCTTTTGTTTCTAGCCTAGACTCGTGAGGTTTCGCTTATTCAAACGGCCCATCAGATTTGAAGTGTTAGCTTCCGACATTACTGTATAAATTTTATGAAAATTTAAGAAATTTCTCTGATATATTTCTGATAGTGTACAAATCTTTTATTTAATAAATCACGGGATTTTTTCTGCTCTTTAAAATTAATCTCGGGATTTGAGGCATATCCACTTTATTCTTTCGCTGCATGAAATCAGTGTAAGTACATAAATAACTCTACCTAATTCCGACCTCAATGCGATTCATTTTAGGTTATTTTTAGGTTGAGAGCGCGGAATGCTGTCATACGGCGCGTATAGCGGCGTCTCACTTTTACTACCTAAAATTAATCGCAATACAGTTGATGGTAGGCCCCCGAGCTCACTTTTGAGGAAACTTGCACGTTTCCATAAGTTGACAAATATTTAAACCTAGCATAAAAAACTACTTATTCATCCCAAACAACGTGGGTAAAAACAATCAAGCACATTGCTTAGAAACCCAAATTAGCTATACTAATATTATAAAGAGGAAAGATTTGATTGTTTGTATGTTTGTTTGCATTGAATAGGCTCCGAAACTGCTGAACGGATTGTAATCGAATTTGGTACACAGATAGTAGACAGTCTGGTTATGAACATAGGATACTTTTTATCCCGATATTCAAAGTCAAAGTCAAAGTCAAAGATTTTTATTCAAATAGACTTATAGATAAGTGCTTTCGAATCGTCAAATTTTTTTTTCCTACCAGCCATTCAGGACATATTTTAACTGATAAGAAGAACGGCCGCAAGAAACTTATCAGCTTTAACAGAAGCAACAACATTTACAAAGGAACATGTCGTTGCCAAACACAAATCTACAATCTTCCCACGGGAACGGGAACCACGCGGCCGCTAGTAACTAATATGCGAATATTATTATTCTAATGCTAAGATATAAACTAAGGTCGATTAAAATGTTATAAATTCACAAATTAAATGTTACAAAATCAAAAAATATTATAAATTCGATCTTTTTATTTTAGCATTTTACAATGCTGTTCTTTTTTCTTTTCACAATATTTTTAATGTTTTTGTTTTAGCGAACTAATATCCTGATGGAGCTAAATCTCAAACCTATATCGAGATAGACGAAAAGAGCGCTTCAAACTGTTTGAGAACCTAGCGTGTCGAATTTTCGTACCTACGATGACGTCCAGAGCGAGATTTAGTGATGTGTAAATGTTACAACAAGCTATTGCAAGGAAGCACTGCACAATTAACCATTTTCGTTTCTTAGTGACGCGAGTTTTCATGGCAATAGTCTCAAGCGGACTGACTTAGGTCGTAAAACTTTGACCGTGGATCAAATATTTGGCACGCAAGGAACTTATACGCAAGGAGTTAAATCAATCTGCCGCCCATAATTTGCTTTAATGGGTTTCTTTTTTAATAAATTACTAAAGCCATTAACTTCACGACTTTTCGGCTCACATTCCTATATCAAACAGCGCACTTTTGAACTAATTGGAAAAGCGGAAACTCGCCGAACGAATTGTCCACACAAAACTTTTAATTAAATCGTGTTAGCTGCAATAATTTTTTTCGGAGCTCTGTGACGCTTCGAACGACTCTAGATTGATGGTATATGATATGAAGGGATGTGTATGAGAATAACTCAAAAACTAAGTTTTAACCGCCTCTGTGGTCTAGTGGTACAACCACCTGTATCAGACCCAGGGGTCCCGGGTTCGATTCCCAGCGGGGGTACATATTGTATTCGGTTTGGTTGGTGGTAGGACTTGTTGTAAGTCCGCCTGGCTAGCTACCACCATCTTATCTAAGTCTGACGCCATAACAACAATGTTTTCAGCATTGTTGTGTTCCGGCAGTTAGAGATAAGATAGCCAGTTCCTCAGTGGTTGAGGATTCCGGGAGAGGATCGCTTCCATCTTCAGCCTTATCAATACTTAACATCAGGTGTGGTGAAGGCTAAGAGTCTCCCCGTCTTGAATAATAAAAATAATTATAAAATAAGTGGAATATGTGTTTTAAACTACTTATATCCAGCACCAAAGGGAATGGTCTTCTTCTTCTTGGCGAGTCAGTATTTTGTTTCGGACTTTTGAGCACTACCATGTATGGAGACCTTCCATTGTGCAATGGCGCGATTATTTGAGCTGTCGACACCCAGACTGTACTCCAGGGGGGGGCAGTGGCACAACTTTTAAGAAAAAGCGCCGTTGTCGGCCACACAAGAGAATTATTTTACAATACTGAAATAATTCTCTTTAGCCACCCCTGGAGGACAGTGTGGGGGTGGACACATTGGAAGGTATTCATGCCAGTGTCCATCCTCGCCACCTTGCTGTCCATTCGACGTTCGCGAAAGCGCAGTGGTATTGACAGTGAACGACGCATGAACAGTGCTATTGCTATTTTATGTCACTAGTATTTTTAACCGACTTCAAAAAAGGAGGTTCTCAATTCGGTTGGTATATTTTTTTTTTTTTTTATGTATGTACACCGATTACGCCGAGATTTTTGAACCGATTTCCATGATTCTTTTTTTGTTCGATGCAGAATAGTTGCCAATTGGTCCCATAAAAATTTGGTTTCGTTTGACCCACTACTTTATATGTTATGAGCATTTTTATATATTTCATTTCATTGTTGACTTGGACGATGTAGTATTTACGATAATTTTGTTTATAATGTACATGAAACCTAATCTAATCTTGAAAACCCTGCTGTAGTTTACGTAACAGCCTATTACAGACACTAAAAAGTAAAAAAAAAACTGCGTTAAAAAAAACCGACTTCAAAAACTAAAAAGCAAGAAATAAGCCTTTTGGAGTCGGTGGCAGCCAAGGCATTCTACTTTAAGCTCCTATTCTTTTATTTTTCTTGCCTTGGCTGGCACCGACTCCAAAAGGCTTATTTTTTGATTAAGTAAAGTTTATTCTTTAATTATTCTTTCTTATAGATCTAGAATAAGAAGACTCCGTACACGGTAAAGTTGGATTGTAACTTATGATGCACTGTGTAACTACAACATCTCATTTGTTATTATTTTTGTCAATAAATAAATATTTAGGTATCGTAGATTCGTTCCCCGCCAGAGGCCTACGTATATGTAGTTGCGTTTGTTCCGTTTGTGGACTTCTATTTTTTAATAGCATGTATGACATTTTGTTCACGCATGCGATTTTAGTCGCACTCATCATCGAAATCACTCGCTTGTTTCGCTCGCCTGCGACGTGGCGGGGCACTCGTTGCGGTCGAGCGATTCCAAAATACGGAAATTCATCAGTAGAAACGAAGCGATCGCCTCGAGACGAGCTATTCAAATATGAGCTCCTGGATGGTTCTGATATCCGTAACATAACACAAGTGCTACGCCACTAACCTCTTAGTAAAATAATTATGTGATATTTTTTTTATGAAAAAAAAATTTATAATCGACTCTCAAGATTTCCCTAGTATTTATTATAATAACTAGCATTATAAATGCAAATAATAAAAAAAATACTAGCTGTCGCTCGCGGTTTCACCTGCGTGGTTCCCGTTCCCGTGGGAATATTCGGATAAATGTATCCTAAGCTCATAACCAGGCTATTTACTATCTGTGTACCAAATTTCATCAAATCCGCTCAGTAGTTTCGGAGCTTATTCAATGCAAACAAACAAACAATTAAATGTTTTCTCTTTATAATATTAATAATAGTATAGATGTTAGGTATGTTGTTTAATTTCTTTTGGCAGCCCTATGGCGACGACGCCGCTTCGAGCGACTGATGTTGGTATGTTATGATCGCTTGTAAATTAACGAGAACCGCTCAAATTGTAAAGTTTGATGGACATCTTCTGATTTAATTAGTACAATATATTAAAAAATATATATTAATACTTATTACGAAAATTCGGGGGACCCAATGCAAACGAAAAAAGATTACATTCCTAAAAAAGTTACTTTGAATTTCCGTTGAAAAAAGTTCACTTTTAAAGAAGTTGTAAAAAAATTGTTTCGAAAAAAATTAATAAGAAGTAAGTATGGCTCTTTTTTCGAATGTTGAAATTTCTATTGCATGAGAATTAGAGCTAGCGCAGACGACGGATAACGGAGGACTTTTTGTCCGCGACACGTCTTTATTGTTAACCAAATAAGATTCAACTTAGACCGCGTATATCCGCGAAAAGTACGCGATAGTCCTCGTTATTTATTCAACTTTATGTTCTTAATAATAAGGTCGTGTCGCGGACAAAAAGTCCTTCAATGTCCGTCGTCTGCGCAGCCATTACGTAGTTGAACCTCAGAACCGTAAAAAATGTAAAATTGCCGTCAGAGCGACATGAGTCAAGTTGCTTATTTCTAGTATATTTTCTTAATACTTATCAATATAAAACTATTTTTGTATAAATTCAGTTCAAAAGGTTTGCAAAAGTGGATTTAAAACTCCTTACATCCAAAGGAAACAAAGTAAGCGCCAACATACCTCTAATAAAAGTAAAAACAGATTTTCAAAAAAAAGAAACCAACTTTTAAATTGGCTTTCGATAATTTGGCGACTTGGCGAAACTTCCGCAATAATATTAATTTCGTGATTTTCTCAAATTTCGCCTTTATTGTCTACGAATAAGATTCCTTTCGAGTGAATAACAATTTTGGATTGAAAAGTGCGTATAGCCAGCCCGAGGTAAAGTTTTCACTTGTTTCTCGTTACTTTTGACCTTAATACGATAAACATAAAGGTTAGAATGAGATTTTTGAGGTGTATTCTTATTTTTGTGGCAAATTTTGAATGATTTACTTCTACGGAGCGGTCGAAATGATGGATAGCTCGAGTTGAGAAATTCCGAAGTATAATTTTGTACTTATTTCGAGTTCTAAGACTCGAATAACGATATTTCGCTAACAACTCGTCATGATTTGAAGTACTTTATACTTTTTAAGATGAAGTGAAATCTTTACGCCATAAATCTTTGGAAGAGTTCTTGATTTTTATTGGGCAAGTTAAAAATAACAATGTGAATGATTTGATTCGATTGTTAAGTCTTGTTAAGCAATTTTGTGAAGATTTATTATTATTTCTTGATTGGTGTAATGTTGTTTTGATCTCTCTTCTCTGTTATCGTATGAGGACTAGTAGCCAGCTCCGGTGTCAGAATTTATCAAGCCGCCTGTAAGGCCTCTGACTTAGCTTTACGAGCCGGGACCGACGGTTTAACATGCCCTCCGAAGCACGGAAGCCCTCAGTTGTAAATGTTGTAATGTCTGTTGTTTTAAAGGCTGTTTTTTTTTAGTTAAAGCTGTTGTTTAGTGTTTATTTAGTCTAGCTAGGCTGTTACAAGGTAGAAGCTACGCCATTGGATCACAAACCCTACGGCGGGAGACATTGTAACGAGAAAAATCGGCAAGAAACTCGTCAAGAGCTATTTCTTCTTTAGCAATAACTGATATCACACGGTGTATGATAGCTCGCAGTAGGGAATCAAACGTGGGTCTCCAGAAATGGCTACCCCATTTGATTATGCAGGGGCCTAAGTACAACATGTGAGAGCGACTACTACCAACTGTCAGTATACACATTTAGCGCTAAACGTTTCTAAAACGACATTCTATTTCAGTCATTCGTTTGAAGTAAAAAGTGACAGAGCGATGTTTTAATTATGTTTAGTGCTATTAGTATTTAATTTCAGTTGGCGAAAGTCCACCTTAGAACACTAGAGTCAAAGTCAAAGTCAAAGTCAAAGATTTTTATTCAAATAGACTTATAGATAAGTGCTTTCGAATCGTCCAGTTTTTTTTCCTACCAGCCATTCAGGACATCTTTTAACTGATGATTTGTAAATGTTGTTGCTTCTGTTAAAGCTGATAAGAAACTTATCAGCTTTAACAGAAGCAACAACATTTACAAAGGAACATGTCGTTGCCAAACACAAATCTACAATCTTGAAACATATTTAATATAAGAGGAAAATTTTCTTATACTTAGTTATTCCTTTTATAAAACTACAATAGTTATGTTTTATGTTAGTATCACTTCCATGCATTTTGGTCTTTCAAATAATTATCTACCTTGAAATAACCTTTGCTTAAGAGCGTTTTTTTAACATGTATTTTAAATTTATGCAAAGGCAGCTCAATCACTTGTAGAGGAACTTTATTAAAAAAGGCTATGCCTTTCCCCGAAAACGAGCGACTGCATTTTTCAAGCCGAAATCTTGGAACGGCAAGCTTATTCTTGTTTCTAGTATTAAAATTATGAACATCGCTATGCTTAATAATAAATCGTGATGTTTCCTTACATATACTATATTATCATAAATGTATTGTCCCGCCAAAGTTAGTATATTAATCTCTTTAAACAATTCTTTAAGAGAGTAATATTTAATCAACATTACTTTACATTCAATAGCACAGGTTTATCTTTGATTTTGAAATGACCCTTATGTCGCCCGTATTAACGTCCGTTTTCCTAGCACAAGTGTAAAGTGTAACATTTGCAGAATATATTGTCAACAAGGCTTTTTACGAATTTCTAAGTGCGTTTTTGGACAATCTTATAAATAATCCATTTACTACCTAAAACACGGGCACTTTGACCTCACATTCGCGATCCTAAAATAAACTCGGCAGTCACACCCCTAAATCCGTTTACAACTTGGAAACTTGTCAAGTTAGAGGAAAGTTGGAATCTAATCCAGGAGGTCTATTTCGAAAACGAAATACCGATGGAAAGTTTTCGAACGAAATTCGTTTCTGCACAATAATAGGTAAAAAATACAAAACACACAAAGACGACAAAAATAATAGGTATCCTACTTAATAGGGACCGGGCCGGATGCACATAATAACGACGTAAAGTAAACCTATTTAGATTGTTATATTAGTTTGAAGTAGAAAGTACTATGTACTAAAGTACATTTTCTACTCTCAATTTCCAACCTTTCAGTAATGAATTCGAAATAACTGTCAATTTTTAATCCACTTCTCGTGTGTCACGTCGCATTTTTAGTGGAAACAAATATAAACAGACTACGTTATCAAGTTGGACTTTTTGGTTGAAATATGAATGTTTTATATTAGTTTGCGGGTTGGCAAACGTGAGGAGAAGTAATCAGGTCACGAATAAGAAAAAACTAGTTGGGAAATATTTTGGTAATGATCATCCATTTACTACAAAAGTTTCAAATTGGGATTAACGATAGGTTCATTAAATCAATTGAAACGTATAAAAACTGAACTCTATTTGTTTTATTAAATACGACAAGTAGTTTCGGATTTACAACTGTTCAAACTTCAAGCTTCGCGCGCTCTTTGACGTGACGTCCTTCTATACCATTTGATACAAAGAAGGCTCTCTGACCAAATCAGTCAAGCGTGAGCCTCAAGCTGCATATAAAGGTTATAAAGTGACGTCACAAAATAAAAAGCAGATCCGAAGTAAAAAAAAAATGAGTATCTCTAGAAATTGAAAAAATAAAACAACAGTATTTTTTTATGAACTGTATGCATATAAATCTAAAAGTACTGTTAATCCCCAATAGAGCAAAACCATGATAATGAGTTTACACCTAGTTAAGATTAACTTCTTTTTACATATGGATATACCTAAGTGTGGCAAAACTGAAATGCAATTTTAATCTGAATGTGAATATAATAGACAAAGCGATTGATTACGCTCGTTAAAAGTAAGATTGATCATACTGATAATATGATTACAAGCAGCAGCAACCACTCGAATTTCCTACAACATCCTCAATCTTGAATAAAGTAAATCGAACTTCGAACATCATCCATGTATAATGATTCTTTTTTCGTAGTATACCCCATATCCTCTGAAAAATAACCACGGTGTCACTTCGAGCGACTGAATTTTAACGGAAGAGTTTTGTTTTATTCAATTTTCTCTAATACTTTTAACGATGGAAGCTATACCGAGTGAGATATTCGCAGCATTTCAGGTTTTTGACCTACATTGCCTCAGAATACCACTAAATGAGATTCTCTTTTTAACCGACTGACTTAGTACTAAAAGACGGCTAAAAAGAGAAGGATATTTTTTATTTTCATTCTATACAGTTACAAAGTTTAAATGATTAGCTTTTATCTATGGAATATCTACTTTTATCGACGGAAGATCAGCGCTTGCCGTAGACCATGCATTATGCTGAGTCGTGACCGTTTTGGGACAATTAAGTACAGTGTTTAGATATACTCCTGCTTGTTATTTTATTTGAAGTAATTTGTCTGTTTTGGATTTGTCCCTATTAGAAACTATTTTATTTCTTTTTTATGATACCTACCCGCTGTGTAATGTCGGCTTAGAATAGCACTACCCCCTCTCATCCTGTGGGTGTCGTAAAAGGCGACTAAGGGACTCAGCCTTCAGGACACGAGCAGCAGGATGTTAAATCCATCCAAGGCCAAATTTATCACTATCAATCTACACCTTTGATTCTATGACTACACCGCAGTTTCGAAGGGTCCACACATTCTGGTTCCCATCATTTTACGCCACCCACCATACAGTTATCAGAATTTTTGTAGAAATTTATGGTCCAGCTCACATTCGCCATATTCAGACCCTCGCCAGTACTACCCCGCAAGGGATTTATGGTGTGAGGGTATGTGTATGTGTTAATACTAAGTCAATACAAATGTTTATTTCATAAATATTTCCGGTAGGGAATAAACGCCCTGCTTACTGAAGCAGGGCGTTTATTCCCTACCGGTAGGCAAGATCGCGCACTGCGCAATCAAGAATATCAAAAAGTAAATCGAAGCTAGTCTCAAAGATCTTAACAAAGAGTTCTCTTGGGTAAGTATCAGTCTCCAACACTTCACCAAGAAGTCTATCGTTAAATTTCTATCAGACTAAACCTTAACTTTAGGTTTCGATGTAGAGACTTAGGCGTTAGATCGTTTTCTGCTAAGCGATTCTAAAACTCGATGACGTAGTTTATGCTTTGGAATCTACATTTTCAGTTATGTATGGCATAACTAGCATGGTTCCTGATCCCGTGGGAATATCGAGATATAAAGTGTCTTAAGGCGCTACTCGGAAAAAGTATGGACGTTTTGATATAAAACTATATCACAGTTACAGTTGTTACAAATCTGGTAATAACATATATATTTCTTCGTACCTTTATCTAGATTCGTATAGTTTTAAAAACACGATTTTATGATGTTGCATCGACACTTTTTCTTTTCGAAAAGACCTCTTAAAATACGAAATTTCAAGGTTATTTTTAAATGGGGTTACTTACACTATTGGAAATTGGTTTAATAAGTGGACACCAATAATATTTAGGATCGTATAAAAGCATTTTTTTTAAATCGCTGTAGTTTTTTAATACTAAGTGATTTTGTGTTTTTTTTGCCTAATCTGCAAAATCGGTCTATCTCGCTTCAGCACATTTTTGTTCGAGTATCGCCTTAAGTCATAATTAAGGCTATATAGGTGTGCCAAATTACATCCAAATCCGTTCATTAGGTTTTGCTTGAAAGATTAACATATAAACAAACTGGCATACTTTCGTATTAATAGGAAGTAGGATGCTATTTTAAGAGGGTCGTGGAACGAAATAGCTTTGGTATGATTGAAACAATACTGCGCTACTTCTAAGCTCTTTCTTGTGGTCTATGTTATATACTTCTAGGATATCCTTTTTAAAACGTCGAGCGTAAAGAAGAAAATAGAATAATACTCATTCGTTACTTATTTTATCAAGTTTATTTCATGTAGCGATCAAAATAAAAAATAGGATTTTGCCTAAAGTTTCCAAAACTAACTAACCATGTGCTGAGATGACAACTTATTACAAGTAAGTTGTCTCTCATTTATGTAAAATAAAATGCTAGTGACATTGCAATCACATTTTCTACTCTCAATTTCCAACCTTTCAGTAATGAATTCGAAATAACTGTCAATTTTTAATCCACTTCTCGTGTGTCACGTCGCATTTTTAGTGGAAACAAATATGAACAGACTACGTTATCAAGTTTTACTTTTTGGTTGAAATATGAATGTTTTTATAAATATCTCAAATAGAACGGTCGGAATATTTGTTTAATACAGTAACAAAATTATAGATTTACCTATTTTTTTGATATTCTACATTGTTTGTTCGATATTTAGAAATAAGTATTTTGGGTTTTTTAGTAAGTATCTAAGCAAAACAGAAGAATGATTATGAAAGTAATATCAGATCACTGAGAATTTCGGTAGCATATTGGTTCGGCGCGCTCGGCCTTTGATTGTTGCAGTTAGGCAACTTTCGTAATGGTCGATCACGGGAAGGCTAACCAAAAATTTACCATCTCGAGCTCCTCCGTGCTTCGGAAGGCACTTTAAACCGTTTCTACCGGTTGCATTCTACAGTATCGTAGTTAAAACTCACCAATCCGCATCGGCCCCGTATGATGGTTTACTATAATTATTATGAAAGTAAAGTCAAAGTCAAAGTCAAAGATTTTTATTCAAATAGACTTATAGATAAGTACTTTCGAATATTCCAAATATTTTTTTTTTCCTACCAGCCATTCAGGACATCTTTTAACTGATAAGAAGAACGGCCGCAAGAAACTTATCAGCTTTAACAGAAACAACAACATTTACAATGGAACATGTTGTTGCCAAGCACAAATTTACAATTTTGAAATATATTTAATATAAGAGGAACATTTTCCCATATTCAATTATTAGAATATTTTCCTTTTATCCAATTTATAATAGTTATGTTTTTAGTATCACATCCATGCATTTTGGTATTTTAAATAATCATCTACCTTGTAATAACCTTTGCTTAACAGTGACTTTTTAACATATATTTTAAATTTATGCAAAGGTAGCTCTATCAATTGTTGTGGAACTTTATTAAAAAAAGCTATACCTTTCCCCAAAAACGAGCGTCTACATTTTTCAAGTCGAAATTTCGGAACGGCAAGCTTATTCTTATTTCTAGTATTAAAATTATGGACATCGCTATGCTTAATAAATAAATCAAGATGTTTATTTACATATACTATATTATCATAGATGTATTGTTCCGCCAAAGTTAGTATATTAATCTCTTTAAACAAATCCTTAAGAGAATCTCTCCGTCGAAGGTTGTAAATGGCGCGCACAGCTCTTTTTTGAAGTATAAAAACATGTTCTATATTAGCTGCTGAGCCCCACAACAACAGGCCATAGGACATTACACTATGAAAATAGCTAAAGTAAACTAGTCATGTCGTTTCAATATCAGTTAAGAGCCTTATTTTCTTTATTGCGAAAGCCGCAGAACTAAGTCTACTCGACAAGGTTTCAATATGTGGATCCCATTGCAGCTTTGAATCCAATGTAATGCCAAGAAATTTTGTACTCTCAACTAACTCTACTACATTCCCATTCAAATTGATATGCATATCGACCAACACTACATTAGGTAATGAGAATCTAACAAACTTGGTTTTAGTAGGGTTAAGAGACATTATATTTTAATATTCACTAGAATATGGTCATGAAAGTTCTAAATGGGTAGGTAGGTATTATATTTTTAAGGTAGATACAGTCGAGTTCAATAATATCTGTGCACTTTTGAACTTTGTCGTAGTAATTGCTGTGACAATTGGTACAGAAAATCAAAGACGATGTCAAAAAACTTAATGCGACAAAGTTCAAAAATGCAAAGATATTATTGAACTAGACTGCACCTATCTCAATCTCGGCATTTCGTAAAACTCCCAACATCTCCAATGCACCGCGACAATTTATATCTATTCCTTCGCTTGGTATTGTCTCGGGTTCAATAAGAGAATTTCTTTTTTTTTCCAATTGACGCATGGAATTCTAATATATTTCGTTCTCGCAACTGGTACCCCGCTCTGTCGATATTAGCTCTAGAAACCAATACTTTTTCCCTGTTCTGCGAAACGAATGTTTGTTTTGGATTCAGTACTGTAGGACGCTCAGTCCACTTATAGTGAATTTCAAGTAACACAAACTTTGTTGTAAATAAGCTTTTCCTTTTTACCGACTTCAACAAAAAAGAAGGGAGGTACTCAATTCAACCCGTATTTTTTTTTTTTTGTCCGATGTATGTATACCGATTACTCCGGTGTTGGTGATCCGATTTTAATAGTTGTTTTTTTGTTCGATCGGGTACACTGTCAATTTGGTCCCATATAAGTCTCATTGAGATCCGATGATAATCTTCGGAGATATGGGGCCTAATGTCATGGAAGTCATGACATCCAGGTAATTGATAGATTCTTGTTCGAGCTGAAGTTTCACGCAATAACTACTGAGCGGATTTTGATGAAACTTTTTTGTTAAATAGCTATTGGTCCTCGCCAACATAGGCTATAAACCCTCAATAAGTAACGTCCCTGCACCGGGAAAAGCAGCTTTGTAAAAGGTAATGAGGAGTTGACATAAGGTTATTAGCGTAGGTACGGGACCTGTTCTACCTTTAAAAACTGTGAAATAAAAAACTTTTATAAAAAAGTTAAAACCGACTTCAAAAAACTAAAAAGCAAAAAAAAAACCTTTTGGAGTCGGTGCCAGCCAAGGCAAGAAAAATAAAATAGTTGGACCGCAAAGTAGAATGCCTTGGCTGGCACCGACTCCAAAAGGTTTATTATTTGCTTTTTAGTTTTTTGAAGTCGGTTTTAATTTTTTTATAAAAAGTTTCTTTTTTGTTACCTAGTTGGGTCATAAGTTCTGTCACACCTGTCGAATTTTGAATGGATATTGAAAATCAAATTTTTATGTTCGAATTATAGACATACTTGGCATATAAAAACAAATAAATTACAGTTTGTTTTAATTTGTTTTAATGGAGCGGACGTTGAAAGGAGATGCGGTCGTGTTGCTTGGTTTACTTCATTGTGGTTACGAACTAAGTTAAATATTTGGTCTCGTTAAAAAATTAAATATTCCTTTGAGCTTTGCCTTAGTTACCAACAAACAATTCGAGGAAGATTCAAGAAGCGGGGAGAGAGATTCGGTCATCCTCATACGGTTCGGACATTAGCGGCGGTAAATGTAGTGAAGGTGCGTATTCAAAGAAATACGGCCCAAAAATTATAACTGTTGTCATTACAGACGGGACTTAAAGTGTTGAACGAAAATCTGAGATAGGCTAATCGTAGAAAAGAATAACATCTCCTTGATCCATGCCTGATGCCTAAGTAAGGTCCGATTCTGTCTTCCGATGATTTTTTTTACAATGAAAGAGTACTGCAACAATTCGAACAATTAAGTGTGTTATGCCCCACAGCCAGTGAAGAAGCTTGCGAATGTGTTTCTCGAGTCTAGCGAAGCCAATCACTCTTCGCCAGTGATAAAGTTATGTAAAACAAGAGCAATGTACCTTCACTAAAATACAGTCCTGATAGACGCGGACGTCGTAAACCACTTTAATGAACCACGTTCAAAAATCAGCAATGGGTCTTCATCAGGCTTCAAGGCCTGGTCACATAGGCAAGAGGACTCAAAATTATCAAGCCGCCCATGAAAATCGCCTTCATCCAGCACGATAATTGACTTCAATCCGCTGGATAATGAAATCATGCCGTATTTAGAGGAGAGAACCTGCGCTAAATCACACCGAAAATTGAATCCTCTCATGGCATTCTTCATTACAGCAGTCGCTTAAATCTACAAGGACGCGGCGCCTATTTCTATAGATGCGTGACCGAGAAGGTTCTAGAATGGCGACAGGACGACGCTCCGTGGGTAAGCCGCTGACAAAGTGGACCGACGATCTGGTGAAGGTCACGGGAAGCCGCTGCATGCGGACAGCGCAGGACCGATCGTCGTGGAGATCCTTGGGGGAGGCCTTAACCCAGCAGTGGGGGTCATGTGGCTGAGACGACCTATACAAAACTTCAATGCTAAACTAAGTTGTTCAGTTGACTTTCTTTGATATTTTTTGTTTATTAACTGACCTGATGGGGCAATGTTACTTGGCTAAGATTTCATCGAATAGCGCCATGAGCCATGACCGATACGTTCAAGTGTAGGTACCTTCTTTTGGACGGAGAGTTTTAACTGTAACTTGTTATGTTTTAAAAATATACTTATTTTTTTTCAGTCTAGGCTGTTACAAGCACTTATTAACTTCAAAGAAGCTACGCCATCAGTTCACAAACCCTACGACGGGAGACCTTATAACGAGAAGAACCGGCAAGAAACTCGTCAAATGCTATTTTTTATTATTGTTTTATTTCATATTCGTCAAATTGAATATGCATTGCATTTTAACAGCTCATCGATAACCCAGTTATTAAATAGACTTACATAGGTAAATCTTGGGAAACATATCAAAGCTAACAAAACAAAATAACAAACAACAACTGTTCTCATTCTAGATCAAAGATTAAGAAGAGGCCGAAGATGAGCGAGCTTGCCTAGAAAAAGCCTATTCACTCGAGCTTTAAATATACCAGGGCTGTAGGCTGCCGGGAATACAGGCGCAGGCAGGGAATTTTACTCCCTGGCTGTGCGCATAATAAAGAATAAAGAAAAGCGCTTTGTACGCAGACGTGGAATATCAACCAGGTAGGGGTGATGCGCTGGACTGACCAAGCGAAATCTGACTGCACCAGACAGTCTACCGGGAGAGATGGCGGGAGATTGTGCGGCAAGATGTGTCCGCCTCTACCACCGACGTGGACGCCTCAACGTGAGCACGACCGCTCTGCCAAGAGCGAAACGACAAAGAAGAAGGGATGATAGCCTGCAGTACGTCTCAACTCCCGGTGGTAAAAAGGAGCCGGTGGGATGAGCTCATGCAACTCAATAGCACACTCTCTGAAGTACAATCTATAGTAGTGTGTAGCTGTAGTACAACTAATGTATTATTAACTGATCCCTAAACTGACTAATGTAGTAGTAAAAAATTAAACTAATCAGTTAACAAATATTTAGTTATAGTCTTGTCTTATAACTGTATGTCTGGAACAATTAGTGTATCTCAGAGGGAATATTTATGAAAGGAAGGCTACGTAACTAGAATCCGCTTGGAATGCACATTGTCTGTCTGTTCGTAGAAACTATTCCGACGTTAATTTCATGCAACGTTACACGTGTGGATATTGCAAGTTTGATGTTAAATACTATGAAACATAAGAGGTGTTTCTCTTTAGCACTGGGATCCTACCGACATTTCTTAGCGCAGTATTGTTTCAATCTTACCAGTGATAGAATTTGATGAAGTAGAGTGAACGGAGGTAGGCACAACCAACAGCAAAGCACGTATTTAAACTTGTAAAAAAAAATTAATTGCAGAATAAACTCCTTCAAGGTTACAATAGTAAAATCATATACTTGTATAAATAGATGTATAGAAAGATGGCGTCCGGCCATTTCGGTGTTCGATTCAAGAAGGGACGAACAAACAAACGTCAACAATTAATATGACAAATAACGTTGTGTTGTCATATAAAAATAATAATATTTAAGGGATACCATAGACGGATAAAGCTACCCATACACATTATTTAACAACCAGTAAGCTTGTTTTTGACGGAAATTTTGTGACTTCTCCGCTCTATCATAGCCTCCAAAGCGTGAAGTGTGTCAAAATGTAACAACTTCAATAAAAACAAAATGCAAACAAAACGTACTTATGACATGATGATTCCTAATTGAAGGTAGGCCCGCTGGTTAGAAGTATCTGTCTTTTGCCTTACTCCTAAGCATTGAAAATGAAAATGAAATTGATTTATTCAATTTAGGCTGTAACAAGCATTCGTGTATGTCGAATAGAAGTTAGGTAAGTTATTGATTCGCAAAATACTAAGGTGTTGAACTTTTAACGAGAAGAACCGCGGGTTTACTACCTAACTTGCTATCGCATTGCTGTTGCAGCAATGCGATAGCAAATATTGCACCATAGCAACTGCACTGTTATTACAATGCGCCCTCTACCGAACAATCGATGAACTATAATGTGCACTCATCGCGGAGTCTCATTTTCGCACTCTAGGTTGGAGCGCGAGAGAGTGAGTCGCCGCTATACGAACCATAAGCGAGCGATTAAGCAGCGATCACATACATAAAACCATTTTTAATTTGACGTTCCGCATCGATCGCGCTATTACTGCGCGATGATTGCTAATTTCTAAGTAATAATAACCCCGCCGATGAAATTCGTGGAATCCTAGGTAGGCTCTGGTAACGAAAAGAATCGACAAGAACCTTTTTAAGGACTGATTTGTCATTGTTATGCTTATATTGCACAAATAATACAATGTACATTACATATTGTAAGAACAACTTCAGAAAACTCGAGATTTTAATAAAAGTATTTACGTTTCCCTTACAATGTTTAATTGTCATCGTACAAGTTGCTTTAATAATCTTCTAATGGCGCCTAAACAATTGACAAGCGCTTATTATTCTAAAACAGACTTCGCAGCTCTGGCGTCCAGTACTTTCCTATTTTCAATAGTCATGACATTACTAATTATATCTATATACATTGTTAATGCGTTTTATAATAATTATTGAAACATTATTCAATCAACATATACCATTTATAATTATGAGTTACATTCACGATAGAATAGCCTTAAGTCATGCAGTGTAGGCTAACAATATGGACCAAAACGACTGCATGGGAATGTCCAACGAATTTATTTCTGTCAATTACGGACCACTTCTATCGGCACGTTATCGCCTTTTTCCGTCGCCCTATCCTTCTCTGTCGCACAGAACCGTCACTTGTCAGAGCGAGAAACACCGACGGCATGCTATAACATGCGTCAGCATCGGCGGTGAGAAAGCGTTCCGTCAGTCTTTCTCGGTCTGACAAGTGATGGTTCTGTGTGACAGAAAATGATAGGGTGACGGGAAAAGGCGTAAGCGTGCTGACAGGTGTTCCAACCCTAAACCGCGCCGTAGCCGCTGTGTCCATCTAAGTGTCCATAGTGATAAAAACAACTGACGACCGCGCGGCGATCAGTCGTAGATTTTCACGGCGGAAAAATCGTGTGTGTACAAAAGGCCTTAGATACTTATTACAATTCCTCCTTCCTTTTTTAGATGTGAAGGTGTTGTTGTATTTTCTATTATATTATTATTGTTACCTGATATTTATTAATTACTAACTATTATATCACAAATCGATAATAGTGTACGTATCAATAAATCACTTGCCGTCCCGCAAACCTCCCGAGGCACAAACACACAGCCGCTTCCGGTTGAGCGATCACCGGAAGCGCTACGACTTCCGGTGGCGGGCGAGCCTCCGTTGTCGCTGAATGGACAAACAGAACTATTATTCTACGCATATAATGATGATTTATTAACTATAGAAACACTAATGGCCAAACGTGGCTTGGTCCATCTTTCCAGCCCCCCTCTACCATCAGTTTTTTTATTGCATGCGAGTCAGTAGGTCTGCTACTGCTTAATGGAGGCGCTCTATATAATTCTCATACAATTTTTTTTCCGTTAACCATCTGAGCAGTTCTTCAGTTAAGCATAATTGACTCCCATTTTAGGTGTAAAAATACTTTGTTTTCTTTTCTAATCTTATTACTAAATAATTAAGGAGGTGGATGATAGATGCTTGCTTGAAATGAAAAAGTTACTGCAGTACAGATTGCTAAATAGTAACGTAACAGACAGCACAATATTGTTAAGGCGGTACCCCCACCGAAAGTGGCGCCGCGTTGAATTTTATTTAATATCGTAATTCTAATACACAATTTTAATAAAACTAAACGTGGAATTTTTAGAGCCCATTGTCTTGTATTTTTAGAAGGTATCGCTACATCTCGTCATAGTCATTCGTAGAAGTAGATAGCAAATGTGTCAAAAACGGCCACTTTTAGCAGTTTTGCTATCTACTTCTAGCAGTGACTACGAGAGGGAATGTAATGATACCGTCTAAAAATACTAGACTATGGGCTCTAAAAATTCCATGTAAAGTTTTATTAAAATTGTGTATTAGAATTACGATATTAAATAAAATTCAACGCGGCGCCACTTTCGGTGGGGGTACCGCCTTAATGTGATTCTTACGAAAAAATAGATGAACGATTATTATATTTTAAGGTCTCTTTTGTTTCATACAAAAATATAATCGTTTTAGACATCCGTAACACCTGACCAAATGCCTTAGCAACTTATTTCGCCCAATACCTATTAGTTATGCTGTCTGGAGATCATTCTATAATCCTATTTATGTTAGAAATGTCAAAGGTGTTTGTTACTCAACCACTCAGGTATTGTAACAGTAAACGTGAAGTGAATTAAGTGAAGTGAAGCGCTCATGGCCGCGCTTGACAGACTGATCGTATTCGATCACGATTGTCAAGCAAAGTTCGGCCCGGTCAGGTGTCGGATGGGTGACCGTAAAGTGGCATTACACCTGGGCGCTTCCGTGCTTCGGAGGGCACGTTAAACCGTCGGTCCCGGCTGTTGTCATTTGATTACAGTCGTTGATAAACTCTGACACCAGAGGTGGCCACTAATCCTCATTCGATAAGAAGAAGAAGACTGTAAAATCTTCCTTAGGGGTTTCCATATATCCACAGGAATGAAGTCCCTGGCAGCAGCTAGATTATTTTTTACCTTACTGTGTTGTACCTCGTTCTAACACCATTTTACCCATCAAAAGTCTACTAGTTATTCCAAGTTTTATACAAAAAGTCACAAACAATAACAGCGTTATTGTGAAACCGGATATCTGAAAGGGATCTTGTAGAAGCATTTATAAGCAAGCTCCGCGGGTAATGTTACCCGGATTTCTAGAAGTTTATCTGGAGGCAGTAGGGTGACCATCATATTTATATCCGGTTTCCGGAAATTTCTGTCTGAGGTTTTAATCGCCTCTGTGGTAAACAAACAACGACGGTATCAGATCCAGAGGTTGAAGAAAGGAACGTATAGCCTTCATCATACCTGAAGTTAATAAAGTTTAGTTTAGTTTTTAAAGAAGTATTAATAAAGTTGATAGTGGAATGGCGCTTCTTCCGGAATCCTCAGCCACTGAGGTACTGCGACTTTCTTATCTCTCTGCCGGAACGTAACAACGCTGCAAACATGATGTTATCTCGACTGCCTTAGTATACGGCCAGAGTGCAGAGCGTGGAGTGGGGCGGGGCGGGCAGCGTAAGGCCTCTGCCTCGAATCTAGCGGGCAGCGGAGCGGCGGCGGCGCGACTATCGAAAACGGCGGTGCGCGGGTGGTACGGGGCGAGCGTTTCCATAGTCGCTGCCCGCTAGATTCGAGACAGAGGCCTTAAGCCCGTGGTTGCCGACGCACCGGCCGCTACTAAGGACACCACTATGCGTTAGCATTTGTTTAACATGAACGCTACCCGCCCCGCTACACGCTCTACCAGAGCGGGCACTGTGGCCGTACACTTACTGATAAGATGACGTTGCTTAAAGTCCTAAAATCAACCAATAATACAAATTCAATACGGTATCCACTAGACCACAAAGGTTTTTATTACATATTTATTGATTAAATTGAATTAAGATAATAATAAGAAATATAAGTAAATATTTGTCCTTTGTGATTAGGAAACATGGAGTATGTAGCAACTATAATAACGGCAGTATTCTAAAGTCTGCTAAGGGTGATCTCGGATAACTTTAGCGGTATGCTTCACCACTGAAAGCGACTAGTAATATAATAGTAAAGTTAAAAAAAGAATGCCGAACTAGGCATTACAAATTCCACGGCTGATCAATTCTTTGCCCTACATCCACGCGTAATGCTATTACAAGAAATATCATTAAGATTAAGCTAAAAGATTATTTTTGTCTACATTATGATAAAATTTGTTTACTGACAAAACACTGTCGAACCTTTAACATTTAAGTTTGATTTGCGAAGAATAATTATATAAAATAACACATAACTTCTTATTGTATACGTGTATGAATCTAATAGGTACTATTAACTAATCTAAGTGGTTTACATAGTGCTTTTTTGTAAAATATTTATTGTATTTCTGTGTGTGGTAAAAATAAAAAATAAAAAATAATAGGTAACAAATACACAAAGTATAAAAAATGCAAGTAGCGGTTATAAATTATTTTCCATACAATAAACAAAACTACAATTACGTAACAAAATATAAATCACATTATTTCTAGGTCAAACAAGCCTTTTTTTTATTTCTGACTTCTACCTATATTTGTGTTTTTATACACCACCTGCATCTGTAGCACGTTTTAATCAAGCACGTATTATTATATCTAGCATTCTCAATTTGTAAGTAAGCTATTCATGCCCAGAGGGAGCTAATGTTGTATGGAACTTCCCTTGGGCAATAATGATAACATTTAAATTTGGAAAGCCAGAATGTTAACAAACACTTATATCAAAAATATTTTCGAAAAAAAAAAACAAGGTTTTCAAGGGATAAACTTCCTGGTCCAAGGAGTTTTTAACGTTTTTAAGTATAAAATTGACACTTCAAAGAGACTAATACACCTATGAAAAATATAAACATGGCTGTAAAATATAAACCTAGCCCCAAGAAAACATTTGAAATTTTAATTATGTGCACTTATTCAAATATGTATTTTGTCTTAGTTATCAGTAAAACACGCCAAATCATCAAATTGTGAATGTGTGTAGTCTTGACTCTTGGTGACAGATATAATCAAAATTATCATTGCATTGCCTACGGAACTAAATATCTAAGGAAAAAATCGGTGATTTTAGATCCTTTTGATTATGTACCTTGAATTGTTAAATTGTTGTCATTTATTAGTTTTATAATTTATGATTTCTTTTTTATTTAACGTCACAGTAGGCACAGGTGTATAAAGTAGAGTATGCTCCTCGGGATTAAATGTCTTACACCCATATTCTAAGTCGTTCCTCCAAAACTACTCGTCCTCGACTTAACGAAACCTCATTGAAAACCTCTTCGAAATACTCCTCGAAATCGGTATTCTAAGTCATAACTTCGTAAGGACCTGGAGGAGCCAAAGGGTACGTAGCCACTCCGTGTTATGCCTAGCGCACACTACCATTTTTACCCACGACGAGGTTGAGTGGAATGTAAAAAGTTTTGGAGGAACGACTTAGAATATGGGGGTTAGCCTTGGGCAGACTTGGATCCTTCGCTTCATTCAGGATACTAACCATAATTCTCTCACTACGTACGTTCGATAATTAACTACAGAATCCTTCATTTCGCTCAGGATTCAATATGCTGCCCGTGACAAGACACTGCTTTATCCCCTTAGGGGATTATCTACTATTCGTGCCAATGATATATAAATTTTGTTTGACTTTATGAATAAGTACTTACTATAGAGTACCCATTTATTTATAATTATAAGGTACATATTTATATCAGTATATTACTTTTCTTTATACCTAATTATTTTTTTAGACCTAGGCTTGTTTTATGAAATACTAGGGTAACGGATATAAATACATATAATTATACATATATAAGTATTTATGTGTAAAAATACATATAAACGTCCATGACTCGGGTACAAATGCTCGTATTCGTATTTTTTATAGTTTAGCTTGGCTGTTCGCCCCTACCGGGATTTGAACCCGGGACCTCAGAGTAGGCTACCTCAGTTCATTAAACTGCTAAAGGAGGCTATTTAAAACGTCTAAGCTATAAACAAATAATAAGTATAGCTTGCAGTGTGTGGTTTCTTTAAAACAACTTCATCTCTCATTACCAGTGCAAGGACGACTCGGTTTCATCGGTTTCGGTTCAAGTATAGTTTTAATTATGATTATTTAGGAACATACCATGAAGTGACTTTATTTGTCTGTCTCCATTCTAGATTTAACATAACACACAAGTCGTAACTAAATGCACTAGTCAGGCATTTAATTGAAATAATATTTCTAGAAATCTTACTAATATGAGAAAGTATGTCTGTTTGCTACTCTTTCAAGGAAAAGCTATTGAATGGATTTGGATGAAATTTGGTACACAGATAGTTAAAACCCTGGATTTAAAGATACTTATTATCTCGATATTCCCATGGGAACGGGAACCATGCGGGTGAAACCGCAGCCGGCCGCTAGTATAATATAGTTCTAAAGCGGTACAAGACAAACAACAGTTTTAAAGAAAAAACAAACAATAGTTTCATCAAAAACATGCAAAAAAATGCAAATTATAAAAGTAGGCAAATTTTTATTTATCATAGATATAAAAATAGTATTGAAAATGCAAAAACTAAAAATTTCATAAAAAATTGGCAAAATCTGCCCCCTAATTGTCTAATTTAAAATCTATCACAATCCCTTTCAGAGGTATTGTCAAAAACGCGTCCCGATCACAATCCCTTTCAAATGTCAAATAAACGGCCTGAATATCTTTTAAACTACGAATTGAAAGGGATTGCTATAGATTAAAAAAATCGGTTGTCTGTAAAGTCGGTTTACTGACGATAGTTGAACGTGACAACGTCCTAAGAAAATACTGATGACACGCGGACGCATCGCTCACTCAAGTAGGAGAGAGACAGATGTCGAACGCTACCGAACGCGGAGGCCGATTGTGCCTCTTTGTCGCTCGTTCCACGCTCTCGCTTGCTCTTCAAGCCTTAAATGGAACGCCTCAGAGCGAGGTAACGCCGCATGACGTCATGTTTTTTCGTGCGTGCAGCCAGCTTCTTCGAATTAGAAGACGTTGTCACGACAAAAGTAGACAATTAGCCCCATGGTTTCTTGAAACTTTTTTGTTTTTTTTATTTTAATACTTTCTGTCGTTCTCTGTCGTTATGGTTGTCACTGCTGTGTCAAGCAGTATATCAGTGCATCAGGCCCAGCTTGCTGCTTATACTGAGCTTGGCACAGTTTGGCGACATGCGACGATGCGTAGCGCAGTGTGCGCTTTATATGTGTTGTATTTTATTTTTATTTATTTTTTATCTGTATCTGTGTATCGTCGTGTGGATGTCAAATAAACATTTTTCTTTCTTTCTTTCTTTCTAAAACTCATCATATTTTACCCGTCTGCAAAGGACGTGTTATGTTTTTCGCGCGTATCTTGTATGTATGTACTTGTTTGGTTAAATGTAATATTCTGTATTACCTTTTATCCCGGCTGAAAGTATTTCGATAATAAGGATATCGTTAGATTTGTCTTGACAGACAAAGTGTTCTTAGATAAGTGATACCTATTGAAAAAAAACCAACATATCGGTTGTGACTGTGACGTGCTATTATTTAAAGTGAAAAATAACTTATTAATACTTTCATCAATATGGGTATCAAAATAAAGAGCTAGTCTTAAGGATTTCAAAAAAGTATATCATGGCCAGTCAATAACTAAAAAGCTATACAATATATATACACATAGGTATTATATATATATATATATATATATATATATATATATACTAAATAACCCGCCTGTATCAAAATACTGTATCAAAAAAATATATTTTGTTCAACAAAATAACATGCAGTCCGAGGCATAGAATTTATTAATAAGTCGAATCATTCATCACTGCATTTTATTATATTGAACAAAATATTTATATATTCTATATTGTTTCCATCTATTCAGTTGTTGAACACAAATTCTCATAACTTTATGGAGCTAACAATGAAACGTTCGAAATTTTTTGAAGAGATACAGCTAGGCTACTGGAAATTCGTAGGTACTATCAGAAAAATATACGAAACATCGAAAAACATCAATCATTCGAATGCCAATAAATATATATTCCTCAAAAATATTCGTATATCCCGAATCCCGATTTGCAACGGAAATATTTTCAGCACTGCGTAGTTTTCTTGTAATACCTCAAAAGCAAATTAATATATAGCTTAGGGGGTCAATTCTGCAAAATTTTTGTCATAATCGTCTCTCAATGGTGTTTCAATAGTAGTGTTTATTTACACTGTGTAACAAGAACTGTGTAAAACAGCACTACCATTGAAACACGATTGGAATACGATTGTGACTAAGCATTAGCAGAATTGAGCCCCAGTTCAGTGAATCATAAAGCATCAGTCAAATGTCAAAAAAATAATTTATTTTTCTACGTTATAACCTAACTCTAGGTATACATTTGGTATAATGCTTCTCTAACTTTTTTATTCCCACCGAAAACAAAAAATCCTTGACTCTCGAAAATTCCTCTACCGCAGCCATTACCGCGTCATAGTCGTGAAATCTTGTTCCACTAACATACTCTTTCAATAAGTGAAAATCACTAGGGGTTAAGCCCGATGAATATGGTGGGTTATCTTAAATTTCAAAGGATTACTTACGGATTGCCGTGAGTGCAACGTCGGAGCAATGATCTGAAGCGTTACCATGGTGAAGCAAGACCCATTTTTTTATGAAAATGGATTGGAATCTACTAAATGAAATCTTTAGGATCTCTGCAGGTCATCAAGTACAATTCCTTCCATTTTTTTGCATTTTCTTCGTTTAAAGACGTGTACGTTCGACCAGAATGAAAATTATCTTCATAGCTCGATTTGCCTCTTTTAAATTCGGCTTGTTTGTTACCCAGTATGCGAACATGGAATTATGGTACAGCATCAGTCCCTAATGTCTGCTAAAGATATCCGAATAAATATCCGTAGTTGATCCGAATTTTTTTCCGGCACTGGTACTTTATCACCGCGCGTATCTCGTTTTTATCGTTGTTTGGTAGATTTTAACAAAATTTTTTACAAAATAATTATTAAAATTGAAAAGACAAGATGGCATCAATTGATTGATGAAACTTAAAAATAAAAATAAAAACATTCACAAAACGAAATATATTGTATTCATTTCTAAGAACTTTTTGATTCACCCTCGTATTACGTGTATTTTAAGGGCAGTTAACAGATTTTTAAGAAGCTGGTCATCCCGTGACCACGGGTCTTCTGAATCTATAGACAGATACATATACAGGGTGTTAAAAGACCCATACCGAAGCCGTGATATATAAGTCAAACTAAATAATATTATGCAAAAATAATTGCAGAGAAAAGACTTTAATTTATAGTAAAAAAAAATAGGTGTTAAATTTTACACGCAATGGAACGCGTGCAACAACATTTATGTGTGTTTATAGAGTACGAGTAGGTGCCCGGGGCCCCGTATCATTGATTCTTTCGATATTCATTGCGGTTTTGTTGTTTTAAACGATAATCGTTAGAAAAAAAATGATGACTTTAATCCTCAATAACTCCTTAACTATCAGTTTTCTGGTTTGGCTACATACAAGAAAATTATAGTAGCGATGGGGAGAATACGTGGTTTTCGTTTTCGTTATGGGTATTTTAACACCCTGTAGATTTGACGAAAAATATATTTTTTTGTTGCATTTTTATGTACGGGGCCCTCCTTAATTTTTTTTAAATTATTTTTGTGTAAAAATCGTAAAGCGGTTTATAGAATGCATCTACCTACCAAGTTTCAACTGTATCGGAATAAAGTAGCTGCGACATACAGACGTGACCAATCTATAACGGTTCCGTTTTTTGCCATTAGGCTACGAAACCGTAAAAAAGTTAAATGGGATGAAAATACATAAATATATCTTTGTTTTTAGTGATGATTTTCGGAATTGCACTCGATTGCGATTGCACTGCACAGCACTGAATTCCAATTACAGAGAACAAACTTTGTGCATAGGGTTGTCACCACAGAACATTAAAAGAGGTTCCTTGTTCTGTGGTTGTCAAACTATGCAATATTAATTTATACGTAATTAGAACAATAACTATTTATTCGTCGAAAAAAAAGATAAAAACCATAAATAATTTAGACAAAATAAACCAATCTTAAACCCTAACAAAAAACGCCGTCCAAATCACAGCCGCTCGTGACATAGTACCGAGAACACTGGCGCTGTTGCCCCGCTGCATACAAAGTCTCAGCAGCTCGGCAAGATGGGCACCAGCTCTCAGATCTCCTGAGGCGTCTTGTGGAAAGATCACATAAACTTTTTTGTGTCAGACGACCAAGGGCCCATTGTCTCTAAGGCAAGCGCCGCAAATTCGTGGCTTACTGAGAGCGACGAATATTTGCGACGCTTGAGGAAATGAGCTTGCTCCGCCACGGCTTCAGCTCTTGAGGACGTACCACGTATATGGGAAGGACCTAAGGTGTCTACACAGGTTGCATCCCATATAAGGGTACATCCTTGGGACGTCCCAAGCACCAGAGCACTAAGGTCCCACTATCGTATCGGGTCTTATACCATCATCCCTGAATAAACCAAAAATTTTTTTTTTTATTCAATGCGGGGAGACTCTTAGCCTTCATCATACCTGATGTTAAGTATTGATAAGGCTGAAGATGGAAGCGAGCCTCTCCCGGAATCCTCAACTACTGACGAACTGGCTATCTTATCTCTAACTGCCGGAACACAACAATGCTGAAAACATTGTTGTTATGGCGCAGACTTAGATAAGTTGGTGGTACTAGCCAGGCGGACTCACAACAAGTCCTACCACAATTAGTTAGCAATAATATTGTTACTAGCGATTCGTCCGCGACTTACTCGCGAGTAAAATTCGGACTTAATATTTGTCTCCTTAGTTAATTCATAATAACTATCACGTCTTTATCTTGACGCACGGTAGGGATACCTGCCTTCTACGCACATTTGACCGCAGAAATGACCGACCTGACCTGGCAGTTTGGAGATAAATCATACTTTCTAAATATTAGGATACCTATTACTATTATGATTGCTTGTCAGACCCCGGATTATGAGACACTTAATAGATATTCCATTGTTCTCTGAACACCGGTATTCTGGGAAATAACGAATTAAATCGTTATTCCAATGACTTTGTTTCACGAACAGCAAGTGCTGAAAAAATATTAGAACGAGGGGGGAGGGATAGAATATCGCACCAGGCGCCTCTTAATATTTAATCAATCATTGAAAATTGACAACCCTCTGCGAGGTCTTGCATACAGTCAGGCGACGGGAGATTAAAAAATAAAAGGTTTACTCCGAAAACAATTTTTGGTGTAACTCGAGCCAATGGGCACCTACTTGGAAATCTGATCAGAAGTTTTGGTAATAACCCTATAAAAGTTTAAATAGTGACTACCACCGGGCCTCTGCTCTAGGTACAATATCTATGCTCTGAAATAAATTACAACTTTTTAAATTTACATTTTGCAATGCTATTTTAATGTGATAAATATTAAACAAAAAAATAGACTAAAAAAAAAGCAACTTGTCTCATGTCGCCATGACGGGATGAGACATGAGACAAGTTGCTTTCTTCTAGTCTATTTTTTTGTTTAATAATTATCACATAAAAATAGCATTGCAAAATATAATCTAAAAAATTATAATTTTTATAGTTATAATATTTATCTCTGAAATCAAGTTGAGCTTAACTTAGTCTGATTCGATCCTTCCTACTATTATGATCATAAAATCTACTAAACGGATATGGAAGAAAATTTTTATGTAGGGACTTCAAATAGTGGACTAACACAAAGGCTACTTTTTATTTTGATATTCCGACGGGAACGGGTACCACGCGTGTGAAACTGCTGTCGGCCGCTAGTAACTCTATAAAAGTTTAAAATCACTGTTCACCCCGTGGACTCGGTGGTATGACCCATTACGAGTCGTTTAATCCCGGGTCCATGGGTAATTTTAATTCCCCGTGGTTCCATGGCATGGCATTAGAGATGGCCTACTATTTTTTTTTTTTAATGTTGTACGAGGAGACTCTTAGCCTTCATCATACCTGATGTTGAGTATTGATAAGGCTGAAGATGGAACTATTGATAAAAACTATATCCACAGATTACTAAATAGTTACTACCTAACAGATACTTCACTCAGTGGAAAATGTCCAATACCTACTGCTATAATAGCCTACATCTTCGCGTCAGCAACCGCTGCATGCTAAAATGTGCCTAAATGCTCAAGCGTACAGTTGTGATTGCTTCGCACCGCGCGATCTATATCGATAGAAAATTAAAACCAACGCTTGCATAATAAAATTTAAATATTATTAGCTGAAAGTACTAGGATCGCATAGCTAACTGGGAGTTCTTATGATAATATTTAAATAGAAAACAATTGAAAAAAGTCAACTCGGCCACAAGTGAATTCTCAGATGGGCCTCGAACCCACTACCTTTGCAAATACATACATAATATACATACTAAACACGCAGACCAAGACAAATAGACATGTTCATGCACACAAATATTTGTTTTTTCCGGGGATCGAACCCGGGACCTCAGGCACAGAAGGCGGGGTTAGTACCTCTGCGCCAAACAGGACGACCTGTTTGTCTTGGTCTGGGTGTTTGATATGTATATTAAGTATGTATTTACAAAAAAAAATGTATGTTTATCCGTTATCTAGTATCCACAACACAAGTTCTTCCTGAAACTTAACGTGGGACTAGATAATTGGTGTGATTGTATGCGAATATTTATTTATTTATTTATCGTATCCATATACTCAGAAGCCCAGGGAATAATCCCTAATGACATAGAACCACGGGTTACTAAAATTACCCGTGGACCCGGTAATGGGTCGAACCACCGGGACCACGGCTAAATGCAATTAAAAATAGTGGCCACCAACGGAGCCCTAAATACTGCTCTGAATTAAAGTCGATGATCATTGAGCTTAAGTTAGTATGATTCAATCCATAAATCCCTTAGTTCCAATATGTTCAACTGTTTGTTCAACCAGTTGAACAAATTGGACAAATTTATTCTAGTTTGTTCTACTTTTAAAGATCTTTCTTTTCACTAGGAATTTCTATATATTCGACTAGGTCAGTTTTGTCATCACCTGCTTCATCTATTGTAATTTTTATTTCACTTTTTTTTTCCAACTGTAGGGGATCATTAAAGGTATGCGCAGAATTAATGTCCCGTTTTAGTTTTTATTTAAATAATTGTTGCATGTCATTGTCTTTATTTCTTTATTGTTGTTTATTTTATCATTACTGTTTTATAATTGTGTTTTTGTTATGTCTATTGTGTAGCTCACTCATTGGGCCCCGTCAGAATATCAGTGCTTCTGGGTTATTCTGACCATCAACGAATGGAATGACCCAGAAGTTAATTTTGCTGAGACGGGGCCTATTAGCAGCACACATTTTGTTTGTTGTATTGTACTATGATTCTTGTTTTTTTTCTCTGTCTTAATTTATGTACCTACTTGTCTGATTGTATTTCTGTTTTCGTGTGTGTTGTTAATAAATGGTTCTATTTCTATTTCTATTTCTATAATTACCAACCGATTTAAAATAGTTGAACAAAATGACTACTACCAACTAAAACTCCTATTACTTACCCTCCAGACCGCCATTGGTCACGAGGGGTAGGGTTTGCAGTCACCCCTAAGACCAGGCGGAACCATATCAACCTGGTGTACATTTTCTATTTTGTGGATGCACTATAGACATAGCTTTAATTTTGTACCTCTATTTATTATTATAATTATTTACCAATCTGGGGGCCTACCGCCATCTGCTGCCATATGTATCGGCGCAATGTTGTTATATGTCATATCGTACCGCAAACCTCTTAAAACAAGCTTGTCTTTTGACGGAAGTTTTGTGGCGTCATCGCTCAATCATTCACTCAAACAAGATTTTTATCAATCAAACCTACTACGACGTCTTGTGTCAAATAAATTAATTTAAACAGTATTGAAACAAAAGGAAAACAAAACGTTCTTACGACGTGACGGTTTCTAAAAGATGGCGGTAGGCCTGCTGGAAGTTTAATCCGGGACCTCAAAGACAGCGAAACCGAAAGAATCGGTGTAACAACAACTCGATTACGAAAGTTATAAAATTTTCCGTTTCATCACAATTCCACTAACACAATACTAAATACGTATTAATGTAGTTTGAACCAAGGTAAAGTAAACTTCATCAATATTCATTCAATCTTCATCGTCGGTAAGCTTAATTTAAAAGGGACATGCCCTGTGACCTTATTCCGAAAAGCTGACTACTATAATCGTCCGTGATAACGGGCGCACGATATTTTCTGCCTTTTAAATAATCAAGAAAGAAAATGCAAAGAAAATAAAACGAACGTTGAACCAGTATTAACTATTTTCAATTTCAATTTCAATTTAAATTTATTGCAATCCACAAATGGTAACAAGATGGTAACATAAAGATGGTAAGTACATTGTGGACCCTGATAGGGCACAGCAAATAGGTAACTATGAGATGTTGAACGTTTATCATTACGAAAAATTAAGAAATAAACATTTGGGACTCTTCACAACACTATCTAACAACAAACTAAGCAGAGATAGTTGTTGGTAAGTTTGTTTGGTTTGTTTGGTTGGTGGTAGGACTTGTTGTAAGTCTGCCTGGCTAGCTACCACCATCATAACTAAGTCTGACGCCATAACAATTCACGGGCGAAGGCTAGCGCCGATATTTCGATCCTTCTTTCGTAGTAAGCCCTTCGTTTGTCATTCCCTGTTCGTCCGTACAACTCTATTCGTCTGTTTGTCCTCTATAATTGGGGGATTTGTCGACGGGATTACGGACGTCACAGCACGGTGGTGACAGGACGGGACAACTATTTTCAATTATTCTGTTTGGTTCAGCTCTATTGTCTGTGAAGCCTTTAAATTAAAGAGAATCCAGTGCCATTTATATGTTTGTCAGTTGATTCATATTATATAAGATTTTAAACTTTCGCATCCCATATAATTATAATTTAAATTCCTAATTAATTATAAATTTACAGGTGGGCCACCTAATACCTAACTCTTTCTGGTAGGTGATAGGTGGCCTACCTGAAAACTAGTCTTCGAGCCAGTTAATAACTTTTTTTTCAATTAGTATTCATTTGGTCCAAAATAAATATCGTCATCGGACCAATTAATTATTGTTATAAATACTAGGATTCAAAAGGTCCAAATGTTTTTTTAAGCTAGGAACGTTGTGTTTTGACTATAGTCAATGAAAAATACTCATTAACAGTTTATTTGACAATGAAATTTACATTAATAATAATATTGACAAAATTATAAAATGGCTGGAATCGCACAATTTAAAGATTAATCTTGAAAAATGTAATTACATTCAATTCAATAAAACAAAACAATCTAAATTTAGTATTAAACTTAACGTAGACAAAATAAAGGAAGCGAAACAAACTAAGTTTCTTGGTTTTACTATAGACCCAGATTTAAACTGGAAAATACATGTAGAAGACTTATGCAATAGAATCAACAAATTTGTATACGCTCTACGGAAAGTGAGAAATGTCACAAATTTAAAAACAGCTATTATGACTTATCGTGCCTATATAGAATCGATTATTCGTTACGGTTTAGTGATAGTACGGATAAAAATAAAATATTTGTAGCGCAGAAAAAGTGTATTAGAGCAATATGTGGTATTGCACCTGACGTATCATGCAAACCATATTTTAAAAGTCTTGGTTTGCTGCCGTTACCGTTACTTTATATACTTGAAATTTCAAATTTTGTAAGGAACACAGCAATTACTTTAATTAAGCACTTGACGTAAACACAAGAATTAAAAGGGACCCAAACAGACTTGTATATACTGATATTCCGAGGTCAGATAAATATGGGAAAAGCTGTTTGACAATGTGTGTTAAAATATATAATAAATGACCTGCCAATATTAGAGAGATCTGTTTTAATACTGCATTTCAAAACAAATTTCATAAATGGTTAAATGAATATAACTTTTACGATGTACGGGAATTGTTAGACCTGACTTTAATTTGCTGACATTTTATTTGACATTGTTTTAATCTTATTATTATTACTGTTTTGCACATCCATTATGGGTAAAATATGACGGACTAAATATTGTACCTTGTGACCTTTTATGTACTCATATTTATGCAAATAAATGAATTGAATTATTATTTACGGTCACCCATCTTTCCGTTGTCCTCACGAAAAGTACAAGCAAAATTTCAATGTTGAAATCGGTCCAGTAGTTTTCAAGAAATCTTGAAACAATTGTCGTTTTTTCCGTCAAGCGGTTTGACACAAACCGTTTGACTCAAACTAGTAGTTGCCTACACTACTAGTTTGAGTCAAACCGAAGTGCGGGACTTATTGTAAAAAAAAAATTAAATAAAAAACTTTTTAAGTATAAAAAAATAAAAATGACTTCAAAAATCAAAAAGCAAAAAAACCCTTTTGGATTCGGTGCCACCAAAGGCAACAACAATGGTGCACTCTTTTTTTAAATAAGATATTAACTGGCTCGAAGACAGGAGGCTAATTGTCTAATTTTAAAATCTATCGCTATCCCTTTCAATTCGTAATTTGAAAGATATTTACATACTTCAGGCCGTCACTATTTGACATTCGATGGGGATTGTGATCAGGATGCGTTTTGAAAGGTATTGAATGAACGAAATTGAACTGTCTAAGCAAAGTGACACACGCAAATATCTTTCAAATGTATGGAGAAATGTCAAATGAAGTGTCATTTAAAACATCATTCGTTCCAAAAGGGATTGCGACTATACGTTACACAATTCCATAAATCACTGTCACAATCACAATTCCTTTGAAAGGGATTGTGATAGATATTGAAATTAGACAATTAGGGGGCAGTTATTAATCGCCTCCGTGGTGTAATGGTACAACCACCGGTATCAGACCCAGGGGTCCCGGGTTCGATTCCCAGCGGGGGTACATATTGTATTCGGTTTGGTTGGTGGTAGGACTTGTTGTAAGTCCGCCTGGCTAGCTACCACCATCTTATCTAAGTCTGACGCCATAACAACAATGTTTTCAGCATTGTTGTGTTCCGGCAGTTAAAGATAAGATAGCCAGTTCCTCAGTGATTGGGGATTCCGGGAGAGGCTCGCTTCCATCTTCAGCCTTATCAATACTTAACATCAGTTATGATGAAGGCTTAGAACTTCCCCGTACTTCATAAAAAAAAAGTTTTCAGGTGGCCCAGAAAAACATAGGTAGGTTAGGTTACTCAAGAAACGAAGTTTCCACTACTACCTACTAAATAGAAAACAATTTACTATAATATTTTCACGAAAACAACCTTCAACAAAGTGAATATTTTAGATGACATAATAATAAAAGCTTAACATAATTATCGTTAAAACCGCTTCAACGAAAGTAACACAAGTATTCTAGGAATTTCTAAATGGACCCAGTTTTAGTGGTAAGTCATTTCTTTCACGGAAATAATTTCTACATTCCATTAAATCAATTTAAATCGTATATTAGTTAGCACAAATTAATTATATTGAAACTGTCAGTAATGATTCGTTATAAATTAGATTCAAACATGTTGATTTTGTTTTATAGAGTGTAAAAAATAAGCATAATATTTCTAGCAGTGATGACGAATCCATTGTCGTTTGGTTTCATAAGTATTTAATGTAACTAGAAAGTAGTGTATTTTAATTATGATCTACTACTTTAAAGTCCCACTGCTGGGACACAGATCTTTCTTATGGATGGACGAGGAGAATGGTAGAATGAGCCACCAAGAGTTATAGAAAAAGGGATTAGTGGGTGATAAATATTAAACAAGAAAATATACTAGAAAAAAGCAACATGTCTCATGTCGCCCTTACGTGATTCGAACCCGCATTCTTGGGAGTCCGGCCCAATGTACTAAGATGGTGGTAGCTAGCTACTAGTGCGTTGGGCGACACTCCCAATGATGCGGGTTCGAATCCCGTCAGGGCGACATGAGACAAGTTGCTTTTTTCTAGTATATTTTCTAGTTTAATATTTACCACATAAAAATAGCATTGTAAAATGCAAAATTAAAAAGTTATAAAGGGATTAGTGGGTGTTAAGGCTCTGTAATAAGGAAATATTGTATATTTTACTTTTTACAAAAGAAAGGCAAAAGCGCGCCAATATAAGGCGCTAAATTAAAAGTTCATTCTTAAACGTAGACCAACTACAGCTTTGACATGGGAATCCCTTTCGACATCAAAATGCGCTTCAGGAACTAGGGATAGAGACTTTTACAATGCACGATTTTTACTGAAAATTATCAAGAATAATATACTTACCTAGTTTTTTTAAGTTATGGTTTCTTCCGTTTTTCACAGAAATTCCGCCAACATCCCGTAGTGAAAGAGATACCTATAGTAGGATTTTTTATTATGTTTAATAATTTGACAGGTGCCAATGTCACTTTGTGAAAATAAATCTGCTTTATACTGTTTTTCGTAACGATTTGCTTAGATTCAGTTACATTAGTTCTTCTGAAGACTTGGCTGTATGGGCATAGTTCCCTCTGCCTACCCGGAATGGGTGAAGAAAACAAATAAAAATCTCTGCTTATATTGTTTTACGGTTGGCGCCATTTTCCAAAAATGTTCTTTGCGAGTTTAGTTGATTGTTGCACAAAATGAGTAATTTACTTTTTGAGCTACTGTATTAAAAATAGTTGTTCAGTACACGTGCGGAACCGTCATTGCAAAGAGTTACGCACTCGTAATGAAATATACTATACTTCAACTACCCATCAACAGAAATCTAATTTCCCGGCTACACGCACTGTCTTGCTTGAAAGCATGCCTGCACTAACCGGTTTGAGCAATTAAGACGGAACGTGTAGCCGGCAAGACGGTATCCAGTGTAGTTCTGAAAGCGCGACTTGTGTTTTTTTTTTATGAATGACATGGAGACTCTTAGCCTCAATCATTGAAATGCTAAAGATTTGGACTAAGCACACTTGGTCTGCACAGTTTTGCCTGCACGTATGGCCGGTCCTTCATTCCGCGCTTCAGTCAGTGCCTTTGTCCGTCAAAATTGATTCCGATGACATACGTAATAGAAGTATGAAAATAAGCGATATGGTTTATTGATTCATTGTCTGTCATCAACAATTTAATTTGTTTGACATGCCACACTAAAATGTTTTTTTTAGATTTTACCGTACAATTTCTTTAAACTACAAAATATATTTTCTTGACATTGGCAAAATTCATGAATATCATCGCGATCAGGCCATTAATTAGGAAAGAAGAAATGAGCGATATACTTAAGGAGGTTTTAACTTAATTCATAGAGCTCCCTCTCAAAAGACTGAGGACTGCACAGTCGGACTGTGCGTGCTTGCTTACCTGCGCGTGTGTCCGGTCGCTTGGTGTTCTGTCTTTTGCTCTTTGCAGACTGCGCAGACATTTGGCCGGTACGGCCAAAAAACTACATGCGCATAAACGAAAATAGGAAAGTCGTAACGTGTAAACGCCACGAAAATGCGTAAGGAAAAAGTTTGAATTACTAAAGTTCAGCCAAGAAGAAAGTGATGGATCGTCCGATACGAGAGAGCTGATACTCGAGTATTAGGTGACAATAAAAAAAGAAGCTCTGGAAAAATGAGGTTTCCCCACTTGTGCCGTTTTTGTTATCGCCTTCCCCGACACTAATCCGACAGATGGTGCGATTGACGTTCCGATAGAGAAAAAGGAGTTTGAAATAATCCCCTTTAATTATTTTGGTCAGTGGTTAATGGTTATGGATGTAAAGCTATTTTCGCTACGGCCAGACCTAATCCTATAAAACATAAACTTGGCTGTATGCACAGAACATTAAAAGAGGTATGTATCGGGGTCCCTAGCACCAAGTAAACATTTTAAATTGGAATTATGTGTAAATATAATGTAGGTAAATGTAAAGGCTATCTCTTTAATTTCTGTGCTGTTTCGTGTATTTGTTCACACTTATCAGTAAAACCAGTAAAACATAGCAAATCATCAAATTGTGTAGTCTTGAGTCTTGGTCACAGATATAATGGAAAATTTTCATTGCATTACCTACGGAACTAAATATCTAAAGAAAAAACCGGTGATTTTAGATCCTTTCGATTTTTTTTCGCGAATTGTTAAATTGTCGTCATTTATTAGTTTTATGATTTATAATTTCTTTTTATCATCGTCACAGTAGGCACAGTAGGTGTATAAAGTAGAGTATGCTCCTCGGGGATAAGTGTCTTAGCCTTGGGCAGGCTTGAATCCTTTGTTCCTTCATTCAGGATTCTGGAATCTCTCATTTCGCTCATGATTCAATATGCTGCCCGTGACGTAAGACACTGCTTTATCCCCCTAGTGCATAATCTACTATTAACTTTCCAGATTACCTGGAAAAAAACACTACTGGATTTTCTGCTGATACCTATGTATTAGTAAATGTCTATCATCCATTAAATCTAATCACACTAGCCTTAAGCCGGCGCCAGACAGCTTCACTTGATTAAATACTTAAATTTGATTGCTCCGTCAGGCACGGGACTTGGAAAAGTGTGCAGTTTTGTGCAGAGAAGTGAACTTTGCCATGCGATGTCGGTTTTTTGGGACACATCAAATCGTTCAAAGTTTTTTGGACACTTAAGGCCCACAGGCTGGGTTAAAATTTAACCCAGACTTAGTGCATAAAAAAGTAGCACTAACTCTGGGTTAAATGTGCTAAGCCAGCTTGGCGCAAGTGGGCTTAAGTGTTCAATGTGTTGCGTAGTCTGCCACACTTGTTGCAATGTTCAGTTGCTTGAGCATATGCGGAACGGTTGGTTGTGTCAGACATAATTGTATTGAAATACGTAATAGTTAAATTTCATTATAATACATATTACTATCCTACTAATATTATAAATGTGAAAGTTTTAGTTTGTTTGTTTGTTGCACTTTCACCCAAAAACTACCATAATGTTCGTCTTGTTTGTTGTCCACCAGCATACTGTGATGAAAATTGTTTGCGAAGCATGTCTGGCAGGTCGCGTCAAAAAGTGTTCAAATGCGCTTTCACTGCTTTGAAAATCTTTAAAGAAGTGTGCAAAAAAGTGTAGCTATGTCTTCCGCCGGCGTAGTAGAAAGTGAAGTAAATAAGTATAATTGTTGTAAGACTGTTAAATTGTATTTGTTAAATTATATATATATCTGTTAAATTATCTGTTAAGTTGTATTGCATCACATACTCCCAACAAAGACTAGTTTTGGGAGTCACGACATTTTTATCTGTTTGGCAAAAGGTACATTGCTGCTTTTTAAAGAGAATAGTGACTTATGGTTAATTTTAAATAGAAAAATATTGGAAAAAATTAACTCTGCTCTAACCGCTGAGCTACCGAGAGCTCAGCGGTCTCTCGGTAGCTCAGCGGTTAGAGCATTGGATCGGATTTCCAAAGGTCGCGGGTTCGATTCCCGTCTGAGAATTCACTTGTGGCCGAGTTAATTTTTTCCAATATTTTTCTATTTAAAATTTACCATAAGTATAAAAATAGCATTGAAATATGCAAAAATTACAAAATCATAAAAAAGAGAATAGTGACATTGATTTTTACTGTACAACGAATGTTGTACAAACACCTTATCTCAAACTGAGTTGTCCACCGAAGCTGTCAAAATTACGCAATAAGGCAGACAGTATGGCACACTGTCGATTTCATAGTTTGCGTCCACCAAGGGATAAGATAAAGTTAAAAATATTCTTTATTGTAGGTACACCATGATAATTTACAAAAGTATTTTTTAAAGAAGAACAATTGGCCGCCTTATCGCTAAAAAGCAATTTCTTTTCAAGCTCAAATGTTGCCAGGTCCTAAAACCGAATAGCCAGACTGACCTGCCGGTTTAACCGGACATCAGGGTGAAAAAACACAATTGCAAGTGTCGGTGTCGTGTCGTGTTGGCAGTTGGCACGTCGGTGAAGTGGGTTAGTTTTATTGTAATAATCATCTTTTCGGGAGCCAAACGCACCAAGTATGATTTCGTTTCACTGACAAAAAGACTGCTGTTTAATAAATAAATAAATATTTCCATACAATCACACCAATTATCTAGCCCACGTTAAGTATCATGACGAACTTGTGTTATGGATACTAGATAACGGATAAACATACTTATATACTTTTTTTTTTTGTAAATACATATATAATATACATATTAAACACCCAGACCAAGACAAATAGACATGTTCATGCACACAAAAAAATTGTCTTGTCCGGGGATCGAACCCGGGACCTCTGGCGCAGAAGGTGGGGTTAGTACCCCTGCGCCAAACAGGTCGTCAATCGTCAGTCGTTTAAAGAAATGGATTTCATTTATCCAATAATTATTAGTCATTTCTCAAGCTACTTACTTACATGATTCAAGACTTTTTCTTGATGAAAGTTACTTCTACGCGAATAAGTGCAAAACTTTAAGGTTAGAACTTAAATTGTTTATTTTGCTACAAAAATCATAATCATTTAACACCAGTTGAATACAACGTTCTTGAAGCATAATGAAGGAAGAATCTCACACAAAAGTGTAATGAATGAAAAAAGAACTTAAAAAGCCATAAAATCATTTAATTAGGTACATTATAACTATAGGTAGGTACCTACCTACCTATTTATTCATTATAAGAACAAGTAAACCCATTTTTAGATAATTTATTGTTTACAAGCACAAACAGTATTTTTAATTCCGTCATAAAGCCTTTGATTCGATTGAGACCTGGGCGGTGCTGCAGCCTCTTCAGAGCAGTCCACTCTCTCTCTCTCTCTCTCACTCGAGCTCTCCACAGCGGTGCTGTTGCAGCTGGTTCTGTAATCAGACCAACATGCCACCATGTCGGTCTGATTACAGAACCAGCCAGAGCACAAATCCCTTCCAACTGCAGCGAGGCGTGTGACAGAAAGACGTCATTTCTCCAAAACTGTTCACAGCTGCGTTGGAGGACAACTTTAAGCTTTTGGACTGGAAAAGACGCGGCACCAACATAAATGGCCAGTATCTAACACACCTTTTGTTTTGCCGATGATATATATGTCTTATGGCTGAGACCCTGGATAACCTGAAACAGTGCTCGAAGATCTCCGTAGTGCTTCCCAAAGAGTGGGTCTTAAGATGAACATGGATAAGACGATGATCATGTCGAATTCCCATGTCGAACCCACTAAAGTTCACGTTGGGAACACTACACTCGAAGTTGTTGACCATTACGTTTACCATGGACAGACAATCCAGTAAGGTAAGTCCAACTTCGAGAAAGGGATCTCTCGTCTTGAATCCAACTCGGCTAGGCAGCATTCGGGAAGCTCCATAAAATCTTCGCGTCCAACTTACCTCAGTGTCTCAAGACGAAAGTCGACGACCAGTGTGTTGCTAGTAATGACTTGCGACAGTGAAACGTGGTCGCTAACTATGGGTCTAATAAGAACGCTCAAGGTAACTCATCGTGCAATGGAGAGAGCTATGCTCGGCGTTTCCCTGCATGATCAAATCAGAAATGACGAGATTCGCAGTAGAACTAAAGTTACTGACATCGGTCGAAGGATTGCTCAGCTGACGTGGCAGTAGGCGGGACACATAGCGAGAAGAACCGATGGCCGTTGGGGCGGAAAGGTTCTGAAATGGCGACCGCGTACCCGACGATGACGCTCCGTGGGTAGATCGTTGTGGAGATCCTTATGGGAGGCCTATACCCAGCAGTGGGTGTCATGTGGCTGAGGCAAATACGACGACGACGATATTTTAAAGACAAAAGATTTAAATCATGTAACATCGCAATACGTCAATACATTTTATTCATATCTTTTATTTTAAATATTTACCCCATAATTTGGAAAAGAAAATAAAACATAAATTATTATAACAACAGGCAATTTATTTCATATATTAAAGGTCTTAGTTCAGGACCTCTATTTTTGAATCACTCGTCGCGCGAGTGGCGAGGCTAATGGGGAGGCGATCAGGCGATTAACGACCTTGCGTGTGTAGACATAGCTCGGTTTTTGCTTTGCCCCTCACGCGCTCGCGTTGGGAGACGGTATTACAGACGAAAAGCGAAGCTATGTATATAGGTGCAAGGTCGCTGTTACGGTAGTACGGAAATTACGCAAACTCGTATGTCGAACGAAAATTAGTAGAAAGCTCGAGACGAGTGAATCAAAAATAGAGCTCCCGTATGATGACTACTACTATGATCCCAATGACGTCGAGATAAGTATTTGGTTTGTTACATTAAAAAGGTAAAACTGGTAATAATTGTGATGACTTACATAAATATTGGAACAATTTTGATATCTGGCGAAGCGAAACGCCACCATCGATCATGATTTATGTTCGTATCGGTGTGAATGCAGCCGTAATCTCCGGATACATGAAGTTGCTTGCGAGTTATTGTTTCGCTCAGGTTTGCTTGATAAATTATCGAGCGAGGGCGTACTTTCAAAACTTTTGCGAGTGGAAGTTTGTCGTTATTTTATGTACACTGTTTGACGACTTTTTGACGAGACGTTGGGCGTTTTACTTTATTTTTACCGACTTCAACAAAAAGGAGGGAGGTACTCAATTCAACGCGTATTTTTTTTTTTTTTTTTTTTTTTTGTCTGATGTATGTATACCGATTACTCCGGTGTTGGTGATCCGATTTTAATAATTGTTTTTTTGTTCGATCGGGTACACTGTCAATTTGGTCCCATATAATTTTTACGAAGATCTGGCTAGTAGTTTTTTCATAATCTTGAAAAATATCAATCACCTTTTGGCAAGTAGTCGTTTACCTAGATGACATTGTTGTGTATGGCCTGATTTTTAGTGTAAGTAACGGCACATGATGTAACTAAAAAATCTGAAATATAAAAACATTTTATAAAAAAATCAAACCGACTTCAAAAAGTAAAAAATAAAACTTTTGGAGTCGGTGCTAGCTAGCTAAGGCCAAAAAAATATATAGTTAATAGAAGTGCAATGTAGAATGCCCTGGCCTTTCCCAAGGATCTCCACAACGATCTGTCCTGCACAGTCCGCATCCAGCGGCTTCCCGCGACCTTCACCAGATCGTCGGTCCACCTTGTGGGGGTACCCACGGAGCGTCGTCCTGTGCGCGGTCGCCATTCCAGAACTTTTCCGCCCCAACGGCCATCGATTCTTCTCGCTATGTGTCCCGCCCACTGCCACTTCAGCTGAGCAATCAAGAGCATAATGATCAAGAATAATGAATCTCAGGGTTATTTTTTTCATTTCATATACGATAAAAAATACCTCTAAAGGTTCTCCTTTTTTTGTTACCAAAATTTACTACTTTATTTAATATAATTTATAAATTATTCATAATCTTTAAAATAAAAATATAGCATTAGATTGCTTAGTCTTAAAACAATGACTGTTCATTAAAAATTTGTGGCATTAGCACTTGCGGTAGTAATTATAACAAAAATTGTTAGTATGGAAAACGAACTTTCTTTGAAAATCTTCATACAAATCGGCAATTTCATAGTTAAAGACCTAATGTACAGTATGTACAGTCACGTGCAATAACACCTAGACATATTTAGCAACCTTATCACATTACATTTGTGGACACAGAGAGCTTTGTTTCCATGTGTTTTAATGCGATAAAGTTGTATAGTGTATATTATGATACTTAAATAGAAATTTCGCGAAATTCCTAGGGATATTGCGAAAACGCGGATAATAATGCAATGCTGTTGACATTTCTCAATCTTATTGAAAAAGATGTGGTTTTTGCAAATACACCGGTTAAGGGTAAAACACATGCCAGCCAAGGTAAGAAAATTTACAGTAATAGAAGCGAAATGTACTTAGAGTTTTTGGTTGGCACCGACTCCAAAAGGCTTATTTTTTATGTGGTATAAATATTAATAAGAAAATATACTAGAAAAAAGGAACTTGTCTCATGTCGCCCTGACGGGATTCGAACCCGCACCCTTGGGATTCCGGCCCAATGCACCAATTATGCTGCTTATTTTTTTACTTTTTGATGTCGGTTTTTATTTTTTGACTATGTCATAGCAACGTTAAAAATAAAACGATCGAGGCGACATTTTCTGCACTGAATGTGTGACATGTTCCTTTATTACCTTGATTCGTCGTTGGCATCACATGAATGTTTATAACTTTTTAATTTTGCATTTTACAATGCTATTTTTATGTGATAATTTTTAATCGAGTAAATATACTAGAAAAAAGCAACTTGTCTCATGTCGCCCTGACATGAATGTTTGTCCAACATGGGGACCAAACCTATGACCTCAAGTAGGCGTCATCTGTTGGTTCACTCGATCGATTATTTAAAATAACCATTATTCAAGACTCAAGAGCCAAGTCACATCTGATCTAATTTTCGTCGCTGATCTTCTGTTGCGTAATTTACCTTTAGTAAACGTACGATTCTGCGGTTTTTGTGGTACGAAGTAAGATATTATAATAGGTCATTATGTGTATCGATCGGCAGAAAGCAAGATCGACGAAGTTAAGTCCTGTCAGATGTGTGGCCTGGCTCTAACATAAAGGGAAAAAAATATAAGTACAGTCGAGTTAAAATATCTGTACATTTTTGGACTATGTCGCATTAAGTTTTTTACATAATTTTTTACTTACTGTACAAATTGTCACAATAATTACTACGATAAATTGAAATAAAACAACTTTTACGGATATCAAACGCGCTATATTTCACGAACTATGTTGTAATTGTCAGTTTTTTTAGGTTTTTTGATTTTCCCGACGTTTCGGCACCTTTTCAGGATGACTGTATGTAGGCGTTTGATATCCGTAAAAGTTGTTTTATTTTAATGACCAGTGCACGCCAAAACTTAAAATGTACGTATACTATTATAAAGTTCAAAAGTGCACAGATATTATTGAACTCGATTGTACCTACCGTTAAAAAAGGATCATACTATATACCCCTTCGATCTAATCAAACGAGCCAATTTTGATTATTATTCCCAAACATGCTGTTTCAGCATCACGGTTTGAATCGAATCTGCGATTTATTTAAAAAAAACGGATACTTATTCCATAAATTTATAGCAAATTGTTTCCCCTTGCGGAAAAGATATGCGGTGTTTAGTTACTTGTTTGTCTATGAAGGTCCGGCTCGGTTCCCAGTTATCGTAGGGTAGATGCACCGGTAAATATAATGTTTTTATGTATTTATGTTATATGTTAATGTTTAAAATAATGTTTTTAACATTAACATATAACATAAAAACATTACTTTTGTAAATGTATAAAAAGAAAATATTCTAATAACTGAGTATGAGAAAAATTTCCTCTTATATTTCAATTTCAAGACTAGATTTGTGTCTGGCAACAACGTGTTTCTTTGTAAATGTTGTTGATTTTGTTAAATCTGATAAGTTTCTTGCAGCCGTTCTTCTTGTCAGTTAAAAGATGTCCTGAATGGCTGGTAGGGAAAATAATTGGACGATTCGAAAGCACTTATCTATAAGTCTATTTTAATAAAAAGCTTTTGACTTTGACTTTGAATGAACACCCTCCAGTGAATGTACAGAGGTGAGTTGTTTTTAATAAAATAAGAAAAGTAAAGATTTCTACCCAACGCGATATTTTTTTCAAAATGGTATCATTTTATTATGTAAAAATGGTCAAACAAACTTAATGTCACTGAAATCAGCGTCGTTCACGTTTCTCGAGTGCCGTTGAAAAGAATTGTGCATAATTATTATAATTAGAACAATGATTATTATAATTAATAGAACTCAATTTGCTTATAATTTCATGTGTTTTTATAAATATAAAGGGTTTCATTCGGTGTTCATTCCAGTGAATGAACCAGTGTTCGATCAGTTTTTTTACGAACCCAATAAATGAACTATGGTATATATTGCTCTCTCTCTCTTTGCTATGTTCATTTACTGGTTATTTGAATCCAATAAATGAACCTACATACTGTGTATTAATATTTTTATTTCTTTCTTTTCTTTCATATATGTTTTGTGATATTTCTAGATGTTTAGGACCTGAGGCGCCATCTATGATGATCCATGAGAAACCCACTATCGCGCGATAATTTAACGCAACCAATCAGAAGCGTCCACCGTAACGCCATATTGTGGAGCACCCACAGACATAGATCTATGTCTGTGGGAGCACCAGTCGTGGGTGCGCATTAATACAGCCATTTAATATATTTTTATAATTACTATTTATACTAACTTAGGTACTTACTTCAACTACGCTAACCAATGTAACAAACGCATTATACACTTTTGGAAATCGGAATCTATATTATAAATTTCACGTAAAAATCCTTAGAATTTATCTAATCCTAGACAATAGATATTACCAATACCAACCTTATCTAGTTGCTGCAAGTATAGATAAGTAGGTAAGTCACCGCTAAATGTTCATTCACTGGAATTCAAAATGTTCGTTCACTGGATTTTGGTAGTACTGACTGGTAGTTTGGGGGATGTATAAAATGTCGAATATCATAGATAATAATTGTGTCAAATATGCCTGTTACTAAGTCAAAAATGACAAATTGCTCATTTAATTTTAACAACGAATAAATGTTGAATACAAATAGTGACAATGTTAAAGTAAATAAAATAAATCCTGTAATAATAGATGTAAGTGTGGAAATAAATAAATAAATAAAGCGAATCTGATATAGATGCTGACAATTTTTAAGGTCAATATTGGGGGTTCATTCACTGGTGCACTTACCCTACTAGTTATATGCGGTTTGGTTGTTGGTATTATAGAACGAATCCAGTAACTGTACCACGAATAACTTGCGTCTTCGTATCGAGCACGTACCTACTGTCAAAAGATGTATTAGGAAAACGTAGTTCCTTTTACGTCCGGCAGGATCGCTGCTCAATATGCCACAATTTTTTTTACGAACGTTCTCGACCATTTTTCGTACTAGAGGTAAGAAAACAGACAAAGATTTGTCTTGTACGGCAATCAAACCCGCGACTTCTAAGCTCTCTGCTTATATTAAGTTTCTGCACCATGCAAATACGTATATTGGAATTACAATAAAGACTCTTTCAACCAAGAACAAACCAAGAACAACAAGAAATTATTAATATTCACACTTAAACCCTTTAAGAAATACAAGATTTTATCTCAACGCTATTTATAAGCTGAGCTTTAACGCGAGTTTCCACTTTTATTCGCACTCCTAAGCTATGGGTCATAAAAAATAAAAATGTCAGCAGTTAAACAATGGCGAAAATGACTGACTCTGTATAAAACGGAGTAAGTCAAAATTTTGAAAAAAAAAACTGAACTTTGTTTTGATTGCGTGCATTAGAAATTAGTAACTGTGAAGTTAGTAGTTAGTTTAATTTAGTTTTTTTTTGTAAAGGGTAAAAGTAGTAAGTAGTGTTAGTGACTGACAATCCCCATCGTTGCAGCCGCGCATTTAGTATCATTTATTTATTTATTTATTTATTGTGATAAAAACGACATAATATCAATAACATTTACCACACAAATACAATTAAAAATATATATATAAAATTATAAATTATTACATAATGTCAATAACACAAAAAGAATAAAAAATAAAAAAATTAACAATAAAATCAATACATTAATCACTATTTTCATCGTCAGAGTTACATGCATTAGTCCATTGGTCCCGCAAACTTTCACAATAAATCAGTAATGCCCGTCTGATAGTTGACCAGTTGTCAAAGGGGAAATCAAAATCAGCGTTGGCGTCACGGAGTGCATTGAGGTGGCGCAGAGGTCGAACCAACGGAGAATTCGCTCGCGATACAGTGTGGCCCTGGTTGACTTGAAAAATATTATATTGCTGAGGAGGACCGCGTCGGCGTGCCGGGGGTGGCTCAGGGCTGTCAGGAACGAATAGGACGCACAATAAGTTGTGTAAGAGGATACAATCAATTGATCCTTTTAACGATTTGAGGCAGGTGGTAAGCTGGTCGACAATTCTTCTTACTTCCAAAGAGTTGAAGCCAAGGTGCCCTAGTAAAAATTTGGTCGGGTATCGGAAAGGGTAATAACCATAGACTTTTTTGTAAAGAGCTCTGAGGAAAGCCTTTTGTACTTTCTCCAGCATACGTGCGTAGGTTATATGGTATGGATTCCAGACACACGCGCTTGATTCCAGTTTGCTTCTTACTAAAGAGTTGTATAAGGCTTTAAAGACTTGTGGATTTTGAAAATCTTTGGAATTGCGCAAAACAAAGCCAAGACGACGATAACACTCTTTGGCAAGACATGTTATGTGATCGTGAAAAGTCAAGTTGCGATCGAACGTTATACCTAAATCTTTTATAGAACTGACTCTATTGATTGACACATTATTCATATTATAGCTATAATTAATTGGGTTTCTTTTACGATCAAAAGTCATAACGTTACATTTACTATGATTAAATTGCATTTTATTTGTCAAACTCCATTCATATACTTTGTCAATGTCATTTTGTAAACTAAGGCAATCACTGTTAGATTTTATTTTAAAGAAGAGCTTAAAATCGTCAGCATATAATAAACACTTAGCGCTAACCAATACCTCAGGTAAGTCATGATAAGAAAGAGGAGAGGACCGAGCACTGAGCCCTGACTGACGCCAGATTTAGTGTGATATTCGCCGGATACATAAGAACCGTGTTTCACAAACTGGCGTCGGTCCCTCAAATAGTCCGAAAAGAAATTTATGAATTTAGGACATAAACCGATGACAGAAAGTTTGCGCAATAGTATGTCGTTATCGACCCTATCGAAAGCTTTCTGAAAGTCAAAGTAAATTACATCGACTTGAAACCCGCGATCCATGGCATCAGAGACATAGTCTACCAGGCATAGCAAGTTTGTATTAACGGAGCGCCCAGGTCTGAAACCATGTTGGTCGTCGCCTAACTGCTGCTTAACCTGTCTATATATCTCCTCGTGCAAATTGTATTCGAAGACCTTTGCAGGTGCGCACAAGATAGCAATTGGCCGGTGCTCCTCGACAACGGTCCTGTTTTGTGTTTTCGGTATGGGTGTTACTCTAGAAAGCTTCCATTGTTCGGGATAGTTACCGTTTTGAATTTTTTAGTTATCATTTTATTTGTATTTTGTTAAAATGCATTTTGGTCTTATTGCGTAGAACGAATCGCTTCATAGTGACAGTTCTCGTAGTTTTCTCGTAGATTTGTTAAAAATATTAATCCAGTGAGAGTGTGGCGGCACCTACCAAACGCCGCACAAACAACAACACACAGGGCTAGAAAAAAGTATTCACCGTCAACAACAGATGGCGCTGTATGGAACAAGACAACCTACATAGTACGGAAACCTACATCACGCAAGCGAAGTTTCGCCAAGCCACTCACATACGAGTATATACAACATCCGGCGCTCATCAGTTGAACCGCGGTCCCCAGGCAACAACACCCAGTCCGAAGGAAGAGCTCACCATATGGCCATCCTGACAGTGCAGTGGCTTACCATCTACCACTCTTCTCCATAGTACCACCTACATTCCTACAAGAGTACATTGTAATTAACCTGCGTAGTTCCCGCTCTCGTGGGAATATCGGAACCAAAAGTAGCTTCTTGAAGTCCCTACAAAGGTACCAAATTTCGTCCAAATCCATTTTTAGTAGTTTTTGCGTGAGAGGAACAAACAAACTGACATACTTTCACATTTATAACATTATTAAGTAGGATTAGTACGATGGTGGTAGCTAGCAGTGCGGCGACTTTGTATTATAATTTACGTCGATATCTTTGACTAACATAATCGTCGTCACTTCTCGCGACGAAGCTGCCTAGACAACACCACCTATCGGTTTAACCCACAGAACATTAAATTAAATTAAATATTTGCATACAATGACACCAATTATCTAGCCCACGTTAAGTTTCATGAAGAACTTGTGTTATGGATACTAGATAACGGATAAACATACTTATATACTTTTTTTTTGTAAATATATACTTAATATACATATTAAACACCCAGACCAAGACAAATAGACATGTTCATGAACACAAATATTTGTCTTGTCCGGGGATCGAACCTGGGACCTCTGGTGCAGAAGGCGGGGTTAGTACCCCTGCTCCAAACAGGTCGTCAAACATTAAAAGAGGTTTTCCTTGTTCTGTGGTTTAACCGCCGCTGCCGTAGTGCGAACCTATTACTGAACTTTTTCGTTGTGAATGTAGGTATAATATGATTGTGTACTTCTTGTAAAAATTCTAGAAACATTGGCCACATTTTTATTAATTATTTATTCACGACGGGGAGACTCTAGCCTTCATCATACCTTATGTTAAGTAATGATAAGGCTGAAGATGGAAGCGAGCATCTCCCGGAATCCTCAACCGCTTAGGAACTGGCTATCTATCTTAATCTTTTTTTTTATGAACGACGGGGAGACTCTTAGCCTTCATCATACCTGATGTTAAGTATTGATAAGGCTGAAGGTGGAAGCGAGCCTCTCCCAGAATCCTCAGTCACTGAGGAACTGGCTATCTTATCTCGAACTGCCGGAACACTACAATGCTGAAAACATTGTTGTTATGGTGTCAGACTTATATAAGATGGTGGTAGCTAGCCAGGCGTACTTACAATAAGTCCTACCACCAACCAAACCGAATGCAATATGTATTTAACCCCATTTGGAGTCGAACCCGGGACCCCTGGATCTGATACCGATGGTTGTTACCACTAGACCACCACGAGCCAGATTTTTTTTGCAAAGTAATTTTATAAGGCTTTTTAATTAACTGTTATATATACTAACCAACAAAGCTTTTTCAGACTCTTCAATTCTAATTTGGTCTCTCAAAAACCGAAACGCATAAAAATATCATAATCAACTAATGCGTACGTAACTTTTATTTATTGACGCTCAATAATACTTTATTTCTATTTTGTAAATATTGTCAAAGCTGTCTATTTGCGCATAATTTAACTAGTTACAATGATACAAAAAAAAATGTAAAACAAGAAACCCAAGGGGCATCGACTAAATAATTAAAAATGTTATTTTAATTTCCTTTTTTTTATCCTGGTATATTTTCGGGCTTCCATCCCAAGGGGAACGCGCAAGACTTTCTGCGATAAAACAAATACAGGAAGCTAACAGTGTGCTGTCACAGATTAATAAATAGTTACTTTGCTGTTCTGTTAATACTGTATATATTGGAACGTTTGAGGAAAATTATTATATGGCGGTGCATTGATAAGACACACGGATTCCCGTATTTCGCGTCTCCTTTCTAAAATAGGAAATTGTTGTTTTTGTGATCGGTTGCCTTGGACTGTCTAGAACACAATTTGACTACATTTGATTTTTGCCTAGAGCTTAAAGTGACTACTTCATAATGGGTCAAACACTCAAATCTCCTGTAGCACATCACAATCTGCACTTAATTAATTTGTGTAACAGTTAGCTAACGCTACAGTTATGAGTAGTAATAACAATAGTATGCTGAGAAATTAAAATATAAAAATGAAAACAATTATTATTAATAATAAAAAACCCTTTTTTGCACACATAACCAACAAAAAAAGAAAACAACATACAGACTGAAAGCATACAAAAAGGCGGCCTTATTGCTAAATAGCATCTCCAGGCAATATTATAAAGACAGTTGAGTCTTCCGGCGACCGGGCCCGCTTCAAACTCGGGCCGCGGGCCCACTCACCGCATTTTTTCTTACGACTGTACTAGAACAATAAATTTTATACAATTCGAAAGTGAGCTCAGTTGACGGAAGAAATAAATAATCGATATGGCGCTGGAAGACTCAGACATTAAGGTCTCACTATGGTTCTTATTCATTTCTAGATTTGAATAAAATTATTCTTGATAAAAAATTTGACTAAATGACAAAGCATTAAAATTATATTCTACACAAAACAAACACCTTTATTAGTTTTGTGAAACTACAACGTGCTCTAATCTGGCCTCCAGTGTTACTCTCCCATATTTTGGAAAACTCTTCTTACCCCGTTTTTCCTGGGGCAGTCCAAAGAGCCCTCTCAGTAATTCAGACACACCACCACAGATTAGATCGTATCGGCTTATTTACACAACTCGCGGGGTTGGAATTAATGCCATTGTCAAAATAAACGCTCATTTTGAGGTTAGTTTTTAACTCTTCTAAAGGGATGAAGGAGCAGCCATTTTTTATTTTAGTACTTACTTAAATCTTTATATTATTTCTTTCTTATTTAAAGTCTTTCATTTCAACGCATTTAAGGTTATGTCAGCGCAACAGAGCTCGGTGGTGCAGTAGTTCGTACATTGCGTGCTGGGTTTGTTAATACGAATGGGCCCACGTGGTGGGTCATGGCCCATTCTCCTAGTCCAATCCCACTGCTGGGGCACTGACCTCCTTATGGAGAATGCGAATTGACCATAACACACCACGCGGGCCCAATGCGGGTTGGTAGGTTTTAACGACTGCAATACCAACTCCAGATATAAAATTTTCGATCACCGTCAAGACTATCTGCGTGATTTGATCATATAAAACAAAAGAAAATAATACTTAATAACTATACTTTAGCCATTTTAGGGAAAGAATGTTAATAAACAAACCGCCAATAGGTAGTAAAAGTACCCACAAAAGTACTTTTTAATTACACACATTTATTATTAATACGTGTAGTTCATTAATAAAATTGCTTCTTATGTTGTCCAAGTTTGATTTATGGCATTAGTATAATGATATTTATAGTATTTGTGCAATAATTACGAAAAATGCACAGATTTTTGTTTACAAACATTCTTTCCGTAAGATGGAGTATATAATAGTAGGTACCATTTGAAATAAACATTTTACCGGTTGGCTTATCTTGCCATAAGCGTGAACAAACCAGGAATTCAAACAAAATTCTCCATATTTGATTTGAAGTAGATAATTTTTACGAGTGACTGGTCTGCCAAGCGTGTTTTCTTCATTCATTAAACACGCTCAATGGGAAACGCAAACAGCTTGTGTGTGGATAATAATGGGAAAAAATAAATAGGGCTGTCACCATGCCGATATCTTTTTTCTAATCTATCCACAACACAGGAAATCCTAGTGTGGGAGCCAGTGCTTAACCAGCCAATGTAATGTTTTTTGCATTAATATTTTTTATTATTATTATTATTATTAATCCTAACTATTATTATAAATGCGAAAGTGTGTTTGTTTGTCCTTCCTTGACGCCCCTAAGCAACCAAACGACTTGATTTTTGGCATAGAGTTAGTTAAAAGTAGGTACTTACTTTTTATCCCGATATTCCCACGGGAACGGGAACCACGCGGGTGAAACGGCGGGCGACCGCTAGTACTACAAAGTAAAGTCAAAGTCAAAGTCAAAGATTTTTATTCAAATAGACTTATAGATAAGTGCTTTCGAATCGTCCAATTATTTTTCCTACCAGTCATTCAGGACATCTTTTAACTGATAAGAAGAACGGCCGCAAGAAACTTATCAGCTTTATCAGAAGCAACAACATTAACAAAGGAACATGTCGTTGCCAAACACAAATCTATAATCTTGAAACATATTTAATATAAGAGGAAAACTATAAAGGTGATTGGGCAAAAATCACCCAGAGAACAACAGAAACTAACTAAACTAAACTAAACTAAAATATGGCAGTTGTTTAGTCTTGCTTTAACCAAGAATTATATAAACATTTTTTTTCGCAAGGTGCTGACAATCGGGTATAATAAAAAAAACCGTTAGTATTTTTCGAGGATTCGATGACTTCCAAATTAAAAATAAAGTTTTGATCTTAGTCAGTCAAATACAGTTTATTTCGTTCTAATCCAACTCTCTCATCTCTCCTCCGTTTAATTTTTTTTCATTTATGAACCCCTCCAAACGTAGCTTACATTCACACACCGCATTCTACATAGTCGATGAGAAAAATACACAAAAAAAGCAGTCGCAAATATTTTTCCGCCTTATTATACGACTCGGCCGTCTTGGGCGGCGGAATGCCACTGTATCGACTCGGTGGTGGACGGTGGTGAACGTAGCTTTCATCTTCAGTATTAATTCGGACGGTAACTTCATTGTTTATCTCGCCACAGAGCTCCAAATGCCGACAAAAAATCGAAAAAAAACTTGGTTCGTTTTTGTATTCCCTACCGACTTGCTTGCTCGTTAAATTACTAAAATATTAATGACCCGATTACGTTCAAATTTAAAATATAGTCATGGTGCTCAATCAATACCTGGCTGGACTAATGAATCTAGCTCCTCAATCCCTCTCACTCCGCGGACTTTTGGACCTCCCCTCGTATTTACGACGTCCGACTATCATCAGTTCTATTCGGTCTAACAACACCCAGTCCTGAGTAAGAGCTCACAATTTGACCTTCCTATAAGTGGAATCATCCCTTCCATAACCTACCATGATCATCTCTGCAGTACCTTCACACCCTTTGGGTAAGCAGACCATAAACTGTGCAGCTTGAGTGTCAAAGGGGTTTGAAGAGTATTGTATGCAGCCTGGTATACCTGGTATGAAAAAAAAACAAACAATGACGAAACAGTAGGTATGCCAACTACTACTCTCATAGCCGCACCACAAGGACGCCAAAGGACAACACATGTGTACAAATGTATGGACACAAATGTATGGAGGGATGGCGCCTTTTCGAAAATCCCTGCACACCATTCAAATCTTTTTCAATCAATAGAGAATGTACGTACGAACAATAGTAATTGAGACAGCACATTTCTAAACCGTATCCATTCTACCGTGTGGTGACGGCCTAAGAATAAAAGTGTTACACATGTAAGGGACATGCCTCAGATGTCGTAAGAGTAAAAAAAAATTTACTCTCATGCTATGGTTACGATTAGACATAGTTAGGCTTTTACTATCTACATTGCCCCCATAATCAAGTTGCAATTTAAAACTTTTAATGCGTTAGCGTTCAAACAAATTTTTGTGTCCAGTTCAGCATGGAAAGGTTGGTATTTTCTTATTTTTACAAACTTTCCCACAGATCATTCATCATCATCATCAGCCTGTGGACGTCCACTGCTGGACATAGGCCTCTCCTACCTCACGCCTATTGTGGCGTTCATAGGAGGTTAAGCCTACTGCTACCACGCTGACCAGACGGGTTGGTCGAGGGTTTGTTTCAAGTTTTCCTCCTCTCGCACAGGTGCTCAATGCGTCGAGCCTCTTAGTCGACTCTTACGACATCCCAGGCATGTAAAGGAGTGGTGACACTAGTATTCTTAGGCCGTCACTACACATACGGGTATGCTAGGTGACCCCAGCATATCCTCAAGGCAGGAATCTGTAAAGACTGGATTCCCCTCAAAAAGGCCGTCACCACACGGCATATTAGATAGCGTAAAATAACATAGATCATCAAATATCGTAAAATAGCATAATACGAGTAAACTCGACTGTGCCAACTCTGCCAGCCCTGGCTCGACCACTAATTAGGTCGAGCTATTTGTACAGAGGTCACGGAGCACAGTTTTGGTCAGCTTGAGGTAACTTAAGATGCCTCCCATTATTAAGTTATTGTTGGGAGCCCACAGAAAGATAAGACAATTTTTTGGATTCTTCTTCTTATCGAGTGAGGATTAGTGGCCACCTCTGGCGTCAGAGTTTATCAAGTCGCCTATAAGCCTCTGACTTAGCTTAACGACTGTAATCAAATGGCAACAGCCGGGACCGACGGTTTAACGTGCCCTCCGAAGCACGGAAGCGCTCAGTTGTAATGCCACTATACGGTCACCTATCCGACAGCTGACCGGGCCAAACTTTGCTTAACAAACGTTATCGAATGCGATCAATCAATAATTTTTTTTTGAATAATCTCTATTACTGTAAGGATTCGTCTTAATCCGTTCAGTATTTTTTGCATGAAAGAGTAGGTAAACCATAAAACATACATCCATCCACCCAAACATCCTGACAATCTTTCGCATTTATAATGTTAGTCGGATTGGCAAACAATTAATCTTTCTTACACTCACATCAATTAACCTAGCCCCAAAGTAAGCACTGTAAGGCTTGTGTTATGGGAGATTATCGGAGATCAACGTGCGTTATAGGTATTTTATTTACTTACCTATTATTAATTATTTAGTCATCCCGTGACCACCAGTCCCTGCAAATTTGTGTAAAAAAATATCGTAAAAATAATAAAATAAAAAAAATATTTTATGATTTTGTAATTTTTGCATATTTTTTTTTCAATGGTATTTTTTTACTTATGGTAAATTTTAAATAGAAAAATATTGGAATAAATTAACTCGGCCACAAGTGAATTCTCAGACGGGAATCGAACCCGCGACCTTTGGAAATCCGGTCCAATGCTCTAACCGCTGAGCTACCGAGACTTGCGAACCACCGTCGAAATTCTCCAATACTTTTATATTTTTAATACGCTGTAGGCCAGCGTTGTCACATCAATGCTAGGAATATCCTTGCATTCGAAAGAAACATCTTTTCAGGAGTTTAACGATCGATTAAGATGCAACTGCCAATCATTTATGATTTTGTAATTTTTGCATTTTTTTTTCAATGCTATTTTTATACTTATGGTAAATTTTAAATAGAAAAATACTTGTGGCCGAGTTAATTTTTTCCAATATTTTTCTATTTAAAATAAACCATAAGTATAGAAAAAATACATTTCTCGCAAAGACACATGATGCCTAAATCAATGCTGGTCTGCCAAAACTAATAAACTACCTAAGTACCAACTGTTCTAGATATTAATCAAATCAATAAGCTGAATCCTTTTTCATCAAAAACTACTTACTAATGAAATGAAACCACAACAGTTAAAAACTCACATTTATTATTCTGAATCGAAAGTAACTTCACATCAAAATCAAACCGCATTTAAAATAATAATCATCTTTGTTACGAAATGACGAGTATTAATGATTAGGTTAAAGCGGTTTAGGCAAGAACTTTAAAATTAAGGGAGAATACCTGCATTTAACCTTTTAAAACTTATTTTCATCATATTTAAATTTTATTTTTATCAACGTAATACTAAGCCGTCTTTATTTTTAATCCAATTGTCCATAATTGGTTTAAAAAACAATATTACTAAAATAATTTAATATTAATAATCATTTTAAAATCATTATTAAAATACTATTCAATCAATAGCATAAGTTATTTGTAATGAACAACATGCCATTTATTTAATAACTTCTACTTAATAAAAAAACCAACATACATGATCTCGATGTAAAAACTATTTGCAATTGGTATTGTTTTTTGACGGAAACTGAAGACTAACTTTGTTTTAAAAGGTAAAACGTCTCCCTTCATTTTACACAAATAAAATCTAAAATATTGGTAATGTAAGTAATACTATCTTTATAAATATGACAAACTATTCACAGTTTTTGCGATAATTTACAAATAAATCAAGCATTTGAAAACAACTCAACATTGGTTTATTTATGTATTCTTATGTGAACATAAAATAAGTTATCCTTTGTCATTGTAATATCACATTAATTTACAATAAGTAATATTTTATTATAGTTTTTATAACCAAATAACAATCCTTATAATTTTCATTTTCAAGCTTTTTTTAACAGTCCGAGAAAATTCCATCTCAAATGTAACTTTTACACTTCAAAAGTGACGTCAATAGTTTTGGGATTTCAATAATTATTTTTTATTGAATTAAGGTCGTTCTTTAACTTTGCTTGCATCAGTGCCCTGTATTCATTATTAAATGAAATAATGCAATAATAAGCATTATTTAATAATGCAGACATGTTGTATTTCACGACATTATTTATATAAACTTTGTAAATATACACATTGTTTTATTTATGTATTCTTTGAACCATCTGTATTCTGTTCTTTAAATAAATCAAATTTTAAAATTTGAAAAGCAATAGATGAAATAATTAAAATCACATTCATCTAAACATAAAAGCTCGATCGTATTAACATACGCAGATACATTATAAATAATATTATAACTATAATATCCTATTTCGTAACTAGTATGGCAACTTTTCGTATCATACTTATTACTAATTTTATAACAACATGATACTATTTACAATATTTACACTCACAACACAACTGTGTATATTTTTTCTATACTAATGCACTTACGATAACTTTCAAAAGATATTACAGAACTAAAGAAACATGCCTCTTTTTTATTATTACAGAGTGTAATACCGGCATAAGTTTAATTCAAAACAAGAAATAATATTCATTCTTTTTATTATTATTTGGTGTTGATATACATAATTGTAAAAATAATCAAAAGGTATCTAATAATTTAATTTATTGACAGAATTATTCAACTTAACATTATTATGACCGTATTACACGCTATAAAAATAAAACATTTTTATATATTTCTGATGACAATTTTATTAATAACAACAGTAAAATAATCAGTGATTCTTTTATCTATATTGGGTCATAACTTTTTTATTTAATTACAATATAAATTCAGTCTTATACATCTTTCGGATGTAGAATCAAAAGTTAAAATAGATCTATCCACACAAATTGACTTTTAATTTTCACCTAACTATGCGATAAGCAGTTTATTTCAAATATTTACTTATGCTTTTTAATCTTATCTATTTGCTTATGTTGCAACCGTCCTTAGAATAATCGCTATAAAATACAAATAACTTCCATTGTTTTTAACTATTACATATAAAGCTTAACCTTCCATCAATCATAAGATAAGATTGAGTAAAGTTGAAACTTTATTTTTCAATTAAGTCAACCTGTTACAGTGCCCGAGGTCTAAGCTGAGCTTTGCATTTGTGTGAGTGCATATAGATGTACTAGTAGCAACACCTGATGCTTTTTTGTTTTTTTAGACGATACCTATAAACTATCTATGTGCACTCACACGAATGCAAAGCTCAGCTTAGACCTCGCGGACTACCTAGTATATGAGATAAATATATCACATACCTACTTCGAATTAAACAAAAAATGTAAAACTGTTACATTCACTGTATCCTTCGAAATAATTATTTTCGTTTTTTTTTTTAAGTTTTTTTAGTATGATCTTTAAAATAGTGTACTTATAATTAGCCACGAAACTTAGTTAACATATTAGAAAAAGCTGACTCAGCTTGTAATAATTGTTCAACAACAAATATTACAAACATTTAACTGTGTTGGACTACGTCCTATACAACATGGCGCAAAGCAGCAAATTTTTAATATGATATTTTTAGGCGATATTCGCGTGCGCTCGAATTGGATTAGTTAAGCAGTTGTATGGACTTTTTGAAGGGATTTTACTCGGCAATTGGACTACCGAAAACTTCCATGATTGTATAAAGAAGTAACAAAATGTTGTCCACTGTCTTCTAATACCAACAATACAAGTTCAGATTCTGTTTGAAGCTAAATGGCGTTGTTTTCAAACGTGCCACACATTTATTTTAGCTCTAAAGTCCTTTGAAATCAAACGCTTGTTACACACCTGCGGTTACACCCAGGTCATCAGAGCGGCCGGGTCAACCGCATCTCAATATGCACGCATCCATGTGCATACGGATACCATACTAATTTCTCGGTAATTTACTCCGACTAATTTCGATATGAACGTTGTACTGCTCTCTAAGATGTATGTAGGTAGGGTGTATAGAGCTGCTATTATGCTGTGCTACATACGAAACAACGTAACTATTATTATTAGAACACTGACGGACTTGTTTTCTATCACTTAAAAAAAAAATCATTAGCATTGTAAATAAGAAATATCTCAATATCATAAAAAGAATTTGTCATTTACATTTGGTAAAGTAAAACAGATCTGGTAAATCAAGTCACAATATTGTTTTCCTAAGATATTATTTTTTGTTGTAGTTGGTAAACTATTAAGACTGTAAAAAGTAATTATCGGACCGGATTGAAACCTTAAAGAAAATTTTACCTATTTTATCGCGATAGAAAGATTATTTTAAATCAAGTTTTGACAAGTTTTGTTGAAAAGGTGGTTAAGTGCAACATTCAATTTTATAATTACTTATAACAATAATATTTTTTTATCGATGGCAATAATTGACAAAATAAATATTCAGCTATATACTTAAATAGTTCGCTTAGGTATTAAGATAAAAAAGGCAATTATTTTTCTTTCAAAAGTAAATGTCTTGAAAAAATACAACGAAAAAAATACAGCGAAATCTTTAGGCCATTAAAACATTTTCAGTAATAAATAACGCAATGAATCCTTAAAAGCGGTTCATTATTTAGTGAATAATAATTAAGTAGTGACTTAGTCAATTAACTAAGTCAAAGCGATGGAGAGGCAAAATGTTTACCGCTCAATTTGGCTAGAAATTGCTCGAAGCACAATAAACGTGAAAACAGATTATTTGCGTTTAATATTTTTCTTCTAAAATAGCAAAATTAGGCCGGTCATTAATTATAATGCCTTAAATTTCCGGTGGAGTTTATTGAAACATAATACAAAACCTTTTACGGATTAAAATGTGGTTTTGGTTTTGCGTGGTTTTTTTTACAATTACCAATATTCCAATGTTCAGTCAACAGAACGTCTCAGGGGGCCGATTCTCGCACCGAGATGTCAAATACGACTTTTTTGAAGTCATTAGATAATATAGACAGAAAAATGTCGATTAAGACATATCTGAGCGCGAGAATTGCCCTCCAGACTCCACATTGTGACTTTGAGAGCGCTCTGATGTCGCTTGTAATAACGGAAGTTTTCGTAATGCAACAAACTGATTGTAATGTAAATACGTGCATGATTTTTCTAAGCGTTCATTATGAGTGTTGATTTTTGTTGTATTTTGAAAAACTCCTATCTACATTAAAAAAAATGATTTTTATTCTTTTAAGACGGTAGGTATACTTATTCTAATTTTTGTGAGTTACATTTACATAATTCGATTAATATGGCAGTGTTCCTAATTATTTTGATACAATTTCAAATGAAAAATTTTTTTTTAGATATGAATCGGTTTTTTGAAGTTTCGAACGTCTCAGACCTCACTCATGCATGTTATTATAAAAAAAACATTTTGCTTAAGAGGCCGGCAACCGGTCAGTTCCCCATACTTAACACCAAAATGATTTGAAATTAGAGCATTATTTTCTGTACTTGTGATTTTATTCGGATTAAGACAGTATTTACATAAAAAAAAACCTACTTACCAAATTAACCTTCAAGCGGGCGCGCGTAGTCCAATCGACCGCGTTTGGTACACTTTCGTTCATATTATTATAATTATCCATCAATTATACTTCTCATTTCTAGTAGCATGTCGCTTTGGCTTTCGCAGTAAAATAAAGAGTTTGCCGTCGCTCGGGTCCCCCAACCTCACAGATCGTGATTGCTTTAATCGCGGCGCAATCGTCGAAAAGACTACACGCTCCTGTCGTCGAAAAGGTTACGCGCGACCCTCAACGGGACATAATATTTCTTAGGCTACCGCTCAATATGACCACGAACGGCTCCAAACTGCACCACCTTCGGTGGCGCTTTGGAGCCCAAGAGAGGCGGAGCGCCGCGAGCCTCTGAAACTTTTAAAAAAATTGTCAAATTTGGTCGGACTTTTACAACTTTATGTCGGCATAACTCTGTGAGGACATGACGGATTTAGACGCGGTTTGTTCCATTAAACGCAGAATTACATTCTGGTCAAATTTGTAATGTTTCGCGATGCACAAAAGTCTATACTTTTCGAGCAAAACCCTAAAAACCGAATTTGGCTCTTCTTTGGCGCCAAAAGCTAAGGTTATGTTGATGGTAGGACATCGAATTTTTGTCACCTCCTAGGTATGGTTGATGTCTAAGTATGTGCCAAGTTTCATTAGAATCGGTTAAACGGTATGGGCGCTATGACCGGGCGGACAGATTTTCAAAAGAGTCAACATAAGAGAGGCTCCGCTACGCTCCGCCTCAATTAATAATTGTTTCTTTTTAATAATTTTAATTACTTGTTTTGACAAATTAGACTTTAAAGACAATGATAATATATCTGCGTACGAAAAAATAAATGATTGTTGGATAATTAGAACATTATTTTTCTGATTCAAAAGACCTATGGGCTTTTCGGTTACGCGCGCTCGCTCCCGTTACAACTGCCGCCCGCTTGAAGGTTAAAAATAAATGTGAATTGCAACTTTTTTTTATTGGGTACATCTTTTGGATTATTTTTTAATACAAACCTAGATAAATACTGTTTTGGTATTACGTTTGTATGGAAGACTGACGTGACGCGGGCCTCTTAAACTTTCTAAACTTGAAATTCTCAATTCAGAAATTGACAAAATAAATAAAATACCTAATATGTCTATTCTTGAACATCAGAACAATAATCAAGATAAAACAATTTATGATTTTGTAATTTTTGCATTTTTCAATGCTATTTTTATACTTATGGTAAATTTTAAATAGAAAAATATTGGAAAAAATTAACTCGGCCACAAGTGAATTCTCAGACTGGAATCGAACCAGCGACCTTTGGAAAGAGCATTGGACCGGATTTCCAAAGGTCGCTGGTTCGATTCCAGTCTGAGAATTCACTTGTGGCCGAGTTAATTTTTTCCAATATTTTTCTATTTAAAATTTACCATAAGATAAAACAATTTTCACTAAAAATAATTTACCAAACATTCTTCGGACGGTTTAACACTTTTCACTTTACACTGGTATATTTTACACCTTAATATCATAGTCACAGAGTCTAAATTCACTTGCACTTACTCAGCCGCAGTCTTGTGAGGACATTGTAGGATGTTCTAAACTAGTGTCTGTGGATTTCGTCGCACTATGTTTTGTCTCGTTTTGGTTTGACGAGTTACCTGAAAAGAAAAATAACGTTAGAGAAATAATTGCAGTCACTCCAAATGTTCAGTGAAATTAAATTTTAAAACCATTTTTTTACGGATTAGACAGATTTGACACTCATTAAAAACTGTTAAATTTTTCCAATCGACTTTGAACTTTCAGACTATGTTTTGTCTCGTTTTGGTTTGACGAGTTACCTGAAAAGAAAAATAACGTTAGAGAAATAATTGCAGTCACTCCAAATGTTCAGTGAAATTAAATTTTAAAACCATTTTTTTACGGATTAGACAGATTTGACACTCATTAAAAACTGTTAAATTTTTCCAATCGACTTTGAACTTTCAGACGTAAGCCATTGAGTTTGGAATTGTCAGTAGAATATTGACATTTCATAGTTACAGTAGTTGCCGTCGACTGCGTAGGCGTTCTTTAACCCAGTTGTTACGGATATACATTTTTTTACAATACGTGCGATTTTTTATAGATAGGCTAATAAATGCATGTATACAACAGGAAAAATAAATAAAAAAATATTTGGTCTCGGGAGACTTCTTGCAGACAAAGGGAACATTCAGCAAATATTTATCAAAATCATTTTATCAGAAAATACACGTATTCTTTAGAATATTTTAATTTTTATGATGATCCGTATATCAAACACTAGTAACAAGTGAGTAAGGAAAAATCCAATAGATGAAACTTAATTTTATATATTTATAGGGCCTAGTCCAATGGAAACAACTTACTTATTATATTTTTATAAAAAGTTTTTTAATTCACAATTTTTTAAGTTAGTATAAGTCCCGCACTTCGATTTGACTCAAACTAGTAGCGTAGGCAACAACTAGTTTGAGTCAAACGAAATGAGGCACATCCACAGATACGCACCGCTGTACGCGCGCTCGCTACTTTTTAGGCTTGAACTACAGACTAGGACGACTGTTTATTATGTTTAGAGAGAGAGAGAGAGAGAAAATTTATTGTGCCACAATTACAAACATAACAAAAATACCAAAATGAAAAAAAAAACATTACATCAATGGCCAAATTAGGTCCTGCTTCAGCTTTGTGTTGCCATGACACTAAATGTGTCAAAGCAACGCTGGTATTCTGGGACCTAGTGATGCGTGGATGACGCGTGGTTTAGTGTGGCATTGGTGACCGTGACCTTCTATCATACACTTGCAGCTATGCTATTCGACTGTACCTTTAGATTTCACTAATAACCGTTCCAAACTATCGAGTGTCTGGGCCTCTACGTCAGGCATTGATGACAAAGATATCATGCTCGTGAACGGGGTAGCCAGCTGCAATGGGTCTATTTTAGTTTGCTTCTCTTAATGTTGTACTTAAAGCTTAAATATTTTTATTTATAATAAATTGATACTGATCTGTATGTACCACACAACTTGCAGTACAGTAATCTTGTAATGCAAGAAATGTTGTAATGTATAATATGATAGATAAGTATTTCTTTGCCAGTTGAATTTTTAAGATTACAATAACCATAAAATCTATATACTTAATTCAGGTTCGCAAAATTTGTGACGACTCGATAGGGACTTTGGCGCGTAATACGCGGCCGAGTAAGGTATCAAATTAAAGGTACTCGAGTCTATTTGTTCCGAAAACTATAAAATATACAAAATGTAAAACGTGATGATCACAAACTGCAATTAAAAAGTGTCATTAAAAGTGAATTTTTCGTCGATCGACGAACCCGAGTATCGGGTTGTAACCGCCCTAGTGTAATATTATTGTAGCGGCAATTAGTCGCAAAACCAATTACTACACCACGATGGCATCGACTCGAAAAGAAGATTAGTATTTTCTTTGCTATTCAATTTGACGACTCTGTTTGAAATAAAACAGGGAGAAAAAACAGCCCCTGACGAGTTTCTTGCCGGTTTTTCTTGTTACAAGGTCTCCCGCCGTAGGGTTTGTAAACCGATGGCGTAGCTTCTTTGACGTTCATAAGTGCTTGTATAAGCCATTGATATTGACTTTGACTTTAATGAAACATTGAATAAAATCTTTCACATTTCAAAAAGGTACATTGAACTCAATTTAAAAACGCTCCGATATACCGAACATTTCTGCCGAATAAAGTCTGTATACCAATATTGCCAGTTACAATTCAGTGCACGTTCGGCATATTCATACTTGCTTTGATCCGACAGTAGGTACTGTATCTGATGAGAAATGTTCTATTCGTGTTTAGACTTGGCTGGAGCAATCTAAAACAGTTGCATTTAAATTGTATAAATTAGGTACTGATTTGATTTTGACACCAAAAACATCAACAAATAATGAAAGTTAATAATATTTTTTTTTTATGATTTTAGAATTTTGCATTTTTCAATGTTATTTTAATAATTATGATAAATTTAAAAAAAATAGGAAAAAGTCAACTCGGCCACAAGTGAATTCTCAGAGAGATCTCTCTTTGAGGTTACATAGCTATGTAATATGTTTTTTTTCAGCCTTCATCATACCTTTTTTTTTTTTTTTTTTTTTTATAATAGGAGAAATGCTTTTACGCATCCCTCGCCCCCAGGTGCAGGGGCGATTCGAAATGTTGGACTCACCTGGGCGGGTACTACCAACTAAAACTCCTAGTACTTGCCCTCCAGGCCGCCATTGGTCACGGGGGGTAGGGTTCGCAATCACCCCTAAAGCCTTCATCATACCTGATGTTAAGTATTGATAAGGCTGAAGATGGAAGCGAGCCTCTCCCGGAATCCTCAATCACTGAGGAATTGGCTATCTTATCTCTAACTGCCGGAACACAACAATGCTGGAAACCATTGTTGTTATGGCGTCAGACTTAGATAAGATGGTGGTAGCTAGGCCTGGCGGACTTACAACAAGCCCTACCACCAACCGAACCGAATATAATATGTACCCCCGCTGGGAATTGAACCCGGGACCCCTGGGTCAGATACCGGTGGTTGTACCACTAGACCACAGAGCCGGTTAAAATGTATGCATGTTATGTACAGTCGGGGAACTTTCCCGGTTAACCAGTAGAGTTTTTTTATGAAGCTTTATTTAAAAAAGTAAAAGATATATAGAAAACGTTTATATCACAGATAAATAGAACATTACAGGTATTTCATTTGAATAATAAATTATATCCTTAACCTTAGTACTTTCCGAGAAATCGTTTCACAAAAAAACTCTACTGATCCACAGAATACATATTAGTACCTTACGGTACAGAAATTTCACTCCCGAGTTTAGGTATGATAAACGCAAGCGTCCGGTCACCGGACTAGTCTCAATAGGCTGGCACTCGCTCGACTAGTCGCACACGCAGCGCACGCACCCGCGAAACAAAAGTAAACTGTTAATACCGTAAGGTACTATTGTATACCTCTGACAGCCCTAGCAGATTGAAGCGAGACGGCAGACAGTTATTGTACTATAAACGCTATACGGAATGCAAAAGGTTGAAATAAGGTTGTTTTCCAGAATAGTAGGTAAATATCTCGAGGATTTTGTGCCGCTTGTATGGAAGTGAGACAGGCCTGACTGATCAACGGGGAAGTTCCCCGATTGTACTTAGTATTATATAATATTTTCTTACCATTTAACCTAGTTTTGAGATGTGGCAAGGTGTTAGTAGTCCGGTCTAACATCGCCTTGCTGAAGTACACCGCGTTGCCGTCCGCGTTGAACCTGACCGGGGGGGAGTTGGAGCAACTCCTGGAGTCTAACCTGGACTCTAGGTGGTACCTGGGTGGAAAGGAAAACAATATTATTGTGTGAGGCCGGTGATCGCACATTGGTAGGTACAGTCGGGAAACTTCCAGGTTAATCAGTATAGCTTTTTTGAGAAATTTATTTATAAAATGAAATACCTATTAAAGCTCTACTATTTGTGATATAAAAGTTCTTTATAAGTCTATTACTTTTTGAGATAACTTTCTTCAAAAAAGCTCTACTGATCAAACGGGAAGTTCCACGATGGTACTAGGTATTAGTCATGCATATGGCAACGACATGTACCTACCGACATACCGTACGATAACATGTATCAAAGAAAAGACAAAACAGTGATACGAGAGAATGCACTTGTTTGCAGCAGCTGGTGCGGTTAGTAAAAATTTAGTGTGAATGTGCATGAGTGTGAGTGTGTGTGTGTGTGTGAGTGTGTGTGTTAAGAATCTTACTTCTTTAAATATACTATTAATTACGTTTTAATTGAATACATACGATTGAATTTTTTTTTTTCATCAGATCAGACAACAGAATCGACAAATGCCGATGTTCATTAGTCGATTACAGTGAAAAAGAAGAAACTTTAAATTTTAAACAAAACAAAATTCATAGAGTTTGTTGATGTTACAATTTAAATGTTTCTGCTGACATTAACATTGACAAAATGACAAAAGTACATTGACTTTTTTTTTTATGATTTTGTAATTTTTGCATTTTTCGATGCTATTTTTATACTTATGGTAAATTTTAAGTAGAAAAATATTGGAAAAAAATAACTCGGCCACAACACATACTACATTGACTCTTAGAAAAAATCGATAGATAAGTCGATAGGATTTCACTATGGGACATCTCTAGAACTGTCAAACTTGAAACGTCACTGGAATCGTCCTAGTTGATAACGACGACTGTAGTATGGCGAGTGATTTACTTTTAAACAAAGCAAAATGGTTAAAAAGGGCCTATGCTTTGACAAAAAATTCAGTTATTTTTCAATAAGAATTATTTCTTACAATAAATACATACCTAGAGTCAATGTCAGCCATTTGCGTCAAGTTGAGAGGATTTCTCGGGTTGCTGTACAGCGCGGGCGGCGACGCGTACAGCTCCGGCGGTAACAGTTGCTCTGCTGGTAACTGTACGAAACATTGCCGTGTTAAGTTGATATATGATAAAATGGAACTAAAATATCTGTGCCGTGTGGTGACGGCCTAAGAATACAAGTGTCACCACTCCCTTACATGCCTGGGAAGTCGTAATAGTCGACTAAGAGGCTCGATGCATTGAACACCTGTGCGAGAGAAGGAAAACTTGAAACAAACCCTCTACCCTCCTATGAACGCCACAATAGGCGTGAGCTAGGAGAGGCTTATGTCCAGCAGTGGACGTCCACAGGCTGATGATGGATGGATGGATGAAAATATCTTAAAGCTAGGCAGATTTTAAACTTAAGAAGAGAAACTATTACGAGGCGAGTTAAATTAAAATAGATTTTATTTTATGTGGCGGTGACTACAGTTTCCAGTGAAGCTGCAAATCCCTATACAAATAATAATCATAATAAAAAAGTTCACAAATAACAAGTTTTTAATAAATCTAAATATTAATTGCAAAATCTGAATTGTTTTTGAATTCCCAACGCTAATTTCGTAATTATTTTTTCGTAATTATGTTATAAGTAGTCTCTATAAGAAATACTCCTGAAGCGTTGGCTATTAAAGCCAACGCTTTCAACAAAAGTTATTAAATTAAATAAATATTTGAATTTAAGTAAAATTTTGAAAAGCAAGTAGTTTTGTCAATGTAATTTAAACTCTAAGTCCAACATATATAGCTTAGTATAGTTTACTCACCAATCCACTAGTATTCAGCGGCAAAGCGTTCTTATATTTCAACCAGTCTTCATAAACTTTATCATACGGTCTATGGCAATCGTTTGGGCCAACGTTGGGTATACCCAAACTACTCATTGGGCCCAGACTCTGTATACTAGGGCCCAAATTCGGCATAGGGGCCAAATTAGGCTGGTAAGTTGGCCTAACCCTATACTCCACTGGTCTGACTTGTATGTACTGATTACAAGTGTCAATGGAATGGTCATAAAATCTGTCACAGTTTGGAGGCATGTCGTATTTGTCGTTTGACGTTTTTGAGATGAGAGGTCGTATGGAGCTGTAGTCTGTGGTTGAGGATTTGTTCGAACAACTGTCGCTTATTTTACCGTCCAATGGGATTATGTCGGGGTTTTTGTCTGAAAGAGAAAGATATATATAAGGCTCATTTTAAAGTTTCGCAGGTACGTTCATTAAATAAATCAACTTTTACGGATCATCCCATGCAGAGACCTATATAGAGAAAGACGAAAAGAGCACTTCAAACTGTATCAGAACCTAGCGAGTCGAATTTTTCATACCTACGATTACGTCACGAGCGAGAATTACTGATGAGAATATTATTGACGAGCTCTTGCAAGAAAGCACTGCACAATTACCATTTTTGTTTCTGAGTGACGCGTGTTTTCATGGCAATGGTCTCAAGCGGACTGACTTAGGTCTTTGACCGTGGATCAAACTTATTATACATCGACATAGTTTTGTCAACGACCTGTTTGGCGCAGGGGCACTAAACCCGCCTTCTGCGCCAGAGGTCCCGGGTTCGATCCCCGGACAAGACAAATATTTGTGTGCATGACCATGTCTATTGGTCTTGGTCTGTTTATTCGTTATAAGTATCCATAACACTAGTTCTCCATGAAACTTAACGTGGGCTAGATAATTGGTGTTATTTTTAGGAACAACAGGGAGACTCTTAGCTTCATCATACCTGATTTTAAGTATTGATAAGGCTGAAGATGGAAGCGAGCCTCTCCCGGAATCCTCATCACTGAGGAACTGGCTATCTTATCTCTAACTGCCGGAACACAACAATGCTGAAAACATTGTTGTTATGGCGTCAGGCTTCGATAAGATGGTGGTAGCTAGCCAGACGGACTTACAACAAGTTCTACCAGTTATTAGTTACTAACGCTTAAGTTTTATACCCATCCATGTATTTCCTACACAATTATATTGTTAAATGGAATAAATGAATTGAATTGAAAATTGAATACCACCAACCAAACCGAATACAATATGTACCCCCGCTGGGAATCGAACCCGGCACCCCTGGGTCTGATACCGGTGGTTTTTACCAATAGACCACAGAGGCGGTTAAAATTTATGCAATTATTTATAGATCTCTGATTCCGTAACTCTTGCTTTCCTAGCATGAACACCGCTATATCACGCGATATGATAATTATGGCGCATGATTCTGTCTTGCTTACCCGCTAAGATGTGAGCGAGACAATGACACATTATCGAGCTACTGTGGCGGCACCTACCTGACGCCGCACATACAACACACGGCGTAAGAAATAATCCACCAACCGTGACAATAGATGGCGCTGACAACAACTCAGTATGGGATTGAACAAGATGTATGGAAACCTACATCGCGCTTACGAAGTTTCACCAGCCGCTACACATATATACCAAGCCCGACGCACATCAGTCGGACCGCGGTCCCTGGACTACCAACACCCAGTCCGGAGGAAGAGCTCACAACAACCATCCTACCAGTGGGTTACCATCATCCACCCTTTTCCATACTACGAGTGTCCGCTCATGCAAGGGCGACTGGAAAGATGTCATAACGTCGGGAAATAGACAAAAACATAAAGCAACACAATGTGGTTATAAAAAGCGTGTTTTTCAATCCGTAAAAGTCGTTTTATTCAATGAGAAAAATATTATAATCGGCCTCCTAATTGTCTAATTTCAAAATCTATTACAATCCCTCTCAAAGGTATTGTGGAGAAGCGTCAAATGACACTTCATTTGACACTTCTCCACACATTTGAAAGATATTTTCGTGTGTCACTTTGCTTAGACAGTTCAATCTCGTTCATTCAGTACCTTTCAAAACGCGTCCCGATCACAATTCATAACAAATGTCAAATTTAAGGTATCGCGATAGATTTTAAAATTAGACAATTAGCCCCCAAGATCTATAATATAATTAGACTATTGTTTCGGAATGCAACGATCTCTATTCTCTACTACCAGTCTGCTTGCTACGAATTTTGTTACATAGATAGATCGTTCAATTGTTAATATTACATAATTTATCATTCACTTACCTAAGCTATCTACACTTTCTGTCTCTTTACTGCCTGTTAGCGGTATGTTTGAAGTTTCATCCTGATGTCTTTTATCTTTTTCGTTTTTATCTGTAACAAAGTTTCTTTTAAGATTTTTATCTAAAGTTGTGAATGACATTTTGTTTTGTAAAAACATAAGAATGTTTCTATACTGTTTCTGATCAATAAACAATGTCGATTTACAAAAACAAATACCTAAACATTTAATCGTTATTTATACAAAAAGTCAAGACATAAGAATGTTGTAAAGTTTAAACAGAATAGAATAACTAAAACAATTGATATAAGTAAAAAAAAATATCACATCTCCAATGAGACGGACAAAAATATTATTTAACACGATTTTTTTAATGTTAAAACTGGCCGAATGTGGAATGCAAAGGACTAATACAAAAAGGGATAAATCAGGAATCTCAAATTTGTTTGTAGTATTTACTTCATGTAACGTAACTTCCACGTCTATTAAACTGGTCGAATGTAGAATGGGACGATTACGGAACATGCCGAAACGGGAATGTAAAACAACATTTACTCACTGTCTCTCTTATTGCAGTGCCGACAGCAGAACAAAACCGCTAAAATAGCTGTAATGGCGGCTACCACTCCAACTGATATTAGGACGATGAGGAGAACTGTAGCGAGTTCCATCTTTACAGGTAATGCCACGATTACGGAAGAGTCCGAAACAGGAATTTAAAACAACTTACTGTCTGTCTTACTTCAGTGCAAACAGCAGAACACAGCCGCTGAGACAGCTGTCATGGCGGCAATCTCTCCTACTGGTATGAACACGATGATCAGAACTCTTGCGAGTTCTACCTTCACTAGTACTTGGGCTAATGGGACGATTACGGAAAAGGCCGAATCAGGAAAACAAAAAACAGATAAAAGTTGTGGGTTCCACGTTCACAGGCGCTAGGGCTAATGGGACGATTTCAAAAAAGGCAAAAGCAGGAATTAATAACAACATATTATACTCACTGTCTCTCTTATTGCAGTGACGACAGCAGAACACAGCCGCTGAGACAGCTGTCATGGCGGCTATCACTCCAACTGATATTAGCACGATGATCAGAACTGTTGTGAGTTCCACCTTCACTGGTACTTGAGCTATGGATGGAAGATTATGTATAAGTAAGATTTATTCTGTTTCTAATTTATTTAATGTAAAATAATCCCTCTAAAAAGATTTAATTTATTCAATATATTGTCCGTCCGTTTTTTTGATATTATATTCTTGGATCGGCATTTAACATACATCATATTCAAATTATGCTTTAAAGAATATTTTGCAACGGATTTAGTTAATAAAAGTTGATGAAATAAAAGTAAGCATTCAGATGCATTCCTGTATGATTCACATTACAAGATTCCGTTTCAGAATAATCCCAGCTGTAAATAATACTCGTATTTTAGCAAACAAGACGAAAATAAGAAAAAATATCAACCTGTTTGCCTTTGGGAATATTTTAGCGAAGTAGAGACTAAATTCAGAATGATATGAACTTGAACTGATTGTAAAATGAACTCTAATTTGTCTCGATATAAATATATATATACAAATGAATAATATAAATATATATATAAATGATATCGAATGGTACTTCAGTAAAATAAACTCTATCCCAAATAAGCCAGTCATACCGTACAAAACTTAACAATCTTGGTATTAGACCTAGAAAATTGATTAGGGCTCAAATTGTCAGAAATTTTGTTGACATTAAAAACGTAATATTGACCTTTCTCGTCAGAGCCTTCATATGTCATTTTTTTGCACAAAACAAAAAAAAATGCAATAACTCAGCGTGCTTACATTTTAGAAAGCTGCAAATCTGGATAAATACTGTCTAGGTAGACGCAAACAACATACCAAAAATGCAGGTGTATCGGAATTATTCCGATATCGAATTTAACATATTACTGGTCTAAATTGCCTTTACATGTATTTTAGCAAACTCTCACTGCATAGTAATCTAATATCAAATCATACTACACTACTACACACATAGTAAAATTAAATCAAATCGTACTACATAAAGAAATGAACTCTAACCTGTATGTCTCTGAGGATATTTTAGCAGACTAGACGTCAATGTCAGTGGTTCACTAGACCCTTTCTTGTTGAATGCCCTGACGGACACGGCGAGAGACACACTGGCTGATAAACCTGATACTTCGAACTCGGGGACGTCATTGCTAATATTGCGAAGGAGAAGACCTGTGGCCATGTCGAATACCTGTGAAAAAATAAAACGGTTAATTACCATAATCATTATTGGTTGTAGTCTGCAGGTGGACTAGACATAGGCCATATCATAGCGGTTATTCGATCTATGGTCTATGCCAAAGATAGACAGTAGTGCCTCCAGAAAGTTTGTCTTTAAGAAACTAGTCCGAGAGCATTACTTGAGTTCTTTACCTTAACCTCGCCGTTTCATGAGCATGAGTTATATGTATGTATATTTGTATATATATATTTATATATTTATTAATATTTATATATTTATTAATATTTATATATAATTCGTTTATGTATGCATTCATTTATGTATGTGTATATTTATCTGTAATGTTGTTAGCTTTGTTAATCACTGTTTTTTTTCCATTGCCGCCATGATCTCTCCCTTAACATCCTTTCCGGTTGACTGGTAGAGAATGCCTAAGGGCATTAAGTCCGCCATTTGCTGTATATGTGGAAAAAAGAGTTTATAAATAACAAGGCCATGGACATAGGCGTTATCTATGCATGGATTAGGAGGAATCACGTTGATCCTATCCCAATTACTTATGCTGTTCGGAAAATGGTAAATCACTTCAAAAATTGCTCGGTTTCGCAGTTTCGCGCGAAACTGCGTCCGTGTATAAAAGGCGTCCGTTGATGTTATTTTTGCCGTTATTTTAATTTCCATATAAGCCAAAATTTTCTACTTCTGGAGAAAAAACTGGACGCGTAGATGAAGACTCTACCTCGGACGACGTCGAGACGTAGAATCGCATCTCCAGTCAGCCTGTGACCACGGCCAATGCATCTTGGCCGAAGCGTCGGGAAATTTAAGTAGGTGCAATACATAACCTACGTTTTCTACGCGTTTAATTTTTAATATTTAAAATGTAACGAGAAAGTTTAAAAGTGTCAATACCGGTCTAGGCGAACAAACCACGGTCAGATCGAGGACGTTCTGAAAAAAGGCCAGATGAGAAGTACGAAGCACAGAGCTTTTTATGGAAAGACTGATGAAGCTGGAGAAGTATGTCAGGGACGTGACACGTGAAGGTTCGTAATCTCTCGTATCTCTATCCCGGAGGCTACCCTCCGGGATAGAGAGATAAAGGCGTCATTGTGCCCAATTGCCTGTGTATAAACTTACGTCAGTATAAACTAACTTACTTGCAATAGGAAAGCCTGACGTATACCGCCGTCGTGTCCTGGTGTGCAGTTAAGCGTCAGTGCGTCATACGTCACGTTAGTTATCTCGCATGCTTTTACTGATGACGGTTTATCTGTAAAGACAAGAAAACATTACCTTCTGCTCCTACAACACAATTAAATCCGAAGTTCTGCAAATGCGTTTCTGTTGGTGCCTCCACACCGCAGTTATGTATGTGCAACACGAAATCATTCGTAAATGTTTTGTTCTGGCGCCCCAATAAATTAACTTTTCGAAGGTAGACTTATAAGTAGCCAGTCGTCCCGTGACCACGCCAGCTGAAAAGGTGCGGAAACGTCGGGAAAACCAAAGACCCTTAAAAACACGGAAAATTTGACCTAAATACGTGAATTACTTACAGTTCGTTTAAAATCCGTCAACCAACTTTTTGTTGACGGATGTTGCTCAGTAACATTTGGAAACGTTGAGCAACAAAAATTTACTACGGTGTGGATGCACACTCAATTTCACTAATACTACGTAACACAAAAAGTCAAAGTCAAAGCCAAAAATTATAACTTTTTAATTTTGCATTTTACAGTGCTATTTTTATGTGATAAATATTAAACAAGAAAATAAACTAGAAAAAAGTGCATTAGGCCGGATTCCCAAGGATGCGGGTTCGATCCCGTCAGGGCGACATAAAACTAGTTGCGTATTTCTAATATATTTTCTAGTTTAAAACCAAAAACTTTTTAATCAATTGAACTTATAATTAGTTAGAACTACGGCAACATAACCACCATATATAAGTATCTTACTCAAGAACTGAATTAAATAGCTAGGAGCAAAACAACTTATATCTTTACTCTTATGTGTCCAGGGAAATCGGATAGCAAAGACAGTAAATTTCTAGTATTGCCACTAGAATATCTGATGTGCACGATTCTGGCTGACAGCCAAAAACTTTGTTGGGTAAGAAATTAAGTTGAAAACCACAGACCTATATAGAGATAGACGGTAAAAGTGTATATACGCGTGTAAAAAGTTTGATCCGCGGTCAAAGTTTTCCGACCAGAGTCAGTCCGCTTCAGACCATTGCCATGAAAACACGCGTCACTCAGAAACGAAAATGGTTAAATATGCAGTGCTTTCTTGCAAGAGCTCGTCAATAACATTTCCACATAACTGAATCTCGCTCGTGACGTCATGGTACATACGAAAAATTTGACACGCTTTCGTTCTCATACAGTTTGAACCGCTCTTTACCTCTATCTCGATATAAGTCAGTGTTGAAAACAGTGGAAGGTAAAAAAAAATGATAGGTTTAGGTACCTACAGTCCCCACCCACCAACATACGTGGCACTATGTTTAAAATCTCTAAAAAAAACAATTCCCATTTTCGATAAAAAAAAAGATCGACTCGTAGTCCCTACTATATTTTTTTTACATTAAATATTAATTTGTCTTATCTATACTAATATTATAAAGCTGAAGAGTTTGTTTGTTTGAACGCGCTAATCTCAGGAACTACTGGACCGATTTAGAAAATTCTTAGACCATTAGAAAGCTACATTTCTCCCGAATGACCTTGGCTATATTTTATCCCGATATTCCCACGGGAACGGGCACCACTAGGATCCGCTAGTTCAAAATAAACACTGTTAAACAAAAGAAAGAGGGTAGAGTGAAAATTTGGTTTAAACGATGAATTAAACCTTTACCTAAAATTCAAGTTTTTGTTTCATTTCGCCTCAAAAGGGATACGGCAATCTTAAAACAGCTAGATAATCTCGCACAACGGTGCCTACAAATTGTAGAGCAAAAAGGCTCTAACTACGTAGGTAATAACAAGCAGTCACGTTGAATTTCACATATAATATATTTTGAATAAAAATAAACTGTTCATAAGAAAAGTTGACATAAAATAGAGTAGATTTTAGGTAGATATTGTTTAGATACATTGAACAATTATTAACAACTCATCAAAAGAGACATGGCAATCTAAAAACAACTAATATCTCGCTTAACATTATTTGACTGTGTCTACAAATGTAAAGAAAGAAAGAAAGAATAAAAGTGTACCAACTGTGATAACTTTTTTAAACAACTTAAATAAAGAAGGAGGTTATGACAATTAGGTTTAAAACGATGAATTAAACCTTTTCATGAAATCCCAGTTTTTGTTTCCACCTAGCGTTATAGTGAAGTTAGCCACGATCCAATCAACGGCTTTCATTTTTTACGTTTACCGTCAGTATTAATAATCAATAAATAGTAAACTTACCAGCAGGAAGTATGTGAAACAAGCATGGTTTGGTTTGCCGACCTACGGAGTTGGTGCCGGAGCATTGCACCCAACCGTAGTCCGATGATGTGTTTACCATGTATGTGAATACACCTGGGGACAAGAAAATACGTTTCATTAATAGCATCATCATCAGAATTTAGAATTCCACTGGTGGAGAAAGGATAATGTAATAAAAGGTAATGCATGGGAAAACATAAGTATTGAAAAAAACGATAAGTTATTAGTTTGCTTTAAAATAAAAATGCTGTTTTTTTTTTGGCCGATCAGAAACAATCCCCTCTTAACATTTTAAGAAGCATAATTAATCATCTGTTGTAAAGTATAACATCATCCGAGCAACAACGGGATGATAATTATAACGAAAAGAAAATAATTGTTTTCGTTATAATAAAAGTCAAGTAACACATACACAAAGTAGGTACGTAAGGCTGGGGTAGATCCATGCAGACGCAAAGTGAATAACTGGTATAAAAGCTTGCAAAAGCAGCCGGGAGCCTACTTAATAAGCACGAACGAGTTCGAGACAATTTTTTATTATTTGTCCTACAGGAATAAGGCAAGCTCGCTTTTTACTTTCCTGTAATGATTGACAATAAACAGTGATAATATTAATAATGGCTTTAAAAATATACGTGCGACACACACACATCTCGAAATTTAGATAGGCCAAGGGCTCTATTTAGATTCACTCGTCGCGCGTCGAGCGCTTCGTTTCTACTGATTTTCGTTCGCCATACGAATTTCCATATTTTTTTATCGCTCGAGCGAAACGATTGCCTTCACCCAACTCGTTGCAGTAGTCGAGCGAAACAAGCGTGTCACGCGTGACTTAAGTCGCATGCGTGTGACTTAAGTCATACGGGCGATTCAAAAATAGAGCACCCGATTTCCTTTTTTTGTCGTCATGTCATTCAAAAATGAATGCATCACGTCATTTCCCAACGGAATGTAACGTCATACTCGTATTTTCCAATTCGCATCACGAAATATTTCAGGATTTCAGGGAACACCAGTTCAGGAGCTGCTTTTGGAAAAACGAGACTTTTCAGTTCACATAACATGCAGTATTAATGCGGAATGGCATACTCTTAGTATTTTATATGTTTAAATGACATCCATTTAATTTGTTTTTATGTAACTGAAGCAATGAGCTGAAGTTAATTCTCGTGAAAGATCATGAATTTTATAGGAATATAATAAACCGACAAAAAATTACTAGATTGGTAAATAAAAGTACTAGGTAAAATTAAATCTAACCTGATTGGCGACTAAGTCGCTCACCTACTATTTCTGTGCTCAAAAAGTTTTTTAGTCGACCGATTTATTAAATTCCTTTTATATATCGACTTGAGTATAATACCAACTAGCATTCTGAAATATATAGGACAATATCTTCACAGTTTTTCTTGACGCAATAATTGAGAAAGATTATTTTAACTGATATAAGTATTTTGGGGAATTCGGCAGAACATTCATTCGACACGCACCCGCTTTAAATGTGTAGCCGTGTGTGAAATAGTGGGTCTATTTCCGACCCACACTCGGCCAAACCCACGCCCGACCCAACCCACACTTGACCTGCCTCCAGATTCACAACCGCTCGACAACGGAATCGGATTCGAATTCTGTGCTTTGAATTTGACAATACTGAAGAGAGTGACAGTGGCAATACATATATTCCGCTATCGAGAACGTTTCCAAATGTTTATGAATAAGGGGGCTGACCCGGACCCGACCCGACCCACGCACGACTCAACCAACGTCGGACCCGCACCTGACACACGCCCGCCTTGTGTGTTTTAAGCCTAAGTGTTACCTGGGTTATTTTGTACAGAAGTCGACGTAGTTGTCAGCTCGTGTTTCGAGTGAGCTGAACTATTGAACCACCAGTGATACAGCATGGATTCCTGGTAACAAACAATAAATTTGGTATAGTTAATAATGATAACAAACAATAGGTATACTAGAACTATAAGTACTATTCAGTTTTAACTGCCTCTGTGGTCTAGTGGTAACAACCACCGGTATTAGACCCAGGGGGTCCCGGGTTCGATTCCCAGCGGGGGTACATATTGTATTCGGTTCGGTTGGTGGTAAGGACTTGTTATGAGTCCGCCTGCTAGCTACCACCATCTTATCTAAGTCTGACGCCATAACAACAATGTTTTCAGCATTGTACTAATCCGGCACTTAGAGATAAGATAGCCAGCCCGAAAAACGGCCGAAATGACACACTCATACTGTTTTACCAGTGAAAACCAGTGAGATCGATGGGCCGGCCGTGTAGCGATAACAAGCGGCACAGCGACTGTTTATGTTTATACCACAGATTTAGTTTTTTTTTCTAAATCTATGATTTATACCGTGGCCAAACTGTCACACTTATAACATTGGAAGGATAGACAAAACGATTGTGTAAAACAAATCTGTAATACCATGCTTTATTTAAATAAATGATCAGTCACTTAAATAATTCAGATCGTTAACGCGAATTTATTTTAAATCCACAGAGTGAAACTTTATGGGCACAGGTAGAATTAAACTACTAACTACCAAGAAACTCGGAATAAAGCCGATATAGAAAATGATTTACATACTTAATTGAACTCTGGTGAATTCTTCCAAAGAAATGCTCGGATTTATTTAAACGACTTGGATACACGCTAATTCAGAACTTAAACATTAATTTAGGTCTTGTGTTAATATTTAAATTGTGTTTAGTATTTAAATGTGTTTAGTATTTAAATGTATTCAATTTGTAACAGATACTGCTCTGATTTTAAGCTGGGGCTATGAGTTTCTTTGTTTAGATTGAAAGCGTTAACTACAATTTATTTATTTATTTACTTTGGGGCAGGGTTCGAAAGGATAATTATCATTATAATAACGAATGGATAATTATCGGATGACCGGCTGAATTAACCAGTTGGCTGCGACATATATACCGCACGAGCAGAGGGTTTTCGATAAAATGTCAACTCGTTTACTACATTATTTACTTTTTTGTTCTCGTTTTGTACTCACGCGTGAAATAATGTGTGTGTAAATGCAGCTAATTATATTCTTTTTCATTGATGGTAGGCACTTAGGAGTGTGTTATGGAGAGCTGTGTAGTGTCGGCTTAGAATAGCACTACCCCCTCTCATCTCGTGGGTATCGTAAAAGGCGACTAAGGGACCCAGCCTTCAGGAGATGGGCAGCAACGTCTTCTACATACTTGGCCATACTGCGATCGCCAACCCGCCTGCCAAGCGTGGCGATTATTGCAAACCCCCCCTTTTGGGGGAGGCCTATACCCAGCAGTGGGTGTTGTATGGCTGAGACGACGAGCCACTCAGGATACAAAGATGGGTAGCCCTTGTACCATCAATGGTACTAGTTAATGGTACAACTGACATTAGGCGAAAAATCGGTGCGCATATGCTAATTTCCGTTTTTTTTTGCAGTTTTCACAGGAATATCTAATTGGAAACCACTGGTATAAATTGATGGTACTAAAAATCTAATAGATAGATAGATAGATAGATAGATAGATAAAAAATTTATTTGCATCTTTAACACACATGAAATAAATAAACAATTACATAAAAACAATGATCTCCTAAAAACAAACAATGATAAGAAAAAAAAACATACTTACAAATTACACTAACATGTGTGTCACAGCAATGCAAAAAGGCAAAAGCTCAGCGACATATTTGCCCTAAATTAGAGCAAAACGCTGGTTTTCAGCCATTGCCCATAAAAATCAAGGGCTAATACAAAAACTTTTTGAAAATACCTCGAAAACTTCCTAATATGTTTCACAAAATTAGCACAATTATTACGCAACAAACACCGCGGTAATAAACAACGAATTGTTTAAATTTACCAATTATCCTATGGCCACTAATTACTGTATTGTGTACAGTTAAACCGTACCGTTTTAATATCGGGACGCCCATTGCGAATTGAATCCGCAAATGGTTATTGCCGATAACGGTTATGGCAAACTTCTGTTTACAGATATGTTTCGAATTAATATTATTGTTTTGTTATAATTTTTATATTAAATAGGCGTACTCTTTATTTTGGCCATGTCTCTAGGCGGGATAACGACTCCATAGAGCGATTGGTCGTATAGGGAAAAGTAGAGGGTACCAGATCACGTGGCAGGTCACCGATGCGCTGGACTGACCAAGTAAAATCCGCTGTGGGTAACCGCGTGTCTGTCTGCGCCAGACAGTCTACCAACCGGGAGAGATGGCGGGAGATTGTGCGGCAAGCTGTGTCCGCCTCTACCACTGACGTGGACGCCTCAACGTGACCACGACCGCTCTGCTAAGAGCGAAACGACAAAGAAGAAGAAGGCGTACTCTTGGCCTCATTCCTGATAAAGGATTAAGAAGATGGAGCGAGCTTGCCTAGAAAATGCCTATTCGCTCGAGCTTTAAATATACCAGCGCTGTAGGCGGCCGGGAATACAGACGCAGGCAGGGAATTCCACTCTCTGGCTGTGCGCATAATAAAGGATGAAGAAAACCGCTTTGTACGCAGACGGGGAATATCAACCAGGTAGGGGTGATAGCCTGCAGTACGTCTGGACACCCGGTGGTAAAGAGGAGGGATGAGCTCATGCAGCTCAATAGCACACTCTCCGAAGTCTGTTCACCGAAACGAGCTAGTACTGAGAGAATTCTTTCGCTTGTTTGTTACGAGAAAATAACGGTTTAGCGGTCAGAAGTAAGATGACCAGTACCTTCCAGTAGCAGATTCCGGGAGCGGCTCGCTTTCATCTTCAGCCTTATCAATACTCAACACCAGGTATGATGAAGGCTAAGAATCTCCATGTCGATCATAAAAACGTACTCCAATAAACATATATTATTATCTTCTATCAATTTAATATGACATGTATGTACATTATTCATTTAAGTTTTTGTACAAAATACATTAATAAAAAGTACAAAGACGGACTTAATACTAAAAGTATTATATTAAAGCCGTCAAATCCCTACTAATATGTCTCATAAGATTATGCATTGGAATCAAAATGTCCTGTCACACACAGCCTATCTGAAGTCCCAATGGCATCACGACAACCATGTGGTTTATGTAATGTCTTGTCAAATATAGGTCTCGATAATAATGTATTGGGTTGTTACGAGGCTGAAATATTCTTGTGATAAACAAAATTTGTCTTTTGAGGTTCTGAGGTCCCTGGTTCGATCCCCGGACAAGACAAATACTTGTGTGCATGAACATGTCTATTTGTCTTGGTCTGGGTGTTTAATATGTATATTAGGTATGTATTTACAAAAAAAAGTATATAAGTATGTTTATCCATTATCTAGTATCCATAACACAAGTTCTTCTTGAAACTTAACGTGGGCTAGATAATTGGTGTGGTGTATGCAATTATTTAATGAATTTAAATTAATTTAATTTCTTTCTTGTTGGAATGGCTGCTATCTTCTATACTAATAAAACAATATCGTGGCTGACTGACAGACAACCACAGCTCAAACAAACGGCAGAACCGATTAGGCTGAAATTTTGCATACTGGATCCTTCAACGATGTAGGCGAGCACTCCGAAAGGTTTTTTTTTATATTTCCACGGGAACCACGCGGGTGAAACCGCGGGCGACCGCTAGTTCCCTATAAAATAATATATTGATATCGCCATGCTGGACTGGGAGTAAAAGAAAAACCAAGAATGTGCTATCTGCTAGCTTTTTCCGATAGAAAACACCTATCAATGGATGACATGGGTATATTCGAAAATGTAAGTGATGGCCTAGCAACCTGACAATATTTTTTCGGGACAACATCTTAGCTCCAACCAATGCAAAATGTGGCGTCGTTGACCTGAGACTGTATTTACCACAGACCTATATCGAGATAGACGAAAAGAGAGCTTCAAACTGTATGAGAACCTTGCGTGTCGAATTTTTCGTATGTACCATGACTTCACGAGCGAGATTTCGTCACCAGCCATTTTTAATGTCCCCACTGCTGGGGCACTGCTGGACACTTCCTAATGGATGGGATAAGGAGAACGGGCCATGACCCACCACGCGGGCCCAATGCGGATTGGTGGGTTTTAACGACTGCAAACGCAGCCGGGACCAACGGCTTAACGTGCCTTCCGAAGCACGGAGGTGCTCGAGATAGTAAATTTTTGGTTTGGAGCGAGATTTAGTGATGTGGAAATGTTATTGACGAGCTCCTGCAAGAAAATACTGCACAATTAACCATTTTCGTTTCTGAGTGACGCGTGTTTTCATGGCAATGGTCTCAAGCGGATTGACTTAGGTCGTAAAACTTTGACCGTGGATCAAAGTTTTGGCACGCAAGGCAGCCAGTTTTACCGTCTGTCTCGATATAGGTCTGTGGTATTTACTACTCTCAATCTGCACCTTTGATACTCTCCCAACCCCGCTAAGGATATATGACGTGAGGGTGTGTATGTGTTTTTTTTTAATTAAAGGTTACCTTAGGGTTAGCGTCCAAGTCACATTCGATGTCTATGAGCTCCCCTCTCGCTGCTCTTAACACTATTGGCTGAGTCGTCTTGCATGTCGGAGAATCTGCACAAGAAACACAAGTATTAATGTTATCCTAGAAAAACATTATTTAGTCTCTATATCCCTCAGACGCGACTCGACAACTTTTGGGTCTAAAGTTTCATTACAACAGAGCACTTCCGTGCTTCGGAGGGCACGTTAAACCGTCGGTCCCGGCTGTTGTCATCTGATAACAGTCGTTAAGCCAAGTTAGAAGCCTTACCTATAGGTGGCTTGGTACTCTGTCACCAGAGGTGCCACTGCCACTTATCCTCATATATTTTCTTCAGAGGATCCGTCGAAGTGCGCTGACGCTGTTGCCTACAGCACGCTGTCGCACTACACTTCCACCACTGCTGAAGCCTGACGGATCGCTTGCTAATACTGCGTCTGAGAAAGCAAACTTGTTTGCCTCTCTTTTTGCGGAGAGTTCACGTCTGGATGTCGGTAGCAAAGTGCCACCCAAGTTACCTCGTACTGACTCCTCTATGAATGACTGTCAGATTCACAACAAAGAGGTTCTAAAAGCACTCCGTAATCTAGACGTTAACAAAACCTTTGGGCTTAAACAATTATTATACAAAAATAGCACTGTTTATCACAATTTCATTTTTTTTATCTTAGCTTAGGTCCGCAGCTACAGTTTAGAGCCTGCGCAGACGACGGACATCGGAGGATTTTTTGTCCGCTACACGACCTTTTAACTAAGAACATAAAGTTGAATATATAACGAGGACTATCGCGTACTTTTCATGGATATACGCGATCTAAGTTCAATCTTATTTGGTTAACAATAAAGACGTGTCGCGGACAAAAAGTCCTCCGTTATCCGTCGTCTGCGCTAGCTATTAAAGATCGCTGGCAGCCGAATGTCGCTTGTGCGTCGCAATACGATTGAAATTTGCATGCAAGTGTGGCCAAGAGTAAAATAGGACATTTTTGCAAAATTTATTGAGGCCATAAGTTATTGTCAGCCATGGTAAGAAATTAAAATTCAACTCAATTACGAACGGAAATAGATTGCTGTAGTATTTCACACAGAATGGTGACAGAGGAATAATTAAAATCACCAATGTAACTTCTACTTTGACATTTAGCATTTTGATAATAGGAATAGGAAAAAAAAGACATCTACTTAATCAATCAAATGTTCTTTATTGCGAATACAGGTGTACATAGGTTCATACATCTCAATAAAATTGTCCAGCCGTATTCTGCCTTTTTGACATGCAATATTAGGTAAATTCAAATTTTAATACAAAGTCAAATGAAAATCTTAATAACAATAAAATAATAATACTTATTAATTTTAAAATGGTAGATAATGAATGTCTTAAACCTAAAATTCACACTTAATTCTTTCAAACTAATGTCAAAACACAATACGATTTAATTGTCATAGTACATAAGACATCACTAATATTATTATTACTTTACTATCTTTTATTTTTTGTTACATATAGACATAATAAATTTATTTCACTACAATTGTATTTTTGTACGCCCCACCAGGCCAAACATGTTTAGAACAATGAAAACCCTGACATCTGCATTGAATGTATTACTCATGTTTGACAAAAAAGAAATTATGATTATTACGCTTGCCAACTTGCAATCCCTTTCTTGTATTCTCTGGTTCAAACCAAACTAACATTTCAGGTGCGCTACCGAAACTTCCTATTTCCAATTACTTCTATTTTGTTTTAACAACCAAACTTACATCTGATGTCCAGCATCAGGTTGTCACTGCACTCCTCGCCCAGGATGTTCCTGGCTGAGCACACGTAGGCGCCCGCAGCCTTCCTGGACACCCGTTGGAGGACTAGACTCTGGTTAGCCAGGAGTACTCCGGATATGCTTCACCAAAGCGAAGGGAAATGGACTGCTACAGTGTTTTTTGTGTTCTCCTGCTCCAGACATAGTCCGCAGCCATTTAACCGTCCCCACTGCTGGCCTTCTTTATGGATGGATAAGGATAATGAGCCATGCATGACCCACCACGCCACCAATTCGGATTGGTGGGTTTTAAAGACTGAAAATACAGCCGGGACTAACAGCTTAACGTGTCTTCCGAAGCACAGAACAGAGGGGCTCAAGATATTAAATTTTTGGTCACCAACCCATCCTGTAACCGACCATTGCGAAGGTTCATTAACGGCTACAATCGCAGGCTGATGACTGTTGATGAACCAAACTTACATTTGACGTCCAGCATCAGATTGTCACTGGACCCTTCGCCCAGGATGTTCCTCGCTGAGCATACGTAGGCGCCCGCAGCCTTCCTGGACACCCGTTGGAGCACTAGACTCTGGTTGGCCAGAAGTACACCGGACACTGGTTTCACTACAGCGCCCTGTTAGAAAAATTTTAACAATGAAAATGAAATGGATTGATTCAACTTAGTCTAAGCATTATTAGAATTCAAGAACTTTTTCGATAACGAGAATTACAGGCAAGAAATTAGTAGACGAGCGTTTTTTCGTTTTATTTTAGTACAAAAGTTGCATTGCAATCTATAGTATTTGTAAGATTTACTCTGTTCTCAGTAACTAGGAATTGGAACTAATTTCTTAAAGCGTTTGATACCCCGAATCTTGAGGAAGAAAATCTTTGAGAAAAACTACGGATTAAGCTACGGTAGAACTATTATCCATTATGTCAATAATATAGTTTAACAAAGATTTGTTACCCAAATATTTCTGGGTAATAACAATAATTGCCTTGAAACATATGAAGGGTACAGGGAAAGAAAGATCATTGTCACTTGAGTATAGTTTTGAGAAAATTGATAAAACTTATTTAACTTGGTCAAAGTATTTATTTAAAAACGTTGTAAAGTATCTTTAATACTACAATATATGGGGTAAAAACAACACACAACACAACACAATAATTTAATTTTTAAGATTCGTTGACTACATTATTGACAGCTATCAAAGAAACGCGGTAAAAGGTTCATAGTCCAGAGACAATGATCTTTTATGCATACAGCCATACTGACGTTTTTTGAGTCGCATGTGAACACTGATTCGTTTTAACGGTTTTGGGTTTCAGCACCAAATAGCTTAATGAATTTTGTACTAAATGGCATTGTTAACTCAAAATCAGAAAAAAATTGACAATGATCTTTCTTTCCCTGCACCCTTCATATACCACCTGATTGCTCATGCCCTGAACTCGAAAACGTAGTTGCTTTTAAATATTTAGGTGTTCTGCTTGATAGTAGACTCTGTGTTAAGAATCACATTGATCACATGTGTGGGCGCATTAGAAAGCTTTTACATGTTTTTAAAAAGCTACGGCAAGTGGCATTCTAAAGCTTTAAAGCAGGTGTATTGGGTTCTTGTGCAGTCACTCATTGGTTATTGTATTGTATCGTGGGGTGGTGCCTCAAAGACAATTTTAAAACCCCTAGAAATTGTTCAGAGTTCGGTTTGAAGGTCTGCACCGCCCTTTTCGTTATCCAACTGAATTGCTGTACAAATCATGTGAAGTTCTTACTGTACACCAGCTGTTTGTCTTACATACCATTTAAAAAAAAACATTCATCTTTAAACTATGCCCCAAACATGGTCTCGAATTCTAGACGCAGTTGCAACCTGTGTGGTCTACACAGGCTGGCGGTGGCTACTAGCGATAGCTGGGATGTTTTCTCTCATTTGTCTCCAGTGGTGACAAAGCCAGCAGCTACGACTGGGAAACTATGTGTTATACCTCCCCACTGGTGACAGTCGGGATTATTTATCCCATTCATCTTCAGTGGTGACAAAGCCAGTGGTGATGACTGGGAATAGAGGCTCATAATGGACTAGGAGAGAGAGAAAAACATACAATAAGTCAAAAAAGACTGTGAAAGCCTGTTTGACAACCTCAGTGGTCGAGTGGTACGTACACCGGTTTCAAGGTGTCGCCTACTCTGAGGACCCAGGTTCGAATCCCGGTAGGGACAAATATTTGTATTATGAATACAAGCATTTGTACCTGAGTCATGGACGTTAATATTTATTTCTACACATAAATACTTATATAAGTATAATTATATGTATTTATATCCGTTACCCTAGTATCTCATAACACAAGCCGTACAGTGCTTACTTTGGGGCTTGGTTAATTGGCGTGAGTGTAAGAAATATTATTATTATAATTAAACTATTTTAGGCGATGAACTGGCAACCTATCACTATAGTTTCCGGACAACATCTTAAGCCAGCCAGTGCCAAATGTGACGTCGTTGAGGTGTAAATGCTTGGCTACACAGACCTATATCGAGATAGACGAAAAGAGCGCTTCAAACTGTATGAGAACCTTGCGTGTCGAATTTTTTGTACCTACGATGACGTCACGAGCAAGATTTAGTGATGTGGAAATGTTATTGACAATCAACTATTTTCGTTTCTGAGTGAGGCGTGTTTTCATGGCAATGGTCTCAAGCAGACTGACTTAGGTCGGAAAATTTTGACCGCTGATCAAACTTTTGGCACGCAAGGTACGTACACTTTTAGCGTCTATCTCGATATAATGCTTGACTATGATAGTGTCACATACATACATGGATATGTATGTATGTATGTGAAGTGTTAACATATAATTTAGGGTGGTAAATTTAACTTACATTATGCGTGAAATAAACGTGTGTGTGCCACGGGTTCGCTCGCACCCTGCAGTCAAGATACACATCTGATCCTTCCACCACTTTACTGGCGTCCAAATTGGCTCCAAGTTCCAACTTGACTACTGGCAGATCTGTAGACAAAGATTTGTTTATGAACAACAGCTTTCATCGTATAATGTTATTATGTTATAATAAGGCTGAAGGCGGAAGTGCACCTCTCCCGGAATTCTCAGCCAATGAAAAGCAGGGTGTCAGATAAGATAACCAGTTTCTAACTGCCGGATCACAAAAATTTTTGAAAACACCCACGACGATTAAAACGTAAACCGCCCCCGACGGATAATTAAGTCGGGGGTTTAGAAATTATTTTAACCCTTTTCAATTACGTTTTAACCGTCGTGGGCTTTATTAAAATTTTAAATTTTGCTTTTTATCTCAAACTTTTAAGAGAGCGTAGGTATTATGTACATTGTACTACATGAAACTCATTACTGCAAACCGTATCAAAATCGGGCTAGCAATTTTGGTTTTTGCACAAACAAATGTTGCAGCGCCTCCTGGTGAGTCGTCACCGTAACACCTATCTGTGAATATGCACTAATCAAACCCGAACCCATCACTGAAAACCGCATCAAAGACGGACTAGTAATTTTGGAGATAAACGGCAACATTGGTTTGCACATACAAACAAACAACTTCTCATCCCGAACGTTATACCGTCTTTGTCGCGGATAAAAAGTAAATAGAAAAGTTACCAGAAAGAACCGCTCCCACCATCCTCGCCAATAGATACATACATTTTGTGATTGTATTTTTTTTTAATGAACGACGGGAGACTCTTCATCATACCTGATTTTAAGTTAAGTATTGATAAAGTTGAAGATGGAAGCGAGCCTCTCCCGGAATCCTCAACCACTGAGAAACTGGCTATCTTATCTCTAACTGCCGGAACACAGCAATGATGAAAACATTGTTGTTATGACGTCTTAGATAAGATAGTGGTAGCTAGCCAGGCGGACTTACAACAAGTGCTACCACTAACCAAAATTTTGATAACACGTGATGCTAGTCGCTGGACACATCTCCTAAAAATATTATTTTTGCTGGAAATAATTGATTTATCTCACGCTCCTCGATGCTTTCTTGACTCCTCAACCCGTGGTTCAGGAGGGTTACCACGAAAAACTATCGAAATAGTATCGAGTAAGTATCGAGCATGTAATATCAAAAATTGTAAGTAGTTCAGTTCACGTCCGGTAAAAACGCTGCTCGATATCTCATACATTTTTTTTACTTTACTTCCTCGATACTTTCTCGAAAGTAATTCCGTGCTATGCCTACTGGCTGCATTTGTAGTCGTTAACTGTGTTATCTGCATTAAGTCCGCCGCATGGCGTTCTATCCCTAGAAGTTTCCACGTTGCAGATAGAAAAAGACAAATATACCTATTTGAGCTGAACTTTCAAGAGTCCCCCATATCTCTAAGATTTCCGGGTTTCTTGAGCAAATGAGCAGGAACTTATATCGGTCGGATAACTATTTTGGGAACATTAAGACAAAGATATGGCGATGAGCCAGCTAATAGCATATTACGCGGGGATAGTTTGGTTTTATTTCTGTTATAGTTCTATAAATTCGCTCTTTGTTTTGGACAGAAATAAAGGGAGATTTCTCTACTGATTTCTTCACAGTTTGTTATTTAATTAACAGCAACATTTTCTTTTTAATCACACAAAAAATGATGGCAATTATGTTAGGCCCTGTCTTAATTCCAGCACGACAAAAACCGCCGCTATTACGAACCTCTGTGTGATGTGTCCAGCTCCAGTGTGGTCGGTCGCTGTGTAATGAGGCTATCCCTATGTGAATAAGACACTCGCACTTACGTTGTATCTCCATCTTCCACCCATCTTCGTGTGTCAAGTGCGGTAGCGAAGGCTGTATGGCTCTGCAGGAGAGCACCCTGCCGGCATCATCGATGCTTGCATCGATGAAGGTCAGAAGGTGAGAATGCTGGATCTGATGTTGTCGTCACCAGTTGTCATGTGACCAGGACCTTGTTACCTTGTTGCTCATAATATATGTGATGTGAGCGGGAACTTTGTGATGTGGCCGAGCTATATGATGAGATGTGGCCAGCCCCTGTGTGATGTAGCTCTAAATAAACACAATCGCACTTACGTTGTAACTCTATCTTCCAACCGTCTTTGTGGGATACATACATCAGAATGCTGACTGTAATGTTTCTGTCACCAGTTGTCATGTAGCCGGAACCTCTGTGTGACGTGTCCAGCCCCAGTGTGATCGGTTCCTGTGTGATGAGGCTACCCTTATGTGAATAAGAGTGAATAAGGCACTCGCACTTACGTTGTATCTCCATCTTCCACCCATCTTCGTCTGTCGAGTGCGGTAGCGAAGGCTGTATGGCTCTGCAAGAGAGCACCCTGCCGGCATCGTCGATGCTTGGCACGAAGGTCAGAAGGTGAGAATGCTGGATCTGATGTTGTCGTCACCAGTTGTCATGTGACCAGGACCTTGTTACCTTGTTGCTCATAATATATGTGATGTGAGCGGGAACTATGTGATGTGGCCGAGCTATATGATGAGATGTGGCCAGGCCCTGTGTGATGTAGCTCTAAATAAACACAATCGCACTTACGTTGTAACTCTATCTTCCAACCGTCTTTGTGGGATATACATACATCAGAATGCTGACTGTAATGTTTCTGTCACCAGTTGTCATGTAGCCGGAACCTCTGTGTGACGTGTCCAGCCCCAGTGTAAACGGTCCCTGTGTGATGAGAGTGAATAAGACACTCGCACTTACGTTGTATCTCCATCTTCCACCCATCTTCGTGTGTCGAGTGCGGTAGCGAAGGCTGTATGGCTCTGCAGGAGAGCACCCTGCCGGCATCATCGATGCTTGGCACGAAGGTCAGAATACTAGATGTGATGTTGCCATCGCCAGAGGTCTAAAACAAATGGAGATAAGTTAAACTTGTTTTTATTTATATAGTAATACGGTCTTGTATGGTCGAGCTTGTAACTGGTGCAGCGCTGATCAAAAGCAAGCGGTAAGCCTGAGCTGTTTTAATATAAACCGTGTGGCAAAAAAGGAGGAGGTTCTCAATTCGACGGAATCTTTTTTTATGTATGTTACTCGATTACTCGAAGACGGCTGGACCGATTTAGTAATATTTTTTTTGTTCGAAAGAGAATACTTCCCATGTGGTCCCATTGTCATCATGTCAGGGTCTGATGATGGGATCCTGGAGAAATCCAGGGAACTCTTCAAATATTAAAGACACTCCAATAGCTATTTCGAAGTTTTCTATAGTAACTCATGTATATGCTTCCGGAAAGCACCATTTGGTGAAGTGGTACTGATGGATGAAGACCACAAATGGTTATCGGAACTATTAGTCTTGAAACGTAGATAGAAGCATTAAACAATGCAACTAATTTTGAAAACGGGGCAATGTATCTGACATTGTCTGATATTTATTTATTTATTTTATTTGTCGTCAAAGAACAACTGGTCGTAAACGTAATTGTCAATATAGATTGATTGGATAAGTCCAATTACTGAGTGACCGGAATATTCATTCAAGTAATGGAGCTATTGTGCTGTCACGTTTAGTGGAGACCAGTATTGTAATTATTTCTGAAACTATTGTAACTTGGATAAGTATAACAAAACAAAGATCCTTAGCGAAACCTACAAGGGAGGTTTCTAAAGTTTCTAAATTTATCTATTCACCAATTTAACTTACACTAACTACAAAAATACATGGGCCCAATTCTGCTAATGCTTAGTCACAATGGTATTCCAGTGGTGTTTCAATGGTAGTGCTGTTTTACACAGTTCTTGTTACAACTGTGTAAATAAACACTACTATTGAAACACCACTGAGAGACGATTATGACAAAAAAATTGTAGAATTGACCCCCAGATTGCTCATCAAAAACTACTTAACCACAAATCCACAAAAAACGATTCGAATTAAAGTTTACTAGTTTTTTTTTATGATTTTTGCATTTTTCAATTCTATTTATATACTTATGATCATTTTAAAAAGAAAAAAATATTGGAAAAAACTTTACTCACAAGTGAATTCTCAGATGGGTCACGAACCCACGTCCTTTGGAAATCCGATCCAATGTTCTAACCACTGAGTTACCGAGACTTGGTTCGCAAGTCGAAATTCTCCAATACTTTTATATTTTTAATACGCTGTAGGCCAGCGTTGTAACATCAATCCTAGGAATATCCTTGCATTCGAAAGAAACATCTTTTCAGGTGTTTAACCATCGATTAAGATGCAACAGCCAATAATTTATGCTTTTTGAATTTTTGCATTTTTCAATGCTATTTTAAATTATCATAGTATAATTTTGTCTAATATTAGGGATTTTTTTTCATTTATAAATGTTAATATTGTCTCATTTGGAAAGATGTCCGAAGTAAATTTTTCTGACATAGATCTGTTTAATATGTCTATTGGTAGATTTAAAAATAATGTACTATCAAAATTACAAACAAATGATAACTAAATCACTGTAACTTAAATCAAATGTAAATATAAGTGATCGTATTCTATTGTATTGAAACCTTTCAAATACTTACCTAACCTATTATTTATTTTTTACGGAGGAATCTCTTTGTGTCTCTAGAAGGCATGCTTTTCTTAACTTAAGTCTTTAAAAGATTAGGAAAAGGAATCAAGTTCTCCCAAAGTGACCAGTCCCTTTGCTATTTACTAGTCACAGATGTAACTAACGAAATCCCCTGAAATTTCGGATCAATATTTAGGGTCTTTTCTTTCCACCCTGTATATTGTTTGTTTATAGGTATAAACGTTACTTTGCGGACAATACAGTTGGTTACATAATTAGTTAAGACTTAGACATATTTTGTATTAGTAAGCTTTATTATGTAATTGTTTGTTGCAAATAAAATAAAATAAAAATATAAAATTTTCTTCCTTTCCCCAGGACACTATTTCAATATACAATCGACAACAGCTACGGCTTTACATTAACACAACGAAAACCGACGCTATTACGAGCGACATAAGGGTGCTCCCGAGGTCAAAGTATAAAGCCGTAACTGCTTATGTCTGTACCCTACCTACACACAGATAAAGTAAGTAACTTACATAATATATTACGGTAATATAACTTAAATCTACGGTCTCTACCTGGGCCCCAGGGGCGCCACGAAAACTAAGAAATCATCCATAAATTTGGATTTATTGAGCAAACTGCCGAACGCAAAGCAATTGTTTGTTAGTTCATATTCTAGATAGAAACTCTGCAAAAAGTAGTTTGGAATTTTATTTTAGTTTTTGAAAGATTCTTGTTTTTGATTGTTTTTAGGTAATACCTATTAATACCTAAATTTTAATAAGCTCTACAATTTGTAGGTTAAAAAACTTACTAAGAAAGTAAGTTTTTTGAAGTGAAAAATTCTTTAGCGGCGTTGTTGAGTTTTAAATTTTTGGGATGGGTAAAATAATGTTAAAGTCGCACACGTGACCCTGATCGAAAATTCGAAAGACCATTTACCGTTGACCTATAACAACGATTATATAAAGACGACCTGTTTGATGCAGGGGTACTAACGCCGCCTTCTGCGCCAGGGGTCCCGGGTTCGATCCCCGGACAAGACAAATATTAGTGTGCATGAACATGTCTATTTGTGTTGGTCTGGGTGTTTAATATGTATATTATGTATGTATTTACAAAAAAAAGTATATAAGTATGTTTATCCGTTATCTAGTATCCATAACACAAGTTCTTCATGATACTTAATATGGGCTAGATAATTGGTGTGGTTGTATGGAAATATTTATTTATTTATTTTATATTTATCTCTCATTACTACCAACTTTCATATTCATGCCAAATCAGTTTTTATGGATTTACCTGCCAAATCAAGTTGACGTCAAGATATGGTGGATGTTGATCGTTATATTTTCGTTTAAGCGGTTTTCACTACTGCTGGCACTCCCAGAGTTGTTTTTTTTATAGTTTTATCGTTACTATAAAAAAAAACCCGTTGTTTTTTTATAGTAACGATCGCCAGTATAATGGCCTACTTCAAGTTTATAAGCTTGATCGCAATTTTCTTTCTTTAGTTAGCCCATGGGGAAAATGGTGGAAAAAAAAATGCGATAAAAAATCGTAAAATGTGTGGTACTGATGAAAGTTTAATTACTTATGGAAACATGTCCTGTCCAGGCCTGTCTCACTTCCATACAAGCGGCGCAAAATCCCCGAGATGTTTACGGACTATTCTGGAAACACCTAATTTCAACCTTTTGCATTGCGTATATGCGTTCATAGTACAATAACTGTCTAGTCGAGCGAGTGCCAGCCTATTGAGACTAGTCCGGTGACCGGACGCTTGCGTTTATCATACTTAAACTCGGGAGTGAAATTTCTGTACCGTAAGGTACTAATATATATTCTGTGGTCCTGTCATAAGAAATTGCATGGTGCTATTTTTTTGTAACACCACCAACGCAATGCCTTCTGCTGGATCAAGACTTCTCATAAAAGGTGAATCAATAACCATCAAAGTCACCAAAGCTATGAAACGTGCATGTTTTGTTTTACGACTAAAATACAGCACTTTACCAAAAGAAACTTTAGCTATTAAAGACAAAGTATTATAAAAGACCGCTTAAATTTATGTGTTTGTTTGCGGTTGCGTTCTTTAATGGCTACATCCAATTGTGGGTTCGATAAAGTGATTGTGGAATTTTCCTTAGAAGCCGGAAAGACCAGCTTGCAAAATCAAGTGCTCAAATTCAACATTATCGTCATTGTACGCCTGGTTTGCCCAAACAACAGCCCAATATTCTTCACTAACTTCCGCGGTTTCAGGTTATCAGGATAAAAAGTAGCTTAACTTAATGTCCATCCTTTCAACTAACTCTATGCCAAAATCAACTCAATTGGTTGTTTTTGCTTAGGAAGGACAAACAAACACACCTTTGCATTTATAATAATAGTTACGTTGACCATCAGCCCATCACAATCCACTGCTGGACAAAGGCCTCTCCAAGTGCACTACACCGCGCACAATCCACAGCTACTCTCATTCAGCTCTTGCAAGCCACCTTGCGAAGATCGTCACCCCATCTAGTCTGAGGACGTTCTACACTACGTTTGCGGATACGCGGTCTTCACTTAAGAACTCGTTTTACTTAGCAGACCCGTTTCAATTTACTTCAGTTATCGAACTTTCATTCTTAGACGGATCACCTGGGAGTTACCCCCATATTCTAAGTCGTTCCTCCAAAACTTTTTACACTCCACTCAACCTCGTCGTGGGTAAAAATGGTAGTGTGCTAGGCCTAACACGGAGTGGCTACGTACTCTTTGGCTCCTCCAGGTCCTTACGGAGTTATGACTTAGAATACCGATTTCGAGGAGTATGTTGAAGAGGTTTTGAATGGGGTTTCGTTAAGTCGAGAACGAGTAAGTTTTGGAGGAACGACTTAGAATATGGGTGTTATTCTCTAATGTCCGGGATACACGCTCCGTCCTGCCTGAGAGCATGCCTGCACAAACCAGTTTGCGCAGGTAAGATGTAGCGGATTGTCCCGGCTACCCGCTCCGCCTTGCCTGGGCAAAACGGCACCCCGACCGCTTAACAGTATAGCTTGTGCTATCGCTATAGCTATCAAACTTCAAAGTCTCATAAAACCCTTCAACAATAGGGTTGTTGTCTAATTCCTCCATATTTCTATTCATCTATTGGATCACTATTGCATTTTTACTATGAAAGTGATAGCGTCAGCGAGAGCCCTTGTAGGGGGTTTATATAGCTATAGCGATACTACAAGCTGTACCGTTAGGCGGTCGGTGTGCGGTTTGTGCAGGCATGCTCTCAGGTAAGACGGAGCGTGTAGCCGGTACATAAGCAAATATCGACGCTGTTGTCATGACTGAATGTCACATCAGCTGTTAAATAGAATTGAAAATGAGGCGATCTCAGCTGTTTCTGCCGTCGATATCAAGGATGGTTGCGTAGAGAATAACCTATCAGGGCCCCTACCGCGCAAGTGTCGTCAGCATCGACATCGACTTCATTTGACAGATGGATGTGACTTATTGCTCTTAGTCTTTGGTAAGTTTTCGTAAGGTAAGTTTGTGTAAAGAAGAAGCAGCAATATGTCTCATCTATCTGTCAAATGAAGCCGATCCGAGCTCTCAGAAAGACTTGGAGTGAGATCGATGACGATTTGGTGAAGGCCGCGGGAAGCCTCTGGATGATGTCAGCGCTGGACCGATCGTTGTGGAGATTCTTGGGGGAGACCTATACCCAGCAGTACGTGTCATGCGGCTGAGATGATGATGATGTGATACGATTAGGTGTGTACTGAACAGATATCTGAATATTCTAGCATTCGATTTGTTCTAAGTAGAAAGGAAATAACTATTCAGTGTTTCTGTATTTGCTCTATCGATAAATATCAGTGATTGACGCAGCCCGTATGCATAAGTAATATTGTACATGAATAAAATATACGGCTGAATAATATTTTCTTACATAACATATACCGAGTATATGAAAAAATTTACTCAAAGAAAAGTAAGCGGCTGAAAATGGTCTGTATTCAAACCATTGATATTATAATGTGGGTTCAGTTTAGGTTCGAAAAATATCATCTTATACAAGTACTATGACAACAATAGCTGTCGTCTCACTGCCAATGCTTGACCAGGGGGCAAATTCTCTAATTTTTTAATCTATCGCAATCGCTTTCAATCCATCATTTGAAAGATATTTACATACTTGCCGTCAATATTTGACATTAGATAGAGATTATGATCGGGACGCGTTTTGATAGATATTGAATGAACGAAATTGAACTGTCTAAGCAGTGACACACAAAAATATATTTCAAATGTATGGGAAGTCTCATTTTAAACATCATTCGTTCCGATAGGGATTGCGACTATAAATGACACAATTCCTTAAATCACTATCACAATCGCAATACCTTTGATAGTGATTGTGACAGATTTTGAAATTAGACAATTAAGGGGCTGTTTGGTTGTGGTGATGATGGCAATAAAACATGGCTTATAAAGATAATCTTCAAATATACAATTTTGTACAAGCAATAGCGCCTCAGAACCTTCACTAGCATCAAATACTATAGAAATTCTAACAAATTATTACACATGTAGGTACAGCTTCCGAAGCATTACTAGCGCACCTAGCAACATGAGCTAATTGATTACCGTTATAATCTTCTTTTCTTGTTCTTTTTTTCTAAGCCCATGGTGCAGTGGTTCGCGCGCTCGGCCTGCAATTGTTGAGGTTAAGCAACTTTCGCAATGGTCGGTCACGGGATGGGTGACCAAATATTTACTATCTCGAGCTCCTCCGTGCTTCGGAAGGCGCGTTAAGCCGTTGGTCCCGGCTGCGTTTGCGGTCGTTAAAACCCACCAATCCGCATTGGGACGGCGTGGTTGGTGACCTTCTCTCCTTATCCATCCATAGGGAAGGACAGTGCCCTAGCAGTAAGGACATTAAAAATGGCTGATGACCAATCATCTTTTTCTTAGCGTTTCGACGGCAGACACTATAGTGTTGTGGCCTTGGACAAATTAGTGGTTAATTCGTCCAAGATTGTAGCCCAGAATTCAACCACTTTGACAGGCTTGTCGGATACTGTCATGAGATCCTCCTGCGTGCAGGGCCTACCACCATCTCTTAGCGCAGTATTGTTTCAATCTTACCATGCTATTTCGTACTACGAACCTTTTAAAGTAAGCTTGTTTTTGACGGAAGTTTTGTGACGTCATCTCTGAATCATCGCCTCCAAAGTGTGACAACTTCAATAAAAACATAACGCAAACAAAACGTTCTTATGACATGATGGTTTCTAATAGATGATGGTAGGTCCACAGTTGTTAGGACATGCTATCTACTATAATAAAAGCTAAACACAGGACAGGACCAACAAACAGAATGTCACATGATGCCGGTAGCTGCTATCAGATGGCGCTATTCAAGAGGTTGTCAGGTAAATGTATGAGAAACGTCAAAGGGAGTGTGTATAATCTATAGTTTCCATAGCATTACACTACGAAAAACCACTGCTACTACGAGCGAAATTATAAACGTAAGGTCTGACGTGTTGACTGTAAATACAACATTTGTTTTATATGTTTTTGAAGTGAAAACTACTTTAGCGGCGTTGTGCACATCAGAGTTTAAAATTTTTGGGATGGGTAAAAAATGTTAAAGTCGCGTCAGGACATGTGACCCTGTTTGAAAATTCGTAAGCGCGGCGCCGGCGTAGGAGAGGAAGTAATATCCCCCTCTCTTTCTACCGCGCAGCGAAAATGTATGCCTGCTCCTGCTGTTTCGTTTAAACGGTTTTCACTTCTGCCGGCACTCCCGGAGTGCAACCCGTGGTTTTTTTTATATTTATGTATGTTAGTCTGTAAGGTATATATTGTTTGGGCCTATAGATGCCTAATTTAATTAAATAAATAAAAAAAATAAAAAAAAGTCGATTCGCATTTTTCCCCCCAAAAACACAACTTCATTGTAACCCAAATTAGTAATCTCAGAATGTAACTTCAGCCAAGTCCTGAGGGAAAGAGACTTACGAAGGTCGATGAATTATGTAACCAGAGGGGTGTTAAATGATATTCCTGTACGGAATTGAGGTGTTCCGTAGAAATTTATGAGGAAGTTGTCTACGGAACCCCGGCCGGTCCTCAGGGACTAGCGGTCACGTAGGAGAGATGTCTTATAGAGTGACAAATTAAATCTTTAGTCCTCCTGCGTGTTGCGGCAATATTAGATTAAATAGCAGATGTGTTGTTTTTATATCGTATGAACACGACTTTACCGCATGAGAGCTTCGAAAATGACATTTCCTTCAAATAAATGGATATTAAATTATAATAATTGATTCTATTATATTCAATTCTTTACCATCATATTATTATGGCACAATTTATAAAATATCTATAATTATGTATTCTTAATTTAATCGTGACATTATAAATATTGACATTTTATATTTTGACATTGATAACTAAAACTCTATCTAATATTGAAATTGTTGATTATTTATACTGCATTAATGTATCTTAAACATGACATTATAATTAATCAATTGTGACATTTAATATTTTTGACATTATATACTTATTTAATTCTAAATAATTTGAAGAATCTTGACTGTACTGCAATATTATGCACCTAGTAAATGTAGTGAGTGAGACACTGATTACATTTGTATACCTACATTTCACAATAAAGATATTTGTATTTGTTTATGAAACGTTGACCAAGACACACTATTTTTATGTGATAAATATTAAACAAGAAAATATACTAGAAAAAAGCAACTAGTCTCATGTCGCCCTGGCGTGACTTTTTTCTAGTATATTTTCTTGTTTAATATTTATCACATAAAAATAGCATTGTAAAATGCAAAATTAAAAAGTTATAACAAGACACACTATTTATTTTTCTTATGCAGGCCATACACCATTAAATTAAATTAAAGTAGCTAGATACTTATCAATTATCTGCCATTGACGGTTTCGACAAAATTGGTTCAGCCACTTCAGAGATTAGCCCGAAAAGACGGAGATTCAAAAAAATATTTGGCATTACAAACAGACACTTTTATTTATTTTATTTTTACATTTAGAAGATATAAGAAGAAGAAGACAACATCACACAAATTGAACTTATTATAAAGTTGAAGAGCGCTTGTAATACGGATATCCGCCGATCCGATATGTCATATTAACCGCCTCTGTGGTCTAGTGGTACAACCACCGGTATCAGACCCAGGGGTCCCGGGTTCGATTCCCAGCGGAGGTACATATTGTATTCGGTTTGGTTGGTGGTAGGACTTGTTGTAAGTCTGCCTGGCTAGCTACCACCATCTTATCTAAGCCTGACGCCATAACAACAATGTTTTCAGCATTGTTGTGTACCGGCAGTTCGAGATAAGATAGCCAGTTCCTCGGTGACTGAGGATTCCGGGAGAGGCTCGCTTCCATCTTCAGCCTTATCAATACTTAACATCAAGTATGATGAAGGCTTCGCGACTCCCAGTCGTTCATAAAAAAAAAACATAAATTGAACTTATTCTAAAGCTGAAGAGCGCTTCTAATACGGATATCGAAACAGACGAAGGTGGTAGATGTATTGCTATAAAATACACTTGTCAGCAAAAAAATCGAGCCACTGCGTTAATTCAAACAAACATACTCACACGTACATCTTATGTTTTGGTGCGCACTGTTCATTGAAATAAAACAACTTTTACGGATATCAAACTAAGTTGTAACTAGGGTGGTTACAACCCGATACTCGGGTTCGTCGATCGACGAAAAATTCCAAATTATGCGAAAATAATGACACTTTTTAATTGCAGTTTGTGATCATCACGTTTAACATTTTGTATATTTTATAGTTTTCGGAACAAATAGACTCGAGTAGCTTTAATTTGATACCTTACTCGGCCGCGTACTACGCGCCAAAGTCCCTATCGAGTCGTCACAAATTTTGCGAACCTGAATTAAGTATATAGATTGTCCGTATTTTTAGGTTTTTAGGGGTTATTTGATTTTCCCGACGTTTCGGCACCTTTTCAGCTACCGTGATCACGGGGTCATGCTAGTCATCGTCATTAGGTCATTAGTTCGTGAAATATAGCGCGTTTGATATCCGTAAAAGTTGTTTTATTTCAATAAACATACTCACTTTAGAGTCTTATTATTCAAAACGTACAAACAGTTATGTAAACATTTTGTACGTCGATGTATGAGTCAAATACTCGACTTGCGAATAAGAGTCCCGAAAATTCAAGAAAACTTTCAGTTCACTCAATCCGTTTTCTAACAACTTTATATGGAATGAAATTACTAGCGGCTGCCCGCGGTTTCACCCTCGTGGTTCTCGTTCCCGTGGGTATAGTTCCCGTGAAATCAGTTCAGTAGTTTTTGCGCGAAAGAGGAACAAACAAACAAACGAATATATTATAGCATTTATAATATTAGTAGGACTAGGATGTGTGACCTGCTTCTGAGTTTTGCACAAAAGAGATGTGCAACGCGCAACAGCCAACTTTCTATTTCTTACCTTTTTCTCGGTTCTTTGAACTTGACCTAATAAAAAGGCTGACATTTAGAAATAATAATCTATACTTATATACTTATCTATACTAATATTATAAAGCTGAAGAGTTTGTTTGTTTAAACGCGCTAATCTCAGGAACTACTGGACCGATTTAGAAAATTCTTAGCCCATTAGAAAGCTACATTTCTCCCGAGTAACATAAGCTATATTTTATCCCGATATTCCCACGGTAATGGGCACCACGCGAGTAAAACCGCGAGGATCCGCTAGTACAATGATAAAATATTACATAACAGTTTGGTGCGCACTTAGCGCATTTCAATTATTTTTTGTTTTAATAATAACGTTTGTTTTCATATTTCATAATGATTTCTTTTTGACGATTTTGGCGCAGGGTTACTAACCCCGCCTTCTGCGTCAGAGGTCCCGGGTTCGATCCCCGGACAAGACAGATATTTGTGCGCATGTACCTACATGTCTATTTGTCTTGGTCAGGGTGTTTAATATGTATATTAAGTATGTATTTACAAAAAAAAAGTATAAGTAGTATGTTTATCCGTTATCTAGTATCCATAACACAAGTCCTTCATGATACTTAACGTGGGCTATATAATGGGTGTGATTGTATGCAAATATTTATTTATTTATTTATAATAACTTCAGCGAATTCAACGTAATAATAATATTTGTACAATTCAATGTTTTTACAAAGCTATTGCAATATTATTAGCTTATTTCCAGCTTTTTCTACGGATTTCAAATTACACGTTGAAAGGACTCATTGATTCTGACTGTAGCTTTATTTTTCATGAAATGGCTTCAAAATTCTTTTGCCTTTTCAATTTGTAGTCCCTTTCGTTTGAAACAAATTGCTTTTAATGGGATTTTGATAAACGGACAGCGAAATAAGGCGAAATGTTGACATTGTTGCGTGTATAATACGCAACCGTGGTATTTTCACTCTCGGGACTGGAGTGAGGGTGTGTCTGGTGGTCTATTCGCAGGACTGGGCTCAGGCCCTGTGTTGAATTCACCATCAACGACGCCAAGAACAGACCACGGGATACACCGTCGCCCCGGACACGATAGTGTTTTGTTTACCATTCTTTTGTGGCACTGATTTTAGTGTTACTAACCGTAGGTTCCTTGCGCACCGAGCTATTTCATTGCAGAATCATTCATTACACGTATTTACTAAAGTTTTAGCATTCATTCCGTAATATTTTGTTGTTTTCAATATTTTCACAATAACAACTACCAGTGTTATTGTTTTGAGTGACTTTGACATTGACAGCAAATGACATGACATCTGACGTTTTACGTTTCGTAACAGGCAATAACTTAATGTTATAAATCACAACTTGCTGTCTTTGTGAAAGTTACTCATTGCATATTTATTGCTATTGTCTAATGTTTTTTAATATTGTAATGGTTTAATTTACTTTCAGTATGTCATCTGTATTTATTAAGATACATTTCAATTAGTTGTAGAATAAAAAATCTAAATTCTTTTTGTGGAAAATTCTGGAACAATATATCATTGTTTTTGGTTCGGCTCGTCTATGGTCGCCGGTGACGGTGACTTTCCTTTCTTTTCGATCCTCGGTGTCGGTCTATACGACATATATATTGGAAGCAGAAAATTTATATTGGGATCGTCCGATCCGTTGTTGGAGATGAGGTGGTGATTGTCCAAGATATGGCCTAGTGCCAATATATTTTTATGTAAATTCAAGAATTTTAATAGGAGCGGCAGGTGAGTTTTTCATACCGTTTCGTCTTGGTTGGAGTCCCACGCTTCATGGTGGAACTTCTTGAGAATTATCGTGTGCTCTCTTATTTTGTTTCAGAGAGCCGCTCCTTTGTTTTAAGGCAGAAATTAAGTTATTTTATTTGCATTTCTGACAACTTTCCCCGGGCTGATGCACATGTCCCCTTGATGCAGTGTGTCTCGTCCCAGGCCACAGAATATAGAAGTGTTCTCCTCTGATGCATGGGAGAGTGAGTGCACCAACACCTTGGAGGATGGCTGCGTAAGCTAACAACGAACCCCGTATGTTTTTGTGTACTTTTTGTTTGAGAATTTCATCGACATGTAAAACGGTTGTATTAATGTAATTTTAATATAGAAGTAACTTAGGATTGTACATTTAGCTTCAGAATAGATTCATGGAAGGACGCTTCCACTGATTCTTGTTTCCACAGGTCATGACCAAATAATTTACCATGTGTTTTTGAGTACCCACATGTAACTTTTATTCTTTAACTTTTAATGAGTTTTATTAACAGTGCCCATGTTTTCTGCTAATAATGTTTAGAAAGAATTGTTTGTAATTTTAAATAATGACTGGTTTAACATCAATATACATAGAATTTTTGTCAGAAATGTAGCACTTTGTTTGATTTATTCCAACACTCCTGGTTGGTGGCGCCCTCTTTAGAAGTAAGAATTAGAACCTTTTAGTGAACTAATCTCAATATTTTATTTCCGAGTGTAACAGCCATCAAGGTAGAACCCACGCACACTCCCATGAGTCACGTGCCCATCTGAGCTAGCTGAGCAGACCGCATCTTGGAGGCAGTGGGTGTTGAATAAACACGGCTGTCCCCAAGTGCGTAACAACATGTGTGAATAACAAAATGTCTCGAAATATGTTTATTAAGTATTTTTGAAAAAAAAAATATGCCGTGTGGTGATGGCCTAAAAATACAAGTGTCACCACTCCCTTACATGCCTGGGATGTCGTAAGAGTCGACTAAGAGGCTCGACGCATTGAACACCTGTGCGAGACACTACATTTATAAGGCCAGTGTAGGTACATCTTCGTGCCATTAAAAAATCAAAACTCATACTCACAGTTTCTCTGACAGTTTTAAGTCTGGTGCCTCCTTTCCACCAGGATATGGTCGGCTTCGGCCTGGCGCCGACCGCTTGGCATACCAGCTCGGTGCTCTGGCCGGCCACTAGGGGGCGCTTGCCTCCTTGCAGACGCACCCAAAGAGGTCGCACTGGAGACAAGAAAATATTTAAATACTAGCGGCCGCTCGTGGTTTCACCCGCGTGGTTCCCGTTCCCGTGGGAATATCGGGATAAAAAGTATCCTATGTTCATAGCCAGGGTGTCTACTATCCGTGTACCACATTTCTTCTAAATCTGTTCAGTAGTTTTTGATTTTTTACGTTGCAAACAAACAAACAATCAATCAAATCTTTCCTATTGTTGGCGATGAGAAGGCAACCTGCATACGTAGCATGCGCACCTCGACAAAGCTTTCTCGACACTTTTCTCGCGCGAGCGCATTGTCTGTCCCGCTCACACCGTACTGATACGAGCGGGACAAACATAGCGAGAAAAGGGTCGACAGCGAGTCGCGGTGCGCATGCTACGCGGGCTGCAACCATTTTAACAGCAACAACACGCTCGTTTGAAATTTTGGGCTTGTTATTGGGCACCTTTTGAGCAGGGATTGATTGCGATTGTTAAATTTCGGTTTTTTTTACGGCTAATAAAGCGGTACCGAAATATTCTACCTATACTTGAAATACCGAAACAAATAATTTCGGTAAAAAACAACCGAAATATAGCGGTACCGAAATATGACAACCCTTATTTATGATACCGCTATTTAACCGAAATTTTATTTCGGTACCGAAATGCACTGAACCGACCGCAGTGAACATTATTGAACACTAGCGGAAGCTCGCGGTTTCACCCGTGTATATCAAAGAAAACCTTTATAATAGAGGTTAAATAACCCGAAATATAACGGTGCCGTTATAATTTGGGTTTCGGTTGGGTAATGACAAATTTCGGTACCGCTTTGATGACCAACCGAAAAATTACGGTACCGATATTTTGAAGTACCGAAAAATTATGGTATCAAAATATGAAGGAATTAGTAGTTTTTAACCGGCATGACGTCATACCGATAAATAAAAGTACCGCAATTCTGTGGTTAATCAGTACCTGCTTCTGAGGAGTCTTTTTATTATAGTCAAGTTTTATCAGATAAGAATAGCACTGTCAATTCAAACTTTAAATTCACGAAAGCCTTACATATTTCTTATTGCTATAGAAGTTGTCAAAAGGGGTAAATCAATTTCAAGCTCGACAATACAATATTGTATGCAATTGATTGTAACTGCCTGGACCTCTATTTTAGAATCACTCGTCACGCGAGTGGCGAGGCGAACGAGGAGTCGATCATGCGATTAGCGACCTTGCTAGCGTTGTCATAGAACGCTTTTCGCTTTGCCCCTCACGCGCTCGCGTTGGGAGGTGGTACCACAGGCGAAAAGCGAAGTTATGTATATCCGTGCAAGGTCGCTTTTACGGAATACGGAAACTCAAACGTCGCACGAAAATCAGTAGAATCCTCGAGACGAGTGAATCAAAAATAGAGCTTCTGTAGCGCTGCAGTCCGTGCGACGGCATCCTTAAATATTCCTACAACCACTTTTCAATTAAGACTTAATTGAATATTAATATCGACGAGGGTCACAAAAAAGGAATATTATTTAATTTCCGATGCCGATAAATCCATTAAATTAAAAATGTGATTAACATATGATCAGATTTCGATCTATCGGGCGGAAGGATGCGCGTGATTGGCTTTTTGGGATTATTTAGTTTGATCTGTGCGCATAGGATTTTTTTAATAAGTAGGACTATTTTAGTGTCCATTATTCGTGCGTGATGTTTGTCAGACAATATTTGTCAGAATTGTACTAAATTGAATAATTATCAGTTACAAACGTAAATAAATTAAATATAAAGTTCTTGACATTATTTTAATATTTATTATTTTTGTCTAATTGTCTTTAGGTACAAAAAACATTATGAGAAGCCTCTGCCAAAACTAAACTAGGATGATTTGATTTATTCAGTTTGTTTCTTGCTTATACTAAACGAAGTCTAACCTCATGCAAATGAATTCACTGTTGGCCCTTGGTATATCCATTATAAAAAATCGCATTACAGATATGTAGTCCTTAAGTCTACCATCAAATTCAAATTCAATATCATTTTATTAGTCTAGGCTGTTACAAGCACTTATGAACGTCAAAGAAGCTACGCCATCGGTTCACAAATCCTACGGCGGGAGACCTTGTAATCGTCTATTGCAGTAATCAAAGACATGTCGTCTTCAGTCCAAAATAAGTCACGAATCGTATTAATTAACGGGAAGTTTCACAGATGGCGCTTGTGAGACGACGGACACTTCAATAAATTGGACGCTTCTTGAGACATTAATCAAAGGTTCTTTCTGTTTCAATGAACCTTGTCAATTGTATGGTACAGTCAACAGCATGTACGGCTTTACACTTTGACCTTGATAACGCCCTTACGTCGCTCGTAATAGCGGCGGTTTTCGTATAGCAAATGTAAAGCCGTTCTGTTGACTGTAGTTAAATAACAATTGGTTAAAGCGGTTTTTATAATTATGCACTCATTGACCCTGCGATGGAGTGACTTTAATCATGCCTTCTGGGTTAGGGATATCATTTATTCAGTCTAGGCTGTTACAAGCACTTAAGAACGTCAAAGAAGCTATGCCATCGGTTCACGAACCCTACGGCGGGAGACCTTGTAACGGGAAGAAACGGCAAGAAACTCGTCAAGTGCTGTTTTTTTCTCCCTGTTTTATTTCATACAGAGTCGTCAAATTGAAAAGTGACCTTAACATATCAGTAAGGTCAATTTCCATCACAAGAGGAAAATACTAATTATAATATTACATACGTACATCTTATGTTTTGGCGCGCACTGTTCATTGAAATAAAACAACTTTTACGGATATCAAACGCGCTATATTTCCACGAACTAAGTTGTAATTGTCCGTATTTTTAGGTTTTTTAGGGGTTTTTGATTTTCCCGACGTTTCGGCACCTTTACAGCTGCCGTGTTCACGGGATGACTGGCTACTTATAAGTCTACCCTCGAAAAGTTAATTTATTTTCGTTCGGATACGGTTAGACATTTGTGCCATAGTAAATGTCTTGTTAACTTGTAAAGTTGTTTTATTATAATATTACATTTTATGGTTATTGTAACCGTAAACAATTTTCAACTGGCAAAGAAAGACTTATCTATCATACATTACAACATTTCTCGCATTACAAGATTACTGTACTGCAAGTTGTGAGGTAGCTACCTGGTCAGTTCAGAGTCCTTAGTACGAGTTTGGCAAACTATAATCGTTTTCAAAAACTATCGCTTTGTCCCTTTCATATCCATAGACTGTTTTATCGACATGAGTAGAGTATACGATAGTTGACGAAAAGTTGACAGTAAATGTCAACTTAAACTAAGGGAACAGTATGCCTACCACGAATAACTTTCGAGTAAGTATCGAGGAAGTGAAGTAAAAAAATGTATGAGATATTAAGCAGCGTTCCTACCGGACGTAAACGGAACTACATTTTCCTACAGATTTTTTGACATTAACGTGCTCGATACTTACACGATAGTTTTTCATGCTAACCCTACTGAGCGTTTTACAAATGGTTTTGAGTAAAGATAAAATTACATTGGTATGTTATAACTTTAAAATTTTGCATTTTACAATGCTATTTTTATGTGATAAATATTAAACAAGAAAATATACCAGAAAAAAGCAACTAGTCTCATGTCGCCCTGACGGGATTCGAACCCGCATCCTTGGGAGTCCGGCTCAATGCACTGACCAATTATGCTACAGAGACCTATGTTGACACGTCGAATTTTTCTAGTATATTCACCGTTCTACGGTGTTGGCCACCGTCGCTTCATCAATGAGAGAAATATCCTCGCATTCGAAAGAAACATCTTTACAGATGTTTGACTATCGATTAAGATGAAACAGCCATCTAATTATAACTTTTTAATCGAATCTCGTCAGGGCGACACGAGACTAGTTGCTTTTTTCTGGTATATTTTCTTGTTAATATTTTTTACATTGGTATGTATTTATTTCTTTATTTTTTTTGGTTTTGAATTCTGATATTCGTAACACTAGTTCTGTTAGACAGCTACACAAGGTATCTCAAGGTTGAGACCGTTGAGACGCCACTATACGAACCATCAGCGAGCGATTAGCCAGCAATCACATACGTTATATAATTTTTATTTTGACGTTGCGCAGCGATCGCCCGATATCTACGCGATAATTGCTAATATTTAGGTAATAGAACCGCCGGTCTAGCCGACCCTTCCCGTTAAAAAACCATATCTGAATTTAAAACTTTGTCTCAGAACTCACAATACAAAAATAAAACAGACGGGAGCAACGGCACAGGCTAGTCAACAATGAATGAAATATGGTATAACTTTGCCAGAGTTCGACTAAGTTCGGGAGGTTTCGCTTTGTAAACTTACAAGGGAGATCATATTTCATCACACGATAACTTCTAGACGATACTTTGCTATTTATAACAACTACGGCTAGCAACTTCGCTCGCATTAACATTTTTCCAGATAGCAATTGAAATTTTCACAATTTATTTCAACCCGTTTAAAAGATTTATTTTCAAGGCATGTTAGCCTTTATCCTTCCCAAACAACTCAAATATGTTAAATATCAATTAAATTAAATTAGAAAACGGTTAAAATCTTCCTTATTCTAGATAAATATTGGAAAAAAAATCAACCAGGCCACAAGTGAATTCTCAGATGGGAATGGAACCCACGATCTTTGGGTGTCCGGCCCACTGCTCTAACCGCTGAGCCATCGAGACTAAAGTCTCGGAACCATCTGAGAATTTTTTTTTTTTTTTTTTTTTTATGATCGACGGGGAGACTCCTAAGCCTTCATCATACCTGATGTTAAGTATTGATAAGGCTGAAGATGGAAGCGAGCCACTCCCGGAATCCTCAATCACTGAGGAACTGGCTATCTTATCTTTAACTGCCGGAACACAACAATGCTGAAAACATTGTTGTTATGGCGTCAGACTTAGATAAGATGGTGGTAGCTAGCCAGGCGGACTTACAACAAGTCCTACCACCAACCAAACCGATTTACCCCTGCTGGGAATCGAACCCGGGACCCCTGGGTCTAATACCTAATATTGGTACTTGTACTATTTAGTGTTCTGAGGTATTGGTCCAATGGACAACATTTCATTTTCTATAAAGCACTAAAATAAAAAAACCATTTCGAGGTTTTAGTGTCATAAGCTCACAGTTTTTATTTTAGAATTTTCTGATCGGTAATTTGTGAGATATTTAATAAAAACTAAAATGTAGTCCAAATCGAGAAAGTCAGGCATTTGATCCCGTCATTCCTTTTCATTTCTGTCTAATATAAAAAAAAGTGGATGTCTCTGGCTGAGTTGACAATGACAGTCAAATCAAGTAGTGAAAGAGCGAAGGAAAATCTAAGATATCGATATTCGACATTTTCTAATTTACATAATGCCAATAAAACCTCATGAAAAAACAGTTTGTGATTGTTTTGAGTTTTTTGGAATACATTGTTTTTATGATTATTGCTGAATAGATTTACTTTTTATGTGTGCTAGGTAAACCACCACGCGACACCAGGCAGGTGGACCACGGGTCAGAAATTTGTGTGTGTTTAACGAAGTGGTTATTTTTTGTTCCACTAATGAAATACCAGACCTTAAATTTCAATATGGTTTGATATACATTTCAATTCTAAATACCCCAAATGTTTATATTGTTCATGAACGCGAATTTGTGCGTATAAATTTAAATTTATATTTTTTTATTTTTTTTTATTAAGTTTTTTTTATCTTAACCAAAGTGTTAATCTTTAAAACATGTTTTGGTTAAATAACGAAAATTACAACTTTTATGTAGTAATCGATATTTAAATTCTGTCACATCACTACTAGAAACCATTACGTCAGTTTTTTTTTTTTTTTTTTTTTTTTTTAATCCGAAATAAGCAACAGCCTTACCAATTTAACTTCCTGAGAACGCACTTACGCTCTTTTAGAATGAGCAAGTTTTGAAATACGGATTTAATACACAAATATAATGCTAATAATAAAAATAAAAAATACGTGTCTCGTATTTTAACATCTAGTTTTATTATGCATAGGATTTGCATTATATATTTTTGAAATGTTGTCCATTCTCTAAACCAAAATGCATCGCAATATTCGCAATCAATCTATAAGTTCCATAGATTATATTAAGCTCTAACTCAGAATATTATTATTTCAGAATCCAGACCGATAAATAATAAAGTAGTAATAATTGTTGATTTGTTTTAGATATTACTTTTTGTTAGATTGTCTAATATAAGTTTTGGTAAGGTTAATAACAAATTTGAAACTAATCTAGTCTAGACTCTTTACCTTCAGCTTTCATAGTAATATTGAAGTAATATTGACTTGGTCCCTTAATTTTTTTAGTTACCATCCATTTAAATATTAGAACTTTTATGGCAAATGAAAGAGAAAATTCATAATTGTTTAAAATAGTTAGAGTTTATATTTATTTTAATAAATTCACTACATCATACATGTAGATCACTTTTTTTGCTTGTATGAACATTTCTGTCAGTTTCCAAATATTCACAAATATTACCAATAAATAAACACTCACTATGACTGTTAACCCAATTTATAACAAAATTCAAATAAAAATATCAGGGATTTTTTTTTCCTAAAAACACCGATAACCCTTATCACTCAATCAAATTCACAGCCCAATTATTAAGCAAAGCGTAAAATTCGCACTTCGAAAATTGCCTCAAACACTTCAAAAAAACAATAGCCCAGCATTTTATTATCCCAACATCATACAAATAAAGTTCAAATTGATTTAAAAACGGGGTCTTTCAAAACCCGTCATCAACCGCGGGTTATTATTTGAAAAAAAAAAACGCTTAATTGTCTTAAGTAGTACAAAAGGGGCAAAAAGACCCTTAAGTTAACCCTTTTAGGGATCATTGGGGCGTTGAAACACAATAGGTTTTTTAAACCGGTGTACCCTTTGTTTTAAAGGGCTATAAATGGTTCTATGTTATCGTAGTGAAATAAAATGGCCGACGACATGAAGTTGTAAAAGGTGTGGATGTATGATTGTTACACCGGATGTAAGGATTTTTATCAGATTTCTGAGGAAGTGATTGAAGGAATTTGTTAAGTCGACTTATTTATGAGGCAGAAACTTCTGTAAAATATCAGGTAGGTAAGCATGATGAAAGCTAGAAGCGTTTCTCCGATGGGTGTACAAAACCTTTTATATTTTTTGGAGTTATTAAAGTCATGCAGTATCCAATTGTCGGTTTTTAGAAATTTACAAGAACAAAATATAAAGGGTCGGAAAACTGAAATGTATCAAATCGTTTGCTGTAGTTTAAAAAGGAACTTTTCAGGAAGTTAATAATGATACATTTTGGTAATCTACTACATACCTATACACACCGAGTCTCATTTTTTGATTTAGAAATTTATTGGCATGTTTTCTTTATTGGCGATATTCTCTTCACCTCATTAAACCTTCAGATTTAGGGTTAAAACTCGGAAATAAAGTTCTCTCAATAATATAACAAAGATATTTTACTATTTTTATGTCAAGTCTTCTAAAATATTGCTCCGGTTCGATAAATTTAGTATCATCAGATCAATAGGCATTAGTAAAACGCCGCCCAAAAGCCGTTGACAAGAATAAAAAAACACGTTTTGCGCGGGCCCGATATGTATCAAAATGTCAATTAGAGCGCATCCGATATCAACATCTCCACAAAATATATTTATGGACCGATTTTATCGACATTCGTACGGGTCTTGACTGTTTCGCGGTAGCGTTTCTGTTTTTTCGTTGTTCTTTGTCGGTTTTGGGTTTTTAGCGCAACGATTTTTAATGATGCGTGTAATATTGTTTTCGTAGAATCTTTTAGATACAAGCAGTCATTTTTATTTAAGTCCATCCTATTCAAGATTCACTGTTACAATCAGATCATAGAATTAACAACAAAACACAATAAGAAGTTAAAAGTAATAGGTACTTGTAGTCGGATTTATTATTCAGTAGAGTAATTAGACAGGTGCCAAATGTCATTTTGTAGAAATAATGCTGCTTTATAATAATGTAACTTTATTGTTATATATTAAATTTGTGTACGTGAATGGAATCAATACTTACTAAACTTGAACTGGATCTGAGCAAATCATTACGAAAAACAGTTAAAAGCAAAGTTATTTTTACAAAGTGACATTGACACCTGTCAAATTACTGATTTTAAAATCCGACTTTAGTTGGCTATAACGCATCGTCACCATATTTTGCGCGAAATAGTAGGTAAGTTATAACTTTTTAAATTTGCATTTTACAATGCTATTTTTATGTGATAAATATTAAACAAGAAAATATACCAGAAAAAAGCAACTAGTCTCATGTCGCCCTGACGGGATTCGAACCCGCATCCTTGGGAGTGCATTGGGCCGGACTCCCAAGGATGCGGGTTCGAATCCCGTCAGGGCGACATGAGACTAGTTGCTTTTTTCTGGTATATTTTCTTGTTTAGTAGGTAAGTACTTAGTTGGCTTTGCGTGAAACGCAGAAGCAGTCATCACTTTTCCGTTAATAGGCCATAGGGTTTTAAATTTCTTCCTGTCGTCTTGGCAATGTTTTTCGGTGGGGTTCACGAAATCGATCGAAATAGTATCGAGCACGTAATGTCAAAACATGTAAAGGAAAATGTAGTTCTGTTTACGTCCGGTAGGAACGATGCTTAATAAATATCACAAACATTTTTTTACTTTACTTCCTGAGAAAAGAATAAAGCAAAAAATCATTTTTTTCCTCCAAAGTTACAGTACATTCCTCGATACTTACTCGAAAGTTATTCGTGGCCCACAGCACTAAATGTGTATCGACCTCTTAACCTCTTTCTGACACTGGGAATCAAACCCAGGCGTAAGGGCTCTCGGGACCTCTATTTGATTCCGGTGTGGTGTTACCACTAGACTTGCACAGTGGTAAAAAGGTTTAGTTTGTTGCTCAAAATCACGTAATTTTACTTTTCCCCGAGATTCCCACCGTAAAAACCGTGTTCCATTGCATAGTTTGTAGACTTATTGTTCTGACACAGACAGTATTTAACCCGATAATACGAAGAACCAAGAATTCTTTTTTCCTTTTTTTTGTCATATCTACCTCGTCACTACCATCTGATACGTTGTCATTATCACAGATTTCATATCGACGTAATAATCCTAGAGGGGGACGGAGAATGTTTTCTTATAAGCGTGAGAAGGATAAGAGGTATAAAAAAGCTCAAATCACGCACCAACATTGGTAATGATACGTCAATCATAAAGAGACGAGCAGGTGATATAGACAGTCTTGTTTAGGGTTCCTTATAAATGTTTAGGAATAAATTCTGAGCTATGATGCCAAAAAAAATGGCGGGTTTGGGTAACTTTATATGAAATAGCGGCGTCATTTTTTTTCAGCGGTCACTCTATTTTTATTACTGTTTTAAAGTAAAACAATCAAGAAAGATATCTGAGTGATAAACTTGGCTTAAATAACGTCGGAGCTGAGATTTGTTTTTTTTTCCTCAATAATACTATGTATATTCGATAAACGTCTGAAATCTTGGTTCCGATATAGTTCAGCTATAATGATATTTGTGTCTTTTAATATGTTCTTTTAAAATTATATTTCCGTAAGAGATCGTTATTTTAAATTTTACCAGAAATTCGTAAATGCCGCCATCTTTCGCCATACCCCTTTCAATACCCATATAAATATTATTCTTCTGATACCATATTATATATACGGACGAATTAAAAATTAATTGTAATTCAAATTCTCTTTTAGTTTGAGACTGGCATAATTTTTTAGTAGATAATATGAATATATGACTGAAAAATTAGTCCTTTCCCAGAATAGTTTCATAACACTATCTTAGTTTCTTTTGAAAGGACAATGCCAGAAACCCGTGTGTTTTCAGAACCACATAAAGACTAAGCGTATCTAAGTAGCAATATTAGGATTTTAGTACTCATAAGTAGCCTAGTAAAATATGTAATGGTGTGATGTTTTTAAAGCTGGGAATAATAAGTTGATTATGACATGTAACCTCAAAATAGCCCATTGCTTTTGCCTAAAGTACCGCTCTCCCAACGCGAGCACGCGAGTGGCAAATCGACTAGCGAGCCTATGTCTACATACGGAAGATCGCTATTAGCCTGATCGCCTCGAATCGTAGGTACATTTCGCAGCTTTGGATTGAACCGGTTTACTTATGTTTTTAAAGCGCTCTCATTCCGAATACGTCAGTAGCGGTTTTTTGTAAAAACCTTAGTTAACCGCTCATTTACTAACCGGTTTCAAGCCCTGCGTCAGGTCATGGGTGGTTTGGAGGGATTTACGTACTCTTATTTAAAATAATCGATTGGTAATAAATTGTAATATATCGATGATAGCTACACTGAAAGCAATTTTCGACACTATAGGATTATCCTTAAATAGTATAGATATAGTAGAGATTTTACTCACATTTTTAAAAAGAAATTAAGTATATAAAAATGTCTAATTAGACATATTTCAGCGCGAGAATCGCACCCCAGCTGCCAAACGGCCAAATAACGAAAGCGTTTTGTTTCGACAAATATAATATGTCAGGTTAGCGTTTTGTTTTACGCTAAGACGAATAAATCAAATCACTTTTAAATAATATTCCCTGCTCCCCGAACAACATTGAATATTGAGAAATATGATCTTTATTATGGCCTTCAAATCACATATAATTAGTTTTAGATACGATCAGTATTTAGGAATATGAAAAGATGGTTCCCAGAGCGGCATTCTCCTATAGCAATGTTCACAGAAAAAAAAAGTTTTTTTTTTTTTGGTATTGAAACATTCAACAAAAGTGGTTCGAATATTTTTGAATGGAACCTGGAATACCTATCAGTCCGCCATTTTAGAAAAAACGTGTTTCGGCCACGATGTCAATCGACAAAGTAAGTGATTACAAACAAAAAGTTTTGGGTGATCAAATCTCTAAGTGTTACAGTTACTGAGATTTTTTAGTTCAAAAACTAAATACTAGTAAATACCTATACATTCCGCCATTTTCGTAAAAACGTATTTCGTCGGCCAGCGATGAAACACATGTCAATCGACAGAGTATGTGATCTGATTACAAACAAAAAGTTTCCAGTGATCAAATCTCTATGTGATACGGTTCCTGAGATTTTTGAGTCCAAAGACAAAAAAAAAGCAAAAAAAGAAAGATTTTTCTTTTAGTAAATCGTATAATTAACATCAAGTATGCAATACTAGTAAATACCTATACATTCCGCTATTTTAGTAAAAACGTGTTTCGGCGGCCAGCGATGAAACACATGTCAATCGACAGAGTATGTGATCTGATCACAAACAAAAAGTTTGTGATACAGTTCCTGAGATTTTCGAGTCCACAGACAAAAAAATAAAGCAAAAAAGAAAGATTTTTCTTTTAGTAAATCGTATAATTAACATCAAGTATGCAGCATACATAGCTCAGGAACTGGATTTTTCACTTATTTTATTTTAGTTTTAGAACTCAAAAATCACAAAACCCGTTTCACTTAGAGATTTGATCATTGAAAACTTTTTAATAGTAATAACATACTCTGTCGATTGACATCAGTTTCATCACTGGCCGCCGAAACACGTTTTTTTCAAAATGGCGGATAATGCCAACAAGATTCGATTCGACGATTTTTAAACAACAGCGACCGAATTATTTTAATGTTAATAGAAAACTTTATGCGTTTCCTTTTAACAAAACAATTGGTCACCCATCCTAACCTTAACCACTGCCAAAGTACCTTAACCTCAAAAATCGTTTCCATAACATTTTTTTTTAACAAGCGGGAGATTCTTAGCCTTCGTCATACCTAATGTTAAGTATTGATAAGGTTGAAGATTGTAGCGAGCCTCTCCCGGAATCCTCAGCCACTGAGGAACGGGATATGTTCTTTCAAACTGCCGGAACACAACAATGCGGAAAACATTGTAGTTATGGCGTCAGAATTAGATATGATGGTGGTAGCTAGCCAGGCGGGCTTAACAAGAAGTCATACCACCAACTAAACCGAAAACAATATGTACCCCCCTGGGAATCGAACCCAGGACCTCTGGGTCTGATACCAGTGGTTGTTATCACTAAACCATAAAGCTGGTTAGTCAGGAGGTTCAGTAACATTCCCCTTATGATTAACCACCTTCTAAATAAAGTAAGGCGGGCCATAAATCGCGCGTTAGGAGTTACTCCACATTATTGGAAATGTCGCACGGTACCTGTTTTATGTCCCGCCTTACATTTGCGACCGTAAAACGGAATAACGCGTCATTTTAAAATATATCCTTAGGGTTCGTTGGTAATAATGGAAATAAATATTGGTAACGGTTTTTTGTATAAGCTGAAAACCCCGGGGTTATAACCTAAAAATTAGCAATCATCGCGCAGTGAGCGCGATCGACGCGGAACGTCAAAATAAAATGGTATTACCTATGTGATCGCTGGCTGATGGTTCGTATAGCGGCGTCTCAGTCTCACGCGCTCCCACCGAGTGCGAGAGTCGAGTAGAGGCCGCACTGTAATAACAGTGCGGTTGCTATTGTGATACACATAGTAGGTAAAGCAATTACCGCGCAATTTTTGCTATCGCATTGCTTTTGCAAAGACAGGTAATAATTCCGTGAGAACTTTCGGGACTTTACTTCTTCATTATCAGCTCAATGCTCTAACCACTGAGCTACCGAGATTTGCGACCCACACCGTCGAAATTTTCCAATAATTAATACGATGTAGGCCAGCGTTGTCACATCAATGCTAGTTGCATTCGAAAGAAACATCTTTTCAGGTGTTTAACGATCGATTAAGATGCAACAGCCAATAATTTATGATTTTTGTTTTTTTTCATTTTGAGAATTCACTTGTGGACGAGTTGTATTTTTTTCCAATATTTTTCTATTTAAAATTTATCATAATTATAAAAAAAACATCGAAGAATGCAAAAATTAAAGAAATAAAATACTTAATAACTATTTCGTTTCGTAACTATTAATAACTGTTTAGTTATCTAAACTTATAACCTTCTTGAAATAACGCTTCTTACAAAACTACTGGCATACCGGGAAGTTCCACCACTGTACCTAAATGTAACTACATTATATTGAAAAAAATCAGTACGGAACCAATTTCGCAACGAACTCGCGCTTGTCGCTGCCAAAATTATTCGCGACAGGTATGAATGGCGGGGTGTAAAATAGTAGGAGACATTTCCAATATTTTCAGCAAGCACACGTCTCGTGTCGTAGGCGTATTCAAATTATATTGGGAGACGATGAACTAGTTATGAATCAAAATGCAAAAAGACAAGGTCTTTAATATTTAGGAACTAGACTCTGTTTTCTCATGGTCCCAGGATTTTGTCCCAAAAACTTCAGGACCAAAAATCACCTGTGATTTGACAAATAAAAAATAATGAGAACTGTTTCTCTATTCCAGCTATCGTACGGAAAGAATGTTTGTAAACAAACATTTGACCACTTTTCGTAATTATTCCACAAATACATATTATTTCAGACATTTAATGCATATATCAAACATCAACAACATAAGTAAGCTATTAATAAAGTGCACATATTTCTTAATCATGTAATAAAAAAGTTCTCTCGAGGTTAAGTATGGGCGGTTTGTTTAGAAAAATACTTGCCCTAAGATGCGTGAAGAAAGTAACCCCGTTATCATTTACAGGCTTATTCTGCTAACGTTCAGTCATAATTTTATTATCGTAGTTCAATTGCGTTTCAATAGGTCACTATAGGTTTTATCAAAACACTTGGACGGAAATATCAAATTACTTACTTATTATTTCCAAACAAATTACGAAAGTTACAGATCGTAATTGCGAGAACTAAGTTAGGGCCGAGCGAGTTTCTTATTAAACATTAATTATTGAAACTTAAGCACAAGACCTGAAGACTTTGTCTTTCAACGAAGCATATCCATTTGAAAAAACTTTCATTAAAAACGTTACGTTTAAAAATAATGGTAACAAAGTATAAAGGTTACTCACCGAGCGATTTTAAAGCTCAGTGACAGGTAGTCATCTTCCTAAAGTCATCGATTATCCGATGATTGTTGTTAATTGACAAAGTTTTTGCAAATATAGGGTAAAAGCCCACCATTGATCCGGGGGCTAATTGTCTAATTTTAAAATCTACCGCAATCTCTTTCAATTCATCATTTGGAAGATATTTACATACTTCAGGCCGTCACTATTTGACAGTTGGTAGGGATTGTGATCGAGACGCGATTTGAAAGGTATTGAATGAACGAAATTGAACTGTCAAAGCAAAGTGACAGACGAAAATATCTTTCAAATGTATGGAGAAATGTGAAATGAAGTGTCATTTAAAACATCACTCGAAAGGGGATTGCGACTATAAGTTACACAATTCCATAAATCACCATCACAATCATAATACCTTTGTAAGGGATTGTGATAAATTTTGAAATTAGACAATTAGGGGGCCGGTTTTAGCCATTTTGAAATACATCGCTATACACCGTGTTCCTGAGAAAATACATTAACTTTGCAAAATGCTTCTACAGCTTTTACTAAATATATCTAACAAAGGAAGTAGTATAAAGCGTAGTTTTTAAGTTATTTGTAATTTTCTTTTGTTGAAATTTATTGGTTGAACAGTGTAAAAGTGCCTTTATCTGTGCTATGTTGCCGTTGAGTGCAATCAAATCATTCAAACATTCGCCTCACCATGTGGCGTGAGGCGAGAAAAAGAAACCAAGTTATTATTATTTTTATGTATATATTGTCTCGAATCGCTTAGCCGACCCCCACAATGAACGCAATTGTTTTTAGAAAACGATTCTTTTTAATATATTCGAATCATGACATACCGTTCGATTATACGGAGGAGTTTGCATTGCGATGCAAATACTCCACAGTACCTATTGCATTGCATTTCTTGCGTACTTATAACTATTCATGTCATTAGGTTATTTACATTAAAGCATTTAATGTGTATGTAAATTAAAATAAAAATAAAATATTCTTAAAATGTTCATAATGAGAAATGTCCGATTTAATGGACCGAATAACAGGCCAAAGTTAATGCATAACCTCAGGAACACACTGTATATTTAAATAGGTTTATGAAAAAAATATTATAATGCAAAATCAGTCTGTCACCTTTTCACACCTAAACCACTGAAGTAATTTTGATGATTTTAAACAGAAATGGATTACACATTGGAGAAGGATTTTAGGTTACTTTTTGACGCGATTTCAAATGATCCCAAAGGATATGTATAAGTAGATACGCGATATTATTGAAATTTAATAGAAATATTTAATAGTATGTCTCTATATCTATATGTATAAAGTGTATAGATTTTTTTTTTTTTTTTATAATATGTTTCGATTCAAAAAGTAGCATAAGTATAAAAATAGCATTCTTCCTCTTAGCTTATCGATGGCAGACACTAAAGTATTGAGGCCCAGAATTCAGCCACATTGACAGCCTTGTAGGATGCTGTCATGAGATCCTCCTGCGTGCAGGTGTCAGGACACGCAGGGCACGACGCGACGTTAGGTGGGCTATAGGTTACACTGCACCGCAAAGGCATTCCGCGGAACCAGCCGAAAATCCCCATCTGACCATCTTTTCTTTGCTCCGGCCGGTCTGAGTCCGAAGCCTATTTAAAAATTTCCAGATCGGCCATGGTAGATAATGGCTAGGCTCAATAATGGGGTTGTAAGGAGCAGATAGGGTCACTTTTTCTCGCCATAGGTTACACTTCGCATGTTTGGGTTCGATAGACAACAGTTCGACGCACCTTACGAAGCTGCGTCGGCTTTTATACAAAATACAAAACTTACAAATTTGTATTCATTTATTGTAATAACGATATTTTAATAAAAATAATACTTACAATTCACGTCAATAGACAGGTTTTCAGAAACGGGTGTTATCGATGGGTCGGTTACGGCCTGTGAACAAAAATGTAATTTATTTTAATTATAATCTTTGTCAAATAATACCACCACCACCAGATATAGTTTTTTTTATCATCAGTGCCTTTGTGGTCTATTATCTTCTAGTCAGAACGCAGTTACACAATCGATATGAGATCCACAGGTCTCGGTTTCGATTCTCAGTAGAAGTACCAAGGTACCTACATATCGTTTCCGGTTTTTTTTACGGTAGGACTTTTTCTTTTTCCACCTGGCTATCGCGTAAAAAATCTGGGTATTGATATGGGCTTCATTTGACAGTCGAAGCTCATAAAATTACCATATATGGTCATTTAACTGTCCATATCCATATTTTTTACGCGATAGCCCCCCTGGCTTGTTACTACCATCTTATCTATGTCTGCTCTGTAATCATAACATCAACTGTACAATACCAAATTACTAACAACTCGTTGGAAAAGCAAAGTGTCAGATATTGTAAAGCGATTAGCCAAACTGAAGAAGCAATGGGCAATCACGTAGCCGTAAAGCAGACTCATGGTGCGAGGCTCTATTAGAATGGAGGCCGTGAGACTTCAGGGAACCAGTTGGCAGAACGCAGACGAAGGAGGATGACATAAAAATGTTGCAGGCCACCACAGACCTATATCGAGAAGACGAAAAGACCGCTTCAAACTGTATGAGAACCTAGAGCGTGTCGAATTTTTCGTATCTACGATGACGTGACGATCACGAGCGAGATTTAAGTAATGTGAAATGTTTTTGACGAGCTTAAGTGAGAAAGCACTGAACAATTAACCATTTTCATTTCTGAGCGACGCTTGTTTTCATAGCTTGTCTCAAGCGGGCTGACTTAGGTCGGAAAACTTTGATTACACACAATTTATCTCGCTATAGGTCTGTGCAGGCCACAACTGGATATTAACAGCTCAAAATAGAACGAAGTCGAAAAAGTTGGATGAAGAGGGAGGACCTACACTACATTGGTTGAAGTGGGCTTTAGGTGATGATGATGATGATCTTACCTGGCAAGTGATATCAGTTCCGTAGTCAGACCTCTGCAGCCTAAAGGAGACGGTGGCCCTGGCCTCAGAGTTGGCCAGGAGCGAGTGGGCCTTCCACCATGACACCCTGGCTGTAGGTCGACCTGAGAACAAATGAAAATGTAATTTATTCACAGTTTCTAAAAGTTACACAGAAATAAAGGTATTTCCTATCTAAAGACCAAGTGTGCGTGTGCATACCGGCACAAAACAAACAAAAATCGTCTTGTACCGGAAACGAACCGGAAACTGAGAAAACTGAAAGACCGGCGTTCCATTTTTAATTCACTCGTCGCGCGTCGAGCGCTTTGTTTCTACTAAAACATACGAATTTCCGTATTTTTGAATCGCTCCACCCGTAACGAGTGCCCTCACCCACTCGTTGCAGTCGAACCAAACAAGCGTGCGATGCGTGACTTAAGTCGCATGCGCGTAGAGCTCCAGTTGACATAAACAAAAAACTCAATTCAACAAATTAACCTGACTTCATAAAACGAATATATTTTTAATGCATTAATTTAGTTTTGCGCATCCAAAACACAACACGACCACAGTCTAAACATATAAACAGTCTTTGCACACGGCCGATATGACGCGCTCACACACACACACGCCGCTCGCAATCGCTACACGGCCGGCCCCTTGATCACACTGGTTTTAACTCGTAAAACAGTAGCGAGCGCGTTGTGGTGTGAGTGCGTCATTCCGGGCGTATATGTAGGCAGTGCAAAGACTGTTAGTGACTGGCACGACCATTGCGGTGGAGTTTAGAAAATGATTTTGAAGGCGTCACCTTTTCTTCTTATTAAACTTACAACAAATTATACGTCGGTGGACCTATGAATACAAGTGTCACCACTCCCTTACATTACATGCCTGGAATATCGTAAAAGTCGAATAAGAGGCTCGACGCATTGAAAACCTTGAAATTGAAACAAACCCTCTACCGACCCGTCTGGCCAGCATGGTAGCAGTAGGCTAATAGCCTCATATGAACGCCACAATAGGCGTGAGCTAGGAGAGGCTTGTGTCCAGCGGTGGACGTCCACAGGATGGATGGATTTTGGAACTAGTTAGTATGGCTTGTAGGTATATCTATTTAAATAATTCAAGTTTACCGCTAATTAATTCCCCTGCAAATGCAGTCTACAAAATCTTTTCTTTTAATCAAACAATAGTATTGTCATCTCTATCACATAACCTCAAATGGTAACTATGCGACTGTGTATGTCCATTGTGGGTAACAATGCGAGTAAAATTGTTGGCAACCCTTAAACCACCGCTGAAACAACGGGGACGCAAAAAACCGTGTAAAACAAAAGGGTTCCTACCCTTGTCAAGCGTGGGGTGTGGTCTAAGGTGGAGGGTTAAGCGACTTGAATAAACTAAAATAATAATAATATATTATTACATTGAGGAGCAATGAAAAAGTTCCACCCACAAAATGCCGACAAACACCGACAAACACTTCATAAATTAAAAAGTAAACGTTTTTAGTTGGTAATATTCTGATGCGCTGTTAAATGTACTTCAATACTGCAGACGGCGTCATTAAGCTAGCCTTTTGCGTTTAGGAGTAATTTGGTGCTATGTCACTGGAACTTTTTCATTGCTCGCGAGTGTATTTTAGTTTTATATATATATATATATATATATTCTAGATTTAGTTCGGAAACAGTGTACTTCACTTATTTTATTTCGTTGTTTAGTTTATTTCATATACTCATAGGTTTGGTTTTATTTATTTAAATTATGAATGTACATATTGCTAAATTGTTTATTTAATCCACTCACACACATACACACAGATTTTAGCTTTCAGCGTTTTTCGCGTGTTGTACGGTTGAACGTTTCTCGTACAGGACAGGCCCTACCAGAATACCAGCGCTTTTGCGGTGTTGAGTTATCGTTCTCACATCGTAACAACATTTTAGCTGAGGCAGGGTCCTGGTTGCCCGTCACACTTGTGGTGGCACCTGACGCCGCACATACTACTACACACGGTGCTAGAAACTTGTATCCACCGTGCATTAAATACATGGCGCTGATAACAACTCAGTATGGGATACGAAGAACATGTATGGAAACCTAAATCACGCAAGCAAAGTTTCACCGAGTCACTCACATATATACAACATCCGACGATCATCTGTCGGACCGCGATCCCCGGACTACCAACACCCAGTCCGGAGGAAGAGCTCAACATTTGACCTTCCTACTAGTGGCTTACCATCTACCACCCTTTTCGATACATCCCACCATCATCCCTATTGTTTTTGTTATATTTGATTTGACATGTTTGTATTTGTATTCTTATTTTGTTTATATTTACAGTTATTACAGGTAGTAGTTTTTACATAATATTTTTTGTTGGTCTCTTGTGACGTGTTAATAAAAAACCTTTTTCTTTATTTCTTTCTATTTGATACGAATGAATGTGCTAACTGCATTGAAGTAATTAACTGCATTCACCATTAAATTGTACTAAAATAAAGTTTGACATGTCTGAACAAAGTAAATACTCTGGGAAGTCAGTTAACTAACTAATAATGCTCCTTTCTAGTCCTAGAGCAGGCCCCCGCGGCCGGCACTCCATACAAACTTCTTTACGTTAGTAAAAGTTAGTATTATTTGCCTAGATGCCATGATGCGTTATAAAACAACAATCTTTAGGAGAGCGAGTGCAAAGTATTTACAGTCATCAGCTTTCCTCAATCTTCAGTACACTCGATAAGATCCACCTAATGTTTTCAATATTCTCCTATAACCCTTTTATTGTCCCTTGGCTGGGACAGACGTGCGGTCGCACTCCCACTCATTTTTCTAATAAAGGTTTTGAGCGACAGAAAAAGATAGTAGCATAGGAAAGACAGATTTAGTAATGCCAGATGTGTGCCAACCCTCATGTATATGGATGGGTAAGACGCTTATACCTAGATATGACTATTAAAAATACCTTCCCGCTAACGCTCATAAATTAGGCCAAATCAAAGCGGGCGTGAATCATACATCGTTGACACTCACGGGCACGGGCCTGAAACTCGATTGAGGCCGTACCATTTACACAAATCTACAAAATGAAAAATGAACTTGTTCTTTTGAAGTAAAAGGACGGTGATATTATGAAAAATTGTATTAGGAAATAGGAGTTATTCATATTCACTGCAGTGACAATGGAAAGAGTAAGTAGCACGTATGCTCTTAAATATTATAAACGAAGAAAAACATTTATACCCTGTTTTTTACCTTTTCATGCGTAACGCATTACAACAACTGAACCTTTTTTTAGAATTTGAACACGAGTACGTAAATCAAATTAGGGTAATAATTTATTTTTATTTTTGCCACAGACCTATACCGAGATAGACGAAAAGAGCGCATCAAATTGTATGAAAACTTAACTTGTTGTCGAATTTTTCGTACCTACGATGACGTCACGAGCGAGATTGACACCCATATTCTAAGTCATTCCTCCAGAACTTACTCGTCCTCGACTTAACGAAACCTCATTTAAAACCTCTTCAAAATACTCCTCGAAATCGGTATTCTAAGTCATAACTCTGTAAGGACCTGAAGGAGCCAAAGAGTACGTAGCCACTCCGTGTTAGGCCTAGCGCACACTACCATTTTCACCCACGACGAGGTTGAGTGGAGTGTAAAAAGTTTTGGAGGAACGACTTAGAATATGGGGGTTAGTAATGTGGAAATGTTATTGACGAGCTCTTGCAAGAAAGCATTGCACTTATTTTCCTTTCTGAGTGACGCGTGTTTTCATGGCAATGGTCGCAGGCGGACTAATTTAGGTCGGAAATCTTTGACCGTGGAGCAATTTTTTTACACGCTAGGTAGGTAACACTTTTACCGTCTATCTCGATATGGGTCTGTGGTGTCTGCTGTGAAAATAACCATGTTTTCAGTCTTTAGTTTGAAGTCCTACTATCTTATGGTTAATTTTAAATAGAAAAATATTGGAAAAAATTAACGCGGCCACAAGTGAATTCTCAGACGGGAATCGAATCCGCGACCTTTGGAAATTCGGTCCAAAGCTCTAACCGCTGAGCTACCGAGACTTGCGAACCACCGTCGAAATTCTCCAATACTTTTATATTTTTAATACGCTGTACGCGTTGTCACATCAATGCTAGGAATATCCTTGCATTCGAAAGAGACATCTTTTCAGGTGTATAACGATCGATTAAGATGCAACTGCCAATAATTTATGATTTTGTATTTTTTGCATTTTTCAATGCTATTTTTATACTTATGGTAAATTCCTACTATCTACTAGCTTTTAGTGTTTTCAAAAACTATCGGATGCACCGCTCATGTGGGTAAAGCGGTCGATGGATATGAAGAGACAGTGATAGTTTCCGATTAAGATGTGGTTTGCCAAACCCGTACTAGGGGTAGTGATGGTACCTACTTAAGAGCTAGCGCAGACGACGGATAACGGAGGACTTTTTGTCCGCGACACGTCTTTATTGTTAACCAAATAAGATTCAACTTAGTCCGCGTATATCCGCGAAAAGTACGCGATAGTCCTCGTTATTTATTCAACTTTATGCTCTTAGTAATAAGGTCGTGTCGCGGACAAAAAGTCCTTCAATGTCCGTCGTCTGCGCAGGCCGTAAGTGTCAGTTGAAATTGCAATCTTTATTGCAAGACTAAGTGTACAACAGTTGTTCTTATCGTTAAGTAGATATAAACTTATTCGCCCTTTTCGGACACAGCAATTTACTGGAAGGCACCCAGTTATAGACAATAACTTAATTATACTAACAAGTAACCTACTTCAATCTAAGACCGGAACATCAAAATTTTATATTATAACATGGTTGTAAAAAAATCAAAATAAAGACATCGATAAATTGCAAAAGCGAGGTTATTTTCCTTACTCTTTACATATAAAGAAAAAGACAGACAAATGTTTTTTGCATAATCGAGTCTTATTAATAGACTAACATGATATGAAAGCTTTAAGAAAAAAATAAATGGCTCAGATCGCTTATAAAGTTAGGGAGGATACTGATAGGGTTGTTAACCAACCACATAAAAAAAACTGATAATTTTGTAATTCTTTATTGTGATCAAAACAAATTAAATTTATAATATAAACTTTCTGATTAAAACGAGCAAAAAGCACGCACGGGATTTTTGTACTCATTTGATAAATATTTTCCTAACTTACTACATTATACTTGTTAAATATGTTATTAAGACTAGCACTAGACTAGCACTAGTTAATTTTAATACCTCACTAGCTGTAGTCATATTATGTAAGACTGGCTCCACTTTAATGCTAATATGGTAATTGTGACCAGCAATATTGGATTCATAACGATTGTATTCTGAATAATTTACATAGTTTTAAAATTTATATATTAAGAATCTCTTTGCTGTTCTTTAAATAAATGAAAAAAAAACCTATTTATGAAAGTTATAAATCTGAAAGTTTGGATGTTCAGATGTTTGGGTACTTGTTTCTTCATCACGCAAAAACGTCTGAACAGATTTGGATACACTTATCTTCCGATTGAGTTATAAGTAACGATTTATTTAGATCCATCCAACACCAAAACTATAACATAGTAGTGGGGCGTCAAAAGCCAGTCTCACCACCTACTGATAGGTTCTGGATAATTAATCTATACTAATATGATTTATGATTTTGTAATTTTTTCATTTTTCAATGCTATTTTTATACTTATGGTAAATTTTAAATAGAAAAATATTAGAAAAAATTTACTCGGCCACAAGTGAATTCTCAGACGGGAATCGAACCCGCGACCTTTGGAAATTCACTTGTGGCCAAGTTAATTTTTTCCAATATTTTTCCATTTAAAATTTACCATAAATATACTAACATGATTTGATTGTTTGTTTGTTTGCATTGAATAGGCTCCGAAACTGCTGAACGGATTTGGATGACATTTTGTACACAGATAGTAGATGGTTATGATCATAGGATACTTTTTATCTCGTCATTCCCACGGGAGCGGAAACCACGCAGATGAAACCGCGAGCAGCCGCTAGTTTGGAATATAATTTGATATATTTTGCACACTACAACTGTAAAATGACATGTCATATAAGCTATCAAGAATTTATCAGTAAGTGGTGAAACCGGTCCAAAATAAAATATGATGTTGATTCAAGCATCTGCTTTAGACTATCTTCTTTTATAGGCAGATTTTTTAGACTATCTGCTTGTTATAATCCAGCTTATTAACTATTTAGTTAATAAGCTGGATTAAAACATATCCAGAACAATATTTATCTAGAGGAAATAGGACAATGGATCCAAGTGGACGGAGGGTATTTTATCCCGATATTCTCACGGAAATAAGAACTGCGCGGGTGAAACCACTAGCTTATAGATATTTAATAAATAATAAATAAATATTTCCATACAATCACACCAATTATCTAGCCCATGTTAAGTATCATGAAGAACTTGTGTTATGGATACTAGATAACGGATAAACATACTTATATACTTTTTTTTTTTGTAAATACATACATAATATACATATTAAACACCCAGACCAAGACAAATAGACATATTCATGCACACAAATATTTGTCTTGTCCGGGGATCGAACCCGGGACCTCTGGCGCAGAAGGTGGGGTTAGTACCCCTGCGCAAACAGGTCGTCAATTTATATTGATAAAACATATTATTTATATTACATATAAGCTATAACACCTAATAAATAAACACTTAAACCTAATAGCAGCGATCATTTTCCGCTCTTTAGTAAAAAAGAAACAAACCGCATGGTCTTATAATTTGGACCAAACGAACTATCATTAAGGTACGTTTCGACCTAGATTATGACAACTTCATAACATATTACAGGAGTTAGAGATATGACGGGCAAGCAAACTTTACGTAGCCTCTTGGTGCTCTAGAATAAGTTTGTACTACTTAAACAATTTTTTAATGGAATATAAAGTTTATTGTACAGTCGGGAAACTCTCAGTTGATCAGTAGAGTTTTTTCAAGGAGCTTTATTTAAAAAAGTAAAAGATATGTAGAAAACGTTTATATCACAAATAATCTATACTTATATAGGTATATATTATAATATTATAATGCTGAAGAGTTTGTTTGTTTGAACGCGCTAATCTCAGGAACTACTGGACCGTTTTAGAAAATTCTTAGACCATTAGAAAGCTACATTTCTCCCGAGTGACATAGGCTATATTTTATCCCGATATTCTCACGGGAACGGGCACCACGCGGTTAAAACCGCGAGGATCCGCTAGTAGACCATAAAGAAGTATTTCATTTAAATAATAAAAAAATTCTTTAACCTTAGTACTTTCCGAGAAAATGTTTTTCAAAAAAACTCTACTGATAAACCAGGAAGTCTCCCGGTTGTACAGTTAAAGGCAACTACGGCTAGTCTGACAATACCGAACTCAATGGCTTTTAACCTAAAGTTCAAAGCAGATTGGAGAAATCAGACAGTTTTGTACAGTTGACCGTACTTACAAAGATTTTAATAATGAGTAATATAGCACAACATAAATATATGTTCCTAAATTAACTATAGGTAACTGTTGCTTTTAAAGTCTTTGGAAGATTAATTAATTGTGACTATCTTATTGTATTTAGCAAACAACGGAGCTGCCCACACTTTTTGTCATATGTACCTAGTGAAATAATATACAGTATTCAACAAAATGTTCATAGATGTACATTTTGTTAAATGCTGTAATATGTTAAATTTTATCTAGCCAACGTTAAGTTTCATGAAGAACTTGTGTTATGGATACTAGATAACGGATAAACATACTTATTGATATATTCCATCAAACGTTCAAATCATTAATTAATTATTTGAAGTCTTCCAACTAGGTCCCGTTAATTTCTTTTTTTATTATTGTATTCATTTTTTAGCTGTTTTTAAAATTAATTAGTAATTTGTTTGTTGTTTTAATCTACATAAATATATAATTAACCTGCTGTTTAATTAACTAATATTGATCAATGTTGTGCACAATTGTTATTGGTTCCAAACTAACATTTATTTTTAGTATTACTGGATTGTATGTGTAAATCTAAGTTTGTGGACTGTTATTGTGTCTAAATAAATAAATAAATTAACTTTTTTTTTTAATACATACGTACATACTATACATATTAAACACCCAGACCAAGACAAATAGACATGTTCATGCACACAAATATTTGTCTTGTCTGGGGATCGAACCCTGGACCTCTGGCGCAGAAAGCGGGTTTACCCCTGTGCCAAACAGGTCGTCTAAAGGTTAATGATAAAGGCATTATCACACGGTAAAAAAACCTCAAAAGAGCCTTAAAGATAGCAAGAAAACCCCACTTTGTATAGTTTTGTAAAAGACAGACATCTTTTATTATTTGTCTCTCTTAAATTTAAGAGCTGCGCTCTTGTCGGTGGAGCATTTTCCATTCCTCTTTTTTCCTGCCAATGACTTCACTTCCTGGTACGACACAACATTAACTTTCTCCTTTATCTGTGAAATATAGCTCTACCTCGTCTACCTCTCCCTCTCCTTTCCTCCATCGTCCCTTCCAGTATGTTTATAATGAAACTGTCGTGTCGTAACAGGTGGCCCAGCATCTTTCTCCTTCTATTCCCAATCTCCCCAAGTAAATTTCTTCCCTCCTCAACCATGGTCAGTACATCCTCATTGTTCTTCTTTTCAGTCCAGTTACTTGTACTATACTTATTTAATTTGAGTCTATTTACAATCTCATTACTTTCACTAATTTATAACGAATCTCGTGAATCCACATTAGGTCTGTGAACACGGATAAAAGCTATACTAATTCCATGTAAAGCTTTAAAGGTTACCGTCTCTTTATATTCCGTTAACACTTGTACCTTCCGATTTTGGGATTATTTTGTATTTACCTAGTAAATAAACCTTTGAAATACGAAATTTTGGCTAAGAGCAGTTCGAGTGCGGTTAGGCTAAGGTTCAGATTCATTCACATATTTTTTAATACAACAAGGAATAGCTTAGCCTTCATCATACTTCTTTTAGTTTTTAGTTTAGTTTAGTTTTAGTTTCGGCCTAAGTTACGGACGTTTCCTACTCCGCATCACCTACGCACAGCTTATTAGTTCGGAGACTCGAACTAAGAAGGAATGAGAATACGTTTTGACATTGTCCCTACTCCCAATGTGTTTGTGCCGTTTGTTCAAAACTAGTACATCCGAAATCAATAGAGAGTAGGCTCCATCCGTAGTTTCGGGAAACTAACGGACGGAGATCCGTATCTTAGTTGACGGGCTTAGAGAGTAGGACTCCTGAACAGCCGGGACCGACGGTTTAACGTATCCTCCGAAGCACGAAAGCGCTCAGTTGTAATGCCACTTTACGGTCACCCATCCGACACTTGACCGGACCGAACGTTGCTTAACAAACGTGATCGATTACGATCAGTCTGTCGAGCGCGGCCACGAGCGCTTCGAATTCATCATAATAAATGGTATCTACCTAATGTTAATACGCTATACTACGAGTATATAGAAAAAGTATGTACGCGTACATATCTACAGGGTGTTAAAAGACCCATACCGAAGCCGTAATATATGCGTAGTGTACATCAAACTAAATAAGAATATGTGAAAATAATTGCTGGGAAACGACTTTTATTTTTCGTTTTAAAAAAGTGGGTGTTATTTTTATTCGCAAAAAAACGCGTGCAACGATTTATGCGTGTGTCTAGAGGGTACGAGTAGGCGACCGGGATCCAGTTACTTTGATTGGTTTTGATACTTATTGCAGTTTTGTAACTTTAAACGATAATCTTTAAAGATAAATGTTGACTTTGATCCTCAATAACTCCTTAACTAGGAGGTTCCCAGATTTGGCCCCATACAAGAAAATGATTGTAACGATGGGTAGAATACGTGGTTTTCGTTTTCGTTATGAGTCTTTTAATACCCTGTATACTAATATTATAAAGCTGAAGAGTTTGTTTGTTTGAACGCGCTAATCTCAGGAACTACTGGACCGATTTAGAAAATTCTTAGACCATTAGAGAGCTACATTTCTCCCGAGTGACATAGGCTATATTTTATCCCGATATTCCCACGGGAACAAGCACCACGCGGGTAAAACCGCGAGGATCCGCTAGTTTGATATAAAACTATAGGATAGTTTGAGATGTTACACAGGTAAATAAGATAAACAGTTCTTCATACCTTTATCTAGATTTGTAATGTACCAGGATCACGATTTTATGATTTTGTCTCGACACCTTTTCGAAATGACTCCCTAAAAATACAAAAATTCAAGATTATTCTCAAATGGGGTTACATGGGTATTGGAAATTCGTTTAATTAGTAGACACCAATAATATTTAGCATAGTTTAGTTTCATTTCTCTTTAAATCGCTATAATTATTTACTACGAAGTGATTTCGTGGTTCTTTCGCCTGATGATGCAAAATCGGTCTCGCTCCCGCGCGCGGCCTTTTCTCATTACTATCTCGCTTCTGTCGTATAGCACTTTAAATCCTTAACCTGAGGAAGTTGCTTATCTCTTTAAACGGCCGGTACACAACAATCATGAAAACACTGTTGTTATGGCTTGTACTTGTGTATGTGTTTTAATGTAAGATATGGAGGAGCGGATACCCTGGCACAAGTATATATATATATATATATATATACTTAAAAGGAATAACCAATTTCTAGCTTTATTAATCATGTACCTTATGAAAGAAATAAAGATATTTTGTAATTTTGTTTGTTTTTGTATGGTATGTAAAGGCTTGGATAAGATGTTGGTAGCTATCCAGACGGACTTAGAACAAGTGCTGCAACCACAGATATCAGAATTAAGCTGCAACCAACTAAAACACAAATATACCGCCACTGGGAACCGTAACCTCTGGAGTTGATACCGGCGGTACTGCCACTAGACACGTTAACCCTAATAACAGCAAATAAAATGATTTGTATTTGTAGACCACAGAGGGGTTAAAACGATTGTTTACAGCCTACTGCGATTTCTTTCCTTGGTCTTTGACACAAACATTTTGACGTGAGGCCACACATAACTAATACATTTAGATTTTCTAATAATATTGAAAAAATAAAATACTGGGTCAAAATTAAATAAAAGAAAAGTTAAAAAAGGCGTTTACAGAACATACCTAGAATTTCATGATTATTATCTTTATTTATTTAGGATCTTTTGTCTCTAGACACAGCAGCTCCATCGAGGCTAATTAATCAGCCGTTTACACTTAGAAAAAAATACAAAAATCTAAGTATGTCTTCACCAAACCACACAAGTATAGTGCGGCCTCAGAAACCGGATTGCTCAATCTGAGCAATCCCATATCTAGTCTATTTATACCTAATTTACTGAAGGAATCTCTTAGAGTTCGGTTCCGCTCACATTCCATCAACAGGTGATGCGCATCCTCAATTCGCTCACATTATTTTATTTACTCTTTCACGGTTTTTTGTTTACTTTTGTAATTAACAGTTTAACACGAAATTACAGACAAATAACTAAATCACTGTAGCTTAAATTTAATGCAAGTATCAGTGAACGTATTGTATTGAAAACTTTCAAATAATTACCTAAGCATTTTTTTTTTACGGAGGATTCTCTTTTGTCACTAGAAGTCATGCTTTTGTTCAATTAAGTCTTTTAATAATACTTTGCGGACAATGTAGTTGGTTGCAAAATAGTTAAGACTTTGATACATTTTGTATTAGTAAGCTTTACTATGTAATTGTAAGTTGATCGAAATAAAAATAAATAAATAATAATAATAATACTTTCGCGCCACCTTGAAACTTAAACCAAACAACATGAACGTGATTCGGACATTTTTCGTTCAACCACTGCTGAATTCTATGACGTTTGACGTAGGTCATGCCACGAACAAAACAGAACAGATTTAACGAAACACACACCCAACAAACAATGATGGATAAACAACAAAAACAACAGAACAACGATGCAGTAGTTCCCCGCGTACTTTTAATTATGGAACGAAGAACAAAAGGGTTTTGATTGCCGATCTTTTTAGGGTTCCGTACCTCAAAAGGAAAAAACGGAACCCTTGATCACTTCGTTGTCCGTCCGTCCGTCCATCCGTCCGTCTGTCAAGACCGTTTTTCTCTTCTCAGGAACGCGTGTAGGTATCAAACTGAAATTTATATCTAATACTCAGGTCTACAGTCCCTTGGCGCTGTGAAAAAATCAAACTTCTAAGTCAAAGCAATCAAAAGATACAGCCGTTTATGCCGCAAATTTTCGAAACTTTGATTCCCGTGAACTTAGAATCTTGAAATTTGGTACGAAGTAACGTGTTAAAGTACAGAAAAAGGAAAAATTGCGAAAACCGTAATTTTTTAGTTACGTTACTGTCTTTACTTTCATTCGAAATTTTTGTTTTCGCTCTACTATTTTAGTAAAATTTTATTATTATATTATTCATTAATATCGGCAGAGTAACACTGCCAAAACATTCTTTTAAAACCTGACTTCAAAAACTAAAAATAAAAAACAAGCCTTTTGGAGTCGGTGGCAGCCAAGACAGTCTACTTTGAGCTCCTATTCTTTTTCTTTATATTTTTATTTATAAATTTTGTTATTTATCTATTATTATTTTACTTGTTTTTGTCTGTCTGTGTCCTTTGTTAAAACTCATTGGGAATTATTTTTATAAATTCTTCTCCCAACGAACGAGTAACACTGTAAATTGTTGGTAATTTTATTTCTCAACGAATAGCATTGTGCCTTTTGTGATTCGTTGGGAACAATCGGATAAAGCATCTGTAAATATGTTAAAGTACCTCCAATGGCGACGCATGTCAGGTTAACTTCTGTCCCCTCATCATAAGGACCGACGACTCCTGTCCTGATCTCGTTGCCTTCCTGATTCAGGATGATCAGCCTCTCTGGTGGAACTGAGAACAAGAGAAGGGGATTTATAGTAATATAATACAAAGTTAGTTTTAATAACACTTTGTGACGAGGCATAAAACCTCGTCATAATCCTTGCAGTCCCTTTTGGCTTATTTCTTCCGGCATTCTATTTCTAAATTCAAAAATTACGAGAAGATCGATCTTTGACTTCTGTCAGCAGAGTCTATGACAGGATTGACAAAAATGAACACTATTTTTAATTTTCTGTAAAAATAAACAATATCTCGAAAGATTATTCTGTCATAGACTCTGCTGACAGAAGTCAAAGATCGATCTCCTAATAATTTTTTAATTTAGAAATAGAATGCCGAAAGAAAAAAGCCAAAAGGGACTGCAAGGATTATGACGAGGTTGTATGCCTCGTCACAACTTTAACTTTCACGGCCACTATGACTTATATTATAAGGAAAAACGGGATTCACAATTACAGACCTACTATCCGACCAAAACAATTAGGCGCATGACAGCTGAGAATAAAAAAAAAACTAACTAAAAAGCCCGGTTATAGTGGTAATCAACCAGTTTATCATTGTAGCGCTAATTAATCTGATAATCGAAGAAGTCTTGTGATCGAAATGGGCTGCAGGTGCCAAAAGTGCAAACCGCATTCCTGTCATGCGCCTAATTTTGGTGGTCGTATCGAGAGAGAGGAAAAGAGCGCTTTCAAACTTCAAACTGTATGAGAATCAAGCGTGTCGAATTTTTCGTCCCTCCGATGACGACACAAGCGAGATTTAGTGATGTGGAAATGTTATTTATGGACGAGCTCTTGTAAGAAAGCACCGCACAATTAACCATTTTAGTTTCTGAGTGACGCGTATTTTCATGGCAATGGTCTCAAACGGACTGACTTAGTGATGCAAGAAGAATGGAATATAAAATAAAAAATCACTTAAAATTAAACAGTTTTTTATTCATTTAGAAACGAACCTTACGATAAAAAAAAAGAAACAGACGTTTTCAACTTTTGGGTTTACATTATATATGTAAGTATTTTATGATTTTGTAATTTTTGCATTTTTCAATGCTATTTTTATACTTATGGTAAATTTTAAATAGAAAAATATTGGAAAAAATTATATGTAAGCAGTTTATCAAAAGTATCGATTATTTCATTCACATCCCTTTAATTTGTACGCCGAAGAGTGGAATATCTTTAAGTTGAGAATTAATTCTAATGATTTATTATAAAAAAAAACCTTGTAGAGTGTACTTTTATATTTTCCATACTTTTCAAATTTATTTTCGGCTGTGAGGCCTGTGAGGCGCGAGACCCTTTACACCGCGAGGCCGTGGCGTGGACGCTGGCACGCACCGCCCACGCCTAATGCCGCCTCTGCTCAAAATCTGCATGCGTACCATGCGCACCTCGACATAGCTTTCTCGAAACTTTTCTCGCGCGACCGCATTGCCTGTCCTGCTCACAACGTACTGCCTGTCCCGCTGATAACGTACTAATATGAGCGGGACAGAAATCGTGAGATAAGGGTCGACAGCGAGTCGCGGGGCGCTCGCTACGCTGGCTGGATGTGCTGGAGCGGGAGTGAAGGAAAAACAGAATGTGCAAACTGCTAACTTTCCAGTGCAGATAGTAAAAGCCTATAAATGAACCATTTAGGTATGTGGTGTGGTGGTGTAAGTTTGAAAACTCATACAGGGTGTTAAAAGACCCATACCGAAACCGTAATATAAGTATTCGTCGTAATATATTCATCAAACTAAATAAGAAAATGTAAAAATAATTGCTGGGAAACGACTTTTATTTTTTGTTTTCATAAAATTTATGTTATTTTTACATGCAAAAAACCAGTGCAACAACGTGTGCACAATCTAACTAAAGTGTCTAATCTAAAGGGTACAAGTAGGCGGCCGGGATCCAGTTTCTTTGATTGGTTTTGATATTCATTGCAGTTTTGTAACATTAAACGATAATCTCTAAAAATTAATATTGACTTTGATCCTCAATAACTCCTTAACTATCAGGTTCCCAGATTTGGTCCCATACAAGAAAATGCTAGTAACGTTGGGGAGAATACGTGGTTTTCGTTTCCGTTATGGGTCTTTTAACACCCTGTATAGATGGATGATTCTATATGGATGATTGGATAGGCTGTCACTATTATTTCCGGACACCATCTTAAACCCTCCTAGTACTTGCCCTCCAGGCCGCCATTAGTCACGGGGAGTAGGGTTCGCAAACACCCCTAAAGACCAGGCGGCCGTGACGCGGTTATCCGGGCCCCCTCACGGCTGGAATACGGCCGAGCAAGTTTAGCCATCTTCCCAGATGGTGGAAACCGTGCAAGGCCGGCGATGGCACACCCACCAACGCCAGCGTGGTTTCACCATATAGGGGAATGAGGCGATTATACCGTCGCCCCCTTCCCCTTAGCCGCCTGCGACGGATACGGTCCGCATGAGCGTCCTGCTCGCGAGTCCTCTCCGCTGTCTCCTTCTGGAGGATCACATCCTCGCAGAAAGAGACTACCGGCTGCCATGACTGTCACTACCCAGCATCTTACTGACAATGCTACTCCATCTTCGACCCGACCGATGCCGCCGATGATGATGATGAAAATGTGGCGTAGACGTTAATGTGTGACCATGAAAGTGATGATTCATGTTATATATTAATACCGTTTTGTGCCGCTATGTAATGTTCCGTTAAAAAAGTCTGTATGCAAAAAGAATTCCTTCCCACGCCGCGTCCCCAGCCTATTACGTCACGCCGGTATCTGGCTAAACATCTAGAACGCCCCCGAGTTATCTAGCCACACTTCCGAGCAGATACGATCGAATAGCGCCGATAAATCAAGTTCTGGGGGGATATTCCGAGAACCGAATGACGATGAGCGGACGAAATTCGCTCTTTCTCATGTCAAGGAAAGGGAAATGTCCGTACATCTTATGTTTTGGCGCGCACTGTTTATTGAAATAAAACAACTTTTACGGATATCAAACGCGCTATATTTCACGAACTAAGTTGTTATTGTCCGTATTTTTTGGTTTTTAGGGGTTTTTTAATTTTCCCGACGTTTCTGCCGCTTTTTCTCAGCTGCCGTGGTCACGGGATGACTGGCTACTTATGAGTCTACCCTCGAAAAGTTAATTTATTTTTTCGTTCGAAATGTACCTAACTATTTGCAATACCCAAATTTTACCAAGTACTTTGAACTATGATAAAGTAATATTGTAAACAAACGATATACGCAGGGTGTAGCCTAGTCCTTTAATGATCATTTCTTCAATATGACAATGTGAACTGTGTATGTGAATATGACAAAGGTTTTTCATAATACTGTAAGTACAACCGATGTTTCAAGATAGGTAGAGATGCACTTTAGCCGATGACTTATTCTAGAAATTACTAAGTAGGTAGTTTTAAAAATCAGTAAATTTGCCATCTAAGCAATTGACATAAATATGCATACGAACTGTGTATTAAGGAAAAATCTTATGTTCTCGACTAATTAAATAGTATAGTAGTTATGAGGGATATTAATATATATTCAACATAATCATTTTTATATTCGCGAATTAATGCAATTTGACTGTTATCAAGATAAGTATCTCAAGAAAAAGGTCCAAAATTAAGTAATCCGAAATACGAACAGATTATCGAAATACTTTTTAAGTAGTTGACCCCCTATGGCGTCTCTGGGCACACAAGAATTATTCCCTTTACACGATATTTCTTTCTTCGCCAACTATTTTGGGGTTCTGTAGAAAACAGGTCGGCAAATACACCTTTTATGTTAAAATGAAATGCTATTGAGTGGCGGAATATTGTGGATATTTTACTAGCTGTTTTAAGGTTTTTAAGGGTTAAAATAACCTTCTTCATGTTTTGATTCCGGCCGGTCATGGATTGGGTGGTCAAAAATGTTATCTGTAGCTCCTTTGTGCTTCAGCGATACAGAAATGGTACAGATAATACAGCTACCGACACGAGTCGTGAGAGTATTTTTTTTTACGAGCGACGTAAGAGAAGCGTTTTCAAGGTAAAAAAGAAACTGAGGAAACTGTAATTAGTGTAAAACAAATTCAAAAAGGGAAAATTCAAATTCATAATGTTTTATCCTTTTTGAATAAATAGTGTTCACTTTTTTATCAAAGTAGGTATCTTTTAGTTGGTACGCGAACGAAGTCGCGGACACAGCTTGTCCCAAATAAAATTGTTAATAACTTTATATGCGCGACTGTACACATGAGCAACGCACACAGAGGAAACAGCTGTTGCGAGTGTTGCCGCGCCACATGAATCCAAGAACGAACACGTTAAAATCACACCAAAATAGGAGTGCCTATAATATTTGAAGAGTTCCTTAGATTTCTTCAGGATCCCATCATCAGATCCTGACATGATGACAATGGCACCACACGGTACAATTTCGAACAAAAGAAGAATTACTCAAATCGGTCCACCAGTCTTCGAGTAATCGAGTCACATACATAAAAAGAAAGATTCCGTAGAATTGAGAACCTCCTCCTTTTTTTGAAGTCGGTTAAAAAATCCTATGTTTTAATCCAGACTTTCTGAGGGCTGTATCTGTATCGTGTTATTTAAATCCGTTCAGCCGTTTCTACCTAATAGTCATAATTATTCATGACAAGACTCTTAGCCTTCACCATACCAGGTGTTAAGTATTGATAAGGCTGAAGATGGAAGCGAGCCTCTCCCGGAATCCTCAACCACAGAGGAACTGGCTATCTTATCTCTAACTGCCGGAACACAACAATGCTGAAAACATTGTTGTTATGGCGTCAGACTTAGATAAGATGGTGGTAGCTAGCCAGGCGGACTTACAACAAGTCCTACCACCAACCAAACCGAATACAATATGTGCCCCGCTGGGAATCGAACCCGGGACCGGGTCTGATACCGGCGGTTGTACCACTAGACCACAGAGGCGGTTAACATATTTATTTATTTGTAGAAACAAACAGTCATACAAATTATTTGGTTAAAGAATATAAGTAAGTATAGACCACTATACTGCCGTCGTATTGGTAAACGCAGTACTTGCAAAATGGCGGTTTTTGGGAAAACGCGGCTAAAGGATTTTTTATAAAAAAATACATTTAAAGTGAATATTTTTTCAAAATGCGTTGAGATTTTATTAAATTAAACTTGTGTGTATATTTACTACTAGTTTTTTTTACATTTCGTTCAGTATTACGTGATTCGTGGTCGATTACGGTGTTTAGTCTTTGTATCCTAAGGAATTTATAATGACTATACCAAGATAATATGCAGTATGTGTGTTGAGTACTGCGTTGTTGCCTAGAACTGGCTAAGAACTGCATTTCTAATTAGTACTTGAAATTAAAAATATATGTTATCACTAGGAAAGAACCAGTAAACACCCTAAATGAGTTTGTTATAGGTAGCTCTAAAATGGTAAAAAAAAACAAATTGATAATTTAATTTGGTTAATCAAAATTAACTATTTTGAAATAGTAAAGAGCTAGGATGATAATAACAAACAATTTAAAAGAATCAAATAAGTATTTATTTATTTAACAACAAACGATCACGATTTATAATCGTGTATTAAGTAGGTAATTGTATTACCGTGAGATCGAAAAACCTAAAATTTACCATAATCTTCTTACATTAAAAAAAAATTAAAATAGGTAATCCTTAATTTAATGAGGTAATTTACTCACAGCACAGTATAATCGCAAAAATTAGGGTGCTTAATTATTAAATATAATGGAGCAGGTTTTTAACAAACTTTAACTAGTTAATTTTACTTTAGTAACCCATAAAGAGTTCCCGAGAAAATCAATCGCAATTATCAATTCTACGTGATTTTCAATCGCAACTGACCGTTTAAAAACTATTGAAGTCATAGTCAATGCGCGTCAAACCAAATGGTCGCAAGCACATTGAAGACTGCTTCAATTGCACTTCAATTGCGATTGTCAATAACGTAGAAAATTGTATTAAAAGTATTTAAAATATACACATTATATAAAATAAAGCAAATAGAACATTATGATAATGATTATTAGTCTTATAAAGTACTCGTGGAAAAGGCACTTTTAGCAGTCTTTATGATATTTGAGTTTTAGTTGTCACACTCTGCTACATCCATGGTATCTACCAAATTAGCAGACTCTTCAAACGCAGAAGTCGCGCAAGTACTGCATTTTTAATATGTATTTAAAGAGTGCTGCGTTTTAACCTGGTAATTATTAAATAATTACTGCATTTTATCCAAGTGAATGATGATTACCGCCTTATTTCTTGGTACATAGAGGTAATTCAGTGCATGTACTGCGTTTATAACTAATAAAAGTCTCACTTCCAATTTTTTTTAATTTTTTTTTTAGTGATTATTGTGAAGATTAGTGTCTAAGGATACCATTTCAAGCAAAAAACCAAAAATGATTTTTTGTCGAATACTGCGTTTACTTTTACGACGGCAGTATAGTTCCCTAAATGTATACAATCCATACAATACCACTACAAACAATAAGACTCTGTATAATAATTCTAAACAGTGAAGTGCCAATATATTAGTAAGATTATAAGATTAACCTGTAGTCCAGCAGGAGTAGAAGTAGAAATAGAAATAGAAATAGAAATCATTTATTTGCCACAAACATGGTACAATTGATGTCATAATTCATTAAAGTTTCACATATTTGACCCATAACACAGGCATGCAAATATTGTTTACAACTTACAAGTTATAAAACAAAACAACACAAGGGAAAAAAAATTAAACTACTTGCTGATTTTTAGTAAAATATTAAATGTCTAACTATGCCTGTAATAGCTATACTTATTTAAATTATATAATTGTATGATGGTTTTGAACAAATTAATAATAATCAAAACTAAACACTTAATATTAATGTCAAAATAGTATTTATGTCAAAATAATAATTACAGTCATGTCAATTTACAAATTCTAAAATATTCTATTAAATGTCAATATGAATTAATAATATATAAAAACGCACATACAAAAATAAAAATTAAAACATTGTATTAAATGTCATAGGGATTCATGTCATAATTATTAACAACTTTTATTAATTTTTCCATTCGAAATATTCTTTAACGCTATAGAAGCAATGTTCTAACAGCCACACTGATAGCTTTTGCTTAAATATTCTAAATGGCAATTGCTTAATATCATAAGGCAGTTTGTTATATATTAGTATAGCTTGACAATAAACATTACGTTTAAATAGATCAAGTCTACAATTCGGCAATAACAATCTATCCATATGCCTTGTGTGTCGTGATATCGCATCAGAATGTTTCGGAAAGTAGTGCGCGTTTTGTCTTACAAATATGCAGATCGCTTTAATGTACATACAGGCGAGTGGAAGTATTCTTAGATTCTTAAACAATGGTTTACAGCCGTCAGTACTCCATGCGTTACATATAGCCCTTACACATTTCTTTTGTAGTCGAAAAGCTAGTATGATGTCAACCGAGTTACCCCATAACAGCAAACCATAGCTCAGTACTGATGAGACGTATCCATAGTACGCACTAGTAGCTGCTTCTATGGATACTGTTTGCCTTAGGCGTCTTAAAGCAAATACAAATCTATTTAATTTTGTGCACACTTTCTCAATATGTACCTTCCAGTTACAGTATTGGTCAATCGTGATGCCTAAAAAGTCAGTATTCGGTACTGCATAAATGTGTTCGTTATTGTAAGTTATGTCTAGTTTCATTTCTTTTTGTTTATATGTCTGAAATTGTATCATTTTAGTCTTTTGTATATTTATAATTAAATTATTATCATTTAGCCAATTGTTAATGTCATGTACGCATTTAGTTATTTTGTCTCGTAATTTGTCATTATCGTTATCTTTACACGCAGAGAAATATCTGGCTACCTATACAAGAAAAAACACTACTGTAACTAGAACTTCTGTTTGCAACCGTGACAGCAAGACTCGCGAGTTGACTTTACAAAAACCATTCTGTTATTATTTTTACCTATCGCTTTATTAATGACAACTAGATGTTTAGTGTAACTGACCAAACAATATAATACTCACTACAAGGTAAATATCGCGCCTGTTACAATACCAATGTAATTGTAACCATACGTCAAGTAGACATTACTAGATCGATTGTAAGGACTACTATGCAATCTAGTAAACATTACCACTTTTTTTTTTGGGTTTACTAAATACTTGGCTGTATCTACTAATGAATTTGTGTAACATAACGAAGTGAACTTTAATAATAACTATTCGTATTGCAACGCTAGCTTTATGATTTTTGTAACAAGTACAATACACATTGTAATGCTAGCATCCTAGGTATTGTTACAGCTACTATTTCGTATGCAGTACCTACTGGTTTAGATGAAGTCTGCAATCTAGTGCACTTACAGTACTAACGGGTACTCTCAGGCTTTTAGTAGACAAAAATACAATTTTATTTGTCTTGTGTAAATAAAACTGTATTTTCTCCATTAAAAGCCTAAAACGGATCCGTTGTTGGTGCTGTCAGTCCACTGGATTGCAGGCACTCCATCTAAACACAGTCCATAGAGCCATCAGTACGTGTGACGTCTTTAAAATTTTATAAAAGAATGCCTTTTTCATTACAATATCCAAAGACTCCGACTATCTAGTATCATAATAAAAATAAGTCGAATACAGAGTTAATAAAGTTAATACTAAATTTAACAGGTGTTAGAATCATAGAAATTGATATTATCGGCATTTTTGTTAAGACGTCGCACGCGCTACGGCTCCATAGACAGGTTTAGGTTTCCTGGAATCAAAAATAAAAATATCAAGTACACAGAAAATTAACATTTATTTATAATCATCACAATCATTAGTGCAATATCTATACTATACCTATCATTCCTACACATCTTAGAAGTATTTTAATGAGCGTTTTGACCAATACCACTTCTAAATAACAATGTTTTAAACATAAGATTATGAGGCTGACATGAGCCAACTAGCGCCGCCAATCGATTTTATGTTATTTCTTCATAATAAGCCCAATTTCTAAAAAAAGATATCAGTCAAGGTCTTGTGAATAACGCCTAATATTTATTGAATAACTTTAAACAATTTGCAAAGCATTTAAACAGATTTAAAACGGTATTTTGTTACAAGTAGCCACTTTAAGTTCAAACCCGTTTTTAAACTATTGAATGCATTTTGTAATATTGTAACGTTATTCAATAAATAAGTATTAGACGTCATTCACAAGACCTTGACTGATTCCTTTTATTAGAAATTGGGCTTCTTTAAAATCAAATAAAATCGATTGGCGGCGCTAGTTGGCTCATGTCAGCCGCTTAACATAATTTGTACCTTTTTTCATTTAAATAAGTAACTAGTTATAAATTATAACTTAAGTTATAAATTATAAGTAATAATCACAGAAAATATATTGTTATAATACTTCTCAATACAGTCATCTGGGTTGTAACTTTAGGAGTAGGTTTTTCAACGGCTGAAACAACACAAAATATTGATTAAAATAATTATGTAGGTATTACATTACTTACATAGGTACATAGTTACAGGTGAATAAAATCATGTTAAAAATAGGAGATACTTACAGGGCTGCTGCTGGTAAATTGTATTTCTGGGCATTCTTCTTAGTTAGTTAATTTGTTCCAATTGTCCAAGTTTTTAAATATTTGGCCCGATCTCCAATTGCAGGGATTAGTTCTCTAAGTAGACTACTGTCGAGCATCGACAGTGTCGATATTGTTATATTATTTACTGAAAAATCATAAAAAATATATAAAGATTATTATCACGCATGCAAGAAAGCCTATTGATTAATTATCCAATTCGCCTGTTTTGGAGCTGAACTGACATTCGGTGACCTGTGTGCCAAACTGATTAAGATGAGATGACTGTCAGTCATCTATCTACGAAAGTATCTACCTACTAACAAATAATTTATCGCGTTTCCTTATTAAAATGAAATTCCACGAATAACTTCAAACTTTTAACTGTAAACTTATAAAGTCATTAATGTACCCAATTAACTACTTAATTAAATTGAATAATAGCTATAAATACTACAAAACAAGAAGATTGTTATACCAAGGTACCAACTTACCTTCAAAAGTATTAATATATTGAGGTAAGCCCCACTGCTGCAATAACTGTGGTTTATCCCCATCTATGTCATCAGACATCACTCAAGTTTAATAAGCAAACTCTCAAATAATTGGTAATACTACGTTGAGTTGAGTGAGCGCTCAGCGCGGTCGAAAACACAATCCACAATGGCGGGCGGCCGCGGCCGGGTCGGCTGGCTGGTTTTCAAATTCACGCAAATTTTTTGAATGTTTACAAAAACACAGTTTTAAATAAACAGAACAAGATACTTAGCTATGAATACCACCTCGATTGTTATTGTAACATTACTATTTTAATGTTTTAAAACACGCTAACAGAATAGCATGGATAATTACATACATTGTACCGTTTACTGTTTCCGGGGTGGTTTTTACTATAATATTCTTGTTAAGCCATAACACTATTTTAAAAGTAAACCAAACTCAACGAATATTATACGATACTTAGAACGATATGTACTGAAAACAACAATGTAGTTGTAATAAAAAGATTATTGTTTTGATTACAGACACACTCGTAGTCCATCAGTACATTGTAAATCATTAACCGAAACTAGATCATTTAGTAACTGCGAATCCCTGTTTCTTAGTACATACAATACATTAAATACATATTAACATAATTATTGTTAAAGATGCAATAATTATTGATGTTTTGGTTCAATAATATTTTTTTGTGAGCTACATTAATCAAATAATATAATGAAACATACGATTAGTAAGAGTGAATAATAACTCGTAGAGCTAACAAGGACCAAGTATTTCAAACTAGAAAAGTTGTAACCTAATTTAACTATTCGATTCAGTAGTTCTGTTTGTCACCAATTTCTCTGCGTGTAATAATTAATGTCGTATCGTCCGCGAATAAAATGGTTTTTTCGGATGTTGCAGCGGGAATGTCATTTATGTAACTTAAAAACAAGAGAAGATACTGCCTTGTGGCACACCAGAGCCATTTGTCTTATAGTCTGATCTAAAAATGGTATTTACCGGTTTTCTATGCTGCAGTGTTATTCTAGTTACTTCAACGCATTGTTTTCTATCTTTGAGGTAATTCTTGATCCAGTCGTATGCTACCCCCCTTACACCATATTTATGTAGTTTATTTAATAAAATTGAGTGGTCTACGAAATCGAAAGCCTTACTCATGTCTAAAAATACTGCTGCAATCGGGGTTTTACTATTAAGGCTTTCTGTTACAGCTTTCACTAAGTCAAAACAAGCCATTTGTGTTGACCTTCCTTTTCGAAATCCAAACTGCTGCTGGTGTAAAATGTCATGCTTCTCGTAAAATTCGTTAATACGTTTTAACATGGCTTTTTCAAAAACTTTTGATACGACGGATGTAAGTGTAACCGGTCTGAAGTTGTTAACATCCTTAACATCGCCTTTTTTGAACAAAGGTTTAACTACAGATAGTTTTAGTTTACTTGGAAAATCTCCGGTAGTAAATGACAAATTGATAATATGGCTAAGAGGTTTACTTATGTGTGCTGCACACGCTTTTAAAGATGCAGTACTGATGTCATCCTCCCCCACTGACTTCTTATTGCTTAGTGACATTATCAGCCCGTACACTTCCTGTTCATCTGTAGGATAAAGAAAAATCGAATTCGGATTTTCTTCTATGGGATGTCTCACCCCAGATTTTTTTATTGGCTTGTCTTTGGAAATATCTATAAAAAAGTCATTAAAGATGTCAGCAATATCTTTTGGGTTCGTATAAGTCATGTTATTAAAATTTAAAATGTCAATATTATTGTAAGAGGGCTTATTATTAATTTTGTCATTTATTATATTCCATGTCGCTTTGCACTTATTATCGTTAGATTTTAAATATTTACTACTTTGTATTTTTTGTGATTGATTGATACACGTTTTTAATATTTTAGAATATTTCTTATACTTAGTTCTATTTAGCTGTTTATTTCTACCTGTAAATTTATAGTTTATGTATAGTTTTCTTTTTCTAACACGTAATTTTTTTAATCCCTTAGTCAACCATTTCCCCTTCAATACATTGTTTATACTTTTTACCTTATTCAAAGGAAAGCATAAGTTAAAGAATAACTTATATGTTTCATAAAAACTATCATAACAGGCATCTAATTTATCTTGTTTGTAAACATCGGAAAAGCTTAAAGCTGTTATACATGTGACGAACTTGTGTGTGTTCTCAACAGAAAAATCGCGCTTATATTCAAACCAAATAGGTGTGTTTTTTTGTGCCTTAACTGGAATTGATATAGTCTGTCCAGTCTCATGATCGGAAAGACAAAGATAATGTACATCAGACTTGACCTTTGGAATGTTACTTGCAATCTGGTCTAAGCATGCTTGATTTCTGGTTGGTTTTTTAATATGTACATCTATATTAAAATTATTTAATAATCCTAATAATTCACGACTCGTCGAATTTAATTTCAAAATGTCAATGTTCCAATCTCCAACTAAAACAATTTTTTTATTTTGACTAAAATATGTTGATTCAAGACGAAAACTTTGCGGTTGAAATAATGAAAATGAATAATAATCTAATATATAAAATTCTCGTGTCACAGTTTTCGTTCCCATACTCCTCAGAAACGGCTTGACCGATTCTCATGAAATTTTGTGAGCGTATTGAGTAGGTCTGAGAATCGGCTACTATCTATTTTTTATCCCGAAATTCCACGGGAGCGAAGCCTCAGGGCACAGCTAGTAATAAATAATTGCAGACTAACACACCAATTATCTAGCCCAAGTTAAGTTTCATTAAGAACTTGTGTTATGGATACTAGTTAACGGATAAACATACTCATATACTTTGTTTTTGTAAATACATACATAATGTACATATTAGAAAGAAAGAAAGAAACACATTTATTGACACACACATACGATACAAATAATGAAAATAGAAAGGAGGAGAGAAAAAAGTATAAATACAATAATCACAAACAAAATATAACTAAGAACAATGTGTGGGGTCAATAAAACCCTATCTCAGCGTTTTTTGCCTCTGTGTCATTCACAGGTGGGCCGAATGAACACTGAGGCGCTGTTATTCTGACAGGGTTAGTGAGAAGGGAAGATGGCCAGAAAAGAATAAATAAAATACATACAGAAGACGAGATTAGTCAAAATACACAATAAACACCCAAAATAATATTAAACACCCAGACCAAGACAAATAGACATGTTCATGCACACAAATATTCGTCTTGTCCGGGGATCGAACCCTGGACCTCTAGCGCAGAAGGGCTTTGTATCCCTGCGTTAAACAGGTCGTCAAAGAAACGGCGCTCCAATCTGCTAGGCCATTGCGTAAAATAGATCGTATTCATGTGACAGTTTATATTGTATCATATTAAATGTCATTCCATACAAATTGCAGCCGATTGAATACGTTATGAACTGTCAAATGAATACGATTGACTTTACGCAATCGCACCCCAGTTTTAAATTGAATTTCGTTTAATGAACTTCCCTCCGTGAGATAAAAAAAAATAAGGCAAGTACTTACTTAGCACAGTGAGATTGAGTCTTGTGTTTTTAGTCGGCGACTTGATGAAGTCCACTCTACAGCGGTACTGGCCGCTGTCTTCTGGCCTGAAAATAAAACGAAACAAATTTAATGAAGTTTGAAATAATTTAAAAAAATCAACATGAAAGGACTTGGGGGACGGTATAAAAGTCCACCACCAATGAGACTTTCGTATCTCGGCACTCCACTAAATCTAAAACACAAAATTAATAACCTATCTCTAGAGATAGATAGGGCTATCTGAGATAGTTGCCTAGGATTTATTTTTGTTTATTGAAAACCAACAGTGTTACAAATATAATTATAAATTACAGGTTTCCTTAAAAATTTAAGCCAATAACTCAATAAGAACAAAAAACAACGACACAAAAATAACAGCCTAGCTAGTAAACATTGTGTGTGCGTATGTATGTGTGTGTGCGTGTGTGTATGTGTGTGCGTATATGTATGTTTGAATGTGTGTTTGTGTGTGTGTGTGTGTGTGTATGTCTGGATGTATTTCGTAATAGAGTTAAATATTTAACGTAACATAATATGTTAATAGCAATAGAGTTAACATGATATCAAGCATAATTATATCAAAATTATATGAAAATCCAACAAATATCTATACTAATATTATAAAGCTGCAGAGTTTGTTTGTTTGTTTGTTTGAACGCGCTAATCTCTGGAACTACTGTTCCGATTTGAATGATTCTTTCAGTGTTGGGTAGTCCATTTATCGAGGAAGGCTATAGGCTATTTTTTTTCAAAATTAGGGATCCGTAATAAAATTGCTATTTTGTAACACAAGGTGTAAAATCGAAAACCTATTTTTGCGTGCGCTGCAAAAACTATTGACAATAGAACAAAATGATGTACTACGGGTTTGTAGATCCCATTAAGACTACAAAAAGTCCGCGAGAACATATATCTAGCTATCATGGTTTAATCACAATAACCGATTTTGTGTTCAAAATAATTATGAAATCGTCTGAAGAAAAAAAAAACTACGTTAAATATGTATCGTAATATTAATCTATATCAAAATTAAGAATTATGTTATCAAGAGTATTTATGTAGAAGTAAAATACTTTTTGTTTCATCTCAATCGGATATTTCGTTTAAAAGTTATCACGTGTGTAAGATGCTAAGAGTTGGTACCTATTAATGAGTTATGTGGGCCATAGTTTTTTATTTTATCAACATAAAATCCTGTAATAATCTTATTTGAAATATATTTGTTAATGATTGTAAGTATAAGATCTTTGAAGAGTATAATAAATACATTTCTATCGTAGTTCTTATGTGTCTGGCTGAATGTCGAACCGATAGACAGCCTGCGACTTATACAATTTAACTTAATCTATATTTTTCTTAATATTATAAAGCTGAAAAGTTTGGTTGTTTGTTATGAACGCGGTAATCTCGGGAAATACTGATCTGATATGAAAACTGTTTAAATATTCAATAGTCCATTTATTGATGGAGGCTATAATATAGGCAATATTTTATCTCAGTATTTCCACGGAAACGAGAAAAACGCGGGTGAAACGCGGGGCACAGCTAGTTAACAAAAATAATAACAAATGAGATGTTATAGTTATACAGAACATCGTAAGTTACAATCCAACTTTACCGTGTACTGGATGGAGACAATTCTAGATCTTATGAAAGAATAATTTAGTGAACAAAGTATACTTATTCAAAATACGAGTAATATAAGGATATTTATGTTAATATGACCAAGATAACGACGATTGCTAGGTAAAAAAACCAGTATCCTATGCAACTATCTCAAATAGCCCTATCTATCTCTAGAGATAGGTTATAACGTTACGTATGTTAGTGACTTTTACTATGACAGTACAGTAAAAAGCTGTCAGTAAAATAATATGACTATTTAAAAATGGGAAAGTAGTACTGGACCCGGGGATGTACCGCGCAAGTGGCGTCGTCATCGAAATCGGCTTCAATCGATGGATGTGACATATTGCTCTTAGTCTTTGGTAAGTTTTTATTTGTGTCAAAAAGAAGCAGCAATGTGTCACATCCATCTGTCAAATGAAGCCGATTTCGATGCCGACGCCACTTGCGCGGTACAGACCCGGGTCCAGTACTACTTTCCCATTTTTTAATAGTTATATTATTTTACTGACACCTTTACCTTTACCGCCACTTGCGCGGTACGGCCCCTGGGGGCCTACCACTATCTCTTAGCATAGTATTGTTTTAATCTTACCATGCTATTTCGTACTTCAGAATCTCATAAAGTAAGCTTGTTTTGACAGAAGTTTTGTGTGTCTCCAAAGTGTAAAGCGTGTCAAAATGTGGCAACTCCAATAAAAACAAAAAGCAAATATAACATTCTTTTATGACATGATGGTTTCTGATAGATGATGGTAGGCCCGCCGGTACAAATGTCCACTACCAATTAAACTTATGCAATTCGATAGTTCCTTCTTCTTCTTATTGAGTGAGGATTAGTGGCCACCTCTGGTGTCAGAGTTAATCAAGCCGCCTATAAGGCCTCTCACTTGTCTTAACGACTGTAATCAAATTACAACAACCGGGACCGACGGTATAACATGCGATCCGAAGCACGAAAGCTCTCAGTTATAATGCCATATTACGGTCACCCATCCGACACCTGACCGGGCTGAACTTTGCTTAACAAACGAGATCGAATACGATCAGTTTGTCAAGCGCGGTCATGAGCGCTTCTTCTTTAATCTAAGTATATTTCTTGATTTCGATAGTTAATCAATATGATTAACAAAAATACGAACCTAGTTCGCTAGCATTGTTATACTGTGGTGTCGATTTCTTTCAATAGCATTTAAAATCTATGAAAAACGAAAAACATCAATGAATGGATCGTACATAGATTAATCGATTGAAAAGCACGATTTATAAAAGTTTTTTTTTTACATTCAATTTGGTTTAAGCTCCCAGAGCCAACTAAAAAGTATCGGGTTACCAGTTGTAAAAACAAAAACTAGGGCGATCCAAGAAAAAAAGGTTGGTCGATTGCCAGGAATTTGATTTGAAAAGGTTTTATCGTTCATATTATTTTTATTGTTGAATCATGATTTTAGGACTTTGTCGCAATGTACTTTTTATGGATGACCGTCGAGTTTCGGTCGTCTCTTTTTATCTATTTTTATAGAAAGTATGTATGTGCGTTATTTTAAAACTTGTACTTGTCACGCCACCGCCGTGGTTCGCTTATTAAAAGCTCACTGAAAGCAATCTTCGACATTATAGGATTATCAAAGATAATTCAAACTAAAGGATTTTGACAGTAGTAGAGATTTTACTTACATCTTTACTAAAGAAATTAAGGATATAAAAATGTCAAATGCGACATTATATCAGCGTTACAATCGGGTCCCAGCCCCCATTTCATGGTTCGCAGGAAAACCGCTTTAACACGCGATATGTTCTAACGCATGCATGATGCAAGCGTAATGTTTATACATATCAGGTCGACACCCTTGATGCACTTCCAACCCCGCAACGGATTTGTGGCGTGAGGATAATGTATGTGTATGTATGGTGTTTGCATATACCTACCACTGGAAACTGTAAACAAATATAGGCATATATTCCAGAACGCGACTCAAGCAGTTAAGTACAGTTAGAAGGGGACGTCGCTACATGCGATGAATAAGCGCGTCCCTTTTTTTAACAGTTCTTACGTTTTTTTTTGCTCTTGGCCTCATTCTGTATCGCTTGCCTAGAAATAGCCTGTTCACTCGGGTTTTAAATATACCAGGGTTATTATAGGCTCCCGGAAATACCGACGCAGGCAGGGAGTTTCACTCCCTGGCTATGCGCATAATAAAAGATGAGAAGAAGCACTTTGTACGCAGACGAAGTATATCAACCAGGTAGGGGTGATAGCCCGCAGTACGTCTGGACTCGTAGTAAGATAGATCACTGCTTGAGTCACTTTCTGGAATGCGGACCTTAAAGTCTGAACCAGTTACCTTAGCTTCGTGAGGACGAGCACAGCAGGAATAGTGTCGCTTCTGAAGGTGGCTCGGACACCAAGGGTGTTGGCGTCAGACCAGTGGGACGGCCGGCCTTCCCTCGTGTCCAACCTGCAGGCAAAAATGAGCTTTATGTAAATGTACTAAGCACTCGCTAGAGCATACAGGGTGTAAAAAGACACATACCGAAGCGGTGATATATGCGTAGTGTACATCAAATTAAATAAGAATATGTAAAAACAATTACTGGGAAACGACTTTCATTTTTAGTTACCAACTTGGGAACAAACCGGCCCCCTAATCGTCTAATTTCAAAATCTATCACAATCCCTTTCAAAGATATTGTGACTGTACTAGTGATATATGGAATGGTGTAACTTATAGTCGCAATCACTTTCGGAACGAATGATGTTTTAAATGACACACTTTTTAAATGACTCCATACATTTGAAAGATATTTTCGATTGTCACTTTGCATAACAGTTCAATTTCGTTCATTCAATACCTTTCAAAACGCGTCCCGACCACAATCCCTATCAAATGACAAATAGTGACGGTTTGAAGCATTTTTTTATTTTTTTTATGTACAACGTTGAGTCTCTTATCCTTCATCATACCTGATGTTAAGTATTGATGCGGCTGAAGATGGAAGCGAGCCTCTCCCGGAAACCTCAATCACTGAGGAACTGGCTATCTTATCTCTAACTGCCGGAACACAACAATGCTGAAAACATTGTTGTTATGGCGTCGCGTCAGACTTAGATAAGATGGTGGTAGCTAGCCAGATGGACTAACAACAAGTCCTACCACCAACCAAACCGAATACAATATGTACCCCCGCTGGGAATCGAACCCGGGACCCCTGGGTCTGATACCGGTGGTTGTACCACTAGACCACAGAGGCTGTTAAAATGAAAATATATGCGGTATGTAAATATCTTTCAAATGACAAATTGAAAGGGATTGCGGTAGATTTTGAAATAAGACAATTTGCTTCCTGATGCTATAACGTTTGAATCATTTCGATCCGTTCAGCCGTTTTCGGTAATCGGTGAACAAACGTGGGCCCGTATTCACTTTGACCACTTCCCGATTCCTGGCTCAAACCACGCCAATGTCGTATTTGGTTTCGACATTTTAAAAATACAATGACATTAATGACTTATGATAAATTTTTAATAGAAAATATTGGAAAAAATTAACTCGGTCACAAGTGAGTTCTCAGATGGGAATCGAACCCACGACCTTTGGAAATCCGGTCCAATGCTCCAATTTCCAAAGGTCGTGGGTTCGATTCCCATCTGAGAATTCACTTGTGACCGAGTTAATTTTTTCCAATATTTTTCTATTTAAAATTTATCATAAGTATAAAAATAGCATTGAAAAAATGCAAAAAATCAAAATCATAAAAAAAGACATTAATGACATTAAAAAAACATACAATTTTGTTTCTCTATAAGGGCCGCTGGTTGAGCAAATGCGCTACAATTTGTGGGTTTTAATGGGTCAATGCAGGTTCAAAAGGCAGTGATCCGTAATCTAACCCATAAAAAAAACGTATTTCTAAGTTTATGGTAAATTTCAAATAGAAAAATATTGGAAAAAATTAACTCGGCCACAAGTGAAATCTCAGACGGGAATCGAACCCGCGACCTTTGGAAATCCGGTCCAATGCTCTAACCGCTGAGCTACCGAGACTTGCGAACCACCGTCGAAATTCTCCAATACTTTTATATTTTTAATACGCTGTAGGCCAGCGTTGTTACATCAATGCTAGGAATATCCTTGCATTCGAAAGAAACATCTTTTCAGGTGTTTAACGAACTGAGCTACCGAGACTTGCGTAGCTCAGCGGTTAGAGCATTGGACCGGATTTCCAAAGGTCGCGGGTTCGATTCCCGTCTGAGATTTCACTTGTGGCCGAGTTAATTTTTTCCAATATTTTTCTATTTGAAATTTACCATAGGTATAAGAATAGCATTGAAAAATGCAAAAATGACAAAATCATAAATTATTGGCAGTTGCATCTTAATCGATCGTTAAACACCTGAACTGAGCTACCGAGACTTGCGTAGCTCAGCGGTTAGAGCATTGGACCGGATTTCCAAAGGTCGCGGGTTCGATTCCCGTCTGAGATTTCACTTGTGGCCGAGTTAATTTTTTCCAATATTTTTCTATTTGAAATTTACCATAGGTATAAGAATAGCATTGAAAAATGCAAAAATGACAAAATCATAAATTATTGGCAGTTGCATCTTAATCGATCGTTAAACACCTGAAAAGATGTTTCTTTCGAATGCAAGGATATTCCTAGCATTGATGTAACAACGCTGGCCTACAGCGTATTAAAAATATTAAAAAAAATATATAAAAGTATTGGAGAATTTCGACGGTGGTTCGCAAGTCTCGGTAGCTCAGCGGTTAGAGCATTGGACCGGATTTCCAAAGGTCGCGGGTTCGATTCCCGTCTGAGATTTCACTTGTGGCCGAGTTAATTTTTTCCAATATTTTTCTATTTGAAATTTACCATAGGTATAAGAATAGCATTGAAAAATGCAAAAATGACAAAATCATAAATTATTGGCAGTTGCATCTTAATCGATCGTTAAAAACCTGAAAAGATGTTTCTTTCGAATGCAAGGATATTCCTAGCATTGATGTAACAACGCTGGCCTACAGCGTATTAAAAATATAAAAGTATTGGAGAATTTCGACGGTGGTTCGCAAGTCTCGGTAGCTCAGCGGTTAGAGCATTGGACCGGATTTCCAAAGGTCGCGGGTTCGATTCCCGTCTGAGATTTCACTTGTGGCCGAGTTAATTTTTTCCAATATTTTACTATTTGAAATTTACCATAGGTATAAGAATAGCATTGAAAAATGCAAAAATGACAAAATCATAAAGTATTTCTAAGTTGTTTTTGTACAAGATGCATTAATAGGGAGTGGTATTGTTTTGTAAACTTTACCTTTTTTTTGTTCTATTCCAATAAAAAATAAAAAGTTTAATTATTTTGCGTACTCCTTTTCCTTACCTTTCAAATGATATCCAACATTTCCCTCATAAATTGATTCCAAATAAGGTTAAACTAAGTTTAAAAGTTAGATTTTTTAAAGGTGCGATTTTTCTGACGGTGAGTGTATTAGGTGCGTTTTATATGCTGACAACGGTTATGCAATGTTGTCTAATATTTATTTAAATAAATACAACATAAATTTAAATAAAACCAAATCTAAATAGAACATTGCAGTTCACGCCCACTCCTACATTAAGTTTATCACCTCGATGTCACTTTATTTAATATACTACCAACAAAATCGTTTAAAGTCGCATAAACTTTAGTTAAAAGGTGAGGTCGGTTAACGAACGGCTACTAATATAACAAACGACCCGATGACGAAGTGAGAGATAGTGTAAGTTTAAATATGTTTGGTAAAACAAGGCTTTTATTAAACTGTTACACTCATATTCTAAGTCGATCCTCCAAAACTTACTCGTCCTCGACTTAACGAAACCTCATTGAAAACCTCTTCAAAATACTCCTCGAAATCGGTATTCTAAGTCATAACTCCGTAAGGACTTGGAGGAGCCATAGAGTACGTAGCCACTCCGTGTTAGGCCTAGCACACACTACCATTTTTACCCACGACGAGGTTGAGTGGAGTGTAAAAAGTTTTGGAGGAACGACTTAGAATATTTATTTATTTATTTAATACTTCATGCACAAATTGGATGTACATAGGCAGACTTAATGCTATAGGCATTTTCTACCAGTCAACAATATGGTGGTAAGTTGGCTGTCACTCGTCGCCTCGCCACCCTTTTGCGCTAGACACAAAAGCAAGTAGCCCTTACATTTCTTTTTGATTGATTTCGAATTTGTTTACGTTGTCATGGCAACTGCCTCTGTGGTCTAGTGGTAACGACCACCGGTATCAGATCCTGGAGACCCGGGTTCGATCGAATCTCAGCGGGGTACATATTGTATTCGGTTTGGTTGGTGGTAGGACCTGTTGTAAGTCCGCCTGGCTAGCTACCACCATCTTAGCTAAGTTTAACGCCTAATAACAATGTTTTCAGCATTGTTGTGTTCCGGCAGTTAGAGATAAGATAGACGATTCATCAGTAGTTGAGGATTCCGGGAGAGGCTAGTTACCATCTGTAGCCTTATCAATACTTAACATCAGGTATGATGTAAGCTAAAAGCCTCCCCATCATAAAAATAAACTTATTTCCATTTTTTTAACCGACTTCAAAAAAAGGAGGAGGTTCTCAAGTCGACTGTATTTTTTTTTTTATATATTTTTTTTTTATGTATGTTCCACCATAACTTCGCCAGTTGTTAACAGATTTTTATAATTCTTTTTTTATCTGAAAGAAAATGGTTTATGTGTGGTCCCATATAATATTTACGAAGATCTGGCTAGTAGTTTTTTCATAATCCTGAAAAATATAAATCACCTTTTGGCAAGTAGTCGTATACCTAGATGACATCATTGTTGTGTATGGGCTGATTTTTAGTGTAAGTAACGGCACATAATGTAACAAAAAAATCTGAAATAAAAACATTTTATAAAAAAAAATCAAACCGACTTCAAAAAGTAAAAAATAAAACTTTTTGAAGTCGGTTTGATTTTTTTTTATAAAATGTTTTTTTAGTATCAATAAAACTTAGATCTTTCTTATGTTATAAATGTGAAAGTTTGGATTTTTGGAGGTTCAGAAATTTATTACTCAATCACGCAAAAAACGGTTGAACGGTTATGGATTAAAGACACTCAGATAGCTAATAATCTCATTAGCCTGGATAAAAACATAAGATAGATTTTATCCCGATATTTCCTTATTAACCGAAACAACGCGGGTAAAACCGCGGGCAGTCAATAGTTAACGAATATGTGGCTTAATTGCATCCATAGATAGTTAATTACGTCGCTTTACAAAGTCCATAATACGCATCTCATCACTCTAGGCAGAAAAGCTCAATTATTTTTCCATTATGCGTTTTCCCATGATACCAATGCACCCAAATGCATTCAAGTTAAATAAAGCCAGATCAATAACCAGTTAACTCGGCACTCCCATATAATATTACAAACAGACCGACAAAAATATTTTATAAGCATGACCACCGCACACTGGGACGATTGCATAATTTTAATCGTTATGCGAAGAATGAAATTGATTTATTTAAATTAGCATAATTTTATTTTAAATACCGTTACAAATTGTGGACAATGTAATATATATTGTTATTGTGTATTTCTACTTAAAGTGTAAATTATTATGGTAATTTAATGAATATCTCTAAATTACGCTAAATTTGCTAACGCAAAATTACTGTTGAGTATAAGATATTTTAATGTTAGTTAGATAAACAGTTTTACTATAATAAATAAGGAGTAGCTACTTAAATGATACAATTTGTACATTTTGTAATGTAAATGTTTTAAACAAAAACCTAATTTTAAGTTCTCAAACTTGAAATTCAGAAAATAATTATAAGTTTTAACCAAAACAAACAAAACCTAAGCACTAATAATGTTTCAATGACTGTATGATACAGAAATCCATTTAGTACACTAATTATATGGATGCAGAAGTCAATATTTTGACGACAAGTCCAATCCATCTAATATATATTTTTGGATTTATCGTCAAAATATTGACTGAAGTGGAGTTCACTATACGTTGAACCTAACTAATCAATACTCAAAAAGAAACTCAAACAAAATCTCTTCATCACGAGTGACGGACGGTAAGCCTCTTCGAGTATCTGATGTCGGTACATTTGACAGCGTGTAATATCTAATAATATCTAATGTTAAACCGTTTCCGACTGTCCGTCGAGGACCATAATTCTATCGTTTATCACCTTTTTAGATTTGACAGCTGATTGGGTTAAGTCTTAAACTAAGATTTTAGTTAGCTTAGCACTTAAAAGTCATAGTAGATGTCTTAATAATCCGTTTTAATAATCGTATTCAGTTGCACATTTACTATTATTGAAATAAAACAACTTTTACGGATATCAAACGCGCTATATTTCCACGAACTAAGTTGTAATTGTCCGTATTTTTACAACGGGTGGTTTTACAAAGGTGCCGAAACGTCGGGAAAATCAAAAAAACCCCTAAAAAACAACAACTTAGTTCGTGGAAATATAGCGCTTTTGATATCCGTAAAAGTTGTTTTATTTCAATGAACAGTGCACGCCAAAACATAAGATTTACTATTATTTATGTCACAGTAATATTATAAATGGAAGAATGAAACATTTTTTCTTAGTGAACCAGATTAAAACTAAAAACAATATTATATTTTTTAATGACTTAAGATAGTACACAAAAAACAGTGTTAAGGCACCTAAGTTAATATTCTTTGGTTGCATGAATACATTAGTATTCTTATAGTAATAGTATGATAAGTCCTTGTACCTTTCTTAGAAAAATTAAATAAAAATTAATGTGAACGTCTGGATGATTATAGGTTTCTATATTTGTTACTTAATCACACAAGTGTTTTAGTGCCGCTCTGTTGGACCAGATGCCAAACTTACAATCTTACTAATAAAAACGCTAAATGGGCTAAACACGGTTTGCCGTGATGAAACAAAGCAATTGACTAACGATTTATTAAAAAAAAAGGGTACGATACAAATTTTGTTTTTACCGTTCAAAATAAGGGTGATTTCTTTTTTTACGTTTCGGTATAAACTCTTTCTAGTAAATCAGTCGTCAATTTCCATAAGTAGGTATAGTCCGCGAGGTCTAAGCTGAGCTTTGCATTTGTGTGAGTGCACATAGATAGTTTGTATGTAAAAAAACAGAAAAGCAACATGTGTTGCTACTAGTACATCTATATGCACTCACAGAAATGCAAAGCTCAGCTTAGACCTCGCGGACAGTACAGAAAAAAACACGACGGAAATTTTAACACTAAATGTCATTTGAAAGAAGCCAAAAACGATTTCATTGCACTTAGACACAAAGTTGTATAAAACCTCTTTTTGGCATAAACCCGTTTTTTTTTCACAACAAACAAAACTTTTTAAAGCTCTAAACAGTGGAAGTTTTTATGCAATCTTAAGAGAAACATGGTTCGTGGGTGGATTCAAAACTTTTTAATAGTACTATAAAAGCGACATCTAGCGCATTAGAAACTTTATCGTTAAAAAGTTAGGACATTTCAATAGAATACTGATTCGAATTTATTTACTAAGGCTTTTCAGATGCGACTACCTTGTTGAAAATATTATTGGACAATAAGTCCACTTCCACTTACATAATGTACCATTTGTAGAACAAAACATAGCTATTTCTAAAAAGCAACGAAACCAAATCTAAACCGGAACGCAAAATAAAATTTAGTCTCAAATCATTAAAATTTTCGCGTTCACGAGTGATGGCATTGGAGATTGCGGATTGTATGCAAGGCTGATGCAATGTCTAATATAGTGATAAATTCACAACTTGTAATTTCCTTGGCTAATAACAGTGGTGATGTGCAATATTCTTTTGGGTTGTTATTCAACTGTACAAATGCTAACATTTGAACAGTTACAATAAATAACATAACTCCGTCTGATCATTTATAAAGTTTGTTGTTTTTGTTTGTTGTTAATAATATCCTTTTTTTCTGACAACTGACAGTGACATCTTGTCATATGAACTTGTACTCTTTTGTTAGTGTGGTACAGTGTACTCGTACAGGCCATGCCAGAATACCAGCGCCGTTGCGGTGAGACGATTACTGCGCCGCAATGGCATAATGCTGAGGTAGGGTCCTGATTGGCTTGTCACACCACAAATTTCATTTGTATTTAGGTTAAGCATATAAATAAGTACATATTTGTAGTCTTATGTAGTTCGGTTTAACTTTTTGTTTTTCTTTTTTCCTTTTTTTTGCTTTATTTTTAACTTCTGTATTCAATATGTCATGTGTGTGTGTTAGGTCAATAAAAGATTTTCTATTCAATTCTATTCCAAATTCAGTCTAGGCTGTTACAAGCACTTGTGAATGTCGAAGAAGCTAGGTACAATCGGGGAACTTCCCGGTTGACCAGTAGAGTTAATAAAAAAGCACGTTTTTTTCGGAAAGTACTTAAGTTAAAGAAATAATTTATTATTCAAATAAAATACCTGTTAATGTTCTATTATTTGTGATATAAACGTTTTCTATATATTAATTACTTTTTTAATAAAGCTCCCTAAAATAACTCTACTGGTTAATCGGGAGTTACCCGACTGTACAGTAAACTTTATCTTCCATTAAAAAACGGTACAGAAATTTCACTTCCGAGTTTAGGTACAAGCGTCCGGTCACCGGACTAGTCTCAATAGGCTGGCACTCGCTCGACTAGTCGCACACGCTGCGAGACGGCAGACAGTTATTGTACTATGAACGCTATACGCAATGCAAAAGGTTGAAATTAGGTTGTTTTCCAGAATAGTAGGTAAATATCTCGGGGATTTTGCGCCGCTTGTATGGAAGTGAGACAGGCCTGGTACAACTAAATATTTATACATGAAGGCTAAGAGTCTCCCTGTCATTCTTAAAAAAAGATGCTAATAGTTAACTCAGTGCGAGTGTAATTTGCCCTATATACAAAATCCGAGTGGCCCTACCGAGTAAGTGTCGTCTACTTGTCGAATATGGGCGCGACTCTTCTGTAGAAAAGGAATCTTATTATTAGGGCGATAACGTTGAAGTTTCATTGTACAAAAACGCCGTCGGCTGTCAAAGTGAAGTTGACAGCGATGCCGACGGCACTCACGCGGTAGGCCCACTGACGCTACACGCGCAAAAATTTATTGAAGCACAAACTGGCCGCTGTTTTGAAACACGTTATAAAGAACATATTTCTGCCATAGGAAAGACCAACCAGAACGATCTCATTTCGCGGAACATTTATTAGATAGCGGTCACCAATTATCTGATGGACATTCCTACGAGGTTTTACATACTAGTAATAAAAGTTTTCGACTGAACGCCGCTTTAACCGCCGCTGTGGTCTAGTGGTACAACCACCGGTATTAGACCCAGGGGTCCCGGGTTCGATTCCTAGCGGGGGTACACATTGTATCGGTTTGGTTGGTGGTAGGACTTGTTGTAAGTCCGCCTGGCTAGCTACCACCATCTTATCTAAGTCTGACGCCATAACAACAATGTTTTCAGCATTGTTGTGTTCCGGCAGTTAGAGATAAGATAGCCCGTTCCTCGTGATTGAGGATTCCGGGAGAGGCTCGCTTCCATCTTCAGCCTTAGCGATACTTAACATCAGGTATGATGAAGGCTAAGAGAGAGAGAGAGAGAGAGAAGAGAAAAAAAAAACGTGTTGGAGCATTAGAAATCATCGAACATAATGTTGATGGAGCCATACTTAACGATCAGATAAATGTTTGTTCCTCCCCACTTCTGCTATTTGTAGACAAACAAACAGTGATAGGGATTCATAAATAAAAAACACACAATTTTATTTTATTTATTTTCTCATTGCAGACAATTTACACAAATACATTATACATACACCAACACTTAGGTTTTTACATTCAATGCAACATTCACAAACAAAACGCCGTCAAAGTGAAGTTGACAGCGATGCCGACGGCACTTTCGCTTAGGCGCACTGACGCTACACGCGCAAAAGGATAGCTATGGCGACGCATGACTGCTAGCTCAGTACTTTGATTTTTTTTCTTTTATTCTACGATCAGCGAGCCTACCCATCATCTTTTAGAAACCATCATGTCATAAGAACGTTTTGTTTTTATTGAAGTAAACAAAAAAGTATAGGAAGTGCCTGCATTACATATGTAAAGAAAAACCATACTGCCATAACGGTCACTTGTGCCAAATGTTAAACTTTTTGTGGTAAAATTTTTAGTTCTTCCATGAGGATTTGTTTTAGTTTGTAATTTTTTTTGTTATATGTGATCTCAGAAGATGTTCCTGATTTTTTATATATTGATTATATACGCAACCAATTTAAAGAAGGTTTAATGCGTTATTTTTAAGTTTTCATATAAATAAGAGTACCTAAAGTAAGACTTTAGAAAATATTTGTAGTATGAAGATGTTAGCTATTTTGATAACGAAACATGTGATCTCTGATTAAAATATGCCAAATAACTTAATTAATATGTAGATTAGAAGTTTAATTTTCATAAATAAAACAGAAAATTTAAAAACTTAAACTTATTGTTTTATTAATATGCATATTTCATATGGGGTCACTTTTGACCCCCGATACCAGTTACGTTGCCTTTTTAAGCGATACCAGTTAAGGGTTAAAGTAAACAAAAAACAAGTTTACTTTAAGAATTTCGTAGTATGAAACAGCATAGTAAGATTGAAACAATACTGCGCTAAGAAATGGCGGTAGGCCCCCAGTACCTACTTCTTACTACTAATAATATGACTGCGCCATAATGGCCTCTCAGAAGTTTACAGTAGCTTTTCACTCAAGCTTGCCCTAGTTTTTTGAAGTCTGAAACAAAACCCTATAAGTTCTAAAGATTTGAAGTCCCGCCCGATAGAAACTTTGGAAAACTTAGGAATTGAATTAAGTAGGTATACCTAACTGAGAATAGGTTATTGAAACCGACGACCGTTAGTGTGCTTAGACAAATCTTATGACTTTTGAACCAGGCGTACCTAATTCAATTAATTTCATTTCGTTATTTCACTTCTAACCACAGACCTATATCGAGATAGACTGTAAAAGTGTACGTACCTTGCGTGTCAAAAGTTTGATCCACGGTCAAAGCTTTCCGACCTAAGTCAGTCCATTGAAACCATTGCCATAAAAACACGCGTCACTCAAAAACGAAAATGGTGAATTGTGCAGTGCTCTCTTGCAAGGGCTCGTCGATAACATTTCCATCACTAAATCTCGCACGTAAAGTCATCGTAGGTACGAAAAATACGACCCGCTAGGCAGTAGTACAGTTTGAAACGCTCTTTTCGTCTATCTCGATAAAAGTCTGTGCCTCTTAAGCTGTCTACACACCAAAGCCGCCGGCCCGGCACGAACCTGGCGGGTTAGTGCCGGCGGGTAAACCCGGCGGCTTCTGAATGTTGCGATTCGGATAACTTGGCCGGCGGCATGACAGTCGCGGCATGTCGTTCACAATATTAGTAATTGCCGAGTGCACGGAGAAATTGCGCGTGTAAGTAATAATTCGTTTCGAATTATTACTACGTATTTTCAATATTTGAAATGGACAAGGAAGATAGTGATATAATTTTAGCAGCTTGTTCAGTGCAGCGGGGTGTGACGCCGGGAAACACGCGCGGGCGCAAGCCGCCGGCAAGCTTGTTTCAAAATAAGGCCGCCGGCTTTGCCCGCCGGGTTCGTGTTTGGTGTGTAGACAGCTTAACTATCGCATTGTGCTTCCTCCTCTCCTCCTCCTCAGTGGTTGAGGATTCCGGGAGAGGTGCGCTTCCACGTTTAGTTTTATCATTACGTAACATCAGGTATGATAAAGGCGAAGTGTCTCTCTGTTGTTAAAAAAAATACATCATAAATATTAAACAAGAAAATATACTAGAAAAAAACAACTAGTCTCATGTCGCCCTGACGGGATGAGACATGAGACTAGTTGTTTTTTCTAGTATATTTTCTTGTTAAATATTAAGTATTGATAAGGCTGAAGATGGAAGCGAGCCTCTCCCGGAATCCTCAATCACTGAGGAACTGGCTATCTTTTCTCTAACCGCCGGAACACAACAATACATTGTTGTACGAATGACCCCGTCGTTCATAAAAAAAACCTGTACCATCAAACAACTAAAACAAACCATTGCTCTTTAAAAAATCTCAGCTATTTAAATTTACAGCACAAAATAAAAGTAGCCATTTAAATAATTCATTCACTTTCCAACTTTAAATGGGGGTTTTCAGTTTTAAAGCGATATTTTGCTACTCTTCCGTTCGTAAGACGAGTGAGGGAGATAAAAACTTTCAAACAATTTCGCTCCCTATTAGAGTGGAATGTTCCTTCAGTAAATTTAACAAGCGCCTGCAACGTGTTTACGGAATAAGGGTAGGAACACACTTTCGCCACAGTCTTAACATAAGCAGTCTTTCCAGTCGGCCGATATGACGCGCTCTCGCACAAACACACGCCGCTTGCTATCGCTACACGGCGGCCGGCCCCTCGATCTCACTGGTTTTCACTGGTAAAACAGTAGCGAGCGCGCGTGCAGTAGCGCGTATATGTGTGACTGTGTTTTTTTTTTGTTTTAAGTACGGGGGCCGCTTAGCCTTCATCATACCTGATGTTAAGTATTGATAAGGCCGAAGATGGAAGCGAGCCTCTCCCGGAATCCCCAATCACTGAGGAACTGGCTATCTTATCTTTAACTGCCGGAACACAATAGTGCTGAGAACATTGTTGTTATGGCGTCAGACTTAGATAAGATGGTGGTAGCTAGCCAGGCGGACTTACAACCAGTCCTACCACCAACCAAACCGAATACAATATGTACCCCCGCTGGGAATCGAACCCGCGACCCCTGGGTCTGATACCGGTGGTTGTACCACTAGACCACGGAGGCGGTAACGTCATTTCGGCGAGTGCGTCATTTCGGGCGATTTAGGCAGAGCAACTACTGTTTAGAGTGTGGTTTTGGCATGAGCAGATTCTTCTCAACACTTGTTGATTGATAACGTGTCACGTCCAGTAGGGCTAGCAGGAAAACCTTACGAAATAGTACCGACAAATTATTCGAAACGTCACGTCAAAATTGAGGAAAATATAGTTCCATTTACGTCCGGTAGGAACACAGACCTTATCGAGATAGACGGTAAAAGTGTATCTACCTTGCGTGTTTTGTTTAAAGAGATTAATATACTAACTTTGGCGGGAGAATACATCTATGATAATATAGTATATGTAAGGGAACATCTTGATTTATTTATTAAGCATAGCGATGTCCATAATTTTAATACTAGAAATAAGAATAAGCTTGCCGTTCCAAAATTTCGACTTGAAAAATGTAGACGCTCGTTTTTGGGGAAAGGTATAGCTTTTTTTAATAAAGTTCCACAACAATTGATAGAGCTGCCTTTGCATAAATTTAAAATATATGTTAAAAAGTCACTCTTAAGCAAAGGTTATTGTTATGGATGTGATACTAACATAAAACATAACTATTATAAATTGGATAAAAGGAAAATATTCTAATAATTGAATATGGGAAAAATTTCCTCTTATATTAAATATATTTCAAAATTGTAAATTTGTGCTTGGCAACAACATGTTCCATTGTAAATGTTGTTGTTTCTGTTAAAACTGATAAGTTTCTTCTAAGAAAAAATTTAGACTATTCGAAAGTACTTATCTATAAGTCTATTTGAACAAAAATCTTTGACTTTGACTTTGTCAAAAGTTTATCCATCCATAAGGAAGACGTGCCCCAGCAGTGGGGACATTAAAAATGGCTGATGACGATGTATTTAGTAGCTGTGTAGTGTCTTAGAATAGCACTACCCCCTCACATCACATGGGTGTCGTAAAAGGCGACTAAGGGAGCCTTAGCATTCAGGAGACGGGTGCAGCGTCTCCTACAAACTTGGCCATACTGCGATCGCCAACCCGCCCGCCTGCTTTTCCAAAGTGGTAAAATGAGCGTCCCCCCTCTAACTTTTGAAATAAGAAAGTAAAAATAATAAAAATATATATATGGTGTAGATCTTAATAAAAACATTCAACGAAAATTGTTTTGAATGAAATAGAGTTACCAGTTTTAAAGATATAGCACATTTTCTGTAACCGCAAATATAACTTTGTTATTGATATAAACACTATGAAAAATAAAGTTATTTTTGGAGACGAAAAATTATAGTGGTATTTTGACTAAGGAACCCTATACTGCGCGTGACCCGACACGCACTTGGCCGATTTTTTTTCTTTGTAGCGCTACTGGTAATGTAGGAGATTTGACTGCTCAAATTTCTAAATAACTCCTGGGTAGGTTACGCTGCCCTGGTACTTTGACTGTCATTTCTCGATATAGGAAATAAAGATAGCAACTGTGTCCATATCAAAATACCGCTAAAAATATAAGGGGATTTTGGGACCGCGGTCCTGGTCCCAAACGCCCCCCAACTCCTAGGGTCTTGCCACGAATTTTTGATTAAATTTAAAGATTGTAAACGATAGAAACAAATGAATACTATATTATCTTCTTCTCTTCTTCTCAGCCACATAACACCCACTGCTGGGTATAGGCCTCCCCTAAAAGGGGGGGTTTGCCATAATCGCCACGCTTGGCAGGCGGGTTGGCGATCGCAGTATGGCCAAGTTTGTAGGAGACGCTGCTGCCCATCTCCTGAAGGCTGAGTCCCTTAGTCGCCTTTTACGACACCCACGGGATGAGAGGGGGTAGTGCTATTCTAAGCCGACACCACACAGCTCATTATATGATATTATATAATATAATATTATATTATATATATATATATATATATATATATATATAGATTGTGGTAAAATTAAAGTTGAGATGGCGCTATATCTACGCAGCGTTTATTTCCGTTCTTTACATTAAATGATCTAAAGAGAAAATATTGTATATCATAAATAATATTGTACTTTTTGCGATTTACCCGACGTTTCGACACCTTTTCAGCTGCCGTGGTTTAAACAAAAAACCTTCAAAAACACGGAAAATTAGATCTTAAGGGGCTATTCGACTGAAACGAGATAGTACCTCATGAGAAAAGGACGCGGGCGGGGCCGAGACCGATTTTCAAATTAGGCGAAAACCCACGAAATCACTTCTTAGTAAATAGCTATAGCGATTAAAGAGAAAATAGAACTATACGATCCTAAATATTACTGGTGACCACTAATTAAACTACCTTCCAATAGTATATGTATGTATGTATATGTGAACAATCTTGAAAATTCGTATTTTTAAGGGGTCATTTCAAACGGAAAAAGTGTCAAAGCCAAATCATAAAATCGTGTTTCTAAAACTAAACAAATCTAGATAAAGGTATGAAGAAATATATATCTTATTACCAGATTTGTAACATCTCTAACCGTCCTATAGTTTTCTACCAAAAAGTACGTACTTTTTCAATATAGCGTCTTAACTCGTGAAATACAACCGCCTCTGTGGTCTAGTGGTACAACCACCGGTATCAGACCCAGGGGTCCCGGGTTCGATTCCCAGCGGGGGTAAATCTTGTATTAGGTTTGGTTGGTGGTAGGACTTGTTGTAATTCCGCCTGGCTAGCTACCACCATTTTATTTAAGTCTGACGCCATAACAACAATGTTTTCAGCATTGTTGTGTTCCGGCAGTAAGAGATAAGATAGCCAGTTCCTCAATGATTGAGGATTCTGGGAGAGGCTCGCTTCCATCTTCAGCCTTATCAATACTTAACAGCAGGTATGATGAAGGGTAAGTCCCCGCGTCATTCATAAAAAAAAGAAATACAGTGTGATTAAAATCCATCAAAGTTGTTACATTTCAATTAACGGTGCGCGTCATATCTTAAAATTTACGTAACTGATTATAATCAGTATTTGTTTTTCATAAAATAAAACTAATCTTTCACAGCATGTTAATAATAATACAAAGCTAAATACATTGAGTACCTACCTTTATAATTAAACCTAAGCTGGCTATGGCAGCTTAGGCATCCGTTTCAGCAATCTCAGTAATGTAGCATTAGATATTTAATCTGTTTACAAATATTCTCTTTAGTTTCAGACTTTCAGAGTTTAAGGCCGACTTTCACCAACTGAAATTGAATATGTTTAGCGCTAAATATATTTCAAACATCGGTCTGTCACTTTTTACTTCAAACATCAAACATTTTTAAAATGACATTCCATTTCATGTTAGGCGATACTCGAAAAAAATATGCTGAAGCGGGAACGAACGAATATATGAACGGGAGCGAGTCCGATTTTGCAGGTTAGGCAAAAAAACACAAAATCACTTCATAATTAAAAACTACAGCGATTTAAAAAAAAATGCTTCTATACGATCCTAATCGATCGATATTATTGGTGTCCACTTATTACGACCAGGGGGTCAATTCTGCTAAATTTTTGTCATAATCGTCTCTCAGTGGTGTTTCAATAGTAGTGTTTATTTACACTGTTGTAACAAGAACTGTGTAAAACAGCACTACCATTGAAACACCACTGGAATACGATTGTGATTAAGCATTAGCAGAATTGGGCCCCTGTTTGGCGCAGGGGTCCTAAACCCGCCCTCTACGCCAGAGGTCCCGGCTTCGATCCCGGGATAAGACAAATAATTGTGGGCATGAACACGCCTATTTGTCTAGGTCTGTGTGTTTAATATATATATTATGTATGTATTTACACAAAAAAAAGTATATAAGTATCCGTTATATAGTATCCATAACACAAGTTCTTCATGAAACTTAACGTGGGCTAGATAATTGGTGTGATGGTATGGAATTTATTTATTGTATTATTAAACCAATTTCCAATAGTGTAAGTATAATTTAAGAACAATCTTGAATTTTCGTATTTTTAGAGGTCTTTTCGAAAAGAAAAAAGTATCGAGGCAAAATCATAAAATCGTGTTTTTGAAACTATACGAATCTAATTAACTATTAAAAGAAAGGGACTAAAACGCGACATTTATTATGTAGTACAACTATGTACTTACTACATAATAAATGTCGCGTTTTAGAGCCGTTGTTTTAATAGTTAATTATAATGGAACGCGAAAATTTAAAATCTTATATATAACCAATCTAAATAAAGGTTTGAAGAAATATATATGTTATTACCAGATTTGTAACAACTGTAACCATAACTTTTTAATTTTGCATTTTACAATGCTATTTTTATGTGATAAATATTAAACAAGATAATATACTAGAAAAAAACAATTAGTCTCATGTCCCATATTTATCAACTGTAACCATGCTATGGTTTTATATCAAAAAATTGGAAAACTTGGAATTTATTATAATAATACTATGTTTGGGTTTTATTATGTTATTTTAGTTCCTTGAATCATTAAAACAATAACAATGATTAAACTATATGGTAAATTTTAAATAGAAAAATATTGGAAAAAGTTAACTCGGCCACAAGTGAATTCCCTGTTCATGCACACAAATATTTGTCTTGTCCGGGGATCGAACCCGGGACCTCTGGCGCAGAAGGTGGGGTTAGTACCCCTGCGCCAAACAGGTCGTCATTATAATTTTATTCCTTTTTTAAATAACTTTGAATTAACTATAATACTCCTTTTTTATTATATATGTAATTAAAATCATAAAAACAACAAGCGTAAGATATAGTTAGATTAAACGATTTTTTTTACCGGAAGTTGACAGCGGAAAAAAATAAAAAAAAAAATCCTCGCTGTTGTGAAATGAAAAATAGATATTAACAGGACTTTTAGATTAATGTGCCATTGTGTAGTACATGAAAAAAAAAAACCGTTGTTTTATTTTTCTATATGTGCTACTACTTCCTGAGTTATCCTTGTAAGCCGTGTATCACTAAAGAATATTTTTAAATAATCGAACATTTGAGCTAGTTACAATGTACAGCTGCCAACGAAGTATACGCGTACAGAGACTGGAGCGGTCGGCGACCGAGTGGAGGGCGTTATACAATGACGTCACGCGAGAAGCGCGTCAAGCTTGCCGAGATTGAATTTTACGTCAACTTAGAACACTTGTAAATCCGAAACTACTTAACGTATTTTAATAAATTAAAATGCAAATAGTTAATATACGTTAAAGCTTACTGTTTCAAGCGATTTAATAAATGTTTTGCTTTTACCCATTGTGTGCTGCGCTCGGCAGAAAAGTTTTTAGCGTCTCGTACCTTTGAAACCCTCGCTACGCTCTGGATGCTATCTTTGAATCCTTCTCCTAGAATCCTTCGCTTGCTCAGGCTTTAATAGAGGTAACTCGCCGCAAAATTCAACTTTCCATCTTTGCATAACAAATAATTATATTGTTCAAGTGCGAAATGACGCGGAACGATCCTATCTCCTAAGGTTCAACTAGGTGTTATTTCACCCTAAATCTCTTTGAAACAATACACTTTAATAAGGCAATTAAAATTTCAGCAGCTCAGTACCGAGACCCTTTGCTCTGGTGTTTACACGATGACTATCTGATGAATACCAATAAGGCTAACCAGGGATTCCCAAAGTGGTCGACATCGACCCATTGGGTTCCCAGGGGGTCTTGGGAGCCTTGATATTTACTGAATTTTATGTCTGTTTATTTTGTTCCACTATGATGAGAAATTCATATGCAGTTTACTTACGTCACCAACCGCGTAAAATCGCTTTTTAATTTGTAAGTATTAAATTGGTAAGTATCAATAGTAAAAAAAACTAGAGATAGGATTTTCAAGTAATTTGGCTACGGGGTGGTCCTGAGGTACCTAAGTATCATGTTTTTTAATGTAAATAGACTTGGCCTCATTCCGGATCAAAGATTAAGAAGATGCCGAAGACTAGAAGAAGCCTATTCACTTGAGCTTTAAGCTTTAAATACCAGGGCTGTAGGTTGCCGGTTATACAGACGCGGGCAGGGAATCCCACTCTCCGGCTGTGCGCATATATATGTTTGGAAAAGGGGTCTCTTGTCCGAAATAGTTTGGGAATCCCTGGGCTAGGCTAATTGAGATTACAGGGAAGATGAAATTTCAACCTTGAAGCTATAGAACTAAAATTGAATTATGTTCAGCAAAGTTCTATTGACAGGTTATCGGGGTTGGTTAGTTGTGTAAAGGAAATTTTGCTTAATTTAAGATGGAGTTGGTTTAGTGGGTTAAGTATAATTAGAAAGGGATCTGTAATATAGTTAAAATTGTAAGTTTTATAGGAAATTCATGAAATTATGTCGACGTAATTAGAAATAAGTTTTAGAAAGAAGTTGAATTCTCCTAAAAAATGCAATTCCATTTCAACGAACGGGTTTAATGTGATATTCTTCCAATAAATAAAATAGAACGTTTTAAAACAATAAGTCTTTTAATCCGTGGCCTACAGGTCATAAATAACGATTAAACAAGAATCTTCGTTGAATATTTTATTTTGAAAATTCACTTCGGCATTTAAAAAACATTCATGAACAAACAGCGTAATTACAGAACCTTTTTCCATTGGAAACAAAATCTGTTGTAATTTAACAAGTTTCGTTTGAATCAAAATCAAAACAAGAAATAATAAAAAGGGAGCATGTCACTCATTTAGTATAATCGGGGAACGGCTCGTTCAGATTGGCTACTTTAAATTTTGAAGTTTAAATAAACCAATTTCGAAATCAGTTCAGTATTTTTCAGGAAATCTCAAAAATACTGTTGTAAAAACCGCAAGATGGCAATAAAGTTCACTAGATGGCGCTGCTTATAGCTTTGTCTTTTAATATAGTGAAATAAAAAACATTTTATACGAAAAAATGTAACCCACGAGTTTATTTTGAAAGAAGTTCACTAAATGGCACATCTTCTGCTTTTGACTTAAAAAAAAAGTGAAATAAAAAAACCGACTTAAAAAACCAAAAAGTAAAAAATAAACCTATATAACATCGCGTTTGTTCCGAAGTTCGTCCCATTTTTTGAAATTATAAAATCGTTTCCTAAATTTTGATATCTTGAAAAAACTGTCGTTTGTTCGGTCATGCGGTTTGACGCAAACTAGTTACCTACACTACTAGTTTGAATCAAACCGAAGTGCGGGACTTATCCTAACTTTAAATATTGTGAAATAAAAAACTTTTTATAAAAAAAGCCCACTTCCAAAAATAAAATTAACCTTTTGTTGGAGTCGGTCCAGCCAAGGTAACAAAATAAAAAAATAAAAAAATAATTATTTGCATACAATCACACCAATTATTTAGCCCACGTTAAGTTTCATTAAGAACTTGCGTTATGGATACTAGATAACGGATAAACATACTTAAATACTTTTTTTTTTTTGTAAATACATACTTAATATACATAATTAAACATCCAGACCAAGACAAATAGACATGTTCATGCACACAAATATTTGTCTTGTCCGGGGATCGAACCCGGGACCTCCGGCGCAGAAGGCGGGGATAGTACCCCTGCGTAGAATTCTTTGGTTTACTTTCACTATTTGATTTTTGAAGTCGGTTTTTGAATAAAATTCTTCATATAATTCGAAACGTACTTAACATTCTATACGACAATTTAGTTTGCCTGAGGCTTACACATCAACAAGTCATGCCTTAAGCCTGATTAATCCACTTAGTACAAGATTAACCCAAATTACTAAAAAAATACATCGCTCTAATGTGTCAACAAGTATGTAATGACTTTTTGACGATGTGATACCATTTATGGGTAACATTTAAATTATGGAGAAGCAAATCTCCTAGATACATACAGAATATTAAAAGTAGATACCGGTCAGGTGTGTGTCGAGCAATATGTAGGGTTCCGTACCGAAGTAGTACCTTGTATTGTAAGTACTCACGGTTTTGCGGCTATAAATTATAATGGGAAAGTTTCCAATTTTCTTCTATAAATCAAATTTGAAAATATACACAGCTATCTTTAAACAGGAGGTATCTAAACTTATTAAGTTACACACATAATCGGTAAGTGAACAACTTGCTCCTAGAAATATGGGTCGAAATACTACTCAATTATTTTAAACTTCCATTCTAAAACGATGGCGTGATCAGTCTAATTTGTATGAAGAATCGAATTTTTATTTTTATTTTTCGAGACAAATTTCTAGGAGAAAGTTGTTTACTTACCGATTCTGAGCCAAACTAAAAAAATTAACATACAGTTTAAAAATAGCCCTGTATAAGTTAAATGTGCCGTGTGGTGACGGACTAAGAATACAAGTGTCACCACTCCCTTACTTGCCTGGGATGTCGTAAGAGTCGACTAAGAGGCTCGACGCATTGAACACCTGTGCGAGAGAAGGAAAACTTGAAACAAACCCTCTACCAACCCGTCTGGCCAGCGTGGTAGCAGTAGGCTAATAGCCTCCTATGAACGCCACAATAGGCGTGAGCTAGGAGAGGCCTATGTCCAGCAGTGGACGTCCACAGGCTGATGATGATGATGATGATAAGTAAAATTAAACATAAATGTAAAAGAATCATGAAATATCCCAACAAATAGTGAAGTATATAGGACCTTAAAGTTGCGCTCACACAATAATTTCGCGTCATGAGGCGGCGAAAATAATGAATTTAAATTATCTATTCCTCAGCCATTTCTTGATGCATTAAAAAAAAAACCGGCCAAGTGCGTGTCGGACTCGCGCACCGACGGTTTCGTAAAATATTTTTTATTATAATAAGTAATATGATGTAACAAAAAATTTACGGTTTTCGCAATTTTTCCTTCATCTGTACTATAGGACGTTACTTCGTACCAAATTTCAAGATTCTAAGTTCACGGGAAGTACCCTGTGCGAGTTTCAAAAATTTGCGACATAAACGGTGCTTTGGTTTAGAAGTTTGATTTTTTCACAGCTCCAAGGGATAGAGACCTGAGTATTAGATATAAATTAAGATTGATACCTCCACGCGTTCCTGAGAAAAACGGTCTTGACAGACAGGACGGACGGACAACGAACTGATCCTATAAGGGTTCCGTTTTTCCTTTTGAGGCACGGAACCCTAAAAAACACTTTTTAATTAGTTTTGGTCTATATTTTAATCCCATTCAGTAAAATATAATGTTTTCAACATCAGCAAGCTTTATCATTACTATCTTATCTAATAAGGGTGGTTTTGTATTTCGAAATTTTAAACGATGGTTCTTATATTGCTGTTTTAGACAGCTACAAACTTCTTCAGTATGTTTTTATTTTTTTATTCACAATGCTATCTCATAAGATACACTCACCGGCACATCTAACCGCCCACCCCGTACTATTTGCGACTCTATACGTAAAAATGACAATATATATTTCTGCAGATCCATATGCTAATGTTTCAGATAAGCATTCTACTATCCAATGAATACTTTAAAGAGTTTTTAAAATCTCTTCCTGTTTCCAAACTTCCGTTTAAGCAAAGCATTACTTTTACGGATCTAAGTGCACTAATAAGAAATATTATATTGATATTGTTATGTATAACATCGTAAATTAAGCATGTTTGTTTGTGAATAACGGGGTGGGCGATTGGATGTGCCCGTGAGTGTATATATATTATAACAAAAACAACTTTGTCTCCTCTTCGATGGATCCACATTTGGTAGTTCGAAATCCATCAATCGAGTGGAAACTTGATTTGCCGCGAAGAATGTACGATTCTAGAAGACCCAACTAACGCCATATGTGACGTGGGGTGTTGCTATGAGAATGAGTTTTTTTACTCTTAAACATCCCTGGCAATCCCGCAAGGATGGTATAAAATTTTAAATGTATGTATGAATACCGTACGATATTTTTTACGAAATAATACATGGCGCTCGTCTTGTCTCAAGTGTGTCTAGGTTTGCCTAAGCAAGTACTTAACTAAAACACAACAAAGTAACACTATTAATTTCAAACAGTTTCTAAATCCTAACTAATATTATAAATAAGAAAGTGTGTTTGTTTGTCCTTTCTTTACTATGCTAAGCAACCAATCGACTTGATTTTTGGCATAGAGTTAGTAAGTTAGAGAAAAAGCGGAGAGTAACATAGACTACTATTTATGCCGATATTCCTACGGGAACAGGATCCACGCGGGTGAACCCCGGGCAGCAGCTAGTTTCTAAATATAGGTATATTTCACATTTCTAAGTATCAGCATCGGTCTGAAACTTGAGCAGATTCAAGTTATTTCAAGTTAGTCTGAGGAGCTAACCACGATTCGCCATCTAGCTTAGATGTAACTTGTAACTTGGATTCCGAATTAATCCTGATACGTCCTAAACCCCAATATCGAACTGGTGTATTGGAATACAGATCTGTAGATTGTGGTCCTATTTTGGAATTGAATTTCAAGGAACTTAAGAACAACTTTCCGAAACGGCAAAAAATGTATGAAGAATTCTTGGGGTGCATATTTCAGATATCCCATAATAAGACGTTATCGTCATCTGCCATTTTAAATGTCCTTACTGCTAGGGCTCTGGTCTTCATTATGGGGAGAATGGGCCATGATCCACCACTCGGGCTCAATGCGGATTGGTTGGTTTTAACGGCTGCCAATGAAGCCGGAACCAACAGCTTAACGTGCTTTCTGAAGCACCAAGCGGCTCAAGATAGCAAATTATTGGTCACCCATCCTATGACCGGCCGTTGCGAAAGTTGCTTAACCTCAACAATCGCAGGCCAAGCGCGCGAACCACTGCACCACCGAGCTAACTCTTCCACATAATAATTTATTTTATTTATTAATTAATTCTTTATTGCATACAACAGCAAAAGGCGGACTTAATGCCCTTAGGCATTCTTTACCAGTCAACCGGAGAGGGTGTAAAGGAGAGATCCATATAATTTGATTTCTAATGTTTGAGCATTAAAGGCAGTCTGTCCTCGCTCAATCAAATCACCAAAATGATAAAAAATGAGGTACTGATTGATCCTGACTGGAAGTTCCTGTTAAGTTCATGCATCTTATAGTGACAAAAATTAAAAAAGTATTACGAAATATTGGGATGCATATTAGGAGAAAGTTGGAAATGCCCGTTTAGTACTTTTTTTGAATTTCGATGGTCGTCCGCATATGTCTCGGTAGCTCAGTGGTTAGAGCATTGATATCCAAAGGTCGTGGGTTCGAGTCCCATCTCCGAATTCACTTGTGGCCGAGTTGATTATTAGTAATATTCTATTTAAAATGTATCATAAATATAAAAATAGCATTGAAAAATGCAAAAAATCAAAAATCATAAATGGCTGTTACATCTTAATCGATCGTTAAACATTTGAATATTCCTAGCATTGTTGTGACAACGCTGGCCTATAGCGTATTAAAAATATAAAGGTATTGGAGAGTTTCGACGGTCGTCCGCATACGTCTCGGTAGGTCAGTGGTTAGAGCATTGGACCGGATATCCAAAGGTAGTGGGTTCGAGTCCCATCTCAGAATTCACTTGTGGCCGAGTAGATTTTTTCCAATATTATTCTTTTTACCATTTATCATAAATACTATTTTGAGATACTATTTCCCATCCCCATTTCCTTAGATTAGATCACCTTACTACAACGCCAACGGAATGACAGGAGTTATTTTACTCTGAGTCCGGTCGCTGACAAAATGTATTTTGTGAAGTCGTATCAGTTTTATGTAAAGTAAATTTTATTTTCGTGTCTCATATTCTGAAAGTAACTCATAACTTGCCTAAAATGCGGGTTGAAAGTGATATGTGGCGGCCCTAGGGCTGTAATAAATTTGAAAAAAGAATAGGGGGTGTCATGTCAAATCGATATCTGTTATCTCTTTGGACTTTTATTTACCAAAGGTATGTAGGCAAAGGCACAGAAGCCTATACAGCTTAATTTGCTACATTATAAAATAATTAAAATCGTAGACACCTTACAAAATTTTTTTTAGAATATTCTGTTTGTTTTTACTTTCCTCATATTCAAAATGAAAAGTAGAGTGTTTACTTCGGGTGTATGGACCCATAACAGTCTCGAACTATCGGCGCCCTCACTTCGTTCGGGCGCCAAAACACTCGACTGTTATGGGTGTCATACAGCCCTTGGTAAACAATCTACTATTATTTAGTAGCCTGAACACTTCAGGGGCCGTATCGCGCATGTGGCGTCGGCATCGAAATAGGCTTCATTTGACAGATGGATGTGACACATTGCTGCTTCTTTTTCTTCTTTCTTAATTAATGGCGTGCTCGTCTTAATTAATGGCGTGCTCGCGTTAAATACGCGAATTCTGCCAATATCAAGTAATTTTGTATTAAACAGAAATTGTACGGTAGATAGAGTTAAAAAGGGAGCCTCACAACACGTGTTATTACGAAAAAAACTCGGGTCAAACTCTCCTGCTTCTTTTTGACTAAGTCTAAGTCGTTCCTCCAATACTTACTCGTCCTCGACTTAACAAAACCTCATTTGAATACCTCTTCGAAATACTCATCAAAATCGGTATTCTAAGTCATAACTCCGTAAGGACATGGAGGAGCCAAAGAGTACGTAGCCACTCCGTGTTAGGCCTAGCGCACCGCACACTACCATTTTTACCCACGACGAGGTTGAGTGAAGTGTAAAAAGTTTTGGAGGAACGACTTAGAATATGGGGGTAAGAGCAATATGTCACATCCATCTGTCAAATATAGTCAATGTCGATGACGACACTTCTGCGGTAATTCCTCAGGTCCTATTATAATATTTAAAAAAATACTTACGAATATATAGGTGAGTCATGACCCTGCTTGTACCAGATGACCAGCCCCACTTTGTCATCAGGCAGGGTGGGCGTGACGTCACATGGCAACTCTACCCCACCACCGGTCGGCGCGTGTAGGGATTCGATGGCCGCTGAAATAAAAAAAAAAGGTTTTTATTCCACATCTGCGTACAAAGCGTTTCTCCTCATCTTATTTTAGAGCTAGCGCAGACGACGGATAAGGGGGGACTTTTTGTCCGCGACACGTCTTTATTGTTAACCAAATAAGATTGAACTTATAGTAGATAGTCTTCGTTATATATTCAACTTTATGTTCTTAGTTATAAGGTCGTGTCGCGGACAAAAAGTCCTCCAATGTCCGTCGTCTATTGCTCTTATGCGCACAGATAGGGAGGGAAATTCCTTGCTGCGTTTGTGTTTTCGGGAGCTTACAACCTTGGTGTATTGAAAGCTCGAGTGATTAGGCTTTTTCTAGACTATCTCTATCTTCGATCTCTTATTAAATCCATCGATTCAGAATGAGACCAGCCCCCTAATTGTCTAATTTCAAAATCTATCACAATCCCTTTCAAAGGTATTATGATTGTGATAGTGGTTTATGGAATTGTGTAACTTATAGTCGCAATCCCCTTCGGAACGAATGATGTTTTAAATGACACTTCATTTGACATTTCTCCATACATTTGAAAGATATTATCGTCTGTCACTTTGCTTTGAAAGTTCAATTACGTTCATTCAATACCTTTCGAAACGCGTCCCGATCACAATCCCTATCAAATGTCTAATAGTGACGGCCTGAAGTATGTGAATATCTTTCAAATGATGAATTAAAAGGGATTGCGATAGAACTTAAAATTAGACAATATCCCCCAGGAGTAAGCTATTTAATGTAACAAAAGTGGCTGTGACATACATCGATTTGGCCGAATCTATAAGAGTTTCGTTTTTTGCCTTTAGGCTACGAAACCCTAAAAATGCGTGTATAATAATAAAAATCTTTATTTCTCTTCACAAATATAAAACATGACATTATTACTATAGTTTCACAATAACATTTCTTATCAACTATTTGTGGGAGACTGGAGTCTAAACTTGGCAGAATACTGCCTGTATTATAGTACTCCAGGCCTCCAACCCTCGATGAAGTCAACATTTGAGATTACATAACCACCCATTCGCATGTGTAGCTATAAAATAATCATTATTTCTATTTGAGAGATCATAAAGGGATATAATTTTAAATTAACAAAGCTAGTATGTGTGTGTGTGTGTATCTGTGTGTGTGTGTCTGTCTGTGTATGTGTGTGTGCGTGCATTTTCTCATTGAATACGTTTTTCAATCTCATCATATGATTTACTAAGAAGCCAATGTTATATTATCTTTTTGCATACATAATAATTACTAGGATAAATATTATTAATTTTATTAGCATAATTATAAAGTTTCTTACATAATATATAAAAGAACCTATTGGGAAACGTAGTGCGGAAACTCTCAACAAAGCATTCCTTAACAATAATACCGGATACTGTACCATTCGAATTTCTGAGCTAATGTCATCAACAACATCAGGAATGATGAAAGTAAAAGTACGCGAAGAACTTAGACGTGCTTATAATAAAGTAGGTGTTGAATATACAAAATATTTGACCTGAAATATGTAAAATATAGGTGCTTATAAGAAGGTCTAGACTAGACTGAACTTAATAATTCAAGTATGATAATTCTCCAGTGTCTAATTTTAGTTTTAGAATAATATCTACCTAACGATACCCGTACTAAATTATTTTGACTGGCTTGCTATTTAGGCATTACGTTGTACTTAAATTCCTAGCCTGAGGTAGAATTTAGACCTGCGAACTAAAATTGCTAATGTCTAACGTAGCAATTTTTGAAATATCTAGGTGTGAATATTTAAGGGTAAGACAGGTAGGTACCGTCAAACTGTGCGCTAAATTTTTATATGAAAACCATAAAATACGAGTCATGTCACCATGTCCACCATCACGTCACCATCGTGACGTCATCATCATCAGTTATTTTAAAATCCCTAAATCTTAAATCTTCATTTGACAGATGGATGTGACATATTGCTCTTAGTCTTTGGTAAGTTTTTATTTGTGTTAAAAAGAAGCAGCAATATGTCACATCCATCTGGACAATCGTAAAGTCAATCGTAGAAGCGATCGGACGTGTTATTAAATAAATGTAATAAATTAATTAATCTATTGCAAATCTGTGACCTAGTTCTACATAACACGGAAGAGATACATATCTGTGTCAGTTCAAGACTCTTATTGGTTTAATTTAATTATATTATTGGTGTTGTTTATAATGTTAAGTGAAATTTAGTAATATAGAAAATGGATAGTCCGTTTAATCGGAGTGCGCTTACGCGTCGCAGCCCTCCACCCACGCCCACTCCCCAGTCGCCCGCCCGCGCCCTGCAGGAAGATGAGCCCCCCGAAGTTGTGTCCACGCCGGAAATCCAGGGTTGGATGAAAACCATTGAGCAGTGCTTGAATGAAGTGTGCAGTATATCAGGCGATGGAAAATTAAATTCGGAACAAAAACTCCGTATTAACAATCTGTGTCGCAAAATCAGTCGCTGAAGCAATACCAGTCGCTGAAGCAAAGAGCTATCCAAGACCATCGCTCACTTAACGCACTGAAAGACCAAATTGACCTCTCCCAGCGACTTCAAGAACTCCAAAAGAGTATAAAAGAGTCATCCAAGCCGGTCGCGAGTACAACCTCTTTCGCTGACATGGTGAAGAAAAGCTCTAACAACTACATAAAGCCCAACATTATTAACTCCGTAGCCATATACCCTACTGACAAAATGAAGTCGAGTGACGAGACCAAAACTCTGGTGCAAAAAATTATCAAACCGGACCAAATGCAACTGCACGTAAGGGCTCTACATAAAACTAGGAACGGAGGCGTGATCATCAGCACTGACACCAAGGACGACATTGAGAAGCTGAAGCAGTCTGCACAATTTACGACCTCGGGCCTCACAGTTGATGAACCATACAAACGAAAGCCGAGAATTGTAGTAATTGGTATTCCGACTTGTATGCAAGATAGAGACGTTTTTAACTGCATATACCATCAGAATTTAGCTGGCAAGATACAGGGTATGACACTTGAGACCTTTTTGACCTCAATTAAACTTAGCCATAAGTCGGGAAAAAAAGATGCTGAGACCTGTAACTATGTTATCGAAGTCCCTGCAGACATTTGGAAGGCCTTAATTACTAATGACAGAGTGTTTATTAACTGGTCATCATGCCCTGTGCGTGACTTTACTTTAGTAACCAGATGTTACAAGTGTCAACAGTATGGCCATGCCGCCAAAACGTGTCGGGAGGAGGTGAACACGTGCGGTCACTGTGGCATAGTAGGTCACGCCATAAAAGAGTGCACGAAGTCATCTGAGCAGTCAAAGTGTCCTTAAACAGCACACTGCACTTCCCTACAGCACTGAAATTACTAACAAAAGACGAAAAGATAGAGTTTGCCCACAAAATACGGGAATGAAATCTGCCTTCTCTTCCAGCTTCTTCATGTTCAAAGTCAAAGTCAAAGTCAAAATTATTTATTGTAAAACACAGGTAGGTACATTAGGTGGTTGTAAAAAATATATATAAAATGGTTCAGCTGGTTTCTGCCGATGTGACATACAATAAAATTTAAATTCAAATACAATGTCAAAGCTTTAAAAAGCCCATTATTTATAGATGAAACAGTATTCATTAAAAATATCAATTAAATTAATTTTATACTAAACGTCATTATCATTAAATTAAATTAAATTTACTACATAACAATAGCCTAAAATATAAATCATGTATGTCAATATGTTTCTAGGGCCTTTGCTTTATAATAGATTTAATGCCAAATTTGGTATTTATTCTATTAATTATCACAGCACAAGGAGCATTCTGTATGCAGCTCTTCAAAAAATGTCCTACGAAGACACAGAGAAATTATTGCTTGTGATTAAATGATAAAAAGTTTTAGTACCTATGATATTTATTTTAATAAGTTAGGTGTATTATTTATATAGTATTATGTTTGTTTGGCATGATCTTGTTAATTAATGATATTGTATTTGGTTGTTTAATTTAAGTATAATGTAAGTCCTTTTTGCCAGGGTATTCCTAGTTCAGGATAATTATATAATTATAGATTTTGGTAAAAATTCTAGGCTATAAGTTTTTAACACTGTAATGTTTTGATTATTGAATAAATTATTTATTATTATTTATTATTATTATTATCTGTCAAATGAAGCCGACTTCAATGCCGACGACACTTCCGCGGTACATTTTAATTTATTTTTTATTCGTTACATACAAAAATACAAATGTTTCCTCTTTATAATATGAGTATAGATAAAGATAAAATTTCTTTTTAAAACAAATAAAAGAAAGTAAAATCGTATGTGCATAGAAGAATGCAGCTTACAATGCAATGACCAGAGGTTCCTAAACTAGGCTAAGCCTGAAACTTGGGTACCAAAAAATAAATTAAAATGTACCGCGGAAGTGTCGTCGGCATTGAAGTCGGCTTCATTTGACAGATGGATGTGACACATTGCTGCTTCTTTTTAACACAAATAAAAACTTACCAAAGACTAAGAGCAATGTGTCACATCCATCTGTCAAATGAAGCCGACTTCAATGCCGACGACACTTCCGCGGTACATTTTAATTTATTTTTGGTACCCAAGTTTCAGGCTTAGCCTAGTTTAGGAACCTCTGGTCATTGCATTGTAAGCTGCATTCTTCTATGCACAAACGATTTTACTTTCTTTTATTTGTTTTAAAAAGAAATTTTATCTTTATCTATACTAATATTATAAAGAGGAAACATTTGTATTTTTGTATGTAACGAATAAACTCAAAAACTACTGGACCGATTTTGACGAAATTTGGTATAGAGAATCCTTAGACCCCAAGTAGTAACATAGGCTATAAATGATCCCGATATTCCCACGGGAACGGGCACCACGCGGGTAAAACCGCGAGTATCCGCTAGTCATTATATAAATTCATACGAGGCAGTGGCGGCACGGCAAGGCGGGGAGCGACCGTGCCCAAAATCCGAATGTTACCTTACCTTAAGAGTGTGACTACACTCTTTCCAGAAGCAGAGTGGTCGTAATCATCACTTCAGGTTTAGTGAACTGGTGGCTTGTTTCTTAACATAATAAATGACGCCTTTATTTTGTATTGTGTAGTTAAGTAGTTATTAGTATATAGTTGTATTGTAGTTTAGTTTATTTTACTTATTTTAGTATTGTTTTGACGTTACATTAATGCTTTACTTATACTTAGTAAATATATAATATATACTTTTAAATATATAATACATAATATAAGTATTAGACAAATTATTAGTATCTATTAGAGTAATTAATTACAAACAAGTATAAAAAATGCTTACCAAATTTGTACCAGTGTCGAGGGGTCAAAATATGGCGAAGGTAAGCCAAGTTGGGCCAATAATTTCTCCTAAAAAGATCTTAATATATGGTAGTCCGTTGGGAATCGGTATATATGTACTCTTCGCCACTGATGTACCCATATACCCACAATTTAACTACAAACACTTAGTTTACAGAATCAATTTCAAAATTATGCAAATTAGACTGTGCGTAGATTTTACTGGTTTAGCCCGGATTTGAACCGGCCTAAATGGAAGTTCTAACTACCAAGACCATTTCGTATAGGATTGGGTAACGGAACGGAATTTACTTGTGAATGAAATAAAAATGAGGTGAAGATCGTGTTTTTTTTTATTTTCTATGAACTACGAGGATCTCAGCTTTAGACTCTTAGCCCTCATCATACCTGATCTTAAGTAATATAGAAGCGAGCCTCTCCCTAAATCCTCAATAACTGAGGAACTGGGCTATCTTATCTTTAACTGCCGGAACACAACAATGCTGAAAACATTGTTGGTATGGCGTCAGACTTAGAAAAGATGGTGGTAGCTAGCTACCGAATACATACAATATTATGTACCGGTATATATCGGTATCCGGTCCTCATAGGTCTCTGTAGCATAATTGGTTAGCTGGGCCGGATTCCCAAGGATGCGGGTTCGAATCCCGTCAGGGCGACATGAGACAAGTTGCTTTTTTCTAGTATGTTTTCTTGTTTAATATTTATCACATAATAATCGCATTGTAAAATGCAACATAAAAAAGATACTTATACAATAAAATAATTCGCACATTCCTATACGAATTTTAAATTCAGTCTAACCCTTAACCACTTTTATCGATTACCAGCAACTGCGCAAAATGAGCATCGATTTGCATCATAATCGAGAGGCATCATCGAAAGCTGCTGTTTGCCCCGGGAGTACAATCGTCGACAAATCAATCACAACACTTACCAATATGCACTTTAAGACCTTGCTTTAAGAGTTATATTGGATTAAAGGTATTTATAGCTAATCGAGATGTGAAGATAACCGAAGGCTAATGCGATGTTATTTATGGCGTCTGATATGTAGTTTGTATGTCTGTAATTGCCAACTTGATTTCGCTCGCGTTGGTGTAATTTTCACTTTAGTCAGTTTGATTGGAGAGATAAATGGGGATGAAATATTGACGTGGTATTAATTCAATATACAATACGAATGATTTTTACCTTTAAAATAATGGGCGACAGAGCTGCATGTGTTTTTTAATTGCTATTTACGAAGAACGGGTGGTTTAAAATGTATTAATTACAATTCAAAATGCGGCGGTACTAAATTTTATGTTTTAGTAAGGCACCTACTAGTAAAGGCGAATGAGTTTGAATTATACAGCCATATAAAAAAAAAAAACTATTACCCTATATTCTCCACAGCACATGACGTCTTTAAAAAATACCTAACCTTTGAATTAAAGTGACAAAAGAAACGGAGATGACTCCATGAGTTTTTATTACTCAAAATTTAACATCTTCTAACAATAAATATTCCCCAAATCACAAAACAAAATACCTATTAAAGAACTTAAATCGTTTTACGAACGAACTCTATTAACCTTCGTACATAAATACAAACAATAAAATGCCCAAATTAATGCGTCACGAATGGGCGCGTAAAACGGAACGTCGCGGCGGACATTCGTATTCTAATGACGTCGTCAAACGTCAGCCGCTGTTTGTTATTAGCTGGCTCTCTTTACAGTATTGCCTGCGCTCACTTCGCAAGATAGATATGATTGTTTTGGCGTGGCATAAAAACGTAGTGATTACTTGCTCAGTGGCGTGGCATATAGGCACAAATAGATATATGCATAGCCAAAATAAATTAACAAGTGTTACAGAAACTATATCATCAATTTTAAAAGTCTTGTTATTCTTACGACTTTTATAGAAGTAGTATATAATCACTTGGATTATTTTATGTAATTAAATTAAAATTTCACTTTTATTGTTCCATTTAACAAGCAACAATCAAACAACATATTGTTGTCATTAACCTAGATCCACATTAAATGATCATTGTAATAAAACGATAAATATGAACATTTTAATTGTGGCTTACTCTCATTTGAATAGTAATATCAATTATTGGTAACAATCATAGTGAAGAAGGAATTAGCAGTAGTAGAAATTAGGCTTTTCGATTTTTGTTGGTTATTCTTACAAAGTAAGTACTTGTCATCGTAACTCGAAAAATCGATTATAAGCCACCTCTGTGGTCTAGTGGTGACACCACCGGTATCAGACCCAAAGGTCCCGAGTTCGATTCCCAGGGGGTTACTATTATTAGGACCTGCTATAAATATGCGTAATTAGCTACTACCACTTTATCTAAATCTAATGCCATAACGTTTTCAGCATTGTTAAAAAAAAAATCAAAACTATCTACATTTGACAAGGCATCAAAGTTTACCAGAGGCACCACAACCAGAAACCACAGAATAATGTGAAAACACAGATAATAATACTAAACAAGTGACAAGAAGACCTCACCTACTGACTTGATCATTTCACTGTATCGATGCAGTGATTGTAAAGGCAGATAAAAGTTTTCTTTATTAGTACGGTCGGTAAAAAATAAATGATTCATGCTTTTGAATACAAAAGTTGGTTTCCTGCGGCATAAAACAAGTTAACAGAACCTTTGTTGAAAAGAATTATTGGGACGTATTTCGATTCTTTTCAATTTAGTTGTATGTAATAAAGTATACTAAAAAAATATAGGTTAACTTTAGTATTTTTGTTAGTGGAGTGCGTTTGGTCCGATCAATAGTAAAGATCCTCGCGGTTTTACCCGCGTGGTGCCCGTTCCCGTTTGAATATCGTGATAAAATATAGAAATGTAGCTTTCTAATGGTCTAAGAATTTTCTAAATCGGTCCAGTAGTCCCTGAGATTTGCGCGTTCAAACAAACAAACTCTTCAGCTTTATAATATTACTAGAGGCCGGGCGCGGTTTCACCCGCGTGGTTCCCGTTCCCGTGCGAATTTTGGGATCATTTATAGCCTATGTTACTACTTGGGGTCTAAAGATTCTCTATACCTAATTTTGTCAAAATCGGTCCAGTAGTTTTTGAGTTTATTCATTACATACTAAAATACAAATCTTTCCTCTTTATAATATTAGTATAGATATATAATAATATATAATATATAAGTATAGATTAGTATTTTGAGCCTGAATTATCTTTGCGCAAGCATGCTAAAAGCCACTCTTTCAATTACGAATGAATGAACAACGAAATATTATAAAAAATAACTCAATTTGAAGTAACATTATAATTTGGACATAAATTCAATTCTATGTTACAGCCAATTATCATTTCAACTGTAGAAATCAGTTAGCTATTCAAGAGTACCATTAAAATGTTTTGACTAGCTTGCTACAAAATTTTAGGAATGTCTATGAAATTTACTCTTTTTAATAAAGAACGTCTCTTCTATCAAAAATAGTTACGAAACTTATAAAGGGCAGCGTACACAAAGAGCGAAGCGAAAAAGGCTTTCCGCGCTGTTTCGCTGAAACAAGCAAATCAAAATATACGTATTTGAATCAATTCATTTTGATCGACTCGGAGACAAGACCTAGGTTTGGAAATTTAACAATTAGAATTTAGAAATTCAATTGTTGATGGACATTGAGTTTGTTGAATAATGTTATTATATTCAAATACAATACAATGGCATTCTGAAGACTGAAAATATAAATTAATATTGAAATAATTCATTATCCTTTGAAATTATAAAATGTTTTAGCGAGAAATTAGTTCTATAAAGCCCATTCCCTATTTCGGCTATAGTATTTCTCGTTATGAAAGTAAGATTAGGGCAGGAAAAATTAACAGTCGAAAGCAAGTTTTAACTGGTAATTTTATCATGGAATAGTAGCTTGCTTTACTGTCCAAATAGAACAAAGGAAAATTAATTTCGATTTTTGTGTCCACAATTGACATACCTACATTAAATAACAAATGTGATGTGATTTGGAAGATAGATGTTTGGACGTTTGTTACTCAATAACACAATAGCTGCAGAACGGATTTCGACGATTGGCACACAGTTACATGAAAAATGATTAAAGATAGGAGTTTTTTTTTATCCTGATCCCCCTAAAGATTTTATAAATGGGCGCGGACGAAGTCGCGGGCGGTAGCTAATAAAAAATAATAGAAGCGTAACTGATTTCACTCTATAATAATAATTCGATCAACAACAAGTTTTCTTAACGCCAATTGACGCTTAAAACTTCCAAGAATTCAATTAATAATTTAGGTGGGCAACACAAGAAACGTTTGGCCTAAGTAATTCACCGTAACATTGAGTTTCTTAGAACTTTAAAAGTTCCTTTTAAAATGGTACAACAATAGAAGCAAACTTCAAGGCGATTGTGAATGGATTTAAAAATATGTATGTGTTACCGTGAAACTGTGGTTCTGGACAAAATACGGTATAGCCCAAAATAGTGTAAGATAGTAAAAAAACATGGAGACTAAAAGTTTAAACATTTACCTAAAATATGAAGCTTTACTTTCTTTGATATTTGTCATAGTAACGTTGTAATAATTTTGTCATTTATTGAAAGGCTCGAGAAGCAGCCTAGTGGTTGGCGTTAAACGGACAAAATGACGTTCCCAATATTGATAAATTTTTATTTCGGCATACCGATGTTCATTAGATACTAGCTTCCGCCCGCGGTCTCACCCGCGTGGTTCCCGTACCCGTGTGAATATCGGTACAAAAAGTAGCCTATGTTACTCTCCATAGGCTACTTTCCTCCAAAGTCCTGTCAACTAACTCTATGCCAAAAATCAAGTCTATTTGTTGCTTAGTTAGGGCATCAAGGAAGGTCAAACAAACACACTTTCGCATTTATAATAATAATTGACGACCTGTTTGGCGCAGGGGTACTAACCCCACCTTCCCCGGACAAGACAAATATTTGTGTGCATGAACATGTCTATTTGTCTTGGTCTGGGTGTTTAATATGTATATTATGTATGTAATTACAAAAAAAAGTATATAAGTATGTTTATCCGTTATCTAGTATCCATAACACAAGTTCTTGATGATACTTAACGTGGGCTAGATAATTGGTGTGATTTGTATGGAAATATTTATTTATGTAAATATTTACTTAGGATTAGGATGTTATTTCAATTGGATTCGATGTTTTTTTTGTGTACGTAGGTACACGAACATGTATCATTAAGGTCTACTTCCAGGGGCGTACAACGTTCATTAAACTGTGTAGAGCTTACTGTATAATTTATTAAAAGTGCAAAAAGTTATTTAAATGTCGAATAGGACATCGAAAAAACCAGGCTTTTAAAATAATAATAAAATAATAAAAATAAATTTTATTTTCTCATCACAAACTTAGCATTGAAATAAAGTTATTTACAAAACAGGAATAAGGAATCTAAGTTTGTGAGAGGCTGATGCCTGAGCTAGGTACAAAATACCTGTGTTACAGGTCACCAGGCTCCCACCACCTCGAACCACATTATCACTGATAAAAACGATATCTAATAGATGTCGCTGAGAGAACATGAGAAGATTAATGGCTAAACATTAAAAAAAAAAATATAAAGAAAAATAAAAATAATAAGAAAAATTAACAATGTAGATGATGCAAGAGTGCATCTAAATACGTGTTTGTGCGTGTGTGTGTGTGTGTGTGTGTTGTGTGTGTTGTGTGTGTGTGTGTGTGTGTGTTGTGTGAGTGTGTGTGTGCGTACGTGTGTGTATGTATATGTTCGAATATAGTGAGACCTACAGTGACTTACAGCTGTTATTTTGTACAAGTGTGTGGTGCAGTTGTAGTTAGTGCATGTACCTCACTTAGCAGGTAATTTGTAAGAGGTTTTCTGTTTCGTCGTAGGTCAAGTTCAAGAGCCACCTGGTAAGTTTCTTTTTGCAAGCCTTTCTTGTAAAATGTTCACTTCCTGTCCAGTAAAATACATCAAACTCAGGTAGTTAGACAAAAGCAAAATTCAGAAGTTCGACTGCAACATACACATTGTTGATTCTTATTGTTTGTGTCAAAAGTGTAAAAGCATATTATATTGAAGCTCGGAGGTACAAAGAGCTATCAAAGCGTACGGGCTGCCAAAAATTATTGGACTTTTTATATAAAATTGTCAACCCGATGTATTCATCAAAGTGAAATATGTACGAAATTTTTTTAAAGTTGGATGACTTTGATAGCAAAATTAAACATCATACCTTAAACCTACTTTATGATGTGGCGTGGCTTGGTTCGCCAGCACGTACTTTCGCAATGGTCGGTCACGGGATAGGTGACCTAAATGTATCCTCCGTGCTTTGAAAAGACGTTGGTCTCATTTTTGTTAAGTTACAATAAAAAATATGATGTAAAAAAATGTTTTTTTTTTATGATTTTTTAATTTTAGCATTTTTCAATGCAATTTTTATGCTTATGATAAATTTAAATAGAAAAATATTGGAAAAAATTAACTCGGCCAAAAGTGAATTCTCAGATGGGACTGGAACCCACGACCTTTGGAAATCCGACCCAAAGCTCTAACCACTGATAAGTCTCGGTAGCTCAGTGGTTAGAGCATTGGACCGGATTTCCAAAGGTCGTGGGTTCCAGTCCCATCTGAGAATAGCTCTATACGCAGTGTATAGCTGCATCCTTTAATCAACATTATTTTAATAATGCGATGGCAGTTGATGGTAGTGCCTCTGGCAAGTATGAAGGCTCAAACGTATAAACCCGTGTCATATAACTTAGTTTGAAACTAAATAATTGGCGTAACTTGTATGGAATGTTATTATCTGTTCCGTATAGGAATATGTAGACCGCCCCCCCTTCCCCCCTCTAACCCTCTAGCCAACTGGCTTTCTATTCGTTTAGACGCAAACTTCAAAGATATCAAAAATAAGCAATAAATTATTAAATTAGGTTTTAATTTTTGCATTTTTACAATGTACAACCGCCTCTGTGGTCTAGTGTATCAGACCCAGGGGTCCCGGGTTCGATTCCCAGCGAGGGTACATATTGTATTCGGTTTGGTTGGTGGTAGGACTTGTTGTAAGTCCGCCTCGCTAGCTACCACCATCTTTTCTAAGTCTGACAACATAACAACAATGTTTTCAGCATTGTTGTGTTGTGTGAAAGTTAAAGATAAGATAGCCAGCTCCTCCATGATTGAGGATTCCGGGAAAGGCTCGCTTCCATCTTCAGCCTTATCAATACTTAACAGCAGGTATGATGAAGAATATCACCGTCGTTCATTAAAAAAAAAAAAAACGATTCTTATGTGATTTTTAAAGAAGAAAATCAACTTCCTTTGGACAGCATTGGACCGGAATCAGCAGTTTAATGTTTTTTTAATCTTTTTCTTGTTTAAAATGTATCAGATAATAATTAAATTAGTTGAAGTAAGCTTTACAATTAACCTACTAGTCATTTTAGAAAATAAATAACAACGCCCTTACTTTTAAATTTATGCCTACAAGTAAGGCTTTATAATTTGACCTGTTGATTGATTCTACGTGAACACTAAATTTGTAATTTCGGTCGTGAGTGAGCTTTTAATACATACAAGATGACTTTTTTTACGAATGACTGAGAGAATCTTCGCCTTCATCATACCATGTTAAGTATTGATAAGGCTGGAGATGGAAACGAGCCTCTCCCGGAATCCTCAGCCACTGAGGAACTGCCTATCTTAATTAGAACTGCCGGAGCACAACAATGCTGAAAACATTGTTGTTATGGCGTCAGGCTTTGATAAGATGGTGGTAGCTAGCCAGGCGGGCTTACAACAAGTCCTACCACCAACCAAACCGAATACAATATGTACCCCCGCTGGGAATCGAACCCGGGACCTCTGGGTCTGATACTGGTGGTTGTACCACTAGACCACAGAGGCGGTTAAAGAAACTAAAAAGTCGAGAGATGTTCTACCAAGCTGCCCAGTCCACATTATTGCCTAGATGTTCAATACTCAATTTTTTATTCCTAGACGCATGAAACAAATAAATAAATAAAATAAAAATATATTTGTTCCTACCTAACTCAGTCTGATATAATAAAATCAACTATAAATTGCATTTTTACAGCTTCTTCGCGAGTGTAATAATAAATAAATAATTTCCTACAAACCAATTATCTATCCCACGTTAATCTCATTGAAGAACTTGTGTTATGGATACTAGTTAACGGATAGACATACTTATATATATTTTTTATAAATAAATACATAATATACATATTAAACACCCAGATTAAGACAAATATACGTGTTCATGCTCATAAATATTTTTCTTATCCGGGGATCGTACCCGGGATCTCTGGTGCAGAAGGCGGGCTTAGTACCCCTGCGCCAAACGGGTCGTCGCAAGAAAGTTTTGTGCGAGTATAAGTCGAGCCTCATTTTTTTATTGTATCGGGTTTTCGTAGTGTTGTGAAGCCTGACCTGCCTGACCTTCCTAACATGCAGTTGACTGTACGTTACTAACAAAAGCTAGATCACAGTACCAGGAATAAAAAAAATACCTGAAATATTTACTATTGAAACTCTATTGGTAGAATTTTGAACGTGAATTTTTCACGAATGCTTTTCAGAAATTTATAAAATAGAGTCAACAAGTGAACATATCAATATTGGATAAATAAATTGTTTTATAAAAAAAGTAAAGAATAATTAGGTATGTTGAAACAATTTCGAAAGCACTTAACTTGTTTATCTTAGGTAAGTTTATTTGAATAAAAATATTTTGACTTTCACTACTATTAAGTATTCTGTGCTTTCACTTCATTTATATTATGCTCATAAAAAATATAAATAAATATTTCAAAATGTAAATATTTTCGTTTCAAACTATGGACTTTACAATGTACTCCAGAAGCTAAATTAATAATTCCAGTTAGCGGAAAATGGAACGCGTCCTGATTTCGCGAAACTAATACATAGCATAGAAAACTGTGAGTGCTTTCACATGCGATTGCGTTGGTTAAGCAACTTTCGCTATGGTCGGCCACGGGATGGGTGGCCAAAAATGTTGTATCTAGATCTCCTCCATGTTTCCGAAGGAGAATAATTGTAGTCGTTAGAACTCACCGATCCGTATTGAGCCTGCATGGTAGCTATTCGTCCAACTGAAGGGAAAGCCAGTGCCCTCGCAGTGGGGGACTTAAGGCGTGGCCGATTTTACACTTATTTGATAGAATCAGGAGTTATTTGGTATTGCACCGATGCTTGGTATTGGACGGTCTATCAACTCTCGAGGATGATCACTGGCTACGGAACTTAACAAGAACCTTTTTAATTTAAGTGCCACTGATAGCCCCCTATGCAGAGGCTGCATGGAGATTGAAGAAACAGCGCTACCTACTCACGTCTTGCTTGGACTGTGACGGAGTAGCCTCTTACCGGGCGAAGTACCTCGGCTCACCAGGTAGTTTCCGAATAGCCGTCTCAGATGGCGCTGGGAGCATTCCTGGTTGAGCTGGGATGGCTGGAGTGGTCCGGCCTGACACCCTCCAGACAAAAAATAGGCGCAAAAATTCGGTGACTTGTAGAAACCGTTATTGAAGAAGAAGAAGCGGATGCTGCGTGTGGGGGCGAAACACGTGTAGTTGTCTCAGCCACATGACACCCATTGCTGGGTATATGCCTCCCCCAAGGATCTCCACGAAGATCGGTCCTGCACTACGCGCATCCAGCGGCTTCCCGCGACCTTCACCAGATCGTCGGTCCACCTTGTCGGGGGCCTACCCATGGAGCGTCGTCCTGTGCGCGGTCGCCATTCCAGAACCTATAGTTAGCGACCACGTTTCACTGCCGTAAACACGTGTAGAGTCTCCTAAACGGTCCCCTAAAAGGTGTGGAACTGTTTTAACTTACTTAGATTTTACTTTACTTTACAATCCAAATTTTAAATTCAAAGGTACTTCAATTTAACCAAATCATGTTAATGGCGCCTAACGCCTACTACATTAAGTCTTCCATGTAAATGGTAATTCAATATCCACTGATTATTCAGTGAGGCACAGCCCTATCAGGCCGGTGGAATGCTTTTGTGGCACAGTTTTACGACTATGCGTCTATGGGGTAGGGGTGTGAAAAGTATCGATATAATATTAGTTTTACTGTCGTTTTTGGCAATATGTAAAAAGTTATTGCCTTGCAGAAGAAGGTAAACAAAGCTGTATTCAAATATATTTGACTTATAAAAAAAACAGTTTGAGTCTATTCTATTTTTTTTTTTGGGAATATGAATTAACTTATTTTATTCTTTTTCTTGAGTTTAATTGATACAAAGTCCAATCCGTAAGTATGTCAACGATATTTTTTCCAAACGTGTAAGTAGTTGGATGCGCTGGTAATCCGTAAAAGTTGTTTAATTTCAATGAACAGTACGCGCCAAAACTAAATATGTACTTATGTAGGTTGTTAAATGTTGTTTAATGTTTTATAATATACGAAATGTGAAACAAAACTCAAAAAGACAAGTAATCTTACAATTGTATGTGTTAACTAAGTAATAACTACAAATAGCTATTATTTGTGAAAAAATAAGTCTCGTAAAATCGACGATCAGCAGCGATCAGCCCAACATTAAATATCGATGTAAGTAATCGATATTCATCCCACCCCCATTCAAAATAAACCACACACCAGGTGTTCGGAATAGCGATCCAGAATCTTAACAAAGCTGTGATCCCGATCCCTCGAACAGAGATAATCGGCCCCAAAATCGGTCGAATCATTATTTTCTGGAATAATAATGAGATGCCATTGACGCCTGGTGTTTAAAAAAAGGGCAAAAGAAGTTCCGTAGTTAACTAGTGATGTGATTTATTAGATCGATTATTATTGGTTTTGGGTTTTTTTCTAATTATAATGTGGTAACGAAATAGTTTGGTGTCTACAAACATTGTTTTTTGTTTTTTTTCACACGAACGAAACGTTAGTTAAGGTAGTAAAGAAGCTTATTTTTTACGTAAAATATTAAATAAAAAAATGCTCTACAATTTACCGGTTCGTTTTAGTATTTTTATTGTTTTTTTTTTTTATATATATGATATGATCATCAACAAGCACAATATTGTTATTACAAGTAAGTCATAAGCTTAATGTTATTATAATTATAAGCAACGGAAATTATATAAAATAATCATTAAATAACCATTTTAAATAACATATTTTTCCTAACGTATATTATTACATAAAACATATATTATAATAATAATTATTAAATTAATTATTCTTAATATTATTGCAATATTAGATATTACATTGAAAAAATAATTAATTTAAATAGGGATTAAACAAGTGACTTTCTTAACTTGCGAATGCCAACCGTGAAGAGATAAAAATCTTTGGTCTTGGACAAGCTATTGAATTCTCTGACGAGACGGTTTAAAGGTGCGTGGTGTCCGACATTGGTTCTACTAGAACAATTAACAAGGAGTTTGTACCTCGAAGTGCGCGGGAGTTTAAAAAGCGCGCGGGAGTTAAAAAAGCGCGCGGGAGTTTAAAGGGTGTCGAAAAAGTCAAACTTTCTAGAAGTTCGGGAGCTTCAAGGTTTCCATTCGCCAGCTTATACAGAAACATTAGATCAAGCAAGCCTCTTCGATCCGAAAGGGGTAAAATCTTCCGTTGAAGAATTTTCAGCCTACCAATTTATTTTGATATCCATAAATCTTGTAGTTTCAAATTCGTCAGCGAATAACAAAAGATATATAATAGATATTATCTATTACCTAACTGACTCTTACGGAACCCTAAATCTAAAATGTCGGCACGTCAAAAGCCCATCTCAACAAACGATTTTAGTTCAAAACGAATATTTCACAACTTTACGTAGAAATATTTAAGATATGGCGTCGAGATACTAAAATGTGTTTATTAAGAAATTTTGTGGTTCATTTTTTTGGATTTTACGATTGATAAAATAGCAAAGTGGTAATTTCATTCATGAAAGATTTAACATTTATTATGCTAGTGCGCTATGCTTTTATTTTATTTCTAAGATTCGCGAAAAAAAATACCAAAACCTAATTAAGTACAATCGGGGAACTCCCCGGTTGATCAGTAGTTTTTTTGTAGAAAGTTATCTCAAAAAGTAATAGACTTACAGAAAACGTTTATATCACAAATAAAAGAGCTTTAATAGTTATTTCATTTTATAAATAAATCATTTCTTTAACCTTAATACTTTCCGAAATATCGTTTCTTAAAACAACTCTACTGATCAACCGAGAAGTTTCTCGACTGTACCTTTATTAAAAAACATTATACTAAAGAAAAAATCTTACTCATATTATAAATGTCAAAGTTTGGATATTTAGAGATGTTTCGAAGTTTAATAGTCAATCACCAAAAAAAAAAACGGCTGTTTGGATTTGGATGACATTTGGCACACATTTAATTTATAGCATATATTATTTACTAGCGGATCATCGGGGTTTTACCCGCGTGGTGCCCGTTCCCGTGGGAATATCGGGATAAAACATAGCCTATATCACTCGGGAGAAATGTAGCTTTCTAATGGTCTAAGAAGTTTCTAAATCGGTCCAGTAGTTCCTGAGATTAGCGCGTTCAAACAAAGTAAAAAAAAAAAAAAAAATCATTTATTAAAGTGATGATTAGTATAATACTATACGGCCTCTGACTTGGCTTAACGGCTGTAATCAAATGACAACAGCCGGGACCGACGGTTTGACGTGCCCTCCGAAGAACGGAAGCGCTCAGTTATAATGCCACTTTACGGTCACCCATCCGACACCTGACCGGGCCGAACTTTGCTTAACAAACGTGATCGAATACGATCAGTCTGTCAAGCGGGGCCATGACAATACTTAAACTATATGATCACACAGCATTCATTATATATATACCTAACTATTATGGGCAGTATACAGCCTTTATGTTTTTGTACAGTGTAAGTTTACACTTTAAACATTGCCTACAGATAAAATAAAAATATATCAAAAATCAAACAACATTTCAGACAACTTAACAAAATACCATATCCATATATAAATAGCATGTATTAAACCATAGAATAAATTACTTTTTTCCCGATAGGTATTCGAGATCACCACGCAAGCGAAACCGCGGGCGGCCATTAGTTTTAAATATAAAGAGTTTCTATAAGTAGGTAAGTACGCCCGGAAATCTAAGAAAGAAATCTATCTTTCTAGAGATACAACAATGAGATTTAACACCCAGCTAAACTAAAAACGTAAACACACTTTTCAAGTGTCGCATAAAGTTCTCCTAAAAGTTACGGCCTGTTCCCCTTATTTACGGGACTCCGGAGCTATTCCTTTGGGTCACATAAAACTATTTCTAGCATAAAAAGCGGATCTTTCACCATTCCAACAGCGACTTGGGCAATTATTTTGAAGCGAGTGTGCTGGTAAGTGTAAAGAAACATGTGGTGTTTTTGATTCGTTAAAAAAATAGTCTTTGTTCACATGGTACCTAAATGTAAAAGTAGGTATACAAAGGACTCAAGGAAGCGCTCGTGGCGGCGCTTGACAGACTAATTGTATTCGATCACGTTTGTTAAGCAACGCTCGGTCCGGTCAGGTATCGGATGGGTGACCGTAAAGTGGCATTACAACCTCAGTTTTAGCCCGAAAGCGATTACGCTTTCGTTGTTCGGAGGACACGTTAAACCGTCGGTCCCAGCTGTTGTCATTTGTTAACAGTTGTTAAACCAAGTCAGAGACATAATAGGCTTGATAAACTCTGACACCAGAGATGGCCAATAATCCTCATACGATAAGAGAAAAGATAGGATTCAAGAATGTGTTTAATTACCTACCTATTGAAAGATGTGTCGCATCAGAAAATCCCCCGAACATTATTTTACCTTAGGTAATTTGGAAGTCCTTAAACAGGCTCCGAACCCAAGTCGGCCGAAGAAGGGAGAACTTGAACATCGCTCGGAGAGCGCTTGCCTATGTTACGTGATATTTCCCCCCAGACAATGGCACATCTTTTATCAGGTCTTTGTATTCTCGCCACATAAGTAAACTCGTGACGTTTTGAAAAGTTCCATACATTTCAAGTAAATTCGCTACTACTATGGAATGTGTGTGTAAATTCGTCACAGATACGTGTTATTGTAAACTCGCCACTATTAATAATTTAATATCATAGCAAAAAAAAATTAAAATAGTACCAGGCTAGCATAACCGACCAGGAGTTATTTAGTTGCCATGCCAGCACCAATGAAACAAAAACAATCGACATGGCATCGACATCTAACCAAACCAATTCCTAGTGGGTTATGCTACCCTGGTACCATTTGTTCAATATTCTGATGTTTTACGGTGCGGCGACGCACTACAGAATATCTGAGGTATTCCTCGAAGCGCACCTATTTCTAAATCATTTCTCAAAGCGCACCTATGTTCAAATTTTGAATAGTGATGGGAACGTTTCGCACTGCGATAGAGTATTATTAGTATTATATGCACTATCTTAGTGTAAAACGGGCAAAAATTAATCAATAATGTTTATAATGTTGGACTTTCTTGCAGTCCACACGAAAACACCTAAAATGGCGAGTTTATAATAGTGCTAAATAAATTAGTTAAAAATATTACCTGTGACGAGATGACACATTATTTTTGTCTTTTTTCTGGTGACTAATTAACTTTTATGGCCAGCTTACAATAACCCATTTCGCCTGCTCTACGTGTACCTACATCTGTACACGCAAGGATCTTTACATGGCCAAATTCTAAAAGCGGAGCAAAAGGATTCGCTCAATACTAGCTCGTTTCGGTAAAAAGACTATAAAAACTAGTAAAAAATCTCTCCAAATAATATTACTTTACGTTATAATAAGCCTACGTTATCACGATAAAAACTTTGACAAAATTAAAACGTCGCGTACGCATGACCTTAATCCAAGTCTATTAAAGCAACACAAATTATTAAACCAACATCTTTAGAATTCGGTATTAAGTTGTGCAAATGTTTGCTTCTACTCTACCACAGTATAAAGATACATACAGTATTTTATCTTCCTACAAAAGTTTCGTTTGCGACGCGCCTCGTCTCGGTAAGAGCTCGGCAATCTCGGGCATGCGATTCGTCTCAGTTCACAACAATTTGCAATAAACTTAAGAATAGCTTTAGGCTTTACTTATCTTTCTTAATCTTAATAAAAAAATGTTTTACACTAACCATATGACATTTTTAAAATCCACTCAGACTATTCTTAACTTACGAGCCCAATATCGAGCGCCTAAAGCTTAAGCTATTCTTAATATTAATGTTTTAAAATAGATAAGAATTAGACTTAGGCGATTTTTAAGTTTAGTGCAAATGGGTGTCAGTATCAAGTGCACCGCGATGATGAAAGCACGCTGAGGAAGATTTGTACGCAGTAAGCGTGTGGTAATAGCTAATCTATTGTGTACCGCGCCGAACGTGCGGCTGCGATAATATTAATTAACTATTATCAAGAAAAAGGCTGAAATAATATTAATTAACTGTTATCAAGAAAAATGCCAAGACAACTTAGATTAGTGCACGCCAAATCCCTTATCGAAGGCTATTAGCAAAAGCAAACTGCTGAACTTCTAGAACTTCGCAGAGCAAACTTAAGTGCGATAGTAAGAGCCTTAAGTGGACACTGCAAACTAAAAATGCACCATTTTCACATGAAATTAAGTGACACTGACGTTTGCCGTTACTGCGGATTAGAGAGAGGAACACCCAAAAATCTCCTATATGACTGCGGACCTCTAATTCACAAACGCTGTATCCACCTGCATATAGTTCGGCCAGAGGAACTAAAATTTCTCAGAGCTAGGAAGATTTTAGACTTCCTGGAAGCCGCCAGGCTAAAAGAGATACAATAACAAGGTGGCGAGTTACAATAGATCTTATAGGTCGCAGTGACTACAGTTCCAACTGGAGTTGCATAGCCCCTATATTCTACAATAAATTAAGACAAGTTACTGTACTTATGTACTTATATTTATACTGTGCCTCTACTCTACTAAAATGGGAGAGGCACATTTTGATGAGAATTAGTCATTTTAATAAGCTTGTGTAAATACAACTTAAGTTTGTCGGTAGATTAAAAAATAACGAACACTGAGAGGCGTTTTAATTAATTTTAAATATAGATTCGTCAAAAGAGAAAAATATTTTGTAGGTTGGTACTTGGAAAACAATTTGTACCTTGTACGGACGGGGATCTGCAACCTGCAACTTTTAGTTTATTAGTTTTTGATAGGATCAGGCGTTACTTGGTGGAAATCCATATCTTAGTAGAAAACGAAAAATATGCAGCTTAATTCTGCAAGAAAAATTACATGCAAGATGCAACGACCGCCCGCAAATAAATGCAAATGCAAAACAGTGACGCACCTTGCACCTTCACCGACTACTCTACACGTGTTTCTCCCACACACGGAGCATCCTCAGGAGTTAGACCGTGCAATAGCAGCACCGAGCTGGTGCTGCTGAACTTAGCTTACTAGGGCTTTCGATTGCAGTTTTAATTTTTTTCAGTACATAATTATTTCAACTCTAACTTAATGAACTTGATTTTTGCTGTCATCCGACAGGCGATTGCTTAAAGAGGTTGTTATATACAGTTCTTTTATATTGTATGTCATTAGTGTCAAATTGCAGCCGATCGGAGGGCTGATTATCTAACGAAAACACGGTTCAGTTTTAGTTTCATCCACAGACTTCTATCGAGATAGACGAAAAGGGCGCTTCAAACTGTATGAGAACCTAGCGTGTATGCACCATGACGTCACGAGGAAGATTTAGTGAAGTGGAAATGTTATTGACGAGCTCTTGCCAGAAAGCACTGCACAATCAACCATTTTCGATTCTGAGTGACGCGTGTTTTCATGGCAATGGTCTTAAGCGGACTGACTTAGATCGCAAAAGTTTGACCGTGGATGAAACTTTTGGCACGCAAGGTAACTTTAATTTAAGTTGATTTTGATTTTTTTTATGAATGACGGGGTGATTCTTAGCCTTCATCAAACCTGATGTTAAGTACTTATTGATAAAGCTGAAGATGGAAGCGAGCCTCTCCCGGAATCGTCAGCCACTGAAGAACTGGCTATATTATCTGTAACTGCCGGAACACAACAATGCTGAAAACATTGTTGTTATGGCGTCAGACTTATATAAGATGGTGGTAGCTAGCCAGGCGGACTTACAATAAGTTAACTAAACCGAATACAATATGTACCCCCGCTGGGAATCGAACCCGGTACCCCTGGGTCTGATACCGGTGGTTGTACCACTAGACCACAGAGGCGGTTAAAAAATATAATACGATATGAACTGTCAAATGAATACGATTGACTTTACGAAATCGCAAATAGGGGTTATGTTGAAAATTATGACTACGATTTTGTACCTACGCTACGTACTAACTAAAGTTCATTTTTTATACTAAATTTAAACTACTGGCAACCTAGCAATTGTGCAGTCGTAACCTTTAGCCAAAACTATAAAAAAATATTAACGGCCATATTCAGACGGAAGTTGTATTTCATTGTCCGGAAATATGATATGAATGCAGTAAGTAGGTTAATAATTTTCGAATATTTATAAAAAAATATTTAGAAAACCATGACAAGTTCTGGATAGCTTTACTGGCAGATAATTTGACAGTAAATTGTGAAAAATATTTCAAATCATCTCCCAGATTTACTATTATATTGTCACTCGTTTTAATGTCGTTTTATTTAGTACTAGCACCCGCCTGCTGTTTCACCCGCGTGGTCCCCTTCCCCTTGGAAATATCGGGATGAAAAGTATCCTTTACGTACATCTTATGTTTTGGCGCGCACTGTTCATTGAAATAAAACAACTTTTACGGATATCAAACGCGCTATATTTCCACGAACTAAGTTGTAATTGTCCGTATTTTTAGGTTTTTTAGGGGTTTTTTGATTTTCCCGACGTTTCGGCACCTTTACAGCTGCCGTGGTCACGGGATGACTGTATCCTTGTAGTATCCTTTGTTTTAATTTAGGATATCTACTGTGTGCCAAATTTTAACCTAACCCGTTCAGTAGTTTTTACGTGAAAGAGTAACAAACATGCAAACATCCTCCAAACTATCGCATTATAATATTAGTAGGATAGTAGGAAGTAGATTAGTAAGATTTCTTTCTTGACGTTTTGCTTTAATATTTTATAGGTATTACCGACTTCAGCCGTGTGGTGACAGCCTAAGAATACAAGTGTCACCACTCCCTTACATGCCTGGGATGTCGTAAGAGTCGACTAAGAGGCTCGACGCATTGTACACCTGTGCGAGAGAAGGAAAACTTGAATCAAACCCTCTACCAACCCGTCTGGCCAGCGTGGTAGCAGTAGGCTAATCCTCATATGAACGCCACAATAGGCGTGAGCTAGGAGAGGCCTATGTCTAGCAGTGGACGTCCACAGGCTGATGATGATGATGACCGACGTTTTGGCATTTTGTTAAAGTCTTTAAACAGTACCTAACTTTAACAACCCAGAAATATAACTGCTGATAAACAAAAGAGTAGTCGTAATCTTGTGTATTCCGCTACCCACAATAACAATTACAAATAACGAATATAATATAATATACCTACACGTTCTATCATTCCTAAAACGTTTCCAAAAACATACTGATAAAGGGGGAATCCTTCTAAATTAACTTCGGTAAATTCCTTTCATTATTTTATACTATTATTCCTTATATTCCAGGAAATTGCACGGGGAAAAGCTATAATATTTTACTTAGTTCCATAAGGATTGGCAGGAAAAAACTGTTATGTAACCCACATGTCTATTTTAATAAACATTGTATGAAGATAATTCAGTATTAGAACCTTCATTATACCTAGCTAAGATTCTGTTATAAAACGCGTTTGGCTCAAGTAGAAGGAGACAGCGATTTAATGTTGAACACCCACTTTAACATTGATATTATTAGCTTAGTGTTCTTGTTGGCTTGTTTTAATTTTTATTTAGAATGGTTTAACTTTGGTTCTGTGTGCTTTTAGTTCGGTTCTTGATCCCAATCTAGCCCGTAAGCCAAGACAGGATCCACGATGGACCGATGGGCCCCCATGACTTACGGTAGCGAGTGGGCAAGTAGTGAGGGGAGGTAGCCCATAAGGAGCCCAAAAATCTGTAATTAGAATAAAGGTGAAATCTATAACTAGTATAAAGACTACCCAGACAACCGTCAACGCCACGAACAGTCAATGCACGGAAACATCCGGCGGCAGCGCGCGATCTCGCGCCAGAAATCGCTCGGCAACTCTTCCGATAAAAGCGTTCGTTTAAAGAAAACTACAAGCTAGATCAAAACAAAAAAAAAAATATACTGTACTAAAGAGCAAGAGGCGTCAAAAGCATGCTTAAAACAGCCTAAAAGTTAGTAATACACATCGCCACCCGCAGAGGACACTCAAGTGTACCCTGACGTAAGAGGCAAAAAATTTTTGAGACACTTTGTGTCCCTGGCGTTTGAATGGCTACATTTAAAACAACATCCTGTATTCCTGGGTGTCTACAATAAAGCTTGAGTGAATGACTAGGCTTTTTCTAGACTTCTCTCTCATCTTGATGATACAAAAGTCGCAAGCCAAATGAATATTTTTTACCAACTTACCGCTGTTTTTTTTTCACATCAGGTTTGTACGTCATGTCCGGCTACCGTGAGGCGGGTTCTATTCTCCAGCGGTTATTCTGGAATGAGCACCATCCGCGGCACGTAACCGAATTGCTTGCAACACTAACTTCGATTATGTTTTGTAAAATTGTAAACTCATGATTGTATAAAAAACCATCCATGTGGCACATTTTAACTCGTGGCAATTCTGACGTGTCCAACATCTGTCACTGTCAGTCAAACAAATAATTTTTGCTGCATCACGTGACAAAGTGCTGATAGCGTTCTGCCTATTGAAAATTTTGATCGTAGTATATATGTATTGTAGTATTTAGTTTAATAAGTTGATGTATTATTGTGTATTTTAAGTATTCTCGTCGTCTGTATATATCTTATCTATTCATCTCTTGTCATCTTCCTTTCTCACAAACCCTGTCAGAATAACAGCGCCTCTGTGTTCATTCGGCCCAGCTGTGAATGACACAGAGGCAAAACGCTGAGATAGGGACACAATTCTTCCTATTAGTTATATTTTGTTGTGTTTATTAAATTTATACTTTTTTTTATCCTTTCTATTTTTATTGTCTGTATCGTATGTGTGTGTGTCAATAAATGTGTTTCTTTCTTTCTTTCTTTCATCTTAATCTAACGATTCAGAAGGAGGCCAAGAATTAACGTGAAAAAAAAAATCGTTTAATACTTGACGAATCAACAAAACGCTACCTCCCATGTCTTAGTAACCCTCCTGATTTGATTCTCCTCCCTGTCCTTCGCAATAAAAAACGAGTTTCCCTCTTTCTTCGGCAATAAACCATTTACCATTCCTATCCGATAGCCGATTTAGATTGAATATTTTAACGTCATTTTACGTATTGTGATCGAAATGCTGTTCAATTTAAGCAATATTTTGGGCTAAGGTGTTTTATGAGGAAGGGAAAGAGAGAAACATTGTTCACATGCGTACATTTCATGTTTTGGCACGCACTGTTCATTGAAATAAAACAACTTTTACGGATATCAAACGCGCTACATTTCACGAACTTAAATAGTTTTAATTGTCCGTATTTTTAGGTTTTTAAAGGTTTTTGAATTTCCCGACGTTTCGGCACCCTTTCAGCTGCCGTGGTCACGGGATGACTGGCTACTTATAAGTCTACCCTCGAAAAGTTAATTTATTTTTTCGTTTGGATACGGTTAGATATAGTAAATGTCTAACCGTATCCGAATGAAAAAATAAATTAACTTTTCGAAGGTAGATGTTTTTTTTTCAGAAACAATGTTTTTCTGAGTCCGCCTGTCTAGCCACCATCTTTTTGTCTAAGTCTGACGCCATAACAACAATGTTTTAGCATTGTTGTGTTCCGGACGTTAAAGACAGGCAGAACCTAAGTAGTGAGCATTCCTGGAGAACGTAGCACTATTTCTAGCACTTTCAGTCATATCATTTAAAAAAAGTAAATGTTTGTTTACTCGATCTTATGTTCTACTGTCCCGCTAGCAAGACAACACGTTGCGCTATCACATCATCAGCCTGTGGACGTCCACTGCTGGACATAGGCCTCTCCTAGCTCACGCCTATTGTGGCGTTCATAGGAGGCTATTAGCCTACTGATACCACGCTGGCCGATGGGTTGGTTGAGGGTTTGTTTCAAGTTTTCCTTCTCTCGCACAGGTGTTCAATGCGTAGAGCCTCTTAGTCGACTCTTACGACATCCCAGGCATGTAAGGGAGTGGTGACACTTGTATTCTTAGACCGTCACCACACGGCAAACGATGCGCTATACTCATATCGAATGTTATAGCGGTGTTCATTTTTTTATGAACCACGGCGTGACTCTTACCCCCAAATTCTAAGTCGTTCCTCCAAAACTTTTTACACTCCACTCAACCTCGTCGTGGGTAAAAATGGTAATGTGCGCTAGGCCTAACACGGAGTGGCTACGTACTCTTTGGCTCCTCCAGGTCCTTACGGAGTTATGACTTAGAATACCGATTTCGAGGAGTATTTTGAAGAGGTTTTCAATGAGGTATCGTTAAGTCGAGGACGAGTAAGTTTTGGAGGAACGACTTAGAATATGGGTGTTAGCCTCTCAGCATGCTTGAGGACCAGCCCCTCTAGGCATATGATATGGCAAGGGATATGTAGGTACCTATGTCACTTATTGCTGTCTTTACTTACTCCACTAAGATGTAACCACGAATGTCGATAAAACTGTTAATGCCTCGGAAACAAGATTTAATTTATACCCCAAGACATTAAATAACTATAAAAGTAGACGAAAAAAAATCTCGTCTCTCACAGTGAAATAAGAATAATAATTTCGCATTTCTCAAAAAAGGGCACAAGAAAACACTTCGAAGGCCATTTCATCTCAGAATGTTTCATTTCGCCTTTTCTTAGAACAAACTGCTTTTACTTAGCATAAATATTTGAGGAGATCCGTTCAGAATAACAGCCACGCAGTGTAGGGGGGGTATGCTTCACTGATATTTGAGGATAAACTTAGATTTAGACTTAAAGAAAACCTACATTTCTATTTCTGGAGGTCGTCTGCGACTGTAAGGGTGATCGTGATTGCGATATTGTGCAGACAGGACATTTTACATTTCACATGGGAATGAAAGGTTTTATCACAGAAACAAATACTTACATAATACTTAATTTACATTTTGAATGGCTTATTACGAGTTTGGCAAAGTTGACGTTACAGTCAACGTCAAGTGTAGCTCTGTCTCTTTCATATTTAGTGACTGTTTTACCGACATGAGCAGTGTATCCGATAGTCTACGCTAACGTGTCATGTAAATGTCATGTTTGGCAAACTCGGAATATGGGTACAGTTGTGTTGAGTGTTAGAAAAAAATTAAAGGTACAATGGATGAGGTAATTATATCAGGTGATGGATATGAGGCATATTATATTGATGATGATAAGTATAGCAAGTGAGATTTGTAAGAATCATTTAGTGGAAACAAGTTATCTCTGCTTTCTCGAACGAAGAAATGCATGATTGGTTATATGGGTATAAATTTTGACCTGGATGTAGTCAGTTATTTAGATTTGCGTAAAAATCTAGCTAAACAGTTTTTTTTGCAAGAGATACCTGATAACAAACCAACCAAAACAGCGATGTGCTTATTCATAAAACGCTTACACGAATGCCTTCACTTCAAAATTCAAATGCAAATTAATCGAACTTCGAATATTTTCCTACAACACACAGCATGTTTGTCACCCTACTTCCACCCGACTTAATATTTCAGTGTATTCCTGTAGTCCAGCTGTTTTGCCGATGGTACAAAAAAACAATGTTTGCTCTGTAACTTCCCGTTTCATTCTTTGCTATGAATCTTTGTTGTTAGTTCAACGATTAAAGCTAAACAAATAACAGTGTTCTTTTTGCCAAGAAAAAAAATCTATGTGTTTCCTTCTTAAGTTGTCGTCAAGTCGCATGTTTACATTCGAACTTTTCGCTGACCCTGCATTGCTTTGCTATTATACTCCGCCTCTGGTCTAGTGGTAACACCCAGAGGTATCAGATCCAGAGGTCCCGGATTCGATTCCCTGTGGGGTTTTCAGTTTGGTTGGTAGTAAGACTCGTTCTAAGTCCACCTTTAGATGGGGGCAGCGCTAGGCTGATCATCGTGGAGAACTTTGGTAGGGCCTGTACCCAGCAGTGGGTTGTCATGTGGCTGAGATGATGATGGTGATGATAAAAACTAAATTTGAAACACATTTAATTTTTTGGTAAATTCCCCTCCATCTATATTCACCAACACTTATTTTTCACTCAATACAATATACACAAACACAAATTTATATCATATTTTTACATTTTCATTTTCATTTATTACAACTTTTCAAATAATCATTACTTTATTTGACATTTGTAGTCTTGTCCCGTCACATTGCAGACAGAGTGGGGAGTAGGAAGCATTAAAAACGGCTGTTTATAGCCATTTTACTCACTCGGTGCTGGTATTGCACGGTCTAACAACTTCGTCGGATGCTCCGTGTGTGGGCGAAACACATGTAGAGTAGTCGGTGAAGGCGCAAGGTGACACAGTGACCCATTGTGTTGCATCTGCATTTATTTGCGGGCGGGTACTACATACAGGATGTTAAAAGACCAATACCGAAGACGTAATATATGCGTAGTATACATCAAACTAAATAAGAATATGTAAAAATAATTGCCGGGAAACGTCTTTTGTTTTTCATTTTAAAAAAATGGGTGTTATTTTTAAACGCAAAGAATAGAGTGCAACAACTTGTGCGTATGTCTATAGGGGAACGAGTAGGCGGCGGGATCCAGTTTCTTTGATTGGTTTTGATATTCATTGCAGTTTTGTAACTTTAAACGATAATCTTTAAAAATAAATATTTATTTTGATCCTCAATAACACCTTAACTATCAGGTTCCCAGATTTGGGCCCATACAAGAAAATGATTGTAACGATGGGTAGAATACGTGGTTTTCGTTTTCGTTATGGGTCTTTTAATACCCTGTATTTTTCGTTTTCAACTAAGATATGAATTTCCGCCAAGTAACGCCTAATTCTATCAATGTAAAACTAAGCTTTTTTTCGTTTAGCGTAGATCTTTATAAAAAATACCTTACCAATTTAACCCAACCACACTATAGTAATAATATGGAGCCCGTAAGCCTAGTAACCTAAACAAACTATGTAAGTGAATCCCTATTGTTAACAAAGATATGAAGACGAACCTCATTAAACATTCATACATAACCAGAGGATGTATTGAATTATTCCCGGGACGAGAATATGTCTCATTAATTTATGACGATGAATACAGAAGCACTGTTCAAGGTGATACTATTCAAATGTTGATATTAACTAGTGGTGTAATGATGTTAGTTCAGATAATTATCGGTAAATATACGAATTACGATAATTTGCGATTGTTTGCATTTAATTCAAAATTAGTTTGAGAAATAATTGTCAGTTCTGTAACGTACAGTCAACAGCTCGTCGGACTTTTCACTTGCACTGCCAAAAACACCGCTATCACGATCGATATAAGGCGCTCTCAAAATTAAACTGAAAAGGCTGGCATGCTACTGACTGCACATCTTAAATAATAACACGTTACTTTTATGAATAAACTAGCGGCCGCCGGCGGATTCACCTGCGTAGTTCCCGACTTCAAAAAGTAATAATAAAACTTAGTCGGTGCCAGCCAAGACAAGAAAAATAAAAATATAGTTAATAGCAGTGCAAAGTAGAATGCCTTGACTGGTAGTGACTCCAAGTTTTATTTTTTACTTTATGAAGTCGGTTTTAATTTATTTTATAAAAATGATTTTGTTTATTGTTATACAAAAAACTTTTTATAAAGAAATAAAAACCGACTTCAAAAAACTAAAAAGCAAAAAATTTTCAGTCGGTCCCAGCCAAGGCATTTTACTTTGCGGTAAAAAGTTTTTTATTTCACAATTTTTAAAGGTAGAAGAGGTCCCGTGCCTACGCTAATAACCTTATGTCAACTCCTCATCACCTTTTACAAAATGCTGCTTTTCCCGGTGGTGCAGGGATGTTACTTATTGAGGAGTTGGCTGGCACCGATTACAAAAGGTTAATTTTTTGCTTTTTAGTTTTTTGAAGTCGGTTTTAATTTTTTGTAAAAAGTTTTTTATTTTACAATTTTTAAAGGTAGAAGAGGTCCTGTGCCTACGCTAATAACGTTATGTCAACTCCTCATCACCTTTTACAAAATGCTGCTTTTCCCGGTGGTGCAGGGATGTTACTTATTGAGGAGTTCTCCCGATACTTCATCATCAGCTCCACTTTATCACATGCATTGAGTCGAGCATAAATTGTTTATGTACCACATTATAGTAATCGTATCGCTTCCGTGAAATGCTAAGTATTTAATAGTTCCGATGACCATTTGTGGTCTTCATCATCAGATCCACTTCACCAAATGGTGCTTTCCGGAAGCATATGCATAAGTTACTATAGAAAACACCAAAATCGCTATAGGAGTGCCTATAATAATTGAAGAGTTCCCTGGATTTCTCCAGGATCCCATCATCAGATCCTGACATGATGACAATGGGACCACATGGGAAGTATACCCTTTCGAACAAAAAGAATTACTCAAATCGGTCCAGCCGTCTTCGAGTAATCGAGTAACATACATTAAAAAAAAAAGATTTCGTCGAATGAGAACCTTCTCCTTTTTTTTTTAAGTCGGTTAAAAATTAGTAATTTATTTTATCAATAAGTTTTCCATCTTATCGATATGGAATATAGGTTCTATCGATAATTTAGCATCACTAGCAAATTCAAGGTAACCCTTTATGATGAATTAGGGCAATTTGAATGTGAAAATAAAACCGAGTTTCGGGTTGTATAAAATTAGGGTACTTTAATAGGTGCGAAAATAAATTTGCGAAATTAACTAACGTTAATACCAGACGTACTGCAGGCTACCAGCCATTCTTGGTTGCCATTCCAAACCTACGCCCAGCGCTTTAAGTCTCACTCAAAATCACACAGGCACACAAAATCACACAGGATTATGATAAAATTTGGCAAACACTCAAAATCACACAAGCACACAAAATCACACAGGATTATGATAAAATATGGCAAACACTCAAAATCACACAGACACACAAAATCACACAGGATTATGATAAAATTTGGCAAACACTCAAAATCACACAAGCACACAAAATCACACAGGATTATGATAAAATATGGCAAACACTCAAAATCACACAGACACACAAAATCACACAGGATTATGATAAAATTTTGCGTACAGATAGTTTACAGCTTGGATTAAAAGTTACAACAGAGGATACATTAAATCCTTACAATAACAAGGAAACGGAAACAACACGGCCAGCCACTTATACACAGTAAAATTTGCATTTCGATTTGCAAAATAAAAAGTGTCTTGAAAAGGCAAAAAAAACATAACGAGAAAAAAATACAAAATCCCTCATTTACTTACGTGTTTAACACAACTTGAATTTCGTACAAATCATCAAGACATCTTATATTTTAAATCATAAGTCCGCCTGGCTAGCGACCGCCATCTTATCTAAGCCTGACGCGATAACAACAATGTTTTCAGCATTATTGTGTTCCGGCAGTTTGAGATAAGATAGCCAGTTCCTCAGTGACTGAGGATTCCGGGAGAGGCTCGCTTCCATCTTCAGCCTTATCAATACTTAACATCAGGTATGATGAAGGCTAAGAGACGCACCGTCGTTCAAAAAAAAAAAAAAAAAAATTTCTTTAAGCTTTCTCACGGCTATTAGAAAGTTCCTAACTTAGAAGATCTTTGGTACAGAACAGCACATTTTCACTACGAAAATCGCCGCTATTACGAGCGACGTAACGCTCTCTAGTTCAAAGTGTAAAGCTGTGCGTGCTGTTGACTGTTCTAACGAATTTTGTCAGTTGATCTCATTCGATAAATAATCAAGGATAAAAAATAACTTTTAATCTACTGATCTTTTAGTAATCATAATTGGATCCGTTGAAGTGTTATCAAGAATTTATTAACTAGAGAAATTATTTTTAATAAAATGGAGACAGGATGTTAAATTACGATCATCGTAATCGTAGTATCTGGAAGCTATCGCTGCTTAGCAATTTCAGCATACGTTGGCTGTTGAGCATACACCCGCTACTGAGAATACACTCGCTAATGAGCATACACCCGATGCTGAGCATACACTCTCTACTGAGCATTTACCTACTCACTAGCTCGCTAATAACCTAACAACCACTACTATGCATATACACTGAGCATATACTCGCTTCTGAGCATACACTCACTAGTCACCACAGACTTTATGTGTTCTGTGGTCGACTTTATGTGTCGGTCGCTTCTGTGCATAAGTACGATCGTTACTGTGCATACGATCGCTGCTAAGCATAAGCATTGAGTTGCTGTTGCACATAACTGTGCTGTTGAGCGCTGAAATTTTGTTTGGACACAACTTGAACTCTGGAGAAGGACATAGGTTATTTTTGATGCCGCCAGCCGCCACCACGCGAATACCTAATTTAACGCGATAAAAATCGTTTGTCGCAAAAATAAGTGTTACCAGACGAATAAATCCTATCTCCAAGTGTCACATCCACTATTATTGGCATACATTTGTTGATATCGGCACGCGATAAATCAATATGGCGGATTGATAACTGGTGAATAAATCTGCGTTGACAGGACCTCACAATGGACGCTATTTAGGCGATAGCACGGCGCCATTTCAATATTAAAGCGATGTTATAAATTAGCTTATTATTATTCTGCTAATATTATGAACTAGCCTTTGCCCGCGGTTATACCCGCGTGGTTCCCGATCCCGTGGGAATATCGGGATAAAATGTAGTATATGTTTACTCTCCGTCCTTTTAACTAACTCTATGCCAGAAATCAAGTCCATCGGTTGCGCTAGGGCGTAAATGAAGGACAAACAAACACACTGTCGCATTTATAATATTAGATAAAATTAGGATTAGTAATTAGTTCACAGATTTGTGAAAGTCAGAATGTTTGTTACTTAACCACGCAAAAACGGCAGAACGGTTTTGTATGAAATTTCAGGAAAAATGGTTCAAAACGAAGGGTAGTTTTTATCCCGGTAGAATATTTCGGGATTTTTAGAATTTCAAAAGTTAAGAGTTCAAGTCTAGCAATTGTATTAATTTTTATTTTATAACCAATCAATAAAAACTATAAATCGATGTAACGAGCTCCGATATAGCAATATGCACCCCAGTTTTCAAGCTCTCGTCTACCGGATGTAAGGATTCCGGGAGAGGCTCGCTTCCATCTTCAGCCTTATACTTACCATCAGGTACGATGAAGGCTAAGAGTCTCCCTGTCATTCATAAAAAATGCCGCCCGCGGTTTGTCTCGCTCCCGTTCCCGTGGGAATATCGTGATAAAACGTATCTTGTTTAATTGAAGATTATAAGTAAATTATCTGTTTTGCCATTTTTACGTGATTGAGTAATACATATCAACTAAAACCAAAGCCAACCAACCAAAACCAAAACTAGAGGCTGCCCGCGGTTTCACCGGCGTAGTACCCGTTCCCGTGGAATGTCGGGATGGAAAGTTAGCCTATATGTTACTCTAATAAATTATGTCCCTACAAAAAAATTTCATTCAAATCCGTTAAACATTTATAAAAAAAAATTGTAGGATAGGATTCAGAACCTCCAAACATCAAACTTTCACCTTCTTAATTTTTGTAGGATTTTATTTATTTAATAAACTAAAGAGCCTTGAACATAGATGGAAACTTGCTGATCTATCCGTATTCTATAGGTTACATTTCGGGGAGTGTGCAGCAGAATTGCACAGCCTCATTCCACCCTCCCCATTTTTTCATCGAACAACCAAATATGACCCATATGGTATAGAAAAAAATCAAAATCGGACGTTGCGAAAGCACTTATCTATAAGTCTATTTGAATAAAAATATTTTGTCTTTGACTAATAGCACGCTATTGAAACGCGATATGATATAACGATTCATAACGTTTACGTGTCAAATGACAATGGAATTTTGACAGTTGAGTGTCGTTAAAACGCTATATTACACTATATACTGTTTGTTAAACAGGAATGTCCTCAAATGCCTGCCCAGTTATTACAAAAAAAAATGAACGTACATCTTATGTTTTGGCGCGCACTGTTTATTAAAATAAAACAACTTTTACGGATATCAAACGCGCTATATTTCCACGAACTAAGTTGTAATTGTCCGTATTTTTAGGATGACAGTCATCCCGTGACCACGGCAGCTGTAAAGATGCCGAAACGTCAGGAAAATCAAAAAACCCCTAAAAAACCTAAAAATACGGACAATTACAACTTAGTTCGTGGAAATATAGAGCGTTTAATATCCGTAAAAGTTAATTTATTAAAAAAAAAAATATTTTAGTGGTCACACTACGGCGGCTGTATTTAGAATTCATTATTGTTTTCATTATCGATTCAAAATCGCTCTATTCTTTATTATTTGGTCCTTTCATTCTGCAACTTCGTATTGGGTTCATCAAGCTGCTAACCACATGATAGTAATAAATTAAAACAACGCGAATAAAACGCGACATTTGTTATGTAGTACAACTATGTACTTACAGCTTGACGTTTCGGCTATAAGTACATAGTTGTACTACATAACAAATGTCGCGTTTTATTCGCGTTGTTTTAATTTATAATTATAATGGAACGTGAATGTTTAAAATCTTACACATGATAGTAGCTTTGACGTAATAACATGGTATAACAAATATACCCGTTACAACTGAAGCGACTCAGCCCCCCTAGCATGAACACCGCTATATCACGCGATATGATATAGCGCATCATGCTGTCTTGCTTATTCCGCTAAGATGTGAGCGGGACAGCGGCACGTTATCGAGTTATCGAGTCGATAAAAGCCGCTCATGCTAGGCCTACAGAATAAATAAGTAAACAACTTTGTCCTACTAACTTTGAGTGTCCTATAGTAATGTAGGCTGTCAGCCTATGCATCATCAAAATAAACCGCAGTTAAATCTTCACTCCCTAAAAATTTAGGCCAATGGCCAAATGGCTATTATAAGTTCCAGCCGTTAAGTCCTGTCAATTCGAGGGATTATTGGTTTTAATTTTAGTGGACATTGATATATTGCAAGCTTTGAATGAGGGTTTGCCCCAGGGTCTTATTGACCCTCGGAATTTTGGCGGCAAATTTAATTTATTCGGTCAGACAAATGAGCACAATTCGGACAATTCTCACTTAAACTGAATTTTGGCGGCATTTTCAATTTATTTCGTCAGATCAATAAGTACGATTCGGACTTAACACATTTTGCTTATTATTGCAGCTATAAATATTTCCAGTTGTAGGAATCATTGAAACATAGAATAGTAAGGTAGGTAGTGCCGTGTTGTGACAGCCTAAGAATACAAGTGTCACCACTCCCTTACATTCCTGGGATGTCGTAAGAGTTGACTAAGAGGCTCGACACATTGAACACCTGTGCGAGAGAAGGAAAACTTGAAACAAACCCTCTACCAACCCGTCTAGCCAGCGTGGTAGCAGTAGGCTAATAGCCTCCTATGAATGCCACAATAAGCGTGAGCTAGGAGAGGCTTATGTCCAGCAGTGGACGTCCACAGGCTGATGATGGAAGGTAAGTACATATTAATTCTTGATTATAATATTAATGTAAAGTATAGATAAGTTGGTGTATTTCTATAGTAAAACATTTCACTCACACAGCCACGACTCGGGTTCAAAATTTATAATGCTCGTACGTATGTACCATTTGCCCCTGGGATTCGAACTCAGGACCTTAGTCAGCGTAGACGACAGCTTGAAAACTAGTGTGCATATTAATGTCTCGGAGCTCGTCACATCGATTTATTTTTCTTATTTATCTAAGTATTTTATTTATGGAAGACTAACAGCATGTTACAAGTACATTAAACTCATATTCCAGTGCACACAAAACTAGATCCACACCAAGGTCTGACTGAACACTGACGACTCCTGACAGGAAACCAATAAGTTGAACGAGCTGTAGTTAGTATTGTGGTAATACGAGGGTGTCGGGTTACATGAGACTACGATGATATCAAGTGAATTTGAGATCGAGTTGAAATTAAACCAAGTTTGTTATCATTCAGTGTTATTGGAAATAAAAAACGTAATGGAAAAAAATATCTAAATTTCAATTTAACTAAATAAAATAAAAATAAAATTTTTCGGACAGCATGGATCCATTAACTTAGTTAATAACATAAAATCTTACATCCTATGTTAGTATTTAGTAACTAAACACAAGTTGGTAATACGACACATGTGTGTCAACAGAGGGCAGTGCCCACAGTCGGCAATGCTTTCCAGAACACTGTTACTTTTGCCACAGACCAGTGCCCTACCGCCATTTTTTAAAGACCATCATGTCGTAAGAACGTTTTATTTTCCTTTTGTTTCAATAGTGTTAAAATTCATACCGCGAATTTCATAAAGTATTTTTTTCATTCCTGCCCAAAGACACCACCATTGAGATATATCTATAGAGATGAAATATTACAAAAAAGAACGTGCCTACCTGCACTTGATGGTACTTTGTAATGACAGACTTGACCAGGCAGCTCCTGAACATTCGCAAGAAAAATATCAACATCCAAATACTCATGATATATTTGAATAATGTAAGTTTTCCGTCATAAAAATATTTTGTTTTATGAGGTTCGCGGTACGAAGTGACATATAAAAATAATGCTCAGATAATGTTTGAAAACAAACAATATTGCGCTAAGAGATGGCGGTAGGCCAGCAGGAGGTCTACTCTCAGAGCACGAAACCCGTAGTTTCGGCCTAAGTTACGGACGTTTCCTACTCCGTATCACCTACCGACAGCTCATTAGTTCGTAGACTCGAACTAAGAATGAATGAGAATACGTTTCGACATTGTCCCTACTCCCAATGTGTTTGCCGTTTGTCCAAAACTAGTACATCCGAAATCAATAGAGAGTAGGCTCCATCCGTAGTTTCGGGAAACTAACGGACGGGGGCCCGTATCTTAGTTGACGGGCTTAGAGAGTAGGCCTCCTGGCACTAAGCACTAAGCAAAAAAATCGAAGTATTCCCTTGCTTTGACATACCCTGGAACTCCCCGTAATCAATCGCAAATGCGCGCTGTTTCATATTTCCTTACAAATGAATTCTTCTTCATAAGTATTTTCTACCTTCTTGGTGTAGGTCAATGATGTTTTTTATTTATATGAGGGATCCGAGATAAATGCAATCTTAATTATAGGTGCTACACGAGAACAAACAATAATTGAGTAAACAGTATTATGGAAAATAAACAATGATAAGAGTGAATAACGAGCACACATGCATGTTAATCATACAATTGAAAATTAAGAATAAAAATTATAAATAATAGAGTAATTTATGCAATACAATTATGAAAAAGGTTAAATTTAAATGTCAAAATGTAATATAATAAAATAAAATAAAATAATTAGATCGGAACTGACAATTGAGAATTATAATAAATTAACTTCAATTAACATTAACATTACAATTAAATTTAAATAAAAAAGAAAAAGAAAATGTACACATATCAAAAATACAACAGGACTAACGACTTTTTTTTATTGAACGACGGGGAGACTCTTAGCCATCATCATACCTGATGAAGGATCACCATACTTAAGTATTGATAAGGCTAAAAGATGAAAGCGAGCCTCTCGCGGAATCCTCAGCCACTGAGGAATTGGCTTATCTTATCTCGAACTGCCGGAACAGAACAATGCTGAAAACGTTGTTGTTAAGGCGTCAGGCTTAAATAAGATGGTGGTAGCTAGCAAGGCAGACTTACAACAAGTCCTGCCACCAAACAAACCGAATACAATATTTACCCCCGCTGGGAATCGAAACCGGGACCCCTGGGTCTGATACCGGTGGTTGTACCACTAAACTAATTTAATATTTTTATATTTGATTTAGTTTTTGTTTTCTCTGTTTTTGTACCGCTCACCAAACGGGCCCTGCCAGAATACCAGCGTTGCCGTGACACATATAGTGTCATGGCAACACATGCTGCGGCGGGGACCCTATTGACCTGAAGGCCATATTATTGTATTTTGTGTTATTTGTAATGTGTTTTTGTGTTGCTTTTTAATCTGTATCGTTTTCATGTTTTTGTGTGTACTTTGTATTATGGTATTTTGTGTTAATAAAATATTTCTCTCTCTCTCTAAACTACAGAAGCGGTTAGTTTTATAAAAGATATATCACCTTCATAGTAATTTGTGTTGAAATCTGTGGCGAAAACTGCACACATTCGCAACTGACAAGTAGGTCAAAAGACACGAAAAAGCAGGGAAATGAAAGAGATAACAAATTGAATCGGACCCCTATAGGGTCTTCCCAATTTTTTTTTTCTTTTTTTCCACATAAAAAGTACAAATTAAAAAATCACATCTGCCAAACTGCGTAACAGTTTGTCGGCAGCAGCTCTCGTGGATACAGTTTATGTACTTATTTACTAACACTAACATAATATACCCTATACCCATACCCATACCCTCAGACACTACGTAACTATACAAACACAATTTGTATGAACACATAATATAATTTAACGCACACAGTCATACAGAACATAAATACCCTTATTCACCATCACCAATACGCAGATACACTACCGGGATACGTACGTAATTTGGTAATTTGACTTACCAAATGTCGTAGCGAATTTTAATAAGAACCTTTTACACATATACTCAAAACACTCACTCACTCAGCCATAACATAAACCTGATCGATTACCTGTACTGTATTACTTACATACCTAATTATAAGTGATCATGAATGACATTTATCTGCTTCAAGTACACACATATAAAACGTAACCAAAAAACAATTAGGCGCATGACAGCTGAGGAAATCTTTAAAAAACTAACTAAATTACCAAATAAATATTAAACAAGAGAAAATACTGGAATAAAATCGGCCAAGTGCGAGTCGAACTCGCACATGAAGGGTTTCGCCTCTCACCCAAGGTTGCCTGGAAGAGACTGCTACGTAGCTATAAGGCCGATAAGTGATCATGAATGACATTTATCTGCTTCAAGTACACACATATAATACGTAACCAAAAAACAATTAGGCGCATGACAGCTGAGGAAATCTTAAAAAAACTAACTAAATTACCAAATAAATATTAAACAAGAGAATATACTAGAATAAAATCGGCCAAGTGCGAGTCGAACTCGCACATGAAGGGTTTCGCCTCTCACCCAAGGTTGCCTGGAAGAGACTGCTACGTAGCTATAAGGCCTCTTTTTTGACATTTTCTCTGTATGTGTTTGTTTTTGTATCGTGTGCAATAAAGTTTCTATTATATTATTGCCAAAATGCCATTATAATTTTTCGTTTGCAAAAATAAGTTTGTTTTTCATAGTGTTTGTATGAATGACAAAGTTATATTGGAAAATGTGCTATAGCTCTGAAACTAAATCTGAAAAAAAATTCGTTCAAACCAATTTTCGTTGAAAGTTTTTATTAAGATCTACAGCATATATTATTTTTTTTATTTTTCACTCTCTTATTTCAAAAGTTAGAGGGGGGGGGGGGGGGACACATTTTACCACTTTGGAAGTGTACATCTTTCAAACGGTTGACTTTGAGAAAAAATCGTTTTAGAAACCTCAATGCAATTTTTAAAGATCTATCTATAGATACCCCACACGAATAGGTTTGATGAAAAAAAAATCTTTCAGTGTCAGTTCCATGTATGGGGAGCCCCCCCTTAATTCATATATTTTTTATTTTTGTGTAAAAACCGTAAAGCGGTTTACAGAATACATCTACCTACCAAGTTTCAACTGTGTAATCCTCATAGTTTTCGAATAAAAAGGGTGTGACATACATCGGTTTGGCCGAATCTATAAGGGTTTCGTTCTTTGCCTTTAGGCTACGAAACCCTAAAAAGCAACTAGTCTCATGTCGCCCTGACGGGATTCGAACTCGCATCCTTGGAAGTCCGGCCCAATGCACTAACCAATTATATATGTTAATTCGCGGTAGTCCACTATCAATTTCATATACAAACATACATAAACTTCTTTCCTGCATCTGCATAGTCTCAGAATATCTGGCTTCAAAACGGCCGCTTGTTTGCAGTTACAAATGCGGGATTGCAGTGGGTATATTCGCAACGGAATCATCGCCTGACCGATTTGGGGGCTTGCCCTAGTTTTGTGGACCAAATCTGGCCCACAAAAGCTGTCTTTTTTTTACTTTTACAGCTGCTGTTCAACTTTACTGGTAACATTTCTCAGACAATAATCGAAATAGCAGACTATTGTGCTAGATATTAGATGATCGAGAAAGCTATTTGAATTTATTTTAAGTTTATGAAAGAACGCAGAAAGAGTTTAAAAGAAACATTATGTAACACGTTTAGTAGGTAATGAAATAACAACTTGAAATTTTAAATAGAAAAATATTAGGCAACTCGGCCACAAGTAAATTCTAAGACGGGACCCGAACCCGCGACCTTTGGGAATCCGGCCTACTGCTCTAACCACTGAGCTACGAGTCTCGGTAGAGCAGTGGGCTGGATTTCCAAAGCACAGTCCAAAGGTCGCGGGTTCGAGTCCCGTCTGAGATTTCCCTTGTGGCCGAGTTGATTTTTTCCAATATTTTTCTATTTAAAATTCATTTTAGGTATAAAAATAGCATAGAAATGCAAAAATGCAAAAATTCAAAAATCATAAAATGTATTGACTGCTTCAGTGTTTTGCGCACACGCCCTTTTGTTTTCTGCCGCAATTCCAAAATTGGCACACAATACTTTTAAACTTGATAATCTCACGGAAACTTGACCCACGCGGGTGTAACCGCGGATGGACACTAGTTTAGCCTTAAATATTTAATGATAACAAGTTCTTAGTTAGTTGGTGATACGATAATATTGTTACTGTTAGTCAATTTATCTGGCGCCTATGTCGGTAAGTTGAAACAGTTAAACTATCAGTATTACTAACAACCGTCAAATGAAATTAATATCCAGACTTAATGATTACTTGTCTAAATAAATAATTGGCTCGTGATAATAGCTAGTTAGTTATAAATAATAACGGTTTAACTAATGGGCTAAGTTTCAGACTTATGAATTTTAATTTAAAACAATTTGGCGAGTGGCTGCTTGAAAGTTTAAATGATGAATTATTATTAAAATAGGAACTTTCTTTTGCAGCGTGTTGTATACTACTGACGACATCTATTTATACAGTATTAAAGGTTTCCCTTTTTAGTATTATTAGATAAGTAAAGCACGTGCAATGGAGAGGGCTATGCTCGGCGTTTCCCTACGTGATCGAATCAGAAATGAGGAGATCCGTAGGAGAACTAAAGTAATTGACATCGCTCGAAGGATTGCTCAGCTGAAGTGGCAGTGGGCGGCACACATAGCGAGAAGAACCGATGGCCGTTGGGGCGGAAAGGTTCTGGAATGGCGACCGCGCACAGGACGACGCTCCGTGGGTAGGCCCTCGACAAGGTGGACCGACGATCTGGTGATTGTCGCGGGAAGTTGCTGGATGCGGACTGCGCAGGACCGATCGTTGTGGAGATCCTTGGGGGAGGCCTATACCCAGCTGTGGGTGTCATGTAGCTGAGACGACTTCAAGGAGTAAAGCACTTGACCACTATCTTGCCCGATGGAAAGCGAAAATGCGATCTAGGATGTAACGCGCTTGCCTAGAAGCTCCTATTCACTCGTGACTTGAAGACCTCCAAATTGTAAGTGTCAAGGAACAAGGAACTCAAGCAAGGAGCTCCACTCTTTGGCGGTACGGATGATAAATGTCGAGTCAAAACGCTTAGCTTAGACTCTTGGGTATATCAACCATATAATTGTGGTACCCGTTTGTACGTCCATGGTCCTTAAACCAATAAACAAAATATACACGTGATGCCGCTATGGGGGCTTCAAACGGCGCTGTTTAAGAGGTTGCAAAGTAAATATACGAGATATAATCTACTTTCTTTATTATTTGGCTTCATTATGCGAATCTAAACAGCAAAAAACAACTAACTATTAGAAATTGTAACATCAACGAAAACTCGGTGTTCCACATTTGGCACATTCGCCCGCGTCCATCGTTGTACCTTACTGCCGTATGTACGACATTGATATATTTTATCGTTTGTTACTTTCTTTATTATTTGGCTTCATTATGGAATCTAAACAGCAAAAAAGAACTAACTATTAGAAATTGTAACATCAACGAAAACTCCGTGTTCCACATTTGGCACATTCGTCCGCGTCCATCGTTGTACCTTACTGCCGTATGTACGACATTGATATATTTTATCGTTTGTTACGAATGTACAAACGAATACAAAGCGTGGTGGTTTACGGTTCTCCTGGTGATCCATCACGTGAAACTGCGATGCAAACATTTTTTCAGCTCGACTGCAGTTTAACAATTTGAGAATTTTGGTATTTGTTAGTACCACTATTTTTCAATATCGAATGCTAGTCAATAAAGGTTAGCCTGTTCCAATGTTTATTAAACTTCTCGTTTTCTAAAAAAAAAAATAAAATACAACCACACCAATTTATCTACGGTAAGTATCATAAGAACTTGTGTTATGGATACTAGATAAGGGATAAACATACATATACTTTTTTTCTGTCTTGTCCGGGGATCGAACCCGGTGACCCGGGATACCAAAGTTTCTGTTGGTAATCTTAAATTTAGGAGTGAAGTAATCTAAAATATTACTTTTATTTTTAAATTAAACAACTTTAGGATTAAAACACGCTTTCTATAACATTTGATTTCATTTACCTATGTGTATTTTATAATAACGGTACACGCAAAAATTAAAGATGTGTTTTTGTTTTATGAAGCCAGTTCTGGCAAGAGAGGTTAATAGGACTGTGGTTCTGAACTGAATGTTGTCTGTACCTATGGATCAAAAGCGTCTATTAAAAATTCCATAGAGCTATAAAAAATTAAAGGTCATGGGAGATTATGGCAGATCTTTTAGGTTTTCTAAAAAACTTCTCAAAGTAAAAAAAAAAGGCATGACATAATGCCCATTAAAGTGCAATTTGAATAATTCTCCGAGACAGGCATAAAGAAAACAAGAAAGCGCGTCAAAATATTAATTGAGCATTATTCCCGCCAATTCGTCGCCGCCCGCCATCTTAGTCTGCTGCGTTTTGTTATGACATTTATGCGACCAATTGTTATAAATGGTTCGTATTGTGTTCGTTATCGTCGCGCCACAGTCATTTGATTGATTGGGTTTAGTTTTATGAATAAACTGTTGCAAGCTGCAATTGTGATTGTGACATATTGCTATTTCATTAGCTATTGCATTTAAATCTCTAGCTAGCCGCTTCGTTTCGATATTGTTATTGTATCAAAACAAATATAAATTTCTTTTTGTTTGTTGTACTCAGTTTGTCATTAGGATTTTTATTTTCGCATTTACAATGCGATTTTTATGTGATCAGTCAGTCAGTCTCATATCGATCAGACTGGACAGGGACTCGAACACGCAACCTTTGGAAATCCATACCGATGCTAGAATGAGTTTACTTGACTTATGATTGTTAACTTATTTTTTTAAATAACATTATGTAAGTAAAGGAGTTTGTTTTGGTTTTATTACAGACTTGTATTCACATCACACGAAAAAAAAACGATTTTGTATTAAAATATTATGAAAATAAAATTGCAGAATACAGCAAACATTATAAAATATCTGTACAGTGTTTTTTTCACGTCATTCAGGACGGCAATTCTGCCGTGCTATTTAAAAACGCAGTAAGGAGTATTTTTCAAGTATAGATTTACATAATAGATTCGGAATCCTCGCGAAGAGCTGAGCACTTTGATTCTCATTTCTATAGCTATACGGAACGTTATACTTTAATATTGCGTAAATGTATTAAGTATATTTTTATTATTTTTTAAAGTCAACCACCTTTGTCTAGAAATTTGTCTAACCTTCCTTACTGCGTTTAAAATAAGAACGGCAGAATTTTCCTAATACGAAACGACACAGTTCAGTTAAAAGTAATGGTAAAATAAGGCAAAAACCTGTACGTTAACAATAAAATATCGTTTACATAATCCACGATCACAATAACAGTTATTATTACGTCACAAGTTTATCATTCCTTACATCCGCAAGAAGTAACAATCGTTAATGTAACACAGAAATATGAACGTATGCTATGGGATAGACAAGCGAGGACTAATGACATCAGAATTCCATTCACATAGATTGCTATAATCACAAATCTTTTCATACAATCCTCGAAATGATCACAGAACCAATACCAGGCTCATTTGACCTGTCACGTTCAAAGAATAGAAAATATTGGACTGGCCAGAAAGGTTACCTACTATTTTTTTACTTACTCCTTTAATTAAAATTGTAAGATTTTTTAATGAATAATAATATGCCTGCATATTATTATTCACTAGGGCGGTTACAACCCGATACTCGGGTTCGTCGATCGACGAAAAATTCCAAATTATGCGAAAATCTTTAATTGCAGTTTGTGATCATCACGTTTAACATTTTGTATATTTTATAGTTTTCGGAACAAATAGACACGAGTACCTTTAATTTGATACCTTACTCGGCCGCGTACTACGCGCCAAAGTCCCTATCGAGTCGTCACAAATGTTGCGAACCTGAATTAAGTATATAGATTATACGGGTAGGTACTTACATATTATTATTTACTATTCTGCACATTGTGAATTCTAGTTTAAATTTTACTTATTTATTATGTCACAGTGAATTAAATTTATTTCATAAACAGAAACCGAGTTCTAAAATATTAACTTGTTTACAATAACCAAACGCAATCAACATGTCAAATTCGATTTTGGCGCCAGAAAATACCGCCAATATTTTGTCTATGACACAGAGGCGTGTCTCGTTCCGAATTCCACTCACGATGTAAATACAAACGAAAGTGTAATATAAGAATATCTATGTCCCTTCTGCGTAACGATTGCTTCCAGAAATATCTGTATTGGTTTAATTTTTTACAAGGACATTGAGTTTTATTCCGATGCGTTAAGGGTTACTTTATTTTTGATTTAACGTATTCTTATCTGTATTCTAGCTTTCTTTCTCCTGAGATTTGTGCCGAATTGCTAGTTATGTTAGGATTTCTTATAGTATCTAACAAAAGTTTGATATTATGTATGTAAGATTTGTATGGTATTGAAGATAATTTTGAGAAGTCCGAATCGTGCTCTCTTTTTATATGAACCACTGAGATAACCGCTTAGTCTTCTTCATCATACATTTTTTTCTTTTTTTTATGAACAACGGGGAGACTCTTAGCCTTCATCATACCTGATGTTAAGTATTGATAAGGCTGAAGATGGAGGCCAGCCTCTCAAATGGGAATCCGGAATCTTCAATCACTGAGGAACTGGCTATCATATCTCTAACTGCCTGGACACCACAATGCTGTAAACATTGTTGTTATGGCGTTAGACTTAAGAGAAAATAGTGGTAGCTAGCTAGGCGGACTTACAAAAAGTCCTACCACTAACCAAAATACAATATGTATCCCCACTGAGAATGGAACCCTGGACCTCTGGGTCTGATACCGGTAGTTGTTACCACTAGATCACAGCGGCGGTAAAAAAAAAAGATGCGAGATGGATACGGTCTTCTGCCAGATGACCAATGATTATAACAGTTGACCACAGACCTATATTGAGATAGACGGTAAAAGTGTACCTACCTTGCGTGCCAAAAGTTTGATCCACGGTCAAAGTTTTCCGACCTAAGTCAGTCCGCTTGAGACCATTGCCATGAAAACACGCGTCACTCAGAAAGTAAAATGGTTAACTGTGCAGTGCTTTCTTGCAAGAGCTCGTCAATAACATTTCCACATCACTAAACCTCGCTCGTGAAGTCATCGTAGGTACGAAAAATTCGACACGCTAGGTTCTCATACAGTTTGAAGCGCTCTTTTCATCTATCTCGATATAGGTCTGTGCAGTTGACAATACCTTGCGTACCATTCCGCCATATTTTAGTACCTGAAAGAATCAAATGAATATAAGTTATAGTTTTCATATTGTATCAAAAAGCATCTTATGTGTCGTGTCAGGAAAAAAAAAGCATGAAATAGGAAAAGTACAGGTAAAAGTTTTATAGTATTTTCATAAAAAACCGCCTCTGTGGTCTAGTGGTACAACCACCGGTATCAGACCCAGGGGTCCCGGGTTCGATTCCCAGCGGGGGTACATATTGTATTCGGTTTGGTTGGTGGTAGGACTTGTAAGTTCGCCTGGCTAGCTACCACCATCCTATCTAAGTCTGACGCCATAACAACAATGTTTTTAGCATTTTTGCGTTCCGGCAGTTAGAGATAAGATAGCCCCTCTTCAGTGGCTGAGGATACCGGGAGAGGCTCGCTTCCATCTTCAGCCTTATCAATACTTAACACCAGTTATGATGAAGGCAAAGAGTCTCCCCGAACGTTCATAAAAAAGTGGGGATAAAAAAAAACATAATCTGGTGAAAATTTTAATCGTTTGTGCGACACACGTCACCGTCCCAAAAAGAGGCGGGTAGTCGTAAAATCATTCTGAATCGTTGGATTTTCCGATGACTGAACATAATTGTAATTGGCGGGTACTCGGGCCATATTCAGAAAACATAATGTGTACCGTTCACAGATGAAATAAAAAACATAATGTGACTGGTTATTATTTGTTTACTAGTGACCGCCCGCGGTTTGATCCGCATGGTTCCTTTTTGCCGCTTGTTGTGGACTATAATAAATGTATCTTGTGTTTTAATCCAGGTTATAGACTACCTTGCCTATAGCCTTTCATCCAAATCTAAATCCATTCACCAGTTTTTACATTATAAAGTAACTTTAAAGTAACAATCACAGGCTTCCAAACTTTCACATTTTTAATTCATAGAAGATATTATATTAGTAGATGATAATAATAATGCTTTCTCAAGCATCAAGGAGTTTGTCATAATATCTTTTTGGTCCGGCGACGAGTTGTTTAAAACCGTCAGATAGATAGAATAGATAATTAGATAAAGAGTGTATTTGCTAACAACACATACACATATCACTTTACATTTATAAATAAAAAAAATATAAAAAAGAACAGATAAACAAATAATAGAAAAAATTACAAAAGAAAGAAGATAATGCACGTGTGTGAAGCAGCAAAAAGGGCCAGGACTCGATGTGTGAAATTAAGGCGCTACTCGGAAAAAGTATGGACTTTTAGATATAAAACTATAGCACGGTTACAGTTGTTACAAATCTGGTAATAACATATATATTTCTTCATACCTTTATCTAGATTCCTATAGTTTCAAAAACACGATTTTATGATTTTGCCTCGACACTTTTTCTTTTCGAAAAGACCTCTAAAAAATACGAAAATTCAAGATTATTCTTAAATGGAGTTACTTACACTATTGGAAATTGGTTTAATAAGTGGCCACCAATAATATTTAGGATCGTATAGAAGCATTTTTTTTAAAGCTCTGTAGTTTTTTAAAACGAAGTGATTTTGTGTTTTTTTGCCTAATCTGCAAAATCGGTCTCGCTACCGTGCGCGTGTTTTTCTCATTGCTATCTCGCTTCAGCATATTTTTTTCGAGTATCGCCTTAATCGCAGGCCGACCGCAAAACACTGCCCGACTGCGAATTTATTGTTTTATAAAAATAACAACGGGTTGCACTCCGGGAGTGCCGGGCCGGCAGAGGTGAAAACCGCTTAAACGAAACAGCAGGAGCAGGCATACATTTTCGCCACGTGGTGGAAAGATAGAAGGTTATAACTTCCTCTCCTACGCCGCGCCGGCGTCGGCCTACTCTCCCTCCGTCTAACGAATTTTCGAACAGGTCACGTGTCCTGACGCGACTTTAACATTTTTTACCCATCCCAAAACATTTTAACTCTGATGTGCACAACACCGCTAAGGAAGTTTTTACTTAAAAAAAACTGATCTCATATTTTATTACGTCATGGTATTTCTGTTTTCTACCATCTGTCTGTAAAATCGATGGCATTGTAATGACCATCAGTATCTATTCCCTTCAATTAAGTATCCATATTACAGAATTGTTACGGTTTCCCATAATGGAACTGTATAGGAATGGCTTCGATACAGATTGGAAACCATCGAGATGACAATAATAGCCTTTGTTCCATTTTATCATCAATGGTTATAGACTATGTGTCTTCTGTGTAACCAATTAAATTAAAACATTGAACATGAAAGTGTTTACTTATAATATTTTTTTCACAAATAAACAAAATTTAGAAGAGTTGTATCTTTCATCATCAGGTAATTTTGGGACCTCGGTCCCGGTCCCAAACGCCCTTCGACTCTACTTAAAGATGTTTGGATCTAAACCTTACTTACCTTGCAAAAAAATTTGCAATTCAAACATCATTGGCACACAGTTTAGGACATGTACTTAAATATTAATACATTTTATCCCGATCTTTCTACGGGAACAGGAAACACGCGGATGAAACCGCGGGCAACCACTAGCATTCAATCAATATGACGACCTGTTTGGCACAGGGGTACTAAGCCCACTTTCTGCGCCATAGGTCCCGGGTTCGATCCCCAGACAAGACAAATATTTGTGTGCATGAAAATGTATATTTGTCTTGGTCTGTGTGTTTGATATGTATATTATGTATTTACAAAAAAACTATATAAGTATGCGTACATCTTATGTTTTGGCGCGCACTGTTCATTGAAATAAAACAACTTTTACGGATATCAAACGCGCTATATTTCCACGAACTAAGTTGTAATTGTCCGTATTTTTAGGTCTTTTAGGGGTTTTTTGATTTTCCCGACGTTTCGGCACCTTTACAGCTGCCGTGGTCACGGGATGACTATATAAGTTTTATTATATAAGTATGTTTATCCGTTATCTAGTATCCATAACACAAGTTCTTAGTGAAACATAACGTGGGCTAGATAATTGGTGTGATTGTATGCAATTATTTATTTATTTATTATTTAATATGTTTTATCCCCATGGCACATATAGCTGGCCTTCCTTTGCTAATGGCCTGCGCAGACGACGGACGGACATTGAAGGACTTTTTGTCCGCGACACGACCTTATTACTAAGAACATAAAGTTGAATAAATAACGAGGACTATCGCGTACTTTTCGCGGATATACGCGGTCTAAGTTGAATCTTATTTGGTTAACAATAAAGACGTGTCGCGGACAAAAAGTCCTCCGTTATCCGTCGTCTGCGCTAGCTCTTATGCTTAAGTACGACCGTGCTACTACCAAGTAACTATTTATTAATCTGTGGTACTACCGTGCTGGACCTCTATTTTTGAATCACTCGTCGCGGGAGTGGCGAGGCGAACGAGGAGGCGATCAGGCGATTAGCGACCTTGCAAGCGTAGACATAGCACGCTTTTCGCTTTCCCCTCGCGCGCTCGTGTTGGGAGGCGGTACTATAGGCGAAAAGCGAAGCTATGTATATATGTGCAAGGTCGCTTTTACGGAATACGGAAACTCAAACGTGGCACGAAAATCAGTAGAATCCTCGAGACGAGTGAATCAAAATAGAGCTCCAGGTCTCTATCTCTTCTCTCTTTTTTCCTTGTAAGGCGGTATATTTTCGAACGGGTTCGCTCTTGAACATAGTCAAGCTTTGAGGCTAAGGCAGGATCTACGGTGGAGCGAGCTGGACCAAAAGTTGCCTATTCACCCTTGCTTTGAAGATTGAATCCAGGTCTCTATCTCTTCTCTCTTTTTTCCTCGTAAGGCGGTATATTTTCGAACGGGTTCGCTCTTGAACATAGTCAAGCTGGGAGGCTAAGGCAGGATCTACGGTGGAGCGAGCTGGACCAAAAGTTGCCTATTCACCCTTGCTTTGAAGATTGAATCCAGATCTCTATCTCTTCTCTCTTTTTTTCTCGTAAGGCGGTATATTTTCGAACGGGTTCTTTCTTGAACATAGTCAAGCTTGGAGGCTAAGGCAGGATCTACGGTGGAGCGAGCTGGACCAAAAGTTGCCTATTCACCCTTGCTTTGAAGATTGAATCCAGGTCTCTATCTCTTCTCTCTTTTTTCCTCGTAAGGCGGTATATTTTCGAACGGGTTCGCTCTTGAACATAGTCAAGCTGGGAGGCTAAGGCAGGATCTACGGTGGAGCGAGCTGGACCAAAAGTTGCCTATTCACCCTTGCTTTGAAGATTGAATCCAGATCTCTATCTCTTCTCTCTTTTTTTCTCGTAAGGCGGTATATTTTCGAACGGGTTCGCTCTTGAACATAGTCAAGCTTGGAGGCTAAGGCAGGATCTACGGTGGAGCGAGCTAGACCAAAAGTTGCCTATTCACCCTTGCTTTAAAGATTGAAGGGTTATACTTATAAGTACTCGGAAATGCAGACGGGAGTTCCACTCCTTTGCTGTCCGCAATTCAAAAGTGATGAATAGCGCTTTGTGCGACATTTATGGATACCAAACAAGAACGTCTGGATGTCCGATGGAAGAAGGGGGATGGCGGTATGAGCTCATGCAGCTCCTGAGCACAGTCTCCGAGGTATAGTCTGTAAAAGACCGACAGACAGGCAACTTTGCGGCGGTGAGTTAAGGAGTGAAACTTGCTCTTTCCCAGTTTATTGTCACCAGTTAGCCTCTCAGCTCTGCGTTGGACCGTGTCCAATGCAGCTAGCTGGTATTTCGCTGAGCCGTCCCAAAGGTGACTGCAAAACTCCACGGAAGGGGTCCATATTCGGTTGCATAAAACAGAAATGCATATTTTAGAGCTGCATAACGTTTTTGTCATACTTATCATTTTGCATAACGTTCATACAGAATAAATCATAACGCATACTTTTTTTCCCCATAACCTCTTTTGTAATAATGGTATTTCAGTATATATTTTTTTCGGATAAATGTTTTCACCATAACGATGACTAATCATAACATTTATTGACATATCAATCTTTATCACAAAATATATATCAAATACTTTAATGTCAAAAGTATACAATGCAAACATGCAATGCATGCAAGCAAGCAAGCATGCAAAGCAAGCATGGAATCAAGCATGCAAGCAAACATACAAGCAAGCATGCAAGCAAGCATGCAAGCAAGCATGCAAGCAAGCATGCAAGCAAGCATGCAAGCAAGCATGCACGCAAAGCAAGCATGCAAAGTAAGCATGCAAGCAAACAATCATGCAAGCATGCATATGGGAAATACACGTCTCCGGCGCTGCGGGAAGTGCAGCCCCTTCGCCCTTGCGTATCAAAACATAGACACCGCACGCGGTGACTGCGTTTTGCTACGGCGGGCGGGGGCTGCTCTCCCTCCGCGCCTCCGGGCTCTAAATTGCACTCTAGTATTGGGCATACAAGTACCACGGCAAAGTGACCACGGCAGGTCGGGATCGGGACCTAATTCTCTACCAAACGCTAACTTAAATATAAACTTTAATTGTGGATGGTTACAGACAATATAGTTATGGATAAGTCTATTATGTATTTCGTATTTTATGATAAATTGCCTTTAGACGTATAACAATTATGCCCTTTAATTTTATGGTCATTACAATTATGTTAAAGGAAATTAGAGTAAGTAAGAATTATGCTGATGAAACCATTCTGCGTTCATAAAACTATGCTTATCATAATTTATGCGAAAAAACTATATGCCAAAACTGTTATGCTAAACGACATTATAACTAAAAACATTATGCAACCGAAAGGGCACCCTTCTTCTTTCGTATAGGACTAGAAGCGCAATAGAACCGAATTCCACGCGAACACAATCGTGGAAGATTCGCTGGTATACCAATAATGTTACATAATCGTTACCAAACAATATCACTATCTGTCTTTAGCTATCTGAACATAATACTCTGATATCGGGTACGCAATCGGTATCCACAATCGGTATCGTAAATCGATTCTATGGCAGTCATCGCGCGCATCGAATAACAAGTATCGATTATGACCCGAATCGGTTACCCGAACGCATAAAACTCATATGTGACCTGAGTGTTATGTGGTTGAGGATATACCTTGCTTCTAATGTTGTTAGGTAGGAGTGAATTACTGATTTAGGTTATTAGTAAAAATCGGTAAAGGGAATAAAACAACTTTTGCGGGATATTGAGTGCGATGTATTTACCCGAAATATATATTTGGTACTATAATTTTTCGGTTTATTTGAGGTTTTTTGGTTTCCCGACGTTTCAGCACTTTCTAGCAGTAGATTTGAAACAAAAAAAAATCATGATGTTATTTTATTTGATATAATTACGGGAGGTTTTAATTAATATTTAAGTTTAGAAGTGCATCTTAATTAAAATACAAATGGTACCTTATTTATTGGGTCAATTTAAAAAATAAATTAAAAAATTAGCACCCTTTTTTTAAAAGAAAGTGTCAACGTAACCTCTCCTTAACTTGTTGGTCTCGTACCTAACCTAATTTAACTTTTCAGAGCAATTTTTACAAACTTCCCAATTCCAAGTACTCGCAGTTCCAATTACGACCTTTTCTCATTAACAATAAAGTCGAATAACACCGTTATATCTCAGACAGTTTAGGCCTCTCCTATAGTGAGTGAGCGGTGACTATAGCGGACGCGGGTGCGATAGCGGATAAGCTGCGTCCGTTTGCGTCGTAGTAACGTGTTATGTTGATAGGTAGCGTTTAAACTTTGTAAGTACCTACATAGTATTTTTAGCTTAAATTAGGATCTTTTCACCATTAAAAACGGTCGAAAAACACCATTATATCTCAGACTGTTTAGGCCTCTCCTATAGTGAATGAGCGTTGACTAATAGAGAACGCAGGCGCGGTAGCGGAATAGCTGCGTTCATTTGCGTTGTGAGATGTTGTAGCTTTTAATTGAAATAACTTATATCGTGTTTAATAAATGAAAATTCATTGGTGGTCTTGACTGGAAACTAGTCACAGTATAAATATAGGTAATAAGTAGTCATCTGCCCAAGTTTAGTGAATGGCATTACTAAAAAAAATCCGCTTATTATTGTCGATAAATTAAAATTTAGACTATTCTGAGTTTCTTGTGTTGGAATGCATAAATTTACGGCTTTTATGAGAGTACAAGTATTGTTATCATCTTAACGGCGGATTTATACAGCAATTCAGTTTTTTTTTTATGTATATCGTGCCCGCTGTCGCATCTGCCCTAGGATCCCACTGTGGACACAGCATTAAGGTCTTCGCGCATTACATCGACGGACTGGATTAGACAATCATTTAAAGTACAATCTCCGATTTGGCGATCAATTCATTAGTTTAGTTACCAGTGGACAGCTTACTGTCGAAGAGTAGGCAAAGCTCCTTCAACAAGTGGGAAAAGCGACGGCCGCAACAATGGTCTGCGTTCTGTGCTTCCCCCTAGGTCAAGTAAAAAGTTTCCTCAAACTTATTTGAAAAATTAGCAATCTATACATACCTACTCGTATAATAAAGCTGTAAAATCAAATTTTCTGTACATTGAATATTTTTACCAAAGCTATTAAAATTGGAGACGACGTTAAAACAGTAATAGAATACATTATGACCATTCCTTTTTTTATTTTTGTCTGTCTGTGTGTCTGTTTGTCTGTACAGGCTAATCTCGGAACTACTGAACGAATTTGAATTTAAAAAAATGTAACATGTAGCCACTAGGTCTAGCCGTAATATAGGAACCAATTTATTTTAAAATCTGGAAAATCTGATGCAGGAAGCTAAGAGACCAGCTAAACTATAAGAGATATGTAAATGTTGCCCTAACAAAAGTAGTTTAGTGTGATGGGCATATAAAAATCAGGTGTATGGTACATTTTTTCCCATTATATAGGGGAGGTGTGCCCAAAGCGGGCACCTTAAGGGAAAGTTGGAAAAAATATTGCTTATAACTTATTTAAGTTTATTATTTTTTCCCAAAAGATTAATGAATTTATCGCTCTTGAATATAGCATGGTCCGATTTATCAAAAATTTAACAATATAATATTTATAATCAATTTACGAAACCTCTACGATTGCCCGCTTTGCCCGAGGGGGGGGCCTAAAGCGGGCACTCGTTTAGGGCAAAACGGGCATGGGTTGAGGTAAAGCGGGCATGGGAAAATTTTATCCATAAATCACAATAATTAGAAAATGTAATACCCATATTCTGCCTTCAATAAAAGTGGAATAAAGGAAACAAAAAAATGATCAAGTTTTATCATTAAATCAATAATACTTATCACAATTTGAAAAATGAAATGAAACATTCTAGGTAAATATCTTTCTAGTAAACAAACCTATATTATAAAGGAACTTCGTTTTTATACGTCTTCTAACAAATATAACAAGAATAAACTATAGCAGCGAGAATATTCGGTTATTCATTTTGACGCAAAATAACCATTAAACAATTTTTCTTTCTTTCTTTCTAATCAGTTTTTCTAATTTCTTAATACGTTTTTGGTTATATTTAATCAGACTTCTTAATCTTCTTTACGTGTGTACTACAGCTAGGAACAGCAATGTTGGCTGTGGACGGATTTATATTTTCCGTAACGGAAGTAACAGGGATTATTGACTGATTGACGGCGAAGGAGTTGTCCTATCAGCTTCTTCGTCAAGTGGCAAAAATGCTTCAACGGGTTGTGCGGGTTCGGTCGGATTTAATGGATTTTCTGTAACAAAAGCTGGCAAAAAATCAGATACATCAAAAATAAATCGATTTGTTGGAAGCAGACCAGTGGTCTTGAATCCGTTTATAGCATTGTTTGCTGTTGCTGCTTTCACGTAAGCGTCTGCAAACAACTTGGCTACGTCATTTTGATTAGTCAAGTCAAAGTCAAGTCAATATCATTTATTCAGCCTAGGCTGTTACAAGCACTTATGAACGTCAAAGAAGCTACGCCATCGTTTCACAAACCCTACGTCGGGAGACCTTCGGAAGAACCGGCAAGAAACTCGTCAAGGGCTGTTTTTTTTTCTCCCTGTTTTATTTCATACAGAGTCTTCAAATTGAAATTTGATTAATTATTCGTCCAGCATGTGCTTTTTAGAAAACGAACACAGCCTGCTCTAAATAAATTTTAGGTGGCCCATACACGCAGTAATCTAAGGGCTGCATACGATGTGTGGTATGTGGGGCCAAAGACACAAAGATTACATGGGTTTCTGACGCATATTCATTTCAGCATAATTATAAGTTCCAAGAACTCTTGTTTTGAAAATCCGTAAAACAAATTGTCCATATGAAAAACATACTCCAAAAGCTCAGTTTCCTGATGCTTTTCTGTGGATCAGGATCAGGACATATCTTCTAAGTTTTACTTCATACGACCCTGATTTCAGATGCCTTTGCAGCGTCGTTCTTGGGATCCCATATGTAGTTGATACCTTTTTAACAGTTTCCTAATTCTTGAACATCTCGCAATGCTTGACGCATGGTTGAGGAGGTCCTTACCATCCAAAAAAAAACAGAAGAAGCTTTAGCAATTTGTATTTAAATGAAATGGGTGGGCAAAGCGGGCACGTGCCCGCTTTACCCTGCCCGCTTTGCCTTTTTCGCCACTCGAAATATGCAAACAAATTCTTACCACAAAATGTTAAGACACGTGGTTTTTTGTGCAACCGGATTATAGCCAAATAACCACTTAATAACTAATACGTATTGATAATTGCATTGTAAACACCAAAAATAAGAGGACATCTGAGACTTACCTTAAAATGTTTTTGGAAAACCCACTAAAAACTATTTTTTAACGCAGCTCGTAATGGCGTCGTCACTGGTGAACTGAACGAATGACGCGAGGTGTGCGGGACGCGGGGACTACGGTCAAGTGCTAGCAGCGCACGGTTTTTTTTAAATGTCATTATTAAAGAGAGTGCCCTCTTTAGGCTCGGTGCCCGCTTTAGGCACATCTCCCCTAATACAAAAATAACATTGGGAGTACGTCCACGACGTTGAATGTCAACGGATGCATAAGCTTATACATAAAGTCCACCCGAACGAAGTCGCTGGCATCCACTAGTAAATAAATAAATAAATAAATAAATATTCGCATACAATCACACCAATTATCTAGTCCCACGTTAAGTTTCATGAAGAACTTGTGTTATGGATTATGGATACTAGATAACGGATAAACATACTTATATACTTTTTTTTTGTAAATACATACTTAATATACATATTAAACACCCAGACCAAGACAAATAGACATGTTCATGCACACAAATATTTATCTTGTCCGGGGATCGAACCCGGGACCTCTGGCGCAGAAGGCGGGGTTAGTATCCCTGCGCCAAACAGGTCGTCAAGTAATAAATCAGTTGAAGCAAGATTTTGTAAATGAAATATCTTTAGGAAATGACATTTGCGCGTAGCGTTCAAACGAATATAGAATGGGAAATTCGTCATATTGTAAGCTGATTTAGAATGGAGTCGGCCACAAAACTGTTCTGTGGAGTCGGCGTTGAGTCGGTGCCGGTGTAATGTGCGAAGGCCTTTACTGTTATATTATCCATTTAAGGGTTAGCTATAAATAACGGTTTAGGCCGCAAAAGCAAAAACTTTGGGTGGTTGTAAATTTAAAAAGTAATTAAAACCGTGGACACAGTCGGTTCCGTATTTATTATTGTTATTTTATAATGTAAATTAATGAATGAGGAAAACTGTTGTTTAATTTGTTGAAATTGTGACTATAAATTTCTTTAGCTGTTTATTTGAATATGTCGTCGTAATTTATGAAGGCAAGTACTTATATTATAATGAGTTTTATACGTTTAAGGGCAGAATAATAAACAACGAAACATATTTTAAACGTAATTGTTTTGTTTACTTTAATATGGCCTCTGTGGTCTAGTCGTACAACCACCGCTATCAGACCCGGGGTCCCAGGTTCGATTCCCAGCGGGGTACATATTGTATTCCGGGAGAGGCTCGCTTCCATCTTCAGCCTTATCATACTTAATATCATGTATGATGAAGGCTAAGAGTCTCCCCGTCATTCATATAAAAAAAAAGAAAAAAAAAAGGCTCTTATATCTGAATCCTAATAAATTCGATCACCTATCCGAAATCCGGCCTTCGGGAAGGTTGCTTTACACACTTGGCATTTTATTTGCATATTTTGGCATCCCTTTTTAATTTTGAATATAAAGTGACTTGGAAATAGGAATATTGGGTACTTCCCCGTTGACCAGTAGAGTATTTTTGGGAAACGTGTTCTGGGTAAGTTACCTACTAAGGTTAAAGTGTTCATTTATTATTCAAATGAAACTCCTATTGAAGTTCTATTATTTGTGATATAAATGTCTACTATACATCTATTACTTTTTTACATAAAGCACCCAAAAAAACTTTACTGGCCAACCGAGAAGTCCCCCGACTGTACATAACATAGCCTGTGCAGTGTTTAATCGATTCTTGTAGATTGATTAGTAGTGTATTCTGTAACTAGCGAATGCTACGTTTGGACTAAAAGTCTTGCCCGATTTCACAAAAAGTGTTTGCATGGGCACTAACGGACATTTTGAATAAATGTCCAATAAATTAATGCCCAATTTACCATCTCATCTAACCGCCTCTGTGGTCTAGTGGTACAACCACCGGTATCAGACCCAGGGGTCCCGGGTTCGATTCCCAGCGGGGGTACATATCAAAGTCAAAGTCAAAGATTTTTATTCAAATAGACTTATAGATAAGTACTTTCGAATATATAACCAAATATTGTATTTGGTTTGGTTGGTGGTAGGACTTGTTGTAAGTCCGCCTGGCTAGCTACCACCATCTTATCAAAGTCTGACGCCATAACAACAATGTTTTCAGCATTTTTGTGTTCCGGCAGTTAATGATAGGATAGCCAGTTCCTCAGTGATTGGGGATTCCGGGAGAGGCTGGCTTCCATCTTCAGCCTTATCAATACTTAACATCAGGTATGATGAAGGCTAAGAGTCTCCCCGTAGTTCATATTAAAAAAAAACATACTAATGAATGGCCAACTGGACGTAAAAGGACGTATATTGGGCATTAATATTAATAAATGCCTAGGCCATCTCCACAAACACCTCCGAACTCTCTCAACATCATGTCGTTTTTAGAGTTCCGTAGCCTGATGGCAAAAACGGAACCCTTATAGATTCGTCATGTCCGATGTATGTCACAGCTACTTTATTCCAAAACTATGAGGATTACACAGTTGAAACTTGGTAGGTAGATGTATTCTGTACGCCGCTTTACGGTTTTTACACAAAAATAAAAAAAAGAATATATAAATGCCTAGGCCATCTCTACAAACCCCCCGAACTCTCTCAACATCATGTCCTTTTTAGAGTTCCGTAGCCTGATGGCAAAAAACGGAACCCTTATAGATTCGTCATGTCCGATGTATGTCACAGTTACTTTATTCCAAAACTATGAGGATTACACAGTTGAAACTTGGTAGGTAGATGTATTCTGTAAACCGCTTTACGGTTTTTACACAAAAATAAAAAAGCATATAGGTATATTAACAGGGGGCTCCCCATAAATGGAACTGACAAAGATTTTTTTTTTATCAAACCTGGGGTAGGGAATAAATAGGTCTTTAAAAATTACATTGAGGTTTCAAAACGATTTTTTCTCAAAGTCAGCTGTTTGAAAAATGAACACTTCCAAGTGGTAAAATAAAATAAAAATATATGCTGTGCTGGTGTGTGGGCGAAACCCGTGTAGAGTAGCCGGTGAGGGTGCAAGGTGTGTCACTGTGTTGCATCTGGATCTATTTGCAGGCGGGCGGTGCATCTTGCATGTAAGTTTTTCTTGCGGAATTATGCTACATATTTTTAGTTTTCTACTAAAATTAAATTATATCATCCAATACGCACCCGGTAGTTGCTGTTAAACTGTAGCATATTCATAATAGTTTTATACGTAAATATAAGTGGAAATGGTGAAATATTTGCTAGATGGTTGCTAGACTTGCTAGTTATTGACTAGTGTTGCCACCAATTATTTTCTGCTCTTTTGTGTCGCCATGTAGGGAGCTTATTAAGATACCTACTAGCTTCCGCCCACCACAGGGTGTTCGTATATTGGTAAATCATCTATACTAATATAATAAAAAGGAAAGATTTGATTGTTTGTTTGTTTGTTTGCATTGAATAGGCTCCGAAACTACTGAACGGATTTGAATGAAATTTGGTACACAGATAGTAGATAGCCTGGAGCAATTATGGTTATTTTTATACCGATATTCCCACGGGAACGGGAACCACGCCGGTGAAACCGCGAGCGGCCGCTAGTAAATCGTAAACAAAGAAGTTAAAGATTTCCTAAAAACTACTGAACCGATTTCAAGATTTCATAAATGGGGACAACTTGAGAAGAGATGTAATAAGTAAATAACTTACTGTTTAACTACTTTTATATAGGTTAGATAGTAAAAGCAAATTAATCTTCTCAAAAATAGATAGTGGAACAAAAAAAATAGAACTTGAACTACATTACAATGAGTTATTGACTTGCATTCCTTCCAATTGACGATATTAAAGTCTTGAGTTTACTTAAACTAGGTAAAACCAGGCCTGTCTCACTTCCTTATAAGCGGCGCAAAATCCCCGAGATATTTACCTACTATTCTGGAAAACAACCTAATTTCAACCTTTTGCATTGCAAATAGCGTTCATAGTACAGTAACTGTCTGCCGTCTCGCTTCAATCTGCTAGGGCTGTTGATTGAGACTAGTGACCGGATTATCATACCTAAACTCGGGAGTGAAATTTCTGTACCGTAAGATACTAATATATATTCTGTGGTAAAACTAGACGTCATCATTAAGAACAGTAAACATTATTGCTTGAAAGAACTCATGAACTACAGAACAGTACCAGCTAGGGAAGAGAAGTTATATGAAGACTTACCAACACTAATAATAAACCAAGCGGTAAAATAGACAGACGGTAAAATAATAAGTGAGTTGCATTCCCGCCAAAAGCCACTGACAGCGTTTAATGACACAAGTTTCGAGTAAAGGAGTTCGCGCATAGTGCCGTGAAAGCGGCGTTATAACTTTTCGAAATTCAAATGCAAAAAGAGGGTTTATCAGCATTGCCTTTGTTAATTTTCTGTAATATTGACGACCTGTCTGTCGTAATGTAAAGCTGCCTTCTACGCAGAGGGTGCCGGGTTCAATCCCCGGACAAGACAAATATTTGTCTTGGTCCGCTGGGTGTGTATATTATGTATGTATGTATTTACAAAAACATCATATATAAGTATGTTTATCCGTTATCTAGTTACGTAGTCATAATGACAAATTCTTATGAAACTTATTGCTAGGTGTGATTGTATGAAAATTTACCTTTTATTATATAATATTGTTTCTGCAGTAGGTATTTCATTATAATTACGAAGCAAAATGGGTGCAGGGAATAGATCAATTATATTTTTTTCATGGTTTCTTAAAATTAACTTTTATTATAATTTTTGTGGCACTAGCTTCCACCTGCGACTTCCTCTGCGTGGATATTTAGAAAATCCTACGTAAGATTTGGCCGGGACAAAAATCCTTTGTTTTATCTAGGCTACAAACAATCTGTGTTCCAAAATTTATCCAAATGCGTTTAGAATTTGAGTAACAAAATAAAATATCTAACAAAACCTAACTTTTACATCCGTAATATTAGTAGATTTAGTAGTATTTAATTATTTGACGGAACAATTACCATTGTTACTTAACTGAATTTAAAACGCGTCATCACCAAAAACCGCAAAAGGTAGAATTTCGACAATTCACCCAATATCTAGTTGCCTTCATGGTTCGTGTAAATTACGGTTATAATTCTATCAAAACCACATATTTTACAATTCATATCCAATTGTGAGTTCAACGCCGGAATTATTTCGATTGAATAGTCATCATGCTGGATTGGGACAAGCGTTGCCATCTTTAAAAATAAAAAAGCCGGTCTTACCCGTCAAAAAAGCCGCACTTTTGTTGCTTTTGTTGGGTCCCAAAGCCGGACATAAAAAAATAAGCATTTTTGACAAAATTATCGAATATTTTTTTTTATTCCCTAGCCGGGTGATAAAAAAGATTGTTTGAAAAAAAAAACACACATACTATATAAGAAAGTTGGATTGAATAATATTTCTTGAACGACAGTTTGAAAACCCTAACAAAAGTAAAGGCACGCAGTCAAATTTGGCCGGACAAGGGGTCAAAAGCCTAACATTGTTCGGCTTTGTGCGGACGGATGGTAACACTGATTGGAACCGAATGAACAAAACACTGAATGCGCCAGCTGCTACATTTCCAGTGCAGATAGTAAAAACCTATCTATCGATAGGGCATCTTCGATGATGATTCCACAGACCTATATCGAGATAGACGGTAAAGTGCTACCTTGCGTGCCAATAAAGTGATATTATGGAGGAGAGAAAAATATGAATTGTAGGTTCAGTCAAGAGCATGAAGCTACACTTGTAGCGCGAGACTTTGCCTCTTGCAGTTGGCTACATCTCTAGGAGGTGCGGCTGCCCACCTCCCTGCCCCCCTCCGCAGGCAGGACCCAGCAGTTGGTGTCATGTGGCTGGGATGCTTACCTATTGATGGTGAATCTGAGTCCATAGTAACCAGCTCAAGAACTAAGAATTGTCAGTATTTTTAGATTTTTAGGGGTTTTTGATTTTCACTTACTTAATTATTATCATTACGTAAAACTAAAATCAAAAGCCAAAAATAAATTAGGTACTGTTTCATACGTTTTCAAAACTGTTAAGGGTTCGAAAATATCTTGATTCAAAATAAGCTTGTAATAAGCTTATTTGAATCTCCCATTCAAAACTTCCATCCTATTGACAAGAAAAACATCCGCAACAAAAAACTTAATTCTTTCTCCAATTAAGAGCTGCTACAAGATTAACCTATCATAATATCGACATGCCGTCTCATCTCAGAGATGACGTCAATATGTCTCATATTTTCTTGTTTATTTTCTTATGTTCCCGTATCCCTTTGATACTATTTGCTAAATACAATAACATCGCTTTGTGTTCGACCCTTTGATCTTGGGTTATCTAAGACGAGAGAATTGTTGCTACTACGAGGAGGGTAATAAGCTAACCTGTTGTGGCTACGAAACTAGCGTTTTAGAAGCATTTTCTCTTTCACGTTTGGAGACGCCTAACACCATATTTAAGCGAAAATTGCGATTAACCCTAGGCGTAGGGTGGCTGGTTTGATATATAAAAAGTGGACTGTATTTTTAGTGTATGTCGATAGTATAGGTACCTAATTGCCTTGCAAACACTTCAATATAGGACGAAGAAATTTATGACCAACGGGAAACTGGGATACAAGGAGCGCACTTACTTGTCGATGTCTCAGCTTCCACGTGGTGGGTTCGAGTCCTGTTGCAGGGCGCGTCGGGCGGCGGGAGATCACGCACAGACACTTAAGATAGCTATCTAAAGTTCGACACACAAGTTTTATTGTAATTGTTCAATTAATAGTTCACACACATTATACACATGCGTTCAGGCGTTCGCAAGAGAAGCAACTTGACCGGCGGAAGACGAAAAGACGAGTGGGGTGATGTGTCCTCACATCTTATAACAACGGCAATAGTCCAAGTGCGCGTGTAGGAAAGGGATGGTAGACTGACAGGATGACGTATTTGCAAGGCATATTTTTCTACCCTGCAATAATAAATACTAGAAAAATACGAAATCCAACAACGTTTTTTTTTAAAAGAGGTTGAATGTAGTAAGTTTGGGGTCGCAAACACAAAAGCCATCATCATCTTCTTACTCAATAATATACAGTGGTGGTCACATAATTAATGACACTAGTCGATTTTCATACAATCGAGTTAACTTTGGAACCTTGGTTCTCTGCCAAGGATTGACCGAGCTGTGATTTAATAAAGGCCATCCAGGAAGTGAAAGGAGGAGATTCAGATTGTTTGTATAGCAATCTGAATCTCTTGCTTGTATAGCAATAACCAACTGACCTGGGGTCTAATTGTTTAATTTTAAAATCTATCGCAATCCCTTTCAATTCGTCATTTGAAAGATATTTACATGACCGTCACTATTTGACATTTGTTAAGGTTTGTGATCGGGACGCGTTTTGAAAGGTATTGAACGAACGAAATGGAACTGTCTAAGCAAAGTGACACAGGAAAATATATTTCAAATGTATGGAGAAGTGTCATTTAAACATCATTCGTTCCGAAAGGGATTGCGATTATAAGTCGCACAATTCCATAAATCACTATCACAATCACAATTTTTTTTATAGGGATTGTGATTGGGCTGATCAACATTCTAAGAGATGTATGTATATAAAAGTACGCATAAATAGCATTAAAATTAATGTAATTTCTGAAACTGAAAACTCTGATCGTTTAGAATGTTGATCAGGAGGCTTACCGCCATTTTTTTGTTTTTTTTTTCATTATTGCCCAATGACACAACCATTGAGATTATCTATGGAGATGAAATATTACAAAAAAGAACGTGCCTATCTGCACTTGATGGTATTTTGTAATGACGGACTTGACTAGGCAGCTCCTGAACATTCGCAAGAAAAATATCGACATCCAAATACTCAGATATATTTGAATAATGCAAGTTCTATAAACAACTATCTCAGATCCATGTACATCTTTATTCATTGTTCCAGTCAACGAACGAATTCACCCAAAACCTCCGTCAAAATTTTTTTTTGTTTTATGAGGTTCGCGGTGCGAAGTGACATATAAAAATAATGCGCCGATAATGTTTGACAGAAAACAATATTGCGCTAAGAGCAGCAGATCAGTTGGGTTGGGTATGTATGGCAATCTGGATCTCCTCCACCTCTCCGTGGATGGCGATTATCAGATCACAGCTCGGTCAATCCTTGGCAGAGAACCATGACTCCAAAGTTACCGCGATTGTATGAAAATCGGCTAGTGTCGTTAATTATGTTACCACCACTGTAAATGCGAAATTATGTCAGTTTGTTACTCTTTCACGCTATAACTGCTGAAAAGATTTGGATGTTTTTGGCACAGAGATAGTAGATCGCCTGGATCAAAACATAGTAATCTATACTAATATTATAAAGCTGAAGAGTTTGTTTGTTTGAACGCGCTAATCTCAGAAACTACTGGATCGATTTAGAAAATTCTTAGACCATTAGAAAGCTACATTTCTCCCGAGTGACATAGGCTATATTTTATCCCGATATTCCCACGGGAACGGGCACCACGCGGGTAAAACCGCGAGGATCTGCTAGTAATATTATAAAGAGAAAAGATTTGTATTTTTGTATGTAACGAATAAACTCAAAAACACTGGACCGATTTTGACGAAATTTGGTATAGAGAATCCTTAGACCCCAAGTAGTAACATAGGCTATAAATGATCCCAAAATTCCCACGGGAACGGGAACCACGCGGCTGAAACCGCGAGCGGCCGCTAGTTTATTATAAATACGAAAGTGTGTTCGTTTGTCCTTTCTTCACGCCCTAACTAAGCAACCAATCAACTTGATTTTTGGTATAGAGTTAGTTGAAAGGGCGGAGAGTAGCATAGGTTACTTTAATCCCGATATTCCCACGGGAACGGGAACCATGCGGGTGAAACTGTGGGTGGCCGCTAGTCTTTTTATAATTTCTTCAGGAGTTGTTAAACCAAAACCTTGATCGATGCTTGGTATTGCTTGTTGCTTGTTTTGTTCATAGATATGGATTTCGCTAAGTAACGCCTGGAGGCCTACTCTCTAAGCCCGTCACCTAAGATACGGGCCTTCATCCGTAAGTTTCCCGAAACTACGGATGGAGCCTACTCTCTATTGATTTCGGATGTACTAGTTTTGAACAAACGGCACAAACACATTGGGTACTCCCAATGGGACAATGTCAAAACGTTTCTCATTTATTCTTAGTTCGGGCCTCCGAACTAATAAGCTGTCCGTAGGTGATACGCAATAGGAAACGTCCGTAACTTAAGCCGAAACTACGGGTTTCGTGCTTAGAGAGTAGACCTCCTGATTCAAACAAATTAAGCAATTTTCGCTATGGTCGGTGCTCCGTGCTTCGGAAAGCACGTTTTGGTCCCAACTACACCCATATTGGCCCGCGTGGTCGGTCTAATTGCCCATTTTTTATCCTTTCATGGAAAAGACCAGTGCCTCAGCAGAGGGGAGATTAGAATTGTATTCTTTCAACGAATAGATGCGTAAATGTAAGTAAATATAATTATTCAGTTTAAGATTAAATTAAACCGTTCATTTTATGGCCACAACGAAACTACGCCCAAGCGTTTTATTTGACTACGTAATATTCAAATTGAAGTATTAAAATAGACACAAATAATTTAAACCCGTATTTGATAGGTTTTCAGTCAACATACCTGATTCATCAAGTAGCTTCTTTACAAGAGATAAAAATGAAATAGCCTCTGTTTACACACTCATGTTATTATAAAAAAATAAATAAAAATCATTTATTTCAGGCAAGTTGTACCCATATTAATCGCATTAAATTTACACGATTAGTCATAAAATAATTAACATTACACTTAGGAGCACAAAAATAGCATATCCATATTGTAGATAACTAACATGACACCTATATGAACTTGTTTGATGAATAGATTACGGAATAACATTCGTAAGTATTTTATTTTTAAATACTTACATAGAAAACACACAAACATATTTTTTCTTGTGCTTGTGCGTCAGTTCACTAACATAAAAATTACCATCACCATAATAATTATTTATGTTAATTAAAATGCTTAGGTGACAAAATATTGAATTGTTCATTGAGAAATTTAATCAAAATCAATAAACCTCGAGAAGATTGGCGTTTTACTCCTTTTGATCTTTTTGTCATTCTTTTTGGATGTTGATAAATCTTCTTATCCATCCATTAATCGGTTCAGCAGGTTTTTTTACGAAACTGTAATCTAAGAACGTTTTAAATAAATTCAAACACATATTATTATACCTACACTCCTTTTTTTGGGCAGTCATGTAAATAAAACCTAGTGGAGCGATTATTTTGCTCGTATGTGTATTTTGGTAGTTTTCTGATTTACTGGCAACATATATTTGATTGGGTTACAATTAAATTATTCAATCAACATTTGGATTGAATGATAAATATTTTTATTTCTAATTAATTTTAATATTTTTTTTATGAACGGCATTCGTTAGCAAACCATACTTATATTATGTTTAAATATTTTGTTTGCTGCAATAGTTTTGATCGACTGTGGCTCTTTAAATTACGATTACACTCAAAACAGTCATTCGTAAAACAAACAGTCTTATAACAATATAATATAAGACTTTCTAATACATAATAACTTACAGATATATAGAAAGGTAAGGAAGGAACATTAAGAGCCCCGCGGCACGGAAAACGCAATACCAAAATAATTTCTAATTTGAGCACGATAGACTGCTCTTGATGTTATTCGGAATAAGACAGTATTTATCTAGGTCCCTATAAAAAAAACATCAAAAATATCTACCCAATAAAAAAATAATGCCAAAATACTTATTTTTCGTACGAAACTGCAATTGGTTGTTTTTTTTAATTTAGTAAGTATTTTGGATTATTTATCAATGGAGATCTAGGTTAAGATTATAAGTACAGCAAATAATCCTCGAATTGCAAATCATTTTGGAATCACCTTAGTATGGGGATCTGACCGGTCGCCGGCCACTTAATATAACAATTTATTTACTTACCTAGTTATTTTATGTTAAAATATTTTTCCCTTTTACTATTAATACTACTCTCCCTCCGTCTTACGAATTTTCGATAAGGGTCACTTATCCTGACGCGACTTTAACATTTTTTACCCATCCCATAAATTTAAAACTCTGATGTGCACAACGCAGCTAAAGAAGTTTTCACTTCAAAAATCCATTTAACTGACTTCTATCTTAGATCAAAAAAATATTAAAATTATACTAAAGCTAAAAGTAACACAACGTAATAACGTTATTACTATTAACATCCAATTGATTTAAACCTCAACAAGTAACACACATTATCACGTTAAGTATAAAAAATCACATTCAACATCACATTAAGTATAAAAAGAAATCTTCGTCTTTTATACGAGACGTCAATTTCAGAATTAATAAGCACCTAAGTATTCCATTTTAAGCCATTTATGTAAAATCAATAGTTTTATTCCGACTATAATTAAACTGAAATAGTTTCTAGCGTGTGGTCGTAACTCATAATCATAATGTTGGTAATGTCTTTATTACAAGAACAAGCTGCCACCCGCGACTTCGTTCGCGTGAACTTAAAAGTTATGTAGGTAGTAATATCTGTGATGGAAATGATAAGAAGCACTTTAGAGTTTTTATTAGATTTTTTTACCCTCTACTTCCGAATAGGTATTTTGAATAGGTACTGTGGAGATCGTATATGTATGTCTCCGCACTACAAGGAGGCCGCTACGCCGGCGTTGCTGGCCGGTATTGTTTATAATAAAATTAAGAAAGAGAGGCCCGTCGTGCGTAGATATGGACGGTCGCCTTGTCAAATAAAATATTGATAAAAATTTTAAAAATACTAATAACAGCATCGAGTTAAACATCGTTTTAATTTATAAAGAGCGCGCCCCCGTTATAATACACACTACACACACCGGTACATACATATTTTGCTGTTTTGTTAGATTTTAGTAATAAAATAATTTTAATTCGTCATTTATTTTGCTATCACGACATCGGAGTCCAGAGAACAATGGAATATCAATTGCGTAGCAGTGTCATCATCATCCATCATCATCATTCTGTCTAACAGCCCGTTTACACATGGTCTCCGTTTTACTGTTCTGTTTTCGGATACGTTTTTTTATTGATGGCGTATGGAGTTGTATGAGCGACTTCACATATGACACAGTATTCAGTATACAGTAAAAAATGTGGGTCCGTTAAATTATGACATTCTGTTTTGTCATCGAATACTGGATGAACGGAATACGTATCCGTCACGTACCCAACTTTACTGGATACTAGGGCGGTTACAACCCGATACTCGGGTTCGTCGATCGACGAAAAATTCAAAATTATGCGAAAATCTTTAATTGCAGTTTGTGATCATCACGTTTAACATTTTGTATATTTTATAGTTTTCGGAACAAAAAGACTCGAGTACCTTTAATTTGATACCTTACTCGGCCGCGTACTACGCGCCAAAGTCCCTATCGAGTCGTCACAAATTTTGCGAACCTGAATTAAGTATTACTGGATATAAACTGTGTGTGGGGTGAAATTTTGAGTCGTCTTCTCGCAACTGACTCATGAGTAAACTGTAAGCACCTTCTCTAGGTCTTTGCACCAAGAGTGGATGCTGCCAATAACGTCAATTGCTCCTTCTGTGCCGGCGATAGTACTAATACAACACGACAACGTCCATCCCGGTAGAGTAGCGGTGGTATACTGCGAATTTGCGTTTGACAGTAATGACGGATACGTTGAACGCTACGGTGCCTATGTGTGAACAAAGCCTAATTTTTTGTCGTACCGTTAACACGGGTACCGTAAATACGGAGAATATGTGTGAACGGGCTGTAACGCAGTCCACTTCCGGACGTAAGCAAAGATAGTAGCGGTGCGATTGTATGAAATTAATTAATAAATTAAATAATTCATTTATAGCTTTGATTTAAACTGGTCTTGCGTTTCAAAATCAAACCCTTCTAATGTCTATCAAACAATATTTTTATCCGCAAATCCGGGACCGATTGTACCCGATTTGATTGTGTTGTAAAACGGAAGGATAGGCGTTAAATCTACGCATGGATAACCAGCAATGTTGTGCGAAGCACATGACTTTATGTACATAAGTGTCCAATTGATTTTCAACCTTCATACCTTATTCGTAAGGTTCAAAATTGATTGTGTTTTAGGTTTGTGGTAATTCGATATTATACATATAAAACATACGAAATCAGAAAGTGATAAAAAGGCAAATGTTTCCACAATGTTCAATTGGAATTGTGACTGGATTTGTTCGAGCGGAATTTATTTGAGTTCTTGGTGTTAAACCCGTCGTAATATCTTTGATGGAAATAATAAGCAGCCTTTAGCATTTTAGGGTTAAATCTATTCATTTTTTTCATGCTCATTTTCAATTGACTTTTTATATAATAGGCTTACTCATTTTGAATCGTTAGTTAAGAACAGGCCTAAGCACGCTTGCCTAGAAAAAGCGTGAGTCGAGCCTTAAATATACCAGTATTGTACCTACCCGCGAATACAGGTGCAGGCAAGGAATTCCTTCCTGGCTGTGCGTGTAATAAAAGATGAGGAAAAGCGCATTGTTTGTACGCAGACGTGGAATATCAACCGGGTAGGGGATAGGGGGTGCCGTGTGGCGAAGGCCTAAGAATAAACTGTCACCACTCCCATACATGCGTGGGATGTCGTAAGAGTCGACTAAGAGGCTCGACGCATTGAAACTTGGAACAAACCCTCTATCGACCCGTCTGGCCAGCGTGGTAGCAGTAGGCTAATAACCTCCTATGAACGCCACAATAGGCGTGAGCTAGGAGAGGCCTACGTCCAGCAGTGGACGTCCACAGGCTGATGATGGATGGATGGATAGGGGTGATAGTCCGCAGTACGTCTGGACTCCCGGTGGTAAAAAGGAACTGACGGGATATGCTCATGTAACTCAAAGCACTCCGAAGTACAATCTGTAGAACACTGTCGTCCTCGTCGTCGTCGTCGTCGTCGTCTCAGCCACATGACATCCACTGCTGGGTATAGGCCTCCCCCAAGGATCTCCACGACGATCGGTCCTGCGCTGCCCGCATCCAGCGGCTTCCCGCGACCTTCACCAGATCGTCGGTCCACCTTGTGGGGGGCCTACCCACGGAGCGTCGTCCGGTACGCGGTCGCCATTCCAGAACCTTTCCGCCCCAACGGCCATCGGTTCTTCTCGCTATGTGTCCCGCCCACTGCCACTTCAGCTGAGCAATCCTTCGAGCGATGTCAGTAATTTTAGTTCTCCTGCGGATCTCCTCATTTCTGATTCGATCACGCAGGGAAACGCCGAGCATAGCTCTCTCCATTGCACGCTGAGTCACCTTGAGCCTCCTTATCAGGCTGATAAGGAGGCTCAAGGTGTCAGAACACTGACAATGAAGCAACTCTTCGGCGATGGAGGGCTTCCAAAGACACGCTTATATTCCTTTAATGTTTTAGGATGATTTTAGTTACAAGTTTATTTTAAGTTCGATCCTTATGTATTGCTTTGCCCCGATTGGGGACATTAAAACCATAGCTTATGATAATGATGATTTAATCAGGTACGAAAAGTCCAGGGGGCTAATTTGTCTAATATCAAAATCTATCGCAATCCCTTTGAATTCTTCATTTGAAAGATAGTTAGTGGACGACCTGTTTGGCGCAGAGGTACTAAACCCCGCTTTCTGCGCCAGAGGTCCCGGGTTCGATCCCCGGACAAGACAAATATTTGTGTGCATGAACATGTCTATTTGTCTTGGTCTGGGTGTTTAATATGTAAGTATATTAAGTATGTATTTACAAAAAAAGTATATATGTATGTTTATCCGTTATCTAGTATCCATAACATAAGTTCTTCATGAAACTTAACGTGGGACTAGATAATTGGTGTATTATAATAAAAAATAAAAAAAAAATATATAAAAAAGTTACATACTTCAGACCGTCACTTTGACATTTGATAGGGATTGTGATCGGGACGCGTTTTGAAAGGTACCTATTGAATGAACGAAATTGAACTGTCTAAGCAAAGTGACACACGAAAATATCGTTCAAATGTATAGAGAAGTGTCAAATCAAGTGTCATTTAAAACATCATTCGTTCCGAAAGGGATTGCGATTTTAAGTTACACAATTTCATAGATCACTGTCACAATACCTTTGAAAGGGATTGTGATAGATTTTGAAATTAGACAATTAGGGGGCAGATGATCAACAAAAAGTGAACAACTGTAAAAAAAATTGAAATCTCCTACCACTTTATCCACACTGCCCAGATGAGGTGTCGTTAAAACGATCATAATGTATACTTAACTCGAATCGATTTCGACCGAACGAGATTACGGGCATTTTGAATAACCGTAGGTTTACACTAATAAAACCGTAAGCGGGGCAGTAAATTCTTGTCCAAACGTAATGGGGGATCGTTACCACTGTTCGGTGGTACCAGTGGTTCTCGAATTGAGTTCGAGCGAAAACGATTCGACTTTCGTTTAACCCTGCAGCTTCGCAACTGTATTAAAGTAGAGTTATTTGATGATGAACATAATAGCAAAGCTGACATTGATTATATATGCGTGTAAGGGCCACTTATCTAATTAACTTATCATAAAAGTCCATGCTTATGATTCTCATGAATATACCAATATGTAGGTTAGGTACAGTAACGGTTACTTTAAAGTACTAACTAGAGTGTTATAAATCATTATGTAGATATGTCAATGATTTTCATGTGACATTGGCGTATTATAGATTAACCTAAATAAACTATGACTGTAGGTATTATTACCTCCATGCATTAGATCCCTAGTACTTAATGCATTTTTGTCACCAATCCTATGCAAAACTACAAAATCGAAGTCTAAACGTAAGAAAGAGATGTGAGCTACAGATAACACGATGCGTTTAATCAACTATAGTTTTTTCCAAGACGACGCGACGGCTGTCTCTCAAAACTCTATTGGAACTCGAAAGTCTGCGTACTTCGAGTTCCAATAGTAATTGCGCATAATAAGTTATAACCCTGCTACAGTGTAGACGGTATTATAAAGGGTTTGGCCCACGGCTCGAAGCTTTTATTGCCGCAAACGACTTTTTGATAAACCCTCACAAGTATAGTTGAAATGTGAGGTACAGAATTATCGGTGAAAATGGTAAAAAAATATATAATATTTATGCCTTGGATTTTCTCATACCGTGACCACGGTCTTTCGAAATGTAAAAGACAGAGACAGATAAAAAGACAAATTAAAAATAAAATCTTATGTTACATGTAGCTTTTTAAATGTATCCCAACTCAATAATATGAATAAATGCGAGTGTCTGTTTGTCCTTCCTTCACGCCTTAACTAAGCAATCGACTTGATTTTTGACATATAGTTAGTTGAAAGGACGTGGTAACAAAGGCTACTTTTATCCCGATATTCCCACAGGAATGGGAACCACACAGGTAAAACCGCGGGCTGAAATTAGTAGATAATAACTCCCCAGAATAAATTCAGAACTGAATAAACTTAGATTTTTTGTTTCGGATTGGAATCGAACCTATATCATTTTGACTCCGAAGGCGCCTGTTGGTACAACTGCGTTATCTTGGACGCCATTAGACAAGTAATGGGAACATATTTTTCCAAGACCCTAAAGAAAGAAACACAATTATGAAAGAACTTTTAAAAGCACCCTTCGACATATTTTCCTTCCTTATCTACAACTTTATCAGGAAGTTATCTTAGAAAAAGTATATTAATTCTAATTCATTTCTTATTTATTGTAATAAAACGAAAACAATATTCTATGGAATTTAATAATAACAAGTAAAATGGTGCAGGCCTCATAACTTTTATTACAATAAGATCATCTTTTGATAAACCCTTAACCTATTAGGGTTGTCTCATTTCCAAAATAAATTATTTTGTTACCATAAGAACTTAATAATATTTTTATGAAGAGAAGCATTCGAGGAGCCCTTAGCGCAGTGGTTCACGAGCTTGGCGTGCGATTGTTGAGGTTAAGCAACTTTCGCAATGGTTCGTCACGGGATGGTTGACCAAAAATTTGACCCGTTCTCCTTATCCATCCATAAGGAAGGCCAGAGCCCCAGCAGTAGGGTAATTAAAAAAAGGATGCGGGTTCGGATCCCGTAAGGGCGACATGAGACTAGTTGCTTTTTTCTAGTATATTTTCTTATTAAATATTTATCACATAAAAATAGCATTGTAAAATGTAAAATTAAAAAGTTATAATATGATATAATTTTTTGTATTCACTATGCTATTATATGAGATGAATCTAATAAGTACTTACTAGGAAAAACAATAACTCGTCATCTCCAAGTTGCCCTATCCCATCTGATCTGACCTAAAATGCGTCTGTATTCCCGGGTGCCTACAACCCTGGTATATTTAAAGCTCGAGCAATTAAGTATTCTGTGGCTCGAGTGAATAGGCTATTTCTAGGCAAGCTCGCTTTATCTTAGACCTCTTCTTAATCCAACGATTCAGAATGAGGCTAAGAGTAAAGCCTATTTAATGTTAATAAAAATAGTTTTTTTTTAACTAGGTACAATCGGGGAACTTCCCGGTTGACCAGTAAAGTTTTTTCGGGAAACGTTTTCTCGGAAAGTAACTAAGGTTAAAGAAATAATTAATTATTCACATGAAATACCTATTAATGTCCTATTATTTTTGTTTGACGTTTTCTATATATATATATATATATATATATATATATATATATATATTCCTTTTTTTAAATAAACCTCCCTAAAAAAAGCTCTACTGGTCAGTTCCCCGACTGTATATTTCATTGTTTTTTTTTTCTATAGTAAAATTGTGACAACCCTACCACAAAGAAGTCCCGCGGAGCACACTGTATGCGGTACAATGGTCCGAACAAAATTAGGGCTCCGTTGTTTTATTAAGAAATAAAAAGTTAAGGCCGCATACATCACCCTTTTATGACCACTACTCCAATAAGAGAAACGAATGTGTCTCCTGATTATTCTTACCAAACTGTTTAATTTTGGTTTTACTTTTATGAAATTAACCTTCTTAAAATTTATGAAAATCATGAATTGAGGATTACCACTAGTACGAGTGACTAAATAGCATTTAGGTAAGTATTTAGCTGTTCAATTATCGTGGTACTTACCCCCCGTTTCTAGTGAAAACATGTCGTAAATGTATAATGCGGCCACTGAGAGAATGCATTATTTGACAGCTTCTATCGAGAGTCATCAGTCATCTTCTCAGCGGCCGCATTATATTTTAAAACATGTTTTTTTGTAAGGCTGAGTTGCACCAGTTAACTTTAACATATTTATGTTTATCAAAGCTGTCCAATGTTATACATTTTTCCACCGTTAAAGTTATAGTTATCGTTATAGTAAGATGGTGCAATCCACCCTAAATGTATTGGCAGTAGAAACGGTGGGTTAAAATATTTCAAATTTTCGGGACAAAAAGTAACCTAGGTACTTCAATTCAATATCTAACCAATTTATTTCTGTGGCAAAATTCATAAAAAAAATGTGGTTTCTGAGTTAGTTTGGAGGTGGAGGGAGTAACAAGACCGACGGAAAGATAGAGTTACGATTGTGTTCTTATTTAAAAAAAGGTTTTTTTAGTACAGTCAGCAACATATCAAGTTTTGCACTTGTTCAACGAAAACAAAAGTTACCTATTTGAGTGACAGAAGGACGCTTTCAAGGTCGAACGTAATCTCTGGCCCCCAATTCTCGCGCCTTCGACATTTTTTGGAGTAAAAAATCTGTATTAAAAGCTCACTGAAAGCATTCTTCGTCATTATAGGATTATCAAAGATACTTGAAACTAAAGGTTTTTGACAGTGGTAGAGTGGTAGAGTGGTATTTTACTTACATTTTTGATAAAGAAATTAAGGATTTAAAAATGTCGAAGTCACGAGAATCGGGCTTTTGGCTTTCCTAGTACATTCAAAATTATAATATTTATGTATGGATAAATATTAAAGAAGAAAATATACTAGAAAAAGCAACTAGTCTCATGTCGCCCTGACGAGATGACATGAAACTAGTTGTTTTTTTCTAGTATATGTCTTATAATATCTTGTTTAATATTTCATAAACATTACATAAAAATAGCATTGTAAAATGCAAAATGAAAAAGTAAGTAATTTATGTATGGATTTGATAACAAAAACCAATAGGTTTTAATCATTGTCTTACCCTATTGTATTACCTTTTCAGTGACAAAACAAGTTAAACAATTCTCATCCCTAATCAATTCAACTTGATTGCCTACTAAACGAAATTTGATTAAAGCAATTCATTTTACTGTCGTAATTACCTACAATGGAAATTAAACTTTGTTATACATCAGTAAAGTTGAGATTGCGCAAATTGCCGTGAAAATAAAATGAGACAGGCAAGTTGGTACCTACGTTCGCTATCAACGTAATTTTTATATGTGTAATCAATTTGCGATCTTTGCGAAGTGGTGAGGTATATTTGTTTATATTTCTTACTTGTTTATTTATGAATTACAGTGCATGCACCAATAGCGGTATAAATGTGAAAAAAGAAATAATTACACTAGCGGACAAATAAAGCGGGTCACTGCGTTATTTTCATACAAACAGGCATACCGTTACAGTCTCATTATTCAAAAAGTATCAACAGTTAGGTTTTCTTTGGAGAGTGGACAGATAGGATACACTTTGGAGAGTGTGCGAGAGAACTGCACGACCTTGTTACTCCAGCCCTTTTCCACCATCGGGGTACCAGACGCAGGTTAGCTTATCACCCGTACGTCGTTGACATTCCAGCGATCCGTACCAAGCGTTTGCTGACACATTTCTAATGCTAACCGTTAAAGAATGGAATGCACTGACTGCTCATGTGTTTCCCGATTCCTACAACCTTTGTTTCATCCGTCAGGGCGACATGAGACTAGTTGCTTTTTTCTAGTATATTTTCTTGTTTAATATTTATCAGACAAAAATAGCATTGTAAAAGGCAAAACTAAAAATTTATAACCTTTGTTTCTTCAACGCGAGAGTAAATAGGCATTTTATGGGCACGCATGTTACACCTTAAACCACATCCTGTTTACTAAGCACGATGGTGGTCAAATGCCTGCCCAAATAGTTGTAAAAAAAAAAAACAGTTTATGTAAAAATTTAGCTTTATGTCGATGTACGAGTCGAATGCTCGACTTACGTATAAAAGTCCCAAAATTCAATTCAATTCAAAGAGTTTATTGCAATCATGTGGTTACAATGGTGGTATATAACGTGTAAGACAGTACCATAACATGAACCCTGCTAGGGTTTCGCAATTTAACTTAATCTAAAAATTCAAAGAAAACATTTTTTTTAATTTTCAATGAAATGAAAAAACAAAACGAATTCTTTGGGTATACATTAAGATTTAACAATAATTAAAAACATTAATAAAATTAAAAAAACTCAAAGAGACAAACATTAAGTAATTAAATTTATATTGTGCCTAATTAAACAATCATCTAATTATTTAAATAAAGAGAGGCTTCAAGAAAACCTTCAGTTTTTTGCAAAACAAGAAAAGCAAAATCGCCAAACCGCTTTCATACATCTTTATATGAAAGCAAAATGAAACATTCGTTTCACTTAAAGTTTATGAAATCAAGAAATTTTCAGTGGTTTTACATGGTGATTGCTTAGTGGAGCATATTACCTTGCTATCGACACAAAAATCTTTCCAGAAATACACATACTTTTTTATTTATTTGACCACAAAGTGAGCATGTTTGTATGAAAATAACGCAGTGACCCGCTTTATATGTCCGCGAGTGTAATTTCCTATGTTTTACTAATATAATAAGTAAGGTTCCAAACTGTTATTTTTAACGGAAAATATCAGAATATTTTAAATAATGACTAAATATTAGAGACAGAGAGCACACACCAGCTAACAAAATATATAGGTTGTTTTGTTACGGATATCTGCTATAACTGTAAAATAATTAAGCAAATACAAATTATTTCAACGATATCCTATAAGAAACTGCTACTGTGTTCGGGAAAGGTTAGTGAGTGACGCGTGGCAACTAACTTGCTTTTAATAATATATTTTAGTTACTAAATTATATTTTTTAAGTTTTTTAGTTTTAGGTTCATTGTTCTAGTATATATTTTTTTATTTCTTCGTGTTTATTATATTATAGTCATAATTTGTTGATATTGATATTAAATACATAATTGAATTAGTTACTAACTTACATAACATTTCTAACTTCTTTCTTGTTTTCTGTGCTTAGTATCTTTCACTTTCATACTAGCCTTTTCTAAACATCTACACAAATTAAAACATAAGGTAATCAAATCTTGTCTTTAAAACGTCCATGTTTCAGCAACAAGCCAATTAGCCACTTCTTGATTACTTTCAACAACTGGAAAGTGGAAAGATCGAACTTGCCAACTTTTAATACGGGAGCCGTGAGCCATGGACATCATCGGTCGAGCACACTCCTGGACTGCATTTTTTTGACGTAATCAGATATCCTACCGCCATCTCTTAGCGCAGTATTGTTTCAATCTTACCATGCTATTTCGTACTACTCTCAAAGTAAGCTTGTTTTTTGACAGAAGCTTTGTGACGTTGCTCAGTCATCGCCTTCATAGTGTGAAGTGTGTCAAAATGTGACAACTTCAATAAAAACAAAACGTTCTTATGACATGATGGTTTCTAATAGATCATGGTAGGCCCGCAGGTCATAGACAATAGGGGTAATACGTAGAGATGCGCGCCGCGCCGCCGCCGCCGCAGGTCGTTTTGGCCATTATGTACTGATTTTTGATACTTAATACTTTTCATCTCACATCAAAATATAATATTAATAGGATGTCATCGACAAACCGGACAGGATTCGCAGTTGACGTTGATGCCCAGGCCGTTCCAGTCCAGTGTTTTGAAGATATTCTCCAGTGCGTTGGAAAACATTTTCGGAAATATGACATGTCTCTGTCTCACGCCTCTAAGCAATTAGATAGGCCTGGTCAGATGTTTTTGCACTTGGATAGATATTGTCACCCTACTTTATAGCCTTCTCAGCACAAGTTTATTGTTTTAATTTTTGTAAGATTTTACTTACACGCCGAATTCACGCCGATAGATAACGCTACCGCCGCAGGTCTTTTTTCGACCAGACGCCGCCACCGGTCTTATATAAACCGGAGCACATGTTTAGTAATACGTGACTGACTTCAACCGTTTTTACATGATTGAGTAAAAACAACCAAAGTGGCCGCCCGCGGTTTCATCTACGTGATTTCCGTCCTGACCTATAGGCCTTATCTACGACTTGGTTTACTTAAAAAAAAGCATTCTAGGAGTATGTTTGATCGATTCGGTTTCTGGACTCTAGGCTCCCGGTTTATTTTCATCTTGTCTGAAACGCTAAAACAATTTCTTTAATCTTACTCACAAGAACAAAAGATCTTCTCTTTAGTTCAGCGAACGGATTCCGGCAATTGTTTCAATTTTAATACTTATTTTAGACTTACTGGCATTGAAATGATAAATTTGATGAACGCCCGTTACCTGAAAACAAAGAAATGAATAATTAACATTGTTTGTGTTGGCAAGAATTTGATTAAGTATAAATCTAAATTTATTTATATTATACTGTGCCGCCGACTTTGTCCGCGGAAAGCGGTTAGGTACAATCACAGCGTAATTCATAGATTTCTCATTAGTATCCGCGTTGCACAACTAGATACCGCGCTTCATACAAACAACGGTTAAAAAATGTGACCACAAACTTTGACGTTTTTCTTGGTACTTGGTCTAGTGGTACAACCACAGGTATCAAACCCAAGGCTCCCGGGTACGATTCCAGCGGGGGTACATATTGTATTCGGTTTAGTTGGTGGTAGGACTTGTTGTTAGTCCGCCTGGCTAGCTACCACCATCTTATCTAAGCCATAACAACAATGTTTTCAGCATTGTTGTGTTCCGGCAGTTAAAGATAAGATAGCCAGTCCCTCAGTAGCTGAGGATTCCGGGAGAGGCTCGCTTCCATCTTCAGCCTTATCAATACTTAACATCAGGTATGATGAAGGCTAATAGAGTCTCCGCGTCGTCCATATAGAAAAGAACTGTTTTTCTTTCGCTCCCAGTGCAAAGGAGCAACTATTTTCATTTTATTTCTAAAATCTAATATAAATCTTATTTCACCAGTTCCTGTACAATATTGTTCTTGTCCTGTTACTGATTGACGATAAAGGATCAATTTCATTACAAAACAAAAAGTTACATTTCAGATATTTTAAATTGTATTCTTTTTATTTTAAATTGTATTCTTTTTGTATGGCGTAATATCAACATGTATAACAAACATGGTGATTTGCACGATCGCAATACTAGAAATAGAAATAAACTTGTTATGCCTCGGTACCGATTAAAGAAGGTCCTTGGATCTTTTATGGGTCTAGGTATACGTATCTATAATAAAATTCCAGATAATATTTTGGATTTGCCTTTCGAAAAGTTTAAGATGAATGTAAAAGATTGTCTTCTTAAAAAAGGATATTATACTATAAAAGATTACTTGAATGACGAGACAGCTTGGTCATAAATATTTAGTTATATTTTTTCGAAATTGTAGTGTCATTCAATTAATGTTTAGTAAAGTATTAGATTCAACTTTTAACAGGTAGCTTAGGTATGTCATGCTCTCTGTAAACATTTCTGCGGTGGTGTCGTGTGAGGCGGGTCGCTACGTTTCCTAAAATATGGTTGAGCGAAGCGATAGCTGGTTCATGCGTCATGCTCGTGAACGGGTGCCGCCAGCGGAAATGGGTCTACGTCAGTCTGCTTATCTTAATGCTGTGCTTAAAGCCTAAATATTTTTATCTAAAATAAATTGATGTATGTACCTCACAACTTGCAGTATAGTAATCTTGTAATGCGAGAAATGTTGTAATGTATGATAGACAAGTCTTTCTTTGCCAGTTAAAAATTGTTTACGGCTACAATAATAATAAAACCATAAAATGTAATATTTTAATTTGTATTTTCCTTTTGTGATGGAAATTGACCTTACTGATATGTTAAGGTCACTTTTCAATTTGACGACTTTTTGCCGGTTCTTCTCGTTACAAGGTCTCCCGCCGTAGGGTTTGTGAACCGATGGCGTAGCTTCTTTGACGTTCATAAGTGCTTGTAACAGCCTAGACTGAATAAATGATATTGACTTTGACTTTGATAAACCATCAGGATTGTCATGAATCTTAGAATCGACACTATTTCTTAATAAAGTGCGATGTATACGATGAACCGATGGCCGTTGGGGCGGAAAGGTTCTGGAATGGCGACCGCGCACAGGACGTCGCTCCGTGGGTAGGCCCCCAACAAGGTGGACCGACGATCTGGTGAAGGTCGCGGGAAGCCGCTGGATGCGGACTGCGCAGGACCGATCGTTGTGGAGATCCTTGGGGGAGGCCTATACCCAGCAGTGGGTGTCATGTGGCTGAGACGACGTATACGAAGAAGAAATTCAAATTCAAAATAAGTAGCTAAAGTACCTAATATAATTTCGTCGTCATTATCTTAACTTTTGAAGCGGAAAGTAACGTGTAGATAAAAAAAACTAACGAAAATTGTTATTAAAAGACGAGTTAATTAAAATGTTCCACCTACCATGTTTCTATTTTGCCGTAATGAAATTCTTCGCAATTAATTATAATGGCTGTCACATTTGGAACTGGCGTTTTTATTCATAGGGCGTGGTTCCAATGATAGCGTTATACGGAGCGGTTAAAGCCGCGAAAGTGATAGTTTATCCTTATAGTTCAGAGTGACAACAAAGAAGTTCCTTCTGTATTAGTCCATTATAATTACAAAGAACTTATAGAAAAAAATGAGGGTATCGATAGAAACTACCAAAATTTCAGCGATCTTGGAAATTTCAACGCTAAAGTTTTCATCATTCACGATCACGATTTGTTTTTACTTTAAAAAAGCAAAAAAATATAATTAGTTTCAGTAGTGTAAGTGTGAAGTGACGTGACCAGAGGGGTTATTCTGTAAGCAAACGTCACAACAGCTGTCAAATAGTATTGAAAATGGAGCGGTCTCCGCTGTTGCAGCCGCCAATATGAAACATGTTTTCATAGAGAATAACCTATCTGCCATCAGCTGTAATCGCAAAATTATAGAAATGTTAGTAACAAGACGGAGCTACTATAGTACAATGTAACTTTTATATACCTTTATATTCCTCTTAAAGCTCGTAGTAAGGTTCAAAGTTACAGACCGCCTGTAATACAATTAACTATCTTCGAAAGAATAAACATAAGTAGAACATTAATCTAATATTATCGTTGTATTCTGTAGATCGTATCCAGCTTTATTATTATCGTTAATAGTTTATTTCAGATAACAAAATCCAAATGATTACGCAATAACAATTCATGGCAAAGCAATCACGAATATCAATTTGTGATTGTTCTCTAATCACAAATTTATATTTACGTTCCGCTCATCGCTATCATCACAGCCACACCCAATACCATTACACTGTAACACATTGGGCTCATTTCATTATATTTAGCATAAGTATACGCTGGGTTATGATCTAGAATTACACTATTTTTATGATCTTTTACGGCTTAACGCACAACAATTCTCCCTTAAATGCTAATTTGTTTTTAATGGCTAATAAAGGTTAACTGGAGTTGATGTAGCTTATGGATGGGAGCATATATTTCTGGAATTGCCAGCCCTGGGGATTTTGATAAGTTAAAATATAATACTTTAATATTGTTTATGATGAAAATAACGACCTGTTTGGCGCAGGGGTTCTTAACCCACCTTCTGTGCCAAAGGTCCCGGGTTCGATGCCCGGACAAGACAAATATTTGTGTGCATGAACATGTATATTTGTCTTGGTCTGGGTGTTTAATATGTATATTATGTATGTATTTACAAAAAAAAATGTATATAAGTATGTTTATCCGTTATCTAGTATCTATAACACAAGTTCTTCATGAAACTTAACGTGGGCTAGGTAATTGGTGTGTTTGTATGCAATTATTTATTTATTTATTTATAATGATAATTTTTATTCATCATTTAGCATCCAAAACACAAGTTCTGAATGATACGTACCTTGGGATGTGTGATTGATTTGTAAAAATACAGTACACCCTTCCACTAACTACTCTCCACATTTCCGTAAGATTGACTGGTAGAAAATGTTTAAGGTATTAATCCGCCTTGGTACAATTTGTGAGAAAAGTATGAATTATACTCAATAGTAATATAGATACCTCGTCAAATACTACAGCCACAACCAAAAAAAATACAAAAGCAGAAAGGGTACAAACAGAGCGAACAAAATTTACTACCTTGCATAGTTTGAGGCTTTATAATTTGTTGCCAGTACAAAGTTTGTTCCCAAAATAAGGGTCCAACATCTGGCAACACCCATTAGTATCGGTGTTACCAGTAATTGGAGTATGAGAGTTTCAGGGGTAATATATTGACCGCCTAGTTTAAATTTGGTGTTAGTGTTACAATTTGCCTAACCAGACTTATGAAAGGGTTCGTCTGTCAAATGTGTTAAGTTTTAGATCCTGATTTAGGTTGTTTCAACGAAGGCAGACTGTATTATTTACGTATAAGTCTTTTAAACGTAAATAATACAGTCTTCCTTGGCATTAAATCTAGCATTCCACGGAACCGCGACTGCGTGCGCTTGGAATGAGCCTCCTTTGTCTAACTTCAAAAGCTATCACAAGCCCTTTCAAAGGTATTGTGATTTTGATTGTGTAACTTACAGTCGCAATCCCTTTCGGAACGAATAATGTTTTAAATGAAACTTCATGTGACACTTCTCCATACATTTGAAAGATATTTTCGTCTGTCACTTTGCTTAGACAGTTCAATTTCGTTCATTCAATACCTTTCAAAACGCGTCCCGATCACAATCCCTATCAAATGTCAAATGGTGACAGCCTGAAGTATGTAAATATCTTTCAATTGGCGAATTGAAAAGGATTGCGATAGATTTTAAAATTAGACTATTAGCCCCGGTTATCGCGTTGAGGCGCATCAATAATAGGTATCATCCGCCTCCATCAGAAATCAAGTTATCTCCATGCCAAATCAGTTATCATTAATATCGGTTCAGCGGTTTACGCGTGTTCGTATTAGCACGGATTTCAGCAATTCATTGAAATAAACAAGTCTCGGTAGCTCAGCGGTTGTAGCATTGGACCGGATTTCCAAAGGTCATGGGTTCGATTCCCATCTGGGAATTCACTTTTGGCCGAGTTAAATTTTTCCAATATTTTTCTATTTAAAATTTATCATAAGTATAAAAATAGCATTGAAAAATGCAAAAATTCAAAAATCATAAAAAAAAATATTAATCTATCTGATAAATATTAAAAAAGAAAATATAATAGAAAAAAGCGACTTTTCTTATGTCGCTCTGACGGGATTCGAACCCGCATCCTTGGGAATCCGGCCCAATGAACTAACCACTCATAAAAATAGCATTGTAAAATGCAAAATTAAAAAGTTAGGTATAATAAAGATGGCTGTTTTTATCTTTATCGTTAGTCAAACATTTGCAAAAATATTTTTTCGAATGTGAGGATATTAATTCTCTCACTGATGAAACGACACGGTGGCCAACACCGTAGAAAGGTGAATATATTTAAATTTTTGTGAGTATTTATGTATGTAGTATGTTTATTATATATATATAAATATATACCATTATTTTCAGTAAGTTTTTACACTGGTTGTGCGTGCACCCTACCTTTTACTACTGTCCACATCACCCTAAGGTTGACTGGTAGAAAATGCCTATGGCATTAAGTCCGCCCATGTACATCAAATTTGTGCATGAAGTATTAAATAAATAAATATACTAGAAAGATTCAACGTGCCCTCATAGGTCTCTGTACCATAATTGGTTAGTGCATTGGGCCGGATTCCCATGCGGGTACGAATCCCGTAAGACCGACATGAGACAAGTTGATTTTTCTTGTCTAATATTTATCACATAAAAATAGCTTTGTGAAATTCAAAACTAAAAAGTTATAATAAATCTATCTACGAGTATATTTACTAATTCCAACAAAACTTTTACATTTTGATAGATAGATATGATAGAGCATGCCCGTTTGTGTTTATTTCGCCTCTAACCGTAATTTTACATTGCACAAACGATAAAAGTAATAATAAACCAAGCAGGCAAATAAATGATTTGATTTGATAATTGACCTGTGCCGCGTGGTGACGGCCGACGACGGCCGGTTCGACGTATTGAACACCTGTGCGAGAGAAGGAAAACTTGAAACAAACCCTCTACCAACCCGTCTGGCCAGCGTGGTAGCAGTAGGCTAATAACCTCCTATGAACGCCACATTAGGCGTGAGCTAGGAGAGGCCTATGTCCAGCAGACGTCCACAGGCTGATGATGATGATGATAATTGACCTTAAGCGAAAGTTGCTTAAGATAAGATAAGATCGCAATTGCAATTGCGCCACTACCCACGCTATCGAACTCTATTTCAAGTGGTCACCCGTCCTATTAAGACCATAACGAAAGTACCCCCATTTAAACGGCCAGCCTACATAATTGTAACTGCCAACCAACGAGAACAAATGAAGCTCGCCACTCATGGAATATACCAGAATTCAAAACGAGCATTTGCATACTGCACATACACGTGTAATCCCGTAGGACTATGCGCTAGGTTTACCATGGCACAATGTAATCACGGACAGAACCAAAAACTTTAGACACTCTAGCGAGTTTACACGAACAGCTTCAGAAGAACTCGTTTAACTAAGCGATCAGCTAACCTAGCGGCATGAATTGAACCGTTTTCACCACTAAAAGTAAAGTTATACATATACAGGAAACGTGCTTGCCACAGACCTATATCGAGATAGACGAAAAGAGCGCTTCAAACTGTATGAGAACCTAGCGTGTCGAATTTTTCGTACCTACGATGACTTCACGAGCGATATTTTAGTAATGTGGAAATGTTATTGACGAGCTCATGCAAGAAAGCACTGCACAATTAACCATTTTCGTTTATAAGTGACGCGTGTTTTTGTGACAATGGTCTCAAGCGGACTGATTAAGGTCGGAAAACTTTGACCATGGCTCAAACTTTTGGCACGCAAGATAGGTACACTTTTACCGTCTATCTCGATATAGGTCTGTGGTGCTTGCGTATTATCTATTGTCTAAACTATACTATATTCAATAGTTATTTATAGTTATTATATTTAATATACTATACTAGTATTTAATAGAACTCGCTGATTATAAGGCAATTTTTTAAATCTCTTGGGACAATGCGGAGACTGTGACTGACTGTGTCCAGCTCAGGCAACGGCGCTTAGTATCATACAGCCATCTATGACCAATATTATTTATTTTATCCGGCAAACAACGTCATCATGGTGTCCCTACTTGGCACGCGCAAGCCAGAGTGTGTACCGCATTGCAATTTAGCTATTTTATGTACAGAAGTGATAAGTCGGACATTTGGGGTAGTATCTTCTGTTTGGACTTAAGTTTTGTAATCATAGTACATATTTAAAAAAAGAGAACTAATGTTAACACTGTAAGCCATTTATAGACAGGGTAGCAAGGCACGTTGCATATTTTATGGGAATTTTCAAATTGTGTTAATTTTTTTTATAAAAAACTCTTTTAAAAATCAGGAAGAAGCAAAGGTTACGGATTCGAATCCAGCCAGGGCCGTGAGAAGACTTGATTTTTACTAGTAAAAAACAAAACTTTATGTAACTTAACATTAACGTAGTTTAAACCGATAGCGCTGGGTTTCAAAGTCTTAAAAAATATTAAAGTTCTTTATTTTTCGCTTACAGTTTCTGGTGACCTAATACATAACAATCGAACACTTTGTAAGTAATGGACATTTTCTAATCTCCAATTATTTGGAGATTAGAAAATGCTATTACCTGAAAATTTGTAATTATCGCGCAAATATCGCGCGATCACTGCAGAACGCCAAAATAAAAATGGTATTACGTATGTGATTGCTGACTAATCGCTCGCTCATGGTCCGAAGGTATAGCGACATCTCTCTCTCTCGCGCTCCTACCTAGAGAGTGGGACGCCGCGTGTTGCTATAACGCTAGCGCCAAAAACAATTTGATAGCAATAACAGGAACTAAATGAATGCACATTATAGTTCATTGTTTGTTCGGTAGATGCCGCACTGTTGATACGTGACGTAAAGCAATTATAGCGCTATTTCTGCTGTCGCGTTGCTGTTGCAGAGATAAGTAATACTTAGCTCCGCTGGTATTTGCAGAAAAGCCGCTAGTAAAATAAAACGACATCCTTATCAAAAGCTTGGAAAATAAAGAACGTCCTTATCAGAAGCTTTCCTTCTTATCCCATTGTCTACCAGATTTACTCGTAAAATGGGTATAAACCTACACAATTGCGAATAAAGTGATTATTTAAGCTATTGTTTCACTGGTCGTATGTGGGTTAGAACCGTGTGCCTAATTTAAAAAAACAAGGCTGGACAATAGGTACACAGAAATTGTTTTATCCATTAGGAAAAACCCAGTGGTACTGATTTGCGTGAATTGTTATTTTTAACCGACTTCAAAAAAGGAGGAGGTTCTCAATTCGACGGTATATATATATTTTTTTATGTATGTTTTACCATAACTTCGCCAGTTGTTAACAGATTTTTATAATTCTTTTTTTATCTGAAAGAAAATGGTTTATGTGTGGTCCCATATAATTTTTACGAAGATCTGGCTAGTAGTTTTTTCATAATCTTGAAAACATCAATCACCTTTTGGCAAGTAGTCGTTTACCTAGATGACATTGTTGTGTATGGGCTGATTTTTAGTGTAAGTAACAGCACATGATGTGACTAAAAAATTTGAAATAAAAACATTTTATAAAAAAAATTCAAACCGACTTCAAACAGTAAAAAATAAAACTTTGGGAGTCGGTGCTAGCTAGCTAAGGCCAAAAAAATATATAGTTAATAGAAGTGCAATGTAGAATGCCCTGACTGGCACCGACTCCAAAAGTTTTATTTTTTACTTTTTGAAGTCGGTTTGAATTTTTTTTATAAAATGTTTTTGTTATCACACTGGCATTATAAAGGCGCTCGCTCTCAAGGTCAAATTGTATACGTGTCACGTGTCGTACTGATAATCTCATCCTATGGGGCGTGAGAATCGTATAGCCATAAGATAAGAATCAGTCTTTTGATATCTTGGCGACTGTGATCGTCAGCTCGCTTACAAAAGAAAGCGATTATGACAAAAGTATAAAACTTGTGGAAGGCTTATGCAAAATCTATTGGGTCTAAATTATATTTCTAATTTAAACAATGAAATACAACCTCTGCCACATATGTTAGACATTTTAAAACTTTCCACGCATGAACAATGTTGTAACTGTTAGATTTTCATTTATTTACCATAAGCTTCTCAAACAGTACCGAACGATTCGTGTCCAACGGGAAGATACTTCAATCAAGAACTTTAGTATCTCGAACTGGTCTACATTGTTAAAGCGAAGGTTGGTATAATCGCGGAAGCTTCCAGTCGACCACTTTAAGGCGATATTGGCGTGTGCACGATTTGAACAGTCGTATAGGCTTACAACGTCATCCACTGAAAGCCGTTCAAGGGATTTTGACCGGTAACACTATTAAGTATTCTGTGCCGGTAAATAACTCAGTCGACCACTTTTAGGCGATATTCGCGTGCGTTCGATTAGAATTTTGGACAGTCGTATTAGTAAATTCGCCGCTGCAAAATTAGGTCGCTCATCGGTGTTTTACTAAAAACCTAATTTTGACGTATATTTATGACTAGCGCACGGTTTCACCCGCATGGTTCCCGTTCCCGCGGAAATATCGGGATAATAAGTAGCCTATGTGTTGATCCACTACTTGAAGTCCCTACATACCAAATTTCATCCAAATCCGTTCGGTAGTTTTTGAAACAAACAAACTGACATACTTTCGCATTTATAATACGGTTCACTATCCATTTGCATAAAAAAAATAAGCATAAAATATTTTGGCATATGGTAATTTAGACTAATGATATTTATCCATAATTTTTTTTCCATAACAAATTAAGCATAATTGTCTTCATCATAATATAAAATTAGCCTAATCATATTTAAGCATAAAATTTATAAGCATAGCTTTATAAAGGCATAAAAGTATCAAACAATAATGAATATAGTTTTTTACTTATTTAAAATAATTAAAAGGCGGCTTAGGCCCGCCGCACCTAAACCTACTTTGACACTGTATAATATAGAAAATATTCAATTTGAGTAAAATATACTATTAGGCGACTGTACACTATGCCTAAAAACATTGTGCAAATTATAACAATGCATAAATATATTAGGCCTAAATATAATTATTCAATGCTAAAAATCAATTATGACCAAGTATAATTATGCCAAAAAAATTATGCCAAATTCATTGTGCTAAAACATTTTAGGAATACATATATTATGTTAACGAAAGGGATCCCTTATAATACGAGTAGTATTAGGAGAATATATATCTACCAGCCAGCGTAGAATGCGCACCGCGACTCGCTGCCGACGCTTATATCGCGAGGATGTCTGTCCCGCTCATATCAGTACTATGTGAGTGGGACGGACAAAACGCTCGCGCGAGAAAAGTGTCGAGAAAGCTTCGTCGAGGTGCTCATGCTACGCATGCTGGTTGCCTATCAATAGGTGGCCACTAGTATTTTAAAATAAATTAATAATAATAATAAAAACACTTTATTGCACAAAAAAACAAGCAATACAGACAGTATAAGGTGACATACAAAAGGCGGCCTTATTGCTAGGTAGCAATTTCTTCCAGGCAACCTTGAGTAGGGGGGGGGGGTGCAATTTATGAAATAAATAGAGAACATACTTTATAAATAGTTATATTTAGGATAGGAGATATGAATAAATAAAATATATAAATAGTAGGAATGGGAAAGAAGACAAAACGTTATGTGTAGGGAAGGAAATGAGTTTAATGTAAAATTTATTTAACGGAAATAAACGTTAACCTTATTGCTTAGATAAAATATCATCCCTTCACGATTTTTTTTTAATTATTTTTTTTTATTTTTTATTAACGACGGGGAGACTCTTATCCTTCATCATACCTGATGTTAAGTATTGATAAGGCTGAAGATGGAAGCGAGCCTCTCCCGGAATCCCCAATCACTGAGGAACTGGCTATCTTATCTTTAACTGCCGGAACACAACAATGCTGAAAACATTGTTATTATGGCGTCAGACTTAGATAAGATGGTGGTAGCTAGCCAGGCGGACTTACAACAAGTCCTACCACCAACCAAACCGAATACAATATGTACCCCCGCTGGGAATCGAACCCGGGACCCCTGGGTCTGATACCGGTGGTTGTACCACTAGACCACGGAGGCGGTAAACGATAATTAATGTAAAGAACCGATGAGTGTACTAATTTTGCAGCGGGAACTTAGTGTATATAGGCTAACAACGTCACCCACTGCGCCAATTAAGGCATTTTGCGCGGTGAATGGACTACTGGAAATTTCCGAGATTGTACCTATATTGTTTGAATTAAATAAATTTAAACATTATCTTAATATACTTATCCAACGTTAAGCAGATAATAGGGACAATTGTGACATTCATAGTCAATTTCAAAGGAATTTACAATGTAATGGTACCTACATAAGTAGGCGGGCAAAACGACCGAATGGGATTCCTGTCCCATAAAAAGGTTATGATAATTATAGCAAGTCCTCCTAGCTTGATCCTCCGTGGTACAGTGAAAGGTACACCGGTTTCAAGTGTCGCCTACTCTGAGGTCCTGGATTTGCATCCCGCTAGGGGCAAATGTTTGTATGATGAATACAAGCATTTGTACCTGACTCATGGACGTATATATATATATATATATTTCTACACATAAATACTTCTTCTTCTTCTTATCGAGTGAGGAGTTAGTGGCCACCTCTGGTGTCAGAGTTTATCAAGCCGCCTGTAAGGCCTCTGACTTGGCTTAACGACTGTAATCAAATGACAACAGCCGGGACCGACGGTTTAACGTGCCCTCCGAAGCACGGAAGCAATCAGTTGTAATGCCACTTTACGGTCACCCATCCGACACCTGACCGGGCCGAATTTTGCTTAACGAACGTGATCGAATACGATCTGTCTGTCAAGCGCGTCCATGAGCGCTTCATAAATACTTATATATGTATAATTATAGGTATGTATTTATATCCGATACCCTAGTATCCCATAACACAAGCCTTACAGTGCTCACTTTGGGGCTAGGTTAATAAGTGCAAAAAAAAAACTATTACAATTGTGCTGCAATTGTAATCGGGTAAGGGATTGGTGACCGAATTTACTTAGCAAGATTTATAAGTTTTTAATTATCTTTTTAGGTTTAATTTAGTAAGATATTCATTTATTAATATAATTATTACGGTTTTCAACCTTTCTCGTTAGAATATCTTGCCGGAATTCCACGTAATTGGTTTGAACTAAATTATTATAAGTAATTCCGGGCCCTGTTCAGTTTAAAAGCCAGCGCGAATGTAAGCAAACTCAATATTATGTTTTGGTGTTGAGTCCAAGTCATAAGAGAGTAGCTTTTGTAAACGCCAGTAAAACATGAGCGAAAGAAGTAATGAAGTTACTACCTTGTCTAAAGAAAGATATGATTGCTAATAAAAATACAGAGCATCGGCTTTAAGCCAGTTTAGACATCGTTTCGTAATAACAACCTAATGTTATCTTAATGTTAACCTAATGCTATCTTCAGTAAGGCTGTTTGATAATAATAATAAATATTAAAAATTAACTAAATCAACCTAGCCCCAAAGTAAGTATTGTAAGGCTTGTGTACAGCGGCTTGGCGCGGTACGGCCCCAGGTATTAAATATTACTGCTGCATTTGTAATTTAATATGCATATTGTCTTAGCAGATTGTCTTCAAGACAGTAGGGAGTCGGAGACAAGTATATTTCTATCATAATATTTATACTTACACCCATATTCTAAGTCCTCCAAAACTTACTCGTCCTCGACTTAACGAAACCTTTTTAAGTCCGTGTTAGGCCTAGCGCACACTACCATTTAAGTCCGTGTTAGGCCTAGCGCACACTACCATTTTTACCCACGACGAAGTTGAGTAGAGTGTAAAAAGTTTTGGAGGAACGACTTAGAATATGGGGGTTAATGTCATGCCAATGCTTGCCATTCTTAACATTTGCGTTTCGTCTTTCGTGCCATCAAACCTAAACGATATCGGACTAAAATTCAGTTAGGCGTATTGCCTATATGTACTTGCTGTTAAGTCTTCAGGACTCGCGGGATACGATATCAATTATAAAGTAAGTATTAGTACTGATACTAGATACAAGACCCAAGTTCTTATAGGACGCCATAAGCTTCAGATGTTGCTAAGTTGACAAGTTTCAGTACAGCAATTATTTTCCTTGAAACACGTTTCAATTTTGAATAAGCGACACTTTTGCTTATATGGGACTAGCTTCCATCCGCGGTTTCACCCGCGTGGTTCCCGTTCCCGGGAATAAAAAGTATCCTATCTTACTACCGTCCTTTCAACTAAGTCTATACCAAAAATTAAATTGATTGGTTATGGTAAATTATAAATAGAAAAATATTGGAAAAAATTAACTCGGCCACAAGTGAATTCTCAGACGGGAATCGAACCCGCGACCTTTGGAAATCCGGTCCAATGCTCTAACCGCTGAGCTACCGAGATTTTGATTGGTTATTTAATTAGGACGTGAAGGACGCACAAACAAACAATTTTTTCCATTTATAAGACACCGCTACCGCTATCAAAATCGCTTAATCTTGTGCCTTGCAGAAACATACTAGAAATTGTCTTACGTTAAAATTTATAAGATACTTTCGCAGGTTGTTATCGAATTTACTTGCCCTAATTAGGTGCATGGGTGAAATTCCTGATTATATTTACACGTGCTTGTTTCATTTTGATTAAATAAAGTTGACATTGCCATCTTGTTTCAGGGTTTGATTTTACATTTACTTACTTTCGAATCAAGTTTGTGTGGAAATATCTGAAATTCATTGTAGCTTTGAATTGTATTTTTACCATTATGATAACAAAAGTAATTTTCTTTGTTTATCTATCTTTTAACGCCTGAATCTTGCACCACCTCTGTGGTCAAGTGGTACAACCACCGGAGTTCGATTCTCAGCTGTAGTACATATTGTATTCGGTTTGGTTGGTGGTAAGACTTGTTGTAAGTCCGCCTGGCTAGCTATCACCATCTTATCTAAGTCTGACGCCATAACAACAATGTTTTCAGCATTTTTGTGTTCCGGCATTAAAAGGTATTAATTAACGTCAGGTATGACGAAGGCTAAGAATCATCCCGTTCATAAAAAAAATCGAATAAATGTTGGCATCGATTTGAGAAAAATACAAGCGTTTATTTAAAAAACAAAAAAAATAAAATTATGATGAGCTTAAAGGTATTAATAACGTCATAAATCTCTTGCGGGGTTGAGAGAGCACCTAAGGTGCATCTTGAGAGTGAAATGTATAATTATCACACTCATACATACACCTCAACTACGCCACATTTGGCATTGGTTTAGGTTGAGGAGACGCTTTCCGGAAATTATATTCTACTCGCTTCCGCTGGTTTCCGTTCCCATGGGAATATCGGGATAAAAATAGCCTCTTACTCTCCGCCCTTTCAACTAAATCTATGCCAAAAATCAAGTCGATTGGCTGCTTAAAGGCGTGAAGGAAGAACAATTACACTTTCGCATTTATAATTTTAGGATTAATACAAAAATTAGTCATCCCTCCCAAACTGACCTTAGCAAACGTTGCTTAACACCAACGATCGTCAGATTTCTAAACAATTGAATTGAAACAAAAAGTAAATCTGTTTCAAGTAGGTTTTAATCAATCCACCTCGTCTTAAGTCAATAAAAACCTTCGCCCGGGTTAACTTGTATCTCCCCTCCTTGTTAATTACAGGGTCCGCACCTCCTTTTAATAACTTTTTAATTTTATTACTTCGAGACGTTCCATATTTGAATTTTTAAATAAAAAGCTTTTCATTTTAAAACTGATTGAAACATTTAAGCTTTGCTAAGGTTAAAAGGTTTGATGTTCTACTTTTAAAATAGTCTTTTAGGATTCTTTTCTATTTTCTTCTGTTTCAAGTCAAAGGTATGTACCAAATTTTTTTCTACTCTCACAGAGTAATAAAGGTGCAGCTTAAAAATGTAACGAACAAACATCCTCCATCCTCCTCCAACTAACCAACCATTAGATGATCTACACACACACACACATTACACGAACATACACATTTAACAAATGATATGTCTGCGAACTGTATTAACCAGCCAGTTTGTTTTTGAGAATATTATGTTGTGCTTTTGATGGTATCACCAGCTCCTAAGATACAGAATTAGTCCTAGTTTAGGAGTTGGGGACCTGATTTTTTTACGTTGTAATTGTGACTTTTGTCAATAATGTGTATCTATTGTTTTAGTTCTACAATGTAATTGTTTGTTGTTAAATAAAGTTTTTATTTTATTATTTATTTATTTATCCTCTATAGTTTCACCTCAACGAGGCCACAATAGGCATTGATTGCGTGTAAGACGTTTTCGTCGTCGTCGTCGTCTCAGCCACATAACACCTACTGCTGAGTATAGGCCTCCCCCAAAAAGGGGGGGTTTGCCATAATCGCCACGCTTGGCAGGCGGGTTGGCGATCGCAGTATGGCCAAGTTTGTAGGAGACGCTGCTGCCCGTCTCCTGAAGGCTGAGTCCCTTAGTCGCCTTTTACGACACCAACGGGATGAGAGGGGGTAGTGCTATTCTAAGCCGACACTAACAGCTTGTTGATGTTATACGAAACAATAATTACAGGTTGCTGGCCTATCGTCTACATTCGTTTTCGATTACACTCTGTCCATTAGACTTTGGGCAAAGAATATATATGTCGCAGGATAATAAGATAAATCGTTTTTTTGCGAAAATCCTAGGAATATTGCGAAAACACGGATAATCAGACAATGGTGTTGTCATTTCTCAATCCTACTGAAAAAAAAAGGATTTTTGCGAAAAATCTGGTTGCCTCAGTAAGATTGCGAAAAGAATCGCTGGCTATTATGAAATTATAAGACCACTGATTGGCTGGTCTGACCGTCCAAAACAACATATTCTCTGATTGGTTGACGACTTGACGTTTGAAACGTCAATCCATTCTCTTACGTGTAGTAAACTTTCTGTGAACCAATCAGAATAAGAGTTAGCAAGCAAGCAAAAATAAAGCCAATCAGAGTAAAGAATATCCAATGTTACTAGAGCAACCCGTATTTTTGCAAAAACCCTGTATTTTTTCAGTAAGATTGAGAAATGTCAACACCATTGATTAATTATCGGTGTTTTTACAATATCTCTAGGATTTTTGAGGAAATTCTATTTATCAAATCCTCCTACGACATGTACACTTACGCGTAAAGAAGCGACACTTGAGTATGTGTGCTCGTAAAAGCTCCCTTGGCTATGTGTGCGTGTGCGAGAGACGAGCGCGGGTGGCGGGGCGTGGAGCCAACATCTTCTTACTTTATCGGATCTTACTTTAACAAACCTATATTTCATTGCCTATATGTCCTTACACAAATTTACATCTAAATTCCATTTCGTGAGTGCGATAATAATAGCCCGTGTGACGTCATTGATTGCGTCATAACAGCCGTCATCTTGCGTTTACGCCGCCCATGCTCCAAACAAAATCACTGTGAGCGGTCTGTCAAAAGCGTCACATTGTTTGTCAAAAATGTGACAACATATATAAGTCCATGTCGGAATAGGCAAGGAGAAGAAACCTCTTCAGCAACAACATTTCTTCAACGTTATCCATTTTATGATGAACCATTGATGAACACACTTTTAAATAAGAAGTTCGGCACTTGAGGTTATGCGGGCCAATGAGCGCCCGCGCCGTGAGCACGTTCACGAGCGTTCAGAATCGTTGACAGGTCCCCATTGTCATAAGCGCGATATCAGGGCCTTTTTATTCACTATGAGCACTTAGCGATTCCTTGCTCGAACCACGCCATGTCGCACTAGGTTTTGACATTTTCAAAATTCGTTTTCTCCATGATCCTTACAAATTATAGAGTTATTGTTTATGTGCATCTTCTTCTTCTTATCGAGTGAGGATTAGTGGCCACCTCTGGTGTCAGAGCTTATCAAGCCGCCTATAAGGCCTCTGACTTGGCTTAACGACTGTAATCAAATGACAACAGCCTCCGAAGCACGGAAGCGCACAGTTATAATGCCACTTTACGGTCACCCATCCGACACCTGACCGGGCCGAACTTTGCTTAACAAACGTGATCGAATACGATCAGTCTGTCAAGCGCGGCCATGAGCGCTTCAGTCTGTGTATGTACATAATGCAGTATGTGCATGACAGTCACAAGTTGTATAGTTATTGAACAAGTAAAATAACTTTAAAATTTGTTAGTGTCATAGAGAAAATGTATTTAGATTGGCGTGGTTTGAGCAAGGAATCGCTAAGTGGTCATAGTGGGCCCTGAATCGACACGCCTGTTTACGCTGTTAGTGCTGAAATTGATTTTAGTCTGTTATCAGAATGCACCCTTTTTAACCGACTTGAAAAAAGGAGGAGGTTCTCAATTCGGTTGGTATATTTTTTTTTTGTTTTGATGTATGTACACCGATTACGCCGAGATTTCTGAATCGATTTCCATGATTCTTTTTTTGTTCGATGCAGAATAGTTGCTAATTGGTCCCATAAAAATTTGGTTTCGTTTGACCCAGTACTTTTTATGTTATGAGCATTTTTATATATTTCATTTCATTGTTAACTTGATACTACATCGAGTATTTACGATAATTTTGTTTATAATGTACATGAAACCTCATCTAATCTAGAAAAACCCTGCTGTAGTTTACAAAACAGCCTATTACAGACACTAAAAAGTATAAAAAAACTGCGTTAAACAAAAACGATTTCAAAACATTAAAAAGCAAAAAATAAGCCTTTTGGAGTCGGTGGCAGCCAAGACATTCTACTTTAAGCTCCTATTCTTTTATTTTTCTTACCTTGGATCTTGGTTTTTTTAACGTAGTTTATTAACACTATGGAAAGCTAACAGCCGACCTTTCTACATTTTTCTTATGGGAGCTTTTTGCTACTCTAAGCAGTTGTTGCACTGGGCCGATATGAAGCGCTCTCAAACGCGCCGCTCGCTATCACTACACGGCCGACCGGTTTTCAGTTCACAAAACAGTTCTATTTTTGAAACGCTCGTATGACTTAAATCAGTAGAAGTCACTTGCCATTTTCAAAAACAAAATGCACCTAGTTTGCAACTACCTTCTTTTTTATTTGTTTATTATCAAGTATATATTATTATAATATATATAGATATATTAAATATATATTTAGCTGTTATTTATTTAAATATTTCATTTTTAGTTATGACTATTTATTAAGTAGTTTATGTAGGTAGATTTATTTATATGTTCAGTAATATTGTTAAGTAAATTTTGTTATTCTTGCTTGTTGCTGGTGCACTACTTCTCGCTCTCTCTCTATTTTTCCTATGCCTTAAAGGTTGTCTGGAAGAGATCGCTCTTAGCGATAAGGGTGCCTTTGCCCACATTTATGTCAACTCTTTCTTGTGTTACTTCTGTATTTTCGTGTGTGCAATAAAGTGTTTTATCTATCTATGTATCTAAGCGCTCGACGCGCGAAGAATGAATCAAAAATAGAGCTTCAGTTATGAGCTTGGGGAGGCGCGAGTGTAGCGGTGCGTATCTGTGTAAATGCGTCATTACGGCCTTTTGCAAGCAGAGCAGACTGCTTAGACTGTGACTCTGCATTTAACACCTCTGTAACCGCCTCTGTTGTCTTGTGGTAACAACCACCGGTATCAGACCCAGGGGTCCCGGGTTCGATTCCCAGCGGGGGTACATATTGTATTTGGTTTGGTTGGTGGTAGGACTTGTTGTAAGGCCGTTTGGCTAGCTACCTACCACCAACTTATCTAAGTCTGACGCCATTACAACAATGTTTTCAGCATTATTGTGTTCCGGCAGTTAGAGATAAGATAGCCAGTTCCTTAGTGGTTGAGGGTTCCGGGAGAGGCTCGCTTCCATCTTCAGCCTTAGTCTCCCCGTTCGAGAACAAAAAAAAACCTCTTTACTAATATTATAAAGGGGAAAAATTTGATTGTTGGTTTGTTTGTTTGCATTGAATAGGCTCCAAAACTACTGAACGGATTTAGATGAAATTTGGCACGCAGATAGTAGATAGCCTGGTTATGATCATAGCATACTTTTTATCCCGATATTCCCACGGGAACGTCAACCACGCGGGTGGAACCGCGAACGGCCGCTTGTTTCAAATAAGTAAGTACATTTTTACGTGTTAAAATATTTATCCTTTGATTCCCTAAGGGTCAAATTAGGCTCATCTGCGAAAACAAATACGCATTTAATTTGACACCTCGCAAACGTCAGAAGTTGTGAGGGTTGTCACTCTGGACCTTTGCCTTGAATAATGTATGAGTTAACTTTTCATCTTTTATTAGAGGCTCGATTTCGGACGATTGTGGAGGTGTAGATAAGTAGGTAAGTGATGTTTATACGTTTTTACTTTTACGCTGAGCATGGTGTTCTGCCAAGCCAACCCCGCAGGTACCTTTATGACGTGAAGTTTCTATGTATGTCGTCATGTGTGATTGTGTGGTAATCTTGTCAGGGTTCGATCCCTAGGACAAATATTTATGTAACGTAGTGGTATCCATCATCAGCCTGTGCACGTCCACTGCTGGACATAAGCCTCTCCTAGCTCACGCCTATTGTGGCGTTCATAGGAGGTTATTAGCCTACCACGCTGGCCAGACGGGTTGGTAGAGGGTTTGTTTCAAGTTTTCCTTCTCTCGCACAGGTTTTCAATGCATCGAGCCTCTTAGTCGACTCTTACGACATCCTAGGCATGTAAGGGAGTGGTGACACTTGTATTCTTAGGCCGTCACTACACGGCAACGGCAAAATGTAGTGGTATGGCTGGGTGTTATTATTTACTTAGCTTTGTTGTTTCTGATAACAGAACCACAATTTTTTATATACTATAGCGTACAACAATGCTGTAATTTAACTGTGACTGGTTTCACATTTCAATGATTTCATTATATTGTAACTACAGTTTATAATAGAAAATAAATCACTAATTACATTATCCCGTGACCACGGCAGCTGAAAAGGTGCCGAAACGTCGGGAAAGTCAATAAACCTAAAAATACGGACAATTACAACTTAGTTCGTGAAATGTAGCGCGTTTGATATCCGCAAAAGTGGTTTTATTTCTATAAATCAATAATATTTTAAAACATACCTTTTTCCACAAATTACCACCCCTACGTCCATACCTTTTCCTTTGAACATTAACAGAGCGACATTTTGCTAAAAGATAACGAAGCAAGGACACTCTTTTATGGCCAGTTCTCTTAGTATTTTTTTTTTAATGTACAGTCAATGGCAGCTACGGCTTTGTACAAAATCACATCTTAAGTTTTGGCGCGCACTGCTCATCGAAATAAAACAACTGTTTCACCTCACACGCTCTGAAAAGGAGGTTTTGTCAATCAGTTTAGGCGTAGAAAATCGCTTTTTGCGGCCTAGCGCGGCAAAGTACTTTTTTAATTTCATACCTAAAAATATGTCATAATGCGTTCCGAATCGGACTATTGACTTTTTTGTTATATTTAATTCTTATTTATAGCTTATCTTATTTAAAGCTATTTAGCTTTAAATTATTTAGAATACTTCGTTTTGGTTTTATTATATTATTTTAGTTCATTGAATCATAAAAACAATAACAATAAGATTAAACTATTTGTTATAAGAATTTTATATTAGGCTGGGTGAGATTTCACAACCATTGGATTTCGGACTGTGACAAAAATATTTATTATTTATTTGTTTTTATATTTATCCTAGAATCCATCAATTGCTCAGATTTCAACAGCTTTTCAGCTGCTGTGGTCACGGGATGACTGGCTACTTATAAGTCTACCCTCGAAATCTTTTTGAAGGTAGACTTATAAGCCCAAAAACTCCTAAAAATCCTAAAAATATGGACAATTACATCGTAGTTCGTGAAATATAGCGCGATTAATATCCGGAAAGTTGTTTTAAGTTATGTCAAACCTTACCTTCTGTTGACCGTACAATCAACAGCAAATCGGGTTTCACAAAACGTAGAAGAAACACTAAAGTTATTGAGTGATGTTTATAAATTGAGTTTGGTTGGTGGTAGGACTTGTTGTGAGTCCACCTAGCTAGCTACCACCATCTTATCTAAGTCTGACGCCATAACAACAATGTTTCAGCATTGTAGTGTTCCGGCAGTTAGAGATAAGATAGCCAGTTCCTCAGTGGTTGAAGATTCTGGGAGAGGTTCGCTTCCATTTTCAGCCTTATTAATACTTAACATCAGGTATGATGAAGTATAAGAGTCGCCCCAACCTGATTCAAAGAAAATGGTCAGTGACTGAAATAAAAAGCAGTAACGCAGACAGCCAATTGTCTAGGTTAAAAATTATCTTAAAAAATTATAGTGAAGTTTGTGAAAACAAAATTTTTAAGGGTCGGTTTCACCATCGACTAATTTTTGGATAACTTATCTGGTAGATAATATCGACACCTGCAAGGAAAAACATGGTAACTCAGTTTTTAAAACTGCAGTTAACCTACACTTACGATGTTTTTTATATTATTTATTTACTCAATACTCAATTATTTATTGCATTCCATAATGTACACAAAAGATGGTGAACATAAATAAAAGATCATCATGGAGCCTGACGGGCACGCAATAGGGTTTAGAAGAGAGGAGGCGCTAATTAACATTAGATACCAAAGTTTGACATACAAAAAATAAAAAATAATAATAATAAAAAAAAACAATTAAAATCTTTAACATTTATATCAGGCATCAAGGCCCATACAATAAATACCTTAAAGACTAACATACTTATAATATATTACAATTAAAAATCATTTTGACAGCTTCTGTGTCGAGTCGGGGACACACGGCAGCTCCCCTCTGAACCGTCTGTATACGACGCCCTGAGGCCAGCATTCCTCCTTCATGAAACATTTTTACACTCTGCAGATTTTAAATGATAATGAGTTTAGATACGATGATAAGTGTAAATAAATCCGCATTTTTTGCTTAGTAAGAATATCATTGCTTAACTGTACTTTACCCGCCTCTGTGGTTTAGTGGTACAACCACCGGTATCAGACCCAGGAGTCCCGGGTTCGATTCCCAGCGGGGGTACATATTGTATTCGGTTTGGTTGGTGGTAGGACTTGTAAGTCCGCCTGGCTAGCTACCACCATCTTATCTAAGTCTGACGCCATAACAACAATGTTTTCTGCATTGTTGTGTTCCGGCAGCTAAAGATAAGATAGCCAGTTCCTCAGTGATTGGGGATTCCGGGAGAGGCTCGCTTCCATCTTCAGCCTTATCAATACTTAACATCAGGTATGATGAAGGCTAAGAGTCTCCCCGAACTTCATAAAAAAAAACATATTAAGTCAATACTGCCTAAAACTGAGTTACAATGTTTTTCCTTGCAGGTGTCGACTTCTAAGTCAAATGATGCTAAATAAGCTATATATAACTTGTCTGTCGGTGGTGAAACTGGCCCTAAATAATCTTAATACATTTAAGTGAAGTTGGCGCCAACATATTCCATATTAAAATTTTGATAATAAAACTATCATGCCTATTAAAAAAGAAAAAGTCAAATCGATTGTGTCTCAAGATAGCGCAATAAATCATTATGAATCTAACATCGTTACGTATAACAATCAAAACAAATTATATTTTGATTAATGGCTATCATTCTTTGCTCGTTATCTGTTCTGGACTAGTTTTCACTGCGGGAAGCCATTTTTGTTTTCTTTTTCTGGACGGAAATAACATGCTTATAGTGGTTTTGGAACAAGCTTAAAATAGGATGAAACTAAGAACATAAGAAAAAGGGAGCAGGTTTTAACCGCCTCTGTAGTTTTGTGGTAACAACCACCGGTATCAGTCAGATCCAGAGGTCCCGGGTTCGATTCTTTGTGGGGGTACATATTGTATTCGATTTGGTTAGCCATACGCCATAACGGATCCGGAAGTTAGAGATAAGATAGCCAGTTCCTCAGTGGCTGAGGATCCGGGAGAGGCTCGCTTCCACCTTCAACCTTACTATTAGTGGATGGATACCTATAATATTAGCTTAGTACGGAGTAGGAAACGTCCGTAACTTTGGCCGAAACTACGGGTTTCGTGAGAGAGTAGACCTCCTGACACGACACGTCATACATAAGTTCACAAAGCATTTTCGCTAAAACTATCGCATAATTAATAATAAAAGGTATAATATATAAAAGGTTCTAACTTTACTCTTGTTCGTTATAAAGTTGGGAGAGTTTACCTACGAAGCGGTAGGGTTGACAACTTGACAATTGTAACAAATGACTGAATAAATTATGAATAGAAAATTATTATATTACTGTCTAATATGACTATGAGATGTATGTTAAATGTTGTAATGAAATAAAAAACATATGCAGAAAAAGGTATGTACCTGCAAATCGCATTGGGCAGGCAAGGTGGGGCATAATCCATTTCATAAAGAAAAATGAGATGAACATATAAAGAGACACGTATCGTTTATTTTCTTTCACATTTTCGGAAATAAAATAAAACAGATTCAAATACCGACAAGCGGCAGCCCTAGCGATATCTCTCTTGTTCTGAAACAGATTATTTGCTACCCCTACGTCAAATTAAGGCCACTATCCCGTATAATTATCGGAGGGACGAGACAGTCCTGAGTCCATACGATTTATGGAAGACCGTAAATGCTGATAATTTCAGATTTATTGTTGCCTTAGTTTCAGGAAAATACTCTACAACTATCGGGGAAAATCTGTAGTTCTAGATATTTCATTTCGAACTGGACAGATTATTTCACCTTTTTGATTCAATCGAATGGAAATGAATCTTGAAATTTCTCATGAATCTCTTGGTGTAAAAATTGAGGTACTTATTTTCGGTTTCATTATTAAAAATTAGCAAACAGCAAAAAAAACGACAAGAATCGATTGCCGTTTGAGTGGAAAGGTTCTGAAATTCGTAGGAGAACTAAAGTAACTGACATCGTTCGAAGAATTGCTCAGCTGATGTGGCAATGGGCGGGACACAAAGCGATCAGTAACGATGGCCGTTGAGAGGAAAGGTTCTGGAATGGTGACCGATTACAGCGTGGGTAAGGCCTCGCCCAATAAGGACCTACTAACCGGTAAAGTTCGCGGAGAGCCGGACCGATCATTGTGGAGATCTTTGGAGGAGGCCTATACCATTGTTTTCAGTTTTGTTCGGCTGATATGAAGACTAAAGGTGCAATTGTACTTCTCCGGGAATCCTAAACCACTGAAGAACTGGCTTATCTCTTAAATGCCGGAACACAACAAGGCTGCAATCATTTTTAAACGCCTCTGTGGTCTAGTGGTAACAACCACCGGTATCAGACCCAGGGGTACGGGTTCGATTCCCAGCGGGCGATACATATTGTATTCGGTTTGGTTGGTATTAGGACTTGTTGTGAGTCCGCCTGGCTAGCTAGCGTCTTCAGCCTTATCAATGCTTAACATCAAGTATGATGAAGGCTAAGAGTCTCCTATGAGAATAAAAAGAAACTATTTAAAGATTTAGATAAGATGGTGGTAGCTTGAAAGGCGGACAGAACAAGTCCCACCACCTACCAAGCCTTAGGCACCTTTTTGGTAATCGTAGTTTTTTCCTCCCACTGAGAATCGAACTCGGTTTCTCCAGATCTAACACCGGTAGTATTACTACTAAACTACAAAGTGCTGGTCAGTGAAATAAAACTGTTAATCATCTGTAGTAAAGTTATACATACCATTGTAACATCGAACTTTATAGTTACCAACTCAATGGAAATTGGAAGATCTCGAAAGTTCTGAGTATGCACGACTAACTTAATTTCAATATTATCTTAGTCAACAGTATCTAAGTGGACATTCCTCTAACAAATTATTCCATTGACCGTCACTAACTATATTGAAATTCTGGGGAAACTTTAAGTACCCACTTAATATAGAGGGGTAATAAATTAAATTACCCATTTAATTTTTGGGGTGAAATCTCTATGCTTAAATGTTTTGGGGAATGGAGATTAAACTTGTTTTATTGAATACAATTAATTGTGAATTTCGCTGAAGCTATTATTAATGGACATTATAATATGAAAATACTGGGACTAATTTTATTTTATTTTATTTCTATTATTTTTATACACCCTTTCGTTAATTTATCACTGATTCAAACTTCCAAGATATTATTTGATTTAGATTGGATTTGTGTATTTTCCCGACACATTACGCACCTTTGCAAGCAATGTTCATTGTCGCGGGATAAAGAAATATATATTTTTTGGTTGATGGTAGAACATGTTCTATTGTTCTAAGACAGCCTGGCTAGCTACCACCAACTTATCCAAGTCTTTCACCTTATCAGCAATGTTTTAGCATTGTTGTATTCCAGCAGCTAGAGATAAAGATAATCAGTTATCAGTGATTCTAGCGCAATTCTTGGATGGAATATTGCAGCCACCTCTGGGACGGCTCAGCGAAATACCAGGGGCCTTACCATCAACTGTAATGCAATTCATTATAGGTTGTGAGAGTGGGATGCTGCCATATGGCGCGTCTAGCGGCGTCCCGCACTTACTACCTAAAAGTATCCTAAAATGAATCGCATTACAGTTGATGGTAGGCCCCCAGCTAGCTGCACTGGACACGACCCAACGCAGAGCAGAGAGGCTAATTGGCAATAAAAACATGGCGAAAAGCAGGCTTTACAAAACCTTAGCTCACCGCCCCGCAATGTTGCCTGTCTGTCGGTCTTTTACAGACTATACTTTGGAGAGTGTGCTCAGTAGCTGCATGAGCTCATACCGCCATCCCCCTTTTTCCATCGGACATCCAGACGCAGTGCGGGCTACCACCCTTTCATGGTTAATATTCTTAAAAGTCGCACCAAGCGCTACTCAACAACTTTTATATTGCGCAGAGCAAAGTAGTGAAACTCCCTCCTTGCGTCAGTATTTCCGAGTAATATATACTAATATTATAAAGCTAAAGAGTTTGTTTGTTTAAACGCGCTAATCTCAGGAACTACTGGACCGATTTAGAAAATTCTTAGACCATTAGAAAGCTACATTTCTCCCGAGTGACATAGGCTATATTTATCCCGATATTCCCACGGGAACGGGCACCACGCGGGTAAAACCGCGAGGATCCGCTAGTTACTTATAACATAACCCTTCCGTTTAAAAAGCAAGGGTGAAAAAATTCAGATAAAAATAAAAAAAAAGATTCCACCTTCCCACTTCTTTCCCTTTTTTCCACGAAACCGATCAACCAGTTGTGCGGAATGGGTATGATGAAGGCTATATAGGCGTTTACATGTTGTATTTTAAAAATATATGAAATGTCCAGTTTGAAATGAAATATCTATAAGTCAAGAATTTTCTCGATAGTTACAGAGTATTTTCCTGGAGCTGACTATAACGGCACAACATTTCTGAAAATATTGAGTATTCCGGGAGAAGCTTTTAAAGTCTTCCGCGTGTTCGACAAAAAAATCAAGGCCGCGTGTAATTTTACAATTGTTCAACGAAAGTCCTACAGTCGGGGATTTTCCCGGTTGACCAGTAGAGTTTATTTAGGGGGCTTTATTTAAAAAAGTAATATATGTATAGAAAACTATTATATCACAAATAATAGAACATTAACCGGTATTTCATTAAAATAATAAATTATTTCTTTAACCGATTCTTTGCGTAGGTATCACACTTTTAAGAACTTTTGTCCATGGCGGCTAACAAATATTCTGCGACGCCTCCGTGCGTCAGCCGCCACCCATTAAAGTGACGCCCTTTCGCGTCTTCAGCCATGAGTGAATACATTTTGGTTTTTGTTGTGATTTTGGCTTGTTTACACATGATTACATTCAGTCGGCATTGGATGTCCAACGTAAACGTACGTTTGCGTATTAGTTTAGTGTGTTCTAAAGCTTCGAAATTTAGCTGGAATGGCTGGTAAGTGATTTATTTTGATCAGGTGTTTTAAACCTTTCGTGTAATCTTAGTAGGGGTTAACAAAAGTGTGTGAAAAGAGTACCTTTATTTAGGTTATTAAATCTAAAAACCATCATGACATACGCAATTTGCATCCAGGGTATTTCTGCGATCTTTATCACGTCGTGGAGTCGTGCCTATGTCTAACATAATAAGTAATAGTTGGACGTTCCGTCTGCGGTTTTAGTCAAACGAAAGGTTTGAACTTTTCTGCCTCAACAGTCACCCGTTTTACGCAAAAAAATTAAGCAACATTCTTAGTTCTTCATGTCTCATTATTTCCGTTGGCCATCCCGTCATGCCCCAACTAAGTGTGCCAGCACTTTAAGCTGCGTTGTAGTGCACTCAACATCTTGCGCTGTCTGTAATTGCAGTGTTCTCAACTTGAAATTAGGTTGGGATAGCTTCCAGTTATTAAAGACGCTTATTAAAGACCTAACATAAAGCCAAAAGATAATTAGCTTAGCCTCTTGGTATTTAAAAAAAAACTACATAAATGTTTTTTACATACATTACCTCTATTTGAAAATCTTGAAAATAATATGATAATTAAGTTATCTGTTAGCTCCCATGCAGCAGGCCTACCATCATCTATTAAGAAACCATCATGTCATAAGAACGTTTTGTTTTTATTGAAGTACATTTTGACACACTTTGGAAGCGATGATTGAGTAAAGACGTCATAAAACTTCCGTTAAAAAATAACATTACTTTAAAAGATTCGTAGTACGAAATAGCATGGTAAGATTGAAACAATACTGCGCTAAGAGATGGCGGTACGGTAGGCAGGGGCGTGCATTGGTTTTCCAGCTCGGTAGGCACTAGGCACTAGGCACTTGTAGATCTAACTAAGACAGATCTAACTGGTAGCTTTGCAGGATAAGTGCAAAGCTACCAGTTAGCTACCTTCACAGCTTTTTGAAAAAATGTAAGTACAGTTAGCAGAAAAATTGTCAGTTTTAAAAAAAAAAATATGACAATCGATCCTGATACACATGAGGATGGACTTAATTCCTGCCACCAACCAAAAGTTTACACTGCAATGTTTTATTTAATAATTGTCAATAGCTTGTGTATGTCCTCGGAGCTTTACTCTTATCGTCTTCATTTTCAAATGTGAGGAACAAAAACTTTTCATTCCCCATTGCATCCCAGTTCCCAGTCCTTCCCGGTTCTCGGTAGTTCTGGCAACTCTCAAAACTTTGCACGAAGCCTTAGGAGTCCTGTGTATTATTAACCAAGCGCTAAGACGTGAATGATAGGGTTGTCGCAATTGCCTTTTATTTGCAGCAAACAATTTTGTTAATAATTTTTGGATCGTTCGTAACATTAATCTTACGTAAAAAAAGAGTTTCAGTTAGAGTCATGTGTCAAAAATTAACGTCGGTATTATGTAGTATTGTTATTTGTGTTCAAAAAATTCTGTCCAGGTAGTACAGCGTTTTAAAATAGGTAGGTAACATAATATTTAATTAAGTTAGTGTTTCTCAAAACACAAGGATTTAATTACTTTGGTAATATTTTTTTCTTAACCAATAGGTATCTAATGGGTTTTTCGTTAAAAGTCAATACCCATGGTAGAGCAACAGAAATATAGTAAGTAAGTTTGATTCACTCCAAATAAATATACGAAGGTAATATGGGAAATATTTTGATGAATGTAATTTACCTACATTGAAGCATTATTATCTCAACTGCATTAGGACGTCAACTTTTGTAATGGTTTATTTTTATTTTATTAAAGTATTAATTATTTCTGATCACTGCCAGCCCTGGCCTCAGGTGTTGCGCGGGCATTCGTTTTATGTGTGCTTGCACGTATTCTGGTTAGCTGCATTTGTCATTTCCTTGTTACGCTTCAGTGCACTAGGTTTTATTTTAAATGAAATATTACTGTGTTTTTTATTTTATATTTTTCAAAGGGGGGTTAAACTACATTTTTGTGCACGGACATCTTATGTTTTGGCGCGCACTGTTCATTGAAATAAAACAACTTTTACGGATATCAAACGCGCTATATTTCCACGAACTAAGTTGTAATTGTCCGTATTTTTTGGTTTTTTAAGGGGTTTTTTGATTTTCCCGACGTTTCGGCACCTTTACAGCTGCCGTGGTCACGGGATGACTAAAAAAACAAAAAAACCTAAAAATACGGACAATTACAACTTAGTTCGTGGAAATATAGCGCGTTTGATGTTTTACTACATTTTTGTGCGTTATCTATCATCGCAAAAACACTGTACGCTTAAGATATTTGAACCGTGTGAGTTCTCGATTTCTCGATCTCGATTCAATTTTTGTTTCATGTTTCTTGATTGCACAGTCAAAAAATAATGAAGACCACATTTATTGATTAATCCATTAATTTTGTTTTTTTAGCAATAGTAAAAAAGTGTAATTATCATTTGATAATAATGAAATGCATACTAATGAGCAATTTGGTTCGTGCACTTGCATACATATACAGGGTGGAAAAAAATCATGGACCCTGGAGGGGAACTACTTTAAGTACTTTAGTAAGCTCATTTTACTGAAAGAACACATTGTTTTATTTTTTAAAAGAAACAAAACGGCATTTAACGATTCTTGTATCTTATTCAAAAAGCTTGAATAAAAGTGCTTTATCCGTCCCATTAAGTTTATAAGTTTAGTTTTCATGTGTTTCCTTTAATTTAATTTACTATGTTTGTTAGAGTTGATGATTTTGATTGACCCTATCGATTAATGGCATAAAAGTACAGGATGTTTCTTTTTTTTTACAGATTTTACCGGGTTTGACTCCTGGGTGTGAAAAACGTTTTTTTTTTAATCTATAAAAGCAGTTTTGTATCTATAAAAAAATAAAAGAAAGTTTCCTTTCAGTAAAATGAGCTAACTAAAGAATTTAAGGTAGTTCCCCTCCGGGCCCATAGATTTTTTCCACCCTGTATATTACATGTTCTCTTGCCATTCTCTTGCAGGGTGGCAATGGCAATGCATCTAAACATGCAGCTTGAGAGAAAAAAAGGTATAAACATCGCTCTCTAGCCTCATATCAATAACGCGACATTTGGCATTGCTTCGGTCTAAAACATTGTTTGCATTTAGTACCTTATAATAATATTTGCACACAATCACACCAATTATCTAGCCCACGTTAAGATTCATTAAGAACTTGTGTTATGGATACTAGATAACGGCTATACATACATATACTTTTGTTTTGTAAATACATAGATAATATACATATTAAACACCCAGACCAAGACAAATAGACATGTTCATGCACACACATATTTGTCTAGTCCGGGGATCGAACCTGTTTGTTACCTCTGGCGCAGAAGTCGTGTATAGTACCTCTGTGCCAAAAAGGTCGTCAGACTTCGGTCGGTCGGACTTCCAATGGAAGCAACTTGTACGCAAATGTGATGTCATTCTTGCATGCAAGACTAAGAGTGGAATATGATTCCAATGCAAGGAACTTGTACGCAAATGTGATGTCATTCTTGCATGCAAGACTACTGGAAGAACTACAAGACTGGAATAGGCACTAATTACAGGAATATAATAAAAGGTAGTAATTAACGAGCGACAAAAATGTAAGGTGAGCGACTTAGTCGCCAATTTAACCTAACCTAGACATAACCTAGACTCAATGACTGAGTCTTTTTAAAATAACTCATGACTGAGTCTTCTAAATCCATAGCTGTAGTTTGAAGTAATAATAAATTATTGATTTATTAGGTACGTAATTATTATTATATATTATTTTAGTATATTGAGCCAGGAAGACAGGCACATTGAAGCCCTTATAGTTTTATTACCCAATCGGTTTCGTCGTTTGGTTATTAAATTTTATTAAGACGTTTTTTAACTCGCATTTTGATTCAGAAAATCGTGAGTCAGGTGGATACTTTTGATTAGGTTATTTGCGTTTAATGCAATTAAATTGTTACTAGTTTTTATTGTACGATTTATTTTCAATCAGACTAGTAATTAAATATGTGTGAATAAATATGGATTTCTATATAAAATCAACAAGTACACGCAGAGAAATATCTGGCTACCTATACAAGAAAAAACACTACTGTAACTAGAACTTCTGTTTGCAACCGTGACAGCAAGACTCGCGAGTTGACTTTACAAAAACCATTCTGTTATTATTTTTACCTATCGCTTTATTAAGGACAACTAGATGGTTAGTGTAACTGACCAAACAATATAATACTCACTACAAGGTAAATATCGCGCCTGTTACAATACCAATGTAATTGTAACCATACGTCAAGTAGACATTACTAGATCGATTGTAAGGACTACTATGCAATCTAGTAAACATTACCACTTTTTTTTTGGGTTTACTAAATACTTGGCTGTATCTACTAATGAATTTGTGTAACATAACGAAGTGAACTTTAATAATAACTATTCGTATTATAACGCTAGCTTTATGATTTTTGTAACAAGTACAATACACATTGTAATGCTAGCATCCTAGGTATTGTTACAGCTACTATTTCGTATGCAGTACCTACTGGTTTAGATGAAGTCTGCAATCAAGTGCACTTACAGTACTAACGGGTACTCTCAGGCTTTTAGTAGACAAAAATACAATTTTATTCGTCTTGTGTAAATAAAACTGTATTTTCTCCATTAAAAGCCTAAAACGGATCCGTTGTTGGTGCTGTCAGTCCACTGGATTGCAGGCACTCCATCTAAACACAGTCCATAGAGTACCATCAGTACGTGTGACGTCTTTAAATTTTTATAAAAGAATGCCTTTTTCATTACAATATCCAAAGACTCCGACTATCTAGTATCATAATAAAAATAAGTCGAATACAGAGTTAATAAAGTTAATACTTAATTTAACAGGTGTTAGAATCATAGAAATTGATATTATCGGCATTTTTGTTAAGACGTCGCACGCGCTACGGCTTCATAGACAGGTTAAGGTTTCCTGGAATCAAAAATAAAAATATCAAGTACACAGAAAAATAACATTTATTTATAATCGTCACAATCATTAGTGCAATACTATACCTATCATTCCTACACATCTTAGAAGTATTTTAATGAGCGTTTTGACCAATACCACTTCTAAATAACAATGTTTTAAACATAAGATTATGAGGCTGACATGAGCCAACTAGCGCCGCCAATCGATTTAATGTTATTTCTTCATAGTAAGCCCAATTTCTAAAAAAAGATATCAATCAAGGTCTTGTGAATAACGCCTAATATTTATTGAATAACTTTAAACAATTTGCAAAGCATTTAAACAGTTTTAAAACGGTATTTTGTTAAAAGTAGCCACTTTTAGTTCAAACCCGTTTTTAAACTATTGAATGCATTTTGTAATATTGTAACGTTATTCAATAAATAAGTATTAGATGTCATTCACAAGACCTTGAATGATTCCTTTTATTAGAAATGGGGCTTCTTTAAAATAAATCAAATGAAATCGATTGGCAGCGCTAGTTGGCTCATGTCAGCCGCTTAACATAATTTGTACCTTTTTTCATTTAAATAAACTAGTTATAAATTATAAGTTAAGTTATAAATTATAAGTATAAATAAAATATTGTTATAATACTTCTCAATAGTCATCTGGGTTGTAACTTTAAGAGTAGGTTTTTCAACGGCTGAAACAACACAAAATATTGATTAAAATAATTAGGTAGGTATTACATTACTTACATAGGTACATAGTTACAGGTGAATAAAATCATGTTAAAAATAGGAGATACTTACAGGGCTGCTGCTGGTAAATTGTATTTCTGGGCATTCTTCTTAGTTAGTTAATTTGTTCCAATTGTCCAAGTTTTTAAATATTTGGCCCGATCTCCAATTGCAGGAATTAGTTCTCTAAGTAGACTACTGTCGAGCATCGACAGTGTCGATATTGTTATATTATTTACTGAAAAATCATAAAAAAATATATAAAGATTATTATCACGCATGCAAGAAAGTCCCAACGCAAAAAGAATAATTTTTGACCTAGGGGGAATCGAATACTTGGCTATGTAAATTAGGTTTTATAAAACAAGCCTATTGATTAATTATCCAATTCGCCTGTTTTGGAGCTGAACTGACATTCGGTGACCTGTGTGCCAAACTGATTAAGATGAGATGACTGTCAGTCATCTATCTACGAAAGTATCTACCTACTAACAAATAATTTATCGCGTTTCCTTATTAAAATGAAATTCCACGAATAACTTCAAACTTTTAACTGTAAACTTATAAAGTCATTAATATACCCAATTAACTACTTAATTAAATTGAATAATAGCTATGAATACTACAAAACAAGAAGATTGTTATACCAAGGTACCAACTTACCTTCAAAAGTATCAATATATTGAGGTAAGCCCCACTGCTGCAATAACTGTCCCACAGTTCCCCATCTATGTCATCAGACATCACTCAAGTTTAATAAGCAAACTCTCAAATAATTGGTAATACTACGTTGAGTTGAGTGAGCGCTCAGCGCGGTCGAAAACACAATCCACAATGGCGGGCGGCCGCGGCCGGGTCGGCTGGCTGGTTTTCAAATTCACGCAAATTTTTTGAATGTTTACAAAAACACAGTTTTGAATAAACAGGACAAGATACTTAGCTATGAATACCCCCTCGATTGTTATTGTAACATTACTATTTTAATGTTTTAAAACACGCTAACAGAATAGCATGGATAATTACATACATTGTACCGTTTACTGTTTCCGGGGTGGTTTTTACTATAATATTCTTGTTAAGCCATAACACTATTTTAAAAGTAAACCAAACTCAACGAATATTATACGACACTTAGAACGATATGTACTGAAAACAACAATGTAGTTGTAATAAAAAGATTATTGTTTTGATTACAGACACACTCGTAGTCCATCAGTACATTGTAAATCATTAACCGAAACTAGATCATTTAGTAACTGCGAATCCCTGTTTCTTAGTACATACAATACATTAAATACATATTAACATAATTATTGTTAAAGATGCAATAATTATTGATGTTTTGGTTCAATAATATTTTTTTGTGAGCTACATTAATCAAATAATATAATGAAACATACGATTAGTAAGAGTGAATAATAACTCGTAGAGCTAACAAGGACCAAGTATTTCAAACTAGAAAAGTTGTAACCTAATTTAACTATTCGATTCAGTAGTTCTGTTTGTCACCAATTTCTCTGCGTGTATTACCTATTCTAATACACCAACTCAAGTTCATGACTCAGTCTAGCTCAAAGAACTTAAAAGACTCGAAAGGACTTAGAAGACTCAAAGGACGCAAAGGACTCGGGACTCATGTGACTAACGAGTCCTAGTCTTGAGACTCGACTCAAGTCTTGAAATTAAGACTAAAAGACTTGAGTTTTTTACAACACTAATTTTAACCGCTGAATTTAGTAACTTTTAGTCGATCGGTTTATTTTAAGAATATTACTAAATTGAACGACTAAAAATCTAGGTTGGGTCGCGGAGTGTATGCCTACCAAAGGATAGCCCCACATAACCCTAAGGTCTCCAGCGATAGGGTATGCATAAGGCGCATTTCCCCTCGAAAAAAAAAAGGTTGGGTCACCTGTTACCTCTTTCCTTGATCTTTAATTTGCAGCAAAAAATATTTCACTCCCGGCTTTGTGAAGAGTGCCTAGCGCCTACATTTAATTACGTAGAGTCCAGATGTCCTTAGTTCTATCTGGAGCTTCCTTTGCCTAATTAAACTTTGTCTTTGTTCAGTTATAATTGCTTGAAATTCGACTTTACTGAGTTTAAAGTTAATATTACTACTAGGAGCACAAAATATGCTAGTAAGTGGGTAGCTAGGTGTACTTTATCTGGTTCGACTAAGAGAAATGTGACTTCGTTTTTGTTTTTGAGTTTATGTATATTCCTACGGGAACAAGAGATTTTACAGCAAGTAGTTCCGTTAAATTTATATTACGTTATTATTTATATTCATATTTACGTTACATTTACGAACAAATAACAATCACTCAATTAGTACCTATTAAATACAAGTTGAATAAATAAGTACCTACATAGGTCTCGAAAGGATGGTGGGCAAAATGCACCTAGGACCTTCATTGATGAGACTACCCTTGTTTGAAAGATAGCACATCCATGATCCTCTGTGCCAATGCACATCGTATTCTATCCCGGGGTACTCTAGCTATTCAAGGTAAAATCCTACTGAGCAGTTTTATAACAATCTTAGCATTTTATTAATATTTATTCTCATCTGACAAAATCAACCGGTGGGTATTTAACGCTGTTCCATATACTCGTACAAATACAAAATAGAAAAAACACAATACAGTTTTAAAGATAGTCGATTTTATGGTACCTTCATGGTACACTTCGTGGAGACTGTGCACCCTCTTTTAACAACACTTAATTAACTAACCACACCCTTCGGGTTTTGGGCTAAGGCAGTGCTTTGTGTATTGGTTTTTTGTTAGAGAAGAATAAATGGAAATAAGAATCCTAAAAATTGTGACGCCACTTGGCAAATTGCTTGTTACATCCGATCCGAATTCGTGAGAACACTGACCTAGAGCGTAAAAAATCAGACCGAAATATCAATACACAAGCGTTCATATGGAACAGTATTTCGGGTACTTCGGGCCGTCAATATTCTGACTCGATTTCACACTGTGTTCGATCCGAATCCCTGAAAATTCATCGCAATGCGAAATCGCTCTTATACTCAGTAATTTTAGATCGTAGGTCCCAGTCATGAAATATCCAGAGTTTGATTTTGTCTGATGAGAATAAAAAAATAAGAAAATACTAAGGTTGCTTTATAACGCCCAGTAAGATACGTATATTCAACCTTGAATAGCTAGAGATCCCCGGGATATAATTCAATGCGCATTGGCACAGATGATCATGGATGTGCTACCTTTCAAACAAGGGTAGTCTCATCCATGGAGGTTCTGAGTGTGGCGCCCATACATATCTGCCCAGCATCCTTTGTGACATTTAGTTCATACCAGAATTATTACTGTTGGTTCTGTACCTGGAAACAAAAAAAAACACATTACTAAATCTGCTACATTTATACAAATAAATTCAACTTAGCTAAGGTCGGTCTATACTAATATTTTAAAGCTGAAGAGTTTGTTTGTTTGAACGCGTTAATCTCAGGAACTACTGGACCGATTTAGAAAATTCTTAGACCATTAGAAAGCTACATTTCTGTTGAGTGACATAGGCTATATTTTATCCCGATATTCCCACGGGAACTAACACCACGCGGGTAGAACCGCGAGGATCCGCAGTATTGCATAAAATTTTATTTGTCGTAACTCGTATTTGTATTAAAAAATACTATTATTTTGTTTTTACTAGCCTCCTTAATTGATTTCAAGTCTCATTTCTTCTTTTTTCCTTCTCCTAATTCCTTCTTTTAACTGTCTGAAGTTAAACAATTTGTAAAAACAACTTTTAATGACCAACGCAATGCAGTAACCGATGATCGATTAACCCCTCGGATAGCGTAGCACGCTATTTTAACTGTCAATGCAAATAACAGTTAAATTGTTCCTAGAACAGGTTAATGGCGAAGTTACTTTTCAGCGTTAATTGCGAGAGCCTATTGTTAAGGTTTGTTTGTAATAAATGCAAGTGCATGATAAGAGAGCTTTTACATTAAGATAAGGTAATAAGTATACAAGGTGGAAAAAATCTATGGGGTCTTTAGGGGAACTACCTTAAATCCTTTAGATAGCTCATTTTACTGAAAGGAAACATTCCTTTATTTTTTTAAAGAAACACAACTGCATTGAAACATTTAAAAAAAAATACGCTTCCCACACCCAGGAATCGAACCAGCTAAAATCTGTAAAAAATAACATTCTGTACTTTTATACCATCAATCGATAGGGTCAATCAAAAGGATCAACTCTCTCTAACAAACATAGTAAATTAAATTAAAGGAAACACATGAAAACTCAACTTATAAACTCAATAGGACGGATAAAGCACCTTTATTCAAGGCTTTTTTGAAAATTGTACAAAAATCTTTAAATGCAGTTTTGTTTCTTTAAAAGAATAAAGGGATGATGATGAAGGGATGAGCATTGGACCGGATTTCCAAAGGTCGCGGGTTCGATTCCCGTCTGACAATTCACTTAAAAAAAAGAATAAAGGGATGTTTCCTTTCAGTAAAAAGGGCTAACTAAAGGATTTAAGGTAGGTCCCCTCCAGGGCCCATAGATTTTTGCCACCCTGTATATTGAGAGTTTAATGAGCAGCAACAAAAGTATAATTCGTCATTTGCTAGCAAGACACCGATGTCCACAGGGAACAAATGGAATATCAATTGTGTCTCATAACCGGGGGCCTGAGAGGTTAATATTGCCTAAAAAATTTGATTGTCTTGATTTGGTTTCGTTGGCTAAACTCCTAAGTTAATAATTGAGACTACTATGTCATAGATATCGCAATGCAAATAGTATATAAGTTCAAGTTTATTTTCATTGCGATACTTATATAATTTCCGACAGAAGCTAAGACTTTAGTACTGCATGCCGTAAATAAATGCACACGCGAAATAATTCCAAATACAAAGACACCCTGTATATTGAGAGTTTAATGAGCAGCAACAAAAGTATAATTCGTCATTTGCTAGCAAGACACCGATGTCCACAGGGAACAAATGGAATATCAATTGTGTCTCATAACCGGGGGCCTGAGAGGTTAATATTTGATTGTCTTGATTTGGTTTCGTTGGCTAAACTCCTAAGTTAATAATTGAGACTACTATGTCATAGATATCGCAATGCAAATAGTATATAAGTTCAAGTTTATTTTCATTGCGATACTTATATAATTTCCGACAGAAGCTAAGACTTTAGTACTGCATGCCGTAAATAAATGCACACGCGAAATAATTCCAAATACAAAGACAGTGACACACCTTGCATTGCACCCTCGCCGACTACTCTACACCTCCACAACTCCTTTCTCAACGCGAAAGAATTCTCTGGAGTTCTTAGAACATTGCTATACCAAGCACAGTTGTTCTTTTTAATTATATTATGAGATATTTTAACACTAGCCATTTGCCTAAACTAAACAAGAGTTAGTAATATACTTGGTACCGTAAATAAATGCACATGCCAAATAATTACAAATGCAAAGGCAGTGACACACCTTGCACCTTCACCGACTATTCTATACATATTTTGCCTCCACACGACAGCACTCTTAAGAGATAAGAACGTTTCTATACCAAGCCCAATTTTTTTAAATATTATATTGAGAAATTTTTACATAACCACTTAGGCTAAAATAAGCAAGCCAATACTTGGCAATACCTGGTACTTGGCTTATAATGATCAGCAGTCCGTCAATGGGACACCAAAATTAGACACGCAAATTCTTCCTCATAAAACTATTCCTAATATTCGTATACTTATTAATATCTACAATAGTTTATTCTTTGCTTAGCCTTGTTCGCAAAAAGCTCCAACAAAAAGAAGATAATGGTCGGTAAACAAACGATTTGGCCTACATTCTTACCATCATTAATCATAGCGATTCAGAATTCCTACTTCCATTCTTTAATTCATTATTAGGATTCTCTATTGGAAGGATTCTTTTTAAATGGTCGATGTTCTATTTTTAAGAAAGCGTTATGAACTGCAATAGTCCACGCCAATAGGTAGAGGCAATAATGTACAATAAAAAAAAAACCTGAGGGGCTATTAAAAATAGCATTTATCGCGCAGATACGCGCGATCGCTACGGAACGTAAAAATAAAAATGGTATTACGTATGTGATTGCTGGCTAATCGCTCGCTGATGGTTCGTATAGCGGAGTCGCCGCACCGCGCCGCGTGTTGCTATGACGCTAGCGCCAAAAACAATTTGGTAGCAATAACAGGAACTAAATGAATGTACATTGTAGTTCATCGTTTGTTCGGTAGATCCCGCACTATTGATACGTGACAAAGCAATTATCACGCAATACCTGCTGTCGCGTTGCTATTGCAAAGATAGATAATAGCCCTGCTGGAAGACCATCATTATTCATTATTATACCCACTGTAGAGGAAAAGACCTTCCTTCCTGGCAAAACATCAAAGCTGCATGCAGTTTAAGAGTGAAATGTAGGTGTAAATATTCACCCTAGACGCAATACCTCAACGACACAACATTTGCCATTATTGGTTGGGTCTGAAATATTGTGCGGAGACCATCGACTATATTAGCTTTCGAGGCTTTTACTTTCTGCACTGGGAAGCTAGCAGCTATACTATCTATTTCTATACTAATATTTTAAAGAGAAATATTTGATTGTTTGTTTGTTTGCATGGAATAGGCTCCGAAACTACTGAGCGGATTTGGATGAAATTTGGTACACAGATAGTAGATAGCCTAGTTATGAACATAGGATACTTTTTATCGCGATATTCCCACGGGAACCGGGGGGGTGAAACCGTCTAGCTTCTACGTGTTTCGAAAGGCAGGTTAGCCTTGCGAAGCACGTAGGAGCTCGTTATAGTTGTTTGGTCACCCATCCTGTGACCAAACATTGCAAAGGCTACTTGACTGCCACAAGCCACCTAGCTCATTAAGTGTACTTTTAACTAAAACCTTTTTTTACCGAAAAGTTGAAAAGTAAAGACTGAAGACTGAAGTAGGCTAATCCAGATTTTGTACTTGACCTTTTTCGCTACCGAAGTATTAAGTCTAGCCTTTTCACAAATCTTAAGACTCATGATAGTAATATTTCATCGCAGGTCATAGAAGTTAGGCGAAAAACACTTAGAATTCTTTTGTCATCTCAGCTGTTTCGAGGTTCCTCGCATAGATTTATCATCGGTTTCCGCGTTGCTACTCGTACAACTAGATACCGCGCTTCATACACAAACAATGGATCAAAAAATATGACATGAAATGAAAAATAGGTAGTAAGAAAATAAAAAAAGTTTATTTACAGCTTTTCAAAATATCCCCCTCCAATCCCAATGCGCTTATGCATTCGGGTGAACCAGCTTTCAAAACATTTAAGCAACGTGTCCTGCAGGAGGTCGAAAAATAACCGCCGAAATAACCGCCGAAAACATCTCAACCAGTTGGTTAAAACATACAGATATTCCAAGGAGTCCCTTGGAAAATCTGTATGTTTTGATATAATCTGCGTCGGACATATCAAAAGGATTTATTGAGCTTTTCCAGAGCTCATTTTGACGTCGGCGCCTGTCTCTCTTATTAGCTAGGTCCAAAAGTAAGAATCCTAGTCCCAGACCCATTTTTTTACGGAAAATCTTAGAAAAATCATACAAAAGTTAACAAATTAAGAACTTCTGTTCAACGACTTGGATATTATCTAATTTGACGATTAATCGCTGACGTCCAATCAAGCTAAACGTCAAAATAATAGGTGAATACCGCGGAGGCAACGATCGAACTTCGATTAATGCACGTGAATACGCTTATACCAAACCGACTTAAACAAAATCGTGCGATTGATACGTGAATACGAAAAGTTACCTCAGCGATCAAATCGCTTGGATGTCGTTGATATTTTGTTACGTGAATGAGGCTACAGAACTGTACAAAAAAATACAAACACTTATGTAAGTAGGTATACATTTTTATAGATGTAAGTAAGTTTATTTTTTTATGTTAAGAATATTTTTATATACTTGTACACAGATTATGGAAATAATGAATAACCTACCATAAAGGGATCCCCAATCAGATATACTCATTCCCTGCGAACCCTCGGGAAATCTGCCGTAGTTTTGCAGAACCGAATTTAATCCTAAGTAAATAAGGAATGTTCATGGCAGAAATATAAATGAGAATTGCAATTAAGACCTTATAGGATGTGAATAAAAACTATTTGTAAAGGTGCTTGATGTGATTATTATTTGAGGCAATCGTAATTTCTGTAAATAAGTTATTACCTACTTACCTAACAACATAAAAAAATTGTATGTTGGTTGGTAAGTGGTAACCACTTGATTGTATATTTTCAAATCATTTTAATTGTTATTATACTCTTTATTGCACATAAAAATACATAAAAAGAAATGTTTTACAATATGTGGGCAAAGGTGGCAAATCTCTAAAAGAGAGATCTCTTCCAGCCAACCTAGGACGTGTCAGAAATAAATATGATAGCAGGTAATGTAAAGTGCAAAGCTTAATATGACTTAAATATTTATTAATACACCTATAGTACAATATAGTAATTTATATATGTTAAGTTATTAATCAGTGAAAAAATATCATAGACCTGTTAATTTGTTGGTCCTATCTAGGGTTTTTTTTCTCTTTTTTTTTAGGAATTTTGTTTCTTTATGGAAAAATGACAGTTCCATCAAACCCCAATACAATTTAAACTTATCTATTATCTAGGGTTGTAAATGGGTAAAAATGTATCCTATCTAGGGTTGCCACCTGTCTCTTCCTGACTTAAGGGCGGCTACCAACGTTTTAGACGGGTTTTTGATTTCTTTACAGGAGACATTTAAAACAGTAGTGTTTTAAGAAGAGATTTTTTCCCCTTTATAATAATTGTTTAAATAAACAGCTTTTTAAACACTCTTCATTTTAAAAAGCAAATGCACAACAATATTTGCATGTTTAAAAAAAATTACACATGGCAATTTTAAGGCGCTACTCGGAAAAAGTATGGACTTTTTGATATGAAACTATAGCACGGTTACAGTTGTTACAAATCTGGTAATAACATATATATTTCTTCATACCTTTATCTAGATTCGTATAGTTTCAAAACGATTTTGCCTCGACACTTTTTCTTTTCGAAAAGACATCTTAAAATACGAAAATTCAAGATTATTCTTAAATGGGGTTACTAACACTATTGGAAATTGGTTTAATAAGTGAACACCAATAATATTTAGGATCGTATAGAAGCATTTTTTTTAAATCGATGTAGTTTTTTAATACGAAGTGATTTTGTGTTTTTTTTTGCCTAATCTGCAAAATCGGTCTCGCTCCCGTGCGCGTCGTTTTCTCATTGCTATCTCGCTTCAGCATATTTTTTTCGAGCACGCCTTAAACCTCAAAGGTAAAAACCCTCAATATGCGCCAGCCAGCAGCGTGAGAAAACGTCAGCATTTGCTTCCGCCAGCCAGTTCATGGCTGAATTATAAAAAAAACGGGAACTTTATTTACCCCGTATTTTTTACCGCAATTACGGGTTTATGTATTATCAATGCCTGAAAAACGGGGTAACCCGTAAAATACGGGGCATCTGGCAACCCTAATCCTATCCTATCCCAAAAACGTCCAGTGATAAAGTTGCGTAACATTCGTTATTGTAAAACGCGTGCCACAGATATAATCTACAGTTTATAAATAGAAAATCTCCTCCTTTTAAACTAAATGTACTCAGCAAAGTTTCTACAGATGTATCATCATACACGAACCTTATTAGTCTTGTCACACCATATACGTAAGATAATGAATTACCAACTTTATTTATTAGCCCACACGATTCAATTTATAACCAGCTACCGTATAAGATCAAAAATTAATAAATCGACTACAATGTCTCTGAATAAGGTAAACGTGAGAATGATGGTCACACTACGTTTGCTAGGGGTGTCAAAAACAAAGTAGGTTTTAGTTTAACATTAAAATGAAAAAAATAATGGAATTTGTGGTGTGGTGTCTTGTTTTGAAAAATGTTGGTACTTTGCTCTAATACTACTCTTGCAAGCACAATAGCAAATTTACCGTAAGATTTTGTCATTTTTAGCATAAGATAAGCATTCGGCACGTAATTCTAATGATAATTTCATCATTGGCATGAATGGATGGAATTTTACATAATTTTATATACATATTTTTTTTATTATTGATTTTCGCTTGTTGGTTACCCGACAAAACTTGAGGATTTTTTCTATGTAATAAATAACACATATCTTTATTGTTACGGTGTTTTGAGCAATAAAAATTCTTTCTTTCTTTCTTGTTTCCAAACAGAGCTCAGATACTAAAATATCGGTCCCCTATTCCATGGCCGATCTTAATATTGATGTTGCTGAAGTTGCCATGCACCGTGGCCGTTCGTCGAGCTCTGACATTTTCAACATAACATAATTATATTCGTCATCGTCATCAGTCATTTTGAAGCCACTGCTGAAGCACTGGCCTTTTTCATGCATGGAAAAGGAGAAGATAGTTAAATTATCTATCATAATTGATAAATAAAAACCTGGGGTCTAATTGTCTAATTTTAAAATCTATCGCAATCCCTTTCAATTCGTCATTTGAAAGATATTAACATACTTCAGGCCTTCACTATTTGACATTTGAAAGGGATTGTGATCGAGACGCGTTTTGAAAGGTATTGAATGAACAAAATTTGAACTGTGGGAGCAAAGTGTCAGACGAAAATATCTTTCAAATGTATGGAGAAGTGTCATTTAAAACATCATTCGTTCTGAATGGGATTGCGACTATAAATTACACAATTGCATAAATCACTACAACAATCACAATACCTTTAAAAGGGATTGTGATAGATTTTGAAATAAGACAATTAGAGGGCTGATTCAATTTAGTAATAAGAAACTAAGTCCGCTGACGACTTGTGTCATTATTAGTAATTTTCTTTTTCTTTTGAGAGGCAACCCTGTCACAATCAGATTTATTAACTCTGTAGAAACATGTTTAGCGTAAAATAAAATCTAGTTTGTTCTCCCGAGACCTACCAACGAGTGCTTTGAGTGCTTAAATCACATATGAGATATAATACAGTTTTAATCTCGCACTTATCCCATGGGAATAGCGTTGAGCTTTGAGTAACAAGTTACTGAAACGCTTAGCAAATACTGTAGGAAAGGAATATTTTTCGTTGTGACATTATCCTTAATAGACTTACAGATTTTTTTTGTATAAGAACTTAACGACTATAGTCCCAGTCGAAATTGAAAACATTTAATTATTTGGAAAAACGGAATTTTTAACATGTTTGTATTTTCTTTAGAGTCCCCAAAATACATACAACAAATGCTATGATTGTAGTGTCACTCTCTATGAGGACACAACATCAATATTTTATGTAGTGAGGTTGTGATAGAATAGCAGGGACCGTGGGTTTCCTGCGGTCACTTAGTCATATATCCTTTTGTCTTAAAATTTAAGTAGGTACTATGTATTTTAAATTTTCAAATATGTAATGTATCAAAATTTCTATGTTTTTAAGGCAAATAAGTCTCGGTAGCTCAGCGGTTAGAGCATTGGACCGGATTTCCAAAGGTCGCGGGTTCGATTCCCGTCTGAAAATTCACTTGTGGCCGAGTTAATTTTGTCCAATATTTTTCTATTTTAAATTTACCATAAGCAAATAAACGATTTTTAATTTAATTTAACATGGTAATAATCATTCCCGCGGTCACTTAGTCATATACCATTTTGTCTTAAAATGGTACTATGCATTTAAAATTTTCAAATATGTAATATAAGGTACTAATATATATTCTGTGGTAATATATCAAAATTTATATGTTTTAAATAAACGATTAATAAATTTAATTTAACATGGTAAAAATCCCATTTTTCCTAATACATAATTATAATAATGACCATGAAAGGTTTACAGTGTTATTTTTATAATATTTGTTTTAATATGTCATCTTCATGTCTTTTCGTGTCGTATATACACGGCTATTTTTAAACAATATCTAAAATTTTTAAGTCGACTCAGTATTTGTAAGTGATGCACTTTCTCCTAGAAACATGGGTCGAAATACGAGAACAATTTTTGGACTTCCCCTACTAAATCGATCACGTGATCAGTCTGATTTGTATTAAGAGTCGGAAAAAAATCATATTTCGAGAAGAGTTTCTAGGAGAAAGTTGTTTGCTTACCGATTCTGAGTTGGACTTAAAAAAAATTAGGTATTGTCTAAAAATAACCCTGTATAAGCAGCATCGCAGCATTGCAGCATTAGTAGTCTCCATCAGATTTTTTTGTTAACAGCTACTCAGAGTTCGGACACATGGCAGATGCTATCGATGGTGTATCGATTGGAAACGATTTGTATGTTTAAGATATTGTAAACATTTCGATTGAAACATTGAAACTTGCTTCATTATCGGTATTCTACAGATTGTACTTCGTAGTGTGCTATTGAGCTGCATGAGCTCATATACCGCCAGCTCCTTTTTACCACCGGGAATCTAGACGTACTGCATGCTATCACCCCTACCTGGTTGATGTACCTCGTTTGCTACAAAGCGCTTTTCCTCATCTTTTATTATGCGCACAGCCAGGGAGTGGAATTCCCTGGATGCGTCTGTATTCCCAGGTGGCTACAACCCTGGTATATTTAAAGCTCGAGTGAATAGGCTTTTTCAAGGCAAGCTCGCTCCATCTTAGGCCTCTTCTTAATCTAACGATTCAGAATTAGGCCAAGAGTAAACCTATTTTAATGTAAAAAGAAAAAAAAATGAAAAGAAGAAGAAAGTAATTGTTTCTGAGATTTCATCGTCTACTCTACACGTGTTTCGCACTCCACAAGCACCCTCAGGAGTTGGTAGGCCGTGCATTATCAAGCACCGATATTCGGTGGGTTGATTTTAGAGTAGTCGGTGAAGGTGCAAGGTGTCGCACTGTTTTGCATTTGCATTTATTTGCAAGCGGGCGGGTGCTGGATCTTTCGAGGTCGGACCCGTGCTTCACCTAGGTTCTCCACCTGGATGAAGCATGGGTACCTATATGATCCCGTGCTTCAACAGATGACGCATGTAGAAAATTGTTTTCCCTATGTGATTAAAAAAGATGGAAATTTGAACGAAAAGTACCAGGGCAGCATAAACAACTAAGAGTTATAATGCCTAATTAAAAAACGGCTACCTGAATGGTTGAGTAAATTCAAACGTTTAATTCAAAAACAATTAAATTCTTATATTACAATTAATTATATTAATTAATATTACATTTTGTAATTTTCTTCATAACTTGACTGTACTGATAACTAGTTGGAGCACGGGACCATATAAGTACCCGTGCTTCACCCATCAGGTGGAGAACCTAGGTGAAGCGCGGGTCCGACCTCGAACTTTCACGTTTTTCTTGTGGAAGAAAGATATTTTCATAGGGATTTCCGCTAGATTATCCCAGTTTATATAAAATTCTAGTTACATAAGTTAGTTGGCTCTTAACCGGAACTAATGGAAAAGCACTTACTGTCTCATTTACCACTTTATTAATGCATTAGCAGTACATTTCTTAATTACATAGTCACGTAAACGTCATCACTAATGTATTTAAACCGAACGAACCAAATTCTTGTTGGTTGTCTCAGTATGAGATAGGACTAGATTAGATCTTTTTTTTTTAATAAATAAATAAAATAAATAAATAATTGCATACAACACACCAATTATCTAGCCCACGTTAAGTTTCATAAAGAACTTGTGTCATGGATACTAGATAACGGATAAACATAATTATATACTTCTTTTCTATGTAAATACATACTTATTATACATATTAAACACCCAGACCAAGACAAATAGACATATTCATGCACACAAATATTTGTCTTGTCCGGGGATCGAACCCGGGACCTCTGGCGCAGAAGGCGGGCTTAGTACCCCTGCGCCAAACAGGTCGTCAATTACAGTTTATTGACATGTAACAGAATAGGATTAGGTAGGGGAAGTCCGCTCAAAGCGGCCATAGGAGGCAAAGTGGGCACAGAAAGAAAGAAGAAAGACGAAAGAAGAAAGAAAGAAAATATATTTATTTGACACAGACATTAGAAACATGCTTAACAAATTATGAAAGGAAAAAGAAAAAAAAACTAATCTAACGGCTGCGTCAAAATAGGATACCAATTCAGCATATGTCGGGTTTGCGCGATCAGCGAGTCCCGACGCTGATTTTCAATTGGCACCTTTATTTATTTTTTTGTCAGCTGAATGTCTAACAGAAATGGCTCACAATCATATGTTAATTTAAGTAAAATTTTATTTATATGCGAGTTAATAAACTGTACATAAGTAACCTGTTGTATATAAAAGTAAGTATATTATTTCATCTTCTTATATATAAAATTCTCGTGTCACAGTTTTCGTTCCCATACTCCTCCGAAACGACTTGACCGATTCTCATGAAATTTTGTGAGCGTATTGAGTAGGTCTGAGAATCGGCTACTATCTATTTTTATTCCGAAATTCCACGGGAGCGAAGACCCGGGGCACAGCTAGTAATATATAAATATCTAAATATTAATATGTAAAATTATAAATATATTTTAAATTATGTATATTTAGACCAACTAAAACAGCTATATAAATGATATGTTGTTGACGTTATACAACTCCATGTCACGCTGCGCATCAAGTAGGAACTGCTTCATACGCAGTTAAAAAACGTAGATTGAATTTAGCTGCCTGAATGGGGGTGGCAAACTTATGCGCAGGCGTGGCCAACTGCCGTGAGCACTGTCTCCGCTCACATTGCCTCCCATGTTGTTATGGTAACTAAAAACGATAGCTCCACGTTTGCCATTATACCCTATAACCAACCTCCCGCCCTGCATCGAGCAGTCATTCGGTGGTGATAGGAGCAAACCCGTGGCCGCGGCGACGAGTGCAAGGTTTCTAAGCTTTTTGTTAAAAAATCCATTGTAAGTTCAAACTGTTTTATTAAAACCTCTTTAGAATTCAATGTCTTTATTGCAACTCTATTGTTACTCATCTATTTGGCTTTGTTTGATATGGGATAAATATATGTGAGCTGAATTGATTTTTAAAACATAATTGTGTAAAAAGGCATAGCGGTCCGGGTAAAGTGGCCAAGTGACCGCGCTATGCCGATTGACAATAGTGAAGAAATCTGTTATTATTACAGTAGAATCTAATGCTAAAATACCGAGAGTATAACTGTTTGTTATGTAACTTTATGCAGGACTTAGATTTAAGTAATGACGTACCTATGACTAATTTGAAAACTGAAGTTATTGTTTAATTTGAAACTACACTTGGTAGCATATAAATCGAGCCACTGTGTTATTTTCATACAAACATGCTCACTTTACAGTGTCATTATTAAAAAATGAACAGCTATGTAAACATTTGTACGTCGAAGTATGAGTCGAATACTCGACTTGCGAATAAAAGTCCTAAAAATTCAAGAAAACTTTCAGTTTTGTGCAAAGTAAGGAAAACAAATTCACTCAATCCGGTTTCCTACAACTTTATATGGAATTAAAATTAATCATTTGTTTTACGGAAATTTTAAGAAATCAATAAAAAAAATCAGTTGTTTTAACTGCTAATTGGTTAATTGAATATTTGACCTCGCCATCAACACCCAAATCTTTGCAGAAATACACATACTTTTTTATTTATAAGACCGTGAAGTGAGTATGTTTGTATGAAGATATCGCAGTGGCTCGATTTATTTGCTAACGAGTGTATATTGAACAGTATTCCTTTTTTATCGTAAATAAAGTGAAATATAAATTATTTTTGTTATTTAAAATTGCATTTCTTGATATATTTTGGCATGACCACTTTGCCCTTACCCAATGGTCCCAAGTGGACTGACTTAGGTCGTAAAACTTTGACCGTGGATCATACTTTTGGCACGCAAGGTAGGTACATTTTTACCGTCTATCTTGTTATAAGTCTGCGTCTCATCCCGTAACCATGGCAGCTGATAAGGAGCCGAAACTTAGGAAAAATAAAAAAAACCTTAAAAACGCGGACAATGAGATTTTAACATCCCGAATACTGCTCGCTTAAAATCCGTTAAAGTTAAACTATTTCAATAAACAGTACGCGCCAAAACTTAAGATCTACTTCGTATCATTATTATGTATGACAACGAAACATACAAATATATTTGGACGAACAGTCTACCTCATTCATAACTAAACTAGGTATTAATAAAAAACATACTGAAATAAACACTCTTAAAATGTTGTCTTATTTAAATTGCACCGTCTGATTACTATCAATTTTAGAAATAGAGTCATGTTAAAAAAAAGTCGCTAGTCAAAGTCAAAGATTTTTATTCAAATAGACTTATAGATAAGTGCTTTCGAATAGTCCATTTTTTTCCCCAACCAGCTATTCAGGTCAGGACATCTTTTAACTGTGTAGTTCGTCGTCAAAAATGCGAATGTGTTTTTGTTTGTCCTTCGTTCAGGCCCTAAGCAATCAATCGACTTGATTTTTGGCATAGAGTTAGTTGAACGGACGGAGAGTAACATAGACTATTCGAGTATCGAGTTTACAATTATTTTTGTAAAATAATTGTAAACTCGATTGTACAAAAAACCATCCATGTGGCACATTTTTTAAGTCGTGGCAATTTTGACGTGTCCAACATCTGTCACTGTCAGTTGTCAGTCAAACAAATATTTTTTGCTGCATCATGTGACAAAGTGCTGAGAGCGTTCTGCCTATTGGAAATATCGATCGTAGTATATATGTATTGTAGTATTTAGTTTTATAAGTTTATGTATTATTGTGTATTTTAAGTATTCTCGTCGTCTGTATATATCTTATTTATTCTTCTCTTGTCATCTTCCTTTCTCACAAACCCTGTCAGAATAACAGCGCCTCTGTGTTCATTCGGCCCACCTGTGAATGACACAGAGGCAAAACGCTGAGATAGGGTTTTATTGTTTTAAACTTTACCAGTATATGATAAGGTTAAGTTCCACCTTTTGAAGGAGCAATTTTTTGGAGAACAGTTACAAATTAAAATAAATCATCCCATATGCACACGTCGAGTTGCACAGCAGAAACTTGTTACTGTTTCGGCACACAACTACTACGGCGAACGGACGAGCGCATTCCAAATTCCACGGATGATCAATTCTTTGCCTACATCCACGCGTAATGCTATTACAAGAAATAACATTAAGATTAAACTAAAAGATTATTTTTTGTCTACATTATGATAAAATTTGTTTACTGACAAAACACTGTCGGACCTTTAACATTTAAGTTTGATTTGCGAAGAAGAATTGTATAAAATAACACATAACTTCTTATTGTATACGTGTATGAATCTAATAGGTACTATTCACAAACCTAAGTGGTTTACATAGTGCTTTTTTGTAAAATATTTATTGTATTTCTGTGTGTGGTAAAAATAATAATAATAATAATAATAATAATAATTGACCCCACACAATTCTTCCTATTAATTATATTTTGTTGTGTTTATTAAATTTATACTTTTTTTATTTTTTTATACTTTCTATTTTTATTGTCTGTATCGTATGTGTGTGTGTGTCAATAAATGTGTTTCTTTATATCTTTCTTTCTTTCTTTCTATTTTTATCCCGATTTTCCCACGGGAACGGGAACCACGCGGGTGAAACCGCGGGCGGAAGCTAGTTAGAAAGTAAGGAAAGAAAAATACAGCTATCGTTTTATCTTTGCATGAAAATAAAAGAAAAACAAAGCAAGGCTCAAGAACCACGTCATACAACCACATCGAAACATCTAAAATTCCAAAAGTATTCTAAATTCAAAAGCGTAAAAAAAGAAAATTCCTTGAAAGCATAAATCAACACCTACACTGCCAACAATAGGCCGAAGTTCATACCCAAAAAAGTACGGAGTTCACACAAAAACTCTTTGTTCTGTTCCAACCATTTTTTTTTTAAAGATAAAGCTTTACATTAGGCGAAGGCACATATTATTGGACGACCCCCCGCTGTGCCAGAGCCATTGTCTGATATGAACCTGTGAATATTAGGCACACTGGTGAATTAAAAAAAGGGCCACACCTGTTTTAGTTATTTTAGACTACAAAAGACTTTATTGGCGTGGTGGAGATGTTAACACCTTCAATGAAGTGATTCGATTGTGTTTTTAACGTCTTTACCATTTTTTTTTTAATAAATATTAACCTTGCTGGCCTCAGATTATGGGACAAAATAATAATATTCCATTGTTCTCTGGACACAGCTGTCCTACGGGTCTACCATCATCTAGTAAAAACCATCATGTCGAACGTTATGTTTGCGTTTTGTTTTTATTGAAGTTGACAAATTTTGACACACTTCACTTTGGAGGCGATGATTGACCGAAGACGTCACAAAACGTCCGTCAAAAACAAGCTTACTTTAAGAGATTCGTAGTACGAAATATTATGTTAAGATTGAAATATCACTGCGCCAAGAGATGATGGTAACACTGGACACAGGTGTCCCAACTCTGCTAATGCTTAGTCACAATAGTATTCTAATGGTATTTCAATGGTAGTCCTGTTTTACACAGTTCTTGTTACAACAGTGTAAATAAACACTACTATTGAAACACCATTGAGAGACGATTTGACAAAAAAATTGCAGAATTGACCCCCTGGTAGCAAAATATTAACGAATTAAATTAAAATACTTACCAGTCTCATGTCGCCCTGACGGGATCCGCATCCTTGGGAATCCCGCCCAATGCATTAACCAATCATGCTACAGAGACCTACGAGGACTCGTCGAATTTTTCTAGTATATTCACCTTTCTATATACGGTGTTGGCCACCGTCGTTTCATCAATGAGAGAAATATCCTCTCATTCGAAAGAAACATCTTTACAAATGTTTGACTATCGATTAAACAGCCATCTATATTATAACTTTTTAATTTTGCATTTTACGGGATCGCCCATCAGGGCGACATGAGACTGGTTGTTTTTTTCTAGTATTGTAACGATGCCATTTCGTTCTAGCCTTATAGATGGATGAAACCTCTATAATGGTTAGAAACTCCGTAGTCTCACTCTATGGTAATCAAATTGTATTTTTATCTGTTCTGTCTAAATTCAAATTTTCTCCGTTCCACGTTTCCTTTTCGGCTCATTTTGACGTATTCATACAGAAACCAGCTACCTGAACGGTACGTTTTTTTAAAGTTTGGGTAAATAATTTATATTTTTCAAATACATCAGGAACCCGATACACGGGGTAAGCACACCTACTTTTTTACTCGTTATTTCGATTCATTATTTATAATTTTCTATATCTTTGTATTTTATATTGTTTCAGTTCCTTATTTCCATAAATTACAAATAAAACAAGTCTCCCGGAACCATTATTTTATTTCGTTCCAATATATTAAAACGAGTGCGGCGGTTCCGACGTTCCGGCGACTGTAGTGCTGCCGGACTAGGAGCCCCGTCACACTGGCTCTCCGGCGAAACTAACAACCACTACCACTTCTCTGCAGCTCGGACTGAGTGAAGACTACCATATCCTTTTAATACCTGCAAAATTAATGTTTATGTTATTTGTGTTTTATGTGTTTTTCTATACTGTCTTTTAAATTCTAAAATATTACCCGGCACAATTTGCCTGTTTCGACCCCAAAACCTTTCGGCCCATTTAACATTTTTTTACTTGCGTTTACTTATAATTATTGTATTGTTTTCAACCATTCTCATTTCAACACACTATACACTATCCAAATATTTACTTATTTATAACAAATATCTACACTACATACACTTTACACACACCAAACAGACAGAAACACGATCGACGCTACTATGGCTGGTTACAAATGTAATCGGTTCCCGATGCCTTAGTAGCGGAGGCATTTACACACACTTATTACTTACACACCCTTGGCTTTGGAGAGTATCTTTTGCCAAGATCCACTACACAATTTTCTCATATTTATCATCAAATTGTTATTTAATTCTTTTATTGGTTTATTATAAGTCGTAATATTTATTTGCACGTTTTATGTCAATTGACATTGTCGGACGTTGTCATATTATTTTATTTTGAAATCGAAAATTTTTCGATTTTGCAAAACACGGAAAAGGTTTTATACCTTATTTTTATAACAGTGATTAAATACTTTTTAATTACATTTTCCCTACTATAATACCAAATATAAATATGGATATTTCACAATTAAATAAACCTGAAATTATTTACGAACTTAAATTACGTAATGCGGATTTTCAACCGACTCAAACTGCCATAGAATTACGTGAACTTTTAACTACTATTTTATCGGAACCGAATTTATACCCACCATCTTCATCAAGCCCGTATACTTTTATTTTAGATACGGAGGAAGTAACAAAATGTTTAGATATAATTGATGTAACCATATCTTCCTATCCTAATAGGAAAGCGAAAATATTACCTTATATTACCCACGTTCGTAATAGATTGTCTATAATAGAAATTGACACCGAAAATTCACCCCAGGACATTCAAGTTTATAAATCTCTTTGGGATCGACTTAAAACACTTGAACAACATTTCCGATCTCTCGAACCATCTCCATCAACAACTACCTATCATTCAACTGAATCTTTTCAAGAAAATGTTATTCCTAATTCATTTTTTGATACTTTAACACAAACTTTATCAAATATTGCAAATACTCGACCAAACACTGAGATTAAAAAATTCTCCTTCTCTGGCGAAGGTTGTCCTAGACAGTTTATCCTAAAAGTGGAAGAATTTGCTACTGCAAGGAATATTAGCCCTAGTACCTTATTTGCCCACATTTACGATATACTTTCGGGAATAGCTTTGGATTGGTTTAGAGCCAACAAAGATTTTTTAAGGGATTGGGAAACTTTTAAAACCTCCTTCTATAAATATTTTGAGATTACGGATTATGATTACAAGCTCAAAAAATTTATAGATTCACGTAAACAGAAACATAACGAAAGAGTTATTATTTATTTTGCCACAATGGAATCTTTATTCCATAAACTTCATGAACCATTGACAGAAAAACAGAAAATTGAAATTTTAAGACGGAATTTGAGACCAGAGTTCGGTCACAGATTAGTACCTAATGATTTATCTTCAGTAAATACATTACTTGAATCTTGTAAATGGTTTGAAAACTGTTTAGAAGTTTCAAATTCTAACTCTAATGATTTTTCCGATATTTTACCTACCTCATCGAAACAAAAATATTTTCCAATGTCTCACAGCTTTGATAATAGTACGCATTCACGTACCTACACGCCATCAACACCTATTCATGCAGTTTCTACTACTCAACAACGGAAAATATTTTCTTGTCCTCGTTGCCGAACAGATGACCACAACTTGATAGACTGCACTAGTACCAATAAAGTTTGTTTTCGTTGCGGAAAACAAAACGTTATTTTTACTAATTGTCCGAAATGTAATATTTCTCCAAAAAACTAATAAGTGAGAATCGTAGTAAGTCGAATTTCGACAAGTCAGATTGGGACAACTGGCTAAATACTATTAAAATATTTTTTAAATCTTATAAAATTACTACGCTTCTCTTTACAAATACGACTGATACCGAACGTCCCTACATTAATATTAACGTCAACGGTTTATCATTATCCGGTTTATTGGATAGTGGTAGTGCAATCACTATTTTAGGCAATAACTCACATAAATTATTGCATGAACATGGTTTTGAAATAAAACACAATAACATCATACACGGTACGGTTGCAAATGGTCAACCCATACGTTCCATTGGATATATTAACTTACCTACTATATATAATAATCAGTTCTTTAATATTACAGCGCACATTATACCTAGCATTTCTGAATCATTTATACTTGGCATTGATTTTTGGAAAGCTTTTAACTTAGCTCCCCAGATTCTTTCCAAAATTACTGTCCATAAATCTTCAAACGCTCCAACTTTCTTAATCAATACTACTGATAATAAATTGAGTAATTATAACAATCTTTCTGAAACTCAGCGTGCTATAGCTGATACTATCATTCATAATTTTAAGAACATTTCTACTGAAACTTTACCACTTGGTAAGACACATTTAGCTGAACATCACATTGACACCGGTGACCATCCTCCTTTACGTCAACGATGCTATCGTTTATCACCTGAGAAACAAAAAGCTCTTCGCGAAGAAGTAGACAAAATGCTAGAACTAGATGTGATTGAACCTTGTGAAAGCCCTTGGCTTAACCCTGTTATTATTACCCCTAAAAAAGATGGTACTTGGCGTTTCTGTGTAGACAGTCGTAAACTAAACGATGTTACCAGAAAAGATGCATATAAATTACCTTTTATTGCCGACATTTTAGATAATCTTAAAGATGCTAAATACCTGTCATCTATTGACATTGCAAAAGCTTTTTGGGAGATTCCCCTTCGTGTTGAAGACCGTCCCAAGACTTCGTTTCACGTCCCTAGTCGCGGAACATATCAATTTAAGGTTATGCCTTTTGGTCTCACTAATGCACCCGCAACTCAACAAAGGTTTATTGATAATCTCCTTTATAACGTTGACAGCTCCGTATTCTGTTATTTAGATGACATAATTATTGTCAGCAAAACATTTGACGATCATATTACCCTACTAAATAAAGTTTACAATAAATTAAAATCGGCTAACATCACTATCAACTTTCCGAAGTGCGCCTTCTTTCGAAGCGAACTTAAATACTTAGGCTATATAATTAACGAAAAAGGCTTACATACCGACCCTGAAAAAATCAAGGCTATTCTAGAAATACAATCGCCTAAATCTGCTAAAGAAGTCAAAAAATTTCTTGGTACAGCGAGCTGGTACCGTCGTTTTATACCAAATCTCAGCACTTTGGCAGCTCCTCTCACAAAATTAACTTCAACCAGCAAAAAAGCACCTCCTTTTAAATGGACTTCTGCAGCAAATGATGCATTCAATTTAATAAAGCAAGCTTTAGTTTCTACTCCAATTTTAACTTGTCCTGACTTTACAAAACCTTTTGCTGTTCACTGTGATGCGTCAGCATACGGGTTGGGAGCAATGCTTACACAGGAATTTGAGGGCATAGAAAAACCTATTGCTTACATGAGTAAATCCCTTACTCAACCTCAAAGGAATTACTCGATTACCGAACGGGAATTATTAAGTGTCATAACTGCTCTAGAACATTGGCGTTGTTATTTAGACAATGGCCAGAAATTTACTATCTATACAGACCATTCTGCCCTCCAATGGTTCTTACATCTTGATAATCCCACAGGTCGACTAGCCAGATGGAGTATTCGTTTATCCATGTTCAATTTTGATATGAAACATAAAAAAGGTAAAGAACATTTAGTACCAGATACCCTATCCCGTATTAAATCCATTAACGCCATTAATATTAATATGTCTAATTCCAATGATGATTGGTATAATACAATCTTATCTAAATGTAAATCGAATCCATCTTCAACCCCTGATTATTCTATTAAAAACAATAATTTATATAAGTATACACGATCTAACACTCCATATCATTCTGAGTTTTCTTGGAAATTAGTTGTTCCTTTGGAACTACGTGATTCCATTATTGCCGAAAACCATTCTACACCTACAACGGCTCATTTCGGTACCTTTAAAACATATCACCGCATCAAAAATAGCTACTTTTGGTCTGGCATGTATAAAGACATCGCAACATATATATCCAAATGTGAAATTTGTCTTGCCTACAAACATCAAAATCAACATACAATTGGTTTGATGGGTAAACCAAAACATTGTTCACGTCCTTTTCAATGTTTATCAATTGATTTAATTGGACCATTACCATTATCTCGCAAACTTAACAGATTTATTCTAGTAGCAACTTGTTGTTTTTCTAAATATTGTCTATTGTATCCTGTTAAACGTGCTACATCTTCAGTCATAAAGCATATATTGGAAAATCTGGTTTTTATGACATATGGAATTCCTGAAACAATTATTTTGGACAATGGCCCACAAATGATAAGCAATGAACTCACAGACTTATTTAAATTCTACAATATACCTAAAGTACACTACACTCCACGCTATTGCCCACAGGTGAATACAGTAGAACGCTATAATAAAACCATAATTACGGCAATCGCTTCATTTGTCGATGACGATCATAGAACATGGGATATTCATCTTAATAAAATTCAGTTTGCAATTAATTCTGCTGTAAACGAAACAACTCAATTCACGCCATCGTATCTAGTTTTCGGTCGTGAACTTGTCACATGCGGTTCCATTTACAAAACCGACACAACAGAAGATTCCATTTTAGCTCCGAAAGATAAATATTCTGAGAACATTGGTTTACTTAGCCCAATATTTTCAGAGGTTCAAGCTCGTCTCTATAAATGTCACCAAACTAATGCTCATTATTATAATAAGCAGCACCAGCAATTAGAATTTAACCAAGGAGATATTATCTGGAAACGAAATTACCCCATTAGTTCAGCTGATAAATATTTTTCGGCAAAATTAGCACCAAAATTTATTAAATGTAAAATATCAAACAAAGTTTCACCGCTTATTTATGATTTATCGGGCATGTCCAATAAACCATTAGGTCGTTGGCATGTCAAAGACATTAAACCAATTCCGAGATTAGGATAATTTATCTATCTCCATACACATTAGTTTAGCATATTTTCTTTATTTTACTTATTAATTTATTTTCATTATTATTACATACCTACTTTAAGCGTGATGCATGTCACATAATCTTATGATTTATATAATTGTTCTGTTTTTATATACACCTCCATCCTTTTGGCTAACCATCAACTACTTTATTAATGCATAATTCTGTACATATAAGATGATTACATTCTATTTTTAACTTAATTTGTCGTATTTACGACTATCGTGATAAGTTGCATACTTACTAAACTTACTTATTATCTTATAGTATTACCTTATTATTCTAGGTACTTACTTTTATTCTCTAACGAGATTTAACATTATTTTCCTGACCATTTATTATGGTTAGTAAACTTGTAAATTTTAAGACACTATACATAAACACTTGTACATGACATTCATCACACACATATACACTGAACATGATCACCAAAAGCCAGCGGGTGGTGACTGGCATTTTTAAATAAGCCTGCACTATCTGGGTTGGTTTCATGAGAAATATCTTCTTTTATATAAGATTTCTCTACTTGTCTGTTGCCTTAATTCAAAATTTGTTGAATTAAGACTTTGATAGATATGACGGATGTTAGTATTTATATGGAACCGGAACCAACCTAGTGTAAATTTCTCACTGTAAAAACCATTTACATACTCAAAATTCTATCATGCACATCCATTAAATTAGTTAATATTTTATTACCTATATTGTATTTTTTATAAAAGAGACTTGTTTTTTACTACCTATTTATTTTCGAAATTAAGTTAAGTGCAGAAACGACATCGTTAACATTGCTATATTGTTTCCTTTACAAAAAAATCCTTAAAGATTTTTTTGCGCCGGCCGCCCCGGTATTGTAACGATGCCATTTCGTTCTAGCCTTATAGATGGATGAAACCTCTATAATGGTTAGAAACTCCGTAGTCTCACTCTATGGTAATCAAATTGTATTTTTATCTGTTCTGTCTAAATTCAAATTTTCTCCGTTCCACGTTTCCTTTTCGGCTCATTTTGACGTATTCATACAGAAACCAGCTACCTGAACGGTACGTTTTTTTAAAGTTTGGGTAAATAATTTATATTTTTCAAATACATCAGGAACCCGATACACGGGGTAAGCACACCTACTTTTTTACTCGTTATTTCGATTCATTATTTATAATTTTCTATATCTTTGTATTTTATATTGTTTCAGTTCCTTATTTCCATAAATTACAAATAAAACAAGTCTCCCGGAACCATTATTTTATTTCGTTCCAATATATTAAAACGAGTGCGGCGGTTCCGACGTTCCGGCGACTGTAGTGCTGCCGGACTAGGAGCCCCGTCACAGTATATTTAGTTGTTTAATATTTACCACATAAAAATAGCACTGTAAAATGCAAAATTAAAAAGCTATAATAAAATACTTACCTAAGATTGCTGTTTTGCGATCGGTCATTTGATTCATGAAAAAATAGATTTTCATGTTCATTAACGTGCGCTTATCGATCTCAATAAGGAAATATATAAAAAATATATAACTCTCTTATAACAGTACTGCAAACAAACTTTCAGAAAATCTATAAGTAAGTAACTTACCTATGTAGCCATCCTATTTTTTGAATCTATACCTATTTAATTAAGGAAAATAATAATTTCTACTACCCACCTAACTACTAGCACCAGTATAACAATAATAAACTTTCAATAAAAAATAAACATCCAGTTACTAAACAAAAACTTCTGAAAAAAAATATATAAATAAGCTAAGTAGTAAATAAATAAGTTCTCAAGCTAATTGCTTCATATTAAATACTGTAACAGTCGTTTTTACTGGGGCTGTAACAATTAAATTCCGGATCAAATGGACATTAAGCCCGGATATCCGCAGGATGTGGACGTAATCCGGTTATAATTACACTAGATACGGAATACAGTCTCATAATTAAAGAGCAGCTTGGAATCTGAAATAAAATAGAATGAAACAATGAAACAATAAAAAACAGGATAGTTGATTCTTTCAGCCTTGATGGTTTATGTCACTAACCACCTATTAAGAATTTATGATAAATTTAAAATAGAAAAGTTTTGGAAAAAATCAACTCGGTCACAAGTGAATTCTCAGATGGGACTCGAACCCACGACCTTTGTAAATCCGGTTCACTGCTTTATTTAGAATTGCTTATTAAACAAAAATGATCTACATATAATGAAATTTTAATTAAAAAAAACATTTTTATAATTTTGTACCTCACTGTTGGGACACTGACACTAGCTTTCCTTGTGGATGTGTCGCAGCCAAATCCTATAACGCCGTATTACAAAATGACTCGGCGGATTGAAAAACGACGCCGTTATGTTATGCGATACCCCACGTTAAGCCGGATTACAATACGGCTAAAACTTTCGCGTTCGTCAAAGCGGCGCGGCGTTTGTTAATGCGACGCCCGCCGGTATACAAAATTTAGTTTCAAATATCTCCGCAAGTAGCGCTGCATGATCATGTAATCAAAAATGGCGTCACAAGCTATTACAACAAAGTGAAATAAATATTAAAATTGCGACAAAATTAGTCAGTTCAAATATAATTTTATTTGGAAGCTTATTAAATTTTATAGCCTTGGAGAAGTGATCGTATTTAAGAGTTTATTTCGCACGTCAAAATGGTGGCCAAAGATTCGCTGGGATACAAATATTATTGGGGTACAAAATATGATTATAATGAATCAGTAATAAAGAGTAGGTATCTCATTTTATAGAAAAATCCCCTGATGATCGTACGGCTCATGTGATCAGTACAAAACAATATTCTGACTTATAATTTGAGATTCATAAATAAATTCATTGGATATGGTGACATAATACTATACAATATAAAAAAATGACACATTTTTAATTGTTTATCAGTAGATCTTATAATTTTTTCACAATAATTACTTCTTGTAAATAATTATTGTGAAAAAAATTACAATAACAATTTTCAGATTTCAGTAATATTGTAACTTCTGTACCCCTATTACGAGTTTGCTTAACATGACATTTACAGGACTCGTGAGCGTAGACTATCGGATACACTGCTCATGTCGGTAAAACAGTCGCTAAATATGAAAGAGACAGAGCTATGTTTTTCATTAATATTTGTTCTTAATTTTTTAAACGAACTGTTAATTTTGCTCGCAGTCCCACCAAAACGGTACCGACGGAAGATCAGCGCTGGCCAAAAGCCATGCATTATGCTGAGTCGGGACCGCTTTGGGACAAACGGTTTTTAGACTTATAGGTGTTTTTATTTTTATTTGTATGTACTGTCTTTTGTTTGTCCCAAATAAACTTACTTTTCTTTCTTTCTTTCTTCTTTCTAGCTACATTTTACATTAACGTTTACTGTAACGTCGAGTTTGCCAAACTCGTAATAAGCCTACTTTTAAATTTTTTAACGATGCATTATTGTGTACCAGCGACAAAATAAATCTCGGAAAGTAGTCCATTCGGTATATATATCAGCCAAAAAATGGGATTTTTAGTAGCCTTAACCCAAGTTCCAACTTTGGCACCATTACTCTCTTTTCCAGATTGGACTTCTGCACCGACTGTAGACCTTTTGAGAGGTGCTTTAGCCAATGCCGAGTTGTAATCGAATTAACTGTCCTCCGTATTGTCATAAACGTCATTTAAAATGTAAGGCTAAGAGCTTCCCCGTCGCTAATAAAATAATAATAAAAAAAACGGTTTTAAGTAGTTCGGGTTGCAAAATATTTAATAGCTTTATGTTGTTATCTCGAAACAACACCCAATCACATTCAAGATTTTTAAATCTTATTTCTATGTACTCTTGAGTGATGCGTTATTTCGAACTTTTTTTTAAATTGCACAAACCTTTTGTAATTGACTGCTGTAAGTTATATTGCATCTTTAAAATACCTTCCATCGTTGCTGAAAACTTTAATTAAATGAACGATATTATTTATGAAATAAAGGGATATAATAATAATAAAAAATAAGCAAAACAACTTTAAGACCTTCGGTTCTTGAGTTGTTCTTGAAATAAAAGCCTCTGCATAAAATGACGTAACATCAATCGTCACTCTTGCTCCTGAAAATGTGGTTCTTTACTCATTTGTGTTCTTACTTTTTGTTCTAGAAACTTGTTCTTACTTTTTGCTAATGGTAGCTTTGTTCTTCGTAGGTACTTATTGTTCTCTATACTTTAGCCCCGTCCTGAATAGGACATGACCAATAAATTTGCACTTTTTACACCACTCGATGCTTATAAATCCGGCATAGGATCCGGCTCGAAGGACCATGTTTTGTTGCCCTTGGAATTTTATGAAAACTTGAAAATTTTGATAAATTAAACTAAAAAATTGCGTTTAGAATTTTTCTAAATGAGAGACAGAAACAAAATCAAAATACATAATTCTTCTAAAAAAAACCATAGACATTAAGTAGGTCTTCCATGCGGTACAACATTAAACAAATAGCCAAATCATATTTCAAAAAATACAGTACTTAACTAACTTTATTTTTCAAAATATGATTTGGCTATTTTTGATATGATTTCAAGGTACCTAGGTATTTTCTATTGCCAAATATTGGTTTTTCTTCGTACTAAATTAGTTACACTGAAATTTTCTGCGAACATAGATTCTCCTAAATCTTTTAGGTATGTCTATGGTAGTTTTCTATTGATATGGCTATATTTTATTTAGATAGGAATAAGAGCAAACATCAATAATCCTAGTAGAAGCCGAAACGTATTTATTCACAAAATTACTGATATCATTTTATGTAACTAAATAAATAAAAAAAATAGAAAGGAAACTTAACCCTTCAAACGTCTGCATTATTAAAATACTTTTAACCCCAACCCATAAGAAAAAAATTGAATATAACGCACTTTTCTTAGGCAAAGGGACTGCAAATAAAAGCATCAAATTTACCTATCCAAATAAAAAATCCAATTACTTCGAATTCGAACGAATGGAGACTTGTCGTGGAAAATTCCACAGTAACACTCACTAATATGGTTCAATTTTGAATATCCGTTAGTTTCGTGTTACACAAAGGTAGCGTGTAAATAATTGATTTTGTTTTCGCTGGAAGTAGAATTTGCAAGGTGATAATAATATTTTACAGTAAAGGAGATGTTTAGTTATTAATAGAGTTTGGAGTGTAGTCCGTGTTGCATGAACAGGCAGATAAAATTAAGATTGGCCTTCTTAATTAAAAAAAAAAAGGTTTTTTATAGGCTTCTTCCGTTTTTCACCGAAATTCCGCCAACGTCCCGTAGTGAAAGAAACACGGCTTTTAGGAAAATACGCCCGGTAGAGATAAAACAAATACATAAATTCTGTGTGCATAAAATGACAATGACATTGACATCTAAATATTTGACATTAATCAATAACAGATCAATGGCCGGTTTCTGTTATGTGGTCAATCCTTTTTTAGAGTTTCACCCGAGTTCTTTTCGTAATAACACGTGTTGTGAGACTCCATTTTAACTCAATCTACCGAACAATTTCTATTATTTTAATTCATTAAAACTGAATAATGGCGAAATCCAAAAGGGCACCGCCATTGAATAAAAAGAAGAAGAAGAATATTTTTTTACCAACGACGGTACGGAGACGATATATGCTTTTGGGATGAGAGGTTGTTTGTTTGTTTGTGCAAACCAATGTAACCATTTATCCCCAAAACTATTAGTCCGATTTTGATGCGGTTTGCAGTGATGGGCTCGGGTTTGATTGATGCATGTTGGTGAAGACGAGGTCTCTGTCGGCCACAGCGCAGCGACCGGTTCCGTGCCCATCAAGGAGGGGGCTTGACGGAGAGGAACGACGGACGACGAGGACCGACGACGACGTCACTATCGCTTCCGCGCACGACTTACGTCACCGTTCGCTCTTTTTGTCAGGCATCTTGTACCTATTTTCAATATTTGATCGTAATTAACCAGCACAGCTGTGTAGTATCGGCTTAGAATAGCACTACCCCCTCTCATCCCGTGAGTGTCGTAAAAGGCGACTAAGGGACTCAGCCTTCTGGAGATGGGCAGCAGCGTCTCCTACATACTTGGCCATACTGCGATCGCCAACCCGCCTGCCAAGCGTGGCGATTATGGCAAACCCCCCCTTTTAGGGGAGGCCTATACCCAGGCAGTGGGTGTTATATGGCTGAGACGACGAACCAGCACAGAGTTTTACAGTCCACTCTTCTTTCATTTACCATCACTAGGACAGGATTAGCTTATCTCTATAATTATAGCACTGGCCCCAAAATTTTGTTCTTAGATAGTTGTTACGGTGACAACTCACCAGGGAGCGCTGCAGTAAACATTTGTTTTGCATACCAATGTTACCATTTATCTCCAAAACTACAAGTCCGATTTTGATGCGGTTTTCAGTAAAAGGTTTTGGGTTTCATTGGTGAATGTTTTTATATACCTAAGTGTTATGGTGAAAACTCACCAGAGGGCGCTGCAGTAAACATTTGTTTGAGCAAAACCGAAACTACTAGTCCGATTTTGATGCGGTTTTCAGTTATGGGTTTGATTGGTGAATGTACTAAGATAAATGTTACGGTGACAACTCACCAGGGGGCGCTGCAATAAATATTTGTTTGCGCAAAACCAAAACTAGATACTAGTCTGATTTTGATGCGGTTTTCAGTAATGAGTTTTCTGTAGTACAATGTACATAATATTATATGCTCTCTAAAAAGTTTGAAATAAAAAGATAAATTAAAAAACCCACAACGGTTAAAACGTAATTGAAAAAAGGATAAAATAATTTAAAAGCCCCCGACATAATTATCCAATAATAATAACATGCATTATTATTATTAATTATCCGACATTTACTGCAAAACTATAGTTAGTTTACTGGCAGCCCCCGACGTATAATTAAGTGGGGGGTTTTTTATTTATTTTTATTCTTAATCAATTACGTTTCAACCGTCGTGGGTGTTTTGTGGTATTTACATCAATAATAATGAATTATCAAACTTGAATCACTGCTTGGACACAAATCGTACACTGTTGACGCCATAACTTGATTATTTAGTGGACCTGCTTATTCTCTATATCAATGAATAAATAAATAATTGCATACAATAATACCAATTATCTAGCCCACGTTAAGTATCATGAAGAACTTGTGTTATGTATACTAGATAACGGATAAACATACGTACATATATACATTTTTTTTTATAAATACATACATAATACATAATATGTATTAATATACATATTAAACAGCCAGACCAAGACAAATAGACATGTTCGTGCACTCAAATATTTGTCTTGTGCGAGAAATCATACGAAGAATAATAATACTCACTCTCGGGTTTTCACGACGCGATTGTCATAGTTTTTTGAGGGTCCAACCATAACTATTTATTAATCTGTGGTCCAGCCGACACGCCGCGCCGCCGCCATTTTTGAGAAAGTGCATGGCATGTTTTTATATTTTTCGACCGAGACACTAGGTCCATCAATCCATGTAGTGATGCCACATGCTTGCCACGTTTACGCCACGTCATCAACAATTTATTTAATGTTCATACCATAATCCTTCGCAATATTTCCCTTTCGTTGTTAAATATTTTTCACATATCATTTCCACAATCGTAATTGAATGGCAAACAAATGTCATGTCATCTTGTCAGATCAATCAATCGAATAAAATGTCAAAGGTCATAGGGTCAAGATCAATTAGCCAATCAAACCACTGTTTCCTTTTAATTTGAATTGTATTTGGTTTCGGCAAATGAGTCCTAATTTCTAGTGCCTAACAACTTTTGTATTGTCCCGTTAGTTTTTATATAAATATTGTTGCATGTTATTATTATTTTTAACCGACTTCAAAAAAAGGAGGAGGTTCTCAAGTCGACGGTCTTTTTTTTATTTTTTTTATGTATGTTTTACCATAACTTCGCCAGTTGTTAACAGATTTTTATAATTCTTTTTTTATCTGAAAGAAAATGGTTATGTGTGGTCCCAAATAATTTTTACAGAGGCTTGGCCAGTAGTTTTTTCAGAATCCTGAAAAATATCAATCACGTTTTGGCAAGTAGTCGTTTACCTAGATGACATCATTGTTGTGTATGGGCTGATTGTCTGTGTAAGTAACGGCACATGATGTAACTAAAAAATCTGAAATAAAAACATTTTATAAAACAAAGTCGGTGCCAGCCAAAGTATTTCTACATTGCACTTCTATTAACCATATTTAATTTTTTTTGCCTTAGCTAGCTAGCACCGACTCCAAAAGTTTTATTTTTACTTTTTGAAGTCGGTTTGAATTTTTTTTATAAAATGATTTTTTATTGCTATTGAATTTATCGTTATTGTTTTATTATTGTGTTCGACGTTGTTTTGTTGTGTTTAATCAATCACTCATTTGGCCCTGTCAGAATATCAGTGCTTCTGGGTTATTGTGACCATCAACGAATGACCCAGAAGTTAATTTTGTTGAGACAGAGCCTATTAGCAGCACACTTATTGTTATTTGTCTCAATTCGTCATTTTGTTTTATTGTTTAGTTACCTAGTTACAATACTTGTGATAAATATTAAACAAGAAAATAAGTATTTTATGATTTTGTAATTTTTGCATTTTTCAATGCTATTTTTATACTTATGGTAAATTTTAAATAGAAAAATATTGGAAAAAATTAACTCGGCCACAAGTGAATTCTCAGACGGGAATCGAACCCGCGACCTTTGGAAATCCGGTCCAATGCTCTAACCGCTGAGCTACAAAGACTTAAGTCTCTTAAAAAAGCAACTGACGGGATCCGTATCGTCCCGTCAAGGCGACATGAGACAAGTTGCTTTTATCTAATATATTTACTTGTATAATATTTATCACATAATAATAGCATTGCAAAATTCAAAATTTAAAAGTTATAAATATAATACTTGTCTTATTTTGTCTTAATTAAGTATTATTTGTCTCATCGTGTTCGTGTTTTTGTGTATGTTGTTAATAAATGATTTCTATTCTACTCTATTCATAACAAAAATTGATCGTACGAAACACTGCACTGTTTACAATAATAATGTGCAATTTATTGTCGAAATAAAACATCTTTTGCGGAAATTTAGTGCGATTTAATTACCCGAAAGCAGTTGACACTTATTTTTAAATACTTAACTAGCAAGAAAAAAAAAATCATTCTCTGATCATAGTAAAAGTACCTATGAATAGATATACCTACCTTACTATCTAGGTACCTCTTAAACACAATCAAATGTCTGTGGAAGTTTTAAGTGTTGAAGTATGTACACACAGGCGGCGGCACATCAGACTATACATGACCTTGAGACCGCCTTTATGCATTACGTAATAAAAGCTGTTATCGCAGTTCAACTGTTTGACTTGATGTGCTGTAATTACCCGAAATATATATTTGGTATTATAATTTTTCGGTTTATTTGAGGTTTTTTGGTTTCCAAAAAACCTTTTACTTCAATTTATTGTCGATGGCCGACGCCTTTACTTTTTTTGACCATAATTAATGTATGAAGCGTGCGTTTCTCCTTTACAATCTGCGAACATAAAAACAGTGTTCGCAGTTTACAATACTCCGACAAGGGATACAAGGATTAACAAGCCGCAACCACGTCGACAGCACGCTAGATTCGTTCTCTCAGCTCACGGCTCGCTCTGTCTATTATTCGGATCCTTTACTCATAAATACCTACCTATTTCTATTTTACTTTATGTCAAACTTAAAATTTCGTCATGCATTCCGTGAATTTCAACAAAGCGACAACCTTAACAAACTGGAACCGAGAAATATGTATTAAATATTTTTTTATTTCAAACTTCCAAAACAATTTTGACACAGTTCTATATATACTTAGCAACTCATGTTTCAATGCATTTTATGAACTTTAAATACCTATCCAACAACACTATTCGGTTATTTTTATGTAAAATACCTAAATTAAGCACTTCATTTAGGTACCTACGACTATTTGTAAAATTACTTCATTTCACTTGGTCGGAGAAATAGAGAGTGAAGATTTATAAACCTTTTACAAGTCAATTAGCATTTAAGTTTATTTTAGTTAATAGTCTGACCTTTTCAGGTAATTAGGTAAAAATAAAAGCTTAAAATAGTAGACAGCCAAACAAACTTACATTTTGCTCAACATAAATTAATAAGAAAGTACTTATCTAAAACCGAGTACCTTTTTCAAAGGAAACACGAGATCTCTCTCGAGAACGTAATATTGGTAATTATATTGTTATAAGAGTATTTGAGTAACATTTTAACAAACAGAAAGTAACTTACCTTTGTTTGTCTGACCTATTTTCTAAACCTGATAGTCCCAAAAGTAATATATACCACTAAACAACTAAGAGGCAACGTGTGTTCTCAAAACCTATAGCTTGGGGGGAAAGTGGGGGAAATTCATGGCATTCTTGCCCTTCAAGGGTAGGGAGGATTCGAGAGTGTGTTTTCATGTAAGGACTAACGCTGTGAATTGTAAAAAATAGCGCGATACATCCTCCCGAGGTGTTTGAACAGCCCCTAAATATGGCGGTAAATTTTCCCGCGTCTTGTGGGATTCATGGCGTCTTACTGTAATGGCGGCGTTAGTGTTGCCATTAAATTAATTAGTTTTTATACTGTAGCGATTTTTCTTTTTTAGTAGTTTGATTTTATAGGTTCGGGTGAATATTAGCATCAAGACGCACAATGTTACTTATGTTTTTTGTACTTTATTCTATGATGTATCAAATTCAATGACCTAATCTACAAAATATTTTTGATTGTGCTTTCTTGGAATGTTCATGCGTTTGTGGTTTTGCTCATACCATTTAGATGCGTATGTAGTATTCTTAGTTTTTGTATCTGTACACGAGACTCTGCAAAACGTTAACCATTGGACAAGTTTACGTGTGAAACGTCTGTCCTAATTGTTTAACCAGACTCTATGTCACATAGTATCAGAAATTCTAAATAACTTAAATTCATAAAATCAACTATTTATCTTTAAAACGCTTGAATAACTGTGTCTGTCTGTCACTTTTTCAAGCCTCATCAGTTGAGTTGAATTTGGAAACATTTTAGTTGCATAAATCAGGAAGGGGCTGAAATGAAGATGAAAATTTACACGGACTCAGTCACGGGCGAAAAGCTAGCAAAATTGAAAATTAGTTTACATGACCAACATAACTTAGCGTAAAAAGGAATTGCTTGAGCAAATTGTCCGATTAATTCAACAAAAAGCCAATTCATCAAAAACTGTAGCCGAACAAAAAAGCATTAAGGAAATAAAAAAGAAAAATCGTCCAACAATGGGTTTTGAATAGGGGTATAATAATGAGAGATTATTATGCCTACTGGCTTACCAAGTGGGGAAATACGGGGGCTAGTTACGACCGCGCCTACTGCGTTTACATATAACAGTTATATTATTTTTATTTTATTTGTTAAATAAATTAAAAAATAACTACAACTTCCTACCAGGTCTTGAAAAAGTTTTCCAGATTGTTTGAAAAAAAATGCTTTATAGTTTTACTTTTTGAAGGTTATGGGTTTTAAACCCATTAGATACCCAACACTGTTAATTTTATTTTTGGAGTTCTTTCTGTCTTTAAATTGTTCATCAAACAAGTTATCTTACGCAAACATGTAAATCTCCATAAGATCCTTCTATTCTAGTGAATACAAGGAGGAAATAGAAAATTAGTAAAAATTTGAAATTAGTAAAAATGTACATTTGGGTGTGTGTGTGTGTAAAAATAAATTCAGCTAAGTAAAAATTACCACCACTTACAAATTAACTTTATCCTTTCCTATTCAAGTATGTATATCTATGTCATGGCCAAAACTCACTTCAAAGTATTATATAATCTGTGCTTTAACTTAGTTCTTTGCTCGCTCTCGCGTCTACCGCCTATAAAACTCGCACAATAACCTCCCATATGTTTCTACTGAACCGTCGAGTCATCGGACAAAGTAGGCCAATTCAGGGCGCTTTTAAGTCGCGATTTCTCCTTCAGGCGTCGTTAAAAGAGATGTCACAGAGTGAAGGAAGTATGATCTTAAGAGGCTACTCGACTGAAGCGAAATAGTAATGAAAAAAGAACGCGCTCGAGAGCGAGACCGACTTTGCAGATTAGGCGAAAAAAACCACGAAATCACTTCGTAGTAAATAACTAAAGCGATTAAAGAGAAAATGAAACTACAAGATCCTAAATATTATTGGTGTCCCCTAATTAAACCAATTTCCAATAGTAAATGTAACCCCATTTGAGAATAAACGTATTTTTAAGGCGGTACCCTGACCGAAAGTGGCGCCGCGTTGAATTTTATTTAATATCGTAATTCTAATTCACAATTTTAATAAAATTAAACGTGGAATTTTTAGAGCCCATTGTCTTGTATTTTTAGAAGGTATCGCTACGTCTCGTCATAGTCATTCGTAGAAGTAGATAGCAAATGTGTCAAAAACGGCCACTTTTAGCAGTTTTGCTATCTACTTCTAGCAGTGACTACGAGGGAATGTAATGATACCGTCTAAAAATACTAGACTATGGGCTCTAAAAATTAAACGTAAAGTTTTATTAAAATTGTGAATTAGAATTACGATATTAAATAAAATTCAACGCGGCGCCACTTTCGGTGGGGGTACCGCCTTAAGGGGTCATTTCGAAAAGAAAAAGTGTCAAGGCAAAATCATAAAATCGTGTTTCTGAAACTATACAAATCTAGATAAAGGTATGAAGAAATATATTTCTTATTACCAGATTTGTAACATCTCTAGCCCACCTACAGTTTTATACCAAAAAGTACGTACTTTTTCGATGTATAGCGTCTTAAGGACACTTTTTTGTGACACTTGACGTCAAGAGTGACTCCTAGGGATGAATAGTGGCTGGCTGAAGAGGAGACAAAGCTCAATCTTGGTCTCTTTAAGAGTGAATAGACATTTCCTGCGCAAGCATGTATCACCTTCTCTCTATCTTATCGTATGAGGATTAGTGGCCACCTCTGCTGTCAGAGTTTATCAAGCCGCGTATAAGGCCTCTGACTTGGCTTAACGACTGTTATCAGATGACAACTGCCGGGACCGACGGTTTATCGTGCCTTCCGAAGGACGGAAGCGCGCAGTTGTAATGCCACTTTACGGTCACCCATCCGACACCTGACCAGACCGAACGTTGCTTTACAAACGTGATCGATTAGGATCAGTCTGTCAAGCGTGGTCACGAGCGCTTCAATGTATTACCTGTTGATTAAGCAAGATGGTGGTCAATTGCTTGCCCAGTTTTTAGTTAAAAAAAAACAAATAACGTAAGAGTGACCACAGAACTAAGTCCGAAACGAGGATATCCGTTAGAAAACCAAGGTTACCGACATAGCTCTCAGGTTTGCTAAGTTGAAGTGGCAATGGGCAGGCCATATCGGTCGCAGAACCGGCAACCCTTGGGGAAGAAAAGTTCTCGAGTGGCGACCGTGAAGTTTGCGAGGACCCGATGGCTGCAAGACACTCACAGCCGCTCTAAAGAGGACCCCTATGTACAGCAGTGGACTTATAATGGCTGATGATTATGATGACGAATATACACTGGAAGAATATATTATTATTTACCATTTCTCTATTTTATATATTTATGCAGGAAAAAAATATTACCATTTTTATTAATCGTAACCTGAAATGATATTCCACGATTCCCATTCACTAAACAAACCAGTTGGCAGTTTGACAAAAATGTCTGAACTTAGAAATCATAAAAGACTGGCTAGTGTTGCGTAGAATGTCGATACATTTTAACCGACTTTCAAAAGGAGGAAGTTCTCAATTCGGTTGGTATGTTACCAACCGAACGATGCAGTACAGTTTTGTTCGATGCAGAACAGTTGCCATTTGGTCCCATAAAAATTTGGTTAAGTTTGACCTAATAGTTTTTATTTTATGTCAATTTTTGTTCAGTTGGACGACGTAATTTTGACGATACTTTTGTTTATAATGTATATGAAACCGAATCTAATCTAGAAAAAACCTGCTGTACTTAACAATACAACCTATTACAGGCAAGGCAAGAAAAATCAAAGGATAGTAGCTCAAAGTAGAATGCCTTGGCTGGCACCGACTCCAACAGGCTTATTTTTTTATTTTTGGTTTTTGAAGTCAGTTTTGCAAAAGCGCACAGTGAGGCCTGTACTGGACAAAAAGGAAAAAATCAAAATGTAGGATAGGAGCTAAACTCAATCGTTACAAACACTACGATAGTTTCCGCAGGTAAGATACTACTCATAGTTATCTCATAATACACTTAAGAAATTGACACAACCTTGACAACATAACACGTATTTTTAACTTCAAATTTATTTTTCTTGATTAAATGAGATTATTTTACATCGTATGAAAAATTATTTTTATGAACAAAAAGAAAGTGTGGTTAAATGCATCAGGGATGTTTTCCCTATTTATTTTAAGATAATACTATTATTTAAAAGCAAAAATAATAATTGTTAAATAATTTTGTCCTGCTCTTTGTATGGGGAGGCCACACTGTGCAGCGTGTGGGAAAATATCGTTATTTTCAACATAATTTCCTATCGTGTATCTACGTATGCATTTTATTTTATTTTGCAAGCAAAATACTTTTTTTTTTAATAAAATTATCTTATTCGCCTTTTAGAGCTGAATTGATTTTTAATTCACTCTGATCCGAATTTCTATTTTGCAACAGTGCAATATTTTTCGGACGCTGAAGTGAGTTGAAGCTCATGTGAGTTGAAGCAATGTTGCTTATACTGCTTCCAGTAGTTATGTTTTTATATTAATCAAATATTATTATCTACTAGCTTCCGTCCGCGGTTTCACCCGCAAGGCTCCTGTTCCCGTGGAAATATTTTAGGATGAAAAGTAGCCTATGTTATTCTCCGTTCTTTCAACTAGCTTTAGGCCAAAAATCAAGTCGATTGGTTGCTTAGTTATGGCGTGAAGGAAAGACAAACAAACCCGCTTTCGCATTAATAATATTATAGTTAGCACTAGAGGCCAGGCGCGGTTTCACCCGCGTGGTTCCCGTTCCTGTGGGAATTTTGGGATCATTTATAGCCTATGTTACTACTTGGGGTCTAAGGATTCTCTATACCAAATTTCGACAAAATCGGTCCAGTAGTTTTTGAGTTTATTCGTTACATACAAAAATACAAATCTTTCCTCTTTATAATATTAGTATAGAAGTATCGATTAGGATGTTCTCAAGATAAAAATGGAAAATTAAAAGACGGCCTATTACGTAATTAAAAAATATAAAGAAATGAACAGTAACCCCAATTCGTTATCGTTTTATTCTTTAACCGACTCTTGATTAACGCCATGGTTCATTAAATTAAAATAAATACCTATAAGTACCGATTAATATTAATCAAAATATACTAGAAAAACGCAACTTGTCTCATGTCGCCCTGACGGGATTCGAACCCGCATCCTTTGAAATCCGGCCCAATGCACTAACCAATTATGCTACAGAGACTTATGAGGACACGTCGAATTTTTCTAGTATTTTACTTTTCTTCGGTGTTGGCCACCGTCGTTTCATCAATGAGAGAAGTATCCTCGCATTCGAAAGAAACATGTTTAAAAATGTTTGACTATCGATTAAGATGAACAGCCATCTATTTATAACTTTTTAATTTTGCATTTTACAATGCTATTATGGTGTGATAAATATTAAACAAGAAAATATACTGGAAAAAAGGAACTTGTCTCATGTCGCCCTGAGGGGATTCGAACCGTGTTCGGGTTTATTGTAAAATGCAAAATTAAAAAGTAATAAACCTATAAGTACCGTTTATAATTTACCCCATTTTCCCCCTGAACACAATATCGATATCTCTCAACTTTCGGCATCACTTATCCGGTCTATTTAGAAAAAAAATAGCGTAGTATGGGAATGTATATACGAAAAGTTTTAGCAATATTTGCTTCACGGCACATTGCGTTGGCGTCGAGAAACGATACATTTATGGGTTACGCACTTTTTTGTGGAGACGGTAGGAGAGAACATAAAACGTGAAGGTGATTCCGTAAAAACGTGTTTGTGTTAAATGAAACTTTTTTGGGTGTAAGTAAAATATTATTATTAAAAATGTCAGATAAATTCTAATATAAAAAAAATCTTAAGTACCTATAGAGAAATATTAGACAAAAATCGATGCGGCTCACAAGATATACTCATGATTTTTAATTTTTGCATTTTTTGCTATGATAAATTTTAAATGGAAAAATATTGGAAAAATTAAAAAAAAAAGATGGGACTCGAACCCACGACCTTAATCACTGAGAAACTGGCTCTCTTACCTCTAACTGCCGGAACACAAACAATGCTGAAAAGATTTTTGTTATGGCGTCAGAGTTAGATAAGATGGTGGCAGCTCACTACAAGTCCTACCACCAACCAAACCGAATAAATATGTACCCCCGCTAGGAATCCAACCCGGGACCCCTGGGTCTGATACCCGGTGGTTGTATCACTAGACCACAAAGGCGGTTAAAATGATGATGAAGTTATAGGTTCCAATAAAGTAGGTCCTACTAATACTAACCGATGCCGCAGAAGCATGGTCCTTTCTTACTGACAGTAAGTCGCTAGGGAGCTAACATTTATAGGTTTGATTTCCACCCGTGACAACTGCCATTTGAATACTTCCACTGCTGGAACTCCACGGATAAATATTTACTTCGTCTCCTGAGGGCTTTTTTATGAATCATCATTAGAAATTTTTAATGCCCTCGCTGCTAGGGCACATCTCTGCCATAAGAACGGATAAGGAGAATGGTCTGTATGTGATACCGATTGGTGAGTTTTAACGACTGCAAATACAGCCGGAACCAACGGCTTAACGTGCCTTCCGAAGCACGGAGGAGCTCGATTAAAGAAATTTTTGGTCACCCATCCCGTGACCGACCATAGCGAAAGTTGCTTACTAGCACAATCGCGTCGTCGAGCTCGTTCGTTATGAATGAATAAGGAAAATGAGCTCTGATTAAAAATATCCACAGTTTTGAATTCTTACAAGCCGACACCTTTTGTCTTCTCCTCGACGACGTTTCGAGAACTCGATTACAATATTAATCGTCTTAACTGAATCTTTTACAGATTCTGCGACAATAATTAATTAGAACTGTCTCTTCGGCCTTTCTAACCCAGGGATTCCCAAATTGGTCCAGACCAGACCCCTGGGATCGATATCGGTTTCCCAGGGGTCGACATTGGAAACAGATTAATTGCACTTGATATTTACTGAATCTTATGTCTTAATTATTTTGTTAAAGGGGTTTGAATTGAACTGTTTGGCCTCGTCCTGGACCGCCATTTTGATTATTTTGGGTGGAATGGTTCTGCAAAGTATCAGCTAGCTAGAGCTTTTGGAATCGATTGAAAATCGTGCCAGGAAATTCATTGGAAACTCTGCATAGGCCATGGCGGAACTTCAGAGCCTCAGTCAACGCCACAAATTGCATGTTTATCGGTCATTTATAGGTTACACTTTGGAGAGTGTGGGAGAGAAATGCACGACCTTGTTCCTCCAGCCCCTTTCCACCATCGGGGTACCAGACGCAGGTTAGCTTATCACCGGTACGGCGTTAACATGCCAATGGCCATATCAAGCGTTTTGCTAATACATTTCTTATGCGAACCGCAAAAGAATGGAATGCCTACAACCTTTGCCTCTTCAAGGCGAGAGTGAATAGGCATTTCTTGGGCGAGCATGCAACACCTTAGACCACATCCTGTTTATTTAGCACGATGATGGTGAATTTCCTCCCCAGTTATTATAAACAAAATATAATTTATGGTAAATTTTAAATAGAAAAATATTGGAAAAAATTAAGTCGGCCACAAGTGAATTCTCAGATGGGAATCGAACCCGCGACCTTTGGAAATCCGGTCCAATGCTCTAACCGCTGAGCTACCGAGACTTACCGCTACGATTCCCGTCTGAGAATTCACTTGTGGCCGACTTAATTTTTTCCAATATTTTTCTATTTAAAATTTACCATAAGTATAAAAATTGCATTGAAAAATGCAAAAATTCAAAAATCATAAATTATAATTTACAAACAAAATGTCAAATGTAACATAAAAATTATCAATAATCAATGCCAAAATACAAAAAGATTAAAAATATATACTCCTCTAGTTTATTTAAATTTTACTATGGCAACAAAAATTATTAACTTTTAATTAGTAATTATCTAACCGTTTCCGAACGCAATAATAAATCAACTTTGTGAAGGTAGACTTATAAGTAGCTAGTAAATCCGTGACCACGGCAACTGAAAAGGTGCCGAAACGTCGGGAAACAAAAAAACCTCAAATAAACAGAAAAATTATAGTACCAAGTATATATTTCGGGTAAATAAATCGCACTAAATTTCCGCAAAAGTTGTTTTATTTCAATTATGAGTGCGCGAAGAAACTTAAGATGTGCTTATTGGTACCAAAGTATTTTGTATCAATAGAAAAAAAAACTAGAGATAGGAATTTTAAGTAATTTGGCTATGTGGCCTTCCTTTTTTGACGTATCAGTTCAGCTTGGAAAAGGGGTCTCTTGCCCACAATAGTTTGGGAATCCCTGTTCTAACCTAAAAGTTGATGGGGACGATCGATCTTTCAGCGTTCTTCAGATTTAGACAAATTTCTAAAAGCCGTTCTGAATCCTTGTGCTTGTTCTTCTAAATTGTGCCTATTAGGACAGGAATGAAACGGCATTTTAAAGTGGAATGGTAATTTATGGGAAAGAGAAAAAAAATATTATGAAAAGATTAAAGATGGTAGATTTTCAAGGTTCGAAATGGCCAGTCTCGAAACATTCTTGTAATCACACCACTAAACTTGTATTATTTTATGGATAATACTAGCCAACGAATATAAATATTTAACTAAAATAATGAAAAAAGTCCAGCCTCGTTACTAATGCAATTACTTTTAAAAATTTATACGATAGATGACAATGACAAACAAATTGACAAAGTCAAAGACAAAGATTTTTATTCAAATATACTTATAGATAAGTACTTTCGAATAGTCCAACAATTTTTTTCCCTACCAGTCATTCAGGACATCTTTTAACTGATAAGAAGAACGGCCGCAAGAAACTTATCAGTTTTAACAGAAACAACAACATTTACAATGGAACATGTTGTTGCCAAACACAAATCTACAATCTTGAAATATATATAATATAAGAGGAAACATAGGATACGATATTAGTATGTAATGTCTTTTATAAGTTCAGGCATGCCATTTGCAGTCAAATCTAAAACAATTGTTTTACAAATAAAACTAATTTGAATAACACAAAGCCACGTGCAATTATTTAACTGCCTGTCATTTATAACATTTAAAACTCAATACTTCAATAAATAGTTTTTTTCACCATACATTCCACTTTGCTTTGCCTCCAACTTCCATCTTTCGTATTATAAGCACGTATTGTATATCGAATACAGCAAACGTGTCGCAACTTTCCGAAGTGACATCAAATGTATTAATCTCAGACAAAAACAAAAGAATGTCCATTCCCATGGGGCGTAAATCAGGACAAACACTTGTCAGTATTCGATATATCCTTACTGGTGTCTTCTCTTTCGTACGTTGGGAGTGCGAGAGGGATGTAAACACACGATTCGGTAAGCGAAATCGGCGGCGTTCGTACTTTGAAATTCGATATCCGTGCGGACTAACGGATGGCTGACTTTTTAGTGATGTGGTGGCGAGGCGACATCTATAATAAAAATGTATAATCTATATACTTAATTCAGGTTCGCAAAATTTGTGACGACTCGATAGGGACTTTAGCGCGTAGTACGCGGCCGAGTAAGGTATCAAATTAAAGGTACTCGAGTCTTTTTGTTCCGAAAACTATAAAATATACAAAATGTTAAACGTGATGATCACAAACTGCAATTAAAGATTTTCGCATAATTTTGAATTTTTCGTCGATCGACGAACCCGAGTATCGGGTTGTATGAGAACTAGTACTGAATTTAATTTAACTATTTCAAGCTTGTATAATATGTTAGACTTCGCTACATATCGATGTTACTTTGTCTACAGGTCGACTTTTTGACGTAAGCCATTTTTAAATGTTTGCAATTTTTTTAATTATTTTAGGTATTTACTTTTTATACATTATGAGTTAGACTATTTTAAAGAAAATAATTTTTCAGAAGAATTAGAAGAGAATCATACAAATATACATACCTTTTAAATCATAGGATCCTTTTACCTAGTACTAAAAATAGTTTGTATTTTATTAGGTTTAAATGCATAATACTACTTACTTTAAACTTTTAAAGTAGATGGTACTAAAAGGAAGCAAAATTATATTTTTACGGCGAGGACGCTATTATGAATCCAGAACTATTATGAAAGCGAAGGATTCTAGAGTAAAATCCCGAGCAAAGCGAAGGATTAGAGTACAATTCTGAGCGCAATGAGGAATTGAAACTACATCGGCCAAACGATAAATAGTTTTGCTCTCGCGTGATACACTCTACTTTTCATCAAATTCTATGAGAAAATAAATAAGAGACAATTTAAAGTAACTGTATGACGTCATTAGCTGCTATTTTTACTGTTTATAATTAAACTTAACGTAGAATATGACTATTCTTTTTGCAAAATACAATAAATTAAATCTGTTCCAATCTGCGGTTCCAATTCTTACGATCAAAATTCTCCCGTTTAGTATTTTTTTTCAGAGTGCACGGGCCTCCCCGTGCGCCGTACAGCCAATAATTCATACAATTCGCGTCCGACTTCTATGAACGCTTCATGTTCCCAATTCAAATCTAATCCCTGCCCGCTAAAAACTCTCATACAGAAAAGGGCTACTTTGCTCCCGCTTATCGGGGAACAAAATGACGCTTTTCGAATAGATGGGATGAAATTTTAATTTTTAACGTACTTTATGCCACAACACAATTGACAACATTCATTAAAAATTATCAACTAGAGATGAGAAAAAAATGAATCGATTCTTTTTCATTTTACGGACATCACTGTCCCGCCATCTCTATCTCATCCAGTTAACTCAAACCGCATTTCGACGTCATAACTGACACATTTGACGCGTGTGCGCACATCAACAGAATACTATTTAGGGCACACAGTAATTAACCATATGAAATATCCTTTCTTTGACTAAGGACCGATATAAGGATTAGGTAATAGTGGACATCGTTTTGTGCCTTTAAACTTCAAATCAAACATATTATTTATTGTATAAATACAATGCAATAAATACATTACAATAAGTGTTTTAATGTTATAATTATTACATAATTTTTGTTAGTTAAACCTACCTACTTAAAAAAATAGATTTGTGTTATTAACGTAATTATGTTCTGTATCCATTTATACCGTAGCACAAATAAAGATTATTATTTATTTCTGTTAAAGCTGGAAAATTTCTAAGGCCCGTTCGGCTTGTCGGTAAAAAAAAATTGAAGAAATCCATGACGCGACGGTTAAAACGTAATTGAAAAAGGATATAATAATTAAAAAACCCCCGACTTAATTATCCGTCAGGTGCTGCCATCACTATTTTAAACATAAATATTCACTGAAATAAAACAACTTTTACGGATATCAAACGCGCTATATTTTTGACGTCACGGGATGAGTGAATGCTGAAAACATTGTTGTTATGGCGTCAGGCTTAGATAAGATGGTGGTAACTAGCCAGGCGGACTTTCAAGAAGTCCTACCACCAACCAAAATTCATTCTTATAATATGTAGTTAGGTATACCGTATAATTTTAGTACTACCTTTTTATTGATCCATTCATTATTTACCTTCTTAGAAATATTTGAAAACTTAAGCAGCAATAACCAATATTTGATACAATAATGGCCGCACAAATTGGACTAACAATTTTTTCCGAATTACTTAATAGTATATTATTGCAAAGGCCGTGAAATAGGCAATTGCAGGTCGAGTATGAGTTTGAAGGCCGAGCCGTAGGCGAGGACTTCACTAATACGAGACGCAATTGCCATTTCCGCCGAGGCATATATAGTATTTTCTCAAAAGAATGCAGGGAAATAAAACATACTTTTTATATTATACATTTAATAATTACTAAAAGAAAATCAAATTCATTGCAGGAGCGTCTTTTTGAATTTGGAACATTACAGCGCTCCAGCAATGTTGTATGAAACGGCGTGCTGGAGTTGTTAAATAGGTACTCTTTGTAATGTTCCAAATTAAAAAAACGCTCCTGCAATGGATTTGATTTTCTTTGTCCGTAAATTCGATACTTCGCGTGTTCTTTTTTCGAAAATAATGACAACATTTCCATGCACGTTTGAGAAAAAATAGTCTGTTGTTAATGTTTTGTCTCATTCTACAAATTCAAAGACGACGAGACGGCTGAGTGACGTGAACAAAACACTATCTAACTATTTCAAGCTTGTATTCTGTCTGTTTGTTTGGAAAGAGATGTATGTTTTACTTTATCAGGAAACAAAGAAACAAATGAAGTCGGTAAAAGAACTAAAAATAAATGAATATTTTCTATTTTTAAATGTTCTGAGGAATGTTTAACCTTTTCTTTTACCAATGACGGTATGGAGACGGTATATGCATTTGGGGTGAGAGGTTGTTTGTTTGTTTGTGGAAACAGGTGTTACCATTTATCTCCGAAACTACTAGTCCGATTTTGATGCGGTTTGCAGTGATGGGTTCGGGTTTAATTGGTTCATGTTCTAAGATAGGTGTTATGGTGACAACTTACCAGGGGGCGCTGCAGTAAATATTTGTTTTGCAAACCAATGTTACCATTTATCTCCGAAACTACTAGTCCGATTTTGATGCGGTTTGCAGTGATGGGTTCGGGTTTGATTGGTGCATGTTCTAAGATAGGTGTGGTGACAACTCATCAGGGGGCGCTGCAGTTGTTTGAGCAAAACTAAATCGCTAATGGGTTTTATATATGTACCTAGTACAATGTACTTACATATTTATGCTCTCTAAATTTTTTGAAACAAACAGCTTAGGGTGCATATTGTATGCGGTTTGGTTGGTGGTAGGACTTGTTGTGAGTCCGCCTGGTTAGCAACCACCATCTTATCTGTCTGACGCCATAACAACAATGTTTTCAGCATTGTGTTCCGGCAGTTAAGAGATAAGATAGCCAGTTCCTCAGTGGTTGAGGATTCCGAGAGAGGCTCGCTTCCATCTTCAGCCTTATCAATACTTAACATCACGTATGTTGAAGGCTAAGAGACTCCCTGTTATGAATTAAAAAAAAACCGTCCAAGTGCGAGTCGGACTCGCGCACCGAGGGTTCCGTAAAATATTTCTTATTATTTTATTTGGGGCATAAACGGCTGTATCTTTTGATTGCTTTGGCTTTTTCACAGCTCTAAGGGACAGTAGACCTGAGTATTAGATATACATTTCAGTTTGATAACTCCACACGTTCCTGAGAAAAACGGTCTTGACAGACGGACAGACGGACAACGAAGTGATCCTATAAGGGTTCCGTTTTTTCCTTTTGAGGTACGGAACCCTAAAAAAGAGAACAGTTAAATAATCAATTCACATGAATCACATTATTAACAATTCAATAGTTTCATGGTAACCTATTAACTTTTTTTTTAAGTGTTTATTTCCATCTTGACGACCTGTTTGGCGCAGGGGTACTAAGCATGCCTTCTGCGCCAGAGGTCCCGGGTTCGATCCCCGGACAAGACAAATATTTGTGTGCTTGGACATGTCTATTTGTCTTGGTCTAGGTGTTTAATATGTATATTATGTATGTATTTAAAAAAAAGTATAAAGTATGTTTATCCGTTATCTAGTAACTAGTAACCATAACACAAGTTCTTAATAAAACGTAACGTGGGCTAGATAATTTGGTGTGTTTGTATGCAATTATTTATTTATTTATCTTATTGGGCCAATTGAATAAAGGAAAGCACAAAAAGCAGGCAAACCTGTTAATTCTATTACATAAAGTGAATGCTTCGTATTTGATGAACAATTACTGGATTATTTATTATAGGTATACGAAGCACTCACTCAAATAATACTTTCTTGGTATTTAATATATAATGACTGAATTATTCATCAAATACGAAGTATTCACTTCAAATAATAAAAGCAAGCAAAATTGAGTATTAAAAATATATGATCAATCACTGCACGAGTGTAAGAAAATTATTACCAAGTTTCTAATGCCTTTAGATTATGATGAGACAGAGGTTATTGAATCACTCGAAATAAATCACATAAGAAACACATTTACATACACACAACACGCGCACACACAAACACACACACACACGCATGCACACTACTTTTTATTATTAATTATTATTATTATTTGTTTTTTTTTCTTTCTTGTATATTCCTTATTTTTAATTTAATTATTCCTAACACCGCTAAGAAAACAAGTGTCTCCACTCCCTTACATGCCTGGGATGTCGTAAGAGTCGACTAAGACGCTCGACGCATTGAACACCTGTGCGAGAGAAGGAATACTTGAAACAAACCCTCTACCAACCCACCTGGCCAGCGTGGTAGCAGTAGGCTAATAGCCTCCTATGAACGCCACAATAGGCGTAAGCTAGGAGAGGCTTATGTCCAGCAGTGGACGTCCACAGGCTGGTGATGTGTGATGTGAATACTAATGTTTATAACTAAGTAGTTATGGAAGAGCGGAGTCACCTAACACAGGCATTTTTTAATTAATAACTTAAAAAGTTACTCCGGTCACTATACGAAAAATGTAAAAATTATTGTTATTATAAATAATAAAAGCAAAAGGTAAAACTTTCCTTTATTCAATTGGCTCATTGTCCATGACACAAACACAAAAAAAATTCAATCACGCATATTTTTTTTGTTTTCTCTAAGTATCTGATTTAAAAGAGGATGTAATCAAAATAAGGACCGAGATCTTAACTCCAAAAACTGCCGATCGTGTGGGAACGGATTCCGAAACGATAATTTGCATATAAAATATTATAAAATCTTACATTTGATGAACATAACAATGATTAAAAAAATCTTCGAGCGGATACAGCTGTCAGCGATCGGCTTTAATCGGATAAGATTGTGACGGTATCTTGCGATCGCAACTTTTTTATTCGATTTTTAATTATGCCAATGCTTTTCGGACTTCGCCGCTACGACTTTTTTTTTGGTTGACTCAACTTTATTCGATTTAATTCGGCGCCATTGTGTTTATTCGATTTTCAATTAATCTTTCAGACCCCGGATTAGATAAGATAAGATTTATTTATTTTCAGAAATATGGTACAATTAGATATTTATAATAAAAGTCACAAGCATATTTTGTTGAGAACTTCAACGTGAAAATGTTATTACACATATAAAAAGGAATTTCTAACAACACTTGTCAAATGAAACTTATGTCAGAAAAAAGGACACAACACAAAAGATATTTCATTGTTCTCTAGACACCGGTGTCTTGCTCGGGTTTAATGAATGGCCTTGACGATGCCGAAACAAGCCGTTTACCGTTTTTTATTAGGTGTATTTTTTACTTAAAGGTGGTCATTTTATGGTTTTGTAAATAAGCTAAAACAAAATATTTTTATTTAAAAAATTACACAAGTCGATCTTTTAACAAAAGTTTTAAGCGCTGAGTGGTGTGTCGAATATCAGACGAATCAGAACCATCGAAGAATCTTACGTAACTAAACTTGATAAATATTAAACATTAAAATATAAAATATACTACTAGAAAAAAGCTACTTGTCTCATGTCGCTCTGACGGATTACTAAACTTACATTTTTCATAGATTGTTATTAAAATGTTTGTGATAAATTTTAAATAGAAAAAGATTGGAAAAAACCAACTCGCCCACAAATGAATTCTCAGATGGGACTAGAATCCACGACCTTTGAAAATCCGGTCCAATACTCTAACCACTGAGCTACCGAGACTTGCGGATCACCGTCGAAATTCTCCAACACTTATATTTTTTTAATACGCTGAAAGCCAGCGTTGTCACATCAATGCCAGGAATATCCTTGCATTCGAAAGAAACATGTTTTCAGGTGTTTAACGATCGATTATGATGCAACAGCCAATAATTTATGATTTTTTAATCTTTGCAAATGCAAAACGACCTTTGGAAATCCGGTCCAATGCTCTATGCAAATGCAAAAAATAGCATTGAAAAATTTTAATGCTATTTTTATGTAAAAATATTGACTCGACGTGCGCTACGAATTTTATATAGACTATTCATTTCTTATTTAAAATAATTATGGAATGGAATTTATAAAAGTACCTACTTGGTATCTACATTTCAACAACAATCAAATAAGTTATTGCCATCAAAAACAAAGTGGGCGAAGAAAAAAATGATATTGCTTTTTGACAAAGGTAAAATAGCGTTCAGCCTTTCGCGGTAAACTAAGCATATCGAGTACGCGTTCTTTATTTTATATCGAGTAAATTGAACGCGATTATAACACAGACAAAAGAAAATAGCTTCCTTCGTCTATATTCAAAAATAATTTCCTCGCGTTTGAGATGGGAGTACCTACCTACCTAATTTGCGTTCGGCATTCGAATTTGGACTATCAAAGACATATTAGCTTTTTCCAAAAGGTTACACGTGGAAAAAGTCGCGTTTGGAATATTAGTTCAAAATATTTAAGTATTATTTATTCATATACCTAAGTAAGTAGCAGTTTTTTTCTTCCAAAATCGTAGGTCAAAATCGCTTACCCCGTCAGAGCGACATGACACAAGTTGCTTTTTTGTATATTTTGTTGTGTAAATTTAATCAAACTCGATTATTTACTTTTCTATGAACAACGAGGAGATCCTTAGCCTTCGTCATACCTGATGTTAAGTATTGATAAGGCTGAAAATGGAAGCGAGCCTCTCCCGGAATTCTCAGTAGCTGAGGAACTGGCTATATTATCTCTTAACTGCCGGAACACAACAATGCTAAAACATTGTTGTTATGGCATCAGACTTAGATAAGATGGTGGTAGCAAGGCGGAATTACAACAAGTCCTACCACCAACCAAACCGAATACAATATGTACCCCCGCTGGGAAACGAACCCAGGGCCCCTGGGCCCTGGGTCTGATTCCGGTGGTTATACCACTAGACCACAGAGGCGGTCAGAGGCGATTAGCGGTTAGCTTCTGAACTACTTCAAGAATTTAAAAGACCAAAGAGTGTCATTACCTTTTTTCCGAAGATATTTATTTCAATGTGGCGATTGACTTATTTTTGGGACCTCGTTCCCTGTCCCAAACGGCCCCCCGACTCTGCTGAAACGTGCTGAAACCAAATACTATAGAGCTAGGGTTGCCATGCCAGGCGTCCGGATAAAGCCGGACAGGGTCTGACTTTTTGGATAACCGGCTTTTCTTAGGCTTTTAAATGTGACGATATCATTAGATCCTCTAAAACCTAATTGATTAAATTATTTTTTATTATATTTTTATACGTATGATATTTAAAAAAAAAGAAAAGATATTAGAATAAATCAACTCGGCAACAAGTGAATTCTCTCTCACCTCATAAGTATAAAAATAGCATAGAAAATTGCAAAAAAACATATTATTGGCTGTTGCATCTTAATCGATCGTAAAACATCCGAAAAGATGTTTCTTTCGAATGCAAAGATATTCCTAGCATTGATGTGACAATGCTGGCCGATTGATCCGCAAGTCTCGGTAACATTGGACCGGATTCCCAAACGTCGTGGGTTCGAGTCCTATCTGAGAATTCACTTGTGGCCGAGTTGATTTTTTCCACTACTTTTCTATTTAAAAAAAAAATATATTAACTACAATTTCCTAGGTACTTACCACTGAATGATGTTTTTTTTTCTACATCTTAATTTTTTTTTGTGTCGTCGTTCTAAAGAGATCAAAATACTTATCGACCAATTTCGGCGGCAACATCGGAGGCGGCGCGGTGCGATAGCTTCCGTCAGTCTTTCTCTGACTGACACTCTGACTTGACGGTTTTGATCTGGTAGGTTATTCTTTAAACAAACATTCTTAAATATCGACGGCTGAAACAGCGAAGATTTCCCAATTTTCATTACTATTTCACAGCTATGTGACATTCAGTCTTGACATCAGCGTCGATGTTTGCTTAGAGAATAACACCCCTGAGCGACAGAAAAGAATAGGGCGTCGGAAAAAGGCGATATCGTGCTGAAAGGAGTGGTCCAACCCTACATCAGCAGATCTATTCAGCTATTCTGTTTTAAGACCCGGCCACCCTACCTACGCCTAAAGGCTACAGTCAGACAGGACAGACGTCAGCAGGTTCTATTTAAGGCACTGTGGGTAACCAACCGGTGACGGACGCACAGATACAAATTGGAAGGTTTCGGATGACGAACATACTTTAAGTAATATTATTTGAGTGACGCAGTAATGGAACTTTGTTTTGTTTGAATACGACGAAGAGGGTCAAGCAAACTAAAGCTGTTCACTATATCTGGAGACCTGTAAAATGGAAAAAAATATTGGCTGATAGACTAGATAGACAATTGTGCCGTGTGGAGACGGCCAAAGAATACGCGTGTCACCACTACCTTACATGCCTGGGATGTCGTAAGAGTCGACTAAGAGGCTCGACGCATTGAACACCTGTGCGAGAGAAGGAAAACTTGAAACAAACCCTCTACCAACCCGTCGGGCCAGCGTGGTAGCAGTGGGCTAATAGCCTCCTACGATCGCCACAATAGGCGTGAGCTAGGAGAGGCCTATTTCCAGCAGTGGACGTCCACAGGCTGATGATCGAGACTAGATAGACCTATATCGAGATAGACTACGGTAAAAGTACCTATACCTACCTTGCGTGTAAAATGTTTGATCCACGGCCAATTTTCCAACCTAAGTCAGTCCGCTTGAGACCATTGCCATGAAAACACGCGTCATTCAGAAACGAAAATGGTTAATTGGGCAGTGCTTTCTTGCTAGAGTTCATCATTATTATTTCCACATCACTAAATCTCGTTCGTGACGTCATCGTAGGTACGAAAAATTCGACACATAAGGTTCTCATTCAGTTTGAAGCGCTCCTTTTTTCGTCTATCTCGATATAGGTCTGTGCTGATACATGATCACAAAAGTCTGGTTCGGTAAAATTTAAAAAAATATCATGTGCGATCGTGTGCTGTTATTGTGTAATGCTTTAATACCACAATTATCATTTAGGACTGGGGAGGTTATAAAGTATTTTTAGGGTTCCGTAACTCAAAAGTAAAAAACGGAACCCTTATAGGATCACTTCGTTGTCCGTCAGTCCGTCCGTCCGTCTGTCAAGACCGTTTTTCTCAGAAACGCGTGGAGGTATCAAACTGAAATTTATATCTAATACTCAGGTCTACTGTCCCTTGGAGCTGTAAAAAAATAAAACTTCTAAGCCAAAGCAATCAAAAGATACAGCCGTTTATGCCGCAAATTTTCGAAAATTGCCCGTGAACTTAGAATCTTGAAATTTTGTACGAAGTATAACGTCTTATAGTACAGATAAAGGAAAAATTGCGAAAACAGTAAATTTTTTGTTACATCATATAATAAAAATATTTTTGAAAAATTTAAATTTCATTTTGCAATATAAATACCACTATGACTCGATTGTCGTGATGGGTGAACTTTTACTTATATACTTACAGGTTTGTACGGAACACTTGGCCGGTTTATTTAAGTAAAGTCGGTAGGTACTTAATAGCAAAGTTTAAAATGTTAGCGCCTTTTAAAATGCAAAACGTTTAATTATAAACTAATCCTATTACAAACTAAGTATTATTATTATACCAAATATCAAAATATTCGAATTTGCGAATACCTGTTATTAGCTATGTAGTTTTAAAAATTGTATCCAAAACTTGCATGATTGCTGTTGGTATTCTGAATAAAATAAATAAATAAATAATAAATAATTTTTGATACATTTTAAATAGAAAAATATTGGATAATATCAACTCGGCCACAAATGAATTCTCAGGTGTGACTCGAATCCACGACTATTTAAAATGTATCATAAGTACAAAAATAGCATTACAAAATGCAAAAAAAAAAAACAATTACTTAAGTACCACTACTTGATCACACCCAAATACCAAACTAGTTAGTTATTAATAGTTTCAAATCGTGTTCAATTGGTTCTCATCAAATTCCTTGAATGTAATTTCAGGGTATCAAAGGCTAAGGGAACAAAAAGCCCTCTGAACCCTGACTGCTAATATTGACATAGGATCGTTGGTCCTATTCTGAATTGTAAAAGCGATACAGTATAGTGAGAAGTAACTGTCGAATAATAGAGCGTAGATGCGAATATGGTTATTGAAAAAATTGGGCATATGTGTGTCGGGCTCGGGCTATGCGTAGTGTTAAGACAAATTGTTTCTCAATTAGTGGTACGCGTACCCCTAGGGTACGTGAGGTAGCATCAAGGGCTACGCGAACAATCTCTTAACTAAGATATTAAACCAGTTTAAAAAATTACCCATGGAATATAATGTAATAAAGGGGTGCGCGAGTTTAAAGTATTTTTTGGAGTGGTAGGGTACGGTTAGTATAAATAAACTAATTAGAAACCACTGTGTTAAGGTCATATTCTGACCCTTGCGACCGCGGCACCCGACCATGCCGCGTCGCTAGCGTTGGCCGCCTGCAACGCCGCGACCGGTAGCATTCCGATCCACGCGACCGCGACCGACGCGACCGTCTGTCTTTACGCAGTTTTTATTATAAATGGTAGTGTTCTAGACAGCGCTCAGTATAATTTTAACGTACAATTTACACCGCAACAAAGAAAAGAGCTGCCAGCTGTTGTTAGAGGAAGAAAAAAATTATGACAAGCTCATTTTGTTGGTTTTGCTTTCGGAACAAAGAGCAAAATGTCGAATCGAATACATACGGGTTATTAGACACCAAATCTATTAATAATTCGTCATCAGTGGCAGTATATTAGGATTAACTGGGTCGCAGGTTGGCCACGCCTACCGGTCGCTTGCATTGTTTAATGCTTCATATAAATTCATACAACGCAGCGGGTCGAGCGGCAAGGCGGCGCGGCCGTGGTCGCGGTCGCGTGCCGCAGTCGCCAAGATAGGATCCGAATGTTACCTTAAGGCTCCGTACTTCCGTAGTTGCCAATAATTGTAGGTTTTTTTTAAGAACAACGGGGAAACGCTTAGCTTTCATCATACCTGATGTGCAGTAATTAATAATAATAAAATAAACTTTATTGCACATAGTTACAAGGAAAATACAATACAAAGGAGACACAAAACGACAGTAAACACACAATAGGCATATACACATATTTTTAATAAGTTAATAATAGTTATATTAAATATTATTATTCTGACACTTTATACCATTTTATTTTTAATGAACTCTAATTTTCAATTAAGTATCTAATTGTTACAATTTTGTTATCTCATCTAATTATTTAATAATTTTAATGGTTTTTTGAATTAATATATTTTTTAATGTCATCAGTCAGTCTTGTTTTTAATATTATTCGGTCAATCTTACGTTTTTATTTTAATCAATTTGAATTTTGTTATGTTTATATTGTATTGCAGATTTGATGCTATTTTAAATTTTATTGTGTGTGTGTATACAATCTTATCTCACGAGATCACTGTAGGTATGTGCCACATTCAAAATGTTAAAGAATGCTAATCCTCACTTAAAAAAAAAAAGTACGCGAATCGTCAAAGCAAAGACTAATACTAACTCCATTATTATGCCAATAAAGATCTGGCCAAGGTATGCTAATCCTTATTGTCCTTGTCACGTATCACAAGAACTTTACGCAAAGAATATTACGGTTTGCAATAGTTTATTAAAAAAAAATGTAACTTTAAAGGGTACTATAGTGGAACAAAAACTTTTTGAAACCTTTTTAACGACTATTTGGAACTGGGCCTTCACGGGCATATGTGCGTTAACTGACAGAATCCGCAAACTTTCAATTAACGCATACATGTAAAGAGTGAAGAAATTTTTAAGCATTTATTTTAATAGGCTAAGGTAAACATACATACATAAAATAAGTACATACATATATATAAATAGATAAAAACTACTTCAAGTGGAAAGTATGTTGCCGATGTTTTTTTTTAATGCTCAATGATGAACAAAATATATCTAATATGAATGAATGATGAACAAAATATATATATATATATAACGGCGGAGTGACATAGGTACCCACTGCTTGGATGTTGTTAGAATTTGTTAGGTATTCCTGCCAAGGAACATATTGAAGTGTATTGATGATAAGGCGAAGACGTCACAAAAGTTCTGACGGAAAATAAAATTAATACCTGTATGCTAACTTAGAGGGATGTAAAACGAAATAGCATAGTAAGATTGATCAGATTGAAACAATCACAGACCTATATCGAGATAGACGAAAAAAGCGCTTTAAACTGTATGAGAACCTAACGTGTCGTATTTTTCGTACCTACGACAATTTAGTATTCTTAGCCTACGATGACGTCACGAGCAAGATTTAGTGATGTGTAAATGATATTGACGAGCTCTTGCAAGCAAGCACTACACAATTAACCATTTTCGTTTCTGTGTGACGCGTGTTTTCATGGCAATGGTCTCAGTACGAAAGGTCGTTAAACTTTGACCGTGGATCAATCTTTTGACCCTCAAGTTAGGTACACTTTTTCCGTCTATCTCGATATGGGTCTGTGGATACAATACTGCGCTTAGAGAAGGCGGTAGGCACCCTGGTAGGGCTTTACAGTTTAACCTTGAGAGTGCCCTTCGTCGTTCGTGGTCGTCGTCGTCGTCATCTCAGCCACATAACACCCACTGCTGGGTATAGGCCTCCCCCAAGAGTGCCCTTAGTCTCAAGTAATAGCTGCGATTTTCGCAGTGCATGTCTGACGTAACTTACAGTTACAGATTTAAAAAATAAATCTTAACAAATGTATTTAAATTACAAAACAAAGGGTAGAATTAAATTGTATTACAAGCCGTCTAATACAATAGGAACCATGACAAAGACTTTAAATGAGCAAAGGGTCCGTAATATTCCGTTGTACCCAAATATTTGTGACACATATTGTTCAAAGGGTAAATACTGTTTCCTAATTGCCTTCATTTGTTAGTGTTTGTATGTCGCAACCATATCGTATAACACGCCGTATTACAAAATGGCGCGCCGGATTAAAAAACTCGCTGATAAGTAGTGCGGCTACTTCACGTTCAGCTAGATTGTAGTCGGGATGCGTTCTACAAACCGGCGTCCAACGTTTAGCTTTATTGTAAGCAAGAAGCACTCTAGGGTGACTATAAATTATGAGCTGGAGACAAAAAATCTTTTTTTTCTACTGCCTTTTTTGGATAAGTTGCAGTGATATTGTCAAAGCCGTGATATTACAATTTCACTAGTGATTTTATAATGTCACATACTTATAGCACATTATAATAAACTAGTGTTTTGTAATTTCACAAGTGACATGAAAATCAACGACAAAGTATTTTTTCTGAAGTCGGTCTGACAAAAGAAATAACGACGTAATTAAAAAAAAAAACAAATCAGCGTATCGACGATGCGCCATTTTGTATCTTGCATTTTGCTTCACTTACTAGCCGCTTTGTCGAACGCGAAATGCTCATTCAAAGCGGCGTACTTTATTTCAGCCGCAATCCTGCTAGCCGCATTACATAACAGCGACGTTTTTAATCCGGCGTGCCATTTTGTAATACGGAGTGTTATACAATATAGCTGCGACACCAATATGTCAACGGTACTAAATGAAAAGGGTCAAGCGAAATGCCTAAGTTAGGAATTGTTATTTATACTGTGGAAACCACAGAACAGTAGCGAAAACTCCGGTCCTCTTATTATTACCTATTATTATTATTATTATCAGCTGTACAGTGTCGGCTTAGAATAGCACTACCTCCTCTCATCCCGTGGGTGTTGTAAAAGGCGACTAAGGGACTCGGCCTTCAGGAGACGGACAGCAGCGTCTCCTACAAACTTGGTCATACTGCGATCGCCGACCCGCCTGCCAAGCGTGGCGATTATGGCAAAACCTATACCCAGCAGTGGGTGTTATGAGGCTGAGACGACGACGACGATTAAAATGTTTTGGCTTTAGATTTTGTGAGCCCAGTATTGCGCGACTCTGACGCATTCTCGGTATCGCTAATAGGTCTTCGCGTGTGCAGGTTGATGGACACGCAGGGCAAGAAAAAGGTTTGCCATAGTCTGTGGAGAGTACCACACTCGCTGGTGTTGTCGGAGCCATAACCCCATCGGCACATGTTTTCTTTGCAGCGGCTGACCTGGGTTCGGAGTCTGTTTAATGACCTCCAAGTCTGCTATCAATGATTAGCAATGATTGCGCGATAATTGCTCTACGTCACGTATTAACAATAACAAAACCATAGCAACCTCACTGTCATAACAGTGCTGCCTCTACAGAACAATAGATGAACATACATTCATAATATGCATTTATTTAGCACACATTTAGTTCCTGTTATTGCTACCGAGTTATTTTTGGCGCTAGAGTTATACCAAAAAGTGCATAAGTATACAACCGCCAGCTTAACGATTCAACGATCACAAACGTTATCTCGCAATATTTTGATTTGTATTTTAATGAATCCTTGTTATTTTAGCTAGCTGTTTTCGCAAATCCTTGTTATTCTATTCATTCTTTAACTATTAGCTAACTAACATACATCCACAATTAAGTCTAAAAGCTAAAGTTAGCCATAATCTGTTCACCGAAACGAGCTAGTGCTGAAAGAATTCATTCGCTCGCGATTGGCGGAAGATAAGGCCCATTGCCTATGCGCTTTATTTGCCACCAATCACGAGCGACCGAACAATGAGCCTCCGCCAATCGCGAGCCAGCGAATTCTCTCAGTACTAACTTGCTTCGGTAGCGAGACTATATTGGCTGTAAGAAGGAAGTTGTTCGTGTGTATGAATATACTCGTATATTACATTAACACACATTCAAAAGTAAAACCAAACCGTAACCCTGTAACTTTATTGAAACCGCACTAAATTTTTTAACTCGAACATTTCAATATTACGTCTGGCTGTAAAGGGCAATAAATTTGATTCATTGCCCCCATATTGCGTAAACTTTAAAAAAGTAACAACCACGTTTCTTCATACGCAATCACCGCACCGACCGGAAAGTCGTATATTCAAAATTTACAACCACTAAACGCGTACGTGAAACGGAACGTCATAATGTTTTAGCGGGAAACGTAAATCTTGGTTTTGGTATATTAAAAGTCGGGCGTTTGAATTGTTTGAATGACACAATGTAACAAAATAAGTTTAACTGGATTCTTAACAGGAAAATATTTACTTAGTAAATATTTATAAATCCCTTAGCTAACAGAGCATCAAAGGTGCGGCTTGAGAGTAGGTATCGCTATAGTTTTGGTCCTCACAAATATAAAAACCTGATACCACAGACCTATAATGAGATAGACGGTAAAACTTTACCTACCTTGCGTGTCAAAAGTTTGATCCACGGTCATAGTTTTCTGACCTAAGTCAGACCGCTTGAGACCATTGCCATGAAAACACGTGTCACTCAGAAACAAAAATGGTTAATTGTGCAGAGCATTCTTGCAAGAGCTCGTCGATAAGATTTTCACATCCCTAAATATAGCTCGTGATGTCATCGTAGGTACGAAAAATTTGTCACGCTAAGTTCTCATACAGTTTGAAGCGCTCTTTTCGTCTATCTCGATATAGGTCTGTGCCTGATACGCTGCCTAAGAAGATAGGGACACGTTAAAAACTCAGCATTTGGTTGGTTGGGTTTCAGACGCTGTCCGGAAACAAGTGACAGGTTGCCAGTGGCTATGCCACCCTACCCTACAATATGTCCGGCTAGGCTTCTAATATCTCACTGGAAGGCTAACATCTGGCACATTCTATGTTTCTCTTTCGCTCCCAGCCCAAAATGTCTAACTATGAACTAGGACGACGCTCCGAGGCGCCCCCGACAAGGTGGACCGACGATCTGGTGAAGGTTGTGGGAAGCCGCTGGATGCGGGCAGCGCAGGACTGATCGTTGTGGAGATCCTTAGGGGGGCTATACCCCGCAGTGTGGCTGAATCGATGAACTAGCATTTAATTAAAATGGCTAATGATGACTTTACATTAGGTGCACTCACACCTACATCATCATCATTTCAGCCACATGACTTCCCGCCATCTTCACCAGATCGCGAGTCAACCTTGTCGCAACGGACGACGCCATTTCAGAACCTTTCCGCCCAAACGGCCATCGGTTCTACAACCTTCTCGATATTTGTGTGTCCACCACTAACAAAGCTGAGCAGACCTTCGAGCTATGTCGGTTACTTAAGTTCTCCTACTTTAGTACACCAACACGTCTGAGCATTTAAAACTTGCGCACCCATTCCGCCCTTACCACCCCAGACATCACTTAACATTATTAAAAGAACAAAGCATCTTTCCCGACCCAAACTTCTATTAAAGTTACACGTTTCGCAAAACTCACTCGAAAAGTTTTAATTAAATAACCAATTGTAAAGTTAGGCAAGAGACCTTTTTTAATTTGCGAACTAAAAACATCATAGCTAATTTAGTTCGGATTTCCCTTTTTCAATTATTCCGTTTGATTGCTTTTTTTAATGTTCCAGAATTTTCAGATATGCGCTGTTCCCATTAATGGACACAGGTTGCTCTTTACTTTTTAACGGTTATTTGCTGTGTTTTTAAGTAATAGTTAAGCGATATTTGCGTAACGGAAACTTTGATCGAGTATACAGATTAATATTTAACTGACTACTAGTACTAGTAGTACCGCCACCGGTTCAGAATTCAGATTCTGAGGCCCTGGGTTCGATTTTGAATCATAGAAATTCTATGTCATTTGGTTGGTAATAAGATCCTAAGTCAGCCTGGCTAGATACCACCATCTTATCTAACTTTGCCGCCATAACAACGTTTTGAGCATTGTTGTGTTGCGGCAGTTAGAGATATGATAGCCAGTTCCTCAATGGTTGAGGATTCCGAGAGAAGCCTTAGCATTATTTACTTATTTTTATTTAGCATCAGGTGTTATGAAGTTCTAGCAGCGCTTCCCCGTTATGAGATCCCAGGGTCGAGTCAGATCAGAGGTCTTATTTGTACCAAAGAATACTAACTATTACAGCGGGCTTACCATCATCTATTCGAAACCATAACGTCATAAGAACGTTTTGTTTTTATTGAAGTTGTCACATTTTGACAAACTTCACACTTTGGAGGCGATGATGCATGAAATAGCATGGTAAGATTGAAACAATACTGCGCTAAGAGATGGCGGTAGGCTCCCTGGTTGTACTGTACCTGTTGTTGGTGGTAGGACTTTTAGAAAGTCCGCCTGGCTAGTTACTACCACCATCTGATCTAAGCCTGTCGCCATAACAATAATTTCTCATACAGCTATAGATTATTAGGAAAGTATACTTATGTCGGCATTTCTAAAGTATTTACTTACAAATTAATAAATATTAACACGGCAGTCAAAGGTTCGCTTTCTTCCGTTTAATCAGCTATTATAAACTAATAACTTATTGGAAATCAATTATTCAGAATAATTAATAAAACCGATTTCTCGTAAATACTACTAGGAAATGACAACCAATTAACGACTAAACACGCTATCGTGTTTTGATACCAAAGTTGGTTATTAATTTTAGTTACGAGTTTATTATGACTTACAAGATGAATCGGTAGTTGATAAACATGTTATTAACTGGGTTAGATTCTAATTTACAAGTTAAAATTAAACGAAGTTTGTTTGAAATTAAAGTCAGCGCTGAATTTATATTTAGTTGGTACCTACCAACCAACACAAAAAAGATGTAAGAAGTAGTAAGGCTGTCATGCGTCGGCACTCTTTTGCGCAAAAAACACAGAAGCAGCGCATCATTTTTTTTTGTACGATTTCATTTATTCACTCTGTGATGGCATGTGTCTGTTTGCTGTTGTTTGTACAGGCTTACTATTTCATCATTTTCATGCATGATCAGCCATTTGAATGTTCGTCCCCCACACACGGCCCCACCCTGCTGACTGGTCCAGTGGACCAGTGCCCCACTGGTCTATCTTATGACTGGATATGGAGAATAGCCTCTTCTTCTCCTTTGCCTGATTCCCACTTTAGGTAGGGTCGGCCCTCCTTATTAGGCTGCGCCAGGACGGTCTGTCCTGGGTTGTCGGATCTGGCAACTTTTCGCAACGCAGATTCAGCGGATCAACTTTAACGTGTCTCCCACAAGTTCCGCATGTAACGGCTCTAAAAACCTTACTCTCCTAAATCTAGTACTTACTTTTAATTTAATTGAATCAACCATTCATTTTGCCATTCTAACTTGTTTGTTTAACTAGTTAGCTTACATAACGCTGGTAGTTAATAACTGAATACCTCGATACTGTTAACTTCACGGCTTGGAGATTTCGTATTTTGGCCAATCCAATTAATCTATGAAAATTATTTTCTTTTTACTTAACAATTTATAAATAAAAATATTCTATATAATTTTTATGTATAACTATTATATTTGAATTATGTTGAATATTTTGATAACTATTTGATAGAATCAGGCGTTACTTGGCGGAAATCCATATCTTAGTAGAAAACGAAAAATATGTCGCGTAATTCCGCAAGAAAAAATGCAGATGCAGCCCAGTGACACACCTTGCACCTTCGCCGACTACTCTACACGTGTTTCGCCCACACACGGAGCATCCTCAGGAGTTGTTAGACCGTGCCAATCTCAGCACCGATTGACACGGTCTAACAACTCCTGAGGATGCTCCGTGTGTGGGCGAAACACGTGTAGAGTAGTCGGTGAAGGTGCAAGGTGTGTCACGGGGCTGCATCTGCATTTTTTCTTGCGGAATTACGCGACATATTTTTCGTTTTCTACTAAGATTTTGATAACTTCAGCATAGTCCTAAAACATAGTTTTTTAAAATAACATCGGTTTTTAAAATAATCATATTTGTCTATGACAATGATAAAACATTATTCGCCCTTAGAACTTGTGATTCCTCTCCCACTTATAAAAAAATAGTTTTGCTTTGCCACCGTCCGTTTGCGAGCGTGGTGGTTATAGTAAATACTTTATATCTTTGTGAATTCGCGGTCCCCGTACTAAATGTCGTATCTACGAGCGGCATTCTCCTGACTCATCTACCTCGGCACCTATCTGCCGCGCGTTCGCTTGTTCCGGCCTACCCCGGAGCAACTCCAACTACGTGACTACGTGCGCACTTCGACTCCGAGCCCACCCGCCGTGCTACAGAGACTGAGCTGAGCATCCTGCTCCCTAAGCGAACGCAGTCCGTGACGTCGGACTTTCGCTTCTGCCTCCCTAGGCAAAGCTCAAGATTAATCCCCTTCTTACCCCGCGAGAACTTTTGAGCAAGACCTGTCATACCCACACCCGAGCTCTATTATTAATAAACTTATTAACCACATAGCGAGTTATCATTTATCTTCTTTTCTGCACACCGGTCGTGCTTAACACGCCCGGAGCGTGTACATGTTTGGTCACCCTTCCCGTTACCGACCATTGAGAAACTTGCTTAACCACCCTTATCGAACAGAGTACCTTTTTACGATAACATACTATTATTTTCTTGGATTAAAAACCCCAGCAAAACCCAAGCAGCGGAAAAAGCATCTTATGATTTATGTTTTTAATAAACCAAAGAGTCTTGAATAAAACGATTGGATAACAAAATTAATTCCAGCATTTTGCAAATTACGTTACAGCCAAGACGCACTCTGGCATGATTCCAAAGGATTAACTTGTCCTCTTTATAATAAATATTGTGTTTTATTGTCAAAAAAATAGAGATGGTTTTCCTTAAGCAGTTAGGTAAAGTTTTTTGAGTCGACTCTTTTGTTCATAGATCCCTGAAGAGGTGGAACTGGGATCATAGTATTATGTAGGAATAAAGAAGTTTTTAGCAAAACATGCTTTTTGCTTTGCCAGTATTCGGTGAGATATTTGAAGATAAGTATGAACTAAAGTTTGTAGTAAGCAACTAGATATGTAGAAAGTTTCTTCTCGCTGATACTTTACCAGTATGGTTGAAGTTATGACATGTTCTCTATTTTATCAGCGTATGTGTCAAGAGTGCAGAAAACTATTTTTAGACGACTGTTTGAATTTGATTCCCTATCTCATCGAACGTACGTAACTAATCCAAACTAATATTATTATTGCTACAATCACTATACCGTCACCTTGTCATGCGTAATCCGCTAAACCGATTTTAATGAAATTTTGTATGGAGATAACTTGAACCCTGGAGATGGATAGAGCACACTTTTTATTCCGCTATATGGCGCAACCACGTGATAACCTAAGTCCATCATTAGCCATTTTTAATGTCCCCCACTGCTGGGGCACTGGCCTTCCTTATGTATGGATAAGGAGAATGGGCTATGACCCACCACGCGGGCCAAATGCAGATTGGTGGGTTTTAACGACTGCAAATACAGCCGGGACCAGCAACGGCTTAACGTGCCTTCAGAAGCACAGAGGAGCTCGAGATAGTAAACTTTCGGTCACCCATCCCGTGACCGACCATTGCGAAAGTTGCTTAACCTCAACAATCGCAGGCGGAGCGCGCGAACCACTGCGCCACGGGCTCCTCACTAAGCCAACGCGATATCTAACCTAATACCTAATTAGCAGGTAATGAAGAAAATCAAGACTGACTAGACTGCATCATTCTATTTTATAAAGTGAAAATGAGCTCTATAGATTTTAAGTAGACCGTAGAGGTAAGTTAGGTACAGTCGAGTTCAATAATATCTGCGCATTTTTGAACTTTGTCGCATTAATTTTTAGACCCTGTCTGAATTTCTGTACAAATTGTCACAATAATTACTACGACAAAGTTTAAAAGTGCACAGATATTATTGAACTCGACTGTACCTAACCTACCTCTACGGTCTACTTAAAATCTATAGACTCTATCTATACTATAGTATAGAGTATGCTTATTGTCATAAAAAGTGCTCATTTAATTGAATCTGAGTAGAAAAGGGGTTTCTTTTAAATCCTTTTGAAATGTTTACATTATTTTAATAAAGGAAAACGAAATTAAATGTACACACGATAACAGGGGGATTACCTACTCTTGACGGGATCGCGATCGAGATCGGGATCGGATCAATAATAATTATTTTTGATAATTATTATTGATTCTCGACTTGATTCGATTTTGATTGATGCTACAATTGATTAGAAATCAATTACAAAATTTATTTAGTAATTTCAAGTAATCATTTTTAGTTTAATTACTTCTTACAGGTCATTATAACTGACTTTTGACGTTTATTCAATCCCGATCTCAACGCGATCCCCTCCAGAAGCCCCTGGACCCCGACCGTCTAACGGTATAGCATGTCTATCGCTATAGCTATCGATATTTCAAAGCCCTTCAAGGACTCCTGCTGAAGCTATCACTTTCATACTAAAAATGCAGTAGTGAATCCAATAGATGAATAGAAATATATAGGAATTAGACAAATACCATATCGTTGAAGAGTTTTATGAGAGTTTTAAGTGACTATAACTCTTTTTTTTCATATTAGAACTTTTATTTCAACAATATCTAATTTGATAAATATTAAACAAGAAAATATACCATAAAAAAAACAAGTAGTCTCGTCAGGGCGACATGAGACGAGTTGTTTTTTTTTTTTCTGGTATATTTTCTTGTTTAATATTTATCACATAAAAATAGCATTGTAAAATGCAAAATTAAAAAAAGTTATAATATTTTTAGCATCAGAAGTGGATTTGACTTAAAAAAAAACAACTTTCTAAGATTTTAGCTTTAATAACAGTTTTAATCAATTTTTACTTAAAAACAAATGAACACTTCTTGATTGGCAAATTAACAAATATTTCCACACAACTCTTTCAAATTGCACACTTGCTATCAATTTCACGTAAAACAATCATAGAAAACTAATAGATAAAAATGGTTCGCATGACCTGAGTCGCTGATCGCCGAGACGTCTGCACCGTACGCGCGCTGAGAAGCAAATGTCCCTTGTAGCGGCGCGCGCTCGGTTTTATAGAAAACTAATAAAAATAGGCTTGACTAGGAGGGGGTGCAGCTTATACGGCCTCTCCTGACCGTGTGTCGTCCCCGACGCAGCTTCGCCTGGCAACAACATTGAAACAAGCACCGCCTGTTTCCGATGTTCAAGCATTCTTGATTTAGTCCAGCAATGGCATGGATAACCCTGCCGTAGATGGTCCCGCAGTGGCTTCTACATCATCATCAGCTGAGGGTCCGGCGGTTCCTTCACCGTCGACCGGAGGCATGGGTGGCTCGACTGATGATCCAGCGGTGTCACCACTGTCTAACGGAGGCGCAGATGATGCTTCTGTTGAAGACGAGGTACTTGGCAAAGCCTCGTCGTCTGCGTTATCATCGTCTGAAAATAGTTTTTAGTTAGTACAATTCATAGATCGGGCTGTAATAAATGCGTTCACACCAAAACCTTGTTTCCTTTCTTTCGTCCTCATTTACTTAATTCATACTTCCTCATTTTTACATATTGCACACACACACACAACTTAGCATACATCTTTTCTAAGTTACTAGAGACGTCTCTCAAAAGGTCAAACCAAACATTGATATCCACTGTACAGTATTCGTGGTCGACAGCACGGCTGCGTTGACTGGCAGCAGCACTCGTTAATCTGTAACATGACCCGACGAACAGGTCAGCGCGACACATCGCACTTTTGTCCGACGAACGGACTACCCGACGGACGGGTTCATAAGCTGACCATTTGGCCACTTATGCAGCAACTTGGGGCCCACCAAGTGCTAAGGCGACACACGCCAGGCGACACACGCCAAATGTTGGGGCGACGAACGCCAGGCGACGGACGCCAAGATGTTTGAGGCGACGAACGCCAGGCGACGGACGCCAAGGTGTTGAGGCGACGGACGCCAGGCGACGGACGCCAAGGTGTTGAGGCGACGGACGCTCGGGGTACATAGTGCAGAGCGGCTCACTCTCGAAGAATGTGGCACACGTCTCCGGGCACCACTCGCCCCGCCACGGCACCATATGTTGTGCTGCAGCCTGTGTTGTCTTGCCGTAGGATCCGCCCAGTAGGCGAAGGGCGTAGCGTCCACTTGGTAGAGCTTTAACGACTGCCAAGGTTTCGAGCTCGTAAGAGTGATATTTACTCACGGCTCCCTGAGTTACCCTGCTAAAATATGCCACTACATGCTTTTTGCCATCGGGGTGTGTTTGCAAGAGGACCGCTCCGTACCCTGCACTGCTCGCAGCAGTGTGCACCTCAGTTGGAAGACTAGGGTCAAAAATGGTAAGGGTTGGTTCATTCGTAAGGTGTTTAATTATGTCCTGCCTTATGGACTCACACTCGGGTGTCCATTCGAATTTTACACCCTTTCGGGTTAATGAGCTATAGGGGCTGTTTTTGTAGCATAGTTCTTTACGTATCGTCTAAAATATCCAGCTAATCCGAGAAACTGACGTACTTGTTTCACGTTATCAGGTGACGTAGAATTAACTAGGGCTTCAACTTTTCTAGGACTCGGCCTAACCTGACCTTCACAAATTACTCTACCCAAATACTCGACCTCATTGACAAGGAAAGAGCACTTTCGAAGATTAATTGAGAAACCGGCTTGAGTTAGAGTATTAAGTACTTTACGCAATAGCACGATGCCGTCACTCACCGTATTACTTAAAAGTAACACGTCATCGACGTAAACTAGAACGTTACGTTAAGCGAACAAGAATTTGAATTACAATCGTTACGGACTTCGCTGCGAGAGCGGCTACGTGAGTGGAGACGGATGGTGTCACGTGATGAATGCCTATGACTTTTACTAGAACGATGGCGGCGTCGCTCATTACGAGAAACTGACCGACGTCGCTCACGAGAGCGAACACGCGGGGCACTACGCGAACGACTATATGAAATATTACGTGAACGTATATACGAAACACGATGAGAACGAGTGCTCGAAACACTACGCGAACGAACCCGTGAATCGCCACGCGAACGACGCCTAACATTACTTTTCGAGCCACGTCGTCGTTGCCTATCACGCGAAACAGACAGACCCCGATCACGCGAGCCAGTCGGCAGATCACACCGTTTCCGGCCACTCGAGTCACGTCGCGAATCACTGCGATTACGATCATGATTACAAGAAACATGTGTATCACTTTTATTACGAGATTTACGTTGTTTTCGACTGCGCGACCTACCTCGAGCAAGTTGCCGTTCACGGCTACATGATCTAGACCGCACCATTATAACAATTCACTCAAAACAACAGATCAAAATCACACAACACAAACGGTAATAACAAGTGTGCAATTGGAAAAGTAAAATTCGAAAACAGACGCTAATAACAGTTTTATTTGCAAGTGGGCGACTAAATGTCCTTTATCCCACTTCTGATTTTAGCATCAGAAGTGGATTTGACTTAAAAAAAAACAACTTTCTAAGATTTTAGCTTTAATAACAGTTTTAATCAATTTTTACTTAAAAACAAATGAACACTTCTTGATTGGCAAATTAACAAATATTTCCACACAACTCTTTCAAATTGCACACTTGCTATCAATTTCACGTAAAACAATCATAGAAAACTAATAGATAAAAATGGTTCGCATGACCTGAGTCGCTGATCGCCGAGACGTTTGCACCGTACGCGCGCTGAGAAGCAAATGTCCCTTGTAGCGGCGCGCGCTCGGTTTTATAGAAAACTAATAAAAATAGGCTTGACTAGGAGGGGGTGCAGCTTATAATATATAATTTACTGTGTCAACGTGGGAAGGTACTGACTTCTAAAACACAAGTTTACTTACCTTAGAAGTCAGGGCTTTAACGTAGGTATTTGTAATACTAGGATATTTGTTGCAATAAACATTTTTTTCATTTTTGTTTTTCATTGTAATTTTAAGTTTGATAGCCATAGCGATAGCACAAGCTGAAGGCGGACGGGGTGCAGGTCTGACTGACGTCTTACTGAAGAGGATGTCTGACTTAATGTCGCTTTTGATACATCTGTCACTGTCAGTCAAACAAATAATTTCTGCTGCATCATTTGACAAAGTGCTGAGAGCGCTCTGCCAATTGAAAATATTGATCGTAGTTTATATGTATTGTAGTATTTAGTTTTATAAGTTTATGTATTATTGTGTATTTTAAGTATTCTCGTCGTCTGTATATATATTTTTATTCTTTTCTTGTCATCTTCCCTTCTCACAAACCCTGTCAGAATAACAGCGCCTCTGTGTTCATTCGGCCCACCTGTGAATGACACAGAGCCAAAACGCTAAGATAGGGTTTTATTGACCCCACACAATTCTTCCTATTAGTTATTTTGTTGTGTTTATTAAATTTATACTTTTTTTTTATACTTTCTATTTTTATTGTCTGTATCGTATGTGTGTGTGTGTGTGTGTGTGTGTGTGTGTGTGTGTGTCAATAAATGTGTTTCTTTCTTTCTTTGATAGCGGCTGACGTACAAAACAAAGCAAAAGAAAAATTATTGTAAGCCACCGGACCCACGTAATAGAGTTGTTAAAATTATATCGGCCATACGAAATAATTAGGAAGAGAGATGCGGGCAATATAAAATGTTGGGCAAAGTTTATTGTTAAGGCAATAAAGCTCAATTTCGGACGAAATTAGTGTTACGCAAGTGGACCCCCTACGCACTTGGGAGTTGTAGGGTTGCCAATAAGAATATTTTATTTTAGTTACAACTTTTATTGCAATAAAATGTACCTACATGTAATCGGTTGATGATTTCATCTTTTCATTACAGTTAAATAGAGGGTTTTTAATTTTAGGTTTTGTTTCCGACAACTAGATTGTTTTTTATGACCAAGAATGAGGAGACGCTTAGCCAACATAGGTAAAAGTGGCAACGTGTTTCTCCCGGAATGGCCGGAATCCTCAACCAATGACGAACTGGCTTCCTTCTATGCCGGAAGGAACACCACAATGCTGAAAGAACACATTGATGTTATTGCGTCAGATTTAGTTAAGATGGGGGTAGGCTAGCTAGGCGAACAAAGAACAAGTCCTCTGTCCTACCACCAACGGGAACCCAGTTTTACGAACTCAGAACATACTCTCTCTATCGTACCATTAGAGTTTTTAATTAGCCCCAAGACTCTCACTGATTAGGATTCCCCTTAATTTCCTCGTCAATAGGCAATTCGCCAACTGCATCAGGTGACCTCCGAAAACCGTCATCAGATCATCGATCTTCCAAGCTAGGTTTATGAATATTCTTATGGCCATTAAGGGATCTATTTTACTAAGCTTTACTATTGTATTGTATTGGAATAGTACGATGCGGCCAGCGACTTTGAACACCTGGATTTTTTATCAGGTGACCATACAAAAGTTCATCCACTTATTTACCCCATTTAGGATTTAGTTTCGCGACAACCGACAACCCTAAGTTTATCTTTGGTTCAAATCTTTACTTATTTTATATCAAATATAATCGACATTCGTCAAACAGATTCAGTGATTGATTAAGTAAAAACAATCAAACAAACACTTTACTTGTCTGTTATTTTTAGAAACAGAAAAGAAAATTAAAATTCGTTGTTACTTTTGTTTGAATGACTGTTTTCTTTTTTGTATTTTCTAATAAAGATGACAACCCTGCTATTATAATGAGCAAACTACAAATCCTATAGATATAAATAAGTATTGATTTTTTATAATTCCAGAACTTACACATATTGAAATAGTTGACGCAATTTAATAAATGCCAACCCACTGTAATTACTTCGTTGTTTATTACATGTAATTATTTTTATGGGGTAATAATTATGGGGTGTAATTACTACCCTGAAGACAGTTACCCGATTTTTATGTAAACTAGAGATTTTACCAATACATTTTTGTACACAATTCTCTATGTGATTATGTGTGTTTTTTTCCTAAATCTTGGCATTTGTTCATAGCAATTATAAGCTAGGTATATCTAATGTCTTTTTAGTTTGTAAGTATTTTTCGCTGTTTAAATAAAATTGTGAGCAATATTTGGCTTTTGACGTGTTTCTAATTAATTATATGGGTGTCTTAAAATATTTATAACACATAGTGATGGAGAAAATATCGATAACTTTGTTTGAGTAAACATAACCAACCACTTTGGGTTTCGTCTATTCGGTCTAAAATAAATACCTATTTACAGTGTTATTACATAGTTTAGTACTAAACTCTGTGTTATTGTACTATTATTATAAGAAACTAGCGACTGCTCGCGGTTTTACCCGCGTGGTTTCCGTTCCCGTGGGAATATCGGGTTTAATTTTGACTTTGAGTTATCTTCATGTATAAGCTATTTACTGTAAAGTTTCATCTAAATCTGTTTAGTAGTATTTGCGTGAAAAAGTAACAAACACAATAGCAGGCATCTTAACGGCTTACTGAAGGAATAGCTTAACACACTCCTAATTGAGGCAGAGTGATAAATCAAGCAATCCTTCATCTTTGACAAGAAATACAGGGTACACCAGGAAGACGATCTTGACTCCAGACAGCAGCACAAGGCTCCACTGATATTCACCGACGGATCCAAGACGATGTCAGGTGTGGGATCAGGAGTGTTTTATGTAATATATAAATTGTCGCTCCACTAGGCCCATACAACACCGTCTTTCAACCGGAATGCATCGGCATCACACTGGCAGCCCAGGCAATTATATCCAGAGAGGTAACCAACTGCGATATAATCATCCTCTCCGACAGCAAATCGGTACTACAAGCTCTGAACGGCAGTCGCAGCACGTCGAGCCTAATACTAGAATGCTACAGCACCCTAAACAAGGCAGATGTTTCTAACAATCTCATAGTCCAGTGGATTAAAGGCCACAGTGATTCACGAGGTAATGATAAGGCAGACGAGTTAGCAAGGCGAGGCTCAGACTCTACTCCTCATGGACCGGAAGCGTTTGCCCCTATTCCGGCAAGCTGGTTAAATGGTAAAATCTGTGAGCACACTAAGACTAAAATGCCTAAGGCATTAAGCCGCCTTTGTACAATGTGCATAAAGTATTAAATAAATAAATATATAAATAATGATGACATTCATCAAAATTACTGGAGCTCACTGGAGACATGCAGACGAGCCAAACTAGCACTACCGTGAGTGGACGCTGCGCTCGTCTCTCCAGAGCTCTCCTTAAAGTTACTAGACCGCTGTTACGCTTGATAACAGATACCATCACTGGTCATGGTAACTTTAACAAGCACCTTTTCAATTTAGGTGTCACGGACAGTCCAATATGCTGCATGGAGGAAGAAGAAACAGCTGCTCATGTCCTGCTGGACTGTGACGGAGTAGCCCCCTACCGGACAAAGTATTTGGCTCACCAGGTAGTCTCCGTGAAGCCGTCTTGGGTGTAAAGGCGCTGGGAGCATTCCTGGCCGAGCTGGGATGGCTGGAGTGATCCGGCCTAACACCCTCCAGATGCAAAATAGGCGCAAAAAGTTGTCGAGTTGCGGAAACCGCCCGTATTGTATGGAGGAGAAGAAGAAAAAGAGAAACAAACATCCTCACAAACTTTCCCATTTATAATACTAGTGGCTAAATAATACTAGTGGTGTTTGGCAACGACATGTTCCTTTGTAAATGTTGTTGCTTCTGTTAAAGCTGATAAGTTTCTTGCGGCCGTTCTTCTTATCAGTTAAAAGATGTCCTGAATGGCTGGTAGGAAAAAAAAATTGAACGATTCGAAGCACTTATCTATAAGTCTATTTGAATAAAAATCTTTGACTTTGACTCGCTGTTTTACCCGCGTGGTTCCCGTTCCCTTGTGATAAAAAGTAGCCTATGCGTTACTCCACTACTTGAAGTCCCTACATACAAAATTTCATCCAAAGCCATTCAACCGTTTAGGTGTCAAAGAGGAACAAACAAACAAACTGACAAACTTTCGCATTTATATTACTACTAGGAAGTAGAATTGAACACTTGGTCTATTAGTAGGTATATCCTTATGATAAATTTTAAATAGAAAAATATTGGAAAAAATTAACTCGGCCACAAGTGAATTCTCAGATGGGAATCGAACCCATGACCTTTGGAAATCCGGTCCAATGCTCTATCCTTCCTGTTATTCCATCCAACCTAGATCTCTATTTTTCCATAATTCATCAATACTTAATTACGGTACTAATTCACGATATTAATTTTATGTGATAAATATTAAACAAGAAAATATGCTAGAAAAAATATTGTTTGCAGTTTAGTGAAAATTTTCGTCTTCTCTCACTTCGCTACCATCCACAAAAAGCGCATCGACAAAACCCTGTTAGATGAACGGGTGCCCTTTCAGTCGCATAATGTTCTTAGTTATAATGTCGTTTGGCATAACAGTTTTGGCATTTTGTCTTTTCGCATAATTTATGATAAGCGTTTTATGAACGCAGAATGGTTTCATCGGCATAATTCATACTTACTCCAAATTCCTTTAACATAATTTTAATAACCATAAAATGAAAGGGCATAATTGTTATATATGAAATGCATAGTGGATTTATCCATAACAATACCATCTAAAACCATCAACAATTAGGAGTAATATTTTATATTTAAGTTTGTGTGTTTGGGAGGGAATTAAGTACCGATCCCGACCTGCCGTGGTCACCTTGTTGTGGTACTTGTATGCCCAATACTAGAGTGCAATTGAGAGCCCGGAAGCCCAGAGGGAGAGCAGCCCTCGCCCGCCGTCGCGCTGATCGCGGTGTCTGTGTTTTGTTACGCAAGGGCGAAGGGGCTGCACTTCCTGCAGCGCCGCAGACGTGTACTTCCCATTTGCATGCTTGCTTGATTTCTTGCTTGCATGCTCCCTTGCATGCTTTCTTGCATGCTCTCTTGCATGCTTGCTTGCATTCTTGCTTGCATACTTGCTTTGCATTTGCATGTATGCGTTGTTTACTTGTTAACATTAAGACCATATATTTTATGATAAAGATTTATAGGTCAATAAATGTTATGATTAGTAATCGTTATGGTGAAAACATTTATACAAAAAATATACATACTGGAATACCTATATTACAAATCAGGTTATGTGGAAAAATATTATGCGTTATGATTTATTCTGTATGCACGTTATGCGAAATGATGAGTATGCCAAAAAACGTTATGCCTTTCTGATTTATGAAACCGAATATGGACCGTAGATGAACAATTCGATTATCGATATCATTTACTCCTACATCACTATTCATTATATGAGCTTACGGCGTAATTTCAAAAATTAAGCATCATATAAATAAACTTCAGCAGTAACACAACTTCGTTGAAACGACCAGAATGGTGCTCAGACAGACACGAGTCACAGTATTAGCACAGTCTATCTATCCATACAATCGTACGACGGACAAGTTTTGCCAGAGCAATGTGTGTTTTGCCAGAGAGGGGGTGCTAGCGAGAGCTGCCATACTCCACTCAAGCGAATGACATTCTGTCCTGTCAAATACTATGAAAGTCTTGTCAAAATGGTCGCGAGGTTTCAAGGGCGTTGTCCCACTGTTAGTTCCTAAGTTACACTGTGGAATTAGCGAGAATTAACGAGCAAGTTTTGTCTCCGCGTCTATTAAGTCTTTGGCATCCAGTGATATGAGAAGATAAATGAGAAAGTTTGTAAGGATGTTTGGATGTTTGTTTCTTTCACGCAAAAACTACTGAACGTAATTGGTTGAAATACCTTTATCTAGATTTGTAATGTATCAGAAACACGGTTTATGATTTTGCTTCGACACTTTTTCTTTTCCAAAAGTCCCCTAAAAATACGAAAAGTCGAGATTAAATGCAGTTACATGTACTGTTGGAAATTGGTTTAATTAGTGGACACCAATAATAATTAGCGTCGTGTAGTTTAATTTCTTTTATAATCGCTAAAGTTATTTATTACGAAGTGAAAAATCTGCAAAATCAGTCTCGCTCCCGCTTGTTCCACCAACGTTTAGATATTTTGTTTTCGTATTAAAGATCACAAGATCATGTTTTAATGAACATTTTATCTTCTTTGTTACAAGAGCGCTGATACAAGAGCGGTGAAGGCTCAACTAGGTTCACAGCACAGCGCGGTGCACTTATCATACCATGTTGTTGAGAGTTGAGACTAATCTGTTATTATTACAATGAATGCATGAACGTTTTCGTACATGTGAGTGTGTGTAATGTGTAAGTACTATAGGTACAGTCAAATTTCAATAAATAAAAACAGAATTTAAGTTAATTAAATCGAAACAAGGAGTCTAGTTGAGATACTGCGTCAGCTAATACCTTACTGTGTCCCCTTTGACTTATTCCATGTCTGCGATGTAATTTGTCTGTGGAATGGTACGAGTATTCCGGGATTTAATGTCACATCATACCGACGTTAGAGTTGAGATGTAAGGAATTATTTATTGAGAGCTACCTCTGAAATGCCTTCTGATTGTTCTGTTCACGTATTGCTCCGTTATGAACAATGGCATATTAGGAATGAAGGATTTTATAAATAGGAATGTTGGCTTCTTGCTTGTTATTAAATGTCAAGATTTGTTCGTAAGGGGTTTATTAAATTGTCTTGGCGCTAAAAGAGGGTAAGAAGTCAACAGTATTGGTTTAGAGTATTTTGTGATCATAATTTGTGTGTATATGTAGGTCTATTTTTAGTCCTAATACTTATTACGTTTAAGCCTTTACACTTCGACCATTGATCACCTTCTGATTTTTTTTAAATGTTATCTTTTTAACTTTATTGACCGTGAAAAGATATTAGTAATGTATTTTCTAGTCTTTTAAAGTTATTAGTATCACAATGAAAGACTGAAAGAAGTTAAATGCTGCGCGCGTCGCGCTGCGGAAGTTTATTTTTTTATTTATTATTTCCACATTTAGTACAATAAATTCCAATATTTTTATCTTTAAAATTTATCATAAGTATAAAAATAGCATTGAAAAATGGAAAAATCATAAATTATTGGCTGTTGCATCTTAATCGATCGTTAAACACCTGAAAAGATGTTTCTTTCGAACGCAAGGATATTCCTAGCATTGATGTGACAACGCTGGCCTACAGCGTATTAAAAAATATAAAAGTATTGGAGTATTTCGACGGTGGGTGGTTCGCAAGTATCGGTAGCTCAGTGCAGTGGTTAGAGCATTGGACCGGATTTACAAAGGTCGTGGGTTCGAGTCCCATCTGAGAAATCACTAGTGGCCGAGTTGACATTTTCCAATATTTTTTTATTTAAGATTTATCATTAGTATAAAAATAGCAAAGTGTTTAAAATAAGGATATTTCGTATATAATTGTTTCTATTTCGTACTCGTGACGCCCGTTACAAAAGCTAGTATAACATCCGTTACGCACTGAAATTTGTATAAAATTTAATATATTAATATCGACGATTCATAATGACTAGCATTACAGACGATCCATTCCAATAGTATTAATTTAAAGTAACTTTAGTTTAAAACTTTAATCTAAATTCGGAGATTAGCATTTTTGCAAACCTATTTAGAACTAATAGGCAAAATTAGGTAACGCCTGTTACACCATCTTAGACTGGATTTTTCATATTTTTAATTGATATAATGTAATTTTATTAAATGTTCATAGAAATATACTCAAAAATGTGGCTGTTATGAGCATAAAAAATATATATATGTATGCCTTCAAGATCATTGCTTAATTATTTCTTAAAAGTGTACGACCTGTAACACCCGTTACGTGAAATGAAATCTAATTTATACAATGAAAACTTTAATTTAAAACTATTTAGGGCCGTTGTCACCACCTACTAATAAGTTCTGGATAGCTTATCACGAACTATCGACATTCACGCGAGAACATCACTAGCTTTCTTATAAAAACCTCTTTAGCTGTTTTTCGTTTATTTTATAGCTACATTTTTATGGATAAAATACGCCATATTATTAAAATATTTTCTTTTATCTTTAGCCTTTCTTTAGGTACCTATCAATAGTTTAATTTCTTTTACTTATGTACCTTTTACCCTCTGTATTTGTTTTGAATGATACCTATTTTAATTGATTGATCGTGTTAAATTATTCATAAAAAATAACGTAAGTCGTTTTATTAAAGCCTGAAAGATAATACCTACTCATTGCGTTGCAAAAGTTTAAACAAGTTAAGCTACTGATTATTGTCATACATAGCTTCTAAAACTTACCTGATTCCTCAATCAAGATCTCCTGCTGGCTCTCCACGCAGTAGTTCAGCAATAAACCCACTAAAACACTGGTCAAGATGTAAGACCGAGGTAGCGGCATTGTCGATATCGATAACTATCACGAACTATCGACATTCACCCGAGCACATCACTAGCACTGATCACAACACTTCAGTTGCACATTTTGTTAAATTGAATAATTATTTACGTGATTTAACTGATTGTTTTTTTTTTACTTCTTCAGTTCACTACGTTCTGGATCTGAAACAATCAAAAATAAAATTTAATTTGTTGTAAAATAGATTTATGTAGTTCGCTGCTGGCCGCTGGCGTTTCTCATTCCCAGTAGTCTGTTTTCGTCAAGGGTAAGCAAATCTTAAGTTACTTCGCGCACTCATAATTGAAATAAAACAACTTTTGCAGAATATTTAGTGCGATTTATTTACCCGAAATCTATTAAGTATTCTGTGCCGAAATATACATTTGGTTAGTACCAACTCACGTAACCAAAAAACCTCTAATAAACCGAAAAATTATAGTTAACTTTTCAGTTTATTTGAGGTTTTTTGGTTTCCTGACGTTTCGGCACCTTTTCAGTTGCAGCTACTTATAAGTCTACCTTCACAAAGTTGATTTAAACCTAACCGTAGTCCGGAACGTGGCATGGCCGTGACTTTTGTTTTATCCCTACAAATCTGGTTCTCATTCTTGTTTTTGTGTATTTGATTTCACTCTAATTCTGAAATTCAAAAGTTTTACAAAAAAAACCTAACCGTTACTTCTAACCGTTTCCGAACGCAATAATAAATCGTCACCATCACAAGACCGATGGCCAATTACGACAGGGCCTGAGATGAGAATAGCGGAGGGTGGTGTTCAGCAGCGCGCTCTTTAAGAGGCCTACGTCCAGCAGTTTTGGACGATGATGAATGCAGCCGAACAAGCAGACGAAGTCACGGGCGGATAATAGTTAAAGAGAAAAAAGAAAAAAAAAACTTGTAAAAGCCCTACTTCAAGGTTATTATAACAATATTTGAAGTCAACGTAAAAAAGCAAACATCTCATTTCCTGAGCCTGCAATGTACAGTCAACAGCACGTCAGTTATGACATATGCGCTACTAAAAATAGCTATTATTTCAGACGTGTGTAGGGTTGCCAACATTACTGGCCTGCGCAGACGACGGACATTGAAGGACTTTTTGTCCGCGACACGACCTTATTACTAAGAACATAAAGTTAAAATAAATAACGAGGACTATCGCGGACTTTTCGCGGATATACGCAGTCTAAGTTGAATCTTATTTGGTTAACAATAAAGACGTGTCGCGGACAAAAAGTCCTCCGTTATCCGTCGTCTGCGCTAGCTCTACTTCTTACTTAATTTTTGTGCATTGTTTCGTACTTCGTACATGCACAAAACAGGTACAAGGGGCCTACCGCCATCTCTTAAAGTAAGTTGGTTTTTTGACGCAAGTTTTGTGACGTCTTCAATAAAAACAAAACGCAAACAAAACGTTCTTATGACATGATGGTTTTTAATAGATGATGGTAGACCCGTAGGTCTTAAGGGCCCGCTATAGGCCAACGAAAATCAGATTGCTTTACATGATCGTCTGTAATATCAATATTAATGAAAAACTGAATTTCAAATTAAGATGCAGCAAACTACAGGACTAACACTAGTGACTATGTTACTCAAAAACACGATTGCATAAAATTTTCTCGATAGAAAAAAATTGCGAAGTTGCCTCCAAATCACTATAATTAACACGATAAACTGCTAGTATTCAAGTTATACATTTAAATAAAGCTTGGAAACTTTTTAGTATAATTACACTATAGATAAGGCAGGGCTTTGTTATATATTTTTTGTAAATAACCTTTAAATATCCTTTAATAAAAGAATTTCCTTCATTTCTTCATTCCGGACCGGCCGAATGGGGCTGGAGAATTATATAGCAAATGCTGCCTTATTTCTCATAGCAATAAGGCAGCATTTACTTTGCAGTTCGCCGTTGCAGTTATTACTTTTGGCCTAGAGCGCGCCCTTAAAGTAGGTTGGAGTCGACAAAAGTTATGTTTTGTTTTGAAAATGGGCGAGTTCTATCTATCACTGCACTGCCCTAATGATAGATGTCATTTTGTTTTAGAGAAAATAGAGTACCTATCTACGGTGGGTTTTTTGTATTGAAAAAAAAAATAACTTTTAAAACAAAAAATATGTAAGCCTTTTGGAGTCGGTGCCAGTACTGCCAGACAAGTCAAAGCACACTCTATTTTTTTTAAGTCGGTTAAAAATGACGATCCGTTGACTGTACAGATTCGAGGAATAGCTTATGATAACAGTGTTATCGGATACAAGGCGCCAGGAGACAGGTGATCAAATGACTGAACTGATAAGTTGACGAAATAGGAAATGGGGGAGGTAGGCTGTCAAACGCCTTGTATTTTTTTTCTGTTGTGTAAATTGAACTTCGAGATCGAAATGATAATCAGTGTAGCTAGTAATGTAATAAAACAGAGAGTTATTTATTAGTTATTTGAAAGGTGACGATGATAAAAGTGTCGCGTTAAAAAATGCACTGCGGCCTTTTGCATCCTACTCATAAAAATAAGTATCAAAACCTTTTTATAAAAAAATAGAAACGACTTCAAAACTCAAAAAGTTAAAAATTAATATTTTATAAATTAATATAAATTAATAAAAGTAAAAGTAATAGAAGTTCAATGTAGAATTCGTCAGAAGTTGAACGGGTTTGGATTAAAATAACTAATTTCATCCATCATGTGCCTAATCGCTCAGATAGTTTAAGTTCTATATCTTGGATTAAAACATTTTATCCCGACATTCCACAAGAACGATTCACCTTGGGGGAATCCGTGGGCGGGTATCAATCGAACCCAAGTCTACGACTAGATAGTCCGCTCACCCGCCAAGTTGCCTGTCTGTCGGTCGTTTACAGACTGAGACTATACTTCGGAGAGTGTGCTTAGGAGCTGCATAAGCTCATACCGCCATCCCCCTTCTTCCATCGGACATCCAGACGCACTGCGGACTAACCTTTCTTGATTGAGATTCCTAAATGTCGCACCAAAAGCATCATCATCGGGGTTCTTCCGCCTCTTGGCGGGTGCGGGTTCGAGCATCTGCTCCTTCCCCGGGCTTCTTCTCATGGGGCCACTGCCCCACGGTGGTTTGGTGTCGCTTAGCGGCCGTCTATGACGTTAGGAGTGCCCCCGCCGGAGTTTGCTGCGCGGCCCTCTGCGCGGTCAGCCGGGTGAGTCCCCCATAAAGGGGGAGGCCCAGCGAGCGCCTGCGAACGGGCCACGGCTTAAGCAAACGGGTAAACACCAAAAGCACTACGCGACATCTTTTATATTGTGCACAGCAAAGGAGTGGAACTCCCCCCCTGCGTCTGTAATTTCCGAGTACCTACTCATTTATAAACCGACCACCTTCAAAGCAAGGGAGAATAGGCACCATCATAGATCCTGTATTAGCCCCAGGGCTTGATTCGGATCAAGAACAAACCCATTCAACATACGTACATCTTATGTTTTGGCGCGCACTGTTTATTGAAATAAAACAACTTTTACGGATATCAAACGCGCTATATTTCCACGAACTAAGTTGTAATTGTCCGTATTTTTTGGTTTTTTAGGGGTTTTTTTATTTTCCCGACGTTTCGGCACCTTAACAGCTGCCGTGGTCACGGGATGACTACTAAATCTTGTCAAAAACCAAAAAATACGGACAATTACAACTTAGTTCGTGGAAATATAGCGCGTTTGTAAAAGTTGTTTTATTTCAAACCCATTCAAAGTAAAAAAAACGTCGTCAACAGAACTACAAATACAGATGGATTAAAAAACGGTCATTGGAGGGAAAGTACCCTAAATATTGATATGAGCAAATTGCATTCAAAGATTTTTGAAAAATCATATAGGTATTTGCAACGGGAATCGCGGCGACAGAATGAGAAAAATAACATCGTGTAAGTACTTTTATGGTACCAATCGATAGTGTTAATCATAAAGATCATTTTTTTTCTTTCTTTTTATCCACCCTGTATAATGTACTTTCTACTATTGAAAGCTAACTAATCATAAAACATAATAAATAGATAAATAAGAACATCACACTAACATTTGCCCCCGGTGGGAGTTATGCGTGGGTTTCTCATAGAATTTACTACATTTATAGAGAAAACAGACTGTAAGTAGGTAGGTTTAGGTACAATCGAGGAATTTCCCGGACGACCAGTAGTTTAAAAAAGTATATAGATACCCATAAAAAATTGAATATTTTGTTTGAATAATAATATAAATTAACCTCAACCTTCTCACTTTTACAAAATCGCTTGCCAAAAAACCTCGACTGGGAACCCTGAAGTTTCGCGGGTATAGGTAGGTACATTTTTTTATTTACACAACGGGGAAAAGCTTCCATCATAGGTACCTAACAACAATGTTAAGTGATGATAAGGCTGCATGACGGTGAAGTGACGCCTCTCCCGTAATCCTCAACCACTGAGGAACTGGCCATCTTATTAAATAAGTGTCGGAATAGGTACAACAACGCTGAAAACATTGTTGCTATGGCGACATACAGACTTAGCTATCTTATTTAGGAGAACCCAAATATGTCGTTCGAAATTATGGGGCGGTTTTCGCTAGTTAAAAGTCTGACGTGCTGTTGACTGTACTTTACTTTAATTTATAGTTGACTTGGGAGTAGCGTTAAGACTACTATGGGAAAAAGGATGAAAATAAAAAAAATATCTGACTGACAACCCACCCCTCTTTTATTTGGTCTTATTCGAATTTAGGTCTTATAATGTTTTTTTCGTAAAGTGCTTATTTACAGACTTATTACGAATTTATAGATAGGTAATCTTTTTATGATTTTGTAATTTTTGCATTTTTCAATGCTATTTTTATACTTATGGTAAATTTTAAATAGAAAAATATTGGAAAAAATTAACTCGGCCACAAGTGAATTCTCAGACGGGAATCGAACCCGCGACCTTTGGAAATCCGGTCCAATGCTCTCGATTCTCTCGATTCCCGTCTGAGAATTCACTTGTGGCCGAGTTAATTTTTTCCAATATTTTTCTATTTAATATTTACCATAAGTATAGGTAATCTTATTCTTCGGTAGTATAGTGGTCAGTATCCCCGCCTGTCACGCGGGAGACCGGGGTTCGATTCCCCGCCGGAGAGCCAGTGTAGCGGGGCTCCTGGTCCGGCAGCACTACAGTCGCCGGAACTTCGGAACCGCCGCACTCATTTAGTAATAGAAGTTGAAATAAAAGTATTGTTCCACAGGCGACTTGTTTTATTTATAGAAATTATAAAAAGGAACTGTAACAAAATGAAAATACATGGATATAACAAAAGTCCTAGTTATAAATAATCTAAACAATGAGTAAGAAGTAGGTAGTTATGCTTACCCCGATACACGGGTTCCTGATGTATTTATGAGAATTATATTATTAATATTTATGAGAATTATATTAGGCATCGTTACAGTACAGTCAATAGCACGTCATGCTTTATTCTTTCAGTTAAGTACGCACGGCACGACATTTAGGGGCTCTCAAGGCCAAAATGTAGTTAAAGCTGGTTAACTGCTGTCGTGTAGGAGTATGTAAAAGTACTATCTTGAGGAAGTATTAAGTCTATGACTACAAAATATCCTTTGGTCACCTTTTCTTAATTATGTACCTAGTTATATATTTATTTACTTCCGATTAATACCTACACTTTAGTAAGCTACTTATCTATCTTCTCTCATTTCATAAGTACATAATATTGTTGAACAATAATAAATAATATAAAACTGTGTACCTTCTTTTATGTTAAAATAATCCAAGTTTAGGTAGAGCACTAAGTATCAAAAACTTTACACATTTCTAAAACCACACAAACATCGAAAATCACCGGTCAGAGTGTTCACCACTTTTCAAATCACTTGTTAATACAAAAACATTGTTTTTAAACTAAATATCAAGTTATAGTGTGTCACTAAAACTTCGATCGTATTTTTTTAATCAAAGCGACGCGTCCACACTCTAGAACTGCCTGAGCAAAACTAACTGAAAAAGAATGAACGAATGTTTTTGTTTTGTTCGCGCCAACGGTTTGTCCATTCAATAAAATGCGCGGGCGTTTGTTGTGATCTGCGTGTGAAAGAGACAGCGTTACTATTTTGTTTGCGGTATGAAAAGAACGACATGATTTTGTGCGTTTCGTTTGATAAGTGCAAGTAATATTGTGAATGCGTTTGATTGATTGATTTTAATTGCGCGCGCGATTGTTCGATCTTTGGTTGTGTTTGTGTGTTGTATTCTACGTAGTGTAGTGTAGTGTAGAGTAGTATTAAATTAAAATTAATTTGTTTGTTTATCTGTAGTTTAGAAGTGCAGAGATCTGACTGTACCGACCACGACGTTTTAGCGAAAAAGGACAGTTACTGTTAAAATGATATTAATGTAAATAGTTAATTAACACAGTTTAAGTTTACATAGTTATTATCACGGATAATGTGTCTACACTTTTTGAGGGGCCAAATTTTTAAATAGATCACAGTTTTTTTATTGAACTCATCTAAAGTTGCACAATATCTTCCACAACGGTGTTGCAGCGTTTACAAGATTTAGTAGTTTCCTAATAGTTATTTATTACCTATGTTAAAATTAATTTTATTTGAGGTCTCTTAAGTACCTAATCAACAAGTTTTCAATTTAGGGTCTAAGAATTTAATATAATTTTTATAAAAATGCGCTCCAAATTCTCCATACTTTACTATGGACGTGATGTGCCGTATTTTACATGTGAAACGCTTTGACGCTGTCATTTCATACAAAAATGTCATTTAGGTTGGTGCAGTCTTAAATTAATAATGATAGTCATTTCTCCCTGATGAAGCTCAGTGGCGCAATCAGTACAGCAGGTAAGCATGCAATGGACAACATTTCATTTTCTATAAAGCACTAAAATAAAAAAACCATTTCGAGGTTTTAGTGTCATAAGCTCACAGTTTTTATTTTAGAATTTTCTGATCGGTAATTTGTGAGATATTTAATAAAAACTAAAATGTAGTCCAAATCGAGAAAGTCAGGCATTTGATCCCGTCAATCCTTTTCATTTCTGTCTAATATAAAAAAAAATGATTGTCTCTGGCTGAGTTGACAATGACAGTCAATTCAAGTAGTGAAAGAGCGATCAAAATCTAAGATATGGATATTCGACATTTTCTAATTTACATAATGCCAATGAAACCTCATAAAAAAACAGTTTGTGATTGTTTTGAGTTTTTTGGAATACATTGTTTTTATGATTATTGCTGAATAGATTTACTTTTTATGTTTGCTAGGTAAACCACCACGCGACACCAGGTAGGTGGACCACGGGTCAGAAATTTGTGTGTGTTTAACGTAGTGGTTATTTTTTGTTCCACTAATGAAATACCAGACCTTAAATTTCAATATGGTTTGATATACATTTCAATTCTAAATACCCAAAATGTTTATATTGTTCATGAACGCGAATTTGTGCGTATAAATTTAAATTTATATATTTTTTTATTAAGTTTTTTTTTATCTTAACCAAAGTGTTAATCTTTAAAACATGTTTTGGTTAAATAACGAAAATTACAACTTTTATGTAGTAATCGATATTTAAGTTCTGCCACTGTCACATCACTACAAGAAACCATTACGTCAGTTTTTTTTTTAAATCCGAAATAAGCAACAGCCTTACCAATTTAACTTCCTGAGAACGCACTTACGCTCTTTTAGAATGAGCAAGTTTTGAAATACGGATTTAATACACAAATATAATGCTAATAATAAAAATAAAAAATACGTGTCTCGTATTTTAACATCTAGTTTTATTATGCATAGGAATATTTGCGTTATATATTTTTGAAATTTTGTCCATTGTGGGCGGTTAAGCAAGTTTCGCAGAAGTTTGCCTCGGGATGGGTGACAAAAATTATACCTATATCTCTTGCTCCTCAGAACATCAGAAGGAATAAAAAGCCGCTGGTCTCGTCCCGTCTGCATTTTTTTTTTTGTTGTACGCCAAGTACTTACAGTCTTACACAGACCGACGATAAAAAAAGGATAAAAAAGTTCGCATTCGCATAGCTACAGGTAGCACAAATAGTTGATATAAAAACCATAAAAACGAAATTGTCACAGCCTTTGCCTGCAGTGGTTACCAGATAAAAGTGTATGTACACGTCTATACAGCTTCTATACAGCGGGTTCGGGCGCACTTTATATACCATATTTGTCTGCTGCATACAAGCTGTGAAATAGCTATTTAAGATGCTTTTCAATTGTCAAATAATTGCTTGATAAGCAACTTTTATTTGAGTCCAAATTATGTAGATGAAAGTTTTTGCAACTTGAAGCAATATAATGCCGAACAAAGCAAATATTTTTTTTATTACTTCTTAAAAATTTACAGAATTTGTAATGTTGTCAACTTTAATGGCGAACTTATTAAAATTATGGTATTTTTTAAGGTGAAGGTGACACGTAAAGATGCGTTATTTCATATGCAAATTAAATTTTACTAATAATTTATACTCATGTTATTATGTATAATTTTGATGCGCCATTAATATTTTTCCATTTAAAGAAATAAATACATAGAAACAAAAAATTCTAAAAGCAGTAATTATAATATTTTTCATTAATGGTGTAAACAAACGTTTTGTAAAAGCTAAACAAAGCTTTTGGTTAACAAAACATAACTGTTTTTAGTAGTAATTATCAAGAAATATACATTTTATATTTGTCAAAGGATTTATTCTGCGAATAAAACCTACAAAAAAAGGCGTTGCTGTTTATATTACAAAAAAGTATTTAATACTGTTTATTGTAATAAAGGATGCTAAATTTGAGCACTTACGTTGCACTTCGCTACGATATTAGCATTTATGTTGCCGTTAGCCAGTAAAGAAGCTACTCAATTGCTATTGGCTATGACATAAGCAAAGAGACAGCAAAATGAAAATCGTGCATTTTTATCTGAGCAAGTGCGTCGCGTCGGTAGTACTGAATTTTATTGGTGAAATAAATAAGCACTTGAAGCTTTATAAATTCATCTAGGTAAAGCATTTTAACAGTGTTTTATTGCTCTAGAAGTAACAAATTTGTCACATAAATAGCGGCTGGCAAATTAGTGACAATAATGACAACTTTTAATCAGCTTTTTATCGATTCCTCGTGGCGAAAAGCTATTTAAATGTAACTTACAGTGCTTTTTCATTATAATAGTATGAAGCTGAGTATTCGTGATTTTTAACACCAGTATATGTACTTAAAGCACTATAAAAGTAAATTACTCTACGTTTATACAGAAAATAACAACTTAATGCATGCGCAGGAAGCTCTTTTACGATTGCTTTTCAAAATTTACTTAAAAACGTTTACAAAGCTTATTTTAAATTCAGTTAATTGACAGAAACTTAAAAACGCTGTTTAAACGTTTAAACCGCTATTTTAAAAAGCTTATGATCAATAAAAATTATTAACCATATAGTAAGCTACTATCCGACTGCATTTTTCATAAATAGCGGCTACACAACCTTTAAATGATTCTATGCTATTTAACAAAAAAATTACACAGCGTTTGTGCTACTTGGAAGGTACCTACCTACATTTTTATTGTTAAAGTCACCATGACTTTACTAACCTCAAAAACCACTTTTGAATAGGGACTGTTCAAAAGAGCCATAAAACCTATTGTGTACTTTCATTCATACATGTAAGTTAGGAATTGTCATCACCACAAAATGTTTAACAATTGCACTACAAAAAGCACCTTTATTGCGTACGCTTTAAGGAATTGGCCATTTTTTAATTTGCTTGCTTAACTAATGGTGACAGTTATTCGCTGCTGTCGGTGGGATGGATGACCAAAAAAATCATATTCCGAAGTCCTAGGATCTTCAGGAGGCACGTTTAAAATAATTGAACCTGAGAGTCCCTAAAGAGCCCGTGGCACAGTGGTTCGCGCGCTGGGCCTGGGATTGTTGAGGTTAGCAACTTTGGCAACGGTCGGTCACGGGATGGGTGACCAAAAGTTTACTATCTCGATCTCCTCCGTGCTTCGGAAGGCACGTTAAGCCCATGGTCCCGGCTGCATTTGGAGTCGTTAAAAATCCACCAATCCGAATTGTGGACACGCGTGGTGGGTCATGGCACGGCCCATTTTCCTTATCCACCTATAAGGAAGGTCAGTGTCCCAGCCCGGTGGGGACATGAAAAAAATTACTCCCAACTCCCAACTTCCCAACATATTGCAGTTATGAAAACACTTATCCTCTTTATTTTATTATTATTTTGTAATTTTTTATTTTTCAATGCTATTTTTATACTTTTTTCCAATATTTTTCTATTTAAAATTTACCATAAACACTTATCCTCATTAGGCCTGCTTGTCTGGTCTCGGCCATGCCATTACCCATGCTCCTTATCTAGCCGTAAACAAACAGGGCCTGCCCCCTAGCATAAATGCTGACAAAGGTCAGAAGAAAAACTTCGAAAAAAGGAAAAAAGAAAATACATAAACACCGCTTTATCAATATCACGCAATGTACTATGGTCGTGCTTGCACCGCGGAGCTGTGAGAGGGAAAGTGACACGTCATCGAGCTACTAGTGTCGATAAAGGCCGCTCATGCTAGGGCTACAACAGTAGGGCTAGCAAGAAAAACATTTGAAATAGTATCAAGGACAAATCATCACATTTTGGCCCTAGCGCGGGAGATGAGTAAAATAAGCAGTGTTGTTTAAAAGTTTAGAGCATTTATTTATTGTAATTATCATCTTATACAGAGTGGAAAAAATTTATGAGCCCTGCAGGAGAACTACCTTAAAACCTTTTAGTTAGCCGATTTTACTGAAAGGAAACATTCCTTTATTTTTTGACAAAACTGCATTCTAAGATTTTTGTAAATTTTTTTAAAAGAGCCTTGAATAAAAGTGCTTTAGTTTGCCCGTCCCATTGAGTTTATAAGTTGAGTTTTCATGTGTTCTTTTAATTTAATTTACTATGTTTGTTAGAGAGAGTTGATCCTTTTGATTAACCCTGTCGATTAATGGTATAAAAGTACAGAATGTAATTTTTTATAGATTTTAGCTGGCTCGATTCCTAGATGTGGGAAGCGTATTTTTAAAAATGATTCTGTGCAGTTGTGTTTGTTTAAAAAAAAAATGGAATGTTTCCCTTCAGTAAAATGAGCTAACTAAAGGATTTAAGATAGTTCCCCCCTCCAGGGGCCATAGATTTTTTCCACCCTGTATACTAAAACGCTATAGATTATTGTATGTGCGTCAGCTGGAAATAATTATCTCTATGTGAGTGCATCTTGCCCAAGATACAAAGTCCGAGCTGACGCCACAACTTCATAGACGTGCTTTTGAACGCATTTTAAATGTGCAGAATGACTTTTATATTTCCCCTCTAAAGTAGGACTGTTTGTATTTACAAAAGCCTTTTTATAAGCTACAAAACGACGTATAAACTTTCAAAAACTACCATTATTCAAACTTTACTAAGCGTTCGCAAATGCTTCCGCACTTGAATCATTAAGGTTTAACTTTTTCATTTACAAAGTATACCTACGTGTAAAAATGATTTATTTTTATGCCACTAACGAGCATTTATGCGAACATGTCGTATATCACATGTGGTGAAAGGTAAATGGTACAAAGCAGAGGCGGAAGCGAAAAGAATTATATTATAGGTATTTAACGTCAAAGCGGCAACAGTTCCGTCCATTGGTACAAGTTTCATAAGCGGAGCGGGTAACATGAAAAGTTAAACTATGGTAATAAAAAAAACTTACCTCAAGTATTTGATAGAATCATGCGTTACTTGGCGGAAATCCATATTTTAGAAGAAAACGAAAAATATGTAGCATAATTCCGCAAAAAAAAAAAAACTTACATGGTGCACCGCCCGCCCGCTTGCAAATAAATGCAGATGCAGCACAGTGACACACCTTGCACCTTCACCGACTACTCTGCACGTGTTTCGCCCACACACGGAGCACCCTCAGGAGTTGTAAGACTGCGCAATACCAGCACCGAGTCTCAACTCGGTCGAGTTTTGACTCGGTGCTGAAATGAAGGTGAAGGTGCAAGGTGTGTCACTGTGCTGCATCTGCATTTATTTGCGGGCGGGCGGGTGGTGCATCTTGCATGTAAGTTTTTGTTTTTTTTTTTGCGGAATTATGCTACATATTTTTCGTTACCTCAAGTACCAAATTAGATCCAAATGGCGCGTCTTGGTCAAGACTTACTTTGGGTTACTGCGCCATTATAGTAAACTAGCTTCTGCCGCGTGGTTCCCGTTCCCGTGGGAATACCGGGATAAGAAGTAGCCTATGTAACTCTCCGTCTTTTCAACTAACTCTATGCCAAAAATCAATTCGCGTGAAGAAAGGACAAACAAACACATACATTAGGATAGTAAGTACTGTAATAGTACTTAATATCTTCAAGCCTCTTGTAGTTACAGAGCATCAAACGTGTATCTTGAGAGTAAAAGAAGCATAAACACCACTCTCACAACCACACCTAAACGACGCCACATTTAGCATTGGTCTGTGGGCCTACCCTACCATGAGTTTTTAACTGCCACTGTGGTCTAGTGGTACAACCACCGGTATTAGACCCAGGGGTCCCGGGTTCGATTCCCAGCGGGGGTACATATTGTATTCGGTTCGGGTTGTATACGTTTTTCTTCAAGCAAATGACTCGGATGCTAGGGATGATTGTTGATGACGTATGCCGTTGTCACAGTAGACTGTGCCATTTGTGGCAGAGTAAAACGGAATGAGCTAAATGTATGAAGGCGGTATCTAAGGTAGTCTTAACCGCCTCTGTGGTCTATTTGTACAACCACCGGTATCAGACCCAGTGTTCCCAGGTTCGATTTCCAGCAGGGGTACATATTGTATTCGGTTTGGTTGGTGGCAGGACTTGTTGTAAGTCCGCCTGGCAAGCTACCACCATCTTATCTAAGCCTGACGCCAAAACAACAATGTTTTCAGCATTGTTGTGTTACGGCAGTTCGAGATAAGATAGCCAGTTCCTCAGTGATTGGGGATTCTAGGGAGAGGCTCGCTTCCATCTTCAGCCTCATCAATACTTAACAACAGGTATGATGAAGGCTAAGAGTCTCCCCGTCATTCATAAAAAAAAAAGTTTTTCTTTCCGTATACTGTACAGTAATCGGGAGACATTTTGTATGAGAATCTGTACCTCTGCTACTGCCCACTAGAGGCGCTGTACAGATTCGCATACTGAACAGCAAACGGAAAGGAAAACGGTCTAAGATGTTGTCCAGCAACAATAGTTAAGTACGTGTGTTACGGTTGGAAATCAGAACCAACAAATAAATAAATCTATACTATAATATTATAAAGAGGAATAATTTGATTGTTTGTTTTTTTGGTTGCATTGAATAGGCTCCGAAACTACTGAACGGATTTGAATGAAATTTGGTACACAGATAGTAGATAGCCTGGTTATGAACATAGGATACTTTTATTCCGATATTCCCACGGGAACGGGAACCACGCGGGTGAAACCGCGAGCGGCCGCTAGTAGAAAATAAAACCCGAAACACTATTCTTCATCTTATCACATAAAGTTACCCCGGTTGGGATTCGAATTCGCACCCACGACCACTGGCTCAGTCAGTAGGCATGATTAGTATCTACCACTTGTGCTATCGGGTCCGTCAACAAATAACGTAGAAGATTTTAAACAAAAAAACATGATCGCTGTCAGCTTATAACTTAAGCGAAGTTACTTTCTTTCATTAGTTAAATATTTTTGCTGCGATGACTTTTGAACTCAACAATTCGTTTCCATAAATGGCAAATATTTTTCTTATATGTATGTTTACGAAATTGTGTTCAAATCTAACAGTCAGTATGGATAGCTGTCACAGAACACAGTAAGTTTTTCTGTGATAGCTACCCACCTATCTGGAACCGACTTCAAAATAAGGTTGTATGTATTTTTTGTTTTCTTGCCTTTTATTTCACTTTTTATATTAGGTTAGTCCAGCTAGTCCAGCACCCCGACCGCCTAACGGTATAGCTTGTGCTATCGCTATAGCAATCAAACTTCAAACTCTCATAAAACCCTTCAACGGTAGGATTTTTTGTCTAATTTCTACATATTTCTATTCATCTATTAGATTCACTATTGCAGTTTTAGTATGAAAGTGATAGCATCAGCGAGAGAGCCTTGTATAGGTATGTATTCTATAAATTCATAAAATACCTTGTAAAATGCTACAAAATATTTAAAAAAATACTTGTCGACTCAAAAAGAGCGGTTTTTAATGTACACAAGAGTATTTTCCTACAAAAAGTAAGAATATTGAGACAAAAGTGAAATAAGCAAAAAAAGATTACACAATATAAGGATTGCGAAGTTGTAATCTTATTGTGTTCTTAGGACATAGTTTCTAATCCGAGAGGTATTTTTATTGGGCAGAACGGAATAAAAGAGATCTTTTTGGGTAAGAAACATTATGTACCCTCAGTGAAATACTATCGGCAGCCCGCAGTTTTACCCGCGTGATTCCTGTTCTTGTGAGAATATTGAGATAAAAAGTATTTAAAGTGTTGTGTGTTTAATGTTGTGTTTTAAATAATTCATTATAATTGAAAGACCATTTTTAAGGTTTTTGAATTTTTGCATTTTTCAATGCTAAATAAATATTTTTATACTTGTGATAAATTTTAAATTGAAAAACATTGGAAAAAATTAACTTGGCCACAAGTGAATTCTCAGATAGGAATCAAACCCATGACCTTTGGAAATCCGGTCCAATGCTCTCAGCATTGGACCGGATATCCAAAGGTTATGGGTTAATTTTTTCCAATATTTTTCTATTTAAAATTTATCATGACCATTTTTAAATTGTCGTTTTTATTTAATAAATTCCAGTAATAATTGAAAGATTTCCTAGGTTTTATTTCTTTATCCCTCGTAGAACAATAGTTTCATTTAACTACAATTGAAGCTATTTAATATTTCCAGTAGAATATTAATTATATATCCATTGATATGTGTGCTTATGGTCCTAATTTCTAACACGTGCATGAACATAACGAAAATGAACGCAGTAAGAACGCTTCACGATCACGAATGCTAGTTGTCTTGTCTCCTTCGAGCTGGCGGCATGACATGCTTCTCGTTCGTGAACTCTGAATGCTGATTCTAGGGTTAATATTGATACTGCTACTACTACTACAACTCTTCCTTTTTCTATGAAGTACGGGGAGACTCTTAGCCTTCTTCATACCTGATGTTAAGTATTGATAACGCCGAAGATGGAAGCGAGCCTCTCCCGGAATCCCCAATCACTGAGGAACTGGCTATCTTATCTTTAACTGCCGGAATACAAAAATGCTGAAAACATTGTTGTTATGGCGTCAGACTTAGATAAGATGGTGGTTGCTAGCCAGGTGAACTTAAAACAAGTCCTACCACCAACCAAACCGAATACAATATGTACCCAAGTGAAAATCGAACCTGGGACCACTGGGACTGATACCGGTGGTTGTACCAATAGACCACAGAGGCGGTTAAAACTACCTTAGACACCGCCTTCATACATTTAGCTCTTGGCTGTTTTACTCTGCCACAAATGGCACAGTCTACTGTGACAACGCCATACGGCATCAACAATCGTCCCTAGCATCCGAGTCATTTGCTTGAAGAAAAACGTCAAAATTTGTGGTCACATTTTTTGATCCGTTGTTTTTATGAATCGCGGTATCTAGTTCTAGCAACGCGAAGACCAATGCTAACTCTATACTGAAAGTGTATTATTTTCAATAACATTGCGCAATAAAAGTATTGAACAATATTATTGTAGGTCTAGGGGCACGCTTTACATGTTTTCATTTAAATTTTAATACATTTCCATAAAACAAAATATAAATGTTTAATCTTTTATACAAGCTACAAATGCTACAATTCAAATGAAAGGCTCGCATATAAATTACTCTAAAAAGAAGGTTTCTCTACCGACAAATAAATTTTAATTCGCAACATCCAAAATGCCAGTTGAGGCACAGTATAATGACACACAGTATTTTATCTTCTTACGAAAATTCTGTTCGCGAGTAATAATACCTGACCCCAGTGAGAGCTCGGCGAGAGTCTCACACCCATTTGTACTAACCTTAACATTAGCCTAAGCCTTTTCTATACTTACCTATCTTATCTTAATAAAATAGATTTTCATTAATCTTTTATGACGTTCTTAACGTCTTAAAGATTAGCGTCCGGTGGCCTAAGTGTTTCCTTTCTTAACTTACGGGGCCAATATCGAACGCACATACATAGGTTTTTCTTATTATGGATGTCTCAAATATAGATAACAAATAGTCTTAGGCGATTCTTAAGTATAGTGCAAATAGGGTAGTATGTAGTTAGTCTTGAATACGCCGCGGTGACAAACGCAAGCTGTGAAAATTTTGTACGCAGTAAGCATGTGGTAATGGTTAATTTATATTGGCGGGCAGCCCTATCACCAGCCTATCACGTATTGCATTGCATACCGCGCGGCTGCAATAATAATAATACACTTTTATCAAGAAAAGGGCTAAGACAACTTACTGTATATACTTAATGTATACTGTGGTTGAGGCGACCTACTTCAGACATTTCAGTATCAGTTCAGACATATGTTCGCTCTTATTAGATTTTGATTTATATTAGAAGTTGTAGAGGAGTTTGCTTGGAATTGGAATACAGGAATACAATAGGATTAATATAATAATAATACGCCTCCACCTTACATTTTGGAAGAGAAAGAAAAATATAGAATGTGTCAGCTGTAGCTTTCCAGTGCAGATAGTTAAAGCCTAACAGACAGGCTTTAAAAACATGTTTTACAATCTGCCTAGCCATTTTGTAAAACGGCGAATTCTACAATTCTGTAAAAAACTGTGTTTAGTGATGGAGCTGCCTTTGCATAAATTTAAAATATATGTTAAAAAGACGCTCTTAAGAAAAGGTTATTACAAGGTAGATGATTATTTAAAAGACTAAAATGCATGGATGTGATACTAACACAAAACATAACTATTGTAGTTAAATAAAAGGAAAATATTCTAATAACTGAGTATGAGATTTTTTTTAATTAAATATATTTCAAGGCTTGTCTTTGGCAACAACATGTTCCATTGTTGTAAATGTTGTTGTTTCTGTTAAAGCCGATATGTTTCTTGCGGTCATTCTTCTTATCAGTTAAAAGATGTCCTGAATGGCTAGTGGGGAAAAGTAATTGGACTATTCGATAGTACTTATCTATAAGTCTATTTGAATAAAAGTCTTTGACTTGCCTTTAACTTTAAACACACCTAAATTTTCAACTTACCTAAAACTGCAAAATGCATATTTATTACCACGGAACTATAGTACATATTCCTTCGCAGTCACATAATAACCTTTAAGTACCTATTTCGCCGCCCGGTGCGCTTTTGAAACGACAATTTTAACAAAACGACAATTTTTAACAGCTTTCACAGATTGTTAAAGAGGTTATAAATCTTCTGAGAACCATTTTTATCACGTTCCATTCTTTGGCGCTGTTTATCGGTTATTGCCTATTTAGAGGCTTATTAAAGCAATGGATTTGCCGCGAAATACGTGCGTTCTAACTTGAGACCCCATTTTAGCGAATCTGTGGATTTCAAGATGGCGGTTTTTGTGAAATGAGAGAAGCCTCTGTCTGTATTTGTTTCGACGAGACTGATACCCAGTTCTTGCGAGTAATTTAAGAAGTCTATCTAAATTTAACAACGTGTTCTCCGATTCGTTTTTAGAAGTAGATAAGATAAGATAAGATAACATTTATTTGCTTGATTATGGTTATATATTGATCTTAAATAACTAGTTTCCAACATATTCTATCGCATTTAGCGATGTGCAAATATTCATTTTCACAAAAATATGATCTAATTGTAAATAATAATAGTAGGTTTCACAAAACAAAAATAATATAAATTTTACCAGCACTAGCCAAAAATTATAATAAAAAAAACAATAGATAAAAAACAATGTCAAATTCATCAGAAAATAAAATAACACCAAAAAAAATACAGTTAAAAGGAATGTCAAATTTTATCATTAAGGAAGCCAGCGATTTTATAATACATTTTGACCGTAAGTAAATTTAACAATTTTGATTTCAATTTTAAATATGTCAAAAATCTTCATGTCATTGGGTAGTTTATAGAATATGCGCATCGCCATACAATGAACATTTTTTGAATATACCATTAATCTTTGGTCTGGTATACAGAGATTATCGCCTTGTCTTCTTCTGTATAAGTTATTACTTTTAATATAATAATAATAAAATAAAATATTTGTTTAATTCCCATCACACATAATAGAACTTAGGACTAGTTGATATTATAGGTACAGTCGGGGACTTTCCCGGTTGATCAGTAGAGTTTTTTCAAGGAGCTTTATTTAAAAAAGTAAAAGATATATAGAAAACGTTTATATCACAAATAATAGACAATAAAGAAGTATTTTATTTGAATAATAAATTATTTCTTTAACCTTAGTACTTTTCGAGAAAATGTTTCTCAAAAAAACTCTACTGATCAACCGGGAAAGTCCCCGACTGTACACTGTACGTGTTTCTACCATTTGTGAGGGACTGGTGCCTGAAATAGGTTTCAGAAAACGAAACCTGTGCTACAGGTCGCCAGGCCTACCCACAGACAATAGAATGACGTATAAATATTATAAGTGGGTGTATTATGACAGTACACGTCTTAAGTTCAGAATTTATTGTAAGTAGCTTAAAATAACAAAGTAGGTAGGCTAAATTATATAAAATTACTAATATAAGTAGATAATCCAAAGCTAAGACATTGTGAATGAGTGTGAGCATGTGTCGTTTGAGTGTAAGTGGTGTGTGTGTGGGTGTGTGTGTGTGTGTGCGTGTGTGTGGGTGAGAGTGTGTGTGGATGTATGAGTATATGTGAAAGCGAAGAGATAGGCAACCTTACGAGAACCATTCTTTTTTAATTGGTAAAGGATAGTCTTAGTTTATTACAAAATATCGATAATTTTTACAATAAGTGCCATCTCTAATATGTAGTAGTAGGTATAAGATAGAAGCATTTATTTTTTTCCATTTCAGATGTGGACCTCAATTGTTCACGAGCTATTTTACCTGTAATAGCTGCTATGCTGTGTAGTGTCGGCTTAGAATAGCACTACCCCCTCCCATCCCGTGGGAGCAAGGACCCATTAATCCGGTTATAAGGTTAACCCGTATATTTGATTAACCCTTATACCGATTAACCCTTATACCGATTAACCCTTATACAATATGGATTAACTATAAAAATTATGCTGATTAATCCGAATGAAAGAGATAGGAGAAACGAAATACTTCATACACAAAACACCAGAGCGGGTGGAGAGCGGTGCGCTCTACGATCTCAAACGATTACATTAAGTACGTTTTGCAATCCTACTAGGCTGATTTGATATTATACATATAATTATCTATTATTAAAAATGTCCACGAAAATGAAATATGTACCGGAGACAGAGATGAATACGGAAGAATAATTATAAAGAATTGTGACCAAAAACAATATGATTCTCAATGTTTGAAGATGTGGAGGAGGAACCCAAAACATTAAAAATAATAACAGAATTAAGTTATGGCACACTGACTCAACCAATTTAGGTACCGATATGAATTAAAAAAAAGATAGCTGAGATTTTGGTGATCGGATAGGTGAGCGACTATTAAAACTACACCTACCTACGAGCTCGGTGGAACAATCAGGGAACTTCCCGGTTCTCCTACAAACTTGGCCACACTGCGATCGCCAACCCGCCTGCCAAGCGTGGCGATTATGGCAAACCCTCCCTTTGGGGCAGGCCTATACCCAGCAGTGGGTGTTATGTGGCTGATTCGAAGACACATATAGCAGCCTGGCTTAGTATGTGTTAAGAGATAGCAAACATCTTGATCAAGACAAATACAATGTTCGTACCTGGTTCGTACATACTGCAGAATAATAAATCAGTAAGTATTAAAGCCAATGATATTTTAAGTGTGTACTTGAAGCAGATATACAACGTTATTTTATATTTACCCAAAACCTCAAAACCATTTGTAGAAACCATAATTACGAACAACTTTTTGTATGGAAGTAACTCTGAAACCAGGAAAAAAATATCTGCTGTTTCATACATTTTAGCAGAATTAGAATAAATTTTTGTATGGATCAGCTTTTTCGCATTTTCTGGGTTGCTTCCATACAAAAAGTTGTTTGCTATGATGAGTTCTACAAATGGTTTTGAGGTTTTGGGTAAACATAAAATAACGTTGTATACGAGCTGGTATTGTGAAAACTGGGAACACCCTATATGGGATCCGGTTCAAATTTGCTTTCTTTCATTTCCGTGCTTTTTCGTATCTTTTTGTCCTACTTGACAAACACAATGACAAACACAAGATTGCATTTCTAATGATACACAATGTATGCATCCCCGGACAAGGCAAATATTTGTGTGCATGAACTATTTGTCTTGGTCTGGACGTTTAATATGTATATTATGTAGGTATGTATTTACAAAAAAAAAGTATATGAGCTAGCGCAGACGACGGATAACGGAGGACTTTTTGTCCGCGACACGTCTTTATTGTTAACCAAATAAGATTCAACTTAGACCGCGTATATCCGCGAAAAGGCCGCGATAGTCCTCGTTATTTATTCAACTTTATGTTCTTAGTAAAAAGGTCGTGTCGCGGACAAAAAGTCCTTCAATGTCCGTCGTCTGCGCAGGCCATAAAAGTATGTTTATCCGGGGTCTAGTATCCATAATACAAGTTCTTCATGAAACTTAACGTGGGCTAGATAATTGGTGTGTTATATGCAATTATTATTATTATTATATTATTACTATGAAGTATAACTATAACCTAACTATATCTTTACAATTATAAAGAGGAAAGATTTAATTGTTTGTTTGTTTGTTTGCTTTGAATAGGCGCCGAAACTACTTAATGGATGAATTTTGGTACACTGATAGTAGATAGTAGATAGCCTGGTTATGAACAAAGGATACTTTTTATCCCGATATTCCCACGGGAACGTGTGAACGTCGGGTGAAACCGCGAGCGGCCGCTAGTCTAGTATAAAATATCATTGATTTAAAATTTTTGCATTTTTCAATGCTATTTTTATACTTATGATAAATTTTAGATAGAAAAATATTGGAAAAAATTTACTCGGCCACAAGTGAATTCTCAGATGGGAATCGAACCCACGACCTTTGGAAATCCAGACCAAAGAGAACATTGGACCGGATTTCCAAAGGTCGTGGGTTCGATTCCCATCTGAGAATTCAATTGTGGCCGAGTAAATTTTTTCCAATATTTTTCTATTAAAAATTTATCGTAAGTCATTGATTTAAGTTATTTTTTTAACAGCGTGCCTCTTTTCGAAGCGACACTTATTTCAGTAGGCGGCACTAAATCCGTAATATGCTCTTTATAACTTCCTTATTTCTCTTTAATTTTAATTTATGCACACTAGAAAAAAAGTAGTCTTGCAAGATGCTTAGACGGGTCAGGTCAACTTGGAGATTGGAGACTGGTTATTTTTTATTCTAGTACCTATTACTGATAAAAATATAAAACAGGCAAACAGACAGATCATGTTAATAAAATATAAGTAGGTATAGGTAAATAGTAACGAAAGGTCAAAATATGGTGAAGTAAGACAGACCATTTTTTTTTTTTTTTTTTTTTTGTTTTGAGTGAGGGGAATCCAGTCTTTACAGATTCCTGCCTTGAGGATATGCTGGGGTCACCTAGCATACCCGTCCTGGTAAAGACCTAGCACACTATCTCTCGCCACCCCCGTTACCCCGTCGAGCCTAATAGACTCGGCGGGGTTACGGGGTAGGACTCACCCACTCCTGATCCTCCACCGGGCCAAAGGCCGGATGGGAGATCGGGACTGGGGAGGGACGCCCACCTCGCGACCCCCCAGTCCGTCTCGGAAGGCAGACCGGAGGATCGGGAGGGGGGGGCACTACCAGCTAAGCCCCTCACTGCTTGCCTTCTCACTGCCACAGGCCACGGGGGACCAGAAGTAAGACAGACCTAAAATTTCTCCAAAATTTATGCTAAATGTATGGTAGATCGCTGGGGTGAAATTTCTGAAAGGAAAGCCGTTGGGAATCGGTATGGACTCTTCCCCGCTGGTTAATAGTAGACCTGTCAGACAGATTTTTGTCTGCCGCCACTCTAGAGGGTTATTTTTATAAACCTTAAGGGCAACTCGGTACCTTCCTGTCATTTAAACAACGAAACAAACAATACCGAAAATTCAAAATTACCGTCATCTTCCATTAAAAAGTAAACAGTACGCAAACACACTTCGTCCCTCAGCTCCGTATAATAACTTCGTTCCGTCGAGTTTATTATGTTTTAATTGGTTTCCACACGGCTCGGTCAGACATTTTGAAATTTGATTGTTTTATTCGCAGGTCCTTGGTGTATGGGGCTGTTTCAAACAAACGTCACGGGAAAATATAGTACAATTTTGGTACTAATTAGTACTATTATTTGTAATATAGTGACTTTAATAAATTAAGTTGTTAGAGTACTTGATCGCGTTAATGTGAACGTAAAATTATGTAAGTTAAATTAGGTAGGCCTTGACAGATGATGTGACAGATGTGATATGAAAAATTTACAAATCCTCAGAAGCAAAGTAAGCTACTCATAACTTACTTTTATATTGTGAAACAACCTTAAATACGTACGTTAAATATTAATTTTTTTAACTTTACTCAAAACCCCTAAACTCGTAGAACTCATCAATACAAACAACAAGCAACACTAACTACTTTCACTTCTAAATGACTTCCTTGTTTACACTAATATTAAATCAATATCCTAACCTATCAATTAAGACACCCAAACACTATTTACTTCGCACTTAGTAGCTAAAGATTGTGTATAGACAGCATAAATTATACAACAGATAAGCTAATTTTATTATGCCCCAAACACACGTAGGCGTTCGTATCTCTCTCTATACGCTCGTCCTACACGACTCATAAATTGTGGTTACAACTTAATACAGAGATATGGCTGATCGAGTTATTTTTTTTTATGCGGTGATGTCATAAATTTTTATAACGTCTTTTTGACGTTAAGTAGTGTCAATGTAAATTTTTTTATGCTTCTTGGGTGGGCGAGTGAGTTTTAAACGGTTGTAAGTTACAGTTTGCGTATTTAAATAATCTACGAAGCTACAAGTTAGTGCATATTGATTAAAATTCGTCTAACCTGTCAAGTTCCAACCTATTCCAATTTAAGTAACTAAAGTCTGTAGAAACCATCTACTGAGCCAAAAACTAGACATTGGCGAAATCCAAAAGGTCACTGCCATTACTTAAAAAGAAGAAGAACGAAACGACTGCATTTGAAAACCAGATGAATGAAGCTATGGCTTAAAATAAGACACTTTGCCATGTTTTTGAGCCTGGGGGGCCTGGGGGTAGACCAGGCAACCACCTACACTGGAGCACCTGGAAATCATTAAATAGACTCGGTACTGGTGTTGGCAGGTGGGTGCGGAGTGAACCGGTCAAGAATGGGGGTTCTCTAGCAATGGCAAATGCACTTGCGTGGCAACTCAAATAATGCAGCACATGCTCTCCTGCCCAACCTCCCTACTGCCTGCACCCAACGCGACCTTAGTGAGACCAGCCCGAAAGCCGTTGATGTACCTAGGCGAAACTTATCTACCATTGACTCGAAAAGATAAGATAAGATAGATAAACTAAGATGATAATTACTTTGCTATTTCCTATTCTTTCTTTCTTTTATTCTTCTCCCTGTTAAAATAGTTTCTATATATAACCAAATGCGAGGTTATGAATAAAACGTACTGATATAGTGAAAGATATAAATAACTTGAATATTAGCATATCGCGAGACTGAAATGTATCGCCTTAGGTTAATGTTATGAATGGATATCGTATTCCCCGCACGCATTATATCAGCTACCGAGTAAGGCTCTGCATACGCTAAGACTGGTGGCACTTGGACAAGATTACGTAGAGGTTTGTTTGATTCGTAAGAACATATATATATATTGATTTTATTAGCGACTCCTTAGCCTTTATCATACCTGATGTTAAGTATTGATAAGGCTGAAGATGGAAGCGAGCCTCTCCCGGAATCCTCAACCACTGGGGAACTGGCTATTTTATGCTAACTAACTGCCGGAATACAACAGTGCTGAAAATATTGTTATTATGGCGTCAGACTTAGATAAGATGGTGGCAGCTAGCCAGGCGGACTCACAACAAGTCCTACCACCAACCAAACCAAATACAATATGTACCCCCGCTGGGAATCGAACCGGGACCCCTGGGTCTGATACCGGTGGTTGTTACCACTAAACAGAGGCGGTTAAAGTACCTAGGTACTCTGAGAATCTAGTAGTATGGACATGCATCCGTCAAATATTTAACAACACCGTAGCAAAGCCTAAACAGTCTTTGCACTGCCTAGAACTAGAAACGGCTTAAATGACGCACTCACACAGATACGCGCCGCTACACGTGCTCGGAACTGTTTTCCAGTGAAAACCAATGAGATTGAAGGGCCACGTCAGTGTGTAAGCGCGTCATGTCGGCCGAGTAAAAGGACTGTTTATGTTCAGACTGTGCCCAGGACCTCTATTTTTGAATCACTCGTCGCGCGAGTGGCGAGGTTCATGGGGAGGCGATCAGGCGATTAGCGACCTTGCTTGTGTAGACATAGCTTGCTTTTCGCTTAACCCCTCGCGCGCTCGCGTTGAGAGGCGGTATTACAGACGAAAAGCGAAGCTATGTATATAGGTGCAAGGTCGCTTTTACCAGGCCTGTTTCACTCCCCGTGTATGCTCGAAAACATACCTACGCGCGGCGGCCCCTCCGGCGGTGCCAATATAGTAGGGACTCACGAGCGAGCAGTGACGCACGCGCGAGTTTTGTTTGTCACCTACTTTCCGTAGTTAACTACCTTAAAATAAGTTAAATTTTTTTGATAGAATCAGGCGTTACTTGGCGGAAATCCATATCTTAGTAGAAAACGAAAAATATGTCGCGTAATTCCGCAAGAAAAAATGCAGATGCAGCCCAGTGACACACCTTGCACCTTCACCGACTACTCTACACGTGTTTCGCCCACACACGGAGCATCCTCAGGAGTTGTTAGACCGTGCCAATCTCAGCACCGAGTGAGTAAAATGGCCCCAAACAGCCGTATTTAATGCTTCCCACACCCCCCCTCCCCGCCCCCAGTGTGACGCATCGCGACTATAAGAGTGAGACAGAGTAATAATTAATGGAAATTGTTATAATAAATGTAAATTAAATGTAAAAGTATGATATAAATATGTGATATCGATGGAAGTTTTTTTTTTTTTTTTTTTTTTTTTTTTTTTTTTTTTATTTATTTATGAATCCCTATCACTGTTTGTTTGTCTACAAATACGCAGAAGTGGGAAGGAAGAAACATTTATCTGATCGTTAAGTATGGCTCCATCAACATTATGTTTGATAATTTCTAATTGTTCCAACACGTTCAGTCGTAAACTTTTATTACAAGTATGTAAAACCTCGTAGGAATGCCCATCAGATAATTGGTGACCGGTATCTAATAAATGTTCCGCGAAATGAGATCGTTCTGGTCGGGCATTCCTATAGGCAGAAATATGTTCTTTATAACGTGTTTCAAAACAGCGCCCAGTTTGTCCCACGTATACGGAATTACACTCGTCACATGTTAACCTATATACACCTGACTTCCTGCCAACCTCTGTTTTTTCCTTACCATTGCAAATGGCCCGTCGAACGGTGTTAGTGGTTCGAAATGCCACGTGAACGTCGTTGTTTCTTAAGATTTTTGATATTTTCTCTGAAATTTTCCCTACATAAATCATACTTGACCGATAAGTATGAACAACACGTTCACGCGGCACCGCATATAAAAGTTTAGCCATCTGTTTGTTAATTTTAGTCTTAACCATTTTATCTATCATCCGTCGATCATAACCATTTGCAACGGCAATATTATAAATGGTATTTAATTCTTTCATATAAGATTCATTTGACAAAGGCACCGTCAATAGACGATTAATATAAGAATGAAAAGCAGCTAGTTTGTGTTGCCAAGGGTGACAGGAAGCCGCGGGTATTACTACATCAGTATGTGTAGGCTTTCTATATATTTGGAAATTATGACGACAATGTTCCCGTGTAATGGTTAAATCTAAGAAATTTATAGAATTATCGACTTCAACTTCTAGTTTAAATTTAATCTTTGGATGTAAATTATTTACAAATGAATAGAAAGACTCTAATTCTTGTCTAGTACCGGTCCAGCATATGAGTATATCATCAACATAACGATAATAATAAAGAATGTTATTATTACCTGTGAAATGCCTATTCTCAAAATTGTCCATGAAGATCTCCGCCATCAGAGGTGATAGCGGAGAACCCATGGCCAACCCCTCCTTCTGTTTGTAATACCCACCATTGAATTTGAAATAGTTTTGTTGCATGCAAATATTGGTTAAATGCACAATTTCGTTTGCCTCCCCTGGATGAATACGCCTTCTCTCTAGAATATTTGAGAGTATTTTGAGAGTTTCTTGATAGGGAACGTTAGTAAACAAACTGTCAACATCCAGAGAAAGAAAAATAGAATTAGGAGGTAAAATAACATCCCTTATTTTGGCAATTAAATCTGCTGTATTTTGAATACTATATTTAGGATAAAATGATGACTTTTCTTTAATAATATCATTTAACTTTTTTGCTAGCTCATATACCAACACGACCAGTCCTGCGGCCGGTTTGGCCATACGTAAAGCTCAAAAAGTCTGGTTAGATGCGGAATCTCGCCGTTGGTTCGCGATTAGAGACAATCTTAAATTACATATTAAAATTTTACATACAGAATTATCACACAATTTACATAGCGTTGAGTTCGACCTTTTAGACCAAAAGGCTAGAGATCTCGCATCACAGACTATTCATTATAAGTTTATTAATCAATCTCACAAATTACAAAGGTTAAGGGTAACACAACACGGTGGAAGTAATGTGGGTAGACATAGTAGAAATAACAATGGTAGGATTGGTGATGGACATTCCTTCTATCCCCGCGTAGAAAACTTAACAAATGTGCAATTTTCCCAAAGCGAGGTGTCGCTTTTGGAAAAAGGTCTCAAATATAACATAACCCCAAAATTGACTTCATCTTTGGTGGAGGGATTAGCTGTAGATTCAGAGGTGGCTATTGTTATTAATAAAAAGGATAATATGGTGAAGGGTGTGGTTACCAACGAATTAAATAAAATTCAACCTACTAACTGTGGGGGGCCCGAGTTGCGAACAGTGAGGTCGTTGCAACAAAAAATAGATAATAATGATTTAATAGTGACAAAGGCTGATAAGGGCAATAGTATTGTTATATTAAATAAAGATGAATACATAAATAAAGTTCAGGACATAATTCATAGCGACGACTTCATTCCTTTGCGCTCGGACCCGACGACACGGTACAACACGGAGGTCAAAAATAATATTAATCATTGTAAATTTCTTTTTCCAAACGATTATTCATCTCGGCTAATCACCCCGATGAATCCACAGGCCCCTGTGTTGTACGGTTTACCTAAAATACACAAAGACAATGTTCCCGTACGCCCTGTGGTTTCATATATAGGATGTCCAGCATATGAGCTAGCAAAAAAGTTAAATGATATTATTAAAGAAAAGTCATCATTTTATCCTAAATATAGTATTCAAAATACAGCAGATTTAATTGCCAAAATAAGGGATGTTATTTTACCTCCTAATTCTATTTTTCTTTCTCTGGATGTTGACAGTTTGTTTACTAACGTTCCCTATCAAGAAACTCTCAAAATACTCTCAAATATTCTAGAGAGAAGGCGTATTCATCCAGGGGAGGCAAACGAAATTGTGCATTTAACCAATATTTGCATGCAACAAAACTATTTCAAATTCAATGGTGGGTATTACAAACAGAAGGAGGGGTTGGCCATGGGTTCTCCGCTATCACCTCTGATGGCGGAGATCTTCATGGACAATTTTGAGAATAGGCATTTCACAGGTAATAATAACATTCTTTATTATTATCGTTATGTTGATGATATACTCATATGCTGGACCGGTACTAGACAAGAATTAGAGTCTTTCTATTCATTTGTAAATAATTTACATCCAAAGATTAAATTTAAACTAGAAGTTGAAGTCGATAATTCTATAAATTTCTTAGATTTAACCATTACACGGGAACATTGTCGTCATAATTTCCAAATATATAGAAAGCCTACACATACTGATGTAGTAATACCCGCGGCTTCCTGTCACCCTTGGCAACACAAACTAGCTGCTTTTCATTCTTATATTAATCGTCTATTGACGGTGCCTTTGTCAAATGAATCTTATATGAAAGAATTAAATACCATTTATAATATTGCCGTTGCAAATGGTTATGATCGACGGATGATAGATAAAATGGTTAAGACTAAAATTAACAAACAGATGGCTAAACTTTTATATGCGGTGCCGCGTGAACGTGTTGTTCATACTTATCGGTCAAGTATGATTTATGTAGGGAAAATTTCAGAGAAAATATCAAAAATCTTAAGAAACAACGACGTTCACGTGGCATTTCGAACCACTAACACCGTTCGACGGGCCATTTGCAATGGTAAGGAAAAAACAGAGGTTGGCAGGAAGTCAGGTGTATATAGGTTAACATGTGACGAGTGTAATTCCGTATACGTGGGACAAACTGGGCGCTGTTTTGAAACACGTTATAAAGAACATATTTCTGCCTATAGGAATGCCCGACCAGAACGATCTCATTTCGCGGAACATTTATTAGATACCGGTCACCAATTATCTGATGGGCATTCCTACGAGGTTTTACATACTTGTAATAAAAGTTTACGACTGAACGTGTTGGAACAATTAGAAATTATCAAACATAATGTTGATGGAGCCATACTTAACGATCAGATAAATGTTTCTTCCTCCCCACTTCTGCGTATTTGTAGACAAACAAACAGTGATAGGGATTCATAAATAAATAAAAAAAAAAAAAAAAAAAAAAAAAAAAAAAAAAAAAAAAAAAAAAACTTCCATCGATATCACATATTTATATCATACTTTTACATTTAATTTACATTTATTATAACAATTTCCATTAATTATTACTCTGTCTCACTCTTATAGTCGCGATGCGTCACACTGGGGGCGGGGAGGGGGGGTGTGGGAAGCATTAAATACGGCTGTTTGGGGCCATTTTACTCACTCGGTGCTGAGATTGGCACGGTCTAACAACTCCTGAGGATGCTCCGTGTGTGGGCGAAACACGTGTAGAGTAGTCGGTGAAGGTGCAAGGTGTGTCACTGGGCTGCATCTGCATTTTTTCTTGCGGAATTACGCGACATATTTTTCGTTTTCTACTAAGTTAAATTTAAAATGGCAACACGTAAAAAAAAAACTCGTAAATATTGTGCAGTGTTCAACTGTTTAAACACGAATCGCGATCCAAAGTTAACTTTTTTTACGCTCCCTAAGGACGATGAAAGGCAAGTTCTACTTTAAAGTGGTTATTATTATTATGAAATTCTCATTCATGTTAGGTTTATTACGTAGGTTTAATATAAATAGGTAGGTACCTACCTACTTAGGTTACGAAAATAAGTAGGAACGTAGGTTGGTGTAATAATCTTTCACGAGTTTGATAGAATTAAACGAATTTCTGATGTTTGAGACTAACGTTCTGTTTTGTCGTTATAGGTTATAGGTAGGTTTGTTATTTTTTTTCACTTTTGGTAGGTACCTATTAACCTTTAATATATCTTATAATAATATACCTTTTGATTATACTATGCATATGCCGACACAAAGCCTACCTATAAATAAATGAATCACAAAGAGGCAACCCTAGCTGCGTCAGAAAGAATACGAGTTACGCGATAGAAAGAGACGCAGAATGTAGTTGAATATAATGCTAGGCATTTAGCGCAGCGCGACGTGAATAGGACTTTATTGCGTCGTGAGCTAGACTAGCAATTTATTTGATTGGAGTTGCGAAGTGAACCTTCTGTACTTGTACTATTAAGTATTCTGTGCTTTTACGCAATACCTACGGAAACTCAAACGTCGCACGAAAATCAGTAGAATCCTCGAGATGAGTGAATAAAAAATAGAGCTCCAGGACCTCCATTTTTGAATCACTCGTCGCGCGAGTGGCGAGGTTAGTGGGGAGGCGATCAGGCGATTTGCCACCTTGCGTATGTAGACATAGCTCGCTTTTCGCTTTGCCCTTCGCGCGCTCGCGTTGGGAGGCGGTATTACAGATGAAAAAAATCCGAAGAAACCTCGAGACGAGTAAATCAAAAATGGAGCGCCTAACCTCGGCGCTGACAGCCAAAATATGTAATGAGTGCGCTGACCACCGTACCATAGTTAATTCGTAAAACGTACGCGCTGCTAGCTCGGTACGCTTCCTAGAATGTCACGCATGTCGTCAGTGTGCTGAGATGAGACTAAAAACTAGCCCTGGATGATAAGTTCTTTCTTTTTTTAAGTCGGTTAAATACTGTACGGCGTATTTGTGAGTCAAAAAAGAAAGCTATTGAACTGAATGAAGTTCATACTGAATTAACGCCTATCTGTTTATAAACACAATGTTTGTCTTGAATTTTCTCCAAAAAATATAATATTTTAGTATCGCCATGAATAACAAGAACTTTTCTCATTCTATTTTCATTATGAATTCGCTTGAAAAAATGTTATTTTTCTTGTATCGTGATAACTAAAACGAATATTTTCTTAAGCTTCCAAGAAACTTTGCATACAACCTTTTTAAATAAGGCTTTATTCATAGATCCCTTTCTTTTAAGAAATCCGTAATTACATTTCTACCCATATTTCTCGTAATAAGTAACTCTAGTCTGTCTGTTTCTTTTCTTCTTTTCTTTCTGCACAAACAAAACATTTTCTCAATTCAGTTGTTTTTTAGGGTTCCGTACCTCAAAATAAAAAACGGAACCCTTATAGGATCACTTTGTTGTCCGTCTGTTCGTTCGTCCGTCCGTCTGTTTTCAATTATATCGGGAACGCGTGGAGGTATCGGGTTGAAATTAAACCATCTATCGAACAGTCTGTTCAAGGTGTAAAAAAAAACAAACTTGTGAATTAACATAAAACAAAGATAGGACCGTTTATGTCGGTATCAAAATTGATAGGGTACTTCCCGTAGTACTTTGCCAAATTTCATAGTTCTAGGTCAAAACATAGAACTATGAAATTTGGCAAGTAATATCGTCTTTTACAAAATAAAAATTGGCAATTTACACTTTTAAACTTTCGCGTTGCATTATTAATATTGAAAATTGAAACGGGTATTAAACGCGTAGAAACGTGATAGGTATTTCATCTATCTAATTTTCCCGACGTTTTGGCCAAATTTCATCGGCCGTGGTCACGGGCTGACTGAATTTCGGGAATAATTCGAAAAAAAAAAAATACTGCAAAAGCAAAAAAAATACTCGATTCCTAAATTATTTATAATAATATGTGGCTACCTAAGAACCTACAAATTTGTCAGTCAGTGAAGGTGTATGCCACTGCATGTTTTGTATCTGCAAGTGGTGCATATTGGACGTTCAAGTCCACACTTATAATATCATTGCCACAGTCTAAACATAATCAGACTTTGCACTCGGCCAATATGACGCGGTCACAAAAACCCGCGATCTCACTGGGGTGTACCTCTGTCGGGGTTCCGCAAGAATTTAGAAAAAAAAATCAAAACACCTCTCTCTGGTCGCTCCGCGGCTGCGCGGACTCCGCGTCAAATCTAAAATTAGTTATGGATGAAGCGGTAAAAATAATTAATTTTATCAAATCACGACCACTACAATCCCGATTGTTCTCATTATTGTGTGAAGATTATGGCAGCAAACATAAAACACTGCTGCTCCATACAGAAGTGCGATTGCTGTCTCGGGGTAAAACTTTAACAAGGCTATTTGAACTTAGAGCCGAGTTACAAATGTTTCTTTCAGCAGATACTTCTTTTAATTTGAAGGACCGTTTGTATGATAAAACTTGGTTGTTCCGATTGTCTTTTATGGCGGATATCTTTCAAAAACTTAACGGATTGAATTTATCGTTGCAAGGTAAACAGACAACAGTGTTTCAGGCCTATAAGAAAATAACTGCTTTTAAAAGAAAATTAGATTTTTGGATCATTTGCATTGGTAAGAAAGAAATAGAAAGCTTTACGTTACTCAGTGAGTTTGTTAGCGAAAACGACTCAGAAATGTTTAAAGATGATGTGTTTGAAGAATTGGTCCAATATCTCAGTTCGATGCGCGCATCTTTTGAAAAGTATTTTCCCGAAGAACACAATACAAAAATTAAAGTGAATTCATGGATTTATTTTTTTACCCAACTTGGAAAAGCCTGAAAACATGTCAAACGAGATATATGAATTTCTTTTAGAAATGTCATCAGACACAAGTATGGAGTCACTGTTCAAAACGACGCCTCTCAATGATTTTTGGTGCAGAATCCAAGATGAATATGCAATGCTTGGCCAAATGACTCTGGATATTCTTCTCCCGTTCCCAACTACATATTTGTGCGAAACAGGATTCTCTACCTACGCAGCCACGAAAACAAAATATCGCAATAGACTGGACGCCGAAGCTGATATGAGACTCCAACTTTCTTCCATCAAACCTGATATCAACCAATTGATGAAAAATAAAAAACGGTTTCATACCTCCCACTAGTTAGATTTTTTCTTTTTTAATGTTTTCTATTATTGTCCTTGCCAAGTGGTGAAGTAAATAATAATTAGTAACTGTTACATTGTACTTTTATTATGCTGATTAATAAAGAATACACTTATAAAAACAATTGTTTCATTGTAGGGTTCCATCAAGTATTTCGCTTCCCAAAAGGGTTCCGTCATTAAAAAAGTTTGAGAACCATTGGTCTAGAGGATGGTTTTATGGGGGGCAGTAGTCAGTGAAGGTGCAAGTATCACTGTTTTGTATCTGCTTTTATGTGCATTTATGCACTTGTGTGCAAAAGTGCCTATTGGACGTTTTTCTTGTGGAAGCAGGTATGATATTTTTTTGTTTTCACAGTAAGTTATATGGATTTTTGCCAGGTGTCACTTAAAATTTGTATGAATGCGAGAGAAACTTGCTCTCGCAGAAGTATGTTCTTTATCACGGGAAGAAAACTACAATACTTAAGAAAGAGCTTTTCATCATACAATATTAAAACAAAACCTCTTTGTTGACAAAGACCTACACTATAAGAGTGCGAATAAATAAGTTCCGGTTCCGTAAAAGTTTCCGAGTAAGTATCTGTTGAAAGTTTTATTTCGACCGAGCGAAGCACTTCCGTCTCTATTTATGTGTGAGGTTGTGTAAAATGTTTTCTTGTAAGGAACGACCTCAGAGGGGCAAGCACAAAAAATATCGAAATAGTATCTAGTAAGTATCGAGCTCGTAATTTCAAAAAATGTATAGGAAAATGAAGTTCCGTTTACGTCCGGGTAGAACGCTGCTCAATATCTCATACATGTTTTACTTTACTTCCTCAATACTTACTCGATACTTATTCGTGCTAGGCCTACAGAACACAGAAATAAGTTAAAACTTATAAGTAAGTTGACCGTGAATAATGCATAACCCGACAGTGTCGAGTATATTTGCTGAGATTATGTATTCGGTGTATGTCGTATGTATTATGTATCGGGCCGACAGAAAGTAGCCTAGAATCATCTCAAAGATATAATCTATCTCTATACCAAAATTAATGTTAAATGGCAAAATCCATCTGAAGTTTTGAGACGTAAAAATATGAGACAGACAAATTTCACTTACATATGAATCAAATTAAAGAAACTTCGCTATGGGAACCATCGACGCAATAAGCCAATTGCCTTTAGAACAAAGAGAACAATACAATAAAGTAGCAAATATAAAAAGATTAGTCTCGCTAGAAGGCTAAATAAAATAAACGTCCAGCGAAGGCTGAACATATATTCCTTTCGTACACCATTCCGGTCTAGTGTCATATCACTTTATATGTGTTCAGCTGTAAAACTTATATGTTCATATAATGGCAGTCTCAGGCACGTTTAAATATCTTGGCACAGACTTCTTTACGACTTGGCAGACTTTCAAAATAAGGCTTAAAGGCTAGGCTTTGTTAATAGAAAATACTTCCTTGTATCTATTGTGGCTAATGATGATAATACCTGAATTAGAAGAGTTAGTTGAACGAAATAGGTTGAGTTTGGTAGGTTGAAATTGACTTGAACAAAAGTCCACCAAAAGGAATTTGAGGAAATCTGAACCTCGATCTAGATAAAATTAAGAAGATCGAAGAGAATAAAACTATTTTCATCAGCAGTGACATTCTTGAATGTCACGTCATCATTCGAATTCTAAGCGAAAACTTAAGCAAGCGTAAGATCCAGTTAATTCTACTATGAAATAACGCCAGAAGTGGCATTCGGTTACGTGATTCCATCGCTTCGATGCTTGCTTAACACTCGAAAGGACTCTTCAAAGTGGCAGATAATTCGCAGAATCGATAATAATGCGTCCTATGCTATGCGCTTTACCTTGCTGTGTTATGTACAGAAGAGATTCCAATGAACATTTCGAAACCAAATCGTCCGTAAAGCTGCTATAATTCCATTTCCATCTTGTTGATATTCTGATGTGTCAGTTCATAAGGGAATCTGTACCATGCAATGCCAATCTTCTTTTTTATACAACGCGTTGCCAGTGAGTTAACTCCGGAATTGCTAATCGTACCTTTGAAATTCCACTTCTGAGAGAAGCTGAGCCAGACCTTACCTGAAAGAGATAAAGGAGAAATTTAAACGAGTCTATAATACCATTAAAGCCCACCTTTAGATCCCCACAACAGTTTCAGCAAACTTACCGAAGTAATAAGTTGATACGTTAATGTTTCTACTTCCTCTAATGTGTACGTAGCTTGGCTCCAAGTAAAACTTGCGCTAAGCCAGTTATGTCACACAGCGCGACTTGAATTAAGACTCTTATCTCGACACCGTGACGTCTGCAGCTTAGGCTCCATTCGGGAACTAGTAGACGTCTTCGCGAATGCCAGAATACAACTTATCTTTTACATCTTCATTATGTGAGTACTGGAAATCTTTTGTGTTCAAGATAAAGTACTTAATTAGATAGTTTTCAGACTTTTTGCTTTTGTAATGGTTTGTGAATAGCAAAGAGCACAATCCTTATAAATTCCAGCATCCATTTTTGGCAAATATTGTTATAGCTTTTCAATTCTAACTGGGATGATGATGTACAGGAAAATAATTCAAGTATAATAATCTCTTTTGATGTGATACACAAATTGATATTCTATTGTTTTATGAACACCGGTGTCCTGCAAGCAAATGACCAATTAAAGAGCAAAAGACACTCAGGGCGAGGCCCATGCCCAGTCATGAACAATGGGGGTCGTGCAAGTTAGTTAAATAGGATAAAGTAAACCTGGAGAGGACCAGAACGGTTTTTTTTTATTTCGAGCATTAGATTAAGTAAATAATGCAGTTGATAGAAAGTGCAAATAGCCGGCGTCTGTAGCAGAATTCCTTATAAGCATTTTTAAGTGTGGCCGCAACGTACCAGATCCTCATCGTCATCACCCATTTATATGTCTCCACTGCAGACCTAGGACACGCACCAGATCGCACAACCGTATTTTAACCGCCTCTGTTGTCTAGTGGTACAACCACCGGTATCAGACCCAAGGGTCCCGGGTTCGATTCCCAGCGGGGGTACATATTGTATTCGGTTTGGTTAGTGGTAGGACTTGTTGTAAGTCCGCCTGGCTAGCTACCACCATCTTATCTAAGTCTGACGCCATAACAACAATGTTTTCAGCATTGTTGTGTTCCGGCAGTTAAAGATAAGATAGCCAGTTCCTCAGTGATTGGGGATTCCGGGAGAGGCTCGTTTCCATCTTCAGCCTTATCAATACTTAACATGAGGTATGATGAAGGCTAAGAGTCTTCCCGTACTTCATAAAATAAAACCTACTTCACTTTTGTTAATTTTAGATGAACTACGAGTATCGAAAATTCGCAAAGCGTGCATTGGTGAATCCATTACTATTACAAGCGTATTTATGCGATGCACTGTGGTATTTTCATTTCTGCTACTTTTTTTCTAGTGCTTAGATTCTATCGGTTCCTAAACAGGTGCCTGGATCTTCTCTCGTGGAAATTTCCCAGAATCACCTGGAAATTCCCGCGCCATGCCAGTTCAACGGGGAATGCCTTTTGGGATTTAATTTAGAATATTTGCAGTATGTTCCTTCTAAGCATTTATCTTTTCGTGAAGTACGTTTGTTGAGATTAGAAAGTTTGCTCTCTACAGTTTGAATTATAATTAACTCACGTTATGCGATTACGCCTGAATCATGCAAAACTACCTACTTATATATGCAAAAGATATTAAAAATGAAAGAGTTTATATTAAAATTAAATATCAGTGTCTGATCTTTTACTAGAAATAGCAGTGTGTAATTCAAAATATAAAGGTGGTTTTAATGACTGCAAATGCAGCCGGGCCGAACGACTTAACGTGCCTTCTGAAGCACGGAGGAGCTCTAGACAGTATAGTTTTGGTCACCTATCCCGTGCCCGACCTTTGCGAAACTTAACTTCAACAATCTCAGGCCAAGCGCGCGGAACACTACGGGATCCTCAATAGGCTCTGAATAGCATAGCACCATCAGAAAAACGGTAACAATCAATAGCATCAATTAGTCAGACAATGGATCGCTGTGACACTAATGGTTTATTGGAAAAAAAAGTATTCTCCGACATCTCGAGAGGCTATTCGAGCAGTCCATCAGATATTGGAATAGACTTTTTTAATAGCATCCATTCCTCTTGAGGTTAGGGAACCGTGGAGGTTTGGATAGTGTCGTCGTTTCGGATGTCCTGGATTTGATTCCGGACCGGGTGGATAATTTCCTGACTTTTCATTATGTCTTAGGGATTGGTTGTTTTTAATTTCCATTGCACTACACAAGCATGTAGTTTATGTGATGCAGTCAACTTCAATAAGTAGATAAAAAAATCATAATATTGGTATGCAGCAGTCAACATTATTTTGATTTGATAATCTTCTTATTGAAATTGATATTTTTTTTAATCTACATTTTGTGAATGTAACAAAAATGCAGGTTAACAACTGTAGGGAACCTTTGTTTTACCTAATGCTAATTTTATGTTTATGTCCTTACTGCTGCTGGGATTCCTATATCTATACTAATAAAACAATATCTTGATTGACTGACAGACAATGCACAGCCCAAACGGCTGAACCGATTATGCTAAAATGTCTACTTTCTATATTGCTACGGGATCATGAACCACGCAGGTGAATCTGCCGGCGGCCGCTAGTGGTTAAATAATGGATTGGGATTGGATTGGAGGATAAAAATAATCCTCCACAAGGACCTAATGCTGATTGTAAATACAAGATCTCTCTGTTCATCTCCAAGAATATATTATCTATCTCCAGGATATTTAATTTTCGGTTATCCATCCCAAGACTGACCTTTGTGAAAATCGCTTAGCAATCGCAAAAAACGTGCTAAATCGCTGCGCTATCTATGTCCTTAATCATATTTATAAGGATCGTGAATTCCCGCCTAATAAAGAAAGGAACTATATCTGTTTCTTAACCAGCAAATAGGATTTCTTGAATAACAAAACATTTTTATCATCTCGGACAAGTTCCAAATCAGGGGATAGTAACCTCTATTCCAATACGTTTACGCTTCAAAGTCCATTGGCTATTGAAATTTCATCAACAAGATACAAGGAAAAGTCTTGTGGAGGGTGAAAATTGTTTACAATAAGTCATGTTTTATGGTGTGTATGATGTTGGCCTATTCGGCTATAGCGATTGTTACTGGGATGGATAATCGAAGATTATGGCCCGTTTGAACATAATTTTTCTCTAAAAAAAAATTTTTGGTTTTACTTTATTCTGACCTTTTAATTTTTACCTATATTTTTCTTTTACTTCCGTTCAGTGCCTACCGCCATCTCATAACGCAGTATTGTTTCAATATTACCATGATATTTAGTACTACGAATCTCTTTTATAGTAAGCTTTTTTTTGAAGTTTTGTCACGTCTTCGCTCAATCATCGCCTCCAAAGTGTGAAGTGTGTCAAAATGTGATAACTTCAATAAAAACAAAACGTTCTTATGACATGATGGTTACTAATTGATGATGTAGAAGGTCTTCTGGACTGGTAGTAAATAATATTTGTCGTCGTCGTCTCAGCCACATACCTAACACTCACTGCTGGGTATAGGTCTCCCCCAAAAGGGAGGGATTTGACATAATCGCCACGCTTGGCAGGCGGGTTGGCGATCACAGTATGGCCAAGTATGTAGGAGACGCTGCTGCCCGTCTCCTGAAGGCTGAGTCCCTTAGTCGCCTTTTACGACACCCACGGGATGAGTAGTGCTATTCTAAGCCGACACTACACAGCTAAGCTAAAAATATTTGTAGCACAACTTAATACGCGGACTGTAGGTACATACTTTCTCATTCGAAATATTACTTGATATCCGAAATTCGTTAATAGCTTTTCGACTACTCCTGCGTTCATTAAATCCGAGTAGTTAAATGAAATCCTTTGACCGCTACTCATTCACATTTCAATTCTAAAAGTTTGATTGGAAATTGAAATTTTGGTTTATTTCAGGTAACCTACTTTACCGGAGTATTTCAGTCAGTAGTCAACGACCTTCGCAATGGTCGGTCAGAGGATGGGTGACCAAATATTTATTATGTTGAGTTCATTCGTGTTTCTATCCACATCGAGTTCGCGTGGTGGGTCAGGGGGCACATTTTCCTCATTCATCCATAAGTTTATTTATTTAGTATGCTTGTCTTAACGTTGTGCTTAGAGCTTTAATATTTTCATCTAAAATAAATTCCTATTGATCTGTATGTACGTCACAACTTGCAGTACAGTAACCTTGTAATGCGAGAAATGTTATAATGTATCGTCCTTCCTTGCGAGTTGAAAATTGTTTACGGTTATAACCATAAAAAGTACTTTTATTTTAGTATTTTTTTTGTGATGGAAATTGATCTTACCCATGTGTTTAAGGTAACTTTTTGATTTGACGACTCTGTATGAAATAAAACAGGGAGAAAAAAGCCCTTGACGAGTTTCTTGCCGGTTCTTCTCGTTACAAGGTCTCCCGCCGTAGGGTTTGTGAACCGATGGCGTACCTTCTTTGACGTTCATAAGTGCTTGTAACAGCCTAGACTGAATAAATGATTTTGATTGATATTTTTATTTATTTAGTTAGTTTATATATTAACTGTTTAATATATTTAATAATTAATATTGATATGTAACTTAATTGATATATTTTTATAGATTTTTTTTGCTAATTGTTTTTAATATGATTGTTGTAATTTTATCATGAATTTATTATTGTAATATGGATTGTGACATCTCAAATAAAGATTTATTATTATTATTATGATGCTGATGATGGATGATGATGGATAGGTACATTTTCTCATTCGAAATATTACTTTAGAATATCGGAAATTCGTTAATAGCTTTTCGACTACTCGTGCGTCCATTAATTCGATGAGTTAAATGAAATCCTTTGACCGCTACTCATTCACATTTCAATTCTAAAAGATGAAATTTTGGTATACGTACATCTTATGTTTTGCCGCGCACTGTTCATTGAAATAAAACAACTTTTACGGATATCAAACGCGCTATATTTCCACGAACTAAGTTGTAATTGTCCGTATTTTTAGGTTTTTTAGGGGTTTTTTGATTTTCCCGACGTTTCGGCACCTTTACAGCTGCCGTGGTCACGGGATGACTGACCAGTCATACGGACAATTGTTCGTGGAAATATAGCGCGTTTGATATCCGTAAAAGTTGTTTTATTTCAATGAAATTTTGGTTTATATAAGGAAGATCAGTGGTGTCCCAGCAGTGGAAACCATTTTGTATAGCCTGATTAAGCAGGAGCGGAATTATTCTCGCATATTTTGGAATTCTTTAACTGCATCTATACTCCCGGGAGCACATAGCCCTTAAAATATTCAAAGCTCGAGTGAATAAGCTTCTTCTGGGCAATCTCGCTCTATCTTCAGTCTCTCCTAAATTCATAATTTGGTAATAGGACACCGGTGTTCAGAGAACAATGTAATATCTATTGTGTCTCATAGTTTCAGAATGAGACCAGGAGTAAGCCGATTTAATATACTTACAGGCTTGGCAGAGCATCAAAGGTGAATCAAAGAGATATGTTTAAACATCACTGTCTCTTTTTTTGCCCTTGCGATATCCCTTCGGATATCCCCCGTCTGGGGAAGACGGTGCGATTATGTGATGCGGCCACTAAAACCCAGGGTCCTTCCGCACGGGGTGCAGCCACACGTGAAAGCCACATTTGAAATTGGTCTGGGATGTTCGGTTTAAGATGTGTCCGGAAACCATAATGACAGGTTACCAGCTAGGTCCACTGATAGGATTTACTATCTGCACTGGAAAGATAATCTGGCACAGGCTATGTTTTTGCACTCCCAGTCCAGCATGGGTGATTATTCATTACTCATTGCCTGAAACACTTAGCACAACCAAAGACAAGACGCAACGACCCCACCTGGGCCCAAACTTCTAACCGTGACAAGACAATTCTAACAGTTAATTAAATTGTTGAAAACTTGGAATCCCCATACCACAGTATAAAGTTACATACAGTATTTTATCTTACTACAAAAGATTCGATTGCGAGTAATACCCGATGCACCTCGTCTCGGCGAGAGTTCAGCAAGCGTCTCAGTCTCGAATGAGCCTCGGTGACGGTCGCACGCTGTGAAAGTTTTAGTCATCGTACGAGAGTATGTTGGAGGGCACGTAGCCCTATAGCGTATTGAGTTGCGTACCGCGCGGCTGTAATAATAACTTTTAACTTTTATCAAGAAAGAGTTTAAGCCAACATACTATATGGTTCTTTATTCTGTGCTAATATGAAGACAGTTGTTACAGACAAGTGTTTGTCGAATTTGCAGAATTCCACGTTTGAGGTCAGTCAGAATGTTTGGTAATTTCGATAACTAAATCTTGGAGTTTGCGGTTCTGGGAAATTAATTTGCATGTAAGCTTTCGAATGGAAGGTTAGCCGTAAAACTAAATTCTCCAAATTATGGTAAACATTAATATACCTAAAGCTTCTGTTTTTTCCGAATCTTTATGGAATATCAGCGCACATTTTTTGATATCAATGACAATTTATCACACATTTAAATATAAAAACTATATGTGTTGAGGCAAGTGTTCTTTTCATTCTATCATATATGAGAGAGAGAGTCGGAGAGATATTTTTTTATTCACACAAAAAGATCATACAGCACAAATGCACATTCAACCAAGACAAAAAAAAACATAGAAACAGGTAGGTAACAAAAAAAAACAAATAACATATAGCGGGTCTTTAGGGTCGAATAGAGTGCACATCTCAGCTCGTGTTGCCGTGACACAAAATGTGTGTCCCGGCAACACTCCTATTCTGGAAGGGCCCGTTGGTGCGCGAATTGGTAGATTACCCAACATAACAAGAAAGAAAAAATTAAACACAAAATAAACGAAGCCAGACAAACGCAAAGTAATAAAGATATATAAAATTAAACATATTAAACTTTAACGCTCAAAAAACCCCTAAAAACCTAAAAATACGGACAATTACAACTTAGTTCGTGGAAATATAGCGCGTTTGATATCCGTAAAAGTTGTTTTATTTCAATGAACAGTGCGCGCCAAAACATAAGATGTACGTAATACGTATATTAAACTTATACAGTGACCACAATACCCTACTTGATCACTTCAAAGTGATTTCGTAAGGCATTATGGTCTTTGACCTTAGACAATCAGGAACGAAATTTGACAGAGAGAGAAAAAAAAGTTACATATTCAGCGAAAAGGGAAGCTGACCAGGATAATAACCAGTTCCTCAGTGATTGAGGATTTTTTTTTATTCACGACGGGGATACTCTTAGCCTTCATCATACCTGATCTTAAGTATTGATAAGGCTGAAGATGGAAGCGAGCCTCTCCCGGAACCCTCAACCACTGAGGGACTGGCTATCTTATCTCTAACTGCCGGAACACAACAATGCTGAAAACATTGTTGTTATTGCGTCAGACTTAGATAAAATGGAGGTAGCTAGCCAGGCGGACTCACAACACGTCCTACCACCAACCAAACCGAATACAATATGTACCCTTCGCTGGGAATCGGACCCGGGACCCTTGGGTCTGATACCCGTGATTGTTACCACTAGACCACAGAGGCGGTTGGTTGGTTTGTTATTATTTAACATAAGGTATGATGAAGGCTACCGCCGCTTTCACCATCGGCGTTGTAGAAAAAAAATTGATTTGGCAAGATTGCGTTTAGACGCTTTAAAGCAATATAGTAATTAAGCGATATAGCAATGAGGAAACGACCCGCGCGGGGGCAAAACAGATTTTGCAGATTAGACGATAAAACCACGAAATCACTTGGTAGTGAAAAACTATAGCGATTAAAGAGAAATGAGAGTACACCATTGCTAAACATTATTGGTGTCCACTAATTAAAATAATTTCCAATAGTATATGTAACCCTATTTGAGTATAATCTTAAATTCTCGTAATTTTTGGAGGTCTTTTTGAAAAGAAAAAGTGCCGAGGCAAAATCAAAATAAAATCGTGTTTTGAAACATATATTTTATTACCAGATTGGTAATACCTCTAACCGTCTTACAGTTTTACAACAAAAAGTACGAACGTTTTCCGTATATGATGGAAAAAATGAGGTAAAGTTGAAATATCAAGTTTATGCCAGTATTAAGGTACTGTAAATACTAAGTCTTTGCCAGTGGGTCGAATAATCTATTACGAGAAATTGTTGTAAGAAAGTTTCGTTTAATTATAGAAAATTTATTGATTCGTGAAAGTAAAATTAGACTATGAATTCTTGCTAAAGACGTAATCGAAAGGAGTTGTTTGAAAGTTTTTGGTTTCTCGATTGTTTGCGAAAATTATGTAAACGCAACAATTGGCTATAAATAATAATTTTCAAATTATTACAGTCTACATAAATAAAGCTTGGTTAAGCTGAGAGTTAATTTAACTAAATGTACAATCAACAGCAACTGCTGTTGCTTAAACGTATCAGTAATAATAATAAATTATATTTATTTACGTATATCTTAAGTTATGGCGCGCACTGTTTATTGAAATAAAACAACTTTTACGGATATCAAACGCGCTATATTTCATGAACTAAGTTGTAATGGACTAAATGGAGAGACAATTTGAATGTTTAGGTCCTCTGAAAATACCCCTGAACCTACTCCCGATGACGTCTTGGAAATGTAGCTTTATAATGGTCTAAGAATTTTCTAAATCGGTCAAGTAGTTCCTGAGATTAGCGCGTTCAAACAAACAAACCCTTCAGCTCTATAATATTAAGTATAGATATATAAATAAGTATAAATTTAAGCTACCAGACCAGCGAGCCGTAGCACACAAGGGGTTTGATTACTACGTTGTATAGCCATAGGTGTACTTTGTGCCGTGTGGTGACGGCCAAAGAATACACGTGTTACCACTCCCTTACATGCCTGGGATGTCGTAAGAGTCGACTAAGAGGCTCGACGAAATGAACACCTGTGCGAGAGAAGGAAAACTTGAAACAAACGCTCTACCAACCCGTCTGGCCAGCGTGAGAGCAGTAGGCTAATAGCCTCCTATGATCGCCATTATAGGCGTGAGCTAGGAGAGGCTTATGTCCACAGGCTGATGATGGATGATGGAGGTGTACTTTAGGTGACAAACCCCAGCGTTTACTCACCATCTTGTGACATTGCCAGAGTATGACACTGGCAAACTTGATCTTGTGCTCGATGTGGCTGTTCCAGGTGAGTTTGCTGTCTAAGATAATCCCAAAATATTTTACCTCACGAGACAGGTCTAAAGTTTCGGCAAGCGGTGATTGGTTAAGGGGAGACACTTAGATTTAAAGAAGCTTAAAGCGATTTATCTCGAAAATGCCTAAAAAATCACTTAGGACCAAGAAACACGTGTAACTTTTTATCAAAATAATAAACTATTCTCGTCATTCAACGATAATCTCTAGATTCTACAGAAAAGTCAAACCTAGTAACTAAACGAACTGTAAAAATCCGATTTGAAACGTGTTCATCAGCATTTTGTCTCTTATTCCAAAGGAACAAAGCTCACATTTGAATGATAGAGAAAGAGACAATATGAATAATTCACATCAATTTAAAACCAGACGGATAGAATAGTGATTGGTATTCATTTACACACTGAATTTGTATAGTATTGTTTCACAGAATACTTTGCGATTAAGAATGTATGGTGGCCATAAAGAGGTCTTACATTGTCTGAATTCAGTGAGACACATGTCTACTTATATGTGTCGCAAGATAATTAGATAAATCGATTTTTTGCGAAAATCCAAGGGATATTGCGAAAACACGTATAATTAGATAGGATCATTTCTCAATCCTACTCAAAAAAAGATAGGATTTTTGCGAAAAAACTGGTTGCCTTAGTAAGAGTACAAAAAGAATCGCTGGCTATTATGAAATAAGAATATTGATTGGCTGGTCGGATCGTCCAACAAAATCTTCTCTGATTGGTTGGCGACTTGACGGTTCAAATGTCAATCCATTTTCGCACGTGTAGTAAACTTTCTGTGACCCAATCAGAATAAGAATTAGCAAGCAAGCAAAAATTAAGCCAATCAGAGTAAAGAATATCCAATGTTACAAAAGTAACCCGTATTTTTGCAAAAACCTTCCAGTAAGATTGAGAAATGTCAACACCATTGTCTAATTATCCGTGTTTTTGCAATATCTCTAGGATTTTTGCGAAAATTTTATTTATTAAATGCTCCTACGACACATGTACTCATTGACTGAGACTCATTTTCACCAACCGACTAGATGTGTAAGTCGTTTTTTGAGTACCTAACTATCAAAGCTAAGCTATATCTCACAACATAAAAGACGAAGACTAACATAGGCTACGTTTTATCCAGATCTTAACATAGTAATAAAAGTTCAGAAGTAGTTAATAAAACTCAGATTTATTCAGCAACAGTTGGATAACAGATACAGATCCTTCAGTTTCCGCCAACAGAACATACAGTGTCGAAAAATTACATGGCGTCGAACGTCAAAATATTGACAGATGTCATGATACTTACTAATTATTAATATTAGATACTAATTGTTTAACAATAAAAATTGACATAACAAAATAAAAGAATAATTAATTTAAGCATTGTAAACATAAATAAATTGATGATTAATGATATTTTTAACGATAGGAACGGAAAACACGTAGAAAAATAGCGTTCGGTTATGTAATCAATTTAAAATTTCTAGTGTTGCTTGCACCTCTATTTACAAACAAGACTTCCAAATCAGATGATATAATGAAAAATAATGTTCTGGCTACGTCTGGTGCTGGCGGCGTTTGATTTACATGCCAGCTGGTAACAACCACTGAAAAATTCCAAGAATATTGTTCAGTGCACTTCAAATTCAGTGCACTAAATGAGATGGACAAATATAAATAAACTAGCGGCCTCTCGCGGTTTCACTCGCGTAGTTCCCGTTCCTGTGGGAATATCGGGATAAATAGTATCCTATGTTCATAACCAGGCTATCTGCTAACTTTGTACCAAATTTCATCCAAATCCATTCAGAAGTTTCGGAGCCTATTCAATGCAAACAAACAAACAAACAATCAAATATTTCCTTCTTAAAATATTAGTATAGATCAATATAAATACATTTCACACAACCACACCAATTATCTAGCCCAAGATAAGTTTCATAAGAACTTGTCTTATGGATACTAGATAACGGATAAACATACATAAATACTTTTTTGTAAATACATACTTAATATATATATTAAACACCCAGACCAAGACAAATAGACATGTTCATGCACACAAATATTTGACGAACCCGGGACCTCTGGCGCAGAAGGCAGGCTTGGTACCACTGCGCCAATCAGGTCGTCAGGTTGGTGTGATTGTATGAAATAATTTATTTATTTTTGTTTTATTTATGTACAATTGAAGAAAAATGTAAAGTGGAAATATAACTCTTCTTCTAATGAGACATCATTTACATAATTCTTGTTTGTAATCCAATATGAGATTCATATTTTCTACTTTGTCAGACATGTTCCTCTCGTGTTGCTGGCAAAAGTGATATGGGACAAAGCGACAAGTGAAAATATTCCAGAATTTCCAGACTTAGAAAGATTAAATGAAAACTGGAGGAGCGCTGAAAAGTGGAGGTCGTCAACTTTATATTTGGACCGTCAAAGGAGAAGAATACAATACTTGGGTATATTAATTTTTAATGGGACAAATCGATATTTCTATAGCATCTTTGCTCTGGTGGTAGCATCACCGGTATCAGACCCAGAGGTCCCGGATTCAATTTTCAGTGGGGTTACATATTGTACTCGGTTTTGTTGTTGGTAGGACTAGGCTAGCTAGAAAAATCTTATCTAAATTTGTAGCTATAGCAATGTTTTCAGTATTGTTGTGTTCTGTTAATAGAGATCTAGCCTGTTCCTCAGTGGTTCAGTGGTTGGAGATTCGTGAAGAGGCGCGCTTCCACCTTTAGCCTGTTAATTAGGTATTAAATAGCCAAAGCGTTTCTTCGTTGTTCATAAGAAAGCCTAAAGGCGACTTTCACCAACTACCACAAAATACGTTTCGTTTTCGTTATGTCACTTTGACTTCAAACCAATGACTGACATTTGTCATTTTAAATATGTTTAGCCCCTGTTTAGCCCTAAATGTGTCTAGTGAGGTTGGTGAAAGTCGCCCTTAGTCTTTTTCTGGTATCCAATCTATTTGAATACCAAAACCTACTAAAAACGTGCCGAACAGACAAACTTTCGGTATTACAATCGTAAGTTTGGAAGTCATCTACCTAAAACATGCCTCACTCTTCCATCATTACAAAATTTAATATTCGAGCATCAGAAACAGAATGCCACCAAAACGTGGTAAAGCCTTTATTGTCACTCAAAATAACAAGAACATTACTTAATCAACGAAAGTTTCACCAAATTGGTAAATTTTCCCTTCCCACCAGTAATTTATATCGAATTATTCTACCATTCGTCATCGCAGAAGCTCGGCGTTAGAACGACCAGGCAGAAGTAAGGTTTTATGGAACCCTTTTTATGGGACGTTTGGCGTCGACGGTTCTGTCTGTAATTCGTTTCGTCAGCTAGGGATGTTATCCATGTCGATAATTTATCGAAGTGAACCTTTTCTGAAACATGTGACAAATGTAAAAGACAGTAAAATCAACAATCTGATAAAGCACTGTTAAATTATAGCCGAAAATTTGCGAAAAAACTCACAAACTGTCACCTAATTCGTTTAAAAATAAGGTTTGATTTACAACTTGTTTTGCATTTTTTTTCACAAAAACCGGGTTAGTGGAAGGTTTTCTAAATTGATTAATTCTTCTTCCCATCAGTAATTTATATCGAATTATTTTACCATTGGTCATCGCAGAGGCTCGGCGTTAGAACGACCAGCTGGCAAAAGTAACATAAGTAACTTTTTATGGGACGTTTGGCGTCGACGGTTCTGTCTGTAATTCGATCAATCAGCAAGGGATGGAAGTGATATCGACACTATCGATTAATCCACCCTTTTCTAAAAAGATTTTCAAATTTAAAAGTCCGTCATAATAATTTACAATTTGTTAATATACTTCGGCCAATTACCGTGATATTTGCAAAGTAATTTGTTTAATTATCGCCACTCTTGTTGAAATCAGTAGACTACCTACCTACCTCAATAACTTTTGAGTAAGTATCGAGGAAGTAAAGTAAACAAATGTATGAGATATTGAGCAGCGTTCCTACACGTTCACGCGTTCGTAAACGTACACTACATTTTCCTATACATTTTTTGATATTACGTGCTCGATACTATACAGTCAACTTTATTCACTCATTCATGTTTTGAAAACAATAAACGACTGTCAAACTTTTATTTGGTTCTTTCAGAAACTACGGTTATATTGAGATTAACAACAAGTTATAATTTTTTTTTAAGCTTGCATCGACCCTTATGACGTTATATATATGAGATGATAGCGCAGCGTCAAAACGTTTAACATGTAAAATAAGGCACATCACGTCCATAGTAAATTTGTATGCAGAATTTGAAGCGCATTTTTTAAACCTTAAATTGAAAATGTAAGACTTCAAACTTGTAGATTATTGAAAAGACAATAAATAAAATTAGTTTCTACATAATATACGTAATTATAAGGAAAATATACAAAGTCTTGTAAACGCCAACACACGTATTTGAAGATTTTCTGCAACTTTAGATGAGTTCAATAAAAAAACTATGCCCTATTTCAAAATTTGTCCTCGCAAACAGTGTAGACACATTATCCGTGGTAATAATGTAAACTTTAACTGTGTAAATAAACTATTTTCATTAATATCATGTCGACCGTAACTGTCCTCTTTTCGCTTTTTGGTCGGTACAAACCCACCACCAACCCATGACCTGACGAACCCTCTTGGTTATGCAGGTCGAAGCAGCGGGAGATGCGCGCAGAATAGCCTCCACCACGCGAACTTTTTGTCTTAAGCTAACCGTTTCAGAAAACTGAGAAAAATGATGCTGTGAGAAAAGTTAAAACCTTTTTGTAAAAAAATAGTATATGCATGCTCGCACTAGTGTCATTGTTTTCTTCCACAGAACATTAGTCAACTGAAGAAGATAAGTAGGCAAATGAATTGCTCTACCGTGATTTCTCATCTCTCTACAACCTTTATAAATATTCTATTTAATCCAGGATTTGTGCCGAACGTTAACAGTTAGTATTGGTAGGTTGTAAACAGTTAATTTTTGACATTGCTGGTACAAGTTCTTAAAAGAGTGGAATTCTAAAGCCTGGTTTCTACTTACCCGTAAATTCGTAAATATGATAAAGCAAACTAATTCATATTTTCTAATTGTGCTTGACTTTCTACCTTATTTTATCGACATCAGCCCATCACTATCGAGCAATATCTGCGCAACCCATAGCCCATTTACATACGAATGTAGGGTGCCATGAGTCACGCCTGGACGACGTAATGTCGAGAAACAAGTGGAAACTGTGAACTAACGCCCTGGTTGTTGGCAATTGGAACGAAGATAGTTGTCGCTCCTGTTTATCGATAGGCGGACAACACTATTTTATTATCATCATCATGCCCCCACCATCTCATTACTGGTGTTGTAAGTCCTTTCTGTGGATAGATGGGGAAAGTAGGATATTGCAGGTCATCGGGGATGTTTGCCGAAGAACGCGTAGACTGCTTTCACACAGTGATGCGGAAGCGGTGCACATCTCTGGTGCGTAGGGTGAGGGCCAGTACCAACACTATCATGAGGGCATTTGCCGAACGTTTTGACTGTCAGTATATAAATCTTTGCAACATGATTCATCTACTGACTAGAGCCAAAATAGAATTTTAAGTTACCTATTTAGTTTGTGAAATGTCTTGTGGTGTGTTATTGTTAAACATTACTTTAGTACTTTTATTTCATAATTTTAATTTTGTAATTTTTACTTTTTGTAATTTTGATTTTGAAATTATTATTTTGTAATTTCGATTTTATATTTTTTTTGTGTAATTTTATTTTATTTTAAATTACCTAATTTATATTTGATCTGTAATTATTGTATGAAATGATCCAAGTTGGTCGAATAAATAAATATTTATATCAATATTATAATAGCACCCACGCTTAAATGTGAAAGTGGGTGTAAAGGACATCGGCGGCTTAAAGAGCCTTTCGAAGTCTGGAGGAATTGAACTGTTAAAGACAGTAAATTTTGGTCACCCATCCCAAATTTGATTATGGCGGAAATCGCTTAACCACTGCCATTATTGACCTATCACGTTTACCACAGCGGCAAAGAGATCCTCTACTATTTAAATTAATGCAAAAGTAGGAAACTCTATCTATTTGTAACTTTTTGAAGCCTGAATCACTTAAGTACAACTAACTGAGATGGCAGGAAAGCAAAATCAGTATCTTCAGGTGTCGAGAGGTGTGCACCACTTTTTGTATACTGGACAAGTGCCAACTCGGGTCTTACGCATACTTCGCTTCACTCTGCTAGCGTATTGTTCTTGCGACATCTCTCATCACCCGACAAAAGTCAGTCAGAGGCAAGAGTCCGAGGGATATACACTTTGGCAAGACAAAGGCGAGGGCCGCGTCCGTCTCTCTGGAGCTTTTGTTGGATTAGCCATGGTGTCACATACCCGACAGTCAATAGTTCGCAGGCATTACATTTGCACAATTAAAACACGTACGCGAGCACGCGCGCGTATTACGAGAGACACCATAGCACAGACCTACATCGAGAAAAGAACGCTTCAAACTGATGAGAACGTAGCGTGTCGAATTTTTCGTACCTACGATGAGGTCAGGACGGAGATTTAGTGATGTGAAAATGTTATTGACGAGCTCTTGCAAGAAAGCACTGCACAATTTATCCATTTTTGTTTCTGGGTTATGCGTGTTTTCATTTCAATGGTCTCAAGCGGACTGACTTAGGTCGGAAAACTTTGAACGTGGATCAAACTTTTTACACGCAAGGTAGGTACACTTTTACCGTCTATCTTGATACAGGTCTGTGCATCATAGTGTCTCTCAACATAGCATCTCTCAACGTCAAACTGTAGGTACTTTTATGATGAGGATAAAACGGAAGTAAGTATTTGAGCTGGAACAGTAAGTTTTACATACATTTTGATTTTTAGTTTTCACAAGAAGTTTTTCTTTTGGTTGATGACATAAGCATAATCCTCAAGGGGTTAGGAGTATTTCCGTTTTCCTTTTCATTTCTTCCTACCTCATCTGATAAATCTTGATCCAGAGAGCAAATGTTGTCGAGCTTAGTTCGTACACTTCATAACCAGACTTTATCTGGAGTAACCAATATGCTTAGCACCCACCTCCCCATTGATCACAAAGGCTTGGAGTTCAAGTTATATTGGCCGTTTAACCCAGTTCCCCATTTTTAGAGGACACTTGACACCTTTGCAAGTAGCTGGGCTTTTAAACGCCGTATGAAGCTAAAGTAATTTATATATATTTAACTTGAATAAGACGTAATATTGTGAAGTAGTTGGCAATTTAAATAATTGCATGGATCAAATCTTCAAATGTGACATTTAATAATAATAATAATAATATTTGCATACAAACACACCAATTATCTAGCCCACGTTAAGTTTTATTAAGAACTTGTGATAAGGTTACTAGATAACGGATAAACATACTTATATACTTTTTTTTAAATACATAAATAATATACATATTAAACACCCAGACCAAGACAAATAGACATGTTCATGCACACAAATATTTGTCTTGTCCGGGGATCGAACCCGGGACCTCTGGCGCAGAAGGCAGGCTTAGTACCACTGCGCCAAACAGGTCGTCAAACGAACAAACGTCATTTGAAACGCATGGGAATTTAATTGTGTGCTTTTAACGGATCACATCATTCAAATGGTGCAGAATTTTGAACCTGTAATTTATTTCTTCTTTTCCAGTTAAAGACTCTATTTGACGGTCACTTATGAATGGAGAAAAAGCAATGTGTGAAGTTCGTTATCATTGTGACGAATATTATGGTGAATCATCTTACTAAAGAATGGAATTTTTTAAATCGCTCCCAAGCAATGACGTGTCTAAGGCCTAAAAGATAAAAGCAAATTTTAAATAGAAATTTTTTTTTTTTTAAATATTTTTCTATTTAAAATTTACCATAAGTATAAAAATAGTATTGAAAAATGCAAAAATTACAAAATCATTAAAAAAAAAAAGATAAGGGTAAGATGAAAGCGATGATTTGGTTTCTTGAATTGGCGAGGTTTAGCGAAACTACTTATATTCATTATTAACATTCAAGTTTAAAAACCGCCTCTGTGGTCAAGTGGTACAACCACTGGTATCAGACCTATAGGTCCCGGGTTCGATTCCCAGCGGGGGTATATTGTATTCGGTTTGGTTGGTGGTAGGACTTGTTCTAAGTCCGCCTGGCTAGCTACTCGTATCACCATCTTATCTAAGTCTGACGCCATAGCAACAATGTTTTCAGCATTGTTGTGTTCCGGTAGTTAGAGATAAGATAGCCAGTTCCTCAGTGATTGAGGATTCCGGGAGAGGTTCGCATCCATCTTCAGCCTTATCAATACTTAACATCAGGTATGATAAAGGCTAAGAGTCTCCCCGTCGTTCACAAAAAAAAAGTTTTTTTAATCTTGATGAAAATAATAATTGATTGATGAATTTGGAATGATATTATTGTTTGGGCAAGCTTTACTTTTCAGTATTAAAATAAGAAGGTACAGGGTACTTTTTTCAACGTCTATCTACTAAACGTACGTCTACATTAACAGCCTCGATGTCTAAGAAAGATCTTAGCTCAAACTTAAGTTCAACTTAGATCTTTCAATTTCCAAGACCTCTTAAAAGAGCCAGCATGAGAAGTGGCAATATTATATTTCTGATGAACTAAACAGATTCAGTAAAAGGAAGCTTCGAAAGCAATAATTCTATTTTTGTGAAAACACACAACAATCGAATTGGAACGTGTCAGAATTGCCACTTTGCCGAACGAGTTACAACCCTAAAGCTAAAAAAACTAATGGTATTATCTTGAATGCCTCCAAGCTCATTTTTAGGGTTTCGTAGCCTAAAGGCAAAAAACGAAACCCTTATAGATTCGGCCAAACCGATGTATGTCACACCCTTTTAACTTGGTAGGTAGATGTATTCTGTAAATCGCTTCACGGTTTTATCACAAAAATAAAAAAATATATGAATTAAGGGGGGGCTCCCCTCCCCATACATGGAACTGACACTGAAATTTTTTTTTTCATCAAACCTATACGTGTGGGTTATCTCTAGATAGGTCTTTAAAAATTGCATTGAGGTTTCTAAAACGATTTTTTCTCAAAGTCAACCGTTTGAAAGATGTACACTTCCAAAGTGGTAAAATGTGTGTCCTTATTTCAAAAGTTAGAGGAAGTTCAAAAGTTAAAGCCCTCTAACTTTTGAAATAAGAAAGTGAAAAATAAAAAAAATATATATGCTGTAGATCTTAATAAATTTTTTTTAACGAAAATTGGTTTGAACGAAATTTATTTAGTAGTTTCCAAGCTATAGCACTTTTCCAAAACCGCAAATATAATCATTCATACAAACACTATAAAAAACAAACTTATTTTTGCAGACAAAAAAATATAATGGCATTTTGGCAATAATAATAATAGAAACTTTATTACACACGATACAAAACAAACACATACAGAGAAAATGTCAAAAAGAGGAACACACAATAGGCGGCCTTATAGCTACGTAGCAGTCTCTTCCAGGCAACCTTGGGAGAGAGGCGAAACCCTTCATGTGCGAGTTCGACTCGCACTTGGCCGATTTTAGCTATAAGATTAACTTTTCTAATAGTCCAAGTCTTTCCCAACTAGCTCAGTTGAGACAAAGAGATTTGGACAGGACCCTTTTTTCAAAGTAATATTATAACATAAAAATACACATTTACTTAGTTCTTATTAATCCAGAAGCATAGACGGGCAGGACTTTTTAAGGAAAAATAAAACATCATTAATTTGACATTTACATCAAGACATCAATCTTACGTTTATATGTCTATCTATCTGGATTCAGAAAGAGATCGTTCTCAGCGATAAGAGGAAACTCCATGGTCATTTTTCCATACAGACGTAGTCCCTGTTTCCTACCTGGAAAATGCCGGTAGAGTAATATTTTGATTCCTGAATATCTATGGCCATTACCAGCATGTCTTTAGGATTTCCTTTTTTTCATTAGTTGTTAAAAGAGATATGAATATATTTAATTTAAGATATGAGAAGTTAAAACATTAAAAAAATGGCCAGATCTTCCGCTTTGTTCAAACATCCAGAAAACAAATTTGACTTGATTATATATATATAAAAAGGAACACAGCTAAAGCCTTTTTTGAAAAGAAAGAAAGAAAGAAAATTATATTTATTTTTATATTTTTTTATGAAAAAAGTACTTAATTCGGTTAAGTATTAATAGGTATTTTATCGATTCTCTCTCCTGAGGTTTCATCATATGACTGTGCTCAGTGTGTTTACCAGAGCTATAAGTTTTTGTCATCGCGTTTTCTGTAACGTGTGTGTGTAATAAAGCGATAATCTATCAACTATTAAAGCTTAGTGCTTTTAATGCTGACAAGTTTCTTGCGACCGTTCTTCTTGTCAGTTAAAAGATGCTCTAGATGGGTAGGAATAAATATTGGGCAATTTGAAACTTTGAACTTATTAATTAGTTTTTTTGAATAAAATATTTGACTGGACATAATAAAAGGTTCACCAGCGTGGCGGGACCGCGCGCAATTGTTTCCCGTACGTTTCCATTGTCCGATGAGTCAGCCACTTCAATAGGTAACTATTTGGCAAACCCGGTGAGGTTTCCATTATCGTCGCTCCCGTAGACAATATAGAACGTCCCGATTTTATCTTTTAAGGAGGTTCGTTATGGATTTCGCAATCCATGAATTGAAATTTGTGCCAGTTTAGTCTTTTCAGCTTGGAAACTAGGTTTTTAGTAATGGGGAAATGGAAGTTGAAAATTTGAAAATTGAAGTTGTGTCTGTGTTGTGAGTAAGGGCAGGCCTTTACAAGTTTTGAATTGTAAACTGCAGTAATATATTTCGGTACTCAAAACGTTATTTAAAATCATGCAGTGGAAATCAATGCAGTATAAGTTTTAGTACCGTTCTTACCATGAAAATATGATTTTTTTGCTTTCTCTAAGAAAGTTTTATTTTAAAGTCAAAGTCAAAGTCAAGTAAAGATTATGGATATGTAAAAACAATAGTGAAACGTATAAATATCCATATCCATATATTTTGAAATATAGATGTGAAAAGTTATTCCCATTACCGACTTAATCGTCTCGTTTGCATGCAAATTGGCTTATATTGCCCCGACAAAGAGAAAAGGTATTAATTTCTTTGTATTAGCATAATAAAAGTTAAACAAATAATTAATTCAATAGCTTACCTTTCAAGAAATAATCGTGTCTATATAAACCACTTCATTGTCTGAAACAAAAAAAAAACAGGTTGAAATAAAACAACTTTTACGGATATCAAACGCGCTATATTTCACGAACAAGTTGTAATTGTCCGTATTTTTTCTTTTTTTATGTTTTTTGACTTTCCCGACGTTTCGGCACCTTTTAAGTCGCCGTGGTCACGGGATGTTAGCCCGCAATGAACAATACGCGCCAAAACTTAAGATGTATGTATAAAAACAGGTTTTTATATTAGTCACTTTCTCATATAAACAAAAGCATATTTTCAAAAGGCATTCTCACATATTTCTATTAAATACAAACAAAATTTAAGGACTCATTATTTCTTTATGAAGTTAAATCTGTGTTTAAAGCCTCGGCGAATGGTTAAACCGCTGGTACGCGGTTTTAAGCCCAGTTTATGGCATTTTTTTTAATCTTAGCCTGTCATAAATAACACATTAGCCTAAATGTCGGGTGTTTCGTGAAAAAATACGCATGCTTCCATAATAGGATAAAGTTTTATAATACACTTAAAAAGGTTATGGTCGTACTTGCGGTTTTTTTTATAATAAAACAAATGTGTAAGGCTTGAGCCCTTCAATAGTAACATTTGATATACCGTTGGATAGGGCTTTATATGCGGAACATTAGTTACTAATAAAACTATGGTCAAATGTTAGTACTTTCGGAGACGCGGCGTCTTAAAGCCGGCTCGGTCTATGGATATTATATTAGGTACAATATTATTAATACAATGTATTTCACTAGATTTATTATTCGTCCTGGACATGTAAATGTTAATGACCATTAAACCCGCGGGGCCACGAATGTTATCTCTCAACTTCTTCAGCCCTGAGTCACCCACTGCTGAGTGTAGGCCTCCTCATTTGCACGCCATCCCATTCAGTATTGTGCTACTCGCATCCAATTTTTTCCTACGCGTCTGGTGATGTCGTCTGACCACCTGGCTTTCTGGCGGCCAACGCTTCTGGTACCAGTCCTTTGTCTACTCTCCAGCACCTTTCTGCTACACCGGTCATCGGTTCTTCGGCTTATATGACCAGCCCATCGCCACTTCCGCTATATAATGATGCGGGCCACGTCAGTTAGCTTGATGCGACTCCGGATAACTGTGTTTCTTATTTTGTCGCGAAGAGTGATACCTAACATGACGCGCTCCATATTACTCTGGGCAACCTGCAGCTTCTGTATATTTTGCTGTGTAAGGGACCAAGTTTCTGCTCCATAGACGATGCATGACCGGCTGGATGCATTGCTCGCACGGCCTTGGTATCGGAAAAAGGGGCACTTCCTTGCTCTTGAAAATTTCAGGCAGCTTACCAAACGCGCCCCAATTAAGTCCAATGCGGCGTTTCACTTCTTTAGCCTGCCCGTCCTTTTAAATAGTAAGTAAATGTATAGTCATACCCACTACAGTTCACGTTGGCAACACTACACACGAAGTTGTTGACCACTACGTTTACCTTGGACAGACAATCCAGTTAGGTAAGTCCAACTTCGCGAAAGAGATGTCCCGTCGAATCCAACTCGGTTGGGCAGTATTCGGGAAGATCCGTAAAATCTTCGCGTCCAGCTTACCGCAATGTCACAAGACGAAAGTCTATGACCAGTGTGTGTTGCCAGTGATGACTTACGGTAGTGAAACGTGGTCGCTAACTATGGGTCTGATAAGAAAGCTCAAGGTCACCCAGCGTGCAATGGAGAGGGCTATGCTCGGCGTTTCCCTACGTGATCGAATCAGAAATGAGGAGATCCGTAGGAGAACTAAAGTAACTGACATCGCTCGAAGGATTGCTCAGCTGAAGTGGCAGTGGGCGGGACACATAGCGAGAAGAACCGATGGCCGTTGGGGCGGAAAGGTTCTGGAATGGCGACCGCGCACAGGACGATGCTCCGTGGGTAGGCCCCCGACAAGGTGGACCGACGATCTGGTGAAGGTCGCGGGAAGCCGCTGGATGCGGAATGCGCAGGAACGATCGTTGCGGAGATCCTTGGGGGAGGCCTATACCCAGCAGTGGGTGTCATGTGGCTGAGACGACGACGACGAAATGTATTGTGAACGATATCGTTGTGCTATGAGCTATAAGCTATATGCTATTATATTATAGCGTAGTCTGAAAAGCGCTTATGGCAAAATTAAATGAAATAGGAGCCAAGGAGTTTAAAAACTTTTTTTTTTAACTCTGTCAACGACTCCATTCAAAAAGTTTGCAGCCAAACTTTTTGTTCTAAAGTTAAACCGAATTTCAGCATCCAAAACTCCAAGAAGTTTACAGCCTTTTTTCCGAAACTTTTTGGACGTTTAAAAAACAAAACTTACGAAACTACCAGCTAGGAACTACTAGCTCATTATAGGAAATGGCGGGAAAACTAAGAGCAAGAGTTTACTAAAGTGGTGGGGAGAACGACGAAACTTTTATATGTATGGAGAAGGCAAAAATGGGGAAACTTTCGTTTAGATATCTGTCAGTGCGATGTTGCTGTTTGGTGTTGTGGCAAGCAAAATAATGAGGCAGTAAATTTTTTGTTCGCATTAAAAAAAGCGTTCAAATTAATTAATTGGTATATACCAATTTTTATTATTAAATTCTTGCTTGTACAATGCTATTTTGTAGAATATAGACAGGACCGTATTGTAAGAAGAGTTGATTATTTTCTTGTATTTTTAGTTAAGAAAAAACTTATAATATTGGTACCAGTTTTTAGTAAACAGGTTTAAAGAGTGAGTTATTTTGTTTGTTAACAGTGTTTTTTTTTTATATGAAATCTGCATATGATATTATTATTTAATTAAGATGGATAATTTCTTCATTCTATTTCATATTCAAATAATATTATTTATTTTTACTGTTTATTGTAAAAAAGGATGAGTCTACTACCCAATTATTACGCAATAAAAACAGATATAATATGTAACTAATAACATAAAACCAATTTTGAAAGTAAAAAAAAAAAACGAAAATACTTTCACGCTTATATCTTGTTTCATATATCAGTTTGATTCGACCAATTCCATATAGACTGTTTAAAAGTATCGCAGTCGTCTTCGCAATAATCGTTAGCTTTAAAAGCACAATAAAGCGCTAACACGCAGCGCCATAGCCGCTATTCTGAGGAACACAGACATTCTCGACCGTTATCGCTTCAATTGAAATTGCGAAGCGCTGTATCCGCTTTATTATCAATGTATGGAGTAAAATAACTTTAACAGAGTGTTTCTTTGAATGTTAGAGAAAGTTATTAAGATGTTAGCTTTTAGTTTTGATATCAAGATTTTTAAGATCTTTCATATCACTGGGTAATTATGCTCCGTGATAGATTCTTTATTTGTTTTTCTTCTAAGCTAATACCAGTGTCCCCGTTGATAAAAAAATTATAGAACTCCTTTACTTGTGGTGTTAATTTTTTTTATGATTTTAGAGTGTATAATTTTAATAATTCTATGGGGGACGGCTTCCGTACCTAAAGATTAATAAGACCTTTATCCTTTATACAATAGGTACAGAATACTCTTCAAATTACTAAGAATCTAGATCGGAACAAACTGAGAGAAAGGATACAATATTTCTGTCGGCATCTATCAATTGTCACGTCAATTTCATCATAATACATCTCTGAACACAAATATTAAAAGATATGTACATCTTCGCAGTTTCCATTTCCGATAAAAATGAATTAATACCAAAAGTCCTTTGTCCTGAGATGAAAGAAATATCTCACTTTTATACGAATCAGAAACTTCGCGTTAATTTAATTTTGTTTATACGTTAAAGTGGCTTGCGGTGTAACATTAATTATTATTGTGTCTTTTTGTTTGAAGTTTATTATATCTTAACCGCCTCTGTGGTCTAGTGGTACAACCACCGGTATCAGACCCAGGGGTCCCGGGTTCAATTCCCAGCGGGGGTACATATTGTATTCGGTTTGGTTGGTGGTAGGACTTGTTGTAAGCCCACCTGGCTAGCTACCACCATCTTATCTAAGCCTGACGCCATAACAACAATGTTTTCAGCATTGTTGTGTTCCGGCAGTTCGAGATAAGATAGCCAGTTCCTCAGTGGTTGAGGATTCCGTGGGAGGCTCGCTTCCATCTTCAGCCTTATCAATACTTAACATCATGTATGATGAAGGCTAAGAGTCTCCCCGTCATTCATAAAAAAAAACTTAATCTAAACCTAAACTACAACTAGCTACGTTTTAAGATTTTAGTATTTTTGTTGAATGAAAGCAATCTAATATAAAATAAAAAAAGCATACATATACACACAATTGGTACATTATTATTTCCTTTTTTGATTCTCAAATAGTGAATATTCAGTCCACACCAGACTACAAAAAATGAGATACAATAATCAAGGAATAAAAGGACGCTCTTATGTTCAAACTATAAAGCCTAGACATACTGTTGGCTGTACAAATTCTAGAAAACTAAAAACATCCATATGAAAATGTTAGCATTGAAAATTGTTAATTGCTTACACAGTTGCAACACTTGCAACATTAAAATATACTGTTAGTCCGCTCAAAAAATACCGTTATTACTACCAAAAGTAAATTGCTCAGTTTTCTTTTAATCTAAATTACTACTTTAAGAAAACTAAAAACATCCATAGAGAAATGTTAGCATTGAAAATTGTAAATTGCTTACAAAGTTGCAACTGCAATATACATTGCGTCTGCTCAAATAGCTTGCATGCTTTGTTATGCGTACTCAAGTCGGCGTCGTCGGCAGTCAAAGAATTGCACGTGGAATACATCCACTGGGTATGCATGTTGCGTTTTGTGGAAAAGTATATTGAGCATGTGATTAAAGGAGAAAAGAAATAGCGACTTCGTCCGAATGAAGATTTGGAAAATCTCTGAGCAACATTTTTTTTTATGATCGACGGGGAGACTCCTAACCTTCATCATACCTCATGTTAAGTATTGATAAGGCTGAAGATGGAAGCGAGCCTCTCCCGGAATCCTCAATCACTGAGGAACTGGCTATCTTATCTTAAACTGCCGGAACACAACAATGCTGAAAACATTGTTGTTATGGCATCAGACTTAGATAAGATGGCGGCGGACTTACAACATGTCCTACCACCAACCAAGCCGAAAACAACATTTGAGCGGGATACAAAATTATCCTGTGTTTTGAGGCTATCAACTAAACGTGTGCTAAATTTCATGAAATCCGGTCACGCGCTTAATAAGTATGTGATAGAGTAACAGACATCTAAATAATTATATTGTGAGTAGAATTGGTGAGAAATGTAGGAAAGGATATTGGTACTTAAGAAGCCGGCGACCGGTCAGATCCCTATACGAACGTAATACGTTTTGGTTGGTGGTAGGACTTGGTGTAAGTCCGTCTGGCTAGCTACCACCATCTTATCTAAACCATACGCCATAACAACAATGTTTTCAGCATTGTTGTGTTCCGGCAGTTTGAGATAAGATAGCCAGTTCGTCAGTGATGAGGATTCCGGGAGAGGCTCGCTTCCATCTTCGGCCTTATCAATACTTCACATCAGGTATAATGAAGGCCAAGAGCCTCCTCGTTGTTCATTAAAAAAAAAACCAACCAAAATGATTTGCAGCTAGAGCATTTTTTTATGTACTTGTGATGTTACTCAGATTAAGACAGTATTTATCTAGATCCCTATAAAAAATATCAAAAATACTTATCCAATAAAAAAAAATGCCAATTTCAGATTTGTATAAAAAAAATTGGTATAATTTTTTTATTGGGTAGATATTTTGAATTATTTTTATATACTTTTCTAGATAAATACTGTCTTTATACGAATAATATGGTATTACGTTTATATGGAAAACTGCCGTGTCGCAGGCATCTTAACTAGTGATTGTACGATACTTCAAAACTAGGGTATTCGTTTGTTAGCTGCCAAATAATTACATGTAGTTAAATTTATTCTGCCTAGAAAACTGATGTAACATGTAAACATACATCTTCCGTTAACGCAAAAGCATTAAAAAACAGAATTAAAACATACAAATAGGTTTATACTTTCCAATGGCCTGCAGTGTATCGATAAAGGAATACTACTAAAAGTCCTACAGAATGTCTCACTGCTTTTCTTTTATTTGCACAGTTGCCTCCGAGAGCTTAATGTGCGTTATTGATGTTAGCCTTCGAATAGGCTTATGGTGTTATACTAAATATATGGGACTATATTTAGAAGGGGAAAATACTATGTCTTTTTTTTTCTCAATATATATATATACAAATGACGATTGTGTCTTCTTAAAGTAATACGATTAACTAAGCGAGTGCGAGTAATTTATTTCTCAAATTTATTTTGTCTATAAAAAAATATTAAATATTTACAAATAAGTAGAAAAACAAGAAACCGTTACATTTATAATCTTATACTAGAACAAAAATACGCCGTCCAACTCACAGCCGCGTGTCATAGTACCGCGAACACTGGCGCTGTTGCCCCGTTGAATACAAAGAGTCAGCGGCTGGGCAAGATAAGCACCAACTCTCAGATCTCCTGAGGCGTGGACCAATCTTATGGAAAGATCTTTAATATTTTTTTTTGTTTCTCAAATGAAATACCTATTAATGTTCTAATAGTTGTGATATAAACTTTTTCTAAAAATCGTTTACTTTTTGAAACAAAGCTCCCTTAAAAAACTCTACTGGTCGACTGGGAAGTGCCTCGCCTGTACCAAAATCTGTAAACGTATACACGTTTACAGATTTTGGTAAGAGAAGAGGGTAGAGGAAGCAAGAGAGATGTGTCGTCGTAGGAAAATGGAAAGAAGTGATTTGTCTTCCTTCGTATTGAATTTTATAGGTCATAGGAGCTGAATAAAATAGGAAAATGTGATCAAAACGAAATAAATATACTCGGATCAATTATTTTCACTAGGTAGTTAATACGTCTGACTCCTAGAACAGCAGAATGTAAAGTGAGAAAAATGGAAGTGATTCTATTGGTATTTGATAGAATCAGGCGTTACTTGGCGGAAATCCATATCTTAGTAGAAAACGAAAAATATGTCGCGTAATTCCGCAAGAAAAAATGCAGATGCAGCCCAGTGACACACCTTGCACCTTCACCGACTACTCTACACGTGTTTCGCCCACACACGGAGCATCCTCAGGAGTTGTTAGACCGTGCCAATCTCAGCACCGAGTGAGTAAAATGGCCCCAAACAGCCGTATTTAATGCTTCCCACTCCCCCCCTCCCCGCCCCCAGTGTGACGCATCGCGACTATAAAAGTGAGACAGAGTAATAATTATTGAAAATGTTATAATAAATGTAAATTAAATGTAAAAGTATGATATAAATATGTGATATCGATGAAAGTTTTTAATTTTTTTTTTTTTTTATTTTTTTTTTTTTTTTTTTTTTTTTTTTTTAATTTATTTATTTATGAATCCCTATCACTGTTTGTTTGTCTACAAATACGCAGAAGTGGGGAGGAAGAAACATTTATCTGATCGTTAAGTATGGCTCCATCAACATTATGTTTGATAATTTCTAATTGTTCCAACACGTTCAGTCGTAAACTTTTATTACAAGTATGTAAAACCTCGTAGGAATGCCCATCAGATAATTGGTGACCGGTATCTAATAAATGTTCCGCGAAATGAGATCGTTCTGGTCGGGCATTCCTATAGGCAGAAATATGTTCTTTATAACGTGTTTCAAAACAGCGCCCAGTTTGTCCCACGTATACGGAATTACACTCGTCACATGTTAACCTATATACACCTGACTTCCTGCCAACCTCTGTTTTTTCCTTACCATTGCAAATGGCCCGTCGAACGGTGTTAGTGGTTCGAAATGCCACGTGAACGTCGTTGTTTCTTAAGATTTTTGATATTTTCTCTGAAATTTTCCCTACATAAATCATACTTGACCGATAAGTATGAACAACACGTTCACGCGGCACCGCATATAAAAGTTTAGCCATCTGTTTGTTAATTTTAGTCTTAACCATTTTATCTATCATCCGTCGATCATAACCATTTGCAACGGCAATATTATAAATGGTATTTAATTCTTTCATATAAGATTCATTTGACAAAGGCACCGTCAATAGACGATTAATATAAGAATGAAAAGCAGCTAGTTTGTGTTGCCAAGGGTGACAGGAAGCCGCGGGTATTACTACATCAGTATGTGTAGGCTTTCTATATATTTGGAAATTGTGACGACAATGTTCCCGTGTAATGGTTAAATCTAAGAAATTTATAGAATTATCGACTTCAACTTCTAGTTTAAATTTAATCTTTGGATGTAAATTATTTACAAATGAATAGAAAGACTCTAATTCTTGTCTAGTACCGGTCCAGCATATGAGTATATCATCAACATAACGATAATAATAAAGAATGTTATTATTACCTGTGAAATACCTATTCTCAAAATTGTCCATGAAGATCTCCGCCATCAGAGGTGATAACGGAGAACCCATCGCCAACCCCTCCTTCTGTTTGTAATACCCACCATTGAATTTGAAATAGTTTTGTTGCATGCAAATATTGGTTAAATGCACAATTTCGTTTGCCTCCCCTGGATGAATACGCCTTCTCTCTAGAATATTTGAGAGTATTTTGAGAGTTTCTTGATAGGGAACGTTAGTAAACAAACTGTCAACATCCAGAGAAAGCAAAATAGAATTAGGAGGTAAAATAACATCCCTTATTTTGGCAATTAAATCTGCTGTATTTTGAATACTATATTTAGGATAAAATGATGACTTTTCTTTAATAATATCATTTAACTTTTTTGCTAGCTCATATGCTGGACATCCTATATATGAAACCACAGGGCGCACGGGAACATTGTCTTTGTGTATTTTAGGTAAACCGTACAACACAGGGGCCTGTGGATTCATCGGGGTGATTAGCCGAGATGAATAATCGTTTGGAAAAAGAAATTTACAATGATTAATATTATTTTTGACCTCCGTGTTGTACCGTGTCGTCGGGTCCGAGCGCAAAGGAATGAAGTCGTCGTTATGAATTATGTCCTGAACTTTATTTATGTATTCATCTTTATTTAATATAACAATACTATTGCCCTTATCAGCCTTTGTCACTATTAAATCATTATTATCTATTTTTTGTTGCAACGACCTCACTGTTCGCAACTCGGGCCCCCCACAGTTAGTAGGTTGAATTTTATTATAGTTTATAGTTTATAGTTGAACCTACTAACTGTGGGGGGCCCGAGTTGCGAACAGTGAGGTCGTTGCAACAAAAAATAGATAATAATGATTTAATAGTGACAAAGGCTGATAAGGGCAATAGTATTGTTATATTAAATAAAGATGAATACATAAATAAAGTTCAGGACATAATTCATAACGACGACTTCATTCCTTTGCGCTCGGACCCGACGACACGGTACAACACGGAGGTCAAAAATAATATTAATCATTGTAAATTTCTTTTTCCAAACGATTATTCATCTCGGCTAATCACCCCGATGAATCCACAGGCCCCTGTGTTGTACGGTTTACCTAAAATACACAAAGACAATGTTCCCGTGCGCCCTGTGGTTTCATATATAGGATGTCCAGCATATGAGCTAGCAAAAAAGTTAAATGATATTATTAAAGAAAAGTCATCATTTTATCCTAAATATAGTATTCAAAATACAGCAGATTTAATTGCCAAAATAAGGGATGTTATTTTACCTCCTAATTCTATTTTGCTTTCTCTGGATGTTGACAGTTTGTTTACTAACGTTCCCTATCAAGAAACTCTCAAAATACTCTCAAATATTCTAGAGAGAAGGCGTATTCATCCAGGGGAGGCAAACGAAATTGTGCATTTAACCAATATTTGCATGCAACAAAACTATTTCAAATTCAATGGTGGGTATTACAAACAGAAGGAGGGGTTGGCGATGGGTTCTCCGTTATCACCTCTGATGGCGGAGATCTTCATGGACAATTTTGAGAATAGGTATTTCACAGGTAATAATAACATTCTTTATTATTATCGTTATGTTGATGATATACTCATATGCTGGACCGGTACTAGACAAGAATTAGAGTCTTTCTATTCATTTGTAAATAATTTACATCCAAAGATTAAATTTAAACTAGAAGTTGAAGTCGATAATTCTATAAATTTCTTAGATTTAACCATTACACGGGAACATTGTCGTCACAATTTCCAAATATATAGAAAGCCTACACATACTGATGTAGTAATACCCGCGGCTTCCTGTCACCCTTGGCAACACAAACTAGCTGCTTTTCATTCTTATATTAATCGTCTATTGACGGTGCCTTTGTCAAATGAATCTTATATGAAAGAATTAAATACCATTTATAATATTGCCGTTGCAAATGGTTATGATCGACGGATGATAGATAAAATGGTTAAGACTAAAATTAACAAACAGATGGCTAAACTTTTATATGCGGTGCCGCGTGAACGTGTTGTTCATACTTATCGGTCAAGTATGATTTATGTAGGGAAAATTTCAGAGAAAATATCAAAAATCTTAAGAAACAACGACGTTCACGTGGCATTTCGAACCACTAACACCGTTCGACGGGCCATTTGCAATGGTAAGGAAAAAACAGAGGTTGGCAGGAAGTCAGGTGTATATAGGTTAACATGTGACGAGTGTAATTCCGTATACGTGGGACAAACTGGGCGCTGTTTTGAAACACGTTATAAAGAACATATTTCTGCCTATAGGAATGCCCGACCAGAACGATCTCATTTCGCGGAACATTTATTAGATACCGGTCACCAATTATCTGATGGGCATTCCTACGAGGTTTTACATACTTGTAATAAAAGTTTACGACTGAACGTGTTGGAACAATTAGAAATTATCAAACATAATGTTGATGGAGCCATACTTAACGATCAGATAAATGTTTCTTCCTCCCCACTTCTGCGTATTTGTAGACAAACAAACAGTGATAGGGATTCATAAATAAATAAATTAAAAAAAAAAAAAAAAATAAAAAAAATAAAAAAAAAAAAAAAAAAATTAAAAACTTTCATCGATATCACATATTTATATCATACTTTTACATTTAATTTACATTTATTATAACATTTTCAATAATTATTACTCTGTCTCACTTTTATAGTCGCGATGCGTCACACTGGGGGCGGGGAGGGGGGGAGTGGGAAGCATTAAATACGGCTGTTTGGGGCCATTTTACTCACTCGGTGCTGAGATTGGCACGGTCTAACAACTCCTGAGGATGCTCCGTGTGTGGGCGAAACACGTGTAGAGTAGTCGGTGAAGGTGCAAGGTGTGTCACTGGGCTGCATCTGCATTTTTTCTTGCGGAATTACGCGACATATTTTTCGTTTTCTACTATGATTCTATTGGATCATGTGGGGATTGAAAGAGTGGGGGTTGGACGAACGTATGAATATTTGAATGTAGAATGAATGAGATGCTTCACTAGACTGTTAAACTGAATATATGGTTTGATATATTCAGGTACAACAACATGATAATCTATTATTATAACGCTGTTGGTTTTCTTAATAAAAATAAAAAAAACATTTTAGCTCGATCCATCCACGCATTCCCAAATTTTGTGTACCAAATTTCATCTAAATCCGTTCAGTAGTTTCGGAGCCTATTTAATGCAAACAAACAAACACACAATCAAATATTTCCTCTTTATAATATTAGTATAGACTAATGGCATCAAACAGTGCCGATACATATTAGCTGACAAACCTGGCTTGTCCTGTTATTACCATCAGATACGAGTGCTACAGTTCTTCTATCAACAGGTGGTTGTTGAAATAGTCGTTACATAAATGCTACACAACCATAGAAACAAAAATAAAATATACCTAATATTTAAAAAAAACCGCGGAATTGAGAACCTAATCCTTTTTTTGAAGTCGGTTGTAAAGACATTTTTTTTATATTTATACTAGCTTTTGCATGCAACTTTTTCGCGAACACATTCGAAAAATACCTAGGTAGCAATTGACCCGGAAGACATATTTATCACTTTGCATTTGCAAGGAATAAATTATATTATCATCGTGTCAAATTACCTTTTCAGGGTTTTGTAGACTAAAGGCAAGAAACATTCCTTATAGATTCGGCCAAACCGATGTATGTCACACCCTTTTTTACACAAAAATAAAAAAATATATGAATTAAGGGGGGGCACCCCATACATGGAACTGACACTGAAATTATTTTTTTCATCACACCTATACGTGTGGGGTATCTATAGATAGGTCTTTAAAAATTGCATTGAGGTTTCTAAAACGATTTTTTCTCAAAGTCAACCGTTTGAAAGATGTACACTTCCAAAATGGTAAAATGTGTCCCCCCCCTCTAACTTTTGAAATAAGAGAGTGAAAAATTAAAAAAATATATATGCTGTAGATCTTAATAAAAACTTTCAACGAAAATTGGTTTGAACGAAATATGGTTGTCAGTTTTAGAAATATAGCATTTTTCCCGAAATGGATTTTAAAAAAAATTTTTTTTTTCATCAAACCTATACTTGAGGCGTATTTATAGATAGGTCTTTAAAAATTACATTGCAGTTTTTTCTCAAAATCAACCGTTTGAAAGATATACAAAGTGGTAAGATGTCACAGCCACTTTATTCCAAAACTATAAGAATCACACAGTTGAAACTTGGTCGGTAGATGTATTCTGTAAACCGCTTTACGGTTTTTACACAAAAATAATTAAAAAAATGAATTAAAGGGCTCCCCAAACATGGAACTGTTACTGAAAAAAAAATTATAACGGCATTTTGGCAATAATAATAATAGAAACTTTATTGCACACGATACAAAAACAAACACATACAAAGAAAATGTCAAAAAAGAGGAACACACAATAGGCGGCCTTATAGCTACGTAGCAGTCTCTTCCAGGCCACCTTGGGTGAGAGGCGAAACCCTTCATGTGCGAGTTCGACTCACACTTGGCCTTTTTTTTTACATTATTGAGGGACAACACCAAATTTTTCACATTTACAACATTAGTACCCTAGTACTATTATTTTTTTCCCAGAGTAAGGTCAACAGACCGACAGACACGCACTAGTCATTGATTTTTATATTTTTTGCATTTTTCAATGCTATTTTTATACTTATGGTAAATTTTAAATAGAAAAATATTGGAAAAAATTAACTCGGCCACAAGTGAATTCTCAGACGGGAATCGATCGTTAAACACCTGAAAAGATGTTTCTTTCGAATGCAAGGATATTCCTAGCATTGATGTGACAACGCTGGCCTAAAGCGTATTAAAAATATAAAAGTATTGGAGAATTTCGACGGTGGTTCGCAAGTCTCGGTAGCTCAGCGGTTAGAGCATTGGCCCGGGTTTCCAAAGGTCGCGAGTTCGATTCCCGTCTGAGAATTCACTTGTGGCCGAGTAAATTTTTTCCAATATTTTTCTATTTAAAATTTACGCACTAGTCTCCTTTTAAACTTTCAAGGAAACGGCAAATAAAAGTAAAGTAAAAAAATGACGCCAATAAAAACGTCATTCCTCATAAGCATCCGGAAAAAAAGCGTACTCTCGAAAATTTCACTGTGAGACAGATTAGCTAAACACTTGAGTAACGATGTCGTCACGAAACATTCCCAGAGGGGAGAAAATAAAAGGTCCCCCTTCCTTGATCAATCGCGCTTTGTATTTTATAATGGCCGCCATTGTAATCATTCGAAAAAGAAATGCGTTGACGTTTTAATTCGAGCAAATACTTTTTTAACGGGAGCGAAAGATTTCAGGAGATTTCCGGGAGCATTTTCAATTGCGAATACTTTTCTATTGTGTTTTTTTTTTCTTTGGAAATTAAGAAGAGTACGAATTGTTGTTTTTTACTAATATTTAACAGGTATCCAATACCTGTCGCTAATGATTCCATGCTGGAAATTCCATTCACGTTCATTCTAATGAAAGAGAAACATTTGACAACCTGTTTGGCGGAGAGTTAGAGATACTAACCTCGCCATCTGCGCCAGAGATCCCGGGTTCGATCCCCGGACAAGACAAATATTTGTGTGCATGAACATGTCTATTTGTCTTGGTTTGGGTGTTTAATATGTATATTATGTATGTATTAAAAAAAAGTATATAAGTATGTTTATCCGTTATCTAGTATCCATTACACAAGTTCTTTATGAAACTTAACGTGGGCTAGATAATTGGTGTAATTGTATGCAAATATTTATTTATTTATTTACATAAAAGAATATGCCAGCTGCTATCTTTCTAAAGTAGATAGTAAAAGCCTACAATGGATTATATTCAAAAACGAATGTAGGCTATGGTCAGACAACCTGACAATATTGTTTCCGGACAACATCTTATGTCCCGGATACACGGTCCGCCTTAGCGGAAAGTATGCTTACACAAACCGGTTTGTGCAGGCAAGATGGAGAGTGTAGCAGGCCTATTTTTGCAACAGCAACGTGACAGAGAAATTGCGCGACAATTGCTTTACGTCACGTAACAACAGTGCGGCCTCTACCGAACAAACGATGGACTACAATGCACATTCATTTAGTTCCTGTTATTGCTACCAAATTGTTTTTGGCGTTAGCGTCATAGCAACACGCGGCGTCTAACTCTCGCACCTAGGTAGGAGCGCGAGCGAGTCAGACGCCCCTATACGTTCGTAAAACATCAGCGAGCGATTAGCCAGTGATCACATACGAAATACCATTTTTTTTTGACGATCCGCTGCGCGATAATTGCAAATTTTTAGGTACCTAATAGCCCCGCGGGACAAACCGCTTCGTCTTACCTGCGCAAACCAGTTTGTGCAGGATGCTCTCAGGTAAGCGTGTAGCCGAGTTGTTAGACCCAACAACCAATGCCAAATGTGGCGTCGACGTCGTTGAGGTGGCTGTCAGAGTGAAGTTTATACATTCTTCTCTCAAGCTGCACCTTTGAGACTGCCAGTAAGTATGTAAGTATTTTGTGATTATAGAATTTTAGAATTATTCAATGCTATTTTTATACTTATGATAAATTTTAAATAGAAAAATATTGGAAAATATCAACTCGGCCACAAGTGAATTCTCAGATGGGACCCGAACTCACGACTTTTGGAAATCCGGTCCAATGCTCTAAGCTGAGACTTGCGGACCACCGTCGAAATTCGCCAATTCTATTACATTTTTAATATGCTGTAGGCCAGCGATATCACATCAGTGCTAGGAATATCCTTGCATTCGAAAGAAACATCTTTTCAGATTAAGATGCAACAGCCAATAATTTATGATTTTTGAATTTTCGCATTTTTCAATGCTATTTTTATACTATCTTCCACCTGAGAATTCACTTATGGCCAAGTTGATATTTTCCAATACTTTTTTATTTAAAATTTATCATATGCATGTAAGTAGGTGAGTATGTCTTTTGCTAAGTAGATAATTCGAAATATTTTTCGTTTGACATTTATTTATTAAAAGATAATCCTAAATTTTCTATTACTCTTTAAAATTTTTGCTTTGCGTTAATGTGAAAAATATTGTTACATTTAATACAATCAATTTTGCTAATAGTTGAAAATTACGATGAAACAGCCAATATACACTTTTAAACATACTGATAATAGAACGGGTATTAAACACGCACAACGTATTAATACACAATTGATTCTTCACACAATTAAATAACATGATGGTGAGGTACACGATAGTTCAATACGGATTTTTTTTATCACATTATGATTTATTTAATAAATTGAAGAGCCTTGAACATAGACGGAAGGTTGCTGGTCTATCCGTATTCTATAGGTTACATTTCGGGGAGTGTGCAGCGGAATTGCACAGCCTCATTCCACCATCCCAATTTTTTCATCGGACAAGCAGACGTACAAACAGGTGCCACAATTATATGGTTGATATACCCAAGAGTCGAACTAAGCGTTTTGACTCGACATTTATCATCCGCACCGCCAAAGAGTGGAACTCTTTGCCAGAGTCTGTGTTTCCTGACACTTACAATTTGGGAGTCTTCAAGTCACGAGTGAACAGGTACCTTCTAGGCAAGCGCGTTACATTCCAGATCGCATCTTCGCTTTCCATTAGGCGGTCATAGCGGTCAAGCGCATTACCTATCCAATAATAACAAAAAATTAAAAATACATATTTTCATAAGTTAATTTTATCCTCCCTACAAACGTCCTCTTAAAATCTAAAGCAAAAGGACAATTCAAATTAAACGCACCCATTCACTTGACGATAATATCATAATTCGGTACATTACTCCCCATTTTCGACTTGAAAGGTCTTCTGAGCTCTAATAAAGATAATCTAAATTAGATTAACCTTAGTAAAGAATGGTCCTCTGATTAAGGTTTTTGGGTACCAGGGATGAAACAACGGAGAAAGATATCCCTTTTATAGACACGGGATCCATTTATCTATATTAACATGGGTGGAAAAGATTACAACAACGTATTAGGGTACCGGGTACATATAAAATATGTGGCGTAAAAGAAAATAGGTGTACAGAATTGCTCTTTTCTTCAGATTTCTTAAGATAACATTGTTTGTTGTGTTTTTTCGGGTGTTTCTTTTATCGTCAGTAAAGTGTTCAGTTAGCGAGAGAAAAAGATGGTTAGATTTAGTGTTTATTTTTGTAATGTAATATGGTGTTTCTTACATTAGGAAATATTTAAAAATCTGTAGTGTTGTTTGAGTGGGTCGGTAATCTATTTGTTTACTAGCGGCCGGTCGCGGTTTCACCCGCGTGGTTCCCATTCCCGTGGGAATATCGAGATAAAAAGTATCCTATGTTCATAACCAGGTTATGTAGGTATATGTGAACCAAATTTCATCCAAATCCGTTCAGTAGTTTCGGAGCCTATTCAATGCAAACGATCAATAAAACAAATAGTTCCTCTTTATAATATTAGTATAGATAAATAAAAGTATCTTAGATTATAACTATTTAATTTTGCATTTTACAATGCTATTTTTATGTGATAAATATTAAACAAGAAAATATACTAGAAAAAAGCAACTAGTCTCATGTCGCCCTGACGGGATTCGAACCCGCATCCTTGGGAGTCCGGCCCAATGCACTAACCAATTATGCTACAGAGACCTATGAGGACACGTCGAATTTTTCTAGTATATTCACCGTTCTACGGTGTTGGCCACCGTTGCTTCATCAATGAGAGAAATATCCTCGCATTCGAAAGAAACATCTTTACAGATGTTTGACTATCGACAAAGATGAAACAGCCATCTAATTATCCTAAATTATAACAAAGTCAAAGTCAAAGTCAAAATTATTTATTATTACAAAAGTACCTTTTTAATTTTTTCTGGTAAAGAAATAAGATTGAAGTGCTATAATTGTTTTGAAATGAAACAACAGCGTTTAAATATCCACTTAAAAAAATTGCGAATGTATTACTCAAAATAGGTATACGGAGTGGCTTTTGTATTTGTACAGCGTCATCAAACTCGAAAAATTATAATAATAATCGCATACAATCACACCAATTATCTAGCCCACGTTAAGTTTCATAAAGAACTTGTGTTTTGGATACTAAAATATAATATAATAGCATCCAAGCAGAATGGCTTTCAAAAAAACCAATCGACGACTACTGCTATTTTCTCACTCATAAAGTCAATCCTTAAGAGTATAAATAAAAATCAGGCTACAACAACACTATGTTCTTTGATCTAAGCAAGGCATTTGATTTCGTTGATCATGAAAGTCTTTTATGTAAGCTTGAATCGAAAGGAATAAGAGGTATTACTTTGAATTGGATCCGTTCTTACCTCAAAGATCGGCAACAGTGTGTAATGATCTCAAAGTTAAATAGCAAAAACAAAGTGGTCTCATTTGTTTTAGAATATTTAACTAATGAATGCGGTGTACCACAGGGGAGTGTCTTAGGACCCTTCCTATTTTTAATATACATTAACACTATTCCAGAAGTCACGAGACACAACTGTGTCCTGTTTGCTGATGACATCTCTGTGACAATTAGTTCAAAAAGGAAATTTGGTAACATCGACTTAAAACAACATGAAAGTGACATCAATAATACAATACAAGCTGTAGGAAAGTAGTTAGAAAATAATAATTTACAAATGAATTTGACTAAGACTAATTACATAAATTTTAATAATAATACAAATATGACATTTAATATTAATTATAAATATTAAATATAATTAAAAATTATAAATTCAAATATTAACGAAATCAATAAAACAAAATCTCGGCCTGATAATTGACAAAGATTTAAACTGGAGCACAAACATTGAACATGTTTGTCTAAGAATAAATAAATTTGTTTTTGCTCTAAAGCGTCTCAGAAACATAACCGATATAAAAACAGTATTGTCTACATATCACGCACACGTTGTATCTGTACTTCGTTATGGTCTTGTAGTAATGGTTAATAATTAGAAAGAGCCTTTATTGCACAAAATAAGTGTATATATAACAGGCAAACCGCCACGTGAATCTTGTAAGCCACTGTTTAAAGAGTTTGGTTTGTTGCATTATACATTTGTGAAGTTTGTATTTTTGTAAAACAAAATCCTCATTTCTTTGTTAAAGCAATCGAATTGTATCCACGAACTAGTAGAAATGTTAATAGACTTGTCTTAGATAAGCCAAAAAGTATAACAGGAGTTGTCTGTGTATGTGTGTAAGATTATTTAATAAATTACCGAATGACATTAAAATACTTAATTTAAAATTATTTAAGACAAAATTATATAAATGTCTAAATGAATACAATTTCTATAGTGTGAAACAGTTTCTTGACATGTAAAATAATAGGTATGATAATCTAATGTTATAATTGATTAATGAAAAATAGCATTGAAAAATGCATAAATTAAAAATTCACAAATAATGTTATATTAATTTTTTTTTTAAATGTAACAAATAAATTTATTTTAACCAATTCTTTTGCATGCCGCCTCACTTGCAAAACACGCTGTACTCTTTTATACAATGTAATGACCTTAAATACCGTGTTTTATAGCAAATAAAAAATTTCTATTTCTATTTCTAAATAACGCATGAACATACTTATATACTTTCATTTTGTATTTACATACATAATAATATACATATTGGTCTGGGACCAAGACAAATAGACATGTTCATGCACACAAATATTTGTCTTGCCCGGGGATCGAACCCGGGACCCCTGGTTTAGCACTCCTGCGTCAAACAAGTCATCAAAAATAATCTTAAGGTACATATTAAATTGATCCTTTATATGTATGATACAGTTCCCAACTTATTCTTTTTTAAACTTTTGATATAAAAGGCCAAATCAAATAAATAAAGGCTGGAACACATATGTTTATCATTCAAATTGAAGCATAATAAATTGGGCCAGGTCTTTCATTACACGTAATCAAATAGATGTAAAGGATGGATAATTCGAAAAAATCCAATTCATTTAGATTGAAGCAAGGGACTCGGAATGGTTTGTATGTAAATAGTTTGAATAAAATCTTTTTAGCCCTTTCATAGTAAACTTCGATGTACTATGTACTACGTATTAAGTATTAATATAAATACACAATTCTAGGCCCAAAAGTTCTCTTAGCAGTTCAATAGGACTTCCTGAATGATAGTTGTGATGAATTGATTGTAAATTTATGATTGATCTTTAATTTTCGATTATGTAGCTGGAAATAGGTACCAAAAATTTTTGACATAAAAAAATTATTACTATAGTATTGACATTTTAATTGAGTAATTTTGTTATAAATTAATTATTTCGTTTGCATACATTTTTTGAATGTTTTGATTATATTTTAATTTGCATAATGTATAATATTTGCATGCCTCAAATGTGTAGGCCAAATTAAGCAACTTTGAAAGTCTTAGCCTTCTGATGTTAAGTATTGATAAGGCTGAAGATGGAAGCGAGCTTCTCCTGGAATCCTCAAACACTGAGGAACTATCTCTAACTGCCGGAACAACAATGCTGAAAACATTGTTGTTATGGCGTCAGACTTAGATTAGACGGTGGTAGTAGCTAGCCAGGTCGACTTACAACAAGTCTTACTGCCAACCAAACCAAATAAAAAATGTAACCCCGCTGGGAATCGAACCCGGGACCGGGTAGTTTCGGTCTAAGTTACGGACATTTCCTACTCCGTATCACCTACGGACAGCTTATTAGTTCGGAGACCCGAACTAAGAATAAATGAGAATACGTTTTGACATTGTCGCTACTCCCAATGTGTTTGTGCCGTTTGTTAAAAACTAGTACATCCGAAATCAATAGAGAGTAGGCTCCATCCGTAGTTTCGGGAAAGTTACGGACGGAGGCCCGTATCTTAGTTGACGGGCTTACAAAGTAGGCCTCCTGATTCCGGTGGTTGTTACCACTAGACCACAGAGGCGGTTAAATTAAACATACCTAAAGTGTACGTTACATAACGTATATGATCACTCCCTAAGCAGATTACTAAGCTAAGCATATTGTGGAACTATAAATCTCGTAAAACCAGTGAAAACCAGTAAATTGTGCATGCACTAAATCACAGAGAGCCGTCAATGAGATGCATAAGCTTAGCTGAACTCCAGTTTAGTTTGATTAAATAAGGCTACAGTTTTTGCTTTAATCATCAGTCGTTATCAGTCATCATAATGTCCCCACTCTGGACAGAGCTTTCTTAAAGACAATAATAATAATAAATTTTAATACAATCACACCAATTATTTAGCCTAAGAAACTGGTCCGAGAGCATTACTTGAGTTCTTTACCCTAACCTCGTCGTTTCTGACTCATGTACGCTATGTATCGTATATATATATATATATATATATAAATGTTTATGTATTATTCGTTTATGTAGGTATGTATGGCATACATGTACGTATGTGTATATTTATCTATAATGTTGTAAGCTTTGTTAATCACTGTCTTTTATTGTTTTTTTTCCATTGCCGCCATGATCTCTCCTTTAACATCCTTTCCGGTTGACTGGTAGAGAATGCCTAAAGGGCATTAAGTCCGTCATTTGCTGTATATGTGCAATAAAGAGTTAATAAATAAATAAGTTTCATAAGAACTGTGTTTTGGATACTAGATAAGGGATGAACATACTTATGTACTTTTTTTTGGAAATAAATAGATAATACACGTCTTATAAAATACACAGACCAAGACAAATAGACATGTTCATGCACACAAATATTTGTCTTGTCATCGAACCCGGGACCTTCTGCGTAGAAGGCAGACTACGTACTTCTACGCTAGACAGGTGATCAATAGATGGAGAAGGAGAATGGCCCATACATAACGCATACGGATACAATGTCGATTACATTAAACTTGCCTAACGCGGGCGGAAGAGCTCCAGTTTAAAAAAAAACATTCCATTTAGTCGTTTTAATGTCTACTATTTGTACATTAAATTACGCGTATAGCAACTTTTATGGTGTTAAGTGGTAATAAAACACGCGTTTCAATCTATAAAAGTTGTTTTATTTCAATGGTCAGCACAAGCTAAAATTTTGAAACAAAAAATATGCCAAGGACATTGAAACAAGAAAAATACGTTAGAATTTTCCATCGAATTCAAAGATAGATAGTAACATTATGGGGAATCTTTCAAAATATTACCCATAAAACATCCTAGCAGCCATAAAACGTGGTAACTACATAGACCCGTTATTTACGAGTTCGCATTTGCTATGTAATATAATGGAGTTGGGAGCAGTAGGATTACGATTAGTAATGACAATATTAATTTAATTATATGGTGTCTTTTGGTATCATTACGTCAACATCATCAGCTTAGATTCATGCCACCCACTGCTGAGTGTAGGCCTTAAGGATCTCCACGATAATCGGTCTTGTAACCATTCTGTCTGTAGACATTTCTGCGGTGGTGTCGTGTGAGGCGGGTCGCTACGTTCCCTAAAATATGGTTGAGCGAAGCGATGGCTGGTTCATGCGTCATGCTCGTGAACGGGTGCCGCCAGCGGAAATGGGTCTACCTCAGTCTGCTTATCTTAATGCTGTGCTTAAAGCCTAAATATTTTTATCTAAAATAAATTGATACTGACCTGTATGTACCTCACAACTTGCAGTGTAGTAGTCTTGTGGTGCGGGAAATGTTGTAATGTATGATAGACAAGTCTTTCTTTGCCAGTTAAAAATTGTTTACGGTTACAATAAAATGTAATATTTTAATTAGTATTTTCTTTTTGTGATGGAAATTGACCTTCCTGATATGATAAGGTCACATTTCAATTTGACGACCCTGTGTGAAATAAAACAGGGAGAAAAAAACAGCCCTTGACGAGTTTCTTGCCGGTTCTTCTCGTTACAAGGTCTCCCGCCGTAGGGTTTGTGAACCGATGGCGTAGCTCCTTTGACGTTCATAAGTGCTTGTAACAGCCTAGACTGAATAAATGATATTGACTTTGACTTTGACTTTGTGCTGCCCGCAACCAGCGGCTTCCCGCGAGCTTCACGTCGCGACGACGACGCGTCGGTCGGTTCCCCTTGTCGGTCTGTCCACAGAGCGTCGTCCGGTGCGCTGTCGCTATTCCAGCACTTTTCCGCCCCAACGGCCATCGGTTCTTTTGGCTATGTGTCCCACCCACTGCTACTTCAGCTGAGCTATTCTTTTAGCTATGTCGGCTTCTGTACCTAACCTACGGATCGCCTCGTTTCCGATCTTTTCACGCAGGGAAACGATGAGCAAAGTTCTCTCCATTGCATACTGAGTGACCCTGAGACTTCTAGAGACCTACCGTTAGACACAGATATATCATCGTCATCAGCCATTTTGAAGTCCCCACTGCTGGCCTTTCTTATAGATGGATAAGGAGAATGGGCCATGACCCACCACGCGTGCCCAATGCAGAATGTTGAGGTTTTACGACTGCAAATAGAGCCGGGCTTAACGTGCCTCAGAGGACGAAGCACAGAGGACCTAAAGATAGTAATTTTTTTGTCACCAATCCCGTGACCGACCATTGTGAAAATTGCTTAACCGCTACAATCGCAGTTCACGCGCCGTGCTCTTCAGATAATATGTAGTCTAGCTAGATTTAACCTTTCTGGCCCAGGATTATGAGACAGAATAGATATGCCATTGTTCTCTGGACATTGGGTGTCCGTTTCTGGATTGATGAATAAAAACCAAGATTAAAATACATGGTAGTTTTAATCCCGACCAAATCCCTTGGATTTCACAAAGGCTACCACTACGTCGGTTCTCTTGATATCAAGACAATGCCATAGCTGGTACTTTTAAAACTGTAGATGGCATACTGCCCTGTTTTCCTTGTCACAGGCTGTTAGGTCCTCTAGTCTGATGTAAATCACATTTGCGTCGGTCCATTAGACCCTGGACGGCTTGCGGTGTCTGCTCTGAATACGGCATAGTTTTTGCTAAATACGGTTTAAATATATATGTACTGTGAATTGTGTAAATTGAAAATGAGATGATTTTAAGTATTATATGTTTCGCTGCAGTTTTTTTATGTACCACGGGAAGACGATTAGCCTTCGTCATACATGACATTAAGTGTTGATAGGGCTGAAGATGGAAGCGCGCCTCTCCCGGAATACCCAATAAGAAACTGGCTATCTTATCTCTTACTTTCGGAACACAACAAAGCTGAAAATATTTTTGTTATGGCGTCAGACTTAGATATGATGGTGGTGGCTGGCCAGACGGACTTAGAACTATTTCTACCACCAACCAAACCGAATACAATATGTACCCCCGCTGGGAATCGAACCCGGGACCCCTAGGTCTGATACCGGTGGTTGTACCACTAGACCACAGAGTTATAAGTTAACCAAGGAATAGAATCTTAAACATTTGCTTTACGTCTGTTTAACTGGTTTTTCTCTATTTTCAACACCTCAGCAAACATTTCAGTATCCCATTGTTATTTGCGCAATCACTTGTCCGTGAAAGTCGTAAACGGTTTATCACTTCTTTGATTACGCGACGCAGCAGTGACGTAATGAGTTCGTGACGTCACGACTAAGCATTATATTCGATGAAGCTGAAGAAGGTAAACAAGATTTGTTGAGACAAAAAGCTGAGGTGATATACTTTTTTTTACAAAGAAAACATGAATAGGAATAGCAGACTAAAGTTCTAGTTGATAAATACATTAAAATGCGGAAGTCTGTGAGGACGTTTGTTAATCTTGCACGCAAAAGCTACTGAACGGATTTTGTTGTGGCACACATAAAGTAGATAGCCAGGATTAAAACATACGATACTTTTATCCCGATATTCCCACGGGAACGGGATCCACGCGGGTAAAACCGCGGGCGGCGGCTTGTTAGAAATACGTAACAAATTACTTTAATATTTGTCCTGGGTGAGGATTGAACCCACTACCTCTGAGGTTCTGACTCATTAGGCCTGAACATTTTCACGGCACCATTAGACACCAAAACCAAAGTTTAAGAGTACTAGAAACGTGATTTATAAACAGTCTAATTTTAAAAAAGTACTTTCAAATTTATCAGTTACAAATCATTTCTTATTCTAATAAGAAAAAACTGTATCGCTAGTTTTCACTGTGTGATGTGCAAACCTAAGCATTATATTCATATATTTATGTATCAATTAGTTTTAAGCAAGATCATATTGTATTTTGACACACTTATTATAGGGGATTCATCGAGAACAGTTGTTTAATTTACCAACTCCTTAGAACTAGATAGTTGTTGCAGTTTTTGTTTTTTTCGTTAACCCAAAACTACTAATAGAAATTTTATTGCGGTAAAAAAGGAAATTAAACGGTTAAAAATAAATGATCCAAATAACTACCGAAAAGTACCGAAAGCACTAGTTGTCTAACACATTATCAACGCTTAATCGCCCGTTAGCAGAATTTGCAAGCACCATTGATTTAAACTGAATCCTCCCTTAAACAGTAGTTTCATTTAGTTAAAACTAAACTTTATTCCCTTGTAATATGGTTAAAAGTGTTTGTAAATGGAGACGTAGATTAAAACCTTTGTTAGAAGCTCAAATCAAATTCTGGTACTAAAATTAAATGAGAATAATTGAAGTCCATTATATTGGTAGTTTACATAAATACTAAAGTGAATTAGTAATTTTGAACATATGAGGTAATCGTCTCAATTGCTTTAAAAACAATTCACTACCTACTAAAAAGTTCTGGATAGCTGAATTGGCTGATCATTCAACATTTGTTTTGTGACAAGGCTATCCAAAACTTATCAGAAGGAGGTGAAACTGACTCTAAATCATAAATCCTTTAAAAACTCCTTAGCTCAATTGGTAGAGAGTTCGTACTGAAATCTAAAGACTGTAAGTTTGAGTCACATCTAAACAAACTGCAAACGAATTGTTTCCCTGGTGGTTATAAAATTGAATCTAAGCTTAATCGTTATAAATTTTCAAAAGCGCTGACTGTTCTGAATTTAATCCAAGCTCTAAATTCAGTAATCCAGCGGCATTCGCGGATCCATTAAACAGGACGAATAAAGCATTAGCGGTGTTAGGATTAACCATTCCGTGTTTTGGTACAGCTGATACTACGCTTTGGAGTAAACGATTGGTGGATATTGTTTACCGAACGGCGTTAAAATAACCAAAACATGGACGGTTAACATTTATATATGACGCAAACCAAGGAAATTTAAAGAAAACATTTAACTGGTGGTAGGAGATTGTTATGTCAAACAAATATAATTTAACAAAAGGAAGTTTTAAAGTACCTCCCATTGGTGTTAACGATTGGTGGTTTACGTGAAATATTGATCTGGTGGATATTGTCATGTTGAATGGATATAATTTTACGAAAGAGAGGAAAGTTTGAAGTTTCCTCCGATTGGAGTAAAAGATAGGTGGTTCTTGTTTGCCGGACCGAATGACGTTAAAATAAGCAAATCATGGACGGTTGATGGTGTTGATGTTTCATTTAAGTGGTTATAAAGAATTACTTATCTGGTTCTTGTTTTATATTTATCACACAAAAATAGCATTGCAAAATGCAAAATAAAAAATTTATAAATGGCTGTTTCATTTTAATCGATAGTCAAACATCTGTAAAGATGTTTCTTTCGAATGCGAGGGTATTTTCTCTCATTGATGACACGATGGTGGCCAACACCGTAGAAAGGTGAATATACTAGAAAAATTCGACGTGTCCTCATAGGTCTCAGTAGCATAATTGGTTAGTGCATTGGGCCGGATTACCAAGGATGCGGGTTCGAATTCCGTCAGGGCGACATTAGATTAGTTGCTTTTTTGTAGTATATTTTCTTGTTTAATATTTATCACACAAAATAGCATTGCAAAATGCAAAATTAAAAATTTATAATTAAATGGCAGTTTCATCTAAATCGATAGTCAAACATCTGTAAAGATGTTTCTTTCGAATGCGAGGATATTTTCTCTCATTGATGACACGACGGTGGCCAACACCGTAGAAAGGTGAATATACTAGAAAAATTCGACGTGTCCTCATAGGTCTCTGTAGCATAATTGGTTAGTGCATTGGGCCGGATTCCCAAGGATGCGGGTTCGAATCCCGTCAGGGCGACATTAGATTAGTTGCTTTTTTGTAGTATATTTTCTTGTTTAATATTTATCACACAAAATAGCATTGCAAAATGCAAAATTAAAAATTTATAATTAAATGGCTGTTTCATCTAAATCGATAGTCAAACATCTGTAAAGATGTTTCTTTCGAATGCGAGGACATTTTCTCTCATTGATGACACGACGGTGGCCAACACCGTAGAAAGGTGAATATACTAGAAAAATTCGACGTGTCTTCATAGGTCTCTGTAGCATAATTGGATAGTGCATTGGGCCGGATTCCCAAGGATGCGGGTTCGAATCCCGTAAGGGCGACATTAGATTAGTTGCTTTTTTGTAGTATATTTTCTTGTTTAATATTTATCACACAAAATAGCATTGCAAAATGCAAAATTAAAAATTTATAATGAAATGGCTGTTTCATCTAAATCGATAGTCAAACATCTGTAAAGATGTTTCTTTCGAATGCGAGGACATTTTCTCTCATTGATGACACGACGGTGGCCAACACCGTAGAAAGGTGAATATACTAGAAAAATTCGACGTGTCTTCATAGGTCTCTGTAGCATAATTGGATAGTGCATTGGGCCGGATTCCCAAGGATGCGGGTTCGAATCCCGTCATTGCGACATGAGACTAGTTGCTTTTTTCTAGTATATTTTCTTGTTTAATATTTACTTATCTGGTGTTAAAGCGGAGGAAAAAAAGTTTTAAGATTCTCCTATTTGGAATAAACGATTGGTGGTTCTTATTTTACGAGTACCACAAATCTTGGTAGCTACACATTATAGTTAATTACTGGAAGTGGTCTAACAAGTTTATATTATGTTCCATCTTAACTTAATCGATTATCAATCATTTGAAAAGTGTTTACTTCGAATGCGAGGATATTCATTTCATTGCAAGCAAAGTTGGCTTAGAGCGTAAAAAATTACTAAAAAAATTCGACGAGTTCTCATAATACAATCGGAAGAGTATTGGAGCATACAACCAATGGTTGCTCGTATGGATCCCGTCTGGACCACTTATGAGACGAGCCGGGTTTTTCTAGTAAAAAATACTACTTACCGACCCACAAAAACAAAATTAATTGGCTACAGTTACTAGCTAAAATTTTATTTAATGTTCCACGTAGAAATCCACGCTATGCCGTACAATACAACCCCTAGTACCACCTTTTTGAAGAACCGTCCTCGGAATGCATTCCCCTATACCACGTTTGAGCAGGCTCCTTAACAAATACAGTGCTAAGCTCGACAATCACAAGGACTCACTTCCTAAATTCAGACGGGCTTTTCTCGAATCTTATGAGACGTGACAAGATACTTTTAATTTCAATTTTTTTATAAGCTGAAGTAAGCTGCTTATTAAGTAGTAAGTACTCTAAGTTAGTTATTTATAAGCTTTTATTTCTGTTTATTTGCATGCGGTGTCCGCCTATAATTGGCTTGCACAATTTAGCTTTGTATAATAAATACTATATACTAATTTGGACTAAGAATAGTGTAGCAGGCATTGGAAGTCCTTAATAAATAATTAGAAGTGTCGGTCACCACGAAAATGCCTGGTATGTTAATTTTTAGAAATTCTAAATCGGACTAATGAACAATTGGATATGTGTGGAATCCTTAAAAGGGTCGTGCTACAAGACTTAACTAGTTACATACCATATTTTTTCTATACTGAGAAATCCAGTTCACATACTGTGAACGTTCCATTACATCAGATTTATCGCTTACTAAAGTAAATCAAAATTCTGAACCTATAATTTCAACGATGAAAAGGGTAGCTTTGACTAATCCACTTGTCCAGATATTCTAACCGCTGTGTTATTTAATTACTAACCGTTGTTTAATGAGGTACATTACCCGTAAAATGTCCCATTTTCATCAGAGTAGACGTGCCACATTCGGATTATACCGTTCGCATTTTAACAGACCTTAATGCGGTGGCACAGGTAATTATGTAAAGCATTGTGGAATCTGACCATATTAAACATGAGTAATTTGCTAGGGATTAAAATAACTATCGGCTTATTATGGTAAAAAATTGGCTATGATTTAAAACCCTTTAACATAAGTCCATTTAATTTTCATTAATCGTACTCTCGTACGACCTTCTTATCATATTTCTATAACAAAAATATAGTACTCATTTTTTTTTTGTCTCAATATCAGTTAAGGATAGCTCATCATCAGGCTGTGGACGTCCACTGCTGGACATAGGCCTCTCCTAGCTCACGCCTATATTAGCCTACTGCTACCACGCTGGCCAGGGTTGGTAGAGAGTTTGTTTCAAATTTTCCTTCTCTCGCCCAGGTGTTCAATGCGTCGAGCCTCTTATTCGTCTCTTATGACATCCCAGGCATGTAAGTGGTGACACTTGTATTCTTAAGCCGTCACTACACGGCATGGATTAGATCAGGGACAACATAAAACATGAGTTTATCTATTTTCATAGTAAAAGCGTGTTATTAGAATAATATGTGCGGGTGGGTGTACTTACCTCACACATATTAGATAATGTTGTAGTATCACAATAACCACATTTTTAGTTAGGTATGGATTTCCGTCAAGTAATGATTCTATATAAAAAAATACATTCCTAACTTTGTCAAACTGGTGATTTTCATTGTTACTTTAATTTAATGTCAAATTCTTAGGTAATCCGTTTCTTAAAGTTTTCACGTCTTTACCCTAACACAGTCATGCATGATATTATTTAAGTATTGTTCCGAGTTAAGTTTGAGACTATTTCAACTAGAAATTCTAGAAAGTATTGGAGAATTTCGACGGAAGCTTAGAGAGGTAGGTTAGAGCAGTGGGCCGGATTCCCAAAGGTCGTGGGTTAAGTCCCATCTGAGAATTAATTTTTTCCAATATTTCAATAAAGGTCAAGTTGATTTTTTCCAATATTTTTCTATTTAAAATGTATCATAAGTAGAAATTCACAATTTAGAAACCGACTACAAGTATGAGAATTTGTATTTGAATTAATAAAATCTAAGCAAAACTGGGGCGGCAAAAACTAATAATGTGGGTGGCTATTTTTTACTAAGTAATAAAATTTCATATCGATCCTAATTTAAACTAAAATTTACATATTTGCAGCATCTGAGTCACGTGTATTTGATTTGTTTAGAGAATGCTTGTAATTGGAACCTCGAAACAACTAATATTTATTGTTGGTTCAATTTGTATAACTAGATAGTCAATACAATTTATTCTGATCAACATTTTTAATGGAATATTTTTTTGTTAAACTAAAGTAAAGAATAGCCACCCACATTAATATGTGGGTGGGTATTCTTTACTTAATAACAAAAAATTATATCGATCGTATTTCAAACTAAAAAACACACGTGATTCAGTTACGGTAATTGTAACTGAATCACGTGTGTTTGATTTGTTTAGGGAATTCTTGTAATTGGAACCTTGAAACAACAAATAGCTAAATCACATTATTAATAATAATCAGCATTTTTTATTAAATTTTTATTTTTATTTTAAAATAAATTGTTTGAGTGTATGTGGAAAAGTTCGCCATCCCTCCTCGATCTTATGATTGTTTCTGATCCCGAAAAAGTTTCTTGTTACGGCCAAATTCCTGCTAGCTTCTCTTATCATGATGTAGTCTTTGCCTCCTATCAAGTTCGCCCCCCTAAACGTAAGCCTCGTTACATTCTACGCCGTAATTTCAGAGACATTAACTTGGAGGCTCTGCGACAAGACGCTAGTGATGTGGATTGGTCGTCTGTGCTTGATACACCTAGTCTCGACGATACAATTTCTCGGTTCAACTCGCTGCTAATTAATTTATTTGATAAGCACGCCCCGTCTCGACGCGTCAGAATCAAACGTAACCCAGCCCCTTGGATCAATGCCGAAATTAGGGAGTGCATGTCGCTTAGGGACAAAGCTAAGCGAAAATACAAAAAATTCCCTACCCAGGTCAATTTGATGCGTTACAAACGCTTTCGTAACCGCTGCAGTCGTTTGTGTAGGGATGCCAAGAGACGTTTTTTTTCACGATTCCTTGACCAATCGTAACCCGGCGGCTGCTTGGAGATTCCTTCGCTCTGTCGGGGTAGGCAAATCCTCTGCGTCTGTTCCCATCGGTACTGACGTAAATGCTTTAAATAGGCACCTCTCTCTTTCTCCAATCTCTCTTGATTGCAGTGTCAAAGCTGCTACATTAGAGCAACTGTCCTCGCTTCCCCGACCTCACTGCTCATCTTTTGACCTTTCTCTAGTTTCTGAGAGTGATGTCAAAAAAGCCATCCTGGCTATCTCTTCTGAGGCTGTTGGCGAGGATAATATGTGCTCGAGAATGTTCATTCCGATTCTTTCTATACTTCTCCCAACCATCACCGCTATTTTCAATGCTTCTCTTGCATCGAAGTGCTTTCCCAAGATCTGGAAAATGGCTCACATTATTCCTTTACCTAAAATTCCTAATCCTTCTTTACCTACCCATTTTCGTCCTATATCCATCTTACCTTTTCTATCTAAAGCTCTCGAGCACGTTGTTCATAAACAGCTTTCCTCTTTTCTCCTATCGAACAATCTTCTGAGCCAGTACCAATCTGGGTTTCGCCCCGGACACAGCACCGCCACTGCCTTACTAAATGTCACTGATGACGTTCGTTGGGCTATGGAACGGAAAGAACTCTCAACACTAGTTCTGCTGGACTTCAGCAATGCCTTCAACTCAGTCGATTTCGATATTGTTCTTGCTCTTCTTTCCTCCATTAACGTTTCTACCTCTTCGCTCTCTTGGTTCGATTCCTACCTACGCGGCCGCATGCAGTCAGTCCGTCATGAAGATTCTAAATCTGATTGGTGCCCGCTCACTGCCGGCGTGCCGCAGGGTGGTGTTCTTTCCCCTCTCCTTTTTTCCCTCTTCATCAACTCAGTAACTAGAGTAATTTCCTCCAATTTCCATCTCTATGCAGACGATTTGCAACTCTACCGTCACTTTAAACTTGAGGAAATTGACCTAGCTACTGCTTCAATCAATGATGACCTCAATCGAATCTCAACTTGGGCTAGGGACTATGGACTTTTGATCAACCCAGTCAAATCTCAGGCCATCATCATTGCTAGCAGACGCATGCTCAACTCAGCTCGTCGTCGGCAGCTGCCTTCGGTGGTGCTTGATGGTGTCACCATTCCATACAGTGACTCAGTCAAGAATTTGGGTCTAATGCTTGACTCCAATCTTTCCTGGACATCCCATATCGCGGACGTTAGCCGCAAAGTCTACTTCTCCCTTCACTCCCTCAAATGTCTTCAAAGTTATCTCCCTTTGCCCACTAAAATATCAATTGCACAGTCACTCATTGTACCTCTTCTTGACTACGCCGATGTTTGCTACTTAGACGCCACCGAGCAACTTCTAAACAAACTTGAGCGCCTCCAAAACTTTGCCATTCGCTTCATTTTCGGTCTTCGAAAGTATGACCACGTTTCTAACTTTCGGAAGGATCTCAAGTGGCTCCCAATACGCCTGCGCAGGAATCTCAGAATACTTTGTCTCCTCTTCAACATCCTTTATAATCCTTCTTATCCTTCTTACCTCCGTGACCGTTTCTCCTTTTCTCATTCACCTGATTCTCCGTGTCGGTCCCATACCAAATCCCTCCTGAAGTTCCCTTCCCATCACTCTGATTTCGCTTCCTATTCCTTCTCCGTACATGCTGTCCGTCTCTGGAATTCGTTGCCGGCTGAGATACGAGATTGTCGCACGATATCTCTTTTCAAAAAACGTCTGAAAGAGTTTTATCTGTCCTCTTGTCCTTAGCACTGATCCCTTTCTGTCTTTCTCTTCGCATTATATGAATTATTTTATAGTATTATATGTATTTATAGGTTTATTTTGTATATATTATATCTAAGTATTGTGTATTTATTGATAATTTTGTTATATTATTTAAATAAATATTACACACTGTCTGCCCTTCTCAATGTCCTTTCCTTTCACGGGCCGGCTGGAAGAAATTTCAATGTGAAATAAGCCGTGCCCCTGTACAATAATTCTTTATAATTGTTTTTTCTGTAATGTTGTGTGTGTACAAAATATATAAATAAATAAATAAATAAATAAAGTTAGGACTACTGCAAATAATTGAGAGATCTTGTAACTAGTCATCCACTGCGATGTAAATCGTTGTGTAACACAAATATTGTTTCTGGTAGAGATTGAACCTATGACCCCTGGCAGCTAGGCATATTCAGTAGAGCTTATACGAAAAGCTTTCTAAATAGTATCGAGGACGTATCGTCAAAAACGTATAGGCAAATGTAGTCCCGTTTACTTCCGGTAGGAACGCTACTTAAAGTACCATACATTTTTGACGGTACTTCCTCGATACTAACTCGAAAGTTGTTCGTGCTACCACAGTGCCATCACGTGGAATTGTGTCGAATGTGTCAAGTACTCGTATATGTGTTTTGAAGTTAAAAAGAGGCTGTACAAATCCACCCGACAAGCGAATGAAAGAAACGTCTTGCTATTCCGTACGATTTTCCGCTTGAAGACGTCTCGAAAAAAACAGCTCGTATGTTTATTTGTATCACACCTCATTAACCCGGTATTCACCCCCTATCACCCGGATCAACCGGGCATTTTCACCCGGGTTTTATTTCCGTTTGCGTCGCACGAATGTCCCGGCTGATTTATTCGTGGGGACGGGAATTTAAATTAAAGAGGTTCTTAACACCCACTTGGTTGGCCTTCTATTCGTTTACAAGTCTCCTTTCCTGTGAAAAGAGTTTTGTACTCTTATTTTTGGAAGCTTAGGCTCATACTCGTTTAATGTTGTGACTAATTTTGCATTCCGGTGGGATGCATTGGGCAGAATGGCGATGTGATGGGAATGTACATGCGGCTTTTCGATGCGGTTATCTTGTGAGGAACACCTTTCTTCGTTTTCAAACTAATATTTGCTGTCTGGCGTATTGAGATTCCTATGTTTTAACCAATGCTGATTGAGAACTAATTAAATCTTGGTATACATACAGAAACTGTTATTTACTTTTAAACATTGTAAGAGGTTCTTAACACCCACTTGGTTGGCCTTCTATTCCTTTACAAGTTTCCTTTCCTGTGAAAAGAGTTTTGTACTCTTATTTTTGGAAGCTTAGGCTCATATTCGTTTAACGTCGTGACTAATTTTGCATTCCGGTGGGATGCAATGGTCAGAATGTGATGTGATGGGAATGTATCCGCATACATTCCCTTTTCGATGCGGCTACCTTAGTGGTTATCTTGTGTGGAACACCGCTTATCGTCGTTTTCAAACTAAAATTTGCTATCTTAGATATTGAGGTTCCCAGGTTTTAACCATTGTTTATTGATTGTAGAGAACTAACCATGATGTACATATACTTTTATTCACTAATAAGAATTATAAGACAAACTGAATATCTCTTAAATATCATTTTGGTAGGTTTTTTTAATATATTGCATTGACAACGCCACTATGTTGACTTCTATCTAAGTAGTTACTAGAGTAAGCTAACTTTCATACAAAAGTTTCATCCTATTAAGAGTTCTTATTGGATGTAAGCTTTCGTAGTAACCGTCTACATCACAAAATAAAACTTAAACATTTAGTTCGTCTTCGTCGTCTCAGCCACATGACAGTTGACACCCACTGCTGGGTATAGACCTCCCCCAAGGATCTCCACAACGATCGGTCCTGCGCAGTCCTCATCCAGCGGCTTCCCGCGACCTTCACCAGATCGTCGGTCCACCTTGTCGGGGGCCTACCCACGGAGCGTCGTCCTGTGCGCGGTCGCCATTCCAGAACCTTTCCGCCCCAACGGCTATCGGTTCTTCTCGCTATGTGTCCCGCCCACTGCCACTTCAGCTGAGAAAAATTTAGTTATCAAAACCAAAATAATACTTCCGTTTCTGATCAGTAATATTTTTTATTTTTAGTAATTCCTACCACAAATACACTTAAGACAGTCACCTAAAAGATGCCATTATTAATATTTGCGTAAAGTCAAGACTTAATGTGGTCTGATTTCGCAATGTCTGCCACTTGTATAGTGCTGAAAATTTGGTTTAATTAATGTTTTATTTCGTGTTGCAGTACGGATTTGTGATTAGAACTTGCTAAGTTCAAAACGAATGGTTGAGACATATTCAAAAGCATAATTATATCATCCGTGTTAAGAGCATGTTCCAATACCTACTCTTACTTGTTTCTTTGTTTTTTCTTTTAATTTTGACCACTAAAATTGGATGAGCATTGATTTTGCTTACTACTACATTTCAGTATTCAGTTCAGTAAACAAAAGTGCTAGATTGTATATTCAAAATCACAGTGAAATTACAATGTCATACACTGTCAGTGCTTTTTGCAAACTGTGGTGGGAAAGTACACATTCGTGCTGAAAACAACGCAAAAATACATTTGAAGTACTGTCATCCTTATTTCGAGGGTGGCAAGGGTTGATTTCGCTTGGAGCTTCACTTAAATTTTGCTTTTGAATGCCAACGCTGTTTTAGCCATTAAGCTGTAAACTGCTGACTTCACTTCAGTTGACGGCCGCGTTAGAATCATTGAATGAAATATTCCATGTAATGTGTTTCACAGAGGCCTATATATATAGGTACAACCCTATACTCGGGTTCGTCGATCGACGAAAAATTCACTTTTAATGACACTTTTTAATTGCAGTTTGTGATCATCACGTTTAACATTTTTTATATTTTATAGTTTTCGGAACAAATAGACTCGAGTACCTTTAATTTGATACCTTACTCGGCCGCGTACTACGCGCCAAAGTCCCTATCGAGTCGTCACAAATTTTGCGAACCTGAATTAAGTATATAGATTCTTAATTACAAATTCAATACAATATAAACAAAAAAAATATAAAAAAATTAAAGTAAATTCTCTGAGTTTCACCCGTGTTCTTTTCGTAATAACACGTGAGGCTCCATTTTTAACTCAATCTACCGTACAATTCTTAAATATTACAAAATATATTTACTTGACCTTGGCAAAATTCGCGTATTTAACGCGAGTACGCCATTAATTAAGAAAGAAAAAGAAGAAGGTATATTCTAATTCATTCATTTATAAGATCGTATGCGTTGCGTGTTCAATGTTACCATTGAAAATTGTAACTAGAACTGTAAAGTGTTTGTTTACTTTTATGCCACTTCTCCTTAGTTATATCATCCTACTCGTAATTATTTTACTGGCCAGCACAACTGCCATGGTTTCACGAAATGATATGCAATTATGTAACCATAAAATCTCCGCGGTGTGGGGGGCGCTGGTGACCTGTATAACGGGTTTTACAAACCTATCTCAGGCGCCAGTCTCTCAGCCAAGGGTTGTAATGTGGCTGCTTGCATATAACATCGACCAAAAAAAATGTTATGTATAACCATTGTTGAGAGACAAATAAATGTTTTTTTTTTATTTTTTTTATTGTTAGATTAAGCTTACTGGCGTTTTGGAGTATTCTGTCAGCTTGTAAGTATATTGAATTGAATAAATTAATAAATAAATAAATAAATCTGTGCTTTATATTTACAGGCGTTTTCATTTACAAGCGCTTTTATTTGCTTCTTTTTGGTAAAATTATGTCCTCGATGAGTTTTTGTTAATAAATACTTTATTTATTTGAGCACGCAATAATAGCTTAACTCTTAACTAACAACCTAACAAGCGTTTGCCCAAGACTTGCCCCAAATACTTTGATTGCCTTTCTCCGTTACAACATAAAAAAATAATATTTTCGTCAAAATTCCACAGAATGTTATATGAAAAGGCTTCATTGAACTGTTGACCCCGTTTCTCATGAAAAGGCACTGGTTGTGACAAGCTGACTATTCAAAAAGAAAAGATTCTTCACTTCTTTTGACGACTCGCTGTAAAGGTTAAGAAATAGTGCAAAGATAAGATTTTTTTATTACTTATCAAATTTACTTCAGCATTTCTGGATGATGACATGTTCTTTTAGTACCTGAAAAGAAAAAAAGTCGATCAGTGAAAAGGTTTCATCTATTCAAATGTACAGTTAACGGCACGTCAGGCTTTTTATTTGCACTACGAAAACCGACCATAGTACAAGCGACATAAGGGTGCTCTCAAGGTTAAGTCTGATTGCTGTCATTTATACATTTATTGATACAATTTGAAAAAAACTCTATATCGTTTATTCAGTCTAGGCTGTTACAAGCACTTGTGAACGTCAAAGAAGCTACGCCATCGGTTCACAAACCCTACGGCGGAAGACCTTGTTACGAGAAGAACCGGCAAGAAACTCGTCAAGGGCTATTTTTTTCTCCCTATTTAATTTCATACAGAGTCGTCAAATTGAAAAGTGACAAACACATGGTTAAGATCAATTTTCATCACAAAAAAAACAAAAATAAAAGTACATTTTGTGGTTATCCTAACCGTAAACAATTTACAACTTGCAAAGAAGAACTTACCATACATTATAACATTTCTCGCATTACAAGATTACTACTTACTGTACAGCAAGTTGTGACGTACATACAGGCCAATAGCAATTTATGTAAGATGAAAATATTTAAGCTCTAAGCACAACGTTAAGACAAGCAGACTGAAGTAGACCCATTTCCGCTGGCGGCACCCGTTCACGAGCATGACGCATGAACCAGCCATCGTTTCGCTCAACCATATTTTAGGGAACGTAACGACCCGCCTCACACGACACCGAAAGAAAATTTACTTTCTTTCTTGCAAATTGCCTTATTTAGGACAAACACAAGACGGTACATCCGAATAAAAACACACAAACAAACGGAAAACGGTTTGTCCCGAAACGGCCTCGACTCAGCATAATGCTTGGCTTTTGGTCAGCGCTGATTGTCCGTCGGTACCATTTTAGTGCGCCTTGCGTTTGTGCTTTGACTTGCGTTGTAGGATTTGCGTTTAAATCTCTTTCTAGAACTAGTCATCATATTAAATTATAATAATAGACACTACAGCATTTTTTACATAAACGACGCCATCTATGACCGAAAAGCGTAACTAAATTATGGTTCGCATCAAAATCCTGCTTTTTTGCAAAGTCGCATATCTGTGTCGCGCATTTCCCTGAAATATCGCGTATTATTCTGCAGACGATATCGATGATATGATCCGTTTGAATGGCCGCCCTCATATTTCACGTCTGCTTTTGCCGACCGTAGGCAGTCAGACCTTCTTTCATTCGCTGAATTATGCTCGGAATCGGGTCACTGCACTGCAGCGGTTTTAGGGTACTGGTGGCTGATACATATCTATCTCTTTAATGATATTGACTACCGAATGAGAAACATTATTAGGAAACCTTTAAATATATTATATATTTATACTTGTGAAAACTTTAAATAGAAAAATATTGGAAAAAATCAACTCGGCCACAAGTGAATTCTCAGATGGGACTCGAACTCACGACCTTTTGAAATCCAATCCAATTCGAGTCCCATTTGAGAATTCACTTGTGGCCAAGTTGATTTTTTCCAATATTTTTCTATTTAAAGTTTTCACAAGTATAAATATATATATATTTAATTTTTTATATTTAAAAAAACCGGCCATGTGCGAGTCGGACTCGCGCACCGAGGGTTCCGTAAAATATTTTTTATTATATGATGTAATTTGTTACATCATATAATAAAAAATATTTTACGGAAATTACGGTTTTCGCAATTTTTCCTTTGTCTGTACTATAAGACGTAACTTCGTACCAAATTTCAAGATTCTAAGTTCACGGGAAGTACCCTGTAGGTTTTGATTCCCGTGCGAGTTTCGAAAATTTGCGGCATAAACGGCTGTATCTTTTGATCGCTTTGGCTTAGAAGTTCGATTTTTTTACAGCTCCAAGGGACAGAAAACCCGAGTATTAGATATAAAATTCAGTTTGATACCTCCACGCGTTCCTGAGAAAAACGGTCTTGACAGACGGACGGACGGACAACGAAGTGATCCTATAAGGTTTCCGTTTTTTCCTTTTGAGGTACGGAACCCTAAAAATGCACTAATAAAAAAAAACCTAAATTATTAATCCTAAAACTAGTCCCCGATATTTCGGCGCAGTTGCATACGCCATGATCACGACAAATACAAACTTGGTAAAAATCTCGTTCAAAGCGTTATACTCGTATTATATCGAATGTACTAACGCTATGAATATTTACTAATGGTACTATTAATAGAGCTAATTTCACTAACTTCCGTTAAATTGTATTGTGTTGTACCTTTTGTCTTTTTCATTGTCTAACCTAATGATCATGTTTTTTATTGTGTTTGATGCCAATAAATATTTTGTTTCTAAAATGTTTTGGTTCTTCTATCACTAACTTCCATTATCTATTAGAAAACATTATGTCATAAGAACGTTCTGTTAGCTTTTTATTTTTATTGAAGTTGTCACATTTAGGCACACTTTGGAGGCGATGATTGAGCGAAGACGTCACAAAACTTCGGCCAAAAAAAAAGGTTATTTTAAGAGATTCGTAGTAAGAAATAGCATGGTAACATTGAAATAATACTGCAGTAAAAGTTGACGGCAGGCCCCCCTGGTTTCTCTCTATCTATCTCTTTAAAAATATTGACTATCGAATAGGAAGTTACTAACGTTAGTTTTATAGGAGCTTAATTTCACTAACTTACTTCTGTGCACTGCAGCGGTTTTAGGGTACTGTGGGCCTACCATGAGATCTTGTTTCCGTTTACTGTACAGAAAACGGAAGACATTTTGTATGAGATTTGTAGTTCTGCTACTGCCCACTAGAGGCGCTGTACAGATTCGCATACAATCCAATCCAATCCAACAATACCTCCCGTTACCACTGGTATCTGTGGGGTTAGCACGAACAACTTTCGAGTAAGTATCGAGGAAGTAAAGTAAAAAAATGTATGACATATTGAGTAGAGTTCCTACCGGACGTAAACGGAACTACATTTTCCTATACATTTTTTGACATTACGTGCTCGATACTTACTCGATACTATTTCGATAGTTATTCGTGCTTGCCCTACTGATACATATCTATCTATCTCTTGAATATTATTGACTATCGAATAGGAAGTTAATAATGTTACTATTATAAGACCTAATTTCAGTAACTTACTTCCGTTAAATTGTCCTTAAAAAACATTTTGTCTATTTCTTGTTTAACCTAATGATCATGTTTTATACTGTGTTTATGAGGCCAATAAATGTTTTCTTTCTTCTTTCACACTGGTTCAAAATGTTCTGTAGGTCTAGCACGAATATTTATCGTGTAAGTATCGAGGAAGTAATGTACAAAATAGCGGGTTGCACTCTGGGAGTGCCGGGAGAAGTGAAAACCGCTTAAACGAAAATAACGATCAAAATCCACTATATCTTGACCAACTTTGACTGACAACTTCATAAAAAGTTGATGAAAACGGAGACCAACTTGATTTTTCAGGTAAATCCATTAAAACTGACCTGGCATCAATATGAAAGTTGGTAGTAATGTAAGAGCTTTATATAATGGTTGTTATTAACTAATATACGTAGATCTTTCAAGTGTGAGACTTTATGTCATTTGGAATAGTTCAACGGTAAATGGTCTTACGAATTTTCGATCAGAGTCACGTGTACTGACGCGACTTTAACATTTTTTACCCATCCCAAAAATTTAAAACTCTGATGTGCAAAACGCCGCTAAAGAAGTTTTCACTTCAAAAAAATGTATGAGATATTGAGCAGCGTTCCTACCGGACGTAAACAACTACATTTTCCTATACATTTTTTGACATTACGTGCTCGATATTTACTCGACACTATTTCGGTAGTTTTTCGTGCTAACTCTACTGACAAATGATTGGAATGCAATGATGTATGACCTCTAGTATTAACCGGCAGCATACGTGAAAACGTGTCTAGTATAGACCAAAGAATATATACACTAACGCAATTCGGACGTACGAGTATGTTTGAAGTTTAAAAGTAACGGAATATATTTTTAAAGCACAATTATCTAATCATGAATTAGAAGCTATGTCAGACAGCAGACAGGTGTCCTGTATTTATGAAATTGAGAACTCAAGCTTATCAAAATACTCGAACTTGTTAACTATTAAATGTAAAATTTATAGAAATACTGTTTACCTTAATAAAGCTAGACCAAGTTGTTGTTCTAGTGAGTTGAAGTGGAGGTTTATAATAATTTTAACCAATTCCTATTAGTAGTCTTAGGTAAGTGAAGAATCGCTTCTTAGAATCTACCTGTTCTATAATTAATGACTAGAAGCGTTTCACCAAAGTCTTCGGTATCGTGAAATTAGGTTAAAATACAGTCTAAAACTAGCAATCGTTGCACTCGGCTGATTGACGCGCTCATAGACACACACGCGATACTTGCTATCTCTACATGGCCAGTCCCTCTATCTCACTGGTTTTCACTGGTAAAACAGTAGCGAGCGCGCGTGTAGCGGCGCGTATCTGTGTGAGTGAGTCATTTTCGCAGTGCAAAGACTGTTTTAGACTGTGGTTATGCCGCATTTATTAGAGATCATTTAATTTACTTGCCCAAGGTCTAGCCTATCTTTATACCCAAAATTATCAAAATTGGTTCAGTAGTTAAGCCGTTAAAACGAAAGACAGTTGCTTTCGCGATTTATTGTGATAATAATTTTTTTTTTATATTATGTGTTTTTGACAGTTTGTCCACTGCAATGTGACTTCTAAAAAAATAATAATAAAATATTATTTTAACTTCTATATCACTTTAGTAGCTAAATTTTTGAGTAAACTTTATCGATTGATGTTGTTGTAATGAATTTATCGAACGAAATAATTACGAGATGCTCTATTCTATAGTTTAATCAACAGATATTTTTTTTATTTCGATTTAGTTTTATAATAGTTTTGCATAAACAGTTGTCATGCATTCGGGTGTTTATTTCCGAGACAGACTTTTAGCATATTCAATTGATATCCATTAATTCAAAGAATTTCCGTATATTTCGATGGTGTAGTTTGAATTTTGATATTAAGAAAATTAATACGGAACCCAGTTAAGTTTATTAGTTAACTGTGAGACGATTCGTGGGATTTAGCGCGGTCTCGGAAAATATCAATTTCGCCACGGATCCTGTTATAAATAAAATATTATCTTACTTAAGATGTTATGTAAACATAGAATTGGAGATAGGTACTCATTGGCCTGAAGATATCAGATTTCGAAAATATTTATCAATATCAAGAAATAATTTTATTTCTTAGTTTCCTCGCTGCTGGGGCATTGGCCTTCCTGATATTGTGGGGCGCAGTTCTTACTGAGTGGATAAGGAGAATGGGCCATGTACGTGGACCAAATACGGTTTAGTGGGAATGCAACCGGGACTAATTCTGAAGCTTGGAGTACCTCGAGATAGTACATTTTAGGTCACCCATCCCGTAACCGACCATTGCGAGAGTTGCTCTTCTTCTTCTTCATCAGCCTGTGGACGTCCACTGCTGAATATAAGGCTCTCCTAACTCACGCCTATTGTGGCGTTCATAGGAGGCTATTAGCCTACTGCTACCACGCTGGCCAGACGGGTTGGTAGAGGGTTTGTTTCAAGTTTTCCTTCTCTCGCACAAGTGTTCAATGCGTCTAGCCTCTTAGTCGACTCTTACGACATCCCAGAGGTGTAAGGGAGTGGTGACACTTGTATTCTTAGGCCGTAACCACACGGCAAGTTGCTTAACTGCCACAATATCTGGCCGAATGCCCTAACCACTGCACTATCGAGGTCCTCATCTCTTCATATACCAAAAATATCAATAGATTATACATTTTTTTACAATCACACCAATTCGCTAGCACAAGGTAAGTTTCATATCAACTTGTGTTATAAATATTTGTCCTGTTCGATGATCGAGCCCGGGACCCTCTGTGTAAAAGGCAGGTTACGCACCCCCACGCCAGACAGGTCGTCGATCACATATCGATGAATATATTTAGGGTAGGTATTGAAACTTAATAACACTTTAAAATTTAAAAAGATCTTCATCAAAACAGTAAATCTTTGCCCGAAAATATTTCTTAGAAATATATACGATAAAAGCTCAGAAGCTCTATTTTTGAAACGCTCGTATGACTTAAGTCACACGCATGTGACTTAAGTCACGCGTCGCACGCATGTTTCGCTCGACCGCAACCAGTGAATGAAGGCATTCGTTGCGGTCGAGCGATAAAAAAAATACGTAAATTTGTATGTCGAACGAAAATCAGCAGAATCTAAGCGCTAGATGCGCTACGAGTGAATCAAAATTAGAGCTCCTGAGGTGCTCCATCTGCTTATATTGAAACCATAATCGTATCTCAATCGCGTTTCAATTGTAGGTCTTTTTTATATTGTGTTAACAAAAGCTGTGTGAAAGAGAAGTACAATTGAAATGCCTCTGTGGCCTAGTGGTAACAACCACCGGTATCAGACCCAGAGGTCCCGGGTACGATTCTCAGCGGGGGTACATATTGGCACAGATTAATAAATAGTTATATTGGACTGGGTTTGCTTGGTTGTACGACTTGTTATAAGTCCGCCTGGCTGCCACCATCTTATCTAAGTCTGACGCCATAACAACAATGTTTTCAGCGTTGTTGTGTTCCGGTAGTTAGAGATATGATATTCAGTTTTTCAGTACTTGAGGATTCCGGGAGAGGCTCGTTTCCATCTTCAGCCTTATCAATGCTTAACATTAGGTATGATGAAGGCTAAGAGTCTCCCCGTTGTCTACATAAAATAAAATACAATTAATGACTAAATGTTACCAGAATAAGAATCCTGCGGGCGTACCATCATATCTTAGAAACTATCATGTCATTAGAACGTTTTGTTTGCGTTTTGTTATTATTGAAGTTGTTACATTTTGACACATTTCACACTTTGCAGGCAATGATTCAGCGAAGACGTCATAAAACCTCCGTCCAAAAACAAGCTTACTTTATGAGGATCGTAGTACGGAATAGTATGGTAAGATTGAAACAATACTGCGCTAAGAGATGGCGGTAGGCCTCCTGAAATAATTATTCGAATCACAAAACGAACCCTACATTGTGTGCCGGTTTAGCCGAATAGCCAACAAAATTCGCAGAAAGGTCAAAAGGCGATTCCGACACGCCAAATATTCTTTTATAAAATACAATGTAAGGGAAAATCCGGGATTATGCCAGTGACTAGCGATTTGTACTATTATCCTACTAATATTGTTAATGTGGAGGAGCCCGTGGCGCAGTTCGCGCGCTCGGCCTGCGATTGTTGAGGTTAAGCAAATTTCGCAAAGGTCACCCACCGGATGGATGACCAAAAATTTACTATATCGAGCTCCTCCGTGCTTCGGAAGGCACGCTAAGCCGTTGGTCCCGGCTGCATTTGCCCGTTCTCCTTATCCATCCATGAGGAGGGCTAGTGTCCCGGCAGTGGGGACATTAAAAATGGCTGATGACGATTGCAGGCAATGGGCTGGCAACCCATCACTATTGTTTATGGACAACATGTTTCGAAATGTTCGTTCACGGGATGGGTGACCAAAAAAATTTGCCGTTGGTCCCGGCTGCATTTGCAGTTGTTAATACCCATCAATCACCAAACACCGCCAACCACCAATTGAACCCGCGTGGTGGGTCATAGCCCGTTGTCCTTATCCATCCATAAAGAAGGCCATTGCCCCACCAGTGGGGGTGAAAAGTATTGGCTAAGTTGGTATGGATGAAATTTCGCATACCGATAGTTTATAGACTGCATGAAAACGCGTAAGTTTTTTTAGGTTATAATGGGTTTGACCTTAATCCCAATCAAGCCCAAGGGCTTAGACAGGATCCACGATGTAGCGAGCTAACCCAGAAGGTGCCTATTCACCCTTGCTTTGAAGATGGACGGGTTATAAGTACTCGGAAATACAGACGCAGGGAAGGAGCTCCACTCCTTTGCTTTACGCGATATAATGGATGCTGAGTAGCGCTTTGTGCGATATTTAGGAATATCACGAATCAAGAAATATAACCAAGAAAAGGAGGTTTTGCCTGTCTGTCTTTTACAGACTATAATAAATAATATATAATAATAAATAATAAAATTCTTTATTGCAGACACGAGATCCATATAAACAATTACAAATTCCAAATTAAATATAAAATTAAATTAAATTATAAAAGTATAACGACATAATTATCTTTATGTTAAACATTAAGTTAAAATGTCAAATACTGAAATGTCAAATAATTACACTGAAAACATAATAAAATATGTACAGTAAAATAAATTAATGGGTAATTTTTACCCAGTGTCTATACATTTCAGTCGTCATTAGTCTCTCTGCCAAACTTGTGATAATTTTATTTTTACACTTGACAATTCTGGACATAAAAGAAGCTATTCGCTTTCTTTGTATGGAATTAAATGAGTCTACTTGCGTATACATTTCTGAAGCACTGCAATATCTCGTTAGACCCATTAGTTGCCTAAAGATGTTGTTATAGGCAACTCTGATTCCATCATGCGATTTGTTGGTGTAATTTGTCCAGAGTTGACAAGTATAAAAAACACTGGCAGAAGGATTTAAACAGCGTAATCTTCACGTCAGGTGCTGATTTCGCGAATTTTCTAATTATCATATTTCCAACTGTACACCACGACCTACGTTGTCGTTCTATGTCAGCGTCATCTTTAAGGCGAGATGTTACTATGTGACCAAGGTACTTGAAACTATTCACTATATTTACTTTTTGTCCATTTAAATAAACTTCAGGTATGCTTTCTGGACCTGACCCGGCTCTAAACACAACCATTTCTGTCTTTTTGGTGTTATACTTTGTATAGTGTGCTCATGAGCTGCATGAGCTCATACCGCCATCCCCCTTCTACCATCGGACAATCCAGACGCACTGCGGGATACTAACCTTTCTTGGTTGATATTCCTAATTGTCGGACCAAGCGCTACTTAACAGCTTTTATATTGCGCACAAAAAAAGGAGTGGAACTCCCTCCCTGCGTCTGTATTTTCGAGTACTTATAACCCGCCCGTTTTCAAAGCAAAGGTGAATAGGCACCTTCTGGGTTAGCTCGCGTTAGGTCGCTCCATCGTAGATCCTGTCTTTAATCTCCGGCCTAGACAAGGATCAAGAACGAACCCGTTAATAATAAAAAAAAAAGTTAGCCCGCGGAGCGTTTGGATGTCCAATAGAAGAAGGGGGTTGGTGGTATGAGCGCATTCGCTCCTGAGCACATTCTCCGAAGTACAGTCTGTAAAAGACCGACGTACAGGCAACTTTACGGCGGCGGTGAGCTAGGGTGTGAAACTTGCTCTTCACCAGTTTTTTGTCGCCACTTAGCCTCTCAGCAGCTTTGCGTTGAATCGTGTCCACTGTACAGTGCACCTGTTAGTATAGTTTTTATCGCGGTCTTCCTTCGTGTTTTTTCGAATGTCATAACTCGGACAAAGACGCGGGTGGAAGTTAGTTTTATATACTTATTTTAAAATGAAATGGAAAGGTTCTGGAATGGCGACCGCGTACCGGACGACGCTCGGTGGGTAGGCCCCCCACAAGGTGGACCGACGATCTGGTGAAGGTCGCGGGAAGCCGCTGGATGCGGGCAGCTCAGGACCGATCGTCGTGGAGATCCTTGGGGGAGGCCTATACCCAGCAGTGGGTGACATGTGGCTGAGACGACGACGACGACTTATTTTAAAGACTATATTAACCGCCTTTGTCTAGTGGTAACACAGCTACCACCATCTTATATAAGCCTGTATAAGCCTACGTACGATAAGAAGAAGAAGACTTGTTTTTTCATCTACAACAGGCTTAGCCTACATCATACCTGATGTTAAGTTATTATCAAGCTGAAGGATGATTCTCGCTTCTGTCTCGTCAGTTTCGCAGTGATGGAATCCTCAACCACTGCGAAACTGATTATCTTATATGTTAACTGCCGGAACACACAGCGCTGAAAGCATTGCTTTTATGGCGACAGACTTAGTAAGATAGTGGTACCTACCCAGGCGTTCTTAGAACAAGTCAACCAACCAAACCATATACAATGTCTCAATGTAAATATCGGATCTGATAGCAGTGGTATCACCACAGAGGCGATTAATATTTTAGTCTCTATCAACTTATTTAAATCTAGCATTTAAATTCCAACTATATCTAAAGTCAGACTTAAAACGGGCACTTTAAAAATTCTTTAATGATCTCTCGTCACCATCCATTAAGACACTCTTTGACAAACTCATGAAAGTTAAGAACCATTTGATTTCGCTCTCTATAACCACAGTTTAAAGACAGAATTTTATCTTCCTACAAAAGGTCCGTTCGCGAGTAATACCCGAGGCTCCTCGTCTCGGTGAGAGATCGGCAAGCGTCTCAGACTTAAATGCGCTTTGGTGACCAACGCGCGCTGTTAAAGATTTGTACGCAGTAAGCGTGTGGCTAATCTATGTTGGCGGTCAGCCCTATCGTGTCAGCAAGAATAATATTTACTTTTTATTAAGGCGCTATAAATGACTGAAGCGAGATAGCAACGAGAAAACGACGCGCGCAGGAGCGGGACAGAATGTGCAGAAAAAAACACGAAATCGCTTCGTAGTAAATAACTAAAGCGATTAAAACAGAAATGAAACTACACGATGCCAAATATTATAGGTTTCGACTAATTGAACCAATTTCCAATAGTATATCTAACCCCATGTAACAATAAACTTGAATTTTCGTATTTTTAAGGGTCTTTTCGAAAAGAAAAAGTGTCGAGGCAAAATCATAAAATCGTGTTACTGTAACATTACAAATCTAGATAAAGGTATGAGTATGAAGGAATATATATCTTAACAAAGGGCCATTACGTCGTGACACGTGATGGGACTTCCGTATTTTTATATGGAATATCATGTGTCTTGTCGCGTTCGGACTTTATTGAGTAGAAAACAACACACGTTAGGAACACACTTGCAAAGTTATAGGCATGTAACACTTCAAATGTGTGTGTAAAGAGAACTTGTCGGAACGCGCTCGCGCCAGTGCGCCGACCGGCCCAACAAGGGTGGATGTAAGACTTTTTTTTAAAAAAAAAAGCATGTGTTTGTTTTTTTGTTATAAATTATAAAAATAATTAAATTCTATTGTTTTATTTCATAAATCATAAATATAAATATCAAAATTAAATAAATAAAAACAAATATTTAGCTATCTCTTATAGTTTTCTAATGGTGAGCCCCCCAAATAGTGCGAAAAACGCCGGCGTACCAGTATATACCGCATTATAATGGCCCGGCCCTCAAAGTGTTAATACCATATTCTAAGAGTCTAAGACAACTTACCTGATGATTTTATTACCTTGCTACAACTGATAAAGACCTGTCATCTTATCCCACACTGAGAGGAAAGTTAGTCACGAAAGGGCGCAAAGTTACGGCAACTTTGTACTGAAGTTATCCTTTTCCAAAGTATTTGACCTTGGCTCAGATAGGAATTAGGTTATTCGATATAGGATGGAAGGTCTACTTTCAAGGGACTAAGCACATAATCGAGCAAATTATTAAAGGTGAAACTAATAACTGAACCGTTAACGTTAATTTATGAAAACAATATATAACGGTTGTTAGGGCTTGTAATGTAAGTCCGCCTGACCAACTCCCCATCTTAGCCATACTCTAAATATAAACAGTTTTATTTATAATTAGATTTGCTCTCGGCCGATATGACGCGTTCACACACACACACACACACAGAGCTATCGCTACACGGCCGGACCCTCGCACTCACTGGTTTTCACTCGTAAAACAGTTGCCAGCGCGTGGTGGCGAGCGTGTAGCGGCGCGTATCTGTGTGAGTGCGTCATTTCAGCCGTCGTAGGCTGAGCAGTCTGTTTAGACTGTGTCTCAGCTAAGTCTGTCGTCAATTTTTTTTTTTTTTATGAAGTACGGGGAATCTCTTAGCCTTCATCATACCTGATGTTAAGTATTGATAAGGCTGAAGATGGAAGCGAACCTCTCCCGGAATCCCCAATCACTGAGGAACTGGCTATCTTATCTTTAACTGCCGGAACACAACAATGCTGAAAACATTATTGTTATGGCGTCAGACTTAGACAAGATGGTGGTAGCTAGCCAGGCAGAGATAAGATTTTTTTGGAACATACTACATTATGTAGTAAACTTTAATTCTTAAAATAAATTAAAAATAATCTTTTTTTTCCTATGTATGTATAACTATGTATAGGTAAAAAAATAATTTTGTCAAAATTTAATAAGTTATTCATAAATAGTTTTCATATAATATGTTCTACAGTTAATACTGGGGAGACTGTTGATACTGGGGAGCCCAGAATGGCAACTCTACATTACATTGCAATTATGTTTTTCATTCACTTCCACTCCAGCATGGGAGAGGGATACAAGTAAATGAATTTATGGTAAATTTTAAATAGAAAAATAATGGAAAAATTAACTCGGCCACAAGTGAATTCTCAGACGAGAATCGAACCCGCGACCTTTGGAATCCGGTCCAATGCTCTCTTGGTCTTGGTCTCTTGGTCTTCGTCAATGGTTAATTGGACCCGAGTAAATTTTTTCCAATATTTTTCTATTTAAAATTTACCATAAGTATAAAAATAGCATTGAAAAATGCAAAAATTACAAAATCATATTAAAAAAAAAAATGAATATTCGAGACATTAAAAAAAAATATTTGAAATAAAAGTGAGACGCGTATAGCTGCTAGTTTCGTCACTTGCTAGCAGGACACCGGTGTCCAGAGAATAATTATAGATTTTCTATTGTGTCTCATAACTCAGAGCCTGAGAGGTAAAGGGAGAAAATTTTCAAAAGCGTTAAAAAGACTTGGTTATACAAACAATTTAAGGTTACCCTTTTAACCTTTCCGCAAAGATTGCGGTCAAGAGTAAACCCATTATAATGAAGAACAAAGAGAAAGGTCCATTCTGTAAAGTGAATTGAATCGAGATTGTTACTCCTGATCTTTAGAGAGGTTCCGTAGCGGTTTCTGTAACGTAAGTAACATATTATACACTTTAAATTTTATTGTACCTTGATATAAACATACTGTAAGCTTTTCAGTTCTTTTGGGTTTGAAAGAAAGAAAGAAAGACAAATCGATTTATTTGAGACAAATTACACAGACAGTTACGAAAGCCAGTACACACAGAGAACATGTCCCAAACGGCCACGACTCAGCATAATGCATGGTCTTACGACCCGCGCTGGTCTTCCGTCTTGACCGGTTTGATGACGTTCCTGTTAATAACAACAAAAACAAAACACCAAAATAACATACCAAACTACGATTTAAACACACAAGAAAAATAAATAAAAAGGAAGAAGAAAGTTTTCTATCATCATCATCATTTTAGCCACCCACTGATGTTATAGGCCTCCCCCAGTAGGAGGCGACAGTATGATCGCCTCATTCCACTATAGTGGAGCCAGCCAACATTGTCAGCATTGCACGGTTCCGCCGTCTCGGGAGATGACCATACTTGCTCTGTTATCTCCCAGTCGTGTCGTCAGGGAGCCTGGATAGCGGGACCAGCCACCGCGCGCCGGGTCTTAGGGGCAACTGTCACCGCACCCCCTAATGGCAGCACGAGAGCAAGTACTGACGGGTTAAATTGGTAGTGGTTCCCCCTCTCATGATGATGCATCATGGGTGACTGGAGAGGGGCGGTACATATAGGTGGCCAGTGATTTTCACAAAGGAGGTTCGTGTTGAAATTAACCGTCAATTCAAAATAGTTTCATGAAAGTTTTTTTTTAATCGTTGTTTTTATTGTTCTTTTTTTGTGTTACTTTGTTTGTTTATCTGTGTATCTACGTATAGCGGAGTCAAAAACCGGTTCCGGCGGAAGATCAGCGCAGGTCGTAGACCATGCATTATGCTGAGCCGGGACCGTTTTGAGACAATGTTTTTTTGTTAATTGTTAATATTATATTGTCCTTGTATTTGTCTCAATAAAATTAATTAATTTTTTTTCTTGCTTTCAAAAGAAGAGTTTGTATTTATTCCGTCACTATCATAATTATATTATCGGAACAACCTAGGTATACCAGCGGTTGAAATGCGGTCATTTTTAATAATAATAATAATAATAAAATAAACTTTATTGCACATAGTTACAAGGAAAATACAATACAAAGGAGACACAAAACGACAGTAAACACACAATAGGCGGCCTTATTGCTACATAGCAATCTCTTCCAGGCAACCTTGGGTGACAGAGAGTATAGATAAAGGCTAGTAGGGGAATGGGTGCAAAAAGAAATTTTTGGTAGGTATAAAGAACGGAAGTAACTTTTCATTGCAGTTCCAGCGTACCAGTTAGCAGCACAGTCAAAAAAGATCATTTGAAATTAACTACGAGAAGGAAATCTATGTTTAAATTATTTTTTTCCACACTAACCGTAGTGTTAAAACTAAAACAAAAAGCTATTGGAACGCTGAAAATAAGGTTTGTATCCAAGATATATGATAATAGTCCCAAAGCAGAAATAAACTGCGCAGTGAGAGAAAAACTTTATTCTTAGTAGGTATGACGGTCGCTGCAGCTGGGAACGATCAATTCTTACCAACTTTTCTTAGTTCAGGAAAGAAAGAAACTTTAACTTGTATTTTTGCTTTGCTACAAGATTTTATACCGATACATACGAGTACGTTTATCGGGGGATATGCATATATTACGAATGGGAAAAACCTTAACAGCGAGCCTACCATCATCTATAGGAACCACCATGTCATAAAAACGACAAGTGTTCCTTTTTTTTATTGAAGTTTACTCATTTTAATACTCTTCACACTTTTTAGGCGATGATTAAGTGTCACAAAACTTCTACCAAAAAACAAGCTTACTTTAAGAGATTCGTTGTATAAAATAACATGGTAAGATTGAAACAATACTGCGCTAAGAGATGGCGGTAGGCCCCCAGGCACAGACCTATATCGTGATAGGAGATAAAAGTGTACCTACCTTGCGTGCCAAAAGTTTGATCCACGGTTGACCGTGGATCAAAGCGTCAAGCGGACTCACTTAAGTAGTAAAACTTTGAAGTTTTACGACCTAAGTGAGTCCGCTTGCGACCATTGCCGTGAAAACACGCGGGACTCAGAAACGAAAATGATGCAATGCTCTCTTGCAAGAGCTCGTCAATAACATTTACACATCACTAACCCCCATATTCTAAGTCGTTCCTCCAAAACTGTTTTACACTCCACTCAACCTCGTCGTGGGTAAAAATGGTAGTGTGCGCTAGGTCTAACACGGAGTGGCTACGTACTCTTTGGCTCCTCCAGGTCCTTACGGAGTTATGACTTAGAATACCGATTTCGAGGAGTATTTTGAAGAGGTTTTCAATGAGGTTTCGTTAAGTCGAGGACGAGTAAGTTTTGGAGGAACGACTTAGAATATGGGTGTAAATCTCGCTCGTGACGTCATCGTAGATAGGAAAAAACGACACGCCAGGTTCTCATATGTTTGAAGCGCTCTTTTCGAATATCTCTATATAGGTCTGTGCCCCCAGGGTATATTATAAAAGAAAACTAGTGGGCGATGGTCTGGCAACCAGTAAATATTGTTATTGGAAAACATCTTAGATGCAACCAATGCCAAATGTGGCGTCGTTGTGGTGTGGTTGTGAGAATTGTTTATACATTTCAGCGTGCTTCAGGCAATTATTTTATAATATGTGTATATTGAGCAGCCTGTGGCGCAGTGGTTTGCGCGCTCGGCTTGCAATTGTTGAGGTTAAGCAACTTTCGCAATGGTCAGTCATGGGATGGGTGACCAAAAATTTACTATCTCGAGCTCCTACGTGCTTCGGAAGGCTCGTTAAGCCATTTGTCCCGGCTGCATTTGCAGTCGTTAAAACCCACCAAGCCGCATTGGGCCCGCGTGGTGGGTCATGTCATGGCCCGATCTCCATAAGGAAGGCCAGTGTCCCATCAGTGGGGACATTAAAAATGGCTGATGACGATATATATATATATATATATATATATATAAGCAAATATGTCATATGAGCTCGCATTGTGAAAATTGGGAAGACCCTATATGGGGTCCGATTCAATTTGCTATCTCTTTCGTTTCCGTGCTTTTTCGTGTCTTTGTCCTACTTGTCAGTTGTCAACGTGTCACTGTTGCAGCCTAGAACCAATCTCCCATCCTTATTTCCTTCCCCATACATTTCCGAACGCATCTTATTCCTGCTGGCAACTGTCAAGTGAATGTCACATCACTTTGGCTTTACACATTCAAACCAAGAGATGAGTGTATAGTGAAAAAACAACGGGTTGCACTCCGGGAGTGCCGGCAGAAGTAAAAACCGCTTAAACGAAACAGCAGGAGCAAGCATACATTTTTGCTGCGCGGTAGTAAGAGAGGGGGATATTACTTCCTTTCCTACGCCGCGCCGGCACTCTACTCTCCTTCCGTCTTACGAATTTTCGATCAGGTCACGTGTCCTGAAGCGACTTAACATTTTTTACCCATCCCAAAAATTTACTCTGATGTGCACAACGCCGCTAAAGAAGTTTTCACTTCAAAATCTTCAAGTAGCTTCCCAGAAAGTCCATTTTTGATTTCTAGCGTTGACTTCCTGAAACCTCACTGAAGTAGCGACGTCAGTAAACTCATTCAGGGACAATCTTAAGTCCCAAATCATGGTGGTATAAAGAAGTTGCAACCTCCAACATATTCTGGTCCTGTCACAGATTTCAACGCAAATCACTATAAAGATAAGATAGCTATTATAAAACATCATTGATTTCAGCTGAACCTTTGGTACTGTGTCAATCCCGAAAGAGATTTATGGAGTTTTATATAATAAAAGTAAGTATGTACCGTGTGGTGACGGCCTAAGAATACAAGTGTCACCACTCCCTTACTTGCCTGGGATGTCGTAAGAGACGACTAAGAGGTTCGACGCATTTAACACCACGAGAGAAGGAAAACTTGAAATAAACCCTCTACCAACCCGTCTGGTCAGCGTGGTAGCAGTAGGCTAATAACCTAGGCGTGAGCTAGGAGAGGCCTATGCCCAGCAGTGGACGTCCACAGGCTGATGATGTGATGTGATATAATGAAAGAACTGCACATACAAACACAGCCATTCACAAGAATATTTTATCCAAGCTAAAATTAGTACAGATAGAATACAATTTACTCAGATTGGACCGTCCGACCACGCCGTCTCCCAGAACCATCAAGAATCTCTCAGAACTACCAAGCGCTTCGCTGACACATTTCTTATGCGAACCGCTAAAAAATGGAATGCGCTGCCTGCTCATGTGTTTCCCGATCCTACAAACTTGGCCTTTTCAAGGCGAGAGTGAATAGGCATTTCCCGGGCAAGCATGCAACACCCTAGACCACATCCTGTTCATTAAGCACTATGGTGGTCAAATGCCTGTCCAGTTATTATATAAAAAATAATGTTTTTGTTGTTTTTTTTTAATGTTAATTTTAAATTTTAACCTTATGAATGTAATATGCAATTTAACAAAAAGATTTACATGAACAATGAAAGTTTCTGGAAGGAGACATAACATTGATGTTTAAATACTTAGGTACAATTAATTTGTGAAACACATCACTGCTTTCTAGGCACCGTGTTTCTTCTAATTAGTTTCTAAGTTTATGTTTTTGAATTGTAAATGATGCTGTAAGCGTTCCAACAGAATTAAATTAAAATGAAGATGAAATGAAATTAATGCATATAATACTTAGTTCATGTTATGTTCTGAATCTCGTATTCATTATACAGTCACCGGCACACATCATAACGGGGTGGGCGGTTCGATGAGATCAATGTGGAGTGGCGTACAATTGGGCGTTTTTATTTAAAAAAAAACGAACGACATGAGACTAGTTGTTTTTTTCTAGTATATTTTCTTGTTTAATATTTATTTTAATGTGATTTTTATACATAATTCATATTGATTTTACTAGTTTATTTAGTTAAAAGCTTAGTAATTTCATTAAATTTTAATGGCATAGGTAATGTAGCTGTTGGCGATATAATGCGTAATCTGATTTAGCTAATAGCTTTTATAACCGCGTGGTTTCCGTAATCTAACTCGTCTACCGTTTCGTTATGAAAAAAAAACTAAATCAATTCAGCCGTTTACGTTTATTTGTTGATAAAAAATATTGAATTACAAATAAAAAAAACTTAATATTTATAAATAATTTTTTATTTTGATAAAAAATGAAAATGAAACCTATTTCTTCTTTCTTTCTGTCTAGCTTTTTGATAATTAAAACCACTGATGGCGGCTAATTAAAAATCTTGAATGTCAATTACTTAAATGAAAACTGAGCTATTTTCTTGCATAATACGTGCTAAAATTAAAACTTATTTAAAATACTATTTTAACTATGCGGGGTTTTAAACTACTTACTTCAAAAAATCATACAATAATTATCAAAATTTGCAACTTTTTTGTTCAAGACTGCACAAAAAATAAAAACAATCGTCAAAGGACATAAGCGAAGAACCTAGCTGGGTCTGTGTAGGACTCATTTTTTTATTTTCTGCATTTCACATCTCAATGCTATTACACATTATTACACACCCTACACACACCTAGGCCGAAACGCAATTATTTTAGTTTAATTGATAGTATAAATGTTGCTAGATGTTACTGCACTTAGTGCAGTAACGGGCCCTTTTCTAGTATCACATAAAATAAAAAAACACCGTAGCAATATTAAACATTCTATCTTTTGAAAGCTACCAAATTGAAAATAATATCGTTCAAGATTTGCTATGATAAACCCTCTACGAAAATAGTATTTTGTATGAAAAACATTGAGTGATTGAATACTTGTTTAATGTGTGACATAGGTACAAGCAATAAAATTTAGTGTCAAACGCTGATTCTGTTGTTAACTCTACCCAATCCGAATTTCTTTGCTCCTAATCTATAGTAATGTCGATCATTATTATCTGCCCATTATACTTGTGGTGCCCACAAAAGGATCCATCGGGACTCGATGTCGGTGACAGGTTTTATTCTCAAACTTAATGAAAGACAAGATCAATCGACTTATCTCGAGGTCGTTTTTCAAGAATTGTCATTAGATGCCTCTTTCGTCCAGGGGGTTAAATACTGGAGTCGGGGGGCGTTTGGGACCGGGTCTGCGGTCCAAAAATCACCTTTGGAAATTATTCTTTTTTTTATGCGGCTTTCGGAACCACTAACCGTGGTCCCACACCTTTTATAAATAAATTCTTTATTTGTCAGAATATGGTACAAATAGATGTTTCTTATATTAAAGTCTCTTCATATTCTAGTGTTATTTCAGTGTACAAACAAATTGACGATTATAAAAGAGGCTCCTATATGATATTAATTAATAATTACTAATTTAACATGTCACTTATAATAAAAAAAATTAAAGTGGAACATACAGACAATTCAAATAACAATATGCTAAAATAATAGTGTTAGTTAAATGACATTTCAATACGATTAAAATTATAAGATGTCAAAATAATTAATGTCAGTTAAATGAAATTTCAATATAAAATTAGGTATCTAAAGTCAATAGAAATTAAATAATGTCAATAATGTCACCGATTCAACATGTATGGTATGGTAACAGTATGGTATGCTGTTAATGCGGCAGCCCGGATGCTGTTTCTTTTATTAATTATGAATCTTTAAGAGTCTTCCAATTAAGTTGATCATCGATAATTATACCTAAAAACTTTGTCATAGTCACTTCATAAGTTTTTTTAAATTATAAATTAATGTCCAAGTTAAGTACCTATATCTATTAAAACTACGTGTTTTATGTAATATGTTTAGTTTTGTCTAATTCTATCTATTATTCTAGTAAGGGTATTCAACTATTTTATAATGTTAGCAATGGCAGTGTTTGCAATTTCATCCAATTTAAAAAATTCAAAATTCAAAATCAAAATTCAATATCATTTATTCAGTCTAGGCTGTTACAAGCACTTATGAACGTCAAAGAAGCTACGCCATCGGTTCACAAACCCTACGGCGGGAGACCTTGTAACGAGAAGAACCGGCAAGAAACTCGTCAAGGGCTATTTTTTTCTCCCTGTTTTATTTCATACAGAGTCGTCAAATTGAAAAGTGAGCTTAACATATCAGTAAGGTCAATTTCCATCACAAAAGAAAATACTAATTATAATATTACATTTTATGGTTATCCTAACCGTAAACAATTTTCAACTCGTAAGGAAGGACTTACATTTAACATTTCTCGCATTACAAGGTTACTGTACTGCAAGTTGTGACGTACATCATACAGGTCGATAGTAATTTATTTTAGATGAAAATATTTAATCTCTAAGCACAACGTTAAGACAAGCAGACTGAAGTAGACCCATTTCCGCTGGCGGCACCCGTTCACGAGCATGACGCATGAACCAGCCATCGCTTCGCTCAACCATATTTTAGGGAACGTAACGACCCGCCTCACACGACACCGCCGAAGAAACGTTTGAGTGAGCATGACGTACTTCAGGTACTTATGTTAAAGTGTATAAATATAAAAAATACAATGGCAAAAACAAAAAAAAAAAAGAAAGATAAAAGTGCATTAATATAAGACGCAACTTACAATGTTACTGGAAGACGCATCAGCTGGGTCATAATCATAAAGCGTATTTAAAGTAAATTAAAAATAATAATAATAATGGCTTTCATATACTTAATTACAATAATTGGAGAACATTACTTATTTTTATTTATTCTGATCAAGCAGTGCCACGTTCTCAATTCAAAACATTATAAATAACATAGAATTTATAAAATTGAAACAAAAATATAAATATCTCAACACATTTTAACACAATTAGACAAGAGCAGACCCATCCCACTGGCAGCACCCGTTCACGAGCATGACGCATGAACCAGCCATCGCTTCGCTCAACCATATTTTAGGGAACGTAGCGACCCGCCTCACACGACACCACCGTAGAAATGTTTAAAGAGAGCATGACATACTCAAGCTACCTGCGTTAAAAGTTTAATCTAATACTATACTAAACAAATTAATGACACGGCTACAACTTCGAAAAAATAAAACAAAACATTTATGACCAAGCTGTTTTGTCATTCAAATAATCCTTTATAGTATAATATCCTTTCTTTAGTAGACAATCTTTTACATGAATCTTAAACTTTTCAAAAGGCAAATCCAAAATACATTGTGGAATTTTATTGAAAAAATTTACACCTAGACCCAAGAAAGATCCGTGAACCTTTTTTAGCCTGTATCGAGGCATTACAAGTTTATTTTTATTTCTCGTATTAAGATTGTGCACATCACTATGTTTGGTATATTCTGATAGATTGCGACGAACAAAAATTATACAGTTCAAAATAAATTGACATGCAGCTGTTAATATACCTATCTCTTTGAACTTATCCCTAAGAGATGTTTTAGACCCTAGCTGATAAATGGCTCTTATTGCTCGTTTTTGTAAAATGAATATAGTGTTTATATCAGCTGCTGTCCCCCACAAAAGAATACCATAAGACATGATGCTATGGAAATAACTAAAATATACAATCCTAGCAGTTTCAACATCTGTTAACTGTCTAATTTTTCTAATAGCATATGCAGCCGAGCCAAGTCTACCAGTATGTGGGGCCCATTGGAGTTTAGTGTCTAGAGTTACACCCAAGAAAACAGTTGAATCGACTAAATCTAATTTTTCTTTTTTAATTTCAACATCTATTGGCAGGACTTTTACATTAGGCAAAGAAAATTGGATACATTTGGTTTTCCTTGCATTAAGTTGTAAGTTATTTGCATCAAACCAAGTAAGAATTTGAGAGAGTGCCATGTTTACATCGTCAAAATAGGTTTGATTTCTGTCAATGTTAAAAATAAGGGAAGTATCATCCGCAAACAAGACAATCTCACAAAACTTCTCTGCGAAGAATGGTAAATCATTTATGTAAATTAAAAATAGGAACGGACCTAAGATAGAGCCTTGAGGCACGCCCATCTTTACAAGACAGCCGGACGATTTTACGCCATTAATATCAACGGTTTGTGTCCTCGAACTGAGATACGACAGTAACAACTTCTCAGCATTGTCCTTTACACCGTAGTGGTTAAGCTTCAACAGCAGCGTCTGATGATCTACGCAATCGAAAGCTTTGGATAAGTCGCAAAAAATGCCTAGAGCATTCTGCGACCCCTCCCAGGCCTTAAAGACGTGCTTTAATAGCGCGACCCCAGCATCAGTTGTAGACCGACCCTTTGTAAAACCAAATTGTTTATTATGCAAGAGATGATTCATATTAAAGTGCGTTAATAACTGTTCGAGTATTATTTTTTCAAATATTTTACTTAAGACGGGTAATATTGAAATTGGTCTATAATTACTAGGGTCTTCTTTATCTCCAGATTTAAATAATGGTATTACTTTACTTAATTTCATAAGATCAGGAAAAATTCCTTGATCAATACACAGATTAAAAATGTCAGCAAGATAAGGAGCAATAGTATAAACAATTTCTTTGACTATATTTACAGATATGCCCCACAAGTCTGTAGAATTTTTCATTTTTAGTGATTTAAAAGCTTTTACAATGTCTATAGCATCGATTTTTTTAAAAGTAAACAATGACCCGCATTCCGTTACGTTCCCTTTAAGCATAGAGAGTGACGCTGCTGGTGAAGAATCCAAATTCGAAGTAGTTTCTAAAGGAATATTCACAAAAAAATTGTCAAAAATGTTAGCGATTTCTTTGTCCGACTTTACTATTGTATTAATGACTTTAAGCGCCATACTACGGTCACGTGGTTTATATTTACCAGTTTCACGATTAATGACTTCCCAGGTCGTTTTAATTTTGTTTTGGGCTTGTTTTATTTTTGCTTTTATGAATTTAGACCTTGCAACAGAACATATATTTTTGAACGTCTTAGAATATTGTTTCACATATTCTAGGAACTCTGGGCTATGGTTAGTTTCTCTTAATTTATAAAGTTCATACAGTCTATTTCTACTTTTATAAATATCTGTCGTAGCCCAGTCACAGAACTTTAACTTTTGAGTACATTTAGTACATTTAGACTTGTTATAATTTTTTATAATAAATGTAATCCCATCGGCAAAAAGAACACATTGTTGCTTTGTAATATAAGGAAGGTCATTTATGTAAATTAGGAAGAGCAACGGGCCTAAAATACTTCCTTGTGGAACTCTGACATTATTTGTATTGTAAGTCGTGAAGTAGTATTTTTTAATAATATTTTCGGTATTTGAAATCTGTACACATTGCTTGTCTTGTAAGTAGCTTTTTACCTATGTTAGTTCCGTTCCTCATAATCCATACTTTTCTAATTTGTAAATTTCGTGAGAGACAAAATGCTTTGCTCATATCTAAGAATATGGAGAGAGGATGCGTCCCTACATTAATACTTTCCATTACCTTCTCAATAAGTTGGAAACAAGCCAATGACGTGGATCTATTTTTCCTAAAATTAAGAATTGAAGAAATTTTACAACCTGTCTGCAAATCCTTTTTAAATATTTTTAAAAGCACTGGTATTAATGTAATCGGTCTGTAGTTCCCAAACTTTTCCTGCAGTGCCTTTATCTATATCGAGTATTTCAATTGAGATGGGAAATAGCCTTGAATAAGCGATAAATGTATAATGTGCACTAATGGGGTAACTATAAAGCTTGCAACGTTTTTTATAATTTGAGTGCTTATGCCGTCATATCATATTTTTAAGTCCCATTATTAAATAAAGAAATAAATATATCTTACACTCTCACCATTTAACCTAGCTCCAAAGTAAGCACTGTTAGGCTTGTGTTATGGGATACTTGTGTAACGGATATAAATACATACAATTGTACATATATAAGTATTTATGGGTAGAAATATATATAAAAACGTCCATGACTGAGGTACAAATGCTCGTATTCATCATACAAACATTTGCCTCTACCGGGATTCAAACCCGGGACCTCCTTTTCATCCGTCGCCGTCGGTCGAAGAAAAATTGATTTTAGATGAAAAAGGTATATTAGTTGTAGCATCGTCATATTAGTTGTAATTTTCAGAATAATGTGCATTGGTCAAATTTATAAAATATTTATTAAACTCTTTTGTAATGGCATTTGGATTATTTGAGAATTTGATATTTAATAATTTAATTTTGTCAATATTGGTGGTAGATTTAGATTTAATGTATTCAACTATATTTTTCACATCACTAATCAATCGATTTAGACTTGTACTGATGCTACATCCCTAGTCCAAATTTCTACCCTCATATCATTTTTATATCCTTGATCCATGGGGGTAAACCAATATCTCGTCGTGTCGGCCATATTCAATAACTTCCGATCCAGCTGCCTTCGCGACAGGGCGTTTTGAGTTGAGCTCCGTGTTCCTCAAAATTTCGGCCAAGTTCTATTCATCGTTCGTCATCTTCAAAGTGATCGCCGCGAGTTTATATATAGACAATATTGTGATCACAAATATTAGCTTGGAGGAGAGTTAAGGAAGAAGTGAGACGTGCGTCCATTTACAACCAGCACGCGGGAGCAACGTCGAACCAGGTTAGCCCTCTCAAATTCCTTCCTCTTTTTAAATGATCAACCAATTGGAATGCCCTGAATTGTCTTGTGTTATATTTCTAACGAGCAACCCGTGTGCGCATAATGCGAAAAAACACATTTTTTATATTCAATTTAAAAATCCATTAAATCCGGTTTAAATCGCTCTAGATTTGAGTTTTTGCTAAATTTCTCGACTTATCCGACCACTTCAGACAAATACCTTTCTAACGGTGTATTGCACTTGATTGTGCGACTTTTAGTTTAGGAGGAGAAGCGGCTTCACTGCCGTATTATATATATATAGATAATATTCCAAGATGCTTTACAAACGTTGTTGAAATTTGTAATATCACGTATATTATTATGCCTTTGTGACTGAGAGATATATTTTTAAGTATAGATGAGTATTTACTATATTTTTTCTTATAATTATGATAATGTTATTAGTTTTTCTTATGATTATTGATAATTATTTTAAGTGGTATTTTAGGACCACTGATATAGACACATTTGCTATCTCTATTTCCTACGTCGGATAAGTACAGTTGAAGTACCAGGGCAGTATAACCCATTTTAACTACCTCTGTGGTCTAGTGGTACAAACACCGGTATCAGACCCAGGGGTCCCGGGTTCGATTCCCAGCGGGGGTACATATTGTATTCGGTTTGGTTGGTGGTAGGACTTGTAAGTCCGCCTGGCTAGCTACCACCATTTTATCTAAGTCTGACGCCATAACAATAACGTTTTCAGCATTGTTGTGTTCCGGCAGTTAGAGATAAGACAGCCAGTTCCTCAGTGATTGAGGATTCAGGGAGAGGCTAGCTTCTATCTTCAGCCTTACCAATACTTAACAGCAGGTATGATGAAGGCTAAGAGTCTCCCCGTCGTTCATAAAAAAATGAAAAAAATAACCCACCAGGATTTATTTAGAATTTCGAGCGCGATCAATCCCACGCCGAGCGCGGGAACCACTGCGTCACGGTCTCCTCGTAAAATGTTAGCTAACTAAATTGTGGTGATCTCTCCTCCGAAAAGGACTGACGTTTCCCAAAAAAACACTAATTGACTGACATGTTCGATGCGAGAATATTTATCGGAAAATTGTCGTCGGTATTTCTATTTTTTATGTGATTATTGGGTATCGATTTGAGAATGTATAAATAAATCAATATTTTGGTTCATTTCACACCCGGTCTAACATTTGTGTTAATGTGTTTGGGTATTTATGTTCGAGTATGTATCAACATTATAATAAACTAGTGGCCGCCCGCGGTTTCACCCGCGTGGTTCCCGTTCCCGTGGGAATATCGGGATAAAAAGTATTCTATGTTACTCTCGGTCCTTTCAACTAGCTCTATTGCAAAAATCAAGTTGATTGGTTGCTTTGTTAGGGCGTGAAGGAATGACAAACAAACACACTTTCGCATTTTAATATTAGTTAGGATTAGGTGTTAGTAAAAATTTCGTTGGTTCTGATATCCATAACACAATATTGTAGTCAGATCAATATAGGAAACATTTCGAAACTGTTGTTTTTTTAACACCTACCAAGGTCTAGTTCTATAACTAAAATTTTGACGGTGGAAAAAAATTATAAAATTTGACAGCTTTCACAAGTTAAGGAAAATGGGAAGTTACATGGGGCCTACTGTCATCTTTTATAATCCATCATGTCATAAGAACGTTTTGTTTGCGTCTTATTTTCAATACTCTTCAAATTTGTACCATGACCCTCCAAAAAGTAAAATTTTGTTATTTCTGGATATGAAATATCTACAAAAAAGCTTACTTATCTACACTCGATGATACTTTGTAATGGTGGACTTGACTAGGCAGTTACAAAACATTCGCAAGAAAAATATCGGTATCGAGATACTTATGATATTATTTGTATAATGCAAGTTTCTAAAGACAAGTCAGTTCCATAAACTTCTATATTCATTGTTCCTGCCAACGAAAAAAAAGTTATCTGACACACTTCACAGTTTGAAGGCACAGCTTCTGTCAGAAAATAAGCTTCATTTTCGAGGATCATGCTATGAAATACCATTGGTATTATTAAAACAATACCGCTCTAAGAGATGTTGGTAAGCCACCTGCTGCTACTCAAACAGAACTTACTTACTTTCTACTAATTTAAACGTTCATAAAAACATTTAGCAGACTAACATTCTACTCACTATTAATAATTAATCTCTAGACATTCACATAGCACCTAATCTAACATCGCCTGAAGCACACCATTCATATGAAAATCAAGTAATTTCAATGTAAATTAGATTTCTACATTAATGATATTTACTGAATAAACGCTCTAAGGTACCTCCTACAGATCCACAGACAAATAACGTCCTACACAATATATAGCAGCCATCTCCTATCTCTCATTGCTACCGTAACATATATTGCACATAGTGAAATAAAAGACAGTAGGCAAAGTATAAATAATTTTAATAACCGGGATATATATACTAGCTACTATATATTTATACTAGCGGCCGCCCGCGGTTTCATCCAATTTTTCTTTATATGTAGAAAAAAGTATCCTTACAAATGGAAACGGACTTTTCTAAAATTTTTATTTAAACAACCTTTTTTACACTTAACTATACAATATTTATACTAAAACACTTTAAAAAAAATGCAAATTTTATTGTCTTTCTAAATCAGTCAATAGATTTTTTTCATTTATTGTGGATCTTGAGAAAAATGGAAAAAAGTGGCGATAGGTACGCTGGGAAAATAATCCCTGTAACCTGATACACACTTGACGGCTGTTGCTGGTTTATAAGTACACACTCGAGAGGGTATCCTATATTTTAATCCAGGCTATTTACTGTGTGCCAAATTTTATCAAAATCCGTTCAGTAGTTTTTTCGTGAAAGAGTAACAAACATCCTTCCATCCATCGTCACAAACTTTCGCCTTTTTTTTATGAACGAAGGGGTGCCTCTTCATACCTGATGGTAATTATTGATAAGGCTGAAGATGGAAGCGAGCCTCTCCCGAATCCCCAATCACTGAGGAACTAGCTGTTTTATCTTTAACTGCCGGAACACAACAATGCTGAAAACATTATTGTTATGGCGTCAGACTTAGTTATGATGGTGGTGGCTAGCCAGGCGGACTGACAACAAGTCCTACCACCAACCAAACCGAATACAATATGTACCCCCTGGAAATCATACCTGGGACCCCTGGGTCTGATACCGGTGGTTGTACCACTAGACCACAGAGGCGGTTAAAGTAAAGACAGGTATCAAACTCAAACTCAATATCATTTCTTCAGTCTAGACTGTTACAAGCACTTGAGAATGTAATAGAAGCTACGCCATCGGTTTGCAAACCCTACAGCGGGAGACCTTGTAACGAGAAGAACCGGCAAGAAACTTGTCAAGAGCTGGTTTTTTTCTCCCTGTCTTATTAAGTACAGAGTTTAGAAATAAAACTCTTTTGCATACAATATTACTGTTGTAACATGAACTATGTTTGTACGCAGTTTGCTTGCGGTTCATAACTCGATATTTGCGACTGCCTGTGTTGGACGCATCCCGATATTGTGACGAAGCAACGTGACGAGACATCTCAGCTGACAAGAACAGAATCAACGTAAACCTCTGGTTACCTAGAATGAACATACTGTCATACAGTGGTGGTTGCACAATAGGCTATTTGACAATGCGAAAAATAAAGTGTCAATTACTGTTATCAGTATAAATTATGAGTTTAAAAATGGTTTTTTAGTAACGTAAGTTGAAAATAATTATAAATTTATTTAAAAATCCGTAAATAAAAATGCATTTTTTAAACGTTTTGTCACGTGACACAAAACGCTTCTGATTCGTCGAGTTTATAATGACGTCACCTGCTTGTAAACATCGTTTGACTACTATGTGGGTGATATGCAGAATACAGGCAAGTGACGTCACCGAACCCATTGCAGCGCCATATTGTCAAAGTAACGTTTTGGCGCGCTATTTAAATATTGAATTTTTAATTTGATATTTTTCAGCAAATATGTACCAGAATTAAAAAAAAACAACTTTTACTGGGTTCCTTAAACTCCACTACATAATATAAAATGGATTTTCAAAACCTATCAAATAGCCTATTAACGACACTATGTTGATTTTCATACATACAAGATGACTTTAGAAACTTGGTTCTTTGCTAAGAATTGACCGAGCTGTGATCTGATAATGACCATCCCGGGAGTGAATGGAAAAGTTCCAGGTTGCTATACACAACCAACTGATCTGATCAATATCTAAAAGATGTAAGGATCAGAGTTTTTAGTTTCAGCAATTCCAACATGTTTATGCTATTTTCGAGGTTTTTTTTAAAGATATCCATAGTTACTTCTCTTAGAATGTTGATCAGATCAGTTGGGTGTGTATAGCAATATGGATCTACTTCATTTACTCCCTGAATGGTCATTATCAAATCACAGCTCGGTCAAACCATTGTAGAGAACCAAGGCACCAAAGTAACCTCGTTCGACAAGTGTCGTAAATAATGTGACCACCACTACTGTATATGGTTGGTTTCTGAGTGAGATCCAACTTTAAAGCACGACCAACCAAAACAAATAGATCTATCCCGTCAGGGCGACATGAGACTAGTTGCTTTTTTTCTAGTATATTTTCTTGTTTATTATTTATCAAATGGATCTATATTTATAATACAACATTATTATCCCAAAACCTTTACGTCATCAAAATCATTATGAACAACTTTTTGTATGGGAATAATTCTAAAATAGAAAAAACAGTGGTTTATTGAAAATTGTATTTGAACTCTGCTGAAATGTATGAAGCAGCTGATTATAACAGCAGCAGTTATATGGGTTTGAGGTTTTGGTAAACATCATTTTTTATTTCAGTAGAGTAATTTTATAGGTGCCAAATGTCATTTTGTAGAAATAATGCTGCTTTATTAAGTAGCTACAATGTTGATATTGAATTGGTGTACGTGAATGGAATTATTACTTACTGATCTTGAATTGGATCTGAGCAAATCATTACGAAAACGTACAACGCAGAATTATTTTTACAAAGTGACATTGACACCTGTCATTTTACTTTACTGAATTGAAAATCTGACGATATGTTCATCACAAAAATATTGTACCAGGAGTCGTATTTTGAATAACTCCAATTACATTCGTATACGAAATCGCAAGATTCGCATTCAAATCCTTTCGTTTAACAACGCATTCGCATGCGAATCTCGCAAGATTGTAATTCGAATGATTCAAAAATAGGACTTCAGGAGGGTACCGATTTCATGGTTTCTAGCTAGCACCATAGGCCAAGTCAAAAACATTAAAAACAACGAAATTTATTCCCTTCCAAAGCTCCATTAAAAACAACCTTCAGCTACTTTAAAATTCTGCACAGCAATTTCCTACGACGACTAAAATTCTTCGTTCCAATAACTCCTTAAGATCTCCTATTACAAGCCTTAGATTACTCTACATCGCTGGAATCTCGTGAAATATCTGAAGCTACTACATTTTATAGCGTAGTAAAGCGTCGGTGAATATCGGAATGGCATATTTGTCGTTGTGACACTGTCGTTGCCAAGTTTAAACATTCTGCCGGTAGTAGTTTAAAATATGTGTCTGGAAAAATCTTGGGTGGACGGTGGATTTTTGCCTAGGAATTTATACGGCTAAGCAGACTAGCTTGTTTTGATAAAAATGTGGAAGTAAACGAGGTTATAAACTTTATGTGAAATTGAATTTCATCATATATAGTCCTATCTTACTAATATTAAAAATGCGAAAGTTTGTGAGGTTTTTTAAATGTTTGGATGGATGGGTTTCTGTTACTCTTTTACGCAAAAACTACTGAAATGTTTTGGATAAAATTTGGCACACAGAAGATAGCCTCAGTTAAAACATAGACCACTTTTTATCCCGATATTCCTACGGGAACGGGAATCATGTGGTGAATTTGGATGAAATTCGGGACACAGACACTCTATAGTCGGAAGAGGAACCTAATACACTTTTTGTCACGTTATAATCCAGGATTTCCACGGGAAATAACAAAAATCGATGCGGGCTAAAATAGGTGGCGCCACATATTTTGAAAATACGTCTTCCTCACTATACATGGCGTATCCTACTAATCCTATTAATATTATAAATTGATAATAGATGTTTGTTAGTCTTTCACGCAAAAACTAGTCAACCGATTTGGATAAAATTTGGTACACAGATAGAAGATAGCCTGTATTAAAACATAGGCTACTTTTTATCCCAATTTTCCTACGGGAACGGGAACCTCGCGAGTGCAACCGCCGGCGGCCCCTAGTTTTCAATGTAACCCTTAACCTTACGAGGAGCTCGGTGGCGCAGTGGTTCGAAGTACTTTCGCAATGGTCGATCACGGGATAGGTGACCACAAATTTGTTATCTCGAGCTTTGCGTTGCTTCGATAGGCACGTTAAAACGTTAGTTCTGGCTGTATTTGCTGTTGCTGAAGTCCACCAATCCGCGTGGTGGGCCATGGCCCATTGTCTTTATCAATCCTTAAAGAAGGCCAGTGGCCCAGCATTGGTTACATAAAAAGGCTGATGATGACGGTAACTCTTACGAAGATAAAAACAGCTCTTAGCAAGTTACTTGCTCGTTCCTATCGTTAAAAAAAAACAAATAGTTGGATTGGCTGTGGGTAACCGCAGACCAACTTGGAATTAAATTTTAATTAACAATGAAAGTTATTCATACTCACACAACCTGTCATGTCAGAACATACCCTTCTCAGGTCTGAATTGTTGTAATGTAACTATCTGGAGTCTTCAGGATTGTGTTTATGTTACAAATTACTCAAAATTAATGAAATAAAAGAAATTGAGAATAAAAAATTAAAACCCGCATCCTTGGGAATCCGGCCCAATGCACTGACAAATTATGCTAAAGAGAGCCACGAGAACACGTTGAAATTCTCTAGTATATTGGTCAGTGCACACTGCCCGGATTCCCAAGGATGCGGGTTCGAGTTCCGTCAGGGCGACATGAGACGGGTTGCTTTTTTCTGGTATTTTTATATATTTAATTGTTTCAAAAGAAAAAAAATACATAAAGACAGCATTGTAAAGTGCAAAGTTGAAAAGTTACAATAAAGCATTCAATCATGAATATGATTGATTTTTAAACCACGATAAATACGAGGAATTTAGTTTCAAAATAATAGACAGTTGAACTACTACAAAGACAAAATTGTTTCACTAGTTCAATGATTGAACTGATAAGGTGTAGGAAAGACGGTTCAACCATTTTAAAGAATTTAAACAAAGTTGAACTACTGGGACAAAAAACTCAATGGTTGAGCTGGAGTAATAGTAGGAACGAAGGGTCTTAGTAGTTTTACCGTTGAAAGAATTTAAACATAGGTGATAAGAAAAAATATTGAAATAAATCGATCCAGCGAGTGGGCGCGCGGGCCGAGTTTAAAGCGGGCACAGTCGCCAGAAGACTCATAGGCGAACTTATGTTTTATAGAAAAAAAATAGGTGAACTACTGGCACAAAAAGTCACATTAGTTCAACAGTCAAAAGAACGAGTAGGGACAAATGCCATCCTGTGACTTACGTACATACAAGTTCCGAAATTGATATGTTTCTTAAGCACAGAGACGTAGCTTCGGTGCTTTCCTCTAGTTCCAGTAGTTCGGTTGTTTTGTCCGGTCCCGGTCTTCTAGTCCTTTTTAGTCGCTGTAGTTCGGTTATGACGTCAACCCGAACTGTTGATACTCGTTACGTAGTTCGGTTAATGATGTGATCTCTTTCTTCTTTCCAGTCACAATGTAATAACTTTCATTTCATTTTGGCACATTGAAATGTGTAAAAATGACATGTGAAACAATAAAAAGAACCCGAAGAAGGGTTTCCCAGCGGGGGTACATATTGTATTCGGTTTGGTTGGTGGTAGGACTTGTTGAAAGTCCGCCTGGCTAGCTATCACCATCTTATCTAAGTCTGACGCCATAACAACAATGTTTTCAGCACTGTTGTCTTCCGGCAGTTAAAGAAAGATAGCCAGTTCCTCAGTGATTGGGGATTCCGGGAGAGGCTCGCTTCCATCTTCAGCCTTATCAATACTTAACATCAGGTATGATGAATCTCCCCGTACTTCATAAAAGAAAAAGTTTTATTACAGCTAGTAAATTACAACTCGTAGCAAACATGATTTCAGTGGAAACATATTATACAAAATCGCTTTTTTAAAGTCTCGTGCAATGATATAGTAACACTTACAGAACAACAGAAACACACAATATTGTCACATTACAATCGTCGTCGTCTCAGCCACATAACACCCACTGCTGGGCAAAGGCCTCCTCCAATAAGGGGGGCTTTGCCATAATCGCCACGCTTGGCAGGCGGGTTGGCGATCGCAGTATAGCCAAGTTTGTAGGAGACGCTGCTGCCCGTCTCCTGAAGGCTGAGTCCCTTAGTCGCCTTTTACGACACCCACGGGACGAGAGGGGGGGGTAGGCCCACACTACACAGCTGACATTACAATATTGAATGACATTTGTAGACAAAGAGAGCTTTGTTCCGTTTGCGTTAATGCGTTAAAGTTGTTAAGTGTACATGGCCTTGCTTGTGACTGTACATTGCCTCATAACTCATTCATATTCATTATTCATTTGCTTTGACAGTACAGTCGGAGAATTTCCCGGTTGACCAGGAGAGTTTTTTCAGGGAGCTTTATTTAAAAAAGTAAAAGATATATAGAAAACGTTTAATCAAAAATAATAGATCAGCTATGTGGTGACGGTGCCGTGTGGTGACGGCCTAAGAATACACGTGTCACCACTCGCTTACATGCCTGGGATGTCGTAAGAGACGACTAAGAGGCTCGACGCATTGAACACCTGTGCGAGAGAAGGAAAACTTGAAACAAACCCTCTACCAACCCGTTGGGCCAGCGTGGTAGCAGTGGGCTAATAGCCTCCTATGAACGCCACAATAGGCGTGAGCTAGGAGAGGCTTATATCCAGCAGTGGACGTCCATAGGCTGATGATGCATATATCATTAAGAGTTATTTTATTTGTACAATAAATTATTTTAATAACCTTACTACTTTCCTAGAAAACGTTTCCCAAAAATACTCACTACTGGTCAACAGGGGAGTTCACCGATTGTACTGTGGAGATCGTATATGTCTCCGCACTACAAGGAGGCCGCTACACCGGCGTTGCTGGCTGGTTTTGTTTATAGTAAAATTAAGAAAGGAGAGGCCCGTCGTGCGTAGACATGGATGACCGCCTTGTCAAGTAAATTATTATAAAATACTAGTATAATTACTGAATATAAAAACAGTATCGAATTAAACATAGTTTTAATTCAATATCGAGCCGCCCCCTATAGTACCAAGCGAAGAAGTTTTTTAAGAATTTTATTTTAATTCAGTTAAGTGGGGAAAAATTGCTTTATTCGTGTAAAATAAGATTATTTTTGTTCAAATAATAATGAAGAAATAGACATATTTTGACTCGAAATAAAAACGTTTTACTTGCTACATCCCTTACCGAACTTGTAGTCTCTTATTAGTAGCAACAGTTCGGGTTGATGTCATAACTGTACTACAGCAACTAAGAAAGACCCAGAAGTCCGGGACCGAACAAAACAACGGCGGGGCCTGTCTTTGCAACAGCAACGCGACAGCAGAAATCGCGCATCGCAATTGCGCACGAAATTGCTTTACGTCACGTATCAACAGTGCGGCCTCTACCGAACAAACGATGAAGTACAAACATTTATTTAGTTCCTGTTATTGCTACCAAATTGTTTTTGGCGCTAGCGTTATAGCAACACGCGGCGTCTCACTTTTGCAGCTAGGTAGGAGCGCGAGAGAGTGAGACTCAAATCAAATTCTCTAGAAATGACACTGACATGACATGACACATTTTTGGTCACCCATCCTGTGACCGACCGTTGCGAAAATCTCAAGCGCGAGCCGATATGCCACCGAACTCCTCGAATTTCGCCTGAAAACTTGACTACGTGGTACTCATAAATTAAATCGATTCCCGACCGAGTATTATTGGCGGTATTCTGCGCGGATGCGGAAGCGTGACGTCATCAATCACGGGCGTCCGTCAGTCATGTTGCCAGTTGGGGAGTGGCCAGTAGGCTATCTTTGAGATGAAGGAAAATTGTTGGCAGAAAGAGTTATTAACTACAAAAAATACTAGAAACAAGGAGAAAAACTGGAGGAAATTATGAAACCATTTTAATGAAATTGTTACTTTGTTGTAGCTTCAAAGTAAAATAATAGGACATTAGAAATTGCCGATTTTTTTTACACTTCTAGAGAACCTCTACACTTCTACTTCTATAATTAAAAAATACATCAATTGCTTGATCTTAACTCTTAAGAAAAAGTAATCATAAGTTTATTATTTTTGTATCTTATACGATAAAAAATACTTCGAAAGGTAGGTACTAATTTTTTTGTTAGGAAAAATGACCGGTTTATTGAATGTAATTTCAAAGATACTCATTATTTATAAAATAAAAAAACAACATTAGATTGCTCAGTCTTTATATAATGCTGGTACAGTCGGGGACATTCCCGTTTTGAGAAACATTTTCTCGAAAAGTACTAAGGTTAAAGAAATAATTTATTATTCAAATGAAATACTTCTTTATTGTCAATTATTTGTGATATAAACGTTTTCTATATATATTTTACTTTTTTAAATAAAGCTCCTTGAAAAAACTCTACTCATCAACCGGGAATGTCCCCGACTGTACATAAAAATTGTAGCATTGACATTTGACAGTAACTATAGGAAAAATGTTAGTATGGAAAACGAACTTTCTTTGAAATTCTTCGTACAAATCGGCCATTTCATAGGTCAGCGACACCACATTTGGCCTTGGTCTAAAATAGTGTCCGGAATCAATAGTGACAGACCGGCATCCCATCGCCTTCAATAGTATTAGAAATTAACAAGCAGCAAGTTAAGTACTTAGCTACTTAACTATTTTCGAGGATGACGTCCAAAAGATACACGCGGGAGGAGGCCCGGTGACTGTCACCTCTAACCCGACAGTCTCCGACAACTCGTGGAGGGAACACCCAGGAGGTTTTAATGGGTTCGAGTTCCACATAACCTACTGGTCTCCCCGAGCAGGGAGGTATGCGTGAACTTTCCCCCCTGGAGGGGAAAAAAGGACGGCAGTACCGGTACTTCTGGTAACATTTCAACTTGTTGTTTCTGTGATGTTTATCATACTGCCGAAACTCCACTACGCTAAGACGCTCTGTATTGTAAATAGAGTAGAGACGCGACTAGAATAAGTATTAATGGTAAGTTGTTATGGTCGCACGGGTGGGGTGATCTATTGGTGCATGATAAACAAGGAAGAAATGCTAACAAAGGGATGAAAGGGATGGAAGATGTAATTGAAAGAAAATAGCACAATGAGGAAAAAGTTGGTGCTTTAGTTCACAATTAAAATGGAGTTCTCTCCTCTGTCCTCAGCTGGTGTGGCAGTGGGCGGGACACATAGTGAGAAGAACCGATGGCCGTTGGGGCGGAAAGGTGACCACGCACGGGACGACGCTCTGTGGGTAGGCCCCCCACAAAGTGGACCGACGATCTGTTAAAGTTCGCGGGAGACCGCTGGATGCGGGATCGAGGATCGATGTGGAGATCCTTGGAGAAGGCTTATACCCAGCAGTGGGTGTCATGAGTATGGTATGATGATGAGATATCAATTAAAATACAGAGTACTCCAGCTCAGCTATAAATCCTATCAAAGGATATTTTTGAATAATAATTGTAGGTTGTTTCCGGAAAACATCTTAGAACCGATCAATGTCCAAGCAATGTTAGAGCATTGGACCGGATTTCCAAAGGTCGTGGGTTCGAGTCACATCTGAGAATTCACTTGTGGCCGAGTTGATTTCTTCCAATATTTTTCTATTTAAAATTTATCAGAAGTAAAAATTAGCATTGAAAAATGCAAAAATTCAGTAATCATAAACAATGTCCTAATGTCAAACTTAGCATCGTTGAATCGGCTGAGAGTCATGTCTAAATTTGTTTTACTCTCAAGCCTTTCATGCTCTGCCAAGCCTTCAAGGGATATATGGCGTGAAGGTATGAATGAATTATAAAATTAGTCTAAATGTATTTAAAGTCCCTTTTCGCCTTTTGTGTGTGTCCTCTGTCCTCACACACTTACGTCATCCCACTATACAGGGTGGAAATTTAAGACAGGGCAGTAAAGGCTGGCTTGCTACATAAAAACGTTCTTAGGAAACCATCCTTATTTTTTTGTAAAATATTGAACTTCATTCACGGATTTTGATAAAAATGTACAGGCAGCAGGAAAATGGTCAGTTGTCAAAAATTTTTTTTATGCCAAACGATCCTGTCTCTCATGAGGATCAAAACACTCTAAGACACTAACTGAGGCATAAGTACTAGAAAAGTCAGAAATCACCAAAAGTATTTCCCATATTCGCTAAGAAAATAAGTTCCGTCAACAAAGGTAAAAAAAAAATACTGCTGACTGTACTTTTTTTTCAAAATCCGTGAATGCAGTTCAATATTTCTCAAAAAAATTAGGATGGTTTCCTAAGAACGTTTTCATGTACCTTGAACGATTAAGGTACCTGCAAGCCTGAGTAAAAGAGACATTGTCTCATAACAAGTCTTTAATTTGACATACGTTTCTCTGAACCTTTTCCATACATTGCATGGCGACCGTGCCAGTGCTGCCTCTAGGCAGTTAACAGTAAAAAGTGATAAGTGCGAACAACTTAAAAAAGTGAAAACAAAAATGTGAACTGAATATCAAAATTATAAACTGTTAATCACCATGTGAAAGGACAGTGCGAAATAAATAATTAAAAAGAAATCTATATAAATATTATATGTGATTTAAAAAATCAGAACTTTATTTTTTAGTGTTATGCTTCTATACAACTTTTTCTTGAAATGAATGAACTCAAAATAATTAAGTTATGAACAATTTCAACTAAAGCTTTTGGAAAAGTGTTCGTTGCAAAGTCATAGCTCTAAATTTAGAAAGCTTTCTACCTATTTGACTGCTAACCAAACGTTGAGAACTTTCGGTCTATTATGACATCATGTTAACAAAATATCCTATATTTGTATTTCGCCCTAACCCAACACTGTATCTTTCGGCGGTAAAATGTTTTTGTATGTTAATGCGTTTGTGTTTAATCTTATGAAAGTGAAATATTATTTTATAACTTTGCTACTTTGTAATCTTAATTTGTTAAATCTGATTTAAGTTTTAATATACGTTTTGAATACATCAACTAGAATACAGTATCTTAAGAAAGAGCGCTGTTTTCACTTTCAAACACAAGCCGCAGTTTTTGACTTTTGATAAAAAATGTACAAAAAATAACGTGCCAATAAAGGAGGGGTGAATTCCGAAGTTTGCATTGAGAAAAATCTGAAATTATTATATGTGATAGAAGTATATGTAAACATTATAGGAAAAATAAAACGATGTCTCGAATTAGCATACTTTAACATAAATCGGTAAAAAAGTGATACAATTAAATATATATATATGATGGTACGGCACCCCCGGGGCGCGAGTCCGACTCGATCTTGACCGGTTTTTTTTTTATTAAAATTTAATACAAAACTTTATTGTCCCAGACATATAGAATTATATTCATACAAATAAACTAATATTGAATAAGTGGGACATAAAAACGAACTTGATTATGTAATTACTAATTATTATAGATACCTTATCTTAATATAACAAGATAAATTTTCTAATAAATCTTAATATAACAAGATAATTTATAGGTAAAATATTTCGACTAAAGCTCCTGTTCGAGGCAAATTCAAAATCATATATTTGACTATTTTAAGTTATTTAAGTATCTAAATTGCATTGGGATTTAATTGAAGATGATTTAGCATTGAGGATAGGAGCAATAGGAGGATAAAGATATATTTTTCCTTTTTGTTTACATCTTAATGCTTTCTAAAGAGATTACTATTTGGCAATATTATTATTGCTAAATACTAATCTAAAGAGTCATCCCGTGACCACGGCAGCTGTAAAGGTTCCGAAACGTCGGGAAAATCAAATACGGATAATTACAACTTAGTTCGTGGAAATATAGCGCGTTTGATATCCGTAAAAGTTGTTTTATTTCAATATTATTACTGTTACAAAGGAATTCTCCAGTTTTTCACCTTATAACATCGTAATCTATATTATTTTCTCCTTTAACATTTTAGGTGTTTGAACCATCTTGAAAATAGCCGTCTTATATTATTGCCATCAATCATTTTGGTCTATCGGACGTCACCGCTGAAAAGGCTTCTTCTCCAAGATTGTCATTTACGTAAAGTACCTAATAACGATTTTCCCTACTTAAGTTTTTGGTTAAAAAACATTATTTAAGATTCTCAATAACCATATTTTAAAAAATAACGTAAAAGTAAAACTGAAACAGAATTAATTCAATATAAACAAAAACAAAACACCGATATAGTATTTTCACTGGTTTGGTGTTGTTTTAATGTCGTGTTTTCTAGGGTACATGTCGGTACGGAATCGAATTTTTTCGTTGCTTATCCTAAAACTTAGAACATTGGACAGCGGATCCCAAAGTTGCGAGGGTACCAATGTTCCCTTGTATATGTCGCAGGATATTATATAAATCGAATTTTCTCGAAAATCCTAGGAATATCGCGAAAGCACGGATTATTTAGACAATGCTGACGACATATTTTCTCAATCTTACTAGGGCTTTTGATAAAACACATATTGCGTTAGTAACATTGAATTGATTTCTAGTTTTTTGTCGCTCAAAATCGACATTAGTTAGAATAAACCAATATTTGTAAAATAAGAATTCCAAAATTGATCACAATTCTAGAAATTTGTCAAACAAACAAACAAATAAAATTTCCAGATGTAATCATCCAGCACAGATTGAACAAGCAAAACCAATAATATTTTTATTCCTCTCACGCGATCATCGGGGCCACGTATCCCCCTCAAAGGCGGCTAATAAGATAAAATCACAAAATTCAGAAGTTATGTACTCCAAGCTAAGTTAACCCAAACCTTTACTAAGTAACCCAGGGAAAATTCCTTTTCGTTCCTCTTAAGTACTAACATAACATTGGTTGAGTGGCCATCAAGCTTCTCGCCATTATAGCCAGTGTTATCGGGGCATAAAGTCGATAATGGATCGAGGGATGTCGGAGATAACAATATGAATCGAAAGCCAATACAGATAGCCTCGGGTTTGCTTCCGAATGTAAGGTGTGGGTAGGGTATGGCCGTAGTGTGAGCGGGCGAAACGGTCGTTAACCTTTACACGCTGTTCTCTTAATTGCATCCTACCTCTATAATGACATGGACAATATAAAAATCGGTTTTTCATAAGATAATTTCTAACTTCTACCATCATCTATAAGAAACCCATCATGTCATAAAAACGTTTTATTTTCGTTTTGTTTTTATTGAAGTTGTCGCATTTTGACACACTTCAAACTTTTGAGGCGATGATTGAGCGAAGTCGACACAAAACTTCCGTCAAAAAACAAGCTTACTTTAAGAGATTCGTATTACGAAAATGCATGGTAAGATTGAAAAAATACTGCACCAAGAGATGGCGGTAGGCCCCTGGTTTTTCTTTGTATGAGAGTAGGTAGGGTAGCGGTAGGGCCTCTGATTATAAAGAGGAAAATTGGAATCCGGGCAAGACGGAGTATACTCCTAACATTGAAATAATACACGCGTATACGTACAACTAGTCCCTCGACGAGTTGGATTGTTGTATGAATCAAAGTACAAAAACTAATCCAAACTATGTCTCGCCTTACCGCTCTGTCCATATACGTATGTGAATACAACGCAAGCAGCATTTTTTTATTTTTTTATAATATCTGGGCAGGCATTTGACCACCATCGTGCTTAATAAACAGGATGTGGTCTAAGGTGTTGCATGCTTGCCCAGGAAATGCCTATTCACTCTCGCCTTGAAGAGGCCAAGGTTGTAGGAATTGGGGAACACATGAGCAGGCAGCGCATTCTATTCTTTAGCGGTTCGCATTAGAAATGTGTCAGCAAAGCGCTTGTACGGACCGTTGTCAACGACGTACGGGTGGTAAGCTAACCTGCGTCTGGTACCCCGATGGTGGAAAGGGGCTGGAGGAACAAGGTCGTGCAGTTCTCTCGCACACTCTCCAAAGTGTATCCTATAAAAGACCGATAGACATGCAACTTTGCGACGGTGACTGAGGCTCTGAAGTTCCACCGTGGCCAATGCTGAGTTTCCAACGAGTTTCCTGGCACGGTTTTCAATCGATTTCAGAAGCTCTAGCTGATACTTTTTTTTTTTTTTGGCGGGTAGGAGTAAAACAAGTGAACATAGTACTCTACTAAAAATTTATTAAAAAAATACTTACAAGTATTATTTTCCTATTAATTCACTATTTTTGGACAAAGTAATATTCATAATTCAACATATATTGTTGGTTCACATATATGTTCACCGATTAGTGTTTAATTGGCACTGTCCTGTCACACACGCCATCTCACACACAATACATCACTTTCTTCACCACCAATGGCCAGCATTGCAGCAGTAATGGAGACACAGCAGGCGCTCGAGGCGAGGCTCTTCAAAAAGATGTCTGATCTGGAAGCTCAATTGAAGGCAACACCACCACAAGCGGAGAACTCCCTTACTCAAATCCGGGAAGAGCTGCAAGACTTTAAATCGCAAATGATTTCTGTACTTCAATTACTGCGTGAGCAAATCTCCAGTCTGTGTAAATCCATCGATGAAATTGAGATGCGGCGCCGAAGAAAATATATACTGGTGAGCGGAATTCCCGAAAGTAATAGTGACATATCTGAGTTTGTTGTTGACCTTTTTAAAAGTAAGCTGGGCTTGGATATTAGCACTGAGAAGCTCTCTGCATGTTATCGCCTTGGCAGTATTAAGGAAGGAAGGGTTCGCCCAGTGCTTGTGCGTTTTGCTGAGCACTCGTTAAAGGTTGCAGTCTGGAGCAAGAAAACGGCTCTCAAAGGCACTCCACATACTCTTTCAGAGTTTCTAACCCGTGCCCGCCAAGCAGTGTTCCTCAATGCACGCAAGAGGTTTGGAATAAAGAGGTGCTGGACCATGGACGGTAATGTGTTTGTTAAACTGAGGGACGGTTCCAGGCAGCGTCTGCATACCACTGAGGACCTTTCTGCCATTCCTCAGTCTGAAAATGAACCTCTACACTCTGACCCTGCTACCAGTTCACCCGAGTCGCGGTCTCGGCCGAAACGTATGGCCCGTGCGAAAAAGTAATGTTTGTTAAACTGTATACTTTAGTTCCTTTTAACTTTTAATTTTAATTAACTTTTCCTACGCATCGTAAGTCTTTCGCATTAATTTTTCAGTCTTTGATATCATTTGTTTGTTTTACTGATCTGTATCACTAACTACCCCGTAATTTTGTTTCTTTTCTTGGAACCCTGAACGAACTCAGATTTTATAATTTAATTCCTAATTTTTTATTGTCATTGACAGGGTAGTATATTTTTTTGTATAACAATTGATTGGATTGACATTGACGTTTGACAATGACAACAGCTTTTTTTAGAAGCGTTTCGTTTCACCATATTTTTTGTTCTAGTTCACAGATTAGTTATAATTTTTTTTTCTCGCACTGGCCTTCTGCTATTTATAAACCTTTTTTTTTGTGTAATGCTTAATATCTGTAATCTCTCACCACTCTCAACCGACAGGATGGTTTTAGTTTTAAGTAATAAGGAAATAACCTTTATTATTTTTAATATTTATATTCTTTTATCTATATATATATATTTTATTTATCATTATCTCATATTTTTTTCTTTATATTTATTTGTATAGCGTGTTATGTCAGACTCTGATGATTATTATTCTGCAGATGACAGTACCTGCTCTTCGTTCCGATCTCTTGATTGCTCCATCGATGACTCAATTAGCACAGCCCTGGGTCGAGAATTTGACTGCCTCACTTGTAGTTTTAACGTGTGCCACATTAATGCTCAAAGCATACCTTGCCACTACACTGATCTTCTTGACACATTCTCCACTGGATCCGTTCATGCCGTTCTGATTTCTGAAAGTTGGCTTAAGCCTTGCCTAAATAGTGCTTGCTACTCTATACCCGGGTACAGTTTAATCAGGAGTGATCGTGTGGGTAAGGGCGGTGGTGGCGTGGCAATCTACTTGGCCAGCCGATTCCAGTATCGCATTCTGTCAGCGTCTTCCAATGTTGGGTGTATGGAACACCTATTTGTTGAGGTCGACGTCAAGGGTGCTAAAGTTGTTCTTGGAGTTGTATACTGCCCCCCTTCCGTAAATTTTATTTCTGACCTAGATACGCTTCTCCATACTTTCTCCACTGATTATAAACACCATATTATCATGGGTGATTTGAACACCGACATCCTTAAAAATTCGGCTGCTTCTCGCAAGCTCCAGTCACTAGTTAAATCAATTAATCTTTCCCTTTTACCTCTTGGTCCCACTCACCATAATCTTGCCACTGATGATACATGGATTGACCATATTCTCACCTCTTCTCCTGATCTTGTTCTCAAACATGGGCAAGTGCCTGCTCCATGCTTCTCCAAACACGACCTTTTATTTCTAGCATATAAGCTAAAACCTCCGAAGCCGAAGCCAACTGTAGTCTCTATGCGCAACTTTGCTAGACTGGATGTGGAGAAATTAACTAAAGATGCATGCTCCATCGATTGGTCTCCTATTATAAAGTCTAATTCGATTGACGATATGGTGACCCTTTTTAACTCCGCGGTTCTCAAACTGTATGACGCTCACGCGCCGCTTAAAAATGTTAAAGTCAAACGACCACCAGCACCGTGGATTACCCCTGCCGTTCGGATAGCCATGAGACGTCGTGATCGAGCGTTTCGAATTTATAAACGATATCGTACCGACGACCTTTGGAAATCCTTCAAATCAGCCAGAAACCGGTGCAATCAGATGGTTAGAAGAGCTAAACGCCGATACATCCACAATAACGTCCTTGAATCTTCTCCTGCTAACATCTGGAAATTTCTTCGCACGCTTGGAGTTGGTAAACCTCGTGATCCACATAAACCTTCTTTCACCACTAATGATCTCAACAAGCATTTTTCTTCCGTCACCCCGCTTGCAAACAGCGTTAGACTTGCAACTGTCTCCAACATCTCTTCAGCTCCTTCTTGTTCAGCACCTGCATTCTCATTTACCCCTCTATCTGAAGATGAAGTCCGTAAGACTGTTCTTTCGATCAAGTCTAATGCCATTGGCTGTGATGATGTCAGTCGATTCATGATCGGCCTATTGCTTGACTGTTTGCTTCCCATATTGACACATATAATTAACTTCTCTCTACAGACCGGCACTTTTCCTACATTATGGCGTAAAGCCATTGCTATTCCTTTGCCTAAAACCCTAAACCCAAGATCCCTTAACCATTACAGACCTATTTCCATCCTTCCTTTCCTCTCCAAGATCCTTGAAGCTGTTGTCCACAAACAGTTCTCATCCTTTATCCTATCCAATGACCTGCTTAGCCCTTTCCAGTCCGGATTTAGACCCGGGCATAGTACTACCACAGCACTCATCAAAGTGTTGGAAGACATGCGAGTAGGTTTTGAGGCTACACGATTGACTGTGTTAGTTTTAATAGATTTCTCCAACGCTTTTAACGCAGTCGACCATGATATACTTGTTACGATGCTCTCCCGTTTATCTATTTCCACTACTACCCTATCTTGGTTTTCTTCTTATCTTCGCGGTCGCCAGCAAGCCGTTCGTGTTGATCGGACTTTGTCCGACTGGTGCGACTTGAAGGCTGGTGTTCCGCAAGGCGGTATTCTCTCTCCCCTTCTCTTTTCATTGTTCATCAATTCTCTCACAGCCCATTTTGCCTCTTCTTTCCATCTTTATGCCGATGATCTGCAACTATATGCGCAGCATGACATTCACAATTTGAATGTTGCAGTCGCGTCACTCAACCGTGATCTTGAATGGATTTCTGAATGGTCGTCCAACTATGGTATTTCTGTAAACGCTGGCAAATGCCAAGCTATTGTCGTTGGTAGCTCGAGACAAATAGTACGTCTTAACTTACACGACTTAACCACCTTAAAATACAATGGCATTGATATACCCTACACTGAGCAAGTCAAAGACCTTGGTTTGACAATTGACTCGTGCCTCTCCTGGACATATTATATTGACGTTGTTTCCATGAAGGTAACCAATGTCCTTAGAGCTCTATACAGGTTTAAGTTCTTTCTCCCATCTAGCACTAAGATTGCGCTTATACAGGCTCTTGTCCTCCCAATAATTGATTACGCTGATGTTTGCAGCACTGATCTAAATGAAAATCTTCTCAGTAAGTTGGATCGTCTTCTCAACAACTGCATCCGGTTCATTTATGGGTTGCGCAAATACGACCATATTTCTCACTACCGTCAGCAACTGAAATGGCTTCCAATCCGTGAGCGTAGGAACCTTAGAGTGTTGTGTACTCTCTTCAACCTCCTCTTCGATCCACTTACCCCAGAATACCTGAAATCTCGGTTTCAATTTCTGGGTGACTCCCATCAACGTGATCTTCGCTCCAGCAGCAATCTTCTTTTAAAAATTCCGCCCCATACTTCTAGCTTCGTCTCCCACTCATTCTCCGTTACAGCAGTACAACTCTGGAACGCTTTACCCCTGAACATTCGTAGTGCCTCCAGTAAGTTTGTTTTTAAGAAACTGGTCCGAGAGCATTACTTGAGTTCTTTACCCTAACCTCGTCGTTTCTGACTAATGTACGCTATGTATTGTATTTTTATGAGTTATATGTATGTATAGTTGTATGTATATATATATTTATTAATATTTATGTATTATTCGTTTATGTAGGTATGTATGCATTCATGTACGTATGTGTATATTTATCTATAATGTTGTTAGCTTGTTAATCACTGTCTTTTTATAGTTTTTTTTTTTATTTCCATTGCCGCCATGATCTCTCCTTTAACATCCTTTCCGGTTGACTGGTAGAGAATGCCTAAGGGCATTAAGTCCGCCATTTGCTGTATATGTGCAATAAAGAGTTAATAAATAAAATAAAAATACTTAGCAGAACCATCCCACAGGTGACAGCAGTACTCCATAGACGGCCGAATCTGCGCTTTGTATAAAAGGAGCAGCTGATTCGGAGAGAAGTATCGCCTAGCCTTAGAGAGGACGCCCAGTTTCTTTGCAGCACACTTCGCAATGGAGTCGATGTACTCGCCAAAGTTCAGGTTCAGGTTCAGTTCAAAATATACCCTTACTTCAGTGATCGACCTACGGTTAATAACCCTTAACACATGATAAAAGGGTCAATAAACATTAAACAAGTCTAGTCATTTATTTTTCATTCGAAACAACGATTATGTTCTCAGAATTGAGCTTCTTAACTGAGAGTAATATAAGAAAATTATATTCTATAAATAAATGCTGTCGTAATGAAGGCAAACATTAATTATAGCGCAGTTGACGAAAATCGCTCGTCGCTAACACTGAAACCATAAATAACGCACTCCTCCGTTTCATTAGTCAATGTCAGGCCGATGTCACCCTTATTACGTAGGAATTTAGGGTGAAATATTCTAAGTTATTGTTACGTCGTACATTTTAGGCACTCAGAGTTAATAAGATGGCGTTTTAGGAGCAATATTATAATTTGAAAAATGTTCGCTTTTCAACTTTGCTTATTAGGTAAGATGTACCTTTAGAACTCGAAGATTGCGAAGTTACTTTTTAAATATAAGTTGGAAAAATATTTAACATTAAAAGCGTTTAACGTGAAAATCCATTTTAATGTTATGATGCGGAAGTTACTTTATTTTGATTAACACGTCTGAACCACATAAAAAAAATATTTACAAAAACTTTTCTTTTAAAAAGCATACGATTTAATGCAGGTAAAGGTTAGCGTTCAAGGGCTGTTTTTCTCTCCGTGCTATATTTGGCAGAGTGCCGACAAATAGCCGAAACGGGATAGTACTGAGAGAATTTTCTCGCTCTTGATTGGCTGAATATATGGCGCATAAGCAATTCGCTCGCTCGTGTTTCATTTTTAACCGCCTCTGTGGTCTAGTGGTGACAACCACCGATATCAGACCCAGGGGTCCCGGGTTCGATTCCCACCGGGGGGTACATATTGTATTCGGTTTGGTTGGTGGTAGGACTTGTTGTAAATCCGTCTGGCTAGCTACCACCCACCACCTTATCTAAGCCTGACGCCATAACAACAATGATTTCAGCATTGTTGTGTTCCGGCAGTTAGAGATAATATAGCCAGTTCCTCAGTGATTGAGGATTCCGGAAGAGGCTCGCTTCCATCTTCGGCCGTATCAATACTTAAAATCAGGTATGATGAAGGCTCCGCGTTGTTAAAAAAAAAAGAAAAAAAAAATACTGCCACTGATTATGAATAATTAATAGATTTCGTGTCTAATTAATGATTCGACATTTTGCTCTTTGTTCCGAAAGCAAAACCAACAAAATTAGATTGTCTTTTTGTTTTTCTTCCTGTAACAGCTGGCAGCTCTTTTCTTTGTTACGGTGTAAATTGTACGTTAAAATTATACTGAGCGCTGTCTAGAACACAACCGTTTATAATAAAAACTGGGTAAAGACAGCCGGTCGCGTCGGTCGCGGTCGCATGCTTCGGAATGCGTCGCTAGCGCCGGTCGCGTGCCGCGGTCGCCAGGATCCGAATGTTACCTTAAGATGTTGTCCAGAAACAATAGTGATGGGTTGCCAGCCCATTGCCTGCAATCGTCATCAGCCATTTTTAATGTCCCCACTGCCGGGACACTAGCCCTCCTCATGGATGGATAAGGAGAACGGGCAAATGCAGCCGGGACCAACGGCTTAGCGTGCCTTCCGAAGCACGGAGGAGCTCGATATAGTAAATTTTTGGTTATCCATCCCGTGACCGACCATTGCGAAAGTTGCTTAACCTCAACAATCGCAGGCCAAGCGCGCGAACAACTTCGCCACGGGCTCCTCATCGTTGCAATAGTTGTCGAAAATACCTTATCCATTATCAAGAGGTCTTTATAATATATTATAATGGAACGCAAACTCGTCGTTTTTATAATTTATAACGGCACGCGAAAGTTTCTTAAAAACCAAGAAAACCTAAGAAACTTACACCCTATCCATTGTTGTTTGATTATAATTATTTTACCCATTTGTTAAACACGTTTTTACTAAAAGCATTGGATGAGTGATTGTAATTAAATATCCTTTATTAATTGATAAAGAAGGCATGACAGCTTAATGGACAATCTCAAATTGATATTGTAATGTGATATTACTGTTATCGATAATACCACAGTGTAAGTAAAGAACTAATAGTGGGACAATGCCCTTGAAACCTCGCGGCCATGCCGTTCTGACAAGACTTTCATAGTATATGTCTTATGGTAAATTTTAAATAGAAAAATATTGGAAAAAATTAACTCGGCCACCAACTCGGAGACTTAAGTCTCGGTAGCTCAGCGGTTAGAGCATTGGACCGGATTTCCAAAGGTCGCTGGTTCGATTCCAGCCTGAGAATTCACTTGTGGCCGAGTTAATTTTTTCCAATATTTTTCTATTTAAAATTTACCATAAGTATAAAAATAGCATTGAAAAATGCAAAAATTACAAAATCATAAAAAAAAGGACATATGTCATTGTCCCGAGTGAGCGTATGACAGCTCGGTCTCGCTAGCACCCCCTCTCGCCCCGCGAACCCCGCACGATTGCTCTGGCAAAACTTGTCCGTCGGCCGACTGCATGCATAGATAGACTGTGATAATACATTGTGGTTTTTTATCTCTCGTATGAAATTGATGCGTTAAATCAGAACTGACATATTATTTATCGATGATGACAAGTTTTTATCTTGGTAAGAATTTACTTTAATATTGACGTCATAGCAGTGAAACAGATACGGTCTGTGGTATAAAAAAGTAAAGATAAAGATAAAGATCATTTATTTGCTAAAGATAGGGTACAAATATCGAGGACGTATCGTCAAAAATGTATGACATATTGAGCAACGTTCCTACCGGATGTGAACGGAACTACATTTTCCTATACATTTTTTGACAGTATGTGCTCGATACGAAGACTCAAGTTGTTCGTACTAGAGGTACTGTTCACCGAAACGAACTAGTAACTAGTAATGAGACAAATTAATCGCTCTTAACAGGCAAATGAGCCTTATCTTCAGCCAAGGCGTGTTTTTTCTCCAGCCGACACGACACCGACAGGACAACGACACAACAACGGCACGACGCCGATTAAATTATATTGATATAATAAAAATGTTTGATAAAAATATTCCTGATATTATTCCGCCGGCAACAAGTTTTCACGAATAGTTTGAGTCTCTAATGACTTCTCATTTAATGAGAGGGCTAAATATGACGTTCAGCCAAGTCGTTAAACGTTTCATTCAACGGCTTGGCTAGTTGTCCCTTAGCCATTTCATTGAATGCCGGCGTTTAATTAACTTGCCCTCCGATTGAACGGCTGATTTAACCAGTTGGCTACGACATTTATACAGGGATGGTAAAAATCTATTTGCCCTGAAGGGGAACTACCTTAAATCCTTCAGTTAGCTCACTTTACTTAAATGAAACAATCCTTAATTTTCAAGAATAAGTTATCCTGCATTGTTTGGCGCAGGGGTACTAACGCCGCCTTCTGCGCCGGAGGTCCCGGGTTCGATCCCCGGACAAGACAAATATTTGTGTGCATGAACATGTCTATTTGTCTTGGTCTGGATGTTTAATATGTATATTAAGTATGTATTTACAAAAAAAAAAGTATATTAGTATGTTTATCCGTTATCTAGTATCCATAACACAAGTTCTTAATGAAACTTAACATGGGCTAGATAATTGGTGTGATTGTATGCAAATATTTATTTATTATTTATTATTCAAAGATTTTTGATAAATCACTTGCCTGCCCCGGGATTCGAACCGACTTAAATTAGAAAATATTACACCATGTATTTTAATGGTACCAAACGATAGTCTTATCGATAAAGATTAATTTACTTTAACTATCTCCTGGGCAAGCATGCAACACCTTAGACCACATCTTGTTTATTAAGCACGATGGCGGTCAAATGCCTGCCCAGTTATAAAAAAAAAATTAGACAGTGTCTAAAATTAAATACAAAGCCTAGAAAGATAAAAGATCACTAAATAGTTCTACCTTGCCCACCGTTTAGTATGGTGTTTATGTACGTACTTACTACTTACACGCAAGAAATAAAAATAAAAATGAAGTTCACTTATTTAACTTATAAGTGACTCGAAATGAGAACCATTTGCAGCAATAAACAGATTTTAATGTTTTAAGTAAATTACATATTTTGCCTACTCATATTCACCGTTAAGTCGATACTCAAGGAGTATATATTGTGGGGGTATGTGTGTTAAACAAAGATGTTGACGGCTTTGATGTATTTCCGTTCAAATGTTGGACTGCCGATCATATAATAACTATAAATATTTTTGTATATGTACCGGCACGAGTCGTGAGCGGTGAGCGCGAGCGTCTCGCATGTGTTCAGTCGTGCATATAAAACTCGTTATACGAAGTCGTCGTCTCAGCTACATAACACCCACTGCTGGGTATAGGCCTCCCCCAAAGGGAGGGTTTGCCATAATCGCCACGCTTGGCAGGCGGGTTGGCGGTCGCAGTATGGCCAAGTTTGTAGGAGATGCCGCTGCCCTTCTCCTGAAGGCTGAGTCCCTTAGTCACCTTTTACGACACCCAAGGGATGAGACGGGGTAGTGCTATTCTAAGCCGAAACTACACAGCAGTTATACAAGTATTTATTAATCTGTGCTCGTAACAATTTTATTTGGCTTACAACTAAAAGATACTTTGATAAAAAAGTTAATGTATTTAAGAAAGAAAACACTTTAAGGTGGTACGACTTCCATACAAACAAACATTGCACATTAATTGGTTCATCATACATTAATAATTCATAAATACATGCGCAACTAACTCGTTTCAGTTATTTGTTTGCGCGAAATTATTAAAAAAAATGTACTTTCATACATGAGGTATATAAATGCGATAGGTCACATAGACATACGTAGAATTATTGAAATTATAAGATATTAGTATATTCGTGTTTTATGTATGAATGTACAATATTTTTATTATTTCGCGCAAATAAATAACTGAAACGAGTTAGTTGCGCATGTATTTATGTATTATTAAGGTATGATGAACCAATAATTGTGTAATGTTTGTTTGTATAGAAGTCGTACCACCTTAAGCTGTCTCTATTTGAATTTGTTTTACACTGATAACAGTTTCCTCAGTTTCGTTTTTAATAAAACAATGTACAGTTAACAGCAGCTTTTTACACTACGACCTTGAGAGTGCTCTTACGTCCCTCGTAGATCGGCGGTTTTCGTAGTGCCAATGTAAATTAAAAATATTATTATGAACATACTAAAGTCATACCTGAAACTCCTTATAATTCACCCATGTAATATCAAAGTCAGTTGTTACCTGTAAACAAAATAAAACACTTTAATATTTCATTATGTAATTAAATAAAGGAATTTACGTAAAAATGTTGCTCGTCAGTCTTCTTCTTATATATATATATATATAGAGGATTAGTGGCCACCTCTGGTGTCAGAGTTTATCAAGCCGCCTAAAATGCCTCTGTCTTGGCTTAACGACTGTAATCAAATGATAGTCGGGACCGACGGTCTAACGTGCCCTCCGAAGTACGGCAGCACTCGGTTATAATGCCACTTTACGATCACCCATCCGACACCAAACCGGGCCGAACTTTGCTTAACGAACGTGATCGAATACGATCAGTCTGTCAAGCGCGGCCATGAGCGCTTCATGCATGCTCGTCAGTTTTCTTATTGTAATTTCCTAACTAATATTATAAATGAGAAATTGTTTTTGTTTGTCCTTCATTCATGTCCTAACTTTGCAACCAATCGATTTGATTTTTGGCATATAGTTAGTTGAAAAGACGAAGAGTAACATAGGCTACTTTATATCCCGATATTCCCACGGGAACGGGAACGAGAAGCCGCGGGAGGAAGCTAGTAATATTCATGTAAAAGTTTGGATGTCCGTTAGTCAATCACGCAAACATAGCTAAATGGATTTGGATGAGATTTCGAACACAGATTAGCCTGAATTAAAACAAAGGAAAAAATATATCTTGATGTTCCCACGGGAAAGGGATCCACGCGGGTAAAACCGGTGGCGGTAAGTCGTACGTTAATAAATTAAAAAGGAAAACATTTACTTCAAAGAAAAAAAATCCTAAAGGTTTTTCTGCAGGAAAAATATATCCATAATGACATATGGCTCACTGCGCTCCGAACTCATAATAATCATTTATGGGCTAACTTCGATTAGTTTGGTAGGAGGTTATTTTTCTTTCGGACATTTTCCTTATTGTGACAATTTGACACGGCGAGAAATCTTATATAATACATAAACTTCTGTCCACGTCAAATTACGTTACGAAAGTGTGTCAGTTTTGTTTGTATGGTTGTTACTCTTTCACGCTAAAACTATTGAAGAGATTTTAATAAAATTTGACACAAAGATGGTTAGGTTAGGTTAGGTTAGGATGGTTTGGATTTAAATATAGCGTAATTTTTATATTTATACTTATGATACATTTTAAATAGAAAATTAATTTTAAAAAATCAATTTGGCTACAAGTGAATTCTCAGATGGGAAGCTCAGTGGTTAGATCATTGGACCGGATTTCCAAAGGTCGTGGCTTTGAGTCCCATCTGAGAATCCACTTGTGGCCGAGTTGATTTTTTTCCAATATTTTTCTAATTATCATAGGGTACTTTTTATCCCGATATTCCCACAGTAACCACGCGGGTGAAACCCTGGGGGGTCACTAGTGTTATATAATAAAAAACTTTCTGTCCACGTAAAATTTACGTAATATTTCAGTAGAACTAGGTATGGACCTAGTTTATCATTGAAAAAAAAGTCTAAAGAGAGACATTATTTTAAATGGTGAATCAACCTTCATCATCGTCATCTTTTTTTTTTCGCCGTACGCAGGCAGTTGGGAGTGGACGTGTACAGCGTCGCCTCAAAAATTAAATACGTCAATCATTATTTGTGCATACGAAAGTTGCTCTTATTGATTTTACATAACATCTATCAGTTAGTGAATATCGGATGCAGTGTCTAAGCAAAAATAAAGGAGTGTGTGCTGCGCGGGGACCGCCTCACCGCTGCGGTAAGAAACAGAAACCATAATTGCTCGCTCTTTCTAATCCACCGAGTTCGAATCGTGTGTGCGCAGTGAATGTTAACCACAACTACGAGTATAATGAGTTGTGCGGCCTGTCCTAATGCAATTGACGACGAATCTCACTTGGAATGCACTCGCTGCTTAAAAAAATTCCACCTACTTTGCATCAACATCAAAAAATGCGATTTGGAAAGTGCCTCTCGTGATTTTAAAAGAAATTGGCTGTGTCCTATATGTCAAACAAAACAACCAAAAAACGATAACTCGAGTAAACCCGTGAGGCCGTCAACGCCAACGGGTATGGCAGATATGACTTTTCTTAACACCCGCCGCAAGCAGCATAACCGAACGGACAGCGACCCGAATTTACATTTGTCAACTACCTCGGATACGGGCATGCAAAATATACGAGAAATTATTCGTGAAGAGATGCGCGGTGTTATGAAAGATTTTATGGTTGAATATATGATTGATTTAAAAAAATCTATGAAAGTACAGTTTTCTGAAATGTTGAACGAGATAAATGAATTCAAAAATTCTTTAGAATTTATAAGCGAGGGTTTCGACAGTTTAAAAAATGACGTATCCGCCGCAAATACAGAAATATTGAATTTAAAAAAAGAAAACGAGATCCTGAAATCCGATTAAATACATTAAAAATACGTTTCACCACCTTCGATCAGCTTTCCCGCTCGTCCAATCTTGAACTTCAATGCGTTCCCGAACGTAAGACTGAAAACTTAATAACTATGGTGCAAGAACTAGGCAAAACTATTAATTTTAAAGTAGACGAAAAGGACGTTATCTACTGTTCTCGCACTGCAAAGATTCAATCGGCCAGTCCTAGACCTCGTTCTATTTTGTTCAAGTTTAACACACCACGAACCCGAGACTGTTTTTTGGCTGCTGCCATTGAGTTTAACAAGAAAAACCCTGGGAATAAACTGAATACTGCACATCTAGGATTTTCATCTACCACAGTAAGCCCTGTCTACGTTACCGAGAATCTATCGCCTGAAAATAAACAGCTCCACGCAGCGGCGCGCCAGCTTCTAAAGGAAAAAAAAGTTGTGCATGTTTGGGTCCGCGGCGGCCGAGTTTACCTTCGGAAAACTGAAACGTCTGATCGCATATTTGTGTGTAACGGGGAGGTGCTTGAAAAATATAAATGACTCAAATAATTAATTTAAATAATGTTTTTCCTTTATCATTTAAATGTGTCTTTGACTAAAATAGTTAAAAGAGCTCTCTTCTAAATTAAGTTTTTACTTCCAAAATGTGAGAGGTTTACGCTCAAAGACAAATGAACTATATATAAATATAGCTAGTTGCGAGTATGATATTATTATTTTTAATGAGACATGGCTAAACAGCAGTGTTAAGGACTCTGAGTTGTTTACAAGTTACTATAATGTTTATAGGCGCGACCGCGAAACGAGCCCTTTACAGCGTAAGAAAGAGGGGGGAGGTGTTTTGGTAGCTGTATCGAAAAAAATTAAGTCATGTATCTTGAAAAAAATTGAAAGTGGTTGTGAGGACCTATGGGTTGAAATTGAAGTGGTAGTGAATAAAAAAATCGAAAAGTTATTACTCTGCACTGTTTATTTTTCACCACCTGTTTCAAAACAACATTTTGAACATTTCCGTAATAACGCAAACTTGATTATAAATAAATATAACCGGGTCCTGATTTGTGGGGACTTTAATCATAGCAATATTGACTGGACTGGCACACCAGGATCTCCTTTAACGCCTAATTTTAATTCAAGCTGTGCAACTTCGCAGGACCTTTTAGAGTTTATTTCATTTAACAACTTATATCAGTATAACTTTATAGCCAACCAAAACAATAAACTTTTAGACTTAATTCTCACCAATATACCTATCTGCGATCTGCTATCCCCATCTGTACCCCTTAGTAAAATAGACCCTTATCACCCGCCGTTGGAATTTAATACAGTTTTTGATGAATTTTTAAACAAATTGCAAACGAATAGTAAATCCTTCAAAAATCATTTTCACAAAGCTAACTATGACAGCATTAGAAATTACTTAGAAAATATTGATTGGTCTCATGAGCTTAGTACGTGTCTATCTGTTAATTTAATGGTAGAAAAGTTCTATTCCATATTAAATTCAGCTATTAAGAAATTCGTACCTATCTCCCCCGCTGCCCCTAACTCGATGCCAGTGTGGTATTCTAAAGAATTAAAACACTTATTAAAGGAAAAAAATAAGTATCGTGTTCGCTTTAAAAAATATAAAAACCCTTTGGACAACTTATCATTTAAATCATTGAAGACTAAATGTGATGTTTTAATTATTAAGTGTTACAATAAATATTTGGAGTTGATTGAAGAATCTATTAAATCTAACCCAAAATTTTTTTTTTCTTACATAAAGCAAAAAAAAACTAATAATGTTGCGTTTCCTTCCTCAAATAAAAATGACACCACTACAGCTTCATCTGGCCCTGAAATATGCAATACACTGGCAGCATTCTTTGCGTCTTCGTACGTCGACAGTTCACTTAATGACTGCACTTATAGTGATCAATGCGAAGTCCCCCACTCATTGTGCAAAATATCTTTCACTGAAGATCAAGTCTTGCAACGCCTTAAATCACTTGACAAAGGTAAAGGAGCTGGAGCAGATGGAATTCCTTCCGTTTTTGCTGTTAACTGTGCAAAGCAACTGTCCCTACCACTTACTCTAATCGTCAATGCATCACTGGCTTCAGGTACATTTCCATCATTTTGGAAGATGGGCCTTATTGTGCCCATTCATAAATCTGGCGACTCAAGTCTTGTCAAGAACTACAGACCCATCACTAAATTGCCAGTATTTGCCAAATTAATGGAATCGTTGCTATGTCCCTATATATCATGGCACATAAAGAGTGTACTTGCCGATTCTCAGCATGGTTTTGTTAGTGCTCGCTCCACTTGCACAAATCTAGTAGACTTTGTGGACGAGGTATCTTCTTTTGTGGATAGCCGCATTCCGGTGGATGTAATTTATACAGATTTATCAAAAGCTTTTGATAAAGTTTCTCATTCCATCTTACTCCAAAAACTATCGAAGTTCGGTTTTGCTGGCGCCTTCCTAAAATGGTGCTCGTCTTACTTACGTGATCGCACATCAAAAGTTGTAGTAAGTGGGTTCGAATCTGATCCTTTTCCCAATGTATCTGGCGTCCCACAAGGCTCGCATTTAGGACCTATATTTTTCAATATCTTCATGACTGACGTAGTCTCATGCTTCAGAAACAGCAAACCATTTATTTACGCGGATGATCTAAAGTTGATGAGACCAATCAGGCACAGTCAAGACGTATTGTTGTTGCAAGACGATCTAAACAGATTAGCTAGATGGTGTGAAGATAACAAAATGGTTTTGAATATAGACAAGTGTTGCTATATTCGCTTTACCCGTAACAACAGTGAACTTTCGGAATCATATACAATATCTGGCCAACGTATTCAAGAAGTTGATTGTGTTCGTGACCTTGGTGTCACTCTCGACAAAAAACTAAACTTTAAGGATCATTATGACCATATTGTTTCCAAAGCACTAAAATGTCTCGGTTTTATAATAAGAAACACCAAGAATTTTAAAAATAAAACTACTATTATAAGGTTGTACGAGAGTTTAGTCAGATCTCTTCTAGAATATTGTTGCGTGGTTTGGAATCCGCATTACGAAGTCCATTCTAATAATATTGAACGCGTTCAAAAAAGATTCATGTACCACCTGTCTTATAAATTTAATTTGGCTAAGAAGTTTAATAGTTATGCCGACCGTTTAACTCATTTCAATTTGGTTTCACTTAAGAATCGCCGTAAAATTTTAAACCTGTCATTCCTCCATAAATTAGTCAATGGTAATATTAATTGTCCGCAACTGCTTCAAAAACTAAATATCAGAATCACTCATAATCTTCCACGGCTTTCTAGATACTCTTTGTTTACAACAAAACGCTCCAAAACTAACCTAGGATTATTCTCTCCTATAAATAGACTCCAATCTGATTATAATTCTGTAAGTAAAAATAAGGAAATTGATATTTTTAGACTAAGTTTACCTATATTTAAAAAGAAATTGTCCTCATTAAGCTAAGTATAAGTATATTAATTTATACTGCCTGGCTGAACAAGGCACAGCTTCCTTTGTAATTCTACAAAAAAAATTATCTTGGCATATTCTTGTACTTACTAGCTCTAGTAAGATAATATTGTATTGTTTTTTTTTTAGTTTTTTTTAAGTTAAGGTTCTTTTGACAAGTTTGCTTTCCGTGGCAACCTTTAATAAAGACAGCACCAACCCTTGTAACCACTAGCTGTAACTCCTAGCAATTAAGGTGTATGTTCTTGTTGGTTGTCCAAATAAATAAATAAATAAATAAATCATCAGCCATTTTATTGTCACCATTGCTGGATCACTGGCCTTCGTTATTGATGTATAAGGAGAATGGGCCATGGTATGGTATTACAAACCCACCATGGTGGGTTTGTAATACTGCAATTCTTGCCGGTTCTTTTCGTTACAAGGTCTCCCGCCGTAGGGTTTGTGAACCGATGGCATAGCATCTTTTGAATTCACAAGTGCTTGTAACAACCTGGATATTGAATGAAATTTTGCAAATACAGCCGGGACCAACGCCATAACGTGCCTTAGTGAAAGGAGGAGCCTGAGATAATAAATTTTGGCCACCCATCCTGTGGCCGACCATTGCGAATATGGCTTAACCGCTACAATCGCAAACTGAGCGCGTGAACTACTGTACCAAAAGGGTTCAATTTTGATGTTCGTGAAGAGCAGATTCTGCCACATTATACTACCGGTACCGGAGACGGCCTTACGGTCTTCGCCTTTGTGTTTAACTTGTTGGCAAGCACTCTTCACAATTTTTTTGCAATGACTATTTTCTTTGCCGCTATGTTGGTACCCCAGTTTTTTAAGAAGGCCCGAAGGCGCGAACGATCGACTATTATTATTATTGAACAACTTACTAGGCTCTACGTGCCTGATAAATACCTCTGACATCGAGCAAATCGTCGACACCGTTTGTTTGCCCGACTAAGGTGCCGCACTGCAGCGCGCGCTCAATCTCCACTTTTCCGAATGCACAATGCCCTTAATGCTCTCCTAGTCACCTTTCCTGAACTAGATATTTTTTTTCACCAATGGAAATTGTTAATGAACACATGTTTGGAACACTTTGAAAATATATGTTAATTTTTACATACTTAATAATTATGTAACTGGGTCTCCCGTTTAATTATTATCAATAAATAAATAAATAAATAATTATTTATTTTGCCACCTTTTAATGTTTTGGGCATGATTACAACACAGAATACAAAACATAAAAAAATGCAGGGGATTTTTATTATATATTATGTACTACTAACATATCTAGCCTTCTAAGTAGATAAAACAGGGGGGTATCAACATAACGGCTTGGCAAAACAGGCAAACTATATTTGTCAAAAAAAAACATAATGGCAAATAAACCTGCACCAAAGAGGTCACCCATGAGGAGGTTTACCCATGTAGGCAAGCACTCTTGACCAATTCTTTCCAAAGCCAGTGGAGTCATAAACTTAGGGCTGGTTTCACCACTGACTGATAAGTCTGAATAGCTTCTCTGGCAGATTATTTGACATTACTGTTTAAATTATCTGTTAGATATCCAGAACTTTACTGTCGATTGTAAAACCAGCCCTTATGCCCGATTTACACAGGCCAAGTATTTAGCGAAGTTGGTAAGTACAGTAGTACTTTCGCTCCAAACTTAATTGGCTCCCAATTCGCCGGCGCAGTGACTTACATACTCTTACGCTTCTCTATTCTATCCTCTTTCATCTTCTCCTCACTATCTAAAAGAATACTTTCACTATCGTTCCTCTTCCACTCAATGCTTACCTTACGCTCTTACTCTAATCTCACTCTTGATATTCCTTCCCATACCACTGATTTCCTCTCCTATTCCTTCTCTGTGCATGCTGTTCGCCTATGGAACTCCCTTCCAGAAGGTATTAGAAAAGCTCGCTCATTGAAGTCTTTTAGCGATCAAGTCAGAATGCATCTCCTTTCTCATATTTAATATTTTTTTTTCCTTTCCCATTCCTACTATATGTTTATATATTCATTCTAAGTATGATTATTTATAATGTTCTATATTCAATTGCACCCACTCCCCCCCTTTTCCCACTTTTCTGCTCTTCCTCTTATTTCTTTACCACTCAAGGTTGCCTGGAAGAAATTGCTACCTAGCAAAAAGGCCGCCTTTTGTGTATTTCCTTTTACTGTCTGTTTTTTATTTTTCTTTGTGTTCTTATTATGTGCAATAAAGTGTTTTATTATTATTATTATAAGCGGTCGAACAGTAGCGAGTCAACTTGGCTTACAAGTTGCTATGCAAGATTATCCATATAAAATCGGGCGCTGTTAGTTTCATTGTCCACTCACCAACTGTCCTTGCCTGCTGTAAATCGGTCTATCTCTATATAGGTATGTGGTTGCATTTATAAGCAATCCCGAACCTTTGATTGGACCAATACGTAGGTACCGGACAATACTCGAGCACTACGTCACCGCGGTAACCATGATCTATTAGGGTTCCCTGCAATTGCATTCTCACTAATAGAACAGAACCCTATGAATGGAATGCAATCAGTTGCCAATGTATTGCTCGTCGATATCGAAATTATTTCCGACTGGTGGCCGCTAAAGGATTATCGGGATAAAATGTATCTTATGTTTTAATCCAGGCTATAATCTATCTTCAAATTTCATCCAAACCCATTCAGTAGTTTTTGCGTGAAAGTGTAACAAACAAACAGACTGACATAATTTCGCATTTACAATATCAATCAGTAGGAAGTACCCTTGTACTGATTGATATAGTAAATGCGGTAGGATAGGATAATTTTAGTAGTAGAACTAGCCGACCAATGCTGGTTTCGAGAGTGTTGATATTCGTCAAGATAAAAAGATTTTTGGTCACCCATCCTGTGAATGTCCCTATTGAAAGTTGCTTAAAAGTTTCAGTCCAGGCTACACCTTCGGGTTTGCACGGATACTCTTATCTAATGCGATATCAATTTATTTTGACGTCCCGAGTCCTACCATCGGCTCTCATCACAGTATTTTTTTTATATGAACGACGGGGAGACGCTTAGCCTTCATCATACCTGATGTTAAATAAGGCTGAATGGAAGCAATCCCGGAATCCTCAATCACTGAGGAACTGACTGCTGGAACACAGAGATAAGATAGCCAGTTCCTTATTGAAATAATGTTGATAAACGACGTAGCTATACGCTTCGATAGTGCCATGTAGCCTCTAATACTAATTTAACCCTTAATTACTCGCGCTCAAAATATTACGCCTTATGTAATATTTTGAGCGCGCGGTCTCGCACACTCGCGTGGGGTCCGTATAAATAAAAATACTTCCAATATGAAACTGAAATCATTTATTTTTATGAGTTTGAAAAATCAACCCAAGAACTATTGGTATAAAAAACTTAACCATATTTGACAATAATTGCCTTAGATTCAATATTCCTTGACCACCTATTCTATCTCGGTTAAATTACCAATAAGACAAAATCCACTCAAACCTTGGGTATCTATTGGCGTAATACGTTCACTATGTAAAAGAGACAGAATTCACAGATCACTAAAAAAACGTTACAGTGACAATTTGAAAACTCTATATATTACTTATCGAAACTGGTGTACTAAAATAACTAAAACGCTGAAAAAACAATACTATTGCACACAGCTGACAAAACATTTAAGCAATGCAAAAGAGACTTGGAAAATTGTGAAAGATGTTGGTAACCTTAACACAAAAAAACAATCCGCCTCTGAGCTTCTCACAATCAAAGAGAATTCAACTACATCACTTGATATCGCTTATAATTATTTCACTTCGATTGGGAATAACTTATCAAATCTAATCCTAAATAAACTTCATGTAAGCGAATCTGATTTGGCTAGCAGCTCGGTAACGTCAAATACGAACAGTCCAACAAATTCAATGTCTCTCTACTTAACTGATCATCTCGAAGTTGCTGGTATAGTTAAGGGTCTTAAAACAGGTTGTGCTACAGGATGGGATGAAGTTCCAAACGCATATTTTAAGAAGTTTAATTCTATACTTAGTGCTCCAATTGCACATTTATGCAATATTAGTTTTACAACTGGTGTGTTTCCCGATATTTGCAAAAAAGCTATTGTTACACCAATACACAAGTCTGGCGATCCCTCTGATCCCTCCAATTATAGACCTATTTCATTACTAACATCCTTATCAAAAATTATAGAAAAATTGGTGGCCAAACGGTTAACAGGTTACCTAGAGTCGGGGAAATTGCTTGCAACAAATCAGTTTGGGTTTAGATCTAAAGTCTCTACGGAAGATGCCGTGCTTAAATTGACTTCTAAGGTGTTTAAGTTACTTGACGACAAACAAAAATGCTTGGGTGTTTTCCTCGACCTACAAAAAGCGTTTGACACCGTGTCAATTCCAATCTTACTATCTCGTCTACAAAACATAGGAGTTAGAGGGGTCGCTCTTGATTGGTTTTCTGACTACCTTAGTAATCGAAGTCAAAGAGTGAGAGTGGAGGACAAAATGAGTAATTTGGCTTCGTGCACTTTTGGAGTTCCCCAGGGCAGTGTGCTGGGTCCTACGCTCTTCCTTGTGTACATCAATGATCTTTGCAAGATGCAATTGCACAATGGCGAACTGTTGATGTTTGCAGACGATAGTGCTCTCATTTTTCAAGGATCAAACTGGGAACAAGTCAGAGGGTGTGCTGAACTTGGCCTATCAAAGGTTACTTCTTGGTTAGAAAAAAGTTTACTATCACTCAACACCTCAAAAACTAAATATATGTGCTTTAGTATTAATAACTTTGCCAAGCCCGATGATTCGTTTACGCTACCTATTCATACTTACCCTTGTAATATAAAGTCGGAAGCATCTCTAGATTGCGACTGCCCAATCCTCAAGCGCACCAACACTATGAAGTATTTAGGGGTCTTAATAGATGAACATCTTAACTGGGAACCACACTTGTCTCTTACATCTGGTAGAATTAGAAAATTAATTTTTGTATTTAAAAATCTTCGTAAAGTTGCAAATGTTCAGCTACTCATTAAAATCTACAAGGCACTATGTGAATCCATCCTCTGCTATTGTATTTGTGTTTGGGGTGGTGCTGCCCAGGCACATTTCCTTCAATTAGAAAGAGCCCAAAAAGCTGTTCTAAAGGTACTCATGTCCGTACCGATGCGTCATCCAACTAGTCTATTATACGACAAAACCAAAACACTAAGCGTACGAAAACTATATATATACCAACTCACGCGTAGATTCCATCGTACTTCTGCTACTACAACCCTTACTGGTAGAAGACTACAACGTTATATTGTACCATTTTGCAAAACCAGTTTCGCACAACGATCATTTTGCTTTCTAGGGCCCAAAGTATATAATATTCTACAAAATAAAATTAATCTTAAGCTCTACAACAATTACCAAATTAAAAGACCGTTAAATAATTATATATTCCAATTATCACAGCATGATACTGACCGACTTTTGCTAGTAGTAACATAAAAAAAAACATATTTAATTACAAGTTTATGCAGTTTACTTCCGCTCAATTTCCATAATATACAAACATATATAAATATATATATACCTACCTTGCCTATACAAAATACAAACTATTAAATATACAGATACAAAGTATTAGATATACACGCATGCATCGCGAAATTCAATTTTTATATAATTTTATTATTTATAACTACAACTACATTACTTAAACTCGGAGATAATTATCTGAAAGAACTTAGTACCTATTTTGTTAGTTTTAAGATTAGTACATTGTACAAATGTCCTAGAGGTGGAGACCTGGTGTCTTGTATTACGGGGTGTTTTCATACAACCTATTTCAAGCACCAGTCTTCACAAATAAAAATACAAAAAAAATTGTTTAAATCTTACTTAAATTAACTAAGTAAATTATACTACATGTTTGTGTCATTAAGTAAGCTATTGTGTAGTTACTTTCCATATACTTATTGTTTGTTTGTGAAGAAATAAATAAAGATTATTATTATTAGGTACTATTTAGCAACTGTTTTTTTCTAAGTATTTTACACCTAATGTCATCAGATGGTCTTTGCAGGTGAATTTAACACGTTTTGCGCCTCTGGACTATATTTTCTTATCTCATTAAAAAAAATGTATATTGCGTCCTGAGGCAATAAAGTAAAGCAAATCTAGCGTGTCAAAAAATTACTTAAACACAGCGCGGGGTCGAGCGGACCCCAGACGTACCAAACAGACACAAACACAAACTACCGGGTTACGCCCGCAACTGTTTAATGGCGCGGTTATTGCTTTGGTAAGCTACTGGGAGCGTGGTCAGCCTACATTCTAAGAAATATTTAAAGTTTGTATTTGCGCTGGGGTCCAAGCGGACCCCACGCGAGCAACCTTAGCATACATAAAAATCAGTAATGGTGCGACATATTTCTCTCTAAAGTCATTTAAAAATTTAATACCATCACAGTAAAATGCAGTTGCACTAACTTTTTTAATTTTTTCACTTTCGTAAGCTTCCGCTGCAAAGAGCTCTTTAAACTTTCGACATATCAAATTTTATAGTAATCCCTTCCAGATAGTTCACAGGCGGTTAAATCTCTTACTACGAAATCGCTCAGTTAGCGGAACTGAACTACGGTCCGTAGCGTCGTAGCACGTAGCAGCTACGGCGTAGAAGCGGCCATTTTGTATGTTATGAAGCATATTAAATTTTTCTGAATCTTTTCGACGCCTTTCTGAATGTGAATTTGTTGAATTTTTGTGCAAACATCTACTACAAATAATAAAGCTGAAGAATTATAAATTGTGTTCAAACTATCAGTTGAGTAGCGTTGAATTTTAATAACGATTAAGACTAAATAATCTATTAAAATGTGGTTTAACAACTTTTACGGATCACTAGCGCACAGTTTATATAAAATTACATATAAATATACAAGATAAGCGCGAAAAACATTACCCTTCTTCTTCAGTCGGGTAAAAACACGAAAAATTAGATCTCTGCTTTTACGGATCACTAGCGCACGAAGCACTCATAGCCGCGCTTGACAGACTGATCGTATTCGATCACGTTCGTTAAGCAAAGTTCGACCCGGTCAGGTGTCGGATGGGTGACCGTAAAGTGACATTATAACTGAGCGCTTCCGTGCTTCGGAGGGCACGTTAAACCGTCGATCCTGGCTGTTGTCATTTGATTCCAGTCGTTAAGCCAAGTCAAAGGCCTTATAGGCAGCTTGATAAACTCGGACACCAGAGGTGGCCCCTAATCCTCAATCGATAAGAAGAAGACTAGCGCACAGTTTATATTCACTAAACTGTGCGGTAGTTAGGGTAAATTTTAAATATAAAAATATTGGAAAAAATTAACTCGGCCACAAGTGAATTCTCAGACGGGAATCGAACCCGCAATTTATTTATTGGCAGTTGCATCTTAATCGATCGTTAAACACCTGAAAAGATGTTTCTTTCGAATGCAAGGATATTCCTAGCATTGATGTGACAACGCTGGCCTACAGCGTATTAAAAATATAAAAGTATTGGAGAATTTCGACGGTGGTTCGCAAGTCTCGGTAGCTCAGCGGTTAGAGCATTGGACCGGATTTCCAAGGGTCGCGGGTTCGATTCCCGTCTGAGAATTCACTTGTGCGGTAGTGATCCGTAAAAGTTGTTTTAGTTCAATAAACAGTAACAAAACTTAAGATGTCAATCAAAAGTCATTGGTTATATCACAAAAGAGAACTTGTATTTATTATCTATTCAGATTTTATAAAAGCAATCAATACTCGCCTTTTCCGGTGTTCTATTCAGAAAAAAATATTGAAATACGGAAGCCATTTCGTGTTACCATTGTTGTGACAAAAAGCCTTTATGCGGGTTCTTACACGATAAAGCAATGATATTACATTATTATATTGGCAGTAGGAAGACTTCGACAAAGTTATATGACATTAGACATAATTTGATTTGTTTGTTACCAAGATACACGACAAGTCAATCTTAGAGTACACCCTTACAATGTACAGTCACGTGCGATGGCATAGAAACACTATGAAACCTTGTCACATTACAATAAATAAATAAATAAATATTCGCATACAATCACACCAATTATCTAGTCCCACGTTAAGTTTCATGAAGAACTTGTGTTATGGATACTAAATAACGGATAAACATACATATATACTTTTTTTTGTAAATACATACTTAATATACATATTAAACACCCAGACAAAGACAAATAGACATGTTCATGCACACAAATATTTGTCTTGTCCGGGGATCGAACCCGGGACCTCTGGCGCAGAAGGCGGGGTTAGTACCTCTGCGCTAAACAGGTCGTCAATATCAACAATAATATCAAATGACATATTTGGACGGAGAGAGCTTTTTATACATTATGAAATTATTTTTGTTGTTCTTTAACTATTATTATTTTAGGTTTTTTTATACGCCTTCAGCGTATTTAAAAGTAAAAAAGTATTGGAGTGTTAACACAGTGTGAAAACAGTGGTTAGAGCATTGGACCGGATTTCCAAATGTCGTGGGTTCGAGTCCCATCTGAGAATTCACTTGTGGCCGAGTTAATTTTTTCCAATGTTTTTCTTTAAAAAAATATATATCATAAGTATTTATTTATTTATTTATTTTACCATATTATAACATAAAACGTTACATTTGGCATGTCATAGCGTTACAATAGAAGAATTAAATTTAATCTTAAGTAGGACAAACTAGGATTTAGTCATATATTAAATAGGTCATTCCATGTTTAAAATAGAATTGAAAAATGCAAACATCATAAATTATTATTTTACTTGTTTTTGACTGTCTGTGTCCTTTGTTATAAGTTTATAACCCCGTCAGAATAACAGTGCTACTGTGTCACTTTGCACGTCTATTAGTGGGTCAGTAGCATTATGCTGAGAAGGGGTATTTATTGGCCCCGCACACATTTATAATAATTGCTATTTTATAACTTTTTAATTTTGCATTTTACAATGCTATTTTTTTTTTATTATGCTATTTGTCCCGTCAGGGCGACATGAGACTGGTTGCTTTTTTCTAGTCTATTTTCTTGTTTAATATTTATCACATAAAAAATTGCTATTTTGTTTTTCATGTAATGTTATTGTAACTTCTAAATCGTCTTTAGTATATAATATAAAAATGAATCGCTGAATGTGTCGCTAAGCGCAAATCTCGAGAGCAGCTGAACCGATTTCGTTAATTCTTTATTTGTTGTGCTTACTATTGCCAGGAGAAGGGTCTTATGAAAGAAAAAATGGAAGATCGAAGTACCTGATGTGGAACCATAGCAGTCCAACCAAACTATGAGAGATGTGGAAATAGCAACTGAGGAAAAGTTGTTGAGCGTAATGAGCATTTTCTATTGACGTACAAATATCGAAGGTCTGATACACCCGATGTGGAACCCTAGCAGCGAAGCAAAACTATGAAAAAATACGTACATAGCACCTTGGGATAAGTTGTTTAGCGTGATAAGTATTTTCAATTGACGTATATATCTTAATAAATCGAAGGTCTGGCACACTTGATGTAGAGCTTAAGTATAAGAGATACGAATATAGCGCCTTGGGTAAGGTTCTTCAGCGAATGAGCACTTTCTGTTTAGGTATAAGAATGATGGCAGTTGGGGCAGAATGGTTTCGGGATGGTGAACGCGCACCGGGCGATGCTCTGTGGGTAGGCCCCCGTCAAGGTGGACCGACGATCTGGTGAAGGTAGATGCCAGCAGCGCAGAACCGATCATTGTGGAGTTCTTTGGGTGGGGGCTATACCCGGGATGCAGTGGGCGTCGTGCGGCTGATATGATGATGATAACAAAATTAAAGATCTGGGTCCTACACCTGATGTGGAGTCTACACCTAGCAGCCCTTCTAAGGTATAAGAGATATACCAATATAGACAACATTTAATAATTCTGAGGCGGTACGAAGTTCGCCGGGTCCGCCGGGTCTTTATAAAACTCTTTCCTCGCTTCTTGTATTATTGTGTGTGTACTTATCTCCTGGTGCTTGTGGCTGATAAATGTTTTTTCTTTCTTTCTTTGTTTCCGTGTGCGTCAATGCGATAGGGTTGTAAAGTGTATATGTCATCCAACCGGTTAAATCAGCCGTTCAATTGGATAGCTAGCCCGTCAATTAAACGCCGGCATTTAATGAAATGGCTAAAAGACAACTAGCCAAGTCGTTGAATGAAACCGTTAACGACTTGGCTGGACGTCATATGTAGCCGTCTCGTTAAATGAGATGTAATTTTAGATTGAAACTATTAATGAAATCTTGTAGCCGGCGGTGCAATATCAGGCACATTTTTAATACAATTTTTATTATATTAATATTGAGTATAATATCACACTTTAAAATAAGTTGAATCGAAAAAAAAGCACATAAAATTGCCAGCTGATGCGAGCTCTCTGACGCCATATTTGTATTCGTGACTACCAGGGCCGCAGTAGCAAAAAAATTCACTAAATTTAAATCACTTGGCTGATTTTACGTCCGCCAAGTTCAAAGGGCTAACTTATTATAATAAGCCGACTAGTTGAACGTTAAGTGATGCTGGTTCAATCAACGATCGGCCTAGGCATTCAATTGAGTGCCGGCGTTTAATTATCGGGCTAGCCCTCCAAATGAACGGCTGATTTAACCAGTTGGCTGCTACATATACATGTCATTGCTTAGGACTGTACATACATACACTCACGCTATAAATAAATCCCTTGCGAGGTTAACGTCATCAGCCATTTTTTATGTTCCCACTGCTGGGGTACTGGCCTTCCTTATGGATGGATAAGGGAACGGGCTATGACCCACCACGCGGGCCCAATGCGGATCGGTGGGTTTTAACGACTGCGAATGCAGCCGGGTCCAACGGCTTAAGGGCGCGCTCTAGTCCAAAAGCAAAAGTAATAACTGCAACGGCGAACTGCAAAGTAAATGCTGCCTTATTTCTATGAGAAATAAAGCAGCATTTACTATATAATTCTCCGGCCCCATTCGGCCGGTCCGGAATGAAGAAATGAAGGAAATTATTTTTTTAAAGGATATTTAAAGGTTATTTACAAAAAATATATAACATAAGCCCTGCCTTATCTATAGTGTAATTATACGAAAAAGTTCCAAGCTTTATTTTAATGTACCTATTACTTGAATACTAGCAGTTTATTGTGTTAATTATAGTGATTTGGAGGCAACTTCGCAATTTTTTTCTATCGAGAAAATTTTATGCAATCGTGTTTTTGAGTAACATAGTCACAAGTGTTAGTTCTGTAGTTTGCTGCATCTTAATTTGAAATTTAGTTTTACATTAATATTGATATTACAGACGATCATGTAAAGCAATCTGATTTTCGTTGGCCTATAGCGGGCCCTTAACGTGCCTTCCGAAGAACGGAGGAGCTCGAGATAGTAAAGTTTTGATCACCCATCCCGTGACCGACCATTGCGAAAGTTTTCTAACCCAAGTCACCGCTTGAGACCATTTCCGTGAAAATAGTCACTCAGAAACGAAAATAGTTAATTGTGCACTGCTTTCTTGCAAGAGCTCGTCAATAACATTAACACATTACTAAATCTCGCTCGAGACGTCATCGAAGGTACGAAAAATTCGACACGGAACGTTCTCATACAGTTTGGAGCGCTCTTTTCGTCTATCTCGATATAGATCTGTGGATTTTGGACATTTGGACTGGCTGCCCTTAGCCAACGTTAATTTACGACTGTACCTTGTTTATTGATACTGATAGGCTTATAATATCTGCACTGGAAACATATCAGCTAGTACAGTCGAAGAATGAAAAGGTTGACCACCTTAAGATCTGTTTTTGCTTGCTCTGACCGAGTATGACACATTCTGTCATAATAATTGTCATTTCCACAGTGTTAGATTTTTGGTACGTACTGAATTGTTTTATAAGACTCTAGAGGCCGGGCGCGGTTTCACCCGCGTGGTTCCCGTTCCCGTGGGAATTTTGGGATCAAAGCTCCTATCTCTTAAGTTGGACCAGACTGCTCACGGTGTGCCAATTTAATTTAAAATCGGTTAAGTAGTTTAGGAGTCCAACGCGGATAAACATCGTGACAGGAGATTTATATATATTAAGATAATACATGTTTTCTTTAAAACTTCCGATATGACACGCAGACGCTGACAGCAATCAATATGACAACTGTCAACGTCAGCGCCATCTTTAAAAATTACTTGGGTCTATCGGGTTACATCAGTCGGTCATTCTGTCTCGGATCGTCAGAGAGAGCGGTTATTAGTCTTAAGATATTCGTCTGGGTTGGAAAGGTTAAAGGTGAAATTGTGAATAAAATATCGTGATTGTGAAAGATATTGAGTTTTATTCTGACACACTTCTGAACTCTTTTAATAGATTTAGAATTTTTTCGCTCCGGTCATATCACTACATGACCCAACAGATACATGGTTACCATAGTAACCACACGTTACCTAGAAGCCACGTATAAACAACAGCCACTATTGGTTTAAACTGGACTTAAGCCTTTATTGGTCGTTACAAATGAGTTGCTGTGGTCACGTTTCATTAACGAAAACGGTAGCATTCGTGTGCCATAGCATGATGACATTGACAGGAACAATAGGCTATTTGACAATGCGAAAAATAAAGTGTCAATTACTGTTATCAGTATAAATTATGAGTTTAAAAATGGTTTTTTATTAACGTAAGTTGAAAATAATTATAAATTTATTTAAAAATCCGTAAATAAAAATGCATTTTTTAAACGTTTTGTCACGTGACACAAAACGCTCCTGATTCGTCGAGTTTATAATGACGTCACCTGCTTGTAAACTTCGTTTGATTACGTATGTGGATGATATTTAGAATACAGGCAAGTGACGTCACCGAACCCATCGCAGCGCCATATTGTCAAAGTAGCGTTTTGGCGCGCTATTTAAATATTGAATTTTATATTTTTCAGCAAATATGTACCAGAATTAAAAAAAAACAACTTTTACTGGGTTCCTTAAACTCCACTACATAATATAAAATAGATTTTCAAAACCTGTCAAATAGCCTATTAAATAAATAAATACTAAATAATTTATTCAATAATCAAAACATTACAGTGTTAAAAAGAAATGAGATTTATCAAACTTGACACAAAATTATCTTCATCTTTTTATAATCAATCTAATAAAAAGGTTTAAGTTCAACTATTTTTAATGAAGGAACATTCGTCTAAGTAAATTTGAACTTTATTGTCAACCGGTCAAACATAATTTTTAAAATACAGCACTCTCGTCCGTTACCCAGTTTAAAAAGGTAACATGTGCTTGCAACGCGTTAATGAATTTATTTGAAAACTGTTTAAGCTTTTCATTCCCTCACTGTACATTATATAATTTTCTTTCGCTCCCAGTCCAATATGTTAATCACGTGTAGGTTCATAATAAAATTTTATTTGGTTAACCTTAATTTTAATTTAGATGTACATAGTGGCGACATGTCATACGTCTGCCGCCGAGGAAACTGAAACTCGGAGAAAACGAGCACACGTATTTAGGTACCTTAATGTATCAGCACCCTCGGTTTTTAACCGACTTCAAAAAAGGAGGAGGTTCTCAATTCGGTTGGTATATATTTTTTTTTTATTATGTATGTACACCGATTACGCTGAGATTTCTGAACCGATTTCCTTGATTATTTTTTGTTCGATGCAGAATAGTTGCCGATTGGTCCCATAAAAATTTGGTTTCGTTTGACCCAGTACTTTTTATGTTATGAGCATTTTTATATATTTCATTTCATTGTTGACTTGGACGATGTAGTATTTACGATAATTTTGTTCATAATGTACATGAAACCCTATCTAATCTAGAAAAACCCTGCTGTAGTTTACAAAACAGCCTATTACAGACACTTAAAGAGTCGGTGCCAGCCAAGGCAAGAAAAATAAAAGAATAGGAGCTTAAAGTAGAATGTCTTGGCTGCCACCGACTCCAAAAGGCTTATTTTTTGCTTTTTAGTTTTTGAAGTCGGTTTTTTTAACGCAGTTTATTTTTTATCGATTTCCTATTTTGTGTAAAATAGGTATATTATATTTGTCCGTTGTCTTTGTCTAATTTTGCGTAATATTTTAGTATATAAGCAGGTACATTTTGAATATTAAAATATATTGCATTATTCTCTAAACCGATCGTTTACTTGGAATGCCACAGCATATATCACATACATTATCTGAACATTATGTAGGTCAAGTCAAAGTACAATTTCCCCGCCAACTTACTGTCTGTCAACTTACTTTCATCAGTTTAAATATGAGAACATTTTTCTTTGATCTATTTCGTCATCAACTTGTATGAATTGCTTATGATTTGGAAGTGACAAGTATATTTTACACAGTTCCTTCTTTTGTATACTCCATTTCAGCTAAAGACAATGCATTGCACAATTTACTTATTGAAACTTATTTATACGTTAAAAGTTAAAAAGCAACTTGTCTCATGTCGCCCTTATCGGCGACGGGTTTTTCTAGTATATTTTCTTGTTTAACATTTATCACATAAAAATACCATTGTAATATGCAAAATTAAAAAGTTACAATTATTTATACGTATTATTAACCGACTTCAAAAAAAGGCGAGGTTATCAATTCGTGTTATTTCAAGATTGTAGATTTATGTTTGGCAACAACATGTTCCATTGTAAATGTTGTTGTTTCTGCTAAGGCTGATAAGTTTCTTGCGGCCGTTCTTCTTATCAGTTAAAAGATGTCCTGAATGGCTGGTAGGGAAAAAAATTTTGGACTATTCGAAAGTACTTATCTATAAGTCTATTTCAATAAAAATCTTTGACTTGACTTTGACTTTGTGTATGTTTTTTTAAATGTTTGTTACCTCAGTACTCGGTCATTAACGAACCGTTTTGAATAATTCTTGTTTTGTTCGTAAAGGTATACTTTCAAGTTGGTCCTATTGTTATCAAGACAGGATCTGATGATGGGATGAGGAAATTAAGCGCAATTCTATCGTGGCAGCCATTTTATGGCCTCGGTTACTTGTGTAGGTCCTTAAAGATGAATAAGTAAAATGGGTCATGATTTTGGAAAAAAAAAATTGGACTATTCGAAAGTACTTATCTATAAGTCTATTTGAATAAAAATCTTTGACTTTGACTTTGACTTTGACTTCACGCGGATCCAATGCGTCTTTGTAGATGAATTTTTGTTCACCCATCCCGTAATCAAACGTTGTGAAAGTCACCGATCTGCCACAACTGTAAACTTAGCACGCAAACTACATCGCTACAATGAAGAAAACTTGATAAGCGGTATGTTTTGTTTATTTGGCATTATTTTACGAATTATAATTGATCGAGCTACAAAAAGTAATAATGTAGTACCCAGATATACTTCGCTCACCAAAGTGTCGATTTGACTGTAATTTGGTGAGCATTTAGTTTTAACTGTAAACTGTACATCATGCTAACCTAACCTAACCACCAAAATAGCTAATAGTGTATTTATACAAGCCTTATTATACTACCTATAAATAAATAAATTGTTCACGCAATAATGCGATATTTATGGACATCACTATGTCGATGCAATTTGTGTTGGTGCATCCCAACACTAACGTAGCGCGTGCCGGGACGCACGCGCCTCCTGTTGCCTTTGAACCGCGGTGTGAAGCACACGCGTAATTAATTACTATCATTTGTAAAGGAAAGTCCTTTTAAATAGTTTAATTGTATTTGTACGTAGAATCGTCGCGATCCGTACCACCATCACTGTGGCAGCGTATTTCGGTGTAGCACCTATTGTTATATAAGTAAATATTGTGTTTGTACATATAGTGATACGGCGTCGGCGTAGACGCCGCAATAAACAGTGAAAACCTAAGTGCCGTATCATTTACTAGTGGTTACCTTCCCCCCTTCAACCGAACCCGCGATCTACCAGCTGTACGTGGAAGGCCCGGGAACGTGACGAGAGCACCAGCGACGCGCCTAGACTCCTCGCACCGAACCACCTCCCACAAGGATCACACGGTGCACGGCGTTGTCTTTACGGCTGTTGAGGGGCGGCTCTGACGACGGCCGTGCCTGCCAACCGGGCGCAGCGCTTGGGTGAACATAAATAATTGCATACAAACACACCAATTATATAACCTACATTAAGTTTCATAAAGAACTTGTGTTATGGTCACTAGATAACAGATACACATACTTATATACTTTTTTTTGTAAATACATACATAATATACATATTAAACACCCAAACCATGACAAATAGACATTATAATATTAATATATGATTAACTCCAAAGAGATTCTCGGTATTACAATGTATTGAATAATAAACCAATATAACAATTCCAATTTCAGTGCCCCAGTAATTCACTGTATACAAGCATTATTAAATTCCCAACAAATCTGCAAACCTCTTTGAAGCCAGTCCTGTCTGAATTATAGGCTGGTCCAGGAGGTGCGGTCTCGTAAATTTTGACTTAATTACTTAATCTAGCGTTTAAGCCACAGGCGACAGCGATTTCGGTTAATAAAGATATGTTGGGTTGTTTTGGTTCTGGTAAGCCTTTGATTTATTAGGTGTTTATGGAAGAGGTTTAAGATATCAGAGGAATAGAGTAAAATTTTATTAAGGTTTAAATATATTTGTATATTCAGGGTAAAAGGAAAATAAGGTTTGTTTTATGAAGGTGTTTCTTTTTTAATTTTATTTTATGAACGAAGGGGAGACTCTTAGCCTTCATCATACCTGACGTTAAGTAATGATAAGGCTGAAGATGGAAGCGAGCTTCTACCGGAACCCTCAACCACTGAGGGACTGGTTATCTTATCACTAACTTCCGGAACTCAAAATGCTGAAAACATTGTTGTTATAGCATCAGACTTATATAAGGTGGTGGTAGCTACAGCTATCCAACCAAACCGAATATAAAATGTACCCCCCCTCGGAATCGAACCCGGCCCCCTGGGTCTATACCGGTACTACCGGTACTAGACCACAGAGGCTGTAAAAATATTGTTGTAAATTAAAGTAAAGCCTACCGATGCGCAAGGCATATTCGGAAACTATTGTAGACGTTGTGCTGGCATGGCAACTATTTTTTTATGAATGACGGGGAGACTCTTACCCTTCACAAACCTGATGTTAAGTATTGATAAGGCTGAAGATGGAAGCGATCCTCTCCCAGAATCCTCAATTACTGAGAAACTGACGTTTCTCATACATTTGTTTTTATATTATTAATCTTCGGGAAGCTAACAGAACAGCTAAGTCAAATTGCAGTGCTTAAATACTGAAGGTCAATTACAAACTTCCAATTGTAAATTTGTTTGCTTGGCAACCTTTTAAACAGCGACGTCTGTTAACGGCCATAGCGGCAGGAAATGTACAACTTCACTATTATAATCACTGATATTGATAAAGGTCTAAGTTTTTATTAAATTAGCGAAATTGTTTACTTCATGCCGCTGGATTAGCCATTGTCGCTTCGTTATTCTTCCGGTAGCTTTACATATAACTCGCTAGTGTATTTAAAGTATTTGATCCAAGTAACTCGACCGCTCCTAACTTGCGCCACACGTCCAGTTCTGTCCCGACATTTGTTGAATAGCGCACTGGCCAATAACAAGTAAACGGTAATGTGTCGGACAATCATACTACTCTCTCGTTTTTGGCCAAATCAACCGATTTTTGGTAGCCATTTCACTTGAAGCTTGACCGCTCATTTGGTTGTGGAATATAATATTCATTCATGATCATTTGCCATTTTAATGATTCCAGTGTGGCACGGGCCTTTATTGTAGATGGAAAATAAGAATGAGTAATTACCCATCCACCACGCCGGCCAAATGTGGATTGGTCGGCATTAACAACTGCATAATTTAACTGTCGAGCTGCTGATCATGATTGAAGGTTTTTGGTGCAATTCCCATTAGACACTAAAATGTTTTATAATAAAAATAGCCGTTTCCTTTAGTCCATATATTCATTAGTCAATTAGTCAATATCATTTATTCAGTTTAGGCTGTTACAAGCACTTATGAACGTCAAAGAAGCTACGCCATCGGTTCACAAACCCTACGGCGGGAGACCTTGTAACGAGAAGAACCGGCAAGAAACTCGTCAAGGGCTGTTTTTTTCTCCCTGTTTTATTTCATACAGAGTCGTCAAATTGAAAAGTGACCTTAACATATCAGTAAGGTCAATTTCCATCACAAAAGGAAAATACTAATTAAAATATTACATTTTATGGTTATTGTAAACGTAAACAATTTTTAACTGGCAAAGAAAGACTTGTCTATCATACATTACAACATTTCCCGCACCACAAAACTACTACACTGCAAGTTGTGAGGTACATACAGGTCAGTATCAATTTATTTAAGATAAAAATATTTAGGCTTTAAGCACAGCATTAAGATAAGTAGACTGAGGTAGACCCATTTCCGCTGGCGGCACCCGTTCACGAGCATGACGCATGAACCAGCCATCGCTTCGCTCAACCATATTTTAGGGAACGTAACGACCCGCCTCACACGACACCGCCGAAGAAACGTTTGAGTGAGCATGACGTACTTCAGGTACTTATGTTAAGCTGTATAAATATAAAAAAAAATACAGTGGCAACAGCAAAAAAAGAAAGATAAAAGTGCCTTAATGTAAGACACAACACAACCTACAATGTCACCAGAAGACGCATCAGCTGGGTCACAATCTCAATCGTAATTAAAGTTAAAAAAAAAAATAAAAAAAAGCTTTTATATATTTGGAATAATTGAAAACATTATTTACCTTTGTTTACTCTGATCAAGCAGTGCCACGCATCTCAACTCAAAACATCATAAATAACATAAAATCCAAACAACATATATCTCTACACATTTTAACACAAGCAAACATGAGCAGACCCATCCCGCTGGCAGCACCCGTTCACGAGCATGACGCATGAACCAGCCATCGCTTCGCTCAACCATATTTTAGGGAACGTAGCGACCCGCCTCACACGACACCACCGCAGAAATGTTTACAGAGAGCATGACATACCCAAGCTACCTGTGTTAAAAGTTGAATCTAATACTTTACTAAACATTAATTGAATGACACTACAATTTCAAAAAAACAAAACTAAATATTTATGACCAAGCTGTCTCGTCATTCAAGTAATCTTTTATAGTATAATATCCTTTTTTAAGAAGACAATCTTTTACATTCATCTTAAACTTTTCGAAAGGCAAATCCAAAATATTATCTGGAATTTTATTCTAGATACGTATACCTAGACCCATAAAAGATCCAAGGACCTTCTTTAATCGGTACCGAGGCATAACAAGTTTATTTCTATTTCTAGTTTTGCGATCGTGCAAATCACCATGTTTGATATACAGGTTGATATTACGCCGTACAAAAAGAATACAATTTAAAATAAATTGAGAAGCAGCTGTCAGTATACCAATTTCTTTAAATTTTTCCCGAAGAGATGTTCTGGAACCCAGTTATTTCCTCCGTATTTATATAAAATTGATTTATGTAAAAGCATTTGTACTTAGTAATAGCTCTGCTTAGATTGGTGGTAAATGTAAACCTACTTAAAACCTAACCCTGCTAACTCGACCGCTTGTACCTTAGGCCACACATTCAGCTTTGTTCCAAATTTTGTTGAATAGCGCACTGGCCAATAACAAGTAGTCGGTAATGTGTCAGACAATTGCATTACTCTCTCGTATTTGGCCAAATTTGGCCAAATCAACCTATTCGTGGTCGCTATTTGACTTAAAACATTTGACAAATGAAAGAAGCTTTTGATTAAAGTGATACGAGAATGTAGGATTTCTGCTTGGTTTCACTATCGGTAGTGAATAGCTTTTGTGAATTACTGATGTCTGATTATAGTTCTGTTTTATGCGTTTTCTATTGTCTTCACGTTTCAAAGGCACGAGATATAATTATTAGATCTACTCTGCTCTCCGGTAGTTCATTGATATCAATGTAGCTTATTTAATCACAGGGTAAATGTTAGAGGAGGCCTATGCCAAGAGGCACTCTGAACTTCGAGACATACTATAGAGAGTACCAAAACCATTCAACTGTAGAGTACAGAAAAATAAGCTTATTATCTTAATATATATAAATCTCCTGTCACGATGTTTGTCCGCGATGGACTCCTAAACTACTTAACCGATTTAAAATTAAATTGGCACACCGTGAGCAGTCTGGTCCAACTTAAGAGATAGGATAGCTTTGATCCCAAAATTCCCACGGGAACGGGAACCACGCGGGTGAAACCGCGCCCGGCCTCTAGTTATTCTATATATTTAAGAAGGTTCATCTGTAATGTAGGTAGACACGTAGTTTCTATAACACATGTCTAATTGGTGTATTTAGAAAAAGAAAAAAAAATCTGTCATCGTAGTTAAGTATTTCTTTGTGTTTTGCAAGTAAATTGCTTACACAAGTTTGAATAAGCAACAATAAAGGCCATGCATGAGACGATTTTCACAGTTAGTCGCGTAACCAACACTTTAAAAAAACCGTGTCATCAAAAGTAATGAAATTACACGTCCATACAAACCTAAAATTGCTGTAAAGGGCACAAAAGAAGTAACATCAAATAACGCATAAAGCCGGCCACTGGCGACCCGACAGTCACGCATAATCACGACATTTGAAATTCAAATCGCGTCTGACGTTAATATTGTATGGCCGGCTTTAAGTTAAAGCCTTGTCGGAGATTAAAGCCTTCAGCTATGATTAGCTTGCATATTTAGACATTAAATTTTGATTGACTTTGTGATATAACCAATTCAATAGTAGGTGACCGTGATGCTGACATCTCAGAAGACTACGAATTGTTATCGGTTTGGTTTGGTTGGTAGAACTTGTCGTAAGTCCGCCTGGCTAGCTACCACCATTATAGCGAAGACTGACGTCTCATAACGATAACGTTTTCAGCGTTGTTATGTTGCGGCAGTTAGAGGTAAGATAGCCAGTTCCTCAGTGCTTGAGGATTCCGGGAGAGATTCTTACTATGATTATATTTGCTGTCTTTGTGATGGACCCTTGAGCTCATAAACAAACCGCTTTTACAAATCCCAGCATAAAACTCCTAACACACAAGTTCAAAAACACTATCAACTAAATACGACACGGTTCCAAAGCGTTCATCGCCTCATAGCTAGAAGTACCGCACTTATCTATTTATAGAACTTTTGCAAAGTCAATTTACATTTAAGCTTGAGTTGGCAACTGCTGTTGACAGCTGTCATAGCAGTTTGATGATGTGGTCTTTAAATTTTATATTACTTTTGAACTCTGGTGGTGAAAATTATTAACTATAATTTACTACCTTTATTTACAACTTAGTGATTTTAGTGTCTGTACGTGCCGTGTGTTGACGGCCTAAGAATACAAGTGTCACCACTCCCTTACATGCCGGGGATGTCGTAAGAGTCGACTAAGAGGCTCGACGCATTGAAAACCTGTGCGAGAGAAGGAAAACTTGAAACAAACCCTCTACCAACCCGTCTGGCCAGCTTGGTAGCAGTAGGCTAATAACCTCATATGACCGCCACAATAGGCGTGAACTAGGAGAGGCCTGTGTCCAGCAGTGGACGTCCTCAGGCTGATGATGTGTAGTGTTTTTAGGGTTCTGTACCAAAATGGTAAAAAGAAACCCTTATGGTGCGACAGCTCTCTGTCTCTCTGTCTGTCACAGCTGGATATCTCAAGAACTACTAATGCTATGAAAATGAATTTGACTTCGACTTTGATAAAAAATATAAAAAAAATACCGTCCGTTATTCTATTTTATCCCTCATACTATTTCCGAATTTTGCATAGAGAAAAATCTGAAATTATTCTATGTACTTACAAGTTTATGTAAAGATTACATCTTCGTCATACCCAACTACTAACAAACTAGTTAACGGAACATAAAAATCTTGAAATCATTGTTGTTCTGGTGACAGACTTGAATAAGATATGATAAGATTGGCGACCTCCGTGGTCGAGTGGTACGTACACCGGTTTCAAGGTGTCGCCTACTCTGAGGTCCCGGGTTCGAATTCCGGTAGGGGCAAATGTTTGTATGATGAATACAAGCATTTGTACTTGAGTCATGAACGTTAATATTTATTTCTACACATAAATACTTATATAAGTATAATTATATGTATTTATATCCGTTACCCTAGCATCCCATAACACAAGCCGTACAGTGCTTACTTTGGGGCTAGGTTAATTGGTGTGAGTGTAAGAAATATTATTATTATTAAGATGGTGGTATGAAGACCCTAATCCTATCTAATATAAATGCGAAAGTGTGTTTGTGTGTCCTTTCTTCACGCCCTAACTAAAGCAACCAATCGACTTGATTTTTGGCACAGAGTTAGTTAAAAAGACAGAGAGTAACGTAGGCTTCCTTTTATCCCGATATTCCCACGGGAACAGAAACCAAGCGGGTGAAACCGCGAGCAGTTTTTGGTTTTTTATATGGTTGATAGTTACCAAATAGCCCGTTATTCCTCAATCTTATCATTTCACTACCAATTAAAATGCGACAACTAAAATTCAAATACAGGGGACAATTCTGCTATTTTTTTGTCATAATCGTCTCTCAGTGGTGTTTCAATAGTAGTGTTTATTTACACAGTTGTAACAAGAACTGTGTAAAACAGCACTACCATTGAAATACCACTGGAATACCATTGTGACTAAGCTTTAGCAGAATTGGGCCCCAGAATCTAAGCTAAAAACTTGAAAAAATTACTAAAGCTAGTAACAAACAAAAAGAGAGAGATAACAAGCGGAAAAAAAACTAAAAACTCAGAGGCGAACGTAGTGGAATCCTCGGAAAATCTGTGGCAACGAGACACCACTTGACAACAAGACTAGACGAGTAAATAATTAGATTTCGCCAACTAACGAACGAGAAATAAAAGCAGAGCTATTTGGCTGGAGTTCCGTTCGTTAGGACAAGATTTTCGTCGCAGCTTAGCTTTTTAGGGTTACACACAAATGAAAATGACTCGGTCGGTTTCAGTAAACCTATATCTTACTGAGGATTTAAATCAAAATCAAATCAAATCAATATCATTTATTCAGTCTAGGCTGTTACAAGCACTTATGAACGTCAAAGAAGCTATGCCATCAGAGATGCTACTACAAATATAGCTGTGTGTGTGTGTCGGCTTAGAATAATTGCATACATAATTGCATACAAACACGCCAATTATCTAGCCTACGTTAAGTTTCATTAAGAAATTGTGTTATGGTTACTAGATAACGGATAAACATACTTTTTTTTTTAATACTTACATAATATACATATTAAACACCCAGACCAAGACAAATACACATGTTCATGCACACAAATATTTGTCTTGTCCGGGGATCGAACCCGGGACCTCTGGCGCAGAAGGCAGGCTTAGTACCCCTGCGCCAAACAGGTAGAATAGCACTACCCCCTCTCATCCCGTGGGTGTCGTAAAAGGTGACTAAGGGACTCAGCCTTCGGGAGACGGGCAGCAGCGTCTCCTACAAACTTGGCCATACTGCGATCGCCAACCCGCCTGCCAAGCGTGGCGATTATGGCAAACTCCCCTTTTGGAGGAGGCCTATACCCAGCAGTGGGTGTTATGTGGCTAAGACGACGACAACAAATATTGTATGACAATTACCATCTACCCTTATAATACTGTTTGGTAAGCTAAACTTGTACTTGTACTTTGGTACTTGTAAAACCATTAAAATAGGTTTAGCGAGACTATTACTTAATGTATTGTCATCGAAAATTTTAACAATAAATAACAATGAAAGATGAAATAATACACATCACACGCTGGAATCCTACAGTTGTTTCTTTTCAGAGGTTTTACTTCATTGACTTATATATTAGTAGCGTATTATTTCAGTTCATATAGGTAACTTGTGCGTAATATCACGGAAAACGACTTCATTTATTGATGGTTAATTCTTCATTTATTCACCGGAAATTGTAAAGCTAAGTGAATTAGCTTTACAATTTCCGGTGAGCTATTTGCGGTGCTTAATTACTTATTCAATGGATAAGTGTGAATCGTTAAATACATTTTCTCAATTCCATTCAAATTTAGAACGCTTATTCAATGTGGCACATTCACTATTTGTTAGTACTCAAGTCAATACACCATTTGAATTTCCACACAAGAAAGATGTTAAGACGTGTATTGGAATTACAAAGCTGACTCGCAAGGCATGCATCGCGAGTCGCTCGCGGTGTGGAGACGTCTTCGCCTTGCCGAGCCTCCGGCGCCGGTTTTGACGCAGAGCAGAACGTCATTTTCGCAAAGTGTCATCGAGAAATTTTGTTCTTTTTCTCAAAAAGTCACTCTCGTAAACAGTCACTTTCGCAGAATCTCATTCAGAATTTATTTTCCTGTGTTCAAAATTCAAAATCGTCAATCTATATATTTATATATACTAATATTATAAAGAGGAAAGACTTGATTGTTTGTATGTTTGCAACAAATAAACTCAAAAATGACTGAACGGATTTGGATGAAATTTGGAACACAGATAGTAATGAACATAGGATACTTTTATCCGGATATTCCCATGGGAATGGGAACAACGCGGGTTAAACCGCGTGCAGCCGCTAGTCATTGATAATTGAAGATTGCCGCGAGCGTTGGTCGCGACGCTCGGCTCACTGTCAAGTGGCTGAGTGCTGAAAAGGTGCTCAGGGGATGCATGTGTCTTGCCTAACGCGCTCGAGACATGGAAGACAAAGAGGAGTTTCACCTGAGTTCTTTTCGTAATAACACGTGTTGTGAGGTTAAATTTTTAACTCAATCTACCGTACAATCATTTATTTATACTACAAAATATATTTACTTGACATTTGCAAAATTCGCGAATTTTATCGCGAGCAAGCCATTAATTAAGAAAGAGAAGAAGAAGACAAAGAAGAACTACGTAATCAATGAGATTTCGACGATCCCGGAGAATAACGTCATATCTGCGTGACTGTTGTTTCTCAGGAAAGTTCTGATTAAAGTTCTGATTAAACATATTTCGGAAATGCGAAGACCAGGCGCTTTAATATTTTGCCGAAAGGACTATGAAACCTATTATTACATGCACACTTAGAATGTTGTTAGCTCAAAAATCTCAGAAACTATAAGGCATATTTTTTTATATGTTAGATAGAGCTGTAGTCTTTACCTACATTTCTATGAAAATAATAAAAGAAAACAATTTTCGTAATTAAATCACATATGACGTTGTTCTTCGGGATCGTCGATTTGAGATTTCAAACATACAACGCCTCACAGGCTTGGCGTGGGTCGTGTATATATTAAATTTTTAGTTTAAATTTATTTGTCAATTACTACTTAAATTCATTTTCGAATACATACTCATAAACATTTTACTTCATTTAACCAGATTCTGTTAAAAATGTGATTTGACTATCTGATAAAGAAACCCGTTCTTAAGTTAGTTATTTCCTGTTTAGTAGATATTAAATTCATAATTATTAAGTAAATTTTGAGTTTAATTCATTATATTATTGAAGCTTATCAATATTGATCTATCAAAATATAAAAGCGATGTTATTAAAACAGTAACACTAAAAAGATATGTTTTGACCAGACGATTGACAAATGGTCAGGTTTCCGTTTACTTCCTGTTATTACCTTAATTATTTTTGTAATACAAATATTAAACATGTATTGTTACTTGATAAATTGAGTTATAAATAATTTTAATATTATTTATATTCTAGTCGTATAAATAGTTTATTTAAAGTATGTTATTTTCATAATAGAAGTGATTTGACCTTTAGCGCCACTGCTGTAGCAAATTTATTATTTTCATGGATGAGTTGTTAAAAATGGCGCTAGAATCCTCTTTTGGCTCCCTCTGAGCAAGGAGGACACATTTGAAAAACAGTCTTGTGGGTTCAGTCGAGCAGAGCGGTCTAAAAGCTAAGTACTTTAATACTGTTTTATTCTACTTAAATATTGTTTTACTCAATTTTAATTTAATACTGTTTTATCTTGATTCATTTTTATTTAGAGGTCTAACAAGCTAAGTGCTTTAATACTGTTTTATTCTTTTTTAATACTGTGTTATTCTAGATTAATTTTCTTTGAAGTTATACTTGATGTTCTCTGTTAATGGTCAAGATTACGTTAATTAAATGTGTTGTTTGTTTAAAGTTGTGGTTTAAATAATCATTATAAATTGAAAGAACAATTTTAAATTGTCATTTTTATTTAATAAATTCCAGTATTTATTGAAAGATATCTAAGGTTAAACAATGGTTTTATTTAACTACAATTGAAGCTATTTAACATTGCCAGTGGAGTTTTAATTAAATATCCATTGATACTTGTACTTATGGTCCTATTTCTAACAAGTGCACTATGAGGCTGCCTCTCGACTATTTACTGCTCAAAAGAGCAGACTCGCGAACAGCCTCGCGATGTCGATACACGCCTTCAGAAGAAGTATGTTTCGCATTTAGTACTGAAAGCAACATTGTTGCCTCGATAAGGGCACGTTGCCAACGTGAAGAAATTCAAAACAACACATTTATGTCTCCGTTTAAAGCTTCTATTGCCGTCGTGATTTCTTCTCCAGACCCTTTCCGGTTGACTGGTAGAGAATGCCTAAGGGCATTAAGTCCGCCTTTTGCTGTTTGTGCAATATGCAATAGCTTTATGTGCTCTTGATTGTACCTACGCCTCAGATATACCTTCACTTCAGTAGCCCAATTTTTATACGACATAATTTCTAAAAACTCCCTAAGGCCAACATTTTCCTCATAAATCAGGACCTGCGACTTTTGCCGTGTAATAAAAAAAAAAGTTGTGTAACTAGGAAGTTTCACGACATCTGTTGCGGTAATGCCGATCGGTATTGAGGCCCAGGTGCTTCGAAGCACTTCGTAACCGAATATACAGAGACGCGAAGAAAATGGAAGTGGCATTCTTTTTTTTTTCATGAACGCTCTTAAAAAAAGAGCTCATAGCCGAGCTTGACTGACTGGTCGTATTTGATCACGTTCGTTAAGCAACGTTCGGTCCGGTTAGGTGTCGGATGGGTGACCGTAAAGTGGCATTATTACTGAATGCTTCAGTGCTTCGGAGGGCAAGTTAAACTGTCGTCGTCGTTAAGTTACCGAAATAATTTTATTTCGGTGGTTATCATTTGATAAAATACGGAAATATAGACCAAGATGTCGCTTAATACAAAACCACCGGAATGATAAAATAGTCCACGGAAATGAAACAAATACGCAGCGAAACGCACCGAATAGATAAAAGTTTCATTTCGGTGAGTTTTTATCATTTCGCCGGACATTTTAGGGCATCGAATCAACCGAAATGAGAACACCGAAATTAAAATTCATTAAAGGAATTAGCACTACAAAATAACTATTTATTATAGGATCTAATGAATACAAAAAAAACGTAGTACAACTAACGAACTCGCGAATACTTAATAAACTGCACTAACTCATTCGAAGTCAAGTTATAACTATGCACGGAAATGATAAAAATTGTCCAATGGCCAAGCAACGTTTTACTTACGTTTATGGCGGGAACACGCAGCAAGCAACGAACGTCCTTCCACAATTAGGCACCACTGATTCGTAAGATTTAAGCACGTGTGATCTAAGGTATATTAATTTTAAGCAAAAGTATATTTAAAGCTACGGCACTGAAATTAATGAAATATTTGGGATAAAAGCATTTCAAAATTTTAAATAGAAAAATATCGAGAAAAGTCTCGGTAGCTCAGTGGTTAGAGCATTGAACCGGACTTCCAAAGGTCGTGGGTTCGAGTCCTATCTGGGAATTCACTTGTGACCGAGTTGATTTTTCCAATACTTTTCTATTTAATATTTATCATACGTACAAAAATAGCACTGAACAGAGCTGAGTATGAGCAAAAATTCAAAACCCATAAAAAAGCATTTTGCTTACCATTTAGTAAACTGGGTACATCTTCTAATATATAAAATTCTCGTGTCACAGTTTTCGTTCCCATACTCCTCCGAAACGGCTTGACCGATTCTCATGAAATTTTGTGAGCGTATTGAGTAGGTCTGAGAATCGGCTACTATCTATTTTTTATCCCGAAATTCCACGGGAGCGAAGCCCCGGGGAACAGCTAGTATTATTTAAGTACAATAGATTTTGTGAATACTATCACTATTAATTCAAATAATAGCAGCCATAGACCTAAATAAGTTATAGTTTTTATAGTATGACGAAAATAAAATTGGAACATGTAATGAGGACATGCACCGAAATGATAAATTTGGGGCTTTGCCTTTTTTATCCAATTAACTGTCATCCTAATCAATAAATATTTATAACAACCTCTTCTACTTAGAACAAAATATTGGAACCGTACAGTAGCGTTCTGCACAAGCAATTTCATCGATGCCGCACAAATTTTGCTGCTGGGAAATTCACCCATCTAAGTCTGTCATCGCAACAATGTTTTCAGCGTTACTGTGTTCTGGCAGTCAAGAAATAAGATAGACAGTCCCTCAGTTAAGAAGTGTGATTCGATCTTCAGCTTTATCATACTTAACATCAGCTATGATCAAGGCTTAGCATTTCCCCGTTGTAAGTAAAAAGAAAGTTAATAATAATAAAAATCTTTATTGACATAAAATAAACAGAACATAGCTAGACATGACACTTAAGTACCTAAACTAGGTCGAACCTGTTCTTATAGGCACTTATGCTCTTTGTTATAAACAATTATTTGTGTGCGCTTGTGTGTGTGTGTGTGTGTGTGTGTGTGTTTGTTTATGTATGTATGTGTATGTATGCATATGTGTGTATGTGTGTGTGTATGTATGAGAGTGTGTCTATATACTATAAAAGTTACTTTCTACGAACAAAGATCATTTTACAATTGTTATGCCCTGCATTGCATCACAAAATATTATTTTTGTATTTCGACTAGTGCTTCAGTTGACTGATAATCAAGTGTTAACAGCCACGTTTTAAGTATTCTTACATATGTGTTAAGATTGGCCAAGAATATTATTAATTAATTATTAATTAGTTACCTACCTTTGGACTGTTATGTTACCATTTATCTAAGGAGAAACTAATCATATCGAGAAAAAAAAAATATCACCTATCCCGTGACCGACCATTATAAAAGTTGCTTAACAACAACAATCGCAGGGCGAGTGCGTGAACCACTACGCTACTGATCAGTTCTTCTTAGCGTGTCGATGACACTGAAGTATTGTAGCCCAGGATTCAGCCACTTTGACAGATTTGTTGGAAACTGTCATGAGATCCTCCTGCGTTCAGGTGTCAGGACATGCATGGTACGATATTAAGCGGCACAAAGCGCTACTCAACATCTTTAAATTGCGCAGAGCACAGGAGTGGAACTCCCTCCCTGCGTCTGTATTTCCGAGTACTTATAACCCGTCCATCTTCAAAGCAAGGGTGAATAGGCACCTTCTGGGTTATCTCGCTCCATCTGGATCCTGTCTTACCCCTTGGGCTTGATTGAGATCAAGAGCAAGCCCATTATTAGTAAAAAAAATACAAAAAAACGTAGGCCATTGTCTGGACTGCAAGTTTCTCAGTTTTAACGCCATTTACCATTTCCTCAAAACTCTACTAAACTGAAAGTTTCAGTTACATCCACAGATATAAGTTGCGCTCCTTCCAGAAGTTGATATTCTATAGAAATTGGATCCGAAAGCAAATACCGTACCGGATAAGATTAACGGACTTTGCTGAACAATTGAAAATGAACTTTATGTTATTGAGATAAGGAACGAGTGATTCATCAATGGGCAAAGTTGGAAATCGTTCTAGGACTTAGCGAGGTAGACACGGTTGTAATGAGTTTCAGATTGCAAGTTATGTCTCTTTTGATGGGTATAATTTTATCATCGCCTTATGGGTGTTTCTTTGTCTAGAAAAATATTGTTCTGAACTTGAGGAGCGTAAATGAAGGTAATTATTACGAAGTTGATAAAGTTGCTTACAGGCGCATGTATTTTAAACATAATTTTAGATAGCCGCAGGCCGCCACCCACTGTTATAAAACACTAGCGGCCGCCGGCGGTCTAACCCGTGTGGTTTCTGATCCTGTGATCGGTTATCGAGATAATTAAGTAGGTATCCTATGTTTTAATCTAGGCTATTTACAATTTCTGTGCCAAATTTCATTCAAATCCGTTTTGTAGTTTAGCGTGAAAGAGTAACAAACATACAAACAAATAAACAAACTGACATACTTTCGCATTTATAATATTGGTAGGACATAAGTTAATACAAAATAAAATGCTCGTTTCACAGTAAAATTCAAAAAGTTTATAATGACTTTGCAGAGATATATTGTAAATGAATCGGGGTTTAGCTGGCTAATAAAAATGTCACAAAAATTCAGGAACCCTTAATTTTTGTGACGCTTAGAGGAATGTAAGTCACTATTCAGGTATTTTATTGTTTTATATGGTACTAAAATCAACATTCTTGCTTGAGAGTAAAGGTTGACTATGGGAGCGATGTTTTACATCGCTCCCATAGTCAAAACTCAACGATGTCATATTTGGCATCTCGCAGCGCAGCATTGTTTCAATCTTACTATGCTATTTCCTACTACGAATCTCCTAAAGTAAGCTTGTATTTTGTGACGTCTTCGCCTGATCATCTCGTCGTCTCAGCCACATAACATGTCGTTTTTTTAACAAAACTAAAAAGGATGCATTTTTTTTTCAGAAATCTATCTAGGTGGACCCAAACAACAAACCAAAAAGGCAGTTGTATCAGTATTATTCCATTTCAGGATAATTTTTTGTACGTTATGACTGGCTTATTTAGATTTAGAAGATTGTCATGAAAAATACCCCTTTGACAGCAGCGGCATATGACGAGTATAAACACGAAAAAATTCATTCTTGTAGTATTATACAAATGTTTAACCTAGATACATGGGTCTCCAATATTGATGTGGCAAACACAATATGTATAGATTTGGACTGTAATAAGCAATCTAAAACTCTGTACGAATCAAATGCAGCAAAATATAACATAATGGAAGAACTAGATGTTAAAAAAGGAAAGAATGGCAAAAAGTTTTCATTGACGGGTCAAAAACAGACAATATGGCAGGGGCTGCATATTATGTAGACAAAACTAAGTCAAATGAATGTCTCAAAATAATACCCGATGTTTTCATTATGACTGCTGAAATCCTTGTAATTTCAGAGGCCTTATAATTTGCTGGCTCTATAGGACTGAATAGATTCATCATACTTTCGGATAGCAAGAGTGCTTTACAGCATATTGCGCGATGTGCCTCTGGAACAAGCAGAGGTACACCGATAGCATATTCCGTATTAAATAAAAATAAAATAAAATAAAATAAAATTCATTTAATTCAGACAATGTCCATATGTTGTTTACATATGTCAATTACAAAATTAAATCGGATTAAATCAAAATTAAATTCACCGAAATTAATACATTAAATTAGATTAGATTAAATCAAATTAAAGTTAAAAAGTAAAATTAAAATTAAAATGCACATATTTTTGTATTGCAAAAATAAATAAAGTAACTAAAGAAGGTAGGTAGCTCTGAAGTTGCAATGGATTCCTTCCCATGTGAGTCTAGCGGGAAACGAGAGGGTTGACATTTTAGCAAAAAAAGCAATTACTGATGGTAATGAAATATATTATTATGTTAGATCAAACAGAAATTTTGAATCAAGTAAAAATAAGAGTCAATAACAAATGGAAAGAATATTTTGATTTAAGTTTACAAGAAAAAGGAATATGGAACAGAACGCTGCAATGTGAAACCCCTCGGATCCAGTGGTTTGCTGTAGGTAATTTAAGCAGACAACTCGTGAAAATAGCTTTATGGCTTCTATCTGGACACATTCCCCTGAACAAATTCGCCTTTTAATGAAGAAAACAGCAATACCTGCGGGGTAGTAAAAGACGTCCACCATTTCCACCAGACGAGATTTAATAGAAGAAATGCACCTAAACGTGAAAAATGTAAACATATTCCATGACATTCTATCTTCCCCCACAAGTGATGATGCCAGAAAACTCTATTGTTTCGCCTTAGATAGTTTATCTCATAGAATAATTTAATAAGCGAAGTAAACAAGGCTATGATGGGGCTGACATAACCATAATATGTTAAGAGCCCCTTAAAAATAAAAGAATTAAAAGAAAAGATTGTTAAGGTAGAAAAAGTACATTTGTGACTCTAAAATCAACTTATTATTATTACTACATATTTTCAGTTTTACAGTACAAAGCACAGCATAGAAATATCACCGAACCACTTCGCTTACGCATCTCATTGACAACCAATGAAAGCACAATACATTTCGACATAATGGCTACGGCGTATGTATGGAATCTGAAATTGCTCCATTGTATGTCTGACATGGGATATATTTAGGTCAGACAAAAAAGGAATTGTTCATGCGATTTTCGACCTTATTGTACAGACGACAAGAGGGACTAAAATATTATCCTGTGCCCGAGGGATGTGATATGATTAAGGTCGGATGTGAGTTGAGGTTGCACATTCATGGGGGTGGAAAAACTTGTAATGTGACGTTGGTGTCATACGTCAAACTGTTACGGTTAAAGTTGGCGGTGTTTGGGAAAGGATTAATTAGTCTATAAGATCGATGAAAACGAGACACAATTATTTAAGTCATTGTTGTGAGATCACCGGCGGTCTTTATGATGCTTTACGAATTACCTAAATGATTCATAGCGATAACCAAGTGGGAAGATGCTTCAGTATACTTACAGATAAAAAAATCAAACCGACTTCAAAAAGTAAAAAATAAAACTTTTGGAGTTGGTGCCAGCCAGGGCATTCTACATTGCACTTCTATTAACTATATATTTTTTTGGCCTTAGCTAGCTAGCACCGACTCCAAAAGTTTTATTTTTTACTTTTTGAAATCGGTTTGATTTTTTTTTATAAAATGTTTTTATTTCAGATTTTTTAGTTACATCATGTGCCGTTACTTACACTAAAAATCAGCCCATACACAACAATGTCATCTAGGTAAACGACTACTTGCCAAAAGGTGATTGATATTTTTCAAGATTATGAAAAAACTACTAGCCAGATCTTCGTAAAAATTATATGGGACCAAATTGACAGTGTACCCGATCGAACAAAAAAACAATTATTAAAATCGGATCACCAACACCGGAGTAATCGGTATACATACATCAGACAAAAAAAAAAAAAAAAAAATACGCGTTGAATTGAGTACCTCCCTCCTTTTTGTTGAAGTCGGTAAAAAGGGACTTTTATGGTGCGATTCGGTCTGTCTGTCACAGCTGGATATATCAAGAATTACTAATGCTATCAACTCGGCCACGAGTGAATTCTCAGATGGGACTCGAACCCACGACCTTTGAAAATCTGGTCCACTGCTCTAACCACTGATCCACCGGGACCTAAGAGACTTTGTCTCGGTTAAGTCGAGTTAAATCGATTTGCATACATAGTTAGTAAAACTAAAAGAAAACAATATATCATCCTATCCAAGTGACTTTACATGATATAAGTACACCACACAAGTTTAAGTTTTAACCGCCTCTGTGGTCTAGTGGTACAACCACTGGTATCAGACCCAGGGATCCTGGGTTAGATTCTCAGCGGGAGTACATTTTGTATTCGGTAAGGTAGGAGTTGTTGTAAGTTCGCCTGGCTAGCTACTTACCACCATGTAAGTCTGACGCCATAACAACAAAGTTTTCAGCATTGTTGTATTCCGGCAGTTAGAGATAAGATAGCTAGTTCCTCAGTGGCTGAGGATTCCGGGAGAGGCTCGCTTCCATAGGCATAAGGTATGATGAAGGCTAAGAGACTCCCCGTCGTTCATAAAAAAAAAACATTATTACAAAATCATAGATTGTGAAGCAGACACATAATCATATTATACAAAATTACCAAAACCTAAACAATTTTGTTACATTCACGAATGCTAGCTTTAGAATTGTGAAAAACAGTACATATTAGTGACGTTACTATCATGCAAATAAAGTAAGTTTTCAACATTTGTGTCTTTTGGTGAATACCTTTGACTTTGGACACTAATTACAAAAAAATCGGTATCGCGAATAGCATAAAAAAATTACGAACAAAATACCAAGTTCTTTAAACGAAGTGTTAAACGAAACACTCATTTAATTAAATTATTTGCCACTAAAAATATTTCCTTTCACTCTCCACTGTAAAAAAATATCTCGTTCTGTAGCCCCGTATTTGTTAAACGTGCCAGCTTAAAAGCAATAACTGAAACTTTTCATAGCCGTAAAAAAAATATACATTTTTTTCAATAGGAGGGGAGCGAATGCCTCGGTTGTTAATAGCCCATTTGACTTTCATTTTAACGCAAATTTTTAATTAATCGTTGCCTCCCAGTTTTAAAGGTAATGTAACGATAATGAGTTTTTAATTTAGCACCTTTAATATTAAAGTGCACTTTGGACTTGAAATTTATAACAAAAAGAGGTGATGAAATTAGGTAAGAATGAATCTATAAAGAGCAAAATGTTTAATTACGTCTATAAAAAAAATTCGGAATTATTATTTCGGAGTTCGTTTTTTTTTTCTTGCACAAAGTAAAGGAGTGGAACTCCCTCCGTGCGTCTGTATTTCCAAGTACTTATAACCCGCCCATCATCAAAGCAAGGGTGAGTGACCTTCTGGGTTAGCTCGCTCCATCGTGGATCCTGTCTAAGCCCTTGGGCTCTATTATTGGGATCAAGAGCAAACCCATTTAAAGTAAAAAAAACCGGCCAAGTGCGAGTCGGACTCGCGCACCGAGGGTTCCGTACAAACCTGTAGGTATATAAGTAAAAGTTCACCCATCACGACAATCGAGTCATAGTTATAGTATTTTCATTGCAAAATGAAATTAAAAATTTTCAAAAATATTTTTTATTATATGATGTAACTAAACATTTACGGTTTTCGCATTTTTTCCTTTATCTGAGACGTTACTTCGTACCAAATTTCAAGATTCTAAGTTCACGGGAAGTGCCCCGTAGGTTTTAATTCCCGTGCGAGTTTCGAAAATTTGCGGAAATTTGCGGCAGAAACGGCTGTATCTTTTGATTGCTTTGGCTTAGAAGTTTGATATTTTCACAGCTCCAAGGGACAGTAGACCTAAGTATTAGATATAAATTTCAGTTTGATACCTCCACGTGTTCCTGAGAAAACGGTCTTGACAGACGGACGGACTGACGGACGGACAACGAAGTGATCTAAGGGTTCCGTTTTTTCCTTTTGAGGTGCGGAACTCTAAAAAGGAAACAGAGATTTGGACTTGGACAGAGCAAACATTATGCGAGTGTATTACAGGCAAAAACATACAAAGCAACACAATTGGAAGGAAGATTTTCGCAACAGCAGTCAAAGAAGTCTCCAAAATAGCTTAACTAAATAATACAGCCACAAACGTTTTGTTAATTATCTGTCCTTAAAAAGTTTCATTAACCTTAAGTTTTTGGAAACCATAAACTATTTTCATAATTACGACGGCGACTGACAACTTAATAACGGTGTAAGCCATTGCTTGCAATTACAATGTCATCAAGATATTATACTAAAACACAACTAAGCGTAGTTCTGCCTCATTTTCTTTTACAAAAATAGATGTGAGTATTGAACCACCCCTAACGACCCGTTAGACGCCGTTAAAGCCTCAGACGACATTAAAAGAAGTAATACATTTGGAAAAAAAGTCAAGAATAGATTAAATATAAAATGTCTTAAACCCGCTTTCTAGATCCAATAAAAGCTTGGCCTAGATTTACAGTTTCAGACGCACGCATTTTCAGTTGAAATTTTATGCTTGTGACTTTGGTCTATCACTATTTTTATTACTGCAATCATAAAGTATTATTTTGATTTAAAATCGCTGAGGAAAATACAGCGGATTTGTTATTAAATTATCGACTTAAAAGATACGTGTTTATTACAACATTATATCAACACTTTGATTTTCATTCAAAGACGATTTACGAGTAACTCTAATTTGAGTTCGTACGACCTCGATCGGATCAAATAGGTCACTATTTTATCTATTGAACCTTTAGATCAAAGATTAAAATTTAATGTTGTGCAAAGAAAAATAAATAGTCGACGTCTAGACAATTTGAAAAGGCTCGACATTGCAATTCTAATGAATATTCATATAAGATTGACAAAAGAGCTGTGCTTAGCTATCAGCGAAAAAAGAGTGTAATTTCATTTGAAGTACTAGCTTTCACCCGTGACTTCATACGCGCGTAAATTTGTAAAATCCCTTGGCAACATAAAATTTAGCGTATTAAAAATATGCTATGTTTTATTGCTGGCTATAAATTGTCTGTATGCCAAACATAAACTTTACCCAAATCTATTCAACCGTCATAGCCTGATAAACTTACAAATATCTTTGGTGTTACTACCAAACATGGTCTAAAGTTAGACCTGGTTTAACCTCTCAGGTTGGGTATGAGACACAATAGATATTCCATTGATCTCAGGAAACCGATGTCCTGCTGGCAAACGACGACGAATTAAAACTGATGCTTCTCTGTTTTTCTATTAGTGAATTAAAGTGCCACTTCTTTTAGTTTTAAACCAAGTCTAACTTTAGACCACGTTTTGTAAACACGACTCAAGTCTGAACATTAATAACCCAAACTACATCTATAACATTAGTAGAACATAATTTTTTTTATAGAAAAATATTCAAAAAAATCGGCTCTACTCACAAGTTATTCTCAGACGGGACTCGAACCCGCGATCTTTGGGTATCCGGCTCACTGCTCTGCAAGCTAAGTCACTATGAGCCGAGTCGCTTTTTCTAATATTTTTCTATTAGATAGTTATCATAAGTATAACGATAGAATTGAAAATGCAAGCACTTAAGAATCATAAATTAATAGGAGAGTTAAAAACGAATCCAAAAAAAGTACATGAACGTAAAAAGATTTTAGCAAAAGTAAAGATTCGACATTAGAAAATCCGAACTTTAACTTATTGGTACAAAATATAAAAACTGATCCAAACAACACATGAAATAAAAAATAATTCGGTGAAAAGTAAAGGTTGGGAAAATCGTTTTCATGCCAAATTCGGCACACCTCAAACAATACATTCACACCACGTGCCTGTTAGGTCAGTTAGACAAATAACGTCATCTGAAATGACGTATCGTACCCAAGAGAGGAACCCAAAGAATTTATTTATCCCTTTCTTTACAGCGGAAAATCCGCTATCCATCCCTTTCCGTTGGGGAACATGGGAAATATTTGCAGATGATTTTTGTAATTCTATATTTCTGTTGGATATCTCGTTTCCACGTTGTGGCATTTGTGATTTGAGATTGAGGGATACCAATTCTGTCGGAAAAGAAAATGGTCTTTCTGAATTTTATTATATTACTAGCACAAATAATTAAATAATTATGAATTATCATAATGAGTATATCACATCACATCATCAGCTTGTGGACGTCCACTGCTGGACATAGGCCTCTCCTAGCTCACGCCTATTGTGGCGTTCATAGGAGGTTATTAGCCTACTGCTACCACGCTGCCCAGACGGGTTGGTAGAGGGTTTGTTTCAAGTTTTCCTTCTCTCGCACAGGTGTTCAATGCGTCGAGCCTCTTAGTCGACTCTTACGACACCCCTGGCATGTAAGGGAGTGGTGACACTTGTATTCTTAGGCCGTCACCACACGGCCAATGAGAATATAATATAACTATACTACCTAGCTCAAGCAATATTTTTTAGGTAATTATAAACTTACAATAACACCTTCTTCTTCTTTTATTAATGGCGTGCTCGCGTTAAATACGCGAATTTTGCCAATGTCAAGTAAATATATTTTGTAATATATAGAAATTGTACGGTAGATTGAGTTAAAAATGGAGCCTCACAACATGTGTTATTACGAAAAGAACTCGGGTGAAACTCCTACAATGACACCATTATGTAATCTAGCCCAAAGTAAGTGTCAATAATAATTTGGGTTATGGATAAGTACTAGACTAGATGGTGGATAAACAAACATTTATTAAACATAAATACAATGTACACAGTTTTATCACAATAAATATAGGCATATTGACAATTAAATACAAATTGAAATGTAAACAAACATATTTTTCTTGCGTGGGAAGGAAACCCTGGAGGGCCATAAACCTGTACCAAACAGGTCAATTTTAATAGGGACGTACAGTCAAAAGCAGCTTCTGCTTTACACTTTGACCTTGAGAGCGCCCTTAAGTCTCGCTCCTAATAGCGCTGTTGACCGTACCTTAGGATTTTTGTGATATATAGGCAGCTGTCATACCGACGGCGATGAGCGAGTAGCGAGGAAAGCTAGAACTAGAAACACATGACAAGTGGCGAGCGGTTATAGTTCTGTCGTTCGGCTATAAGCGAGTGTTTTGTGCGGCGGGCGAGGACTCGCTCCACTCGCCGCTTGTCATCTGTTTTAGGGTGTTTACTCGCTCGGGGTTGCTAGTTACTACCACTACTACCATAATATTCATTATGAGCACGCATGAAGTAAATAATATTTAACATACCCGGTTTGAGTTAGTTATAATATTTTCGTCCCATTCACATGATGAAAGGATTATTATCACTGTTTTGAACGAACTCTGTAATTGGAATCAGGAGTCACAAACTCCGAACACCAAAGGCAAAGCAACGTTTTAATTAAAACGACAACTTGTTGAAAAGCGGACTTTTTAAATTGGAAACGAAATAGGAAAATGAAAGGGCGCATAAACGATAATATCTCGATTAAATTATTTTAGACGCTTTTTTTGTGAAAATGCATTATACAGTTCTTTTTAATTGTCTTATCGTTCTTCTGACTTGTGAAGTTGAAAAATAACTTTTTTGTATCACTTATTAAATTTCTTTGGGTTCCAACTATGTGCAATAAAGTGCAGTTATTATATTAGGTTTTTACCTATGGAATTGCCGATTTGTGAAGAATTTCAAACAAAGTTCGTATTCCATAGTAAATAATATTGCTATAGTAACTACTGCAAATGCTAATGCCTCAATTATTTAATGTACAAGCATAATGAGCAAACTACTGCTATATTTATATTTAAAAATATTGAGAGTCATAAATACGAGTATTATAATAAATAAAGTGGTAACTTTTGAGGTATGTATTATTTTTTTGTTAAGGTTTTTAATATTATAAGAAACGAAAATACTAAACTTACGATTACTGATTCTTGACCTTTGTGATCTCAATTTAATATAAAATTAAGCAACTATTGCAATTTAATATAAAATTTATTTTAACCGACTTCAAAAAAAGGAGGAGGTTCCCAAGTCGACGGTTATTTTTTTTTTTAATGTGTGTTTTACCATAACTTCGCCAGTTGTTAACAGTTTTTTATAATTCTTTTTTTATCTGAAAGAAAATGGTTTATGTGTGGTCCCATATAATTTTTACAGAGATTTGGCCAGTAGTTTTTCAGAATCCTGAAAAAACACATTGTTGTCGACTGGTAGTTCGTACTTTACGGGTCAATATCTTCGCGAACTATTGACCAATTTCAATGATTCTTTTTTTATTTAAAAGAGTATACTCCTGAGGTGATTTCAATGTTGCCAAGTCAGGATCTGATGGTTGAATCCAGGGAAAATCCCTTAAATTTTATAGATATTTTCGTGTTTTATATATTTCCTAGTTTTTCAAATATTTGCATCTGGTAGTTATAATCTCATGATGATGAACTGGTGATGGAAGGTACAACTCCTCAATGGTTAGGAGTTGGAGGATAATTCTTTACATATCGTTGATACGTAAAAAAATATAGTTGCAATCTTTCAGGTTATTTAGTTGAGCTGATGATGAAAGGTAGAACTCCTTATCGCTTAGGAGTTTTTTTTTTAAGTAATTTCTTTTTGCATAAAAAAAAAGTGTCGCAAGTGTCGCCTTAAGATGCTATACGGAAAAGCATGTACTTTTTTATATCCATCATCAGCCTGTGGACGTCCACTACTGGACATAGGCCTCTCCTAGCTCACGCCTATTGTGGGGTTTAAAGGAGGCTATTAGCCTACTGCTACCACGCTGGCCAGACGGGTTGGTAGAGGGTTTGTTTCAAGGTTACCTTCTCTCGCACAGGTGTTCAATGGGTCGAGCCTCTTAGTCCGACTCTTACGACATCCCAGGCGTGTAGGGAGTAGTGACACTTGTATTCTTAGGCCGTCACCACACGGCACACTTTTTTATATAAAACTTTGTAATGGTTTGAGATGTTACAAATCTGGTAATAAGATATACATTTCCTCATACCTTTATCTAGATTTGTAATGTACCAGGAACACGATTTTACGATTTTGCCTCGACACTTTTTCTTATCGAAATTACCCTGGACACCGATAATATTAAGCATCGTATTGTTTCATTTCTTTTTAATCGCTAAAGTTATTTACTAAGAAGTGATTTTGTGGTCTTTTCGCTTAATCTGCAAAATCGGTCTCGCTCCCTCGCGCGTCGTTTTCTCATTGCTATCTCGCTTTAGTCGTAAAGCGCCTTAATTAATGCACCTTCACTCAAAAGTGTTGCAAAAATAGAAAAATATTGTAGTGCTGATTGAAAAGACTCCAAATGGTTATGTACTAGTTAACTTTACACAAATACATAATTTCAAAGCTAACACTTAATAAAATGCTTTGTAAATATTTAATTCTTGAAATTTCATCTGAAGCTGACGAAAGATCCATTACTCTCCTGTGTCTTTATACCTACAGTATATCGAGGTAATACGATTCTGTAGCTAAGAGATTACATGCCATATTTTACTACGAAAAACATAAAATACTTCTTAAGACTCTCTTATGGAAGGAAGTAACTTCGTGATCTCGCGGGACGACATCAAAAACACATTACACGGAATGCACTCGAGCACTAAGTTACAGTAAACTGTTGTTTATAAGACGTGTAAGTAGCTATATTTTAATTGTTACGGAACTGACGGATTTTCCGAGTTTACACTAATGCCTGAGGTACATGAGGTACATGGTACATTGACGAAATGTTTGGCGCAGGGGTACTAATACCGCTTTCTGCGCCAGAGGTCCCGGGTTCGATCCCGGACGAGACAAATATTTGTGTGCATGAACATGTCTATTTGTCTTAGTCTGGGTGTTTAATATGTGGTATGTATTTACAAAAAAAAGTATATAAGTATGTCTATCCATTATCTAGTATCCATGGCATAAGTTCTTTATGAAACTTAACGTGGGCTAGATAATTGGTGTATAAAAAAAAGTTACATTCACGAACGAGAATTTATTATTCGAGAGAGTTTATTAAAAATAATGTTATTCAAAACATCACCACTAATAGAGTACAACTTAGTAAGAAATTTCAAATACTTGTAGGAACTATATATAATTATTGTATTAGTTATATACGTATGTATATTTAGTTATATAATTATAAAGTTATGTATTAATAAGAAAGTTTAATGTAAATTATATTGTCTTTAGATACTTAAAAAAAAATTTTTGCTTGTTACTGGTACACTGCCTCTCGCTCTCTGTTTGTTTATCCTATGCCTCAAAGGTTGTCTGGAAGAAATCGCTCCTAGCGATAAAACCGCCTTTGTCCACATATGTATTACCTTTTTTCTTTTTTTCTTGTGCTCTGTATGTACTGTATCTTTGTGTGTGCAATAAAGCGTTTTATCTATCTAACTATGCTTAACATAATGCATCTTCATTTCTCATTGTTCAGTGGGTTTCATGTGCATACTCAATGTATAGCGAAATAGCGCAAAATCCGAATCTACTCAGCCGTGTACTGCGACAGAGAGCTTAGCAGTGTGTTAATCGTATCATGGTAGCATAGTAAAGATACGTATGTTCATTCCAAAAATGTTGTTTAGAAGTATATATATATTTTTATGAACGACGGGGAGACTCTTAGCCTTCATCATAACTGATGTTAAGTATTGATAAGGCTGAAGATGGAAGCGAGCCTCTCTCGGAGTCCTCAATCACTGAGGAACTGGCTATCTTATCTCTAACTGCTGGAACACAACAATGCTGAAAACATTGTTATTATGACGTCAGACTTAGACAAGATGGTGGTAGCTAGCCAGGCGGACTTACAATGAGTCCTTCCACCAACCAAACCGAATACAATATGTACCAACTTTTACGGATATCAAACGCGCTATATTTTACGAACTAAGTTGTAATTGTCCGTATTTTTTAGATTAGATTTTCCCGACGTTTTGGCACCTTTTCAGCTGCCGTGGTCATGACTGTCATCCCGTAACCACGGCAGCTGATATCCGTTTGATATCCCTAAAAGTTGTTTTATTTCAATGAACAGTGCGCGCCAAAACATAACATGTACGTACGTATGTGAACTAGTACGGACGGAAGACCAGCGTGGGCAAAAAAGCCAAGCATTATGCTGAGTCGGTACCGTTTTGGGACAAACCTGTGCCTTTTTTTTTGTATTATTGTTATGTATAATTATCGTGTTTGTCTCAAATAAATATATTTTTCTTTCTTTTCTTTCTTTTTCTTTCTAGTACGGACTGGAAACCGCAAAACAATATGTATTTATTTCCGTTACCCTAGTATCCCATAACACAAGCCTTATAGTGCTTACTTTGGGGCTAGGTTAATTGGTGAGTGTAAGAAACATTTATTTATTTATAGATTTACTTCACGGACGGAGAAAGGATGGAGAGAAACATAGGCTACTTTTTATCCCGATATTCCCACGGGGAACGGGAACCACGCGGGTGACACAGCGGGCGGAAGCTAGTAATATTATATATGCAATCATAACCATCTACGTATCTGCTTTTCTGGCATATTTATGTCAAAGCTGATCAATAAAGGGGTTTGAACCTTTTGGCCTCGTCACCGGTCCGCCATTTTGAAAAATATACAAAATGGCGCCGCACTATAATACCTAACGTAAAGAACGTAAAGACGAACAATAGTTATTTGTTATACAAGGCTGGAAAGATAGCGGCGAGTTACCTCTATTGAAATCTGAGCAATTTCAAAGGTACAGGACGCTAAAAACTTCAAAAGTTATAAATTATTGGCTGTTGCATCTTAATCGATCGTTAAACGCCCGAAAAGATGTTTCTTTCGAATGCAAGGATATTCCTAGCATTGATGTGACAACGCTGGCCTACAGCGTATTAAAAATTTTGAGAATTTAGACGGTGGTCTGCAAGTCTTGGTAGCTCAGTGGTTAGAGTATTGGACCGGATTTCCAAAGGTCGTGGGTTCGAGTCCCATCTGAGAATTCACTTGTGGCCGAGTTAAATTTTTCCAATATTTTTCTATTTAAAAGTTATCATAAGTAGGTATAAAAATAGCATTGAGAAATGCATAAATTCTAAAATCATAAAGCCTTACTTTATTTTTATTTGAAATTTGTTTCTGTGCCAATATTATACTTATTTTATTAAACAAACACGTAAAATCCAGACTTTAAGTACGACACTTTTGCAGAAGTCAAGGTCACGGAATAACTATAAGATCAGTCGCTTTATTTTATAGCTATATGAAGTACGCTGCAAACGGGACGAGATTTTATTGCATTTTAATAAACGAACACGTAAAATTCCAGGCTTTACGACACCTTTGCAGAAGTCAAGGTCACGGAAGAGAAGTCGCTTTATTTTTATTCCACCGAATATGCATGTGAAATTTTAAAAGGTGATTAGAGTATGATATCATCTAGGTAAATCAATTATTGTATCTTTATGAAAAAGTTTCAATTAATCAACGTATTACCACTAGCACTGTGTTGGAGCACTATAATACCCGTTAGTCATAAAGGAGCACAAACAAAAGAACGTTTCAACAGTATAACAAACGAGAATACATGATCAAGCGCTCTTGTTTAAGCAGCAGAAAAGCAAGGTGTGTGTGCACAGCACATAACTAAATGAACTACGCTGCACAAAGGTACGTGATTTCATTGCATTTTAATAAACCCACACGGAAAATACGTTAGAGAGTCAAATTAAGGCTGCATTTTGGAATGGTGCTTTGCCTTTTATTTTGTGCAGTACACGAAAAGTGAGTAAAGTTACCGCTTTGGCGTGTTAGATGGTTCATGATTTTATAGCTATATGAAGTACGCTGCAAACGGGACGTGATTTCATTGCATTTTAATAAACAAACACGTAAAATCCAGACTTTACGACACCTTTGCAGAAGTCAAGGTCACGGAATAACTATAAGATCAGTCGTTTTATTTTTATTCCACTGAATATGGGTGTGAAATTTTGAGAGGTAATTAGAGTATGATATCATCAAGGTAAATGAATTATTGTATCTTCATGAAAAAGTTTCAATTAATCAACGTATTACCACTAGCACTGTGTTGGAGCACTATAATGCCCGTTAGTCATAAAGGAGCACAAACAAAAGAACGTTTCAACAGTATAACAAACGAGAATACATGATCAAGTGCTCTTGTTTAAGCAGCAGAAAAGCAAGGTGTGTGTGCACAGCACATAACTAAATGAACTACGTTGCACAAAGGTACGTGATTTCATTGCATTTTAATAAACCCACACGGAAAATACGTTAGAGAGTCAAATTAAGGCTGCATTTTGGAATGGTGCTTTGCCTATTATTTTGTGCAGTACACGAAAAGTGAGTAAAGTTACCGCTTTGGCGTGTTAGATGGTTCATGATTTTATAGCTATATGAAGTACGCTGCAAACGGGACGTGATTTCATTGCATTTTAATAAACAAACACGTAAAATCCAGACTTTAAGTACGACACTTTTGCAGAAGTCAAGGTCAGGGAATAACTAAAAGATCAGTCGCTTTATTTTTATTCCACCGAATATGCGTGTGAAATTTTAAGAAGTGATTAGAGTATGATATCATCAAGGTAAATCAATTATTGTATCTTCATGAAAAAGTTTCAATTAATCAACGTATTACATGATCAAGCGCTCTTGTTTAAGCAGCAGTAAAGCAGGGTGTGTGTGCACAGCACATAACTAAATGAACTACGCTGCACACGGCTACGTGATTTCATTGCATTTTAATAAACCCACACGGAAAATACGTTAGAGAGTCAAATTAAGGCTGCATTTTGGAATGGTGCTTTGCCTTTTATTTTGTGCAGTGCATGAAAAGTGAGTAAAGTTACCGCTTTGGCGTGTTAGATGGTTCATTATTTTATAGCGTAATGAACTATGCTGCAAACGGGACGAGATTTTATTGCATTTTAATAAACAAACACGTAAAATTCCAGGCTTTACGACACTTTTGCAGAAGTCAAGGTCACGGAAGAGCAGTCGCTTTATTTTTATTCCACCGAATATGCGTGTGAAATTTTAAAAGGTGATTAGAGTATGATATCATCTAGGTAAATCAATTATTGTATCTTTATGAAAAAGTTTCAATTAATCAACGTATTACCACTAGCACTGTGTTGGAGCACTATAATACGCGTTAGTCATAAAGGAGCACAAACAAAAGAACGTTTCAACAATATAACAAACGAGAATACATGATCAAGCGCTCTTGTTTAAGCAGCAGTAAAGCAAGGTGTGTGTGCACAGCACATAACTAAATGAACTACGCTGCACACGGGTACGTGATTTCATTGCATTTTAATAAACCCACACGGAAAATACGTTAGAGAGTCAAATTAAGGCTGCAATTTGGAATGGTGCTTTGCCTTTTATTTTGTGCAGTACATGAAAAGCAGTCGCTTTATTTTAATTCCACCGAATATGCGTGTGAAATTTTGAGAGGTGATTAGAGTATGATATCATCAAGGTAAATCAATTATTGTATCTTTATGAAAAAGTTTCAATTAATCAACGTATTACCACTAGCACTGTGTTGGAGCACTATAATGGCCGTTAGTCATAAAAGAGCACAAACAAAAGAACGTTTCAACAGTATAACAAACGAGAATACATGATTAAGCGCTCTTTTGTTCAAGGTGTGTGTGCACAGCACATAACTAAATGAACTATGTACTCTGCACGCGGGTACGTGATTTCATTGCATTTTAATAAACACACACGGAAAATAATTTCGAGAGCCATATTAAAGCTGCATTTTAGAATGGTACGTTTCCTTTTGTTTTGTGCAGTATATGAAGACTAAAAGCAAAACGCTATGGCATTGTTAATATGGTTCATGGTTTTCTTTATCTTCAGATTATATAAATTGGTTGCGATCTCAATGATTTTTTTTTAAACAATTATTGCTACGTATTGTAGAGAAGTTATAAATGAAGAATATATTTTTCTAGACGGTTGTTTTAATGATGATACTTTTATCTAGGTCTTTAATCTCTGATTTAACTTAAAGGCCTTTTAAGGCCTATACCGTTAGCTATAGGTGGTTAACCAAAGATAAAACTGACGTTTTATCTATTACTATTCTAATTTAGATTGAACTTTTTTGTATAAAGGCTGCCTCGTCCAAACCGTAGTAGGAACGCAACCTTGTTTTTTTTTTCAAATTGACGTCACACAATATCGCCTATATAAATGAACAGGTGACAGAGTAACAAAAATATAAGTTATAAAATGCCCTAAAGTGTCACGTTAGCCAGATTAATAATGTGAATATTAATAATGCCGACCCAAAGTATCTTTACTTCCAATTATCTCCCTAACTTGACACTTTAGGGACATGTTCTATAATATTTTTTGTTCGTATTTACGTTCTTTTTAGGTATTAAGGTATTATAGTAAGGCGCGATTTTTTTTTTTTCAAAATTACGGACCGGTGTAAGGCCAAAAGGTTTAAACCCCTTTATTGAGCTTTGACATAAAAATATGACAGAAAAGCACAAAGCAAATATGACTACTTCCGCCCGCGGTTTCACCGGGCTGGTTCCCGTTCCCGTGGGAATATCGGGATAAAAAGTAGCCTATGTTACTCTCCGTCCTTTTGACTAACTCTATGCCAAAAAATCAAGACGATTGGTTGCTTAGGGGGTGAAGGAATGACAAACAAACATACTTTCGCATTTATAATATTTAAGTAGTTAGGAATAGGATTTATGTCATTCATATGTCGTAGGAGGATTTGATATATATAATTTATTATTATTATTATTACGCATAAACGCAATACTTATGTCTGTCGCAGGATAATTAGATAAATTGATATTTTGCGAAAATCCTAGGAATATTGCGAAAACACGGTTAATTAGAAAATGGTGTTGTGATTTCTCTATCCTACTAAAAATAGATAAGATTTTTACGGAAAAACTGGTTGCTTTAGTAAGATTACAAAACGAATCGCTGGCTATTATGAAATAAGAACACTGATTGGCTGGTCGGACCGTTTAAAACAACATCTTCTCTGATTGGTTGACGACTTGACGTTTCAAATCTCAATTTCTGTGAACCAATCAGAATAAGAGTTAGAGTTAAGAGTGCAAAGATTAAGATAATCAGAGTAAAGAATATCCAATGTTACTAAAGCAACCCGTATTTTTGTAAAAACCCTATATTATTTCAGTAAGATTGAGAAATGTCAGCACCGTTGTCTAATTATCCGTGTTTTTACAATATCTCTAGGATTTTCGCAAAATATCAATTTATCTAATTATCCTGCGACAGACATAAGTATTGCGTTTATGCGTAATTAAAGTGTGAAAATAATAATATAAAGTTGTCGAATAGTAGTAGTCTTGCCACCGCACAATCTCGAGTTAGATAAGTTTTTTTTATGAACAACGGGGAGACCTACATCATACCTGATGTTAAGTTTTGATAGGCTGAAGATGGAAGCGAGCCTCTCCCGGAATCCTCAGCCACTGAGGAACTGGCTATCTTATCTCGAACTGCCGGAACACAACAATGCTGAAAACATTGTTGTTATGGCGTCAGGCTTAGATAAGATGGTGGTAGCTAGCCAGGCGGGCTTACAACAAGTCCTACCACCAACCAAACCGAATACAATATGTACCCCCGCTGGGAATCGAACCCGGGACCCCTGGGTCTGATACAGGTGGTTGTACCACTAGACCACAGAGGCGGTTAATAGTTAATAATAGTAAGTTGTTGTTGGTAAGTCAATATTTCGTTTGATGGTTATTTAAATAAATGAACTAGTTATCGAATCGTTTAAGGGGATTCTTACTAAGATTGCTTTTGGATGATGTAACGTTTGGTTGATCGGTTTGGTGAATTATCCATACTCCATCAATTTTTTTTAATGAGAAAATAACTTTTGGCATAACAAGTGCGCCCAAATGTATATTCGTGATGCGATGTAATGCCCGAGACACAAGAGGCTAGTCCAAGCTAGGATAGCAAGGTCGTCATCAGCCATTTTTAATGTCCCCACTGCTGGGGCACTGGCCTTCCATAAGGATGGATAAGGAGAACGGGCCATAACCCACCAAGCCAACTGCAAATGCAGCCGGGACTAACGGCTTAACGTGCCATCCGAAGCATGGAGGAGAAACTTTTGGTCACCCATCCCGTGACCGACCATTGCGAAAGTTGCTTAACCTCAACAATCGCAGGCCGAGAGCGCGAACCACTGCATCACAGGCTAGCAAGGTAGAGCCTCGGTTTACTACCCTGGCTTGTTGTCCTGACCTGGCCCACACTAGAAATGAAGCTAGTTATATTCACACTAAGCTAGAATGACTTGCTAGCTTACTAACGCTGCCTTACTAGCTTCAAAAACAACTACTTAGCGTCATGTTTAACAGGCTTTCAGTTAAACTTTTTGATTATTCATTATTAATTTTTTCATGAACATACAAGTATTACATTACTTATGGTAAATTTTAAATAGAAAATAGTGGCCGAGTCAATTTTTTCCAATATTTTTCTATTTAAAATTTACTATAAGTATAAAAATAGCATTGAAACATGCAAAAATTACAAAATCATAAAGTATTACATTACTTAACAAAAGCCTCGCATAACCTATTAATAGGTTTGACTGCGAGTACGGAATCAAGGTCAGAAGTTAAACAATTAAATAGTTACAAATATTTTAAAAGTTCAAACTAATTAAAAAATTGTTGAGATATTATTATTACTTAAATTAAAAGGTTTTAATACAATGTATTGTTAAGCAAGAGTTTTTTAAGAGATTAAATAATAAAGTTTTCCTATTTGAATCCAGTATATCCGGAGGTAAAGTATAAAGTTGATAAGGTAACCGTTTGGCTATTGTTCTGTCACCATAAGTATTAGAAACTTGGTTTAATATATAAACTCTTTTTGACACTACAGGCGATAAAAATATGATTGCGGTAGTTCCCGGTAATCCATTTCCCGCGCCAAATCCCTTGAACGTGGGTGACATTGTTAGCTTATACGACTGTTCCAATCAAACGCCAGCGAATATCGCCTAAGAGAGCTTACGCACTGCGGCCGAATCCGAATCCGTGAAAATACGGTCCGTCATAGCCGTAGAACTATTTGTAAGGTAATAAATATTAAACAAGAAAATATACTAGAAAAAAGCGATAACATAAGAAATGTTGTGAATAGTGTTAACATAAGAAGTTACTTATCGGATTCGGATCGCAGTGCGCAAGCGACATCTGAATTCTCTCCGAGTTTTCATCCGTTTTTTCTAGTATATTTTCTTGTTTAATATTTATCACACAAAAATAGCATTGTAAAATGCAAAATTAAAAATGTATAAGGTATCTTACGCAATACATCCGTGCCTCTCCCCTTCATCCTAGAATCTCCATGAATCGTTTGAATAAACTGTTTCCTTATTTTAACACAATACGTGTAATTTTTATTGATTGTACGACACATTTTTTTTAAATATAATCAAAATCGCTTAGACATGTCTGACATAAACTCAGTGTCTCGACTCACGATTTTGTTTGTGTTTTTAAGAAATATGTGTTGTGAAATCAATAATAATTGTGCGTGGTTCCACGTGGTGGTGGAAGTAAGTGGAGGTCAAGATGCTAAATTATCCTTTCACTGATAGTGTTAAAATAAGAAGTTACTTATCGGATTCGGATTGCAGTGCGCAAGCGACATCTGAATTCTTACCGAGTTTTCATCCGTTTTTTCATGGATTCGGAAGCAGTGCGTTAGTGTAATCCTCTAAAGGTCGACCGGCAACTTCTGGTAGGTAGGTAATTATTTTTGTTGGTTGGCAAATAAAATGATTAGTACCTAAAAGAGATTGTTATTAAAATGATTCCGTAAGCGGAAATACCGAGAAATCATTCTTACCTTAAAATCTCGAATTCAAGGAAATCTCGCGTAAATAAGACATTAATTTGATTCCATCGTCGTTAATGATTTAAATATTTTCCTTTGAGAATGCTTTATTGAAATTGTATTAGCAATTAATCCATTCATGTGAGGAATGCCAAAAGATGTAAAAAGGAATACCTGGGAAACAGCCACGTTGTTGCAACGTAAATAAATTAGATGCATGTACTGCGTTCGTTTCTGTATCGTGCAAAAGGGCTTTCTTGTCTCAAGGTCTATACAGTCTTCGCACTGCCTACAAACGGCTGAGATGACGCACTCACACATACACGTGCGCTCGTTACTCTTTTAGGCTCGGACTACAGTGAAAAACCAGTGAGACCATATCAGCCGAGTGCAACGACTGTTAATTATGTTTAGACTGTGCTTGTGTTCTGTGGGAATTTTGTGACAAATATTGTAAGGTCAACAGACTTTACATAAGTGGCAAAATTTCTTTAATCTACTTTAAACTTTAAGTGGTTAGCATATGGCAGAAGTAGTACATATTATTTGGATTTTAGGCCAAACTGAGAAACTCCTTTTTTAAATCGGTTAAATTTGATTTGATATTAAGTTTATTAAATCAATAAAGTTACTAGACATATTTTTTCTTTTCAAATTTTCTCAGCTGGAAACCCAGTACTATTTTTATCTCCATAAAAAGGTTCTTCTGTCGTCAGTTAAGTAAACTTATCGCATAATATATTCACCAAGCACGAAACCAGTGAAGCTCGAAGAATTATTAGTGTTCAAAATAAAATACTGTTTAGTACGAAGTTTTTGTTCAAGTGCTTTGTTTTTATTAAAAGTATAAATATATATATTAATACATCATTAGTAATTAATTAGAGAAGTTGAAAATAAATACTCCTTAAGATATTTGCTGAAGTGTTTTGTTTTCATTAAAAGTAAAAATAAGTATCGATACTTCATACGCATGTAAGGTTTTTTTATTTGATTTAATTAATGCCCTGATCAATTCTGAAAGGTAATAATGAATAGTCCTTTCGTTTTTAAAATACTTAAGGCTGCTGCAAAGTCTACATAAACAAGTTCTTAGAATCCCTTTTTGAAGTAGTCATCGACGTCGTCGTCATCAGCCATTTTTAATGTCCCCACTGCTGGAGCACTGGCCTTCCTTATGGATAAGAAGAACAGACCATGACCCACCACGCGGGCCTAATGCGGATTGGTGGGTTTAACGACTGCAAATGCAGCAGAGACCAATGGCTTAACGTGCCTTCCTGTCTTCGTTTGAAGTAGTAAACAGTGAAATAAAAATCTAATAAAATTTATTGATAATGTTGAGGATAGATTATAGCGATTTCATCAGATGGAAAATATCAACAATGTTTTCAGCATTGTTGTGTTTCAGCAGTTACAGATGAGATAGCCAGTTTCTCAGTGATTGAGGGTTCCGGGAGAGGCGCGGCTCTACCTTCAGGCTTATCATTACCATCAGATATTATGAAGGGTAAGCGTATCTCCCGTTGTTCAAAAAATATATAAAACTACGTTTAAAGTACCGACTTCAAAAAATAAAAAACAAAAAATAAGCCATTTCGAGTGACAGCCAAGGCAAGAAAAAAAAAACAAGAGCGCTAATAGAATGGCACGGTTCCTTTAAATGTAGTTTTTTTATTTTTACTTTTTAGTGTCTGTAATTGTTTTGCGCACAAACATACATACATACAGGTCAAACTAAGAAACTCCTTTTTTTAAATCGGTTAAAATCAGTCACAACAATATCAACTAGGTACTAGGTAGGACTAGCCAAAATGTAATTTATATTTTTTAGGATTATGAAAAGAATACTATCCTGATCTTCGTAATTAATATACTCAAACCTTCTCCTAAATGCAAAAAATACTTTTCTGAAAACCGCATCAAAATCGGTTCAGCCAAACGCGAGATAATCGCGGACAAACATACATACATACAGGTCAAAATGAGAACCTTCTTTGGTTTGAAGCCGTTAAAAAATGAGGCACGCAGCCTTAGTAGCAGTAGGGCCATTAAAACGCTAATGAATAATGATATTAAGTTACAGTTCTCCAGCTCAGTTTGCAATGGTGGAAAGTTTCAAACGAGTTGTATCTACTGTAGGTACTAGTCTAGTTCAATATTTAAATAAGTTACACGGCTTTGCTTGGTGCTTTCATAATTGGATACCGCTTAAACATGCGACGCTAATTTGCTGGCGTAACGTCAACAAAATAGTTTGGTAACTGGATAGATTATCTTTTAAAATATTCACATTGCGTGGAGTGAGCAAAAATACTGTAGATAAAAACATTTTATAAAAAAAAATCAAACCGACTTCAAAAATAAAAAATAAAACTTTTGGAGTCGGTGCCAGCCAGGGCATTCTACATTGCACTTCTATTAACTATATATTTTTTTGGCCTTAGCTAGCTAGCACCGACTCCAAAAGTTTTATTTTTACTTTTTGAAGTCGGTTTGTTTTTTTTTATAAAATGTTTTTATTTCAGATTTTTTAGTTACATCATGTGCCGTTACTTACACTAAAAATCAGCCCATACACAACAATGTCATCTAGGTAAACGACTACTTGCCAAAAGGTGATTGATATTTTTCAAGATTATGAAAAAACTACTAGCCAGATCTTCGTAAAAATTATATGGGACCACACATAAACCATTTTCTTTCAGATAAAAAAATAATTATAATTATTGCGTGAAACTTCAGCTCGAACAAGAATCTAACAATTACCTGGATGATATAATTGTTTCATGACTTCCATGACATTAGGCCCCATATCTCCGAAGATTATCATCGGATATCAATGAGACTTATATGGGACCAAATTGACAGTGTACCCGATCGAACAAAAACCCACTTATTAAAATCGGATCACCAACACCGGAGTAATCGGTATACATACATCAGACAAAAAAAATAAAAATACGCGTTGAATTGAGTACCTCCCTCCTTTTTATTGAAGTCGGCAAAAAGGGTTGGAGAAACCGAATCATTACTCCATTTTTCTCTATCTGACTCATTAGATCGGTGGAGATTTTTTTTATGAACAACGGGGAAACGTGTTAAGTATGAACGCTAAAGATGGAAGAGCGTCTCTCCCGGTACCTGAACCACAGAGGAACTGGCTACCTTGGATAACACTGGTGAAAACATTGTGTTTACCGCGTTAGACTTAGATAAGGTAATAGTAGCTATCCAAGCGGACTTACCAAGACCTAACAAGACCTACCGGAAATGGACTAATCGAACCCGAGAACTCTGGGTATGATACCGGGGTGCAGTAACCACTAGACCACAGAGGCGGTTGTACTTTTAAAATTAACATATTTTTCAATAATGAATAAATACGGACAACAACACACACATTGAGCTAATTCCGTATTACGTAAGTAAGTTAATCTCGATTCCATTTTATTGCAAATATAGGTGGTAAACAGGGGTTTTTTATATTGAAGCTTAATCTGTATTATATAATAAGGCATAAAAAAAACTAAACGCAACTAAAGCACTCGGTGTTACGCAAGACAGATTTTACAAACATATGCACATACAGATATTTAAATAACAACTAAACAAATGGACATACACAGATCTTTATCACATAAATGTTTATTCGCCTCTGTGGTCTAGTGGTAACAACCACCGGTATTCGATTCCCAGCGGGGGTACATATTGTATTCGGTTTGGTTGGTGGTAGGACTTGTTGTAAGTCCGCCTGGCTAGCTGACCAACATCTTATCTAAGCCTGACGCTATAACAACAATGTTTTCAGCATTGTTGTGCTCCGGCAGTTCGCGATAAGATAGCCAGTTCTTCAGTGATGAGGATTCCGGGAGAGGCTTGCTTCCATCTTCAGCCTTATTAATACTTAGCATCAGGTATGATGAAGGCTAAGAGTTTTCCCGCTGTTCATAAAAAAACCCGGGTGGAGATCGAACTCACGATCCCAGGCCCCCTAGCCTGAACACCGCTATACCGCGCGCTATGATATGGCGCATGATGCTGTCTTGGTTATCCTAATAAGATATGAGCGGGACAGTGATACGTTATCGAGAAACGAATGTCGATAAAAGCCGCTTATACTAGGCAGGCTGACTCAGTAGGCATAGTCACAAAACTACCTTCAAACGCAGGGTCAGGAATGCCGCAGAGATCCGCAAGTCGAAGGTTGTCGAAGAGTACCTGAAAAAGAAAGAGGAATATGAGCAGGAGGCAAAAACCGCTCAGACAGAAAGTTAGAAAGGGTTCTGTGGGAAGGAGAACAGAGATCTACAGGATTATAGGTAGGACTATGAAAAGCAATGTCCTAAAAGTAATGTAAATCCCCAATACAATTATGAAAGACTAGATATTAGAAACAAATTAGATAAGAAAATTACTCTGGATACAACACAGGATATTATGACAGACAAAAGTAATATTCCTTGAATATTGTAAAAAGATTACCGAAAAACCCTAAAGAGAAATAAGTCAGATTAGAAACTATATTATTATAGTTTATTGTAGTATACTATAAAAATAGCATAAAATTTTTAAGTAAAAATTTAAAATTTAGAAATAAGGATGTATGACATAAAATGTAGAATAAGAAAACTGTATTAGAAGTAAAAGACAAGAAAACGGTAAAAATTAGCAACGCAACAAAAATAATATTATATTATTACAAATTATAGTAAGAATATGCAAATAAAAAAAGAAAAAAAAAGAAAATGTAATCATAAGAAGTAGCAAATAAAGAAAATTGCAAAGTGTATTCCCTCAGAACCCCTCGAAAAAGTAAAATAAAAAATAAAAATAGGCATAGGCGGCAATTCCAGCCGTTATAGTAAAATAGGTGATATATGAACGTGTAGTATGCAAAATAAAACTGCGAGAAGCTTAGGAGATTGAACTTGAATGGAACAGTAGAAAACTAAACATGTTAAAACAGGCTCTAACCCGATGTTAGAGGTACGAGGAAAAATAAATAGGCATATTCAGGACCAGCCAATGCACCATCGGGCTAATTCTCCACAGCCATAGGGCCATTCTAGATAGCCACCGGGCCATTCTCCACAGCCATAGGCCCTTTCTAGATAGCCACCGGGCCATTCTCCACAGCCATAGGCCCTTTCTAGATAGCCACCGGGCCATTCTCCACAGCCATAGGCCCTTTCTAGATAGCCACCGGGCCATTCTCCACAGCCATAGGCCCTTTCTAGATAGCCACCGGGCCATTCTCCACAGCCATAGGCCCTTTCTAGATAGCCACCGGGCCATTCTCCACAGCCATAGGCCCTTTCTAGATAGCCATCGGGTCATTCTTCACAGTCATAGTGCCATTCTAGATAGCATTCGGGTCATTCTCGATAGACAGACAGAGAAGGGTTAAGTATCGCCACCTCTAATAATAACCCCACCCACTGAAATTAAAGAAAGAACCAAATCTTTAACACAAGAACCCTAAAACAAAACCCAAAATAAACTCGACTACTATTATTTCTCAACATTAGACGCCTAAAGCCGAACTTTCATCATTTCTCCAGAATTGTTGTACAACTTTGTTTTAGAGAATAACTTTTAACAAGCATTTGTTCGACAGAAAGCTTTCAGCAGCCTAATAGGTTTCAGGAGCTAAATTACAGTGTAATAATAATTTTGAGGGAAACAAAAACAGAAAAAAAATCTTAAAATGAAAAGTTAAACTTAGCTCACAATCTCGCCCATCAGTAGAGACATTAATGGTTGATGATGAAGTAATTTCAATGTCCCCACTGCTGGGGCATGGACCTTCTTTATCACGTTCGCCACCGACGAAACAGTGAGATATTTGATTTGGACCATGGGAGACAGTGTTAGGCGACAATGGAACCTTTCGTTCAAGCCGTGTCCAACAAAGTCGACCGCGCGTTTGGGCCTATTTGAATTTTGCTGACGGCCAGCGGTATTAAGATAATTTGCTTATGAGCTGACCCGCGCGGCCCTGTATTTTAACCGACATTGCTTGGTTTACTAAGAACTTTAATTTAGAAAAAAAGAGATACTTTTTGAAAAGCTTTCAGTAAACGGTCAGTCACTATTATACAGGGTTATTTTTTATTTAGTGCGCAAACAAGTGATGGCACAGCTGTTTCATAAATTTTTGGAGTAGGTATTGATAGAGTTGGTGCCGTATTAAAAATTGATCGTGTATAAGTCTATTTATCGGGTATTTTTATTTAGTGAGCAAATTTCAGGTGATATTATTCCATCTACAGCTCCACTGCTGGACATAGGCCTCTCCTACCTCACGCCTATTGTGGCGTTTAAAGGAGGCTATTATATAGCCTACTGACTGCTACCACGCTGGTCAGACGGGTTGGTAGAGGGTTTGTTTCAAGTATTCCTTCTCTCGCACAGGCTTTCAATGCGTCAAGCCTCTTAGTCGACTCTTACGACAACCAAGGCATGTAAGGGAGAGGTAACACTTGTATTCTTAGGCCGTCACCACACGGCAGGTGTTATTATTATATCACCTGAAATTTGCTCACTTAATAAAAATAACCCTGTATGATTTCTTACAAAAATTAGAAAATACGAAGCTAAATACATAAAAATAAACTACATAAAAAGGTACCTGAACCAATAGAGCCTTTCTTCGTATCGTTTTTATTAAACTTTACAATTTTGTTGTAAATAAATAAATAGGTAACCTTTATTATATTTCATCGGCGGCTGTTGTTTCAGACAAGTATTATACTATAAACAATAGAATATTAATATTTTTTTATAGAGCCTTGACACCAATTTTGGTCACCCATCCTACGACCAACCACAACTAAGGTTGCTTAACCGCCACGATCACACGTTGTCCCTCCCCGTGCCTGAGCCAATGAGATGCCATTTTTTTTAAAGTGGAGCAAGATCGGCATATCAGTAGTTACGACGTAGCTGAAGAACTGGGAATTGACCACAAAACCGTTTTGGCGCATTTGAAAAAAACTGGGCAGACAAAAAAGCTCGATATTTGGGTACCTCACGAGCTCACTGAATGAACCGTGTACTCATTTGTGATTCTTTATTACGACGTAATGAAATCTAACCATTTTTGAAGAAGCTGATAACTGGTGATAAAAAGTGGATCACGTAAGACAAGAACGTGTGAAAAAGGTCGTGGTCAAAGGCCGGTCAGGCTTCACAGACTGTCGTGAAACCCGGGTAAACTCGCAACAAGGTGATGCTGAGTGTGTGGTGGGTCTGGAAGGCTCATTATGAGCTGTTACCACCACCCAGGACCATCGATTCTGAACTCTACTGCGAACAACTGATGAGATTAAAGCAAGATGTTGAGGGAAAGCGGCCGGATTTAATCAATAGAAGGGATGTGGTTTTTCATCATGATATCGCTAGACCTTACACATCTTTAGCCACTCAGCAAAAATTAAGAAAGTTTGGCTGGGAGGTGTTAATGCATCGGCCGTATAGTCCTGAACTTGCACCTTCAGATTTCCATCGGTTTCGGTCTCTTCACAATTCTTTAGGTAGTGTACTGCCAAAACCACTTGTCGCGGTATTTTGTACAGAAGTCCCAAAATTTCTATAGCAATGGGATCATAGTCCCTACCTACAAGATACATACTGTAGGTAAATGTAAATAAACTATATTAAAAAATGCTTTAAATTTTCTCATAAATGCGAAGAAACTTTTCGCCCAACCTAATATTAAGTACGAGAGAGCGATTTTATGTGGTGTTTGCCTCTTCTCTAGTTAGTATACAAAAAGCTCAGTCCTATGAAACTTTTCTAGTGCTTTAGTAATGGGATTGTAAATATTATTATTATTTATAAACATAACACGACTCAATTATCCATGTTAGCCGTTCAGAGTTTTTCCACGTCCCACCAGAATCCTTTATAAACAATTTGCCAAACAAAATCCTACTTTAATTACAACACAAAGAGCGTCCTTTGACACGCTACTATCTGACACAGTGTAATCAAAAAGCGAGGGTACTTCCATTAATTTATCCTCGGTAATTAAAGAACTTGATGCACAGAAGGGACCAAATCTAGTTTAGTTTCGTTTAATGGGCTATTCCCGACGATGCCACAGAGTAGATAAATTGAGTACGCTTGGATTAAAGGTTAAAATACACAGTGGTCAGCAGGTGTGACATACACGCCGCCGCCGCGGTTCCCGCTCTGTGTTTTAAGCTGTAATGGTTCGGTTTGTCTAAAGGATGGGCAGTGAAAGCTAATTTTTCTGCTACTAGCCTTATATTATTTTTATGAATGTCTTTGTAGGTATGTCCTTCACTTTTTCATGCCTATATATATAGGTATAGATTTGACGTGGAGATGGACTTTTTTTATAAACAACGGATGCTAAGTTATGATAAGGCTGAAGGTGGAAGCGCGTTTCTGGTTGAATCCTCAACCACTGAGGAACTGGGTAGCCGGCTATTTTATCTATAAGGTGGAACACAACAATGCTCAAAACATTATTGTCATGGCGTTAGACTTAGATACGAGGGTGACATAGCTAGCAAGGCGGACTTACAACAAGACTACTTGTCTTTTTATCGCGAAAATTTTAAGTGATCCCTAAAAACCCTATGTAAACGAAGTCGCTGGTGTAACATTAGCTAGTCCATAATACTCAACTTTTTTATTATACTGTACGAACTACCTTTATTCTAGTCTGTCTACTAAGCTAATCCTGTATAAGTCTACATAACTTGAACATGTGAATAGACGTAAAGCTAAGCTAGGGATAGCGCAGTTATATCATGACTTACGATCTTAATTGAAATGCACTAGAAGCGCTTTAGCGAAATAATGTTGTGATATGTGATGAGTTGTGTGTAGCGCTTTTAGTGCTTAATGTTTCTGTAACTAAATTTTTTGCTTCTTGTATGTTGAAAAGATATTTAAAGTAACTATTTTAAAGTAAAAAAAACTCTTTTAATTCGCTACGATGAAACATTTGAGGCATCGTATCTGATGTGCCGTGTGGTGACGGCCTAAGAATACAAGTGTCACCACTCCATTACATGCCTGGGGTGTCGTAAGAGTCGCTAAGAGGCTCGACGCATTGAACACCTGTGTGAGAGAAGGAAAACTTGAAACAAACCCTCTATTAACCCGTCTCGCCAGCGTGGTAGCAGTAGGCTAATATCCTCCTATGAACGCCACAATAGGCGTGAGGCCTATGTCCAGCAGTGGATGTCCACAGGCTGATGGTGATGATATTTAATATTAACTACTTAGTGAAAGTCCGCTTTCGGACAATTTGTCCTTTTTTTTTTTTTTTTATGAACGACGGATATACTCTTAGCCTTCATCATACCTGATGTTAAGTTTGATAAGGCTGAAAGATGGAAGCGAGCCTCCCCCGGAATCCTCAGCCACTGAGGAACTGGTTATCTTATCTCGAACTGCCGGAACACAACAATGCTGAAAACATTGTTGTTATGGCGTCAGGCTTAGATAAGATGGTGGTAGCTAGCCAGGCGGGCTTACAACAAGTCCTACCAACAACCAAACCGAATACAATATGTACCCCCGCTGGGAATCGAACCCGGGACCCCTGGGTCTTATACCGGTGGTTGTACCACTAGACCACAGAGGCGGTTAAAAAACTTGTTTCAGAAAATATAAGTATCTGACGATCTACCGAGCATACCAAGTTAACCCATCAATACTCTTCAATATATTCCATTTTCATTACTCTAAAACAATAATCCTTCCAAGTATTAGAATTAACTTTCATAAAAGGCTCAAATAAGAGAGTTTTCGGTACAACATAAATATTTTTGTAGAAACTCAGCAAAGAAATGAACAAAGGGATAGAAGTTTTTTCTCAAGCGTTTTGCTTTATACGTCATTCGCACACAACCACACAAGACAAAATTTTTACAAAGAGAAATCTGTTCTTTGGATGTATTTTTTCATGAATCGATTGTCAATTACACTGACATTCATAAAAATTGGGTCAAACAACATCACATACACTGACCTAATTCCGAAATAAGTAGCATCGTAATAACTATTAGAAATAAATATAATGATGAGAGCTCAGTGACGCAGTGTTTTTCGCAATGGTCGGTCACGGGATGGGTGACCAAAAATGTCCCTCATTGCTTTTTTTATCGTTAGATAAGAAAGAATGGGCCATGACATACCACGTAGGCTCATTGAAGATTGGTGGGTTTTGACTTCAAATCCGACCGAGACCGACGGGTCACAAGTCAAAATAATAAGTTATTTGTGACTTACCAATCAAACAAATTCATTTCTCCTTATCCATCCATAAGGAAGGCCAGTGCCCCAGCAGTGGGGACATTAAAAATGGCCGATGACGAATCAAAAAAACAATATCTGTCTAATACTGATCATTAGGAAGCCAAAAACAATATTATAAACATACCAGCTTCCGCCCGCGGTTTCATCCTCGTGGTTGTCGTTCCCGTGGGAATATCGGGATAAAAGATAGCCTATGTTACTTTCCGTCCTTTCAACTAACTTTATGCCAAATATTAAGTGGATCAATTGCTTAGTTAGGACGTGAATGAAGGACCATCAAACACACTTTCCCATTTATAATATGATAGTAGAAAACAAAGAATATGTAGCATAATTCCACAAGAAAAACTTACATGCAAGATGCACCGCCGCCCGCCCGCAAACAAATGCAGATGCAACACAGTGACACACCTTGCACCTTCACCGACTACTCTACACGTGTTTGCCCAAGCACGGAGCATCCTCAGGGTTTGTTAGACCGTGCAATACCAGCACCGAGACTCGGTTTATGCTATATATTCTGGTTTTCTACTAAGATATGGATTTCCGCCAAGTAACGCCTGATTCTATCAAATACTTATAATATGATAGTTAGGATTCAAACAATAACCAACCATGTCATTTGATAACTTCTTATAAATACATTTTCGACATCATTTAGCTCATTTCAGTAGAGCTTACTTCAAGAATTACATTTGGGCTAGGCTAGTCTTGTCCTAGATAGATCTAACTTTGTGAACAGTGCAAATACATCGAATTCACCAAATCACCAAGAACCAAACCATCTACAATTGTCAACATAAAACTGAGGTCATCAATCACTCCTCTCGCACTTGACCGATTATTATTTACACACGCCAATGGTTTTGTGAGCTATATAAATTGCGAAATCGAATGGTACTACTATCCATCATACACGACCAAATGACCAGCGTTTGAATGGCATCACTTCTTTGAATGACCAATGTCTTTGGATAAAGAATCCTTGAAGGAATAGATAAGGTCCCTTTTTGAATGTGGATTATAAAGAAATAGGAGAACAGACTAATTAAATAATACCACTTAAAATCACTTATCTAAAGTAAAAGTTGTTGTCTAAATTAAACAACCGTTAAGTCGATTGATAATGAAGATGACGTTAGAGAAATGGTATCAAACAAATATAAAAAGTATTAAAGTGAAGAAGATTAAGGTTCTATTAAACATGTAACACAACACAAAGTATTCGATTGATATCAAACTATAAAATCAATAAAGACTATTAAAACTATATTAGACAAGGCTCAGTTGATTACTGCTCTATAATATTTAATTAACAGAAAACCAAACAAAATTGGTTTATGGATGCTTAATGTCAGGTTTTTATCTATACTATATAATATTACAAAGCTGAAGAGTTTGTTTGTTTGAACGCGCTAATCTCAGGAACTACTGGACCGATTTAGAAAATTCTTAGACCACTAAAAAGCTACATTTCTCCCGAGTGACATGGGTTATATTTTATCACCAAAATTCCCACGGGAACGGGCACCACGCGGGTAAAACCGCGAGGATCCGCTAATTATGTAATATACAGCAGTAATTTTTCATTATTTATTTCAGGCAACTGACAGCACCGCGTACGAACGATTTTCGTTCTGTAAATATTGGTGTGAACTCTCCAAAAATATTAACTAATGTATAAAATAAGGCACGGACAACAAATTATCATAGCAGAGCGGAGCCAATAATAAAAATACTTGTCTCTGAACATTGGCCTGTCGAACAATAACTTTGAAGTCGAATCATTAAGAAAATATCTTTGAAAAATAAGAAGATTTATCACTCTCACTATGAGAGAAGACAAATTAAAGCGAAGAGCATATTAAAATTTGATTCCGCTAAGAATATCCAATCTAGGATCTAAAGTAAAAGTGTCACTAAGAAAACTTCTAAGTAATGTAAATTAAGCGAACGTGAGGTCAGAAGGGATAAAAGCCACAAGGAAAAGTTTACTATAAGACCCCCAGAAAAATGGCAAGAGAGTACCGCTAACAACCTACGTGAAAGACTAAAAGAAACGCAATCAATTCTCAGTACGCCGTACTAACATTATTGTGAGTATCCTATTTATTTTAGAGCCTTACATCTCATGTTCACAGATCCTCAAATCGCACTCGGTAACTCTTTAATATAAATTATTCGGAAGGCGTCCGCCTTAAGAATTCGTGGATTTATGAAGCTACGTGTTCAGTCTTGGATAACGGTGTAAAATAGGAATGGGCGCGTTTGGGTAACCTATTGGCTTTCCCTACATTTGAGGGAAGATTGGTGGATTAACCGGAAAAAAGATCTGGATCATTTTGTTGATACTTTAATGCAGATATAAAATCAAGGTAACTAAGTTACTTCCTTGCTAGCTTTAGTTGCTTGCTTCCTATATGTGAGTACGAGTAAATGTGCATGCAAAATTGACTGAAAAGGAAAAAAGGTGCATGATTTGACAAATCATGCACCTTTTTTTCCTTCGACTACTCAAAAGTCATCCAAAGAAACCACAAAAATTAAAAAACACCAAAAAATAAAAACATTTTATAAAAAAAATTCAAACCGACTTCAAAAAGTAAAAAATTAAACTTTTGGAGTCGGTGCCAGCCAGGGCATTCTACATTGCACTTCTATTAACTATATATTTTTTTGGCCCTAGCTAGCACCGACTCCAAAAGTTTTATTTTTTACTTTTTGAAGTCGGTTTGAATTTTTTTTATAAAATGTTTTTATTTCAGATTTTTTAGTTACATCATGTGCCGTTACTTACACTAAAAATCAGCCCATACACAACAATGTCATCTAGGTAAACGACTACTTGCCAAAAGGTGATTGATATTTTTCAAGATTATGAAAAAACTACTAGCCAGATCTTCGTAAAAATTATATGGCACCACACATAAACCATTTTCTTTTAGATAAAAAATTAATTATAAAAATCTGTTAACAACTGGCGAAGTTATAGCAAAACATACATAAAGAAAAGGTCGAATTGAGAACCTCCTCCTATTTTGAAGTCGGTTAAAAACAAAAACTACGGACAATTAGATCTTAGTTCGTAAAATATAGCGCGTTTAATATCCGGAAAAGTTTTATTTCAATGAACAGTGCGCGCCAAAACTTAAGATGTACGTATACGTGTGGTGACGGCCTAAGAATACAAGTGTCACCACTCCCTTACATCCCTGGGATGTCGTAAGAGTCGACTAAGAGGCTCGACGCATTGAACACCTGTGCGAGAGAAGGAAAACATGAAACAAACCCTCTACCAACCCGTCTGGCCAGCGTGGTAGCAGTAGGCCAATAACCTCCTATGACCGCCACAATAGGCATGAGCTAGGAGAGGCCTATGTCCAGCAGTGGACGTCCACATACTGATGATGTGTGATGTGACGTATACTCAAAGGCGTGTTCGGCAAAGGTGCAAAGTTTGTGCCAGTCCTCGATTTTGCAATTACTTCTCAAACGAGTGGTTAGTAAAAATGCAAGATGTGTCACAGACTTGCTTTTACATTTATTTGCCGTTAAGACTTTGCATCTTGCAAGAATTTGTGGAAATAGGACTTCTAATATGAAACGATATTAGAAGTCCTACAAAATATAACTGGAAATAAAATATATTTTGTTTATCTCTATAGGAATAGAGAATTCGAAAGTTGAAGGTGACCGGAACTGACGCGAAACAGACTCTTGGATATGAACTTGCCGTTTGGATATGAACTTATTTAGGAGTCCGAAGCGAGCGTCAAGAGATGGCAGAAATATGGATTAATTGCATTCAAGAGTCACATCGTAAAAAGCGTCATCGTCAATCTTGTTTAAATACTGCTAAGTCTTAATAGTAATTTTACGGGAGCGCAGGCCAGAGACGTAATCAATCAAGCATCTTCCTAGATTTTTTTAACGTAAACCAGTGGGCCTACTGCGTAAGTGCCGTCGGCATCGCTGTCAACTTCACTTTGACAGCCGACGGCCATTTCGTAAAACGTAACTTCAACGTTATCGTCCTAATAATAAGATTCCTTTTCCATAGTCGGTTAATTCTCAAGTCTGTGTACGACCGAGACAGCGCTATAGCATCAGCGCTCGAGTGTGAAGAGCCGTGCCCATATTTGACAAGTCGACGACGTCGACGACACTTCCGCGGTAGGGCCACTGGTCGTAGATGGGGTCCATACTTCCCAGTTCCGGGGCCAGGATGGGAATCACGTGGGTGAAACCGTGGGCGGCCACTCAGTCTCGTGTAAGGACCCGGTTCCGGAAAAACAGTTACCGTTTTTATAAATGCCTATATTACTTACATAGATTAGGTGTAACAAAAAAAAGCACCTATTCAACCCGGCCAGCTGTCTAGTGTCGGCTTAGAATAGCACTACCCCCTCTCATCCCGTGGGTTTCGTAAAAGGCGACTAAGGGACTCAGCCTTCAGGAGATGGGCAGCAGCGTCTCCTACATACTTGGCCATACTGCGATCGCCAACCCGCCTGCCAAGCGTGGCGATTATGGCAAACCCCCCCTTTTGGGGGAGGCCTATACCAAGCAGTGGGTATTATATGGCTGAGACGACGAACCCGGCCAGTTTCGACACAGACCCAGAGATGTGAAAAGTCAGTCTAGCCAAGCCCGCTTCAGCTAAATATGCAGAACGCTATGCCATATATATTTAAAGTATGTTGTGAAGAATTGCCAGTTGCTAATGAATGTTCCCAGATCTGCAAAGGCAGTCACGTATAGCCCCTATTAACGACCTGGGCCCTGTTTCATAAAGCCTGACAACTTGACAATTTGTCAACTAAGCTCAAACATACTTTTTTATCACTGATCTACGCAATTTTGACCTTGTCGTCATTGCAGAAGGTAAGTTTTCTATAAAAAGCAATCATACATTACGATGTTCTATTTTTCAAAATCCTATTACGAACTCTTTCGATCAAGTAAGAATTTATAAAAGAAAAATAACTGTCACTCCTCATTCTGACATAGCCCAAGGATGCCTATCAAAAATGTGCGACAATTTGACAAATATGTCAGATTTCCCGATTACAAATATGTTAGACCAAATGTTTTATGAAAAGCTAAATTGTAGAATTGTCGCGACAATTTGACAATTACGTCGGCTTTTCCTATAGTACCAATAGCACCAATGTTTTAGAAACGTACAATTGTCAAATTGTTCTGTTACCTGTCGCTGACAATTGTAATCTTTATGAAACAGGGCCCTGGTTTACGTCTAAAAAAATGCATTGTAGGAGTATGTTTGACTGATCAGGTCCCTGGCCCCTGGGCTTTGGGATCATTATACATCCAAATCGACAATTCATTTCTTTAACAGTTCACATAATTAATTACATAAAAACATTTTTTCATCTTCATTATCAGACAATAGACTATCAGTGTAAAATACCAAAACGCTGTAACTTGGACCTCCTCATGAACTTTAGTTGACTGCTGGGTCAGCGCTACTAAAGATATCTTATGAGATGGTCTTTAAATGCTCACAATATGTTATAAACTTAATAAAATTATAGCGAGTAGAGTGTTGAGTGGGAAATAATTAATACCAAAATATACTTGGATATAGAGTATTGTTTTGCAGAGTTGTATTATTTTTGGACTTAATACTCTACTCTTCCATAACAACATTTGTTTTTTCCGCTCTGAAACTTCTACTTTAAAGGCTTGGACAATTTCAGTTCACCGATGCCTCGGCGCAAGTGGCTTCTCATTCTGCTTGAAGATTTACGACGAAAACAAACAAACAAACAACAAATATTTCCATACAATCACACCAATTATCTAGCCCACGTTAAGTATCATGAAGAACTTGTGTTATGGATACTAGATAACGGATATACATACTTATATAGGTACTTTTTTTGTAAATACATACATAATATACATATTAAACACCCAGACCAAGACAAATAGACATTTATGGTAAATTTTAAATAGAAAAATATTGGAAAAAATTAACTCGGCCACAAGTGAATTCTCAGACGGGAATCGAACCCGCGACCTTTGGAAATCCGGTCCAATGCTCTGGACCGGATTTTAAATATTTTTCTATTTAAAATTTACCATAAGTATAAAAATAGCATTGAAAAATGCAAAAATTACAAAAATCATAAAAAAAAAACAAATAGACATGTTCATGCACACAAATATTTGTCTTGAAAACAGATAGTCTATAGAAAAATTAAGGTAAGGAAGAACTTTTCCTGTGTGCTTCTTGTGTTTCAATATAAGAGGAAGAAAAACCAGATGTTTTTTACCTCAGTTTGAAGGCAGTTGAAAGGGTGTCAGTGTCTTTGCGCTGACTGTACCTGAAAACAAAATAATAAAAAAAGTATGAACAACCATGAAACGTTACAATTTTATTTGGCCATATTAAGTTTTCTTTGTCTTCACCGTAGTTATTATTTTTGTTTCAGTAGAAAGTACAACATTCAGCAAAAACCAATCGATAAACGTGACATAAGCAAATCCATCTGTTTCAAAAGCTACTGCAGCATAACGAAAAAGAACCGGCAAGAAAATCGTCAATGGCTGTCTTTCTACATCAAGTGTTATTACGTAAAGAGACGACACTTTTATAGTAACCTCAGCGAACACATTTCCCAAAAAACGAATGAATTATAAACAGGCACGACAGGATTACAAGTCTCTACAATCCCTGATTTACGTGAAAATGTTAAACGCCCAAAAAGCTTCGGCAACATTCTCGTTCGTCGCCAATACTAACTTTTTTCCCAAATCCGTCGGATCTCCTGCAATACAATGAGATTTTTTTTATCAATACTCTCATGACTTAGCCCTTAAATTAGGTCCAGATTACCCCAAGCGCCTGGGATTGCCACGAAAATTGAGGGGAATCGAGAAAATGAGGGAACGTGGGTACCAAACGACTTGGCCGAAGAGTTTTATTTAAGCTCAGTTGTCAAAATGAATCTCCTTATTTATATCCGAGATCATGTTGGCACGCACCGCGCCAGATTCTCGCGGATTCCGAAAAATATATTTTGGCTGTTCGACGTCTTTTCAGAATTTTAATCAGGAAAAAGTGTACGTTTGACATTTTGAAAGGTATACCCTGAATTATTCATGAAGTAGGAATATTGAAATTGGATATCGAAAACTTTGAGAGTTGTTGCCAGCTAAGTGTTTTAACAGCAGTATTGTTACATTTTGTTGGGGAAAAGTTTCGCGTATCCCGAGAATATTATAATAACACGGGCTCCTGATTGACCTCTAAGAGCTTCGGTGAAAAGGCAACTTTAAGTCTTGGGAACAAGGTTGCAAATGAAATGGTTGATATGATATTATCGCCATTTGGAATTGATAAGTGGAGCAAGTTGATACTTTTGTTATAAAAGAAAAGACGAGACGGTAACGGTGATTGTATATATTCAGAACGAATTGATCTGTCAATAATCTTGAATAGACTTTATTATTATTCCCCCAATGCGAACGAACACTGTTTATATTTTATCTTTGACAAAGGATAAATTTATATTGTATCAGAACCCGAAAACCTATTGAATAAACGTTTTTGACAGAACTAGTTTAGGTTTCTTTAGTTATATATAACTAAAGAAAAGAAGCAGCTTGATTATTGTGGAGTTGCAAAAGTAGTATTAAGTTTGACGACCTGTTTGACGCAGGGGTACTAAGCCCACCTTCTGCGCCAGAAGTCCCGGGTTCGATCCCCGGACACGACAAATATTTGTGTGCATGAACATGTCTATTTGTTTTGGTCTGGGTGTTTGATATGTATATTATGTATGTATTTACAAAAAAATATTTATGTATGTTTATCCGTTATCTAGTATCCATAACACAAAAGTTCTTCGCGAAACTTAACGTGGGCTAGTTAATTGGTGTGATTGTATGCAATTATTTATTTCTTTTATTTGATACGATTTTTCAAATAACGTCATAATGTTTTTAAAGTAGATGTGTGTGTTTGTATTATTTATTCTATTTTCTCAACATTTCAGCATATTTGCATCCTTACAAATAAACGGCCTGCAAATGGGCTGCGGTCGAATTTATTTTAATAAAAAAATCTCTGTCGCTCTGCTATGTGCTATTAAAGCCACAATTTTCTTGACATCAAAACGTGTCCAGAAATCATTAGTACTTACGAAAATTATACAAACAACCAATATAAATTGGGAGTGTTAAGATTTATAAGTATTACAAAGCTGCTATTTTGAAGAAAGACGTGTTTGTGTTTAAAGCCATAGATGAAGGCTGATTCTCCTTTATAAAACAACCATACTTATTTGTACAAAGATAGTACAAATTCATCTCATACGGCTAAGCCACAGTCTGGGGATCAGAGCTAATCCTGACTTAGTTGTGGGCCAAATTGTATTGTTCACTTAAGCTTGTGGTTACCTTCCTATTTATTATGCTATGTTATTAGTCCTGATGGAAAATGAAATAGCTGATGGGTTACAATCTTGAATGGACATTTTAAGATTAGGTTTCTCTTTACAAACGTTTTGGTTAGTAATAGGATTTGTTGTAAACCGTAGACAATGTCGGCAACACCGACCAACATTGCATTTTTAATTTGTGTTGTGGTAACACTACCTTCTTCCTTTTTTTGCTGCGAACAAAACTGCGTGTGGTGTATGTGCTCTTTAAATTAAATAAATACAAATTATCAGTGAAACGGTGTTTCAGTGCATTAGTCCAAATCAACGCAACCCTATGAATGCTACAAATGGTCCTTCGAGCCGGATATGAACCAGCGACCTATGAATGCTACAGACAAAGTAACATCGTTATGTAGCGAAACGATAATTCGATTCATTATTGTCTATATTCGCCAATGTGTGCGTCTCCTCTTACCTATAATTTTATTTAGTTAACAAATGTAAAATCCGTTATCTGTATGTGCAGTATTTAAGTTTTGTTAAGTTTTAATTTAGAGCTGTGGATTTTGAAATAATTAAAAAAATAAATCAACTTGCAGTAAGACCACGTGATTGAGCGCGGCCTATGTCAATCCGGCAATCCCATACATTTAATTCTTTTCGAACTTCGTTGTCGTTGTAAATATTTAACAAGAAAATATACTAGAAAAAAGCAACTAGTCTCATGTCGCCCTGACGGGATTCGAACCCGCATCCTTGGGAGTCCGGCCCAATGCACTAACCAATTATGCTACAGAGACCTATGAGGACACGTCGAATTTTTCTAGTATATTCACTGTTCTACGGTGTTGGCCACCGTCGTTCCATCAATGAGAGAAATATCCTCGCATTCGAAAGAAACATCTTTACAGATGTTTGACTATCGATTAAGATGAAATAGCCATTTAATTATAACTTTTTAATTTTGCATTTTACAATGCTATTTTTATGTGATAAATATTTAACAAGAAAATATACTAGAAAAATGCAACTAGTCTCATGTCGCCCTGACGGGATTCGAAGAAAAAAAAATTTGACGTGTCCTCATAGGTCTCTGTAGCATAATTGGTTAGTGCATTGGGCCGGACTCCCAAGGATGCGGGTTCGAATCCCGTCAGGGCGACATGAGACTAGTTGCTTTTTTCTAGTATATTTTCTTGTTAAATATTTATCACATAAAAATAGCATTGTAAAATGCAAAATTAAAAAGTTATAATTCGCTATCGTTTTTGAATTGTTACTTTGGCTAGCACTAATCTAAATGCTTTTTTAATAATGATCCTTTTCTTTCCTACTGATATTATAAATGCGAAAGTATTTGAAGATGTTTGGGTGGATGTATGTTTGTTACTCTTTCACGCAAAAACTTTGGCTGAAATTTAGCACACAGATAGTAGATAGCCTGGATTCATAGATTAATTTACATCCCGATTTTTTTTACAGGTACCTGGGCAGGCCTTTGACTACCATCGTGCTTAGTAAACAGGATGTGATCTAAGGTGTAACTTGCTTGCCCAGGAAATAGCTATTCACTCTCGCCTTGAAGAGACCAAGGTTATAGGAATCAGGGAATACATGAGCAGGCAGCGCATTCAATTCTTTAGCGGTTCGCATTAGAAAAGTTGGTACGGAACGCTGGAATGTCAACGACGTACGGGTGATAAGCTAACCTGCGTCTGGTACCCCGATGGTGCAAACGGCCTGGAGAAACAAGGTCGTGCAGTTCTATAGTGTATCCTATAAAGACCGATAAACATGCAACTTTGCGGCGGTGACTGAGGCTCTGAAGTTCCGCCTTGGCCAATGCTGAGTTTACAATGAGTTGGCATGGTTTTCAATCGATTCCAGAAGCTCTAGCTGATACTTAGCAGAACCATCCCACAGGTGACAGCAGTACTCCATGCACCGCCGAATCTGCGCTTTGTATAAAAGAAGCAGCCGATTCGGAGAAAAGTATCCAGTATCCAGTTTCTTTGCAGCACACTTAGCAATGGAGTCGATGTACTCACCAAAGTTCAGGTTGGAAGACAGGTTTAGGCCAAGTTAAGGATACACCCTGGAAAGTCAGAATCAGTTGGAAGGGACTCCGTTTGCGATGAATAAACAAGCCTGTGTTTTAGTGACATTAAAACTGACAAGATTGGCGTTGCTCCAACCGGAGACAGTCTGAAGTGTCAGATTCATATGCTCGATAAGGGACTCTCGACAAGACTGGATTTCATCACTGGTAGCCTTTGCAGTTGAGAGATATGTGCTGGTTAAGGTGGTATCATCTGTATACCCAATGGTATCAGACACCAGCAGGTCGTTGATGTGCAGAAGAAACGGTGTCGCAGACAGGGCAGATCCTTGGGGAACACCTGCATCAATTTCTTTTAGGTCGGATGATTGACCATCTATTACTCGGATGGAGCGATTGCGAAGAAAGTCAGCAATCCAATCCAATTTTCACGGGAAAGGGAACTGCGAGGGTAAAACCGCGGGCGTCTGCTAGTCTTTTATATGTAGCGCAATTACACAGGTTTAATTTATCATCGTATTTTTATTTCAACATTATATCTTCAGATTGGTACGTTTCTCGTGCGTAAAACTCTTTGAACTCGAGTGTCGTCAAAGGTACAAGTATCATTTAGAGCAGTTTAAGGGCCGTATAATTCCGACTGTAGAGGATTCTTGATGCTTGAAGAGTTGGATTTCGAAGTAGGGTGACAACGGTAAAGGTGAGCCTTATTATGGGACATATTAAAACCTGGGACAAATAAACATAGTTTTTTTTTATTATCAGTAAAACTTTTTGTGGTAGTCATTTCTATCTATAAACTAGCAGCCGCCCGCTGTTTCACTCGCGTTGTTCCCGTTACCTTAGTAATATCGGGATAAATAGTATCTTGTGTTCATTCAGGCTATCTTTTATCTGTGTGCCTAATTTCAGCAAAATCGGTTCAGTAGTTTTTGCGTGAAAGAGTAACAAACCAACAAACTGACATACTTTCGCATTTATAATACTAGCGACCTGTTCCTGTTCTCGTGGGAATATCTGGATAAAAAGTATCCTATGTGTTAGTCCACAACTTGGAGTCCCTATATACTAAATTTCATCCAAATCCGTTCAGTAGTTTTGACTTGAACGAGTAACAAGCAACCAAACAAATAAACAAACAAACAAACTGACATACTTTCGCATTTATAACATTAGTAGGATTTATAGGATATTAGTAGGAAGTAGGATAAGAAAAACTTTTACTATAGAGATTGAACCAACTACTACGGACTGACTAAGTGGAATTAGTACCACTACGCCATCGGGCGTCAATCAATGCTGCCACTCTTTCTTCTCTCTCTCTTATCGTATGAGGATTAGTGGCCACATCTGGTCTTAAAGTTTATTAAGCCGCCTATAAGGCCTCTGACATGGCTTAACGACTGCTATCAGATGACAACAGCCGGGACCGACGGTTTAACATGCCCTCTGAAGCACGGAAGCGCTCAGTTGTGATGCCACTTTACCGTCACCCATCCGACACTTTTTTTTTATTTTGAGTGAGGTGAATGCATTTACGCATACCAAACGGTTATGCTGGGCTCAACTGGAATACCGGACTCGCGAGTCCAGCACCCTATCCGACACCTAGCCGGACTGAGAGTTGCTTAACAAACGTGATCGAATACGATCAGTCTGTCAAGCGCCGCCATGATCAATGCTTTAATCTTTCTCAAACTAACTCCTAAACATCTTCAACAAACTAGCAACTCCATTCTGAATGTCTTCATTATCTCCCTAAATTAATTTAGTTCACTAGTCCCAGCGTTTCGTCTAGTCTGGCAAAACAGACTGGCTATAAATCAAGTGACATCTGCCTGAACGGTATTACACAGAGTATTGTAGTTTCTTAGTCAAATGGGAGTATGAAACAGATTAATTTATTATCAGGTTTACTCGGGGTTGACAATTTTGTTACTTTATTAAGATACGAGTATCTTGTACTAAATCTACTTATATCTATAAGTACGAGAACTAAAACGAAAGAAACATCGCTCGAAGGATTGCTTAGCTGAAGTGGCAGTGGGCGGAACGCATAGCGAGAAGAACCGATGGCCGTTGGGGCGGAAAGGTTCTGGAATGACGACCGCGCACAGGACGACGCTCCGTGGGTAGGTACCCTCCACAAGGTGGACCGACTATCTGGTGAAGTTCGCAGGAAGCCGCTGGATGCAGCCAACGCAGGACCGATCATCGTGGAGATTCTTGAGGGAGACCTATACCCAGCAGTGGACGTGATGTGGCTGAGATGACGACGATGACGAGTATCACAGACCTATATCGAGATAGACGAAACGAGCGCTTCAAACTGTATGAGAATATAGCGTGTCGCATTTTTCGCACCTACGATGACGTCACGAGCGATATTTAGTGATGTGGAAATGTTATTGACAAGCTCTTGCAAGAAAGCACTACACAATTAACCATTTTCGTTTCTGAGTGACGCGTATTTTCATGACAATGGTCTCAAGCGGACTGATTTAGGTCGCAAAAATATAGTAGATAGTAAAAGTAAAAGCCTAGTAAAAGATAGTAAAAGCCTGTCGGACAGGGCATATTCGCATCAGAAACTAATCTTCGGCTGGTTATCTGTCACTATTGTTTCTGTACAAGATCTTAGACCTAATCAATGCCAATTGTGACGTCATTAAGAGTGATGTTTATACATTTTTCACTCTCAAGCTGCACCTTTGATGCTCTACCAACCCTGCAAAAGGGGATGTTCTTAGTGATAGACGGGTAGACGCTGAGCCTTAGTCTTATAGTCGGATTTTAAATTCAGTAGAATTTGACAGTTGCCAATGTCACTTTGTAAAAATAATACCGTTTTAAACAGTTTTTCGTAACGATTTGCGCAGATCCAGTTCAGTAAGTATAGATTCCATTCACGCACATAAATTCTATATTACCATTATAGCTACATTTTAATTCAGCATTATTTTTACAAAGTGACATTGACAATTGACACTCTAGTGAATAAAAAATCCGAGTATACATGATATTTGCCATTGAGTCCTCACAAATATAAGCCAGAGTTGACATGCCAAGAAGAAAAATATCACACCTGGTGGCCCTACCACTTACGTGCCCTCGGCATCGCTATCGACTTCATTGTGACAGCCGACGGCGTACACAGCGTTCGTACAGCGCAACTTCAACGTTATCGCCCTAACAATAAGATTCCTTTCCAATGGTCAGATAATACTCAACACTGTGTGTGACCGAGAAAGCGCTATAGCATCAGCAGTCGCGTCTGAAGAATTGAGCCCATATTAGACTCGTTGGTACTCGTCACCTACGCGGTAGGACCACTGATGTCAAGTAATGATAAGACGGTGGATGCGTGCCTCTCGCGGAATCCTCAACCACTGAGAAACTGAGGCTATGTTTTCTCTAACTTCCTCAGTCTAATTATCTAACTAAAAATCACCTAGCAACCAGTTTTCGTTGCTGTCATTACTGTCTCATTTTCATACTGGATTACAACCATTTTTTTTTTAATGAAATACGGGGAGACTCTTTGCCTTCATCATACCTGATGTTAAGTATTAATAAGGCTAAGGATGGAAGCGAGCCTCTCCCGGAAATCCCAATCACTGAGGAACTGGCTATCTTATCTTTAACTGCCGGAACACAACAATGCTGGAAACATTGTTGTTATAGCGTCAGACTTAGATACGATGGTGGTAGCTAGCCAGACGGACTTACAACAAGTCCTACCACCAACCAAACCGAATACAATATGTACCCCTGCTGGGAATCGAAACCGGGACCCCTAGGTCTGATACCGGAGGTTGTACCACTAGACCGTAGAAGCGGTTATAGCGATGAAACTGACACTGCACTGAGTTTTCATTAGGTAATCAGCCCTCCAGGACACAGCAATACTGAAAACATGGTTTTTTTCGGCGTCAAAACGATTTTCATAATAAGTAATAAATTTCTAAGAAATTGCCTCTCATAACAATTTCTGAGAAATTGTAAAATGGAATTTAACTGAATACCTACCTATTGACTGACGAGGCTTTAAAATAATTATTCTTTTGTTTAACCATATCGTTCCACTTTGCTTTGTCGAAGAAGTTTTGAAGCGGAAATTCCAAGGATGAGGTACAGTCAACAGCACGTTCCTCGCGTACACTTGCACAACGAAAACTACCTTTATTACAAGCGTCATAAAAGCGATTTAAATTTCTAACAGAAAAGTTTGACTTGCTGTAAAATTTACCCATTATGTAATTAAATTATGATTTTAATTTAATAATGGTTGGATTGGGATGGTTTGAGTTAAGTTTTCGATGTTGGTAGAAGAAAGCTACCTGTTCAAATTATGATAATATTTTTTCTCAAACATGCTTGGAAATGTGAGCATTATTTTGACAACCTTCTTCGACATAAATCAATATTGCTGTACTGGCCACATACATGCGAGCAGCGGCTGGCAAAAGTTGTATGAAAATCCATATCTGTCGTGTTTTAGAGGCCAAATAAATTACATAGTAAACTCATGTTATCTATCCTGTAATTTAAAAATGGAAAGATCTTTTACTCAAAATATGACATCCAAGGAGGTAACTTATCAAAGGTTTCATTTAAATTAAGAACTGGCTTGCAAATAGAAAGCTGTTTTAGAAAAAAAAACCACAAATAAAGATTTTAACGCGGGAAAAAATATTGTTGTTCGTTGTTCGTCTGATTTCGAAAAGTAGTTTTAATTTCCGAGCATTATTTAAGAAAAATACTATACAAGCCTTGGCTAGCCTAGGCACAACTAGGCATTGATGGACTTACGTATGTGTGTATTGCAGCATTACGCTGCATTAAAACCTTTTTTTGGCCGCCTAGGTAGGTTCTCCTTTCAAAAACAAATTTATTAATTTTGGATTTTGAAAATTTGGAGATTTTTTTTTGATAGATGATGTCATTCGTAGGCCGTCGGAGAAAATGCTGTTTGATCTTGGAAAAATATGGTGTTCAGTCAGTCAATTTCGTTTTTAAATCTTTGTTTGGTACGTATCAATTTTCTTTAGATCTTGAATTATATGCATTTCATTGGTAGATATATTCTAGTATCTTATTTTGACATTTTTGTTTATAGATATTAGAATAAGACCCTACGGGGTCTTATTTAGCCGCCTTAATTGCTGGTGGTGATCTCAGTGTGGGAAACTAAAGGGAATTGAGTGCTCCGGATATTCCACCCATAGTGCCGATCGTCCGCGTTGCTGCTGTGTCAGGAACCATTCTGAAATCTGTTCCACACCAGTTGGCCATCGTTGAGGTGGCTACAGATTAGTAAAATGCTGACCCCTTCAACTTCCAATTTTATCCAGATACCTTAGAGTAACAAACAACCGGTTACTTCATCATCCCTTACCTTAGAAGCCCTGTGACTATTTTTTATCGTGTGCGGAGATTGTTTTTTTAAATTCTATACATAAGATAAAGACGTAATTATAAAATATAAAAAAAAAAATATAAAAGTATTGGAGAATTTCGACGGTGGTTCGCAAGTTTCGGTAGCTCAGCGGTTAGAGCATTGGACCGGATTTCCAAAGGTCGCGGGTTCGATTCCCGTCTGAGAATTCTCTTGTGACCGAGTTAATTTTTTCCAATATTTTTCTATTTAAAATTAACCATACGTAATTATAAGTTCGGTACTGTTCTTCCGAGGCGAGGTTTTTTTCATTGCGTTCCAACAATTCTACTATTAGACCTATCCTCTACGTTTGCAAACGTTGTACAGGTAGGAATACTACATCTGCGTTAACTTTTAGTTTTAACCTCCCTTTAACATTCACCGAGGAAAATAAATTAAAAATAGTTAGTTTAAAGCCATAAATTGAAATTGTTTACCGAGGCCTACGAACACCAGATTTTAGAATTATAATCTACTCTATTTTATGTCAATCTTTTTTTTTAACAGTTTGTTATTCTTATACAAAATATATTATATGTGAAATTCAACGTGACTACTTATTATTACGTAGTTAGAGCTTGTATACTCACATTATTTACACGTTCGTCCATCAATGCTTATTTTGCTGGCCAACGTAACGTTTTGTTCCTCTGTGTGTCCCCTGTTCTTCACTCACTTTCACGTCACTTTGAAAAATCTTCAAAATGGCGTCTCATACTATAAATTTGGGCGAGGCCAGCCATACAAAAAAGTTTACACCCTTATACTCAAAATAGCAACTACTCTACAACTCTGAGCAAATAAACAGCTCGTCTTATTTAAAGTAGTTATTTAGAGATCATTTTTCGATTAAAAAGCTATTTGCAAAAATTCAAAATCAATCGTGTTCAGATTATAACAAAAAGGTTCGATATTCCATAAATTCCATCTTCTTCAGACTTACCAAGCCTGGTTGTCAATTTCCTTTCTCATTATAAAAACAATCGTCTTTAATAAATACAGGCAAATAAGCTTTTTTCAATCAATTTTCCAATTTCTTTAAGCTCAGTCCTCGTCAAGCACAAATTGATTTTGATGAAAAGTTGTTGCACTGAAAAGACAATAAGTTTGATCCACACTACACAAAGAACGCTAACATACTAAGGGTAACTTAGGTACACAAACTGATACTAAATTCGTTTAGCACTAAACATATTTAAAATGTCATTGCTTTTCAGTAATTCGTTTCAAGTTAAAAGTTGGTGAAAGAGGCCCTAAAACTTTTTTTGCAAAGTCGAAAATGTAAGCTTTGATAAAAAGAAATTTTAAAAAATAACATTAATTTTTCCTACCACTCTTCGCACTATCTTTTAATGTACACTCAACAGCTAATGTGACTTTACATTTGCATTGATAAAACATCCACTATAAATAAATAAAAAAATAAAAATAAAAATCATTTATTTTCAGACCAAGGAGTCCATAGGTAGGTACATTTTATAGCACACAACATAATCATTAAAATTTATCAAATTATAATTACAATCAAAATTAAAATTAAAATTAAAATTAAATTCGACATTTTATGCATAGTAAGTTATAGATAAGTATTATAATTTAATTATTAAGTTATGTCATTATATTATTATTATTATAGGTAAGTATTATTAATTTTTATAGTGTTGTGAACCTACTTAGTAGATTAATCAAAACACTGTTCATAGAACATGTAGCTTAATAAATCTACCAAGTAGTGGGGAATCTAACCTATCGGCTATGAGGAGCGAATTTACTAGCTCTCAATTTCAAACTGTAAAGTTTGATGTGGTATCGTATTTTAAAGAAGATGAACGCAAGAATCGTACTTATTGAAGCAGCAATTACAAAAATAAACATTTAGCTACCAAACACAATTACATTTTTATCAAAAATGCAAAAAAATATATAAGATGGATCTATCTATCTGTGTATGTTCTCCACAATGAGACCAAACTGGTAACATATGGGTACTGAAGCTCCTGTTTTGGGGTTAATAATTATGACGGTAATAATTAAGGGACTTTGGGAGTTATGAGGTATGTGTGTAGTACGAAACAAAAGCGATAGCGGTTATTAATTTCCGAGCTCCAAAATTTATTTTTTCATTTATTTTAAGTTGCGTTACTCATAACAAAGTCAAAGCTTCTAGCAGTTTAACAGGCCGTGTGGTAATATCATTGGAATTAGACCCAGAGGTCCCGGGTTAGATTCCCAGTGGGGCTACAAATTGTATTCGATTTGGTTTGTGGTAGGACTTGTCCTAAGTCTACCTAGCAAGCTACCACGATCTTTTCTAAGTCTGCCGGCATAACAGTAATTTTTTTAGCGTTTTTATTGTGGCTGTCAGACTGTCAGAGAGATAGCCAGTTCCTCAGTGAGTGTAGAGTCTAGGAGAAACGTGATTCCACCTTCAGCCTTATCACTACTTAACATCAGGTATGATGGAGGCTCGAAGAGCAAGACGAACTTGTGTTATGGTTACTAGATAACGGATAAACATACTTATATACTTTTTCTTTGTATATAAATACATAATATACATATTAAACACCCAGACCAAGACAAATAGACATGTTCATGCACACAAATATTTGTCTTGTCCGGGGATCGAACCGACCTCTGGCGCAGAAGGCAGGCTTAGTACCCCTGCGCCAAACAGGTCGTCATGTATTGTAGCGATTAAGCAATTTTCGCAATGAACGAGTATGTGATGAACACTTTTATACTTTCGCGTTGCAATATAATTATATAAATATATTTTTCTCAAACATGCTTGGGAATTTGAGCATTATTTTGACAACCTTCTTCGAGATAAATCGATATTGCTGTACTGGCCGAATACATGCGAGCAGCGGCCGGCAATAGTTGTATGAAAATCCATATCTGTCGTGGTTTAGCGGCTAAATAAATTACACAGTAAACTCATATTTGTCGTGTAATTTAAAAATAGAACGATCTTTCACTCCTAATGGCAACCAAGGAGGTAACATAGCAAAGGTTTTATTTGAATTTCGAACTGGCTTGCAGATAGAAAGATGTTTAATGAAAAAAATAAACGAATGAACACTTTAACGCGGGATTGTACTATTTAAATGAAAAGTTCTGCCTAGGCACTACTTAGTTTTAATTTCCGCGCATTATTTGAGAAAAGTACTATACAAGCCTTGGCCACAACTAGGCATTGATGGACTTACATAATGTACTAATATTGCACGCAAAAATCTAAATATATAATTTTTATACGTACGTTTTTGTTACTGATATCTACAATCAACTTTTAGACAGACTTTACAAGCAAAAATATTACAAATTATCCTAATATGTATTTTTATTCGATACTACACAGTTCTTCGTCAACTTTTGACTCCAAAATATTTGCTTAATTAATTATGGCAGTTGAAATAATTTATTTTTGTAAGGTGACCTATATATAGGACAGTAGGCTTATCTGGGATATAGTAACATAAAACAGGTATGAAACGCGTATACGTGTATTTCACCTACCTAAAATTTCCGACGTTTCGCCAAGTTGCAATTGGCCTTGGTCACGGGCTGACATGTTCTACGATCACGGGCTGGTTGATCATAAATTTACTATCTTAAGCTCCTCCTTGCTTCGGAAGCTTTTCTGGTGGTTAAACATAAGCCAATTAAAAATAACAGTACTATTTTAAAGAGAGGGCGATCTCAAATCGCTACAGCTCATCATTTTGGTAGCACCAACTAATTTAGGTAAGTCCGATGAAAATTTTGGGTGTGAGAATGTTCCCAAGAGTCTGTCATAACCTAGCATTCATAGCGTTTTGACCGAAAGCTAAAACATTTAAATTACTGACGACGTCATATAAAAAATAACATTTGCTGTCCAAAATTATTTTTGTTTTATAAAAAAAAAACAGACTCATTGATCTGATTCCGAATAAAGTAGCTTAAATGCTTGTGAGGAGCCCGAGGCGCAGTGGTTCAAAAATTTACTGTCTAGAGCTCTTCCGTGCTTCGGAAGGCACGTTAAGCAGTTGGTCCCGGCTGCATTTGCAGTCGTTAAACCAACCAATCCGCATTGGGCCCGCGTGGTGGGTCATGACCCATTTACTTCCATGCATAACGAAGGCCAGTGCCCCAGCAGTGGGGTCATTAAAATTGGCTGATGAGGATTAATGTAATGCTTGTGTATAGGACCCGGTAAAGGATCAAATTTGCTTGACAAAGAACCGGCATAAGTTTATGGAGTCTGGTCCAATATACCAACAGTGTTAAAATGAAAGCATTTGAAATGTAAAATAATAGGGGTTAAAGTATTAAATTGCCGATATTTTTCTTACACTTCTAGAGAACCATACTCCTTCTGTGATTAAAAGGTACATCTATTGCTTGATTTTATATTAAATTAAGATTGTAATGAACAAGAATAATTAATCTCATGGTTATTATTTTCGTTTCTTATACGATAAAAAAATTGCTCGAAAAGTTCTCCTTTTTTTGTTAGCAACATTTATTTATTTAATATAATTTATAAATTATCCAACATTTTTTTAATAAAAATATAGCATTAGATTGCTTAGTCTTCAAACAATGACTGTACATAAAAAAATTGTGGCATTAGCACTTGCGGTAGTAACTATAACAAAAATGGTTAGTATGGAAAACGAACTTTCTTTGAAAATCTCCATACAAATCGGCAATTTCATAGTTAAAGACCTAATATTTCATACTATTAGCACTAAGTCGAAATCGAGTGCAAACAGGGAGTTTAAAGATACTTTATTACATTTATTTTCATACAAATGGTCAAGTATTTTTAATCACAGTTTCACCTATACCCAGCCATCTTACGGAAAGAATGTTCGAAACAAACATTGGAACATTTTACGTAATTATTTTCCAAATACGTAATATTTAAAAATAAACTAACAACTTATATCAAACTCGGACAACGTAAGTAAGCTATCTAAAAGTGCAAATTTTTCAAAAATGTGTAATAAAAAAGCACATTTGAGGTTAAGTACGGGCAGTTTGTTTACATTCTTTCCGTAAAATGACTGAAGTATCTTGGTACCTAAGTGATGATGTTTTCGTGATATATTATATTCTTTTTAGGGTTATATGTTTCCAGTAAAGCGAATGGATATATATTTTTATATTAAAGAAACAACACATATTATTGTACGTTTATGATTTATATATAGGTATAAGAAGAAGAAGTTTTGATTATTCTTTCATTTAACTATTTACTGACTATGGGTGAGAGACCTGGAGTCCTGAAATACAGGAATATCCTAGCTTAGGCTCCAGTCCATCCAAGTACTTAATACAAATTGTTATCGTGTCAAATATTGTACTTTCTTTGTATTTTTGTGGAAATAAATTTATTTTTATTATTATTTTTTATTTACTATTTGTACAATTTTGACTTTTTGTGTAATCATTAATTTTTTGACGTATTGGTATTTAAATTGTCATAGGTATAGTTAGTTCTCTTTTCTTTATTTGCATGTTAACTTGATATGTTTTCTAAATTCAATTATTTTATTCTGTCTATTTTTATTTCTTTAATTTTTTTTTAATAATTAATTTGATCTAATTATGTCTTTTGTATGACTTGCCGGCGAGATGGGTTACTCTGTAAGCCGGCATTGGTCAAATGAATAAATAAATAAGTGTCTTTGGTGATCGGGGTAACAAATGTGTGCATAGTAAATAGTGACGTACGCGCAGGTACATAAAAATAGAAAAAAAAACATTTGTTTACGGTTTTCGATGCTTATAATTTCGATGCTTTCTTAGGTTTGAAAATGTATCAAAACCCCATGACCGCGTTAGATATTGACTTAGCCGTCATAGTATTGAATAAAGTATATCCCAAGATCTTTTATTTGGTATCACTTGCAACGTTGTTGAGGGATTGGACCTTAACGCCCATAGGTAGGCCTTTGATAAACATGTTTGCCAAAAAAACAGGAAGTTAAAAGCATCAGACGAACACGGTCAAATAAAGACAAACACGAAAATGACATGAATTTGCCAGAAAATTTGATCGTTTATGGGGAACTATACAAACACAAATGTTCATCACAGAAATGTTTGTGCTGGGTGGAAAACGAACCTTGGCACAGTAGGTATGATCAGTAACTCTGCGAGTCTGCGCCGTCGAATCCGTCCAGTACAGAATTATAGTGCCTACGAAAACATTTTTAAACTTTAAAATAAAGGAATGTTTTTTCTTTATTAACTATGATTTCATTTCGTACATTTTAAAAATTACTACTTATGATTTTAGATTTTTTGCATTTTTCAATGCTATTTTTATACTTATGATAAATTTTAAATAGAAAAATATTGGAAAAAAACAACTCGGCCACAAGTGAATTCTCAGATGGGACTCGAACCCACGACCTTTGGAAATCCGGTCCAATGCTCTTACCACTGAAATACCGACACTTGAGAACCACACCGTCGAAATTCTCTAATATTTTTATATTTTTAATACGCTGTAGGCCAGCGTTGTCACATCAATGCCAGGAATATCCTTGCATTCGAAAGAAACATCTTTTCAGGTGTTTAACGATCGATTAAGATGCGACAGCCAATAATTTATTATTTTTTAATTTTTGCATTTTTTGTACTTATGATAAATTTGAAATAGAAAAATAGAACAATGTTGTAGCAACTGGTTTTATGAATATGAAATACCATTTAATTTGCTACGATAAAACAAAACTTATGTAACGGACAAAGGCTGAAATAGTCACTATAACACTTCTATTTGAAACGTCCCTAATATACTTTATTTCACCCATCAGAACCCGAGACATTCCTACAGTTGCTTAAGAACAAAGACTGTATATTACTACTGAGCTCTTAAATATTTTATCATCAATACAAGACATGCAATAAAAACAATGAAACTGGATGGTCACCCAGCCAATCCCAAGCCATTTCTAAATTGCTTAATAACAACGATTGTAGGTTAGGGCTCAGTATGATGAGCTCTTAAACACATTATCATCAGTAGAAGACACGCAAAAAAGAATGGTCACCCATCCGAACCCGAGGTACTCCTACAGTTGCTTAACAACAGCGATTGCACATCATACTGATCTCTGAAACACATAATTATCAACAAGACATAAAAAAAAATTTTGTGACCCATCTGAAATGGAGCCAGGCCAAAACTTGCTTAACAACAACGATTGTACATCATACTGATCTCTTAAATACTTTCCGGGAAACCATCCGGCCGGAAAATCTGGTTAATTTTTTTCTCCATTCCCGTAAACTTCTTCCCGCAGAAAATATTCATGAAAAATCCCTTAATCACTTACAAAGAGGGGATCCAGAGCCACAGTAAAAACTAAAGCAGTATCACCTTAATACAAACGTCTGAAACATAGCACTTACAAAGACACGCGTCACAAGAGCGAAGACCTCATAGAATGGTAGGTACATACACCGGTTTCAAGGTGTTGCCTACTTTCAGGTCGTGGGTTGGAATCCCAGTAGGGGCAAATGTTTGTATGATTAATTCGAGCATTTATACCTGAGTTATGAATATTTATATATATTTGTTGACCTGTTTGGCGCAGGGGTACTAACCCCACCTTCTGCGCCAGAGGTCCCGGGTTCGATCCCCGGACAAGACAAATATTTGTGTGCATGAACATGTCTATTTGTCTTGGTCTGGATGTTTAATATGAATATTATGTATGTATTTACAAAAAAAATATATAAGTATGTTTATCCGTTATCTAGTATCCATAACACAAGTTCTTCATGATACTTAAGGTGGGCTAGATAATTGGTGTGATTGTATGGAAATATTTATTATTTTTATTTTATTTATTATATATTTTTACATTAACATACATACTTAGTTATATCTATGTATAAACTGTTACGTAATTGTGGAGGTTTGTAATAGGCTTTTAGTTTTTATACATCCTACGAAACTGTATCGAGTGCTGTAAACCTTCCTAAAATAGAATAAATAAATAAATAAATAATTTAGTTTCCCATTACTCTAGCCTTACAGTGTTTACTGTGAGGCTAGTTCAATTTGTGTGAGTGTAAAAAAAAGAATGCCGCGTCGAGTCAAGGGGGCGTAATCTCTGCGACCGCACGAAGTGGTCCACTCCACAAAGACACCACATTTGGCATTGGATGGGTTCTAAGATGTTATACGAAAACAAAAGCGATAGATTGTCAACCCAACGCCTTTAATAATCTCCGAATATGCCCTGTGTGTCATACTTGACCAACGTCTATGCTGGCACTTGAAACTAGAAAACACTATGAGTAAGATAAGAAAACTTATGGATATTTTCAAAAAACTTAGGCACATCGCAAATACAAAATATATGTCTCACTGGCGCAATCCGTACAATGTACTGCATCCCAGTATGGGGTGGGGCCAGACTAAATTCTTGGAAATAGAAAGAACTCAAAGGGCTTTCCTCCAGGTGATGTATTTTCTTCCTTACCAGTTTCCAACATTTCAATTATACGCCCTTACCGACTTCCTCACGGTTAAAAAACTATAATTTTAAATTCCATACAAAAACTACATAAATCAATAAATTATAATCCCAATATAAACAATAGACGACTAAAAACCATATAACGGAGGATGATTGCTAAACTCGTTATCAGAAGGGTCAGACATCGTTACAAAATATCCAAAAACCTAGCAGATGAAAAAACGCGGCAAGTTCGATACCACGTGTCAGATAAGGCACGTCCGTTCACTATCGCAGCCAAAAACAGAATGCCCAAATGACATGATTGACGTTTTATTGACGTTCCTGTTTCCCGCCAAAACGAAACTTCAAACTGACAGCCGACAACGCGGCATTGACCTCACCCAAGTGTCAATGTCAACCACTTGACGTTTCCGATTTAGCTTAAAACTAATCTGTGTGGAAACGCTCTTAATAGATAAAAAAAAAAGAATGAACTTTAGCATTATAGAGGGCAGCACCGTGCTCATGCTGCGACAGCTTTTCAAAAATTCTGTTAAAACAGCTTTTGCAGTTGGACAATATGATAAACAAGTAAACCATCTTTATAACAAAATTAATAAAAAACTTAATAAATTTCCCCTAAACAATTTAAATTGCAAAAAGAAAAGGTTACAACCTGGCTTAAATCACTCGATTATATAAAAAACGGAAGAATTACTTGCGAATTATATACATAATTCATATAAAAAAAAAAAATGATTTTGTAATTTTTGCATTTTTCAATGCTATTTTTATACTTATGGTAAATTTTAAATAGAAAAAAATGGAAAAAATTCACTGAGAATTCACTTGTGGCCGAGTTAATTTTTTCCAATATTTTTCTATTTAAAATTAAATAATAAATAATTGCATACAAACATACCAATTATCTAGCCGACGTTGTTTCATCAAGAACTTGTGTTATGGATACGAAATAACGGATAAACATATATGCTTTTTTGTAAATACATACACAATATACATATTAAACACCCAGACGAAGACAAATAGACCTGTCCATGCACACAAATATTCGAACCCGGGACCTCTGGCGCAGAAGGTGGGCTTAGTACCCCTGCGCCAAACACACAAAAACTGACGCATGTAAAAATAAATATTTAAAAAAAATATTTTTTACTATAATTGATATTTACGTTACTTACGTTTTAGTTTTTTTTCTTTTTTTCCATCATTTTTTATTTTTATTTTATATATGCACGACGGAGTGACTGTTAGCCTTCATCATACCTGATGTTAAGTATTGTTATTTAAGTATTGATAAGGCTGAAGATGGAAGCGAGCCTTTCCCGAAATAATATATTATATATGAATCTATGATAATTTATATAATATCATAGCTTAATATTAATTCAACTTACCTGACTGTAAATGATAATTGAAGAGCGATGGCTTCCTGATACCAAGTATATCTATCTATACATACAAGGAATGTTATCTCAACCTTGTAAACACCTTGTTTGTTAACGAAATAAATCATGTGTTCATCCTAGGGGCCAGCATGGGACTTCACTTACTGCTTTTATATTTTCTGTGGCTAGATTTGCGGTTAACTCATTTCTTAGTTTATGTTGACCACGCCCTATGGAATACGGAATTAGAATGGGCTTTTGAAATGGGGTTTTCGTGACAAATCATTTGATTTAAGGGATTATTTATGATGTTTAAATTTGCATTAACATTGTGCTTTATCTGAGAAAAAAATTGTATTAGAAATAAATTATAAACTGTTTTTAGGTATAGGTATCAAAATATTTAAAATTTGGTTAGCAATACTTTTTGGCTTACCTAGTATTTGCTGATCAAACAGGTTTTTTTCATGAACATTTGGGCAAGCCCTACATTAAGAGAACCATCTCAGGCCAAACTTCGCCTCTGGAACAAAATGGTACCCAATTTACCAATCGCTCCATCTGAAAGTCTTAGCCTCGGCCATAAGCTACCATGGGCGACCTGGGAATCTTTATACAGATTCAGAACGCAGGTCGGCCGGTATCAGGAAAACATGTGCCGCTGGGTCTACACTAACAACGACCAGTGTGAATGCTGTGCCTCTCCACAGATCATGGCCCTCCACCTTTCCTGCCCCGCGTGCCCTGATAGTTGCATACCTGACGAGCTGTGGTCCGCTGCTGAGCCAGCGATCCGAGTGGCGAGTTCTTGGCGGGAAAGATTTAACTCATTAAAATAATAATAATAATAATAAATTCTTTATTTACTCTTCCACAATCTTTATACATTATAATGGTGGTTTCTTAACATAAAAATATAAATCATTAACAAAGATTGTGAGAGACTGGTGCCTGAACTAAGCGTTAAGCCTGTATCTCAGTACACCAGTACTCTCCCCCCTGAAGGGGGAATAAGTTGAACATAATATTTAAAGTTATTAAGTTGAACATAATATTCAAGTTTCATCGACACGGAAGTAGAAACCTAAACGCCTTGAATATTAACCTTAAACTCTCAATAATATTGTGCCATATAAATCTAGGGCGGCTTAGGATAGGTGAGAGTTTTTTGGGTGATAGATTAAATAAGAAATAATAAATATATATATATATATATATATATTATATATATATATATATTATATATATATATATATATATATATATATATATATATATATATATATATATTATAAATGCGAAAGTGTGTTGTTTGTCCTCCGATCCCGATATTTCCATGGGAACGGGAACCACACGGATGAAACCGCGTGCTGGCGCTTGTTTAAAATAAGACCCCTTATTATTTTAATAAAAACCGTAACTTAGAATGAGAATATTTTCTTTACAAAATCTAGTATTTTAGCTTTACGCGATGCTACCTAAATTCTAGAGCTGAAAAATAAAGTGAAAAGATAATCTATTTTTCATGCTGAGCCGTATCGGTAAATAATAAGAAAACAGGGGTTATTTTATTCTTATCATAAATTATATTTAAGGATGAAACCAAAATGAAATTGATAGGTACATTTCGTTTAAATTTACAAAATAACTCGCAGTCTCCCGCGGATTCACCCGCATGATTCCCTATCCCTTGGAAATATCGAGTTAAAATATCTATCTATACTATAAAACAATACCGTGACTGGCTGACAGACAACGCACAGTCCAAACGGCTGAACCGATTAATCTGAAATTTTTCATTAGTATGTACAGGGCCCGTATTCACTATGACCACCTACCGATTCCTTGCTCAAACCACGCAAATGTCGAATTTGGTTTCGACATTTTCAAAATTCGTTTTCTCTATGACACTTACAAATTTTAAAGTAATTTTACTTGTTTAATAATTATACAACGTGTGACTTTCATGTGCTTGTACAATAACTCTATAATTTGGGATTATCATGGAGAAAACGACTTTTGAAAATGTCAAAACCAAGTACGACGTTGGCGTGGTTTGAGCAAGGAATCGCAAAGTGGTCATAGTGAATAAAGAGCCAGTATCCTTTAGCGATGTAGGCAAGCACTAAACACTACGCGGTTGAAACCGCGGGCGGCCGCCAGTATCGTATATTTCAAACATGGCTATTAACTATCTTAATGTCAAAGAGGCAAACCGCCAATGAAACGATACAAATCAAACTATTCTTTTCTTCTCAGATAGCCAGGCAGCCCTTAACGTTATCAATGCGAATTTCATAAATTCGAAACTGATGAAGGACTGCGTCGATAAGCTGAACAAACTGGGCCATTGGAATAAAAAAAATCTGAAATGGGTACCAGATCATTCAGGAACCATTGGCAATTAAAAAGCCGATGAACTTGCAAGAGCTGGAGCTCAGAGCCATCAGTTAGGTCAGAGCAGATATTTCTGTGGCATCTCAAAGAACCTCTCAAAGGTCTGGTAACTTCTCAAGGGCTACCTATTTGTCGAATCAAAAAGGTTCTGGTTGAAACAATCAGGATTAGCACACGCCAAACCCCTTATCAAAAGCTACTCACAATAACGAACTGCTTAACTTCTGGAGTTCATCAGGGCAAACCTCTGTGCGATGATCAGAACCTTAACTGGACACTGCAAACTAAAAACGCACCAATTCCTTGCGTAGTTGAGTGACACTAAAGTTTGCCATTACTGCAGACCAGAGAGAGAAACACCCAAACATCTCCTATGCGACTCCTAATTCACAAACGCAGTATCGATCGGAGGAACTTAAATATCTCAACGCTATGAATATTTTAGACTTCCTGGAGGTACAGGCCTCCAAGAAGGCTTAAAGAGATACTCTAACTAGGAGTCAAGTTGCATTAGATCACTTAGATCGGAGTGACTACAGTTTCCATACGGAGGCTGCATAGCCGCTATAACAAACATACAAACTTAATAAACTTATAATGACTAGGTACGCCTAGTAAAACTCTACTATAAAACAGTAATTAAACAGTGCCAAAAATTTAATTACGCTTTGAAAAACCGCATTCCAACTTTTACTAAATAGGCGTGCAGTTTGCAGTTCAGCTAAAAGCAGGCAAACTACAAAAAAAGTTAGCAACATTGCTCGGCTCAGTTAACAGAAACGTTTTAACTTAAATGGTTGGTTTCTCAAATGGTTGTTTTTAACATTAACTCGTTGGCGAAACTTTATCTAAGTCTGTTGATTATCCTCTAATGTTTTCTTTTAACGCCAAAGGAATATTTTTAATTAAAAAAACGTTTACAAAGTTCGAATTTGGATGGATTTGGACCCAAATTCGACCTTCGTAAACGTGACTATCAATCATCTCTTGAATTTATAGGTATTCTATAATATGAGTTTGATATTTGAGTACCTACGAAGTTATTTTCATCATGATCATCATCATCATCCATTTTAACCGACTTAAAAAGGAAGAGGTTTTCAAGTCGACGGTAAGTACCTATATCTGAAAGAAGAGTGTGGTCGCATAAAATTTTTACGAAGATCTGGCTAGTAGTTTTTTTTATAATTCTGAAGAATATCGATTACGTTTTACGTTTTGTGTATGGGCTGATTTTATGTGTAAGTAAGTACGGGACACGGTGGCTGTAAGCAATATATTATTCCGTGGTCGACCATTGCGAAAATGGCTTAACCACCACTCAGGCTGAGTGCGCCACCACATACATCGTATTATTTATTCGATTTTATAAAAAATAAAAAAATACTTTTGTGTACTAAATCTATTTAAAATATAATCTAAAATACTTATCGTTAATAACGCATATAATTTTAATAAGGTCCTGTTATAAATAATGATCCCTTAACGTCGGAAAATAATTGTTCGTTAAAAAGGTTCTCTTTTGTAAAAGCCATTAAATGCCATAGAAATAATAAGCTTTTGTAATATGCAGGCGGCGATCAAAAACATACTTGAATTAAGGAAAAAAGTTCTACAAACATCATTAATGTGTTATGAAAAAAGTTATAGCAATATATTAAGTTATGACGGGATGAAAAAGACATTGGGCTCGTATATAAATTATGCTATTGAATAGGAATAAAGAATTATATTTTGTTTTATAAATATCAGGAAAAATTACATTATAGTGTAAATATTAAACAAGAAAAAATTGTATATAAAATTGGATTGTAAAATGCAAAATTAAAAAGTTATAATTAGATAGATTGCTGTTTCATCTTAATCGATAGTCAAACATTTAAAAAGTTTCTAGCGAATGCAAGGAAATTTCTCTCATTGATAAAACGACGGTGGCCAACACCGTAGAAAGGTGAATATACTGGAAAAATTATATATGTCCTCATAGATCTCTGTAGCATAATTGGTTAGTGTATTGGGCCGGACTCCCAAGGATGCGGGTTCGTATCCCGTCAGGGCGACATGAGACAAGTTCCTTTTTTCTAGTATATTTTCTTGTCTAAAATTTATTACATTATATTGATCTGGTTCAGATTTACTTGTAAGAAGCTTATCCACTTACATCGAATAACAGAAATATTGAAGGTATAACAAACATATTAAAAACAATACAATAAATCAGGGGCCCAATTCTCGCACCTTCGACATCTTGAATTCGACATTTTTATATCCTTAATTTCTTTATTAAAAATGGAAGTAAAATATTTATTACTGTCAAAATCCTTTAGTTTCAATTATCTTCGATAATCCTATAATATCGAAGATTACTTTAAGTGAGCTTTTAATACAGATTTTTGACTCCAAAAAATGTCGAATTCGAGATGTCGAAGGCGTGAGATAATAGGGCCCCAGATAATTTTTGTGAGAAACATTCATCTTATTTTTCGGGATTTAGGCGCATATTTTATAAAAAGAAAACTTATACACTGAAATTCGACACATGAATTTTAAGATTTTAAGGGATAAAATAACCTGACATGGTTTCTATGATTTTTTTCATTTTCCAATACTATTTTATACTTATGATACCTCGGAAATCTACCGAGACTTTAAGTTTCGGTGGCTCAATGGTTAGAGCAGTGAATTTCCAAAGATCGTGGGTTCGAGTCCCATCTGAGAACTTACCTGTGGCCGAGTTGTTTTTTTCCAATATTTTTCTATTTAAAATTTATCAGAAGTATAAAAATAGCACTGAAAAATGCAAAAATTAAAAAATCATAAAAAAGATAAAGTTGTATTAAATGAATATAGTTATTTCTTATGCAAGGCTGTAAAGTTGGTTATTAGCGGCGAGTTACCCCGTATTGAAATCTGAGCAAGTGAAGGATCCTAGGCGAAGCGAGGATTTCAAAGGTACAAGAAGCTTAAAACTTTTCTGCCGAGCGCAACACACAATTTTTCACCTCACAACAGCGAGGAACATTTTAGGGCTGTTTCCGCGGTCAACTTCCGGAAAAAAAATATTTAAACATTAAGTTTAATCTAAATATACCTTATTCTTGTTGTTTTAATGATATAAAAAACTAAAATAATAAAAAAGGAAGTATTATAGTTAATTCGAAGTTATTTAAAGTAGGAATATATTGTTCGATTTCGATATAATAAAACGATTCGGTAAAAGTTGATATTGACATGAGGTACAAGACAAAGACAATTTAAAAATATAAGATTTATGCCACGTTCCGAAATCCAATCATAGGATGTGAAATCTCACCCAGCCTAATATAAAATTCTTATAACAAATAGTTTAATCTTATTGTTATTATTTTTATGATCCAATGAACTAAAATAATATAATTAAACCAAAACGGAGTATTATAATTAATTCAAAGCTATTTAAAATAAGTATAAAATGTAACAAAAAAGTCAATAGTGCGATTCGGAACGCATTTTGACGTATTTTTAGGTATTAATTTAAAAAAGTACTTTACCACGCTAGGCCGTAAAATAAATTTTCTACGCAGAAACCGAATGACAAATCCTTCTTATCCAAGCGTGTGAGGTGAAAAATATTATGTACTTATATATATATAATTTTATTTCGCGTCGAACATTCATGATCACCTGAATGTTCGACGCGAAATAAAATTTCAGAAGAAAAGCTTCATTGGTAAAACATATACTCCTAAAATGTAAGTAAAAAGCCTACTAAAGCCCAGCACCTGAATTTCCCGACCGAACATCTAGACCCAATCTAAAAAAGGCCACTACTAATTTTCCAGTCAAATTGCTATCTATTTCATGCTACAAAACATAATTTTGCCTCACCAACCGTGAAGTTACATCACTATAACTCTTAATAAGAAGGGCATAAAATTCACATTCGGTTAACTTCGCTCGTACATTTTTTTGAGAAGTGTCCTTAGGGGTTATCCTTAATATATCATGGCAATGTTTTATAGGACTTATTGCAACAGCTTAAGGCTTAAATTTAGGGGGTCGTGTTAAGAGGAAAATATTGCTACGTGAGGTTGTATCTTGGCCAGATGAAGTCGATGACGTCTGTAGAAAGTTTTCCGAGTCTTATGTTTTCAGGATTCCGACTTGGTTCAAACAGTATTGACATGTTAAGATGATATATATGATATTTCTCGGAGCCCGGTGACGTCAGTGACGAAGTGGTTAACCGATTGTGAGGTTTTTTTTTTTTTTTAAGCAACTTATTATTAAGCAACTTTCACGGTGGTTGATAATTGGATGGGTATCCAAGACAAAGACAATTTAAAAATAAAGGTTTATGTCACGTTCCGAAATCCAATCATAGATTGTGAAATCTCACCCGGTCTAATATAAAATTCAACTGGACATTTACGAAATCCAAAATGGCACCGCCACTACAGAAAAAGAAGAAGAAGAATATAAAATTCTTTTAACAAATAGTTTAATGTTATTGTTATTGTTTTTATGAAACTATGAACTAAATTAATATAATAAAAACCAAACGGAGTATTATAATTAATTCAAAGCTATTTAAAATAAAAATAGAATGTAACAAAAAAAGTCAATAGTGTGATTCGGTACGCATAATGACATATTTTTAGGTATCAATTAGAAAAGTACTTTACCGCGCTAAGCCGCGCGAAACTGAATGACAAAACCTTCTTTTCCGAGCGTGTGAGGTGAAAATAATATTTATACTCTTAACTTTTCTAAATACAGACTAGATACCCAAAAACATGACTGCCGAGTTTAAAAAACCACAGTATATTGCAATCGCAAAGCTCCAAACTTCAATTGGACTAAGTGCACATTACAGATTCTCTCGATATACGAAAACACAGTAAGTCCCTCCGGAGTAATTTCGATAAAGACAGCTTTAATGGTCCAGATTTTGTCTTCCCGTGTCGTCCCTAAGGATAGTCCCCGGACTGTTAAAAAGGAAAAGCGGCCATTTTGAAAACTGGCCTTTGTTCCTGACAAAATTGACAGTTATTTGGTGTAACCTTTATCGTTATAAATTTTATTTCATCTAAAGTAAAGGTTAGCGTAAGTATTTTGTCTTTTTTTTTGTAATAACGAAAGTAAATTTAGAAAATTATTTATGTTTACGACCTACGTTACGTTAGCTATATTGATACACTGAGGTGATAAAAATGGGACTCGAATGTCTTGGCGAAACTATCTATACTAAATATTTTTCAGAGTTGACACTTTTAAAGTGAAAACTTCTTTAGCGGCGTTGTGCACATCAGAGTTTTAAATTTTTGGAATGGGTAAAAAATGTTAAAGTCGCGTCAGGACACGTGACCTGATCGAAAATTTGTAAGAAGGAGTAGAGGAAGTAATATCTGTAAGTAATTCTACTGCGCGGCGAAAATGTGTGCCTGCTCCTGCTGTTTCGTTTAAGGGCGCGCTCTAGGCCAAAAGCAAAAGTAATAACAGCAACGGCGAACTTCAAAGTAAATGCTGCCTTATTTCTATGAAAAATAAGGCAGCATTTACTATATAATTCTCCAGCCCCATTCGGCCGGTCCGGAATGAAGAAATGAAGGAAATTCTTTTTTTGATAAATGATATTTTAAATGATAAATGATATTTTATTTGCAAAAAACATGATATAATGATGGTGAGCCAAGGCTTTACAAAATTAAGTGCTCATGCTTTGCTGATTATAAAAATCGCATGCAAATACTAAACTACTTTTAAAGGATATATAAAGGTTATTTACAAAAAATATATAACATAAGCCCTGCCTTATCTATAATGTAATTATACTAAAAAGTATTACTTGAAAACTAGCAGTTTATCGTGTTAATTATAGTGATTTGGAGGCAACTTCGCATTTTTTTTCTATCGAGAAAATTTTATGCAATCGTGTTTTTGAGTAACATAGTCATTAGTGTTAGTCCTGTAGTTTGCTGCTTCTTAATTTGAAATTCAGTTTTTCATTAATATTGATATTACAGACGATCATGTAAAGCAATCTGATTTTCGTTAGCATATAGCGGGCCCTTAAGCGGTTTACTTCTGCCGGCACTCCCGGAGTGCAACCCTTTGTTTTTTTTGGAGTCAAAAATCTGTATTAAAAGCTCACTGAAAGCAATCTTTGACATTATAGGATTATCAAAGATAATTGAAACTAAAGGTTTTTGACAGTAGTATAGATTTTACTAACATTTTTAATAAAGAAATTAAGGATATAAAAAATGTCGAATTCGAGAAGTCGAAGGCGGAGAATCGGGCACCTGGCCTGGCAACCAGTCGCTATTGATTTCGGACGACATATTTGACTCTTCGTCTCGTCTTCTCAGCCACATAACACCCACTGCTGGGTATAGGCCTCCCCCAAAAGGGGGGTTTGCCATAATCGCCACGCTTGGCAGGCGGGTTGGCAATCGCAGTATGGCCAAGTTTGTAGGAGACGCTACTGCCCGTCTCCTGAAGGCTGAGTCCTTAGTCCCTTTTACGACACCCACGGGATGAGAGGGGGTAGTGCTATTCTAAGCCGACACTACGCAGCTACCTTTGACCCTACCAATGTCAAATATATGTGGTGTCGTTCAGCCATGGGAGAGTGGTGTTCATATTATATTTATTTAATAATAATAATAATAATTGTTTATTTCCATAAAAGCCTTAAAAATAACAAGATGTCTGTTCCCCACACTAGGCATAGCCTGCCCTGTGGGGAAAGTAAACGGTTTACATGTAAAAAAAAATCGGCAAAACAGAACATTAGTCTTTTAACAACTTAAATTAAATATTCTAAGTAGGTTGGTACGTTGGTAGGTATTTATTTTTTATTTTTTTATATTTCACTCTTAAAGTTCACTTCTATATCTGCAAGGTATTATTGCATGAGTAAAAATTTGTGTATTCAGAGAAATTCATAAGAAGTACACGAAGTTTCTTATTTCTTATACATCTACTACTCTTTCCTTTGGTATTAAAGTATGATTAAAGTCAGGTCAGTGAGGGTCTGTCAACCAGCAACTTTATCTAGCTCTACAAACGACTTTTCTTAGAACGAAGAAGTTTTACATAACCATCGTAAAAATTGTAGTTGAAACGTATGAAAATACCGTTTTATCACACTTTAAATGAGAAGAGATAATAAAACAATATTTTAACTAAATTGACTGAAATAAAGTTAGATACCAATGTTTAATTCATGTAGACTTACGACACCAGACAAATATGATTAAAATACATTTTTAGGGTTCCGTAGCCTAATGGCAAAAAACGGAACCCTTATAGATTCGTCATATCCGATGTATGTCACAGCCACTTTATTCCAAAACTATGAGGATTACACAGTTGTAACTTAGTAGGTAGATGTATTATGTAAACCGCTTTACGGTTTTATACAAAAATAAAAAACATGTATATTAAGGGGGGGGGGGGGGGGGGGGGGGGCTCCCCATACATGGAACTGAAAGAGAAACAATTTTTTTCATCAAACCTATACGTGTGGGGTATCCATAGATAGGTCTTCAAATATTACATTGAGGTTCCTAAAACAGTTTTTTCTCAAAGTCAACCGTTAGAAAGATTTACACTTCCAAAGCGGTAAAATGTGTGTCCCCCCCCTCCTCTAACTTTTAAAATAAAAAAGTGAAAAATCTAAAAAAATATATGCTGTAGATCTTTTTAAAAAACTTTCAACGAAAATTGGTTTGAACGAAATATATTTAGCAGTTTCAGAGCTATAGCACATTTTCTAAAACCGCAAATATAACTTTGTCATTCATACAAAATACTTTGAAAAACAAAGTTATTTTAAATTATAGTGGCATTTTGGATAGGCGTATTTAATATAATAATAATAATATAAACTTTATTGCATACGATACAAAAACATACACATACAGAGAAAATGACAAAAAGATCAACATAGCAATTTCTTCCTTGGGTGAGAGACGAGTGCGAGTTCGAATCGCACTTGGCCGATTTTTTACATTGATCTCTACCCCTAGTATGAATTGATATTAACTTTTGGATGCAAAGCAAATCCGAGTTAAACTCTGGCTGTACCTATGTCTGTTAAGGGCCCGGTAAACGATCAATTTTATTTGACAAACTTAAAACACGTTTGTCAATTAAATTTCTGGAACTAAAACGCATCAAACATGAAAGTCGGTCGGTCAGATGGTAAAATTTTGACAAACACAAAAATCTGACAGAAGTTTGACAGAAAACTTTATCGTTTACGGCTTACGGAGCGCTTTACCGCTTTACCGTTTCACGCGTAAACCCAACTGCTTTTAACCTGCTGGGGGCCTACCGCCATCTCTTAACGCAATATTGTTTTATGTCGTGTGAGGCGGGTCGCTACATTCCCTAAAATATGGTTGAGCGAAGCGATGGCTGGTTCATGCGTCATGCTCGTGAACGGGTGCTGCCAGCGGGATGGGTCTGCTCATGTTTGCTTGTGTTAAAATGGTAGAGATATATGTTGTTTTGATTTTATGTTATTTATGATGTTTTGAGTTGAGATGCGTGGCACTGCTTGATCAGAGTAAACAAAGGTAAATAATGTTTTCAATTATTCCAAATATATAAAAGCTTTTTTTTTTTTTTTTTTTTTTAACTTTATTTACGATTGAGATTGTGACCCAGCTGATGCGTCTTCTAGTGACATTGTAGGTTGTGTTGTGTCTTACATTAAGGCACTTTTATCTTTCTTTTTTTGCTGTTGCCATTGTGTTTTTTTATATTTATGCAGCTTAACATAAGTACCTGAAGTACGTCATGCTCACTCAAACGTTTCTTCGGCGGTGTCGTGTGAGGCGGGTCGTTACGTTCCCTAAAATATGGTTGAGCGAAGCGATGGCTGGTTCATGCGTCATGCTCGTGAACGGGTGCCGCCAGCGGAAATGGGTCTACCTCAGTCTGCTTATCTTAATGCTGTGCTTAAAGCCTAAATATTTTTATCTAAAATAAATTGATACTGACCTGTATGTACCTCACAACTTGCAGTGTAGTAGTCTTGTGGTGCGGGAAATGTTGTAATGTATGATAGACAAGTCTTTCTTTGCCAGTTAAAAATTGTTTACGTTTACAATAACCATAAAATGTAATATTTTCATTAGTATTTTCCTTTTGTGATGGAAATTGACCTTACTGATATGTTAAGGTCACTTTTCAATTTGACGACTCTGTATGAAATAAAACAGGGAGAAAAAAACAGCCCTTGACGAGTTTCTTGCCGGTTCTTCTCGTTACAAGGTCTCCCGCCGTAGGGTTTGTGAACCGATGGCGTAGCTTCTTTGACGTTCATAAGTGCTTGTAACAGCCTAGACTGAATAAATGATTTTGATTTTTTTTTTTATTTTTATGTCAGTTTGTATCGGCGCAATGTTGTTATATGTCATATCGTACCGCGAACCTCTTAAAACAAGCTTGTCTTTTGACGGAAGTTTTGTGGCATCATCGCTCAATCATTCACTCAAACAAGATTTTTATCAATCAAACCTACTACGACGGCTTAGGTCAAATAAAGCCAAGTTTGCAACAGTATTGAAACAAAAGGAAAACAAAACGTTCTTACGACATGACGGTTTCTAAAAGATGGTGGTAGGCCTGCTGGCCTACCGCTATCTCTTAACGCAATATTGTTTTCTGTCAAACATTATTGGCGCATTACTTTTATATGTCACTTCGTACCGCGAACCTATTAAAACAAAATAATTTTTTGACGGAGGTTTGTGTAAAGTGTGTTAAAATATGACAACTTCAATTCGTTCGTTGGCAGGAACAATGAATAAAGATGTACATGGTTCTGAGATAGTTGTTTATAGAAACTTACATTATTCAAATATATCATGAGTATTTGGATGTCGATATTTCTCTTGCGAATGTTCAGGAGCTGCCTAGTCAAGTCCGTCATTACAAAGTAGCATCAAGTGCTGGTAGGCACGTTCTTTTTTGTAATATTTCATCTCCATAGATATATCTCAATTGTTATGACATTGGGCAGGAATGAAAAAAAAATACTTTATGAAGTTCGCGGTACGAATTCAAACACTATTGAAACAAAAGGAAAACAAAACGTTCTTACGACATGATGGTCTTTAAAAAATGGCGGCAGGCCCCCTGAATCCTGGAGTAAGTAACTTACTTTCGAATTTATAATATTAGTATTGATTTTGCCCGCTTACTTTCGTTGGTAGGATTTCTGATTCTAATCTGAATATTACATTATTTCCCTAATGAGAAGAAATTCGAGAAAAAGCCGCAACATTACTTATCAGACCGCAATTTATAATTGTAACAATATTTGTAAAAAGCTAATTAGTCATGTACAATAAGATCCTTATCTCGTTCTGGACGAAGAAAGGTTAATTTGTACAAACAGTAACAACAAGCAAGCAATTAATTCGGCTGTAATTAACAGAATTCCTCAGAGACCCACATAGCGGGAACATTTATCATTATTTTAGAAAATGTACAGAGGAAAAATTTAAATGTTCCTTTTGTTTCCTCCCTTATAATGCGGCGGCGCGGTATATTTTCCCTTTCGTAAATAATGTACCGTTTGGTAGATGAAACTGTTATGTAATTTTGCTACAATCATGGAGATGCTCTGGTTCGTGCTTGTGGAATGTTGGTTGGGTTTATTTTCGGCGACTGCTGTGTTCTAGGTTTGATTCTCGGTCAGTACCCCTTTCAATATCCCTAATACCGCTATTATAGTACGAATTTGCAAAATGGCTCCTTGCAATATTGGGGAATCAAAATGTAAATTCCTTGAAAATTCATTTAATCGTGTTTTTCTATGGAATAGGCTTTCAATTAGTTTTCTTGCCTTAAATATAATCAGAGCAAATAGTGCTGTACTGACACCGTTTTATGAAAAAAAAAACAATTATATGAATTGTCATAGAATTTACATTAGGATTCCTTAACAATATTGCATAAAAATAAAACAACTTTTACGGATATCAAACGCGCTATATTTTACGAACTAAGTTGTAATTGTTCGTATCTTTTGGTTTTTAGGGGTTTTTTTATTTTCCCGACGTTTCGGCACCCTTTCAGCTGCCGTGGTCACGGGATGACTAGGAATATTGCATAAATTACTAGTTTAGTTATTACCCTATTTCTTTCAGGTATACTGATATCCGTATAAAAGAAATTAAGCAGCATTTCACACGTTGGATCAATATCTGAAAATGCAGTCATATAATATATAGGTAACTTTTTAATCTATCTCAACGCAATAGCGGTTCTATCAAGCTCGTCAAAGAAACACAGTTTTTTCAATAAAGTTGGAAAACACGCGTTCTGGTTCACAAAATGGCAAACTGGTGGATGCGACAAAATCTCTTTCACAATCAGAGCCCGAACAGCGAGGTTAAATGTTAGGGTAAGGTTACATGGCTTGTATCAGCGATTTGTAAAATAACTAGCTTCCCGCCCGCGACTTCGCCCGCGTGGACTACACGACTTATGCTATTGTGGGTTATCCATAAGAGATTAACATGTACCACCGCGGAGTTTTCTGTAGACCTTTTCAAGGTGTACAAATACTTAGTACATTATTTTGATAAATCTCGTAGGGTTCAGCCTGCGTTTGCAATGTAAGCGGAAAAAATGTAATCATTTACGACATCACATTAGATACCTCAAAAATTACAGTATTTCTCTATTCTATATTGAACATTATTATACATATAACCTTCCTCATGAATCACTCTATCTATTTAAAAAAACCGCATCAAAATCCGTTGCGTAGTTATAAAGATCTAAGCATACATAGGGACAGACAGCGGGAAGCGACTTTGCTTTTTACTATGTAGTGATATGTATTTAATATAATACATATCTAAAACGAGATTTCACTTTGGCTTTACTCTACTTAACTATTGTATACAACCGGGGAAGTTCCCGGTAGACCAGTAGAGTTTTTTTCACCTACTTATGTTAAAGAAATAATTAATTGTTCAAATGAAATACCTGTTAATGTTCTATTATTTGTGATATAAAAGTTTTCTATATATTATGTTTATTACTTTTTTAAATACAGCTCCCTAAAAAAATTCTACTGGTCAACCAACCGGTAAATTTTCCGACTGTACTATGAAATGGCTCGATAAGCTAGGTTACGCAGTGATTCGCGAGCTCAGCTTGCAATTGTAGCGGTTAAGCAACTTTCGCCATGGTTGGTCACAGGGTGGGGTGACCAAAAATTTATTATCTCGGGTTCCTCCGAGCTACGAAAGGCATTGATCCATTCGCGTTGGTCCCGGCTGTATTGGACCAATCAGCATTGGGCCCGCTTACTATTTAATCACCTTTGTGTTCTATGGTAACGTCCACGGGTACGGGTTTTAGTCACAGTGGAGGTACAATTGTATTTGGTTTGGCTGGTGTTATAATTTGTTCTTGGTCCTCCTGGGTAGCTACCACCGTTATAAGTATTTAAGTCTGTCGTCTTTTGCTGTAGCGATATTTTTAGCATTGGTTAGAGATGAGATGAAGAGTGAAGAAGCCCGTAGCACAGTAGTTCGTGCTCATGACCTGAGATTGTTGAGGTAAGCAACTTTGGCAATGGTCGGTCACGGGATGGGTGCTGACCACGGTCTCCGTGCTTCGGAAGTCACCTTAAGCCGTTGGTCCGGGCTGCATTTGCACTCGTTAAAACCTATCAACTCGCTTTGGGCCCGTGTGGTGGGTCATGGCCCATTCTCTTTATCCATCTATAAGGAAGGCCAGTGCCTCAGCAGTGGGGACGTTAAAAATGGTTCATGACAGCATTTACAGTATATAGCCAGTTGCTCATTGGTTGATCATTCCGGACGAAGTGCAATTCTACCTACAGCCTTAATTTTACGTCCTAGTTTTTGGATGTCAAGTTTGTACTCACAGAGTTCCCTGAATCTGGTGAGTACCTCGATGGCACAGTGGTATTAATCATCCCCGCTCAGCTAGTGGTCGTGGGTTCGATACCCACTTTTTACCAACATTTTGAAACAAGTTTCAGACGTTGTTCTAGACAGAGAAGCATGAATCGCTCCGCTCATAACTATAGTGCTACCATAGCAAGTCAATAACCGAACTGTGGCTGGATATTGAATCTAACAGGCAAACAAAACGTGACAAAAGTGTCGCTATTGTCGACAAACGTTCGTTTATACATGTAAATAGAATTTCAGGTATTTAAATGGAGAGATATTTAGGTGTGGATGGAAAGAAATAGGAAATGAAAACGAAAATTTATAACGACAGGCTTAGTCCTTAGATTTTTAGCTGATAACCCCATTTTATTAGGAGAGTTCTTTTATTTGATATTAGCGACCGCCTGCTCTCTCAACCTCGTGGTTCCCGTTCCCGTGGGAATATCGGGATAAAAGTATGTTTTAACCCAGGCTATATTTCTATCTATGTGCCAAGTTTCATCCAAATTGGTCCAGTAGTTTTTGCGAGAAAGAGTAACAAATAAACATACAAACAAACTGACATACTTTCGCATTTATAATATTAATAGGAAGTAGGATACCTATACTGCCGTCTATAAGCTTAAAGGCCGCTAAATGACATTTGGCCATTTTTCACTTTTTAATGCAATAGAACTTTAAAAAAAAAACTCTATCGATCTCGGCTGTACAATTTCAAAACCTAGCAAGGGACACCTCCAAGAAAAAACGGGTTTTTGCATTATTGGGCTTCTAAAGTCATAAGGCACCGATTCCTATCGCCAAAATATCTATAAATGATTTAGAAATAGGATTTTAAATATTGAAAAACCTAGCAAGTACACAGTCGTAACGCGAAAGAGCCTAAAAACAATTTAAAAGACACAGCAAGTAACATTGACAATGTCTAAACCTAGCAAGGGATGTCCGTTGCTAGGTTTTTAAAGTTGTCATGCGACTTACTAGGTTTTTAAAGCTGTCAACGAACGGTTGAATTACGCGCGCTAACGTCAGTAAGCGACAAGACGCCAAACCCTCTGCAATAATTCATCTGTTTTTAATAATTAACGGTGGTTTATGATGTCAAAAAAACAGTTTTATAGGTCGAAGTTAATGTTAAGTGCCTTTAATAAACATCAAGATGCTAATATGTAAGTAAAATTATGTTTTGATTATAAAGTAAAAATTAAAACTTTTTTTCATAACCTCAACAATATTCAAGTGTCTTGATACAGATTTTCAAGCTTTTTGTGATGTAAATGTCTTGTTTAAGGCTTTTGTGGGATACTATTAGGTCTATTATATAAGTAGGTACAGTCGATAACCATCTTGTGAGTCATGATTATAGACAAGGATTTCAGTTTGTATTTTTACTTCAAAAATGATGTTTTTGTTTTTGTCGTATATGATATTTAAACTTCAGCACGTACACGTGACAAATAAGCCGGTGCTTACTTTTATATCATATTAATTATTATACAGGGTGTCAACAGACCTATTAACGAAAACGAAAACCGAGTATTTTCTAGTATAGGGCCAAATCTGAAAACCTCATAGTTAACGAGTTATTGAAGATCAAGTCAATATGTTTTTAATGATTATCGTTTGAAAACGCAATGAATGTCAAAACTACGTAATGATTCGTGGCCCTGGCCGCCTACTCGTGCCCTATATAATATGTACGTGCCAATATGGTCGTTTCCCCGCAATTATTTTTACTAAATCTTATTTAGTATGATGTACCTACACAACGCATATATATTACGTACGGCTTCGGCATAGGTCTTTTAACACTTCGTAATTCTTGAAACATAGCATGGAACATGAATTTCACACGCGAATAACATGTGTTTAGTAAAATACCTTGTCAATAACTTTTTTCTCTTCGAAGGGGAATTCATACACTACAATGCCACCTTATTGATGTGTATAGGAAAAATCAAATAGACAAACAGTTAAAATTAATAGTTAAAAGTTAATATTTCGTCTACTTATCGACTGTACTATTAGTGATAAACAAATAACTTATTTTAAATGGAACGGTTGCTTGCAATTCAACGACGATTGGGTATTTATACTTTAGTACATTTGTTTCTGCTGTTTTTTGCACGGGTGGGTTGGTGCTTAGTTGAGCATAGCTATCTTCTATTTCAGGTCACATTCTGACGTCTACAGTCCCAATCAGACAAGCTCTACAAAAACTACAATACCTGTTTGTGACGCATCCGAAGATTTAGTTTCAGGAGGGCAAATGATTACCGACTGATAACTTTTTTCTATAATATTTTTTCATAAATTAAATAATTATTAAAAAAACGAGTTTTATTTAAAATATACACGTACTTACTAGGTTCATTCAATAGTAGTTTGAGGACTAAGGAACTAATTAAAACAAAATTAAAAACCTAGTAACGACACTTGCTAGGTTTTTAAATTGTAAAACCAGCTGAGTCCAAGTTAAAAAAACAATTAACCAATTAGTAAGTGCTATAAAACTTGATCTATCATTTATTATGGTATATAGTTATACTCTGTAGATAGCCAAGGATATACCGCATCTTTTGATCCAAGACTCATCATACCAGCTCTTTTAGTTTCAGCGCGGCAAGCTCTCAAAGTGATCAACTCGTTTTTTGGCTCTCCTGTAAAATTTGTCTCCTGCCCCTTACTAGGTTTTGAAATTGTACAGCCGATCTGTCTAGGAACGGTTATTCTATCTTTCACCGTTTTCAAGATATTAAAAAAGAAAGAACCGCTAAATACAACAAAATACAAACTTTACATCGCATAAAGGTGGCTAAATAGCACTACTAGATCAGAAGGCAGCTAAAGTACTCTAACTTTTGGATCGATTGAACATTTTTACTATCAATGCTAAGCTAAAAAACAGTTATTAGTTTGCAAATAACTAAAAGGCAGCAAAGTTATTTTAGCAGCTTTTTAGGTTGGTTACGTTGGAGTATAAATACCTTGCATATACTTAACTAAAAGGCGGTTATTGACTCGAACTTAACTAAAAAGCAGTTATAATCAATAAGCGGCCTTTAAACGTTGTATTGTTACTACTTTTACAATAAATAAACCATTAAAAAAAGCCATTTTAGTCCATACGCAAGTTAACATTAATATTATTTTCTATGTCTTGCATAACAAAAAAGTCGTTAAATAGTAATACATCGCTAAAAAGCGGCAAACTACACAAGCCCCCTCACCCCTCAAAGACAAAGACATTTTTCACATCACACGCTCGGAAGAGGAGGTTTTGTCATTCAGTTTCTGCGTAGAAAATCGCTTTTTGCGGCCTAGCGCGGTAAAGTACTTTTTAATTTAATACCTAAACATATGTCATAATGCGTTCCGAATCGCACTATTGACTTTTTTGTTACATTTTATTCTTATTTTAAATAGCTTTGAATTAATTATAATACTCTGTTTTGGTTTTATTATATTATTTTAGTTCATTGAATCATAAAAACAATAACAATAAGATTAAACTATTTGTTATATGAATTTTATATTAGGCTGGGTGAGATTTCACAACCTATGACTGGATTTCGGAACTTGACATAAATCTTTATTTTTAAATTGACTTTGTCTTGTACTCATGTCAGTGTCAACATCGCGGAATAGTTTTTATTGTTATTTACATAAATGTAACAATATATTCCTAACTTTAAATAACTTTGAATTAACTATAATACTCCCTTTCTTATTATTTTAGTTTTTATATTATTAAACAACGAAAATAAGGTATATTTAGATTAAATTATAGGTAAATTAAGGTAAATTTATATTATGTTTAAAGATTTTTTTACCGGAAGTTGACCGCGGAAACAACCATACAAATATGTTCCTCGCTGCTGTGAGGTGAAAAATTGTGTGTTGCGCTCGGCAGAAAAGTTTTTAGCGTCTTGTACCTGGAAATCCTCGCTTCGCTCAGCTTTCAGTATAGGTAACTCGCCGCTAAATTACCAACTTTCTAGCCTTGCATAACAAATAACTATTTTCGGGTTGTGGGGAATGCGCCTGGGCACGGCAGGCGAGCGGGGCGAGGTGCGAATGCAGTACCTACGGGAGGATTTGTATGTAATTAATTATTACCTACGCACGCATGGTTTGCAGATTTTAGATGCTTTTGGTTTGGAGTTGTGATAGCTATCATCCAAGTATTTTACGGTCAGTTGCAAAATAGTTAAAGCTTGTCGGATGCACGGTAAGTTCCAGGTTCGATTCTCGGAAGGGTTAATTTAGGAAACGATTTTTGATTTGCCCTGCGACGTTCCGATTTGGCTATTGTTCGTTTAATACTCAACATACATATATATTCACTTTATTACTTGTATATTGGTAAGATATAATGCGCCAAGTGCCGTGGGTTCGATAAAAATTAAAAAGTTATAACATTTAAGTTTAGTTTTTATATTTATTATTATGTTAACAGGTTAAAAAAGAGAATTTAACTTCAACGGCCTCGGTGGGGCAGTGGGTAAAGCATGTGCTTTTGATTGGTTTTATTTTGTGCTGATTTTTTTTTATTGTTATTAACTTACTAACCTAACCCTACCTATGCTAATAAATGTATTTTATGTAGTTAATGTGACACTTTATTATGTAGCTAAATTAGTTATTGATTTTCATGTAATCGTGTTTGTAGTGTGATAGCTAAGCCATATTATTATTTTCATAGAGATTACATTACTTGTAACAGATATAATGCAAGAGCTAAAACCATATTAAATATGGTTAGTAGTCGTGGTGAGTTAGATCAATCACGATCAATCTTATGTAAATCAGGAACCGAAAAAAAGGAAGTTTAATCTGACGTTTCCGACAGTCAACATTCGAGTATTATTCCGAAAGACCAAAGGTTGAAAGGTGATAACGAAACAGATTTTGTAAACGATTTGTATTCTCGCGAATACTCTCTAACGTATGTGAAACACAAACTGCAAGAAAAGAAAGTATTCTTAATAAATTGTCTAGATTAATGCCAGGGCATAAAATGGTTATAATATAATTGGTGTATGAAAACTAGCCAAGTCAGACCTTAAGCTTTAATATATTATCCTAAGATATAAGCAGAAATTATATTTTAAGTTGTTATAAAATATTTTATGCTGTTATAAATAAATTTCAGAACTGACCATTAATTTAGATCTCACTTTCTTTGTCGTTGAATTCAACAACTAAGGCTTATCATATACCATTACTTTTTGTACCGAAATTATTAGTAGGTACTGTGGAGATCGTATATGTCTCCGCACTACAAGAAGGCCGCTACACAGCCGTTGCTAGCTGGTTTTGTTTATAATAAAATTAAGAAAGGGAGGCTCGTCGTGCGTAGATATGGACGGTCGCCTTGTCAAATAAAATTATTGATAAAATTGTAAAAATACTAATATAATTACTGAATATAACAACAGATCATTTTAATTCTAAAGAGCACGCCCCCGTTAGACGTATTACCACGTGTCTAGAATTTATTTGGAATAGGTTACCATTTTTATTTTTAATGTCTCATGCCTGATTTAATAAATTACTTGTCGTTGCAAAAACTTTGTTTTATTGAGTAATAAGTAAGTAAACATATGATTTTGCAGGATTCCTAAAAAACGAATTCGGATAATGCTAGCCTAAAAAGCAGTTTTATGAAAAGGTTTAATAATTAACCGCTTTTAAGATATGCACAGTCGTAATAAAAGATGTAAAAAAATAATGAAATTGAAGTTAAGTCATACCTACTCGGCTAAAAGGCGGCTAAGTGTATTTAGCCGCTTTATTGTTAGGGATAAGATTCACATAAAATCATTTCGTTCTAAGTTTAAAAAACGCAAAAAAATTAAAACTGCGTTATAGCTATGTAAATGTTGATAACTTCCTGTCTAAAAAAATACTTTTGGCAGTTATCGATAAATCCATAACTATAAAGCAGTTATGAACCTTTAGCCGCCTTTAAGTTCTGCACACTTGTAACGATCTTTAAAATTTTACAAGGTTAGAAAGGAAAATATGTATTTACTTACATAAATATTAATATTTAACTAAATCAACCAATTGCATGTGAAGGTTGAAAAAAACCTTTCTTTTGGTATACGGCAACATGGCTAAATGTTTATAAAAAATGAGCAGCATCGGTTTAAAAAATTTGCCGCCTTTTTCGGCTCTAGCTCAAAACTTGTTTTTGTCATTTAGCGGCCTTTAAGCTTATAGATGGCAGTATAGTTTTTGAGAAGCCCTGAAAATATTTTGTGAATTACAGCTGACCATTGCCTTTAACTATCTGAAACACTTTTAAAGTTACGAATAGAAAAACTTTTTACAAAAAAATAAAAACTGACTTCATAAAGAAAAAAAATAGTAGGTACCTAATAGGTACTAACATAGTTGAACTGCCTACTATTTTTAATTCACATATTGTGTTGTCAAATTCTAAAGCTAAGCTAAAACCAAAATACCAAGTGCTATATCCAGCCATTTGCCTGCCTAGGCAGCGTTAAATACAGACATTACTAGCTGTCGAAGCGGCTACGGCTAGGACTAAATTTCAACTTTACATTTTACTCGGGTTGGAAAATATATGGGACAAATCTTAAGCTGAAGCGGCTTTAAAAATATTATTGTTTCACTTTCACTCCTTTTCATCCATACTATACAAAAATTTTACTATTTGTACTAACTTCACTTGCGTGGTTCTCGCTTCGTAGGAATATCGATTTAAAAGGTCTAGTCCGTGCCAGATAAATGTGCAAAGAAGTTCATTCACCTTACATGTACCAAGAATTTTCATAACTTGGCGACAGCTATCGTCCTCCATACGAAACTGTCGCTAACACAAAATCGTTCGTGTTTCATAGTACAGTTACAGTAAAAATGCGGATCGGTAGGACATTTATGTAATAAAAAATCAATTTAATATATGAAATAATAGTAATGAACGGGCCCTTTCGCATAAAAACTATGGATATCGACATGGGCTTCATTTGACAGTTAGGTGATATATTATGGTAATTTTATGAGCTTTACCAGCTGACTGTCAAATAAGTAAATATTTCTTACACTCACACCAATTAACCTACCCCCAAAGTAAGCACTGTAAGTGCTTGTGTTATGAGATACTAAGGTAACGGATATAAAAACATATATTTATACATATATAAGTATTTATATATAAACGTCCATGACGCGGGTACAAATGCAAACATACGTCATACATACATTTTATTTATCATACAAACATTTGTCCTTACCGGGATTCGAACCCAGGACCTCAGAGATTGATGATTTAACTGTATGTATACAGAGTGCTGTAGCTCTCTTTCGCTCCATAGTACTTTGCATAAGTCTGTTCCATAATGTACTGTATTTTGTCAGATTATATTGACTGTTACAGTGATTACCTTCTTAACACAGAATTTATAACTTAAGATAATAAAACTTTGTGAAACTCTGGTTGAGTGGCCAAAATTTCACAAATATCGTTAATTTTCTGCCATGTGTCGTAATAGGAAAATATAAAAGAAAAACTAAAAACCTATGTTTTTTTTGGTATTTTTTGACATTGTTAATCCATAGTTGATTTAACCCAGGGTCATTGGCGGGTTCATTTTTCAATTCATCACTATGACAACAGGGCATAGATATATAGAATCACTATGACAACAGTGTCAAAGTCAATATAATGCGACAAAGTAGCGCGTTTCATGTCAAATTTGGCAGTAAGGAATATATTTATTCAAAGTACTGTGGAGCGGAGTTGTATACAGTTATATTATCCAGTAGGACAATTATTGGTTTCATCGTATTTAGTCAGTTGTGAAAATAGCCGTCGGGTTATTTACTGAACTTCATGTGTTCGTGCAAGTGAGCAATAAAATAATAATTGACACAAAATTTAAAATTATGAAATGAATAATCCCTGGCTAGGACAGAAAACAGTTCAATTACATTTTAATCGCAATGTATCTACATGGTTTACAGCAAATATATAATATATTTTCATTTCATTACTAAAATACACTGTCATTGAATGACGTTTACAAATTTGCATTGTGAATAATATACTATTTATTAAATTTATAATTCGTACAAAGGTTTGTAACTCAGGTGAGAATTTCGAGTCGTACTTGACTTTTTTTTGTTTACCACCACGTTTCCTTTGTTTACCTGTGCTGAACGATACGTTTCCTAGATTTCTATCGCTTGTTTTTGAGTAAATTGGTTACATTGGGACAAAGGGGGGCAATAACCTTCTATGCACACGTATCTGGCACGGACGCACGGACTATAACATAAGTTACTCTCCGCCCTTTCAACTAACTCTATGTCAAAATCAAGCCGATTAGTTGCTTAGTTACCTAGTTAGGGCGTTAAGAAAAGACAAACAAACACACTTTCGCATTTATAATATTAGGTAGAATTAGGATATTAGTTACGATTAATATATACATGCGAAAGTAATCCTGTCTGTCTGTGGTCTTTTCATCCCTCAACCACTGAACCGATTTTGGAAAATAATAATATACCTAGTAATCTTAGGCCAGCTTCCATAGAAATATGACCGGCTTGGCTTAAAGATACACTTTATATCAATATATAATTTGGATTTAATTTATTGCTTAGCATAGTACTGTTCTGTTCTAGATCTACATATTTCAACCAATGTACCAAGTATGTAAGCGTATTTTGAGACGATGTTTTAAAGCCAAACAAATGTTTTATTTAATTATAATTGATGACTTAGCTACCTGTTTTTTTTTAAATTTAAAGCAAAGAAAAGATAGATTTCACTTAGCCATCATAGCTAATTTACACGTATGAATTTATTTTTTTATTAAAAAAGAAAACATGATTTAAAATTATTAATTTATTACAGTAACACCCATTTGCACTAAACTTAAGAATCGCCTAAGGCTATTCTTATATATCTTAATCTTAATAAAAAAAATGCACTAACCGTCTAAAGTTTTTAAAATCCACTAACTTACGGGCCAATATCGAGCGCCTAAAGCATACATTATTTTTAATATTAATGTTTTAAAATAGATAAGAATTAGCCTTGTTCGATTCTAGTAACTGTACGGTAAATCGCTCTAACTTTTACCTTGTACCACACTACGCTGCTGAACGAGAAGAAGTTAGTCGCAAGTATCTCTCGAGAAACCCAAAGGATTATTAAAGCAGAAATCGGAGAACTTATGAACGCGGTTGAACATATGAATGGCCAGATTGCAGATCTCGAAGACATAGTTAAGAAACAGGAAAGTACCATAAAGTCGCTACTTAACAAAAACACAGACCTATTAAATAAAAATAAGAACCTGGAACTTAGAATCGCCGCTCTTGAACAACATAATAACGAAATAGACCAGAAGATGTTGGGTAGCACTTTAGAGATAGCAGGTATCCCAGAAACTCCAAATCAGGATGTGAAGGAAGTGATGAATAAAATTGCGGAAAAACTACACGTAAATGCCGATGACGTTGTAGATGCTCGACGACTACAAAAACCTAAAGATCGTCCACAACCAGGGCATATAATAGTAGAAGTAAGGTCTAACAACGTACGTACACAATGGATCCAATCCGCAAAAAAAATCGAACTGACTGCAGGGAATATTATACAGAAAATACCAATCGACCAAGCCGAGCGTCGGGTATATATACGTGAAGCTTTAACCCGTCGTACAAAAACGCTTTTGTACAACACCCAACAAAAACTAAAGGATAGCTATAACTACATATGGTGCAAGTTTGGTACTGTCTACGTGAAGAAAACCAACGACAACAAGCGCCCATACATAATTCGATCCACGGCTGATATTGAAGCTTTACTGCCTAACTAAACTTAATAAGTAGGTACTCATTTACTTATCCGATAAACATCTACACTCATATTATTTCCTTTATACTTGTATTTAAGTCATACTTACATTCAAATAATGGCGAATATTAATAACCAACAATGCCTAGAACTATTTGATTGTTCTACGGTTAACTCGTTTATTAGTCAGGTACCCTACGATAATATTGTTTTGTTCTGCCTGCATGTAAATATACGATCTTCAATTAAAAATTTCACCAAATTACTGTTAATTATAAGTTCATGTAATATTCCTATCGATGTCATTGTATTGACTGAAGCCGGAATCTCCCCGGCAATAAGTAACTTGTTTCACATCTCTGGCTATAAAATGCACACAGAACTACGTTCCAATAAAAGAGGAGGGGGGATAATAATCTACGTTAAAAACTATCTTAAATTTACTCCAATAATAAGTAACACAACGAGCTACGAAACCATAACCGGACACTTAATGACCACGAACAATAACGTCGTATTTCTGTGTGCACTTTACAGACCTCCCTCCAATGATAAAATCACTTTTATTTCCGAACTGGCACATATAATAAGTAAATACTCAACCGAAAACACAATCATACTTGGAGATGCTAATATAGACCTTAAAAGTAACTGTGCAATTAAAAACTCATACATCGACATGCTCTCCGAGTACGGATTTACTGCTGGTATTACTAACTATACTAGAATCGAGATGAGATCAGGGAAAGTTACTAAATCATGTATCGACCACATATTTATGCGATTAACTTCACTAGTAAATCCGTGCTCGGCCGCAGTTGACACTGTTCTGGCGGATCATCGAGTCACGTTGCTCGCCTGTCAGGTAGCACGAATGAACCGCATACAGAGTGATGTAAAAAAGCGTAAAGTTTACTATCGCGATAATAAGATTTTAACCGAGGAACTAAATAGTACTGACTGGTCGATTAATTTGAAAGATACATCGTGTCCCAAAATAATATATAATTTTATTAAATCAAAGTTTGTTTGCGCTTATAATAAATCTTTAAAATATACAGCCGAATACTCAAATAAAACCATTAAACAACCCTGGGTTAAAAATTATATGCTTAAAATGTCTGATAAGAGAGACGCACTTTTTAATAGTTGGAAAAAAGATCCTACAAATAGTTGCTTACGTTTAGAGTACAATAAACTCAGAAACAAAATTCATAAAATTCTTGAATATAGTAGAAATCAATACTATCAGGGCGAAATAAACGCAAATATAAAAAATCCTCGTAAACTTTGGCAAATTATTAATTCCATCTGTGGTAGGGTCGTAAATTCGATAGATGAAATAGTTTCAAAAGCTTTTAATTCACAAAAATACTCGAATGTAGACATTGCTAATAAATTTGCACAAGAATTCCGAAATGCCGTCAAGGCTATACTTCCATCATGTCCAGTTAAGTTACTAAATCCAAATGACTATCGAAAATCTGCCGATGTTACCTTATATTTAAAAAAAGCGACACCTAAAAAAATTAGACAGATAATTTCCAAACTTGAGAGCAGGAAAGCCCCAGGTGGTGACGGTATAAAAATCGCAGATGTCAAAGTAATTGCTGAGAAAGTATGTACACCTATTTCACACTTAATTAATGCCAGCTTTGCAGCAGGGACATATCCAGATGAACTTAAGCAGAGCTGTGTAAGACCTATTCATAAAAAAGGAAAACATAATGAGGTGTCAAATTATCGTCCAATATCCCTATTACCATCTATAGACAAAATTATTGAAAAGTATTTATGTGACCAGATACATACTTTCTATCACAAAAACAAAATTATTACACCTAATCAGTATGGTTTTCAACCCCTCAAAAGTACCACATCACTACTCTCTAAGTTCTCTGATGAAATTAATAGTCACGTGAATGATCGTAAACATGTCTTGGCTCTGTTTATTGATTTTTCACGTGCCTTTGACACCTTAAATCATAAACACCTACAAAAAAAACTTGAAGACTCTGGAATTAGAGGTCCTGCGCTTAAGTGGTGTGGAGATTATCTTAAAAATAGGTCTTATTACGTTAAAATAGATGATGCAAAAAGTGATGTCTTACCTGTCACGGAAGGCACAGCTCAGGGGTCAGTTTTAGGTCCAGTACACTTCATAGCATATGTCAACGATATGAATAATGTACTAAAACACTGTACATCATATCAATATGCGGATGATACGTGTTTAGTCGTAGCTGACAAAAATATTGAAGTGGCTCTTGAACGACTTCAACAAGATTTCGACTCCCTTATTAAATGGTGTCATGACAACCAACTTGTTCTAAATGCCGACAAAACAAAATTAGTGCACATTCGATCACCCTTTATCAAAACCTTAGCTAACACAGATAAAAAACTTATAGCTCATGATCACGTATGTTTCCATTTACAAAAACAAAAGTGCACTTGCCCTGTAATTGAAACAGTGGACAAGCATACTTATCTTGGCGTAGTAATTGATAGCCATCTTAGTTGGCTTCCACATATCAATAGTATCTGTGATAGACTAAGAGCATTTCTAGCTAATATAACAATAATAAAAAAGAGAATACCATACAAAATACTGATATTGCTTTACAACTCGTTGGCTGATTCTATAATTAACTATGGAATTACCAGCTACGGTAGGACTTTTAAGACTTACCTGGATAAAATTCAAAGCTGCCAGTTTAGAATTCTAAAGAAAATCGTATCACCAGCAGTCAAAGAAAAATATAAAAATAATGAATACCACCTTTTCAAACACTGCAAAGTTCTACCTATACATCAAAAATTTAAGTACTATCTTCTAAAAGAACAGTTCTTCAATTCTGCAATCCAACAAAAAATTAGTCATAAAATTACAACCCGAAAAGTTACTAACGAAGAATTAATAACCTCAAAAGCTTTTAATGTATACGGAAAACGGACAACGTATTACTTGGTTCCTCGTTTAATAAATAGCATTGATGCGTCCGCGAAAAAATGCATTACAAAAAACAACATAAAAAATAAATTAAAATTATACTTTTTAAACAGCATGTAGCTGCGAGCGATGCACACTGTGTTGTGTGCCTGTGTGCGCATGAACACGCATGACCTTCAACCGGTCGATCGCTTCAACTTCAATCATTCACTGTCACAGCTCATATTATTATCACAGTTGCACTCCACTTTCTCTTTCCCGCGTAGAATATTTGCTTGGCTCGATGCGGTTCATACTTGTATAATTGTATAGTTGTCGACTTGTTTATTTATTAGTATGAGACAAAATATTGTTTTACGGCTCGTATTATTTACTTGTAATCTTTTATTCTTTTATTTATGGTAATAGCTGTAGCGAACTCAACTTTTATCTAGCACACTAGACAAATCTTTGTGGTTTAAAGTGTGTTTTTCAGCATTTAAATTGTATTTGTAAATTAAATAAATTAAAAAAAAAAAAAAAAAAAATTTAGTACAGGATCTAATCCGGTAGTTAGGCCATTGAAATTCTTCTCATTACGAAGGCCGCTGCTTTTTAGTTTTAGTGCGTAGTTGGAATATCTGTACCTTATGTCCGAGCAATAAATGTACTATAGTTTAGACATTTATATGTTCCGGTTAACTCGTTAATTTTACTTAAATGATACTTACCTACTGACAACTCGTATCACCCATTGGCACTATATCTTTCCTGTTTTTTATGTATAAGGGGGAGACTCTTAGCCTTAATTACACCTGATGTTAAATATTGCAGATGGAGCGTCTGCAGAATGTTGCTATTAGATTTATCTTTAACCTTCGTAAATATGACTACGTGTCACACTTCCGTACCAAACTCAACTGGCTCCCTATTCGACGGCGCAGGGACTTGCACACCCTCAAACTTCTCTACTCCATTCTTTCATACCTACTTCACCTCCGTGTCTTAAAAACTGCTTCTCCTTTCGTTTTTCATCTACACACTGTACCTTGCATTCTTCCTACAACCTTGCCCTTGATATCCCGCGTCATTCCTCGGATTTCTTTTCCTACTCCTTCACTGTACATGCTGTTCGCTTGTGGAATGCTCTGCTAGAAGGTATCGGAAAGGCTCAAACTCTAAAATGCTTTGGCGATCATGTTAGAAGTCACTTCCTTTTCCTTTCTCCTTAATTTATAAATATTATCTTTTAAATCTCTTTCGATATTTATCTGTTCATATTACTTGTTATTATTTCCTTTTCTGCACTCATTCCCCTATCCTCTTATTTTTCTTTCACCTAAGTTTGCCTGGAAGGGATTGCTATGTAGCAATAAGGCTGCTTGTTGTTTGTTCTCTATTTGTAAATTGTCCTGTGTTACTTGTTCTTTAAGAGTGCAATAAAATATTGATTATTATTATTATTATTGATAAGGCTGAAAATGGAAGCCTCTCCCGGAATCCTCAACCACTGAGGAACTGGTCTGTGTTACTGTGGTTGCTCTGTCAAATCTTATACACTTTTAAGCCGTAAAAGTAATGGTAAAAGTAACGTGGTGCAACGTTTAGTTTAAATTCGTTATCGAAAACTATCGTTTCGTTTTCTCTCCCATCGCTTTACTTAAATGAGCAGTGCATGCGATATTTTGCTATAACGTTGTTACTTAATAATAATATTCACTCATACTGGACACTGTTCGTGGGTTCCACGGATCGTGGGGTCAATTCTTCCGAGAAAAACATCTATTTGGTGGTACGACTTGTTGTAAGTCCGCCTGGCTAGCTACCACCTCTTATCTAAGTCTGACGCCATAACAACAATGTTTTCAGCATTGTTGTGTTCCAGCAGTTAGAGATAAGATAGCCAGTTCCTCAGTGATTGAGGATTCCGGGAGAGGCTCGCTTCCATCTTCAGCCTTATCAAAACTGTACATCAGGTATGATGAGGACTAAGAGTCTCCCCGTCATACATAAAAAAAAATTGATCACAGAAAACAAAGAGATTAGAGTAGTAAGTTTGCTGACACGCGTCACTGTCCTTTTGCGCAAGTCAGAGAAGTTGGGCAGTCCATGCATGCATTTCCCTTGTCACCTAATCCAGTCCAGTCCTTAGGTCTGGGCACACGCTGGAGACATATATGACGATGAAGATATTTTAAGATATATTTGATCAAACATTTAGTTTCACTTACTCAGATACTAATTTACCTGGAATATTAGAATTTGGAAACTTTGATGCTTAAACTATGATCTTTAGTATTAAACTTCACCATGCCTAGCTTCTAAGGTTTCAAAGTTGGACCTTGATCGTATGTTTGACTTAAGTTCTAGACCGAGAATGAGACCTAGAACGAATTTCTGTTATTCTTTTTGTAAGATGGGATTTCTCATAAATGCTGACAATCATAAAGCACAAAGCCTGTTAAGCATTAAAATAAAATAAAAGATTGCATACATTCACACCAATTATAGCCCACGTTAAGTTTCATGAAGAACTTGTGTTATAAAGAGAAGACAAAAATAAAGATAAAGATCATTTATTCCAGATTAGGGATAAACATACTTATATATATTTTTTTGTAAATAGATACATAATATACATATTAAACACCCAAACCAAGACATATAGACATGTTCATGCATTCAAATATTTGTCTTGTCCGGGGATCGAACTCGTGACCTCTGGCGCAGAAGGCGGTAGGCCCGCCATCATCCATTAGAAACCATCATAATACCGTTACAGTACCGTCATAAGATCGTTTTGTTTTTTGTTGAAGTTGTCACATTTTGACACACTTCACACAAGATCGAAGTATTGTGACGTCTTCCCTAGACGTCACAAAACTTCGGTTCAAAAACGAGCTTACTTTAATAGATTTGTTGTACGAAATAGCATACTAAGATTGAAACAATACCAAGCTTAGAAATGACGGTAGGCCCCAGGGGCCGTAAACAGATGATTGAGTTTGACAGAAGGATGAGATACATTGCTGCTTCTTTTTGACACAAATGAAAACTTATCAAAGACTAAGCGCAATATGTCACATCCATCAGTCAAATGAAGTCGATGTCGATGCCGACGACACTTGCGCGGTAGAGGCCCAGGTCGTTAAAAGTGTCATTAAAATACTGGAAGAAATGTTGCATCGAAAACAGTCACGTGCCTTGACAAAGTGAAACATTTTTTATTTTTTACAAAGGGAAATGTATGGAATGCTTATGTGTTAAGCGTAAAAGGCTGGCGACACATAATATTCAACTGCTAACACATAATTATTACTATCCTACTTCAAATAATAATAATAATAATAATTTCACCTCACACGCTCTGAAAAGGAGGTTTTGTCAATCAGTTTAGGCGTAGAAAATCGCTTTTTGCGGCCTAGCGCGGCAAAGTAATTTTTTTAATTTAATACCTAAAAATATGTCTTAATGCGTTCCGAATCGCACTATTGACTTTTTTGTTATATTTGATTCTTATTTTTAATAGCTTTAAATTAATTATAATACTCGGTTTTGGTTTAATTATATTATTTTAGTTCATTGAATCATAAAAACAATAACAATAAGATTAAACTGTTTGTTATAATAATTTTATATTAGGCTGGGTGAGATTTCCCAACCTATAATTGGATTTCGGACTGTGACTTAATCTTTATTTTTAAATTGTCTTTGTCTTGTCAGTGTCAACATTTACGGAATCGTTTTTATTCTTATTAATAAGTAACAATATATTCCTACTTTAAATAACTTTGAATTAACTATAGTACTCCTTTTTTTTATTATTTTAGTTTTTATATCATTGAAACAACGAGAATAAGGTATATTTAGATTAATCTTTATGTTTAAAGAATTTTTTACCGGAAGTTAACTGCAGAAACAACCATAAAATGTTTGTCGCTGTTGTGAGGTGAAAAATTGTGTGTTGCGCTCGGCAGACAAGTTTTTAGCGTCTTGTACCTTTGAAATCCTTGCTTCGCTCAGGATTCAATCTTTCAATCCTAGAATCCTTCCCTTGCTCAGATTTCAATAGAGGTAACTCGCTGCTAAATAAACAACTTTCCAGCCTTGCATAACAAATAACTATTGCATACAATCACACCAATTATCTAGTCCATGTTAAGTTTCATGAAGAACTTGAGTCATGGATACTAGTTAACGGATAAACTTACATATACAAGATTTTTTTGTACACCCATACATAACATAATATACATATTAAACACCCAGACCAAGACAAATATACTTATTCATTCATACAAATATTTGTCTTGTCCGGGGATCGAACCCGGGACCTCTGGCGCAGAAGGCGGTTATAGTACCCCTGCGCCAACAGGTCATCAAACATATACTGTGATTGCATTATATGAATATTCTGACTCTCAGCTTCTTATGATCACTTTCATCTTTCAAAATGTAATGAAACCTCTTTGAAAATATACAGTTTTACAAATCGGATCAACAACTTAAGGGATATCGTCAAGTAGTGTAGCCTTTTTATCGATATTTATTACGATAAAGTTACTTAAAAAAAAATAATTTTATTCTGCGAACTTATAATAATTTATTATGTTTTATTATTGTATGTTTATCCGTTATCTCAGTGGCGCAGCGCGGGTCTCGACCACCCGGGGCGGAAGACAATTTTGACGCCCTCTTGTTTAGGTATTTCAATTTAATGTAAATCATTACATACATTCCATCCATCATAAGTCTGTAGACGTCCACTGCGGCACATAAGCCTCTCCTAGCTCACGCCTATTGTGGCGTTCATAGGAAGATATTAGCCTACTGCTACCACGCTGGCCTGACGGGTTGGTAGAGGGTTTGTTTCAAGTTTTCCTTCTCTCACACAGGTTTTCAATGCGTCGAGCCTCTTAGTCGACTCTTACGTCATCCCAGGCCTGTAAGGGAGTGGTGACACTTGTGTTCTTAGGCCGTCACCACACGGCATGTTACATATGTTTATTCTAGAAAACTTTTCGCCAAGAACAGTCATCATTATTTTGCATTATACAGGTTAGATTTTAAATAAAAATGTTTTAAATAAATTCTTTTACTTCAACCACTTACTTAGATTGTTATAACATGTGCAATACCAATAACTTTAGATTAGGTACAACTTGTCGATCGACAGGATTAAATAATTAAGGAATTGAATATAAAACGCAAATATTTTTTTTATAAAAACTAGACTGCTATTTATGTTATATTAATATTTTCATTGAAAAATAATATAAGTACTGGTGAGAATAAAAAAGAAACTTCTATCTTTACTAACAAAAATTATACGTCTGATTTTTGAAGAGTAGTCTTTTATTGCATTATCGATGTCTGTAGCATCACACACCTCTTGCTCAATAGACAAGATAGCCAAATTAGTTAGTCTTAAAGTACTTTTTGTTGACCTTAATATTTTTTTATCAATTTCAATTTTGAAAAACTTTTTTTTTCTCTTTATTTTTTAGGAATTTTGTTTCTTTATGGAAACATGTCAGTTCCATCGAACCCCAATACAATTTAAACTTATCAAATATAAACGGTACTTCTCTCACAGGCATTGCTTATGGCAACTGTGAAAAATTCTCGTTGATTATTAGTTAGGTATAAACAATCCAAGCACAAGATAAAATACCCGCAAGTCAGTATAGACGGTGTTGCCAGCAGTCGCTAAAAAATTATTCAAAGAAAGGGTATTCCCCGAATTCATCACAGAATTAGAAATGAAAAATTCCGTGCTCTTTTCAATCGGTCCGAATTTGTAGTTGCGATAGAAATATGAAATGGTTCAAATATTTTAGTACTTCTTGTAAAATGTTGCCATCCACTAAAAAGGGAATTCGTAAATTAATTGTTTTATCGATAAGTAACTTTATCTTACCATCACTACAGCTCCGATGAAGTCGGCTCCCGGTCCCAAATCCAACCCTTTATTCATTGAGCCAACGGATTTCTGACGGGGAACCTTTCTATCGTTTTATTGAGTGTATACCTGAAATAGAAAGAAAATACCCACTGAAATTACAGTATGAAAGATCAGCTGATTTGGTTATGATTTCTGCTACGAATAGGGACATTTGAAGTAAGTATTTATTGTGTAAAAAAACAAGGTTACAAAAACAGGTCTTAGTGCTAATTACAAAACTGAATCACTTATTTCTACCTTTTTAGGCATTTACACCATATTAATTTAAAAAAAAGTAGTATAGTCATTTATTAAGTTCATTTTAAAAGTTGTTTTAGCCAAGTGATAATCTACGTCCACTCTTTTAATTGAAAGATTAAATACGTAAACAGCTGCATGAGATAAAAAATATATTTAAATAGTTTATTTCGTTACATGTTTTACCAGTGGCCAGAACCAACCCAGGAAATATATGAAAAGCTTGTAGTGGGAGATATACAGGGTGGAAAAAATCTATGGGAACTACCTTAAATCCTTTAAATACTTAGCTTATTTTACTGAAAGGAATTCAATTATTTTTATAAATAAGTTAGACTGCATTCAAAGATTTTTAATAAGTCACTTACCTATACAGGGAATCGAACGGGCTTAAATGAGAAAAAATACACCCTGTACTTTTATGGCACCAATCGATTGTCTTAAATGTGAATGTAAATATCAATTTAGCCTAAGAAACCTCAAAACCAATTGGAGAACTCATCATTACGAGCAACTTCTTGTATGGAAGCAACCCTAAAAAAAAATGTCAGCTGTTTCATATAATTAATTCTGTTCGTAAGTAAAACGTTGATATAACTATTAACTACTAAAAACAACATCTTCCATTTTAAATGTTGTTGTTTCTGTTAAAGCTGATAAGTTTCTTTCGGCCGTCATTTCATTTCATTAGTTAGAAGATGTCCTGAATGACTGGTAGGGAAAAAAATATATATTCGAAAGTACTTATCTATAAATCTATTTTTTATTTATTTATTTTTATTTATTTATTTTTGGGAAACAAACAGCATACAATATTACCTTAATGCTATACTTAATGAGTAATACAAAAGCCAAGGACAGTTTCCACAACAAATAAAACAGTTTAATTGAGTGAACACAATAAAAAGTTATGTTTCTTATGTAGTAAACTTAAATTCATAAAATAAAATAAAAATAAACTTTGATTTTTTTATGTTTTACCATGAAAATAATCGATAACAAAGGCATATAAAGTACTAATGAGGTAGGTTAAAAAATTACAATAATTTTGGCCAAATTTAATAAATTATTAATAAATTGCTAAATTGCTTTCTTAAATTTTCTAAAGTTAAGGACAAATATGTCAACATGTTGGTAGGACTTATCATAATTACTACATGATCTAATAATGAAGCGGTTAGAGGCATAATTGGTGCGACAAAGGGGAGGTGCAAAAGTTTATCTAAGACTCATCCTTTTACATTTATAAAAAAATTTGCTAATCAGGTAGGGTGATTCCACTATGCCATTGATTAATTTATATAGAAAAATAATGTCACATTGGTCCCTTCGCAGCTCCAAGGGTGTGATACTGTCAGCGTTAAAATTCGGAAACCTATACTTTAAGCGTCTAATGAATTTTTTTTGAATATTCTCAATAGCTTCAATATGAGTAATGTATTGAGGATTCCAAGCAGTTGAGGCATATTCTAATACAAAATAAAAAAAAAATAATAAAAAAATTGACTTTGACTTTGACTAATCGAATGCGAAATGCGAAAAGCGAATGCCGCAGCCGAACATCATATCCTTATTAGAGCTACACTACAAAATCACAATCATCGAAAAACATGGCATTTCATTTCATCAAGGGTTGAGATTCACGCTCTGAGTGAACGAGACACAAATATATTTTCTATTGTTATTTTACTTATAATTTGTCTGCTTGCCAGTACCAGGGGTTAAGTATGTGACAGAGCAAAAAATTGTGTACAAAACCAGTACTTATACCTAAACACAGAATGTAGATAGTACAAAACGTATCATAGCTATCTTTTTTCTGGCTTTCAGATACTTTTCAGTAACTGTGGTTACGGAATGAAGAAGTCATCATGGCTGGTTATTTTTTTATATAAATGACCTTTAAAAGTAGGCTTTTTAACATTTTATATAATAAAGAAAATTAAAGAAAAAACACACTGTATAATTAATACATTCCATTTACATTTATGTACAGATGCCAGCCACATGACAGAATCAATTTTGAACTCAAAGTTTTAGGTGTTAAGGCTTAAAATCGATTATAAATTCGTGACTTTATTAAACCTGATGTGCTGTTCACAGTACTTTAAATATTAATACAGGAAGCGTCCGTACTAAGTACACCCGCAGGCAAAACTCACTTCTCGGAAAAAAGTAAGCACGCAGAAATTATACAATTTGCTTCACGCGGGTGTCGTTATCATTTTGATTTTGGACTGTCGTGCTTTGAAAATAAGGACGCTTTTAAAATTTTTGGTCGTTAATTAAGGGTCTTCTCTTGTCCGGATGCCGTATCCTCTAACTAATTGATATAATTATCACCGAACGAAGATTGATGGTTTATGATTTGAACACTTTTAATTTGTAGGAATTGCCTCGTTATGATCATTTAAAATAGTATTTTTGTAAGTGCAAATTATGTAGTTTTTAGTTTGGTGTGTATGGAAGTATGGATTTGTGAATATCTTTTGATGATCACAGTGATATTAAGACACGATAATACACACTATTATTTGCAAATCTTTACTAACACATTTATTATGGGGGGTGTTACTCTTACAGAATCGAGTTCATATCAGGATCTAAGTTACTTCAAAACGGTTACCATAGTACGGTAACCATAGCAACCGAATCCAAGGTACCAAAATAACATATTTGACGTTAATTCTATTCTAATCTGAAGGTCTACTCTCTAAGCACGAAACCCGTAGTTTCGGCCTAAGTTACGGACGTTTTCTACTCCGTATCCGACCCGAAATAAGAATGAATGAGAATACGTTTTGACACTGTCCCAACTCCCAATGTGTTTGTGCCGTTTGTCCAAAACTAGTACATCCGAAATCAATAGAGAGTAGGCTCCATCCGTAGTTTCGGGAAACTTACGGACGGGGGGCCGTATCTTAGTTGACGGGCTTAGAGAGTAGGCCTCCTGAAGTCGAGTAAGGGGAGTGCTTCTTATTTACAAACAAATCAAAAACATGTTGAATATCTGAGGTTTGTAAAGGAAAAGTTAAAGTAACTAATTAATGAATTTGGGGTGGCTATATTTTCTTATTTGGGCTGGACAAAACTTTATTTTTAATCATATTGAGTTGGAATAAAGAAATCTACTATTCAACAATAAGCGGTATTTAAACTTAGTTCAAAACATCTCTAGTTAATGAAAGAAGCTTTTAGCAGATAACATTAAGTATCGAGGTTATTTGTACTAACAAAATATGCTAACAAATAAACAGTAATAATTCAAAAGTAACTGTCAACTTTTATACATTTTAAAATCCAAAAAGAACTAAACAAAGTCCGATGAATTATGCCCTTCGTTTCTTTTTGACATCCTAAATGATAGGGCTGCCCAAATTTGGAAACTGCGCTAAAAAATAAAGGACTCAAACTATATTTAAGGTAATGGTTAATCTCAGAAGGGTCTGACACTCAGACAGGTAATTTTTGCAACAATCACTGATTATAGTTCCGCGAATTATACCTATTTAAATGTATGATCGATGGCAAAAGTGCTTATTTCAGATTTTGATTATATAAAAAATAACACAATATCAAGCATTAGTCTTACGGAAAACTATCGTTCTGTTGTCTACATATCTATTGCGATACTGACATGAGCAGTGCATGCAGTTGATAGAGTTAAGGCGGTATACGACTGAAGTGAGGTAGTAATGAGAAAGGAGCACGCGGTAGCGAGACCGCTTTTGCAGATTAGGCGATAAAACCAACAAAACACTTCGAATTAAATAACTATAGCGATTGACGAGATATGAAACTACACGATGCTAAACATTATTGGTGTCCAATAATTAAACAAATTTCCGAAAGTATATGTAACCCCATTTGAAAATAATGTTAAGTTTTCGGTTTTTTTAAGGGGTCATTTCGATACGAGAAAGTGTCGAGGCAAGATCATAAAACCATTAAAAATCTAGATAAAGGTATGAAGAAATGAAGAAAGAACTTATTACCATATTTGTAACATTACTATCCTATTAGTTTTATATAAAAAAGTAGTTAGCGTACTCGTAATAAGGCTAGTAGCTAATAAGTTCTGTAGAGAACTAACGAAAGTAATATGTAAATTTGTAAACTAAGAAGTACAAAGATATGGCAATGATGAAATTCTAAAGGGGATGAGTGATATCATCACGTTTTCATAGCAGAATGAAAGAATGGAATGCACCGAGCTGAATACTAATCAAAATATCATAACCATTCATGGATGAATTTTAACGACTTCGAATGAAATAGAGATGCTTTAGAATAATAATTTTATAAATAAAAAAAAAAGAAATGGGGTCTACCATTCTATGACGTCATGGTTTCACCAAGTTCCACGTCAAATAAAAAACATCGGACGGTGCGGACAAATTAAGTTCGGATAGTCTCAAATGGAAAGGTCGATGCTAGGGATCTCGTTAAGGGATATAAAATCCGAAATGAGGTCATCCGGCAGAAGACCAAAGTGACGAATATGTTCCGTCAATGTAGCAAGCTGAAGTGGCAATGGGTTGGTCACATCAGTCGTAGAACCGACGAGCGTTGGAGCAGACGGGTTCTCGAATGAAGACCACGTCTCGGCAAACGTAGTGTAGGTCCCCTTCCTGCTAGATGGACCGGCGACCTGAGAAAGGTCGCGGGTAGTGGCTGGATGAAAAAGGCGGGAGATCGTGTCTTGTGGCGCACCTTGGGGGAGGCCTTACGTCCAGCTGTGGACTGTAATAGGCTGAAATGATGAATGATGATAGTCTCAAATTCATCTTTTATTATTTATTTTCATAATTCATAATTCATAATATATTTATTGCAAGTCACATTATATAACGAGATGATACAGTAATATTTAAGTAAACATGTGACGCCCTGCAAGGGCATAGCAATACCACTAGACTTTAAACTATTACAATACTTAATGATATTTAAATTAAATTACATTTATAGTTTTGAAATCACAATAATAAAACAGAGAATTATAATATTTGTCTATTCCAGGAATTAAAAAAAAAAAAAAACATTTAAACAATTTTAATATTTTAAATTAATAAATGATAATAATATGATAAATAAATTTCAATAATTACAATCTATCTACTTAGTACAGTCTTTATAATAAAAAAAATATTTTAAGTCATAGAAGCATTGCTTAATCAGGAATATTTTTAATTGTTTTATGAATTGCTCATTGTTTTCTATGTTTTTTATATAATTAGGTATATGGTTATAGATTTTGATTGTCAAGAAGTGAGGGCTTGAAGAAACTAATTGTAATTTTACTCTACTACTCTTTTGCTTTATGATCAACACTTTTTATGACAGACTACAACATTCATCTATTTATTTACTGAGTTAAAATAACCAATTCTGTTACCGACTGTACATCAAAACAAAAAACTGAAGTGATAATACCGATCACCTAACAATGTGTCGAAAGTAGCCTCTAGCGAGGAAGCATAATAACAGTTATCAATACCCCTACCATACCATGTGAGAAACAAAATGGTACCGCTACCACGATTTGCCAAACGATATGGCGACTTGTACCAGGACATTGTGTTTTTTTTAATGAACAACGAGGAGACAAGAAGAAGTTAGCCTTCATCATATCTGATGTTAAGTATTGATAAGGCTGAACATGGAAGCGAGCCTCTCCCAGAAGCTTCAATCACTGACGAACTGTCTATCTTATCTCTAACTGCCGGAACACAACAATGCTGAAAACATTGTTGTTATAGCGTCACACTAAGATAAGATGGTGGTAGCTAGCCAGGGACTTGCATGAAGTCCTACCACCAACCAAACGGATTACAATAATTGTATCAATACAATAATCGAGCTCGGGACTTCTGGGTCTGACACCGGTGGTTGTAGGTAAGCATTAAAATGTAATGCTTCTATGGATTTCTGGAAACATCAACGGTTGCAGACTGAGAGGTTCCGAAATCGATTCCCAGTGGGGGTATTCAGTTTGGTTGGTGGTAGAACTTGTTGAAAGTCCACCTGGCTAGCTACCACCATCGTTACTAAGTCTGACGACATAACAACAATGTTTTTCCGTAAAATTACATAGAGATAGATTCTGGGAGTCAATTCTCAACCGGGGTCCGTATTTTTTACTCCTCTCTATCTTTTATTAAATTTCTTTTAAAGTTTTACGTTCACAGGTTTTAAACACCTTTTGATGGTCATACCAGCCACTGTTTTTTTTATTTAGCTTGAAAAATTATTGGACCAAGAAAAAAGACAGTAGGTATGTCTGCACTAAAGATGAAAATCGTTGAACATACAGACAGAGTCGTGAATGGCTGTTAGTAAAATAGAAATTTATAATATAATTAAAACATAAACGCAATTAACTTAAACGTTAAAGTTAATAACTGGTGAGTTAAATAATCGTAAACAATCATTAATATTATTGCCATTTAATGAGATTCGATGCGATGATGCGTAGTCGCAGTAAAGTTAATTTGTTGATTTAATCTACAACGTAAATACTAGTTAAAGAGCAATTTAATGATATTACTTAAGTTAGAAGGTAACCACAGATTAGAATTTATAAAGCAGAAGGACCAACATCAAAATAAATTTCAAAAACATGATCGAAACTGTTTTTTAAAATTTTTGACAATGGTTCTTTATTGCGCGTTTGTAACTTGACGACTAACAATAAACAATTAGACATATTTTTTTTTATGAACGACGGGGAGACTCTAAGTCTTCATCATACCTGATGTTAAGTATTGATAAGACTGAAAGATGGAAGCGAACCTCTCCCGGAATCCTCAGTCACTGCGGAACTGGCTATCTTATCTCGAATTGCCGGAACACAACAATGCTGAAAACATTGTTGTTATGGTGTCAGGCTTAGATAAGATGGTGGTAGCTAGCTAGGCAGACTTACAACCAATCCTACCACCAACCAAACCGAATACAATATGTACCCCCGCTGTGAATCGAACCCGGGACCCCTGGGTCTGATACCGGTGGTTGTACCACTAGACCACAGAGATAGATTAAGTTATAGAGTACATAAATCGGCACATTATAATGATCGTCAGTTTATTTATCTGCTGAAGTTAAGGCCTTTTATTCAGGAAAATTAAAAGAGATTTTGCCCAAGTTCAAATCATATAAGTACTTAATTAAAAGAGAGAGACACATAAGACCTCGTTTCGAGTTTTAACTGTTAACATGTTACTAAGATTATGTATTGAAGCATTTTTTATAAGTTGCGTAGAGTTATATTTATTTGAAGGTGATTTTAGGATACCAAAATAATAATATAATTGACGTCGCCTATGAACCCAGATAATCATAGCGGAATAGACCTACCCCAATGCAGATAGGTGTTAATTACTGCAAATGCAGCTCGAACAACGGCTTTATGTTTCTTCCAAAGAAGGGAGGAGCTCGAGTTGAAAAAATTGTGGTCACCAATCCCGTGACCAACCATTGCGAAAGTTGCTTAACCTCAACAATCGCAAGCCGAGCGCGTGTATCACTGCGCCATGGGCTCCTCCGTTGCAGAATGATATTACAAAATACTAAGTTGCCCTTTTCGGACACAGTAAATCTCCGTTCCTCTTCTAACCGTCTACTAATCTGTCCCGTTCATCACTCTGACATTATTCATTCTTCATTCCTCGTTCATCCTATTCTTCTCTGGAATGCCCTTCCTTTGGATATCAGAATATCTACCAATCGGTACGCGTTCAAAACTAAGTTGCGCAAATATCTCACAGAGCAAGCAAATCAATCTTGATAATCGTCCGTAACTTTATTTGTACCTAGTTAACATTATATTTATTTGTATGTATATAGCAATATAAAAATATAGAAGTATGTATAAATAAAATTTAAATATTTGCTTGTATTTATGTATGTAGTATATTTTATTATATATAAATATATATTATTATTTTCAGTTAAAGTTTTTACACTGGTTGTGCGTGCACCCTACCTCTTACTAGTCTCCACATCACTCTAAGCATGACTGGTAGAAAATGCCTATGGTATTAAGTCCGCCTATGTATATTAAATTTGTGCATGAAGTATTAAATAAATAATTATTGGCTATATAATCCTGAACGTAGAGAAATCTCATTTTTAACATGTCTAATTACCATTTAATATATGCAATTGTGTTCACCATGTATCGTATACTAGCAAGCCAAGTTACTGCATTAAATTAAATCGTATACAAACTTATTTATTGTCCATAAATAACTGTCGAGAACATAACTAGCAGATCTGGTTAAGTGCGAAACTTAGCTTAACTGAGGGAAAGTTAACTAAAATTAGTTTAATAGGCTGTTATCGAGATAGGTGATAATAAATTGGTGTAGAAACTGGGTCCGTATTCACTAATGACCACTTACCTACCGATTCTTTCCAAACCACGCCAATGTCGTATTTGGTTTCAACATTTTCAAAATTCGTTTGACCGTTCAACCCTTATGTGGGATGCAACCTGTGTAGACACCTTAGGTCCTTCCCATGTACGTGGTACATCCTCAAGAGCTGGAGTCGCTGCGGAGCAAGCACAGTTCCTCAAGCGCCGCAAATATTCGTCGCTCTCAGTAAGCCACGAATTTGCGGCGCTTGCCGTAGAGACAATGAGCCCTTGGTCGTCTGACACCAAAAAGTTTATTAAAGATCTTTCCATAAAACTGGTCCACGCCTCAGGAGACCTGAGAGCTGGTGCCTATCTTGCCCAGCGGCTGCGTGTTTGCATTCAGCGGGGCAACAGAGCCAGTGTTCTCGGTACTAAGCCACGCGGCTGTGAGTTGGACGGCGTATTTTTGTTATAGTATAGTTATAGTATAAGATTTTATATTTAACGGTTTCTTGTTTTTCTACTAATTTGTAAATAGACATGTTCATGGATACGAATATTTATGGCGTAAGTTCTTTTATAATTTGTTAGGTACTAGTTGATGCCAGCTACTTCGTTCGCTTTGACTTAATGTATCAAATTCAAATTCAAATTCAAAGATTTTTATTCAAATAGACTTATAGATAAGTACTTTCGAATAGTCCAAAATTTTTTTTCCCTACCAGCCATTCAGGACATCTTTTAACTGATAAGAAGAACGGCCGCAAGAAACTTATCAGCTTTAACAGAAACAACAACATTTACAATGGAACATGTTGTTGCCAAGCACAAATTTACAATTTTGAAATATATTTAATATAAGAGGAAAATTTTATCTAATTTATCTAATTTATAATAGTTATGTTTTATGTTAGTATCACATCCATGCATTTTGGTCTTTTAAATAATCATCTACCTTGTAATAACCTTTGCTTAAGAGTGTCTTTTTAACATATATTTTAAATTTATGCAAAGGCAGCTCTATCAATTGTTGTGGAACTTTATTAAAAAAAGCTATACCTTTCCCCAAAAACGAGCGTCTACATTTTTCAAGTCGAAATTTTGGAACGGCAAGCTTATTCTTATTTCTAGTATTAAAATTATGGACATCGCTATGCTTAATAAATAAATCAAGATGTTTCCTTACATATACTATATTATCATAGATGTATTGTCCCGCCAAAGTTAGTATATTAATCTCTTTAAACAAATCCTTAAGAGAATCTCTCCGTCGAAGGTTGTAAATGGCGCGCACAGCTCTTTTTTGAAGTATAAAAACATTTTCTATATTAGCTGCTGAGCCCCACAACAACAGGCCATAGGACATTACACTATGAAAATAGCTAAAGTAAACTAGTCTTGCCGTTTCAATATCAGTTAAGAGCCTTATTTTCTTTATTGCGAAAGCCGCAGAACTAAGTCTACTCGATAAGGCTTCAATATGTGGATCCCATTGCAGCTTTGAATCCAATGTAATGCCAAGAAATTTTGTACTCTCAACTAACTCTACTACGTTCCCATTCAAATTGATATGCATATCGACCTGCACTACGTTAGGTAATGAGAATCTAACAAACTTGGTTTTAGAAGGGTTAAGAGACATATTATTACTGTTGAACCAGTGTGCGACTTGAGAGAGAGCACTATTTACTTCGTCAGAACAATTGTTTCCTCTATCAATTTTAAAAATTAAAGATGTATCATCTGCAAATAGTACTGTCTCACATAAATTACTCGTGTAATGAGGGAGATCGTTAATATAAATTAAAAACAGCAAAGGGCCCAATATTGAACCTTGTGGCACGCCCATAATAATGGGGGCTCCAGTAGAAGCAGTATTATTGACAATTACTTTTTGATTTCTATTGTGCAAGTATGACTGCAAAAGGCTAACAGATTTCTTAGAGACACCATAATGTTCAAGTTTCTTTAAAAGTGTAACGTGATCAACGCAATCGAAGGCTTTAGACAGGTCACAGAATATACCAATTACGTCTTGCTTGCCCTCCCAAGCCTCAAAAATATGTTTGAGGAGTGCAATGCCAGCATCAGTAGTATTTTTACCTTTAGAAAAGCCGAACTGATTGTTATGAAGGATTCGATTTATTGTTAAATAGTCTAATAATTGAGAGTATATAACTTTTTCAAAAATTTTACTAAGTGCCGGTAGTACTGAAATCGGTCTAAAATTTGTAGGGTCACTTTTGTCACCCGATTTAAAAAGAGGAATAAGCTTACTACATTTCATTAAATCGGGAAAAGTACCTTCATCTATGCATTGATTAAAAATGAAAGCTAAATATGGAGCTATTGTATCAATAATTGATTTAATAATGTTGGTTGACATGCCCCATAAATCTTCAGTCTTTTTAATATTTATAGACTTGAAAGCTTTTAAAATGTCTTCACTATTAATATGTTTAAAATTGAATACTTTATTACACTTATCAACACAAGACTCTAAGAGGGCAGCAGCAACGTTTGGACAGGAATTCAACTTACTGGTAGTTTCTAAGGGTACCCGAGAGAAGAAATCTTCAAAAACACGGGCAACCTCAACGTCAGATTCAATTAATTTATCACCAACTTTAAGACAGAAGGATTTTACATTATTTTTAGTTTTCCCAGTTGATTGGTTAATAATATTCCAAGTAGCCTTTATTTTATTATCCGCTAATTTGATTTTATTTGAAAAGAACATCGCCTTAGCAGCTACACATACATTTTTAAACATTTGAGAATACTTCCTGACATATCCAATAAAATTTGGGTCACAGGAAGTATGCTTTGACGCATAGAGGTCATATAGTTTCCTTCTGCTTGTGTAAATTCCCGGCGTGGCCCAATCACTAAACTTTACTTTATCCGAATTACAATTGATCACTTTTTGCTTAAATGTTTTACTAATGTTATACCTATTTAAGATCTGTTTATATCATACCATGTTTAAGAGCAAATAAATATTTCTATTTCTATTTCTATTTCTATTTCTAAATTCGTCTTCAACCACATGAAATAAATCATTATAAAGATAATTAGATTCCATATTAGGAACTGGTAAAGACTCAATTTTATTAATTACATTGTTTCTAAATTCATCTATGCCCTTTTTAGTTATTGGCCTGCACACAATTTTCCGCTTAGGACAGACATGATGGTGCTCTATAGAGGCTTGTTGTCCACTATGGTCCGATTTAATAACATTTATTATAGATTTCTCAGTGACTACACAGTTTGAAAAAATGTTGTCTAAACAGGTGGCAGATGTGGGTGTTATTCGGGTAGGCTCATTAAAGGTATGTGATAGATTAAACGATTTAAATAAATTTAAAAATCTACTTGCTAGCTTCGACAACTTTGAGTCTAAAATGTCAATATTAAAATCCCCACATATGACAACCTTTTTATTACTTTTACTAGTTATTCTTAAAACTTCCTCCATAGTGGACTCAAACTCTGGGTAATTACTCTGAGGGGGTCTATAAACACATATTACAATTATTTGGTCTAGTTCCACACAAGACAATTCAATTATTCGTTCAATTGAGAGGGATATTATATCTTTGCGCTCTTTGTACTGAAAATTATTATGTAAAATTATAAGAGACCCTCCTCTAATAGCAGATTGCCTACTAAATGAACTCACAATTCTATAATTATCCAGATTTAAAATTACTTCATGACATTTTAACCAATGCTCAGTGATACACAACACATCAACATTTTCACAGTTTAAAAACAAACATACTTCTAGGTCTTTGTCAGAAAAGCCTTGTATATTTTGATGAACAATTTTTAAACATTTTGGCTTTACTCTTGTCAACACTGGGCTAGAGGACACCTCTGTTGTCTCTAATGGTAATTTAAATTAACCAAGTCAGTGTTGGGATTCAATAGAATCAAATTACTTGGAACAGATTCCAAAGTTATATTACAAATGTCAGAATTTAACTGCTCAATAAAAGCAGAGGTTTTTATAGCCAGATTATTGGCTAAATGTTTAAAATAAAAAGATAGCGTAAGCGCTATTTGTCTCTTATAATAGTGAGGCAGATAGTAATTATCTTTTGTCAAGTTAAAATTATTTAACAAAGGATTTATGTCAATTATATGTAGCTTTTCAGTGTTATGAAAGGCTACTGTGTTTAATGTTAAGCTTTTGTAGTTATCAGCTTTTGCATCAGTTGGGTGTCCGATCATTTGACAAAAAACAAATGATACATTTTCGTTTGAAAAATAACATTTGACAAAATTATATTTGATAAATGTATTATGTTACAAACTATTGTTTAATAAACTAATTATTAGACAATATATTTACTAACAAAAAAATATTATGCTAAAACAAAAAAAATAACAAAAACATGTTAGTTGGAAAAAAACGTAATGCATAAATAACATTTGACAAAATGCATTGCTTGTTAAATATATTTTTTAACCAAAATCTATGTTAATCAACAACAATATTTCTTGGTTTGGTTAGGTTACTTTAAGCACAAAGTTATTACAATATGTGTAGGGTCAACTGAAACAATGGTTGGTTAGGTTAGGTTAGAACTGCGACCACAACGCCAGAACCGAATTCTTCTTATTTCGCTTAATTCAGGCAGTGTGTATTAAATTATAAAATACGCCTTTTGTACGGCTTCGTCTGATAGTTATTTTTAAAAACGAATCATTTATCTTCTAACTTTTTGTAAAATCACCAATTTGGCAAACGAATTATTTAGTCATGAGATTATTTTTAAAATAATATTTTAACAGTTTAAGTATTTCTTAAGTAAAACATTTGCGAAACATGTATTATGTCAAATGATTTGTTTGCGAAATGAAAGTTTGTCAAATGATAAGTTTTTCAAACGTTGTTTGTAAAATGATCTTTTGTCATAAGTTTTTTGTTAAACAATAGTAAACCCATCAGTTGACATCGAACGTGGTACCTAACACTACTGTTACCGACTTCACCACGTGGACGTACTCCCAGTGTTATTTTTGTATCATGTAATGGAAATAAAATGTCTCGTGCTCCTAATTTTTAACCGACTTCAAAAAAAGGAGGAGGTTCTCAAGTCGACGGTATTTTTTTTTTTTTTTTTTTGTATGTTTTACCATAACTTCGGCAGTTGTTAACAGATTTTTATAATTCTTTTTTTATCTGAAAAAAATTGTTTATGAGTGGTCCCTGTGTGGCTTCCGGCCAAAAAAATATATAGTTAATAGAAGTGCAATGTAGAATGCCTTGGCTGGCACCGACTCCAAAAGTGTTATTTTTTACTTTTTGAAGTTGGTTAGAATTTTTTTTTATAAAATATTTTTTATATGTCAACCGTAAATGCCCATCACACTAAACGTCTTTTGTTAAGGCGCCATTTCTATATCTCTTATAGTTTGGCTGGTCTCTTAGCTTGCTGCATCAGGTTTTCCAGATTGAAAAATACATTTTAGCCTATATTACGGCCAGCCCTAGTGGCAACATTTAACAAGTTTTATTCAAATCCGTTCAGTAGTTTCCGAGATGAGCGTGCATAGACAAACAGACGCACAGACGAACAGACAGATAAAAGTTTTAAAACTGGTCTCAACGTGTTTTTTTCCTGTTTTTACATCGTCTCTAATTAGTTTATGGTAAATATAGTCAATGTACAGAAATTTTGTTTTTACAGTTTTATTATAATTATGTATAGACGAAGATGTTTTATTTTGACTGTAATATTTACCAATAACAGCTTAATAGCTTGTTACTACATAAGTATCTGTATCATAGTCTAGGTATATCTACTTTGAATATTTATTTCATTGTCCTCAAAAAATATATACGAGTATGTAATGTAGGTAGTTATGTTTTAATTAAATTTTATTTTATTTTGTTTCATTAATTAGTTAAATAATAGTTCTAATTTTCATTTGAGCTTAATGTTTATTGTTTGGCTGTGGCTCTATCTACTCTCTGGCTCCGCCTGAAAACCAGTCACAGATGTGACAGAAGTTGAGGTCGGAGACCATTTCGGCTTTCATGACATTATTTGTTATTATTGTTTCTATGTGTAAAACTGTTTGTTAGCCGAGTAAAAGTCTTTTCGGGAACCACGCGGGTGGAACCGCGGGCAGCCGTTAGTACTAAATAATTTCATGGAAAAGCGGTAAATCTCAGCGATTTTATTTCAATGTCTCACGTTTTTCTTTGGATTTCTTGACCTTTAAAATCTTTCAGATGTCGTGGTTACAGTAGACTTTTGAAGAGTTTTCAATTTTATACACATTTTTTGTTATAACTTTTTAATTTTGCATTTCTTAATGCTATTTAATGCTAGAAAAAGCATATTGTTTCATGTCGCTCTGACGGGATTCGAACCAGCATCCTTGAGATTAACAACCCTGAGGAACTCCAATTTCTTTAGCTCGCTTTAGAGCAGTAAAATGTTCAATGGTAATGAATTTGTTTCATTAGTAACAGCAGATTTTTCGGCCCAATGCACTAACCAATTATGCTACAGAGACCTATGAGGATACGTCGAATTTGGTTAGTGCATTAGGCCGGATTCCCAAGGATGCCGGATTGACAAGTAGCTTTTTTTCTAGTATATTTTCTTGTTTCATATTTATACTTTTTTTTACACTCTCTCTTAGGGCAGTATTGTTTCAATCTTATCATGCTATTTCGTACTACGATTCTCATAAAGCAAGCTTGTTTTCTGACGGAAGTTTTGTGACGTTTTCGCTCAATCATCGCCTCGAAAGAAGTGTGTCAAAATTGACAGCTTCAATAAAAACAAAATAGACGATGGTAGGACCGCAGTTAACATAAGCCGACTTATGGTTAGCAAGCTTTCTTATCCTATACATATTTCCATCAATAAAGTTATAGTTATTATCGGTTGAAGTCAGATGGTGCAATCTTCTTTTTTTATATAATGGCGGTGCTCTTTTGGATTTCGCCAATAGCCAGTTTTTCGACTGAGTAATAATTTTCTTTCCACAGACTCTGCTTCTTCAAGGCGTCTCATGAGAATTTCATGAAGAAGTATAGAGGTGGCCAAATTTAAAATTTAGAGGCTGTAGATCCAGCTGTTGATAATTCTAGAAAGGGGACAACCCTCCTAAGTGGTTTTCATGCCAATCTAATTTGTCAACAAAACAGAGGTTTCGTCTTAACTACAATCCGTAAACATATTACTGCAGAACTATTACCGACTCTAATTTAAACCGACAGATGGCACCAGAAGCTGTTATACAAACATACAAATTACAGATTTCGTGGTAGATTGTGGACTCTGATGGATTACTTTGAAGGTAGAATTATTATCTATCAATAGTTCTTTAGGCCTAGCACGAATAACTTTCGAGTAAATATCGAGGAAATAAAGTAAAAAAGCGGTCCCTACCGGACGTAAATGGAACTACATTTTCCTGTACATTTTTTGGCCTTACGTGCTCGATACTTACTCGATACTAGTTCGATAGTTATTCGTGTTAACCCTACTGAACGAAAAAATATTACTGCATAACAATTTACAGGTACTCCATTCTTGAAAAAAAAATACCCAAATTTTTTTTTATATTTTTTTTTTTGCATTTTTCAATGTTATTAATTTTTCAATTTAATTTTTATACTTGTGATAAATTTTAAATAGAAAAATATTGGACAAAATATCAATTTGGAACAACAGAATTCGCTTGTGGCCGAATTGATATTTTCCAATATTTTTCTATTAAAAATTTATCTTATTTATACTAGCTGTGTTGAATAAAATGCGAATTTTATCAACACGTAGTATTTTATCGTGTTCAAGGCTTTTAAGTTTTTGCGAAGTTTTTCCCAAGGCCATGGCCCTTGAATAGGAGCCGAAATCCCGTAGTTATAATTAATATTAAATTAGCGTTTGTGACCACGGTTAGTAGTCCCGAATACCGCAACAAAAAAAAATCCAAAGGGGTTCTGGGACCACGGTCCCGGTCCCAAACGCCCCCTGATTCTCCCGTATATGCCAGGGTCTAATTTGAGAAAGAAAAAAAATTATTTATTTTTGTGTGGTATTATCATCTCGCCTATATTATCGTCTCGTTTCGGATTACTCAATTTACTGTAGCATCCTGCTGTTAATTATACACAAATAATTGTTACATTCTATTAGGATCTATTCTGCATTAGATTTGTATTCTATTACGGTGTTAATTGACATTCCAATAATGTTCTATTCAGTCGACAAAATAATTTAATTTATCATACAAATTGGATCGTTTTCCAATTCTATAGCACCGTCAACAGCAATTATTATCTTAATTGAAATAATGTAATAAAGTGTATGAAAACAATTGGAAAACAATGATTGTTTCTTTAACTGATATATACCTACTAAGTAAATCAAAAAAAAATTACTGAACTTTTTTAAATCACTTTCGCTGGCAGTGAACTAGACACAATTAATTTTTAAGCTATAATCTTAGATCATCAAACTATTTAATTGATCAATGGCGTTTTAAAAAGCTGGTGTCCGAATATATTTAGATTAGTCGTTTGCGAGACTAAGGTGTTGTGTTGTTTATGATAAAATTTAAATAGAAAAATATTGGAAAAAAATGAACTCAGCCACAAGTGAATTCTCAGATGGGACTCAAATCCACGACCTTTTGAAATCCGATCCAATGCTCTAACCACTGAGCTACCGAGACTTGCGGACCATCTTCGAAATTCTCCAATACTTTTATATTTTTAATACGCTGTAGGCCAGCGTTGTCACATCAATGCTAGGAATATCCTTGCATTCGAAAGAAACATCTTTTCAGGTGTTTAACGATCGATTAAGATGCAACAGCCAATAATTTATGATTTTTTATTTTTCGCATTTTTTCCCATATTTTTCTTTTTTAAATATATCATAAGTATAAATATATCAATGAAAAATGCATAAAATCCAAAATCATAAAAAAAGAGTTGTGTTGTGTTAGGATAGAGAAACGAGGCGGTCTAGTCTCTGGCGACCCCTCATAATGGCCTGCGCAGACGACGGACATTGAAGGACTTTTTGTCCGCGACACGACCTTATTACTAAGAACATAAAGTTGAATAAATAACGAGGACTATCGCGTACTTTTCAAAGTCAAAGTCAAAGTCAATATCATTTATTCAGTCTAGGCTGTTACAAGCACTTATGAACGTTCGTTCGCGGATATACGCGGTCTAAGTTGAATCTTATTTGGTTAACAATAAAGACGTGTCGCGGACAAAAAGTCATCCGTTATCCGTCGTCTGCGCTAGCTCTAAGCGTAACCTCTATGTTTGTATGTAGGTATGTACCTACTTATTCAATTACTAGGTCTCACAAAACCTAACAATAGTCTGCGAGACAGTTCCTCTCTTAAATTTTTAAGTCTTAAATTTCACATCTCGGTATGAAAGAATACATAGAAGACTTACGGGCTTTGTACGACTTATGTGACAGGTGCTTCTGCTGTCCAGACTGAATGAAATGATAAAGAATTTGAATTTAAGTTAATGCTAAGAAGGTTCTATTTGTCCGCCTGACTAGCCACCACCATAGTATGTATGTGTGATGTAACAACAATAGAAATAATTAATTTGCTGGAAAACCATGTAGGTACATTGCGATAGTCTAAAATATTAATTTCATTCAACAGCTTTCTGCCGTATACAGGTTGGCATGCAAATATTAGCTTAAGCAGTCATAATCTAACAACATAAATAGTTAATGAATAATTTTATACTTTTATAAATTTGAATTTTATGTCAGTTAAAAATATTTCATGTCAGTCCAATAATACTATATAGTTACAAATTACAATTATGTCAATTATTTACGGATATCAAACGCGCTATATTAGTAATTGTCCGTATTTTTTGGAATGCTGCCGTGGTCACGGGATGACATTCAGTGACCACGGCAGCTGAAAAGGTGCCGAAACGTCGGGGAAAAAAAATCCCTAAAAATTAAAAATACGGACAATTACAACTTAGTTCCTGAAATATAGCGCGTTTGATATCCGTAAAAGTTGTTTTATTTCAATGAACAGTGCGCGCCAAAACATAAGATGTACGTATAATGTTAATTATGTTAGTTATGTCAGTCATATAAATATAAATTTTAATTTAGGCTCAACCATTTTCACACATTTTCTTTATATTCCAGACATTCTTCAACAGAGTAGAAGTTTTAATCTATTATCCACCGATATAACTTTGTGAATATGTTTCGCTCAATGGGCCAATCTACGAGACTCATTGGTAACTTATTAAATATTTTAATAGCCATGTAAAATACATTTTTCTGAAATAATGTCAGATTACATTTTGGTCTAACAATTTTGTTTCGTCTGTGATTCGTACATTTTTGTTAAGATCCTTATTTTTAATGGAGTACCCTGGGTTCCTTTTGACAAACAAGAATAACTCCTTTAAGTACAAACAGGGCATAGGCAAAATGCTTAATTTTTTGAACTCGGGTTTACATGACTCTCTTAAGCCTATTCCGCATAATGCCCGAATGCACTTTTTTGGGCTATAAAAGCTCTATTTGAATCAACGCTGTTTCTAAATAATAATGCCGTAGCGTAATATGGAAGATATGTATCCGCGTGATATGCTTGAAGAGCTACTTCGAGAGATGTGATTTTTCTGATTTTCGATAACGCGTAGACAAATTTATTTTTTATCGTACATAGATTTGATGTGATTTTTCCAGTGACAATGTTCATCAATAGTTATGCCTAGAAATGGTGTAGCATCTACCATTATTTTTATCGCTATATTGTATGTTTAAAGTATTTTTTATTCGATTTATATGTATGAAATTGTATTGCCTTTGTTATATTAATTTGTAAATTCATTTCAGTCATCCAATTAATTATGTCAATAAGAGTATTATTAATGTCAATCTCAATGGGTTTCAGCATTGTTGTTCCGGCAATTAGAGATAAGATAGCCAGTTCCTCAGTGGTTGAGGATTCCGGGAGAGGCGCTCTTCCATTTTCAGCTTTATCAATAATACCTATTTAACATCAGGTATGCTGAAGGCTAACCCCCATATTCTAAGTTGTTCCTCCAAACTTTTTACACTCGACTCAACCTAGTCGTGGGTAAAAATGGTAGTGTGCGCTAGGCCTAACACGGAGTGGCTACGTACTCTTTGGCTCCTCCAGGTCCTTACGGAGTTATGACTTAGAATACCGATTTCGATGAGTATTTCGAAGAGGTTTTCAATGAGGTTTCGTTAAGTCGAGGACGAGTAAGTTTTGGAGGAACGACTTAGAATATGGGTGTAAGAATCTGCTACTTGTTTACAAAAACTTCTATCTAAGAAATTAATTTGTTGTAGCAACTTCTTTTTGTCGCTGGGGACAAAAAAAATGAGGGTAGTGAGAAATAAAGGTCCTACGGTCACACGTCGGCATTTTTTCGATTGACACCACGACCAATTAAAACTTGGTAGGGAAACAAATTGAAAAAGTTTCGGCTTAGACAGGCTCGGCCAAGTGAGGCAATTTTTAGACTTGTTATATCATCTAGCGATATACCTACTTGCAAAGAGCAGTCTAACAATTTACACTTATTATATACTTTCTTGAAAAGTTACAATGTATTATGTGTCGTAGGATGATTTGATAAATAGAATTTTTGCAAAAATCCTAGGGATATTGCGAAAACGCGGATGTCAATTCAAAAGTGTTGATATTTCTCAATCTTTCTGCAAAAATATAGAGGTTTTGCAGAAATACGGAATGATTTAGTAACATTAGACATTCTTAACTCTGATTGGCTCAATTATTGCTTACTTGCTAACTCTTATTCTGATTGGTTCACAGAAAGTTTACTACACGTGAGCTTGAAAAGGTGCCAGTGAAACTGTATTTAGTTATAAGATCTGACTTTTATTTTTTATAAACATGTGTTTCGTGCGCAATAAATGATGATTTGATTTGATTTGAAAGACTTGGTTGATACTCCTAAATGTCGCACCCGGCGCTACTCACAGCTTTTAGATTGTGCATAGCAATGGAGTGGAACTCCCTCCCTGCGTCTGTATTTCGGGTACTTATAACCTACCCGTTTTCAAAGCAAGGGTGAATAGGCACCTTCTGAGTTAGATTAGGACTCGCTCCATCGTAGATCCTGTTTTTAGTACCCGAGCTAGACTAGGAGCGATACAATTCATAATAAAAAAAAAATTAAAGAATGGATTGACATTTGAAACGAAAATATTTGTGTGCATGAACATGTCTATTTGTGATTTTGTAATTTTTGCATTTTTCAATGTAATTTTTATACTTGTGGTAAATTTTAAATAAAATCCGGCCCTATGCGGATTTCCAAAGGTCGCGGGTTCGATTCCCGTCTGAGAATTCACTTGTGGCCGAGTTAATTTTTTCCAATATTTTTCTATGGTAATATGTCTATTTGTCTTGGTCTGGGTGTTTAATATGTATATTATGTATGTATTTACAAAGTATATAAGTATGTTTATTCGTTATCTAGTATCCATAACACAAGTTCTTCATGAAACTTAACGTAGGCTAGATAATTGGTGTGTTGTATGCAATTATTTATTAATTATTTTATACTAAAAAAGAACTCATTCACGTTACGACGCTGGCCAACAGCGTGGAAAGGGGAATATACCAGAAAATTTCGACGGGTCCACTTAAGTCCCGGTAGCATAATTGGTAGTGCATTGGGTCGGATTCCTAAGGATGCGGGTCCGAGTCCCGTCTGAGCGCCATAAGACCAGACCAAAAAAAGTTTTTATTTTCTAAAGTAAACTTTACTAAAACTTTTTATAAAAAAATGTAAACCCGACTTCAAAAAACTAAAAAGCAAAGCATAAGCCTGCCAGCCAAGGCATACTTTGCGATTGTACTCTTTTATTTTTCTTACCTTGGCTGACAGCGACTATTTTGAAAATTATTTTATCAGTAGAGATATTTTTAAGCGAAACCAGCTTTTTATAGTACCTTCAAAGTATATTTAAGAAAAAAAATACCCAAATGTCCACAATATTAAGGAAGACTTTCAGGAAAAAAGTTCTGACAAACCTGAGTTTGTATATGGAAGCAAAATTCACATTTACTATTGATCGGGAAGCAAATCTCCGAACTCCAAATCGTTATCATTATAATCAATCAAGTTCTAAATACAAAACGATGACGTAACACTATCAAAATGCTAACTATAACCCACCGTATCCATTTTACGATGACGTAACTGAAAACTGACAAACAAATCGACAACCTTAATCCCTTGTGACAAAGTTGGAATCAGTAACCAACTGTATTTAATTTGGTTTTGAAACAAATGACGACGTCATCAAAGCGTGCGCTAACTTAAAAGCAGAGCCATCTAGCGATGACATTTGAAACTCAAAATCACATTTTACTCCAAATTGTTGTAAGGGAAATTAGATCTTTCTGTTATCAGAATAAAGTTGAAAGGGGAGGTTTTGAATTTGTTTTCTGTGGTCCATTGAAAGTGGTCGTAAATCGCAGGCCAGTAACATTAGCGGGTGGGCATGAATCGCTCAATTTGAATAAGAGTTACTTTCTTACTTCCGCTGGCTATTTATTTCGTTTCACTTCGTTTCCATTGCACGATACGTCACGTTTTATTTTTAACTAGCGGATCCTCGCGGTTTTACCCTCATGGTGCCCGTTTCCGTGGGAATATCGGGATAAAATATAGCCTGTGTCACTCGGGAGAAATCTAGTTTTATAATGGTATAAGAATTTTCTAAATCGGTCCAGTAGTTCCTGAGATTAGCGCGTTCAAACATATAAACTATTCAGCTTTATCTTCTAAAATATATAAAATTCTCGTGTCACAGTTTTCGTTCCCATACTCCTCCGAAACGGCTTGACCGATTCTCATGAAATTTTGTGAGCGTATTGAGTAGGTCTGAGAATCGGCTACTATCTATTTTTTATCCCGAAATTCCACGGGAGCGAAGCCCCGGGGCACAGCTAGTCTTATATATAAAATTCTCGTGTCACAGTTTTCGTTCCTATACTCCTCCGAAACGGCTTGACCGATTCTCATGAAATTTTGTGAGCGTATTGAGTAGGTCTGAGAATCGGCTACTATCTATTTTTTAACCCGAAATTCCAAGGGAGCGAAGCCCCGGGGCACAGCTAGTCTTATATATAAAATTCTCGTGTCACAGTTTTCGTTCCCATACTCCTCCGAAACGGCTTGACCGATTCTCATGAAATTTTGTGAGCGTATTGAGTAGGTCTGAGAATCGGCTACTATCTATTTTTTATCACGAAATTCCACGGGAGCGAAGCCCCGGGGCACAGCTAGTCTTATATATAAAATTCTCGTGTCACAGTTTTCGTTCCCATACTCCTCCGAAACGGCTAGACCGATTCTCATGAAATTTTGTGAGCGTATTGAGTAGGTCTGAGAATCGGCTACTATCTATTTTTTATCCCGAAATTCCACGGGAGCGAAGCCCCGGGGCACAGCTAGTCTTATATATATATTAGTATAGATAAGAGGCGCGAAAGTGACTGGCTAATAAAAAGTGATGGCCTATGGTAATAAACGTAACGTTGTAGTTAAGTATGGGACTAATAAGACATTTGATTTCAAGGTGTCTACTCTGAGGTACTGGGTTCGAATCCCCGTAAAGGCTAATGTTTATTGAAATAAAACAACTTTTACGGATATCAAACGTTATTATTTGTAACGTGATAAGTTGTAATTGTCCGTATTTTTAGGTTTTTTAGGGGTTTTTTGATTTTCCCGACGTTTCGGCACCTTTACAGCTGCCGTGGTCACGGGATGACTGGCTACTTATAAGTCTACCCTCGAAAAGTTAATTTATTTTCGTTCGGATACGGTTAGACATTTACTATGGCACAAATTATTATTTCAATGAACAGTGCGCGCCAAAACATAAGATGTACAGTCGGGGACATTCCCGGTTGATCAGTAGAGTTTTTTTAAGGACCTTTATTTAAAAAATAAAAGATATATAGAAAACGTTTATATCACAAATAATAGACAATAAAGAAGTATTTCATTTGAATAATAAATTATTTCTTTAACCTTAGTACTTTTCGAGAAAATGTTTCTCAAAAAATCTCTACTGATCAACCGGGAATGTCCCCGACTGTACGTAGGCTAATGTTTGTATGATGAATACGAGCATTTGTAACTGAGTCATGGACGTTTATATATATTTCTTTACATAAATATTTATATATGTATAATTATATTCGTTACCCTAGAGTCCCATAACACAAGCCTTATAGTGCTTACTTTGGGGCTAGGTTAATTGGTGTGAGTGTAAGAAATATTTATTATTATTATTATTTAAGGATAGTCACACCCATAAGCTATTCCTAATATCGCATACAGACATTTACCTACACTCACTCTCATGCTCACACTCATTCACTAACCGATTTAATCTTAAATACACAACCCCTCTCACAGCCCTTTGGACGCGTGCACCTCACACATTGTCTATTTAGATAGTTTACTCATGTTTATTTTATTATTTAACTTTTTTGTTATTGTTTTATTGTCCTTATCACTCGTCCGATGTAAGCAATGTAGTTCTTACCTACCTTTTGTCCTTGGGTGGGCTGGGCCTGGCGACCTGTTAGCTCAGGTTTCTACTGCTGAAACCTATTTTAGGCACCAGTCCATCACAGGTGTAGGAGATAAGTTATACATACCTACTTAGCACTACTTGATTGTAAGAACCCTATTTGTGATAGAAAAAATATTATTTTTATTTTTAAATATAATAAGTCTAAAGATAGAAATTTAGTACAAATGGTGTTAGACGTGTACTAATAAAATTTACAGCGCTTGTAGGATTGCTGAGTTTGTGAGACAAAGGGCGACAAATTACAATGACGATCGAGAACAATCGTATCAAAAGTGTCCATGATTTTGAGCCTTTAAGGGAATCCTATTCTAATTTGTGACAATATGTATTTATCTTAAGATAAGATATAGAAGTTATTATTGTATGTTCACGTATTTTTCAGTCAGTTTGTGGAGGTATTACTGTCATTTACGTTACGGGTCTGTTCATTAAATATGAAAACCTTCACAACCCAGTTGAAAGACAGATTATAGACTAAGTAAAATCTTGAACAAAAAAGATACCTGATACGATTTAAGAGACTAAAAAAAAAAGTGTTACGGTGACAAATCACCAGGGGGCGCTGCAGTAAACATATGTTTGAGTAAAACCAAAACTACTAGTCCGATTTTGATGCGGTTTTCAGTAATGGGTTTTCTGTAGTACAATGTACATAATATCTATGCTCTCTAAAAAGATTGAAATAAAAAGCAAAATTTAAAAAAAAATTAAAATCCCACGACAGTTATAACGTAATTGAAAAAGAATCAAATAATTAAAAAATAGCCTGACTATCCGTCGGGGGCTGCCATCACTATTATAAATTTCAGTATGAATATAAATAAATTCAATTATTCACGAAACTGCAAAAGTATATTCCATTTAATGGCAACCCCCGACGGATAATTAAGTCGAAGGTTTTTATATAATTTTATCCATTTTCAATTACGTTTTAACCGTCGTGGGTTTTTACAGGTTTTTTCGACAACCAGAGAAACCGTTCAAATGCAATGGAAACGCATAAATGTTTTGGAAATCAATAAGTATTTTTCTCCCTCGAGAAGTTAAGTACGGTATATTAGGAGTACTTAACTAAACGAACTGGTAAGTTCGCCAATTTTTTTTTTCTTGGATTCTATTCAAGTATTTTCCTTCAGAACGGTATATTTTCTGATTCATTTGGTTTGAGGTTATTTATGTTGATGTTGTTGTTGGGTGTATGAATAGTTTTGTAAATGTCTCCAAATGGGTGGAATATAGATAAGTTATATAATGTAGTCTGGCTATTTACTACAGTCAACAGCAGGTCAGGCTTAGGAGTCGGGTGCTGGAATCGCGAGCCCGGTATTCTAGGGGAGCCCAGCATAACCGTTTGGTATGCGTAAAAGCATTGCCCTCACTCAAAACAAAAACAAAAAGGTCAGTCTTAGGTAACACTTTGACCTTGTGAGCACCGAGCGCCTTATGTCGCTCTTAAGATGCGTCCATTAATTTCGTGAGGTGATTTTGAGGATTTTTGGACCCCCCTCCCCCTTAGTGAGATATCGTGAGATTTGGGTCGACCCCCTCCCTCCCTCCAATCTCACGTCGTCGTCATCGTCATCAGCCTGTGGACGTCCACTGCTGGACATAGGACTCTCCTAGCTCACGCCTATTGTGGCGTTCATAGGAGGCTATTAGCCTACTGCTACCACGCTGGCCGGACGGGTTGGTAGAGGGTTTGTTTCAAGTTTTCCTTCTTTCGCACAGGTGTGCAATGCGTCGAGCCTCTGAGTCGACTCTTACGACATCCCAGGCATGTAAGGGAGTGGTGACACTTGTATTCTTAGGCCGTCACCACACGGCACATCAATCTGACTGAATCAATCCTGGCACATCAATCACGACAATCTCACGTGCGATTGTTCAAAATGCGTATTTTCAGAGTAAATACGGATATTTCAGCATAATTACGTTAATGTAATACTTTATTGCGTTTGATTTATTAAAATTTGTGGCGTCCGCGATAAATGTTATGTATTGTATAGAATTTAGTCATATTTTATTAGGGAAACACGCTTTGATCAATTCAACTAAATTTTCTTGCAAATTTACAAAAAATACGACTTATTTACCCGAAATTCGGTTTCCAAAACTAAGGACTACATTTTTTATGATTATTATTAATTCTTTATTACAATACATAAAATACTGTCAACCAGTAAGGAAGTGAGAGTTCCTGTGTCGGCAATAAAGCTATAATATAATCGTAAAAACTAATACACGCTATACATAACATTATAGTACACGTATATACTAATATATTTAAATATCTTCTATCTATCTAATATATAAAATTCTCGTGTCACAGTTTTCGTTCCCATACTCCTCCGAAACGGCTTGACCGATTCTCATGAAATTTTGTGAGCGTATTGAGTAGGTCTGAGAATAGGCAACTATCTATTTTTTATCCCCAAATTCCACGGGAGCGAAGCCCCGGGGCACAGCTAGTATTAGCATATAGGACTTTGAATTGTAAGTGACATGACAGATAGATAGCCACACCGCCACACCCACTCGGTCATTGCGGATTAAAGTGTAACCTGGGAGTAGTGTAGAAGTAGGCTGCAGAATTAAGACATGGCTTCAGCCAGCTCTCAGAGACGAGGACAGCTTGAACAAGATCCTGAGAAAAAGTGTGGAGAAGGTCCGTATATTATTTATTATTATTATTATTTTAACGCTCTGTGATATTCCATTCAGGAACCATTCCAATCCAGCGTTAAAATAGTGAAATACAATGTGTCAAATTGATGTGTGATTATGGAAGTAGTAAATACTAGTTATACGTAGTACCAGTACTTATTACTTCCATGTGTGTGACATCCAGCAACTGTCAAGTGTCACTGACTGACATTTACATGACATTGACGTATAGGTATACTTCTTTTTTAATTAATGGCGTGCTCGCGTTAAATACGCGAATTTTGCCAATGTCAAGTAAATATATTTTGTATTAAATAGAAATTGTACGGTAGATTGAGTTTAAAATGGAGCCTCACAACACGTGTTATTACGAAAAGAACTCGGGTAAAACTCCTAGGTACACTAACCAAAATCCACTGTGAGTGAGTGATGAAATTGTGTTTGAAAACATAAAAAAAAAGTTATACAAGAAAGAAGGTAATACCACAACAGGATATAACAAACATCAACTACCTACTTAGCTAATAGCTTAAGGCCTGCGCAGACGACGGACATTGGAGGACTTTTTGTCCGCGACACGACCTTATTACTAAGAATATAAAGTTGAATATATAACGCAGACTATCGCGTACTTTTTATGGATATTCGCGAGCTAAGTTCAATCTTATTTGTTTAACAATAAAGACGTGTCGCGGACAAAACGTCATCCGTTATCCGTCGTCTGCGCTAGCTCTTAAGCAAAGCTTTCACTTGGTTAACACTGCCATAAATAGATAAGCAACAAACCATGGATGGCTTGAGAAGCTTACGTAAATAATTGTAAGTGACATACAGTGGCTATGCATATTAAGACAAAAAGTATTACTTGGTGTACTTATTGTTGGTGTTAGCACGACGCGGCCTTGCAGGAGCTCTCGATGATGATAATTGAATTACAAATTTATAGTTTTTCGATTTTTACTGTAGATACTTGTATTATAAGACTATATTACTTGCCAAATGTCATAGTTCTAGGTCAACGGAAAGTACCCTATGAATTTTGATTCCCTTGAGAGTGTCGAAATATAGGTTTTTGCGGCATAAAAGGCCCTTCCTTTTTTTACGTTAATTTACAAGTTTTTTTCACAGCTTCAAGATATTGTTGACTTGAATATATGGTATTAATTTCAACTTGATACCTATACGTGTTCTCGAGTTTTTCCCGAATTTCAATTTTCAAAACTTGACTATATTTTTATGATTTAATTACAAAATATAGTTTTTAGATTTGTTCCTGTATTTGTAGTAAAAGACAACTAGATAAATTTCATAGTTGTAGGTCAACGGGAAGTACCCTATGAATTTTGATTCCATTGAGAGTGTCGAAAAATGCATTTTTTTACGACATCAACGGTTCTATCTTTTGTTAACGTAAATTTTCAAGTTTGATTTTTCTTACACCATCATCAGACTGTTGACTTCAATATAATTATGGTTTCAATTTCTTCTCGCTACATTCACGCGTTCTCGAGACAAACGAAGACAGATGGACGGGCAGACATACAAAAAAGTGATCATATTAAGGATTCCGTTTTTTTCTTTTGAGTTTCGGAACCCTAAAAACCGACTTCAAACAGTAAAAAATAAATCTTTTGGAGTCGGTGCCAGCCAAGGCAAGTCAAATTAAATTAAAGGTAATAGAAGTGCAATGTAGAATGGAACCGACTCCAACAGTTTTATTTTTTACTTTTTGAATTAGTTTTTTTTATAAAAAAGCTTTTTTGTTACTCATTGGAAAGCTATTCTGCCTGCCTGTTACCTACTTCTTCACGAATGAACCGACCCATTTTCAATAATTTCGGGATAAACAAAGATTAGACTTGTAAATGACCTATTCCACAGTTAAATTGCGCTAAAATTTTTACATCAAAAAGAAGCCGATAAGTACTATTTGTGGCCACTTTTTGGCGTGAAAATTTGATAGCCGGGATAACAAAATCTCATCAATGTCTATGCCAAAAATTCATCAGAAATGTTTCAGTGTTTTGGCGTGAGCATTTGAAAAAAAAAAGAAGTTGCTTCGACATTTACGAGTATAGTATTAATATTGCTTTCTTTGTGCAGATTACAATTATATCCCAAGCTATTATCACTTGAAATCTGCCACTTAAACGTCGCATATGACACCAACCCCATAAATTTATGTGTGTTAATTTACAGAGATATATAGCCGTGATTCTGAAGTGTATTTATCGAAGAGAAGGCAAATTGGGTCACACTCGCTCGTAGGGTTGCCAGGCTTTCGGAGAAAGCTGGACAGGGTTAGGCTTTTTATATTCTGTTCACCGAAACGAGCTAGTACCGACCATGATTGAGAGCGAATTTTCAATACAGATTTCTGGCTTAAAAAAATGTGAATTTGACATATCTAATAATAATATAATCGCGATATAACACTTGGATTGGAATTGAACTACAAGTTTTTTCAGTTTTTTCTTGCTTTGATGTTCGATATATCATTCATAAACACTTGATTCCGCTTAAAGCTAAACACCGATCCAAAAAGTAGCGTTTCTTGAACTTTTTTATTTGACAAATGTTGTAGTTTAAATTTAAAGCAAGAAAAAAGTCGTAAAAATTGAAGTTTAATTCCAATCAATCTGTTATTTTTTATCGCGTGCGTTGGCCCAGCATAACCAGCTGATAGGCGTAAAGAGTGCATACCCCTCACAAAAAAATTCTATCCGGCTATTCGGATGGAATACCTGGCCAACCTAGTCACACGTCTCGAAGGGACTGAGGTTAGTAGTACCAATAGGGCTGTCCCTAATGGATATGGTTTTTTATTGCATTAAGCCTTTGACCAGGAAGTCCCGGGAGGCTGGAAAGGTTTCGTTTTGTCGTAAATAGATTACTTATGCGTTAAAGTACCGGAAGAGTGTGATACTGACTGGCGTACGGTTTGTTCTGTAGAACTTGGATGTGCAGTGGTTTGCGGGCGCAGACTGCTATTGTGACAGTTGGGCAACTTTCACAACGATTAGTTACGGGATCAGTGACCAAAAATATACCATCTTGATCTTCGGAAGGCAAGTTAAGTTGTAAGCCCGGCTATATTAGCAATCATTAAAAACCACCATTCTGTAGGTAGGTCTTGTCCTTTTCTTCTTATTCAGTTACTAGCGGCCGCCCGCGGTTTCACGCGCGTGTTTCTCTTTCCCGTGGGAATATCGGGATTAAATTCCTATGTTGCAATCTGTGTCTTTTATGGAAACCCCTTTCAGTCATGTTTGCGAGATTGATAAAAAAAAAATACTTAGGCGGTTTCCTACGTGAGCGATTTGGATGCGAATATGAAGCGGGGCGATACAGTGCGGCGCTTAAACAATAAACAGTGGATACGTGTTGAAGTGTCGTATGTGACCAAACGCAGGTTTCTATAGTCCCGGAAAATAACTTGTCATCCGCGCGGCGAAACAAAAGATACGCAGTAACTACAAAAACTAATCACTGCGCATCTTCTGTCTCGCCGCCCGTAGGTATTGTTTTCCGCGCCGCATCGCGCCGCTTCGCGTTCGCACCCAGTCGCTCACGTAGAAAAATAGCGTTACATTTAATGTAAAAGCTTCGATGTTTGTTGTTTCGGATATTATAAATGTTATAATATTATTAGTGAGATTTACAGGTGCCAATGCCAACCCTACAGCAATATCTCACGCCATATGCATATCGCAAAAGATAATGAATTCACACTCAGAAAGGAGGCTTTGTTCGGCTATTAGTGGTAATTGTGAACCCGAACAATCCCGCCACTCTAGGGACCGCTAACTACTAAATTTAGGCTGTTTAGGGTGATTAAGAACTGGTGGTTTAATTATTATTCAGAAAACTGTTACGGTAAATTTTAAATAGGAAAATATTGGAAGTGAATTCTCAGATGGGACTCGAACCGCTGACCTTTGGGAATCCGGCCTTCTGCTCTAAACACTGAGCTACCGAGACTTGCGGACCACACGTTTTTATTCTTCACTTTTATATTTTTAATACGCTGTAGGACAGCGTTCTCACATCATTGCGAGGAAAATCTGGTATTCGATCGATTAACATGCAACAGCGTATAAATTATGTTACGGTAATGTGCATAAAATTTGTAATTAATTAGTCCAAGCTTCCAACGGTGCGGCGGTTTCATTCGTGGGGATCCTGCTTGAAATATCAGAACAAAGCCTATGTTAACCTTCCGTCCTTTCAACTAACTCTATGCCAAAACTCAAGTCGATTGGTAGCTTAGTTAAGGCGAGAAAGTAGGACAAACAAACACACTTTCGCATTTATCATATTTGTTTAGTGATAATTGTGAGCCCTTGAACAATCCCGTCATTCTAGGAACCGCTAACCACTACATTTATGGTGTTTGGGGTGATTAAAAATTTCGTCGTCGTCTCAGCCACATAACACTTACTACTGGGTATAGGCCTCCCACAAAAAGGGGGGGGGGGGGGGGTTGGGGGTTGCCATAATCGCCACGTTTGGCAGTCGGGTTGGTCTCCTGAAGGCTGAGTCCCTTAGTCGCCTTTTACGACACCCACGGGGGGGTAGTGCTATTCTAAGCCGACACTACACAGCTAAAAATTGTGGTTGAATAAAATCTGTGATGTAATTATTACAAAAAAAAACTGTTAAGGTATTGTGGTAAAAATAATTGACTAGTCAGGAAAATGAATAAACATTGATTACTAGTTTCCAATGGCGCCAGCGCTCTCGTGGTAATATCGGGATAAAAAGTTCATTTCAACTAAAACTATACCAAAAATCAAGACGATTGATTGCTTAGTTAGTACGTGAAGGACGCACAAACAAACACACTTTCGGATTTATGATATTAGCTAGGATTAACACCCGGACACAGAATAAATACTAATGTCTACGTGAAAGTTTGTCGGAGATGGAAATAAAAACCAGAAAAATACTAATATCTAAGTTTTTTTTTATGAACGACGGGAAGATAGCCTTCATCATACCTGATGTTAAGTATTAATATGGCTGAAGATGGAAGCGAGCCTCTCCCGGAATCCTCAATCATTGAGGAACTGGCTATCGTATCTCTAACTGCCGGAACACAACAATGCTAAAAACATTGTTATTATGGCGGCAGATTTAGATAAGATACAACTAACCAAACGAATACAATATGTACCCCCGCTGGGAATCGGACCCGGGACCCCTGGGTCTCATACCGGTGGTTTTACCACTAGACCACAGAGGCGTATAAATAAGTCATAGTCATTTCCTACTATACTACTAATTATAAATGCGAAAGTACGTCAGTTTGTTTGTTTGAAAAACTACTAAACGGATTTTGATGAAATTTGATATGTATATAGGGACTTCAAGTAGTGGACTAACACGTAGGCTACTTTTTATTCCGATATTCCCACGGGAACGGGATCCACGCGGGTGAAACCGCGGGCTACCGGTAGAAAATTATAAAACCGTGTACGAATGAACTATTTTGCATTTGTCTATTCGCTTCTGGAATTGCTATAGTGTGATCGTACCCGATTCTGAAATTGGACATATTTTGGAGTCAAAAATCTGTTTTCTGACAGCAATCTTCGACATTATAGGATTTTCAAAAATAATTGAAATGGAAACTAAACTATTTTGACAGTAGTAGAGATTTCACATACATTTCTAATAAAAAAATTGAAGATATAAAAATGTCGAAATCGACATATTTCAGCCCGATTCGCGCCTTCGACATTTCAAATTCGTAATTTTTTGACAGTAGTAGAGATTTCACTTACATTTTCAATGAATAAATTAAGGATAGAAAAATGTTAAATTCGACATATCTCAGCGCCAGAATTTGTACGTACGAACGTTGTACTTACCATATTTGTAAAAAGTAGGTAGTTTATTAAATCTTCAACGTACAATCGGGGAACTTCACGGTTGACCATTAGATATTTTTTGGGAATCGTTTTCTCGAAAAGTACTAGGGTTATAGAAATAATTTATTTTTCAAATGAAACACCTCTTGATGGTCTATTATTTGTGATATAAATGTTTTTTATATATCTTTTACTTTTTTAGATAAGGCTCTCTGAAAAAACTCTACTGCGTACCTACATCTTATGTTTTGGCGCGCTCTGCTCATTGAAATAAAACAACTTTTACGGATATCAAACGCGCTATATTTCACGAACTAAGTTGTAATTGTCCGTATTTTTAGGTTTTTTAGGGGTTTCTTCCCGACGTTTCGGCACCTTTTCAGCTGCCGTGGTCACAGTCATCCCGTGATCACGGCAGGTTCATTTCAAGGTTTTATTTCAAAAAACTCTACTGGTCTGCCGGTATGTTCCCCGACTTCTTCTTAAGAAGAAGAAGAAGAAGTTCCGCGACTGTACCTACCTAACGTTTTTTTTATCTAAGGCTTTGCATACGTAGGTGGAAGCTCATATGTTTCTGTTTTAAATTTAAGCCAACAATGTCTCCGGTAAGCATGAATGTAAATAAAACTCCATCCCACAGACGTACCCGTACGTTTGCGTACAATTTTAGCGGTGTTTTTCTTAATTTTCCCGTAAAAACATTGTACGATAACGCGTCGCCTTGTAAACATGCAAAAACATCGCCTAGGGAAACACTGTTAGATTAAACGGTTCTGACAAAAATAAACTTTGACAAACTTGTTCATATTGGACTGTAAATGAAAAAGCGTTGAGGAAGTATTCTGGGTATTCAGTGAGCAACTAAAGAATGCTCACGACATATGTGTGAAATAGGTATAAACTAGGTAATTTAATGTCATGTAATCACGTCGTCACGTAGATACCGCTCAGTAACGTATCTATCAGTGTCAGTGAAAAAATGTTTTAAAAATCGGTTTTATAACGCAGTTTTTTATTTTTTTATTTTCAGTGTCTGTAATTAGTTGTTTTAAATTAGTAATTAGTTGTTTTGTAACTACAAATGTTTTTTTTTAGATAAGATAAGGTTTCCTGTACATTATAAACAAATACATCGTCCAAGTTAACAAAAATGCTAATAACATAAAAACTACTGATCCAAACTGTACCAAATTTTAATGGAACCAAATGGCAGCTAATTCGCATCGAACAAAAAAAGGATCACGTAAACACCAACTAAATTGAGAACCTCCTCCTATTTGGAAGTCGGTTAAAGAACCAGTAGCCTAGCGCGGTTGCTATGTATAAACGATATCGAAAGCTATCGGATGCACTGCTTCAACAAGTACTACCACTAATTAAACCAAAATACAAAATGTACCTCCAACGAATAAAACTCGGGACCTCTGTATACGATAACTATGGTGCAACCACTAGACCAGCCCCTGATGATGTATCTTGTTTCTATAAACGTTTGATTAAAAGTGGCTGCACTTTCAATCAAACGTTTATAGCACTTTCAATAAATTTCAATCAAAATCTGTTAGCAACAGAGTAAGATAATCAACAAGCAGGGCCCGTAGACAAAATAACATCGTTATGTAGCGAAACGATAATTCGATTCCTTATTGTCTATATTGTCCAATTAACATGCGGTAAGACCATGTGATTTGGCGTGACCTATGCCAATCCCCAATCCCATAAATTTAATTCTTTCGAACTTCGTTATCGTTTTTGAATTGTTACTTTGGCTAGGGGCTCTGCACCCTGGGAATCAAACTCTCTCTCGGAACCTCTGGATCTAAAACTGATGGTGTTAAACTAGACTAGATGACAAAGGCGGTAAAAGGTTCATCATCCTCTATTTTTTAATATCTCCACTCCTACCTGCTTGTTGTTAATTTACTACTTATGGATGGATAAGGATAATTATTATTAAAAGCTACCAATGACGTGCCTATAAAAGAGTCAGAAGAAATAAAAAAGAAAAAAAACAGTAAGCAACGAAATTCCCAAAGATTAATCGAATCGTATGAATTACAAAACCACTTAAGTATGTAAAATTAGTAACAGAGCGGCTGGTATCGGTCGAATATTTCCATTAGAGGCGTAATAGTGACGGTTAATGTATTCAGACATTACTTATGGCGGAACAGCACGCCATTTTAACATAACTCGATAAGCAATGGATGTTATCTTATAGACTTTAGTATTGTACATTTGACGGTAGACCTTAGCCGAGATTTCCTGTTGCACTGCCTTGCAATTCAAATTGATGGTAGGACTTGTTCGTAGTCCATTTAGTTCTACCACCATCTTATCTAATTCTGTCGCCATAGAAACAGTCATGATTTTTATTGACATAACAACAATGTTTTCAGCATTGTTGTTTTCCGCCAGTTAGAGTTAAGATGGAGAGATTGAGGATTCTGGGTGAAGTGCAATTACAGTACCTTAAGCCTTGTCATCACTATTAACATCAGGTATGATGAAGGCAAGGTGGTCGGTATCAGCACCTTGCGAGACCGAAAATGCAATGATTGGATCAGAGGCAAGACTAAAGTTAGGGACGTCATGGCAGTCATAGCGAAGAAGAAGTGGGCATGGGCAGGACACATTGTAAGAATGGATAAAAGTAGATGGACAAGACGAGTCCCTTAAGAAAGACCCAGAGACAATACAAGGGTCGCGGCAGAAAACCGCAGCTCTTGACAAATGACATCCGACGACATGAAGATCGGGACTGGATGAGTCGGGCACGAGATCGCTAGGAGTGGAAGAAGAGAGAAGACATTGGATGCTAAAGGCTACCATAATTATGATGATGAAGGCAAAACATTTCGTATTCGTATGACGTATGTCGTCTGGCTATCGCGATCAGATTATCGTAATATTGTACATTTGACGGGTCTCCTATCGAGGCCTTTTCTCACTTTGCGACATCCCAAAATCAAATCATATTTCTAGCCATTATTACTTTATTAGAAACGTGAAATCTCTTTCATCAACTGAAATTAATAAAAAGTAGAATGATAATAAGATTTATTTCTTATCACAAACTTACAGTACAAAAACATTTGATAAAGTGGTACAAAATTAAAGTTTGTAAGAGACTGATGCCTGAGCTAGATCGAGATATGTGTTACAGGTCATCAGGCTCCCACTAACCGAATAGAATACCGTGTTATTTATAACAAAATGGTAAACAAGAAATAAACATAATAAAAATAATAAGATAAACAAAAAAGTAATTAAAAGTGTGTGTGTGTGTGTGTGTGTGTTGCGTGTGTGTGTGTGTCTGTGTATGTGTGCGTGCGTGTGAGTATTAGCGTGTATGTTATGAGTTTATAATTGCTGGTCTGTAATTGTATTATATTGAAATGCAATTACAGACCAGCGATAAATATTATTTTTGCCCACCCTTACATAATTTTAAAGACTTTATATTTTAGACTTTTAATACACATAAAAAGTAAGCAGTCTTTCGTTGGTGGTAGGACTTGCTGTTAGTCCGCCTGGCTAGCTACCGCCACCTTTTCTAAGTCTGACACCAAAACAACAATCAACATCTCTGACATAATGAGTCCTTATATATTTTATATGTATGTATTTATGTATGTATGTTAAATATTTATATTATGTAGTATGTTTATGTATTATTTGTTAATTAAATACCCTTAATTAGCTATTCCCACTTTTGTTACAATATTCTGAATTTATGTTTTATATTACTACTTTATTGCCGATACGGTAGGTCTAACACCTTTTACTGGTTGACTGGTAGAGAATGCCTGATGGCATTAAGTCCGCCATTTGCTGTATTTTTTATATTGCAATAAAGAATAAATAAATAAACAATGTTTTCAGCAATGTCGTGTTCCGGCAGTTAGAGATTAAATAATAATAAACTCCAATAAAAAGCGGGTTTTACATCAGTGGTGCCCCACCACTGATGCTCAGGGCTTCCTTATATCCATAAGGATAAGAAGAATAGGTCATGATCATCAACCGCTGGCTGGCTGAAGTCTGATTGGTTGGTGTAATGTAAACGACTGCAAATACAGCAGGTACCAACCGCTTCACGTGCTTTCCTAAGCAAGCAGCTCGATAACAAAATTTTGGTCACCAATCCCGTGACCTACCATTGCGAAGGCACAATTGCAAGCCGAGCACGTTGACCACTGAGCCACAGAGCCATATTAATAACATATTATTAATCACGTTGATCTGGTGAAGTTCGCGGGAAGCCGCTGGATGCGGGCAGCGTAGGACCAATCGTCGTGAATATCCTCGGGGGAGACCTATACCCAGCAGTGGGTGTCATGTGGCTGTGACGATGACGAATCACAATAACAAATACTTGGATTAAAAGTGGGCTACATGAGCTCATCCCGCCAGCTCCGTTCTACCAACGAGAGTCCAGACATACCGCGGCCTATCACACCTACCTGGTTGATATTCCACGTCTGTGTACAAACGCTTCTCCTTATGAGCACAGCCAGGGAGTGGAATTCCCTCCCTGCGTCTGTACTCTCGAGAGATAACCCTGGTAAGTATATTTAAAGCTAAAGTGAATAGGCTTTTTCTAGGCAAGATCGCTTCATTTTCGGCTTCTTCTTAAATCTAACTATACAGAATGAGGCCAAGAGAAGGTTGCAGTATCAAATATCATTAAAAGAACTAACTAAATGTTGGAAAAACGGTCGTATTTTAATTTTGTACTGGCAAGTCACTGAATAAATAAATAACTTAATCTGTATCTTAATAATTTTAGACATGGCGTATAGAAGCGTGGAAGCAAACAACGGTATAATTTTATTAGAGATTACTAGATTATGAACTGAGCAACAGAACCTGTTCGACACGCCATGCTATAGATTAGAAGCAGTAGACGGAAAAGAACCAAGATTTATTAAAATGAGTCAAAAGCAAAAAATTATATTAATCACGTTGTTTTTTAGTCCGAGTATTTTCTAGTTAGGTTTGGTAATGCAAAAATTATTTTTTTTAAATAGTATAAACAGTACAATAAGAGCGTAGAATTGACTAAGACCATCTGTGAAAAGAACAAATTATTCGTAATGGGGAAAACAAGGTAAAGCTAATGGCGCCACCAGCGCTACCCAACTTCAGGTGTTGATTGGTTTAGGGCAAAACCAAACATACCTACTTGTCTTGACATAATAACCAAGACAAATACATAAAAATATGTCAGCCAACACAACAAACAAGTTCTAAGTGACTTAACGTCGTAGAAATACCTGTAAATAAAAAAAAGAACGTCTACATTTCAATGAACGAACGAAGTCCAAAGGTTTATTTAAAATGTTGTTGTTTATAAATAAACTAGCGGCCGCTCGCAGTTACACTCACGTGCATTCTGTTTCCGTGGGAATACCGGGATAAAAAGTCCTAATCCTATGTTCATAATCAGGCTATCTACTATGTGTACGGTGTTCAGTAGTTTCGGAGCCTATTCAATGCAAACATACAAACAAACAATCACATTTTTCCTCTTTATAATACCAGTATAGATTACGGTTGACAAGCCATGTAAAAGGACAGGACCTTTTCACGTTGATAACAGGTGTTAGAGCTATTTATAGAGTTATTTTGCACTCCCTGTTCTAAAATCTTTAGGAGTTTCTTGACGCGAAGTTTCTCATCAATTAACATACTTTATTGCAATCCTTGCCGTGTGGTGACGGCCTAAGAATGCACGTGTCACCACTCCATTACATACCTGGGATGTGGTAAGAGTCGACTAAGAGGCTCGACGCATTGAATGCCTTTGCGAGAGAAGAAGAAGTTTGTGCGTTGAAACAAACCCTCAACCAAACCGTCTGGCCAGCGTGGTAGCAGTAGGCCTCCTATAAACGCCACAATAGGCGTAAGCTAGGAGAGGCTTATGTTCAGCAGTGGACGTCCACAGGCTGATGATGGATTGCACTCCTTATAAGGAGAACGTGTACACATATATGTGTACACGTTCTTACAATATTGGCGACATAGAATAATTGTTATGACAACATAAGGTAAGTAATATTACTTATATTACTTACCTTATCTATATCTAGCGCGATCGAAGAATAAATAATTATGTTTCAAATAAAACTAAAACCACTGTAGATACCATTTCACATAAAAAACGCGTCAATTTGAAATTCCTTGGATTTATGACATACGTAAAACACCTTTATCATCCTCAAGTGAAAGAATATTAAATACATTACTTAATAAAATGGCAAAATACATTAAGCAAAGCATCAAATACAAGACTAATTCAGAAACCAATATCTTTTGAAACTTTGTAAGGCTCTGTTATACAATTTCCGACTTTAAATTCAAGTAATAGAGTTAAATTTGTATGGCAGTTGCTTTGTTCAATACATGAGGACAGGCGTGGAATGGTACGAGAAAACTTCATTCGTCGTCATTAACATAATATTTCGGAATTGTTTGGCGTTTATTATCGCACGAACAATGTGGAACAACATACTTCGAGTACGCTGGAAATTTGGGACATTCAATTATCCATATGGTGGGAACTTTTGCTGACTATTGACTTTGTTCAAATGGTAATGGTATGAACGACGGGGATACTCTTTGCCTGATGTTATGTATTGGTAAGGCTGAAGATGGAAGCGAGCTTCTCTCGGAATCCTCAATCACTGAGGATCTGACTATCTTATCTCTAACTGCCGGAACACAACAAGTCCTATCACCAACCAAACCGAATACAATATGTACTCTCGCTGAGAATCGAGCCAGGGAGCCCTGGGTCTGATACCGGTGGTGGTAAAAAAATATATTTTTTTAATTTATTCTACTAACGCCCGGTTATATCAAAAAGTCAAAAATAGTTTATGCCCTACTCCAAGATCTAATCTTATCTATATTAAATTTTATAAAAATTGGTTCAGTGGCTTAGGTGTGAGAAGGTAACGTGGCGTGATAGTATCTAAGGTATTTGTAGGACCTACATATAATGTTAAATTGCTGATTGTTATTATAAATTGCTATGTTCTTGCTCTAAAAGTTCTTTCTTCTTGACACAATACCATTAAAATAAAATTACATTAGTCTGTTCTGACTAGTGTTCGCATCTTTTTTTTGGGTTGGTATTTGTTGAAGTGTTTGAGACGCTTAAAGGTGATTGAGAGACATATTACTGCATTTCTAATTGTAGTTCAGATTTTAATTTGAAACCGACATTGTTAAATATTTTATTTTATAAGATTTCATCTATTCAATACTCCAAATAAATAATTTTATTTATTCCTCACAATTATTTAACTATCTCAATTATTTTCCTGGCTCACTACAGCATAAACTGATCCAGGACGGGGCGATAGCAAAACAGTTCTCAAATGAGACGTACGCACGCAAATCGAACATTCAATAGAAGTAACTACCGTACCTACCCAATTTGCTGACCGTACTATGTTAATTTATTATTACTACCACAGCATAAAGATAAACAGTAATCTGTCTTCCTATTTAAGGTCGGTTCCCACACGACACACCTCGGTTCCTCAAAACCTCGGCAAGACCTCAGTCTCGAACAGAGAATGCGCGCCCTGCGGTGACAAACGCACCGTGCGAAAGTTTTGTACGCAGAAAGAAAGTGGTAATAGCTAATCTACGAGTATGTTGGCCGGGTGTTTGCGTATCGCGCGGCTGCAATTATCCTACTATTATTATTAATGCGAAAGTATGTCAGTTTGTTTGTTTGTTTCATACTCTTTCACGCTAAAACTACTGAACGGATTTGGATGAAATTTGGCACTAAGATAGTATATAGCCTGGATTTAAACTGAGAATACTTTTATGTTTTGGCGTGCACTGTTCATTGAAATAAAACAACTTTTACGGATATCAAAGGCGCTATATTTCACGAAGTTGTAATTGTCCGGCACCTTTTCAGCTGCCGTGGTCACGGGACCACGGCAGCTGAAAAGGTGCCGAAACGTCGGGAAAATCAAAAAACCCCTAAAAACCCTAAAAATACGGACAATTACAACTTAGTTCGTGAAATATAGCGCGTTTGATATCCGTAAAAGTTGTTTTATTTCAATACTTTTTATCCTGATATTTCCGGGAACGGGAACCACGTGAGTGAAACCGCAAGCGGCTGCTAGTAATAATTAACTTTTATTAAGAAAGAGTCTAAGACAGCTTACTGTATGTACCTATCCTTATACTGTGGTACTACCCTCTATCGATAATTACTTTGGCGGACAAAACTAACGAATGTAGTAACTGGTAATATTATTACTCGAAATTGCGTTTTAAGTGTAATAGGAAATGTTTTTGTAGAAACTCGCGGTGTTTAAATTACCTACCTCCTTTTTTTTATTCACTTCGGGTTGACTCTTAGCTTTTATCATGTTGTTAAGTGTTGATAAGGCTGAAGATGTAAGCGAGCCTATCCCGTAATCCTCAACCACTGAGGAACTGGCTATCTTATCTCTAACTGCCGGTACACAACAATGCTGAAAACATTGTTGTTATGACAACAGACTTAGATAAGATGGTGGTAACAAGCCAGGCGGACTCACAAGAAGTCGTACCACCAACCAAACCGAATACAATATGTACCCCTCGCTGGCAATCAAACCCGGGACCCCTGGGTCTGATACCGGTGGTTGTTACCGCTAGACCACAGAGGCGATCATACTAATACTACTTGTACTATTAAGTATTCTGTGCTAATACTGACTTTATTGACTATGAAATTGAAACTAATACTTACTTTAATTGAACACTTTTATCTTTAATTATAAATTTTTAAAATGTAAAAAGGCTAACAACCGGTTTTGCTACCGACAGATAAGTTCTGGATAGTTTAACAGATAATTTGATTTTTTTTTTTATGTGTGTTATCAGTCATTTTTAATGTTCCCACTGCTGGGGCACTGGTCTTCCTAATATGGATAATGAATAAGGAGAATGGGCCGTGACCCACCACGCGGGCCCAATGAGGATTGGTATTACATATTTGAGTTTTTATATTACATTGTCATGTTATCTGCCAGGTAAGCTATGCAGAACTTATCTATCGGAGGTGAATCCAACCTTCAGCGTTTTTTTGACCGACACAACCGTTCGTATCCACCGTTACAGAACAAACAAACAGAAATATCTGAAACAAAATAACTTTTACGGATTTTAGTGCACTGTTATTTAATAGTATATTGAAGGGTTTTTTTTAAGGTTTTTTATGGTTTCCCGACCTTTTCAGCTGCCGTGGTCACGGGTTGAATGGCTACTTGCAAGTCTATCTTCGAAAAGTTAATTCATTGTTTCGTTCTGATACGGTTAGACATTTACTAATTAAAAGTTAATAATTGGTTCTATGGCAACAATTATTGATACAATTTTTGATTTGTTAGTTATTTAAATTATTTCGTCGGCTTATTGCAAGAACTCATTAACTACAAATAATCATCAAGTACACTTAAACGCACGAACGAATTTATCTGGATATGTTTAATGTAATGCAAAAACACATTTTCTTCTAACTTTTCAAATTTAGACGTTATGACCTATGCATTAAGTCATTAACTACCATATTAATGTTTTTGGGTGATGTGAAACTTACTAACCAACAATAGTGGTTTTTAGTGATGTAAAAAAATATGCTAATGTTCCTTTCTGGTAAATAAAAAGTCATTAAAATAATATAATGAATTTTTATGCTTATGCTTCACTTATAAAACTGTTAAGTAACAGTTGGCTAAAATTCACTATTTGCACGTAATTAGTTCTGTCATATACATAATGTGCATAGAAAAGTTTTAATCTTAAAGAATCTTAGTGGCTTTTATCAAATTACCAGCAAAATATTATCATAGTTACTTGGCTTAAATTAATTAATGTTCCTTAACAATAAATATCTTTTGTAACCGACGTGGTCCGTGCTGAATAGGGGCAAGGAGTGCGCGGGCGGGGCCCCCGCGAGGGGTGCGGAGGCGCGGGCTCGATCTCTGCCTGCCGCTGCGGTGATTGTGATTGTGATCATTCCGCTGTCCGGCGTTGAACGTAGTGTTGCATTGTGTGAATTGGCAGTTAGTGATTTCTAACAAAATGGATCAACATTTGAATTTTTTTTTGTTGTGTAGGTATGTTCATACACTACAGAGTGGGTATTGTATGAACGACCTCCACTATGTGAGGTGTATAATCTATGATTATTGAGAATTATGCTATTTGCAAGTTAAGTTAAATAAAAATAAAAAACCGTTTTCAGCTGATGTTATTGAAGGCACACCACTCCACTTTATAATTTTATTCTGATACCTGCGGCGGGCAAAACCGCAACCAATATCTTTTATTCTGCTACTTTATTTAGTTCAGACAACACATCTTATCTTATCAAGTTATAAAACACAAATATCTAGAGTATGGCTGGACACACTCACACGGAGGTGGACAGCATGCATAGCGCTATTGTCAAAATTCATTTAAAATCAAATGCGCTACATGTAAATTTTGTCGATGACAGATCTCTGTAATGTCATAAGATTGGCAAGGTCAGATAGAAATAAAAAGCAGAGTAGCAACAAGAAACCTTAGACGAATAAGAAACACCATGAACCTATGTGATGGATAATACAGATATTTTGGACTTACAAAATCTTATAGAGAATTTGTTACAAAATCGATTTGGTTTCTACTGATGGACAAAAACTGCAATGGCTGAAAGTTAAATCTTTCAGGTTTGAAAAAAATCACATAATATTGACAAACATCGATATGACTACTCATCCGTTTCATCATTCATCATCAATTTTAAGAAATTATTAATTTAAGATTACTATAAAGTGTTTATGGCAAGAAGTCATTAATTTTGTTTTAAGCTTTAAAAAATTACCTACGTTTTATGTTAAGAATTTAATTTTTGTTGATTTAATAATAATAATAGTATAAATACTATTAAACTGCCTTTAGTTTTTTCACACAGATTGTATCCTACTAATATTATAAATGCGACAGCTTGTTTGCGCGATGTGTGTGTGTTTGTTACCTCTTCACGCCTAAACGGCTGGACAGATTTGGATTCATGACCTGTATTCATATTAGGCTACTTTTATCCTGATCAATTATTGTTCCTTACGGTCCACACGGACGATGTCACTGGTGGCAGCTAGTTTGACATGATTATGGCATTTTCATGATTGAAAAAGTTCATTAATTGATTTCTTATAATTTGGTTTCGGTAATATTTTTTTTGCCATAATTTAAAATAATATACTTTCAGAAACTAAATCATTACTTAATTTTTATATCTAATTTAAGAAATTGTTAATTGCAGATTACTATAAAATGTTTATCGCAAGAAGTCATTAACTTTGTTTTTTTTAGCTTTAAAAAAAACGTTTTGTGTTGCGAATTTAATTTTTTGTTGATTTGATAAATAAATATGTAACACTATTAAACAATTTTTTTTAAATTTTATACCTATTGTATTTAACAAGATATGGCATGTTCAAGATTGAAAAAGTTCCTTAATTGATTTCTCACAATTTGATTTTGGTCACTTAGTGAGTTCTTGCAATAAGCCGACGATTTATTATTAACAAAAGAAAACACTAATGACTCTACTGGCAGTTTACAAATTGGGAGGACTTTCGAAGAAAGAAACTGCCAAGAAAATCACTTTTTCACCTCACACGCTTGGAAAAGGAGGTTTTCTCATTCAATTTCTGCGTCGAAAATCGCTTTCCCAGCTTTCTTTCTAAATTTTTTTTTTATTTAGAAAGAAAAATACGTCACAATACGTTCCGTATCGCACTATCGACTTTTTATGTAACATTATATCCTTATTTTATACATCATAGAATTGTATCTCATGTAAATGTCAACTTTTACCGAATCGTTTTTATTGTTATTTCATGTAACAATTTATTCCTATTTGAATTAACTTTGAACTAACTACTTATCCCTTTTAACTATTTAAGTATTTTTTATATCATTAAAAAGGTATTTTAACAAGGTATATTTAGATTATGCTTTTTGTTTAAAGATTTTTTTACCGGATGTTGACCGCGGAGACAACCTAAACAATTTCCTCGCTGTTGTGAGATGAAAATTGTGTGTTGCGCTCGGCAGAAAAGTTTTTAGCATCTCTTACCTTTGAAACCCGAGACCTCTAGCTCTGATTCTAACCTCTTACTTGTACTTGTGGTGGTGAACCTAACTTCAGAAAATCTTTGTTCTAATACTCCCAATGCTATGTATTATATCGATCGGCAGTCGACACGATGAGCTAATTCGAAGACATTTATTTTCATCTCAGTTACTCGATACGAGACTCGTAACACACACGAGACAAGTCTCTAAGTCCTGTACACACGATACAATTATAACAATATACAATATTTAATACAATATTTGGGATTACCTTACAAATAAAAAATATTAATTACCTACCTGTACGAGATTTTCATCCCGCACTTTATATGGGATTGCAGAAATAATATTGCTTGAATTGTACTTACACGGTGTATTATTTACATAATATTTACAACATTTGTACAGGTTAGCAATTATTATAATTATAATTTTGCTGTGAAAAATATCTACCGTTTTCTCTTGTCTGTCCAATTGACAATTTTTACATTTTTAATTTTGTGAGAGGCCAAAACGCAATGAGTTATTAAACCTCTTTCGATCTCACATCCCCCATAGGTGGGCACCTACGGAGTGAAATAAAAAATAAAAGAAGCGGAACAAAAACATAATTATAATACACTTCAGACTAAACGTAGAACTAAAACTTAAGTAACAACTAACTAGTTCAAAATACAAAGAAACAAAAACATACAATAAATATTTAAAGGAACCTTAAATCTTTAACCATCACGAGGGAGCGAATTCTCTCAGTACTAGCTCGTTTCAGAGCACAACAAATAAAATATATATAGGTCACGTAACAATAATGATATGTTAATAATAATAACGATTTGTCCTTGCCAGATTTCCACACAATCATTGTTTGCTCTTATTCAGCAAACTCGTGGTCAATGCCAAATTCAGAATGCCTAATATCACTCATCAGTAACTATAATGAACAGTCGTTTTGATGATCAAAACCTTTTGTGAAGTCCCCCAAAAGGCGAGGTCGTAACGCACGACTTGTGAACGTCAATTGCATTGTCAAAGCTAGTGTGTTGCGGCCATTAAAATGAGCAGTGCGTGATGGTCGAATAACCGATGAAATTGATGGGTCAATGTTAGTATAATTCTGATTCCGTGACTTACTATTTTGTTGATAATATATGAATATATATTATATTTTTTTTAGATCCCCTTGCAATATATTTCATCCGCTATTTTGACTACTTAAGCTTATTTCCACGACGATATAGCCTATGCTCTTCTTCATAATCGTTCGAAATACAATAAACACTTCTTCATAGTCAAATCTTTAACTATACCAAAATTGGTCGAAATCTGTCTATTACTTTGAGGAATGCGCCACAGAACTGCCGTTTAGTGCTTTTTGTTATTTAAAAGGTTTTTTTTCACCGGAAATGAGGTCTTCAGGTAACATTACACCTATAGACAAAACTGCAAGTTGTAAAATAGATCTGATAAAACCAAAACTAAGTTGTTTCACAGTCTCCATTGCAAAATATTCACTTAAAAATACGTTTGGTAAGCAGCTCAGAAATCCAATCTTGGCAAATTGGAACTTAAACTAATTAAGAATAATTGATGGGTTTTTTTAATAAATGTAACCAATATTAAAACGTTTCTGTTTTGGCTTCACGTTTCAAACATATGCTAAGATAAGATAATGAAGAAGCTATACAATAATTTTTTGGTAAATACATCAAAGTTACGCATCAAACTATTAAAATATTCAGGCTGATGTATTAAACAAGTTCCATAAGCAATTAATTCGAGAATTTAATCTCACGGTGGTAGATTCAACACACTTTCGAATTTGTAGGGACATTCCCAGATTGAGATTTTCTTAGGTTTTTTCGTAAATTAGTTAGGATTTTTTTCATATTTTTATATGATATATTTTATTACAGCAACCAAAATTTAAATGTAAGAACAATCAATGGTAAGAGCATTAGGCCGGATTCCCAAAGATTGCGGGTTCGAGTCCCGTCTGAGCGGGAAAGAACAAGTTGTTTTTTTTCTAGTATTCCTTTACGGTGCTGAGACATGGACCTTAAGAGGAAGTGAGGAAAAGAAGATAGCTTTAGAAATGTGGTGCTGGAGGAGAATGCTTGACATTACTTGGACGCAACTCCGCACTAACGCCTCAATTCTCCAAGAACCTTGCATTAAGCAGCGTATTTCTTCCATCGGCCAGTGTCGTATTTTCACTTTCTTTGGACACATCAAAATGACACATCTGTGGAGCAACTTGTAGTGCAGGGAAAGATCGAAGGCACGATAGCACGCGGCAGGTGCGCTGGACCGACCAAGGCAAAACAGCGCTCAATGGTCCGCTCCACGAACGTACAAGGAGATTTATTTTCGTCTCAAAAACGGAAACTTCGAAACGGGAGGAATGGCAACGGATTGCATTGCATTGTCAAGCAAGCCGCCACCCCTGAAGTGACGACCACGACCACTCTGCCAAGACTTTGACGACGAAGACGAAGAAGAATCGGTACATAAAACACTTTTTTATGAAACGAAAGCTTTGTCCTCTGTATAGTAAAAAACTTTTTTAGATTTTCTTTTACTTCGAATGGGTTTCCTCTTGATTCCAATCAAGCCTAGGACTAAGACAAGATCCACGATGGAGCGAGCTAACCCAGAAGGTGCTTTTCACCCCAACTTTGAAGTTAGTCGGGGGGAGAGTCCGCTTGAAATTTCAAAAATACTTGGCTACCCTACTAGACTAGGAGATTAAGATATTGACAGGCGTCTGTACGAAACTGTCGCGAATTAAAGTTTAATTCCAACAGTTCGTTGTTAATGAAATTACGTTACGTAATTGTTAATTAATTTGCTAACGAAAGTTCTAGATACGAGGTTCGGTTGCTTAGGAACTGCTTTGATTTTGCACCAAAAATGCCTTACTAATTTCGTAAAACAAAGAAGAAAATAAGTTCATAGTTTTTTATTGATAAATATAGTATGATGTAAGAAATTAACTAAGGTAGGTAAAAAAAAATAAGTTATAATAATTTTTTGGTGATCTATCTATGCTATGCTGGGCTAAGAGCAAAAGAAAATCATAGAATATGAGTGAGTAAGGTTTGTGAACCGATGGCGTAGCTTCTTTGGCGTTCATAAGTGCTTGTAACAGCCTAGACTGAATAAATTATATTGACTTTGACTTTGACTTTAGAAATGTGCCAGCGTAAGCTTTCCAGTGCAGATAGTAAACACCTATAATATATAAACGGACAGGATATATTCGAAGATTATTGTATGCGATGGGCTGGCAACCCGTCATCATTAAAGTCAAAGTCAAAGTCAAAGTCAAAGTCAAAGTCAAAGTCAATATCATTTATTCAGTCTAGACTGTTACAAGCACTTATGAACGTCAAAGAAGCTACGCCATCGGTTCACAAACCCTACGGCGGGAGACCTTGTAACGAGAAGAACCGGCAAGAAACTCGTCAAGGGCTGTTTTTTTCTCCCTGTTTTATTTCATACAGAGTCGTCAAATTGAAAAGTGACCTTAACATATCAGTAAGGTCAATTTCCATCACAAGAGGAAAATACTAATTAAAATATTACATTTTATGGTTATTGTAAACGTAAACAATTTTTAACTGGCAAAGAAAGACTTGTCTATCATACATTACAACATTTCCCGCACCACAAGACTACTACACTGCAAGTTGTGAGGTACATACAGGTCAGTATCAATTTATTTTAGATAAAAATATTTAGGCTTTAAGCACAGCATTAAGATAAGTAGACTGAGGTAGACCCATTTCCGCTGGCGGCACCCGTTCACGAGCATGACGCATGAACCAGCCATCGCTTCGCTCAACCATATTTTAGGGAACGTAACGACCCGCCTCACACGACACCGCCGAAGAAACGTTTGAGTGAGCATGACGTACTTCAGGTACTTATGTTAAGCTGTATAAATTTAAAAAAAAATACAGTGGCAACAGGAAAAAAAGAAAGATAAAGTGCCTTAATGTAAGACACAACACAACCTACAATGTCACTAGAAGACGCATCAGCTGGGTCACAATCTCAATCGTAATTAAAGTTAAAAAAATAAATAAAAAAAGCTTTTATATATTTGGAATAATTGAAAACATTATTTACCTTTGTTTACTCTGATCAAGCAGTGCCACGCATCTCAACTCAAAACATCATAAATAACATAAAATCCAAACAACATATATCTCTACACATTTTAACACAAGCAAAGATGAGCAGACCCATCCCGCTGGCAGCACCCGTTCACGAGCATGACGCATGAACCAGCCATCGCTTCGCTCAACCATATTTTAGGGAACGTAGCGACCCGCCTCACACGACACCACCGCAGAAATGTTTACAGAGAGCATGACATACCCAAGCAACCTGTGTTAAAAGTTGAATCTAATACTTTACTAAACATTAATTGAATGACACTACAATTTCGAAAAAACAAAACTAAATATTTATGACCAAGCTGTCTCGTCATACAAGTAATCTTTTATAGTATAATATCCTTTTTTAAGAAGACAATCTTTTACATTCATCTTAAACTTTTCGAAAGGCAAATCCAAAATATTATCTGGAATTTTATTATAGATACGTATACCTAGACCCATAAAAGATCCAAGGACCTTCTTTAATCGGTACCGAGGCATAACAAGTTTATTTCTATTTCTAGTATTGCGATCGTGCAAATCACCATGTTTGATATACAGGTTGATATTACGCCGTACAAAAAGAATACAATTTAAAATAAATTGAGAAGCAGCTGTCAGTATACCAATTTCTTTAAATTTTTCCCGAAGAGATGTTCTGGAACCCAGTTGATAAATGGCCCTTATAGCTCGTTTTTGTAGTATAAATATTGTATTAATGTCAGCTGCTACTCCCCACATAAGAATACCATACGACATGATGCTGTGAAAATAACTGAAGTACACAGTCCTAGCAGTTTCTATATCAGTCAGTTGTCTGACTTTTCTCACAGCGTAGGCAGCAGAACTAAGCTTGCCAGCTAGTATTGCAATATGTGGACTCCATTGAAGTTTACAGTCCATAGTTACACCCAGAAAGACTGTTGATTCTACTAAATCTAATTTTTCATTGTTCATAACAATTTCCATGGGTACTTTCTGAACATTTGGTAAAGAAAAAAGAACGCATTTAGTTTTCTTTGCATTCAGCTGTAGATTATTATAATTAAACCAAGCTAGTACTTGCGAGAGTGTTTTGTTTACATCGTCAAAATCAGTTTTATTCCTATCAATGTTAAATATTAAAGAAGTATCATCCGCAAACAAGACAATCTCACATAAGTTTTTGGCAAAGAAAGGCAAGTCATTAATATATACTAGAAACAGGAAAGGGCCCAAGATAGAGCCTTGGGGCACGCCTAGTTTTATATTTGAGCCGGCAGATTTCACTCCATTAATATCAATGGTCTGAGTTCTGGAACTGAGATACGACAGTATTAAATTTTGAGCATCACCTTTTACACCGTAATGATTTAGTTTCAACAGCAGCGTCCGGTGATCCACGCAATCAAAAGCCTTGGACAAATCGCAGAATACGCCAAGAGCATTCTGCGACTTCTCCCATGCTTCAAAAACATGTTTTAAAAGTGCAACCCCTGCATCAGTGGTAGACCGTCCCTTCGTAAAACCGAACTGTTTATTATGTAAGAGATTATTTAAGGTAAAATGTGCCAATAACTGTTCCAACATGATTTTCTCAAAAATTTTGCTTAAGACGGGTAATATAGATATTGGTCTATAATTACTTGGGTCTTCTCTATTTCCCGATTTGAATAAAGGTATTACCTTACTTAATTTCATTAGATCAGGAAAAATTCCCTGTGCAATACATTGATTAAAAATTATAGCAAGAAAGGGGGCAATAGTGTAAATAATACTTTTAAGAACAGTAACAGATATGCCCCATAAGTCAGTGGTTGTTTTCATTTTAAGGGATTTGAAAGCCTTTAATATGTCTCCAGCATTAATAGATCTAAAATTAAACGATGAACTACATTCAGATACATGCTTTTCGAGCAACGAGATTGCAGACGCTGGTGAAGAGTCCAAATCAGCGGTGGTTTCCAACGGTATGTTTATAAAAAAACTGTCAAAAATATTAGCAATTTCTGTTTTCGAATTTATTTGGACGTTATTGATGTTAAGTGTGAAACTATTGTCACGTGGTTTAGATTTGCCAGTTTCACGCTTAATGATGTCCCATGTTGTTTTTATTTTATTATTAGAATTTTTAATTTTTGCTTTATTATAATTTGACTTTGCTATAGAACATGTCTTTTTGAAAATCTTGGAATATTGTTTGACATGTTCTATGAAACTAGGGTTGTGATTGGTTTCCCGTAAGTTGTAAAGTTCATAAAGCCTGTTTCTACTTTTATAAATTATTTCCAGACACCATCTTATGTTCCGGCAACACGCTCCGTCTTACCTGAGAGCATGCCTGCATAAAACAATAATACATTAATGACATAAATATATAGTTATGCTAGGTACCTTTAACAAATATAAGATTCTGTTAATAAATTCAAATAATTCTGTTTGATTATGACTCAACAATATACAGACCCTTTCCACACACACTCACTCATATTCATTTTACTCACCGTCAGAGGTTCACTACATTTAATTTAACTTTAAGGTTTTGTTCTGATTCTGGCATATTTTGTTAGATTTGGTTTATATTATTTTGCCTCTCTGGTTAAACCTTCTATTGTTCATAGTGAGAGAAAGAGCACTGCACCTGAGATACAGGTTTCCTAGTTCGGGTGCAGATGTTTACTTGTTCCAAAGAATTAATTATATTTATAGTTGTAGGTTATTGTAACTTTCTAAACATTGTATTTTTCCTTGGTGAAATAAAATATTATTTATTAAAAAAAGCAATTATCGTGCAGATATCGCGCGATCGCTGCGGAACGTCATAATAAAAAGGGTTTCGTCTCTCACCCAAGGTTACCTGGAAGAGATTGCTATGTAGCAATAGGACGCCTATTGTGTGTTCCTCTTTTTGTCATTTTCTCTGTATGTGTTTGTTTTTGTATCGTGTGCAATAAAGTTTCTATTATTATATTAAATACACCTACCCAAAATACCACTATGATAAATTCGCCTGCAAAAATAACTATATAAATAAATCATAGTGTTTGTATGAATGACAAAGTTATAATTGCGGTTTTAGAAAATGTGCTATAGCTCTGAAACTACTAAATAAATTTCGTTCTAACTTTTAGTTGACAGTTTTTATAAAGGTCTACAGCATAATTTTTTTTTCGATTTTTTACTTTCTTATTTTTAAAAGTTAGAGGGGGACACAAACATTTTGCCACTTTGGAAGTGTACATCTTTCAAACGGTTGACTTTGAAAAAAAATCGTTTTAGAAACTTCAATGTAATTTTTAAAGACCTATCTATAGATACCCCGCACGTATAGGTTTGATGAAAAAAAAAATTCAGTTTGTTTGTTCCTTTAATATAACATATATTAATTTTTATGTAAAAACCGTAAAGCGGTTTACAGAATACATCTACCTACCAAGTTTCAACTGTGCAATCTTCATAGTTTTGGATCACAGTGGCTGTGACATACATCGGACATGAAGAATCTATAAGGGTTTAGTTTTTTGCCATTAGGCTACGAAACCCTAAAAATGGTATTACGTAAGTGATTGCTGGCTAATCGCTAGCTGATGGTTCGTATAGCGGCGTCTCACTTTCTCGCGCCACTACCTAGATGCGAGAGTGAGACGTCGCGTGTTGCTATGACGCTAGCGCCAAAAACAACTTGGTAGCAATAACAGGAACTATATTAATGTACATTGTAGTTCATCGTTTGTTCGGTACAGGCCGCACTGTTGATATGTGCAATAAGCAATTATCGCGCGATTTTTGTTGTCGCGTTGCTCTTGCAAAGATAAGTAATAGCCCCGCGGTTTGCGCAGGTAAGACGTGGCGGATTGTCCCGGCTACATGCTCTGTCTTGCCTGCGCAAACCGGTACGTGCAGGCATGCTTTCAGGTAAGACGGAGCGTGTAGCCGTGGCATTAAACCTCAGCAATGCCAAATGTGGCGTCGCTGACGTATTTACGCTTAATTAGCACCTTTGATGCTCTGCCAATCTCGCAAGGGGCATATGTATGGAAGTATATATGTTAGGTCTTTTTAGGGGATAAATTACAGCTATGACTAACGTGTCTACGTTCGAAACACGCTCTTCCGTGTTTGGAAATCAGATTAGAATTCTCGGAATGAAAAATATTTGGTCACCCATCCCGTGACCGACCTTTGCGTAAGTTGCTTCACCACCACAACCGCAGGCCAGACGCGCGAATTACCACGCCTCTGAACCATTCACAACAAAACTATACCAACTCTAAATTAACCTAGATTTTCCTTAATAACATTGAATGCTTCTAGGAATTACCTATCGACTTGAATTCTTATAACTTACTAAGTAATTAACCCGAATAACTGAAACCGAATGTCGCTTGAACCATTCCCGTACGTTATTAATTCGCGTTTAAGGCGGTACCCCCACCGAAAGTGGCGCCGCGTTGAAATTTATTTAATATTGTAATTCTAATTCACAATTTTAATAAAACTAAACGTGGAATTTTTAGAGCCCATTGTCTTGTATTTTTAGAAGGTACCGCTACATCTCGTCATAGTCATTCGTAGAAGTAGATAGCAAATGTGTCAAAAATGGCCACTTTTAGCAGTTTTGCTATCTACTTCTAGCAGTGACTACGAGGGAATGTAATGATACCGTCTAAAATACTACACTATGGGCTCTAAAAATTCCACGTTTAGTTTTATTAAAATTGTGAATTAGAATTACGATATTAAATAAAATTCAACGCGGCGCCACTTTCGGTGGGGGTACCGCCTTAATAGAATTTACATCAACCGTATATTTAACTAAGCCTTCTTAATAAACTATAGTGAACGTGCCGATAAAGCACCCCGGGCTTCGTTCGTCTGCTTTGGCTAAGGAACGCAGCGTGAATTTCATAGGGTTGTTACTATAGTGCCCTGATGACGGCCTAAGAATACAAGTGTCACCACCCCCTTACATGCCTGGGATGTAGTAAGAGACGACTAAGAGGTTCGACGCATTGAACACCACGAGAGAAGGAAAACTTGAAATAAACCCTCTACTAACCCGTCTGGCCAGCGTGGTAGCAGTAGGCTAATAACTTCCTATTATGAACGCCACAATAGGCGTGAGCTAGGAGAGGCCTATGTCCAGCAGTGGACGTCCACAGGCTGATGATTTGATTTGATTTGATATGATGTGTGTGTTACTAATTTTCAAGCTTTATTTTATCTAACCATATTATCTAACTAGTCTCATAAATAATCATAATTCATAATAAGTAACCAATTTTTAAAATTTTCAAAACATTAAATTCTAAAAATAAAAATGGTGTCGAAAGTAAATCGAAATATAAAGTTTATTTTTGTGTGCATTAACTCTGAAAGAGCACGATTTGTGTAGTGTTTATATAGAAAAATGATTTTATTCCCATAACACCCACTGCTGGGTATAGGCCTTTTTTTTTTTTTTTTTTATTTACGACGGTGGACTCTTAGCCTTCATCATACCTGATGTTAAGTATTGATAAGGGTGAAGATGGAAGCGAGCCTCTCCCGGAATCCTCAATCATTGAGGAGCTGGCTATCTTATCTCTAACTGCCGGAACACAACAATGCTGAAAATTGTTGTTATGGCGTCAGACTTAGATAAGATGGTGGTCTAGCCAGATGGACTTACAACAAGTCCTACCACCAACCAAACCGAATACAATATGTACCCCCGCTGGGAATCGAACCCGGGACCCCTGGGTCTGATACCGGTGGTTGTACCACTAGACCACAGAGGCGGTTAAAAAGGGGCCTCCCCCAAAAGGGGGGGTTTGCCATAATCGCCACGCTTGGCAAGCGGGTTTGCGATCGCAGTATGGCAAAGTTTTGTAGGAGACGCTGCTGCCCGTCTCCTGAAGGCCGAGTCTCTTAGTCGCCTTTTACGACACCCACGGGATGAGAAGGAGTAGTGCTATTCTAAGCCTACACAACACAGCTGTATTGTGTACCTCTTTCCAATGTAAAATGTTTTTGAATTTGAGCCTGCACTCGACGACGCGTCCTTGCAAAAGTGATGAAACGTCGAAAAAACAAAAATATACTACTATACTATATTTATACTAAATAAAAAAGAAAAAAATCTCAGGTAATAGAAAAGAAGCGTAGTATTTGTAAAAGTTTTATTTCACCACACGATCTACCATTAAAATTGTTAGTTAAGTTACTGCAAAATGCCTTTGAACATTTTAACTTAATTATATTTTGAATACTCATGATAAATTTTATACAGAAAATATTGGAAAAAATCAACTCGGCCACAAGTAAATTCTCGGATGGGACTCGAACCCACAACCTTTGGGAATCCGGCCCACTGCTCTAACTAATGAGCTACCGAGACTTGTGGCCAAGTAGATTTTTACCAATATTTTTCTGTTTAAAATTTATCATATAACTTTAAAAGTAGCATTGAAAAATGCAAAAATCATAAATATTATTTAGAATGTTAGCTTAAAAACTTGTAGTTACACCTACATAATAATTTCTCGAAAGAAAAGTAATCAGAGAAAATTGGAGTCTAGAACCTAAAACCATCTTGGTTCATTATATTACATAGTAAAAGTATTAGCAGTAGGCCTTTTAAACCGACTTCAAAAAAGGAAGAAGTTACTCGACAGTTTAACAGTAAGCAGTAAACCACATCGCTATTCAGCAATTGAAAGTGATGTATCACGATGGTAATTCTCGAAATCTTAACAAATGAATAAAGATTCCTGAAAAAACATTAGAAGAGTTTTTTAATATCTAATTTTCATAGTACAAACTCTTACTCTTACAAACTAAAATAAATTAACTTTTCGAGGGTAGACTTATAAGTAGCCAGTCATCCCGTGACCACGGCAGCTGTAAAGGTGCCGAAACGTCGGGAAAATCAAAAAACCCTTAAAAAAACCTAAAAATACGGACAATTACAACTTAGTTCGTGGAAATATAGCGCGTTTGATATCCGTAAAAGTTGTTTTATTTCAAACTCTGCTTAGTTTGGGACTAGATGCTGTTATGTTAAAATATAAAACCATTTCTTCATTCTTTCTTCTTTCTTAATAACCTGCCGATTCTATTCTCTCAACTGATTGATTTGGATCTGAAGAGTAGAATCGGCAGATCTGTGACCTCACTAAGGCTTGAGATGAAAGCATGGCTTGCCTAGCTCCAAATGTTGCTTATTTTAGGATTTTTTGTGAGCTTAATTACTAGCAATTGAGCTTCTGTGCGTTACTGCACTATGTAATGTAGTTACTATGGTGTAAAGACTAATTTGTCCGCTGAATGGTAAAACAAAACAAACATGCAAAACAGACATTTGGCGTTCTGAATCGTATTCCGACATCTATGCCAGTCATTTTATGATTACTCGCAAAATGAACACCAGTTTCTAATATAGGCTAGTTTTTAGAACAATTTTACTGCTTTTTTTTACAATAAATAGACTTACACCCATATTCTAAGTCGTTCCTTCAAAACTTACTCGTCCTCGACTTAACGAAACCTCATTGAAAACCTCTTCAAAATACTCCTCGAAATCGGTATTCTAAGTCATAACTCCGTAAGGACCTGGAGGAGCCAAAGAGTACGTAGCCACTCCGTGTTAAGCCTAGCGCAAACTACAATTTTTACCCACGACGAGATTGAGTGGAGTGTAAAAAGTTTTGGAGTAACGACTTAGAATATGGGGGTTAATCTTGACCTCATTATTATACCCAAATTTTATACCTAGACATTTTTTCATTTATCTATTGAATTTTATTTAATGAAATGGTCTGCACATACTAAATATTTACAGTGACTTATCTCTTGTCAAATTAATACTACTTTTTCATGTGTAGATACGAATATTTTAAATTTACGAAAAACCAGTCTATTGTATTTATTTGCGTAGAATGAAGACTAACCTCCATATTCTAAGTCGTTCCTCCAAAACTTTTTACACTCCACTCAAACTCATTCAAGAAATTTGGTATTCAAAGTTGCATAAAATCTCCTCCACTCAATTTTTTCATCACTTGAGTGTAATAATTACTGAGTTACGACTTAGAATACCGATTTCGAGGAGTATTTCGAAGAGGTTTTCAATGAGGTTTCGTTAAGTCGAGGAGGAGCAAGTTTTGGAGGAACGACTTAGAATATGGATGTAAGAGTCTCGCAGTACTTCATAAAAAAAAAGTTCCACTGTAAGATAAAACATTTTTAATCGCGATAAAACGGAGACAAAACTCTCCTTTTATTACGTCACAGAATCTAAAAGCGTTAGATAAACCTATTGATTGCTATAGTCCCCGTTAGTCGGTCAAGTCCTGATTTGTTACCAGGGTCCCAAATAAATAACGTCTTTAATGAGGTTTAGTGAAAATAGCATTTTAATTGTTGTGCTCTCCCACACAGCTTTTATTATTACAGTGTTTCAACCGCATCTATGGTCTAGTAGTAACAACCACCGGTATCAGACCCAGAGGTCCTGGGTTCAGTTCCCAGCGGGGATACATATGTATTCCGTTTAGTTGGTGGTATGACTTGTTGTAAGTCCGCCTGACTAGCTACCTGATCTTTTCTAGTCTGACGCCATAACAACAATGTTAACAGCATTGTTATGTTCCGGCAGTTAGAGATAAGATATCCATTTCGTCAGTGAATGAGGAATTCGGGGAGAGGCTCGCTTAACATCGTCAGCCTTATCAATACTTAACATTGGCATGATGAAGGCTAAGAGTCTCCCCGTTGTTCATAAAAAGAAGAAAACATTGCAATCGAAACACGATTGTGATGCGATTATGTCTGAAAGTTACCAGAATCGACCCCTAGAACACAGAGCAAGGGTTAAACTGCAGATTAACTGCCAATAACGACTAACAACGATTTAGCAACACCTCAGCTCCTTTGAGACTGTAGACTATCTAGTCTATGGACTCGATGGCCGTGCACAAATTGCTTGTGTTTACTTGAAATTGTTGATTGACCGACCTTTAATTGAAGTTAGTAAGATGCGACTAACAGAAGCATTCACAATGCTATTTATTGATAAATAATTAATTGATATTTATTGGAGCGACCCTACGTGATCGAATCAGAAATGAGGAAATCCGTAGGAGAACTAAAGTAACTGACATCGCTCGAAGGATTGCTCAGCTGAAGTGGCAGTGGGCGGAACACATAGCGAGAAGAACCGATGGCCGTTGGGGCGGAAAGGTTCTGGAATGGCGACCGCGCACAGGACGACGCTCCGTGGGTAGGCCCCCGACAAGGTGGACCGACGATCTGGTGAAGGTCGCGGGAAGCCGCTGGATGCGGACTGCGCAGGACCGATCGTTGTGGAGATCCTTGGGGGAGGCCTATACCCAGCAATTATTAAGGTATGATGAACCAATTAATGTGCAATGTTTGTTTGTATAGAAGTCGTACCACCTTAACATACGTGATCAAATACGATCCGATCAGCATGTCAAGCGGGACCATGAGCGCTTCCCTTCAGCTCTAACTAACCCCCATATTCTAAGTCTTTCCTCCAAAACTTTTTACACTCCACTCAACCTCGTCGTGGGTAAAAATGGTAGTGTGCGCTAGGCCTAACACGGAGTGGCTACGTACTCGTTGGCTCCTCCAGGTCCTTACGGAGTTATGACTTAGAATACCGATTTCGAGGAGTATTTCGAAGAGGTTTTCAATGAGGTTTCGTTAAGTCGAGGACGAGTAAGTTTTGGAGGAACGACTTAGAATATGGGTGTAAGAAACCAAACGACTTAATTTCATTTTTAGCATAGAGTTAGTTGAAAGGGCGGAGAGTAACATAAGCTTCTCTTTATCCCGATATTCCCACGGGAACGGGAACCACGCGTTCGAAACCGCGGGCGGAAGCTAGTAGTTCTATAAAGACCTTTTCAATAGGTTTATGGCCTGCGCAGACGACGGACATTGAAGAACTTTTTGTCCGCGACACGACCTTATTACTAAGAACATAAAGTTGAATAAATAACGAGGACTATCGCGTACTTTTCGCGGATATACGCGGTCTAAGTTGAATCTTATTTGGTTAACAATAAAGACTCTTAAAATAACTTTGATTTATTAACCAAACGATCAATATTTGCAAAAACAAATCTTGTATCAGGAACACCATTCCCTTTACATAAATATTTAACTAAAACAGCTATCTGATAATATCTTATCTTTAACAACGTTCTAGCTTATAAACTTGACTTTACGATGCAATGTAAACAAACTTGTTCCTTTAATGTCCTTTATCGTTATGGCAATACGGGCTATATTAATTTTTATTATGTTTATGTCAATTTGAGGTGAATTGAACTTTCATTTGTACATTATAAAATTCAGATTTCTTTGGTTATGGATTGGGAGAGCATAGGAGGAAGGAACCGGACAGAGATATAATTTTGTTGACGGTCATTATAACATTACTTTGCTAAAAGTACTTTAGGCAACGTATTGCTGTGAGCTGTAGGAACCTATGAAATATTTGTTTTTATTTTATTTAAAAAAACGGTAATAATGGTTTACCATACATTTTTCTCATATTTAAAGACATACTACACAACCAAGACAATTTGGCGCATGACAGGAATGCGGTTTTGAACTTTTTGGCACCTGCAGCCCACTTCTATCACCGTATTTATTATCTAATTTATTAGCGCTACAGTGATTAACTGATTGATTGCCGTTTCTTGAAATGTCGGTTTATAGTTAGGTAGATTTTTAAGGTTTTCTTAACTGTCATGCGCCTAATCATATTTTTCAGATAGTAGGTACAACAACAATGTTATATATTGTTTTGATATACGTAAGTATACCAAAATGACAACGGCTCAAATAACAGACATACCGCATTTGTTATTTGTTTACTAATAGGGTACCTATTAGTAAACAAATAGGTACAGGTAGGTACAGTATAGGTTAACTTATTTATTATCATCTGTAGATTATAAAAATATAATATAAAATATCATTATGTCATACATTTGTCATTGGTCTCTGCGTTGCTACAACTAGATACCGCGCTTCATACAAACAACGGATCAAAAACTTTGACGTTTTTCTACAACCAAATGACTTGGTTGCTAAGGATGATTGTTGATGCCGTATGCCGTTGTCACAGTAGACTGTGCCGTTTGTGGCAGAGTAAAACGGTCAAAAGCTAAATGTATGAGGGCGGTATCTACATGTTGATGTTAATCTAGATTGGCACATACAAGTTCAAGCAGTAGCAAGTCGCTGCAGAATTCTGATTTATGTTTTTAAAATCCCTGAAAGACGTGCTGGACAAAAAGTCTTTAATGAATGTATACAGGGCACTCAGCGAGTGTTTGCTCTCCTACTGTGTGTGTACCTGGGGTGTTGCTGCCAAAACACTTATTATAGAAACTGAACGTGCTCAACGCATACTACTGAAGATAATGCACAATCTCCCATTCAGACATCCTACTACTGAATTATATACAAGCTGTAACTTACTATCTATAAGAAAGTTGAACATTCTTCAGATCCTTAGACGATACCATCGCACATGTGTGCCTACTTTACCGGCTACCAGTAAAAGGATAGATTCTGTGCCAAAGCCTAGATGTAAGAGCTCATTTGCCAAAAGACACTACGCATTTACTGCTCCACAAGTTTACAATAAAATCAATCCAAAGACAAACATCAAAAGACTTAACAACCACGAATTCAAGAAAGTTGTAGTTAAATGGTTGTCTGGGTTAGATTACTCGCAAACTGAGGATCTATTTAAAACAATAAATTAAAAAACAAAATAAAATAGGTTGTTTGCTTAAATGCTACTTAACATAATTCGCACAGGGTTAAGTATTTATTTCCCTCCCGCCCACTCCAACTTACAAACAAATTCTTTAATCATTCACAGACATGATCACTCAAGTTAGGTAGTAATAGTTTATAGTTTATATTTTTGGTAACATATTTATTTTATTTATTTATTTATTTAATCTTTATTGCAAATATACAGCAAATGGCGGACTTAATGCCCTTAGGCATTCTCTACCAGTCAACCGGAATTTATCACCATAACAATGTTTGTAACAAAATTTAGGGAAGACACTGTGGCCTGTAACACAGTTTTAACTATCACAGGCTACAGGGAATTCACTATTTAATGTTTTCACTATGTATATTGCTGTGATGATATAAATAAATAAAATAAATAAATAAATGTAGCAACGTGGAGACCAATAACAAATCTATGTATTATGTGCTCCATAATACTTTCGCCCAATTTCTCAAACGTTTCATAACTTTTGAAAGGCTCATAAACTACATGACGTTTTTTTTCATACCCTTGACATTTAAAACACCTGTCGTTTTAAATGTCAAGGGTATGAAAAAATGATGCTATAATGGTTGAATCTCCTAAAGTAACAAAAAGAAATTCGAGTATTGAAGCTGTACAGTGTGTTTCATCGTATATTCCCTTTTCCGGTATGTAGGTACCTCTTTTTTTTTTTGTTTTGTGTGAGGGGCATCAAGGCAGGATCAGGTCAGGTCAGGAGCAGGTCTGTAATCCAGTCTTTACAGATTCCTGCCTTGAGGATACGCTGTCGTCACCTAGCATACCCGTGTATGTCAAGAAGGCGCGAAGGCGATAAACATCTTTTCTTTTTTCATAATAATTGGGCAGGCATTTCACCACCACCGTGCTTAATAAACAGGATTTGGTCTAAGGTGTTGCATGCTTGCCCAGGAAATGTCTATTCACTCTCGCCTTGAAGAGGGCAAGGTTGTAGGAATTGGGGAACATATGATCGGGCAGTGCATTCCATTCTTTAGCGGTTCGCATAAGAAATGTGCCATCAAACGCTTGGTACGGGCCGTTGACCGTAAATTTAAAACCATTTTTCTTTCACCGCTTTCTTAAAAAATTAACCTATCCTTTTGACAGAAATCTACAGAGGTACTTACCAACATAATGGAAATGGGAATATACCATAAAACGCACTGTAAGTAATGTTTATCTCTGTTCGAAAAAGAAATCTTCAGTACAAAGATAAGCACAGGAAACTTTAGGCAGATGTTTTGATAAGAACCTGTCTATTTATTTGTTCGTTTTCTGAGGAAGCAAATATTGCCGTGACTCGTGTGAGTCTTTCGAGGCGCCTTTTTTTTAGCGAAACGCCTTTTTCTTTTCAGAAAAAGAACCTTGATAAGTTCTCTGTTACGCTTTTTAACTTGAAATGTCTGCACTTTCTTTTCAGACTGTGTTTTCTTAATTTAACGAAGTTTTTATGTTTGTTTTTCTGGTGAAATTTGCTTAGGTCTTGCCTACGCGAGTTCTTTTGTAATCAAACATAGTAACAAGATTACGTGTTTATAATTTTCTTAAATAAGCCTTTATACAAGAGAATGTAGCCAAAATAATTAGTAATGACCCTGATTATGTTAAAAATTTTATTACGTACAGAATTTCTTTTATCATTTCTTTTTATATAAAATATTACTGTACATAGATTTTCCAGTAGAATACAATTTAGGCATTTATCGCTATATTTGATTAAAAAAATCGCATTACAAAAATAAATCTCACGAAGACAAAGTCAGGAATCATAAGTTTTATAAAATATTATTTCTTACACATAAATTGATACATAAGCCGACTGAAGTCGTTTCTGACTTAACGGAGTCGTTTTCGAGTCGTCGGGTCGTTACTGCTGTACTAATTAAAACAATGACGTTATGCGAGAAGGGAACAACAATAATGACACTTTCGAATTAATAAAGCGACGCTTACGAGAAAACTGAACCTTTTCAGTTAAAATTTAAGATTACTTTCGTACTGAATTTCTAAATAAGATACTAATTGATTTAACTAAGTAAAACAACTCCTCTCTTATAAATATAAATTACAAACACAATACGAACAATCTATCCTTAGTAAAAAAGGGCTACTAGAGATATATATTAATATTAATGTTAATTAGTCTGAATCCGAAATAGCACTTTTGGCACCATGGATGCTGCTTTGTAAGCTGCACCTTTGAGGCTCTATCTGCGAATTAAGGTATTACTACCGACCGCCCACAGTTTCGTCCGAATGATTCCCGTTCCCGTAAAAAAATCGGGATAAAAAATCCTATGTACTTGTGGCCGAGTTGATTTTTCCTATATTTTTCTATTTAAAATTTATCATAAGTATAAAAATAGCATTGAAAAATGCAATAATTCAAAACTCATAAATTATTGGCTGTTGCATCTTAATCGATCGTTAAACACCTGAAAAGATGTTTCTTTCGAATGCAAGGATATTCCTAGCATCGATGTGACAACGCTGGCCTATTAAAAAAAAACAAAAAAAATATAAGTATATTAAAGTATTGGAGAATTTCGACGGTGGTTCGCAAGTCCCGGTAGCTCAGTGGTTAGCGCATTGGACCGGATTTCCAAAGGTCGTGGGTTCGAGTCCCATCTGAGAATTCACTTGTGGCCGAGTCTTTTTTTCCAATATTTTTCTATTTAAAATTTATCATAAGTATACAAAATCCTATGTTTTACCTGTGTGCCAAATTTCATCCAAACCCATTCAATACTTTTACATAGGAAGAATAACAAACATACATCCGTCCATCCATCTTCTCAAACTTACGTATTCACGAGTATGATATATATATATTAATAATTTATGATAGCATCTTAATCAAAATCTTCATCCAAATATGTCCATAATTGTCAGCCTCAACCTTGATATTTAAATAAAGTTTCTTACCCAAATGTCTCCGAAGTTCTGGCACATTCTCCTGGGGGCTCGAGACAACTAAACAAATCGTGGTAATCCCTCCAGGGTATAATAATCAAAACCTGTCGACTCAGCTTGTGGGAAACTTTAGACATTATCAGTAAACAGATAGATCAATAATGTTAAAGGACCTAAAGCTTCATCTACATTTAGTTACCTGTAACAATAATATTACGCCAGAAAACACTTGGTGTTAATGTAAAAATATTTAATTACCAGCTTCCGCCCGCTGTGTCACCCGCGTGGTTCCCGTTCCCGTGGGAATATCGGGATAAAAAGTAGCCTATGTCACTCTCCGTCCTTTCAACTAACTCTATGTCAAACATCAAATCGATTGGTTGCTTAGTAAGGTTGTGAAGGAAGAACAAACAAACACACTTTCGCATTTATAATATTAGTTAGGAATATATACAACCGCCTCTGTGGTCTAGTGGTACAACCACCGGTATCAGACCCAGGGGTGCCGGGTTCGATTCCCAGCGGGGGTGCATATTGTATTCGGTTTGGTTGGTGGTAGGACTTGTAGTAAGTCTGCCTGGCTAGATACCACCATCTTATCTAAGTCTGACGCCATAACAAAAATGTTTTCAGCATTGTTGTGTTCCGGCAGTTAAAGATAAGATAGCCAGTTCCTCAGTTAATTAATCCTTAGCCTTATCAATACTTAACATCAGGTATGATGAAGGCTAAGAGTCTCCCCGTACTTCATAAAAAAAAATATATTCAAAGGCTCAGATGAGTCTAGCTAGAGCCACCCGATGACACCCGTCATTTACAAAAAATATTATAACTAAACTTTTGAAATGATAGCGACTTTGAATAGATAGATCTGCCAAACCATACCTAGCCGGATGTCCCTTGATATTAAAATTTTGACCGGAAATGCCCAACTTCGGTAAATCTTAGGTGTGATAATCTTCTGATCCTCGCTCGGCACAACTTTTCCGATAGTGTGTGATGAATTTTATCGTGATCTCATTAACATAAAGGTATTTAAAAAAATTGTATAAACATCACTCTCATAGCCACACGTGAACTACGCCACATTTGGCATTGGTTGGGCCTTAAGATGATGTCCCAAAACAATAATGACAGGTTGTCAGCCCATTGCCTACAATCATTTCCGAATACGCCCCGTCCATTGACAGGCTTTTACTAACAATAAGTTCCGAATACGCCCCGTCCATTGATCGGGTTTTACTAACAATAATTTCCGAATACGCCCCGCCCATTGATCGGCTTTTACTAACTATAATTGCCGAATACGCCCCGTCAATTGTTCGGCTTTTACTTACAATAATTTCCGAATACGCCCCGCCCATTGATCGGGTTTTACTACCAATAATTTCCGAATACGCCCCGTCCATTGATCGGCTTTTACTAACTATAATTGCCGAATACGCCCCGTCAATTGATCGGCTTTTACTTACAATAATTTCCGAATACGCCCCGTCCATTGATCGGCTTTTACTAACAATAATTTCCGAATACGCGCCGTCCTTGGTAGGCTTTACTAACAATGATTTCTGAATACACCCCGTCCATTGGTAGGCTTTAACTAACAATAAATTCCGAATAAGTACACCCCGTCCATTGGTAGGCTTTTACTAACAATAATTTCCGAATACACCCCGTGCATTGGTAGGCTTTTATAACAATAATTTCCGAATACGCGCCGTCCTTGGTAGGCTTTACTAACAATGATTTCCGAATACACCCCGTCCATTGGTAGGCTTTAACTAACAATAACTTCCGGATAAGTAGACCCCGTCCATTGGTAGGCTTTTACTAACAATAATTTCCGAATACGCGCCGTCCTTGGTAGGCTTTACTAACAATAATTTCTGTATACGCCCCGTCCATTGGTAGGCTTTTACTAACAATAATTTCCGAATACGCCCCGTCCTTTGGTAGGCTTTTACTAACAATAATTTCCGAATACGCGCCGTCCTTGGAGGGCTTTAACTAACAATAATTTCCGAATACGCCCCGTCCATTGGTAGGCTTTTACTAACAATTATTTCCGAATACGCGCCACCCTTGGTAGGCTTTTACTAACAATAATTTCTGTATACGCCCTGTCCATTGGTAGGCTTTTACTAACAACAATTTCCGAATATGTGTCCGTTGGTAGGCTTTTACTTACAATAATTTCCGAATACGCTCCGTACATTGATCGGCTTTCACTAACATTAATTTCCGAATACGCCCTGTCTATCGATAGGCTTTTACAGTTTGCACTGGGAAGCCAGCAGCTGGCTCATTCTATGTTTTTCTTTCATCCAAGTCAAGTATGGGAGGTATTTATATTTAAACAGGAAATACTACAGTTTTCCCCGTGCAATTGTATAATTTTCCACGCCTATCCCACGTTTTGTAGGAGAATTGCCGACTGCCCTCCCCAGGGGTGTGCCATCTGTCAGAAGTGAATTTAATTCTGGAACCTTTTAACTCGACGGAGCTCCTATTAATGGATTCGTTAGTGCCTCAGCAGAATACAAATTGAGGAGTGTGTTTATTGAATTAGCAATTTCCTGTAACCGACTGACTGAATCTAGAACTAAGTCCGTTAAGGTGAGGTTGGTTAGGAAGGATTTTGGAAGTGAAAAGTTTTGCTAGAGTCCAACGAATAAAGACCGATTCTGTAAAAGGCAATGTCTCTTTCGCGATTTTTTTCACCTTGTTATGTCCGTTCAGAATTAGCTATTAAAGTTAGAAGTTCGAACGAAAATGCCCTTCTTTTTTTAATTTTTATACTTTTTCTTTATTATATTAAATTCAATTAACGTCATGATAAAGTATAATTATGTGCTGTGCTATGCTTTCAAAGTAGTGTAAATTAGAATTACCAATACTTTTTTTTACTATTACTTGTGAGTTAGATTGCCACTTCCCTCCTACAAAAAGAGGTAAAAAATCTTTCATCTCTTCGAAACCACAGAACACTGTGTTCGAAACTCACCTCGACCTCGAATCAACGTCAAAAAATTTACAAAATCGACACCCTGAAAAGCAATTTCCATCCACTTCTCGTGCTTAACCTCTTATCTATCGCTTGTATTAAATCAAAACTTTATTAAGCGGCTTAACTTCAACGAGCGATGACGTTATCTAGCTCGACGAGATATTAGATACCTCCGGGAACTATAAATGGGTTAATAAAAGTTCGCACTTACTCAAAGCGAAGTTTTATTTCTCGAACTTTAAGACTGTGATGACAGTGGATGAGCGGGGGCACGGGAGGGCGCGGATGCGATGGCGAGAGCTACGTGGTCACATTACGTGTACGATAGATGCTGTGGCGTCTATTTGCTGCTACTCTAGTTATATTTGTCAGTATTGCCAAACCTAACCAGCCAGCGAATGGGATGGGAATATTTGACAATAAGCGTGCTGATTTTACTTGGCCGTTGATTATTTATTTTATTGATCAAATTATCTATCAGTTTGAAATATGCGAAAATCAAGAGTTTTAAGAGTAATACTACGTTAATAATAGTTAGTATTCTTTGGTAATACTTCTAATTGTGTCGTCTAGTCACACAGTCAGAAAGAAAGCATTAATGGCAAAGCGCTAAGAGCTTCTCCATGTCACCTTTACTTTGTTAAATCTTATCGAAGTAAAGGAAACCAAATCTAACTAAAGAAGAAGGGGTATTAGAGGACCACATGGGCGTTGATTGGCCAATAATAGTTACTCTCAACATTGTTAGAGTTTCACGCGTTCACTAAATACTTCGGTGACCCAAATCCAAGTGTATTGAAAATTTTGAAGAACCATAGAGGTATCACGCGATTGAAAATTCGCGCCCGTTGTCGCTTCCGCGTCGCTTCTCTCTAAATCCACGACCGACACAACACTTCCGTGACCCAAATCTAACAGTTTGTTGAACACCGCAACACGGTATTAACATCAAACGTATGTTTTTACAGTACTTTTTACGTCTCCTCATAATTTCAACGAAATGTTCGAGGTAAGGAGATGTAAAAGACTTGGTTTATATAAAAGGCGTAGTTGTGCAACATCCGTATTAGTACTATATTGCGGAAGTATCTCAGACTGTTATCTTTTTAACGACAAAACCATTCAAATGTTGAAATTGCGATACATGAATAGGTTAGAGATGTCCTGGAATATTCGATTCAAAAGTTCTAATTTAAAAATTTCATTGACTAAACATAATTTTGACTTCAACACTTATCTTATCCCGAAAATAATCACCCAATTCGAGTTACGCTATACAAGATGTATCCACGGGATTACACCTTTTATTCATAAACGGCATAACATAAGGCTGACGGCATAACAACAATGTTTTCAGCATTGTTGTGTTCCGGCAGTTAGAGATAAGACAGCTAGTTCCTCAGTGATTGAGGATTCCGGGAGAGGCTCGCTTCCAATTTCAGCCTTAGCAATAAAAAAAACAGTTTTTTAGTAGGTATCAAAATTATGTTGAAAATAAACATATTGAAATTTCATTTTGGAATGTTATTATAGGCTTCATTCTACGTTCTGACAGTTATCTCTATATCTGATTATTTATTTAAATAAAATAAAATGGTCTACACCAATAATAATAATAATTTTTTAATGTCCCTAAAAATTGTACGCTCATCTCTCGGGAACATGTATACAATGAAGTTTTTGTTCGCATAATTTAGTTAAAGCCAGAACATTTACCCGGAATACTGCTCTAGGCTTTTGCAGGGTTGTCAAAAATATGTATCAATTCAGAGCGTTTAGTCCGAAAAGGCCCTATATCGGAAATGGACACACAGTACTAAAAGGACTTATTCTTAAAAGGAGAAAATGACCTATTCCGAAAAGCACTCATTCCTAAAATTACTTATTCCTAAAAGGATACATTCCGGAAATGGCTTAAAATCTCTAAAACTAGTAAAAGGTAATTTAAATTGCTGATCTATTTCTTATAAAAATAAATCTGGTTTTGGTTCTCATTTATGTAACGAGTGATAATTATAGTTGGTGGGTTGTAGGAAAAATAAATATTTTTATGTGGATTCATTCAAATTCATTTTTATTGCTTTTTTACCGTCGTTTCAAAAAGTAATTTCAGGAATAGTCCTTTAGTACCGTGTATTCCTTTACGGAATAGGGCCGTTTCGGACTAAACACTCTTCCCTACAATATTTTGGATTGCAACACAATTCATAAATCATCAATTATAACACTATCAAGCATTTCCACCGGTGGGCTAAAGTCGATGTATCGCCCTATTTTCCCAGAATGTCCCACACATTTGAGGGATGTCGCCATAGTAAAAAGTTATCACTAAAGTTATATATTATCTTTACAGAGATACATTTCAACTCTGTTGGCTTTGGGGGTCATTTTGACATATTGTCCTTTTATTTGTAATTTATAACGACTGAGAACAACTTGTGAGACAAGTCGATATTTTCTATACTTTATCAAAGAAGAAAATATCTAATTAACGAGGATTTAAAATCATTATTGAAAGTTTTCAATTTGTCAACATAATACGATAACAAAAGATATTAAGTTTAATTAAGGAGTAGGGAGAAGTTTTTAATTGAAATTTTCACATCTTAAAGTTTTGAAAGATTCTGATAGAAAAGAAATAAAAAACGATCAAAGACTCAGTACAGTTTTTGTAAATGTGTCGATCCGAAACGTAAACGAAAAAAAGGAGAAAGCAATAATTAACACAAAATATTTAAACTTTTATTTTTACCTTAAACTAGGCTTACTCTTGGCCTCATCTGAACCGTTACATTAAGAAGAGGCCTAAGATGGAGCGAGCTTGCCTAGAAAAAGATTAGTAGATATAATTGCGTGATAGTGGATCACACCTAAGTAATCCATTTTTCGAACCCGTTTTTATGGCAAGCTGTAAAGTTTTCACGATAACACCTATGATAAAACATTCGTATCCAGTGTAAGTACAGTGGAAACTTTTTTTTATTGAATAAAATTTAAACACATCTCAAATTAAAATGCAAAATTAAAAAGTTAGAACATCTCAAATTATTTTTGAACCACTTAAGCTATTAACCTCACAGAAGAAAAAAATGATTTATATAAAAAAAAATAACTTTAAAAATCGAAAGGTATTTAATGTTTTATTAACGACTGGATTCCACACATTGACAACCCTAGCATATTTCGGCCGGTCGGATTAAAATTGTTTAAGCATTATCATGAAACCATCTTTGTTTTGCTTTTTCATTTGGTATCATTTTCTTTCTCTGTGGATTTATTCCGTTTTTTTGGAGTTAATTGACCGTTTAAATATCTATGAATGAAGCAAACAGTTTTATTAAAATGTTTTGAATAAATTACAATAATCTGACCTTATTTCTACAATACAGGCTAATGTTTTATTTACGTACAAGATTTAAGGAGCTCGCTGGCTCAGTGTTTACTTACCATGTTCAGATAATGGTTGAAAATTTAATTAGATTTATCACAAAATATATCTTTTATAGCATAAATATATAGTGAGAAAACATCACATTCATTAATTTGATTCGAAGATCAGTAGTTTGCGTTAAGAATATCAGACCAAACAGAGACACCCACACTACAAAAATATACTTACAAATATAGATTTAAATAATACCTCTGACTCAATAAGCATAATCAGTTTCCAATGCACTATCGTGCTTGTCAGATAATTAGATAAACGATAGAGGCGCAATTATACTACTCTCTCTTATCGTATGAGGATTTCTGGCCACCTCTGGTGTCACAGTTTATCAATCGGCCTATAAGGCCTCTGACTTGGCTTTACCTGTTATAAGATGACAACAGCGTGGAACGACAACGACGGTTTAATGTGCCCTCCAAAGCACTGAAGCGCTCAGTGTTGGTAATGCTACATTATGGTCACCCATCCGATACCTGGCCGGACCGAGCGTTGCTTAACAAACGTGATTGAGTACCATCAGTCTGTCAAGCCGCCACAAGTGCTCCTACTAAAGAATTCGTTAAACGATCAAAATCTGACAAATTTGTTTAACTAACACGTTTTTAAATAAATTTCCGGAAGTAAATCGCATTAAACACTAGCCACAGACGGTCAATACATTTGACAAACACGAAAGTCTGACAGATATTTGACAGAAAATTTGCTTAATAGCTATCCGATGGGTCTAACGAAAACTCGGTTCAGGAGGCCTACTCTCTAAGCCCGTCAACTAAGATACGGGCCCGTCCGTATGTTTCCCGAAACTACGCATGGAGCCTACTCTCTATTGATTTCGAATGTACTAGTTTTGGACAAACGGCACAAACACATTGGGAGTAGGGACAATGTCAAAATGTATTCTCATTCATTCTTAGTTCGGGTCTCCGAACTAATAAGCTGTCCGTAGGTGATACGAAGTAACTTTCGTTTCCTTAAGCCGAAACTACGGGTTTCGTGCTTAGAGAGTAGACCTCCTGTTTCAGTGTCGTCGCTGTTGTGGATGTCATACAGCATGATAATGTGACAATAATGACAGCAATGAAACTGGTTGCTAGATGGTTTTTTGTTAGATAATCCGCCTACCATGGTTTTCCCTGTGTGAGCTTATTTTTAATAAATATTTCCATACAAATATTTCCATACAATCACACCAATTATCTAAGCCCATGTTAAGTATCATGAAGAACTTGTGTTATGGATACTAGATAACGGATAAACATACTTATATACTTTTTTTTTGTAAATACATACATAATATACATATTAAACACCCAGACCAAGACAAATAGACATGTTCATGCACACAAATATTTGTCTTGTCCGGGGATCGAACCCGGGACCTCTGGCGCAGAAGGTGGGGTTAGTACCCCTGCGCCAAACAGGTCGTCAATGCATTCAGAATGTCTCTTTTGTTAAAATTAAATAATATTATATGAGAGACATTTATAATACTAGGTGGCCGAGCAGTAGATGACCTAAGCTTTAGAAGTTTTTTTTTCTTAAATGTCTTGACCGCGGTTCGAACCCACGATCACAGATACGGTGACACCGTGAAAACTGATGTGACCCAATCGACCACTGAGGTCTAAGTATAAAATTATTTCCTAATACCTCTTCGTTGTTCAAACAAAACTATAACTAGGAAAAGCCAACCTAAGTAATGTTTTTAATATCATAAGAGCTTAGTGCTTACGGCACTTCTCTCTTCTGCGATAGATCACTTTGATTAAAGTTCTTTGCTTTCATCTTAGCTGAAACAAACCTTAAACAAAGAAGAAATATCATCATGCGAAGTACTTCAATATAAGCTTAAAAATCCAGTGAAAATTTAACTCCATTACTTAAAAAATCACACGGTACAAACCGTAATTTAATTGAATTTAATAGTAAATATGTAACCGTATACGAAGCAAATAATAAAATATACTTTTTCAAAGGTAGGCTAATAGAAAGCTAGTGTTGTCTGACCACGGCTTTGAAAAGCAGTCGAATCGTCGTCGGGCAAACCAAAATACCAAATGAACCGCGTTTTAATCCGATTTTTAGGGTTCCTTAGCCACGTCAACAAGGATCCCTTAGAGTTTCGCGTTGTTCGTCTGTCGTCTGCCACTTAGGTCAGAGCCTTACTTCAAGAAAGCTTTAATTTGGAAAGAAGAAACTAGGTCGATAATTTGGAGTCGGCTTTTAATAATCGGCACGAACAATTTAACTTGCCTACCTTAACACTGAGGAGCTCGAGTCGACACAATGGCTTTTGATCCTGGGATTGGTGATCAAAAGCCATTGTCTCGACTGTACCGTCGGTGCTGGTACCGACCCCAGCCAAAGTAGCTTAACATCCGTAAACACAAGACTACGCTATCAAGCTCCTGATGCCGTCAAATTGACCAAAATAATTTAAATTGCCAATAGTCTCTTTCAACCTCAATATCCGATTGTCAATAAAGTCCATCAGCTTACCTTTTCGGGATAACTGTAAATGACGTCTATTTAATTTGCTGATGTCTGCTATTTAAAATTAAGGGCACTACCACAGTAGCCACGACAAAAACAGAGGCAAAGATTCATACTATTTTTAGCATAAATCGAAAATTATGTAGCTTAATTCGGCAAGACAAAACACATGCGAGATGCAGTATATGCAAGTCCGCCCGCTCGCAAATAAATACAAATGCAAACAGTGACACCTTGCACCTTCACCGACTATTTTAAGGACACGTGTTTCACCCACACACAGAGCGTCCTCGGTTGTTAAACCGTGCAATACCAAGCACCGCCTTGGCTTGGCTCGGGTCGGTGCTTGGTATTGGAGATTGATGGAGATTTGGATTTCTGCCAAGTGACACCTGATTCTATCAAATACTTACCTACATATTTTTAACACACAAAAGGAAAGCGGTCAGCCTTCATCAAAGTAATGACAAGGCTAAATGTGGAACCGTGCTTCTCCTTTAATCCTCAACCATGGAAGAACTGGCTATCTAATCATTTAACTCAAATCACACACTGAAAGCTTTCAAGGGATTTTGCGTCATTTTTTAAATTCATTTTAAAAGTCATTTTTTTTATGTTAAGCGCTAAGTGTGTTTACTGACAGTTGGTGGTAGTGGCCCTTAGCGGTTAGCGTATTTTTAGGTTTTTAGGGGTTTTTGATTTTCCCGACGTTTCGGCACCGTTTCAGCTGCCGTGGTCACGGGATGACTCACAATGGTCACAGTCATCCCGTGGCAACTGAAAAGGTGCCGAAACGTCGGGAAAATTAAAAGCCCCTAAAAAAACCTAAAAATACGGACACTTACAATTTAGTTCGTGAAATATAGCGCGTTTGATATCCGTAAAAGTTGTTTTATTTCAATGAACAGTGCGCGCCAAAACTTAAGATGTACCTATAAACCTATAAATTTAGTGGTACAAGCACCGGTATCAGACCCGGGTTCGATTCCCAGCGGGGGTACATATTGTATTCGGTTTGGTTGGTGGTAGGACTTGTTGTAAGTCCGCCTGACTAGCTACCACCATCTTATCTAAGTCTGACGCCATAACAACAATGTTTTCAGCATTGTTGTGTTCCGGCAGTTAAAGATAAGATAACCAGTTCCTCAGTGATTGGGAATTCCGGGAGAGGCTCGCTTCCATCTTCAGCCTTATCGCTACTTAACATCAGGTATGATGAAGGCTAAGAGTCTCCCCGTACTTCATAAAAAAAAAACTCTCTCTGTTCTCCTAACTGCCTACCTCTACTCGGAAGATCCGAGGTTCGTTTAACTTTGAAATCTGATTTTAATCATAAACTTTAATCGTTAATGGACGAACCATGTCCTTGGTGCCAACAAAATGTACCGGGAGTTTAAAATTATTGCAGAATATAATTTCTTTAATATTTGATTGGTTAATAATGATTCAGTACTCTGATAAGTTTGCGATTATTATCTATACTAATATTATAAAGCTGAAGAGTTTGTTTGTTTGAACGCGCTAATCTCAGGAACTACTGAACCGATCTAAAAAAATTAGAAAGCTACATTTCTCCCGAGTGACATAAACTATATTTTATCCCGATATTCCCACGGGAACGGGCACCACGCGGGTAAAACCGCGAGGATCCGCTAGTTTTCAATAACGCTGTAAATATCGATAACCTTTTGTGAATGAGAAAGGTTTTTCTGCTTTATCTATTACATTGTGCCTTAATTTTTCAATAAAAGTTGCATTATCTTTCTTGTTTGACTGTTGTGATAAATGCTCGTAGTAATAATATAAAATTTTATATTTTGCGTTCACAATGCTATCTGAAAAGAAATTTGTATAAAAATAGAAAACGAGTATCCCAACTGATACTCGAACCCACACTACCGGCTTTTAACAGTCGTTTATAAAACAGCTTATAATTATGATTTAAATTATCTATGCACAATGCTGCTTTGAATCAATAATTGGTAGAGCAATGGACCGTAAGCCCAAGGTTTGGCGGTTTGAGTCCTGATTGAGCATATTTATAAACAAGTACAAAATATACGTTGTGATACGGCTAATACAAGATGTACGTTGTGATTCAATTAACACAAAAGTGCGTAAGGGGACTACGACCTACTGTCAGTAAACACATTACACAGTAAGCGCAAAACATTTTTAAAATGACATTCCATTTCATTCAAAGTGACAGAGCAATGCTTTAAATATATTTAGCACTAAACGTATCTTATCTTTAAGTTGATGAAAAACCGCCTAAAATCCTAAATTACTCTGAAAACGTAATAGTAAAATACGAGTATGCTAGAAAGGTGCTTCCCGCAAAACATCCAAATACCTACTCAGTAGCCACGAAACTTCAATACAAAGTTTTTTTTACTCTAAAAGTAGGATGTTAACCGCTGCTAACAAAAACATTATGATTAATAGCGCTAACTTTGGAGTTTAACCCTCCATCTATGTAAAAACATCTACATATCCCAAGGGAAACGCAACTATAAAAAGTTAACCCTAAAACAAAAGGTGTCGACATTCGTGCAAAAACGTAGCCATCTTGGATCGCAATTTTTCATTTGAACTCTGGCACAAAAGAGAAAGTTATAAGAGGGACCACTCCTGTCATCATTAATTTATGTTTACTAAAATCAACATACTATTTGTAGAACTCATCATTATGAACGAGCATTGAGCCAGGCTCCCAAACGTTGCAGGTTCGAATCTGAGCGAATGCTGAGCAATATGAGACAAGTTGATAATTTCTTGACCTTAGGTATTTTCTTGTTTAAAATTTATGACTTATAAACCGTTATGCGCATGCCTTACTAAAGTTGCTATTACTTCTGTGTTGTCTCCTCCATGCATGTTATTTGCATGAATATTTTGCTTTGAGTTGAGATTGAGATGTTCTCAACTTATATTTAAAAAAATTACCGTAAGTATTAAATAAAGTAACATAAATTTCGACGACATTTTTAATTCATAAAGCTTTACAAAACAGCAGGCGGTCTCACAACAATGAAACATTTATTGTGTCTCATTTTCACCACTTAAAAAAATATTAAAGTAAAGTTGTGAGCGGTCTCTCTGCTAATAGGGTCCCGTCACCTTACCTACTCTGTGCCCATCTGTTTGTGAGTGATAACACTTTTTTGGGGCCAAAAGGACCCAAATGGATGGCAGATTGATTTTATGGCTCGTATTAACCCGTTTCCGATTAAGGAGGGCGGAAGTTAATAAATTGTGAAAGGTCTGCGGTGCGGGGAATGTTTAATATCTTGTTTGTACTTTTTTAATCATTTGGATGTTTGATCCCTTATATATTTGTTTCCCATTTGCCTTTAAGCGATTGTATTACATTGAATGTAATCTCTTTTTTCAGTATAGAGTATTTATTGCTTCTAAATTATATTTGAATAGCGGTTGTTGGTGCAGTTTTATAAAGGCTAGCTTAAAAAACAAATTTCATCCAAATTCGTTAAATCGTTTTTGTGTGATTGAATACAAACTTTCAAACATCATTCGTATATACAATGGTTGCCACATAATTAAAGACGCTAGTCAATTTTCATACAAACGAGGTAACTTTGGAGCCTTGGTTCTCTGCCCAGGATTAACCGAGCTGTGTTCTGGTAATGACCATCCAGGGAGTGAATAGAGGAAGACCAGATTGCTATACACACCCGACTGATCTGACCTACATTCTGAAAGACGTAGGAGAGTTTTCAGTTTCAGGAATTCCATAAATTTGTATGCTTTTTTTGCGGTATTTTAATTACATATCCGTACATCTCTTAGAATGTTGATCAGCTCAGTTGAGCGTGTATGGCAATCTGGATCTCCTCCATTTTCTCCTTGGATGGCCTTTATCGGATAGCTCGGTCAATGTTTTGCAGAGAACCAAGGCTCCAAAGTTCTCTCGTTTGTATGAAAATCGACTAGTGCCGCAAATTATGTGACCACCATTGTATATACAAAAAAATCTTGTAGGTAAGTATATAAGTATACGATATGTATTTTCCTCCTGTATTAAATATATTTCAAAATTGAAAATTTGTGTTTGGCAACAACATGTACCATTGTAAATGTTGTTGTTTCTGTTAAAGCTGATAAGTTTCTTGCGGCCGTTCTTCTTATCAGTTAAAAGATGTGCTGAATGGCTGGTAGGGAAAAAAAATTGTTTGGACTATTCGAAAGTATAAGTCTATTTGAATAAAAATCTTTGACAAATTTTAAATAGAAAAATATTGGAAAAAAATTAACTCGAGAATTTCGACGGTGGTTCGCAAGTCTCGGTAGCTCAGCGGTTAGAGCATTGGACCGGATTTCCAAAGGTCGCTGGTTCGATTCCAGCCTGAGAATTCACTTGTGGCCGAGTTAATTTTTTCCAATATTTTTCTATTTAAAATTTACCATAAGTATAAAAATAGCATTGAAAAATGCAAAAAATTACAAAATCATAAATTATTGGCAGTTGCATCTTAATCGATCGTTAAACACCTGAAAAGATGTTTCTTTCGAATGCAAGGATATTTCCTAGCATTGATGTAACAACGCTGGCCTACAGCGTATTAAAAATATAAAAGTATTGGAGAATTTCGACGGTGGTTCGCAAGTCTCGGTAGCTCAGCGGTTAGAGCATTGGACCGGATTTCCAAAGGTCGCTGGTTCGATTCCACCCTGAGAATTCACTTGTGGCCGAGTTAATTTTTTCCAATATTTTTCTATTTAAAATTTACCATAAGTATAAAAATAGCATTGAAAAATGCAAAAAATTACAAAATCATAAAAAAATAAAAAACTTTGACTTTGACTTTATATATACTCGTACCTACCTACTTCTTACGTAGGTTTTCGTTGTATGTGATCTCTCGTTTTATGACTGACCGTAAACTGTAAACGGCAGAGATCCTAACCATATAATATATAAATAATAATATTATAAATAGCTGTGTAGTGTCGGCTTAGAATAGCACTACCCTCTCATCCCGTGGGTGTCGTAAAAGGCGACTAAGGGACTCAGCCTTCAGGAGACGGGCAGTAGCGTCTCCTACAAACTTGGCCATGCTGCGATCGCCAACCCGCCTGCCAAGAGTGACGATTATGCCCCCTCCCCCCCCTTTTGGGGGAGGCCTATACCCAGCAGTGGGTGTTATGTGGCTGAGACGACGAATATTATAAATGCGAAAGTTTGTTTGTTTGCTCTTTACGACATAACTAAGCACCAATCCACTTGATTTTTGGCATAGAGTTAGTTTAAAGGACGGAGCACCACGCGATTGAAACTTCGGACGGGAGCCAGTTGTATATAAAAAAAAACAAGTATGTATATATAAGCACGCCCAAGGCCAGCATGTATATAAAAGCTTGTTCCTTGACAGTCTAAATATCTTCTGATATTATTTTTCAAGTTTCATTAAAACTCACTTTGAAAAAAATTTAAAAGTTTAAGAGGAGATTTGCGTTCCCAAAATGTTAAATAATTTCACCTGAAATTAAGTACGTGTTGAGAATTTCACATCTAAAATACCATCTAGGAAGGTATTCCTTGCGTAAATATATATTGTAACTTAGAACATGCGGTGAGCAGACAATATTCAAAGCTATAATAGTTATACCTAGTTTAAAACCACAGTAAAAAAACTTTGTCATATCGTAATTTAGATCCGCCTGAATTCGACAGCATTGAATATCGGGATAAAAATGACCTATGTTTTAATCCAGGCTATCTTCTATCTGTGTGCTAAGTTTCATCCAAATTGGTTCAGTATTTATTGCGTGAAAGAGTAACAAACACACAAATAAACTGACATACTTTCGCATAAAATGTAATAATAATAATAAACTTTTTTTTACAAGTAGGACAGGCATTTGACCACCATCGTGCTTAGTAAACAGGATATGGTCTAAGGTTTAACATGCTTGCCCAGAAAATGCCTATTCACTCTCGCCTTGAAGAGACCAAGGTTGTAGGAATCGGGGAACACATGAGCAGGCAGCGCATTCCATTATTTAGCGGTTCGCATTAGAAATGTGTTAGCAAAGCACTTGGTACGGATCGCTAGAATGTCAAAGACGTACAGGTGATAAGCTAACCTGCGTCTGGTACCCCGATGGTGGAAAGGGGCTGGAGAAACAAGGTCGTGCAATTCTCTCGCACACTCTCCAAAGTGTATCCTATAAAAGACCGATAGACATGCAACTTTGCGGCGGTGATTGAGGCTCTGAAGTTCCGCCGTGGCCAATGCTGAGTTTCCAATGAGTCTCCTGGCACGGTTTTCAATCGATTCCAGCTCTAGCTGATACTTAGCAGAACCATCCCACAGGTGACAGCAGTACTCCATGCACGGCCGAATCTGCGCTTTGTATAAAAGAAGCCGATTCGGAGAGAAGTACCGCCTAGCCTTAGAGAGGACGTCCAGTTTCTTTGCAGCACACTTCGCAATGGAGTCGATGTACTCGCCAAAGTTCAGGTTGGAAAACAAGAAGTAGCAGATTTTCGGTTATCGGTAAGAATACACCCTGGAAAGTCGGAGTCAGTGTTAGGTAGCAACACTAGAAGTATTGATATGACTAATCTGTGATCCGTATCCGGTCTCTCCCTGCCGAGCCCAACCAAAATGTGTATGCTATGCTATTGCCTAATAATAAACGAGTCTACATTATAAAGTGGTATTAATTGACACCCTCAAGTACGCTATAGTCAGTTGAAACATACGAGAGATTGTTTACACACAATGCAGTCGTTTACTATATTAGCACAGATTAACTTTACAATATAAACGACCCTCGGATACTAAAACCAATTCTTATTATAACTGTTTAATTTTGCATTTTACAATGCTATTTTTATGTGATAAATATTAAACAAGAATCCCGTCAGGACGACATGAGACTAGTTGCTTTTTTACCGACTTCAACAAAAAGGAGGGAGGTACTCAATTCAACGCGTATTTTTTTTTTTTTTTTTTTTTTTTGTCTGATGTATGTATACCGATTACTCCGGTGTTGGTGATCTGATTTTAATAATTGTTTTTTTGTTCGATCGGGTACACTGTCAATTTGGTCCCATATAATTTTTACGAAGATCTGGCTAGTAGTTTTTTCATAATCTTGAAAAATATCAATCACCTTTTGGCAAGTAGTCGTTTACCTAGATGACATTGTTGTGAATGGGCTGATTTTTAGTGTAAGTAACGGCACATTATGTAACTAAAAAATCTGAAATAAAAACATTTTATAAAAAAAAGACGGGTTGCACTCCGGGAGTGCCGGCAGAAGTGAAAACTTGATTATTAACGTTGAGCATGTTTGATATTTTGGAATGGTTAGGGAATAATTTTGCACCAATTGCTTTATCAGTATAAAAGTACTATCATTTATGTGGTAGAATACAATATTCATTTATTGCGCTATCGTACACAAACATGACAAACCATATTAAAGTGAACGTTAAGTTAGGTAATAAGATATAAGAAAACATTAGTTATTATAGAGAATCGAAAAATATATATTGACAATAAAACAAGAGACAAGTAAAAGACATTATCAACAGTCTGTCGCTAAGCAACCGAGACCATAGTCAACCTGTCACCTCAACATTCTCCATCCGTCCTACGCTTTTTCGATCAGGTCACGTGTCCTGACGCGAGTTTAAGATTTTATACCCATTACAGAAAAAGTGCTCAACGCCGCTAAAGAAGTTTTCACTTCAAAAAAAATCAAACCGACTTCAAAAAGTAAAAAATAAAACTTTTGGAGTCGGTGCTAGCTAGCTAAGGCCAAAAAAATATATAGTTAATAGAAGTGCAATGTAGAATGCCCTGGCTGGCACCGACTCCAAAAGTTTTATTTTTTACTTTTTGAAGTCGGTTTGATTTTTTTTTATAAAATGTTTTTTTTAGTATATTTTCTTGTTTAATATTTATCACCAAATCTTATTTTTATTTTCAAACACTTTTTCGTACATCACCGAGAATGTAATCTAAAACCTTCTTAATGAACACTGTATTCTAACAACCTCACTACCTCAGTCTGATATGTTTCTATTACGGTTCTTGTTAAAGTTAATTATTATTATGATCGAGTAATCCCAAGACAATGATTAGGGATTAACGTGTCTCATTAATTATCTTACTTAATTGTAACACAATAAATATATTAGCTCTACGAAACGTAAGTTGATTTATCTCTCCATACTATAATTGCGTTAGTAAAGTACTTGTTATTTTAGATAACTGTAGTAAGAAAAGATGGCGTGTGTCCAAGACAAAGTAACGTCGTTATGTAGCGAAACGATAATTCGTTTCGTTATTGTATAATGATTTAGCGCGGCCTATGCCAATCCGCCAATCCCATACATTTAATTCTTTTCGAACTTCGCTATCGGTTTTTGATTTTTACTTTAGCTAGGTCATCATCATCAGCCTGTGGACGTCCACTGCTGGACATAGGCCTCTCCTAGCTGACGCCTATTGTGGCGTTCATAGGAGGCTACTAGCCTACTGCTACCACGCTGGCCAGGCGGGTTGGTAGAGGGTTTGTTTCAAGCTTTCCTTCTCTTGCACACGTGTTCGCGTCGAACCTCTTAGTCGACTTTTACGACATCCCAGGCAAGTAAGGGAGTGGTGACACTTGTATTCTTATGCCGTCACCACACGGCATAGCATACTTTAGCTAACGACTATTTATCTACTTATTGCTTATAAAAATGATGTGTACATAGGTACACTCGGAGAACTTCCAATTTGACCAGTAGAGTTTTATCAAGGAGCTTTATTTTAAAAAGTAAAAAATATATAGAAATCGTTAATATTACAAATAATACGTAAGTAATATATATGTCGAGGATTGACCACAAAAAATATGAACATTTCCTAAAACAAGAGTATTTAATTTTTAGACTTTTAACCTTATTATCTCGGTTCAGACTGAGTTCAGACACCAACACTAACTAATAATCCATTAATATAGGTATAATAAAAAATATTTATAGATATAAAATAAAGAAATATAATAAACCGGTCGACTAAAAAATACTAAATTGAGCGATTAAAAAACTAAGTTGGGTTGCGGAAAAAATAGGTTTAGGTTAGGTTAGATTGACGATTAAGTCGCTCACCTAGTATTTTTGTCGCTCAAAAAGTTTTTTAGTCGATCGGTTAAATACTTCCCTAAAATAAATAAAACTTGCTAAAACTTGACACTTAATCTATATGATCGACTCTGCTCACAAGTTAATCTCAACGGGACCTAATCTATATCAAACTTGTTTTTATAGGCACTTTACTTTACATACACAATGTATGTGATATGATTTTGTATTTGCTAAATATCTAGTTCTTAAATAAATTTACAGAAACGAAAAACACATAGAATCCTCACATCCCATTTAACAACCGAGAACAACATTTTCTTCTTTACAATTGTTCAAATTCAGTTTGTTATCTAGATCTTTCAAACCCGATATACTTTAAGTATCGCTTTCTTTAAAAGCTTGACTTATAAATCTAGCTGTTTCCACTGCGAAAAGAAAAGCTTTCTACAATATCGTTCGAGATTTATCTTGCTACCCTTTTATTAGAAATGTATTTACAGTTAGTTAAAGTAGTTTAGGCAAATTGGTACTTACAATATTATTTAAAAACTTACATAAAAGCCCATACTAAAACAGTGTCCTTTGCAACAATGATATATTTATTGTGTCTCATTTTACTGTGTCTCTGACGGGTCAAAACAATCTAAATAACTAAAATTGCTAAGTATTTCGGGTAGGATACATAGATACATAATTAAAATGTGGTGTTATTTTTAACCGTTTATCAAAAGCACCTTTAAAAGCTTTATATCCAGTGTCTATTTACAAGCTCTGTTTTGGTAAAGGCTATATTTTTTTATATTCACGCAATATTCATTTTTTGAAACTATTTCCCGGTTATTGTTAACTCATTTCTGTCGCGAAATTTCGATGAAGATGATGCCGCATGCAATTGCTAGTAATTTATTAAAACCTTATAATAAAATTAATTGATCTTATTCAATAATGCAGCATCAATGCTCGCCAGTTTATTTTGCTTGTGTGTATTTTTCATCTGTGATTTCTTTCTTTTATTTCTAGAATAATGTTCGATAAAAAATAACGATTTAAAAGCAATATCAATTAAGCATTCCATTTGATCAATTTGTGTTTCTGAAGAAATTGTTTCATCTTAATCTCTTCTATCGGGAAAAAATAAAAAGAAAATTCGTTCTGATTTCGAAGGTACACCTAAAATTCACGAAATTGAGCTGTCTTACCGAGAAAAGCTTTAAAAAGTACTAGAAAATTCGAGTCTTTAACGTTTCGGTTACTTATTCAGACCTTTCGAACATAAAGTTGTTCTTTTTTTTATAGCCAAAAACTTACCTACATTCATTCATACAAATATAAATATTGTAAAAAAGCTTCATTAGAAAAATTAACAATGAAAACTTCTTCAAATAAGCTAAGTACTCTACAAAACTAACCCATTTGATATATTAATTTTGTCTTTTACAAAGATAATTATATTATACGTGAAAGACATAAAAATATTTTTTCTAGTAAGTAATAAAAAACGGCATGTCTGGCACAGGCTCAGAAGTAGTATTTTCAACTTTAAGATTTTTTTCTTTTTCATCAAACATTATTTTTCTTATTGTGCTGTGTATGTATAAGATATTGAATTTTATATAAAAAAAGAATAATGTCACCGCATAAATTCCGTAGAAGTAAAAACTGAAGCTTGAAATTGAAAAATATTTTCCAAGCTTCGCTAAACACTCCGGCTTCGTCTTGAAAAACATTTAGAGCTGTAAGCTTTCCGAGTGTTCTATACGGAACATTTTATTTCGCACTTCTAAAACAATAATCATAAATTTTTTCATACCGCTTAAAGTATTTAATTAATTTCTTTTATATTCATAAAGCCGTTATAGTACCTAACTGAAAATTACTTCACAAATTTCTTTTCTTATCGTGGAAAATTCTATTCTATTTTGTTTTATGTCTTTATCATTAAGTTTTATAGATATTTAAGACTGTTGCCTTACCGGAATATTAATTACATTACGGGCCGTATTCACCACATTCAGATAAGTTCTGGAAGGTTATTGTGCAGATATATTGACATATTTTTCATATCATAATTGTCATAGTAAGCTATCCAGAACTCATTAGTAGGTGGTGAAACCGGTCCTTTTTTGCCCTAAGCCTGAAAAAAAAAGTTTCATAAAAACCAGAGATTAACTAATAAACGCCTCGTTCTTTAAAGAATTATCAAAATAAAAACCAACCTGTTAGATGTAGAAGATTATCCTAAGAATCGCCAACAGGATGCCATTACCAGAAACACATAAACCACATCACTGCACAATGCCAATAAATTCAAAATTTCACTCCCAAATCACTGTATCAATAAAAATCAGTAAACAAGATGTGTTTTAAATCTCACGTACACTGAAATCCGTGTTTTCGATCGTTAAATTCTGCATCTGGTTAACGTCACGAGAACATGAAACGCTGATCTAACCACCGTTAGCACACGACTTCGCTGTTAGAGCGATAGCGCGCAACTGACGTACGTCGGCGCGCGGAGAATCCGCGAGCTTCGAACTTCGAATAATAGAACGCTTTTTCAATTTTTAAAAAGTAAAAAGCCTTCGTTATTAGTGAAAACGCAATTTTTTTCTTTTTTTGTTTAAAAAGGATTAATGTAAAAGAATTTTGCTAGTAAATTGGCGGGAAATTAGGGATTACTAGAGGTATCCTGGAGGTGTCGGCAACTATTTGGATTAACGTCGGTTTAATTTCCTCCCGGACTGCTGCTCGGGTCAATTTAACGAATCGGAAAGCGGGTATTCTGTATTTTTGTAATTAGAGACTGGATTCCTGGTATTTGCCGCGTTTGATTGTAAATGCGTTTGGAATGTAAACTGTTTGGTGTCGGCCATATTTGGATTTAGGGTTGGGCTGTAAAATTTACGATTGCTCTTGTTTAATCACATTCAGGTGTCATCAAATTTTAATTATAATTTGTCTAAGATTACTCCATTTTAATTTGTTAGTTCAGTGACGGTTCGTTGAGATTTGACACTGAATAATAATGAAACTTTGATCTTGAATTTGAATATATCAACAGCTTTCACTTGCTATTACTATCTAAATTGTTCATTTCTATTTACTATCTACTAAATTGAAGGATTTCAATTACATTCACTATTGCATAAAATTGAACTAAGTTCAAATTAAGTTTAATCTAATCAAAATAAGTTTTTAGATGTATTTTGGATATTTTTTATGCATTTGAATACTTACGTGTTCTGTATTGCGTTTTTTTTTTAAACAAGGCAACTTTCAGCGCACGCTTTTTATTACCCAATATTTAGTGATATAGTTTATGGTTTTTCTTTTGGGTTTTTTGGTTTCCCGACGTTTCGGCACCTTTTCAGCCGCCGCGGGCACGGGTGACGTCACGGGTGACGTCACGGGTGACGTCACGGGTGACGGGTAATTATTTTTACTTTTTTACGGGTAATTATAATTGTAATTATAATTTTTTACCGGAAGTTGACCGCGGAAACAACCATAAAATGTTCCTCGCTGTTGTGAGGTGAAAAATTGTGTGTTGCGCTCGGCAGAAAAGTTTTTAGCGTCTTGTACCTTTGAAATCCTCGCTTCACTCAGGATTCAATCATAGAATCCTTCACTTGCTCAGATTTCAATAGAGGTAATATGCCGCTAAATACCCAACTTTCCAGCCTTGAATAACAAATAACTATTAAGTCGTATTTTATTTAACTTACGGAACCCTCAATCGGTTCCCAATGTAATCTTAACCGTTTTTTTATTAGTTTCATCTCGTAATAGACGTTTTAATAAACAGAGGGTTAAACAGAATGTTTCTTTAATGCAGTTATCATATAACTTCATCTTCCACTAAGCTTAAACTAACTGAACACGCTGTAAAATTATTTTTACTTGCGTGAGATTATATTTTTAGGACTGTTACTTGTTGCAGTCTGAATGGGTGTCATACGTACTTAATTTTATTTAAATTGGAATTGATTAAGAAATAAATTTTGCTTTAAAGATGCTCTTTTTTGAGGTTTTTAATTTATCAAAATTCATACAAGAACTATTTCGGCACTTATATATATTTTTGTCTTTGACATATTAAAAGGCTTCCTAGTTACCTGAACTGATAAAAAAATGTTGTTATTCTGTGTGTGTGTAAATAAATAATTCAATTAAAATTGTTTACTTACTTATAATTTGTACCGTGTAGTGTTGTTATCAGTTTGCATAAGAGTTGGCTGGCAAAGAACTTTTAGTATTAAGTCCGCCTTTTATACTCAACAAATTGTATTTGTGTACAAAACTAAAAACAATTGTAACAGAAATGATGATATGAAATGATCATTATATTATTAAAAAAAACGAAAGACAGCTGTGTATATTTTTTGGGTTCCGCAGTCAATATTTAAACTTATATTTTACTTTAACTCCATGAGTAGTCCGTGGCGCGTGGCGCAACGGTTCGCGCGCTCGGCCTGCGATTGTTGAGCTTAAGCAACTTTCGCACTGGTCGGTCACGGGATGGGTGATCAAAAATTAACTATCTCGAGCTCGAGCTAAAGCACGCTAAGACCTTGGTCCCAGCCGCATTTGCAGTGGTTAAGACCCACCAATCCGCATTGGGCCCGCGTGGTGGGTCATGGCCCATGCTCCTTATCCATTCATAAGTAAGGGGGACAGCAGGGGGCATTAAAATGGCTAATGACGACTTTAACTTAGGTACTCTATTCAGACAAAGTTGCGACTATTTGCCAGTGTTTATTTAATAGGAAATCTAATTCAATCAAATATAATGTTTGAGAAAACGGCGTGCATACCAACCCCACGACCCATAGGTGACTTGCAATAAGAATAACGATTGCACTATTGCATTAATATGTCGTTGCAAGGCAATATGTATATTGTCGTAAGCATCGGATCCCTTTTATAACTTGCGATGAAACCAATATTGTACGCATCGGACGCACTTACGCATTTAAGAGTATTTATAACGTACGTTTTTTATGTATGTAGGTACCTACACCGATTACGCCGAGATTTCTGGTCTGATTTCGTAATTCTTTTTTTTTAGATGCGGGATAGTTACCACTAGCATAGTTTTTATATTTCAGTTACCAATTGGTCCCCTAAGAATTTGATCAGATTGGACTAGATTTTTTTTATTTTATGAGCCATTTTGTTAACTTGGACGATGTCATTTTTACTACTTATATACTATACAGGGTGGAAATTTAAAACGGGGCATGAAGGGCAAGTACCTTAATCGTTGTAGTTGTAGCTACATGAAAACATTCTTAGGAAACCATCTTGAACTATTGAGAGAAATATTGAACTGCATTCACGGATTTTGAAAAAAAAGTACAGTCGCAGTTTCTTTTTACCTTTTTGATGCTAGTCGATCTTGTTCGTTATGAGGGTAAAAACGGTCTATGGCACCAACGGATGTATGAGTACCAGAAAAGGCAGAAATCGCCAAAAAGTATTTCTACATATTCGCTAAGAAAACAAGTTCCGTCAACAAAGGTACTCGTCGGTGGCGTGTGGCGCGTGTTAAAGTGTGAGTGTCTGCGTGTATGGGTGTAGTGTTGTGACGTCATGGAAAGTGCGTGGGCGAAGGATCGGTAGGCCTGGACAGACTCTCGTTTTAGAACCTAAGAGATGGACGTTGTTCACTTTTAAATTTTCAATACAAAAATAGATAGTTAATTCAGTTTTTTATTTAAGGGTAATCCCAAAAGCATATATCTGGCGCAGTCGGTAGGATAGTTGCGGTACTTTTCGAAAATCAAAAGTATTTATCGCAGCGATAACCGAGCTTCTGTATGGCCTTCTGTATAATAAATATAATAATACATATATAATTCATAATATAAATAAAAAGTGGTGAAAATGAAGATGCTGAGGATCTGCTGGTTCCTGATGACTATGTAAGTCCAGTTCTTTCATTGATTTAGGTGGATTAATATACGTTGATTATAGAGAACTTCAGAACAGAAATAATTAAAAATATTTTTTTATGTATGATTTATGTGTTTTGTGTATTAAGTATTCTTGAAAGAAAAAAAATATTAAGTTAATAAATAAGTATACAAAAATAAGACATATTCATGATAGTTTATTACGATTGTGTGATTATCTGTCTGTTATGATAAACGAGAGTCCATTTTCATTTTTATACTTATGTATGAAAAAAAATAAAAAAATAAAATTGCTTTTAACTACTTTTTTTTTTGCATTTAAACAATTTTCTTATTGTTTTTGTGTTATCTTTTTTGTGTACTGTTTTTGTGTTATAACAGAATTTTCTGTGTTTGTGTACTTGATTTTTTATTGCAATTAGTTGGTTATTTAACCATTGCAAAAATGACAACCTCTATTCCACCGAGTGCTATTTCCCAAAATCCGGAGAATAACTTGTCATTGATTAAAAGTTCATTACAAATTATACCTAATTATGATGGGAACCCCAACCAACTGCATCGCTTTATTACAACTTGTGAAACTATTTTGACACAATATTATGATACTGAAAATCCTAATTGTTTCAACAATTCCTTAATATTACATAACATTCTAAATCGGCTTCAAAGTAAAGCCGAGGAAATTGTTAATATTAATGGAGTTTCCTCATGGGATCAATTAAAAAATGTATTACTAAAAAACTTTGGTGATCAGAGAGACGAAAACTGCTTAAACAGAGACTTAGTTAACATGAAACAGGAAAATGAAACTCCACAGGAATATTACAATAGATGCATACAGATTCTTAATACTATCATGAATTATATCCATTTGCATGAAACCAATGAGGCTGTAATACTCTGTAAAAGAGAGTTTTTTCAAGCTCAAACTTTAAAAACATTTTTGGCCGGTCTTAAAGAACCCCTGGGCACAACCATAAGAGCTATGCGTCCCACAGATTTGGCTACAGCTCTTAATTACATTAAAGAGGAACAAAACATACAATATATCCGGAAAAATAATAACCCTCAATTTTATACGAAACCGGAAATGAATAAACAAAATTTTAATGTCTCTAATAATTCAAAATGGCCCTTACCGAATTTAAACAGACCATTACAACCTCAAAGGCAAAACCTTATGTATCAGAATAGATTTACATCACCTTACTTTCAACGTACTAATAATTTTCGTCCACAAAATCAAACTTTCCAAAAACCTAATTATAACTATAATCGATTCCAACAACCTCAGTTTCGGCCTAGATTACCATCTAATAATTTTAATAATAATTCTTTTCCGAAACCTCAACCTATGAGCGGAATATCTTATAGTTCGGCAAATATTCCCCTTAGGCCTTTACTAAATAATTATCACAGTATCCAATACCCGGATTATCAGTACGGAGAAGCGCAGTCGCATAATTGTTGTTATGGCTCCGGCACCCACGCACAGTACAGCTGCGAGCCTTACGAGATTGATAAGAATGTCGCCCAAGTTGCCCAAGTTAGCGACCACGATGCCAGTAATTATATAGAGCAGATAGAACCGAATAATTATGTCGAGCAGATTGAAACAGAATCTCAAACCGATTTACAAAATGAAACTCAAAATTTTTACCAGGACCCGGACCCCGGAACTTGTACTTGAGTGTCAACGCTCACATTAAAAGGCAGTTACCTTATTTGGAGATAAATGAACCACCTATTAAACTTTTAATTGATACTGGTGCAAATCAGTCATTTTTATCACCAGATATAATTGAAAAATATTACCCCAATTCGACTTTGTGCTTTGAACCTTTTACTGTGACCAATATACATACAACTACTAGTAATAACTACTCTATACAGATACCGTTGTTTTCCGAGTTTAATGAAAGGGTTAATACAAAATTTTATTTGTATAAATTTCACAACGTGTTCGACGGCTTGATCGGGTATGAAATGTTGGAAAAACTTAAGGCTAATGTTGATCTCTATAATAAAAAAATAATTACACCAAATGCTATTATACCAATAAAAATTCTAGATTCTGGAATCAACAACATATTCGAAGCCTTGGTGAGATCTAAATCTACAAAGTTAGTTAACGTGCCGGTTACTGTACAGTCAGGCGATATTTTTATACCAAGTATAGATTCGCTGAACAAGTGTCGCATACCGTCGACGATAAGTAGAGCGCAGTCAGGCTATGCACACCTGGAGATAACTAATCCGACGAATAATGACATCATCGTAAGCTTAAGTTCTCCACTTACAGCGCATACATTGTATAATAATTTCGATATTTTTAGTTTTGATACAGTCGCGGAGAAAAGTACAGACATCGAGTCTCTCATAAGAACTGATCATTTAAATGATGAAGAAAAGTACAATTTGTTACGTTTGTGTAAAAGTTATAGTGACATTTTTTATTCACCTGGTACAACTTTATCATTCACAAACCAGATAAAGCATCAAATAAAAACCACTGATGAAGTACCAGTGTTTGCGAGAACTTATAGGTATCCTCATGTGCATAAGCCTGAAGTAGAAAAACAAATTAAAGAAATGTTAGTTCAGAAAATTATTCGTCCTTCTAATAGTCCGTGGTCATCCCCGGTGTGGATAGTGCCAAAAAAAAAGGATGCGTCTGGCGAAGTGAAATGGCGCCTTGTCATTGATTTTCGCAAACTAAACGAGAAAACCGTGAGTGACAGGTACCCAATTCCAAATATTAGTGATATTCTGGATAAATTAGGTAGATGTCAATATTTTACAGTTTTAGATTTGAAATCAGGCTTTCACCAAATAGAGTTAAACCCCAAGGACATCCCCAAAACTGCTTTCAGTATTGATGACGGATTTCGAGGGCATTATGAGTTTCTCCGAATGCCCTTCGGATTAAAAAACGCTCCATCGACCTTTCAGCGTGTCATGGACAATGTGCTGCGTGGTCTTAAGAACGTTACCGTGTACATGGATGATATCATTGTCTATAATTCTTCGCTGCAGGAACATATCCAGGACTTAGAAGCAGTATTCCAGAGACTCCGAGAGTCTAACTTTAAAATCCAATTAGACAAAACAGAGTTTATGAAAAGAGAAACGCCATTTTTAGGTCACATTGTAACAGATAAAGGCGTTAAGCCTGATCCTGATAAAATAAGCATAATTCAGAAATTTCCAATTCCACGAACCACTAAAGAAATCAAATCATTCCTCGGTTTACTCGGGTATTATCGGAAATTTATTCCAAATTTCGCTCACATCACAAAACCTCTGACATCCTGCTTAAAAAAAGGCGCTAAAATTACATTAAGTCCCGAATACATCAACTGTTTTGAACACTGTAAAAATTTACTAATAAATGACCCTATCTTGCAGTATCCGAATTTCGAAAATGATTTTAATTTACGAACCGACGCATCGAATTTTGCTTTAGGTGCAGTTCTTTCGCAAGGGCCTATAGGTAATGATAAACCCATAGCCTATGCGTCCCGCACACTAAACGACACTGAAATTAAGTACAGCACCATAGAAAGGGAGTTGCTCGCAATTGTGTGGGCAACAAAATATTTTAGGCCCTACCTATATGGTCGTAGATTCAATATTATCACTGATCATAAACCATTACAGTATTTAATGAACATAAAGGAACCAAATAGTCGCCTCACCAGATGGCGTCTACGTTTGGAAGAGTTTGACTATAAAATTATATATCAAAAGGGAAAAAGTAACTCTAATGCTGATGCTTTATCGAGGCTACATATAAACAACAATGAAATTGACAATATGTCTTTTAGTTCCGAAGATGACTTGCCATTGTCAATGATAGTAAATCATTCCAGAATGCCTGTTAATGACAATGACAATATGTCTAACGGATGTAGTACAATACATACTGAATTAGAAAATCCAGTATTAGAGATACCTATTTCTGAAAAGCACATTAATACTTTCGATAATCAAATACATCTTAGTTTTGTTTACCATTCGCCTTCTGATCCAAAAATTATTGAGGCTTTTCCTGGTAAAAAAAGAATATTAGCACAAGTAAATCAGAATAATATTGAATCTGACCTTATTAACCTGTTTAAAGAAAATATTAAGCCTAACATTAAGTATGGGTTATATCTATCTGAATCTAATTTTATTCCAATAATTACATCTACTTTGCAAAAACATTATAGTAATTCTGCATATAATATAACTATTTCTAAAACTAAAGTTGAAGACGTAAGCTGTAGAGAGAAGCAATTTCATATTATTAAAGATTTTCACGACGATAACACAAATCATCGTGGAATTTTAGAAGTTGAAAGAAGAATTAGATTACAATATTATTGGCCTAATATAAAAAATAGTATTGCGGAATATATAAATAATTGTAACACTTGTCAGACTAATAAATACGAAAGAAACCCTTGTAAACAAAATTTGCAAATAGTCCCATTACCTGATAAACCATTTCAAGTTTTACATATAGATACATTGACTGTTAATCGACAAAAATTCTTAACAATTATTGACGTATTTTCCAAATATGCACAGGCATACCCTTTAGAGTCAGTTACAGGAATAAGCGTAGTTAACTCTTTGTGTATTTTTATATCTCACCACGGAGTACCCTTGAGTATTACTGCTGACCAAGGGACTGAGTTTAATAACCTACTTATTAAAGAGTTCGCTAACCTACATAAAATAAAATTGCACTTCATTAGTGTAAATAATCCTCAATCAAATGGAGCAATTGAGAGGTTCCATTCGACAGTATTAGAACATATTAGAATCTTATCCGATACACAAAAGGATTTAAATACTACCGAACTCATGCTTTATGCAGTTATTGGCTACAATAATAGTACTCACTCAGTTACTAACAAAAAACCTTTTGAAGTTATGAATGGCCACACCAGTAGTCACGAACCGTTCGATATAAATTTGGAAAGTATTTATATGCAACACTATATAAACAGGCATAAAGAAATCAGCGTTGAACTATATAAACATATTAATGAAAAGATGCTTTCCAACCAGGCACGAACAATATCGGTAGCCAACAGAGGTAGGCAAGCACCTTTAACCTATGAAGAGGGCAAGGCTCTTTATGTTAAAAATCCTCTAGCAGTTCGTCATAAGACGAAACCTAGATATTTAGGACGTAGAGTTAGGAAAAACTTAGAGCTTAAGGTTTTAGATGATAAGCAAATTGTTCACCATAAACGTATTCTGAGGAAACCTCTGAAACAACAAAATAACTTGTTGCAGGATCTCAGGGACGTTGCAGGCCCCTCAAATTCTAACAACTGAGTTGGTGGACAATCCAGGGATACTCCCATTTAAGTTAGGCAGTATTAAGTTTAAGAAAACTGAGCATGTGTTCCTCCATTACTTTGAATTAGATAAGATTAAGGATAGTATTAAGAATATAGAAGCTTATTTAGGTAGATATATAGATTATATTAAGTCCTCTGATCCCAGTTATTTCAGTGACACATTGGTCGTATCAAATCAAGTACTTCCTAGCATGTTGAACACTATATATGAAAAATATAATGCTCTAACTAAGAGATCATACCAAAAACGCGGACTTATTGATGGTTTGGGTTCAATCATAAAAGCAATAACTGGCAATCTTGATCATGAAGATGCATTGTATTACAATAAAGCCATACATGTATTACAAAATAATCAGGAAAAGATAAAAGATAAAGTAAATTCTGGTGTTAGTTTAAACAAACAGTTTTTGGAAGTACTTAATACAACTATATCTACTATTACTGCCAATGAATATAAAATCCATGTAAAATTTAATGAAATTGTGCAAGAAATCAATATGACCAACTATAGATTGGCAGATTATATAAAAATGAATAGCTTGTTTAATTTGTTAAGAATTAATTTGCAAATAATTCTTGACTATGTAGTTTCGTTAGAAAATGCAATTAGTTTTTCTAAGCTAGGTATAACTCACCACAGTGTTATCAGCTCATCCAACATTCGCTTTATGTTTAATACTTTAAAAGATCTATATGACAAAGCTGAGTTATTGATAGATGAAAACACTGAAGTGAGAGATTATTATGATATAATTGAGTGTGGATCATACTATGTAGATAATAAGGTTGTGTTTGCTCTGAAGTTCCCTATAATGCATTCTGATACGTTCATATATTATCATCTTATTCCTATTCCTACTTCTAGTAGTACTATATTAATTCCACCTAAACCTTACCTGGCAATGAATAATGAAAAGTATCATTACGTAAACCAAGAGTGTAAGAGATTTAATGAAATGTATTACTGCCAAGAACAAGAATTGACAGCCACTTTTAACGCAATGAATGACTGCATATATCTACTTATAGCAAAACAGGAAGTGTCCAGAAACTGTGAATATACACATTTTAAGGCCAGCACAGAATTAATTCAGAAGCTTGATGATGCTCATTATATATTATCTTGTACAAACAACTCTAAATTACATCTGATGTGTGCTCAAGAAATTTATAAATCATGTCATGGTACCTATTTGGTTGAAGTTCCCGATGGTTGCAGTTTCTCTACCAGATTATACAATGTGAAAAATTATAAAAATGAAATAAAAGGATTACCTATCAAACTATTATCGTTCCAAATACATAATACAACTGTGAAAAATGTCAACCAGCCGTTACTATTGGATAATGTCCCATTGGATAATATATATAAGTTAGAATCTCTGATTGAGAAAGAAAACTTGCTTAACTTAGATGAACTGAAGGATTATGATTATTATTTTTGGACAGTCCCTATCTATATAATCTTTGGAACAATGATAACAGCTTTTATTGTCTACAAGATGATTCAGAAAAGAAAGAAACTAAGAAACCCAATGAAGGAAAAAGATCCTGAAGATGGTTTGATCACAACTGATAAAGGTCACTGCAGTGAGCAGCCCTTTTTCTCTAAGGAAGAAAGGGCTTCGAAGTAGGGGTGGAGGTGTTAAAGTGTGAGTGTCTGCGTGTATGGGTGTAGTGTTGTGACGTCATGGAAAGTGCGTGGGCGAAGGATCGGTAGGCCTGGACAGACTCTCGTTTTAGAACCTAAGAGATGGACGTTGTTCACTTTTAAATTTTCAATACAAAAATAGATAGTTAATTCAGTTTTTTATTTAAGGGTAATCCCAAAAGCATATATCTCGCGAGCACAAGAGGTGTGTTTTTGCGCTTTTCGCGATTTCTGACTTCTGTAGGACTGATGCCTCAGTTGGTGTCTTACACCCATATTCTAAGTCGTTCCTCCAAAACTTACTCGTCCTCGACTTAACGAAACCATATTGAAATACTCCTCGAAATCGGTATTCTAAGTCATAACTCCGTAAGGACCTGGAGGAGCCAAAGAGTACGTAGCCACTCCGTGTTAGGCCTTTTTTTATACTAGGAGAAATGCTTTTACGCATCCCTCGCCCCCAGGTGCAGGGGCGATTCGAAATGTTGGACTCACCTGGAGTACACGGCCTATACAAACATACAGGCCACGCACTCCATCCCACGCACTCCGTGTTAGGCCTAGCGCACACTACCATTTTTACCCACGACGATGTTGAGTGGAGTGTAAAAAGTTTTGGAGGAACGACTTAGAATATGGGGGTTAGAGTGTTTTGATCCTCATGAGAAATAGGATCGATTGGCATAGAAAAAATATATTTAAAACTGACCATTTTCCTACTGACTGTAATTTATTTTTCAAAATCCGTGCATGCAGTATATTTCTCAAAAAGTTAAGGATTCCTAAGAACGTTTTCATGTAGCAACAACGGTTAAGATTCCCTGCCCTTACTGCCTTGTCTTAACTTTCCACCCTGTATACTTGGCTGGCACCAACTCCAAATGGCTTATTTTTTGCTTTTTAGTTTTCGAAGTCGGTTTTAAAGCATATTTATCGTAGGTACGCATTTTAGAACTTACGATTTAGTTCAGTACATGAAACCAATATCATACGTACGCATCAGAACCATTGGCCAATGTACGATTTAGTTAAGAAAACGATACCGAGCAGTCTGTATGAAGACCCCCTCCAATCCGTTTACCTACCAATCCGCATTCGAGCCCGCAAAGTTCTGTATCCCAGCAGTGGGGAAATACAAGTTGCTGATGATGATCACAATGACTCAGTAGTAGGAGTTGTAGGTAACTCAGTAGTACTCAGTAGTACGAGTTTGGCAAACGTGAGTATTGTATTTATATATTAAAACAACGGGACTAAAACGCGACATTTGTTATGTACGTTTCGGCTATGTTGCAATAGCTGTGGTCGTGTGGCCGTGGTCACTAGCAGACTGCTTGTGTCCCGTTGTTTTAATATATAATTATAATGGAACGCGAAAGTTTAAAATCTTATATGAGTAGTGTATGTATCCGATAGTAAATAACATCTAGTAACACGTTACTTATGTTTCCTTATGTTTTTTTCAACAGTAACAGAATTCCCTAAACAGTACTGAAGCCAAGACATGAAATATCATGTATACTACCTACAATATACCTACAATATATGATTGGGAAAGTTTATTTCCCTGTGAAGCGATATACATAGTAATAGATAGTATCAAAATAATAGACGAGAAAATTTTTGTTTCTTATTAACATCTCGGTCCGATAGTTTTATAACAAAATCTACATACTATTGTACTTTTTCCGTATACACAGAAATTGTGGGGAATGACTATTCATTTAATTTAATTATTGGAGCTATTAAACTTTGAAATTTTCATGTTTGCAGTTAGTTTTAACTCTCTTCGGTGACATAACATAATCTAAAAACCACTCAGAGAAAGCCGCGGCGGGCCACTAGTTTAAAAATAACCTGAGATCAACTTTCTAACTAAAACACTTCCTGTCACTTCCGTTTCGCAAAGGTAATGTTTTGTTTTACTTAAACTATGGGGAAACTATTAAACCGGAAAAGATTATAGCGTAAGCTAGGGATTTGAAGAAAGTCGTGGGCTGTAGATACAAAACTTTATCTGTTTATACGGAGGCTTATTAATAATGCTAGTGAAACTAGGTAGGATGATTTATACCTTACGATTTTAGTCGTGACCAGGAGATCTAAGTCACACGCATGCGATTTAAGTCACACGTCGCACGCTTGTTTTGCTCGACTGCAACGAGGAGATGAGGGCACTTGTTGCGGTCGAGCGATTCAAAAATACGTGAATTCGTGTGTCGAAAGAAAATCAGTAGAAACGAAGCTCTCGACGCGCGACGAGTTAATAAAAAATACAGCTACTCTTACATAAAATCTAAAACTTACTACGGAAAGAAATTGTGTGAACTGTGTATTTAGTTTTAAGTTCATTTACTATTTGCGCATCCTCTTATGATGTTATCAACGATTATTAAAAAAAAGTACACTTTGTCAAGAGATGGAAGCTGTGCGTTGTCTGTCAGTCATCTCTTGCTTCAATTCCATTTTGAAGTAGGTAGTTTTCAGTCATTTATTTATTATCTAAAGACGTCGTGGGCCGTACATACAGTACTTTATCTGTTTATACGGGAGCTTATTAATATGCTAGTGAAACTAGATAAGGACGATTTACACCTTACGATTTTAGTCGTGACCAGTGAATGTTTACAACTACGAAACGATATTGTGTGAACTATGTATTTGATTTTAGCTCCTTTTCTATTTGTGCATTCTCATAAGATGTTGTCAACGATTATTATAAAAAAAATAGTACACCGACTAGAGATGGAAGCTGTGCGTTGTCTTGTCTGTCAGTCATCTCTTGCTATAATTACATTTTGAAATATGTTTCAGTAATATAATTGATTATTTAAATTTTGTCAGAATGTGAACTTTTATTTATTTACTATAATTATAAAAAAAATGCGTCCACCCCCGTAGTTCCTGTTCCCGTAGGAATACTGGGATATAAAAGTTGCCTATGTTATTTTTCCACTGACTCAATGCTAAAAATCAAGTTGAATGGTTGCAAGGAAGAACAAACAAACACACTTTCTTATTAATAATATTAGTTCGGATTTACTCAGTCTGTGTAAACAAGACTAGAAAGACAGATACAAAGACAGAGAACAAGTCGAAAATTAAAAACAGAATTATTTTTCCAGGCTGGGAATCAAACCAGCGATCCATTGAGTCAGTAAGCATGCTCATCACCACTCCGCCATCAGATTGTAACATTACGATTACTAAACTTTTTCGTTTTGGATGATTTATTAATTTTGTGAAATGTGTTATTAGCAGTGGCGAAGAGTCATACATACCGATTCCTATCGGCTTCCCTTTTAGAAATCCTACCCCCCCCGAACCACCATACAGATACATTTTGCAGAAATTTTTGGTCCGGCTTACTTTTTCTATACACAAATAAGCATTAATGAAAATCAGAATTACCTCACGAATATTGGAAGAAATAATTTAAACTATACCATTATTTCAAAATATTTAGTGGTAAAGCTTAACTGCCGGTAAGCTTAACTTTAACCGCCTCTGTGGTCCAGTGGTATAACCATACCAAACCCAGTGGTCCCGGGTTACATATTGTATTCGGTTTGATTGGTGGTAGGACTTGTTGTAAGTCCGCCTAGCTACCACCATCTTATCTAAGTCTGACGCCATAACAACAATGTTTTCAGCATTGTTGTGTTCCGGCAGTAAGAGATAAGATAGCCAGTTCCTCAGTGATTTAGGATTCCGGGAGAGGCTCGCTTCCATCTTCAGCCTTATCAATAAATAAATAAATATTTCCATACAATCACACCAGGTACTTAACATCAGGGGGGTTACTCTTGACGGGATCGCGTTGAGATCGAGATTGAATGTCAATAATTATTACTGATTTTCGACGTTAATTCGATTTTAAGTGTCGCTAAAATCGATTAATAGAGTACAAAGTTACTTTATTTACTAATTTCAAGTATTAATTATTAGTTTAATTACTTATTTTTAGTCATAATTACTGACGTTTGACATTAACTCAATCTCGATCTCATTGTGATCGCGTCAAGAGTAGGGGGCCAGGTATGATGAAGGCTAAAGACCCGGTTCATAAAAAAAAGCTATATGAAAATAATATGATACAAGATTTATTCAAATAAAGCCGCGATTTCGCAATATTTCATAATTTTACCAATCAGTTGCAGATATTCAATACTTTTATGGTTAACTAACTTTAAAAATAATTTGTTTACACGTAAAATATAAGTGATTGGTTATTTTAAAGGATTAAATATTACTTTTTAATAATCACCTTCAAAACAGTTCAGACTCTATGTTTGCCTGTATTTACGTAGGTATTTTCCCAGACTACTAAGCTTCGAAAGGTGTACTTATTTGATAGTCTAGTATACTCGATAACTTCCCTAGTCAAGAGGGTAAGATCCGATCCTGTCTCCCTTAAACCGTATTATCTTAGCCCTATTGTCCACATGAACATAGCTTTAGCAATACAAACCTGTGAAGTAAGACGAACCGCGCAAATTGTGCGTGGATAGAACCCGGGACCTCTGGCGCAGAAGGCAGGTGTAGTACCCCTGCGCCAAACAGGTCGTCAAAACTTATGATCTTTGAATTTTTATACTAATGATAATTTTTTAAACAGAAAAATGTTGGAAAAATCTACTCGGCCACAAGTGAATTCTCAGATGGGACTCGAACCCACTGCTCTAATTACTGAGCTACCAAGCTACAAGTCTCGGTAGCTCAGTGGTTAGAGCAATAGGCCGGATTCTCAAAGGTCGTGGGTTCGAGTCCCGTCTGAAAATTCACTTGTGGCCGAGTCGATTTTTGCCAATATTTTTCTACTGAAAAATTTATTATTGACTATGCAATCTCCTCGCTAATCATTTCCAAATGAGATAATTCCCACGGCACCACACATAGCATTTTCCATGAATGAATGAATGAATTATTATTTATTTCAGTTTAAATATCGTATATTACAAGTCTTTGTCTTTTTACTCCAAAATTCTTGTACATACTAAGTGTTCCTTTTTTTGGAAGTTTCCCTTGATCACCAAATATAAGGTGGATCCGAATCATATTTTGGCCAAGCGTCAGGGGGTCAGGTCAAAAGTAAAGAAAACATTTATGCCAAAGAAAAAATTATAAAAAAATAAAAATTTAAAAAATTTAAAATACCATTTTTTTGCATTGGTTTTCTCTTGAAAACTTGACGCAAACAAATCCAAACGTAGAACTAAAATAATTTTAAATTATCATGGCCATAGAAACAGCAAATTTATTAACGCAATACACCGAACAAGTCGATGACCCCGCGCCACTACGCCGCCGCGCACAATCAGCTGATCGGTAGCGATTATTCCGCGTTTGACACTAAGTTCATAATTCGTATGCATCAAATAACTCTCGATTATTGTTTGCTATTAACTTTTCCGTCTCTCTGACCCTTTCCTCATTAAGATCCCTCACGTGAGGTATCTTACTTTCGTATCTAATCATAATGTGGACACAGTAATAGTACACACTACCTTAATTACATAAGTATTATGTTATCAATAGGTAGGTATCTAAAAAGTTGCTGCTTTAATAATTGGTGTAGGTACTCACGTGGTTGGTTCGGTGTTCATAAGTTGATTTTGACAAAACGGTGATAAGCTTTCCATCACACTTCACAGGCTTTGGACTGGCAAACTAATGTAATAATAACTTAATCGAAATTTTACTCTTGCTAAATTAGGTAGGTATGGTTATAAAATGCAGTAAAAGAATCAGAATTAGTACATTATTATTACACTACTTTGACGTGTTTAAAAGTTCATCACCTATTTACAAGTCCTATTTACACATTTTTAAGTCCTATTTACAAATTAACAGGTCATTTACAAGGTGTACAAGTCCTATTAACACTTAAAAAAACTATCTACAAAATTGTTGTACACGGTCACTTTGTCTTTCAACACACAAAAAGGCACGCTTGCACACGTGTTTTTCCACTTTTTTTAAAGTGTCTCTATCACTTTTCACCACGGTAACAGAAACCATTTCCAGGCACTCCTGGTTGGTATATCGATTCCGAGGCATATTTACGCAAACGTAAACGACACACCCACACGCGTCAATATGCACAAGTAGACTGCAGAAGGAATCAAAATTTAAAAAGATATCAAAGGCGTGCGACGCGCGCGGATATTATAAAGGTAACACTACACGAAACGTCGGCATAGTCTCTGGATCACAAGTGATTGGGCGATTGAAATATCATTCATTATTACGTAAAGTGCATTTTAAGTTATAAAACTGCAAACCTACTTTGAGCAAAGTCAGAAAAATATGTTAACTAAATAAATTCTTAATAAAACCCTGTGTCACTTCAATAAAAATCATTAGGATTTGAAGTTATACTTACATTTATAAAAAAGTTGGACCCTAAAGTTTTACGTCATACGTTTTGGTGGACTCCCAAGATAATAAAATGAACCTATGAACTGTCAAAGAAGACTTCGTTTAACTAAGTACGTAATTACTAAATCGAATTATGCGGACAAAGTAAGATACGTTCACAAAAGATAAAAGCTACATCTGTTTTTTTAGATCACGGCTTCTTCAGTTTTTCAAATCTTTTGTTGAAACTCCAACTTTCGCAGCCATTGTTAGTGATTCGTCGACCATCGCTTTGTAAATAATTAAATAAAACTACTTTCACGAATTTAATAAAAAAAAAACTATGCAACACTTTAACGTTGACGAACGACACGCGTAAATAATAAGTCGTAATTATAATAAATCAATAAACTGCATAGTGGTCTTCACGCAACAAGCGACAAGTCACTTGTTGCCTGTCATGGCGGCGTACCTTTATGAGAGCGGGGCCTTTTGAACTTGTGTGTCGGTCGGTGTCGCACGCGCGGCAAAGCGACACCGGCATCCGCACCGTCCCACCTCGCCTCGGACTCTCTCTCTATCTCTCTCTCTCGGTCTCTTACCTATTTATCAATATTATCATGACGTCTTCTTTTTTATTTCTTTAGTCTGTTGAGGATGTTAGCGACGGATGGTTGTCGTGTGAGAGATCACGCGAGGCAACGACTCTTTCAAACAATATCCTAATACATACCTACTTTATAGTAATAACGAAATAATAATGTGAAGTAAAATGTAAAAACGTAATAATCAGTGTTATAACAAATTAATTAGTGTTAAGTTTGATTTTTAATTGAATTGATAGTTATTATTACATTTACAGCCTATAAGTGTGATGTGAGTGAGTGAATGTGATGAAATGTTATCGCTAATATTGTATGGAGATGAACTCGATTGCATGAGCCCATGTAAGTACTTTCAACTATTTTAAGAAGTCTTTTTAGAGTAGGTAATGGCTTTCAACTTACTGCAAGTTAAAGAACATTGGTTATCTTAATTCCGTATGTGATGGGATGGGTGTAAACTGGCGAATTAGATTACTTCTAGATAGATCTAGATACGATTATTAGTTCTAGATTATTAAGTATTATTTTATTCATTATTACATTAGTTTACGAAGCTTGACGAGAGTGGGTTGATATGAAACCATAATTACTTCAATTGCAAATTGTAGGTGAATCTAAATCTTGTTTTAATAGGATTCAAATGAACAAACTTAACTTTAAACGCAAAAGCGAGGTAAATAATCGTTTTTATAGGTAATTAAGTCTCGTTAGGTACTAGATTTGAATTGAAAGCGTGAAAGTGTAAAATTTGTGAGTTTAGGCTTACAAACGTAATTTGGAAAGTAGTATTAGCACAGAATAACAAAATAGTACCTAAGAGGTAGTATTGGCGATTACGTAGGTAACGAGTGTGATTTTGTTCTTTTTATGAATTCGTAATAATACGTTAAATTTTTATCGAAACTGAACTGGAAAACTAAGCCAGTTCAAAGCCTGTTAAGTGTGATGGAAAGGTTATCAGTTGATTTAGTTTTTTCCAATGTTTGACAATCCTGTTGGACGCCAAGCCATGTAAGAACCTACTTAAAACAATTGAATCTTTGCAGATTTACTTAACTATTGACTATGAGCTATAGGTACTTGTTTTTTTTTTCTTTAAACTAGTAGGATTGAATAGTGTAATAAAATAACAGACAACCTCAACACAACACGTATCAGAAAATTGTAGGTACTGTGTTATTTAGGTGCATTCATACGAACTAGTGTCACACGTTCACACGCAGAACAGTCGTCGCTACCGATCAGCTGATTTCTCGCGGCGGCGGCGTGGTGGCGGAGTCATCGACTTGTGCGTTAATAAATGAGCTGTTTTTTATGAATTATTTTAGTTCTACGTTTGGATTTGTTTGCGGCAAGTTTTCAAGAGAAAACCAATGCAAAAAAAAATGGTATTTTGAATTTTTTGAATTTTTATTTTTTTATAATTTTTTCTTTGGCATAAATGTTTTCTTTACTTTTGACCTGACCCCCTGACACTTAGCCAAAGTATGATTCGGATCCACCTTATATATTGATACAGTATTAAAAAGTACTATTTGCAAAATTCTCAATTTACAACTTGAAGATCGCAACTGGGAACAAGCTCTTCCAATTAGATATGGTGGGCTTACGCACAACCTCTAGTGTCGCGCTCCCTGCTTTCCTGTCCTCCGCCTACCGCACCTTCTCACTCATCAGCGAATAATTAAACTGCCCTACACTCGTTGACGGAGAGGTGACGTGCTTGTTGGAGGCCAGATCTGCTTGGAGTGCTTCATTCCCGGAAGAGGATTGTCCTTTGGAAATGGAACACCAGCGCGCTTGGGCGTCTAGTCGCACTAGCTCTCATTGCAGCTCACGCAGAGCTTCTGGCTAGGATGACCGGATGACACTGACCGATCCCGACTGCTATCAGTCTCAGAAAAGAATCCGGACATTGGTTCCACGCTCTTCCCTCCCACAACCTAGGTACCATCTTCGATCCCGCTACCCTTCGCATATCCATTTGTTTACGCTTGGGTGCTAAGCTGTGCGAACCTCATCACTGTCCGTGTGGCAAAGATGTGGACCATTCCGGACGTGCTCACATGCGTCAAGAGCGCCGGTCGCGCCTATCGGCACGCCGATACCGCCTATCGGCGGTGCGATGAACGATATAGTTAAGCGTGCCCTCGGCACTGCTTTGATCCAATCATCTCTGGAACCTTGTGATTTATTCAGGGATGATGGTAAAAGACCCGATGGTGCGACGTTAGTGCCCTGGTGCTTGGGGCGTACCTTGGTATGGGCTGCAACTTGTGTAGACTGTAGACACCTTAGGTCCTTCCCATATACGTGGTACGTCCTCAAGATCCCTAGAAGTTTTGCGAAAATTCGATTTATCAAATTATCCTACGACATAAATAATACATTTTACTAATACTACCCTAGTAGAAAACGAAAGATATGTAGCATAATCCCGCAAGAAAAAACTTAAATGCAAGATGCACCGCCCGCCCGCCCGCAAATAAATGCAGATGCAGCACAGTGACACACCTTGCACCTTCACCGACTACTCTACACGTGTTTCGCCCACACATGGAGCATCCTCAGGAGTTGTTAGACCGTGCAATACCAGCACTCGGTGCTGGTATTGTACGGTCTAACACGGTTCTAACACGGTCACTGTGCTACATCTGCATTTATTTGCGGGCGGGCGGGCGGTGCATCTTGCTTGTAAGTTTTTTCTTTTGCTGAATTATGCTATATATTTTCCGTTTTCTACTAATATATGGATTTCCGCCAAGTAACGCCTGATTCTATCAAATAATACTACCAAACCATGGCGTCCATGAAGCTAAGCCTCCGTGGAAAGTGCGCCTTATTTCCACTATTTACTGCATCACGTCTCCGACTCTGCGTTCCACTGAATTCCGATGTTTAGATGTTTGGTTCAATGTCTTTAAGAAATATATTTTAGCGCACATGTTTTTCTTTGTGTCACATTAAACTCTATTTTAAAATATTTTAAAAAAATCTTAAAATGTTGTCCTGTCGAGCAATTAGTAAATTTTATAAAGAAATATCTTGTGAAAGTATGAAATTCATGTAAAGAAATAAAATGTGGTTTAGGTTTGTCTGCATTGTAATTATAATAATAAAAATAGTATCAATATTTATTTTTTAATATTTATAGAAAAGTAGTGTAGGTACTTGGTGTCCATGGAAGATCAGCGTCGAGGAGTCATTTAGCTTTTCGACAGCTGCTGAATGTGTGCCTATTTAGGGCCACTCAATTTAATTTAACCTCAAGAAAGAAAATTAAGTACGAGTATTAATGTATGTAGTTTCTAAATAAAACTTTCTTTGAAATAAAAAAACTTTTACAGATTTCAGTGCACAAATTCAAATTCAAATTCAAATTCAAAGATTTTTATTCAAATAGACTTATAGATAAGTACTTTCGAATAGTCCAAATTTTTTTTTCCCTACCAGCCATTCAGGACATCTTTTAACTGATAAGAAGAACGGCCGCAAGAAACTTATCAGCTTTAACAGAAACAACAACATTTACAATGGAACATGTTGTTGCCAAGCACAAATTTACAATTTTGAAATATATTTAATATAAGAGGAAAATTTTCCAATATTTAATTATTAGAATATTTTCCTTTTATCTAATTTATAATAGTTATGTTTTATGTTAGTATCACATCCATGCATTTTGGTCTTTTAAATAATCATCTACCTTGTAATAACCTTTGCTTAAGAGTGTCTTTTTAACATATATTTTAAATTTATGCAAAGGCAGCTCTATCAATTGTTGTGGAACTTTATTAAAAAAAGCTATACCTTTCCCCAAAAACGAGCGTCTACATTTTTCAAGTCGAAATTTTGGAACGGCAAGCTTATTCTTATTTCTAGTATTAAAATTATGGACATCGCTATGCTTAATAAATAAATCAAGATGTTTCCTTACATATACTATATTATCATAGATGTATTGTCCCGCCAAAGTTAGTATATTAATCTCTTTAAACAAATCCTTAAGAGAATCTCTCCGTCGAAGGTTGTAAATGGCGCGCACAGCTCTTTTTTGAAGTATAAAAACATTTTCTATATTAGCTGCTGAGCCCCACAACAACAGGCCATAGGACATTACACTATGAAAATAGCTAAAGTAAACTATTGCCGTTTCAATATCAGTTAAGAGCCTTATTTTCTTTATTGCGAAAGCCGCAGAACTAAGTCTACTCGACAAGGCTTCAATATGTGGATCCCATTGCAGCTTTGAATCAAATGTAATGCCAAGAAATTTTGTACTCTCAACTAACTCTACTACATTCCCATTCAAATTGATATGCATATCGACCTGCACTACGTTAGGTAATGAGAATCTAACAAACTTGGTTTTAGAAGGGTTAAGAGACATATTATTACTGTTGAACCAGTGTGCGACTTGAGAGAGAGCACTATTTACTTCGTCAGAACAATTGTTTCCTCTATCAATTTTAAAAATTAAAGATGTATCATCTGCAAATAGTACTGTCTCACATAAATTACTCGTGTAATGAGGGAGATCGTTAATATAAATTAAAAACAGCAAAGGGCCCAATATTGAACCTTGTGGCACGCCCATAATAATGGGGGCTCCAGTAGAAGCAGTATTATTGACAATTACTTTTTGATTTCTATTGTGCAAGTATGACTGCAAAAGGCTAACAGATTTCTTAGAGACACCATAATGTTCAAGTTTCTTTAAAAGTGTAACGTGATCAACGCAATCGAAGGCTTTAGACAGGTCACAAAATATACCAATTACGTCTTGCTTGCCCTCCCAAGCCTCAAAAATATGTTTGAGGAGTGCAATGCCAGCATCAGTAGTATTTTTACCTTTAGAAAAGCCGAACTGATTGTTATGAAGGATTCGATTTATTGTTAAATAGTCTAATAATTGAGAGTATATAACTTTTTCAAAAATTTTACTAAGTGCCGGTAGTACTGAAATCGGCCTAAAATTTGTAGGGTCACTTTTGTCACCCGATTTAAAAAGAGGAATAAGCTTACTACATTTTATTAAATCGGGAAAAGTACCTTCATCTATGCATTGATTAAAAATGAAAGCTAAATATGGAGCTATTGTATCAATAATTGATTTAATAATGTTGGTTGACATGCCCCATAAATCTTCAGTCTTTTTAATATTTATAGACTTGAAAGCTTTTAAAATGTCTTCACTATTAATATGTTTAAAATTGAATACTTTATTACACTTATCAACACAAGACTCTAAGAGGGCAGCAGCAACGTTTGGACAGGAATTCAACTTACTGGTAGTTTCTAAGGGTACCCGAGAGAAGAAATCTTCAAAAACACGGGCAACCTCAACGTCAGATTCAATTAATTTATCACCAACTTTAAGACAGAAGGATTTTACATTATTTTTAGTTTTCCCAGTTGATTGGTTAATAATATTCCAAGTAGCCTTTATTTTATTATCCGCTAATTTGATTTTATTTGAAAAGAACATCGCCTTAGCAGCTACACATACATTTTTAAACATTTGAGAATACTTCCTGACATATCCAATAAAATTTGGGTCACAGGAAGTATGCTTTGACGCATAGAGGTCATATAGTTTCCTTCTGCTTGTGTAAATTCCCGGCGTGGCCCAATCACTAAACTTTACTTTATCCGAATTACAATTGATCACTTTTTGCTTAAATGTTTTACTAAATTCGTCTTCAACCACATGAAATAAATCATTATAAAGATAATTAGATTCCATATTAGGAACTGGTAAAGATTCAATTTTATTAATTACATTGTTTCTAAATTCATCTATGCCCTTTTTAGTTATTGGCCTGCACACAATTTTCCGCTTAGGACAGACATGATGGTGCTCTATAGAGGCTTGTTGTCCACTATGGTCCGATTTAATAACATTTATTATAGATTTCTCAATGACTACACAGTTTGAAAAAATGTTGTCTAAACAGGTGGCAGATGTGGGTGTTATTCGGGTAGGCTCATTAAAGGTATGTGATAGATTAAACGATTTAAATAAATTTAAAAATCTACTTGCTAGCTTCGACAACTTTGAGTCTAAAATGTCAATATTAAAATCCCCACATATGACAACCTTTTTATTACTTTTACTAGTTATTCTTAAAACTTCCTCCATAGTGGACTCAAACTCTGGGTAATTACTCTGAGGGGGTCTATAAACACATATTACAATTATTTGGTCTAGTTCCACACAAGACAATTCAATTATTCGTTCAATTGAGAGGGATATTATATCTTTGCGCTCTTTGTACTGAAAATTATTATGTAAAATTATAAGAGACCCTCCTCTAATAGCAGATTGCCTACTAAATGCACTCACAATTCTATAATTATCCAGATTTAAAATTACTTCATGACATTTTAACCAATGCTCAGTGATACACAACACATCAACATTTTCACAGTTTAAAAACAAACATACTTCTAGGTCTTTGTCAGAAAAGCCTTGTATATTTTGATGAACAATTTTTAAACATTTTGGCTTTACTCTTGTCAACACTGGGCTAGAGGACACCTCTGTTGTCTCTAATGGTAATTTAAATTAACCAAGTCAGTGTTGGGATTCAATAGAATCAAATTACTTGGAACAGATTCCAAAGTTATATTACAAATGTCAGAATTTAACTGCTCAATAAAAGCAGAGGTTTTTATAGCCAGATTATTGGCTAAATGTTTAAAATAAAAAGATAGCGTAAGCGCTATTTGTCTCTTATAATAGTGAGGCAGATAGTAATTATCTTTTGTCAAGTTAAAATTATTTAACAAAGGATTTATGTCAATTATATGTAGCTTTTCAGTGTTATGAAAGGCTACTGTGTTTAATGTTAAGTTTAAGTTGTATCTTAACTTATTTTCTATCTCTGTGAAACTTTGACTGTAGGGAAATGTAAACATTACAACTTTCCTAACATTTAAAGAGCATAGAGTGTTAACATAAGATATCAACTGTTGTTTCTTGACATTAGCCCTATTCCCCATCAAAATTATGATATTTGTGTTATCACTATAAGATTTCCCAACAATTGTTTTCATTATATCATTTATACTTGAACCAGGCATACAATAATTAACAATATTTTCCTTTGAATTTTTCTGAATTAAATGGCCTAAGTTCTTCCCAATGTCATCACAGAACATAATTGTTTTAGTATCACAGTTTTTAGCAGCAGAAGGGGACATACTTTTATTGCATTGCAATAAACTATCAGAAAGAGAAACAGAGTTGGTTAGTAAATCACCCACCTGAGCAACTTGGCCTGATGAGTCATTTTGACTTAAACAAGTGTTGGCAATCATACAACTACAGCTGCATTTCTTACCTAGTGACTCAAACCGATCTGTGTTAAAATTACAAATGTCTATCATGTCATTTGCAGCAATTTTTTGATAATTTAGCTGTTTGCGAGAGAACTCACTCAAGTTAGTATACATTTCCCTCAGTGAAAGTTCCAAATTGTCAATTTTGTTACCTAATTGTATATCTAACATATCATTTTTTTTATTGTTATTACATGATTCCAACTTAATCACATTTAATTTTTCCAACAATTGGCTACGTTCTTTCCTTAAATCACTATATCTATTATAATAATTTTGTCTTTTAACAAATTTTTGTGTTTTCTTTATATATCTATTAATCTTAATATATTTTTTTAATTTCTTCCCGCTACTGAAACGACAATAATTTTTTATGTATGAACATGGTCTACTAACATCGTTGACACATTCTAAAGGTGAATTGTCACCTGTTGCAAAATTACATTGAGATAACTCATTGAACAGGCTTTGAGAGTGCTTTTCTTCTATAATACTTTTATTTTCTTTCTCTAATTGAAGTGCTTTCTTTTGAGAAAGAGACAATCTTATTTCAAGGTCAGTAATGCGACTCAATGCCTGTTCATGGGTGTCAGAACAATCCCTAAATGACTGAATGAAGTCTTCCATTCGGTTACACTTGTCTACAACTTCAGAGTATTTATGATGAATCTCAGCGAGTTCATTCTTGAGTTCAGAGTTCCGAGTAATCGTCTTGAGGATTTCATTCTCGCTGTCCTCTCTTTCCTGCAGTAAAGTGTCATTAAGTTCCTTTGCTGCCTTCAGATCTTCCAGGGCATTCTTGAGCTTAAGCTTCATATCCCCTGTGTATTACCCGATAATTAGTGGTACTTTTATGTCTTAGTTAGATAGTCAGACTTATAAGTAGCCAGTCACCCGTGACCACGGCAGATGAAAAGTTGCTGAAACGTCGGGAAATCAAAAAATCTTAAATAATCGATGCAATGTCAAAGTCAAAGTCAAAGATTTTTATTCAAATAGACTTATAGATAAGTGCTTTCGAATCGTCCAATTTTTTTTTTCCTACCGTACTGGTACTTTTATTCGTTTTAGTAATATAAGTACCACTAAATATCCGGTAATAAATAGTGTGCACTGCAATTGGTAAAAGTAATTTTAATTCAATTTAAAAAGGTAAAAGTTAGTGAAATGCGCAAATAAACTTAAGATAAACTTTCTTTCAAAAACAACTGCTGCATTTGTTTCACAAGGTTGTTAAAACTGTTCTTTCACTAAAATAATGAAGTTAAACTTAAAAAGGAACATATAAAACGCGACCAGAAGTTAACCCTTAAACTAACTTACTACTACTAGTTACTGCTTAGTCAAACAGGACGTAAACACGGTCAGAGGTACCGCAAATAACGAACGGTTAACAAACGTTACTCTGAAACTCTGACAACGTGTGGTACAGTCAAAAGCAGATCCAGTTTATCTTATAGTTGCACTAGGAAAATGATTCTTATTGCCAAGCCATAATGGTGCTTAAGGTCAATAAGTAAATCTTGATTTGAGGTTGACTGTACAATTCTGCGACGAACTTAAAAAAATATTGACGGTTTCAATACTAGTAAATTTAAAAAAAAAATTGAGAGGGAAGTGAACATTTACATGCTGCTGTGAGTCAAGGACAGGAAGTTGGTCTTAGACTTTGACCTCCAACAATAAAGAAAAATGGATCTTTAGGTACTATTTTAAACAACGGGGGACGTAACAAACGTGCGTGAAGCAGAGACTAACCCCCATATTCTAAGTCGTTCCTCCAAAATTTTTTACACTCCACTCAACCTCGTCGTGGGTAAATATGGTAGTGTGCGCTAGGCCTAACACGGAGTGGCTACGTACTCTTTGGCTCCTCCAGGTCCTTACGGAGTAATGACTTAGAATACCGATTTCGAGGAGTATTGCGAAGAGGTTTTCAATGAGGTTTCGTTAACTCGAGGACGAGTAAGTTTTGTAGAATATGGGTGTTAATCTCGAAAGCTAAAAATAATTTGAAAAGAATCACTATAAGTCTTACATTCGAACTGAAACTAAAGCGACCACCAGATTTTGACAATTATGAAACTGCTAATAATAAGTAAATTTTACTACTCCGACGCTCACATACCCACTTCAAACTTGAATCAAAAGTTAAAGTAGAAAAAGCATTCAGAAACTTTATATCAGTTAAAATACGACAATACATCAACAACATAAGTCGCAAAAGACTACATCACTACATCTTTCAACACCATTACTCACCAACTAACTACACACCTTACCACCTTAAAATAGAACCTATTTTCCCTTGACCGCAACTTTTCTACTTGTACCAAAATAAAAACAAACCGCTGGAACAACTAAAACGTTTCCCATTGCGGAACCTTGCAGTTGTTACAAACTTAGAACATTGGACAGCGGATCCCAAAGTTGTGAGGGTACCAATGTTCCTTTGTATATGTCGCAGGATATTATATAAATCGAGTTTTCTCGAAAATGCTAGGAATATCGCGAAAGCACGGATTATTAAGACAATGCTGACGACACACTTTCTCAATCTTACTAGGGTTTTGATGAAACCCATACTTTTTTATGAATTTGGAATTTTTGCATTTTTCAATGCTATTTTTATACTTATCATCCGGTTCAATGCTCTAACCTCTATTGCTCCATTGCAGTAGATCGCAAGTCTCGGTAGCTCAGTGGTTAGAGCATTGTACCGGATTTCCAAAGGTCGTGGGTTCGAGTCCCATCTGAGAATTCACTTGTTGACGAGTTGATTTTTTAAATTTTTTATTTTATTTAAAATTTATCTTAGAAACACATATTGCCTTAGTAACATTGAATTCGTTTCTAGTTTTATTCTGAAGCATTAAGAAATTGGCATATAAACCAATCAGAATAAGTGTTGGCCAGCAAGCTAAAATCAAGCCTATTGGATTTGTATTTTCGCAAAAAAACCCTAGTAAGATTGAGAAATGTCAACATCATTGTCTAATTATCAGTGTTTTCGCAATATCCCTAGGATTTTCGCAAAATTCTATTTATCAAATCATCCTACGACATATATATGGGGCCAATTTCTCAATCCCGGGAAATGTTTTGGTTAGGAACTACGAATCCGGAACTTCAGTAAGCTATCTAGGAGTTGTTAACGTAGGTATTATCGTAGGAAACATCTTTAAATAGTATTGTAGAAAACTTCTTTTGGGACTCCATATTCCGTATTATTAACCAAAAGGTAGGGTGTCGGATGGGTGACCGTAAACTGGAATTACAACTGAGCGCTTACGTGCTTGTGTTGTCATCTGATAAGTCAGAGGCCTTATAGGCGGCTTGATAAACTCTGACACCAGAGGTGGCCACTTATCATCATACGAAAGAAACAAGAATACAAGGAAGAGGTTAGAAGAGTTCCGCATATAATAATGAAAGTGTCGCCTCTATAACAGCCCCGTATTACTGACATCTCTCATGCTGTAGCCCTAGAATGAGCGGATTTTATCGACATTCGTATCGTGTAACATGTCACTATCCTGTCCACATCTTAGCTGGGTAAATAGGCAGCGTCATGTGCCATATCATATCGCGTGATTACATACCTATGGATAAATGACCTGAGCACACTTCATCGGATTGCTAATGGATTATTTGATGGTAGCTTGCTACAGCAGTTAAATTTTAAAACCTCAAATCGGTCAGTTCGTAAACCACAACTGTTTTCTGTACCTGTATCTAGGAATAATGTATCTAAAAACAATCCACTGAATAGAATGGGTGTGGCTTACAATGATATCTGTACAACTGTTGATATATTCAATTGTAATGCCCAATCTTTTAAAACGTCCCTGTTTAAACTATAAGTTAACCCCGTCGAAAAAAAAAGAGAAAAAAAAAATTATAGTAGTTCATTATGTTGTAATATTTTTTTTTATATTGTTAATTTACTTAACTAGTTTTTTTTATGTTTTTATATGAAATTTCGTATAATTTTTGTGTCATCTAGTTAATACTATAGATAAAATGCTGTGCGCAATTGTAATAGGACGTAGACACGCATTTGTTGTTATTGTAAGTTATTTTTTGTTTATCCTTTTGTCTGTTGTCTGTTATTGTGTATATAAATAAAATAAAAATAAATAAATAAAATATCGAGATAGACGGTAAAAGTGTACCTAACTTGCGTGTCAAAAGTTTGAAGACACAAAGTTTTTCCACTTGAGACCATTGCCATGAAAACACGCGTCATTCAGAAACGAATATGGTTAATTGTGCAGTGCTTTCTTGCAAGAGCTCGTTAATAACATTTCCACATCACCACAGAATACTAAATCTCGCTCGTGACGTCATCGTAGGTACGAAAAATTCGACACGCTAGGTTCTCATACAGTTTGAAGCGCTCTTATATAGGGTCTGTCTCTGATATTGTGGTGTTCACGCTAGGGAGCCTAAACTGGGAGGAGGGAAAGAAAAACATACAATGAGGCAGCTGCTACCTCTCCAGTTCAGATAGTAAAAGCCATACATTTACATACATAGCTCATACATTTAGCTCGTGACCGTTTTACTTTGCCATAAATGGCACAGTCTACTGTGAGTCTCTCTAGCAACCGAGTCGTTTGGTTGAAGAAAAACGTCAAAATGTGTGGTCACATTTTTTTATTCTTCTTTTATCATTGTAGCGAAACGCCGAGCATAGCCGTCTCCATTGCACGCTGGGTGATCTTGAGCTTTCTTATCAGACCCATAGTTTGAGAGTGTTGTTTTTACATTTTTTAGTCTTAAGTTGAACCGTTGATGCTTTGTCGACCTTGCTATGTATGAGGAATTATGGCGTGATGTTACCAATGTATGTAAATAATTCAACCATACAAATGTGATTTCTTTTCTGTTTTCCTAGCTTTCAACAGCAATAGCACTTAACTAGAGACTCGTTTGTTCAATATCGATAGTTGAAAAGTACTGATAAAAAATTCTATACGACAAAATCTGTTCAATGACTTTCACGTCTCTGATTTCACAAGGCAAGTTTTGTCCATGTCCATCAAAATAGCATCCAACTAGAGCCATGATTGTTTGCTTGATTCGCTCCAGTTCTCCTGCGCTGATTACCGGCATGAAAGGACGATGACGTCAGCTTTTAGTTAAGTACGAGGTTAAATGTAAATTCGATATTGTATTTTGATGATGATGCATAAAGATACCAGGATGATTTGGTGTGTTTAAAACAGATTCACACACATTACAATATTTATTATATTGTAATCGACGACCTGTTTGGCACAGGGATACTATACCCGCCTTCTGCGCCAGAGGTCCCGGGTTCGATCCCCGGACAAGACAAATATTTGTGTGCATATCTATCTAAGTATGTTTATCCGTTATCTAGTATCCATAACACAAGCTCTTCATGAAACTTAACGTGGGGCTAGATAATTGGTGTGTATGCAAATATTTACTTAACGTATTAAATTGTACTTAGTTAAAATATGATTTACACATTTACAAATATTACAATAAGAATATAAATTTCCCTTCACTTCACTCTCAGTGGGACCTGCGCTTTAGAAATTGCAATTGAAATTGTAAACACACAAGCCGCCGCCCTAGTATGAGCAGTCGGCTACACGCGGCAAGTAAATCTTTATAAATCCTTTAGAAATTAAAATTTTTATCAAAAACTTTCAGTCCGAAAGTGACGTCCAACGTCACCGATGACATGTACCACTTGTCAGCTGTCGAAATTGACAGCTACTTACAGTTGACGTAAAGACGTCACTCAAGGGTGACAGATGTCACCCATTGAAAGCAACCGTCAAGTTGGCAATATCAAATCTGACAGAAATCCGTCAGAGTGACAGAGAGTTGTCAAGAATCAGAAAACAAAATGGCGGACGTTAACGGCAACGTCACAAACGCTTGGTTCTCATACAGTTTGAAGCGCTCTTTTCGTCTATTTCAATATAGGTCAGTTGAAGGCTGATCTCCCATGTTGGAATGGGAGCGAAAGAAACAGACGCTGATGTTACTTATCAGGGAATGTAATAGTACACTCTCCTAACGTCGTCATCAGCCGTTTTTAATGTCCCCAATGCTGGGGTACTGGCCTAGCTCATAGATGTATAAGAAGAATGGGCCATGACCCACCACGCGGGCCCAATGCAGATTGGTGGGTTTTAACGATTGCAACTGCAGCCGGGACCAACGGCTTAACGTACCCACCGAAGCACGGAGGAGCTCGAGAGAGTAAATTTTTGGTCACCCATCCCGTGATCGACCATTGCAAATGTTGCTTAACCTCAACAATCGCAAGCTGAGCGCGCGAATCACTGCGATACGGGCTCCTCAACTCAACACTCTCCTAACATTTGACTCAAACTATTTCGCAATTATTGCAACTGTTGCGTAGCTAGCCTCGACCCGACTACCCACAAAGACTGAAGCGTGCATCATAACGCACGAATAGTGTTTTGCCACAGGTGATCGATTGTAAACACAGAATGTCATCTTCGTTTTGTTAGTTGTGTCTCCGAACGCGCAGATCAAATAGAGCGCTTTTATGCTGTGGTGCGCTGGGGGCTATCTTTAACTCTGGATGTAATGCGTGATAATGTCCAGAGTATGTAAACTTAGGTTATAGGCAAAACTGTTTAGGGTTCCGTATACAAAGGGTAAAGCGGGACCGACTGATGATGTATTTATGTTACCGCTATAGCAACAAATACTAGAAAACGGAACAAAATAAATATATAAGAGGGCTCCCATACAACAAACGAGTTTTTTTGTCGTTTTTATAGATAATGGCACCTTCGTGTGCGAGTCCGACTGGCACTTGGCCGGTTTTTGTAAAGTGATTTAGTAACGTGTGTTTCGCTGTGAGCGGAATCGTGCTCACAGATGATGATGTGCCATCGCGGGCTGGACATACTGTGTAAGTCTCATTTTATTTTAATTTTTAATTTGTAGTTTAACGAACTCACTCAGAAGTCGAGATTGGTGCTGGTATAATCAAAGTCTTCTTCTTCTTTGTTGTGTCGATGATTCACACGTCTTGTTTCATGGGTTGTATGGACCGAGCCTCTCCGAGTGATGTAAGTAGATTGTATCCGTGATCCCAAACATCTGGGGCAACCTAGACTCTCGATATATGCATCTTGCTCAAGTGTAGTATTAAAACAGCATGAGACAGCAACAGTTGCCAGCCAGATATTGCAGGAAAATACGGCCCTTTTAGAAGAAATTACATAACTCCAGTTACAATTACTACTTTTAACCGCCTCTGTGGTCTAGTGGTACAACCACCGGTATCAGACCCAGGGGTCCCGAGTTCGATTCCCAGCGGGGGTACATATTGTTTTCAGCATTTTTGTGTTCCGGCAGTTACAGATAAGACAGCCAGTTCCTCAGTGATTGAGGATTCCGGGAGAAGCTCGCTTCCATCTTCAGCCTTATCAATACTTAGAATCACGATGAAGGCTAACACCCATATTATATTATTATATAAGTCGTTCCTCCAAAACTTACTCGTCCTCGACTTAACGAAACCTCATTGAAAACCTCTTCGAAATACTCCTCGAAATCGGTATTCTAAGTCATAACTCCGTAAGGTCCTGGAGGAGCCAAAGAGTACGTAGCAACTTCGTGTTAGGCCTAGCGCACACTACCATTTTTACCCACGACGAGGTTGAGTGGAGTGTAAAAAGTTTTGAAGAAACGACTTAGAATATGGAGGTAAGAGTCTACCCGTCGTTCATTAAAAAAAAAGACTAATATTTAAACTGCCCTTCTGCCTCTAAATTTGCCTATGTCAAGCGTTACCACGATCCTTTGACTTTGTTTCGCGATGCATGAACCCGGTTTAGTCGTGCGATGGAACATCGACAGGTTATCGATAAATCGAACGGCTAAACGTGATTTTAGAGAACGGATGTCTGTTTGCTGTTAGATATGCGGATATTTCGTACAAATCATGCGGAAAATTGCTTATCTGGCAGATGATTTGTCAGTTTTAATATCTAATATATACTAATGTTATAAAGCTGAAGAGTTTGTTTGTTTGAACGCGCTACTCTCAGGAACTACTGTACTGATTTAGAAAATTCTTAGACCATTAGAAAGCTACATTTTTCCCGAGTGACATAGGCTATATTTTATCCCGATATTCCCACGGGAACGGGCACCACGCGGGCAAAACCGCGAGGATCCGCTATAATAAATAATAATAATAAATAAATATTTGCATACAATCACACCAATTATCTAGCCCACATTAAGTTTCATGAAGAACTGTTATGGATACTAGATAACGGATAAACATACTTATACCTTGTTAAATAATAATTCATTTTATGTACATACCTATAATTTCAAACACAATGTATATTGTTAATGAAAAAATAATCTAATCTAATCTTTATACTTTTTTTTTAAAGACAAACTAAGGCAAATAAACATGTTCATGCACACAAATATTTGTCTTGTCCGGGGATCGAACCCGGGACCTCTGGCGCAGAAGGTGGGGTTAGTACCCCTGCGCCAAACAGGTCCTTATTAAATTCATATGCACATAAAATAAAAAATTTTTTTCTAAAAGCAGTAATTATGGAAGTCATAAGAATACAATGCACATAGTCATATTCATCAAAACATAGTACGAAATACTTATGACTAAATTTAATTTTAATACACACACACACTCATTCGTCATCGTCGTCGTCGTCTCAGCCACATAACACCTACTGCTGAGTATAGGCCTCCCCCAAAAAGGGGGGGTTTGCCGTTATCGCCACGCTTGGCAGGCGGGTTGGCGATCGCAGTATGGCCAAGTTTGTACGAAACGCTGCTGCCCGTCTCCTGAAGGCTGAGTCCCTTAATCGCCTTTTACAACACCCACGGGATGAGAGGGGGTAGTGCTATTCTAAGCCGACACTACACAGCTAACACTCATTAACATTAGCCAATTTATTATATTTTTAAGGTTTCAGTTTTAGGGTCATTTAAAAAATATATTATATCGATATCGACATTAATAGGAAACAAACATACACTACCCGGTAGCGAGCTAGATAACAGCGACCTAGTGACCAGCGAGTACCCAATCAAATACATTTACTTAAACAATATTACAAATGCCTGTCTGTTATGAGTGCCAATGTAGAATATCAGATAAGAAACGCTAGAGTAGTCCTATCCTAATTAATAATAAAATAAATGCGAAAGTGTGTTTGTTTGTCCTTCCTTGACGCCCTAACTAAGCAACCAATCAACTTCATTGTTGGCATAAAGAGTGAGTAGTAAAATTGTCATGTATGCTGATGACACAGCGATTGTGGCACAAGGGAAAAGTTGGAAATGGAATGAGGCGCGGTTCTTGGCTGAGTTGGCTTTAAGAAAGGTCATGTTGTGGCTAACGAGAAATGTACTGACCTTAAAGCCGCGTACTCACTAGGCGACGTTTGTCGACCGACATTTGTCTTCGGAGACATCGGGCGACATCGCGGAACATCGCCCTACGTCGTTCGATATCTTGTCGCTGTCCACATCAGTTTAGTCGATCCTATAATGTCGCTGGAAGAGGTAATGTTGTGCAGTGCAGCTTATTTAATAATTCATCTTTCAAAAATAAAAAAGAAGAAAAGAGAAGATGGTGGACTAGGAAGTACTTACAAAACAAAACAAGTGTATTCAGTGATCTTAGTGTTTGTGAAATCCACACGTCCACACTCTGTGACTTTACTTATTCAAATAGAATAGAAACCATTTATTAACAACGCACACGAAAACAGAAATACAATCAGACAAGTAGGTAGGAACATAAATTAAGACAGAAAAACAAGAATCATAGTACAATACAACAAAACAAAATGTGTGCTGCTAATAGGCCCTGTCTCAGCTAAATTAACTTCTGGGTCATTCGTTGATGGTCAGAATAACCCAGAAGCACTGATATTCTGACGGGGCCCAATGAGTGAGTAGCTACACAATAGACATAACAAAAACACAATTATAAAACAGTAATGATAAAATAAACAACAATAAAGAAATAAAGACAATGACATGCAACAATTATTTAAATAAAAACTAAAACGGGACATTAAAATAAAATAAAAAAGGTTGTTAGGCACTAAAAATTACGACTCCTTTGCCCAAATGGGTGACAAGATACATGTTGCGCGATATCGCGGTACATGTCGGGCGAAGTGTGGCAACGTCGCACGTAGTCGCCCGACATCTTTCTGGACACGAGTCGCGCGACATTTATCTCCTAATAAGTACGCGGCCTAAATCTTAATATGACTAAATTTGTCACTTTTGCCCCAACGCGCTCTTCTCAGCCAGCTTTATTGTGTAGTTTAACTGCACATAACTGTAACGAAACCTCTAACAATCCCTGTACCTGTGCTTCTATATCACGCACACATAGCATTACATACCTAGGTCTTATGGTTAATAGCTTAATATCGTGGACCGAACACATTCAGTCTGTCGCAGTTCGGATCAGAAAGCTTGTTTATGTATTTAGCAAGTTATGAGTCATTCTCGATCCTGTCACCCTTAGAACTGCATACTTTGCTCTCGCCAAGTCCATCCCATCCCATCAATTTAAGCTAACAAAAGAAGACAAGATAAAGTCTGTCAATAATTAAGATCTCGTTTGGTATTAGTGAAGCATCATTTTCACTTCATGTCGCCTATTTGGTATAATAAAGTAAATATGATACTTATCGTTTATCCTATTTACTATTATTTTAAAACCTAGTGACAATTTATTCCCAGTTGTTATATTTACACCTATACTAATGTTAAAAATAACAATAATATTAAAATAAAACAACTTTTACGGATATCAAACGCGCTTTATTTCCACGAACTAAGTTGTAATTGTCCGTATTTTTAGGTTTTTAGGGGTTTTTTGATTTTCCCGACGTTTCGGCACCTTTACAGCTGCCGTTTAACTTAGTTCGTGGAAATATAGCGCGTTTGATATCCGTAAAAGCTATTTTATTTCAATGAACAGTGCGCGCCAAAACATAAGATGTACAATAATATTAACTAATAAATAATGTCAAGTACATATATATTTTATTTCAATAAGTCACCTAGGTAATATAACGATTATAGCAATCAGTATGAATGATAGAACAGTAAAGCTAAGGACGACTAATAGTTTTTCTACGCACTAATCAAAGTACTTGGTATGTTTTGTATATAATATTAAAATACCACAGTGAATCCGGGTGATGGAGGCCTGGTCACCTGTAAAACAGGTTTTCTACCTTGGTACGAGCACCAGTCTCCACAATATTTAATTTTTAATTATAATATTTTTTTTTTATTTTTTTTTCTATTGTATACACTCCATCCAAAAATATTATCATTATAATTATTGAGGAGAAATAAAGTAATATTATCATTATCCTCTTACAAAGCATAAATGTAAAACCATATTGAGTGAGTGGCTTCTTGGCCTGGACTACGATACAGCAGAATAATTAGTTAAGTAATCTTTGCATGCTAGCACAAACAAACTACACACAAACACGCACACACACACACATATACCATATTATGTTTTTGTTTTCCTTTTGTTTTGATATTGTTTGATAGACGACCTTTTTGGCGCAAGGGTATAAACTCCGCCTTCTGAGCCAGAGGTCCCGGGTTCGATCCCCGGAAAAGACAAATATTTGTGTGCTCTAAGCTCTAATATGTATCTTATGTATGTATTCACAAAAAAGTATATAAGTATATTTATCCGTTATCTAGTATCCATAACACAAGTTCGTCATGAAACTTGACGTGGGCTAGTTAATTGTTGTGTTTTATTTTTATTTTTATTGTTAAATTAGCCTTAGGCACAGAATATTAAATATTATTACAACCTTAAGATCAAATCATGTCTATAACGCCTGTCTAATTTGAGGTGGGCGCTAATAACTAAAACTCAGTCTTATGACTACAACGGTTATTAACGCAGAACTGTTTTTTGTATACCTACGTGTCATGATTTAAAATAAACTTTTATTTATTATTATTAGTTGAAAGGACGGAGATTAATATACTTTTTATTCAGATATTCCCACGGGAACGGGAACCACGCGGGTGAAACCACATTATAAGTGGGATTAACTCCGTGCAGCTCAACGTGCTTCCGCCTGTACTATGAATACCTACAAGATATTTAATAAGTAAAATACATTATTCATAGCAGGATATCCAGTCAATAGAATTTTCGCAATAAGTATTCTGATTTTTAAGTGAAAGTGAAAACTTCTTTAGTGAGGTTGTGCTCATCAAAGTTTAAAATTTTTGGGATGGGTAAAAAATGTTTAAGTCGCATCGGGTCTCCGAACTAATAAGCTGTCCGTAGGTGATACGGAGTAGGAAACGTCCGTAACTACGTGTTTCATGCTTCTTTTTTTTTTTCTTCAATTATTTAGGAGCTTTAATCGACTAGTCGAAAATGCCAGCTCCAGAGGGTTTCGTGCTTACAGAGTAGACCTCCTACTTCGTTTAAGCGGTTTTCATTTCTGCCGGCACTCCCAGAGTGCAACCCGTTGTTTTTTTTTTTAATGAATAACGGGGTGACTCTTAACACTCATCATACCTGATCTTGAGTATTGTTATGGCTGAAGACAAAAGCGAGCCTCTCCCGGAATCCTCAATCACTGAGGAACTGGCTATCTTATCTCTGGCTGCCGGAACACAACAATGCTGAAAACATCGTTGTTATGGCGTCAGACTTAAATGGTTATTTAAACTCCTACCACCAACCAAACTAAATACAATATGTACCCCCGCTGGGAATCGAGCCTGGGACATCTAGGTCTGATACCGGTGGTTATTACCACTAGACCACAGACGATTGACACTGCTGCAACTGCAAATTACGCAGTACAGCTGTTGGGCCTTGACGTGCTTTTACCTGTACTTTTAAATTCATATTATGAATAACTAGGTATTTATATTCATAGTACGAATTCTAGAAATTCAATTACTAAAATGCATTATTCATAATCATAATATAATCTAGTCACTTGAATTTTCGCAATAGTTATCTTGATACTGCACTTTCATAATCATTCTCATGGTTGAACTAAATGTTAAAACAAACTGACTCCAGATTTTTTTATGTTTCAATCGAATTTTCATATTTTATTGTGTTATTATTGCGGGTTATATGCTGCGGATATCAGAATGACGGTATTACGTCGTATTAAAATATTATGAGCAGCCTCCCCACCGTTGCTTGTATCTACCCGCACGATTCCTATAAATAGCCCGCGCGAGCGCTAGCTTGTCATTTGTCTCTCGGCTGTCGGCGCGTTAACATCTACTAGGAGGAATCGCTGTTGGTGGATATCAGGTCGTACGAGCCATTTTTATTTTGTTTTTCATATTTTAAAGTTAAAGCAAACAAGTGTATTTCATGTCGATTTTCTTTGATTAAAATTTGAATTAAAGCTAATTGTTTTTCTGAGATCTTGTTTTTTTTAAGTCGTTGCCACTTCTGAACCTAAAATCAGAAGTGGGATAAAGACTCGTAGCCCACTACGTAGAAAAACAAGGTTGATCTTTGTTTTAATTTAGTTACAGTGTTTTTTTCACATTCTCGTTATTACTTGTTTGCTTATTCGTGTACTTGTACATTGTTTTATTGTGTGTGTTGAAGTGTTTTTCTTGATATGATGCGACAAAAATCGCGTAGCCGTGAACGGCGTCACACTCAAGGTGTGTCTAATGACGATCGGGAACGTAATATTAGAAGTACCCGCGATTTACGTTCACCCAGTTGTGTTAGTGAGCATGATGGATTACGATGCACCTCGGGTGGCCGGAATCGGAAACGTGATGAAAAAAGTGGCTCGCGCGACAGAAACCGACGTGGTTCTCGTGATAGGACTAGGCGACGCTCGCGTAGTGTTTCACGTAGACGATCGCGATCTAGAAATCGTTCTCATAATCGACATAAGCGTCGATCTCGCCGTCGATCACGTTCCCGTTCTTGTCGATCGCGTTCTCGTTCTTATAGGTCGCGCTCTCATTCCCGGCGACCGCGGTCCCGTTCGCGCCGACACGACCGTAGAGTGCGTTCTAGATCGCATAGCTTACCCCGCGAACGGACTCACCGCGCTCATGGCAACCGCATAGCTACACCCAAAGCGATAAATTCCTTAGATTCAAATACTCCACCTAGAGATAGCCACATTTCCGAATCTGTTGCTCCACCTTCCGAAGCATCCACCCTTGCTCATGCTTTGATGGAGGCGATCAAAACTATTCAACCTGCAAGGTCGCAGACTCAACACTATTTTATTTCAAATTTTGATCCTTCCATCAACAATATCGAGGTTTGGTGTGAAGAGGTGGATCGCGCAAAAGATACTAACAATTGGAGTGACCATGAATGCTTGTCACGTGTAGCCTCCTGTCTTAAGGGCGACGCTAGGGTGTGGTTAAGCGAGTGGGTAACCAATGATAGAACTTGGTCGAATTTCAAAAGAGAATTTAAAGCGCTTTGTCCCAGTAAATTAGATTATGCGAACATTTTATTTAACGCAATGACAATGACGTCCGATAAGTACCCAACATACGCGGAATATGCACGTCGTACGTTATTACGTTTAAAAATAGTACAGGGGCTTAGCGATGAGCTTAGAACACTCATTGTTATTCGTGGCATAGATAGTCCCCAAGTTCGTGCGGCTGCTGCCAATGCTCAGCTCACCCCAGATAGCCTCGTTTCATTTTTGTCCATATATACGAAACCAAATAATCGCACAAGTCAGTTTGATACTTTTAATAGCATTAAGAAGCGTATATCTAATAAACCTAATGCACGCGGCAATATAGCTATAAAGTGTTTCAAGTGCGGATTGCGTGGTCATCTTGGACGCTTTTGCAAATCTAACCTAACTCCTAATGCTATGTCCACCACACAGCCCGGTCCTAGCAACATTTGTTCATTTTGTAAGAAGCCGGGTCATATAGAGGCCAATTGTTTTGCAAAGTCACGATCAGATCCACGAAACCAACGCAATGTTAATCTTTGTTCGTCTCGCCGGTACGATCCCTCACGAGATGTCACTACTGCTGTGGTGGATGGCATACCGGTTGATGTCCTCATTGACAGTGGCGCTCTAGATATATCCCTGGTTTCCTCCGATGTTCTTAAATATATTTCATGCCAACCTAAATTTAGAAGATGTGTGTTAAAAGGTATTAGTGATAAAGAGATAGTTGCGACATCATATATAACGGTAACGATTGAATTTAGTGAAATATCTGTGGAAGTAGATTTAGTAGTAGTACCAGCGGTGTACATGAATGCACCCATTATAATAGGCACCGACGTACTTAACCGCGACGGTATTGTCTACGTAAGGTCAAAAGATAAGCAGTATCTAACTCGTAACGATACACCTTATTTCAACATTAATAACGTCCAAACTGATTACCAAGTCGAAGTAAATACACCACTGCAGGGCAAGGATTTAGACTCCCTTATGTTGGTAATTCGTGAATTTTCTGAATTCTTGATATCGGGTACCGCCACTACCACAGTTAAGACGGGTGAGATGGAAATTAAACTGATTAGTACTACACCCATCGTATATCGACCTTACAAACTTTCATATCAAGAGAAGCTCAAAGTCAGGGAAATAACTCAAGACTTGTTAGATAAAAAGGTTATCCGTCGTTCCAAATCCGCGTATGCTAGCCCAATAATATTAGTTAAAAAGCGAGACGGCTCAGACAGGCTTTGCGTAGACTTCAGAGCCTTAAATCGTATAACGGTTAAGGATCGATACCCTCTCCCGCTCATTGACGATCATATAGATAGGTTAGGAAGCTTTAGGTATTTTTCCAGCCTAGATATGGCTACTGGCTTTCACCAAATACCCTTAAAAGCGGAGTGCATTCACATGACAGGATTTGTGACCCCTGAAGATCACTTTGAATACATAAAAATGCCATATGGATTAGCCAATTCCCCTACAGTGTACCAACGTATTATAAACGACACTTTACGTGACTTGATAGATGAGGGTAACGTTCTAGTTTACGTAGACGACGTTCTCCTTCTTAGTAACTCCGTTGATGAGGGCATACGGTTATTGCGAAGAGTATTAGAAACACTTACGAAAGCGGGTTTCTCTGTAAACCTACGAAAATGTTCCTTTTTAGTAAATGAGGTAGAGTATCTGGGAAGGGTCGTGTCTGAAGGTCAGGTTAGGCCGAGTAAGCGTAAAGTAGAGGCTCTAGTTAATACCGCGCCACCTCAAAATGTAAAACAAGTGCGTCAGCTTCTTGGTCTTGCTGGCTACTTCAGGCGATACATACGAGACTACGCCACTAAGACCGCCCCTATAGCTCATCTAACTAGAAAAGGTGTAGAGTTTCGCTGGACTCCCGAACATGAGACCATTCGTCAAAGTTTAATAGAACTCCTAACTAATGAGCCATTACTAACCATTTTTGACCCAAGTCTTTCCACTGAAGTCCACACTGACGCAAGCAGTGCTGGTTACGGAGCAATTTTACTTCAAACTCGTAATGATGGTAAAAAACACGTGGTAGCATACTTCAGCAAAGTTACACAAGGAGCTGAAAGTAAATACCATTCATACGAGCTAGAAACGCTTGCAGTTGTTAAAGCACTCCAGCACTTTCGGCACTACTTAGTAGGTTTAAAATTTGTAGTAGTTACAGACTGCAATGCCCTTAAATCCACCGAGCGTAAAAAAGATCTTCTACCACGTGTCGCTCGCTGGTGGATATATCTACAAGATTTTAACTTCAGTCTTGAGTATAGAAAGGGAGCGTTAATGCCTCATGCTGACTATTTAAGTAGAAATCCCATTAGTAGTGTGAACCAAATTTCTAGACCTCGTAACTGGGCCCAAATAGCGCAGGCTGCCGATAATGAGACCCAAGAGTTGATGGAGAAGCTCTCTGGTGGTGAACTCGATACTAACCGTTACGTTGTACAAAATAACATCTTGTACTACCGCTTTACACCCCAGGGATTAGAACCGCGACTCCTTTGTTACATTCCTAAGGGACATCGGTTAAGCCTCCTCAGGGTGTTTCACGATGAGCATGAACACATTGGACCTGAAAAGACTTTAGATCTCATTATGAGACATTTCTGGTTCCCGGGACTCAAACAATTTGTCAACAAATATATTGCCCATTGCCTTATATGCATCTCAAAAAAACGCGTGCCTCGAGCCCCATTGCAAAATATATCTTCCTGGGAAAAACCAGATACTCCCTTCCATACAGTTCATGTCGATGCCCTTGGTCCACTGCCCGTATCCGAAGGGTATAAATTTGTGTTAATATTAGTTGATGCCTTTACAAAATATTCATTGTTGTACCCTATATATCGTCAAGACGTAATCGAACTTAAGCGAGTAGTTACGCAAGCGATTTCACTGTTCGGCGTACCAAAGCTCATGGTAACAGATAATGAACGAATGTTTGAATCGAACGAATTTGTGTCATGGGTGAACGAGTTAGGCTGCGACCTCCATTATATCACACCGGAGATGCACCACTCCAACGGGCAGGTTGAGAGGTATATACGAACGGTTCTTAACATGCTTCGTATAGAAACCAACCATAATGGCGCATCTTGGTCTGACACTCTCTGGAAATTACAACTAGTACTGAACATTACCAAGCAGAAAACTATTCAAACTTCCCCATTAAATCTTATGATCGGTACCGACGCAACCACACCTGTTATACGTGCTTTAGTGCGCGATGTAGCTATCGAAGGAACTTCACCCAATCGAGAAGCACTACGCGAAGTTACCAGGGGCAGAGCTCGCCGACTGCTTGAAGAAAATCAGGCTCAGCAGGACGAGCGTGTAAATAGAACGCGACGGGCACCTCGCAAGTTTGATGTGAACGACCTTGTCTTCGTTATTAAATATGCTCAGTCCACAGGGAAGCTCGACCCGGGGATGCGTGGTCCCTATAAGGTGACGAAGGTCCTTCCGAGCGGACGCTATGAGTTACGGTTGCTAAGTGGCAGCTATGGAAAAACGACACAAGCCGCTGCTCAATACATGGTGCCGTGGCGTGGCGAGTGGTGTCCCGAGACCTGTGCCGCACTATTTGAGAGTAAGTTATGAGTTAGCATGTTACGTTTGTCGTCGTGCTAGACACTTGTTAGTGTCGACCCGTTTGTCGGGCAAGCCTGTTACGTTTGTCGTCAGGCAGACGCTTGGCAGCGTCTACCCGTTGGTCGGGTGAGCATGTTACGTTAGTCGTCATGCTGGATGCCGGGAGGCATCGGCCCGTTAGTCGGGTCATGTTACAGGTGGAGCGCTCTGGTGGGGACCGGTGGTGCTACAGCTTCACTGAGATGGATAAGAAGGACAGTACCTACCTAGACTTTGGATATGGTTTGATTTTAAAAGAGACGTCTCATATTATTTAACAAAGCGTGACGAATGACTCCTGAATGTGTGCATACATGATAGTTGAATGTGGAAGCCTGAATTAAATAAAAGATGATGTGTGAAAGATGTGTTTGGAAATGTTTATTTGCTTTATACATAAACTAATCAAAAAATGCATTTTCAGATGATGATGATGATAATAATGATTCTGAGACGCCTGAGGCTCTTCCAGCTCCAACCGCAGGACCTTCCATGCCATCACTGGACCCTGATGGTGATGCCGGACCCTCCACATCTGTCGGCGCTGAAACCGTGCCGGAAAACCGCTCTGGATGTCTGGCTGAAGAGGGCGCTGGACCGAGCTGCAGTTCAAGTTATAGTGTCGCGGACGACACTTCGTCAGGAGAGGCCGTATGAGCAGCCTCCCCACCGTTGCTTGTATCTACCCGCACGATTCCTATAAATAGCCCGCGCGAGCGCTAGCTTGTCATTTGTCTCTCGGCTGTCGGCGCGTTAACATCTACTAGGAGGAATCGCTGTTGGTGGATATCAGGTCGTACGAGCCATTTTTATTTTGTTTTTCATATTTTAAAGTTAAAGCAAACAAGTGTATTTCATGTCGATTTTCTTTGATTAAAATTTGAATTAAAGCTAATTGTTTTTCTGAGATCTTGTTTTTTTTAAGTCGTTGCCACTTCTGAACCTAAAAATATATTAAATAAATAAATTTAAAAAATAATGTAAACAAACACACACACACACAGCTTAAATTACATCACTAAATACAGAGCATTTTGTTTTTAGTAGAACAGCAGAATAATCGTGTTAAATTACCAAGCGCCGATAGAGCACGGGCTGCTTAGGTCAAAGATATAGAACATATCTTTTTAGTGGTTTTTTTTATATTTTTGATATCGACCGCCGACTCAAATAGCTAAATCACCCATTTCCTTGGCTACTTACTTAAAACAATATTTTTACGTTTGGTTTTGCTTATGCTGAGTATTCAATAGGTATCTAATGCTTAAAATATGAAAGTTAAAATAAATTCTAAAATTAAATATTTTTTTTTATTTTTTTTATAAATTGTCTTCTATATCTTTGACCTGAGCAGCCCCTGCTCGATCGGCACTTGATAAATTAACACCTTATATAAACTATTTACATCTAAGTATAAACTTTTTAATTTTGCATTTTTACATTACTATTTTTATGTGATAAATATTAATATATAAATTTTATTACATTAGTATATTTTCTAGTTTAATATTTATTTACATTTATTTTTAGATTAAATGCAAGATTGTACGTCACTAATTGTGGAAGTCGCTGTGGCCTGTTATTCTACAACAGATCGCGAGATTAATTTATTGTGTTAATACTATACTTATATGTTAATGATTTTATATAAATAAATAAACTCCCAGATACGGAACAAACATAAATGTTCATCACATAAATTATGGTCCCAGATGGGATCGAACTCACGACCCTTCGCAAATGGCATGAAGATTATTTTGTGCAAAAAAATAACCTGTCATTAAACAACCTGTCATTAAACACAAACACTCTTAACTTCTATCCTAAGAGTAATAATATAGATTTCACTAGCGGCTGTCCGCGGATTCACTCGCGTGGTTCTCGTTCCCGTGGGAATATTGGGATTAAAAGTAGCCTATGATTTAATCCAGGTTATTTTCTATCTTTGTGCCAATTTTTTTCCAAATCGATTAAGTAGTTTTTGCGTGAACGAGTAACAAACAGACAAAAGTGACATACTTTCGCGTTTTTAATATTAGTAGGATTTCATAAAAATGATATATTTTATCTAAAAACTGGTATTTAAGGCACCTTACTTCTAGATCAAATCGATTTGCAAAGACAAATTTTAATTTATTGATATTAAATGTAGGTTATTCTTAGTTTTCACTTCAAGTAAAGTTAATTTAATGAAATCCAATACTGTTTTCATTACGCATATTTGAAACAATCTTTTACGATAATAGTTCAATAAAAAACAAGATTTTACATTCTTTAGATAGCCATCGAGTAAAACTGGTAAGAATCGTTATTTACATTAGAAATACCTTGTTTCACTACTGGTTTGTCTTTGATCTACGAATAATAGGACTTGGTATTTGATTGTTTTATTTTAGGTCAAAAGAAGACGTTCCCATTCCGCCATTTAAGATTTATTCTCGGTACTAGCCACGCGGCTGTGAGTTGGACGGCGTTTTTTTTGTTATAGTATAATTAATTATAAAGTTAAAGATTAAAAAATAAAATTATTTTAGTTATATAAGGTGTTCATTTATCAAGTGCCGATTGAGCCAGGGCTGCTCAGGTCAACAATATAGAAATATTAGCACAAACAATATTTTTTATTCAATTTTCTGATTTCGGCCGCCGCCGACTTAAATAGCCAAATCGCCCATTTCCTTGGTTACTTACTTAAAACAAATTTGGTTTTGCGTTTCGTTTTGCTTACGGTGAATATTCAATAGGTATCTAATGCTTTAAATATGAAAGTTAAAATAAATTCTAAAATATCATTTTTTTTTTATTTCTAAATTCTGATCTATATCGTTGACCTGAGCAGCCCCCGCTCGATCGGCACTTGATAAATTAACACCTCATATAGTACCTACTGTTAAAACAAAAAAAATACATTTAATCATTACAAATAAGTTCTTCGGCGATTGATAGTAGTTAAAACGCTATACGGAAAAGGAAGTACTTTTTGATATAAGTCTATAAGATGATATTGTTGATATTGGTGTGAGTAAGTGTAAGAAATATTTATTTATTTATAGGCTAGCTAGGCCCTCTGGTAGTTTTCGAAAACGTTGATAGGTAACATCAACTCGTATCTCTTTTTATTTGAGTGAGAGGAATGCATTTACGCATAATACGCATAAATACGCATACTAGGGGGTAAAGATATCACGAAGCCTAAGCGTTTCTCCATTGTAAAATAAAAAATACAAAACTAAAAAGTAAGTCAACTCCTTTTTTTTCTACCTTCAAGTAGCATTAGTGTTCACAAGCGCATTGACGATGCTATCTTATCATAATAGACGTTAACGGAAGCCCGGGGGTAAAACTAGTTTTATTGTTTATTTTCTAGAACATTCAATATTAAGTATCACTAGTTTACTGTAAATCTTTAAAGGCACTTAGTAGAAGCAAAATCATAAAGTCGTGTTTCTGGGTACATTACATTACAAATCTAGATAAAGGTATGAAGAAATTTGACTAACCATCTTATAATTTTATATAAAAAAAAACCGGCCAAGTACGAGTCGGACTCGCGCACCGAGGGTTCCGTACAAAAATTTACGGTTTTCGCAATTTTTCCTTTATCTGTACTATAAGACGTTACTTCGTACCAAATTTCAAGATTCTAAGTTCACTGGAAGTACCCTGTAGGTTTTGATTCCCTTGAGAGTTTCGAAAATTTTTGGAAATTTCCGGCATAAAGCTGTATCTTTTGATTGCTTTGGCTTAGAAGTTTGTTTTTTTCACAGCTCCAAGGGACAGTAGACCTGAGTATTAGATGTAAATTTCAGTTTGATACGCGTTCCTGAAAAAAACGGTCTTGACAGACGGACGGACGGACAGCGAAGTGATCCTATAAGGGTTCCGTTTTTTCCTTTTGAGGTATGGAACCCTAAAAAGTAGATATTTTTCCGTATAGCGTCTTAACGACTGCAAAATACTATCGAGACGTTAGCACGAAGTTAGACGTGATAAACATTTTTTGGTTACCCATCCTTCCGGTATCAGACCCAGGGGTACCGGGTTCAATTCCCAGCGGGGGTACATATTTTATTCGGTTTGGTTGATGATAGGACTTGTTGTAAGTCCACCTGGTTAGCTACCACCATCTTATCTAACTCTGACGACATAACAATGTTTTCAGCATTGTTGTGTTCCGGCAGTTAAAGTTAAGATAGCAATTTCCTCAGTAGAATAGAATAGAATAGAATATCGTTTATTGCTAATACTGTGTACACATAATTTTGCAGGTAGTAATGCATAACAAAGACACAACAGTATACCCATAACGGATATGCAACATAAAATAACTGCAACATAAAGTAACTTTATAATAACAGAACTTTATACTTTTAAAATTAAATTTACAAGAAATTTATACCTATACATTTTTTGTATCAAAATATTCAGCCAGATTATAAAAAGGACTTTTTAACAACCAAGCCTTTAATTTAAATTTAAACGTAGGTAAGCTTAAGGCTTTAATTTCAGTAGGCAGGTGATTGAATATTTTGATACCATAACTAAAAGCACTTTTAAAATAAATTTGGTTGTTGTTCCTTGGTACAACAATATCATACTTATATCTATGACGAAGATTTGAACGACTAGAGGCTTTATTTATAAAATATTCACTATTTTTCTTAATAAATACTGAAATTTCTAAAATGTATATACAAATCAAGGTAAGATAACCATGTTCCTTAAATATGTTTCTACAGGTGTCTGTAGAATATAAATTGTAAATTATACGTAAGCATCTTTTTTGTAATATGAAGGTTGACTCGACATTTACAGAGTTTCCCCAAAATATGATGCCATAAGTTAGTAATGGATAAACTTGGCCAAAATATGCAGCCCTAGCCACTTCTGTGGAAGTTGTTTCGGAAAGTATCGAGAGCGCATAGCAATTGCTGGATATTCTTTTGTTTATTTTTGCGATGTGTGATTTCCAATTCAAGTAAGCATCTATATTTACTCCAAGAAAATTTATCTCATCAACTTCATCAATTTTGGTGTCATTGTCTTTGATGTTTAATTTGAGTGTGTTTGATTTATAGTTTCTGAATTGAATCAATTTTGTTTTAGACAAATTTACATTTAAATTAATTGAATTTAGCCACTGTACAATATTTTGCAATGTTTGATTAATATTATTTTCAACGTCATTTATGTCTCTGGATGGGTTTGGAATGAAAATAGTAGCGTCATCAGCGAACATAACACACAGATTTTCTGTAACATTTGGTAGCTGATTTACGTATATTAGAAAAAGAAGAGGGCCAAGTATGCTTCCCTGCGGTAAACCCAGGATGACGTCTTTAGGCTGTGATTGAATTTCTTCAAAAAATTTACTATTTTTGTTAAAATTATCCATTACAGTGACTTGTTTTCTATTTTGCAAATAGCTTTTTAAAAGATTTAGACCTAACCCACGTACACCCAAATTTTCCAACATACGTAGTAGTGTATCGTGCTTTACACAATCGAACGCCCTAGACATATCAAGGAAGAGACCAACGCAAGGCGTTTTATTATTCAACGAATCCCATACAGCTGTAAGTATTTTATAGATTGCGTGTGTAGTAGACTTCTTTTTTTGGAAACCGAACTGATTTTTATGTAGCAAATTATATTTATTTAGAAAATCCAACAATCTTTTATATATTACTTTCTCAAATATTTTTGAAAAGTTTGGCAACAATGCTATGGCTCTATAATCACTTACGTTACTCTTACTTCCTTTTTTGAACAGTGGTTTTATTTTTGCCTTTTTTAAGTCATCAGGAAATATACCCGTTTGAAGCATTAAATTCAAAATATAAACAAGAGGATCAATTATATATTCTAGAGAGTTTTTAATAACTTGCATTGGTATCTCATCTAAGCCACAGCTTTTTTTATTTTTTAGCCCTATTATGGTGTTTTTCAACTCTTGTTTATCCACTGGTTTTAAGTAAATACTATGTAAATTTGCAGACGGGAGGGGATATTGTTTATTTACCTTATTACAACTATTTGTTGCTACAAAATGATCGTTAAACAAATTAACAATTTTGTTCACATCAGTAACGACATTTTTGTTAACGATAACTTTATCTATGGTACTTTTAAAGGTATTATGCACGGTAGTTTGATTTTTTATTAGATCCCATGTGGCTTTATTTTTGTTTGTACTGTGCTTAATAAATGAAATGTTCGATTTTCGTTTCGCTAAACGTATTACAGATTTTAAAGTTTTACAATATTTTTTATAGTGGGGTAATAATGAAATGTTTCGTTTCAGATATATTTTGTTATGTAATGCCCTTTTTTCTTTGGACGCTCGATATATACCTTGTGTTTGCCAGTTTGTTTTTTTCTTATAAGAGACTCTGGCTTTTCTTTTGGGAATACATAAGTCATATAACAATTTAAAAATATTAATAAATTTCTCATATGCTAAGTTAACATCATCACATTTATATACTTCTGAAAAACTTACTTGAGATATGTAATTTAAAAATATTTCTAAGTGCTTTTTAACATTTCTTTTATTTACAAACCAGTATTTTTCAACAAACTCCTGGTGACATGGTAGGCTAATCATTTGACCTGAGTGATCAGATAAACCTAAGCGCAGTACCTTTGAATTATAATTTCTCAAATTAGTTATTATGTTGTCTAAGCATGCTTTCAGTCTAGTTGGTTCATGAATAGTTAACTGTACATTATATTTTAGCAAAGTATTTTTAAATAATAAACATTGCTTACTGTTTACCAATGTATTAACATTAAAGTCACCAGTTATGATAACCTTTCTTTTCGAATATTGAGATCGGATTGTTATTTTATGTAACAATAAATCTAGTGATTTAATAAATACATCAAAGTTTGAATCAGGTGTTCTGTAGATACATATAATTATATAGTTTAATTCAGGTAACAAGATACCACAACATTCGAAGTTAACATCCATACTTAAAGATTCAGTAGATTGTAACAATTGAAAATTTATATTATTTTTTACATATATGCAAACGCCTCCTCTTGATTTATTTCTACAATGAGAGGCAGCCACTTTATATCCAGGTATTTGAAGAATATTTACGTGACAACTCTTAAGAAAGGTCTCGCTAAAACATAAAACATCAATATCTTGTAATGATAATAGTATCTCTATCTGTCCAAGCTTAGATCTTAAACCTTGTGTATTTTGGTGAAATATATTTAAATTGTTTTTTATGAGTAATGGTTGCATGTCAACACTATTGCTCTGTAAAGGGACGAAAGGAAGATGTATTTTCCTCTGCAATTATATTAGAGCTAGAAGCACAGTGTTCATTGCCAACCTCGTTTAAAACTTGATACGTATTTCTTGCAATATATAATATGAGTCTGTTGAGATCATTCAGCACAATATTAATACCGGTAATGTTTATTTTCCCTGAATATCTCGAGAACATATTGTTTGAGTATTCAAGATTTTTATTTGAATCTAATAAAAAACAATATTCGTGAATTTGGTTATCTCTATATAATATTTGATTAAATATTTCAACTCTTTTATTGAAAATATTGGAGTAAGGTCTAATCTTGAACGTAGGTACACACAGTATAACATTTGTATGCTGCACTGCAAGAATTTTTTGCTTCAATATTTGTATTGTTTCTTTATAGTCCTTCGACATGTTAAAATCAGACTCTCCTATTATTATTACACAGTAATCATTTACGGTAAAATCTTGAAGCTTATCTTGTAGCCCTCTTGATAATTGTTCAACGCCACTTCCAGGAGTACGGTAATGACAGCATTTGTAGTCTTCTTCAAAGTTATTTCTTACAATATTTGAGGTTTTATTCCCATCTATGCTGCTAATTAGACAAAGTTTTGGTATTGTCTTTGGTTGACTGTTTTTGGTTCCACTTTTTGAGAGTTTCTCATTGTTGTTTTTATTAATCACCATTTCGAATTTTTTGAGCGGAGTGGATATATATGGTCCATTTGCTTTATTATTGTCGTTATTTTCATCTACATTAATAGTTTGGTATAGAGTTATAATTTTTTCTTGGTTTCGGGTCTTCTGCTTTAATTCAGTATTGACATCATTTAATTTTATGATTTCCTTTTTCGCAGTATTTAATTCAGCTTTCAACCTTTTTATTTCCAATTTCAATTCATATTCCATCTGGTTTTCACAATTATTCGCATCTAATAAACTAATAAAACTTTGTGTGTCTGGGGCTGTTTCATTCATAGACAAAAATGATTCCGTCAAGTTAGGTAAAGACTTTTGTTTTTTATTTCTTCTAACTGTGACAAAGTTGTCCTCATAGAATGTTACAGAATTTAGTGATTCGAATGAATTTTCTGTTGGAATATTTATCTGTATCGGTTCCTCAATATTTATAGGCACTTGTTTGTATGTACATGTATCACATTTACATTTTTTTCTGTTTTCGGTTGACATAAGGTAAAATAATTTTTCTGCGATACTAGTGCAATCCAAATGATATAAATGTTGACAATCTGTACATTTTATAAAATCGCTTTTGGTTATTTCCTTTTTACACTTACTGCATACAGATTCCATTTTGATAAATTCCAATTCTTTTGAGAGCTCCCTCGTTTACAGATGTCGCTAGTTGTTGTGAAGAAATATTTAAGGTACACACATTACACATTTATTGTTAGTTCTTTTAAATTTTTCGTTTACAACCACTATAAACAGTTTTTATATTTATAGTGATCAGATCAATTTCACGATTGTTTTAAATCGATTATTTTTGTCCATTGTTTATTTTTTAACTTTTGGAAACATACCCTTACTTCTCATGCCGTTCACAGATGTCGCTAGTTGTAGTGAAGAAATATTTTTATTTTAGAAACACATTTCACAGATTATTTTTATTTCTTTTGAATTTTTCATTTACAAACACTACTAACAGTTTTTATATTAATAGGATTCACTTTCACGGTTGTTTGTAATCAGTACACATGATCAAGGACTTATTTATTTAAAAGAAGAGTCATAAAAACATATGAGTTAAAAGTTCATTGACACTTATGTTTGTATACGCGCGTTATGGCGGTTTGTTTTTAAAACTACTTGCGTCATTAAATAATGTTCGAAACACTTTTACTGTAACAAGGAGACGGGTAATTGTTTGTTTATTAAATGAAAATAACAAATGTCTACTGTTATTGACTATTTTAAGCACTGCGATTTCGTATTTATTCCAATTTGTTCTTCAAATAAACAGCACTTTTTCACAACACGTATTTCACTTTCCTTGATAATTGTCACAGGTATAACGTTACAAACGATAGATAGGATGTATTTCACTTTAACTCAAATAGTTATTATGCAATCACTATGAAAAAACTAAGTTTTACTATTATTAAAAATATTTTATGACGGAGCTGATGTTTACATGGATAGCAGCGCCATCTATTGAGGACAGATTGAGGATTGCGGGAGAGGCTCGTTTCCATCTTCAGCCTTATCAATACTTTACATCAGGTATGATGTAGGCTAATAGACTCCCCTTTAATCATAAAATAAAATAAAAAAAATATTAATCATAGCGAAAATTGCCTAAACAATGTTTCAAAATAATATTCCCTTATTACATGACGAACGTTGAAAGCTCTCATCATTATTTTCGGTACAAATGAATATTAATTAAATTAAAAGCAGTTCTATTTTGAGTAAGTACCTACTTTAGGTGCGGCATAATAGTTTTTATTACAACGTTGTTAAAGTGGCAGTTAGTCAAAGTATTAGTTTTAAAGACCAATTACTTTTCTAGTCGTTCTGTATTTATGTAATGAAAATTTAATAATGGATTTCAAGCTAATCTAAATTTTTCGCTTTTATGGATTAAAACGCGCTATTTATTATTATGACGTTTAGTTTTATATTGTGTATTATTCTATTTAATAGAGAAACGTGTTTTAATTCGTCATTTGCTAGCAAGACATCAGTGTCCAGAGAATAATAGAAATCAATTGTCGCAAAACCCAGTGGGCTCTGTCATCAGGCATTTTAATGTCCCCACTGTTGGGGCACTGGCCTTCCTAATGGATGGATAAGGAAATTGGGCCATAACCCACCACGCGGGTCCAATGCGGATTGGCGGGTTTTAACAACTGCAAATGCAGCCGGGACCAACGGCTTAACGTGCCTTCTGAAGCACGGAGGAGCTCGAGATAGTAAATTTTTGGTCACCTATCCCGTGACCGACCATTGCGAAAGTTGCTTAACCTCAACAATCGCAGATTATTACCAACCTACGTTTTTTTTCTGTGAATTCTTAAAAGAAGCAAGTGTAACTCTTAAGTCAATAAAATTAAAACATAATTTGCTTACAGTAAAGACGCTGATAAAGTGCTTTCTTCATTGGAAAGGTTAATTAATTTGCCAACGATGTCATTTACTAATCAGTATGATATTTTATTATTTTTATCAAAGAATTTCTTTAAAAGTACTACGAAATAAACCTTATTTCTAAGAAAAAGGTTATTTTTACTTCAAAAATTTAGAACTACCAGTATTAGTAAAATAATATTTCGGTAAATGTTCTTGAGTGGAGATTGCGATCGCAATGGGCTGCGAACCTGTGACTATCGTTTCCGGACCACATCTTAGACCCAATCAATGCCAGATGTGGTGTCGTTGAGGTGTTGACTTGCTGCACCTTTGATGCTTTGCTGCCCGGCAAGGGATTTTTGGCGTACGGGTATGTATGTATACAGTCTATGTTAAGATATTTACCTGTATCCAGGCCACAAGAGCCAACCATTGTTCAAAAATTCTTAATTAAATAAATCAACTGTTTTATGATTTTTTATTTTTTGCATTTTTCAATGCTATTTTTATACTTATGATAAATTATATAATTTTTTTTTTAAGTTAATTTTTTGGATATTTGGATGTATTTAGCCTAATCACGCCAAAAACGTCTGAACAGATTTGGATTAAATTTGGTTCACATGTAGTTTATAAATTGTCACCCCGGCTACTACTAGGTATACATATTTATATATATTGACTTGTTAACATCTCCATCCAAAGGTCAAACCATATTGATCGAATTTGTAATTCCGAAATACATTATACGCAAATGTATAAAAGGAATAGAACCGAGTAAATTTCGCAACGGAAGTTCGGGAACATAAATTCGATAGAATGTGGCTTGGCCCTTATTTAAATTGTCATTTAAAAAAGTAATCAGAGTGATATAACAATTACGTTCAGTTTAAAAAAAAACATTATTAACATTTTAAATGCTATTTACTACAAAACTTTTGTGCAACTTTATAATTCATAAATTATAACTTAATTAATCTTGCTTTAATATAACGAATCAAAAGGATGTTAAGAGATAATTGGACAGTTTCTGCTCATAGGGGCACGGCACTTTCAATAATTAACGAATGAATAATTTACATCAATTAAAAACGTAATTTATCAGTCGGTTCGACTCCGCACTGCATTCGTATGCTGAGGCCCCTACTATCAGGCCCTACCGCCAACTTTGAGCGCAGTATTATTCCAATCTTACCAAGCTATCTAACTACGAATCTCTTAAAGTAAGCTAATTTTTTGCCGGAAGTTTTGTGACGTCATGTGTGACGTGTGTCAAAATGTGAAAACTTCAATAAAAAACAAAACGTTGAAAACATGATGATTTCTAATACTGCAGTATAAGAAACCTCCATTAGATCCTTCTTCGTACAGTTGTACGGACAAGCAGGTCACGACATCAAATGGGTCTGGTCGTCAAAAGTGCACTGAAAACACAGAAACTTAAAAAAAACTCGGCTCGCTCACCGTGGGTTCCGCAAAAATTATAAATTGTTCAGTAAGGCAAGCATGAATAACTATTTATTTATTTATTTATTAGGACTGCCAGTGAAAATTACATTGAATCATACATAGGATTAACAACGACAATTGGTAAGTTCATGCAAAATGTAAAATTCTATTAAAGGCTGCCACATCATGCTCCTAAATACGGACGGTTTTTTTTTTATGATAAGAAAATAAATACAAGAAATTCTTATGAATACATAAACCTAGTAGTAAAGAAAGAAAGTAAATTACATGTAATAATTGATAAGAAACATCTGAAAAAGACTATGCATCACTCAACAACTCTGTCACCTTCTTTTTAAACTGACGGAAAGAGCTGTGAAAAATGTCAACATTCTCATGCAATTTATTTTAAGTGTCAGGCAACTATTGAAATAGTATCGAGTTAGTTTCGAGCACGTAATGTCAAAAAATGTATAGGAAAATGTAGTACGTCCGGTAGGAACTCTGCTCAATATGTCATACATTTTTTTACTTTAATTCCTCGATCGATACTTACTCGAAAGTTATTCATGCTAGCCCCACAGGAATTGAGCCTCGCAGTTTTCCAAATTTTCCCGAAATTCAGTTTCCAAAACTCAAAACTAAAATTTTCATGATTTAATCACAAATGTCTTTTAGGACTTTCCGTTGACTCTAGGTCAACGGAAAGTACCCTATGAATTTTAATTCCCTTGAAAGTATCAAAGTATACGTTTTTGCTACTTTTTGAAGTTTGATTTTTTCACAACTTCAAGAGATTGTTGACATCAATATGTAATAGTTAAAATTTCAACTCATACCTCCACGCGATCCCGAGCTTTTCCCGAAATTCAGTTTCCGAGACTGAATATTTTTATGATTTAATTTGTAATGTATAGTTTTTAGTTTTTTCCTGTATTTGTAATAAAAGACGATATTATATACAAAATTTTATAGTTCTAGGTCAACGAGAAGTAGGTACCTATCCTATGAATTTTGATTCCCTTGAGAGTGTCAAAGTACTTATACGCTTTTGCAGCATAATTGGCCTTACCTTTTTTAACGTTAATTTTAAAAGTTTGATTTTTTCACAGCTTCAACAGATTGTTGACGTGAATATATGGTTTTAATTTCAACTCAACAACCTCTAAGCGTTGCCAAGATAAACGAGAACGGACGGACGGACATACGGACAACAAGGTGATCCTATAAGGGTTCCGTTTTTTTCTTTTGAGGTTCAGAACCCTAAAAATGCAAGTACCTAACTCATGCGCCACATCAGAGATGGAGCTGTACACTGCGTAAAGCGCATTCATGCTAACAATATTCGCCACGCTTGGCAGGCGGGTTGGCGATCGCAGTATGGCCAAGTTTGTAGGAGACGCTGCTGCCCATCTCCTGAAGGTTGAGTCCCTTAGTCGCCTTTTACGACACCCACGGGATGAAAGGGGGTAGTGCTATTCTAAGCCGACACTACACAGCTCTGAAGCGTTAATATCAGTAAAATAAACAGTTATAATAAAAGGACCGTGCCGAGGTGCCGTGTGGTGACGGCATAAGAATACAAGTGTCGCCACTCCCTTACATGCCTGGGATGTCGTAAGAGTCGACTAAGAGGCTCGACGCATTGTACACCTGTGCAAGAGAAGGAAAACTTGAAACAAACCCTCTACCAACCCGTCTGGCCAGCTTGGTAGCAGTAGGCAGCAATAACGTCCTATGAACGCCACAACAGGCGTGAGCTAGGAGAGGCCTATGTCCAGCAGTGGACGTCGATGATGATGATGATGAATAAAAGGACATAAAATATACAAACGAAAACGTACAAAAAACTTCATTTCAAGTGGATAATATTGTGATCATCAACATCATCAGTCATTACATGTTGCCACTGCTGTTATGGATAAGAAGAATGGGCCTGGGTCATGGCCCATTCGGGCCCAGTGCGGATTGGTGGGTTACGCAGACTTCAATAAAAAAGACTCCTATTTAGTATCAATATCCTTCAAAATTAACCGAAAACTCATCAAAGGACTTTAAATTCAGAACAAGAAGGTTTAAAATGAAACAAAACCACATAATTTATATCCACGGAAGCAAACAATCAAAAACTTTGAGGCCTGTCCTCAGACTAAGCTTACAGTTACTATGAAGTTTTATGAACCTTATTAGGAGCTGCATAAAACTGAAAGTCGTTTGACAGTTAAATTATTGGTATGATTTTGTAAAATTGTTTCAGAAGAATAATACAGATTGAGAAAGTACGAAGAGGTAAATCAATTTTCAATGTCTTGAGGAGGCTGTGGAAATGATACAGAATATTTTTTTTACGAAAAATTCGACGACCTCCATGGTAGAGTAGTACATACACCAGTTTCATGGTGTCGCCGACTCTGAGGTCTCGGGTTCGAATCCCGGTAGGGGCAAATGTTTTTATAATGAATACGAGCATTTGTACCCGAGTCATGGACGTGTTATATATTTCTACACATAAATACTAATATATTTATACATTTATGTATATAGTAATTATGTGTATTATATCCGTTATCCTAGTGTCTCATAAATAACAAGCCTTACAGTGCTTACTATGGGGCTAGGTTAATTGGTGTGAGTCACAGACCCAAATCGAGATAGACGGTACAAGTGTACCTATCTTGCGTGTCAAAAGTTTGATCCACGGTCAAAGTTTTACGACCTACGCTAACTTAGGCTTAGACTGAGACTTAACCGCTTGACAACTTTGCCATGAAAACACCCGTCCCTCAGAAACGAAACGTCTTGCGACGTGCCAGTAACACATTTTTGTTCTTTTTGATTTACCTCCCAACTAGATAAAAGAAATCATTTTATATTTTACACACAAGTTATGAAAGCCCAGTGAATCGAAAATTATTGAAGCCTCTCGTAGTTAAGATACTTTTTGATGAAATTAATAAAATGGAGGCATCCCTATATAGCTATGCATTAAATAGTGATTAATGAAATGGACGTAAATAAATGAAGTAGGTATTACCGAATACAGAAAATGTAATGTAATATAACCGTGATGTTAATTTTGTTTCGGTACAAAATTATTGTGGTTTTAAGTATTTATAGCTGTTTTAAGTTAATTTTAATTTATTTAACGGTTCTGTTTTTAATTTACACTCGACGTGTAAAAACAAATCCGTAATGATGTTTTTTTTATTATTTTTGTTGAATTTCATCTCATTAAAAAGTTTATTTCATAAATCCCAAAAAGGCATAACAGTTTACATCATTACCTGCTGAGTTAAAGCAGATCTGACAATTTTTCATTAAATCTGACAGGTGGGTATTTTCAAGTATATTGTCCTACTAACAGGAAAAATAAATGTGGTTTTTTTTTACATTTAATAGGCTACGGTAAGAAGAGGCCTAAGGTGGTGCGATCTTTCCTGGAAAAAGTCTATTCACTCTAGCTTTAAATATACCAGGATCGTAGGCAACCGGGAATACAGACATACATACATACATCATCAGCCTGTGGACGTCCACTGCTACACATAGGCCTCTCCTAGCTCATGCCTATTGTGGCGCTCATAGGAGGTTATTAGCCTACTGCTACCACGCTGGCCAGACGGGTTGGTAGAGGGTTTGTTTCAAGTTTTCCTTCTCTTGCACAGATGTTCAATGTGTCGAGCCTCTTAGTCGACTCTTACGACATCCCAGGCATGTTAGGGAGTGGTGACACTTGTATTCTTAGGCCGTCACCACACGGCACTACAGAAGCAGGCAAGGAATACCACTCTCTGGCTGTGCTGATGTTTAGATTGTTGAAAACAGCTGAACAGCTGAACTTATATTTGGCATACTGTTTATACCCTGAAATAACAAAGTTACGATACCTTTTATCCCAATTTTCCCACCGGAACAGAAACCACGTGAACAAAACCGCGTGGAACCACTAAAATAAATATGAGAACGAGACGGATGGAAATCCGGTGCCCGAAGTAAGTCCGTGATGTGATGTCGAATAACCCCTAATAATTTTGCGGTAACATCAATAAGGGTCCCTAACTCATCCACGGAACCCGACAAACGTCAATTACCTTTCAAGGGTGGATGAAATTTCGCACACAAATAGTTTAATTAAAGCATAACAGTTTACAATATTTGGTACCTACATTTAGTCCCGGTATTCCCAAGGACACAACACGTATAAAACCGCGTGCAACCACCACTACAAATATAAGAAGCCCAATGGAAATCCGTTGCTTGAAATAAGTCCGTATGATGTGACGTCGAATAACCCCTAATAATTTTGCGGTAACATTAATAAGGGTCCCTAACTCCACGGAACCCTACAAACGTCAATAACCTTTCAAGGGTGCGACTACCCGCGTCATGTCAAATTTCAACCTTTCCATATTTACTTCATAGAATATGCATTAGTACTAGCAGCAACACATTAAAATAGACTTTACTCCTTTGTAATAAAAGATAATTTTGTAGCAAATATGTGTAAAGTGAAATTAATCTCCTCAATACTGATTTGCATACTTGACTGTAAGGGGATGTATTTATTAGTTAGATTGGCTTTAATCTTATCTAGAATATAATATTGAGTAGGTAAATGAATGAAAAAAAACACTATTATAGGCATATCAGCTCAGGACCGATCGTCGTGGAGATCTTTGGGAGAGGCCTATATCCAGCAGTGGGTGACATGTGGCTGAGATGAAGTAGGCATAGATTTATGATTGGCTCCTCTCGTTGGCTAAACTCATCATAGCAATCATTACAAATAAGCAACACATTTGCCCTATAACTGTTGTGATTGTGTCATATCTTATATGGCATATGATATGGTACAATCAACAACAACAAAATTAGTTATAGAATACATACGAGTAGTTTATGAGGCAATATTGTTACTTACTATAAATGTATATTTGTTGTATAAATGAGTAAATAAAAAAATAATAAGTACTTATTAATAAACTGATTAAACGTAAGCATCATTGAACCTATCGGCGGATAATTCAAATTATAAATATAAATTCTTAAACAGGTTGACAACACAGATCGGCCGGCAGTAATGACAACCAATGTGAGTGCGGTGGCTCCCCACAGACCATGGTCTGAAGGTAATATAGAAGGTGGGCCATGGCCTCGCGTGTCCTACAGCTGTGTACCTGACAAGCTGAGTCAGTCTGCGGACCGTAAAGCCGAGTTCTGAGCGGACAAAATTTAAATCACCTTTTTTACCATCGACTCGAAAGAAGAAGATTGTAAAATGTAATGCTACTAATATAGGAATAAGTAAGTAAGATTGTTACCAACGAAAGGGACTCTCATGGTCTGAAATAATAGATTTTTATTTATTTTAAACGTGGAAACAGAATAGGTAATTCAAATTTGCTAACTTAAGGCTGACTTTTCAAGTCTCGGAAAAAGTTATCAGCTTATGTATGTACATAGAATGAGTCTAGATTCTTTGGGTACAGTCACGTGCAATAACATAGAAACACTAAGCAACCTTGTCACATTATATTATTGAAAATTAATATAATATTACTCTAAAATAAGTAGAAACGAAAAAAATAAATTATATAAGATAAAATTGCCAGCTGATGCGAGCTCTCTGACGCCATATTTGATTTCGTGTCTACCAGCGCCACAGTGGCAAAATATTAAACTAAATTTAAATCACTTGGCTGATTTTACGGCCGCCATCTTCAAAGGGCTAACTTATAATAAGCCAACTAGTTGAACGATAAGTGATGCTGGTTCAATCAACGAATGGCCTAGGCATTCAATTGAGTGCCGGCGTTTAATTAACAGGCTAGCCCTCCAATTGAACGGCTGATTTAACCAGTTGGCTGCGACTTAAACATGTCATAAGTTCGTGACTGTACAAGTAAATGTAAAGCGTGTAGGCCGACCCTAAAAATGTAGCCTTAAGGGCTGCCAAAGAAAATTGTAAAGCGAAACATTTTAATTTATTGTATAATGATCAGTCGGAGAGATTGTAAATTGAGATATAAAAGACGAAGGATTGTTTGTAGCGAACATTTACCTCGGGCAATAACGGATGAAAATAACTTAGGTAAATGGAGATCTAAAAGCAATTTGTCGCTTTGCAGTCTTCGATTTTACTGCTGGGTGGTGATTACGTGATAAATATGTTGCGCGGTTGGCACAGCCCTACAGTTCAGTTAATGATCACCTTTGTAAGTATCGTCCTCAGCCAATTTAATGACCCCACTGGTGGGGCAATGGTCTTTCTTATGGTTAAGGGGATGGGTGGGTTTTGACGACTGTAAATACAGCCGGGACCTACACGGCTCAGAGGAGCCTTCTGAGGAGCTCAAGATAATAAATTATAGGTCAACCATGCTGTGACTGACTATTGCGTAAGTTGCTTAACTGGCGCAACCCATGCACCACCGAACTCCTCAAGATTCCTCAAGGAAAGTATTTTAAGTAATACATATAAATAAGAAATATACTAGAAAAAAACCACTGGACTCGTGTCGCAAAGACGGGACTTTAACCCGCCTTAGGTCCAACAGCGTGGAAAGGTGAATATTTATATACTGGAAAATTTCGACGGGTCCTCATAAGTCTGGGTAAGGGTGCGAGTTTGAGTCCCGTCTGAACGACATGAGACCAGTGGTTTTTTTAAAGTATATTTTCTTATTTATAATTATTACATAAAAAAAGCATAAAATGCAAAATGAAAAAGTTTTAAGTATTCAAAGTTTTTTTTTTTTTTTGTAAAAATTGTGATTGTGTGACATGTCTTTTTATTTTATTATTTTTGCAAGTATTAACAAAGATCCTATATCTCTTGCAGGTTAAGCTTTGTGTTTACATAATGTTTAAACAAAACTCGTGCAAAAGGGGGTGAAAAGGGGGTGAAAAAGGGGGTAAGTTAAGCCCATTCTTAATCCTCTTAAATGTTGCTCACGTCGACTTAGTTTACTTTGAGAATAACCGGGGCAAATTTCTAAATACAGAGTTTGATAGTTGTCTAGCAATTTTATGGTGAGAATAAAATTTCCCTGCTAATTAAATGCACTGTTGACCTTACTGTACTAGCAGAGCGTTACTAAGAAACCAACAGTTGGACAACGCGCTTAAACCCTCGCGCCATGCCGCTTTTGAAAAGACTTCTAATATTTTTGACAGAACATTTTCCTTGTCCCCAGCGAGTTTTGGGGTTCTCTAGCATCCTCTCGCCCCCGAACCCCGCACGATTGCTCTGTCAAAACGAGTCCGTCGGACGACTGTATAGGCACAAACCCATCACCAATCCATGACCTGACGAACCCTCCTGGTTATGCAGACCGAAGCAGCGGGAGATGCGCGCGGAATGGCCTCCACCGCGCGCACTTTCTTGACTCCCTACTAGTCGAAACGCCGAGCATAGCTCTCTCCATTGCACGCTGAGTTACCTTGAGCCTTATCAGACCCATAGTTAGCGACCACGTTTCACTGCCGTAAGTCATCACTGGCAACACACACTAGTCGTAGACTTTCGTCTCCCTACTAATATTTTCGAAATCTGTATCCTTTGTCCCTATGGCCCCTCTCCCCTTTCTGGGGCGGACGTACACGAAAACGCCTTCGGTGGCTTCCAGCGCGCCTACCGCCATCTCTTAAAAACCAAGCGCTGGAAGGCACCGAAGGCGTTTTCGTGTACGTCTGTCCCAGAAAGGGGAGAGCGGCCATGTTTTGTTTTTATTGAAGTTGTCACATTTTGACACACTTTACACTTTGGAGGCGATGATTGGGCGAAGGCGTCACAAAACTTCCGTCAAAAACAAGCTTACTTTAAGAGATTCGTAGTATGAAATAGCATGGTAAGGTTGAAACTATACTGCGTTAAGTGATGGCGGTAGGCCCCCAGGTCGCAACGAGTCCACTATTGCTGCAGTGGTACCGCTTGACTCCGTTTCTTCTTTCATCGCCTCGGTTCTTCTCTCTTCACCTGATTTCGGGTCCACTCCGAATCCTGTGCGTCTGTGTGTATGGGCACAGTCTGAACAAAAACGTCGATGCACTCGGCCAATATAACACGCTCACACACATACCTATCCGCCGCTCGCTATCGTTAAACGGCCGGCCCCGCGATCTCACTGGTTTTCACTGGTAAAACAGGAGCGAGTGTGTAGCGCAAGTATCTGTGTGAGTGCGTCCTTTCTGTCGTTTTGAGGCAGTGCAATACTGTTTAGACTCTGCTGTGGGAGAGAATGGGTGACCAAAAATTTCATCTCTGTGTTTCGGGAGGCACGTTAAACCATTGATCCCGGGTGAATTTTCTAAGCTCCTTTTTTATTTATCTTTAGATATCATGGGAACCTGATATATGGATTCAAATGTTGACGTTTCAACGATACGCTCAGAATAAGGGCCTGCGCAGACGACGGACATTGGAGGACTTTTTGTCCGCGATACGACCTTATTACTAAGAATGTTTCTTTTGTGATGGAAATTGACCTTACTGATATGTTAAGCTCACTTTTAAATTTAACGACTCTGTATGAAATAAAACAGGAAGAAAAAAATAGCCCTTGACGAGTTTCTTGCCGGTTCTTCTCCGGTAGGGTTTGTGAACCGATGGCGTAGCTTCTTTGACGTTCATAAGTGTTTGTAACAGCCTAGACTGAATAAATGATATTGATTTGATTTGATTTATAAAGTTGAATATATAACGCAGACTATCGCGTACTTTTTATGGATATTCGCGATCTAAGTTTAATCTTATTTGGTTAACAATAAAGACGTGTCGCGGAAAAAAGTCCTCCGTTATCCGTCGTCTGCGCTAGCTCTAAGATGTGACCATAGCAAGACAACCACTACTTGAAGTGGGTATTTAGTCTGAAAGGACCACATTGAATGGATCGCGGTCATAGTGGGCCACATCGTGATGTGATCATACCTAATACTGATATCACTGATGGAGCCCGTGGCGCAGTGGTTCGCGCGTTCGGCCTGCTACTGTTGAGGTTAAGCAATTTTCGCAATGGTCGGTCACGGGATGGGTGACCAAAATTTACAATCTCGGGCTCCTCTGTGGTTTGGAAGGCACATTACGTCGTCGGTCCCGGCTGCATTTGGGTTGCAGTTAAAACCGTCAATCCGCATTTGGCCCGCGTGGTGGGTCATGGCCCATTCTCTTTTTCCATCCATAAGGAAGGCCTGTGCCCCAATAGTGGGGACATTAAACATGGGTGATAACGACTGATATCACATGACGTAAATATAGCCAACAAATATAGTACAACCGCCTCTGTGGCCTAGTGGTACAACCACCGGTATCAGACCCAGGGGTCCCGGGTTCGATTCCCAGCGGTGGTACATATTGTGTTCGGTTTGGTTGGTGGCAGGACTTGTTGTAAGTCCGCCTGGCTAGCTACCACCATCTTATCTAAGACGCCATAACAACTATGTTTCAACATTATTGTGTTCCGGCAGTTAAAAAGATTAAATAGCCAGTTCCTCAGTGATTGAGGATTCCGGGAGAGGCTGGCTTCCATCTTCAGCCGTATCAATACTCAACATCAGGTATGATAATGAAGGCAAAGAGTTTCCCCGACGCTCATAAAAAAATAAAAAATAAAATATAAACGTAATTTTTACTAGGATTCTGGTTAACGTTACGAGCGATAATCTTCTGATTCTCTGGCAATACAACTTCTCCAACCGTGTGTCATGCATTTTATCGTGGTGTCATATGATGTAGGCAATTTTGGGGCAAGTTAACGGACCACATGATCACTACGACATTCAATATTCATTTTAAATAAATAATTTTATGATTTATTAAATTATATAATAAATGCTATCTTAAATTAATAAATTTTAATAGGAATTATTAGAAAAATCTACTCACACACAGAGAAGTTGTTATTAGGCGGAATTTAAAACATGCAACGTTTGGATGTTTTTTTATTTAGCATCTTTAATGCAATCATAGATTCACGCATCATGCATTTTTAAGATTGCATTGAAGCTATAAAAGTAAAAATTTTGAAACTCATAAATTTTTTGTGAAGCTTTAAAAATAAGGTGGAATACTTAGCTCAGATTTCGCATCTAATTAATTATTTCTTAAATACGATTTACAGACGTAAAATCGAAACACGTAACTAGCATAGCATTATTTACATATATATTCAAAACTTAATGACTTCAATCTAGATAAGATCAACCCACGATCAGATAATATATGTGTATATTAATATGAATATGGCTTATAAATTGTAAAAACAGTTTGCGAAATGTACAGCTTAGAGCTCATATTTTAACAGATTAAACTATCAATTTGTACATCTTATGTTTTGGCGCGCACTGTTCATAAAAATAAAACAACTTTTACGGATATCAAACGCGCGCGCAAGTACTGCCCCCTAATTGTCTAATTTAAAATCTATCACAATCCCTTTCAGAGGTATTGTGATTGTGATATTTTCGTCTGTCATATTGCTTAGACAGTTCAATTTCGTTTATTCCATACCTTTTAAAACGCGTCCCGATCACAATCCCTTTCAAATGTCAAATAGTGACGGACTGAATATCTTTCAAATTACGAATTGAAAGGGATTGCGATAGATTTTAAATTAGACAATTAGCACCCTGATCCCGTCAAGTCATCCCGTGACCATGGCAGCTGAAAAGGTGCCGAAACGTTGGGAAAATCTAAAAACCCCTAAAAAACCAAAAAGTTACAACTTAGTTCGTGAAATATAGCGCGTTTGATATCGGTAAAAGTTGTTTTATTTCACTATCAATTTGGTTGAATGTTTTTAACCGACTTCCAAAAAGGTGGAGGTTCTCAAATCGCCGTCTTTTTTTTTTTATCTTTTCTCTGGCAAATATAGGCCATTCTTTTTTCCTTACTTCCTCGTGGTCAAACTTTTTAGTCCCAACTGATTTGACCACGAGGAATTTTAACATTCTTCGTGGTCAGACTAGGTATCTAATCTATAAAAAAAATACAAATTATAAACGATTTTATTTTTTATAATTTGAAGAATAAAGGGAAAAGTAAGTAATAAGTTTACAATATAGTAGTTTGTTACACAAGGGACGTAAGGGAGCTATTACAGAACAAGATCCAATTTGGCGCCTAATATAGTTCGAGGTTGTAATAGCTACTTACAACCGAGGTAAGCATTCTACTTTACATCATTCATGCGAGGTAAATAAAACATTTGTACGATATCTTCGGCTTCAAGATGACAGAAATCAGGCGTCCCGACCAGATGAAGTACTTGACATGATGAACTAACACTTTTAACTAGCAAAAACTTATAATTATATACTTATTTTAAATTTTAATACAGTCGTCGCAAGTGAACAAGCATTTAATTCAAATGAATTGCCGCCATTTTCATTGTTTGGTTACAGTAAAAAGTTTTCTTAGCAATTTATAAAAAAAATTGACCTAAGAGTTTTGCATAGCTTGAACTGAAATGAAATGCCACCATTTTCATTGATTTTCGTCATTTTATAAGAAAAGAGATTGGTTCACCAAGGAGTTTTACATTCTTAAATGGTAAAGTGTACTTTACAATTCAAGCATTCACCCTATGCTTGATTTGTAAAGTGATTTGAAAATGGAACGTTCTATCTAAACAATGCGCTGTGTTGCACATGCCAACTTACACAGCCTCTTACCATATCTAGTAAATCCTAGTTACCGAGCAGTATGATGTAAAAATACAATAAACCCTGTTTTTCTCTCAATCAATATACAATTAAAACTCGACTTTCCTTGTGTTCCTTTTCCTTGTTGTGTACTTTACGTCTCCCGACGCCGCACATCACAATGGTTTTTTGAAAGTGTAAAGAAACGTGATCTGAAGCGTTTTTATGATGCAGTGAGGTATTTACGTGTGCCGTGCCGTTAGTGCCGTGTGGTGACGGCCTAAGAATACAAGTGTCACCACTCCCTTTCATGCCTGGGATGTCGTAAGAGTCCACTAAGAGGCTCGACGCATTGAACACCTGTGCGAGAGAAGGAAAACTTGATACAAACCCTCTACCAACCCGTCTGGCAAGCGTGGTAGCAGTAGGCTAATAGCCTCCTATGAATGCCACAATAGGCGTTAGCTAGGAGAGGCCTATGCCCAGCAGTGGACGTCCACAGACTGATGATGTGAGGTATTTACGTGTTCGAATAACACATCTAACAATATCCCTGCAAGAAACATAAAAATCAGGTGCGTAAAAAAAAATCTTTTTGCCAATCAGCATCTCTGTACTTAGCTATAAAAATGATGGGCTACCAAATAGTTTTGTCTCCCAGTGACTTCGGATTATTAGATATAGCAATATGTATAAATATTTTTCACTTTTAGCATTTTTAGAAATAAAGGACTGTATGAAAATTTACGAATCTTTGAACTTGCATACTGTGACTTACCCCCATATTCTAAGTCGTTCCTCTAAAACTTACTCGTCCTCGAATTACTCCTCGAAATCGGTATTCTAAGTCATAACTCCGTAAGGACCTGCACTCTGACCGCCTAACGGTATAGCTTGTGTTATCGCTATAGCTATCAACTTCAAACTCTCATAAATCCCTTTAACGGTAGGGTTTTTGTCTAATTCCTACATATTTCTGTTCATATAATAGATTCACTATTGCATTTTTAGTATGAAAGTGATAGCGTCAGCGAGAGCTATTGTAGGGGATTTGAAAAATCGATAGCTATAGCAATACCACATTCTGTACTGTTAGGCGGTCGGGTGCCTGGAGGAGCCAAAGAGTACGCAGCCACTCCGTGTTAGGCCTAGCGCACACTACCATTTTTACCCACGACGAGGTTGAGTGGAGTGTAAAAAGTTTTGGAGAAACGACTTAAAATATGGGGTTTAGAGTAATCCTACAACTTTCGTGCCATATCAACTATTGCTCCAAATGACCTGGGGGCTATTTGTCTAATTATAAAAATCTATCGCAATCCCTTTCAATTAGTCATTTGAAAGATATTAACATACTTCAGTTACTATTTGACATTTAAAAGAGATTGTGATCGGTACGAGTTTTGAAAAAGAAATTAACAAAATTGAACTGTCTAAGCAAAGTGACTGACGAAAATATCTTTCAAATGTATGGAGAAGAGTGGAGTTTCACCCGAGTTCTTTTCGTAATAACACGTGTTGTGAGGATCCATTTTTAACTCAATCTACTGTACAATTTTTTTATACTATAAAATATATTTACTTGACATTGGCAAAATTGGCAAATTTTATCACGACCAAGACATTAATGAAGAAAGAAGAAAGAAGAAGATGGAGAAGTGTCAAATAAAAATGTGTAAAGTGTAAAGTGTCATATAAAACATCATTCGTTCCAAAAGGGATTGCAACTTTAAGTTGCACAATTCCATAAATCGCTATCACTTCCACACTTCCATATATCGATTTTGAAATTAGACAATTAGGGTCAGGTTTCTTACCGTAAGTAGCAATTTTTTTTCATGCTGGCACTTTTGGAAATGTACCCAAATTATATGGAGCCTGAAAGATCACCTTTATCATCATCGTCATTAAAAATAGCGGTAATTAATAGGTAGGTATAGTTTGCTACGCATCGCGAGAAGGTGGACGAAAAGCTTAAAAGATGAAATAAGACACAAACAAGAAATAATACAATTTCGAATAGATTTTAAAAATAAACAAAATATTTTGCTAAGTTTATCAAAGCTTAGAGGATAAAACGCATTATGCAAGACAGCAACAATTACCTATATCTTCAATTAACGGATGCATAATATTTGATATGGTTAACTGGTTTAAGGTTTAATAACTGTGGAACCCTGTCCCAGGCCTCTCAATCAAAGCGATAAGCTAACAAGATCTGCCTTTATTAACCTGTGACTACACAGACATAATTTAAGCTAAAGATATAAAAAATCCAAATTTCTCTGTTTTTTTTTATAGTAGGGCATTTTTAAGCCTATTTTGAAGACTTTTCGGTTTTTGTTAGAAATCGTCACGACGCTCTTATAGCGCTGAACGTGTTAACCTGTTACTACGCGGCGGTTGAAAATGAAGCTAAAAACTTGAATTTTGGCAGTGCCCACCTATGTCTGACATCAGAGTTGTGGTTCTCATCCATTTTTACTGGTTTTCCTCGAAAAGCACTCATTTTCAAGCGCACCTAATGAAGCGTACCTAAACTATTCCTCGAAGCGCACTTTTTGAGATGTTATTGATTTGTATATCACCTAAAAGGTGCGCTTCGAGTAAAAGTCTCCCATTTTAATGCAGCTCGACAGTCAATACATTTTTTTGCTTCGCGTCTAAACGAAACGACACGGCCATCCTGTTGTCACTTGTCCTCAAAGTGACTCACCTGCAAAAGTTACAGAAGTGTTTACTTCTACCTTGCTCGGCCACGTCTGACCCATACTGCTTTAATAATTCTGAGCATCCTATTAAAATAAATTTCAATTTTAATCATAGTAAGTTTAATCAAAATCTTATACAACAAGAGCATAAACAATCCTACAAAATTTAACATCGCACATTTTAGCGGTAATAATAGTATTTGACCATTACATAAGTCACGATACAAACAGGGTTGAATTCTCCGACTTCGTTATTTTAAAGAAGCTGGGACTTATCATCACCCTTGAAATCATCATCACCATTGGCGACGGTAACCTTCAATCAGACATCTACTACTCCCAGAGCCAGAGTAGCAGGAATACAACACAAAAAAATAATCATCGTCGCCTCTGCCCGGCGACGGCACTCTAAATCAATCTACTACTCTCATGCCCGATTTACACGAGTCAAGTACAGTGACGACTGGACAGTGAAAGAAAAGACAGCGCCCAATTTTAAATGGATCCACTTGCAAGGTAGCTTGCAAGCCAAGTTAACTCGCCACTGTCCGATCGTTTACACCGCCGTACTTACTTACTGCACTTACCAACGTCGCTAAAGACTTAACCCGTGTAAATCGGGCATCAGAGATAGCGGGTACATAACGCAAATCTAATCGCCACCGTCTGGCACCGTCAATATAATCACTCTTCGCTGCTTTCGAACTGATAACGGAATACTCATGCTCCTATGGTTATTATACCTTTATTAAACCCTGTCCTAAAATTTCACGTTCTCTCATAACGTCGTAGCGTAGGTAACGGTCAGGAAAAACGTAAAATACCTAATACCTCCAAGGAGATAACGTCACTCTCAACTGTCGTCAAAATCTGAAACGTTCTACACACACTAGTTTGGCCGATTTTTACACCATTATTAAAACGTTTACCGCGAAATATAAAACAAACAGATTATTCCAGCAACGAGCATTCAGACGTCGAGTCATAATAAAAAGAAACATGCTCACCAAAATGTCTCAAAGATGCCTTACAGGTGCATCACAGGCGCGTCAACAACAATTCCTTACGCTGTTCCACGGCAGTTCCTACGTTGTCCGGGGCCTCCTTCTTGATCGACGAAGCATAGCACCGCGATGCGGTGTGGCCAACCTTGCCACACTTGAAGTAGGTGAATTCTAAAGTAGCTTCTGATGCACCGTGGTAGCCGCGGTCGGCGAAGCCGAGGTACTGGGTCGTGGACTATTCCTTGCTCCTGATTTTAGTCTGCACGATAGCGCCCGGTGACCCAGTTTGCCACAGTTAAAACATTTTAGTGGCTGGTTTGCTTGAAACATCTTAGGCTTCTTCGCTAAAAACTCGTCATTACCGTCACGACTTGTTTAAGGGCGTTTTCTTATAAAAGGCATTGCCCGCAATTCGCGTTGCATCTCGTTCTTGGTAACGATATTGTTGGTGAAAGCTAGGCACGGGGTTCAAACTGTGCAGTATGAGAGATGACAGTTGCGATCGCTATCTGCTCCACTGGAAGATCTGGACAACAGCGTCGTCATCAATCGAGCTACGTAAGCTGACAAGCATTCGTTGTCCTTTGGCTTACTCGACTGTAAATTATGAGATGTGCAGCGGCTGGTTTAAGGTTATCAAATCTGGCAACAAAAAAGTCTTTAGACAATAAAACATAATATGATACTTTACTCGTCATCCTCTTAATATTTTATAAATGCAAAAGTATGTCAATTTGTTTGTTTGTTACTCTTTCACGCTAACACGACTTAACGGATTTGGATAAAATTTTGCACAGAGATAGTCGATAGCCTGGACTAAAACATAGGATACTTTTTATCCCGATATTCCCACGGGAACGGGAACCCGCGGGTGAAACCACTGGTGGCCGCAAGTAATTTAAAAATAAATATTTGTTGACGTGATATCCGAGATACTACAACCATAGAGATAACGGTGAAGAGCAATGATCATAAAGACTCAATCTGACAGGAGTATCAGACGTCACCTCTCTGACACAACTCCTTGCACGCGAAGGACACTTCTTTCTCATCGACACATTTTCTAAAATAACGATTATTTTATAATAGTAACTAATTAAGTCCCTATATTTTGAACATCCTGTCAAATTATATATTTAAATACCGAGCTAAACTCTGGCTAATGAAAGTAGACACTGAATGTTTTTTTTAGTTTGAGACAGTGACTTTTTTACATGCATTTTTATTGCAAAGATCCAGTTTTTCAGTGTCTACTTTCATAAAGCCAGACTCTTAACTGTTTATATTACTATGTAGGTACAGTCTACTTAATTTTTATTACCAATTTGAGTAGGTAGTTGGACGAAATAACCTTAGATCATATTAAAAACCTAATAAAACATTGTGTTATTGTTATTTTAAACCAAGTGAGATTTCACAACAGTATTAAACTTTATTTTAATGCAATATTCCTCGCTTTTCAATGTATATTTGCCTTAACGACGTCATAAATATCCAGCCTCCTTTCCGGTTGCCACTTTGAATTAAAGAAGGTTTAAATTACGAGAAAAATGAGCAAAAAGTTTCTGCTCGCAAATCGAACGAGCCCGTTTCTTGTCAATTACCAGCCGCGTTCAACTTTAAAAAAGTAAAAAACAAACATGGCGCGCGGTGGCTTCCCGCCAAAACAAAATGGACGGCTGCGGTCTGTAGCGCCGAATGTCAATTGAATATTTTCGATGCTAATTTGCCGCTTTATGTATGTTTCGTGATATTATTATTAACAACTTACTTTCGAACTTCCTAGTATGAATTTGGTAGATATAGTATATAATCTTTCTGATAAAAATAATTATACCACAAGGGGGACTGAGAAAAAATATGGCTCTCAGCAGTCTCAGCTACACTACAACTCTAGATTAAATTTGGAATTAGTCTGAACTTGGTTTGGTTGGTTGGTGGTAGCACTTCTTGTAAGTCTGCCTGGCTAGCTACGATCATCTTATCTAAGTCTGATGCCATAACAACAATGTTTTTAGCTTTGTTGTGTTTCGGCAGTTCCTCAGTGGTCGAGGATTCCAGGAGAGGCTGACTTCCATCTTCAGCCTTATTTATACATAACGTCAGGTATGATGAAGGCTATGAGTCTCCCCGTTGTTTATAAGTTTTTAATTTTGAATTTTACAATACTATTCTTTATGTATATTTTACATAAAGAATAGCATTGTATGTTTACATATATATTATGTATATTTGTTATGGCATCAGACTTAGGTAAGATTATCGTAGCTAGCCAGGCAGACTTACAAGAAGTGCTACCACCAACCAACCAAACCAAGTTCAGACTAATTCCAAATTTAATCTAGAGTTGTAGTAGCTGTAGCTGAGAGTGCTGAAAGCCATATTTTTTCTCAGTCCCCCTTGTGGTATAATTATTTTTATCAGAAAGATAATAACTATATCTACCCAATTCATACTAGGAAGTTCGAAAGTAAGTTGTTAATAATAATATCACGAAACATACATAAAGCGGCAAATTAGCATCGAAAATACTCAATTGACATTCGGCGCTACAGACCGCAGCCGTCCATTTTGTTTTGAAGAATGTGTATTTTTTATGTTGTTATTATCCCGTCAGGGCGACATGAGACTAGTGGTTTTTTTTGTATATTTTCTTGTTTATAAAAAACGTTTCATGAAAAAAAATACTTTGCTAATGAAACTCCTACTAATCCATAATATTAGATTGACAGACTTAATTTCGCATAATATTATAATGCGAAATTAACTCTGTCTCGCTGTCCGTTAAGTACCTTTTCACGTGAAAACCGCTGAACTGTAGGAAAGTGTAAGTAAGTACCTACTGAAGTAGGTAAAAATACTTTAGGTAGACCTAACTATTTATTTGTACCAAACTTAACCTAACCTAACCTAACCTAACCTAACCTAACTATTAATTTGTACCTAACAACTTGTAAATATAATAAAATATTCCAATCTTTATTCAAAATTTAGTGGTACCTATGGAGATAACTTTAACTTTGGAGATAGCCATGGAATAAGATGGGTGTGTAATGTATGACATAAAATTACATGAACTAACGGCCACCGTCCCCCCTTCCACTGGCTCTTCTGTTTTATGAACAATATTGACCGATTAGGTAGTTAATTAAATTTTATAACAAGAGTTTATAAAATTACGTCTAATTACAAGAAATTCAATAAAAATGATGCCATATATTTTTAGGTCAAATAAAAATTATATCAAGTGAACGTTAGTGACATTGAAATTAGATCAACTGTTTTTATGCTAAACGAATCGCACCCAGAATAAGATATGTAGACAGAATAAGATATGTAGTATATATTTCATTAGATATGGCACCACCACAACACGAGATAACCAAATTCTGCGCGATAGCCTAATTTCGCGCGGACAAAGTCGCGGGCGGAAGTCCTAATCAATCAAATATCTAGTAACTATTTATAACTTTTTAATTTTGCATTTTACAATGCTATTTTTATGTGATACAATGACATACAAATACAATGACAAGTTGCGTTTTTCTAGTATATTTTCTTATTTAATATTTATCTAGTATTAATTTATAACTAAATAAATACTGGATTTTGGCTGTTTGGATAAAGGATTTGAATGTTTGGCAAACACATAGTTTACAGCCTAGATCAAAACAGGATAGTTTTTATTCAAGTCAAATATTTGGATTTTCTATTTTCGAGGGATTTACGTATGTCCACACGGACAATATTGCGGGCGGAAACAGCCAGTGAATTTAATTTTTTTTCTCGTATTCCGTGTAACCAGGGTCGAAGTGACCCCAGTAACAAAAGCGAGAAAATTCAAAAGAAAGAAAGATATCAACACGGCGAAGTGCGAAGGGAACTTTATCCAACTTGTATCGGTTTTTCTCTCAAAGGAAACTAACTCGAACGTCGTGGTGCGACACATGGTTGCTTGGACCGCATGATATTATAAGTTTGACCTAAAAAAATTGTTGGAAAAGTTGGTGTCAATACTTTGAGGGGAAGTGTGTAAGTTTGAGCATTTTATTTTGTACAGCTTCCAATCGCGACCTCGTCCGTATCGACATTCATCACATGCTCTATTTTAATTCTTCTTTAGATTCTTTAGCGCGCTAACTATATTGTAAGATTTATTTGGCCAATACTTCGGGACGATAGGCACAGATGTGGCGGCAGCATTAGCGCGCTTATAACGTCTATCATAAGAACTATCGGCGCATAGGTACTTCGGGACGATAGAGTGGAGCTTTAGCGCGCTAACTTTTTAGCGTCTATCGTACGAACTACCGGCGCGATAGATCGGGACGATCAGCTCAGACATACATCCAAACTAATAGGCAGCGTAACTGTGCGTTTCCAAAGAAGCGAAGTGAAGATGAGCAGTGAGTTTTCTCCGTTCATTTCAATAACCTTCGTCAAACTTAAAGCAGTGTTTGAATAAATGATTAACTGGTTCAGTCACTCTCATAATGGCGCAAGTCGGCAAAACCAAGGACAATAGAGATTTTCATATGTTTACACGCGTGTCAAAATGTATCCCCTCAAATGTCAAATTTATGAAAAGACACATCCTACCTCTCGCCATATAGAGGGACTTTGAAAGTTACGCTAACGCCCACTATTTCTTCGATCCAAACACTTGTTCATCAATTTTTACAGCAGTGTGTCTCAATAGACATGACTGAAATAAGAAAAAACACAAGAAATACCTTGCGATACCTTACTTCTTACCCTCTTCTAACCGCAGCCTTTAGATAAAGAAATAAAGCACAAAATCGCTTGGCAAGCGGTGAATCGCTCCGGAAATAACATAACTTGTATCAAAGAGAAAAAGCAAAGGTTTCTTGTCAAAACTTTTATTGAGTTTGACAGTTCTGATGATGTGGAAATAGTGGGCTGATGAAGAAAGAATATGATAGCCTATTTATTATTTTCAAATGCTTTCGGCTTTCAACGAGTTGAAATTAATTATTACAGCTAATAAGGGTTTTAACACTCGTGTAAAATAAAGAAATTAGTGATATACTGTCAAGCCTGTTTGACGGCCCGGCTATAGAACGGGGAATCGAATGGAAGAACGGGGAGCATTGATGTGACAACGCTGGCCTACGTAACGTATTAAAAATATAAAAGTATTTATCGAGTTTTGACTGTGGTCCGCAAGTCTCGGTAGCTCAGTGGTTAGAGCATTGACCCGGATTTCCAAAGGTCGTGGGTTCGAGTCCTATCTGAGAATTCACTTGTGGCCGAGTTGATTTTTTCCAATATTTTTCTATTTAAAATTTATCATAAGTATGGTATTGAAAAATGCAAATAAATCATAAATTATTAGCTGTTGCAGCTTAATCGATCGTTAAACACGTGAAAACATGTTTCTTTCGAATGCAAGGACATTTCTAGCATTGATGTGACAACGCTGGCCTACAGCGTATTAAAAATATAAAAGTATTGCAGAATTTCGACGATGGTCCGCAAGCCTCGGTACTCAGTGGTTATAATATAAAACATCTTCTTCTTCTTCTTCTTCTTATATTTAATGGCGGTGCCCTTTTGGATTTCGCCAATATCCAGTTTTTAGTAAAATAAAAAGTAAAATATTTTAAAAATTGTACGGTATATTAGGTTAAAATGAAGTCTCACTCACGTGTTATTACGAAAAGAACACGGGTGAAACTCCATATACGAGTAAAACATCATTGGTTCTACTAATGCTATTCAAGCAATATCAAAATTATCATTCCCGAATTCCTAGAGTACAGTCAACAGCACGTCAGGTTTTACAGTTTGCCCTTGAGACTGCTATTATGTCGCTCGTTAAGCGGTAATTATCGTAGTTCAATTGTAAATCATTTGTTGGTGGTAGGACTTGTTCAAAGTCTATTGTACCCAACTAGCAAAATCAGTTCTTATAACTATCTTCAAGACTACTTCTATACTCTCTTTAAAGAAACTTGTAGCATGTTACAAACATAGATTTGGGCATAGTTATAGGAGCTATTATTTCTGTATTTATCTTATAACCGACTTAAAGAATGTTACTAAGCCCTATAACATACTTGGAGAAGAACAATTGCTTCTATAATGTTCTTGGACTACACATTTAAACACAAACACTGTTATTAGTAACTAACATAAGTATCCTACTAAAGCAATCATGTTTATAATGCACTTGTAATGAACTTAGTTATAAGTTATAAGTACGTTTTTGATGTTTCGGCTGGTTGATGCAGTCGTTTTACTAAAAAAATAACATTTAAAAAACGGTCGGATGATTCCTATTAAATAAACATTATAATAATTTGGTATTTGTAGAACATTAGTATCACAAAATATTGTGAATGTAGTGTGTGAAATCGCCAGGGAAGTCATTTTTATTTTAAATGTCTACCAAAAGTTGGTTAATTTCACAAAGCCCTTTCCAAAATAGCGCATTGTGTATTAATTTATGGTTAGACAAAATCTTTGACAATTCTTAGGAATAGTCGCCATGTTTTGTCACTAACCTATAAATGTCTATTAACCTATAAACTAGCTTTGATATGATTTTAATGTCGAAATTGATAAATGACTAGCTTACAACTTCTTCCTAACATCCATTACAAAGAAAATTCATTTTATACAATTTTCTCACGTCGAATTAGCAATTGAATCAGAAAAAAATGGCTGAGATTAACATACTAATAAAGTGATTGATCTAGTAGCATATACGGTTGTTTGATCTAATATCGCTCTTATTAAGTAGAATTGCATTTAAAGGAATCTCAAACAAGACTAATCCTATGCAAACTTATAATAATCTCAGCTTAGTGTATTATAATACCTTGTTCTCTTACTATAAACTACTATAGGATCGAAAGATTATTTATACTATTTAATCTAGCTATAAACAATTACTGGATATTTGTTCTTATAATTATCTTATAACATAATATTGTAGCTAACTACAAGACTTTGAAATAAATACAAATGCTCTTGAGAGTATATACGCTTGTGAAATGTTACTATTAGTAAAAGTATCCTATAACTGTTCTGATCGTTAGCTTTGTAGAAAACTATAAGACTGATATATGAAAACTAATGCTTTTGAGCCTGTTACCGCTTGTAGAATGCTATTATAAGTAAAAAAGTCTACAACAATGCAAGTAAAAGAACGTTATTAGTAGAGATATGCTTATAATCTTTCTTTATAGGATTACTTTGCTTGTTGGGTAGCTTCCTCCATCTTATCTTAGTCTGACGCCATAAAAACATTTTTTTCAGCGTTGTTGTGTTCCGGCACTTAAGAGTTAAACTGGCCAGTTCCTCAATGGTTGAGGATTCCTGGAGAAGCATAATTCCACTTTCAGCCTTATCGTTGCTTAACATTAGGAAACAAGTCTAACGAATGCTAAGCATTTCCCGTTCTATACCTACCTAAACACATTTTTTTTAAATACCTTTTAATAAGCTGTTTGTTCCTTACAGTATTTTAAGGGTCATTCATAACTTTAGGTACGTACTTACTTATTGTACTTTTCCATGAAACAGCTGATTTTCTTACTCAATTCCGTTGTTGGCTCCATGTTGTAGAAGAGCTCATGCCCACGCTTGACAGACTGATCGTATTCGATCACGATTGTTAAGCAAAGTTCGGACCGGTCAGGTGTCGGATGGGTGACCGTAAAGTGGCATTATAGCTGAGCGTTTCCGTGCTTCGGAGGGTACGTTAAACCGTCGGTCCCGGCTGTTGTCATTTGATTACAGTCGTTAAGCCAAGTCAGAGGCCTTATAGGCGGCTTGATAAACTCTGACAATAGAGCACAGAATATATATTAGTACCTTACGGTACAGAAATTTCACTCCCGAGTTTAGGTATGATCTTAGAATCTAAGGGTATGATAAACGCAAGCGTCCGGTCACCGGACTAGTCTCAATCAACAGCCCTAGCAGATTGAAGCGAGACGGCAGACAGTTATTGTACTATGAACGCTATACGCAATGCAAAAGGTTGAAATTAGGTTGTTTTTCAGAATAGTAGGTAAATATCTCGGGGATTTTGCGCCGCTTGTATGGAAGTGAGACAGGCCTGACCAGAGGTGGTCACTTCACTAGATAAGAAGCAGAAGAAGAGTTGTTGTATTGATGGATACTACCACCCTCTAAAGTTTTTCTGTAAACTAGCATGGCCGGCTTTTATCGACATCGTAACTCGATAACGAGTCACTGTCCCACTCACATCTTAGTGAGGTAAACAAGACAGTCATGTGTCATATATCGCGTGATACACGGTGTTCATGCTAGAGGGCCGGATTATAAAAAATATAATGGTGTCTAAAAATTCTGTAGTGCTGTTAACTGCACTAGTCCCGCATCAGATCCATCCATCCAATTATAATTGGCCACTTTGCAAACCAAGCACGATTAAAAAGCGCATAAAACCACTCGGATCCACGTGGGCGGCACCAGTGGCAGCGCATACCACCACTCGGATCCGCGTGTTTGAGAGTGATTGTGTGAAAAAAATCCTGCGTACTGTTACCTACTAGTCCTACATCAAGTTTGCAAAGTGGCCACATATCTTTGTCGTGCTGTTGACTATACCAGTTCATGTAGTATGTTTGCAAAGTGGCCACATATCTTTGGAACAGCCTATTACATTAGCATGTGAGGCGGAAGAACTTCGCCTTGACCTGTGGCTCCGACAAATTCTTGTGATTCGGAATTGCCGTTACATGGGAAATAGTTTGCTTTGCGAATGTTTAGTTGAAGGTTCGGCGGTACTGTCGCCATCATATCAAGGTTACACGTTAATGAAAATACTAGTTGCCGAAGGTGACTTTGTCTGCGATGAAATACGACAAAGGGATTTGAACTTTTTGGCCTCGTCCAGGATCCACCATTTTGAGAAAAAAACAGAATGGCGGCGTGGATAGGGAACGTTGAGACGAACAAAAAATAAATGTTATGCAACATAATGCTCTTAAGTATCAGATTAGTGAGATAATTGGAGTTAAAGATACAAAGGTGATACTTTGGGTCGATATAATTCATTTTCAACTGTAATTATCTGGCTGACGTTTCACTTCAGGGCGTTATGTATACTAATATTTTTTTCACCTCTCACGCTCGGAAAAGGAGGATTTGTCATTCAGTTTCCGCATAGAAAATCGCTTTTTGCGGCCTAGTGCGGTAAAGTACTTTTTTAATTTAATTTGACTTTTTGTTACATTTTATTCTTACTTTAAATAGATTTAAATTAATTATAATACTCCGTTTTGGATTTATTATATATTTTAGTTCATTGAATCATAAAAACAATAACAATAAGATTAAACTATTTGTTATAAGAATTTTATATTAGGCTAGGTGAGATTTCACAACCTATGATTGGATTTCGGAACGTGACATAAATCTTTATTTTTTAAATTGTCTTTGTCTTGTACCTCATGTCTGTGTCAACATTTACAGACTCGTTTTTATTCTTATTAATAAGTAACAATATATTCCTACTTTAAATAACTTTGAATTAACTACAATACTCACTTTTTTATTATTTTAGTTTTTTATATAATTAAAACATCGAGAAGAAGGTATATTTAGATTAAACCTTATGTTTAAAGAATTTTTTACCGGAAGTTAACCACGGAAAAACCATAAAATGTTCCTCGCTGTTGTGAGGTGAAAAATTGTGTGTTGCGCTCGGCAGAAAACTCTTTAGCTTTTTGTACCTTTGCAATCCTCGCTTCGCTCAGGATTCAATCTTTAAACCACTCGCTACGCTCGTGGTTCAATCCAGAATCCTTCACTTGCTCAACTTTCAATAGAGGTAACTCGCCGCTAAATAACCAACTTTCCAGCCTTGCATAACAAATAACTATTGTTCCTTTGTGTGCCCCTGTTCATTTATATTGGTATTATCGTGCGACGCAATTTAGTTTTTTTTTTTTCAAAATGGCGTCTCATACTGCCGAATGGGACGAGGCCAGCCGCCATACAAAAATTTGTTCAGCCATTTTTGCGTGATTTAGTAACAGTCATTCAACATCTACAACGTAAGAATTTTCACATTTATAGTATGAAGTAAAATGATAATAACAATAGAAAATAGCTCTTGGGTTTTGAACGAATTACTAAACGTATTGAGAACTAAATCATTTTACGGTATGCAAATAATAAAAGCTGGATTAAAGCGGCTGAAATAAAACTAAAAAACAAGCAAATGAAATGCTCTGAGCACACCCTATACCTTTCATCTCTTAATTAACTTTTAAAGTCTATCTCAGATAAGCGTTTGAGATTTCATTGCTTAGCCTTTTATTTTTAAGACAGTTACTTTAATTCTCATTTTTTATATTTTTTTAAAAGGATTGTGCAGTTGCCGATGTGAGTAGCGAGTCCTAGAGTCAATTGCCTACATTTTTCCTACTGAAATATTGTTACAACAAATAACGTTTCCACCCCCCCTAAACCTTTACAAAATGAGGATAATGAATTAAACAGGTAGATGACTATTTAAAAGACCAAAATGCATGGAAGTGATTACATAAAACATGACTATTCTAATTGTATAAAAGGAAAATATTCTAATAACTGAGTATGAGAATTTTTTTCTCTTATATTAAATGTTTCAAGATTGTAGATTTGTGTTTGGCAACGACATGTTTCTTTGTAAATGTGTTGCTTCTGTTAAAGCTGATGAGTTTCTTGCGGCCGTTCTTCTTAACAGTTAAAAGATGTCCTGAATGGCTGGTAGGAAAAAAAATTGGACGATTCGAAAGCACTTATCTATTCTATTAATAATCTTTGACATTGACTTTGACTTTGAGGCTATTTTGGTGACATTCGATTCAGTACATTTTAATCTAAAGCTGTACGGTTTTCTTTTTTAGTAGTTCGGTTAAGTTTAATTTAAATAAATTGCAACCTTCGAGGTAGTTTTTTAGTTAAAAATATGAAATTAAAATCAAATAATTTTTGTTATTAGCAATATTTCTTTAAAATAAAAACGTACGGGCCTACTTATCCAATATATCAACAACATGTAAAAAATTTACAAAATTAGATTGTTTAAGGGGGGAGAAACGTTATCGCTTCTCCCCCCCTATTTGTATGAATATTTACAGCTACACAATCCTCTTAAGTACTAAACTAAAAATCATATTAATAACATCAGTCAATATGCCTTTCGATATGTAAGGAGTTATTATGGTCGCTCACACAACGATTTTTTTTATCTCGCGCTTCTCCGTGGTTCGAAAGCTTGGACGAATTAATTCGTCCAAGTTCGAAAGGCACTAACTTAGATGATGGCTCCCAGAGCATGGCCATGCTAGATCAGAAAAAGCGAAAAAAGAAAATACGCTCTTTTTAACTGCCTCTGTGGTAACAACCACACCGGTATCAGACCCAGAGGTCCCGGGTTCGATTCCCAGCAGGGCTACATATTGTATCCGGTTTGGTTGGTGGTAGGACTTGTTGTAAATCCGCCTGGCTAGCTACCACCATCTTATTTGAGACTGGCGCCATAACAACAATGTTTTCAGCATTCTTGTGTTTCGGCAGTTAGAGATAATATAGTCAGTTCCTCAGTTTTTGAGGAATCCGGGAGAGGCTCGCTTCCATCCAGCCTTATCAATGCTTAACATTAGGTATGATAAAGGCTAAGAGTCTCCCCGTCGTTGAAAAACGTTCAGGGCAATTCGAAAAATATGTGAATTAGCCAGGGGGCAATTCTCGCGCTGAGATATGTCGAATTCGACATTTTTCAAACCATAATTTCTTAATTGAAAATGTAAGTTAAATCTTTTCTATGGTCAAAATACTTTAGTTTCAATGATCTTTGACAATCCTATAATGTTGAAGATTGTTTTCAGTGAGTTTTAAATATAGATTTATGGCTCCAAAAATGTCGAATACGAGATGTCGAAGGCGCGAGAATTGCCCCCCTGGAGTAAGACTTACGGATATATTTTATCTCGATATTCCCAAGGTAACGGAGGGGATTATTAGTAGTTACTAAATAAACTGATTTAAACTGATGAATGATTAAATTAATATTGGAACCTTAACGAAATACCCAAACTATTTGCCAAAACCGAAATTGGAAGGAACCGCACAACCATGCAATTAAATAATACCCTCAAACTAATTGAATCTGGGTTGCATGCACCGATAGTTACGAAAGGATCGGATCTATACTACCTATTACATTACAGACACCTATTTAGTGTTTTTTTTTTACTGTTAAATTTCCTTTTTTGTTTCTTCTATTATTATTTTTTTCTTTACCCTACGGAGCCGGTTAATACAGCTCTCAGCCCCACCAAAATGGTACCGACGGAAGACCAGCGCTGGCCAAAAGCCAAGCATTATGCTGAGTCGGGGCCCTTTTAGGACAAACCGTGTTTTGTGTTTCTTTTTTTGTTTGTATCGCCCTTGCGTTTGTCCTAAATAATCAATTTTAGGGTTTCGTAGCCTAAAGGCAAAAAACGAAACCCTTATAGATTCGGCCAAACCGATGTATGTCACACCCTTTTTATTTCAAAACTATGAGGATTACACAGTTGAAACTTGGTAGGTAGATGTATTCTGTAAACCGCTTTACGGTTTTTACACAAAAATAAAAAAATATATGAATTAAGGAAGGGCTCCCCATACATGGAACTGACACTGGATTTTGTTTTCATTAAACCAATACGTGTGGGGTATCTATAGAAAAGTCTTACAAATTGCATTGAGGTTTCTAAAACGATTTTTTCTCAAAGTCAACCGTTTGAAAGATGTACACTTCCAAAGTGGTAAAATGTGTGTGTCCCGCCTCTAACTTTTGAAATAAGAGTGAAAATTTTAATTAATATATATGCTGTAGAACATAATAAAAACTTTTAACGAAAATTGGTTTGAACGAAATATGGTTGTCAGTTTTAGAAATATAGCATTTTTCCCGAAATGGATTTGAAAAAAAAAATTATTTTTTTTCATTAAACCTATACTTGAAGCGTATCTATAGATAGGTCTTTAAAAAATACATTGAAGTTTTTATTACAGTATTTTCTCAAAATCAACCGTTCGAAAGATATTCACTTCCAAAGTGGTAAGATGTCACAGCCACTTTATTCCAAAACTATAAGGATCACACAGTTGAAACTTGGTCAGTAGATGTTTTCTGTAAACCGCTTTACGGTTTTTACACAAAAATAAAAAAAATGGATTAAAGGGGGGCTCCCCATACATGGAACAGTTACTGAAATATTTTTTTTCATCAAACCTATACGTGTGGGATATCATTAGATAGATCTTTAAAAATTACATTGAGGCTTCTAAAACAGTTTTTTCTCAAAGTCAACCGTTTGAAAGTTATACACTTCCAAAGTGGAAAAATGAGTGCCCCCCCCCCCCCCCTCCTCTAACTTTTAAAATAAGAAAGTGAAAAATTAAAAAAATATATATATGATGTAGATCTTTATAAAAACTTTTAACGAAAATTGGTTTGAACGATTTATTTAGTAGTTTCAGAGCTATAGCACATTTTCCAAATATAACTTTGTCATTCATACAAACACTATGAAAAACAAACTTATTTTTGCACACGATAAAAATGGCATTTTGGCAATAATAATAATAGAAACTTTATTGCACACGATACAAAAACAAACACATACAGAGAAAATGTCAAAAAAGTGGAACACACAATAGGCGGCCTTATAGCTAAGTAGCAGTCTCTTCCAGGCAACCTTGGGTGAGAGACAAAACCCTTCATGTGCGAGTTCGACTCGCACTTGGAAGATTTTTTCTTTCTTCCTTCTTTCTTTCAATTTATATGAAAACGATATCCTACTGTGGCGTTACTTATTTCAGTCTAAAATTTAATTTTTGTTTGTACATATTTGTCCGTCTGAAATTTGTGTATATAGATAATTTTATGGTATATTGTATGGTCCGGCTAAGAAGCATCCCTCCACGCGCCCGCGTTGTGACACAACTGTCGACCTTTTAAAAAGCAATAGCCTATGGTTCGTTTTTCATTAGTTTTTCTGTTTGTCTTCATTCATCGTGTTGTAAAACTATATTCTTCACCTTCTGAATCCAAGAACTATCTTGCTGTAAATACTTTCGTGTGTGCTTGTTCAATAAATCTATTTCTTACAATTTCTGTTTCCTTCAGACAAGACGTCCGTTTCCATACTACTAATATTAAAAGTGTGAAACTTTTGATGTTTAGCGGTTACTGACTCAAAAACTGCTGAACGGATTTGAATGAAAGGTGATTGCGCAAATTCACCCAGAGACCAACAAAACGAGATATAGCTATACTCGTTTCTGCTAGCTAGGTGCTGTCAATCCAGTATAATCAAACAAAAAGTGGTGGTCAGAATTAGGGCTACAACTGTTAGTTTTTTTTGGTGAATTCGATGACTTTGAACGAAAAAAGTAAGTTTTGATCTTAGTCAGTCAAATACAATTTATTTCGTTCAAATCCAATCAGTAGTTTTGGTGCTATCGCGAGTTGTACTGATCGGCGCGAGCCCTCATTAACTGACTTCAAAAAAAGAAGGAGGTGATTTATTCGTCGCGTATATATATTTTTTATGTATGTACATCAATTACTCGAAGACGGTTAACCCGATTGTAATGATTTAAACGTTATTAGATCAGGGGCCCAATTCTGCTAATGCTTAGTTACAATCGTATTCCGATGGTGTTTCAATGGCAGTCCTGTTTTACACAGTTCTTGTTACAACAGTGTAAATAAACACTACTATTGAAACACCACTGAGAGACGATTTTGACAAAAAAATTGCAGAATTGACCCCCTGGTGTGTTCCCAAGTGGGTCCAATTTTCTAAAATTTCGAATTCGTTTTAGTATTTTTCAGGAAATCTCAAAAATACTGTTGTAAAAACCACAAGATGGCAATAAAGTTCACTAGATGGCACTGCTTCTGCCTTTGACTTTAAAATATGTGTAATAAAAAAACTCGGTCAAGCGATTTGACCCAAATGGTTTGACTCAAACTAGTAGTTTCCTACACTACTAGTTTGTGTCAAACCAAAGTGCGGGAGTTATACTAACTTTAAAAATTATGTAATAAAAAACTTTTTATAAAAAAAATAAAAACCGTCTTCAAAAATCAAAAATTAAAAAATAACCTTTTGTTGAAGTCGGTTTTAATTTTTCAGTGCTCTCTTCCGCGGTCTAGAAAGTCATCGTAGGGGGTGAAGGGAGGGTCAAACATATATTTTTGGGTTGTCGCCGAATGGATCTTCACATCACAAGTCCTATCACTAACCAAACCGGATATAATATGTTACCCACCCCCAATGGGAATCGTACCTGGAACCTCTGGGTCTGATACTTGTGGTTGTTACCACTAGACTATATATATTAATTGCCACAGAACCGGTTTAAATAGATAAACATTAATACACATGATGTTATTTTACTAATAACAACTGTCATATGGATAATAAAACTGACATCTATCTCTCATCCTACAGAACTATTAAACAAACAAATTAATAGTAGATTATGCGCTAAGGGGATAAAGCAGTGTCTTATGTCACGGGCAGCATATTGAATCCTGAATGAAGCGAAGGATTTAAGTCTGCCCAAGGCTAAGACACTTTTATCCCCGAGGAGCATACTCTACTTTATACACCTACTGTGCCTACTGTGACGTTAAATTAAAAATATATTATAAATTATAAAACTAATAAATGACAACATTTCTTTAGATATTTAGTTCCGTAGGCAATGCAATGATAAAATTTTCATTCTACTGTGACCAAGAGTCTGCGAACAGAGTCAAAAGAACAAACATTCACAATTTGATGATTTGCCATGTTTTACTGCTAAGTGAGACAAAAGATACGAAAAAGCATGGAAATGAAAGAGATAGCCATTACATCATATTTTAATGAGTGCACACTATCACAAAATTCCAATTTCCAATGTTTTCTTTGTGCTAAGGACCCCGATACATACAGCCATGTTTATATTTTTCATATGAGTAAAGTCTCTTAGAAAACTCCTTGGACCAGGAATTTATGCTTGAACAGCCTTGTTTTTTTTTTCGAAACTATTTTTGATAGAAGTTTTTGTTGACATTTTGGCGTTCCAAATTTAAATGTTATCATAATTACCCAAGGGACGTTCCATACAACATTAGCTCCCTCCAGGCATTAATAGCTTACTTTCCTATTGAGAATACTTGATATTTAATACGTGCTACAGATGCAGGTGGTGTATAAAATATATAGCTTTTCAAACTACGCTATATTATAATAGCATATAGTGTCTAGCTCATAGCACAACGATATCGCTCGCCATACATTTACTTAGAACACGTTCACACTTAGCTATAATATATATTATTGCCTTACTATACGCTATCTAAGTATATCTAAGTATGGTGAGCGATATCGTTGTGCTATGTGCTATAAGCTATATGCTATCATATTATAGCGTAGTCTGAAAAGCGCTTAAGGCTAGCATGTGTGATAATATGGGATAGATTTGGTTTTTGTTGATGCTGGGTGGGTTTTCTATGGCACTTGCCCATTCTCCTTTGTCATACAGATTATATCCTGGATTTAAACATATTATACTTTTTATCGCGTTATTCCCACGGAAACGAAAACCACGCGGATGGTACTGCTGGCGGCTACTAGTAGTAATGTAAATGAGAACAGTATGGCTGGTTATTTATTCCAATCTTGAAGACTATGTATTTTATTAAGTATTTACAAGCGTTCCGCCGGGCGGCGACTAAATCCATGTAGACTAAAAAAAATATATTTTTTTTACCGCAAGTCTTAGCTGTAAATTGCAGTGATGTGTCAGCTAGTTTTTAGGTTTCGTTGCGAAATAAATTGGTTTTGGTACTATATAATCGGTTAATTACCACCCAATTAAATCGACACACAGTTAGTTAATAGCCTAAATTCAAGGATAGGTTACCATATATACCCCGATAAACCACGCGGGCCAAACCGCGCCCGACCACTGGTTCATAATATTAGTAGGAAATGAAAACTTACTCTGAGTTTTCACGCTGGTATTCTCAAACTTTACAAGTATCCTCGAGGCTTAGTACTCGTACAAGCTTCCTAAAAGTTGGACTTAAATTTTATCAACCCTCTACATGATTGGTACTTAAGGGGGTCAACTTGGCCGTGTCGATTTATTTCTGGGTTCTCTGTGGGTTCCGAAAAGTTTTAATTAGGTCAAAAGTCGTTGGGAATTTTTGTTTTCCACTTCTCTGTTTGAGTGTCAGTGTAAACATGGCACTAACTTTTATTTCCAAGTTTGGAACGCTCAAAGTTCGAATAACATTCATCTATCTATATAAATAAAAATGAATCGCTGAAATGTATGGTCGCGTATAACTTTAGAAATACTGCAATAAATTGATTTTTTTTTATTGTTGTACTCGTTATTGTTTTGACAAAGTTTCTAAGTGTGTAAGTTTTTTTATTGTACTAAATCGATATGACAATAGACTGAGGTCGTGGGCGGACAGCTCGTTTACAACTTTAAGTTTCGAATTTTCCATAAATTAATAACAACACTATTTGTTTAAATAAGCAATAAACACACACACACACAACAAATAAAGTTTTTGTGATTTATAAATGGAATTATGTTATAAACTTAAAATCATTAACTAATATAATATTACTTTAGACTAAATAAATATTTATTGTTTAATTTATATTTGTGTTGTATATTGTGTGATTTTATAATATTCTGTTTGTATGAAATACGCACCTACGCAGATAAACTTTTCTTGGGATTAGTGACGGTTATTCATTAACACAATTTAATAAAAACAAAAAAAAACCCCTAAAGAAAGTATTAAAATAAACCTAAGATATAATTGGATTTCTTAAACTTTCTACCTTTGATACTTGAATGAAAATATTAGTAAAGTAGAAAATATTAATGTTTTGAATTTATGAAAGCCTCTGGGCAAATACTAATCGTGAAATTAAACGTTTCTGCAGGCTTACCGTCATGTCTTAGCGCAGTATACTCTCTTAAGTATATTCTAGGTTAAGCTAAGTTTTGTGTATTTTTTTATGATTTTGTAATTTTGCATTTTAAATGCTATTTTTATACTTACTTATTCCCGTCTGAGAATTCACTTGTGGCCGAGTTAATTTTTTCCAGTATTTTTCTATTTAAAATTTACCATAAGTATAAAAATAGCATTGAAAAATGCAAAATTACAAAATCATAAATTATTGGCAGTTGCATCTTAATCGATCGTTAAACACCTGAAAAGATGTTTCTTTCGAATGCAAGGATATTCCTAGCATTGATGTGACAACGCTGGCCTACAGCGTATTAAAAAAACATTTTATGAAAAAAAAAACAAACCGACTTCAAAAAGTAAAAAATAAAACTTTTGGAGTCGGTGCCAGCCAAAGCATTCTACATTGCACTTCTATTAACTATATTTTTTTTGCCTTAGCTAACTAGCACCGACTCCAAAAGTTTTATTTTTTACTTTTTGAAGTTACGGTTTGTTTTTTTTTCATAAAATGTTTTTATTTCAGATTTTTTTGTTATATTATGTGCCGTTACTTACACTAAAAATCAGCCCATACACAACAATGATGTCATCTAGGTATACGACTACTTGCCAAAAGGTGATTGATATTTTTCAGGATTATGAAAAAACTAGTAGCCCCAGATCTTCGTAAAAATTATATGGGACCACACATAAACCATTTTCTTTCAGATAAAAAAAGAATTATAAAAATCTGTTAACAACTGGCGAAGTTATGGTGGAACATACATAAAAAATAAAAAAAAATAAAAAAAAAATACAGTCGACTTGAGAACCTCCTCCTTTTTTTGAAGTCGGTTAAAAATAAAAAAGTATTGGAGAATTTCGACGGTGGTTCGCAAGTCTAGGGTAGCTTAGCGGTTAGAGCATTGGACCGGATTTCCAAAGGTCGCAGGTTCGTTTCCCGTCTGAGAATTCACTTGTGGCCGAGTTAATTTTTTCCAGTATTTTTCTATCTAAGTTTTGTGCCTTCAAAGTGTGAAGTGTGATAAGTCAAAAGGTTTCAATTTGTTCGTTGTCAGAAACAATGATTATAGAAAGTAGTTCCATGGACTTCCTGGCCTACAGTGTAATAAAAATATAAAAGTATTGGAGAATTTCGACGGTGGTCCGCAAGTCTCGGTAGCTCAGTGGTTAGAGCATTGGACCGGATTTCCAAAGGGCGTGGGTTCGAGTCCCATCTGAGAATTCACTTTTGGCCGAGTTGTTTTTTTTCAATATTCTTCTATTTAAAATTTATCGTATATCCATGGAACTGAGATAGTTGACTTCACAAACTTATATTAAACAAATACGTCATAAGTATTTCGATATTGATATATTTCTTGCGAATGATCACTTAGCTGCCTAGTTAATTCCGCCATGAGGAAGTATCATCGCGTGAAGATAGGCAGGTTTTTTTTAGGTATTTCATATCTATAGATTTATCTCAATGGACAGGAATAAAAAAAATCACTTTGTGGAGGGTCATGGTACGAATTTAGAGAAAACAAAACGTCTTTATGACATGATGGATTCTAAAAGACGACATGAAATTTGGCCCCCGGTCGTTTTAGACTTCTAAACTCTAAAGTTTAGAAAAGTCTTATAATCCCTCTCTGTCCGTCCGTACGTACGTACGTATGTATGTACGCATCGAGATCTCAGAAACCATAAGAGATAGAGACAAACGGTCAACGGGAATGAGTTTTTTTTTTTTTTTTTTTTTTAGTTTCTACACTACACAACAATAACAACTGTCACGTGGTTTAGAAGTCTATTTTGTGCCTGCTAACTTGTTTTCAGACAAAACGACTAACATCGAAACTGTTGCTAAGCAACTTTTATTACCTTGGTCGGTTATGTGATGGGTGATCAAAGATTTATTTTTGTTTCCCCGGGAGCGAACTCCCAACAGGTATGATGAATATTAAGATATATAGAACCATTCAGACTATTAACTTCAATGTCAATTCATTATCATCGTCATCAGTCATTTTTTATGTCCCCACTGCTGGGGCATTGGCCTTCCTTATGGATGGATAAGGAGGCCATGATGTCCCACCACGCGGGCAAATTGTCGATTGGTGGGTTTTAACGACTGCAAACGCAGCTGGTCTTGACGTGCCTTCCGAAGCACGGAGGAGCTCGAGGTTATAAATTATTGGTCACCCATCTCGCGATCGACCATTGCCAAAGTTGCTAAACGACTATAATCGCTGGCCAAGCGCGAACCAATGCTCCGCCGAGCTCCTTACTATCCAATAGTTTAAAAGTATACTACTAATAGTATTTGTTTGTTTTTTTTGTTACTCTTTTACGTTAAAACTACTGAATAGATTTGGATGAAATTTGCCAAAGAGATAGTAGATAGTCTGGATTAAAACATAGTATACTTGTTATCCCTATATTCCCACAGGTGAAACCGAGGGCGGCCGCAAGTTATAAAATAAACTAAAGAAATAGCAAAAAACAGAATCGCCATACATTACAAGAGAACAACCAATCCTACCAAGTTCCAGTCATCTAATTAAGCTAAAAGGTTCCGTACATAAATACAAACATACATTTACGAGCCCGTACTGTTCGTACAAATGGAATTTCTGGAAGTTTCCTTTGCCATCCAATTATGACTCGTATTCCTTGGAATTAAGGCACATTTGCGAAAACAAGGGTTCGGTCAGTGTTTATGTCTCTTCTAGACTAATTGGAGACACGTATTTGTTTATCATACTTCTGAAATAGTGATTAAGTATGTCCTCTCACATGCTTCCTTACAATAATAATATTTGGAATACAGAGTTCAAGCAAGTAATAGAAATAAGAATCTACTCTTCTCATAGGTCATTCAAATTGAGAAAGGTTATGGGCCTGTTTTACCACCAACTGATAAGTTCTGGATAGCTTATATGATAATTTGACAGTTGTAATATGAAAAATATATCAAATTATCTTCCAAGTAAGCTATCCTGAACTTATCAGTTGGTTGTGAAAAAGGTCCTAAATATGTAATGTAACGTTTTTTACCAGTATTTTGTCAGTAAGAAAAAAGTGTTAGCTATAGGTATTTCTTTTCAATTACCTACTTATTTGTCCAAGAAATTATATCCAATTAAGAACTGTAAAATTAATATCTTAAAGCGATTTTCAGACTACGCTATAATATATAACATATAGCTTATAGCTCATAGCACAACGATATCGCTCACCATACATTTACTTAGATAGCGTATAGTAAGCCAATATATTATAGCTAAGTGTGAACGTGTTATAAGTTAATGTATGGTGAGCGATATCGTTGTGCTATGAGCTATAAGCTATATGCTATCATATTATAGCGTAGTCTGAAAAGCGCTTAACTATATATAATATACAGGGTATTAAAAGACCCATAACGAAAACGAAAACCACGTATTCTACCCATTGTTACAATCATTTTCTTGTATGGGGACAAATCTGGGAACCTAATAGTTAAGGAGTTATTGAGGATCAAATCACTATTTATTTTTAAATATTATCGTTTATAGTTACAAAACCGCAATGAATATCAAAAAATCAAAGAAAAAAATCAAATAATCAAAGAATCTGGATCCCGGCTACCTACTCGTGCCCTCTAGACACGCATACGTTGTTGCACGCGTTTTTTTTTGCGTGTAAAAATAACACCCATTTTTTTAAAACGATAAATAAAAGTCGTTTCCCAGCAATTATTTTCACATATTGTTATTTAGATGTACACTAGGCAAATATTACGGCTTCGGTATGGGTCTTTTAACACCCTGTATATTATAATAATATTATAAATGCGAAAGTTTGTTTGTTTGTCCTTTACGTCTTAACTAAACAACCAATCGATTTCATTTTTGGCATAGAGTTAGTTGAAAGGACGGAGAGTACTTTTTATCCCGATATTCCCACGGGAACGGGAACCACGCGGGTGAAACTACGAGCGGAAGCTAGTAGTTTATAAATAACAAAAGTACCTCTAACTATTAAGCCTAGAATTAGGGGTGCCAAAACCTAATTCCTAAGTACCTTAAGGCAAACCCAACCCTTAAAACACCTTACCAAGGGACTCAAAAACCCCTAAATACCTTGTTCAACAAACCGGCGCGAAGTCAAACCACTTCAACAACCAAAGCCTCATCAACACATATTTGTGTCGAGAATCGAACCCGTGACACTCGATCGTAAGTCGCGACTTCAGACCGCTACCTTTCGTATGGGACGGAGACAAGGGTACTTGGGCACGACCCTTCAAATATTGATAGCAGGAATAGGGATGGGACAAACCGACGACCGACCTGTACAAGTTTTTTTTCTGCTTCGCTTCTTAAACTTTTTGCGACTGCACTAGTGAAAGTACTAATTAAAAAAACTATGCAAGTACCTATAAACTATTTCCATGCTGATGCTGATTGACATGGAGAGCACTACTCACAAAATATCTTTAAAAACTTGACGACCTGTCCCAGGTTTGATCCCCGGACAAGAAATATATTTGTGTGCATGAACATGTCTTTTTGTCTTGGGTGTATAATATAATATAATATACAGGTATAATATGTATGTATTTACAAAAAAGTATATAATTGTGTTTATCCGTTATCTAGTATCCATGACACAAGTTCTTCATGAAACTTAACGTGGGCTAGATAATTGATGTGATTGTATTAAATTAATTTATTTTATTTTATTTATTTATTTTATTATAAAGTATGTATAACTATAATTAATTAGGCCCATATTCATGAACAGATTAATCGACCGATTAACGATTAACACTAAAGGCCAATGTCCAGCCATGGACCCAAAAAGACTCATGATGATCATGATATCAAAGCGCCAAATAGTGAACACGTTTTTTACTATTAGGCTCACTTGCGCCCAAAACAAATAAAATTCAAACCAGAGTTAGCCCACACAAAAGTAGCACTAACTCTGGGTTAAATGTATTAACACAGCTTTGCGCAACTGGGCCTTGTCGATTAATTTTCATAAAATTTCAACTTTGTGTACCAATTATTACTGAATTGGGTACAAAAAGTCCACACCGTCCCAACCCTAGCCGGAATTTCCTATGACATGTTGTACTTGTTTGACGATTTTTGTTTTGGAGTACCCTCTTCCTGTACCCGGTTTGTCTCGGAAAGGGAACTTTTGCACTTACATCCCTACTCTTGCGTCCTTTTGTACACTTGTGGGTGATTTCGAGTCTCTTTGTAGAATGACCAGTGGATTCGGGTGTTTTGTGGAGCAACTATTACTAGGGCTAAGAAAGCGGTTAAAATGGAGCAAGATTTTGAAGATCGCAGGGGTTTGGAGACATGTTTAAATTCGACAGTCGGATTTTTTATTCAGTAGAGTAATTTGACAGGTGCCAATGTCAGTTTGTAAAAATAATCCGGCTTTAAACTGTGCATTTAATTTTTTTGGTTTACTCAGATCCAGTTTTAGTTTAGTAGGTTAGTAGTGTAGAGTCGCATTTGCTCCCATCTGTCACCACTAGATGGCGTTGTGCCCTCTTGCATGGCGCTATACAGTTATTTATGTAGTAATATAATACCTATACCTATATCAATAAATTGTCTCCAGACTCCAAAGCCAGCAGAACGTGTCGCTCCGAGTCATCACTCAGACGGGGCGATAAGTCCGCAACGACGTCATCGCGAGGGACCTGGACGTGGAGCCCCTCCATGACTTCGTGGGTCGGCTGGCGCGGCGCATGTACGACAGCGCCGACCACGGCCCCCATGAGCACCTGCAGGGGATTGCACCCCTACCCGCTCCACCACAACCACCCTCATCACCGTCAGCCACACTCACAACAGCTCCTTCCTCAGCTACTACCACCAGAACAAGGGCAAGAAAACGGGCACTGCCCCGCGAAATCGTGCCTCCGCCACTTCCCCAGCCCACCCTCCCTACTCCCCAAATCCCTCACTACACCCCGACCTAGCTAAAACCCCTACCCCGTTTGCGTAAGCCGTGGCCCGTTCGCAGGCGCTCGCTGAGCCTCCCCCACTGTGGGGGTCTCACCCGGTGCGGCAGACTCCAGCGGGGGCACCCGTTCGTCGAAAGACGGCCGCTCAACAGCGGCACCCAACACCATGGGGCAGTGGCCCCATGAGATGAAGCCCGGGGAAGGAGCCAAGGCTCGAACCCGTACCAGCCGCAAGGCTGATGATCCCGATTGATAAATTGTCTCCGTTTTATGAGATATGAGTTTTATTTCATTCTCACGGGTTTTTGGGAATTTGTACCAATCTTGTACAAGTAGTCAGTAGTAGTTTAGTATGTACACTCACACAAATGCAAAGCTCAGCGTAGACCTTGCGGACTGTACCTAAGTATTGACGTGCATAAATTCAATATTATAATTGTACATTTAATGGCAGGTGCCAATCTGTCAAATAAAAGGAAAGTATTAAAAAAAAATACACTGTTACAAACCTTCGGATTGGTCCCAGCAATGACGAGATTTAAATGGCTGTTGACTATGATTATCAGTTGTTATAATTAATCATCCATACGTAGCATATTTTAATTAAATTTTATGAACTGCTGGGCGATTGCGTAAATTCAATCATATTTATTTGACAGTTCATATTGTATCATATTAAATGTCATCCCATACAAATAGCAGCCAATTGAATACGATATGAACTGTCAAAAGAATACGATTATCTTACGCAATCACACCTGCGCGCCCTGATTATGTAACTTGTTTCTATCAACGTTTGATTTAAAGTGCAGTCACATTGCTGCTTTAGTACAAAAAAATGTGACAACTATCTTACTAAAGCAGCAATGTAACTGCACTTTTAATCAATTTCAATCAAAATCTGTTAGCAACAGAGTTAGATAATCAACTAGCTGATCTACATGTAGTACTAAATGTAGTTCCGTTTACATCCGGTAGGAACGCTGCTCAATATGTTATACATTTTTTTACTTTACTTCCTCGATACCTACTCGAAAGTAAAAAAAAATGTTAAAAGACGGAAAAGCAAATGTGAGCCAAATAATTTGCACTTTTAATGAAACAAATGAATTAGCTTTCTTTTAGGAAATTCACATTTTCAACGAACATTACAAAAACAAACAACATAAATGTAAAGTAAACCAAAGAGATTTGTACTCAATATTTGAAATGCTGTAAAAAGGTTTTTTTTTTTGTTAACTGCTCCCCCTACCATGTTTTAGGCAGGACTGTTTCTTTCTTTTTTCTCTTTTATTTCTATTTGGTGTATTTATTTGTTTTTTGCCTTCTTGAGGCTATTTTCTTTTTCTCTATTTATACATTGTTCTTGTTACATGCATGTTTTTATTTTCTATTTATTAGTGTTTCTTTATTTGATTTTACATTTTTATATTTTAACACTTCTGTACGATCTTCTGTGTAGTGTTGGCTTAGAATAGCACTACCCCCTCTCATCCCGCGGGTGTCGTAAAGGCGACTAAAGGTCTCAGCTTTCAGGAGATGGGCAGCAGCGTCTCCTACAAACTTGGCCATGCTGCGATCGCCAACCCGCCTGCCAAGCGTGACGATTATGGCTAACCCCCCCTTTTGGGGGAGGCCTATACCCAGTACTGGGTGTTATGTGGCTGAGAAGGTAGGTAGGTAGGTACGATCTTATTTCTATTACATCTTGATTATTTTTATTTGTATACATATAATGCGCTATTCTCCTATTTCTAATTCTCATATGATATTTATATTCAATTCTATTTATGCATCTTACTTCTAAATGTTTCTGCCTTATTTCTTTTATGCAAAAAGGTTAGCTGTTATCGACTTAAAAAACGGCGTAATTGGAACAAGCATTTTGTATTTTTTTTTAAGAAAACAATGTAAAACTTCCTTCATAATACGAGTGGAATATTCATTAGTGGAGATACCCTTAGGCGACCCTGTAGATAACTTGTTGCTGTGTCAATATGAAATAAGACGTTTGGTAAAGAGGCTAATAAATATTAAATAGTTTTATTTTTCTTCTTCTCGGCATGTCGGCTCTGTCATAATATACTAGCGGCCGCCCGCAATTTCACCTCCGTGATTCCCGTGGAATATCGCCGTGTGGTGACGGCCTAAGAATACAAGTGTCACCACTCCCTTACATGCCTGGGATATCGTAAGAATCGAGTAAGAGGCTCGACGCATTGAACACCAGTGCGAGAGAAGGAAACTTGAAACAAACCCTCTACCAACCCGTCTGGCAAGCGTGGTAGCAGTAGGCTAATAGCATCTTAAGAACGCCACAATAGGAGTGAGCTAGGAGAGGCCTATGTCCAGCAGTGGACATCCACAGGCTGATGATGGATTCCCGTGGAATATCGGGATAAAAACTAGCATATGTTACTCTTCGTCTTTTCAACTTTCACTTAGTTAGGGCATGAAAGAAGGACAAACAAACACACTTTCGCATTTATAATATTAGTTAGGATTAGAATTAGGAAGGCTGGTGATTATAATTCTATTGAAATTTCTTTTATCATCATCATCAGTCATTTTTAATCTCTTACAGCTGGGACCAATAGCTTAACGTGTCTTCTGTGATAATTATTTGGTCACCCATCCCGTGACCGACCATTGTGAAAGTTGCTTAACCGCCAAAATTGCAACCCGAGCGCACGAACCACTGTCCACCGAGCTCTTCTAAATTTGTTTTAAACTAGTGTAGTAATTGACAATCTGTTTGGCACAGGAGTAGGCATACCTGCCTCGTGGATTTGATTCCCGCACTAGACAAATATTTGTATGCATAAACCTATCAATCTTTCTTTGTCTGGGTGTTTACTATTTAAATAATGTAAGTATGTTTGCAAAGAAAAATAACACAAGTTCTTATTGAAAATTATTTTTCTTTTCTTTCTTCTATCGTATTGTACAGTTAATTAATACGTATATTCAAGTTAAATTCTGACATCTGACATAATGTTTCAGTATTGACTGACTAGGTTAAAGCTAATTAATAATAATAATAATAACCTCCATAACAGTCTGAAAATTCTCGACTTGAAACCCAGCACTTACATAAAGTTCCAGAAAGTAGCCATCGTCAACACCTGTAGAACAGTCCGCAAGCTTCTGCAGCTAGATGACCACACTTGAAACATATCTTATATCATTTACTTACCCGTTAATGACATTAAATACCAGCGTATGCTGAGATGCAAGATATTAAAACGAAAATAATAATAATTGAACCATAAATTGTCATAGGTGTTTGTAAAAGTAAACACCAAGATCGTCGATATCAGCTGATCGCGGCGCTGCGACACAAAAAAAAGTTATTGAAATAAAACTTTTACGGATATCAAACGCGATATTTTTCACGAACTAAGTTGTAATTATCCGTATTTTTTGGTTTTTAGGGTTTTTTTTATTTTCCTGACGTTCCGGCACCTTTTCAGCTGCCGTGGTGATGATGACGGGATGATCAATATACAGTGCGCGCCAAAACTTAAGATGTACGTATCAAAAAAGGTTCTATTTAAATAAATGTTTTTTGGCGTAACTTGTGTGTTAAGCACATAACACAACCTCCTCCACTTTGGGCACATAAAATAAAGACACTCTGTATATGTAGGTACTTATTATGCCAAAACTTCAAAAAAGTGTTTACGTACAAAGGTTAGGCATTTACCAAAATCCCCATTTCGGACTTTGTCAGTAACATCACATTATCGCATGATGAGCCTACCAGATATAATAAGATGCTCTTCGTATCAGTAGATGCTATCGCGTATTAAAATTGGAAGACGTGCTGTGAATAAAAAAATTTTTTTGCGGTCGTGCAGAAAATACTTGGCTTTTTACCTTATTGACATACTTACATTATCTATTCATTCTTTTTGTTTTCTTACGGTAAATCCTAACTCTTAACTATAATTAATATTATAAATGCGAAAGTATTTTTGTTTGTCCTTCCATCACGCCTTTAATTGGAGGACGTGTTGTGAATAAAAAATTGTTTTTTTTGCGGTTGTGCAGAAAATACTTATTATAATTAGCTTTTTCCCTTATTGACATACTTAGGGCCGTCGCCCACTGACGGCGTGGCATCCCGCGGCGTTCTGTGGCATGTCATAGTGCGTCTTCTCCCTCACTTGCCCCCGTGGACCGACCGGACTGCGTCATTAACCAAAATGACCACTGCACAAGTTTCAACCTTATTTTAACTAATTTAGCAATCATAATTAGACCCATACGTCTCGCGGGATGCAATGGCACCCCGCGTCAACCCGTGGAATGAAACGGCATGACCCGCCATGCCACAGCATCCAGCGGCGCGTCGTGTCATCGTGGTATCGAAATAAAGTAACTTGAATTCTAAACTCATTTAAATTATATTTAAAATAACTTGATTAGTGATAAAATTATTGCCATGACACGTCGTACCTTGCCGGCAGTGGGCGCCGGCCCTTACATTATCCATTCATTCTTTTTTTTTCTTGCTGTAAATCCTAACTCTTAACTATAATTAATATTATAAATGCTGAAGAGTGTTTGTTTGTCCTTCCTTCACGCCTTTTGTTTACTTGGTATTTTTTATCCCGATATTTCCACGGGAACGTGAACCACACGGGTGAAACCGCAGCCGGTACCTAGCTAGCTATTTGTTAAATATTCTTCGTGGTACTTACAGATTTTTTTTAGATTCGGTATTTTTATTATCATAAATATGAATGTGAAAGTTTGAATGTCTGTTACATAGTATGTTTACCGAAACTAGCTTTTAATAAGATAAAAAAGTAAAATAGGAAAAATAAAGTCATTGGTCGCTTGTGATTGGCTGAAAATCGGGCGCATTGCGTATGCTCGTTACCTGGATTGCTTATTAAGCGAGTTATATTATATTATCGTATACTTATATTAACTGTTTGGCGCAGGGGTACTATATAGAGGATATATATAGAGGTCCCGGGTTTGATCCCCGGACAAGACAAATAATCACAGCTTCAGAATTAATCTGCTCACTGTGAGGGGGAAGGATAACTTTACCGCCTCTGTAGTCTAGTAATACAACCACCGGTATCAGACCCAGGGGTCCCGGGTTCGATTCCCAGCGGGGGTACATATCGTATTCGGTTTGGTTGGTGGTAGGACTTGTTTTATGTCCGCCTTACTAGCTACCACCATCTTATCTAAGTCTCACGCTATAATGTTTTCAACATTGTTGTGTTCCAGCAGTTAGAGATAAGATAGCCAGTTCCTCAGTGATTGAGGATTCCGGGAGAGGATCGCCTCCATCTTCAGCCTTATCCATTCTTAACATCAGGTATGGTGACGGCAAAGAGTCTCCCCGTCGTTCATAAAAAAAGAAAGTCAAAACTTTCACATCTAATATTATTAAAACTATAGGATTTATTAAACCCTTTTAAGGGCCTGCGCAGACGACGGACATTGGAGGACTTTTTGTCCGCGACAGGACCTTATTTCTAAGAACATAAAGTTGAATATATAACGAAGACGATCGCGTAATTTTTATGGATATACGCGATCTAATTTCAATCTTATTTGGTTAACAATAAAGACGTGTCGCCGACGAAAAGTCATCCGTTATCCGTCGTCTGCGCTAGCCATAACTGTTTCTCGTCTCGTCGTTTGCAAGGCGGCAAGTTTATCTTCTAAAGTTATTCGACAGGTGGTCATTTTCTTATTATGCTCTCGATGTATCCCACAGTGAAGTTACGCAAGTAGACATTGTTATATTTTCGAAAGTAGGTAATTATGCAATGGAGAAGTTTCCATTTTTTTTCTATTAATCACATTTGAAAATATAAAGTAATTTACTTGTGCGTGAAAGAATCATGAAAATATATTTTTTTTAATAATAGCTGGGCAGGTGGGCAGGCTATTGACCACCATCTTGCTTAAACAGGATGTGGTCTAAGGTGTTGCATGCTTGCCCAGGAAATGCTTATTCACTTTCAGAATACTTTTTCCACAAATAGAGAGGTTACGGGGCCTTAAAGTTGCGCTTAGCGGTTCAGCGTGTGACGTCATGCCACTTCGGCCCGCTGGTAATTTGTAAAAATAAAATAAAGGCGGTGCCCCAACATGAGGAAGTAGCGTGGCGTCACCGCCATATTTGAGGCCACAGTCAATTTCTGCGCGAAAATGTGTAATTTAAATATAATTAAATATTAAATAAATCATTATGATATTACCACAGATTTAATAATACTATAAATGTATTACTCAATTTCTGATATTGACACTTTTCTAAATTTATATTTGTAAACATTAAAAATATATTAAGTTGTAGTTCATGAAGATAAATTGTGTACATACCTACTCGCTATCACTTTTAACTATAAAATACATGCAATTAGTGCAATTCTGATTAAGAAAAGTGTGTAATTCAAAATCTGTAAAAGTCTGTTTGTTTTCCAAATAAAGATAAATAAAATAAAGATATGGTTTAATCTTTCTTGCATTTTTCAATGCTTTTTTTATACTTACTTATGATGAATTGAAAAAACGAATAATATTCAAAACCGACTCAGTTGACCCCGACTGCCCGTATTCTTGTATGCCCTACCCCTAGAGTGTAATTTAGAGCCGTGTCAGAAGACTTGCATGTTGCATGCCTGCTGCATGCCTGCTGCATGCACGCAAGCGCATGCTTGCTTGCATGCAAGCATGCGCCTGCAATTTTCTATGAAACCTGGGCGTAAAACCAACAGAAATGTAACTACTATTTAGTACTTAGTACTAGAAAATATTTTCTTATTTATTAACTATCATAAGAACCCAGGTTTGCTTGAAAATAACCAGAGCGTAAAACACTATTAATAAATTCTGTACCTAACTATACTTTTTTCTCTCTTATTAATTCAGTGATCGGAATAGGCTGAGTACCTATAGTTTATAGAACAAAGATAAAAATCGGAGACTTCCTTAAAACTATTTTTTTTACAGGTAAAACATCATTTTAACATCTTATTATTAATATTTAACTTATAAATGCTTATCGTTTTGACACAACTGCTCAAAAATAATTAGAATGTTTTCATGGTTCACGTGATTTTAATTTCTTAAAATTTCGGTAATATTCACCATAACCAGTGATCGGATAAAGTTAATTTTTGGCTCAGAAATTGTGGAAGCAGCTTCTTTAAACTTTTTTTTTTTAATAGTAATCCCAGTATTCCAGATAATTCGGGAATGTAAAAGTAGTCGATAACATAGTGCGGAACCAACGACTTTAGCATTATGGTACTTATTTTAAAATAATACGGGACTCGCAATCCGGGTGTTCCAAAAGGGATTACATATTCATATTTTAGTACTCGGCACAATTGCTTTTCTCGCTCGGTTCACGCGTCTTTTTGTCACAGTTCTAATCTAATCTAGAGGTACCTTAACTACTGTGGAGATCGTATATGTCTCCGCACTACAAGGAGGCCGCTACACCGGCGTTGCTGGCTGGTTTTGTTTATAATAAAATTAAGAAAGAGAGGCCCGTCGTGCGTAGATATGGACGGTCGGTCGCCTTGTCAAATAAATATTTTCAATAGATAAAATCGATAGATATTATTTTTCGATACAATAGTGCCTTCCATAACAGCCAATATCTCAACTAGGCAAGGTAAATTAGGTAAATTAATATGCATCCAATAATCCGATCATTTTGCGAAGTGCATAATGTTAGGCTGATTGTCTAATTCCTGCAGCATATTTAAAAAACAAAACATAATTGGTTTTTTTAAAGAAGCTAATCTGTTTTAAAAATTTTTGGAACACACTTTTTGCACATTCTGCGTCAAATCCATTTATTTTAGAAAACGGCAACGTCACTGCTACCTTTTAACCTTATTTTTTTCCTACTTGAAAACAACATCAGAGTCTTCAAATAAAAGAAATGTAGGTAAATTTTGCTGCGAGTGACATCATAAAAAAATACAGTGTCACTCGAGGCAATGTAAAAATTCTAACGTAAAACAATACACCTAAATCCATTTGGTAGATTAAGTTAAGGCGAACTAAGGCTCGAGTTCACCAACTTATTAACCGACCGATTAACGCCAAACGTCATTTAAATATCATTGCATTTCAGCCATTTGTTTCAAGTTGTAAGGGACAGAACGATGTTTTAAACCACGGTTATCTAATCGACAGTTGGTGAACTCAGTTATTGATAAATAATTATGTGAATGAATAAAAATAACAAATTTGTCATTTTCAAGCAAACCTTAGGCTTATGATAGTTAATAAACAAGAAAATCTTTTCTAGTACTTAAGTACTAAATAGTAGTTACATTTCTGTTGGTTTTACGCCCAGGTTTCATAGAAAATTGCCCATCGTCGATGCCTTATATCAATAAATTTTGTGAATTTTCTAACACCAACATTTAAAAACTACTTCATAAGAGAGTCAGATAGTTCAATCATAAGTAACTAACATAGATGGTTTGTAATCAGCGTACTTATATCGGATGGCTCCTAGTCTAAAATTCTCGATACAGAAATTAAAACGATCGAAAGCGCAAATTAAAGTGACTCGAATTAATACCAGCCGTTAGGTTCAAACTCGATTGCAACAGTGTAGCGCACGGAACGGCAACGGCGCTCTTAGCTGCGTCCGCGCCATTTATTTTGAATTTTTTGGCGGGAAAACAGTTTTTTCCTATAATTTTGAAACAAGAAGCCCAGCGATTTGAAATTTTGCCTCCTGTGTGCACCTGAGGTATCATTTGATTCTTAATGAGACTCGCAGTTACAGTAATTCAAAATGTGTTACGTGTCTCCAGCTTATACATGCTTATCGGTTCGTAGCTCAAAAACTATTCGAGCTAGAGATTTAAAAAAAAATGGAGCTTAATGCACCAATTTGACTCAAAATTTTGAGGTAAAACATAATCGTACCTCAAATAATTACGAAGATACAGGTGTGTGTAAGCCAGAGACACGGTACTCCAGCTCGCACACACTTTAATGATCGTAGTTTCAACAGTATTTGAGTGTGACGGTTAGTTTTTTTGGTTCTCATTGCACATCATCATCATCATCATCATCAGCCTGTCGCAGTCCACTGCTGGACATAGGCCTCTCCAAGTGCACGCCACTGAGATCTGTTGCGCATATTGTGCATTAATTTTTTAACATAATGTTGTTATTTTATATATTATGTATTATGTATGTCTAGTTTTAAGGTATATATCTATGGGCCATTGTAGCCTGATGACAAATAAATAAATAAAAATAAATAAAAATAAATTAATTTTTGACTATAGTCTAAAGCCCTAACCTGACTGGTTTGCCTTAAAACGGCATGTGTCAGCTGGGGACACGTTTCTCCAGCTAACACACAAAAAAAACAGCTAGTAACGAAGTTACGGTTGCACCTAAAATATTACTGACACGTTTGATTTCTCTTAATATGCACTAAAATATGGCATGCTAATTTCTCTATGCCTTATGAGGACGCTGTAGACACACACATGAAAAAAAACAACTCGTAACTAAAAATATAAAAGCATGTAGAATGTCGACGATGGTTCGCAAGTCTCGGTAGCTCAGTGTTTAGAGCATTGGACCGGATTTCCAAAGGTCGTGGGTTCGAGTCCCATCTGAGAATTCACTTGTGGGCGAGTTGTTTTTTTCCAATATCTTTCTATTTAAAATTTATCATAAGTACTTAAATCATTATCTTATTAGTTTTGATCGATATTTTAACTAATTCAGTGAAATATAATGATTTCAACATCAGAAAACTTCTCCAGACTATACTCAAATCCCATGCTGGAATAAGAAAAACATAGAATGCGCTAGCTGCTAGCTTTCCAGGGTAGATAGTTTTTTTTAAAGGGTTTTACCGGCCTTGAGTGCACATAGTAAAAGACTCTCAACGCACAGAGCATATTAAACTTTTTTTTTATAGCCATTTAAGTCAAATTAATTAAAATACCAGCTGCCACCCGCGTGATTACCGTTCCCGTGGGAATATTGGGATAAAAGTATTTAATGTTTCATTCCAGGCTATCAACTAGCTGTAAGCCAAACATTCAAATCCGTTCAGAGTTTTGCGCGAAAGAGTATAAAGTAAATTATATACAAACAAAGAAACTGACATACTTTAGTATTTATATTAGTAAGACATAATTATGATATTAGTAAGACAGACAAGCAGAATATCATACCTTGTAATCGTTTTGAAAAAAAAAGAAATAAAAAGTTGACATACTGAGTTTTTCATTTTACCACTATCAAGGGGACCGCTTTATGCATAATGTATATCTTGTATTATTCATGTAGGGCTCGCAATTACCGACATTTTTGAGTTAATAATATTTAAACATTGTAATGGCTACTGCCTATGATGGATTGAATAATTGCGTACCTCCATGGTGGAATAGTTATAAACCGGAAGGCATTGCCAGAATTTTCAGAATCGAATATGCATTATGGCTTTTTACAGCACATTTTTGCATAGTTCAAATTAAATGTATGAAACAGTTGTTTTCTTTTCGCGATTTCTTAGTTCCGAAAGTTATTTGTTATTCTACCAATCAATGGTTATAATTAACATAAAATTACGTTTTATACAAGCCCACAAAACAAGTTATGAAAAATAAGAAGGATGCATTAAAGAGCCCGTGGCGCAGTGGTTCGCGCGCTCGGCCTGCGATTGTTGAAGTTAAGCAACTTTCGCAATGGTCGGTCACGGGATGGGAGACCAAAAATTTAACACGTTAAGCCGTTGGTCCCGGGTGCATTTGCACTTGTTAAAGCCCACCAATCCGCATTGGGACCGCATGGTGGGTCATTGCCTATTCTTCTTATCCATCCTTAAGGAAGGTCAGTGCCCCAGCAGTGGGGACATTAAAAAATATACCTGATGACTATATTACGCATTCAAGTACTAAAAAATGTGTCGTGAAAGAAGTGATGGCACAATTTTTTTTCGCAAAATTTTTTGATACGCTTTATTCGTATAGGTTGTAAAGGTATTTCTGATAATTTTAACGTTAACACAATTTGCATAACCAAAACGAAAATAAAAGCACAAAGCAGTAGCAAACATAAAAAAAATAAGATTGTTTTTAATCTTTGCATTCACAGTGCATTTTATATACCTACTTACGAAAAAAAAACGTCTAGTCACCTTATCGTTCAGACGGGACTCGAACCTGACCAGCTACCGAGACTATGAGGACACGTCGAAATTCTCTAGTACGAGTACCTTTCTACACTGTTGGCTAGCGTGGTTTCACAATGATAGGTGTACCTACACAAAATTATCAGTATTCAATAAACATTATTTTCTTGCAAGTTATCTTATATAGCAGCCGCTGTTCCCGAGGGAATATCGGGATTATAAGTGACCTTTGTTTTAATTCAGGCTATCTACGAACTGTGTGCCAAATTTCATTGAAATCCGTACAAATACAAATCCTTCCTGTTTATAAGATTTTATTTAATTTCTGACTTGCAATGCTGACCAAACTTCAACTATGAAAATGACTGCACAAAATACTGCCTTCTATAAATCATGGCTTATTACCAAAACGGTTGTAATTTTTATTAAAGCCTGCTACCATTATTCATACGGCCGCGGTGTCTTCAATTTTTCTTTTTTTTATAACTCAATCTTTTCATTATTTGCATAAGTGCAGTGATGACTTTTTACTTTTTTATAAAGATTCACGCGCGAAGCATTCTGCCTTATTTGTACGGTCATTTAAAAACTTCTTGCTTGTTGGTTTTGAATTTGGAAAGCAAATTTTGATGTTCTTTTTTGTGGCTGGGAAGTAGATTTTTATTTTATATTCTCGTACTTTTTCAAAGGTTCATGATTTGGAATGCGTACAAACCAAGTTGTTCTGATTATCAGTGCGTTGAAACAAGATATGCACAAAAGCTAATTTAGTTTCCGTTTCAATAATTTTCAGATAAATTAAACTTCTGCATGAAATAAAAATAACTATAATGTTAGGTGCTTAAATTATATATACTGAACATTATAACTTTTCAATTTTGCATTATACAATGCTATTTTTATGATAAATACTAAACAAGAAAATATACTAGAAAAAAGCTTGTCGTCTTTACTCTGGTAGGTCTCTGTAGCATAATTGGTTAGTGCATTGGGCCAGATTCCCAAGGATGCGGTATCGAATCCCGTCAGGGCGACATGAGACAAGTTGCTTTTTTTTCAATTATATTTTCTTGTTTAATATTTACCATACTAAAACTTTACTGATTTTGAAGTTAAACTATGATTTTTCCCGAATCCAAATTAAAAATGACATAGCTTCAAGTTTTTTTTTTTTTAACCCTTAATCAGCATTTCGTGTTTGACAAATAAAAATAAACGATTTTTTGTATAACAGAGGTCATGAACTCGAAGGTAGTTTTCCCCTTCAGGCAACTATTATTAGTATTTCTAATTAACTAGAGTAGAAACGCTTTTCAAGTTTTTTTTAATTGCTCCATTACTACGGAGACAATTAAAAATAAATTACATTCGCCAGAAGCGCGGTAAAGTCGACGATTCAAATTCAAAATGGCCGCTGTTTTCTTTCTTAAATTAGATTGATAATTTGAATTGTTGTATAACTTTTAGTTTTGCAAATTGAGCAATTTGTCTTGATAATCGAATTGAAAGTTGATAGGTTTACAAATTGGCACTATTATAACATTTATACTTACAACCTCCGTCAAAAGCATAATACCGTAAAAATAATGTATTAAGTAAATGGTACTTCAACCCGGCAAGTACCTAAGATAAAATCCCTAATCGTGGACCACGCTCCAGTGCTGTACATAAGAAACAAATTCCATAAAAAATAACCAAACTTGAGTAATTTATCACTTATTCGATCAATGACATACTACCAACATTTGTCAGAAGTTGGCCATGTTGTGTTTATAAAATGAAATAATAAAATGTTTTATAACTTATTAAGTATATATTTTTATATAATCGTTGAGGATGCTAATTAAACCTTTGCTTTTCTTCTAATGTTGTAACGTAAGCTGACACAGACGATGTTTATGATTGGGTCAATGTGCGCTACTGACCCAATCGTGAACATTTTTTATCATGAATAGTACTGAAGCGATTTCTTAATGTTACTAGTATGGCATCTGCTAAATGCGAGAAATCTCACGCTTGAATCAATTTGGACGGACAAAATTTTATCCGATATAAAAAAGATAAATACCTTTTTTATTTAAAAAAAATAACATATATAGCAAAATTTATTAAATTACGCAATAAGTAGCTAAAGTGTGTTAATACAATAAATAAATAAGACTTTATAATTCTTGCAATTACAATGCTATATGGGATATATAATATGGAGACTTAGGTAAGTACCTAGTTGTTTTTGGGCAAATTCTTATAAAATTGATAAGAAATTAAATTGATCTAATTTAATAACTGAATAACTAACACTTCTCTAAAACTCTAAACAATTGCGTAGTTATGTACTCCTTACCTAACTATGGATTTATTTTGATATCGGAAAGGGTGGCAATAAGGGCGTATCTACGTAACCCCAAATTTACACCAGAGCAAAAAAAAACAAAAAAAAACGAAAAATAAAACATATCTTTTAATGGTAAGTCGTGTGAACGCAATTTTTAGACCATAACCTTTTAATAAATTGTATCTATACCAATCACTTCCTATTGCTCTTTCCTGTTATAATTAAGGTTTTTCAAGATAGACCCTCGTCAATAGAAATTACTGACCTCAAAAATGTCGTATCTTGACATGCTATTTGTACTTTTGAGTGTGTTCGAGTTGTTTCTTATAGATTTAGAGGGCACTCTTATTAAGGCGCTACTCGGAAAAAGTATTGGCTTTTTGATATAAAACTATAGCACGGTTACAGTTGTTACAAATCTGGTAATAACATAGATATTTCTTCATACCTTTATCTAGATTCGTATAGTTCCAAAAACACGATTTTATGATTTTGCCTAGACACTTTTTCTTTTCGAAAAGACCTCTAGAAAATACGAAAATTCAAGATTATTCTTAAATGGGGTTACTTACACTATTGGAAATTGGTTAAATAAGTGGACTACAATAATATTTAGGATCGTATAGAAGCATTTTTTTTTTTAAATCGCTGTAGTTTTTTAATAAGAAGTGATTTTGTGTTCTGCAAAATCGGTCTCGCTCCCGTGCGCGTCGTTTTCTCATTGCTATCTCGCTTCAGCATATTTTTTTCGAGTATCGCCTTAACAGTTCAATCGAACCGGATGTAAGGTTTAGCAGACTTATACTAGCGGACGCTCGCGGTTTCACTCGCGTGGTTCCCTTTCCCGTGGTAATATCGGATAAAAAGTATTATATTTTCATAACCGGGGCTAATTGACTAATTTTAAAATCTATCACAATCCCTTTCAATTGATCCCTTTCATCTGAAAGATATTTACATACATCAAACCGTCACTATTTGACATTTGATAGGGAACGAACATATGAATGAACGAAATTGAACTGTCTAAGCAAAGTGACACTCGAACATATCCTTGAAATGTATGGAGAAGTGTCACTTTATTTCAAGTGTCATTTAAAACATCATTCGTTCCGGAATTGCGACTATAAGTTACACAATTCCATAGGTCACTATCACAATCACAAAAACTTTGAAAGGGATTGTGATAGATTTTGAAATTAGATAATTAAGGGGCAGGCTATCTACTATCTGTGTACCAAATGTCATCCAAATACCTTCAGTAGTTTTTAAGTTTTTTTTCTTTATAACAATCACTTCATAATATTAGTAGCATCCGCTCGCGGTTTCACCCGCGTGGTTCTCGTTCCCGTGGGAATATCGGGATAAAAAATAGTCTATGTTACTCTCCATCCTTTCAACTAAAAGGAAGGACAAACAAACAAACTTTCGCATTTATAATATTAGTTATGATTATATGTTTCAAATTACTATTTCGTTTCAACGATCGTTTGATGAAAGCTTTTCATTAAACTTTATCTGTTATTAAACCTTACTTATATATGAAATAAACATCAAACATTTTCGGTTGAATAAACTTTGGAAATTAATAACTCATAATATTATACGAACTACAAGTAGCTACGAAATAATTGTATGGTCGTATGTAGTCGATTACAAAGTGACAGGCACCATTAATAAACGTTATGTTATAAACGTTACAAGCAAAACTGATTTGCGGATTAAAAGCAATTTTGACTAGTTTGTGACTGGGTACCTACTTAAAAAAAGGATGAAATATCCGGGCGGATCGCTCAACTCGCGCTTCACTGACGACCTCCGTATAGTGGTACGTACACCGGTTTCAAGGTGTCGCTTACTCTGAGGTCCCGGGTTCGAATCCCGGTAGGGGCAAATGTTTGTTTGGTGAATACGAGCATTTGTACCTGAGTCATGGACGTTTATATATATTTCTACACATAAATACTTATATATGTATAATTATATGTATTATATCCGTTACCCTAGTATCCCATAACACAAGCCTTACAGTGCTTACTTTGGGGCTAGGTTAATTGGTGTGAGTGTAAGAAATATTTATTTATTTATTTACTTTGGTCACGGTTCTAACCATATTACCTACTTATGTGGTTTTGTTACTGAGACGATACTATTTCGATAGTTTTTCCTGCTAACCCTGCTCCTTATTCACTATGACCGCGATTCCTTGCTCAAATTAAGCCAATATCGTATGTATGTCGCAGCCATCTGGTTAAATCAGCCATTTGATTGGAAGGCTAGCCGGTTAAATAAACGCCGGCATTCAGTTGAATACCTAGGCCGATTGTTGATCGAACTAGCATTACTTAACGTTTAACTATTTGACTAAATGTAAGTTAGCCATTTAAAGATGGCTGACTTTAATACAGCCATGTGATTCAAATTTAGTTGATTTTTTTTCCACTGGGACGCTGGTAGTTTCAAAACAAATATGGCGTCAGATAGCTCGCATCAGCTGGCAATTTTATGTGCTTTGTTTACGTTTCAACATAACATACAGTGTTTTATTAATATCAATTTTGATATAATAAAAATGTGTAATAAAAATATGCCTGATATTACTCCGCCGGCTACAAGTTTTCACGAATAGTTTGAGTCTATAATGACATCTCATTTAAGAGACGGCTACATATGACGTTCAGCCAAGTCGTTAAACGTTTCATTCAATGACTTGGCTAGTTGTCCCTTTGCCATGTCATTGAATGCCGGCGTTTAACTAACGGGCTAGCCCTCCGATTAAACGGCTGTTTTAACCAAATGGCAGCGACATGTACATACTTGATTTGGAATTTTCAAAAATTCGTTTCCTCTATGATACTCACAAATTATAGAGTTATTGTACAAGTATATGACATTCACAAGTTGTATAGTTACTAAACAAGTAAAATAACTTTAAAATTTGTACGTATCATAGAGATAACAAATTTTGAAAATATTGAAACCAAATACGACATTGGCGTGGTTTGAGGAAGGAAGGTAGGTGGTCAAAGTGAATACGGGCCCAGTTGTTAAGTATTGAAAGTTGATGGTGAAAGGCGCGCCTCTTAAATAATAATAAATAAAATAAATAATAATAAAAAACACTTTATTGCACACAAAAAGAAACAAAAAGAAATAACAAAAACAGACAGAAAGCATACAAAAGGCGGCCATATTGCTAAATAGCAATCTCTTCCAGGCAACCTTGGTTAGAAAAATAATAACGAAGAGGACGATAGGGAGTGGGTGCAATTATGGGAAGGATAGTTGATATAGATGCACATAATATAAATAAAAGAAATACAGTATAATATAATGGAATTGAAAAGGAAAATATACAAATACAAAATAAGTAAATATTAGGAAAAAGAAAGGAAATGCTTTTTAACTTGATCGCGAAAAGACGAGCTTTTCTAATACCTTCTGGGAGAGAATTCCATAAGCGAACAGCGTGCACAGAGAAGGAGTAGGAGAAGAAATCTGTTGAGTGACAGGGAGTAGCGAGAGAAAGATTAGAGGAAGAACAGAACAGAACAGAAAGTGCGTAATGAAGTTGAGGATAGAAAGTTGAATAATTCTTTAAGGTAAGAAGGGGTAGTTGGGAGGAACAGGGGGCTAATTGTCTAATTTTAAATCTATCGCAATCCCTTTCAATTCGTAATTTGAAAGTTATTCAGGCCGTCACTATTTGACATTTGAAAGGGATTGTGATCGGGACGCGTTTCAAAAGGTATGGAATAAACGAAATTGAACTGTCTAAGCATAAAACATAACATAAAAAACCATAAAAACATTTATTATCAGAAAAATATTACAGCGTGGTGAATTACAAATAAGTCCCCAAACTAGGTAATCCTGTATCTCAGGGACTTGAGTATGAGATTTGCAAGTAAACTACATAGTTCAGTGCCGTTGCATGGTTTACAAACATTTAGATGTTTTCTTTAAATGTACAGAAGATAATGAAAAAGAAAGAAAATGGAAAAGAATATGAAAAACACTTAATATTGAACAAATAAAGGCAATGTGTTTTGTGTTTCAACGTCTAATCAATTATGTGTGTGACTGTCATTGATGTGAAAGTATTAGAATTTAATTGCATCTCATAATACGTAGGTATGTTGTGTGTATGTGTGTGTGTGTGTGTGTGTGTATGTGACCGCGTGAGTGTGTGTATTTTTTTTTATGTAGTATGTAAGCAATATGTCAGACGAAAATATCACAATCACAATACCTCTGAAAGGGGTTGTGATAGATTTTAAATTAGACAATTAGGGGGCAGGATGGAGAAAAGAAGAGGGAGCTAGGAGCTCCGCCTGATGTACGGTACAATGTGATGGTAGTGCAAGCTTAAGGCGATACTCGAAAAAAATATGCTGAAGAGTGATAGCAATGAGAAAACGACGCGCACGGGAGCGAGACCGATTTAGCAGATTAGGCGTATTAAAAAACTACAGCGATTTAAAAAAAAATGCTTCTATTCGATCCTAAATATTATTGGTGTCCACTTATTAAACCAATTTCCAATAGTGTAAGTAACCTCATTATAGAATAATCTTGAATTTTCGTATTTATTAGAGGTCTTTTCGAAAAGAAAAAGTGTCGAGGCAAAATCATAAAATCCGTGTTTTTGAAACTATACGAATCTAGATAAAGGTATGAAGAAATATATATGTTATTACAAGATTTGTAACAACTGTAACCATGCTATAGTTTTATATCAAAAAGTCCATACTTTTTCCGAGTAGCGCCTTAACGGCTCTGATTTCGGTCTCCCTATTCCACAAGGATAGGGCAGCGCCAACCTTGCCGTCAATCTTGCTGCCATCTGTGAAGATACGGATCTCAAAGTCGCTATGTGCGTACACAATACCAATACCTCTAAAAACAATACCTCTGAAAGGGATTGTGATAGATTTTAAATTAGACAATTAGGGGGTATTAATATAGAAAAGAAGAGAAAGAGTGTGTAAGTCCCTGCTCCGGCGAATAGGAAGCTTAAGCTTGGAGCGGAAGTGAGATACGTGATCAAATTTACGTAAGTTGAAGATGAAGCTTATAGCCAAATTGTGCAGACGCTCCAATTTGTCAAGCATTTCCTCCGATAAGTCCGTGTAGCAAAGTCAGCGTAGTCCAAGATGGAATGGATAAGAGACTGAGCAAGTATAACTTTAGTACTAGTTAATCCTCAAACACTGAGGAACTGGCTATCTTATGTCTAACTGCCGCTGGACGAAGGCCACTTATTTAGTAACCCTATATTGTCAGCGGCCCGACATGAACTTGGCCCATTTTCATGGTTCCGTAGTAGTTAAGACCAACTCGCCATGTCCGTCTGTAAAAGTGCCCCCCCCCCCCCCCCCTCTAAAATTTAAACGGTAGCTATGTATAAGTTAAAAAATCAGGACATACATACGCAATTATTACTACCGTCGTTTTAAAACAACGCTTAAGTACAACACATAATTCATTTTTCACCTCACACGCTCTGAAAAGGAGGTTTTGTCAATCAGTTTAGGCGTAGAAAAGGCGCTTTTTGCGGCCTAGCGCGGCAAAGTACTTTTTTTTTATTTAAAACCTAAAAATATGTCTTAATGCGTTCCGAATCGCACTATTGACTTTTTTGTTATATTTGATTCTTATTTTAAATAACTTTAAATTAATTATAATACTCCGTTTTGGTTTAATTATATTATTTTAGTTCATTGAATCATAGAAACAATAACAATAAGATTAAACTATTTGTTATAAGAATTTTATATTAGGCTGGGTGAGATTTCAGAACCTTTAATTGGATTTCGGACTGTGACATAAATCTTTATTTTTAAGTCGTTTTTGTCTTGTACCTCATGTCAGTGTCAACATTTACGGAATCGTTTTTATTCTTATTAATAAGTAACTTCCTACTTTAAATAACTTTGAATTAACTATAATACTCCCTATTTTAATAATTTAGTTTTTTATATCATTAAAACAACGAGAATAAGGAATATATAGGTATAAACTTAATGTTTAAAGATTTTTTTACCGGAAGTTGACCGCGGACACAACCATAAAATGTTCCTCGCTGTTGTGAGGTGAAAAATTGTGTGTTGCGCTCGGCAGAAAAGTTTTTTGCGTCTTGTACCTTTGAAATCCTCGCTTCGCTCAGGATTCAATCTTTGAACCACTCGCTAAATCCTTCACTTGCTCAGATTTCAATAGAGGTAACTCGCCGCTAAATAACCAACTTTCCAGCCTTGCATAACAAATAACTATTACATATATTTTAGATATTACTGTCGTTGTAATAATCAACTTAAATTTTCCGAATTTCCACTACGAACATATATATTTTCATAAATTTTTTCCCACAAATATATTTTCATTTAATATAGATTAAGCTGTTAACAAAAAATCATAAGATCAAATGAATTTCAAACGAAAACTATCACTGCTAAAGATACTTTACAAGTTGATTATTTTTATTTTTTTCCACTAAGCGGCTCCACTTTTAAACATTGCGTGTGTAATCGAGTGCGGTAAAAATAAATCCTTGAACGTTAAACTATTTGAATGCGAACATAAAGTTTGCTGACAGGAAACATGGGTTGTGTGACCTTTTAATGCAGTTCAGGTGACATATTTAGTGTCGTTGTTTTAGATGTGGTGCAGAAATCCATTTATGTACATGTTTTAAAGGTTATTTTTGTAGCTTTTTTTTTTAAGGGAATCAGCACGAAAGTCGCGTAGCGATCCGCCAGTGCGCGCGTTGCGATGCGGCCCGTCTGTATCAAATCAAATCAAATCAAATTTATTTATTTGCAAAATATGGGTAGGTACATAATTAACCCCTCGGCATGCAAAATTTTCAATGAAAAAAAAACACAATACGTATAAAAAATATGACATATCAAACACAATAGAGTCGAGGAGTATTATCTTGAATAATAGGTAATACTTATAACTAACAACAGTCACTAGTACATTTTCCATATTAAAAGGGTAATCAAAAACACCAAGAATATTCAATTAAATTTTTTAACGTTCGATTTAAAATAATAATAATAAATATGTAATACAATAATAACCATGTCATGCAAATGTAACCAAAAGTCAAAAAATTGTAAAATAAATTAATCTAAAAGAATAAAATGTCAGTTGATATTTATATAAAAATTTGTTACATGTTAATATTTTTGTCTGTAATAAATTCATTATTGGTTTAATACGTTCTTTCAATCAAAAATTTTTTTAGTCTTTTCTTAAATATTATGAACGATTCAGCATCTTTAACATTCTTCGGCAGATGGTTGTAAATAGTAACTTGCATGATAAATACGCTATTTCCTAACAGAGTGGTCCTGCGGGGTTGGGTCCTTATCCTCGTCATATGTCGTTTACTCATTAATGTATCATATTTTTTTATGTTCTTTCGTACATTTAATGCGGCTTCTAATATATATAGCGAAGGAAGTGTCAATATTTTTAATTTATGTAAATGGGGCTTACATGAATCGGTCGGTTTTAACTTACAAATAGCTCTAATACATTTTTTCTGTGCCTTAAATGCCTTTTCTTTATCTGTGGCATTTCCCCAGACTAAGACCCCGTATTTAAGCACTGAACCGCGTACGCATGATAGGCGGTCAAAAGTGCATTTAGATTTGCTACTTTTTGTAACATTATATAGTGCATAGGAACATTTGCTTAGAGTAGCACAAACTTGATCAATATGTTCCTTCCAAGATAATTTATTGTCAATCAGAATTCCTAAAAATTTAGTAGATGATATTACATTAATCTTTTTCCAATGTAATGTATGTTTAAATTAATTGATGTCGTGTTTTTGTTTCTAAAATTTATTACATTTGTTTTGTCAAGATTTATTTTAAGATTATGGTCATTCAACCAATTAATAATAGAAATTAGAGATTTATTTACGTTGTTTTCATGGGAGCTCGTATCATAATCTACAAATATAACTGTACTGTCATCAGCAAATAGTATCATAGGATGATTAACGACTTTTGGAAGGTCATTAATGTAGATGAGGAATAGCAGAGGTCCCAAAATGCTACCTTGTGGCACACCATATTTTATATTTCTCCAGTCCGATAAATATTTGGTTCTAATTTTTGTAACTGAATCTGTTCTAGTTATTTCAGTAGCTTGTTTTCTGTTGTTTGGATACGACCGAATGAGACTTAATGGCGTACCTCTTATCCCGAACGATTCTAATTTTGTGAGCAAAATGTCGTGATGAACGTGATCAAAAGCCTTAGTCATATCCATGAAAAGCGCTGTAACTCTCTTTTTACTGTAAAGTGCTTTCAAAACCTTTTTAAGAAAATCGAGTATGGCCATATTCGTGGATTTCTCTTTACGAAAGCCTGCTTGTAGTGTCTGTAGTGTGTATAGTGCCTGCCTGTAGTGTGTATAGTTTATTTAAAATGTATAGTGTATAGATGCGGTGCGGTGCGTTGCGGCCTACTCTAATAATCCCCAGCTTTAAGGCGGTATACGACTGAAGCGAGACAGCAATGAGAAAACGACGCGCGCTTAAGCAAGACCGATTTTGCAGATTAGGCGAAAAAACCGCGAGTAAATAACTTTAGCGATTAAAGAGGAAATAAAACTTTACGTGCTAAATATTATTGGTGTCCACTTATTAAACCAATATCAAATAGTATATTATGTATGTGTCGAGGAAAAATCATAAAATCGTGTTTCTGAAACTTTACAAATCAAGATAGAGGTCTGAAGAAATATATATCTTATTACCATATTCTAATATCTCTAACCTAAAGTTTTATAACAAAAAGTACCTACGTACTTGTTCTGTATATCGTCTTAAAGCATGTTCCAGGCGGTTGTAATCGCGCCTACCCCAGAGGTGAACTTAGTGGAAACTTTGTTTCCGCGCTCTCCACAAGCTTGCCAACAGCGGTTGGGTTAGGAACGCGCGCCCTTCAATCAAGAGCATTGAAGGTCAAATAAAATTTTGGAATACATCTTCCGTTTAGATGGATAGAAACAAGCAAGGTCACCTATGTGGTGAGGCGTGATTACAACCCTCAGGAACATGTTTAATTGTGCACAATTTCACTAGCGACAGAAAGGCACTCTCGAGGTCAAACGTCTGATAAAGTTGGACCTGTCGTCTTGTTTACCTTTTAGTAATGCTGTAATAAATCTATACTAAATTACCGATTAGACCTCTAGTAGTAACATAGGCTATAAATGATCCCAAAGTTCCCACGGGAACGGGAACCACGCGGGTGAAACCGCGCCCGGCCTCTAGTAGTTTAATAAAATGGAAAAATAGTTATGAATGAGAAATAGTCTTATCATTGTTAGCTCATGTCAAATCTACGAGTATCTAAATGCCTCTACTGATTACCTTCAAACAATACTTAATTTTTTTTATTGAACAACAGGCAGACTTTTGCCCCCATCTATTCTCCGACTGCCGGAACACAATAATGTCTAAATTTTGTAACGTCTTTTAATTTCCTTATTATACCAGCTTTATCAAAGTTTTCGTGTGTTTTAAAATTTGAATTTATTAGGCAACAAGGTTTCCTTACATTTCCTTAATGCGAAACTCGAGGCAGCCACACGATCCTCCATCGTCACGAGATCACGCAATATTTCGCATAATTTGGCATAATTCTGGTAAGATCGCATGACCTAATTGCTGTTTAACAAATATTTAATGAAGATTCAGAACGTTTCACTTCGAGTTTTTTGTGTACTTAAATTGGTAATAATTTCATTTATTACAATAACTCAACTTTTACGATTTTTGAAATAAAACAACTTTTCCGCACTTAAGATGTACGTATTTTAGAATAGAATAGAATTCATTTATTTGTTTTGAATAGGGTACATTGGAGTAGGGAGTGGGTTAGGGTACAGATGGAACATTATTTGATAGATGTCGTTCATTGCCTATACAGCTATAACAATAGCATGCAAATGTCAACTGAGAAGAATACAATTTCTACAATGATTTTACCATTTCAACAATAAATAATTTATATCACACATCACAATAATATCACAATAACAATAACATTTAATTATCAAAATAATAAATTAATTTAAAACATGTCTAAGTAGGATACACAATTATAATATCATTGCAATTATAATAAATTTCAAAATAATAAATGTACTTAACTATAAATAATCTTCAAGCCTTATAATTTAAAAACTCGTTAAGACAGTAGAAAGTGTGGTCGCTGAGCCATTTATGTAAGTAGTGTTTTCTTAAACATATTGAAAGGCAAGAATCTAATTTGTTGTGGTATCTTGTTTTAAATTTTAATGCACATAAAGGAGCAGTTTTTTTAAACCTAGCACTTTTTGCGACAACATCAAGGACTAGTCTGTTTTGATTTCTTGTGTTTCTAGAATATACGTCTTGTGCTTGTTTGAATAATAATGAGAATATAATTTTACAAATTTTGCTACTTCAAATATATAAAGGCAGGGGAGAGGCAGTATTTTAAGTGATTTGAAGAGAGGTCTACCATGATTCATCTGTTGCTAGACCGCATATTGCTCTTATAGATTTCTTTTGAGATATGAACATTCTATGTACATCTGTTCCGTTTCCCCAAACTATTAGACCGTAACGAAGAACTGACTAAACGTAGGCAAAGTAGGCAGTTAACGCAGTATTTTTAGTCGATGTCTTTGCTAATTTAAATAATGCGTAAGAAAATCATTAATTTTATTACAAACATTTTCTACTTGTTTTTTCCAGTCTAGTTTTTGGTTTATTTCTAATCCTAAGAACCTTACGCTATTTGCATTTCCAAGTTTTAGTCCATGATAATTAATGTCCAATTTATCTATTGAATTATTGAAATTAATAAAGTATGTCTTGTCAATGTTTATTTCTAAGTGATTTAGTTTAAGCCAGTTTACTATTGTCAATATTGTATTATTTACTTCCACTTCATGTGTTAATTTAGTGTCTTTAATGCCAGTAGTAACTATCACCGATATGTCATCTGCAAACAATGTTACTTTATGGTGTGTTATATTCACGATGCCGTTTATATAAACAAGGAATAGCAGTGGACCAAGCACGCTTCTTTGCGGGACGCCAGAGGCGTTGACCTTGAAGCTTGAATAATACTTTTGTTCTACGCTACTAGGGTCCAGTTGAGTAATTGCCACTGATTGGGTTCTGTTTTCCAAGTACGTTTTTATCCAAGCCAAGGCTGTGCCCCTAACTCCACTGTTTTCTAGTTTTTCCAGTAATCGATTATGGCATACATAATCGAAAGCCTTTGACATGTCAAAGAAAAGAACCGTTACATACCTATTTTTATTTACACAATGTAAGACTTCATTTACTACTTCAAAAGCTGCTGTACTGGTGGATTTGTTTTTCTGAAATCCATGCTGATTTATTTACGTTTATGTTATGTGGTTGCTATTTGTCAGTTGGCTGCATCGATTCCAAATTCGATTTTATGATTTGGTCAACACTCCACATCCTCACTTCCCTATATTCCATTTCCCTTTCGCACATACCTTGTCTTGCATAAGAGAAAACGAGACATTGCTGCGTCCACTAGCGTTGGTAGCTGTCAACGCAACACTGACAACACTGCCGGCAAAAGAGAAGAAGGGTTGTGTGATTTCTAATGGCCGTTCGCGCGTGTGCACCGATTTATCAAGTTTTAGGCTCAGACTATAAGCATCAGCAATTTTTCCGGACGGAGAAAAAACTGACAGCTTTATTCTCCTTCAGGAAAAAATCCTGATGCAGTGAACTACATGCATCAAGATTCGATCCGAAGAGAAATAATTCAGTTCGCTAGCACTTGTTTTGATTTCGAATGGAAACCATTGACTTAAATATATATTAAACTTATATAAGGCAGTGGCGAGGTGAAGTGCGCGACGATGTGATGAGACGAGTTTATTCGGCCTCCTCGCCTCGCCTCATCACCTCTCGTCGTCTCGCGTGCCAAGTGTTGTCAATTCATCTACTTACTTCAAATTATGGTAGATTATAAAAAATAAAATAAGTGATGTAAAAATATGCTATGTAAGATTTTTTTAAAGCCAAATAAAATGCCAACAAAATTTAAGTTTGAACCTGTTAATATTATAATTTTAAAAGTATGTCAGTTTCTTTATTATTAACTGTTTCACGCAAAAACTACTCAACCGATTTGGATATTTGAAACACAGTTAGAAGATAGTCTGGCTTAATACATAGACTACTTTTCTGCAATATTCCAATTCTGCATAATCAGTACAAAAGTAGTGATGTCCATAAAAATCGATAAAAGCTACTGGAAAAGTATTAAAATACCGAATCTAGTCATACTTTTCCCAGTAGTTTTAATCAATTTTACCGAACGACGAAACAAACTGACATACTTTCGCATTTATAATATTAGTAAGATAAAACTTAAAGTTAGGTTGGCATTTAATAAAAACTTCACATCACATCATCAGCCTGTGGACGTCCACTGCTGGACATAGGCCTCTCCTAGCTCACGCCTATTGTGGCGTTCATAGGAGGTTATTAGCCTACTGCTACCACGCTGGCCAGACGGGTTGGTAGAGGGTTTGTTTCAAGTTTTCCTTCTCTCGCACAGGTGTTCAATGCGTCGAGCCTCTTAGTCGACTCTTACAACATCCCAGACATGAAAGGGAGTGATGACACTTGTATTCTTAGGCCGTCAACACACGGCACGTAAAAACTTACTTTAATAAAAATTTGCCTAAACTCTAATTTCTAATTACATGTACTAAACTGACAGATGCCAGTGGACTTTATTTTTTTAAGGTGCCAACTAAAGAGCGAAGTGTTGTGATCCTAGTGATTTTACCGATTAAATTGAATGATTGTGTCACCAACATGGTTGTTATTAAGTATTCAATAAAATATTAATTAAAAGTAGGTTAAATTCGCAAGCTTACGTGATAAATAGAAGTTTTAAATTAAATAATTACTCCACATGCAAAGAAACCACACGTCATTTTTCTCCCTTTCATTACGCGATTGGTTGTATAAATATTTCTACGCTCATATCGTTTATATTATTTGTTTTATTAATGTTGATTATTTGTTTTATGCTCTTATTTTACTTTTTTTTATAAACATCGGTGAGACTCTTACACCCATATTCTAAGTCGTTCCTCCAAAACTAACTCGTCCTCGACTTAACGAAACCTCATTGAAAACCTCTTCAAAATACTCCTCGAAATCGGTATTCTAAGTCATAACTCCGTAAGGACCTGGAGGAGCCAAAGAGTACGTAGCCACTCCGTGTTAGGCCTAGCGCACACTATCATTTTTACCCAGGACGAGGTTGAGTGGAGTGTAAAAAGTTTTGGAGGAACGACTTAGAATATGGGGGTTAGTCTTCATCATACCTGATGTTAAGTATTGATAAGGTCGAAGATGGAAGCGAGCCTCTCCCGGAATCCTCATCACTGAGGAACTGGCTATCTTATCTCTAACTGTATATCTAATTGTTGTTATGGCGTCAGGGTTAGATGAGATGGTGGTAGCCAGCCAGACGGACTTACAACAAGTCCTTCCACCAAAATTTACTTGTTATCTGATTTTCCCTACCTCCTCCCTCTCGTGAGTCAGTCGTCACACTACTCTCTACTGCGCGTGATTTTTCCTGTAGCAATCGGATGTACTTTTAACAGGCAAGACAGATCCATGTAGTCCACGCAGGAAAAAATCATATAATTGTTTGAGTGACGGATTGAATCCGGGCTTGTCCGGGGCTGGTTTTTTCCCGGATGGAAAAATTCCTGATGCTTATGATGAGCCTTAGTGTCCCAATCGCTCAGAACCTCAATTTTAAATATCTTCACAAAATAAAAATGTCAATTACATTTTTTGATACAAAACCGCAATTCGCATTTAATTTTAATTGGGTAAGTAATTAGGTACGATTTTTTTAATGGAAACCTAGAAAAATACTGTCTTAATACAAATAGCATCACAATTTCATAAAATAATATTCTTATTTCAAATCATTTTGGTATTACGTTAATATGAAGCTGACCGGTCGCCGCCCTCTTAAGCTTGTGGGAACAGAAAATAAGTTCCTACCGTGATAAATAAAGTTAGAAAAACAACATAAACACATTTTTAAAACAGGAAATGTTATGATATGATTATCCGCATAATTGCACCAATAAAAAAACAGATATGTCAAAACAAGTATATCAAGTAACAACATAATAACTTTTTATTGGCAATTTAACCCAACACACTGTAATTATTCAAAATATTATTATAATAATAATGTGACGTTTCTGTAAAGATTTATTACTCTGTGGAACAATAAATTTTAATAAATTATTGCGTAGCACGAAAATTAACCGGCGATTTAACACTTCAACCTATTTTTTTTGTTTCGTAATTTTATTTTAAATTTTTGGTACAGACTGAATTTTGGAAGGATGGGAAACATATTTATTTGTCGTTGGACTATCGCCAACAATGCTGAAAACGTTGTTGTTATGGCGTCAGACTTAGATAAGATGGTGGTAGCTAGCAGGCGGCTGGTAGGACAACAACTCCTACCACTAACCAAACCGAATACAATATGTACCCCCGCTGGGAATCGAACCCGAGACCCCTGGGTCTAATACCGGTGGTGGTACTACTATACCACAGAGGCGATTTGAACCTCTTAGGCCCCGGGTTATGAGACACAATAGATTCCATTGTCCTCTGGACACCGTGGGTGTCCTGCTAGCATGTAACAGCAAAAACTAAAAAAACAAAAATTTAATCTAATTTCTTGTTACCTCCTTTAGGTTACAAGGATATCTCAACAATTGCACGACGGAAACCAAATTCAATACCGATATGTTTAACATGAACATAACCGATACCCGTGCCGTGTGGTGACGGCCTAAGAATACAAGTGTCACCACTCCCTTTACATGCCTGGGATGTCGTAAGAGTCCACTTACAGGCTCGACGCATTGAACACCTGTGCGAGAGAAGGAAAACTTGAAACCAACCCTCTACCAACCCGTCTGGCCAGCGTGGTAGCAGTAGGCTAATGCAGTAGCTTCCTATGCACGCCACAATAGGCGTGACCTAGGCGAGGCTTATATCCAGCAGTGGACGTCCACAAGCTGATGATGTCGGTTTTCATTTTGTTTTTTTATTTTTAATCTTATCAATGGTTTTTATAACTTTGTAATGTGCGTCTGTTGTGACCCGAGTGGAGGAGACTATCCTACCGTGAAACAGTTTTATACTACTACGGAGGGTAGAGGTACAAAACTCAGTGTTGCAATAGCGTTTATGGTTTACATGCAAAGTACCTACGCTAATATTCACAAACTTGTAAGATAAGTAGTAAAATGTTATTGTAATTGTTAAAACTGTATTTGAAATAAATAAATAAATGTATGTTTAACAATTTGCCGTCGTCTGTACATACACTTTACAAGTCCCCAGACAACATACAAAATTTAATTTTACTAAGCTAAAAAAAATAACATGTTTACCTTGTTATTAGGCCAGTAGGAAACTGTACCAGGTTCTTTAAGCCTGGGGACTAATTTGCATATTATTATTGGATCCGGGGAAATGCCATCTGCTTGGAACCAAGCCAGATCTGGCAACTTTATTGTTTGAAAATAAGAGGATTTCAAACTTTATTCCTAAGGGAATAAGAGTACAGTTGTAGTGAAAGTTTAAAATTTTCCAAGTTTTGTTTGTATTTCAGTTCAGTATTTCAGTATTAGTTGTGTGTGGCTGGTTTCGACGTTGGATGAGATATGGTTGCATTTTGTTATTGAAATGCATAGGACTGACGCCGTTTCGGTTTCTTTTTAACCGACTTCAAAAAAAAAGGAGGTTCTTCGTCACGTTTTTTTTTTAAGTATGTTCACCGAATTGCCCGAAGACGGCTTAACCAATTCCAATGATTCAAACGCTATAATATCAGGGAGCTTAGTGTCTAACTTTAAAATCTATCAAAATGCCTTTCAATTTGTCATTTGAAGGATATTTACATACTTGAGGCCGTTAATATTTGACGTTTGATAGGGATTGTGATCGGGACGCGTTATGAAAGGTATTGAATGAACGAAATTAAACTGTCTAATCAAAATGAGACGCGAAAATATATTTCAAATGTATGGAGAAGTGTCTAATGAAGTGTTATTTAAAACATCATTCGATCCAAAATTTATTGCGACTATAAGGTACACAATTCCATAAATCACAATCACAATACCTTTGAAAGGGATTGTGATAGATTTTGAAATTAGACCATTAGGGGGCAGGTTTGTTGTACCCAAGCTAGTCCTATTTTTTGAAATTTTGAAATCAATTCTGTATTTTTTAAGAAATCTTGAAAGTAGTTCCAATATGCCGCGAGATGGCGCTGCTGGATACTAAACTGCGGCGACGAGTACATTTTTATTTGCAGTAATTTAGATGGCGCTGTTTCTGCAGCCCGCACTTTTCTATATACAAAATATTATGATGTTTTCGTTAAAATTGATGTAAAAAATGCTTTCGGCTCGGTGGACAGAGGTGCTCTTATAAGGGAAATAGAAAAAGAAGTGCTACCAAGATCTACCGATATAAGTGGCAATGTTACGGCTCCCCTTTAATTTTAAGTTTGGTCAAAAAGAAATCGATTTATGTGTGGGCTACCAACAGAGGTATCTCAGCTGTGCCATATTTTTAGTTTGGCTATTCAACCCATCATTTAGAGTAGACTCTAAAATCAAAATTCAACCTTTGGTATTTAAGTGACGGCACTTTAGAAGGGGATTTGTCTTTCGGACTGCATGACATAATATTTTTTTTTAATATTGGTCTACTTATGTCTAAATTTAAAAAAATGAGAAATCTTCGTATCTGATGGTCTGCCCCCAAAAGAATCTCAGAAGTAATAAAACAATTTATCTATCAATCAAATATATCAGTAGGCTAGGGGGGGCTTTGTTTGAGAAGCCACACATAGCTTTTTACATACTTCGGCCTTGTCTTTTCACTCCAAAATTTTTGTATATCTTAAGCTGTTTTCCTCTTTGGAAGTTCCACCCGATCCCTAAATTTATTTTAGCGGTATTTAAAAGTACAATTTGCAAAATCCTAAATTTACAACTTGAAGATCTCCATTGGGAAGAAGTCACTCTTCCAATTATATATGGCGGGCTGGGCCTATGCACAACGTCTAGTGTCGCACTCCCTGCCTTGCTGTCCTCCGCTTACAACACCTTCTCACTCATCAGCGAGTTATTGAAATGCCTTACACTCGTTAACGGAGAGGTGTTATCGGAGGCCAGATCTGGCTGGAGTGCTACATTCCCGGACGAGGATTGTCCAACTGGGAAACCAGAGCGTTTGGTTACTAGCTCTCTCTTCAACTCACGCAGACTTCAACTTAGCAGATGATTTAATCAAGCGTGCCCTCGGCACTGCTTAGATCCCATTATCTCTGAAGCCTTGTGGTTTATTCAGGGATGATTTTAAAAGAACCTTAATGCCTTAGTGCCTTTAGAATTTAAAAAGACGAAAAAAAAACTTTAAAATTTGTGAACTAAACATTTTTTTATAAAATAAAACCGACTTCAAAACTTAAAAAAACGCTTTTTGGAGTCGGTGCCAGCCAAGGTAAAAAAATAATAAAAGTAATAGAAGTGCAATGTTGAGTTTCTTAGCTGGCACCGACTCCAAGAGGCTTATTTTTTACTTTTTAAAGTCTGTTTTTTTGGATGAATCTTTACAACCACTTAAAACGCATTATTATTATTGACGATTTAAAAGAACTGAACTACTAAGTCAAATTTAATAAATATGCGTTTTGTACAAACTTTCACTTCTTTATTTCTACACTCACGCCAAATACACCTAGCCTCAAAGTAAGCACTTTAAGACTTGTGTTTAGAGAATTATTTACTAATTTGTTTAATTTGGTACACAGACAGATAACAGTTATGACGTAATCAATGAAGTAATCGCAAAGTAACAATACCCCTAGTACGAGTTTTGATAGTTTTCGAAAACTCGTCTCGTTTTATCACCATACATGTCACACTCGCGCCCCTGGCGGAAACTATCATAAATTAAAAATGGTAATACGAGTTGCCATCGAGTAGAAGTACGCGAAAACTGTCATAGTTTTCGAACAGTTTTGAACTGCCATCCACAAAAAAATATGAAGATATATGTAAGAAAAAGAATATTAGAATAACAGATAGTAGAAGCACAAATCTCTATGTATCTATGATTATCATAGATACATAGAGATTTGTGTGGAAGTATAATACATAAACAGCCATGAACTAGGTACAGTCAACAGAACTTAAACTATTGTCTCACAGACCGCTCGTCAACTTCGAACGTAAATAACTAAAAAGATTTGCACGTTGCGACACAATTTTATCCTTCATTACTGAGAAGCTCAGGTCGGGGAATAATCAAGGAACAGGGCAATCCAGCAGTTTGGAAAACTGCAGCGGTCTGTGAGACCGCATGTCAGTGGTTAAAGGTTAGTAAAGCAGCAACTATAGCCAGTTAAGGTCTGATTCTCAGTGTTTTTTTAAGGTTTTTCTCCCGACGTTTCGGCACCTTTTCAGCTGCCGTGGTCACGGGAATACCTTCGGGATACAGACCTTAACTCGTGAAATACAGTGCACTTAAAGTCTGCAAAAAAAGTTTTACCCGGTACCCGGTAGTACCCGGCGATAAATATCGCACATCGACCTTTGGAAACAGACAATCGGCTAATTTCGGCTTTGTAGAGCGTTATTTCTGTCGCACGAAATACAAACAGTCCGGTATCTATTAGGAGAGATTAGGAGGTGTTTAAACAATTATGATTTGCTTCTTTTGATAATTCTTTTTATTCTTTGTATAAAGTACACAATCCAAAGGTCGTTGTGCAATATTTATCACCGGGTACTGTATTGCAATGAACAGTGCGCGCCAAAACTTAAGAGGTACATATAGCAAGTTTATTATTACGACATAAGAATGAATTATAACCGTCTGATAGCCACGTTTATTGTAATCTAGTCCACCAATAAACTGCGTTCGAATTAATTGAAAACATAAATCTTAAAACAGGTCATAATAAAAGTCAATATTTATAATTTATTATCTTTACTGTCAACGGTAATAAAAATGAAATAATTATTATTCTTAACGTCTTTATTATTGACTGAGAGATATAAAAAAGCTGTTAAAAAGAAATTAATGGATGGATTTGGTGCATGAAGAGGTGGTTTTAATTGATTTGCTATTTACGACTTTTTGGCGCGGTAATAAAGGTGATTGGTGTTTTAAAAGAAGCAATATACGTCTTTAAAAATAAATGAGCTTTATTTAAACATTAAACTCATTTGCTCTCCTCTATTGCGGATTTTAAAACACATGTTTACTACGAGTTACTTAATTGGTTATAATAATGTATAGCTAATTAATTAATTAATGGTTTAATGGTTAACAGCCGAGACGGGATAACTCGAGGTAATAAACTTTTGGTCACCCATCTATGACTATATTTTGAGCACGATCAATAATATGATAAAGTATAAAAAATAAACTTTTGGCAATCACGACGGTTAAGCAACTTTCGCGGCGGTCGGTCATGGATGGGTGACCAAAACTGTAATAATCTCGAGTTATCTCTTCTCGGCTATTAGCAGTGCGTCAGGCTTCAAGCTTACATTACGGTCAAACTGTAAAGTCCGACGTGCGGTTGACTGTACCTACATTCAGCAGCAATCTGCCACTCTAGCATGAACACCGCTATATAATGCGCTATTATATAGCGCAGCATGCTGTCATGCTTACTCCGCTAAAATATGAGCGGCATAACCTACCTTTGCAACAACAACGCGACAGCAAAATTTGCGCGTCAATTGGTTTACGTAACGTATGACACGTTATTGAGCTATCGAGTCGATGAAAACTGCTCATGCGGCCTACTGAAGTCTAAATGCGCTAACTTTTTTTTATGAACGGTGGGGAGATTCTTAGCCTTCATCATACCTGATGTTATGTATTGATAAGGCTGAAGATGGAAGCGAGCCTCTCCCGGAATCCTCAACCACTGAGGAACTGGCTATCTTATCTTTAACTGCCGGAACACTACAATGCTGAAGTTGTTATGGCGTCAGACTTAGATAAGATCGTGGTAGCTAGCCAGGCGGACTTACAACAAGTCCTACCACCAAAGCTAGGAAAGCTATAACTATATCGTTGACGGTTTTGTTACGCTTTGATAAATTTTATACTAGAAAAGAAACTCCAAGTTGCTTTGACGAGACTTGAACCCCCAACCAATGTATGTTAATAGTAGCACTATTAACATACATTGGTTTGTTAATAGTGCTATTGGCAAGAGGAAAGAAAGAAAGAAAGAAATAAATAATTGATTTGCTGGAAAACCATGTATGTACATTGCGATAGTCTACAATATTAATTTGATTTGATCCAATAGTTTTCTGCCGTATTCGGGTTGGCATGCAAATATTAGTTTAAGTAGTCGTAATCAAACATAATAATTAATGACCAATTCTATACCTACTTTTACAAATTTGAATTCTATATCAGTTAGTTATATTTCATGTCAGTCCGATAATACTAGTTACAAATTAAAATGATGTCAATTGGTGGTCAAGATCAAGGTGTTACAAATATAGTATACATAATCGTATAACACACATACAGGGTGGAAAAAAAGACGATTGCTCGAGGGAAAGTACCCTAAATATTGATGTAAGCAAATTTTACCCAAAGGGATTTACCAAAAAAATTTGAATGCAAATTACATTTGAGTAAAATTTGCTTACACATCAATATTTAGGGCACTTTCCCTCCGACGACTGTCATATTTATCCACCCAGTCTAATGATGTATAATAAACATAAACATTGATTACATCAAAATCAGGGGGGCCTACTGTTATCTTTTACAATCCATCATGTCTTAAGGTTTGTTTTCAATACTCTTCATATTCATACCATGACCCTCCACAAAATAAAATTGTGTAATTCCAGCCCATTGATAAATATCTATAGATATGAAATACCTACAAAAAAACTTGCCTATCTTTACTCGATGATACATTGTAATGGCGGAATTAACTGGCAGCTACTAAACATTCGCAAGAAAAATATCAATACCGAAATAGTTAAGATATTTACATAATTTTAATTTCTAAAGTGAACTTTCTTATTTCCATATACTTCTATAACCATTGTCTTCTTCTTCTTTCTTATATAATGGCTTGTTCGCGGTAAAATTCGCGATTTTGCCAATGATAAGTAAATATATTTTGTAATAAATAGAAATTGTACGTCAGATTAAGTTAAAAATGGAGCATCACAACACGTGTTATTAAATAATGATTACGAAAAGAACGGGTGAAACTATAATCATTGTTTCTGACAAAAAACCGAATTGAAGTTGTCAAATTTTGACATACATCACACTTTGAAGGCATAATACTTCTGTCGGAAAATAAGCTTATTTTAAGAGGGTCGTGGTACAGTCGGGAACTCCCTGGTTGATCAGTAGAGTTTTTTTGAGAAACAATATTTCGGAAAGTATGAATGTTACAGAAATAATTTATTTATAAAATGAAATACCTATTAAAGCTCTATTATTTGTGATATAAACGTTTTCTATAAGTCTATTACTTTTTGAGATATCTTTCTTCAAAAAAACTCTGTTGATCAACCGGGAAGTTCACCGATTGTACGAAATAGTGCATTCGTATGAACATTTGCCGTGTGGTGACGGTCTAAGAATACAAGTGTCACTCCCTTACATGCCCGGGATGTCGTAAGAGTCGACTAAGAGGCTCGACGCATTGAACACCTGCGCGAGAGAAGGAAAACTTGAAACAAACCCTCTACCAACCCGTCTGGCCAGCGTGGTAGCAGTAAGATAATAACTTCCTATGAACGCCACAATAGGCGTGAACTAGGATAGGCCTATGTCCAGCAGTGGACACCCACAGGCTTATGATGATGATGATAATTAAAACAATACTGCGTTAAGAGATGGCGGTAAGCCTGCTGTCCGGATAGGGATCGCACCCACGCCCCCTGGCGCATTACATAGGATAAGTTCAACCGCCTCTGTGGTCTAGTGGTACAACCACCGGTATCAGACCCAGGGGTCCCGGGTTCGATTCCCAGCGGGGGTACATATTGTATTCGGTTTGGTTGGTGGTAGGAGTTGTTGTAAGTCCGCCTGGCTAGCTACCACCATCTTATCTAAGTCTGACGCCATAACAACAATGCTTTCAGCATTGTTGTGTTCCGGCAGTTCGAGATATGATAGCCAGTTCCTCAGTAGCTGAGGATTCCGGGAGAGGCTCGCTTCCATCTTCAGCCTTATCAATACTTAACATCAGGTATGATGAAGGCTAAGAGGCTTCCCGTACTACATAAAAAAATATATAAAAAAAGTACCACTGCGTCATCGAGCCTCTCAATACAATATAGAAATACAGTATATTTATAGATCTCAGTAATAATGCATCGCCGTTGACTTACGTGGTATTTCCGACCTTTTTGTATCCATTAAATAAAACCAGCGTATATTATTGCTTATACATCCTGTATAGCAAAATCCATTTCCTTGTTCGAAGAGGACAATACGACTTATGTTTTGAAACATCATACTAATGTTATAAATACGAAAGTCGTCAGTTTGTTTGTTTATTTGTTTGTTTGTTTATTATTATTTCACACAAAAACTACTGAACGGATTTGGATGAAATTTGGCACAGGGATAGTAGATAGCCTAGATTAAAACATAGGATACTTTTTATCCTGATATTCCCACGGGAACGGGCGAATTATTTTAATGATCAGTGAAACAAGAACTGGGCGCTCACAGTGGCAACTCTGCAAGGGTGGCTAAAAGAGTTTATTTGTGACTAGCGGCCGTTCGCGGTTTCACCCGCGTGGAATCCTGTTCCCGTGGGAATATAGGGATAAAAAGTATTGTATGTTCATAACCAAGCTACCTGCTATCTGTTTAGCAAATTTCATGCAAATCCATTTAGTGGTTTTTGAGTTTATTCGTTACAAACAAACAATCAAATCTTTCCTTTTTATAATGAAATTATTTTTTAGAAATTAATTAGTCATTATAATTATTATATTATTACATGTGTCTTTTCTAATAAAAGCAATTAATTAGAAAAGACACATGTAAAACGTAATATAGAGAGAAACGGGTAATGCGGATTGATTAGCGGCTATTATAGACAGGTACAAAAAACACGGTCTGCGATTGTAGATGTTAAGCAACTTTCGCTATGGTCGGTCACAGGATGGGTGACCAAAATTTTATTACCTTGAGCTCGTTTTTGCTTCGAAAGGCACGTCAAGCCCCCGCTTGGTCCCCGATGTATTTGAGGTCGTTAAAGCTACCAATCCCCATTGGGCCAGCGTGGTTAAAACGGGACGTTAAAACGAGCGAACTAACGTCCCCGATAAGACTATGACTATTTATCTGTACTAATATTATAAAGAGGAAAGATTTGATTGTTTGTTTGTTTGTTTGCAACGAATAAACTCAAAAACTACTGAACTGATTTGGATGACATTTGGTACACAGATAGTAGATAGGCTGGTTATGAACATAGGATACTTTTAATCCCGATATTCCCACGGGAACGGGTACCACGCGGGTGAAACCGCGAGCGGCCGCTAGTTTACTGTTAAATAAAAGTCACGGTAATCTATCACGGTGATGGTTTTCCGCGAAACTAATTATTTAACAGTTACCTCCTATTAAAGCCCTTTAAAACCACATACATCACATACTAATCGATGCTGGTTTTTTGCCATACTTCGCTGATCTTTCTCCATTAGTGGGTATTCCAATTATCAAATATCTTGGTCCAAGTTCTTTGTCCAATATTTGATCAAGTTTCTTTGACGTATGCCCAATTCAATAACCCATTTCACTTGTCCAATAACTTAGTCCAAGATTTCGCGTAATTTAATGTCAAATAAACTAGGATCAAATATCAGTGGTACTAGAAACATTGAATAAAGTCATATCAAATCAAATCAAATCCCGTGAAATCTCACCCAGGCTAATATAAAATTCTTATAACAAATAGTTTACTCTTATTGTTATTGTTTCTATGATTCAATGAACTAAAATAAAACCAAAACGGAGTATTATAATTAATTCAAAGCTATTATAAGTTTAAAATGTAACAAAAAAGTCAATAGTGTGATTCGGAATGCATTTTGACATATTTTTAGGTATTAAATTAAAAAAGTAGTTTACCGCGCTTGGCAGCAAAATGCTGTTCTACTCGGAAACTGAATGACAAATCGTCCTTTTCCGAGCGTGTGAGGTGAAAAGAATATTTCATTCATTCATTCATTCATACAAGTCTATCTTTGTTTCTTGTATTTCTTTTAAGTCATCCAATGTCTTTGATCAAATGATAGATCCACCGGTGGATCCCCGTCGGTGGATCCAAGTGGAACGAGGGAAATGCACATTGGACTTGTCCAATTTTTCTTGAACAACATTTTTAAACGTTTTAGTGTAGTAGATATCTTGCTAGTCTGGGAGTGAAAAAAATACATAAAATGTGTCATCTGCCAGCATTCCAGTGCAGGTATTAAAAGCCTATCCACGGACAGGGCTGGTAACCTGACACTATTGCTTCCGGGACAAAATCTACCCAACTAATGGCAAAAGTGGCGTCGTATGGCTACGAGAGAGATGTGATGTAAAATTTATCATAAGTATAGACAAAAAGCAACTTGTCTCATGTCGCCTTGATGGGATTCGAACCCGCATCCTTGGGAATCCGGCCCAATGCACTAAGCAATTATGCTAAAGAGACCTATGAGGACACGTCGAATTTTTCTATTTCTACGGTGTTGGCCACCGACGCGACGTTTGATCAATGAGAGAAATATCCTCGCATTCGAAAGAAACATTTTTACAAATGTTTGTTTTAATTATTTTAATTATAACTTTTTAATTTTGCTTCTAGTTATTTTTTTCTAGTGTATTTTCTTGTTTAATATTTATCACATAAAAATAGTATTGTAAAATGCAAAATTTAAAAGTTATAATATGAGAGGTTGTTTTATATACTACAGAAGGTTTAAGTACATCTTAAGTTTTGGCGCGCACTGTTCATTGAAATAAAACAACTTTTCCGGATATCAAACGCGCTATATTTCACGAACTAAGATCTAATTGTCCGTATTTGTAGGTTTTTTTATTAGGGGTTTTTTTGTTTCGGTATATTTTCGACGATGACGGAAAGTTTTTCTATATGTACCTTATAACAAAAGTATCTCGAAAATTACATTGTCCAAGTTAACAAAAATGCTCATAAAATGAAAACATACTGAACCAAAATTTTAAGGGACTAGATGGCAACAATTTTGCATCGAACAAAAAAGGAATCACGAAAATCCGTGCAGAAATCTCCGCGTAATCGGTGTACATGTGACAGCCGTATTGTATAATACGCCGTATTACAAAACGGCGCGCCGGATTGAAAAACGTCGCCGTTATGTAATACGCCTACCTCACGTTGAGCCGGATTGTAGTCGGGATGCGTTCTATAAAGCGGCGTCCAACGTTTAGCTTTATTATAAGCAAGAAGCAATGTAGGGCGACTATAAATTATACAAAAAAATATAATGAAATCTCAAAATTGATATTGTTTACTTACAAGAAGTAATTATTGTGAAAATATTATAAAATATAAAAGCATTGGACCGGATTTCCAAAGGTCGCGGGTTCGATTCCCGTCTGAGAATTCACTTGTGGCCGAGTTAATTTTTTCCAATATTTTTCTATTTAAAATTTACCGTAAGTATAAAAATAGCATTGAAAAATGCAAAAATTACAAAATCATAAATTGTGAAAATAGTTATAATATCTACTGATCACTTAATTATATGTAAGTTCATGGGTTCTGAATGTTTTTTCTTAATCTTTATCGTATATTTTTCTGAAAGCATTGAAAATGGAAACTATAAAAAAAGGAACAATTAAAAATGTGTTGATTTTTTTTTATATTGTATAGCATTTTGTCACCACCATGTCAAATTATTTTATTTATGAATCTCAAATAACAAGTCAAAATAATGTATTGTACTGATCACATGAACCGTATGATCATTAGCGGATTTTTATAAAATAATGAGATCTACCTACGACCTACTCATAGTTACTTATATTCATTATATCATATTTTGTACCCCAATAATATTGTACGGGTGTCCGGCGAATTTCAGAATCTTTGGCCACCTTACTCAATTTGACGTATGAAATAACCTCTAAAATACGATCACTTTTCCAAGGCTTTTCGACGTTTCCGGACTATTCACTATAAAATGGTTTAGGCTCACAATTAAAATGTTATTTCAATTGACTATTTTTACACATTTTAACACCTTTTGCACTAGTAATTTTAATATTTATTTATTTTTAATGTACTAGCTTTGCCAACTGTGACGCCATTTTTAATGTCGTGATCATGCAGCGCTACAAGCGGGGATATTTAAAAGTAAAATTTCAAAGCAGCGCTTTGTCAAACGCGAAGTGTGCATTCAATGCGGCGTGCTTTGTTTCAGCTGTATTGTAATCCGCATTAACGTGGAGTAGCCGCATTACATAACGGCGACGTTTTTCAATCCGGCGCGCCATTTTGTAATACGGCGTGTTATACGATATGGCTGCGGCTGCGACATACATACATAAAAAAACATACCAACCGATTTGAGAACCTCCTTTAAAAGGTTATTTTTATTTTACTTGTGGAATTTAATTTCAGTCTTTTGTATTTAGACGAACTATATTTTAAACCGCAATTCCAATCTACAGTCTGTTGGTGAAACCGTTTCTTACAATATTTTTACAAATCTTAGACAAAACGCCAACATAGTACAAGTATAACATAAAATAGATAACATCGAGGTCTGGATGACCAACAAACCTCAATAAAGGGGGTTAACGAGAGCGTATATAATGCCGACAAATCCGAGAGCCGTTCGGACGACCGAGAGTGGAAGAGATGCGAACTTCTTAAATCTACAGGATTGAGTATACCGATTAAATAAAAACATATATCATTAATTTTATGTCTAGGAACTCGATGGCGCAGCGGTTAGCCTACTCGGCCAGCTTAAGTTAAGCTACTTTCGCAGTGGTTTGTCTTGGGATGGGTAGCCTAAATGTGTTATCTCAAGCTCCTCCGTTCTTTGAAAGGCATGTTAAGCTGATAAATATTAAACAAGAAAATATACTAGAAAATAGCAACTAGTCTCATGTCGCCCTGACGGGATCCCGTCATCCCGTCAGGGCGACATGAGACTAGTTGCTTTCTTCTAGTATATTTTCTTGTTTAATATTTATCACATAAAAATAGCATTGTAAAATGCAAAAATAAAAAGTTATAAGCATGTTAAGCTGTTAGTTTCGGCTGAATTTGCAGTTTTTGAAATCCAATAGGGCTCGTGCCATTCTAAAGGCTGGTCAGTGCCCCAATAGTGGAGATACAGCAGGGCTACAAAATAACAGGATTTATTTTAAAATTGGTTGATCGTCGGTTTGATTAGTGGTAGGATTTGTTCTAAGTCCGCCTGGCTAGCTATTTAAAAGTCTTATCTTAATAATTTCTTACTTACGTCTTACTTATTAAAATACTTAACATCACGTTTTCCTGTGGTAGATAAAATGGGTCGTTTTTTCTTCTATTAATAAAAAATAGCACTGCTATTTGCAAAAAGCTAATTTATACCACCTTTACACTGTTTTACAAAAGAAAATGATTCAAAATAGTATGTCTTTTACAAACTATACCTGTTACATCCAGAGCGTCCACCATACATTGTAAATACGCGCCCGCACGTATGTTGCGGTAAAACTACGAAAAGGCTATACGTCTTGCCTAATTGACGTTATCTTAGGTCGCAGGACGACAGGAGTTTTCTTTTATTTTCCCCCTTTTGTGCGCATGTCGCAGTGCAAGTGGGAACACGTGGACGTTTCTGTTTATCGCTGAAGAAATTCTGTTTTTTTAATGCAGTATGAATGGGTAGTGCGATATTTTGTTTTAAGTGGGGTTAATGTTTTATGCATTTTTTTGCTGTTTGTTGGAGAGGACTTTACTTTTTTATTACGGTTACTTTTAGGTTCACGCTGTCAAATCCTATGTATAGGATTTGACAGCGTGAACCTAAAAGTAGTTTTAAGTCGTAAACGTATAAGTGTGTGTGTGTGTGTGTGTGTGGGTACCAATAAATGTATTTTCTTTCTTTCTTCTTTCTTTAAAAGTGACATGGTGCAACCCACAGTTACTATAACGAGTATCGGCAAATTGAAATATTTACTGATCTATACTATAATATTATAAAGCTGAAGAGTTTATTTGTTTGTTTGTTTGAACGCGCTAATCTCAGGAAGTACTGGACCGATTTAGAAAATTCTTAGACCATTAGAAAGCTACATTTCTCCCGAGTGACATAGGCTATATTTTATCCCGATATTCCCACGGGAACGGGCACCACGCGGGGTGAAACCGCGAGGATCCGCTAGTATATACTACTAGTGATACAATAAATAACATAAGGAGTATTCTGTGTGCTTAGTGCTATAATTGTTGTTATAGTTTTTCTACTCACGGTTCACAGTGAACGCGTTAGGTTTTGTATGGCGTCCGTGGCGTAATCCGCTAGATGGCGTGCCGCTGATTTCAGACAAAAATCGACGCTTTCACGGTGGACCGTGTGTAGAAAAAACTCGCACTTAGCACTCTGTATAGTGGCTGCCTTTTTTCTCACGTTTTATAACCGTCTCTATGGTCTAGTGGTAACAACCACCGGTATCAGGAGGCCTACTCTCTAAGCCCGTTAACTAAGATACGGGCCCCCGTAAGTTTCTCGAAACTACGGATGGAGCCTACTCTCTATTGATTTCGGATGTACTAGTTTTGAACAAACGGCACAAAACATTGGGAGTTGCGAGAATGTCAAAACGTATTCTCATTGAGTCTTAGTTCGGGTCTCCGAACTAATAAGCTGTCCGTAAGTGATACGGAGTACGAAACGTCCGTAACTTAGATTTAAACTTATAAATCTGCAGGACCAAGGACCTATTTTGATGAAACGCACTTTAGAGATTTGATTTAATTGTCGACTTGATTGAAGCTTATTGAAAATCAGATTACGTCTTAAAAAAAATTAAAGATGTTTGTAAGTCGCGAACGAAAAGATTGAACTCAAGTTTTCCTTACTTATTCTAGTAAACAAAATAAACATATACACAAGTATTGTATCAGCGAGAACAATTTAATTTTACTGAAAAGTTTTTGCTTACCTACTTCTTATACTTAACTTAAATTAAAATAATATTTTACTTTACGCAAGAAAGACCTCATTAAGTGATTGAAAAGCTATAAAGTATACTGTCATGTAATAATAACACTCTAGTAACTCACCGTAAGTAGGTCAAGAAAAAACGCTGTCCTTTGCGACTCGACTCCTTTTTTAGGGTTCCGTACCTCAAAAGGAAAAAACGGAACCCTTATAGGATCACTTCGTTGTCCTTCCGTCCGTCTGTCAAGACCGTTTTTCTCAGGAACGCGTGGAGGTATCAAACTGAAATTAATTTCTAATACTCAGGTCTATTGTCCCTTGGAGCTGTGAAAAAATCAAACTTCTAAGCCAAAGCAATCAAAAGATACAGCCGTTAAAGCGGCAAATTTTCGAAACTCCCACGGGAATCAAAACTTACAGGGTACTTCCCGTGAACTTACACACACAGTGTACTGAGTACAGACACATAGTACAGATAATGGAAAAATTGCAAAAATCGTAAATGTTTAGTTACATCATATAATTTTTTTTTTTTGCAAATTTTAAAGTTATTTATATACCTACAGGTTTGTACGGAACCCTCGGTGCGCGAGTCGGACTCGCACTTGGCCGGTTTTTTTCCTCTCACAAACTATAAAATTATGAAACTGTCAAAATCATACTTTACATAACATTTCAAGTTACGTTTTACGGGTAGCCGAGTCGTATAAAAAAATGTCGTAAAAACATATTTGTTCGCCGTCAAATAAACTATTTCCTGCTTTTACGACAACATGGCCACGTGTGCGTTATATGTTATATCATAAATATATTTCCCTTCAATATACTTCGATGGCATAGTTAAAGTTCTTTCAGTATGATTTCGCTTAGTCATCGCAGTAAGAAAATAATAAAGAATATTACCATTGATCCTTATAATTTAAACTAGCGGCCGCCAGCGGTTTCACCCGCGTCGTTCCCGTGGGAAAATCGGGATAAAAAGTAGCATATGTTTTAATCCAGGCTACATTATATCTGTGTGCCAAATTTCATCCAAATCAGTTCAGTAGTTTTTGCGTGAAGGAGCAACAAACAAACAAATAAACTGATATACTTTCACATTTATAATATTAATAGGAAAATAAGGTACCAGCTGCAGAAGGTACAACACTGAAAAGCGAGCAGCTGCTTGCTTTCCTGTGCTGATAGTACTACCTTAAATCCATTAGTTAGCTCATTCTACTGAAAGGAGACATTCCTTTATTTTTTTAAAGAAACAAAACTGCTCTTAAAGATTTTTTAAAATACGCTTTCCGCACCCAGGAATCGAACCAGCTAAAATCTATAAAAAAATAAAAGCCTGTACTTTTATGCCATCAATCGATAGGGTCAATCAAAAGGATCAACTCTCTCTAACAAACATAGTTTCGATTCCCAACGGAGGTACTAATATATTCGGTTTGGTTGGTTGTAGGACTTGTGGTTAGTCCGCCTAGCTAGCTACCACCATCTTACCTAAGTTTCACGCCATAACTCAATGTTTTCAGCATTGTTGTGTTCCGGCAGTTAGAGATAAGATAGCCAGTTCCTCAGTGATTGAGGTTTTAGGGAGAGGCTCGCTTCCATCTTCAGCCTTAGCAATACATCAGATATAATTAAGCCTAAGAGTCTCCCCGTTGATCAATAATAAAAAAAACTATTTAACTTGTCCTTCCTAGTAATAGCCAATCAATCAACAGACAGGACATAGGTATCTTGAGCTCTTCTGTGCTTCAGAAGCCATGTTTTAAGCCGTTAGTCCCAGCTTTATTAGTAGTCTTTAAAACCCACCAATCCGCATCGGGCCTGCATGGTGGGTCATGTGACCCATTCTCTGTATCCATCCTCAAGGAACGCCAGTGCCCCAGCAGTGGGGGGATTAGAATGGATGATGATGAAACTTAAAATCTCAAGAGTTTTTAATCCTTATTTGCTTCTATTCGGAAGATCCTTAACGAAAATTCGACCGGTATAAAAACTGCTAACGTAATTTCTTTCTTCCTATCCTTTCTGCTATTTATGGGTCATTGATTAGCAAAACTTTCACATTTAAATTAACACCTTATGTGTTCATTTATCAAGTGCCGATCGAGCAGGGGCTGCTCAGGTCAAAGATATAGAACGCAACTTATATATATATTTTTTTTATTATTAAATTTAAGAATTTATTTTATTTTTCATTTTTTATCATTAGATACCTATTGAATATTTAGCATTAGCAAAACCAAACGTAAAATCAAATTTGTTAAACCAAATAAGTAAAAAGTTTTTTACAAAATTAAGTTTTAATCGTTGACCTGAGCAGCCCCTGCTCGATCGATACTTGAAAAATTAACACCTTATATTATTATGTAGTCTATCTGTAATAAAAGTTGGTAAAATGCCTTTTCGTACTGCTATATACTACACTGTGCCCCTCCTGAATTATGACAAATGCGTCATTTTATATTTTCTGTGGTCGTGCGACGCCTTGTTGGCGAAAATCTTTTTTTTCTGGCCAACTCTTCCTAATTCGATTTATTTATTATCTGTCCAATACGGGATAGAAAGGCTGTTGCGGAATCTAATCTTCAAACGGTTTTGTTTGGGTCCTTGTAACAAATAAGAAGACATAAATTCTGAGCTACAATCTAACTAGACGAACAGATAGAATACATTTTAAAATTAAATTAACTTGTATGGTACTCATATATGTTGTTAAACAGCCGAAAACAAAACAAAAAAATCTAGACAACACGATTTATTATTTCTTATCGATTGACTCTGAATAAAACTCAATTTTTATGAGAGTAAAAACTTTGTATGACTTTTCTCCATAAAACATTCAAGATCTTTTAGACCAAATTTCACCAACTCTAATCAAGTCTAATCGTGTTTAAAATCTATGTTAATCGTTTTGTATCAAACAACTTCAAACAGACGACTAACCGTTTATCAAGGTTATCAAGATGGATTTAAGTCTGGTAATAGACAAATCTTAAAAAATATACAAGAACAAATGACAGTCAACAGAGAAACTTGACACTGAGTGTCAAGTGTCAACGTCAAATATTTGGAGACAGCAAGTGTACAGTCACGATCACGAACAAAAATATGTACCTGAACACTATACAACCTTATCACATTACATTACTTAGGGCCGAGTTCAACACCTTTCAAGTTATGGATAGCTTATTTCTTAATTAATGGCGTGCTCGCATTAGATACGCGAATTTTGCCAATGTCAAGTAAATATATTTTGTATTATATAGAAATTGTACGGTAGATTGAGTTAAAAATGGAGCCTCACAACACGTGTTATTACGAAAAGACTCCTTATGGATAGCTCAAATGACAGATCATTTGACAGTTGTAATATGAAAAATATGTCAAATTATTTGCAAGATTATTTATCTAGAACTTATCAGTAAGTAGTGAAACCGGCCCTTAGACTTTTGATGATACATAGAGCTGTGTTTCAGTGTGTTTCAATGCGACAAGGTTCTATAGTATTAACATATCTTCTTCTTCTTATCGAGTGAAGATTAGTGGCCACCTCAGCCAGGGTAGCATGAGCGCCGCGGCTCGTTGTCGACCCTTTTCTGGCGATGTCTGTCCCGCTTATATCAATACGGTGCGAGCGGGACAGACACTGCGCTTCCTCGAGAGAAGTGCCGACAAAGCTTTGTCGAGGTGCACATGCTACGCCTGCTGGTGTCAGAGTTTATCAAGCCGCCTATAAGGTCTCTGACTTGGGTTAACGACTGTAATCAAATGACAACAGCCGGGACCGACGGTTTAACGTGTCCTCCGAAACGGAAGCCCTTACTTGTAAAGCCACTTTCCGATCACCCATCCGACACCTGAGCGGGTCGAACTTTGCTTAACAAACGTAATCGAATACGATCAGGCTTTCAAGCGCGGCCATGAGCGCTTCATTAACATATTATTGCTTGTGACTGTCCAATCTAAAAAATTGTATAAAGTGGTCTCTGTCGATCCACTTCACGACATAATTATACATGACCGACCACAACGAATAGTTGCAAATTGTGCCTTTTCACAAGCAATACGGTCGCAGTATTAACGTTTCGACGCCCGTGCAGTTGATTCGTATCCCGGACGGGGTAAATGACGGTAAGATGAATACGAGCATTTGTATCTGAGTCAAAATCATGGTCATCAGACGTTTAATGTTCCCCACTGCTGGGGCACTGGCTTGCCTTATGGAATGGATGGTTAAGAAGAATGGGTGCTTTGCGAAGCACAAAGGACTCCAAACTTACTTTGGGACCAGGAGGACTACTCTCTAAGCCCGTCAACTAAGATACGGATATATAAGTTTCCCGAAACTACGGATGGAGCCTACTCTCTATTGATTTCCGATGTACTAGTTTTGGACAAACGGCACAAACACATTGGTAGAAGGGACAATGTCAAAACGTATTTCTCATTCATACTCGCTACTGTTTTACCAGTGAAAACCAGTGAGATCGAGGGGCCGCGGGCCGTGTAACGATAGCAAGCGGCGCGCGGGTGTGTGAGCACGACATATCGGCCGAGGGCAACAACTGTTATATTGGACTTAGACTGTGATAAAATTCTCAAAGGTCGTGGATTCGAGTCCCATCTGAGAATTTATTTTTGGCCGAGTTAATTTTTTCCAATATTTTTTTATTTAAAAATTATCATAAGTATAAAAATTGCATTGAAAAATGCAAAAATTAGAAAAACCATCCAAAACTCTTAAAATTAACAGTAACAAACACATCGCTAAAAACTCATACATTATTACGACGAACCGAAGAAACTCGTCAAGGCCCGTCTTCATAACTTATTCCATCGAATGGCTTTTGGCGTCTTAGCAACAGCGACAAAACGTTCACGTCTCGTATTAATTTATTATGTTAAACAATCATCTTCATCAAACAAATTGTAATTGATTAAACGACAAAGAGTTCCCGTATCCAAATTGCTATTAAAATACAATAAGCCCTTTATTTTTGGCGACAAATATTAAATTGTTCCCTTTCATAAGAGAAGAAGCGAAATTGTGATCCCTCGGAAAATTATAAAGCCTTCTGAAGACGGTGTCCTTAGGCAAATTGAAAATTTCGTATTTGGTAATAAAGATAGTAATCTCGTTATTGAAGACATGAAAAGAGCTGTTGTTAGGTGACCGTTATGTCACCATCATCAGTAAAACGGTGGAAATAAAATTTGCGGTATTATTTTTTCTACAACGGGCAAAACGTTTCCTTCTTCACACTTTAGATGCTATATTGTAATAAGATAATATTTGGACATATTTTCTATTATCGTATGAGGATTAGTGGCCAACTCTGGTGTCAGAGTTTATCAAGCCGCCTATAAGGCCTCTGACTTGGCTTTACGGCTGTTATCAGATGGCAACAGACGGGATCGAGACCGACGGTTTCACGTACCCCCTAAAGCACGGAAGCGCTTAGTTGATCAGTCATCAGTCTGTCAAGCGGCGCCATAAGCGCTGCATGTAAAGACATGATAATTTTATATTTTTACCGGAACACAACAAACAACGCTGAAAAAGTTGTTGTTAAGGCGACGACTTATATATAATATGATGGTAGCTAGCGAGGCAGACATAGAACAGTCCTCCACCAACCGAAGTATGAATCTACCTTTATGGTTATCGTATTTTTAATGACGGGATTTGTACGCCTTTTTTATCAGTGATGTTTCGTCTTCTCAGCCGCACTACCACAGATTACTAAATTGACACTACACCCACTGTTGGGTATAGACTCACTCAATTATCTCCAGATAGACGGCCCTGCGTTGTTTTGGTAATATAACACTGAAGTTGAGTTCCGTTGACCGTTGGGGCGGAAAGGTTCTGGAATGGCGACCGCGCACCGGACGCTCCGTGATTATGATTAGGCCCCCGACAAAGTGGACTGATTGTCTTGGAGATTCTTGGGGGAGGCCTATATACCCAGCTGAGTGTGTCATGAGGCTGAAGGATGATGATGACGTTAATTTCTGTCTAAAGAAATTTGACATTAAAAACCGTTGTTGCCATTGTCTCACTTTCAAACATTCTATTAGATGGGATGAAGGCTAAGCGATTCCCCATAGTATGGAATAAAAAAATCAAGATTATTCTTAAATGGGGTTACATAATAGTATTGGAAATGGGTTTAATTAGTCGACACCAATAATATTTAGCAATATTGTAATTTCATTTCTCTTTAAATCGCTATACTTAGTTGTTTACTACGAAGAGATTTCCTGGATTTTTTTTTAGCCTAATCTGCAAAATCGGTCTCGCACCCGTGAGTGTTCTTTTCTCATTAGTATCTCGCTTCAGTCGTATAGCGTTTTAAACATCAACATGTCGCTTTAAATGTCAACGGCATGAAGACGCCATGATGTTAAAGTGCTTCTTAAAATTAAGTAGCGTTTGAGTATGTATTTGGCCTAAAACCTCCTTTCTTTTCTCGCAGATAAGTTTTCGCAAAATATCACAAACAACATTCACCAGGAAATCCGTTCCTTTGACGTTGGACCGCAGACAGACAGGGAACATCGCTAAAAGCCCGGAAGTGGACAGGAACACTTAATATAGCTGCCGGAAATGACGCATCCTAGTGACGGGAACGGAATTAAGCTGGTTTTTTTTTCCTTGTATTATCTTGTAGTGGCCAAATTCTATTGACAGGTAAATACAAAGATATTCATATATTTTTTCCAGACTACGGCGTACAGATAGCTGAAACCTTGGAAGCGGATATAGGCTACTTTTGTTGCGAAAATCTGGAGGGGCTGCGTACGCTTGCCGCAATCGGCTCCTACCGGATTGCGATTTAATTCAAATCAACGTTATTCTCGACGTTGTTATTGTTAGCTTGTGGTTTTTTTTTATTTTATCATTTATTATTACAAGGCATAATTTGCTGACTTCTGACATTAATCGTTAATCGATCCCGTAGTTTAGCCTCCTGAGGGAAGATATATACATAAAGAAAGAAAGAAAGAAAAAAATTTATTGACGCATACAAATAAACATTAAACTAGGTAGGTAACAAACAAAACCATGCTAAAAGTATGCCGCCAACTAGGTCCCTGCCTCAGCATAATGTTACAGCGACAGGAGACTGCCACTGCAACGCTGGTATTCTGGAGGGACCTTAATTGAGGACATCGAACGGACGTGACAAGTTAAACAAAAAAAAAACATACATACAAAGTAACATAAAACTAGATGAAAATAAAACAAAAAGAAGTAAGGCTGTAGGCTAAAAAAAACATTTGCCAATAGAAAAGAGAAAAAAAAAAAAACATAACAAATCTGAACCGAACCTGAACTACAAACAAACATAGAAAAAATCAACAATGGGAAAAAATTGTGAAAGTTGTGATATCTTTGGAAATTGTACTATTTGGAAACATAATCAGGACGAAGTTGCGGGAGAAACGCTAGTATTAATTGAAAGGTGAAGTTTCCAAGCTTTTGATGGACAACTGTTAGCACTAAATTTTTGGGAGACCACGTCTAGTCAGAACATCAGAAGACGTTGTCATAATACAAGTATTTCGGTCGATACTTGGTAACTTGTAGTTAAGATGCTCCTACTACTTATTGTCTATACTAATAATATAAAGAGGATTTTTTTATGAATGACGGGGAGTCTCCTAGCCTTCATCATACCTGATGTTAAGTATTGATAACGCTGAAGATGGAAGCGAGCTTCTCCCGGAATCCTCAATCACTGAGGAACTGGCTATCTTATCTCTAACTGCCGGAACACAACAATGCTGAAAACATTGTTGTTATGGCGTCAGACTTAGATAAGGTGGTGGTAGCTAGCCAGGCGAATTTACAACAAGTCCTAACCAAACAAACAGAATACAATATGTACCCCCGCTGGGAATACAACCCGGGACCCCTGGGTCTAATACCGGTGGTTGTATTGTTTGTTTGCATTGAATAGGCTCCGAAACTACTGAACAGATTTGGATGAAATTTTGGTACACAGATAGTAGATAGCCTGGTTATGAACATAGAATACTTTTATTGTTTGTTTGCCCTTGACCAGGAGTTTGAAAACCTTGTCACTCCTCTCCAACACCTTCTGAGGTCCAGAATAGGCTGGCTGAAAGGTCACGTGCGAAGCGTCTTCACGCAGGAAAACGTGTTCGCTTGTGGCCAGCTCTTTAAAAACAAACACCTTGTTATTATTGTGGCGAGAAGCTGGAACCGGCTTTAGTCTCTCGGCGAACGAGCGTAAGCGCGCTGTAAAGTCTGACAAGTCAGATGTACAGGGTGTGCTCGGATTGAAAAATTCGCCGGGAAGCCTTAAGGGCTCGCCGTACAGCAATTCTGCCGAAGAAGACTGCAGGTCTTCTTTAAAAGCGCTGCGGATGCCAAGCAGCACAAAAGGCAACACCTCAATCCAGTTATGTTGCGCATGACAGGTAATGGAGGCTTTGAGCTGTCGATGAAAGCGCTCCACAAGACCGTTACACGCCGGGTGGTAGGCGGTTGTGCGTTTGTGGTTGAACCCGATGGTCTTGGCGAGATATTGAAACAGCGCGGATTCAAACTGTGCGCCGCGGTCTGTGACAATATCGATGGGACAACCATAACGGGAGATCCAACCTGCGATTAACGCTTTAGCAACCGTTTCGGCGGTTATGTCAGGCAGTGGCATGACTTCCGGCCACCGTGTAAACCGGTCTATAGCTGTCAGGCAATATCTGTATCCTTGGCAAACAGGTAACGGGCCGATGAGGTCGATGTGGACATGCTGAAACCGTGCGCGCGGCAAGTCGAAAGTGCCTAAAGGTGCAGACACATGTCGACTGACCTTGGCGCGTTGGCACGGGGTGCAGTGTCGAGCCCATTCACGGCAGTCCCTTCTCACTCCGGGCCAAACAAAACGTTCAGCGACGAGTCGTGCAGTGGCTGCGGCACCGGGGTGGCTAAGTGAATGGAGACTTAGAAACACCTGTTTGCGCAAATCTTTAGTGATGAATGGCCTGGGAGTCTGTGTACTGACATCGCAGTACAGAGGTGTCGGACTTCCAGGGTATTCAACCTTTTTGAGCCGTAGAGATGAGCCCGCAGAGAGATACTGGGCCAGTTCTGTATCCAACTCTTGAGCTCGAGCGAGGTTAGCGAGGCACACTGGAGCGCTCAGTTCATCGACGCGAGATAAGGTGTCGGCTACGACATTGTTCTTGCCGGAAATATGCCTTATGTCGGTCGTGAACTGAGAAATATAGTCCAGGTGTCGGAATTGCCTTGGCGAGCAGTTTTGCTTCCGTTCGTGGAAGGCAAAACTGATCGGCTTATGGTCTGTGTACACTGTGAAGTGTCTCGCTTCGAGCATATGCCGGAAGTATTTTATGGCTTCGTAGATCGCGAGAAGCTCGCGATCGTACGGTGAGTACTTCTGCTGCGACGGGCTTAGCTTGTGGGAGTAAAATGCGAGGGGTTCCCACACGTCGTCCTTTAATTGCTGTAGGACAGCCCCGAGAGCCAGGTCTGACGCATCTGTAACCAACGCTAGCTTGGCTCGGCAATCAGGATGTGCCAAGAGAGCTGCGCTGGAGAGGCTTTCCTTGGTCTCTGAGAAAGCCTTCAGAGCATCGCCGGCTAGGGTGATGGGTGTGGACCCTTTTACCGCCCCCATGAGCAGGGCGTTTAAAGGCGCTTGAGTTTGGGCGGCGTTAGGCAAAAATCGCCTATAAAAGTTCGCCATGCCCAAAAACCGTCTGAGCGACCTGACGTCCTTTGGTGGGGGAAACTCGCGAATGGCTTGGACTTTCTGATCCAGTGGTTTGGTTCCGCTCTCCGAGATGAGATAACCTAAAAAAGTTACCTCGGGAGCCCCAAAAACACACTTGGACACGTTGACAACCATGCCGTAGTCCCGAAGCCTGGTGAAGAGTTGTCTCAGGTGGTCTTCGTGCTCCTCGTGGTTCCTACTGAAGATCAGGAAATCATCGAGATAGGTACACACGAAGTCCAGCCCGCGCGTCACCTCGTCAACAAAACGCTGAAAAGTTTGGCCCGCATTACGCAGACCAAACGTCATAAAAGGAAATTCGAACATACCGAAGGGAGTGGTGATGGCAGTCTTCGGTATGTCCTCTGCGCAGACAGGGATTTGCTGGTACGCCTTTTCAAGGTCGATGGTGCTGAAAACCTTGGAACCCGAGATGTTATGGGTGAAGTCATGAATATGACGTATTGGGTACCTGTCCGGTATGGTCCGTGCATTGAGCTGCCTGTAATCGCCGCAGGGGCGCCAACCGTTGTCTTTCTTCGGCGCCAGGTGTAGCGGAGAGGACCAAGAGCTTTCGGAAGGCCTAGCTGTGCCATTCGCTAGCATAGCATCGAACTCGGCTTTTGCGATCTTTAACTTGTCCGGTGCCAAACGCCTAGGAGCGGACGAGACTGGAGGACCTGGTGTAGTGCGTATGTGGTGCTGTGTGTTGTGTGGTGTAGTGCGTTGTGTACCAGCTGGTCGCGCGATTTCTGGAAACTCACGCGACAGTAAATGGTGATAACGCGACTCACCAGTCAGAACCTTTACAGAAAGTACCGTATAACAGTTCTTAGCAAGTGAAGCTGGGGCAGAAACAGTAGTTAAGCTGTCAGTGAGCTTTTTATTCTTACAGTCTACTATTAAATTGTAAAAACAAAGAAAATCTACACCAATAATTGGTTTTGTTACATCCGCCACTACAAAACGCCAGGGATATGTACGGCGTAGACCTAGATCCAGGTTGAAGTGCGCGTAGCCATAGGTAGAAATGGTTGTTCCATTGGCTGCGGAGAGTTGGTAGTCCGTTGCTGCGCGGCGCTCCTGTAGTTGGCTGCGAGGGAAGACGCAGAGGTCGCTGCCTGTGTCGACCAGAAATTGAGTCTTCGTGCTGCGGTCGGTTACGAAGAGGCGACCTGGAGAGGTGAGGCAGTGGTCAGTCGCCATTACCGACTGCCTGTGGCGTTTCCCGCCTTAAAGTCGCACGGTTTTTGGCACCGCTTTGCGTTTGAGCCAAACTTTGCGTGGTACCAGCAGAGCGGGTGTCGTCGGTAACTGGAGGCCGATCTCGACCGAGAGCGTGATGTTTGATGTCGCTGGTGAGGTCTCGAACGATTGGAGCTGCGCGACGATCGCGTGAATTGGTCGAGCTTCATGGTAAGGCTCTCCACCATCTGCCGAAGTTCCTTGATCTCGCTCGACGTGCTGTGACCGGCGGGTGTTGTGCCAGACGAAGAGGTAGCCGCGACTTGTCCAGGTGCGGTTATCTCCTGGATGCGGTCGGCCAGGTCTGCCAGCTGCTGCAGGGAATGTGTGGGCTGAGACGCCAGTACCGTCTGGATGTTCTGCGGTAGGCGGCTGGTCCAGATGGATCGGATGAACTCCATAGGAACGTTTGGCCCAGCCAAATCTTGTAAATGGCGAAGGAATTGCGACGCTTTGCGGTCTCATAGCTCTTCGTGAGTTAGCAACTGCCTGACCTTCTTCTCATGCGAGGCGGTGAGGCGCTTGATCAGCTCGCTCTTGATCGTCCCGTAGCGGTTGCGCGATGGAGGGTTCATTATAACATCCTTCACGGCCTTAGCATGGGTCATGTCAAGATTCGTGATGACATTGGTAAATTTTAAAGCATCCTCTAACTGTCAAATTGACCTTCCAGCAGTGCGAACCAAATCTCAGGATCGTCCGGCGAAAAAGCCGGAACCTTCATAGTGAACGGTTTAAAGCCGGATGAGTCGTGCCGTGAGTCAGTGGAAACGCGCTTTTTTGCTTTGTGGCGGGTAGTGACGTTCTCGTTGGCGCCTTTGTTCGACGCAACGGTTTGCGTTGAGTCACTGCTGTCACTCATAATGTATGCTCTTCGGGGTCACCAATTTGGCGGGGGTTATGATAATGAGTAATTGAGTGTCTTAGTGCACGGGTACTTATCTGCTGATGAGATGGCGGTGAAATAAAATCCAGCACTACAATTCAACATTTACTACGGCACACGTACAAGCACATATACACAGCACAGAAACAGAAAGAAGGAGAACAGAGCACAGCAGAGATAGTCACAAGTACAAGAAAGATAGAACGAGCAAAACATAAACAATATACTAGGTGTAAGCGCGTATTCAAAGTAGCGAGCGGAGCAAAAACAATCGTGCGTCCGGCGTCTAGAATAAATTCTGACTGGCGCGGCCGACGAGGCGCGGCGACACGCAGGCTGCGCGTGCGCATGCGCAGGCCGGTTTTGAAATCTAACAATAGCCAGCTGTTCAACTACGCGGCTCCACTGTCGTACGGCCGGCTGATACTCAAAATGAATGTCGGATGATGAGTGAGTTTGTGTAGAATAAATGTAATTAAGAATGTATTGTGCTTGTGATGAATGTTGTGAATATATAGTTATGTAAATAATATTTTATACATATGTAAATATATTAAAGATTTGAATAAAATATAAATATTTGTGAATATGTATTATATAATATTTTGTGTATAACCAAAATGATTATATAATATGTATTATGTGGGTGGATCCCCACAATAGCTTATTTTTATATCTTTTGTGAAATATAGATAATAGATATATTGACCGATGTAATAACAAATAAATGGACAAGATATCAATGTTCATATTTTATACCAGCCATATAAGAAGGATATTGAGAGCAATATCAGAAAACAATATGCTTTTATCTCGATACGAGACAATACAATCAAACTACGCGAACTTTACGATTGAAACCGAATGTGTCATCGTAAACTATACTAAACAACTTTAGAGCATCAAATTTTAAAGTTTTGCTACACTACAAGCGAAACTATATGATGCTATAGTTTTACTTTATGGTTTTAGGGCGTAGAGCATATAGTGGTTTTTACCGCTTAAATTGGAAAACAAGAGATACTAATACAATAAGAAAAATCGAGATAAAGGCATTTATTTCGTTTGCAAATATTTTATGATTGATCATTGAAAGAAAGAAAGAAAGAAAATTATATTTTGAGACAAACAGGATAATAGGATACATAAAAATAACACAAAAAAGGCACAGATTTGTCCCAAAACGGTACCGACTCAGCATAATGCTTGTCTTTTTGGCGAGCGCTGGTCTTCAGTCGGTACCGTTTTCATTCCTCCATTGGTCGTTAATCCATGTTTTTAACCATAATAAAAAAGCGACTTCGAAAGGCTGGCAAGAGTGGATAGCACCTTTAAAGGTACATAAGGTTTTGCATTTTCAATGCTATTTTTATGCTTATGAGTTTTTTTTTTAATTCATCAAACCCGAACCGGACACCGGTGTCTAGAGAATAATAGAATATCTATCGTGTCTCATAATCCGGGGCCAGAAAGGTAAAAAATATTGGAATGAATCTTCTCGGCCATAAGTTATTCACAGACAAGACTCGAACCTGCGACCTTTGGGTGTCCGCTCCACTGCTCTAACCACTGAGCTACCGAGCCGTGCGAATAGTTGCGCTTTAGTAGGCGCAGTGATTAGCGCGCTCGGCCTGCGACCGTAGCGGTTAAGCAGCTTTCGCAATGGTCGGTCACGGGATGGGTGAACAAAAATGTATCATTTTGACTCCTCGGTGCTTTGGAAAACAAGTTAACCCATGCCTTGGTCCCGGCTGTATTTACAATCATGAAAACTCACCAATCCGCATTGAGCCGGGCGTGGTTGATTGGCCCAATAAGCTTATCCATCCATAAGGAAGACCAGTGCGCCAGCAATGGGGACATTAATATGATTGATGATGATAATGATGAATGATTTGCATTTAAAGTACTATTTTATATCGCATGGCTGTTTCACAGTCCTTAGCTATCCACTAAAACAAATCGGAACGACCCATAAACAATTCTATACTTTAATTAACTACGTTTAGAGCTCTGAATTCAAAAAAGACATGCCTATTACAAAACATGGACAGATTAGAGAGCCAACTTAAACTGGTCTCTGATTCCCCATTAAAGTGATTGAGTTCCATACAATTTTACATTACAAAGAAGAGGATAGGGGTCCAATTTATATTTGTCGGACATAACCGATATCAGCGATCGAATGGTTAATTTATGTCCCTTGTAAAACACGAACAACAACTTCGGTATTGACAGAAGTTGTGTACTTGACAACCCTAATTTTATGGCCTGCCACAGACTAGAAATATTTAGTGTAAATATTACAGATGATAATTTCAAGGCTCTCTTCACACGTACCACAACCACACCACATCGCAGCGACAAAAGGGTTTTTGAAGTGAAAACTTTTTCTGTAATGGGTATAAAATCTTAAACTCGCGTCAGGACACGTGACCTGATCGAAAAAGCGTAGGACGGATGGAGAATGTTGAGGTGACAGGTTGACTATGGTCTCGGTTGCTTAGCGACAGACTGTTGATAATGTCTTTTACTTGTCTCTTGTTTTATTGTCAATATATATTTTTCGATTCTCTATAATAACTAATGTTTTCTTATATCTTATTACCTAACTTAACGTTCACTTTAATATGGTTTGTCATGTTTGTGTACGATAGCGCAATAAATGAATAGTACTTTTATACTGATAAAGCAATTGGTGCAAAATTATTCCCTAACCATTCCAAAATATCAAACATGCTCAACGTTAATAATCAAGTTTTCACTTCTGCCGGCACTCCCGGAGTGCAACCCGTCTTTTTTTTTTTTATAGTAGGTATACTAGCGGCCGCTTGCGGTTTTCACCCACGTGGTTCCCTTGTTCCAAGTATCCTATGTTTTAATCCAGTCTATCTTCTATATGTGTGCCAATTTTCATCCAAACCGGTTCAGTAGTTTTAGCGTGAAAGAGTAACAAACATACAAACATCCTCACAAATTCTCAATTTATAATATTAGTAGGAGAGGCAAGCGCTTAACCGCTATCTTGCCTGATGGTAAGCGAAGATGCGATCTAGGATGTAACGCGCTTGCCTAGAAGATACCTATTCACTTATGACTTAAAGACCCCGAAATTGAAAGTGTTAGAACCACAGACTCGGGCAAGGAATTCTACTATTTGGCAGTACAAAAAGGTGAAAAGGGGGTTACATGTGAATAGTGTCGCTACGGCTTCTTGCAGTTGCGTTGTGTAACTACAATACGTTGTGGTTACGTTGTGGCTAGTGTTTGCAGCCAGACAGATCGATAAAATCTGTTTTAAACTTTCGCTGTCGGGTATTTTCACAGACCTATATCGAGATAGATGGTAAAAGTGTACCTACCTTGCGTGCCAAAAGTTTGATCCACGGTCAAAGTTTTCCGATCTAAATCAGTCACCTTGAGACCATTGCCATGAAAACACTCAGAAACGAAAATGGTTAATTGTGCAGTGCTTTCTTGCAAGAGCTCGTCAATAACATTTCCACATCACAAAATCTCGCTCGTGACGTCATCGTAGGTGCGATAAATGCGCCACGCTATATTCTCATACAGTTTGAAATGCTCTTCTCGTATATCTCGATATACGTATGTGGGTATTTTCTTTATACAAAACCACGCGACGCGACGTAACTATACAAAATAGATGTGCATCCACATGGGGTCGCTGCGTCGACGCAACGTTGTGATTGCGATGTGGTTGCGTTATCGTTGCGATTTGGTGCTTGTGTTCGGCGACTACCTAAATGTGGTCCAAATTAAACTATTCATTTTCATAAAATTGCGGCCGACTACGTGTTTTTGTTGTAGTGTGGTTGTGCTACTTGTGAATCCTCCCTAATAAAAAGTGATTCGGTTTCTATGTTTTTTGGCTGTGGCCCAGTAATAGGGTTGAAAAATGCTGTGTTCTCTATACCGCATAATTCGGCAGTAAGCCACTGATATCTTAAGGGTCACAATCGATGGGATGATCGGGTTTAGCTGTATTAGGTTTATTCTTAAGTCTTTGGTGTTAAGGCTTAGAATTGAACAGCGGATCTATCATGTTTTATGTAAGATAAGGTTAGCTTTCGTAATCCGATTTATTTTGATCGACGATTGTTTAAGATGGTTACGTTTTGTGTGTATATTTGAGGAGGGAAGCCATTCGAAACATTCGTTTAGTCTTTGACAATTTCATATTTCCCGTTTCGACGCTTTTTGATTTCATGCATGAAGGGTCTCAGGAGTCGGATTTTGTCAATACATTCCGAAAATATTTTTCAGTTCGTCTTTAATTTTTGCGCGTGCTGTTCATTGAGATATAACAAATTTAACAAAGTAAACAAGTTCTAATCCGTGAAACTTCAATATTTAACAGCTCACTAACTTGTCGATTTTATATCGTGGGTTTAAACATTAACCGACCTATCATTACTAGACGTCAAAAATGTTATGTCAACCACCGGAGCCACGAAGCCATGCATTTCAGTTGTTTGTTTACTCATGAAAAACTAAACTAAAATAAACTATTGAGTATTGAGTATTGAAAAAGTTGTTAAAAAAAATGAACCGCTGGTTAATTTTTTCGGTTCGATTATCTAACGAAAACTCGGGTCAGTTTCAGTTTTGTCGCTGTTGTGGTTGTGGCTGTCATACAGTATAAAAATGTGACAGTAATGACAGCGTCGAAACTGCCCCCTAATTGTCTAATTTCAAATCAAAATCTATCACAATCCCTTTGAAAGGTATTGTGATTGTGATAGTGATTTTCGAATTGTGTAACTTATAGTCGCGATCCCTTTCGGAACGAACGATGTTTTAAATGACACTTCTCCATACATTTGCAAGGTATTTTCTTGTGTCACTTAGCTTAGACAGTTCAATTTCGTTCATTTAATACCATTCAAAACGCGCCCCGATCACAATCCCTATCAAATGTCAAAGAGTGACGGCCTGAAGTATGTAAATATCTTTCAAATGACGAATTGAGAGGGATTGCGATAAATTTTATAATTAGACAATTAGGCTGCTTTAGGTGTTTTTTTTTATAATCAGCCTGTGGGTATAGTGTCAAACCTTTGACTGAACCAAATAATAGAACACAAGAAACAATTGATGGTCACACGTCGCCATAGTGTTGCCCGAAATATGATATAGTGGGTAAGCAAACTGGCCAGCAGCTATATTTTATTTTTTATTTAAAGAGTTAAAAAAAATCTTATAAATACTAAACAAGAAAATATACTACAAAAAAGCAACTTGTCCCATGTCGCCCTGACGGGATCACATTTTGACGGGATTTCATCACATAAAAATCGCATTGTAAAATACAAATTTAAAAAGTTATAAAAATAGCTGAGTTGGCTTATTAAAAATAAAACTCAAATTAAGAGCTAAAACCTGCGACGTTTTTCGCTATTTTTTCATTACGACGAGGAGACGAAGTTGAATAATTCATTATCTTGAATTTATTCCCGAATACATTCATACAAAAATGCGCGTTGAGTCGCACACAATGCATAGTCTAAGGGACCAGCCCGATTATTCTGTAGCTTCTGACAGCTTCAGTAAGCACATGGCGAAAGTGCACTGCTGTTTTTTTTTTTGTCGGGATTCCCTATATGCAACAGTGTGTATACAACGTGACTGAGATCTTATTACAATACATATCAATGTGCTATGAGAAACTTTTTCGATCGACGACCTCCATGGTAGAATGGTACGTACACCATTTTCAAGGTATCGCCTTCTCTGAGATCCTGGGTCGAATCCCGGTAGGAGAAAATGTTTGTATGATTAATACGAGCATTTAGTACCTGAGTCATGGACGTTTATATATATTTCTACATTATAAATACTTGTGTAGGTATGTATTATTATATGTATTTATAGCCGTTACAGTGCTTACTTTGGGACTAGGTTAATTGGTGTGAGTGTAAGAAATATATATTTTTTCTCTTTTTCCTTTTTTTTAAGTTTATAAGTGAAAAATGGAAGAACTTGTCTGCTTGCTAGCTTGCTGCTACTTGTCTTGAAATTTTATAGTTTTGTAAAGTCGATCTGCTGTTAACCTCAAATCCACCATCGGTTATTTATGTGTAAGCATGAACTTTATTGACAAGCTGCAGCTCAGTCAAACCTAATTGAAGCAATATTTTTTTAAATACTGTTTATTTGCATTCCAAACGGTTAGAAAATTAGTAGATATTCATAAGTATATTACATTATAGGTTACATACAGCTTTCGACCCTCTTTGGCACTGCAAAGTAGAAGAGAAGATGATAACATGTGTACTGTAAGGATGTTATTGATATTTAAAAAACTAGTCATCCGTGGTGACTATGATGTTGTCATGAAGGACCAAGTCCCCAGGTCTACACCAAGAAGCAAGCCAGTGCCGTTTCATAATTCATTAGACGTCGAGCGAGTCGTAATAAGAGGAAGCTCTTTAATGTAATTATACTGTTAAGTCACCGAGCTCCTAGTTTGAGCTATATATTGTATTTGAAGGCAAATAAGGATCGGCTTTTCGAAATTAAAATCTTTAACTTTGTTAAAGTTTTAACCGCCTTTGTGATCTAGTGGTAACAACCATCGGTATCAGACCCAAGGGTCCCGGGTTCGATTCCCAGTTGTTCATAAAAAAAATAGTTTAAAAATAAATTAAGACCCGGACTGGGAACGGCATTTTGGCATAAGAGAAAATATTTACCACCACACAAACATTAGCATTCATCAGGAATTTAAAATGTTCGTGTTGATTGGTTGGATTGAATGAAACAAAGGGGAGACTCTAACCCCCATATTCTAAGTCGTTCCTCCAAAACTTTTTACACTCCACTCAACCTCGTCGTGCGTAAAAATGGTAGTGTGCGCTAGGCCTAACACGGAGTGGCTACGTACTCTTTGGCTCCTCCAGGTCCTTACGGAGTTATGACTTAGAATACCGATTTCGAGGAGTATTTCGAAGAGGTTTTCAATAAGGTTTCGTTAAGTCGAGGACGAGTAAGTTTTGAAGGAACGACTTAGAATATGGGGGTAAGTCTTCATCATACTGATGTTGAGTATTGATAAGGCTGAAGATGGAAGCGAGCCTCTCCCGGAAACCTCATTACTGAGGAACTGGCTATCTTATCTCTTATTGCCGAGACACAACAATGCTAAAAGGTTTGTTGTTATGGCGTCAGGCTTAGATAAGGTGGTAGTAGCTAGCCGGGCGGAATTACAACAAGACCTACCACCAAAGAAACCGAATACAATATGTACCTCCGCTGGGAATCGAACTCGGGACCCCCGACTCTGATACCAGTGGTTGTTACTATTATACCACAGAGGCGGTTAAATCTTAGATCTAAGAATCTTGTCTGGAAACAATATTAACAAGTTGCCAGCTCATCATAAGTTTTTGAATATTATATTCTGTCCATTGACAGACTTTTATTATTGTACTGGAAAAACCAGCAGCTGGCACATTCATTACTTCTTTCAGTCCCAGTCCAGCCAGCGTAGCATGCGCACCGCGACACGCCTTATATCGCGATGTCTGTCCCGCGCATATCAGTGCAGTGTGAGCGGGATAGACAATGCGCTCGCGCGAGAAAAGTGTCGAGAAAGCTTTGTCGAGGTGCGCATGCTACGCATGCAGCATAAGACGTATTTATTACGTATTTATGTTTTTTTTAATTGCATACAATCACACCAATTATCTTGCCCGCGTTAAGTTTCATTACGAACTTGTGTTATGGATACTAGATAACGGATAAACATACTTATATTTATTTTTTGTAAATACATACATAATATACATATTAAACATCTAGACCAAGACAAATAAACATGCTCATGCACACAAATATTTGTCTTGTCCGGGGATTGAACCCGGGACCTCTGGCGCAGAAATCGGGTTTAGTACCAAACAGATCGTCTCATCTATACTAATATTTATAAAGAAGAAAGCTTTGATTGTCTGTTTGTTTGTTTGTAACGAAAAAACTCAAAAACTACTAAACAGATTTGGATGTTTGGTACACAGATAGTAGATAGCTATCATACGATACTATTTATCCCAATATTCCTACGGGAACGGGAACCACGCGTGAAACCGCGAGTGGCCGCTTGTATTTAATAAAGTAATTGTTGCTTAACACAACAAATTGTAAATACCTACATTACATAATATATTTACATTTAAATTCATTACATAATTGCGGTTGGTACTACCACCAACCAGAATTGTTACCACCATCTTATCTAAGTCTGACGCCATAACAACAATGTTTTCAGCATTGTTGTGTTCCGGCAGCTCGAGTTAAGATAGCTAGTTCCTCAGTGATTGAGGATTCCGGGAGAGGCTCGCTTCCATCTTCAGCCTTATCAATACTTAACATCAGGTATGATGAAGGCTAAGAGTCTGCCCGTCGTTCATAAAAAAAGTATTTTATTTTCACCTAGGTAGGTATCTACTTTTAAATTGGAAACATAAAGAATTCATTATTTTCTATACAAACCCACGTACAAAATAACAGTCGTCTTAATAATATTTCAAGTTGTGTAATAACAATAAGCTGTTGAGAGTTCAACAACTCAAAGATTTTGTAGAAATTATTCGGAATCAAGACAGTTACTTTATTATAATGAAGTTGTTTATTACTTACTTTTGTTATTGTATCAATTGTTATAGCTGGTGGCTCTGTAAAATTATTTCTGTTAAATGATTGTAGTTATTTCGTCGGCGTTTTCGCCTGTAAGAGTTTGCTACGATTTTTCTTACAGAAGGCCTAGCACGAAAATCTTTCGCGTAAGTATCGAGGAAGGAAAATAAAAAATGTATGAGGTAATGAGCAGCGTTCTTACCGGACGTAAACGGAACTACATTTTCCTGTACATTTTTTGTCATTACGTGCTCGATACTTACTTATTCGATACTATTTCGATAGTTTTTCGTGCTAACCCCATAGTTTTGTCTTTGTCTTTACCAAAAGATATCGCTTTTCTACTGACATTTGCAGATATAAAAGCGTTGACCGTACATTCTCTTCAATTTTGTAACAATATAGTAGCTAATAAAACACTTAATTGCGCATAAGAACAAAAAGACAGTAGAAGAAAAAGGCTATTGCTAGGTAGTAATTTCTTCCAGCTACCTACAGTAATATAGTAAATGTGTAGGTATGTGAACAAATCAGAGAAAAGGTTAAGCGAATGTTATTAATGAAATATTTAAACGAAAATTATATTTTATCTCATCTTCGTCGTCGTCTAGCCACATGATACCTACTGCTGGGTATAGGCCTCCCCCAAGGATCACCACGACCATCAGTCCTGCGCTGCCCGCAGGCAGCGGCTTCCCGCGACCTTCTCCAGATCGTCGGTCCACCTTGTCGGGGGCCTACCCACGGAGCGTCGTCCTGTGCGCGGTCGCCATTCCAGAACGTTTCCGCCTCAACGGCTATCGGTTCTTCTCGCTATGTGTCCCGCCCACTGCCACTTCAGCTGAGCTTCGAGCGAATGTCAGTTACTTAAGTTTGTTGGATTGTTTCCCAACACTAAGTTTGTCTGACATCACTCATTTGGTTTGTTATCTCTCTCTCTCTACTTCCGGGCACCATTTGAATCGGTCGTGCTCCCGCCTCAATAATTCTAATTAATATTAAACTATAATTTTAACTTTGAACTAGCATCAAGTGTAATTCCTAAAGTGTCTACGTCAACTTATAAATAAACTACGAGTTCATATTCAAGCGCAACCAGTAATTTTATTACAATATACAGTCCACTACCAAACCACTCCCTTCCACATGGTCCATCGCGCCTACAAGAGCAAGAACTCGCAAGAATAAGCCGCCGACCTCGCTGCATGCCGCCGTGTCTCCCATTATTTGTCAAGATCAAGATTCAAGCCAAAAGTTATAGTGTGCATCATCGTTCATCATATTCATTTTGAACTTCATACTATTTCGCCGCCATTTTGTTGGCGTCGCTCGCTTGGCAACAAGAAGAGATAAGATAAGACAAAACGTCATTTGGCAACGATTGGTCGCATTATTGAAACCAACTGGGATTCTATACCTGATGATGATGTCAAAAATGAATGGCTACAATTTTGTTCAAGTTTGGCTATAATGGAGCCAATTTTAATAAACAGGAATGTACCTATAAATGACTTAGATACTGTTGAGCTCATAGGGTTCTCAGACGCCTCCAGTTCAACAGCATACGGATGCTGTGTGTACCTGCGCATCACAGATTCCAAAGGTAACATAAACATGCATTTACTTTGTTCAAAGTCACGCATCAATCCGCTTAACAATAAAAACAATACCGTGCCCCGTTTAGAACTTAATGCCGCTTTACTTCTTTCATTATTGATCAAAAAAGTTCGAGGCACGCTAAAGCTACAATTTGATATAAAAAATACATATTTATTCACGGATTCTAAAATAGTGCTTGCTTGGTTGCACGCGGAACCTATGCGTCTCAACGCTTACGTGGCGAACAGAGTAAAGGCAATCGCTGACAATGCACCTGATTGTCACTGGCTCTATGTTAGTACCGAGCACAACCCTGCCGACCAAGTCAGCAGGGGGGTCGCGCCCCGCGAGCTTGCGGCATGTACTGCGTGGTGGTGTGGGCCTAGTTTTTTGCATGATGCTCTTTACAACTTTGATGTACCTATAGATATGCCAGATAACTTACCTGAGACAAAAACGGCGCTCGCATCAGCATTTTCAAGCCGCCAAGTACCTAATGATGTTTTCGACAAAGTACGCAAATATTCTAGCATCCACAAAATGGTTCGTACGTTAGCTTATGTTCTGAGATTTATTAAAAGCTTGAAAGGTCATAAAACTCACAATAAATATTTGTCTAGTACTGAGTTGAATGAAGCTTTAATGTTGCTTATTAAAAATGAGCAGGAAATTTACTTTAAGGACGAAATTTCTAATTTAAAAAATAATCAAAATGCTAAAGGTAATTTACACAGCTTGTTTCCATTTATTGATAGCTGTGGTGTGTTACGAGTAGGTGGACGCTTACACCACTCTGATATTCCTTATACTCAAAAGCATCCAGCTATATTACCTAAAGAGTCTCATATCACATATTGTATTGTAAAATCAGAACATGAAAGGCTCTTGCATGCTGGTCCCAAACTATTGTTATCTAATTTAAATCAAAGATTTTGGATCACCAATGGATTATTGTATGTTAAGAAAATAACAAATAAGTGTATAATATGTTTTAGAAATAAATCAGAAGCCACAAAGCAGTTAATGGGTTCCCTGCCAGCTGATCGAGTGACTGCCATGAGCCGTCCATTTGAGAAAGTTGGAGTAGATTTTGCAGGCCCTATTAAAGTAAAACATTCGCGCGTGAGACGCTCCATAGAGGGAAAAGGGTACATTTGTGTGTTCGTTTGCTTCGCGACCAAAGCGATTCATCTTGAACTTACCTCCGACCTAACTACAGAAGGTTACCTCGCGTGTCTTAGAAGATTTATTTCCAGGAGAGGGCTGCCTAAAGAAATCTACTCTGACAATGCCAGTACTTTTAAAGGCGCACGGAACCAATTGGCTGAACTTTATAAGTTACTATCCTCACACAGTCACCAAAGCAAAGTCTGTCAATATGCAGCACAGCACAGTATAAACTTTCACTTCATACCATCTTATTCTCCTACCTTTGGCGGACTGTGGGAGGCAGCAGTTAAAAGTACCAAATTTCACTTAAAAAGAGTTTTACAAAGTCAATTGTTAACATATGAACAGATTAATACAATATTAATTGAAATTGAATGTATCTTAAACTCTAGACCACTAGTACCTTTGTCGACATCAGATGTAAATGATTTTGCCTATTTAACTCCTGGTCATTTTTTAATTGGAAATGCCATTACTATGTATCCAGAAAGAGATGCAACTAAGGTACCTCATAATAGACTTAAATTCTGGCATCTTTGTACTCAGATTAAACAGTCGTTTTGGAAAATGTGGTACAAACAATATTTAAATGTTTTGCAAAATAGACCTAAATGGTTAAATGTATTACCAAATGTAAAAACTGGCACCCTTGTTATTCTTAGGGACGATAATGTGCCACCATTGTCATGGCCCATGGCCAGAATAACCAAGATATTCCCAGGTCATGATGACCTAGTTAGAGCAGTGGAAGTTATGACTCCCAATGGTAAATGTCATATTCGCTCTATATCTAAGATAAGTGTTTTACCTATAGATGATTAATTTAGTATTTAGATTATCTATTCCTTGTGTGCAATACACAAATTGTTTTAAGTGTTTGCGCTTGATAGTAAGCAAGTTACTTACGTCATAATTAAATTTATAAAAAAAGAAATGTTATTGTCCACATATACCAGTTTTAAAATATGTAGTAATTAAAATACCATTGAGTAACATAAATTTATTTTAGTTTAGAAATTGTAGTGCAGTGTAAACAAAGTATGTATTATTTAATTTTGCTGATTTACATAAAATTAAGTTTTTTGTGAGGCCGCAGCATGTTGGATTGTTTCCCAACACTAAGTTTGTCTGACATCACTCATTTGGTTTGTTATCTCTCTCTCTCTACTTCCGGGCACCATTTGAATCGGTCGTGCTCCCGCCTCAATAATTCTAATTAATATTAAACTATAATTTTAACTTTAAACTAGCATCAAGTGTAATTCCTAAAGTGTCTACGTCAACTTATAAATAAACTACGAGTTCATATTCAAGCGCAACCAGTAATTTTATTACAATATACAGTCCACTACCAAACCACTCCCTTCCACAAAGTTGTCCTATGGATCTCCTCATTTCTGATTCGATCACGTGGGGAAACGGCGAGCATAGCCCTCTCCATTTAGGGTAACCATATCTCAGGATTTGTCCTGAGATCTCAGGATTTTTAGGCTTTCCTCAGGATTCAGGAAATATCAGGAAATCTCAGGATTTTCAGATGTTTCAATAAAATAGAGTAACTACAATATTTTTACAAAAACATTTTTTTTACACTAACAGCCCCTAAGTATATTAACTATATCTATACTATACCTATCACAGTTTTATAAGCCATAAAACTGCCTTTTCATGCGTAATCCGGTGAACCAATTCATTATTAAAATTTTGATGAATAATTTGAACCTTGGAGGCTGGAGCCTTGTTGCGCCTAGCGCCTAGTGACTTGGTTGCTGGGATAACCGGTACACCCTAGGCGCATGGCTAGAGCTACTCGCTAGGTGAGTCACTAGGCCCTAGGCGCTAAGCAAATCACCCTCCTATGCGTTGGCGGGCTAAATCCTAAAATTTAATTGCACAACGCGTCATTAATTATTAGAAAATCAATAATATTATTATTATGTTTTTGTTTTTCAACAAGAAGTAAAATAAAAAATAAAAACCGACTTCAAGAAGTAGAAAACAAGCTTCTTCTTCTTTAAAGTCGGCGCCATGATGCATTCTAAATGGCACTTCTATACTTATATTTTTCTTGCTTTGGCTAAGACCGATTCCAAAAGGCTTACTTTTTACATTTTAAAGTCGGTTATTATAAAAAAAAATGTATTTCACTTTTTTTAAAGTTAGATAGAATTAGTCCCTTATGTATTTACACAAAAAAACGGGCTTTAAAATAAGAACGACGGTATTTTCAAGATTTCATGAAAACTACAACAGATATTATTAAATTTAAAAAAATGGGATCAAATTGGGACAAACCTGTTGTAATAAAGTTTGAATCATTCAATCGCTTGTGGCGTCTTCGAATAATCGGTGAAAATACATAATTAAGCGATGAATTAATAACCGCCTTTAAGTCGGTAAAATTTTGGAAAATGCAAAATCTCAGGACTTTTTGTAGGAAATCAGGTCTTTTCTCAGGACAATTAAAATTCCCGTCTGGTAACCCTATCTCCATTGCACGCTGGGTGACCTTGAGTTTTCTTATCAGACCCATATTATATCTATATAGATAAATTATATTTTTTTCATTTTATAAATCAAATCAATATCATTTAATCAGTCTAGGCTGTTACAAGCACTTATGAACGTCAAAGAAGCTACACCATCGGTTCACAAACCCTACGGCGGGAGACCTTGTAACGAGAAGAACCGGCAAGAAGCATTTAACCTCTGAGGCCCTGACTTATGACACACAATAGATATTCCATTATTCTCTGGACACCGGTGTCCTGCTAGCAAATGACGAATATGAAGATTTCATTTATTTTACTTGTATGTTGCTTAAAAACCTTGGACGAATGGTTAATTCGTCCAAGGTTTTTAAGCAACATAGTTAAAAACGCATGTACATACTAAAACACTTTTACTAACACAAAGTGCATAAGACGTAAAAAACCATCTCGTCTTTCTAAAGACTGACATACAAAGTGTGTATCAAACGAAACAGCTTTGATCGATAACTCATAAATGCTGTTATTGCCATATTCCATCGATGCATTATGGACGTAAAATCTCGACAGCGATAAAATCTGAAAAGGCTCCAGGCAAAACAAAATAATTTGAACTTCCGTTTAAGACGAGACTCGCGTTGAGCGTTCGATCTTTGACATGTTGTAAAAATATTATGTTATGAAGACTGCTTTCGAGTTATGAATGCAAAAGTGGAGTTTCACCCGAGTTCTTTTCGTAATAACACGTGTTGTGAGACTCCATTTTAACTCAATCTACCGTAAAATTTTTATAACATTTTTAAATATTTAATAAACACTGGATATTGCCGAAATCCAATAGGGCACCGCCATTAAATAAAAAGAAAATTAAGAAGAATGCAAAAGTATAACCAGATTCTTGGTTCTTTTGGTATAATATTTATGGTTTTGATAGATCTTCGACGTGTTGTGAAGATATTATTTTTACATGACTGCTTGCGAGAATGCAATAAACCAGTTTCTTGGTATTTTAACTCTAACTAAGTACTTGCTGATTCTATCAAAACTGCTGAAACTTGGTTTGGTGCCTCTTGTTATTTGTGTGGGGACATCTCAAGTACCTACATCCTGTATTTGTCCCCACACCCCACACAAAAAACACAACTTTCACGTTTTCTTAAAACTTCCTGAGGGGCAATTCTCTCTCTGCGATAATATATCGAACTAATTTTCTGGAGCCTTAAACAAAATCACTAAAAGCAATCTTTGACATTATGCCCTTTACGCACTAGCGGTTAATCGCGGGGCGGGCTAGCCGCGCGGCCAACCGCTTTTTCATTTTAATCTGCAACCACCTCTGATTGTACGCACTTAACCGCCGCAAAAGCACAGTCTAAACAGACTTTGCACTGCCTACAAATGACCGAAAGGACGCACTCACACAGATACCCGCCGCTACACGCACGCTCGCTATCGATATCGGTCGAGTGCAACGACTGTTTGTGTTTACACTGTGGCAAAATCATAGGCGGTTGCATATTAAAAATGGCCGCGCGGTTAACCGCTAGTGCGTAAGGGCGCTATAGGATTGTCGAAGATTTTTGTCAGTAGTAGAGAATTTCACTTTAATAAAGAAATTAATGCTGAAAAAATGTCTATGTCGCAAAGAAATAAAAAGGTGTATGATTTACCACTTAAATAACACACAATCGCTATTGGTTCATAAATCACCTTTGCTTCGTTTCCTTTATTTAGATTATGTTAGTTCAGTTATCTCAGTACAAAGAAAACCTTTGATATAAAAATAATTAGGTGCCTTAATCAAAGATAATGAGATCATGTCCGTGGGACGATTAATTGGATCACCATGTGAAAAGACCCCACACATGACGCCATTATGCTGTAAGCAATAGTGATGTTCAAAGTCGATGAGATGTAGTCGATACTATGCTTGCTTGAAAAAATATAACTTGAAAAGTTAATCTAAATATGTAAATAAAATAAATAAATAAAATAAATAATTGCATACAAACACACCAATTATCTAGCCCACGTTAAGTTTCATCAAGAACTTGTGTTATGGATACTAGATAACGGATAAACATACTTATTTACTTTTTTTTGTAAATACATACATAATATACATATTAACACCCAGACCAAGACAAATAGACATGTTCATGCACATAAATATTTGTCTTGTCCGGGGATCCAACCCGGGACCTGTGGCGCAAAAGGCGTGCTTAGTACCCCTGCGCCAAACAGCTCGACAAAGAAAGAAGAAACTGGCTGACTGACTGACATATCAACGCACAGCCCAAACCGCTAAGTGATAGAGATTCCAGATTTGGCACATAGGTTCCTTATGAGGTCTAAGGGAGCACAAAGAAGGATTATTCGAAATTCTACCCCTAAAGGGGTGAAATAGGAGATGATAGTTTGTATGAAATCCGTCAGTATTGAAGTTATGATCTTCAAATTTTGTATTTAGGTTGATGAATTTAAATAAACCTTCACCTTTCTCGTTTTGAAAATTCGAACCCTAAAGAGGGATGAACTTGAGTAAGAAAATGTCTTTTTTTTTCAAAGTAAAAGTCATTTATTTTTTATTAGGCTTACGGTTGGAAATTAAATACAAATAAACAAACCTAAATTTTGTGATTTGTGGAAATCAACCCATAAGTGGTGAAAAGGGGTAAATAATGTTTGAACCGATATGGGTATCGTTATTGAGGTTTTATGGGATGTTGATTACGAAAATGGCTACGAAATGATTATGAAGTCCGACATGGTGGATATGAATCAACCCTTAAAGGTTCGAAAAGGGATATTAAATTTTGTATAGAAAAATTATGCAAAATAGACATAGCGCCTTTGAATGTTTTGTACTTATTATTTTATACAATACTTCGTGACATAAAATCCTTCTCTAATCACACTAATCCATGCTAATATTAAAAATACGGAAGTGATTGTCTGTCTGGCTGTTCCTTTTCTCGAGTAAACCGCTGAATAGATTTTAGTGAAATTTGGTATGAACATAAATTTACCGTGGGAGATGGACATAGAATACTTTTTATTCTGATAAATGGCACCACCACGCGACATAATAAGTCCGCACGATAACCTAATTCCTCGCAGATTTAACGGCATTAAAGTTCGCCATTTGTTGCATCTGAACAATAAATAAATTAATCCTAGGTATCCTATTATCCTACTAATATTATAAATGCAAAAGTTTGTGATGATGTTTGGATACTCTTTCACGCAAAAAAATACTGAACCGATTTTGGTGAATTTTCGCACATAGATAGAAGATAGCCTGGATTAAAATATAGGCTACTTATTAATCGCGCGTTATAGTCTCACAGGAATGGGACCACGTAGGTGAATGTTTGTATGTTTGCAAAAACATCGCAAAAATAGTTTCATCATCATCATCATCATCAGCCTGTTGCAGTCCACTGCTGGACATAGGCCTCTCCAAGTGCACGCCACTGAGATCTGTTTTCGGCTTCTCGCATCCAGCTCCTACCAGCCGTCTTGTGCAAATCATCACTCCACCGTGCCTGAGGACGTTCTATACATATCCTAAAAATAGCTTAACGGATTTGAATAAAATTCGGGACAGGGACACTTTATATCCTGAAGAGGAACATAGGATACTTTTGGTCGCGTTAAAATCTCTCATTCCTACGAGAAAATATAAAAAATAATCGGCGCGATGCCACATAATTTTAGAAATCCTGCTCAGTATCCTACTAATATTATAAATTTAAATGTGTAGGTACCTGTATAGATGTTTAGTATTCAATGACACCAAAATGGCTGAACGGGATTGGATAAATTCAGGGACATAGGATACTTTGTAGCTTGGAGAGGAACATACGATTGTTTTTATCGCCTTAAAATCCATCATTCCTATGGAAAAATACAAAAATCAAAGAAAGAGATGGCACATAATTTTAGTAATCCTACTTCCTACTAATATTATAAATGTGAAAATTTTATTGTTTGGATGTTTAGTATGTAAGGATGACATGACAGACATGTAAGGGAGTGGTGACACTTGTATACTTAGGCCGTCACCACACGGCACACGGAAGATTAGAAAGAAAGAAAGAAAAAGCATATATTGACAACAACACATATAAACTATCAAAACGGAAAACAAAATAAAACAATAATAAAGATAGTTACACAGATTATCATAAATAAAAGAAATAAATAAACAGTTGTTGTCAACTAGGGCCCCTAGCCAAAGTAACAATTGAAAAACGATAACAAAGTTCGAAAAGAATTAAATGTATGGGAATGGCGGATTGGCATATGCCGCGCTAAATATCGTGGTCTTACCGCAAGTTAATTGGCGAATATACACAATAACGAATCGAATTAGCGTTTCGCTACATAACGATGTTACTTTGTCTACGGGCCTAAGCTACTATTTCCAGAGGGAAAAGCCATCGCATACCCCCCCGTCCGGGGAGACAGGGAGGTCATGTGGGACTCGATCCCACTAAAACCCCCTGGGTGTTCCTACCACGCGTTGTGGACGAGGACTACCGGAATAAGGGTAGCAGTCTACCGGTCTAAGCCCCTGCCTCAGCATACTGTTACAATAGCGGCAGGGAGCGACTACTGCAATGCTGGTTTTCAGGAGGGACCGATTATGAGGACATCGGCGGGAATTATATACAAGTACTAGCTGTGTCCCGGGGCTTCGCTCCCGTGGAATTTCGGGATAAAAAATAGATAGTAGCCGATTCTCAGACCTACTCAATACGCTCACAAAATTTCATGAGAATCGGTCAAGCCGTTTCGGAGGTGTATGGGAACGAAAACTGTGACACGAGAATTTTATTTAAAAGATAAAACATCATAACATAACACAATACTGCAATACATAATTATTACTTAAATATACTTATTAAAAATTAAGTAAATAAAGTTAAAAGTTTGACTATGCTTTATATAGAATTGTAGAGTAATAAGAAAAATTTAGATAAAAATTAAGACTTTGTATAAGACTGAACTAAAGTGCTAATTAATGCATCAAAGAAGAGCTCAGGTTACCCACAAAATTTTTATCACCACTTAAGGCGGTACCCCCACCGAAAGTGGCGCCGCGTTGAATTTTATTTAATATCGTAATTCTAATACACTATTTTAATAAAACTAAACGTGGCATTTTTAGAGCCCATTGTCTTGTATTTTTAGAAGGTATCGCTACATCTCGTCATAGTCATTCGTAGAAGTAAATAGCAAATGTGTCAACAACGGCCACTTTTAGCAGTTTTGCTATCTACTTCTAGCAGTGACTACGAGGGAATGTATTGATACCGTCTAAAAATACTAGACTATGGGCTCTAAAAATTCCACGTTTAGTTTTATTAAAATTGTGTATTAGAATTACGATATTAAATAAAATTCAACGCGGCGCCACTTTCGGTGGGGGTACCGCCTTAAGTAAATTGTTATGTTTTAATCTATGCTCCCGTTACCTTATCTGGGAGGATATCTAGGGGACAATTATTGTTATTAGGGCATTAGGGCGATGGCCACTTCTGAGACCACCTGTGGGTTCATATAGTGATTATTTTATATGAGAAAGACGTTTGCTACAGGCAGTTTTGTAGATATGTCATTTGATTATGTTGGTAGTAGATAGGGCTTTCGAATACCGGATTTTTCTCAATACCAGTATTAATACCGAAAGTTTTTTCTCAATACCGCGATCCTGGGATACCGGTATTGAAAAAAAATAAGTACCATTTTTTTTTGTTTAATCATAATTTTTGGAAGTAGGTATTTCTGTATAAGTTATTTTCCCCAATAATTAAAATAAAAAAGTTTATCCTGAAAAATCATTTATGCTATGCTATGCATGTTTATTTACCAATAACTTTATAGTTTTTCATCAGACCATGTAAAAAATTCAAATGGCATGTAAGTATATTCTTTTTCTAAGTCAAAAGTTTTTTTTGAACTTTTCCATACAAATTCATTTGGTAAAAGTAGGCAAAGCTACGTTTTTAAAAGGAAAAAGAAAAAAAACTATTGGTAATCATAAAAGCACGTTGTATTATTTCGCCTCAGTCAGATCAAACTTCTTTCTATACAATAACTTTCACCCGCGTGGTTCCCGTTCCCGTGGGAATATCGAGATAAAAAGCATCTTATCATAACCAGGCTAACTACTATCTGTGTATCAAATTTCATCAAAATCCGTTCAGTAGTTTCGGAGCCTATTCAATGCAAACAAACAAACAATCCAATCTTTTCAAATAGAAGTATAGATTCATGTTAGAAAAATTATGACCAAAATTGCGGTCATAATCAGTCTTTCTTTACATTAATTACCTAAGCTTACTCTTGGCGTCTTGGGCTTACTCTAGGATCGTTAGATTGCCTAGGTAACGCGTATTCGCTCGATCTTTAAGTATACCAGGGTTGTAGCTCCCAGGAACACAGACGCAGGCAGGGAATTCCACTCCCTGGCTGTGCGCATAAAACTTTAGGACAAGCGCTTTGTACGCAGACGTGGAAAATCAACCAGGTTCCCCAACGAGTTTTCTGGCTCTGCTGTCCACCGAATCGAGTGCGGGTAGCTGGTATTTTTGTATTCCATCCCAAAGCTGAGAGTAGTATTTCCTTGCACGGACAAGATGTTGCAAGGATTTGCGCTTTATGTATGGTAAGAGGCTGTTCAGGCGTGAAATACCGCTTAAACCTATTTAGGATGCCCAGCCTTTTTGACGCAGTATGAGCTTTCAATGGAGAAGATAACAGGGTTACAATATTACACTTTTAAATGCGTAGAATAAAAGTCTAGACTGTATACACTATTCTAGTTTTTATTTCACATCAATCAGTGCAGTATTACCAAAGTTCTAAGCGTGGGAAGTTTACGTAGGTTTTGTAAATCTCGTTAGTGTTCGCGGGTACCGTGTGACGTCATCTCGTCCATACGGCACGGTAGGCGACCCCGCCTCATACGTCCGTAGTACATTTCGCCGGTAAGTTGTCTGCTCTCGTGCGCTCTGGTGTTATTTATTGATTTTAAATAATGCTGATTGATTAAGTGTATTGTGTAAATTATTGTTTTAGAACTAAAATGGCAGAAGGATTTGAAAAAGGTCAATCCGACAACCTTCCCATAGTCCACGATATGATGGTGGCAGCATATTTTATAAAAAATAAAGAGTTTTTGCTCGAAATATCGTAAAAACATAAAATATATTTACACATTCATTTACAAATAATCAAACATCAACCCCTAAGATCATATTTATAAACATTTTACTGCAAAACATGCGCAAACTTTTGAACTCTACGTCAATCTTGATGAACGACTTAGGTCATTGACCTATCTATTTGTGTAACCCAAGTTTGGGTGTTTATTTAAATTTAATACGATAGTTTTAAACTTATAATCAATGTTTCTTCTTGAAATTATAATGATCATTAACCTTGGAAACGAAAGGTTCAATACATCGTTAGTTTCAATACACTGCGATCGAGTGCCTACATAAGTAGCTACTAAAAAGCATGTACCTAGTTACTAGCAATAACCAAGTACCTACCTACTACTTAGTATTTCACATGACAAGGTATAGGTATACATAGTATTTTAATACTTACATCGAAATGATCCTCACAACAAGATGCTGTCGTGTTTGGTCCTAATGGATGCGCTCTTCTCATCGCATTTGTTAATTTTTTTCTGATTAAAACAACTTTTTGTTTGTTTTCGTGGCCGTATTTTTACACTAAGGCACACTACAATGTTTAATAGATGGACTCATGTTGTTTTTATTGTTTCTTAATCAAAATAAACAAAGTAGTTCCGCGCGCGTCGGGCACATTCGGGTATATAAATGCTTCGATTCACCGAGTTGCTCGCGCGGAGATGGACGAGGTGACGTCATGAACGATATCGCGCTCGGTCCGCGACTTAGACCGAAAATGTTAACTTTGCACTTTATATCTCGGTCAGTTTTAAAGATAGAAAAACAATAAAAAAACAATATTCTTGTAATTTTTGTAGAATTTTTTGGCATATAAAACAAAAAATGGTTATCTTCTCCAATGTTATCGCCGAAGTTAGGATCTGATAACAACTTAATGCTTGTCAGTGATGGGTACAGTTGTACCTCGCAAAGTAAGTCATGTGAGAGGACTCTTTTTGGCGGAGAATAAACAAGCTTGTGTTTTAGCAGCGTTAAAACTGACCATTGGAAGATAAGACTTAAGGTCGAGGTTGTATGCTCAACCGTGGCCTCTTTTAAAGAACGGGTTTCCTTCCTGCTGGTTCTTGAGCTGGATATATATCTCTCCGTAACCGTGCTGTCGTCTGCATACCCACCGGTCACAAGCAGTCATTAATATCCAGTAAGAATAGAGTCGGCATCTGGGATCTCCCTTAGGAACTCCGGTAATAACCTTGAGGTTAGCGGAGCAGCCGTCAACGACTACTCGAATCCAATCAAAATAATCATTTTATTTAAAATAACAAAAAGGTAGCCTAAAATCTATTTTAAGTAACTTTGAATTACTAAAATAATCCTTTTTTACTGTTTTAGTTTTTTTATATCATTAAAACAACAAGAATGAGGTATTTTATTAAACTTTGTGTTAAAAGTTTTTTTTTTGCGGGAAGTTAAACGCGAAAACAACCTAAAAAAAAATATCGCTGTCGTGAGGTTAAAATTGTGTATTGCGCTCGGCAGAAAAGTTTTTAGCGTGTCGTACCTTTGAAATATAATAGAGGTAACTCGCCGCTAAATCCAACTTTCCAGCCTTGCATAACAAATAAATATTGTAATCACACACTTATTTTAAAATTAAATGTATCCAATTACAACTACTAACCTATTTAACCAACAATAAAATGCAGAAATATTCCCAACGTTCCTACTGTTCCTTCAAGAAATTGTAAAAACAGAGCGTCTACTAGGAGTTGAAGCAAAAATTAATTTACACGATAATTAACAGTAGAAAACTAAAGAATTCTCTAGGGGTACCATGCTTTTTGATTTCCTCAGGACGTTATTAAAATATTTTCTAACCAAACAATTACCTTTTTCATCTTTATTTATAGTTATTTTCAACGCCAATTGCCAAAAATGGTGTAAAAAAAATAATGTTATCAAATCTGCTAAAAAAATTACATAAGTAGTTTAAGTTGTGTTGATTGGCGCATTGGATAAGCACATACATATTGCGGCTGTGAGTGCGGTGGTTGTGCAATTTTCGCTATGAATTCACTTGAATGACAAAGAGAATGTAACGACCACCGTTTATGAACGACCCTGAAATTTAATTTATGTTTGGACGTGTGACGGCTAGTTTCATGAATTCTCTGTTTTATTTATGATTATCCCAATAATAGAATGTATAGCTAAACTAGACTGTGAATTAGATACTTACAACTTTAATGATATTAATAAAATATACACCTTTTTAAGTTTTCGTTGTATTAGACAATAAATTTTATATAATTCCGACCCATTTTAATATCTGCTCAAACATACGTTATGTTAACTACAAAACAGTTTAATATACAGGGTATTAAAAGACCCATAACGAAAACGAAAACCACGTATTCTACCTATCGTTACAATAATTTTCTTGTATGGGGTCAGATCTGGGAACCTCCTAGTTAAGGAGTTATTGAGGATCAAAGTCAAAATTTATTTTTAAAGATTATCGTTTAAAGTTACAAAACTGCAATAAATATCAAAACCAATCAAAGGAACTGGATCCCGGTCGCCTTCTCGTACCCTCTAGACACACGCATAAGTCGTTGCACGCGTTTTTTTGCGTGTAAAAATAACACCCACTTTTTTAAAACGAAAAAATAAAAGTCGTTTCCCAGCAATTATTTTCACATATTCTTATTTAGTTTGATGTACACTATGCATATATTACGGCTACGGTATGGGTCTTTTAACACCCTGTATTCAACTGTTCGTGTTAGTTCTTAAAAACATTAAAAGCTTGGTTACTGCTACAATAAATTCTGCCATCTTAAAATCTGGAGAATAAATAATAAAAAAACGGCTTCATTAAAAAGTTATTATTTTAAAGAAAATAAAAAATTTAGAAATATTGGGATTTATAAACTACGTATTTTATAGACCTTTGAAATGTACATTTTATAGTTATTCTGTTCTCAAAGTACTATTATAATTTTCGTGCCAAATAGTAATAAAAATTAAAGAAAAGTTCCAGATCTACAGTACGAAATAAAATAAATGTCATATTTTAAGTTAATAACATAACACCTTTCCCAAACTCATTACATAGAACATAAAAAGTATAAAAATAGCATTGAAAAATGCAAAAATTACAAAATCATAAATTATTGGCAGTTGCATCTTAATCGATCGTTAAACACCTGAGAAGATGTTTCTTTCGAATGCAAGGATATTCCTAGCATTGATGTGACAACGCTGGCCTACAGCGTATTAAAAATATAAAAGTATTGGTGAATTTCGACAGTGGTTCGCAAGTCTCGGTAGCTCAGCGGATAGAGCATTAGACTGGATTTCCAAAGGTCGCGGGTTCGATTCCCGTCTGAGAATTCACTTGTGGCCGAGTTAATTTTTTCCAATATTTTTCTATTTAAAATTTACCATAAGTATAAAAATAGCATTGAAAAATGCAAAAATTACAAAATCATAAAATCTTTTTTTATGTATGTTTCTTGATTTCTCGAAGACGGCTGGACCGATTTGAGTAATCCCTTATTCTGTTCGAAAGGGTATACTTCCCATCGCACCCCCAATAATGTATGGGCACAAATACAAAAAGCAGTTTTTTGGGGAAGCCCGTAAAACAAAGGAGTGATAATATTGTTTTTTACATAATGGCTTCTAAATTCGTGATTTTGTGCACTATATCAATGAAATTTTTAATAATATGTCTTAGATAACTGAGCTATAATATCACTAGGCAATACTTTAAAAATATGAATTCGAAGTATGCAAAAAATAATTTAATAAAAAGTTAGGCCCTTCTTACACAGTTGTTTTATTTGATACTTTAGGCATTACTTGATTTGTGCCACTCTAATATTTACACTTCATTATTTTATGGTATATATCTACAAATATTACTATGTTTTATTAAAATGATTACTTTATTACGCTAACATTTTAATTTGTGCCCATATTACATATTTTATGATATAATTATTTTAGTTATGGGACTGTAACGTCATTGAACATTGTGATGATTTGGGATATGATTAAAATAAATGAAAACGCTATTTTCAATAAACAGTCTTTATTGGCGTGGAAATTAAAATAAAACAAAATTAAGTCTCTAACTATAATAACGGAATTTAAATATCATTAATTCCTTGTTTAATATAATAATACATGAAGATTTGTTTGAAGTATTTTTTAACTGTTAGTGAATTATAAGAAAGTTAATTACTTAACTTCCTTTATTACGGTTATTATTGACTAACAATGTACCAACTGACGCGAATCGACTTTAAAAACAAAACAAAAATTTTCTTATTACAAAACCGTAAATCTTATGAAACTTAATTAATCATAATGCCGAGTGGAGGAGACTATCCTACCATGAAACAGTTTTATACTACTACGGAGGGTAGAGGTACAAAACTCAGTGTTGCAATAGCGTTTATGGTTTACATGCAAAGTACCTACGCTAATATTCACAAACTTGTAAGATAAGTAGATCGATAAGTAAGTGTAAAATGTTATTGTAATTGTTAAAACTGTATTTGAAATAAATAAATAAATAAATAAAATAAATAAATAAACATAAATTCTTAAAAAAAAAACAATAGTAACAAAATTATACATTTTTCTTCGTAAAACTAAAAGTTTTTAACAAAAAATAATAATTATTTTATACATTTTACTTGGTACAGTCGGGGAACCCGGTTCCCGGTTGACCAGTAGAGTTCTTTTAGGGAGCTTTTTTTTTAAATTAACAGATATATAGAAAACCTTTATATCACAAATAATAGAACATTAATAGGTATTTCATTTGAATATTAACCTTAGTACTTTCTGAGAAAACGTTTCCCAAAAAACTCTACTGGTCAACCGGGAAGTTCCCCGATTGTACATCAGGTAGGTCACATTTCTAGAGTATCTAGATACTTAATTTCAGTCTTAAACCATAAGTAATTATTTTTAAACATCAATACTAGAGTATTATTACAAGAGTAGGTATTATTTCAATCTTATTGAAATCGAGAATAGATAAAAACCAATTTAGGAAAATTGCAACAAGAAACCGTTAAATATAAAATCTTATACTATAACAAAAATACGCCGTCCAACTCACAGCCGCGTGGCATAGTACCGAGAACACTGGCGCTGTTGCCCCGCTGAATGCAAAGACTCAGCCGCTGGGCAAGATAGGCACCAGCTCTCAGGTCTCCTGAGGCGTGGACCAGTTTTATGGAAAGATCTTTAATAAACTATGCTTAGGAAATAATATGCTTTTTAAATGAATATGAACCTCGGTTTAACATTACTGAAAATAAAGTAGGTAAAAGAAAATATCGACCTCGTCTCACAACTAGCCCCAGGTTGGGTTCGAGTCCCATCAGAGCTAGTTGTGAGACGGATCGATATTTTCTTATATTTTATTTTCAATAATGCAAAATAGTAAAATTAATTAGTTCAACATACCAGTAAAATAAGAAGCATGATAGGGGGTCAATTAATTTCCTGGAAATCAACTCTTTTAGGTCCTTCTTTTTGTTTACACTTAGCTCAAATGGTTTATCGTAGGCTTTCTGGATCAAAATGTTTAGGTGTTCGTTTATTCTCTTTCTCTTGTTTCTAACATTGATTTCCTTGAAATCTTCCTTATAGGAAGTTTTGTAATAAAAGAAGAAAGGATTCTCTTTGTTAAACATCATCACCTTTTAATATTGTTCCATACAACACTTTGTCTAAATTCATTAATGCTAAAATTGTACCCCCATTGATTTTGTAACTCCTTCACATCATAAAAAAATCGTATGTTAAACTTTTTATTATAAAAGGCTTTCCTGTTTTACTGGCTCTTTGGATTGCTGCTATATTATATTAAAGTGGAGTGTATATCGGGTCCGATTTTAAATCTTTTTGATATTTGTTTTTGTATTAAGCTATGGACGTTGTCCGCCTCGCCTCGTTTTGAGTGTGGCCTTTGATGAGATAATTATGAGTAATACTGTTTAGATTTTTAATGTTGGTAACAGCATACATAAATAGCGCAGCCATATACTTGTTCTTATTTTGTCCACAGCAATTATCTGATATGAACGTAACATTTACATCTTTATCACCTGCATTTTCAGCCACCTTTTTTCAAATAGTCCAGAACGCAACTTTCAATTCCACAGCACCTCTTTTGCCCTGTGTTTCGTCCCAAAAATAACAATGTTTATATCCTCATAGCTTTTATAGTCTTCTCTAGATTCATCACCTTCTTTTAAGCTATTTAACTCTGTCATAGTAAAATTATAGCTGTTAAGTTTAGATTTGTAATAGAATGACGAAATTCCATTTGGACTTTGCACTATTGCCTGAACTTCAAAACACGCATAAATTAGACTCATCAACGCTTTTCCGAGCTTTCTTTTTTCAATTATTTTCTTCAATATGAGAATCGTATTCAAATCGTATTCATATTCATAAAAAAAAGAAAAAATTAACGGTTTACCTTATTATTTTGACACCATTCAGAGTTATTTATCTTTGATGCATATTCACATTATTTTATGTGAACGGGATGTCATTGTCTGTAAATCAAATAAAAATAAATGATCGAATACATTACTTTATATTCTGTCAATTAAATGTTACTAAAACGATAAATTAATTATAATTTTATTGGTAATTTAGGGGACTTACATTTGGTATGGAACCGTGATGAAGTCCCCTAAGTTACCAATAAAACGATATAATTTTATCGTTTTAGTAACATTTAATTGACGGAATATATATTCTGGTGATCTGTGTGAATAAGGAACTGGATAAGTAAGAAATTTTATAGCAAACTCATAGTTTTGGAGATTTAAATTATTTGTTGCAAGGACATGATTCGGTACAAGGAACAGTTGATTGACCCGTAACCAAATTAATTGTAATAATAGGTACAAAACTCAGTTAGTTAAGACCGGATATTAGCAACTATTAATGGATAGTTAGTATTTTATTTACAAATATTTATGTGAGAAAGGCCTTACTTTACTTAGCGCTATCAAAATAATAATTTGTAAAGGTATATAGGACTAAGTCAACATAATTTCTATAAATATGAAATTTAATTGAAATGTAAGGAATTAATTAGACTTAGCCTACGATATTGTAACTATAATCAGTATGAGGATGGCCCAAACCTTAATCGGCCTTTATTATAGTAAAACGCAATCCAATAAATTTGGCTAAATTTATTTTAGCATCTGAGAAAATCTGAGAAAATGTAATAAGTATTTAGTGTGAGAGAAAATAAATACATTTTTATTTATTATATTATAATACTTACCTCAGAATTTGTAATACAAAGGCACAACTCCAACTCGGGCGACATAAGCGCGGTCCGGCTCTGTCTAATATTGGCGCAACACTGATTCGATCCGTCTAGCGGGAAGAAGCAGGGGCAGTTGAAGAAAGTGTAAAAGGGACACATAATACAGTACTCCCTCATTTATCGTTTGTTTTCTCTTTCTGCGAGTGTCATCGAGTAAGACTAGCCTTAAAGAGCCTTTTTATCACAAAAAGTGAAAAACCTAAAATTTTGAATTGTGCCCATACATTATTAGAGGTGCGTATGGTCTAATTGTCATCATGTCAGGATCTGATAATGGAATCCTGGAGAAATCTAGGGAACTCTTCAAATATTATAGGCACTCCTTAATAGGAGTGCCTATAATATTTGAAAACACCGAAATCGCTAATGCGATTTCGGTGTTTTCTATAGTAACTCATGCATATGCTTCCGGAAAGCACCATTTGGTGAAGTCGAACTGATGATGAAGACCACAAAAGCTCATCGGAACTATTAAATAAAATTTGCAAATAGCATTTTACGGAAGCTATACCATTACTTTAATGTGGTTTAAAAGCAATTTATGCTTGACTCAATGCATATGATGATGAAGTACCGGGAGAACTCCTCAATAAGTAAGGTCCCTGCACCGGAAATAGCAGCATTTTGTAAAAGGTGATGAGCAGTTGACATTAGGTTCGGAAATAAAAAACTTTACTCTATATACTCGTATAAACATAATAGAATAGTCGCCCTGAAGGGATTCGAACCGCATCCTTGGGAATCCAGCCCAATGTACTAACCAATTATGCTAGTATATTTTCTTGTTTAATATTTATTACATAAAAATAGCATTGTAAAATGCAAAATTAAAAAATTATAATTAGATGCCTGTTTCGTCTTAATAGATAGTCAAACATTTGTAAAAATGTTTGACTCATTGAACCGTAGAAAGGTAAATATACTAGAAAAATTCGACGTATCCTCATAGGTCTCTGTAGCATAATTGGTTAGTGCAATGGGCCGGATTCCCAAGGATGCGGGTTCGAATCCCATCAGGGCGACATGAGACAGATTGCTTTTTTGTATATTTATTTATTACATACAAATAGCATTGTAAAATGCAAAATTAAAAAGTTATGAATAATAGAATAGATTTTACCCTGATATTCTCACGGAAAAACGGGACAAACGCGGTTGAAACCGCGGGTGGGTACCCGCGGTTAGAGTAACGACATTGAATATTAACTTATAATTGTGTAAGTTAAAAATACTAGAGGGTTCTAGTATTTTTAACTTACACAAACTACATTTTGTCTTTAGTGTCCAGACATCTTTTTACGAGTATTTCTACTGATCGTCGAAGTGCATTAGCAATTCCCATTCAATGTCGTTACTCTTTCTCTGTGCAGTTACCAATAATGGACTCGGTCGTATTACATCGCGTCGGTTGATAGAGATTTTATGACTTTTTTTTATGGAACAAGTATTTAAAATCTTGGCACTACGATTGTTGGTTTTGATAAAACATTTTAATTGAGTGTTGAGTAGAAAACTTTGAGATAATAGCGTGACACATGAGAAAGTATTATATATCGATATTTTTTATTTACTTTTTTTAGTAGGTACCCAGATATATCCGAACGTAATAATAAATCAACCTAGCGAAGGTAGACTTTTAAATAGCTAGTCAACCCGTGACCACGGCAACAAAAAACCACAAATAATCCGCAAAATTATAGTACCAAATATATATTTTGGGTAAATAAAATGCACTAAATACTCCGCAAAAGCTGTTTTATTTCAATTATTAATGCGCGAAGAAACATAAGGTGTGCTTAGGAAGGAAGTACCCAGATATTTTGAGCTCGTATCTAACTCAACTATTTTGGCGTTCAAATACTTACATTGATATCGATACCTTTGGGTAGAAAGGTCGTATAAACCAAACCCCAACTTTTCAGGAGAGCAGATTTTTTTATTTTTTTTTTAATTCATAACTCTTTTATTTTTGAAGTTATAAAAAAATTACCAATGAAAAAGATTCGTACAATTTAAGTATGAAAAAGGCTAAATCATCAAAACATAAATATATCTTTTTTTGTTTCAAAGTTAGCTTGGATTTACGTCTAAGAATTTTATGGTTAATATAATATAATATAATATAATAAATTTATGGTTAATAAAATGAACCTAAAACTGTATAGGTCGTATATCCATTTTTGGTATGCTTATTATCACATTTACTGTCTTAAAAACCCATAGATGTAGTTTTTTTTGGTATTAAAAACCATTTATAATCATAGTTCAATTGAATTCTGACTAATAAACAATCCTGTTACTCCCAGAATATTTAGGAACTCAATTATTATTATTCTAATACCCAATAATGATCGACTGAAATAAAATAAAACTACCTGAAATACGAAATCAACATTTATTTATCAACATTTATTCATTTTATTATTTATTATTATAATACCTTCTAATCAACATTTACTATTATTTCAATAATGGTACAACGTACCTAACAGTTTTAACTATTTTAAATTTAAAAAATAATAATTAACAACTTGAACTGAAAAATGTAATAAAAAAAATCCTTTGTTCCGTTTAAAATTTAAATAAATAAAAAATATTTTTTTATATGATGTAACTAAAAATTTTCGGCTTTCGCAATTTTTCCTTTATATGTACTTTATGACGTTACTTCGTACCAAATTTCAAGATTCTAAGTTCACGGGAAGTACCCTGTAGGTTTTGATTCCCGTGCGAGTTTCGAAAATTTGCGGCAATAAACGGCTGTATGTCTTTTGATTGCTTTGGCTTAGAAGTTTGATTTTTTCACAGCTCCAAGGGACAGTAGACCTGAGTATTAAATATAAATTTCAGTTTGATACCTCCACGCGTTCCTGAGAAAAACGGACGGACGGACGGACAACGAAGTGATCATTATAAGTGTTCCGTTTTTTCCTTTTGAGGTACGGAACCCTAAAAACAATAATTATTCAAACTTCTTCTTCTTAATTAATGTAATCAGGCATTTTAATCATTTATAAAATTATCTATATGCAGTAAAGATTTTTTTTTTTATTTAAATGTAATTCAAATGAACTTAGTAAGCCTATGTACGAGGAAACTAAACTTAAGTTTCTGATTGTTTATAGCAGGAATGTGGATATAAATTATTGTAATCTAATTATGAATACAAAAACATTTTCAACATAGAAATTTGAGCGATACATAAAAGAACATAGTCTGCCAACAAATTAAATGTGTAATTAGGTAAATACGAAACGTTATTATATAATATTATTCAATAAGCTAATATAAATTAATGTATTTAACTCGCTAGGGCGTATATACCATTTACAATTAAAAACGATTTTTACGCCCTGAGTTAATATAAATTATGGTCATTACATCCTAACAAAACTACGGCTTTTACGTTGATAATTTACCTTTTTAAGACGTAATGACCGAAATTTTCTGGGTCGTATAATCATTTTTTTGCAAATTTCTGTATTTCGTATATACAGATCGATAGAGAAAAAAAACTGAGAAAAATTGTATATATAACTCAATTTGGCCAAAATGGTTTATACGACCTTTCTACCCAAAGGTATCGATATGCATGTCAACATAAACTCCATAAGCCTGATAGTGAGAATTTAACATCCATAGGTACTTACTTTGTGTTCTTTTTTTATTTAATGACGCATTAATAATTTTGAACCAGTGTGCAATTAAGTTGAGAAAAAATATTTTTTTCCTAAGAATTTCATCTGCAAATAGTACTGTCTAACATAAATAATGCGCTGGTCAACCTGTCAGTATTGTATCCGGAATTCCGGACAACATCTATGTGTCCTAACGGTGACAGAATTTGAAACACCAGCTGTCGATGATGTAATAACAATTTACTTGTCAGTTCTATAATATGATAAGAATCCGGCTCGAAGGACCAAAATGTGGGGTGCTGTCCCACATTTATTGATATTGATAGTTATGATATAGATGATAAAATATGATAACTGATATAAATGATAATTGAAACGACCGTTAGATATGGAGGCGTGTAATGCACTGACTGATTGCTAATGAATGCTTGTAGAAATTCTCAATAAACAATTAAAATACATATTTTGATTGCGAAAATAATGTACGTCACCGTACACCTTCGATATTAAAATGTTTGATGCATCATAATCAAACGATCAAATAACAAAATGTCTTCCATCTAAAAATGGTTATTTTTCCGAAATTCCCAGGATAATTTGCAAAAAAATAACATTTCATTTCTGTCGATGTTGCCGTCCACGGAATTAATTTCCCTAATTTGTGAGGGAAAAGAAAGTGAAGTGTCATGTCATCGAAAATAGTAGAGTCACCGAAAAACACAGCGATGACGCTTTGCTGACTTTTAAAAATTAGAGTTCCAACAGTTAAAAATATCATAGTAATGATAGCTTTTTCACCTCACACACTCGGAAAAGAAGGATTTGTTGCATTTTGCGGCCTAGCGCGGTAAAGTATATTTTTTAATTTAATACCTGAAAATATATCATAATGCGTTCCGAATCGCACTATTGACTTTTTTGTTACATTTTATACTTATTTTAAATAGCTTTGAATTAATTATAATACTCCGTTTTGGTTTTATTATATTATTTTAGTTCATGGAATCTTATAAACAATAACAATAAGATTAAAATATTTGTTATAAGAATTTTATATTAGGCTGGGTGAGATTTCACAACCTATAATTGGATTTCGGACTGTGACATAAATCTTTATTTTGAAATTGTCTTTGACTTGTACCTCACGTCAGTGTCAACATTTACGGAATCGTTTTTATTATTATTAATAAGTAACAATATATTCCTACTTTAAATTACTTTGAATTAACAATAATACTCCCTTTTTTATTATTTTGTTTTTTATATCATTAAAACAACGAGAATAAGGTATATTTAGATTAAACTTTTTGTTTAAGAATTTTTTACCGGAAGTTGACCGCGGAAACATAAAATGTTCCTCGCTGTTCAGTTGTGAGGTGAAAAATTATGTGTTGCGCTCGGCAGAAAAGTTTTTAGCGTCTTGTACCTTTGAAATCCTCGCTGCGCTCAGGTTTCAATAGAGGTTACTCGCCGCTAATAACCAACTTTCCAGCCTTGTATAACAAATAACTATTTTTTATGTCCTATTATAATAATCGAATATAATGCGGTAGCTACGCATAAAAAACTAGTCTTTTCATTCCTTGTCTGTCAGTCTCTAATGCTTGGGAGAAAAATAACTAAACTATAAAATTGAATTTGGATAAAAAACAATCAGTGTAAGTCGGCGTTATTTTTAGAAGACGAAGACTAAAGTTTATTGTGAAAGAAAACTTATCAAGAATCGTTGAAATGTCTTGTATTGTTCTGTAAATAGTGCCCTCTCTCAAGTCGCACACGCACTGGTTACACTTAACCCTACTAAAACCAAGTTTGTTAAATTCTCATTACCTAATGTAGTGCAGGTCGATATGCATATCAATTTGAATGGGAATGTAGTAGAATTAGTTGACAGTACAAAATTTCTTGGCATTACATTGGATTCAAAGCTACAATGGGATCCACATATTGAAACCTTGTCGAGTAGACTTAGTTCTGCGGCTTTTGCAATAAAGAAAATAAGGCTGTTAACTGATATTGAAACGGCAAGACTAGTTTACTTTAGTTATTTTCATAGTGTAATGTCCTATGGCCTGTTGTTGTGGGGCTCAGCAGCCAATATAGAAAATGTTTTTATACTTCAAAAAAGAGCTGTGCGTGCCATTTACAACCTTCGACGGAGAGATTCTCTTAAGGATTTGTTTAAAGAGATTAATAAACTAACTTTGGCGGGACAATACATCTATGATAATATAGTATATGTAAGGAAACATCTTGGGTTATTTATTAAGCATAGCGATGTCCATAATTTTAATACTAGAAATAAGAATAGGCTTGCCGTTCGAAGATTTCGACTTGAAAAATGTAGACGCTCGTTTTTGGGGAAAGGTATAGCTTTTTTTAATAAAGTTCCACAACAATTGATTGAGCTGCCTTTGCATAAATTTAAAATATATGTTAAAAAGTCACTCTTAAGCAAAGGTACAAGGTAGATGATTATTTAAAAGACCAAAATGCATGGATGTGATACTAACATAAAACATAACTATTATAAATTGGATAAAAGGAAAATATTCTAATAATTGAATATGGGAAAATTTTCGTTTTATATTAAATATATTTCAAAATTGTAAATTTGTGTTTGGCTACAACATGTTCCATTGTAAATGTTGTTGTTTCTGTTAAAGCTGATAAGTTTCTTGCGGCCGTTCTTCTTATCAGATAAAAGATGTCCTGAATGGTTGGTAGGGAAAAAAATGTTGGACTATTCGAAAGTACTTATCTATAAGTCTATTTAAATAAAAATCTTTGACTTTGACTTTGGCCTCAACCACTGAGGAACTGGCTATCTTATCTCTAACTGCCGGAACACAACAATGCTGAAAACATTGTTGTTATGGCGTCAGACTTAGATAAGATGGTGGTACTCGTAGCTAGCGAGGCGGACTCACAACAAGTCGTACCACCAAACCAAACCGAATACAATATGTACCCCCCGCTGGGAATCGAACCCGGGACCCCTAGGTCTGATACCGGTGGTTGTTACCACTAGACCAAAGAGGCGGTTAAAAAGGAAAAGAGTCACCACATAAATGACGTTTGCTTTACATTGCTGTTCTGAAAGCGTCATTTCGGTGTCAAAAAGGGGGGGGAGGGATTCGATTAAAAAGAAATCCCATTATGTTACTTCCGTGGCAATGGGTCCCTAGGATGTTAATGAGCGTCATCTTGCGATAGGATCTCATGGGGCTTTCCATTAAAAACCAAATTCAATTTTCCGGCATTCACCTCGATTATGCTTTGGAAAATAAATTGTAGGAGACTTATGAGATTTAGGTACTTTTCGAGTTTACATATTGATGAATTTCTAGGGCCCGATTGCTCTGATTTATAACGTTGATTTCAACCAGAGGTCGATATAATCATACAAACTTTAACCGCCTCTGTGGTCTAGTGGTACAACCACCGTTATCAGACCCAGGGATCCTGGGTTCGATTCCCAGCGAGGGTACATATTGTATTCGGTTTGGTTGGTGGTAGGACTTGTTGTAAGTCCGCTAGTTACCACAATCTTATCTAAATCTGACGCCATAACAACAATGTGTTCAGCATTGTTGTGTTCCGGCAGCTAGAGATAAGATAGCCAGTTCCTCATCAGTAGCTGAGGATTCCGGGAGAGGCTCGCTTCCATCTTCAGCCTTATCAATACTTAACATCAGGTATGATGAAGGCTAAGAGACTACCCGTCGTTCATAAAAAAAGACTTTATGTGACGTGTGTCTTAATCTTCATTTCACGGTTTCATTAACGGGGTCCCCGTTCCCGTGGGAATATCGGGATAAAAAGTAGTCTATGTTACTCTTCGTCCTTTCAACTAACTCTATGCCAAAAATCAAGTCGATTAGTTGCTTAGTTAAAGGACAAACAAACACACTTTCGCGTTTATAATTTAATTGTTAGGTAAGTTATATATAATTTACATTAAGTATAATTATGATAAAACTAGCGGTGTCACCCGCGTGGTTCCTGTTCCCGTAGGAATATCGGAGTGAAAATTTGCCTATGTTACTGTCCACAGACCTATATCGATATATATATATATATATATATATATAGACGGTTAAAATGTACCTTGCGTGTAAAAAGTTTGGTCCACGGTCAGTTTTCCGACCTAAGTCAGTCCGTTTAAGACCATTGCCATGAAAACACGCGTCACTCAGAAACGAAATGGTTAAGTGCTTTCTTGCAAGAGCTCGTCAATTTCATTTTCTTATCACTAAATCTCGCTCGTGACGTCATCGTAGGTACGAAAGTCGACACGCAATGTTCTCATACAGTTTGAAGCGTTTTTTTTGTCTATCTTGATTTAGGTCTATGTTACTCTCCATACTTTCAAATCATCTACACCAAGAATCAAATCGATTAGGTTGCTTAGTTAGGGCGTGAAGAAAGGACAAACAACCACACGTTCGTATTTATTTATGACTCGCCGCTTGCGGTTTAACCCGCGTGGTTCCCGTTCCCTTGGGAATATCGGGATAAAAAGTATCCTATGTTCATAGCCAGGCTATCTACTATCTGTGTACCAAATTTCATTACATATCGTTCAGTAATTTCGGAGCCTATTCAATGTAAACAAACAATCAAATATTTCCTCTTTATAATATTAGTATAGATGTCTTAAAATGTTTTAAAGAATTATTATGTTTTCATTACACTGGTATTTTATACTGTCATTATTCAACACCCATCCTGATGTTATACAGGGTGGAAAAAATCTATGGGCCCTGGAGGCGAAAATAAAGGAATGTTTCCTTTCAGAAAATTAGCTTTAAGTTCGTTCCCTGCCAGGGCTCATATTTTTTTCCACCCTTGCAGGTTGACAGAGTATTACCCCCATATTCTAAGCGTTCCTCCAAAACTTTTAAGTTTTGGAGGAACGACTTAGAATATGGGTGTTAGAGGCGCAGATAAAAAAAAATACAATAAATATCACTTTCATAGCCGCACCTCAACGAGTCCACATTTGACAAAAACATCGAATAATTCGTCTTCTCTCTGTATGTAAAAAGACAGAGGGAGAAAAATAGCCCTTGACGAGTTTCTTGCCGGTTCTTCTCGTTACAATTTCTTCCTCTGTAGGTTTTGTAAACCAATGGCGTCTTTGATCTTCACAAGTGCTTGTAACAGCTTAGATTGAATTAATGATATTGAGTTTGGGTTTCACCTGGGCAAAGCGGAAATTATCACATTAGTATTTTAAACTTTTTTATTTTTGTTTGTTTTTGTCTGCGTTTAATTCGCTAATCGTTAGCAGGAAACCCCGGTGCGTGTCCAGACAACAGTGGAATATCTATTGCCTATACTAATATTATAAAGAGGGAAGATTTGATTGTTTGTTTGTTTGCATTGAATAGGCTCCGAAACTACGGAACGGATTTGGATGAAATTTGGTACTCAGATAGTAGATAGCCTGGTTATGAACATAGGATACTTTTTATCCCGATGCTCCTACGGGAACGGGAACCACGCGGGTGAAACCGCTAGTGGCCGCTATTGTCTCATACGACTAATCCGGTGTCTAAGGGATCCTAAAAATACATGTGTAACATCTGGTTCTATTCCTCAACTCATCTTAATTATATAGTTTGACAATTAAGCTAGATCACTTCTATACCTAAAGCATTCTTGTCATGGCACCTACTCCTAATTGCTTATTTTTTAATATTTTAAGTAAGTAGGTATTTTTTTTTGGACAAAAAGGAATCAAAGAAAGGCACCAAAGGAACGAGGGTGATGATATTTCATCACCTTCGTATTTCATCACCTCCTAAATGCTTATGGGACGAAAAGGAAACAAGGAATGGCACCAAAGGAGGAACGAAGGTGATGATATTTCATCACCTTCGTATTTCATCACCTCCTAAATGCTTATTTTTTTAGTAATTGAGGTAAGTAGGTTTTTTTTTTGGGACAAAACGGAATCAAAAATGGCACCAAAGGAACGAAAGTGATGAAATAACGTATGAATCACATTATTCGTAACAGTCATCGAGTAATCGGTGTACATAACTTTATAACCTATTTCGAAATAGGTTCACGAAATATGCTTTGTAAATGTCGAAAAACACCATTGGATGTTATCGAGATTTTGTGTTTTCATTTCGTTACGGCGCACGCCGGCTAACCTACGCCAGCGATATTTTTGCTAAGGGTAATCTTTCTGCGTACACCCGTTACGCGAGCGAGCATAGCGAGCAGTGGTAAGGCCAGCAAAAACGCCGCGTTAGCAGAATATTCTCGTGTACCGTCAGAATTTACGGCTTACAATCCAACATATCGAGTCTGGTGCTCTTTTTAAAATGTCTCAGTTTTAGAGACTGTATTAGCATCGTTTGAAACCGTTTCTATTTTGAATGTTATGCAATGAAAGGCGAAGATTTAAAGTGTAATATACAACTTTCACGGATTTAAACGTGCTTATTTATTAAAATCTTTGTTTTTGCGTTTATTTTAATTATCGAAGATTAGCCAAAAGACGTTTTCAACTTGTAATTCTCAATTCTGAAACTGACATTACGTTACTTCAGTCAGCTCCTTTATTCACAATCATTCGGAAACGTTCCCGAGAGCGGAATGTACCTATGTTTAGTGTCACTATTTCGTATTCTGTGGTGTCACTCACTTCAAAGACAAAGCACAGAATTTTAATCCGATCCCGTTGTCGAACGGTTGTGAATCACGGAGCAGGAGGGCTACTCACTAAGCACGAAACCCATAGTTTCGGCCTAATTTACGGACGTTTCCTACTCCGTATCACCTATGGACAGCTTATTAGTTCGGAGACCCGAACTAAGAATGAATGAGAATACGTTTTGACATTGTCCCTACTCCCAATGTGTTTGTGCCGTTTGTCCAAAACTGTACATTCGAAATCAATAGAGAGTAGGCTCCATCCGTAGTTTCGGGAAACTTACGCACGGGAGCCCGTAACTTAGTTGACGGGCTTAGAGACGTCAACTCTAAGCCCGTCAACTAAGATGGGCTGACTTGGCCCTTAGTATAAAAATATACTAAGGGCCAAGTCAGCCTCCAGATCTGGCTTGGCCCTTAGTATATTTTTATAAGACCATTGAATGCTATACATACATATTTTTTTTTATCCTGGAGCCAAAAGTATATAATCAATTTACTACAAATGAAACATTCGATTATTTTGCCCACCTGAAGGTGGTACTAAATTATCGTTATGTATGGCTATTGCAGCCAGGGGCATATTTTAATTTAAGCAATAATAAAGCTTGGCGCATACCGAGCGATGCGACTGTTGCAGATTTATAGAACATTGTTGTTGTAATGTTGTTTTATCATTCTCTCAGTTTGGGAGATAAAGAAAAACATAGAATGTTACAGCTGCCATCTTTCCAGTGCAGGTAGTAAAAACATACCTATAAATGGACAGGGGTTTTCGAAAACTAATAAACGTGAGGAGTCCGTGGCATAGTTGTTCGTGCGCCGGGTCTGCGATTGTTGAGGTTAAGCAACTTTCTCTATGGTCGATCACGGGATGGGTGACAAAAATTGACTATCTCGAACTCCTCCGTGCTTCGGAAGGCGCGTTAAGCCGTTGGTCCCGGCTGCATTTGCATTTTACAAGTTAGACGGTGGCCAACACCGTAGAGCGGTGAATATACTAGAAAGATTCGACGTGTCCTCATAGGTCTCTGTAGCATAATTGGTTAGTGCATTGGGCTGGATTCCCAAGGATGCGGGTTCGGATCCCGTCAGAGCGACATGAGACTAGTTTTTCTAATATATTTTTTTGTTTAATGTCGATGACATATTGTCAGAAAATGTATTGTGTCATACATTTTTTGACGATACTCCTCGATACTTACTCGAAAGATTTTCGTGATAGGCGTACAATCTGAAATAATATCCGCCTTCTGTGACTTTGACAGTTAACAACCAAATCAACAATTCGTTAACTAATTTGATTAATAAATCATAAGCTTGCTTACTTAATATAAACTTATGACGTTTTCATTTAAACTTAGTTTTACGAGTCTCATTGATTTATACCAATACAAACAACTGTAAACTCTTCACTTATGGTAATAGAGATGATTTTCGGGTGTAAAACGTTCCATGGAGTTTAAACTAAGGATTTGGCAAAACGGTTTCTACTAAGGTTTGGCACCTGCCAAAACTAGCCAAAACTGACTTATTCAACTTGTTTGTGGAAATAGATCTGTTCACTTTGACGACCTGTATGGAGGGGTACTATACCCGCCTTTTGCGCAAGAAGGTAGAAACGCTACTCAATATGTCATACATTTTTTACTTAACTTTCTCGCTAAACTCGAAAGCTTTTCGTGCTAGGCCTACAGGACTAGAGTTAACAAGTTATCTCTAATATTACTTGTGTAAGTAAATTGTCTGCCTGTCTGTTACTTTTTGATGTTTGAACTATTGAACTTCTTCTTCTTATCAAGTGAGGATTAGTGGCCACCTCTGGTATCAGAGTTTATCAAGCCTCTGACTTGGCTTAACGACTGTAATCAAACGACAACAGCCGGGACCGACGGTTTAACGTGCCCTCCAAAGCTAGAAAGCGCTCAGTTGTAAGTCATTTTACGGTCACCCATCCGACACCTGACCAGGCTGAGCTTTGCTTGACAAACATGATCGAAAACGATCAGTCTGTCAAGCGCGATCATGAGCGCTTCAAACCTGTTGTACTAATATTGGCACATTGCCAATAAAATCGAATGAAAAGTTTATCTTTTACGATCTCGCTATCGCTACCTATAGATATCTGTTTCGATACCTATCCTGTTAAAATTATAATGGGTGGGGGGTATAGACTCAACAAATATACACTCACCGGCACATATAATGGCCCACCCCATTATTTTCATACAAAGATGCTCACTTTGCGACTTTGCAGAAATATGTTGGCATATAAATGTCTACATATTTCTGCGAAGATTTGTATGCAAATTTTTAGGTTAAGCGTTCGACTGTCCAATGAACTCTTTAGAGTTTTATACATCACATGGCAGCACGTATTAAATGTGAAGTATTCGCAATTTAAAAGTAAGCTATTAAAGCCCGAGGGACCTAATGTTGTATGGAATTTCCCTTGGGTAATAAAATTGTAAATCACATTGCATGGAATCTGATGAAGCACTCATTGAATTAAAACAACTTTTACGAATTAAGGTTCACTACATAGTGCATTATTTAGTCAAAGTCAAACTTATGAAGCAATCATTGCTCCGCCTCTATGGACAAATGCCGTCGTTTCGGTACTCATTATAATTGCTTATTGGCCAGCCGAAAGAAACGCATGAAACGAAACGCCGCGCCGATGACAGATAGACGTCACCGATTGGCGCCAAGGAAGCCGTCACTTGGTCAGTGACGCTAACGAATCTAACTGTCAACCATTTTTTATGCACCAAATTTCTTTTACAATTTTATTATATTTTATTTAAAGCAAGTCTCTTCATTTTATTCATCAAGTTATGTTAGATACGATACATAGATAATTATGATAACACAGAAATATGTTGACATTTTTATGTGTACAGTCGCAGAGTGAGCATGTTTGTCTGTAAATAACGAGCTGGGCCTTTAAATGTGCCGGTGAGTGTAGACCTACATAGAGCTAGTACGCTCAAGAGCAACGACGGCTTATACAAAGTGACAAATTCTTCAGACAAATCTGAAATCAATATCATAATCTTAAAGTCCAAAGTCGATTGGAATAATTAGACAGATATGTAAAGCAGTAGCTGCTGTCGACTGTACAAGAGCATAAAGTATCGTTGGTTGTTGCTTTTTTTTGGTGTACAAACGAACATTTTCTTAGTAGCACACACCGCTTTCATTTTGTTTATTTCAAATTTGTGTTGGGCAACGACATATTGTAAAAATTGTTGCTGACAAGTTTCTTGCGCCCCGTTCTTCTTTAGACGGTCAGTCTTGGCACTTTGTAAAAAGCATCTGTTAGCAAAATTCCGACCGGATTGTTGTATAGTCTGTACTGTAGTCGCCTTCAACTTTCGAAAATATGGAGATAAGTTTAGTTTCCAGTAAAATTCCGTGTGCCATCTTTCGTGAGACGAACTCGATTTTTCCGACAGATATTTTGCAACAATTTGCAGCCGTGCTTAATGTCCTGAATGGCTGGTAGGATAAATATTGGACTATTGAATGTATGTATAAAGTTTATTTTAATAAAAATATTTGACTTTGACTTGTGCTTATTAGTAAATAACCATAAGAGCTAGCGCAGACGATGGATAACGGAGGACTTTTTGTCCGCGACACGTCTTTATTGTTAACCAAATAAGATTCAACTTAGATCGCGTATATCCAAGAAAAGTACGCGATAGTCCTCGTTATTTATTCAACTTTATGTTCTTAGTAATAAGGTCGTGTCGCGGACAAAAAGTCCTTCAATGTCCGCCGTCTGCGCAGGCCATAAAATGTAATATTATAATTAGTATTTTCTTTCTGTGATGGAAATTTACCTTACTTATATGTTAAGGTCACTTTTCAATTTGACGACTCTGTATGAAATAAAACAGGGAGAAAAAACAGCCCTTGACGAGTTTCTTGCCGGTTCTTCTCGTTACAAGGTCTCACGCCGTAGGGTTTGTGATCCTTTATACAGAATTTTATCCATCTTATCTAAGTCTGACGCCATAACAACAATGTTTTCAGCATTGTTGTGTTCCGGCAGTTAAAGATAAGATAGCCAGTTCCTCACTGATTGGGGATTCCGGGAGAGGCTCGCTTCCATCTTCAGCCTTATCAATACTTAACATCAGGTATGATGAAGGCTAAGAGTCTCCCCGTACTTCATAAAAAAAAAAAAAAAAAAACTTATTAGAAAATAAATGAGAAAAATGTTTTGCTATATTTATTAGCTTCGACAGCATTACTTTTTAGTTGCTAGAAAAACCTTAGCAAGTATTCATTAACAGAAACAACTTTTGCTATGAAGTCAACAACAAAATCGCAAAAAAATCAGTAGAAAAATATAATACTTACTTACTCACTCTTATTTTTGGCTTGTAATCTAGCTTAAAACTATTTTATATGTAATAATTTGACGACCTGTTTGGCGCAGGGTACTAAACCCGCCTTCTGCGCCAGAGGTCACGGGTTCGATCCCCAGACAAGACAAATATTTGTGTGCATGAACATGTCTATTTGTCTTGGTCTGGGTGTTTAATATGTATATTATGTATGTATTTACAAAAAAAAAGTATATAAGTGTTTATCCGTTATCTACTATCCATAATACAAGCTCTTCATGAAACTTAAAGTGGTCTAGATAATTGGTGTGCTTGTATGCAATTATCTATCTATCTATCTAATTTATGAACTTTGATTATACGTTGTATTGTGTCCTTAAAATAAATAAATAAATAAAATGTTTAAAACAGCCGATAATTTTTTCGTTATTTCGTTTTTGGCTCCATAGTAAAAATGTTCGTTGATACTACCACTAAAGTTTTTATAGCAATTAAAAAGTAACGGTGTAGAAGCTTTATAAATATAGCAAAATATTTTTCTTTAATATAAAATTGTTGAATTTCCTTAAAGTTGGCGTTGCGGTCGATTCTTCATTATAACTGTCGAGAAACTCCATTTAACTTTTCAATCAAAGTCAGTTCCCGGTTTGGTATAATTAAGATAATTATTACAAATAATAAAACATTGAGGAACTCAGTAGCGTAATAGTTAACTTTTAGTTAACTTAAGAAAAGGGAACTTTTTTTTGAAGTTTAACATAGTTTCAATTTAGATAAATAAAAATGCCAGAGGAAAAAGTAATTAAGTATTATAAATATTGGAATTCAATATATTCAATTCAATTCAATATTCAATAATTATAATTTAGATAATTAGTAAATTAGTGTTAAAAATAATGTAACCTTGGTCTCTTCAAAGCGAGAGTAAAAAGGCATTTCCAATCATGTAGCATCTTAGACCATCATCCATCCATCATCAACAGCCTGTCGACGTCCACTGCTCGCCATAAGCCTCTCCTAGCTCACGCCTATTGTGGCGTTCATAGGAGGCTATTAGCCTACTGCTACCACGCTGGCCAGACGGGTTGGTAGAGGGTTTGTTTCAAGTTTTCCTTCTCTCGCACAGGTGTTCAATGCGTCGAGCCTCTTAGTCGACTCTTACGACATCCCAGGCATGTAAGGGAGTGGTGACACGTGTATTCTTAGGCCGTCACCACACGGCAATTCATCTTAGACCTCATCCTGTTTATTAAGCACGATGGTGGTCAAATGCCTGCCTAGATACTAGTAAATAAATAAGTGTAAAATCAGTGTAACTGTCTATACTAACCACTTCTTCTAAATACGGGCTTACCGCCCCAAACGATTATATGCGTAACAATTAAAGGGGAGTGATGTGAAGTGAAGGTTTCAGAAAATTTGAAAGCAACGTGTAAAGTGGATCGATATATTTTTTTTATTTTTTTTTATATACTTATGATAAATTTTAATTAGAAAAATATTGGAAAAAGTTAACTCGGCCACAAGTGAATTCTCAGATGGGACTCGAACCCACGACCTTTGGAAATCCGGTCCAATGCTCTAACCACTGAGCTACCAAGACATAAGCCTTCTATTTAAAATTTACCATAAGTGACTCGGTATCTTTGTAATAAATATCATTTAATAGAATATTTTCCTTTTCTGCCAAAACCGGGTAAATACAAATAATTTTATTCGCAGTCAATGGGTCGTTACAATGACGGTGGTTGTCATTAACTTAGTGCTGAAACCTATATAGCCATATGAGACAGCATGAATATTTATAAAGGATTAGACTGTTACATAGCTGTTATTAATTATATTAAATTAAATTTTACACCAAAAAATAATTACTCAATGTCATACCCAATTCAATGTCAGTTTCTTCAATTTATAATCATAATATTTCCCAATGTCATAATTCAATGTCAGTTTAATATGGTATAATTTATTCTATAATTTAGTCATAATAATATCATTTATTAAATTAAGCCGTTATACTCCTTATTATGTTTCAAAAATTAAATAAATTATTATAAATAAATATCTACCAACCACCTACGCAAAAGTGTTTTGAAAAGCATTAAGGGTAGATCTTTAGTGTCATTATATTTTATTTAAGATTATGAGTGACAACTTTTACAATTCTTAGGGAATCGTTGAGTTACATCTTATGTTTTGGCGCGCACTGTTCATTGAAATAAAACAACTTTGTTCCTGTGGTCACGGTACGACATCGGGAAAATCAAAAAACCCCTAAAAACCTAAAAATACGGACAATTACAACTTAGTTCGTGAAATATAGCGCGTTTGATATCCGTAAAAGTTTTTTTATTTAATTCGTTGAGCTTTTGGAATCGTCTTTAGAACCAGTTTGTGGTCACGTCTTGATCTTTCGCCATTTTAAACTTATCCAGGTTTTGCACACGTCAAATAATGTAGACTGCCGGTAAGGATAGTATTTTTGAGGACCTACAATAGGGCTTGCAAATGCACCGCGTTTGTGCAATAAATGACAGTTTAATACTTAATATCGGGAAACGTATTTTTAATCATTCGAATCACTATACGCATACGGAATTGCAAGATACGCATGCGAATGCTAAAAACCGTATTTTTTTAATTCCAATTATATATTTTTTTAATTCCAATTTTTAAATCCCTCTCTGTCCGTCCGTACGTACGTACGTATGTATGTACGCATCGAGATCTCAGAAACCATAAGAGATAGAGACAAACGGTCAACGGGAATGAGTTTAGGACACCTTGGACATGTGTCAAATGTACTTTTTTAGTTTCTACCACTTCCGGTTTCAAAACTGTCACGTGGTTTAGAAGTCTATTTTGTGCCTGCTAATAGCAGGCGCTGCTAACTTGTTTGATTCGAGCGATGGAAAGTTTGACGTTTAGCACTTCTTCTAAGTCAAAGTCAAAGATTTTTATTCAAATAGACTTATAGATTAGTACTTTCGAAAAATAAGTTAGTAGTAATAAGTTAAGATAAGTTCTTTCTTTCTTAATTAATGGCGTGCTCGCGATAAATTTCGCGAATGTTGCCAATGTCAAGTAAATATATTTTGTATTTTATGGAAATTGTACGGTAGATTGAGTTACAAATGGAGCCTCACAACACGTGTTATTACGAAAAGAACTCGGGTGAAACTCCTCGTTTAGCACATAATGTCATTATCAAATTGACATTGACATGACGGATAGTTTGACAACTTAAAAACGTTTCGTTTTAACTAAAATCCGAGTAAATATCGGTTTTTGAAAATTTAGGGAGGGTTAGTTTCCGGTGTTTGAATATTCTGCGTGAAATGAAATAATGTCAAAGAAGTTTAAGAAAACGGCAACACCGTATTCTAGTGATTCAAAATGCGACAAAATTGAAGTCGGTAAATTTCAATTCAAATGCGAATTGAATGCGCTCGAGAATTTCGAATGATTCTAAAATACGTATCCAGTGCCGTTTACCCACACAATCAGGCCATATCTTAGCACAGATTCTACATAAGTAAAGTATAAGTAGTTTATAGGTATAATTATCGATAATTTAATTGATCAAAATTTGATTTCCCTTGAGATACGAGTAGCTCAGACCTTGACGAAATCACGATAAACATAATATTAATATGCTACTTATTTCACGATTTTCACAATATGGAGGTATACGTAAGAAAAACAGAAGTCTACTTGTTAATAATGCACATTAAAACATGTAATTGCCGTAATAATTACTTAATTTTACGATCTTAGTGTTCCTACGAGTAGTGTAATTTTATAATTTATATTACTCATCGATTTATTTCAATCGTATTACACAGTAAGAACACTCCTTTTATTAAAGCGGCATTAATAAAACTCGCGATTTCTTGCCATTTTAATTACTGTAATTAACTTAATCCAATAATATTTCGAAATAAGAATGCTACACCGCCATACGCCATCTTGAATTAAATTGCAATAAACACAGAAGATTACTATCGTGTGAATCGAGTAATAGGTAATATTAAATACTCGTACAGACGCCTTGTTATTTAAAAAAAGAACGTCTTTTTAATGCCAGTTCGAAAACAGAAGTCCAATAGTCTTCACTGCAACCATACTATTAATTCGGCACCACCCATCAATTCTAGAACTGTAAAAAGAAACGACTGTACGTTCGAAATTCTACCTTAATGATGTTGATTGACGTAAAAAAGAAACGAAAATCAAATGTTCTTGCTTGTCTTGAGATTCTTGACGCCGTCATTGAATATTTTCGTTCCATTTTCAAAAAGTAATAAACAATACCTTCCTTTTCTTTGACATTCAACCTTACGAAACATAGAATAAGACCTATTTTCATTTATTTTTTTACGATCCATTGAGTATTTTTAATTTCTTGAATGGCCAGGCGCCACCAACCTGTTTTGTGCAGTAGTATTTTTTCTTTTTTTAGGGTTCGGTAAATCCTTTCGTTCTGTACAACCAAGGTCATTGTATAAGTATACAAACATTTTATCTACACATTTATTAAAACTGTAAATTCAAAATTTCCATACATTGAATATATTTTCCAAAAACTAATTGGAGACGACGACAAAACAGTATAATAGTATACGTTGAGACCATTTTTTTTATTTTTGTCTGTTTATCTGTGTGTCTGTTTGTCTGTACACGCTAGTCTCGGAAACTACTGAACGCATTTTAATAAAACTTTTTGTATTATGTAGCCACTAGATCTGGCCATAATATAAGCTTCAATTTATTTTGAAATCTGAAAATCCTGATGCAGGAAGCTGAGAGACCAGCTAAACTATAAGAGATATGGAAATGGCACCATAACAAAAGTCTTTTAGTGTGATGGGCATTTTCTGTTGACATAAAAAAATCGGGGATATGGGACATTTTTTCCAAAAAAAATACACTGGGAGTACGTCCACGCGGTGAAGGCAGTAGCGTGTACCCAGTTCGATGTCAATGGATGCAAAAGCAGATAAATTAAGTCTACGCGAACGAAGTCGCTGGCATCAACTAGATAATGAAATAAATTTTAACTGCACTTGTTGCATTTCGCAAAATTATATAATAAGAGTGTGGGTGGCCTTTTGTTAATAATAATTGTAATTGTAATGTATGATTCTTGGGGTTTGTTTTGAATGGATATTTTCGCTAAAAGCCATTTTGCAATATCAAAGTTAGCATGTTTCTGACTATAAGGGCAGATTAAGCGTATCGAAGAGATTAACCATACCCATTTAGCAAATAGAAAAAAAAAATTAAGCACGATTATGTAATGGACAGTTGATGAACTCTTTACAACTAAACTAGTTACAAAAAAAAAAACAAATTAAGAATATATGCCTACTAGAAAAAAACAACTTGTCTCTTATCGCTCAGACGGGACTCGAACCCGCAACCTTAGGTTATCCGACCCACTGCTCTAGCCATTGAGCTATCGACTTATGAACACGTCGAAATTTTCTAGTAAGTATTTTCATCTCACTTCGAAAACATAAAGGAGATGTCACATCTGTGTACAGTATACCAAAAAAATTATAAAAACACGATACGCAGTTTCTAATTATTCAATTTCTTTAAAATCGCTTTGTTTTCTGTAAGGAACAATAAATTTATTGCAAAAACACATCAAAAATACATCATGGCGGAAGATGTAATTTCACCACTGTCACTGTAAATCAATAGAATTACAAAGTCTTTTTTTTGTGGAAATGACCTTCCGTTTTTCACAGAAATTCCGTCATAGTGAAAGAAACACGGTTTTATATAAACAATTTGCCCGGTGAAAATCGCACGTTTTCTGTTTCCTTGATTTTATTTGTGGAATTATAAAGTCGAACACAGAGTAGAACTCAATGACAGTGACACTGACAGTTTTTTAAAGTATTTGTTTTTATTAATAACCACATAACCGTGCATTATTTAAAACGAATTGTATTTTTCTCAGAATGTACATAGACGTGAGACACATATTGAGACATGTTCTTTATCGCTAAACATGCAAAAAATTATATTTATTTTCAAATTAACAAATACGGAACCGTCAAAAAACAACACAAACTTTCTTAACACACTTCATTAGGCTGTGGTCTCATTTTAAAGACCTTAAAAAAGACTTTTAATTATTCCTATTAATCGAGATGCTACATTTGGTCGATTAATATTGAACTAACGAGTGCGGTAATAAATGGGCAAGATATTTATTGATTAAGCCGAAACATTTTGGTGCTTAATCAAACCTTCCAGCTATTAATAATGCGGTACTTATGTTGTAGCAAATTAATTGATAGGTTGTTGTTATTAATCTAAATTCGATATAGTACGAAGGGCCGATTATCTAACGAAAACTCGGTTCAGTTCACAGACCTACATCGAGAAAGACGAAAAGAGCGCTTCAAACTGAATGAGAACCTAGCGTGTCAAATTTTTCGTATGTACCATAACGTCACGACCACGAGCGGGATTTAAGGAATTAATACAATACAATCATCATCATCATCAGCCTGTCGCAGTCCACTGCTGGACATAGGCCTCTCCAAGTGCACGCCACTGAGATCTGTTTTCGGCTTCTCTCATCCAGCTCCTACCAGCCAACAATACAATACAATACAATACAATAACTCTTTATTATCACACCATGTACATATTACATTTACAAAAAAAAATTTAAAAAATTGAAGAGTTATAAGGGCGGTCTTATCGCTTAAAGCGATCTCTTCCAGACAACCCACAGTATGGAGAGATTGACAGAAAAAAAGCAAGATAATAAAAAAATAATGGACGGAAACAAATATAAATATTTGTTATTAATAAACATTACATGTATATATAAAGTTATAAACTTACATAAACATTAAATATTATACATCAATGTCTGCAAACCGATGAACAATAAGTATATTTTATAGGGAAAGGTAATATTTTTTCACTTCATTTTTAAAGAAGCTCAGAGACGCGTAACACATAATACATACAGGGTTATAACTTTTTAATTTTGCAGTTTACAATGCTACACGGTTGTTTTTAAACAGTCTCAATATTTTTTAAGCACAACTCAGAATCGGTAAGTAAACAACTTTCTCTTAGAAACTCGGCTCGAAACATGAAACTTTCAACCGCCTCTGTGGTTTAGTGGTACAACCACCGGTATCAGACCCAGAGGACCCGGGTTCGGTTCCCAGCGGGGGTATATAATGTATTCGGTTTGGTTGGTGGTAGGACTTGTTGTGAGCCCGCCTGGCTAGCTACCACCATCTTATCTAAGTCTCACGCCATAACAACAATGTTTTCAGCATTGTTGTGTTCCGGTAGTTCGAGATTAGATAGCCAGTTCCTCAGTGGTTGAGGATTCCAGGAGAGGCTTGCTTCCGTCTTCAGCCTTATCAATACCTAACTGCAGGTATGATGAAGTCTAAGGCTTACTTTCGTGATCGATTTAGTAAGGGAAGTTCAAAAATTGTTCTAGTATTTCGACCCATGTTGCCAAACACAACCTAAGTCTCGGTAGCTCAGCGGTTAGAGCATTGGACCGGATTTCCAAAAGTCGTGGGTTCGATTCCCATCTGAGAATTCACTTGTGGCCGAGTTAATTTTTTCCAATATTTTTCTATTTAAAATTTATCATAAGTACAACCCAAGTTGTTTACTTACCGATTCTGATCTGAGTCAAACTTAAAATTTTTAGATACTGTTTAAAAATAGCCGTGTATGTATTATTGACTGATGATAATCATGAGCCGCAGGTTGATTATCTAACAAAAAATAACCTAGTTCTTCGCTGACATTACTGTCACACTTATTTTCATACTGTTCAACAGCCACAATAGCGACGAAACTTTAAGAATGGAATGCGCTGCCTGTTCATGTGTTCCCCGATTCCTACAACCTTGGCCTCTTCAAGGCGAGAGTGAATAGGCATTTCCTGGGCAAGCATGCAACACCTAAGACCACATCTGTTTGGTACAGTTACCTGTTTGTTAAGCACGATAGTGGTCAAATGCCTGCCGTTATTTTATATAAAAATAAAAAATAAAAAACTGAACCACAGACCTATATCTAGATAGACGGTAAAAGTGTACGTACCTTGCATGCCAAAAGATCCACGGTCAAGATCTAAATCAGTCCGCTTGAGACGATTGCCATAATAGCACGCGTCACTGAGAAACTGAGTTAAACGTGATTTTTATTATCATGTTGAGATCATGTTCACCGCCTTTGTGGGCTAGTGGTAACACGACGCACCGGTACGGTCAGAACTAGAGGTCTAGGGTACGACTGTAGTGGTACTTAAATATAGTATTCGGTATGGTTGCTGCTAGGATTTGTTGTTGAAAGTCCGCCTGACTAGCTACTACCATCTTAACTCGAGATACAACATTTTGGTCACCCATCCCGTGACCGATCATTGCGAAAGTTGCTTCGTCATCTCAGCCATATAACACCCACTGCTGGGTATAGGCCTCCCCTAAAAGGGGGTTTGTTTTAATCGCCACGCTTGGCAGGCGGGTTGGCGATCGCAGTATGGCCAAGGTTGTAGGAGATGCTGCTGCCCGTGTCCTGAAGGCTGAGTCCCTTAGTCGCCTTTTACGACACCCACGGGATGAGAGGGGGTAGTGTTATTCTAAGTCGAAACTACACAGCTGAATGTTGCTTAAACCGTCTCAATTGCAGTCACCACCATTAAAATAATATTCAATTATCCTAATCCTAACTAATATTATAAATGCGAAAGTGTGTTTGTTTGTCCTTCCTTCGTTTAGTTAGTCGAAAGGACCTAGAGTAACATAGGCTACATTGTAACCCGATATTCCCACGGGAACGGGAACCACGCTTGAGAAACCGGGCGAAAGCTAGTAAATAAATACATTCAAGTAAGTATATTTTTATTTTATAAGCAAAACTAGTTGAAAAATACCTAATTTGTTACCACAAAATTCAGTTCTATTTCCTCATAAAATGTTCGTTCACAGAACAAGCACTCACAAATACGACAGATTTCTTTAGAGCAAGGCGAATGTCACCGACACAACACGAAAACAAAAAAAACAACAGCGCTGCCAACTAAAGAATTTGCAGGTGCTACCGTATCCCGAAAGATTATATTGAACATTCGAAAGTAAATCGTTAACAGAATCTCGAAAAAGCGCTCTTGTCACTTTTTTTCAGTTTTGAACGGGAGAGAACAAAGTCTTTGTTACAGGAATTTGAAAGTTAACAGGAGGGAGTAAAGTTTAAAATCTTTTGGTGGATCGGCAGCAGTCTTTGATTAGCGAAAATGAACATTTTGTATCGTAAAATCTGATCTGATGAACTCTAAAGGAGCTTCGTCTTTTTATGTTGTATTGAATACCTTTTTGAACGTTTTATAAGATTCATTTCATATTGTCAATCTGTCATATCATAAACAGACAGAGGTATTACAGGAATAGATCTAATTACATGTAAACGATATGCGCTTTTGACGAAGAAGTTATGTACCTAATAAACAAACAGTTACCTATGTTAAATGTATAAATGTTAAATTATTGAAATAAACAAAAGAAAGGCCATCCTTTAAAAAAATAAAATACAAAATATTTGTAATAATAACATTAAATAAGAAAGCACTCTCTGGAGAGATGGATTTACTTAACGATATTATTTGGTTATTTGTGTGTTATGTGGCTGAGACGATATAATATAAATTGTTGACAAGCCATTGCTCAGATATTATGCATTGAAGTACCTAATGAATGTTCAGATATTAATAATGGCTTGTAGTGTAAAGAATTTACTGACTTTTTAAACTGTTAATTACCTAATAAACTACATGGCCCACGGTCGGTAGAGCGTGGATCAGAGAATATATCGCATTAAGGTTATCAAAATTAGCCGGAAATTCGAGATATCCAGCATTTCCGGTCAAAATTTCACTTCCAGTCATAATAACAGCAAAAAACTAAACACGACAAAACAAAACGTTTCAAACTAAGACCATACCTACAATTAACCCTTACAACGCCAACTCATTCAGCTTCCAATATTCTAAATTGGTTTCTTTTCGCAAAAACTTCATTCACCCGTAAAAAGGTAATTGCCGACAGCCATTCATTCGGTCTGCCATCATTCATTCGTCGCACGTCCCGCACCGAGTATTTTAACAAGCAAAAAGTGTGGACACGCGCCTGGTACACTGTTCGATTGGAGTAGGATAGCATCCACTGAGAGACAATTTCTGCAAGTGTCGATTAGACTTTTCATAAAATGAATAACGGTTAGCCTTCATCATATCATTGCAACAGCAACGCGACAGCAGAAATTGCGCGATAATTGCTTTAAGTCACGTATCATCAGTGCGGCCTCTACCGAACAAACGATGAACTACAATGTGCATTCATTTAGTTCCTGTTATTGCTACCAAATTGTTTTTAGCGCTAGCGTCATAGCAACACGCGGAGTCTCATTCTCGCACCTAGGTAGGAGCAGGTAGAGTTTCTATGAAAAGTAGACCAAATCATCGTTTTGACGTCCAAAACTGGAACAATTATGATATAATTTTTCATGAAAAATAAAAATAAAGTTTGGCTAGGTTCTATTTTTTCTTTTTTGTAAGTATAATGTCGTATTTTTTTTGTGTGCACGTCTAAGCTTTACGAAAATCTGGCCAATTTTATAGATTTCAGAATGTTCTTAAGCGGTTTTTTTCCAATTTATTTCTACAATTAAAAAAACCGACATCAAAAACTAAAAATAAGCTTTTTGGAATCGGTGCCAGCCAAGGCAAGCAAAATAAGAGAATAGGAGCTCAAAGTTCTTTTAACGTAGTTTTTTTTTTTTTACTTTTTAGTGTAAAATTACATCGTAAAGGAAACCAGAACGCTTATAAAATAAAAACCTTATCCTCTCATGTTATCATCTTGTTACCATTTGTGGATTGCAATAAAATTGAATTGAATTGAATTGAAAACTACTGAGCCAAACTGAATCAATTTTTGTTGGACTAAATGGCAGCTATTCCGCATGGAACTAAAAAATAATCACGTCAATCGTATCAGAAATCGCGGCATAATCAGTGTACATAGGTACATAAAAAAAAACAAACCAACCGAATTGAGAACCTCCTCCTTTTTGGAAGTCGATTAAAAAAAAGAATGTAGGGACACAGACAAAGCTTTTTTCCAATTTGTATAAAAAAACATACGATTTTTTTTATTTACTCGCTTTCCCTCTCTATAAAATGTGCCTAGAAGACACTAAAGTAAAAATTGAGGATACCTACACCAAAAGACGTAGTGAATCGTCGCAGTGCGTGGCAGACTAAAATTAATTCAGTAGCCTTGAATGAAAGGGCTCAGATTGAGAGCTCTGTCGTCACCGTAACGCATTGTCATTTCGGGACAGTCATGACATAGAATAGAAGCTATTTATAAATAAGGGTCATTCATCGTTGTTCAATTGATTTTATTTCGTCCTTCACCCTATTGATGTACCGGAAATTTCCTTTTTTATACACCTTTTGGTAACGCTTTTAGGCTAGAAAGAAACATGCTGATCTGGACCTTTGGAACCTTCGGTTTCTGGAAAAAGTGCACCAAGCTGTAACCATTTTATAGAAGCTTCGGCATCAATATGTGGTTGCTGCAATTCATGGGGAATGCAGTGCTTTTTTCTTCCATCTTCTTTTCTTCTGTGATAAAAGATAAACGGGAAAATACAACATAGACGAGGGTATATGTTGTATTTACCCGTTTATCGGTTAGATAAGGTGTGTAATTAATATCAATGTGTATTACTGCGTCATGTACGTCACTAGTTTCAGCTTTGTCATAGAATAATGTCTTTAGTGTGTGTATTTGTTTTTTTCCAAAACGAATGTATATTTATAAGCCGATGACCTCCGCTGTGTCTTTTGATTACAAGTCGTTCTATAGCTGATTTAGTGTGTAGTTTTTTTGTTATTATTATTATACCTTATGTTAAGTAATAATGCTGAAAGTGGGAACGCGCGTCTCCTTAAACCCTCAACCACTGAGTTGTTTAAGATACTCATGAATCAGCATTCATCCAACATACGTCATACCCATACATACATATCTAACTTTTTTGTCATTTTTGGCTTGTCACCTTTTATGTCACTTTATACTAAAAGTCACCTCTATTTGAATAACAATATTTATAATCAAGACGCAATAATATGTCAATCAGCGATCCATTCAACGAAAAAAATTATGAATAGAAAAGTTTATCAATTAAATAAAGTTTATAAATAATAATGATTTGATCTCCCTATTGATTTAAAAAAAAGTTTGACGCAATATATTGATAAGTGCTCCAGTACCAACTACTTTAACGAGACTCGAACCCCGCTACATTTCGTTGTCTGGGTGACAACCCATCCATATAACCTACAAAGGTACAGCAGAAGATTAATCATTATCATCATTAACCATCTTTAATGTCCCGACTTCTTCTTCTTCTTATCGTATTAAGATTAGTGGCCACTTCTGGTGTCAGAGTTTTTCAAGCCATTTAATAGGCCTCTGACTTGGCTTAACAACTGTTATCAGATGACAACAACCGGGACCGATGGTTTAACGAGCTCTCCGAAGCACGGAAGAGCTCAGTTGTAATGCCACTAACCCATTCCGACACCTGACCGGGCTGAACGTTGCTTAACAAACGTGATGGAATACGATCAGTCTGTCAAGCGCGGCCATAAGAGCTTCCCGTCCCGACTGCGGAGGCACTAGCCTTCCTTAAAAATGGATAAAGAGACTGGACCGTGACCCACCACGCAGGCCCAATGTTATAACGAATGTTATAACTGCAAATGCAGCCGGGACTAACGCCTTCACGTACCTTCCGAAGCATGAATGAGGTCAGGAGTAATTTTTTGGTCACCCATCCCGTTACCAACCATTGCGAAAATTGCTTAACCGCAACAATCGCAGTCCGAGCCCGCGAATCAATGCGCCACCGAGTGCAATATAATAGCGCCGCCAAATAGTGCACCAACTTTTATATCACTACACTACCCCAAAATTGAAAAAGTTTAATATTCGGGGATGAACCGACTTGTATTTCAAAACCAGTACTTACTTAAAAGCTTGTATAACTATACATTATATAGTATACCTCCTCTGCTATCTTTGATATCTTAGATTATGAGTAATGATCTTATCCGCAATCCGTTGCCAAACCATAGACGTAAAACTTACAGACCTGGGGGGCTATCGCGTAAAAAATATGGATATGGACGGACATGGCCTTCATTTGACAGTTAAATGACCATATATGGTAATTTTATGAGCTTCAACTGTCAAATGAAGCCCATATCCATACCCAGATTTTTTACGCGATAGGCCCCAGGAGCAGTATTTTTGAATCATTCGAATTACTATTCGCATACAGAATTGCAAGATTCGTATGCGAATGCTTAAAACCGTATTTTGAAATTCCAATTCGCATTCGAATCTGCAACGAGTGGTCCCAACCACTCTTTTTTTATTTAATTTTTTTACTGTTTTGGCTTCTTCCGTTTTCCACAAAAACTCTTTTTTTATTCGAGCGATAGAAAGTTTGACGTTTAGAACTTAATGTCATTTTCAAATTGTCATTGACATGACGGATAGTTTGACAACTTAAAAACGTTTCGTTTCACGCGATTCAAGTCCGATTCAGTATCGTTTTTTTTAAATCTATGGAGAGTTAGTTTCCAGTTTTTTAATATTCTGTGTAAAATGAAATAATGTCAAGGGAGTTTAAAACGGCAACACCGTATTCGAGTGATTAAAAAATGCTACAACAATTCAAAAATACGTCTCCTGATACTCTTAATCGAAGAGTGAGTAATCTATATGGCTATTCTGTATGGCGAAACTATTAAACATTTATCAATTTATTTTTGTCTATGAAAAGGGTAAAGATTTTACGCTCTACTGCTCCTCTTCTTCGCTTTCCGCTGAGCATCATCTAAGATTCTAGATTTGGAATGCCAATTAATGACAAATACCTAGAAGTATTAAATACTTCATCATAAAAAAAATTTTTTTTTATAAGTTGCTATATCTTTTTGGAAAGGAAGGAACAAGTTAGTTTTTTAATTATTTTTATACACTTAAACCCAATTAGCCGAGTTCCAAAGTAAACACTGTAAGGTTTGTGCTATTTTTATTTATTATACTAGTAAAAAAACTAGTCTTCATACCTGTGTACACTTAGTTTGCAATAAATATTTTGTTTTGACTCCTGGATAGGTGACAAAACGTCGAGAAACCCAAAAAATATAAAAACACGAAAAAAAGTCAAAGTCAAAGATTTTTATTCAAAAATACTTATAGATAAGTGCTTTCGAATCGACAATTTTTTTTCTCCTACCAGCCATTCAGGACATATTTTAACTGATAAGAAGAACGGCCGCAACAGAAGCAACAAATCTAAAAAAAAAAAACAAAGATAAAAAAAATCTAATGTCGTGTGAATAAACTGTGAGCTATTAATACGGAAAAGTTGTTTTATTTTTATAATCCATAAATTGTCCAGTCTGCAACATCACTAATTCTACTATACAAGTCATCATAAGTTACGTTACCATTGTACGTTACGTTAATATTGATTTGTGGGGCGAGTAAACAGGAAAAATGAGCCTGTATACGGATGTGTTTACACAAACATATAACGTTTTAAGCAAACGCTGAACAAACGTGGAACGGAACGTTAAATAAGACGGAGGTTTATGGAAGGGGTGCAGAGGGGAAAGGTTTCGTAAACTGGGGTCGTGTTTACACCTTGAAGAATGCAATGAAATGTCATCCTTTTTGACTTCTAAACTATGCTTTGCATACGATAGTAGAAGTCTTATGTGCTGGCGCTGTGTGTCTGTGCGCATGTTTCAACCTCAGGAACTACAGTAGCTAAAGACACCATTTTTGGTACACCTATATATGTCAATGAGAAAAGTTTAAATACTGCGTTTCGAACATTAGGGTCAAGTGGTTTAGAAGTCGTCTGATGCCTTCGCTACGATAGTGAAGGGCGCCGATCTTGTTTAATCAAGTAGCGAATTTTCAATTTGTTTGAAAAGTTTAAATACTACCTGACGTAAGTCACACACATTGAAGTATCGCGTGTCATTGACCAGCTTATATAACTAATATATACTTAGTTTCTTTTAATATACACCGTGATTTTAATCATCATAGAAACTTTAGGGAGTAGTAATATCAACCATCAATATAAACAACTTTTACTGTGGTATAGGGTAGTAACGGAGGCCTTCTTAGCGGATGAGGAGGCGACGAGTTTAGCCTCCGCGGAAGTTAAAAGAGGCGGCGGCGGCGGCGGCGACGGTGAAAGTGGATATGGAAAAAAGGAAATTTTCGGTTTATTGAAATTCGAATGATCTCTGACTGACTGGCCTAAATAAACAAATAAACATTACCTCATCATTATGTAAATAAAGAATTGGCATTTAAATTATATTTGGAGCTGAAACGTGGAATATGGCGGTGAAACTGGCCCACAGACTATCTACACGTGTCGATCAGCGAGCTATGGAAAGGTTGATCATGGAGATCTCATTAAAGGATAAAATCCGGAATGAGGTCATCCGGCAAAAGGATGTATTTCGTCAATTTATCAAGCTGAAGTGGCAGTGGGCCATACACATCAGTCCCAGTCGAACCTATGAGCTCTTCAGTAGATGAGTTCTCGAATGCATACCACGTCTCGAAAAACATACTTATAATTTGTATAATAATAATTCCTTTAATTGGGGATTCCGGGAGAGGCTCGTTTCCATCTTCAGCCTTATCAATACTTAACATCAAGTATGATGAAGACTAAGAGTCTCCCCGTTTTAAAAAAAAAACCATATGATGTGGCGGAGGCGGAGGTGCGATATCTTGCGGAATTTCCGCAGTAACGGAGGCGGAGGCGGAGTTCCGTTACAACCCTACTATAGTGTTATCAATGAAATCACGAAAAAAATGAGCTGTTTTAATAATCGATCAAAATGTATGGAACAGCTGTTGTTTTCGCAATATCCTTGTTAGCTCCGGGTAAATTGTTGGTATTGATGCCAATTGGTGTCCCCAGAGTCCACACGGACGAAGTTGTGGGCAGAAGCTAATGTCAATAGCATAGACCTATATCGATATAATGGTAAAACTGTACCTACCTTGTGTGTAAAAAGTTTGATCCACGGTCAAAAATTTCCAACCTAAGTCAGTCCGCTCTAGACCATTGCCATAAAAATACGCGTCACTCATAAACGGAAACGGTTAATTGTGCAGTGCTTTCTTGCAAGAGCTCGTCAATTACATTTCCACATCACTAAATCACGCTCGTGACGTCATCTTAGGTACGAAAAATTCGACACGCTATGTTCTCATACAGTTTTAAGCGCTCTTATCGCCTATTTCGATATAGGTCTGTGGTCTAATAGCACTCTATAGGTCTAAGTTTTTCATATAAAACTCTCGAATCGTCAATATTGTCCCTTCCTCACCACTTCTTTCGATGTGAGTAACATCTCAACCTTTTTGTAGCACATGATTCCTCGCCTCCAGTACTTAAGGCCTCAAAATATTATTGCCTTGTCATCGCGCTATAATTTATTTAGGTTGTCAAATGACGCGGCGGGTCTTGTGGTTCTTAACAGGTGGTTTATGAAGCTATTTCCTAAATTTTCTTGTAACGCTCGTAGTATTGGCATATTTTTAATGATCAACGAGGTGACGCTTAGTCTTGATCATGTCTGGGCCCGAATTCACTATGACCACTTAGCGGTTCCTTTTGTAGCCAATTTGTAGTTAGTTCAAAGTCAAAGATTTTTATTCAAATAGACTTATAGATAAGTGCTTTCGAATCGTCCAATTTTTTTTTTCCTACCAGCCATTCAGGACATCTTTTAACTGATAAGAAGAACGGCCGCAAGAAACTTATCAGCTTTAACAGAAGCAACAACATTTACATGTCGTTGCCAAACACAAATCTACAATCTTGAAACATATTTAAAATAGGAGGAAAAAGTTGGTTTCGACATATTAAAAATCGTATTCTCTATAAATTTTAAAGTTATTTTACTTGTACAATAACTTAGTATGTTATGTGTGAGTGACAATTAACTTGTACAATTACTTTATGATTGGTGTGTCATGGAGAATACGTTTTTTGAAAATGTCGTTACTAAGTACTTACTTACGACATGGGCGTGGTTAGTGCAAGGAATCGCCAAGTGGTCATAGTGAATAAGGGCCCTGATGTTAAGTATTGATAGGCGATGGCTGGTTCATGCTCGTGAACGGGTGCTGCCAGTGGGATGGGTCTGCTCATGTCTGCTTGTGTTTACAATGTGTTGAGATATATATTTTTGTTTTAATTTTATGTTATTTATGATGTTTTGGGTTGAGATGCGTGGCACTGCTTAATAAGAATAAATAAAAATAATGTTCTCCCATAATTTCAATTAAATGAAAGTAATTTTTATTATTCTTCATTTATTTACATTGTCAGTTGCGACTTACATTAATGCACTTTTATCTTTCTTTTTCTGATGTTGCGAATTTATTTTTTATTTTTATACACCTTTACATAAGTACCTGAAGTACGTCATGCTCACTGAAACATTTCTTCGGCGGTGTTGTGTGAGGCATGTCGTTACGTTCCCTAAAATACGGTCGAGCAAACCGATGGGTGGTTCATGCGTCATGCTCGTGAACAGGTGCCGCCAGCGGAAATGGGTCTACTTCAGTGTGCTTGTCTTAACGTTGTGCTTAGAGCTTAAATATTTTCATCTCAAATAAATTGATATTGGCCTGTATGTATGTCACATCACAGCTTGCAGTACAGTAATCTTGTAATGAATGATAAGTCCTTCTTTGCAAGTTGAAGATTGTTTTCGGTTAGGATTCCTATAAAATGTACGTTTATTTTCGTATTTTCTTTGTGATGGAAAGTGACCATACTGATTTGTTGAGGTCACTTTTCAATTTGACGACTCTGTATGAAATAAAACATGGAGAAAAAAACAGCCCTTGACAAGTTTTTTGTCGGTTCTTCTCGTTACAAGGTCCCCCGCCGTAGGGTTTGTGAACCGATGGCGTAGCTCCTTTGACGTTCATAAGTGCTTGTAACAGCCTAAACTGAATAAACAATATTGAATTTGAGTTTTTTGAGTTTGATAAGGCTGAAGATGGAAGCACGCCTCTTCCGGAATCTTATCTCTATCTGACAGATCTCAACAACACTGAAAATATATTTACAATATATTGTTGTTATGGCGTCAGACTTTGATAAGATAATGGTAGCTAGCAAGGCGGACTAACAACAAGCCGGTTAGACTAACCAAACCGAACCAAATACAATATGACATATGTGTATCGCAGGATCATTAGATAAATCGATATTTTGCGAAAATCCTAGGGATATTGCGAAAACAAACACAACAAACAGACAATAGTGTTGTCATCATACTGAAAATAGGGTTTTTGCGAAAAAACGGGTTGCCTTAGAAATATTGCGAAAATAATCATTGGCTATTTTGAAATAAGAACACTGATTGGCTGGTCGGAGAGAGCGTCCAAAACAACATCTTCTCTGATTGGTTGACGACTTGACGTTTCAAATGTCAATCCATTCTCTTGAGTAGTAAACTTTCTGTGAACCGATCAGAATAAGATTTGCATACAAAAATTAAGCCAATCAGCGTTAAGAATATCCAATTTTACTAACGCAACCCTATCTTTTTTCAATAAGATTGAGAAATGTCAGCTTCGAAAATTTGATTTATCCTACGACATCGACATATGCTTTCCCACTGGGAAATGAAACCGGGATCTTTAGGTCTGATACCGGTGGTTGTCACCACAAAGGCCTTTTTATACATATCATCGATGGGGTAGGCAGAGCTGTCATAGACACCCACGTTATGTTGTCCCATGTAATATAGGGTGAGCATTATTGCCATCACTAGGCTAGGAACGAAATTGACAGGATAATTTTGAAATGGGATAGGTAAAGGATAGATAAGGTAACTGACTAACAGCCGTTCCCAATAACCTGTCTATAGTAATACGAGTAGATAGGTATATATAGATACTATAGTTTTGTTGCTTAGTTATTTCTGTTTAATGACGGGAAAAAACTAAAATTGCCTCGCAACTAAACCACAGTAGGCCTATCTCTTACTGAGAATAGGTTATTGGGAATGGCCGTTAGAAGGATCTTTGGGATAAAACTTAGCTTGGGAATCCAGGGACGCTTTAAATTTTGACTTGAAGGAATGAATACTCTGAAAAATGAGGAAAGACAATTTGTTACTAAGTTCTAATGATATGTAAAACAAAAAATAAAGGGATGAAATTTAATGACCACCAAAAAGCAATCGTTTTTTGTGCCATATCTTTTCATGTGAAAATATTCTAGTACTTATATTAATATTAGACGGCTTCGCAACTCGCAATTAAGAAGTCATCGATAAATTCACTTTTGAATGTGGGACGTAGAACCACGCGAGACACAATTGATTTTCTATTGTGTCTGGAATCCCAACAGTCGAGAGGTTAAAAGTTAAAGCAATATTAACTCAAAATTCAAACGATCTTAACTTAAATATTTAGAAAAGAATCAAGCAAATTAGCTCTGTGATGAGAAGCGCCATTTAAATTAAATTGACGACTAAGCCTTCTTTACAGTACATAGTATAAGATAGTCATTTATTTTTTATTTTTATTTTTATAATTTGGGACATTAAACAGTTATATGTTAAGTAATATTAACTTAAATTAAAATACATCATTTTTATACCAGCATATAACCCACACCAATGTCCACGAAATAAATAGTCATAATCATAATGTTTTCACCTCAAACGCTCTGAAAAGGAGGTTTTGTCAATCAGTTTAGGCGTAGAAAATCGCTTTTTGCGGCGTAGCGCGGCAAAGTACTCATAGTCATAATCATAATGTTTTCACCTCAAACGCTCTGAAAAGGAGGTTTTGTCAATCAGTTTAGGCGTAGAAAATCGCTTTTTGCGGCGTAGCGCGGCAAAGTACTTTTTTAATTTAATACCTATAAATATGCCATAATGCGTTCCGAATCGCACTATTGACTTTTTTGTTATATTTGATTCTTATTTTAAATAGCTTTAAATTTATTATAATACTCTGTTTTGGTTTTATTATATTATTTTAATGCATTGAATCATAAAAACAATAACAATAAGATCAAACTATTTGTTATAAGAATTTTATATTAAGCTGGGTGAGTTTTCACAACCTATAATTGGATTTCGGACTGTGACATAAATCTTTATTTTTAAATTGTCTTTGTCTTGTACCTCATATTAGTGTCAACATAATTACATTTATTTATTTTAATCGTTTTTATTCTTATTAATAAGTTACAATATATTCATACTTTAAATAACTTTGAATTAACTATAATACTCCCTTTTTTATTATTTTAGTTTTTTATATCATTAAAACAACGAGAATAAGGTATATTTAGATTAAACTTTATGTTTAAAGACTTTTTTACCGGAAGTTGACCGCGGAAGCAACCATAAATGTTCCTCGCTGTTTTGAGGTAAAAAAATTGTGTGTTGCGTTCGGCAGAAAAGTTTTTAGCGACTTGTATCTTTGAAATCCTAGCTTCGCTCAGGATTCAATCTTTGAACCACTCGCTACGCTCGTGGTTCAATCCTAGAATCCTTCACTTGCTCAGATTTCAATAGAGGTAACTCGCCGCTAAATAATCAACTTTCCAGACTTGCATAACAAATAACTGTTATTGCATCATATTGGTTACATATAGATCTTATAATACAGTTCGCAATATGAACCCTGTGAGGGTGTCGCAAATCTTAAAACTAAATAATTAAAATTAAACTATTTTAACAACAAGTTTCAAATATTACAATATAACACATAAACATAAGACATAACATAACAAGGTGACATTCAATTCAGAAAATCTTTTAACTCGTAGAAACATTTTTCCACTAAGAAATCTCTTAATCTTTTTAAAATATTTTATCATTGTCTACACTTTTAATATGGTTTGGGTATTTTATTATATATTTTTATGGACATGTGGTAGGTTCCAGAGCTAACTATATGCAATTTAGTAAAAGGTAAAGCTATTTCTATTTCGTAATATACATGTCAGATAGCGTAAATCATCACTTTGTTTCTTGGACGAATTCAGATAGCGTAAATCATCACTTTGTTTCTTGGACGATTCGTCCAAGCTTTGTTTATATGAAAATTTGTTCTTGCGTACTATTTTGCAAATTTCAAAAATGTAAGTAAATGGAGGTTAGGGTAAATATTTTAAATTTTGTGAACTGAGGTCTACAACTGTCAGTATCTGGTATGTTCACTAATATACGAATGCATCTTTTTTGCAAAGTAAACAGCTTATGTGCGTCAGTGCTGTTTCCCCATAGAACAATTCCGTAGCTTAGCCAAGCATTAGCATAGGGCAAGGCACATTTTAAGTCCGTTCCTTTCCTTAATTCGTAAAGCCCGTATGTGAATTTAGAGAGCTTCGATGCTAATCTATCAACGTGTGGTTTTCAGTTAAGAGCAGTATCAATTAGGGAGCCGTACTCCCAACAATGTACATGATGTTACAAAGTCTATAATTATTGTTTTGAAATGAAAGTTGAGTATCCAATTGCTTTTTCTGTATTGGCTTAAATTGCATTTGTTTTCGTTTTATTTATGTTTAATTCTAAGTTATGATCTGTTAACCAATTAACACAACTTTTAAGTGTCGGTAACTCAGTGGTTAGAGCATTGGATCGGATTTCCAAAGGTCGTGGGTTCGAGTCCCATCTGAGAATTCACTTGTGGCCGAGTTGATTTTTCCAATATGTTTCTGTTAAAAATTATCATAAGTATAAAAAATCAAAAAACATAAACACAACTTTGACGATCTGGGCAAGATCGCCGGTAGCCACTGCAGCACAAGGGTCTCTAGACAAAGTAGGATTGGCGGACTGTCATAAGCCGCGCTAAATCACGTGTCTTGCAGCAAGTTAATTGGCGCATATAGACAATAACGAATCGAATTATCGTTTCGCTACATAACGATGTTACTTTGTCTACGGGCCCAGCACCGACCGTTTCCTGGGGATTCTTGGGGAGGCCAAATGTCATGTGGTTCAGATGATGATGATGAACTTCATTAACTTATTAATTTATTTATTATTATAGGCGACTGCTGGCAACCTACTCTGGTCTGATCACTATTGTTTCTGATCATCATCTTAGACCCAACCAATGCCAAATGTTTATACATTTCACTCTCAAGATGCACCTTTTATATGAACAACGGGGAGACTCTTAGCTTTCATCATACCTGATGTTAAGTATTGATAAAGCTGAAGATGGAAGCTAGCCTCTCCCGGAATCCTCAATCACTAAGGAGCTGGCTATCTTATCTCTAACTGCCGGAACACAACAATGCTGAAAACATTGTTGTTATGGCGTCAGGCTTAGATAAGATGGTGGTAGCTAGCCAAACGGACTTATAACAAGTCCTACAACCAAACAAACCGATTACAATACGAACCCCCGTTGGGAATCGAACCCGAGACCCCTGGGTACTGGTGGTTGTTATCACTAGACCACAGAGGCGGTTAAACCCCACAAGAGATTTATAGCGTAAGAGTATTAAAGCAACAAAGTGTACAAAGCTGCATGTTCGGCGTTTCCCTACATCAGAAATGAGGAGATCCGTAGGAGAACTAAAGTAACTGACATCGCTCGAAGTATTGCGAGAAGAACCGATGGCCGTTGGGGCGGAAAGGTTCTGGAATGAAGACTGCGCATAGAACGACGCTCCGTGGGTAGGCCCCCGACATGGTTGAAATCCTTGGGGGAGGCCTATACCCAGCAGTGGGTGTTATGTGGCTAAGACGACGACGAAGACTAAAGTCTACAAAGACAAAGCCGCAATTAGACATTAGTATTACTTTAACCCATAGTCGTATTAATCATCAATTAACTTAGATAGGTAAATAACGTTATCCAAACGGAAGCATTAATTTAAACCTCCAAATAAGCTAATAAGATCGTTAGTACGATAAACAACACATCGAGTATGACAGATTTGAGAGCGTTTCTGAAGCGTAAGTAAATTAATAAGAAAGACATTGTAATGTACAATTTGGAGAACTTGCCAGACGACTAGTAGAGCTTTTATGAAAAATGATTTTTCCTAAAAGTGAGCGCTGATTTTCTAAGGACTAGCGGCTGCTCGCGATTTCACCCGCGTGGTTCCCGTTCCCGGGGGAAAATCGGGATAAAATGTATCCTATGTTCATAACCAGGCTATATTCTATCTGTGTACCAAATTTCATCTAAATCCGTTAAGTAGTTTTTGACTTTATTCAATGCAAACAAACAAACAATCAAATCTTTCCTCTTTATAATATTAGTATAGAAAACTCGTTTCAGTTTGAAATGGCAGCGATGAAACTGCCCCTTTATTGTCTAATTTCAAAATCTATCACAATCCCTTTCAAAGATATTGTGATTGTGATAGTAATTTATGGAATTGTGTAACTTATAATCGGAATCAATTTCGGAACGAATGATATTTTAAATGAGACTTCATTTGACACTTCTTCATACATTTGAAAGATATTTTCGGGCAAAATTTGGAAAAAACTGCAAGACTTGATTCCTGTACTATTTATAATATTATGTAGGTAGTTAGGTACCTATACAAATGTGTGCGGCAACCTCGGTGGGTGAGTCCCGCACTTGTCCAGGTTTCATTTTCACATCCAAACTTTCATATTTATAATATCAGTAGGTAGGATCTTTTTTATACGGCTACTCACTGATGTGCGTTTGACTGTACAAGACCTATTCGATTGTAACAATCGTAACAATCCTGCATTAGTCAGCAGTTTATCTATTTGCCCAAATAAGCGCTTTATAATTGGTTACCGTATAGAGATTGCAATTAATATCGTCCACGTGGTTTCCTTTACAACTAAACATTTTTGGTTTGCCATAGTGTAAGTCGGATCAGTAGGGCATTTTACTCGGAATTGCAAAACTCTATAATCAAATCATACAAAATAATTACTATATTATTGATTTCTTATTGAAATAAAACAAATTTAATGCGTTTATAAAAAGTAATAAAGATAAAAATAATTGCTTTTTCAATGGTAAGCAATTATTTTTGAAATAAAACAAAATGTCGAATCTTTTAACGTGCATACCTTGACTTTGGGTAATGCTACCACTTTTGTGCCATATTTAATTCTAACGACTAGTTTTAACCACACGTAGCAATTTTTTTTGTTGGCCGGCACTTTCAGAAATCTCCCAAAAATGTCGCCTGAATGGGTATTGTCTTGTTTTTATAATATTCCTTGCAATAATTTCATTTGCCATAATGATCCTCGGTCATAATATTCGTTTGCATTATTCTCATTTATACTAATAACGCATGATATGATAATTTACTAGCAATAACTCTCATTTGCCATAAAAAGAGATGACATATTAACAAATGCTATAATTATTAGAAACTATAAATATCATTCGACATAATTTTTATTTGACATAATAATACACGTCTTATAGCTAACTTTATGTAGATAACCAATTAGTAAAAAAAACAAATAATATTCAAAACCGACTCAGTTGACCCCGACTGTCCGTAGTCTTGTATGCCCTACCCCTCCTAAAGTGTAATTTAGAGCCGTGACAGAAGACTTGCATGTTGCATGCATGCTTGCCTGCTGCATGCCTGCTTGCATGCTGCATATGCCTGAAATTCAATTGAAAATAATCGTATATAATAATTAGGGGAACCAACTTGTTAAACCATTAATTATTATTTTAAGTTTAGGTTTTATGGTAAATTATTGTTATGGATATTAAATATATTGAAAATGAAATGTATAGCAAATAAAATTATGGTATTAAGTAGTTATGCCGTTTGATTGATTATGAAGAATGAAATTATAGCAATCAATTTTATGTAATTTGATAGAAATGACAAAAGAAACGTTATTAAGTTCAACCATCCAACATGTTATATTTCTAATGGAATTATGGCAAATGAAATTATCTATGTCAAATTAAATTATTGCATTTGAAACTCGGGCATACATTAGTAAACCGCCTGAATGATCACCTTAAATTGAATATAAAACAAAAGAAGAATGTAAAACAAACAATAGTTCGCGCCGTAGAAAAATAAATTAAAAAGTATAAACTTCACGGCACTGGCTCGTCGGCACATTGGACCGTTCAATACTCGACTTGTAAATGAAAAACAAGTAACACGAGTTTCAAAGGTTCAAAACTTGTGACACAAGTCTAAAATTTGTTTCTGTCTCACACCACAGATGGCCACTAATCCTCATACGACAAGAAGAAGAAGAAGTAAGTAAATATTTAAGAATTTTAAATTCCCTACTGCATCCTATTTTTACTGTTAAACTACATATTTTGCTAGTTGACGTGCTTTGTCCTATTGTAACGAGGAAACGGAGTGTTCTGTGACTTTCCTTTGCAAAATATGAGGAAACGAGATCGAAGTGGAACACAATTGTTTCTTTGAGTGAAATCTGATTAAATAGGTAGTAACGTTTGTTTGCATTTGCTTGCATATATCTATTCTCTAGATAGGAACCGGATTTACACAATTGCAAAATGAGGGGTATAATGTTGTTAAAAACAGAATAATTCTTCAATAAAAATACTTATTTAATTTATTTAACACTACATTTGCACACACAGGCAGAACATACATACTTAAATGGAAACATTAACAGAAAGTTGAACAAAGGGCGGCCCTATCGTTTAATTCGTTTAGTTAGATTTCTTCCAGACAACCCACAATTTAATTGAGCTGGTAGAAGTGAATAAGGTAGTGCGCAACAGAAATAATAATAATTAAAGGAAATGTATAATGTACTTTAATAAAATGTATAACAATATAATACATATATTACTTATAGATACATACATTACATACGCGGCGATATTCAAAGGGCTGTCACTGTACCATGTCCATTTAAATTCCTTAAACGACCTCCGTAATAGAGTGAAAAAAAATTACCATCTCGAGCTCTTTTGTCCTTTCTAAGGCACGTTAAGCCGTTGGTCCCGGCTGCATTTGCAGTCGTTGAAACCCACCAATTAGCATTGGGTCCGCGTGGTGGGTAATGGCCAATTTTCCTTATCCATCCAAAAGGAAGGCCAGTGCCAGCAGTGGGGACTTTCAAAATGGCCGATGACGACGATGACACCTTAGGTACATCACTACCAAAATAATCTAATAACAAATCTACAAAACTGCACGTAGCAAACGTCTTCCACATATAAAATAATCACTATAAGAATCCACAGGTGGTCCCAGAGTGGCCATCCCACTAATAACCTAATAACAATAATTGTTCCCTAGATATCCTCAAGATAAGGTAACGGGAGCATAGATTAAAACATAACAATTTGCCTAAGTGGTGATAAAAATTTAGTAGGTAACCTGAGATGTCTTCTTGGCTTCATTAATTAGGGCTCTAGTTAAGTCTAATTAAGTCTTAGGGCCGGTTTTACTACCGACTGATAAGTTCTGGATAACTTACTTGGAAGCTAATCGTTACTAATATTATAGAAGCGAAAGTCTGTTTGTTTCCGTCTTTTCTTGACGCCCGCGTCCTAACTAAGCAATTAAACGACTAGATTTTTGGCATAGTGTTGAAAAGACGGAGAATAACATAATAAATAATAATAATAAATAATAAATCAATTTTTATCTCACACCACAATCAATCTAAATAAAGTACAGAACAATGATTTCACTTTTTTCTAAAGTAGATTGTGGCGGACTGATACCTGAACTAGGAAGACTCCTGTATCTCAGGTTATCAACCCTCCACCCCGAGAAATTAAATATATATGTATAAAATTACAGAAGTACCAACATGGTTCATATAAAACTTTACGGAGAGATAATTATTTAAAATTTATAAATAATACAAAGTGGATAATGAAAAGATTTAATAAATAATGCATAAATATATTCAAATAACATGGTTCATTACATTGCTTTAAGTTAGAATGAAATGTTTTGTGAAGAACTGCTTTACTTTTTAACAGGCAACTTAAGCTATTTTTTATCCCGATATTCCCACGGGAACGGGAACCACGCTGGTCAATCTGCGGAGGAAGCTAGTTAGACATATTTTTCAAATTACGACTGTCAAATAATCTGCCTGATAAACTATCCAGAACTTATTTGTTGGTGGTGAAACCGGCCTTTAAGATCATCTCCAAAGCTTAACAGATTTCAGAACGTTTTTTATAAAAAATTTAAGAGGCTTAAGCTGTGTTCCTTTGTTTTCATTAATTTTATATAATCAAGTCAAATTTGTTTATTGGATGTATGAACACAGCAGAAAATCTGGCCATTTTTTTGTTTTGACCGTTAATATGTCTTTTAATAATTAATTTAGCAAAAAAATTAAATCATCGTGACATGCTTATAATGGCCATAGATATTCGCAAAGTAATCAATTTTCAGATCAAGATATATATAGATTACTAGCGCCCGCCCGCGGTTTCACCCGCGTGTTTCCCGTTCCCGTGCGAATATCGGGATAAAAAAGTAGCCATGTGTTGGTCCATACTTCACACATCACATCATCAGCCGTGGACGTCCACTGCTGGACATATGCCTCTCCTAGCTCACGCCTATTGTGGCTAATTTCATCCAAATCCATTTCACATTTATAATAGGTATTAGTAGGATTCAGCAGTGACCCTATACCGGTACGAAAACGGAACTAAACCCTATATATTTTTTGACGTGACGATTCGAATACTTTTCGCAAGTTTTTCATACTACCTAGCGTCAAAAATTACGTTCTCAGCAAAGTACGTAAGAAAATTGCTTTGGGCCCGCTATAGGCCAACGAAAATCAGATTGCTTTACATGATCGTCTGTAATATCAATATTAATGAAAAACTGAATTTCAAATTTAGATGCAGCAAACTACAGGACTAACACTAATGACTATGTTACTCAAAAACACGATTGCATAAAATTTTCTCGATAGAAAAAAATTGCGAAGTTGCCTCCAAATCACTCTAATTAACACGATAAACGCTAGTATTCAAGTAATACATTAAAATAAAGCTTGGAACTTTTTAGTATAATTATACTATAGATAAGGCAGGGCTTATGTTATATATTTTTTGTAAATAACCTTGAAATATCCTTTAAAAAAATAATTTCCTTCATTTCTTCATTCCGGACCGGCCGAATGGGGCCGGAGAATTATATAGTAAATGCTGCCTTATTTCTCATAGAAATAAGGCAGCATTTACTTTGCAGTTCACCGTTGCAGTTATTACATTTGCTTTTGGCCTAGAGCGCGCCCTTAAGCTCGGTGTTTGGTTAACTGTACAATCAACAGGTTAACATATTATTATCGTTTAGCTTATGTTTTGCGGGCAGATGTTTATATTTCAAACATGTTCCCACTTTTATGAATCTTGATAAAAGCCTAGTTAACTTCATGTTGTTAATCAAGTTGTGCCATAGGTAGATCGGTTATTTTTTAAGAGATGCCCATCATAAGGTATCGATACATTTCGATAAAGTGCTGCCAGGATCGCGGTCACGGGATACCAGTCATCCCTGTGACTAACACCCCTGTGTATCGTCGGGAAATGAAAGAAAATATTACTAATATCACCTTAAAGACAAAAAAACTAAAAAACATGAACAGCAATGTAGAATGCACCATTAATGCCGTGGCTGGTGTATTGACATTTTCGTCCGCAACCTGTATACCTAAGATTGTATGATTGTAATAAACTAAAAAAAAAAAAAAAATAATAAAAATATTTTATGATTAGACAAATACATTATTAAAATTTTAATATTCTTTCCAATGTTTTTCTTTATTTCTTATTAACGTTTCAAGTTATATTTGCTCTAGAAAGCATAGTATCGACTACATCTTATCGACTTTTGAATATCCCTATTGCTCACAGCATAATGTCGTCATGTGTGGGGTCTGATCACATGATGATCCAATTAATCGTCCCACGGACATGATCTTATTATCTTTGATTATGGCACCTAATTATTTTTAGATCAAAGGTTCGCTTTGTACTGAGTTAACCGAACTAACATAATTTAAATAAAGGAGACAAGGCAAATGACGACCTCCGTGGTGGAGTGGTACGTACGTTCATGGTGTCGCCTACTCTGAGGTCCTGGGTTAGAATCCCGGTAGAGGCAAATGTTTATATGATGAATATGTACCTGAGTCATAGACGTTTATTTATCCGTAACCCTAGAATCCCATAACACACTTCTTACAAGCATTGTTAGGCTTGTGCTATGAGATAATATATATATATATATATATATATATATATATATATACTTTGGGGGTAGGTTAATTGGTGTTATTGGTGTTTATAAAAAAGGTGGTCTATGTACAGTATGTACAGTGAAAAGCAGCTAAACGGCTTGCCACTCTGACCTTGAGAGCGCCCTTACATCGCTCGTAATAGCGGCGGTTTTAGGAGAGCAAATGTAAAACCGTAGCTGCTGTTACTGTACCAATAGCGACAGTGTGTTATTTTATTGGTAAGACATACACCGTTTTATTTATTTTGCTTTATTGCGAAATTCTCTACTATTGACAAAAATCTTCGAATACCCGATAGCGCCCATACCTTCTTTTGGTTCTTATTAGACCAATATCGAGATAGACGGTAAAAGTTTAACTATCTTGCGTGTCAAAAGTTTGATCCACGGTCAAAGTTTTCTGACCTAAGACAGTCCGCTTGAGACTATTGCCGTCAAAGGGTCTATATTCGGTTGCATAAAACAAAAAGGCATATTTTAGAGCTGCAAAACGTTTTTGGCATACTCATCATTTCGCATAGGTAACGTTCATACAGAATAAATCATAACGAATACTTTTTTTTCCCATAACCTCTTTTGTAATAATGGTATTTCAGTATATATTTTTCTCGCATAAATATTTTTAGCATAATGATTACTAATCATAACATTTATTGGCATATCAATCTTTATCATCAAATATATTTCAAATACTTTAAGAAGCAAGCAAGCAAGCCAGCAAGCAAGCAAGCAGGCGAGCGAGCAAGCAAGCATGCAAGCATGCAGGCATACAAGCAAGCAAGCATGCGAACTAGCATGCAAACAAACAAGCATGCAAATGGGAAATACACGTCTCCGGCGCTGCGGGAAGTGCAGCCCCTTCGCCCTTGCGTACCAACACAGACACCGCGATAGGCTACGCAGCTTCGGCTTGCTGGTCCCCTTCGGCGACTAGCCTCAGCGAGGGCTGCTCTCCCTCTGCGCCTCCGGTCTCTAAATTGCACTCTAGTATTGTGCATACAAGTACCACGGCAAGGTGACCACGGCATGTCGGGATCGGGACCTAATTCCCTACCAAACACGCTAACTTAAATATAAATTTTACTCTTAATTGTTGATGATTACAGGCGATATAGTTATGGATAAATCCATTATGCATTTCGTATTTTATGATAAATTGCCTTTAGCCCTTTATTTCACGGTAATTAAAATTATGTTAAAGGAAATTATAGTAAGTAAGAATTATGCCATTCTGCGTTCATAAAATTCTGCTTATCATAATTTATGCGAAAAGACTATATGCCAAAACTGTTATGCACAAACGATATTATAATTAAAACATTATACTTACGACCGAAAGGGCTCCTGCCGTCAAACACGAGCCACTCATAAACGAAAATACCTACTTTATTGTGCAGTGCTTTCTTGCAAGAGCTCGTCAATAACATTTTCCATCACTTAAATCTCACTCGTGACGCTGACGTCGTTCGTATGTACGAAAATTCGTCACGCTGCGCTGGGTTCTCATACAGTTTAATTAAAGCGCTAGTTTCGTCTATCTCGATAATAGGTCTGTGCGTCAAAGATTGCTATCAGTGAATTTTGTTTGAGGCTCAAGAAAATTTGTTCGACTTATTATCGAAGCAAGAGAATTGCCCCCCTCAGGAAGTTTTAAGACAGACAACAGCTCGTGAAATATATGTTTTTTTTATCATTTTTGTTTTTCTTTGAATTACTAAGGGTATTACTGCGGTGTTATTTGTGTAGGGACATCTCAAATACAACCTTCTGCAAAGAGGCATCAAACTAAGTTTCAGCAGTTTTGAGAAAAATCGGTAAGTACTAAGTTAGAATTCGGATTAGTCTTTACGAAAAACGGGATATGTGGCAATCAATATGAATATAGAATTTAAAAAACAGACAACAATCTCTTTGATTATGATAGTTATTCTGATTCTGAGTTATTTAGATAAGTAAAAAAAATATGTTACTGATATCATAACTATAGAAAAGAATAAAACAACAAACCGACTTCAAAAAGTAAAAAATAAAACTTTTGGAGTCGGTGCCAGCCAAAGCATTCTACATTGCACTTCTATTAACTATATTTTTTTTGGCCTTAGCTAACTAGCACCGACTCCAAAAGTTTTATTTTTTACTTTTTGAAGTCGGTTTGATTTTTTTTTATAAAATGTTTTTATTTCAGATTTTTTTGTTACATTATGTGCCGTTACTTACACTAAAAATCAGCCCATATTTTTCAGGATTATGAAAAAACTACTAGCCAGATCTTCGTAAAAATTATATGGGACCACACATAAACCATTTTCTTTCAGATAAAAAAAGAATTATAAAAATCTGTTAACAACTGGCGAAGTTATGGTGGAACATACATAAAAAAAATAAAAAATACAGTCGACTTGAGGACCTCCTCCTTTTTTTGAAGTCGGTTAAAAAAAAACAAGAAACTGATTTACATTTGCATTCACAACTCGCAAGCAGTCATGTTAATCTTATATATAAAATTCTCGTGTCACAGTTTCGGGAGCGAAGCCCCGGGGCACAGCTAGTATTATATATTTACAACACATCGAAGATCTATCAGAACCAAAGCGTAATAAAGCAACGCAAGTAAGTAAATAATTAAAAAAGGACCAAGAAACTGGTTTAAACTCACATTATTAGGATTTTTTGCTGTCGCATTGCTATTGCAGAAATAGGTAATAACTAATAACCCCGCGGAAGTTCAAATTATTGTGTTTTGCCGGAACCTTTCCAGATTTTATCGCTGTCGAAATTTTACGTCCATAATGCATCGATGAAATATGGCAATAACAGCATTAATGGGTTACGTTTTTAACCAACATTCAAGTAAAATAAATGGTAAAGCTTCATTTTAATGCTTAAAAAACAAATAAGTTTAGACTGTGCTCTAGGTTGTCTTGAAGAAACTACTACCTATCAATAGGGCCGCCTTTTTTCTTATACTGTATTTTTTGTTCTTCTGCGAAATTGTTTTATTACTATATTTTTTTTTAATTAAGAGAATGAACGTTTAAATTTCAACGCTGTAACACGTTTTATTGCGGTAAAAAAAAAACAATAACTTTCATCTGGTGCGGCGGCGGCGGCGGGCCTGTTTTGGTTGATGACCGTTAACGGTCATTGTTTATGTTCGGTGCGATGGCGGTCAATAGAGGCCCGCCGCAATATTTTGATTATTTATTTCTACTCTTGCACTCATAAACCGAAAACTATATTTGTCTCTGTCGAACTTATAGAAATAGCAAAGATACACGCTCCGCAAGAGACAGAAAAAAAAACCAACTTCTGCTTGAGAGCTCTGCCACTGGCTGAAGGCGCTCCCTAATACCAGTTTTTAAGGGGTAGGCAATGTAAAACTAAACTAAAAAAATGTGTATTTTATCCATACAACTACGCTCAAAGGTGCGAATAAACCGCTTCAATAAAACGGAAACATTTTTGACAGATATATTAACCCTTAATCCCTACATGTTATTACAGCAAACATAACCATAACCCTATACTTTATCAGTGCCTAACACCATATGAGCGGGGATTATGAAACTTACCACTCGAATTGGCCATTAAATCCCATATCTGGCCCAATAAAATCTAAATTCTATCAGGAAATAGGATTTGGGCCAAATGCGATGAGCCCGATGGCTTTCCACTTATGGTCAGGCTTTGGTCATAAATGGAGCGATTGTTGTACGTATTTGGCATTTTTTTTTTATTATGGCTCCTGTTTCTATATGTATGTATGTAGACTTTAAAATGGGGTCTTAAGAGAATTTCATATTTGATCATAGTTGATTTCACAGTGTAAGTACCTACCAATAGTATTTTTGAAAAAAAATCTGAATGTAATTTTGGTTCTTTGAAAAAAATTAGGAATGTTTCCTATGAGTAAAATTTGCTATCTCCAGCAACGATATAATATAAATAAGATGCGTTGCCAGCTCTCCAAAATGGCAAGAAAAATAGCAGGCAGTTACAAGACTTCTACACGCAGTCCAGCATGCGTAGCATGCGCACCTCGACAAAGCTCTCTCGACTCTTTTCTCGCGCGAGCGCATTGTCTGTCCCGCTTACAGGGTATTTTAACGGTAATTTCACAAGTAAGTATTGTTTGTATTAATTATAAATTATTATTACGTATTTTTCTTAGTGACGTTTTGGTGAGAAAAAGCGAGGTGTACTCTGTTTGCGTGTGAGAGATGAATATGGCGACCGGTGTCGCGGCGCCACCGCGCATGCGTAAGTTCGAAATATGGGAGGCTGGACCGTAATAATATATATTTATCTTTATATCTAACGACAGGTATTTCGAATGTTAACGTTTGCTTTTTGTCCCTTTCATGATATATTGTGTTAGTGTGTGTGTGTATATCGAATCTTTTCCCTGTTTTTAGTCACAATGATGTGAGCGGATGATGTGTCTATAATAATACGTAATTGATGGATTACGTTCACAGGTTCGCAGGCCACAGGTTAGATGGGTTTGATGGGAAGCATGACGAAATGAAGATAGGAAATAATGTGCGTAATCTGACTTGCAGATGCAGAGATAATTGCTTCAACGAGTGTCCCAGTGGGGTGGCATTTTCTAGCAAATTGAGTTCTTGACATGCAGCACGAAATGTTGGGCATATTGTACCATTAACAGTTCGTAGTGACTCAAATGACGTTGGCCCACGCACATTTACAAACAACAACTGCAAATAGAAGCATTCTTTGGATGAACTGTATAAATACGACCAAGAGCATCAGTAGAAAGCAAATACGAATAATCAGGAACCGCATCGCGTTGCTTCCGTCGTTAAAAATTCTAAAGCATTTCAAGTGTAACGTAGCATCTCCGAGTAAAGCAACGTTCGTATAAATAAACGGATCGCTTTGGCAGATCTCAAAGAAACTGTTCAATGTTGTAGCTGGAGGTGTTTCAGCACGTTGGCAACATTAGAAGCGGCGAAATATACTTGTTCAGCATTCTTGAGCATAAACTTTCAAGAATCTAATCAATCTGGCTAATTTAATAGAATTTTAAAAGTTCATGCCTTTTTTTATAATTTGTGCAAAATAGGAAAACATAGGGCAGCCAAAGCCTTTCTGAATTTATTTATGAAAAAAATTAATTAAAGCTCAGATTTTGGAGGAGAAAACAGGGTACTACAAAACGACGATTTTGTTTACTTTGTATAGGAATTTTTCAATTCTCTCGCATGTGAGGTTTCCTCTTAGGTAGAAATTAAAATTAATGCTGGATTTTTTTTTATCTTAAAACTCATATAGCATTTAAATTAAACTCTTTTCGCGATTTCGATGCGTCCATACAAAAAGTGGTTTGTAATAACGAGTTCTACTCTACAAATAGTTTTGTCAAAATAACTATGAAAAAGTTAACTCACTCGCTAAGCATGTGCTAAGCCAAAAACGCTCCTCGCTCGCTAACATACCCCCAGCCTTTTTAGTAAAATCTCACAAATCCAGTCAGTGATACAGCATAATAACAGGTAATATATTACACTTAAAACATAAGTTCGCCTGCATTAAGAGTGAAGTTAAGGCTCTTGCAGACATTAAATTATAATTTCTAAGCATAAATTGAAAATAAATGCAAGAGATTAGACTGCATTTCCCTCAAAGGCTAATGTTTCTTGAGAGTTAATCTCATTTAGCAGTAAAACTATACTTTAGTGAAGATAGTTTTTTAATCTGCTTTATATGTATTTTAAAATGAAAATATTTTCTGAAAGTGTCTAATATCTATAATAAATCTCAAAGTTTGGATGTTGCTGGTTACTCGACGCAAAAAGGACCGAATGGGTATGGATGGAATTTGTGCAGACAGAGTTTAAAGAGCCTTGAACAAAAAAGTACTTGGAAAATTTTGTCAATTTAAAAGAGCTTAATTTCCACGTCTATTTTATTAAAGTTAGATATAACCTAGATTTATTTATTTGCAAAGTTTACAATCAAAACATAAACTTAAACCCACAAAACATTCTAGGAGCTAGATTGCAAACCTAAACTTTGTGACCTGATCATGATCTTAAGGCACATAATCTAATTACAATTTAATTTAATTTAGTCCAAAAAATAAACGTACAACTATGATAATAAAATATCACTTAAAGGATCCTTTGTAACATTATTTATGAAAATATAAAAATATATAATCACAAGTACGCGAAATATAGGTGGTAATCATTTTTTTATATCTAGGTACTGAATTTAAGAAAGTGTACACAAACCAACTCTTGCTCTATGGCTAAAAAGCTGAGGTGGTAAGCAATTGCCCTTTGCCCTATTAAGGGTCAAAGAAATAGCCTAATTCTGTTTTGACTAAAATAATAAGAGATCCATAATACACTGTTTAACGGTCGGTTTCAATATTCTATCCCTAACAAGAGATAGGCCTATCTTAGTTACGTTACTTAGCAACCGCTGTTAATTTGGATAATTTTGGGCTGATTAACAAAAATATCTAGGCAACAAAGCTCTATTAAGCCTAACTCTTACTGTGGATAGGTTATTGAAACCGACGCTAAATCTACCCCGGCTGATAACAGACAGTTTTTATCCTAACAATCAAATGATTACCGAACGTCCACGCGGATGAAGTCGCGGGCGGAAGCTATCTCAATAATAGTGAAACTTTACCACTTAACCGAAACAGAAGGTTAACTTAAATTAATAATATTTTAGAACTCTATTCCCAATGGATTAATGGGATTAGTAAATCGACCCTGTATTCATTGATTAATTGTATCGGTCACAGGTGATCACCTTTAGACCCGAAGCCTTTAATTGTAATGGAAAATCATTTGTCTGCTTTGTATCAAGTGTCTGTTTAATTCCGGGTCAGAAGGAAATGCTAGAAGCGTGTTTGAAGGGACACAGTGCACTGTGCAGTCGTTTTGGTGCAAATAGGTGCAAGCATGTTACACCTTAGACCACATCGTGTTTACTAAGCACGATGGTGGTCAAATGCCTACCCAGTTACTTGCATAAAAAAAAACTTTGCACGAAAAACATTCGAAAATATCGAATCGTCACGTCAATAAAAACATTTTATAAAAAAAATCAAACCGACTTCAAAAAGTTAAAAATAAAACTTTTGGAGTCGGTGCTAGCTAGCTATGGCCAAAAAAAATATAGTTAATAAAAGTGCAATGTAGAATGCCTTGCCTGGCCTTAATTTTTTTTATAAAATGTTTTTATTTCAGATTTTTTAGTTACATCATGTGCCGTTACTTACACTAAAAATCAGCCCATACACAACAATGATGTCATCTAGGTAAACGACTACTTGCCAAAAGGTGATTGATATTTTTCAGGATTATGAAAAATCTACTAGCCAGATTTTCGTAAAAATTATATGGGACCACACATAAACCATTTTCTTTCAGATAAAAAAAGAATTATACAACTGGCGAAGTTATGGTAAAACATACTTAAAACAAAAAAAAAAAAACCGTCGACTTGAGAACCTCCTCCTTTTTTTGAAGTCGGTTAAAAAATGGAGTCGAATTCTGTTCCGTTATTAGGACGCTGCTAAATACCACATACATTTGTTGACGAAACGAGACGATACAAATACTTCGTTGATCTCCCCTTGATCATTAAAAAACTGTTTTCGAAAGCTTGTGTTGGTAAAACAGTCGATAGATATGAAAAAAAATACCGAGCGTTAGTTCACGTTACGTAAATCAAACGTCAAGTTTCTTAACTCCTAAAGTAATTAAGGCGCTACTCGGAAAAAGTATGGACTTTTTGATATAAAACTACAAATCAAATCAAATATGGTAATAACATATATATTTCTTCATAACTATATCTACATTTGTGTAGTTTCAAAAACACGATTTTATGATTTTGCCTCGACACTTTTTCTTTTCGAAAAGACCTCTAAAAAATTCGAAAATTCAAGATTATTCTTAAATGGGGTTACTTACACTATTGGAAATTGGTTTAAAAAGTGGGCACCATTAATATTTAGGATCGTATAGAAGCATTTTTTTAAAACCGCTGTAGTTTTTTAATACGAAGTAATTTTGTGTTTTTTTTTGCCTAATCTGCAAAATCGGTCTCGCTTCCGTGCGCGCCGTTTTCTCATTGCCATCTCGCTTCAGCATATTTTTTTCGAGTATCGCCTTGTTCGAAGAGAACAAAATGTATGCGGTTGTCGTACGCAGCGCTAAATCACGTGGTCAATTGTCATTGTCAGACGATGACGAATTTAGTTTTCGTTTCGCTACGAAACGTTGTACTTAGTAAACCCTTTGATACTATTATCTTAAAAGTTATACTGTTCGTAGTATTAACTGTAGTAATTTGGTAAATTTGACGATTCATTACTTAAGTAATGCTTTAGAAGTAATGGAGAATAATTGATTAACTTTCAAATCTATTCATTGTGAGCACCTAACAATTGGTTAAGTGGAAAGTATTGTTTGTATCAGGGCTTTCCAAACTTATTTGTACTGTGATGCCCTTGGGAATTTGCAATGTTTTTACGACGCCCCTCATCTCTCAACCCCTTTCAAAAATAACAACCAGTTTTAGTTCTAAAGCAGTAAGAGGTTACTAGAAACACTGTTTCGTATATTTGTAATTTTATTGGAAAATAAGAACAAAGCCAAAACATATACTTACATAAATAATAATGTGAAGGGGGGCACCCTTCACATTATTATTTATGTAAGTATATGTTTCTGTTATCTGTTTTTCTGAACATACAGGGTTTTAAAAGCCGAAGCCGTGATATATGCATAGTATACACATCAAAATAAATAAGATTATGTATAAATATTGCTGGGAAACAACTTTTATTTTTAGTACAAAAAATAGGTGTTGTTTTTTACACGTAATGGAATGCCTGCAACAACGTTTGCGTGTGTCTATAGTAAAGATTACAAGTAGGTGACGGCGGCGGCGGGGGTCCCCGCATCATTGAGTGGTTTTCATATTCATTGCGGTTTTGTTACTTTTAAGATAATCTTTAAATAAAAATAATGACTTTAATCCTCAATAACTCCTTAACTGTCAGTTTCCCAGGTTCGGCTCTATACAAGAAAACAATGGGGAGAATAAAAATAATATAAAAAGAAAATCTCATCACAAACTTAAGTAAATTTACAAAACATTATTGCTGTTGCATATTGTAGTTTGTGTGAGACTGAGGCTTGAGCTAGATATAAAATATCTGTGTTACAGGTCATCAGGCTCCCACAACCTCGAGATATTCACTACAAGAATGACATGATAAGTAACAGCCAATATTGTCAAGATCAATTAGGAGAATACGTGGTTTTCATTATGGGTTTTTTATTAACACCCTGTATTTCACCCTTTTCATGACTTTGATCGCATCGACACGTGATGTCGCGACGACGCACAGTTTGAGAAGCCCTGGTTTGAACAATTTATTCGTGTTGACGAGGATTTAATGGAGGTTTTCGTACCTTTGTTTGATTCCAATCGTACCATTAATGATTTATTTTAAATTAAATTTGAATTTTGAACCTTGATTGTGAAGGTAACTTTGGTTATTTAGGTACTGTGAGATTAATTACTGGAATTTAATAAAGCTTTGCCAATATTTTTTTTTGTATAGGTACTTATTAAACAAGTAACATAAATTTTTACTTACCTACCTTTTTTAAACGTTAACAAAAGTCCTCAACCTTGTTTGCGTGGTATTCGGTTATACTACGCCATTAAATAACAGTAGGTATAGGTCGTACCGTGCTAAGTAAGTGGGTCCACCACGGCACGTGGGCACATATATTATATATATGTGCCCACGTGTGTATTAGTGATGCAAAATGAAAAAAAAACTACTTTGTTTTTTTTCATCATGTTGAAAAAAAAACATGAAAAAATATTTAGTACCATGGTTTTTTTTCTAAATTTGTTATTATTAAAAAAAAGAAAAAACAACCTTTGTAAAACAAAGCTTTATTTAGGCATGTAATGCTACATTTTGCTTAAAAAATAGAAGAATCAAATTAAATTCAAGGTTTACTCTTCGTCTATGCCAGTATCGGTGCTACTACCTACACTGGTCCTGTCAGAGTCGGAATTTCCACTTTCGTCTGTCTCTGTATCAACAATCTGAGACTCTCTAACATTTTCTTTATCAGGTTGTTCTTTAACTTTTGAAAGTGAAAGACTTCGAAATTGTGAGAAGTATACACAATTTTGCCTGCTCTATCATTCGTAAGTCTGTTCCGCTTTTTTATATGAACGTCACTGTAAGTACTAAACGTTCTCTCGCATGCTGCCGATGTAACTGGAAGGGAGAGAAATTTAATCGCTACTTTATACAAAGCAATCGACTTACAAAGTCCTGCCCACCAGACAATTGGGGTTAACTTATCTACTGAAACCCACAGAAAAGTTTTGGAAAAAAAACCTTGTTTTGCAATGTAATCTGCAAGCTCTGTTAATACAGTATTCTCATCAATATCTGGCATTTTCACAGCAGCATTATCATTTTTTTCTGTAGCAATTGTTTCTTCTTCTGGTGTGATGAAAAAAACATGCTCCAGAAAAAAAACGTGTTTTTTTCATGTTTTTTTGCAAGTATTTTTTCACGATAGAAAAAAACGGTTTTTTTGCATCACTAGTGTGTATATTTATTTATTAACTCTTTATTGCACATATACAGCAAATGGCGGACTTAATGCCCTTAGGCATTCACTACCAGCCAACCGGATACATAGGTACCTAAGACCTAGTAAGTGTGGATATACAAATGATATAGCAGCGACTATATTCCTATTTTTTACCATTAGTAATCTCCGAAGAGGAAGAAGAAAAAAAGTGTGTCAATCGTGAAATAAGTTGCAGAATTACAATTAACGGTTCACCTACGAAATTTCAATTTCAAATGATTCAAGATTTCTAATGCTTTTTAATGATTTTTTGTAATCGAATGTTTTTTTGCCAAGAAAAACAGCCACGTCACTGTTATTAGTTGTATAATACCATCGAAGGGCACATTACTACTGGTCAAATAAATAAATATAAATTAACAAATACCAGCGGGGTTTAAACTTTATTGTATGGAGGCCTTTATTGCCTCGTCCAAATCCGTAATATGAGACGCCATTTTGAAAAATATTCAAAATCGCGCCGCACGATAATACCTAAATAAATAAATAGGGAACGTAAAGATGAACAAGAAATATTATCAACTTATTGCCCTAAAGTGTCAGATTAGTGAGATAATTGAAGTTAAAGATACAAATGTGATAGGTACTTTGGGTCGGCATTATTCATATCTGGCTAACTTGACATTTTAAGGCATTATATACTTATCATAACATTTTTTGTTCCTCTGTGTGTTCATTTATATGGCGCGACGTCATTCTCAAGAATATTCAAAATGGCGTCACATATTACGTATTTTAACCGCCTCTGTGGTCTAGTGGTACAACCACCGGTATCAGACCTAGGGGCCCCGGGTTCAATTCCCAGCGGACATATTGTATTCGGTTTGGTTGGTGGCAGGATTTGTTGTAAGTCCGCCTGGCTAGCTACCACCATATTATCTAAGTCTGACGCCATAACAACAATGTTTTCAGCATTGTTGTGTTCCGACAGTTAGAGATAAGATAGCCAGTTCCTCAGTGATAGAGGACTCCGGGAGAGGCTCGCTTCCATCTTAAGCCTTATCAATACATAACTTCAGGTATGTTGAAGGCTAAGAACCTCCCCGTCATTCATAAAAAAAATGACAAGGCCTGCCTCCATAAAAATAGTTCATACCCCGCTGTTATTTATTCATCTATATTTATTTATTTGACCAATAGCCATGTGCACTTCGATGGTATTAGACAATTAATAACGCTGACGTGGCTATTTTTCTTGGCGAATTAACGTCAAAAGAAATATGAGTCCGTGTTATGCTCATCTTGGATTATAATAATATGTCATAAGAGTGTTGAATTCTTTCGAGAAATGGCTTCAGCATTTGTATGACACAAAATTATATGTTAACGCATCAACTAAATTGGTCTGATTTCAAGAGAAAATCGCAAAAGAAAGATGTTTCATGCAAAGTTTTATTTGAACTATGCTATTAAATGTATGAAACAACTGTTTTTTCCAAATTTCAGTGTTGGTTCCATGCAAAACGTTTTTAGGAATGACGAGTTCTACAAACGATTTTGAGGTAAAATGAAATACGTATTGTATGGATTTCATAACTTCTCGTGTAACCCACTTTTGTGGGGGGTTGTAGGGGGAAGCTATCAAATTTATTTATTAATCTGTGCCGACACGCGCTGTATATTCTTAAGGAGAAATTATACTCTCGCTTATCTTAGGAAATATAGATGAAACCAAAAAAGTTACGTATTTTGATCTTATATTGGTATTTATAGAGTTACGTTGTCAAGAATAGCTCAAAATTCTTGGTATTCATTTCACGAAAATATGAGAAGGTAGTATATACATTTAGTTCTGTAAAGAACCCGCGACCACTGGCTCAGTAGGCTATGGTCTGTTTATTCCCATTTGTACCCCCCGTTTTTTCATCCAGGGGACAAATAAGAAAGAAAATTCCCCGCTGCTAGCCATGGGGGACAAAATAAATTTTTCCCATTTGTCCCCCGGGCAAACAAAACCGGAGGGACAGATGGGAGATGCTGCGATTGTATATAAATTAGGAACCCACAATCTTATTATAAATTAGGAAAAGCTTGAGTGCTTCCTTATCGTTAGTACTTGTATCCGATAACTACAAATGAGACCATGGAAATGATTACAATATCAAACTTGCCTCAAAGATTTTTAATAAGACAAAATTTAATCAAAATTGCTTAACGGTTTCTCTCTCTCTTATTGTATGAGAATTAGTGGCCACCTCTGATGTCAGTGGTTTGAAAAGGTAACAGACAAACAGAGTAACTTACGCAATTCTATTAAGTATGCGTATAGAAATGGATCTGTGGCAAGCAGTTATTTTTTACAAGAACTTGTGTTATGGATACTAGATAACCGTTAAACATACTTATAACTTATTTTGTAAATACATCATATACATTTTATACACCCAGACAAAGACAAAAAGACATGTTCATGCACATAAATATTCGTCTTGTCCGTTTAATTTCAATAATAAATGTTAATAATAAATTCTGCGGAATCCACTGCTCAAAATTGGACTTTTCCCCGATAATATTCCCTGAGTAATGGACCGTCAGGTGGCGTCGCGATCACACATTCGTCGCCGATATGTGACAAGCATAGAGTGCAAAGTGATTTATGAATCGTATGGAGATGAGGGGTACAAAAAACCCCTTACACAGCGATATGTACCCGATCCACTAAAAGCATTGTTAAGAAGATCTTTTTGAGTAAATGTTGATATTACTTAGTTAAGACCTATTTTCGCTTTGTGTCATTTTTTTTTATTTATAACGGGGAAACTCTTAGCCTTCATCATAGCTACCTGATGTTTAGTATTGAAAAGGCTGAATATGGAAGCGCGCCTCCCCCGGAATCCTCAACCACTGAGGGACTGATTATCCTAACGTTAACTGCCGCCGTAATACAACAATGCTGACAATTGTTGTTATGGCGTCAGACTTAGATAAGACAGCATACTTAATAGCTACCACCATCTTATCTAAGTATGACACCCTAACAACAATGTTTTCAGCATTGTTGTGTTCCGGCAGTTAGAGATAAGATAGCTAGTTACTCCGTGATTGAGGATTCCGGGAGAGGCTCGCTTCCATCTTCAGTCTTATCAATACTTAACATCAGGTATGATGAAGGCTAAGAGTGTCCCGGTCGTTCATATAATAAATAAAAAATCGGGGAATTTCCCGGTTGCCCAGTACATTTTTTTCAGGGAGCATTATTTAAAAATATAAAAGATGTATGGAAAACGTTTATCGGTCATTCTCAGCGGACCTGCCCCCTAATTGTCTAATTTCATAATCAATCATAATATTAAACAAGTTTATACTTTTTTCCATATTTCGAGCTAACTTGGATGGGTATCCATCCAAGTTAGCTCGAAATATGGAAAAAAGTAAAACATAAAAAGGTTTATATAGCACTGTAGAGGTAAGAAAACCAATTAATTATCTTAATTTAAATGTTTGTAATAAAATAAAAAAAAGACATATCATAAATCACAATCTCAATAGCTTTGAAAGGGATTGCCTTTCAAAGGTATTGTGATTGTGATTTATGGAATTGTGTAACTTATGGTCGCAATCCCCTTTCGGAACCAATGATGTTTTAAATGACACTCCATACATTTGAAAGATATTTTTCTTTAATTTTTCGGGGCTGATATTTTTTGGGATTATTTGATAATAAAATTATTTTTCACCTCACACGCTCTGAAAAGGAAGTTTTGTCAATCAGTTTAGGCGTAGAAAATCGCTTTTTGCGGTCTAGCGTGGCAAAGTACTTTTTTAATTTAATACTTAAAAATATGTCATAATGCGTTCCGAATCGGACTATTGACATTTTTGTTATATTTGATTCTTATTTTAAATAGCTTTAAATTAATTGTAATACCGTTTTGGTTTTATTATATTATTTTAGTTCATTGAATCATAAAAACAATAACAATAAGATTAAACTATTTGTTATAAGAATTTTATATTAGGCTGGGTGAGATTTCACAACCTATAACTGGATTTCGGACTGTGACATAAATCTTTATTTTTAAATTGTCTTTGTCTTGTACCTCATGGCAGTGTCAAAATTTACGGAATCGTTTTTATTCTTATAAATAAATAACAATATATTCCTACTTTAAATAACTTTGAATTAACTATAATACTCCCTTTTTTATATCAATAAAACAACTAGAATAAGGTATATTTAGATTACACTTTATGTTTAAAGAATTTTTTACCGGAAGTTGACCGCGGAAACAACCATAAAATGTTCCTCGCTGTTGTGAGGTGAAAAATTGTGTGTTGCGCTCGGCAGAAAAGTTTTTAGCATCTTGTATCTTTGAAATCCTCGCTTCGCTCAGGATTCAATCTTTGAACCACTCGCTACGCTCGTGGTTCAATCCTAGAATCCTTCACTTGCTCAGATTTCAATAGAGGTAACTCGCCGCTAATTAACCAACTTTCCAGCCTTGCATAACAAATAACTATTTCATTTTATTTAACAATACTCACGTCCTTGAAATAAATTATACAATTACCAAATATTACATAAGTATAGTATTATATATATAATCTGTGAAATTTACATAAATGTTTGTATTTAAAATATTATTAACATCATTTTAATTCCTGCCAACATTATATTTTAATTCCTATGTTATATATTTAAATACATTGTATACTTACATATATTTTTTATCGCTCACAGGACATTTAAAATTAAATCCAATTCATCAATTATACATACATTAATCATAGCAAAATATTGCAAATCACTAATCATTAAAAAACTCATTTAAATATTATGTAAACATTTTTCTTATTAAGTATAACTTTTTAATTTTGCATTTTACAATTGTAGGACGACCTCAAATAAAACTCCAACAATAACACTCTCAGCACACTTTTATTGTTTGTAACGCGACACTACAAACTTAGAAGCACTACAAAGACACTTTTTCAGACTACCACTCGCTACTTTGATCGTACCAACACTGACTCAATTTGCCGCCACTCGCCATAAGGAAAAATGGAGCCATTTTTTTCTTTTCCAGAAGTTAGCATTGTGGAATATCATTTCTACTCTCGTAGTCAATTGGTGGTATTATAATTGTAATAAATAAAATTAAATATATAAAATATGTTTTTCACCTCTCACGCTCGGAAAAGGAGGATTTGTCATTCAGTTTCCGCGTAGAAAATCGCTTTTTTTTCACGGTTAAGGAATGGCGAATACCTCACTAGCTGAGTAAATAATACCCGTCTTCGGAATTCGTTAGTCAGAAGTGCCGTAGCAGTCAACCAAAACCTTCGATGTCACGTACCTACGTGTTACGCTGTCACAGTAAATAATGTAAGTACATATTTCCGTTCGCATTGTTTACGATTTCAATAATTCCCGTTCGCTTATTTATTTTATTCTGCTATGCTTGAAATTTTTGTCAGTTAAATTCGACGTTCGCTGCCTTCGACGATGCATTTCTGCATAATAATCATTATACAGAAATGCGTCGTCGAATAAATCCTTAAGGCATTTACGTCACCCTATTCCGTCACGCAAAAATATAATTTTAGCGTGACGGAACAAGGTGACGTACATTACGGACATAAGGGCATTTTTAAATAAAAAAAAATAGGTATAGAATATTGAATGCCTATTAAATTCAGTTTATTACTATTTATTTTGCTGCAAACTATACTAATTCAATGCACAATAATGATTGTCATCTCAAATTACTCTACCTAATTAAAAATCCGACTTTAGAATGTATTTTCTTTTCTTATTTCACTCAACCAGTAGATTTTCTGTTGGCCATTTACACCTGTAAAATGACTTCAATTCAATTTTGTTGCAATCCACGACTTGTATGCTGATTATTATTATGTATGTCTTATTAAAAAGTAAATCCACAATTTATTGAGCAATTGTTTAATTATCGCCAGCTCGAATCTAATTTTCGTCACGCGCAAAATTTTATCGCTTCATAAATCCAAAATTAATGGTTATTTGAAGTGCCAAATGTACACATTTTTATAGTTTAACGAGTTTTCCAAGGTCCATCGTCGGTACAAAGGATTTAATGAAACATATAAATTATGATGGAAATTACACGAAGATCGCCTTATCGTGAGAATGATCGTTATATCATAAATAATAGACCATTTAGAGGTATTTCATTTGAATAATAAAATATTTCTTTAACCTTAGTACTTTCCGAGAAAATGATTAAAAAAAAAGCTCTACTGGTCATCCGGGAAATTCTTCGACTGCACCTAAGTGAAATCTCTATTATTGAGATGGTGTTCTAGACTCAACGATTTTCGACATCTTTTAATGGCGAAGATGGTGTTCAGTAAATTTCTGAGACAGATATATGGCTCCAGAAAGTCAAAATAAAAAATACCCTTCGTTAAACTAATGTACTTATTAAAAAATGGTTGTACCTACGTAGGAAAACCTTTATCTTGTTCATATTCTTAGAGTTAGGTATATCATCTTAATGTGGAAGAAAATTATTAGAAAGTATCACATTATACTCAAAACTTAATATCACATTCGTAATATTAAAAAAAACGCAGTATAAAACCAAAGGAGTTGATCAAAAGAATCTGTAATAGCTATTTTAGTTTTAGATACACTTATTTTACCGTTCACAGTACGCTAAAAAGTTTATAAAAAAATATATGTGACCACTAAAGCGCAATTATTATTTATCCATATCCAATCCAATGCTTTATTTGAATGCGTCGAATAGAATAATATGATAAAATGTTTATTACAACTGTCTAATTAAACATACCGGAAACAAACGAATGAAAGCCAACTTTGCAATCGTTTGTTTATTTTGATTGTATTTTGCAAATAGCGTTATTTATTATATAATATTTATTATTAGCCTCAAAATATCATGTTTGTGTTAGAGACTAATATTTGCCAGGTCAGTGGAAATTATGGAAATGATGTACAGCCAACAGCAATACATTTTACACTTTGTCCTGGGGACCTAACGTCATATTTTTTATTTATGAACTCTTAGCCTTCATACCAGGGGGTCAATTCTGCTAAATTTTTGTCATAATCGTCTCTGAGTGTAAAACAGCATTACCATTGAAACACCACTGGAATACGATTGTGTCTAAGCATTAGCAGAATTAGGCCCCTGATCAGATGATAAGTATTGATAAGGCTGAAGGTGTCCGAATCCGAATATACAAAACCGTGATCAGGCCGATCATAATGTACGGTTGCGAAGCCTGGACACTTACACAGAAGGAAGAAACAAAACTTCTGGTCATGGAAAGAAAGGTGCTCCGTAAGATTTTAGGACCGGTCCATACCGATGACGGCAGCTGGAGAATCCGAAAGAACGCTGAAGTAGAGGAGCTGTACGCCGAGCCAAATATCCTTGGTGAGGTCAAAGCACAGAGGCTTCGATGGTTAGGCCACGTCGTGCGAATGGAGGACGGTCGCGCAGTCAAACGAGCATACCTGGGCCGGCCAGTAGGGCGCAGGCCAGTCGGTCGACCTAGGTACCGCTGGGCTGACGAAGTAGCCAAAGACCTACGGAAGCTACTGCTGCCCGACTGGGAGGAGGTCGCGCTATACAGGGAGAAGTGGCGCCTTTTGTTGTCGGAGGCCAAGATCCACTTCGGGGTCATCGCGCCATCGGAGTAAGTAAGTAAGTAAGGCTGAAGGTGGAAGCGAGCCTCTCCCGGAATCTAGCTCCTAGGATGTTTTGTTACTTTAAGTTTATTTTTTTATTGTAAACTGTATTGTGTCCTTACTTTGCAAATAAATAAATAAATAAATCCTCATCACTGAGGAACTGGCTATCTTATCTCTAACTGCCGGAACACAACAATGCTGAAAACATTGTTGTTATGGCGTCAGACTTAGATAAGATAGTGGTAGCTTGCCAGGCAGACTTACAACAAGTCCTGCCACCAACCAAACCGAATACAATATGTACCCCCCTCTGGGAATCGAACCCGGGGCCCTTGGGTCGGATACCGGTGGTTGTAACCACTAGACCACAGAGGCGGTTGAATCTTTTAGAAACCTTCGTCTTAAGAATGTATTGTAGAGTTTTGCTGTCTGTTCAAGTTCGTTCCATGCCATCCACATACTTAATTGTTATTTTTTTAATGGCTTCTTCCGATTTTCACAGAAGTTTCACAACGTCCTGAGGCCTGAGTATCTAATGAAAATTCGGTACATTTTAGTTTCGTCGCTATTGTGGTTGTGGCTGTCATACAGTATGAAAAAGTGCCAGTAATGACAGCGCGGAACCGCTAATTGTCAAATTTTAAAATCTATCGCAATCCCTTTCAATTCGTCATTTGAAAGATATTTACATACTTCAAGCCGTCACTATTTGACATTTGAAAGAGTTTGTGATCGGGACGCGTTTTGAAAGGTATTGAATGAACGAAATTGAACTGTCTAAGCAAAGTGACAGTTGAAAATATCTTTCAAATTTATGGAGATGTGTCAAATGAAGTGTCATTTAAAATATCATTCGTTCTGAAAGGAATTGCGACTATAAGTAACACAATTACAAAAATCACTATCACAATGACCTTTGATAGGGATTGTGATAGATTTTGAAATTAGACTGTTAGGGGGCTGGTTGTTATTAAGGTGATTTTTGTTAGATAATCAGCCTGCCGTAGTGAAAAAGGGATTTGAACTTTTGAATGGATGGATAAGGTGAATGGGCCATGACCCACCACGCGGGCCCAATGCGGATTAATAGATTTTAAACAACAACTACTTACACAACAACTTTTAACGACCAAAGCAACCGGGACCAACGACTTAACGTGCCTTCCGAAGCACGGAGGAGCCCTAGATAGTAAATTTTTGGTCACCCATCCCGTGACCGATTATTGCGAAAGTTACTTAACCTCAACAATCACATGCTCAGCGCACGACCCACTGGGCCACGGGCTCCTCATCCATTTATAAGTAGAGGTATCACCGTGCAACGTCATTTTGAAAAAAAAAATTGCGTCTCACGATAAACCCTACTGCTGCCTCCATACAAAAAAGTTTGAATATGTTTGACTGTATTGATACCTATTGTTTTCTTAAGACTTCGTATTTTATGCAATTTTTCACTGCAAATGCAACCGAGACCGACAGCTTATCGCGCCTCTCAAAGGAGAACCTTGTAATACAACATTTTTCCCAATCCCGTAACTGACCATTGCAAACGTTGCTTAGCCGCCACATCCGCCAGCGAGCTCTTGAAACACATACGAGTTGTTCATTTAAATCCACACATGTTGAAGATAAAGACGACAGTATCACTCAATTGTGCATTTCCTCGCTAAGTTTCAAACAAAGAATTTTTAAGTAGGAAAAGTCGTGAGCAACGTGCATACGGCAACGAATCGATTTCGACGTTTGCAGTGCCAAAACCGTTCTTATGACGTACACAATAAAGGCCTGACGGTTAACGTAACGAACTGGAAGTGATGTTGTTGTACAAGTCGCTGTACGTTACGACGCGATCCGCTATCTGGGAGACGATGTCGTGAACTTTGTTCGTTACTTCTTTGTTAATTAAATGTTAATACACATTACCATAATTACAATTTAAGCCGAAGGTTTAAGCATTTGTTTTGTTCTGGATTTACATTCTCATTTAAATAAATCACTTTACATTCACGCTGATTATTTTGATAGAAAATTGTATTTGCTTGTTTGTTTTAACTTTTTTAAATACAAACGAGCAAACACTTCCTCTTTATTACAATACCAGGGGGTCAATTCTGCTAATTTTTGTCATAATTGTCTCTCAGTGGTGTTTTAATCTTTATACTTAATTCAGGTTCGCAAAATTTGTGACGACTCGATAGGGACTTTGGCGCGTAGTACGCGGCCGAGTAAGGTATCAAATTAAATGTACTCGAGTCTATTTGTTCCGAAAACTATAAAATATACAAAATGTTAAACGTGATGATCACAAACTGCAATTAAAAAGTGTCATTAAAAGTGAATTTTTCGTCGATCGACGAACCCGAGTATCGGGTTGTAACCGCCCTAGTAGTAGTGTTTATTAACACTGTTGTAACAAGAACTGTGTAAATCAGCACTACCATTGAAACACCACTGGAATACCATTGTGGCTAAGCATTAGACTCAGTGATACTTGAGTTCAGTCTCAGCTGTTACAAGCTTACAAGCACTTTTCGATGTCAAAGAAGCTACGCCATCACAAAACCCTACGACAGGAGGACCTACCTTGTAACAAGAAGAACCGGCAAAAAACTCCTCTAGGACAATTTTTTCTCCCTGAGTCAAATCAGTCAAAAAATCACCAGAGCTTGCCATTCTGCGTTTATGACAATAATCGTAGGTACATTCGACTTAAAGGACGAACCTAATTATGTTACAGTCAAAAGTTTTAATCGGTTAGAAGTAGTTTTAACTGAAAAAATCTGTTAAAAGTAAATTCCACCTATGCCCTTTGTTAAAAATAGTTTTAACTAATCCTCTCAGTCAAAATTGGTTTTAACGACGTTGGTCAAAACCATTTCAAGTGCAAAAATATTGGGCAATACGAATATTGACCAACTTGTACTCAAATCATTAGCCTTAAAATACGCCTAGACTGTTGCGTCAATCCACTGAGACAGTATTTGCACTAAACAGAAATCAGCTTTCATCAAAATTCCCGGTTTTAGTTTTTTTATTTCCTTTCAGGCCACGGATTATGAGACACAATAGATTGTTCTCTGGACACCGGTGTCCATTGTTCTCTGGACATCGGTGTCCGGTTCGGGTTTGATGAATTGAAATATTAGCAAAGGAAATTCAAAATCTGCCACCGGACACCCAATACATTTAACCGATCAAGACTTTTAGATGTGACATATATGTCGCAGCCATCTGGTTAAATCGGCCTTTTAATTGAACGGCTAGCCCGTTTATTCAACGCCGGCATTCAATTAAATGGCTAAAGAACAACTTAACAAAATGTTGAATGAAACGTTTAACGACTTTGCTAAACGTCATCTTTAGCCGTTTCGTTAAATGGACTAGGGTAAAACTACTTAATGAACCCACTATTTTGGTAGTTTTTGGGGGGTATTAGCAAAGAGACTTCTACGGTTTGATAAAAACCTCAAACATTAAAAATATTTATTTTTTTCTCAGTATATCTATTTAACAAAAAAATGCGAATTTCCAACGAAAAAACATACAAAAACATTGTCAGCTGAGCGAGCTATCTGACGCCTTATTTGTTTTGGTGACACCAGCGCGCCTTAGTGGTAAAAAAAACTAATTTTAAATCACCTGCCTGAATTCACGTCAGCCATCTTCAGTGAGCTTACAATCAGCCAATTAGTTGAACGTTGAGTGATGTTATTTCAATCAATTATCGACCTAAGCATTCAATTAAATGCCGGCGTTTAATGAATGGGCTAGCCTTCCAATTGAATGGCTGGTTTAACCAGATGGCTGCGACATATGAGAGAGAGAGAGAGAGAGAGAGAGAGAGAAAGAAATATTTTATTAACACAAAAGACCACAATACAAAGTACACACACATATATACACTGCGTATTACATTATAATTGTACAGGAGTTTGTTATACTCGTAAATAAGGACCCTGATAAATACTAGTACGGTTAAATACAAAAAAAAACTAACGAAAATATAAGTACATCGTATTGTTTTTTAGGTAATAAATTGCCTGGTTGCATGGTCGCGGTCGTTAAGATACAATCTGTTCCTGTGGGAATGATTTCCTATAAGTTCATTAATTGCCATGTTGAAAAAACACCAATATTTGATAAGAGTTTCATGATGATAAAGGAAGGTTTATTTACCGCGATTTATTATTATACCTTCTACTCGTGCAATATATTTAGTTTTTATTATTTTGTACGGTAAATGGTCACAAGTTGTGATGTTAAAGGAACAAAGGCCACCTACCGACAATATGACAGTTGTAATATGAATAATGTGCTTAAATCACATTATTTGCCAAATAAGCTCTTGACGGGATTGCGTTGAGATCGAATGGCAATAATCATTACTGATTTTCGACGTTGACTCGTTTTTAATTGCCGCTAAAATCGATTACTAGAATACAAAATTACTTCATTTACTTATTTCAAGTATTATTTTTTAGTTTAGTTACTTATTTTAAGTAATAATTATAGACGTTTGACTTTAATTCAATCTCGATCTCAATGCGATCGTATAAAGAGTAAGGGGGCAGATCTTATCAGTCGGTAGTGAAATTACATAAATCCAATGATATTGTAGGTATACATCAAATATCATTGCGTACATCCTATAATGTTTTCACAAACGAAAATCCGCGACTCGCGACTAAGTCGATTTTATCACCCTACCCTTCATCTTTATAGCAGTTCCATGGGAGAAGCTTAGCCTTATAATCATACCAGGGGCCGTACCGCGCAAGTGGCGTCGGCATCGAAACCGGCTTCATTTGACAGATGGATGTGACTCATTGCTGTTTCTTTTTGACACAAATTAAAACTAACCAAAGACTAAGAGCAATATGTCACGTCCATCTGTCAAATGAAGTCGATGTTGATGACGACGACACTTGCGCGGTAGGGGTCCAGATTGGTAGGCTGAAGATGCAAGCGCACCTCTCCCGAAATCCACTAAGGAACTGGCTATCTTATCTCTAACTGCTGGAACACAACATGCTGAAAACATTGCTTTAGATGCTTATTCATTGTAGGTAGCCCTAGCATATCCCAACTCTTAAGCAACCATCCATACGGGTGAGAGCAAACTCTTCACCCTGAAAATGCATTGTGCACAGTTATGTCTGACACACGTGCACCATGTTTGGCAATCTTTTAACTGGCGAAAACGTAACGTCAAACGTAAATATTTGCTTGACGGAAGATATTTTATTACTTATGATTTTTAAATAGAAAAATATTGAAAAAAAATTACTCAGCCGCAAGTGAATTCTCAGATGGGACTCGAAGCACGACCTTTGGAAATCCGGTCCAATGCTCTTACCAAAATGCAAAAAATAAAAAATCATAAAAAATATATTTTATTAATTTATTAGAAGAACACCAAACATCGTAAGGTAAAACAACTACTCTTAGAAGATATAGGACAATTTTTACTACTCTTGACCAAATGTAAGAAAACTCATAATAGAGATAGGTGTACTAGCGAATACATTAGCAAATATTAGAAAATGACACTTTCGCGGACACTTACACCCATATTCTAAGTCGTTCCTCTAAAACTTACTCGTCCTCGACTTAACGAAACCTCATTGAAAACCTCTTCAAAATACTCCTCGAAATCGGTATTCTAAATCATAACTCCGTAAGGACCTGGAGGAGCCAAAGAGTACGTAGCCACTCCGTGTTAACCCTAGCGCACACTATAATTTTTACCCACGACGAGGTTGAGTGGAGTGTAAAAAGTTTTGGAGGAACAACAGACACAAAAATTTTCTATGAATATTTTACGTATACTCGCATTATTGTACAGGTCCTGAATAATAGTGTACTAGGTTATGTATGTATTTTTGTAAGTATAAATGTTTTTCGTTCTTTTCTACCTGTATGTATAAACTTGGTCCTTCGAACAGTCGGATACAAACAGCGAGTTCTGACAGACACTTAGCTGCATTCATTCGTAACAGCTTAGAACTACAGCTCACAATTAAATACGAATAAATTTAACTACCAACATATGTCTATTTTAGAGAATGCTCTAAAAAAGGCCAGGTGAGAAGTACCAAGAATAAACAGCTTGTATGGCAAGACTGATTCATGTTTAGGAAGCTGGAGAAGTAAACAAGTATGTCAGTTGTCAATAAAGACTGTTGAGGTCTTTGAGCCAGTAAAAGACAAAGGCGATGGCGGCTGCTAGTTATATAACATACATATTTTTTTCATATTTCATAATCCCATAACTGTAGGGTTTTTATATAACTAAATCGAAAGGCATATTTTTTTCTGAAAACTTAAGTTTTCTTTTTTACTTTTCCTTACAAAAAATAGTTCTGGCAAACTTTTGATTGTTAAAATACTTGGACTGGACTTGGCGAAACTATAAGTGTTCCTTGTTTTCTTTACTACGGACCCCTAAAAACACGTTGTATATAGTAAAAAGGCGAAGGTTCCGTATAGCAAAATAATAAAGGCCCATCCACCATTGGACATTAATTCATTAGGGTGAGAACCGAGAACCCTTCCGACCGAGGGCACAATAGAATCTCTCGACTACGCGTTGTGTCAAATAAAACTAGTCTTATGAGCTACCATGGAGGTACGAAGAATTTTTATATACAGAAAAACACAAAATATGGGAAAAAGGAAAATTTTCCGACATAAGTACATCAAAGGTACATCACCAATAACATCTATATATAAATACTTCTACCGAAAAGTATAAATATAATACAATAATAAGTACCTATATGATTTTGCTTATCCAAGTTCAATTACTTTGAGAATATTGCAAAGAGGTAAATACCTAAATAAAAAAATCATGCAGCAGTCATGATGCATTACTTCCAATTGTTAGCTTTTATTCAGGTATTTAGGATTTATAATTTATTATTATTAATTACTAATATTCAATTTTCAGTACATTTGATTGATTGATTATTCATTTCACCATTATTTATTACCTATACCTAGTATGGCATATCACACTAGCTAGTCTGAGAAGTCTATGAATTCAAATATAACGTCAAAATGGCGTCGTTGCTGCTCGAGACTTCAACGCTTACGCAAATAAATTATTCCTGTGATCCAAGTGTGAAGTGCGAACCGAGTGCATAAATTGTTAAATATGTTAAAAGTCCTAACGTAAATAACGTTTTCTATTTATTTGTAGTTTATAAAATTGTTTATTGAGAATTATATGTGTTTGTAAGGAATTAAGTGTGTCTTTCTCTTACAAAAAGCCCTTATCTGGATTGAACGAATACACAATGCACAAAGGATTATTTTTATCTTTCGTACCTTTTGGGTGGCAGTAGGACTTATTACCAACTTATTTTCTTCGTTGTTGTGTTCCAGAGAGAGCTAGTTCCTCATTTGAGGATTCCGGAGAGAAATGTGATTCCACCTCCATCCTTATCACTGCTTAATATATGAGCTGATATGATTATTGTTTCCCCGTCGTTTAGTTAAAAAAATATTTGCTTTAAATTTATGTGTAATGAAACGGTCGTTCGCACGGCAAAGCGTTCTTCGTATAATTTCCGTCACGATTTTAATTTTTCATTAAATCCTGTACCAGCGATAAATCATGAAAAACACGTTAAACTATATAAATATGTTTGGCACTTCTAAAAACCATTAACTTTTGCCTTTATGCAGTAATAAAATTCTGTGTATTTTTTAATAAGACATACATTACATACAAATAATCAGCAAACAAGATAATTTTTTAGATGTAAATGGCCAAAAGAAAAACTACTGGTTATGTGAAATAAGAAAAAAAAATACATCATAAATTTTTGTTCACTAGAGTAATTTGAGACGAATTCATTCACTATGTAATTTGCAGAAATTTAAAATAGTAAAAACTAAAGTTTATAGGCATTTAATAATCTAAGCGTGACGGAAATTAGGGACACGAGGATTTTTTTTATTTTTGCTTTAAGGATGAATTCAACGATGCATTTTTGCATAATAATCATTTAAGTGACAAAAATTTCAGGCATAACAGAATAAAATTAAATAAGCGAACGGAACTGACAGCGTAACACGTAGGTACGGGACATCGACGGCTTCGTTTGACTGCCGCGGCACTACTGACTAACGTTTAACAAAGATGGGTATAATTTACTCAGCTATTGAGGTATTCGCAATTCCTTAACCGTGACAAAAATTACCGGGACAAAGATAGTTTTCGTTCTATCTGAATAAATACATTGATAAACTGATAACATTTTTTAAATAACAAAAGATATTAATTTACTATCAAAACATATAGACGGTAATGTAAAAATCATAGCACGACGGGTAGAGTCTTAGCCTTCATCATACCTGATGTTAAGTATTGATAAGGCTGAAGATGGAAGCGAGCCTCTCCCGGAATCCTCAACCACTGAGGAACTGGCTATCTTATCTCGAACTGCCGGAACACAACAATACTGAAAACATTGTTGTTATGGCGTCAGACTTAGATAAGATGGTGGTAGCTAGCCAGGCAGGCGGACTTAAAATAAGTCCTACCACCAACCAAACCGAATACAATATAATATACCCCCGCTGGTAATCGAACCCCTGGGTCCGATACCGGTGGTAGACTAGACCACAGAGGCGGTTAAAAGAGGCAGTGTTTTGCAACTATTAAAGGTAAAACGTATGATTCAGGGTTCTAGACAGCGAATGGCAACTTTGTAAAAATATTTTGGATGGTGTTTCACCAAATTAAGAGGATATAGACTTAAGCGCGTGCTACGCACGTGAGTTTTTCTGACCTTTGACCGTGATAAGGTCAATTTAAAAAAATAATTATATTATTCGGCCGTCTACATTTTTTTTGTGATTTTTGAAGCTATTAGTGAAGGCTGTAGGTGTTATACTCATGGCGCTGGCTGGAGGGAACATTAGAATGGATAACACGGGCCTTATATATAGAGATTTCTTATCAAAAAATCAGCTCTGAAAAATTAAAGACTTAGTAGATATTTATACGGACGCTCAAAAATTCAGTCCGCGTAGAATGACCGAAAATGTAAGTAATTTTAATTATATTATTATAATTTCTAGACAGCTGTGAAGTTGTATGTATGTGGTCACCTAATTTATTACAATTTCAATCGTTTATTGCTTATATCATAATGTAAATAAAGGTGAAACAAAATAAATGGAGACCATTATGAACCCTGTCGGGCACAGCAACTGGATGAAAGGAACATTGCTTAGTCTTTCTGACCCGGATTATGAACACAATACATATTCCATTGTTCTCTGGACACCGGTGTCCGGTTCGGGTTTGACGAATTAAATCGCATGAGAAAATCGCCAAACTAAGCCATGGGTCATCTTATTGACTGAAGCAATGAGTAAAACGACGCGCGCGGTAGCGAGACTAAGGTTGCCAGATGGCCGGGAATTCCGGGAAAGTCCCGGAATTTTGCGTGTGGTCCTGTGTCCAGTAATAACACTATATTGTCCCGAAATTCACGAATGCTAGTTTTTTCCCACAAAGTTACGACACCACGGGGTGTGTGCGGACTAAGTACTTGCAGACACAAACTACAAGCGCCCGCCTAACCGACCTAACTATAATTTTGCAATATTTTTGTTATTGGCCGTCCTATATTTTTTTTTTATATATTTGTCCCGTAAATGATAAGTCTGCATCTGGCAACCCTAAGCGAGACCGATTTTACAGATTAGGCAAAAGACAAGTAGTAAATAATTATAGCGATTCAAGAGAAATCCATCTAAACGATGCTAATTATAATTGGTGTCAACTAATTAAACCAATTTCAATAGTATACGTAACCCCATTTGAGAATAATCTTGATTTTTCGTATTTTTAAGGGGTGTCAAGTCAAGAAGTGTCAAGGTCGAATCATAAAATCGCGTTTCTGGTTCGTTACAAATCTAGATAAAGGTACGATGAAATGTATATGTCGCAGCCATCTGGTTAAATCAGCCGTTTAATTGAACGGCTAGCCCGTTCATTGAACGCCGGCATTCAAATTAATGGCTAAAAAACAACTAGCCAAAATGTCGAATGAAACGTTTTACGACATGGGTATACGCAGGGGCGTGCATTCCATATAGGCAATTAGGCAGTGCCTACCTCATTCAAAACCTAAATAAATATACAATAAGTGTTAAAGTTATTTTATTTTAGTTTAAACTTCTATTCAACACTCACCCACTAAGATATTCCTTACGCTAAATACTGAATACCTACCGATAGGCAGTCTCGAAATTGCCTACTCGAAACAAGCAGCGTTTCATACAAGAATACAACATATTTAGAAAAAGTATTGCTCAGGTATAAACCGCCCATGGCAAGAAGGGCGCTGTTTGTACGTGTAACGTTCTAGCTTAAACTTCCGGAATATGTCAGTATAAAGTAAGCATGCCTACCTGACGAATGAATTTGGTCGCGAATTATTTTGTTCAGGAGTTATTTTAAAACTGTCATATTTCCTAAGATATTCATTAAAATTTAATGATGCAAAGGACAATTTTGTTCAAAATTAAATACTTGTGATGATTAACGTATTTATTTAGATAAGGATTAATATCATGTTTATGAAAACAGCTTCTCAAATAATACATTAGTTTAGAACAAATTTTATTATCTGAAAAATGGTTATAGTGAGTTAACCATACAACATAAACATATGCTGTCGCGGACTTTTTTTTAGAACTTTTGATGGGGAATAATTTCGTCATACATGATTTTTACATAACTTTAACCGTTTACACACCGTCCGCAACGGAAGGTCCCAAAACTAATATATGTTTCCCGTTTCTGTAACGTTTTACATTAATGCTCTGCTCTTATTAATCGTACCGTGAAATAAAATATCTTATTACCTTCCGAGATAAATGGACTATCCAGCACAACAATTTTTTTTTCAATTCGAACTAGTAGATCCGGAGATTAGCGTGCTCAAACAATCAAACTCGTCTGCATTTTAATATTCCTACTAAATATTACGAACCTTATCATTTATGACTAGCGGCCGTTCTCGGTTTCACTCGCCGCGTGGTTGCCGTTATTATAATATCAGGATAATTATAAATATTTGCATACAATGTGGTCTTCTGACATATAAGCTACATTGCTGTAAAGTTTCATCTTAATCAGTTCAGTAGTTTTTGAGTGAAATAGTAACAAACATTCCTCCATCCAAATATCCTCACAAACTATCAAACTTATAATATTCGGTAGCAGGATAGGATAAGTGCAAAGTTACTATTTAGATCTACAGTGCCTACTTCGCTGGAAAACCAATGCACGCCCCTGGGTATACGTGATATTTAGCCGTTTCGTTAAATGGACAAGGGTAAAATTAATGGACCCACTATTTTACTTTTGGGGGGTATTAGCAAAAAGACTTCTATGGTTTGAAAAAAAAACCACACAACTTAAATTTTTAATCTATCACGTGACCTGCAGGCCTAAGGCAGCAGGAGTACAAAAAAAATACTTTAATTATTCTCAGTAGATCTATTCAACAAAAAATGCGAATTTACAACGAAAAAGACATCCAAAAACATTGTCAGCTGAACGAGCTATCTGACGCCATATTTGTTTTGGTGAGACCAGCGCCGCAGTGGTAAAAAATATAACAAAATATAAATCACCTGCCTGAATTCACGTCAGCCATTTTCAATGGGCTAGCTTACAATCAGCCAACTAGTTGAACGTTGAGACGTTGAGAAACAGGCTAACTACTATCTGTGAACCAAATTTCATCCAAATCCGTTCAGTAGTTTCAGAGCCTATTAAATGCAAACAAACAATCAAATCTTTTAGTATAAGTAGATTTGATTTTCGTAACAATAAATTCTGTGGCAACACTAGTTGTCATTTTTGACAGAACTGATACCCGCTCAATTCGTAACTCTCTCTAATACGAACCGCCGCGCGGGCGCATTATCGTATGCAATTTTTATAGTTTATTTATCAAGTTATTCTTAAGCCGTCAAACTTTCATTAAATTGGTGCTCGAGGAAAGAAGACGTGGATATTGCATCGAGGGGTAACGACTTTGACTACTATTTAACTACTACTTGACTAGATGCTATGCTGCGGGGGAGCCAGCAGTCTACCTGGTAAGTGCTAATTTCATGAATGTGACGGCTTAAACATTTCTCGCGTTTTAGAATTACAGTCCACTATTTAAATATCCATTTTGTGATCCCTTTTTCGTACAGTAGATATGATTACATAAGTAGGTACTACCAACCAGGCAGTGGCATATTCTGATAGCTTGATGTGCCGTAAAAATCCTATACAAGTCTTGTCCATTTTTTTCATAGTTCCCGTTAGATAGCATTAGATAAGGATACGATGAGACGTATGTAGGTTGAAAAGGGTGCTGACTCGAGTCTCTGATTGGCCGAAAATCTCTTCGCCGAGATATATTGTTCTTTCTTGTCCCTATTCCCTATATAGCTTTTTAAATGTAGTTATATGCATCGAGTGATTAATATGTAGTTTAACTTTAGTACCAATCCTTGGGACCGAAGCGTAAAGTCGTCCGTTTCAAGTCGTACGGCATTTTTTTTAAGATTTCGGCCTTGGTGTTAACCTATTTTTCATTAAGAATAGTTATTAGCTAAAAGTTTTATTTAATTGTGGTGAAAGGGAAAAGTTGTTAGACATCTATAAATATGGGTACCTACACATCAAATAGGGTATGCTAAAGAGGTGCTCTTGAGCCAAGTCGCACCAGATAACTTAAAAACTGATTTATGATTATAGCATCTGTCAAATCTTATACATTTGCTCACCGATTAAAGTTACCGCTAAAGTTAGATGATATTCAGTAGAGATGGCCAAGAGGCGGGGCTCAATATGAAATATGGCTCAATAGTTGTTTTTCTTTATGAACGACGGGGAGACTCATAGCCTTCATCATACCTGATGTTAAGTATTCATAAGGCTGAAGATGGAAGCGAACCTCCCGGAATCCTCAATCACTGACACAATAATGCAGAAAACATTGTTGTTATAGCGTCAGACATAGATAAGTTGGTGATAGCTAGCCAGACGGACTTACAACAAGTCCTACCAATAACCAAACCGAATACCAATATGTACCCCCGCTGGGAATCGAACCCGGGACCCCTATGTCTCATACCGGTGGTTGTACCACTTGACCACACAGTCGGTTAAAATTATTATTATTATCTTCATTATGCCTTATCTAACACATGTTTTTTATTTATATTTTTCGGCCTATTATTATTGTTATTATTTTTACGGTTCACACTACAGTTGGCAACTATACGAGGGCTGCTATTTATGTATCCGGAATAATGTCAATGACAAAAGTCATTCGTTCAAAAAAAAACTTTGCAAATAGTCGCTTGAAATTTTTTTTGTATACATGGCTACACTGCCTCTAGAGGATCGTAAAACGGTTAATTCTCAATGGTAAACGACCATTTGTTTGCCAGAAGACTTTGAAGAAATAAGAAAGAACAACCGACAACGCAGAATCTTCTTCATCATGGCATTGCTAGCTGCCACACATCGGCCGAAACAACTCGGTATTCGATAGATCAAAAGATCGTATTAACAGGTCACCCGCCGTACAGCCCCGACTTGGCTCCCAACGACTTCTATTTATTCCCAACCGTAAAGAATAAATTACGTGATCAACGTTTTCCGAGCCGTGATGAAATGAGGCTGTTGATGCGTTCAAAATGCACGTTTTGGAGATACCTCAATCCGAATGGAAAAAGTGCTACGAAAATTGGTTCCAACGTATGTTTTGCATTGCATTGATCATCATGGCGAATATTTTGAAAAGAAATATATCTATAATAAATGCTATATGTTTGTTTCACTTTGTTATTCCGGATACATAAATAGCAGCCCTCGTAATAAACCAATTTTCAAAATTCCAAATGTCGTTTGCTGCTAATTAAGACGTGTTGCCAGAACTTTCTACTGCATTTGAAATGTTGATTTAACAATTTTTCGGGAGTACGCCAGACGGAAACGCTACTAAAATCGCTCGACAGCTAAAAGGTGTGTCGCGGTAGGCGAAACCGCGCCGCAATGAAAATAGTTCCCATTCTGCGTCTAGGGTGGCCATGCCGCAAAATAAGTATAATATTCGGTATGTTTAGTAGCCCAATATTAACCTACTTTCTTATAATCTTTTTTGAGTAAGTACTTAAAGATAAATGTGTAATAAATTACGTACTCACAGGACACCGGACAAATCCTAGGGATTTTTGGTACGCTTGTCAACAGTGTAAAAGTTTTATTTTCTTAAATAAATTGAAAAAAAAGTAGTACCGTAAGTAAAATAACTGGTCCGGTTTTTAACCGACTTCAAAAAAGACGAAGGTTATGAATTCGTCGCGTATACCTATATATATATATATATATATATATATATATATATATATATATATATATATATTTTTATGTGTGTTCACCGATTAGTCGAGAACGAGTCGGTCAATTGGTCACCCTACCCACTTCAGGAAATGAAGCGAATTTCAGTGGCACTAAACTACACGGCGAATTTCATTTAAGTCAATAACCTTAGTGCTAAAACACGGTATTTTCTGCAATAGAAATATGAAATGAAGAATTCTTGTAATGACTTAAGTGAACTCAGGTATTTCTTTCAGGATTGAGGTATTACATACTTACAAACCCTCACGCGATAAATTCCTTGCGGGGTTATCAAAGCATCAAAGGTGCAATTTGAGAGTGAAATATTAATATGTATTTAACAAAGAAAACACAAACTTTCCAAACACTAGTTTATTTGCTACTGAAATGGCGAGAGAACAGGTGACAAGGAAGTCGAGCTCTATCCACGTTACTAATATTATAAAGAGGAAAGATTTGATTGTTTGTTTGTTGGTTTGTTTGCATTGAATAGGCTCCGAAACTACTAAAAAGATTTGTATGTTTGGTACACAGATAGTAGATAGCCTAGTTGTGATCATAGGATATTTTTATCTCAAAATTCCCATGGGAACGGGAACCACGCAGGTGAAACAGCGAGCAACCGCTAGTATAGGTATATAGAACGTACACACGCGCAATCCTGATAGCCAATCCAAACAGTTAAGAGAATTTTAGGAAAAAAAAATGGTACGGCTTACTTTTGTCATATTTCGATCCTTCGCCACTGATATCTATGGTAGTACATATCAAATATAATAATAATAATAATAAAATTCATTTATTCCATCATCACACAATAGGTTACTTATGTCTAAAATGTAACAAAATACGAGAACAAAATTGAGTACGATAATGTCCTGAAGTGTGAGAAGCTGGTGCCTGTAATAGGTTTAGAACCGGTTACACAGGTCACCAGGCCACCCCCGCAAAAGGATACATTGTGCTCCTAATTTTTTGTGTTTGTAAGCCTATGTGTAAGTATTAAATAAAAATAAAAAGAGATAAAAACTTAACAGCTAAAACATTATTATAATGCAGAATTTTGCAGTTAAGTACGTGTCTGTGTAGTGTGTACTTATCGGTGTAGGTGTTTGTGTGTGTGTGTGTGTGTGTGTGATTATGTATGTGCCAATTAAATTATAAAGCCAAGATAACCCGAGAGGAAAAGCTAATCCAACATATTATTATAAACATCACTCTTATTTGATAGAATCAGGCGTTACTTGGCAGAAATCCATATTTAAGTACCGAGACTCGGTGCTGGTATTGCACGGTCTAACAACTTCTGAGGATGCTCCGTGTGTAGTCGAATCACGTGTAGAGTAGTCGGTGAAGGTGCAAGGTGTGTCACATCTGTGTGTTGCATCTGCATTTATTTGCGGGCGGGCGGGCGGTTCATCTTGCATGTAAGTTTTTCTTGCGGAATTATGTTACATATTTTTCGTTTTCTACTATCACTCTCTTAGTCACACCTCATTGATGCCCAATGATGCCACTTTTGGCATTGGTTGGATTCTAACATGTTAAAGCCAAAGTCAAAGTCAAAGTCAAAGATTTTTATTCAAATAGACTTATAGATAAGTACTTTCGAAAAGTCCAACAATTTTTTTTCCTGACTAGCCATTCAGGACATCTTTTAACTGATAAGAAGAACGGCCGCAAGAAACTTATCAGCTTTATCAGAAACAACAACATTTACAGTTGTTCGGAAACAATAATGCCAGGTCACCAGCCTATTGCCTAAATTAGATTTCGAATATACCTTGTCCATTTCTACGCTTTTCTTGTCTGCAGAGAGGTAGCAGTTGGCACATCCTATGTTTTTCTTTCACTGACATTCCAGCTAATTCAACTAACTAATACTACCAAAACGATATTTAATTGACTAGATTATTAGCAGGCAATTTTTGGAATGCAACTAAAATAATTGAAATGAAACAGCTTATTTTATTTAGTCTTAAAAACCAGAAGTGTAGTTGATTTTTTAAAAAAAGACACGAAAATAACCTAAAGCACGATTTAATTTCAAATTTATCACAAAAATCAATATGCACTAGAAAGCACGTCCTTCCCGTCCGAGCGCCGCAGCAAAAGTGGCGCGAAATCGATTCGACGTCAAACACGTCATATCTTGTCCCCACCCCGACCAATTTCCGGTGGCGGAGAAGGGGGAACTTGTAAGACGGCCGTTCCTGGCAGCTGAACGTCCTCGTCAGCTTCATTGGGGATCAGCACCGCAGCCTCATCAGCATCAGCCCTTGGTGCCACGACTCCACTAGGTCCTGGCATGTGGTCCTCGTCAAACCTCGGAGTAGGGTCCTCTTCGTCTGGTTCTTCATCTACAACATACATGTAACAACAATAAGCAAACAACACTTTTAGTTATTTATTTTCAGCACTGGCTACTCAACGCAACAAGAACACAAGCGTGCACTCAAGTGATCAAGACACGATAAGCAACCAACACATATCAATTTAAGCAAATACGCTACTCGGAATGAAAGAGTTCCGGATCTCAATCATCCGCGATAACGAATTCATTACAACATAACATAAAGTACGGTTCATGTTACCATCTAGTGGCCCATATCGAGGCTCCAGATGCCAACACAAGCAAAGTTAAATGCCACAATGTCGGGGCTAAGTAATTGCCACAATGTCGGGGCTAAGTAATTGCCACAATGTCGGGGCACAAGATATTGCCATAATGTCGAGGCAAAAGCAGTTGGCCATAATGTCGAGGCACGTGAGACTTGCCATAATGTCGAGGCAATCACTCACCACTACCGAAGAACGCTTCGCACGCATCGGGCGTCCACTCGCCACGCCACTGCACCATATGTTCTGCAGCAGTCTGGGTCTTTTTTCCATAAGACCCGGCCAACAGCTCGAGCTCGTAGCGGTGGTGTGGTAGTGCTCGCATGACCTTATAAGGGCCACGCATGCCGGAGTCCAATTTTCCGGTGCTCTGCGAACCCTTACTGACAAAAACATAACTGCCAACAGCAAAATTACGAGGCACTCGACGACCTTCATTCACATAAGCGTCCTGGCGCCGTTGGTTAGCAGCTAGCAACTCGGTTGTTCGTTGCCTCCGCAGTATCATCAATCCCTCTCGGTTTGGATTGGTATTGTTCAATGCCACATCTCGCACCAAGGACCGTAGGACTGGGGTTGTCCCCTCGATGCCAGCCAGAATTTGATGGGATGATGTCAGCGTGGTAGCTTGCTTGGTAATGTTCAAAGTGAGTTGGACCTTCCACAAAGCGTCCGACCAGGAAGCACCCTTATTGTTTACTTCAATACGCAACATGTTGAGGACTGTCCTGCAATACCTCTCGACCTGCCCATTTTCACGGTGCATCTCTGGAGTTATGAAGTGTATGGAACTACCTAGTTCAGTTACCCAGTTTTGAAACGATGCACTTTCAAACATTCTACCACGGTCGCAGATAATGGTTGACGGAGTACCAAATAACGAAATGGCGTTGGAAAACACGCGCTTAAGCTCGTCCGTGTCTTCTCTATATATAGCGTAGAGCAAGCAATATTTGGAAAATGAGTCAATAATTTTATGAATATATTTGAAACCATTCGACTCCGTTAATGGTCCAAGAGCGTCAGTGTGAATCACCGTAAAGGGGACATCAGGTTTAGTCCAGGATTCAATTGATTGACTAGAGGCTCGAGGCACTTTTTTATGTGCTAAACAAACTATACAGTGGCCAACGTATTTTCTTACGAAGCCTCTTAGGCCCGGAAACCAAAAATGACGAAGTATTAAGTCAGTGGTCTTGTCAATGCCAATATGGTCATGGTCGTCATGAAAGACTCTCAAAAGGCTTAGTCTATGGCCTTTTGGTATAAAACAGAGAAGACGCGAATCTTCGCCGGTTGGTGAAAACTTATAATACAACAAGTCATTCTTTATAACAAATCGAGTAGCATCTAATTGACCGTCTTTTAGTTTTTGCATTAAACTCTGGGTCTCTAAATCAGCTGTTTGAGCAATTTTCGCCCAGTTTCGCGGATTTTGAATGTGAAAGACGTTAGCGGGCTGTCGGCTAAAGAAATCAGCATGTTGCATAAGGCAACCTTTTCGATATTCTAAAGTGAACTCAAAATCTTGCATGTAAACCCACCAGCGCGCCACGCGAGGTAATAAGTCCTTTTTGCGTTCGGTTAATTTTAAGGAATTACAATCGGTAACTATTTTAAATTTAATGCCAATTAAATAATGCCTAAAATGTTGTAGTGCGCGTATTATTGCAAGAGTTTCAAGCTCGTAGCTGTGATAGTGGGATTCTGCGCCTTGAGTGGACTTACTAAAATAACCGACAACACGCTTCCGCCTGCCCTCATGTTCCTGAAGTAGAATCGCTCCGTAGCCTATCGCACTGGCATCAGTGTGAAGCTCGGTAGGTAATGTAGGGTCGAAAATTGCTAAAACAGGCTCTTCAGTTAGACATTTAATAACATAGTCACGAGCTGCGTCTTGCTCTGGACCCCATATAAAAGGTTGACCTTTTCTAAGCAATTTGGTAATACAAACGGTTTTAGATGCATAACCAGCAATATATCTACGAAAATAACTGGCCAGTCCAAGAAACTGACGTACTTCTCGCACATTAGTTGGCTTTGGGGATCTTACTAAAGCCTCAGTTTTACTCGGACTCGGCCGAACCTGACCATGTCCAATTAATCGGCCCAAATATTCTAGTTCAGTGTCTAAAAACGTACACTTCTTTAGATTAACTGAAAAACCTGCACTTGTAAGTGTTTTTAGCACATCTCGCAGAGTTTCTAAGCCTTCTGTAACAGTATTGGACATGATCAAGACGTCATCGATATAGGTCAGAACCTTACCAGTATCCATCAGGTGCTTGAGGGTTTTAGATATGATTCTTTGGTAAGTGATAGGAGCATTAGCAAGCCCGTAGGGCATTTTCAAATATTCGTAATGCCCCTCAGGCGTCACGAATGCTGTCTTGCTGATAGAATCATTATCCCGCATTGGCACCTGATGAAAGCCAGTCGCCATGTCTAAGCTAGTAAACAGCTTAAAACTACCCAATCTATCGATATGATCATCTATCAAAGGCAGTGGAAATCGCTCCTTAACAGTGATTGCGTTCAAGGCTCGGTAGTCCACGCACATCCTATCGTCCCCGTTCTTTTTCTTAACAAGGATGATAGGACTTGCGAAGTCTGACTGGGATTCCCGAATAACCCCTTTATCCAACAAATCACTTATAATGTTACGGACACGAAGTTTCTCGTCAGCTGAAAGTTTGTATGGTCTGTAATTTATCGACGCATCACTGCTAAGTTTAATCTCCATGCTACCAGTGTTTACTGTAGAGGTCGCCGTACCGATGGTGAAGGTGTCAGAAAAGTCATTAATCAGTGTCATTAGACGCTGTCTATCCTCACCAGTCAAGGGAGTTTTAACCTGATCGACCTCCACAGTAGACACAATTCGTACACAATCAACCCTAATTAATCGTTGAGAACAATTTGTGCGAATATAGGTAACTCCGTTACGATTTAAAATATCAGTACCTATCAATATTGGAGCCTGCATACAATCGGAAGGCACCACGTATAAATCTACCTCTAAACACAGTTCAGGAAACTCTAAAACAGTTCGAACATAAGACGTCGATTCAATGTCCTGACTGCCGATGCCACGCATTCGGCGATAAGTAGGAAGCTTATTAAAACTAAAATGCTTTAAAACAGACTCAGAAATAAGTGAAATATCGGAGCCGGAGTCCACTAAAACATCAATTGGTAATTTTTGGATAACAGCGGGCATCACATTGTTTCGTTTGGAGTCAACTCCGAGCAAAAATTTACATTGCTTGAGTTATTATTAGACTTAGATTCTATACGCTGTTTAACAAAACATGATTCAACGAGATGCCCGTTCTTTTTACAAAATGAGCACGTTTTAACCGACTTAGTGGACTGCGACTGCAAATTAGATGTTACAGACTTTGCTAGGTTTTGATTTGGTACATTAGTATCTAATCTTATTTTCTTAGGACAATTTATTTGCTTATGACCAACATTTCCACACGTAAAACAAGATATGCGGTCATATTTAGGGGTCTCACGCTTATGTGGTTTCGACGTACCACTAATAGGAGCGCGAGCAGGATTGTTGGTAGCAGCAGGTACACTTTTCGGTTTGACATACACCGATAAAAATTCAACCAAATCTTTTGGCTGTAGTTTTGCATTAGCGGTCGCGGCCTTCACTTGGGGATCGGAAATACCACGAACAACGATAGCAACTTTCAACTCATCTGTAAGTCCCCTGACAATATTAAGTCGCAAGAGGGACTTTCGCGCATATTCTGCATACGTGGCGAACTTGCTCGAATTCGTGCTCATTACATTGTACAAAACAGAGGCCAGGTCGACCTCACGCGGACACAACGAACGAAACTCGGATTTGAAGTTTGTCCATGTGCGTTCAGTGGTGACCCAGTCGCTAAGCCACGTTCGAGCATCGCCACGCAGGCAGTTACCGACACGTCCTAAACATTCCCCATCATCCCAGCGATTCAATTCACGACCGCGATCCACCTCTGCACACCACACGTCAAAATCATGGACATTAGGGTCGAAATTAGATATGTAGTAATGCTTAGATCTTACTTGAATTAACGATGACAGTGCACCAACAATCCTGTCCGCGGCATCCACGCTGGCATCGCATGAGGCCCCGGTGTGTCCTCCCACTGCGCGCATCTCCGTCGTACCAGCAGCTGACGTAGTGGCGATGGAGGCCGCCGTCAACGGGGGCGTAGGGGTCCTAGTGCTCGAGCGCAGTACGGGAGTAGACGATGATGCGATTGGTAAAGGCATCCGCTCTTCTAGTGCATCTAACCTCTTAATACATCTTATTACAACCCTATCGTTAGAATGTGTCGTACATATAATGAAATAAGCCGTGGTAATAGAAAAAAAAAAAGGAAAAGTTAGTTTTGTAATCCAATTATTATTGTTTTGGTTCGCATAAGTTTCAAATAATTGTGCATGCTGTGTACGCTATTATTGGATTAAAGTCTTGGCTCATATATTTAGCATAGATTATAAGTTTTGTAATGACTTTAATCTGTAAGTGTACCTATAACAAATAAATAAATAAATAAATTATATCCATAGGATCGCGTCGAGGGCTGTCGCGGCAGGCATATGATCCATCGCGACGCCGTCGCGCGTTATCAAAATTAGGAGACCTATAACGACGTCTAGGTGATCTACTATATGAATCGCGAGAACGGTTCCTACGCTTAGAATAAGCATCACGATTTTTACGAGAAACATGCTTTTTATTACGTCGTCTACTAACATTTTCACGATTACTTGATCGAGACTCGCGATCTGACATTATCACAAAAGGTTAATACCAAATAAGTGCTTACAGAGTAAATCCAAACGATCACACAAAACACCAAAACAATTTTCGAATAGAATCTACCGCACACACGTTTTTATTTAAACTTTAACGTTTTTCTATTTTCTGCATCTATTTTCAAAACTTACGATGGCGAACGATCAAAAACGCGCGAATCAATCCCACTTCTGATCTTAAAAACCAGAAGTGTAGTTGATTTTTTAAAAAAAGACACGAAAATAACCTAAAGCACGATTTAATTTCAAATTTATCACAAAAATCAATATGCACTAGAAAGCACGTCCTTCCCGTCCGAGCGCCGCAGCAAAAGTGGCGCGAAATCGATGCGACGTCAAACACGTCATATCGTGTCCCCACCCCGACCAATTTCCGGTGGCGGAGAAGGGGGAACTTGTAAGATTAGATTATTTGCATTAGTTGAAATCTATTACGTCTATTTTAAGGTTGTTTTTATTTTCCCGACGTTTCGGCACCTTTTCAGCTGCCGTGGTAACGGGACCAGTCATCCCGTGAAGTCCCGTGACCACGGCAGCTGAAAAGCTATTTTTCACCTCACTTTCTCTGAAAAGGAGGTTTTGTAAATCAGTTTGGGCATAGAAAATCGCTTTTTGCGGCCTAGCGCGGCAAAGTACCTACTTTTTTAATTTAATACCTAAAAATATGTCATAATGCGTTCCGAATCGGACTATTGACTTTTTTGTTATATTTGATTCTTATTTTAAATAGCTTTAAATTAATTATAATACTCCGTTTTGGTTTTATTATATTATTTTAGTTCATTGAATCATAAAAACTATAACAATAAGAATAAACTATTTGTTATAAGAATTTTATATTAGGCTGGGTGAGATTTCGCAACCTATAATTGGATTTCGGACTGTGACATAAATCTTTATTTTTAAATTGTCTTTGTCTTGTACCTCATGTCAGTGTCAACATTTACGAAATCGTTTTTATTCTTATTAATAAGTAACAATATAATTCTACTTTAAATAACTTTGAATTAACTATAATACTCACTTTTTTATCATTTTAGTTGTTATATCATTAAAACAACGAGAATAAGGTATATTTAGATTAAACTTTATGTTTAAAGAATTTTTTACCGAAAGTTGACCGCGGAAACAACCATAAAATGTTCCTCGCTGTTGTGAGGTGAAAAATTGTGTGTTGCGCTCGGCAGAAAAGTTTTTAGCGTCTTGTACCTTTGAAATCCTCGCTTCGCTCAGGATTCGATCTTTGAACCACTCGCTACGCTCGTGGTTTAATCCTAGAATCCTTCACTTGCTCACATTTCAATTGAGGTAACTCGCCGCTAATTAACCAACTTTCCAGCCTTGCATAACAAATAACTATTATTTCTATGAACAGTGCGCGCCAAAACTTAATGTCCCGGCTACACACCCATGCTACGGCCAGGCTACGTGTTTATCGCGAACTTTTGCTCCTTCCACGACAAGTGCGGCCAAGCAATAATCACCTTCCTGTTCGTATTTTGAAATGTGACTATTGCTTGGCTACTTGGCCAGACTTGTAGCATTACCTGCGCAAACCGGTTTTGTAAGATGGAGCGTGTAGTGGTACATAAGATGTACTTATAAGAAACGATCTTAAAAGAAGTTCGTTTAGCTTCGGTAGCGCGGCATTATAGACAAATAGAATGGTGAAAGCCTAGGTACTAGTAGCCTAGGTACTAAGCCTAGGTAGCCTAGGTAGGTACATTTAAAAACAAAACTTTTTAAATAAAAATACTCACGTAAATGATTCTCAAACACCACAACGCCCCGGTGCAAAAAGAGCAAATAAAAAAGCGGGCGACGTGACGCGACTTTTAAATATTAAACTCAACAAGTTTTAAAAGGAAATAAGAAATTTGTCGAGTCAGTTGCTTGGCGAACGTTTAGAATAACTTAAACAAGTTAAAAAGTTAAGCTAGGTAGCATTTAGATAGGTTATGAGATATAACTTACGTATACATCCTTAGTTTTGGCGCGCATTGTTCATGGAAATAAAACAACTATTTACAAAAAACCTGGACAATTTAGTTCGTGAAATATAGCGCGTTTGATATCCGTAAAAGTTGTTTTACTTCGAGGTATATCGTGTGAAACACAACACTGACCTTCAAAGCTAAGTTTGTTACGCATTTTTAAAGAGCATAATAAGTAATTTTTAAAGACAACATGGGATCAAACGACCTCTGCCCTCCAAAACGATGCCGATATGGGTTGGCGATACAGGACAAGCAAGACAACTAGATGAAGAAGGCACAAGACTCCGTGGAGAAATTGCTATTAGCTATAGCTATAGCAAGAATTTGCTATTCAAGCGCAAAGAAGCTACGCCTTTGATTCACAAACCCTACAGCTGAAGACCTTGAAGCGAGAAGAACCGGCGAGAAACTCGTCAAGGGCTGTTTTTGTATCCCTGTCTTATTACATACAAAGTCGTCAAATTGAAAAATGCCCTTAAACTAGTATATGGTTCCTTTCCATCACAATTATTATGCAGAAAATTATAAAAAAATAAAAAGCACACACGTAACAAAGAGCCTATCTCTAGCAATGGACCCAAAGAGACTGATGATGATGCATTTTTCCACTTTAAGCTTTTTCATTTCACTTAAGTATAACTTTTTAACTTTAAATAATATGTAGGTAAGAAAGCATTTTCCTATATCTAATCAGTCTCTTCCAAAACATTAAGAATGGGAGTTCTAGAATATTCGCGAAAACTGTTTTAATTTCGTCTAACTGAATTACTTAGTGTCTTGATCAAGGGATTACAAAAGCGATTTGAACTCTAAATTTAGAGACCAAAGCTCAAATTGCAATGACAGAACTGAAACTTAAAGAAGTGAATATAGAAATAATGGCGCCATAAAATGTAGGGCTGCGAAGAAAAGTTTTTTCTTACCTTTGAAACTTTTTATAATTCTATATTTATTCTATATTATCTTCTATCAATTCTATATCATAAGCCATTTTATGGAAGAAGATTAGTCTGTGACGCTGTATGTGTGTTAAATACAAAAATGTAGCCGAGACCTACGTAGCATAACGTAGATATCTTCTGAATCACGGAAAAGGTCGAGGGAATAAAGTCTTTGGTCACCCGATTACAAAAGTTGCTTAACTGCCGCAATAACCACTGCCCCTTTAAGCTCTTCCGTAATTAAATACTTACAGTTTTTTTATTTGAAATCATTAATTTGACAACCCTAAAGAAAAATAGGCTTCTCTATACTTGGTAGCGGCGCGTGGGGGAAGGGAAGGTTGTATTATTTTCCTTGGATTCGTATTAAATTGAGGCAGTGCAGTATTAGGCATCTTACTTACTAATCATCCATCATCAGCCTGTGGACGTCCACTGCTGGACATAAGCCTCTCCTAGCTCACGCCTATTGTGGCGTTCATAGGAGGCTATTAGCCTACTGCTACCACGCTGGCCAGACGGGTTGGTAGAGGGTTTGTTTCAAGTTTTCCTTCTCGCACAGGTGTTCAATACGTCGAGCCTCTTAGTCGACTTACGACATCCCAGGCATGTAAGGGAGTGGTGACACGTGTATTCTTAGGCCGCCTCCACACGGCAACTTACTAATACTGCATAGGTATTTAACTGCGTCTGTGGTGATCTAGTAATTACACCACCCGGTATTAAACCCAGAGTCCCCGAGTTCGATTTCCAGTCATATATATTGTATTCTGTTTTAATTGGTGTAAGGACTTGTTGTTAGTCCGCCTAGCTAGACGACTAGCTAGCTACCACCGTCTTATGTAAGTCTGAGCCATAACAACAATGTTTTCAGTATTGTTGTGTTCCGGCAGTTAGATAACAGATAGCCAGTTCCTCAGTGGTTGAGGATTCCGAGAGATGCGCGCTTCCACCAGCCTTATCATTACTTTACATCGCATGATGAAGGCTAAACGTATCCCCGTTGCTGCCAATCACGTAGTCGTGGGTTCGATTCTCACAGGACACAAAAACTTTGTATTTTTAGTCCACATCTCCCTCTACTGGGAGATGCTAATTCAACCCGGTTTATAATTATTAAACTGTGACTGCAATGTGAATAAGATAGACTGGATCCGCATCACCAAATGCGCAACTTCGAAATGGAATTTCTGTTCTGTGGTATTAGCATTAAATGCATAAGGAGGGGTTCAGTGGTGCGGGGCGGGGTGGCTCTTGACAGACTGATCGTATTCGATCACGTTTGTTAAGCAACGCTCGGCCCGACGAGGTGTCGGATGGGAGACCGTAAAGTGGCATTACAACGGAGCGCTTCCGTGCTTCAGACGGCACGTTAAGCCGTCGGTCACGGCTCTTGTCATAGTAGTCGTTAAGCCAATTCAGAGGTCTTATAGGCGGTTTGATAAACTTTTACACCAAAGGTGGTCTAAAATCCTCATAGGAGAGAGAGAGAGAGAGAAAGTGTGGCAATTCAGTCTGCGTTTGTGGCGGTTAAGCAACTTTCGCTATGGTCAGTTAAGGGATGGGTAACCAAAATTTTACCAACTCCGTCTACTCCATTCTTCGGAAGGCACGTAAGTCGTTGACCCTGGCTGTTTTTCAGTCGTTTACACCCACCACACAAATCAGATTTGTGTAAAGGTTCCTTATCCATACTGGAAAAATCTACCTGTCTCAGAAGGCCTGAGAGGGTAAGATGAAACAGCTATTTTAAAATAAATATTAGCTTGTATCGGGCTATTTATTTTTATACTAAAGATAGTCAAAGAACCATCTCTACTATCACAATAGGATTCGAATACCAATAACGGAAACGCGTTTCCAGTTTATAAAGGAAGTGCGTCACTCTTCGACAACTCTTCGACGTGAAGTGTATTCATTTCGCGAGATTTCCGGTTACAAAGGAGTCTAGAATACTTCGGTTTAGGTTGATTTTATTAAACAAAGACTGGTATGTCTGTGACAGAAGTACCTATTCACTTTGTAATGTAAGTATTTTCACTTCACCTGACTCTCTCTGTTGTTTTTTTTGTTTATCAACTACTTAACCCTGTGGCGAAAGTTGATTAGTCAGTCCATTAGGTGAGTGAGTCCCCAATCAAGATGGAAACAACACCGGATGAAGAAGAACTAACAGGGAAAAACCGTTTATCATACGCATACCTGCCTGATGCTAATGCAGCCTCATCATCAGTTCATCAACTAGTGATGAGGCTACAGGTGGAATCGGGCTCCCGGAATCCTCGGCCATTGAGGATTTAAAGATAAAGATAAAAACTTTATGTGATAAATATGAAACAAGAAAATATACTAGAAAAAATCAACTAAAACTAAAACAAAACGCTTGTGCCAATTTCTGTTTTTATATACCTCCACGTACGCACGTTTCGCCTTTTTTAAATAAGGCCATATATACCAAATATTGAGTCACGCAGGCGTTAACATATGACTTTGCTAATGTTTGACTTGATGAAATGTAAAAACCCAGTTTATTTATATAACAAATTGAATCATAGCACTTTTCATGAAAAATATGGTACTGGTGTGCTAGATTAACCCGAGCTTCATTAGCAAACCACATGCATAGGAAACTTCGCGGAAAGTTTCCGACATCAGGCGACTAAATGCTGGAGTGATTGAACTCCACTCCATAAGACTTCTACAGTCCAGATTCAGTTTCAAAATGCATCTTAAAACATTTATACTGGAGTTACATAAGTCTAATAATCCCAGCAAAATAGTCGCCTAACATAACATAAAATTAAAGGTAAATTAATCCTAACTAGCGGTGGATTTTATTTTAAAATTTCATTTATTAATATTTTTATTACATATTTTTAGGACATGTGTGTATTTATGCTTAACATTAAAATTATTTTATTGTTGATTCATATTTATTGCAATTCATTGATCACCAATTTTCTCTTTATATTTCAATTCAATTCAAATAATTTATTTTTCGTACCACTTGCTCAAAAAAGTGACATTCTATGCCACAAAAAGCGAACATAACAATAGTCATTTTTAATCTGTTAAAAACAGGGAAAGAAAATTGTACTGAAATTCATTCATCCTCTAGAGAGGAGAGAAATTTGGAATACTTACCGAAATTTATACTGAACTCTTTGACGAATCCAAGACTGAACTACATCTGTGTTTACACCATTGAGTTTGTATATAAAGCATTACACATCTTTTTGAAAAAGAAATACTCATTTATTATGCAGTTATGATTATCAAATAAAATTACGAAAACCGACGAGGCCGTATGAGCTTGATGCCTTTGCTTTTCCGACAAAAAAATATTAGTCTAGGAATTTGCCGCGTTTTTGTTTTCTTCAAATACATCTCATATTATTATTGTGTTAATATTTTCGCAAATGGTACGAAAAGTAGAGTATTTTCCTAGGTGATGAAGCTGTCTTAGTCTTGGGTGAACTTAAATCCCTCGCTACACTACGCTCGGGAGTAAACCTCGAGTCCTTCGTTACGCTCGCGATTTAAATCGTCACCCGCGACAGATGACACTGCTTTATCCCCTTGGTTAATAATCTACTATAAAGACATTATTATTTTGCGCGCATAAGAGCGCGTTCCAGGGTGGGAACTGAAAATCAGCGCTTTACTTTCGGAGTAAAGGTATCGCTGAGTTTTCACCCATTTGCATCGCTGCGGCACATATCGCTCGAATTTTTGTGTATCATGTGTAATTTTAAGTTAATTTGTAATGTTTGTGATAAATGTCTGTAATAATCTTTTTTTTCATTTATTTCAATGTCGTTTGTGTAAATTTCAATTTCGTTTGTGTATTGTTATGTGTGCATGCAGATGCTAATAAATGATTAATCTATCTATCTATCAACTTGTCTCATGTCGCCCTGACGGGATTCGGAACCGGCCCAATGCATTGCATTGCATTGGATTGCAGTGTCGACGGGTTCCGTCGATACTATCGGCGACGTTATATGATTTGGGAACATGATGCCAGTGAACATTGAACCACACAAGATGATTAGGGTACCTATGTAAGCTAATGCCCGCGACTTTGTTTGTGTGGAATTTCATCGGTGTTGTTAATTTAATATAATATTATAATATAATATAACTTTAACTGCCTCTGTGGTCTAGTGGTAAAAACCACCGGCATCAAACCTAGGGGTTTCGGGTTCGATTCGCAGCGGGGGGTACATTATTGTATTCGTCTTGGTTGGTGGTAAGACTTGTTGTAAGTCCGCCTGGCTAGCTACCACCATCTTATTTAAGTCTAACGCCATAACAACAATGTTTTCAGCATTGTTGTGTTCCGGCAGTTAGAGATAAGATAGCCAGTCAGTTCCTCAGTGATTGAGGATTCCGGGAAAGGAATCCTCAAGTCTGTTGAATCATATCTGTTTGCATTAGCCTCAATTTCAGAAAACATATTGCGCAAGTAGGCATTATGGTCTTGTCAGCATTTGAGCTGTATCTGCGCTCATATTTTTTTGAGATCCTTGATATCACTGCCCGCTGCTTTCATTTTCCGACGTTTTTTGACGAGTTCGAAGGTGTTAACAGTCATCCAGTGCTGTCGCAGTGGTTTCCCCTTGCCTTCTGCGCCAGACATTTTTGGAGATTATTTAGATCCCAATTCTGGTCGGTTGCCCGGCCAGGTATATAGTTATACCGCCATTGCTCGGTCGTCAGAGCCTCGTCCGTTATCTAGCAGGGAACACCACGGCAACCCATTGGGTCGCCGCCACCGGCTATTCAGCGAACCACCAGTGCGTGCAGGTGAGGTTGACAATTGGGATTCGTGAGATATCCGTTCGTCCCTTTAGTCCCTAACTAAACTATACTTATTCTATATTTTACTTTATTCTCGAAAACTACGAAAGGTCTCATAACAATGAAATACTTACTTATTGTAGGTATCTCATTTTTCTATACCTGACGAGCTAATAAACAAAGTCGTAAATTTCTTAATTTTACAGTTTTACAGTTACCGTTTTCGTCGTAAAAATGTTCCCACCTTTAACTAGAAGAAGAAGAAGAAGAAGAAGAAAACCATTTATTAACAACACACACAAAAAACAGTTACACAATGAGACAAGTAGGTACTTAATTAAGACAAAAAGAAGAATTGTTACTAGACAGCAAAACAAAATGACGAAAAAGAACAATAAGTGTGCTGCTAATAGGCCCTGTCTCAGCAAAATTAACTTCTGGGTCATTCATTGATGGTCAGAATAACCCAGAAGCACTGATATTCTGACAGGGCCAAATGAGTGAGTGGACACAACACAACAAAAGCACAAAAATAAAACACTAAACGATACATAAATTAAACAACAATAAAAACAATAACATGCAAATAAAAAAATAAACAAATATAATAAAAATCAAACTGGACATTTTAGAAAAAATAAAAAATAAAAATAAAGTTGTTAGGCACTAGAAATTACGCGTCTCCTTTGACGAAACCGAATACATAAAAAAAAAGAAAAAAAGGAAACAGTAGTTTGATTGCTTGACCTTTGACTTGACATTGTATATAATTGATTGATACAACATGACTTATTACATGACATTTAATTTTATTTGGCATTCACCAATTATTTTTTTAAAACTTTCACAACAAAAGAAAAGTAATGCGAAGGATCAAGGTGTGGAATTCTTCTCGATGGTTGATGACGTGGCGTAAACGTGGCAAGCGCATGTGTTACTTCACCACATGGATTGACGGACCGGTATACACCTTCTTAACTGGTGGCGGCGTGTCGGCGGCTGGACCCTCAAAAAACTACGACAAGAAGAATAAGTAAGCGTAAGAAACTTAAAACTAATTAGGTACCATAACCACTTTTTTATTCAAAACTCAAAAACGTAACTAGTAAACCCTATTTTTTATTTCCATCTTGAAAAGAAAAAGCCTGGACACTACCTACAGTAGGCTACAATTCCTGAAAAAACATCTTTATTTAAGTGACAAGATAAGAAACTTTATAAACTCAAAATATAACTAGAAAACCCTGTTTTGAATAAAAAAATCCCAGACACTACTTACACTTCCTGAAAAAAAAATCCTTCATTTGTTTCAGTGGAAAACTGGAAATCCTTTCTCAAAAGGCACTTCGCCGTAGTGACAGGGACAATAAACTGATACACATAAACATATGTATGCGAAATACATTAGCTATGTGTCAAGAGTCCTGCATAGTTCATGTACACCTCTCGTCGAGTCTGGCTGAGAGAGGCTGGTGCGAGGTAAAAGAGTTGGCGGTTTTGAAAAGTGAAAGAAAATATTGTTACGAGGCAATTATGAGTGTAAAGTTATTTTCAATGCTATTTTTATACTTATGATAAATTTTAGATAGAAAAATATTGGTTCGATTCCCATCTGAGAATTCACTTGTGGCCGAGTTATTTTCTCCAATATTTTTCTATTTAAAATTTATCTCCTATGCTTTGTGCTTAGTGCAATTTTTTTTCTACTCACGGTTGATCGTGATCGCGTAGGTTTTTGTATGGCGTCGGTGTACCTAATCATAATCCGCGGGGCCGCTAACTGCATACAAAAATCTACGCGTTGACTATCGAGCGCGAGTAGAAAAAACTAGCACTAAGCACTCTGGACTTGGCTGTTGGGGTGCAAGAAAAACATAGAATGTGCCAGCACCTAGATTTGCCATGCAGGTGGTAAAAGCTTCTGAGTGGACAGTGTCTATTCGAAAACTAAATGCGATATGGCACTAGGGTTGCCAGATGCAGACTTATCATTTACTTTCTTCTTTAGAATCTTTTTTTTAAGCTATTGCATAGCTATTATGCGGTCTTTGAGCACGGCGACCGAATCAAGAAATTCCGTAACGAAAAAACTGTATGAAAATTTGTGTGAATATAAAATTTCTTTTTAAAATCTGGTGCGGTACCAGATTTTAAAAAGAAATTATATGTTATTCACAATAAATAGCTATACCGCGGTAGTCCCCGATTGCCACACGTATTTTTTTATGTATGTTACTCGATTACTCGAAGACAGCTGGACCGATTTGAGTAATTATTTTTTGTTCGAAAGGGTGTACTTCCCATGTGGTCCCATTGTCATCATTTCAGGATCTGATGATGGGATCCTGGAGAAATCCAGGGAACTCTTCAAATATGATAGGCACTCCTATAGTGATTTCGGTGTTTACTTTAGTAATTTATGCATATGCTTCCGGAAAGCACCATTTGGTGAAGTGGAACTGATGATGAAGACACACAAATGATCATCGGTACTATTAAATACTTAGCATTTCATGGAAAGCGATACGATTACTTTAATGCGGTTCATAAGCAATTTATGCTCGACTCAATGCATGTGATGAAGTAGAGCTGGTGATGAAGTATCGGAAGAACTACTCTATAAGTAATGTCCCTGCGCCGGGAAAAGCAGCATTTTGCAAAAGGTGATCAGGAGTTGACATAAGGTTATTAGCGTAGGCACAGGACCTCTTCTGCCTTAAAAAATTGTGTAATGAAAACCGACTTCAAAAAACTAAAAAGCAAAAAATAAACCTTTTGGAGTCGGTGCCAGCCAAGGCAAAAAAAATAAAATAGTAGGACCGCATAGTTTTTTGAAGTCGGTTTACATTTTTTTATAAAAAGTTTTTAAATGAACAAAACTGCATTCGTAGATTTTTGTAATTTTTTCAATCTCGGATCACTGAAAAACTGGCAATCTTACCTCTAATAACCCGACACAATAATACTGAAAACATTGTTGTTATTGATAAGATGATTGTATTTGAGATAAGATGGTGGTAGCTAGCCAGACGGACTTACAACAAGTCCTACCACCAACCAAACCGAATCTAAATTTAATGTATGTACCCCCGTTGGGAATCGAACCAGAACTGCTGGGTCTGATACTGGTAGTTGTACCACTAGACCACAGCGGCGGTTAACTTGCTAGAGTTTCTACAGTACTTTTTATTTGTTTAATCGCTTTCCGCCCCCGCTCGTCTCTCGTCCACGCTTCTCAGTGCGCTATCACGCACGGGGCGCGGAAACCGCGCGAGAGTCTCAAACACTCCGACGCGTTTGAGTGTGTTTTTACGTGTTTTTCACTGGCGCCGCGCCGTTCTCCATTTGGTGATGCATTCGACATTATAATGCTCGTTTTTGGTGAGTTTTGTATATTAATGAAGATGTGTTTTTTCTTATGGCTTTTAAAGTACAGGTTATACTGTTAAGCGAAAGGAAATATGGTCGCGTGTAGTGTATGAAAAAAACGTTCTTGGGAAATGAATACTTATTTAGATAATTTTGATTTAAAAAAAACATTCTAGTAAGTATTGGACCACATATCCGTCGGCACGCTTTTGCCTTTTTCCGTCGCCCTATCCTTTTCTGTCGCTCAGACTCGTTACTTGTCCGAACGAGACGACTGACGAAATGCGAACATGGCGAAAAAAAGGCGATAACGTGCTGACAGATGCGGTCCGGTCCAACCCTTAGTATATCTCACAGACCCATATCGAGATAGAGGGTAAAAGTGTCAAAAGTTTTGACACTTTTACCCTATATCTCACTACCTTGTGGTACAACCACCGGTATCAGACCCAGCGGTCCCGGGTTCGATTCCCAGCGGAGGTACACATTGTATTCGGTTTGGTTGGTGGTAGGACGTTGTAAGTCCGCCTGGCTAGCTACCACCATCTTATCTAAGTCTGACGCCATAACAATAATGTTTTCAGCATTGTTGTGTTCCTGCAGTTAGAAATAAGATAGCCAGTTCCTCAGTGATTGAGGATTCCGGAAGAGGCTCGTTTCCATCTTCAGCCTTATCAATACTTAACATCAGGTATGATGTAGGATAAGAGTCTCCCCGTTGTTCATAAAAAAAATCCCCTCTATCTCTCTACCTTGCATGCCAAAAGTTTGATCCACAGTCAAAGTTTTACAACCTAAGTCAATCCGCTTGGGACCATTGCCATGAAAACACGCGTCACACAGAAACGAATCTATTTTTGAATCGCTCGTATGACTTACGTCACACGCATGCGATTTAAGTCACGCATTGCACGCTTGTTTCGTTCGACTGCAACGAGTGGGTAAGGGCACTCGTTGCGGTCGAGCGTTTAAAAAATACGGAAATTCGTAGATATGTCGAACGAAAATCAGTAGAAACAAAGCGCTCGACGCGCGACGAGTGAATCAAAATTAGAGCGCCGGTGCTTTCTTGTAAGAGCAGTTATTCGTCAATAACATTTACACATCACTAAATCTCGCTTGTGACGTCATCGTAGGTACGAAAAATTCGACACGCTAGGTTCTCAGTTTGAAGCGCTCTTTAGGTTTATCTCCATATAGGTCTGTGGTATATCCCGTCTTTTCGTACTTAGGTTCACACAAATCCCGTTTTATTTCGCTTCGCTTTAGGTGTGACCTGCCCTTTGATATTTATCGTAACTTTTTATTACTTACTCTCTTTTAGTATGTAAGTAGTAAAACTTCATTTTCTTTACATAAATAATATAATATAGGTACTATGGTAAGCATTGTGCCTATTAGACGTAAGAGTTGAAAAATCTATATTATTGTTAGATTAAGCTTACTGGCGTTTTGGAGTATTCTGTCAGCCTGTAAGTATATTGAATTGAATAAATAAAAAGGCGCTGTTTTAACCGACTTCAAAAAGGGAGGAAGGAAGGAGTTCAAGTGTGGTTTCAATTTTTGTAAAGATCTGGCTGGTAGTATTTTCATAGGTAATCCTGAAAACTATGAAATACGTTTTGGCAAATAGTCGTTATCTAGATGACACCATTGTTGTGTATGGCCCGACTTTTAGTGTAGGTATCTAACTACGGGACTTATCGTAGATAACTAAAAATTTGTGAAATAAAAAAACTTTTTAAGCGTTATACATTGCACTTTTATTACCTTTAATTTAATTTTACTTGCCTAGGCTGGCACCGACTCAAAAAGTTTTATTTATTACTTTTTGAAGTTGGCTTTAATGTAAAAGCCTTCTCCTTTTTTAAATCTGCTTAAAACGGCAAATCTGCGTAACTTGAATCAAGAATAATAAAAAATATTTTGAGATTGTATTGGTCGTTATTTTTATAGTTAGTAAAAGCTGTAGCGAGAAGAAACACACCTTGTTTTTCAGATGATTAAAAATTCAGGTTGAGAGAGAGAGAGAAATATTTTATTAACACAAAAGACCACAATACAAAGTACACACACAAAAACGATACAGAATTATAAAGCAACACAAAAACACATTACAAATAACATAAAAAACAAAGTATTGCCTTCAGGTCAATAGGGTCCCCGCCTCAGCATGTGTTGCCATGACACTAGATGTGTCACGGCAACGCTGGTATTCTGGCAGGGCCCGTTTGTAGCGCGGTACGAAAAACATAGAAAACAAAAACTAAATTTAACATAAAAATATTAAATTACAGCTATAAAAAGTTAAGACAAGCCCAATATTATATAAAATAAATAAAAATAACACAATGAAAATAAATTACAACACCAAACTTTATAGGTTGTTTATAGAACTATTGCTTAGTCGTCTAAAGTCGGGTACAATGGACAACACCCCATCAGCAATTAGAGCTGCGTCTCGCCAGCGTCGTTACCGCCAAGAGCCGCCATGACACTATTGTGTCATACAAACAAACACTCGCAGACAGTATTACGAACATAAGCTTCTTTCAACTGGCATGTCTGAAAACATTGTATACGGCACAAGGATTTTATTTTAAGAAGTATTCTAGTGTACAATTAGCAGCAGGTCAAGCTTTATGCTATTTCGGCCCGCGTGGTGGGTCGTGGCCCGTTCTTCTTATCTATTCATAAGGAAGGCCAGTGCCCCAGCAGTGGGGACATTAAAAATGGCTGATGACTATATCACCTGTCTGTGATAGGAGGGTACTAACTTAGCAGAACATGAAATAATGGGTTTTATCCCCCGTTTCCACTGGCGAAACATTAACAAGAAAACATGTTGTAAACATCTACTGCGGCCATTGAGAAAATGAATTACTTGACAGCTCCTATCTGAGTCATATGATCTTTTATCTACGCGGCCGCACTATACTTTACAACAATATGTTTTGCTGTCGTCCAAGTTTGCTGTGTGTTTTGTTAGTGGAAACGGGGGGTTAGACATCTGATAATTTTAAATACATATTGTCATTGATACGTATGAGAAACGCCTAGACCAACACATTTTGAATTTGATGCAAAGCTGCCAACACCACAAATTCAAAACAACTAGACTTTACATATCTGTAGCTCTATTACGAGTTTTGTCAACGATCCTCGCTAGCGTCTAACGTATAGACATTTGTATGAAAAACTGTTCAGAGCCCCAAGCGCTGAGTAGCTGCACTAAAAATGGTATTATGAGTTGACAACGTTGACATTAGGTGACTTAACAGCTCCTGTTACGTAAGCTTCACGATTCGCGGTCACGTTTTTCATACAATTTGGTATTATGAGTTACTAATTTGGCAGATGCTCCTGTAATTTACGTTCACAGGAGCTGTTACGGCACTCAAGGCATTTCTTTTAGTGAGAAGGTATATTATTTAATTAAAATTAATAATTACACGACATATTTTGAAACAAATTGATGACAAGGCCTTTTATAGGTTAGAAAATAAGTTACGCGGCTGAACGAAACAAAGAACACAATGAATTATCTAATTTGTATAGAGGCAAAATTTCGAAAACGGAAAGAAATCCTAATTGTCCTTCCAAAAGCGCATTTAGCTAAATTATGCCTACTATTACAACACACAACTTTAAAATCGACGTAAAGAATTAAACGACGTCGTAAAAAGTAAAAAATAAGATAATATAGCTGTATTTATTTTGCAACGATTCCACGTAATAAATTATTATAGAACTTATTTAGTAAACGGCGCCTATGGGCTTATTAATTGAACTGTGGATAACCAAGGCCCTTTTTGGGTCTTGGGATGTCTCTTTTCTCTATAGAAAGTTTTCTATTTTAGTAATGAAAATATTTTTTCAATATTTTAGATTGTCCATAATTTCATAGATTACTTTTAGGTAGGTAAGCGGTCTATTGTTTTAATGCAAAATATATCAATTTATCGTCGGCATAGTAATTTCATATTCTCAGCCGATAATGAGCAACTACATAAAGATCGATTATTTATTTATAAACAAACATTTTAGTGTATATTAATACACTGTGTTCTTGTACTATTATTTTATTCTGTGTCTGTGACGACACTTGACACTTGACTGACTCGGATACTATGATAAAATGTAATAGGTCATACATAGTCAGGCAGTGAAGCTTTACTTCACATTTCTTAATTTAATAGGGCTATACGTCGCCATGAAAAATGTACTCTTTTAATTTCTGTATTTTTGGCTCGATGGTAAAAATGTTTTTCTGTCCTTATGCTCATCATATAGACAGAAAGAGATAGTGACAATTTTACGTTACGTATTCAAATTTATGCCTCGACGCTGCCTTCTCACGTATTTACGTACCAGCTAATGTAGCGTTTACAAAAACTCATAATACCGATCCGATAGTCGGCGATTCGAGCACCGTATTTACGTTAACAGCAGCTGTCACGTCACATACGTTTACAGGAACAACTCATAATAGAGCTACAGTAGCTCTATTACGAGTTGTTCCTGTAAACGTAAGTGACGTGACAGCTGCTGTTAACGTAAATACGGTGCTCGAATCGCCGACAACCGTATCGGTATTATGAGTTTTTGTAAACGCTACATTAGCTGGTACGTAAATACGTGAGAAGGCAGCGTCGAGGCATAAATTTGAATACGTAACGTAAAATTGTCACTATCTCTATCTGTCTATATGATGAGGATAAGGACAGAAAGACACCTTTACCATAGAGGCAAAAATAGAGAAATTAAACGAGTACATTTATCATGGCGGCGTATAGTCCTACTAAATTAAGAAATGTGAAGTAAAGCTTCACTGCCTGACTATGTATGACCTTTTACATTTTATCATTGTATCAGAGTCAGTCAAGTGTCAAGTGTCATCACAGACACAGAATAAAATAATAGTAAAAGAACACAGTGTATTAATATACACTAAAATGTTTGTTTATAACTAAATAACCGATCTTTATGTAGTTGCTCATTATCGGCTGAAAATATGAAATCACTATGCCGACGATAAATTGATATATTTTGCATTAAAACAATAGACCGCTTACCTAAAAGTAATCTATAAAATTATGGACAATCTAAAATATTGAAAAAATATTGTCATTGCTAAAATAGAAAACTTTCTATAGAGAAAAGAGACATCCTAAGACCCGAAAAGGGCCTTAGTTATCCACGGTTCAATTAATAAGCCCATAGGCGCCGTTTACTAAATAAGTTCCATAATAATTTATTACGTGGAATCATTGCAAAATAAATACAGCTATATTTTCTTATTTTTTACTTTTTACGACGTCGTTTAATTCTTTACGTCGATTTTAAAGTTGTGTGTTGTAATAGTAGGCATAATTTAGCTAAATGCGCTTTTGGAAGGACAAATCAATGTTAGGAATGTTTTCCGTTTTCGAAATTTTGCCTCAATACAAATTAGTTAATTCATTGTGTTCTTTGTTTCGTTCAGCCGCGTAAATTATTTTCTAATCTATAAAAGGCCTTGTCATCAATTTGTTTCAAAATATGTCGTGTATTTATTAATTTTAATTGAATAATATACTTTCTCACTAAAAGAAATGCCGTGAGTGCCGTAACAGCTCCTGTGAACGTAAATTACAGGAGCATCTGCCAAATTAGTAACTCATAATACCAAATTGTATGAAAAACGTGACCGCGAATCGTGAAGCTTACGTAACAGGAGCTGTAGCTCTATTATGAGTTGTTCCTGTAAACGTAAGTGACGTGACAGCAGCTGTTAACGTAAATACGTTGCTCGAATCGCCGACAACCGTATCGGTATTATGAGTTTTTATAAACGCTACGTTAGCTGGTACGTAAATACGTGAGAAGGCAGCGTTGAGGCATAAATTTGAATACGTAACGTAAAATTGTCACTATCTCTTTCTGTCTATATGATGAGGATAAGGATAGAAAGACACCTTTACCATCGAGCCAAAAATAGAGAAATTAAAAGAGTACATTTTTCATGGCGACGTATAGCCCTATTTAATTAAGAAATGTGAAGTAAAGCTTCACTGCCTGACTATGTATGACCTTTTACATTTTATCATAGTATCCTACTCAGTCAAGTGTCAAGTGTCATCACAGACACAGAATAAAATAATAGTACAAGGACACAGTGTATTAATATACACTATAATGTTTGTTTATAAATAAATAATCGATCTTTATATAGTTGCTCATTATCGGCTGAGAATATGAAATTACTTTGCCTACGATAAATTTATATATTTTGCATTAAAACAATAGACCGCTTACCTAAAAATTATCCATGAAATTATGGACAATCTAAAATATTTAAAAAAAAAAAATCATTGCTAAAATAGAAAACTTTCTATAGAGAAAAGAGACATCCCAAGACCCGAGAAGGGCCTTGGTTATCCACAGTTCAATTAATAAGCCCATAGGCGCCGTTTACTAAATAATTTCCATAATAATTATTACGTGGAATCATTGCAAAATAAATACAGCTATATTATCTTATTTTTTATTTTTTACGACTTCGTTTAATTCTTTACGTCGATTTTAAAGTTGTGTGTTGTAATAGTAGGCATAATTTAGCTAAATGCGCTTTTGGAAAGACAAATCAATGTTAGGATTTTTTTCCGTTTTCGAAATTTTGCCTCTATACAAATTAGTTCATTCATTGTGTTCTTTGTTTCGTTCAGCCGCGTAAATTATTTTCTAACCTAAAAAATGCATTGTTTCAAAATATGTCGTGTATTTATTAATTTAAATTGAATAATATAACTTCTCACTAAAAGAAATGCCGTGAGTGCCGTAACAGCTCCTGTGAACGTAAATTACAGGAGCATCTGCCAAATTAGTAACTCATAATACCAAATTGTATGAAAAACGTGACCGCGAATCGTGAAGCTTACGTAACAGGAGCTGTTAAGTCACCAAATGTCAACGTTGTCAACTCATAATACCATTTTTAGTTCAGCCACTCAGCGCTTGGGGCTCTGAACAGTTTTTCATACAAATGTCTATACGTTAGACGCTAGCGAGGATCGTTGACAAAACTCGTAATAGAGCTACTGTTAAGTCACCTAATGTCAACGTTGTCAACTCATAATACCATTTTTAGTTCAGCTACTCAGCGCTTGGGGCTCTGAACAGTTTTTCATACAAATGCCTATACGTTAGACGCTAGCGAGTATCGTTGACAAAACTCGTAATAGAGCTACTGGTTAAGTTTACCTTTATCCTCATATTCTCCAGTTAAATATTCTACTTGACTATAAAGGATTTGTAGTTGCCTTTAACGGCATTGGTACTTAACAGAAAAGCTTAGAGATAATAAGCAAAGTGGGGGTAAGAATATTTTATATGCAGAACTAGTAGGCAATTAGGTGTTATGGGTTTCTAGCCTAGCTTTGTCTCACTCACCCTAGACTGACACAGAACTTAAATAGGTAACTAGAAGTGCCTTTTAGGTACCTTTTAAAATATCTACGAACAGCCGTAGTAGGCGATACCTATATGAGAAAGTGTAGAGCTTTTGACTGTACTATAGGTACCTACTTAACCACTATGGCGGTTCTTCAAATTTGATTTAATGCCCGGTTTCCATGGTCTTTAGCGTAGTTGGCAAGTACAGTGAGTAAGTCTTTCCTATTTATCTATCTTTCCTATCTTTAATTTTTTTTTCTGTTCTCTTACCTTCATGCCCTCACCATGTTTGTCTCCACCGGACCTGTATGGAATCGCAGGCCGGAAGGCACTCATGGCCTCATTACGTCATTAAACTTGCTCCAACACTTTTAAATTCACAAATACACACGAGACTATAATTAAAGACCGACCCCTAAAAACTTTAGAAAATAATCAGCTTTAAAAAAAATGAAAAAAAACCTATCACACATTGTTGTGGCAACTGGCAATATCTTAGTATGACCATCTGCGCAGGAGACCATGCATTTCGTCCAAAGTCCAAACATAATTTATGTGATATCGTTTTATTAGTGAAATAAATAAGGGATCTAATTTCCATTAGAAAAATTTAGGGAAACGAGTGTGAGTGCAAGGGAGGGGCGTGTCCCCGTCCTAAATTCAGACTCAACTAAAGTAAGTATAAGCCTAAATAAGTACCTACATGAGCTTAACTTTTTAATTTTGCATTTTACAATGCTATTTTTATGTGATAAATATTAAACATGAAAATATACTAGAAAAAAAAAGTTGCTTTTTTCTAGTTTATTAACTTGTTTAATATTTATCACATAAAAATAGCATTGTAAAATGCAAAATTAAAAAGTTATGTTAGATGGCTGTTTCATCTTAATCGATAGTCAAACATCTGTAAAGATGTTTCTTTCGAATGCGAGGATATTTCTCTCATTGATGAAGCGTCGGTGGCCAACACCGTAGAACGGTGAATATACTAGAAAAATTCGACGTGTCCTCATAGGTCTCTGTAGCATAATTGGTTAGAGCATTGGGCCGGACTCCCAAGGATGCGGGTTCGAATCCCGTCAGGGCGACATGAGACTAGTTGCTTTTTTCTAGTATATTTTCTTGTTTAATATTTATCACCTACTTGAGCTGTTTACAAAAGCTCACTTTAACAAAGCAACAACAACATTAAAGTTGCCTCTTCCATCAGCTCTGCATCAGGCTACAATTACAGACAAGCATTGCAACCTCGAGACTCTCTCGTCGCGCCGTCTTTGTCAATTTTCCGTGTTGTCTGCGTAGTTTCCTAGCCCCTTCGGCGAAGGATTTCTGTAATAACTACCTACGCTGAAAATCTCTGTGAATGAACATGTCTGGAGTATTGTCACTTGTATACGTTGAGAAAAATAAACGAATTTATACCCTTACTTGGAAAGAAAAGAAAAAAGTAATACCTTTTTTCTTTTCAAGTAAAAAAGTTTAAGTTAATTTTTACCGACTTCAACAAAAAAGGAGGGAGGTACTCAATTCAACGCGTATTTTTTTTTATTTTTTTTTTTGTCTGATGTATGTATACCGATTACTCCGGTGTTGGTGATCCGATTTTAATAGTTGTTTTTTTGTTCGATCGGGTACACTGTCAATTTGGTCCCATATAATTTTTACGAAGATCTGGCTAGTAGGTAGTTTTTTCATAATCTTGAAAAATATCAATCACCTTTTGGCAAGTAGTCGTTTACCTAGATGGCATTGTTGTGTATGGGCTGATTTTTAGTGTAAGTAACGGCACATGATGTAACTAAAAAATCTGAAATAAAAACATTTTATAAAAAAAAATCAAACCGACTTCAAAAAGTAAAAAATAAAACTTTTGGAGTCGGTGCTAGCTAGCTAAGGCCAAAAAAATATATAGTTAATAGAAGTGCAATGTAGAATGCCCTGGCTGGCACCGACTCCAAGTTTTATTTTTTACTTTTTGAAGTCGGTTTGATTTTTTTTTATAAAATGTTTTTTAGAGTAAATTGTTTACAACTTGTTCTAATGCCCCATTTACACGGGTCGTCTTTAGGCCTCTGCCTCGAATCTAGCGGGCAGCGGGGCGGCGGCGGCGATTCGAGGCAGAGGCCTTTACAGTAGTGTATACGATTGGACTGTGGCGAGTCAACTTGGCTTGCAAGCTGCGTTGCAAGTGGATCCATATAAAATCGGGCGCCGTCTGCTTCACTGTCAGGCGCTCGCCACTCGCCACTGTCTTTGCCTGTTGTAAATCGGGCACAGTGCCGAAACTATGGCGGTGCCGGCAGTGCCCAGGCACAGGGCGCAGACCCCAGGGGGGCGCAAAAATTACCAACCTGATCTGTCATCACAATCTGACTCGACAGTTTAGAGAAAAACGGTACAGTTCAGTAACATTATACTTCAGACCATGTTCCACCAATTCTAGTTCTGATATTTGCAGTGTGATCTCGAGCGCTGTAAGAAAAAGTCGAAAAATTCGCCGAAATGTCAGATTTTGGTCATTTAAGCCCTGAAAAACTAGTTTTTCATAGTACTTAACTAAACTAGGTACTTAAACTCAGGGCGTTTTTAAAGAACACAATGTGCTTCAATATGAGTTTACAATTGTCTCTGTAGACCCAATAGTATCCGAGATAAAACCTTTCAAAATTTAACACAATATAAAAAAAACCAGCGAAAGAAGTAAATGATGCCCATAGTAAAAAAATACGGACGTTGAAAAGAAAGCTGCGATTTTTCTCAACACAAGCGGCTCTACCGCCTAACGGTATAGCGTGTGCTATTGCTATAGCTATCAAACTTCAGACTCTCATAAAACCCCAGTTCCCCACCAGCCAGTTACTAACAGGCCTTCTTTATGGATGGATAATAAGAAAGGAGCCCCACCACACGCTCCCAATGCGGATTGGTAGGCCTGAAACAAATAAATAAATAAAAAAAATATATATATGACGACTGCAAAAACAGCAATAATAAATTTAGGTCATCCATCCCGTGCTAAACCACTGTGACAATTGCTTAGCCGCTACAATCGCACACCGAGCGCGCGAGCCACTGTGCCACCGAGTTCTATTAAATTTTACAGAATGATGCATGGCATATTGAAAGGCCCCGGGCCTGTACTACCGGATTGGACGGAAGGTTCCTCCACACAACTCCTCTGTTTCAGGCGACAAGGTTACGGACTAGATAGAGATGGGTAAAAAATGTTAAAGTCGCGTCAGGACATGTGACCTGATCGAAAATTCGTAAGACGGAGGGAGAGTAGACCGCCGGTGCGTCGTAGGAGAGTAAGTAATATCCCCCTTTCTTTCTACCGCACGGCGAAAATGTATGCTTGCTCCTGCCGTTTCGTTTAAGCAGTTTTCACTTCTGCCGGCACTCGCGGAGTGCAACCCATTGTTTTTTTGTCTATGAACCAACAGTAGCACTGTTGTGGTAAGTATTGATGTGGGCACACCCCAATTACACCCTTGTGCAAACAGGCATCAAATACTGACCCGAATGTTTTGAAGAAAACAGATTTTTCTTTTGTTTAAGCCGGCTATTTCTGATTGTAATATATCGGAACGATCATGCTCGATGTCGCTCGTTTTTTTTAGTTTATTATATAAAAATATACAAACATCAATTACAAACTTATTTTTCGTCACATTGCATATCAGTTTTTCGGTGAAATAGAAATATAAAATAAGAAAATAAAAAGGGCGCAATTATAGAACCTCGCTCTATTTAAAATTTGTCGAAATAAAAGATATTTATGATAAATTTTAAATAGAAAAAGAGTGGAAAAAATCAATCGTGAGTTGTGAGCTTGGACGAATTAACCACTGGACACGAAACCCGAGAAGAATGTATGAAATTACGATCAACCAATTCTTGCGGGGGTGAGGGGCGATTACTAATGTCAAATAATGACAGTAGTGCTTGAAGTAATCGATAATTTTTTTATCGATAAGTAAGGAGTGAATGAATGAACCTATTGAGTTTAATAAACCATGTGTGTTTTAAAGAAATTAGGAAGGTAATTGTTTATTTAGTGGAAAAATAAAAAGCACGATAAGTAAGGAGTGAATGAATGAACCTATTGAGTTTAATAAATCATGTGTGTTTTAAAGAAATTAGTAAGTTAATTGTTTATTTCGTGGAAAAATAAAAAGCACCTAATAATATGAAAACTTCATTAAAAAAATCCCTCAAATTCATTAAAACTATAAAATATGGTTTCCAAAGCGTGTGTTTGGGTTTTTTTTCGTGAAAAATGGGTAGATACATGCAACCTGATACTAAATGGAAGCGCGCCTCTCCCGGAATCCTCAATCACTGAGGAACTGGCTATCTTACCTCTAACTGCCGGAACGGACTTAGATAAGATGGTAGTCCTAGCCAGGCAGACTGACAAATTACTTACTAACACTCTTTATTTGAGTAAAAATCATTAATATTTGGTTTATATAATAATATAATTCATTATTTACATTAACTTCTTCTTTAATCACTTGAGCTTTTTTATATAAACCAAAATATGGGTAATTAGTTCATTACAGAACCTTTGTATAGGACATATACAATAGCAACCCCTCCATAAGTGTTTAATTTTATAATCGATTGCAATCCTTTTCAAAGGTCAAATAGTTGTGGCGCGATGCTCGTATAATATGTACCTTTTAAATGAAAAATTTAAAGGGATTGTGATAGATTTAAAATTAGACAATTAGCCCCCTGTGTGCTTCTCGAGCTGTGACATCTCGTATTCGACATTTTCTTTGGAGCAAAAAATCTAAGTATACTAAAACTTACTAAAAATATTCATCGACATTATAGGATTGTCAAAGATCGTTGAGACTAAAACCTTTTATTTTCTCTTTCATTTCTTACATTTAAGAAATATGCATATTTGTAAGAAAAAATATAAACTTATTTTCACTTTATTAAAGATCTCAAAACTTACGCCACCGTATAAAATTAGCACAACCTAAACCCAAATTAGAAATAGTAGACTAGCATTTGGATAGCGTATGGTCCAGCATACGCTATGACAGTTTTAAACAACAAACTCCCAGAAGTTATCAACAAAACATCGCATATAAATTATCTATATTTAAGAAAAAGCCAAGGCAGTTTCTTTCTAGCAACTACTAGCTGAAATACTAATTGCAAGAATATTTCAACCAATACTTTATTGTAGTTTTAAGATTATTTTACTTGAATATAATGAAACGATATTTAAATTAAGATAATTAAAGATGAAAAAATAGTATAATATAGCTTACGTACATACATTATATAATATAAATATAATAAATTTTATTCTTGCTGTGACCTAACAAGGTCTATGTTAGAAACAAATAATAAATGTAACCACCAGTTATGATAAATTTTAACAAGAAGAATATTGGAACAAATGAACTCGGCCACAAGTGAATTTTCAGATGGGACTTGAACCCACGACCTTTGGGAATCCGGCCCACTGCTCTTACCAATGAGCTACCGAGACTTGCGGACCACTGTCAAAATTCTCCGATACTTTTATACTGTAAGAATATCCTTCCTTGCATTCGAAAGAGAAAAAAAACAAATGTTTAACGATCAATTATGATGCAACAGCTAATAATTTATGATTTTTGAATTTTTGCGTTGTCAATGCTATTTTTATACTTATGATAAATGTTAAATGTTAATGTACAACACACTATGATAATGCACAACATAAGTCTAATACTAAAAAACAATACCGTGACTGATTGATAGGCAACGCACAGCCCGTACGGCTAAACCAAGTAAACTGAAATTTTGCATACAGGTTCCTTTAACGATATTGGCGAGCACTAAGGAAGGATGTTTTGATATACCACGGGAACGGGAACCATGCGGGTGAAAAAAGCACCTTTTTTAAGTTTGAAGCTATATTTAAAATATAACGAGCTCAAAGTTCGTAGGGTTGCGTCGTATAATTACAGAGTTCCTATAGTTATCTTCTGGCTCCATCATCAGACCTTAGATGTTATCTAAGACCTGAGTCCTCGTCCATGTTATCTCCTTGCGTACCGGTTCCACCCAATTTCTTCTTGTTAGGGGTTCAACTGTAAATCTGAAATTAATTTGAATAGTTCCTACATTAAAATTGGATTCGTTCGTTCATTTACATACATCGATATGTTTATCGATATGTTCAAGCCCTATACGACATAAAAATGGCAATTGATTGAATGAGTGATACATATAACCCAACCAAATTACTTATGCAATATCTTTGAAGAATTTACACGTACAATGATTACTTTTTGAAATGACGTATTACATTTTGTTTACATACCAAATTTTATTTATTTTACGAAAAATTGCTACTCTAATAGATTGAAATTATACTCACGCGTGAAAAGAAAAATGTTTTGATTGTCCGGTATGTTTTTTACAAATGAACTCAGCGTATTTACCCATTTCTGAGATAATGTTCCACTTCGAGATCTCGCGTCATACTGACAACGCCATATTGCTTACTGTGTCTAAAAGGCAGGGTAAGTGACAGAGGGGTAAAGGCGAACGCGGTCCTCGTTACGCGTCCAGTGGTTAATTCGTCCAAGGTTGTGAGTGAGTGAGTCCCATCTGAGAATTCACTTGTGGCCGAGTTGGTTTTTCCAATATTTTTCTATTTATTTATCATAAGTAAAAAATAGCATTGAAATTGCAAATATTAAAATCTCACAAAATAAAAGATAAGTTTTGCTGAAAAAGCTTTATTGCCATTTCTCCTCCGAAACATTCATTTCTTTCATAAATCGTAGATTATAACAATGTCATGTACTAAAAAAAATGCAGCTGATAAATATCTGACCGAACGACAACAACCAAATACTTAATGAAATAAACTTAGAATTTATTTTCTTCTAAAAACAATTACTTAAATAATAATAAGGTTGAGATTATAATTCTTTATTTCGACATTTATTTGTTACATATAAAAAGATTATGATCAAATTAACAAATTATTTTTGCAATTAATGAATTAATGGCCTGCTCGCGATAAAATTCGCGAATTTTGCCAAAGTCAAGTAAATATATTTTGTAGTATAAAGAAATTGTACGGTAAAATAAAAAAAAACGCTATATAACCCGCGGGCAAAATTAGAAAGTGACTACTGCCAATACTCAAAAAACATAGAACCTAAATTAAAACATATACTTATGAATATCACATAACAGAGAAAGAAATATATTTTTATTAATACATCATTTTTATTTTTTTATGGCCGTGCTCTTTTAGATTTTGAGAATGTCAAGTTTTGTCTCAGTTGATTGTTTATTTCTAAAGACTCTTTTATGGGCATACACTCGTAGCTCGATACATGCCACTGTTCCGCGCTCACATCTTAGGCTCTAGACAGACGGACTGCAATTCAACCTCAATCCGGACTGCCAATTGCAGTTCCGATGCAGTTTGAATGCAGTTGGCACGACTGGAATGAAACTGCAAGCTAACTGCCCGTCAACGTGCAGGTGCAGTCGGTGTAACTGCACGACGACTGCACACAAACTGCTGATCGACCGGCAGTTGGCTTGCAGTTTCATTGCAGTTTTGCCAACTGCATTCAGCCTGCATCGGAACTGCAATTTGGCAATCGGATTGCAGTTGAATTGCAGTCCGTCTGTCTAGAACCTTAGTGTGCGATTACAGTGGCGCGGGGCGGGCAGCGGGAGCGGGTGGCGGGTCGAGCGGAAAACGAACATTTCCATGAATGAACACAGCAGCACCGGTCCCTATATATAAGTTACTCTATGCACCGCGCGATTGAGCGGTCCGGACGTACCTAAAATGTCAGAAAATGTGGAAGCTAGTGCTTATATAAACTGGGATCTTTTGTTCTAAAAAAGGGTCCATCTTTTCCATTATATACATAACAATGAAAATAACTAATAAAAGTTAATTACCATCAGTCTTCACTTATTATTTTTATTTCTTCCCATAGTCTTTAAATTACCTACTTGTCGGTTCTAATGATTTGAATCACTAGAATTCCACAAAGGCTGAGCCAATACGGCACTTATTAAATCTTTAGTTGGCAGCGGCATGTCCGAACAAATCGAGCAAGAAACGTATACTGACTTGCGTCCACCCGCCCCGCTTGCCCCGCTGCGATTCCCGCTTACCCGCCCCGCCCGCACTTAGTGCAACTTAGTCAAAAACTACTACACGTCCAACACAATTAGGCGCATGACAGCTATGAAAAACATTAAATAATTCACTGAAAATTATCTTCTATCAGTTTGTCACCGTAGCACCAAGCGCTTAACGCCATAAACTCGAATACCATAAATTCGAAACTGGTGAAAGACTGCGTCAATAAATTAAATGAACTGGGTCAAAGGAATAAAGTTATTCTGAAATGGGTACCAGGTCATTCGGGAGTCGTTGGCAATGAAAAAGCCGATGAACTTGCAAGGAAGGGGGCTCAGGGACTACAAATGGGTCCAGAGCCTTTCTGTGGCATCTCAAAGAACCAGGCCATGCAAACTCTTAAGAACAACCTTCTTGACGAAGCTAAAAAATACTGGCTTCAACAACCGGGATTACTGCACGCCAAGTCTCTTATAGAAGATCATCGACCCAGAGGAACTAAAATCTCTAAAAGCTAGGAAGATTCTTGACTTTCTGGAAGCAACCGGGCTAAAAGAGGTTCTATAAATAGGTGGCGAGTTACAATAGATCTCTTAGGTCGCAGTGACTACAGCCCCCAACAGGGTTGCAAAGCCCCTAAATCCTCAAATAATTAATTAAATTGTCACCGTAGTGCTTATCAATCAGTTAATAGGGTAAATGCAATAAAAAAGGCGGGGCGCAGGCTTTGAAAATACCAAACCGCATTTCTGTCAAGCACATAAATGTTTTGGTCGTGTAGTATGCGTTTGCGTTACCCACCAGCGGACTCCGCTGCCCGCCCCGCTGCCACTGTAATTTCGTACTTAGCGAGGTAAGCAAGGCAGCATCATGCGTCTTATCGCGTGATATAGCGGTGTTCATGCTAGGAGGGCTGGGTGTTTCGTAGAAGTACAAGTATGTTCACTCAACAACACGCCAGGCTTTAAACTTGCTCTACAAAAACCGCCGCTAGTCCGAGCGATATAAAAGCGATTTCAATCTTAAACTGAAAGTCCTGACCTGCTGGCATATGAACATGTCTGTGGTGAAATCTTAAATGTATATCACGCGATACTTATGATATGGCGCGTGATGCTGTCTTGCATACCACAGATGTGAGCGAGACAGTGACACATTATGGAGCTCCGAGCGCGATAAAGCCGCTGATGCTAGTATAATAATATTTTTTATAAAGAGGAAATGTTTGATTGTTTGTTTGTTTGATTACATTGAATAGGCTCCGAAACTACTAAACGGATTTGGATGAAATTTGGTACACAGATAGTAGATAGCCTGGTTATGAACATAGGATACTTTTTATCCCGATATTCCCACGGGAACGGGAACCACGCGGGTGAAACCGCGAGCGGCCGCTAGTAATTAATAAACATTTACATTTATAATAATTTTGCTTACAACATGTTTGTTATATCGAAAGCAATACACCGAAGATTACAAAAGTTCTTTTTTCAGTAAATATATTTAAATATGAGCATTATTAATATTATTATTAATAAGAAAGCCGGAATGTTGAAATTTATATTGAGCCCTTTTTAAACAACAACATTAAATTTTTTTTAAATGCATTTACAACAATAAATCTATAATTCCACAAAATTAACAGTAGATATGATGTGCGCGTTTTAACATTTTTGTGCAGAATCAAGTTTAATTATTTGCACAATTACTTATACATTTAAAAGTAAAATATACAGTCTTATAACTAAAATTTAAAGTCTATAAACATTTAGTAGTCATGTTCTGGTGAATTCACATTAAATTTTAGTGCAATACAAAAAATTTAAAAAATAGGGTTCATGCAATGATATTAAAAGTGTGTACTTGAAGCAGATATGTCATACGAGCTCGCATTGTGAAACATTGGGGAGACCCTATATGGGGTCCGATTCAATTTACTATCTCTTTCATTTCCGTGCTTTTTCGTGTATATTGTCCTACTTGTCAATTGTCGATGTGTGCGTGTGTAATTATCTGCCAGATAAGCTACCCAGAACTAATGATAAATTTTAAATAGAAAAATATTGGAAAAATATTAACTCGGCCACAAGTGAATTCTCAGATGGGACTCGAACCCAGGACCTTTGGAAATGCGGTCCAATGCTCTAACCACTCTCGGTAGCTTCAGTGGTTAGAGCATTGGACCGGCATTCACTTGTGGCCGAGTTAATTTTTTCCAATATTATTCTATTTAAAATTTATCATAAGTATAAAAATAGCATTGAGAAATGCAAAAAATCTAAAAACATAAAATTCCCAGAAGTTATCTATCGGTGGTGAAACGGCCCCTAAACATATTTGATACACAAACTATTTCAATTTTAAACCTTTACTTTTTGAAAAAATAAATATTCCTATTCCATTCATGCATATACCCTATTTTATTCAACACTTGTGAAATCCAGGTGACATAGACTTAAAATATAAAAAAATAGATATTTTAATTATAACGATAATACATTGAATCATCCTGTACTCATTGTCAGTCTATTGTTGGCTTCGTACTAATCTAAATATTCGAGATCGTTCGTACTTAAATTTTAAATTTAGTTTTTGTCATTTTTAAGATAAAATTTATATTAGAAAAATCTAGATATTGTTCAAAATTCGAGCCCTTTTCAGAGGATATGTAGATAAATTATACTTAATGAGAATAACGAGTTTTTTTTTTCTATTATAAAATTTATCTCGCACTTACAATTTAATTTACTAATCCAGTCTTAAGAATATTTGGTCCCCAAAACTTAAACTATGATTATTCAGATCGATGTTTTTTTCTGAGCAATTAAATAATATTAAAACGTTTACATCAAAATATCTTTTTTTGGCACCTAACAAAATATTTGTCTACATCGGAATGTCATTTTTGATATATCGTTAAAACTTAGTCATGCAATTTGAAAAGACAAAACCTACAGTCCGACAAGGTTTATAATGAACGTGGCTAAAAGGAACTAATATAAAATGTCATTATTGACAGTTCTACAGGTCTCTGCCCGCGTTATTATAAGCATTGTTGCACTTGCGACAAGGCTTTTATTGAACGTGGCAAAACAGGGAACTAACACCGCCATCTTGCGTTACGTCATTTTTGACAGCCAACAGCGAACCTGTCCACGTTTATTATATAGTGGCCCATTTACGGAACGATCCGTCGCGTCGTGACGACCGATCTCACAAACGATTGGTCTTTACGATCGATCGTTACGATCCATCATTGTACGAATTTCATATCTTCTGCGAAGTAAATCGTTTACGATCCTCAAATACATTAAAGATTGGTCGTTAGATCGTAACGACCACTCTTTAATGTATTTGTACCATAGTACAAATTTTAAATCGCCTGCAATTAAGTAAATCGTTGACGTACCTCACACACTCTAACGATTGGTCGTGCGATCGGTCTGTTGCGACGGATCGTAACGACCGATCGTACCGTATGTGGAGCCCTAAAGCCTTGTCGCACTGTAATACAACTTTGAAACGCATTTTACGATTTTAAATATCATTTCCAAGTCCAAAAAAATAAAACTCACTAAATTTACTTTCACTTTACTTCAAAAACACTTTTTCTTTTTAATTTGTTTAAAAAGTTTTTAATCTTCTACAACCTTTTTTATTGACCAAAAAAGATTTCGACCATAGACAATCTTTTTTTAATTAAATAGCTCTAAAAAGTTTTTAATCCCCTACAGAATGCCAAAGCCAACAACAGACTATACTTTGGAGTGTTTACACCTTCGCTCGGTCCATATGGTGTGTATGGGCGCGAGGGAATGTCGTTCCAGAGTCTTCAGCCAATGTTTAGGGCTGCGCCTCTGTCTGGAAAAGGGAACGTGTGTGACACCCACATTAGTAGTGCTAACTACTGGTAAAAAAAATTGTTTGGGGATTACGGGCAAAAGGTAATTTATTTCATATTAGCAATCAAAAGTAATATTAGAATTAGAAGGGAAGAACTCAGGTAAAATTTCCACCCAGAAAAACATCAAGTGAACATTTGTTTTTAATGTCTGGGTGTTATTATCTACTTAAGTACAAATATGTGTTTACAATTTGCAATACGTATGATATCCGTAACACAAGTGGTTAAGCAACTAATCCCGGATTTCCAATAATGAAATCCATGTATGTGTTTTTGTCATATTCATATGACTTTTCTACTTGTAGGTTTATAAAAAAATTACAATATCAACTAATGATTTATCAAACTATTCTTAAAATTATATAGAAACAGCTACGCGCATAAATTCATTTGAAAATAATTACTAGATCAATAAGAAAGCCAAAATGGACCTTATGTTTTAAAGTTTTTAATGTCGTAGAATACGTACGGCGTTCTCTCCACTGTCATCTGGTTTCTTGTTCCCCGTCACCTCTGCTTTGTACTCATTCTCCAAGCCGAAGTGCTGCAAACAGAAAAAAATTAAGTGCTCATTCACAGAAAATACTCTATCTGCCACCTTTTGGGTGCCATACTAGTTACCAGATATCTCACTGTTACTTATTATGTGGATACCGTCAACAGACGACGTGATAAATTTTGAACTAGCGGCCCGCGGTTGCACTTGCGTGGTTCCCGTTCCCGGGGGAATATCGGGATAAAAGCATACAGAGTATTTTTATTTTATTTATAACCTATATTTTTTCAGTAAGATTGAGACATTTCAATACCCAATGGTATAGAATTTTCGCGAAAATCCTACGGATATTGCGAAAACACGGATAATTATACAATTATAATTATCCGTGTTTTCGCAATATCCGTAGGATTTTCGCGAAAATTCTATTTATTAAATCATCCTACCTACGACTTAACTAGCATTTTACTCTACTCACATTTTCAAAACACAATAACGACTATGTGAAGATGTCTACTAGCTAATATTGTCTATGGTACTTACCTTCAATATTTCCAGATTGGACAAGTGGTCACCGGGCCCAGTTTGTGCGAAGTGTTTCAACAATTTCCCCCCCTTTTCGACCAAAAACGCGCCTCCCACTTGACCCCAATCTCCTTTTAAGTCGTAACCCAAACCTAATGAAAAATACGTTCTAAATACAATGGCATAAAGTTCAATTTACAATGCATACAAATAATACAGAAGATTCTAAGTTTCTTTATTAATTATGGATGATTATTATAAAATAATGGAATGCGGATACTTGACAACTATTTATCTTTCATAATGACGTCACTTTGAAATAAAATAGCGAAATAAATACCTACCTACCTGACCTACCTACTATAAGTAATAAAAAAAACAATGTCTACATGTTTTAAACGTTAAATTGGTTTTTTATACATATTAAACATATCTAAGCTAATATACTTGTGGCTATAAGTTTCCTTAAAATAACTAAGCTTTACAAAATGAAAGACTTTTTAAAAGTTCTAAAAAATGAGTAGCCAAAAAAACGATTTAAAATAAAACCTCAGCTATTTCAATATTAGATATTCTGTCGGCTGGGCCATCTTGGACAAAATGACATGTGAGTAGCCCATTTTGAAAAAATAAAGCGCCGCCATTTTGTAGTCCGTCTCCGATAAAATCACTGTCCAAACCTGTTATTGGCACTTTAGTTAAAATCTATGTTACTTTTTTTACATTGTGAAACGGGAACTTAAAATTGTTATTTAATATAATAAAATAAATGTCTTCTCGATTTCCCGTAAAAGGTTGCAGGTTCGAGCCCCGTCTGATCAGTTGGAAACTGTAAATTGTTTCTACTATACAACGTGGTTTTAGGGTTCCGAACCTCAAAATAAAAAAACGGTGCCTTTATAGGATCACTTTGTTGTCGGTCTGTCTGTCGAGATATCGAGTTGAAATTAAAACCATATATTCAGGACAACAGTCTGTTGGAGCTGTAAAAAATGAAACTTGTAAATTATCACATCAAAAAAATATAGGACCGTTTATGTCCCAAAAAACGTATATATCGACACTCTCAAAGGAATCAAAATTCATAGGGCTTCCCGTGATCTAGAACTATGAAAATTGGCAAGTAATATCGTCTTTTTCTACAAATACAAGAAAAAATCCAAAAACTTTACATTTGTAATGAAATCATAAAAATATAATCTTTAGTATCGGAAACTGATTTCGGGAAACCGCAGGAAAAACTGCGAGACTCATTTCCTCAACTATTTATATAGATAGAGGTAGGTACTGCAGCGCGGTCGTGACTCGAAATGTAAATACGCACTTGCTTGGATTGTTATTATCTTTGTGGGCGAGTCCGACTCGCACTTGTCCCAATTTTTTATATCCCATAACTTAATACATGGATTTATTTACATGGTCTGGGGTGCGATTGCGTAAGGTAATCGCATTCATTTGACAATACATATCGTATCCGATCGGCTGCAATTTGTATGGAATGACATAAAATATGAAACAATATGAACTGTCAAATGAATATGATTGAGTTATCGCAATCGCCTAGCTGATTAAAACATACTAGTAGACCTAATACAAGCCTCGACGATGTCTGTGCCATGCTAACTGTCCATTTTACTAAAGAACTGCCGGAGATCAGCCTGGATGAGATCGAGATGGCGCTCAAAAACTTAAAAATGGAAAAGCCCTCGGCGAGGATAGTATTACTTCAGAGCTCCTAAAGGCTGGTGGTAAACCTGTACTCTGCGAGCTCTAGAAGCTATATAATACCGCTCTGTTTTGTGGGAGAACTCCAGAAGCGTAGAGCAAAAGTGTGGTGATCTTGTTATCTAAAAAATATCAAACCAACTTCAAAAAGTAACAAAAAAAACTTTTGGAGTCGGTGCCAGCCAAGGCATTCTACATTGCACTTTGATTAACTATATATATTTTTTTGGCCTTAGCTAGCTAGCACTGACTCCAAAAGTTTTATTTTTTACTTTTTGAAGTCGGTTTGATTTTTTTTATAAAATGTTTTTATTTCAGATTTTTTAGTTAAATCATGTGCCGTTACTTACACAAAAAAACAGCCCATACACAACAATGATGTCATCTAGGTAAACACTACTTGCCAAAAGGTGATTGATATTTTTCAGGATTATGAAAAAACTACTAGCCAGATCTTCGTAAAAATTATATGGGACCACACATAAACCATTTTCTTAAAGATAAAAAAAGAATTATAAAAATCTGTTAACAACTGGCGAAGTTATGGTACATAAAAAAAAACCGTCGATTTGAGAACCTCCTCCTTTTTTTGAAGTCGGTTAAAAAGTGTGATAAGACTTTTCTTAAGAACTACCTAGCAAATTCACTTCTGAGCCACGTATATAAGTTGTTTTCGAGGGTCATCTTGAATCGTCTCGCAAGAAGACAGGACGAGTTTCAACCTCCAGAATAGGCCAGGTTTATGGTGGAGGAGGATATAGCACTATAGATCACATTCACACAGTGCGGCAGGTTATACAGAAGTCCGAAGAGTATAACCAGCCGCCGTGTGTCGCCTTTGTGGACAATGAGAAGACTTTTGACTCTGTAGAAACCTGGGGTCGTACCGCGCAAGTGGCGTCGGCATCAAAATCGGCTTCATTTGACAGATGGATGTGACATATTGCTCTTAGTCTTTGGTAAGTTTTCATTTGTGTCAAAAAGAAGCAGCAATGTATCACATCCATCTGTCAAATGAAACCGATTGCGATGCCGATGCCACTTGCGCGGTACGGGCCCTGGGCTGTATTTGAGTCTCCAGCGATGCAAAGTTGACTGGCGATATATCGAGGTGATGAGATGTCTGTATGACACCGCGTTTATGAGTGTCTAAGTACAGAATCAGCAGACTAATCCGACGTAGGGGCATGAGACAGGGGGATGATATATCCCCGAAACTGGTAGACAAACACCTTGGAGGATATGTTTAAGACGCTGGACTGAAAACAGATAGACATAAATATCAACGGCGAGTACATCTCACACCTACGATTTGCTGACGATATAGTCCTTATGGTGGAGTCGCTGCAAGATTTACAACGATTGCTGTCCAGCTTAGCTGATGCTTCAGCAATAATCGGTCTTGCCATGAACATTGATAAGACGAAGATCATGTATCGTTGATATGTGGGCAAACGAGTTCTGGAGTGGAGTCTGCGATATTAGGCAAGCGCAGCGCAGGACGCCCTGCAACCAGGTGGAATGACGACCTGCGAAAGGTGGCAGGCAAGAACTGGATGCAAAGAGCTAAGAACTGAGCTCAATGGCGTGAGCTAGGAGAGGCCTATGTCCAGCAGCGGACGTCTACAGGCTGATGATAATAATTGAAAGTTACGGGATATAAAAAACACGTTGTATAATTAGGAAATATGTCAGATTTTGTTTTAAGTCAAAATAATACACTTATATCTCGCACGAAATTATATGCATGAGAATCATTAATGTAGAAATCGAACTCTTTTCTTTTAAAAAAAAACACAGCAGCAGGCTATGTTGGCCGTTTTTAAACCTTGTTCGAAGCAAAATATTGTTTATGTACACAAGGAATAGAGTCCAATATTCTAGTATTAGCAGTCATAAAAAAATTACAGATGCTGCTTTCGTGACTTTGTTTCCATTGATATAAATAACGCTTTGCTTTGCAAATGTGAAGTATCAAAAAGATCATCTTAGCGTACCGCTAATATAAGCATAAGAAATGACTGCCGTCGAACTTTTAAAATCTCCTGTATTATTTGTAAGAATTATAATACTAAAGGCTGAAAATGAATCATTCCTTTTTAGATTCGTACAGCAAAGCAAATCAAAATGGTAAGTCTCATCAGGAATTTCGATTTTAATTCTAAGAGACAAAGTCCAAAATCAATCTTGATTAAAATAAAAGTTTACATTATTATCCCTTGGCAAGTATCTTGCCGGTTCTTCTCGTTACAAGGTCTTCCGCCGTAGGTTTTGTGAACCGATTCTCAAGTGCTTGTAACAGCCTAGCAGACTAAATAAATGGGGTGTGTAATATATGTTATAATGACATATCGAATAATACTTACAAAATATAACAACAGATTACATAAAATCATTTATAACGCTCATTTAGAATAATCAACGAAAACAAAGAAAAATTATATAATTTTAAACGTTGAATGAACATATCGTTTCATATACCAATAAAACTTAAATTGTATAATATTTAAAACACATATTAATTATATCATACTACGGCCGTACGCGGTTTCACCCGCGTGGTTCCCGTTCCCGTGGGAATTTTGGGATCATTTATAGCCTATGTTACTACTTGGGGTCTAAGGATTCTCTATACCAAATTTCGTCATAATCGGTCCAGTAGTTTTTGAGTTTATTCGTTACATACAAAAATACAAATCTTTCCTCTTTATAATATTAGTATAGATAAAATCATTTCATATAACGTTAATTTTGTATAAACTATAAACACTTTTTCTGTTTACTTTTCACACAAATTGTATCATCTAATACGCATCCCAATAAATGCTTGTCTTTTCTTGTTTAAATACAGTAGGCGCTCGATAATCCAGCGCTCGATAATCCAGCGCTCGCCAATCCGGCACGCTCAGTAATCCGGCACTTAGTGACTCAGATAACCCGGGGACAAATTGTTTAATATTAAAATATATCGCAATCGTTTTCAATTCGTCATTTGAAAGATATTTACATACTTCAGGCTGTCACTATTTGATCTTTGATAGGAATTGTGATCGGGACGCGTTTTGAAAGGTATTGAATGAACGAAATTGAACTGTCTAAGCAAAGTGACAGACGAAAATATCTTTCAATGTATGGAGAAGTGTCAAATGAAGTGCCATTCAAAACAGCATTCGTTCCGAAAGGGATTGCCACTATAATTTAGACAATTCCATACATAACAATCACAATTCCTTTGAAAGAGATTGTGATAGATTTTAAAATTAGATAATTAGGGGGCCGCTCGAACGCCGGATTACAGAGCTGTTAAATTATTTGTGTATTAACACCAGTTTTATTTTTATAATAAAAAGACCTAACCATAAATAGTGGATACCTATTTATGATATGTAGAATTTATTTTACATTGTATATTTACTTCCCACACAAATTCGATAACCCGGCAGTTCCGATAATCCAGCATAGAGAAAAAAATCGGGTGCCGGATTACTGAGCGCCTACTGTATTATCTCAATTATCATAAAAATAGCATTGTTAATGTAAGAATCTGTTTCATTTATCGATTGCCAACCATTTGTGAAAATGTTTCGTTCGAATGAGAGCATATTGATTTCATTGATAAAACTAAGCTGGCCAACAGCGTAGCAAGGTGAATAAGTCTCGGTAGCTCAATGGTCAGATCATTAGACCGGACCGGACTCCCAAAGGTTCGATTCCCGTTTGAGCGATATGAGACAAATAGACGACTTGTTCTACTATATTTTCTTAGTCAAAATTAATTTAAATGGAAGCTTTTGAGTTTATTTTCCTTACCCATCCCTCGTCCTTTAGCTAACGCCTCCCGAGATTGCTTCCAAAAGAGAGACGCTAGAATTGTAACCACGTTGAACTTCTTGAAGCCAAGATTCTGGTATGTCTGTAAGGTTTCCACATAATAGAGATCTGAAATTAAAAGAAAGGAGACTCGTAACGGCCCATACAAATTTTACCAAGCTCTGGCGCAAACGATACTAGATATTCACAATTCTCAAAAATCGTGGCTAACATTTTAAGATTACGTACCTTCCAAAGATACGAATTTTAAGGAAAGTTAAAGCAGAGATTTACGTATCTTTTAATTTTTAGTAACCAAGACGTTAATATATTAGACATTATTACGGTCTAAAATCCTGTCCACCAAAAAAAATCGAAAAAAAATCGAAAACTAATTTAAATATTTTTTCTTCTTTTTCTTCTTCGTTTTATTCACTGCTCATACTATTCAAAGGGAACTTTTATAGTAGATTGTTTACCAAGGGCTGTATGACACCCATAACAGTCGAGTTCGAGACTGTTATGGGTCCATACACCCGAAGTTAACACTCTACTTTTCATTTTGAATATGAGGAAAGTAAAAACAAACAGAATATTCAAAAAAAATTTTCGTAAGGTTTCTACGATTTTAATTATTTTATAATGTAGCAAAATCAGCTGTATAGGCTACTGTGCCTTTGCCTACATACCTTTGGTAAATAAAAGTCCAAAGAGATTACAGATATCGATTTGACATGACACCCCCTATTCCTTTTTCAAATTTATTACAGTCCTAGGGCCGCCACATATCACTTTCAACCCGCATTTTAGGCAAGTTATGAGTTACTTTCAGAATATGAGACATGACATACATACATGACAGTTCACTTCAAACTCAAAATAAAAAAAATCACAATATATTAAACGCATAGGTATGTTTTAGTTCAATAGTTTGCATGATAGTTAATGAGTTGAAATAAACAAACTATATACATTAATTCTCCACATTGTGATGAAGAATGTGGCTTTACTTTTTTTTTGCGCCAGAGCTTGTCGATTTCATTACAGATAAAAAATATACACTTGGAAAAATGCTATTTTTCGCATGTTTTGTTAAAATATTTCCATGATATCCATTGAAATTAAAGAAACTGACCTCCGTCAAAGTATTTGGCCTCAACGAACTCCTTGGCGCCAGCCTCCTCGACTCCGACGCCGATCAGCTTCACGTTGTGTTGCTCCAGTACCGGCGCGATTTCGCCAAGCTGAAATAGAAGAACGGTACATGTTAAGGGGTTTACTACGGTCCCCCAGGACCCTACGGCGGCGGTGAGAGAACAAGTAGTGAGGGGTTTAGCTGGTAGTACTTCCTCCTGGCCTTCCATTGAGCCTTTTGAGGCCGAATGGGGGGCCGAGAGGCGTCAGGTGAGCCCAGCGTAACCTTTTGGTATGCGTAAATGCATTCCCCTCGCTCAAAAATAAAGTGGCTGTGACATACATCGGACATGACGAATCTGTTAGGGTTTCGTTTCTTGCCATTAGGCTACGAAACCCTAAAAAGGAACGTTACATCGCGAAACATTTGGGGCACACTAACGGGAAACGTCAATGCTTAATCCTGTGCAATAAAATTGGCGCCACATTCCTTGAATTTTTAGCAAGATGGAGTTTTTATATTTGTTGAGATGGGTTTTTTAAAAGGAACCCAATAATTCCTTTCTTCGATTGTAGTTTCAATCAATCGGAAATAACAGTAATAAAGAGAGGCAGCGAATTGAGCAATATAACGTTTGGAAAAGTAGCACAGTGCGACTTAAATGCACTACATTTGGGCAGTGCAACTTCTGTAATAGTTTTGGCTGTGACATCAGTAACAGAATTGCAATATTTATGATTCTATCTGTATTATAAAGCTGAAGAGTTTGTTTGTTTGAACGCGCTAATCTCAGGAACTACTGGACCGATTTAGAAATCAATCAATCATTCAATCAAATTTATTTATTTGCAAAATATGGGTAGGTACATAATTAAGGTCTTACAAGTCATAAGAACGCCATATTTAACCATTCGGCATGCAAAATTTTCAATGGAAAAAAAAAACACTTAGACCATTAGAATTAGAAAATAGAAAATTCTTATTATTCATTAGAAACTTCATTAGAAAATTCTTAGACCATTAGAAACCTACATTTCTCCCGGCACATAGGCTATATTTTATCTCGATATTCCCACGGGAATAATAAAGCTTTTAGCTATTTCAAATTATTGGTTCAATATAATTGTCTACTAAACAATTCAGATTCAAAGTCACATTAAACTGCCTGAAAACAACATCTGTCGTGTCTCAATTATTTTGCCTAATTATCGAACCTGCGACCTTTGGGTAAACGTAATAGTGCTCGGTGGTCGATATCGCTACAACTTTTAAATTGCCATCAATTTGTGAAGGACCTAACTGCTACTAGTTTACCGTTTCTATACAATCATGACAACACAAACGCCCGTTTCAATTTTGACTAAATTATACTATGTTTCAATAATTGGGAATTTATTGTTTAATATTTTATTTATATTACAGTAGTCCTTTTATAGGAAAATAATAATAAATGAAACTGATTAAGTATTTCGGTAAAATAAATTAAAGTTTTGATTTGAGTTGACTTTGTATATTTTTCAGATAGTTAAAAAAATGATAAAACTGATGTTTAAAAACCCGATTTAAAAATTTCGAGATTAGTTCGGGATAAAGTGTTTAGTACTTAATTATAATTATTATTAAAAACATGTTAGGTGGAACTAAGAGCAATTTGCACTTTAAGGCTAAAAGTCTCGCTGTCGTTCATAAAAAAAACTTAATCGCCTAAGGCTATTCTTATCTTTCTAAATCTTAATAAAAAAACAATAGCTTTGCACTAACCATATTCTGTGAGAAATCTGAACCCAAATCCACATGTGTGTAATATTTATTTTGTGTAAATATTTTCATTTCCGTATTATCTTTCTGTTGTGTACTAGTAAAAGTGGCAATATTTGCCGTTGTAAATAGATAAATAAATAAAAAAAAATATCGAGCGCCTAAAGCTTAAGCTATTCTTAATATTAATGTTTTAAAATAGATAAGATTTGCCTTAGGCGATTCTTAAGCTTAGTGCAAATGGGTGTAAAACGTGTATTTAAGAACTTCTTTTCCGAAAGCACCACGACAAACAAACTATTTAGCTTATTTTTATGATAATACCGACTGACATATACATATTGCAGACAGATGTAAGTAAATATATAGACAGATATGATTAGGCTAATCTATAGCTCTGACATTGACATAAAATATTACGATTACGTGTTTAGTAACATTTACTTAGATCCACTTGCAGCAAAATTGGTTAAATCTCGATTTAATTAAATCTAGATTTAGCCCATACGAATGTGTCAAAATATTAAATCTAGATTTAAATATTTGACATTTTTGTGGGGCTAAATCTAGACTTAACAAAATCGAGATAAAGCCAATTTTCCTGCAAGTAGACCTTAGCCCTAAAAGTCAAATATTTAAATCTAGATTTAATATTTTGATACTTTCGTATTGGTTAAATCTAGATTTAATTAGATCGATATTTAACAAATTTCGCTGCAAGTGGATCTAAGTATAGTTTATTATCAAAACTTCAACTAATCAGTTGATACTTTTAGAATATACAAATTACATAATTTATTTTTATCAAATTGCCAGTTTTATGAATATTATAATTTATATTATACACCGTTATCTTGGACTCAAATTGGATTTGAGTTTTTACAGTTTCAGTTGAAAACTAAGCTCTTTGAACCTTTAGAAGTTTTGTAAAATATCTATACTTATATTATAAAAAGGAAAAATTTGATTGTTTGTTTGTTTGTATTGAATAGACTCCGAAACTACTGCACGGATTTGGATGAAATTTGGTACATAGATAGCCTGGTAATGAACAAAGAGGATACTTTTCATCCCGATATTCCCACGGGAACGGGAACCACGCGGGTGAAACCGCGAGCGGCTGTTAGTGTGAAACATTTCGATGATTCTTATAAAATTTAACTAATAATGCCTATTTAATACAATATTTTTTTCTTCGCGTATTAATAGCTATACAGATTAAATACCTATATTTAATTTTGTCATTATCAATCCAATCCAATTACATATGTGCGTCAATAATATTTTTATATGCTATTCATTACATTAACTTGGTAATTTCATATCCAGTTTACCTCAAACATACATAAATAAACATACTTACAATTTCCTTGAAGCGTTTTAGAGGTTAATTCTTTTACTATAAACATTTTTCTAGATCCGCACTTAAAAAAAGGCGTGAATATTAGTGTGTGGGTGTTAAATATACTTTAGTGACAAACATGTTGAGTAATCTCTACCTAATGATATCTTTTCTCTACACTTTATACAAAAATGCGATTGCTATCAAAAATACTATGAGATTGTTCCACAGAGTAAGTAGTTTCGAAAATTAGCAAGTTCAAACAAACGCCCTAAGGCCCACTTGCGCCAAGATAGGTTAACATTTAACTCGGGAGTTAGATTTAACCGCCTCTGTGGTCTAGTGGTACAACCACCGGTATCAGACTTAGGGGTCCCGGGTTCGATTCCTAGCGGGGTACATATTGTATTCAGTTTGGTCGGTGGTAGGACTTGTTGTAAGTCCGCCTGGCTAGCTACCACCATCTTATCATAGTCTGACGCCATAACAACAAAATTTTCAGTATTAAAGTATTCCGGCAGTTAGAGATAAGATAGCCAGTTCCTCAGTGATTGAGGATTCCGGGAGAGGCTCGCGTCCATCTTCAGCCTTATCAAAAACATAACATCAGGTATGATGAAGGCTAAGAGCCTCTCCATCGTTCATAAAAAAAAAAGATGCATGCACAAGTAGCATTAACACGAAGTTCAATGTGTTATCTTAGCTTGGCGCAAGTGGGCCTGACAGATGTATAAATTAGTACTTCAGGACCCCAAGTGCGAGTTTGGCAAACCATCGCTCTGTCTCTATCACAGACCTATATCAAGATAGACGAAAAGAGCACTTCAAACTGTATGAGAACCTAGTGTCGAATTTTTCGTATGTACAATCGGGTAACTACCCGGTTGACCAGTAAATTTTTGGGAAACATTTTCTTGGAAAGTATTTATGTTAAAGATATAATTTATTATTTAAATAAAATACCTGTTAATGTTCTATTATTTGTGATATAAACGTTTTCTTTACATTTTTAAATAAAGCTCCCAAAAAAACTCTACTGGTCAACCGGGAACTTCCCCGACTGTACCATGACGTCACGAGCGAGATTTAGTGATGTCAGGCCTGTCTCACTTCCATACAAGCGGCGCAAAATCCCCGAGATATTTACATACTATTCTGGAAAACAACCTAATTTCAACCTTTTGCATTGCGTATAGCGTTCATAGTACAATAACTGTCTGCCGTCTCGCTTCAATCTGCTAGGGCTGTCAGAGGTATACAATAGTACCTTACGGTATTAACGAATTCGTGAGCATAAAGAGCGAGCCTCTTCCGGAATCTCAATCAATGAGGAACTGGCTATCTTATCTCAAACTGCCGGAACACAACAATGCTTAAAACATTGTTGTTATTAATGCAGATTAATGCTGTAGCTGTGAAAATCCAAAATGTCAGTTTTCTCTCAGTCTACATCCCTTATCCTAAACATGCATGCCTTGCTGAATTTTCCAATATGCTTTCCTCTCTTCCTCCTCCTCTTTTGGTCCTAGGCGATTTTAATATCCACTCTTGATGTCACTCTTGTGAATACTTATCCGCCCCTTTTCTTGACATCAGCGATAACTTCAATATATGTGTGCTCAATGATGGCTCCCCAACGCGAACGGTATACCCATAGCAAAATACCATGAGCGCCGTAGATTTAAGCCTATGCTCCCCTGCCTTGCCTTGCCACCGGAATCACCTGGACTGTACTTCCCACGACCTTTGGTAACCACTATCCAATTTCCATTTTAACATCCAACAACCACCTCGATCGTTCCGACGCCACCCCAAACACCCCGCGCCCCCGCGTTAGATTCAATTCGTCCAAGGCTGACTGGTCTGAAGGTATATAGCCGTACTTAGATCAGTCTATCCAACAAGTCCCCGAAATCACTTCAGACAATTTCCTCGTGGTTTTTTTTATTTTAAATAGCATATTAACATCAGCTGAGAAGTGCCTATCAACTAAAAACATACCCAGAGGAAAACCTTCATCGCCACCTTGATGGGACCCTGAATATACGGCGTTATGCAAAGCGCGAAAGGAGACTGAACGGGAGTACTCCATGTCGATGACTGACTGAGGAGAACTTTATAAAATGTCTGTAAACTGTCTATAAACTGTCACTGCTTTAGCTGCGGCCGACTGGGCCGCAGCTAAAGCAGTGACAGTCTTCACGGAAAAGAAGCGTATGGGCTGGTACCGGTTCTGTGAATCTCTATTCCCAACATCCTATCCTTCTCTAGTATGGAAAAATATTTATGAAAATTTCATTCTTCAGTTTAATGTAACGACAACGTGACCTCAAATGACCCTACTGCACTCATTTCAGAACAAACTTCTGCCAGTATCTCCTCCTTTTTCCAAATTTGATTCTCCCTTCACTCAGGACGAACTGAACACAGCACTGGACGGTCTCAAATATAGGGTATAGATGGGATCCCCTATTCGTTTATAGTCAACAGCAGCCCCTCAACCAAACAATTCTTCCATACTTTACTCAATCACATCTTCTTAATTGACGTTCCTTCTGAGGAATGGAAAACCCAAATAATTATCCCCATTCTTAAGCCTGGAAAACTCAGCAATGATCCCATTGGATATAGACTCATTGCCCTTTCATGTACGACGAATAATTTGGTGGAGCATCTTATCAAAAACCGTCTCGAGTGGATTATAGAAAGTAGGGGGCCTTCTTGCTAAAAGTCAGTACGGATTCCGCAAAGGCATGAGTACGATGGACAGTCTTAGTGTCTTCGCAGCTGATATCTGAATAGGCCTGTCCAAACATGAGTACATGACGGAAGTCTTTCTGGATGTGTCATCGGCATATGATAATGTTCTGCTTCCAGTACTCAGGCAGAAAATGCTCAATCGGAGTATTCAGGTGAGGCTAACAAATATGATTTTTAACCTTTTCTTGTCGCGTTCTAATCAAGTTTGCCTTAATAACTCGCTATACCCAGCAATATCTGTCTGGAGGGGTCTTCCCCAGGGATCAGTTCAAAGTCCTTTACTGTACAGTCTGTACACTTACGATCTCGACCTTTCACTGAATCCGTTCTGTAATGTCTTACAGTACGCCGATGATTTGGCTTTGTATATATCGCAGCCAATTGGTTAAATCCGCCATTCAATTGGAGGGCTATCCCTAGCCCGTTAATTAAACGCCGGCATTCAATGAAATGTCTAAGGGACAACTAGCCAAGTCGTTGAATGAAACGTTTAACGACTTGGCTGAACGTCACTTAAAGCAATCTCATTAAATGAGATGTCATTATAGACTCAAACTATGTATTAGGCAAAACTTGTAGCAGGCATATTTTTATTATATCAATATTGATATTAATTAAACACTGTACGTTATATTTGAACGAAAACAAAGCACATAAAATTGCCAGCTGATGCGAGCTATCTGACGCCATTTTGTTTTGATACTATCAGCGCCCCAGTGGCAAAAAAAAATACTTTATTTGATTCACGTGGCTGAATTAACGATAGCCACCTTCAAAGCGCTAACTTACAATAAGCCAACTAGTTGAACGTTAAGTGATGCTAGTTCAATCAACGATCGGCCTAGGCATTAAACTGAAAGCCGGCGTTTAATTTACGGACTAGCCTTCAAAACGAATGGCTGATTTAACCAGATGGCTGAGACATCATGCAGCGATCCCGAACACGCTGCTTCCCTACGTAACACTGCATTGGATTATCTTCATGACTAGCTATCTGAACACGCTCTCTCGCTTTCAGTTGAAAAAAGTAGCATGGTTGTCTTCAGTCGGGCACGAAATAGACCCGTAACATCAGTGTTTACTGGCGAAGTTACTGCCATCCTATGCTATGCTATGCCATCCATCAAAGCGGTTCAATGTGCGGAGTCGCACAAACTGGACAAAACCATCATTCACACTCAGATTGCAAAAGCTGCCTGCAGGCAATCCTATCAAATCCTTTCCGCTCCAAATCCAATTGGGACATTTGGGAAATTTCCCATATGTCCTCCAAATCAGAAACATCCTTTTCAGATGCTCCACGCTCGGTATTAAAGTCTTGCTGGCTTGGATTCCGGGGCATACAGGTATAGTGTTAGTGGGTAATGAGACAGTTGACCTCGTCGCTAAAGAAGCTACCACTAACGGATGCTCTAACCACGACAAAACTTTTTCTTATGACCTTCACCCATTGGCTGCCCAAACCATGCGATCCACATGGGAAACCCAATGGCGAGACAAAAGTAGATCTGTCGGAAGGCATTTTGCTGACATCCAACAATTCCTGCCAGTCAAGCCGTGGTTTTTTAAATATAAGAAGGCATCAAATTGTGCACATCTACTATCTGACGCTTAAGATTGGGTCACGCATGCATCCCTGTTGACCTTGCAAAAATTTGGGTTAGGGACTCGTCTCTGTGAATGCGCTCTAAACAATAATATAATATTATCAATTGGCAAGGTTGGTGATTGTTAGAGGCTCATTGTCCGATCGCAGAAGTTTGAAGCGGTAAGTTGCCTCCACTTGCCTGCCATAACCCTTGGACGGCTATCACTGGGTGACGTTGTTTTGTAAGCCTATACAAATGTCCAGCCAAATCGTGCGCACGCGAATTACGTCTAAAAGTGGTCAATTGGGAACTTCTTCGATTGTACGTCCATACTTGACGCCGCGAATGACAACGAGCAGGGAGCGAATTCTCGCGCTGAGATATGTCGAATTCAACATTTTTTAAACCATAATTTCTTTATTGAAAATGTAAGTAAAATCTCTTATACTACGGTCAAAATACTTTAGTTTCAATGATCTTTAACAAATCTGTAATGTTGAAGATTGTTTTCAGTTAGTGTTAAGGCGAGAGGCGAGATGACGAAGGCGCGAGAATTGCCCCCCAGAGCGGCTGCACTCATGCTCGGCTCGTTTAGACACTATAATATTTAAATAAATAATTACTTACCTCTTTTGCCCACAGTCGACAAAGTGTGCAGCCCCAACGACGAAAGAAGATGATAGCAACATTCTGATCTTCCCAGAAGCTCTTCAACTCCTTGGTCTACAATAAAAAAAAAATAGGCACTATTTTTAAACTAATTATAAACAATATAAAAACAATCATTTTATAACTAATTTATTCTCAATAGAAAAATAGCCCTCAACTGCTTAGACGGAACATGTAGTTGAGGAACTTCCCGGTTGACCAGTAGCGTATTTTTAGGAAGCTTTATTTTAAAAAGTTATAGGCATATAGAAAAAGTTTATATAACAACTAATAGAACATTGGAAGTTATTTAATTTGAATATAATATTATTTCTTTAACTTTAGTACTTTCCGAGAAAACATTTCCCAAAATCTCTACTGGTCAACCGGGATGTTCCCCGATTGTACCTACCCACAACTTTCCGATGTTGACTATTTCAAGAGCAACTATACAGCTACCAAAATGTTAGAATTTTCGAGATTTTCTAGTGCTATTTACTATATCACTTTTTAATGAAGAGTCAAGTCAACACACAACAATTGTTATGATTTTTACATGCATACTTGTTTTTTACATAAAATTGACATCTAATTTTATGTAAAAAACAAGTATGAATCATCAAAGGTGATGGATGATGATTCATCTTATTTATCTTTCAAGTGAGCGCTGTTTTTATATTTTATTATAGCAGTAAACATTTCTTATCTTGAATGCTACAAGATAGAGGATCAATATAAATCTAGAAACTTTTTATCTGGACTTATAGAACAACAAAACAGTTAATTAAGATATGCAGGGAAAATACAATACAGTAAAGTTGCAAATTAAACAAAACTACTACTGATATTCGTAATTGATTGTGCCATTAATTTATTTGTAAAGATTTTATCTTTAAAATATTAAAGAAAAATTTAAATGAGTACTTATACAAAAAACAGGTAAGTTTCTGAAAAGATACCAATGTCAAAATAAAATAAATGCATTGTTAAAGCATTCACAGTAGCAATGTTGTATACAATAAAGTACCTTATAGGTGGGATTTACTTCACTGGTCCTATTCCAGGCAATTATGGGGACAAAGATGCATTTATACCTATCATTGTTGATGATGGTTGAAATAAAGTAATATTTATTAGTGACATGCACTCATGACTCTTGCAACAAATGACTCCTATATGCACTCAGTCTACTACATTAAGGAAAAAGTAAGAGCTTTATTATTATGCATTTCATTGCATGGATAATATTTACAAATACAAATTTCGTGCCTATAAACAATATCAAAAAATGTAACTTTACGGGCACTTTTATTTGTTCAAGAGGATATACGTAATAGCATATTATTAAAGGCAGGTGGATCTGTGTATGCCTACACAGAACCAAACAATTCTTGACTTGCATTATAATAAGCTATGTACCAACAGCAATAGAACTGTGGCTAAAAGCATTACACAAATAAACCAGTAAATAAACTTAGGTATTGGTAAGTAAATCCGATGCTTGAGGCAACTGCAAATGGAAACTTCTACGCTTCTCTTGCATTACAATTCCGCATTTACATTATACCTACTAATCACCAAATAATTACCAATTAATGGAATTCCAACTGTGTAAACTCTGTAAATAAAAACTCACCTCGCCATTGGAGACACTTTTCACTTTCTGGGCCCCGATAGTAGCTATATCAACCGACATCTTCTTATTTAGTTTGAGAAATAATTGAATTGAATCGTATATTGAAATACCGTTACAACCGGCGGCGGCAGCACAAAAAATAGTGCGACACGAATCAAGGAAAAAGAAAATAAAAACACACTACTTTGAAGGCATGTTTTGACATTGACATTAATGAATGTGTTTTTTTAATGGTATACCGGCCCTGGTTCTACGGCCTTCAGCCAGGGTTTGACAGTTTATTGGCAGTCCATATTTTCTTCCTCTTCATCTCAAATCCCTATTGAATAGTAATTTCTAAAGTGTATATAACACCACACGGTATTCAGGGCCCGGTGGCAAGGGTACCCGGTCGTACTAATTAGAGCGCTGCTTAGCGTTTTTTAAAATTTTCTTACTAAGTTTTTATTATTTTTTTATACATGACTGGTTCGTGTATGTATTTTTGTTTCTATAATCCACTGTAATTTTCTAATTTTTGAGCCGATAAGAGTTGTGTGCTATTGTTGGATGGAATTACTTCGAATAAATTGTCATTCTAGTGTCATAGAAACTTTAACTGCCAAAGTATTAGTATGAATTCGTGTTATGAGTATACCCTACATACATGTACACAACACACAAACACAATAAACCAGTAAAAGTCACAATAACTAAATCCTTATTATTTAACTTTTTATGATTTTTGTTTAAAATGGGGCGCTATGAAAGAAAAACCGAAGGTCCTTCATGGTCGAGAGAGGCTTTAAATAAAGCAGTCGAAGCTGTTCGATCGGGTAGGATGTCTGGGTATGCAGCCGCGTCAACCTTTGCTATCCCAAGAAAGACTATTATGGGGCACGTCACAGGTCGAAGGGGCCAAAAGTCATAAAGTCTAGGCAGACCACCAGTATTTAAATATGAGACAGAACAAAGGATTTACTGATTTTTTTATGTACCAAAGCTCGAGTGCCATTTCCAAAAAATAGGTAATGTAAGTTCACTAGATATTCGCCTATTGTTTGTTAATACTTATTTCACTTGTTAAGTTTTAAGGGTAACAAGCCTAGTTTTTGTAAAAACCCACGGTGAATAATCACAACTAATAAGAATTAAGAAGATGTTTCTCATTGATTTTCTTTTCGTTACCTAGTTTTGATAAGAATTTATAACTAATATTAAACTTTCAATTTCAATGACTTACAATGACTATTTTCTTATTTCAGTCCCTTTTAAATATTGATATCTAATAAGTAGTTCCATACCATGGTATTCCATCGTAAATAAAAGAAAAAATATACTTGACACTCGATTTTTAATATTTAGAAAAAAGGTTCACAGCCTCTGACATATCGATACCTTGGGGCTCAAAGGGCGTAACCACCAAAACACGACTTTTCAGGAGAGCCAAAAAACTAAAATTTAAATTTTGTATTTATCACAACTTTGTTGTTATTGATCCTATAAATATGATTCTTACACCAAAAGTCGTTTATTTTTGATGTGCATAATGTTAAAACATAACATTTTAAGAAATATTTGTAATTAAAAAGTTAGCTGGTGAATACGCCCCACAAAATCCAACATGAATGTCTTTTATGCCCCATAAAATGAGTGCTGCGTTAGTAACGCAGAGTGTAACCACCAACTTTCAAAATGAAAACTGTAGTTTTTATCGATCTGTTATTAGTTATTCAACTTTTTGGGTTTATATTACAATACTTACAACTGTTTTTAGTAAAATAGGTCAATTTGGCAACCCTTAGTACATCAGAGGCTTGTATTCTATTCTGATATTTATAAGTAGGGAAGTTTTTTTTTTACTTTTGGAATGACAAAATAAATTTAGTATTTTATAGTTACTTACTAGAAGGAAGATAAGAGTAAAAGGAAAACAATCCTGATTGTTAGCTAGTTCTGACGAAGGTAATAAATATTAAGACAAATTAATTGGAACTACAAATTATTTTTAACAATTTGCTACACAGCCAGTAAGGTTTAACTAACCTTAAGCTACAAAATTTGCAAAGCTTCACAGCTTTGTCAAATGTTAGGCACATTAAAGCAATGATTGTGGCTTTAAAATTAAACCTAGTTTTGGAGGGCCTTAACATGGGTTATTATAACTAAACTTTTTAAGAGGAATGTGTAGCAAACGGTCTCCATACAAACGGCGATAACACTCTAAACCTTAACATACAACATTAAATTATGATGAAATATATTAAATATATACTTTATGGCTTTAAGTCGTACAGATATACGCCCTACATTTTCATTTGAGATTGTCGTTTACGCCCAGTACTTTGATGATGCCTAATAATTATTGCTTTTTCGTCCAAAAATACAAAAAAATCTGCATTACCAGCCTTGAAATTTGGGGTCGTATTCACCATTGTTTTCCGAATTTGAGAACTTTAAAAATACAGTTCGATAGCGCAGAAAAAACTGAATAAGATGGCATTTAAAACTTATTTTGACCAAAATGGTGGTTACGCCCTTTGAGCCCCAAGGTACCTATCGAATTATGATCGTATGGCGCACTTAACCGAAATTTAGTTTTAAACACATAGATTGTTCTAGAATGTAGCTATGCATTAAAAAATAAATGTTATGCGTTTGGTTGCTTGTTTTCTTATATAATATGTGGCTGTTTTTATTCTAATGCTTTATTATTACGTTTTATTAATACCATGCGCACTTCCCCGATTTGCCGGCAAAGTGCAACTGGTAATAACAAAACGTCATGTTTTCTAATTTTGTGCTAAAATTCATTAATTTAGCGTCAGATTCCAAAGACACGACATTGGTTGTTGTTGCAAAACATCACAGATCCATAAGGTACTACGACGTTAACTTAAACCTAGTAATATATAAGTCAATGACTTTAACACAAGTTATATTACACCAAAGTCAACTATGGAAAAAGTATAGCGCGCTTTGCCCCCCTCACCTTAGTCATATGTATATTCCGCAGGGCTCAATTCTGGGTCCTCTTCTGTTCCTTCTGTTCATAAATGACATACATAAGTGCTTCTATAACTCACGATATCTACTGTTTGCAGATGATATGAAAGTTTATAAGAAAATCAACTCATTGGATGATTGTTTGCTCTTACAACAGGATCTCGACAGACTACAAAACTATTGTCACGTTAATAAACTCAGTTTAAACGTATCAAAATGCAACTCTCTTACATTTAGTAGATCCCAAACTTCACTATCTTTCAATTACACATTAAACGAACAATCTCTTAAGCGTGTTGAGCATATAAGGGATTTGGGTGTCTTGCTTGACTCAAAGCTTCTGTTAGACTTGCATATTGAAAGTATCAAATCCAAAGCAGCAAAAACCTTAGGATTCATCATGAGAAGCACTAAAAATTTTCGCACTGTAAAATCATTAAAAGTTTTGTATTGTTCACTAGTCAGAAGTCATTTAGAATATGCGAGTCAGATATAGAATCCGCAATACAAAATATATATAGATAAAATAGAAAAAATACAGAAAAAGTTCTTAAGATTTCTTAACTTTAAACATAAAATAAACCTGAATACAAATTACAATGAAATCTGCCAACATCACCATCTATTACCGCTTTGTCTGAGGAGAGAAGCGGCAGATCTCAAATTTTTACATAAAATATTCACTGGTAAGGTTGATAGTAGTGAGATTCTCTCAAAAATTAATATAGAACTACCAATTCGCACCAATTCTAGGAGAAACTACCTCAAACTTCAAATTGATGCACATACTAACTATAGACGGAATTGTTACTTAAACCGAGTTTCAAATAATTTCAATCGTAACCAATCTATGCATGTTGATCTTTTTAATGCAAGTTGTAATTATTTTCACAATAAAATGAATACTGATTTCTTTCAAAAGTAAGTTGCAATGTTATACATATGGCGTACCATTATATTTTATTGTATACCTACATCATCTTTTTTTTTTAAATAACTGATTTTTTTTGTGCATGTAAATTAAACTTGATTGCGAAATTCGAATCTTAAGATTTAGTATGAATATTTTTGATGCTATATGTGAAAACTGTTTAAGGCATGTTTGGACTACATCAATTATGTTCTATTTGTTTGTAATGTATGCTGTTTGTTTTCCATGAAAATAAAATAAAATAAAATAAAATATTATACTAGTTTATATAGTAAGACATCATTTAATGGGCTTCGCCGGCCGCTGCCGCGACGCGCTCGCTCGGCTCTCACCTCACGTTATATATTTATAAAAGTTTGTAAAAAAAAGTCGCACGATTTTAAATCCAACCCAGGGTGACCGCTGTAGTCCGGTCGAGCGGCCCTTGCCATCTTGCACTTTGCAGTGTAATAGTGTAATATTAGCAATCAGGCCGGGCGTTTAGGGATGCGCAAAACTTCAAAAGTATCGATGTTTTACAGTTTTACTTGAAACATGGCTAATTATTAATGTATATTTCTAAAAATAAAATAGGTATTATTATAATGTTTTTTTTTTTTACATTTTGCATTTTCAATACTAAGAGTTTTATTCCTAAGATAGTTTTTTTATAGAAAGGTATTGGAAATAAAAAAATTGTCACTGCTTAGTTAGAGTCCCGTCTGAGAAAAACTAATGAGTCGACTCGACTTGAGTTTGAGTAGTCGAGTCAACAAAAAAAAAAATCATATGTATCTTTCTATTGTATTTCTAGCCTTTTCCCTTGTTACAATATCAATTTGCATTCGCAAGAGTTTCGCCTCCGCGGATGCGGAGGTTAACGAAGGCGGAGGTAGAGGTGAAAGTGGATATGGAAAAAAAAGTAATTTTCGGTTTATTGAAAATCATTATCTCAAATAAATATTACCTCTTCTTAATCAAAATTAAGAAGAGGCAATTAAATTATATTTGGAGCTGAAACGTGTAATATTACGGTGAAACTGGCCCACAGATTACCTACATATCGCTTAGGGAGAATTGTAGGATGTAGTTCGTCAATTTATCACGCTGAAGTGGCAGTGGGCTGGGCATTTCTCTAAACGAGTAAAAGATCGATACTTTTGAAATTTTGCGCGTCCCTAAATGCCCTGAATGATAAAACACTGCACGGTGGGTAACAGGCAGCAAGGGCCGGTCGAAAGGGCCTCCCGGCGCGGCGGTCACCATATAGAGACATTAACTTATTACACCATTACACCACACGGTATACCGAATACCGAGAAAGGGTCCGGTATACCGTGTGGTATGTGGCAACGGTTTCACCATCAACTGCAGGGCTATCGTGTAAAAAATCTGGGTATGGATATGGGCTTCATTTGATAGTTTAATGAGTAATTTTATGAGCTTCGACTGTCAAATGAAGCCCATATCCATACCCAGATTTTTTACGCGAAAGCCCCCCGCAGGGCTATCGCGTAAAAAATCTGGCACATGTTTACCTTTTTAGCCAAGTGAGCCAATACAAGAAAAATAAAAGCCTTGCTGGCTGGCCCGTATCAACTTTTTACTCCGTAAAATGGAACGATAAAGAAGTTTGTTTTCGTTGCAGGTGTACTAGAAGTATCTTATCAACGATTGGTTAACAAAAAGTACAAATTCTTATCAGCCAATCAACTCAACTAATATCTATGACATAAGGTTCGATATTTGAAAACGAATCCTTCAAAATTCGACATTTTGTCTCATTTCATTTCATTTCTCTCTCGGATTCTGATTTGTGTTGTGTCATTTGCCGCGTGTTCCGCCGGTTCGTGAAGAATTTATTTAACATACAAATATGTAAGTAGATTAATTCGAATATTTTAAAGCTTTTTAATATCTGTACAACAAATTTACAGTACTTTAGACCTTGCATCTATAGGAAACACGAAACTTGACGAAACACCTCACGACCTTGCATGTAACATTGATTTTTTTCATGTATTGCCTATTACTCAATAGATTTAGCGTTCTGAACTAATTTATGTATTTGCATAGATATTGTGTTGTGTTTATACGAAGGGCCATAATAACCATTGATGAGTCACTATTTGATTGAACAATTTGCACCTACCTGCATACATAGTTGAGCATAGTATAAGTTAACTATTTTAAATTGACAAGTTAAGATGAACTGGTTTTGTGTTGTTTCGTACATTAAACCAATTTAATTAATGTGTTAGCAACAAAAAGACCTATAGTTACATGTATGATGACATGCGGTGCCCACAGTGCCCTAGAGAATACATTGAGTCCAATGACCCCTAAACTTAATCTTTTTGATGTAATATGCGATAACGTTTCGTTAGAGTTCCTACACTAGTTATAAATAATGTCACTATTACATTCTAGAAGTCATATTCTAATTTTCAATAAATATTAACCTTTACTACTATCTCTAAAGTAAGGGTATATATAAGCAAAACAATGTTCCTACATTGGGTTATTTTTTTTATACTATAACTAGCTGTGCCCCGGGGCTTCGCTCCCGTGGAATTTCGGGATAAAAAATAGATAGTAGCCGATTCTCAGACCTACTCAATACACTCACAAAATTTCATGAGAATCGGTCAAGCCGTTTCGGAGGAGTATGGGAACTAAAACTGTGACACGAGAATTTTATATATAAGAAGATATACTTGATACTGGCATATAAGAATCTAACTGACTTTTTTTACAAACAGGATATTTACTACCTATCAGTGGCAAAGGGTTGATTCCCATTGGCCTCCCTCTTAGGAATCCCACACCAGTGATCTAATTACCAAGCAGATCATAATAATTATATCGTTATTTAATTGACATGACACCAATTAGTTAAATATATGTGAATGCCAGGCCGATGTAAAGTAAACAAAATGTTTTATTTATTTATTGTTTTATTTATCTTTATACTTAATTCAGTTTCACAAAATTTGTGACGACTCGATAGGGACTTTGGCGCGTAGTACGCGGCCGAGTAAGATATCAAATTAAAGGTAATCGAGTCTATTTGTTCCGAAAACTATAAAATATACAAAATGTTAAACGTGATAATCACAAACTGCAATTAAAGAATTTGGAATCTTTCGTCGATCGACGAACCCGAGTATCGGGTTGTAACCCTAGTGTTTATTATTGTCTGTCTTATGGATTATTCTTGGTCTGGCTTACCTTCGCCATATTTCAACCCCTGACCACTGCTACCTATGCATAAATAGATACAAAATATAATGTGAAGGGAATGGAAAGAATGTGTGACATTATTTACAGTCACCCATCTTTCATTTGGCCATACTAAAAGGCACAATGCTTCACAATTTTTATTTCATGTAGATAAGTAGTTCAATAAGAATAAAAAATATTATATTGCTAATAAATCACTTGTTTACCTCATTACATCCATCCACTTAGTCAATGAATGTTATGGTCCCAGTCTACTTTTAGCATTTTCTACAATCAACATGAAGTGGTCTCTGGGCCGAGTCCAGGCTAGGACCACTATGCGCTATGAAGGGCTTTAAAGTCAAGACAAAGACTTAACACTAAGATATTTGATAAAGTCAAATGGAAATGATTACTTTAAACAATCACACCCATCTGAGGTGTATTTGTTTTTTTATTATTTTAGTTTTTCAGCCTGTTTTTAAGGCTTGGTCTTCCAAGTTATGTTTCAAGATAATTATAGCCCTTTTGAAGTTAATAAATTGCTATATTTATTTAGAGAAACTGCACCCATTTAGATAAGGATGGTATTATCAGCTTATCTTGTAATTTTTCAACTGCCTATCTCTATTACAGTGACTCTTGATTCCTTGCAAATGTATCTGATAATTATTATCATAATATTTAACACATTAAAGGATTTTATCTGGTTTTCACCTGGCTAAATAGACAGGCAGATAGAAACAAGTAAATATCTGGTAAATAAAATTTTGATAGCCTTTTCTATACGTAAGCTACATAGGGTAGTTCATAACTTGATATTTTAGTTGCCATTTTTTCTTTGTCATTTATATTTTTTTTTATATGTATGGTTAGCTATCTTTTTTTAATATAAACACTCATTTACTCACTCCCTTTTTGAGCATTGTTTCAGTCAAATTAAATAAAACATGCCATTACCAAATTCACTCATTGAGAAACTATTAAACTAAATTAATTACTTTATTGTATTTAAACGAGGGTAGATAGAAGATAATAAGTTAAAAAAGGTCATTAATTGTACTGAGCGTACGATTGTGGATGATTAATATCTACACGTCATTCAAGACGTCATCATTTCCGATGATTGCGTACTTATTTGTCTCGATTACTATGACTAGGAAAATTGTCACTACCTACTCATTCACTGAAATTAAATTAATAAAAACAATAAGTATATTTAGCATGATTCAGTCAGATTACTGATGTCATCATTGCGCGGCCATTACGGAAAGCGCGCCAAACGATAAAAGCAAACGAGTTTGCTTGCACATTCACCCGCTAGTCAGTCATTAGATCGCCGCCGTTGCCTCTACTCGATAGAGGCTTTGTTTTTTTCTGTGATATTATTAGTTTTTAAATTTGGTGAGTGGTTCAACCTTTTTATTGTGATACATAACGAACCTTGGTTTTTGTGCTGGTCGATTAGAAGCTCACGCCTTTTTTAATTATTATTTATTTATTTTTGTTTATAGGTAGTAGGTACCTTACTTATTACCTATCTAGTGATTGACTTGACTGTGGTTTATGCGATATTCTCCTATTTCAGTATTGATTGCCAACAAGTCGAATTTTATTTTCCCATTGTTAACTTAGCTTATGAAGCGTGGAGTTCATTGTTAAGTTAATATTGGTCCTTCGTCTTCACGTATGTTTGTGATTTCAGCATAAAATGTTATGCAATAGTCAAGTGAGACAAACATAGATCTATCTGTACATACTTAATGTTTTTTTACTGGTTTCGTACTTAATAGATAACTAACTATACTTAATGGGCGTTTGTAGCCTCAACTCCTCAAGGTCGCCCAACTGAACGAACACAAACGTATGTAAATTAACTTTATTTATACCACTACCGGATATCGAATTTCTTTTATCAATACACGATAATAGTATTTATGATTTAACACTACTAATAGGATAGAAAGCTTTTATCGAAATTTACTCAAATGATTATTTATTAACTATAGCTATGTCGCAGGATAATTAGATAAATCGTTTTTTTTTGCAAAAATCCTAGGGATATTGCAAAAACACGGATAATTAGACAATGGTGTTGTGATTTTTCAATCCTACTGAAAAACGATAGGATTTTTGCGAAAAACTGATTGCATTAGTAAGATTGCGAAAAGAATCGCTAGTTATCATGAAATAAGAACACTGATTGGCTGGTCGGATCGTCCAAAACAACATCTTCTCTGATTGGTTGACGACTTGACGTTTCAAATGTCAATCCATTCTCTCATCTCTCCATCCAACCAATCAGAATAAGAGTTAGCAAGCAAGCAAAAATTAAGCCAATCAGAATAAAGAATATCCAATGTTACTAAAGCAACCCGTATTTTTGCAAAAACCCTATCTTTTTTCAGTAAGATTAAGAAATGTCAACCTTTTGTCTAATTATCCGTGTTTTTGCAATATCCCTAGGATTTTTGCGAAAATTCTATTTATCAAATTATCCTACGACATATATAAATAAAAGTAGGTTGTCGGAGTACAGAAGTATTACAATTGTTATTCCTACATAATTTGAATCAAGTTAGTAGTTCAAACTAAGGTGACTTGTCAACTTGAAGCCGCTATACGACTGAAGTGAGATAGCAATGAGAAAAGGACGGGCGCGGGAGAGAGACCGATTTTCCTGATTAGGTGAAAAAAAAAAACACGAAATCACTTCGTCGTAAATAACTCTTAGCGATTAAAGAGAAATAAAACTACATGATGCTAAATAAATATTATTGTGTCCACTAATAAAAGCAAATTCCAATAATTTCCAATCTGAGAATAATCTTGAATTTTAGAATAGAATAGAATAGAAAAGCGTTTATTTGGTACAGGTACATAAAACATACACAGCAACAATTTTTAAGATAAACAAAGAATGTATTTAATAATATTTTGTATGTTCGAGGGGTCTTACAGAAAAACTGTCCAGGCAAAATCATAAAATCGTGTTTCTGAAACTTTACAAATCTCAATAGTATTTATTTATTCTGTAACTTTAATCTTTAATCTTAGTAATGTGACCTTAGAATAATAACGCGTTATTATTCTAAGTGTACTACCTACTTTTGTAGACCTTTACTCACTCTAAGGAAATTATACTATGGTGTAACGAAAACAAACCGGTAAACGAACTACCTAAACACCATGGTGCACCTTAAGCTTGTAGTCATAAGGTCAATATTCCAACAACAATAATTAGTTGGTGATGACATCACACCAAGAGGAACATAATTCGAGACAATTTATAGCTTCGTCATTAAGTAGGTACTTTTATTACTCTATTGTGTAAAGCACGTTATTATACTTCTAAATCTTAGTAAATCAAATGATTTTTTTTAATTATGGTTTTACACATATTACTTATGTGCTTATGCGCCCTCAACGAAATCTACCTTTTGGGTTGATAGTTGTATTTTTCCATAGTAAAGCAACATTTTCCTTATTTATTTTAAACGCTCGGTGCTTGTTAAAGTTTGTTTAGTTCAGAAGTTTTAAGAAATAGTTAAAGCAAAGCTTAGAATAGTGTTATTATTCTAAGAAGCGAAGTTAAACCAGCAGCAACACCTAAGGAAATTCTGATCATAGCAAATTCCCTGATAAAGTATGAGTTATGAACCCTACAGTGTTCCTAGTAGGGCAAGTTATGAACCCTACAGTGTTCCTAGTAGGTCAAGTTATGAACCCTACAGTGTTCCTAGTAGGGCAAGTTATAAACCCTACAGTGTTCCTAGTAGGGCAAGTTATGAACCCTACAGTGTTCCTAGTAGAGCAAGTTATGAACCCTACAGTGTTCCTAGTAGGGCAAGTTATGAACCCTACAGTGTTCCTAGTTGGGCAAGTTATGAACCCTACAGTGTTCCTAGTTGGGCAAGTTATGAACCCTACAGTGTTCCTAGTAGGGCAAGTTATGAACCCTACAGTGTTCCTAGTAAGGCAAGTTATGAACCCTACAGTGTTCCTAGTAGGGCAAGTTATGAACCCTACAGTGTTACTAGTAGGGCAAGTTATGAACCCTACAGTGTTCCTAGTAGGGCAAGTTATGAACCCTACAGTGTTCCTAGTAGAGCAAGTTATGAACCCTACAGTGTTCCTAGTAGGGCAAGTTATGAACCCTACAGTGTTCCTAGTAAGGCAAGTTATGAACCCTACAGTGTTCCTAGTAGAGCAAGTTATGAACCCTACAGTGTTCCTAGTAGGGCAAGTTATGAACCCTACAGTGTTCCTAGTTGGGCAAGTTATGAACCCTACAGTGTTCCTAGTTGGGCAAGTTATGAACCCTACAGTGTTCCTAGTAGGGCAAGTTATGAACCCTACAGTGTTCCTAGTAGGGCAAGTTATGAACCCTACAGTGTTCCTAGTAGGGCAAGTTATGAACCCTACAGTGTTCCTAGTAGGGCAAGTTATGAACCTTACAGTGTTCCTAGTAGGGCAAGTTAGAACCCTACAGTGTTCCTAGTAGGGCAAGTTATGAACCCTACAGTGTTCCTAGTAGGGCAAGTTATGAACCCTACAGTGTTCCTAGTAGGGCAAGTTATGAACCCTACAGTGTTCCTAGTTGGGCAAGTTATGAACCCTACAGTGTTCCTAGTTGGGCAAGTTATGAACCCTACAGTGTTCCTAGTAGGGCAAGTTATGAACCCTACAGTGTTCCTAGTAGGGCAGGGATCGAGTTGATGTAATTAACTATCAACGGTATCGAAAACTATCGTATACATGCACTGCTATTGTCGGTTAAGCGGTATATATCAAGAATACAAAGCGATAGTTTTTCGATAAGTAGTGAATACAATTCTTTTTTTAATGAATGAGGGAGAGACTCTTATCCTTCATCTTACCTGATGTCAAGCATTGATAAGGCTGAAGATGGAAGCGAACCTCTCCCGGAATCCTCAGCCACTGAGGAACTGGCTAATCTTATCTCGGAACTGCCGGAACACAACAATGCTGAAAACATTGTTGTTATAGCGTCAGGCTTAGATAAGATGGTGGTAGCTAGCCAGGCGGACTTACAACAAGTCCTACCACCAACCAAACGGAATACAATATGTACCCCCGCTGGGAATCGAACCCGGGACCCCTGGGTCTGATACCGGTGGTTGTACCACTAGACCACAGAGGCGGTTGGCCACACTCGTACTGTGCGTCGTACAGTAATGCGACTGATTCGCACTTGACTTGTTTAATATGTCTAATATAATACTTAGAGCGAAACTCAATGCTGAGCTGAAGCGCAAAGCCGGCCCCAAAGATCTCCAGCCAGCTATCTTAGGGAAAGAATGTTTGTAAATAAAAATATTTGAGCATTTTTCGTAATTATTCCACAATTACATTATTTTTCAGTTAACTAATGTCATTAATCAAACTAAGTCAACATAAGTAAGCTATTAATGAACTGCACAATTTGAGGTTAAGTATGGGCAGTTTGTTTACAAACATTCTCTCCGTAAGATGGCTGAAGTATAGGGGGCTATTTTTGCGATGTGACATCTCCAATTCGACATTTTCAAGAGCCACAAATCAATATTAAAATTGACTGAAAATAATCTTCGATATTATAGGATTGTGAAAGAACGTTGAGACTAAAACAATTTGACGGTAGTAGATATTTCATTTTAGTCACTAATACAGAACATGGCTAGAAAAATATCGATTTTGATACGTCGTAGAGTGAGAATAGGCAGCGTTGCCCGTATCTATAGACTATAGAATCTGTAGACTTCCCATTCCCACGACCTTCGCTTATGCCTTGTTCTGACAACGCTATTTTTTTGGCCAGTCCATTGCTCTGTTTTTTTTTAATATTTTGAAATAGTTTTGGTGAACTCGTTTGCACCAAGCGATAGACTTCTACTACTTTATTTATTACTACTCGACTAGTGCGAACAAGGCATTACATTAAGCCATGGTTGCCCGTTCTCCTTATCCATCCATAAGCCATAAGAAAGGTTTGTGCGGACATTACAATGACAATGACAAATGGATTCGAATTTGAATTAAAATTAAGGCTATTACTTTCTTCATTATGTAATGAATGGAGAATAAAATACTAAGCTGACTCAGCGACCCAAAGTCTTTTGGCCTGCACCAGTCACTCAAATACGAGTCAAGATCCCTCCATCATCGCGTCTCAGTCTGCCACGTGGACGTTTACTTGAGGGGATCCATTTGGTTGCAATTTTTGGCAAGCGGTCGTCAGAAATGCGACAAAGTAATATTGCGGAATAAATAGTGAAGTCAAACCACATTAAATAATGCACATTCAAACCTTAATATTTTGTCCACAGTAAAATGGCCATTCACATTAAAGACGCCGAGGATCTGAAGAACAGGCTCTCCGAGGCCGGCGAGAAGCTGGTGGTGATCGACTTCATGGCCACCTGGTGTGGGCCCTGCAAGATGATCGGGCCCAAACTAGAGGAGATGGCCGGAGAAATGGCCGACTCCATCGTAGTCCTGAAGGTATGTGTTTTTCCCTCATTGAGTGATTCACTTCAAGGTCCTGCAAGATTATCAGACCGATTCTGGCCCAAACTAAAAGAACAAGGCGGCGAATGTGTTTTGAGCAAAGATGGTGGTGGTGGTGATCGTCTTCTTAACGGCTACATGCAGGTCAATTCTGTAATTTAACAGTTTCAGTGGACAACCTAGTTTTGTCATAATTGGCAGCTACATAAAAATCAATGTGATGATTCTGTGTAATAAAGCAGTAATGCACCATTGTCTGCTTAGCTCAGTTGTCTACTAAAGCTGACAGATGTACAGAATAGGCCTACCGGTATGGGCCCTGCAAGGCGATCGGGGCAAACCTATAGGAGATGGCCTACTGCATCGTAGTCTTGAAGGTATGTGTTTTATCCAGATAGAACGAAGCAGGAGTTACCTATAGTGGTTTTGGCAACCGACCAAATATAGTCTCCTCACAAGGTCTCCCGCCGAAGGATTCGGCGTACCAATGGCGTAGCTTCTTTGACGTTAATCTTTTAACCATTAAATAAATATGTGTAAATATGTGTATGCAATACAATCACACCAATAATCTAGCCCACGTTAAGTTTCATGAAGAACTTGTTTTATGGATACTAGATACTAAACGTACTTATATATATATTCCTTTTTTTTGTAAATATATACTCAATATACGTATTAAACACCTAGACCAAGACAAATAGATAAGTTCATGCACACAAATATTTGTCTTGGCCGGGAATCGAACCTGGGACCACTGGTGTAGAAGGCGGGGTTAGTACCCCTGCGCCAAACAGGTCGTCCAGGTCACAACCATTATACTTAATAACTTTTTCCAAACTCACTGGATTTACTTACCAAATTGAATAATAATTGGTTTAGACGTCACGTGAATATAGAAAACACGAAAGGAGTTACTTACTTTCGTCTTTGTAGATATTGCATACTTTTTCCCTGTATTCAGGAATTCTTTAAAGTTACAGCAAATGTAACCAATTTCATATTGTAATGTGAAGTTTATCAGATACGTTGATAATACTGTGATAGATAACTTATCTTTTCCACCTTCCCATGCTACAGTTAACTTATTTGTACACTGATTATTACTCGTAGTTCATTTTCACTTAATATTGAAAAATAAATACAGGATACTTACTAAAAATAATGCTAGCGATTTCATTGCTAAAAATAATGTTATCTTTTTCATTACCACAAAACCAACTGCAGCAATATGTTATCGGAACTATTGCGATGTGGGTAGTCTGACTCAGGTATTTTTTTTTAACAATAATTATTATTATAATGATGTTTATTAATAAAATTAATAGTTACCCAAGTACTAATACAATAAAGCGGAAAAAATACATTGAGGCTTTGCTTATTCAAATATTTTGAATAGTTCTAAGGAGATCACTCAGAAAAGTCCAAGTCCCGGCGCGAAATTTTAGTAATGTTTTTTGTGCATTCTTTTGTAAGGATGCGATTGCCACAGGAAGTGGCTATCATGAAAAAAATGCTATTTTGTTGTTTTCAGACAAATTGCTACTATCTAATTTGAACTTTACCCTAATTGACATAAAACTCAATATGCTACCTATAATTTCGTTTAAAAAAATATCTTTCCTCCTCTTTGCTTGCAGTGTAAATAGGTGGTGTAAATTGTGCATATCTATCTACTATTCGTCGAAATCTCATAGAAATATTTTATTTCCTTTTAAGATTTATTTACACTGGACATATTTATTTACTATAAAAACCTATTTAACGTAGACTATGTTAAATAGCTTTGTAATGCTTATTCGTGATAATTAACACTTATTTATGTACACACTACGACAAGTATGACCATCTAAACACCATTGTTTCTACAATCTAATCAAACATTATCATGTAAAGTAACACACTTAATTTCTTAGTATTTTCAATTTTTCTTGAGTACTTGCACAAGTTTTAATAACTTACTTCGTATTTTTTATACAAAGAAAGTCTATATAATAGATATAAATGATATAATTCTAAGTAGTAATAGTAGATATATCAGATGACACCTGATGATTAGTTAGGTCAGGAAAAAAAAACAGTGTATGTAGGTCACTACTAAATTTTGAATAGTGATAGGTACTAACTGAAAATAAAGGTTATCAAGTAATGCGTTTTTTTTAGAAATTGCAAATATTATGAGTTGGTGACGTTTGGGCCACTTTTAAAGCAATTTTTTTAATAGAAAAACCTACTGCCCGTTTCCCACTACGATAGAGTATTACTATTAAAATATCAAAATATTGAACAAAAAGTACCAGAGCAGCATAACCAACTAGGAGTTATTATTAGGAATACTTACATGAAAAGCTGCTGCCTACATAAATAAATAAAAAAAATGCCCTAATTTAAAATCAGAACTTCTCAAAACATCTTAAGTAACTCCTGGTTACTTATGCGAACGTGGTACTATCGACTCAAAATATTTTAATCAAGTATTCGTAACACCCCACTAAATAACAATTAGCACAAATGAGTATCTACACTTCTGTCGATATCATATATTACGTTTCCTTCATGCTCTTCCCTATGGGTGCGCTTTGAGGAAAAATTTTGGTGCGCTTGAAAATAGGTGCGCTTCGAGGAATACCCCACTAAGGCTGAGTTGCACCAGTAAACTTTAACCGATTTATGGTTGTCAAAGCTGTCAAATCCCATACATTTTTCCACCGTTAACGTTATAGTTATCGTTAAAGTTAGATGGTGCATGCAATCCACCATTAGTTTACCTTTGGTTACCATTTCCATTACCAGTATGTGTAGTGTAGATCATAATATAATCTGTGCGTTGGTAATTTTTTTAACAAACAGATAGCTGCAATTATAACTTTTTAATTTTGCATTTTACAATGCTTCTTTTTATGTGATAAATATTAAACAAGAAAATATACTAGAAAAAAGCAACTAGTCTCATGTCGCCGTCAGTATATTTTCTTGTTTAATATTTATCACAGAAAGCTGCAATTTACATGTTCTTAGAGCATAGCTATTAAACCTTACACACCCTTGCATTGGCAAGCAGACATATTGTCTATAGTAAAATTATAAAGAGGAAAGATTTATGATTTTGTAATTTTTGCATTTTTTCAATGCTATTTTTATACTTATGGTAAATTTCCGATTCGAATCGATTCCCGTCTGAGAATTCACTTGTGGCCGAGTTGATTTTTTCCAATATTTTTCTATTTAAAATTTACCATAAGGAAAGATTTAATTGTTTGTTTGTTTGCATTAAATAGGCTCCGAAACTACTGAACGGATTTGGATGAAATTTTGTACATAGGTAGTAGATAGCCTGGTTATGAACATAGGATAGTTTTTATCCCGATATGCCCATGGGAACGGGAACCACGCGGGTGAAACCGCGAGCGGCCGCTAGTAATTTATAACAATATAAATTCTATTGTGTCTCGTTCGTTGCCAGCGAAAGGTGGCCTATCGTACCAACAAGAATTTTTCACAACCAAAAGCTTTTAGGTAATTTTTCCCATGGCCTAATGTGCCTTTAATTATTGATACCAAAGTTATTTTATGTTTTAGCGCGCACTGTTCATTGAAATAAAACAACTTTTACGGATATCAAACGCGCTACATTTCACGAACTAAGCTGGAATTGTCCGTATTTTTTGTTTTTTTTGGGATTATTTTATTTTTTCAGCAGTCACAGTCATCCCGTGACCACGGCAGCTGAAAAGGTGCCGAAACGTCGGGAAAATCAAAAAACCCCTAAAAAACCTAAAAATAAGGTAGCGCGTTTGATATCCGTAAAAGTTGATTAATTTCAATATGCTTACCAAAGTTCATAAGAATAGACCTTAATGACTTTTGCATATATTAGTACTTACCTAAAAATAAAGAATGACTAGATTAATAAAAATAATTGTTATTTCGACAAATAATAATATCGAATAGCTAGTAAACGCTACTTGCCAATAAATCTTTTTGTCAACATGTTGGTATTACAGTTTTTCCTAGTAATAATCTAGACACATTCCGTTGTGGCTAGGTGGCTAGTCTAGGACTAATAATAAATTTCCTCGTTTCGCTGTCATGTCACGGCCATGGCGCCACTACTGTGGTCTGTGACGTCATCACGACTTAGTACGCGGAAATGGTCTTGTTTCTGACTACAGTTCCCTAAATTACTAGCAAAAAATCTATTGAAAGAAAGGAAGAAAATACATTTAGAAGGAAAAGAGAAATTGCAATTTGCATATTGTGTTAAAACGCTAGCTTTTGGCTGTGACTTGGCCGCGTAGAATTTCGTATCATATTGCAATTATTGGAATAGGTCAATTTAACTTTTTTCGTAGGCGTCAAATGGTAACAAGCACATTTTTTTTTAAATGCTTACTTCATTCGACCAGTAGAGATTTTTTGGGAAACGTTTTTTTGGAAAGTATTACGGGAAAAGAAATAATTTAGTCATCATCATCATCATCAGCCTGAGGACGTCCACTGCTGGACATAGGCCTCTCCTAGCTCACGCCTATTGTGGAGTTTCTAGGAGGTTATTAGCCTACTGCTACCCCGCTGGCCAGACGGGTTGGTAGAGGGTTTGTTTTAAGTTTTCCTTCTCTCGCACAGGTGTTCAATACGTCGAGCCTCTTAGTCGACTCTTACGACATCTCAGGCATGTAAAGGGAGTGGTGACACTTGTATTCTTAGGCGTCACCACTCGGCACATAATTGAGTAATATGATTATTTATAATAATTTTGTACTCAAATGAAAACCTATTAATGACCTATTAGTTGTGATATCAACGTTTTCTTTATGTCTATTACTTTTTTTATATAAACCTCCCTAAAAAACTCTACTAGTCAACCGGGAAGTTCCCCGAGTATACTAATAATTTTCCTTGACCTATATTAAAACAAAATATGTTAATATTTTATGGTTAGTGGATTTTCCATAATGCGTTGCCTACCTATTTAATATTCTCGATAACTAATCTCGGTAGCTCAGTGGTTAGAGCATTGGACCGGATTTCCAAAGGTCGTGGGTTCGAGTCCCGTCTGAGAATTCACTTCTGGCCGAGTTACTCAATACTCAATAGTTTATTGCAAAACCATAATGTACATGTAGATGTTATAAAATAATGTAAGACCATTGTTATGGACCCGGTTGGGCACGCAATTAGGGCTAGAAGAGAGAGGGGCCGTATTTCATCTGAGAAATTATATGATGATAATTAGAATTATAATTATCATTTTGTTAATTTTTAGGTCTCGGTAGCTCAGTGGTTAGAGCATTGGACCGGATTTCCAAAGGTCGTGGGTTCGAGTCCCGTCTGAGAATTCACTTGTGGCCGAGTTAATTTTTTCCAATATTTTTCTATTTAAAAATTTTCATAAGTATGATATTTTTTTTAATTTTTGCAATTTTCTATACTATTTTTATATTTTTGGAAATCAGGTCTATTGCTCTCGGATATCGGACTCTCGGATTTCCAAAGGTCCGCGGGTTCGAGTCATTTGTGGCCGAGTTAATTATTTCCGATATTTTTCTATTTAAAAAATTTCATAAGTATGATTTTTTTTTAATTTTTGCAATTTTCTATACTATTTTTATACTTTTGGAAATCAGGTCTATTGCTCTCGGATATCGGACTCTCGGATTTCCAAAGGTCCGCGGGTTCGAGTCATTTGTGGCCGAGTTAATTATTTCCGATATTTTTCTATTTAAAATTTATCATAAGCTTAAATAATTAGTCCTCTTTTATCCTCCTTGGCGAACGGCTAAGGAGTGGAATGCCCTGCCAGCGTCTGTTTTCCCGAGCACATACAACCGAAACCTCTACAAGGTGCAAGTTAAACAGGTTTCTTCTACTCGCTCCATCTCATGATCTCATATATGCCCTCGGCCAGATTGAGGTCAATAGTAGGAGAGGAGCCCATTTAAGGCGGTACCCTGACCGAAAGTGGCGCCGCGTTGAATTTTATTTAATATCGTAATTCTAATTCACAATTTTAATAAAACTTTACGTGGAATTTTTAGAGCCCATAGTCTAGTATTTTTAGACGGTATCATTACATTCCCTCGTAGTCACTGCTAGAAGTAGATAGCAAAACTGCTAAAAGTGGCCGTTTTTGACACATTTGCTATCTACTTCTAAGAATGAGTATGACGAGATGTAGCGATACCTTCTAAAAATACAAGACAATGGGCTCTAAAAATTCCACGTAAAGTTTTATTAAAATTTTGAATTAGAATTACGATACTAAATAAAATTCAACGCGGCGCCACTTTCGGTCAGGGTACCGCCTTAATATATAAAAAAAAATATTGTAACAATCTGATTAGTAATGCTCTTACAAATGTGCATTAACACTATATAAGTCCATTCATACAATCAAATATAAAGAATAGATAGATATCTATAGCTGAAGGACGCTACGTTTTGTCCTTCAACAGTAAGCAATTTCAAGTCTTCCTTCACCTATTTATCATAGTAATCGATCGACTTGCATGAAGTTAATAAAAATATTAAACAACTATAGCTTTGTCACGAGTCGAGACTTTATATGTATATGCCCATATCCTTGTCCATACATAAACAGATAGTAGAAGCAGACTAGTCAGCACTGTTTTCAAAATATCTCTGGCTATGATAAGTTACTGATCAGAGTCATCCACCGATGTAGATAAAGTATGCGTCACAGTATAATTACAGAAAGTGGCTAGACAGGTCACCTCTAAGCTTATTGTTATACGTATACAAGTAATCCTACTGCGACCTTGGATATTCTTTGACCTTGGGTCGTCTCGTGAGTAATGATGATAGATGTTTATATTTCGACTGTAGTACGGTATGTTTTGATATGAGGCGCGCTTTTGTTTTTCTGATTCTGTTTTATGATATCACTAGCTTCCGCCCTCGGTTTTACCCGCGTGGTTCCCGTTCCCGTGGGAATATCGGGATAAAAAGTAGCCTATGTTAGTATGCGTTCTTTCAACTAACTGTATCCCAAAAACCAAGTTAATTGGTTGCTTAGTTAGGACGTGAAGGCAGGCCCAAGCTCTGCTTTGTTCAAATCAAATGCTGCAAATCATATTTTTCAAATATTTTTATCCGACTTCAAAAAAAGGAGGAGGTTCTCAAGTCGACGGTATTTTTATTTTTATTTTTTATATGTATGTTTTACCATAACTTCGCCAGTTGTTTATAATTCACAGATTTTTATAATTCTTTTTTTATCTGAAAGAAAATGGTTTATGTGTGGTCCCATATAATTTTTACGAAGATCTGGCTAGTAGTTTTTTCATAATCCTAAAAAATATCAATCAAATTGCTAAAAGGGGCAAGTAGTCGTTTACCTAGATGACATCATTGTTGTGTATGGGCTGATTTTTAGTGTAAGTAACGGCACATGACGTAACTAAAAAATCTGAAATAAAAACATTTTATAAAAAAAAATCAAACCGACTTCAAAAAGTAAAAAATAAAACTTTTGGAGTTGGTGCTAGCTAGCTATGGCCAAAAAATATATATAGTTAATAAAAGTGCAATGTAGAATGCCTTGGCTGGCACCGACTCCAAAAGTTTTATTTTTTACTTTTTGAAGTCGGTTTGATTTTTTTTTTATAAAATGTGTTTTTGCCAGTGATATTGAAACAACTACCTAGTGTTTCTTGCTCTCGTTTTAATGCAATACCATACATGACTGCAGTACGTAGTAAGCTAATTAAAGTCTCAAAACAATTTTTATTGTATTAAATTCATTCACAAATATGTAGGTTACTATTCCAAGTTTCACCATCGGTTTTATACTAGCGACTCGAATAACCCGAATCATTTTGTTCGTGGGAAAACCCACTATAATTAGTCGGTTGGTGAAACACTTATTTTAGTAGCGAGTTTGCATTTGGTAAAGCCAGTAAAGCCAGCCATGACATTGATTATGTAATCTGCAGGGGTGGAAAATGGTCAGTAAATTCAGTAGGCGTCAGTTTTTTTGACTTGGGTCAGTAAAAACCAGTTTTATCGAAAAACTGACAGTATTTTGAGTATCAAGACGCCATTCTCTCACAAAAGGTTTGTGTAGATTGAGGTGGAGGATAAACATGGTTTGGGTTCACACCATATTACTAGTTTTTGTTTTTGATTTTCGATTTCGAGACCGAATTCACTCGCTAGTCATTTCTGCCCCTCTTTGTACTTTGTACTGTACTATGCAGATACTATTACAAACAAACAGAACATTCTTGTTTCAGTTTGTCCAGAGGGCATTTTTGTTCAATATGCTTGTCCAATAATTTTTTTTTAGTGCACGAGCATGCGACCCCTGATACCCAGAGCTGGCTATTATTAAGATGTGACAACATTTTATGCTATCAGCCACAGAACAAGGAAAAAATGTTCTGTGCTATCAGCCATATTTAAGCTGACTCTATTAATTTTAACCTATTAATTATTAATTTTATGAAATATATAATATAATATGACCTATTAATTTTATGAAACTGAACAACATTCCCCGAAAAACGAGATGTTTTTATGTCGAAAAACAGAGACTTTTTAGTTTTTGAAGTCGGTTCTTTTAAACGTAGTTTTTTTTGTCGATCGATTTTTGGATTTATTCCCCACTCGGTTTGTAAATCGTGATTAACTCGCCAGTCGAGTAAATACGGTTTTTTTAATTAGAATTACATTAGATCTCTTTTCTTGATTCTTGGAATGAACCTTTTCTTAAAATGTCCTTTTCTCAAAATGTGTTTTTCTTAAAATGTCCTTCTTTCAATCAAAACTACCGTTGCATTATTTGCTTATTTACATTATGTAACTTAGCTTAGGTTTCCATAGACTGATTTACTGACATGAGCAGTGTATTCAATAACGTTGATAGTTAATTAATTGCAACTGGTATTAATATTTCGTAGTACTTTTTCTTTCCCTGAAATAGTATAACCTAGCGTTCCATCTATCTTTGTAGACAAGTCGCCCATAATTTGTGCGTGCCATCAAAACGGAACGTCTGAAAAGTTTCCTGCCGTTACGCGTGTCCACTTCCATTATTCTATTCCACTAGATTAGGGTTACCAGTGCCACAAGGTCGCGTGTTGAATACAATGCGACAAGCCTTATTATAATCGTGGCAAAAAGAGGAACTTACATGAAACGTAATTTTTGAAAGTTGTGCAGGAGGTGTTTTGCTTCCTGACACGGAATCGGAGCATTTTCTTTTTTTTTTTTTATCAAAGTTAGAGCCCTTATTATAGGCGGCTTGATAAACGCTGACATCAGCCTCCTTATCATGAACACTGCTTTATTATGGCGATATGACCTGGCGCATGATGCTGACCTGCTTTGCTTACCCCGCAAACATGTGAGTGAGACACCCACTCGTTATCGAGCTACGAGTGACGATAAAAGCCTCTCATGCTAAGGCTACAGAGGTGGCCACTATTTTCATACGATGAGAGAGAGAGATGAAGAAAATGTACTCATGATTATAAAAAATTGTAGGTACTACTAGACTTATATCGAGTTAGACGGTAAAAGTGTACCTTGCGTACCAAAAGTTTGGTCCACGGTCAAAGTTTTACGACCTGAGTCAGTCCGCTTGGGACCATTGCCATGAAAACACGCGTCACTTAGAAACGATAATAGTTAATTTGTGCAGTGCTTTCTTGCAAGAGCTCATCAGTAACATTTCCACATCACTAAATATCGCTCGTGACGTCATGATACATACGAAAAAATCGACACGGTGGGTTCTCATACAGATTGAAGCGCTCTTTTCGTCTATCTAGATATTGATCTGTGGTAGGTACTCTTCTAGTTTTGACGTTCCGGTATACCTATCTAAAGTGGTCGTGCGTGCCAGGAAGCACAACACAAAACTTATAAAATACCGCCACTGGATACTGTGAATCAGCAGCTTTCATTGTTTTGTCAGTTGTGATTTAGGTATCTTTCTTTTATAATATTTTGTATCAAACTTATATTTCCAAGAATAAAAACGTTTATCACCTACGAATTCATGATTTAGAATAAGAATGCGTATATCTAGACTCGAAGTAAATTTTTTAAATAAAGTACCTTGGGCTATTTTCCTTATGTGTGACAATAATTTGTTAGTAGATGTAGACATAACAAATAATATTGTATTAGTTTGTTAAACAAAAATTATATGAATACAAAAAATTGGCCAATGCGTGTCGGGCCACCCGCAGTATAGGGTTCCGTAGTTAGCCTTTACAATAGTTTTAAATGGTTATAATTATGTTGATTACTCCACAATTAACGACTAACGGTCGATTTCAATAACTTGTCTATGGTAAGAGATGGCTTACTAGAGCTTCGTTGCCTAGATATTTTTGTTATTCAGCCTAAAATAACCCAAAATAACAGCGGTTGCTAAGCAACGTAACCAAGGTAGGCCTACCTCTTGTTAGGGATAGATTATTGAAACCGGCCGTATATCAATGGAATTTTACCTATGAACGAATATGTACTTATGTTTTTTTTTGTTTTTTTTTTACTTAGTCGACTATTACTCTATAATAAGAAAAATCATCCCCAAGATACATGTAGGTGAGGTGCACTTTCAAAAAAATATTTTCAAGATTTTATTCTAGCACTTTTTTGGTGTAATGTGAATACTATTCACATAAGAAATAAGGACCTCCGTCCGGGCTAAGCCGCGGACGGACATACAGACAGACGGACAGACGGACATGGCGAAAAGGGTTCCTTGTTGGTTTTACTACGGAACCCTAAAAAGTGACAAGTCTTGGAGAAATACTCCCTTTTTAATTCATAATCAGTTTGTGACATCCTTATTTATGTCACCAATAATGTAATAATTTCCTCTAACTATAGAATGTTTTTAACAGTTACTAATTAACTACACACCTAATTAATACCCACTTCATGACGCCCGTTAAGGCTAAATATCCTGATATTTACTGAAATAGCTCTATTTTATTCATCTGTTAAAGCATTTGGTTGGCGTAAGATTTTTTTAACACTTTGGTGGGTTTTTACATACATTCGTCATCAGCCATTTTAATGTGCCCACTGCTGGGACACTAGCCTTCTTTACGGATAGATAAGGAGAATGGGCCATGACACACCACGCGGGCCCAATGGGGATTGGTGGGTTTTAACGACTGCAAATGCAGCGAAGACCAACGGCTTAACGTGCCTTCCGAAGCACGGAGGAGCTCGAGATAGTAAACTTTTGGTCACCCATCCCGTGACCGACCATTGCGAAAGTTGCTTTAACTCAACAATCGCAGGCCGAGCGCGCAAACCAGTGCGCCACGGGCTCCTTATTTACATAGATTAATATTAGAATCAGAATCATGTATTGCGTTTCATGTGGTAGTGCATACACATGAGCCCTGTAAGGACATAACAAAATTAAATCAAATTACTTCTAAACTAGTTAAAAATATTCAAACAAAATTAAAATATTATCTTCAACAATAAATATTAGGTATTTAAAATTCTTTATCACAATAAAGCTCTCTTTCTCCCTTTATATCGTGGGGCCTAACTTTACTATCTCACAATCGTATTTCAGTTGTGTTTTAATTGTATTGCACTTTTGCACAGATTTTGTATTTACAATGTCGAAAAAACACAAATAATATCTAAACACCCCTTTCAATAAAATAGTTATTTGACGACCTCTGGGCGCAGGGATACTATACCTGCCTTCTGAGCCAGAGGTCCCGGGTTCGATCCCCGGACAAGCCAAATATTTGTGTTCATGAACATGTCTATTTGTCTTGATCTGGGTATTTAATATGTATATTACGTATATACATATTTACAAAAAAATATATAAGTATGTTTATCCGTTATCTTAGCATCAATAACACAAGTTATTCATGAAACTTAACGTGGGCTAGGTAATAGGTGTGATTGTATGTAATTATTTATTTATTATATAAAAAATCCTCTTCCTTCCAGGTTGACGTCGACGAATGCGAGGACATCGCCACCGAATACAACATCAACTCCATGCCGACCTTCGTCTTCGTGAAGAGCAGCAAGAAACTCGAAGAGTTCGCTGGCGCAAACGTCGACAAACTCCGACAGACCATCTTGAAGCACAAGTAAACGCCGCGCCGGTTGTACGCGCATGCCCCAGCTAGCAATGACGGGTTAAAGTTCATTCACCTTCCCATTTGAAAATAAAGGTCTTTGACCTTCGAAGATACATCGAAATTTAAAACAGAACCGCCTTTGAGACTTATTAATTCGTAAACTCCTAATCGGACACCGGTGTCCTGACTACAATAGAATATCTATTGGTAACTGACGCGTCTTCTAATCTAAAGCATCACAAGACCGCCGGCGGTCGCACAATAATGAAATATTGACCTGGGTTAAAGTTCATTTACCTCTGCTTGAAAGATGAAGGTCATTGACCTTTAAATATATTTCGACATTTAAATAAAACAGCTCTAGGGACTTATTATTCAACTAGTGTTTACAAAGTTAAGCATTGTATAACCCCTGTACTGACAAGCAGACATATATTATAATTTATAACAATAAAAATTATATTGTCTCATTAATTGCCCGCAAAAGGTTAAATTGAAGATATGAAAAGTGTCATTTATGAAGAAATATTAATTCATTCATTCGAGCTGGACACCGGGTTCCCGTGAATAATGGAATATCTATCGTGTCGTGTCTCATAATCCAGGGCCTCAATGTTAAGGTAAACTAAAGATCCGACATTGCTAGCAAAACACTGTTGTAATCGTTTAAAGTATTTATTAGTACCGAATTAATCCCAGTTCTGAGATGCATTTCACTTGAATTCGGTCAGTTTAAAAATACTAACTGGGGTAGTACGAAATCTCGATGCCAGTGGGTAGGTTCACGATGTTTTTTTTTTAACTTTAGTAAAATGTAGTAAGTGCATATTTACGTAATACAAAGTGTCTTATTAGTTGTAATTCACTGCGCTTGTTTAGACACTATTGCATTGGGTAAGCGTACAGCCTATTCGGTATTTAATTCGCGTATTTTTCACTTTTATGTATGTTACAGAGTATTGTTATTCCAATAAAATATTACTGAAATGTATTGCTGGCTTTTATTTATGTCTTACTAGCGATTGTCCGCAGTTTCTCCTGCGTGGCTCCCGTTCTCATCGGGATAAAAAATAGCCTATGTTACTCTCCGTTCACTAACTCCATCTATGCCAAAAATCAAGTGAATTTGCTAAGTTAGGGCGTGAAGGACGGAGAAACAAACACACTTACGCATTTTTTTTTTTTACATTAATTATCTAGCCCACGTTAAGTATCATGAAGAACTTGTGTTATGGATACTAGATAACGGATAAACATACTTCTATACTTATTTTTGTAAATACATACATAATATACATATTACACACCCAGACCAAGACAAATAGACATGTTCATGCACACAAATATTTGTCTTGTCCAGGGATCGAACCCGGGACCTCTCAGAAGGTGGGGTTAGTACCCCTGCGCCAAACAGGTCGTCCTATATTATTAGTATGATATTAGTTAAGATTAAGCTATAATATTCGTTAGAATGATAAGTCGTAGCAAAATCAGTAGCTTCCTAAAGTTATAATTAACATGATTTTTAGGAATCAGAGTTCCTTTTAAATGTATAACTTCTATTTGTGCGTTTTATATAGTTGTTAAATGAGTATGAGTATATAGGGTCAATATTAACCAAATAAGTAGTTTGTCTACCATAAATCGATTTTATTACTAAAATAAAAACCCAGCATTACCTTAACATAATTTTATTACACTATTACTTAACTCTTACATTATGTCTCAAACCAAACTGATGGATCATGGAACTAAGTTTCTAGTTATTTTATTGAGACGGCAAAATGTTAAAATACAAAATGCATTTATTGCTAACGATTAAACAATTAGTTTTATCTACATATAAGGCAAAGTCCGCTTCCAAATTGAGCCTTACCTGAAACAGAAGACAACATTTTGTGCTTATTATTTTAAAAAGATGGAATTTAATTAAATACTTTATTGCATACCATAAAGTGAGCACATAGAATCTTGAATAAGTAGATAACAGAAGACGAAGCATTTTTTAGGGTTCCGTAGCCTAATGGAAAAAAACGGAACCCTTATAGATTCGTCATGTCTCTCTGTTCAATGTATGTCACAGCCACTTTATTCCAAAACTATGAGGATTACACAGTTGGAACTTGGTAGGTAGGTGTATTCTGTAAACCGCTTTAACGGTTTGTAACGGTTTTCACACATTAATAAAAAAAATTATTAAGGGAGCCCCCCTTAATATATATTTTCCCCATACATGGAACTGAAACTGAAATATTTTTTTTATTAAACCTATACGCGTGGGGTATCTATAGATAGGACTTTAAAAATTACATTGAAGTACCTAAAACAGTCTTTTTTAAAGTCGACCGTTTGAAAGATATACACTTCCAAAGTGATAGTTTCTTTACTAATAACTTTTAAAGACATATTGATTGATTGATTCGATCTCGATCACAACTCGATTTCGCCAAGAGGAAAACCCCAAATTTTACAGCGGGGGGAAATTTGAATATGTGGTCTGCTTACCCGCGTCTCTTGTGGTGGTGTTCGTGATGATCGTGGTCGCGTTTCCGGCCGCGGTCGGCGCGCTTGGCTTCCGACAAGAACCGATCCAGACCGAACGGATCGAAATGTATTTATGTAAGTTATGTATGAGTGTCTGTTACTCACTCGCGTCTCTTCTTGTAGTGGTGTTCGTGATGATCGTGGTCGCGTTTCCGGCCGCGGTCGGCGCGCTTGGCTTCCGACAAGAACCGATCCAGACCGAACGGATCGAAATGTATTTATGTAAGTTATGTATGAGTGTCTGTTACTCACTCGCGTCTCTTCTTGTAGTGGTGTTCGTGATGATCGTGGTCGCGTTTCCGGCCGCGGTCGGCGCGCTTGGCTTCCGACAAGAACCGATCCAGACCGAACGGATCGAAATGTATTTATGTAAGTTATGTATGAGTGTCTGTTACTCACTCGCGTCTCTTCTTGTAGTGGTGTTCGTGATGATCGTGGTCGCGTTTCCGGCCGCGGTCGGCGCGCTTGGCTTCCGACAAGAACCGATCCAGACCGAACGGATCGAAATGTATTTATGTAAGTTATGTATGAGTGTCTGTTACTCACTCGCGTCTCTTCTTGTAGTGGTGTTCGTGATGATCGTGGTCGCGTTTCCGGCCGCGGTCGGCGCGCTTGGCTTCCGACAAGAACCGATCCAGACCGAACGGATCGAAATGTATTTATGTAAGTTATGTATGAGTGTCTGTTACTCACTCGCGTCTCTTCTTGTAGTGGTGTTCGTGATGATCGTGGTCGCGTTTCCGGCCGCGGTCGGCGCGCTTGGCTTCCGACAAGAACCGATCCAGACCGAACGGATCGAAATGTATTTATGTAAGTTATGTATGAGTGTCTGTTACTCACTCGCGTCTCTTCTTGTAGTGGTGTTCGTGATGATCGTGGTCGCGTTTCCGGCCGCGGTCGGCTTCCGACAAGAACCGAACGGATCGAAGTGTATGAATGGAAGTTATTTAGGATGTACGATACTCACTCGCGTCTCTTCTTGTGGTGGTGTTCGTGATGATCGTGGTCGCGTTTCCGGCCGCGGTCGGCGCGCTTGGCTTCCGACAAGAACCGATCCAGACCGAACGGATCGAAATGTATCTATGTAAGTTATGTATGAGTGTCTTTTACTCACTCGCGTCTCTTCTTGTAGTGGTGTTCGTGATGATCGTGGTCGCGTTTCCGGCCGCGGTCGGCTTCCGACAAGAACCGAACGGATCTAAGTGTATGAATGTAAGTTATTTAGGATGTACGATACTCACTCGCGTCTCTTCTTGTGGTGGTGTTCGTGATGATCGTGGTCGCGTTTCCGGCCGCGGTCGGCGCGCTTGGCTTCCGACAAGAACCGATCCAGACCGAACGGGTCGAAATCTGCTTCCCCGGCGCCGGTGTTGCTGCGACTCTGGAAACAATAATAATAATAATAATTATAATAATAATTAAATTCAGCATAATCAGCTATTTATTTGTCCTTATGAATGTATGAGGAGAATGGGAGATGACACGCCACGCTGGCCTCTAATGCAGTTTCGGCGAAGGATGTAGTGGAGGCGAATTTTTTAATCGAAACTGTACAAACTATAATGAGTATTATGTCAATTGTGTTATGTCATGTCTTACTAATTAGATAGAAGCCAAAATGCTCGAGAATCCCAATTCGCTTCCATTCCATTCCCCCGCTATGTTAAATTGACCCAAAATACAGCTGGGAGAAGCAAAGACTTAACGTGTTTTCCGATGCAAGGAGGAGTAAGAGACAATAAAGTTTTATTGCAAATATTTTAGATATTGGAATGAGTGGATAGATCAAAAACACATGCGTGTTATATTTTTTTACGCACACATTTTAAAATAAAGAATGTGGATAACTTAATACGTAAAAATATGAATTTTCTGCAGTATAATCATGTCTGACAGAAAATGTATCCAAGCTTGTAAAAGTGTACAAATACTGACCGGTTCTTCCCTGGCTTGTGGCGCATCTTTCTCAAACTGTACAGGTCCGCTGCGAGTGTTTGAACTACTAGTGCCGGCAAACTCTTTGTCTGCCACGAATCTGAAAATACACAACCAATTAGTTGTCGTTTCATTATTACTCCGTGATAATGGCGCATGAAGAGCCCGTGGTGCAGTGGTTCGCACGCTCGGCCTGCGATTGTTGAGCTTAATTTCACAATGGTCGGTCATGAGATGGGTGACCAGAAATATACTATCTCGAGCTCCTCTGTGCTTCGGAAGGCACGTTAAGCCGTTGGTTCCGGCTGCATTCCCAGTCGTTAAAACCACCAATCCACATTGGGCCCGCGTGGTGGGTCATGGCCCTTTCTCCTTATCCATCCATAAGGAAAGCCAGTGCCCCAGCAGTGTCCCCACTGTTAATGACGTATGGCTGATGACGACGTGGCGCATGCAACTGCTCAGAAATATCGGGGCCTTGATAGTGAATACAAAAATGTCAAAAATATAGTTTTAAACAACTTCCATAGAGAAGGAGGTTATTAATGCACTGCGCATTATTTTTTGTGTGTTCACCGTTTACTCAAAGACGGCTGACGCGCTTATTACAATCCGGTTTGTTCTCATGTTCGTCTAATTTTTTTGTTATTTTGATAGTGATAGTGAGTTTTTTTATGCTATACTCACTTAACATATTAATTAAATAACACATTGCGATAGTATTATTTTAAAATATATCAAGAACAAACAACAAGTGTGCTTAAGGAACTGCGGTGCGACTGCGTAAGGTAATCGTCATTATTTAACAGTTCATATCGGCTTGTATTTAATTGTACATCATACTAACCTTTTTATTAAATATAGTTCATAACCTATTCACTAAAATAGGTAAACGCTCACCAAATTATAGTCAAATCGACACTCTGGTGAGCGAAGTAGTATATCTGGGTACTACATTATTACTTTTTGGAGCTCGATCAATTATAATCCGTTCATATCGTGTTCAAACGGCTGCAATTTGTATTTGACACTAATGAATGACAATAAATATGAACTGTCAAATGAAAGCGCTAAGCTTACGCAATCGCCTATCTGATTTTAGTATGTTTTTGTAAGGCTGAGTTGCCCCAGTTAACTTTAACCAACTTATGGTTGTCAAAACTGTCAAATCCTATACATTTTCCCCCGTTAAAAATCAAAGTTAGATAGTGCAATCCAGCCTTAGTTTAGTATATTTTTATTCTAGTCTTCGAACGTCTATGTTGTAGATCCTTTGCATAGCTTAAATTCAATTTCGTTACGTCAGGCATTTTCACGCAGTCTCTAGAGTTGGCAAATTAAAACTAAAATCAAGACTATTTTCAAAATTTTAAATTACTTCGTACTTTGTACCAAGCCAGGTCCCCACAGTAGGTGGAGGGATCGGTGCCCCACCAACTAGAAATCTAGAAATAGTATAGACCACTAGTACTATCCGCACCGTCCCTGTGGAACTCGTCCCAGAATGGTCATTCCTCTACTGGCTTAATACAATTATTTTAAACAAGTTAATTTAAAAGAGAACTTGCAAAGGGACTAATGCTATAATACTCTCTCTGGTTGCCAATCTGACACCAAGGATATGCCCGTGTGAAGTATGTATTTTGAACGAGTGTCTGTGATATTGTGTAGTACTTAGCTAACCCTAATGGCCTGCGCAGACGACGGACATTGAAGGACTTTTTGTCCGCGACACGACCTTATAACTAAGAACATAAAGTTGAATAAATAACGAGGACTATCGCGTACTTTTCATGGATATACGCGATCTAAGTTCAATCTTATTTGGTTAACAATAAAGACGTGTCGCGGACAAAAAGTCCTCCGTTATCGGTCGTCTGCGCCAGCTCTATATTGCCTAGCTTTCGACTAACATCTGTTAATTCAATATGTCCTAGGCTACACTTGGACACTCCTCACCGAAAACTCACCCAAATATTGGGAACAACTTACTCAACCTGGAACTTCGTCACTACCTATTCACTTTCACAGTCTAATTAAGTACTAAACCACTGACCAACCAAACCAGTTATTTCAAATATATAATATCCTCGAGAATATTATGACCGTTCAGGACCGTGTCAACACTGCGAATCTCGAGCCCGCTCGCCTCTTCGCCTTCGTTCCTGATCCTGATCATCCCTACCCGGGGCCTTATTTATTTCTTACAATCTTTGTTTCTCCACCGTACTTTACCGAATTCCAAGAATTTTAAGAAAGTTTACAAGTAGTTCACACATGTCAAGTTTGGGTCTTTGAAACTATCCTATTCACTTGTAACTTGATAAAAGCCATGGGAAAGACGTTAGTGTCACGAATCCTGTTATTTATTATTATTTTAAAGCGGCCATATTTTGTTATTTTAACTGCTGCACTTTGTTGTTGAAGACCTACCTAAGATATCGACGAAACGTGTCAACATTTTTATAATTTATGAAACCCTTAAAACATTCATCAGTGCAAGTAGATGTGATTTGGATTTACATTAGAACTTTAATATTTTTACAATATTTATCTCATAGCGTCACATGATGACTTTTATATTTTGTGATTACACGGAATAATTTGAGAATATTTGACATAATGTGTGAGGCCACGTATCTGTTAGCTGTACATACCTGCGCGTATTGGCGATAGCATCCAATTCTCCATAGTTATAATGCTCATGATTCCTGGAGGGGCGATAGATGTGAGCACCCACGTTGTCCTGGTTGCTCCACAGCTTGTCTATTCATTTTAACCGTCTGTGGTGTAGTGGTAACTACCACCGCGGTACCAGCCTCAGATCAGAGGTCATCAGCCATTGTTAATGTCCCCACTACAGGGTCACTGGCCTTCCTTATGGATGGATAAGGAGAATGGGCCATGACCCACCACGCGGGCCCAATGCGGATTGGTGGGTTTTAACGACTGCATATGAAGCCGGGACCAACGGCGTAACGTGCCTTTTGAAGCACGAAGGAGCTCGAGATAGTAAATTTTTTGGTGACCCATCCCGTGACCGACCATTGCGAAAGTGGCTTAACGTCAACAATCGCTGGAAAAGCCCACGAAACACTGCGCCACGGGCTCCTCACATGGAATCGTTTGAGAATATTTGACGTAATGTTTGAGACCACGTATCTATTAGTTGTACATACCTGCGCGTATTTGCGATGGCATCCAAATCTCCATAGTTGTCGTGATCATGGTTCCTCGAGGGTCGGTAGATGTGAGCGCCCACGTTGTCCTGGTTGCGCCACGGCTTGTCGTACACGTTGTATGCTTCGTCGTCACCGTAACCTGAAAAGAAAGATTGATTCAATAAAATAGTTCTAAGGAATTCGGCTCGAAGGATCAAGACACAGGAGGCGTATTTTTGAATCATTCGAAATTCTAGTGCGAATTGAAATTCACCGACTACTATTTTGTCGCATTATTAAATCACTCGAATACGGTGTTGCAGTTTTCATAAAATCCTATGACATTTCTTTTTTCGCAGAATATTTAAAAACGGAAACTAACTGTCAGTGACTTACTGTCAGTGACCGTGTTATGAATCTAAAGTTAAAATTATAGACGACTGTAGCAAGAGAATTTTGATTTTTTTTTAAATGACGTCGCACGGTAATGCCTATATAAATGAACACTCACAGAGGAACAAAATTTGTAATGATATATAAATACCCTAAAGTGTCACGTTAGCCAGACAATTAGAATTAAAAATGAATAATGCCGACCTAAAGTATCACCTTTGTATCTTTAAGTCTAATTATCTCACTAACCTGATACTTTAGGGCATTATGTTGTATGATATTTTTATTCATCAGCGCCATTTAAACAAAAAAAAACAAAATGGCGGACTGGGGAAGAGGCCTTGAAAAGTTAAAAACCCTTTATTTAAACTATGCAAAAATTTATGAAACCGCTGATTTCAGGGTTGCTTCCATACAAAAAGTTGTTCGTTATAATGAGTTCTATAAATGGTTTTGAGGTTTTAATAACGTTTTTTAGTGTAGTAATATAATATGACTTACCAATATCCATCCCTTTGCTGTTGTGGTTGAACAGCCTCTGGTCCAATATGCCTTCTTCGCCCTGCGCCTTGGCCGGGAGACGGAGTGCTATCTGTCCCGTTACTATGACTACAGACCATTATAGTGAGTAACCACATCACTATGTAACTTACCGCTATCCATCCCTTTGCTATTGTTGAACAGCCGCTGGTCGAACATGCCTTCTCCGCCTTGTGTCTTGGCTGGGAGACCGAGCGCGATCTGTTCCGATATGTCGCGCTCTCTGTCTTTCACCAACTTCGATCTGTGACAAAACATAAGAACTATGATTTAGAAAAGATAACTGATTTGGTCTATTAAAATATTAAACAACCGAAAACTTTTAAATTTTTCTCACATCGACCGACATACTCGTAGATAGCTCGACTTTTAATTGAGAAATTAGTGTTAAGAAAATTTGTCATCATTACAAATAAATTGGCATTACGAGAACTTGTCACTACGAAGATTTGTCATTACGAGAAGATGTACATGATGATGTAGAGATATGAAGATTTGGAGATTTTTCTCTAGGAGAAGTTATCATTATAAAAACTTGTCAATACGGTAGTTTTCATTACGAAACTTGTTTCTACGAGAAGTCGTCAATACGAGAACTTGTCATTACGAGAACTTGTCACTACGAGAAGTTGTTATTACGCGAACTTGTCACTACGAGAAATTGTTATTAGTTTTGAAAGAACGAAACATTTATTTGACATTACACGACATCAAGTTAACAATATAAATGAATGGTACAAACAAAAAAACATAAAACCATTCAATGTACAAGCAAACACTTAAGTACCTACAGACATTGTCGTATAGCTCAACTCAGTATATGCAACAAGCTAAGCCTGCTAAGTTTGTTGCATATACTGACTAAAAATGAAAACACACAAACAAGAAAATAATGACTTAAGTAAATAATTTAAACTAAAAATAAAATCCTCCACCTCTCAATATTAATTCAGTATACATATAATATTTTATCATCGGAAGCGACACGACGGGTTATTCGGCTGCAGGTCTTAAATGTAAAGGCCAGTAAAATTACGTTGATGTGAAAAGTATTTTTTTTATGTCATGTCACTTCTTTGACGTGGCAAATATGGTGGCAGCATGTGGCAAAAAAAGGCTTGTGATATTATGCAATAACATTTATGAAGATAATCCTAGCATATGGTACAATCACATATCGAGACACAAAACAAAGTTACGAGGCTACAAAACAAGACGGTACAAAGCATTTGTGAGAAAGCAACACACCCTCACGATTAGCATGAAGAACATTTTATGTAGGTAAGTTTCATTATTAAATCAATTGCGATTCAAGTAAGAATGTTTTTAGAGATTTACTAAAACTATTTCTTGATTTTAAGTCGAGTTGAGTTGAGTGTCACTACAAGAAGTTTTCATTACAAGAATATGTTACTACGAAGTCGTCATTATTATGAGAACTTGTCTTGTCACCACGAGAATTTGTCATTACGATATCTTGTCACTACGAGAACTTGTCATCGCGAGAAGTTGTCATTACGAGAACTTGTCACTACGAAAAGTTGTCATCTTTCATCTCTTATCTGGCGCAGCCCTAGCGAAGTTCCTCTCGCACTTCCTCTCGCACTTCCTCTTTTTTCCACCTTCAGCCTTATCATTACATAACATCAATGGTGAAAGCTAAGCGTCTCCCCGCTGTAAAAAAAAAACGAAACGAAAATTAATCATTTCTTACCTCTTATCTGGTGCAGCCCTAGCGAGGTTCCTTTCCCGCTGCCTATCCTTTTGCCTTTCCGCACGCAGCTTATCTCTCTCCGCGGCGGTCAGACCTGATTCGTCAGGTTCTGGCTGATCTTGCTCCTCATCAGGGGCTCTGATACCTGGGAACGAAGGTTTAAACTTCAGAACATTTATAGCATGTAAGATATCACTTTCGCGTTTCATTATAATGATAATGCGAGTAATAGTTTTAATTTAGTATCGCGACAAGCAGACTTAGATCTATTTGCAATGAATGAGGCCTCGATCAAGCGAATCATGAGCAAAGATTTTTTCAACGAGACATAATTATGTACTGTTATAGTATTAATTTAGACTTAAGAATTTAAACTTTGTTGTTATCTGTGATGACCTATAATTGGCTTTCTGTTACTAGATAAGTTATCTTTTTTGTTAAACATAGCTGTTGGTCGTCCGAATATAAATAAATAAATAACCCAAAGCAACAGGACTCAAACGTGCCATTTATTATGAAGGAGAAGTAGGTCAGATTGTGACCACTAGTGTGGGTGTACAGCTCGGTTAACTAAAGCTGGCACGTTCAACAAATATAAACACATAGTGTCTGAGAATACGCGCGCGGCGTGACGTTGCACTGTATTGTATGGTCATCAAGATTAGTCTGTCGGTCTCTCTCTCGCGCGGTCAAACTTATGAGTATGAAGGAGACAGTATTGTGTTGCTTTTGTTACTATAGAGTGAACTTCTTGTACTAGTCCATTCGATTTTTGAAATTGCATTAATGCGAGTACTGTGAACGTACCAGCTTTCGTTAACCGACCTGTAGCAACGCAGTCGAAAGCTTAAGCTGTAAATACTTACGTACTCCATAATAAATGTAGCGTTCGAGTCCTATTGCTTTGTGCTATATTTATATAATAAGTATGTTTTACATAACCATTAAGTTCCTTTTGATTTCTTTGTTTAGAAGGTTTTTCTAATTTAATATAACTTATTCAGCATAGATGTATCATAGGTCTCCGCGTTGCTACAACTAGATACCGCGCTTCATACAAACAAAAAATGTGACCACACATTTTGACGTTTTTCTTCAACCGACTGACTCGGTTTCTAGAGAATTAGGGATGATTGTTGATGACGTTTGTCGTTGTCACAGTAGACTGTGCCGTTTGTGGCAGAGTAAAACGGTCTAGAGCTAAATGTATGAGAGTGGTATCTAGTTGTAGCAACGCGGATACCAATAATAAATCTATGTTATTCCCTCTAGCTTGTACCAAGCAATTAAAGATTAAAAGTTCGATTTTAGCACGTTCGCCAGCCCTCTGAGCAAAAATAATGTATTCTTCCTCTTTCTCCTAGTCTCTCTGCATTAATATTACCTCCACTCATTTCCTAACTTATATTTAACCTAAACTCACCCGCTCTGTGATCCCTAGCTCTCTGCGCTAACATCCTTTAATGTTATTCCTACTTCTCTCTGCACTCATCTTCTTTCCACTTCTTCGACAGCCAGTACTCCCATTTTATTATTCCTAATTTAGTTCAGAAGTTACAACACTCTTATTTAACTTAGGTGCTCTGCGATCCCTAGCCCTCTGCGCTAGGCTAGATACTCAAATGCTCTTCTTTCTTTTCTTCCTCCCTTTAAGCTAAGCTTTTCTCCAGCTACACTCTCGATTCCACCATGTTGCATTTTTAAAGCTTAAGTTACCCGCCCTGTGATCTCTTGCTCTTTGCGCCAAAATCTTCAAATGTTCTTCTTCTTTTCTCCTTCCCTCTTTGAGCTAATCTTCTCCCCAACTGCGCTCTCGCTTCTACCGCCTCTCTGGCCTTCCTATCTGTACTGAGCTAGTTATGTAGTTATCTAGTTATGTACTGAGCTTCGGCTAACTTGGTTAAGTTCTCTAAAATATTATTCTTTAGCCTTCTGCGGCAATATCCTCAAATGTTCTGCCTACTACTCCCTCTGCCTGCACTCATCTTCGTTCAATTTTTTCGACTTCTAATTTAGTATAGAAGTTTGTGAAAGTTTTAAAACTCTTATTTAACATAAACTCACCCGCTATGTGATCCCTCTGCGCTAACATTCTCAAATGATCTTCTTTTTTCTCCTTTACCCTCTGAGCTAATTTCCAGCTCTATAAATATAGAGCTGGAAATCACCATCTCACATCTTCAAAGCTAAAACGCTCGTATTCAACTAAACTCACCCGCTCTGTGATCTCTAGCTCTCTGCGCCACCATCCTCAAATGTTCTTCTTTCTTCTCCTGTCCCTTTGCGCTAATTTTCTTTCGAATTGCGCACTAGTTTCCACCGCCTCTCTGGGGCCATCTTATGAGCTATGTTAGCTTAGGCTAACTTGGATTTCTCTAAATTATTCTTCTTTATCCTTCTGTGCTAACATCATCAAACTTTCGTACTCATATCGCTGCACTCATCTTCTTTCCACTCTATTAACCGGTACTAACATTTTCCTATTCCTTATTCAGTTTCGAAGTTACAAAACTCTTATTTAACCTAAACTCACCCGCTCTGTGATCTCTAGCCCTCTGCGCCAACATCCTCAAATGTTCTTCTTTTTTCTCCTTCTCTCTTTGGGCTAATCTTCTCTCCAACTGCGCTCTCGCTTCTACCGCCTCTCTGGCCTTCCTATCAGCTATGTACAGAGCTTCGGCTAACTTGGAGAAGTTCTCGTTGATGTGAACTTGTTGAAGACCTCTCCCGTCCGCTGCTAGACGCTTGTCGAGGGGGATTGTGTATCCTGGGGAAGAAGGTAAATAAATAAATATTTTTACACCTAATATTTTGCCTACATTAAAATATTTCTTAGATTTACGGCCGGTTTCATCACCTACAGATAAATTTTGGTCTTATCAAGCAGATATTTTAATGCTTGTAGTATGACAAGTATGTCAAATTATATGACAGGTAGCTATCCAGAATCTATCTGTCAGTGGTGAAACTAGCTCTTACTGTTACTAAGCTTTTCCATGCTGGACTGGAAGTGTATGAAAAACAGAATGTGCCAGCTGCTAGATTTCCAGTGCGGAAAGTAAAGGCCTATCAAGGGACAGGTATATTCAACAACTATTGTAGTCAATGGGCTGGCAACCAATGCCAAATGTGTGTGGCTATGGCTCAAGCTGCCTCGATGCTCTGCCAACTAATAACATGGTATTGAACTAAACTATCACTAAAGTGATACGACGAAAAATCGACGTGTTCTCATAGGTCTCTGTAGCATAATTGGTTAGTGCACGGATCCCCATGGATGCGGGTTCGAATCCCGTCAAAGCGACATAAAACAAGTTGCTTTTTTCTAGTATATTTTCTTGTTTAATATTTATCACATAAATATAATATAGTAAAATGCAAAATTAAAAAGTTATAATATAGTGATACGATTGGTATTTATATGATATATGATAATACTTTCAGCATACTTCCAATGCGATAAACACCACTTCTTAAATTGACATGATATTCCATCTCTATTATTTGATCCTACCTTAACCGTTCTTCCAATGCGACACACAGGGCCACACTTTCCAGCCTCGCTGTCTCGCTCTCCATATCAAAGGGAATGGCACGCCCTAATATCATTTTGTTTTAAAGAAACAATTTTATTTTAAAATATAAGTACATAGTACTGCATGCAAAGGTTTTCTTAAGTACGAGTTTCTTTATGATGAAATTGTTGAATTAGACAGTGTTATTAGTATGTTAAAAGAAAATATTCCTCATCATTTACTCTTTCGATTGAAATCATAAAACGACTAAATGTGTTATTTTTTTCTATTGTATGTGTGTTATACTGTCAGTAAACGTGTGCCTTATGGCACCACTGTGCTCAGGGGAATATCAGGCACTTTTTTTATGAACGACGGGGAGACTCTTTGCCTTCATCATAAATGATGTTAAGTATTGATAAGGCTGAAGATGGAAGCGAGCCTCTCCCGGAATCCTCAATCACTAAGGAACTGGCTATCTTATCTTTAACTGCCGGAACACAAGTCAACAATGCTGAAAACATTGTTGCTATAGCGTCAGACTTAGATAAGATGGTGGTAGCTAGCCAGGCGGACTTACAACAAGTCCTACCACAAACCAAAGCGAATACAATATGTACCCCCAGTGGGAATCGAACCCGGGACCCCTGGGTCTGATACCGGTGGTTCTACAACTAGACCACAGAGGCGGTTAAAAGTTTTGGCATTATATGACTTTCTCACGGAATCAATTCGATTATGTGATTATTGTTTTCACCTCACACGCTCTGAAAAGGAGGTTTGTCAATCAGTTTAGACGCTTTTTGCGGCCTAGCGCGGCAAAGTACTTTTTTAATTTAATACCTAAAAATATGTCTTAATGCGTTCCGAATCGCACTATTGAGTTTTTGTTATATTTGATTCTTATTTTAAATAGCTTTAAATTAATTATAATACTCCGTTTTGATTTAATTATATTATTTTAGTTCATTGAATCATAAAAACAATAATAATAAGATTAAACTATTTGTTATAAGAATTTTATATCAGGCTGGGTGAGATTTCACAACCAATAATTGGATTTCGGACTGTGACATTAATCTTTATTTTTAAATTATCTTTGGTACCTCATGTCAGTGTCAACATTTACTGAATCGTTTTTATTCTTATTAATAAGTAACAATATATTCCTACTTTAAATAACTTTGAATTAACTATAATACTCCCTTTTTTATTATTTTAGTTTTTTATATCATTAAAACAACGAGAATAAGGTATATTTAGATTTAACTTTATGTTTAAAGATTTTTTTACCAGAAGTTGACCGCGGAAACAACCATAAAATGTTCATCAATCGTTCATCAATTAATCATTTTTAAATTAAATGATGTTTCCTTGAAACCTAATGTCCTATCTACAGAAATTAAGGTACTTTTCCGCCACGCGGCCGTGGTACGCTCTGTATACGCCAAGTGGATTTCAATTTTTATTCCACATTATAAATAATTAACTTTTCTGTATATATTTTTTTTCAATCACACAAATGATTCATTAAACTTATTAGGTTCATTCATTCACTCTTTACGTATCGATAAAAAAATTATCGATTCCTTCAAGCACTACTATCATTTGTAATCCCGCCTCACCCCCGTAAACATTGGTCGATCGGGCTTCCATACATTCTTCTTGGGTTTCGTGTCCAGCAGTTAATTCGTCCAAGGAAACTGATATGATTTTGTTGCGATTGATACTGATATGGTAATGGTCTGATAGTGGTATGAAATTTATGTGATACTGTTCACGCAATAATGCGATATTTATGGACATTACTATGTCGATGCAATTTGTGTTGGTGCAACACTAACGTAGCGCGTGAGGGGCAGCACGCGCGCCCTGTTGCCTTCGAACTGCGGTGTGACGCACACGCGTAATTAATTAGTATCGGGCGCAGCCGCCATTTCTAAAGGAAAGCCCTTTTAATAGATTAATTGTATTTAGTACGAAGAATCGTCGCGATCCGTACCACAATCACTGTGGCAGTGCAAGTTCGGTGTAGCACCCATTGTTGTTCTATATATGTCGCAGGATAATTAGATAAATCGTTTTTTTGCGAAAATCCTAGGGATATTGCGAAAACACGGATAATTAGGCAATGGTGTTGTCATTTTTCAATCCTACTAAAAAACGATAGGATTTTTGCGAAAAAACTGGTTGCCTTAGTAAGATTACAAAAAGATTCGCTGGATATTATGAAATAAGAACACTGATTGGCTGGTCGGACCGTTCAAAACAACATCTTCTCCGATTGGTTGACGACTTGACGTTTCAAATGTCAATAATCCATTCTCTCACGTGTAGTAAACTTTCTGTGAACCAATCAGAATAAGAGATAACAAGCAAGCAAAATTTAAGCCAATCAGAGTAATGAATATCCAATGATACTAAAGCAACCCGTATTTTTGCAAAAACTCTATATTTTTTCAGTAAGATTGAGAAATGTCAACTCCATTGTCTAATTATCCCGTGTTTTTGCAATATCTCTAGGATTTTTGCGAAAATGCTATTTATCAAATCCTTCTACGACATTTATAATATTGTTTGTACATAATAGTGATACGGCGTCGGCGTAGATGCCGCAATAAACAGTGAAACCCATAAGTGCCGTATCATTTACTAGTGGTAAACCTTCCCCCCTTCAACCGAACCCGCGATCTACCAGCTGTACGTGGAAGGCCCGGAAACGTGACGAGAACACCAGCGACGCGCCGAGACTCCTTGCACCGAACCACCTCCCACAAGGTTCACACGGTACACGGCGTTGTCATTACGGCTGTTGAGGGGCGGCTCTGACGACGGTCGTGCCTGCCAACCAGGCGCAGCGCTTGGGTGAACAGATACCATAAACTGCCTTTATCGACACTCGTAGCTCGATATGGCTTCCAAAAAGGAAAGTCAACTTCTCTCGCATGCTTTCATCTAGTTAATGAGGTAATGAAGGGTCTCGATGCAAAACAACGTACCACAGTACTCTTTCTAGATATGACCAAGGCATTCGATTTTGTAGTGCACGATGTATTACTGGATAAACTTGAGAGATATGGAATCCGCGGTCGTTGTCTCTCTTGGCTTAAAAGCTTTTTAAACAATAGAAACCAATGCGTAGAAATTAATAAACTAAGTAATGATTCTGTAGCAGTAACAGATCGCTCGGATTTTAAAGTTAACAATTTTGGGGTTCCACAAGGCAGTGTATTGGGCCCCATATTGTTTTTGCTATATATTAATGATCTACCAAAAGTGACTAAAAACCGATGTATATTGTTTGCTGATGATGTTTCCGTTATTTTTAAATCAAATAATTCTGATGACTTAAATATTTATGAACATGACATTAACCAGACAATTATTAATATAATACAATACCTTAATGATAATAATTTAAATATTAACTTATGTAAGACAAATTTCATGAATTTTAATATCAAAGGACATGCTGGGAATAATGTAAATGTACACTATAAAGACGAAGCTATTGTAAAGGCTGACAAAGTTACATTCTTGGGAATTGAACTTAATGAGAGTTTAAACTTTACAAGCCACGTTCAAAAAGTCTGTAACAAAATTAATAGGTTCGTCTATGTTCTAAGGCGATTAACTAAGAAAACGGCACTTAATGTGACAATGTCTGCTTACTATGGCCATGTCGCCTCAAACATCTCTTATGGGATTCTTATATGGGGCAATAGCACTGATGCAGGTAAAGTATTTATTGCTCAAAAAAAATGCATTCGAGCGATATGCAACAAAGGTCCATATGAGACATGCAGGCCACTGTTTGTAAAGCTAGGTATATTAACGGTACCTAGTATGTATATCCTAGAAATTTTCAAATTCGTTAAAAGCCACTCGGATATATTTAAAATGGCCAAGGATATATATCCTAGGAATACTAGAGACTGCCATAGACTTGCTTTGGATTTTCGCCCAAGAACTTCTGCTTGTCAAAAGAGTTGTTACTGCACGTGCGTTAGAGTCTATAACAAAATCCCTAGCCAATTTAAGCATGGACCTAAAACACTAATGACCAGAAAGTTACGTGAATGGCTAGTACAAAAATGTTTTTACAGCTTGAACGATTTTTTAAATTATTGTTAAGTTTGCATGTTAATGTTTATTAACTGAATAGTGTGTCTAACCTTAAATAACATCTTGTGTACCTATTCTCTGCAAATAAATACTTTTGACTTTTTGACTTTTGACTTTGATATCGTGTTCGCTTACATCTTAGCGGGGTAAGCCAGACAGCATCATGCGCCATATATCGCGTAATATAGTGTTCTTGCTAGGGGGGGCTGATGTATTGATGTGATATTGTAACGGTATTGATATGATGCCAAATGTGCCGTATGGTGAATGGCCTAAGAATACCACTCCCTTACATGCCTGGGATGTCGAAAGAATCGACTAAGAGGCTCGACGCATTGAACACCTGTGCGAGAGAAGGAAACTTTAAAACAAACCCTCTACCAACCCGTCTGGTCAGCGTGGTAGCAGTAGGCTAATAGCCTCCTATGAACGCCACAATAGGCGTGAGCAAGGAGAGGGCTATGTCCAGCAGTGACGTCCACAGGCTGATGATGGATGGATGATAAATTGATATGACACATACACGCCCCCTTATTGTCTAATTTCAAAGTCTATCACAATCCCTTTCAAAGGTATTGTGATTGTGATAACGACTTATGGAATTGTGTAACTTATAGTCGCAATCCCTTTCGGAACGAAAGATGTTTTAAATGACACTTCATTTGCCATTCTCCATACATTTGAAAGATATTTTCGTCTGTCACTTTGCTTAGACAGGTCAATTTCGTTCATTCAATACCTTTCAAAACGCGTACCGATACCGTAGATACCATATACGCGACAATCCTTATCAAATGACAAATAGTGACAGCCTGAAGTATGTAAATATCTTTCAAATGACAAATTGAAAGGGGTTGCGACTGATTTTAACATCTCATTTAAGCCTCCTGATCTGATATCTTTAGCAGAGCTTTTTTTCCAGCTAGCCTAGCATGAGCGACTTTTATCGACTCGATAGCTCGATAACGTATCACTGTCTCGCTCATATCGTAACGGGCTAAGCAAGACAGCATCATGCGCCATATCATATCGCGTGATATAGCGGTGTTCATGCTAGGGGCATAGCGCGCACACGTTGCCGTCTCAATTAACATAATTTTGCTACTCTATTGTTCTACCATATTCTACTAAGTCCTACCTTTGGCGTTCTTCCAGTGCGACACACAGGGCGGCACTTTCCAGTCCCGCTGTTGTTTGACAGAAACTCTTCTAGGAGGCGAATGAAGTACCGGCGCCGGTGGTGACGGCGCTGCTCTTGGGATCTTCTTGTTTATTTGGAAGCGGGGCGGCTCCATGGGGTCCGATTGGGCTTCTACCATCCTGGGGAAGAAGACTGTATAGTAACCTAGGTGATACGGTGCATACTGCCACAGTACAAACAGTGTTTGCTCTGCCTATAAAGTAAATAAAGTAATTATGTACTCTAGTAATCGATTTTAGCATTAAGTAAAATCGAATCAACGTCGAAAATCAGTAGTAATTATTGACATTCAATCGCGATTTCAACACGATCCCGTCAGGAGTAACCCCCCTGATCTGATGAACATTCTAAAATAGGGATGGCGAACCAATGGCACGCTTGCCATTGATGGCACGTGACACAAAATGTTGGGCACGTCACCGATCACAAAATTTATTATGCACTACGTAAAAATTGTGTGAAGTACCTATTATATGACGGGTGAACGCGAATGAGGTAGGTAGTAAATAAAGAGTATTGAGTTGAGAGTATTTATTATCATTATTTTAGCAATAATCACTAAGGCAAAATTATTTTATGGCACATCTATGACCTCATTAATCATTTCTTTAGAAAAAAGGCACGTTGATACATAAAGGTTCGCCATCCCTGTTCTAAAAGATGTAAGGATATGTTCAAAAAACCGCGAAAATAGCTTAAAAATATAGATCACATCAATAGGATGTGTATAGCAATCTGGGTCTTCTTCATTCACTCCCTAGACCATTATCAGATTACAGCTCAGGCAATCCTGGGCAAAGAACCAAAGCTCCAAAGTTACCTTGTTTGTATGAAAATCGACTAGTGTCGGTATCGTTAATTATGTGACCACCCTGTGTACAGGGTGGAAAAAAATTATGGGCCCTGGAGGGGAACTACTTTAAATCCTTTAGTTAGGCTCATTTAACTGAAAGGCAACATTCCTTTATTTTATAAAAGAAATAAAACTGCATTCAAAGATTTTTTGTAAGTTTTTCAAAAGAGCCTTGAAAAAAAAATGCTTTATCCGTACCATTGTGTTTATAAGTTGAGTTTCCATGCATTTCTTTTACTTTCATTTATTATGTTTATTAGAGAGAGTTAATCCTTTTGATTGACCCTATCGCTTGATGGCTTTAAAGGTACAGGATGTTATTTTTTTTAAGAAATTAGCTGGTTCTATTACTGGGTGTGGGAAGCGTATTTTTATAAATGTTTTAATGCAGTTGTGTTTCTTTTAAAAAATAAAGGAATGTTTCCTTTCAGTAAAATGAGCTAACTAAAGATTTAAGAGTTTCCCTCCAGGGCCCATAGATTTTTTCCACTCTGTATATTATACTTTAAAGCTTAAAATAGCATATAACCGTTTTGCACCAATAATTCTGCGTATAACATACTTTACTTGACAATTGTAAAAACACAGCAATTCAACTCACCTAATAACTCTTTGTTTAGCACCGGAGTTGAAGGCACCTCCTTGCTGCGCCGGAGTGTACCTGATGTATTGCGCGGGAGCCTGCAATGTTCACGCACTATCAACGCTATTATAGACACTGGCCCTTCTCTGATGGAGAAGGTTTCACTTATAAATCAATAATAATTTTTTTTCGTCGTCTTCGTCGTCTCAGCCACATGACACCCACTGTTGTGTATAGGCCTCCCCCAAGGATCTCCATAACGATCGGTCCTGCGCAGTCCACATCGAGCGGCTTCCCGCGACCTTCACCTGATCGTCGGTCCACCTTGTCGGGGGCCTACCCACGGAGCGTCGTCCTGTGCGCGGTCGATCAAATATCTCACAATTTTTTTATTTTTTTTATTGAGATATTTGATTGGAGAATAGTACGTTCATTAAATCACTGGAAACTTTGTGACAGTATACCTTAATTAAATTAATAAAAACTGAATCGTTTTTGTTTTCTATACTAATATTATAAAGAGGAAAGATTTGATTGTTTGTTTGCATTGAATAGGCTCCGAAACTACTGAACGGATTTGGATGAAAGTTGGTACACAGATAGCCTGGTTATGAACATAGGATACTTTTATCCCGATACTCCCACGGGAACGGGAACCACGCGGGTGAAACCGCGAGCGGCCGCTAGTCTTCAAATACGTTAAGTGGTTTCAGATTCACAAGTCTTCAAACATGAAGCTTCCAGTAAATCTGCCATGCCGTCATTCTTGCAAGTTGCATACAAAATGTCCAGGATGAGTCGCAAACTGCTTGAGCGGCCATACAAAGAGCTATATAGTGACGTCAGTCACATCTACTTTATGCCGTTTAAGATATCATTGATATCAATAATATGATTGATATTTCAAAATTCCGAGGCCGCTACGAACTATACCACTATATAAAAGATATCATTTTTTTTTTTATTTCATTTGTTAAAAACAGTAGTTCAATCTAGGTGCTCAAAAAAGTACCTTCATGCATTCTATGAAAATCATTCTCTGCAATTTTGGGTTTAATTAAAAAGTTTACCAAAATTTACAAAAAGCGAATACGCTACGAACTATGCCACTATTCAATAAGTCAAAATTGTTAATTTTACGCGAAAATCACAGTAGAGATGTAATATGGCTCTTAATGAGAGCATCGTGAATCTACTGGTAAATTAGTTAATTAAGATTTTGGTTTCAAAGTCCTAGTGATTACATTTTGATGATACTTATTCTATCTCAAATAGTCTTACCACCGGTTGAACCAAAAAATATTTTTATGAATAAAAACTGTAATCTGCTTGTCTAAACTGTGAAATTCCATATATTTATAAACCATAAACCCTGTAAATGTATAATGTAACAAAGACTTGGTGCAACTAGCAGTTAGTCTTAACAGTAATCTTAATAATCTTAGTCGAAACAATAAAAAAAGCATAGAAATACAACTTACAGCTTTGGCTGCGGCTTTAACAGGCATAGCGGCTGATATTTTGGCATTTGTCAGTTTTTCTAAAGCTAATTTGGTCTTTTCGGTAATGTCTTGTATCTCTTCATCATCAGGTTTTTGTAGCGTTGGGTCATCTTCTGCTAAAACTTCAGATGGAAGTAGGTCTGTGAGCTTAGAATATATTATCTGTAAAGAAAAACTGTGTTTTACCAATTGGATAATGCTATATGGTTCTAGGCCTTATTTTTTACAAAACCACAAAAGTGAAGTGTATTGGACATTGGTAAAACCAAGTTAGGAAATTTTGGATAGAGATGTTATGGTCTTGAATTTTGTCAAACCGGTTTGAACTATTTAGAAATTCATGCAATGGCTTGCAAAATCATAGTAAACCACAGTTTGAACCGTTTAACAACTATATTATGAACAAATTAAATATTCTTCAAACTAATGAAACAAACAAATGGAATGAAGAATCCGCTGGTTCTGATTGTTCTAAGGTGAATCGACAGGCGCACGACGCATGGCGTGGCGCAGTATGGACTCGGATGACACATCAAATCCCTGCCAAATCAGCTTAGGTAGACGCATTAACCGATGCAATTTGGTTTATGTACAAACCAGTTTGAAAAGCTGAGTCGTTGACATCCCTAATTTTGGAGTTAAACTATTAGAATGTCTCAAACTCACTCATGCATGATAATACATTAAAATTTTGTTTCGAGTTTGAAACATGCTCAAGTTGAAATTCTCAATACAGAAACCAAAATACATATTAGTATTATCATAAAAACTTGTTTAGAACACTTTTGTGTTATGAACAACAGGGAGACCTTCACAATAATAACATAATATTATTATAGTCTTGTTTAGAACACTTCATCATTTTCTTTTTAGTTGGGTTTTCTTTGTTGATAATTCACTTTGAATTTTACAACACATAGGTATCTTAGTTTGTCTTTTTCATACAGGAAAGAAGTAGAATATAAATAAACTAGTAGAAAATATTGTTCTAACCTTATCAGCGCTGTGGCCCTGTCTCGCAATGGCAGAGTATTTGACACGACCAGCCTCATCCAGCTGTACAGCTAAAGCATTAGATGTACTCTCCTTGCCACGAGCACCCATTCCCAGTGGATATTGGGCCACATGGATTTCGGGGAATGCACCACCATCTACAAATTTCAGAAAGATATAAGTTTTTGTATACATTTTAGCAGCTTAATTTCACTTACAATAGAAGAGTGAAACGTCATTCTTATAATGATAAACACAATAAATAGGATATTTGATGAAACACAACACCATCTAACCCTGAACAAAACCGCTCTTAGAGTAAATTCTACCTATTGAACAAACTCTGAATCAACAGTCCTTCTTATCTACAAAGAATACAACTACAAGATTTGTTTAATATTACAAATCTGTGTCAGTGAATAGTACATTAGTATAGTATATATATTAGAAGACCAGTAAGGTACCTCCAAAATCGTCCTCTGCCCGTGGAATCCATCCTTTCCTTTGACCGTACGGTGGCACACTTGTCTGGGATACCACTAAAGCACTACCAACACGTTTGGCCTTTATTTCATCATCGCGATCCCACACCTGCTGCGTGGGAGCAGGTAGCAAGCTGTAATTGCAAAGATCATGCTTAGTCAGTTCCTCATCGTGTAGAAATAAGCGTAAAACTAGAAAAACGATCGTGCAGTTTGTTTTATATCACTCAACCATATTTCTTCCTGTTTGGCAATTCACATCGATTCATAAAACGTAAAAAAAAAATTTTTTGATGCAATATTATTTATTTTGAGAGAATAAATAATCCATATAGAAATATAAATAAAATTATATTTTTTGAGAAAATCAACACACCTCGTCAACGACGCCATTTTCTTTGATTGAATGATTTGAATGACTGATTTGATGTCGGTCAGAAGTCAAGTATTACTGAGTATTACCATGAAACTATAGTATTACTATTGAGTGATAGATTCGAAAATTTTCAAATCATTCCAATCAATCAAACTGCTAAATATATTAGTGCCGCAGCTATGGAACAATAGTTTCTGTAAATGATTTTGTTTTTCCGAATCATTTGAAAAAATTAATCCCTATTTGAGTACATTGAAAGCTTTTTTGTTGCAGTTGCAGCGTTACTGAACGAAGCCCGAGATATATTTTTTATTGTCTAAAGAATTAAACCATACAGCCTCACTTATATTAAATATAATTCATATACCCAAATCGATCATTTCATTAATATCTTGTTAAAACAACATTATTTGAAAACTTTTTGTAAATAAGGTTTATTTAATAATAATTTAGAATAAAATTATAATTTAACATCGATGGTGTGATGAACCGTGTAAGATCTGTCAGATTCGTATATAAATGAAGTAGGATGCGAACGTCCCCCTTTTATAACCTCAAAAATGCGCGAGAAGTATCACTGTCTGATGGTGAAGTGAGCCTATTTTATTAATAATTTGGTGTTAACCTGAACAAATACCCACCATGCCGTCAAAGAAAAGAAAATACAACGCGAGATTCCCAGCGGTAAGCTGTAAAAATACTCACAAATGGTGTCAATATTGAAAAACTAATGATTGTTTTCATTTACAAATTTCGTAAAATTGGTGATATCATGACATTGTTTATTTGTAGGGGCGAATTAAGAAGATTATGCAGACAGATGAGGAAGTGGGGAAAGTCGCACAAGCCGTACCTATCATAATTTATATCCTTTTCAATATGCACTTAGTTTTTTAATGTTAGAATAGATGCAAACAATAAGTAATAAGTTTTGTCATATTAGGGCTCCTTATAACGTCTTGATTCTTTATAATGACGATTATGGGTAGTACTCTAAATGGTTATAGCTGTTTGATATAATTTTTCCTTTTGTGTGTTTGACCATAGTCTTTATTGTTTATGTAATAGTGAGTGTAGTCTAAAGAGCTACTCAAGTCATTAGTATGGCTTATATGGCTCAGAAGACTCACATAACAGTGGTTTAGTCAGGGTTTACATCTGTTTATATTTATCAACTGCTTTAATAAATATTTAGAGGTTTAATTATGTACAAAAGGATTAGTTAAGGACACTGGGCTTTCCTTTTTCAACATGAAAATATAACCATAATAATGTCTTATCGACTGTTATAATACTGATAATGTAGGTTTTCTACAACTTATATTGAAGTATTTTTTAGGGTTACGTAGCCTAAAGGAAAAAAATGAAACCCTTATAGATTCGCCCAATCCGATGTATGTCACAGCCACTTTATTCCAAAACTATGAGGATTACACAGTTGAAACTTGGTGGTAGATGTATTCTGTAAACCGCTTTACGGTTTTTATACAAAAATAAAAAAATATATGAATTAAGGGGGACTCCCCCATACATGGAACTGACACTGAAAATTTTTTTTTCATCAAACCTATAAGTGTGGGGTAACTATACTTGAGGCGTATCTATAGATAGGTCTTTAAAAATTGCATTGAGGTTTCTAAAACGATTTTTTCTCAAAGTCAACCGTTTGAAAGATGTACACTTCCAAAGTGGTAAAATGTCACAACCACTTTATTCCAAAACTATGAGGATTACACAGTTGAAACTTGGTTGGTAGATGTATTCTGTAAACCGCTTTACGGATTTTATACAAAAATATAAAAATATTTTAATTAAGGGGGGGCTCCCCATACATGGAACTGTTACTGAAAAAATTTTTTTTTCATCAAACCTATACGTGTCGGATATCATTAGATAGATCTTTAAAAATTACATTGAGGCTTCTAAAACAGTTTTTTTCTCAAAGTCAACCGTTTGAAAGTTATACACTTCCAAAGTGGAAAAATGTGTCCCCCCCCCCCCCCCCCCCCTCTAACTTTTAAAATAAGAAAGTGAAAAATAAAAAAAAAACATGATGTATCTTTATACAAACTTTCAATGAAAATTGGTTTGAACAAAATAATTTAGTAGTTTCAGAGCTCATTTTCCAAAACCGCTTTGTCGTTCATACGAACACTGAAAAACAAAGTTATTTTTGCAGACGAAAAATTATAGTGGCATTTTGGCAATAATAATAATAGAAACTTTATTGCACACGATACAAAAACAAATGCATACAGAGAAAATGACAAAAAAGAGGAACACACAATAGGCGGCCTTATTGCTACGTAGCAATCTCTTTCGACGTTCGTCTTGCACTTAGCCGATTTTTTAATTTGAAATGAACTAATCTGTTTTTGATTGACACTTTATAAGGTTAAGTATTTCCATTTCACTAAAACTAATTTTGCTTCATTATATTTTGTTCTACCTATCTATCCTCCTCACATATATATTAATAATGGGTTTCCTCAATATTTAAAAAAAAACTATTATAAAACCACAAACTTATGTGCAAGTGGTTGCCAAGCTTGTTATAATACTAAAATAATTCAACTGACAAGTCTGTAATATTGAAACTGTACAATTTAGTCCTAAATATTTATTATTTATTTTCTCTGGCGACCTGTTTGGCGCAGGGTTACTAACCTCACAGAGGACCTAACAGTGATCCTGGGTTCGCTCCCCGGACAGCACAAATATTTGTGTGCATGAACATGTCTATTTATATTATGTATGTATTATCCCCCCCCTCCTTCTTTTATACAGCCCGTGTCTTGAATCTGCAAAAAAGTTAAAGTGAAATATTGAATATGCAATAGATGGATTTGAAACTTATAAATAGTATTTGATGTTCTTTTATTTTTTAAATATTCCGGCCTATATCCGGCTGTGGCCTTCTAATGGTTGATGATGATGATTGAGTACAATCGGGGAACTTCCCGGTTTATTGTAACCCAAGAAAACTCAGGCTAAAGATTGTAATAAATCTCAAGCAATACTCAACTGGAATGATATTTCACTATTACACACATTTTATAGCAAATAAATTTATTTATTTATTTATTTATATATTTATAGCCTTTATTCAGGTTTTTACAGTATTAGCAAATAAATTAATTCTGATATAAACTAAGATATAAATATATTTTCCTTAGTACAGGGAACAGCACGTCAGTAAATGATAAAATGCCGTGCTGTTAAAAGTACATTGATTTTCTATTGTTCGATTTTCGACTTTACTTTTATAGAAATCAGGCTTAAATTTATGTAAGCAATTGTCTTGCGTACTGTTAATTTATTAAGGTCCACTTGCAGGAAAATTTTCTATATCTCGATTTTGTCAAATCTAGATTAAGGTCCACTTGCAGAAAATTTGGCTATATCTCGATTTTGTTCAATCTAGTTTAAGGTCCACTTGCAAGAAAATTGGCTATATCTCGATTTTGTTAAATCTAGTTTAAGGTCCACTTGCAAGAAAATTAGCTATATCTCGATTTTTTTTAATTTTAGATATAAACATTTAAATGTTTATATACTTTAATCACAAACAGATTATTTTTAGGGATTTTTAAAAAAATACTCTTGTGCCGCACGCCCCGCTCGGATTTGGCAGTGGACTGTATCGTTGCGGAGGGCGAGACGTACGGTTTTTCAAACTGGGTGCTGGGTTGCGAAGTAAAACGCAGAGGAGCTTGTTGTACCAGGAACTAGGAGAGCTTGCTTGCTGTCTCTTTCAGAGTCTTGAGGCGAGAGTGGGACAAGTGATGATCCGTAGCCATAGAAACCCGACTCTCACTAAGCTACTTAAAGGCAATACCGTATAGAGAGCCGCGCGCAAGCTCACCAGTTTTCAACTTTATTTATCTCATTTTATCTATGCACATACGACGTTTCTTATCACTAACAATTCCTTATCAGTCACAATATTACATGTTACATATTAAAATATTCTAAAAAATTATTGCTATCAAGTTAAGTTACAGTTTCAATACTACGTTCAATACTATTTCTAATCTACCTATAAATCGTTTTGGGAAATGAGAAAACACACGAAAAAATATACTTTATTTCTTAATACCTTATCAGCTATTTACTTAACTCTTATGTATCATACCTTATCGTGAAGGTCTAATTAGCCGCTATGTGCGTAACATCAATTTATCAACATGGGATAATTTATTTGTAAATACCTACTCTATAAATACCTACTGCATAAAACTTTCATACAAACTAGTACAACACGAACAAGCTTTACAATACACGAAAAACACTAACTGCAAATATTATCGACTAAATACATTCCAAACACAAAGAAACTTATTATTATACTATAAAACACTAATAGACAACGAATTCAGTAGATTTTACACTTATAACTAGTCACGAAATTTCACATCACAATACAACTTTATTACCACAATTATTAGTCACTGTCTATTGTTCACTTTATTGCACTATTCTGCCGGCCGTCCCGAACAACTCTACTGGTTATCCGGGAAGTTGCCCGACTGTAGGTACCTCTACCTATCTAGATAGATCTAATCTCTCTCACTGCTTGGCCATGACCTTTTAATGTTTTTGAAGATCTTTAAGAACTTAATTAAACACATTCTATTTATTGATTGAATAAGGTCAAGGTTACAGTATAATAATACTACTAACTAATGAGCTTAGTTAAATAAATTATGTTAAGATAGACCTGAGACCGACCTTAGAAGTAGCTGAATACTTTGTCACCGAAAATTTATAATAGGTAGGTATTCTAAAATAATGTCATTACATCTTTTTAAAATTTATAATAACAGGTATTAAGAGTACAATATATGTCAAATGTCTTCAGACAATTCCAAATTCAACGGCTTTCTTTAACTCGATTGGACACTGTTGACCTGATGATGATGATGAAAAAGAATATACATTATCCTTATCTTAATTTGAAGAATATTTTTTGTGAAGAATGCAACCGTATTATGTAAATAGAATTTGATAGAATCATATTTATCAATATGTCAAGCTTTCTTATTCAAAAATATTTTTTAACTAGCGGCCGCATGCAGTTTTACCCGCGTAGTTCCCGTTCCTGTGAGAATAGCGACATTTAATTAAAGCTTAAGCGTTACTCTGATGTAAAAGCTATATTACTGTAAAGATTCATCCAGGTATATCCTTTTAGTACTTTTTACGTGAAAGAGTAACAAACATACATGCATCCCCACATATTTTCGCATTTATGATATGCAAGATGCACAATAAATGTGACACCTTGCATTTGTTGCACCAATAGTAGTATAAATTCGGGTTACAGGTTACGCCATATCGTATACCAAATGATCGAAAATCAATCTTATATTTGGCGGGAAACGGCTCCCCCTTTTTTATACTTTAACATTTTACACGTGCGAAAAACTGAATGATAAATTCTTATCATAACTATTACGTTGACATGACAGTTATATCTTTTTTGGTATTAGATCTGCGTTATATACCTACACGGTGTTACAAAATATCCCGTAATTTTTTTTTTTTTCATTGATATGCAAACAGTATTTCAGTAAAATTAAAGAGTAAACGCAAAATGTTTATTTCAGGTTTATGTATATTTTTACCTACTCCGGTTACAGCTTACTAGGGATGTAAATTTTTTGGCTAGGATAATTTATTATATTTTGATGGGGTATTTTGTAACAGTGTGTATACTCGGATTATCAGATAGAAGATGGATTATCTGGTGCGTCTACTGGGACTCTATTTTCGATTCACTCGACTCGAGGATTCTAGTGATTTTCGTGCGACGTTTGAGTATCCGTATTCCGTAAAAGCGACCTTGCATCGCCTGTCGTACCGCCTCCCACGCGAGCGCGCAAGGGGCAAAGCGAAAAACGTGCTATGTCTAGGCTAGCAAGGTCGCTAATCGCCTGATCGCCTCCTCGTTCTCCTCGCCACTCGCGCGACGAGTGATTCAAAAATAGAGGTTCTGGTTCGGCCCTTTTTTTGTTTTGAGTGAGGGGAATGCATTTACGCATACTGAACGGTTATGCAGGGCTCACCTAGAATACCGGATAGCTCGAGCCGAGAGGGGGGGGGGGGGGGGGGGCTACTACCAGCTAAACCCCTCACTACTTGCCCTCTCGCCGCCATACGCCCTGGGGGACCCTTGTGGTAATCACCCCTATTAGCCCACATCCGTTCCGATCATTACGTTTTAGTTTTTATTGCTACTACGACCCGCTGGTATTATTACAAGCGACATAAGGTCAAAGTGCAAAGGCTGTCGTGGTGTACTATCTGCATTCTCTTGTTATATATAATCTATACTAATAAAACAATACCGTGACTGACTGACAGACAAGGCACAGCCCAAACGGATGCACCGATTAAGCTGACATTTTGCATACCTACTAAGATAGGATTATTGTTTTGATTATTTTTTCAAATAGGCTTTCTCTTGGCCTCATTCTGGGTCAATGATTAAGATTTTTTTGATATTCCCACGGGATAGGGAACAAAACGGGTTTGTATTGTATGCTAATCCCTCGCGGACGAAGTCGCGGGCGGAAACCTACTTTTTAATATAAGTGATTATTGCACATCTAATACTGCTGTTAATTTTTCGGCATAATATTATGCAATGCAGCAGATACTATCGGACAGAGGAAAGTCGATTTCTTAGAACTTATAAACATGGTGAATCAGAAATATCAAGTTTATTTTTATAGATTCAATTCGATCAATCAATTTTGTTATCAGAGTGAACTACGACGCAGCCGCCCGCGGTTTCGTCTGAGTACTTAGACGTTTTCCGAGACAGAGTTTCATCCATAATTTCATTCCCTTTAATATTCATTTCAGAAAAAACCTATTATTTATGTCTTGGCCAGGGCCAGCCCTCAAATATCTATAAATCTTAATGTCAATTTATGAAAGAGAGCATGAAGTATGCGGCTGTATAAGCTAAACATTTAATTTAGATTAGAGCCAGTCAGTTTCAATAACTTACCCCTTTAATCGACTCGAAAGAAGGAGTAAGAGATACGCCTATCTTGGTTACGTCACCTTTCCTTTTTTGGACTGAATAACAAAAATATCTATGCAACAAGCGCGAGCACGCCTATCTCTTACTGATGGTAGGGTGTTAAAACCGACCGGTCTTCTAAGTTTTCCCAGTCTACCTCTTTAGTGTCCTTAACTCAGACCTGTTTCGACCAACACCTCGCACCCTGGAGCTGTTCGTAGAGTCGCTGCTGAGCAAGGCAATGCAGGTGACGATGGCGCGGAACGCGCGCACGCTCAGCCCCTCGCACGTCAAGCAATGCATACTTGCGGAGTCGCGGTTTGACTTCCTAAGAGACTTGGTAAGTTAGAACTTGGTAGTTCCTCAGAGACTAAGTTTTTTCAGTCTCCATAACGCCGACTAGCTCTACTAACATCTTGGACCCTGGGCTGTTCGTGGCGCCTTAAAGACTTGTATTATCAGTCACCTCTTTAGTGTCCTCAACTCAGACCTGGGAACCTGGCCTGCCCAGAGAAACTCGGATCTTTAGTCTCTATAACGCCGATTCGTTTTACTATTCCCTAGAAACCTGAAGCTAATCGTCTCAGCAATCTTAGGGATTCGGTCAGTTTCCTCGATTAGAGATCCTCATGCATTTTTATAGTCTGCCCCTCGCACTACAAGAAGTGCATACTTCGACTTCCATTAATACTACCGAGTTCCCGTAGTATTCCCACCTCTTTAGTGTTCTTAACTCAGACCTGTTTCGACCAACACCTCGGACCTTGGAGCTGTTCGTGTAGTCGCTGCTGAGCAAGGCGATGCAGGTGCCGATAGCTCGGAATGCGCGCACGCTCAGCCCCTCGCACGTCAAGCAGTGCATACTTGCTGAGTCGCGGCTCGACTTCCTGAGGTCTTGGTAAGATTCTCAGACTGAGTACTAAGTTTCTTAAGTCTCCCTAACGCTGACCCGTTCTATTTACCTTTGGGAGTCAGACTCTAGGAGCTGTTCGTGGTGTCTAAGAGACTTGGTAGTTTTCTAGATCAGAATTCCTTAAGCACTTAAAAAAGCGGGCACTATTTGAAACGTGACGGAACGGAACATTAGGCTTCGCTACTTAATAAGGTCTATATCCAGCAGTGGGTGGTCATGTGGCTGAGACGACTAAATAAGGTCAAAGTTAATTAAACATATAAGTTGAATTAAATAGGCACTACTGTCCATAAAACGTTTCGACCTATTGTCCTCTAAAACACTTGATTATAACGTTTAAAATAATGGTTTAAAAATAAACATGACTTAGGTATTTAATATTTTAATGATTCATCAGTTGAATCGTCACCGGAAGTGTGTTGCATATCTTCATGCTACTGTATCTATTTCAGGTCAAGAATATACCGGATGTCTCGGCTGCTGAGGAGAAGGAAATGATGAGTGCTGAAAGCTCGCCCAATTCTTCAAGGTATACTACTAATATTATGTCAGTTTGTTTATTTGTTTGTTTGTTACTCTTTTACGCAAAACTACTGAACCAATTTGGATGGAATTTGGCACACAGGTAAAAGATAGACTGAATTAAATAATTGGCTACTTTTTATCCTGATATTCCCGCCGGGACGGGAACCACGCGGATGAAACCGCGGGCGGCCGCTAGTAAACCATAATTTAGCAATAAAATGTGAAAATTAACTGAAAGGATTAATGGGTAATATATCATCAATTGTCTTTCCAGGAAAACTGTACTGACTTTGAATGAAATAAAAACAGATTTTCATTACCCATGTTGCACATTATTAACTGAATTTTTGCGTTAGAAATTCATCTGATATCTCTAGTTAATAACGCACATTTCTAATATTATGACAGGAATTTCGATAACACAGCACTAGTAAAGTATCACAATATAATATGTATAAAAAAAATGGACGCCTGTCAGGCAGACTTGGAATATTTCTGTCAAAATCAATCCAAATCGAACACAATATATATCCTGACTGCGATTCGAATCCGAAAACTCTGGATCTGATACCACTAGACCACAGAGTTGGTTAACCAGCACCTCGCATTCCTTTAATTAAAGTGTTTTTTTTATATTCAATGTCTAAGAAAATGTTTGATTTGTAGATTTCACTCTATTCCACAAATTTTCCAACCTTTGGCTTTTGTGTTTGCTATTATATGACGAATAAAGCGTTATATCTTTAAATCGTAATATATATTCCAGGTTTCCGGAGGCCTCAGCTCCCCCTCGAAGGGTGGCCAGGGAAGACTCGAATAGCTCCAGCAGCTCTGACGTCAGAGTGCAACCTCTCTCTTCAGCCGTCAAAGACATACTGAAGAAGTCCATAACCTCCCACGCAGAGCCCAAACCGCACAGAACAGAGACGGTAACCTCCACTATAATCTCCACAGACGCTGCCATGGATCTAACAAAAAGACCAGAAGAAAGAGCTGTACGAACAGCAAACTTCTACCAAGAAACTCTTGTCACAGATGAAGTCCACCACAGGAGTGTCATCACAGTCAACCCAACCTACGCCAGTCCACAACCTTCAACTAGTTACACGAACTTGACCCCTGTAGAACCAGTACATAAGATCGAAATCGCAGTGCCAAAGCAAGAATACTTCGTAGATTTAAAAGCTGCCAGTGCTCCCGTCACCCCTAGGACACCGGTCACCCCAATTTTAAACATAGACTTCTCAAAAAACCTGGAGAAACCAGAAATTAAAGTCTTAGACACTGCTGTAGCGAGTATCGTCGGTGTTCAGAAAGAAACTAAAAACTCTGTTAAACTTCATAGACAGAACTCTAAACCGAACAAGTCGGAAAATAGGAAAGTCGAATTAAAACCTCCGTTACCGATTATTCAGCCTGTTAATATAGACCTTTTGAATTCGGGCAATCTACAAATAGACGAGGACTATGATACCTGAATGTGTTTATAGGTTTGTATTGTGTTTTTAATTATTATTTTTTTGTAATCATGAGATGTGTTATTCAAATTAAGTTTGTGTGGGCTTGTCATAAAGTTGATAATGGCGTGATTTGAACGCAGCGTCACGGTTCTTTTATTTTAATGTCGTGAATGGGTAATTCTTTAACACCCGAAATTAATAACCTATCTCTAGAGATAGGGCTATCTGAGTTAGTTGAATAGTATCTTTTTGTTAATATGACCAAAATAACGACGATTGCTATGCTACCAACAACTAAGTAACGAAACCATCCTAGGCAACTATCTCAGATAGCCCTATATCTCTCTAGAGATAAGTTATTAATTACGGGCGTTAGGAGTTAATATTTATATGGATCACGATCACGATGGACTGTATTCCATCATGGCTGACTTTGGTGTGTGAGAGAATGAACAGTGTGTCTCTCAATGTAAGAGCGTGATACTGTGCTTTTCAACTCTTGCATAGAATATTAGTTTCAAGCTATCAATCCGATTTCCATATTTTTCGATGCTTGAAAATATTAAAGAGTAGCTAAAACTGATAATATTTTTGACTGGTTGACATGATGCGAGTTCGAGGAATGCTTCTAGATGATTCTCGAAAGCTCGCAAGCGTGCACGAACATAACGAAAACAAACGCTTCACGAATGCTAGTTGTCTCGTTCGAGAAGGCAGCATGCTCCTCATGCGTAAAATCTCGCATCGTGTCAACCTGACATTCAACTGGTCGGTGTTGCCAGACTATTAATAACATTATCACCATATTAAAATTTTACGTTTATACAAAGTGATACAATGTCAGTTTTTCGCGCCATTGATTCGGGTATCGAAAAAAAAAATTTTTATAAATAAAACTATTTGTTAATACACATAGTTAGACACATAAAAACACAATTTGAGTAACATTTTTCGTTGTCGTTGTTTACCAGTTTAGGTATAATGATTAGTTCGATTTATTTGTTTTTTTTTGTACGCTGAATACTGTTTTGAGCGTGTTTTTGTTTTTCTTTTGTTCCATGAGATTTGTGTTTATTTAAGAATTTTGTAATAGAAATATTATCGGCTGGCAACATTTGAGTGCTGTTTTTTTATTGACACGACCAACTCTATTGTTTGTTTTAAGTAAAATTTAAGACAGAACTCATGGTCAATTGGTTAGTAAGAAATACCCATATACATACTTTACTTATGTTATTTTTATAATTTGTTTTTTATGTTTTTAAGTCAGCCGATAATAATAATCGTTTCAATATACATTATTAAACTAGCAATCATTGTTCCAATGAGTTGTCCGTTAAGTAAAGTATTGCTCCATGTTTTCACTGACTAAAGTAACGTAAATTGTGCACAATGTCTAGTCGTTTTCACAAAATGGACTCAAAGGGTATAGGCCTAAAGTTCATATTCACATGTCGTTAAATGTCCAATAGCAACAAGACTAGTTAAAATAAATAAATTTACGATTTTTAAATTTTTGCATTTTTCAATGCTATTTTTATACTTATGATAAATTTTAAATAGAGAAATATTGGAAAAAGCAACTCGGCCACAAGTGAATTCTCAGATGGGACACGAACCCACGACCTTTCAAAATCCGATTTAATGCTCGTCACTTGTGGCCGAGTTGATTTCTTCCAATATTTTTTTATTAAAAAATTTATCATGTAGAAATAAATGTTTGGTAAATAGCATTCTGTTTAATGTCAATTTCTTAGGTACAAAACAGTAAAGATCTATTGGATTGGATAAAAATAAATGTTATTTAATACCCGGCTATAAATAATGTACATCGAACTAAAGAAAGAGACATTACCAAACTGCCCTGAAATTAACAAAACAATGTACAGACCCGCTAGCATGAACACTGCCATATCACGCGATATATATAGCGCATGATGCTGTCTTGCTTACCCCGCTAAGATGAGAAAAGCCGTTCATGCCATAACCAGGGCTTGTTTATCCGGTCAATTTTCAAACCGGTACAGCTGCGAGTACATAGAAACCGTTTCGTTAAGGTTTGACTCTACCGAAACCTTAAAAAACGGTTTTATGAAAGAGCAAAATAAAAAATGTTTCTAATCAATTAAGCGGTTTATAGAGATTTTTTCTGCTCTTTATAAGTACCTAAGCACAACGGGACAACGCAAGCGCGCGAGTGGTAAAGCGAAAAGTGACCTTCCGCACAAAGACATGGTCGCTAATTGTCTGAAATACCGCTCTGCCAACGCGAGTGCTCGAGTGGTAAATCGACTAGCGAGCTTATGCCTACACGCGGAAAGTCGCTATTAGCCTCATCGCCTCGCCCGTAGTAGGTACAATTCGCAGAGTTTGGATTAAACCGGTTTATTTAGGTTTTGGAAGCGTTCTCATTCCGAATACGCCGGAAGCTGTTTTTGTTAAAACCTCAATTAACCGCTATTTTTCATACCGGTTACAAGCCCTGGCCATAACTACTGAGTGACAAAGTTGACATTATATCTCTCTTTTACGCTCGCTGTGCATTCTTCGTAGTCATGTACGTTGCTTAAATCAAATGAAATTAATGTTTAGGTGTTAAAATTAAGTTAAGCTGAACAATGCATAAAGTTCTTGGTTACCGTATAGTTCCATAACAATAAGCTACTATTAAATAAGTCAGGAGTTTAAACTGACAATTTGTTATAATGAAGTCAGTGACCGATTTCCAACTTTAAAGTTATGTGCAGTAAGTGTAATATGAATTGGGTATTTGATCTAATCCACCATTTATCATATTTTAATGAGTTGTCAAGTCTCAATTATTATTTACATCGAGAGTTGACAAGTTGTGACGTCATTTATATGCCATCTTCAATAACTATTTTTTAGATTCGCTAAATGCAATTGTCTGAAGAAAGGTTTCATATACTATACAAACTCTAGCTAATTCTTACTGTAGTCGGATTTTAAATTCAGTAGAGTAATTCGACACGTCCCAATGTCACTTTGTAAAAATAATCTATCTATAAACTCTTTTTCGTAATGATTTGCTAAGGATCTCTATTTTTGAATCACTCGTCGCGAGAGTGGCGAGGCGAACGAGGAGGCGATCAGGCGATTAGCGACCTTGCAAGCGTAGGCATAGCACGCTTTTCGCCTTTCCCCTCGCGCGCTCGTGCTGGGAGGCGGTACTACAGGCGAAAAGCGAAGCTATGTATATACGTGCAAGGTCGCTTTTACGGAATACGGAAACTCAAACGTCGCACGAAAATCAGTAGAATCCTCGAAACGAGTGAATCAAAAATAGAGCTCCAGATCCAGTTCAAGTTCAGTAAGTTTTGATTCCATTCAAATTCAATATTATCATTAAAGCTACATTAACGCACATGTAAGGCAGCATTTTTTTTTACAAAATGACATTGGCACCTGTCAAATTACTCTACTGAATTATAAATCCGACTTTAATCGACACTAGCGAACCTAGCGGCAGAAATAATTTCGCTACTATATTGAAAGCTTTAAAGGACCAACAAACAAGAAAACACAAGGACAAGAGTCAACTCAGCCGCTATGACAGTTAACAGAGAGCGCTGTTTAAGAGGAGGGGCATAAGATTTATCAGAATCAAGCCTTTTTTTGCCGGTACTTTTAATATTTGGATCAAAATGGATGTCCTTTCTCCAATCTACTTTGAACTTTAAGACGTAAGCCATTGAGTTAAATTTTCTGAAGACATTTCATATTTTGTATAAGCTGTAGTTGTTAACTGTACATACAAGTTTACCTACATTGCGTGTAAAAAGTTTGATCCACGGTCAAAGTTTTCCGAAATAGGCAGTCCGCTTGAGACCATTGCCATGAAAACACGCGTCACTCAGAAACTAAAATGGTTAATGTGCAGTGCTTTCTTGGAAGAGCTCATCAATATCATTTCCTCATCACTAAATCTTGCGCGTGACGTTATCGAAGGTACGAAAAATTCGACACGCTAGGTTCTCTTACAGTTTGAAGCGCTCTTTTCGTCTATCTCGATATAGGTCTGTGGCTCTTACTGAGTTGACGCTGTTTGTTATGCGTGTACGCAGATCGGCAAATGTATGGCGATACAACATATTCAGCTCAAATATTATTTTATTAAGTATGTACAGTCAGCATTCAAACTTACCAAATTACCGAATCATTTGACAAAAATCAACCTTATGTACAGATATTAAGGTGCGCTTTCAATTGTTCTCAGACACCAAATGAAAGTGCACCTTGTGTCTTAAGATAGAGTTTATCTTTGTCAAATGATTCGGTATTTAGGTACGTTTGAATGCTCCAATCATTTCGATGCTGACTGTACCGTCAATATAACAATTATCTTCAATCGTCAGTGCAAGCCTCTTTAGTGATAAATGAATGCGAATGATTGTAAGTAGGTTGGCATAAAGAGTTGTTTAAGATATTAGATCTTTTGACCTTTTTAAAAGATGAGCTTTATTCAAGATTATGAATCGAATGTTAAGTGACTAGTGTGGCCAGTTTGACTTGGCGTTCCCGCGACGTTATCGTCTGTCTCTTTCCAGACTTGTTACCAGATTAATAACATAATGGAGAGACTAGGTAAAAGCTAATGGTGCCAGCACCGCTGGTACCCAAAATCTCTTTGATTAAGCTAAGTTGAGTGAAAACCTGCCCGTTCCTGCGGAGGTGGCACCATTAGTTCTCAGCTTTCTTTCCCGTTGAAATGCAAAACTTTCCGACCCGAAAAAAAATACTTTCATAAGATTGGCCGAATTGTGTACAGAATACAAACAAGAGGTTATTGAAAATTGACCCTTTTTGCTTTTGTCATAAGGGTCAATATAAATTAGTTATTTGTTTTGAGTTGACATCTTATCCTTGTCACACTGTCGTCATAAGGCTTGATTCCTATCTGTACTATAATAATATATTAATTGTGCTCTGTATTTTACAGCATAATGTAGAAAAAAACTAATGCGATTGTAACTTTGTCCGTTGTTTGCGTTATTTATCATACCTCAGCTAAACTAACCAGTGTTTACGAATTTTTATAAGATCTAGGACAGGCTGGTATCATTTCTTAAAAAAAAAAAAATATTTTGATCAGCTAAATATCAATTTGGTCAGCAACTCTCTTTGGCTCACCTAGTACTTGCTGACCAAATAGGTTTTCTTGCTGAACAATCAATTATTGGTTAGGTTAGGTTAGAGTTTTTTTGCTGTTTGACCTTATTAAATTACGGGCAAAAGTGTAACTATACTAATATGACAGACACGCGTAGCCCAAACGGCTGAACCGATTAAGATGAAATGTTGCATACAGGATATAACAATGAAAGCGATTACTAAGAAATATTTTTTGATATCGAGGGATAGATGTGGAATAATACGGGACTGTATTGTAACCTAATTCTATTCTAAAGCCTATACTAATAAAACAATACCGTAACTGACAGATAACTCGCAGCCTAAACGACTGAACCGATTAAGCTGCAATTTGCATACAATACAGGATCCTTTTGACCAGGACCACGCGGGTGAAACCGCGAGCGGCCGCTAGTATCCTATGGAGAAACAACTTTTTCTGCCAGCACTCGTAAGACTGTGACGTGAAAGCTAATCGAAGCAATAAAATTTGGAGGGTAAAAGTATACAATACGTTAGATTAGACTACCGTGTACAATGCTATTATGTATGGTATATGTTGTAATAAATTATGATAGTAATACAGATTGGTGATACGTAATGGAAGATTTTGTTTTTCTAAACTCGCCTTTATCCTTAAGACATTATAGTATTTTTTATGTTATACTTGTTATCTAAAGTTCGTAATAAAATGGCAGATAAGCGCCAAGCGCCACTATAAATACGGCAATTTATTTTAGATATTTCAATTCTTATCAAAGGACGGCTCCTTTAAAAATCCTATTATGAACCTGCAAAAAATTTAAGACCTTCAATAATTGCACATAAAATTAAAACCAACTCCAAAAAGTAAAAAATAACACTTAGAAGTCGGTGCCAGCCAAGGCATTCTATATTGCACTTCTATTAACTACATTTTTATTTTTCTTGCCTTGGCTGCTACCGACTTCGAAATCTTTAATTTTTACTTTTTGAAGTCTATTTTTTCTTTTTTATAAAATGTTTTTTATTTTACAATTTTTTTTACATCATTAAAAATCAGCCCATACACAACAATTATCATCATAGTCATCTAAGTAGACGACTACTTACCAAAAGTAAATTATATTTTTCAGGATTATGAAAAAACTACTAGCCAGATCTTCGTAAAAAAAAAATATGGGACCACACTTGAACTATGGTTTTTCAGATAAAAAAGAATTATTATTATGATGACGTTAAGTATATTAAAACGTACATAAAAAAAACAATATAGATAGGTACAGTACAGTCGACTTGCGAACCTCCTCCTTTTTTGAAGTCGGTTAAAATTAAACATGAATTATGACACAATGTACAGTGGTTGTGGACGGTATAGTCTCTCTGTGGGTAGCCTTGGGAAATCGTCATCAGCCGTTTTAATGTTTTTTTTTTATGAACGACGGGGAGACTCTTAGCCTTCATCATACCTGATGTTAAGTATTGATAAGGCTATGGAAGCGAGTCTCTCCCGGAATCCTTAGCCACTGATGAGGAATTGGCTATCTTATCTCTAACTGCCGGAACACAAAAATGCTAAAAGTGGTGGTAGCTAGCCAGGCGGACTTACAAGAAGTCCTACCACCAACCAAACCGAATACAATATGTACCCCCGCTGGGAATCGTACCCGGGACCCCTGGGTCTGATACCGGTGGTGTACCGCTAGACCAGGGCCCCTACCGCGCAAGTGGCATCGGCATCGCAATCGGCTTCATTTGACAGACGGATGTGACATATTGCTCTTAGTCTTTGGTAAGTTTTCATTTGTGTCAAAAAGAAGCAGCAATGTGTCACATCCATCTGTCAAATGAAGCCGATTGCGATGCCGACGACACTTGCGCGGTACGGGCCCAGAGGTTAGAGGCGGTTAATGTCTTTTCCTTCTTGGACGAATTAGTGGTTAATTCGTCCAAGCCTTCCTTACGCCCGATTTACACGGTTCAAGTACACTGGCAAGTGACGAGCGCCTGGACATGGACAGTGAAACAAAAGACAGCGCCCGATTTTATATTTTTATCATTTATATACCCGATTTTATAACTTATATTTATAACCGCCTCTGTGGTCTAGTAGTACAGTCGGGGGAACTTCCGGGTTGACCAATAGTTTCTTTAGGTGCAGCTTTAGGTAGCCTTATTTAAAAAAGTAATAGATATATAGAAAACGTTGATATCACAACTAATAGGACATTAACAGGTATTTCATTTGAATATTAAATTATTTTAATATTTAAATGAAATACCTTCCCAGAAATCGTTTCCCAAAAAACTACTGGTCAACCGGGAAGTTCCTCGATTGTACAATCACCGGTATCATACCCGGGTTCGATTCCTAGCGGGAGTACGTATTCTATTCGGTTTGGTAGGACTTGTTGTAAGTCCGTCTGCTAGCTACCATCATCTTATCTGACGCCATAACAACAATATTTTCAGCATTGTTGTGTTCCGGCAGTTAGAGATAGATAGCCGTTCCTCAGTGATTGAGGATTCCGGAAGGGGCGCGCTTTCATCTTCAGCCCAGGTATGATGCAGGCTAAGTCTTCCCGTCGTTCATATAAAAAAAAGTATGGATCGACTGACAAGGAAGCTTGCAAGCTAAGTTGACTCGCCACTGTCCGGTCGTGTACATCACTACTACCCAGCTTCGCTAAAGACTAGACCCGTGTAAATCGGGGATTATGGATCCACTACGCGGGCCCAATGCGGATTGGTAGGTTTTAACGACTGCAAATACAGCCGGGACCAACAGCTTAACGTGCCTTCCGAAGCACGGAGAATCTCGAGATAATCATTTTATGGTCCCCCATCCCGTGACCGACCATTGAAAAAGTTGCTTAACCTTAACGATCGCAGGCCGAGCGCGCGAACCACTGCACCACGGGCTCGTCAGGGCTCACGCCTAAGGAAATAAGGATCTCTCTTCTCAACCCTGGGTATCAAGAAAAGTTTTGGCTGACCACGGCAATGACACGCTTCAGCATTACCGAATCTCCCTGTGGCATTGTTCTGTAATATCCAGCACGATCTAATGGTATCAATTCGTTATAGGTGCTCACGCAAGCCACTGAGATTCCGCTGATTGGATCTGATTTCCAGAACTTTTCTAATAGGAACTCTCCTCCCCTAAAGTCCGTGGGGTGTGAAATGATGTCTCTCGCGAGACGATCCAACCAATTCGTGTTAAAAGAATTTTAGTGCAAAATTTATTTTAACTAATGACACGACCTTATTACTAAGAACATAAAGTTGAATAAATAACGAGGAATATCGCGTACTTTTCGCGGATATACGCGGTCTAAGTTGAGTCTTATTTAGTTAACAATAAAGACGTGTCGCGGACAAAAAGTCCTCCGTTATCCGTCGTCTGCGCTAGCTCTAATAGGGATGAATTTCATTTATCCAAAATCCTTGGCCAAGCCCCGTTTCATGCCATCAGTCGCACCAGCTTTTTACATTGCGGCGCGATGGAACGGAAGCGAATTTCTAAAACAAAATAGTATATACTAAGTCAAAATCAGGTCTAAATGCTCGGGAATACGCGAGATTTCGCGATAGCCTTCCAGCGACTTTTTTGGCTTCTATTTAATTTGATTAGTGTTTAGGGAGAAAGAAAACAAAAAATGCCATCACATACAAAAATATTTCTCTTTTATTGATGTTAAATTAAATTATTGTTACCTAACAATAACAAGTATGAAAGTTCTAAATCTACCAGCATCTAGGAGTAAAGTTTCCGATTTTCAGCTGCTGTATTGAAGGAACATGTACACAAATTTTATATAATTATCGTATTAAATCATCAACAATACTCCTACAGGAATTTAGACATAGGCAGAATATAAGTGAATAAACTAAAATCAATTAAGTTCAACTACCTTTACAAATTTAAAATAAATCTATTGAAATAAGTGATGAAATTCAAAAGAATCTTTAATAATTAATTGGCAAGATAGCAATAGGTGTATATATTTTTTTCAATATAAGTCTCCAGCACTGCTTTTTAACTTTTCAATGGATTTTTTTGAGATTCATGTGCCATTAGAAAGTAATGAAAAATCTATAACAGCTTAATACCTAATCATGGATTAACAAAGTGGACATACTAAGATACCTACATAACAGTCTGTTGCGTTTCCCTAACTTAAAGCTAATTGCATAGTTATCCATAGTCCAAATAGCTGTTTGTTTTTGCGATAAAAAACGTACTATATAAATGGAATTATTAGTTATTGCCAATAAAATTTAGAAATATTCTGTAATCGTAGTTTATGGTATTATTTAATTCCAACATCTTTGACAATCGCTAAAGTTCAATTTACACTGTTCAGTCAATAACTAATTCAGTTCAACTGTTGCACTGCGAAGGTAACTCATAGGCTCAATGTACAGTCAACAGCAGCTACACTGATTTACACGGCTTTACACTTTGACCTTGAGAGCGCCCTTACGTCGCTCGTAATAGCGGCGGTTTTCGTAGTGCAATGTAAAGCCGTATATGCTATTGACAGTACATTACGGTGGAATGTAATGGAAGTGAATTTATTGAAACGAAATTGTAGAACTGAACTTTTTATGTCAACTGTCAAATTAGGCAGAAGAATATTGTCTTCTGCCTAATTTGACAGACTATCTAATTTGAAAGTTATTACAATTGACAAAAAACCAATTTTAGTTTGTACAATTCAATTTCAAAAATTCGCTTCCATTCCATTCCGACGCAATGAAAATTGAACCTAATTAATTAGGAGATAAGAGTACACTATTACACATACATGTAATGCTCGATATTCTATCGGCTATAGACTTTAGATCCATTTCTACGACAATATGGTTTACTTGCATTGCAGTACCTACTGTCTTTGAAGACAATGATAGATGTATGGTATGATGGACATCACATATTGTTGTATATAGTCTTCGTAGGGCGTTAGATAAACTCAGGGACCGCTTACCCTAAAAGGGCTTTTTAATTTGGTTTTCACAAACTCTATCAATACGGTAAGCATTTCGTTGACTTACTTCATCGAAAGGGAAACCAAGATAACGCAGTTAATTAGGGTAAGCGCTTACCGCATCCAAAAACCCTGTTGAGGGTAACCCTATTCATAGGGAAATTCAAGCTCCTACAAAGCTAAAAATGAGGCAATGCATTAAACATATTAATTGCATTACCGTTTAACTGTGTAATGTAATCGGATTCGGAACAGAGGTAGTGTGTAAGCGCTCTTATATTTATTATCTAAATCGAAGTACTTACAGAAACAGTTTCTACGAGAAAGAAGTTGATTTTTTCAACGAATCAATCGCGTGATGATCTTAATTTAAATGCAAATAACCGAAATGCGCGGAAACGAAATAGGTGACAATAAGGTAACCCTATTAGTGGGTAAGCGCTTAAAATAAGAGTGATTTATACCCAGTTTCATTTGGTAAGCGCATTTGAAGCAGTTAACCGTATTCAAAAACATTACCGCAAAGATAGAGAACTCTATCAGCTTAAACAAAAATAGGAGTTTCCGGTCCCTGGTTAAACTATATGGTTATCGACTATGCATACTCAAATTGCTATATTCCTTTCTATGTAGTGAGAGCCCTTTTAGATTTCGCCAATATCGAGTTTTTTGTCATTTCTTTCTAGTCTATAGATTCTACTTCCTCAAGGTTTCGTAAGAATACAAAGTAGGGAACAATTGAGGTGGTAAAATCCTTAAATTTTGAAGATGTAGAACCGGCTGTTGAGCTAATTATCAATTGAAAGCGATCGCCATAAACGTTACACAATTAGGTCCCTGCAACTCTACCGCCTAACGGTATTTCTATTGCTATAGCTATCGACGTTTAAGCCCCCTGCAAAGGCTTTAGCTTACGCCTTGTAGGGGGTTTTAAAATCGATAGGTATAGCGATAGCCATACCGCTAGGCGGTAGGGGTGCTGATTTGGCAAATATAATGTCTTACATTAATTATTTCAGTTATGTACGATATTGTATTAATACTGATTAAGATTACACTTAAAACATTTAAGTTAAATTGTATGATGGCCATATTTACATGGGTATAGGACAGAAAATAATTTAGTAAAGAATTGTTTAGACCCGCATTATCAAACGAAACCTAACACTAAATTATATTATTATAATACAACCATTATTGCTACACCTTGCTTATTTATAAGTATTTTATGATAAAAATATTATGCAAATGATGATTAAATATTAAATCTGTTATATAAATATTTGTGCAAAAACACATTTATCTATTCTCTATTTATAAGCACCTTTAGTTATGGTAAGGCACAGTGTTTTTTATGTTGTTATATTCAAGTCATATTTAAACTTTCATGAAACCATTGGTTTTGGGTAAATAGTATTGTATAATTTAAGATTTTACATTAAAAAGGAAGACTTCATAAAATACTAAACAATTTATGAATAATTCATTACACTTACACTATAAAAATTATTACACAGTACTTCTAAATGTGATATAAATTAAAATTATCTAATATATAGCTACTACAGCAATCTAACTAAACTCAAGAAGTTTTGGAATGTTACAAAAGTTGGCAGTCTTGATTGAAATGATCATTTTATAATGATTGTGTTAAGTACTTATTGTTGTATATGAACAAAATTGTAAGTACGTCAGCTGTCTTAAAATATAAATTAGAATTCTATAAACATCTTAATTAACATTTAGCAATCTAAGGCCTGTATTCCAGAATGTGACTCTGCCGTTGAGTACAGTTAGAAAGGGATGTCGCTACATGCAATGAATAAGTGCATCCCTTCCTAAGGGTTCTTAAGTATAGATCACAGCTTGAGTCACATTCTGGAATACGGGCCTAATATGTTAATCATCAAAAATGGCTTTTAACACATATGGCAAAATGTCCCTTGAATCTTCCTACAAATTCAGCTAAACTCATTTCCCTCATATAGGCTTTCGCACACCTCTAGTAACCTCAACACTGGACCAATATTGTAAGGGAACAGAGACTTTGAAACCAGTCGACTGATCTGCAGTCGTAATCTGATCAATACTCTCATTGTATCATCCAAGCCTCGTGAGCCCCCCAAGTCTGCTTGTTGGCAAGTCTCTAGGAACTTAGGCCAGTTCCTCCTTACATACTTTAGAAACCTGAGCAAGTACAACAAAAAGCATGTCTCGTTACTGACCAAGTAATCCAGCAGCACATCACTATCATGAGATACAACTTTGAGAAACTCGATGAATGAAGCAATGGGATTCAACATCGGTATCAGATCTGGATACATTGAATTTCTGTATACAATACCACAGGTTATATCTAGTGTACACACCATTGATTCAATCAAATAGTCATCCTGTTCACTGAATAAATGAATCAGCATTTTCGTAAAAGGAGTCTCTGGATGAAACTCTAGACTGTTTCTGATGAAAACATCTAGCTTTTTCAACACATCTCGTATGGATCTTTCGACTATTTGCATGTCTTGTATCGCATTGTAGTCTGATGAATCAATTGAGCTATCTGAAGAATCACATCTCATTTCTTTCACAGTAACAGCAACTGATTTCAGTACTAGTAAGGACATTCTTTGCAACATTGTTTTGTCCACTTCACTTCTTGATTGGGTTGAATCCTCATTGTCATCCTCTCCATAACTTTGATCAACTAATTGTATTATAGTTGAGAGTGGGGTCACTTCAGAGCCTAGAGAGTAGTTACGAATAATGCGACAGTCGTGACCCAAGAATCCAAAACCACTTCTACTGCTCTGTACTCTTACATCAGACAGAAGCCTGAAATCTTTCACAAATCTCACAATACAGTGAGCTAAACAACAAATCTCTTCAGGCAAAATATCCTGCAAAGCCAAAGTTGAGCCATAACACAGAACTTCATTGAAAAGGCTTAATAAATGAGTGTAAATTAAATTTGGGAGCATGGTATTCCTCAGTAGATCGACGAAGCCTTGCAAGTCAGCATAGAACGGTTTTGTATCAATAACGGAGAGATTCGCTTTCACACTAATTATATTCTCCCACAATGAGAAAAATGTAAGGATACAATTTTCAGCATTGGCTAAATTCAGGTACCTTAGTAGTAGGTTTTTCATGTTTTTCACTAGGGCTGGCCAGTGGTGTTCAAGAGTCTTTATTGTTAAACATTTTATATGAGAGGTGTCAAATGACTCAGAATCTGTGAGGATAACTGTCACACAACCATTCTCATTGACCCGTTCTATCCTGGATTGGGGAGGTTCAGGAGATGCAGAGTCATCTAAATCTTCATGAGCCTGTGGTTCTGCAGGAAACTTGAACATTGGTTCATGCAACTTGAAGGTAGTTGGCCTGTCTTCTGCTTGTTTATCTTCCGTTGATGTGGACGGAGAGCTATGCGTTTGTAAATTAGAGAAGGCATTATGTAAAGTACTACTCTGTGAGCTTGAGGATGGAGCATCTAGATTAGAACTGCTACTGCCATAGCCTACACTACTTCTGAAGGGATTATCTTCCTGCACATGCATGCTTCCTGTGGAATTAATGTAATTGCTGTCTTCCAAAGGATGCTGTTCCACATCCTTCCATTCAACTATCCTCTTTATAATATCAAGACTGAAATTAATCTTTTGTACTGTTATTCTGTTAATTCTATCAAACAAATAGATGTTTTCAGCAACTTGCTGTAGCCAGTTTTCATCTACTGTGTCCTTAGATACTATTAAAAAACTAGCAAGTACCCTACTGGCTACAAAAGTTATGAATTTACTCTTATGATCTGCCAATTCCACAACCTCAGTAATCCAGTCATGCCTGTTTCTAACAAATATGTCACATGCTTGCATCACTTTTGAACAAATAGTACCAGTGCTATTTTGCTTCAAATAAATATCAAACATCAGTTGCATAGTGGATAGATATGTCAAAGAACATGTTAATGGCCATGATACAATGTTCAGCTGCCGGTCAAATAGTTGAGACACTAAACTTTCATCAAATCTACAAAGACATTGGCCCACAAGTGCATCTTGGAGTAATCTCAACTCTGAAAGGAGTTTGTCATCATCAGAGCTCCAATGTGGGGTTGAACTTGAGCAAGAAGGTAAGATCTCTATGCTTGTGTCGTTGGGTAGCCTCAAAATAGATGAACAGTCAACTGCATCTTCACTTACAGTGCCACTGTCGGGTGATTCGCCATTTCGCGATGGGAAATCTTCATTCACTTCCACTGGAGTTCCCGACTCGTAAATCTCAGTGAGTACGTCCTCGGCGGATTTATCGCTCCCATCATCGATATCGGGAGCATCAATCCTTTGCTTCTTTTTTACGGGTTGATCCGAAGCCATACCTTCATTTGCTGGTTCACAGTGGGTATGTTCTCTCCAAACCATTAACTCGAAATCCCAAACTCTTCAGAATAAGTATACTGCCTTATTTTGATGCAGAAATGGCATTCGTTTCGTTGTAATCATCGTTCTGGAAATAATAAAGTGAACATGAATGCATGACCTTTCTGATCAGCTACCTAATTACGCGGACGACAAAGCTATCGAAAATTGTGAACTTTGAGGTGATACACAGCTTTCAAATGAATAAATACGATTAGTTTACCATTCAAACTATATCAATTCAGTCAGATTTGGTAAAATATGAGCATTTTTCACAATATTTCGATGAACTTTCCAAAATATTTTGATGGCATACATACCATTGACAGGACGAGGTTGTTTATACAGTTTTTCCCAACGTGGGTATCCATATATTGGTAATAATCACTCACTGCAATCCAATAAAACACAATGATGCCCAAAATAATCAAATATTTAGACAAATTATGATATTTTATTCACTTGATGAACGATCGTTGCCTCCATTACGTACATGACGCTCTATCAGTTGAAATACTTTTAATATTGGAATTTTTGATCAATAATTAAAATTTTGATACAAGATAAATAAAACGTACCTTACAAAAATATAAATAAATATTTTATCAATACGTATATATAAAATTGTATTTTCTTATGGACTAAACTAATAACATTAACATAATGGTTATACGGCAGTCTACTACCGTTTCCGGATGGTACGTTGCCAGTCAGACGACTTCCGAATTTAGCAAATGTAGTAGTAGAATAGTAGATTAGCACAATGACAATGCATTAGCGCAACAGAATAATATTTTTATATTATTTTAATGATTTTGTAATGCTATGGATTATTTTTAAGATAACTTAGTATTGTAATTAGAGATATTTCTTCCCTATTGATACTTCAAAATGATAATTTCATTAGGATGGGATCTTAGAGGAAGCAAAATTAAAGCTTACAACAAAACTCCATAATAATATTATGCAGGACAAACTGTGACGATGATAACCCCAATAGGTCTTTTTACATCGATATTCCTTGTTGAAATTATATCGTGTACTATTTCTTTTGTAGGCTCTAAAAACGAAATCATTTCTACATCGCAAAATAATTATTTGCGCTCGCAACACAGTTTCCTCCCCCTCCCTTCATGTGAAGTAAAAATGTCTGCTTCGAAAGACTCGAAAAATAAGTATTGTAGAAAGAAATGTTATTTGTAGTGAAAATCAGATAACAGTTTATTTATAAACAGGTGAATATGTGTCTAGTTGAAGTGTACTGTATGTCTAAAGTGTCTTTGGTGATTCATAACTATGTTTTCGCATAACAATCGATAGAAAAATTTAGGTTAAGATCTGGGAGTTTTGGTGTATTTAAAACAATACACATTATAATTTGGGTCGTTTTCCCCTGAACCAAGGGTTAAAATCGGCACACGCAAGTACATATTATTGTTTATTTATAGTTCCGATACGGAAATGTATCGATATGTCATTGGGTCTTGTCGTTTTTTTTTGTGTGAATTTCTAAGTAGTAATTTCATTCGTAGGGTTGCGAAAGTGCTCTGGTATTGAATGACACCTGCAACCTTGTACCTAACAAATAGAAAGCAATTGTCGTTATATCGACGTTAGACAATAGAGAAATCAGATAATTTCCTGTTTGTGGTAATAGGTAAAATCTAGTGGATGAATTATTTACTGATCTCTACACCCTATCTTCCTGTTGTCCCTCTGCACTTCTATCGAGATGTGCAGAGGGACAACAGGATAATCTATAGAGATAATACAACTTATAAAAAGCTAATGTATATTGCCCATTCATAAAGTCAACTATGGTGTCTGGTGCAGTAGTAATTACTAGTATTAAGGAAGTGGAAGTAAAATCCTAAAATGGGAATCCTTACACCAAATTTTACCTGTCATCATAATACTTTTCCCTAGGTACCTCATGAAGTGAAATATATAATTTTTCTTCCAGATACTTAAAAACGACCATGGAAATCAACACAAGTTATACAATAATAAGATAAGCTGCATGCCTTAATTTTATTAAGTAGTTTTTTTTTACAAATACATGTAAGGACTAAGAGTGAGTGTGACATGTGCAGAAATTAACTTTGTTGTGAGTGAAAGACGGTAGTCAAAGTGGGAAATATGTCAGATGAAGAGGATTCGTCACCTGATCGGGCTTTAGTGCCCATCAACAATGTACCGAGTAAGTTACAATTTTTTGTTTTAATTATTATTAATTCCCGAGATACATGCGGCTAGTTTTTCAAGCTAGGTTTGTCAACTTGTTTCAGTAAGCCAGCAAGCTAATCCTTCTGGCTTTGTGTGGAGATAACTAGCTTAATATCTATTATGGGTCGGCTCAGGAGAGCCAGCTAGGAATGTTCTAGCTTGCTATCCTAGCTTGAAAAACTAGCCTCATGTATCTGGGGCATAATAGACAACTGGTGATGAACTGGATCCTGTTACCCAGTGTTTAAGTTTTACTTTCATTTCTTTCAAATATCTACAATTTGTTCAATCTGTTCTTAAAATGGTTAGTAGTCTCTGCTGATACCACATCCATCTGCTGGCAACTTGATCCACGCCTCAACTGTTTATTATTTGGAACAAGTTTATTTTCAACATAGAATAAACAAAATATGCACTCACTAAATCCATACTAAATGACTAAATGATTTATTCTTTTAGTAATTTTTTTTTAAACTACCATGAATTTCTTTATCTGAACTATATGTTGTAAGTCCTAAGTATGTCTAAAAGTATTTTTTATTGCTGCCTAATTAGAGGTTTGCAAATATTTGTTTATGATGCTATGTCTAAATTGTGTAATCAACAGTTTACATAAACCAAGGTTGTACTATTTAGATTAATTAGCAACTGATAGGTTATCTCCTAGCAAGTGTAATATTAGGGCTAGTATTTTAGGTTTTATTACTGTTTTTGTTCTCAACCCAATGTCTAAAAAAGGTGATCCATATATCTATAAAGAGTTGACATGTGAAATAGTATTGGCTGTACTTTTGAAAACAGTATAAGTGTAAAAAATCTGTTTTTATAAGTCAATAATCTAGTTTCATTTATTTTATTTATTATTTGATAGAAAAATGTAGGGGAATAGAAATATCAAAGTGTTCAAATATTCCACACCTACAACGAACATTTGAAGAAGTTTTATAAAGAAAATAATCTATTTTGATGTTATTTTTAATCACAAAACCTTTACCATAAAAAGTCCTAAAACTTTCTTGAATCGAAAAATTCATTGAATTTCAATTCATGTTTCGAAACATATTAGTAAACAATATCTCAAACACTGCTAATGCTTATCAATGAGCAGTTCCATAGGTCCTCAAACTATATGTTGTGCTTGAAAAAAAAACAATGGGCTTCAACTGCTGCTTCAGATGGGAAAGTTTCAGCCAAATTTTGCTACTCAGTTACCTGCAATGCAATGCAACCCTTGAACCAACTACTTAGTAATCTGTGCCTTGGTAAAGATACCCTGTTTTGGTCTAACAAGGGGAAATCTTCCATAGTCAAGGACAAGTGAGAAGTGCATTTTTTTCTGTGTTGGCTGTTATGTAATGCACTTTTGTATCAAAAATACCAAATATATACATTAAATATTTATACACCATAACAGTCTGTTGGAGGTGTAACAAATCAACCTTCTATATAAACGTCAAAAAAAGATAGGGCCGTTTATACCCCATAAAACATATATTTCGACACTCAGGAGTCAAAATTCATAGGGTACTTCCCATTGACCTATAACTATGAAATTTGGTAAGTAATATCGACTTTTACTACAAATACAGGAAAATATCTGAAAACTATACATTTGTAATTAAATCATAAAAATAAAGTCTTTAGTTTCGGAAACTGAATTTCGGGAAAACTCGGGAATGTGTGGATGTATCGAGTTTAAATTAAAACTATATATTCACGTTAACAATCTCTTGAAGCTGTGAAAAAATTAAACTACAGGAAAAAGGAAAAACTGGACATTTGTAATTAAATAATGAAAAATGGGGGAGAAAACTGACAATATTCGCCGCCAGTTTTATGATCCTGAGGTATTCCGAAGTTAAAATTGTGATCATAAGACTCGAATTCGTAACTATACATCTGTAAAAAGAAAAATACCACAATTTCACCAAATATCGAAAAAATAACCACCGAACCGACAAACATATTGCTTGTTATGGGTCAAACGGATGCTGCGCCAGCTGTATTAGTCTTGGCGTATTCTTCTCCATTGAGTCTTAAGTTTTGGAAATAGTATTTTGGGAAAACTGCGAGACTCGTTTCATAATATTATGAATATTTATACTATTATGTACCTAGGTACATACCAGGGGCGTGCATTCCATATAGGCAATTAGGCAGTGCCTACCTCATTCAAAACCTAAATAAATATACAATTAATACAATAAGTGTTAAAGTTATTTTTCTATTCAACACTCACCCACTAAGATTTTCCTTACGCTAAATACTGAATACCTACCGGTAGGCAGTCTCGAAATTGCCTACTCGAAACAAGCAGCGTTTCATACAAGAATACAACTTATTTAGAAAAAGTATTGCTCAAGTATAAACCGCCCACGGCAAGAAGGACGCTATTTGTACATGTAACGTTCTAGCTTAAACTTCCGGAATATATCAGTATAAAGTAAGCATGCCTACCTGACGAATGAATTTGGTCGCGAATTATTTTGTTGAGGAGTTATTTTAAAACTATCATATTTCCTAAGATATTCATTAAAATTAAATGATGTACAGAACTTTTTGTTCAAAATTAAATACTTGTGATGATTAACGTATTTATTTAGATAAGGATTAATATCATGTTTATGAAAACAGCTTCTCAAATAATACATTAGTTTAGAATAAATTTTATTATCTTAAAAATGGTTATAGTGAGTTAACCATAAAACATAGACATATGCTGTCGCGGACTTTTTTTTAGAACTTTTGATGGGGAACAATTTCGTCATACATGATTTTTACGTAACTTTAACCGTTTACACACCGTCCGCAACGGAAGCTCCCAAAAGTAATATTTTTTTCCCGTTTTTGTAACGTTTTACATTAATGCTCTGCTCTTATTAATCGTAGCGTGATACTAAATATCTTATTACGTTCCGAGATAAATGGACTATCCAGCACAAAAATATTTTTTCAATTCGAACTAGTAGTTCCGGAGATTAGTGTACTCAAACAATCAAACTCGTTAACATTTTAATATTCCTACTAAATATTACGAACCTTATCATTTATGACTAGCGGCCGCTCTCGATATCACTCGCCGCGTGTTTGCCGTTACCGTGGGAATATCAGGATAATTATAAATATTCGCATACAGTGTGGTTTTCTGATGTATAAGCTACATTGCTGTAAACTTTCATCTTAATCAGTTCAGTAGTTTTTGAGTGAAAGAGTAACAAACATTCATCCATCCAAATATCCTCACAAACTTTCAAACTTATAATATTCGGTAGCAGGATAGGATAATTGCAAGGTTACTAGTTAGATCTACAGTGCCTACTACGCTGGAAAACCAACCAAAGTTTGACTCGGACTTGTCCTGTTTTTATTATGTCAATGATGTAGTGATAGTGTCAATGATATAATATATCTGAGTAACATAGGAGGACGAAAAATATGTTATATTTGTGCTACGATGCACCGTTTCCGAGATATATCGAAAACTTCTAGAATCCCAGGATTTATATTAAAAAAATATATTTTAAAAAGCCGCTTTCATAATTTCCTAGCCACAAACTAAGTTTAGGTAAATATGCATCCGATTATCTGATCACTGGTAATCAGTCATACCATATTGTTGAATTTTCGATTGATTTGTTATATTGCTCATCATTTTAATCTTATGATTTGTGATCATATGCAGGACATATTTGAGAACTACTGGTCCAATCAATGCGTCTATCGTAATTAATTAACACAGAACAGGAATGCCGCGTTACGCGCTCGATGCGCTTATTGTTCAACTGTTATAGGATATCCTCCTCGTTTTAGGCACAGTTTCCTGTTAATTGTCTGGCTGTGTACGGTGTGAAATTATATTTGTTGAGGTTTCGCCATTTTTAGGTTTATGATGCGTGTATGCTTTAGGTGTGTTCGGCATTACATTTTTCTAATAGATTTAATTAATGACAGCATATTTAGCAGGGGAAATTATAATACTTTGCAATTGCACCTTTGTGGATTCTGTTTACCGTAAAAGCATAGGTATTCATGTTAAATCAACAAGTATTGCAGTTGGTAAATGGTAATGATGCTATTCATTTATTATGAGTCATCCCAGCCACTAGAATTTCATATAGGTATTTATGTAATTAGTGATATCACAGAAGTGAACACTGAATATCACTAAAGTGGGCACATACAAGTATTAACAAACCTAGATGGAGTGTGAAATAATATCCTTCCCAAAATACCAATGATAAAATCACTGAAGGCTAAATGAACGAAATCCCAAAACACGCTTTACCAAAAACATCTTGTAATCAAATCACATTAACTCAAAAGAATGAAATCCCAAATCACGTTCAGTGATTTTATCACTTGTATTATTTAGATATGGCTTCACCACAACTAAAATTATAGGTCCTGTGGCGGCACAGAGGGTGATCTGTGTGTGGCGGGGACGTAATTCTAGATGTAATAGCACTCGCGTGGACTGTTATTATCGTTATATTTAGTATTTTATTTTAATAATTTATTTTTATCTGACAAGACGTCCGTTCATATCTACCCACGACGACGGGCCGTCCTTTTTCTTAATTTTTATAAAAGCAAAACCAGTCAGCAATAGCGGTGTAGCGGCCTGCTTGTAGTGCGGAGACATATACGATCTCCATACTACACACATTTGTACATACGAAACATTCTTATTAGGTATCAATCGAGTTTTATAGTATAATATTTATACTACAGCTGGACATGTAAATTTTTAGCCATATTCTTTAGTTTATACCTGAGTACTATTAATAAAACTATATAGATTCTTCTTTAATTCATATTGTCTCGCAATTTTCAGTCCTGGGCATCAAGCGTCTCAAGCAAATCGAGACAATGTTCCTCTCTCGTCGAGTCCAAGGCGGGCGGTGCGCCGCGGGCGGGCTTAGCGTGGAATCATTGTTGGATGTGCTGCTAGTGCTATATGACGAGTGCTGCAACAGCTCACTAAGGCGGGAGAAGGCGGTGGCTGACTTCATACAGTATGGTGAGTCTTCTCCTTCTTCTTTCCGTTACTTTTTGCGCCTATTTTCCGTCTGGAAGGGTACCTGGCCGGATCGCTCCATCCCAGCGCAAGCAGGAATGCTCCCAGTGCCTTCACACCGCAGATGGATTCACGAAGATTATCCGGTGAGCCGAGGTACACTCACTAGCAATAATATGTTAATACTATACCCTCATTTTACACACCGAGAGGACTATATCTATACTTAACTATTATAAAACTATCTAAAAAGATGCTTGTAAACTATGATAAGTAAATTAAAGTATGTACTATTGCAGCTTATAACTTAATGTACTCGTATCTAATCTTCTCTGAGGCAAGAGGCGCTGGATGCTGAAATACAGGTCATTACCTAGTTCGGCAACAGATGCTACATTTCTACTTAAATGTGACAATACATTAATGTATAGGCTTAAGTACCTAAATGTAAATCTTTTTGGTTCAATAAATTATTATTATTATTATTATTATACAACCTTGTCATATTATAAAATTTAATGTCATTGGTGGTCATAGAGAGAGAGCTTCGTTTTCATGGGTTTCAATGTGATAATGTTGCAAATTGTAAATAATTTGTTCATATTATTGCTCGTGTCGTGACTGTACTTAGCAACGTAAAGGATTACTCCGTCATAATCCAGCAGGACGTGAGCAGCTTTTTCTTATACCAACCTACTCGCTAAGGCGTGAGTAGACGGTGGCTGACTTCATACAGTATGGTGAGTCATACTGTCATACAGTGCTCTAGCGATGACTGAGGGAGGACGGACTGGCTTACTGACTGACTTGGGTTCAGGCTGGAGTCGCTGCTCGATGTGCTGCTAGTGCTTTATGACGAGAGCTGCAACAGTTCGTTAAGGCGGGAGAAGTCGGTGGCTGACTTCATACAGTATGGTGAGTAATACTGTCATACAGTACTGTAGCGATGACTGAGGGAGGACTGACTGGCTGACTAACTGACTTGGGTTCAGGCTGGAGACGCTGCTCGATGTGCTGCTAGTGCTTTGTGACGAGTGCTGCAACAGCACGTTAAGGCGGGAGAAGTCGGTGGCCGACTTCATACAGTATGGTGAGTAATACTGTCATACAGTGCTCTAGCGATGACTGAGGGAGGACTGACTGGCTGACTAACTGACTTGGGTTCAGGCTGGAGACGCTGCTCGATGTGCTGCTAGTGCTTTGTGACGAGTGCTGCAACAGCACGTTAAGGCGGGAGAAGTCGGTGGCTGACTTCATACAGTATGGTGAGTAATACTGTCATACAGTGCTCTAGCGATGACTGAGGGAGGACTGACTGGCTGACTAACTGACTTGGGTTCAGGCTGGAGACGCTGCTCGATGTGCTGCTAGTGCTTTGTGACGAGTGCTGCAACAGCACGTTAAGGCGGGAGAAGGCGGTGGCTGACTTCATACAGTATGGTGAGTCACAGGTTCTTGAAAATGTAGGTAGAATATAAAGTAAGAAAGATTACCAATCGTACTCATCATCGTTATCAGCCATATATAAGACTTATGACCCTAGCATGAACACCGCTATATCCCGTGATATGATATAGCGCATCATGCCGTCTTCTTCACTCCGCTAAGATGTGAGCGGGACAGAGACACGTTATCGAGTTATCGCGTCGATAATAGCCGCTCGTGCTATGACAGCTGGCAGCTCTTTTCTTTATTACGGCGTAAATTGTACGTTTAAATTAATAGCGATATGGTCGCGGTCGCGTGCCGCGGTCGCCAAGATCCAAATGTTACCCTAAGGCAAGTTAAATTTAAAAAGCTACATATACTACAACAAAACTTAAAACTTTAAAGCAATTTTTATTTTAAAGTATTTGATAGAATCAGGCGTTACTTGGCGGAAATCCATATCTTAGTAGAAAACGAAAAATATGTCGCGTAATTCCGCAAGAAAAAATGCAGATACAGCCCAGTGACACACCTTGCACCTTCACCGACTACTCTACACGTGCAGGAGTTGTTAGACCGTGCCAATCTCAGCACCGAGACTCCAACTCCTGAGGATGCTCCGTGTGTGGGCGAAACACGTGTAGAGTAGTCGGTGAAGGTGCAAGGTGTGTCACTGGGCTGCATCTGCATTTTTTCTTGCGGAATTACGCGACATATTTTTCGTTTTCTACTATTTTATTTTAAATTTGAATCCTTTTCCCATTTTAATGAGGTTCAAAATCATATTGTTACAGTGAAACCCGTGGTGGCTGCATTGAAGCGCATGCGGCTATCGCGTGATGACTTTGAACTAGTCAAGGTGATAGGGCGAGGGGCCTTCGGTGAGGTGTGCGTCGTTAGAGCGTCGTTCATGCAGGTCAGTGGAACTATATTCTACTTCCTTCTCATCCTAGAACTCGCTAACTTGGTTGAGGTAGAAATTGCCTGGGTACCCGGACACGAAGGTAACAGTGGCAATGAGGAAGCTGATGAATTGGCTAGGAGGCTGATGAACCCTTCATTGACCCTGAACTAAGACTGCCAATCTCACATAGAATCTCTAAGAACATCATCGAGATTAGAACAATTAAAGAAACTAACCAAAGATGGATAAAAAGAAAGAATTGCAGACAGTCAAAGATCTTCATCAAATCGAGTTCGAGGGTCCGACGCCGGTAAGGTGAATGATAACGATAGCTTTCAGGGGATTTTTTTTGGGGAACCGGGTGAAATGGTTCCAAATAGGGTGACTGATTACCCGTCCGGCCTTGCTGATGTCCCATCTCCAAATAATAATAATACTCATCCTACTTGCTACTAATACTACTATCCTACTACCTACTATCCTACTGATTATATAATAAAAGCATTCAAGCGCATGCGGCTATCGCGTGATGACTTTGAGCTAGTCAAAGTGATAGGGCGAGTGACCTTCGGAGAGGTGTGCGTCTTTAGAGCGTCGTTTATGCGGGTTAGTGGAAATCCTACTAGTATTATAAATGTGAAAGTATGTCAGTTTGTTTGTTTGTTACTCTTTCACGCAAAAACTATTGAACGGATTTGAATGAAATTTGGTATTTAGGGAGTAATTGATTAACATATAGGATACTTGTGATACATATTAAACAAGAAAATATACTAGAAAAAAGCAACTAGTCATTTCGCCCTGACGGGACGGGATTGTTTAATATGTATCACATAAAAATAGCATTGTAAAATGCAAAATTAATAAGTTATAATATAGGATACTTTTTATCGTGATATTCCTACGGGAACGGGAACCGCGGGCGGCCGCTAGTATATCAATAAATAAGGCCATTATCATCAACATTATCTGTGACTGTCACAGGTGACCAACACGTGAACCATAGTCCGACTATCCTAGTTCTTACTAATTCCACTATCCTACTAACTTACTAATCTATACTTAATATTATAAAGAGGAAAGATTTGTATTTTTGTATGTAACGAATAAACTTAAAAACTATTGGACCGATTTTGACGAAATTTGGTATAGAGAATCCTTAGACCCCAAGTAGTAACATAGTCTATAAATGATCCCAAAATTCCCACGGGAACGGGAACCACGCGGGTAAAACCGCGCCCGGCCTCTAGTAATATTATATATTAACTTGGCGACCTGACTGGCGTAGGGTTACGTAGCCTGCCTTCTACACAGAGGGTCCCGGGTTCGATCCCGGTCTAGACACTTTCCGAGAAAACGTTACCAAAAAAAACTCCAATGGTCAACATGGAAGTTCCCCGATTGTACATATTGTATTCGGTTTAGTTGATGGTAGGACTTGTTTTAAGTCCACCTGGCTTGCTACCATCATCTTATCTAAGCAACAATGCTTTTCGCGTTGTCTTCTGGCAGTGAATAGATAGCGGAAGAAGTGCGATCACCATCTTCAGCTTTATGATTATTTATTAACATTAGGATATGATGACGGCTAAGTGTTTCCCCGTTGTAAGTTAAAAACATAGGAGTTCAAATGTATCTATCTTGAATATAGAAAAGCGTGGTAATTATACTAAGCAATGACGCATACATATATCTTTTTTATCTACTTATATTATTTAATGTTTGACAGGAAAGTAGGTAGAACAGCTTATATGGGAAAATTATATTGTTGTTTTTACTATCTTCCTTGCAATTTTTCCATATTTTGTCACCGTTTAAACCTTTCCTGGACTACGACAAACATTTCAAAACCAAAATCGGCTAAATCGGCCCAGTCGTTCTTGAGTTTCGGCGAGACAAACGAACAGCAATTGATTTTTATATTTAAATATAGAAGATTTATGACATTTCACCAGCTGCACCGTTCATGTACACGTGTTATAGAACTTATGTATCTAGCCGAAGTAATTATAATAAGCAAAGGACAGTAGTCCTTTGCTTATTATAATTACAGTTCAACCTGGTGCTGTACCGGTTAACAAACTTTTCCTATGCTCGATCGAGATGGGTGCCAAAAAGCTATCATGAGTTCCTCTGCAATTCTGAAGGCATGATAAGACGTCGATCTCCGCTGAATTTACAGTAGTTTCCACATACCATTCCAAACTGGGCTCGCATGGCCCCTCTGCCCGTCTCCCTTAACCATCAAGCCTTCCTATCTTTATAAGCAAGTTCCAGTAGTAGGGTAATAAAATCATTATTGAAAAACGAAATCAAATTCTATCGCGAACGACATCGGAATGCCTTTAATTATTTTCCATACAATTTGAAAATTTGAACCCCTCTTTCAACCTTTTGGGCGTTGAGTCATGTTAACCGTGTTGGACTTCAAAATCAATGCCATTTTTTGGAATCAATATCCTATGAAACTTGAATAACGACATACATTTCGATTTTTATATAATACACACCTTTTTACCCCCTTTTTTTCTAACACTTTTACTTTGAAAATAAAGGACTTTTCGTACACAACTTCATCTCTCTTTTTCATCCCTTTGGGGGGGTGGAATTTTCAAAAACGCTGAGACAGCTATATGGTTATTTTCAATCGTCAACCTAAATACAAAATTTGAAGATCCTTACTTCGAAATTGACGGACTTTTATACAAACGTTCATCCCTTGTTTTACCCCTTTAGGGGTGGAATTTCCAATAAACCTTCCTTAATGGATTTCTCAAAAGAAACTTGTCAGCCTGTAACATCTCGCTGAATGACTGGGAACTTCTCGCTTTGAAACGGTTCGAGTGGCGTAGAAGCGTGAAAGAGGGTGTGAAAAACTTCGAGGAAATGTGTCTCGACGTAAAACGACAACTTAAAAAATCCCGACCGAAGCATACTTATATTTATACTTATGACGCCAATGGGCAACTATACTGCTCGAGCTGCGATCGTCGCTTCAAAACTAAGTTTGGCTTCGCAAGTCACATGCGGGCTCATGTTAGAAAATAAGAGAATAAGCCAGTGTGTCGCCGTCGACAGATACGTCGAGGAGGACATCATCATCATCATCAATGGATACTTAAGGTATTTTTGTGCAAAATTTAAAATTCTTAGGTTCAGCTATTTGGGCTGTGCGTTTATAGATCAATCAGTCACCTTTGAATTATATAAATATATATTATATATATAGATTTATTACAAATGTTAAAGTTTGGATGTTTAAATGTTTGTTACTCAATCATGCGAAAACTGCTTTACCTTATTAGATGAAATTTGGCGTGCCGCTGTGCCTTTCGTCTTTCTTTTTGTACAAGTACAGTAATTATGTATAGAAAGAGTTTTAGCGTTTTCTGACTTTTGTAGTGCTCATACCCCAGTTAGTATCATAGAGTGTTTTGACCCTCATGAGAAACAGGATCTAATGCCATAAAAAAATATATTTGAAAGCTCATCATTATTCCATTTACATTTTTTTTTAATCGGTGAATGCAGTTCAAAAGTTCTCAAAAAATTAAGGATGATTTCCTAAGAACCTTTTCATATAGCTACAAATGTTAAGGTGCCCCGTTTTAAATGTCTACCCTGTATAGTTTATAGCCTGGATTAGAACGTAGTATACATTTGATATTGATATTCCCAAGAGAACGGGTACCATGTGATGTGATGTGAGCGCTCTCGCTCACGTTATCGAGATACGAGTGGCGATAAAAGCTGCTTCAACCATTTCAGGGATAAAATATTTGTAAACAATCCGCCCATACTTAACGTCAAAAGTACTTTTTTATTACATGTTTTAGAAATATGTGCACTTCATTAACAACTTACTTATATGCAAGTATGCAAGAACGTATTGTATTGAAACCTTTCAAATACTTACATAACCTATTATTATTATTATTTTTACGGAGGAATCTCTTTCTGTCACTAGTAGTCATACTTTTGTTAAATTAAGTATTTTAATAATAAATATTTCCATACAATCACACCAATTATCTAGCCCACGTTAAGTATCATGAAGAACTTGTGTTATGGATACTAGATAACGGCTAAACATACTTATATACTTTTTTTTTGTAAATACATACATAATATACATATTAAACACCCTATAATACATAAACACACCATAATGATGTAGTTGGTTACATTATTAGCTAAGATTTTGATATATTTTGTATTAGTAATCTTTATTATGTAATTCTTTGTTGTTCCAAATAAAAAAATATAAAAAGATAATTTTTCAAGTTTGAATCGCATTAGATGTCTAAAATATAACGTATTTGTGTAATAATTACGAAAAGTGTTCAAATGTTTGTTTACAATTTTTTTACCATTGGTTCCGTAAGATGGCTGGATTAGGCACTCAAAGCTAGCGCTGCTAGCTTAGTAGCTGGCATATGATGCATTTTTTTATATTTCGCTCTAAACCCATCATGGGAGGTTAATGGCTACTTATGTTGATTGCTATAAATACTTATTTGTCATCTTAGGGGGCAGACGGCGGTGTAAACATGGCGGCAGCGAGCTGTGGCACCGTTTCCACCACCACCGGGGAAAGGGTGTACGCCATGAAGATACTCAACAAGTGGGAGATGCTCAAGGTGAGTTCATCTTCATTACTTCATCCATCACCAGGGGCCTAATCGTGGTGTAAACATCGCAGCTGCGAGCGGCGGCAACGTTTTCACCATCACCCGTAAAAGAGTCTACGCCATGAGGATACTCAACAAGTGGGAGATGCACAAGGTGAGTTCATCTTCATTACTTCATCCATCACCAGGGGCCTAATAGTGGTGTAAACATCGCAGCTGCGAGCGGCGGCAACGTTTTCACCATCACCCGTAAAAGAGTCTACGCCATGAGGATACTCAACAAGTGGGAGATGCACAAGGTGAGTTCATCTTCATTACTTCATCCATCACCAGAGGGTTGGTGGTGGTGTAAACATGGCAGCAACGAGCGGCGGCACTTTTCCACCAGCACCGGTGAAAGAGTGTACGCCATGAAGATCCTCAATAAGTGGGAGATGCTCAAGGTGAGTTCATCTTCATTACTTCATCCATCACCAGGGGCCTAATCGTGGTGTAAACATCGCAGCTGCGAGCGGCGGCAACGTTTCTACCACCACCGGTAAAAGAGTGTACGCCATACGCCAAAGAGTACTTCTATTAATACTTCAAGCCGCCCAAGAAGATCAATCAATTCTACCACCAGTCAAGTGCAACATACTTAATTTTAAATTAGTAATTATCTAACCGTATCCGAACGCAATAATAAATCAACTTTATAAAGGTAGACTTATAAGTAGCTAGTCAACCCGTGACCACGGCACCTAAAAAGGTGCCGAAACGTCGGGAAACAAAAAAACCATAACAAAATCTAAAGAAATTATCAAATATATGTTTCGGATAAATAAAACGCACTAAATAGTCCGCAAAAGTTCGTTTTATTTCAATTATGAGTGCGCGAAGAAACTTAAAATGTGCTTATAATAATTCTCAATCTTATTCCCATTGTATTAAGATATATCTGTAAAAATTTGCAAACTTAAGGACCCCTGCGAAAGCTATCACTTTCATACTAAAAATGCAATAGTGAATCCAATAGATGAATAGAAATATGTGGGAATTAGACAAAAACCCTATCGTTGAAGAGTTTTACGAGAGTTTGAAGTTTGATAGCTAAAGCGGTCGGGGTGCTGATTGATATGCCCCGTTTGCGTACAAAGCGCTTCTCTGCATCTTTTATTATGCACACAGCCAGGGAGTGGAATTCCCTGCCTGCGTCTGTATTCCCGGGACTCTATAATCCTAGTAAATATATTTAAAGCTCGAGTGAATAGGCTTTTTCTAGGCAAGCTCGCTCGATCTTCGGCTTGTTCTTAAATCTAATGATTCAGGATGAGGCCAAGAGGCAAGCCTATTTAATATATATATATAAAAAAAAACATTTTTATTATTTTCTTCAGAGAGCTGAGACCGCTTGCTTCCAAGAAGAACGAGATGTGTTGGTATTCGGCGATCGCCGCTGGATCACTAATCTGCACTACGCCTTCCAGGACGAACACAACTTGGTAAGGAACGTACAGTCAACAGCATGTTAACACAGTACAGTACAGTTCACTATACTATTATTAAGTGTAAGAGCGCTTACACACTGCGACCGAATCCGTGAAAATACGGTCCGTCATAGCCGTAGAATTATTTGTATTGTAGCTTACACACTACATCCGTTTTTCTTCTCTCCGTCATCCGTGAATCTCCGTGACGAACCGTATGAACAAACTGTTTCCTTATTTTAACACGATACGTGAAAGGAGAAGTTAGTATCCTGGATTCCACTTATTATTCTTTTCCTATCTACTTCCCCACCTTATCTGAAAGAATGCTTCTCCTTTCATTCTTCTTCCACAAACTGTACCTTGCGTTCTTCATCTGACCTTACCCTTGAATTCCCACAACACTCTTCCGATTTCTTTTCCCACTCTTTTTCTGTGCATGCTATTCGTTGTGGAACGCTCTTCCAGAGGGTATCAGAAAGGCTCAGACTCTGCGATCCTTTGGTGAGCAAGTCAGAAGTCATTACCTTTCTCTTTCTTAAAATTTATCATATCATCTAAATATTTATCTTTCGCTATTTATTTTATTAGTACATAACTATATTATTCACTAACCTCTTTACGCACCGATTCCCTTATATTCTATTGTTTATATATATATATATATATATCTCTCTCTCTCTCTCTCACACACACACACACACGCACACACACACACACACACACACACACACCTAATGTTGCCTGGAAGAGATTGCTATGTAGCAATAAGGCCGCCTATTGTGTGTTTTATGCATATTTTTTATTGATTGCACAACTCATTTTCTAAACAAACAGCTGACAAAAACTCAGTAGCTCGACTCGCGATTTGTTTCGTTTATAAGTTTGATTTGTGAAATCAATAAAAATTGTGCATAGATTTGTTCTACCTGGTGGTGAAATTAAGTGGAGGACTTATCCTTTCAGTGATAGTGTTAAAATAGGAAGTCGCGTATCGGATTCGGATCGCAGTGCGTAAGCAACATCCTAATTCTGTCCCGAGTTTTCTCGATCCGTTTTTTCACGGATTCGGACGCAGTGCATAAGCGCTCTAAGGGATGCGTAGCAAAGGAAGGGTATTGTTTCTGAATGCCCGATTTACAGTCGAAATTGGCGAGCGCCTAGACTGTGACTGTTTAGACTATAGCGAGTCAAGTGGCAAGTGAAGCAAATAGAAAGCATTTCTATTCGCTACTTATTTTCAATTCACATTGTCTTGAGAATCTAATGAAGCTGAGTTACCGTTGGGTCTTCTATTTTAATATATATATATATATATATATATATATCTAATAGTTAACTATTGACATATTTTCTCAGTACCTGGTGATGGATTACTACTGCGGGGGAGATCTTCTAACTCTTCTATCCAAGTTCGAAGACCGGTTGCCTGAGGATATGGCTAAGTTTTACATCGCAGAAATGATACTGGCCATACATAGCGTGCATGAATTGCGATATGTGCATAGGTAAGTCTTATTATTTAAGCTATAAGGGCTAAAGTTTGGGTCTTATTTCATAAGCGCTAGATGTTACGTTTGAAAGATTGGTTTACTGAGAACATTGCCAAGTAAGTTACTATAGTAAGCAGTATCTTGTTTTCTCTCTCGCGCCTGTACAACGAAATTTTATGGTTTTGTTTCCCGTCTGAGTAGTTTTGATCAAATTAATATCCTACTAATATTATACATGTGGAAGTATGTCAGTTTGTTTGTTTGTTACTCTTTCACGCAAAAACTATTGAACGGATTTGTATGAAATTTGGTATGTAGAGACATCAAGTAGTGGACCAACACAGGCTATTTTTTTATCCTGATATTCCCACGAGAACGGGAACCACGCGGGTGAAACCGTGGGCGGCCGCTAGTAAACAATAACGGTGTTATTACAAAATGTGTCTAAAGTTCGACCTGTGTCGTCGACGTGTCGAATATGGGCGCAACTCTTCACTCGCGAGCGCTGGTGCTATAACGCTGTCTCGGTCACACACAGTCGAGTATTAACTGGCTATTGAAAAGAAATCTTATTGTTAGGACGATAATGTTGAAGTTGCGCTGCGCGAAAACGCAGTCAAAATGAAATCGACAGCGATGCCGACGACACACGCGGCAGGGTCACTGATTAAAACTGAAGCTGTTTCTGTTTTCCTATGAATGAAAAAGACTTAGTTTTAAACCAAGTCTTAATTTACATCACAGTTTGTACTAACACTATTACATTGTGTTAGCTAATACTGTATTTTTACCTCACAACCGTCCGTGAACTTTATTGCGTTACAATGTAAATTGAGTCTTATTTCAAATTGATTAAAGCCTACATTTAATGTTTTCTTTCTAGGGATATCAAACCAGACAACGTTCTTTTAGATGCAAGCGGTCACATTCGGTTAGCAGACTTCGGCTCTTGTTTACGGCTCGGCGAAGATGGCAAGGTAATATTCACCTTAACCATGTAGGAATAAGAACTATAATAAATTGTTTATCGTCCCCTTAGTGGCAAAACCGATTATCTGCACTTTTTTTTTTTTTGCAAATTTTTGTTATAATACATTCTCAAATTATTGTCAAGATGGCAAGGTAATATACACCTTAACTATGTAGGAATAAGAACTATAAAAAATTGTTTATGTTCATATTATTGTCAAAATGACAAGGTAATATAAACCTTAAGTCTCAAGTAAGAAGATCTTTAATCAATTGTTTAGATACTACTTTTTGCCTTCATTACAGGTACAAAGCAATGTGGCTGTGGGAACACCGGATTATATCTCACCTGAAATATTAAGAGTAAGTAAATTTAAACTTAGTTCTACGTATTTCTGTATGACTAGTCAAAAGCAAGATACGATAACAAACCCAACATTCATAATGTTAAGGTTCAAAATTATTTGTTTTAATGCGACTGCATTGTAAGAACTGAATATATTGTATTGGTGTTAGCAAGTTTGGTGTTCATCAGAGGATAGTGAAAGTAAAGCGCTTTTCAGAATACGCTATAATATGATAGCACATAGCTTATAGCTCATAGCACAACGATATCGCTCACCTAACATTTACTTAGAACACGTTCACACTTAGCTATAATATATATTATTGGCTTACTATACGCTATCTAAGTAAATGTATGGTGAGCGATATCGTTGTGCTATGAGCTATAAGCTATATGATGTTATATTATAGCGTAGTCTGAAAAGCGCTTGAAGCATTTTATTTCAATAGGTAGTTAGTCCCATTAAATTGAACTATATTGTAATTTAGTTATTCTAGATTATTAAGATTGTTGCTTTTTACAGGCGATGGAAGATGGTCAAGGCAGATACGGTCCTGAATGTGATTGGTGGTCATTGGGTAAGAGCGTTTTTGTTATTTTTTTTTAAACTTTGTTAAATAAACTACGGTTATATTTTAAATAAATTGTTTCTAAACTAAATTAATCTTTCGAAGGTTTAATAAAACTTGAATTATTGAACATTTAATGTTTTTTTTAATAATTTTTAATTGTAATATATTAAAACGAGATTTCGTTTACCATGACTTTCTAACGCTCGACGTATTGTAGTATGTTGTTGTAGGTTACAAACACCTACACTCGGCTGCAAAGAAATTGAACCACTGCGTTTTTTACAAACATGCTCAGTTCACGGTCTAACAAATAAAAAGTATGTGTATTTCTGCAAAGCTTTGGGTGTTGATGGCGAGGTCAAATGTTCAACTAACCAATTAGCATTTAAAACAACTGAAAACATTTCTTGATTTCCTAAAATACCAGTGAAACAAATGTTGAATTTTCATTCCATATAGGAAACCGGATTGAGTGAATTTGTTTTCTTTATTTTGCACAAAACTGAGAGTTTTCTTGAACTTTTGGGACTTTTATTCGCTATTTAAGTATTCGACACATACATCGACGTACTAATGTTTACATAACTGTTTCTACTTTTTGAATTATGAGAAAGTGAGTGAGAGAGTTTGTATGAAAATAACGCAGTGGTTCGATTTGTTTGCTGCAGAGTGTAGTATGTAAACATAGCTTCCTTCGTCTCAATTCCAGTGGCTAGCTTTAAACGATTATATGTATTACACAGGTGTGTGTATGTACGAGATGTTATTCGGTGAGACGCCGTTCTACGCGGAATCTCTCGTGGAGACATACGGAAAGATCATGAACCACTCCCGGTCGTTCCACTGTCCGCCATTGGAACACGCAGCGCAGGTAAATTTATTTATATTTTTTTTATTTCTTCCCCCATCTCCTTTTCCCTCACTCTATATCTTCCTCTGTTTCTCTCTCCTTCTTTGTGTCTACCTTTAAATATGTGTGTATAAGATGTTATTCGGTGAGACGCCGTTCGCTACGCGGAATCTCTCGTGGAAACGTAGGGAAAGAACCACGCCCGGTCCTTCCACTTTCCGCTATTGGAACACGCAGCGCAGGTAATTTTATATTTATATCTCTTTCTCTCTATTTCTTCTTCTATTACTACCCCCCTCCCCTCTCTCCACGCCTCCCTCAATTTGTGTCTCTATACCCCCTTTCTCTTTCTCTCTTTGTTTTTTCTTTTATCTGTCTTGCTCTCTCTATATATAATCAATATCTCTGTCTACCTCATTTTCTACGTCGAGGTATGTGTGGTGTGGTGTTACTAGTCCAAAAGGGAAGTTTTTCTTTCTACTTATCGCAGTCATAATTATGGTGGTGGAGTGGAATATCCTTTAATTTTTTGTATTCTTTATTCATAGGTATCAGAAGAAGCGATAGATTTAATCCGGAAACTAATTTGCTCATCAGAAACTAGGCTGGGAAAGAATGGGTTACAAGATTTTAAGGTAAGTTACACTTTTCCAAACCCAACACTATACCACAAAACAGATAGATACAGAAGTCAATCACATGTATGTACTTCATCTATTTATAGCTTAGAGCTATCGTGGTAGTCTCTCGTATACAGGGTGTTAAAAGACCCATAACGAATACCACGTATTCTCTGCATCATTGTTACTATCATTTTCTTGTATCTGACTAAATTTCGGAATCTGATAGTTAAGGAATTATTGAGGTCAATATTTATTTTTAAAGATTATCGTTTAAAGTTACAAAACCGCAATGAAGGTCAAAACCAATCAAATAAACTGGATCCCGGTCGCCTACTCGTACCCTCTAGACACACGCGCATGTTGTTGCACGCGTTTATTGCGTGTAAAAATAACACCCATGTTTTAAAAAGGAAAAATAAAAGGCGTTTCCCAGCAATTATTTTCACATATCCTTCTTTAGTTTGATGTACACTCTTTGTATAGCGGTTTCGGTATGGTCTTTAATCACCCTGTATAGTTGATTGATTTATTGTTGAGAATAAAACAGGAAGAACGGAAATATAAAGCAATAAAAACTGCAATACTCGCTCGCACTACTTGTCCCGACTGGTCCAAGATATCGTGTCCGGCTAGTTCTTCGGGCGGTTTGAACGCCGTCATTGTCCTCAACATATTTATATATTTTTAGAGTAATAAAATTCTGTCCTCGTGTCCAGTTACGAATATAGGTCCCAGACGAGTAGCGTTTAGCAGCATAACCTTTATTATTTTCCCACTTATGCATGTTACTTTATATGTTGAGGACAATGACGGCCGCGGCGTTCAAACCGCCCGAAGAACTAGCCGTCCGTGAGCGGTGTCTATGTGTGAATTGCTCGAGCGAACTTTGTATGTAGATTGACTTCTGAACGCTGTCATTGTCCTCGATATTATAAAGTGTCAGGCATAAGTGGAAAAATAATAAAGGTTATTCTGCTAATCGCTACTCGTCTGGGATCTATATTCGTAACTGGACACGAGGACAGAATTTTATTACTCTAAAAATATGAAAATATGTTGAGGACAATGACGGCGTTCAAACCGCCCGTAGATTTATCCACCTGTCTGTTTTGTGGTTATAACATAAGATTTTTTCTGTTTTATTGAACAAAATTAGTCATTTTAAATATAACATAAGTAACACATTATACTTTAGTCGATCGATCTTAACAGAAATACAAAATTAATTGAAAAAGGAGTGGATTTTTCATCTTTATTTGTAACTTTTTTTATTTTATTAGTAGGTAACGATTTTTATTATTTATTTTACATTGCATGGTTAATATGAGAAACTTTAGGGTGTGAAAAAAAGATTTCATACTTAATTATTTTTTCTAATTTTCGTCAGAATCACGCGTGGTTCGCGGGTTTAGAGTGGGATAGCGTTCGAGAGATGCAAGCGCCGTTCGTTCCCGACGTTTCTAGTCCGACTGACACTTCCAACTTCGACGTCGATGATACGGATATCAGGTAAAGCAATGAAGTTTTAGTCACTTAGATAACGCCATTTTCCTTTGATTTTTACTCATAAAGATCCTCTTTCCCCAGGTTATCAGAAGCAGTACCCCCGCCATCGGCTTCGTCCGCGTTCTCAGGACTCCATTTGCCGTTCGTTGGGTTCACTTTCACTGCTGGCTCAAGACTGTCTGATTTAGGGGCTCCTGCTGGGCCTTTGAGCCCTGCTAAGAATGCTCCTAGTCAAGTAAGCGTTCATTAGTTTATCTCTGAGACTGTTTTGCAAGATGTTAACTAGAGTAGGCCATGTAATTTTGGTTGACTACGGGACTAGAGCCGTCGCTTTCTTACATATTTTTTACTGAAGTTACTTTCAAGTGTATCGGCGACGATCGGCGGAAAAAGCTTTTGAGGATGATGTGCGGTTAGTTTACAAACATTCTTTCCGTAATGAGGTATAGACGAGAATTCAGCAAGAAACTTGTCGAGTGCTATATTTGTTCTTGTAATATATCTTCATAGCGTTTCTAATTTAATCACTAGTTAGCGATGTGATAGTAATGAAATATTTGCAGGCACCGTCGAACGCGGGTGATCGCGCAGCGGTTAAGGCGCTAGAACGAGAAAATGTCCTGCTAGCGCAAACCATCGCTGAGCTGCGAGCCGCCGGTCCGCCTTCAGGTAATTCTACTTATCGTACTTATATTATAAATGTGTGTCAGTTTGTTTGTTTGTTACTCTTTCACGCCAAAACTACTGAACCGATTTGGATGCAATTTGGCACACAAATAGAAGATAGCCTAGATTAAAACATAGGCTACTTTTTATCCCGATTTTCCCATGGGAAAGGGAATCACGCGGGTGAAACAGCGGGCGGCCGCTAGTCTATACTAGCTATACCTACTAATATTAAAAAAAGAGAAAAGATTTGATTGTTTGTTTGAATTGAATAGACTCGGAAACTACTGGACCGATTTGAAAGATTCTTTCACCATTGGAAAGCTTCTCTATCCCCGAGTAACATAAGCTACATTTTATCCCGATATTCCCACGGGAACGGGAACCACGCGGGTGAAACAGCAGGCGGCCGCTAGTTTTATATAATTTGCAAATATAATAAGAATGTTTGGTTATTGAATAAGTGCATATAAGTTAAGTTTACGAAAATCTAGCAATATTTTACACTCTAAAGGTGATCGGACAAATGTGTATGAGACGAACCACATTACTTATTTCATTTCCGAAAAGCTTTCCGTAATTGATACTAGGGATTTATAATAGAAAGTGGTTTTAATTGTGTACTAATTATACAATATTTATCTTTTGGGAGTAAGTAAAAGCAACTGCCGTGCCGTGTGGTGACGGCCTAAGAATACAAGTGTCACCTCTCCCTTACATGCCTGGGATGTCGTAAGAGTCGACTAAGAGGCTCGACGCATTGAACACCTGTGCGAGAGAAGGAAAACTTGAAACAAACCCTCGACCAACCCGTCTGGCCAGCGTGGTAGCAGTAGCCTAATAGCTCCTATGACCGCCACAATAGGCGTGAGCTAGGACAGGCTTATGTCCAGCGGTGGACGTCCACAGGCTGATGATGCTGATGATGATGATGAAAAGCAACTTGTTCGTTAATAGTCAAACACAGATGATTCTCTAGCAAAGTGCTGAAATTAGTTTGAAGCTTAAGTAGCGATTTGTGTTTTATAGAATATGTGTCTTAATTTTTATACCGGCCATAATGTCTATAATCCCTTGCAGAAGATGCGATCCAATTGAGAGACGAACTAGCAGTTTTATCGCAAAGGAACTCTGATTTGGAAGCCCAATTGAAATGTTACGAACAACTGAACAGTGGTATCACAGCGCAGGTAAATAGACGACACGCTTTTTTACTTATTTTTATTACTTTTAGACTTCTAAACTCTAAAGTTTAGAAAAGTCTTATAATCCCTCTCTGTCCGTCCGTACGTACGTACGTATGTATGTACGCATCGAGATCTCAGAAACCATAAGAGATAGAGACAAACGGTCAACGGGAATGAGTTTAGGACACCTTGGACATGTGTCAAATGTACTTTTTTAGTTTCTACACTACAAAACAATAACAACTGTCACGTGGTTTAGAAGTCTATTTTGTGCCTGCTAACTAGCAGGCGCTGCTAACTTGTTTTCTATCGATTTCCATTTTGAAAAAGGAAAAAAAAAAATTTGACACTCTTTAAATGTATGTCTATTAAATATTTACGACTTATCTAATTTATCATTCTAACCTCGAAATGTTAATTTCTTTTTTCGTTCGGATACGGTTAGACATTTACTATGGCAACAATAATTATTGATTTGATATTTATATATAATCTTCCACCCATCGTCTCTATTGAAATTTGGGTATTCCACCAGCTTGAGACCCTATTATCCATAAATTAAAATCTCAACGCAAATCACGCACTGCAAGACCCAAAGATACGGTTAGCTCTTTTTGTAGATAAATATCAAAAGGTATAGGCGGAGATAACCATATCTTAATTTGCTTTATAAAGGTGGAGGTCGGCCAGCTTTCGAAGTTTTCTTGACAGCTTCTTCGAAGGTCCTCCCAATTTGTGAACTGCCAGTAATGTCATTAGTTTTCTCTTTTGTTAATAATAAATATTTTAAAATAATAATTAAATTAAAATATCAAATCAATAATAATTGTTGCCATAGTAAGTGTCTAACCGTATCCGAACGAAAAATAAAATTAACTTTTAGTGGGTAGATTTAGACTTTTAGTCATCCCGTGACCACAACAGCTGAAAAGGTGCCGAAACGTTGGGAAAATAAAAAAAAACACCTTACAAGTTACTACTATCACTATCAAGTTTATTTCACTTAAATATTTATTTAAATTAAATAAATTTTCACTCCAATATAAAACATAACCAAACTCAATAGGATATGTCAGCATCTCCACAAGAACTCACGTTGAGGCTACGGGAACTAGAGGTGACCATCAACAATCTATCCATAGAGAAGGAAGAACTTGCCAAAGACAAGACGGACTCGTTCGAGAAACTCAAGCTGCAGGTAAAGTAACGATAGTAATTTTTAGAATATTTTGTGTTCCTTTCTATTAATGTGTTAAAATTCTGTTGATGTGTGATACTGTACCTTCTGTTCGATAACATAGTACCACTTTGACCTATCATATAAAAATGTTCTTTAAGTATCAATGCAGATTCACCATAGTGGTCAAGTCCAAATAGCAGGCAGATTCACTATAATTTTCTTTGTGTTATTAAGTGTTTTGCGAGAAACTTCTTTAAAATTTTAACACTATGACTTTTTTTAAATTTCAACTTTATGAAACGTTGTTGAAATATGCTTAACACAGTTGTCTTAATATAGTTGTTCTTGCCATATAGAATCTGTTCCTAATCTAATGTTTATTTAAACTCCAATCCAATCAACTTACGGAAAGAATGTTTGTAAACAAAACTATTTGCATTTTTCAGGCAGATCCTCAAATACGTAATCTTTCAGTTAGTTAATGCCATATTAGCAAACTTGAATAAGATAAATAAGCTCCTAATGACTAGCGGCCGCCCGCGGTTTCACCCGCGTGGTTCCCGTTCCCGTGGGAGTATCGGGATCAAAAGTAGCCTATGTTTTAATCCAGGCTATCTACTATCTCTGTGCCAAATTTCATTCAAATCGTTGTAGTAGTTTTTGCGTGAAAGAGTAACAAACAAACAAAGTCACAAACTTTCGCATTTATAATAAATAAATAAATATTTCCATACAATCACACCAATTATCTAGCCCACGTTAAGTATCATGAAGAACTTGTGTTATGGATACTAGATAACGGATAAACATATACTTTTTTTTTGTAAATACATACATAATATACATATTAAACATCCAGACCAAGACAAATAGACATGTTCATGCACACAAATATTTGTCTTGTCCGGGATCGAACCCGGGACCTCTGGCGCAGAAGGTGGGGTTAGTACCCCTGCGCCAAACAGGTCGTTATTATAATATTAGTAGAAAGGATATACATACATACCTTCACATCATATATTCCTTCTGGTGTTGGTAGAGCATCAAAGGTGGCCGCCTCTGTGGTTTAGTGGTACAACCACCGGTAGAGACCCAGGGGTACCGGGTTCGATTCCCAGAGGGGGTACATATTGTATTCGGTTTGGTTGGTGGTGGGACTTGTAAGTCCGCTTGGCTAGCTACCACAATCTTATCTAAGTCAGACGCCATAACGACAATGTTTTCAGCTTCGTTGTGTTCTGGCAGTTAGAGTTAAGATATCCAGTTTCTCAGTGATTAAAGATTCCGGGAGCCTTATCAATACTTAACATCAGGTATGATGAAGGTTCAAGAGTCTCCCCGTCGTGCATAAAAAAAGATGCAGCTTAAAAGTAAAAAAAACTATAAACATCGCTTAACACGCACCTCAGAAATGCCAGATTTGGCATCAGTGAGCTCTAAAATGTTGTCCGGAAAAAGAAACTTGAGGTGGTTGGTCTGCAAACATTCTTTCCTGTGTTTTTTTTAAGTATCCTTACCAACATGTCTAACATCCGTAATTACTAACCTGTGCACGATTAGGACAAAGAGCTTAAGGATGCCCTCGCGCAGCGCAAACTAGCGATGACGGAATACAACGAGGTGACGGACAAGCTGGCTGAACTGAGGCAGCAGAAGCAGAAGCTTTCGAGACAGGTTTGTTATTGATTTTGAACTTTATTCTATAGGGAATAAGTTTGAGATTGTGTTCGATTACGAAAGAAGGAAGTTAAGTTAAGAAATTCGAACTAGCGATGACGGAATAGAACGAGGCGACAGATAAACTGGCCGAACTGAGGCCGCAGAAGCAGAAGCTTTCGAGACAGGTTTGTTATTCGTTGGTAGATGATTTTGAACGTTATCTAAAAGAAAATAGGTTTTAGATTCAACAAAAATTTTGCGGTGTTACTACAAAACGTGGTCTACTGTTAGTTAGACTTGTATTAGCATGCCCTAGCATGAGCGGTTTTTATCGACACTCGTTTATCGACATCGATAATGTGTCGATATCATTTTACCTTGTAACACAGTATCTAGCACGGAAGGTAAATAACTTTTGTTTGTATACCGCCAATAGATAATTATTATTTCTCTTTTTTGTTGAAGTTGATGTTACTGAGTTACACCAGTTAATTTATGGTTTTCAAAACTGTCAAATCCTATACATTTTGCACCGTTAAAGTTATAGTTGTCGTTAGGGTTAGATGGTGCTATCCACCCTATTTTTTTTTTCTTTTAATTACTCGTCACTTATTCGTCAATATTAAATAAGTACTAGCTACTTTAGGTACTTTATTTGTTTGTATTTGCAGGATAATAACTGATATTGTTACAGTCGGGGATCTTCCCGGTTGACCAGTAGAATTGTTTTAGGAAGATTTATTTAAAAAAGTAATAGTCAAAGTCAAAGATTTTTATTCAAATAGACTTATAGATAAGTGCTTTCGGATGGTCTAATTTTTTTCCCTACCAAACATTCAGGACATCTTTTAACTGATAAGAAGAACCGCCGCAAGAAATTTATCAGCTTTAACAGAAACAACAACATTTACAATGGAACATGTTGTTGCCAAACACAAATCTACAATCTTGAAATATATTTAATATAAGAGGAAAATTTTCTCATACTCAATAATTAGAATATTTTCCTTTTATACAATTACAAAAGTTATGTGTTATGTTAGTATCACATCCATGCATTTTGGTCTTTTAAATAATCATCTACCTTTTTATAACCTTTGCTTAAAGTGTCTTTTTAACATATATTTTAAATTTATGCAAAGGCAGCTCAATCACTTCTTGTGGAATTTTAACAAAAAAAAGCCTTTCCCCAAAAATCGAGCATCTACATTTTTCAAGTCGAAATCTTGGGACGGCAAGCTTATTCTTATTTCTAGTAATAAAATTAATATAACAGCTTAATAAACAAATCATCATAGGTATATAAAAACGTTTATATGTCAAATAATAGAACATTAATAGGTATTTCATTTGACTAATAAATTGTTTCTTTAACCTTAGTACTTGCCAAGAAAACGTTTCTAATTAAAACTACTGGTCAACCGGGAAGTTCCCCGATTGTACATATATTTTAAGGTGGTATACTGTGTACTAAGTTATTAAATAAAAAATCTATTCTATTCTATCATGCAACATATCATATCGATAAAGTCCAGTTCATGCTGGGCCTGGGGTGTCTGGTATTGAAGCTGTTAGAAAAACAGGGAGCGTCAGTCTTAAACCATGTCTGAGCTAAGAACACTTATTGTAGTAACACCAATGGACTTTGTTGTTTCTGTTTTAGTTATTATTGGAAATAATGATAGCTTAGGAAGTCCCTAAATATTGTTATCGTCAAAGAACGACTTTAAAAAAATCGACTTCATGAACTACGCATTTTAGTTTTTGTAGTTGGTTTTTTTTCCTAAAACGCAAAAAATAAGCCTTTTGGAGTCGGTACCAGCCAAGGCATTTGAAGGTCTTTTTAGTGTCTGTCTGTAATATGTTGTTTTGTAAACTACAGTAGGATACAGTACAGTACAGTAGGTTTTCTATTTAAAATTTACTATAAACTACAGTAGGATTTATCTAGATTATATTGTTTAATGTAAATTATAAACAAAGTATCGTGAATATTACATCGTCCAAGTCAACAAATATGCTCATATCTGATTCTGATTCATAAAATAAAAACTACTGGACCAAACGGAATCAAATTTTTATGGGACCAAATGGCAACTATTCCACATCGAACAAAAAAAGGAATCATGTAAATCGGTCGAGAAACCTCGGCGTAATCGGTGTACACACATAAAAAAAACCGAACCGAATTGAGAGGAGATTCTCAATTCCTTTTTGGAAGTCGGTTTAAAACCATAATTTACAGACAGTACTTTATGGATGGATTTGGATTATTGTCAATTGCTAAAATTATTATTTTATACCTACATTCTTAAGTTATCTTAAGTTTTTAATATAAAGTTTTACAATTAGCACCATGTGTGATAGCTGCAGAACTTTACATGTCAGCGTCCCCTGCGCTGATTAAAGTAATTGTCCCATACAAAATTAAAAAAACGTCACCAAAATATTACCCTTTTACCATGTATAGAAGGTATTTGTTTATTAGTTACACAACAGCAAATAGTTACATGGTATGTTTCAATATGGTAAACAGTGCCGTGTGGTGACGGCCTAAGAATACAAGTGTCACCACTCCCTTACAGGCCTGGGATGTCGTAAGAGTCGACTAAGAGGCTGGACGCATTGAAAACCTGTGCGAGAGAAGGAAAACTTGAAACAAACCCTCTACCAACCCGTCTGGCCAGCGTGGTAGCAGTAGGCTAATAACCTCCTATGAACACCATAATAGGCGTGAGCTAGGAGAGGCCTATGTCCAGCAGTGGACGTCCACAGGCTGTTAATGGAATGAAAATGGAAACAGTTAGCCAATCACAGGTTTTCACTTGTAGTAATTGCACGTATACATATGATGTACGTACACAAAGCTAATTAGTTACTTAACACCAAAAAGTATCAATAAAAATAAAATAAAAACCAAAATCCTAATAATAATAAAACAATGTAGAACAGTTAACCAGTTATTCAAATTTCTTCTTCCACCAATCAGGTGCGCGACAAAGAAGAAGAACTAGAAGTAGCAATGCAGAAGATAGACGCCCTTCGCCAAGACATCAGACGCGCCGATAAAGGTCGCCGGGAATTGGAGGCCAGGTTGGACGCTGCCCAGACCGAGGCCACCAAGGTAAGATTATGAGGCCATTTATTAAGGTATTGTCCCAATTTCCCAATTTCGTGCGAGTCCGAAAGCACGCTACGTGTTTACGATTTTATTGTCTTATCCAATAGGCTATTTGACAGGTTTTGAAAATCCATTTTATATTATGTAGTGGAGTTAAGGGAACCCAGTAAAAGTTGTTTTTTTTAATTCTGGTACATATTTGCTGAAAAATATCAAATTAAAAATTCAATATTTAAATAGCGCGCCAAAACGCTACTTTGACAATATGGCGCTGCAATGGGTTCGGTGACGTCACTTGCCTGTATTCTGCATATCATCCACATACGTAGTCAAACGATGTTTACAAGCAGGTGACGTCATTATAAACTCGACGAATCAGGAGCGTTTTGTGTCACGTGACAAAACGTTTAAAAATGCATTTTTATTTACGGATTTTTAAATAAATTTATAATTATTTTCAACTTACGTTATTAAAAAACCATTTTTAAACTCATAATTTATACTGTTAATAGTAATTGACACTTTATTTTTCGCATTGTCAAATAGCCTATTGTCTGAAGCAGGGATGTTACGGATATGGAATTTCGGTTTCCGATACGGATACAAAATTATTTCGGATTATCCGGTAGTTTCGGATAGCTTCGGTTACTGATATTAGGTTTCTAAGGCATTTCAAAGTAACATAGAGATAAAAAAAAATGGTATTATTTATATATAGGTCATCATTGGGTAGGTTTTTGACAAAAACAACGTGTCTCATTTAGACTCCGCCCCTATCCGAAATTATCCGAAATTATCCGAAACATTTATTTCGGTTTCGGTTACGGATACGGATATTTTTTTATTTCGGATATCCGATAGTTTCGGTTACAGTCCTTAACATACCTGGGGGCTAATTGTCTAATTTTAAATCTATCGCAATCCCTTTTAACTTGTAATTTAAAAGATATTCAGGCCGTCACTATTTGTCATTTGAAAGGGATTGTGATCGGGACGCGTTTTAAAAGGTATGGAATAAACGAAATTGGACTGTCTAAGCAATATGACAGACGAAAAAATCACAATCATAATATCTCTGAAAGTGATTGTGATGGATTTTAAATTAGACAATTAGGGGGCCGGTCTGAAGGCTGCTGTATGCTTACTTCTGTACAGAGACGTAATAGACAAATACAAATACAAATACAAATACAAATATTTTATTTGCAAAACACAGTTATAATAGATCTTATAATATGACATACAGGTACATGTGTTTAGCCTGCTCGCAGACATGCAAAATTTTTAAAATTGGAAGTTACAGACACTACAGACACAAGATATTTAGCTAATTTTGCCAATCCAAATATTCCTTAGAACTTTAAAAACATTTTTCTATTAGCCATTTAGTAAGTTTGTTTTTAAATAAGACTCCATTTAGGTCCTTGAAAGTTTCAGAGAGCAACGTCCGATTCTCCTCCCGATTTGCCAGTTGACTCTCTAGCGCATATTATTTTACTCTTTGGACTGCATTAAGAAAAAGTCGGACGCAAAAATCGGAAGTGTATTCTGATCTGACAATCGGAAGCAAAATCGGACGTTTATTGCCAGCTTTAATACTGATTTCAGCAAATATGAATTCAGAGTATAAATCATGTTTATACCATTACAAAAAAAAATAGTTATAATACGTTTTTTACATATCCATGCGTTTCTTAGAATGTTGATCAGATCAGTCGGGTGTGTTAGTAATCTGGATCTCCTTTATTGACTCCCTGGATGGTCCTTATCAGATCATAGCTCGGTCAATCCTTGGCAGAGAACTAAGGCTCCAAATTTACCTCGATTGTATGAAAATCGACTAGTGTCGTTAATTATCTGACCACCACTGTATATTTTTAAAATATAGGAGCGCAAACTCCGCGAAGAGACGCTACGTTCGCAACGAAGCGAGTCTGTTGGATCCACTGGAGCTGCCGCCGATGTTGCCAGGTTGCAACACGAGGTTGAAACTTTAGAGGTAAGATAATTATATTATTAGGCTTCTAAACGGACATATATTCATATATTCCTGCAATTTGACCACCTCCGTGGTAGAGTGGTACGTACACCGGTTTCAAGATTTCACCTACACAGAGGTCTTGGGTTCGAATTGGGATACCACCAGCTTGGGACCCATAAAGTCTCAACCCAAATCACACACTAAGACCTAAAGATGCAGTTAGCTCGTTTTGTAGATAAATAACAAACATAAAGATGTAAGTCGTCCCGCTTTCTGAATTTTCTTGCCAGTATCTTTCTTGGAAAGTCCTCCCAATTTGTGAGCTACTAGTAGAATCATTAGTTTTTCTTTCTTTTCTAGAAGAATAATTTTGATTAGTAAATTTAGAATATTGTCATGGGAATTCTTTGGGTTCAGTTTAAATTAATTTTAATATAATTGAATTGTATTTATTTACATAATTTGTAATTAAATGTGAAAATAGCTTTGAGTGCAAAAAAACACTCCAGAAAAAACAATACCTACGTGGATTCATGAAGTGCGATAGTCAGACAGTTTTTTTTTGCTATCAGCCGACACATACTTCCGCAGCCGAACTTCCGAGTAGCTCCGAAAAAGTTGAGCGGTACTGTTGTTTGCATTACATTGAATTTACGATTAAGTTTGTTAGAAAAAATCAAAAGTAAAGATTTGGTTTTAATTAGATGGGAACATAATGATTCAATTTCTAGTGACCTATAGAGCCTCGGTTTTTAATATTATTTATCACCGGTTCTAGGCCCCACACTGTATAGCATTTTTAGTTACCCCTCCCGTGCAAAAGGTAATCCGATTGAGGACTGCAGACTTTGATATTTAATAAGTCATAACATTTATTGCAACATGTTGGTTATTACAGATGGTAAATAAATAAAAAAATACCCATAAACATGACCCTGCAAGGGTATGGCCATTTAAATATTTTAAAAGTATAAAATCTAAAACAAACATTTTAGGTAACATCAAAAAATTATTTCAAGTTATAATAACATTTTTGTATTAAATATTCCTTCAGTTTTGAGCAAAAGATTTTTCTGTTTGGATTTCTTGGAATTCTTTTTGGTATTTTATTAAATATTTTAATTGACATGTGGTAAGTCCCTGAGCTCACCATACTCTTATGTAGTTTTGTGAAAGGTAAAGCCAGTCTATTTTGATTGATATTCATTTTAAATCCTACGTAATTGAATTGAGTTGATATTAAGGTACTATCAACATTCTCGAAAACCATCAGATGCACTGCTTATGATATAGCTGGCCAAACTCTATTAGGGGTACTGTAAAATCGGGGAACTTCCCGGTTGACCAGTAGACTTTTTTTGGGAAACGTTTTCTCGGAAAGTACTAAGGTTAAAGAAGTAATTTATTATTGAAATGAAATACCTGTTATTGTTCTATTATTTTTAGTTTTCTATATATTTATTAATTATTAAATAAAGCTTTATGATTTTTTAATTTTTAAATTTTTCAATGCTATTTTTATACTTATGATAAATTTTAAATAGAAAAATATTGGAAAAAATTAACTCGGCCACAAGTGAATTCTCAGATGGGAATTGAACCTTTGGAAATCCGGTCCAATGCTCTTTTTTCTATTAAAAATGCAAAAATTCAAAAATCATAAATTATTGGCTGTTGCATCTTAATCGATCGTTAAACACCTGAAAAGATGTTTCTTTCGAATGCAAGGATATTCCTAGCATTGATGCGACAACGCTGGCCTACAGCGTATTAAAAATATAAAAGTATTGGAGAATTACGACGGTGGTTCGCAAGTCTCGGTAGCTCAGCGGTTAGAGCACTGGACCGGATTTCCAAAGGTCGTGGGTTCAATTCCCATCTGAGAATTCACTTGTGGCCGAGTAATTTTTTTCCAATATTTTTCTATTTCAAATTTATTATTAAATAAACTCTATTGGTCAACCGGGAAGTGTCCCGACTGTACTAAACAGTTTTTATGTTTTGCCCAATCTGTGTCTTTATTATTCGAACAGTAATAAACGTATAACTCCCCAGATGCAATACAAGGAATCTTTGACGCAACAGCAGGCTCGGTACAATGCGGAGTTGGCGTCGCTCAGGGATCAGTTGCAAGAGACGGATGCTGTGCGGAGTGTGCTAAATCGAGAGGTAACTTTGTATCTATTTTTCAGTGAACTAAAAGAGCTCTATAACAAATCTATACTCTGCATATCAGTTTAAAAAAAAAAAATGTATCTCAGAATGGAGCAAAGAAATAAAATAAAATTTACAACGTTACAAATAGTACAAAGCTTAATGTTAAGTCTATGGGTTATGGATAAAAAAATAAATGTATTTAAATAATATTCGTCATACGAAAGTAGAATTAAACATTATTTCAATTTTTATTTTAGCTACAGACATCTAAAGAGAAGCTAGAAAGCCGTCGCTTGGAACAGATGAGCGATAGTGAAGAACGACAGATGCTTATCAACGAGAACAGGAAGTTGGCCAAAGATTTGGAAGCGGTGAGTTTATTTTTTACCTTATGCTTTCTATTAACCTTAGTATCATCATCATATTGCGTGATAAAGCGGTTTTTATGCTAGGGATAGGACACAGGGACCGGTGATCGTTTGGTTTTTGTATGGCGTTTGTGTAATCAGTGGCGTAGTCCCCTAGATTACATGGCACCAATTTTACACAATTAACGCGACCGAGTAACAGAAAAGTTAGCACAGAAGAATAGCCACAAACAGAATAGCAACACTAAGGGCCGGTTTCACATCGTACTGATAAGTTCTGGATAGGTTATCTAGCAGATAATTTGACATATTTTTCATATAACAACTGACAAACGATCTGTCATATAAGCTATTCATATGTTATCAGCAGATTGTGAAACCGGCCATCAGAATAGCAACGCCAACGATCAAAAGGATCCCGTAAAGTTGTTTTATTCTTAATGTGATCTTACTTGAATTTTACCGTTTTGTTACTATATTTATATATATACATACCCGCCGGCACTCGTTCAGAGAACACTTGTTACTGTTGACTCCGTAAAAAATCATCCAAATCAATATTGAATATCAAGAATCCCGTGAAATAAATTATATATTTAGATAGCTTAAGAAATTCTCTCACAAACAGTATAATTACTTTTTCATATAAATAGTGCAAACAAAAGTTAGAAGCTAAATAGTGTCAAAGTTTTTGCAATAGCGTCCCCTGTCCATGACCTACGACAACTCGCAGTTCGCCGGCTTTGGTGAGTCACCGTGTCGTCTGTCGCCGAGCCGTGCAGTGTTTAAACGTTCGAGCTCACTTGCATATAGTGCCCCGTTTAAGCTGTTTTTTTTTTTTTTTTTGATGCAGTGTATAAAAAAAAATTATATATATATATTTAAAAAAGTGAATTTTTGCACTGTACGTACAACATGAGTTGCTCGGGCTGCCTCCAGGCGATTACTGATGAAAAAATTATAATCTGTTCCTCGGAAAAATGCGGCAAGATGTTCCATATTTCATGTGCAAATGCCACTCACTTAACTCGGGACAAGGTAAAGAAATGGATTTGCCCCATCTGCACTGCGAGTTCAAAAAAAGGAGGGGATAACTCCCATACCCCAATACGGGTAACTGAAAACGTCACGCTGCGCAAGAAAACTTACAACTCGCCCGGATTTCCTTTCAACACCCGAAACGACACATCCGATGCCGAGCCGGAAGATAGTATGCAATCACTAATGACAGAGATCCGGCACTTGCGTCATGATATGGCTAAAATGCAATCGGAATTTACCAGTAGGTTTGACGATTTGACGGAAAAAATCCTCAGCTACGACAACCGTATCCAACTGTTGGAAAACAAAGAAAAAGAAAATTCTCTTCTGAAATTACAAGTATCGCAACTCCAGGAGCAACTTGATAAACAAGCCCACGAACTACTGCGCTCAGATTTAGAGATCTTGGGGGTCACTGAGACCCAAAATGAAAATCCTTATCATATAGTGCTAACAACAGCGGTAAAGATAGGAGTCAAACTTGAGGAGCATGACCTAGACTATGTTTCGCGAGCCGGGGCTCGTCATAAAAATGATCAAAAAGACAAGGATCCATTTCCAAGACCACTGGTGGTGTCCTTTACCCGAAGAACCAAGCGCGAAGAATTTCTAAGGCAAGCCAAGGCTCGACGTTCGCTGGAGAGTAGTGAACTCGTCGGAAGTGGCCCTGAAAGAAGAATTTTCGTCAATGAAAGACTTCCCTATGAAAAGCGGCGGTTATTTCGGAGCGCCCGAATATGGATCAAAGAAAATGGATACCGACACTGCTGGACCCAAAACGGAATCATTTACATCAGAAAAGGAGAGGGCCGCGATGGGAATCCTAAAATTCAAATACGATCCCAAGAAGACCTGCAGATTATGTCTGGGTCAAAGGGAATGCTGCAGTAACTTTTTTACTTATTTCAAGATCATAGTTTCATTTTATTCATTTTTTCATAGCATGTTTTTAATATTTATTCTAAATTACTTTCAAAGCAGTAAAAATCTATGGCGCTCAACATTTCTCATACACATTTTATTCTCACGCATGGATACAACTATTTCACATTTTGCTATTACAACACATAACTTAAATTTAACAGAAAAACCAAGATTAGACTTGATTACCAATGAAGGTAAAATTATCACTGCACTCTATAAAATACAGCTTACTGTGGCTCGACATATTAGTAGATTCTTATTCTTCCACATATATAAAATCATCCATAATGACTATTTTAAACCTCTTAACTGATATCGACCAGAGTATGAATATCGAATGTCACACCATTGCTATCCCAGAAAATTGCGGAAAAATCATTTCAAAGTTTTCTTTAAAAATTTTGCATGTAAACATCAGAAGCATAAATTGTAATTTTGACAACTTCCTAGTAATGTTTGGCAGGTTGGGCATGGATTTCGACGTTATAGTGATGAGTGAGTGTTGGATAAGCACAAATTCTATTATTAAACATATCGAAGGTTATCATTCTTTTAATACTACGAAATTCATAAACAAGTCGGGAGGAGTGATAGTTTATGTAAAGGACAAATGGTCCCCAAATGTCATTGAACCAGACATAAATGAAGCCAACTGTCTAATCGTGGAGGTACCAAACTGCTTTACTGTTTTGGGCCTGTACCGATCGCCCTCTTTTACCAATCCTGCAAATTTCATTGCCGGATTGGATCGCTCTTTAAATACTCTAGCACGAAGTCCTTGTCTGGTGTTAACGGGAGATTTGAATATGGACTTACTGGACTTCTTCAAATGAAAACCTAGAGACATACCTAAATACCCTTTCTGAACACGGATTGATTTCGGCGATAAATGTGCCCACCCATAATGATAAAACGTGTATAGATCACCTGTTTGTCCCCGTAAATGTAACCGCGGAATCAATAGTATGTCCGGCAGACCTAACAAATCACAGTATTGTTATGGTGGGAATAAAGACTGAAACTAAGAAGCCTTTTAAGAGAACCAGATTAAAAATTAACTACCTGGACATCAAAACAGAACTCGACACTGTAAATTGGTGCGATGTTGTCAGAGGAGAGAATGTGGAAGAAGATGCGTCAAATTTCTCTACAGTGATATCGGACTCGATTGCAAGACACTCACGGGAAGTTCGGATTCCCCATTCGAAATTTCATATTAAACCATGGATGACTCCCGGACTTCTTCGTTGCTCAATGCACAGAGACAAGCTCCATGCCGAGTCTAAAAAATTTCCAGCAGACGAGACAAAAAAACTCATATACACAAGATACAGAAATTTCCACATCTCTCCTTAGAAAACTGCGAATTGAACATGAAAACAAAGAACTTAATAAAAATAAAAATAACTCCTCAAAGCTTTGGAAAACTATAAACAAACTATCTCACCGATCTTCAAACCAAAATAGAAATAGCGCTCAAGAGTTACTACACTCGTCAGAGTGTTCCTCCGCAGATCCTGTAGACCTCTGTAATAATTACTTTGCATCGGTAGGGAATAACCTAGCTAGCATAATTTTATCCCAATTGAATGAGTCCCAGGAGTCCCTAGCTGCAAAAAGTGAAATAAAAAACTCCCCCACAGACTCCTTTTTTATTGCTCCTACAGACCAACATGAGGTTCTAGCGCTCATACAGCAGTCAGACACAAACAGCTCACCAGGTATCGACAACATCGGAAACCGTTTACTCAAAGAGATAGGACCATCGATAGCGCAACCTCTTTCAGATATTTTCAATCTTAGTATCGCAACTGGAACCTTTCCCAAGGTTTGGAAAACTGCAGTTGTTATACCCATATACAATTGGTCAGTTTTTTAGATTCAAAAAGTCTTATATCGGAAAGACAATTTGGCTTCCAGAAGGGAAAACCTAGCGAGGACGCAGTAGCCTTGCTTACGGACATCGTTTCCTCTCACCTCGATAACGGACGAGGTTGCGTCGGAGTGTTCTTGGACTTAGCCAAAGCCTTCGACACAGTTTCTATCCCCATTCTCTTAAGGAAGCTGCAAGCCTTCGGGGTTCGAGGAAAGGCTCTCAGCTGGTTCGACAGTTATCTGACTAACAGGCTCCAGTGCACAAAAATCGGTAACACTCTAAGTGCCCCAGAACCCATTACCTTCGGCGTTCCGCAAGGCAGCATTCTTGGCCCCACGCTATTTACCCTTTACATCAATGACATCACAACACTTCCTATACACAATTCTGACATCTTATGTTACGCTGACGATACAGCTATAATTTTCTCGGGCGAATCCTGGAAACAAGTCATCGAAAGAGCAGAAACCGGCATGAAGCAGGTGCAACAGTGGTTGAGCGGGAACATACTGACACTCAACACGGCTAAAACGAAATTCCTCTGTTTTCATAAGACAGCCGCCTCAGCACCTAAAAATCTGAAGGAAATCAAAATCCACCATTGCTCTCTTCAAAACTCTGCCCTTACATGTGATTGTGCGAATATTGCCAGAAGTGGCACACTGAAGTATCTAGGAGTGGTAATTGACGAAAGACTGACGTTTCAAGAGCATGTAAGAATTATGGCCTGTAGAGTTAGGAAAGTTATAAATGTTATGAGAAATCTACGGGAAGTGGCGGACGGAAAAACTCTGAAAATAGTTTACTTGGCTCTCTGCCAGTCTATTATAAATTATTGCATCCTGGCCTGGGGAGGTGCTTCTAAAACCACTCTTATAACATTAGAAAGAGCCCAAAGAGGGGTTTTAAAGACGCCTCTTTTTAAGCCCTTTCGATTTCCCACTGCCGTATTATATGACGAAGCAGAGGTCCTGAGTGTGAGAAAACTATTTGTTCTTAGAGTTGTAGCATCAGTTCATCAGGCACTAGTCGCTTCCAAGGACTATAGAGTTATGTTGGAAAAAAGAGTTTATAAAATTTCAATCCCGCCCGCAAAAACCGCTTTCGCGCACCGTTTCAGACCACATCTTTTCCCTCACATATATAACCAGATAGTCAACCGCCTCAATCTTAAATCAAAGTCCGTCCGGGAAATAAAAGCCATTCTACCTAAAATGCTCCTAAGGTTCACCTATGACGAAACGGAAAATTTACTTAAAATAGTCCAATAGATTGTTTACCTCTATGCACACGGACACCTCCCTCACCACACTGCCACAACACAATGCATCGGGACAACGAGTAATATACTTCTTGGTTTTGTTTGTTGTTCTTATGCATAGCGCCTCTTTACTGCTATAGAGATTGTCAATTTCAGACCTGTTATTGTTTGTAAACAAATAGTGCCAAATAAAGTTTAATGGTAAACGCTTCCACCTCGACAGGACAGGCCCAGCCTAGTGTGGAGGCTAGGTAGATGTAATATGCCTTGTATTTATTGTTTTTTTGGAAAATAAATTTATTATTATTATTATTATTTTTTGCATAGTATTGAGATTCATATTTTTTTAGATGGCTGAGAACGGTAGGCGGTGGCAAGGAGAAAGAAGGCAAATGGAGTTGGAATTGGAAGAGTTGCGAGCGAAACGAGATTCTGTTCAACATTGGGAGACTCAGGTATGCGCTGTTGTCCATAACTTTTTTGTGGATTTAATACGTTCAGCGCCAAGGCAAGTCCGAGAAATATTATAAGTCTGTAGTTTCATTTGTATAAAATAATCATATTTATTTATTTATTTTATTTATCTATTTATTACACATGTATTATACGAAAAACTACATTTTAATTCAATAAATATTTTGAACGTGTGCAGATAGCTGATATCATCAGATGGGTGGCCGACGAGAAGGAAGCGAGGGGATACCTACAAGCACTTGCTACTAAGATGACTGAGGAGCTTGAGTACTTGAAGCATGGTGAGTGCACTTATGATAAATTTTTAAATAGAAAAAAAATTAAAAAATCAAGTGAATTCTGAGATGGCACTCATCCGGTCCAATGCTCTTTTTATTTTTTCTTCTCTCGATTTCCAAAGGTCGTGGGTTCGAGTCCCATCTGAGAATTCACTTGTGGCCGAGTTTATACCATTTCCACCCTGTAGTTTAACATTTTAGATTGAGGTGTTTGTTATTTAATCACGCGATACAGTTTTCCCGGGTTTGGATATAATTTTGGCACACTATTCCGCTCAAATGTGATCTAGGGAATTTTTTAATATCTACGCGGACGAAGTCGCTGGCGGAAGCTGGCGAAGGCACCCTCACATCACATTAAAATGGCACGAAATTTTTATCATTGTTTGACCGTGGTTTTTCACAAATTTATTTATTTATTTAATGTACAAAACAGGTTACAGCCAAAAGGCAAATAAACATTAAATAGTTAAAACAGTTACAAGGACTAGGTTGAAACCCTTAACTATGTACATACTATTAGGTATGCAGCGTGAAGATTAAAATTAGAAATAATAGTAATAAAATTAAACAATAAAACTTAATTTGATTAGAAAAAATAAATATCACCTAACAATTTAAAAAAATACAAACACACAAAACATACCTACTTTAATGATGGCAAAAGCGAAATTAATTAACTAATAAAAAAAGACATATTAGTGAAAAAAAACATGCAATTACACAGCAATAAAATAAAGTAAAAGTACTAATGATTTATGAAGTATAATTCCCTCTTTTGTTTGTAAATATTCGTTTCTTATACTTATCAATTATTTTCCTTCCCTAGCGAGTGGTCCCCGAGGAGTTCCCCCCTCTTCACCCCCCGGCGCTCCCCCAGGAACAGGGGGCTGGAGAAACCGTCGTTCGCAGAAACTGGACAAAATGGAGATACTCACTTTACAATCGTCACTCCACTCCGAGATTCAGGCCAAGCAAGCTGTGGGTGAAGAACTGAGTAGGACGAGGGCTGAACTGGTGGCTAGTCAAAGGTAAGTTCATCATTATGAGCCACTTAAATGTCTCCAAATACCCAGCCTCATAGATCGATAAGGTGAAGGAAACATGACTTGATAAAGACTGCCAATAGAGCCAAAATCAATGGCTATAAAGAAAACCTTTCGAATCACGTTCACCGTGATTATATATTTTTAGTCATCTTGGCGCTCTACCATCCACAAAAGTGTCAAAAAGTTCGAGTATAACAGACTCGAGACACTTGACATAAAACGCCAAATTCGCAAAGAACGACCTAAGCACTCCTACAACTATTCGTTTAACTCGCAGGGCCAACCGTACTGTAGCATCTGCGGCAGGATATATAAAACTAAATTTGGTCTTGCCAGCCACTTAAGAGCCCACATCAGGAGGCAAGAAGTATTACAAGTCAGGGTCGCCGTCATTGAAATCGATGAGGATTACTATATATTTTTAGTAACCCATCTTGTGATCAATCATTAAGATAGTTGCTGAACGTTAACCACTGTGTTATCGAACTCATTGAGGTGAGATTTTGGGATGAAGTCGTTATTCACTCGCATTACAGCCGTGGCTCTACTAAAGATACAGGCTAAATTAGTCAGGGGGGATTATGGTCTCTATTGCTATGAGATTAAGGTTGATACTCACTTTACAATCGTCACTCCACTCCGAGATTCAGGCCCAGAAAGATGTGGCCGAAAGTTAATTTAGTTACTTTAGCAAATGGTCTCCGACTGCCGTCTCTATCTAGGTTCCGATTCAGATATTAAATCGCATGTTATCTACGTATACTTGTCACCGCGTCTAATCCAAGGGTGAACACCCAATGTTCTCGTTTATATGTAGCATTTCACACACAGAACGGAATATAGAGGGGTTGTTATGACCTTTAACTTTCAGGCAGTTTTCTGAATTGCTATGAATGCATTTCTTTTACTCATTAATCTCATTATACAAAGAGAAAGAAAAAAGCATTATGGCAATTCAAAAATCTACCTGCCAAGTAGTAAGTAGTTTTTTGAATTGCTATAATACTTTCCATACTTTCACAGGGAACTGGTAGAAACCCGTCAACGCCTGGAGACATTAGCCCGCGACATGAAACACAAGGAGCAGCACATTAGAGAGATGCAAGCTCGTCTCGAGCAACCGCACCAACCGCCCACCTCCTGTGAGTATTGCACTACACTATACACACTATACTACACATCGTACACCACACTATACTTTGCGAAATGTATTGTGCGAATACAAGCGAATTGTAGTGTGTGCACTACATTTTATAGAATACTCATTGTACACTACACTTTATACACTATCCTACGCTTATATGTACACTATAATTTGTATACTATACTGCCATTTGCACACCACACTACACTTGTACTCTATAGTATATCTACTTCACTACACTTTATACACTACGCGTCAACGCCTGGAAACAGCCCGCGACATGAAACACAAAGAGCAGCACACCAGAAAGATGCAGGCGCGTCTAGAACAACCGCACCAGCCACTAACCTCCTGTTAGTACTGCACTACACTACACTCGACACTTTATATATAACACTATAAACACGTCACTTCTCTGTACACTACACTTTTTCTACTACACTACATAAATTGTACACTACACTATACTTTGTACATTTCATTATACTCCGTGCACTATAGTTTGTTGATAAACTACAGTTTGCACACTTTGAAATACCATTTATAAAGTTCATTATATCCCTACAATTTGTCACTGACTGCACTCGAGTAACAGGAATTGTATTATTGAGAGTATTCTTCTTCATTTGATCTAGAGAGTATTCCTAGGTAAAGAGTCAAAAGTCTCTTTGCCTGCTTTAATTTTTTCGTTGTTTTAATTTTTTACAATAATATTGCTATTATTTATTAATCATTTTCTATTGAATATATTTCGTTTGCAAACGTCATGCGACGTGATTAAGTAAATTCAATCGAATGAGGATTTAGGAGCTTTTCTATGAAGCTTTCAATTCACACTTACAAAACATTCAAAACGAATTTATTTATATATTTAATATTATTTATTTATTTCAGCACTTCGTGTTATGATTATTATACATTATATATAGTAATATGTTTATTTAGTGCACCTTTTCTTTCTGTTTTCGTTACATGTTCCGCACAATCCCATCCCATACGATACGAATTATCCAAAATGGCGCTTATCAAATGGAAACTTGGGCTCCAACCACAAAGTCCAACGTCGCCCGCGACGAAAAAAACGGAAATAACCGCATATTTTACTAAAAATGTCTATCGTTATATACTTATGGACCGTAAATGTGTTATGAAAACTTAAAATTCTAAACTGTGATTGAGCTGTGTTGATTGGCTGTTTTTAAAATTGGAATACCGTCTGTGACGTAACGAACATGTATTTTGTGGCATTTATTTTGCGTATGACGCGTTTTTTGTTGTTTCTCTTCTTTTCCTTTATTATATCTATGGTTTCTGCATTGTTTATGGTATTAGTTCGGTCGTGGCTGAGGCCGTATGTGCCCTTGTTTATTGGCATGACTTCTTGCCTATGGGGCGTGGCGATACTCATTTATCATCAGATATACGATTGATATCCGTTTTATTTCTATAGTGACAAAATTGTACGTACGGAAACTCGCTGGCGGGTTTATCTGTTAGCTATCAGTGTCAAAGTAACAATAATAATTTGATAGTGGTGGCGCCTCTTTCGTTTGTGTAGCGTTACAAATGATTATCATTACAAAGTGTGCACAGTATGAAAAAAAATTTGGACCAATTTTGTTATCGGATCTTCTTTTTCTTGTAAGACTTGCTCTATGTATTTGAATTACTGAATTTGATGACATATGCTGTTTTACTGCCGTAGCCGAAGTCGCTAAGGCAAAAGAATACTCCAGACTTTTTTTACTATAAAATACGCAGCCATATGAATTAGAGATTGACGGTATTACCACAAAACAGTGTTTATCGCGTGCCTAAGTTAGACAGTGTTTAAATGTGATGCTGTCACTTTTTTGACAATATTGTTTGAAAGAGACAGCATCACATTTAAACACTGTTTAATCTTTTGTGGTAAGGCCGTCAATGGTTAAAGTTATTTTAATTTGAAGACAATTTGTATTCGCTGTTGCTCAAGACGTTCGTTGCTTACGGAATCCCTTATTATTTTTTACAAAAGAAAAGGTGTGTGAGCGACTAAAAAGAATATTTATAAAGGAAACTGTAACTTTTACAGAGAATAAATTACGTTAGGATACCAACGAATGAAAGAGGCGCCCACCGCTAATTTATACATTATTTGAAAGCCTTTATCTATAACGACTGACCAATCGAAAATACGTGACACTTGTCTTTTGAACTTTTATTCAAAGTATTTGCTCTTAATTACATTTTGAGTAAGTACAGAATCAAGATTACTTTTTAATTAATAAATTTTGAATTCTTCAACACTAGTTCGTTAATAAATAGGTTAATGACAAGTGTATCACTTGTAATTTTAGTTTTCAATTAAAAAGTGTTTTCTTCTAAATCTAAGAGAAATACAGTTTTGTCACTACAGAAGTATATTTGGATATTGTAAATATTTTTTTCGTTTACAAGCTTTGACGAGTAGTGTATTGCTTTTATTTTTCAAATAATTTTTCAAACATTTTTGCTTTATACAAGTATCTCTAAAATATGTGGTAAAGCACATAACTTTCTAGTCGTTGAAATTTAGTCTAGTCTGTTGATATTTGCCAAAGATTTTTGATTATAAATTTAAAATTTATTTTATTTATTATTGCCACGATCGAATTTATCATAATCTCGAATAGATTAGGTGCGATGAAAATTCAAATATAATGTTTTATTAATTTATTTCGAAATGTGTTTTACTTATATAAATTTTGTTTTTATACATACCTAATCTGGTATTTTAAATATTCTAAATGAATTTTATGTCGAAAACATATCATGACAGATGAATTGACAATGCAGAAAACATATTTATATTTATGTTATTTTATTAGTTCTTAAGTTTTATTTAGATCAGATGTAGAATCTCAGTGTTCATTTATTTATAGTTTTTAAGCTACAGTCATTTTCTTTTAATTCCTTTTTTTATCAAGCAATTTACATTTTCTTTTTAGATGAAATGAGGATTTTTTTTGTGATCTTAATGATCACCCAAAAAAAAACAAGCAAAAATTTCTATATAACTAAAGTAACAGTTCATGGCTGTAATTTTAAAATAAAACTTTTTTTCTTCTTATGTACTTAAGTTACTATATCGGCACATTTATTCTGCATTTATATTTCTGCAATAAGTTATCAGGACAGTATATTTTGTAACTAACTATTGTCGCATCAATGTGGCGTATTATTTACAGCGTCGATGTAAATACGTTATTAAAGCTCTGTTATATTATGTTGTTATTATTTATTTAGTTTTATTTCTATCCTCATATAAAAGAGGTGGTATACCAAGAGGTTTCCATTGGATTTTCAACTCTAAAGCTATGGTATTAAAGTCGTAAGTTATGTGCAAGCAGCAAGGCAAGGATCCGCCAAGTCGTCGACATACTGGAGCGGCAAGGAAGACAACGGTTCGTTTTTGTTTTGTCAAATATAAGCCAGTTAGAGAGTAGATATAATCGTATGTGATTGTGCCATGTTTTGTCCCCTACGTTATTTGTTGTTACTAATATATTACACAGACAAATTTACTGGTTTCAAATAAGGTTTTCTATTTCAATAGTAAAGAACATAATTACCAACTTTCGAATGTTATTATGAGCTGAATGATATCATCGGCAGAGTTACTAGTAATAAAATGTTTAAGCTGTATCAATCATATATCTTTTTATTACATTTTGGAATTCTAAGTAAAGAAATAGTGAAATATTTTACTACAAAAGTACATTTAATATATTTGAGATAACAACAAGTAACGTGATATTTTCAAGGTGTAAGATTTGATTTATTTCTTGTTTTGTGCTGCGTTCTTTATAAAATAAAAAGTCATTTAGTTACATTGTAAATACGAGCAAGTGTCAAAGAGAAATTAGAAAATTTTGAATATAAGATCGTCACTGTTTTGAGACTATTCTTGCTGTGCTTAACATTCAATTGTAAAATGTCGATAAAATTTATGATTTTTTAATTTTTGCATTTTTCAATGCTATTTTTTATCATCATCATCAGCCTGTGGACGTCCACTGCTGGATATAAGCCTCTCCCAGCTTACGCTATTGTCGCGTTCATAGGAGGCTATTAGCCTACTGCTACCACGCTGGCCAGACGGGTTGGTAGAGGGTTTGATTCAAGTTTTCCTTCTCTCGCACAGGTGTTTAATGCTATTTTTATACTTATGATAAATTTTAAGTATCGGTAGCTCAGTGTTTAGAACATTGGACCGGATTTTCAAAGGTCGTGGGTTCGAGTTCCATCTGAGAATTCACTTGTAGCCGAGTTCATTTATTCCAATATTTTTCTATTTAAAATTTATCATTATGTCGACAAAAGTTAGATTTAGGGGATAATTACGGTTAGTTAAAGATTTTTGTTTATAAGTTTGAAAATCACGAATGGATTTCTAACACAAAAAGCTATGTTTGTACATAGTACTCAGTAAAATAATAGTTAATTCTTGATAGTCAATAATTACTTAATAATATATTATAATGCTGACAACGTGGGCAGGCGCTCTATTTTTGATTCACTCGTCGCGCATTGAGCGTTTCGTTTTTACTGATTTTCGTTCGACATACGAATTTCCGTATTTTGAAATCGCTCGACCGAAACGAGCAGACGCATGGTTACTGAAGTCATTCGAGCTATTCATAAATATAGCAAAAGGTGCAGGCAGATGATTCCTCAAGCAATCCTTAAAAGACTATGCAATCGATTTAAAATTAACGGCTAGTGACATAAGGTTCAAAATTGAATAATCTCAAAACATTGATGTATCGATCATTTTTTGATGTGAATCGCTTCGCTTTTGCTTGAGCTTGTCCAGCGGCCTTACCATCATCTCTTCGCGATTCTGTTTAGGTTAGTTTTAGGTTGTGGGAGTGGGATGCTGCCATACGGCACGTCTAGCGGCGTCCCACTCTTGCTACCTAAAAATAACCTAAAATAAATCGCATTGCAGTTGATGGTAGGCACCCTGGTGGCATGGATGTGACAAGGTTAACACACAACATACCGTGACTACTGCCATAACCGTGTGAGTTCCCCTTAAACCCACATGTCCTCGAAATGTCCATTCATAACACCATATAACGCACTAAAGCGAGATGGTTTTTTTCTTTAACACTTGTTTGTATCCGCACTTAGGATTTTTGGGGTTTTCCCGATTCCCCCCGTTCTTGTTTCCACCAAAGAGAAATAGTTCAAAGAAAATCTTTCGGGTGGAAACAGGAATGAGGGAAATCAGGAATCACCCGGAATTTTGACTAATACTGTTTTTGTGAACCTGAAAAGTACATTGGTTTTAGAACCTCAGTGTAGAGATTGAGACACGAGTCAATATTTATATAACTCCCTAACATATTTTTTGTGTAAGACCAAGATTATTTGAATTGATTCGGATATTGTAAATTTAAGTCTAATGGCAACACTAATACAGCCAAATAAAAAAAATACATTGAATTTGTTGTTGCCACAAATAAAAATACGTTACATAACGAGGAATTGGTTATTTTCAGTCAAGATAGGCTATAAGTAAATATAACAGTACATATCTCGCTCACTTTCATGGAGCGAGATTTTATCGGTAAGTATTTGTAAAGGTATACTATACTAGGTATAGCGGTGCGGTTGGCGCAATTGGAATACACGGTGATAAACAGGCTTAAATTTATATGCAACACGGCCGTTGGTACAGTGTATGTACAGTTAACGTTTAAATAAATATTTAATTATATGATAAACATTAAACAAGAAAATATACCAGAAAAAAGCAACTAGTCTCATGTCGCCCTGACGGGACTTGGACGGGTCGCCGACATGAGACTAGTTGCTTGTTTTTGGTATATTTTCTTGTTTAATGTTTATCACATAAAAATAGCATTGTAAAATGCAAAACTAAAAAGTTATATTTAATTATATTTCATGACTTAAACATCGCTTCCACTCTATATGAAGTCTTTCAACACCCTTTATTTATTGTCACATTTGCTTCTACAAAAAAGGGGAAAGCGATCTCAAAATTCCGTCACATTTCTTTAATGTCTGTTTCTATACTGTGCTTTCTTTAAGTTGTATCAATGTTGGCTCGTGTTTTACAGGGTTGTGTAACCGTCCTATCTGCATGGTTATGTTACCGTTATATGACTAAAAGTGGCGTTTGTTCAGCAGATGCAAAAATAAATAGTGAACAGTGAATGATACTGTTTTGTGAAAATAAAAATTGACTAAATTCAGTCAATTTCAGATCCAAAGCCTTACGCGTTAAAGTGCAAAACCGATTAGAATAAATTGTAAGATTTTCTAAACCCAGACTTGCTGTTGACCGTACATGGCTTAAAGATACTTTCACTATTACAAGGAAAGTAATATTGTCAATAAATTTAAACTTACTAGACACTGTAAAAGTGTAATTTTGCATCTGTTTCATATTTAGTTTATGATGTATGTACCCCATATTTTTTGTCATTAATTTGTGACGTTGGTTTCGGTTGGGATTGGTTCGTGTTATGTCCTAAATCTTACGTGTGTAGTGTTTTAGAACCTGTTTATTATAATTTTCTAATTGACCCTTTAAAAAGCGCCATCTAGTCCTTTCATATTTTAACGGTAAGTATGTTTGACCATTTCATCGATGTTGATTCATTTGAATGTAAAGTCAAAATACTTTCACGGATAAATCAATTTCTTTTTAATAATGTATCTATCACTATTTAAAGTAAAATGGTCCAACATACTTTTATTCAAGCTCCTTGGATTTTTTGCAGCAACTAAAAGATGTTCCCACACTGCTATAGAACATTTTGTTATATCTTGTGACAGCTATTCTTCTTATCAAGTGAGGATTAGTGGCCACCTCTGGTGTCAGAGTTTATCAAGCCGCCTATAAGACCTCTGACTTGGCTTAACGACTGTAATCAAATGACAACAGCCGGGGCCGATTATTTATTTAACAGCTATTTATCCATAGATTTCTGTCAAAATCAACTATGAACACGCGATATGAAATGGCGCATGATGCTGTCTTGCTTACACCGCTCCGATGTGAGCGGGACAGTGACACGTCATCGAGCTACGATTGTCGATAAAGCCGCTCGTGCTATGGATTCTATATAACGAAATCTCCTTTATAACCGTGTGGGAACTATAAATAGTTTTCTTCCTAATAGTATCATTACCATTTCAGTTCTGGACCGACCGCCTTCACAGATGAGTTATCTGGACCAGTTCTTGAAGGAAGCGCCGACGGAACGGCATTACGACAATGTGCCCTCTATTAACAACGAGCAGAAGGTCGGTTTTTCAATAGATGTTCAATAGATTAGATAGATAGAGAACGGTTTTATAATCACAATATTTATGTAGCTTTACAGCTAAAACTTTCAAAACAAAATATTGTCTTTAAGGTGGAACGATTAAGTTACAAAAAGCTGAACGGTCGTTAGATGGCGCTACTTTCGCTATTTAGTAGTTTTTATTTATTTGTTAATTGTTCTTTGTATCTTTTTAACTCAAAATACTATTAGCGCATTCTATAAATAAATATTGAATTTTCGAAACCAACATTTATCTTTTTGTAGTACATAAATCATCCAAATATCTCGAGAGAGTGTTTCTGTCTCCCAATTTTACTAATCACTCACACATGCATACCTTATTTCTGAGTTTCTTGTAGTAGAATATTTCGACCCAGCTGAAAATGATAAAGTAGCCCAGCGGTCTACGTACTCGGCTTAGATATCAAAGAGTTAGGGTTCGGGACTTCTGATGGTAGATTTTTTTTATTATTTATTTTATATTATTGTTTATTTAAATAACATCACAATATTAATTTTGATGTATAAATTGCAACAAATGCAATTGCAACTTTTTTAAATTGCACAAGTGACAAGAATGTAATTGATACTCTAAATTTTAAGATTTCTTAGTGTGTTTGCCCATTATAATACCTTTTTTTTAAACCACTGCTGAACAGATTTTGATTAAAATTGCAGTGTTTCCTCAATCAAAAAAAAAGTGGTGGTGGTTGTTGGATCATCATGTTACCGTTTTCTATAATTCTATACTATATAATATTACTAGCTTCCCGCCCGCGGCTTCGCCCGCGTGGACTACACGACTTATGCTATTGTGGGTTATCCATAAGAGATAAACATAAACCACCGCGGAGTTTTCTGTAGACATTTTCAAGGTGTACAAATACTTATTACCTTATATTGATAAATCTCGTAGGGTTCAGCCTGCGTTTGCAATGTAAGCGGAAAAAATGAAATTATTTACGACATCACATTATAAACCTTAAAAATTACAGTATTTCTCTACTATATATTGAAGGTTATTTTACCTTCCTCTTGAATCACTCTATCTAATAAAAAAAACCGCATCAAAATCCGTTGCGTAGTTTTAAAGATCTAAGCATACATAGGGACAGACAGCGGGAAGCGACTTTGCTTTTATACTATGTAGTGATAAAGAGGAAAGATGTGTATGTATGTATGTAATGAATAAACTCAAAAACTACTGGACTGATTTCAAAAATTCTTTTAGGGTGCTACACTATCCCTGATTAACATAGGCTATATTTTATTCCGATATTCCCACGGGAACAGGTACCACGCGTGTAAAACCGCGAGGATCCGCTAGTACAATACTACAATACTACTATTTTAGTTTTATTTAAAATCAATACATTTAGCTCCTTTCGGTATATTGGCGCGTATATAAATTTGCGCAAATGATCATATTTTGTCTACTTGTTTGTTAGTTACAATCTCCATTTTATATTATAATAGTTTTGGAATCAAGCTCGAGACGCCATTTTTATACTTACTCTTTTTGTTTACTTATGTGGTGAAATTTTACATCTTGTAAATCTTGTTAAATTCTACCTTTAAAGCCTTTAATTTACTGCGATAATTTATTATGGTGATGTAATAACTTAGAAGCTTGATTTTTACAGTTCGGGGGAACCATAGACTTTAATCTTTATTAATATCAATTTGATACTTCACGTGTTTCTGAGGATTGAGTCTTTAGGCACTTATGTGCATATAACTAATTTCGTGTTTTAATTTATAAAGATACGGATATTATAAAATATTAATACATAAAACATGTAAGTAAGCAAAAATGCCCCAAAAAATATTACTATTAAGTACTTACCTCATAATGAAATTGTATTATTCAACAAATACTTAATTCGTAAAGCAGCGCAGTGAACAGCGGGGTTGCAAATAATAAAATATCTATTGTGTTTCGTTTTCCGATGCCTGAGAGGTTATAAAATAAAAAATGCTAACCTCTTGTGTATCTTAAATAATGTACTATGTAATGTTAAGTACAATCTAGATAAAAAGTGAAAATGGTTTTTGAAGGCTAACTGACCAATAATTGAGGCAAATTTAATTACATTTGTTCATTCGAGCAAACGGATTTTCGTGTAAGAGTCTTTCACGTTATTAGCTTTTCGCGCAAATGTCCTGATTCATAGTCGAAACATCAATAGTCAAGTGATATGTGACGTCCACAGATATCAGAATTAAGGTCAAATTCATGTTTTGTATTTGTTTAGTCTATGTTTATCTCTATCCTATCATCATACTTATGATGTTTTGAAAAGCTAAGTAAAAACATCATAAGAATTAGTACTTAATACTTAGATTGTTTTCTTAACTTTCTTAACGGTAAAATCAAAATTAAGTCTGTTATTATCATTTAATACGTTAAAATTGTAATATTAATAATAAAATAAATCATTAAGATCTTTAAATCATTAGGATGTACGTAAAATAAATCATTTCTAGTCAGAAAATAAATTTCACTCAAAACTGAAATATTTCAACCCGTTTTGAAAGATTTCATAAGTTTCGTTTATATTTCATTTTCATTTCACTGAAATTTTAGTCATCCCTAGACCATCCCTAGTCACAACAACACAACGAAAAAACACTATAAACAAATGACAAATACGGATCGGTCGGTGTTGTCAGTACGTAGAATGTGATTCCAGACAATTTAATACCTATTTGAAAAAATAAAATATTTAAATATTAAGTACGTTACATAATACAAGTAAATTTTATTTGCACAAAGCAGATAAAATTTTCTTTTCTTTTTTTTGTTTATAAAATCTTATTTTCCATTTTTTGACAGTGATGGGAGAAAAAAAGTTTTACGCATAAAAAACAAAATGTAAAGTCGTGTTTAGCATTTTTTCAAAATCGGAGTCAGGATAAATCCTACAAATCACAACTTTATATCATAATCCCAAAGTAAATTATTACTGACGAAACTCATCTCTTTTGGGACGCAACGGCAACACAGCTGAAAAATCTAGTAAGAGAAATTTAAACAATGATTAAATCGAGACAAACGTAAGAGCGGCAACTTCGCGCGTTGCGCGTCTTAGCCGCATGGAATGGCAACGTCGCGATTTTTGTATACGTACACGACATTTGTCACACACACACGTAATATTTGCAAAAATTTTGTGTTTATTTATAGGTGATTTCTGAATGAAACAATGTTTGTTTATTTATTTTACCGCAAATGAATACCCGAAAAGAAATAGTTGCACATATATTTAAGTATTAATTCTGTTAATCTACCAAGATTATGTCGACTGTTTTTTGTATGAAAATCGTTCCACCTTAAGTTGTCTACATAGTTCATATTTTGCTTTGCTAGTTTTAAGTTGTCGATGTTGTTGTTTTTTAATTATATCTTTACAATGTTGCTTCTAATTTAAGTGGATTTTTCAATAAGCACGTAGTTTTAATATAATAATAATATAATATTCGCTAACTAAGGGCCTGTTTCACAATCGTCTTTTTATGTAATGTTGGTGCCCTTTTGGATTTCGCCAAAGTCCAGTTCTTAGCTCAGTTGTTTTGTTTCATAATCTAAAAATAAGTATTGAGTAGCATACTTGACAGCTGTGATATAAAAATATGTCTTATAATCTGCCAATCTAAGCTACTCAAAACTTACTTTTTTACTTTGTTTTTATTGAAGAATCCAAATTTTGTTAAGTAATAACTTTATGAACATCATTATTGTTTCTAATACTCACATAATCACCTAAAGTGACTAATATTCTGGTGTCTGTAAAATACAGTAGTTTGGCAAATTTGTTTTGAGCTTTTATGTTTAGTTTACACAATAGGGCACAGTAAATGCACTTTATAATGCTTTGATATTACAATCTATGGATCATAGGCCTTAGTATTTGTTTGCAAACACCCAAGAAAGTGAAGTGACACATACACGCGATCCTGAGAGAAATGCCTTTACAGACAGACGGAGAGGCAGACAGATTTGCAGACGGAATCTGTATGTATTTATTACATGGGAAATTCCTATAGCTTTTCGTTAATGGCAATGAATACAGTTCTCTGTTAATAAAGAATTAAATAGTAAAACCTAATGCTGACTTCATCGTATGTTCATTCAATATTCATATCGAAGAAAGAGATATAAGAAAATTAGACATTTGCTTAAAAAAAATGAAAGATTTCTTAAAAACCAATTTAAAGTTACCTCGTACGCCCGAATTTAATAACGTATCTGTAGATATGGATTGGTCTATCTTGGATAGATGCCTAGGATTTTTTTAGCCCTAGACGATAGGTTATTCTACAGATTGGTTATTAATATCGGCCGTTAAAAAACCCACTCTCTCCCTCCTCTATTTTTGAATCACTCGTCGCACGAGTGGCGAGGCGAACGAGGAGGTGATCAGGCGATTAGCGACTTTGCATGCGTGGACATAGCACGCTTTTCGCTTTGCCCCTCGCGTGCGCGCGTTGGGAGGCGGTACTACAGGCGAAAAGCGAATCTATATATATATACGGGCAAGGTCGCTCATACGGAAACTCAAACGTCGCACGAAAATCAGTAGAATCCTCGAGACGAGTGAATCAAAAATAGAGCTCCAGACCTCAAAGTCTAATCTTAAAACACACTTGCCAAGCTACACCCATTCGGCTTACATTTATGTTGCTATTTGTTTCATTTGTTTTCGCACAGATGTCTCCGCAGTATCGGTACAGAAATAACCAGTACTGTTGCACTGCAAAGGTATTGTTTATTATTTTGTTTATTTTATTTTATTCTTCACATATAAAGTCACAAAATTTGTGCATTTATATCTGAAGCATGAAGTTGTACTTGAATACAAAGTTTGGTTGATCCTCTATTATTTTTATTTTAATGTTTTTAACGCTAGCTTTTGTCTTGTGGTTTGAGATTTTAGTTAAACTAGTTGCTAGATTGTGCGAATACTGACATTCACAAATCACCTAATAAGTCGCCTTCTAGAAATCATTTAACATTCATTCAATCGAAGTAATTGAATTTTCAATATAACAGCCATAACTCCCTTTCCATAGTTCAAATAACTCTCATGCTTAATAAATATTGAAAACATAACCAAAAAGTAACTTTTGCATTTATAAAAATGGGTCTCCTGCTCTAAACAATAACAAAATAAACGAACAAAACGAGTTTACCAAAATATTCCAGTCTTCTGTAAAATTAAACTACGACAAACAAACTTCTACTCATCCCATTAGGGTTGGACCACACTCTATCGCCTTTTTCAGTCGACTTATCTTTTTCTGTCGCTCAGAACCGCCATTTGCAAGAGCGAGAAAGACTGACGGAATGCTATAGCATGCGTCATCAGCGGTACGATAGCTTTCCTCCAGTTTGTCTCTCTGACAAGTGACGGTTCTGAACGACAGAAAAGGATAGGACGACGGAAAAAGGCGATAGCGTGCTGACAGACGTGGTCCAACCCTTATGATATTTCAAATAAAGACTACTTCCTCCCAAAGGTGGCCGCGAGAATCTTTTCTGTCCAGATAACAATGTTTCCTTGTTTTTGCTAACAAAACAGGCCACGCCCATATTTGGTTCGATTTTCGCAGGTAAGGTGTTAGAAAACACAAATCAGTGTCGTAGGAGACCCAGCTCATTCATAAGGTTCATTTATATCTACAGACATTGAGCGTGTCAGACACCTGCCGTGGCAGACATTATTTTTTCATACCATGTATTGTGGTGTATTCACATCTATACATACAGGCACGGGTAGGCAAATGTTTGTACTGTAGATATAATTAAACCTTTAAGTGTAGTGAAAGCTGATTCTTCTTGATCTTCATTGAAAGTAAACTTCCAGATAATGTACGGATCTCAACAGTCAGCTGTCCTCAGTGGGTCCATGGATTCGCAGGACGAAGTGGACCCCAGGGCTGCCTCCCCGGCGTCTAGTAAAAGCTCTCCTAGCGAAGTTTCTACGGTAAGGCTTATGTTTTAACTCGCTGCAATAGTAGTAAATATATAGTGTATGTCTATAGCAAAAATATGGTGTCAATTTGTGATCGATCACCCAATGGCCAATAAATGTAGACCTGGCAAACGTTTACTTTGGTGCATGTGGGTTATATTAATAATTTGTATCTAAAAATGTATTGCATTCGCTTCGAAACTCTAAAAATTGGTAGCAAACAATAAAATGCAAAGAAACAATGTATTTGAACAAATGACAGGTTTACATCTACAGCTACGCGCGCCTTAAAAATCATTCAAATTATCCCGCCGTGCCGCACTGCGAACTTGAAATGCCGTGTTGGTAAAAAAGACGAGGTCTGAATGCTGTTATCGGACATAAATAGTAGTTGAAATAAAACAACTTTTACGGATATCAAACGCGCTATATTTCCACGAACTAAGTTGTAATTGTCCGTATTTATATTACAATCTTATAATCCGTATTTATATTATATAATTTAGAGTCATCCCGTGACCACGGCAGCTGTAAAGGTGCCGAAACGTCGGGAAAATCAAAAAACCCCTAAAAAACCTAAACATACGGAGAATTACTACTTGGTTCGTGGAAATATAGCGCGTTTGATATCCGTAAAAGTTGTTTTATTTCAATGAACAGTGCGCGCCAAAACATAAGATGTACGTGTGTATAAATAGTAGTGTTTTTTAATGGTCTAGAAATAATGAAGATGTGTTTGTGTATGTAATGTATTATAATAAAGACGATGTCTCCTTTGTTCCTAGGATCCATCGCTGGGCCCGACGGTGCCCGGCAAGCAGAAAGTCCACCAGTTCCTTGTGAGAACGTTCAGCAGCCCCACCAAATGCAACCACTGCACTTCGCTCATGGTAAGTATGTTTATTGTTGTTGTTACTGTTATTCTTTTTAGCAGTCGCGCAGTAAAAAAAAAATTGAATTGAATTGATTGAATTTCTTCACTTAGAAATGGGAAATTTGGTAAGTTTCTTTGAGATAAAATTACGCGTAACCGGATCAACTGTTTTGTATACAGATAGACTATGCCTCCTTAGGATTAACACCGATATATTATCACGTGATATGTTGTTGTCTGCTCACCTTGCTAAGATGTGAGCGGGCGAGTGTCACGTTATCACGTTAAGAGTGTCGATAAAAGCTACTTATGTTTCATGTTCCCGTTTTAGGACATTTAGGGCTAGTTTGACTACTGATAGATAAGTTCTGATTTTGACAGTTGTAATATGAAAAGTATGTCAAACTAGATTTACCCGCGTGGTTCCTGTGCTTTCGTGGGAATATTGGGATAAACAGTAGCTCGTGTTACTTTCTAGTTCTATGTAAAAAAAAAAATCGATTGGTCACTTAGTTCGGACGCGAAGGATAAGGTCAAACAAACAGACAAACACACTTTCGCATTAATAATATTAGTTAGATGCTCTGCTAATAAAATATCCAGCTCATATAGCAATAGTGCTCCATTTTTGAATCAGTCGTCGCGCGTCAAGCTCTTCGTTTCTACTAATTTTCGTTCGATTTCCATATTTTTTAGTTAAGTCATACGAGCGATTCAAAAACAGAGCTCCAGTTAGCCTAGCATGAGCGACTTTTAACGACTCGATAGCTCGATAACGTATCACTGTCTCGCTCACATCGTAACGGGCTAAGCAAGACAGCATCATGTGCCATATCATTTCGCGTGATATAGCGGTGTTCATGCTAGGGGGGTTGGTCCTTAATTTTATCGTTTTTTTTTATGGCAAATATTGTTTGTAGATTGGGCTAACCCGCCAAGGCGTAGTGTGCGAAACCTGCGGGCTGGCAGTCCACACGCGGTGCTGCGGGCGAGTGGCGGCGCGCTGCCCGCTGCCGCCCGAGCGCTCGCGCCGCCCGCTCGGCATCGACCCCGCGCGCGGGCAGGGCACCGCCTACGAGGGCTACGTCAAGGTGAGGGTCACACGTCAAGGTCAAGGTCACGAGCTGCTGCGGCAGGCGCCCGCTCGGCATCGACCCCGCGCGCGGGCAGGGCACCGCCTACGAGGGCTACGTCAAGGTGAGGGTCACACGTCAAGGTCAAGGTCACGAGCTGCTGCGGCAGGCGCCCGCTCGGCATCGACCCCGCGCGCGGGCAGGGCACCGCCTACGAGGGCTACGTCAAGGTGAGGGTCACACGTCAAGGTCAAGGTCACGAGCTGCTGCGGCAGGCGCCCGCTCGGCATCGACCCCGCGCGCGGGCAGGGCACCGCCTACGAGGGCTACGTCAAGGTGAGGGTCACACGTCAAGGTCAAGGTCACGAGCTGCTGCGGCAGGCGCCCGCTCGGCATCGACCCCGCGCGCGGGCAGGGCACCGCCTACGAGGGCTACGTCAAGGTGAGGGTCACACGTCAAGGTCAAGGTCACGAGCTGCTGCGGCAGGCGCCCGCTCGGCATCGACCCCGCGCGCGGGCAGGGCACCGCCTTCGAGGGCTACGTCAAGGTGAGGGTCACACGTCAAGGTCAAGGTCACGAGCTGCTGCGGCAGGCGCCCGCTCGGCATCGACCCCGCGCGCGGGCAGGGCACCGCCTACGAGGGCTACGTCAAGGTGAGGGTCACACGTCAAGGTCAAGGTCACGAGCTGCTGCGGCAGGCGCCCGCTCGGCATCGACCCCGCGCGCGGGCAGGGCACCGCCTACGAGGGCTACGTCAAGGTGAGGGTCACACGTCAAGGTCAAGGTCACGAGCTGCTGCGGCAGGCGCCCGCTCGGCATCGACCCCGCGCGCGGGCAGGGCACCGCCTACGAGGGCTACGTCAAGGTGAGGGTCACACGTCAAGGTCAAGGTCACGAGCTGCTGCGGCAGGCGCCCGCTCGGCATCGACCCCGCGCGCGGGCAGGGCACCGCCTACGAGGGCTACGTCAAGGTGAGGGTCACACGTCAAGGTCAAGGTCACGAGCTGCTGCGGCAGGCGCCCGCTCGGCATCGACCCCGCGCGCGGGCAGGGCACCGCCTACGAGGGCTACGTCAAGGTGAGGGTCACACGTCAAGGACAAGGTCACGAGCTGCTGCGGCAGGCGCCCGCTCGGCATCGACCCCGCGCGCGGGCAGGGCACCGCCTACGAGGGCTACGTCAAGGTGAGGGTCACACGTCAAGGTCAAGGTCACGAGCTGCTGCGGCAGGCGCCCGCTCGGCATCGACCAGGGCACCGCCTACGAGGGCTACGTCAAGGTGAGGGTCACACGTCAAGGTCAAGGTCACGAGCTGCTGCGGCTGACGCCCGCTCCGCATCGACCAGGGCACCGCCTACGAGGGCTACATCAAGGTGAGGATCACACGTCAAGGTCAAGGTCACGAGCTGCTGTGGCAGGCGCCCGCTCTGCATCGACCAGGGCACCGCCTACGAGGGCTACGTCAAGGTGAGGGTCACACGTCAAGGTCAAGGTCACGAGCTGCTGTGGCAGGCGCCCGCTCCGCATCGACCAGGGCACCGCCTACGAGGGCTACGTCAAGGTGAGGGTCACACGTCAAGGTCAAGGTCACGAGCTGCTGTGGCAGGCGCCCGCTCCGCATCGACCAGGGCACCGCCTACGAGGGCTACGTCAAGGTGAGGGTCACACGTCAAGGTCAAGGTCACGAGCTGTTGCGGCTGACGCCCGCTCCGCATCGACTAGGGCACCGCCTACGAGGGCTACGTCAAGGTGAGGGTCACACGTCAAGGTCAAGGTCACGAGCTGCTGCGGCTGACGCCCGCTCCGCATCGACCAGGACACAGCCTACGAGGGCTACGTCAAGGTGAGGGTCACACGTCAAGGTCAAGGTCACGAGCTGCTGCGGCTGACGCCCGCTCCGCATCGACCAGGGCACCGCCTACGAGGGCTACATCAAGGTGAGGGTCAAACGTCAAGGTCAAGGTCACGAGCTGCTGCGGCCGACGCCCGCTCCGCATCGATCAGGGCACCGCCTACGAAGGTTACGTCAAGGTCATTTTTATTTATTTATTTCAGGCAATGATATTATATGTTTTTGTACTTGAAGCAGATATGTCATACGAGCTCGCATTGTGAAGCATTGGGAAGACCCTATATGGGGTCGGATTTAATTTGCTATCTCTTTTATTTCCGTGTTCTTTTTAAAATCCTTAAGATCAGCTCTTTAATTTGATACCCATATTGAAGGATTCTAAAAAAATGTTTTATCCTCTTCAAATAATAACACCTCAGGCGCTATGTTCGTTTTTTTTTATTTCACTTACCTAAAAACACGTGGGAACACGAATCTAACTATATCTTAATTATAGAAATCTGTTCACCCGTTTAAAAGGAAACCGGGTTATAAAGAATATTGCAAAAAACATACAGATACGCGCGAAACACATTAATTACTCTTTAATATACATTTAATTTTGTACCTCACTGTAGATTAAGTATGTTATGTTTTTATGTGAAACTCCGAATAAATGATTACTTTACTTTACATAGCCCTTTCCTTGCAGTCGGGTAACAAATTAATTGTATTTCAGGTACCGAAACCGGGCGGTGTGAAGAAAGGTTGGATGCGGCAGTTCGTTGTCGTGTGCGACTTCAAGTTGTTCCTGTACGACATATCTCAAGATAGGTAAGGTGTTTACTCGACCTTTTCATTTCTTTATAAGAATTTTTAAAAATTCAACTCAATATACCTACTCGATTGGCGTAGAAACTTTGTAATGGCAATCCAGGCCCCTAGCCCCTACCGCGCAAGTGTCGTCGGCATCGACATCGACTTCATTTGACAGATGAATGTGACATATTGCTCTTAGTTTTTGGTAAGTTTTCATTTGTGTCAAAAAGAAGCAGCAATGTGTCACATTCATCTGTCAAATGGAGCCGATTGCGATGCCGACGCCACTTGCGCGGTTCGGCCCCTGATTTATCTTCAATTCCTTGCTAACTTGCAATAACACATTAGAACTGTAAAAAATATGGAAAGTATTCCAGAATTTTATAGCTAGGAGGTTTCATAAATAATATGTTGTTGTGTGGTCATAGTTTTAACGTCTTTCCAGTGAACACTCAAAAACTCCTTGGACTACATTTTAATGTAATAATTTTTTAAAGAAAAATACTAGAAAAAGACTCAGCTCACAAAAGTGATTTTAAATTCTCTATTCTGTTTTCCTAAAGGTTGACTGGTAGAGAATACTTTTAGTATTAAGTACGCCTTTTGTACCTAGCTTTGTGTTTATTGTACAATAAAGATTTAAATAAATAAATAAACTCTAGATTTTTAATTCAGGGTTTTGACTGATACGATGTTATTTAATATAAATCATTAGCGGTTAGCGGTGTACTTATTTATTGTAGTGCAAAAGTACTTTAGACTGGCAATGAAATTTGACTGTAAAATGTATGAAAAAGTATTTGTATGTTTCATTAACGCAATATGAGGAATATGAGCGCCGTGGACCTAAATCCGCTAAATAACCACTTTTCAACACCACCTCTTATCTTGGACGCGCCCTCCAAGTCGGCCGCTCTTTCTTTGTTATCAAGCCTCAATCCCCCTACTCACCCCCCTTTCTCCTTTAGTTTAGTTTCTGAAGATGAGGTAAAGAAGAGTATCAGGTCCATCACTACCAAGGCTATTGGTAGTGACGGTCTTAGCATGGAAATGATTCTGCCCGTGCTGGAGGACATTGTGCCTGTAATCACTCACATTATCAACTTTTCCCTGCAACACAATGTCTTTCCTTCAGCGTGGAGAAAAGCCCACATCATACCCCTTCCTAAAACTCCTAATCCATCTTCTCTATCTCAATACCGCCCCATTTCCATACTCCCTATCCTTTCCAAGGTCCTTGAGTCTCTTGTTCATAAGCAATTATATTTCTTTTTCTCATCTAACAGCCTCTTGTGTCCTTTCCAATCAGGATTCCGCCCTTCCCATAGCACGGTTGGTGCACTGTTGAACATAACCGAAGACATTCGCAATGCGATGGATCACACTAAACTCACAGCAATGGTTCTGCTAGACTTTAGCAGTGCGTTTAACTGTGTAGACCTCGACCTTCTCATCGGTACTCTTCGATCTTTCAACATCTCTGACCACGTAATTGAATGGTTTCAATCTTATCTGTTTAACCGCTTTCAACGTGTAGTTAATAACGACACTGCATCCGATTGGACAACTTTATCAGCTGGTGTTCCGCAAGGCGGCGTTCTCTCTCCCTTACTATTATCTATTTTTATCAATAAAATATCCAGTGTTATATCTTCCCCGTTTCACCTCTATGCTGATGACCTACAAATCTACCGACACTTTTCTATTGTTGAGGTTACAGAAGCAATTGGTTCCTTGAATCGGGATCTGGACGCTATTCGGGCTTGGGCAACATCTTTCGGATTACTCGTGAACCCTAGCAAATGTCAGGCTATGATTGTGGGCAGCGGCCGGCTTAGGACAAATCTTGATTTGAAATCTGTTCCACCCATTATATATAATAACAAGATTATCCCTCTTACTGACAAAGTGAAAAATCTAGGCCTTATTATGGATTGCACCTTGTCTTGGTCTCCGCATATTAGTGAAGTCAGTAAACGGATCCATTATTCCTCTCACTCCCTCAAGCGACTACAATACTTCCTTCCTTTTAAAACTAAAATTATGCTGGCGCAATCCCTTCTCCTTCCCATACTTGACTACGCCGATGTTTGTTATCTGGATGTGACCGAGGAACAGCTGAACAAGCTGGAACGCTTACAAAATCGGGCCATTCGATTCATTTTCGGTTTGCGCAAGTACGATCATGTGTCCGTTTTTCGCCGTCAACTAAATTGGCTTCCCATCCGCCTTCGCCGTGATATGCACATCCTCTCTACCGTTATCAAAATTCTCAAAGACCCTAACTCTCCTCAGTATCTTTCCTCCCGTTTCCAGATGCTCCCTCCTCCTTCTCGCCCCAGGCGGCCTGGCAACACTAAGATGCTTGTGCTGCCTGGAAGCAACACCAAATTCTTTCACAATTCCTTCTCTGTCCGAGCGGTACAGCTTTGGAATAAACTCCCAACAAACATTCAGGAATCCCCAAGTATTCACTCATTCAAGTCCAAAGTCAAGTCGCACTTTCTATTGCAATTATCTGAGTCTGAATTACTTTACCCCGTCTCTTTTATGTATTTATTTGTATGTATGTATATTTTATATTTATGAGTATGTGTGTATATTTATGTATAGGATAGGTAAATTATGTAGGTATTATATCTATTTATGTGTATATGATGTAGATATTAGTTTCACCATTTTCTTATTTAGTTTTGCATTTAGAGTCACCCGCTTAATATTATCATCTCTTACACGTTTCAGGTTGGCTGGAAGAGATCTCTTTTAGAGATAAGTCCACCTTTGTACATATGTCTCGAATTTATTCTGTAAATGTATTTTCTAGTGCAATAAAGAGTATAATTATATTTGTCCATAGGAACGCGTTACCCTCAGTCTGCGTGAGCCAAGTATTAGACATGCGAGACCCGGAGTTCAGCGTCACCTCCGTCAAGGAGTCTGACGTCATTCACGCGAGCAAGAGGGATATACCTTGTATATTTAGGGTGAGTTATTTAAACCTATTAAGCTGGTGGTATCTTCCAGTCTTCCACCCATCATCTCTATTGAAATTTGGATATTTGGTGATTTCAATAGCCTCAGTAGCATTCTAGGGACGAATTTTTGTTCCCTGTCGAGGATCTGTGGCTTATCAAATCTGATGTAGTGGGTGGGTCCCTCAAAATGTTCACACACTGCAGCTGCGAAGGTGCCGAAACGTCGGGAAAATAAAAAAACCCCTAAAAAACCTAAAAATACGGACAATTACAACTTAGTACGTGAAATATAGCGCGTTAAATATCCATAAAAGTTGTTTTATTTCAAAGAGAGAAATGCCTCGTTTATTTAGGATGAGTCACTAATTAATAACTTATTATACACTCCCATGGTGGACTGGGAGTGAAAAAATATGTGCCAGCTGCTAGGTCCAGATGCTAGTGCAGATAGTAAAACCTATCAATTGACAAGGTATATTCGAAAACTATTGAAGAAGATAAGCTGGCTACCTTTCAATATTGTTTCCGAACAACGCCAATGCCAAATGTGGCGTCGATGAGTTGTGTCTAACGGCCGACATTAATAACCTATCTGTAGATATGTATATCTGAGATAGGATACGGGCTTCGTTGCCTAGCAACCTTCGTTATTTTGGTCATATTAACAAAAATATCCTAGCCAACTATCTCAGATAGCCCAATCCATATCTACAGATAGGTTATTAATTTCCGGCGTATAGAGAATGTTTATATATTTCACTCTCAAGCAGCAAGCTGCATGTTTGATGCTCGTTTTTTATGAACAACGGGGAGATTCTTAGCCTTCATTAAGATGAAGGATTGGATCAGGGGTGCGATTGCGTAAGGTAATTGTATTCATTTGACAGTTAATATCGTATTCAATCGGCTGCAATTTGTATGGAATGACATTTAATATGATACAATATGAACTGTCAAATGAATACGATTGACTTTACGCAATCGCCTAGCAGGTATGCCTGATGTTAAGTATTGATAAGGCTGAAGATGGAAGCGAGCCTCTCCCGGAATCCTATATCACTGACGAACTGGCTATCTTATCTCCAACTGCTGGGACACAATTATGCTGAAAACATTGTAGTTATGGCGTCAGAGTTAGATAAGATGGTGTTAGCTAGCCAGGCGGACTTATGTCAAGTCCTACCACCAACTGAACCGAATACAATTTAATGTACTCCCGCTGGGAATCGACCCCAGGACTCCTGGGTCTGATACCGGTGGTTGTTACCACTAGACCACAGGCGGTTAACCCGGCCAAACCAGCAAGAGATTTATGGCACAAGTGTATGTATGTATCTATCTGTGTGTGTCACAAACAAATAAGCTTGCTGAATACTTCGTGCGCTGGCCTTCCAAGTAGGCCGCGAGCTGTAGGCCAATATACAGGTCTAAACTTATCTGTAGGTGGTGAAACAGACCTTTAGGACCGGCACCCCGATCGCCTAACGGTATAGCTTGTGCTATCGCTATAGCTATCGACTTTTCAAACCCCTTACGAGGGCTCTCGCTGACGCTATCACTTTCATACTAAAAATGCAATAGTGAATCCAATAGATGAATAGAAATATGTGGGAATTAGACAAAACCCTATCGTTGAAGGGTTTAATGAGAGTTTGAAGTTTGAAAGCTATAGCAATAGCACAAAGTATACCGTTAGGCGGTCGGTGTGCTGTTATCAACTGTAATGTTTCTAATGTTAATGACATTTAATAAATTTATGTTTTTTCTCGTGTTTTTTTTTTTATGAAAGCCTGTTTGTTTTGTCTGTCAAAATTGTCGAAAACTATCGTCTCATTAATCATTCGACATTCATCATCACGAATATAAAATAACTATAGTGTAATATTAATAATGATTTATTATGAAATCAAATTCAACTCCCATATTTTTGTTACAGATATCGACGTCCCAGCTAGAGGGCGGCAAGCGATCTCATACGTTAATGTTAGCTGAATCAGAGTCGGAGAAGACGAAGTGGGTGGTGGCACTCAGCGAGCTGCATAGGATACTCAAGAGGAACAACTTGCCTGATAAATGTGTAAGTGGCCTTGTCAGGTGTCGAATGGGTGACCGTAAAGTGGCATTACATCTGACCGCTTCCGTGCTTCGGAGGGCACGTTAAACCGTCGGTCCCGGCTGTTGTCATTTGATCACAGTCGTTTAGTCAAGTCAGAGGCCTTATAGGCGGCTTGATAAACTCTGACACCAGAGGTGGTCACTAATCCTCAGTCGTTAAGAAGAAGAATGTGTAAGTAAATTTGTTACCATGAACACCCCGCTTATTCCGCTCCGACCAACTAAATCGATCAACCAGTTGGTCCGAATGAGACCCAAATTCGGTATTTGTCTTATCCTATCAACTGTTTGAGTTTTCTATTTTCAAATGATGTTGCATTCATTTGAAGTTCTTCACGGACCAACTAACTAGAGGGTGTTTCAGTAAGAGTGCACTTTTCATTTTAAAATAAAAACACGTATTTTATGAGAGAGTTGTGATATTATTATTGGATTGTAAAGAAGACATGTTCCGATTAAGTATGGATTAAAATATCCGGCAAATGGCCCCCGCGGCTCTGATGACATGCCATTACTCTTTTCATGAGATTTTCCATGACTTTTATACAGAGATCTGACTGTATCTCGGCATTTGCAGGATATTTTGCGGCTTCAGCTATTCACTCATAAAGGAAATAAACGTAGATAGATATTGTTTATAATATTAATAGGAGCGACTTTGTACATAATACTGCCGTGATGGTATTAATCCAATTCTATTTTAGTTTAAAATAACCTCCAAAAGCAAGGTCCCTTCTGTCATATCAATCCCAGACCATCTATCTCTTGTCAGTGTCATACCTGTCACTGTCAATCTGACAGATGGGGCGTTACGTGCGTTTGCCCTGAATTAACACGTGTGTACGGTGTACGATGGCCAAAATCAAAGCCAAGGCTGATGCTACCTCTGAACAATGAAAACCTGTAAAGTTAACAAGGTTCGAAGAGCAGTTTCGGCCACCACAACAAAACATTTAAATACAGTCATTCACTGAATTAAGCATCTTTTTCCCTTTCCAATTTTTTTTATTTACCAATTCCCACCCATCGTACCTACCTACCTACCTCACCTATCATATATATTTATATATATATATTATAGCCAGCCTACAAAAATACCACACTACAGCAGCAGCTCTTCAAGTATAAAAAATAACTCCTGGTTGATTATGTTGTTGGTTGATTGTGTTTTCCAAAAATAAAAATATGTATTGATATATCTAAAAAGAAGAAGAGTAATTGTTTTGTTTATATTTGTATTGTTTGTTTTTGTTATTATTATTAGATCTTATTTGCGTTTTCATCCGTAGGTATACAGCGCCTGCGTGGTAGTTGAAGGAGGTGGTGGAGCCTGTACTCTTCTTCGAGGAGCCGTCTGCGCGTGCGTGGTGGAAGGGTCGCGGGTGGTGGTGGGGGGAGACGCGGGGCTGGCTCTGCTAGACCTGGAGAGGGGGGAGTTAACTCCTCGGAGACACCACGCGCCTGTAGCGAGGTTACTCTACGTAGCGCAGGAGCAATTGTTAGGTGAGTATTATACTTTAATAGTAGTTGTTATTCACTATTTCTAGGTGTAGCATAATAAGATGAAAGAAGGTTGCCGACATTTCTGGAAGCTGGGTTCACGATCGAGGATATGTGTAGTCTGGCAGGCAGATAAACGGTTTAGGTCATCTTTGTTTCAAATTATATTTTGCTAATGTGTCTATGTTAATATGTTATAATGGTTGTCTCAAAACTCTTATAAAGTCTGGTCCCTGCGCTGCTCCATCAGTTATTCAATGTCAAAGGTCATAAAAATCAGTTTTTCGCGATTATCCCGGTTCCTATAGCTCCAATGATGTTCACATTTACGTAATATTGTAAAAACAAAATTAGTGTTTGTTTAAAAATTTTTTTTATACGCCCCACCGTTTTTGAGATAGAAGGCAAAAAGACTGCAGCACCCAACCCCAAACTTGGGATTCTAAATGATGCCCTAACCATTTTTGAACCTGCCAATAAATATAATTCATATGCTGATGCGCTGCTGCACCCTCAGGGCAGTTTTCTTGTAGAAAACCTTGAGCCCGTTTGTTCGAAATAGGTAAGTTTTTGTAGATTTTTGATGAAAGTTTCTATAGGGCAGAAGTGGTGTCACAGAGCTGCTGAACGGACTGAGATTCACGGTTCACCTTGCATTAGAGTCAGTATGGCAGGGCGGTGCAGGCTCACTGCCCTCTGTATAAAAAACGGTTGATCTTATGAAAAAAAAAAACTCTTTAAACCTGTTCAGCTGCCCAATCTTCCACCGACAAGTGCAGCAGCCCTGGTAAGGGCATGATTTAATACCCCAGGAATGGGGTTGGGTGCTGCGGGCTGCAGAGAGTGTCCACTGCGGTGGGGCGTATGATTTTCTTTTTAAACATAATTGGTCACAAATTCTGTGCATTACAATTATTATAAATGTTAACATCATTGGAGCTATAGGAATCGAGATAATCACGAAAAACTGATTTTTATGACCTTTGACATTGAATAACTGACGGCGCAGGGACCAGCGGGCTAATTGTCCAATTTTAAATCTATCGCAATCCCTTTCAATTCGTAATTTGAAAGTTATTTAGGCCGTCACTATTTGACATTTTAAAGGGATTGTGATCGGGACGCTTTTTAAAAGGTATGGAATAAACGAAATTGAACTGTCCAAGCAATATGACAGACGAAAATATCACAATCACCATACCTCTGAAAGGGATTGTGATAGATTTTAAATTAGACAATTAGGGGGCAGATTTTATGAGATTTTAGAGACAACTTTTAGAACACCAAAATAAAGGTGCATACGAGTTTACAGCTTGTCTTCTTTAATTCCGAAATTGACTCCTTTTTTTGGCTTAAATGACTGGACTAGAGATTTAGACGGAAAGAAAGAAATAAAATACATTTATTTTGGGATCACACAACGACAACAGAACATTACGTCTTTTATTTGAATTGATAATAAGAAACATAACTAAATCTAAACAACTATAGGTTGTGGTCACTTCTGCAGGCTGGGTTCACGATCGATCACATTCGATCGATCTACTCTGCAGACGGACTAAGGATCACGTTTAAAATTATATTATAACTGTCGTTTTTCACCGCCTTTCTGACAAAATATTAATTAGCCTTAGTAGACAACAAGATTTCATCATTGACGCCAAGATAGTCGTGACTTCTAGTCCGTCTTTCTAGCTACCAGTGGCGATGAGTCCATATATACCGATTCCCTTCGGCTTCCCTTTTAAAAGTCCCACCCCAGCGATCGACTCTTAAAATTATGTTATTAGTCACCAATTAGATAAAATATACACACACAAAATGTTATACGATTAATGTTTAGTACTCTCTAATTTGTGGATTTTTGTTGGTTTGGCTTACCTTCGCCATATTTTAAACTTTATCCAGGCGGACTTACAACAAGTCCTACCACCAACCAGTTCCTATTTGCAGATAAATAATTTATTGTTGCAGTGGTGATAGCAGGCCGCGGTCGTCACGTCCGTTTGGTCCCGATTCGAGCGTTGGAGTGCTCCGAAGTGGAGTGCGTGAAGCTAGCAGAGTCCAAAGGGGCGGTGGATATCGCGGTTGGGGAACTACACCAGAACGCGTATGGGTTCGCAGTCGTTTGTAAAAGACAGGTAGTTATACCAGAAACTATACTTACTATCACCAGGAATGGCAGGTAGTTTTTTAATCTATGACACCATATAAAGTTAGTACATCCGCTGGCAGGTGTAAAACTTTCTTTCTTCTTCTTTTTATGTAATGCCAAAGCCCTTTTGGATTTTGCCATTGTCAAGTTTTCGCCCCAGTGGGTTAAAAAATTTGTAAATGTCAATTACTTACTTGTCGTGTCATACGTCCGCTTTGTCCCGATCAGGAAAACAGACAGGTAAATAACGTCAGATACGGCCTGTTCTTCATCTATCACATCCAAATTTGTTATATTTCTGGCCATTTTTATCCATTAGAAATGTAAGTGATAACATGTCTACTACTGCCAAAATGTTTTAGACTCGACGACGACGACGACTGCGACATTGACGAAGATTGTTTTCAGTAAAGTTTAACACGGATTTGTGGCTTTAAAAATGTCGAATGTCGAGCGCGAGAATTGCCCCAAATAGCAGCTCAATAATTATCTGTACTATGTGTGTTGCTGATAAGACATTGTCTATTTTTTTTTTACATTTTCCCCAGAATGCGTACATAGTGAACGTGTACGAGATAACCCGTACGGCCGCCCGGCGATGCCGTATCGCGGAACTTCGCGCGCCCAGCGCTGTGCTGAGCGTGCAATTGTCACGGGGGAAGCTGATATTAGGGTAAGTTATTAGGGTAAGATATTAGGGTAAGTAATACAAATGTGACAAGAAAGTCAAATATTTGAGAGGTGGAGTCTGCTGACCAAATACTTAAACCAAATTGCCACTAATTCATCATCACACATGTAGATCAGCTAGGCGATTGCGTAAAGTCAATCGTATTCATTTGACAGTTCATAATGTATCATATTAAATGTTCTATTCTATATTAAATGTCATTCCATACAAATCGCAGCCGATTGAATATGATATGAACTGTCAAATGAATACGATTACCTTACGCAATCGCACCCCAGATCAGTTGTATGTGTATAGCAATCTGGATCTCCTCCATTTACTCCCTAGATGGGCATTATCAGATCAAAACTCGGTCAATCCTTGGCAGAGAACCAAGGCTCCAAAGTTACCTCGTTGTATGAAAATCGACTAGTGTCGTTATGTGATATAATGTGATCACCAATGTATGTTTTTCTGTGTATTGTACAGGTACAGAGGCGGGTTTGCACAACATCCGTTGCCGGACCCGCGTCGCCCGCATATAGAACACCCCGCTGTATGTAAGTATCGTAGTATAGGCAATTTGATTTGTAGTATTTGTAGTATTTTTGACGACCGCCGTGGTAGTGTGGTACGTACACCGGTTTAAAGGTGTAGCCAACTCTGAGGTCTTAGGTTCTAATCCCGGTAAGGGCAAATGTTTATATGATGAATACGAGCATTTGTACCTGAGTCATGGATGTTTATATATATTTCTACACATAAATACTTATATATAGGTATAGCTAGGTCAATTGGTGTGTGTATAAAATATTTATTATTAATTATACAATACATCTTTTGAGGAGCCCGTGGCGCAGTGGTTCGCGCACTCGGTTTGCTATTGTTGAGGTTAAGCAACTTTCGCTTTGGTCGGTCACGGGATGGGTGATCAAAAATTTACTATCTCAAGCTCCCCCGTGCTTCGGAAGGCACGTTAAGCCGTTGGTCCCGGCTGCGTTTGCAGACGTTAAAACCCACCAATCCGCATTGGGCCCGCGTGGTGGGTCAAGGCCCGTTCTCCTTATCCATCCATAAGGAAGGCCAGTGCCCCAGCAGTGGGGACATTAAAAATGGCTGATGACGACGACATCATTTGACTAGTTTTAGCTGGTGAATAGAAATGGTTTCGATAAAGGGGTTTCAACCTTTTGGCCTCGTCACCGGTCCGCCATTATGTTCTTTTACCCCCATATTCTAAGTCGTTCCTCCAAAACTTTTACACTCCACTCAACCCCGTCGTGGGTAAAAATGGTGGTGTGCGCTAGGCCTAACACGGAGTGGCTACGTACTCTTTGGCTCCTCCAGGTCCTTACGGAGTTATGACTTAGAATACCGATTTCGAGGAGTATTTTGAAGAGGTTTTCAATGAGGTTTCGTTAAGTCGAGGACGAGTAAGTTTTGGAGGAACGACTTAGAATATGGGTGTTAAAGGCGTCTCACGGTAATACCTATATAAATGGATAGGGCACGTAAAGATAAACTTTTTTGTATGGGAGCTGAACTCGTCCAAATCCTTAGTATAAGACGCCATTTAGATTTTTTTTCAATATGTCGTCGCACGATAATACCTATATAAATGACTAGGGGACACACAGAGGAACAAAAAATGTTATATTATATAATGCCCTACAGTGTCACGTTAGCCAGTTAATTAAGAGTTAAAAATGAGTGGTGGTTGGGGATTCAGGGAGAGGTTCGCTTCTATCTTCAGCCTTATCAATACTTGACATCAAGTATGACGAAGGCTAAGAGTCTCCCGTCATAAATAAAAATAAAAAAAAAAGAATAATGCCGACCCAACGTATCACCTTTGTATCTTTGACTCCAACTATCTCACTAACCTGACACTTTATAGCATTATGTAATATTTTTTTTGTTAATCTTTACGTTCCCTATCCATTTATATAGGTATTATCGTACGGCGCGCTTTTGAAAAGCATTCAAAATGGCGGACCGGTGACCAGGCCAAGATGTTCATCGAACCCCTTTATTGTTAGTTCATTAGTATAATTGCGACTTAATTTTCCATGCTTTTCCATAGTGTAATACTAACAGTTAGTATAGTCGTCTGTAGTACAGTCAAGCGGACTTTTACAATGACTACAATTTTAAAGTTGTTGTAACAAATTATTCCTTTCTCTTTAGATAGTAACTATTAATCCACAATTTAATTATTTAGTAATCCATACCTTTCAGCTCTAGTCCACCCCGAGAACCAAGTGAACGTATTCCTGTCCCACTCTGGCGCTCGCCCTCTCGCTTGCGCGGGAGTTCCTCAAAGTTCCGACCTACTGCTGGTGTTCAACTCTCTGGCGTTATATGTTGATAGACACGGGCATCGCGCGAGGGATACGGAGCTGATGTATTGTGCTCATCCATCGCATCATGGTAAGTTTTGTTGTTCTATTTCAGCCCAGCACGTTGCATGAACACCGCTTTATCACGCGAAATCATATAGCGCATAATGCTGTCTTGCTTCCCCCGCTAACATGTGAGCGGGACAGTTTTTTGTGCGCGAGTTGGCCAAAGTTCGGACCTTCTACTGGTGTGCAACTCTCTGGCGTTATACGTGGATAGGCACGGGCATCGAGCGACGGATACGCAGCTGATGTACTGTGCTCATACATCGCATCACGGTATGTTTTTTTATGAACGACGTGAGACCCTGCAATAGTAAAACATAAAAAAAACTTGGTGCAACCCACTGTTTTGCCTCCATCATACCTCATGTTAAGTATTGATAAGGCTGAAGATGGAAGCGAGCCTCTCCCGGAATCCTCAATCATTGAGGAACTGGCTATCTTTATCTCTAACTACCAAAACACAACAATGCTGAAAACATTGTTGTTATGGCGTCAGACTTAGATAAGATGGTGGTAGCTAGCCAGGCGGACTTCCAACAAGTCCTACCACTAACCAAACCGAATACAATATGTACCCCCGCTGAGAATCGAACCCGGGGCCCTTGTGTCTGATACCGGTGGTTGTACCACTAGACCACAGAGGGGTTAATTTTATTTTTACTGTTCTGTACTTTTGGTATTCTATTTTAGCTCGTTTTCGAACGTATCGTCATATACATCACTATCTAGTTCTTCAATATACACAGTTTTCGGAATGAAACACCACAGTATGCAGGTTTTACTGTACTTGTACAGTCGACAGTATTTCTAGCTTTACATGAAGACAAAGTTTTCTTATCGGGTATAAGCATTAGAACGGATTTTTTCTGTATCTGGCGTAACCTAAAATATGTATTGATATTTATTTTTATATTATCAATACATATTTTACGTTATGATATATATTTGATAGAATCAGGCGTTACTTGCCGGAAATCCATATCTTAGTAGAAAACGAAAAATATGTATAAAAAAACTACCGAGTAGTCGGTGAAGGTGCAAGGTGTGTCACTGTGTTGCATCTACATTTATTTGGGGCGGGCGGGCGGACGGTGCATTTTGCATGTAAGTTTTTCTTGCGGAATTATGCTACATACTAAGTATTATATTGCATTCACTGTGAAATTGTATAAGAAAAATCTTACACTTACTAAAAAACTTTTTTTTTCTAATACGTAATTTATCTTCCTTTTTATTTTTTTGACAGCTGTGAACGAGACCCACCTACTAATATTCACGGCGACGCACGTAGACATATACGACATCGAGACTGGGGAGTGGGTGCAAACTATCAATATACGTGAGTATATTTGACGTTTCACATGTATAAACTTGTAAGATGGTGGTAGCTAGCCAGGCGGACTTACAACAAGTCTAACCACCAACTAAACCGAATACAATATGTACCCCCGCTGGGAATCGAACCCGTGATACCAGTGGTTGTACCACCACAGGCGGTTAACATTCTGGTTTTCTTTCACTCCCAGCCTAGCATGGAATATTTTATTGTTATTACTTCTTTTTCTATTGTGTTTTTGTGTGTTACAGCAAATGCTCGCCCTCTGGACGACAGTGGGTGGGTGGTAGCAGTAGGGGGAGGAGGAAACGGCTTTCCATTCGCCAGCGACGCGCCGCCTTACATTATTTACCTGCGACCTTTGTTTGCACGTATGTATACCTTACAGCGCGTCAAAGTACGTACGTAATAGCACGTATATTATACATCTGGGCCTGTTCAATTTGATATAAGTCATTCAAGATGGATTGGATATGTCGTAGAATGATTTGATAAATAGATTGTTCGAGAAAAACCTAGGAAAATTGCGTCCATTACTCATTCTTCTGCTTCAACTATCTTTTTTATTAAGACTGAGAAATCTTCTCACCATTGTCTAATTATCCGTGTTTTCGCAATAATCCTAGGATTTTCGTGATGTCATCAACATATAGTGCGATTTTATCAAATTATCCTACGACAGATGTATTCGATAGTTTTCTCAAGCTTTTGACCGTACTACGAAGATACACTTTTAGTTGTTTCTTCATTATTAAATTATTATGATCCTTTTATCATTGCATGTTTCAGCGGGTCCATTAAGTGTGGAGTTGTTATCGGTGTGGGGCAACAACAAGCGGCGGTTCTCTATAAGGGAGCAGTCACACCAAGCCATTGAAGCTCACAATAGGCTGTGAGTATTTAGATTTATAAATATCAAGTTTCCTATTAAGGGCCCGCTATAGGCCAACGAAAATCAGATTACTTTACATGATCGTCTGTAATATCAATATTAATGAAAAACGGAATTTCAAATTAAGATGCAGCAAACTACAGGACTAACACTAGTGACTATGTTACTCAAAAACACGATTGCATAAAATTTTCTCGATAGAAAAATATTGCGAATTTGCCTCCAAATCACTATAATTAACACGATAAACTGCTAGTATTCAAGTAATACATTAAAATAAAGCTTGGAACTCTTTAGTATAATTACACTATAGATAAGGCAGGGCTTATGTTGTATATTTTTTGTAAATAACCTTTAAATATCCTAAAGAATTGCCTTCATTTCTTCATTCCGGACCGGTCGAATACGATAAGTAGTTTCAGATTTACAAGTGTTTAAACTTGTACACTTGTAAATGCGCGCAAAGATACAAATAAAACTCTTTGCGTGACGTCGTAAAACGAAGGCGAATCTATGACCAATTTGGTCAAGCGTGAGCCGTGAGCTGCATAAAAAGTGTTATAGAGCGACGTCACAAAATAAAACGCTGACCCAAAGTAAAAACAAAAAAATATCTAGAAATACACCACAATGGAAAAAAATTTTTTTCATGTACTACATGATAGTATATAAATCTAAAAGTGCTGTTAATCCCTATTATAATTTTTAGACTTTGCATTTGCAATCGTGGTTTAGTTTATTGTTTTTTCCAAGCCAACGACTGATACAATGACATTTGATGAAGTTTGGCGTTACGTTAATCGGCCGATTAATTATTTCACTCGAATGTCCCATCAGTCGCCCCGTCTGAGAACAACTTCATAGACGAGACGATTTTTGACTTATTCATTTATTTATTTATTTATTGTTTAGAAACAAACGGTCATACACATACATGATAGAAATTTTCTGCACTTAAAATTAGACCTATAGTTTCCTTTATGAATGTGTATGAATTTATGAACTTATTTGTAAATCGTGTATTTATACACAATTTTTACACAAAAACTCTTTAAAACTTAATATTGTGTGGCGGGGCAAGCTAGTTTTATCTTAAATATATCGTGTTTATAGTAGAATTTGTTCGTCCCACAGGTCCCAGGGGCGGTCGCGGCTGATCTCGGCCCCGACCAACTTCGCCCACCTGTCCCACATGGGCCCGGGCGACGGCATCCGGTCGCAACGGTTGTTAGATCTGCCTACTACCGTCGAAACTGCCGACTCCACGCCACAGGTAAATAATAATGCTCATAAACAACCACGCATATTTCTTCCACTCACACCAATAACCTAGCCTCAAAGTAATCGCTGAGGGCCGGTTACACCACTGACTGATAATATTGCTGACTTGCATCTATATCGATACTGATATTATAAAGAGGAAAGATTTGATTGTTTGTTTGCAACGAATAAACTCAAAAGCTACTGAACGGATTTGGATGAAATTTGGTACACAGATAGTGGATAGCCTGGTAATGAACATAGGATATTTATCCCGATATTCCCACGGGAACGCGAGCGACCGCTAGTGTAAGATAACACTTTGAACTTTCTTAGTCACTATCACTAACACTATTTTTTTTTATATATGCAATGGGCTTGCGCGTGACCTCAATCTGGCTGAAGAGCGAGTTCGCCCAGAAGAAGCCTGTTCACTTGTAACTTGAAGTTTTGGGTTGTATGTGCTCGGGAAAACAGACGCCGGCAGGGCATTCCACTCCTTGGCATGATGTTCGTATGATAAAAGAGGACTTCAAGCGCTCTGATGTTAAGTAGTGACAAGGCTGAAGATGGAAGCGAGCCACTCCCGGAATTTTTGTCATGGTGTCAGACTTAGATAAGATGGTGGTAGCTAGCCAGACGGACTTAGAAGAAGTCCTACCACCAACCAAATCTATATACAATATGGAGAGGTGGCGCCACTGTGCCATAGTAAACATCAGCTCTGTATATTTAATCATTTTAAAAATAACTAAGTGTCGTAATTACTAAAAGTTTTATATCCATTACCTCAAACAGAAGTAAAGGGACAAGCAAAAGTGTTATCAACTTATAATATCTCAAAGTGATTCAATAATTAAATATAAATAGACGGAGTGTTGTCGACCAATTTCAAACCAAATTACTGTTACTATAAAGGAAAAACGACGAAAATCAAGAAATTAATACAATATAGAAGGTTAGTGATTAAAACTATTTTTGAAATATTCAATAATTATGTGAATTTTTGCATAAAAATAAAACACAGCTGTTAAGTGGTTTGAATCCAGAAACTGCTTTACCGACAAAGACGCACTACTTACCGACCTAACCTAGACATTGTAAACAAGAAAATGGACAATATCACAATACGGCGTAAGTTGATAAGATCAAAATCGAACTTAGACATGTCTACGAATGATAATAATATGATGAATTCCACAATATTTGATTCAACTATGCTTAGTATTCACAGTGAATTGCAAAACAATGATATCTCAAGGAATGATGAATTGTTGTCGGAAATCGAAACCCTTAAAAATACTTTAGAAAGAGCAGAAATAGAAATTGATAATTTAAGCCTAGAAAATACCGAGTTGAAAAAGACACTAAACAGACAACAAAAACAAATTGACATATTGAAAACACTTACCACCGACATTGGGCAAAAAAGTACTTCTATGACTCCGATTCGACGAAAACTTATATTTATGAATTGTAATAGTTCCAGAACATCACCTTTACACTGCGATAAATCAGTTATATTCAACCAAAACTCACAACACATGACTGCATCGATTCACCAAAGATCCAAGCAAACTACACTGCCAGAAAATATTGTAAACAACATAAATAGCAATTGCGTGCCTTCCGTGCCGAACTCACCGACAGATACATCAACACTGGCGGAAGATGTCGCTAATCGCGGCTTCGCTACTATTGAATCGACACAGAATGACCAGTATTGTGATTCTAATAAAATGAAAACACATGTAGTCATTCTCGGCGACGAGCAGATTAAAAACTTATCGGAAAAATTACATTCTTCGAGAAAACATAAAACAAACGACCCATACACAATTACAACAATAGTAAAACCGAAAGCCAAGTGTTCTCAAATATTAAGTAGCTGTGACCATTTGAAGAAAACTTTAAGACAAGATGACATTATTATACTAGCGGTCGGATCGCATGATCAAAACCCATACTTATTATTTTCAGAATTAGGAATTGCATTATATAAGCTAAGGAATTTCAGGGTATATCATTTTAAATGTTCAGAATAACGTCAATTTAAACATAAAATATTTAAATTATAATATAAAATTATTAAGTAAAAATTATCATAATTGTAAGTTTCTAGAATTAAACTATGACATTTCCAGGACAAAAAGGGCAAAATATTTAAATGATATATGTTTTAAACTAAATATTGAAATTGACTTTTTAGAATATAAGGACAAATACCTTGCACCACAGAAAATTAAATCATATATTTCGCAAAATAGCGCTGTTTTTAAATTGACAAAACATAAACCATCAACTAAAGTGTTGGTGCAAAAAACTATACCGTTCTTCTTTAATAAAAATAATGAATCTAGTCAAAATATGTTTTTTCGTAGCCAAAACGAATTTTAATTTATTGCACCAAAACATAGCGAGCATCCTTAGTAAACAAGATATTTTTCAAATAACCCTAAGTGAACTGGAAAAGGATGTTAAGGGCATTGATTGTATATGTCTCACAGAAACATTTATGAAACGTGGTTCAGAGAAAAATCTACATATAAAGAATTATACTCTGGCAGCTTCTTATTGTAGAAATGAACGTAGGGGCGGTTCCTGCATATTACTAAAAAATAATCTCGAATTTAAAGAAATAAAAATAAAAGAATCAGTACCTTTCTCATTCGAAGGTTGTGCAGTGGAGGTTTTGCCATACAATGTCATTATAGTTTGTATATACAGGACCCCATCATCCAAAGTTGAAATATTCCTAGATAAACTTGAGTCCTTGCTTGAAACTTTATCGCGAAAACACAACAAAAAAGTCGTTTTATGTGGAGACTGGAATATTGACGTATTGCAGGATAATAAAATATCTAAAGAATTTACCAGTCTATTAAGTAATTATAATATGAAAAATCACATCACTCAGAAAACGAGAAAAAATGCATGTTTAGATTTAATAATAAGCAACTTAGATAACTTATCGTCTAAAGTTTACGTTTTATGTCTATCAGATCATGAAACCGGCCAAACGATTTCATTCCAAGTAGACAATAAATTAGACAAAAAGTGTAGTTTTAAAAAATCGCCACAGACTTGGTTCGAAAGCAGACTTGACATGTGTAAAGATAATGTACGTAAATTTCTTAGCTATCTTTCATCTGTGTCCTTTAATGACGTCTTTCAAGAAAATGACGCCGATAAGGCTTTTGATCTTTTTCATAACTTTTACACATTACTTTTTAACTTGTGCTTTCCAATAATTAAGGTAAAGGTTGTAAAAAAGCCACTTAAAAATCGTTGGCTTACGAAAGGTATTAAACGGTGTTGCGTCAAGAAGAGGCAACTATATCTTAAGTGTAGGCTCTCCGTGTCGAATAAAAAAGCACATCAAAAACAATATTTAACGTACTGTAAAATATTGAAAAAATGTATATGTCAGTCTCAGAAAGTTATAAATACTCGTAATATATTAAAATCTAAAAACAAATGCAAGACATCATGGGACTTGATAAAAAATGACATACAAAGTTCTGACGTTAAAAATGACATAAAATGTATAAAGGTAGGACAAAATAAATCAATGACTGATAAGAATGACATTTGCAATTTATTTAATAAGTATTTTATTAATTTAACAAATGATATTGACCATAATCAAAATAATATGAAACAGAATTTACCCAACACTCTTAAAAATATTCCTCACAACCCTAAAAGCATGTTTATAACGCCAGTAATTGAAAATGACATTTATAAAATAATAAAACAATAAAAAAATACTTACTCAGTCGGATATGACGGACTTACAACTAATATAATTAAAGAAAGCGCTACCTATATCACGGCACCACTAACACACTTGATCAACTTATCAATCTCACAGGGTCAATTTCCATCTCGACTAAAACTGTCTGTAGTCAAATCACTACATAAAAAAGGATCTCGAGAAGAAATAAAAAACTATAGACCAATAACTTTGGTGCCAATCATCTCGAAGATCGTCGAAAGGGTTATGTTCCAAAAGTTAAATGGATTCATAACATCTTCTGAGTTGCTAAAAACGGAGCAATATGGTTTCAGGAAAGGTAGATCTACAACACTTGCCTGTTTTCAATTAATGAAACAAATTTCTGAAAATCTAGACAAAGGTAATAATGTTTTAGCAGTCTTATTAGATATGGGCCGCGCTTTTGATTTTGTCTCGCATCCTTTATTACTACAAAAACTAGAACGATGCGGGATAAGGGGAACTGCTCTAAGCTGGATAGAAAGTTACCTTAAAGATCGCCATCAACGAGTAGAGATCACAGGTTTCCCATGTGACAATAACAAAACAAGAAAAGTTTTTGTATCTGACTCTCTTCATAATGGTTACGGTGAACCACAAGGTAGCATACTTGGCCCATTATTGTTTTTAGTCTATATTAATGATTTGCCAAGCGTTATTGATCAAGAATGTATATTATTCGCCGATGATATAACTTTGATTTTATTAAAACTAAGAATCATAATGAACTTAAAACTATCGCAGAATATAACCTCAAAGAAGTAATTACCTGGCTCAAAGCTAACAATCTCACAATTAATTTAAACAAAACAAAATGCATTAAATTTAAAACACGTAACTCTGTACATCGGGAATTAGATATTAAATATGAACAGGACAAAATTAAAGATGTATCAGAAATAAAATTCTTGGGTATTACAATTGACGAATCTTGCAATTGGAAACCTCATATCAATGCAATGGTTAGTAAATTGGATCGTTTTGTGTACGTCCTTAACAGAATAAAACACGTAGCATCAAAAGAAGCAGCAGTTATGGCATACCATGGCTATGTGTCTTCGGTACTACGATATGGTTTAATATTATGGGGCAACTCAGTTGAAATATCACGGGCTTTCAAACTACAAAAGAAATGTGTTAGAGCAATTTGTGGTGCGGGTTATTTGGACAGTTGTAAACCGTTATTTAAACACTTGAATATTTTGTCCTTGCCATGCCTTTACATATACGAGGTTTGTACCTTTGTTAAGAAGTACACTCTATTATTCAAAACAAATAATTATTACAATTACAGAGGTAGAAAGGGAAATAATTTGTTGATTCCTCAGACAAGGCTAAAATTGCATTCGAATAATTCATACTGTATGGCAATACGTCTTTATAATAAGTTACCAAATGAAATGAAGGAACTGCCACTAACTAAGTTTCAAGGTGCGCTATCAAAAGTTTTGAAAGAAAAGAATTATTATACCATTAATGAATATTTAAATGACAAAACATTAAAATGAAATTAATTTATTACCGATTTGACATTTATTTATTATTTAAATTTGACTTGTATAATTTGAGCTGTTTAGAGATTTTTGACCATTGAATGTTTTTGATAATTTTCTTTATATTTGATATGACATTGTAATTTTATTTTGATTTATATAGTTTAATGCAATAATTTTGACTTAATTCTATTTTGGTCAGATCTAATAATTTTTCAATGAACAATGGACAATTTTATTGTATTTGCACATCGAATCATTCGGTAGAATATGCGGAAACTATGCACTTAAAATCTATACTGTACCATATTCTAGCAAATAAATGATTTATAATAATAATAATAATAATAATAATAAATCATTTATTTCGGAAATCATCCATAGTTGTTAGTAACATTTGAACTTATATCTAGTGTTAGTGAATAATGGACCTCAGACTTAATTACAAAGATAAAGATTGCCAGTAACTCGCCCTTGGCACTTGCAGGCGCACCCAGCGCATCAGCAGCGGCGAGTCCCAACGATCGGTGAACGCGCGCAAGATAGTGTTCGGGCTGGCGCGCACGCGCGATAGCAGCGACCAACTGCGCTTGCGCATTATTGCATAAAAGCAATCCGTCCGCGCCTCGGCAAACATTGTTGACGCACTACAGTATGGCGCCAGCCTAAACAGTATCCTGAACGCGTTATTATATTGAACGCGCAGAGCGTTATATGCCCGCTGCGTAAAGTCAACCCACAGACTGCAGGTGTAGAAAGTCTGACAGTATGCTTTAAAAAGTGTCAGTTTTACTTGCTTACTACACCGTGCAAATCTGCGAGCCAACATATTACAGCGCACACTCAACGCTCTGCGTTCCCTATCAATGTCAGTGTTGTCTGACAAATCCTCAGTTAACCAATGACCTAGGTATTTAAACTTGTCCACTTGTTTTAACACAGAGTCACAAAGAGTCACGGTGGGTACGTTTTGATAGCTTTTGGAGCCCGCTTTGAATACCATCAACTCGCTCTTTGTGACATTGTATTTAAGGCCGTGGCTCACAGCATAGGCTTCACACATAGCTAGCAATCTACGCATTGCACCGATCGACGGGCTCAGCAGCACCATATCATCAGCGTAATTAAAGTTATTCATACAGAGGCCGTCCACATGACATCCGATACCAGTAGTACTGAGCTCCTCGATCAGACGGTTAATGTACAGGTTGAAGAGCTTCGGAGAGGTCAATCCTCCCTGTCTCACCCCGCACTCCAACCTATACACCTCCGAATGCGAACCCGCCCATCTAACGCTATTGCTCTGGTTCTCATACCAATACTTAAATAAAGAGCAGAGTTCGGTTGGCAGATTGCTTTCATATAGTTTTTGCCACAGTATACTATATGATACCAGGTCGAATGCCTTCGATAAGTCCAAAAAACAGGCATATACCGGCGTTTTCCTGGCAGTATAGTATTGAACAGTCTGCTTGACACATAAAATAGCACTTTCGGTTGAGAGACCTGGTTTGAAACCAAACTGTGCGTCGTGTATATTAATGTGCTTGCTCAAGTGCTTATCAAGCAGACTGTCCAACACCTTGGCTATCACTGTCGCCAAGGATATAGGCCTATAATTGGACAGATCGGAGGCATCACCAGTTTTGTTTTTGATAATCGGCACTATAACTGTGTACATCAGTTCATCGGGCAAATAACAATGACTTATGCATAAATTAAAGAACATCGCCAGCAGTCGTGGTAAATGCACACCCGCGTATTTAAGATGTTCAACACTGAGGCCGTCATATCCAGGAGACTTTCCCCTGACCATTTTTCTAATGACCGTAGCAACTTCCTTAGCAGTAAATTTGACAGATGAGTTAACAGGCTGCTCGGCATTGAACACTTGATGCGACTGAGATAACGGCGATTCCACTCTAAAGTGACGTTGAAAGGCGTTGGCAATATCTAAGGGCTCGTGCACACCTGCTACACTCACAGGAATAGTGGGCCTGGGGTTAAGTTTGTTGGTATTTTTCCAAAATTTAGCAAAATTTTTATTCGAATGATTTTTTGTAATAATATCCATTTTAATTTGTTGCTCATTATCCTGACAAAATTTTAACTTTGATTTAAATAATTTTCTTGATTCGCACATTTTGTTATATATATAACCCGAGACCGGCTTACTATATAACAACCAATATTTATACCAAAGCCGAGCCTCCCCGTGAGCGCCGCTTACGTGCTTATTCCAGCCAGCAATATGTTTATATTTTCTTTGCTTAGAGCCTTTGTGACTGCATACTGCAGCTTCCTTAATAATAGACACAATTTTACTATATAATTTAGCAAGAATAACTCGATGATTATGATCGGAACAAGTTTTGTCAGCGCATTTACTAAATTCACTTGGAAAGTCCAATAGACGTAAATCAGAATTACATAAGTCTAAATACTGCTGTATCTGTTCAGCATCTCTTTCACCCCAAGTAATTTTGTTGTTAGTTGTACTGGGATTAACAATTTTAGGTTTACTCAGATTAATATTACACTCTATTAACAATGGCATATGGTCAGACCAGTAAGTATCATACAATATTGACGTGTCAATTACTATATTCCGCGCTGCGCTCGTTACAACGCAGTGATCAAGCCAGCGCCGGCAACCGTGAGCATCGCTTACAAATGTATATGAATCTGGTGGTAACGAATCCAAGTCAACACAAGACCAAGTTTGATCAGTACAAAAGTCTAATAACTCAGAACAAAAGAGCTCACCGGGGTGTGCGTTGAAGTCTCCCAGCACTAACACATTTTCCACATTGTTATTTTCAATTAAAGCATTAATTTCACTTAAGCAATCCGTAAACTCACTAAGGTTATCAACTGACGCAGTCGGCATGTATACTGATATTAACAGTATTGAGATATTGGTCAGCTCGATTTTAATAGCAGTTATACGAACACTATCACATTGTATCACTGTTACGGATGGAAACATAGACTTTCTCCACAGGATGGCCACCCCTCCGTATGGCCTTCCCCGAAGAACTCCGTTCGAAGTATCCACCGCCGACTTGCCGGTAAAAGCGAAGTTGTCATCTATGTTCCCCAGAAATGGTACATCGTGAGGCAACAACCATGTCTCCTGGAGAGCAATGATATCGACAGAACGACAAAGTCGCCGTACACAGTCAACGGATCTTACTATATTCTTACAATTAAAGGAAACGATCTTTGTTGTTCTATCCACTTTTTTTATTAGTATATTTCATGTTCAGTGTATGTACACCGCCTTGTTTCTTTTTATTAAATTCATAAAACCTTCGATAAGACACACCCGTTGGCCAGAAATCTTCTTTCATAAATGTGTCCAATTTACTTCTCGGAACATAAACCTTATAAGCATCATAACCTTTTTCATTATATATACTTATCTTTTCAAGGGTCACAGTTAAATTAGTCGCTTCTCTAATGTATGTAACAATATCACAAGGATTCGTTTCCTTCGAAACATTGTAGACATACATCGGAATATTAATATCGGCTGATTTGAAGTTTGAATTTAAATTAGTTACTGCTATTCCTCTATTGCCAATAAAACGTTTTTTATTTCTCCTTTTATTTTCCACAATATTCCATTTCTGGTTATCGTCCCGTGGCATATCCACCTCCGTGGTTAAACATTCAGAGTATAATTTATTTCTATCTGCCGCGGTGGGTAAATTACTCTGCGCTTTGGTGGACTGCGCTAGTAAGGACAGTGCGTCGTGAGACTCGTGAGTCACCGCCGCTGTCGTGAGTACAACGTTCGCTGTGTATTCATTCTGCGCAACAGCTGATTCCATACGTTGTTCGAGCGTTGCCGGTGCGTGCGATCGGCCCGCTATCTCAGACACTCTGTTTAACGTACAACTACCCACCTCAGAGTGCTGTTCACTGTGGTTTTTATTAAGTAGGGAATTGGAAGGCAAAGGCTGCACGGGTATTTCTTCTTGTTCGCTCACGGGCGGTAAACCCATTGGCCCACTGTCATAATCAAAACTTTCCATCAAACAGGCACCTCTTTTCGAGTTGATATTATTACGTGTAAAGTTATTTACTATTGATGCCCTCTTGAGGTTATCAACTTCCGAATTTAATGCGTCTAATTGCTTTATAGTAGCGTATTCTTCTCTTATTGCACCAATATCACTTCGCATTTTGACAATATCTTTAAGAATCCGAGTTACGTCAACGTGATCAAATAGAACTGGCGGTAGTTTTTGCAACTCTCGTGCTACAAATATTGGCAACTTATCAGGATCAGTCTCTTTCAGCAAGCAAATGATGTCATCTATGTCCCGACGAGTCTTTCCCTCTCTTCGTCGTAATTTAATTGAATTCTTCGACACCGATTCAAACAGCAACCGTTTTGCGATCACTATCTCACTATCCGAGAAAGCACTGGCACAGATGTGACTGAGGCTTTCCTCATCCATGACATCCAACTTATTACACACAAAGGCAAGAACTTCGTTTATAACAATCTTACATGTCGAACATATCGCTATATTCGCCATTTTTTACAAATAAAACAGACCGACACACTGTGAAGCGCAGCAACGACCGTACACTGCCGTGCGCGCGACCAGACTGGTTTAATAAGTACCCCGATATGTAATAAGTAAACTGGTTTAATAAGTAAAGATTTATGATTTAATAAGTACCCCGAACTTGGGACCCCTAGGTCTGATACCGTGGTTACCCTAAATAAATATGTTTTTTTATAGATGTACAGTAGTCGAGAGAGCAGTAAACGGACGTCACCGCTAACGATATCACATGGTACAGGGTCTTACAACGGTGAGTAATGGAAATTAATATAATAATATTAGTAGATTTAACCATAAATTTAAATAAATAAAATTAATTAAATTTCAACAAAAATTTTAAATGGCAAAATAAGTATTGCCTGTATGTTATTTATTCACGAGTAAACAGCTTAACCGATAAAAGGAGAAAGTTTCCGTTTACTTTACAACATTTCAAAAAATGAATGAGAATCAGTACAGCATCTATAATGGGCAGTAGTAGAACTACAGACTCTCATACAGATTGGTTTACTAATAAAAAAAACTCATGATATCGAATCTGATTTCAAAATAAAAAAATTGGGATCACAGACCTATATCGAGACGGTAAAAGTTTACCTACCTTGTGTGAAAATAATTTTGATTAACGGTCAAAGTTTTTATCGATGGGCCGAGTCGCAATTTTTTCAACTCGAGTTAACCGAGTTGATATCATTGCCGACTCGGTTTGCAACTCGGTTCAAACCGGTTTAGTTGAGTTTACGGTGCGATAGATGGCATTTTGTTTGTGTTTGATATATTTAACCAAACCGACTCGATTGTGGTTGCAACTCGGAGTCTGCAAGTCGCAACGGCAATTACGGCAAAGTAAATGAGTTAAACATTAGCTTCGATTTTATTACTATTTTGAGTAAGGTTGTTTCAAAAATATCTTGATTTAGGTATTCCAATAGAAATTAATATTTAAACTTTTAAAGGATAAGAATTTCAATTATAAAACAAATAGTTACTTCCAATTATAACTTTTTAATTTTGCATTTTACAATGCTATTTTTATGTGATAAATTTTAAACAAGAAAATATACCAGAAAAAAGCAACTAGTCTCATGTCGCTACAGAGACCTATGAGGACACGTCGAATCTTTCTAGTATATTCACCGTTCTACGGTGTTGGCCACCGTCGCTTCATCAATGAGAGAAATATCCTCCCGTCAGGGCGACATGGGACTAGTTGCTTTTTTCTGGTATATTTTCTTGTTTTAGTTACTTCCAATCAACTGTTTATTATATACAAATATGCATAAGCATAAGGCAAGTTAGGTGTAGTGACTCGGCTTGGGCTCCCTCGATTCGGTCGGCTTAACACGGTTTGACGATCGGTCACGGAGCGGAGCGGCGACCGGCGACGACGGCCGAAGCGAGCCGAGCGATCCACACACTACACCAATCAAACCAAGTCGGCGGCGGTTCGGTTCAAACCGCCGCCGGCGCGGTCGCCTGCGTACGTGACTCGACAACGAAGCGAGTCAAACCGGGCTAGGACAAAATCAACTCGAGTTGACCGGTTAGATAAGCAACTCGAGTTAACCGAGTTATTTGATTCGAATCGCCCATCGCTAAGTTTTACGACCCTAGTCAGTCCGCTTGGGACCACTGCCATGAAAACACGCGTCATTCCGAAATGTAAATGGTTAATTGTGCAGTGCTATCTTGCAAGAGCTCGTAACATTTCCAATTTACTAAATCTTGCTCGTAAAAAAAATCGACATGCTAGGTTCTCATACAGATTGAAGCGCTCTTTTTAACCGACTTAAAAAAAAGAGGAGGTTCACAAGTCGACTGTTTTTTTTTATGTATGTTTTAATATAACGTCGTCAGCTGTGTACCGATTTTAATAATTCTTCTTTATCTGAAAGAACATAGTTCAAGTGTGGTCCCATTGAATATTACGAAGATCTGGCTAGTAGTTTTTTATTATGCTGAAAAATATAATTTACGTTTCGGCAAGTAGTCGTTTATTTAGATGACATAATAGGCTATTTGACAATGCGAAAAATAAAGTGTCAATTACTGTTATCAGTAAAAATTATGAGTTTAAAAATGGTTTTTTATTAACGTAAGTTGAAAATAATTATAAATTTATTTAAAAATCCGCAAATAATAATGCATTTTTTAAATGTTTTGTCACGTGACTCAAAACGCTCCTGATTCGTCGAGTTTATAATGACGTCACCTGCTTGTAAACCTCGTTTGACTACGTATGTGGATGATATGCAGAATACAGGCAAGTGACGTCACCGAACCCATTGCAGCGCCATATTGTCAAAGTAGCGTTTTGGCGCGCTATTTAAATATTGAATTTTTAATTTGATATTTTTCAGCAAATATGTACCAGAATTTAAAAAAACAACTTTTACTGGGTTCCTTAAACTCCACTACATAATATAAAATAGATTTTCAAAACCTGTCAAATAGCCTATTGTTGTGTATGGCTGATTTTTAGCGTAATAACGGTACATGATGTAACTAAAAATTGTGAAATAAAAATGTTATTATAAAAAAAAAAAAATTGATGCCAGTCAAGGCATTCTACATTGCAATTCTATTCACTATATTTTTCTTGCCTTGGCTAGCATTGACTCCAAAAGTTTTATTTTTTACTTTTAGAAGTCGGTTTTTTTTGTGTTTTTCGTCGATCTCGATATAGGTCTGTGATTGTGACCAACTCGGTATTGAAGTTGTGTGTGACCAATATTGAAATAAAACAACTTTTACTCATATCAAACGCGCTATATTTCACGAACTAAGTTGTAATTGACCGTATTTTTAGGTTTTTAGGGGTATTTTGATTTTCCCGACGTTTCGGCACCTTTTCAGCTACTGTGGTCACGGGATGACTGATATCAAACGCGCTATATTTCACGAACTAAGTTGTAATTGTCCGTATTTTTAGGGGTTTTTTGATTTTCCCGACGTTTCGGCACCTTTTCAGCTACTGTGGTCACGGGATGACTGGCTACTTATAAGTCTACCCTCGAAAAGTTAATTTATTTTTTCGTTCGGATACGATTAGACATTTACTATGGCAACAATTATTACTGATTTGATATTTTAATTTAATTAATAAATTAACTTTTCGAGGGTAGACTTATAAGTAGCTAGTCATCCCGTGACCACGGTAGCTGAAAAGGTGCCGAAACATATTAAACAAGAAAATATACTAGAAAAAAGCAACTAGTCTCATGTCGCCCTGACGGGATTCGAACCCGCATCCTTGGGAGTCCGGCCCAATGCACTAACCAATTACGCTACAGAGAGCTATATTTTCTAGTATATTTTCTTGTTTAATATGTATCACATAAAAATAGCATTGTAAAATGCAAAATTAAAAAGTTATAAGGTGCCGAAACGTCGGGAAAATCAAAAAACCCCTAAAAAACCTAAAAATACGGACAATTACAACTTAGTTCGTGAAATATAGTGCGTTTGATATCCGTAACAGTTAAATAAATAAATAAATTTGCATACAATCACACCAATTATCTAGCCCACGTTAAGTTTCATGAAGAACTTGTGTTATGGATACTAGATAACGGATAAACATACTAATATACTTTTTTTTTTGTAAATACATACTTAATATACATATTAAACACCCAGACCAAGACAAATAGACATGTTCATGCAAACAAATATTTGTCTTGTCCGGGGATCGAACCCGGGACCTCTGGCACAAGAGGCGGGGTTAGTACGTCTGCGCCAAACAGGTCGTCAAGTTGTTTTATTTCAATGAACAGTGCGCGCCAAAACATAAGATGTACGTGTGTGACCAATGTTGGTTGGGTTGGGCAGGGTCGTGGGCGCGCGCGCGGGAGGCGCCCGGCGAGCCGCCGCCGTCGCCGCCGCACCGCCCCATGGAGAGGTGCGTATCTTCATACTGCGGGACACGTGTTTTTGAATCATTCATGTTCATGTTCATGTTGTTGCTTCTGTTAAAGCTGATAAGTTTCTTGCGGCCGTTCTTCTTATCAGTTAAAAGATGTCCTGAATGGCTGGTAGGGAAAAAAAATTGGACGATTCGAAAGCACTTATCTATAACGGTCGGTTTCAATAACCTAACTGCTGTAAGAGATAGGCTTACTAGAGCTTTGTTGCCTAGATATTTTTGTTATTCAGCCCAAAATAACCCAAAATAACAGCGGTTGCTAAGAAACGTAACTAAGATAAGCCTACCTCTTGTTAGAGATAGATTATTGAAACCGGCTGTAAGTCTATTTGAATAAAAATCTTTGACTTTGACTTCTTTGACTTTGACATTCCGATTTATGATTTTGTAATTTTTGCATTTTTCAATGCTTTTTTTATACTAATGGTAAATTTTAACTGTTTCAAGTCGACTATAGCTCATCCTGTTATTGTATCTTTTTGCATTTCGTTATTTAGTTACTGCATATTGTTACTTTTAACTTAGCTTTAAATTAGTTGTATCCAACTTTTTTATTATGTTTAATTTTGGGCACTCGTTGTCTACAACATAATAACCTTATTCAATGTCAATTTCTTTTTAATGACTGTTTGTGCCAAAATAAAGAATAAAAAATAAAAAAAAACAATATTAGAAAAAATTAACTCGGCCACAAGTGAATTCTCAGACGGGAATCGAACCCGCCTTTGGAAATCCGGTCCAATGCAAGGATATTCCTAGCATTGATGTAACAACGCTAGCCTACAGCGTATTAAAAATATAAAAGTATTGGAGAATTTCGACAGTGGTTCGCAAGTCTCCAATATTTTTCTATTTAAAATTTATCATTCCACTTCGTCATCGTCGTCGTCTCAGCCACATAACACCCACTGCTGGGTATAGGCCTCCCCTAAGTAGGAGGGGTTTGCCATAACCGCCACGCTTGGCAGGCAGGCGGGTTGGCGATCGCAGTATGGCCAAGTTTGTAGGAGACGCTGCTGCCCGTCTCCTGCTGGCTCGCCTCGCCGGCTGAGTCCCTTAGTCGCCTTTTACGACACCCACGAGATGAGAGGGGGTAGTGCTATTCTAAGCTACAATCATTCCAATTACTATTTATTTATTTAATACTTTATGCACATTGTACAAAGGCGGACTTAATGCCTTAGGCATTTTCTACCAGTCAACCTTAGGGTGATGTGGAGACAACAAGAAGTAGGGTAGGGTGCACAAACATTATAAAAAAAAATTGGAAATAATGATTAATTGTAATTAAATAAAATATACTATAATGAACATAAATACATATACAATACTTTACTTAAATAAATACTATATATAAATATATAATATTAAATACATACAAACGATAGTTACTGTTATAGACGATTTGCTGCTTCTGCTTGCTCTGTTAGGAACTATTCGCATACGAAATCGCAAGATTCGCACACGAATGTTAAAAAACGTATTTTTGAAATATCAATTCGCATTCGAATCTGCAACGATTGGTTCCGACCACTCATCTTTGATTCGAGCGCTAGAAATTCTTCCGTTTTCTACAGAAACTCCCCAACGTCCCGAAATGAAGATACACTGTTATTTCCGGAAGAATGATTGGTATTTTTCAAATGATATTGCTTGATGTTATTCCGCCTTGACGTTTGGCACTTAATGTCATTTTCAAATTGACGGATAGTAAAACGTTTCGTTTCACGTGATTCGATTCCGATTCAGTATCGGTTTTTGAAAATCTATGGAGAGTTAGTTTCCGTTTTTTAAATATTCTGCGTAAAATGAAATAACGTGAAGAGAGTTTAAGAAAACGGCAACACCGTATTCGAGTAATTAAAAAATGCGACAAAATGGAAGTCGGTGTATTTCAATTCGAATGCGAATTAAATTCCCATGAGAATTTTGAATAATTCAAAAATACGTCTCCAGGATTGTAGCGCGTCTCTCATAACTACTGCGAAGTGTATGGACGACACCCGCTTGCCTAAAGTCGTGTTCTACTCTGATCTGAATTAGCAGAGGGGAAGCGGAAGCTCGGAAGCCATATCTGCGTTTTAGGGACGTGTTCCTAACTGCATGCGGCATTGAAACCACCAACTGGAAAAGGCTTGCATCTAACAGATCATCTTAGCCCTCTACCATCCACAAAAGTGTTAAAAACTTCAAGTATCAGACTCCGAGACACTTGACATACAACGCCAACTTCGCAAAGAACGACCTAAGGACTCCTACAACTATTCGTTCAACTCGCAGGGCCAACCTACTGTAGCATCTTCGGCAGGATATTTAAAACTAAATTTGGTCTTGCCAGCCACTTAGGAGCCCACATCAGGAGGCAAGAATTATAACAGTAGGTAATAATTTAAAAAAAAATGTCAGGGTCGTCGTCATCGAAGTCGATGAGGAGGACTATATACAGTGGTGGTCACATAATTAAAGACACTAGCCAAATTTCATACAATCGAGGTAGACTGAAGTTCCAAAGACTGACCGAGGTGTGATCTGATAATGGCCATGCAGGGAATGAATGGAGAAGATCCAGATTGCTATATACAGCTGATCTGAACAACATTCTGAGATATATATAGATATGGTTAAAAAAACGTGAAAATAGCATAAAAATCTATGGAGTTTCTGATATGGAAAATCTCTTATCTTTACGAATGTTGATCAGATCAGTCGGGTATGTATAGCAATCTGGATCTCCTCCATTCACTCCTTGGATGGCCATTTTCAGATCACAGCTCGGTCAATCCTTGGCAGAGCACCAAGGCTCCAAAGGCTCCGAAATTAATAAATTATCTGTAGATATTGATAGGGATATCTAAGATAGTTGCTGATATTTTTGTTATTATTACCAAAATAACGGCGGTTGCCTGGATAGCCCAAATCATATCTACAGATGGGTTATTAATTTCAGGCGTAAATCGCTTGAAACTTTGTAATAGTATAGCTTAAACAAATAAAACAAGAACTATATTTGTTTTATTCAAATACGAGAAGTTTTGGATTTACAAGTGTTCAAACTTCAAGATTCGCGCGCGCTCTTTGCGTGACATCATGTATACCGTTTCATACAAAGAAGGCGGATCTCTGACCAAATCGGTCAAGCTCGAGCCGCAAGCTGCATGTGTTGTACAGTGACATATACGTACGTATACGTGTATTAAGTGTTATACAGTGTAGCGCGTCACTCATAACTACTGCGAAGTGTATGGACGACACCCGCTTGCCTAGTCGTATTCTACGTTAAACCGCGGGCAATTATATTTTTCTTTTCTACGCGTAATTTCTTTTTTTATTGCTTAATGTATAATCATGCCCCCAGATCGGTGGGAGGCGGTTCTCAAGGAAGCGGCTCAGTGGTGGACCGCTGCATGACTCCTCTAAGTCTGGGCAGCATGAGCTCGCTCCACGACGTGCTCAAGGTAGGCAACTCTTGATGATAGATGATGATGATTCAATCTTGCTACCAGATGAGATGAGATCTACGAAGAGATCGTACCGTCGCATGAGGTAGCGGTACATATTTTTTTTTGGATTTAAGTCGGTATTGGGAGCGCTTGCTCCACTTAAGTTATACCTTCATAGTTACAAACACTTATTAACGGCAGACAAGCTAGACCATAGATTCCCAAAAAAATTACGAAAAGAACTGGCAAGATACTCGTCCAGTAGGTAGGAAATGTACCGCGACAAAAGTTTCTCGATGTTTATGTCGCGTAAGCGCACTGTCTGTCCCTTTACACCGTACTGCTATAAGCGCGCCAGACATCGCCAGATAAATTTAGACAAATAGTCGCGGCGCTCATCTTATTTCTGCAGGGCTGTTTTTTTTCTGTTTTATTTCATACAGAGTCAATTGAAAAATGACTCCAAAATAATATATCGTTTATATCTCGTTTACTGCTGACTATACTATGATTTTTAATTCGACGTGATGGAAATTGACCTTACTGATATGTTTTCAATTAGCTCACTTTTCAATTTGACGACTCTGTATGAAATAAAACAGGGAGAAAAAAATAGCCCTTGACGAGTTTCTTGCCGGTTCTTCTCGTTACAAGGTCTCCCGCCGTAGGGTTTGTGAACCGATGGCGTAGCTTCTTTGACGTTCATAAGTGCTTGTAACAGCCTAGACTGAATAAATGATATTGATTTGATTTTTGATTTGACGGAATTCTGACAGTTCTGAATTGTGGCTATTAAAAATGGCGTTCCCACCAAAACCTATAAATTAGCAATTATCGCGCAGATACTGTGCGATCGCTGCGGAACGTCAAAATACATATGGTATTTCGCATGTTATTGCTTGCTAATCGCTCGTTGATGGTTCGTATAGCGGCGTCTTGCTCTGTCGCGCTCCTACCTAGGTGCGAGAGTGAGACGCTGCGTGTTTATGACGCTAGCGCCAAAACAATTTGGTAGCAATAACAGGAACTAAATGAATGTACATTGTAGTTCATCGTTTGTTCGGTAGAGGCCGCTCTGTTGATACGTCACGTAAATCAATTATCGCGCAATTTCTGCTGTCGCGTTTTTTGTTTCAAAGATAGGTATAGCACCGCGGAACGCATTTGAAAGAATTTAAGCAAATAATAAAAACAAACTTTGTTTTATTTATGGTTTCAATTAGAAAAACAAGGATTAAAAAATTTACTCAACATTTTAAAATAGTATTCAGATTTTTTAATATCAAATTATCGAAGTTGCAATAATCAGTATAAATAAGACCGCTAGATTACCCTATGCATAAGTTACAAACCTTTGGTACGAAATTCATACATAAATATTTTTGTTGTTTGTAATAAATAAAACTATAATTATTATTGTTTTTTTGTTGGTGAATACTTACATCATTTTAAAATATATTCAATTTAAAATCATTTGCACTTAGTGTAACTGCTAAAATTGTATGAAACAAAGTCGTAATTAAAAAAATATATAAACATTTGATATGAAAATTATGGTATTTTACTCTTTTTCCCATTAAGCCTTTTAAAACAAACACCATTTTGTTTTATATTGTCATATTTATATAGTTATTCTATTGATATCCATATAATAATAAAATGTACATGACGGAAAAGGTTTGTGTTAAGTACGATGACAAAACACGACAGCTGTCAGAATTCCGTCGAATTAAAAAGCAGACTATAGATAGACCCAATAATACAATGTGATTTGTGGGTACATTGGGGGCAGGTGGGCGCGGAGATGGGCGAGGGCCTGCACTCCGAGGACAGCAGCTGCGGCGCTTCGCCCCCGCACCCCATGGATCCCTGATGGTATGTTATATATTATAAGAATAATAAAAATTTTTTTGCAAACGAAACAAAAACATATAGTATAGAGAAAATGAGAAACAAGAGGAACACACAATAGGAGGCCTTATCGCTACATAGCAATCTCTTCCAGGCAACCTTAGGTGAAAGAGAAAAATAAATAATAGGATCATAGGCGAATGGATGCATAAGAGGACGGATAAACATATATACTTATGTAATATTAGATGTAGTTTGTGAATAAATTGACAAATTACTATCATTTTTAAAGCCTCCGGACGCTAGAACCACAGCGTATCTATTCATATTCGTCGTCCGACGGACACGTTATGATAGCAATCGTGCGGGGTTCGCGGGGCGAGAGGGGGTGCTAGCGAGACCGAGCTGCCATACGCTCACTCGGGACATAACATAACATTTCCACATCACTAAATCTCGCTTGTGAAGTCATCGTAGGTACGAAAAATTCGACAAGCTAGGTTCTCATACAGTTTGAAGCGCTCTTTTCGTCTACCTCAATATAGGTCTGTGAATACAGCAATTAATTATCATACATAACATTACTAACAAGACGATAATAATATATAATCATTGACAAAAAATAAACAAAAAAAAAAATTTGAACTTGCAGAAACAGAATGAATTCGTCCTGGAGCATAGACATGTCCCGTTTCTACGCTTGCTTCTGTTGACGGTATTTTGACACGAAGCTGACAAACGGACGAACATATTATTATTAATAACGTTTGTAAAGAAACGCGCACGTATACGTGTACGTGCACGCATAATTTATTTACGAATTTGGTTCCTATATATTATGAATGAGAAAAAATTATTTGCAATATTTAAATTATTGTTCTTTATAAATATAACGGATTTATATTATCTCATGACAAAATACCTTCCATTTTATGATAATAAATGAAATAATATATAAACCTGATGTGGCTTTTAGGTCAATTAGAAACAGTTGATTACTAGTGGATATAAAGGTAGATTTGAAAATACATAAAAAGATAGCCCCATAGACAATTTAAAAGCCATGCCGAGTTTTGCCGAGTTAAGACATATTGCTTTGACATATTATAACGCTGCCAATTAGTTTAGCGTAAACTTATGTCATTCCAATACATCTCTACCTTGCGAAGTTAAGTTGCTTTGTCTAGAAGGCAGAAAGAGACAAAATGTCTTCAAACCTTTTTTTATGTGATATTATACATCTTCACATTTTTTTGTGTAATAAATCAGTAAGGCTTATAAAAGGCATTTTGTCTAAATTCTCAGTAAAGTATTATCAAAAATATACAGAGGCCTATTCACATTTGATGGAAACTTAAAGGACATAGGAGATGGTAAAATCAACTCCTCCTAAAGTTTTATAATATCTTTTTTTTATGTCAAGTGCGAGTAGACCTTTGTGCGAAGTGAAAATGTTCTTCGACCGATTTCATGTATTTAAAACATTGACTTTCCCAGACGGTATTTAAAAAGATTTAAAACTATATCGATATTGCTGTTCAAATATCGCTTATTACTATGAATTAATGAAAAGTATATTATATTGTATTAGTTTTAGATTTTATTAACCAAATTGTATTTATTTGCTGCTAAGTTTCCCTAAAGAATACTCTGGACGCCATTTTGTCCTGCGTACCGTGTTAGTACCGCCGATTTTTTTAATGATTATTATTTTAATATTATTTTTAAGTATAAAATGGCGTTCTATCATTAAGTTTCTATTTAATTCCTGATAATGTTTGCTATAGCGAACATTCTTGTCACTGCCACAAGACCAATAAAATATATGTTAAAACATTATGTAGAATTTGTATGCCTATAAAAATGTTTTGATACCTAAGACTTGGTTGAATAAAGGTTAAGAAACATACCATCAGTTATTGTAGTGGTATCAGAGAAACATACCATCAGTTATTGTAGTGGTATCAGAGTAATAAAGTAGGCGACTTCCGTCTCTCAATAGTACTTTAATATTATGATAACATTTCATAGCTAGTCTCATGTACGCTTCTCGGTTTTCTATCCTTTTCTACTGCAGATGCGTCACTCATAAGAGCGAGATTTGAAATGCGGTCTGAAAATGATGGAAACTTGATGCGTGCGTTTACATGAAAATAGACCTTACTGTTATAGTATTAAATATGGTTTTGCCTTGTAAAATCAGGTTTCCTTGATATTATCCCCTCTTAAATGGGGAAAGGATATTAAAATCGTGTTTTGGTTAGATTAGATCTGCTTGATGTTTGCGCTAGATAGTCTTAGATGAGATCGAGAAATTAAGGTTTGTGGGCATAGATCTATCAATAATAATGACAACAACTTTGTCACAATTCAACGGTAGTACATTTCCGAAATAAGAAATATTTGGGCATATGGCAGGTGGCAAGTAAAAAACGAAACGGGCTTAATCATAGCTACGATTTGTAGTTCAAGGAACGATGGTAAAGTATATTAATTTTCATCAATGTATTGGGTTTAAAATCATTCAATGATGGATGACACTAAGTTTGTCTGCGTTGATCTTTATACACAATTGATCCTTTAATTTGGCTTGGAATTATAGCCTTTATTCCAATGCTTTCAAAGTCTATGCTAGAAAAACAAATGGTTTTGTAAGGAAATAATTATGCTCTTTGGAAATTGTAATCTGAACTGAATGAATAAGTATTACTTTAGCGCAACACTTACCAAAATATCGTCACATTAATTAAGTGTTGTTGATTTTAACTTGTGTCGTATGTATTGCTTCGCCTACTATTTTAACCCCTTATTCATAAAATAATCAAATTTCATTTAGTTTATTGTGTTTCATCAAGTGTGTTTTGCCTTTTTCGTTCAAATTCAATTTATCAATTAGAAAGTGTCAGAACACACTGATTGGCTGATAAATGACGTTTGTTATTTTTATGAATAGGACGGTTAATGTTTTATACGCTTCCGCCGGTACTCGTGGAAATCAATACAATTCAATGATTACATTTCAAATCCACTGCAGGTATGAATTGTACTTGCATTGGTTATTGTAAAACATGATATGAAATATGAAAAAAATGAGCTAAAGGTAAGGGAAAAGCAAAGACGTTTCGATTTTAATATACAGTCAACTGCACATTTGAATTATAAAAACCGACGCTATAACGAGCAACAAGGTTCCCTCCCAAGTTCAACGTGTAATGCTGTCGTGTCTACAAAATTATTGTAGTTTAGTGAAAGATTCTGGGAAACTTGCATAAGCGAACAAATATTGATTTTCACGGTAGCGTATTTCCCTTTCCGTGTTCAGTCCGAGTCGCGGGTTGCTTGAAATCCGCACGCATTTGTTGCACTCAATATGCCCACAAAAACCGTGTTCAGTGTGCATCTGCTGTGTGTCAGATTGTTATCAATCTCTTTGAATTATTATTATTATTTTCGTAATGTTGTATCTTTGATAAAATATTAACCCCTTGCCACATTGTCGCTGAGCAATCATACTTATATGATTGCTCAGCGACAATGTTAATACTGTTTGCTGTAGCGTATTTTCAAATCAACACGATTTTGTATTTCCAAAATCAGTGTTCAATTCAATTCAGATGCACAGTTTTGTAAAAGCAAAGCGCAATTAATCGACTACAAAACAGTGTTCAATAGACGCGAACTGAACACGGTTTTGTGGGCATATTGAGTGCAAAAAATGCGTCCAGATTTCAAGCAACCCGCGACTCGGAACTGAACACGGAAAGGGAAATACGCTTCACAGTACCGTTATATTTTATATAGCTAACTTATAAATAATCTCATTGTAACATGTGATTGATTTAACGTAAGGCAATGAATAATGTAATAATTGTTAAATTTAACAATCTAGTCTCGTTTTGTTTGTATGACCATAATGTATTATCGATTATGAACATTTTTTTTTAATCTTTTTTCAATATTATTTTAAGTGTAATAATTATATTAGTTCATTTTTAGAATAAATTGTCATTTTGTTTAGACTAATAATTTAAGAAGAGAATGATATCCGAAATTTTTGGTTGAGCAAGATAAAAGTAAGAAGTACCTACTATGAAATAGATCTTATTTTAAAATAAGAAAGCTTGACTTTTAAATTACTATTGTAACGAAAAAATCACAATAAAGATTCATGACTTTTTCTCTTCGTAATCTCAAAAGAACACAATAATATTTGTTTAACTATATTGTTTTATCTATTTTCATAAATAGAACATGACTATAGCCTTTTTCAGCTAGGATGATTCCTGTGACACTTCACTTCCGAATCGCGTAGGTATACTATGTCAGCAATATATTTTAAAAAATAATTTATATACTGTAGCAATTTAGTAAAAAAAAATGTAAAAACTACACCTCAGGAAATATACAGAAAAATCTGTGTCTATTTCATTTAATTAAATACGATAGAAAAGTAATTCATTTTTTTTTTGTAATGCAATGTGCGATTCGAAACAGGGTAGAGTTGAGACACAACGGAATCGACAACTGCCTATGTTAATTAGTCGATAACAGTGAAAAAGAAGATACATTAAATTTTAAACAAAACAAAATTCAGCGAATTTTTTGATGCTACAAATTAAATGTTTCTGCTGACATTAACATTGGCAGATTAATGTTTTATTTTACAAGATAAATAAGTCCATACAATCCTATCGTACATTATGTTTACGTGGGATGATATAAGGTAACAGGATTCCATGTGGCCGGAATAGTAGTAAAACATATTGAAATTTCTCCAAAGTAGACATACACTCAACGTCAAAAAATAGCACCTTTTAAATTTTCTCTTAAGCCTTATTAACACTTTACAAATGCGTAAATGGCATGTACCCCCACCACTAGTGACCTCGTTTGAAAGCCCAATAAATAAACTTAATAAACAACATTTCATTGCATTAAAAAAAAGCATAATAACATAAATGTGACATTTAAAAAAGTATGCAAATTTGTTCCTTTTAAGGGCCGCTGGTTGGGCAATTGTCCTACAACTTGTGGGTGTTAAAGGGTCAATGCAGGTATAATAGGGGGTGATGCATTATCTAACCGTTTAAAAAAAAGTATTAAGTAAGTTGTTTTAATACAAAAAGCATAATTAAGGAGTGTTATTGTTTTGTAAACTTGTATCTTTGTTTTGTTTTATTCAAATAAAAATAAAAAAGTTAAATTGTGTTGGGTACTCCTTTTCGTTTCCTTTCGAATGATATACAACATTTCCTTCATAAATTGATTCCAAATAAGGTTTAACTAAATAAAAAAATGGGGTTTTTAAAAGGTGCGATTTTTCTGATGGTGAGTGTAGACTCTTAGAAATAATCGATTGATAAGTCGATAGGATTTCAATAAAGGACATCTCTAGAACTGTCAAACTTGAAACGTGACAGGAATCGTCTTACGTGAAAAATACTATAATTCTAAGTGAGGCTTGTCCTAAAAATATAATAATGACTCGCAATGATAATTTATTTTGCTCCATCAAAAATTTCCTTCAGCAAGTCCAGATGACTTGTCACCTCTTACATGAAATTTGCAATTTTTTTATATACATAAGTATATATTTTTATGTGTTTTCAATCATCGACCTCCATTAAGTTTTCCAAAGATCTGTAAATCGGACTTAAGTCGGTCGATGAATAAAAATGTAATGTTTTAGTGTAATTAGCTTTTGTATTATTATTATTATATAAATAAATTTGTACCAGAACTGACTGTATAGTATAAAATAAAGTGGAATGTGATGTCTAAAGTATGACATGAAAGGAAATAATTCTCATTTAAATATTTGCATAAAAAATGCGACAGAATTTTCACTTACAAAAATTAAATTATTTATTGAAGTTTACTTTTGAGTTGTTCATTAATTGAAATATCAATAAGAATAATACAATCCAGAAAACAATCGTTGAAATCTGAATCTGAGTGAATCGCGAAGATTTTTGATGAAATATTACAGAGTATAAAATTTCACAATAAAATTGTATATTCAAGACTTTCGACTCTTTTTTTACTTTTTAACGACTTTATTTTAACAACTTTGTGATTAGTATCAACGAAGATCTAGACAAAAATAATTTAATAATTTTTTAGTCAAGTTAATCAGTTGGTCACAATTCACAATTTTTTTTTTCAGTTATTTTCCATGTTTTAGAAAATGCTGTTTTCCGAGTAGGCCATAATAATAACCAATTTTATTTTGTTAACAGACAGACGGATTAGAGGTTTTCCTTATATACAATAATGGTCAATTGAATACATAATGTTTATTGGGCATGTTGTGAAAAATTAAGGGTTTTCAACCCAATAATAAGCTGAAATAACTGTTAAAATTCTGAAGTAGAGAGGAGAGTTGTTGGTTGTAATATAATAATTATGTTATAGTAAAGTAGATGATTTGATATGCAACTGCAAGTGGAAAAATAACAAAATCAATATAATATTACCATAAAACATTATTCCGAAATTTCAAATTAAATCTTTTTTAAATAACAGTACTGTCTGTTCAAATATACATATGCAAAACGGTAAGGAAAAGGGTAGAAATTTTAGTAGGTATTTTTATTTTTGTTCAAAAGAATCTGTGAATACCATTCATTAGCAGTTGCGCATCAAAGCGAGTAGATTTTGCTAAATTGATATAAAGAGTTTTTGCATTTTATATATCGAGAAAAATACATATGTAACAAATTATAATAAGCTTTCGAATCTGACGTTAACAATCGGACAATATCTTAGAAGAAACATAACACTCCTAGTCTATAAAATCACTGATTTAATCTTTAAGGTCTAAACTCAGTTCTCAAAGTATCGTCACTTGCTTATTACTACATGCTATAGACACGAATTTAGTTTGGTCACAAGTTCTATAAAAGTGATTTTTAAAAATAGGGTGCCATTCCATAGTAGTATTTGGTTATTAAATGGTAATTTATAGAATTTATCGGCTTTTTACAGCCGTGGTTACCATTTGATTTGCAAAATATGGCCTCATGTTCTTGTAGTACAGTAAGACGGTTATTTTGAGACAAGTGTGCGTTCATATAAGCAAGAACTGGATATTAAATACGAACTAAATCGTTGAACTAGGCGAGAATTAATGGCATGGCAGTCGTGGTATATTGTGAATGTGAACGCACCCTAACATAATATCGCTTAAAAAAAGTTGCATAGTTTTAAAGCAGGTTTTAACGAGAGTAAAAGTATTATATTATATAGCCTATCCCCAAGTATCTTCCTTGTATCTAACAATTCATATATTATAATTTGTATGTAAATCTAAATTATTGACTAATATTAAATTGCAATTACATGAAATTCAATACTTAATTATTTTATGTAAATACCTAAATAAAGAAACATTTGAATGAAGACATTGTTTCATTTCATATTATCATTTCTATACCTTGCCCTATTTTTAGGGTTTCGTAGCCTAATGGCAAAAAACGAAACCCTTATAGATTCGTCATGTCCGATGTATGTCACACCCACTTTATCAAACCTATACGTGTGGGGTATCTATAGATAGGTCTTCAAAAGTTAAATTGATTTACGGTCGGCTTCAATAATCTATCTACAGTAAGTGATAGGCTTACTAGAGCTTTGTTGCCTAGATACTTTTGTTAATCAGCCCAAAATAACAGCGGTTGCTAAGTAACCTAACCAAGATAGGCTTATCTCTTGATAGGGAAAGATTATTGAAACCGGCCATTAACCGTTTGAAAGATGTACACTTCCAAAGTGGCAAAATGTGTCCCCCCCCCCCCCCCTCTAACTGTTAAAAATAAGAAAGTGAAAAATCTAAAAAAATATTATGCTGTAGACATTTATAAAAACTTTCAGCGAAAATTTGTTTGAACGAAATATATTATGCAGTTTCAGAGCTATAGCACATTTGCCAAATATAACTTTGTCATTTATACAGACGGTATGAAAAACAAAGTTATCTTTGCAGGCGAAAAATTATAGTGGTATTGGGTAGGTGTATTTAATATATAATAGAAACTTTATTGCACACGTTACAAAAACAAACGTATACAGAGAAAATGACAAAAAAGAGGAACACACAATAGGCGGTCTTATCGCTACATAGCAATCTCTCTCTGGCTCTGGCTCTTCCAGGCAAACTTGGGTGAGAGACAAAACTTCATGTGGGAGTTCGACTTGCACTTGGCCGATTTTTTTATGAATAGGTAAACTAAGTACGTAAAATAAAACCAACAAATAAAATTTATTTTTATTCAGCAAGTCACTAGGTCAATAGTTAATATTATAAACGCAACACTTATTACAATCTTAAGTCTTTGTACAAGGCAATTTCATATCAACAATATACCATTTTCAACGGAAAGCAAACGTTTTTCGACAACACAAGACAAAAACACTGACGCTTATAGGAAATACACTCGGCTGCAAAGAAATCGAACCACTGCGTTATTTTCATACAAATATCCTCGCTGTATGGCTAGCGCAGACGACGGATCACGGAGGACCTTTTGTCCGCGACACGTTTTTATTGTCAACCAAATAAGATTGAATTTAGATCGCGTATATCCATGAAAAGTACGCGATAGTCTTCGTTATATTTCAACTTTATGTTCTTAGTAATAAGGTCGTGTGGCGGACAAAAAGTCCTCCAATGTCCGTCGTCTGCGCATGCCCTTACAGTCTCATTATTCGAAAAGTATAAACAGTTATGTAAACATTTGTACGTCGATTTATGAGTCGAATACTCTAGTTGCGAATTAAAGTACCAAAATTCAAGAAAACTTTCAGTTTTGTGCAAAGCGGGGAAAACAAATACACTCGATCCGGTTTCCTACAAATTCATATGGAATGAAAATTAAACATTTGTAAAATTTTAGAAAATCAAGAAATGTTTTCGGTTGTTTTAATGCTAATTGGTTAGTTGAACATTTGACCTCGCCATCAACACCCAAATCTTTGCAGATATACACATACTTTTTTATTTATTAGACCGTGAAGTGAGCACGTCTGTAAGAAAATAAGGCAGTGGTTCGATTTCTTTGCAGCCGAGTGTATTACTTTCCTTCATTGTAATAAAAAGTATATAATAATAAAAAACAAAGGCACAACACTATGATTAAATAATTAATATAAATGCATGAAATCAGATTCTTAAATTTATTTCACAATCTTTGCTTCCCGTCTTACCCGCCATTTGGTTTACTAAGATGATTTATTTCACTATAAAAAAATATTAATCTTAAGCAACGCTGAAAATTTTAACAGAATTTGAGTAAATTTAACAGAAAAAATTGAGTATTTCTATCCAAAAAATCTCGTAAGTACGTACATAAAAAATCTTGTTTTGAGCTTTCATGAAGATAGGAATGTGTGCGTAAAACGTTTTATCCACGTTAACATGACAAACTCGTTTTCGTATCACCATAAGGTCTTTGAGTCTGCAAGAACACAACTTAAAATTACGGAGAGTTAAACGAAATTAATAATAAATGGTAATACTTTTTGATAATGGACGATAATAGTAAAAATTAATAAGGTCTTAATACCAACTTTAAACATATAACTAAACCCTTTCTAGGACTATATAATTTTGGTGCAAAAACAATAATATAAGTCGATAAGTGCTACTAATATTAATGGTTTTCATTCACCCATCTTAAAATATAGAACAATCTTCACAAGTTCAGGTAAATTAATTTTGAAACAAAAAAATATAATTGTTTTTTTTATAAGAACATACTTTGAACTAGTTATATAAATATGTAGTTATTTCATAAGTATAAGTCATCCTATTCAATAAGATGGGTGAAGTTACAATAAACCGACAGCTTCCAAAATTATATTTGATTACTATTATTAAACGACAGTGAATTATTCAAACTAATTTTCAAAATAAATATGTTGTTATTAACGACAAATAAGTATTGGAAGATTTAAATATAATTACTCAAAAATGCATTACATACAATCATAACAGACTAAATACAATAATACATATTATTATGTATAACTAGCTTTTATATGAAATGGCAGCCAGTCTTACATTCGTTACATTACAAATCGTAAGTAAATAAACAAAATATTTCTAGTTTCTAGTTTAGCCAATGATTAAAAATGCAAATAAAACTTTCAAAATGGCATATATTTCATATATTTTCATCTAGCTTTGCTAGGAATATAGTAATTAATTACTTTTCGATACGATCTAAGTTCACACTAGGTCGGGTGACGCACAAAAATCAAAATTCAAAGATATGCCGTCTGTAGTCCGGCGCATGTTACAAGTCTACTAAAAATAAATACTATCCGACCAAGACAATAAGGTGCATGACAGGAATGCAGTTTTGCACTTTTGGCACCTGATTATAATAGCGCTAAAGTGATTAACTAATCTATTAACGCTTTTTTAAATATTGGTTTTAAGTTAGTTTTTGTAACTTTTTCTCAATTGTCATGCGCCTATTGTCGGATTTAGTATGTATCAAATATGTATATGCGCATGGATGAGTGTTTGTGTACCTAGGCATTTGTGTATGTGTGTGTTTGTGCATGCGTGTATGCGTATATGCGTGTTTATGCATGCAAGTGTGCGAGTAAATGTTTTTAGTAAGCCTTTGGCTACCAGCAAATAAATATGGTTGGCATGAATGACAGCATGTCTGGCAGCATGGTATGATAAAAACTATAGAAAACTCGCTAGTGTCCAGGGTTGGAAAAATATAGTTTTTTTTTTCAAAATTTATAAAACAAACCTAAAAATGTTTTAAACAAGTTTTTTTACTTTTTATTTTAAAATTATCAATTTCTAATCAATTACACCTCTAATATTTCATTTTTCAATGTTTAAATTCGTCCTAATAAATATTTACAAAAATCGATCAGTTGATAAAGATTTGTTTTCATTGCGTAGACGTACTACTCGATTTTATCTCTAATCAGTACTGAACACTTAACGCTTTTAATTGTTTGTTCTGATGTCCATTATTGTGAAAAAAAACATCAAAATAAATATTTAAAGAAATGTAATACCCACTACATAATCCATTGAATTAATTTCTTCGAACGGTCGACATAGACTTTCGCCGAGGGAAATTACCTACCGCGTGGCGGGGAATTACCTATGAAGAGAAAAATACGATACCTAACGAGAGCCTTACTTTCTAATATTTCATTTAATTATTATCGATTCAGTGACTGAAAAATACCAATATACATAGATAGACTCAACTTTTCATTTCAAGCCATTAAGCGTCTTAATATTTATTTGTTTTCATAATATGGCTGCTCATTCGCGATCTAAAGTTGTTTTTATTTTAAACCTTGTTTTTGTTATAAAACTTGTTTTAAACTGAGTTTTTAACCACATAATAAAAAAAAAAAAAAATTAAAACTGTTTTAAAACAACTCGTTTTAATCATGCCAACCCTGCTAGTGTATTTCGTATGATACATCAAATTATCGACACTATCTTTCAAGATACAATAGAATTTTGAGTATTTTAGAAACAGTGTTATATATCGCTGTGAAATTACATTACGCTGGTGATGCGCCGTATTTACTTAGGCATATTTATCATTTAGGCCTGATTCCTTACGTTTACAAACGCAGTGGTGGTTTTCAGCCTGAAGAGATGTCTCATATGAATGATACAACATGAATGGATGAACAATACATGGAGATGTTTTCATTTGTGAATAAATTAAGGACCGGTTTAATCAGCGACTGATAAGTAGTACCCTTATTACGAGTTTGGCAAACGTATTCGAAAACTATCGCTTCGTCTCTGTCATATCCATAGACTGCTTCACCGACATTAGAGCATCCGATAGTTGTCGAAAACGTTGACAGTAAATGTCAACTCGTACTAAAGGCACTGGATAGTTTACTTGGGACATAATTTGACATATTTTTCATATTGCAATGGTCAAATGATCTGCCGTAAAAGCTATCCAGTACCCCTATTACGAGTTTGCTTATGACATTTACAGGACTCGTGAGCGTAGACTATCGGATACACTGCTCATGTCGGTAAAACAGTCACTAAATATGAAAGAGACAGAGCTACATTTTACATTAACGTTTACTGTAACGTCGAGTTTGCCAAACTCGTAATAGGCCTACTGGGGGCTAAATGTCTAATTTTAAAATCTATTGCGATTTTCGATCCTTTCAATTCGTTATTTGAAAGATATTAACATGCTTCAGACCGTCACTATTTGACATTTGAAAGGGATTGTAATCGGGACGCGTTTTGAATGGTGTTGAATGAACGAAATTGAACTGTCTAAGCAAAGTGACAGACGAAAATATCTTTCAAATGTACGGAGAAGTGTAATTTAAAACATCATTCGTTCCGAAAGGGATTGCGATTATAAGTTACACAATTCCATAAATCTCTATACAATAAATACCTTTGAAAGGGATTGTGTAGATTTTGAAATTAGACAATTAGGGGGCAGAATTTATTTGTCAGTGGTGAAACCGGTCCTTTATCTGTTAAAGGTGTTAGTTTTTTTTGTTTCATGTGGTAAGTTTTATGTAGTCCATATTTCCTGAGAGTATTTAGGGCCGGTTTCATCACCAACAGATAAGTTATAGAATAGAATAGAATTGACATAAAGTTGTTTTTTTTTGTAATTTCACAGATGCCAATGTCACTTTATAAAAATAATCCTGCTTTAAACTGTTTTTTCGTAATGATTAGCTGAGTTTAGTAAATATTGATTCAAATTTACGTACAAATTAAATTAATCATAGCTACATTTTTCTTTCTTAATTAACGGCCTGCTCGTGATAAAATTCGCGAATTAGCCAATGTCAAGTAAATATATTTTGTGTTATAAAGAAATTGTACGGTAAAATAATAAAAAAAACGCTTATTGAGAAAAAGGTCTCTGTATCCTGTATAGCTGCATTATAACCAGTCAACGGTCTATGAGCAACTTCACAATAATAAATACAGATAGAGACAGAACACACGCTTTAGGCCTAAATTTACACGCAAGAGCAGGATGAAGCTGTCGTCTGGTAGTTTTGAACGCTTAAGTATCCAGTGTATTGACCGTCGAAATGCCTTGGATGCCTTAATATCCACGGTATATGGAGCGGTTACGGCAGCATTTTTTTTACAAAATGGCGGCATTGGCACCTGACAAAATTACCCTATTGAAGTAACAATCCGGCTATAGTGTACATATTACAACTGTCTGTGGTGAGGCCGCCCCTAATAGCTAACGCAGACGACGGATAACGGAGGACTTTTTGTCCGCGACACGTCTTTATTGTTAACCAAATAAGATTCAACTTAGATCGCGTATGTCCATGAAAAGTACGCGATAGTCCTCGTTATTTATTTAACTTTATGTTCTTAGTTATAAGGTCGTGTCGCGGACAAAAAGTCCTCCAATGTCCGTCGTCTGCGCAGGCCCTTAATGTTTTGTTAACTTTCACTTATTAGTCGTATCCTGATAAGTGGTTGTTTCGTGTGGTGGTTTCAAAGTTACTTAGTCGGCCTTCCTCGGCCTTCGCTTGCGGACCTCGGGCCGCTCCTTGTCCGCGGCCGAGTCGCCGCCCTCCTGCGGCTTCTCGGGCTCGTCCTCCGATGACTGGTCCGATGAAAGAATCACGGTTGTATTAATGTGATCAACGAACTACTACAAGATAAAAAGTTTTTAGTACCTATGATATTAATTTTAATAAGTGTATTATTTATGACGACCTGTTTGGCGCAGGGGTACTAAACCCGCCTTCTGCGCCAGAGGTCCCGGGTTCGATCCCCGGACAAGACAAATATTTGTGTGCACGAACATGTCTATTTCTCTTGGTCTGGGTGTTTAATATGTATATTATGTATGTATTTACAAAAAAAAAGTATATAAGTATGTTTATCCTTTATCTAGTATCCATAACACAAGTTCTTCATGAAACTTAACGTGGGCTAGATAATTGGTGTGATTGTATGCAATTATTTATTTATTTATTTATATAGTAGTATGTTTGTTAGTCATGATCTTGTTAATTAATAATATTGTATTCGGTTGTTTAATTTAAGTATAATGTAAGTCCTTTTTGCCTGAAACACAGGGTATTCCTAGTTCAGGATAATTATATAATTATAGTTTTTGTAAAAAATTCTAGGCTGTAAGTTTTTAACACTGTAATGTTTTGATTATTGAATAAATTATTTATTATTATTAATTATTTAAATTATTACTACTTCAGCCATCTTAGGGAAAATAACACTGTGATATCTTAACAAATATTATAAATGCAAAGTATGTTTGTTTGTTCTTTTTTCACGCCCTTACTAAGCAATCAATTGACTTAATTTTTGGCATAGACTTAGTTGAAAGAACGGAGAGTGGCATAGGCTGTTTTGTCCCAATATTCCCGCCGGAACGGGAAAGGAAAATAATGTTTGTAAACAAACCACCCATATTTTGTGATTTTTGCATTTTTCAATGCAATTTTTATACTGCATGCAGATATGGGTCCCATCTGAGAATTCACATGTGGCCGAGTTGTTTTTTTCCATTAGTTTTCTGTTTAAAATTTATCTTAAGTATAAACCACCCATACTAGAAAAAATACTTTTTTATTACATGTTTTAGAAATAAGCTAACTTATATTGTTGATGTTCAAGTTTGCTATATGGTATTAGATGTCTGAAATATAACGTATTTGTGTATTAATTACGAAAAGTGTCCAAATGTTTGTTTACAAACATTCTTTCAGTAAGATGGCTGGAGTATTTTTCGTCATAATTTTATCTATTTTCGTAACTGATAAAAAAAACTAAATTTTTGCTTCATTTTTCGTTTTACTGTAACGTTATAATGAATGTGTTGTTGCAAATAAATAAATAAGTTGTGTATTAACAGGGATAGAGTAACGAGCGATAAGATGTATATTATGTTATGACTTTTAAATTTTACATTTCTATTTTTTAAGATAAGTTTTCACTAGAAAAAAACACAATTTGATTTCTAGTAAAATATCATATAATTATGAATAATAGTTTTATTTATACTCACATCACTGGCAGAATTCTTCTCAGGGTCGCTGTTAGCCGGGTCGGCGTCGTCTACGATGTCATCATTCAACAGTTCCTGAGACAATAAGTTATGTTTGTATTGACTTATCGAGCAACGAGTGTTGATAAAGGCCACACATGATAGATCTACAGCAATGGGGATATTAAATAAATAAATATTCCTTAGACTCACACCAATTAACCTAGCCCCAAAGTAAGCACTGTAAGGCTTGTGTTATGGGATACTAGGGTAACGGATATATATACATATAATTATACATACAGTGTCACATAATTAACGATACTAGTCGATTTTCATACAAACGAGGTAACTTTGGAGCCTTGGTTCTCTGCCAAGGGTTGACAGAGCTGAGATCCGATAATGGCCATCTAGGGAGTGAATGGAGGACATCCAGATTGCTATAAACACTCAACTGATCAGCAGGGCTATCATTTGTCAGTTGAAGCTCATAAAATTACCATATATGGTCATTTAACTGTCAAATGAAGCCATGTCCATATCCATATTTTTTACGCGATAGCCCCCCAGATCAACATTCTAAGAGATGTAAGGATATGTTTAAAAAAACGGCGAAAATCAGTACATAGTATATAGCAAAGTCGCTTCCCGCTGTCTGTCCCTATGTATGCTTAGATCTTTATAACTACGCAACGGGTTTTGATGCGGTTTTTTTTAAATAGATAGAGTGATTCAAGAGGAAGTTTTATATGTATAATAACCTTCAATATAGAGTAGAGAAATACTGTAATTTTTGAGGTTTCTAATGTGATGTCGTAAATGATTACATTTTTTCCGCTTACATAGCAAACGCAGGCTGACCCCTACGAGATTTATCAAAATAATGTACTAAGTATTTGAACACCTTGAAAAGGTCTACAGAAAACTCCGCGGTGGTATATGTTTATCTCTTATGGATAACCCACAATAGCATAAGTCGTGTAGTCCACGCGGGCGAAGCCGCGGGCGGGAAGCTAGTAGCATATAAATGTATGAAAATTCTGAAACTGAAAACTCTGATCTTTACATCCTTTAGAATGTTGATCAGACCAGTTAGGGATGTATAGTATAGCAATCTGAATCTCCTCCATTCACTCCCTAGATGGGCATTATCAGATCACAGCTCGGTCAATCCTTGACAGAGAACCAACATACCACTCTACCATGGAGGTCGTCAAACAATCGACATTACAATGGGGCTGGTAATGATATTACCTGGTCATCATCTTTCTTCTTATTCTGATCTCCTTTGGCCAGCTTTTCCAGTTCCGCATTCGTCACGAAAACTTTGCCGGCGCGACGCGGCGGGTACAGTAAGTCTATGATGCACACCAGGATCTATGGACAGACAAACATATTGTAGTATGATTTCGATATTTAAATTCACTTAGAATGTCTATTTTACTGTTCTATCTTTTCTTTTGCAATTTGCCTTCCGCCCGCTACTTCGTCCGCGAGGAATTAGGTTTCAATACGATCACGTTTATTCCCTATCCCTATAGAATATCAAAAAATTCTTTCTTAGTGCTTAGTCGGTTCAGCCGTTTGGGCTGTGCGTTGTCTGTCAGTCAGTCACGGTATTGTTTTATAAGTATAAGATAGAGGATCGATAGATATATTAATTTAATCGTATAGCGCATTAAAATTAATATTTGCCATTAGTTGATCTTTCAGCAGATTTGCTGTATGAAAGTAATTGAACCAAAAACTAATAATATTTTTTTGTCTGAAAACATCTTTGTATTGAAATAAAACAACTTTTACGGATATCAAACGCGCTATATTTCCACGAACTAAGTTGTAATTGTTCGTATTTTTAGGTTTTTGGGGTTTTTTGATTTTCCCGACGTTTGAATGTTTGAACTGAATGAACAGTGCGCGCCAAAACATAAGATGTACGTATCTTTGTATTGGTTAGAAATCTTCAAAGATGAACAACTGACAAAAATGAAAAGGTAAAAAAATACTAAGATACTCGATTTTAACAGTAACTGTAGCATAAGGATTTCAAATAATTCATAGTTACCAATCCGAGCAAAGCACCAACGAATATGGTGACGATGGCGAAGATCAGGTATGAGCCCCACGTAGGCAGTCCATATGTCTCCATCAGGGTGTTGTGGACGCTCTGAAATAAAAACAAAATCTTAAAACAAGTATTGTTATTATTAGACACCTCCCATCTGTGTTGATGTGCGATTGTATATAAAGTGATCGTAATATTAAAGTACCCTAAATATTGATGTAAGCAAATTTTACCCAAAAGAAACATTCCTTCATTTTCAAAAATAAGTTAAATTGCATTCAAAGACTTGAAAAATTACATACCTGCCAGCGTAGCATGTGCACCGCGACTCGATGTCGACGCTTATCTCGCGGTGTCTGTCTCGCTCATATCAGTACGGTGTGAGCGGGACAGACAATACGCTCGCGCGAGAAAAGTGTCGAGATAGCTTTGTCGAGGTGCTCATGCTACGCATGCAGCACCGGAATTCGAAAGAAAAAAACCATCACGTACCTTTATGGTACTATTCGATAGTGTTAAGTATGAAGATCAATTTAGCTTAAGTAACTTAATGTCTTAAATTAAAGACAAAGCCAGGAAAGATAAAAGATTACATAGATCAATACATTATTCTACCTACCTCTAACTCAAACTAAGTACAATTAAAAATGAAGTTCACTTTAACTTACTTAGTAGCTCGAAATATGAACCATATGCAGCAATACACTGATTTTAATTGTAAAGTTATTGACTTCTTTGACTAATATTTACCATGATTCCATACTAAAGGCGAAAAAACAAGAGTTCGATATATGAATAAGTTTGTCAATAGGATTTTTAAGAGTTGTTTTTAATTTTATATACTATTCTACTCGCACTAAATTGCCCTTTATGGTTTACACTATCGATTAATACCATAAAAGTACACGGATGTTAGATTTCTTATTCCGCCGGTCCCGGTACAGGTAAACGATTATTCAAAAATCTTTGAATGCAGTTTAATATATTTTTTAAATTTAATTTCCTTTGCGTAAAATTTGCTCACATCAATATTTAGGGTACTTACCCTCCAATGAACGTCTTTTTTTCCACCCTGTATAAATGGATAGGATACTTAAAAATGAACAATAAATAGTCAGGCTGGTGAGATAATTGATGTTAAAGACACAAAGGTGATACTTTGAGACGGCATTATTTATTTATAACTCTAATTATCTGGCTAACGAGGCATTATATAGGTATCATAACATTTTTTTTACCTCATATGCTTTGAAAAGAAGGTTGTTTTGTCAATCAGTTTAGGCCTAGAAAATCGCTTTTTGCGGCCTAGCGCGGCAAAGTACTTTTTTAATTTAATACCTTAAAATATGTCATAATGCGTTCCGAATCATTACATTTTATTCTTATTTTAAATAGCTATAAATTAATTATAATACTCCGTTTTGGTTTTATTGTATTATTTTAGTTCATTGTATCATAAAAACAATAACAATAAGATGAAACTATTTGTTATAAAAAAATTCTATTAGGCTGGGTGAGATTTCACAATCTATGATTGGATTTCGGAACGTGACATAAATCTTTATTTTTGAATTGTCTTTGTCTTGTACCTCATGTCAGTGTCAACATTTACGGAATCGTTTTTATTGTTATTTATAAGTAACAATATATTCCTACTTTAAATAACTTTTAATTAACTATAGTATTATAGTTAATTAAAAGTTTTTATATCATTAAAACAACGAGAAAAATATTTAGATTAAACTTTATGTTTAAAGATTTTTTACCGGAAGTTGACCGCGGAAACAACCATAAAATGTTCCTCGCTGTTGTGAGGTGAAAAATTGTGTGTTGCGCTCGGCAGAAAAGTTTTTAGCGTCTTGTACCTTTGAAATTCTCGCTTCGCTCAGGATTCAATCTTTGATTCAATACTAGAATCCTTCACTTGCTCAGCTTTCAATAAAGGTGACTCGCCGCTAAATAACCAACTTTCCAGCCTTGCATAACAAATAACTATTGTTCCTCTGGTGTTCATTTATATAGGTATTATCGCGTGACGTCATTTTGTTTTTTTTTTAATGGCGTCTTATTCTTGGATGAGGCTAGCCTCCATACAAAAAAGTTCAAAACCTTTAAGCTCCCAGTTATGTGCTTGCTACTCTACTCACTCTTAGGACTTGGCTGAGCTTGAAAAACTCCGCCACCAAAGTCATCTGTAGGGAATCCGGGGCCTTCCACCCGGGGATGGGGTCGGTCTGCTTCCACCGCTGCTGCTCCACGAAGCCGAGCATCGAGGTTGCGTCACGGGGGCCTTTGTATTGACGGAACTCTCCATCTTTTACGCTGGAAAGAATAACCAGTGCGCTGAGAAAATCTGTTTCTAATGTGATCAGATATCAGTTTGTTAAGTTCATGGGCAATTAAGTATATTGGCAAATAAGCTTTATTAATTTGTCATGGAATAACAAAGAATTTTTTTTTTTAACTTTTTTTAAAAGCATGCTTATTGGACAGATAATACCGACAGATAAGTTCTGGATAGCTTATCTGACAGATAATAACCGACATGAGTTCTGAATAGCTTATTTGACAGATAAGTTATGGATAGCTTATCTAGCAGATATTTCGTTTTTTTTTTCATATTACAACTGAAAAATTATCTGCCAGAACTTATATGATAAGTTATCCAGAACTTATCTGTCGGTTATTATTTTCAAGCTATCCAGAACTTATCAGTCGGTCATTATCTGTCAGATAAGCTATCACGTCTGGAAAATAGAAGAAAAATACAGAGATAGACAATGTATTTATTTGTAATAAGATTTAAAATGAAACCTGGGGGCCTACCATCAACTGTAATGCGAATCATTTTAGGCTATTTTCAGGTAGTAAGTGCGGGACGCCGCTAGACGCGCCATATGGCAGCATCCCACTCTCACAACCTACAATGAATTGCATTACAGTTGATGGTAAGGCCCCTGAGCTACAAGTTGTCAGAACCCTCTTGCATTTTAATTATTTATAAGGACGCTAACGTGAAAATTGGTCAACAGTACAATTTATGGTTGGTTTCAGAATTAATCATTTCAAGATGAGAATATCTCCAACTCAACTTAGAGCAAAATATTCAATAGTATGCATGAGTGAGGTTTGAGAAATTCTAAACTGAAATTTTCAATACAGAAACAGACCATTAGTCAAAATCCAAACCACTCACTGGAATATAGTAGGCAGCGCGGTGACGACGAACCGTCCACTAAGGCCGGGCGACTTGGTGACGTCCACAGCGGCGGCCTTCACACCAAGGGCTTTGCGGGACGCCTGTTGCGAGAGCTCACGCCACGCTGGAGCTAGTGCGTTGCACGCGGGACACCAGGGCGCGTAGCTGTAGTTGGAAAGGCCAGGATTATTACATGCTTTTAGAAACTCGCAAAGACAAATGGCTGACGCCAGAACTTCTAGAGCTCAGTAGGAACATCTGTGCGATGGCCAAAACCTCAGGACACTGCAAACTAAACCGGCACCAATTTGACAGCAGACACCTTATTTATAAACACAATATCTATGTATCTATCTGGGACGGCACATAATTAGCCCGAAGGAACCAAAAATTTCTTAAAGCTAATAACTAATCCCGGAGGACTTGGTGACGTCCACCGCTGCGGCCTTCACGACGAGGGCTTTGCGGGACGCCTGCTGCGACAGCTCGCGCCACGCCGGTGCTAGTGCGTTGCACGCGGGAGACTAGAACCCCTAGTACGAGTTGACATTTACTGTCAACGTTTACGATAACTATCGAATCCTCTTCTCATGTCGGTAAAGCAGTCTATGGATATAAAAGAGACAAAGCGATAGTTTTCGAACGATTTTAGTTTGCCAAACTCGTACTAAGGGTACAGGGGGCGTAGCTGTTCGAAAAACCATGATTATTACATGTCAAATCGGTTATAGAAGGATACTCGCAAAAACGATTAGGTGAACTTCTAGAGCTCAGCGGGACGGACAAGTGTGCGAAATGGCTAACACCTCAACTGGACTGCGGCCACCTAATTTACAAACGCAGTATCAATCAGGGACGGAAAATAATTAGCCCAGGGGAACTAAAATATCTAAAAACTAATAACTAAGCCAGACAACTAAACAAACTTAGGTGACAAACTTGTGGGCTACTAATGCAAATGTGAGCCAACTTTAATTCAGCCAGCTTATAAGAGAAAGCCAAAGTTATTTCAGTGTGCCTCGTTGTTTTTTTTGTTTTAAACAAATTATTTTTGTGTAAATATTTTGTTACAGCACACTCGCATTACAGACAACATAAGATCACATTCTCATTAACATAACAATGCAGTGAGTTCTGCAAGAGTGTTAGGTTCATTTTGAATTCAGTGTGATGTCATTGTTTCATCTGTATGTGACCAATCACCTAATTAATATACAATGTAGGTGGAAATACTAAAATAGAATCTTTTGAAAATGCATACAAAGAGATAAAATTTGACAAAATTCCTTTTAAATAAGTTATTTCCCCTATGTTTGAACACTAATATCTGGAATTTGTAGTACCTATCAATGGTTTGGGTATAATGAAAAATTAGATAATAGGGGCAGTTAAGCAGGGTTGGAGAAAATCATGACTTTTTAAAATAAAAAAATCTAATATTTCATGTTTTTTTTTTTAATCTAAATTAAACCTTCCCTTTTTTTTATTTTGTCGTTTTACCATACCAATCCATCCTTCCGCAGGCAACTTTGCCCGTGTGGAATGGTTCGCGGCTGACCAGTGACCCCCGCATCATGACCACCCATAATGCGCTAGTGGTTCTTGATCATTACCTATCTTTTTAACCAACTTCAAAAAAGTAGGAGGAGGTTCTCAATTCAATGGAATCTTTTTTTTCTTAGTTATTTTAATGATATGTCCTAAGATATTCATCAAAATCCAATGATGTCAAGGGCAATTTTGTTCATAATGAAATACTTGAAATGAACAACATATTTATTTGGATAAGGATTAAGAATTTAGATAAGGATTAAGGATTTGGAATTGCACAAAGTAAACATAAGAAACCAACTGGGGATCGAAAAGGCTAGAAAATTTGTTTTTTTGATATGTATTATAACACTAATTTAAACTTAATAGTACCTAGTCACTAGTCTTGATTAAATTTCGTAAATTAATCATTTTTGATTGAATCATTGATTTTTATTAAATAAATAATTTATTTAAATCAAAATGATTTAAATGGTGCCAACCCTGGTTAAGGGCTAGTATTTGGTGTGAAAGAAATAGCTATGGTATATGGGAAGGATGAAGTGAAACAAAAAGATGACTGAGAAACAGGCTGGTCTTTGAATTCTAATACAGTTTTGACATTGTCAGACAAAATTATAGGACTCCATGCTATATTAGCTCCGAGTGTCAAACAAGAATAGAAGAGCTTAGCTTCTGACTCAGTTTGATCAATCATGTATCCTTAATGCTACTTCAAGGCTGATTATTGGTTATCAAAAACAATTATGTACGTGAGAAATATGACTTTTACGGTTCTAGATGTTGATGAATCAAAATATAATAACATTGACTCAGAACTTGGTTAACGAGGTAAGTTGAGATAACGCCAGTGATATCATTAAAAGTGAGAAAAGTCCACTTAAGGAGACAATAGAGGAGTGCGTCATGTATTTTGAAACGGTTCTTAGACCTCCGACGACCTTGCAATGGTTTATTGAACTCGGTGCGACGAAAGTAACAACCCACGTAATTTTTTCATTATTCATACTCTACAAAGAAATTAATATCCTCTAAAATTCACTGGTTTTCCAAACTCAACAATCAATAGATTTACAAGACGTTTGTAGCTAAAAATACGACAAACTGACACGTTTTTCACACGATACCGGCTATTGAAAATTACTCACAATTCGACCATCCATTCGCCTTCAAGTATGTCTCTCCAATTATCTTCATTTAGCTCACGATTAGTAGTAACTAAACTTGTGAAACAACATAAAATAACAGTGGAAAATAGAAATAAATGAAAAATTTTTGGAGAAGAGTACAGACGCGCCATGTTTGATTATGTTGCTGCTGTGTTGCCAATAATTAAAATTTAAAACTACTGTCTTGTCTACTAAAATGTTTTTTTTTATGGTAGAAAGTAGTAGTCAAATCAAAACCAATGTAATAAATAACCTTAAAGTATAATAATAATATATAATAATAATATATATTACTGAATGACAAGTAGTTCATACATTACAGTTAGTAGGTGGTAAGTTAAATTGTTTTTGACAAGTGTTTTAATACTCAATAGTTTTGTCGCTGTTACAGGCATTTTTGTCGCAAGGAGTAGTGAGTTTGTAATGCATCCCTTTTGTGAATAAATTTTTATTCACCTCACACGCTCGGAAAAGGAGGTTTTATCATTCAATTATTTCTGCGTCGAAAACAGCATATTACCAGCCTAGCGTGGAACTGGTAAACTATTTTTTTAATTAAAAAAGAAAAATACGTCGAAACGAATACGAACGTCGTAACGCGTTCTGAACCGCAATATTGACTTTTTATGTTACATTTTATTCTTATTTTAAATAACTTTGAAATGATTATTCCTTGTTCCTAGTTCCTTGAATCATAAAAACAATAACAATAAGATCAAACTATTTGTTATAAAATTTTATATTTAGGCTGACTGAGGTTTCTCAACCTATGATTGGATTTTGGAACGTGACATAGAAATCTTTATTTTCAAATTGTCTTTGTCTTTTGTACCTCATGTCAATGTCAACATTACCCGAATCGATTTTATTGTTTTTATAGTAACATTTTATTTCTATTTTAAATAACTTTGAATTAACTATAATAGTTTTTTTTTAATATTTAAGTTTTTTATATCATTAGAACAACAAGAATAAGGTATACGTAACTATTTACATTAAACTTTTTGTTCAAAAATTTTTTTACCTGAAGTGGACCTCGGAAACAATTTAAAAAAATCCTCGCTATTGTGAGGTGAAAAATTGTTTGTTGGGCTCGGCAGAAAAGTTTTAAGTTTTTTTACCTTTGAAACCCTCGCTACGCTCAGGATTCAATTCTAGAATCCTTCGCTTGCTTAAGTTTCAATAGCGGTAATTCGCCGCTAGATTCAACTTTCCAGCCTAGCATAGCAAAATAACTATTGACCTGCATTTCTTATTTCTTCATCAGGGAAAATACGAACACAAACTTGTTTATTTCTACTAATACTTGATTGATTTTCAAATACTGGCAACCTTAAGTTTTTTTCGTTTGAAGTAATTTTGAAGTCAAAGAACCAGAAAACTTACGTACTATTGTACATTACTATATTATTTGTGGATAGTATCTCTGACACGTGCCATAAATATAATTTTACAATATAGACTATTTTGTGATAACATTTATGGTGTATGGACTTTATCCCTGAAGCAATTAAAACTAAGAAACAAAAAAGTTGATCTCATAATGTGCCAATTCTTCATCTAGAATAGTTTTTTTTATTAGATAAATAAAAAATAATGTTATAGGACATTTAGATCCAAAAGTGATAAAAGACCCATAACGAAAACGAACTTTACTGTACAGTAAACGTAAAGAAAAACTCATGGTAGGTACCCACTCAGAACTTCGACGACAAAATCGAGTTGAAATCCCTCCGTGCATGCAATACTGCTTCCACCTTTGGGGTGGTTCAGCAAAATACCAGCTAGCCGCACTCGATTCGGTGGAACGCAGAGCCAGGTAACTCGTTGGGTATGATGCACAGAATAGTACTATTACTCACATTTTGTATGAGAATCTGTAGTTCTGCTACTGCCCACTAGAGGCGCTGTACAGATCCAAAATACAAAATGTCTATTAGAGTATTCGCGACAGAACAAACAAGGTAACTCCACACATAAAATAAAGAGGTTGCGTAAAGTTGTTGCTGAATATTGTAACTCCGCACCTAAATTACAATGCCGCGTTGTACCTAATCCTAATCATTTGCAATAATATGCATCAAAGCCGTGTCTGTTTGTTACATAAATACAATAATAAAAATCAGTGTTCTGAATGATTTTTCGAACTTACAATTTTATGGCTCGAAAGGACGGAAAGTTGTATGTATAGGCTTAAAAAAGTGAAAACGCTTAAAAACGGACTTACTGTGTTATGCTTTTTAGGTCCAGCTGTCACCTTCAATTCAAGAATAAAAAAGTAATAAGGAAAAGCTGTAAAATAAAAATGGTATAATGTATTTATCTATATTCTATTATTTTGTTTTGCATTGCTAGCATAATAATTTATTAGAACGACATCTAAATGCAGTGGGTAAGAAGTTGTTTCTTCTTTAATATAATAGATGGCGCTACCAACTGCATATTGCATTATTGCAAAGAGCATTGGACCGGATTTCCAAAGGTCGCGGACTCGATTCCCGTCTGAGAATTCACTTGTGGCCGAGGTAATCTTTTCCAATATTTTTCTATTTAAAATTTACCATAAGTATAAAAATAGCATTGAAAAATGCAAAAATTACAAAATCATAAAATAAGTTTTCTTGTCTGCAATAATAATAAGAGCAAATTCTGATACGGGTTCTGCCAAAGGTTGTGGGTTCAAGTCCCGTCTGTGAAAACTTGTGATTGTGAATTCTTCTTCATGTCTGACGACTTTGGCCCTGAATTTGACCACCTCGATAGTTAAGTCCATTTTCACAATATTTATAAATAACAAGTTATGATATAAGTACTAATTTTATAAATGCGATTAAAGTTTCTGAGGATGGATGTTTGTTTACACGCAAAAACAACGAACGGATTTGAAGGAAGTTTTAGCATACAGATAGTTTCGAGCCTATTGGACTGAAACATTGAACAATTGAAACAAAAACACACAACCGTGTGATAAATCACACAGTAGAAACCAATTAGGACAAGAGCACGGGTCAGCAAGTGGTCAACATTATGTTGTCCACAGTACCACGCTCGAGTGTCAGTGTGAGGTGACGCGTGGGGCTTCGTCGGCTTCCATCGATCGGTCCGGGTTCGAGGCCTCGCGGTGCTAATGTGATTATAGTTTCGTTTACTTTTTGTTGTTGTTGTCTAGATGTCTTGTAGTATTCCAGTCGGTTTTTTATTTTAATAATGTAAGTATATGGTACATTTTAAATAGAAGAAGAAGTGAATTCTCAGATGGGACTTATTACGGTTTTCGCAATTTTTCCTTTATCTGTACTATAAGACGTTACTTCGTACCAAATTTCAAGATTCTAAGTTCACGGGAAGGACCCTGTAGGTTTTGATTCCCGTGCGAGTTTCGAAAATTTGCGGCATAAACGGCTGCATGTATCTTTTGATTGCTTTGGCTTAGAAGCTGGTCCTCCCGGCCCACCATTGAGCCTTTTTGGCCGAATGGGGGGCCGAGAGGCGTCAGATGAACCCAGCATAACCTTTTGGTACTCGTAAACGCATTCCCCTCACTAAAAAAAGGTACTACGCTACTTTGAATTTGCCAAAGTTGGGGCCAACGTGTGGAGCCGGCATAAGACGGATTTTGTGTCAAATAACCGTATGATTAAACGACCGATTAACGCTAAACGTCATTTAAATGTCGTTGTCGTTTGTTTGAAGTTTAAAGGGACTAAGGGACAGACTCTTGTTATAAACCACGATTACCTATCTAATCGACAGTTGGTGAATTTCTAGAAGCTACGCACTTCAAAGTTTCTACGATAATTAAGTAATTACCAAGGTAAGTAGACAGTATACTTTTGTTGCGCGAGTTCACTTATATTATTTGTAGCCACTTCAGACATAAAACTTGACATAAACATTGCTGCGCTGCTATTATACGTAAAAACTTGTCCACCAGACGCTTATGCATTTGAATAAATAAATAGATATCGATCGCCCGAGTGACAGTTGTCAAACATCAAAATATTTTACGCGCGCTTTCTGAGTGACACAACGCCGATATCTATGGTAGGGCTGGCATCTAACTAATTTAATCATCATTTTATTTTTAATAATTTTATACTTATGTTAGCCACGTACTTTGATCGTTGTTTAACTAACTTACACTCGCGAGTTTTTGCGGGGTTTTCCAGGTAACATTTCATTGGGACAGAAACTATCCTATTTATTAAGGTATAAATCAGGGCATTAGTGGGAAGGAGTGCTTGCTTTTGTGATATAAACTATCTGCTTGTCAAAGTTCATCCCAATCCGTGCAACCGTTTGAGAGTAACAATATAGTACAAACTTTTATATTTATGATTGATTACCATACCATACACATTTTGATTTTTCTTAGCGCGTATTTCACTATAGACAAACCTCTATCTGTCCTGTATATAGCTTTAGTAAAATCTGAATGAATTAGAAAAATAAACTGAATTATGATTTTGTTGCAAATGACAAATAGAAGAGGTCATCTTATTCATGATTTGCAATTAAGTACCTAAGTATTACGAGTTACGACTAATCTATTCCTGATTTTAAAAATATTGTAGTTTAGAAAATAAAATTGCTTATAATTGTTATTTCCGATAAATAAAAACTTTAATTTTGATGAGGGTCTTCAGTTTTTTCTCATTAGTGAGGGTCCGCATCATTTGCATAATATAACAATAAAACAAGCAGCCATCGTAACAGTAGACTGGCTCCTCGACTATAAGTCACTATTTCAGTAAAAAATCAAATACAAATTTTCGAAGTCTTATCAAAGCTGCAAAGTATCAACCCTATCTTGCCCCAGTTTCGAAATTCAAGCTTCGAGTTTTATTTTTCGATTTTCAAATATCTAACGCGGAGGCAGCGGTTGTTTATTTTCACAGAAAGCCATTGTTTGTGGACAAGATATTTCGTATCTAGATCAATATGGTGGCTGGTGGCACTTCGGAAATATAATTATTGTTTGGAAGCATGTTGTGTGGAGTTTTTGTGCGTGACTGTGCGTTTCGGTTCGTGTCGCCTTTGTTGAAGCCCTTGATAAGGTGATAAGTGCTGCAATGTTGAGGATGGAATTTTGTTTTTTTTTGGTTTGAATCAAAAAGTTTTGGTTTTGACGTCATGTGATTCACCTTCTTAAGTAAAACTGCCTTGTTAGTTGCAGCTTTTTAACTGTGTTTTTTTAAAGTAAGTAGGTAAGAATCTAAATATATTATTTAAGTAGTTAAATATCACTTTTAATTAAATTTTCATGGTCACTATTACTACCATTACTTATTAGGAAAAACGGCATTTTTGCTATGTTTACATGGTAAAAATCCCAGTTTTCTAATAATGTTAAGTAGTTGTTAACTGATCAAATGTTTCACTGGTGTTTTATTTACAGTAACATGAATTCGTTCAATAACTTACATTTTGCCTCTGAGACCTAATGTCTTCGTCGTCTCGGCCACATGACAGCCACTGCTGGGTATAGACCTCCCCCCAAGGATCTCCACGAATCGGTCCTGCGCTGCCCGATTCCAGCGCGCCACCTTGTCGGGGGCCTACTCACGTCGTCGAGGAGGAGGAGGAGGAGAGCGTCGTCATGCATGCGTAGCATGAGCACCTCGACACTTTTCTCACGCGAGTGTATTATCTGTCCCACTCACACCGTACTGTTATGAGCGGGACAGGCATCGCGAGATAAGCGTCGTCAGCGAGTCGCGGTGCGCATGCTACGCTGGCTGTGCTTGGTCGCCATTCCAGATCCTTTCCGCCCCAACGGCCATCGGTTCTTCTCGCTATGTGTCCCGCCCACTGCCACTTCACCTGAGCAATCCTTCGAGCGAGACGAGGGTTACTTTGTACTCCTAAGAATGTCTTATCATCCCAAATTCCCAATTCCTTGTTGGCTAAAGTTTATAATATGCTAAGATTCAGCTGATTGACACGTGGTATGATAATGTTTTCCATTTCATGTGGGCACATACATGTAGCTTATGATATACCTACCTATAAGTAGAGGGTTATTCAATCAAATTAGCTTAATTTTGTATTGAAATTGCTGTAGGTACAGTGCGTTTCATCGTATAAGTATTCCCATTTCCGCTATGTTAATACACCTGTATGCCAAGATGGCGATGGCGCGAACGCGTTAGAAACATATTTCAAAACCATTTTACTTTCACCGCTTTCTATTGTTTTGAGCATGATTTTAACACAGAATCCATAATTAAAAAAATCTGCATCAAATTCTTGACATAATAAAATTAACCTTGCCTTTTGACAGAAATCAACAGGGGTACCAACATAGCGGAAAAAGTATTATACTATGAAACGCACTGTAAATGAAATGTGCTGCTTGTATTTAGATTAGATTAGGTAAGTAAATTCCTAATAGTCGCTGTGTCTGTGTGGTCCGCGAAATCAAATTTAATTTAATTCAACTTTAAAGGAATTAATTAAGTTTGCTCTATGATTTATCAAATCAGTGTTGTTTTATGTATCAGTTGAAAGTAATCTCCGAACCGGTCTGTAGGTAAGCAATTAATAAATAAAATTGTAATCGAAAACAGTTGAAAAACAGAGTGACGCATTAAGCCATCTCTCGAGGCGTCGGTCGTTGCGGCGACAGGGCGACATAATTTCAAATCGAAACGTCACGAAATACGACACACCTGTCAAATTATACTTCTTTTTTTCAATTTACATTTTTTTTCACGTTTGAAATTTTTCGGCCAGTCTCAGTTGTCAAATTAGACGCTCCGTGTGTTCGATATTTAACACTTTGACACTGGCAGCTAATCCCCCAACACTATTATTTTCTTTTTTCAAATCTCTCGAGTGTCATGATGGCGGGCGGAATACTTTAATCCTTTTAAACGTGGGCTCTTAGTACCTACATAAAGTTGCATCGTATTTCTCTACTTGGGTGCTCTCGATTTACGAAATTTGATATGTTATCGATAAAATAATCGGTGGAAAAATCTTTCTCCTGCTAAAAACTACAGTGTACTTGCAGTTTACGATTAGGTTGAAAGATCGCTCGAATCGCGTTTTACCCGAAATCCTCAACCAGTTAAAATCCTGGGCCCGTATTCACGATGACCACTGAGCTATTCCTTGCTCAAACCCCACCATGTCATAGGTATCTGGTTTAGACATTTTCAAAATCCATTTTCTCTATGAGATTCACAAATTTTAAAGTCATTTTCTTTGTATAATAACTATTATTTGTGAGTGCCATGAAGTGTACGGTCAAGAGCACGTACGGTTTTATATTTGCACTACGAAAACCGCCGCTATTACGAGCGACGTAAGGGCGCCTTTAAGGTCAAAGTGTAAAGCCGTACCTGCTGTTGACTGTACATTAACTATTTAATTTCTGTCATGGCGAAAACGAATTTTGAAAATGTCGTCAGTACCTATAGTCATTGTTGTGGTTCGAGCAAGGAATCGCTAAGTGTTCATAGTGAATAAGTGAAATACAACAATGCGAACATCTTTCAAAATAAATATTTTTCTATTTCTATTTCTATTGTGTCTTTTGTTTTTTTCTTAGCATAAATAAAATCGACTCTAAGCGTTAAATAAATTTGGAATTTGAATTTGAAATTCCACAATAGAGTTCAAAATCGCGTAGCGCGTAAAGTCGAGCGCGGTCACCGGTGACCGCTTAGTGGTAACTGGGGGCCTATTCTAGCTTTGTGACAACTGAAAATAATTATTTTTCTAGCCCTATTTCTTTATAAGAAATGAATCTAGGGAATCTCTACTAAGTACTTACCTAGGTACTATCAAAATGTTTTAGTATCAAAGAGCTTCGATAATCCTATCAAGTCTAAGATTGATTTCGGTGATTTTTTTACACATTATTAGTGACTGCAGAAAATCTCAAATTCGAGATGTGGATGCGCGAGAATTGCCCTCCTGAAAGCATGCAGTTAAATTGTGGTTATCATACCAGTAGGTAGGTACAGTCGGAGAACTTCCAGGTCGACCAGTACAGAATTTTAGGAGCTTTATTTAAAAAGTAGCTATATAAAAAACGTTTATATCACAAATAATAGAATGCTAATAGTTATACTTATTCCATTTGAATACTAAATTATTTCTTTACTTATTTTCCGAAAATCATTTCCCAAAAAATCTCTCTCTACTGGTCAACCGGGAAGTTCCCCGCATGTACGTAGTTTTAATGTTGTTTTTACTTAGTAAAGGTACTTGTAAAACAACCTCCATCGGATAATATACAGTCCACAATAAAACGTGGAGGCGAACAATGTTTTATTATTCGAACTATCGCTCAAAGTATTAACTGATAGATTAGGTATCTACGCAGCATCGCTTGTCAATCACTCCACCTACCTGGAAGCAACAATGACTAAATAAAAATTAATAAACTGAATAAAATACTCCGCGTTCCAAAAGACCATATCCCACGGCGACAATGTTTAAAAAATAATTGATAGAAAAAAAGTATAATAATCCAATCGACGTGCGGCCACACTGAACGAGCTTCCAAATTCAAATTTTGAGAAGGCCTGTATGTAGGTAGGTAGTAGGGTTTTTTTAAATTTTTTCATATATTCGGTTAGTAAAGTATCTTTAGAGGTACGTTAAATTAGAGTTAGAGTCTAGCTAATGCTTCATTTGCAAAAGCCTTCATGTCAATATTTTCAATAATTATTTTTCTGACATACCTAAATTTCATTTGACAAGTATTGTTATAAATTTCTTTATTTTTATGTGACAACATTTTCACGTTTTAGTTCTCAACAAAATATATGCTGGTGACTTTATTATAATATATCAAATTGTACCATTTTTGAACATAAATAAATCTTATCTTATCTTATCTTAATGAAAGCTGACACTGAAAAAAGGTGGGAAGTAAAAAAAACTGATTTTGACAATAAAAATGTACTTGAAAAAGCCACTGACACGTGACATTATTTTTAACCGACTTCAATAAAAGAAGGAGGTTATCAATTCGTCTTGTATATTTTTTAATGTAAGTATGTACACCGATTACTCGAAGACGGCTGGACCGATTTCAATGATTCAAACGTTATAACAAGCCGCCTTATTCAGAAACCTTCGGAAACTTTTCTAGAGCGGAATGTATGCATTTGTCACTGTTCAGAAAATACTCAGTGTCAGCTTTCATTAGTCAAACTCTAGCACTCAAAATCTTTCGTTCGCCAATGCGCTCATTTTATAATTTAAAATAAACTGATTTTCATTTAACTAGTACTCGAAAAATTTCCGTTTGAGGCTCCAGCATCGCAGTACAAACTCGATTATTGTATTTGACTCTGCTTGCGTCGATAAAAGTTTAGAAAAATAAGGTATTATAATTCTAAAAGAAAAAGTAAGAGTATAAATAGTTTCTTTTATTGCGAAGCAATTGTTTTTCCTTTGGATAATTCACTCACGTGGTAGCACCTGCTACCTTTATTACACATATTTCAGATTTAACTAAACAACTTTGAAAATCTGGTGTTCTTCTCATTCTAAACACCTTCGAAGACCATGGTACGTAACGGTACAATATTTATTAGGATTAGTGCCTTTGACCATTAGATATGATTCATTTATCGTGTCAAAGTCAGACAAACATGAAACAATCTATTTTATTCATTCAATCATACAAATCTTAAAAAAACAACAAACAATAGGTGCGATCAAACCGATTCAAATGAACGCAAGTGGTGCCACCTGTCGTGATCTAGCGTGTGAATGATCTATAGACCTCTGATCTATGGTCGATCAATGATTTGGCAATAATTTTTACAATGAACTACTTGGGTAGCTGCGATTTAGTAGGGTTACCAAATTTTATTTGGTTTTTTTGGGCAACATAGAAGTCTCGATCTAAGAGACTTTAAGTCTCGGTAGCTCAGCGGCTAGAGCATTGGACCGGATTTCAAAAGGTCGCGGCTTCGATTCCCGTCTGAGAATTCACTTGTGGCCGAGTTAATTTATTCCAATATTTTTCTATTTAAAATTTACCATAAGTATAAAAATAGCATTGAAAAATGCAAAAATTACAAAATCATAAAAAACATAGAAGTTATATCCATTGTTTTATTTTAATATCAGTATTATTATTATTATTAATTATTATTTTATTTTAATATCAGTAATAGGTTAATGTCCTATATTAATATCCTATATACCTTCTCCTTATCCATTCATAAAGAAGGCCAGTGCCTCAACAGTGGGGACATTAAAAATGGCTGATGACGACGACGAATAGGTTAATGCCAAAGTTGAATTTATGAAGCACTTTTTTGGGCTTAGATAGATATTATAGTACTGACAAAATATTGAAATTAATTAACGGAATATCTTTTATCCAAAGTTTCAATCAAATTCATTCCTTCATCAAATTAATTCGAGTTTAAATTCGTCACATTTTGTATACTAAAGTAGAAATTTGAAGGTTAGTTCGAGTCCCGTCGGAGAAACTTGGAGACATGTTTTTTCTAATTAAAGTCATATATTAGCATTGAGAGGCAAAAATTCACAAATATCGTCTTTTTTATGATTTTATTTTTTGCATTTTACTATGCTATTTTTATACTTATGATAAATTTTAAATAGAAAAATATTGGAAAAAAAAACAACTCGGCCACAAGTGAATTCTCAGTTGGCACATTCTCAGATGGGACATTCTCAGATGGTCCCATCTGAGAATTCACTTGTGGCCGAATTGTTTTTTTCCAATATTTTTCTATTATTGGCCACAATGGAAAAAAACAATTCGGCCACAAGTGAATTCTCATATGGGACCATCTGAGAATGTCCCATCTGAGAATGTGCCAACTGAGAATTCACTTGTAGCCGAGTTGTTTTTTTTCCAATATTTTTCTATTTAAAATTTATCATAAATATAATGTCTCTTATATTCAGCTTCAAGTTCCAGCGAGAACAACCTTAAGGCGACCCGCAGGACTTGCTGTGCCGCGGCCGCAACAAATTATCGTCGCAATTATTTTTTCTCAAGAACGGCTGCAGAGTATAATAAAATTGCAGACTTTACTAAGACCTATTTAATTCTAGTTCGCGAAAGTTGCAAAACCTTATGATGCAAAAATGGTTCGCTGTATCTCCGACTGTCCGTTCGGGATGCTGATTGTGCTGTTACTATGTTTAGTGTTTACATACCTTAATTGTTTAGTGTGTGATAAATATTAAACAAGAAAATATACTAGAAAAAAGCAACTAGTCTCATGTCGCCCTGACGGGATACGAACCCGCATCCTTGGGAGTCCGGCCCAATGCACTAACCAATTATGCTACAGAGAGCTATGAGGACACGTCGAATTTTTCTAGCTACCTACATGTATGTGTATAGTAGGCGACATGAGACTAGTTGCTTTTTTCTAGTATATTTTCTTGTTTAATATTTATCACATAAAAATAGTATTGTAAAATGCAAAACTAAAAAGTTATGTTTAGTGTGTGTTACGTTACGTTTATTATAAAAGTTTATTTTTTAGCAAGCATGAGTTGTTATATGCGAAAACAGAAATGGTGCATAGATTTATACATTCATTACCTATAATGTTATTTTGTCACTATAGGTTTTCCTATGAAAATTATATTAAAAAACTAAAAAATAAATATCCACGACATAATTTTCTAACACAACCATATCAAAAAGCCCAGACTTTCAGACGGAATCCCAAATTGTCCGGACACCTCCGGACAAGTCCCGGACGATTGATGGTGACCCTCCTTATGAGTGACAAGGATCAGGCTTCGTGTCATTGTCACACTATGAGGAGGCGTGTGAAACTTTATGACAACAAACAGGCGAAAATATTCCATAAAAACGTTTTTTTTTGCTTTCATACGAATAGCGCGTATCATGCGCATAATTTGGTTTGGATTGTTGCGTAAGGAGCTATGAAGCGATACCTATTTATAAAAAAATCTTCAAAATTAGGCGTTTGTCGTTTTTTTGTCGTAAATAGTAGTTGTGGCTATTGAGCTCTATTAGCCCCCTGATTATGTAACTTGTTTCTATATCAACGTTTGATTTAAAGTGCAGTCACATTGCTGCTTTAGTAAAAATCAATGTGACAGCTATCTTACTAAAGCAGCAATGTAACTACAATTTAAATAAATTTCAATCAAAATCTGTTAGCAACAGAGTTAGATAATTAACTAGCTGTACCATAATACTTCAATGAGTGTGGCAAGCTTTGATGTTTTGTACGTACAATCGGGTAATTTTTCGGTTGATCGTTTTCTCGGAAAGTCTAAGGTTAAAGAAATAATTTATTATTCAAATGAAATACCTGTTAATGTTCTATTATTTGTGATAAAAACGTTTTTTATTACTTTTTAAAAAAAGCTCCCTAACAAAACTCTACTGGTCAACCGGGAAATTCCGGCGACTGTACAAGAAAAAAAGTAGAGTAAAGTAACTTGTTTTATATGGCTCAGATGGGACTCGAACCCAAATCATTGGTGTCGGGGCAACTACTCTTTAAATTGAGCTACTGAGACCTCAGAAGATAAGACAATTTTTTTTTTTACACATTTCCTTTATATTTAAGGTAGTATTATGTATAGGTTTACCCTACCGAGTAAAAAAATACCTCGGCATTCGATTGATTAGAGCCTATTGGTTAACAAATTAATTCCGAATTGAACTTTTTGAATTGACAGTGTAACTTTTCTAAAAAAAAAGTTTTTGTCCATAAAAGAAATGCTTGGAATTATGTATGTAACATACGATATTTTTTGAAAATAAGATACTTAAGTAAATTAAAAAAAAAACATACAACCACACCAATTATCTAGCTCATGGTAAGTTTCAAAAGAACTTTTGTTATGTATGCTAGACAACGGATAATCATACTTTTACACATTTTTTTGTACTAGATACATACACTACTAGGTAGCTACATAGGTACTTAATATACATAATTAAGACAAATAGACATGTTCATGCACAAAAATATTTGTTTTGTCCGGGATCGTCATATCGAACCTGGGACCCTCTGAGTACTATACGCCAGACAGGTCGTTCAAAGTACCATAGAGTTTCCCGCCTTTTCTGAATGTCATCATGACAGCCGTAATGGTTATTTTCTCGGCAGAGGGCTACCCTGTGTGGCCTGATCTCCCGAGGGACCGCCACACAAACAGTATTGTGTTACGCTAGTTTGGCTGCGTAATAGCCTCCTTAATATTAAAAGCCAGTGGCTTTTGCCTTACGTTGTTATTGGTACGGGGAAAATAGAATGATGATAAGATTTTCTTTTGATTGTTTCTGTTCTTTATTATGTTTGGTACCAAATAAACTTCCATTTATTCAATCAAATAGATTAAGGCCGTGCCGTGCTCACTTTGGACGCTTTTCGTACGAATTTTACTCGTACGAACCTACATATTGTAACACGCACGAACGATCCCATTCTTCCAAGTTCTATGGGAGCACACATACTGGGTGCGAGAGTCGTACGTATACGTACGTGTAGTTCTGACGTCTGAAAACAATCCGATCTTGTTGCGATTTTAAAACACGTTCGTGCGTAGAAAGCAATATCACCGGAACTCTACTTACCTATTTGACAGAGAAATGCAAATTAGTGTGCGCACTTCATTCGTACGATACACTATCAATACGTATTCGTACGAACAATTCGTGTCTAAGAGCTAGCGCAGACGACGGATAACGGAAGACTTTTTGTCCGCGACACGTCTTTATTTTTAACCAAATAAGATTCAACTTAGACCGCGTATGTCCGCGAAAAGTACGCGATAGTCTTCGTTATTTATTCAACTTTATGATCTTAGTCATAAGGTCGTGTCGCGGACAAAAAGTCCTTCAATGTCCGTCGTCTGCGCTGGCCATAAAGTGAGCGCGGCCAAAGCGGCACTTCTAATCACTTCCGAAAGCAATGCGAGGAAACTACTAACTTTATTCGCAGTTACCTACTTCAAAATTCAAGTTTAAAAATATTGTAGACAAACAGAAATTCTGTTATCAATAAAATTAAACAAAGTTTAACAGTGGACGTGTAGTTTAATTAAAGTTATAACATGTACTTAGGTAAGTAGTTGTAAGTTACTAGTAAAAAAATGGAGTGGGTTTCTTATTTTTCCACGTGGTATCGAAATATTGAGTCTGAAATAGAAAATGCTGCAGCAGTGTTAGGTATATACTTATTAGATTTTCTATTAGCAAGTATCATTACGGAAGGTAGTTATATTATAGATTTGAAGCTGACTATATTTTCTGTGTCATTACTTGGCTGTCTGTAACAAAGCTTGAAGATATTGCTACTAATTGCAACAGTTTCAATCCAAACTTCATTCATGGATTTTTTTCGTAGGCTGTCATAAATCTAAGTTTCTTGGTCATCTCATCACTCGTTTTTGAAAAGAAAAAAAAACGTGGGAATCTCTATGGTCTATTATAGGAACATGAAGGCAGTTCCGATTTACCTGAATGGAGGTTCCTATTGTAATCCCGGATTCAAATGTGTGCACAGGTGTATTTGTATGGATGTATATTTTTTCTAAAATCTATCAATCAAACATTTATTTTACGGACTTTGTGTTTCATTCGACATAATAATGTTGGGATTTGTGTACATTTTTTTCTTATAATTTATTGCGTAGGTAAATGAGCTTTGTTTGACAAACATCACATTTCTTTACTTCAAACGTGAAATAAATCGGGTCAACGTTGTCTCGATGATCAAATAAAGACAAACACTAAAGTTGGATAACAAATATCGTTAACTGGGCCCATACAATAGTTTTTTTTCCGTTAAATCAAACATAATAAATATATATATTTTCTGGTAATGAAGGTCTCAGGAAACAGTTAAATAAATTATACTGAAAGTGCTGGCTGACCTGCGTCACGTCATGATCTGGCAAAAAAACCGCAAGGTACAGAGAGTCTTAGTGATTTGCAAGGCAACCGGACCTTCTATTCCACGGCCTACGCAAGAGAAGGAAGAGCAATTTAGGTAAGTAAAGTTATATTAAAGTTAATAAGATACTTTATTGGTACAACATTCCGATTTACAGCTCTCTCCTAAAACATCCCCAACAACTACCTCTGAAAAAAATGGTCAAGAGCGAGTCGGGCTCGCTAGAGAAATTGTTTTATTTTTCCTGTAATCTTGACATAAATTTCTATCATATAGAATAATTTCAGATTTTTCTCTGTAAACTTCGGAGATAGTGCAAGCATCGCTCTTTCATATTATGATGAAACATGCCCTAGTAGCCACACTGAATTTTTAAGACCCCCTGTCAGTCCTTCTCTCTTAATTGCAAAATAGTTGGGCAAACGTCATTTAAAACTATTCCAAATTTCAAGCTCATGGCAGTAGTTCTTAAGATATCCAGCTGTGACAGACAGACAGACAGACAGACTGAGTCGCACCATAAGGGTTGCTTTTTACCATTTTGGTACGGAACCCTAAAAACAAACCAAACTATCCAATATCCCAATCCGATGTTCCAAATGGTCCCAATACTTTCGGTTTTCCTCCAAATTCCAAATTTAAATACAAGCGTCGCTCGGCGGCAATATGACCATAAACAAGTTCTCCTTTTTTCTCCCGCTCTCGAGGCCGACCCTGCTTTTGTGCCAGTATCCTGCCCTTTTCACTGATACCTTTTTAAGGTAGAAATTTATTATCTATATTCGGGCATGACCAGTAGCATTTTAATTGTGAGTTATGAGGTTATGTTTTTGTTATTTTTTAAGTTTCCTGGCCGTACCGAAGGTCACCTTTGTGTTTTTTATAGACCTGAAATGTATATTGAGCTTTCTTAATTGAATTTGTTACGGATTTTACGGATGAAGCGGATTTTAGCGTTTATGTGTTCTAGCACAATGCACCGGATGTTCTTCCTGACTATTGCATGAAGCATTTGAATATTTATGGCTAGTGGATATAAAACTTTTTTGGTGAATTGGGACCAATTTTAAGATTTTGTAAGTTCAATTTAAGATTACTTTCAAATTATTATTTCCGTTAACTTTGCATTCAGCATCAGTATTAAGGTTACATATTAAAACTGACAAAAATCGGGCTAGATCCGATGTCCCAGAAATCGCTGTACAAGCATAATATGTGGGTAATACCACAGAATACTTGTAATACTTAAATTATATTTGGTAATTACCTATGTGAGTACCTCAACAAAGGCAGACATTTCATATTCAATAAATAAATAAAAAATAAAAAAATATACATTACGTTATGTTATTCAACAATACCTTTACCTACCTAATCTACATTATGCTTTGAATCGATACTTCTATTATGGACAATGACCGATTTTAAACATACAAAAAATTGTTTCATTTCGATTGTCACGAGCGATTATCATAGCAATGGATCCATATGCAATTTTGTCAAATCGAAGAATATTTTAATGAATAAAAGAAAAGGTTTAGTTAATACCTTCTCGTTTTTAAACGACAAAATAACCCACCCCAATTGTATTAAAGACATGTAACCAGTAGTAGGTATCCCGCTGCGCTTTTCACAATGTACGCTCCCAAGATTCTTTTATCTAATTATTTTTTAATTCTTTTATAGTCACCAGCCCGAAAACCTTGACATTCCAAAATAGCTCTTATGATGTACGCAAAAAAGACGTGCTCAAAGTCATGTAAAGCTTGCTGTCAACTGTACGATGCGCAAGGTCGTGTCATAGGAGTTTCAATTAAGAAGTATTTTGCCCGCACCTGGAGTCTGGACGACGATAAAAAGTGTTAAAAAAAGAAAATAATGAACAAGAAAAAATATAGGCGGTGATTCTTCCTGAGCGAAAATTATAATCGGCAATGGAGCTTGTAGTTTAATCCTTCGATCTTCTGTTTTTAGGGGTCCGTAGGGAAATTTCAATTTTATTGTATTATGTGTTACTTGCCTAAATTTTATTTAATATAGGTAATAAATTGGCATTTTCCTTTTTAATAACTCATTTATGAGATGTTCATAATAGCATAACAAGGAGAGAGCTACTTCCAATTGCCATATTGTCACCAAAGAAAATGTCCACTTTTGGTGCAAGCGCAATTGAAAACTAATCGTAGATGCAAAGTTCAAAATCATATTGTAATAGCACAGCGTAAGGGAAATATATAGACTGTGGTAATAGTCTGGTTCAAGGTTCTGGCTTAAAACTCTCAATTTTCTTTTACATATCCCATGATCAATGATATTTTATACATTTATAGTAATTTGCGTTGAATGATATCTGTGACCAACTTAGATATTATTCTGAGGCGACCAAGAACTTATTCCAATTTCAAATCTTTTCATTGTGCATAGAATAACGTCGGACCCCATATAGGGTCTTCCCAATTTTCACACACTGCGAGCTCTGACCAGCGTATGACTATCTGCTTCAAGTACACACATAATTATAATATCATTGCCCATGATTTATCCTAGCAAAGTTACTCTGCCGCAATTGATATTTGAGATAACATTTTCAATTATTGGGCCATAGAGCTTTTCATTATGTCTATGGAACTTTTTATTGTCTATGGAAGAACCAAAACTCGCCAAATCGTATCGCTCTTGGCTCGTTTTTTCGCCTTGTATTTTTTATTACCACCCGGCTTTACGTCAACGGGACCCGCCATTTTTTTTTAGCTATTTATATACCTACGCTAAAAAATCTATTCTTAGGCATCGTATGAGTTCTTTGAACATTTGATTTTTGATGCACAAAACTTTCCCGGCGATTTTAACTTTGAAAAATACATCCTGGGGCCTTGGCGTGAGTTGTTAGAGCAATATTTTAAAATGGCGCTATAGGCAGTGTATTAATATGGTAGGCATTACCTAAGTTAAGAATTATCTATTCTAATATTATAAAGAGGAAAGATTTGCATTTTTGTATGTAACGAATAAACTCAAAAACTACTGGACTGATTTTGACGAAATTTGGTATAGAGAATCCTTAGACCCCAAGTAGTAACATAGGCTATAAATGATCCCAAAATTCCCACGGGAACGGGAACAACGCGGGTGAAACCGCGCCCGGCCTCTAGTTTTCTATAAATAGCTTGTATTGTGCGATTTATTACATTCAAAGCCAAGCTAATAGGCAAGTCATATAATTTCACATTGATATTTTCTTCCTATTTTAATATTTGCTGACAATTCTTTGTAAACATTTGCAATGCTGCATTCCTCATGATGATTTGACTAATTGTTACGCACAGATACTAGTTTGTTTGCTTTCAGATATCGCTGGTTTGCTTCCATTCCACACAAGAAAAATTAAAATAAAAGAAAAATAAAATTTTTGTGTATGTACTTGCAAGTTTATCATATACTAAGCTACTATTATGAGCTTATACAAAATTGGTCTTGGTTTGGGTATTTGGATCAAAACACCCAAACGAAGACCAATGTTGCATCCAAAGTTATTAATGAAATTTACCTTAAACTAAAGTTGTACCCTACCTACTTTTTATTTTTTTTATGAACGACGGTGAGACTCTTAGCCTTTATCATACCTGATGTTAAGTATTGATAAGGCTGAAGATGGAAGCAAGCCTCTCCCGGAATCCTCACCCACTGAGGAACTGGCTATCTTATCTCGAACTGCCGGAACACAACAATGCTGAAAACATTGTTGTTATGGCGTCAGGCTTATATAAGATGGTGGTAGCTAGCCAGGCGGACATACAACAAGTCCTACCACCAACCAAACCGAATACAATATGTACCCCCGCTGGGAATCGAACCCGGGACCCCTGCGTCTGGTACCGGTGGTTGTACCACTAGACCACAGAGGCGGTTAAAACTTCATGGGCACACCCAATTTTTTACCGACTTTACAAGGAAGGAGGTTTTATTTATTTATTTTATTTTATTGTAGGTTATTAATTCGTTGCGTATATATTATATTTCTTAATGTTTATTTATCCATCTTATTCTAACTTGGCACGGTCAACACTTAAGAGCTTTTCAGACTACGCTATAATATAATAACATATAGCTTATAGCTCATAGCACAACGATATCGCTCACCATACATTTACTTAGATAGCGTATAGTAAGCCAATAATATATATTATAGCTAAGGTGAACGTATTCTAAGTAAATGTTAGGTGAGCGATATCGTTGTGCTATGAGCTATAAGCTATATGCTATCATATTATAGCGTAGTCTGAAAAGCGCTTTACTTTTACGAGTTATACAAAGGCGCTCTCAAAGTCAAAGTGTAAATCATGACGTGCTGTTGATGGTACACATAAACTAAAACTACCCTACAGATTAGGAAGCGGATATAAGCAGCCAGCATAGCGAAATAATGGAAATTAATCCACGATATGCGATTATGAATTTTTGATATCGCTATTTGGCCACTGCAGCCGTTGTTTTGCTACTCAAAAGGGTACCATAGACTAGAATTCGATTAACAGAGTAGATATGGGTTTAGGGTTACTGCGCAAGTGGATGGAATATTATAATTTATTATTTTACATCCGCGTCTGGGTGATAGAAGAAATACTTTTTCACCTCACACGGTCGGAAAAGGAGGATTCGTCATTCAGTTTCCGCGTAGAAAATTTTGCTTCGCTCAGGATTTAATCTTCCTTCACTTGCTCAGAATTCAATAGAGAATTTCAATAGAACTCGCCGCTAATAACCAACTTTCCAACCTTGAATAACAAATAACTATTTTTTAACAATAATTTTTTTCTAAGTTACTGACAAAAAGTATGGTAAAATCACATTATATAGCTTGAAAAACTAGAGTCATTGTGTTGCTGTGTGTTAAACTTGGCGTAAAATTAATAATAATAACAATAGTAGCAAACGCTATGCTAGCAAAGTAGCACACGTTAAGTTTCATGAATAACTTGTGTTATGGATACTAAACAACGGATAAACAAACAATTAATTTTTTTTTGTAAATACATACATAATATATTATATTTAACACCCAGACCAAGACAAATAGACTTATAGTAAATTTTAAATAGAAAAATATTGGAAAAAATTAACTCGGCCACAAGTGAATTCTCAGACGGGAATCGAACCCGCGACCTTTGGAAATCCGGTCCAATGCTCTAACCGCTGAGCTACCGAGACTTGTCTCGGTAGCTCAGCGGTATAAAAATAGCATTGACACAAAATTGACAAATGTTGACAAATATCCCATCGGTCAATTTGCCCCAGCCCTAGCGCTAACTATACTATACCTAGACAATACCGCGCCGGCACGTGGCACTGGCGGGCGACGACGACGACGGACGGTCGCAAATTGAGTGCTCCAATTACGGTGTCGAGTTCTATATGAAAATGCGCGGGAACTGACAGCAAGCTTTTTGAAAATAGAATTTAAAAAATGAAAATTTAAACTTACTAACGTCTTTGGAAGATGACGTCAAAAACCGCCATTTCCTTTAAAAAAAAGTAAAAGAATATCCATTTTTTTTACAATCACACTAATTATCTAGCTTAAAGTCAATTTCATCCGGAACTTTGTTATGGAAACTGAAATACACAAAGCAAAATGAAGAAACAAATACGAAGTTGTACACTTCGTATTTGTTTCTTCATTTTGCTCTTTTGCTTTTGAAGTCATCAAAATAACAATAGCTTTAGATCAGCGTTTCCCAATTAGTGGTACGCATACCCCTAGAGGTACGTGAGTTAGCATCAAGGGGTACGCGAGCAATCTCTTAACAAAGATATTAAATCAGTAGATAATAATGTAATAAATAGTCTTTTTTGGAGTGGTACGTAGTATAAACTAATTGGTAATCACTGTTTTAGATGATACCTAATTTAGTATTTTAGTTCATACCTACTTCAACAACCCAGTAATTATGCAAAAGTAATGAGAATTGATCCTGCCAGGCTACCACTTCAATTGAACGATTGTCAAAACCAATAAATGCAATAAAAAATACGTGTGGCACTCGGGGACTGTCGCAGCTATCGCATAGATATATTTATATTTTCACACAAATTTTCATACAGTTTTTTTAATCATTGACAATTTTGTTATTGACAATCGTAACTAAGCAACCAAACGCGGAAAAATGCGGTACCAGATTTTAAAAAGAAATTATATTTTCACACAAATTCTCATACAGTTTATTTTCATCATTGACAATTTTGTTATTCACAATCGTAACTAAGCAACCAAAACCTATCACACGGAGTGGGGGTGTAAGGTTTTATTTTCGTTACGGAATTTCTTGATTCGGTCGCCGCGCTCATAGCCCGCGATAAAAGCTATGCAATAGCTTAAGAAAATACAAAAATGCTGTCATGCAAAATCCACAATACACAAAAAACTAATAAAGCACTCATGCCATTTTCAAAGTTACTAATTATCTTACCAATTAAAGGTACTTACTTACACGCTGAGTTGATACTTCCTATCTATATCATTATAACCCTATTTACGTTACGCACGTGGCCAAAACGGTGCCGGTCGAAGATCAAATAAACCAAGAGGATTGGAGGCTAATCGCTTGCAACCAGTCAAAATGGGCTATGGTGGAATTCAGTTGGTAATTTAATTGATATCATTTGTTTGGTCGAGAGAGCTTGTTGTTAACATATATGTAATTTGAAATTATTCGCTAACTTAACTCTTTGGAGGATAGTAAACGGGTATAGTCGTTATAACAATAAAAAATCTATTGTGTCTCGATAATTTGCGTCTATGCTCAATTATCCGCCAAAGGGTTAATATAAGCATAGATGCAAATTATCAAATTGCAGTTACCTAAGTAAGTATCTTAGTTTATAGGATTTCAGTAATTATCTTTAACATTGGAAGTACCTATACTAAGTACTTTAAAGTATTCAGTCTTATTTTTTTTATAAGGTACAACAACAGGATAGAGCTAGGAGACTAAAGTCTATAATACCATTGCCTTTGCTTTCCACTTTTTTTTAAAGATTTGAAAAATTCACCGCATCGATTTCATACGTATGCGCCCGCAAATAGTTAAGTATGCATTTCTTAAAGAATACGAGCGTCAATTTATTTACGTTGAATATAAGAAACATAAGAGGAAATTAGGTAATTTATAGATATAATTATAACTTACAAATTGACGTCCGTCCTATTTAACGTAACTAGAAAGCAGTATTTGTTCGAATCGAAGTCTACGTTACAAAATCTCGTTATGCTTTACATTACATACAAAAGTAAATCCTAAAAAAGGTCTCACAGCCCACTTACCTATTAAGTAATCGATGGAAATATGTAAAATCGACAAAAATGCACAAACGAATCGCCTACTTAATTCTTTTCCTGCTTACACCAATAATTTCTTTCACATAAAAGATAAAAGGGGCAGCAAATTGAAAAGTCGAGTAGCGCATAATCGAATATTCCCCGATTTGCTCAATATCCAAACCACATCAAAGTATTTTCCAATTTAATTCGTTAAATCGTTTGAAAATTACGAAATAAGCAGAATTGGCGCGGTTTTCTCGTTTTAAGCGGGAGTTTTTTCTTTCTGCCTTGTCTTTTGTCGGTCGATTAGTGATTTACTTTTAAGTTACGTTAATGGGATTTGGTTACATAATAGAAAATTGGAAATCAAAGCGTTTTATAGGTAGGCGTATAGAAACTCATTGTTAAATTTTATGAATATACTTATACTGCATAAACAGCTTTTTTCTTCTTCTTGTACCTACTAATTGTTACCTATAAGTATTTTTTTTATTTATTAATTAGAAAGATAAATACGCGATCAGTGCGTTCTAGTTATTCACAAAAAGCTTGATTTATGCTGATCGTATAATAAGAAATTGAATTTTGTGAATTTCAAAAGGACTTCTTCGTTGGGACTCAATTTTTCGGCGCGTTAGACTCAAATTTAGGGTTGTCGATTTCTTAAAATAAATATTAAGATAATATTATTAATCATCTTCCATATTTTGCGGTGAAACTGTTTAAAAATATCAATGGTTTTGTAGTATATTTTCTTAAAAGTGTAGACTTGATTGTAAATGCTGTTTAAGAACGCTATGGCGTATAGAATATTTTCTTTAAAGTTTAGTGCTGATTGTAAAATAAATGTAATATAATATCAAAGACAGATAGTGACGCCCGTTATGTTTCTCAATACTATTGACTTTTAACATATGACTACTAAAGAATCATACTTCATACTTAATATTATAAATACGAAAGTATGTCAGTTCGTTTGTTTGTTTGTTCCTCTTTCACGCAAAAACTATTGAACGGATTTGGATGAAATTTGGCATGTAGGTAGGGAACCACGCGGGTAAAACCGCGGGCGGCCGCTAGTGTAAAATATTTGATCATCATATTCTACTTGCATTTCTTCAAGTGACATAAAACCAGGATACTGTTTCGTTTACTTATAGGTATTATTTAATTTTCAACGTTAGCATAAACCTATGTGCTTACTTACTTGATTTTCCATGACTTTGGAAAAGAAGACTGCTCTTAGATTTTGACTTACGACTTTATACTTATAATAAATTATAAATAATGAATAAATCAACTCGGCCACGTGAATTCTCAGATGGGAATCGATCGCACGGTCTCCAAGTCACGGTAGCTCAGTGGTTAGAACAGTGAGCCAGATTCCCAAAGGTCGTGGGTTCGATTCCCATTTGAGAATTCAATTATGCCCTTTCCAAATTTTTCTATTTAAAACTTATCATAAGTATAAAAATAGGGGTTTCAAGACATTTTTACAATAATAACGACTTTATTGTAAAAATGTCATGAAAAACCAAGATACACAGGTAAATTATGTTTGTTATTATGATACATATATCTATTTGTCCCTTTTGCCCAAATTTCTGTTTATCCAACATGGACAATGTTGGCTAAACATAATAATATATGTTTTTCACATCGGCAGCCCTGTCGGTTAAAGAGAATTTATTACATCATCCGCGCTCGAATTCGCGCCAAGCCGTTATCGTCTATGATCTATTTCCTTGTCTTTGATACGTGTACAAGTGATTGTGTTTTATGGAATTGTTTTTCTTATAGTCTCTTTGGAAGAATTCAAGAAATTAATGTGCAAATGGCTTGTTTACTCTAACAACTTGTTCAGATGTACAAAGTACCTACAAGAAACATTGAAATTCGTCTATAGTTTCTGTTATTACTGTGGATTTATGTACAGTCGACGCTAATTAATCATCAGTAATTCTTTGCTAATGGGTGATTCGTGAAGCCGTCAAAGCTATTTTCTATTTATTAAGTGAGTATGCTGCACTTATGTCGTTTTGATGCTACGTAAGCTGCGTTAATGTAACATAGCGAAAAGTATGATTGGTATCACACTGAGAAAAAACATAAAACAAACAAAAAATATACATAAAATTTAATGTGTGATTCGCAATGTAATACGTAAAAAATTGTTTTTGAAATTATGTTTACGCGAAGGTCGATGAAGTGATTAGATACTTAATACATTTTTAATAGCCTCAACCGCATTCGAAGTCTCAACCCCCAAAATGCGGCGAGGTAGAAGAAACACATCCTCGCGCCAAATGTCCGACGTATTTGCATTCAAACATGCAAACCCTCAAGCTCTCAACGGTCCTTGTATGTCTGTTGCACCTGTTACGAACTATTTATTTTAATTACGCCTTTCAGAGTTTTACTGTCATGTAAGTAATAGGTACTTAAAGAGAGACACATCAATGTAACAAAACGAAAATAGGTATCACTGAGGAAGAACACAAACCAAAGAAAAAAAAAAAAAACACAAAATGTAATGTATGATACGAGTTGTATTGCGTAAAAAAATATTGATCTTGAATAAGTATGTTTTCGCCAAAGTCAAAGAAGATTAGATATTGCTTTTCTAATAGGTACCTCAAACACCCTACACTTTCGCAATCGAAAATCTCAACCCCCAAAATGCGGTGAGGCAGAAGAAACACATCCTCGCGCCAAATGTCCGATGTATTTGCGTTCAAACGCGCAAACCCTCAACGGTCCTTACATGTTAAAGAATCCATAAATAATAGAGTTGACGTGGATTTTGTTACCCCACCCCTAGTGAATCGCTCCTTGTCTATGGTGCAGCTAATGCCTCTATTGTCTGTGGCACGGATTTATTATTCATTCTACTAATACATCTGACGCTTATGAGTTTTCTATTACTTCGGGTTTGCGTATTATTGAAATGTGTGTCTTCACCTCATTTTCGTTTCATGGTGTTCAGATTTTATGATATTTAGTCAATTATTGACGAAGTAGCTATGTCCAACATGCAGATTTATTCTGCTAAAGTATATATGATATTTTAAAATATGTAAAAAAATACTTATCAAAGCTTTTTGTTAAAAAATCCTACTGAGTTTCATCCAACTTCATATTTCAGCATTAATTCATTTGTTTCAACATTTCACCTTTTTCAATAACTAATAAATATCCTTCCTTATTTTTATGTTCTAGTTCTTTTATAAAAACCATAGACAACAGTGCCGATTTGCCAAAACTTTTTCGATGGTCAAAATGAAATTAATTTCAAATATCGAACCAGGTTATTTATTTAGGTATTTTTAATAAGTTTCGTAGTTTTTTTTATATGAAAATTTAAAAAAATATATATAGGCGGCAAACAAATTTGGCCAGCGTTTCGCACTATACTTCAATATCATGCAAGTGGTATAACATTTGTTTGAATCGCTCTGTGGTTGTTAAGTGGCCGCATGGCGTTCGGTTTATTAAAAATAGGGCATGATACAATTTTAAAGACCAATGGCTTATAAATGGAAATGCGTACTTGGTGCTCATTTGCATAGTTTATTTGAGTTTTTTGAGTTAATGACTTTAAAATTGTATAAAAACTAGAAAAGAAACTGTATGTTTTGACGAACATTTTAGGCTATATTTCTTTACGTAAGTATGTGAAACTGTATATAATGTTATTTTGATTGGACATTAGTCTGATGGCAATAGCACTAGAAACCAGACCGGAAAAGTATTTACAAAAAAGTAAAGATTTAAATAAAATTCCGGCGGTTTTTTGGCGCGTCTTTCCGTTTGTATTTATTTTTCAGGGGGTATTTTGTTTTTTTATTATTTTATAGTAATTGATCTGATTTGATATGATTTTTACCTAATTGGTTTAGTATTGTGTGAAGTGCTTAGGCAACTGGATAATAATGTCGAAGTTCGGTTCGGTTGGTGTTAGGATTGTTGTAAGTTCACCTGTCTAGCTACCATCATCTTAACTAAGTCTGACGCCTTAACAACAATGTATTCAGCATTGTTATGTTCCGGCAGTTAGAGATAAGATAGCCAGTTCCTAGTGATTGAGGATTCCGTGCGCTTCCATCTTCAGCCTTATCAGTATGATGAAGACTAAGTGTCTCCCCGCTGTTCATGAAAAAAAAGAAGTTGTAGGAGTAGAAATAAGCGCGTATTTCAGTAAGTAAAGTAAAGTGTTTTACAGCGGTGGTGATAATTTGTGAACTTCTTTTCTTGAATAATGTAAAATTTAAACGTATCTCATTCCAAAATAGACGAAAAGGCAAACTGGACAGGTTGTCATTGTAATAATCGGTGTACATACATAGAAAAAAAACATATCTGTCGAATTGAGAACCTCCTCCTTTTTGGAAGTCGGTCAAGTCAAAGATTAGATTCTAGTATAAACTTTAGTTTGATTAAAATAGCATAGCAATCCCAATAATCCATGTCTGTAACGCCCAAAATTTATAACCTATCTTTAGATATGGTTTAGGCTTTTTGAGATAGTTGCCTAGGATATTTTTATTAATATGATCAAAATAACGACGGTTGCTAGGCAACGAAACCAGTATCTTAGGCAACTATCTCAGATAGCCGTAGCCATATCTTCAGATAGATTACTCATTTTGGGCGTAAATGCCTATAACTATAATGCATTGCAATTTATTTAAACTTTTCAATAGTTTTTATAAAATAGCATTGCAAGAGCTTGTTTGTTTCATAATTATACCTCTACTGTATTGCTCTATCTTCTTGACTAACTATTTAAGATAGTTTTTTCTGAATTTTACATTTTGATTTATTGTAAATGATGATCATTTTATGGTAAAATACAAAAAAAAACTTGTCAAATTGTTATTTAATTTGTTCCGCGGCGAAAAGTGTCGTGTAACCTGTAAAGGTGTATGCATCAGAACTATGCCTTGTTGATTTTTTTAGATATTGTCTGTGTTAATGCATGCACTGCTGGTATACCTTCTAAATAAATAAAAGTAGATGTCGCTGTAGGTATTGATTTTCACCGAAAAAAACACAACCACCAAAATGTGGTGGTTGTATTTTTCTTTACTTTAAAAAAAAAATGAAGAGATGAGAGAGTACTTTCCGCTACGTTGGTACCCCTGTATGTCAAAGGTGCAAACGCGTTAGAATAATAATTTCAAAAACATTTCTCTTTCACCGCTTTCTATTGTTTTGAACATTGACTATAACACAGAATCCAAAATTTTAAAAAATCTGCTTCCAATTATTATCCTAAATTGACCTAACCTTTTGGCAGAAATCGACATGGGTACCAACCTAACGGAAAAGGGAATATACGATGAAACGCACTGTACGACGGGGGGTCAGGAGGCAATCTTTAAAACATTATTAAAAAAAAATATATGCTATATACTACACTACACATTTTTAAAGGCACTTGTTGGCCGTCTGTGTCATTTTTCCAAATTAACTATTTCTTCCGGCTGAAGCTTTTATTATTTTTCTTTTATATTTTCAAGATTAAATCATTCCTCTCTTCGGCAGTGATGACCAACAATCTGTCATGTTCAGAGTTAAAGCTTAGGTACGTAAACAACCTCATTTTTTGTCGTTACTATATGAAATGAGTAATATATGCAAAAAGTTTTTTTTATCATGTATTTAGTCGTAAGGAATTATGATAGTCTTTTGTTTTTTAGACACACTCGTCTCAATGAATTTAAATTGTTTTATTTTTTATCACTTAAATTTTATGAGCCCGACATCTTTTGGAACATTTAACACGTCTTACTTCATTAAATGCCCCTTTTGCCCTAAAAATATAAAAAAAAACCACAAACTTTTCAAATACAAACTTATTAACCTAAAGAACGGTCTGCAGAAATATCGCCTGTATATTTTCTTGTCAAACAAGATAGGCCTTTGAATTTCAGCGAGGCTTCGCGACGTCGTATACATACATATACACGAATATATACGTATACGAGGGGAGTGAGAGTGGCGTCTACCTCTTGTAATATATATAGGGGCTGAGATATTCAGTTCGACATCTATTCGAGCTTATTCTGTTTTGGAATGTTGGTAGTTGTAGCTAGCGGAAGGCTGTTGCTACCTCCGAGTTTTTATTGCTGATGTGTGCTGTTGCTCAAAGCTAAAATAAATTGAATACGAAGAATATAAAGACGTTTTTTTTTAAGGAAAAATTTGAATACACATTCTTACCTCAAACATTAAAATTATGATTTATTTTCGTGTTGTCTATCTTTTTTCCGACGTCAATCTTAGCTTCTCTCCTTACATGTTCATTAAATTCGGGTAATTTTTTCAGGCGCATTTGTGTAGAGAATTTTTATTTAAAAGCACTACAGCACAAGAAAGAGATTTTGGGAAGATGGCTGTGTGACACGACGCCATTTTATAACATAAAAGGAAACTACAGTTCCCGTTACTTTGATTTCTTCACATAGACTACACGTTTACTGCGTAAAAAACAATAACTTTCATCTGGTGTGGCGGCGGGCCTGTTTTGGTGGATGACCGTTAACGGTTATTGATTATGTGCAGTGGGGGTCAATAAAGGCCCGCCGCAATTTTTTGATGATTTATTTCTACACTTGTACTCACAAACCGAAAACTATATTTGTCTCCGTCGAACTCATGGAAATAGCAAAGATACAAGCTCCGTAAGAGACACAAAAAACTGGTTTTTACTGTCTCCTTAGAGTTTATAAGTACCGCGTGTCGGGTCGACTGTGGGTGATGGGCAGTGAACGTGTTTGGTGATGTGCCGGTTTCGAGACGATCCTTATTTCTTTCATAGGTACTAAATGCGTAGGTATATCGTATATACTCTTTCTAAAATCTTTCTTGTGCTTGGCGTAATAAGCGAGTTGACGTCTAAGTAAAAGTAATTTTTGAGTTTCATAGATTTACAGTATTTATAAAATAATAGCTAGGTACTCTACAACTATTAACTATTTGGTTTTAGAGTGTTTTTTTTACACATTATTATTAGATTACGGTTAATTTATTTGTATTTTCTGCAAATTTGTATAACTTCGAGGTGGGCGCTAATAACTGCGACACAGTCTTTGATTACTGTGGTTATTAATGTTAATATTGCTTTAGTACCAGGCTTTAGATACAAATAAAAAAAAACAAAAAAAAAAAAAAAAAGCAAAAGACAAACCATTTTGAAGTTATAATAGTTTTAGTTATCCACTCAATTTCTCCAATTTTCTAAGATTTTATATTAATTAATTTATTTATTGATTATTTTATGAAAGAACGGGTCATTAAGGCTTTTTTATTTTGACTTACTTCTTAATACCTTACCTAGTTTAGGAAAAGAATAGTATCATCGATTTTTTAAACTAAGATTAAAAAACTATTCACTGATGTGCTTTATGCCTATTCATTTTAAGACGTTATTGGTGCAATTCAAAGAAATACCGTGTTGAACGAATGAAAGCTGAGCTACAGATTTATTCCAAAGAATTTTAATTTCCATGCTTAAACATAACTTATTGAATCATACGGTAAGTAAGTAATAAGTAACACAATGCCCTCGGCATAAGTGCGTGTTTGTAAGTAATAATTTTTCCGAAAATCTTGCCTTTGATGAATTGTGTAAAAAACAAAGATTTTATGATTACGTTTTGCTTTTCATAATAGTTTCAAAAATATTTTTTATGAATTTCGAAGCGGTTCATTTATTTTCACTTGCTTAGTGTAGAACATTTTGTGCTAAGTACTTATTTTTTTATAATTTTCGTTTTCCCGGTTTTTTCGACATTTGCAGCTTTGACAGCTTAAAAGTCTGCAAATGTAATAGGTAAATAATATTTTATTTTAACAAAAACACGTGAAATCTTTCAAGTAAGTAGGTATATCTATTATTATAGGTATTTTACTTAATTAATTTTAATCTCAAATGTATTTTACGCTTCTTTTTCTTATTAAATTGGAAACGAAAGCGAAAGAAACAGGTTTCATTCACTTATTTTAAAGTGATATTTGAAAATGGAACAAAATAACAACAAATTGCAGAATAGGCCTGTTACACGCAGCAGCCGACGGGGGGCGGGTGCGGCGTGCGGGCAGAAGATAAGCGGCTTAGCACCAGAGCGAGATGGAACGACGCCTCCACTGCACCGGGCAGACGGAGACAGCGATAGGTCACTATATACAGCTGCAAACATTACTGCGTACGTTCCGAACGGAGCGTTCCAAATTCAAAAGATGTACAAATTTTTACGTTCGCGGAAATTTCAGCGCTATACTAGAAGTATAAGGTTGTTTTTCCTGAAAGTGTAGTTGTTTGGTTACTACCCCAGTGTTGCTGCGTTAAAATAAAAATACATTTTCTCGAGAATATCTACCAAGCTACAAGTAAAGTTTGCGTTCAGCGTGTAGTTATGGCGTTGTACAGAGGCACAAATTTAGCGTTCATCTAAACAGCTAATTTTAAAAGAACTCTAACCGAGTTTGTTGTTGTTGGAGACAGATTTCAGTTCTTGTTTTTTTTTCTCGGAACCGTTTCAATAGTACTCGCTGAGTTTTCATTTGTTTTCGTTTTACGACCTATTTAGGGAGTTTCAATTTAGTTAATTGTTTGACATTTTATTTATGTAGAGTATTTTTCTTCTAATATAGCTGCCTATGTAAGAAATTACTCGTTATAAGTGGCAATTCTTTGTTCACAAGGTATCACTTCAATTACTTTATTTTTGTAGAAAACAAGTTAATTTGTTTAGTTTTTTCGCTCACATTTGCTCACAAGCAGGGGCGTGCATTGGTTTTCCAGCGTAGTAGGCACTGAAGATCTAACTAGTAACTTTGCACTTATCCTATCCTGCTTCCGAATATATAAGTTTGAAAGTTTGTGAGGATATTTGGATGGAGGAATATTTGTTACTATTTCACTCAAAAACTACTGAACTGATTAAGATGAAACTTTACACCAATGTAGCTTATATATCAGAAAACCACATTGTATGCAAATATTTATAATTATCCTGATATTCCCACGGTAACGGCAACCACGCGGCGAGTGAAACCGAGAGCGGCCGCTAGTCATAAATGATAAGGTTCGTAATATTTAGTAGGAATATTAAAATGCTGACGAGTTTTATTGTTTCAGCACGCTAATCTCCGGAACTACTAGTTCGAATTGAAAAAATTTTTTTGTGCTGGATAGTCCATTTATCTCGGAAGGTAATAAGATATTTAAGATCACGGTACGATTAATAAGAGCAGAGCATTAATGTAAAACGTTACAGAAACGGGAAAAAAATATTAGTTTTGGGAGCTTCCGTTGCGGACGTCGTGTAAACGGTTAAAGTTATGTAAAAATCATGTATGACGAAATTATTTCCCATCAAAAGTTCTAAAAAAAAGTCCGCGACAGCATATGTCTATGTTTTATGGTTAACTCACTATAACCATTTTTCAGATAATAAAATTTGTTCTAAACTAATGTTCTATTTAAGAAGCTGTTTTCATAAACATGATATTAATCCTTATCTAAATAAATACATTAATCATCACAAGTATTTAATTTTGAATAAAGTTGTCCTTTACATCATTAAATTTTAATGAATATCTTAGGAAATATGATAGTTTTAAAATAACTCCTCAACAAAATATGTCGCGACCAAATTCATTCGTCAGGTAGGCATGCTTACTTTATACTGATATATTCCGGAAGTTTAAGCTAGAACGTTACACGTACAAACAGCGCCCTTCTTGCTATGGGCGGTTTATACTTAAACAATACTTTTTCTAAATATGTTGTATTCTTGTATGAAACGCTGCTTGCTTCGAGTAGGCAATTTCGAGACTGCCTATCGGTAGGTATTCAGTATTTAGCGTAAGGAATATCTTAGTAGGTGAGTGTTGAATAGAAGTTTAAACTAAAATAAAATAACTTTAACACTTATTGTATATTTATTTAGGTTTTGAATGAGGTAGGCACTGCCTAATTGCCTATATGGAATGCACGCCCCTGCTCACAAGTAAGTAAGTACAATTGTAATTTGCTAGGGATTACAATTAGTTCTATTTTCAGTTAAGAAACAATTACCATAGCTTACCTTAATCAATAATTATTGTTTACTTGAATATTTTATCAATTTTATACGTAGGTCTTGTAATTTTTTTGCTCGTCTCGTCAGAAATTTCCTCCAAATAAACGTTTATTTCAGCTGTAACATTTTAATTAACTTATTATTAGGTAACTAGGATACTAAAGGATAATTAGATCAGCGATTATAAGGCAGTTCCAGTACATAAAGGTACACGACATTCAATTAGATTGGATACATTTAAAGACAAGCTAGGTCGAAAATAAGTACCCAAAACTGGCGATCTAGGTATTGCATTTCAAGGTGAAGCGCTCATAGCTCGCGCTTGACAAACTGATCGTATTCGATCACGTTTGTTAAGCAAAGTTGGGCCCGGTCAGGATTCGGATGGGTGACCGTAAAGTGGCATTATAACTGAGCGCTTCCGTGCTTCGGAGGGCACATTAAACGTCGGTCCCGGCTGTTTTGTCATTTGATTACAGTCGTTAAGGCAAGTCAGAGGCCTTATGGGCGGCTTGATAAACTCTGACACCAAAGGTGGCCACTAATCCTCACTCGATAAGATGAAGAAATGGAAAGACCTCTTTGACGTTCTGGATTCAAAACCCGGTAGAGGCAAATGTTTGTATGATATTTGACGTGAGTCATAGCTGTTCTCTTATCTATGCATTTATTATTATGTATGTATCTTATGATAAATTTTAAATAGAAAAATATTGGAAAAACAACTCGGCCACAAGTGAATTCTCAGATTGGGCTCGAATCCACGACCTTTGGAAATCCGGTCCAATACTCTAACCACTTAGAATTCTCCAATACTTTTATATTTTTAATACGCTGTAGGCCAGCGCTGTCGCATCAATGCTAGGAATATTCTGCATTCGAAAGAAACATCTTTTCAAGTGTTTAACTATTGATTAAGATGCAACAGCCAATAATTTATGGTTTTTGAATTTTTGCGTTTGTCTATGCTAATACTTATGATAAATTTTAAATAGAAAAATATAGGATTTTGGATTTATCATAAGTACAAAAATAGCATAAAAAAATGCAAAAAAAAAAAATTATAAAGTATCTATCTGTAACCTTAGTTTTCCTTAACACAAGCCTTACATTACAGTGCTTACTTTGGGCCTTTTTTAATAATTGGTGTATGTAAGTGTAAGAAATATTTATTTATTGATTATTCGACAACTGACCGCCACTTTTATCAACTATTTCTCGATGATGTGTATGTAGGTATGCATCTGAGAGTAAATTTAAAAACCAGATTATAGATATCTTGCAAAGACAAATTAAAATCAATCCTATGTAAACCGATTTCAATCTTTCTTGTTACTCCTTTTATTTTATAAGCATCCTTTTTGTATAAAGTAACTTAATCTTTATTCTCTAATTATTAAAAAAGAAAATAATTATAACTTAATTATAATAATTAAGACCTATGTCTACATGTGCAAGGTCGCTTTTCGCCTGATCGCCTCGCCACTCGCGCGACGAGTGATTCATAAATAGAGGTTCTGGCAGCGTAGCATGCGCACCGCGACTCGCTGTCGACGCTTATCTCGCGATGTCTGTCCCGCTCATATCAGTACGGTGTGAGTGGGGCAGACAATACGCTCGCGCGAGAAAAGTGTCGAGAAAGCTTTGTCAAGGTGCTCATGCTACGCATGCTGGTATTAGGTCTACATGTCGCACGTTCAATCCCGAATGATGGTGTATCCATAGTGTATTCAGTCTGGTTAAAGATAGGACTGTTTAAGTCCTCCTGGCTTGACAGTTCCTCTGTGGTTGAGGATTCCGGGACAATCACGATTACATCATCAACTTATCATTACCTACCTATTAACTACTTGCTCTGGAAAACTACACACTCACTCGATACTGACATGTTGGTGTTGTGTCTATGGAATGAATCAATACTGACATGTTGGTATTGTGTCTATGGATGAATCAATACTGACATGTTGGTATTGTGTTTATGGAATGAATCAATACTGACATGTTGGTATTGTGTCTATGGAATGAATCAATATTGTATCTATAAATCTAATTTATTATGTAGGTACCTATATGATTTGCATGCACAACTGGCTGATTGGGCTGATCTATATTTTACTGTCATCTGCAGTACCTCAAACAAGTGCAAATAAATGACTATGATTATGATTATGAACTAGTAGCTAGCCTGTGCCGTGTGGTGACGGCCTAAGAATACAAGTGTCACCACTCCCTTACATGCCTGGGATGTCGTAAGAGTCGACTAAGAGGCTCGACGCATTGAACACCTGTGCGAGAGAAGGAAAACTTGAAACAAACCTCTGCCAACCCGTCTGGCCAGCGTGGTAGCAGTAGGCTAATAGCCTCCTATGAACGCCACAATAGCGTGAGCTAGGAGAGGCCTATGTCCAGCAGTGGACGTCCACAGGCTGATGATGGACCTAGCCTTCAGATGTTACAGTCAGGGAACTTCCCGGTTGGCCAGTAGAGATTTTTAGGGAGCTTATCCCTTAATGATGAAATGATGTATAGATAACGTTGATATCACAACTAATGGAACATTAATATGTATTTCATTTGAATACTAAATGATTTCTTTAACATTAGTATTTTCCGAGAAAACGTTTCCCACAAAAACTACTGGTCAACCGGGAAGTACCTTGATTCTATGTGTTTGTATTCGCTCCCAGTTCATCATACACTGCTGGGTATAGGTATCTTTTTAAAAGTAAATGAAAAAATAGCTTTTCGTATAAAAAATATTCTTTCGAATATCGTATTCTACAATGCATAACTTTAGGGTTATAATTAGACCATAAACTATTCAAATGGTATTTATTAGAACTTAGTTTTGCCGCATAAATTTGTATGGACAAGTAAAAAATATATCCCATTTGAATTGTTAACGTGGTCTGCACCCTAATTGTCTAATTTCAAAATCTATCACAACCCCTTTCAAAGGTTTTGTAATTGTGATATTGATTTATGGTATTGTGTAACTTATAGTGGCAATCCCTTTCGGAACGAATGTTTTAAATGACACTTCATTTGACACTTCTCCATACATTTGAAATATATTTTCGTGTGTCTTAGATAATTCAATTTCGTTCATTCAATAGCTTTCAAATCTTCAAATGTCAAATAGTCACAGCCTGAAGTATGTAAATATCTTTCAAATTACGATTTGAAAGGGATTGCGATAGATTTTAAAATTAGACTATTAGCCCCCTGATTATGATCCTAGAGTTATAGGATATGAAAAAAGACACATTGTATATACGACAGAATTTAAATTTATTTGTCATTTATGTCTCCTTTAGTTTGTAATTCTCATTTCTTTTAGTGGTATGAATTAAACTGACTGATGATTTGTAGCCGGGGATTGAAAAAATAGCCCTAAATGGTTAAATTTAAATTTTAAATGTCCAGTTCGTAATAGCTGTAGTATCGCAACTAGCCGTTGTAACCGAAGAAGCGACTTGCGACGTCGTGCGGCTTCAGTCGACGACCGACGGATACGGTTACACTACACGTCGATACGTCACCCAATACCAATGGAAATCACGAAAAAATAAATAATACTTTAAGGGCGGATTCGACCAAACTTGAGTAAGTTTTAACTCGAGTGTAAACTAATGCTTATTCCAAGAGTAAGCTAATTTTGCAATCTACCAACTACTAGTTCTAGTTCGTACCTTGGTCTTCTCTGTTTTTCTCTACGGCGCTGAAACATGGACGCTCAAATCTGCTGATCGTGCACGCATCGATGCTTTTGAGATGTGATGCTGGAGAAGAATGCTCAGGATACCATGGACAGCACATCGGACCAACTTATCAATACTTCAGCAGCTCAGGATCACCACAAGACTATCTTCCATCTGTCTTAAGCGAGTACTTGATTACTTTGGCCACATTGCCAGGAAACCTGGAGAAATTGATAGTGACAGGGAAAGTCGACGGCAAAAGGTCTCGTGGTCGCAGCCCGATGCGTTGGTCCGACCAGATCCGCACTATTCTCGACACGTCAGTCTACGACGCACTGCATGCCGCCGGTGACAGGGTACGATGGAAGGCCATCATCAAAGAAAGACTGCTAGGAGGTGTTGGTCACGACCCTCAGACATGAGGAACACGACTCAAGGAGGAGGAGGACCAACTACTAACTTAAGAATAAGGTAACTACACGCGAGTAAATATTTACACGGGCAATTTTGGCGGAGTAAAGGCTTAATCTGAGAATAACAGCTGTCAGAGCAGAGGTGTCACTTGTGAAAATAAAATAACCTCGATTTCGTTTTCGTTTATCGTCACACATCTTGAATTGTAATAAAAAAAATTTAAGTATAATGTCCAAAATAACAGAAAACAACACAGAGACAAATGTACCACGCAAACGAACACAACCAAACTTAACCTAGAAACTAGAAATAACAAGCTGTCAACAATTGACATTTCACGTATTATCCTACAAAATGCAATTGTTGTGGCATTTCAAGATAAGCTAGATGTAACAAAAGTACAATGATTTTTGTCGGCTTATAGATTCGTTCATCATTCTTTTTAATACGCAGAATAACAATACCGTGTATAACGTACTCCTCGAGTACATTGGAAAAACGTAAACGAAGATACCCAAGGGTAAATTCAAGGAGTAAAATTATTCCTGTATAGTAACACTCGTGTAACTTTGTGTTTGGTCGAATCCGCTCTAAGGCTGATTTTTTAAACCTCGGGTTAAAGTTATCAGTCATTTATTATTTTAAAATTTAATAGAAAAATACTAGAAAAAAAGCTCATCTCATTTTTTTTCTCAGGCGGGACGCACTCACTTGTCACTTATGAAACTAGTCGATTTTGTTAAATATTTATTATCCGTGTGATCCTACCCAACACGACCACGTCTTTCGTGGTCGTGTTGGGTAGTATCACACGACCACGGCCTATATGTTATAACATCATAGATTTAAGAGTACATTTTGGTACAGTTTTTTTCATGAATGTGTACCACATTGAAATTAATGTAATCATTCGTTGTCGTGTTGGGTAATAGCATCACACTTATTATCCAATAATATTATAAACGTGGAATTATGTCACATTGTTTGTTTGTTACTCTTTCACGCAAAAACTACTGAACGGATTTGGATGAAATTTGGTATGTAAGGACTTCAAGTAGGGGACTAACACATATACTACTTTTCATCACGATATTCCCACGGGAACGTGAACCACGCGGGGAAACCGCGGGCGGAAGCTAGTAAAAATAATTATGTTGTTACTTGTTATTTTTTAAGTCGAACGAGTTTGCTGTAGGTAGGTCCCATCTACGATGCAGCAAGCTAATCCAGAAGGCCTATTCACCCTGGTTTTGATAGACGGGTAATATACGCGGAAATGCAGATGCAGGGAGTTAATTTTTTTATATTGAATTTAGCTCAGTCGTTTTTAAGTTATCCTTAAAATACTTTATTTTAAGTTTATATTAATTATGTTAATATAAACCTAAAAGTTATATTTATATTTATATAACCGTATTATATTAATTATACGGTTATATTCTTTCCTTTTCCTACCTACTTCCCCACCGTATCTCAAAGAATGCTTTTCCTTTCGTTCTTCGTCTTCACACTGTACCTTGCGTTCTTCGTTCGTTCTAGCCTTTCCCTAGAAATTCCCCGCCACTCCTCCGACTTTGTTTCCTACGCCTTTTCCGTGCATGCCCTTCGTTTATGGAACGCCCTTCCCAAGGGTATCAGAAAGGCTCAGAATCTCCAATCCTTTGGTGATCAAGTCAAAAAGCATTTCCTTTCTCCTTTATCTAACTTATAATATTATTATCAAATTACTCTCTCTATAAGTATTTATCTATCATTATAATACCTATATTTGTCCATTGTTTTCATGTACCCACTACTCTAATATTTCTATCTATTATATTTCTTTCTCTCATCCAAGGTTGCCATGAAGAGATTGCTACGTAGCAATAAGGCCGCCTATTGTGTGTTTTCTTTGTTGTAATTTGTTCTGTATTCTGTATGTTTAATCGTGTGCAATATATATATATATATATATATATATATATATATATATATATATATATATATATATATAAATTTATTGTTTACGGAACCATTGCACCAGTTTTTACGTATACTATTTAGTGTTCTTAGAAACTTTAGATCTAACACAAAACATTTGACGACCTCCGTGGTAGAGTGGTACGTACACCGGTTTCAAGGTGTCGCTTACTCTGAGGTTCCGGGTTCGAATCCCGGTAGGGGCAAATGTTTATATGATGAATACGAGCATTTGTACTTGAGTCATGGACGTTTATATATATTTCTACACATAAATACTTATATATGTATAATGTATTTATATCCGTTACCCTAGTATCCCATAACACAAGCCTTACAGTGCTTACTTTGGGGCTATATTAATTGTGTGGTGTGTGTAATTTTTTTTTTCAGTAATAAAACTCACTTCAAAAAGTACCTAAGTATAGAAGTGACTTTATATTATAGAAGTGTAATTTAAAATTTACCTGCGATGCCCTGTAGGGTTAGCACGAAAAACTATCGAGTAAGTATCGAGTACGTAGTCAAAAAATATGCTTAATATCGCATAATTTTTTTTACTTTACTTCCTCGATACTTACTAAGGTATTCGTGCAGGCCTAGCACGACTGGGCTGGCACTGACTCCGAAAAGCTTATGTTTAACCCTTCTTCGTCTTATCATTATCGTAATTTAGTAATTAAATACTCTTTGGGGTCGATTTGTTGTTGTTTTTACTGTTTGTAAAAAATATTTTTTTATATTTCAGTCAGTCATTCATCAGTCATTTATTTAATGCCCCCACTGCTGGAGACTCATAGCTATTTCTTTAGAATAAAATAAATAATTGCAAATAAACACACAAATTTCTCTAGCCCACGTTAAGTTTCATGAAAAACTTGTGTTATGGATACTAGATAACGGATAAACATACTTATAATTTTTTTTGTCTTTTATTGTTTTATTTGTCTTGTCCTGTGATCGAATCCGGGACCTCTGGCGCATAAGGCGGGCTTAGTACTCCTGCGCCACACAGGTCGTCGAAAAAAAATTAGAAAATTTAATGACATTAATCCTCAATAACTCCTTCAGTTTCCCAGGTTTGACTCCATACAAGAAAATGATAGTAACAATGTGGGGAAAATGCGTGGTTTCCGATTTCGTTATGGGTCTTTTACATCCTGTATTGTTGGCAAGTACCATAGGCATTGCTGCCAATTTCTAAGGCACGGGACATCTTACGGTGAAAGGACTGTACCTTACTGTTTACAAAGTATTCTATAGTGTTCCTATTTTCAGTAGTACCTAATATCTGTTCATATAACGTAAAGGACAAGAAAATATGGTTTGAAAACGATAACGCTAATTTGTAAAAAAAATTAAAGGATCAAATCAAGTAAGTACCTAACCCAGTTGTTACGGATATACATTTTTTTGGTACAATACGTGCAACAGGAAAAATAAATAAAAAAATATTTTATGATTTTGTAATTTTTGCATTTTTCAATGCTATTTTTATACTTATGGTAAATTTTAAATAGAAAAATATTGGAAAAAATTAACTCGGCCACAAGTGAATTCCAGCCTGAGAATTCACTTGTGGCCGAGTTAATTTTTTCCAATATTTTTCTATTTAAAATTTACCATAAGTATAAAAAAATATTTGGTCTCGAGACACTTCTTGCAGACAAAGGGACCATTCAGCAAATATTTATCAAAATCATTTTATCAGAGAATACACATATTCTTTAGAATATTTAAATTTTTATGATGATCCGTATATCAAACACTAGTAACAAGTGGGCTAATCATAATTATGTCTTTTTAAAGTCTACTACGCGAACGCACTTTTGGCAGAAATCCAGGGAGGGATCGTAGGGGTCCTAGGTTCGAATCCAATCTTGGGTGCGATTGCGTAAGGTAATCGTATTGATTTGACAGTTCATATCGTATTCAATCGGCTACGATTTGTATGGGATGACATGTAATATGATACAATATGAACTGTCAAATGATTACGATTGACTTTACGCAATCGCCTAGCTTGGATAAATAAATAAATAAATATTTCTTACACTCACTCCTATTCACATAGCCCCATAAAAATTCATGTTATATATTCTGTGTCTGGAAATCTCAGTCTTACTATAATTATGTATTGTAATTGTAAGTATGTAACACGTCTGTTGGTTCAGATATCCAAAACACTTGGTATTTAGTGGGCTTATGTTAAAAAAGTGGTAACTGCATTGACTAAAAGTAAATGATATTTTTTAATTAACTTAAGCTAAAATAAATGAATCAACAAATTATTATCTATACTAATATTATAAAGCTGAAGAGTTTGTTTGTTTGAACGCGCTAATCTCAGGAACTACTGGACCGATTTAGAAAATTCTTAGACCATTATTTATTTATTTATTTATTAAAGCTACATTTATCCCGAGTGACATAGGCTATATTTTATTTCGATATTCTCACGGGAACGGGCACCACGCGGGTAAAACCGCGAGGATCCGCTAGTTAAAAATAAAACACAAAGCTTGTATTTTATATGCATATATTCGGATTCAATATTTCAATAGCTATCAATAATTAATACAACTTAAATAAAAAAAAAATACACTGACTCTTCATCGAATACCGTACTTTAGCGTACTTACATACTTAAAACTAAACTTAGCTATGTCCAAGCTTAAAATTTACTATAAATTACAAATTTCATTACATTTAAATACTACGTTTTGTAAAATAAAATATAAATTAACTAATAATCTCTTTTAAAAGTTTTTATAATAATTACGTTTTATTACACTGGTTTTCCCATTTTATTCGGGGGAAAAGTCATAGGCAATTTTATTTTACATTATCACTTCGATTGTAAATAATGCAATTACCTGAAATAAATACGTGTTTTGGGGACATAAAATAAGTACATACTTACATGGAAAGATACATTACCGATTTCAAATTAATATTATTGTTTTTTTTGTATCTTTTAACTGGCCTTGGCTACTTGCGTTCAGCCAAAACGTGTGAAATAATCAATGTAATTTTTTTCTGACTATCATTAAATTCATAACTTAAGTGACCAACACAATTTACATTGATGAAATTAGTTTGTATATTTTACAAACAGATTTTCACGATCTTTTAATTTCAATTTCTAAGTAGGTAAACAAACTGATTTTCACAGTACTTCAATTTTAATTTCTTACGAACGTAGACTAAAAATTACTTCGTTTTAGATTTGAAAACATAGAAAATTGCATAAAAGAGGCTTTAATAAGTTGTTTATAATTTTTTTTTAAAATGTTTGTAGTTGATGAACAAATTGCCAGGTTTGTTAGCTTGTTTTTCGAAAATCTTAATCTAATAATAATTAATCACATATACATTCGTAACACTCACATTTACAAATTGTTCTTTAGTAATAAAAAAAAACCTCTTAAACACATAATTATATACAATAATAAAACTATGGTATTAATAACGCTGTATTTTATCAAATTTCATCACTAATAATAGCCTAAATTTTATTCCTTTTTAAATATAAGTGATATGACTCAAGGTGTAGGTATCTTTTTACAATGGGTTTAGGGAGGAAATATATGAAAAGAAATCTCTATACACATACCTAAACAATCTTCGGAAGTGCTTAAGAATATAAATAAGGAAACATTTTGTTAATACAAAGGTAATTTAGGCCTCATTAAAGTTTAATAAATACTTTTTCGTTGATAATTTTCATGAAAGTCGTTGGAATAAACGTCATTAGGTTTTAAATGCAGCTTTTAAATAAAAAGTAATAATAGTTCAAGGTAAATTAAAAATTTAAGCAAGTTTTAACATCATACATGGCACAATTATATCTATGGGTTTAAAAACCATGGTTTTTATTTATGGTAAGGGATAAGGTGAAAAAAATAAACAGTATTGTCTATGAAGAATCACAGTATGACCATAACTCTTGCCCAAAAGATTAATTTACTCGTTACAAATCATCGCCGTTTCCTACAATGTACGATTTACAGTGAATACAGTTGTTTGGTAGACGCAAAGTTGTTAAAAGTTATGATATGTATAAAAAACAGCATTTTACAAGTCTCTCACATTCTCATTAACATTTTCCTATAGTAAAAAGTCGGAATGTATTTAAAATATCAACAAAAAATGTGAGAGAAACGGAAAATGCGTTTACTTAAAGATGTTAAAAATGAGCGCGAAAAGCTTGAGCAACTTCCCACGAAACCATTTTGTAATGAGCGCCATTTTGTTTTTAATAAAGCGCGCGTTAATTTCGTTCCGATACACGTACTCAACGCTACGTTCGGAAACAAACGTACTCAATGTAAATCGTTCGCAATGTGACCACCAATCACTATTTTACAGAGTTTATGTACAACCTACAAATACAAAAGACTAGATATACTACACCATGTTTATCCCATATTTTTCTGGGGCGAAATAGCTGTTTCCGGAGTTTGAAAAGTTCGTAATTTGAGATGCTTGGAGCATGCTTAAATGGGGGGAGTTTTGAGATTGGTTCTCTGGTGATTCGGGGCCTGATGACAGTATGTTGTGGTGGGAAGGCCACGCGGCGGGCGGTGAAGGGTTCCCGAAAGAAACCTGGTTGTACAGTTGGTTGCCGTTCGTGGTCAAATTGTGGCCGTGGTGACTACCGTGTGTCTGGTTGACTGACGATCCGTTAAAATACTCCATCTGAAAGAACAAAGATCGTTAGATCATAGAACAAAGGCTTCATCGTCGTACTAAAATTAGTTCGAGAGGAGAAACAATTTTAATCTCACTCTTGTTAAAAATACTTTCTTTGCGATGTTGTTCGACTTGTAGGTATGTTCGCTTTCGCTATCAAGGACGGAGCTAAGCGGATTTTCACAATAAATTGTACGATGCTAGAATTGAACTGTATTTACAAAATGTAATGCTGCTTGGTAGTATCATTTTAAGAATTGAGTAATGATAAAGTAAGAGGTGAAGTTATTCGAATATTTCTTTCCAAAAACATCAAAATAGGTACTTAATATCACTTGTTAATCACTAGTTCTGATTTTATTTTCCTATCGTCGATACATTTATTTATATCAAACATTATTGAAGAAATTTTTGAAGGAAGTTCAAATCATAGGAGTTATTTATTCTGCGTTGATATGACAAAAGTTTTAAGATAGTAACTGCATCTCACCTGACTAGGGTAATACGGAGAGTTATATGCACTCTGCCCATAGCCCTGATGATGATGCGAAGACGAGTAACTCCTGATGTAGTCAGAACTGCCAGGCCAATGGAAACTGTTGTAGCTATCCGGGTGGTAAACATTCCCTGGGCCATTCAGGCTTTGAGGAGTAATAGGGGGGGAAGGAGTCGTCATGATGGAGGAGTTGGAGCCTAAAGGCGTCAGGTTCCCTGTCAACCTCGAGCTGTACTGGTCTTTAACTAAACTGCTACCGAAAGACTTTTCAGCGTAATCCAACTTGCTCGAATAGTCCAGTCTTTTGGGGCTGTTGTAGAGCTCCTGTTTCGGAGTCACTCCGTAGCCGTGGACATTGGATATCGCTTCTGATGGCGAAGCCTCCTTGCCGGACAGTCTTAAGGCGTCGTTTGAGTTGTAGTGATGGGAGAGGGATGTTAAGCTATTGTTCTTGTTGAGAGGAGACGATTCGTAGTTCGTTGGTGCTGATTCTTTTTTGCAAATGACGTTTATTGGTGGACTTACGGATGTGGTGGGAGTTATTGGTAAGTTAGGGGAGGAGGTCGTGATACTCGAAGAGTTCTGAGTTGTCGTTAAACTTGTGGAGGTGGATAGGGATTTGGATGTGGTTATTTTTGAAGATGTGGTGGAATTGCTGGAGGAACTCTTCAGGTTGCTACTGGATATTGACGAGGTTTTAGATGTAGATGATTTGCTGGATATTTGAGTGTTGGTTTGCTGCTGCAGCTGCTGTCTGCATTTCGCTCTTCGGTTTTTGAACCAGACCTGTGGGCAAAGGAAAGATAGTGAGTACTCCTTATTACGTTAACTAATTAAACAAACAGTTTCAGGGCTTTGTCATATTATTATAATAAAGCATTAGATAAAACGAGCAATAATTCTGAAATCTTGAAATCAGGCCCTATATATTGGTTCAGTGTTCAGTTCAGTATTGGTTCAGTGTTAAGTTCAGGGGCCTTACCATTAACTGTAATGCGATTTATTTTTGGTCATTTTTAGGTTGAGAGCGCGGGATGCTGACATACGGCGCGTATAGCGGCGTCTCACTCTTACCCCCATATTCTAAGTCGCTCCTCCAAAACTTTTTACACTCCACTCAACCTCGTCGTGGGTAAAAATGGTAGTGTGCGCTAGGCCTAACACGGAGTGGCTACGTACTCTTTGGCTCCTCCAGGTCCTTACGGAGTTATGACTTAGAATACCGATTTCGAGGAGTATTTCGAAGAGGTTTTCAATGAGGTTTCGTTAAGTCGAGGACGAGTAAGTTTTGAAGTTTCGCTGACAGTGAACTAGTTTTTTTTATATTGTCCATGTGTTTGTCTCTGTTCACACTAAAACTAGTCAGATTTTAATGACGATAACTTTAACTAAAAATATCTACTGCTAAAACAGCAGCTAAAGCTGGAGATACAACATTTTTGCTCACCCATCCCGTGATCGATCATTGCATAAGTTGCATAATCGCCACAATCGCAGCACCGATCTTCTCAGATTTATTAAAATAATATTTTTAATTGTTATAAAATAAGTAATTTTGAAAACTAAAACTGAACTAACAAAACGAAACTATTATTAATAATAATAATAATAAATTGTATCAAAAAAAAAAAAAAAAATAACCGTTTCTAATATCAAGTCTATTTTTCTAGAAATTTCCATTCAAATTACGCTAAGATCCTTAATCATCGTAAACAAAGTACCAAGCGGTCGCTAGTCTAAAATGAATTACACCTCAATAAAATTTCACAATTACAAATCACAATATCCGTATACAAATAGCAGTAGCGACGGGTGTTGTAATTGATATAGCATAAGGAGCTCAACCAAGGGGTCGAATGAATCAAATTTTAGTGATTTGGGGTGCTAATACCACAGAATACTTAATAGTACAAGTTTAATACGTCAATTGAAAGACATTTGTATCGTACTACCGACTGCATTGTCTCGTTCTTGATGTCACCCATGTGTCCAGCAGAATACCAGTGCAGCAAGCTCTGCTTGCTGCTTACACTGAGCTGGACACAGTTTTGGCATCACGCGACGATGCACAATATTGGTTTGAGTTATAGTACCTAATTGTAATTTTGTAATGTTGTTTTGTGTAGTCGTTGTGTGATTTTGAAATATATGTATTTTTCTTTCTTTCTTTCTTTCATTGAAGGCTATGATTTAACGTATTGAATTCTTATTTGTTTTCTGATTTATATAATAAAGTTAACACAAATTACAATAATTTCAATTCATCATCCTTGCATATAATATCATTTATTAATTTGTTTTTTTTTTTATATCAAATCGGCAATCTAGTGTAGATTGCAATTTAGACAAATGTGTTTCGTCTCAATACTCAATAAAAATTAAAAGATGTTACATAAAAAAAATACAAATTATGGACCCTGTCGGGTATCGCAATTTGAAAAAGAAGAGCGGAGGGCGACTTTTCCAATCATAAATAGATTTTAGGGCATTTACAAAAGTTAATACTACTTATGGTAAATTTTAAATAGAAAAATATTGGAAAAAATTTACTCGGACACAAGTGAATTCTCAGACGGGAATCGAAAACGCGACCTTTGGAAATCCGGTCCAATGCTCTAACCGCTGAGCTACCGAGACTTGCGAACCACCCTCGAAATTCTCCAATACTTTTATATTTTTAATACGCTGTAGGCCAGCGTTGTTACATCAATGCTAGGAATATCCTTGCATTCGAAAGAAACATCTTTTCAGGTGTTTAACGATCGATTAAGATGCAACTGCCAATAATTTATGATTTTGTAATTTTGTAGTAACATTTGAGAATGACTTGCGAGTCTAGTATTTTCCTATTAAAAATCAGAAACGGATGAAAATGGAAAGGTCGCGTTCGTATCGGTTTTTTTTTGTATTTTCTTATTAAAACTTATTAAATAAGAAAGTTAAATATTAAACAAGAAAATATACCAGAAAAAAAGCAACTAGTCTCATGTCGCCCTGACGGGATCTGCTACGTACGTACGTACGACGGGAGACTAGTTGCTTTTTTTTGTAGTATATTTTCTTGTTTAATATTTATCACATAAAAATAGCATTGTAAAATGCAAAATTAAAAAGTTATAAGAAAGTTAAAATTATAAAATGAGTATGAGAATGAAAATGAGAATATTTTTTTTATCGATAAAGAAATAAATTTTTTCCTTTTATTTCTTGGTTCTAATAAGTAGAGGTACTTAAAACGCGATAAAAATCTATTATATCTTGGAAACAGTTATTATTAAAGAGAGGAATAATTAACAATATTAATTCTAAAAATGGATATGGAGGATCCATATCAATGAAAAAACAAAAGTACGTAATAATATTTCTTCTTACTGTCAATAAAATTATTATCAATCGTTAGTTTGATTGATTATTTTGCCAAGATATTTTAGTTAACAATCAGGCATTCTTGATAAGTCGATTAAATCTAAAGTGACTAATAAGTGACGTGCTACTGTTACTCGAGGAAAAACTGAATTAAACTAAGTTTAAAGTATTTTAGATCTGAAACTAAAAGCTTACAACAATATTAGGATTCCGTTTGTTAACCGTTGAAACCGTGCGTAGGATATCGATCGATATCACTACTACAATGCTTTTTGGAAATATACAATACACGATCGAGATATACGACTGGTGGCCTACCATCAACTGTATTGCGATTCATTTTAGATACTAACACTTTCGAGCAAGTATCGAGGAAGTAAAGTAAAAAAAAATGTATGCGATATTGAGCAGAGGTCCTTCCGGACGTAAACGGAACTATATTTTTTTGACATTACGTGCTCGTTTTTCGTGCTGATAGTTTTTCGTGCTTGCCCTTCATAGCTTGGACATAACTTTCATAAATTTGACGACCCTGTTTGGCGCAGGGGTACTAAGCCCACCTTCTGCGCCAGAGGTCCCGGGTTCAATTCCCGGACAAGACAAATATTTGTGTGCAGGAACATGTCTATTTGTGTTGGTCTGGGTGTCTGATATGTATATTATGTATGTATTTAAAAAAAAAGTATGTAAGTATGTTTATCCGTTATCTAGTATCCATAACACAAGTTCTTCGTGAAACTTACCGTGGGCTAGATAATTGGTGTGATTGTATGCAATTATTTATTTATTTATTTATTTATAACTACGAATGTTTGTCATAAGTTCCATTACAAACTTTCGACGTTTCGTAGTTGTCAAGCAAGGTAAACTATCGAAGGTAAATAAATAATTCGTAACATGCAGAGTAGCTTTATTTGTGAATTTCGAAAATCAGTAGGTATGACAGATCAAAGAAAGAAGCATAGGGGAAGCCTGACTTGCAGTTCTAGTGTGCTAGTTATTCTTAAGATAACCATCAGGTAACCGTCGTGACTGCATCAGAAGTGCATTCATACAATTAATTTCACTAATTGAATGTGTTTCGTTGTTAGCAATGCTACTTCTTTTGATTTGTCACATCTGTTACATGGTGTGGGCTTATTCATTGCTCTTTTTGGGGTTCCGTAGTTGAGATTGTGATAGTTATTTTTTGTAAAGGGTAGTTTAATAAAGCTTTAAAGCTTTTATAATATTTGGTTGTTGACACACTTATCTAAATACAGTGTTGGAGTTATCGTATAGGACTTAATTAACTTTGTTTTAGACATATTAGATTTTGGGTAGCGTAATGTAACTATTGCTTGGACGAATTAACCACTTATGGCTAGTTTTATGAATTTTAATTCCAATTTATTTTCATTCCAAAATTTACATAGATATTTGTATTAATTTGTTCCTACATATATCAATATTATTCATAATTTTTTCAAATAGTGATAGATAATACCCTTAGGTGGTTGGTATAAAATACCAATGGAAGAAATATTACATTGAAGTTAATTTAATGGTCGCCGATTCCAATTAATGTAGCAAGAAGTGACTTAATTTTTCTTATCTAAATGCCGTTGCCGAAGATGTTTCTGAAACCCTTATAATTGAGAGAATGCCATTTATCTAATGTTCTTATTTATTTATCTATTAGATTATTATTTTAGTTTAGAAAAGTTTACCAACATTTAAATATTTAGTGCAGTGCTGTACGGAACCCAAGCTTGTATCGTGTCGCCCTTGACGCTTTTTTGTGTAACATTAACTCATTATTCGCGAACACAATAGCCAAGGGGTCCCAACCTAATCCTAGGAAGGCTTGCTCTATCACGAACGTTGATAATGGTTATACTAGTTCTTATGCTATTGACATAAGGTTAAAATTGAATGAGAACTGTTTTAGTTTTCCATTTGACTGTTATGGTTTTTTGCTTTCATGTTTCTGTTTATTGCAAAAGGTGAAATAAGTAGGCAAATTTTATGTGAGGTAAATGTGGAGTGTTGTTAGAGATAACATAATTCTTACATCACGATATAATATGAAATGAAAATATAGAAAAATGCATGATGATCGGAAGAGTTGTGCTGAGCGAAGATCAGATATCACACTGTGACTCTATATTTAAGTGTTAACCCCCCAGACCACCTCAAATCTTCATTTCTGTCACGTGGAGTTTCTGTTCTTCAGTTTTGCGGATAGGCCAGCATTCGGACCCGTAAAGTGGGGCAGGTCTAATTGCCCGCTTGTATAAATTGCCTTTGACTTCCACGGGCATCCTCGGGTCGCAAATTACTCCAGTTAAAGATCTCCATTTCAGCCACCCGGTGTTAATCCGGTCTCATCAATCAATGTCTTTAACAACGCACGAGGAGTGGTTCATATACACTGTGACTGAGTTACGAGAAGTGAATTAGACAAATTGGAATGTATATATTCCGTTTTGGATTTGCTTACTCTGAGTCCTCTTCGCTCCAGGGCTTTGCACCACAAGGTAAGGTCGGATTGTACCTCTTGCATCGTTTCCGCAATGAGAACAATGTCGCATGCATGTCTGCATATAAGTGTCCACGGTGCAGGTTTCTGGACATCCTTAGTGACGTAGTTCATTACGATATTAAACAGTAGTGGACTTAATGTCGATCCTTGGTGCACTCCCACATTAACTTCTAATTCTTCACTAATGCTCGCTGGGCTGACGACTTTTGTCTTAATGTCGTTGTACATGTCCTGAAGAACGAGAATGTAATGTTCTGGGGACAGACTGTGCACGCAATGCTTGCCAAATCAGTTTTCTCGGTACTCTGTCGAAAGCCTTTTAAAGGTCAACAAACACTAAGTGTGGGTCCTTTTTTAGGGCTTTATATTTTTTCATGAGAATTCTGATGGTGTGGATGGCGTCTGTGGTTCCGACTCCTCTCGTAAATCCGCTCTGATTAGGTTTTATTTCATTGATTTCTACTATTCTGTTAGCGATACGATTTTCCAGATTTTGAGGGCGTGATATGCACAATCAGCCACGTCACCTTTGTTTTTGTAAAAGGGATGAGGTTACTTTTCCTACATTCATCTGGCAATTTCCCATCTGATAGAATAAGGTTAAAAAGTGATCTTAACCATGTGATTCCGGAGGTTCCGCACATCTTGAGTAGTTTGGATGGTATCTCGTCGGGCCCGACTGCTTTGGCATTCTCTGTTTTACTAAAAGGGCCGTTTAACCTCATCTGCTGTTATATGTTCCAAAGGGTTATTTGTTCTATAAACTATTTTATAAGGGCGGTATGTCATCCAAGGGGTCTTGTGGAAATTCTTCGTTTAGAAGGGTGCTATAATATTCAAATCATCTGTCATTTATATCTCTGTCTGATGTTAGAAGTGTTCCGGCTGAGTTTTTGATATATTTATTTTGTTTAATGTCCTGTGATTGTTTATTTTTAATTTAGCAATTTTGAATTTTTTTTTATCCGTAACAGCGTTTTCAGTCTGTTGTAGATACCCTCATCGACAGTAACCATGTGAGTAATATATTGGAGAAAATTATGATAAACATTCTGAAATGATAGCATGACTTTTAGGATTAATAAGTCTGCCAAAGCTATATGTGGCAGGAAGTTTTTTGACCTTTTAAAAAACTTTGAACTTTTAATATGGAGCTTGGCATACCTAGTTTCAAGTATGACATATTATGTAGGATATGTATGACAGGTGTACACGAAACATACGCCAATCTACCGAGAAAATAAAATAGGTGTAGCGACCGCAAATTACGTTTTTTTATTAATTATTATTATTAATTAGGTTCGATGTTCTTTAGAGCAGCAATACACGATTTCTCAAACTTCCGGCCAATTTTAATTATACTCGGAAGCTCTTTCGATTCTCGCTCAGCGCAAATTTTTTTATGCATTTTATTGTGACGTCATAAGACGTAGGTTATTTTGGAGCGGGCTCATGGTCATGGTCTCATGCTCATGGTCTATATATATATATATATATATATATATATATATATATATATATATATATATATATATATATACTTATTTTAACATTATTTTGAACATTTTATGAATATGTATTTTTTATTAATTAATATGTTGTGTATAAAGAGAAAATAGCTGAATTGTATGTGAAAAGAAACGTTAAAAAACTAAATGCAAAAGTCATGCCTTGTCATCATCCAGCCGTTTCATAAGCGTTTCATCTCGTTACGCCCGGTTAATGTTCCAACAAAGGAATGATTCGATTTTCAAATTCGAATTTCGAACGCTAATTCGATTGGCGTGCTAATGCTCGACTCGTGTCGTATAAATTGAACGTTTGAACGAATTAGAAGTCAGTCGAGCGACGGCACTCAGCGGGAACGCGTCTTTTTATCTTTGTCTTTAAGTTTTTGGGTGGCCATTACGACGGATTATAATTTTCGGAGAGATCTTGACTTAATTGAAAGTTACTTGGTAATTGAAGCCGTACCGATAAGAGAATTGATAATGATGATTTACGGCGACAAAGTGGGTGGAATGTCAAGCTTTAGGCCGGTAAAGCCGATTATTATTAAAAGGTGTGTGGAGTATTTTAGTTGAAATGCGTACACAGCAATAAGTGAAGATTGCTCATTAGGAATTATAATTAAATATGTAATAATCAAGAAGTCTAAACATACATCTACGATAGAGTATCGTCTCATTGAGAGTACCTTACTATATTACATCGGCATAAAATTTGTACTTTTGCGACGTTTAATGATTTTTCAGTTTGATCGCACAAGTAGCCAATCACGTTGTGGCAAGGAACGTTCCCTCGTGCCTCAATATTTCTGATCAGAGGGTCAACTAAGTAAAAAAAATGTAGGGATGGGATGGGTTGCATTGCAATCTGTCGCTATTGTTTTCGGACAACTTAGACTTTCTTTGCTAGTTAAAAATATGACCACTTAGCGATTCTCAATCGCTCATGCTCAAACCACGCGAATTTCGTATTTGGTTTTAACATTTTCAAAATTCGTTTTCTCTGTGACACTTACTAATTTTAAAATAATTTTACTTGTTTAATAATTATACAACTTTCATGTGCTTGTACAATAACTCTATAATTTGGGAGTATCATGGAGAAAACGACTTTTGAAAATGTCAAAACCAAGTACGACATTGGCGTGGTTTGAGCAAGGAATCGCTAAGTGGTCATAGTGAATAAGGGCCCTGGGAGGGATTAAGACCCTGATTATACGATGGCGCAGCTTTTCTCAAGTTCTCACCTGCACCCTAGATTCAGGCAGATTCATCTCAGCGCGACCTCCTCCCTCATGAAGATGTCGGGATACCTGGTCGTACGTCCAGCTGGGCCCGGGTGAGAATCACCAGATAAATGGTAGTCAAAGATGGTAGAAGATCATGTTTTTACCTGAACCCTGGACTCAGGCAAGTTGATCTTCAACGCCACCTCTTCCCGCATGAAGATGTCCGGATACCTGGTCTTCCCGAATAACGCTTCTAGGACGTCCAGCTGGGCCCGTGTAAATGTCGTCCGTTCGCGCCTCTGCTTCCGGGGGTTCACTCCTGGAGAAAGGGAGAAAAGGTTAAAGTTTAATTGGAGGCAAAGGTTAATTGTAGGCAATAGACTAACTCGGAGTTTCTCTGAAGGATAAAATCAGAAATATAGATAAGTAATCCGACAGGGAACCAAGATGACTGACATAGCTCATAGGTTAAGCAAGCTGAAGTGGCACTGGGTTGGTCACATCGCACGCAGAACCGACGGCCGTTGGGGCAAACGAGTTCTGGAGTGGAGACCGCGATTAGGTAAGCGCAGCGCAGGGCGCCCTGCAACCAGATGGAGTTATGACCTGCGAAAGATTGCACGCAAGAACTGGGTGCAAAGAGCTGAGGACCTATAGAATGCATTTAAGTATCGAGTATTGACAGAGCTCAATGGCGAGAGCTAGAAGAGGCCTATGTTCAGCAGTGGATGTAAGCAGCTTAATGATGAATAGGCTAACTAACATAGGAGTAGAGAAAATGTTTGAAAAATCAAGGTCTTATATCCCCCAATAATTATATTTTATTAATTTGGTCACAGTTACTACCTCGATTAATCTCTTCTTTTGAAAATTATAGTTTGTTACCTAAAAAAATATATAGAAAGCTTCATTGTTATAGTTATATAATATTTAGAAATTTAAAATAAAATGGGTATTAAACGCGTAGAAAACGTAAGCGATCTATGTCACCTACCTAAATTTCCCGACGTTTCGGCCAAGTTGCAATTTAGGAATACCTGTTATTTTTTTTAATTAAAGATAACGCTAAGATTTTAGTACTTATGTAACGTTAGTACCAACTTTTATTGATTTCGGCGAAACGTTCTACCGGGCGGAACTGTATTTTGGTTCTGAGCTCTATATTCTGTGGTGGTACAACATAAATATCGCGTTTGAGAGGGGGTTTGAGAGGGGGGGTATGGGTAAAGACAGCGTGATTTTCAAATTTCTAGTAAAATTTTAAATGACCGCCACTTACGAAAATAATACATTTAAAAAAAACACATTATAAGACACAAATCTTATTACAGAATATATACAGTGAGTAGCCTAGAACCGGGGATAATATTGAAAATAGAGACTCTCTAGAGTATTAGTATTTATTCTGAAAAGATTCAGGTTAATCAAAACTCATGCATTACTCACAATAAGAATTAAAAGTTACGATTCATAATCAGTGTATTATTGCTAACTCAGTGCAATGGAGAGAGCTATGCTCGGCGTTTCCCTGCGTGATCGAATCAGAAATGAGGAGATCCGCAGGAGAACTAAAGTTACTGACATCGCTCGAAGGATTGCTCAGCTGAAGTAGCAGTGGGCGGGACACATATCGAGAAGAACAGATGGCCGTTGGGGCGGAAAGGTTCTGGAATGGCGACCGCGTACCGGACGACGCTCCGTGGCCGTGGGTAGGCCGACCACAGCACCGATCGTCGTGGAGATCCTTGGGGGAGGCCTATACCCAGCAGTGAGTGTCATGTGGCTGATACGACGTATTATTGTAAAACGATATCATCGCTAACGTTGAGAACTTATCGTGGTACAGGGTATTAAAAATTTACTTACCACAAAACTATCCATTCGAAAATTTACCTTTAATTCCTTGAAAAGAACCGGCCCCCACTACTTCCCCTGGCATAAAATCTCTCTTTCAAATTGTTTAAAATCTGTAGTACATTATTAAATATCGCAATGAGGGTTACCTGTTTACAATTTTATCCATCATGCATGATTACGTCAATCAGTACCAAGTATACTCTTTGTCCCTAGTAGATTCAAAGTAGTTGGGTTATACTATGATAAAGGAGTAGCAAACTTTTTGCTCTTTTTATTTACATTATGATCTTTTTAAAAAGAAGACCATAGTGTAAAAAGTGTTTAAATTTCGAAGAATAATTTTGTTTAGTAAAGTCAAAATAATTGTCACGAGTTTTTTTTTGGTTTCAGTGTAAATTAATTTAATATTTGAATTGATTTTATTTACAGTTTGTAATGTGAAAATGGCTTTGAATGCATAATAAACACAAAAAAATACCTACATGAACTCATGAAGTGCGATAACAAGTATTATTTTTATATCAGCTGACACATAAATTGTTCAAAAGAGCATTCCGATCCGAGTAGCTCCAAATAAGTACGATGCAGAATGAACTCAATGGATTGAGTTGAGCGGAACTGTTGTTTGCATTACATTGAATTTACGATTATGTTTGTTAGAAAAAAACAAAAATAAAAAAATTGATTTTAATTAGTTGGGACCATAATAATTAAGTTACTAGTAACCTATAGAGCCTCCGTTTTTAATATTATCCCCGGTTTTAGGCCCCACACTGTATAGCTAAACTTTGTCGCAGTCAAGATTTCAGATGTTTATCAAATTTACATAGTATTATTGAGGTAAGAAAATATAAAATAAATCCTATATTACGCAAGCCAGTTTATCACTTAGATATATTTCTTAATTGTGAGACTCTAAAAAATTACGCCAATAGTCCATAATAAAGTTAACCAAACCCCTTGAAGTTGTTTTGAAACACGTGAGTTTATTATTTTAAACCTATAAATGTTTTGCTATTAATACTGATTTATTTTAAATCTGCCAAAATTGTGGATTCTCCCGCGTTTTTGTCGCACGCCATATTAGTACGTTCAACAACTCTCAAAATATAAATGTCCTACAAATGTTTTTAACAAGGAAGAAAAGCGTGCTACACATTGTTTAACCAAATCCATTCATTCATTTCACCCTTTCACTTTAGACGAGGTATTCCATTACTCAACTGTAACGCTATACAAACAAACAGACGTACATTCTTTGTCGTGTTCTTACATGTAATCCGTAGACAAATTTAAAATCATTAACAAGACTATTAATGGATTTTACAGTGTGTTAAGTGGCTTCTATTGTATGGAGCTGCCATAGTGTTACGACCAGCGACTTAAAAAAGATAGTTTTTTTTAAAGTTGACTTTGTTCTTTTGTTTGAGTCCTTCGCCATACAATGTTTCTAGCATTGTTGTGTTTTAGCAGTTCGATAGAATGGCCAGTTCCTCAGTGGTTTAGGGTTACGGGATGGCATATACGCGTTTCTAACTTCAGATTTATCATTACTTAATGTTAGTTATGATGGAGGCTTGGCTCTTCCCCTTTGTCTTTGTAGATTATACTAATTAAAGAAATGTTGTTTCTCTGTTTAAGTTTTACTGTCGTATTTTCTTAACAATTTAAAAACTTTTACTCCAGACATTACATGATATGAGTAAAGCTATAGTTCCTATGGGAAGACCTAGAGGGGCCAATTTTTCTAGGCAATACTGTAGACATTTTACTGTACATACTGTACACTTGAACTATGTTCTTACAGATAAAAAATAATGCTTGCTGCACAGGACACGATCTAAACCGGAGCTGAGATCTGAGAGGGCTAATTGGCAACAAAAAATTGGTTAAGAGCAAGCTTCACACCTTAGCTCACCGACGCAAAGTTTGCCAGTCTGTCGGTCTTTTACAGACTATACTTTGGAGAGTTTGCTCAGGAGCTACGGGAGCTCATACCGCCATCCTCCTTTTAACAACGGACATCCAGAAGCATGGTTGATAGTCCTAAATGTCGCAAAGGAATGGAAGTCCCTGCCTGCATCTGTATTTCCGAGTACTTAAAACCTTTACGTTTTCAAAGCAAGGGTGAATAGGCACCTTCTGGGTTACCTCGCTCCATCGTAGATACTGTCTTAAGTCCCCGGACTAGTGAACCCATTCATAATAATAAAAAAAACCGTGCAAATTCGAGCCAGGTCGCAAATTATATATATCATAAAAAATCCAACAACTTCAATAATTTATTATTAATACAAATAAGTATGTCGCTACTAACGCACTAATCAAGCGTGTAAAAACTCTCACAACAGAAACAAAAGCATTCCATAGACGAAAATATAAAAGCTTTTCTTTATGGCTTACAAAAGCTTCAGCCAGAGACACGCAGTCTGTCTATGACCATTCATAGACAATATCTAATAGAAAAAGTTTACATGCACATCTGTCAACGTAGTTTGTTTTCTAACTTACTCGTGGTCGCCACAAAGATACGACATGCGACTTTTCAACTTACTAACTTTTCTTAAACAAAACAACTTTTGCGGACTAATTAGTGCGATGTATTTACCCGAAATATATATTTGGTACTATAAATTGATCGGTTTATTTGCGGGTTTTTGGTTTCCCGACGTTTCAGCACCTTTTCATACCATTGCCGTGGTCACGGGTTGACTCTGCATAAGAAGAAACTTAAGATGTGCTTCAGTATATTTATTTTAGCATTTTACTAGTTCCATTTCTCCACTTTTAAGAATAATTTTGCGACAAAAGTTCGGCTAAGATCTTCTTTTTCTAATTTTCCAAAATTTAATGAAAAGTTATAGATTTATACAATACAAGTTATAGGTAACAGGTTTTTGTTAATCTTTGACACAGTTATTTAGTTGAAATTATGGGGGTGTGATGGCTTATCTAGGCATTATTTAAATAATTTGCAATAAAATTATTTTTCTAAATTAGTAATTTAACCTGTAGACGTTAATATAATTTATTCAAAGGCTAGTAATACTAATTTACAAATAAGTGTAGTGTAGTGGCATTCTATAAAAGAGATCATTTTCCATTTTATGTTAAAGAAACGATTTCTTTTTCGGTAGCCGAATCCATTGTGAACAGAAACTAAAATAGATCGGTTGGAGGACGGTGCGAAAACGTTATTAGGCCATTCAGTCTCGCTCACGGATTAAAAAGTAAAAATAATACGACAATTCGAAACTCACGGCCCCTTTCAATCTACAAACAAACATTTCATACGAAAACTGTCACATTACTCTGCCATAGAAAAGTGAAAATAAATAGAACGACATCCGTCTCTTTCACTCTGGTACTGTACACTACAGAGTGACAGGGACAGATAGATTTCAATTGTTATTTTTCACAATGGACCGAGGTAATCCTCACGTCATGCCAGTTTTTTTTTCAGCGCTCTGGCTTCGATTTTATCTCTGGCTGATTTCTGATAGGGCTACCGAGTAATGCTTGTTTATGGTCGCGGTTGTCTATGCCCGCTAATGGTGTATCCGTGTACGTATCTCGATACGGTTTATCGATAATTTTGAAAGGTTTTAGATGCAGTCGATAATCGTAAGTCGGGTTTTGGTCGATTGGTTTGGTTAGCTCATTTCATTTGTAAGCTATTTAGGTTGTTTGGAGGCACTGGAGGCGTAAATTGTGATAAATATAGCAGATTAACTTATGAATATTTTAGTAAAATCGGCAACCTTATTTCGACTCCTTTCCACTTGTCACAATAAGTGATAATGATGTGCTCGGTGGCGCAGTAGTTGGCGAACTAGGCCTGCATTTGTATCAGTTAATCAACTTTCGCAATGGTTTGTCACAGGATAGGTGACCAATTTTTTTTTATCTCCAGCTCCTCCGTGTTTCAGCAGGCACGTTAAGTCATCACCCCTGGTTGTATTTGCACTTGTTATAACCCGCCAATGCACATTGGGCCCACGTCACCACGTAGGTCATGACCCATTCTCCTTATCCATAATTAAGGAAGGCCAGTGTCCCAAAAGTGCAGTGGGGACATTAAAATCGCTGATGGCTGATGATGTGAATATGAAAGTCTCAATATCTTACGTGTTATGTATCTAAAAGAAAAAAAGAACAACCTAAACCACTTTACTAGTTAAATCATTGGTTTTTTTATCAGCGCCAGTTCAGGTAAGATGATGGATTGACGCAATTACATCAAGTAAACAAGATTAAATTTTAATAAGTTCTATTAAAACCTCAGTTAAGTACTACCGGGATAATTAACTGTAATGTGTTTAGTGGATTTAAAAACTACTTCATAGTATGGTAGCGTATTGAGGTAATTCACTTTGTTTTAAATCTAGAGTGTTGACTACTGAAATGAGATAATCATTGTTGTTTATTTCTTGGTAAGTTTCTTTATTAATATTAGTTCTTTTAGTTGTTGTTTTTTTCAAGTTAATTTAATCTTATGAAATTAACTTGATGTTAAACATCAAAAGATGTTATAGTTTTTTTTTTGTTTAACTTTTTGTGAATTTATGTTTTTGCGCGAGCATAGGTTGTAAGGACAGAAAGGCATAAGTATAATAATACAATTTAAAACCCCATCGACGTCATCTGAAGTTAATTTAGGAAAAATCCCCTACGAGTATCTGAAAACTCGCGCACCTAATTGAAAGTTTGTGAGCCAAACCCCTCCGTAACGCAACCACTGAGCTAAAACAACAATCCGGTTTAAAATCCGAACGCGCCCATTATCGCCCCTCCAGAACTGTCAAATTGACAGTTGACGTCCCGCCATTTTATAGCAACTCTGCTCTAAACCCATCTCTATCTCGAAGGAATAGAGATCATACAGCCTATTTGTTTGTTAGCCCGCAGCTGTGTATCTTCCCCTAAAAGTATTTTACACGTCATTAAAAGAGATGTACCGTAGGGACGCCTTGAGGTCAAATACCGTGAAAAACGGGAAAATAATTTATTGGCGCCATGTTTGTTTTGCGGCTTCTTCATACGGGTCGGGTGTGATGAGGGAAGGGAAAATAAATAGTGTCTCTTCTGTTGCTTTGCGTAGAAATGAATAATATTTTTTTCGTATTTTTAGAAAGAGGTTTTGACAAGCTTTCCTCTAGTTGGGAAACTTAATTTTGACCATGAATACCAAAGAAATATACAAACTAATTGTTATTATGTGTAATAGAATATATTAGCATAGCAAGTAGGTATAAGTAGATTCTATCTTAAAATTTAATCAAAGGCTAATCAAAATATGTATGATGTTGAAAATTTTATATCAGCTTGGCAGTCGAAGTACCGCCTATCGCGTACTCTAACGCAAAATTGTTATGTGATAAATAGCACATAACATTGAAGCAGAAACCTCTACTAAAACAGCCCTCTCGCAGTCATAAATCATGTTAACACATAAATTGTGCTGGCAACACCACTAGGGGTGGGACACGACAAGTTGTGACAGATTATAGAAGCAATGTTGTTAGCGCGGCGTGACGCAGAATATACTCTATGGTGTAGGCTGTAAGACCTGAATGCCTTTGCGTAAGTGAGACTGTGTGTGTAAAGAGTTTTATTACCATGATAATGTTGGCGACCCTACGTAGGGTGCTAACCGAATTGTTAGTAAATTGAAATTTATCTAATAAATTATTGCTAGTTTGCTTCATGGCATGGGGGCGTGTGTTAAGTAGGCCTAAGGACGAATCTTGTAAAGTATTATTATATCCATCATTTCGTTGATACAATTACCGGAGTAAAAGTAATTGATACACAATAATTTGAAAAAAAAAAGATTAAAATACGAACCTAAATAAGAATAAAACAAATAAAAGCCTAGCTTACCTAAGGCATGCTCGTAAAAAGCGTTTGACCTATGTATCTTAACTTCAAATGTAATACCTAAAATATCTGCCTCAACCAATGGAATTATGTTATTATTTTGAAATTATTTGAATACTTTGGATGTTCAGTTCATTGCTTAAAGTCAAAGCATGTCTTTGCACAATCATAAAATTTTAAGAAAATATAAATCCAAAACAATAAACTACTAACTATTTAATGTTAAGTACAAATTAAAAAAAAATAGCAAGATAAAAATATAATCCAAAAATATCTTATAATGAAAAAACCTTGCGGTGACTTTGACTATAAACCTTCGTAGCAATTAGTCTCGAAGAAAATATCACTTATAAAATTCATAACATTCCCATTCAAAAGAATGCATACAACGAAACTCATATTAGTTGCCCAAAAAGAGAGCTAATACCACCATCTCTTTCTAACGGATTAACTTATCACTTCGCTACCGTAAACTTATGGCAGCAGTGGGCGTCCGAGATAACGCACCAGGGGTTCGATTCCCGGGGAGACACGGTTCCACTTCAAAAAGGTTTTAACAAATCAAAGAGTTTTGAAGACTAATGATGTTGTTTGTGGTTTGCTCTTTGGATGATACTTTGAAATACGAAGTTCACAGTTTTTGAAATTACAAAGTCCTAATCCTAACAATATTAAAAATGCGAAAGTGTGTGTTTATTGTTTGTCCTTCCTTGAGGCCCTAATTAAGCACCAATCGACTTGACTTTTGGCATTAAGTTAGTTGAAAGGCCGTGCTGTGTGTTGACGGCCTAAGAATACAAGTGTCACCTGGGATGTCGTAAGAGTCGACTAAGAGGCTCGACGCATTGAACACCTGTGCGAGAGAAGGAAAACTTGAAACAAACCCTCTACCAATCCGTCTGGCCAGCGTGGTAGCAGTAGGCTAATATACGTCCACTGCTGGACATAGGCCTCTCCAAGCTCACGCCTATTTTGGCGTTCATAGGAGGCTATTAGCCTATTGCTACCACGCTGGCTGATGAAATATTTGATTTTGAGTATTTATAATTTTGATTGTTACGAAATTTAGACAGTAAGTAACGTATTATTTCTTTAATTCGTCATTTGCTAGCAGGACACCGGCGTCCAGAGAACAATTGAATATCAATTGTGTCTCATGATTATGGGCCTGAGTGAAAGGAGGGTCTGTGTTCCAGTAGTGACATTAAAATGGCATAAGGAGAATGATACATAGGTATATTTATAAGCTAATTTCAAGACACACGTGCCTCCTCTTGATTTTATGAACATTTGAATTTATAAATAAAATAATTCCAAAATCAATTAGGAACGCGAACCATTGTTTGCATTACCGATAACCATTCCACTCAAATTAATTCAATATTTCCGTGCTCCGAAGTTATATTGGGTGCGAATTACTAAGTAAACAGATAGCGTGCGCCGCGTGACCGACACGTGCGCTCAGTTCGAATTCTGAGTGATAACTGACGGTTTTGTGAGTACCTACTTCAATTAGGGGTGGAGGTTGGTTGCTACTTGGTCTATGGTTAATATAATATTATAAGCTCTTTGGTGAAGTGGGCAAATTTATAGCTCTGCAAAAGACTTATTACAGTTCAGAGATTCTACAAGCAGCTGGTATCGTTCCATTAGTAGTAATGTTGATGAAAATATAGAGCGAGAGCTGATGCACTGCATGAAACACGAGTTCCTCAGAGAGGCGCGCTTCCATCTTCCTAATCACCTTCCTTATCACTCGCCTTTTATCAGGTATGATGAAGGCTACGCATCTTCCAGTTGTTCATAAAAAAAACTCAATTTGTATTATTTCATGAATTGCGGCTCTGTAGTTCCAGTGCGAAAGTACCACTTCTAGGTTCTAGGTGATCTCTTATAGCTTCAAAGCATTACAAAAATCTAGATTTAGCTAGCTTTAAGATTTTAATGCCTTTGGGATAATTATACAAGTTAATTTATTTTATATAAAATTGGTTCCTAATTCGTTTGCAGTTTCGTAGATAACTTGTAATAGGTAATCTTTTGATTAAAAACGATTCCTCTACTCTTTTGTAATATGTGTATAATCGAGGAATTTCCCAGTCAACCAGTAGAGTTTTGTTTGTTAGAGGACCGTGTTTTCAAAAAGTGAAAAGGTTAAAGCAATAATTTATTGTTTAAACGTAAAACATATTAATGTTCTAATATTTGTGACATTAAGTGTTCCTATAAAACTATTCTCTTTATAAAACTCTAATGGTCTAAAGGAAATTTTCTACATTTTACATATTTGTTACTTTCATGCTTCACCCAAAACAAGCACTTATCGACGCCAAATTGGTGTGGGAGACGCCGGCTTGACACGTGCTGTCAAATTGGTTCATTTTAGGCGGGATAGCGCGCTAAATTGGAAGGAAAATTGTCTGTGACTTCAATAACTTATCGGATTTCTCGTGCGAACTTGTTCGCATTAATATAAATAGATAATAAAATAGTCAGAATGATCCATCAACAGGATGGGGGTAAGATATTAATTTCAAATGGACGCAATGTATTTATGGTGTGTTTGTATGCAATTATTTATTTTTTATAAAGAGAAAAGAACTTACAAACACACTTTATAAAGAAGGAAAAATATATTTGAAGTGAAAGTAACGAGTTAAAATTCATATTATCCAGTTTTTAGATTGTGATAAGCAAATGAAATGCTTTTACAAAGTTAAAATGTTAAACAAATTAAAACCTACCCAACCATTATTTTATCAAATTTATACATTAACACTTCGCCTGACCGTGTCGCCGCCGGCGTGGGTACTTTAAGCCCATCGCATAAATAAATACGGAAGGAGTGGCAACTTTCACACAGCGGGGAGTGAGAGGTGTTGTTGTGCATACATGCCGCCAATTTGGGAGCGAAAACAATGGGGGATGATTTTTATTGTGCAATATTTGTTTGAAAAAGGAAGAATATAAATAAGGTGTGAAAATCAAAGAAGTTTTAAACAAGAAAACTTGGCAATATATCTTCAAGGTGTGAGAATTAAAAACAGTTTTAGAAAAGAAAAAACATTTCAATATATTTTATTTCTAAACGTCTGAGAACTCAAAAGTTTTACACAAGAAAAGCAATCTGCGTCGTAAACTCTTGAATGGTACTTTTACTTCATAAGGGTCATAATTTCTTTGTTTAAAAGAAAATAAAGCTTTTTCAACTTAAACGGTTATTTACATTGCTTCAACTCTTTTCAAGCATTGTGTTATGGTTATCATGATAATAATGTTTATTAAGTCACTCAAAAAAAAAACAATACCAAATCCGGAGCCTCAAAAACTTTCTAAAACCAATTTGGAAGTGTTTAATATGAAATCAGCTGTAATAAATCCGAGAGGTTCCGATGACTGCACAGCGGGGGCCGTGGAGACCGCTCTGGCGACAAGTGTCGGTTTTCGCACGGCACCCTCAGTGTTACACAATTAAAGATTTGTTTTGAAAGGACGTACTACTCAGTTTGTTTTGAGAAGCGACGGTTGAGGGTTTTTTGGATGATAGAAAGGGGGTTGACATCAGTTTGTTTGTGAAACAATCGGGCGTTGTCAGTTTTAAGTGTGAGAGAAATGCAATAGTTTTTTCTCAAATATGCTTGGAAATTTGAGCACTATTTTGACAACCTTCTTCGAGATAAGTCGAAATTGCTGTACTGACCAAATACATGCGAGCAGCGGCCGGCAAAAGTTGTATGGAAATCCATATCTGTGGTGTAAATTAAAATGGAACGATCTCTTACTCCGAAACATTGTAACCAAGGAGGTAACTTATCAAAGGTTTTTATTAAAATTTCGAACTGGCTTACACAAAATAGAAAGCTGTTTATTGAGAAAAAAAAGAAATTAACACTTTGACGCGGGAATGTACTATTTAAATAAAAAGTTTTGTCTAGGTACTCCTTAGTTTTGATTTCGGCGCATTATTCGATAAAAGTACTATACAAGCCTTGGTCACTATGCATTGATGGACTTACGTATGTGTGCCTCTGCCCACATTTACACTTTCGTCCGTCAATGCCTCTTTTGCTGGCGGCTGCAGTAATGTACTAATAAAAGCATAACTTACATTTTAAAACGTACTGTTTCCATAAAAAAAACATAAAATAAGCGTAAAAATAATCTCCCATGAGACTGGAACAGAAAAACGGTAAAAAATGATTTTTGTACTATTAATATTTAAACTTATGCTCATACTACCAACTTATTACAATTACTATATTTTACCTATTCTGAATTTTATAAGTACATACGAGTACTACATTTCTGTCAAACAAATCTCAAGATAATCTTGTTACCTAGTATAAAAGACATCAACGCGTTCTTAAGTCTCATCTTTAGTATATTTAAATAAAACAAAATCAGGTTACTTACACCATTCAAAGTTTAACAACGGCTTCACCGATTTAAATGAAATTTCTCACAAACATAGTTTAAAGTCTGGTTTTAAACATAAAATACTTTTTATCCCGATTTTCCCACGGGAACGGGAACCACGTGGATGAAACTGTGGGTGGGTCATTAGTAAGCTTTAGGCAAGCATGTATCTAAGACCGTCTTCTATTCCTATACAATACAAAATAATACTAACCGACGTAGATTAAGTAAGTTATAGTCTTCTAGTTTATAAGATTTTTAACCTTCGCACTCCATTATATAAATTAAAACGTCGGGATTACAACGCGACATTTGCTATAAAGTATAAATATGTACTTGCAGCTTGACGTTTCGGCTATGTTGCTATAGCCGTGGTTACAAGCAGATGCGTTTTAGCCCCGTTGTTTTAATTCTCCTACTATAGTTTCCTTTTCATTAATGTGGCAATAGAAACAACAATATGTGTAACGACAATGCGAAGACGCTAAGGCTGCTAAGAAATTGGGATACTAAGAGCCTCTTTGACAATCAAAATTTTCTACTGTATAGCTTGTGTTTCAATTTAGCTATTTGGCCTGAGACCATCGTTTTCACTCCTTGTTACTGCGTTGATGTTTAGCTTGTGGCAGGATAATTAGACATTTCTAATATGAAAAATAAGTCAAAACATTTTCACAACTTACATTTTGATTGTCAGGCCATAAGTAGGCAACAGCAAAAAGATTGGACCAATACCAACCAGTAATAAATATTAAACAAGAAAATATACTAGAAAAAAGCAACTTGTCTCATGTTGCCCTGACGGGATTCGAACCCGCATCCTCGGGAATCCGACCCAATGCACTAATAATAATATTTATCACATAAAAATAGCATAGTAAAATGCAAAATTAAAAAGTTATAACCAACCAGTAGTTTGAGATTAGCGCGTTCAAACAGATATTATTATCAGCAATACTAATAATTGAAAATAATAACATATTGACATGTGATTTTAACTAATAACAACTTGTTTATAAACTCTTTTAATAACTACTTAATAGTTATAAAAACTCGTAACATGTCGTGTAATCTTAGACGGAACAAAACGCATTAACCTGACCGCAGAGCATAGATAACCGTGAGAGCTCAATTCACTTATCGCCAAGTAGCAAAATTATTTTTAAAATTTCACGATGACGTTTTCCTGATAAGCGGTGACGGTGACAAGAGCATTGCATTAACTCAGAAAAAAAAACAAAACAAATATGGATGTCCAAGATGGCGGCGCGGCAAAGGAAGCCGACGGTAGCGGTTGGAATTCATAAATGATAAATTTAATATTATTTATGGTTGTTGATGTATTAAGAGCTGAGTATGCGAGATTAAGAGAGTGTTTGTAGGATATATTTTTTATAATTACATTTATTAAGGCTTTGCCTTGGGCTATATATCATTGAGGCGCTACTGGAATGTTGTATGAGTGATGTTGCGCCAAATTGAGTATGAATTATTCTGAAGGGATATATTTAATTTAAAGATAATTTGATTTGAGAGGATTCAACAACAACAAATATCTTAAAGCATGCCGATTGGATATTCAAACGTATTATATTTAACAATTGTTTTGTATTGAGCAGAGTAAATCTATATCTATCAATACAACTTATTTTATTTAGGCCACAAACTATGCAATAATTTTGTTCATCTCTTTGACTTTATGAAATAAAGAAGATATTAACGACAAATTAAATCTTTTTGAAATAATTTTGCTCTCTTAAATGATCATTACAGTTAAGTACCTTTTTTATTTTAATGATTTTTGTAATTTAGGTCATTAAACAGTTATACGCTAATCTTAAAAACTAACATTATATTATAACATACAATAAAAGTATACTTAATTCTAAAGGTGTTTTGCTAGCATTATTTTTAATCAAATATGGTATTATCAGCTCCATATATCCAGAGCGGTAGCCGCGGTATAAAATATGATAGTTAATTTAACTGAGCGCATACTTGTCTCTGGGCCGATTTCACGGACCGTGTTTATTTATAAAAAAAAAATGATACATCCGTTCTTAAAAGTACAGTAAGTAAAAATTTGTTTGATGTAGAGTAATGGAAAAACACCTTAGGTAAATAAGGTGTTTTAAATGATTGTAATAAAGGATTTTATTAATTTAACCATATGAATATGGCTACATTTAGCTTAAAATAAAGGAAATGAACAAATGTTTTGGCGATTACTTTATTAAAAACTATTATAAATAAGAAATATTACATTATTATTCGTCATCAGCCATTATTAATGTCCCCACTGCTTGGGCACTTTATGGACAATATTATTATTTTGTTTTTTTTGCTCTTTTCTAAGGTTATAGTCACGTCCATGCGGGCCTATTATATGCGAAGCCCAAATCGTCCGACTGCATGGTAAACAAAAGTAAAATAAAATATTGGTCGCCTGGTTACTTACGTTAGATTATAATTCGGCAGAAGAAAACATGTAAGTATTGATGAAATCATGTTAGGTATAACCAAACTCACAAATCAAACAGTAGTAATAGAAGGAACTAGGTAATATAATTTATGTTAACTGATAAATATTAAACAAGAAAATATACTAGAAAAAAGCAACTAGTCTCATGTCGCCCTGACATGAGACATGAGACTAGTTGCTTTTTTCTAGTATATTTTCTTGTTTAATATTTATCACACAAAATTAGTATTGTAAAATGCAAAATTAAAAATGTATAATTATGTTAACTGCTTTGCAATAATTATTTTGTTTGGTTAAACCAAGTTACAGGCGTCTAGTTTGGGAATCTTTGGTCATTGCATTGTGAGCTGCATTCTTCTATGCAAATGATTTTATTTCTTTTTAAAGTAATCCTTTTGTTTTTTGTGCAATAAAGAAATTTATTTTGACGACCTCCGTGGTAGAGTGGTAGGTACACGGGTTTCAAGGTGTCGCTTACTCTGAGGTCCCGGGTTCGAATCCCAGTAGGGGCAAAAGTTTGTATGATGAATACGAGCATTTGTACCTGAGTCATATATATTTCTACACATAAATACTTATATTTTTATAATTATATGTAATATTGTCCATAAAGTGCCCAAGCAGTGGGGACATTAATAATGGCTGATGACAAATAATAATGTTATATTTCTTTTTTATAATAGTTTTTAATAAAGTAATCGCCAAAACATTTGGAGCTTCGAGTTCATTTCCTTTATTTTAGGCTAAATGTAGCCATATTCATATGGTTAAATTATTAACATCCTTATATTACAATCATTTAAAACACCTCATCTACCTAAGGTGTTTTTCCATTACTCTACATCAAACAAATGTTTACTTAAAAACTAATATAACTAGCATCCCATAACACAAGCCTTACAGTGCTTACTTTGGGGCTAGGTTGATAGGTGTGAGTGTAAGAAATATTTATTTATTAATTATTTTATAATTATCAGATGAATGTTAATATTTCTTGAGCATAACTTTTTCAGTATTGTTGTTTTCTGGAAGTTAAAGATAAGAAAGCCAGTTCCACCTTCAGACATGATTATTTTACATTAGGTATGATAAACGGTATGCTTATCCCTGATGTTCATAACAAAAAAAACCTTTGGTTACTAGTATTGCTTTAAGAACTGGTGTTATATTCAAATGATTGAAGCACATCACTAGTCGTACCAAACAAGCAGTCACCCGATACCCGAGGGTGACGGAATGACAATGATCCTAATATTCTTAGACAATAATGATATTTTTAGCATAAAACTTTGTGAGAGAAACTAGTGTTGGAACTTATAAACAAATTATTGTGCACATCACTAGTGGTACCAAACAAACATTCACCCGATACCCGATTATGACAGAATAATGATGATCATAATTAAAACAAAAATAACAGCTAAAAATCATATATTGCTTTTTATTTTTACGGAATAACTTGATAGCTCAGCTAGGAACTAGTGTTGTAACCAAATGCCCGAGCACATCACTAGTGGTACCAAACAAACAGTCACCCGATACCGGAGCGTGACGGATTAGGGAGCGCTCGTCCGGATTCCTAAATCGATACGCCGCTCTGGCCGGCTTCTTGCGACGACGAAAGGTTACGTCGCGTTTGACGGACGGTCGGCAAAAACGTCGCAGTTCTAAGTTACATTTTTATACTTATTAACAGATTCACCCCTAAGTCCAATAACCCTTTTTTGGTTTCATTTTTTATTCTGCATTTTACATTTTAAAAAACAACAGCTGACGTTTATGTCCCGGAGCTTATAGCTTAAACATCGATAGTCCAATCATTTTAGCCAAAATGGGGTCAATCTCGGAAATGAGAGAAGGCAAGCTGTAAACTCGTATATTTACATCTTATATTAGAGTACGTTAAGTAGTCTCAAGTTTGTCGAAATATGATGAAAATAAGGGTCTTCGCGTCGTGAATAAAAAATAAGATAAAAAAATAATTGCATACAATCACACAATTATCTAGCCCACGGTAAGTTTTATGAAGAGCTTGTGTTATGGATACTAGATAACTGATAAACATACTTATATACTTTTTTTTGTAAATACATACATAATATACATATTAAACACCCAGACCAAGACAAATAGACATGTTCATGCACACAAATATTTGTCTTGTCCAGGGATCGAACCCGAGACCTCTGGCGCAGAAGGCGGGTTTAGTACCCCAGCGCCAAACAGGAGGCTAATTGTCTAATTTTAAAATCTATCGCAATCCCTTTCAATCTGGCATTTGAAAAATATTTACATACTTCAGACCGTCACTCTTTGACATTTGATAGGGATTGTGATGAGGACGCGTTTTGAAAGGTATTGAATGAACGAAATTGAACTGTATAAGTAAAGTGACAGACGAAAATATCTTTCAAATGTATGAAGAAGTGTCAAATGAAGTGCATTTAAAACATCATTCGTTCCGAAAGGGATTGCGACTATAAGTTACACAATTCCATAAATCACTATCTCAATCACAATACCTTTGAAAGGGATTGTGATAGATTTTGAAATTAGACAATTAGGGGGCAGTCGTCACTATAACCTGTAATAAAAAAAACCTATATTAAACTATGCCCAATTAAAAAAAACTATATTCGTAATCGGAAATTATCGGTTTGTCTCTTCCATATCACTTTTGATTGTTTTACCGACTTAAGCATAGAATACCTATATAAAAACTTTATATATATACTCCATGAAAGTATCAACTGATAGTAAACGTCGCCTCATATTAGGAGTACTTTTTTAAGAACTACGAGGAGACTTTTAGCCTTCATCATACCTGATGTTAAGTATTGATAAGGCTGCAGATAGTAGCGAGCCTCTCCCGGAATCCTCAATCACTGAGGAACTGGCTATATAATCTCTAACTGCCGGAACACAACAATGCTGAAAACATTGTACTAGGGATAAATGACTGCTAACGACACTTATGCTGACCGTACAACTATTTTTAACTTTGTTTTTCCATCATCAACTTGTACGTTAGAAAGAACTAAATTGTGCAACCACTGGGCACACTCGAATTGGCAAATTGCAACATTACCAGTTATTTAAACGTGATTGAACTAGTCCTGCCGATTATAGCACTTGCTTGATTGCGATACGGTGCCGGTTTGATTCTCACCTGTGGCTAAAAGATAATTAATAATTTTTATAGTGGCAATGGTTGGAAAGCGTAATTGACCACGATATTACACTCTCGTTTACTTACACGAAATCGCATTTCTGACAGTTCAAAAAGTTAAAATAATAATAAGCCATTACGTAGGTAACATCTACAGAATTAATCAGTAAAATATTTTTTTTATACAGTTTATGTATAATGATGCTGTCCATACTACCTAGTAAGAAATTAAAACGTTTATTTATATGACTGATTTTGCTTTTCAGTGTATCGTGGTTTTTAGAAAAGTAAAAATTTTTACTGTAAATGTAATGCAAGTAGGTCATACAACAAAGTAACGCTAGTAGCTATAAACGAAACCTTTTGAAGGGTAAAGGTGATATAAGATAGGTGATTCTTGTGAAATTATTGAGGAAAGCAAATCTGACCGGTAATGATTTAAGAAAACAAACTCATCACGTTTTTTTTATGATCGACGGGGAGACTCTTAGCCTTCATCATACCTGATGTTAAGTTTTGATAAGGCTGAAGATGGAAGCGAGCCTCTCCCGAAATCCTCAATCACTGAGGTACTGGCTATCTTATCTCTAACTGCCGGAACACAACAATGCTGAAAACATTGTTATTATGGAGTCAGACTTAGACAACATGGTGGTAGCTAGCCAGGCGGACTTACAACGAGTCCTTCCACCAAACAAACCGAATACAATATGTCTGCTGGGAATCGAACCGGACCCCTGGATCACATACCGGTGGTTGTACCACTAGACCACAGAAGCGGCTAAACACCACAGAGGCGGTTACGTGTTAATATAGCCGATAATTCTATAAACCTTAATAAAGATGAAGAAGTAAGAAGTAGTAAGTTGGCTGTGATGCGTCGTTACATTTTGCGCAAAATACAGTAACAATGTTTATATCATCATCATCAGCCTATGGACGTCCTCTGCTGGACATAGGCCTCTCCTAGCTCACGCCTATTGTGGCGTTCATAGGAGGTTATTAGCCTACTGCTATACCACGCTGGCCAGACGGGTTGGTAGAGGGTTTGTTTCAAGTTTTCCTTCTCTCGCACAGGTGTTCAATACGTCGAGCCTCTTAGTCGACTCTTACGACATCCCAGGCATGTAAGGGAGTGGTGACACTTGTATTCTTAGGCCGTCACCACGCGGCCCGTTTTTTATGCACTTTTTTATTAATAAATACTAGTTACTTATAAAAAAAGGTCTGTACGTTAACGAATACACGAATCTAGTTTGCCAACTGGAAAATAAAAACTCTAAATACAAAATCTCTCACTGATTCTTTCACTAACTATAGTGATATAGACCACATAATTCAGATAACAAAACATATATAAAAAAGAGACAATAAACCAAAGAAACAATGGACTTTAAGACAAATAAACGGTATTTAATAAGGTTTGTGGTCCCATCATGGGACATTGTCACGGGACCACGAGTAAACAAGGTTTTCCATTTTCTTGCGCCATAAAATTCGACTTATCGATTCCACAGCGTTGACAAATTCCGTTATATCGATATTGGGGTCAGTGTGTCGCGTAAGGAAGCCTCACAGCTGCTGTTACGTCAATGCTACCGGCGGTTTTGTTTCACATTTTTATCGGGAATGCTTGGTTTCCGAAAACACGTTAAACCAACGATGCATTGCGTACAATAATGGTTAGAAGGAACATATAAAAAAAAAAAGACGGGTTGCACTCCGGGAGTGCCGGCAGAAGTGAAAACTTGATTATTAACGTTGAGCATGTTTGATATTTTGGAATGGTTAGGGAATAATTTTGCACCAATTGCTTTATCAGTATAAAAGTACTATCATTTATGTGGTAGAATACAATATTCATTTATTGCGCTATCGTACACAAACATGACAAACCATATTAAAGTGAACGTTAAGTTAGGTAATAAGATATAAGAAAACATTAGTTATTATAGAGAATCGAAAAATATATATTGACAATAAAACAAGAGACAAGTAAAAGACATTATCAACAGTCTGTCGCTAAGCAACCGAGACCATAGTCAACCTGTCACCTCAACATTCTCCATCCGTCCTACGCTTTTTCGATCAGGTCACGTGTCCTGACGCGAGTTTAAGATTTTATACCCATTACAGAAAAAGTGCTCAACGCCGCTAAAGAAGTTTTCACTTCAAAAAATCAGGCAAGTTGTACCAATAATGTTAGTACAACTTGCCTTTGTTGCCTTTGTATCATTTGAGATACTAACATATCTCAAATGATATGTTAGTAAAATTAACTGTTATTTATTAAAAATATAATTATTATAGGACAGCTGAGTATCCTTCAAGAGATGGACGCGTATCTAGAGTTGCGTAATAGCACTATCCACGTCCAGCCTCTCAGCTACTGCCCGCAAGAGACTATTGGAGCTGGATACAGCACTGGAGCACACGATGGATCAAGGACGCAATGCATTTTCTTATGAGAGCTGAAAAGCTACCTTCGCTAACATATCTGACTGACTGCAGTGACGCCGCAGCCCCAAAAGCCTCCTGAAGGCATTGTTATATTACACATTTAGTAACTACTAAAAAAAGTGTTGCATCAAAAATGTGTAATATCCCGGCTACATGCACCGTCTTACCCGAGAGCATGCCTGCACAAACCGGTTTGGGCAGGCAATATGGAGCGTATAGTCGGGTAATCTGCTAGCCGGGACATTAGCACAGTCTAAATATAAAAATTGCCGTGTGGTGACGGCCAATGAATACAAGTGTCACCACTCCCTTACATGCCTGGGATGTCGTAAGAGTCGACTAAGAGGCTCGACGCATTGAACACCTGTGCGAGAGAAGGAAAACTTGAAACAAACCCTCTACCAACCCGTCTGGCCAGCGTGGTAGCAGTAGGCTAATAGCCTCCTATGAACGCCACAATAGGCGTGAGCTAGGAGAGGCCTATGTCCAGCAGTGGATGTCCACCAGGCTGAGGATGAAATATAAAAAATAGTCACAGACTATATCGAGATAGACGAAATGAGAACCTAGAATGTCGAATTTTTCGTACCTACGATGACTTCACGACCGAGATTTAGTGATGTGGGAATGTTATTGACGAGCTCTTGCAAGAAAGCACTGCACTTAACCATTTTCGTTTCTGAGTGACGCGTTTTTTCGTGGCAATAGTCTCAAGCGGGCTGACTTAGGTCGTACAACTTTGTCAGTGGATCAAACTTTTGACACGCAAGGTAGGTACACTTTACCGTCTATCTCGATATAGGTCTGTGTAAATAGTAGTCGCACTCTGTCGATATGACCCGCCCTCACAGACTCACGCGCCGCTCGCTATCGCTACACGGATCTCACTGGTTTTCACTGTAGTCCGAGCCGAGAAAATAGCGTGCGCGCGTGTAGCGACGCGTATCTGTATGAGTGCGTTATTTCAACCATTTGTAGGCAGAGTAAATACTGTTTGGACTGTGACAGTGTAAAGAAATTCAAAATGGTACAAAGGGATGACGTATGGACTTCTTTTGCTTTTTCAACTTACGTGTTTTTTTAATTCAGCAACCGAGCAGTTGGTGAAATACTACTAATATTATAAATGCCTTAGTATTTCAGTTTGTTTGTTTGTTACTATGTCACGTTAAAACTACTGAACGGATTTGCATGAAATTTGGCACACACATAGAAGATAGCCCGGATTAAAACGTAGGCTACTTCTTATCCCGATATACCCGCGGGAACGGGAACCAAGCGGGTGAAACCGCAGGCGGCCGCTAGTTAAATATAGAAGAACAACATCCTATTTGCTAAACGGCTAATGCGTTTTTAATGTAAGAGTTATAATTAATATCTGTGTGAAGAATGTACAAAATGGAAAATGTATTACTGTCATACATAAGAAAATATTAAATACTTTGCAGCTATTAAATTAATACTGAGGGTAAAAGTGCACCGGATTACGAAAGTATTAAATCAATAAAAAGAAGAAGCTTTATCATCAAAATGTTGTCATTTTTTTCTATAAAAAAGTCTTCGAGGATCGCTGATGCAAAAAAAGATAAACGCCGAACTGTGCTCAGAAAACGCATACAAATCTGTTGAATGCCAATTCTTTCCTAGATCCGGCTTCCTCATCCCAAAGAATTCTAGATTAAAAAAGTAACCAGAAAAAATCAATTAATTATAACGTCGACAGATTAAAAAAAGCAACTGGCCGTACATAATTCTAAGGGATGCCAATAAAAAAGTAAAATACAATGAAAAAAATAAATTTCAAAAAAAGAACGCCCAGCTGCCATCGTTACGCGCCGTGCGAGAGGGAGATTGAGTCATCGGACGATCAAATAAGTGCGAAAGGGACAGGGCTAGGATTAAAATGGAAGTTGGCGTAGGATTAATTTTATTCCCGTATTAAATGCGTATTGGACTTTAAATCTAATAGGTTGCGAGTCGTTAATTTTGTTTGTAGGTTTAATAGTGGTTTTTATGTCGGCTTTTCCGTCCAGTAGTATTTGAATTTCGAAGGTCAATTTTCGAGATTCAAAGATGAACTTTAGGTCCGAATCGCATTTCAAGGTCATATAAGTTTCATACATAAGCTTAATATTTTGAGGGTAGTCGTAATAAACAGATAATTATAAGAGTATTATCAGCGAGCGCGTGCCAGCTTATTTTTGTAAAGTCAAAGTCAATTAGGAGATTTGTTTAACAGCTTACAACGATCACTTTTAATAGACGAACAAAGAGCAAGTTAAATTTTAACTTACTAAAAAAAGATGATTTGTCTGCAACTGCAAGATTAACTGAGCTACTGAGATGTTAGAAAAGTTCTCTAGTAGGATTTTTTACAGTTTTCAATATCAATAGGTACATCTTAAGTTTTGGCGCGCACTGTTCATTGAAATAAAACAACTTTTACGGATATCAAACGCGCTATATTTCACGAACTAAGTTGTAATTGTCCGTATTTTTTGGGTTTTTAGGGGTTTTTTGATTTTCCCGACGTTTCGGCACCTTTTCAGCTGCCGTGGACACGGGATGACTCCCTAAAAAAATACGGACAATTACAACTTACTTCGTGAAATATAAGCGCGTTTGATATCCGTAAAAGTTGTTTTATTTCACTTTTCAATAGTTTTTACTTATCTCTCAATGACCATTAAAGATATTGCCTTTAGATTTGAATCCTTTGTCTGTTATGTTGTTTGGTGTCTTCAAACCGGGGTGTAAAAAATAAGTTCCCTACTCTTGATCGAAAGATATTTCGCCGACGATCATTAGCTCGAAAGTTCACTACTTCGTTGGGTAGCTCGAAAGATCAATAGATCGAATGTGCCCACTTCTGGGGCACTGGCCTTCCTTATGGATGGATAAGGAGAAAGGGCCATGACCCACCACGCGGGCCCAATGCGGATTGGTGGGTTTTAACGACTGCAAATGCAGCCGGGACCAACGGCTCAACGTGCCTTCCGAAGCACGGAGGAGCTCGAGATTGTAAATTTATGGTCACCCATCCCGTGACCGACCATTGCGAAAGTTGCTTATCCTCAACAATCCAACAACCACTCCTCCACGGGCTCCTCACCCTACCTTACCTGCCTATAGGATATATGAGCTATGCAGCTCCAGTCGGAACTGGAGTCACTGCGACCTAAAAGATCTGTTGTAACTCGCCACCTTTTCAGCCTGGCGATCTCCAGAAAGTCTAAAATCTTCCTAACTCTGATTTTAGTCCCTCTGGCAGAAATTTTATGCCGGCCTAGGTGGATACTGCGTTTGTGAATTAGGGGTTCACAGTCACAAAGGAGGTGTGTGGGTGTTTCTCTTTAATCCGCAGTAAAGGCAAACGTAAGTGTCACTCAATTTCTTTACTTTAAGTTTGCAGTGTCCAGTTAAGGCTCTTGCTATCGCACATAAGCTTGCTCTGCTGAGCTCTAGAAGTTCAGCAGTTTGCTTTTGCGAGTAGCCTTCGATAAGGGATTTGGCGTGTACTAATCCTGGCCGACTTACTACTTCGAAACTCTTTCTTGTCTTCTGTATTGGTATCCAACATATGACACAAATACAACACAGTGTCTACGTTTATGCTTCGCCTAAACGGATCTGGTGCAACCGGCCTATGAATCATAAACATAAAAAAAATACCTATGTAACCTTTTTCAAACAAACAATAAACGTCAGATAGTTCTTTTTTTAAATTCGCTACCTGAAGATTGTTCGAAAGAAATATTGCAACCTTTTCATGGAACAACCCTTTTGGAGATTAAATACTTTTTGCAGCATCTTTTACGTACTTTTTTAATAATATTTGTGCGGTTGGCATTTCCGAAACGAAAATAACAAAGTTTTGGGAAATCGTACCAAAATACTTTTATTCATTTTGTTTTGTTATAGCAAATTATCTAAAGTTAATTTCTCAATTTCAATTCCATTATCGAATAAATATTTTGAAACAAAAATTTTGGCGGGTTAGTTGTCAATAAGGAAGCTTTCTGATTGTATATGTATGTATGTAATTTACTGTAATGTAGATAGAATTGGGGATCTTCCCGGTAGAGAGTACAAGTTTTTTTTAGGGTGCCTTATTTAAGAAGTAATAGATTTATAGAAAACTTTTTTAACACAAATAATAGAACATTAATTAATAGGCATTTCATTTGAACAACTGGTCGACCGGGAAGTTCCCCTTATGTACTAGCTTTTATAATGACGAATCCTAACTAATTTTATAAATGGGGAAAGTGTGTTTGTTTGTCCTTTCTTGACGCCCTTACTAAGCAACCAATCGAGTTATTATTGGCATAGAGTTAGTTGAACGGGCGGAGAGTGACATAACATACTTTTTATCCCGATATTCCCACGGGAAAGAAAACCACGCGAGTGTAACCGCGGGCGGAGGCTAGTTATATTATTATACTAGCGGATTCTCGCGGTTTTAACCCGCGTGGTGCCCGTTCCCGTGGGAATATCGGGATAAAATATAGCCTATGTCACTCGGGAGAAATGTAGCTTTCTAATGGTCTAAGAATTTTCTAAATCGGTCCAGTAGTTCCTGAGATTAGCGCGTTCAAACAAAGAAACTCTTTAGCTTTATCTAATATATAAAATTCTCGTGTCACAGTTTTCGTTCCCATACTCCTCCGAAACGGCTTGACCGATTCTCATGAAATTTTGTGAGCGTATTGAGTAGGTCTGAGAATCGGCTACTATCTATTTTTTATCCCGAAATTCCAAGGGAGCGAAGCCCCGGGGCACAGCTAGTAATATTATATATTAGTATAGATATGCAGAAAAAAAAGAACCAAAGCTAATGTCTGAAAAAGAATGATTAAATCGTGGTCACGGGTTGACTAGTTACTTATAAGGTGAAGGTAGACTTATAAGTAGCTAGTGAACCCGTGACCACGGCAACTGAAAATGTGCCAAAACGTCCGGGAACCAAATAACCTCAAATAAACCGAATAATTATAGCACCAAATATAGGTATATTTCGGGTAAATAAATCGCACTAAATATTCCGCAAAAGTTGATTTATTTCAATTATGAGTGCGCGAGAAACTTAAGGTGTGCTTAAAGAATGTTTATTTTAATTTCTGACATTAATTATACAAACTACAAGTACAAGGCTACAAGCTAACATTACGACGTGTAGATTACTCGCTGATAACGACATAAAATTATCAAAGTTAGTGAATTTCTTTAGACTTCCTTTGAAGACAATGAATTTGATAAAACGATAATGGTTTGATTGATGATGTAGTTTTATCTTATTATTGTCGCTACTAATTAACCTTTTTGCACCTACAATTTTATTTTATAATCATTACTAGCGACCGCTGGCGGTTTCACCCGCTTGGTTCCCGTTCCCGTGGGAATATCGGGATGAAAAATAAACCTATGTTTTAATCCAGCCTATCGACTATGTGTGTGCCAAATTACATCCAAATTCATTCTGCAGTTTTTGCGTGATTGAGCAACAAACTTACCTACTTATAATTTTTTAGTTTTTGCATTTTCAATGCTATTTTTATGCTTATGATCAATTTTAATAGAATAAATATTTTAAAAAGTGAGTGAAACGAGTGATTTTCGGATGGGAAATTTATAAGAGTTACAAACATCCAAATGTCTAAACATCAAAACATTTACATTCATAGAGTAGTAGGAATGTTTAGACGCCGCCCGGTAATCTCAAACTTTTCCTGCGTCGTCGGTCGTGTCTACGCTTTCTTACATCTTTGCTTCTTGGTATAAGCCGCCGCTGTTGTCTAGTGGTACAACCACCGGTATCAGACCCAGGGGCCCCGGGTTCACCGGTGGTTGTGACCACTAGACCACAGAGGCGGTTATAAATGTCTGGGCAAATTCTGAGATTTTTTATATTTTCTTGGGAAAATCATCATCATCTTAGCCACATGACTGAGGCTTATATTTTCAAAACGATCAAATCAAATCAAATCATTTTTATTTGCCAGAACATTATTTTATATAAACAGGTGATATGTCAAAAGAAAGTACAAATGTTCGCCTTATACACAAAAGCATGCAAAAATACAAAATGTCATGTAATTTATTTGACATGTAACGATAATAAAAGCAATATAAAAAAATCATTTTTATTTATTTAGGTATAATCAAATTATTCATAAGATATTGAAGTTTCAAAATCATAGTTTTTATCACAAAAAAGGTTTACTATATCACTTCAAAAACCAAAATTACTCATTTGAGGTTTTTGAACGCACGACGAAGGTGCATTTTATTCTCCGTAAGTGGGGGTCCTAATCCAACCTCTTCGGAGAAAATTCCTTATTGAAAACGAATTCCTTTTTTCAAAATAAACGAAGGGTGCGCTGTGCGCAAAAGAAATACAGGAAGATTTTATTGCTAGTTTTAAAAATGTGTAGTCAACTATTTATTTTTTATTTTTGGAGTTTTGGACCTTCGAACAATGTCAAATGTATGTTATTTAATTTAGACCGAAGTTGAAATTTTTAAGAAAACGAATACAGTTCCTATATCAGATAAATTGTTTTGGCTTAATATCCTTCCGTAAAACGAGTATATCATCTATCAAAAATCATCACAATCGGGCAAGTGGTTCTAGAGAATTGTATGTGTTATTACGTTCAAATACACATTAGCGATAAACTATTCAGTTTTATTTAATCGAAATCATTACGCTTGTTCATTGTTTAAAACAGAACTGACAAATAACCTACCAATACATAGAGATAAATATAGGCGATTTGCAGTGGCAAGTAATTCTAGTAATAAAGAAAAGAAAAATGAAACAAAAAAAAATTCGTCTCTTTGCTGTAATTAATGAATGAGAGTTTATTTCTAGTATTAAATTTAAAAGATATAGGTAATATATTTTTAAACTCCTTATCAGTAAGCGCATCTTAAATTATAGATACCACTGTTCATTGAAATACATTAAACAGCTTTTTCGGATATATTTCGGCGCACAGTTTTTCCTTTATAGTCTTAAAAAACCAAAACCTAGGCTACCAAACCTAGGTGAAACAAATTAAAAAGTTGATCAGCTTAAAACATGGCCACATGTCACAGGCGTACCAACATCAAAACACGAACTTTGAACTAATTAAACCAACTAACAAGCGACGACTTCCGATTTCGCATTTTGGGGTAGCAACACTGGCAACACTGGTGACCCTAGGGAGGGGGTATATAAGCCGCTTAAAGGGGAGGCAGGGCTGTTTTGATTATTTCCAAGGATGTCTTCTTGGTTCGTAAATTATGCAATGCTTTTGCTTTTCGTCGCTCCGTTGTTTTCGAGATAGTTATGTAGACAATTGTAAATTGCTCGGCAATTCCATTTTATTTGAGAATAAATTTTCGTCATGTTTATTGTTTCTGAGATTCGTTATGGCATAGTCGTTTTCTTTGATTTCGCAGTCGACGTAACATTGAATGTTTTTTTTTTAGATATAATATACGTTATTTGCATTGTTTTAAATACACTTTGTACTTTTTTTTGCAATATGAAGTGTCTATCGTTCGGGTACCACTACTAAAGAGCAACAGTTTGAGTATGGCAGAAAAAAGGAAAATGTTTTACGTTAGTAAAAATTGCTACAACAGTAAATTGATAGTATATAATATTATGTAATTATCTAGATAATAAGAGCTAATATATAGAAGAGATCCATGGTATAAAGGAGATGATGGTCTGATCTTAGGTTTAAAAACACAACACAAAGACAACTAAATTTGACCGCTTTTGCGTGTCTAGTATGAAAATAAAAATAAATATCCACGGGCTCTGCTTGCGCATCACATTACAAGCAACTGTGATCAAAAATATATTATTATTAAATATATTTTTCCGCGTACTGTGTGAGGGATTGATAGGTATCACAAATTATTAGCAACACTTACCTTGAGGAAACCCCACTGCTTCCAAGCCGTGGTGGGTGAGCCCAAAAGGCCCCAGCCCACCCAAAGGCCCAGGGCCCATTCCCATATGATGAGCACTGGAGTGGTGGGCGTAAGGGTTCTGAGCCAACGGCGACGGCTGCTTTAAGTAGTGGAAGTAATGGTGAAGCGGAGTGGTGGAATGGTGGGCCTGGGGCGCGGCGGGCCCCCCAGTGGGCCCCGCCGACGAGTTGGTGAGTAGCGCCATCTCTGAGTCACCGGAGTAACCTCTTGCGAATGTGTGAAGACATTTTGGTTGGCACTTATTGTGATGGCGGTAGGTGCTGCATTATGATCGGGTTGTATCTGGAAAGAAAGTGGACTGTTAATATTTGATGTCTCAAATCATTAAGGGTTATTAATTATTATGACTACAATCTTAGAGACGCTAACTGATGCGGTTGCGGCCTTTTGGGCTGCCCGTATATGAGGTGACAGACAACTCGAAAAGAAGAAGGGAGATGGGCAGCAAACCGCCTAAGATCCAATTTCACTGAATTTTATCTAGACAGGTAATTTTGTGGTTTGAAGTAGCTTTTCCCTACCACTTTTATACCATTAGCGTATATTGTCGGTTAATCAGTTGGCAAAATGGTCTTCGTGTCATTTATGCCAGAGTTACCCTCCCTTTTCAGTGGCAGTAGTTCCATATTCAATATACCTATATCCAAAGAACCAGGATTGCCCAAATAATAACTAGATTCTCGAGCTAGACTTGTTCAGAATGGGAGATGTAGCAATAGTTGGAATTTCGGAATGCCCTTTTTTCGGGTAAGTATTGATCTTTTGGAGATGTCCAATACCATACATGACCACTATACATCTTTTTAGGGTTCCGTACCTCAAAAGGAAAAACGGAACCCTTATAGGATCACTCCGTTGTAGGTCCGTCCGTTCGTACGTCTGTCAAGACCGTTTTTATCAGGAACGCGTGGAGGTATCAAACTGAAATTTATTATCTAATACTCAGGTCTATTGTCCCTTGGAGCTGTGAAAAAATCAAACTTCTAAGCCAAAGCAATCAAAAGATACAGCCGTTTATGGAGCAAATTTTCGAAACTCGCTCGGGAATCAAAACCTACAGGGTACTTCCCGTGAACTTAGAATCTTGAAATTTGGTACGAAGTAACTTCTTATAGTACAGATAAAGGAAAAATTGCGAAAACCGTAAATTTTTTGTTACATCATACAATAAAAAATATTTTACGGAACCCTCTCGGTGCGTGAGTCCGACTCGCACTTGGCCGGTTTTTTATCATCATTTATCTATGAGTCTCTCCAGGGCATAATACAGTTAATTAAGCATTAAATAGAAGACAAGAAATTTCTTAATTTCGATCTCATTTGTTCTCAATGAATGATCAAATATAACTATAATAGTATCTTTAATAGATTTTATAGATAGCTCCACCCATGGCAATTAAAATATAATAAAGTGTGCAAGTACGCTCAACATAGCAATTAGTTACGGTTCATACAGCAATTCATAACTCTATACGATTGAACGCACGTCAGCTTTCATTAATACAACACTGATCTCGTTTTTTGCAACAATCGTAAAGTATTTTACAATTACCCGGCGAATTTTCTGCACTATTGCAACACTGAAGATGAAAAAAATACAAAGTCAAACACGTGGAACGCCTTCCAAATTTGAAATTTTGAATGAACGTTCCATTCGTCACACAGCCGAACTTTGGTGAATTCGAATTTCGAATTGCAAAATTGTAAAGCTTTTTTTGCGTTGTTCGTGTAGGTACATGTTTACAGACATTTTGTCACGTTTATTTTTTTTGGGGTTGTTACCTGAGATTCCTTTGCCAAATTGAATGGGATATGATCGTAAGAAAAAAAGTTGACGAGCAATATCAAAGTGATGACATACGAGATGTTAAAAGTATCCATGACTGTTAAAAGTTGATTTGTAACGTAAGAAAAGTATTATAATAATGAGACAATTTAAGTCAAAGTAAAAAGGCCGCGAGTTAATTAATATCTGTATATGATACGTTTATCATTTTTGCCACTGTTTACAATATTAGGTAATCTAAAGTCTTGATTTAATGCCAATATCATCAGTAAAATCTTCATATTAATTTATGTACTTATTGATAACTTTGTAATAAAAGTGCTGCAAGGAAAACGGTAGTAATTGAATTGAAGCTATATTCAAGATTTGCTTATACATCTGTATTCACTCTCATCATATTGTACATTTAATAATAAGTTAGATAAACCTCTTTTAGTTTCGGAATATATCGCAAATTTAATTTAAAATATTTATTTATGTTTTTAAATAAAAATCATGAATGTTTAAGTACGTTTTTATTTAAGTAGAAGAAGTAGGGAGAAGAGCAAACTAAGTCATGGCAACATATGTAGATTTGGGCTAATCCCAAATCCTAGAAACTGGTCAGAAAAACTTAAACCTCAAAATTAAATTGTTATAAAACTAACAGTCTACAATAAATACAATATTTGTCAGAATAGTGTTTCGGCGGGTAAGTCACAAGTTTTTTGCACTTCCAAAACATTGTCACTTTCTGCGACACCCAGACGTTCTGAGAAACCACATTCGGTACTTTCCATGGCCCACGGCCCACCTTAGATCTGTCAACAATGGATTATCCTAAACCCAGATACTATCTGTGCTCTTTACAAATTCTCGGCTGAAGACCATAGAAGCCAGGGCTGGTAAAAAAATATAAAAAATACAATTCTGCTATCCAATATTGAACGTTAACTTTTAGACACAAAGTTTAAATTTTGTTGAATAATTAATATTTCCGCTTCACTGCAATGTATTGGTGGTAAAAGTATTTGAAAAGGCGTTCGATTGTGTAACTAAGATATTTTTTCTAGTTGTAGTTTTTTTTAAGCGAACGGCGGTTGTGAAGTATTTTCGCGTCAGTGATTTAGACAAATAAGTTTTTAATTATGTGCTGAATGTTAACTCCTTGGAAACACTTTTTTACATAAATACCCTCTCCATAATGTTTTATACATTGCGCGGTTGACAGAGCATCAGTGGTGCGCTTGAGAGAAAAATCTTCATGTGCTTTTGTATTAATTTATCTACAATTATTGTGCTGTATTGTAATGTTTCGTGTTTGTCATGTAGGCTTTATACTAAATAAGAAAACTCAAGGAAGAAACCGATCCAAAACGACCATATTTTATAAAAGTAAAACCGTGTATTTCTCGTTACAAGACATTGGCGGAATTTTTGTGAAAACGGAAGCAAGCCAGAACAAAAAAAAAAGAGAGTAGAGATTGTATAAACGCCACTCTCATAGGTACACCTCAGCGAGGCGCCACATCTGGCATTGTTTGGGTCTTAGATGTTCTCCGGAAACATTAAGGATAGATTGCCAGCCCACCGACTACACTCACAGACCTATATCGAGATAGACGTAAAAGCGCTTCAAACTGTATGAGAACCTAGCGTGTCCACTTTTTCGTACCTACGATGACGTCACGAGCGAGATTTAGTGATGTGGAATAGTACATTATTGCAAAGGCCGTGAAATAGGCAATTGCAGGTCGAGTATGAGTTTGAAGGCCGAGCCGTAGGCGAGGACTTCTTTAATACGAGACAGGCAATTGCCATTTCCGCCGAGGCATATATAGTGCTTTTCTCAAAAAAATGCAGGGAAATAAAACATATATTTTATATTATACATTCAATAATTACTTAAAGAAAATCAAATTCATTGCAGGAGCGTCTTTTTGAATTTGGAACATTACAGCGCTCCGGCAATGTTGTATGAAACGGCGTGCTGGAGTTGTTAAATACTCTTTGTAATGTTCCAAATTCAAAAAACGCTCCTGCAATGGATTTGATTTTCTTTGTCCGTAAATTCGATACTTCGCGTGTTCTTTTTTCGAAAATAATGACAACATTTCCATGCATGTTTGAGAAAATGTTATTGACGAGCTCTTGCAAGAAAACACTGCACAATTAACCAAATTCGGTTCTGAGTGACGTGTGTTTTTATGGCAATGGTCTCAAGCGACTGTCTTAGACCGTGGATCAAACGTGGCACGCAAGGTACCTATACTGTTACCGTCTATCACGATATAAGTCTGTGACTTCAATAGTTTTCGAATATGCTTTGTATTGTAAGTCGATAGGCTCTTGCTATCCACTAAAAAAATAACAATAAGTACACTGATACATACAATAATCAATAATAATAAAACAAGATACATATTAAAGTGTCTTATCTATCAATTTTGGGTGTTATTTTATTGAAATTTCCCGACGCCGACGTTGCGGCACCATTCAATGAGAGATTTTCATGGATAACTAAGCGCTCATGGCCGCGCTTGATAGACTCGTTGACTTGACAGATCACGTTTGTTAATCAATGTTTGGTTCGGTCAGGTGTCGTATGGGTGACCTTAAGTGGCATTACAACTGACCGCTTCCGTGCTTCGGAGGGCACGTTAAACCCCCGGGTTTTGTCATCTGATAACAAGCCAAGTCAGAGGCCTTAAAGGCGGCCTAATAAACTCTGACACTAGAGGTGGCCACTAATCCTCATACGATAAAAAGTAGAAGATGTATAACTAAAATTGTTTTATTTGCATGAAATTTTCACAATGTGCTTATTAATCATTAAAGTTTTCAATGGGTTTGTGTATTTATATATTTAATTCATCAAACCCGGACCGGACACCGGCGTCCATTGAACTGTGGGGGGTCGAAAGAGATTTTATACCTCATTGTTTTCGATCTTCCACAAAATTAAGAAAGATAAAACAACTGGATGTCAATGATGACAATTGGGTACGACGTGAGAATTGTTAATGATATTTTACGAACTTAAATTGTGAATATATAAATTTCTACGTTGTAAATATTGTGTACATATTATTATTACACATTTGTAAAATACATTCAAGCAGTATTATTCTTCAATCCCATAATATAAAGTGCGGGATGAAAATCTCGTACAGAACAATAAAATATCTATAGTGTCTAATAATTGGGGTCTGAAAGGCAAATTATGGTGCCTTTGCAAATATGGATACGGCTGAATATCTATAGATACAATATGACGATATAATTGCTATGACAGTGACGATAACTGATTTTAGTTATTGAGATAATCCACCTGCAGAAATTCTAAATTGGACAGGAACTTAAGATTGTACAGCTTTTATATTTTTTGTTTGATCAGTATTACGTATTCTTTGTAAATTGTCTGCCTCAAAAACGTGGTGATGACATACATTATACCAAAAATTACAGCCACCCCTGGTGTCAATAACTCCCAAAATCTATTTGTCTGGCAATGAACGCTATAAATAATATCGCAGCGCAAACAACCGCCATATTGTGCGAAACAAAACAAACATTCGCGCCCTTTCTTCGCTGTTTGCGCAGTTGGCAGCAGTGGCTGTCAGTGTGACAAATTGGCGCGGGACGTGCGTTTTCGGAATAGCGTGTTTGATATGCATTCTCTTTTATAAAAACTTAAATATATGGTTGTTTTTAGGAATTTCAGCATCTTTTTTATTTTAGGTCACTTTCAAGCCTTGGTCTCTCTTTTCTGTTCTTATTTTCTTTTTAACCATAAAATCCAATTTGTCTAGCCTAATGTGTTATGGATAGATGATAGATAATAACGTTATTTCACCATCCGTGAGACCAGATCGGATGAATAGTAAATACCAGAGCAAGACAAAAATACATGTTTCTACACATACTAGGTAGGTATATACTTAAGTCATCGCCGTAACTAAAAAAAAATCTTACGTTTAACATTATGATTATTTCTTGGGTGCTATATGCATAATAAAGTAAAATTTTAAATTAATCTAATAGGGTGTAATATTAAACAAGAAAATATACCTACTAGAAAAAAGCAACTAGTCTAATGTCGCCCTGACGGGATATTATACGTGTTGTTACATTTCCTTAAAATTCAATATACATAAAATATACTTCAATATGTAGGTAACTAAAATGTGAAAAGCGCGTGTTTCAACGAATAATTTTGGCAGACACAAAAAAAAACTCATTCATACATCACCCAGCCACACAAAAAGTGCCGAAAGCTCATTGCGGTGACGACAAATGGTTCCTCGAAAATTTTGGGAAAAAATACAACAGGCCCCATAGAAATAGTTAATAGTGTGTTCCGAACCGAGAAATTTGTCACAATAGAGGACCCTATAGCAATTATCACGCCCGAAATTAATGTCTTTGTCGCGCACCGTGAGTGTAACCCTTATTGGTCGTGTGGAGGAGCCTTTAATATTTTGAATTTGGAGGTGGGCCCTTATTGAGCGGCGTTTAATTTACTTTCAATTAAGGTTTAGTTGGTATGGTAGTACGCACAGAACACAGAAAGTCTTGTAGTTCCAATAGTCTTGACATGATAGTTTTTAAAACTTGCTGAATACTTGCTGAAGTCATAGATAATGTGTGAAGACTAGAAAGAGCTTAGAATTTTACGCATTTAGTAATATTGAAATAGATGTCGCCTCGAAAACAGGAACGTTGTGATACCGTAAACTCGAAATTACACATTGACAGCTTATGTGTTTCAGGCAAAAGGGTTTTCTAACCTCTTTCTTTTAATCTATGGTATTTTTACTCAAATAGAGGACCCTATACTCTGAAGTTTATGTTTTTGTCGCGCACCGTGAAGGTAACCCTCATGGTCGTGTGAGGAGCTTTTAATTTTTTTTTATAAACGACGGGGATACTCTTAGCTTTCATCATACCTGATGTTAAGTATTGATAAGGCTGAAGATGGAAGCGAGCCTCTCCCGGAATCCTCAATCACTGAGGAACTGGCTTCTTATCTCTAACTGCCGGAACACAACAATGCTGAAAACATTGTTGTTATGGCGTCAGACTTAGATAAGATGGTGGTAGCTAGCCAGGCGAACTTACTAAAAGGCCTACCACCAAACCTAATACAATATGTACCCCCGCAGGGAATCGAACCCGGGACCCCTAGGTTGTACCATGTTTTGATAACGGTGGTTGTACCACTAGACCAAAGAGGCGGTTAATATTTTGGATTTGGAGTTGGACCTTATAGAGCAGCATTTCACTTAATAAAACTGTTAGAACTATAAAATACCTAACTTTATAGTTTTAACAGTTTCATTAAGTTTTTAATTTTGCATTTTACAATGCTATTTTTATGTGTTAAAGCACCTTGGCTCAAGACATGTGTAAATAATATAAAGAAAAACGATATTTATCTTGATACTGTTCTTATATATACTATTTCTTTTAAATAATTATAACAGATTTTATAAATATTTTATCTGACAAGGCGACCGTCCCTATCTACGCACGAGACGGCCTATATTTATTAATTTTGTATCATAAACAAAGCCAGCCAGCAACGGCGGTGTACCAGCTTGAAGTGCGGAAACATATACAATCTCCAGTACCTACTACAGGAAAACGGTTACTTCAAATCAATCAAATCAAATTGTTTATTACACAAAACATGGTTTAACAGAGTTCTCGAGTTTAAAATGTATACCGTAACATGTCTGCCATATACAAACGGCGTGCGTGCTTCGAAAGCAGGCACGTTGTGATAACGTAAACAAATTCACACACAGAAACAGTCCCAGCTTCTGTATTTCGCACAAAAGAGTTGCGATTGCAACGCATAAACGCCAACTTACTACTTTTAAGTTATCTCGTATTGAAGCACCTTTTACTTTTCAGAAAACATAGCGGGTAAGTATAACAAGTCAAAAATTTTTATATTTCATTTCAAATCCATTATTATAGAACCTATATCATTGGAATAGGTCATGTGTCATTTTGTGAGTCTTAAGGAATTTACAATGAAGGATCTTAACCCATCACGCAAGGCCTCTGGACTCCCATCTGCTTAACTATGAAGGATTAACGGGTCTTAAGGACCGAAGTTTAAGATCGCTTGTTGGTAACCCATTAAGGGCCTAATTCTGCTAAAGTTAAGTGATAATCGTTTTTCAATTGTGTCAACAATGAAGCAATGTTGAACTAATTGTTTAAGTTTTTTTTAGTTTATTGTTTGCCCTGAAACACGATTATGATTGTGACTCCTCAGATAGGTATATAGTAGCGTTAATTTATTTATTTTGATAAGGTTTCCCAACTAAACACATTATGGCATCTTAGTTTATATGAAAGAGAAACTATATTACTTCCACATTTATTATGTTACATTCACAACATTTAAAACTTTACATCCTGCGCCATCAGTAATTTTAAATGATAATACGAAACTATATCGTCTACATTTAATTTCTGGATAAGTACACAAAATTATACTTTTTAGAACTATTGTCCAATTGTACAACGTTTACAACCACAGTATAGGTACTTATATGTGATTCTGCGTTGGTGGAATCCATCCTAGATGGATTCCACCCATAATGCATCGCACTAAAATCTAGAGCGCTTTTAAAAGTTTATAAATTTATATCCTTTTTGACGCGATCAGAATGCCATATTAATGATAATAACCTTTCCATGACAGTTTTTGAGCATTTCCGATAAGATTAAGTAAAAAATGGCCAAGTTTCAAATAATACATTCCGATTCCTATCCGACTAGTTCTATGACAAAAAGGTTTCAAATATTTATTTTTCGAAAAATAAAAAACTGTTATTAGACACGCAGTTTAGGACGAAGGGCCCAACATTCGCTATTGTTCCGTTGACAGTTCACCAAATAAGGTTGGCTGTACCGGTGTTCTTTTTTTTAAATGCGCGTTTGAAATTGGAACGTCTCTATTTCGAAATTTGAAATGTGTCCCGTATTGTTGCTTCGGTAGCATTGTCATTTTACATGTTGGGAAAGCAAACAAATCGAAATGTTTATCAAAAGTAGAAAATTACATTGATATGTTGAGAAAGAAAGCAAATTGAAACATTTCAATTTATTTCTATCAAAAGTAGAAAATAAAAACTTCGTTTTAAAAAAGAAGATAATACCACTTTTATTTTGATAACATGATAGGTATATGTAATACTAGTGGTCGCTCGCGGTTTCACCTGCTTCCCGTTCCCGTGGGAATATCGGGATAAAAAATATCCTATGTTCATAACCAGGCCATCTACTGTGTACCAAATTTCATCAAAATCCGTTCAGTAGTTTCGGAGCCTATTCAATGCAAACAAACAAACAAACAATCAAATCTTTCCTCTTTATAATATTAGTATAGATATAAGATATAGATATAAGATGTGAGGGAAAAAAAGAGAGATATGCAAGGACCATAGCAAATAGAAAGAAATCATTCCTGTGGAGAATATACGTGTTAAATGTGTGGTAGGTAAAGTACCTAGCTATAGTGAATTATCAAATAAAGTAGTTTTGTAACTTAATAGCACCGTTCTGATATTACTTGATCATGATCATCATCCCATGCCTTGCAGGCTTCTTTCAACTCTCTCCACTTCACTCCGTTCTATGCTGGCTGTCAGTATCCAACTTTAGCCCGCTAAAAATTATAGAAAAAAGTGTAACCAAGAGCCAGTTAGTTTTGGATAGATAATTTGACATAAGTATTTTTCATATTACAACTGTAAAATTAACTGCCAGATAAGCTTTCCAGAACTTATCTATCGGTGGTCTTAAACCGGCCTTAGATCATCTACAATTTATAATTTTCTGATCAAACCTCCCTAATTATCATACCATCGTGTACCAAAATGCGCAATCCACAGACTGCATTAAAGATAGAAGGGCCGAGTCCCAATGGACGACGTAAACAATTAGTTGCCCCCTGTCTCCGCTAATATCGCGGATAAAATAGCTCGACGTCTCAGGGGGTAACTCGATAGCCTCATTACGAGGGGAGTCGGACTTTGTTTGTAATGAGGTACAAATGGTTTTTTAAACGGGAAAAGTTGTTCTCTTTTTGAAATTTAATGGAGTTTGATAAGTTTGTGTTGCATGAAGGATGCAAAGATTTTTTGGTTTGCCTATGGTCATAAAGAACTCATACTATCTGACCAAGACGATTAGGCGCATGTCAGCTGAGAATAACTGAAAAAAATCAAAGTAAAAACCAAAATTTTCAAAAAGCGGTAATCTATCAGTTAATCACTGTTTTTTTTTTATGAATGACAGGGAGACTCTTAGCCTTCATCATACATGATGTTAAGTATTGATAAGGCTGAAGATGGAAGCGAGCCTCTCCCGAAATCCTCAACCACTGAGGAACTGGCTATCTTATCTCAAAATGCTGGAAACATTGTTGTTATGGCGTCAGGCTTAGATAAGATGGTGGTAGCTAGCCAGGCGGGCTTACAACAAGTCCTACCACTAACCAAACCGAATACAATATGTACCCCCGCTGGGAATCGAACCCGGGACCCCTGTGTCTGATACCGGTGGTTGTACCACTAGACCACAGAGGCGGTTAGAATTAATCACATAAGAAGTGCGGTGATAGAAGTGGACTGCAGGTGCCAAAAGTGCAAAAACGCATTCCTGTCATGCGCCTAATTGTCTTGGTCGTGTAGTAGGTATCTACATACTTCTTAGTGAAGCTTCACTAAAAATAATTATATTGGAACACTGTATTTATTATTATTATTTATATGGTAGACTTTGCTTATATAGCGGATAAAATAGCGCCGTCTCAGGGGTTAACTCGATAGCCTCATTATGAGGGGAGTTTTTTTGTAATGAGGTACAAATGGTATTTTAAACTTTCATACTTTATCATTATTACACTTCAGACTAATATCATTAGTACAAAGAGAGGATGGATGGATGGCTGTTTGTCATTATTTCACTCAACACTACTGAATTAGTTTTGGATGAAATTTGGCACACAGTAGATAGCCTGAAAACAGAACAGAAACTTTTTGTCTCGATATTGATTCCCGATGAGAAAATTTAACTCTAATAATTTATGCTTATACTCATTACAAGTGTCTTGAGACTAGTAGATTTATCCGTTTAATTTATGAGTGTATTTGAAAAATCATCGTTCCGTGAAACATAACCGAGTTTACTTGGTTAATAATTCACTTTATCAGTTGAACACTAGTAACTACTTTACCTGTGTAGTTTCATGAAACACACACTGTAACACACGGATCCTCGCGGATTTACCCGCGTGGTGCCCGTTTCCTTGGGAATATCGGGATAAAATATAGCCTGTCACTCGGGAGAAATGTAGCTTTCTAATGATCTAAGAATTTTCTAAATCTGTCCAGTAGTTCCTGAGATTAGCGCGTTCAAACAAACAAACTCTTCAGCTTTATAATTTTGGTATAGATATAATAATAATAATATGTCTATAACTTTCGTGAAATAGCGCCCAAGTCAAACATCTGACGATCTACCCGCTTGTTCTCCGGTTTAAAGCCACATCATACAATGTTTAACGTCTGTGCAAAGTATTTAATCTGTGCAACGTACCATGGGCGTGGTCTCTAGAGACTAGTAATGGGACGTGTTGGACAACTGCACAAGTGCACATGTCAGGGGCGTGAGATAGTAGCAGTAATTTTTTGCGTGTAATTTTCAATTCAAATATATTGGATATTTGATTGAATCGAAAGAAAATCGAGTTACTGGTTTGTTGTAAACAAAAGAAGTTTTCATTTGCTCAATAATGTATTGTTAATTTCAGAACAAACAGCTTTGACAAACGTTTTGCGTTCTTCTAATCATTGGATTCAAATGTTGTACGAAGTCGAAGAAAAAGACTAATAATAGGTAGATGGTAATCAGGAGAAAAGCAAAATAACTGTTGGATTTCAATATCTCATTCACAGGCACTTTTTTTTTTTTTTTTTTTTTTTTTTTTTTTTTTATTATACAATCACACCAATTATCTAGCCCACGTTAAGTATCATGAAGAACTTGTGTTATGGATACTAGATAACGGATAAACATACTTATATAATTTTTCTTTGTAAATACATACATAATATACATATTAAACATCCAGACCAAGACAAATAGACATGTTCATGCACACAAATATTTGTCTTGTCCGGGGATCGAACCCGGGACCTCTGGCGCAGAAGGTGGGGTTAGTACCCCTGCGCCAAACAGGTCGTCAAAATTAAATTTAAACATCGGCTAATATAAAAAGAATTAACATCGTTGACAATCGTAAATCTGTTAGAGCTTTACGCACTGCGTCCGAATCCGTGAAAAAACGGGCCCGTGAAAATACGGTCCGTCATACCCGTAGAACTATTTGTATGGTAGCTTTTACGCACTAAGTACCTACATCCGTTTTTACCTCTCCGTCATCCGTGAATCTCCATAGCGGACCGTATGAACAACGCTCTTAGACCCGTATAGTTTATATGATAGTTATATGGTGTAGATATTTAGATATTTTAACCGCCTCTGTGGTCTAGTGGTATAACCACCGGTATCAGATCCAGGGGTCCCGGGTTCGATTCCCAGCGGGGGTACATATTGTATTCGATTTGGTTGGTGGTAGGACTTGTTGTTAGTCCGCCTGGCTAGCTACCACCGTCTTATCGAAGTCTGACGCCTTAACAACAATGTTTTCAGCATGGTTGTGTTCCGGCGTTAAAGATAAGATAGCCAGTTCCTCAGTGATTGGGGATTCCGGGAGAGGCTCGCTTCCATCTTCAGCCTTATCAATACTTAACATCAGGTATGATGAAGGCTTAGAGTATACCCGTTAATAAAAAAATAAATAAATGAGGTGTCATCTAAGGATGTTTAGAACTTTCACTGCTCCATCCCTTTAAACTTTCATCCATAGATACCTACCTAATCATTAAATGCGAAAGTTAACTTTTCTTTCTCTGTCTGAAATAAAATGCATTTTTTGCTCTCATGTGGTCATAGAAATCTATAAATATAGGGTAACCAGTACCAAAACGCATGCGCCCTGTTAGGGGTATCTCTTACCTATCACGCTTAAATCGCTGAATCAATTTTGATGAATTATGGCCCAGATACAGATAAGACCTTGCGAAAGTAATATTAAGTCCGTCTATTGTACCTAAGTTTTGTGTTTATTGTTTGTAAAATTCATCATTATTGTTAATAAATTAAATAAAAAATTAAAATAAAATGTTGGTATCTCGACTACTTTTTGTCGCGATTAAATCCATAGCTCGACTTAAGCCGAATACCAGACAAAGTTGCTGTCGGAACGCAAGTTTATTACATTACTAATAATAATTTTCAATTCTATTTCAAAGAATAATAGAAACCGAAAAGATTGAGATCTAAGTAATAAGGCTTCCCATTCACCGTGCGACTAATTCGCGTCGTATTTCGATCGGTCGCGTGTCGCGTGTCGTCGGTACAATGGCCACGTGGCCATTGTCCATAAGTAATATAAATGATGAAGCAAATTGATAGTTTCCATTTTGATTATGATATTTGAGCAGTTGTGGTGATTCTGGTTTAAAAAATTGGATAATGGTTTTTAAGCTTAGAAATAAATTATTGCTGCAGAGAACACTCTGAACGATGGAGAAATAATGTTACCCATTTGTTCACACAGGCATGTAGTGACAATACAAATATTTATGTACAATTTTAAAATAATAAATATTTTCTGATATATATATCGTATATCATAAGATTTTCTGTTTTTTCCGGAATACAACAATGCTGAAAACATTATTGCTATAGCGTCAGACATAGATAAGATAGTGGTAGCTAGCCAGGCGGATTCAGAACATGTTCTTCCACCAACCGAACTATAGAATGATTATTCATACCTTTATAAATACTCTTAACATACAGAATCACATTAATCTTATTCTGAAACTAGCGGATCCTCGCCGTTTTACCCGCGTGGTGCCCGTTCCCGTGGGAGTATCGGGATAAAATATAGCCTATGTCACTCGGGAGAAATGTAGCTTTCTAATGGTCTAAGAATTTTTTAAATCAGTCCAGTAGTTCCTGAGATTAGCGCGTTCAAACAAACAAACTCTTCAGCTTTATAATATTATAGTATAGATAAGTTGGTAGCTTAGACACTTATGTTACAGATCTACAAAAAGAATACCCAAAAAGAAATATTCACCACATAAAAGTTTGTCTCCCATTAGAATCGAACCCACGACTCCTGCCCCTCTAGCATGAACACCGTTATATCACGCGATATGATATAACGCATCATGCTGTCTCGCTTACTCCGCTGCGATGTGAGCGGGACAGCGACACGTTACCAAGTTATGGAGTCGATAAAAGCCGCTCATGCTAGCTAGGCTGGCTCTGTTAAAATTATCATAACCACAGCGCCATCGAGGCAGACATCAACTTTACATTAGCAGAAAAAGTTAAATAATAAAAATAAGTAAACAAGTAACTACCAAAGTGTCCAATTTCAATAAAATAAAAAGAAAGAAACGCTTAATTGGCAAAAAACAAAAAACCCCTAAAACCCTACAAAATACGGACAATTAGATCTTAGTTCGTGAAATATAGCGCGTTTATATCCGGAAAAGTTGTTTTATTTCAATAAAATGAAAAACTCAAGTTATTGGTACTTTTAATATTGAATTACAAAATACTTACTTCCAAAACCAATAAAGGAAAATATTAATTAAATACATCATCTCAAAACACCATTCGTTTCTTAACCGTAAAATACGTTATTACTGAATACAAATAAAATATACGATTCCGCCATTTAAACCGAAACCCAGATTGCAATAATAAAACGCAACATCAAAGACACCCGACTGAAACTTATTAAAAAAAAAACAAAATGAGATAAAAAGAGTTATTATAATACGATCCGATTTTTAATGCGCACAATTAAAATTATTTTATGAATTTTATACATTATTTGTGTCCGTAATAACTTTTACAGGGGCATAAAATATTACCACCGATGTATAGCACGATTGAGTAACGTCAACATCACTTATTATGGGCCTCCGTATGAAAGAGCGACCTCCACAATTCGGTAGGGTAAACAAGCCGGCTGCTAAGAAATCGATAGCTGAAGAGTGAGCGAGAAGGATTAACTCGGCTATAAGAAAGAAAAGGACGGATTGTGGGGGGAGTCCGCAAGGCGTGGCTTAGCCCGCCTATAGACTATAGAGTAAAGAAGGGAAGACCCGTTCTGGTACGTGCGAGTGGGAAAGGTGTTTTCTCTCTCTAAGTGTACTTGTATAGTATGGTATAGTAAATAATGCAAGATCTTGGGTCTCTACAATAAGAGTACGTGGGTTTGAAATAAATCATTTATGATAATAGGAGAGATTGCCGGTATGCGGCTTGTATTATAAATACGGCCTGAATTATGAAGCTACGATCGAGTTGGTATATTTCGAGATGGGTGTCCAAAAATTTAGAGCCTCGGTGGCGTCTACGCGTTCGGTCGGTGATTGCGTTAAGCAACTTTCGCAATGGTCAAGGGACCACAATTTTTTTTTCTAGAACTTCGTCGTAGGTACTTTGGGACGCACGTTAAGCCGTTGATCCCGGATTTTTTGAATAATTAAATACGGTGTTAGTTTTATCACTGAACCCTCTCTATGTTTAAAGACTAACTTAGAACAGAATATAGTTAGGTACTATTATATATATTTACTTACTGCATCTTTAGGGGTAAACTAAACTCATTTTTAGTACATTGATAAATCTATATGTGTAATCTAACGCAAATCCAAGGTATTCATATGATTTGTGCAAAGCTGAATTCTATTTCGTGGTCTCAAACTGGTTGAATTAAGTGCCTTTTGTACCAACAATTTTTTGTATATAATACCTAATAAGTAAACTTATTTGAAAACCATTATCGCCACGTTCGATCGTTCGTATTGCATTAGGTAGGAATAGATAAGTGCAAGCACATCTTAAATTTTGGTACTTACGCACAGTTAATTAAATAAAAAAAAAACCGACTTTACAATAATAATAATAATAATACTTAAACTAGGGCGGTTACAACCCGATACTCGGGTTCGTCGATCGACGAAAAATTCCAAATTATGCGAAAATCTTTAATTGCAGTTTGTGATCATCACGTTTAACATTTTGTATATTTTATAGTTTTCGGAACAATTAGACTCGAGTACCTTTAATTTGATACCTTACTCGGCCGCGTACTACGCGCCAAAGTCCCTATCGAGTCGTCACAAATTTTGCGAACCTGAATTAAGTATACTTAAATCTTTACGTCAGATAAAATCGATTTTTGTTAGTTTACACTTATAATGTTAGAAATGGTTTTCTTAGTTTTAAATGATTTTAAACAATTTTTGGACCTTTTCACATGAAGTCGAATTCACCTTTCAAACAATTCAGTCAGGGCTGTCCTCTATGACAGTCAGGATGCTATATGGATTCTCTCGAACTCTCCTTAAAATGGATGCTGCTCGCTTTCTTAAAATAGAGTGAAAGTCGTCTACACCTGCTCCAGCAAACATGGCAGACGCACTGCAGTGTCAGGGGAGCCCCATCAGCACGCTGAAGGCATGGCAAGGCGTATTTATAGCGCGCAGTTTATTGTAAGAATTCGCTTAAAAATTACGTACATTTTAGTTTCTTTTGGGTAAGTATCTCTACGTTTCATAAGCTTTCCAGGAGTCGTGGTCACGGTATGTCTAGCTCCTTATTTAAACAAATTCACTTTGCCTTGATTTAATAGTGATTGGGTCCTCCGAAACCAAATTGCAATTATTACCTTATTTCACCCGCGTGGTTCCCGTTCCCGTAGAAATATCGGAAAAAAAGGATCCTATGTGAGATATATTTGGAATGCTGGATCCACTAACTTGCAGGAAACTACTCGGAGCGAAATAAAACAGAACCGTTCGTTACACCGTCTATTAAGAAAGAGAATTGACAAACCAAAAATAACATTACCCACTTAAAACTAATATTCTATATGATTTTGTATTTTTTGCATTTTTCAATGCTATTTTTATACTTATGGTAAATTTTTTAAATGGAAAAATAATGGAAAAAATTAACTCAAGTCTCGGTAGCTCAGCGGTTAGAGCATTGGACCGGATTTCCAAAGGTCGCTGGTTCGATTCCCGTCTGAGAATTCACTTGTGGCCGAGTTAAATTTTTCCAATATTTTTTTATTTAAAAAAATTACCATAACTAATATTGTAATTATAATTATACCATAAAACATCCGTCCTTTCAACTAAATCTATGCCAAATATCAGGTCGATTAATTTCTTAGTTAGGGTGTGAAGGAAGGACAAACAAACGCATTCATAATATTAGGATTAGGATAAGTCTACCTTCGAAAAAGGAATATACGAGTAGATATTAAAATGTGATAATTTTTAATCAAGTAAATATACTAGAAAAAAGCAACTTGTCTCATGTCGCCCTGACGGGACTCGAACCCGCATCCTTGGGAATCCGGCCCAATGCACTGACCAATTTATGCTACAGAGACCTACGAGAACACGTTGAAATTCTCTAGTATATTCACCTTTTTTCTACGGTGTTGGCCACCGTCGTTTCATCAATGAGAGAAATATCCTCGCATTCGAAAGAAACATCTTTACAGATGTTTGACTATCGATTAAGATGAAACTGCCATCTACTTATAACTTTTTAATTTTGCATTTTAAAATTTAATTAATTATTAAATTTTTTGTTGCGGAATTATGCTACATACTAGGGCGGTTACAACCCGATATTCGGATTCGTCGATCGACGAAAAATTTCAAATTATGCGAAAATAATGATACTTTTTAATTGCAGTTTGTGATCATCACGTTTAACATTTGGTATATTTTATAGTTTTCGGAAATAGAGTACCTTTAATTTGATACCTTACTCGGCCGCGTACTACGCGCCAAAGTCCCTATCGAGTCGTCACAAATTTTGCGAACCTGAATTAAGTATATAGATTTTTCGTTTTCTAAGACATGGATTTCCGCCAAGTGACGCCTGCTATGGGATTGCGTAAGCTAATCGTATTCATCTGACAGTTCATATTGTATGTCATTAGTGTCAAATTTCATACAAATTGCAGCCGATCGAATACGATGTCAAACTGTCAAATGAATACGATTGGCTTTCGGCAATCGCACCCCTGATTCTATCGGCGCATTTCACTCAAAATTTCCTGTTTTTAAGACTTTAGCAAAAGTCTTAGAATCAGGAAATTTTGAGTTTGATATTAGGCAAAAATGCAAAATACTTGACCCATCCACAAAATGACGATTGTTCTCAAATAAAATAGCAAGAAAAGCAGCTGTCATTTTTTTATATAACCTTTATCAATTAATGTTTTTCGTACGTGACTTTTAAAAAAACTTTTTAACAAAGGTTAAAATTTCTTTAGCAAGTTTCGCGCTCGTTTCAATGTCAGACGTGATGCCAACAAATAAAAAGGTTGGATTGTGGACCGATATAAAAGAACCCATTTTTATTTTATACTCTGTGCGCGGTGTGTGGGCGGGAAAATATCGCTGACTTGTTACACAGTATTCTTTGGTTTGTTTATGGTAACCTATATTATGTAAGTGCTAATACTTACATCAATATTTTATAGAAATATAAACTTTTTAAGTTGGTTTTTGTTTCTGTCATTAAGTTGTTATACATAAGTACCTACAATAAAGAGGCGTTTGTTTTTAATAAAAAAAAGTTGGTAAAAGATAGAATGAAGGTTCGTTTAATATTTAAGAAAAGTGAGTTAATCTTCAGTTTGATTTTCATTTTTATATCTAAGTATTCAGAGCCAATTTCACCTCTGTCGATTAGGGCCCATCGTGGTATAAAACGATGTTTAAACCACGAAATCCTACTGAAGAAGTCCTACTGAAATGCAATTAGCGTCATTCAGTAGGTGAACTTGTGCATAAGCACTTACTTTACCTATCTCTTTTTATTAAAAATCTAGCTTCTTCCCGCGGCCGCGGTTTCACCCGCGTGGTTCCCGTTCCCGTGGGAATATCGGGATAAAAAGTAGCCTATGTTACTCTTCGTCCTTTCAACTAACTCTATGATAAAAAATCAAGTCGATTGTTTGTTTAGTTAATGCGTCAAGGAAGGTCAAACAAACACACTTTCGCATTTATAAAATAAGATTAGGATTAGGATTTAGGTACAATGAACTCAAACTTGCATTTAATGACGCAATTACTTACATTATATGAATGAGGATATAAAAATAAGTAAGTAGTTTCTAAAAAAAAACTCTTAACAACTTACAATTGAAGTTTACCAATGTGAATCTTTTCACGGTAAGTTGCTTGATCTATTTTTATTTCCTAGTACATTGTTTTGGACCGAGAACCTTGACTTCAACTGTTGATAAGAATACATATCGTCCAGTCCATTTCAAATCTTGCCCAATATCAAGTTATTTTTCGCTACTTACAGTTCCAACGTAATTGACGTTTACTTTAATAATAAAATAAAAATTTAAACCTGTCTCGTAAAGCTAAACTCGTTAAATAAAATCTTAATATTGGTAGGTAAGTAAATTAGTTTGATTTTGTCGAAATGTCAAACTAGCCTTCACTTTGGAAAGTCCAAGTTTTTCAGAAAAGTGGTAAGTAAATACAATGTTTATCGTTTTTTTTTACATAAACTTATGTAAAAAAACCAGATAAATATTGTAGGTAACTCATTACTTGTAAGTATTGTACATTGTACAGATAACTTATACAAAAATTGCAGATTTATATTCTAATACCTCAAAAGTTTAATTGGACGAAGCAGTCAAAGATTGCGGATTTAAGTCAGATATAAAAGATGATGCAGCGTTGATTTTTTAACCCTTAAAAATTTATTACCTTCGTAGATCACTACGCGCGTAGAAAAAAATGTTTATGAATATGCGTATTAATGCTTTTTCTGATTTAGGGAACAACACGCCCACTATAACAAAAACCTACTACTCCACTATAATTACTATTACCCAAACCGGTTTTTTTCAACGACATGGGGCGTCCAACCCCTAGAAAGGGCGTACCGTCAATTATTACCACTGTTTTGGAAGCACATAGAGTTGCACATCTGCCTCTTTGGTTAGAAAAAAAAAGTTCTTGTTGTCTATGGAATAATGGCTGCCGCAGTCGGGTGAATGCGTAATTAGGCGGGAAACATTTTTGTGGAAGGTCGTGGTTGCAAAATTAAATAATAATAGGTACATTTTTGAGTGAGTTTTGTTGAATCAGGTAATTAGGTAGCTGTTTATTACGTATTGTCAAAAATTATAGTCACCAACTTGATTTCCGATCGATTTTCAAGTAGACGAAATAGCTGTAAGATAAGCATATTTTACATTAGGCTAGCCGGTCACTTTAAAAAATTTCTACAATCTTATTCGCATCTCAATGTAGAACGTTATAAAGTGATGCCAATAGAATTTTGCAATAATATTGTCAAGTTGTGCAGCTTGCCTTAGCTTGACCAAACACTTTACGTAGGCATACTTTACCTGCATGCAGAAAATAAAATCGATAACTTTCATAAATAATTTAGTATAATCCCAACAACAAGCTTAAGTCAAGATAAGCTAAAAATCAAGTGTTATGGGGATTTTTTAAGCAACAACAACGCTCAGATTTGAACAAAACTTTATCTAATATCTTAATCTAATACTTGTGAAAAGGTGATGTCCAAAAATGTATGAAGTTTGGGCCACATCTGTGTACAGTACACCAAAAGATAGTTAAAAACACGATAAACAGTTTCTAATTACTCAATTTCTTTAAAATCGCTTTGTTTTCTGGAAGGAACAATAAAAATGCAAACACAGATCAAAAATACATCACGGCGGAAGATGTCATTTTGTCACTGTCACAGTCAGTCAATAGAATTCTAGTTGAACACAGAGTAGAACTCAACAACAGTGACAGTTGGTTTTAACGTCGAGTTGTCATATTTGACTCCTTATTTCGAGTAAAAAATATTGATATGTTTTATTCATAATCACATAACCATGCATTATATAAAATTAGTTGTATTTTTCTCAGAATCAGTAATTTTTTATCTATCTTTGGAGGTGGTGTACATAGACGTGGCCCAAATTGGGACATGCCCTTTATCTAAAAGTAATGGCAAATAATGTTTCGATGTAACCAGCCGTAAAGCGTTTTCTAACGATCAACGATTTCCACTGTTATCTAATCTACCGACTCGTACGCTAACTTGTATTTGAGTGGATAATTATCATCGTGACTACTACTCACTACCGTACCACGAGAACATGCGTCTACGCATGTGGAATGGAAAAAACACTGTTTTAGCTATTGAAGGAGTTTCAATCATCTTCAGGCATTATTTTTATGTCTTAAGTGATTGTAGGGCCATACGTTTCGTAACTACTACATAGAACAATTGTAAAAGAAGGCATCTAGAGAGAGAAACACCGAAACCATCTCCCATGTGACTGCGGACACAAACGTAGTATCCACTTGGGCCGGCACATAATTCGAACCGAGAAACAAAAATCTCTTATAACTAGGAAGATTTTAGACTTCTTGGAAGCCTCCAGGCTACATTCAAAATCAAAATCAAAATCAATATCATTTATTCAGTCTAGGCTGTTACAAGCACTTATGAACGTCAAAGAAGCTACGCCATCGGTTCACAAACCCTACGGCGGGAGACCTTGTAACGAGAAGAACCGGCAAGAAACTCGTCAAGGGCTGTTTTTTTCTCCCTGTTTTATTTCATACAGAGTCGTCAAATTGAAAAGTGACCTTAACATATTAGTAAGGTCAATTTCCATCACAAAAGGAAAATACTAATGAAAATATTACATTTTATGGTTATTGTAAACGTAAACAATTTTTAACTGGCAAAGAAAGACTTGTCTATCATACATTACAACATTTCCCGCACCACAAGACTACTACACTGCAAGTTGTGAGGTACATACAGGTCAGTATCAATTTATTTTAGATAAAAATATTTAGGCTTTAAGCACAGCATTAAGATAAGCACACTGAGGTAGACCCATTTCCGCTGGCGGCACCCGTTCACGAGCATGACGCATGAACCAGCCATCGCTTCGCTCAACCATATTTTAGGGAACGTAACGACCCGCCTCACACGACACCGCCGAAGAAACGTTTGAGTGAGCATGACGTACTTCAGGTACTTATGTTAAGCTGCATAAATATAAAAAAACACAATGGCAACAGCAAAAAAAGAAAGATAAAAGTGCCTTAATGTAAGACACAACACAACCTACAATGTCACTAGAAGACGCATCAGCTGGGTCACAATCTCAATCGTAATTAAAGTTAAAAAAATAAATAAAAAAAAAGCTTTTATATATTTGGAATAATTGAAAACATTATTTACCTTTGTTTACTCTGATCAAGCAGTGCCACGCATCTCAACTCAAAACATCATAAATAACATAAAATCAATCATTAGATATATAGTCTACATAGCAGATCTTTTAGGTCGCAGTTCCCAGAGCTGCAGTCTCTATATCCCACAAATAATAAGGACAACGCAACCAGAACCAATAGTTAAACTTAAACATAGAAAAGCATGGAAAGGGGTGAATTGCCATTAACCACTAACTAAGCTCACTAGTAAAACAATCCATTCACTTGTTCAATTACTCCGCAATTCTATTCCAAAAAATTCTAACCATGAATGATTCATAACTTACAATTACCGGTATTCTCATTATAAACCATGTCTGTTTATTTGTGTGTGCATTAAGGTATACGTGTATAATGATATAAGCTGTAAGCATCCGCTCACGCGTTCTTCTAATTGGGCAGAACATGGCGTCGATGACGATGCGGTTCCTTTGTGTTGGGCCACTGTGTTACGCTCTCCGTGGTATAACTTTGAGTTAGTGTTCCCGCGTTGTTCATTTAAAAAGTAAAAATCCATAGACAACTTTCGCGCCATCACTTCTCGTGTACTATGACTTTTTACTTTTTTTATGCTTCTAGTTTTCACAGCACGGGGCCCTATTCTCAGCAATCGAAAAACGTTCACATTCGTAAAATAGTACGAGTACCTACTTTGTAACACATATAATACATTTTCCTTTAAAAAAGGGTAAAATTTGGAACTTTTTTAAGGATGTGAACTTTTACGATTGCATGAAAATTGGGCTCCCGTATTTTGAGGTGTTGTTAATTTATAAAAATTAACCAGTAGTTAGAAGTAGTTGTAGAACTAGCAAAATATAGAATTACATAAACAACTTTGTACTTCGCTCGGTCATTAATTATTGCTTATCGACATTTGATATTACGCTGATAAAAAGTAACATGCTGCGAATATAATTTGAAGATAATAATACAAAATGTGTGTGTTTATATCTTTATTCTGCATCTTTTTAGCGTGTAACATTGAGTTTAGTTTTGATATATTTATCTGTGTGTCGTAAATCTGTTGTAGAAAGAGGAAAACAACTTTATCCATAGGGAACTAAGCGTTTCTTATTTTAGTTTTAACAATGAAACAAAATTTGGTTAACAAAAAGACAAGTTTTCTTTGTTATGAAAGTATGTTTTATCTCAGTAAGGTTTATTCTATTAAAATAAGGTTTAAGAAACTTGTTTTAGGTAATTTTAAACACCTACCAAAAGCATAATGGACGTGACTTTGAGGTTAGAAAAAGAAAATCAAGTTCCTCATTAAAAAAATCAATCGCAACTTCTTATGTGGATAATTTTTCAAACTGTGGCCATATATTCCACCCTTTTAGGGTACTTATTAGTATGAAATAGACGATTTTTTTCTTACACTTCTAGAGAACCTCACTACGTCTATGATTAAAAGGTACATCTATTGCTTGATTTTATATTACATTAAGATCATAATGATGAAGAATAATTAATCTCATGGCTATTATTTACGTTTTTTATACGATAAAAAGTACCTTGAAAGGTTCTCCTTTTTTTGTTAGCAAAATTAGTTAATATTTTATTAATATAATTTATAAATTATTCTTAATTAAAAAAAACATATAGCATTAGATTGCTTAGTCTTTAAACAATGATTGTACTTGTAATTATTCCCGAAGTCCCAAAATTTCTGAATTGTTTGACTATCATAGTTTCATTATTTACAGCTGAAATTCCTTAAAACATTTAAAACGTGACTTTCCAGAATTTACTTCTTACTGATTAGAAATGAACAAATAAATCAAGTAACAATGAATACTAGGGCACAAAGGTTCCATATAAAATTAATTTTTCACCTCACACGCTCGGAAAATGAGCTTTTATCATTCAATTTCTCCGCCGAAAATCGCATAATACGAACAGAAGGAGCCCGTGGCGCAGTGGTTCGCGTGCTCGGTCTGCAATTGTTGAGGTTAAGCAACTTTCGCAATAGTCGGTCACGGGATGGGTTAACAAAAATGTACTATCTCGAGCTCCTCCGTGCTTCGGAAGGCACGTTAAGCCGCTGGTCCCGGCTGCATTTGCAGTCGTTAAAACCCGCCAATCCACATTGGGCCCGCGTGGTGGGTCATGGCCCGTTCTTCTTATCCATCCATAAGGATGGCCAGTGCCCCCAGCAATGGGGACATTAAAAATGGCTGATGACGACGATTACCAACATTGAGTGAATTCAAAGTCATTTGAGAGAAAATAAAACAACGTATAAAATGTTCTTTACCCGAGCTTTGAGCTATAGACGATATAACTTTTCTAGTGTAATACTATACAGCGAGGTATGTAAAGTATTGTAAAGGCAAACATTACTTTTACCCAACAGCCAAAAAAACCGAGTCCCAAAATCAGCTCCATAAATAGCTTAATAATTGCTATATCTATGGCCAATTTGGAGTTGGACTTGACTTGAAGTTGGAGTTACCTAATTGGACCATTTCTTAGTGCAATTATTTAAAAAGACTGGCAAAGAAATGATTGATTCTTTGAGACATTTTTAGCTATTTTATGATTTTAAATTTTTTGCATTTTTCAATGCTATTTTTATACTTATGATAAATTTAAAATAGAAAAATATCGGAAAAAGTCAACTCGGCCACAAGTGAATCCTCAGATGTGTGAATTCAGTTATCTATTTTAAATCTATCATAAGTATTTTTTGCTATATCTTTCTATAAAATAGTTTTAACAGTTTTTACCTGCATATATTTAAAAAAAGTTATTATCGTTGTATACAGTTTCCTTGTGGAAAACTGTTCCTACAGCCGTCCGCTATTACGTTCATCCGGCCTGCCGAAATCTATTAGAAACCATCATGTCATAAGAACTTTTTGTTTGCGTTTTGTTTTTATTGAAGTTGGCACATTTTGACACACTTCACACTTCGGAGGCGATGATTGAGCGAAGACGTCACAAAACTTCCGTCAAAAAACAAGCTTACTTTAAAAGGTTCGTAGTACGAAATAGCATGGTAAGATTGAAACAATACTGCGTTAAGCGATGGCGGTAGGGCCCCCTGGTGAACAAAGCGAGAAGACAGATAGTCTTGAAAGCCGAAGCAAATAACAGCAAATAGAAAATCTAATTTCATAATAATAAATTATTTATTACTGTGAAACGGAACCCTAAAACCCTAAATAATTTCACAATTTGATAAAGAAGAAATACAAAAACTTAAGCTCATCAATCTTTTAATCTGCTATCTGACACCCGATAAACGGTTGGCAAACTTATCGGAAGGTACGTTTGTTATCGAAATATTTTTCAGTAATTATCGATAATTATCGATAATAACACCGTACTGATTTCGCTAATACCGTAGATGTTACACGGGTAATACAGCTGTATTGTCAGATTATAAGCATTTTGTGGTATTTAGATTGTTTTTACAATGTGCTTTTGTTAAACCTTAATATTATCTTCTTAACAATAAAATTGTAAAACTGGGATTTTTTCGTTGATGATTAGAGACAATTGTGGGATTTAAAATCTAGACTCTTTATTTTCAAACCTAAATGGATAAGGATTAAGATTGCTTTCCTGTCGGGGTTTTAGTCTTCTGGAAATCCAACGTTCTTAGTAATTTTTAGACATTGTTTAGTTACCATTTTTTACAGAAGTGGTGCTTGATTCAAAACAAGGGTTCCGTATTCACATAAGTGAAAACATCAGTTTTTATTAAAAAAATACCGAGTATAGCTGTTGATTGAGCACTAATTTTTGGCACATAAATATAAGTAATGAAGTATGACCAATTCGAAAACTGAAATTATTGTTTAACTTGAAACTTATTTAAATGTAGGTATTCCTTTTTTATCTCAAATAAAGTGAATTATTTTTTTGTTTTTATTAAAATTGCATTTCTTGTAATATTTTGGCATGACTACTGTACCCTTACCCCATGGCCGCTTTAGGCGCTTACTCGGGCAAAGCGGTTTTTTGCAAGTTTTTGTAATTATAGCAAATAATTATAATTTCAAGATTTTTGCCAAATACGATTAATTATTATAAAAGTTTCTTAAATACATTATCCATTGATATAAAAGAAAGTCTAAGTTAAGGTGGCCGCTCTGAGCTGACCTTCCCTATCAGTTTTATATTATTGCTTTCGGTAAATTACTTGACGCTAGTATTACTTAAATAAGGTATCCATCTAAAATGTTTTTTTTTATTGAGAAACAAACTTTTAACAAAACATCTAAGATATGGTTTAGTATTTTTTTTTTACTTTCTCCACGGTTCCTACAGGGCTTTTCAGTGAATAATAACAAAAAAAAATGTTTTAAACATTTAACGATAGAGCAAAGCAGATAACCTATTAATATAAAATCAAACATTTCAAGTGATTTTTAGCAATATAATCAAATATGAACTTTATATCTATTAAGCATAGGTTTCAATATCAACTAAATCATTCCCCATTTAATTGGCCATCTTGTTCAAAAGCTTTGTGCCGCTTTATAAGAATTAATGACTTTAGATAAATACCAATTATCTAATTTAATTGAGCAGTATAACAAAGACCGAGTATATTTTTTTTAATAACTATTCTATGGCGTTTAACCTAAGGTTTAAATTTTGCATTACTTCTGTAAAATTTGGCCCTATTCGAATCTTATTTTTTTTTTCAGTTATTGTTTTTCAAATATTGGTTTTAGGTCATACAAATTTTATTTTGTGTTCAGGAAATGTTATAGTTTCCTTTTTTAAATTTGAAGAAGAGCAATATTCCTGTAAAATATGTTGTTTTTACTAGGAGTTTAGTACTATTATATGATCATACATTTTCCCACGGATACCTCAGCGTCTGCGATAAATAAAAAATATCAACGTCAGCCATTTTCAATGCATATAATCACACTAATTATCTAGCCCACGTTAAGTTTCATGATGAACTTGTGTTATGGATAAGGGATAAAAATACATAGTAATATACTTTTTTTTTTAAATACATACATAATATACCTATATAAATGTGTATAGGATGTTTAAGGAAAATAGCTTTTATTCATTAAATTCACTGAAAACACTTGATAATTAAAGATATTTCATATTTTTTTCAGCCCGAAGTGAGATAGCAAAAAAACTATGTTTAGAGAATTAATTATGTGTAAATAAAAATACTCGCATTCTCTATGCTCTATGAATATCCGAACGTTTAAAACGTCAAATCTCCCGCCAAAATTCGTTTATAGTCTTATCTCAGATTAGATGGTAGCGATGCGATCCGTCATGCCAATTAGTTCAGTTTGTCTGTTTGTCTGTGGGGTGCGTCCCATGCTACGCTAATAAGCGTCTCAATTATTGTGCACAACTGGCGATTAGCTAGCGGGACATAACTAGATGTTGGGACATTGGGAAACGTAGTTGTTGCAGTTTGAGAGGCAATAGATATAGACACTGTGCTCATAATTGGACATTTTCTGCTTAAGTGGAAGAGAAGATAAAAAAGGGATCCTATTAAAACAATGGGATGCAGAGCCACGTGCAATAACATAGTAACACTAATGGCCGTGTGCTCGAAAATATCATTTTTTTACGTATACTTATACGTTTTACTCTATGGTAGTTTCTTTTTTCAATAGTGTTATGTCAGTACCATTGGAATTATAAAGGTACGTATTAATAATTCCGTGGAACAAAATCAGACTGATTAACTTTGCAATGTTTACCTAATTTTTTAATGTTTTAACCTCCTCTGTGGTCTAGTGGTACAACCACCGGTATCAGACCCAGGGGTCCCGGGTTCGATTCCCAGCGGGGGTACATATTGTATTCGGTTTGGTTGGTGGTAGGAATTGTTGTAAGTTCGCCTGGCTAGTTACCACCATCTTATCTAAGCCTGACGCCATAACATCTATGTTTTCAGCATTGTTGTGTCCCGGCAGTTTGAGATAAGATAGCCAGTTCCTGAGTGGCTGAGAATTCCGGGAGAGGCTCGCTTCCATTTTCAGCCTCAATTTTCAACACTTAACATCAGGTATGATGTAGGTTAAGAGGCACCGTCGTTCATAAAAAAAAATACGTAATGACCAGTAAAACGACAGTATATATATTGTATGCTTCTTTAGACAAATATTTACATAGAGCAACGCGCGCATATCCATTATGTATAGTCGGATTTCTTCTTCTTCTTTCTTAATTAATGGCGTGCTCGCGTTAAATACGCGATTTTTGCTAATTTCAAATAAATATATTTTGTAATATACAGAAATTGTAAGGTAAATTGAGTTAAAAATGGAGCCTCACAACACGTGTTATTACGAAAAGAACTCGGGTGAAACCACCATAGTCGGATTTAATAATTCAGTAGTGATTTGACAGGTTGTCAATGTCACTTTGTGAAAAGAATGCTGAATTAAAATGTACCTAGCTATAAGGATAATATTGAATTTGTGTGCGTGAATGGAATCAATACTTACTGAACTGGAACTGGAAATGCGCAAATCATAACGAAAAACAGTTTAAAGCAGAATTATTTTTACAAAGTGACATTGACACCTGTCAAATTACTCAATTGATGATAAATTTTAAATAGAAAAATATTGGAAAAATCATCTCGGCCAAAACATAATGCTTTGCCACCTATGGTCGCATTGAGCTGACTTGCCCTAAATAAACATAACTGAAAATAAATTTTCTTTCAAAAAATGGTTTGAGCGCGTTGAAATCTTTTGATAGAAATAATGAAGTAAGTATGTATCTAATCAGTATTATAACAAAATGAGAACGAAGGAAAGAAAGAAACAAGATTTTTAAAATATGAGGTATTCCTCGAAGCGCTCCCATTTTAGGTGCGCTTCGAGGATTCAATTAAAAATATTATAATTTCATTTCTCGAAGCGCACCTATGTTCAAATTTTGAATAGTGATGGGTACTAATTGAAAATATCGTAGGTATTAAGTAATGCACGTTACTTTTTTTGAATTTGCAAATTTATGAGTTGAAGTGACTTTTGTGCCACTGTTCAAGTTAAATCAATTTTGTATAGATAGAGTATTATTAATAAAATATTAAACAAAAAGTACCAGGAGGAGAATTTATGTAAATTTATATAAAAACTCTTAGTTGGTAATGCTGTACCAACTAAGAGTTTTTATATAAATTTACATAAATTATAATTAAATAAAAAAAGCCTTATTATAAAATAAATAAACATCTAAAATTACCCCTGGTTATATACTGATGCGACCCCTGAACTTTCAACTTAAAAATATTTTAATTTAATAAGTATTCGTAATACCACTCTAAATGACAATTAGGTAGCACAAATGAGTATTAAAACTTCTGTCGATATAATAACATATTTAGTTTCCTTTATGCTCTTCCTTATGGGTGCGCTTCGAGGAATTATTTTGGTGCGCTTCGTTAGGTGCGCTTGAAAGACGTACGCTTCGAGGAATACCTCAAAATCTTGACTCCGTTCCGTCTGAGCGATATGGAGACAAGTACATTGCTATAGGACATTAATTACTAGTTTAAAATAATGTTTTTCTACAAAATAAGTAGTAGATTAAATGACAACATAAACTGGAGTTACGGGCATGTTCCTGTCTATAGTTATTCGTCATAACTACGTTTAACGTCAAATCACATTTCATTCTTTGCAAGGTCGTAGCTTAATAAATTATCAAGAAAAATGTTAAACTAGAAACAAACTAGTAGTACTTACTTGTACTTGCTACTATAGACTAGGTTATTTTTATTGTCGTCTGGACTTCTACAAAAACATCTAGGTAGATAATGAATATAAAAGTTAACTTTGAAAAAATTGTTAATGGAAAATTATATCAAATTAAAATATCAGAATTAAAAATGGTCGTCTGAACTAGCTTTATCTATGTCCCTGACTAGACAAAAACTCATAAATTAGGAAGGGCGTGACGCGTAGCCACGCCTTCGGGGTGACTCTGGAGTCGCCCCTTCAGCACCGTGTATAATAGGCCTTATAGACCAATTTATGATTCCGCTCTCTGTTTATAACAGCCTGGTACACTGTGATATCATATTTTTTACTTTGCAATTAATTACCTTACTACGAAATAAAAAAAACTGAAATGTGCCGTGAACTTTGTCTATGAAAGCCTGGTAGCTAGTGGTATCTATGTTTTGGTCACGGGATGACTGACAGTGACAGACTGATGGTGACAGTCATCCCGTGACCACGGCAGCTGAAAAGGTGCCGAAACGTCGGGAAAATAAAAAAAAACCCTAAAAAACCTAAAAATACCGCTTACATTACAGCTTTGTTCGTGAAATATAGCACGTTTGATATCCGTAAAAGTAGTTTTATTAAAATTATTACCTCACTATAAACAAAAAAGTGCAATATATATACCTATAATATTATACCGCTCTTTGTTTATGATGGCCTGTAGGCCTAGCACGAGCAAGTTTTATCGACTCGATAGCCGATAACGTGTCACTGTCCCGCTCACATCCTAGCGGAGTTAACAAGACAGCATGATGCGCTATATCATATCGCGTGATATAGCGGTGTTCATGCTAGGGGGGCTGATAGTACACTGTGATATCTATTTTTTCACTTTGCAATTAAACAAAGTGAAAAAACTGAAAAGTGCCAAGTATATCGTTTCTATGAATGAAATTCTACCCTGAACCTTTAATGATGTGGTTGACTGGTAGAGAATACTTTTAGTATTAAATCGCCTTTTGTACCTAACTTTGTGTTTATTGTACAATAAAGATTTAAATAAATAAATAAACATGAATTTTGGTATAAAAACAGGCTATATGGAGGTTACTTTATTTATGATCCAAAGTGCACACAAACGAAATTGCAAGCCGATATTTATTTAATAAAAGTTTAAAAATATGTTTAACAAAAGACAAACTATCAATTTTTGTTACCTATAATGGGAAAATTTTATCCTTCGTTAAGTGATGTTAAGGATGAATATTTAAATTAGTAATAAAAATGATCTTGCACAAAAATGGTCTATATCAACGCCAAAACACTATTATTTGTAATAAAAATTGTGTAATTATATAACCTACTAATTGTTGACGTTAGAATACAGTATTTGATATTAATTTCAACCTTTTAACTAGAGTTCCAACCAAAATGGTCTAAGACTAAACAGACAGTCAATAATATCATTTATAAATGTCCCGTTTTTTTAAACATACTGAACCCTAAATATAAATATGTAATGCTAATACACATTTTGCGATCGATAATTTGCACCCTTCTAGATCGGATCGTGTCATCACAACTGTGTGTTGCATTGTGAAACTTTACACAAAAGCGGGATATTGTATAGAATATGGCAATACTACAGGGGCGGGGACGTGGTATGATGCTTTTGAATTCCAAATTGTTCTTTTATTGATATTACCCGCGGTATAACTATATTGGCCTATTCGATTTTCATAAAATATAATAGTGAGGCTTCATTTGAAGTGAATCTAGAAAAAACATACAACCACATTGATAACCTCCTCCTTTTTTGAAATCGGTTAAAAAGAAGTTGCGTTCCGTTTCATTTCTTACTTTGTTTTATTTAGTTTAAAAGTTTCCTTGTTTGATATAGGTCATTGCAAAAAAAAAACGAAACTCTATTCAAGAAAACAAAAAAAGAAAAATAAAAAAATATCTCTACTATTTTTCTGTAAAAAGGATATCTAGAAAAAAGATTGCGTACTGTACTTGGTTTTAAAGTTTCAATATTTGCCTGGGCCCTAGGCCGTAGCAGAAATGAACCTGTTTTCGAGAAAAAAAATATTAAAATATCTTCACTGTTCCTCTGCAAATAAAAGAGGTTTATTTTTGTAGCTTTTCCGTTATTTATCGTTCGTAGTAAAAGTTTCATAACATTTCTCTAATTCCTAAAATTCAGGTAGGTACACGTATTTACCGCATCGTTTGTATGGATTAAGTAAAATACCTATTACTCTTGGCATAACTATATTGGCATGTTCTTTTTATAAGCTATTGCATAGCTTTTATCGCGGGCTTTGAGCACTGCGACCGAATCAAGTAATTCCGTAACGAAAACTAACACCCCCCACTCTGCCTACCATGTAGCTCGGCCGAGCATTTTAATCTACTCTTTGGTTTGAAGTGACATTTGACATTTTCGAAAATTGCGATTTATTGGGGTTGTAATACTGCATAAATAAAAAATAAATAAATAATTGCATAAGTTGATAAAAAATGATATGCAATAGCTTGACCGCAGCAGTCCCAGAGTGTCACACGTATTTTTTTAAATCTGTTTGTTCTTGAGCTATATAAGAAGAGCTAACCCAGAAGGTGCCCCTGGGTTTGAAGAGAAATGAGGAGGGATTCCACTCCTTTGCTGTGCGCAATATAAAAGATGTTGAGTAGCGCTTGGTGCGACATTTAGGGATATCAACCAAGAAAGGGTGGTAGCCCGCAGTGCGTCTGGATGTCCGATGGTAGAAGGGGGATGGCGGTATGAGCTCATGCAACTCCTGAGCACACTCTGTGAAAGACCGAGAGACAGGCAACTTTGTGGCGGTGAGCTAGGGTGTGAAATTTGCTTTTCACCAGTCTTTTGTCGCCTATTAGCCTATCTGGGGGGCTATCGCGTAAAAGATCTGGGTATTGATATGGGCTTCATTTGACAGTTGAAGCTCATAAAATTACCATATATGGTCATTTAACTGTCAAATGAAGCCCATGTCCATATCCATATTTTTTACGCGATAGCCCCCCAGATCTGCGTTGGATCATGACCAGTGAAGCTAGTTGGTATTTCGCAATAGACAGAGTACATGCATCTGCGTTAAAGTAGAAGCTAGAAAAGAGGTTGCGTTCTGCATCGTTAAACGAAAATAACATGGTTTTAAAGTTCCACTGTTTGCCATAGGCACAAAAAACCAAGCTCTTTTCAATAAAACAAAAAAGAAAGAAAATAACTAAACCTTTTTTTAATAAAGCTTATTTAGAGTATAGTTAGGTTGCGTTCCGCGTTGTCTCATACATGCTTTCACTTCTTTTTAAAGTTTCGTTGTCTGTCATAGGGTTCTCCTATGACCTATGGCTGTTTTTATAAAAGAAAATAAACATAAAGCCTCAACTGTTTTTCTTCTAAAAAAGAGGTTTCTTAGCGTAGGCTTTCCGTTATTTACCGTTCGTAAGCTAAGCTTTCTCTTTCTCTAATCATGTTCCTAGAATTCTATTAAGTATATAATAATGTTCACTGATTGGTTTGTAAGAAGAAGTAAAATTTTTATAGTATTACGGAAAGAGAAATATATTTGACTTCGGTTTTACCCTTGGAGTAAAATCTTTATAATCAAATATTAAACAAGAAAATATACTAGAAAAAAGCAACTAGTCTCATGTCGCCCTGACGGGACTAGTTGCTTTTTTCTAGTATATTTTCTTGTTTAATATTTATCACATAAAAATAGCATTGTAAAATGCAAAATTAAAAAGTTATAATTTATAATCAAAATTATAATAATAAAGTTTATACGATGGTAAAACTGGTTTTTAGGTAATTATGTACTTACAGATAATAAATTTGCTATTTATACTAGTTTATATATTTATTTTTAGTATGTACATAGGGACATAATTATATATATATATATATCAAAGGACAATAAGAACTAAGAAGTGTCTTTTACGCCGATTAACATTATTTTACACTTTCAATTTTAATTTCTTAATGTAAATAACAATTTATCATTATTTGAAAATATCTAAAAGACTGAAATCATTTCGTTATCATATTGAATTTATATTGAGTTTCGAAAACAAAAGCACCTACTTATGTAAAATCAGGGTTATATTTTATGTAGAAAAATTTTTTGCCTTAATTAGTTTTTCAAGAAAGTGATTATTATTTTAACTTAGTAGTGTTCCTAAAATAAGTTTTTTCAATATTCAGGCACAATGAACAAATATTTTTTAATATTATATTAATTACTATAACAACATAATGACGGATTTTAGGTTCATACATAGGCTACTCAGACGCTTTTACGTCTAAATGTCTTCTTACGTTGTTAATAGTTTGTTTATGATAGAAATGGGCCATATTACGAAAATACATCACACTGTTAATTATACCCTCAAAATCGTTTAAAAAGTTGATAATTCACTGTGTGATTGAAAATAATCATCGATACGGCAAGATAAAGTTAGTTTCTTATCTACCTATGACATTGCAAGATAGGCCTAACGCGCCGTAGCGTGCTTGCGCTAAAAAAGAAAAAACTAAAGAAAATGTGAACTTTTCTGTAAAAAAGGTCGTCTATGTTTTGTTTAAAAATGATGTTTTCTTTTAAAACCATTCGTTTTTGTTTGTCACTGTGTTTATTTTTGTGGCTTTGGCATAGACAAATTAGCCTAGTAGCGGGTAAGCAAAAAAAACTTAAAATGTTACGCATTTACCGCTTTTAGTTAATTAACAGTTTAGTTATAATCAAAGGCAAGGATTTTCATATGCTATTATTAATTACTTATGTAAAGTATTATTTAGAATATTTTCGAGCGTAAACTTACAGTTTTGCAATTCGAATAATTTGATTATTTTTTCTAGATTTTAAAGGAAATTTAGAATTGTTAAGCTTATTAACAAGTCTTTTAACTATAAGTAATAAAAAGAAAAACTCACCTCCAACAGCCACAAATCCAAAGTTCCGTGCGACAAAAAGCACAGATTAGTTAACCTTCGTTTTAATATCACAATAATTGTTGAAACGTTAATTAAAATTGCGGACGATCAATCACTTGGCACGTCCACGACACGAATGAAGTTTCTTACGAAATTATCTTATCGAAAACACTAATCAGCTATCAATTCCCTAATATACGTGTCCCTCGGCGGAAAAGTAATTTAAAAAAAAGTTAAAAGTAAAAACTTTTCCAAAAAGGTTTGTTTCGTTGTTTAAAAACTTAGACCGATTCGAAAATGGAACGTAAAAGCCACAACACACAGTCAATGAACGTATTGTTACACCGTGTACGAGCGTTCTATAGTTCTTTCGTTGGGCTGTGGGGCAACGCTCTCGCTCGTAGCTGAGCCCAGACTGCCGCATTTGGTTGCCCCTCTTGCCCCGCCCCACCCTTCACGCGACAATTTTTTTCGTCTAAAAAAAGGGAAAAGTTTATACTGCCAGTTTATCTATTTGGCGATACCTTAAAATTAGTAGTTTTGTTAACGGTGGGTGTTAAAACTTTAAATAGGTGGGTAAGCTAATGTTGTATGGGATAGGAATGGATGGTTTACTAGACATTTGTTACCTATTTGGTTGGGTTTTTACTTTCTGGATGATTTCATTATGGTATTTAACCAACAGTTTAGTTTTCACCCATTTTTAAAACAATGATTCCTCGTTCTAAATTAAAAAAATTACACTGCAATCGTAGTTCGCTATTAAATCGTTGGTAATCCATGATTTATTTTTGTATTTAAAACAACCAATTATCATTATTTTTTTTTATTTTCTTTTGACTGAAAAAATACAAACAAAATTTTTTTGAATGGTTAATTTTATCTATTACCCGATGGGTTAGTACATACCTGACAAATTAGCAATTTTGTAGGTGTTCCAAGAGACGGGTATGGGTGGTCTACGTTTTTTTGTGCCTTTTTTTCGCTACTCTTTTGTTTTTGGGCGTTTTCTTTGCCGTGGCAAAGAAATCGATCGAGTTAAGTATACTTGGAAGGCACGTGTGCCTTCCAAATATACTTAACTCGATCGATAGATGAGTACTCAGTAAGATCGATGTCAATGCTTTGGTCAATTTTGAAGCACCCGTGGCCGCACTTGACAGATTGATCGTAATCGATCACGTTTGTTAAGCAATGTTCAGCCCGGTCAGGTGTCGGATGGGTGACCGTAAAGTGGCAATACAACAGTGCGCTTCCGTGCTTCGGAGGGCACGTCAAACCGTCGGCCCCGGCTGCTGTCATGTTATAAAAGTAAGCCAAGTAGTTTAAATAAATTTATTTTTTCAACGGAGATTATTCGGTACTAAATAATGTTATAGAAATTAATTAAGTAATATATTAATGTTATTGGCTACTGGGTTTGAATAAATTGAAATAAAACCACTTGATTATTTTTCTTTGATTGATTGCTGTGAGGCTCAGGTTTTGAGCCTCCTAAATTAAAAACGGGATTCTTAAGAATTTTTAATAATTTAAAATAGTATTTTAAATATCAATAAATATCAATCATTTTGGATTAGTTAATTTAGCATAGGAAAATTATTTAGAAAAAAGAGTGAAGAAATTTTTAATCAAACTTAAAAAAAAAACGTGCTTTTTCTGATTTCACAGAAACATGACACTTGTGATAAGTTTGATTTATAACCGAGATTTTATTCTTTGGTAGTGTGCGTTCGTTAATGATATTTTATTTTTGACGTTTGATTAAAATGTCCCCATGTATACTACTACAAACTATTTACAAGATTGTTTTCAGAATTCGAATTAAAAAAAAAAATTGTTGCTAAAATTATTGTTCTTTTTTTTATTAAAATCTTCCAAAATACTTACCTTTACTCACAGACTGAATTAATACCTTTAGTGACAGACCACAGACAAAGTTATTGTTTTTAAACAAAGAATCTATTCTTTCATCCAACAAAGTATGATTATAAATACTTTTTGTTCTGAAACTAATGATAATATTGTTTAAGATTAGAAGTTGTTAATCTTTCTATTGAAGAATTGTGAAAGAAAATGTTCTAAAAGAGCATTTATTACAATAAATGTAGGCGCCCATTTTTTGTTTGCAGATTAAAACAGGTAGCTTAATGTTTTATGGTTTCGAGTTGACATCATTACAGATTAGGCAGTAATTTTTTTGTAGATATTTTAAGAAGATTTTGGAAAGTATGTAGGTACAACTACACACTATAATAACCCTTTGTTTGCGCCATTCTCGGTTTGATACACGAGTATTTAGTTTCTTCACATGAAGAAGTGATCAGTAAATAGTTTTTAAAATTATTATCAATTTAAAAAGGTAGGTAAGTATATTATAGGTTTTTAATCTTCTCAGTGCTGGACACACACAGACCGTCATTATGGGCGGATAAGGGCCATTCAGGGGGGGCACACTTAGAACAACGCAAACAGTCAAGTGATATCTTGGATTTTCCTATTGAAAACTTTAAGAATCACATAAAAATAAATTACCTTCTCAAAAAGGGCTACTATACTGTTAATAATTGTTTTAAAAACAAGACGCCTTGGTCATCAGATTAAATGCATTGTGTGGTATGTTTTTGTGAAATAATACTTGTTAGAATGATTGTAAATTATTTATGGCTATGATTACCGAATTCTTTGTTTTATAATTTTCTGCATAATAATTGTGATGGAAAATAACCTTATACTAGTGGTAATTTTTCAATTTGACGACTATGTATGTATAAAATAAGAATAAGACAGGGAGAAAAAAAAACCCCTAACTAGTTTCTTGCCGGTTCTTCTCGTTTCAAGGTCTCCCGACGTAGGGTTTTTGAACCGATGGCGTAGTTTCTTTGACTTTTACAAGTGCTTGTAACACCTAGACTGAATAATTGATATTGAGTGTGAGTTTATCAGACAGTCATATTATAGGGAAAAATAAAACAGATATTTGTAGATACAACACTAAATGTTATAATTTATATTTGGTGTAGAAGTGTTAACAGAATTTTAGACGGTAAAATTACCTATGTTGGAGAGGACGAATAAAAAATTGCTGCCCTAAAATATTATAATAAATATAATAATAAATTAAACACAATATTGTTGTTTCATTATTTAATTAAGTTCGTTTTCATTAAGTATTAATTTTAATTTGATGGAGCGTATTTTATTGTACCGTTTATATATTACAGTGCGTATTATTCCCAGACATGAACTATTTTGTTAAGCATGCTCGTTTTTTTTATATTATGACTAATATTACATGGATTAATCATATAATATTAGTCATAATATGAAAAAACACGCTTGCTTAACAAAATAGTTCATAACTGGGAATAATACGCACTGTAATATGTATACGATACAAAGTAGGCACCTACCTATAGCTACGTACGTACGTACAAACGATTAGTTCCCGCACTGTCTTCCAGAGGCGCTGACGGCCTGTCAATTCGTGTTTCAAAAATCTGCCGCGAGTGGGCGCTCTTTTCCCTTATAATTACTTTACTCTTTGGGGCCATTTTTCGCATCACACAAACCTTATGCGGATATGTGGGTGTTAACAACTGACTATGCTAATGCAGCCGTGACCAAACGCTTAACGTGACTTCCGAAGCACGGAGGAACTCGAGGTAATAGGTACATTTTTGGTCACCCATCCCGTGCCTGACCATAGCGAAAGTTGCTTAACCCTTAGTTACTCGAGTTAAAATATACTACTGCTCGCGTGGGGTAAGATCTTACCCCAATTTTCAGTATTTAATAAAACCAAAAGTGCATGCATAATCAGACTTTTAATTATGAAACATGATGTATCTTTCTTATGAAAATTATTATCTTTCTTAAAAATTATAAACATAAAGAAAAAATATACTGTTTTATTTAGGCACTGTTTTGAGCATGACGATTCCGGCATACAGTGATTTGATGCTCCTTGCATACATTATTATGGCTATGGTACACATATTCTTTGGTTTTTTTTTATATCCTTCACTCTTGGGCCCATGTAACATCTGCGATATTGGTCTTGGACATTTTGTGATGAAGAACTGGAGCTGCCAACATCCTAAATTTGCCGAAGCCGTTTCTGTATAAGGGATGGAAGTGTTCTGATTCCAGCTCGAGCTAAGCAGCAGCAGCATTCTTCATCAAAAGCACTATTATCAAACGGCTTTTTATTTTTTATATAAGCTGTTCAATTTCATAATTTCTAAGGTGATGATCAAAAAGTGATGATAAACAAAAAGTTTTCGAGATAAAACTGTGGCTACAATAATTATTATACCAAATAAAAAAAACAACTAACTACTGAAAACCGCGAATAATACAATTTATACATCATCCTTGACAACAATGCAAAATATTGCTCACCTGAAAAAATAAAAAAAGTAAAAAATAATAATGAATGTTCCTCTACAACGATCTCTTCCACAACACAGTAATGTCTGAAACTTGGTACCTGCTGTACTTACAACGAAACCGAATCTTCAAATTGTTCGAAAGTCGTCGAAAACCGTTACATTGATCATTTCGAATTCCCAAGTGTAATATTGCCCACAAAATATCGCCGGGGCCGTAGCACTGGTCAAATATACCAATAAATATCAATGCGTTACGTAATTCTGTGCTACGGCGTAGTCAAAGTACGACACAGTAGCACATATTTTGTCCAGCAGGGGCGTAGCGTGCGAGACTTTTCTATTCTAGCCTAATTTAAGCGTTGAGCTGGGATGGCTGGAGTGATCCGGCCTGACACCCTCCGGACGGAAAATAGGCGCAAAAAGTCGTCGAGTTGCGGAAACCGCCCGTATTGTATGAAGAAGAGGAAGAAGCGTATTGACACCGTGGTGTTTTTTTTTTAAATCGAATTTTCAGTGCTTGAATTTTCTAAAAGGCTAACCTATGTAGAATTTTGAGCATAATAGGGGTAAAAGTTTTAGGAATACTCCCGATGGCTAGGTCTTAGTCCTAGGAGATCATGTTTGGTGCCTACGGGTTCGTCTACTACAGCAAACCTCCCCCTCTGCTCCAGATTTTACCTCCAATCACAAAACGCTTTCAATAAAAATTCTTAAAGAAATCAAAGATCATGTGTGCCAAATTTCACCAAAATCGGTTGAAAATGCGGCTTGTCGGCGAGAACGAGAACATACAGACTTCACAAACTAATAGACAGCCAAAAGCATTTTTGGCCAACCTCGAAACTGAGACGCTTCGCTCGCTCGGTCAAATATTAAATACAGGAACTCGGTGACCACCTTTCACGCTGATCAGATCGATAGGGCTAGGTTTTTAGGTTTCAAAAATATTAAAGTTCTTTATTTTTGAAGACTATTTCTAAATCTAATTCTCTATTTCTAAAGATGCTTATGCAAGATATGACACAAAACGCAAAGCAACACGCATAAGCTTTTTAAATGCAAATGCATCCACAGGCTAGTTTTTATAAACTTTAGAATTTTTGAAGGTTTTGCCTACAAAATAACTCAGCGCTATCGGTCTAGATAGCTTCCTATAAAAAACGCTTCCTAAAAGACCCCTCCAAGAAGTTAAAACCCACTCTGGTTTTTCCCAAGGGACAAAAAGTCGTGTTGCTATGCTACGCTGACTGGGGGTCAATTCTGCCCTGGCTGGCACCGACTCCTAAAAGTATTTTTGAAGACGGTTTCTGTTGTAATTACGGCTTTTTATTATTTGATATTTTTTGTTTCCATTTTCGGTCGGTATGTTTCGGTTTTCAAGAAGTTTTTTTAATTTTTTTTTTTGAATGCAAGCTTATACATCCAAAATATTATATTACATTTTTATAAAATTATTTATATATACCACATGTATAGGTTTTACAGTTTTCTTTGCCTGGATTGTTAGTGGTTCTACTCACGTTCTTTCACTATGCCCCACGCTCATCTAATTGATATAGGTGCCGTGAAGAGCGTTGCTGCTACCGGGCGCATCGCTGCGTATTAAAGATTTGAGTTTAATCATACATAACGTGCCATTGAAACTATTAAAGGATTTTTAACCAACTAAAAAAATGAGGAGGGTCTCAGTTCACCTGTATGTCAACCGCCTCTGTGGTCTAGTGGTACAACCACCGGTATCAGACGCAGGGGTTCGATTCCAGCGGGGGTACATATTGTATTCGATTTGGTTGTTGGTAGGACTTAAGTCCGCCTGGCTCGCTACCACCATCTATATCTAAGCCTTCTTCTTCTTGACGCCATATAAACAATGTTTTCAGCATTGTTGTGTTCCGGTAGCTCGAGATAAGATAGCCAGTTCCTCAGTGGCTGAGGATTCCGGAAGAGGCTCGCTTTCATTCATTCACACGTTTGAAATGATTCAAATGTTATTACATCAGGCTTGTTCCCATTTATATCCCATTTTTTATATATAAATCACGATTCCCTACTTATTTTAGGTCAATTTTATGTGGACAGTATGATCAATGGTTTCGGAACGTTTCAATGACAAAGGTAACGTCAAGATGTAAAGCCGGTTGCACCAAAATTAATTTTACTAATTCGTAAAAAGTTGATAAGTATATCGTAATTTGCTTGTCAGAGTTGTAAAAAATGTATGGGATTTGACAGCTTTGACATGCAAATTACGTAAGTACTTATAACTTTTTAATTTTGCATTTTACAATGCTATTTTTATGTTATAAATAGTAAGTGTATATTTTATTATAGTATACTAGAGGCCGGGCGCGGTTTCACCCGCGTGGTTCCCGTTCCCGTGGGAATTTTGGGATCAAAGCTATCCTATCTCTTAAGTTGGACCAGACTGCTCACGGTGAGCCAATTTAATTTAAAATCGGTTAAGTAGTTTAGGAGTCCATCGCGGACAAACATCGTGACAGGAGATTTATATATATTAAAGATATTTTCTTGTTTAATATTTATTACATATATTACTTCCTTATTTTTTATGAACAACAGGGATCCTCTCAGCCTTCATCGTACCTGATGTCAAGTATTGATAAGGCTGAAAATGGAAGCGAGTCTCTCCCGGAATCATCGTCACTGAGGAACTGACTATCTTATCTCTAACTGCCGGAACACAACAATGCTGAAAACATTGTTGTTATGGCATCAGGCTTAGATAAGATGGTGGTAGGCGGACTTACAACAAGTCCTACCACCAACCTTTTTACGTTTTACGTTTTTAATTCGTAAAATTAATTTTTGGTGCAACTGGCTGTTAGTCTTGTTAGAAGGTGTGTAACTATTTGACGAGAACAGTAGCGAAATATTATGACAAGTTAGGTCAGATTTCAAGTCAAATTCCAGTTAAATTACTAGACAAATAATTTTATAGGTAATCTATTTTGTTCATAAACTCCTTTAGAAGTTAGTACTTGAGCGTAAATTGTCAATAAGTTCTGAATTATTTGTGACTGGGTTGGTCTGGTGACTCTGGTGTTTACCGTTCTCTTGTTATTATTAGTCGTATGTTTTATCATAGAACTAGCTTCCGACCGCGGTTTCACCCGCGTTATTCTCGTTTCCGTGGGAAAATCGGGATATAAGCTTATGTTACTCTTCGTCCTTTTAACTAACTCTATGCCAAAAATCAAGTCGATTGGTTGCTTAGCAACACGCACTTTCGGATTTATAATGTTAAGTAGGATAGTAGTTTGAGTACAGTGATTATTTTGTTATTTAATCAGCCTGCCGTCATCGTCGTCATCAGCCATTTTTAATGACACACCGCAGAGGCACTGGCCTTCCTTATGAATGGATAAGGAGAACGGGCCATGACCCACCACGCGGGCCCAATGCGGATTGGCGGGTTTTAACGACTGCAAACGCAACCGGGACTTAACGTGCCATCCGAAGCACGGAGGAGCTCGTGATAGTAGATTTTTGGTCACCCATCCCGTGACCGACCATTGCGAAAGTTGCTTAACCTCAACAATCGCAGGCCGAGCGCGCGAACCATTGCGCCACGGCCTCCTCCACTGCCTGCCGTACATATATTTATTTCATTTTATTTGAGAGTAAGATTAGTTACTACAAAGTTTTATACATTTAAACCCTGTCTCACTGCAAACTAATAAATCGTTAGACAATTTAACGGTACAAAAAACCGGGAAAGATTTAATCTTAACATACAAAAAGGACGTTAAAAAATTAATTAATTTAATCACAATAAATATAATTACAGTCAGTGATACATCCAAATGATATTTAAGTAAACGCTAACATGTAGATCGTAAAAATGCCAATAAAATCTAAATATCACACCTAAAAGAAGCTACCTTTTCCCGCGTTCGATATTAAAAAAAAACTAAAAAAGGAAATAAAAAAATGGTCGCATTCGGTCCGCGTACATTTTCAAATGTCATAAGTTTCACACCTATCTAAAAAGGTTTAAGCACTACAGAAGTTTGAGAGGAATAACAACTTTATAATTGTAAAGATAAGATCGATATTCTGTTGCTGGTGATTGGATATAAGTTTTTTCATACGGAAAAACGCTGCGGTAAATGTCATTGGTTTTGTTGGACTAATGAAGGATACCATAGTATGGATATGACGGCAAAAAGTTGACTGAAGAAGTTTGCTTTGGTATTGAACTAGGTACCTATATCTTTTAAAGAAGTACTAACAGAATGGTTTCCAGTCGTATTAGTCCCTCCAAGATTACCTAATTAAATACATTTTTCATCTGCCATTCATGCTTTTAAAAGTGATGATCAAGTGTTCAACAACGTGTGCCTTTTTGTTTCATTGTACTGATATCAATCTAAAACTAAAGTTGGATTGCACCATCTAAATTTAACTCAAACATAACTTCAAAGGTGGTTTTTTTAGCCTTCACCATACCTGATGTTAAGTATTGATAAGGTTGAAGATGGAAGCGAGCCTCTCCCGGAATCCTCAACCACTGAGGAACTGGCTATCTTATCTCTAACTGTCGGAACACAACAAACTAAAACATAGGCTACTTTTTATCCCGATATTCCCACGGGAACGGGAACCACGCGGGTGGAACTACAGGTTACCGCTAGTTTAAGCTAAAGGAAATTATATAGTGTCAGCTGATCCTTATTTTCATGAAACCCAAACCAGACACTGGTGTCCAGGGAACAATGGAATATCTATTGTGTCTCATAATCCGCGGCCTGAAAGGTTAATCGTCTTCAGATTTCAGTATCAGTCCAAATCGGTCGTATCCACACTAAAACCACGATCGGCATAACAAAAGTAAGATATACGTTAAATAAGAAGTTTTTAGTTTTCAGTCGGGCCAGCCGGTATGAATTTATGACGCCACCGTAGTTGTTTATTGGAGGGGGAAGGGGGGATATCTTCACAATGTTCCTTAAGTCTGATCTTAGTAAGAGTTTTGGGATTTACTTTTCATCACAATGTTCTTTATTTGGGAATGTTCTTGGAGTAGATCTTTTGGGGCCATATCCTAATGTCTCAATCCTTCCTATCCTACTTATATTATACTAGCGGCCGCTCGCGGTTTCACCCGCGTGGTTCCCGTTCCCGTGGGAATATCGGGATAAAAAGTATCCTATGTTCATAACCAGGCTATCTACTATTTGTGTACTAAATTTCATCCAAATCCATTCTGTAGTTTTGGCGCCTACTTATTGCAAACAACAATAAAATATTTCCTCTTTATAAAATTAGTACCTATAGAAATACAAAAGTTTGTGAGGATGTTTGGATGGCTGTTACTCTTTCACGCAAAAACGACGGAACCGATTTAAATGAAATTTCGCACATATATAGAAGATATCCTGGATTAAAACATAGGCTACTTTTTACCCCAATATTCCTACGGGAACGGGAACAACGCGGGTAAAACCGCGGGCGGCAGCTAGTGTCTTTGTACGTTTAGGAACGAAATCAAGTTGAATTGAGTTTTTAACGTGAATGTGATTATGTATGGTAATAAAAATATTTTTTCCCGAAATCAATCAGTCACCGATTAACCATTTTTTTTGTTAAAGACATACAAAACACTTAAGAGACCCGCAACACGGCAGTTACCCATACAGACGTAATACCAAAATGATTTGAAATTTGAGCATGATGGACTGTAGTCTTGAAGTTATTCTGATTACTACAGTATTTATCTAGGTCGCCATTAAAAAAATAATCCAAAATACTTGCCCAATTAAAAATAATTAAATGCAAATCGCAGTTTTGTATGACCAACCTCAACCACCTCCCTGAACGTACCACTCTACCACGGAGGTCATCTAACTGAAACTAACAGAATTAAGTCGTTTTCTAGCCACAAGAATCTGCATGACATTTCTTTGAAGAGATAAAAGAATTATCATGAGTACCTAATAAGTATATTTTGTAACAATCACACTAGTTTAATTAATAATACTAGATAACGGCCAAACATAGGTTTAACACATTTTTTTACGCATACATGATTTATGAGCACCCAGACCCAGACAAATCCTTAGAAATTTTCGTAGGTACAATCGGGGAACTTCCCGAATGACCAGTAGAGTTTTTATGGGAAACGGTTTCTCTAAAAGTACTAAGGTTAAAGAAACAATTTATTATTCAAATAAAATACCTGTTAATGTTCTATTATTTGTGATATAAACTTACCTTTTTAACTTTTTTCAATAAATCTCCCCAAAAAATCTCTACTGGTCAATCGGGAAGTGTTCCCCGACTGTACCTAAACATAAATCAGTAATTAGTACCTTAACCCGTCAGGGCGACATGAGACTAGTTGCTTTTTTCTAGTATATTTTCTTGTTTAATATTTATCACACAAAAATAGCATTGTAAAATGCAAAAAAAAAAAACAAATTATTTTGTTCGGATGTCGAGCTCGCAACCTCTGAGAGGACCTCGCATTTCGTATCTACACCTAATCGATTAATGTATTAAATTCAGTTATCAAAAGCATATCACTTGTCATACGCATAACCTGCGATGAATTATGCAACCATCATTTTCTTGACAAACCAGTTAAAAAGGCCGTATAAAAAGTCATCATAACATAATGACTTTGACCCACATCTGGGTTCAAGGACCTTATATATCATCAGTGTGCCCAAAACTCACAATTATAAATTCCAATATTTAACCATAGAGTCCGTTTAGATTCACAATCGAATCATAAAAAAGCCGACATAGTAAGGTCAGTAATAAAATGACTTGAGCTAGCAAAGCTCCGCTTTAGTATACATCGAACGATCTCGCCTTAACCACCAACTAAAGAGGGCAACTCAGACATCGATGTATACAAACTGTTTCGAAGCGATCGAAAGTCTGTATCAAACTTCATGGTCCAATATTGGAATCCCACCGCCCGGAAACGAATAAAAAAGCGCGGCAAAACTTTTAAACTTGGAACTGAATGGGACGCCATTTTTTACACCCGTTAGGCTTGTCGTAGTGAAAAATGATATAATTTATATCGGTTCGCTGGTAGCGAGCGGCTACCCGTTTTGTGTGCGCGTGATAAAATATAAATAATAAAAAAATATAATATTTTTTTACGATATTTTTTTCTCCTCCTTTTCTACTAATTTAAAATGTTTCCTTATCAACGAGCGGCGCGCTGTGACAAAAGAAATATGGATGTGCTGAAAGGGTATTATTAGTTATCGATAAAAAATAGGTTTACAAAAGAAGTATCCCTAATTGATTCTTATTACGGTATTAAAAATGCAATTTGCAATTTTTTCTAAGGACGTTGTGTTTATTGAATTTGCTATTTTAATTTAATAAAAGGCAGCTAAGATTCTTTCTTCAAACGTTAATAATGAATATAATACTTTTATGCAAATAAGTTTAAGCAAATCGAGTTTTTTTTTAATTTTAAGAAATCTAAATTGCTACTACTTCTCATCTTACTTACTTTACCTAATTTCTTTTTTTGTGGAAATGGTTTCTTCCTTTTTCAGTATGAGTAGTAAGTTTCATTATAGTTGTCTATTAACTTCGTTACACAATTTCTTTACAAACTTATCGATACTATTTTAACAACACTATCACACACACTAACACACCGTGATTTTCCACACACAAATCAATGCGTACGTCCGTATGGGCACGAATGAAATATTCAAATTTGGAAGCTGATTCCGTTTATGGCTACTTAATTTGGGTGATTCGATTTGAATATTTAAAAAAGGAACATCAGAAAAAACGAACGACCATAGACATTCCTCGACACTTAGGGTTACCTTAACATGTTTTAGATTTTCGATCACACATGGCTCATAAAATGTTTTCGAGTGTAACAAATACTTTTTGGTTCAAGTTGTTTTTCTTCTCCACTTCATTGAGTTACTTTGTCTTAGTCAGCTTTTGATTGCAAAAGATAAATAAAATAAATAATAAATAAATTTCATACAATCACACCAATTATCTAGCCCACGTTAAGTTTCATGACGAACTTGTGTTATGGATACTAGATAACGGATAAACATACTTATATACTTTTTTTTGTAAATACATATAGAATATATACATACTAGCTGTGCCCCGGGGCTTCGGTCCCGTGGAATTTCGGGATAAAAAATAGATAGTAGCCGATTCTCAGACCTACTCAATACGCTCACAAAATTTCATGAGAATCGGTCAAGCCGTTTCGGAGGAGTATGGGAACGAAAACTGTGACACGAGAATTTTATATATAAGATTAAACACGCAGACCAAGACAAATAGACATGTTCATGCACACAAATTTTTGTCTTGTCCGGGGATCGAACCCGGGACCCCTGGCGTAGAAGGTGGGTTTAGTACCACTGCTCCAAACAGGTCGTCGAAAGATATGTTGTTGCACGGATGAAAAGTGAATGAGTATCGTCAGAAATTCTATCTTTATAAATCATTAGCTTCCGCCCGCGGTTTTACACGCGTGGTTTCCGTTCCCGTGGGAATATCGGGATAAAAAGTAGCCTATGTTACTTTTCGTCCTTTAAATTAACGCTTTGCCAAAAATTAAGTCGATTGGTTGAAAAGTTAGGGTGTGAAGAAATGACAAATAAACACGCTTTCGCATTTAAAATATTATAGTTATATAGTTATTATAGATATAGTTAATAATAATAATTTATTTATACATAATTTTATGCATTATTTCTTTAGGATTTTTAACTGGACACTGCACACTAAAAAGGCACCAATTTCACATGAAATTGAGTGACACTGACGTTTGCCGTTACTGCGGATTAGAGAGAGAAACACCCAAACATCTCCTATGTGACTCCTAGTTCACAAACGCAGTATAACGCAGCCGGAGGAACTAAAATCTCTCAGAGCTAGGAAGATTTTAGTTTCCTGGAGGCCGCCAGGCTAAAAGAGATACTATAACAAGGCGGCGAGTTACAATAGATCTTATAGGTCGCAGTGACTACAGTTCCAACTGGAACTGCATAGCCCCTATATCCTAAAATAATAATAATAGGATTTTTAGCTGAAATGGAATGCTTGGAATTGATAATCCTAAACAGTCCAACGGCTTTGGAGGAACTATTAAAGGATTCTTAATTATGTTAGCAAAAGCGTAAATGTTTATATTATTCAGAAGTGCTAGGTAAAAAAACCTCTTTTTTATGAACGACGGTGAGACTCTTAGCCTTCATTATACCTGATGTTAAGTATTGATAAGGCTGAAGATGGAAGCGAGCCTCTCCTGGAATCCTCAGTCACTGAGGAACTGGCAATCTTATCTCAAACTGACGGAACCCATAATGCTGAAAAACATTGTTGTTATGGCGTCAGACTTAGATAAGATGGTGGTAGCTAGCCAGGCGGACTTACAACAAGTCCTATCACCAACTAAACCGAATACAATATGAACCCCCGCTGGGAATCGAACCCGGGGCCCCTGGGTCTGATACCGGTGGTTGAACCACTAGACCACAGAGGCGGTTAAAATGTCTATGTACCTATTTATATGTTTCTATCTGGCAGAAGCTGATCTTAGAGAGGATGGTTAGATATGTTACGAATCTGGTAATAAGATAAACATTTCTTGATATCTTTATCTAGATTTGTAATGTACCAGAAATACTATTTTATGATTTTGCTTTGACGTATTTTCTTTTCGAAATGACTCCTAACCTTTCAGGCCTCGGATTATGAGACACAATAGATTTTCCATTGTTCTCTGGACACCGGTGTCTGGTTCGGGTTAATGAATTTAAAATATGAAAATTCAAGATTTTTCTCAAACTAGCGGATCCTCGCGGTTTTACCCGCGTGGTGCCCGTTTCCGTGGGAATATCGGGATAAAATATAGACTATGTCACTCGGGAGAAATGTAGCTTTCTAATGGTCTAAGAATTTTCTAAATCGGTCCAGTAGTTCCTGAGATTAGCGCGTTCAAAGAAACAAACTCTTCAGCTTTATAATATTATATAGTATAGATTGGGTTGCATATAGTATTGGAAATTGGTTTGATTAGTGGACACCTATATTCTTTAGCATCGTGTAATTTCATTTTCTCTTTAATCGCTTTAGTTTTTTACTACGACGTGATTTCGTGGTGTATTCGCCTAATCTACAAATCTATCTCGCTCCCGCGCGCGTCCTTTTCTCATTACTATCTCCCTTCAGTCGTATAGCGCCTTATTATGAAGTTACTCATTAGCATAACGATAAACCTGAAGTTCAGCCAAAGAAACTTAGTTTAAATGTAGTTTTAACAATGAAAAAATAAAATAAAATGATTTCTTTTCATATATATTAAATTAAATCGGAAAGATATATGTATGAAATGGAAGCAAGCATCCATAAACATTACACCAAATTATAATTTATGAATACAAAAGTAATAATATTTTGTCTTAGAGATTTTATAAAAAGCATATCGGTTATGTCGTGACTACATGTCATGTGCCTAAATATAATCAGATTACTTACTCCCACGTAACTTTAACGTAAACAACTCCAAAGATGGTCTTACATTGACACTGGTAACTTGATACAGTTAAATATTGAAGTTTAATTAGTATTTTGTAAGTAATTTAAATAAAAAATATGCTATTTTTGAGTTACAAAGTAAGTACTTAGCCCATTTTGACGGTAGCTATAAATAGACAATAGTAAACGACACCAAACATGGCCTTACTGTAACCTGACACTGGTAACTTGATAGTACAGTTAAATATTGAAGTTTAATTAGTATTTTGTTTGTAATTTAAATAAAGATTAAGATAAAGATCCTTTATTTGCTAAAAATAGGGTCAATATTTAAATAATAAAAAAATTATAAAAAAAGTTATGCTGATACATATTAAACAAGAAAATATACTAGAAAAAAGCAACTACTCTCATGTCGCCCTGACATGAGACTAGTTGCTTTTTTCTAGTATATTTTCTTGTTTAATATTTGTATCACATAAAAATAGCATTGCAAAATGCAAAATTAAAAAAAAGTTATAAAAAGTTATGCTATTTCTGGGTTACAATAAGTAAGCGCTTAGTCCATTTTGGCGGCAGCTAAAGATAGAAACATGGCCTTACAGTGACACGGGATACCTTGATACAATAAATATAGTAAGTAATTTTAATTAAAAAATTATGCTATTTGGGTTACAATAAGTAAGTAGGTATCCCATTTTGGCGGTAGCAACAGACTATAGAATAGGGGTTCGGAAAAGATATGAGCAGATAGATACCATAGCAGATTTGGCTTTTTACATGATAGGTGAAAGGTGAACATGAATTACTTAAATCCTTTGTTTATACCTACCATTTATGTTTTTTAATTTTTTTATTGTCGTCTTGATCTCTATTTAAAACATCCTTTTCGATTAACTGGTAGAGAATGCCTAAGGGCATCAAGGCCGCGCTTTGTAAGTGTATTCTATTCTTGTATTATGTGCAATGTAGAATTTTAAATAAATGTGTTAAACTAACTGGCAAAAAAATAAAGCCATTACGTGAAACAGAAGGAGATTGTATACCTTCGCTTTGACAGCTGACAAACATAAATCTTTGAATGTAATTTGTTGCACCTCAGCAGTTACATCATAATAGCACATTTGTTTTACGCCATATTTTGTCACTTTTGCATGACTCATTATGTCAGAGTGTGATATTTAACCATGGAATTATTGAGTACTACGTACTAGTACTTAATAATTCCATGTATTTAACAAGAGTAAATGCCAAAGGAAGGTCTGTGACATCAGTAAGGACATTATTATATAGCAAATTAATATAGCAACTATAGTATTGAAAAATCTTAATACACAATAACCAACGTATTTAAATATAGACGCGGGACACTTATCGATAAAATGGAAATATCGACAATTCACCGAGAGTCGGGGAATATATCATCGGCAAATCGGCGTCCAATACGAAAAACCCCCATGCATCAATGTTGTAATCCGTAGAATTAGCCGGTGCGCTCCCGTCAGCCACGAGGAGATTGTACCGCAGTTGTTTTATTTAAAAATGATTTAAATAAGATATTTTTACAATATAGATTTATAGAAAGGGCGAATACTTTTCAAATAATAATGACCATAGAAAAAGACATTAATAAGTAAGTGCCTACCTACATAATTATCTTATCTTTTTAAACATCAAAAAATTGCATTTTGGTCTTTATATGGATGAAGTATAATTTATGTTTGTGTGCATATCCATCATTATTAGTTTATATTATTATTATTATATTTTTTTTTATTAGTTATATAAGTTTTCTCTATCTTCGTAGGTATATCTACGTTTAACATCTCAGTAAAGACATATTAAACAGATGTTAATTTGAATGTTTAAAACAAATATATTGATGACATTGCTAAATGTAGGAAGCATACAAAAAAACTTAAACGAATACAAAACCCCAGTTTATATTAACTGGTTATTATCTCCTAATCACTTTCTTGTTTTGGTCAGAATAACTAAATCCTTTTTAACCATTATTGCCTATCTATTGTCAAACACAAAAGGAGAATACAGAGACAGTTAGAAATACGCGGAATTATCGGAAAGTTACGTCGCTAGTGCTGCGCTGTTGCTCGTAAAATATCGATATTTGTAACGCGCCAAATGTGACGTTTCAATTGACGGCTTACGGCGTCCTTTGTTGTCGATGTCGCGGATTACTTCTCTCCGCTATTTCACTGGTATCATGGCTTTTCAACAACCAATCTTTTCTAATGTTCTATTTTTCGTTGTTACAGTCATGAATATTCTTTGTTGACATGACGTCTTATACTCTGCATCTCTCAGACCCAGGATTATGAGACCCCATAGATATTCCATTGTTCTCTGGACACCGGTGTCTTACTAGCAAATTATGTTTTTTTTAATATGGCATTGACAACAGAGGTAGACTTGTTAGGAAGATTTTCTATGAAAACTGAAGCTATGCATGCAAAGTGCGAATTAGAGAAGTCTAGAAATATTTTGCCTGGTTAATATAGCCAGGTTGGCCATAAAGTCAAATTAAAGCGTTCATAACGCATTCACCCATTGCAGGCCCGTTTGCGTCGGCAGACGCTGAGCGAATGAACAAAAAAAGCGCGCGAGACACTCATCTGACAACGGACGCTGGGTGGAGCTTACGCCCCCCGCCTCTCGCAACGAGCCTCACCATTGGCTCATTTAAAAATCGATTCCATTTTATAAATATGTAACCGCTTCCGTTTGCCGCGCTCCAGATGGGTTAAAATCACCATTTCTTCATGGAAAACTCGCTTTTATTCGGCGAAGTTAAGATTGACATTCACTTTTTTCTCTAATAGTTTTGAGACTTTTATTATCGATATCGAGTCAATTGTTTTACCGACATGTCTTTGTAGTCTCTTTTGTTTTATTTAAAAGAGAATGTGCTCAAGAATTGTTTTTTTTTTTTCTCTCAGCGTTCGTTGAGTTTACGATAACGCACTCTTTTTGTTAGAGGCGTGTATATCGAGATAAACAATGGACAGTGTGTCTGTAGGTGGGTAAATTGAATCGGTAATAAATAATGGTCTATTTATGATTTATGAAACTAGAGATCATGAAGGGATAGTGGGATTACTTATAGTGGTCATGTACTGGGCTTATTAAAAAGTAACGATAGTTTTAAGTAGCTTAGTGATTAGAACAGTGAGAATTCAATTGTGTCCGAGTCTGGTCCGAGTCTGGTCCTAGTCTGGTCCGAGTCTGGTCCGAGTCTGGTCCGAGTCTGGTCCGAGTCTGGTCCGAGTCTGGTCCGAGTCTGGTCCGAGTTGATTTACTTCCAATATTTTTTTTTTATTTATATACAACTGTCTTGTGGTACCTATACAACCACCGGTATCAGACCCAGGGGTCCCGGGTTCGATTCCCAGCGGGGGTACCTACATATTGTATTCGGTTTGGTTGGTGGTAGGACTTGTTCTAAGTCCGTCTGGCAAGCTACCACCATCTTATCTAAGTCTGACGCCATAAAAACAATGTTTTCAGCATTGTTGTGTTCTGGCAGTTAGATATACCTAAGACAGCCAGTTCCTCAGTAATTGAAGATTCCGGGAGAGGCTCGCTTCCATATTCAGCCTTATCAATACTTAACATCAGGTATGATGAAGACTAAGAGCCTCCCGGTCGTTCATTAAAAAAATTATCATAAGTATAAGTAACGATAGGTTTTTAGTTTGAATTATGCAGTAGAACCACAGAATACTTAATAGTGTAGAACTCTAGTTTATTAATTAAAGACGAGTATTATGTTATTTTCTAAGTGGAATTAAGATACTTAGCAAAGAATTGAGAAAATAAATAATGTCCGCTTTTATTACGTTTCTCTATAAAATTTGATATTGATAAAAATAACAACTAAGAAAATTACGACCTTTATTGATGCAAAAACGCAATGTATTGCATAGTCCTCGTAAATTTCTGTACGAGTAAATACATAACGTCTTTGTGAGCTCCTAAAATAAAAAGGTCTTAGGTTTGATGCCCATCCGAAAATATTAATATGGTAAACATCCTTACCATCAAAGGTGTAGTTTGAGAGTAAAAAAAAATATAAACAACACTCGTAACTACACCTCAACGACGACGTCACATTTTTTTTTAATCGCCGAGAGAGTCTTAGTTTTCACTAAAGATGGAAGCGAGCATTTCCCGTAATCCTAAACCACTGAGGAACTGGCTATCATATCTCTAACTGCCGGAACACAACCATTCTGAAAACATTGTTGTTATGGCGTCAGACTTAGATAAGATGGTGATAGCTAGCCAGGCGGACTCACAACAATATATATCACAATAACCCGCTGGGGATCGAATCCGGGGCCCACACCGGTTACCACTAGACCACAGAGGCGGTTGACATTGGTTGTGTCTCGTCCGGAAATAGTGACAGCACAGAGCTATATCGAGATAGACGGTAAAAGTGTACGTAGGGGAGGTGTGCCCAAAGCGGGCACCTTAAGGGAAAGTTGGAAAAAAAATTGCTTATAACCTATTTAAGTTTATTATTTTTTCCCAAAAGATTAATTAATTTATCGCTCTTGAATATAGCATGGTCCGATTTATCAAAAATTTAACAATATAATATTTATAATCAATTTACGAAACCTCTACGATTGCCCGCTTTGCTCGAGGGGGGGGCCTAAAGCGGGCACTCGTTTAGGGCAAAACGGGCATGGGTTGAGGTAAAGCGGGCATGGGAAATTGTATCCATAAATCACAATTATTAGAAAATGTAATACCCATATTCTGCCTTCAATAAAAGTGGAATAAAGAAAACAAAAAAAATGATTAAGTTTTATCATTAAATCAATAATACTTATCACAATTCGAAAAATGAAATGAAACATTCTAATCATCTTTCTAGTAAACAAACTTATATTATAAAGGAACTTCGTTTTTATACGTCTTCTAACAAATATAACAAGAATAAACTATAGCAGCGAGAATATTCGGTTATTCATTTTGACGCAAAATAACCATTAAACAATTTTTCTTTCTTTATTTCTAATCAGTTTTTCTAATTTCTTAATACGTTTTTGGTTATATTTAATCAGACTTCTTAATCTTCTTTACGTGTGTACTACAGCTAGGAACAGCAATTTATATTTTCCATAACGGAAGTAACAGGGATTATTGACTGATTGACGGCGAAGGAGTTGTCCTATCAGCTTCTTTGTCAAGTGGCAAAAATGCTTCAACGGGTTGTGCGGGTTCGGTCGGATTTAATGGATTTTCTGTAACAAAAGCTGGCAAAAAATCAGATTCATCAAAAATAAATCGATTTGTTGGAAGCAGACCAGTGGTCTCCGTAAAACAAATTGTCCATATGAAAAACATACTCCTAAAGCTCAGTTTCCTGGTGCTTTTCTGTGGATCAGGATCAGGACATATCTTCCAAGTTTTACTTCATACGACCCTGATTTTAGATGCCTTTGCAGCGTCGTTCTTGGGATCCCAATGTAGTTGATACCTTTGTTAACAGTTTCCTAATTCTTGAACATCTCGCAATGCCTGACGCATGGTTGAGGAGGTCCTTACCATCCAAAAAAAAAACAGAAGAAGCTTTAGCAATTTGTATTTAAATGAAATGGGTGGGCAAAGCGGGCACGTGCCCGCTTTACCCTGCCCGCTTTGCCTTTTTCGCCACTCGAAATATGCAAACAAATTCTAACCTCAAAACGTTAAGACACGTGGTTTTTTGTGCAACCAGATTATTGCCAAATAACCACTTAATAACTAAAACGTATTGATAATTGCATTGTAAACACCAAAAATAAGAGGACATCTGAGATTTACCTTAAAATATTTTTGGAAAACCCACTAAAAACTATTTTTTAACGCAGCTCGTAATGGCGTCGTCACTGGTGAACTGAACGAATGACGCGAGGTGTGCGGGATGCGGGGACTACGGTCAAGTGATAGCAACGCACGGTTTTTTTAAATGTCATTATTAAAGAGAGTGCCCTCTTTAGGCTCGGTGCCCGCTTTAGGCACATCTCCCCTACCTACCTTGCGTGTCAAAAGTTTGATCCACGGTCAAAGTTCTACGACCTAGGTCAGTCCGCTTGAGACCATTGCCATGAAAACACGCGTCACTCAGAAACGAAAATGGTAATTTGTGGAGTGCTTTCTTGCAAGAGCTCGTCAATAACATTTACACATCACTAAATCTCGCTCTTGACGTCATCGTAGGTACGAAATTCTCTTTCTTCTATCTCGATATAGGTCTGTGAGTGACAGGTTCCTACGCCTACAGTTTTTGAGTAAGAGAGAAATAAAGAAAGAAAAGTAAATTTATTTGGGACAAACAAAAGTCAGTAAGTACATCCAAATAAATGAAACAAATAAACAGACGAAAAACCGTTTGACCCAATACGGTCTCGACTAAGCATAATACATGGCTCTTGGCCAGCGCTGATCTTCCGTCGGTACCGTTTTTGTTTTTATTGACAGGCTTATACAAAAAATAAGAAAAATATTTATTGAGAGCACTCGGTGCTGAGATTGGCACGGTCTAACAACTCCTGAGGATGCTCCGTGTGTGGGCGAAACACGTGTAGAGTAGTCGGTGAAGGTGCAAGGTGTGTCACTGGGCTGCATCTGCATTTTTTCTTGCGGAATTACGCGACATATTTTTCGTTTTCTACTAAGATATGGATTTCCGCCAAGTAACGCCTGATTCTATCAAATAAAAATATTTATTTTAAACAAAGAAAAAGACGGGAACAAAACGCATTACAAAAAATAATAATCAAAGCTAAACAATAAAATTAACGAAAAAAAAAACACATGCCAATAAAAAAAAGTAATTAAAATTAAAGACGTAAAATCAGATTGCACCTGTGGAAATAGTCAACAAAAACAAAAGTCTCGGTAGCTCAGTGGTTAGAGCATTGGACCGGATTTCCAAAAGTCGTGGGTTCCAGTCCTATCTAAGATTTCACTTGTGATTTATTTCCAATGTTTAGGTATCTATTTAAAATTTATCATATGTAGGTACATTATAATCTAAAATTTCGAAACATAAGTTTAACCTTCATCGTTCAAGTTAACAAAAATGTTCATAAAATAAAAACTACTCGGCCAAACTAAACCATTTTTTATGGGACTATTTCGCTTCGAACCGTAAAAATAATCAGTGTACATAAGTAAAAAAACATACAAACCGAATTGAGAACCTCCTTTGAAAACTGAAATGTAATGTGCGAATTTGAAAGTGATTTGTACTTATCAGAATAGCGAAGCTGTCCATTATCCTACGACGTTAGTTAACTATAAAAAAAGAAAGAAATAAACAATTGTTGTTTGAGCGAAGTGCATAAACGCTACATTTTCCGGCAAACAAAACCTCCCATTAACTGGGGTCTCCTAATCTCGGCTTTTCTTGGAAAACACTAGACATAATAAAAAAAATACTTACTTCAATTAGAGAAAAGTGAAATCCGTTAGATAGCGCCGTTGAATGTATTCTGGAAACAAGCGAATTTCCTCGAAAAATTTTACGAAGTTTTTTTTAAAAAAAATTTAGTGGTTACGTGTCGGCCTTAAGTGCATTGAGTACTTGAGCTTATAAGTTTAAAAAAATGCATTTTCGTTAGTTTAAGTACCTAGTTAGTAATTAAATAAATGGAGTAAAATCGCTACCTTTTTTCTATTATTGTTTTCAACTATGCGTTGGTTATATTTTGACGTTGAAAATGTTGTTAACGAACAAGAGTAAGGAAAAGTGTGTCGAATATGAAATACTAGCTTCCCGCCCGCGGCTTCGCCCGCGTGGACTACACGACTTATGCTATTGTGGGTTATCCATAATAGATAAACATATACCACCGCGGAGTTTTCTGTAGACCTTTTCAAGGTGTACAAATACTTAGTACATCATTTTGATAAATCTCGTAGGGTTCAGCCTGCGTTTGCAATGTAAGCGGAAAAAATGAAATAATTTACGACATCACATTAGAAACCTCAAAACTTACAGCAGTTCTCTACTCTATATTGAATGTTATTATACATATAAACCTTCCTCTTGAATCACTCTATCTATTAAAAAAACCGCATCAAAATCCGTTGCGTAGTTTTAAAGATCATACATAGGGACAGACAGCGGGAAGCGACTTTGCTTTATACTATGCAGTGAAGTTGTAAGATTGTAATTAACGGTTTTCGGAAAGTAGAACAATTAGTGGCAATAGACCTAATAATAGGTCTTTACCTGAAATTGATGATTTTTTCTCACACTTCTAGAATTCCTTACTACTTCTATGATCAAAAGGTAGGTATATCAATTGCTTGATTTATTGTTTAATTGAGATAAAAACGGTTTAGATAAGAATCAGTAATCATAAGATTATTATTTTCGTTTCATATAGGTACGATAAAAACAATGCAAACGATGCAAACGCAATATTGCTAAGTAAATTCCCTAACAATTCATTTAATTGTTTATCTTCTATGGAGTTTAGAACTGTGTCAGTGCCATTGTAGAATAATTGGCTTTTAATTTTTTGAAGGCAAGAAAATTTACTAAAAGCGAATTCCATAGGAAATAAACCAAAACATGAATTGTCAATGAATTCACTAGCAATATTGCGTTTGCGTCCTTTTTAACCCCCCAGTTCATTTAATTATAACTCTTTTGTAGTTAAATCCAGCTTCTGTTTAACTCTACCGTTTCCAGAATAAACCCTGTCGTCCATTACCTAACGGGGCCGCGGGCGATCCATTTTCATAATGGTTGGTTTAGCTGACCTCGCTCAGCTTGTGCTCAAATTACAATTAAATCTCCCGCCCATCGAGTGATTACTTTTTGATCGTCGCATTTTAATAGGTAAGTACTTTAAGGTTTTTTTTGGAAAATAATAAATCGCGGAGCTATTATCTAGAAATTAGCAATGATCGCGCAGTTATAGCGCGATCGCTGCGGAACGTCAAAATAAAAATGGTATTACGTATGTGATTGCTGGTTAATCGCTCGTCGTCGTCTCACTCTCAGAGTGAGTTGCCGCGTGTTGCTATGACACTAGCGCCAAAAACAATTTGATAGCAATAACAGGAACAATATGTATGCACATTATAATTCATCGTTTGTTCGGTAGAGGCCGCACTGTTGACAGATACGTTATGTAAAGCAATTGTCGCGCAATTTCTGTTGTAGCGTTGCTGTTGCAAAGATAGGTAATAGCCCCGCTGATCGACTAAAAACTACTAGATTGAGCGACTAAATACATAGGTTGGGATGCGGAAATAATAGGTTTAGGTTAGGTTAGATTCACGACTAAGGTATGGCTATCATATCTCTAACTGCCGGAACACAACACTGCTGAAAACATTGTTGTTATTGCGTCAGACTTAGATAAGATGGTGGTAGTTAGCCAGGCGGACTTACAACAAGTCCTACCACCAACCAAAATGATGTCTACGCCTGTCAGCAAATAAATCAGCCACTGCTTAATTTTCATACAAACATACTCACTTTACAGTCTCGTTATTCAAAACGTATAAACAGTTATGTAAACATTTGTACGTCGATGTATGACTCTTGCGAATAAAAGTCCCAAAATATCAAGAAAACTTTCAGTTTTGTGCAAAGTAAGAAAAACAAATTCACTCAATCCGGTTTCCTACAACTTTATCACACACGCACACACATCATCAGCCTGTGGACGTCCACTGCTGGACATAGGCCTCTCCTTGCTCACGCCTATTGTGGCGTTCATAGGAGGCTATTAGCCTACTGCTACCACGCTGGCCAGACGGAGAGAGAGTGCGAGAGAAGGAAAACTTGAAATAAACCCTCTACCAACGGGTTTATTTCAAGTTTTCCTTCTCTCGCACAGGTGTTCAATGCGTCGAGCCTCTTAGTCGACTCTTACGACATCCCAGGCATGTAACGGAGTGGTGACACTTGTATTCTTAGGCCGTCACCACACGGCACACAACTTTATATGGAATGAAAATTAAGTATTGGTTTTTCTTACTTTGCACAAAACTGAAAGCTTTCTTGAATTTTTGGGACTTTCATTCGCAAGTCGAGTATTCGAGTCATACGTCGACGTACAAAAGTTTACATAACTGATTATTATTTTTGAATAATGAGACTACAAAGTGAGTGTATGTTTGTATGAAAATAACGCAGTGGCTCGATTTCTTTACTGACAAGTGTATGTTCTTTTGTTCGTAGCCAGTTCGTACCGTACCTCCGTTTCGTATCAGCGTCGCATCGTTGGCAGATCATCAAGATGCAGATTGAGAGTGTAACAAACATCACTCTCATAGGTACACCTCAACAGGCTGCATCTAAGGTATCGTCTGGAAACAATAGTGACAGGTTACCACACAGACTTAATCGAGATAGACGGTAAAAGTGTACGTACCTTGCGTGCCAACAGTTTGATCCACGGTCAAAGTTTTACGACCTAAGTCAGCCCGCTTGAGACCATTACCATGAAAACACGCGTCACTCAGAAACGAAAATGGTTAATTGTGCAGTGCTTTCTTGGAGGAGCTCGACAATAACATTAACACATAACGAAATCTGCCTTGTGACGTCATCGTAGGGACGAAAAATTTGACACGCTAGGTTCTCTTAGAGTTTGAAGCGCTCTTTTCGTCTATCTCGATATATGCTGGATATAGGTCTGTGGGTTGGGAGCCCATAGCCTACATGAGTTTTCGAATATACCCTGTCCATTAATAAACTTTTAGCATCTGCACTGGAAAGCAAGCAGCTGGCGCATTCTGTTTTTTTTTTTCAGTGAAAACTCCTTTAGCGGCGTTGTGCACATCAGAGTTTTAAATTTTTGGGATGGGTAAAAAATGTTAAAGTTGCATCAGGACACGTGACCCTGATCGAAAATTCGTAAGACGGAGGGAGAGTAGACCGCCGGCACGGCGTAGGAGAGGAAGTAATATCCCCCTCTCTTTCTACCGCGCAGCAAAAATGTATGCCAGGGCCCGTAGACAAAGTGATATCGTTACGTAGCGAAACGATAATTCGATTCGTTATTGTCTATATTCGCCAATTAACTTGCGGTAAGGCCACGTGATTTAGCGCGGCCTATGCCAATCCGCCAATCACATACATTTAATATTTCTCGAACTTCGTTATCGTTTATGAATTGTTACTTTGGCTAAGAGCCCTGCTCCTGCTGTTTCGTTGAAGCAGTTTTCACTTCTGCCGGCAACCCGTTGTTTTTTTCTCTTCTAGTAGTAGTAGTGAAGTTCGCCCTCTTTTTAACCGACTTCCAAAAAGGAGGAGGTTCTCAATTCGGCCGGTATGTTTTTTTATGCAAGTATGTACACCGATTACGCCGAAATTTCAAAACCGATTTACGTGATTCTTTTTTTGTTGGATGCGGAATAGTTGCCATTTGGCCCCATAAAAAAAATATTCAGTTTGGTCCAGTAGTTTTTATTTTATGAATCAGAATCAGATGTGAGCATATTTGTTGACCATGTAATATCACGTTGCTTTGTTTATAATGTCCTAATGTACATTAAACCTAATCTAATCTAGATAAATCCTACTAGTACAGTAAAGTAAAGTTTACAAAACAACATATTACAACCACTAAAAATAAAATCTAACCTGCGTTAAAAAAACCGACTTCAAAAACTAAAAAGCAGTTTTATATATATATATATATATATATATATATATATACAGACGAAGACATTAAAGCCATACTGCCAGTCCTTGAATATGATTTTTTACACAACAAGTCCAGCATTAGTTTTTTAAATATCAATATATTCGGCACTCGCCCCGTCCGCGTCCTCTCGACTGCAATCAAATAGTGCTCAGACCGCGAAATGGCAAAACAAACCCTGCATGTTGCTATTATGAATATTAAATTTCACCCCTCATAAACGCTAGGGATGGGGGAGTAAAATATCGATATTGATATTTATTTCCAACAAAGTAATAGAATTCTTATAATTACTTTTGTAAATAAGAGAAAGTTAAGGTATACCTACAAGTTCAAAGATTAGACATTTCCATACATACCTTTATTTCTAAAAATGCAATTAAAAATATTAATTTTTATTACTATAGGGATACAGATTAAAAAAAAAAAGAAATTTTTAGATGTAAATACTGATTTTTTATATTTGTTGCAGGGATATTGTTAGATGTATTATAAGAACATATAATTACCCCACTGCATAATAAATATGGTTCAGATCAAGTTTTTTTACACATTCTAAAATCCATAAATGTATGAAAATTACGAAGCTTTGAACCTGTATACCTTCACTTTGAGTAAGCCTACAACTTTTGTGCCATATTAACTATTGCTTCAAACGACTAGTTCAAACCTATATATAGCATTTTTTTTTGTTGCACTCTTTCAGAATAGGCCCAAAAATGTATGCCTGAATGATCTCCTTTATAGATACAACTCAACAAGGGTAGAAGACCCAGCGGATGTCACTCTAAGCATCGGTTTTGGTCGCTTTAATTTATTTCTTATTGAACCTAACCTACAAAAACATTGATAGTTCCTTAGTTTTAAATGCCAGCACTTCGTCAACCATGCCTCAAGAGATTCGCGCCAATTTTTGCGACGGGGTTGCCAGTAATGAATACTCTACGGGCATGTGGCGAGATTGGGCTGGCTCTTTGCCAGCATTTCATCATCAGTCCGTGACTACGGCCTAAAGAGCATATGATCACAACGTTCCATTCAGACCCGTCCATACTAATGACATGCCAGAAAAAACATTTTCCTAAAATTATGCTTTTCTATAAAATTTTATGTTACCGTGCATACCATAAATTATTTTCAATCTGTGAACTGTATTAGATTTATGAATATTTTAACCATGTTCAGATACTAAACTAAAAAAACTATAACATCAACAGTATATTAGTTTTATGTGGTTAGAAATGGGAAAAAAACACTATAAAAAAAACAACCCCAAGAAAATCACGATTTCCGAAAATGTCAAAAGTCACTTCAAACCAAAGAGTAGATTAATTTTTTTATCACAGATTGGAGTATATTTAACAGGCTTTGTTCTGAAATCAGGATGTTTATACAAGACTAAACTCTAACTATTAGAAAATGATGGTTTTCGGCAGACGTTCGGAGAGGACACCGGTGTCCGGTCGGGGTTTGTGTAATTAGTCCAGTCCCTGAAAAATTGTCCGAAACGTCAGGAAATCTAAAAAAAAACAAAATTACATCAAAACCAAGCGTTAAATAAAATGGACGATCAGGTACATCCGTAAAAGTTAAAAACATTTTTGCTACACTTAACCGCACTAAGATGCACCGCACTTTACCATTTTTAAAAGTAACGCCTTTGTAACGCTTAGTTTGTAAAAGAAACGATTAGATTTGTATTATTCAATAAACCGTAAGCGTCAAGTAAGATGTGCTTATCGATAGTTTCGAATTCCCGACCCTACGGCAGCTAGGGCACAAGAAGAGATTCGCGCCAATTTTCGCGACGGGGTTGCCAGTAATGAATACTCTACCGACATGTGGCGAGATTGGGCTGGCTGTTTGCCGGCATTTCACGCTCCTTGATCACGATTAGGAGGGCGAATAAAAAAGTTGGGCTCGGGTTTAACTTTTTGATAACTAGTGAAATGGTAAAATAGTTTGACAGTATTGACAGTAGGTATCCATACTGAGATTTATCATTTATATTTTGTGTTCACGTAAAATGAAAGCACCATCGATGGTGCCTTGGCTGGCCAAGTTGGTAGGTATATATTTTTTAGCTTTTGAAGACGGTTTGATAGGTATTTTTTTTATTACTATGTATTTTAATCCATGCATAGTTTTTGGCAATTGCTTAGGAACCTTAATTAAGTAGGTAATTGTATCGCACTCGTGAGACACCACTTAAGTATTTAGAAGTTCCGATCAGCTTATGTGGTTATTTTATTAAATAAATAAAAATAATACCTAATCGTTTATTAACTTTAACAAAGTCGAGATTGCTAAAGTTTTGCAATTTTTATATAACCGTTATTGATTTTAACCACATTTTTTGGAGCAAAACAACTTGCTCAGACAGCTAAAAAAGTTTAGTAACAAAGAAAAGGAATGCACGTGACCATAAAGTCAGCAACAACAAATAATTTAAAAATTGGAACGTGACGTGTTTCCGTTCCCCTATGATCAGCCGATCAACCAAACCATGGACACCTGACACGTCAAAGATTTCTTTTTTTTTAATACAGAATCAGTGTAAAGGAACTGGCACAAGAGGTCAAGCCGAAAAGGTTGAACTGGTTATTGCTACAAAGAGTTTCCGTTTCATTGTGTGTGTTCGAGAGAAGTTATAAATTCAAATAAAGAATGTTTGATTCACACACGCTTAATGAACAGGTGTTGTGAACATTTCAATTTATTATATTATTTTCGTTTAATTTAAAAATCAATATATCGTAGGTGTATCGTAGGTATCTCTAATTTAATTAAATCAAATAATAAAACTTTTTATTACTCCCAACATAAAAATACTCCTAAAAGTTGTGTTGGGGGTTGTTAAAAGTTTTAAATTTAAGTTTTATTTCAAGCTTTTAATATTAAGATCAAATTGTCCGATGATAGGACATATGGAAGGTAATCAGATCTCCTCATCAACTATTAAAGAGCTGATGATCTTCAAACGGCTGATTAGGTCAAGGTTACCTTACCATATACTTTCAATATCATTGAAGTAACACGATACCAAATTACGAATCGATCGGACATAAGGAAGTTAGTTGGATCCCCTAATCAACTAGAAAAGAGCTGATGATCTTCAAATGGCTGAACAAATTTTCATGAAACATGGCTAAGAACACTCGGGATAAAATTATCTATGACACAAAAAAACTAAACGAAAATCGGTTCATCCGTTAGGGAGCTACGATACCACAGACAGATACACAAACAGACACGTTAAACTTATAACACCCCTCTCTTTTTGCGTCGGGGGTTAAAAACTACCTTTGAACCCGATTAGGGTATTATTTAAATGTAATATAAATAATTAGCGGTATTTATGGAAAGTCACTTAAAAAATATACTGAGCTTACAGCTTTGTCAACCAATAATCAGTTTGGTGCACATCATCATGTCTTGTATGTTTAAAGCTTTTTCCTTTCTGATCTATGTAGACTAAAAGACAAAAAATTACATAGCAGACTAATTGGAAAAAGTCATGAAGAGACTGCTACTATTTCAATCTTCGAAATGGTAGATATTTCCGTAACAAAATATACCTACGTTAATTTTGAAAACTGAATGCACAATTCTAAAAGCCTATCTCTTTTTGTAGTTATTACTTTTAATTTCAAACAAGACCAAAAAGCAAAAGGTTGTCGCTCCCTGACTTATACCACAGACAATAAATAATTTTTTTCCCCAGCTACCGTGCGCGCGGAGCCTTTAATGTCCCGAGATTTATTTCAAAACGTTCGGTGCCATTAAAAAACACGCTACAAATATATAAAACGACACGTAAAATATGATACTCCATTTGTTCAAATTAACTAATGGTTGCTATATCTTGATTGTGCGCGGGTAAAATACAATTTGAGCTTATAGTACAATAGAAATAGCGTAGACTTTCGAATGAAAAGCTGAAGTGGATATTAATACAGTACAAAGACTTTATTATTTTCGTTTTACAAATAGTTCACTTCTGTACACACCAACGAATTATTTACTCAATTTTTCACTGTGATCTGTTGCAAGAATTCGCTGGAACAAAAAACATTAAATTAATACTTGTGTTGGTAGTAAAGAATGTAGGTAAATGAAAGAACACCACTTTTATTGATATGGTGATTTCGTGATAGGTAGCTCTATCTCTAACATTTTGTTGGAGGGTATCAAAACATCAAGGAATGAAACCGGCAAAGATTCAAGGAAATAAATTTTTTTAAAGATCCCCTAGCCGCCCGCGAATTTGTCCGCTAGGAATTAGTTCACAAACGACAGCGATAAGTTACGTATCACCATAGCAACCGCACGGTTGCTATATATATATATATATGGTCATACATGACTTATCGCTGTCGCGTTGCTGTCACGTTATCGTTGCAAAGATTTAATAATAGCCCCGCAGTTTTATTCCCTATCCCGTGGGAATATCAAAAAATCCTTTCTTAGTGCTTGCCTACATCGTTGAAGGATCCTGAATGCAAAATTTCAGGTTAATCAGTTCAGCCGTTCGGGCTGTGCTTTGTCTGACAGTTACGGTATTGTTATTAGTATACTGCTTACGCCCGTGGTTTCACCCGCGTGGTTCTTGTTCCCGTGGGAATATCGGGAAAAAGTAGCTTATATTACTCTCCGTTCTTTCAACTAACTCAAGTCGATTGGTTGCTTAGAGCGTGAAGGAAGGATAAACAAACACACTTCACATTAATAATATTAGTTAGGATTAGGATTCGGATAGAAGATAGATAGATAGAAGAAGATAACGGGAAAACGTTTAGCCCTGATGTCAAGTATTGTTATGGCTGAAGGTGCAATTTGGCCCGAGTCCTCAGCCACTGAGGAACCAGGCTATCTATCTCTTAAACTGCTGGAAACAAGCAATGCTGAAAACATTGTCTATATGGCGCCAGACTTACAATAATATGGTGGTAGCTAGCCAGGCGGACTTACAATAAGTACCAAACCGAATACAATATGTAGGTAGGTTAAAGGTTGGTAGCTACCATCACTGGGAATCGAACCAGGAATCTGGTACCGGTGGGTGTTACTACAGAGGCGGTTGAAGCTTGAGGCGGCAATTCATTCAAACTTTGATTTTCGTACTAAGAGTATATTCCAAAATTATGTCAGTTTGTTTGATACTCTATTACGCTAAAACTATTGAAAGGATTTGGATGGAGTTTGGCACAAAGATAGTAAATAACCTGGATAAAATCATAGGATACTTTTTATCCCGATATTTCCACGGGAACGGAAACCACGCAGTTGAAACCACGGGCGGCCGCTAGTATGATAAATTAACAAACATAATCAAACATAATCATAAATAAAACATTCCACCCTGTATAGAGAGAAAGTGCATATCTCTGACGGAAAAAAGGAACAGAAGTCTCGAAGAAAGTCAGGCAAAATTAGTCAAATAGCCTCAAATATACGAACCTGACAACCGGCCTGATGTCGGGGCACTCGCACAGGTTGTTGTGTCCTATGCCTGTGCCCTTCTCAATGGTGTGGAACTTCAGGAGCCCAGCGTCTGGATGTCTCTCGCGAGAGTCCGACACTTTTTGGTGTAGCTGCAGATGGAAATTACGTTATAGTTTTTTATATATTAAATGGGTCTCACATCAAAGATTAAGAAGAAGCCGAAGATGGAGTGACCTTGCCTAGAAGAAGTGAAGTCATTCACTTCACTCGAGCTTTAAAATATATACCAGGGCTATAGGCTGCCGGGAACACAGACGCAGGCAGGAAATTCCATTTTCTGGTTGTGTCCATGATAAAAGATGCAGAAAAGCGCTTTGTACGTAGATGGAGAATAACAACCAGGTAGGGGTGATAGCCTGCAGTACGTCGTGACTTTCGGTAAGACAACGGAACTGGCGGGATGAGCTCAAGCAGCTCAATAGCACACTCTTCGAAGTACAATCTTTAGCACACCGACAGTCAAGCATCTCTTCGACGATGAAGGAGACTGAGGAGCTTGGCACCAGTTCATCATCCCCAACGAGTTTTCTAGCTCATTCTTCTTATTTGCTATTGAATAAATGACGAAAATCTCTAGAAGGCTAGATGACTCAGACGACCATCGTCTTAGTAGACGATGGTCGTCGTTTCTAGTGATTCAGCAAAATAAAAATACAATCATCGTGTCGCGTTTTCCGATATTTTTGGAAAAAAAAATCATTTGCGCTGACCAAATTAATGTTGGCAGTGTTTTATTGGAGCGATCGAACATTGTGTAGATCCATAGTGATTAATCTTTTACCATAACTAGTTAAATAAATTCTTTGTTGGCTACTTTTGACTTCCACTCAATACCCTAAACAGTCCACTAGCTTTCTTGTTCTGGTCCTTTGAACCGGATATGAACCAGCGACCTGGGAATATACATACAGGCTACTACAGTCCTTACCATCTTAGAGCTGGTTTTTCTATCCTCAAATAAAAGTTATCAGTTAATTCGTAACCAACTAAAATAAATGTAAATAACAATCTCAAGGAGATATGAATAACAATTCGTTTTATTTTTTTTATTATTGAATAACAAACATCCAAACTTTTAAATGTATGATAAATTAATAGGAAGTAGGATTGAGAATTGTTTTAACCCTCTCAGGCCCAGGGTTATGAGACATTTGTCAATGGACAGCAGGACACTAAGAGTCCAGAGCACAATGTAATATCGATTCTGTCTCATAACTCCGGCGCCTGAGAGGTTAAAAAAACATTTTACACGCAATAACCAACCTTAACAGCCAGATCATAAGGCACAATCATGTCGCCCTTAGAGTGCAAGATCAGGATGGGAAGCCGAGGCACCTTCTCTAGATACTGATCCGTGGTGAAGGAGTACTCTGATGAAGCGGCGAAGGGCTTGATGAATGTGTACTTGTAGTATGGCAGCCAGGAGACCAGCTTTAGATAGAAAAAGTTCGCATGTTAAGCACATCTTATATTCTCGCGCCTACTGTTGAATAGTAAAACTAGAAATGGACGCAACAGGCATTTGTGAATGTCATAGAAACTACGCTATCGGTCACAATAGTACGGTGGAAGACCTTGGAACGAGAAAACCCGTTTATTTCATTCAGAGTTTTCATATAGTTACAGTAATCGTTTATGTTAGACTAGCGGCCACCCGTGGTTTCACCCGCGTGGTTCCCGTTCCCGTGGGAATATAAAAAAATCCTTTCTTAGTGCATCATCGTTATATGATCCTGTATGCAAAATTTGAGCTTAATCGGTTCAGCCGTTTGGGCTATGCGTTGACTGTCAGTCACGATATTGTTTTATTAGTTAGATAGACGGCTCAATCCAAGTAGAGTCCCAATACCTTAGAGAATGGATGCCTCTCGATCTCCTCGGTGAGGTTGTTGAAGGGCGCCTCCAGGACCAGTGCATCCGGCGGCGCCAACTGTTGGCCTGCCCCCTGGCAAAGCTCGTTGAAGTTGGCTGCCAGGTTTGACACCACTGCTGTCCCTACGATGAAGGGAGATAATTTTTTTTTACTTCTATGAGGAAACGCTTATACGACGGCTTGCATATACGCTCGCTTAACTCAAAATACTAATAGGTACTTGTCAGGCAATATGAGCACCTACTTATAGCCTGGAACGTCTGTCTAACAGTCTGGCTGGCCAGAAGGCGCTGCTTAATAATCAAAGTCTAATAAAAGTAGCTGCGAAAGTCAGCTTCGCCTCTCTTTCTGCTTGTTATCTCAACGACAAATAATACAGTCCCCGTGTATCTTCTGCTACCGCTTTTTCTTTTGAGACACATCCCAACCAGCAAAAAGTGGTTTTTAAACTATCCCAGGAGTATCATTGCTCTAGGATTAAATGAGAATTATATCCGCATATAAGTCCGGAAAAAGGCCCACTTTATAAGTCTGCTTTTGCTTATAACGTATTTATAATAGACCGCTTAAATGCCGTTTACGCCTATATAGCTCCTGTAATAGAATTACGTCAATGCAGTTACTCCTGCAAATCTCAATATAAGTAAGTTATAATGAAAAGTCAGACTAAGAAGCTCCTCGTAATGCTTCTTTAAGCCATGTTTTGTGAACAGTTGAATTGTATCACGCTGTGTTGTGTTCTGTCAATGAATTTTTTAAGCAACTTGAATTAATGTAAGAAGTATTTATCTTAATCAGAATTTATAATTGTCAACCATAGTAGAAAATCAAAGTTCTTAGTCTTAATGTTACAATATTCGTTGGGGAATGTGAATTCTCTGTGAAACTTATCATGATTTCAAATAAAATTTTGAAGCGCCTCTTCAAGTTGACTTATTTACATTTTAATATTTATAACTTTATTAAGAAAATACAATGTGGGGCTGCCATTTTCTCGGTGAGCATTTCTAAGTGTGACATAGTGCCATTATAAGTTTGATTGGTTCTATATTGGCGAGTGTCAAAACCTGAAAAAAATCGCCATATTGTTACTGATTAGGGTTCCACATTGATAATGTGGAAAAACAAAATCGATTGAGGTTTCAAGTTATAAGAAAATTATAAGAATTTCATTTAAAAATTGTTTTTATTTCCAGAGGTCTCGGGTTCAATTCCCGAAAAGACAAATATTTGTGTGCACGAACATGTCTGTTTTCTCTGGGTGTTTTCTATGTATATTAAATATGTATTAATTAAATAAAGTGAGTATATGAGTATGTATGTATGTATTTATCTGTTATATAGTTTCCGTATCACAGTTTCTAAATGAAAACTACTTATGGTTCGCGCATATTATGCTGAGGCGCCGTATTGACGGATTTTGAGTACAATGTACTGTCAGACGTCGCGAAACAGCCACTTTCTTCTACTACTCGGTCGAGCTAACATGACATCTGCATGCGAGTTATACCCGTCTTTTTACTCGATTCTGTCATGCCTGGAGAGTGAGAGGGACGGGTATTAGCTCGACCGAGTTGTAAGAGAAATATCCGCTTGTTATAGCATACTGTGTCGGGGAGCAGCGGGAAGGGGCGAGCCGCATCGTACGCAACCAAAATCCGCGGCGATAGTTCATATAAAATACATACGAGCGATTTGAGCGGATTTTTACGCTGCGACCCTTATCAGACTATTATTGTGCCAATAGTGCCCTGGGGGTGAAACAGTAATTTGTACGTTTTCTCTATTTGTTTCTAGTAGTATTCGTGCATCTTTAGGCAAAATATCGTTTATTCTCATATTTATAATTTCAAGCAAGGAGTTTAATGCAGCATGAGAAATATTGAAGTCTAAAGCCCAGTTTTTTTTATAGAATAACGCATTTCTAAATTTTTGTTGTAATCTGATAGTTCATCCTCATTATCGCTGAATAATTTTTCATTATTACTTTCGTAGTCCGGACCGCTTCCACCTAAAGTAGAACTACAGTTATCTTGTCCAGAACCCTCACCAGAACTCGCGATGCGGTCTTTACCAATTAAATTTAAAAAATCAGTGCTCGCTGCAGTTAACGTATCTTGATATGATTTTATAAGAACCACTTTTTTTTCCACCTATTTAAATCCATTTTGAATATCGTAGACAAAAACAAAAGTCGCAAATCCGTTTTGCAAATCCTATATTATGATTTGCAAAACTTTTTAAAGTGCGTTTTCGTCTATAGTGGTTGTTTCAAGCAAAATTGACCTTTTAAGAGATTTAACCAGGATTGTTTGAGACTACTTAGACAATAACACTACAGTGGAATGCCAATATAAATATGTCTAGGCTTATAACGGCTTACGATAAATCTATATAGAGAACATTTTATCCCAATGAGTGCTGTTATAATCTTAGTGATTTAACATTTTTGAAACGTGCGTATGAAATCCACTTAATCCTTAATTTTTTGCCAATGTAAAACCTGACAAGAAATATAAATACTTTTCAGTAGTTTATCTGGAATTTACTTATATTAGCCATAAAATATTGGCTTATATTAGGTTATAAGTAAAGTTAACTAGAATGATTGGTCCTCAGTGTATTCTATCCTGGTAGATGCTCCTAGAGGAGTCTTAAGATTTAAATGCATTTAAGATGTTTTCTTATAGGCGCATATAAGTCTTAGTTACCGGAGTAATAACTCCTGAGAGCAATTAATCTTATGTCATGCTTTTATAGGAGTCTTAATCTAGTGATAGCAACGAAATATGATCCTATATACCAATATAAATCCATATAATAGGATTAATCGCACTTAAGTAAAAGCAGCACTAATTAATGCTGTTTAAATCGCAGTAGCAAATACCAAAACCATCATCGGAGCTTTATAAGTCCATATAGCATTAAAATATTGCGTTACAGGATTATTTTGCTAGTTGGGATCCCTTTACATCCTTTATTCACAAAAATTCGGAAACGTTCCCATCAACTGTCACGGTCACTCGCTTCAGAATAGATAAAGACTAGCGACTGCTTGCGGTTTCACTCGCGTGGTTCCCGTTCCCGTGGGAACATCAGAATAAATTTGTAGCCTAGTGTTATTATGTTGTATTAATCCATATTACAGTATAAATCTGTTCATTAGTTTTTTTGCGTGAGAGAAACAAACATCCATCCATCCAAACATCCTCACAAACTTTAACATAATAATTAGTAAGACAGAGCAGAGCACAGAGTTTGAGTCCGATCCGTTGTCGAACGGTTGTGAATCGGGGAGGGGAGCAAGTAGTGCTTTTATTTTTTGCTATTCATTGTATCATCTTACCAAGAGAATGTCCCCATAGCAGAACAGTAGGTTTCTGGTTCTTGTTCAGTGATCCCAGCAGCCAGGAGTACACTTGGAATGCGTCTTCCACCACCCCTCGCTCAGTGGGTTTGATTCTGGTCGAGTCACCATACCCTGAAGATAAACATTTTTTTTTAATGAACGACGGGGAGACTCGTAACCTTCATCATACCTGATGTTAAGTATTGATAAGGCTGAAAATGGAAGCGAGCCTCTCCCGGAATCCTCAGCCACTGAAGAACTATCTTCTATCTTATCTCTAACTCTAACACAACAATGCTGAAAACATTGTTGTTATGACGTCAGTCTTAGATAGGATGGTGGTAGCTAGCTAGGCGGACTTACAACAAATCCTACTACCAACCAAACCGAACACAATATGTACCGCTGGGAATCGAACCCTGCGTCTGATACCGGTGGTACAACCACCGGTATCAGTACCACTAGACCACAGAGGCGGTTAAATTTTTATTATATTTTTTTTATAAATAATGGGGAGAAGCTTAGCCTTCATCATAGCTGATGTTAAATAATAATAAGGCTGCAGGTATCCACGACCACTGAGGAACTGGCTATCTTATTCTGTAACTGCAACACAAAAATTCTGACAACATTGTTGCTAGCATTTTTGTGTTCTCTTACCGAAAATCAGAGACGAAAGCACATTCGCGTTATAGGTAGTGAGCTCGGACAGGAAATGCAGGGTTTTCTCAAACTTCCGGTAAATTTTTGGTTCCACACATTTTTTGAGCGTGCGATGCGTGCCATACATTTTATCGTGATGTCATAATATGACGTAGGTAATTTTGAAACTTTTGGGCACACGGACTATAAATTAAGTCTATTAAAACAACTGTCGTTTAGAGATTGCTTACCTCTATAATCAAAGGTGATGACGTGAAAGTTCAGTTCTTGGAACACTTTATACATCTGCAGTCTATGTGGAGACGCTCGGTGGTTAGAATTACCTGCAATGGATTATTGAACAGTAGCTAATATAATAACCAACGTTACAAAATATTCCGCATTGGTTGAGCAAACAATTACTTTTGTGATTGTGTGCTTTACATTTTTAACGCCTGGCGTAAATGTTACGGCAATGTTGTCTTCACACGTGCTTTGCGTATACAAACTTACAGGATCTACTTCTATTTATCCTTCTCAGTTTGCAGTTTGAAGAAAATAAATCACATATAATAAAGCGGTTTATTTTTCGTGAACAACCATCATGAAATTAACGAATACATAAAAAAACTACATTTTAAATAGAAAAATATCGGAACCGAGACTTCTAAGTCTCGGTAGCTCAGTGGTTAGAACTTAGAACCAATGATCTGTGGGCTTATTTTGCAACCGCTTCTTTAACTACATATGGAGAATAGTCACATTGTTTTCTACATACCAAGCTAAGATAGCATCCAATGTATGTACCTACCGACTTACAGCTTAAGCCAAACTCGGTTTTCTACTTAGGGTGCTGTTGCCACACCAATCGATCGATCGTCGACCGACTGTATCATTCGAGGACGGAATACATTGATCAACGACGGTCGATAGTTTCCACCATACTACTAATCCATGCCACCATCGGTCGATATCGTAGATCGACATACAATGGATTGGTATAGTAGCACCCTAAAGCTGTCAGAAGTTCAGAATAGGAATACTAGACTGCTTCTGCAGAAGTGGGGAGATTCCCCTTTCAAGTCAAGTCAAGCCAATATCATTTATTCAGTCTAGGCTGTTACAAGCACTTACGAACGTCAAAGAAGCTATGCCATCGGTTCACAAACCCTACGGCGGGAGACCTTGTAACTTTACCTTTATATTTACGAGTAAATTATTATTTACCATGGCAATACAGGACTACTGTATTTTGTGTCCTGCTCAGTTCTGCGTGGAGCCTCTCATCCAACTTGTCATAGTCCCGAACGACGTACACATCTCGAAACATGCAACAAGGGACTATGTGCCATACACCTGTTTTAATAAAGTTCAATTTAGCAAGTTTAACCGCCTCTGTGGTCTTGTGGTAACAACCACCGGGGGTCTCGGGTTCGATTCCCAGCGGGGGGGTACATATTGTATTCGGTTTGGTTGGTGGTAGGACTTGTTGTGAGTCCGCCTGGCTAGCTACCACCATCTTATCTAAGTCTGACGCCATAACAGCAATGTTTTCAGCATCGTTGTGTTCCGGCAGTTAGAGATAAGATAGCCAGTTCCTCAGTGATTAAGGATTCCGGGAGAGGCTCGCTTCCATCTTCAGCCTTATCAATACTTAACATCAGGTACGATGAAGGCTAAGTCTCCCAGTCGTGAAAAAAAAATTGTGAAAAAAAAATTCGCCGAGCTTCTCCATGGTCTTATCGGTCTGAACCTTGGACGAATTAACCACTGGACGGGTAAAGATGACCGTGTTCCTCTTTACCCCTCTAGACACATATAGATAACCATATCGATGTATGTAAATGAACGAACGAATCCGATTTTAATGTAGGAATTATTCTACCGTGGTTACCTACTAGTTATAATACCGTGGCTGATCATTGCGAAATTTGCGAAGTGCAGTAAACGTTGCGCCATCTAGCTCCTTGTATTTATAATCCTTAAATTTAATTATGGGCAATTAGTAAATCCTTAGGAGACATTTAATCGGGATAAAAATGTCTTAACTCAGGTCTCTAACAGCTGTCTATGTTCCAAACAATCAAACCCGTTCAGACATCTTTGTGTGATTGTAACAAACATACAACTTTCAAATTAACAATATTAAGAAGTAGGATAATTACCAGGATGGGTAATTTACCTATTTTGATTGGACAATGATCGACTTTTGAGTGAAACTCAATATTGAAGTTTCTGCCTCCGATCACGTTACAGCTGGATGGATTCTCGTAGTCCAAATTTCTTGGATAGTTTACTGAAAATATAAATATTTTTGTAGGACCAAGGGCCGCGTAAATGTCGTCGTCATCGACATCGACTTCATTTGACAGATGGATGTGACATATTGCTCTTAGTATTTGGTAAGTTTCATCTGTGTCAAAAAGAAAAGAAGCAATGTCAAATGAAGCCGATTTCGATGCCGACGGCACTTGCCGCTACGGCCCCAGATATAAAGGATGACAGTTTTGATAACCAAACTTCTTTTTTGGCAAGAGCGCAGAAACTATCAGAATAAGTAACTAACTCTTGCCTAAAATACATACATAGTTAGTCCCTTGTGTAGCTAGCAGAGCATCAAAGGAAATTTATAAACATCACTCTTATAGCACACACACCTCAACGAACGCCACATTTGGCATTGGTTGGATCTTAGATGTTGTCCGCAACTTCTTGCCTAACTGTATCAAATTCCTCGAAATAGGTTCATCATTTTAGACGAAGAAAGATAGAAATAATAATTATCATCGTCTAGGGACGCGCCCTTTGTGTCAATTGTCTACCCTTCAAACGTAGTGAGACCATTATCTAGGGCAGCTATAAGGAGACAGTTTTAACAGATACCTATGTTGCTTCAATCTTGCGTTACGGTATTATATTTTGGGGGAATTGCTCAAACAGCGAAGTCATATTTAAATCTCAAAAAAGATGTATCAGGGCTATCAAATCCTTAAAACAAAGAGATAGTTGCAAACAGCAAAGTGTTTTTCATAATGTTTTAGTACAAACTTGGATGACAATAGGCTGTAATGTCATGGAATACTAACTGCAGTTAGAGAACACCATTTTCCTCTGCACCGTCTTGCTATACTTGAAGAGCAGAGGGATGACCGCAACCTGAACCACGAACAGACTCGCCGTCAGGGAGGCGCCGGTCACCAGGAGAGCCCTGGACCGATGGGATGTTTTTTTTAAATTAACAACGGGTCGAAAAGTAACAGCCATCGTCATCAGCCATTTTTAATGTTCCCACTGCTGGGACAATGGCCTTCCTTATGGATAATTAAGGGGAACAGGCCATGACTCACCATGCGACCCAATGCGGATCGGTGGGTTTTGACGGCCGCAAACACAGCTCAACAAAAAAGGGATCAACTGCTCAACGTGCCTTCCAAAGCACGGAGGAGCTCGAGATTGTAAAGTTTTGGTCACCCATCCCGTGACCGACCATTGCGAAAGTTGTTTAACCTCAACAATCGCAGGCCGAGCGCGCGAACCACTGCGCCAGGGGTCCTTAACCTGCATCATACCTGATGTTAAGTAACGATAAGCATACCTAAGGACTGGAATGCGTTGCATTCCCAGAAAGTTGAAAGTCCATTCGGTTTCGTTGGTGGAAGGACTAGTTGTAAGTCCGCCTGGCTAGCTACCACCATCTTCTCTAAGTCTGACGTCTTGACAACAATGTTTTCAGTATTGTTGTGTTCCGGCAGTTAGAGATAAGATAGCCATTTCCTCAGTGATTGAGGATTCCGGGAGAGGGTCGCTTCTATCTTCAGCCTTATCAATACTTAACATTAGGTCTGACGAAGGCTAAGAGTCTCCCCGTCGTTCACAAAAAAACAAGTATCAATCTGGGCTTCTTCAAGAACAGAGTGAATATACCTACTCGGTTTTTTTATTCCGTAGAGTAATTTGACAGGTGCCAATGTCACATTGTGATAATAATCCTGCTTCGTAATGATTTGCGCAGATCCAGTTCCAGGAGGATGGCCGGGCCCACAGACATAAATCGAGATAGACGAAAGGAGCGCTTCAAACTATGAGAACCTAGCGTGCCGAATTTTTCATACTTACGATGACTTCACGAGCGACATTTAGTGATGTGTAAATGTTATTGACGAGCTCTTGCAAGAAAGCACTGCACTTAACCATTTTCGTTTCTGAGTGACGCGTGTTTCGTTGCAATAGTCTCAAGCGGGCTGACTTAGGTCGTACAACTTTGTCAGTGGATCAAACTTTTGACACGCAAGGTAGGTACACTTTTACCGTCAATCTCGATATAGGTCAGTGGCCAGCATGAACACCGCTATATCACGCGATATGATGCGCATGATGCCTTACCCCGATAAGATATGAGCGGGTCACGGCGAACGAGACGTGATCCAGTTACGAGTGTCGATAGAAGTTCATGCTGTGTCGAAGTGTCGATAGAGGATGCAGATGAAATAGGCCGTCCACTGCTCAGGAATTTATTTAATTCGTCACTTGCTAAAAGAACACCGGTTGCCAGAGAACAATAGATAAATCTAAATTGTCTCATAACTCGGGCCCGAGATATAAGATTCTTCTACTTACGCAAACATCTTGTGGAACGGGCAGTAATCTATTCTTTTTATTGTTATTTTTTTCAATCATTTTACATTTTTATTTCATTTTTCATTTCTTTTTCAATTTTTATTACAAAGATTCAAACTTATCATTTTGGATGATGTTTTATAATGTCAAAATTGACATATTTATATCTTTGCTGATGTCAGTTTCCTAAAATTCTTAAAAGATCAAAGAGGTGGAAAGGTTTTTTTTATGAACGACGAGGAGACTCAATAGCCCATATCATACAATACCCTTATGTTAAGTATTGATAAATCTGAAGATGAAAGCGAGCCTCTCCCGGAATCCTCAATCACTGAGTCTATCTTATCTCTTACTGCCTGGCTAGCTATCACCATCTTATCGTCAGACCGATAAGATGGTGGTAGCTAGCCAGGCGGACTTACAAGTCCTACCACCAGCCAAATGGGCAATAATTTTTTTTGTAATGGCACTGTTGTGTAACACCACAACAGAGTGCCATTACAAAAAAAAATTCATACCAACTGAGCCAGCGGTCGCGGGTTTGATGCCTACAATCGAATGATAAAAAGTAGGGTTGATTTTCAAATGAAAAGCTGAAGTAGAAATAAATATAGTAAAAAATCTTGAATCCTTCGCTTCATTCAGGATTCTTACCATAATTCCCGAGCGGAATTCGGGAATTAACTGCAGAATCCTTCATTTCGCGCAGAATTCAATATGCTGCCCGTGACATAAGATACTGCTCTATCCCCTCGTGCATAATCTACTATTATGCTTTTATTAGTTTGATCACTGCTTACTTTTGATTGTAATAATTTAACCCCCCCCCCCCCCCCTCTAACGTTTAAATTAAGAAAGTGAAAATTCAAAAAAAAAGGAACAAAATATGACTTCTCAAATTTCCGCCGCGGCTTTTCACGGTGGCATCGATCCAATTTTCTACATTTCGATGACTTTGCCGCATAAATCTGGCTGAATTTCATTGATGGCTTTGATTATGTTGACTTTGAGGGTATCAGTCGATTGTGGCGTATTGGTACCAGCATACCACACAACAAAAAAACTCTGGCGGGATCAAATCTTGGTGGCAAGTTCACAACACCTTTGAAAAATAGTTATTTGTTATGCAAGGCTGGAAAGTTGGTTATTTAACGGCGAGTTACCTATATTGAAATCTGAGCAAGTGAAGGATTCTAGGATTGAATCCTGAGCGAAGCGAGGATTTCAAAGGTACAAGACGCTAAAAACTTTTCTGCCGAGCGCAACAGACAATTTTTCACCTCACAACATTACAGCGAGGAACATTTTATGGTTGTTTCCGCGGTCAACTTCCGGTAAAAAAATCTTTAAACATAAAGTTTAATCTAAATATACCTTATTCTCGTTGTTTTAATGATATAAAAAACTAAAATAATAAAAAAGGGAGTATTATAGTTAATTCAAAGTTATTTAAAGTAGGAATATATTGTTACTTATTAATAAGAATAAAAACGATTCCGCAAATGTTGACACTGACATTAGGTACAAGACAAAGACGAATTAAAAATAAATATTTATGTCACAGTCCGAAATCCAATTAAAGGTTGTGAAATCTCACCCAGCCTAATATAAAATTCATAAAACAAATAGTTTAATCTTATTGTTATTGTTTTTATGATTCAATGAACTAAAATAATATAATAAAACCAAAACGGAGTATTATAAATAATTTAAAGCTATTAAAAATAAGAATCAAATATAACAAAAAAGTCAATAGTCCGATTCGGAACGCATTATGACATATTTTTAGGTATTAAATTAAAAAAGTACTTTGCCGCGCTAGGCCGCAAAAAGCGATTTTCTACGCCTAAACTGATTGACAAAACCTCCTTTTCAGAGCGTGTGAGGTGAAAAATATCTTTCCCTCATATTGTTCATGCAGAATTTCCATTGTGGCGTATGTTTTATGTATGACACACAGGGCCGTCCTGTTAGGACCACAGATCGTCTACATCTATACAGTTAAGTTGTGGGCCAAAATCACCGAACTGTAGCATCTCAATTAGCCTTCATCATACATGATAAGGCTGAAGATAGAAGCGAGCATCTCCCGGAATCCTCAATCACTGAGGAACTGGCTATCTAATCTTTAACTGCCGGAACACAACAATGCTGAAAACATTGTTGTTATGGCGTCAGACTTAGATAAGATGGTGGTAGCTAGCCAGGCGGACTTACAACAAGTCCTACCACCAACCAAACCGAATACAATATGTACCTCCGCTGGGAATCGAACCCGGGACCCCTGGGTCTGATACCGGTGGTTGGACCACTAGACCACAGAGGCGGTTAAAATATTGCTTATTATTTTGATGATTTTTCGCCTGACATTGGTATTTCTTGCCCAACCTCCTGGAGGCCCATTTAGAGGAAGTGGCGGCGGATATTAAATAGTAATTTGTTATGCAAGGCTGGAAAGTTGGTTATTTACCGGCGAGTACCTCTATTGAAATCTGAGCAAGTGAAGGTTTCTAGGATTGAAAAGAAAAATTGAATCCTAAGCGAAGCGAGGATTTCAAAGGTACAAGACGCTAAAATTTTTTCTGCCGAGCGCAACACACAATTTTTCACCTCACAACAGCGAGGAACATTTTATGGTTGTTTTCGCGGTCAACTTCCGGTAAAAAAATATTTAAACATAAAGTTTAATCTAAATATTCATTATTCTCGTTGTTTTAATGATATAAAAAACTAAAATAATAAAAAAGGGAGTGTTATAGTTAATTCAAAGTTATTTAAGGTAAGAATATATTGTTTCTTATTAATAAGAATAAAAACGATTCCGTAAATGTTGACACTGACATGAGGTACAAGACAAAGACAATTTAAAAATAAAGATTTATGTCACAGTCCGAAATCCAATTATAGGTTGTGAAATCTCACCCAGCCTAATATAAAATTCTTATAACAAATAGTTTAATCTTATTATTATTGTTTTTATGATTCAATGAACTAAAATAATATAATAAAACCAAAACGGAGTATTATAATTAATTTAAAGCTATTTATAATAAGAATAAAATGTAACAATAAAATCAATAGTGTGATTCGGAACGCAATAGGACAATTTTTAGGTATTAAATAAAAAAAGTACTTTGCCGCGCTAGGCCGCAAAAAGCGATTTTCTACGCCTAATCTGATTGACAAAACCTCCTTTTCAGAGTGTGTGAGGTGAAAACATTATTAAATACCATAGTTATTGCTATATGTAGGTCTTTCCATTAAAACGGAAATTCATTAATACCTCATACATAGCTTATTTTTTTCCATTTTAAAACCGACCCGTCTTTATTGGAAACCCCTATATTGCTGTAGATCTTAATAAAAACTTTCAACGAAAAGTGGTGCGAACGAAATATAGTTAGCTGGTTTAGAGATATAGGACATTTTCCGTAACCGCTTAAGTAACTTTGTCATTTAAACAAACACTATGAAAAGAAAATTATTTTTGCAGACGAAAAATTTTAGTGGTATTTTGACTAAAGAACCCTATACTGCGCTTGACGGATTTTTTCCTTGTATTTACTTACTTTTTTTTATTTTAACACCGCAATAACTTTTTGCGGAGCAATATTGTGCAAAACACGGTAACATTACAACTTTTTGAAGACGGATGTTGCTCAGTAACTTTTTGAAACTTTGAGCTACAAAAGTAACTGCGGTGTGGATGCACCATAATATGACGGCATTGAAAATGAAAAATAGTAAATTATTCTGCGCACCAGACGACCGGCCTGATGTCGGGACACTCGCACAGGTTGTTGTGTCCTATCCTATGCCTTTGTCCTTCTCAATGTTGTGAAACTTTAGGAGCGTCCCGTCAGGCAAATCGTCAAACGTTATGCTTTAAACGATATGGCCGGTGCTAGACTGGCAAATCACGAAATGCCGGCTGATCATGATGTGCCCGGGCAGATCTCGATCGGCTCAGTTAAACGATTGGCCCACGACATAGTAATATACATAAATTTGGTACATTTAGTAAACTCATATATCCTGTCACATATCATGGGTATATTAATTTGTAACGTATATATTCTTTAAATGTGTACATGTATTTGTAACTTTAGGGGTATACATCTCTTTGTACTCGCCTGTTAGTACTACTTTGAGGACATTTTTAGTTTAACGACTCTACGAGTTTTGTTCATATCATTCACACATAATGTTTTTTTATTTTTGTTAGACTGCATGTTTTGTTTTTTTTTTGTTTGTTTTTAGTTGGTAGTTTTTACTTATATTATAATAGTTTCAATTTATGTCTTGTGACGTGACAATAAAAACTATGTCTTTATTTTTTTCTTCTCGTTGCAAGGCCTTCCGCCCCGTATGGATTTGCGAACCGATGGCGTAGCTTCCTTGACATTCACGTGTGCTGTGCCTATAAACTTAATATTGAATCGAATAAATGATATTGAAATAAGTAATGCCTCGATGGCGCATTGGTATTGGTCACACCAACTGAGGCAGCGGTCGTGTGTTCTATCCCCACATGGGCCAAGCATTTGTTGTTGTATAATTCATCTGATTGACATTGTAAACAATCTTTTGAATGCGAAGATATTCTTCTCAATTGATGAAATGACGCTGGCCAACAGCATAGAAAAAGTAAATACCTAGTACCTAGAAAAAGTAATAGTAGAAAGATTCGACACGTCCTCATAAGTCCCGGTAGTTCAATGGTTACAGCATTGGGCCGGACTCCCGAAGGTTGCGGGATGTGTCCCGTCGATGGATATGGAGTCTTTTTTCTAGTATATTTATTACACAAGTTCGCTCTCAAAGTCAAACTGTAAAGACTGTAAACCCTATAGAAAGTATATACATGATTGAAAAAAATAGAAACCATAAACAATTGCCATGTTTTATTTTGAAGTACAACCCTCGTTATTTGTTGTAAGCTAACATTGACGTACGTAACAAAAACAAATTTTGCATAACATAATTGTCGTTGACAGTCAACATTCCCTAGTTCTGACTAGAAAAAACATAAGACGAATCTCTATCCTTGTGCAGATCAACGAAGGCACTGAAACAGAAAAAAAAATGTTTATAATTTGTAGCATTCACAATGAAGTTAACCCAGTGATGTTACTGACTTAGGTCCAGTTGCAGCAAAATTTGTTAAATCTCGATTTAATTTAATCTAGATTTAACCCATACGAAAGTGTCAAAATATTAAAATCTATACTAATATTATAAAGCTGAAGAGTTTGTTTGTTTGAACGCGCTTATTTAGAAAATTCTTAGACCATTAGAAAGCTACATTTTATCCCGATAACGTGCCCGGCACGCGGGTAAAACCGCGAGGATCCGCTAGTATTTGATATTTTTGTTAAATCTCGATTTAACAAAATCGAGATTTAAAAAAATGTAATGCAAGTGGACCTTAAAATATTGCATTTAAAATAAACATTTGACGTTGGAAAAAAAATATGAAAATCCTAGTGGAAATTCGGAAAATGTGTTTAAATAAATTCCCCACATTTTCTTCAATATTTTTATAAATGATGTGGTAGGTATTGTTTTGCGTTGTTTTAATTCGACAGTAGAGGGTAGTAAAATTTTATACTAGACAAAAATAAATAATTCTTATTAAGCAAACCCTGAACCCTGAGGAGCTCATTGAAGCAGTGGTTAGCGATCGTAGCGGTTAAGCAACTTCGCAGTGGTCGGTCACGGGATGGGTGACAAAAAGTACCCACTGTGGTGCACCCACCACAGAGTGACCATGACCCACCGGTCATGGTCACTTATCCATCCATCTATATAAGTTCATAGCTCATTCTACTTGTCAATTCATAAGGAAGGCCTGTACCCCGGCAGTGAAGATCTAATGGCTAATGATGATGATAATCGCTCGGAGGATCCCTGGCACAGTGATTTACGCCCTCAGCCTGAGATTGTTGAGGTTAAGCTACTTTCTTTCGAAATGGTCGGTCACGGGATGGGTGACCAAAAATTTACTGTCTCGAGCTCTTCCGTGTTTCGGAAGGCACATTAAGCCGTTGGTCCCGGCTGTATTTGCAGTCGTTAACATAACACCCACTAATTCGCTTTGGGTCCGTCCGCGTGTAGGGTCATGAGCATTCCCTTTACCCAACCATAAGAAACGCTAGTGCCCCAGCAGTGAACATTAAAATGGCTAATGATGATGATGAAGAGTATAGTTGCCAACTCATCAGTCGTTATATACTCGTATGTGTTGACCTGATCATAATGATGATGAGGCACGTTAAACCGTTGGTCCTGTTCCCGTCTGCATTTGATGTCGGTAACACCTACCAATCTGCATTTGGCCCGCATTGTTGTAACTGGCCATTTCTCGTTTTCCATCGATAAGGAAGGCCAGTGCCCCAGCAGTAGGGACATTAAAATAGCTGATGATGGATAGATGGACTCATGGTGTTTCTCCCTTCTCTATTTCTTACCTAACGTTAGCCGGTAGTTTTTCCTGGTTACAGATCCACATGTGCCTTCCCCCAGTAAACTCCAGGAATTTTAGAGGGGGATCCCTTTCTGTTCGAGAGTCCACCGCTGCTTTGTACAACTGCACAATAGCATAAGTTTCTTTTTTATATGCGGCAAACCGAAGAGAAATACAAACCTATTTTCTAAGGAAACCTAGAACCTGAGATGAAAAGTGACAAGAGATAAGTACTTATATGTAGAAATAACCCAACCATGACCTGGGTACCAAATTTCGTATCATCATACAAACATTTGCCCCTACCGGGATTCAAACCCAGGACCTCAGAATATAGAATACAATAGAGTAGGCGACACCTTGAAAATCGGTGGTATCTATGATTCATGATGACGTTTTTCCTCAACTCGATCTCACTCGTGGATTCTTCAGATTAGGTACATCAAGTTACGATTAAGAGTAACGTTATCGAGGACTCCTTGAGGTGATTAATGAGATATTAGTCTCCGTTGAGTTACTTGTACTATTTAGTAGTCTGTTGAGGTGAGGTTGATGAGGAAGATTTGGAGGAACGTCTTAGAATACCTATGGGTGTCTAACCTCAGTTAAAATGACAAAAAGGCGCACTCACCAATTTTGCAAACCTAAATGGTATAACGTCGTCGTCTCTGGCATGCATCATCAGTATGGGTACGTTTTTTATAGCTGCAGCCACGTACTTGCAAGAGTTGAATGCAACATTGGGATCTGTGGTGAACCTATGGTGAATATACTCTTTGCTATATGGAATGATCATCAAAAACTGCAAGGAAATAATACTTCGGTTATGCTATTATAATTAAAGTCATGCTGGACTAGGAGTAATAGAAAAACAAAGAATATGCCAGCTGCTAGATTACCAGAAGGTACAGGATAGTGAAGCCTAACAATTGACAGAGTTATTCGAAAGCTATGTAGGCGATGGGCTTGCAACCTTACTTTAGAGTTTACACCTTGTAAGTTTCATCCCACCTAAAAATTATGCCAAGCCGTCACCATATAGCGCACACTGTCAAAAAGTTATCAGATCTCAAGTAGAGCCAAGCTTCTAACATTACACGCCTTAACTCTTCAAGCCCTAAGTTCACAACTTCTTCACCTTAGTCAAAATACCTATGTAGATTATCTAATTGTGTCTCATAACTCGGAACCTGAGGTTAAGATGTACCAATACGGTCAATCGCTGTTGTCAATGCTACGTGATTGTTAATCGCAATTGACTGTTTACCGAGCCGATTGAAGCCTTTATCAATGCACCTACGTCATTAAAGACGATTGACGTAAATTAACTGTTTCAAGCAAAATGAACACAAATTGAAGACTACTGGCACAATCGCGTAGCACTGACAATCGCCATTGAACCTGCCTAGAAGTTTTTGAAGATTCAGTAAAGCTATAATAACGCAGTGTTACTCACCTCAACTGGTTTGAAATGCACTATACAGTCCGCGTTTCTATTAAATCCCGATTCCACGATCAACCCTTGTGGGAACGGCAGGGGTGTCTCCAAATTCAATAACGAGGAACTGTATTCTACCAGTCTGCTGATGCCCTTCAATACTATGCTTGAGCCTGAGTATGTTTAAAAATATATATGCATTTAGTTGTTGTAGTTGTTGTCATAGCCACATAACACCCACTGCTGGGTATAGACCTCTCGCAAAAAGGGCCAAGTTTGTAGGAGACGCTGCTGCCCGTCTCCTGAAGGCTGAGTCCCTTAGTCGCCTTTACGACACCCACGGGATGAGAGCGGGTAGTGCTATTCTAAGACACTACACAGCTATGCATTTAGTACAAGATTTTATTTAATAAGTTACAACATTAAAAAAATCGACCTGCGTCTTAACGTGGAGAGTGCCTAGCATATAAAGACGCCACACATATCTATTTGTTACTGGCTCCACATCAAAATTAGCGTCACACTTGTTGTGACAATAGCTGAGGTTGGCAATCAGTTCGACTGAATTGTATTTTTATAGTGTAGGTAAGTCTAATGCCCGATTTACACGGCTCAAGTCTTTAGCGGGTTAATGCTGCTCGCTTCCGTGAGTGTACCCGCGTGACCATACAAGTGACCCCGGGTGGTGCCAAATGACCAGTTCCTTCCGGTGGTAGGCTTCGGCCGTGGCTGGTCACCACCCTCCGGACAATATAGGAGAGCAGGGTCTGGGTAGTCGCATCTTCTGTGTGACTGTTGTAACAGCTCACTACTGACACACCGGGTGCCTGTCTTTGGACGGTAGCGGGATCCGAAGAACAGTGCCGACGCTGGATACCGCAGGAAGTGGGGGCTCAAGTAACGTGTTAGCTACCCGTCAAGGCTGCCCCACCACCTAGCGATAAATCTCAGGATGCTCCACCTTGCCGTTTGGCAACCGGATGGAAGGGCCAGGTGGCCATCTCTGTGGGGGTTCAGGCATCCCCGCAGTCTCAAGGCCAGTCTTTTGTCTCAGTGTGTCAGTCGTGAGATAGTCCCCAATTAGGCTGAATGATGCCTCGCCCAACTGCCTTTCTCCTGCCTATTTTAAGCCTCTCCCCTCACTTTACCATAGTACTGAATAAGTAAATTTAAACTGGCGGTTGCACTACCCACTCAAAGTGCACTTCACAAATAGCAGAGGTTTGCACTCAAAACTCGTTCCGGTCCATCACCATCTTGAGACTAAGAGACCTTAACTGCTGTTAAATCATCTTACATCTTAGACACAAATCAACTGTCCAGCTAACCGACGCGGCGTTCCTCAGCTACCCCGGTTATACTCTGGAGCATCGGTTCGAACCCAATGCCGGAGTCTGTATGGGTGAAAATCAAATTGATTGTACCTTTGATTCAAAATGTTTGTCCAATGCCTTCATTGCCTAATTGAGATAAAGTTTACAATTCTGAACTGTTTGATGAATATTTCATAAAGGTTGGGTGACATATGAAAGGTGGCGACCGTGGCGGTGGTGGCGCGGTACTATTAAATTTTTCGATGCTTTCGTTTCCTAATAATGCGTTTGCCGTCAAACAAAGTATTTTAAATTAGTAAAATATTGAAAGTAAGTACCTACTTAAATAAAATCTGTACTGTGACAAATATATATAAAAACATTATATTTAGCAATTTTAATAAGTGGTCCATCTAGGTCCTGGACCCAGCCCAGGGGGGGGTCATGACCCCCATGACCCCCCCCCTGGATCCGCCCTTGATCAGGACATCTTTTAACTAATAAGAAGAACGGCCGCAAGAAACTTATCAGCTTTAACAGAAACAACAACATTTACAATGGAACATGTTGTTGCCAAACACAAATCTACAATCTTGAAATATATCTAAATATATATAACTCAAAGGTGACTGACTGACTGACATAGTGATCTATCAACGCACAGCCCAAACCACTGGACGGATCGGGCTGAAATTTGGCATGCAGGTAGATGCGTTATGACGTAGGCATCCGCTTAGAAAGGATTTTGATCAATTCTACCCCCAAGGGGATAAAATAGGGGATAAATGTTTGTATGATAGTCCGTCAGTTTTGAAGTTAGGATTTTCAAATTTTGTATTTAGGCTGACGATTGAAAATAAATCTTTACCTGTCTCGGCGTTTTTTTAAATTTTACCCCCAAAAGTGAGAAAAGGGGGATGAAGTTGTGTAAGAATAGTCTTTTTATTTTCAAAGTAAGAGTGTTAGGATCTTCAAATTTTGTAATTAGGTTGATAATTAAAAATAAAAATTTACCTGTCTAGGCGTTTTTGAAAACTCCACCCCCAAAAGGTGAAAAGGGGATGTAGTTGAGTAAGAGAAATCCTTTATTTTCAAAGTAAAGTGTTAGAATCTTCAAATTTTGAATTTAGGTTGTTAATAAAAATAAAAAAAAATTTTTACCTACTCGCCGTTTTTTAAAATTCCACCCCCAAATGGGTGATAAGTTGAGTAAGAAAAATAATTTATTTTAAAAGTAAAAGTCACTCATTTTTATAAGGATTATGATTGGAAATCAAATACAAATAAACAGGCCTAAATTTTGTGATTTATGGAAATCGACCCCTTAGGAGGAAAAAAGGGGTAAATGATGTTAAAATCGATATGGGTGTCGTTATTGAGGTTTTACGTGATGTTGATTATGAAAATGGCATCGATTTTGAAGTCCGAGACGGTGGGCATAATTCAACCCTTAAAAGTTTGAAAAATCACTTTAAATTTAGTTTAGAATAATTATACAAAATAGATATAGCAACTTTTAACGCTTTGGAATATTTTTTACGATACTTCGTGACATCAAATACTTCTCCATTCACACTTATCCATGCTAATTTTATAAATGTGAAAGTGATTGTTGTCTGTCTTGCTGTTCCCTTTTTCGAGTAAACCGCTGAATAGATTTTAGTGAAATTTGGTAAGAACATAACTTGAACCGTGGAGATTGACATATAATACCTTTTATTCTGATAAATGGCATCACCACGCGACATTCTGAGCCCTGAGACATTAAAGTCCGTCATGCGTTGCATTTGAACAATAAATAATTAATCCTATCTTATCCTATCCTATTAATATTATAAATGCGGAAGTGTATTAGGATGTTTGGATGGATGAATGTTTATTACTCTTCCACGCAAAAACTACTGAACCGATTTCGATAAAATTTGGCATACAGATAGAAGATAGCCTGGGTTAAAACATAGTCTACTTTTTTACCCCGGTAGTCTCACGGGAATGTTACTCTCGCAAAACGGCTAAACGGATTTGAATGAAATTAGGGACACGGTCGCTTTATAGCCTGAAGAAGAACATATAAGATACTTTTTTGGGGCGTTAAAATATCTCATTTCTAAGGGAAAACGTTAAAAAAACAATGTGAGGTAAAATAGGCGGCGCCACATAATTTTAGAAATCCTGCTATCCTACTAATACTACCCGATACTCGGGTTCGTCGATCGACGAAAAATTCCAAATTATGCGAAAATAATGACACTTTTTCATTGCAGTTTGTGATCATCACGTTTAACATTTTGTATATTTTATAGTTTTCGGAACAAATAGACTCGAGTATCTTTAATTTGATACCTTACTCGATCCCCTATCGAGTCGTCACAAATTTTGCGAACCTGAATTAAGTATATAGATTATAAATGTAAAAGTGTAGATGTATAGAAGTTTGGATATCTGTTACTTTATCACGCAAAAATGGCTGAACGGGTTTGGATGAAATTCGGGACACAGGTACGTAATAACCTGGAGAGGAACATTGGGTACTTTTTGTCGCGTAATAATGCCAAACTTCTATGTTAAAATTCAAAAATCGATACAGGCTTAAATAGATAGCGTCACATAATTTTTGATATCCTCCTATCCTACTTCCTACTAATATTATTAATGTGAAAGTTTGGATGTTTAGGTGTTTGGATGTTGGCTACTCAATCACGCAAAAACGGCTAAACAGATTTAGATGGAATTCAAGACACATACACTTAATAGCCTGGAGATTGGATACTTTTTGTAGCGTTAAAATCCCTCATTCCTACGGGAAAGTTAGTACAAAAATCAATGCGGTCGAAAATATATGGTGCCACATAATCTTAGAAAATTTACTATCCTGCTTACTTCCTACTTATATCATAAAATGTGAAAGTTTAGATGTTTGGTTGTTTGTTACTCAATCACGCTACTTACCTACTTTTGTCGCGTAAAAATCCCTATTTTCTACGGGAAAAAATATACTACTTACATCGCAACAGATGGCTAAGTAGTATTTTTTTAAAGATGAATTATGGAATTAGGTAGGTAAAAGAAAGATATTTCTTTCTTTTATTAAATCTTTCTGGACCAAGTTCTAAAGACCACGTTGAGTATATGAAAGGAAACATCAGGATCATTTATCAAGCAGAGTCATGTTCATACTTTTAATACTGAAAATAAGAATAAGCTGCCGTTCCAAGATTTTGACTTGTAGTTGTTAGCTGATCGCTCTTTGCTCCTAATAAATTTTTAGACATCTGTTGTTTACTTTCTATATACTCCACAATGTCTAGTTACCTGTAAGTGGCTCATTAGTCACCTATTAATATTTAACTACATTGTATTTTTTAGAGCTGTAAGTTTTCCTAACGAAATAAATAAATAAATTTAAAATACCTATATGTTAAAAAGACACTCATAAGCAAGGGTTATTACAAGGTAGATGATTATTTAAAAGACCAAAATGCAAGGATGTGATACTAACATATAAGACATAACTATTGTAAGTTGTGTAAGAGGAAAATATTCTAATAACTGAGTATGAGAAAAAATTTCTCTTATAATAAATATATTTCAAGATTGTAGATTTGTACTTATGGTAAATTTTAAATAGAAAAATATTGGAAAAAATTAACTCGGCCACAAGTGGAAATCCGGTCCAATGCTCTCAAAATTTACCATAAGTATAAAAATAACATTGAAAAATGCAAAAATTACAAAATCATAAATTGTGGATTTGTGTTTGGCAACAACATGTTCCATTTTAAATGTTGTTGTTTCTGTTAAAGCTGATAAGTTTCTTGCGGCCGTTCTTCTTATCAGGTAAAAGATGACCTGATTGGCTAGTAGGGGAAAAAAAATTTGGACTATTCGAAAGCACTTACCTATAAGTCTATTTGATTAAAAAACTTTGAATTTAAACTCCCTAGGGTCCACGCGGACCAAGTCGCGGACGGGGCGGCTAGTTCTAAAATTAAATTGTTGGACACGTTGTAAGAACTCGCCTTTATATTTACATGTGAGTAACATTTTTACTTATGAGTAACGTTACATGTACATTAATTTGAATTCAACCCGTACATCTGTTCCGCGATGACATTTTGTTTCAAACGTCTCAAGACCTATGAGGGGTCTAAATTTTCAGTACTGGGGCTCTGGTGGACACCGGACTAAAGCTATACGGGTCTGGTGGACATCGGAGTGGAATAGATACTTTCTACGCCGCCGGCCGCTGTCTACCGCAAATGCCTGTCCAATTACTACATCATAAAAAAGTAGGTAAGTACAGTACTGTCAACTTGGCTTGCAAGCTGCCTTGCAAGTAAATCCTTAAAAAAAGCGCGCGCTGTCTGTTTCACTATATAGGCGCGCTCGTCACTCGCCACTGTACTTGACGCGTGTAAATCGGGCATAACATGTTCGTATCCTGTTTTTATTCGAATTTAAATATTTCTTTCTTTCAACTATTTCCGCGTGGGAAAAGTATCGTGCAAATCAGAATGGCGGGTACGTACGTCTACAAAGCTAATTATAATCTACCACATTCACATTACTCCAGTCCAATGCTGGACTGAATTATATCGTTCAAAGTACCTAATCCTATTCCTGTCTTTCAAAAAACATCATTAGCCAAGTCACTTCAATTCCAGTGCCTTCCAATTTCAAAGCTGGATTCAATCACTCGACTGGGAATGCTACTGGAAAAATTTGACCCGAGTATAATTTTATGTAGGATAGAAGCCCCTATTGTGGCTACTTACTTGGCTGTTTTTTAATATTAAATGGGTTTACTCTTGACCTCAATCTGGCCGAAGGGCGTAGATGAGGTCTAAGATGGAGAGAGTTCGCCCAGAAGAAGCCTGTTCACTTGCACCTTGAAGAGGTTTGGGTTGTATCTACTCGGGAAAACAGACGCCAGCAGGACATTCCTCTTTGGCTGTTCGCATGGTAAAAGACGACTTAAAGCGCTCTATGCGTAAGTTTGAAATAGCAACCAAGTATGGATGGTGGCCTGCACTGCAGTTGTGGCAACTTTGAATTTTAATTCAATACTTATAGGGCAGTAGGGATATGTGGAGAGAGCACGCAAAATGTGAACGTGAAGAGCCCTCACAGACATTGGCGGATCTTCTGGAGTGCTTCCTGTGCCCTACCACCTGCAGTATGAGTGACCTGATGGAGAAAGCAGACAACTCACCTACTTTGTCAAACAAGTGTGAATTAACGAAGAAGAAGAATCTATGTAAATAAGGAAGGCCACAATAGAGTCGTCTCCCCTACATTATAAATAATGATAAATAAATAATTTCAAATAACCACACCAATTATCCAGCCCAAGGTAAATTTCATGAAAAACTTGTGTTATGGATACTAGATAATGGATAAACATGCATACTTTATTTGTAAATACATACATAATATACCTACATATTAAACACCCAGTCCAAGACAAATAGTTCATGCACACAAATATTTGTCTTGTCCGGGGATTGAACCTATGGCGCAGAAAGCGAGCATTCGCACCTCCGCGCCAAACAGGTCGCCATAACTTCTCTAAGTATTTAATCATCCATTGGCTTGACACATTCAATGGATGATTAAATACTTAGTATTAGACACATTCTCTAAGTATAAATGGATACTGTACCTAACGAATGACCCCATACAAAGACAGGGGTGTCACCACTAACTCTTTTTACCCAGGAGTAGACGAAGAGAAAATCTTCTACCAATCTCATTTTAGTTGGCATTACATTCGTAGAATCGCCAAAACCTAAAATTAAAGAAAACAGAAAGTTATGAATACTGTAGGTACCTAGCTAAACAAAAAAGAGGTTAGAAGAAGAATGTTTAACCGCCTCTGTGGTCTAGTGGTAACAACCACCGATTTCCGTTTGGTTGGTGGTAGGACTGTTGTAAGTCCGCCTGGCTAGCTACACCACCATCTTATCTAAATCTGACGCCATAACAACAATATTTTTAGCATTGTTGTGTTCCGACAGTTAGAGATAAGATAGCCAGTTTCTCAGTGGTTGAGGATTCCGGGAGAGGTGCGCTTCCATCTTCAGCCTTATCAATACTTAACATCAGAGGCTAACAGTCGTCCCGTTGTCCATAAAAAAGCATTGTTATGCGTTTAGTTCCGATAGAAGTGTCGCCTCGAAAACGCCAGACTGTGTTTGACGTTGAAACCGGATTCTATTGGTTTCTAGGTAGAACAGTCAAGCACAAAATTTAATCCAAGCAAAAAATTTAGTTCATCGTCATTCTCTCAGTCCGATTACAACCCGCCACCGGTGATTTTGTCCCACTACGCTAGGCTGCTGTGCGAAGTTGGGCAATTTCTTGCTGACCGGTGGCCCTACAGCATATCGAATCACTAAGCTGCTTGTCACGTTCTGTAATACGAGCCTAAGTGTCGAATAAGGGTGCAACTCTTCACGAGCGTTGATGCAATAGAGCTGTCTCGGTCACACACAGAGTCGAGTATTAACTGACTATTGAAAAGGTATCTTATTGTTAGGACGATAACGTTGAAGTTGCGCTGTACGACAACGCCGTCGGCTGTCAAAATGAAGTTGACAGCGATACCAAGGCACTTGTGCGGTAGGGCCACGCGGGTTTTTTGCTGATTACAGCCACTGACCTACCCAGTGTATTACCTTACTCTATGGACCTACCTACCGATTGTGTACCGATTGATACCGTTCTTGCCAGCCACAGACCTACAGGGGCCGTACCGCACAAGTGCCGTCGGCATCGAAATCGGCTTCATTTGCCAGATGGATGTGACATGCTGCTTCTTTTAGACACAAATGATAACCTACCAAAGACGTCAATCTGTCAAATGAAGTCGATGTCGATGCCGACGATACTTGCGCGGTAGCGGCCCCAGGTTCTATTCTGTTCTAGGAAGAACAATCAGAGCACAGAACAGAATCCGGGTCCATCGTCACACTCAGCTTGTGACGCCGACGATTTTGCCTCACTACACCTGCAACTGTGCGATGTTAGCCAGTTGCTTGCTGACCGATTCGAGTCGGTAGGTTTTCAATCTGGGGTGCGATGACTTTACGCAATCGCCTAGCTGCTAAGCGATTGCGTAAAGTCAATCGTATTCATTTGACAGTTTATATTGTATTATATTAAATGTCATTCTATATAAATTGCAGCAGATCGAATACGATATGAACTGTCAAATGAATACGATTGACTTTACGCAATCTCACCCCGGGGGGTCAATTCTGCAATTTTTTGTCAAAGCGTCTGTTTCAATAGTAGTGTTTATTTACGCTGTTGTAACAAGAACTGTGTAAAACAGGACTACCATTGAAACACCATTGGAATACGATTGTGACTAAGCATTAGCAGAATTGGGCCCCTGATCTGTTTTAGGCAAAAAAGAATAGAACCGCCAGTGGCCCAATTCATTAAACATTCTTAAACAAAGTTCTGTTAAGGCGCTGCATTTACATAGCAATTATTACATATTATTATATAAAGATAGGTAAGTAAGAACCCCGCGATTTTGATGATTAGGCAAAACCCCAAGAAATCACTTCGTAGTAATAACTATTAGCGATTAAAGAAATTGTCGAGGCAAAATCATAAAATCGTGTTTCTGAAACTTTACAATTACAAATCTAGATAAAGGTATGAAGAAATATATATCTTATTACCAGATTGTAACATCTCTAACTGTGACCTAAATGTGAAAAGCAACCAGTCTCATGTCGTCAGGGTTGCTTTTTCTAATATATTTTCTTGTTTAATATTTATCACAAAAAATAGCATTGTGAAATGCAAAATTAAAAAAGTTATAATCTCTGTCTTATAGTTTTATAACATAAAGTGTGTACTTTTTCCGTATAGCGTCTTAACATTTGTAAAGAAAGTTTCAGAAAATTCGAAGCTTTTTTTTACGAATGTGACCTTGTCTCGATTGGAATAAACCTGTGTCTACACAAAAATAATTAATATTCGCTCTGTGTCCTTACTGACTGGTTGACATGATGCAAGTTTACGCACCAGAAATGCTTCTAGATGATTCTCGAAAGCTCGCATGCGTGCACGAATATAACCGAAAATGAAAGCACCATGAACGCTTCACGAACGCTAGTTGTCTCGTTCGAGAACCAGCATGCTCCTCGTGCGTAAAATCTCGCATCGTGTCAACCTGACATACCTCTATAATCAAACGCAATAACATGCATATCCAATTCTTGCAGAACCTTGTACAGTGCCAGTCTATGTGGGTCTGCAACGGTTTGCGTTATGCCTGAAAAAATAAATTAAGTCAAATAATATTAAGATTTAACTGAGCCATTTGATCTAAAACATGCTAAAGGAAAAGTACTATGCACTTATATGAATAACGAAGAAAATGGAAGTTCAGCGAAATGTACAATTGTACACACACGACGACACGCAAGCATGACGTCACCCCTACGTCAAGACAATAACAGAGAATTTGTATGGCGCTTACGAAGTTTCACAGACCGCTAGAAATATATACAAGTTCCAACAACGAACAGTTGGGCCGCGGTCCCCGAGCACAGACACCTAGCTTGAAGGATGTACCTCCCTTTTCGCTGAATAAGTGTATACTGAAAAGTGCAATTTAGGCAAACATGCCTAAACTTTTAAATTTATATTCGTAGTCTCAGCCATATAACACCCACTGCTGGGTATAGGCCTCCCCCAAAAGGGGGGTGGGGGGTTTACCATATTCGCCACGCTTGGCAGGCGGGTTGGCGATCGCAGTATGGCCAAGTTTGTAGGAGACGCTGCTGCCCGTGCGTGTCCTGAAGGCTGAGTCCCTTAGTCGCCTTTTACGACACCCACGGGATGAGAGGAGGTAGTGCTATTCTAAGCTGGCACTACACAAATTTATATTAGCATTATTCGAACAAAAAACGAGAAAATTCGTAGTGTGAGTAGGGGGATGTTTTAAAGTGTTAGAAAATACCATTCCTGCCATTCTAAGGAAACCTCACTATTTTGATTGTCAAAGCAGTTCCTAGAAATAAGATTTTAAAAGAATTACTAAAATATCCTTACCATGATTATATATGATTATTGGCTTCTGTGAACTCTTCAGTTGGTCGTCAAAAAACCCGTTAATTTCTTCAATATTTTCATCATTATTACTCAGAATTTTTGCTTTTTCAACTATGCTTTTGGGGAGTAGATGCCATCCCACTGAGAAAAAGAAGAAAATTAATAGACCACAAATACATACATTTACATACAACACTCACGCCATGCAGGCTTGGCAGATGTACCTTGAGAGTGAAATGTACATAGACATCATTCTCATACTAGGTACACCCCCGATTTTAGTAAAGATTATTTATTTATTTAATCTTTATTGCAATACAATAAAATACAGCAAATGGCGGACTAAATGCCATGAGGCATTCTCTAACAGTCAACCAGTAAGGAAGTGGGAGTTCCTGTGTCGGCAATAAAGCTACAATATAATAGTAAAAACTAATATACGCAATACATAACATTATAGTACACATACATACTTATATATATATATTCTTATACATATACTTTTACTCTGTGAAAGAATATTTGAATATGTAGGCTTAAATGGTTATTTTCCTTTATAATGTAATTTTAGCTTTGCTATTTGACTATGTTAAAATGAATAATGAATTTAAATACTATGATATGAATTATTAAGAGATATGTAAAATTAAAACTGAATTGACATTTTAATTACAATTAAATGAATTATTATCTTATACTTTCTAATGTTAATAATGAATTTGACATTTTAATGCTTAATATTGAATGAATTATGATAATATTATGTTCATTTTAAAATTAATAATTTCACTTTTATTTTGTATTACAACAATTAATTTCAATAATTTTTTGCATGCCTGGCAACTGGCAAAACATGCTGAACAATGTTATACCTATTTAAGATCTGTTTATATCATACCATGTTTAAGAGCAAATAAATATTTCTATTTCTATACTTTCTTATCTAAGTCTGACGCCATAACAACAATGTTTTCAGCATCGTTGTTCCGGCAGTTGGAGATAATATAGTGTTCCTCAGTGGTTGAGGATTCCGGGAGAGGCTCGCGCTTCCATCATCAGCCTTATCAATGCTTAAATCAGGTATAATCTGCCGTGAGTATCGAACTTATATCCGTTCGGCTACGGGCGCTGGGTGCGTTACGCTCGAAATTACCTTCCGCTATCTAATACTTGAACCGCATTCATAATGATTTGCGCTGCCTGCCACGAACCTATTGAAGGCGAAGATGAACATCTGCGATGTGTTATAGAGACTTGTAATAAAAATTACCATTTAGCATGCACCGGTGGCAATCTATTTGAGAAAGATATTGCTTGGATATGTCCCGAATGCCGTTGTGCAACTAAGAAAGGCGGGGATAATAGTTCGACTCCGGTGGGCTCTGCCAAGAAAATACATGAGAATATAACTATACGGAAGAAACCAAACTTAGTTTTTTCCACAGATGAAAGTTTTATTGCCGAAAGAAGTGATCTGCAGAGAGACGATGTCAGAGGTCTGCGCGAAGATATACAAATTCTGAAATCTCAAATTGGACGAGAGATCGAATTGATTATTAGCTATGAATCAATGATGGCTTCATATGCACTAGAGGTAAAGGAATTAAACAGGAAACTGGATTCCGCTAAGACTGGTACCACTGTCGCTCAACTATCATCTACTGATAATTCTTCGGTCCTTAACGTGGGGGCAGGATCCACTTTGGATGGAATACCCTTACTTCATCCTCAAGCTGTAGCGGCTGTGCCAATCCTGGAGGCTCCAGCATCGCCAAATTTAGAACCTAAAATGCGCAAGCAGAAAAAAGTGGAGACTAATACAAATTCCAGTAAGCAGCCCACGCGTCCTAAGGCTTTTTCACCTGCTTCACAAAATCTATCCAGTGTTTTACCAAATATCCGACTGGGGCCTACTGAGATTTTGAATAAGAAGTCTTCATCGGTAACATCTCAACAAGAGACTGATATTGGACAGTGGAACGAAGTAAGAAAGAGGAAGAATCATCGCCCAGCTTCTCTGTGTGGAACAGTTGAACCGGGAAAAATTACCCTTAAAGCAGTGGAACCTAGGAAGTACTTACATCTGTGGAATATGGAATCCAGTGCTGATGACGTCAGGGACTATCTAAAACATCTGTGCCCTAATGGATCATGCACTGTACTGGAATTAGTGGCAAGGGGCGACTATAGGTCTTTTAAGATTGGTGTACCTATAGCATCCTGTGCTTTAGTACTGATGTGTGGCCTATTAACGCACGAATTAAAGCCTGGATTCCGTATCAAAGACAATCTGATGCGCCAAATGTAGACAAGGTTTTATCGACAGCCGGGAATAAGCCCTTTCGCGGCACAGCAAGTGGGCCCACATCCAGTAAGCCATAAGCAACTCGAACTGTTCTATCAGAATGTACGCGGTCTTAAAACTAAACTTAGTACATGGCGCAACAACTTGCTTTTGTCAGATCATAACATCGTGGCGGTGACGGAAACATTCCTGGACAATTCGGTCGAAAACTCAGAACTTGTAATTGGTGATTGGAATGTGTTTCGACGCGATAGAGTTACACCCTGTGGTGGTGTTGCATTGCTAGCTCGAGCGCCCATTGTTTTACGCCGTCGCCGTGATCTAGAAACTACAGCTGGCGAGGATTTGTGGTGCAGTTTTGAGTGGCATGGGAGGCAAATTTATATATGTGTTGTTTATATAAAACCAACCGCTAGTGATAGTGATTATATGCAATGGTTTAATACCGTTGAACAGTATGCAAATGAGCTAAAAGGACAAGTTTTAATAATTGGCGACATCAATCTTAATAGCGCGTCTTTAAATGTTTGTAATTATTATTGTTATTTTTTATCATATTGTAACATGTCGGAAAATAATAAGGTTATCAATTCTCATCAAGGAATATTAGATGTAGTGTTAGTCACGGAGAACAATGATGTGTGTGAGGTGAATGTCACTGCTACGGATGGGCTGGTATCACCTGACAAATATCACCCTCCATTAGATGTGGAAATTAAAATTACGTAGGTCACCGTTCAAATAGCTTAAAGCAATCTCATATTGATCCTTCTAAAGACTGGAATTTTAACAAGTGCAACTATGAGAAACTGTCTGAGCTGCTTTCCGATTGTTCCTGGGAATCTGTTCTCAATAAAAATGATGCTCACGATGCCACCAATAGTTTTTATGAAATTTTGTATAGCTTCTTTGATGAGTGTGCACCTAAAAAAACTCGCACATCTACTGGAAAGCGTTATCCCGTCTGGTTTTCCAGTGATATTATCAAGGACATTAAGCGAAAATCCAAATTACACGCCGCATGGAAACAAAATAAGTGTGCGGATACGTACAGGTTGTTTTCTCAGCTTAGGGCAGATCTTAAATGTCGTTCCGCACACAGTCCCGCTTACACTTTACCGCTTACAGTCGCTATATGAAACGCATTGAGAGCAAAATAAAATCCAACCCACGTGAGTTTTGGCAACACATTGCTAGACTGCGTTCAAAGGGTGGGTTTGAGCCCAATGTGACGTATGATGGTAAATGTTTCTCAGGCACAGATGCGGCGCAGGCATTCGCAAATTTCTTTGCGAGTGTCTTTTTGCCTGAGATTTCAAATTTGAATTCGGTTGACGTATTAAGCTCTGACAAGAACTGCAACAGTAATTATGTTAACATTTTTCAAATTACTCCAAGTGAAGTCATTGAGGGAATCAAAAAATTGAGGCCAAATAGCTCTGTGGGACCCGATTCTGTGCCCCCAGTTTTGCTCAAGCACGCAAATCAATCGTTTTGTATACCATTGTGCCATATTTTTAACGTTGCTCTAGAGACTGGGAAATATCCGCCTCAATGGAATCTATCTAGAGTGAGCCCGATTCCTAAAAGCTCAGATAAGTCGAAAGTCGAAGAACAAAGGCCAATTGCAGTGCTTTCTTCTCCAGCAAGGGTATTTGAGAGCATACTACACAAACACATATATTCACAGGTGGACAAATACCTTTGCAGCGAGCAGCATGGATTTAGAGCCAAAAGATCAGTTGAGACTAATTTATTGGCCTTAGTTGAGTAAATTTCTGCCAAATTAGACAGTTGTTCTCAAGTCGATGTGCTCTATTTTGATTTCCGGAAGGCATTTGACCGGGTAAACAATGACGTGTTGCTCGTGAAACTGTGTGCTATAGGATTCACACCGAGACTTCTTCATTTAATTGCTGACTATCTTCGAGACCGTCAACAGTTCGTCAGACTTGGCATATATGAGTCAGATCCGTATCACACCCGTTCAGGAGTAAGTCAGGGCTCTATATTAGGACCCCTCCTATTTTTACTTATGATTAATGATCTCCCAGGGGTACTTAGTAACTCACGATGTCTGTTGTATGCGGACGATCTTAAGCTTTTCATGGAGGTAAAATCAGATGCGGACTGCAGTGATTTACAGAGCGATGTTAATGCAGTTTGCCTCTGGGCTAGACAGAATGGGTTGGAGTTCAACACTGCCAAATGCTCTGCAATGACGTTTACCCGACAGCGGCAGCCTATAGCATACAACTATAAGCTGAACGGTCAGTTGTTACCGCGGACGGATAGTGTGCGTGACTTGGGTGTCATGTTTGATCGACACCTGACGTTTCATGACCATGTAGTCGCACTGGCCAAAGAGTGCTTTAAGCGATTGGGTTTCATCTTAAGAAACTCTCGTGACTTTCAAAATCACAGCATAATGCGGCTTATATTTGCTGCGCTGGTGCGATCAAAGCTGGAAAGCGCAATGTGTGTATGGAATCCCCGGGAGAGCAAATATATACTTTTGCTTGAAAAGGTACAAAAGGCCTTCCTTAGGGTTCTATACAAGCGAATCAACGGATACTATCCGTACATGTACCCTACTAAGTTTCTGCTGGGCTGCCTCGGATACAACTCGTTGGAGGTCAGACGGGATAAGCACCAAATGATAAATGTGCAAAATACTACGCGGCAAAATTGATTCACCGGATCTACACACTGACTTGTCCCGCTTTTTTGTGCCCAATAACTACAACCGTAGTAGAGGACATAAGTTGTTTGCAGTGCCCTCGTGTCGCACGGCGGCCCGCGCTCAGTCGCCCATACCGCGCAGCCTTACATCACTCAATGCTCTCCTTGCCCACAATCCCGAATGTGACCTGTTTGCCGATTCTTGGCCGACAATAATGTCAAAGTGCTTGCGGTTTTGTGAAGGGGAATTATGATTTTTGCTGTTAGAAAATGACCTTTTAAACTATTGTTTTTACGTTTGGCATAAGTATCTGAATTGTTTAAATTATATTGTTCCTAATTATTTTATTGAGATGTAATATTAAGTAATTAATTTTTATCTTTAATTAATGTAATTGGTAAATAAATAAATAAATAAATAAATAAAATAAATAATGAAGGCTAAGAGCGCTTACGTACTACGTCCGTTCCGAATCCGTGATAATACGGTCCGTCATAGCCGTAGAACTATTTGTATGGTAGCTTACGCAATACAACCGTTTTCCGTCATCCGATTTCTCTCCTTCATCCGTGAATCTCCATGCCGGAGAAGATTATTAACGGATTGTTAACGGACCGAAGCACAGAATACTTAATAGTACAAGTAACAGAAGTAACCAAAGTATTAACATGTGGTGGAAGTTAGTGGAGGCTAAGATCCTAACTTATCCTTTCCCTGATAGTGTTCAAATAGGATGTTACGGATCGGACGGACAGACGTAGTGCGCAAGCGCTCTAAGTAGTAGCTAGCTCCCCTGAAAGAACTAAATAAAATTGACAGCGATTCACGACACCCTTTGTACGGTCACATTGCGGTGCGCCCGAGGCTGCGAGTCGAACGCAGCTTCGTAAGGTGTGTTATACCGTTGTCCATCGAATCCAAACATGCGAGGTGCAACCTATGGCGTGAAAAAGTGACCCTTCCTACTCCTTACGTCCCGATTACTGAAAGCCTCCCCCCTTGCCATGATCTACCATGGCTGTTCTGGAAGTTTTTAAATAGGCTTCGGTCTCAGACCGGCGGCCGGAGCAAAGAAAACATGGTCAGGTAAGGGTTGTCTTGCTTTTCGGTTGGTTCCACGGAATGCCTTTGCGGTGCAGTCCAGACGATGGTCCAACTATCATCGTGCCTCAAATATCATCAAAATAAGGGGTCAAATTTGACAACACCACGTAAAAAAAAAATACGTGTGGCACTCGGGGACTGCCGCGGTAAAGCTATTGCATAGCATTTTTTATCTTATTTTATATTTTATCGGAGTGGGGGGTGTTAGGTTTTTTCGTTACGGAATTTCTTGATTCTGTCGCCGCGCTCAAAGCCCGCGATAAAAGCTATGCAATATCTTAAAAACTGTCAGTGTCACTGCCATTCGAGTTCTACTCTGTGTTCGACTTAGTAATGAGTTTCACCCGAGTTCTTTTCGTAATAACACGTGTTGTGAGACTCCATTTTAACTCAATCTACCGTACTGTTTCTATTATAATACATATTTAATAAAAACTGGATACTGGCGAAATCCAAATGGGCACCGCCATTTTTTTAAAGAAGAAGAAGACTTTGTACTTTGTACTACTTTGACTTTGACAGTGACAGTGACAGTGACAAAATTACATCTTCCGCCATGATGTATTTTATGTTTTTGCAATAAATTTATTGTTCCTTCCAGAAAACAAAGCGATTTTAAAGAAATTTAATAATTAGAAACTGCGTATCGTGTTTTTATTTTATCTATTTTTGGTATACTGTACACAGACGTGCTCCTAACTTCAAAAATTTTCAGACATCTCCTCTAAGGAGTGGTTCAGTATTGTGGTAAATTAGTGGCGACGCGTGTCTGCCAACTTACTAATTTTGACCTATTTCTTGTGTTTTCTGGTTATTACCAACTTACCTAACTTAACTTCTTGCTTGTCGACACTCGAGATAAAGTTAACCGTCAAGTATCTACCCCCTTCGATTCCAAAATTGTTTATTCTCCTGAGGTTAAGGAATGGAGTCTGAACTGAAACATTACATGTAAAATGATTATTATGCTGTTTTAAGCAATGTCATCTCAATTAACTGTCAAACATTTCTTTCAAATTTCGAATGTCATAAAAAAGCGTAAAAAGTAAAGGAAATTCTTATTCACAAAAAAAAACTCAATTTGGCCCGGCCCGGATACGTAGTTAGGCCATGGTAGCAGGTTCGATTCCAGGTTGAATAAGCTATACTCTATTCAACTTTTATTCAACAGCTAAGTATGTAAATAATAACTATCGCGACAATCTACTTTAGCAAGATAGGTAGTTATGTAATTCAATAAGTCTATTTATTTTTAAAATAAAGAATGCGTTCTAATAACTTGGGCGTTCCTGGGAATAGCTACCTACCTACAGTTTTAGGTGTTTTTAATATCACTTTTTTTAACACATATTAAATTAAAAACCTTATGAGGGGTTCGTTTGCCTTCTAAACCGATAACGCCGAGTTATTTTGTAGGCAAAACCTTCAAAAATTCTAAAGTTTATTAAAACTAGCCTGTGGGTGGATTTGTATTATTATAGTATATTTTGACGACCTGTTTGGCGCAGGGGTACTATCCCCACCTTCTGCGCCAGAGGTCCCGGGTTCGATTCCCGGACAAGACAAATATTTGTGTGCATGAACATGTCTATTTGTCTTGGTCTGGATGTTTAAAATGTATATTATGTATGTATTTACAAAAAAAAAGTATATAAGTATGTTTATCCGTTATCTAGTATCCATAACACAAGTTCTTCATGATACTTAACGTGGGCTAGATAATTGGTGTGATTGTATGGAAATATTTATTTATTTATTTGGGGTGGATATAAATAATTCAAAATATAACTGATAAATTTTATTTTAAGTTAAAAAACGCAATGGTATTGTATTTAAGATGGGTAGTGTACAAACCTAGTTTGTGTCACATTCGGTAGGGAATAGTGACTTAAAGTCAGTACTTACATTAAAAACAAAGGCAAAAAAAACTAGTACCTACTATATTCTGCAGATATTACATGAGCATTTAATATTTTTCTGTAAAAAAAAACTATAACCTTGGCTTACCTTTATTCAAGAAAAAAGAGAAACATATAAATTTTTCATGAAATAGTATTCGTGGCAACGATAAATATATGAAGAAAGTTGTCAATGCCACTCCTGAGCCGAAGAGATAATACCTGGAATTAACCATATAGCGAAAATAAATAGAAAGACAGCATGAATATTTTATTAGTTATAACTAGCAAACTAGCCTCTGACTTCGCCGGTGCATCAGTAAGACTGTTCCAGCAAAAATCAGACTTTAATATTTAATGATCTTTTAAAAAACACAAAAGTTAAATTAAGGTGATTTGTTACACAGGTACAATCAGCCAATTGTTAATGCAAGCATTATTTATTTAAATTATTTACTTATTGGACAAACATGTTGGGTCCCAGTATACTCCCTTGTGACACTCCTACCGAATGAGTTTTCTGTTTTATTGGTTATAGACCATAATTGTCTTGTTGTTGTTATTGATAATTCAAAAAGAAAATATGTTGCATTGATTCCACGCGATATGGGAAAACCTAGATAATCCTCGTTAAGGTGGTACGAATCTAACGAACGTACGCAATGTTTGTTTGTATGGAAGTACAAACAAACATTGCACATTAATTGGTTCATCATACATTAATAATTCATAAATACATGTGCAACTAACTCGTTTCACTTATTTGTTTGCGCAAAATTGTTAAAAAATGTACTTTCATATATGTATGTATATACTCATATATGACATATATATAGACTCATGTATGACTCATATATGTATATACCTCATATCAGTCACACACACATACGTAGAATTATTGAAATTATAAGATATTATTATAGTTTAGTCGTGATTTATGTATGAAAGTATTTTTTTTTAATTATTTCGCGCAAACAAATAGCGGAAACGAGTTAGAACAGTTGCACATGTATTTATGAATTATTAATTTATGATGAACCGATTAATGTGCAATGTTTGTTTGTATGGAAGTCGTACCACCTTAAAGATAAAGTTTTTGATTATGAGGCGCTGCAGCGCTCTAAGCGCGATTAATCGAAGGCCTGACATGCTCACAATATCAAGACAATATCTACGTTCTTAAAATAATATTATTATTGGCTATTTTTATCGTTTTCTGAATTAAAGACTTCAAGTTGAGAAGATGAGATGAAAGAGTATGTAGGTAACGTCACGCGAACGCTTTTAACAATGGTGGAATTGAAATCATTATCGAGGAAACACTTCTTTTAGAACCTTGGACGAAATTAATTCATCCAAGTTTAGAATTAAATGAGTAGGTACTTAACGCATTGCTCAATGCTATAACCTAATTCTTATGTTATAATAAATTAAAATGTACGTCTTACTTACAAAGATGAGAAGAAGGCGGCAACCAATGCTACAGTTATCAACATTTTTTAAAACCCACTATACTCAAATTATTAAAAAAATAAAAAAGTCTCTACCATACTTCCATTTCTTAAATCTAATGATGAGTAACTAAAGACTTTATGTACCTATTGTTTTCCATACTTGCCTCAAAACAAGCTACGGACTAGGGTTCCGTAACACGATAAAAAAACGTAACTTCATAAAGTGCCCGCCTGTATGGACATTTTTACCCATACAAACTTTCATCTTTTATTTCATTCTATTATGATTATTTTCCCCAGTAGGTAATGATTGATGAAGGATGAGACATGCACGACCTACTTACGTATAGGTCGTGCATGTCTCATCCTTCTTAACCATCTACATGGAAACGGCCACCGAATCACATTGGATCTGCGTGATGGGTTATGGTTTTGGAGTTAATTCGTCCAAGGTTATGGTCCATTCTCCTTAGCTTTGTATTCGAATATTATTTTATTTATTTATTTTCGGCATAGAGTTAGTTGAAAGGACGGAGGGTAACATAGCCTACTAAAGCTATTATATTATAGGTAATACTATCCCGATGTTCCCACGGGAACGAGAACCACGCGGGCAGCCGCTAGCCAAACCTTAAAGATGTCCTGTGCGCCAGCAGTGGGGTCATTAAAATGGCAATAAAAGCGACGATGACAAATTGTAATTTTTTACCACTAAATAAATGTTTGCAGCAACAATAACAATCCTCACTCTTGTCTATTATTTTTCAGTATCGGCCTTGACTTCTTACCTTATCCTCTCATAAGACAATAGAAAGGGCAAGTAGGTATTGCTAATAATACAAGACTTACATAAAAAAAAAACGTGTAAACGGCAACATTTATACTATGCTAATAGCGTTACAACCTCGTTACAACTTGTCATTATTTCATACTTTTAGTTTTAAGGTACTTATTTACATTTCAGCACCAGTCTTCACAAATAAAAAAAAAATTGTTTAAATCTTACTTAAATTAACTGTAAGTAAATTATACTACATGTTTGTGTCATTAAGTAAGCTATGGTGTATTACTTTCCATATACTTATTGTTTGTTTGTGAAGAAATAAATAAAGATTATTATTATTATTATTATTTCTCATTTGCAAATGGACGATCATTCAAAATAGCTCTGACTATAATATTTTACATTGATAAAAGAAATTACTACAAGACAACGCGAGGTTATATATTTGACCCATGTATGTACTACGTAGGTACTGATTACTTCCATGATTTGCCCTTTTGTGCTGTCAATGTACAGCAACCTCCTCAAGCAAATTCCACCAAGCGGTGAGAGCTACATGGACGGAGACCGATGGAGACGACTTATTAAAGCGGCCAGCGGATTCTCAGATATGAGGGAACGACTGAGAAGAAGATGTCAATGTGAAATATATCTACCGAACAGGAAGTTAAGGCGATACTCGAAAAAAATATGCTGAAGCGAGATGAGAATGAGAAATCGACGCTCACGGGAACGAGACTGATTTTGCAGATTAGGCAAAAAAACACAAAAACACTTCGTATTAAAAAACTATACAGTGATTTAAAAAAATGCTTCTATACGATCCTAAACATTATTGGTGTCCACTTATTAAACCAATTTCCAATACCTCATTTAAGAATAATCTTGAATATTCGTATTTTTCATCATCATCAGCCTGTCGCAGTCCACTTCTGGACATAGGCCTCTCCAAGTGCGCGCCACTGAGATCTGTTTTCGGCTTCTCGCATCCAGCTCCTTCCAGCGTATTTTTAGAGGTCTTTTAAAGAAAAAGTGTCGAGGCAAACTCATAAAATCGTGTTTTTGAAACGAATCTAGATAAAGATATGAAGAAATATATATGTTACTACCAGATGTGTAACAATGTAACCGTGCTATAGTTTTATATCAAAAATTTTCACCTCACAGAACATTATGGTTGTTACCGCGGTCAACTTCCGGTAAAAAATTCTTTAAACATAAAGTTTAATCTAAATATACCTTATTCTCGTTGTTTTTATGATATAAAAAACTAAAATAATAAAAAAGGGAGTATTATAGTTAATTCAAAGTTATTTAAAGTAGGAATATATTGTTACTTATTAATAAGAATAAAAACGATTCTGTAAATGTTGACACTGACATGAGGTACAAGGTACAAGACAAAGATAATTTCAAAATAAAGATTTTTAACAACTGTAACCGTGCTATAGTTTTATATCAAAAAGTCCTACTTTTTCCGAGTAGCGCCTTAAGGTCCACTTTTGAATGTATACTCGTAAGGGGCTTGAAAAAATGCTTAAATATTGCCACTGCCGTAAGGAACTAACAGTGGGACACGCCCTTGAAACCTCGCGCCAGCATGCCACTTTTGACACGACTTCTTAGTATTTGCCAGGACATTGTCTTTCTCCCCAACGAGCGTTATACAGGGTGGAAAAAATCTATGGACCCTGAAGGGGAACTACTTTAAATATTTTAGTTAGCTCATTTTACTGAAAGGAAACATTAATGTATTTTTTAAAAGAAACAACTGCACTGAAATATTTTAAAAAATATGCTTCCCACATCTAGGAATCGAACCAGCTAAAATTTGTACTTTTATACCATCGATCGATAGGGTCAATCAAAATGATCAACTCTCTCTAACAAACATAGTAAATTAAATTAAAGGAAACACATGAAAACTCATCTTATAAACCCAATGGGACGGATAAAGCATTTTATTTAAGGCTCTTTTGAAAAAGTTATAAAATCTTTGAATGCAGTTTAGTTACGTTTAAAAAATAAAAGAATGTTTCCTTTCAGTAAAATGAGCTAACTAAAGGATTTATGGTAGTTTCCCTACAGGGCCCATAGATTTTTTCCACCCTGTATATTTGTATGGCAGATGTAAACCTAGCACGAGCGGCTTTTATCGACTCGATAAATTGTCACTGTCCCGCTCACATCGTAGCGGAGTAAGCTAGACAGCATGATGCGCTATATCATATCGTATGTTGTTTTTTTATGAACGACGGGGAGACTCGTAGCCTTCATCATACCTGATGTTTAAGTATTGATAAGGCTGAAGATGGAAGCGAGCCTCTCCCAGAATCCTATCACTGAGGCACTGGCTATCTTATCTCTAACACAACACTGCTGAAAACATTGTTGTTATGGCGTCCGACTTAGATAAGATGGTGGTAGCTAGCCAGGCGGATTCAGAACAAGTCCTACCACCAACCAAACCGAATACAATATGTACCCCCGCTGGGAATTGAACCCGGGACCTCTAGGTCTGATACCGGGGTGGTTATACCACTAGACCACAGAGGCGGTTGTCGGTTGGCGGATGATATAGCGGTGTTCACGCCAGGGGACTGGGACTCGCTAGCACCAAATACTATCTATAGAATAGATATTTAACAAGAAAATATACTAGAAAAAGCAACTAATCTCATGTCGCCCTGACCGGATTCAAACCTGCATCCTTGGGAATCCGGCCCAATGCACTGTATATAGTATTTGCTAGCCCTTCTTGCCCCGCACGATTGCTCTGTGAAAACGTGTCCCACGGACGACTGTATGGAAGAAAACTTATATACTTAGACTGTGATATACCCATGACTACCGTGTGGTGACGGCCTAAGAATACACGTGTCACCACTCCCTTATTTGCCTGGGAACACCTGTGCGAGAGAAGGAAAACTTGAAACAAACCCTCTACCAACCCGTCTGGCCAGCGTGGTAGCAGTAGGCTAATAACCTCCTATGAACGCCACAATAGGCGTGAGCTAGGAGAGGCCTATGTCCAGCAGTGGATGTCCACAGGCTGATGTTAAACAAACAGCACGTTGTAATACATAATAAACTTTAAACACTAGAACAATACATTAGCCTAATTAGTTTCCAATGCTAGCTTTTACAAAAAAATGTTGACAAAGTATGTGTGAAGTAGTAATATCAAAAGTTTAAAAGTGAATAAAAGTCTAAAAAAAAGAAAGAGAGAGGGCCGAAAACTATTTTAAATTAAAAAAAAAAGAAAGAGAGGATGATGATGATGAAGATGATGATACCCATGACTAAGCAACCCTGCAATCGCGAAAAAAAATCAGCTGTTTCATAGAAAATTTAATTTGAACTCTACCAAAACGTATGGAGTTGCTTCCTTACAAAAAGTTGTTCGTTTTGATGAGCTCTACAAATGGTTTTGAGGTTTTGGATAAACATAAAATAACGTTGTATAACTGTTTCTAACATCTCACAAGGAAGAACTTGTGGTCTGTAACTACGACCTAACAAAATCATGACGAGCTATTTCTATTAAAAAGGACTACAGGAAGGTTTCAGAAGAAAAAAAATATAGTTATTAAAAAAAAAAGCTTTTATTCAACTTAGTTCGCCAAAGTAAATACTAAGCATACCTAAAGTATCACAAATGTGCTTACAATCATAAATTGTAAAAAATATGACGAAATATCTATTGCATTATTGCCATAAATTACAATAATCAGTATTCTAATGATACCTAAAAAATCTAAAACTATTTTTCCATAGAAGGACAATAAATTATATCACAAATCTATAATCGTTTGATAGAACTAATTACTAAGTAATGCATTGAAAATTTCATCTACATTGTTGGATTTTGCTACCGAGCGGGGGGCTATTGCCTATCTCTGCAACAACAATGCGACAGCAACGGGACCGCAACGCGACAGCGATAACTCACATATCACCTAGCACTCGTGCACCGCGCAAAGGTAGGAGCGCGAGAGAGTGAGACACCGCTATACGAACCATCAGCGAGCGATTAGCCACCGATCACAATATACGTAATACCATTTTTATTTCGGCGTTCCGCGTCGATCGGGCGATATCTGCGCGATTGTTGCAAATATTTAGGTAATAGCTCCACCGCTGCGGTGCCGATCTGAATAATGTGGATAGCGCCCCTCATAGACGACTTTACAAATAATATTAAATAGAGACATTATATAATGACATATTGAGCTGATCTAAAGCCAAGAATATTTGCAATACTTGAGATATAAAAAATAAAATTAAAAAACAACTAAGAACCACAGCCATACCTCAAACGTTACGTATTATGCTATTAGAACGAATACAACAGAACTGACTACTTCTGTGGCGAGCCCCTCTACAATCAATTATATTACACAATATTTCGAATTTGCGGAATATAAATGGATCATTAATATTGAAGGAGTTTTGGCTTTTTTTATAATCGACGGGGTGACTCTTAGCCTTCATCATAACTGATGTTAAGTATTGCTAAGGCTGAAGATGGAAGCGAGCCTCTCCCGGAACCCTCAACCACTGAGGGACTGGCTATCTTATCTCTAACTGCCGGAAAACAACAATGCTGGAAACATTGTTGTTATGGCGTCAGACTTAGATAAGATGGTGGTAGCTAGCCAAGCGGACTTATAACAAGTCCTACGACCAACCAAACCGAGTAGAATATGTACCCCCGCTGGGAATCGAACCCGGTTTTACCACTAGACCACAGAGCCGATTAAAACAGTTTTTCAATTATTATTGTGCATTAAAAATATTGTGCAATATAATTGATCCTAGACGATCAATTATTAACACGTTTCTTGTGCAAATCAAAATGTGACTTACGTACGTAAGGAATAAGAGTCTAATTTTCAAGTATTAGCTGTCTCAAAATGAGATGCTGTTATCCTGAGCTTTATTCCATTGACATAAGGAATACTTTGTTTTGCACAAGTCACAAAATGATGTAGCCACGGCCTACAATCATCTATTATAAACCATCATGACATAATAACGTTTTGTTTTTATTGAAGTTGTCACATTTTGACACACTTCACACTTTAGAACCGATGATTGAGCGAAGATGTCACAAAACCTCCGTCAAAAAACAAGCTTTCTTTAAGAGATTCGTAGTACGAAATAGCATGGTAAGATTGAAACAATACTGCGCTTAGAGATGGCGGTAGGCCCCAGAACTTTACTCTAATAAGTACGGTTGGCAAAAAACCTTTCCCAAAACAAATTTCTATTTTTTTAAATAAGTTATTAAAAAAAGATTTATTTCTCTAAATTTACCCAACCTGAAAAAAAAGCCCAGACCACATTTAAGTTTTTGTTTTAACAAACAAATTACAGTACGACACAAAAGAGTAGAAAACGGTTTTTTTTTAGGAACTAATAACCAACTTCAATGACAACACAACCACTGTCAAACCTTTAGCATCTTCATAATAAATAGGTAGTTATTTTCGTGTTAACAAGTGGAAATAGTGAGATATTTGCTAGATGGTTACAAGTTATTGACTAGTGGCGCCGCCAATTATTTCTACTCTTTTGTGTCGCGCTGTACAGTACTGGATTGTGACAACAATACTAAGTAGTTGAAATAAATAATTTTACTAAATTAAATTAAGCTTCTCATTGATGATTCTTCACGAAGTCTCTGAAAAACAACAAAATTTATTCAAATTAACTATAGTTTTTTCTTTCTTAAGCAGCCAACCAGGGGGCTATCGCGTAAAAAATAGGGATAATGGACATGGGGGTTCATTTGACAGTTAAATGACCATATATGGTAATTTTATGAGCTTCAACTGTCAAATGAAGCCCATATCAATATCCAGATTTTTTACGCGGTAGGGCCCCTGTTTATTATAAAACATACGAAAATCCAACTTCATACAACTATTATCATATTATACCTAATATTATAAATGTGAAAGTTTGAATCTGGTAAAGGATGTAGATGTAAAAGGTAAAGGTCCAACAACGCGTGTGGTGATGTGAGTGACAGATAGAATAATACCTGCTAAAACCGCTCATTTCAGCTGTAATTTGACTTTTGAACATGAGTACATAGTTTTCTATTTTTGAACCTCTTAATATCCTTAAATTGGATCACAATGTCCAAAAATATCAAGTGGTTGTGTTAGAAATCTGGTACCGGGCACGACCACTTTTTTTTAATGAATGACAGGGAGACTCTTAGCCTTCATCATACATGATGTATAGGTATGTCGTCGTCGTTTCAGCCACATAACACCCACTGCGGGTATAGGCCTCCCCCAAGGATCTCCACAACGATCGGTCCTGCGCAGTTCGCATCCAGCGGCTTCCCGCGACCTTCACCAGATCGTCGGTCCACCTTGTCGGGGGCCCCCACGGAGGGTCATCCTTGCCATTCCAGAACCTTTCCACCCCAACGGCTATCGGTTCTTCTCGCTATGTGTCCCGCCTACTGCCACTTCAGCTGAGCAATCCTTCGAGCGATGTCAGTTACTTTAGTTCTCTTACGGATCTCCTCATTTCTGATTCGATCACGTAGGGAAACGCCGAGCATAGCCCTCTCCATTGCACGCTGGGTGACCTTGAGCTTTCTTATCAGACCCATAGTTAGCGACCACGTTTCACTACCGTAAGTCATCACTGGCAACACACACTGGTCGTAGACTTTCGTCTTGAGACACTGCGGTAAGTCGTCTCCTGAAGGGTCGAATGCTTTGTGGTCGTGTCAGGAATCACCACACCAACAACGCAACCATTAGATACCCACGACAATTATAATTTTATTTTAACCCTAAAAAGTTAAAATTAAACCCTTACATCCTATCAAACACTATTCTCCTATCAAACGCTACCAAGCAACTATGAGTTTTAAAATTGCATTAAAGTAGATTACTGTCTAAAAAATTTTACAACATTACCCACCCTATGACCTCGTGCAAGTCACCAGCAGCGCAGATCCACTTGTGACCTAGGTTCTCGCTTTTGTCGTATTTGTGCAGTTTCACAGTGGCGCCACCATCGCGACGAGATTCCACTATAGAATTGTATAGCTGAAAAACATAAATATATGTGGAAAGCTCACAAAACTTTTGATTTTGGAAATAATGTGGGGAATCTAATAAATCTTAATCTGTAATATAAAACTGAATCCCTATTTTCTTTGGTCATAACAGTGACTGAACAATGGACAACATTTCAAAAATATATAATGCAATTTATAACTTTTTAATTTTGCATTTTACAATGCTATTTTTATGTGATAATTTTTAATCAAGTAAATATACTAGAAAAAAGCAACTTGTCTCATGTCGCCCTGACGGGACTCGAACCCGCATCCTTGGGAATCCGGCCCAATGCACTGACCAATTATGCTACAGAGACCTACGAGAACACGTTGAAATTCTCTAGTATATTCACCCTTTTCTACGGTGTTGGCCACCGTCGTTTCATCAATGAGAGAAATATCCTCGCATTCGAAAGAAACATCTTTACAGATGTTTGACTATCGATTAAGATGAAAACTCTCGTTGTGCTCCCGGGTTCGAGTCCCGTCAGGGCGACATGAGACAAGTTGCTTTTTTCTAGTATATTTACTTGATTAAAAATTATCACATAAAAATAGCATTGTAAAATGCAAAATTAAAAAGTTATAAGTACATGGCAGTTTCATCTTAATCGATAGTCAAACATCTGTAAAGATGTTTCTTTCGAATGCGAGGATATTTCTCTCATTGATGAAACGACGGTGGCCAACACCGTAGAAAAAGGTGAATATACTAGAGAATTTCAACGTGTTCTCGTAGGTCTCTGTAGCATAATTGGTCAGTGCATTGGGCCGGATTCCCAAGGATGCGGGTTCGAGTCCCGTCAGGGCGACATGAGACAAGTTGCTTTTTTCTAGTATATTTACTTGATTAAAAATTATCAGATAAAAATAGCATTGTAAAATGCAAAATTAAAAAGTTATAAGTACATGGCAGTTTCATCTTAATCGATAGTCAAACATCTGTAAAGATGTTTCTTTCGAATGCGAGGATATTTCTCTAATTGATGAAACGACGGTGGCCAACACCGTAGAAAAAGGTGAATATACTAGAGAATTTCAACGTGTTCTCGTAGGTCTCTGTAGCATGATTGGTCAGTGCATTGGGCCGGATTCCCAAGGATGCGGGTTCGAGTCCCGTCAGGGCGACATGAGACAAGTTGCTTTTTTCTAGTATATTTACTTGATTAAAAATTATATATAATGCAAATTTCCCTATGCATAATAAAACTAAATGTTAAAATACGAGACACGTATTTTGTATTTTTATTATAAGCATTATATTTGTGTATTAAATCCGTATTTCAAAACTTGCTCATTCTATAAGAGCGTAAGTGCGTTCTCAGGAAGTTAAATTGGTAAGGCTGTTGCTTATTTCGGATTTTAAAAAAAATTGACGTAATGGTTTCTAGTAGTGATGTGACAGTGGCAGAACTTAAATATCGATTACTACATAAAAGTTGTAATTTTCGTTATTTAACCAAAACATGTTTTAAAGATTAACTTTGGTTAAGATAAAAAAAACTTAATAAAAAAAAATATATATATATATATATATACGCACAAATTCGCGTTCATGAACAATATAAACATTTTGGGTATTTAGAATTGAAATGTATATCAAACCATATTGAAATTTAAGGTCTGGTATTTCATTAGTGGAACAAAAAATAACCACTTCGTTAAACACACACAAATTTCTGACCCGTGGTCCACCTGCCTGGTGTGGCGTGGTGGTTTACTTAGCAAACATAAAAAGTAAATCTATTCAGCAATAATCATAAAAATAATGTATTCCAAAAAACTCACAACAATCACAAACTGTTTTTTCATGAGGTTTTATTGGCATTATGTAAATTAGAAAATATCGAATATCGATATCTTAGATTTTGATCGCTTTTTCACTACTTGAATTGACTGTCATTGTCAACTCAGCCAGAGACAACCATTTTTTTTTATATTAGACAGAAATGAAAAGGAATGACGGGATCAAATGCCTGACTTTCTCGATTTGGACTACATTTTAGTTTTTATTAAATATCTCACAAATTACCGATCAGAAAATTCTAAAATCAAAACTGTGAGTTTATGACACTAAAACCTCGAAATGGTTTTTTTATTTTAGTGCTTTATAGAAAATTAAATGTTGTCCATTGTAATAATTGTTTTTTTTTTCAAATATTCCTTAAAGCGGTTTTAACTTTTTTTGTATGGAGGCTGGCCTCGTCCCAGTCCTAGCAAGAGACGCCATTTTGATTTTTTTACAAAATGGCGTCGCGCGATCATGTTCTATAATTTCGAATTCTCATAGGACAGGAACAGCATCACTCGGTTGTAACCGCAAGCGGTCACTAGTTAATATTATTTGCAATAAACAACGATAGATTAAGGAGACTTTTAGCCTTCATCGTACCTGATGTAAGTATTATTGATAAGGTCGAAGATGGAAGCGAGCCTCTCCCGGAATATTAAATCACTGAGGATTCCGGCAGTTAGAGATGAAATTTGCTAACTGCCGGAACACAACAATGCATAAAAAAAAAGATTGTTAGCGTCAAACTTAGATAAGATGGCGGTAGCTAGCCAGGCAGACTTACAACAAATTCTACCACCAACCAAACCGAATACAATATATACCCCCGCTGGGAATTTAACCTGGAGCCCCTGGGTCTGATACCGGTGGTTGTACCCCTAAACCACAGAGGCAGTTAAAACACCTTATAGATCGTATTGACGTTCAATTAAGCTCTGTCTATTTGGTTAATACTCTATGTATGTACCTTTAGCGATTATTTTTCGATTGGAATAGGCTATTTGACAATGCGAAAAATAAAGTGTCAATTACTGTTATCAGTATAAATAAAGAGTTTAAAATGGTTTTTTATTATCGTAAGTTGAAAATAATAATATATTTATTTAAAAATCTGTAAATAAAAAATGCATTTTTTAAATGTTTGTCACGTGACACAAAACGCTCCTGATTCGTCTAGTTTATGATGACGTCACCTGCTTGTAAACCTCGTTTGCCTACGTTTGTGGATAATATGCAGAATACAGGCAAGTGACGTCACCGACCCCATAGCAGCGCCATATTGTCAAAGTAGCGTTTTGGCAAGCTATTTAAATATGGAATTTTTTATTTGATATTTTTCAGCAAATATGTACCAGAATAAAAAAAAACGACTTTTACTGGGTTCCTTAAACTCTACTTCATAATATAAAATAGTTTTTTTAAAACCTGTCAAATTGCCTATTAAGTCTTCGTGATAATATCACAGTAAAACCTACCTTTTGTCCAACGACGAAAGGCACAATGACATCATCCTCCGCGTGCAGTATGAGGACCGGCAGCTTGGGCACGCGCGCGAGGTGGCGGTCGGAGCAGAACGAGTGCTCGCGACACGAAACGAACGGGGTCACGAATGTACTCTCGTAGTAAGGCAGCCATGTCACCAACTAAACAAGATTTCATTAATAATTATAACAATATCACTTACTTAGCTAACACTCTGTAGGCGATAAACCCACTGCTCCGTGCTCCGCTGTGGATTTTAATATTGTGTGCAAATGTCATCAATTAGTATGGAAATTATTATTATTTATTATTTTTGGAGAGTGGACGCCAGCAAGGCCGGACGGGTGATCAGTCTCCCTAGTTGGAACCATTTCACCCAGTTCCCCGAAGAAGAAGTCCCCTGAAAAACAGGGGGGGCGGGTTATCGTTCACCCCACCGGCGTCGGACCCTCGAACCTTCCTGTGCGCTTACAATACCTGTTGAGTTCACTTAGCGTCAACTGCTTTAGATCCTCTTCTTCTAGCTTGTCCGCTTCAAGAGCTCCCAGCGCAGTGATGCATACATTGGGCATTCTGCCATGAAGTGGTACCTTGTTTCTTCCTTTTCTTTACATTATTGTATGGAAAACCGCGTTGTCCGCCGCTAGCGGATTCTGCCACTAGGCGCGGAGGCGCGGAGCAATCTGTCAGTACGAGTCGTATTTTTGAAACAATCAAATAAATGTTTTTGTATAATACCGCTTTCGTATGCAAATCTTGCGATTACGTATGCCATAAGTATACGATTGTTTCAATAAAACAGCTGCTTCTCCGTCGGCGCGCGCGGCATCCGCTGCTCTGGTGCCAGTGGGTGAATCGCCTAAGTCTCTATGATTTTATGAAACTAACCGAATCGTCCATAAAATATTAGAAATCATAAGAACCAACATAGTAACTTATTATACTAGTGGGAGTCCTAGGAGTTCGAGTCTGGTGTCTACGGGTTCATCTCGCGAAGGCGAAAAGGATTGCGTTATGAAATTTCCAGAAAAGAAAGGTCCAGAAATTGAAATCCGAGCATAAATATTATATAACGCTACAGCAAACTTTCCCCTCATTTAGTTATTAGATTTTTACCCTGTATTTGTAGTAAAAGACGATATTCTTGCCAAATTTCATAGTTCAACGTCAACGGGAGGTACCTTATGAATTTTGATTCCCTTGAGTGTAGAATATGTTTTTTTTCCGACATAAACGGTCCTATCTTTTTTAACGTTAATTTATAAGTTTGATTTTTTTACACCTTGAACAGACTGTTGACCTGAATACTTGGTTTTAATTTCAACTCGATATCTCCACTCCACGTGTTCACGAGATAATCGAAGACAGAGGGACGTATGGACGGACATACGGACAACAAAGTGATCCTATAAGGGTTCCGTTTTTGTTTATTTTGAGGTACGGAACCCTAAAAAATAACAATTACAAACCAAAAGAAATATAAATGACACTTAATTTTATTTTTTTATGTAAAAAATGATTTCAGAAGAATATGTTTTGTCTGAGAACTGCAAAATCGGCCTTGAAACTCTTTAAAATTATATCTGACCTTGGACAACGGATGCTTAGCCACTTCGTCAGCCAGGTTATTGAAGGGGGCTTCAAGTATCAGTCCTTGAGGTGGTGGCAAAGGTTGCTGTCTCTCCAGGACTGTGGTGGATAGGTCTTCGAGGTTGCCCAGTAGATGGGACGATATGCCTGTACCTGATAAAAGGAATAAAATGCTCTATTTTTATGAATGTAGGGTTTATTTTAGATAGAACGAGGTGCTCCAGCCCCCCAATATCAACACAACTATATCACGCGATATAAATGATATAGCGTATGAAACTGTATTGTCGACAAAGATCAGATGCTTGAAATGCAGACGAGTTTAAAACGCCAGATTCTATGAATGCCAGATTCTACAAATGTCTGATTCTATAAATGCCAAATTCTTTAAATACCAGATTCTATTAATGCCAGATTATATTAATGTCAGATTTCGTATCAATAGAATCTGGCATTCATAGAATCTGGCGTTTTAAACTCGTCTGGCATTTCAAGAATCTGACATTTGTCCACTAAACCGTCTTGTGGTTTTACCCCGTTGAGAAGTGAGCAGAACAACGCCTACAGGATACAAGAAGTGGGTAGATATGTAGGTACCTGATGGAAGCAATAATATAGTCGTACTCTAATTGCTGTAGTGGGTTAATTTAGATAGAACGAGGTTGCAGAAGCTATGCTTGTACCAGCTGTAGACGATTATGGACTTTATTTTTAAAGAAGTAATGTCTATTTGAGATAGAACGGCTACAAAGACTACAAAGTACGAATCCTCGGGGTGGTGGCAAAGGCTGCTGTTTCTCCAGAACTGTGGTGGATAGGTCTTCCAGGTTTCCCAGTAAGTGGGTCGATATGCCTGTATCTGAAATATCTGTATCTGTATAATGATCTCTAGGAATTAATTATTATAGAGCATATTACAGCCATGAGGCTAGTTATTTTAGATAAACCAATACAGAGTTGAAAAAAATACTGATGTAGACGATTTTTAACCGACTTAAAGAAAAGGAGGAGGTTCTCAATTCGATGTATGTATTTTTTATGTATGTTCACCGATATTTTAGACCCTATTATTAACGCAATAGTGACCCAAAAATATACCCAGAAATTCAGATGAACTTCTTCTCTATAAATACCTAGCTATTTACTAATCATATGAAATGTATGCAAAACGTGTACATGTCTGATACTCAATTTACTTTACCAAAATGAGATTTTTTTTCTAAAAATGATACTCAATGTTTCAGCAATGTGTATCATAAATGATACAAGCTGATCCTGTATTTCCTTCTTTGTTTGTCTTTAACTTACCGATTTTGACAGTAACATACCTCGCCATGCCTAAAGAACTCTATACGAATATGGGCCGTCACTTGCCGTTCTTCTCCACCGCGTTGTGATGCCACTTGTAGACCATGGAATCCTAATATTCAAGTGTTATGTTATAAATGTCGTATAATTAAATAAATCGAATTTTCGCGAAAATCCTAGGGATATTGGGAAAACACGGATAATTAGACAAAAGTAACATTTCTCAATGTTACTGAAAAAAGATAGGGGTTTGCAAAAATACGAATTGCATTAGTACCATTGAATAAACTTCACTCTGATTAGCTTGATTTTTGCTTGCTGGCCAACTATTATTCTGATTCTCACCTTTGTCTTATTACAAATCCGTGGTTTCGCAATATCCCTAGGATTTACGCGAAAATTCGATTTATCTAGTTATCCTACGACATAAACATGACAAACATTATTGGTTACCACAAAAATACACACACATACCTTATGAATGTCTCTATACGAATATGGTCGGTCTCCTGCAGTTCTGTGCGACGTGTTGTGAAGCCACTCGTAGACCACTAGGGAATCCTACTCCTCAAAATTTAATGTTATAATTAAAAACATAACAAACATTATTGTTTACCTCAAAAATGGCTACTTTTTTATGAACAACGGGGATACTCTCAGCCTTTATCGTCCTGATGTTAAGTATTGATAAGGCTGAAGATGGAAGCGCGCCTCTCCCGGAATCCTCCACCACAGAGGAACTGGCTATCTTATCTCTAACTGCCGGTTCACACCAATGCTGAAAACATTGTTGCTACCTAAGGACATACCTAAGGAGTGTCCCCATACGAATATGGGCGGTCTCCTGCCGTTCTTCTCCACCGTGTTGTGAAGCCACTCGTAGACCACCAGAGAGTCCTCCACCACTCCATCTTCGGATGGATTAAGGTTTGTGGAATCACCGTAACCTGACAATACAGGATGAAATAAATTTACCTTATTTTACAATGACGCTAGCTTGCAAAACTTAGGAGACGTATTCGAATCGTCACGTCAAAAAAAATGTATAGGAAAAGCACATCTTAAGTGCTAACGGTAAATATTATTTAAGTATTTAAGTGCACTTTACTTAAATACGTAAAAGTTGTTTTAAAAATGTATAGAAAAATTTAGTTCCGTTAACGTCCAGTAGGACTCAATCATCATCATCATCATGATCATCAGCCTGTGGACGTCCACTGCTGGACATAGGCATCTCCCAGCTCACGTCTATTGTGGCGTTCATATGTGGATGACGACCTGTTTGGCGCAGGGGTACTAACCCCACCTTCTGCGCCAGAGGTCCCGGGTTCGATCCCCGGACAAGACAAATATTTGTGTGCATGAACATGTCTATTTGTCTTGGTCTGGGTGTTTAATATGTATATTATGTATGTATTTACAAAAAAAAAAGCATATAAGTATGTTTATCCGTTATCTAGTATCCATAACACAAGTTCTTCATGATACTTAACATGGGTTAGATAATTGGTGTGATTGTATGGAAATATTTATTATTTATTTATTTATTATTATAGGAGGATATTAGCCTACTGCTACCACGCTGGCCAGACGGGTTGGTAGAGGGTTTGTTTCAAGTTTTCCTTCTCTCGCACAGGTGTTCAATGCGTCGAGCCTCTTAGTCGACTCTTACGACATCCTAGGGAGTGGTGACACTTGTATTCTTAGGCCGTCACCACACGGCACAGGACTCAATATGACACAATATCAATGCTCAATACCTCAAAAGTACATTTGTTGACGTAACGATAAGATGCAACGCAGCTTAAAAGTGGGTTGTACCATGTTACTTAACATAATTATTATTACTATTGTGGCGGCACCTACCAGACGCCGCACATACCACTACACAAGGTGCTGTGACAAGTAACCACCGTGCAACTAATAGATGCCGCTGATAACAACGTAGTACGCAACATCGCTCGGAGTATGGAAAACCTACATCTCGCTAGCAAAGTAACAACAGCTACCTAGCCTTTATAGAACTTCCGAAGATCTAGGACCGTGGTCCCCGGACTACCAACACCCAGTCCGGAGGAAGAGCTCGCTAATCGACCTTCTTGCAAGTGGCTTACCATCAACCACCTTTCCATACTCCCACCATCTCCTACACTATTAAGTTTTCATCAGCTTAAAAAATTATGGTATTTGACAACTTTGACAAGAAAATTATAATTACATTTAGATGGTGCAAAGCAGCCTAAATGAATAAAATAAATTCTATGCTGTGTCTTACCTCTGTAGTCAAAAGCTATAGTATGAAAATCCATTTGTTGAAAGAATTTGTACAACTGTATTCTATGTGAGGCTGCGCGGGAGTTTGAGTTACCTGCAATGGTAACAAATAACAAATAAATTATTAAAAAAAGTAGGAAACTACTACAAAACCATAATCTAATGATAGAACTGGTTTAAAACTGATGCTACAGATTTCTTAAGACGAATTCTATCAGTGCTTATCGTGTTACATAACATAACACAAAAAAAAGTTGTAGCAGACATGTTGCCACGAAAAATTCAATATTATGGAAAGGCAAATGTTTGGTCTGCTTCTGTGTTTTGCGTAAAAGGGTAGCTACTTTCAACACCTTACTAATTCTAACCTTGAGCTTGTGGTGTGTGATTTCAATAAATAAAAAATTCGACTTACCATGACAATACATCATAATAGGGGTTTTAGATTTGGCCAATTCTTCATCTAACTTTCTACTTAGCTCTTCTCTATCAATATTATCCTCAAAGTCCCCTTTAAGTCTTTCATACACCGATTTTGGCAGTATGTGCCAAATTCCTGCAATATAAAATCACTTTTTTTTTAATAAACAGCTATTTACTGATCATATAAAATCTATAAAAAGCGTGCTGATACACCAAGATTTCACCATAGCGAGTCGCCTGTCTCATATATGATACACAATATTGTTTATTTTTTTCCTCTTGCCTTCAACTTACCGATTTTGACAGTGCAGTTGTCAACCTTTGACTGGTACTGGAGGCTGAGGTTGCGGCCTCCTTCGATACCGCTGGCGGAGGGCTCATCATACTCTATGTATAAAGGCCACTGGACTGTGGATACAAAGACAATTACATATAAGTTTTAGGAAACAAAAAATTACAAGAAAGAGATAAAATGATTATTGATTCACTACACAGAAATAATCATTTTATATTGATTTTTTACAGGATGTTCATGAGTGAAAAGAAAATAGAGAGAAACTGTTGGTAAATTTCGCCAACACTTATAATGGCAAAATAACAAAATAAAATTCTATAGAAAGTACTTGCAATATTGATAAATATTTAACAAGAAAATATACTAGAAAAGAGCAACTAGCCTCATGTCGCCCTGACGAGATTCGAACCCGCGTCCTTGGGAATCCGGCCCAATGCACTAACCAATCTTTCGAATTCCGCCGACATGAGACTAGTTGCTTTTTTCTAGTATATTTTCTTGTTAAATATTTATCACATAATAATAGCATTGTAAAATGCAAAATTAAAAAGTGATAACACCTACAATATTTTATATTTTTAAATTTGATAGTGTTTGAAATCAATTATTGGCAGTAGATTATTAATTATCACTATTTATCTAACCGTTTCTGAATAAGAAATAATAAAATGTAAGTAGCAGAAAGTTACTGAGCTGTTTAAATATTTCAAGCTTTCATTAAAAAATTAACTATGCCACCTAGAAACTTTTGAAATTATATTCTGTTTTTGTTAAATGCATTTAATCTTCAAACTTTATTATAGTAATAACTTATATAGTTTTGATACCATAAATACTTACCAAAGTTAGCAAAAATAAGGTTTCTTCTAAATGTCTTTGAATATTTGAATATTAGTGGCACCACAGCCACATGGAACACAAACAATCCAGCTGATATAGAAGCACCTAGTAAGAGCACCCTGGAAAAACATATTACAATTTCAAATACTTGAGAAAGAAATATAAATGATTGGGTACTAAAATGAACTTTAACTTTTAACTTTTGTTTTATTGTGGTTTCACCCGCATGGTTCCCGTTCCTGTGGGAATATCAGGATAAAAGTATCCTATGTTACTACTTATCCGTCCTTTCAACTAACTCTATGCCAAAAATCAAGTCGATTGGTTGCTTAATTAGGGTGTGAAGGAAAGACAAACAAACACAATTTTGCATTTACAATTTTAGTTAGGATTAGGATTGTTTAGATAACTATTAGTAAACATTTAGAAGGGACAAGAGGGGAAGATGTTTATTTTCATCATGTCTAAATGACTTAAAGGCTTTATGATAAAGTCTCTTTTAATTTAATCAACTTCTTTTTCTCCCTGGCCTATTGCTACAACCTAAAATAAGAAAAATAATCACTGTTTACTTTATATGACAATAGAACGCATAGAATAGCAATAGATAGCTGCAATATTAAATTATCTCTGTCTAATCATAAATTAGCAGCTTCTATTTTGAATGGATATGGGTAAAAAAATTCACAGCCGCCAACAATAATTATTAAGAATACCAAGTGAATATTAAATTTTAAAAAATATAAACACACGCTCATATAGACGTAATAATGTAATAAACAGTAAAATAACTCACCCAGCAGTATACAAAGGCACACAGATTACTATTCCTCTAACATCAAACATTTTAGGAAGCATTTCAGTATAGTTATAGTTATCGAGACTGTAGGAAGGAATGTGTAAAGACTTGGGAATGTAGGCTACGTAGGTAACCAAGAAATGAAAGTTGGGGAAATTAAAATAACGCACTACAAGAAAGTACAACCATGCAAAGTAATGATTGCGACAATATTACGTGGATATCGGAATGCTTGCTATAGGAAAATTCTACTTTAACTTACAAATAAATTAGTTTGTGACACAAACATTTCAATTTAAGCTTAGTTCAGATTATATCTTAATTATGTATTGCAGTAAATATTCTGTAAAATTAAATGCGTTTTTCGCTCGATTAAAAACTTCGAACTTTTTGACTTGACACTTGACTGACTGAACTGACACTCGATTGAATGACATTAACACTGACACTGACATTTGAGTTTTGACAATGTCAAATAGACTTGATCTTGGTGTTGTTACTCAATTTTACAAATTACCCGACGGGCAAGGCAAATAATAAAACAGTTCACCAAATAAAATATTTTACTTTGTGAACTGTTTTATTATTTCTCTTACATAAGTAATATGTTGGCGCAGTGACCCGAGGTAAATAAAACGAATTAAAAATTATTCTACATTTATTTAAACTTATGTAAATGAACTTCGTTTAAGCACCTAGTCAGCAAGTTATGAAAACTCAAACATTCAAATATCTGATGTGATGAAAAATAACTCAAAACATTGTACGATTTTCAATACATCTGTACTGTACACAACATTACATTTTAGGGCATTAATTAATGGCTTGCTCGCGTTAAAAGTATAATAACCCATTTAGTCATTTTCGAGTAAATTTATGTATTACCTTATATTAAATACCTAGCTGTGCCCGCAACTTCGTTCGCTTGAGCTTCGGAATGCATCCGTTGCAATGCTTCCCGACATAGAATATTTTCTTTTCACCCGTATTGACGCGGGACGTAGGATAGCCGCGAATAAACAGGTGTTGGAATTTGTTTAATAAAATTTTTAGTTCACTTATTTGGCCCTCATTAGTTAAGTCACAATCTAAATTGTCGAATTTTTCGCAATGAGATTGCATGCGGTAGACCACAGGTTGGTGAATAAGCTTTGCACCTTGGGAATTCACCACCACACTAAGATTTGTGTTTTGAATGAGGTTCATCCCTATTAAAATATCTGAGCAAACTTCGTAGTCCGGGACTACGTGAAACTGAAGTTCTATTTGCAAGCCATCAATAATACAAACAGTTGTAAAAGTTGACAGTGATACGACTGTAAATTGCCCTATACCCCTCAAATAATTAACCTCATCAATCCTTTTACCCGGTAGTCTTGATGCTACTGATTCGCGTATTAAAGAGCATTCCGCCCCGCTATCAAAAATCCCGAACAGTTTTAAACCTTCAATTACAATTGGCATAGAATTTAATTTAGGTATCCCCACACAATTCACATTCGAAACTATCGCGCGTTCACATTTATAACACGTCTCATAAGTGTGCCCTACTCTCGAACAAAATGTACATGTCGGTCTGTTATCCTTTTGAGAGACTGTCTTATCTCCCTGATGAAGCAGTTGAGAATTTTCCTCCTTTTTACGATATCGACAATCACGCGTGTCATGACCCGGCTTTTTACATACTTGACAAAACAATGACGGTTTATCAGAGAACCGTGGTCGCTTAACGGGACCTTGTTGAACGTTTGATGTACTGGGACCAGGACGTTTTGAGCGTCGAATGGATGAAGCTATTGAAATCAGTTCGGGCACCGAGGTTGCTCTGGCACTTAAAAGTTCGACCCTCAAACGTTCATCTCCAATACAACCAATTACAGCTTCAACTGCGTCATCATTAGATAATTTATCTTTTGTGATACGTCGCCATAATATACCCAAGCTTGTGACAAGAACTGCGCAATGTCCTTTGAGCTGTCGTAACTATGTTCGCGGAAACGAACGACATCGCGGGAATATCTATTCTCCGGTTCAAATGTTGTAATCAAAACATCGCGCAATTCCTGCCACGTGGTTGTAGAAACCAACCAATTGTCTACCCACAACCTGGCGCGACCTTTAAGCAAGCTGCCTGCCTTCATCCTTACATCGTAGTCGCTCAGGTTGTAGGCATCCATAGCGGTGGTCACATGCTGACACCATTCGCGTACACCAATATTCGCATCGGGATCGTATGATGGTAAAAACACGTCATTAATTTTTACTTTAGGTTTAGGTAAAGAAGTTAAACGATCCGATACGTGTCTCATCACTTGCAGCATTTGAGAGAAAAACTCTGCTGGAACCCCGTTAACAGAAGCGTTACAATTTGTGATTAAATCATCAGGGCGAGCAGAAGTGGGTGGTAATCCCACTTCTGATAACGGCGGACTATGGTCAGCAGAGCCTTTAGAAACAATGGCGTCAGCATCGCCGACGCCACTATTCCTATCGCTAGGATCACTCATAATCAGAAATGATGAAACTCAATACCAGTGTACACTTTTATTAAACAAATAATAAATTCTTAATCGTTATTACAATAACTAAAAAGGTACTCACAAGATTCCAAGCAGTAACACAAACACTGTCTTGCTTCTCACGAAACTTCACCAATAATGGCGGCCAAACCGTTTTCTAATCAACTGAACATCGTTGGGCGGAAATGCCAATAATCAGAACATGATTTTAATAACAAAAATTAACTCATTGATTTTTCACAGAGATAAAACAATGTTGACAAATCGTTACTGATTTTTCTAATGTGGTTTTTGTTCTTAACTTAATTTTAGCTCCATTATCAAACGCAACCCAATCGGCGGGAAAATGCCAGCGGAAGTTGCTGTATGAGAATGAATCTAAATTAGTTTATCAATTTAAAAGTTAACGTAAAACAATTGTAAAATCACTAATAATTTTAATAATGTGATTTTAGTTTAAAACTTATTTTTAAACGCATTGTCAGCTGAAACATCCAAGCCGGAAATAAGGCGGCGGATGTTGCGAGCTGAGAACGAGTTTAGTTCTTTGAGTGTTACTAAAACCTAATTTTCTGCTTTTAATTGAGAAGATTACTATTTGAAATCAATGATAATCACAACAATAATGCATGGTAAATATTTGAATTTTAGAATCATAATAAATGTTTCCTTGCGTCGACATATAATATTCTTTCTTTAGTAGACAATCTTTTACATGAATCTTAAACTTTTCAAAAGGCAAATTAAAAATACATTGTGGAATTTTATTGAAAAAATTTACACCAAGACCCAAGAAAGATCCGTGAACCTTTTTTAGCCTGTATCGAGGCATTACAAGTTGATTTTTATTTCTCGTATTAAGATTGTGCACATCACTATGTTTGGTATATTCTGATAGATTGCGACGAACAAAAATTATACAGTTCAAAATAAATTGAGATGCAGCTGTTAATATACCTATCTCTTTGAACTTATCCCTAATAGATGTTTTAGACCCTAGCTGATAAATGGCTCTTATTGCTAAAAAAAGTTAAATTAAAAAAGTACTCTGACGCGCTAGGCCGCAAAATGCGATTTTCTACGCAGAAACTGATTGACAAAATCTCCTTTTCAGAGCGTGTGAGGTGAAAAATATATTATTATGTTTGGTTATCAATATTCTACTTAACAAAAACAGGAACTTATAAAGAGATCATCGAAAGATAAAAAAATTACACTTTGAGACATATTCACTTCTACAAGAGGTAAAAACTCAAGAAAACTCGAGTCAGAATTTTAACAATTTGTACATGTTGGCGATTGATCTTCTTCTTGATCTTGATCTTCTTCTCTGGAACTAGAAGAACCAGAATCCACATTTTATCTCTATCCCACATTCTTGTGAACAACTTGCTGTCTCCTCTTGCTCACAATCAGTGATTTGTTCATTGTCACACAAGGATTCCACAGTTTTCTGGACGGACTCTGAATCAGATTGATTTTGATGTTCATCCTCCAGTAACTGTGCTTTCGTTCTTCATTAAAAATACCAGCCAGGTATTTACTTACCAAAACATAAGGAAAGTGTGTTAGAGTGAATGTAAAAAATAACAACGTAGGTAATTGGTATGGGGGTAGCTTACGACCCCAGCAGTGTACGTACTTCCAGTTCTAATTACTTTAAAGTGACGCATGCCCGTCACCCGCTGCACCCTGCGACATAATGAGATTACCTAGAGGCGCAGGAGTTTAAGTTGTAAAACCATAAAGTTATGTTGAAAAGTTTGATGTCCTGGGGTAACTTTTGACCCCCGATACCAGTTAAGGGTTACGTTAAGATACGGACTACAAATATATATGAAATTCTGTTGACTCGAATTAGTGTTTTTGACGTGATTCTCTTTCAAACACAGACATACAAACAAACGGAAAGACAACATTTAAAAAATTATAGAACTTGGTTCTGGTGCTTATTATGAGTCATCCAAATTAACTTTATTGCAAGTCCAAGCTATGTACAGACTCACCGAACTTTGATTCTTATTATAAGTTTAGATATTAGAAATTGTACGGTAGATTGTGTTAAAATGGATGCTCACAACTTGTACATTACTATATAATTTGTGCTCACAACAGGATGTCGAGGACAGCAAAAGAAACGGCGGGTTGGAAAGGAAAAAGGATCGTATATTAGGAAAAGTAATATTTACAGGCAGAAGGAAAGACAAGTTAGCTATTACAAGGACCAATGACAAGAAAAGAGTTAATGTACATATGCTATTTCTTTAATTTTTTAATAATATTACTGAGGAATGCGCTTCTTTTTTAGATAATAACTCAGACGCGGGGCCAATGCAGATTGATGGGTGTTAATGACTGAAGAAGGAGCAACGGCTCAGGGTTGGACCAGACCTTCCAGCAAGCTAGCGCCTTTTTCCGTCGCCCTATCCCTTTCTGTAGCTCAGAACCGTTCACTTGCCAGAGCGAGGAAGGAGGTAAAAGGGGATAGTGTGTTGACAGAAGTGGTCCATCCAACCCTAAAACGTCTCTTCCTTATTATTTATTTATTTTAATAACGATCACGACTTACAAATTTATGTCTTTTCAAATTCTTGAACCATCTTTTTGATAGGTCAGATTTCACTGTAACTCCCGTCTCTTTATCAAACACATCCAATGAAGGATCTGTGTAACAAACTATTTCTAGAGATTCACAAGTTTCAATTTCATTATTCAGCTCAGCTGCTTTCATAATATTTTTAATAGTAGGCGAATAAAAATGATATTTTCCATACAATCTCTCGTAATCTCCTATCAAATTCCCAATTAGTCTAGCTCGGTACACCAATTTGATTGTTATAATGGTTTTAAATGCTTTCAGCTTTGTAATTAGTGTTTGTCCCGGTCTTATACTAATTATTCCTTTCTTATTTACACCTATTTTTACCATAGTACTCCTTTCGGTACGTTCTCTCCATTTATTTACGTATTTAAATGCAGTATCACCAAAATTCACTATAACATTATAGAAGGTATCTTCATCAGGCAAGCCTCTATCCGACCACGATGAATATACGAGATTTTCCACACTTTCACTTAGACTCCTTAACGTTTTAACAGTTTCTGTTGAATTGTTTATGTGTTCGTGGGTCTTCAGGACGATTTCTTTTCTAATGAAATCAACAATTTCAGCTTTTACTACACGCAAATTCCTTTTTGCTTCTGGCCATTTGAATTTCTGAAACAAATCTCCATACCTAGTTGGATCTTTCAAGAATATGTTGTCAGGCGCTTTTCCAAGTTCGACTCTCATTCCTCTGTTTAGATTATCTACACTTATATTGAACAATGCAATTTCGTGGTCTGTTACTACTTTGTTGTCAGCATCTTTAAAGTCTACGTAAACATGGCTCATATGGGAAGCCACAGTCACATTTAGAATAATTTTTGTATGGCATAACAATGGAAAAAATAAAATAAATAGGATTAGAAACATAGTGTTTTGATTTCTTTACAATCTGGTATTGAATGGTAAATCTTTGTAAACACTATTAATTAAATAAAACGTTTCAATGAAATCAGAGATAAAAGCTTTATGTAGATACGTAACATAGTTTATTTGTTTTGATTTCAATATGGACATTCATTTTACGCGGTTGGTTGGTCTCTGGGTCATGATCTTTTTGGGTTTGTGTCTTTTATGTATAAATCCAGAAATGTAATACGTTTTTCCCTAAAAGCCATCATCCGCGAAATACGATAACGTGATACTAAACCGTTACTACACTTCAGTCGTCGAAAAGACCCTCAGAAAGACAATAAATATATAACACAACTGACATAATCAACAAGCGAACGGAGACCGATGAAGAGCTAAGCGATCAAAATTGACTTATTGAACTAAAATCAAGTTTATCAGTTTATCAGAGGTCAGATACTTTATACGTATTGATTTATGAAACATAGGAAATACTTCGGCTCCTCTCGCATTAATACCTACAAAATTATATAAAGGATTAGTTTCTTCAGATTTAATTTAATAATCTTTGCATCGTATAACATGGTATTGTAATTTGTCTCATTTTTTCCCTTTATTACCACACAGATAGCATTGTTTAAATTTTTGTTAAACAGATAAAATGTACAAACATACCTGCTTACAAATGATATCTACTTAATATAATCACGAATTACGTATTTGAATAAAAAAATCAACACAATTAATTCCTGGAGTTGCTTTTTAACATTGGTAATTTGGGAGTTGTAATATAAATAACTTTTAAAGGGAAAGAACAGTGGGGAGTTTAAGAATATATAAAATAAAGTTATACGTATTGATAAATACAATTCAGCAAGGCAGTCTTAGTTTAAATAATAACTATAAGTGGCCATGAAGATACTTCAGTATTTATTATTAATTATTTGTTTGAAAGTTATTAATGCCAAAATTCGCATTGATATCACATCCGGCTCAAGCGAAAGAGATGTAGCCATAAATTATTCTGGTATAGAATTAAAAGTAGTCACAGATCGTGAAATAAAGTTATTTGGTATCAACGATTGGAAACTGAAGGAAGCTTTGAAGAAACGCTACGGAAAGAAACCGACCAACGTATACTTGAAAAGTCCCACGCCATGGGGCGACCTGTACAAGAAAAATCATTGGGAGCAAGTAAAGAGAGTGTTGACAATAACATCGGCGAGAGTGAAGAATGTTTCAAAAAAACCTGTCATAGTGACGTCACAGGATTTCGAAAACTTTTCCAACAGAACGATCAAAGTGAACACAGGCATTAGTCAATCAGTAGAAAACTCAATAACAACCAGCTGGTCCAAAACTAATGAAATCGCCGTGAGTCAAGAAGTTGAATATGATGTAAATGTTATTTTCGAAAAAGTTACAGCAAGGATGGGGATTTCTTACACTTCAAGTTGGGGGAAAAGTGAGGAAAAGTCAGAAACTATTACAATAGGTGCTAGTACATCAATGGAAACAGAATTAGGTCCCGGGCAGGCGGTTACGAGCGTTTTAACAGCAAACAGAGGTAACTTGGAAGTTGAAGTGGTTTACAAAGCAATACTGAGAGGTAACGTGGCGGTGAACTACAGACGAGAAGTGAACGGCCATCATTTCTGGGGTCCTACTATACAGGATGTCATGGTAGACGGGAATTTGACAAACGAAGTCACGACTGTACAAACAATTAGAGTAGGCTTCTATTCTGAGGCGTCATTGAAGGTTTACGACAAGGTTACTGGGAAGCCGGTGTGAAATAAATGCTTTACTTATTGGAAAACCTGTTTCAATAAGCGACTAACGGATTGAAGTATTTTTATAGGCGTAACTAATTAAGCTTCAATTTATAGCAACAAACAAAGGAGTTTAAATGAAATCCTGTTTGAGTAATCATTAGTTTTCATAGTAGGTACTTTAAAAGTTTGTACCATAGAGCAACGCGGCTTCCGTGCTAGGAAAGTAAGCCGCGTTTTTTTTTTTTTTTTATTTTTTTTTTTTTATTTCATAATCAAAAATATACAAAAAATACAAAAACTTAATTTTCACCAAACTGCGTAACAGTTTGTCGGCGAAATATAAATAGTTATGCTCTATTACTTAATTAATAACAATACATCAGAAATTGATTGGTGCATTTATATTGCGCCCTATTAACTTGGACGATATTATAAACTGTTTAATCGTCTAAGTTTATACCACTCCTTTTTTGTTAGCACACAATACAGTTCGTAACTAGTATAATTTTGACGGTGGTCCGCAAGTCTCGGTAGCTCGTATAGTTAGAGCATTTGGATCGGATTCCCAAAGGTCGGTTCGAGTCCCATCTGAAAATTCACTTGTGGCCGAATTGACTTTTTCCAATATTTTTCTATTTAAATTTTGTCAGTATAGAGATAGATTCGATAAAAAAATAGGATACTTTTTATCCCGATATCCCCACGGGTACGGAACCACGAGGGTAAATCCATGGACGGCAGAGTAAAATTACATTAAAATTCATACTTATGGTAAATTTTAAATAGAAAAATATTGGAAAAAATTAACTCTCGGTAAGTAAGGAAAGTCTCGGTAGCCTAGCGGTAAGAGCATTGGACCGGATTTCCAAAGGTCGCGGGTTCGATTCCCGTCTGAGAATTCACTTGTGGCCGAGTTAATTTTTTCCAATATTTTTCTATTTAAAATTTACCATAAGTATAAAAAATAGCATTGAAAAATGCAAAAATTACAAAATCATAAAAAAATCATACACTTTATTTATCTAAAATAGTACATTATCACACGCCAGACTCAGGTCAAGGCGAATGGACTGATAAATCGATGTACTAATGAATCTCATCTTAACTTACGTAACAAAAGTCGCTTAAGTCGGTCTATTAGACCAAATAGCGTCGTTTGGTATCGGCTGAGTGCGTCATTTGTTCGTGAACGACCCCTTATGGGCTAATTAGGGCCGCTTGCAACGAGAATCGTAACTAGGCGTTTCCAAGTGGCATTTTCACATAGTTACAATTCATTTGTATATTTGAAAAAATAAAATGGTCCTAAATGTGATCCTTGGGGAACTTCAGTCCTTACAAAGACATTAGAATTGTGCTAAAAACAGATTTTGGGTTAGTCCCATGTGTTTTATAGAACATGACGTCGACAGAGACAATACAATATTGTACTAGTAAAGGTAACATTTCTAGCCTTTTTCTATGTACACAAAAAAGTTTGTTTACGTTGGAATAACAAAAGAAAGAAAAATCTTACTTGTTCTATGGAAGAAATAGGACAAATTGTCTTATTTTCTCCGATGACGTCAAGTTCTATAGAACAAAAATGGAACTTCCCCCAAAATCTGTTTAATAACATTTTAATATAATAAAACGGTATAATACACACATCAAAAGTGTCTATATTTTAGGACCGATTTTTTTCTTCAGGTTTACAAATTTTGAACCTTAAGAAAATAACTTAAGTAACTATTTTCCCTTACTAAACGGTCAACTACAGCTTAAACTCTAGTTAGAAGTTCGTGTAACCGGACCCAAGTTGCATCTTTTGTGCATATGTCACGCATAAGCAAATCAACAAAGCAGTCGTGATATTCAAATAACGGCTCAATTTCACCTTCATTAAGATTCAAAATCGAAATAGAAAGTAATTTATCTAACAGAAACAAAAATATCTTTTGTGCTATCACAACGGATGCGCTTGATATGTGCCCTTGGCTTACTTTAGGTTGATTAAAGGCCGTTTAATCGATTTTTTTTCAATGAACGAAGGTAAGGTTATGACATTGAAAGAAGAGTTTTCCCTAAATTCTAAAATATGGAGGCAAATTTTAGGCGAACCATAACTATCTTTTCTGCTTCCATATTATTATAAATATAAAAGCCTGGTTCGCCCAAACCAAAGCTCAATTTTGGAATTCCCAAAATTCACTTACTAAAATTCATTTAAGTCTATCACGTGCTATCACTGCCTAGCACCATTTAAAATATCTAGTTTATGTTTCGGTCGGCGAAACATAAAAGAAAAATCCTCTAAAAGAACATAGAAAAGTCTAGAAATTAATACTTTGGTTTGTAACAAGTATAACATTTGAGGTGCCCTTTAATCATGTCATCCATCGTCTAAAGTAAACCTAGCTTGTTCACTTATCTTAGTAGAATTATTCTACTAATGTAGGCATCATCATTTTTTAATCGCGTTTCCTTATGAAGCTCAGAATAATAAAACAAGCGGCCGCCTGCGGTTACACACGCGTGGCTCCCGTTTCCGTGAGAATAACAGGATAAAAAGTACTTCTGTTACTCTCCGGCCTTTCAACTAACTATGTCAAAATTCAAGTCGATGGGTTGTTGAGTTAAGGCGATAAGGAAGAGCAAGCAACTTTAGCATTAACAATATTAGTTAGGATATTAAGTGTGTACAGGCTGCGCCAAACTTTATTGCGAGTCCGAAGTTGGCCGAAAGACGCGTCGCAGCAGCGAATTTTCGGTGTCAGCGGGAAGCAGCGGGACGTAATGCTGCCCAAGTAAGCACTCGCAGCTAACTTCGGACTCGCAATAGTTTTAAAAGTTTGATGCGGACTATAGGAATGTATGGTAGAGATATGGAAAATGGTGGTAGATGGTGAGCACAAGTACTAGTAGGAAGGTCATTTGTTGTGCTCTTCCTCCGGACTGGGTGTTGGTAGTCTGGGGACCGCGGTCCGACAGATGTTCGCCGGATGTTGTATATATGCTAGGTAATTGTTGTAACTTTGCTAGCGAGATGTAGGTTTCCATATCCTTGTTCATCGTATCCCATTCTGAGTTGCTGTCAGCGCCATCTGTTGTCAAGGTTTGCAAATTCCGTGTGTAGTGTAAGTAGTATGTGCGGCGTCAGGTAGGTGTCGCCACAAGTTTTTGCTTCTACCTGTTTATTTGAAAAGTCTGGAGCTAACAGTCAGAATATTCTATTTAACCAACTTCAAAAAAAGAAGAATCAATTCGTGGCGTATATATTTTTTATGTATGTTCACCAAATATTCTAAAACTGGACCGCTTGAAATGATTCAAACGCTATTACATTAGGTTTGTGGCCAAGCTGGTCTAATTTTTTTAATTTTTTAAATCGGTTCAATAGGTTTCAGGAAATTTTTAATGATTGATATAGTGTCGTTTTGGTAACTATTTACCAAGATTTTCAGTGTAAGTAAGTGTGGAACTTATTCTTACAAAAATGTGAAATAAAAAACTTCTTATAAAAAACCGACTTCAAAAAGTAAAAATAACCCTTTTTGAGTCAGTGCCTGTGCATGTATAAAAAAATTAAGTTTTTTTTATGAGGAGCTCGTGGCGCAGTGGTTCGCGCGCTCGGCCTGCGATTGTTGAGGTTAAGCAACTTCCGCAATGGTCGCTCACAGAATGGGTGACAAAAAATTTACTATCACGAGATCCTCCGTGCTTCGGAAGGCATGATAAGCCTGTTTGGAGGTCCAGTAGTCGGAGCGTACAGAGGGTGGTTTTGGCTTGGAAATGAAAACTCGCACAACGGTTAATATACTCAATATATTAAACATAAAAATATCGTCAGATTATAAAGATATAAACGGATAAAATCTATACAGGAAAAACACAGGGTGACGACCATGAGTCCATGACAGGAGGTGTCAGACAAAGACAGCGCGATTGGCTTATCCAACTTTTCTCATAAAAGTTATGCAAAGGCAACCACGACATACTGCCTAGTATTCACAGTATATAGTGTACTTAAAGCTAATTTAACACTTCCCCTTACACTATATACTACAGGCATCAAACATATACCTATGACTCTACATTACAAGTACAAGAGCATATACACTAAGTTAAGAAAAATTGTAAAAACATTTTACAAACTTCTAAACTAACTTAAAACTCAGTACCACTTACATAGGCATCACATTCAAACCCTTCATGAAACCATGATGTTTTGTTGAAGACAAAGCCTTGGTTAAGATATCAGCTATCATACAATCAGTCTGCAAGTAAGTCACAGTAATTAAACCTCTACTTATCAAATCTTTCACAAAATGATGCCGAATATCTATGTGCTTTGTCCTCTTATGACACTCTTTTGAATCTAAAAGCCTAATAGCACTCATATTATCATTTCTTAATTTACATTGAAGCCGGCATCCTGTCAATTCCTTCCAAAAATTACACATAAACAGGATGTCTTTACAACAGTCACTGATAGCCAGATATTCCGCCTCAGTGCTGGATAAAGCGACGCAGCGTTGTTTTCTACATTCCCATTTAATAGTATTGCTGCCTAGTCTCAACACAAAACCACTAAAAGATTTCCTGTCAATAGGGTCATTCGCCCAGTCGGCGTCTGCAAAAGCTTCTAAACAAAAAATATTATTTTCAGACCTTTTGAAAACTAGTCCATAGTGCATTGTTTTCTTTAAATAGCGAAGTACCCTTTTGGCAGCTATCCAATGACATTTATTAAAATTATTATTAAATTGACTCAACAAACTACAACTATAAGCAATGTCAGGTCGTGTACACACACATAAATACATTAATGAGCCAATTAATTCTCTATAATGAAACTTTGTCAAACAAGTATCATTACTATTTACATTATTAAATTTTTCATTCACAACCATAGGTGTAGATACCTCTTTAGCGTCTAACATATCAAATCTAGTCAATAACTTTTTAATATACTCAGTCTGTTTCAAAATTAAAACACCCTTTGACTTATCTCTTTGAACATTCATTCCTAAGCAGTTCTTTATTTCACCTAAGTTTTTAACACAATAGTTTTTGAACAATAGATCAATTAAACATTCTTTTACTTTCAAATTGTTCGTGAAAATAAAAAAAACATCGACATAGACCGCTAAGATTGTTAAGTTATTATTATTATTACCTTTCTTAACATATACACAGGGTTCACATTTTGTTTGAGAGTAACCATGCTTGACCAAGAAATCATTAACTGTCATGTTCCAAACTCTACTCGCTTGTTTTAAACCATAAATACTTTTTCTCAATAAGCAAACTTTGTTTCTGTCATCAACAAAACCAGGAGGCTGCTCCATATATATCTCTTCCTCTAAAGTACCATTTAAGAAAGCTATTGTAATATCTACATGATTAATATCCATATTTAATTCATTAGCTAGGTTGAAAAGAACACGCATTGTGGAATGCCGTACAACGGGGGCAAAAGTTTTGTCATAATCCACCCCAGGTTCCTGACTAAACCCTCGAGCTACTAAACGAGCCTTAAATTTATCAAAGCATCCTGAAGTGTCTTGTTTGACTTTATACACCCACTTACACTTAATGATATTCCTATCAACTGGCCTGTCCACCAATGTCCATACACCATTCTTAATAAGAGATTGATACTCTGTGTTCATAGCATCCTCCCATTCTAACTTATTAGTACTAGCCAATGCATCTTCATAGGATTGAGGTTCATAAAAAAGGTAAGCTTGAGAAAAAAGTGACAGATCATAATCATCAAACTTTTTGGGTACAGTACCTCTTGTAGATCTCACGGGACGCGGCGAACACCGTGGCTCCGACGCCGTCATCGTAATGTCAACCTCCGTGTCTTCAGAATCACTACATGACATAAATTCGATTGGACTCTCAAAATGCAAACTTTTGTTACCAATAGTGTCGCATGACGTCTCACTATGTGAATTGTCACACAACGCTTGTGTTGGCTGCTCACACACAGATGGCTGCTCACACACAGATGGCTGCTCACACATAGGTGGCTGCTCACACACAGGAGGAGACTCTCTCTCGCTGGGGGCCCTAGCTCCAGAAGAGGGCTCCGTCACTGCACTACTCAGATGTCCCAATCTCCTGTGCCATATATCCGTAGAACTAGCAGCATGAGCTCTTTGCTGCTCCTCCACAGTTGCCTTGCCGCAGTTGCTGGTGTTTTTCTGAGTCTATAATCCAATCTTCAGAGGCACATGCCGAAAAGGCAGACACGAATAAAGCTTCTTCAGACTTGTCCTGTGGCTTCTCCAATTTCTTGTCGCGTCTCAACTTAAAGCACTTTGCTTTGATGTGCTCTGGTTTTCTGCAATAGTGGCATATAACTTTCCTACTCCGGCCAACAAAAGCGACCTCATTCGATGAAACCTGGTTGCCATTTGACTTCGTGTTTCTACGATACTCCTCTTGAAGAAGTCTAGCTCTAACAGTCTCACTGCATAAGTTATCCTGAAAATTTGCAGCTTCCAAACTAGATACCAAGACGTCGTAGTCTTTAGGTAGACCACTCAGCAGGATCTCCGCGACTTCCTTGTCATCGATGACCTTCCCGATGTCACACAATTGTTGGACTATGGTTGTTACTCCATCGATGTATGCACTCATGTTCTCATAGTCATTAAAGTCAGCTCGGTGCAGCTGTCGCAGCAGTACAACTCGTCTGTACAGACCCTTATCTTCATATGCGTCTCTTAGTTTGGTCCAAGCTTCTTTAGCCGTTTTAGCCAAACGTACATGCTGAAAACAACATGGTTTCACTGCCAAGCAAATCCTTGCCAACGCCTTCTGGTCTTTAGCTGTGTCGAACGTAGACGTCCCCTCAATGCACTCCCATAGGTTTTCTAAAATCAAAGCCATGCGAGCCTGGAACTTCCATACATGGTAATTTCTCACGCCGTCAAGTTTTTCCAAATGAAACGTAGAAGGGGGCCCAAGCTGCCCGTTTCCATTAGTCTCACCAGGCATTGCTGATCGATTCTTGATCCGAATCCGACCGTGTGCCAAAACCAAACCAATACTTTGTCAAAAAACCAACCCTCTAATCCTGGGCTCATTACCTGTTTGGAGGTCCAGTAGTCGGAGCGTACAGAGGGTGGTTTTGGCTTGGAAATGAAAACTCGCACAACGGTTAATATACTCAATATATTAAACATAAAAATATCGTCAGATTATAAAGATATAAACGGATAAAATCTATACAGGAAAAACACAGGGTGACGACCATGAGTCCATGACAGGAGGTGTCAGACAAAGACAGCGCGATTGGCTTATCCAACTTTTCTCATAAAAGTTATGCAAAGGCAACCACGACATACTGCCTAGTATTCACAGTATATAGTGTACTTAAAGCTAATTTAACAAAGCCGTTGGTCCCGGCTGCGTTTGCAGTCGTTAAAACCCACCAATCCGCATTGGGCCCGCGTGGTGGGTCATGGCCCTTTCTCCTAATTCACCCATAAGGAAGGCCAGTGCCCCAGCAGTTGGGACATTAAAAATGGCTGGTGACGATTTTTATTTTCGTAGCGCAAATTTCCCACACAGGTTTCATCACGCAGTACGCTACGTCTCTCAGTCCAAGCACTCAAAGCCAAATGCGGCTGCTAGTCCTGTCCCCTTGCTATTGACGCGATCACATTAAGATCGAGATTAAAATAACGTCAAAAGTCAGTAATTATTATGACTTATAATATATTTAAACTAAAAATTAATACTTGAAATGAGTAAATAAAGTTATTTTGTATTCTAGAAATCGATTGTAGATAGATAGATAGATAAAACACTTTATTGCACACACAAAAATACAGACAGAAACACAAGAAAGAGTTGACATAAATGTGGGCAAAGGCGGCCTTATCGCTAAGAGCGATCTCTTCCATACAACCTTTGAGGCATAGTAAAAATAGAGAGAGAGCGAGAGGTAGTGCCCCAGCAACAAGCAAGAATAACAAAATTTGTATTTGTAAATTTTTCGATTGTAGTGCCAATTACAATCGAATCAAGCAACGTCGAAAATCAGTAATAAATTATTATTGACATTCAATCTCGATCTCAACGTGAAGAGTACCCCCCAGTTTGGTTGGATGTATGAAACTTTATCAAGCAAAAAAACGACGCAATCCCATAAGTGATTGTACCGAACCAATCTACCATGTAACAATATGAGATTCATCTTTCACATATCTAGATCAAGTTTCAGAACTAGGACCGTTGCGAAATGTGCGTATTGAATGACACTTGACAATAAAGCCCCTCTCATGCATTCGGTGCGGTTACTGATGAAGTTGAAGCCTTGACATTGAAAAGAACTGTGAGAATGTAGCAGAATTTTGAAGCTCTGTACTTTTTTTATGAACGACGGGAAGACTCTCAGCCTTCATCATACCTGATGTTAAGTATTGATAAGGCTGAAGATGGAAGCGAGCCTCTCCGGGAATCCTCAATCACTGAGGAACTGGCTATCTTATCTCTTACTGCCGGAACACAACAATGCTGAAAACAAACAAATTGTTGTTATGGCGTCAGACTTCGATAAGATGGTGGTAGCTAGCCGGGCGGATTCACAACAAGTCCTACCACCAACCAAATCGAATACAATATGTACCCCCGCGGGGAATCGAACCCGGGATCCCTAGGTCTGATACCGGCGGTTGTTACCAGAAGGCGGTTTCAGCCATTAGTACTTTCTCTTCTGCGGTTCAATCGCAACAACACTATTATTATTATTAGTGGGATATAGCGGGTATTCTCTTTATTAAACCGCCTCTGTGGTCTAGTGGTACAACCACCGGTATCAGACCCAGGGGTCCCGGGTTCGATCCCAGCGGCAGGGGCGTGCATTCCATATAGGCAATTAGGCAGTGCCTACCTCATTAAAAATATAAATAAATATACAATAAGTGCTAAAGTAATTTTATTTTAGTTTAAACTTCTATTCAACACTCACCCACTAAGATATTCCTTACGCTAAATACTGAATACCTACCGATAGGCAGTCTCGAAATTGCCTACTCGAAGCAAGCAGCGTTTTATACAAGAATACAACATATTTAGAAAAAGTATTGCTCAAGTATAAACCGCCCATGGCAAGAAGGGCGCTGTTTGTACGTGTAACGTTCTAGCTTAAACTTCCGGAATATATAAAGTAATCATGCCTACCTGACGAATGAAGTTGGTCGCGAATTATTTTGTTGAGGAGTTATTTTAAAACTATCATATTTCCTAAGATATTCATTAAAATTTAATGATGTAAAGGGCAATTTTGTTCAAAATTTAATATTTAGATAAGGATTAATACCATGTTTATGAAAACAGCTTCTCAAATAATACATTAGTTTAGAACAAATTTTATTATCTGAAAAATGGTTATAGTGAGTTAACCATAAAACATAGACATATGCTGTCGCGGATTTTTTTAGAACTTTTGATGGGGAATAATTTCGTCATACATGATTTTTACATAACTTTAACCGTTTACACACCGTCCGCAACGGAAGCTCCCAAAACTAATATTTATTCCCGTTTCTGTAACGTTTTACATTAATGCTCTGCTCTTATTAATCGTAACGTGATATTAAATATCATATTACCTTCCGAGATAAATGGACTATCAGCACAAAAATAATTTTTCAATTCGAACTAGTAGTTCCGGAGATTAGCGTGCTCAAACAATCAAACTCGTCAGCATTTTAATATTCCTACTAAATATTACGAACCTTATCATTTATGACTAGCGGCCGCTCTCGGTTTCACTCGCCGCGTGGTTGCCGTTACCGTGGGAATATCAGGATAATTATAAATATTTGCATATAATGTGGTTTTCTGATATATAAGCTACATTGCTGTAAAGTTTCATCTTAATCAGTTCAGTAGTTTTTGAGTGAAATAGTAACAAACATTCCTCCATCCAAATATCCTCACAACTTTCAAACTTATAATATTCGGTAGCAGGATAGGATAAGTGCAAAGTTACTAGTTAGATCTGCAGTGCCTACTACGCTGGAAAACCAATGCACGCCCCTGGGCTGCTACCATGAACACACGAAACCCGAACGAACTCCGTAATTTCGGGCTGTTTCCTACCACGAAAATACTACGGACCCGTCAACGGAACGAAATCGGAATTTGACGTTTGTTGTTACGGGTAGCTTACTATGATCACTCGAGCCCGACACGAAAATTCGATTTTGACATACAATTTTTCGGGCGTTTAACCTCACTTCTCACGAGAACTCAAGTGCTACCGTAAGAGTTTCGGATTAACATTTTATTCCAGAAATAAGTGAGTTATTGTGAATTTAATATCAGTTTGGGTTTTGTTTGACTACTAAGAAGGTGTACTTAAGTATAATATTAATTTATATTAACTATTTGTTGAAGTTATGGCATTCGTAGTGGCTGTCTTGGAAGCCTTAAGAGAGGAACGCCTTGAGCGAAGACGCCAACATCACCGCCTGCGTGAAAACTATCTTGAGCGAGCAGTGATTCCCGATATTGAGTTTATAGCATCATATAGACTCAGTCGGGAGTTGTTTGAGCAACTATGCCAAGATATTATTCCACTGATGCGCCCTAGAAGAAACCGGCGCGGAATGGAGCCCGTCACCAAGGTAGGTACACATTTTTTTTAACTTTTACAATACTTACTTAGATAAAAACCTATAGTTAATCTGCCTCCCTTACACTTAGTATCTACCTATTTACCATATGGTAATACTTATTATAAGTATATACTTATTAGAATCCAGTTGGTGTTTTCAATAAGTCGGTGGTGTACCTTTTTTTACTAGTAGGATATTTATTTATTTACAAGTCTTATTAGTATATACTTAGATGCTTATATTTTTTTTTCAGATTTTAACTGCCTTAAATTTTTATAGTCGGGGAAGCTACCAAGGGTCAGTGGCACAGAACGTGGATGCTCCTATGTCACAGCAGGCGGTGTCACTATGTCTTGCCGAGGTGACTGCAGCACTCAATACACCCTATATTTTGAGGAAGTACATTAGGTTTCCACAGAACAGACAAGAAAGAAATATTATTAAACGAAGGTTCGTAAGACCATAATATTATTTATAAATATATCTTGTCTCGCTTATAACAAACAGTTATTTAAATAAATAAATATTTCTTACAGTCACACCAATTAACATAGCCCCAAAGTAAGCACTGTAAAGCTTGTGTTATGGGATACTAGGGTAACGGATATAAAAACATATAATCATACATATATAAGTATTTATGTGTAGAATTATATATAAACATCCATGACTCAAGTACAAATGCTGGTATTCATAAACATTTGCCCCTGCCGTGATTCGAACCCGTGACCTCAGAGTAAGCGACACCTTGAAACCGGTGTACGTACCACTCTACCACGGGGGGGGTCGTCATTTATTATGTAGGAAGTTGTGTTAGAGAGGCACACTCGCTTATAGCTCAACAATCTTTACCTTTTTCAGGTTCTTTGCAAGATCTGGTATTCCTGGTGTGATAGGGTGTATTGACTGCACGCATATTAAAATAATAAGACCGGCAGAGCATGAAGAGAGATACTTTAATAGAAAGCATTACCATTCTCTCAATGTTCAAATAGTAAGTTTTAAATCTGGAGACCAAATTGTTGTTGTAATAGAAATAATAATGATTTATACTAGTATATTCCATTTTCAAAAATACATATTTTTTTTACAAAGTGTGTAGCATAAACATTTTAATTAATTTACAAATGCTATTTCGTATATATTTTTTAACATTACTATTACCTACTTTAAACTTTTTTATCTTTAATTTTAGATTGTGGATGACAACTGTTTGATAACAAATGTAGATGCGTCATTTGGTGGAGCAACACATGACGCATTCATATGGCAGCAAGCAGAAATAAGGCATCATCTGGAGAGTCTCCGTGGGGAGCAAGCTATTCTATTGGGTCAGTGTATTGGTAATTAATAGGCTATGTATTTATTAAATGACTAATAAACCTTAATATCATACCTAAGTATATTATGTTCGTTTATCAAAACTCCCTTGCTTGCCTTAAATTTTTTTTTTTCAGGTGATTCAGGATATCCTTTAAGGGACTACCTAATGACGCCAATAGATAATGCTTCTGAGGACAGTCCAGAGGGTCGATACAACATGGCACACCGGCGTACACGCAGTGTTGTGGAGAGGACATTTGGTATTCTGAAAGGGCGATGGAGATGTCTTCTTGCAGCCAGGGAGCTGCACTACCATCCACAAAAAGCAGCTCATATTACAATAGCTTGTGTGGTGTTGCATAACTTGTGCGTGCAAGGAGGGCTAGCGGCTCCCGAATTATCACCGGAGGAGTTACAAGAAGAAAACAATCACCAAATGTCAGCCACAACACTGCCAGTATCTGCGAGCCAAGGATTGCTTCAAGGAAGAAGAGCCAGAGATGCCATAGTTCAATTATTAAATAGGAATAGATAATATGTGTAGTAAAGTATGTTTAAGTTTGGTATTATGATATTATTAGATTATAGTATATACATATTTTAGTGTAGGAAACAAATTTCAACTTATGTACATGTATTATTTAAATTTATTTGTTGTTATTGTTAATTTTTAAATTCTGGCAATTGTTCATTATATAAAATCTTATTGTTAATATTTAAAATTATAATATTTGTAGGGATTAGTTAATTTTGTATTTTTTTTATTCCACACTGGAAAAAACTGTAATATTTATTGTTATGTTATATATATTTATATACTTTTACATTATGGTAACATATTCATGTGTTATCTATAACAGTTTTTTTGTAATAAATGTTTTGATTGATTGATACAATTCTTTGATAGTTATGACATTACTTTGAAAATAGATTTATTCAAAAATAATGATTTACGTAATGAAACCAGGTAATAAAACTTAATCATAATTTATTGTAATTGTTTTATTCTTTATCAGTTTTATCTTAAATAATAAGCTAATAATAAAAAAAAATATCAAAATAGCAAGTAATGTTACAAACTACCTATCCTAAAAAATAAAGTTACAAATTGTTGTAGAAAAATAAAAACGTACTAATTAGTGAATACTTAATAATGAATGAATGCAGTTATGAAGACATGAACACGATTACTAACAAGACAATAATAATTTCTGTGCCAAATTGAACAGTTTATTGTTGTCTTGATAATAATTGTCTCGTCACCTCCTTAATCTCTAATCTGAGCTGCTGTAACTCAGTCACTATTGATTCAATAATGGCTATTAGCCGCTCCTCGGTGGCTGCACGCCGCTGCTCAGTATTAAGTCGTTGCTCCTCAAGGGCAATTATACGAGAGCCCAGAGAGCTGCCCGACAATCCTCTTCTAGCCCTCAAAATTCTTCTGGCTGGCTGGGCCCGAGGCTCTGGGAAAAAAACATTTTTTAATGAACCAGAGGTAAATATTTATATACACATTAGCGGGTGGCCAGGAGACAACTTGCAGCCACTTTTGGCTTTTGATAGGTAATAGGCATTTATCATTATTTTTCAAGTTACCTTAAATTGGTCTAATTAAAACAATATTATTTAGTTAGTATATGCAAAAAATCGGTAAAATAATTTAATACTGATATTGCAAATACACGGCATATTAATACATTTAATATTAATCACAAACTCTGCCATTCTTCTAAGAGAACCTATTTCTCATTTGTGGTATATACAATTATGCTTTCAACTTACGATTCTGTGAAGATGCTGCAGGCTGAGAGGCTTGAGGTGGAAGAGCAGACAGTGCTAGCTCACAGAGACGTTCCTCATCGACAGATGGGTCCAAAGGAGCCAACAGGATATCTTAAAAAAATGTGTTTTTGAATATCACAAGAAAACATAAGTAATCAGTGTAACCATAAAAGCCTAATAAAGTCATATCCATATGTCCCTTGCAGTGGACAGAGCCCCGAATATCATATGCTGTCATGGCTACACTAGGCAATAATCTGTATATTGGGTATTTAGGAAAGAATATGTATTCATGATTGCTTACCATCTTGTGAAGCCATCTCATATGGGGGAGCAGCAGTAGAGGCCGAAGCAGCTGATGCTGGCTCTTCTGCCTGAAATTTAAAAACCTTAATTTTAATTTAAAATAACAATTTGTGTCTAGGAATGCAATACAACAATGCTTGTAATAACAATGTTAAAACTTTTTTAAGTTAATTATTTTAATAGTACTTATAAAATTGTGTTAAATACTTACAGAATAAAATGCAGGCACCCTGCCTTCCACCTGCTGACTCCCAAATCCCTCACCCATGATCGAAATTATCCTACGATCATTCTCGGAAATGGGAGGTGCATTTGATGGCCCACCACCGGTAGCAGTAGCAGATTGTCTGGCAGCGCTGGCAGCTCTCTTTGCTAAATATTTCCGATCAGCCCAGACCTAAAAGTCAGGAAAAAAAATAGCATGGGACCTAAGTTACTAATTCATTGCCTAGTATTAGATTTTTTTATTATTTTGTGTTGCATCTAAAAACTACCTAGATATTAGAAACTGTCTTAAATTTTTATTAAGTTACTTTATTACGATAAGTAAAGTGTTATTGTTATTATTCAATATTACCCTCTGCCACTGTTTTACTGTTTTCACAGTACCACCACAAGCATTCAAGTTGTTTGCAAGATCTTGCCATAGCTCTCTTGTGCGAGCTCGTCCCGAGACATCCCTCAGATGACCTCTGGCAAGATCTTGATGCTCCTGCAGGAAAGATAGGAGCATTTCAATTTGCTCTGCAGTAGGTGGTGCCGACATAATTGTAGGTACTGCAAAGAGAAATTAAATGTTTAAAGTTACAGAAAAGACAGTACATAGAATACAGACAAGAATAATATTAAAGTCAATCTACTTACATGAAAGTGACGTGAACCAATTCTCACTAAATCCAAAGGAGAACTAACGAGGAACACATGATTAAATGTCCCTTTTTTGAGTTTAGCACCATTATCAGATGAAATATTGCAGACACTCATCTTAAAAAAAATACTATTGCTCTTTTATTAGGATTTGGAACACATAACAACTCGGCGCGGGTCGTAGGAAACACTTGAAAGTATTACTTCATGTGAACAAAAGCAAAAAATAACTCCGAAACACTTAAAAATGTATTCACAAAAAATGTAAATAAACAAAACTTGTTATGTGATTGCCACAGACTAAGAGCCCGGGCTGTCATGGCGCATTTGAGAGGTTGAAAACGTAATAAAAAATGTCTTTGTTATAAGTTGCCAATGTTTTATCAACATACGCAGTATTCCGTTAACTAAAACTGTAGTTTATTCAGTCAAAACTGTTTAAAAACCAAGTAATTTTAATATTTCATGTTATTACCGATTTTTTTGTAAAGACATCATGAAAAACCTTTTTCAATCATTCGTTCACGTAAATAGTCTATGCGTCCGTACTAAACCTACGAATCCGAAAATAGTTCGTGGTAACTACGAGCCACGTACTTCGTTCGGGTTACGGACGGATCCGAAATTACGGATGAACGTTTCATAGTAGACCTCGCAGCGGGGGTACATATTGTATTCGGTTTGGTTGGTGGTAGGACTTGTTGTAAGCCCGCCTGGCTAGCTACCACCATCTTATCTAAGCCTGACGCCATAACAACAATGTTTTCAGCGTGGTTGTGTTCCGGCAGTTCGAGATAAAATAGACAGTTTCTCAGTGGTTGAGGATTCCGGGAGAGGCTCGCTTCCATCTTCAGCCTTATCAATACTTAACATCATGTATGATCAAGGCTAAGAGTCTCCCCGTCATTCATAAAAAAAAACTCCGCAGCTCCACTGTGACTTAAAAGAGCTATTGTTACTCTCCTTTTAGGTAGAGTATTTCTTTTAGCCTGGAGGCTTCCAGGAAGTCTAACATATTCCTAGCTCTACGAGATTGTAGATTCTCCGGTCGTATGTACAGTCGGGGAACTTCTCGGTTTTTTATAGAGCTTCGTTTAAAAAGTAATATAATAATAGAACATTAACAGGTATTTAATTTAAATAATAAATTAATTCTTAAACCTTAGTATTTTCCGAGAAAACGTATTACAATCGGGGAACTACCCGGTTGACCAGTAGTGTTTTTTAGAAAAAAGTTATCTCAAAAGTAATAGACTTATAGAAAACGTTCATATATTACAAATAATAAGTTTTTTTATATATTTTTTTCTTTCTTTAACCTACTTAATACTTTCCGAAATATCGTTTCTCAAAAAAACTCTACTGATCAACCGGGAAGATCCCCCGCTGTACCAACCCAGATACTGCCTTTGTGAATTCTGTAGGTAAGTACTTATCGCAACAACAATACGCAACGTAGTTCTCTCAGAAAGGCAGAAAGCTTTTCTTTTCGAGTGACCTATAATAACAAGAAAAGTTGTTCATATTTCAAACTGTCACCAAAAAATTTCTCTATAAAAATTTTAATACAGCGCGAAAAGTCAAAAACGGCACGCGTGGTACGAAAAGGAACTAATATTGACAGTTCTAAAGTCCTTTTCTTAAAGTTCAATTTTCAATAATTTAATAACGACAGTGGCGCCACCAAGTTATAACTTGAAAAGCTGAAGATGCACTTGATTCTGTACAACAAGGGCAAAATACAATTGCTAACCAATCACTCTGATCGAACAAAGATACAAAACTTGACAACGTGAATGTCGCCACATGGTCTACCTATCAAATAACAATGAAATGGCTCATACCAACCTGATACCAACCACAAAACACAATACAACTCTTAAAGTGTGCACCTTAAGAGTCAGATTTGTATAAATGTTCCCTTTCTTAGCAATGCAAGTAAAGTGGTTCTCAAAAGACATTGTCAGACTTTGGGTAGTATAAAAAGATGAAGATGTGTTCGACAGTATCATTCAATGTTTGTGTTCGGATCAAACAAGTGATTACAATAAGGGTAAAAAGGTTTTTTTAATAATACATAAACATTTCTAATAATCCAGTACCTACCTAGATAATAAGCTCATAATCAACTTATTAACGAAACATAATATAGATTAACTGGCGTTAAAAGGGGCATGCCTGGAACTTAAGAAAATGGCTAGTCAAATCTCTGTATGTTAACTACGACTCAATTTTTCATCTTGCGACCTAAAGTTTAGCGAATATTAGCAATAAGCTTAAATTGAAGTTAAATATTTAATTAATTTATGATTTTGATTGCACCATCTAATATTAAGGGTTGAAAAATGCTTAGGATTTAACAACCGTAAAAACATAGGTGCAATTATATTTAACAATTTCTTTAATTGTTTTCTGTTTGGCGAAGTTGAGGTTGTGAGAAAATACCGCCACTATTTCACCCGCGTGGCGCTCGTAGGAATATAAAAAAATCTGGTTAAAGGATCGTGTATGCAAAATTTCAGCTTAATCGGTTCAGCCGTTTGGGCTGTGCGTTGTGTGTCAGTCAGTCACGGTATTGTTTTATTAGTAGATATTTTATAAGAATAACTACTTGTCTTATAAAGTTCTTTTGTCTCAATATTTAATTATTTATTAACATATTTTCAGGTTACCAAAGGCTGTTGCATAAGTCATCAATATGAAGGTAATTATTTGACTGCTATAGTCTTGATAACAAAAAAAAAAGAGGTTCAGTGCCTTTACCCCTTTTTTTTTTTGAAAAAAAACAGAAAAAGTGACGTCGTTCGGGTGTTTTCACCGACTGTTAGATTTTACTCATTTCATTAACTAAGGTGTTGAATTTTCAAAAATCACTAGGTGATAGAAATGGTCCATGTTGTATGATATGACCATACAAAAATTAAACTGTTTCTGTTTTAACTTCAACTACAAACTTTTGAAAACAAAAAATACTTACTGAGATAACGTCTCATACTAAAATCAGTCCATCGAACTTTCGGAAAAGCTATATAACAGACTAGCGGCAAGTCTAAGGGTTTGGAAAGTATTACCAATAGTATAGTAGCATGAAATAATTAGCGTAAGTTGTTAATACATGTCTCTATAAAATTACATTAAAATTAGGTTTCGCCCACGTGGTTCCCGTTCCCGTGGGAATATCGGGATAAAAAGTATCCTATGTTCATGACCAGTATCTGTACCAAATTTCATCCAAACTTGTTCAGTAGTTTTTGAGTTTATTCGTTGCAAACAAACAATCAAATCTTTGCTCTTTATAATATTAGTATAGAAAAGCTATATAAACTTAACTGTCAACTTACACTTAAGTATGTACTTTGTTTCAGGTGTTTGTATTACTGTGTCTGCTATCTCTATCACTCGCTGAACCTCCGGTCGGGTAAGAAATAATGTTGATATTAATACAATACAAAAGATATTAATACAAACAAAAAAACTCCTTTATCGAGTTTTTCTTTTTAAAGAATATTTATTGATGCGGTATAAGAAAAGTTACGTATAAGACGTTTGGTTTCAAAAAATATAGCAAGGAGCTTTTCACTCACAAGTAAATTTATATATTTTTATAATATGGCAATTACAATGCAATCTTCTTTATACCTGGCTAACTAGGTATAAGACTAAGTTAGATTTTAATAGGATGGCATTTCCAACATATTTTAGCATTGAACCAGAAACGGAAGCTCATAAAACGTTTTAAAACATTTCAGAGACGGCTACGCAGCAGCTCGTTCTGGCCACGGCAGCCACGACCATGACCACTCCCACGGAAGCAACTTCGGCTTCCAACGGTCTCTCTCCCAAGACTACGCAGCGCCGAGCGGTGGATTCGGATCCCGAAGCTTATCCCAAGAATACGGTCCTCCTAGCCTGAGGAACGCACCCTCAGATGTCTACGGAGCACCCAACGCGAGAGGCCTAAGCCAAGAATACGGAGCCCCATCAGCCAGGCTGTCCCAAGAGTATGGTCCACCTAGCGCCCGATCCGGTCTTTCCCAAGAATATGGAGTCCCTAGCGCAAGATCTGGACTATCACAGGAGTATGGAGCACCAAACGCTCGTTCCGGTCTTTCCCAAGAATATGGAGTCCCCAACGCAAAGTCTGGCCTTTCCCAAGACTACTCGTCTCCCAACGCCCGATCTGGTCTTTCCCAAGAATATGGTGCTCCAAGTGACCTCGCTTCCGATTCGTACGCTTCTGCTAGATCTTCGCCATCATCTACGTACGGTGCCCCTGACTTTCGCTCCGCACCTTCAGCTGAATACGGCGCCCCATCCCAAAGGAGCTTTGGATCTCAAGGCTTCAACAATCCTTCTCAAAAATACGGAGCCCCAAGCTTCCGTTCTCCCCAGTTCAACGGCCCCTCTCAGCAATATGGTGCGCCTGCCAGGTCCAACTCCATCTCTCAGGGTTATTCTAAATCTTCCTTTGGCTCTCGCAGCGTTTCCCAGTCTTATGGAGCGCCAAGAAGCAGCCCTTCCCAATCCTACGGAGCGCCTTCCTCCCGAGCCCTCTCTACTCAATACGGTGCCCCCGCTGCACGCAATTCTGATTCTTATTCCCAGGGATTCAGGTCTCTTTCTCAATCCTATGGTGCCCCAAGCCAGCGATCCCTTTCCGATACCTATGCTGCCCCGGAGACACGAGGTCTCTCCCAGGAATACGGTGCGCCTGCCAGCCGCTCTAGTTTAAAGACCAGCGCTTTTGCTTCATCCTTTGGCTCAGCCAGGTAAGGGGTTAAAATTAATATTACAAAATAACTTATCAATTCTAAATCAAATTATTTTCGAAGTGAAAAAATTGAACATCTGCTCATTCCAGGTCTTCACCATCATCCAAATACGGAGCTCCCTCAGCCCGCATGCCGTCCGAGCAGTACGGAGTCCCAGAACAGTACAATGCCCTCTCCAGCCAGGGTTACGACTATGCCAGGAACTCTCTCGATGAGCTACTCAACCAGGTACCAGCAACTAGATCCTCTTGCTTACCTAGAACCTTCTTTTTGGATGGGGTAGTGTCAAAAGAAAAAAAACTTGAGAAGAAATTATTAACAAAAATATACGACGACAACGACTAGCATTGTTATTGCGACACATCGATGCTGTGTCATGCCAATAATCACATGGAGCGATCACTGATGCTTTATCCACCGCAACCAAGGATGAATTCGTTCAAATGATGGAACCGATTTGTATGATCACCACTAAGTAAATATTGTTAGTTCCTGATGCCTAATTAATAGGAGAAGTTAAAAACAACAGAATCTCTATGTCAAAAACTAAATCTCGGAATTAGCCCTGTGGCGGAATTTCTTACGCAAACTTAAAAGTATATGTGTTGGTCTGGGTGTTTAATATGTATATTATGTATGTATTTACAAAAAAAAAGTATATAAGTATGTTTATCCGTTATCTAGTATCCATAACACAAGTTCTTCATGATACTTAACGTGGGCTAGATAATTGGTGTGATTGTATGGAAATATTTATTTATATTTATTTATATGATGTTGAATTATAGTAAATTGAAAAATATTGGAAAAAATTAACTCGGCCACAAGTGAATTCTCAGACGGGAATATAATATAATCCTCATCCTCTCAAAACTCTTTCATCATCATAGGCAATGGCAAATTTTTCTGTGGCACTGGTCCTTCTTATGGAAGGAGAATGGGCCACGATCCACCACGCGGGAACTGCTTGTCTGATAGTTATGTATGAGAGTATTTATTTAATCCCCACTAGCGGCCGCCCGCGGTTTCACCCGCGTGGTTTCCGATCCTGTAGGAATATCGGAATAAAAAGTAGCCTATGTTTTCTATCTGTGTGCCAAATTTCATTCAAATCGGTTCAGTAGTTTTTGCGTGAAACAGTAACAACCAAACAAATTGACATACTTTCGCATTTATAATATTAGTAGGATTCTCTCCAAACTAAGGAATGCAAAATTCGAAGTTTTTTTTTCAAATTTGAACTTCGAAGTTTTTTGTCATCCAAATTCGAATTATTCGAAGTTTTCAAATATTTTAATTGATTTTGTAAAACTTTATGTAATTTTATTTCCCACACGTAGATGGCACACACAGTGTACGCCTACCAATTAGTGGTACAATATTAGAAGAAAATTCTTTTTTAAATGATTTTCCGAATAGAAAAAACAGCATAAATTCTTAATAATTCAAGTTTTATGAAACTTCTATATTCAGTCTGATTTTTGTTTTCAAGTTACGCCACACACAATTCTTACAAATAAAATGAATATTATAAAATTTAATGGCGTTTAATTTAAAATCAATAGAATCATATTTAAAAGGAACAAGTCTCAAGCCTCATTTTCGATGGATAGCGGGGTAGAAGTGGATCAGTGATAGCGATACGCTTGTTTCATGTTTTGTATGAACTGTTCTGAGTGAGCAGTGAAAAATGCGACGGGTGGAACGGGTGTAATGTGTAGATCGCAACATCGCAAATCTGTTGGAGTCGTTTGGTATATATATCGGTATCGGTATATGTTTTGTTAATTGTCGTCTTGCACTTCAAGGAGATAGCGCTTGGTGCGACATTTAGTAATAACAATCAAGAAAGGATGGTAGCCTGCAGTTTGTCTGCTAGAAAATTGGAAAAAAGGGGATTGGCATTATGAGTGCATGCAGCTCTGGAGTACACTCTTCATTTAGTTTGCAAAAGATTCTCAAACAGGCAACCAAGCAGCCAATGTATGAAACTTGCTTTTCACCAACTTTTTGTCGCCAATGAACCTCTTAGCTCTGCGTTGGATTGTGTCCAGTGCAGCAAGTTGGTATTTCGCTGCAATATTTCAAGCCAGATCAAACTTTAGCTGCTTAAGTTGTCATTCGAAGACGAGTCATGCCAAGAAGCTTAAGAGTGTCGGTGACTGGTACCGATAAACCACGGAAAGGTCAGATTGGAAAGAACTCCCTTTTCGACGTGAACAGACACGCTGGCGTTTTGAAATCGTTGAAGCTGACGATCTTTACTACCATAGCCAGATAGGATCATTTCCATAATGCCAGCCTTTCTCAAATGCCAGCCTCTCTCAAACGCCTGATATTTATATCTAAGGTAAAAAAGACAAATTACTTAAAGTGCATGACGATTATAAACAAATCATCCGTCAAAACTTTGTGTCAAACACCAAAAGTGTTGCGAACTTAAACGTAAGTTTTCAGTGCCGCCCGCCTTGTCGGCGGCGCAAAACGCACATCATCTTGCGATGAGTGCCGTTTCGCAGTGTGGTTCAGACAGTGTTTTACATAATAAAATTCAAGACAGATACTTAACAATGACACACGCTCCATTTACCGCGTTTTTTGCTGCTCACTCTAGTTACGCTACCATTTTCGTTTGCATACAAAATTCAAAAACTCATAGAAATAGTCAAACTCAATGGAATAGTTGTGTTCGGTCAGAGTGATATCGTTAATCTACATAAAATACAATTTAAAATAGTGGTTAACCAACAAATTTCATATATTTTTTACTGATATTAATATTCGAATACTTCGAATTTGAATTTTGAAATTCGAAGTTTTAAGAGGCCCAAATATTCGAATTTTTCAGTCATGTTCTAAGTATTCGAATTGCAATCCCTACTCCAAACTCGTATTTGTTTTCCACCAGGAGCCCGCCAACTACGACTTCTCGTACAAAGTGAGCGACTACCAGTCTGGCAGCGACTTCGGCCATACTGAGACCAGGCAGGACAACAGGGCGGAGGGAAGCTACTTCGTTGTACTCCCTGATGGCACCAAGCAGGTTAGATACAATAGATTTTTCTTTTGTAAAATTAAAGCAGTTTTAATTTTTTTTTGTATCTTGAATGAGTTTGGTCTTGATCCCAATCTAGTTGAACCGTAATCTATTCATATAGATAGGAATCTCGAGTGGAAAACAGTGAACTGTCTAGTTGTTTCTGCTAGCTCATTAACCTTAGCCTGACCATCAATTTATTACTGTGATTTATAGATAGTCGTATTAAGATGTGTCACCTTTATTCAGCCTTTCTCTGAATTTTATAATTTAGTCCATGCTCGGGACTAATGTGTGTGTAGCATCTGAATACACATTGAATTTCTTGGATGTTTTTAGATTCGAAATCTCATAATAATCTCGGCTCTTTTTTTTTTTGAAAACTCATGAAAAGTCAAAACTCCTCATTCTCCTCAACGACATGTCTGGAGCATTACGACGTAATCTTTCATTATATTCTACATCAGCGTTCTTCAACGTGACAAATAAATTATTATGTGATAAATATTAAACAAGAAAATATACTAGAAAAAAGCAACTAGTCTCATGTCGCCCTGACGGGATTCGAACCCGCATCCTTGGGAGTCCGGCCCAATGCACTAACCAATTATGCTACAGAATTGAAAAATGCAAAATTAAAAAGTTATAAATAAATTATTGTCCAACAGGTAGTGGAATACGAAGCTGACGAGCGTGGCTTCAAGCCCAGGATCTCGGTGGAGCCAGCAGATGCTTCAGCTCGCTCCGGTGGCTACGACGAGAACGCTTCAGACCTCACTAGGTCTGCTGGTGGACCGTACTAGATCCTCCTTGTTAAAGACATCTTATAAACCTTCTTAGGCTGGGGTAGTGCAAAAAAAAGAAAATAAATATTGACAATGTAAACTTCGTAGAGAAAAAAAACATTTAAAAATATATGAAGATATACTTCTTGCAGGCGACGTCTTATGATTCTTGTACAGTTTCTGCATAATTGGGCATGCAAAATTAACTTCTTACTGGCTACCTATAAAACTCGGCAAGAAATGAAGAATAAAAGAAGAATATGGATGGATAGAATATATAATATTATATAATAATGTGGTATAGCCAAAAACTTAATAAAATCCATTAAACTTAATAAATCCATTCTGGATGGATATTATTCCCAGTAGCTCTTGGGTGAGGTTAAAGTAGTAAATAATCAGGTATGCTGATGATGACGAAGATAGAAGATTGAATAGTAGCCAGTAAGAACGAAATTGAAAGAAAAGAAATATTAGCAAATTCTAATAATGCAGAAGAAATCTGAAATGTTTATAAAGAGGTGCTATAAAGATATAGAGAAAAAAACTGAAGGTTTATAAATTATTAATCACGCGAATATAGAAGTTTGAATTGGAGACTTGGCTTGTTAAAGGACTGATGATAGGAACGTGTCCATTTTTATGTTTTTTTAAATATTTATTACTTTTTTTTCAACGGCTTTCTATTAAAGCTGTTGTTACTTTTAAAGTTTGAAAGGTGGACATATTATTATTTTTTGATTTTTATTTGTTATGACAATTTTATTTATAAAACGACAACGGCATCGAACGAAATACTCATTATTTAAGTTATTGTTATGTTGCAAGGGGAAAATGTAAAAAAAAACTCGTAGTTTGTAAGAATTGCTTGTGATGTAGATGTAGAGAAAAATAAACGTTGAAATAATATTATTATTTCTAAATTTTTATTTCATTTTAATTGATCAAGAACTTCGTAATACATAATTAATTTTAAAATATAAAAAAAAAAATCCATTAGGACGACTTCGTCCACTTTCCTATCTCGTCCACTTCCTTACTGGTCCACTTCCTAACTCGTCCACCTACAATTCCTATCTTGTCAATTTTCTAACTCGTCCACTTCTTATCTCGTCAACATCCTAAATCGTCCACTTTTTATTTCGTCAATATTCCTGACTCGTCCACTATTTTAACTACTCAAATAGTCCTCATTTTTCTAAGTCGTTTAACTTTACTATTTAGTCGTTTGAAGGCTCCGTTCCACAAAAAAAAACGTAACGGGTCTGTCTGTCAAGCAAGACCTATTTTTTCAGAAACTGGTAAAAGTGTCGAATTAAATTAAATATCAAATACTAAGGTCTGCGGTCCTTCAGAGTTGTACAAAACTCAAACATCTAAGACAACGCAATTAAAACATATTTACCGGGCATTTATGGCACATTGATAGTTGACATTGATTTAAAATATTCTGTTTCAACACATTAATGAAATGTGCTAGATTTTTAAAAGAAGCATTGGTGATGATGTGATAATATCATGATATAAACTTTAAACAAAATAAGAAAAATATACTTATTGTGGTACAGTCTGGGAACTTCCCACTTGACCAGTAGAGATTTCAGGGAACTTAAATTTAAAAAGGAACAGATATATAGAAAACGTTTATATCACAAATATAAATAGATATATAGAAAACATTTCATTTAAATAAACTCTTTTTTCAACCTTAGTATTATCCGAAACGAAAACGTTTGACAAACAACTCCACTGGTCAATCGATAGGTTCCCCAATTGTACCAAAACCACCATCTTATCTATGTCTGATTTTGGTTGGTGGAAGGACATGTTGTGACATGTGGCTAGCTAATCTAAGTTCGATGTCATTTAACAACAAATGTTTTCAGCATTTTGTGTTCAGGCAGTTACAGATAAGATAGCCAGTTCCTTGGTTGAGACATTACTTACAATCAGGCGTCTCCCCGTTGTGTGTAAAAAAATGCATACTCAAAACAAAAGGCATTTTTTTAACATCATTTTATTTATTGAGCACAATTTTTTTTCACAAAAAACTAAGTACTTAACTATTTACAGTCGGAAACCTTTCCTCCCGGACCACCACTACCTGTGGCGGCCGCCCGCGGTTTCACCCTCGTGGTTCCCGTTCCCGTGGGAAAATCGGGATAAAAAGTAGCATATGTGTTAGTCCACTACTTGAAGTCTCTACATACCAAATTTCATCGAAATCCGTTCAGTAGTGTTTGCGTGAAAGAATAACAAACAAATAAACAAACTGACATACTTTCACATTTATAATATTTAATAGAATACCTTCTTGACGCCATAACATAAGTACCTAGTCGGGTCATAAGTTCTGTCACACCTACCGATTTTTTATTTTTGAATGGATATTGAATAGGTACTAACCCCCATATTCTGAGTCGTTCCTCCAAAACTTTTTACACTCCACTCAACCTCGTCGTGGGTAAAAATGGTAGTGTGCGCTAGGGCTAACACGGAGTGGCTACGTACTCTTTGGCTCCTCCAGGTCCTTACGGAGTTATGACTTAGAATACCGATTTCGAGGTGTATTTCGAAGAGGTTTTCAATGAGGTTTCGTTAATTCGAGGACGAGTAAGTTTTGGAGGAACGACTTAGAATATGGGAGTAAGACTTTAAAAACAAATTAATTATAGTTTTATTTTCATTTGTTTTGATGGAGCGGATGTTGAAAGGAGATGCGGTCGTGTTGATTGGTTTACTTCATTGTGGTAACGAGCCAAGTCAAATTTTCGGTATCGTTAAAAATTTAAATATTTCTTTGAGTTTTGCCTTTAGTTACTATCAAACAAATCGGGGAATAATTCAAAAAGCGGAGGGAGAGAGAACAATGGGCATCCTGGTACGGTTCGGACTTTAGCGGCGGTAAATGTAGTGAAGGTGCGTATTCAAAGAAATCCGGCCCAAAAATGAAAACCGTTGGAATTACAGACAGGACTTAACAGAACGAGCGGAGAAAGAGTGTTGAATGGATACCTGAGATTATCTCATTCATCTCATTGATCCATGCCTGAAAAAAAAATATTAGGCCAATCTCGTGTTTTGTTAAAACGATTCGCAGGAAATAAACAAGGTCCGATTCTGTCTTCCGATGTTTTTTTTACAGCGAAAGAGTACCTACTGCAATAATCCGAACAATTAAGTGTTATGCCCACAGCAGTAAAGAAGTTAGCGAATGTGTTTCTGGAGTCCAGCGAGGCCAATCACCCTCCGCCAGTGATAGCTTGGCTCAGAGTGTTGTACTTTGGCCTAAAAGAGGTGTTTTATCAGTCAAGGATATGTAAAACTTGTTTTACATATACTTTGTACGTTTTACATACCTCTGTAAAGGGTATGTAATACTTGTTTTACATACCCTTTACTGAGAAAACACCTCTTGCTCTTGAGCAATAATACAGTCCTGACTAACGTCGTTAAAAATCAAACCACGTTAAAAATCAGCGATGTGTCTTCATCAGCCTTCAGGGCCTGGTCACATAGCCAAGAGGACTCAAAATTCCCTGCCTGCGTCTGTATTCCCGGGTGTCTACAACCCTGGTATATTTAAAGCTCGAGTGAATAGGCTTTTTCTAGGCAAGCTCGCTCCATCTTAGGCCTCTTCTTAATCTAACGATTCAGAATTAAGCCAAGAGTAAGCCTATTTAATGTAAAAAAAAAAAATATTTATCAGGCCGCCCATCAAAATCGACTTCATCCGACACGAAGCTTGGCCATCTTCTAGCCCATTTCAATCCGCTTGATAATGTAATTAGGCTCCACTTAGAGGAGAGATACCTGCGCTAAACCACTCTCAATGCATTCTTCATTTCAGCAGCTGCCAACATCTACATGGACGCGGCGCATAGATGCGTAGCCGCGAAGATCAAGGGCTTGCATCGTCAATTATGCCAGCCATTTCGAATTATGTTTATCAATTAGTATTAACTATAGTGTAAGCTTTCTTTTCATGTACAATAAAATAAATATTTATTTGAAAATCGGTTTATACTTCACTAAGAATTCGTGACAGAACTTATGACCCGACTAAGTATTTGGGTTTTTTGATTGATGATCATCAATGGTGCAGCTAGAGAGTAAAAACTGTATAATTATTAATCACCTAAATCACAGACCTATATTGAGATAGACAAAAAGAGCGCTTCAAACTGAAAGAGTTATCCGTACCTACGAAATTTACTGATGTGTAAATGTTATTGACGAGCTCTTGCAAGAAAGCACTGCACAATTAACCATTTTCGTTTCTGAGTGACTTGTGTTTTCATACGGAAATTCGACACGCTTGGTTCTCATACAGTTTGAAGCGCTCTTTTCATCTATCTCGATATAGGTCTGTGGGCGCATTCTACGTTTTTCTTTGTAGGAGCGATTGAGTCTCATGTTGGACTGGTCTAGCATGATTAAGGTAATTAAGTAACTATCTGTCAAATACAAAGAATTCGTTTAAGTCACAAGAAGTAGAAGCACATAATAGTTAAGTAAAGTAAGTAAGTTAAGCCGAAATCAATGTAACGATTTTCCTTATTTTTTATAAGGATGTAGGTACATGCCTTATGTCAGCCAGTCGCCACATGGCTGAACTCGCCGTTATAGCGTTCGAACGCTAAGAGCGACTATCGTAGTGCAACTGTTATTCTTGGAGTGTTATGGACCGAGCGAGCAAAGTGTCTCAGTTTCGAGATTGGTCAAAAAATACTTTTCTCTGTCTGTAAAGACTTCATTTTTAACAAGATGTTGTGAACAAAAATCCAAAAGGGGCAGCGGAGCGGCCAAAAGAGGGCAAAGTTTGTTGTAGCGGTTTATTATGGACGGATCTCAATATTCTTTTCGGAAAATCCTCTCCTGGGTGGCTCCTGAGGCTGATGATGTTTACCCGTAAACATCAGGAGCCCAATTCTCACGCCTTCGACAACTCAACTTCGACATTTTTTGGAGACAAAAATCTGTATTAAAACCTCACTGAAAGCAATCTTCGACATTATAGGATTATCAAAGATTGGAAACTAAAGGATTTTGACTGTAATAGATATTTTAGATACATTTTTACTAAAGAAATTTTAATAAATGTCGAGTTCGAGATGTCGGAAGCCGTGAGTATCAGCCCCCTGATTTGACCTCCTAAGACAAGGGAACGCAAGTAATCGCTAAAATTAAACCCTTCTATTGGCTGCCTGCGGTTTTACCCGCGTGGTTCCGTGGGAATATCAAAAAATTCTCTCTTAGTGATCGCATATATCGTTAAAGGAATATTATGCAAAATTTTAGCTTTATCGGTTCAGTCGTTTGGGCTGTGCATTGTCTGACAGTCAGTCAAGGTAATGTTTTATTAGTAAAAGTAAAAATATTGCTCTAAAGTCTACACTCTAGATAGTCCAACATTCAAGTAACAATTAGATTTTTGGACTTTATTCGTTAATTTATTCCGCAATAAACTTGTACTTTCATTATAATAAAGCAAACGAGGTCTACTGTTCTCACAGAACCACTATAATAATAGTTGTTAAAACAAAACCTCGAAAAAATTCGTAGGAAATCATAAGTGGTATCATCTAAATATTAAAAACATATTTATATTTTGGAAAACCAACGCGGCCACGATTATCAATATTCGCTCAAGCTCCGAAGTCGATATTTTTTCTTTTTATGAACGTCGAGGAGACTCTTAGTCTTCATCATACCTGATGTGTATTGATAAGGCTGAAGATGGAAGCGAGCCTCTCTCGGAATTCTCAATCACTGAGGAACTGGCAATCTTATCCCTAATTGCCGGAATACAACAATGCTGAAAACATTGTTGTTATGGCGTAAGAATAACTAGGTAAAAATAATGGCTGGGAATCAACTTTTTAAAAAATATTTTCATATTTTTAAATTGTGCGTGTGTCTAGAGAGTACGAGTAGGCGACATACTCAGTTTCATTGATTGGTTTTGATATTCATTGCGGTTTTGTAACTTTAAACGATTATCTTTAAAAATTAATAATAACTTTGATCTTCAATAACTTCTTAACAATAAGGTTCCCAGATTTGGCCCCATACAAGAAAATGATATTGTGGGATGTGATTATTCAATCCGTTTTAAATAAATTGCTATGAGAGAATGTTTATATTACACTCTCAAGTTGCACCTCTGAGATGCTATGCCAACCCTGGAAAGGATTTTATTTTATGTATGTAGCATAAGACAATTAAAATTACAGTAACTTGGTCCTTCCCAAGATATTTTCCGCTATGCCACGTCTACGTTCGAGGAAGTCGTGTGATCGCACACCTAATCCCAACAGCATCCTTGAGACGGATTTGGGCGGAATAGGGCAATCAGTGGAGACTTCAAGTTCCAACATGTTTGAGCGATCGCTTCTAGGCTGAACAACGACTCCTTTTTAGGGTTCCGTAGCCTAATGGCAAAAAACGGAACCCTTATAGATTCGTCATGTCTGTCTGTCCGATATATGTCACAGCCACTTTATTCCAAAACTATGAGGATTACACAGTTGAAACTTGGTAGATAGATGTGTATGTACCTGTCATACTATTAACAGTACTAATAATTTAAAATACCTTGGAATAATAATAGATGAGACCCTATCCTTTAGACCGCATATTAATAGCCTAGTAAACAGGGTTCGAAAATTAATTTACGTCTTTAAGCAACTACGAAGTATTGCTGATACTAAATTAATTACACAAGTGTATCTAGCCTTATGTCAATCCATAATTCAGTATTGTATTACATTCTGGGGTGGGATGCGAAAAACTAACCTAATTTCCCTGGAAAGAGCTCAGCGCGCCGTAGAGCATAACACTGGATATGTTTAATTTAAACTGTTATAATTTTAGGTCAATAGTATATAATTATTTAAGCAACTTGTCTTACGATGAGACTGAGGAGCTGTTAGAAATATGTAAATAGTAAATAGTATTAGTTAAATTAGTCAACAAAAATGATTTCTCTATTCATTGCATATTATGTTTACCCATCTAGATAAATTGCTTAGTTAGTGCATTGTTAATTTACTTACGTGTTATATGAGTATGTAAGGTCTGACTCATCTGAAGTACAGGTTAAAAACCTAGTTCAGGAATTTATATTATAAAATTTTGTCTTTAACTGTAAAATATTTGTATTTGTACATGTACTGCAAATCTTATGAAAATAAACTTATTATAAACTTATTATATTATTATATACTTATTATATTCTGTAAACTGCTTTATGATTTTTACACAAAAATTTAAAAAAGTATATATTAAGGGGGTGCTCCCCATACATAGAAACTGATGAAACTGAAAATATTTTAAAAATTAGATTGAGGTTCCTAAAACAGTTTTTTCTCAAAATCAACCGTTTGAATGATATATACACTTTCTAAGTGGTAAAATGTGTGTTTACGTGTGTGACTCTCTAACTTTTAAAATAAGAAAGTGAAAAATAAAAATAAAAAAATATACTTGAGAAAAGTTGTATTTTCTGCAGTAACGTTTGAGCAAATAACAATAAAATAACTAGATATACGTATTAAAGACTTCGGTCGAATGGAAATGAGTTATATAATATCATATCGCACACCTTCAGGATCAATAAATGTTTTCAATGTTCAGAAATGTCTATCAAATCGTGGCCTACTTACGTCCTTCTCAAAGGTCTTAACCGACTTAAATTAAATTAAATAAATAAATTATTTATTTACTCTTCCACTATCTTTATACATTATAATGGCGGTTTCTTAACATAAAAATATAAATCATTAACAAAGATTGTGAGAGACTGGTGCCTGAACTAAGCGTTAAGCCTGTATCTCAGTACACCAGTACTCTCCCCCCTGAAGGGGGAATAAGTTGAACATAATATTTAAAGTTATTAAGTTGAACATAATATTAAAGTACATTTCATAAACCAGAAGAGGTGTTAAAACACAAAGAATTTAATTACTTTAAATAAACAAAACTTAGAGGACTAAAGCTCAGGTGCCTAACAAACACTATGAAATTAACAACAGCAAAGAATCGTCTGGAAAAGCATTTGGGTAGACAATAAGCAACTGTATTATATAAGAAAATATAACAAAGAGATTGAGAGTTGTATCTGAAGAACAGTAAGCAAAGAGTATATAGGTAATATCTAAGCATGAAGAAACAAATCATGTAACAAATAAGGTTTTGTTTTTTATGTATGTTCATTGATAAACACTTTATTAGGTACATCAAGTCTCTCGAGAAATTAATCCCATTTCTTACATTTTGAAATCGAGGGATTAATAATCTCTACGTCACAATTTTAACAAAATCAATTCAATAGTTTTCGGGTGAAAAGTTAACAGACAGGCAGAGTTAGCAGAGGCAGCATGAATTACCTAAATCAAGTCAGTCCAAATAAAATTTGTTTTCAAAACAGCTCTACTCATTACCCTGTGCTCTCCGCCTACACCTTGAAAGCTCGTCTTTGTCGCTAATGAGAAGCAATTTTTCAACCCCTACCTACATTTTGGTCGCGGTATAAAAGATACATGGATCTGGGACAAAGTATCATTCAGCTGTGACTTACTGTGTGTGATTTGGATCCAAATATGAAGGTAAGTTTCGGTGATAAAACAGGAAAAGGCAATTAAAATATTGTTTAATAATCTTATTAATTTAAATAATATACTTATACCTTAACCTTTTAAATATTAGAATGTTTTGACTATTTCTTTCAAATTATAAAGAGTGAACAAAAAATACCAAGGTCATTTATAACTTAAAATTTGCAACTGTTTATGTGAAGTTATTGCTTTTTTTTTCATTAATGAGAGGCAAATCATCATTATCATTTCCAGTATATATTTTATTGCTAAGTAATATCTGTGTGTCAAAAATAGTGTTAAAAATACTTACATAGCAAAAACGTGAATTTATTGCTTGAAGTGTGGCTACCATGAAATCTTCCATCTATGAAAAGTGGTTTTAATTTGACAGAATGACGAAAGACGCTCTTCCCTTAATAGAAATTCATATCTTTGAAAATAAAAAATCTTTTAAAGATGCACCTTGGTATTGCACGGCCTTACCAGTTCCGGGGGTGCACAGTCACCGAGTGATACTTGAATGACATAGGCTATATTTGAATTGTTTATGTGATGCACGGTGCACGGGTCAGATAGTTATGTATAAGGCCATTTCTTTCAGTATCAAATATGTAACATGCTCCTTCGAACCCATTTCTTGTTTTTTGTCGCTTGACTGAAGCACACAATATTAAGCTAGGATTTTTACTGCTCAGTTCGCGTTTCACCCGTGTGGTTCCTGTTCCCGTGAGAATATCGGAACAATAGCTATTCTATGTTTTAATACAGACTATCTACAATCTGTGTGCCAAATTTCATCCAAATCTGGTCAGTAGTTTTCGCGTGAAAGAGTAACAAACATCCATACATCCACCCTTACAAACTTTCGTATTTACGAATATAATATTGAAAATGAAAAATGTTTATTTCCATAAATTGATTAGGTTAACAATAAACCGAGGCTGACTTGCTCCTTTTAAGTTGGTGAACACTTGTGCCAGGAGCAGCCACTCTCCCATAACAAAATTAGGGTTGTTATGGAAACTTAACTAACTATATTAATTTACTTATTCTAAGAATACATAATATGCAAATGTTAAATTTTCAACAACAAGAATATATACCTGAATTATCATTTACATACCAAACTGAGCGTTTATAATGACAAAAATTGTTTAAAGTACCAAAAAAATTCGAGATTATCCGTCTATCTGCCACATTTAAACAAAAACCAAAGACTTCTTTTTTAACTCTGTATATATATTTCCTATATTTTCTAAAGTTTCTATTTATTAAGATTAACAATTATATAATTATATTGCATATTTTCAGCTGTCAGTTGTATTCTCAGTCGTCGTGGTTGCAGCGTTTGCTGAACCACCACCGTCTAATAGGTAAGTTTAAGAACCAAATCACACTAACTGTTGATCAGATATTAATGGACTGTCTGTTCTTTTAAACTTCAAACAAACTAATGCGCTAATTAAATTAAATTTTTCTTACCTACATTTTTGTAAGGGTTTTAGAACTTTTTTATTAGCTAAAGAAAAGACATCAACGCGATTAAAAGTAGTTTAAGTTTGGAGAATGAAAATTCGATTAGATTTCATGTTACTTTTTGTAAGTTTGGTGATGATTTTTTAATGGCCGAAGAAAAGACATCAACGCGTCCAAAAAAGTCTCATCTCTGGAACACATGATAATGCTGAAAACATTGTTGTCTTATCCACAATACTAGCCGCACGACATCCACTGCTGGGTATAGCCCTCTCCTTAAAGATCTTCACGACGATTGGTCCTGCGCTGACCTCATCCAGCAGCTTCCTGCGACCTTTGCCAGATCGTCGGTCCACCTTGTCAGGAGCCTACCCACGGACCGTCATCCTGTGCGAGGTCGCCATTCCAGAAACTTGGTCTTTTAAAAATTCTAATCTTATTTTTCGTTCTATTTCAGCTACCTCCCGCCCTCTTCAGGGCAGGGCTACCCCCAGGGCCCCCAGCAGGGCTTCAGCCCCCAGGTGGTGGCGGCGCGGTCGTTGGAGCCCCAGGGCTTCAAGCCCCGTGACGCACACAAGGCTGGTCACGGCCAGGATCACTTTGGCGCTTTGGCTAATGGTTTTGGAAGGTAATTTTCTTGACTCTCTGACTTGGTTTAACGACTGTTGTCAAATGACACATCCAGGGACTGACGACGGTTTAACGTGCCCTCCGAAGCACGTAAGAGCTCAGTTGTAATGCCACTTAACAGTCACCCATCCGACACCAGGCCAGACCGAACGTTGCTCAAAAAAGGTATTCGAATTCTATCAGTCTGTCAAGCGCATGTATGTATTTGTTCCGCGTCTGGGTGTATTACCATCATCGTCTTAGAATTGTCTAAATATACATGTTAAATGCCCAATTTTTTTAATGCTACAATTATATTAACAGGAATGCTGCGGGTCATGGAGCACAAGGCAGATTTTCTACCAATGGGCAAGGCTACGACCACAACGCCAATGATTTCGGAAGAAACGCGTTGGAAGAAGCATCGGTATGTAAATCCCATATCTGTTAATCATCACAAGCATAATGTTCCTCTATCATTTTTAAGTTCAACCATAGATAAAATGTCTAAATTAATTTCCAAAACAGAAAGATTACAATTACGATTATAATTATTATATTTTTTAAGTAGCTAATCTTCAGAGGTTAACCGATTTCTCGTCAGAAAAAATCTAAGTTTGTTTCTGAACATTTGACTTTAATTGTCACTGAACATTTGACTTTATTCGTCACTGAACATTTCATGCATTCGATGATATTTTTATCCATAACACTAACGATCGACAAACCATTAACAACAACATGAAACATTTAACCCCAAAATCACATCAGCACAGAATAAAGTATAAGTACTTTTTGCCAATCCGAATATGGCAACACCGAAATACTGTCTGAACCTTGATGCTACGGCCACACTATCGCGGTATCGCGAACATTTGCCCTATTCACAACAAGCAATAGGCACATTTCAGAACACGTACAGAAAGGTGACTATTGCTTAGCCAGACTTGTCGTGACAGTTGCAAATGTTTGTGATAGCGCTATAGTGAGGCTGTAGAATGACAGTCAAATTGGTATTAAAGCTACGGAAATTCTAGAAATATAGTACTTATACTACATTCTGAACAGGAGCCAGCGAACTACAACTTTGGTTATATGGTCAACGATTACCAAGAGGGCACTGACTTCGGCCATCATGAAGAACGGCAAGAGGAGAGGGCGCAGGGGGAATACCACGTGGTGTTGCCAGATGGAAGGAAGCAGGTAGGTTTTGGTAGCTTTTCATAAACCATCATCATTTTCATTGTCATTAAATCTGGTTTAGAAGTAAATAAAATATTTACATATTGTAACTGACTTTATCAATGAATATTTTGAAATTGTAGCACAAATATTATACCTATAGTTATAATAACAATTGAAGGTCGAATACTTATTTCAAAGATATCCTACCTCACACAAGTAAATTAATTTTTAGACTGTGAGCTACGAAGCTGATGAGCGTGGTTTCAAACCTCACATCACTTACGAAGACTCCGACGAGGCTGCCGGTCGTTCTGGAGGTTACGATTCGAATGCCAACAACCTACGCAGCGCCGGTCACCATGGCAACGGAAACGGTGGGAGTCACCACGGCAACGGGTTCGGAAATGGTGCCGGTCACCATGGCAACGGCTTCAGCAATGGCGGCCAAGCGAGCGCGCGAAATAACGGATACTGACTCGATTTTAGCTCGATTTTTCTTATTATTATTTATATTTACTGTATTTACGATTTGTGATTGTGTATTTAATTATTATTGTACATTTTTCCAAGAGAGGCACATGGAAGTACAAAATTAGTTGTAAGTTGCATGAGTTAAATACAAAAAATATATAATTATTACTATTGGCCCAAGCAAGCTTTTCCCAAATTGTTATTCTTAATGTAAATAAATAACGTAAAACGTAAACCTAACTGAGTTTCACTAATATTGGTCATAATGTAATCTAAAATAGTTTTGGAAAGCTATTTAGTTACCTACTTTAGTTAGTAGTAGCTCAAGTTACGCTGGCCTACAGCGTATTAAAAATATAAAAGTATTGGAGAATTTCGACGGTGGTTCGCAAGTCTCGGTAGCTCAGCGGTTAGAGCATTGGACCGGATTTCCAAAGGTCGCGGGTTCGATTCCCGTCTGAGATTTCACTTGTGGCCGAGTTAATTTTTTCCAATATTTTTCTATTTAAAATTTACCATAAGTATAAAAACAGCATTGAAAAATGCAAAAAATACAAAATCATAAAAAAAGCTCAATTTAAATTACTTAGTCGTCTTTGTGGCAATCAAGACCGACAAATAGGTACTTACCTAGTTTCTATCCAATTTCTAACAAACAGTTTATAATTTAGTTTTAACTATAATAAATCTATGGTATGACTGTATAATTCTGAGACATTCAGATTAAAATAAATTAATCAAAGAATACTATTGCTAACGTACCTACTTTAACACAGTGAAAATGCCTTTCAATCCTTTTTAAGTAGGAAAATCGAAAATCTTATTGTAGAGTATGTCCCATTAAAAGTGACACCTGAGATGCAGCAGCCGTGGTCGCATTCAAGATTCAAAAAAAGCTCTATTATATGGAGATAATTTTAGTTCCAGCAATGTTTCACGTGTCATAATATCTTTCGTGAGACAGACGCTACCTGGCAGCTTTAGAAAAATATTTCTACATATTATTTTAAACGCCAGAAAAAATATGGCTAGTACCTATCCCCCACGATTTTACCTGCATAAACTATGACCGCTTGTATTTCATAGCCTAGCTATCCTAACCTTCCTCAAGAATTCCACAACATTCAACTTAAATGTAAAAAACCCTTTGTCATAGAAATTGTTCTAAAGTTCTCACACAAAGTACGTCTGTCTTAATAATTCTTCTTTGATTGTCCGTTGTTTAAATTATAAAATACAGAAAAAAATGCCAAATGTTTGACTCCAATTTGTAGACAAACAAAGTTTAAAACGCAAAGTAAACCAAATATTTGAAGACAAACATACCTTGAGAGCTTATTAGTCTGTCGGCGTCACTTCCGATTTATATTTTTGTGACATTTTCACTTGTTATTTTACTTAAATTGCATTGAATTTAATTTAAAACATAGGTTCACAAGTTTTAGAGACCAAACATACAGACAATTATACACCATTTGACGCACGAAAACTATACAAAGATGTCTATTTTAATCTATTTTGCTTCCAACATCTAAAAATATTTTCGACATATTTGTACATAGGTACTTACTCATAAGCAGATATTTGTCAGTTGTAAGTGCGTGTACCCTACATTCGTTCAACCGCTTCTCTACGAAAACCAATCTTATTATGTACGCGTTATCAGGATCAAAACGTAATATGCTATTGACTGTACTTCTCTAATAGTCAATTTATCTACTTTTATAAAAATTTGGTCAAATGTGCATTGTCAAGTTTAAGCACATCCAAGTTTTTTCGCGTACTCATCATTGAAATAAAACAACTTCTGCCATGGTCAAGGGTCGAGTGTCAACCCTAGGACACGGCAGCTGAAAAGGTGCCGAAACGTCGAGAAACCAAAAAAAACCTTAAAAAATATACGGAACATACTGCCTTAATATTTACGGTGTAATACCTATATAGTGCTCTTACATCCGTAAAAGTTTTTTATTTCAATTATCAAGTTTTCCTCGCGCTCATCTATCTGTGAATTCAATATTTTATAAATATTTGCAGTGTTTTCTTTTTTGGTAACTCGTCAGCTTATGTGATAAATATTAAACAAGAAAATATACTAGAAAAAAGCAACTAGTCTCATGTCGCCCTGACGGGATTCGAACCCGCATCCTTGGGAGTCCGGCCCAATGCACTAACCAATTATGCTACAGAGACCGAGAGAACACGTCGAATCTTTCTAGTATATTCACCGTTCTACGGTGTTGGCCACCGTCGCTTCATCAATGAGAGAAATATCCTCGCATTCGAAAGAAACAACTTTACAGATGTTTGACTATCGATTAAGATGAAACAGCCATCTTATTATAACTTTTTAATTTTGCATTTTACAATGCAATTTTTATGTGATAAATATTAAACAAGAAAATATACTAGAAAAAAGCAACTAGTCTCATGTCGCCCTGACGGGATTCGAACCCGTATCCTTGGGAGTCCGGCCCAATGCACTAACCATTTAAAGATTCGACGTGTTCTCATAGGTCTCTGTAGCATAATTGGTTAGTGCATTGGGCCGGACTCCCAAGGATGCGGATTCGAATCCCGTCAGGGCGACATGAGACTAGTTGCTTTTTTCTAGTATATTTTCTTGTTTAATATTTATCACATAAAAATTGCATTGTAAAATGCAAAATTAAAAAGTTGTAATAAAAAAAAAGAATCGTCAGCTTATTTTCATTCAACTTTTTACTTACTTTCACAGTGAATTTATAGTTCAATCAATGCATCATCAATTTGATGTACTCACTATTCGCTGTGTGCGCGATGACAGCACCCCCTATTGACCACAATTATTGTGGAATTGAGATCTGTCAAATTATCGTAACTGGATGGTTTGAGACTGATTTTCGGATTGTTTTTCTTCAAAATTAGATGAAAATATCTAAAAAGTTTGTGCATATTATAATAAGTGGTTTTCTTACTTGAACTAAAATATGAATGTTAATTATAATACGTAGGTACGGGATTTGAATCGATACATCATGATATAACTTTCAATTCTCAAACTGTGCAAAAAGGGAATCAATTGTATTAGCACAGCATGTGAGAGACGTTGAAGAGCTTAGAACCAACGGACAAAGCTACTTAAAAGAGCTGTGATCATAAGACAAACGTCTTATTGTACAGCAGCTAACCATATACCTAGTTCTTTGCTCCAAATTCCATCTTGATGTTGGAAACGAATAAAACTTGTACGAACTGTTTTTCCCATTGTTTCTACACTTTATAACACAAAACGTACTGTGACCCATATCGCTAATTTTAACGATTTTACTTAAAAAATACTTAATAATGAAATTTGGAATTCTATGGAATAGCTATTTGACACATGACAGTCCAGAGTTATTTCACATTTCTGCCACATCGCGCGCTGCGATCGATTTGACGGTGTCCACCACCCACTTTGCACATAGCGATTACTGAGTACAGGCTTTCGTCAAAGGTTTTAACCGCCTCTGCCTCAGACCTAGAGGTCCTGCGTTCGATTCCCTGTGGGGGTGACATAATATTTTACTCAGTTTGGTTGGTGGTAAGTCTGACCCCATAACAACAACGTTTTCAGCATTGTTGTGTTCCGGCAGTTAGAGGATAAGTAAGATAGCCAGTTCCTCAGTAGTTTAGGATTCCGGGACAGGTACCTTTATCTTTAGCCATATAAATACTTCATCAGGTATGCTGAAGGCTCAGCGTCTCCCCGTTTTTCTTTAATTAGGATGAAGAGGACTTGCTATAAAAAGCAGCTGTGGTCAACAGCGTAACTAGGGAGTAGCCACGAGTATTTAACGTTAACTTATAAACTTGCTACTTACTGCTATTGACTTTAAACACAAAACTAACTAATACTACACCATAGAATCTATGAATATGGACCAAGGTATAGATAAACTTTAACAAAAGACTCTTCGCTCTATTTTAAGAATGAAACCATAACACGGCCTTGACATTCAATACTGCATTAGACAGATTTTTCGCATTACCAATTGCAAAATGATAGACAAATGTTTGTCTACATGGGCTTATGTTTAGCTAGCTCAATTTTTTTGGTCATCATCTAAGTATAAATGGAGCGTTGTTGAGTAATAACCATCATTCAATTCTTCACAATCCAAAGATCTCAACATGAAGGTAATTTAATTATTGTTCTAATTAATTATATAAAAAAAACTGTTTAAAATTTAATAAAAACTTAGTTTTGCATGTGTACCTGAACTTAAATGCTATTTTGTATTTAAAATTACTCATATAAGATACAACAACGTATAACAACAACTATTACTAACCCCCCGTTTCCACTGGCGAAACATTTACAAGAAAACATGTTGTAAAATATACTGCAGCCGCTGAGAGGATTACTGCTTGATAGCTGCCAGATAATGCATTCTTTCAGTGGCTGCATTATACGTTTACAACTAAAAAATATTTTTTTTTGTAAATATTACGTCAGTGGAAACTGGGTAATAACATGTAACATGGAAATAATCAAATTGGTAATGAAAATTGGAACTTCACATAGTATTTTTTTTAAACTAGGTACGTATTTGTAAATCTTCTCCCTAATTGTCTAATTTTAAAATCTATCGCAATCCCTTTCAAAGGTTTAGAATTGTGTAACTTGGAGTCGCCATCGCGTTTGGAACGAATGATATTTTGAATAATATTAACCCCTTTCCTGTCCAATGAATCACATATGATACATAACAATTGAAAATCAATTGTTATAATTCTTGGACAGCGAACCCGTTAAGATGAAACTTCATTTAACAGTTCTCCATAAATTTGATAGATATTTTCGTGTGTCACTTTGCTTAGACAGTTATATTTCGTTCATTTAATACCTTTCAAAATGCGGCTCGATCACAATCCTTATCGCATGTCAATAAATACCATCAAATAACAAATTGAAAGGATACCAAACAAGAAAATGTACTAGAAAAAAGCAACTAGTCTCATGTCGCCCCGACGGATTAGGACATGAGACTTGATGCATTTTTCTTGTATATTTTCTTGTTTGGTATTTGTCACGTAAAATTAGCATTGTAAAATGCAAAATTAAAAAGTTATAAAAATTTATAGGAATTGCGATAAATTTTAAAATTAGACAAAATTAGCCCCTTGTTTTTTTAAATATGTGACAAAAAAAACTTGCTACTTTAGTCTAAGCTGTTAATTATGATTATGACTAAATTTTCTTATCCAATCCCATGTATTTGAGCCGCTTATGTGGTTATAATAATTATCCGATATTTATATTGATTAATAAATTACAGGTATTGGCAGCCCTGGTTCTTGCTATCGGCTCAGTGGCGGCCCTGGGGTCAGGCCCGTACCTGCCGCAAGGGTGGAAGCCCGAGGGCCCTGCTTTCTACTTGCCTTCTGAAGAACAGGTCAGTAAAATAAGCCCGTAGCCCTAACACGACGGCTTTTATCGACACGCGTAGCTCACGTGCCACGCTCACATCTTGTCGGGGTAAGCAAGACAGCATCATGCACCATATCATATATCGCGTGGTATAGCGACGTTCAAGAGCGTCGTCAACCCATGGCCCGAGTTGATTATATGGAAGATTAGCGGCTGCTCGTGGTTTCACCCGCGTTGTTCCCGTTCCCATAGGAACATCGCTATAAAAAGTATCCTTTGTTCATAACCAGGCTTTCTACATCTGTGTACTAAATTTCATCCAAATCCGATCAGAAGTTTCGGAGCCTATTCAATGCAAACAAACAAACAAACAATCAATCAAATCTTTCCTCTTTATAATATTAGTAAGATGGTGACGAGTAAGTAAATAAAAGAAAAACACAATGGGTGGATTGTACCATTCAACCTTAACGATAACTATTACTTTAACGGTGCAAAATGAATAGAATTTGACAGTTTTGACAACCATAAATCGGTTAAAGTTTATGCAACTCAGCCTTCGTTAACTTAAAATGTATTTACGGTATTTACTAAATATGCGAACAAAAAAGAAAAATAATAATTCGCTATTGGCGGTAAACAAACAAAAGTTCTTTACCTTCCGTGCTAGTCGAGACTGTGTTACGGCAAGGTAAGGATTCTCGTTTTACAGTATAACCAACCATAGTTAAGGAAAGAAAGAATCTTTGCCTCTATGGTTTGCTCTATTGATTTAGTACTGCCTTAGGACTTTGGTTGGTACATTTTTTGTGGGGGGCAGCTGCCCTTCCCTGCCCTCCCTTGGCGACGCTCTTGACGGTGTTTATGCTGGAGGGCCTGAATACATACGAACAGCATTCTACCGCCTCTGTGGTCTAGTAATAACACTATAGGTATCGAAACCGGTGGTTCGGGGCTCGATTCGCAGAGATACTTATCCTGTTCGGTTTAGTTGGTAGTAGGTCTAGATTTTGATCCGCCTGGCTAGCTACCACCATCGTTATTAAGTATTATCGGTATTATTATCTAAGTCTGTTGTTATAGTTAGTAACTTTTTCAGCATTGTTGTGTTTCGGTATTTAAAGAAAAGATAGAAAATTTATCAGTCGTGGAAGATAGATAATAATAAAGGTTCATCATTATCATCAGCAGCCTGTGGACGTCCACTGGTGGACATAGGCCTCTCCCAGCTCACGCCTATTGTAGCGTTCATTGGAGGCTATTGGCCTACTGCTACCACGCTGGCCAGATGGGTTGGTAGAGGGTATGTTTCAGGTTTTCCTTCTCTCGCACAGGTTTTCAATGCGTCGAGCCTCTTTGTCGACTCTTACGACATCCAGGCATGGAAGGGAGTGGTGATACTCGTATTGTTAGTCCGTCACCACACGGCATAAATAATAATTTTATATTTATTTTACAATGTTATACATGAATCCGCATCCTTGAGATTTCCGATCGACTGTGGGCCTACCATGAGTTTTTCTTACCGTTTACTGTACAGTAAACGGGAGACATTTTGTACGCAAATCTGTTCAGCGCCTCTAGTGGGCAGTAGCAGAGGGCCTAGTGTAAGTTTGCAAATATCCAAACGTAAGAGTAAAATTTTGACTGACAGCCTCAATAAAATAGGAATAAGGTTGAAAATTAAACTCTATTCGCAAACATCGGCACGTCTGCGAATGAGGTGAGAAAACTCGCATTAAGCACTCAGAACTACAGATTCTCATACAAAATGTCTACCGTTTACTTTACAGTAAAAGGAAAGAGAAACTCACCGTAGGCCTACTGGTTCCCAACCCCAACACCATAACTAGCTACCAAAACGAGACGAGACGTCTAAAAGTCTCTAAAATCCAAAGGTGTCCCATCCAAGCAGGAGAAAATAAGTTTTCTCCAGTAATAACCTCTTACATTCGCAATATTTATTCTACAGGAACCGTCTCCTATCAACGTAGTTCTTCAAGAGTCAGAAGGTTCCAGTTCCGAATTCCTGCGTGAATACGGACCCCCAAATGTCCAAGTGGCGCAAAGTCTACCTCAAGTGTCAACGGAACAACCGTTTGTTGTCATTGAAGCGAAATTTGGACAAGAAGAAGCAGTCACTATTGGGGCTACTACTGAAGGTAAACATTTATTAATACATACTTGTTTTATTCATACAGTGGTGGTCACATAATTAACGACACTAGTCGATTTTCATACAATCGAGGTAACTTTGAAGACATTGACTCTAACTACCACACCTCAAAGACGCCGCGTTTGGTATCGGTTGGGGATAAGATGTTATCCATAAACAAAAGTGGCAACATTAGATAGAATCAGGCGTTACTTGGCGGAAATCCATATCTTAATAGAAAATGAAAAATATGTAGCTTAGGCACATCTTAAATTTCTTCGCGCACTCATAATTTAAATAATACACCGTTTGCGGAGTATTTAGTGCGATGTCTTTACCCGAAATATATATTTTGGTTTATTTGCGGTTTTTTGGATTCCCGACGTTTCGGCACCTTTCCAGTTGCCATGGTCACGGGTTGACTAGCTAGACTTATAAGTAGCTAGTCAACCCGTGACCACGGCAAACTGAAAAGGTCATCGCGAAACCACTAAATACTCCGCAAAAGTTGTTTTATATGTAGCTTAATTCCGCAAGAAAACTTATATGCAAGATGCAACACAGTGACACACATTGCACCTTCACCGACCGACATACATTCGGTGTCGGTAGCACGGTTCAACAACTCCTTAGGATGCTCCGTGTGTCGGCGAAATACACGGGTGAAGGTGGAAGGTGTATCACTGTGTTGCATCTGCATTTATTTGCGGGCGGACGGTGTAAGTTTTCTTGCGGAATTAAGATACATATTTTTCGTTTTCTACTAAAAAAAAATGGCAGGTTGCTAACCCACGTCTATATATATATGGTTTCGAATAGGTATACCCTTATAATAATAGGCTTTTACCATTTGCACTGGAAGCAGCTGGCACACTCTTCATTCATATTTTATATCAATTTGAGATGTATGGTAAAAAATCTGGTAATATTTATTATCCATTGTCTAGTAACCATAGTACGTAAGCTCTTTAGTTTAGGTCCAGATGGTGTTATTTAAAAAAAATGACTAAATTATGGTATTTATAATTTTCAATCATTTTACAATTGCAGTTATCACTGAACAGAAATCTGAAATAATCGAAGAAACTCAATCCTCCACAGAATCAGTGGCTACTGAGGAAACAAATTCAGAAACTAAACAAGAACTTGTGGAAGGGAAATCAGTGAATCTGGACGTTGAAGCGTCAGTAGAAGGTGAAGATGAAGTGGTAGTTGTTACTGATGAAGTGAACGCGAAGATTGAGGCTGAAGTACAGGAGGAAGTGAAAGTTATACAAGAAGGGGTGAGGAATATCGCTGAGGCCATCGTCAGTTTGGAGAAGGAAGCTATACTTGAACAGGTAATTAGCATACAAAAACTTAAGTTCCAAACTCAATATCATTTATTCGGTTTAGGCCGTTACAAGCACTTTATGGAACACAAAGAAGCTACGCCATCTATTCACAAACCTTGTAACGAGAACCGGCAAAAGCTGGTCAAGAGATGTTGTTTTTCTCCCTGTTTTATTAAGGTCACTTTCCATCGATTTTACAAGAAATTATAGTATGGATTTGAGTGTTTCTTCCATTTGGTGCGAATAAGTTGATATATCAAAAAAAAAAATTTTTTTAAATATATTTTTTTGTACTTATGGTAAATTTTAAATAGAAAAATATTGAAAAAAATTAACTCGGCCACAAGTGAATTCTCAGACGGGAATATTCCCGTTTTATAAGTATAAAAATAGCATTGAAAAATGCAAAAATTACAAAATCATAAATCTTTTTTTGTGTTTTTATAATAATATTCGAAGAATGATGTAAACTAGTATGTAGGTATTATACTTTAATAATGTCGATAATTAAGAATTTATATTATAAGCAAATAAAATATAGAACAGAGAAATGAGGAGCTATCCGCGATTGATGATAATTTGTAAAAGACGTATGGAAGTTGTTGCGATGGTAATAAATGATAATAAAGATTGTTTTAGGAACTTTATTAATATTTTAACAATAAACTCAAACCAATGAGATCTGAAATCAAATGTAATTTAACAAAATTACTCATAAAAAGAACGAAATCAATAATTTCAATATTTCAAGTATCTGAATTCCAAAAATGTTTTATCATTAAGCTCTCTTATTTATCAATTAGGCATCGCCTTCACCTCATGTAGGCTCATTGCTCGACGGCGACTCCCTGCGGCTAGAACCCCTGGGGGATCCTCTACGAGCGGTCGGATTCTGTCGGGATAGGAGGAGCAATCGCTGGGTCCCCACCCTACCCCATTTGGCTTTCCTCCCAGGGTAACCGACTGATGTTTATCTCGGGGCGCGCCGGAACACGTGGTGCGCCCTTTACCACGGGGCCCAAACCGGACGACGAATTCCTCGTTCCGCCACCCGAATCCCCTTTTAAAACTACTTTACCTCTACCCACGGGCGTCTCTCCTTGATAGGCGCGCGGAGCGGCGATGCTCAAGGATACTCTGGGACACTACCTCCATGGTCGTCCCTCTACGCTTCTCGCTGTGTGCGGAGCGGCTCCTGTCCAGTGCATTGTCTTCTACTCCTCCCTCACCGGGCTCATTCTATGCTCAGGGCGTTTGCCCCTAGTCGTCGGGGGGTTAAACTACCTGCTTCCCGTTTCATACGCATACGCAGACTACCGCTTAGATATTCTTTCACAGCGAAGGTAAATAGTAAAATAGTTTGACAATAAAATATTTATGTATATCTCGTGATTAAAATTGAGTTTATTGAAATTAACCTATTTGTATACAATGAGATTTTCATATTTTTTTACTGTAAGGGCAGGTTTCACCACCTACTGATAAGCTATGGATATCTTATGTGGCAGATAATTGGCATATTTTTCATATAACAACTGTCACATGATCTGTCAATTAAGCTACCCAGAACTTATTAGCAGGTGGCGAAATCGGCCATAAATGTAATAAGTATGCAGGTGAGCATTAAATCATTCTGAATAATACCTAGTTTAAACAATGGTTTTATTCAATTAATTATGCGAAATATGCTAGTGGACGTCAGATTGCACCAAATAGAAGAAACACTCATTATGATGATGATATAGAATTTTCTAGAATTGTCTGCATAACTCCTTTTAGTCGCTTTGAGTAAAAACTGATATTAACTAGGTACCTACTTTTATCGTGCTTTAAAGCACGTTATGTTAGTTTGAATACCGAAAACTGTAAATTTTTCTTTTAAATGTTGATTTTTGTTAATCTTTCTGTATTATGTCAATTTATCGATTGAATGAATGTTAAACCCAATTTGAAATTTGTGGACACTGTCATTTCATCCTTATTCACAAAGCGAATAAGGATCCTTATTCCTTATTCTGAAACTTTGGGATATTCAATTATCCTATTATAATTTTATATTTTACCATTAGCAGGTCCCAGAAGGATTCCTCGAGTACGGACCCCCTGGCTTCAGGGAGTATGGACCTCCAAGCCAGAATCTTCTAAGGAGCAACGAAGAGGTGACAACAAGCAAATGTTGATTTACGAGTATTGTTAAAAAAATGTATCAGTTACAAACTAAATATATAATTGCATATGTCGTAGGATGATTTGATAAATAGAATTTTCGCAAAAATACTAGGGATATTGCGAAAACACGGATAATTAGACAATGGTGTTGACATTTCTCAATCTTACTGAAAAATGATAGGGTTTCTGCAAAAATACTGGTTGCTTTAGTAACATTGGATATTCTTAACTCTGATTGGCTAACTTTTAACTTTCTTGCTAACTCTTATTCTAATTGGTTCACAGAAAGTTTACTACACGTGAGAGAATCGATTGAGATTTGAAAATTTTGTCAAGTCGTCAACCGATCAGAGAAGATGTTGTTTTGGAAGGTCCGATAAGCCAATCAGTGTTCTTATTACATAATAGCCAGCGATTCTTTTCGCAGTCTTACTAAGGCGTTACTTAAGTTTTTTCGCAAAAACCCTATCTTTTTCCAGTAGGATTGAGATTTCTTAATGGCAATGGTGTTGTCATTTGACAACACAGTTGTCTAATTATCCGTGTTTTCGCAATATCCCTAGCATTTTCTCAAAAAAAAAAACGATTTATATAATTATCCTGCGACGATTTATTTAATTAACTTGAGATGAAATATGTAAATAACTATTAGTGATCTTAGATGTTGATTCGATTTTAATTAGCGCTAAAATAGATTTCTAAATTTACTAATTTCAAGTACGTATTAATTATTAATTCAATTAGTAACCTATTATAATCGAACTCGATCTCAATGAGATTGCTTCAAGACTAATGGGGCTGATCATCATCACTCTCATAACCATACCTCCACGATAAGCCATTCAATTGGCATTGGTAGGTCTAACTAAGAAGTCCGGAAATAAAGTATTTATTTAAATTATATTTCAGGAAAAAACTGAGGCTGAAAAGATTGACAGCAATGAAACAAGAAGACGAAGGTTTTCCCCGAAATTCAGGTTCATTATTTGATACTTTTTGTTTAATTAATATACTAAATTTAACATTTATAATTAACATACACATAGTTACTTTTAACCGACTTCAAAAAAGCAGGAGGTTCTCGATTCGACGGAATCTTTTTTTTATAAGAGTAGTCAGCAGAAGACACAGTAGACATTTGATACCTATTCTTCTTATTTTTAAAGTCAATCGAATAGTCGAACTATACATATAACGAACTAAACTAAACACAAACATAGTTTATATTTACTTTGAAAACTGCATTTAAGAAACAAAATGATTTCTTTTTCAGATCAACCAAAAAACATTGATGAAACGACAGATCAACCAGAGACCATGGCCTTACAACGATCGACTTTATTTAAAATATTGCATAGAAAATTATAATGAAATAAATATTGTTAAATAAAACAAAAGACACTCTCATTTCTAAACCATTTATTAGTTTAATGGCATATTTTATATCCGAACTTTAGAGTTAATAGTATACAGTTAAGTATTTAGTAAATGCACTTTTTATTTGGTTTAAATTCGAAATCGATGTTAAATCCGTTTTGTTATTTTTATTATATCAAAAGCAAAACAGTTTTTTTTTGTTCCGTTTTACGGGTTATTACGGTCATCAATCATTATGTAGTCTTCAAGGATCACTTTTCCAATAAATTGGCACGCATAATGATATCCTGAAAATAAATAATTAAAATACATTTTAATGCAATAAATAGTCGAGCACGGACAATGTATAGAAATTTTATTTCTAATATCGAAAAAAATATGAATTTTCGGTATTTTTGAATCGCTCGTCCGCAACGAGTGCCTTCACCCACTCGTTGCAGTCGAGCGAAACAAGCGTGCGACGCGCGACTTAAGTCGCATGCGAGTCATACGAGCGTTTCAAAAATAGAGGTCCTGGGGGCCGATTCATACGGCCTCGACATCTAGAATTCGACATTTTTATATCCTTAATTTCTTTGGTAAAATTGTAAATAAAATCTCTACTACTGTCGAAATCCCTTAGTTTTAATTATCTTTCAATTCAATTCAATTCAATTCATTTATTCGCAGATATAGGTAGGTAACAGTGGTAGTACATGACATAGAAAAAACATCAGAACAGCTATAACAACATTAATATGCATGCGAAAGATAATATTAATTGATATTATACAGCAATGAATTATCAAAACGTCATACTTATGTAGGCACTCCATTCAGAATTATAAGCAAAATGTCAATTTACAGATCAAAATCACAAAATTAAAATTAAAATCAAAATATTACAAACAAATTAATAACATAACATTGGAAATTAAAAATAATGATAATAACATAAAAAAAAAAACAAAAACAAAAATAACACCTATAGGTCAAATAAACATTTTTGATAATTTTACAATATAAATGATTTACAATAATTTATCTGTCAGGTAAGTACTCATTTAATGTATAATATGCTTTTTCTAACAAAAAATTATTTAATTTGGTTTTAAGCACAGAAAGACGTTCAATATTTCTTATGTCCTCTTGCAAGCGATTATGTATTTTAGAAGCTATACCAAATACACTTTTTTTATAAAGTTTACTCTTGCTCGGTATCTGCACTAAGTAATTATTTCTCCTTGATGACTTAAATGTTGTAAAGAGGTGCAAATTGGACTTAACATGAAGAGCAACCTCAAGAATAAATAAGCTAGGTAGCGTAAGAATTTTCAATTTCACAAAGTAGGGCCTGCAACTATCTGTTTGTTGAAGTTTATACATTGCCCTTATGCGCTTTTTTTACCCTTGAATACATCTTCCTTTAGGCAATAATTGCCCAGAAAACAACACCATACCTTAGAATTAAGCCGCATAGGCATGATATGAAGTGATCACTGTTTCGATATTTGATACTTTAGCAAGCATGTAAAGTGCATAGGAAAATTGATTCGTTTACTACGAATATGTTCAGCATGAGCCTTCCAGTTTAAATCGTGGTCAATGTATATTTCTAAAAATTTTGTAATGTCAATGGTTTCTATCTTTTTATTCAAATAATTTACGTCAAGTTTTGTAAAGTCACCTCTATTTTTAAAAGTCATTAGTTTAGTTTTGTCAAGATTTATTATTAGATTATTAGAATTAAGTCAATTAATAATATTGCCTAATGTCTGCCTTATTTCTTGCGATAGTGATATAAATATGACTGTACTATCGTCAGCAAATAATATCATTTGCTGTTTAACTATCTTCGGAAGGTCATTAATATAAATAATAAACATTAATGGACCTAAGATGCTACCTTGAGGTACACCATACTTAACGTCCCTATATTCGGATAAATTTATATTGAATTTCTTTACGAAGCTTGGGATAAATTTTAGTTATGCCAGAAGCTTGTTTTCTCATACTGAGGTACGATTTTATAAGTGTAAGTGCAACGCCTCTTATTCCGTACGATTAAATTTTCATCAGCAAGACATCATGGTCAACAAAATTGAAAGCCTTTGTTAGATCCATATACAAGGCAGCAACCGGTATTCTCTTATCCATGGCAGTAATAACCGATTTCAAAAGGTTATGCATTGCCATATTTATATTTTTTATTCTTCTTATAGCCTATCTGTTCAGCAGAAAATAAATTATACTTTTAGAAATAGCTGTATATAATGGTTAATGACTTTTTCAAATATTTTTGATAATCCTATGATGTCGAAGATTGCTTTCAGTTAACTTTTAATACAGATTTTAACTAAAAAAATGTCGAATCCGTGATGTCGAGGGCGCGAGAATTGGGCCCCTGCCGTGTTTCTTAGTTATAAAAAAACGAGCAAACATACCAATAACTTTTCAACATTTTCATCAGTCCGGCGACTTCTGCGATTAAATTGTTTTTCCTTTTCGACATTACAATCGTTGATCGAATCGTTACACTCTGGGAGGTTCACTACTGCAGTGCCTACTGTGGTCCCCGCCGGAAGATCCACAGGTCCCAGTTGCCTATCTATATGGCGTTTAATCAAGTCAGTCACTCTATGCAAATAACGATTGTCTAGACGAGGCAAATCTCTGAAATTGTACGCATTGGTGGATCCGACACACCTGCAAAAAGAAAAAGAAAGATCACACTTGGCTTGGGAGGACTTGATCCCGTGCGTGCGTTCGCACTTCAAAAACAATAATGCGGCCTCTGAGGCTCTGAGAGGATGTCGAAAGACACTCAATTTCTTTTTTTTATGGACGACGGGGCTACTCTTATATTTTATCATACCTGATGCTAAGTATTGATAAGGCTGAAGATGGAAGCGAGCCTATCCCGGAAACCTCAATCACTGAGGAACTGGCTATCTTATCTCTAACTGCCGGAATACAACAATGCTGAAAACATTGTTGTTATGGCGGCAGACTTGGATAAGATGGTGGTAGCTAGCCAGGCGGACTTCCTACAAGTCCTACCACCAACCAAACCGAATACAATATGTACCCCCGCTGGGAATCGAAGCCGGGACCCCTGGGTCTGATACCGGTGGTTGTACCACTAGACCATAGAGGCGGTTGTAATCAATTACGAAGCTTATACGACAGATTGTCGTATAAGCTTCTCTCAGCGGGCGCATTAAACTCGTACGTACAGTCGGCTAACTTCCCGGTTGACCAGTATAGATTATTTTAGGGAACTTTTTTTTATTTATTTATTTATTTTGGAATCAAACAGTCATATTATAGAAAGTAACCATACAAAAATGTTATTTAAAGTAGACCTACAGTGCCCAAATGTAATTATTAAACAACGTGTTCTTGGACAACAGTTGTTACTATTACTTTATCTTAACATGAATACATGAATACGACAAAAAAAATGAATAAACTAACTAACAACAATACAATAAACTATATTATACCTTATAGCAGTTACAACAATTTAATTAGAGCAGAAATGATCTTTAAGTTTTACTTTAATGGTACTAAGTGAGGTATTAAATAAATCTAGCATAAGAAATTCTTTATTATACATGTTGGTGGAACGGTAAAAGAATGAGTTACGAGTATAATTTTTATGTCGAGGTGGGAGAACAAACAGAGGTATTGAACGTGAGGAGCGCACAGGTAGTCGGGCTCGACCCGAAAACTGAATATGGCCATGAAGATCAGTCGAGTCAATTAAAGAGTTCAGGATCTTATAAAGGAATATTACATCAAACATTTTACGACGGTTACCTAATGTTTGCAATTTATACTCGCTTAGTGACTCGTCGTATATGTAGTTGGCTTGAAGGTTGCGGTAATTTAGTGATTTAATGAACTTCTTTTATTTATTTATTCAATTCAATATACTTACAGGCTGACAGAATACTCCAAAATGCCAGTAAGCTTAATCTAACAATAATATGAATTAATTAATTAGAATTACCTTATTTACAAATTCAGTACAATATTAAAAAAAAAATCTTTCAATCCTATTGATATGGACACTGTAACAGGGGTTCCAGACAGTACTTCCAAAGTAAAGGATGGAGCGAACAAAGGCAAAATAAAGACATTTCAGTGTCTTGGTGTGTCTAAAGGGCTTACTAATTCGAAGAACGAATCCTAGCTTACGAAACGCGGCCTTTATTATGTGATCTATGTGATAGTTAAAAAATAGTTCTGAATTCATTATAATTCCGAGATCCCTAATTTGAGTTACTCTATTGAGATTAATATTATTTAAATGATATTCGAAATTTATTTGATTCTTTTTTCTAGTATATGATATAATGTGACATTTGTTGATATTTAAGAACAGTTGATTCCTCAGACAATAGTTGTGTAAATCATTCAGGTCAGATTGCAATTTGGCACAGTCTTCGCGAGATTTTACAATTTTATAGAATTTGATGTCATCTGCATAATAGCAAGTGATTACTATTTTTGAAGACAATATCGATGTCATTTATGTAAAAATAAAACAGAAGGGGACCTAAATGGGATCCTTGAGGAATGCCGGATGGTACCGGAAGGTATTGTGACGTGTACCCTTTGACGCAGACTGCATGACTTCTGTTTTGGATATATGACTGGATCCATCTCAGGAGACTGCCATGCACACCGGCCGCTTCTAGCTTTTTTTATCAGAATAATATGATTTATTTTATAGAAAGCACTAGAAAAGTCGATGTGAATGACGTCTACTTGCGAGTTATTTTCCACTGCATCTGCAAGGAACTCAGTAAAAGTTACCATGTTGCTATCTACGCTTCTATGTTTGAAGAACCCCTGTTGTTTAGGGGAAATAAAGCTACGCGCAGCCAATGAGATATCGGCAGCAACCATTTTCTCAAAAACTTTGCTCATAATAATAAGTTTGGAGATGGGACGATGTTCTGTTATTAGATGTTTTTGGGTATTTTTGGGAATGGGGGGGTCACTAAAGCAGATTTCTATTTGGAAGGAAAAATGCCTGTTTCCAGAGATTTCCGAAAGATAATTGTTAAAGGTACTGAAAGCTCAACGGCGCAGTTGCGAATAAAGAGCGGTTGTATGTTATCTGAGCCTGCACCCTTGGAGGTGTTTACATTTTTTAATTCTTTTTGAGTGCGTGATTCATCTATGCAGATACAGATTGAGCTGATATCTAAGATAGAAGTATTACTATTCTCGAAACAGGGGTTGACATTTTCACAAGAGGCAACAAAAACGGAGTGAAAGTAGTCGTTAAACGCATCGCAAATCTCAGGACTCGTTGAGAGAGTTTGATTGTTATAAGATATTTTGGATGCCTGTGGCGTTTTTTGATGTCGCAAAAGACCAGAGCAGTTTTGGATCCTTATTTATGTTATCCTCAGTAAATTGTATGAAATCATTGTAACAATGATTAGACATTTTTTTAAAGCGAGATCCTAATTTCGAAATAGTTTGGTAATCGCGCTGACTTCCATACTGCTACCATTTTTTATGGAATTTTTCCTTTTCATTGCTTAATTTGATGAGAGGATACGTGTACCAAGGTGGATATTTATGTTTTAATTTTGAATTGACTTTTGGTATATGTTTATTTACAATTTCACTAATACGATCATAAAAATAATTGACCATGCTCTCAACGTCAGACAAAGTTGATAAAATATCAGCTCAGTTAATAAATAACAGGTCCGCCCTAATAGAATTAAAATCGGCTTTGTGAAATTGTAGCCTCATATTACTTGAATCACGAAGTGGTGCCGAAAAGTTTGCACTTAAAGATATATTTATTTTTAAGGATTTATGGTGTGGATCCTCTGGAACCAACGGTTCATCACACGAAGAAACAAGACAGTGAACTTTACTGAATATTAAATCCAAAAGTCTACCATTTTGATTAAATTGAGCGTTATGTAAAAAGTCAAAGATATATAATGAAAATGATTTTAAAACAAATAATAGAACATTTTGAATAATAAATTACCTATTTCTTTAATCTTAGTACTTTCTGAGAAAACGTTTCCCAAAAAGCTCTAACTAGCCCAGTAAATATTAGGGGTTTCACCTCGGAATGAGAGAGGGCAAGCTGTAAACTCGTATATACCTTCATTTTGGTGTTCTAAAAGTTTTCTCAAAAGTCATCAGTTATTCAATGTCAAAGGTAATAAAAATCTGTTTTTCGCGATTATCTCGGTTCCTATAGCTCCAATGATGTTGACATTTATATAATAATTTGTAAAGCATATAATTTGGGACCAATTTTGTTAAAAAAAAATTCATACGATCACCGAAATAGACCCCATACGGCCCATAACTGGGGTTCTAAATCATGACCTAACCATTTTTAAACCTACCATCGCTAATTATCCCTTAATTATTGTCACATATGTACCTACATTATGGCAAGCAGCAAGGGGGCGTTTCTACAAATAATGTCAGTTCATTCATGTAACCTAATAATAACAACACATCAACCAAGTGACTGCATTATTGTTTTGCCACGTGATACGAGACCAAACTTTATTCTATAACCCAATATAACCAGTATTTCAATGACATAAGTTTTAAAATCCCTTTGCCACAAGCCATTTATTGACAATGCAGTAAAAGCCAGTATTTGTGAAATAAATAAAAAAATACTTACAACACCACCGTCGTTAGAAGAAAACACAGCCGCAAAGAAAACATGGCCGTTTATTCCTTAGCAGATCCAAAAAGATAATGAATGTAGCCGAGCCTTACGTGGTTTTATAAGGCGCTTACAAATATAAATGTTAATATTATTCATTAGTACAGTTATCCTCTAATTATTTGTCAGCCACGAAGATGAGATCCAAAGTGACAATTTAATTTGGTCTTTTTTCTTCTTATTTGTCTTTTGACCTTGTATTATGAATTAATCGGTTGTCGCCCTCATTTTCGCAGCTTAACAACATTGCTATTGTGATTTTTAGGCGTGATTTGAATGTCGAGTTAATTTCGTACCCTCATTTGTTATTTACTCGTAGGACAAGAAAAACCTGGAGTAGAACTCCCTCCGTATTTCCGAATACTTATAATCCGACCACCTTCCAAACAATTCATGAGTGATTATGCAACTTCTGGGTTGGCTTGCTCCATCGTCGATCTTGCCTTAGCCCCTGGGCTTGATTGGGATCAAGAGGAAACCCATTCAAAGTAAAAAATTAATATTACATAAATATAGACATGTTCATGCAAACAAATATTTGTCTAGTCCGGGGATCGAACCCGGGACTTCAGCCGCAGAAGAAGGACTTAGTACCACTGCGCCAAACAGATCGTCAAAAAAACCTAAGTAGGTACTGTTTTAAGTTTTATTGTTATAACTAGAGAAGAAGAAGAATTATTACTTCAATCAGGCCCCTATATACTAGTACTGTAGGTAAGTACTTTACCGCAATAAGTTATGTGATAATGTGTTAGTGAATTGGGCCGGACTCCCAAGGATGCGGGTTCGAATCCCGTCAGGGCGACATGAGACTAGTTGCTTTTTTCTAGTATATTTTCTTATTTAATATTTATCTATCACATAATGAATGCGATCTCTATATCTACCTTATGATATTTTTTTATAGACAAATATTAGATAAAATCGACTTGGCTCGCAATGCTTGGACGAATTAACCATGACAAGTAATTCTCAGACGGGACTCGAACCCGCGACCTTCGGGTTTTCGGTCTACTGCTCTAACCACTGATCTACCGATGCTTTCCTTTTCATTTCATTGCTGTGAAAAACGCAGCTGCATAAGGAAAGATTTTGAGAAAAAATTAAAACAGCTATGGAACACTCAGTATTGCAATATCTTAATTTAAAATACCTTTTTGTATTATTTTATGTGACATTAACATTACACAACATTTTACCAAAAAAAAAGCTTTATTACGTTCTCTATAAACTCTATAGACACATACTTCGCCAAATTATTATCTATTATTAACTACACACTCGCAGCGCAACAGCAGCTACTACACCACACTACCTATAATTGTAAAAATACATCACGCCATTTGTAATAGATTATTACAAATGGTGTTTTACATTCAATGTTTTGTTCGTCATTTATTCGTTATAATTAAAGCAACAATCTGAAGCCATGTTGTACGATTCATTGAGCGACTTTAAAAAAACGAGGTCAGCAATAAACATTCGCTGGGTTATTTTAATATATTTCTATCCAAGTACAGTGCAACAGAAAAGAATAGAAAGAGAATTTTTGAGGAACTAACCAAGTACACTATATGGCCACACAACTTCCGGTTGTCAAGTTGGTAATTCTACTGTCAAACCTTTAGCGTCTTTATATTAAATACTTATTTTCGTATTTAACCCTGGAGTTTCGCGCAGTAAAAAGTTACGTGATTAGTCGCGTGGAGTACAGATGTAAGCCAATGAAAAATGAAAATACAAAAAATCTAAGCTTTATTTTAATTTTATTTGTGTTTAAATCTTATAATCAAAGTATTATTTAATGAATATAATCAACAAAAACATAAAAACCTCTGTGTTTATGAATATCAACTAAAACAAAAAATACTTCTAAATGACACTAAAAAATTCTTGGATTGGTGTGATAGAGTTTGTTTTCGTTGTATTTTCTGTGTTGCTAGATGTAGTCTAGTGGCACCCTTAATTTTTTTTCTACTCTTTTCTGTCGCACTGTAGGTAAGTCTAACTTCCCAGTTGACCAGTAGATTTTTTCGGGAAGCTTTATTAAAAAAAGTTAAAGATTATATGAAAACGTTTATATCCCAAATATTACACCATTGAATAATACATTGTTTCTTCGACTTTAGTACTTTCCGAGAAAACTTTTCACAAAAAAACTCTACTGGTCAACCGGGAACTTCCCCAATTGTAACAACATGATTATACCAATAAATAGGTACATTTAGTTTTGATTTAATCTAACTGCATGATAAGCTATGACTGATGTTGTTGTACAAAAGAAAGAGATTTTTTTTTATAGATTCGATGTGAGACTAGTCTATTTTAAGTTATTAGAAATCAAAGTGTAACATAATATTACCCAGAGGATGGTTGTACGTAAGTACGTACACATGGTCATAATATTATATTATAATGAACGTCCATCACAGTCGCTGTCATTATTGAAATTGTTTTAAATAAATGCTGCATTTAAACAAATGCAAAAGGCTGTTTGGTTATCTTAGTTTGTTTACAGTTTCCCTGAGTAATTTAGGCATAACTTAATAAGCATGAGTGCAAGAAGGACAAACTTTTTTTAGTTTTTCTTTAATGAACAATATTCCTCAAATGTTGGGGAGATTTTTCTATCTGGCAGCATTAATGAATGTGAGCAAAAATGCATATAGCCAAGGCTACAATATTGTCGTCGTCGTCCATAAATTAAAAAAAATGTCAGTCAACGTTCGGTTCGCTGTTTGGTGTGTCATGTTTGTGTTTGTTTTGTTTACATTTTCCTAAATTACAAATTTCTTGCAAGTTTCGATTTCAAACTGAGTATTTAAGTTTGTAAAGAAGACTTCTATTAAAGTTCTGTGTTATTGTGTTAATAAAATCATCGAATCATTGTTTTTCAAATTTTTACGGCTGAATCATCTCGTACGGTTTTGTTGTTTTTACTTCAGTTTTAAATTGTTTTGTGTGTTTTACTGGACAAATTTCAACACAACTCTGCAACGTTCAGGTAGGTAAGTTTTATTACCATCTTACTTAAGTTATAGTTGTATTTTTTAAAATAAATATTGCATATAAAGATATACTCGCTAAGTAATTGGTACCTGCCCCCACAGTGGCACTTTTGTTATTGCGAAATTATTTTCTCTCTATGGAGTCTGACCTCGATGTCTCTTTAATTATACTAGGCGATTATATCTCAACTAACGCAATTATTGTTTCATCAACCAAAAGCAAAACTCCTACCCTGTTTAAAACTGGTTTACAATCGGTAAGAAGTAAATATCTACATTAGTTTAATGTCTTTTGTATTGTTCGACATTATTTTGAGCAACATAAATATTGACTAACATAGTTTTTTGTTACTAACTTCCTACTCACCAACTCAAGATTCATTACATGCTATCACACCTAAAACAGTAGGAAAATGTTATAAGATAATATGCAGACAAAAAAAATTACTTTCCATTAAGAATTTGTTAAAGAATGATATATCAGCACTATTACTATCCTAAATATCCTCTGTGTGAATAACAATTTTGTTGTATTTGATTCACTTACTAATGAAATATGTGACCAAATGCAAACATATTATGAAAAAGTGCTCAATTTTATTATTATTGTGGTATAAGATGATCACTGTGAAGACTGGACATCTAATTTTCTTTATTCAGTATTTACTGATACCAGATAATTATTAATTTGAATGATTATCTGGTTGGTTTTATTTTCTGAATGTTGTGAAATGAACAGTTTGTGAAGGCTCAACACTATGACCACACAACCGACCACAACTCGGTCAATCCTTGGCAGAGAACCAAGACTTCAAAGTTACCTCGATCATATGAAAATCGGCTAGTGTCGTTAATTATGTTACCAACACTGTTTCTTGCAGGGTTGACAGATCAACAAGGTGCAGCTTAAAAATAAGAGATAAATATCAATCTCAGTTCCACACCTCAATAATACCACATTCAGCATTCATTGGGTCTATGATGTTTGGTAACAACCCACCCTAGGCACAGATTACTAAATAGTTACTACCCCTAGGCCTGCCCACTGTCTACAATAGTTTCAAATATGAATAAGCTGTTACTATCTGCACTGGAAAACTAGAACGGCACATTCTATGTTTCTGATAGCTTTTTGAGATATCTATGAACTTTTTGGACTTCATTATTAACCACTTAAAAAGGAATATAATAAACCGGTTGTCTTAAAATTACTAAACTGATGGACAAAAATCTATGTTGGGTTGCAGAAAAAATTGGTTAGGGTTTGATTAGATTGGCGACTAAGTCGCTCTTCTAGTATTTTTGTTGCTCAAAAAACGTTTTAATCTATTGGTTAAATACTACTCATTAAAACAGGAGGAGTAATTAATAATAATAATAAGTAATTAATTTATTGTTAATATTTTTGTTCAAATGTTGATTATGATTTGCCATCATGGTCACCACACTGATTCAACTTTCAAGTTCGGACCCAATAGACATGTTCATGCACACAAATATTTGTCTTGTCCGGGGATCGAACCCGAATCGATACATACCCCTGCGCCAAACAGCTTGTCACATATCAATCTTTTTTCTCAATCAGTATGTATCAGTGGCGAAGATTCCAACATAACGGTTCGGCTTCCCTTTTAGAAATCCCCATCCCATCGATCCACTATGCAGTTAGAGATTTTTTTTGTGAAATTTTTGGTTTAGCTTACCTTTGCCACATTTTGATTCCTCACCATTGGTATGTCTGTGTCTTGAAATAAAACAACTTTTCCGGATATTGAACGTGCTATTTCACTAACTAAGATCTAATTGTCCGTATTTTTTTTTATTATCAAAATATAGCGGGTTCCATATCCGGAAAAGTTGTTTTATTTCAATGAACAGTGTGCTCCAAAACTTATGATGTACGTATGTCTGTATTTGTAAAAAAATATACTAATTCCTTTTTATGGGTTTCCGGTTCCGGTGCAATCAAGTGTAGACGCGTATTTCACAGCTCTCGGAAATTAAAAATAATTTTGTGCAAAAATAAGTGCAACGACGCCAGAACACATTAATCGCGTAGAACTAGTTTCGAGTCATTAAATTCACCACAAACAGTGACAAAACAAGTGCTAAAACCAGTGAAATATTCACAAGCAAAAATAAAGAAGCGATTTTGAGGTTATACAATCATAGACTAGTAAACTAGTCAGTCAAGGCTGCCAACATAAAAGCAAAACATACGATATACATTGCGCGTTGGACTTCGTCGTACATTGCGTAGTGAGTGTTGCCACACCAAAATGGATTCGCAAGATTTGGGGGAAAAAACTCAACTACAAGTAATGATGGAGGAACAAATGAAATTACTGAGAGCAGGAATAAGGGAAGAAATGCAACAACAAACAGCCGAAATAACACAAAAGGTGACGATTTCATTATCTAATACTTTTGATGAAAAACTTAAACCCATGATAGAAGAAAATGAAAAACTAAAGAAAGAAATTGATTCCTTGAAAATGAAAACATACTTTTTGGAAAAAGAAAACAGAAGATCTAACATCATTATACATGGAATTGCTGAACAAGAAAAAGATAATAACCATCTCATGGACTTAGTCATAAAGACTCTCAATTCAATGAGTGAAAAAGCAAAAGTCAGAGAATGGGACAAGTGGGAGGTTAGTAAAGTCATACGAGTTGGAAAGAAAAGCGAAAATAGAGCCAGACCGGTATTGGTGAAACTTGTACTGGAATGGCGGAAGATAGAAATTCTAAAAAACAACAAGCACTTTCCAAAAGATGTCTATGCTACTGATGACTACCCAAAAGAAGTTTTGGAGAAGCGGCGTGAATTAAAAGTTAAAGTCAAGGAAGAGACCGACAAAGGAAATATAGCATACATCCGCTATGACAAGTTAATAATAATCAAAGATAAAGAGAACAACGAAAAAAGAAAAAGACAACCTTCCACGCCACCCGCAGACAGACCTGCTGCCGAAAATTCAAATAAAGCCCCAAACAAAGTAACTAAAACTAATATCTTCCAAAAAGCAAGGAACAGTTCACTCAGCCGCCCAACAAGCGGGCAATAACAATCAGCAGGCATCGCCAACCGGATTAACAAAAACCAACAACAACCAAAAAACAACACAAATAAAACATATCCCAACCCGGCTGGTCCCCGTGGGATATTAGACCAACACCCTCCAGGCAAACACAAACAAGAACAAGAAAATAAACATAAACATAAACAAGAAAAGGTTGAAAAACCAACCCTGAAAGTTTGCACTTATAATGTGAGATCGCTTGCATCAACAGAACGATACCTTGAGCTAACTAATGCTCTAAAACACATTGATTGGGACATCTTAGGTCTAGCAGAAGTTCGTAGAATGGGATGCAGTATTGAAGAATATCATGACTATATTTTTTGCTACATCAGTGAAACTAAAGGGCTGCATGGAGTGGGATTCCTAATAAAGAAAAAATATAAAACTAACATTACCAACTTTATAGGAATCTCTGAAAGAGTAGCACTTTTACAACTGAAATTCGAATGCTTCCCCTTAGCAATAATTCAAGCGTATGCACCAACTGAAAGATCAACAGAAGAAGAGCTTGACCAATTTTATAAAGACATCGAATCTGCTCATGAGATAGCTGAAGGGAAAGTTATAGCGATGGGCGATTTCAACGCCAAAATAGGTTGTCCAAAAACAGACTCCTACCCAGTCATGGGCAAACATGGTTACGGAGTGCGCAATGAAAGAGGTGATCGTCTTTTAAGCTATGCTTTCCAACACAGATTGTCAATAATGAACTCATTTTTCAAAAAGAGAGAGAACCGTAGATGGACATGGGTATCACCGGACCAAAAAACCAGAAATGAAATAGATTTTGTAATGATAAATAACCACAAACTTATAACTAACATTGAAGTAATAAGCAAATTTAAATTCCCCTCCGATCACAGACTAGTGAGAGCAACACTACTTTTAAGTCAACCTAAAAAGAGCAGAAAAAACTTTACAACACCACCCAATACCCCAAAGACAGAAGCGGAAATTAAAAGTTACATTGAAAATCTACGAGCACTTACAGAAAATATTGAAACAGACTGTGTTGACATACAAACATACTACAACACCCTGGAAAAAAGCATAACAGAGAGCTTAAAACCCGAAAATAACACTCAACCAGGACAACATAAAATTTTCTCTGAAAATACAACCCAACTTATAAATAGGCGCACGGAACTACTACATACAAAGAACAAAACCAAGGATATGAAAATAGAACTTAGCAGACTATACAAAGAGACCAACAAGTCAATCAGGAAGGACTACAGCGAGTACAGATACGAGATTATTTCAAGAAACATCAAGAATTTTAGAAGCGCCAAAAAAGCCTATAAAGAATTAACTACACACAAAACATGGATACAGAAACTCGAGCAAAATTCAAAAGAAACAAAATCTAGAAAAGATGTAATACACCATGCAACAACTTTTTATAAAAACTTATACAAGAGGCGAAATAACACTGAAATTGAAGTGCAAACAACTCACATAAACAAGACTAATTGCATCAGACCAATTGAAGATTCCGAAGTTTACGACCACATAAAGAAGCTAAAGGCTGAGAAGAGTCCCGGACCGGATGGGATATGTAATGAAGTCCTCAAAATGGGAGCACCCGTTTTAATCCACCATCTGACACAATTGTTTAATATGATATTAGACGCAGAAGCTGTACCAAAACAATGGTGTACATCGGACATCATTTTGCTTTTCAAGAAAGGAAACCCCTTAGACATAGGGAATTATAGACCCATAAGCCTGTCAGCAAGTACATATAAACTGTTTTCATCCATACTTTTAAATAGAATAACTAACGACATTGATAAACTGCAACCAAAAGAACAAGCAGGATTCAGATCAGGTTACAGCACAATGGACCACATACAGACCTTAGAACAAGTTATAGAAAAGTACAGAGAGTTTAATAGGCCTCTGTATGTGGCCTTCATAGACTACAGTAAAGCTTTTGACAGCATCAGCCACTATTCAATCTGGAACGCACTGCAACAATCAAACATCAACCAAAAATACATTAACATCTTGAAATATATTTATACAAACAGTACAAGTAGAGTAAAACTGGAAACTAGAGGAGACGAAATAAACATAGAACGAGGTGTCAGACAGGGAGATCCTCTGTCTCCGAAACTTTTCATCGCAGTACTCGAAAATATTTTTCAGAAATTAGATTGGACAAATAGGGGAGTGTACATAAATGGACAATATTTAAACCACCTGAGGTTCGCTGATGACATAGTTGTAATAGCTGAAACTGCCAAAGATCTAGACGAAATGATGAGATCACTTGACTATGAAAGCTCCAAAGTTGGCCTAGAAATGAATGCAAATAAAACTAAGATACTAACCAACTATCATGAAAGACCAATAGTGATAAAAGAAAATAACATAGAATATGTCAATGACTACATATATTTGGGAAAGCAAATATCATTTAATAAGTCAAGTAACGAAGAGGAAGTAACAAGAAGAATCAACACAACATGGAGAAAGTTCTGGTCACTGAAGGAGATTTTTAAAGGCAACTATAGCTTGCATATGAAAAAGACAGTATTCGAAACATGTCTATTACCCTGCTTATCGTATGGCTGCCAAACATGGGTATATACAAACAAAATAAAACAAAAGATCAAATGCAGCCAAACAGCAATGGAAAGGAGCATGCTGAAAATTAGAAGAATACACAAAGTAAAGAACGTAAACATTAGACAAAAAACCAAACTCACCGATGCTCTCAGACATGCGCTCTCACTGAAGTGGAAATGGGCCGGACATGTTTCACGATACACAGACAAAAGATGGACCATAGAAGCCACACGATGGAAAGGACCAACGGGAAAAAGGGATGTAGGTAGACCAATAAGACGGTGGGCTGATGACATCATACATATGGCAGGACACGACTGGATTAAGTTAGGCAAAGACAGAGAGTCATGGAAGGAACTGGAGGAGGCCTTTACCCAAACAGGGGTCCATATTTCAATAGAATAAGACTAACATTAATTTAAGATAATTCTTGTTTAATTAGTTTAAGGTACAACTTACTAACAACAATTGAAATGTAAAATGAAATATGGAATAAATGGCTTTATTATTATTATTATTTATTATTCCTTTTTATGCACACATTCCCCTTTTATCCTCTTTTTAATTTTTCTTTCACCCATGGTTTCCTTTAAGAGATTGCTATTAACAATGAGGCCGCCTATTGTTTGTATTCAATTTATAAACTGACTAGTTCAAAAAAGTGTGTTTTATCCTGCGATCATATAAAACAGTTTTATCATTAAATATTTATTTCAACTGCTCAACTATTGATACTTTGGTTATTTTTATTTACAATACTTTTATAATGTGCTACATTTTATCACTGACCTATATCGACATAGACGGTAAAAGTGTAACTATCTTACGTGTAAAAAGTTTGATCCACCGTCATAGTTTTCCGACCTAAGTCAGTCCGCTTGAGACCATTGCCATGAAAATACGCGTCACTCAGAAACGAAAATTGTTAATTGTGCAGTGCTTTCTTGCAAGAGCTCGTCAATAACATTTCCGCATCACTAAATCTCGCTCGTGGCGTCATAATACATACGAAAAATTTGACACGCTAGGTTCTCATACAGTTTGAATCCATATAGGCAGGGGCGTGCATTCCATATAGGCAATTAGGCAGTGCCTACCTCATTCAAAACCTAAATAAATATACAATAAGTGTTAAAGTTATTTTATTTTAGTTAAAACTTCTATTCAACACTCACCCACTAAGATATTCCTTACGCTAAATACTGAATACCTACCGATAGGCAGTCTCGAAATTGCCTACTCGGACCAAGCAGCGTTTCATACAAGAATACAACAAATTTAGAAAAAGTATTGCTCAAGTATAAACCGCCCATGGCAAGAAGGGCGCTATTTGTACGTGTAACGTTCTAGCTTAAACTTCCGGAATATATCAGTATAAAGTAAGCATGCCTACCTGACGAATGAATTTGGTCGCGAATTATTTTGTTGAGGAGTTATTTTAAAACTATCATATTTCCTAAGATATTCATTAAAATTTTATGATGTAAAAGACAATTTTATTCAAAATTTAATACTTGTGATGATTAACTTATTTATTTAGATAAGGATTAATATCATGTTTATGAAAACATCTTCTCAAATAATACATTAGTTTAGAACAAATTTTATTATCTGAAAAATAGTTATAGTGAGTTAACCATAAAACATAGACATATGCTGTCGCGGACTTTTTTTTAGAACTTTTAATGGGGAATAATTTCATCATACATGATTTTTACATAACTTTAACCGTTTACACACCGTCCGCAACGGAAGCTCCCAAAACTAATATTTTTTCCCCGTTTCTGTAACGTTTTACATTAATACTCTGCTCTTATTAATCGTAACGTGATATTAAATATCTTATTACCTTCCGAGATAAATGGACTATCCAGCACAAAAATATTTTTTCAATTCGAAGTAGTAGTTCCGGAGATTAGCGTGCTCAAACAGTCAAACTCGTCAGCATTTTAATATTCCTACTAAATATTACGAACCTTATCATTTATGACTAGCGGCCGCTCTCGGTTTCACTCGCCGCGTGGTTGCCGTTACCGTGGGAATATCAGGATAATTATAAATATTTGCATACAATGTGGTTATCTGATATATAAGCTACATTGCTGTAAAGTTTCATCTTAATCAGTTCAGTAGGTTTTGAGTGAAAGAGTAACAAACATTCCTCCATCCGAATATCCTAACAAACTTTCAAACTTATAATATTCGGTAGGAGGATAGGATAAGTTACTAGTTAGATCTACAGTGCCTACTACGCTGGAAAACCAATGCACGCCCCTGCATATAGGTCTAATGCTTTATATAGGTCTGTGCATTGTATTCTAAAAAGGAAAATTAGTCTAAATTTCGCTACTCAAATGGGACTCGAACCCGCAACTGTGCGTCAAACTATTGATACATTAACTGCCCATTACTTTTTACTGTTCATCCAAATTACAAATTCTGAAAATCTCTGAAATAAACCCAGTTTTCGGAGGCACTTTAATATCCTGACGAGACATTTATGCCTTCAGGCAGGCTGAAGATTTTGATTGCTCCACCACGTGTCAAAGTAGGCCACCCGCTGCAATGTGGGACCAATTTAGTTAATAATAGAGATGCAGCCGATAGTCGTCAAAAGCTGTCTTTATTTCAATCGTCGTGTCGTATTTTTAACCAACTTCAAAAAAGGATGAGGTGGCGCAGTGGTTCGCTCGGCCTTTTTTTATAGTGAGGGGAATGCATTTACGCATACCAAACGGTTTTGCTGGGCTCACCCAGGCAGCGCCTCTCAGCCCAAAAAGGGTCAATGGAGGAGTGGGAGGGGGTTGCTACCAGCTAAACCCCTCACTTTTTGCTTTCTCGCCGCCATACGTCAAGACTAGGGGATTCTTGTGGTAATCACCCCAATGTGGTTCGCTCGGCCTACGACTGTAGCGGTTAGGGGGGCTACTCGACGAAGCGAGATAGTAATGAGAAAAGGACGCGTGCGAGAGCGAGACCGATTTTGCAGATTAGGCGAAAAAACCACGAAATCACTTCGTAGTAAATAACTATAGCGATTCAAGAGAAAATGACACTATACGATCCTAAATATTATTGATGTCCACTAATTAAATCAATTTTAAAAAGTATGTGTAACCCCATTTGAGAATAATCTTGAAAATTTGTATTTTTAAGGGGTCATTTCGAAAAGATATAGTGTCGAGAAAAAATCATAAAATCGTGTCTCTGAATTTAAAAATCTATAAAGGTATGAAGAAATATATATCTTATTACCAGATTTGTAACATCTCTAACCGTCCTCTAGTTTTATACCAAAAAGTACGTACTTTTTCGAAGCGTCTTAAGCTACTTTCGCAATGCCGCCGGTGGGCAGGATGGATAACCAAAAATTTAATACTACACTTAATAATAATAAATTCTTTATTTTTACTCTTCCACAATCTTTATACTAATGGCTACTAAATACTTAATACTATCTAGTTAACAACATACCAAAAATGCAATTGTATCCGACTTAAACGTTAATTTTTGTACGATATGATTGGCGTAGTTGGTCCCGGCTGTATTTTCAGTCGTTAAAACCCACTAATACGCATTGGGCTCACATGGTGGGTGTCATGGCACATTCTCTTTATCTATCACAGAATAATTGATAAAAATGTTGGCTTTATTTTTTTTTGTTAATGGTGTGTTCTTTATTTGATAAAGACATTAGCATTCCCATGTTTAGATTCATGAATAATGTACTAACCGCAAGTCCAGTGAAAGCCTCTTCAATATTTAACTAACTCATCAGTTACCGTATTAGTCACGTCACTACTACAGTTAGTTCTAAAAAAGCTCAGGACTAACAAGACCGCCTACATAAGGCGTCAGCGAACTGAATTTATATACAGTGTGTTCCCGATGAGATATGAGTCACCATCCTTTTTTTACCAATTCAAAATGTATTGTATATGTATGTATTGGTCCATTGCCGTCGCTTGATATAAATTGTTGTATGAGTTTTTTACTCACTATACTACAGTTACTCCTAAAAATCTCAGGACTAACAAGACTATGTAGGCGTCCGTGAACTGAATTTATATATATACAGTGTGTTCCCGATGAGATAATTGCAGCGATTTGTATGAGTCACCATCCTTTTACTAATTCAAAATGTATTCGTCCAGTGGCGTGCCTAGGTTGATATAGAATGCTAAATGTAACTTTTTGTACAGAAAATGTAGTATGAAATCTCTTCTGGGTTATAAATAAAATAAATCTTTAATAAAAAAAGGGAAATAATTCGCGTTGGGCAGGTGTGGTGGGTCATATCTTATCGTCACCACTACCACAATGCCCGAAGAGCAGGGTCTTGGATTAATGCGTCCTACCAGTTATGACCTACGGCGCCGAAACGTGTAACATGCCGGTGAAACTGGCCCACAGACTGTGGGCCACAGTTTACACGTCGCTCAGCGAGCTATGGAAAGGTCTATGATGGGGATCTTGTTAAGGGATAAAAGTGACGGATATACCTAGTCAGTCAATGTTGCAAGCTGAAGTGGCAAAGGGCTGGCCACATCAGTCGTAGAACCAACGAGCGTTTAAGCAGATGAGTTCTTGAACGTAGCGTAGGACGCTAGATGGACCGACGACCTAGGAAATGTTGCTGGCTAAAAAAGACGGGAAATGGTGTCTTGTGGCACACCTTGGGGGAGGCTTACGTCCAGCAGTAGACTGCAATAGGCTGAATGATGAAGGTGTGGTAGGTAATTTCCTCATCTGGACATCATGTGGACATTAAAATAGCTTATGATTGATCTATAAACGTAGACAGATCGGATTAGACAGCTCGGAAGAGCTTTGTATGTTTTTAATCACTTTTTGATGATGGATAGAAGTTCTTAGTAAAGACATAAATGTGGATTGATGCATCAATCAATACAATTACAATATTGACAGAATTTAGAAAGAGGTCTACAACCTTTAAATATCTACCCACTTCACGGGTAAATCGATAACCGATATTACAAAATGGCTTCCAATAAAAAGCATTATTGTGTTGTCATAACATTCGTCGCGGTCATCCCCTTTTATATTGATAACTGTATGTCAATATCGTGGAAACGGAATTGGTCTCGCCACAGACTATGCCGTCACGAACGAATTACGAAATTGAATGGTTGTTGTTGCGTACTGGGAAAGTATGGCGCGAACTTGAGTCTTGAAACCGAGTAGAGGGCTAGAGGGTTGCCAGTTATTAAAGTAATTTAACCTGAAATAAAATAACCTAACGTGACTGTTTTTTATACTAGCAAAAATACTCTTTTGCAGTTTCAGTAGTTCGAATTATAAGCATTGGTCTGGCTCATGCCAAAAGTTGCGGGTTCAAGTTTTTTTTATAATATTTTTTAAGTATATGACAGATGGTGGACTCTTAGCCTTCATCATACCTGATGTTAAGTATTGAAAAGGCTGAAAATAGAAGCGAGCCTCTCCCGGAATCCTTAATCACTGAGGAACTGGCTATCTTATCTATAACTGCCGGAACCGGAACACAACAATGCTGAAAACATTGCTGTTATGGCGTCAGACTTAGATAAGATGGTGGTAGCTAGCCAAGCGGACTTACAACAAGTCCTACCACCAACCAAACCGAATACAATATGTACCCCCGTTGGGAATCAAACCCGGAACCCCTTAGTGTGATACCGGTGGTTGTACCACTAGACCACAGAGGCGGTTGAAGTGAATTCCATTTGACCGGTACATTAATACAATAAAAATTAAAAGTAATATAAGAAAAAGCAGCTAACAATGTGTTGAAAACTATCATGAAAACAAAATAATAAACCTAACGTGTTGTAATCTCTAACTAAAGACACCTAAAGCCGTTTTATTTCAATAAAATAATGACCTAAAATTTCCTTTAGAAATATTTAGGTTTTACTTAGACTTGCAATAGATTTAAAGACGTAACAAAGACTTCATTTTCTGTCTCACTGCGGACATTGTCTGTATTTTTTTAATTTACTTAATTCTTGAAGCGAGCAAAGTTACATAAATTGTACAATGACTGTGTACTTAAGAAGTACAAATAAGTTTGGACTAAGAAACAGTAACAGAGACATTTCAGAATGTAGGTATACGAAAAACGTAACAATAGTATAATTAAATTAAAATGAGGTGTTGCCTAAAAAGGTCAAATACATTTTAAAAGCAAATGTTGTTTGTGGATGACTAAGAAACTTAAGTAACACACACAAGTGTGCTCTATCTATACGCTTTGGGTATAAATCACAATATTAAAAGCTTAAACTAAAATCGTGAGATTCTTGATAAGAAGCCATAGATAGACTGATAAAGCTTATCATGTAGGTACCTATTTTTCTTATTTTAAATCCGTTGTGTAATCCAAGGAACTAGAAGTCGTGTTCTGTCATTTTAGTATTAATGCTAGCATATTTATAATTAAGGCCAGCATAAGCGCACTTGTAAAGGTACTGACTTTCTTAATCAATTTGGCATTCTCATCTGGAAAATACCCAAATAATTTAAAATTATCTATCGTTAAACCACTGCATAAAAAAGGTGTAAAGAGCGATATTACTAACTACCGCCCGATCACATTGACTCCAATAATTTCGAAAGTTTTTGAGAAATGTATGTTGCAAAGATTATCAACGTTTTGCGAAAAATATAATATAATAGCACCCGAGCAGAATGGCTTTCAAAAAAACAAATCGACGACTACAGCTATTTCTCACTCATAAAGTCAATCCTTAAGAGTATAAATAAAAATCAGTCTACAACAACACTCTTCTTTGATCTAAGCAAGGCATTTGATTTCGTTGATCATGAAAGTCTTTTATGTAAGCTTGAATCGATAGGAATAAGAGGTATTCCTTTGAATTGGATCCGTTCTTACCTCAAAGATCGGCAACAGTGTGTAATGATCTCAAAGTTAAATAGCAAAAACAAAGTGGTCTCATTTGTTTCAGAATATTTAACTAATGAATGCGGTGTACCACAGGGGAGTGTTTTAGGATCCTTCCTATTTTTAATATATGTCGGGACATCGTTGCACTTTTCACTGTTATCCATGATTTTATTGAAATAAATTGCAAATTATCTTCTTCAAACGTGTTTTATTCAAAATAAACAATCAAATAGCAAAGAAAATCAATGATTTTTGAGATATGCTTCGATTTAAAACGTAATGGTCTCAAGACAGCGTAACACATCCGCTCCGAGCCAAATCCCGCCAAGAATGACGATTTTCCGCCTTTTTAAATGTCAACTGCCAAAGTCAAAAACCACAGACTAACCAATGACACAACGTATCAAACGTCATCTGCCAAAACAACTGTCATTAAACAACTTATGTGTCAATAAACTGTCTAACTTTGGCAGCACTCTGTTACGCCATCCATGATTCCACTCAGGCAATATTTGCCTGACGTTTTAAAAGGAAACGGAAATCAATAGCAACACTCTTTAGGTTAATTCCTTGAGATGCTGCGACACGGCCATCCTGATGCGTCACTCGTCCTCGTGTGACTCATCTAGAACAAAAGAAAGGGAGAACAGTAGCTGATCTGTTCGGCCAATCCTGACAAATGACTCTAAAATTAAATAATTAAGAGAAACAGTAAATTACTCATTGACAGATTTTATTATTTAATTAAACTCGAACAATAACACATCTCAGAAAAAAAAATACATCATAATCTTTTATCAGTAGGATAGAATTAGGAACCATAGCTTGGAACAGTCTAATCATGGTACCTATAGTGCTCTTTACCACTTCCAAAGCGATAGTATACCAAACAACATCACAGTCTTTACCACTCTTATGAAGTGGTAGTAAACCAACACAACAGTGCGAAAAGCACTCTTTGCCACTCTACGCAGTGACAGGATACCAGCACTCTTTACCACCTCGTGGTAGAATACACAAAACCACACCACCATTCCATCACAGACAGATCAGACAGCAGTATCTCTTAAGTTTTCATTATCAAACACAACTTGAATCGTAACCAGTAATGGTGGTGAAATTAAACTTTCCAAGCCATAGATCCAATAACACATTAACAAATTAAATAACAAAGAAAATCATTCGCTTTCATTAATGATTTCCAACTCTTCATCCTGAGGAGCATAACCATCAGGCATTTTTCGCAACCTGTCATGTGCATACTTATAGGTTCGACGAGAATTAAGGGCTTTCAGGACATACCGATCGCCTTCCAACACCTCAACTATTTTGAATGGACCTTTGTACTTAGGATCAAGTTTCGTCTGGTTGCGCTCCTCATTCTGCAGTAAAACAAAATCTCCTACCGAAAATCGGTCGAATTGCGCCTTCGTGCTATCAAACCTAGCTTTATCATATGTTGCACTACTGGTGATATTATTAACAGCTTGTTCACGTGCACTAGAGAGATCGAAGTCGGTTTCAGTGTCCTCAGCAAACATTAACTCCAAAGGTCGCGCCACTTTTCCTATTAGCAATTCAAGCGGGCCATATTTTGTAACGCGGTTAACGGAACAGTTGAGGGCTAACTGGACATCAGAAAGTGCCTCTTGCCAAGAGTGCTCTCCGCTGGTTTCTACAGACGTAAGCATGTTTTTAAGAGTGCTCATAGTTCCTTCAACCTGCCCGTTTGCACGAGAGCTGCCAGTGGCAATTAAGTGGAGATGGACATTATGTGATGTACAAAACTCACGGAAATCAGAGCTTGCGAAGCATCGCCCTTGGTCGGCAATAATTCGATTCGGGGCACCAAAAAGGGAAACACATGCTTTTACTGCGCGCATAGCATTAACAGTGTCGATATGAGAAGTATGATACAGCAGCGCAAATTTAGTGAAAGCGTCAATAATTACGAAAACATACTCTTTTTTGTCATTCTTTCCACTAAGTTTGCCTGTGGCATCAATATGTACGGTATGCCACGGTATTGGAACCTTGGGAATGGGGTGAAGTTCCGCTTGGACCTTTCCGGAATGCGTCTTTGAAACTTTGCATGTGACGCAGTTGTCCACAAATTTTCTTACGTATTTGGCCATATGTTCGAACCAATATAAGTCGTAAAGCTTTTCGAGGGTCTTTTCCCAACCAAGATGCATTAAAGAATTGTGTGTCGAGTTAATTACGGACCACCTTAATGCTCGTGGAAGTATCGGCAAACATTTAGTTCTACTATTCCTTTGAACTTTACGATACAGCACACCAGATCGTAATTCATAGGTTTTAGCTAAGTCAGCGCTAAGCTGACGGTCATTAATGTCTGTAATTATTTTGGAAATGACAGGATCGCGTAACTGTTCAGCAAGTAACCAATTGTCAGGTAGACTAGTGAAATTGACTTCCTTTTGCTGTACCTTGTCTACGATTTTTATAGGACAAATTGGTAATGGGTTTCGTGAAAAGAAGTCAGCATGGGACATACGCTTTCCTTCGACATGCATTATCTCAAAGTCGAATGCTTGCAAGAAAGCCCACCATCTGTGGACTCGGGGAGTTAAATCAAGTTTCCTACGAGAAGCTTGCAGGGAGTTACAATCAATAACCACAGTGAATTTACGGCCATGCAAATAGTGCCTAAAATGTTTGACGGCGTTTACAACCGCTAGAGTTTCCAACTCATATGAGTGGTATTTGGACTCTGCGGTTGAAGTGCGCTTACTATAATAGGCAATCACGTGACGTTTCTTGTCTTTGACCTGAAGCAACACTGCACCATAACCAATAGAACTTGCATCCGTATGCAATTCTATTGGACATTCGGCATCGAAAATTGTTAATACAGGTTCATTTATCAAAATAGTTATTATTTTTTGTCTAATTTCCTCATGTGTGGTGGTCCAATTAATGTTCCCTTTTACTGGATTTGTAAGTGCATACAGAGGTGCCATAATTTGTGAAAATTTAGGGACAAATTGACGAAAATAAGTAGCTAAGCCAATAAATTGACGCAACTGCGAAACCGTTTTAGGAGGTGGTAGGGCCACTAAGGCTTCTATCTTTCTTGGATTGGGTCTAATTTCTCCTCGGGCCACTTCGAAACCAAGATACTCAACTTTTTCTTTGAGAAAAGAACATTTTTTAATGTTGAAAGAGAAACCCGCTTTCGTTAATGTGTTTAGTACACTGCGTACTCTATTTATGGCTTCATCTACATCCGATCCCCCCAAGATAAGAATGTCATCCATGTATACCGCTACATAACTATTAGCTAGCTCCCCAAGGGCTTTAATAACAGCACGTTGAAAAATCGCAGGAGCATTGCGGAGCCCAAATGGCATGGTTAAGTACTCAAATTGGCCCTCGGGAGTAACGAATGCGGTCTTTTCAATCGAATCTGGGTGAATTGGGAGTTGGTGGTAGCCACTAGCCATATCTAGCATACTAAAGTAATAACAGCCACTCAAGCGATCAATTTGGTCAAAGATCAATGGTAGTGGAAACCTATCAGGAATAGTATTATCATTTAGCTCCCTGTAATCCACACACATTCGGTCAGTGCCATCTTTTTTCTTGACTAGAAGTATAGGACTGGCAAAGGGGGAAGAACTTGGCCGAATGACATTGGAGGCAAGGAGTTCGTTAATTTTGTCCCGGACGACCTGTCGTTCATCAGGACTCAGTCGGTATGGACGGCGGCAAACTGTTTTATTAGGATCTCTAAGACGAATTTGTACTGGCTCTACATTTGCGGGGCGGTTAGGTGTACCAGAAATGAAATAATCTTTAAATTGCTTTAAAATAGACAAAAGCTTAGGTTTATGTTTTATTGAGACATCCGTGTCAATGTTCTCAAAATTGAAAGGCTGCTCTTCAATATGACAGACATTCCCAGCTCTGACTCGAGCCAATTTTAGTTTATTCGATGTCATATTTATAGCTAAGCCCTGACTCAAGATTTCTCTACCAATCATCACATCGTGGCGCATAAAGTAATCAGGTAACACATGAAATAATATTTCAATAAACAGACTATCGATCTCAACTAATGTCAAAATTTGAGCGGTACTATTCACACTCGATTGCCCTATACCTGTCATTGTAACAACACTATTGAACCGTTTTCCACAAAACTTATGACTAACAGATTCTTTTACCAAAGAACATTCAGAACCGGAATCATAATAGAAAGGAATTTGCTCACCGGCATGACTCAGAGTCCCGAAAGGTGCACCAATCACGCAGGTGTCGACTCGACGCTCGACGGCCGCTACACCAGATGCATCTTCTTTCTTGTTCAATGAAGGGCAGTTAGGCGCGATGTGTCCAACTTCTCGACATTTGAAACAGGTAGGAGCGCTTCTAGGTTTTAAGTTAGCAGTATGGTTGTTCAATGTTCCGGTTGTAGTACTAAGCTGGACTTCTGTGTTCATGTCTCTTAAAAAACGGCAACTTATCGACTTGTGCCCTGGCTTCCCACATTTAAAGCATTTAAGGACTGGCGTAATCTTGAACTTCTTAAAATATGGAGAATCCCTGTCATTTGGTAGCACTTCGGATTTTTTCTTAAACGATAAGGCTTTCAATTCTTGCTGCAGTTGATTTTTGTTACGTATATCGGTCGTAAAGGCCAAACGTTGCGCTCGCGGTTCAAACTGAGCTATATGTGACAAAACAGTAGCAACAGCAATCTCCTCCACCGTAGAATTCTTCCATCGAGACATAAGCGATGTCATAAGGCAAGCGGCGTACGCTGCTAGACCCTCATTTTCTTTCGGCCTACTCGCGTTCATATTCATTAGTACAGCAGCGTTCGTTTCAGGACTATCATAGGTGTCACTAAATATGTTCTTGAATTCAGCCCACGTCATACCAGGATAGGATATTTGTGACAACCAAGACGCGGCTGATCCTTTTAAAGCTTGGCTCAAAGATATTGTCAACGCTGCGCCGTGTAGCGGCTGGTCGGCCATGCAAATATCAGCGGTAGATATCCACGCGTGTGCATTGGCGTTCGCACAATCAGGGTTAAACTCAGGTAAAAAAAAAAAAAAAAAAAAAAAAAGGTAACACAACTTTAGTACTCACGGTTGGTGTTTGCATTGCTTGTAATAATGCTAAGAAATTTCGGTTTTGTTGTTCCAATATCATTTTCCACTTATTTTCTTCGCTGTCCACTTTTTCTTGTGGTGCAGGAGATCCCACTTCTGATGTCGGGACATCGTTGCACTTTTCACTGTTATCCATGATTTTATTGAAATAAATTGCAAATTATCTTCTTCAAACGTGTTTTATTCAAAATAAACAATCAAATAGCAAAGAAAATCAATGATTTTTGAGATATGCTTCGATTTAAAACGTAATGGTCTCAAGACAGCGTAACACATCCGCTCCGAGCCAAATCCCGCCAAGAATGACGATTTTCCGCCTTTTTAAATGTCAACTGCCAAAGTCAAAAACCACAGACTAACCAATGACACAACGTATCAAACGTCATCTGCCAAAACAACTGTCATTAAACAACTTATGTGTCAATAAACTGTCTAACTTTGGCAGCACTCTGTTACGCCATCCATGATTCCACTCAGGCAATATTTGCCTGACGTTTTAAAAGGAAACGGAAATCAATAGCAACACTCTTTAGGTTAATTCCTTGAGATGCTGCGACATATACATTAACACTATTCCAGAAGTCACGAGAAACAACTGTGTCCTGTTTGCTGATGTCATCTCTGTGACAATTAGTTCAAAAAGACTTGACTTAAAAGAACATGAAAGTGACATCAATAATACGATACAAGCGGTAGGAAAGTGGTTAGAAAATAATCATTTACAAATGAATAATAATACAAATATGACATTTAATATTAATTATAAAGATTCAAATACTATCGAAATCAATAAAACAAATTTCTCGGCCTGACAATTGACAAAGATTTAAACTGGAGCACACACATTGAACATGTTTGTCTAAGAATAAATAAATTTGTTTTTGCGCTAAAGCGTCTCAGAAACATTACCGATATGAAAACAATATTGTCTACATATCATGCACACGTTGTGTCTGTACTTCGTTATGGTCTTGTAGTATGGGGTAATGGTTCCGCATTAGAAAGAGCCTTTATTGCACAAAAGAAGTGCATTAGAGCTATAACAGGCAAATCGCCACGTGAATCTTGTAAGCCACTGTTTAAAAAGCTTGGTTTGTTGCCACTACCATCTTTATACATTTATGAAGTTTGTGTTTTTGTAAAACAAAATCCTCATTAATTTCTTTGTTAAAGCAACCGAATTGTATCCACGAACTAGTAGAAATGTTAATAGACTTGTCTTAGATGAAATTTCCAAAACCAAAAAGTATAACAGAAGTTGTCTGTGTACGTGTCTAAGATTATTTAATAAATTACCGAATGACATTAAAATACTTAATTTAAAATTATTTAAGACAAAATTATTTAAATGGTTAAATGAATACAATTTCTATAGTGTGAAACAGTTTCTTGACATGTAAAATAATAGGTATGATAATCTAATGTTATTCATATGATAATTTTTTAACAGATTAATGAAAAATAGCATTGTAAAAATTTAACAAATGAATTATTATAAACATATCTTTTGCATGCCGCCTCACTGGCAAAACACGCTGTACTCTTTTATACAATGTAATGACCTTAAACACCGTGTTTTATAGCAAATAAATATTTTCTATTCTATTTTCTATTCTAGCAATTACAGATCAATTTTATAAGTAGGTACTAAAAAGAAACCAATTTATCTCAAATTAATTTGTCGAGACACACGATCAGTAAATAAAACCGCTTTGGCGGATTATTAAACGCGCTGTATTTCACGAACTACGATCTAATTGTCCGTTTTTTAGGTGTTTTTAAGTTATCGCGACGTTTCAGCACCTTTTCTCACATGCCGTGGTCACGGGATGATCGCGCGCGCCAAAACTTCGTACGATCAGTAAAATCTGGCTTCCTTCATTTGGCTTAGGTTCGTTCGCGGTACCGCGCTAAGTTTTCTAATAGGTATACTTTATACTTATTCTTTAAAAGAAATTCCAGCCACGGAAAATTCGCATGAATTTTTGCAAAAGATTAACGCTCGATTGGTCATCAGCCCTTTGACGTCCACTGATGGAAAAGAGCTCTTCTAGATCATGCCATTGAGCCCGATCTTCAGCGCTTTGCGCCCAATTTCTGTCTGCCATCTTTTGCAGGTCTTCATTCAAACTAATCGTCGTCAAATTTCTGCATTCACTACGTTTATAATTCTTCTTCTTTCTATTTAAGAGCTTAGCTCTTGTCGGTGAAGTCGTCTTCACTCATCTCTACACATCGCCCTTTCCTTGATTTCCTGATACGATTAGGTTTTTCGAGGCCTCCCTCTCTTCTTCTTGCCTTCCACTTTTCATAGTATACCTACCTACCCTTAAAAAAGCTGACTAAATCTAAGAGCAGTGGCTACGATTGCCAAAGTTTGAGGGTCTAAGTTTGAGAAAAGTTTTTTTTCTACTTGCACATATTTGTTTCTTATGGATTTTGGATAGTATGGTTCATATACTTACACACACTTTTGTCATGCTGTTCAGTAGCAAAGTCTTTACCATCAACTCTTTGCGATTCTTTTTAGGAAATTTTTAGGTTGTGCGAGTGAGTTGCAGTCTTTCGGCGCGTGTAGCGGTGGTGTCTCAATATTACTACCTGAAAATAACCCAAATAGAACCGCTTTACAGTTGATGATAGGCCCCCAGTTCACTGGAGCGCGTCTCAGTTGTAACTATTTTGTTTACATGAAGTTTTTGCATAGCTGCGCGGGCGCCACGACGACGCTTGCAAGTAAAGCGTACATCTCACTGAAGGCGTAACGAAGCGAAAAATGATTTGTTTTTTAGCCAACTTCAAAAAAGGAGGAGGTTCTCAAGTCGAATGTATATAAGTATATATTTTTATGTATGTTTTAATATAACGTCGTCAGTTGTAAACCGATTTTAATAATTCTTTTTTTATCTGAAAGAACATTTACTTCAAATGTGGTCCCATATTTTTTTTACGAAGATCCAGCTAAGTAGTACTTTTTTTTATAATCCTGAAAAATATCATTTACGTTTTGTCAGGTACTCGTTTACCTAGATGACATCATTGTTGTGTAGTATGTGTTGTGTGAACTCTATTCGCTTAGTATAGCTCTCAATGGAGGCTGTGCTTAATACGCGTGACAACGGTAAATGAAACTGTCTGATTTACTGATGAAATTGTCGCGTTGATCACAACGATAATCTGCTTTTTACGTGAGGCAAGCAAAAATGGAATATTAAAAATATTGGTGCCTGTTATTGGTAAATAAAGTTTGTAAAAGTAAAAGCAAACGATGCTAGTAAAAAGTTTGTAAAGCAAAAAAGTTTGTCGCAACAAAATAATCAGACCTTCACTTGCCAAAACAAGTGTCTTCATTACACTTTAAAATAAATAATGTTGAAAACTTTATCGACAAAAGCGTTTAAAAATAGACGATGTGTAAACAGAACACAATCGTTAAATGTAAAATGTAAACAATACAGTAAAGATCGTGGGTTACATTGTAGTTATGTCTTAGTGCTTACAAAAATAGAGGATCTGTTAGACATGAAACAGCATTCGTTTCGGGATTATAATGATCGTGGTCACGACTTGTCTCTAACAAATAACAAGGTGTACATTACTACAATATTATGGCGTCATATAGTTTAGGAATGGGTCAATATTTGAAGAATTATCTTTAAAAATATTAATTGAACTTTGCCATTTGATTTTCAAGGGTGTCAATGTATAGACTTCTCACAGATTTACACGCAACACACCAGAGAATTAATAAGTATTAATATATTGTTGCCAAACTAACATTTAACTTGCATAATGATAATGATGACCTGCTACTTTAATCCGTGAATTCTGCAAGTAGCCCGATGCACAATCGTTCGACAACGGAATAATATAAATAAATAAATAACATAAATATAAGTTTTCTCTATTTTATTATAGTTCTGTCAATGAATCTTCTTTTCCATTCATCATTTGGTCATCCAGCTGTTGCTAAACCCAACTTTTGCTTTTGTAGTCGCAACATGATAAATGACCCAGACTTACAGATGCTTGACGAGAGGAGGGAAAGTCATGAGGTAAAGTCGTTAAGTGCATTGGTTTTACTTATTCCCATAATGTTTGAAATCTAATAAAAGTTACTTAATCAAATCAATAGTTGTGAGTTCGTTTAGGGGAGAATATCCCCACAGATTCGCTTAATCTCAATCGTTCTCCATTCATTGTGACCAAATGCCCAAATAATAAAAGTTGTGATGGCTGGGCTTGTATGCGATAGCTTTAAGGTTGTCCTATTCCTGTGGATGAAAACGAAATTTTACATATTTCGTGTGATTTGGTTCTTAATTCTTCATTTTATAGCAGAACACCGTTGTCCAGAAAACAATGGAATATTAATCCGGGGCCTGAGAGGCAAAACCATGTAAGTATTTGGATGGTAAAATAAAATTATTGGTAGCTCTACAGAGCATAACATTACAAAACTCAAGTAGATAAGATAATCAAGAAGTCTTTGAATTGCTTCCAATGTTCTTGGTTCTAACCTGAATCAGAATCAGAATAATTTATTGCGTTTCTGGCATAAAGTTTTAATCACTAAAATCAATTGTTAAGGGAGTTTTATTATAAAATCAAAATCCTCAGTATCTTTAAATGTTTGACAGTGTTTTGTAAAAATTTGATGTTACCGAATATATTTATATTTTTTTTATTTTTATTTAAAGCAAGTTTAATTTTCAACCTCTACATTTCATTCCAATCTCCATTCACGAATATCACATAGTATATTAGCTGCGCGTACCTATGAACTCGCGATCCGTCTGCTGTGACTGTGATGTCATCGCTCCAATCGCGCAAGCAAGTCTCAAGCCCTACTTTTGTATGACGTAGTCCATGCTAATACAAATGGCAAACCGATGCTAATTCTCTTAGAGCTGTATCTTTGAATAAATATATTTATGCTTCTGTGGTTTATTTTACTTATTGAACACTGAATGATTACAATTATTTGTGGACTTGTTGGATACCGTCTCTAACCTGTTCGATTTTCTAATTTTTTCTTTCATTATTATTATCTTCTTTTTTGTTCATTTTCAGGATTTCCATACAACGTAGTTCTTGCTTATACGAATAGCAAACCGATGCTAATTCTCTTAGAGCTGTATCTTTTAAACCATCATCAATTAGTTTCAATGCGGTTCCGTTTGTAACAAATATAGCTCTATCGGGGTCCGTTTTGTTTATGATAATAACTAGCAACCAAGACTTAAAATTCCTACTAATATTCTAAATGAGAAAGTATGTCAGTTTGTTCGTTTGTTCGCAAAGTCAAGACAAAGCTCGGCAGGCTAAATTGAATTATCACACATTTTGATACTGATATTCTCAGATTCTTCTAGGTCCGCACAAAATAGGTCGGGGCGGTCCGAATGCGGACCGCGGTCCGCCATTTGGTGACCCCTGTTTTAAACTATTATCTTCATGATGTGTAGTTTTGAATGTACCTTTTCAGATTTATTCTGAATCTGAATAGGAATAAAAAACCGAAATTGCTAATTGAATCTCAAATTATAATCTTTATGCTTATGTAGTTAAGGACATGTCTTTTCAGATTTATTATGTCTGATACTGTTATATCATCACTTTAAATTCCATTTTCACAGTCGAGAATAGAACAGCAAGATAGGACTTCGACATGACGTTCTTGCTAATAAGAATAATAATTGCGATCCGCGGGGCTATTATCTATCTTTCCAACGCGACAGCAGAAATTGCGCAATAATTGCTTTATGTCACGTATCAACAGTGCGGGCTCTACCGAACAAACGATGAACTACAATGTACATTCATTTAGTTCCAGATATTGCTACCAAATTGTTTTTGGCGCTAGCGTCATAGCAACACGCGGCATCTCACTCTCGCACCTAGTTAGGAGCGCGAGAGAGTGAGACGCCGCTTTTCGAACCATCAGCGAGCGATTAACCAGCAATAACATACGTACAACCAATTTTATTTTGTCGTTCCGCAGCTATCGCGCTATTACTGCGCGATAATTGCTAATTTTTAGGTTATAAGCCCCGCCGCGTCGGCCGATGTCAATTCTTTTAGAGCTGTATCTTTTTGCTCATGTGGGCTAGGCTATTGTGGACTTGCCTTTTCAAGTTTATTTTGTTATTGTAACTATTTTTCTCAGCTAAACATTAAGCTCTGGTTCGATTTAACAAAACCATTAATTACACTTCGGATTTTTTTATACAGTATAAACTAACGCAATTGTATAGTGTTAACTGTTCCATAGTTCACGATATGTCTCTTTTACTGTATAATACTCTTCATCTAAATCAATGAATTTGACATCTTCACTACTCCATCCTTCTCGTTTCATGATAGCAATTATTATGTGGAAGCAAGACAGACATATTTCACTGTTGAGTAGATAGCGAATTAGCAATTTCACTTTCGTCAGTACATCTGGACCATACCCGCTCGACCATTAACAAATTTTCTAAGATCAACTTTAATTGGACCTTACATTGTCTTCATAAGGTTCAAATTGAAAGTCTCTCGTACTAAAACTTGGAAGTAATTTGAATTTGATAATGATTGCTTAGATAATAGTTAATGTTTCGTTCGTGGAAAACGAGAATAACCAGTTCCTACCAATAAACATAATGTGCGATTAGTATGTCGATAAAAAAAAACATTTATTATCGAAATGTCGAGCAGTTTGATTTCAAGTTTTTGTTATGGCATGAATTCACAAACAAGATAAAAAAAATGTTAAACAACTTTCGCAAAGGTCAAGAATAGGATGAGTGACCGAGTTAGATAATTTTAACTGCTACCTACTGTTATTACGTTTATTGGTTATTAAAAGAATGCGTCCAGAATTCAAGCAACTAGACCAGACTAAACAATCGCAACAAATGAAGAGATAAATTCTGTTTGAAAGTAAACAACCATGTATTTTGAAACAGACGGTAGGTGTAAATTGCCTTAACATTGTTGCTCTCTGAAAACACCAATGTATTAGTAGTACCTAAGTACGAGTATGTGGGTGTCACGCGTCTCCATCGCCAGCAATATTTGGGTTATACCCTGAGAATCCCATTCCCCGAGGATCCTGTCCCGGAGGATGCCGAACGCGATAAAATGTGATTACTTACGTTTACTATTGTTATATTTTCTATTGTGTTTAACTTGTACCGTTAGCAAAAAATATATTAATTTATAAATATATATATTTATAATATTTATTTACTATAATACTCGTTGGTCGGGTCATAAGTTCTGTCACGACTTCTGAATGAAGTAAAATCAAATTTTCAAATATTATTATTTTTATTGTAGAAAAGAAAGCTTATCTTATAATTATTAATAAATTATAAAAATATTTCGATGCGAGCCTTTGATCTTCGCACTCACTCATCTCTAAAAGTACGCGCCACGTTCGATTATGGCGGCTGTTTTAATGAAGGACGCATTAAGAGGCTCCAAATTTGGGTGTGTTTTAATTTGTTTTAGCGCAGGTCCTCTCCTCTTAATAGGGCCAAATCTCATAATCCAGCGGATTGAAATCTGAAGATTGAAGAGTATGGGCAATCGTCATGCCGGTGATTTTTCATGTGGTTTAATAAAGTGGCCGAATTACGACATTCCTAGCTAAACTATCACTGGCGAAGTGTAATTGGCCTCGCTGGACTCGAGGAACCGCCTCTGTGGTCTAGTGGTACAACCACCGGTATATCAGACCCAGGGGTCCCGGGTTCGATTCCCAGCGGGGGTACATATTGTATTCGGTTTGGTTGGTGGTAGGACTTGTTGTAAGCCCGCCTGGCTAGCTATCACCATCTTATCTAAGCCTGACGCCATAACAACAATGTTTTCATTGTTGTGTTCCGGCAGTTCGAGATAAGATAGCCAGTTCCTCAGTGGTTGAGGATTCCGGGAGAGGCTCGCTTCCATCTTCAGCCTTATCAATACTTAACATCATGTATGATGAAGGATCTCCCCGTCATTTTGCTACATTTGCTAGATTCTTCACTGATGTGGGCATAACACTTAATTGTTTCGACAGTTGCAGTACTCTTCCATTGTAAATAAAAAAATCATCGGAAAACAGGAACGGACCTTGCTTATTTCCTGCGCGCCGTTCTAACAAAACACGAGATCGGCCCAATATAATTTGTTTCAGGTACGGACCAAGGAGGAGTTATTGTTTTTCTACGATTAACCTATTTTCTTTTATCACAATTAAACGGTCATTCTGTTAAGTCTGTAATGCTAACTGTTTTCTTTTTTGGACCGGGTTTCTTCGAATACGCACCTTCACTATACCTATTGTGATGAGAAAATAAATTGTTGTTTATTATTATTATTATTATTTACCGCCGCTAACGTCCGAACCGATGACCATTTGTATGTGACTTTTTGAATAATGAGACTGTAAAGTGAGCATGTTTGTATGAAAATAACGCTACTGTGCGATTTCTTTGCATTCGAGTGTAATTGCTCCTTCATTGTTCCTCGTCTTCTGATCATTTTTTATGTTCATAACTTAAACCACCTTTTACTAAACCAATGAACTCTCACGTTGAACTAAAACCTTATCTCTTATCTGATAGTGGGATTCTGCTGATAAGTACCACGTTTAACCGAATACATGCTGATAACATGTTTATTTCACCTACATACTGGCCGTTGCCAAATTCTGTGAGAGGTGATTTACATTACAACCATAGAATAATCAACTGCATAATGTTCTTGCTCATCAAAACTAGTTACTGGAAAATGAGACACAATAAATATGTCCTAACATTGAAAAGTTAATTTACTGTTAGTAGATTTCGGATATCGAAGTAAAAACATAGCAGTATCGCCCGTTTGTGACTTCTGCTGTTTTATATTGCTCTTTGTTTTTACCTTCAAGATTTAAGGATATTTCTGGGGGTGCAGAGATAAAAGAAAAGCATTTTATAATAGCTTTACGCTATTTCGATTACTAAGAGAAAGACTAGCATTAGAATATACATCAGCATCATCATCCACATGATACTCAATGCTGGGTATAGACCTCCCCCAGAGACAGGACATTGAGACATACAAGACTTTCTTTATGCTAACAGCAAATTAAACACATTATCGTTGTTTTATCAATTTTCTCCGAACTACTGCACATTCCAATAATTCCATTAAATGTTATCTTAAACAAGAAAATCATAGTTAAGACTTTTAATGCCGATTAAGAACCGATTAAGATAAATGATTAATCAGTGAAATGCAAAAATAAATACCGCAAAAACGAGACCGTGTTAACTCAATTATTGTTCAGTAGCTAAACAAATTGATATGTTTACTATAACACGTAAATTTCATGTGAAATAATGTTAAGCGTGTCTTTGAAATACTAGTTGATATTGTTATAAAGGTTATTTTAGCTTGGCATTATTGTAATTGATTGAAGGAAACCGTGAAAAGTCGCGTGAGCGGACGTCCTTAGCGTTTGATGGAAACTGCGGAAATGTTTATTTAATGGTGTCTATGGATTTGGTGGTTTAGTATGATAAGAAGAGGACTGTATAAAGACGGGAAATTTTGCGTATATTAGATGAAAAATAGAATATTTTAACTAAAGAGAATATTCGTGAGTCGTTGTGGTATTGTCATAAGTGCTATATTACAAAAATGTACTTGTATACTTTATATGATATGGAAATTCAAACTAGAACGTAAGAGATTGTTCGTGGACATGTATTTAACATGAATAATATAATATGTAAAATCGTAAGGCTTATCTCTTTCTGAGAAAGATAAAATATTACTTTGAAGAGTCAAGGTAACCAATGTTTGGTATCTATACGATATACATCGGTAAATATTGCATACTTACTTAAGGTAATTTACAGTAGGTACAGTAATAGATGAAAAAGTTGTAGAGCTAGATGTAAATTCCATATATTGAGTAGGTGATCATAAAAATCATGAACATGCTGACTCAACATGAAAACGACCTGTACATGAAAATAATTTTCGAGCCCAGAGGGGTCAGTATCTCTAAGCGACTCGAGTCCTTGGATAAGTTGGGTGACTTTTCTTAGCAGCGTATCTATAACTTTAAAAACCCCAACTTTGTCTGTGGAAGTTTGTAATAAGCTTTTAAGTGCTTGCTTATTTACCTTATTTGTAAATACTGCTGTAAACTTCCCAAAGATAATAAAATAAAAATAAAATAAAAAGATTACATTACACCAAAATAAGGGAAATGGATCCTTTTCGAAGCCATTTAGTTTCTCTACAATACCATGTCCACATTATACCATGTCGGTGATGTCACATAAGTGATTTAATATCACCAATGGCATACTTACAAGCTGTTAAAGGAAAACATTTACTGCATCGTTGCTCTACGCATATTAAGTGTCTGACTTGATGTCTGTCATTGTGATGCCGATGGCATAGTTGTATGGAAAAGCCAAGCTCGTCTCCGAATTGTAAGTTAGGCAACCTCAGCTTTTGACTAAGCTTCCAGTTATCCCTATTCTATTGCTAATGATTAGACTGTTAGAATCTCTTCAAATCTCTATTAAAACTAGTCTTATAGGGCGCTATATCTAGTAGCCCGTCCAAAAAAGGTTAAAATCTACTGTACCGTCATCTTCGGGGCTTCCAATTTTCTTTTCTATATTGGTTATTGCAAAATTGCTGAAAGTATAACTAACACTAGTTTATAACTTTTTAATTTTGCATATTACAATGCTATTTTTATGTGATAAATATTAAACAAGAAAATATACTAGAAAAAAGCAACTTGTCTCATGTCGCTCTGACGGGACTAACATTAGTTTTATTACAGGAACTTTGACTGAAACATTTACTTATTTAATCTCAGAATGTTGGTTGAAAAGCCCTTCCGAAATTGTTATCTCCCATTCTTTCCACATCACCATACAACTCTTAAACTAGGTTAATATAACGTAGACGATAGTCTGTGATGGCTATTGTTAAAAAGCCACACAATCGGGTGTTCCGTACTGAAGTTGTTGTTGTTTTGACGCCAGACAGTCGGCCAACCATCGAAAACACAAACCCAGACGACCGACTTTCTGTACGATTGAGTCTGTACATAGGTAATATTAATAAATAGGACATAAAGATTAACTTTAGATTTAACTTTTTTCCGAGTAAAACATCATGCAAAGAGTAAAACATACGTAAGGTAGATATAAACAATATACCTAACAGCATTAACTGCCCTAAGAACGGTTGCTAAAAATCTTGGATCGTGGATAAAAGTGGTCATAAGAGTACACAAACATCCATCAATGGATCCATCTCTACAAAGGATTTTAGTGGATGTTGGGAACTTCTCTACAGACCTTAAATCCTCTCATCCTAGTAGCTGTGCCCGACAGGGTTATGCTTGAACGACCTTATGCTTGTATTTTACATTATGGTATATGCATTAAAATTGTATCATAAGAGCTTTCCCTTTTTACTTATGGAACCCTAAAAAGTAACTGATCTCTACAAGCTCATATTGTACGCGTTCAAGGGGGCATGTATAATGTTTAAATCGGCTGAATTATCCATATTGTGGGTCTCACTTTCTAATGCCCACGTTGTGCAACTGGGCAAGTTGAGGAAGGAAGCGGTATACAAGTATACATTAGATGCATTGCATTATTTATTCAATACAATGTTACTTATTCCACGGTGTAAATAGTTCAGTAGGATTATTATAACTGTGCCGGTTGAGTGGAGTAGCTGGCTGCGTCACTTCCCTTTGTTTCTTCAATCCGTGTATCTCTAATTTACCGTTTCTGCGTTGGGTATCGTAAGAACTTAACTTTCTTTTATTCTACTGTACTTTGCTTTATAAGTCTACAAAACTAGCATGATGGCGTGTTAGGAGAGGTATTTTCTACCTAATTAATAGCGTTCGCTTTGATCCCTTACTAGGGACAAATATTCATGTGATGAATAATTATTTGTTGGGTCTTTTTTACTTTGCTTATGGCGTTGTCGGATTGATCCTTTACTTCGGATTTGTTTAGGTGTTTTTCTTTTATAAAACAAGGGGAGAGACTCTTAACCTTTATCATACCTGATGTTAAGTACCTATTGGTAAGGCTGAAGATCACTGAGGAACTGGCTATCTTATCTATAACTGCCTGCCGGAACCGAAACACAACATTGTTGAAAATATTGCTTGCATTTGCTATATATTGTTTAGTCACATTTTTCAGCATTGCAATCGGTGTTCGGTTCATTTTGTCCTTTACACATCCTTCGCTGCGTCAATTCTAAAAGTTCGAAATTAAAATGTTTTCTATAAATATTAAACAAGAAAATATACTAGATAAAAGCAACTTTTCTCATGTCGCCCTGACGGGATTCGCATCCTTGGGAATCCGGCTCAATGCACTAACCAATTATGCTACAGAGACCTATGAGGACACGTCGAATTTCTCTAGTATATTCACCTTTCTACGGTGTTGGCCACCGTCGTTTCATCAATGAGAGAAATATCCTCGCATTCGTAAGAATTTTTTTTACAAATGTTTGATTATCGACTAAAATTAAACAGCCATCTAATAAGTTGCTTTTTTCTAGTATATTTTCTGGTTTAATATTTATCACATAAAAATAGCATTGTAAAATGCAAAATTAAAATGCTATAAATGTTTTCTATAACTTTGTACCACACAACCGAATTTGATGACTCGGCATTCTCATGCCATTGTTTGGTCAAGTACCCATCTGATGCAATTACCATCTAATGCATTCGTCAACTCGTAAGCCATGATTACGTTCCAAGATACTTATATTCCGAAGCAGATATAAGAAAACTTATTAAAAATCTCTTCACGGTTAATTCCCTGAGCGATGGTTCAATTACTAATATACTCATAAGTATCGTATCGGCTTCCCGTTATTCGGTTAATTACGGCTTATAAAAAAAATCGTATTAGTGGCTTGCTCTTTTGATTGAGTACCGTCTATGGTTAGTCAAATCTATCAAGTGTTTATGTAGTAAATGGTACTTACCTATATTTATTTTAGGCGCTTTTCTTTAGCTTTGAGCTCTTTGTTTAGAGTAATAAAGGTAAGGGCATTCCTAATCAAGTCACTCAATTTTTAACCGACTTCAAAAAAAGGAGGAGGTTCTCAAGTCGACGTTTTTTTATGTATGTTTTACCATAACTTCGCCAGTTGTTAACAGATTTTTATAATTCTTTTTTAATCTGAAAGAAAATGGTTTATGTGTGGTCCCATATAATTTTTACGAAGACCTGGCTAGAAGTTTTTTTTATAATCCTGAAAAATATCAATCACGTTTTGGCAAGTAGTCGTTTACCTAGATGACATCATTGTTGTGTATGGGCTGATTTTTAGTGTAAGTAACGGCACATGTACTTAACTAAAAAACTGAAATAAAAACATTTTATAAAAAAAAACAACCGACTTCAAAAAGTAAAAAATAAAACTTAGTCGGTGCTAGCTAGCTAAGCCAAAAAAAAAATAGTAATGAACTTAACTCTACTTCTCGAGTAACGTTAAATCAATGAATATAGAGCCCTTCTCACGAGTCGAAAGAGGAAAGACGAAAGAGTATCCTGAGAGTGGCGCTGCAGACGCCTTCAATAGTTCAATATTCGAAAAAACCTACCTATTTTACCTCAGGGAACTTCTTTCGTTAGACGGACATCATCCATATCCCACCCAGCCTCGCCGTAGCGCATCACAACGTTCACCACCTAAATCTTTTGGTACCAAGTGTCAACTGTCACCTTTAAACTGGATTCGTTCAATAACCCCTGCATGCCAAAAACAGCTGACCCTTTTGCATATAGAAATATAAATTTCGGAAACTCTAAAGATACGGTCAGCTCAGCATACTAACTAAACTGCCTCATTTTCAAATGGATTGTAGACCTACTTCAAGTTACGCTAAGAAATTGATTTACACAGAAACAGCTTAGTGTGTAGCAGCTTACAGTGCAAAGCTGGTGGTCAGGTGCCTTGTTCAGCGCTTCATCGGTATTCCTTACTTTTTAGTTTACACCTATAAATGACTTAATTTTTTGCTTCTCTTAAATCGTACATAACATCACTGAAAAGAGCTTTTGAGTATCAGCAATATAAGATTTCTTAGTCTAAGGGCTAACAGTTTAGCCGTTGGAAAGATGTATATATGCGACATCCCTAAGAGTTCTTTGTACCTTTTTTACTCTTTGTCTGTATCAAATAATATCATAAGAAACAAAATTTTCTTTAACATTTCAAAAGTTTTAAAGCGAGCGGTGGGCGGGCAACTTTGTAGGTATGTGTCTATATGTTGAATTTACTTGAACTCTTTTTGCATCTTTTTAATGTATTCGAGAAACCGGCTCTCCCTATAAGGGTTCGCGGTCCGATGCGCTTGCGCCGATTTTCTGTACACTTTAAAAAAAGGAACCTGACGTTACTTTCGACATCCAATGAAATACGCCCAGATGTAAAAATGTGAATTTTGTCCGGTTTGGCAATTCATTTTCAATATAATTACTTTAGTCTGATTTAACCCAACCTATCCATTAATCTATTCTATTATTAATTTACTTATAATATGCGAATTGGAAACAGTCAACACTACGTACTTAAAGAAATGAAACAAAGAAGATAACAGAGAATATAGAAACACTGTCCTCCTTACATTAATTGAAAACCGACCTGTAAACAATAGTTTTCAATTGTGCCTTGTCTATAGTAGTCAATTTTAATATGATAATAGAGACTAACAATGTTATGTAAAAAAGTATAAAGTATAAATGAATAAAAACTCTTGGACAAAACTCTATATTTATGTACTGACTAAAATAAAAAAACCATACTCTATAATTATGTACTGACTAAAGTTAAAAGTACGTATTCGAAAAATACATTATATATTTGTTAATGAGCTTTGATAGGTCAATTCGTAAAAAACTTTATTATACTATTAAATATCATGCTGCAATAGTAAACTAATTATTATAGTAGGTACTTCATAATTGTAGCAGAAATCAACATTTATAACAAAGATGATGGAGATGATAATGAATCTAAAAATACTATAATTATCATAAAAGATAAACTACCTAGACTAATAAAGACTAGACAATTCAATAGGTGAGCCTTGGAGCTACGTTAATAATAGATGTATTGAAGGTTTTTGTCCCAAAGCGATAAGATACAAAACTTATAGATCATAGTGACAATAGTCTATAAACACTCAATAAAATAATACTAAAGTTTGATGTTCAAATAGAAGAGCTAGTTAGTATTATGGATATGACAGTAAATTTTATTTATGATCTACATGACTTCAAGAATTTACACTACGTGACAATTATTAGCACTGGAATAATAATATAGAGAACGTCAACATGAAAATAAACAAAGAAATAAAAGAGACACTACTGTAAAAACGTCCTGTAAACTACTGAACCGATTTCAAAATTCCAAAAAATGGGACTAACTTGCGAGCATACATGATGTAATAGCGTTTGAATCATTCCAATAGGTCCAGCTGTCTTCGAATAATCGGTGAACAAACATAAAAAAAATACGCGACAAATTGATAACCTTCTTATTTTTTTGAAGTCTGTTAAAAAGTGCTCAGTGGCTTGACGGAGTGCTAAATGCTTTAGACCTGTGATTGTGGCTGTGAAGCAACTTTCGCTACGGTTAAGACGTGGGTGACTTATGGTCAGTCTTAATCTCGAGCTCTTCCGTGGAAGGAAAGGTCTCTTCCGCAGAAGTACAGACATAAAAAGGACGTGACTGGTGAATTGTAATAACTTCTTAAGACAATGCAGTTTTAAATAAGCTTCAGGACTTATAAGTTGATGGTCGTTCGCGATGATTTCCCGCAAGTAACTGTTAAAAGATCTTTTATCGCCCACTTACGAAGGTCATCCTTTTCATTAACTTTTTACAATAAAAAATAAACTTTATTTTGGTTGATGCATTGTTGATGACTTCCCTTTCCTTAAATATAAACATTGACGTCTGTACTTGTAATTTTAAATGACGATTTTGTTTTTTGTAAGATGCGTATTAATTTGCCATTGCTATTAAATACAGAAGTATCGTTACGATATCATAAACAAATGAAGTTATAGCCTTCAGTGGAATCATAAAATTTTAATCAACGTGCAATGAAAATAAATTAAGTCATCAATCAGGTTTTACATGTCAATCGTCATTTCAACCCAAATAAATAGGATTTACGATCACTTCAAATCGGAATAATTTTAAGAAAACATATTAGTCCAAGGTGTTTTTTTACTTTTATTCTATTTATTGCTCACAGTCGCCCAATCAATCAAGCATTTGAAAAAATCAAGGAATTTTAGGTGTAAAGTTCCCAATAAGAGCAAAACGAGTACTCTACTCCAGACAAGCAATTCAGAGTTCTAGTGTCTAGATTAATGTAAGGATAACGCTCATCTCACTTCCGCCCTTTAAACTGTCCTAATTTTTGAGGTCTGATATGGTTGTTGCGACACACACCTACAACTTGAAGTGGGTGACCGACGTAGGTAGGGCACCAAGGTCCACGGTCATTATTACAGGATGTACCCTAACTTGTTAATAGTCGACAAAGATTTAAGGGCCGTGAAGGTCGAAATATGATATGTAGTAAAATTTAAGGGATTTCGTTACAGGAAACGTTCAGTTGGACACCACAGCCACCTTCACCAAAAATCTTCCGTTTTTCAATAAGGTCGTGAAGTGATTTTTAAACTAAAATGCCTACAAAGATTAAATAATTCAATATTAGCTTCTATACAGCAATGAATAGTTTTTGCTAGCTTCCATTTATTACTTTTTGCAAACGATGGCAAGTCATAACGATTAATACCACACCATTCATATCATTTTCAATTGCAAGTTCTGTCGGTATGAACGAGAACGCCCAATTAGTTATTTAACAGTTTCTAGACGGCTTCATTTATTACCATTTCCGACTCATGATTAGTATGCCTTTCATCACGAGCGGCTCCATATTCGCGATCACAAGTATTACTTTCCCATGCACACTCGTACACAACCCACAACATATTCCAACGGTTACATACTGTAGAGTTACGTAACATTGACCCATAAAGCCCACGTTGAGGTCACACGTCAGCCCACTGCCTATAGATAATTAATTTACTAAGAACACAATATGTGAAACTAATTTGGATAAATGGAACATCACATGAACATTATTCTCTCACGATCTTGGTTCTATTGTATTCAGTTATTAATCATTGTTTTAACCACATGTTCTGTGTTACAGCTAAATATCTTAATAGTTCATCAATTTCTTATTATTCTGACATTATAAATCCTTTATCTGTTATCTTTCCTGTAATTGTATGTTTTTCATATTTATCATCATTATTAATGATTTTAATGTCCCCTCCCCCCACTGCTGGCACTATTTTACCTTTAGATGGATAAGGTCATAATAGCCGAATAGGTCCATATCGCACCACGCGAACCCAATGCGGATTGGTGGATTTCAAAGATTACAACCGGAGGGCTGATTATCTATTTAAAACTCGGTTCAGTTTCAGTTTCACCGCTGTTTTGTGGCTGTCATACAGTATAAAAATGTGACAGCAATGATGGCGGCGAAACTGATTGCTAGGTGATTTTTTGTTCGATAATCAGCCTGCGGGACTAATGGCTTAATTAATGTACCTTCCTATTTCCGAAGCACGCGAGGAGCTCGAGATAGTAAATTTTTAGTCAACCCATTAAAAAATTTAACGACCATCGCTACAATCGCAGGCAGAGCGCGCGAATCACTGCGCCACCTAACTCCTCAATAAGTAACCTGTCAAAAAAATACATCAGTATTCAACTCCATTGTTGTGAGATTCCCAGCACAAACTTGGCGTTATCAGCCATGAAGTTGACACGGTTTGAGAGCAAAAACAATTCCCATTTGCGAGCAGTGTCAACGATACCGCTAGGTCGCTCAATGCCATGCGTGCGCGCAAAAATTCACATTCCGCTCACGTCTGTGTGGTACAAACCAGTAAATATAGCGAATTTGATACAAAATCATTTGTTTTGAATAGTCTGCTGATTACTGAAAGCTTCGCTAAAGTATTTAACGAACAATGAACAATTGTAGTAATGTTTTATGGGTCAATCAACTATTTCTTGTAACTAATTATGTCCCTGCAACAAATTTTGAAATCTCCAAAACAATCAGTTTGCTATAAAATATATTACTTTTCCAGATCCTTATTTATACAGATCCCTATAATACATTACTTTATATTCCGTCAATTAAATGTTACTAAAACGATAAAAATTATATCGCTTTATTGGTAACATAGGGGACTTACGTTTGGTATGTCACCGTAATATATTTTATAGCAAACTGATTGTTTTGTAGATTTCAAAATTTCAAAATTCAGGGACATAATTAGGTACAAGAAATATCTGATTGACCCTTATTTAAGTATTCTCTAATCTTCATCATTAACGGGTTGGTTATTCGTAAATGATTAATTATCAATTCGCTTTGTAGATAAAAGTATAAAAAGATTAAAGAATGCTTAGACTGATTCTTTCATACTCCTTTCATTTCCTACGTTACGGAGAACACTAATGATAGTCAATTGTTCATTGACACCATGGACATTTTAATCACTGTCAGTGCTTTTATATAATTTAAATTTTTTCAGTAAATTATTATCTCTGGTGTGTACTATAATTAACGCTATGTTCTATTGCTTAAATTCAACACATTGAGTTCTCACGTTTACCAGTATAACAGCTGCGAGGACAATAGAAAATTGGTGACATCCAAGAAAGGAATTTAAATTGCAAATCAGGAAAATGTCCGTGTTATGGACTCACAAAAGATCTTAAGAATAAAGTACCTCGTTAATTTTCGACTCTCCTTTCAACCATTTGTGGCTTTTTATGATTTCACTCGCAAATTAGATACAAATTCTAGAGCTCGCAAATGTTAGAGACTTGGAGAGCATTTTTGTTTCAAGATTTAAAATATGAGATAGATAAGTATAAAACGGAGTCCCTTTCAGGCTTACCGATAGCCGAATATCTGCAACTTTTTGGTCTGTCTTTCAACCTGAACTTAGGCGAGTACATCGACTCCATTGCTAAGTGTGCTGCGAAGAAACTGGGCGTCCTCTCTAAAACTAGGCGGTACTTCTCTCCCAATCAGCTGCTTCTTTTATACAAAGCGCAGGCCGTGCATGGAGTACTGCTGTCACCTGTGGGATGGTTCTGCTAAGTATCAGCTAGAGCTTTTGGAATCGATTGAAAACCGTGCCAGGAAAGTCATTGGAAACTCAGCATTGGCCACGGCGGAACTTCAGAGCCTCAGTCACCGACGCAGAGTTGCATGTTTATCGGTCGGTACAAGGAGAGTGTACGAGAGAACTGCACGACCTTGTTCCTCCAGCCCCTTTTCCCCGTACGTGGTTGACATTCCAGCGATCCGTACCAAGCGCTTTGCTGACATTTCTTATGCGAACCGCTAAAGAATGCAATGCGCTGCCTGCTCATGTGTTCCCTGATTCCTACAACCTTGATCTCTTCAAGGCGAGAGTGAATAGGCATCCTGGGCAAGCATGTTACACCTTAGACCACATCCTGTTTATTAAACACAATGGTGGTCAAATGCTTGCCCAGTTACTTGTAAAAAAAATAAGTAGTTATATCATACAAGTCCTACACGAATATTTGAAAAGCCAATCCAGCCTTTGGCTATTCATTGGACTACAAAGTGTATTTATGTTAATGAAATGATCTCCAATAACTTAAAATGACGTCATTATTACTAAAATATACACATAACAGCACTATTTTGAGAGAGATCCTTATAAAAATACATTTTGTAACCAATGATGAAATAAGAACGCGGAGTTTTGCGAATTGTGACCACGTGTATTTCGTCCATTGTAAAAAAAAACCTTCTCTAATGGTGCGCCTAAACGGGCCCTGTTTTCCTGCTATTTCTGGCTGGCAACTGTTTCTGTCTCACGCTGACTTTATACGTTAGCTAGTTTCAATAATATTTTAGTCAGTCATACTTTTCTTAAATTTTAATCATTACATGTATTGGAAGTAGAGACCTTATAATATTCCGTGCAAAAGTCCCGTTGGCTGCAAATCAGGTCAAAGAATTGTGTGAAATTATTTAACGCATACTTCTTATATGCAACAATGATGACTCAAGTTTTTAGCGTTCCGTAATTATTACCTTACTTCATCATTGTTCGATGTTCCGAAAGATCTGATTGCGACGCCTGTTAAGATCTTTGTCTTATCATGAGATGTCATTTTCTGGAATAGTCATTTATCGTTATAAAAATATTTTGTAGTAGGTTCTTCACTTTTGACTGAATATCCCATATTCTAGGTTAGCTCACGCCTTTTTGTTCAGTACATAAAAGAAAATCATTTACATACATATACTCAAACGTGTAAACTCAAATATAGTGATAACTGATACTTTATTAGGTGTAAAGATTTTATAGATATCATTATTGATTATCCATTAAAGTATGTTGATTACCTGATTCATGTGATAAATATTAAACAAGAAAATATACTAGAAAAAAGCAACTAGTCTCATGTCGCCCTGACGAGATTCGAACCCGCATCCTTGGGAATCCGGCCCAATGCACTAACCAATTATGTAAATTAATAAAAATTGGTTAGTGCATTTAAAATAAATAATAAATATTAAATATTTCCATACAATCACATCAATTATCTAGCCCACGTTAAGTATCATGAAGAACTTGTGTTATGGATACTAGATAACGGATAAACATACTTATATACTTTTTTTTTGTAAATACATACATATTATACATATTAAACATCCAGACCAAGACAAATAGACATGTTCATGCACACAAATATTTGTCTTGTCCGGGAAACGAACCCGGGACCTCTGGCGCAGAAGGTGGGGTTAGTACCCCTGCGCCAAACAGGTCGTCAATTGGGCCGGATTCCCGAACATTTATCACATAAAAATAGCATTGTAAAATGCAAAATTAAAAAGTTATAATTAGATGGCTGTTTCATCTTAATCGATAGTCAAACATCTGTAAAGATGTTTCTTTCGAATGCGAGGATATTTCTCTCATTGATGAAGCGCCGGTGGCCAACACCGTAGAACGGTGAATATATACTAGAAATAATTCGACGTGTCCTCGTAGGTCTCTGTAGCATAATTGGTTAGTGCAGTGGGCCGGATTCCCAAGGATGCGGGTTCGAATCCCGTCAGGGCGACATGAGACTAGTTGCTTTTTTCTAGTATATTTTCTTGTTAAATATTTATCTCATAAAAAATAGCATTGTAAAATGCAAAATTTAAAAGTTATAATTATACCTGATTCATATTCAAATATAAAAAATAAAACATTACGACTACTGCATACTTATTAAATGGCAATACTTTACCAGGCCGTCGAAACAATAATATAATTAATGATATTTATCTGACCTTTGAAATCATTGTAACTAAAACTAATTCGATTGGTCATTTGAATCGTGATCAGAAGAAGGTCCCAGTTGCCACTTGAGGCGTTTGAAACAAAACCCATATCAATGTTACTGACCTAAAATTTCATGCGGGTACATTGTCTTATTCCATTGATTGAGGTCAACAGTCTATATGTTCTGATTTAAAAGAATTGGGATTTATAGCCGTGGTAAATGTATTGGAGTTTGTACCAGTAATTGCTGTAGGCAGCCTAATTTAATTTAATTTGTTTATAGCTGGTTTGGCATACATACTCCTTCTTTAAAAATATGTTACGCGAGACTCGTGAGCTTCATTGAATTTTGCATTAGTAACAAAAATAATGCATTGGTTTTCAGTCAAAAATACAAGAGGAAAGGCCAAGAAAAAGTTGAATTGATTGAAACTGTTGTAAACGAATTTACAAACTTTAAATTAATCAGAATAGTCTTTAAAAAACTGAAATAACTTCGTGATTGTAAATCTAATTCGACTACCAACAAAAACTTGATGGTCGTTGCTTTTTTTGCTACAAAAAACGATGTTCTTGTTAACAGTGATTTCTGAAAACATCCTCAATTAAAAGGAAATAAAAGACTGGTGTTTAATTGGGTCAAAAAAGGTATAAAACTTTTCGATATCGCAATCCGGAAATGTAATTGTAGAATTTAATTAATCATCAGAATGCTTGTACAAAATTTATCCAATATACGCACTCTTCCTCTAATGACATAATGGTGGTATAGACAGGAACCATAACCAAATTGTCCAATAGTCTAATTACACCATATATCATGATGTAACGACATCAAATGATGATGTCCAGTTCTTTAATAGCATATAATTCACGTTTTACATAACTCTAATGACCGAAACTTTTAGGACTCAGTCGAGGCACCAAGCCGAGGTCATCGCAGTTATTTGACATTTACGTATATAAACAAAGGTGTATTTTTGTTCGGCGGACGTTCGCGTAACCAGCGTATGTGAGATAATTTTAAACTGTGCCGTTTTTATCTTATATTACTGATGTCCTTTTTGATTGATTTTCCTGTCTATACTTCTGATTTCTTTGATAAAAGAATATCAAGAATGTGAATATGAAAAAATCATCGTTAAAATCTGATTTTTACTTGCTTTTTCATTCCGATTGCTTCTGTTCATCTTCTTTCTGTAGTTTCTTTGACGATTTGTTTTTTATTCATTGCATATTAGTCTTCTTCTTCTTCTTCTTCTTTTCGTATGAGGATTAGTGGCCACCTCTAGTGTCAGAGTTTATCAGGCCGCCTATAAGTCCTCTTACTTGGCTTAACGACTGTTATCAGATGACAACAGCCGAGACCGACGGTTAACGTGCCCTCCGAAGCACGGAAGTGCTCAGCTATAATGCCACTTTACGGTCACCCATTCGTCACCTGACCGGGCCGAACGTTGCTTAACAAACGTGATCGATACGATCGGTCTGTCAAGCGCGGCCATTAGCGCTTCAAGCATAATAGTTATTTTTTTAATTACTCTCTGCTTGCGAATATTTGTTTACCTTCGTTATTCGTATCGTAACAGTTTCAGCCGTTACAATTTTACGAGTCACGAATTACTTGTTTACTGGCAGTCTGGCACTAATGAGAAATTGGGTTTGATCATTGTATATGTATCCATGGCCAGGTGACCGGTTAGCCTGTTTCCATGTAATGCAAGTAATAAATCTACCAACAAATTGTATCCCAAGAATTCTCGGAAATTATAAAGTATCGAGTTGCTGATACCCAGAAGGTTATGTACCCTAGTTGAATTGTATTGATCGGGATAATAATGGAGAAGTGTCCTCGAGTGATTCGCTTCAATAATGCGTGACAGTGAAGGGAAGATTGAGACCTTTCGGTTGATAGTTGATATATATTGATATAAAACAACTTCTACGGATTTAATTGTGGATGTGCGTGTTAGTGATATTCACCGTTTGAATATTTTTTGGTGTTTTTAGAGTTTTCTGGTTTCCCGACGTGTCGGAACCTTTTCAGCCTCCCTGGTCACGGGTTGACTTAAATCCGTAAAAGATATTTTATTAACATAAGACATAAGTATAGATAAGATGTGCTAATATTGATATAGGTATTGACTTTCTTGCCTTTTATTTAACACTAGACTCAGTGCGATTCCAAAAACTTCCAAGGATATTTTTCGTTTTACCTAAGGAGATATCTTCTCTTGGCTCCCCCTCGTCTTCAGCTAATCACGCCAAAGCGTTAATCTTATACTGGTTTTTCTAATGGCAGTCAATTATCCACACTAACGCTCCAGGTGGGATACATTTTACAACCGCCGCGTGATTTTATTTGTGTAAAAGGGCCATTCCCAACGTTGAAACGACTAAATAAAGATTTAATATTAAACCGAATCCCACTGTATATAGAAGCTATATTTAATCGGCTATTTTCATCGCGTGCGATGCGCTCTCATGACGAAACATAGGAACTTGGCAGAGTGCATGACATTATTTATTGCATCTTTCAACACTTCTTAGAGAAATATTTTTTCTACCGTATCTTAATTTGTTGACAAAACCAAACAATCAGTTCCGTGGATACTATATGGTGTTAGGTGATTTGTATATTTCTATTAATAGTTTTAGAAAGTCCAAAAAGATTAAGAAATTTGTACGGTATTGGTAGATGGTCTTACCTCTTCCCTTCATTGACTTGATCTTAATTAAGCAGTGAAAAAAACGAGAATGTCTCGATACAAAAATCTACATTTACATTGATCACAATAACATGAATTTAACTAAAATACGACGCAACTTTCCATAAGGTATTTTGCTCTTTTATAGAGGCTGAGCAAAAGCAACTGTCTGCCTGCTACAAATTCCCAAGCAATGAGTTACTGTTGCTTATAACAGTTATCACTATTGTCACAGTAGCTGGCACGAATTTATTGCGACTAACGCGTAAAACGCATCTATTACTGCCATCCGTTCCAGTAAGCAGCAGTTATATAACAGTTCCTAATTGTGATAGCACTTCCTTTGGTACATCCTTATCCGATAACTCCTACGCACGCCGAATTTTAAATCCCAACTGTCTTCACAGAACAATGATCCCTGAGGCAGCGGCGCGTACGCGATTGGTCCACAATCGCCGGTGATGGATAATCTTCACACCTGATTGGTGGAGATTGCCGTCCGGCGCTGCGATTCGCCGAAATGTCGGGGCTTCCGTCGAGGAACGAAGATGCCATCAACGGTGTCGACGTTCGGGAGCAAGGCAGCGCTTTAAGGTTAGTAACCGATATACTTACGTGATAAGAATTAATTAAAGCATTTGCCATTATGCCAGGGTCACACCACGGTTAACATCCAGCGAACATTATCGAATTCATTAAAGTCTTAAAATATTCCCAGAAATTAAGCCGAATGGCCACACTGTCGAACTGGTAAATCCACTAATCGGATTTTTATGTCATTTATATTCCTGCTCCATCTGAGGCCAAACGCGCAATTATAATTGTAATATTTAAAAAAATATGTATATGCAACAACTTTGTTTAGCAAAGCGCTAAGATCATCGGAGTGAGAAAAAACCAAGTCATTAATTAATCGCGTTAGTAAATTACGCTTAATTTTACTCCTACTTCTAAAGTTGAGGCTCAAGTAATACTGAATGACATTAAACCTTATTGTGATCTAATAAGACCTCAGGCCTACTCCATTATGAGACAGGCAGGGGTAAGCTTGTATAGTTATAGCTTTATGTACTTACTTGTGCCGTGTGGTGACGGCCTAAGAATACACTTGTCACCACTCCCTTACATGCCTGGGATGTCGTAAGACTCGACTAAGAGGCTCGACGTATTGATTAACTGTGCGAGAGAAGGAAACTTGAAACAAACCCTCTACCAACCCGTCTGGCCAGCGTGGTAGCAGTAGGCTAATAACCTCCTATGCGCGCCACAATAGGCGTGAGCTAGGAGAGGCCTATGTCCAGCAGTGGACGTCCACAGGCTGATGGTGTGTGTGGTACTTACTTGTAATTTTTTGCTTACTACTATATACTTTTATCATCATCATCATTTTGAAAATTCAGTATTCGTGACCATCTGATTAAGGATAATTTTCACACACGATTTCTTTGAAACCGCAAAATATAATGAACTTGCTTCTTCCCATATCTACTCATACCGTTTGTGACATACGAAACAATAGATGTCATAACTTGTACCATTGCATAAATTGCTAGGTCTATCTTCATTATTGAGATTGTGACCAGTTTCGTGAGTTATCTGTAGTCGTAACAATTTCCCAACAATTATACTGAGTTTTAAAATACCGTGAAGTCTGAGGCCAAGAATGGTTAAAGCTTTAATAGTGCTGTGGGCGTCAAATTGTTATAAGATTGGTATGATATAAATGAACTTGGAAAGCTGGGTATTTTGGTGTCCTTTTAGTGTTCTGATATTTGTAAGATATGAAAATCCATTGAAAATTAAAGCAAATATATTTCTTCGGTAGTTAGTTGAATTCTCGGTTATTGCGTTACAAACAAAAAATCTGTGTTCTATACTTTGGGGAATATTATCCTGAGGTAAGATTTCCAAGTGTCATTTTTTTTGTGAAAACGATTATGTATTTGCATATAATAGTCTTTATAGGCGTCTTTGTGATTGTTAAAGAAAAATAAAATTAGAGCGGAAGTTAATCTATCATTCGCTCTTTCATCTACTACTTTGAGAAACGTTGCCATTGCTGAAATTCAGATAGAATACAGAGTGTTTCAAGACTTCTCGAATAAGAAATGAGAAACTGGCTTCTATTACTTCACTTTGTTGTGAATGGCTTCTCGAGGATTCGAAACATATCATCTAAAGCTGTTTTGTCGCAACACCAGTAGCCATAGAGACCTTGAACTTTACCTCCTGCAATGAACACAAACCATATTGTAATACGTACTTCTTTGACTTCATCAATTTACGATTACCTTGTAGTATTGTAGTATAATAAATCAAATCAACTCTATTACGTCGTGACAAGCTCTATATGACCATAACGTTCTTTGCAGACTCTGGGTGATCAACGGAGCGAAAAATTTGTCCGTTGCACGCATCTTTTGTTGTTTAATCGGGAAATGAGTCTAAATTTCTTCTGTTTACAAACGATTTGGAATGTCAATGTACTGTTTAAATGTGAAATTTTCTTTTGAACTTTGACGTTATTTTTCTGCTCTGCCTGCGCTAGTTGTTGTCTTTCCTCAAGATCAACATTTTAGTTCATTATTCAAGACGGATCCGGGCATTTCGAAATAAATTACTTTTTATTGTGATTTAGCTATAATACCATTGCACTTAGCCTGCTTATTATTATTGCTTAGATAAAAATATCTTCCATTGAATTAATTAGTTTAGCTTTATTTAAATTCTAGAGACCCTATTATAAAATATCCGGTTGAATCCCACCACTTAACTTTACCAGTATTACTTAACAATAAACGTAATCATATTGACTGATAAATCTATGTCGTTGACCTGATTATTAAATACAACAATGCAGCTTTGTTCTAATATCAGACTGATAAATGAACTGATACTACATTAAAATTTGTGTACCAATTAGCAAGAGAGGTTCAGCTTTCGTAATTCTATGCATTTTTTGTATGCGCAAGAGTGGGTTGGTATCTGGGTTAACAACTTCATTTGCTGTAATGCTATTATTGCCCGTTTTGATGCGACAAAGTGGTTAAGTTAGTATAAGGGGAACGTGGAATGCGGGCTTCAAGTTTATCCTATGTTTGAAGTTATTTTATAAAGTAAATGTTATTTTTGTACCCGTAGCTTAAGGCAAACATTGTTTTTATAGATGTTGTTTTATCGTAGGACTTATATGTGGATGACTTTTTAATTGTGTAAATAACCCAAATCACGAGTTACGTGTTAAATAAAATTGACTTCCGAAACAAGTTCTCTCATCATTACGCAAAACTAAGATGAATAGAAATACCTCTCGACAAGCTATAAGGAAAACCCTGCCTCCGAACAGCCGTCCACGTTCAAGGTATTTCAATAATGATACTTAATGAAACCAACAAATAGTTTTCTAACAATCATTTGACTGCAATCTGATCCCTATTGTCGCGATGCGTTTAAAGGAATGCATCAAAACATTTTATTGGAAGCGTAATTGATTATCCTGATTGAATGGTTTGTTATGTAGATGTCAAACCGATGCTGTCAACCGTGACATGTCTACCGTTAAGTACAGTCAAGGGTAAGCGATCGCAATCAGATCTGTCAATTATCTGATTTTTTACTTTAATTCTATTTATGTAGAGTTCAATATGCGTTTTGAAAGGTTGTGATTTTCTGTTGGGTTTTCAAAATATTTCATGTAGTATGACCATTTTAATAATTAACTAGCGACACCCTGCTTCTTTGACCGCGTGATCTTTCACACTTCCCAATCTAAACTTTCATTCCAAGTTTCATGTTTATTTCAATTCTTCTAAGTACCTAACAAAATTATATACCTTTCCTCAAAGTCCAATCTTTTTCTTCTTATTTAAGAGCTGTGCTTTTTTCGTTAAAGTCTTCTCTACTCCTCTCTACACATTGTCATCTCCTTTATCTCCAGATAAGATTTGAAAGTCCAATCAATGTATATCATATTGAACTAAATCGAGTCAGTTAATCACAATGAGAATTGGTAACACACAGAGTAACTTTCGCTTTTTTATATTACCCAGTATTTAAACAGATTATAACATTCTTCAGTTCTTTCTTTTATTTTTGTTTGACTGGTCGCATTTCTTACTTCTTAGTAAAGATAACATCACAAGTACATTAAATAAAGTACCTTGACATTTTTAAAGCCGGTTTGCAGATTTCGCCTAAAGTCAAACCACCTAGAATCCAATACTTTAGTTTTGTTAATGATGTTTGACTTATAATTTGTGTGCCAATATTGAGTTTCATAGTGTTAGGGTATGCCCAAGGTTTCTTCAATAACCAACCATGATATAATATTTTAGACAAAGTTTTTATTCTTCAGATTCCTTAAATGACAAATATCAGACTACTGATTTCTCTATTCCGAAGCGATTATATTACATCATCTCTTTACTGCTCGGACAAGACTCGAACCAAAAACAGCAATTTCTTCGCCTGCTCTTTACTAATAGGTATGGGTTGGGTATTTCTATGTTGTATGTTTATAGCCACGCTATCTTCACCACCATAATTAAATTCTACTCATAGCTAATTCCAAGTATACCAAGCCACACTCTGTTAATCCTGCGACGCAATTAAAAAGCCGCTCGCGTTGCAAGATGCAGTAGATGCAGGGTTGTCAACTCGTTGGGAAGCCACAAATATGTCTGATTTTATTATTATACTCTTTATTGCACTAGAAAATACATTTACAGAATAAATTTGAGACATATGTACAAAGGTGGACTTATCTCTAAAAGAGATCTCTTCCAGCTAACCTGAGACGTGTAAGAGATGATAATATTTTAGGGAAGGTTAAAAGTCTGGCTTATAAAATACAGTAGGTATCAACCCAATCCCCAAACCAAATCACACACTGTAAGACCTAAAGATACGGTTAGCTCTTTTTGTAGATAAATAATAACAAACATAAAGATGGAGGTCGACGCGCTTTCGGAGTTTTCTTGGCAATATCTTTCTTCGAAAGTCCTCCCAAATTGTGAACTGCCAGTAGAATCATTAGTTTTTCTTTCTTTTGGCAATACTAAATAATTTAAATAGCAATCGAATCAAAATATTAAACTCAATAAATGTAGCCAAAGTAAAAATTATATACTTTTAATCTAACCGAATCCGAACGCAATAATAAATCAACTTTGTGAAGGTAGACTTATAAGTAGCTAGTCAACCCGTGACCACGGCAACTGAAAATGTGCCGAAACGTCGGGAAACCAAAAAACCGCAAATAACCGAAAAATTATGGTACCAAATATATACTTCGGGTAAATACATCGCACTAAATACTCCGCAAAAGTTGTTATATTTCAATTATAAGTGTGCGAAGAAACTTAAGATGTGCTTACAGTAGGTATCAGTTTTTTTATCGTCGTCCTATTGAAGTTTGCGGTTAGGTCAGCCCCAGCACCGGTATTTAACCTCTTATTACCAGCCTTGCTGAAGGGCAGAACAAGGCTGATAATAAGGGGGCACTCCCGACAAAAGAATTTAAGTAATTCGTTTGTTTTAGTAATTTGTAGATAACGAAGTACTCCTACATGAAAAATACGAAAACTGTCTTTAATATAACGAGCAATTTTAGGGTATAGTATAGTACGATTAAATTGATTCATATAAATCAGACGCGTGGATTGAATAAAAGAAAATGTACGGATGGGGAGACGTCCGCAAGAAGCTAACTCGCCACGCACTACACCTATTTAAATCGTATTGTTACCGGATGCTATGATTGACAACCCTATTTGCAAGATGCACTAGATATGTAAACGAAGTGATTTGTACGCCGTCGCTCCACCGAGCGCGTTATCCAATAAGGCTGCGGCTGGTCTTCAGGGTCCGGAAGCCAGAGAAATGGCGCTCAAGATGATCAGCACGTACGCTTGCTGAGGGAAACCTTAGTGGACAGGTTTTTTTTAACTAGGCAACTTGCTGGTGCATTGCTTCGAGATTTTAAAGACACTTTTAATCATGATGCATACTGCTGCTGGAATAATGCCTAACACGGTCAATTGAATAAGAAGCAGAATGCTTAAAATTAAAACATTGCCTAAGATTCCACAACTACAGTCATCTACTGCAGACAAGTCTTAAATACTAAGACGAATACAAGTTCCTCCCTGACAAGACAAACCTTGCCTAGCCTAGTTTAGCGATAAGATAATATTACCTCGAATCAAGGTAACTTTATCGTTAAACTTGAACTCGACAAGGAAACGAAGACAAGTGGCTTGGCAGTGGAAGTGGCATTCTTTAGAACTTGAACTTGTGACATATGGCCAAAGATCATCTATGGCTATTAGAGAAGTTATTCTCAAGGAGTGACGAAAACTAGAACAAGAAAAAGTCTCTAGACATGCCCACTGCATTATGTCTGTTTTATCAAAATTTTAAGTTGAAAATATCTTTTGAAAGTTTTTCATGGAAAGCCCTGCAGAGTTTGATTATCAGGAACCAAACGTTTAGTCAGAATATAAAAATAGGAATCTCGAAAGTTTCCGCGCAAAAAGGTACACTTAAAAGCTTCTAGAGATTCTACTCATCATTAGTTGACTCATTTTCCGGAGAAACATTTTGGTACTTATTATTCCAGAATCTGAATTTGGAACACTTTAATTCTTTGTTGATGATACAATCATAAGATTAAAATCGTAACTACTGTTATTTCACAACATAACCTTATTTCTTTTTTATAATAACGATTAGAAAATAAAAAGTCAGTCGTTTAATTTTATGACCTTAGAGAGAATTTTTAGACTGCTGTTACCGTAAATGTAAATGAAATGAATGTTTGTTATGACCGCTTTTTGACGATTTTAAGTCCTTTACTCATGGTTCTTAGCCTATATTCACTATATGAAGCGCTTATGGCCGCGCTTGACAGACTGACCGTTTTGGATCACGTTTGTTAAGCAAAGTTCGGCCCGGTCAGGTTTCGGATGGATGACGGTAAAGTGGCATTACAACTGAGCGCTTCCGTGCTTCGGAGGGCACATAAAACCCTCAGTCCCGGCAGTTGTGGCATCTGATTACAGTCGTTAAACCAATTCAGAGGCCTTACAGGCGGCTTGATAAACTCTGACACCAGAGATGGCTACTAATCCTCACTCGATAAGAAGAAGAAAATACACTATATTGCACCTTATTTCCTATTTACGTGGCTATCACACTTTAATATCTTGTTTATAAAAGGCGTTGATGAATCATGCAGAGATCAAACACATGAACCACCCATATAGTATACCTTAAAGCAACTCGTGCGTCCATATCTATCAGCCAACCGCATAAAATCATTCGAAAATAGAACAACGTTCCAATTCACGTAAAATTCAACAACATTAGCGAGGTGCACTAAAGAGGTTCTAGTCACAGAACATCAAACGCACCAGTCAGTTTTAATGGCAACTGGCAACAAAATAAACAGTTTGACCGACTGCGGTAACAATTAAGCTGAATTGATGCAACTATGCGGGTCGTTGAACTCGAAACAGCTGTTTATTCCTGGTTTTGATCAAAGATTAGATATGCGATAGATGTGATGTATGGGATGCAACTGGTTTATTGCTATGACTGTGGAGTAAGGAATTTTGTCGCGATTACGCTTGAAGTCTGTCTACATACTTGTCTAATCGAATATTGTAATAAAAAAGAGAGCAAAGGAAAAAGCATGATATTTATAACTTTTTAATTTTGCATTTTACAATGCTATTTTATGTGATAAATATTAAACAAGGAAATATACTAGAAGAAAGCAACCTGTCTAATGTCGCCCTGACGGGATTCGAACCCGCAACCTTGGGTATCCGGCTCAATGCACTAACCAATAATGCAATAGAGACCTATGAGAACACGTCGAACGTGTTGGCCACTTTTCAAAAGAATAATATATAAGAATCTTCTTTCTTTACCAATAAAATTTTAATTTTTTGTTGTTTGTTTCCTTGAACGCGGCGATTAGTAGTACTATGTTCCTGTGGTATTTATTTGTAAAACTCCTTTTGCTATACAAAAGTTACGAAATAACTATTTATTAATCTGTTAAGTCCACGCGGACGGTTTTTCTCAACATCATAAGACATTATACAACCAAAATGCCTTTTTATAGTTGAATCTCTAATTTTATAGTTACTCTATGATCTTGTGCATCATCTGTGACGAGGTATAATAGTCGGAATATATTATGCTTATTTTGTACTTCTTCGTCAGCTAAATTTACAAAATGACCGTTCCATGATGATTCACTCTTGTCGTGTATAAAATCCAGTATCCTCTTGTGTGGTATACTATTCTAGTATGGCTTCACTACACCTTCCGATTTAAACCGGATCAGATCCGGAATTTGAAACAGTATTTTTGAAGAATTATTATTGAAGGACAACACAGTTTTGTCAATAAAAAGTCCACCGAAACAAACTTGTGTGAATTTGTTCATAGAGTTGCTTCTGCAATGGATCGGGGTCACCAAGTTGACGTCATATACACTGACTATTCTAAGGCGTTCGACAAGATCTCACACTCTATTCTTTTACGTAGACTGGCTCAAGTTGGTATACACGGTGATTTGTTGCGATGACTTCATATGTAAAAGACCGTAATCAAGCTGTCACAGTAAAAGGTTTTTGCTCCACGTTCTTGCCAGTTACCTCTGGAGTACCCCAAGGCTCTCATCTCGGACCCCTCTTATTTAATATCTTTGTGAATGGAGTTGCTTCAGTCTTTCAACACTCAACAGTACTGTTATATGCAGATGATATGAAGATTCTCAAAGTTAATAATTCTTCTTCAGATCGTTGTTTGCTGCAAAATGACCTTGATGCGCTTACTACATATTGTAAAATTAATGGTCTACTTGTGAATGTTCAGAAGTGTGTTGTTATTTCTTTTTCTCGAAACCGTAATCCCATCAAACATAATTACAGACTTGATGATGATATCTTGAAGAGGGTTTCAGAGGTGCGGGACCTGGGTGTTTATATAATATATGGACGATAAGTTAACTTTTGTCCCACACATCAATTATATTTCTTCTAAGTCTTACCAAATGCTTGGTTTTATTATGAGAGTCGGTAAGGACTTCAAACGATGTTCTACTTTGGTGCTTTTGTATAACGCTTTCGTTCGGTCAATTTTAGAGTATGGATCTACAGTGTGGAACCCTCATTATAAAATTCATAAAAATAGCCTAAAACCGTATACATAATAAATTCTTGAAACATCTTTCATATAGGTGCGCATGTTCCGCGGACCATCCTGACCAACTTAACTTGTCTCAGCGGCGAACCCAGCGTGATATTTTACTATTGTATAAAATCGTTACCAATTATATTGACTCCCCTTTCCTCTTAAATTGTTTGAAGTTTAGGTGCCCCCGATCAGGCTCACGAAAGAAGGATCTGTTTTGTATACCTTCTACTAATACTAAACATTTGTCTAACACCTTCATTTACCGAGCGTGTCAATCTTTTAATAAGCTTCCTCTTGAAATAGACATGTTCAATAGCACGATCGCTTCTGTGAAGCGAAGCGTTAGGAAGTATGTTTCACAGTAGTAAGTTTTTTTTAGCCCCCACGCAAAAAGAGGGGTGTTATTATTGTTGTTTTTTTTTATAATTTTATTATTTTTGTCTCCCCTTAGTTATTAGACTGTAATGCCATTACGTACCCAAGGTTTGTCCTTTTTGAGTAAGTACAGATTATACCAATTCTTTTTCTAAGATCTTTGTAAGATTGTGTGTAAGATTGTTACCTTTGTCCATTGCTTAAACATATGTTTTAGTAATAAGTGGAAACTTTGCTGATTTAAGATATATTTAGTTATTATTTTACTTATAAAACAAATAGTATTGTTTGTTTCCCAAATAAACTAAATAAATAAATTTTCTACTCTTCTACTCTCTCTTTGCGATTAATGTTATTAATCGTTAATACTTTTTGCGTTCTTTTATGACTGTTTAAAATGCTTTGCACATATTTTCATGCGGTACATTGCGGTATTATTGTGGTTGCGGTACTCTATTTTACAGTCAATTTCTCATGGGTATATAAAACTGCAGTAATTTGTGACCAGTTTAAGGTATAATTTAAAAACTAAAACCAATTTAACCATTCCATCAAAGATGCGTTTTTATGCACATCAGGTACGTAGTGAACTTTCTCTTATTATAATTTTTTACGGAAGCGTGTTTTGTCGGATCGTGATCGTACACTGTAAATATTCCAATGCCGGGCAAATGAATCACAGTCTGTATGAAGGGATGACTGCCGGCCACGATTAAAATGGAGATAAGAATTGAATGAAAACAGCTTATCGCTTATTATTATAGTATAATTACAATACAATCTTATAAGGTGTGGTATGTGCGATAAGTGATGTCTTTATAAACACTGGTAAACTTAAAGAAAAATTTACACTATTAATAATTTAAGAATATATAAAAATAAAGGTAGAAAATAAATGATGGAAAAATGAATATAAAAGAATAGACATTTGAAGAAAAACAAAGCTATTTTTAAGTTTTGTCTCAGCATTGATAAAATATAAGAAGGAAACTGCCTCGAAATTATAGAAGAATTTTATGAAATCAAGGCAAAGTTGTCCAATGCAATTTTTTAATAATCATAACCAAGGCTAAGAATAACGATTGCAGACCATAGCTAGACTAGTTTCACTCCGATAATCAAACAAAAGATTTCTAGACAATTTCATAAAATTTACTAAATCACCAGTGAAAGTATGTTAATCCGACTGGAAACCACCAATTGGTTTGTTATAAATGGAAAAACGGTCTATAAATGTTAGTAGGTATTGAAAAAGTATAAAACTTAACTAATGATATTATCGAGTAACGTGGTTTAAGATTTTCTTCTTATTAGATCTACAAAAACAGGAAAAGATTCAATGAACTGTTGGCCAACGTTCACTAGTTGATGAGGTAGACTGGTCTTCACTTCTTCTTATACTATAAGAACAATAATAGGACGGCATTTTAATGATATCCTAAGAAAAGCCAGTAGGTGGTTTTTGTATCCATGAAATTGGTACAATATGCTTTGTCTCACACACACAAGAGGGCAAGACTAGTAGCTGTCATTGTCAATGGTAGTTGAGTATAAGCAGGAATTCTGGTGGAGTGCAGAATGAGATTCGGCTTCTAGAATCCGTGTGTTGGTTGATACGTGAGCCTGTCTTGGTGTGAAGATAAGCCAGTAAAATATTATTTTAAGCTTGTGTGAATATACCAACGATCACCAATGATATTAAAATAGTGTACTTGAAGCAGATGTCATACGGGCTCGCAATGTGTAACATCGGGAAGACCCATGTGTTCAGATTCAATATGTCATCTTTTTCGTGTCTTGTGTTTTACTTGTCAATTGTCAATGTGTGCAGTCTGCGTCACAAATTACAATGCATATTACTATAAAGGTAACATATCTATGACAAATGAAGGTAACATAATATATAAAACATCATGACGATCTCCACTAAAATAATCAGTTTGCAAATGTAACCTACTCAAACCCGGCATGGCATGGCATATGCAGACAAAACTCGCTAACCAAATCATTTAGCTCGAATCCAGTTTCGAATAGCTAATATTTACCAAATTAACAACTCAAGGCCGAACAAATAAAAGTCGGTAAATAATAAAACTAACGGTTTGCTTTATGTGTATTGATTGACTAGATAAAATGAGAATACAGAACTTGTTCCAAAGGACATTTAGTTTGTGTCTTATCACAAGGCCATCGTATATGTAACAGTGCATAAGCAGTCATATCCTATTTAGGTCTGGTATTTTAAATACTTTAAACATTAAAATAATCTGAGATTTCTTTTGTAATAAAAATACGGTGTTTAAAACTAACCCAAAAAGTACATCTTATGTTTTGGCGCGTACTGTTCATTGAAATAAAACAACTTTTACGGATATCAAGCTGCCGAAACGTCGGGAAAATCAAAAAACCCTTAAGGCGGTACCCTGACCGAAAGTGGCGCCGCCGCCGCCGCCGCGTTGAATTTTATTTAATATCGTAATTCTAATACACAATATTAATAAAACTTTACGGGGAATTTTTAGAGCCCATAGTCTAGTATTTTTAGACGGTATCATTACATTCCCTCGTAGTCTTAAAAAAGCAAACAATACGGACAATTACAACTTAATTTTTGATATCCGTAAAAGTTGTTTTATTTCAATAACCCAAAAAAGTTTTTAGACAAATATGGGCAAACGTTACAATCACGATAGTTTTAATCTTTTTTCAATATTACCTGCCTCAGTGATCTGGGGGTAGCACCACCCGTCTCAGATCCAGAGGTTCCGTGTTCGATTACCAGGATATTGTAAGTATACTGCTTGGTTGGTGGTAGGGTTTATTCTTAACGTTTAATAAGTATATTTTTTTTATAACCTTTCTTCCATTTAGGTTTTATAATTAATTCCCTCTTGTGTGTGTTATATGGTCAATAAATTTCGTCACATAATCACAGATAAAATCGAATCCGTCGCGTAGTTCGCAAATCGACTTGACCACACCACCGTCGCCCACGTCTCAACTTACATCCATCCAGCTCAGTAATTCTATCTGAAACCTGATAAGTCTTAATAACAGTAATGTTACACTCTTGTGTAAGACCTATGTTAATTGTAATGTAGTTCTGTGGTCGTGCTCTGTGGTCGGGTAATTGATTTGCGGTCTAACGAAGTCGTTTTTCAACTGTTTTGGATTGCATTTGCTTGGGTACGTGCTTACCTTATTCTTCTAAGCGTGTCGATGGCAGACACTTAAGTATTGTGCCCAGAATTCAGCCACTTTGACAGCCTTGTCGGATGCTGTGGCTGTCATGAGATCCTCCTGCGTGCAGGGACACGCAGGACACGATGTTAGGTGGGCTATCGTTTAGAAATTGAATTGAAACTTTGGTCCTAAATTATATGTTTATTTTTGGTAGATATTTTAATATTAACACAACATGCAATAAGAAAACGTTCATCCCCTTTTAACCTATTGTGTCACCTTAAAAAAATTGCCTTTACTTCAAGAGATTTTAACTTGTCTTTCACATAAAGTAGGTAACAAACAGACTCTTCGAATTAATTTGATAAGTGATAAATATTAAACAAGAAATTATACTAGAAAAATCTTTTTTCTAGTATATTTTCTTGTTTAATATATCATATAAATATAGCATTGTAAAATGCTTAACATAAAAATTACAATTTGATTAGTACCTTACCTAAAGATGATGCTTACAATTACACAGTTAATCAAGTTATTAAAATTAATGAACTAACGAACCGTGTAATCGATTTTCATCCTCTACTGAACACGCCCACACGCTAAGATAAAACGCATTCGTTTACAAGGCATTTTTTATCAGTCAATATCGCTTAGTCATTACACAAAGAAAATTAGCCTAAGATTGCAATTTTCTTTATTCATTACAACATGATAATTATGATTGATACAGACATGTGGTTATTACTGTATTTAGTTCTTCTTCTTCCGCTGACGGAAAAAATACGTATCTCAAAAAAAACTTTCAAACTGACGTCATACACAAGTTGGATTGGAGTGGCCACTACCAGTCGGACAGATTATTAGTTATAGTTTGCTGGAGTAACAAGTCCACACTTCTCTTAATTATTTTAAACTCTTTTTGAGTTCTCATAATCACAAAAAGCAATTAACTTTTTCTCCTTTTAGAAGCATAAGACGTCCACTGCTAATTATTTTAAGCGTTCTTTCACCAGGAATATGACACTTATCACCAGGCTTAGTATGCTATACTTCCAATTTTTTTATTTGCATATATTTGTTTACATTCGACCCTTGTGCTCTCTTGGCCGGTTCTTTCTTCTCCTTGACTCAAGCTAAGAAAATAGTCTATCGATTTCGTTTAGCACTGGTTCGGCATAATTAATTATAGGTTTGACTAAAAAAGCGGAACTTTAATATCCTATAATCTTCGATCGATCGAAGCCTATATAATGCATAAGGCAAATTGCACTAATTTATATTTTCCCTGTCCCCAAACGACATACCTTCTTCAAACACTTTATAATTAGAGCCATATTCAAACAAGAATAAAAACACAAATATTTATAAAACGAGAAACACATGGGTGTCGCATGCTATTTCTGTATCTCAATTGATATGCAATTTGAAACCTTAAAGCCATGCAGCTAAAGGTTCAGAGAAGATACTCGTAACTGTCAATCATTTCCAAGAAATTAGACTCTAACTCGATATAGATAAAGATGCGTCTGATTACTAATTAGATTCAATTGCTAAATGAACTTAAACTTAATTTATAGACTTTTAAAGTTGATAATAGAGTGAATCGTTCGTAATTTAGAAATAGCAACACCGGTATTCCAGTGACAGACAGACAGACAGATGATAACATTGGTGTTGTGTGGTGATGGATAGCGAACAAGCACTGTTTGTGGAGTTTATCAGATTTGATGTAAGTAGCTATTTAAGTAAGTACGGGCATGACCTTAGCCAATGAGAGCGTTGGTGGTCCTGTGAAACAAGCTACAAAACAACTTGGCTAAGCTCAGAGAGAACTGGAGAATACTGAAGATGTTGGGCTTTAGAAATAGTTTGAGCGTTCGTAAATGTTTACAATGTACTTGAGAAAGGAGCTGTGATATATAGACAAAATGCTAATAGCTTTTTGTAACATTTCTGAGATAAAGCTTTCATAGACAGATGCATAACTAAGTCATCTCTTATTTAGACGACGATTCAAAAAGTAACTCCAGCCATTTACGATTGTGGTTTTCTGGCATTTCATTTTGTCGCGGAGTTAGAAAAAAGGGTAGAGAATGTAAGTATAAAATAAAGTAATTTGTAAATACTAAATAGTATGACACCACGAACTAAATAGTAAATCTAATGTGCCAGATGATCTTCCCAGTCCCACGGGTTCATTTCATACAACGAACTAATTTAAATTATTAAATAGTACTTACAAAACGTATCACTATCAGCTGCAGACAAGATGCGCTTTGGAATTAAAGCGATCTAACTAACGTATGGTATGATGATCTGCATTCAACACAGTGAAAATGTTAACAGTACCGAAAGCTCGTGCGATCTCTTATTATTAATAAAAGGTTTGTAACAATATATTAAGACTAATCAAGGTCGATGTTACCTAGGACTTTATTTTAAAATTCTAACCAATTCGAGATATTAACGGTCATTCATAAATTAATTCCATTCCTTTATCGTACTACCACAGGCACTACTAAATGTTCAACATTTGGTTTGGGTCTGGTTTGGGTAGACAAAAAAGAAACCTTTTCATTTTATCGAATAAGTGGTTGTTAAGGCCAATTCATCTAGTAGTTTGGTCCATTTAGCCTCCAACAGATTCCAAACGTCAAAAATCCCACTCTCCAATCCAATCATAGACCCGTGCCTTCTCCCCGTAAGAGTAGGCAGAAACCCTCTTGCAAAAAAAAATCAATTACGAGTGTTTTCTTTGCTCAATATTATTCGTTCCGTAATAAATTTTACTCGCTTGTTTTATTTGCTTGGCAGTAATCAAGCTAATACGAAGTCTGCGATATCCATTTATTACTTCACCTCACCTACTGCCATACCCTTCATTACATTATGTGCTTGTTACAATGCACTTTATAGCGGCCATATGCCACTGATACGCGGCCGTTAATAACAGTTCGTTCGATCTGTTATGTTAGCACTCAATAATATCGATCACTTCTGTACTCTAATCTTGCCATTTGTTTGCACAATTGTCGCTTTCGTAGAAATATGTTTGCAATGTGGTGGGGAGTTTGCGCAAATCTCTGGCGATAAAAAATAGGCTATTTGACAGGTTTTTAAAATCCATTTTATATTGGAACCCAGTAAAAGTAGTTTTTTTTTTTTTAATTTTGGTACATATTTGCTGAAAAATATCAAATTAAAAATTCAATATTTAAATAGCATGCCAAAACGCTACTTTGACAATATGGCACTGCAATGGGGTCGGTGACGTCACTTGCCTGTATTCTGATCTGTGGGACATAATATCATCCACATACGAAGGCAAACGAAGTTTACAAGCAGGTGACGTCATCATCGACGAATCAGGAGCGTTTTGTGTCACGTGACAAACGTTTAAGAAATGAATTTTTATTTACGGATTTTAAAATAAATCTATTATAATTTTCAACTTACGTTAATAAATAACCATTTTTAAACTCTTAATTTATACTAATAACAGTAATTGACACTTTATTTTTCGCATTGTCAAATAGCCTATTGTGATTTTAGATGTTTTATTACCAGCTTCCGCCCGCAGTTTCAAACCTCGTGGTTCTCATTCCCGTGGGGATATCGGGATAAAAAGCCTATGTTACCCTCCGTCCTTTCAACTAACTCTATGCCAAAAATCAAGTCGATTGGTTGCTTAAGTGGGCGTCAAGGATGGAGAAACTAACACACTTTCAGTGTGACCATCTCAGAAACGGCGAATCTGCCAAATGTCGGGCAAAAATCTGCCAAATCACCAGAAAACCAATATTCCACTTCAAACGACCAAAAAAAAAAACTACTTCATAAAGAATTTGAAGGAGTTCTACTACAATTTACTTATTAAGAAACTAATGATCAGTTACATTAATAACAAAATAAACCTTATTATAGATTAATTGCCATACATAGTCATAAATTTAAATCATACAGTAAAAGAATTTGGCAAATTTGAAGGAAATCTTTATTAATTTTAAGTATTTTAAAGATTTCTTTCAAATCTGCCAAATTCTGCCACTTTTAGAAATCGTCGGCATAATGTGCCACACTTAAAATTCAGGTGCTAAATCTGCCCAAATGGCAGAAATCTGCCACAATTGGTCTCACTGCACACTTTCGCATTTATAATATTAGTTAGAATCTAACGATGATTAGAATGGAAAAGACCTATGTTATCATCTTTCCGTTTTGTTTGAACAATTGTCGTTCTCGTATAACTCTTGAAACTGTATTTGCAGTATTTGTACCACGTGGTGCGGAGTTTGCGTAAATCTTAAACCATCATACATCATCAAACATTATGTTTTAAAGCATCTTGTGATGATTCCAAAGGTCTAAGATCTTGCCGTTTGTTTGCTTGTTGTCGCTTCGATATTTGCATAATGTGGTGGAGAACTTGAGTAAACCTTGGGCGATCAAAAATTATTCGAAATCTATGCTTTGTCTTTCTCTATTTTGAATTGAGTGACAGTGACAAATGCATAGATTCCGCTTTCGGAAAGTTTTCGAATGTTTGTAAATAAGGCGGCAGGTCTACTGTCAAACGTATTAAAAATTAACTCTTCTCTGCTTCAGTGGAAATGCTCTTTTTGACTTTAAATGTAGGACTTGTTGTAGGTGGTAGGACTTGTTGTAAGTCTGCCTGGCTAGCTACCACCATCTTATCTAAGCCTGACGCCATAACAACAATGTTTTCAGCATTGTTGTGTTCCAACAGTTCGAGATAAGATAGCCAGTTCCTCAGTGGCTGAGGATTCCGGGAGAGGCTCGCTTCCATCTTTAGCCTTATCAATACTTAACATCAGGTATGATGAAGGCTAAGTCTCCCCGTCGTTCATAAAAAAAATGTAGGGATTTCTTTGGCAACGCCGTTTTCGATTACCTTCCAACCAAAGAATGTGATGTTGTCATATTTAATTTTAATCCTTTTTATACGTAAAACGTGACAAACAATGCACCGATAAGGAACGCTTGTACCTAAACAAATACATTTATTGTTCTTTACAATGTATGTAAAACACTAAAGCAAAAAGTGCCAACTTAACAGTGTAACGAACGTACTGCCAATAAGGATTGTTTATGTCACAATAACACCGCAGAGTACTCCCGAAATAGTATTCTTGGCTTCCTGCATCCTGCGCTGCGTTACTTGCATAATACGCGCAGGTGGAGTTGTTGTAGTGTTACAACTAAAAGAATGAACAACTGAAATAACATAATAAAATGATTAATTTTGCATTTTACAATTATATTTTTCCCGTCATCGCCATCCCGTCGTCAGGGCGATATGAGAAAAGTTGCTTTTTTCTAGTATATTTTTTTTGTTTAATACAATTAAATCTTGGACGAATCGAATTAATTAAATGAATTGTTTTTCTTTATTCATTCGGATACACAGTTAGATACGTTCCCGTTAATTCCTTAGTGATACTATTCTAATATAATAATAATTAAAAAAAGCAAATGCTGCAGAGATAAAGGAAACCATTCTCGCTTCAATATTTTAAATATGCATATGAATAGTGCATTTTATTTACCTAAATAGTTTTGTTAATACGAATGAAAGGGCGTCCTGCGAACTATTGAAAACCGAGACCGCCGCCAGGTACAATTCTCAATTACACTATCAACTAGATACTAGTAACCAAAAACACAATCTTCAGTCGAAGAAAGATATTGCCATTTAGTACCCACAATTTCCCTAAATAGATGGCCGTTTCCTCTGCCCGTTGCGCTATGGCGTCAACACAGACTGGCGGTGTCGTGAGAAACAAAATAAAACTGCCGATACACATGGTTCCAGAATAAACATCGGGAGAGGGTCATGATTTGTGGACGTCGTGTTTTGATCGTGTGAGGTAAATGGATTTTGAGGCGATTTGCTGTTGGGTACTTGGTTCTAGGATCGTCTATCTGTATTACATTGGTGTTCTTCACTTTGTAAGTCTCTTTTCAAGTTTGTAAGTTGTATCTTTGAAAATTTTATGTCAATACAGACTGGCGGTGTCGTGAGAAACAAAAATAAATCTGCCGCTACATATGGTTCCAGAATAAATATCGGCAGAGGGTCATGATTCGTGGACGTCGTATTTTGATCGTGTGAGGGAAATGCCTTTTAAACGCACGTTAAACCGTCGGTCCCGGCTGTTGTCATTTAATTACAGTCGTTAAGCCAAGTCAGAGGCCACTAATCCTCACTCGATAAGAAGAAGAAGAATGCATTTTCGAGGCGATTTGATATTATAGTCCGTGAGTCCGCCTCAACATTTCCTACATCATATGACATCACGATAAATAAAAGGCATCGGAAAACTTGTGCTAAACACAAGAAAGAAATAAGTAGAAGTAAGTTGTCTCGCGCCGCCATCGTTTTCCGTGAGACACGGCAGCTGTCCTAACATTTTCCTTTATCTGACTTAGATTTTGTTTTAGACATGTTAAGCCATAAGTCCCCATTGCTTTTGCGTTTTTAATATCAACCAATCCGCATCGGGCTTTTGTGGGTGTTCATGGTCGATTCTCTTTATCCAATCCATGATCAATGAAGATGAAGAATACTTTTATTGATGGTTTAAAATATGTTTGTCTCTTACAGGGTGGCAACCAACACTCCCCATCTGGTGAGCCTGGGGACGGGCCGGCTGAGCACCGCCGTCACCCTGCACCCCATCAAGCAAGGTGAGATCCTGAGAACACTTATCATTATTTATCTACATCTATCTAAATAATAGATAAGACAGCCAGTTCCTCAATGGTTGGGGATTCCAGGAGAAGCGAGATTGTTACTTAACATCTGGTTTTTTGAACGCAAGAGGCCGTTTTCTGAATTAAGAATTTCAAGTTTCTGCTTTGAGTTAGCCATTGGGGAACTGACTATCTTATATTTTAACTGGCGGAACGCCGCATAAGCGACAGACTAAGATCAGATGCGGGACGCTATTAGCCAAATGGACTTAGAACAAGTCCTACCAGCAAATAAAAATCTTTTTCGGACATAAAACCAAAAAAACTTTTATTGATTTTTTTTCTCGACGTTCGTCATCATTGCATAAGCAGCATTCAGCATCACTCGCATGTGCTGACTGCGTCACCTCGCCATATTCCTCAATAAACAGTGCGCATTTTGTTTCAATGAAGAGTGTGAACTTTTTGTAGTAACACGCTAGGAAGGTAAATGTTCTTCCTCTTGAACTAAATAAAACCTCTTTATATTTTCAGGTCGCGTAACCATAGGCTCGGACCCGACATGCGACATCTACGTGGTCGGGACCGGCGTGGCGAGCGTCCACTGTCGCGTCGAGAACTCCCACGGGGTTGTAACCTTGTACCCCATCAGTGGGAGTACGCTCCTCGACGGGTTGCCAGTGGACAAGCCTACGAGACTCTCGCAAGGTAGGATCATGTTCCTTAGCATTACTGATGGTGGGCATAATCCATGTTCACAAATTGTTGATTCGAGCGTACACTGCCGCGTGGAGAAGTCGCACAGGGACCCTGTACCCCATCCGTGGGAGTACGCTTCCCGACGGGTTGCCGGTGGACGTACCCAAAAGACTTAGCCAAGGTCGTCGTCGTCATCAGCCATTTTTAATGTCCCCACTGCTGCGGCACTGGCCTTCCTTATGGATGGATAAGGAGAACGGGCCATAACCTTCCTAAGCACGGAGAAGCCCGAGATAGTAAATTTTTGGCCACTCATCCCGTGACCGTGACCGACCATTGCAAAAGTTACTTAACCTCAACAATCGCAGGTCGAGCGCGCGAACCACAACGCCTCAGGTATGCCAGTGGAATGTGTTTGCGAATTGCTGCACATAGAACGTCCACTCCCATATAGGAAACTACGTCCAGTCTTTACGTCGACTTTTCCAGAGAGTCTAAAGACGAAAGACTTCAATCAGGTCGTCTTACCCGTCTTGACATACGGAAACGTGGACACTTACGGCAGGGCTGATCACAAGTTTAAAGTCGCTCCGCGAGCTATGGAGAGAGCAATGCTCAAAGTTTCTCTGAGGCATCGGATCCAGAACCAGGTGGTCAGGCAGAGTACAGACCTGTTGAATCGGCAAACTGAAGTGGCAGTGGGTTGGCCATATAAACCGCAGAGCCCATAACCATTTTCTTTGAAGAGACCGCGTATCAGCAAACGTAACAGTTAGTATTCTTTGTTAAGACGCTCTCAGACTAAGTGGAGCAACGAACTTTGCAATGTTGCTGGAATAACCGCGGATATTGCTCTGTAATGTGCACTTGGAGAGGCCTATGGCTGATGATGATAAATTCCGCAATGAGGTCCGTCAAAACTTGCACCCTCCATACACAATGCACATAACTTGTGTGATGGCACCGCGATTTCATATTCATTTGTTTGCCCACAGGTAGCATGCTAACAATCGGCCGGTCGAACTACCTCCGCTTCAACCACCCGGAGGAAGCCAAGCTGATGAAGTCAGTGCTGCCCTCTGCTCATGTGTCTATGGCGCCGGCGCAATACGAGCCTAACGACCATTGCATGTCCTCAGGTTAGTAACTATTTCCTTCTCCAAGTCAGTGCTATACAATACATATACTTCATCTTCCCTTACAACTTACTAAAAAGCTTGAGATCTTATACTAGAAAGAAAATCTGGAATCGAAGCGGCAAGAGATAGTGAGTGCTATCTAGTCTATCTCATCTTCCCAAGTTAGTTCTAAGTCTATCTTTCCCAGTACCTACCTACTCTCAATACGAAAATCTATGACCAGAGTGTGTTGCCACTGATGACTTACGGTATTGAAACGTGGTCGCTAACTATGGGTCTGATAAGAAAGCTCAAGGTCACCCAGCGTGCAATGTAGAGGGCTATGCTCGGCGTTTCCCTACGTGATGGAATCATAAATGAGGAGATCCGTAGGAGAAGGAATGGCGACCGCGAACAGGACGACGCTCTGTGGATTGGCCCCCAACAAGGTGGACCGACGATCTGGTGAAGGTCGCGAGAAGCCGCTGGATGCGGACTGCGCAGGACCGATCGTTGTGGTGATCCTTGGGGGAGGCCTATACCCAGCAGTGGGTGATATGCGGCTGAAACGACGACCTACTCTACTCCCTCCCTTGCTAACTTTTAAGCCTAATGGCTAGATGGGGAGGTGGTAATCTTCCACCCGAGTTCATAAGCTGGCTTAAGGGCCATGAGCCGGCGAGGGATTGAGAGTTTGGCTTCGGTTTTCACCTAGGTTGGAGACGCACTCTAGGTGGGTCACACATTTTTTAATTGCCTCTGCAGTCAGTGGCAAGGGATTAGCAAATGAATTATCCACTACACCGTGTCAATGCTGACAAACGTCCGGTCGAACTACCTCCGCTTCAATCACCCGAAGGAAGCCAAGCTGGTGAAGTCAGTGCTGCCCTCTGCTCATGTTTCCATTGCACCGGCGCAATACGAGCCTAACAACAATTACTTGCCCCCAGGTTAGAACACTCCCTCTATACTTCGATCCTCTTTTACGACCTCACATTCCTGGGCGGTGGACTAGGAGGAAGCGGTTGTCTTGGGCCCTTGTAAAACCAAGACCGGGCACATAAATTTAGCAATTGCCAATGTATTTTTTTTTTATTTTATTTATGGCATATACACAACAGATATCAGTCAATAACAGCATGAAATGAGAGCAACGCAAGTTTCGAACAAAACTGACATCCAAAAACGTATACGTACGCACAGAAATTCATGCGATGCGAAATATAAAAAAAAAAAATAACTATAAAATTACCTAAAAATCAATTAACATATAATGATTATTAGATTACATTATACTCGTACAATTATGTGAAAAAATATGAATTTATACAGTGATCAGAGACATAAATTTGATTAAATCTTCAATAAATTTGGATGAATTTCATCCCTTCTATTCGAAAAGTGTCTTTGTTCCTCAATAAGCGGGAGCAAAGTAGCCCTTTTTTTAAAATAACAACTTTTGCGGAGTACTTCTACTGAACCGATTTCCAAATTTCCAAAAACGGACCAACTTGGGAACACACCCGATGTTATAACGTTTGAATCATTTCGATTGGTTCACGCGTTCTCGAGTAATCGGTATACATACATAAATATATATAAATATATATAAATATATATATAAATATATATATATATATATATATATATATATATATATATATATATATATATATATATATATAATACGCGACGAATTGATAGCCTTCTTCTTTTTTGAAGTCGGTTAAAAAGTATCGATTTTATGACTTTGCCTCGACACTTTTTCTTTTCGAAATGACTCTTAAAAATACGTAAATTCAGGATTATTCTCTAATCGGGTTACATATACTATTGGAAATTGATTTGATTAGGTGATAATCGATATATTTATTTACTACGACGTGATTTCGTGTTTTTTTTTGGCTAATCTGCAAAGTCGGTCTCGCTCCTGCGCGGGTCCTTTACACATTACTATTTCGTCGTATAGCGTCTTAACTTTGTATAGCTTCATCCATCTAGTGCTGGACAGCAAGGCGGATAATGCGTAGAGCGCTTAATAATCATTGCCTGCCCCCAGCACCCCGATCGCCTATCGGTACAGCTTGTGCTATCGCTATAGCTATCAAACTTCAAACTCTCATTTTTAGTATGAAAGTGATAGCTTCAGCGAGAGTACAACCTATACCGTTAGGCGGTCGGGGTGCTGGTTCATTTTTCCTCCCTTCCTCTTTACGACCTGCCATAAAACTTGGGTTAGATGGGGAATTGCCGGATTTACCCAGATTATTCCCACATTTGGAATAGCCGCTGCTCCCAAGAGCGAGGAATGTGTAAATGGATTTCTCAGTGTTATTTCCTACTATTATAAAGTTTGAAGTCGCTATTTGAAACGGATTCGTGACGTTAGATTTTAAGAATATTTATGACACATTATTTTTATTATCAAGAACTTATGTTTTTATTTTTGTTACAGCTTACGCAAATCACCACAATGAACCAAGCAACCAATGTTACCAAAATACAAACATGCGAAAAATATACAAAGATAACGTACTCACGCAGCTGGATCAAGAGTTAGACATGACACTCAAAGAAATGTCTAGAAAAAAACCACCGGTAGCTCCCAGAAAGCCTTACAGAGATCTAGACCAATCTGACTCGAACTCAGACCAAGAATCAAGACCCAAAGTATCTAGTATTATGGCTAAAGTGTCAAAGTTCGAATATTATGCTAAGCAACAGAAATGCATTGGGCGAAGTCAGTTCTATACGAATAATGAAAATGAAATTTCACCAAAGGTTTTTAGTGCTAACTCTTTAACAGTGAACACGCCAGCGAAAGATGTTTTAGGGGGTAAAGCAATGCCCAATTATATGAACAAAACGAAACAAGAACAAAAAGTTGTTCTACTTAACGAAAATAATTCTTTAGACCCAAAAAATTGTTCTTACGCAAACGTTGCTATTAGGAATAAAACAAAAATAGACGATATAGTAAGAAACTTTGATGAAACCACTAGAAACGATTATAGACTGCCAAAGAAAGTGAACAACGATCAAGTGAAAGACAATATTTACGGCAGAATCAACGTGAAGCAAGAACATGATAAGAACAACGTTGATCATTGCAAGAACAATGTTGAAAATTGTAAAAACAATATTGAACACTGCAAGAACAATGTTGAACATGGCAAGAACAATGTCGATTCTATCAAAATGGATAAAGATCCTTCTAAAAATGATGGGTATGGAAGGATAGGAGATAGAAATGTGAATTTTGCTAAAACGTTGACATTACCATCACCAGCCTTCGACAGAAATCCACAGTATTCGCCCGTGTATGCTAATTTCCACTACGACAGAAGTTTTGAAGCTGAAAGCATGAGAAAGAAGGTATGTATGGTATGTTCAAAACAATTTTTAACAATAACTAATATTTCAATATGATTATATATTTGAAAATGATTACTTACTCTTTGTATCATGTAGGTACTTTCCCTTATCTTTTGAAATTAAGTTTAAATTCTTTTAACAATCTATTGTTCTTTTCTTTTTAAATATAAGTTTTGTAGGCGATAATTATTCTTTAAAAGCATTTCGTATCTAAACTAATATTATAAAGAGGAAAGATTTGAAACAAAGGATATTTTTATCCCAATATTTTTACGGGAACCACGCGTGCAAAACGCTCGGGTGGCCGCTAATTAGTAATAAAACCTTGTTGACAAAACGGCGATTGTAAAAATTGCTTGTGCTGGCAATTCAGGCGTTATCTCCTTACACCTAGGCCCAGCAATGATTAATTTATGGAATACTAGCAGCCGCTCGCGATTTCACCCGCGTGATTCTCTTTCCCGTGGGAATATCGGGATTAAAAATATCATATCGACACCTGCAAGCAAGAACATGGTAACTCAGTTTTTGCCATTTTACAGGACAGCACGACAAAGATTTAAAAAAATCTTAGCAATTTCGGATAAGTGTTAATGCCAATCGATCTTGACCATATAAGTAAACGTGGTAAGACGTAAACTCTTTTATCATTTTGATGCCATATATGTATATATTTAACTATTTATTTTATGTAATTAGTGAGTTACAATATAATTCGTCCTCATATACTTTGTAAAATTACATTGTAACTCCGACATACAATCAATATTGTATGAAACTGATATGTTCGTTAAATTTGAAATTATTGAATAAAATAATTTTATGTCTGAGATACAATATTTTTAAGAGGTTTTACTCGCTGCAGATTTTAAATTATAACGAATTTATATACGCTAATAAGTGTAAAAAAATCCGCATTTTTTGCTTAGTATGAATATCATCTTAACTCAATACTGCCTAAAACTGAGTTACAATGTTCTTGCTAGCAGGTGTCGATATGTTCATAACCCGGCTATCTACTATCTGTGTACCAAATTTCATCCATATCCGTTCAGTAGTTTTAAGTTTATTCGTTGCAAACAAACAAACAACCAATATTTTATATAATATTAGTATAGATATAGATAATAAACCGATCAAAAAATTACTAAATTGAGCGACCAAACGTTTGGTTGCGGCGCCCGAAATTAATAACCTATCTATAGATTTGAATAGGGCTATCTGAGATAGTTGCCTACGATATTTTTGTTAATATGACCAAAATAACGACGGTTGCTAGGCAACTAACCTAGTATCCTAGGCAACAATCTCAGATAGCCCAATCCATATCTACAGATAGGTTATTAATTTCGGGCGTAAGTCGCTCAACTAGTATTTTATCGCTCAAAAAGTTTTTTAGTCAATCGGCTAATTACTACCCTTAATTTATCCATCATTTAATTTTTTATTAAACACCAAACTCTGTACACCTACTTAGATACTAGTTAGATTAGAACACTCTTTACTCTCCAGTTCCGATAAGAACGTTAAGTAAGTAAAGCAAATTCAATTCCAATCCAAAGTTTTCGAGTTCGAGTCCCGGCTGAGCAATTTCGAGATTAGTAAACTTTTGCATAGTATTTTTATAGTAATCAATTATTTTATAGGTTCAATTGAGATTGTTCAGTACAATTTATCTCCTTATATAAGTCGCATGTGGCTGCCATATTTTTTTTATATATTTAAACGTACACACACGTAGATATCACTCATTCGTCATTGACTAACTTTATTTCTGGTGAATGGTATCTAAGATTGTTATAATATACTTTGTTATCTTTATTATCATTTCAAACAACTTGATATTAATTTGAATATAAGATTTTCACTAATGTCCTTGTAATACTAGTTATGTAATGCGGATTCTTTTGAGATTACTTTTGACGATTCAGATTTAGATATTTTGTATATAAAGTTCTTTTTTTATAAATATTCACGTAATGCTGCGCTCACATCGAAGCATCATAAATTGTTCATTTGCAAATAACAACAATGATTATTAATCAAGTAATAATACAGGAACCAGTCATTAACATTCATTTATTTCATATATTTATGCAGAAAATAAAAAACAAATGGCAAATATTCTACAACAACAAAGTAAAATGTTAAAAAATATTCTGTCACAGTATTCTTAAATATTCAATTACAAACAATCAAACACAACAAAACTATTATCTTGATTAAAACACTATTGAATTAAAGTAACAATAGTCGTTATCAAAGATATCGTTTGACGTAGCGATAACCATATGCTGCGGTTTTCGATGCGACATTTCAGTATTATGCTGACCTTACACGGCTGCTCATATAAAAAAAATACACTAAAATGTGAAAAATACATAAAAAAAACTGAGCTGTTCTCTTAAAAAAAAACAAAAGACAATCTATTTACAATATAAAAAATAAAACGGTTGAAAAATGCAAGTGATAAAAAGATTTCACCGCGACGACCGCAACATTTAAGCGTAATACAATAGCGTCATTTTTTATGTTGACACCCGATACCTAAGTCAGTGTCAAACGTATCGGTAACTACTTTCCTACCAATCGAATTGCGTTTAGTTTGCGTCCAAGTGTGTTGTGAAAACAAACGTTCCAGTGAAGTGTGATCAAATGAAACAAAAATGACTTTAAAAAGTGACTATCAAAAAAAGGAACAATCACACAAGAACTTACTGAAACTCTTCGTGACAAACCTAAAGAAAAACACACTGGCATTAAAACAATTGAAATCTTCAATCGAGAAAAATAACAATCGAATTAATTACGAAAAATTTATCGAACTATCGAATTCAGTTAACGATAAACTCGAAGTTGTACATAAATTAAGAAACGATATCAAAATATACAGAACGATAAACACCATTTTAACGAACCATTACATTAAAGAGACGAGAGACCACGAAAACAGTATCGATGGTAAAATAATTAAATTAGAAAAACAAATAAAACAGTCCTATGAAGATTTAAGAGGCGATTTGAAACTTCTCACTGAAAGTGTTACCACTAAAAAAGAAAACTCTGCAGCAGATGCTTTGAATCATTTGTCATCTATTGAAAATAGCAATGTTTTTGTAGTTGGCAATGATTTGAAAAATGCCCAGTATAACGAGTTCCACATTAAGAAAGAAATTTATAATAATATTATCAAGAAAATTGATAAGCTGTTTTGTGGTATGGTAAGTGAAACTTTTTTTCAACTAAGTTAAGAGTTCTGTTGATACCATTAGTCATCGTCGTCGTCATCAGCCATTTTTAATGTCCCCACTGCTGGGACACTGACCTTCCTTATGGATGGATAAGGAGAATAGGCCATTGCCCATCACGCGGAAAATGCGTCTTGGTGGGTTATCGACTGTAAATGCAGCCCGAAATGCCTTCCGAAGCACGGAGGAGCTCGATCTAGTAAACTTTTGATCACCCATCCCGTGACCGACCATTGCGAAAGTTGCTTAACCTCAAAAATGACAGGCCGAGCGCGCGAACCACTGCGCCACGGGCTAATGCCATAAGTATGCCATATTACTGTCACCTTCACATTGAGTAATAATGATAATAATAAAGACTTTTTTGCAAACACAGAGAGAAAATTACAAACAGAGGAACATACAAGGCCATCTCTTCCAGGCAACCTTGGGTGAAAGAGATAAATAAATAACAGGGTAATAGGTGATTGGGTGCTTATGAGGATGGAGAAACAGATACTTATATAATACCAATAAATTAACAGATACCGATAGAGGAAATATTAAATAATTCTATAAATAATAATTATGAAACAGAAGGAAATGACTTCTTACTTGATTGCCAAGGGATCACAGAGTCTGAGCCTTTATGATACCCCTGGAAGCGCGTTCCACAAACAATGTTTGAAAATGCACAGCAAATGGGTAGGAAAAAAGTCGGCAGAGTGTCGAGGGATTGCTAGGGTAAGGTTAGATTGTGGTGGAGACTGCAACAACGGCCCCACATTTATACAATCCTGGCGATATGCAGCCGGAAACCGGGGGGGTTTTAGTGGGTATGCCTACCAAAGGAGAGCCCCACATAACCCTTTGGCCCACCAGCGATAGGGTATGCATAAGGTGCATTGCCCCCTCGGAAAAAAAAAAAAAAAAAAAAAGGTAAGGTTAGATGAAGAACGTAAGGTACAGATTGAGGACGAGGAGCGAAAAGAGAAGCAATTTTTGGGATAAGGAGGTAGGAAAAGAATAGAGTAGATGAGCTTGAGAGTGTGTAAGTCCCTGCGCCGGCAAATACTAGTTGAGTTTAATGCGGGAATGCGAAACGTGGTCATATTTTCAAAGATTGAAAATGAATCTGATGCAAACATTCTAAGTAATAAGTAGTATCTCCTCCGTGCTTCGGAAGGCACGTTAAGCCGTTGGTCCCGGCTGCATTTGCAGTTGTTAAAACCCACCAATCCGCATTGGGCCCGCGTGGTGGGTCATGGCCCGTTTTCCTTATCCATCCATGAGGAAGGCCAGTGTTCCAGCAGTGGGGACATTAAAAATGGCGGATGACGAAGTACTTTCTACTTACCTACTAGCTTGTCACGCCTTTATCACTGAGCCAATATCGATAAATTTTGGTATAGAGTTAGGAAGGTACCATAAAGGACGATTACAATGTTTTCTTAAATTAACTACTTCCTTTTAAGCCACAAAAGGCAAACATTTAAGTTAAAAACACTGATATTATGGTAAACAGTTAATTTTCGTATTTACATTTTTTTTTATTTATCTACGACTTAACTATATAATCTGTCTTCATATGATTATTTTATCGTTGATAAGACCTTACATTAGAATTCGTTTATTTATGTAATTCCGGAAGAGAAGAATTTGGAAAAAAGAATTCATTAATGAAATACATACTATTTATTTCCATATTGTGCGCCCAAACCGGCCATATAATTTCCAGCAATATCTGGCTGGCAATTATTGCTGACACACTAGTAGAGCAAGATGTATACAGGGTGCTTTTATTTTATGTGTCCAAATTAAAGGGAATGTTGTGGTATGTTATGTGTTAAGAACAAGATTAGACGACATCGTAGCGCCGCGATAATAATAATAATAATAATAAGGCTTTTATTTTCTCATCACAAACTTACAAAATCTAATTATATAGGAACATGAACATGGTAAAATAACAGTTTGTGTGAGACTGATGCCTGAGCTAGGTATATACCTGTGTTACAGGTCATCAGGCTCCCACATCCTCGAGCCATTTTATACAAGTAATTTTACGGTCATTCCCAATAACCCATCCTCAGTAAGAGATATGCCTACAGTGGTTTAGTTGCTAGGCAATCTTTGTTATTTCCCGTCATTTAACAGAAATAACTAAGCAACAAAACTATAGTAGCCCTATCTGTTACTATGGATAGTTTATTGGGAACGGCTGTTAGTGAACAACACATTTGGATTACAATAAACAGGATAAAGAGAAAATATGCTAAAGTGATGTTTATTAATGTTTTGCTAGTTGCTGGTGTGAGTAAGTGTGTATGTGTGGTGTGTGTGTGTATGTATGTATGTATGTATGTGTGTGTGTCGTGTGCGCGAGTGTGTATTTGAGTGTGTGCGTGGGGGGGGGGGGGGAGTGAACTTGCTCAATAGTTATTTTTAATTTTATTAATGTTTAAGTTTGTTTTCTTTATTTTTCACTGCTTAGGTATGTTTAATATCCAAATAAACAACGCTGAATCTTGATAAAATAAAATACTTTTTTTCTGTAATATTGTTCGAAACACGTAACACGACCCCTTAACTGTGGGCACAAAGAAAAAAAACACGGTATACACTCGGCTGCAAAGAAATCGAATCACTGCGTTATTTTCATACAAATATCTTCATTTCACGGTCTAATAAATAAAAAGTATGCGTATATCTGCAAAGATTTGGGTGTTGATAGCGAGGTCAAATGTTTAACTAACCAAGCATTTAAAACAACTGAAAACATTACTCGATTTCCTAAAATTTCAGTGAATCAAATGTTTAATTTTCATTCGATATTAAGTTGTAGGAAACCGGATTGAATAATTTGTTTTCCTTACTTTAATATATATACTAGACTATGGGCTCTAAAAATTCCACGTAAAGTTTTATTAAAATTGTGTATTAGAAATACGATATTAAAAAAAATTCAACGCGGCCCCACTTTCGGTGGGGGTACCGCCTTAATAATAAAGAATTAAAATAACAATTAAATCAAAATATCAAATCAATAATAATTTGTGCCATAGTAAATGTCTAACCGTATCCGAACGAAAATAAATTAACTTTTCGAGGGTAGACTTATAAGTAGCCAGTCATCCCGTGACCACGGCAGCTGTAAAGGTGCCGAAACGTCGGGAAAATCAAAAAACCCCTAAAAATCTAAAAATACGGACAATTACAACTTAGTTCGTGGAAATATAGCGCATTTGATATCCGCAAAAGTTGTTTTATTTCAATGAACAGTGCGCGCCAAAACATAAGATGTATGTATTTAAGTACCCTTTTTTCGTATAAACAGTAGCCTAGAAAACTTAGTACAACACTTTAAAAATTGCAATTGCATGAAAGTGGATTGATGGAAGGAAGAGTAACCGCCTCTGTGGTCGATTCCCAGCGGGGGTACATATTGTATTCGGTTTGGTTGGTGGTAGCTAGGCTGGCTAGCTGCCACCATCGTATCTAAGTCTGACGCCATAACACCAATGTTTTCAGCATTGTTGTGTTCCGGCAGTTAGAGATAAGTTAACCAGTTCCTCAGTGATTGAGGATTCCGGGAGGTTCGCTTCCATCTTCAGCCTTATCAATACTTAACATCAGGTATGGTGAGCCTCCCCGTCGCCCGTTCATAAAAAACTCCGGGAGTGCCGGCAGAATTGAAAACCACTTAAACGAAACAGCAGGAGCAGGCATACATTTTCGCCGCGCGGTAGAAAGAGAGGGGGATATTACTTCGTCGCGCCGGCGCTCTACTCTCCCTCCGTCTTACGAATTTTCGATCAGGTCACGTTTCCAGACGCAACTTTAACATTTTTTACCCATCCCAAAAATTTTAAACACTGATGTGCACAACGGCGGTAAAGAAGTTTTCACTTAAAAAAAAAGAGTAAGACCACAAAAAAGATTATAAGATGTGATCATTGAGATTATGGGTGACGGGTGACAGTGTGAAACTGTGGAGTGGAAGAAAGAGTACGAACTGCGCCGACCCCAAGGCCCAAATAGAATTGGGATTCAACGAAGCATATTTTCTACTAGCGGATCCTCGCGGTTTTACTCACGTGGTGCCCGTTCCCATGGGAATATCGGGATAAAATATTACCTATGTCACTCGGGAGAAATGTAGCTTTCTAATGGTCTAAGAATTTTCTAAATCGATCCAGTAGTTCCTGAGATTAGCGCGTTCAAACAAACAAACTCTTCAGCTTTATAATATTAGATATAGATTTTAGAAAAATATGAATAAAGATATGTAAAGTGATCGACCTCTTACCATTAATTGATACGACACGATAATTGTGAAATTGTGTTATTTTATTATTGCATACCTTGATAAATTAATTGGTAGAGAGATATGATAAGAGTCGATCAATAAAATAGACACAGTAATCCTAACTTTATTTGTGTTAACACGTTTATTTAATTCGATTGGGTGTGGTGAATCTGTGCTGTGAATTATATAAATCCAGTATATTTACGAATTTGAATGTAGGTCTGTTTGGTTCTGCCCCCTAATTCTCTAATTTCAAATTCTATCACAATCCCTTTCAAAGGTATTGTGAGTGATAGTGAATAATGGAATTGTGTAACTCATAGTCGCAATCCATCGAGCGAATGATGTTTTAAATGTCACTTCATTTGACACTTATCTATACATTTGAAAGATAGTTTCGTTTGTCACTGCTAAGTTAGACAGTTCAATTTCATTCATTCAATATCTTTCAAAACGCGTCCCAATTACAATCCATATCAAATGTCAAATAGTGACAACCTGAAATATGTTAATATCTGTCAAATGACGTATTGAAAGGGATTGCGATAGATTTTAAAACAGGTAATTTTTGATCTCCACTTTACTTGAAACTGGCATTTTCATGGTTTGATAAACGGATGGACCATGCATGTATGACCCACTACGAAGGTCCAACATTAGTCCAGGGGTCATTCTACCGCCTTACGGTATCCCTTTTATACTAAAAAATGCTATAGAGAATTCAATAGATGAATAGAAATATGTAGGGATTTAACAAAAACCCTATCGTTGAAGGGTTTTACGAGTTTTAAGTTTTGTTAAATAAGAAATTTATTCACTTCTCACAAGGTTTTTAAACGTAATAGTTACAAACAATTTAATAAGTTTTATCAGGTCCTTGTGAGAGTCTGGAGTCTGAAATAGGTCGAAACCTGTGCTACAGATCTCCAGGCTCTCCTGGATACAGATTACATTGCAACAGTATAATTCTAATAATGCGTTATGTGTGAAGTGATTGAAACATATGTAATGTATGTATGTATTTATTATGCATCTATAAGCAGTCTAGTGTGTGTATGTGTGTGAGTTGTTTGTGTGTGTGTGGGTGTGAGTGTGTGGGTGCGTGTGTGTTTGAGTGTGTACGTGTGTGAGTGGATATTTATTGTTATTTACTTTAAAACATTTAATAGACATTCTGTGTCATCATATGACAAGGTGAGTAGCCACATTATAAGCTTCCTTTTACATTGAAATTTAGTGTTAGGGTATATAATAGTACTTATATTTTATTTAATTACAATTAATCATTTATTCCCCATGTTGTTTTTTTTTACAATGGTTGTGCACCCTACTTCTTGTTGTCTCCACATCACCCTAAGGTTGACTGGTAGAAAATGCCTTAGGCATTAAGTCCGCCTTTGTACAATGTGCATAAAGTATTAAATAAATAAATATATGGATAATTGTTTGTTTGCTTTGTTGTACAAGTATGGACCTAAAAAACCATAGAACCTCTGAGCGTAAGTTGTGCGATATTAAATTTTTTGATTAGACATAATATTACAGTTCCGTTTGTGCAGTAAATCAGGGTCAAAGATGGTTTCTCCGTGTTGTTTCAAGACGACAGTCAAAATGTACAGCTGGCGAATAGTTAAAACTTCGCATTCCTTATATAACAGATTGGTTGGGTAGAGAAAAGGTCGAAAGTGGGATATCTTCAGAATAGCTATTGCTATAGCGATAGCGATAGCAAAACCGTTGGGTGGTAGGGTGTTCAATGTAAATTTTTGGTCGCCTATCCACCGATCTCTGACTAACCTTAGCGAGCTTAACGCCATTGAGCTGCTTAAAAGAAAATATAATCAGTTATGATAGAATCTGTCTAAATAGAAGAGTAGAGTTTTTATTTATTTATTAAATCATATATTATTTTAGCTTTTAACGAATTTTTACTACGACTATTATATTTATACTACTTTACTTACGAATACTACGTTGAAAAGAGAAACCTTCTCTACCATTTTGACCCGTAAAATTATTTTATTTTTACAATATTTACAAAAAATATTATTGATAAAGACGAAAAATTTGATTGATTGTTTGTTTGCATTGAATAGGTTCCGAAACTACTGAACGAATTTGGATGATTTTTTTTTACTCAGATAGTAGATACCCTGGTTATGAAAATCGGATACTTTATATCCGGATATTCCTACGGGAACGGGAACCACGCGAGTGAAACCGCGAGCGGCCGCTATATTACAATCTTCCAATGACCGATCGTAATATATTTTCTACGCGAATAATAAACACGTTTAAACCTAGTAACCGACTTATCTTTATATTACGACAGTTACTAGCTCATTGGGGTAACGACAAGCACGTTCTATGATAGGTTAAGCAACTATAATATAAATATGAGGGATTTTTGAAACAAATGCATTTCTTAATAATTTTGGATTGCATTTCAGTGTTTGGTTATATGATTTTACTAGAGCCGCATGCGGCTTCAGTTGCCTTTGCCTTCCGGGTACTTTTGAATTGACACAGCTTTTCTGTAAATCACGAATTTAGAGATGTTCGCGTGGTATTTTCCTGACAATATTACGATATGGTAATAGAATAGTACATCGAATTACATTAAATTGACAATGAGCACTCTTGGTATCTATAATTCAAACCTAAGTCCCCTATAAATATACAAAGTTATTTTATGATTACTCAAAAATACAAAATAATTTGTAGAACTCTAAATTACGAACAACTATTTGTAGGAAGCAACCCGAACATCACGAAAAATAACAGCAGTTTAATACAAAGATATAAATAAATAAATATTTCTTACCCTCACACCAATTAAGTTAACCCCAAAGTAAGCTCTGTAAGGCATGTGTTATGGGATACTGGGGTAACGAATATAAATATGTTGTAATTTGTAATTATAATATTTATGTGTGGAAATATATAACTGGTGATTTGAGCGTAGTTTTTTTTTAAATCGAATATAACACTAAAATTTGCATCATATATTTAAAAAAAATATTAGAATCGATAAATTTACTTTTTAATAAATAAATTCATGTAAATGTTGTCCGCGGCTCCGTTTCAAATGGTCCATTCGGAAGGTCCAATTTTGCATCACTTTTTCGAGTATTTCGGCCTGTATTCCACGAATAACGCGTGCTATGTTATCCTGTTAGGCTTCAATCGTGTCGGCTTGTCCACGTAGACTAACGACTTCACATGACCCCACAAGAAATAATCAAGAGGCATTAAATCGCATGATCTTGGCGGCCAACTCACAGAGCCATTTCGAGAGATAAGCTGCTCACCAAATTCATCCTTCAACATGTCCATTGTTTCACGAGCTGTGTGGCATGTGGCACCGTCTTGATGAAACCCCATGTCAACCAAGTTCAACTCAGTCAATTGGGGGCAAACAAAAGTCGCGTATTGTGGCTCGATATCGTTCGCCGTTGATGGTAATTTCTTCCACGGTCGTCTTTAAAGAAAAATTGACCCATGATGCCACCAGCCCATAAACCACACCAAACTGTCGTTTTTTCGGGATGCATCGGTAATTATTGTATGGCATGTGGCTGATCATCACTCCAGATGCGACAGTTTTGCTTGTTTACGTATCCGTTCAGCCAGAAATGAGCCTCATCGCTGAACACAATTTTTCGATAAAACAGCGGATTTTCATCGAAATGTTGTAAGGCCAATTCACCAAAAATTTTACGTTGGGGTAGGTCCTTCGGCTTCAACTCTTACATGAGTTGAATTTTATAGGCTTTCAAACTCAAATCGGTACATAAAATTTTCCATGTGGTTGAGTAACACATGCCTAATTGTTGAGAACGGCGACGAATTGACATTTCACGATCCTCATTAACACTGGTCGCTACGACTGCAATATTCTCTTCGGTACGCACTCTACGCATGCGAGTCGAAATGGTTGGTCGATGTAAATTTGGTGCGAAATTTGGTGATAACAGCACGAATTGTTGATACACCAGGTCTAAAATGACATTTTTCACAGAGCACGAATTTTGATAATAAATTTCAACGATTTGCAATCGTTGCTCGTTTGTAAGTCTTTCCATGATGAAATGGCAGAGTATACTGAACATGACTAGGGGGGCTATCGCGTAAAAAATATGGATATGGACATGGGCTTCATTTGACAGTTAAATGACCATATATGGTAATTTTATGAGCTTCAACTGTCAAATGAAGCCCATATCCATACCCTGTTTGGCGCAGGGGTACTAACCCCACCTTCTGCGCCAGAGGTCCCGGGTTCGATCCCCGGACAAGACAAATATTTGTGTGCATGAACATGTCTATTTGTCTTGGTCTGGATGTTTAATATGTATATTATGTATGTATTTACAAAAAAAAAGTATATAAGTATGTTTATCCGTTATCTAGTATCCATAACACAAGTTCTTCATGATACTTAACGTGGGCTAGATAATTGGTGTGATTTGTATGGAAATATTTATTTATATTTATTTATTTTTCACTCTGACAGATGACGTTTGGACGCCATTACCAACCAGTGCTGCCAACCTGTAAAACTTAACTCATAAAAAATCACCCTTTATAAACGTCCATGACTCGGGTACAAATGCTCGTATTCATCATTCAAACATTTGCCCCTACCCCTACCGGGATTCAGAGTAGGCGACACCTTGAAACCGGTGTACGTACCACTCTACCACGGAGGTACAACTGAATTTGAAAACAGCAGTTTTTTCGCGATTTCAGGTTGTCGATGCAATGTCATGGTTTTGATTAAACATACAATAGTACATTACTGCAAACGTGTAAATGTGGGCCAAGGCGAAGCCGAGGCACACATACGCAAGTCCATCACTGCCTAGTTGTGGCCAAGGCTTGTATAGTACTTTTATCAAATAATGCGCGGAAATTATAACTACTTTTCGAAATCAGACGAACAACGACCAACCATATTTATTCCGGTGTTAAAGTCTTCATTTGTTGTTTTTTTTTTCTAAAACAGCTTTCTATTTGCAAGCCAGTTCGAAATTTAAATAAAACCTTTGATTGACCTCCTTGGTTGTTAAGTAAAAGATCGTTCCATTTTTTAAATTACACGACAGATATGAGTTTACTATGTAATTTATTTGGCCGCTAAACACGACAGATGGATTTTCATACAACTTTTGCCGGCCGCTGCTCGCATGTATGTGGCCAGTACAGCAATATCGATTTATCTCGAAGAAGGTTGTCAAAATAATGCTCACATTTCCAATGCATGTTTGAAAAATAGTACATTATTGCAAAGGCCGTGAAATAGGCAATTGCAGGTCCAGTATGATTTTGATGGCCGAGCCGTAGGCGAAGACTTCACTAATACGAGACAGGCAATTGTCATTTCCGCCGAGGCATATATAGTGCTTTTCTCAAAAGAATGCAGGGAAATAAAACATACTTTTTATATTATACATTTAATAATTACTAAAAGAAAATCAAATTCATTGCAGGAGCGTCTTTTTGAATTTGGAACATTACAGCGCTCCAGCAATGTTGTATCAAACGGCGTGCTGGAGTTGTTAAATATTCTTTGTAATGTTCCAAATTCAAAAAACGCTCCTGCATTGGATTTGATTTTCTTTGTCCGTAAATTCGATACTTCGCGTGTGCTTTTTTCGAAAATAATGACAACATTTCCATGCATGTTTGAAATAATATATATAACGTTGCATAAATGCTAATACTAACTAATATTATAAATTCGAAAGTGTGTTTGTTTGTCATTTCGTCACGTAATTAAGCAACCAATCAATTTGATTTATAACATAGAGTTAGTTGAAAGGACATAGAGTATCATAGGCTACTTTTTATCCCGATATTCCCACGGGAACACGCGAGTGAAACCGCGGGCAGAAGCTAGTATTCCATGTAATTAAAACATATTTTCCCACTAGAATGTCAGTAGGCTGATGATAATAAATATCTGTGTTGTCTTCAGGCATACCAGGATAGAATAAAGGAGGAAGAACAGAAGGAAGCGGAGACAGCTCGCCTCGAGGAGATCCTGAACATGTGCGCCGAGTACGAGCGCCAAATCGCTTCAGGTTAGTTGCGTACGAAGAATTTTGGAGGGACCATTTTAGGTTTCGTAGCCTAATGGCAAAAAACGAAACCCTTCTAGATTCGACATGTCCGATGTATGTCACAGCCACTTTATTCCAAAACTATGAGGATCACACAGTTGAAACTTGGTAGGTAGATGTATTCTCTGTAAACCGCTTTACGGTTTTTAGACAAAAATTTAAAAAAATAATATTTTAAGAGGGGCTCCCCATACATGGAACTGAAACTGTAAATATTTTTTCATCAAACCTATACGTGTGGGGTTTTTATAGATAGGTCTTTAAAAATTACATTGAGGTTCCTAAAACAGTTTTTTCTCCAAGTCAACCATTTGAATGATAACACTTTCAAAGTGGTAAAATGTGTCCCCCCTCTAACTTTTAAAATAAGAAAGTGAAAAATCTAAAAAAATATATGATGTAGATCTTTATAAAAACTTTCAACGAAAATTGGTTTGAAAGAAATATATTTAGCAGCTTCAGAGCTATATCACATTTTACAAATATAATTCTGTCATTCATACAAACACTATGAAAAACAAAGTTATTTATGCAGACGAAAAATTATAGTGGCATTTTGGCAATAATAATAATAGAAACTTTATTGCACACGATACAAAAACAAACAAATACAGAGAAAATGCCAAAAAAAGAGGAACACACAATAGGCGGCCTTATTGCTAAATAGCAATCTCTTCCAGGCAACCTTGAGTGAGAGACGAAACCCTTCATGTGCGAGTTCGACTCGCACTTGGCCGATTTTTTTACAATTAAAATAAGTTCGGATTTGCTTTATGCACTGAAATTGGGCCTTCGACATAGACTAGCAAGGCAGATATTGTTGTATGTACATATTGATTAGTCATTCAAAAGTTTCCAATTCATACATTATTGAATAGGCTATTACACCCTTTTTTGAAAACTGGTTAAATCAATCCTGAGGTTGTAATGAACCATTATTTATTTATTTATTTATTTACTTTTAATTTACGATTTTGAACTTACGCGCAAAAACGCTAGCCGCCATGCTCTCAGGAGGACACATTTCGCTCGTGATGTCACTCCGTTAGTAAACAATATTATTATTTATTATTTATTTTTAAGAAAGAGACACTTTTAGACATTTGAAGATCAGACACAAAAAGACGATATTTAAAATACAATTTTAATTTTTTTATGCAATTTAAAGAATAAATATCAATGATTTTCGTTTACGTTTTACGAAATCTTTTATAGACATGCATTTTTATATTTTTTCTTGCATGGTGTAAAATACCGTATTGTACATTATACCTACTCTTAATTGTGACTTTTTCTATCATTACTCTGTGACTTGTCCACTCTTCCAAAAAAAAGGGTCGGAGGCCGTTACAAGTGCCAAACAAGTAATAGTTTCTGACAAGATCCTGCCAGTTAACAGTTTAACATTATTTCTTAATAGTGGCCGCGTGGTTCCTTTGTTCATAACCAGGCTGTCTACTATCTGTGTACCAAATTTCATCCAAATCCCTTCTGTCGTTTTTGAGTTTATTCGTTGCAAACAAGCAAATCTTTTCTCTTTTAATATTTATATAGACTAGCCAATCTTGGCAGGTTAAAATTACCGTCGAATTATGACATCGATTTGGCTATTGACCTATTTTCATCTTACCAGTAGGGTACAACAGCAAAGCGACAGCAGAAATTGCGCGATAATTGCCTTACGTCACGTATCAACAGTGCGGCCTCTACCGAACAAACGATGAACTACAATGTGCGTTCATTCAGCTCCTGTTATTGGTACTACCAAACTTTACTTTACTTGGTTTTTGGCGCTAGTGTCATAGCAACACGCGGCATCTCACTCTCGCACCTAGGTAGGAGCGCGAGAGAGTGAGACGCCGCTATACGAACCATCAGCGAGCGATTAGCCAGCAATCACATACGTAACACCATTTTTATTTTGACGTTCCGCAGCGATCGCGCGATATCTGCGCGATAATTGCTAACTGTTAGGTAATAGCCCCGCGGGACAGTGACTCGTTATCGTGTTAGTAAATAGTTACTTCGTCACTACATAGTATAAAGCAAAGTCGCTTCCCGCTGTCTGTCCCTATGTATGCTTAGATCTTTAAAACTACGCAACGGATTTTGATGCGGTTTTTTTTAATAGATAGAGTGATTCAAGAGGAAGGTTTATATGTATAACCTTCAATATAGATAATAAATAATAAATAAATAAATAAATCCATTTATTTGCAAGAATATGGTGGTGGTGGTTGTTACAATTGGTTCGTTCTGACATATTCTATCGTACATATGACGACGTGCAAAATTTAAATACTAATTATTGTTACATTTTGGTTAATTTAACATTATACAATATATGAAATACAAGTTTAATTGAATATAATGCCATTGGTGATGAATACAAATATAAAATAGTCAAATTACAATACAATGTCCAAGATTATAAGAAATATATTGAAGATATAGTCAAGTAAATTATAAATGTCAATACGTAAATAAAACAAAAGTCAGATTTTATCGTTCAAGAACTCGCTAATTGTATAATACATTTTGTCAATGAGGAAATTAAATAATTTATGTCGGAATTTATTCATAGTCAAGTTTTTTATGTCATTTGGCAATTTATTAAATACTCGAATTGCCATACAATATGCGTTCCTTGAATATAAAGCTAGTCTTTGCTTAGGTATTTGCAATGTATTACCTACCCTCTGTCTGCGTACAATGTCTTTCTTTACAAACAAGTCATTATGGTTTTTCACAAATATCGAGATTTCATATATATAAAGACATGGTAGGGGTAATATGTTTAAATCTTTAAATAAAGGTTTACAACTGTCTAAAAAATGAGTACCACAGATTGACCTTATACATTTTTTTTGGATCTTAAAAGCTCTGAGAATATCCACTGAGTTTCCCCATATTATGAGACCATAACGCAACAAGGAAGATACATAACCGTGATAGGCCATGATTGCTGCTTCTTTTGATGCTATTCTTCTAATTCTATTAAGAGCATAAACATATCTATCTAGCTTTGTTACTAGTGTGTCAATGTGAGGTTTCCAGTCACTAAATTTGTCTATTATTATACCTAGGAACTTTGTCATGTTTTCGTTCACTATTTGATTATTTTTAAAATTAATATTCAGATTTATATCTACACCATTTTTTGTTTTAAATAGTATATATTTTGTCTTGTCTAAGTTAATATTTAGGTTGTTATTCTCTAGCCAGTTTATTATTTTGCTTAAAGTTACATTGGCTATGTTTTCTAATTCTCTTTTTTTTTTTTTTTTTTATGATTTTGTAATTTTTGCATTTTTCAATGCTATTTTTATACTTATGGTAAATTTTAAATAGAAAAATATTGGAAAAAATTAACTCGGCCACAAGTGAATTCTCAGACTGGAATCGAACCAGCGACCTTTGGAAATCCGGTCCAATGCTCTAACCGCTGAGCTACCGAGACTTGCGAACCACCGTCGAAATTCTCCAATACTTTTATATTTTTAATACGCTGTAGGCCAGCGTTGTTACATCAATGCTAGGAAATATCCTTGCATTCGAAAGAAACATCTTTTCAGGTGTTTAACGATCGATTAAGATGCAACTGCCAATAATTTATGATTTTGTAATTTTTGCATTTTTCAATGCTATTTTTATACTTATGGTAAATTTTAAATAGAAAAATATTGGAAAAAATTAACTCGGCCACAAGTGAATTCTCAGACTGGAATCGAACCAGCGACCTTTGGAAATCCGGTCCAATGCTCTAACCGCTGAGCTACCGAGACTTGCGAACCACCGTCGAAATTCTCCAATACTTTTATATTTTTAATACGCTGTAGGCCAGCGTTGTTACATCAATGCTAGGAAATATCCTTGCATTCGAAAGAAACATCTTTTCAGGTGTTTAACGATCGATTAAGATGCAACTGCCAATAATTTATGATTTTGTAATTTTTGCATTTTTCAATGCTATTTTTATACTTATGGTAAATTTTAAATAGAAAAATATTGGAAAAAATTAACTCGGCCACAAGTGAATTCTCAGACTGGAATCGAACCAGCGACCTTTGGAAATCCGGTCCAATGCTCTAACCGCTGAGCTACCGAGACTTGCGAACCACCGTCGAAATTCTCCAATACTTTTATATTTTTAATACGCTGTAGGCCAGCGTTGTTACATCAATGCTAGAAAATTTCGACGGTGGTTCGCAAGTCTCGGTAGCTCAGCGGTTAGAGCATTGGACCGGATTTCCAAAGGTCGCTGGTTCGATTCCAGTCTGAGAATTCACTTGTGGCCGAGTTAATTTTTTCCAATATTTTTCTATTTAAAATTTACCATAAGTATAAAAATAGCATTGAAAAATGCAAAAATTACAAAATCATAAATTATTGGCAGTTGCATCTTAATCGATCGTTAAACACCTGAAAAGATGTTTCTTTCGAATGCAAGGATATTTCCTAGCATTGATGTAACAACGCTGGCCTACAGCGTATTAAAAATATAAAAGTATTGGAGAATTTCGACGGTGGTTCGCAAGTCTCGGTAGCTCAGCGGTTAGAGCATTGGACCGGATTTCCAAAGGTCGCTGGTTCGATTCCAGTCTGAGAATTCACTTGTGGCCGAGTTAATTTTTTCCAATATTTTTCTATTTAAAATTTACCATAAGTATAAAAATAGCATTGAAAAATGCAAAAATTACAAAATCATAAATTATTGGCAGTTGCATCTTAATCGATCGTTAAACACCTGAAAAGATGTTTCTTTCGAATGCAAGGATATTTCCTAGCATTGATGTAACAACGCTGGCCTACAGCGTATTAAAATATAAAAGTATTGGAGAATTTCGACGGTGGTTCGCAAGTCTCGGTAGCTCAGCGGTTAGAGCATTGGACCGGATTTCCAAAGGTCGCTGGTTCGATTCCAGTCTGAGAATTCACTTGTGGCCGAGTTAATTTTTTCCAATATTTTTCTATTTAAAATTTACCATAAGTATAAAAATAGCATTGAAAAATGCAAAAATTACAAAATCATAAATTATTGGCAGTTGCATCTTAATCGATCGTTAAACACCTGAAAAGATGTTTCTTTCGAATGCAAGGATATTTCCTAGCATTGATGTAACAACGCTGGCCTACAGCGTATTAAAAATATAAAAGTATTGGAGAATTTCGACGGTGGTTCGCAAGTCTCGGTAGCTCAGCGGTTAGAGCATTGGACCGGATTTCCAAAGGTCGCTGGTTCGATTCCAGTCTGAGAATTCACTTGTGGCCGAGTAAATTTTTTCCAATATTTTTCTATTTAAAATTTACCATAAGTATAAAAATAGCATTGAAAAATGCAAAAATTACAAAATCATAAATTATTGGCAGTTGCATCTTAATCGATCGTTAAACACCTGAAAAGATGTTTCTTTCGAATGCAAGGATATTTCCTAGCATTGATGTAACAACGCTGGCCTACAGCGTATTAAAAATATAAAAGTATTGGAGAATTTCGACGGTGGTTCGCAAGTCTCGGTAGCTCAGCGGTTAGAGCATTGGACCGGATTTCCAAAGGTCGCTGGTTCGATTCCAGTCTGAGAATTCACTTGTGGCCGAGTTAATTTTTTTCCAATATTTTTCTATTTAAAATTTACCATAAGTATAAAAATAGCATTGAAAAATGCAAAAATTACAAAATCATAAATTATTGGCAGTTGCATCTTAATCGATCGTTAAACACCTCAAAAGATGTTTCTTTCGAATGCAAGGATATTTCCTAGCATTGATGTAACAACGCTGGCCTACAGCGTATTAAAAATATAAAAGTATTGGAGAATTTCGACGGTGGTTCGCAAGTCTCGGTAGCTCAGCGGTTAGAGCATTGGACCGGATTTCCAAAGGTCGCTGGTTCGATTCCAGTCTGAGAATTCACTTGTGGCCGAGTTAATTTTTTCCAATATTTTTCTATTTAAAATTTACCATAAGTATAAAAATAGCATTGAAAAATGCAAAAATTACAAAATCATAAATTATTGGCAGTTGCATCTTAATCGATCGTTAAACACCTGAAAAGATGTTTCTTTCGAATGCAAGGATATTTCCTAGCATTGATGTAACAACGCTGGCCTACAGCGTATTAAAAATATAAAAGTATTGGAGAATTTCGACGGTGGTTCGCAAGTCTCGGTAGCTCAGCGGTTAGAGCATTGGACCGGATTTCCAAAGGTCGCTGGTTCGATTCCAGTCTGAGAATTCACTTGTGGCCGAGTTAATTTTTTTCCAATATTTTTCTATTTAAAATTTACCATAAGTATAAAAATAGCATTGAAAAATGCAAAAATTACAAAATCATAAATTATTGGCAGTTGCATCTTAATCGATCGTTAAACACCTGAAAAGATGTTTCTTTCGAATGCAAGGATATTTCCTAGCATTGATGTAACAACGCTGGCCTACAGCGTATTAAAAATATAAAAGTATTGGAGAATTTCGACGGTGGTTCGCAAGTCTCGGTAGCTCAGCGGTTAGAGCATTGGACCGGATTTCCAAAGGTCGCTGGTTCGATTCCAGTCTGAGAATTCACTTGTGGCCGAGTTAATTTTTTCCAATATTTTTCTATTTAAAATTTACCATAAGTATAAAAATAGCATTGAAAAATGCAAAAATTACAAAATCATAAATTATTGGCAGTTGCATCTTAATCGATCGTTAAACACCTGAAAAGATGTTTCTTTCGAATGCAAGGATATTTCCTAGCATTGATGTAACAACGCTGGCCTACAGCGTATTAAAAATATAAAAGTATTGGAGAATTTCGACGGTGGTTCGCAAGTCTCGGTAGCTCAGCGGTTAGAGCATTGGACCGGATTTCCAAAGGTCGCTGGTTCGATTCCAGTCTGAGAATTCACTTGTGGCCGAGTTAATTTTTTCCAATATTTTTCTATTTAAAATTTACCATAAGTATAAAAATAGCATTGAAAAATGCAAAAATTACAAAATCATAAATTATTGGCAGTTGCATCTTAATCGATCGTTAAACACCTGAAAAGATGTTTCTTTCGAATGCAAGGATATTTCCTAGCATTGATGTAACAACGCTGGCCTACAGCGTATTAAAAATAGAAAAATATTGGAGAATTTCGACGGTGGTTCGCAAGTCTCGGTAGCTCAGCGGTTAGAGCATTGGACCGGATTTCCAAAGGTCGCTGGTTCGATTCCAGTCTGAGAATTCACTTGTGGCCGAGTTAATTTTTTCCAATATTTTTCTATTTAAAATTTACCATAAGTATAAAAATAGCATTGAAAAATGCAAAAATTACAAAATCATAAATTATTGGCAGTTGCATCTTAATCGATCGTTAAACACCTGAAAAGATGTTTCTTTCGAATGCAAGGATATTTCCTAGCATTGATGTAACAACGCTGGCCTACAGCGTATTAAAAATATAAAAGTATTGGAGAATTTCGACGGTGGTTCGCAAGTCTCGGTAGCTCAGCGGTTAGAGCATTGGACCGGATTTCCAAAGGTCGCTGGTTCGATTCCAGTCTGAGAATTCACTTGTGGCCGAGTTAATTTTTTCCAATATTTTTCTATTTAAAATTTACCATAAGTAATTCTCTTTTGTCCTTAGATTTTATGATAATAGTAGCATCATCAGCATAAAGTATACATTTTTGATCCGATACGGTGGTCAGATCATTTATATATAATAGAAACAACAACGGCCCTAAGACACTGCCTTGAGGAACACCACATCTGTTGACACAGTACGTAGAATTATAAGATTTCCTTATTTTACCAGACAGTCGTGAAATTTCTACGCATTGTTTACGTTCTGATAGAAAACTCTCTATCCATGACAGTGCATTTCCTCTGATACCTAGTTTTTCTAATTTGTTAATGAGTAGTTTGTGACAAACACTGTCAAATGCTTTACTCATATCAAGAAATATAGCTAAAGTATGCATACCATCATCAAGGTTTTGAGTTATTTCTTTAACAAGATGAAAACAAGCCAGAGTTGTGGAGCTACCCTTACGAAATCCGAACTGTTCTTTTTTTAATATGTTTTGAGATGTAATAAAAGTATATATTTTACCATGCATAACTTTTTCCCAGATCTTTGACATAATTGGATTAAGTGTGATTGGTCTGTAATTTTTAATATCATTACGAGATCCCTTCTTATGTAGTGGCTTCACTATAGAGTATTTCATTTCAGCAGGAAAGTAACCTTGTTCCATTGAGAGATTAGTCTAACAATATAAATAGCACACTTTTTTATAATGTATGTATTTATTTTGTCATATCCTGCTGAATTCGTGTTTTTTAAGTTTTTTATTATTTTTAAAATATCGTCATCATTTACAGGCGATAAATAAATACTATTAGGGTGAAAAGGTATGTTACTTAAGAGGTTATTAAGCCTTTTGTTGTTGTCATATTTATTATTTGTATTACTGATAAAATATTTATTGAATTCATTACATATTGAATGAGGATTATTTATATATTCGTTATTGTCAAGTTTTAATTGAGTTATGTCAATTTGTGTTTCGTTACTTTGTACACTATTTTTTATTATATCCCATGATGTCCTGCAAACATTTTTTGATTTAATTAAGTACTGCGTATTTGTGTAGAGAAATACTGTAATTTTGAGGTTTCTAATGTGATGTCGTAAATGATTACATTTTTTCCGCTTACATTGCAAACGCAGGCTGAACCCTACGAGATTTATCAAAATAATTTTCAAATTTCAAAATTTCAAATTTCAATATCATTTATTCAGTCTAGGCTGTTACAAGCACTTATGAACGTCAAAGAAGCTACGCCATCGGTTCACAAACCCTACGGCGGGAGACCTTGTAACGAGAAGAACCGGCAAGAAACTCGTCAAGGGCTATTTTTTTCTCCCTGTTTTATTTCATACAGAGTCGTCAAATTGAAAAGTGAGCTTAACATATCAGTAAGGTCAATTTCCATCACAAAAGAAAATACTAATTATAATATTACATTTTATGGTTATCCTAACCGTAAACAATTTTCAACTCGTAAGGAAGGACTTACATTTAACATTTCTCGCATTACAAGGTTACTGTACTGCAAGTTGTGACGTACATCATACAGGTCGATAGTAATTTATTTTAGATGACAATATTTGATCTCTAAGCACAACGTTAAGACAAGCAGACTGAAGTAGACCCATTTCCGCTGGCGGCACCCGTTCACGAGCATGACGCATGAACCAGCCATCGCTTCGCTCAACCATATTTTAGGGAACGTAACGACCCGCCTCACACGACACCGCCGAAGAAACGTTTGACGTAATGTAATAAGTATTTGTACACCTTGAAAAGGTCTACAGAAAATTCCGCGGTGGTATATGTTTATCTCTTATGGATAACCCACAATAGCATAAGTCGTGTAGTCCACGCGGGCGTAGCCGCGCGTAGCCGCGGGCGGGAAGCTAGTAACAGATAAACCACACTCTAAGAAATGTTGGTACTTGCATTTTATAATAGCCTACTCTATACGGTGCGCGCGAAAATATGCCGTATTTTTGGGGGCGTAAGCTTGCTATCGCTTCGCAGATCCGCGCGGCCGCATGCCCTTGAAGCATACATTTGGATATCCGAATGTCCGCCGGTAGGTAGGTAATTAAGTACATGGAGTGAACTAGGCCTGCCTCCATGGTGCGCTAGCTCCTAGCCCCGGTTTCGGTCACATTAATTTCATCCTTTTTTAAATAACGTCGAGGTTCAAAGTTCAAGACTTTTACTACTTTGAAAAGTTGTTATTGCCAAAATAAATTTCATTGATGCAACTAATCCTTTTAATTCCCACTTCCCCAGGTATCCCGATCACCCCGACGGAGAAGCGGTCTCACAACAAGATCATAACCAACGGCTCGCTGCCGCGCAGCGTCGCCTTGAACAACCCGAACTTCGTGCAAACGAGCGACGGATATTATAAGTACGTGTATTAAACGATTAATTGTAGTCGGACTTTTAATTCAGTAGAGTGATTTGACAGGTTGTCAATGTCATTTTGTAAAAATAATGCTGAATTAAAATGTAAATATAATGATAATATTGAATTTGTGTGCGTGAATGGAATCAATACTTACTGAACTGGAACTGGAAATGCGCAAATCATTACGAAAACAGTTTAATGCAGGATTATTTTTACAAAGTGACATTGACACCTGTCAACCTAAGACGGATTTTTATTCAGTAGATTACTACCGAATTAATAATCAGATTTTAGGATGTTTTGTTTTTGCATTTACAATGCTATTTTTATGTGATTTTTAAACTATAAATTTTACTAGTAAAAAAGAACTTTTCTCCATGTCGCTCAGACAGAAGTTCCTAAGTTTGCGGGGTTAAGTCCCAATCCCGCAAACTTAGGAATCCTGGCCACTGCTCTAACTATTGAGGTACCGACATTTTTCAGGAGTATTTTTAGATATATATAAGCACTCGCTGTGGACTGTTATTATCGTTATATTTATTATTTCACAATTTTATCAATAATTTATTTGACAAGGCGACCGTCCATATCTACGCACGACGGGTCACTCTGCTTTCTTAATTTAATCATACACAAAACCAGCCAGCAATAGCTGTGTAGCGGCCTGCTTGTAATGCGGAGACATAAACGATCTCCACAGTACTTAACCGATCTTAGGGCTAATTTCAATGCTGAGATTAAAGTTATTCCTCTGATATCGTATACGGACACTGAAAATTTATTGTCATTCATGTGTCTTTTGGTTTGTGATTTAATTAGTTATGAATTAAACTAACTGATATTTTTTTATACGAGTATTCAAAATCGACTTTTTTCTCTGATGCTGATTAAAAATCTTTAATTATTCCTCGTTATTTTTTACATTTTAATTAAAATGCAAAAAGAGAATTCTAAATGCGAAGATACAAAAAAAATGTTGAACTCTAACAACACCGCTTGTTTTATTTATTATTTATGTTGTAAAATATTATTTATAGTTTATCATTGTCCACAGATTCGATACTAGTCATAATCGTAGTAACTCGAACTCGCTAAGTAAATCTCTGCCGATACAAAGAAATCTATCGAGCTACGAGAACTTTGACGTCCAACCAGAGCCATCCACCACTCCAGAAGTGACGATACCCGCTCAAAACTACGAGAACATCGGTAGAATGGACGAAATCGGCATACCAGTATTCGACGACGAACTATCTAGTCCAATCCTAATTAGAAAGTACAATCAAAACGAGAAAACCTCCCTTACATCCCCTATAGGGAGTCCTTACGAAAATGTTTACTATAGAAATAACTACGCGAACTTTAAACCTAAGTCTCCGAACACTCAAAGCCCTAGGACGAGAATTAAAACTACTTTTGCCCACAAAAACTTGCCGTCTCCACAGTATTTCATATTCCCCACTCCACCACCGAAAGAGAACTCCAAAAGTCCAGATTTCACACAAAATTCACAATCACCCAGAACTGTTGAAAACTTCTCACTGAATTCGCCTAGATCTGAAAATGGTCCTACAGATGAAAGTAAACCGGATAGCTCTAAAAAAGAAGGAATAGAAAAACAATTGAGTCTAGAAGAAGAAATACCGATGATTGATGACGCAGATTTGACGAATGATATCGAGTTTCGATATTCAAAAGTCGTTACGGAGAAAAATGAAGAAACGAAGAATGATTCTTTGAATGAATCGAAATGTGTTCAATCAATTTTGACGAAGAATTTAAGCTTTGACGATGTTAAGAAAGAACTGATGGCCGACATTCCTGAGTTGGAGGAGTTTGAGAACGATTTGAAGCAGAACAAGCAGGACAAACTTATGAAACATATTACAGAAAGTGTTAAGAAGGTAAGATCTAGTAATTATCTAATAGTAAGATAATAAGCTGGTAAGGTAATTAATTATGGGGACTGTCCAGGTGTGATTAACCCATATATGTGATTAAACAATGAGTATTAAGAATTAAATCTCTTTTGAATAACATTTACTAACATTAGAATATAAGTATTTATTGTATACTAACACTATTTGATCATTGTTGTCTGATTAAGAATTAAATAAATAATAATAACAATATAAAAATAAAAAAAATACAAATATTAGTCATCACAGTCCTCCCTTAACATACGGGAGGTACAATTGGTACAACTGGTGTACAATATCCAAGTTATGACACATAAGCTCGAATGCCTATCTTTTTTTCTGTTGTCATCAAATATCGGTATTTCGTTACATACATCAGATTTTATACTTTTCAAATATTTAAACCCAGCATAATCTAGTGTTGTTTTTGCTTATTTGTGGTTTATTAGCGTATTGCTTTTTTACATGGAAAATATTAATATAGACACTAATAAAATAAAATTGTAATTCAATAAATAAATATATAAACAATCCAATTGAGAACTTCCTCCTTTTTTTGAAGCCGGGTAAAAAGTTTTACTTTTGAAGTCGGTTAATGATTATAGAGGCTAAAAATCAGTCTTACTGAAATCGAATATCGTGTACTCGGAAAAAAATGAGAATTGTAAACCATCAAGGTTTAACTATTATCAAATTCATATTCAACAAAGTATTTTCCCAAAGGTGGACATCGAAGCAGACTCCATAGACAGTGCCGTAGTAGACGACAGTGTGGACGAGCTGAAAACCAAATACGACTCACTCAAAGATGATCGCAAGAAACTCGTGGCTCAGATACACGAGATCAAGTGTAAGATGACGGAGATAAGAGCGCAGGAGGACGACATACTTAGAGAGGTGAGACTTTTCATTCTATTTCATCAGACTAGACTGTCCACATATAAAAGCAGCATTTTTTTTTTTCACGTAACTTTCGTGGCGAAAATTTATTTATTTATTTGAACAGTATCTTCCTTAAGAGTATTGTGTAGCTGTATTTTTTTAAACATGATTCAATTTTGATGATTTATTACTTATGTTCAGTTTTCATAAATTTGATAAGTAGGCCCTTACGTTTTTATTTAAAAGAAATATTGCTTATATCAAAAATTATTAGCATCTCAATATCCATAAAAAACTACCTCGAGCGTTTAAATTTATTTAAGGTAAACTAAATCGAATAACTAAAAAAGAAAGCCGTACAGCCCTAGGTTAAGGTATACTGAATCAAATACCACCAAAATTTAATTAATAAGAGGTTTATTTAGCTCTGTATTTGTTTATATACTATTGGGAGAGATGAGTGTGTGCATATAGGTGATACACACATTACAACCCGGACCAAATATCATTGTGATGAACATTTGTGTTTGTTCCGTTTCTGGGCGATCTATATATATATATTTGTAATACCATCGTTGATTCTGATTTTGTATCACTAGCTAGGAAAAATGATTTTAAACTTAATCCTACAGAATATTAGGTTCAAAATCGATTGACGAATTTGTAAAGTTTCTAACGACGACGAGACATTGACTGTACTAAAACCAGCGGTTCACACACAAGATTTATCAAATAAATTGTTTTAAATTTTAGCTGGAAATGGAAAAAGCTCTAATAAAAGGGGAATACGACTCGGAAATAGCCATCTTGAACATAGAACAGAAGAAAAAGATAGAGTTAGTGGACAAAGCTAAGAAGATCGAAGAGGAGATCACACTGCTGAAAGAGAAGCAAGAGGCGCGCCAGAACGAGATGCGAGATCGGGTAGAGGTCGCTACTATGAAGGTTGAAAGGTGGGTTTCTTTTGTTTATTTTATGATTGTTGGATCAATTCGAAAAAACATCGCAATATTCTCATATTTAGTAATCCAACATATAAAATATATTGAATTTACTTACAGCACAATTTTATATTAAACATTATTTTTATTTTTACTCTGGCTGGCTTTGAAGGACCAAAAGGTAATTGATGTTCAATGTGTAAATAAATTTTGTGATTTCATTTTGGATCTTAATGCAATTTCTATATACTTGAGTAGTTTTGTGCCTAACTATTATAATGGTAGTCAACGTTCCGTATACGTATAGAAATACAAATGATCAGAATTTTTATTAAAAGCCTCGTATTTATATTTATTTATGTAGGTTGGAAAAAGACTTGAAAAACAATGGGACTACCTTTGAGGAGCTACAAAATGCTCAAGATATATTGGACAATGAGACGAAAATATTTGAAGACTTGGAATTCCAGCACTTGGAGGAAGAGTCCGAATTGTAAGTATAATATACCGAATGATTTTGATTTAAAAAAAAAATCTTTCCATAAGAATCTTTTCAGAAATGTTAACGTGCAAATAGAAACTCACCTTTTTTACATATAAAAAAAGCCTAAAGCTTAATTCTTGATTTTAGCATTAGTCATAATTTTTTTTTTTTGGTTGAATTAAATACATAATTCTTATAATCTCACACAGATTGGCAAACAGAGAGGACCTACAAAACGAAATAGTATTACTAACCAAAAAAATAGAGGCGCAGAAATCTCGAATACTTAACCTGAAATCTGAAGCGAATAGTAACCTCACCTCGGCTTTAGACGAAACGAAAGTCCTACGGGCAGAGTACTTAAAGCTACTGAACCAAGTAGAGGAATTGACGGGCAAAGTCCAGAACATAGAAAAAGATCTCAAACCCATCGTAGCTAAACTCAATGACATTGACAGAACACAATCCCCAGATAGTGCATTCTATACAGACCAAACTAGAGCGAAGTCAGGCGAATTCGGTTATTCGCCTCAAAGCTCGGATAGCGACGATATAGATCTCACAAAAATATCAGAAGATCACACCAAACAGTTGAAAGACAAATTCAACTCGATCGATCAGATGTCCCAATCGATGTTCGTCGAAATCGAGAGGCGAGTAATTGGCGATATCGTCGATCCGATCGAGAACGACAGTCGAAACAGCGAGAGTCCGTCTAAGACCTCTACTTCTTCGAAAGAGAAGAAAGGATTTTGGGAAAGGAACTTCGATTCGCTCAAACGAAAAAACAAGAAACAAAAGACTCCCGAAAAAGTCGATATTATGTCGCAGAGTTTGAACGAAAACATTCTGTTTAACGACAATATAGAAAACGATTTCGACAAGTTCAATAGTTTAAGACATTCCAAGAAAAAGGAGAAAAAGGAAAACGGACCAGTTAAAAGTAATTCGTCGTCTAAAATACCGACATTCGCAGCTTTAGGTAAGATTATGAAGAAAGATTCCTTCGGCAAGAAGTCTAAAGAGAATTACGTTAAAAATGATGAAGTGGCCGAAAACAATATTAAAAACCGTTACGTAAAAAATGCCAAACCAGCAGTTACGGATAATAAGTACATTAAAGCTAAATCTTTGTCCCCGGACAAGACGAAACAAGAAAACGTTTTGAAAGAGGAAACAGCTGAAGAAATGAAAGAAGTTGCGAACCAAAAAGGTCATAACGTTACCTTTGAGAATCTCATTCGTCAGACATCCATAGACAATAGTATAAACTCCGCGAAGGTTTACCACAGAAAGAGTTGTGGGGATGAGCCGAATGTGAAAGAGTTGCAGAAGAAGATATCTGATTCCGGCAAGATTCCATCTCAAGACGACATTGATAGAATATCGAAGGTCACAATGGACGCGCCTATTTTGTCGAGTGATACTGACATGAATTCTCTTGGGAAAAGGACTCTGGATAGTTTGATGGAGATAGAGAGGAAGAGAATGGAGATGTTGGAAGAACAAGGTTTGTACTAGTTTATGTCTTGATCTCTATTTGAGTCAGTAAACTTTCTAGAATTTCTAATAATTGCTTGTGTTGTATCTTATTTGATATTACCCCTGTTTCCACTGGCGAAACATTTACAAGAAAACATGTTGTAAACTTATAATGCGGCCACTGAGAGAATGCATTATTTGACAACTTCTATCCCGATCCTCTCGATCTCCTTAATCTCGTGTTGTGTTTTTTTGGAAGGCAAAGGAGTTTTTGTTTAATAAGCCAATGTTGTGTTTGCGTGTGTGGGTTTTTTTTAACGTCTTTGCTATTTGTAAATAATTACCTTCTGTGTTTTAGGTCCACTTGCAGGATAATTAGCTATATCTCGATTTTGTTAAATATAGATTTAGCCGTACAATAATGTCAAATATTTTAATCTAGATTTTATATTTTGAGACTTTCGTATTGGTTAAATCTTTATTTTAAAAAAATTGCTGCAAGTGGACTTGTATAAGTTTTAATTTTTTTATTTTATCCTTTGCTAGTTTTGCTTTAACTTCTTTTATTACGTTTATTTTGTGTTTCTATCTTGTTCTTGTCCCTGTACCGTGATGTCACGGCTGGTCTCAACTGAATATCAGTGCAGTAGACGCTGTTTGCTGCATATATACTGAGCTGAGATCAGTATTGGCATCACATAACACGTAAATTTTCTCATACCTTTGGCAAATAAAAGTCCAAAGAGATTACAGATATCGATTTGACATGACACCCCCTATTCTTTTTTCAAATTTATTACAGCCCTAGGGCGGCCACATATCACTTTCAACCCGCATTTTAGGCAAGTTATGAGTTACTTTCAGAATATGAGACATGAAAACTACTATTTTATATTACTATTTTATCATTTGTGTTTTTTAAGGCTTTTTTATGTGTGCTATGTGTTGTTAATAATAAATATTATTCTATTTTATCTAGTATCCATAACACAAGTTCATGGTGAAGCTAAATGTGGGCTAGATAATAAAATTGGTGGTATGCAATTATTTATTAAAGAGCCTCAATTTTCCAACAGGATGCCAAGTAATAGAAAACGAAAGGGAAAAAATCTCCGAACTCAAACGACGCGTGCAAGACGAAACCAAGAAGCTATGGGACCAGAAATACCGCTCGGAACAATCCAAGTCCTTCGATGACAGTACCCAGAGCTACGACAAGCCTGACAGGAGTAGCAGATTCGATAGACCTGATGATACCAGTCTGATTGATGACAGCTTTATGCACTCCAGCATGTTTGAAGACAGGTGAGGATTTCTGTGTTTTATTTATATAAAAAAGTGCTCCGATCCCTTGGTGATAGTTGTCAGAGTTAATCAAGACTGACAGGGGTAGTAGGTTCAACAGATCTGGTGATACCAGTCTTGTTTTTCGACGAGAGCTAACAAAGCTACAAAAAGTCAAGGTAGCGGTTCGAGAGGCCTGACGGTACTATAAAGTATATTTTTTGTACTTAGTGCATTTATAAATATTTAAGTCATATTAAGCTATGCACTTTAGCGTTGGCTAGAAGAGATCTCTTTTAGAGATAAGTCCACCTTTGCCCACATATTGTAAAATATTTCTTTTCATGTATTTTTATGTACAATAATGAGTATATTAATAATAATAATAAAATACCATCAATGACGAGGGCTAAAAGCTGCGACAAGTCTGGCAGGGGTAGCAGGATTAGCAGCCCTGATGATACGAATCTGATTAACGAGTTTTATGCCTAGGTTAAGTGTTTTCACTAAAATTTTGAAAATTTTATTTTAGTAATGCTGGTAAGTACTGCCAACAGCAGGTCGGATTACACTATTAATATGAAACCGCCTCTATTACGAGCGACATTGACATTAAGGCGCCATAAAGGTCAAAAACTATAAGTTTAAAAAAAAATAGTTCTACAAAAATAGAATTTAAGTATTTTAATTTATCATGCCACTAAACAATTCAATATTCTTGTTGTTACAGAGGAAAACATTTTAAAAATATCTTAAACATAATCTTTCGAATTGCTCAATTACTACTACAAACAAGGCTAGGTTAACTAATGATCTAATGACATGAATAGGAACGAGCCGTTATATAATTAACATTTAAGTAATATTGTTTTTACAAATATATTCAAATTTTATTACCAAAATTATTTGCGTTAACAGTCATAAGAATGGATCGTGTTTACATGTATTTGTAAAGTTTGGCAAACATTTTATGTAATTTCCTTCACGTGGGGTAGAAGCCTCAGTTATGGCCACTTTGTACCTTAAAACTACGTAAATAAAGATTAAATCAAAGCCGCCACAACCTCTCTTCTAAACGACTTCAAAACAAGGAGAAGGTTATCAATTCGTGTGTATGTTTTTTTTTAATGTTTGTTACCTCAGTACTCGATAATTTATGAACCGATTTGAATAATTACTTTAAGGGTATACTTTCAAGTTGGTCCCATTGTCGTCAAGGTAGGATCTGATAATGGGATCCTGGAGATATCCAGGGAACTCTTCAAATGTTATACTCACACCTATATCGATTTCGGTGTTTTCTTAAGTAACTCGTGCATTTGCTTCCATAAAGTACCATTTGGTGGACTGGAACGGATGATGAAGACCACACGTGGTCATTAGAACTATTAAATACCAATTAAAATGGAAAACCACCATGATATATTATACGAACCTTCAATATTACTTTATGTAATATAAGCAATATCCATTTTGCAATTGGTTCAAAGTAATGACTTTATGATTTTGAAAGGGGGTTCCCCTAACTGAGTCCCTAGAGAATTACCCTCTCACTAGAAATAGTTTTATATCATTTCCTTTTATACTGATTGTTTTTCTAAAGGACCCCATACAAAGGTTATTAAATTAACTGTGTTACAAATTGCTACACCATTCGTGGTGAACATTTATGTGAATAAATATTTCTGACACTACAACGCTGTGGGTAACTTTGTCTATAATGACAGGGGTTGTGGGTGCATCCGTAAGTAACATTGATGTGATTGATGATGATTGACATCATACATTATTGGCAGTTGCAACTTAATCGATCGTTAAACACCTGAAAAGATGTTTCTTTCGTATGCAAGGATATTCCTAGCATTGATGTGACAACGCTGGCCTACAGCGTATTAAAAATATAAAAGTATTGGAGAATTTCGACGGTGGTTCGCAAGTCTCGGTAGCTCAGCGGTTACATGTTTTGTTTGAACTATCCTTGTGGTAGTTCCAGATTGGCGCGGTATAATAAAAAAAGTACAAAAATATCGCAGTTATGATTTATGATTTTTGAATTTTTGCTTTTGTTAATCAATGCTATTCTTAAACTCATAATAAATTTTAAATAGAAAAATATTGGAAAAAATTAACTCGGCCACAAGTGAATTGTCAGATAGCTCAGTGGTTAGAGCATTAGACCGGATTTCCAAAGGTCGTGGGTTCGAGTCCCTTCTGAGAATTCACTTGTGGCCGAGTAAATTTTTTTCCGATATTTTTCTATTTAAAATTTATTATCGCAGTTATCATTTTGACTTTTATTGAAATGTATTAAAAACTGACTGAAATTGTTACGAACAAAAAGAACCCTACACACACACAGCTATATCTATAAAGTATACTTTGCCATTGTTCCCCGTCTGCGCAGGCCTTTAGACCAAACAATCGTGACACAACCCACAATAACTGATAAGATTAGGTCAGTTTAACCGCGACTGTACTGCCGATCGCTTGGCTTGACATCGATATTACGCGAAAATAAGTTCGGAGTTGTAAATAAATTTTATAATAACTTTTCAGTGACCTGTTTTTTGGAAGGAAGTGGAACTAAGAACTAAGGGATTTTACTTTTTTTTTTATTTAGTGTGAACATTACGAAATTTGCGTGTAAAGGTTGTTTTGAAGTGGTAATCGAATTCCTTGAATAAGTTATCAGTGAAGTGTTCTTCTGGAACGAAGTGAAACCTCACAATGACGTGATTTTTTTATAAATAGTTTTTGTTTGGCAAAAATATTTCTAACCTTGCGTGTGAAAATGGATATTCAAAATTTTAATAAAAAATAAATACATTAAAACTAATAATAGGGCAGTACTAGGTTGAAATCCGGATTCATATACAGTTTATGCATGCTATTTTCAAATATAAGATGTACTTAGTTCTTTATTTATATGAACCTATTACGAAAAAATATTCATTTTGAAAGGCGATTTTTTTGAGGCGGTCTTGCACTGTTCGGCCTGCGACTAGTTAAGAAACTTTTTTGTAATGGTCGGTCATGGGATGGGTGACCAAAAATGCATTACGTCGAGTTCCTCCATGCTTTGAAAGGTTAAGTTAAGAGTAAGGCTGGGATGAATTTGTAGTCGTTAATACCTTTAGTCTGCATTTGGCTCGCATGCAGGATTCCATTGTGATGGTGTGGGCCTCAGCAATGGGCTATTTAAAATGGCTGGTGATAATGATTAATTTTTTTTAATCATGTAATTAGCTACTGAAACTAAAGTATCTTAATCCTAACTAATATTATAAATGCGAAAGTGTGTTTGTTTGTCCTTTCGTGACGCCCTAACTAAAAAACCAATCAACTTGATTTTTAGCATAGAGTTAGTTGAAAGAGCGAAGAGTAACATAGACTACTTTTTATCCCTATAATTCCACGGGAACGGGAATCATTCAGGTGAAACCGCGGGCTAAAGCTAGAGGTTAATAAGTAATTCTTAGGTTCTGCTTATCAGGATCATGACCCTAATATAGGTACAAACTTAATATTATAAATGCGAAAGTGTGTTGGTTTGTCCTTTCTTGACGCCCTAACTAAACAACCAATCAACTTGATTTTTTGGAATTGAGTTAGTTGAAAGAACGGAAAGTAACGTAGGCTACTTTTTATCCCGATATTCCCACGGGAACGGGAACCACGCGGGTGAAACCGCATGCGAAAGCTAGCATTATATAAAAAGAAAACATTTTCATTAGGTCATAAAAGTGTCGGAATTACATTGCTCAACTCATTCGTAAATACTATCACTTTATAAATAAAATCTATTTTATCATTGTCTACAAAAATGATGAATGGAGTCATCAATGGATTATCAGCCGCTCCCCACTCAATCAAGTAATCAACCAATCAGAAGCCTTTTAAATCAAGGATGTGCCATGACCGTAGTCAAGGTTATCGTTAAAGAGAAATCTTTAGATATCCACCACGGTTCATATTCTTTCTAGCTGAATCTAGTTGCAGACCTTGTAGGGAAATCATTCAAACTTTGACGACTTTCGTGGTAGAGTGGTGCGTGCGCCCGGTTCAGGGTGTCGCTTTCTCTGAGGTCCCGGGTTCAAATCCCGGTAGGGACAAATGTTTCTATGAGTACCTGAGTCATGGACGTTTATATATATTTCTACACATAAATACTTATATATGTGTAATTATATATATTTATATCCGTTACCCTAGTATCCCATAAGCCCATAACACAAATAAGACTTACAGTGCTTAATTTGGGGCTAGGTTATTTGGTGTGAGCGTAAGAAATATCTATTTAATAGGTATAGGTATATCAATCTGCAAATTTATGAAAGATCTCTTGAATGGTTCAATCGATACGGCTGTTTTATAGGTGTGTTATTAAATTGCCTTGAGCTGGAAGAAAATGAATCAGAAAAGCCAATAATAATAATTATTGAAATAAAACATATTTATTGATTATTACACCGTATATCCCGTCGAATCCAACTCGGTTGGGCAGCATTCGGGAAGCTCCGTAAAATCTTCGCGTCCAACTTACCGCAGTGTCTCAAGACGAAAGTCTATGACCAGTGTGTGTTGCCAGTGATGACTTACGGTAGTGAAACGTGGTCGCTAACTATGGGTCTGATAAGAAAGCTCAAGGTCACCCAGCGCGCAATGGAGAGGGCTATGCTCGGCGTTTCCCTACGAGATCGAATCAGAAATGAGGACATCCGTAGGAGAACTAAAGTAACTGACATCGCTCGAAGGATTGCTCAGCTGAAGTGGCAGTGGGCGGGACACATAGCGAGAAGAACCGATGGCCGTTGGGGCGGAAAGGTTCTGGAATGGCGACCGCGCACAGGACGTCGCTCCGTGGGTAGGCCCCCGACAAGGTGGACCGACGATCTGGTGAAGGTCGCGGGAAGCCGCTGGATGCGGACTGCGCAGGACCGATCGTTGTGGAGATCCTTGGGGGAGGCCTATACCCAGCAGTGGGTGTCATGTGGCTGAGACGACGACGACGACACCGTATATTATATTTGTTGTGTATTATAGGTGTTTTAGGGTTTCTTGGTTTCCCGACGTTTTGGCACTTTTTCAGCTGGCTTGGTCTCGGGTTTACTGGCTACCTATAAGTCAACCCTCGAAAAGTTAATTTATTGTTTCGTTCGGATACGGCTTGACATTTACATTTATTTATTCGGTCAATTTACTAATTAAAAGCTTATAATTTTTATAATAATTATTGATTTAATATTTTGATCCGTTTGTTATTTAACTGTTTATTATTAACTTGTACTTAAATCCGTATACAATTTGGATTTGGACAATTTATTTGGGTTGGTTAATCTTGAAATGAAAGGGTGAACCTTTTTCATGGTAGCAAATTTTCACATAGCATTTTTTACTGATCCTAAAAATATAGATGTCGCAGGCAGATCGTTAAATTGGGCCTATCGCGATCTGCCTGGGCTCATTTAGAGTTTTTGGACTGTTTTAGAAGTTTTGACCGGTGGTGGTAGATTGTTCCAACATTTGGTGGCAGCATAACGGAAGTTGCCACGAAAGGCGGCTGTTTGTACTGCGTATGAACCAAATGTGTACCGAAGCGTCCATTGCGATTAGAAAAAGTAAGCTTTTCATATAAATAGGATGGTTGTCTTTTTTCGATAACACCAAAAAGCAATGTGGCAAAATGAAGAGTTCGTCGCGATGCCATGTTCAAAAGTCCAAAGCTAATTAATTATACAAATGGCGATATAATAATATGTGCTCGCCGTGGGATGGAGTAGCACAACCTGATACATGCGTTTTGTACACGTTGAAATAAGTTTTCTAGAAATTGCGAAAGTATTTCAGTTTGTTTGTTTATTTGTTTGTTTGTTACTCTTTCACGCTAAAACTACTGAACGCATTTGGATGAAATTTGGCACAGAGATAGTAGATGGCCTGGATTAAAGCACAGGATACTTTTTATCCCGATATTCCCACGGGAACAGGAACCACGCGAGGGAAAACGCGGGCGGCCGCTAGTATCACACAATTAAATTATTGCTGTTAGTTGCCCTGAAAAAAAATTGTTAATTGTACTGTGACATCATTTCATCAGTATTAATTTGACCACTTGTTTATATGATACATATTTAAAGTACATTTACGCTGTTCTCAATTATTTGACCAATTCATTCTCTTTCTGTCAGTACTCAACCTATACAGGGTGGAAATTTAAAACGGGACACAAAGGGCAGGTACCTGAACCGTTGTAGCTACATGAAAACGTTCTTAGGACACCATCCTTAATTTTTTGAGAAATATTGAACTGCATTTACGGAAAATTTTGATGCTAATCGATCCTGTTCCTTAAGAGGATCAAAACGGTCTAAGACACTTACTTAAGTATGAGTACTAGTTATAGTTCCATCAACGAAGGTACTCGTCGGTGAAGCGGATACGGCGGCGTGTCGTACGAGCGCGGCAAGTGTGTTTTTCGCGTTTTTCTAGATTTCTGACTTTTCTAGTACTCATACCTCAGTTGGTGTCTTAGAGTGTTTTGATCCTCATGAGAAAGAGGATCGATTGAAAAAAAAAAATTTATTTTTGAATACTAACCATTTTCCTGACCGTATTTTTTTTTTTCAAAATCCGTGAATGCAGTTCAATGGTTTCCTAAAAGCGTTTTCATGTAGCAACAACGGTTTAGGTACCTGCCCTTACTGCCCCGTCTTAAATTTCCACCCTGTATATTACTAGATGTTACTAAGATAATTATTTCTCTTTGAGAGTGAACACCACTTTCATAGCCACAGGTATGAGATGTTCTCCGGAAACAATAGTGAGGAGTCGCCAGCTCATCACCTATATAAGTTTTCGAATATACCCTCTCCATTAGGTCTTTTACTATCTGCACTGGAAAGCTGCCACCCACCAGTGTGTGTTGCCAGTGATTACTTATGGCAGTGAAACGTTGTCGATAACTATGGGTCTGATAAGAAGGATCAAGGTCACCCAGCGTGCAATGGAGAGAGCTATGCTCGGCGTTTGCCTACGTGATCGGATCAGAAGTGGAGATCCGTACAACTAAAGTTACCGACGACGTCGCTCGAATGATTGCTCAGCTGAAGTGGCAGTGGGCATTACACATAGCGAGAAGAGCCGATGGCCGTTGGAGCGGAAAGGTTCTAGAATGGCGACCGCTCACCGGACGACGCTCCGTGGGTAGGCCCTAGGCCCCCGACAAGGTGGACCGACGATCTGGTGCGCGGTCGCGGGAATCCGTTGGACGTGAGCAGCGCAGGACCGATCGTAGTGGAGATCCTTGGGGGAGGCCTATACACAGCAGTGGGCTGAAACGACGACTGGAATGGCTGGAAAGGAACTAGATGGCACATTCAATATTTTTCTTCCAACTCCCAGTTCAGCATGGTAGATTATAACATCTATCAAAACTGACCTTCAATATATTTCTTCCAACTCCCAGTTCAGCATGGTAGATTATAACATCTATCAAAACTGACCTTTAATATATTTCTTCCAACTCCCAGTTCAGCATGGTAGATTATAACATCTATCAAAACTGACCTTCAATATTTTTCTTCCAACTCCCAGTTCAGCATGGTAGATTATAACATCTATCAAAACTGACCTTCAATATTTTTCTTCCAACTCCCAGTTCAGCATGGTAGATTATAACATCTATCAAAACTGACCTTATATTAGACTAACGGCTGCCCGCCGTTTCACCTGCGTGGTTCCCGTTCCCGTGGCAATATCGATAAAAAGAAGCCTATGTTTTTTTCCAGGCTATCTACTATCTGAGTGCCAAATTTCATCCAAATAGTTCAGTAGTTTTAGCGTGAAAGAGTAACAAACATCAAAAATCCAAACATCCTCAAAAACCTTCGCATTTATAATATATTAGTAGGAGATAGTAGGAAGAATTTGGGTTCTGTGCCACAGCTAATAAAGCCTATATTATCTAATCAGAGCGTCCGATATCAGTTACCAGACTGATAACGACTAGACTATTCTCGTAATACCGATATTCTGGCCTAGTTCAGATAAAGCCATTTTCGATCCATTTGCGTCTATCTATAGTTTTAAGTGCGAAGATAAAATGTTATAATTCTGTCGAGTGCTTAAATACTTCCTTGGTTAAAGGTATTAAAACGTTTTTTTTTTCACAAAATTGTTGTAGTAAATTGCCTAATAATCAATGATAATTGTGTGTACTTCAATCTCGCATCGTGAAAATTGGGAAGACTATATTTCTAATAATGTTTTTTTTTTGTATTCCTGGCGATAGTTTTTAATACGTTTTAACCTGTAACTGCTTATTTTTCTACATCATCATCAGACATTTGTGATGTCCCCACTGCTGGGGCACTGTCCTTTCTAATGGATAGATAAGGAGAATTTCTGTCATATTTTTATTTGTCTATACTAATATTATAAAGAGAAAAGATTTGATTGTTTGTTTGTTTGTTTGCATTGAATAGGCTCCGAAACTACTCAACGGATTTGGATGAAATTTGGTACACAGATGGTAGATAGCCTGGTTATGAACATGGGATACTTTTTATCCCGATATTTCCACGGGTGAAACCGCGAGCGGCCGCTAGTCATTAATATTTAATTAATAATTTAATAAGTACATCACTACAGTGCTAATCTACTTCCGAGTCGCATACACACACAAAGTACTTCCTTTCCAAAGTAGGGCACGTAGAGACACTTTACATTAATATAGGGTTGTCACTAATAAATAAATAAAAGATTTTTTTTACTTGTGTTTGAACTTTTTGTATGGAGTCCGGCCTATTCAAATCCATTGTATGCGACGCCATTTTGAAAATAGGCACATATAAAGTTCTTTTTATTTGTATTTTTTTTTTATTTAAAGCGCAACATTAAGTTTTGGAATAAGTAAACTTCAAAGAACATGTTTTACTATTCCTTCTTTAAAATCACAATATTTTGCTTACATTTCAATAATTCGTACACGTGTTTCATCTCACAACCCTACACTTAGCTACACAAGGCAACAAATTAATATGCAACGCGAATTCAGCGCACGTTCATGCTTACATTGTCCTGACCCATTTGTATGAGAAAATGAATTACACTATTTGATATAAATTAATTAAAAATTTCTGTTAATGTAAGAACTTTCTTGAATAAGTTCCAGAGAAGAAGTAGTTTTCACCTTTCTACAACAAAGTAAAGCCTTCACTTTTTTATTCTATAGCTCAGGAACTAGTTGTTTCTAGTCGTATTTTAAAATATTTCTTACTTGCTTCCGCGCGCATTTTCATCCGCGTATTCCCGTTCCCGTGGGAATATCGGGATAAAAAGTAACCTTTTTTTATGATTTTGTATTTTTTGCATTTTTCAATGCTATTTTTATACTTATGGTAATTTTTAAATAGAAAAATATTGGAAAAATTAACTCGGCCACAAGTGAATTCTCAGACGGGAATCGAACCCGCGACCTTTGGAAATCCGGTCCAATGCTCTCTCTTGTGGCCGAGTTAATTTTTTCCAATATTTTTCTATTTAAAAATTTACCATAAAAAGTAACCTATTTACTTTGCGCCCTTTCAATTCTCTTTTTATGAATGACGGGGAGACTCTTAGAATTCATTAGACCTGATCTTAAGTATTGATAAGGCTGAAGATGGAAGCGAACGATGGGAGTCGAACCTGGGTCACGGTATACCTATGTATTTCAAGTCGAGCAGTAGTTGCACTCAGCCAGTTCCGGGCGATAGATATCTAGAGCGGTAGGGTTGGCATTCAAAATTTTTGTTAAATTTAAAGTTCTTTCAATAATGGAAAAAATAGAATGATTGTTTATACCGTTTTTATCATTTTGTTTAGGTACCACCTTTTTCTTTTATCATTTTAATTTAATTGATATAAAGTTCATATTCAAATTCTAAAACGGCGGATTCAATAGTAGTTTTTAAATGTAAAGTCAACAACACGTCTGACTTTACACCTGCAAAAACCACCGCTTATTCATTATAATCGGTTCAGTAGTTTAGTTGCTATATATAATCAGACATACGTAAGCTATAAAAAAAAACTACTTTTTATTAATAAAACCTTTTAGTACAGTATTATTAAATACTTTTAAATCATTAAGAAACAATTTATCAATAATAATTACTATGTAAATACATCTCAAACAGAAGAAATGTCTGTTAACAAAAGTCACCATATCCATTATAATCTTTTATTTTTCCTTTTACAATGCTATTTTTATGTGATAAATATTAAACAAGAAAATATACTACAAAAAAGCAACTTGTCTCATGTCGCCCTGACGGGATCGCCATCCCTGACAGGCCGACATGAGATTTGTGCGTAAAATGCAAAATTAAAAAGTTGTAATTAGATGGCTGTTTCATCTTAATCGATAGTCAAACATTTGTAAAAATGTTTCTTTCGAATGCGAGAATATTTATCTCATGAAGAAACGACGGTGGCCAACACCGTAGAAAGGTGATTATACTGGAAAGATTCGACCTGTCATCATAGATCTCTGTAGTAGCATAATTGGTTAGTGCTTTGGGCCTGGGCCGGATCACCATATCCATGGTATTGGTATTGGTGATGATGATGGGCTCTTTTCTCCGCATTTAGACTCTCATTTGTCACCATATCCATATGTAATAAACGTTATAGTCACACATATAATTTTTATTAATATTAATTAATAGATATTGCCAATTGCTTAAAAAAGACGTTAATTTCTAAAAAATCAAGATATGACAAATTATTTAATATACTAACACGCTCGTCTCGCTTGACGCGGCAACCGCTACTGTTCTATCATCAGCGAAAACCAGCGAGACGCCCTGTAGAGGCGCGTGTTTGTGTGCGTGCGTCTTTCGGATGTATGCATGCAGTGCAAGGACTGATTGGACTGTGCCCGGGTCCCCTGGGTCTAATACTGGTTGTTGTACCACTAGACCACAGAGGCGGTTAAATCTATGCTAAAAATCAAGTCGATTGGTTGCTTAGTTAGGGCGTCAAGAAAGAAAGAACTAACAAGCACATTTTCTAATTTATAATATTAGTCAGGATTAGGGTGCGTGGATAAGATGAATGGGTGTGACTACAAGTGCAGCCAACACCCAATGACTGAATGTCCATTACGTTACGATTCCTGGAGAAACTCGAGATTATATTAACAATTTCTAAACATATATTGATGTCAGTTTGTTTAAACAGACCAATTGCCTGAGATTGATTACCATCAGAAGAGCAACGATATGGTATGATGATAGACTTATATGAATTACTGTCCCCAATTCGACAGAATAATTGAGCCTATAAAATGCAATCTGTTACATGTTTAAAATATACCAGAAAGTTTAGTATGGCATATTTTGAGTCTTATTCTTAATGTGTTAGAGTCGACATTCCAAAAGTCTGTTTAGTAAAGTGAGTAGAAATTTTAACTGTACCAATATTTTAATGCAAAATTCTCTCTGTTCAATCCCAGTTTTGTTGCTTTTAGCTTTACATATTATGTTCACTGATGAATCCATAAAAATAACAGCTCATTTTATTTACAAAGATCAATCAATGGAAGTCTGGAAATGTCTTTCCTTTAATTTTAAATCTACAGATGTTTTGTCATTAGGGTGACCCACTTTATCATAATTATTTTCACAGCCATTGTTAATTATTTTAATGACTAACACAAACGCCAAAACAATAGTTTAGCTATGTCTGTTTCAACATTAATTTTCTTTTAAACCCACTTATGAATCCAAGTTTAATATTTTAGGAGTTTAATCCCACACAACATTATTGTGTATTTTCGTTGGATCTCACATTTTTAAAATGGAAGAGAAATACGTGTTATTGTCGTTGAATCCCAAAACTATTTCCGTTGGACCTAAAATGCTTTTAAAAGTTTGAATGCGGGTACTTTTAACAACAAAATTATCAAAGGTATTTTCAAGAATTGGGATAGTTCTTTCTCTTTAGTTCTTTAAGACCTAAAGCCAAATTAGTCATAAACGATAAAGTGAATCAGAAATCAGTAACAAAGCCTTAAAACTGACTCAACGTTCAAAGTTCTGTTCTATAGACCTTGCATACGACGATGCTTTGGCCTTTGCCAACCATCATAAGTGTTGTTTGTGCGAGTGGAGGAATAATTCGTATTTCTTCAACTATTATAATAGGCTATTTGACAGGTTTTGAAAATCCATTTTATGTTATGTAGTGGAGTTTAAGGAACCCAGTAAAAGTTTTTTTTAAATTCTGGTACATATTTGCTGAAAAATATCAAATTAAAAATTCAATATTTAAATAGCGCGCCAAAACGCTACTTTGACAATATGGCGCTGCAACGGGTCGGTGACGTCACTTGCCTGTATTCTGCATATCATCCACATACGTAGTCAAACGATGTTTACAAGCTGGTGACGTCATTATAATCTCGACGAATCAGGAGTGTTTTGTGTCACGTGACAAAACGTTTAAAAATGAATTATTATTTACGGATTTTTTTAAAAAATTATAATTATTTTCAACTTACGTTAATAAAAAACCATTTTTAAACTCATAATTTATACTGATAACAGTAATTGACACTTTATTTTTCGCATTGTCAAATAGCCTATTGCTTTACTTACATAAAAAGGTGTAAAACTAATTTAAAACATGGTGTCACAGATGGTGTGTTGTTGACTGTTAAATTAGACAGAAGTGTTGTGTGAGTTGATGATCTTCCTAAAATAGTGCTATGGTGACATTTCTGGTGTCCGAGGGTCCGTGTTATAAAGTGTATTATGAACTTTAATGGAACCTTGTAATAATTTTCTGGCGATATGACGAAACCGAATAAGAACAATCTACTATGTTGGTAAGTTATAGGGCCACCACATATTACCTCACAGATTATAATCCTGAGATTAAAAAAAGTGCGAGTCGGGCTCGCGCACCGAGGGCTCCGTACCAGCGTACATCCCCATACATCGTAAACATACATACTAAACCAAAAGCAAATAAGTATAAAATCACTTTTTTAAGATTTCTAAAAAAGTTTTTTATTATTTTTATTTTTCCTGTATTCTTTACATAAACTTCTATCACATAGAATAATTTCAGATTTTTCTCTATGTAAACTTCGAAGATAAGGGTGGGGGAACGGTTTTTTTTTGTTTTTTCAATTTCCATCAAAAATCGAAAATGCGGCTAAAATTAAAAGAAAAAATATTTGAGTATGTGCTAGCAGCGTTCTTTTATATGATACCCCACATGCCTTTCAATTTTTAAAACCCCCTGTCAGTGCCTGTTTTTTTTTAAATGTACATTTATCTCTCTCTCTCAAAATAGTTGGGCAAACGTCATCTAAAGCTATTCCAAATTACAAGTCCATAGCATTAGTTGTTCTTGAGATATCCAGCTGTAACAGACAGATAGACAGACTGAGCCGCACCATAAAGGTTCCTTTTTACTACGGAGCCCTAAAAAGGTAAGTGTAGCTTGAGTGATTGTAGGAAATAATTTCCGGAATTAATTAACCGATTTTAAAAATTCTCTCACCAATAGACCTACCTTATTCCTGACTGACGAAGCCTATATTTGATTGTGATTAATATTGAACCTATGTTAATTATACCATGAATACCATAGAACACTATGGCCACTAAAATACTTTTTAATTTGAATATTGGTCAGATGACGTTAATTTTGTAAATATAATCAATCAGTCATCACAATTAATAATTTCTTCCTATGTAAAAATCATTAATGCCCACCAAAGTAGTCATGGGTCAGCTTTAAAAAAAGCAAAGGTTCTTTTTAACTGGTTAAATGTTTGTGCTATCTCATTACAAAGAGGTATATTGGCAAAACATTTTATACTTAACTAAAGTTCATAAATACAATAGGTTACGATACAAAGTAATTGTTTATCATTGACTAATATTATTTTATTTTGTTTCAGTTCCGGACTTATGTCATCGTCCATCGAAGAGGTAAGTGACAACTATTTTCATGGTAATTTTTATGATAAGCTACTTAAAACCATATACTATATTATAGTACCTTTTATCACATAAAAAATACCATTGTAAAATTGGAAATTAAATAGTTATAATAATCTAACTATATTTGCATTCGTTTGACATAACAATCGGAGTCGTTTAGCCCTACAAATACTACAATCAATAGTATATGAAAATATAGTTTACACTCACACCAATTAACCTGGACTAGGTTAATTGGTGTAAGTGTAAAAAAGCAAGCAACGTAAGTAAGCTCCAAAGTAAGCAGGCTTGTGTTAAGGGATATTAGAGCAACGGATATAAATACATATAATTATACATATATAATTAAGTATTTATGTGTAGAAATTAATAGTGATTTAAAACAATCGCTTGTCCCTTTAAACTTCCAACAAACGAGTTAAATTCAGTGACATTTAAATTACGTTCAGCGTTAATCGGGGTATTAATCTGTTGCTGCACTCGGTTCTTAGTACTTCTTAGATAACTTAATTAGATAATCAGTTGTCACTGTCGATTACATCAATTAGAATGTAGAATTTCGCGGTTATTATGAGGTAGCCAGCTAATCCGATCAAGTTGGAAGATTAAGCTCTAATTCGCCCACTTTCACCGTCTGAATTTTGTAAACTGAATTCAGCCAGTTTTGGTTCCTGGAAGTCCGCTTGGCTAGCTACCACCTTCATATCTAAGTCTGAAGCCATATAACAACAATGTTTTCAATATTGTACCCCGCATGCGTTCCTCTAATTAAATATTCGATCTAGCTTTGTTGGCTAGATATTTTTGTTAATCAGTCCAAAACAACAGCGTCTGCTAAGTAATGCAATCAAGATGTCCTCATATAAGGGATAGGTTATTAAAACTGACCGTAAATAAGGCAAGTGAAACCGTACCCCATCTGCCTACAGATAACGCATCATGTGATAATATTTACAGTCCGAACACAAACTGCCGTGCCTGCTGAATCATATTACGCTTCTGCATAACATTAAACAGTTATTGGAATTCAGGACAATTCGGAAACTTACTCATCGACGACGTACCAAAACATCTGCTAGTTTTTAGGAATAGCAGAACACTAGATAGGTGGTTAACATTTTCATTTACCTTTGATGGGACTCGAGACTTTCTTGACTTACGATCGGTTTCAATAGCCTATCCTCAGTAAAGATAGGCTCTAGCACAGAATACTTAATTGGCTCTAGTAAGCCTATATTTTACTGAGGATACGTTATTGAAGCTTTGTTGCCTAGATTTTCAGTTCAAAATAACAGTGGTTGCTAAGTAACGTAATTTTTAGTTAAAGATAGATTAATTTGAATGTTCAAAGTCTTCAATAAAGTCGGTAATTTGAATATAAGTATTTCAAAAAGTCACACACATCACAGCACAATTTGTCAGTCATGCATGAGTGAGGTTTTTTTTTGAGACGTTTTCAACTTGCAAACTGTGCACTCGACCACAAAAGTCGTCAGTTTTTTCAGGGTTTTAGTATGTTTATAGACCACCCCAAAAAGTTATAAGTAGTACTGTCTTATCAATGACTATTTTAAACGCGCGCAGTTTTTCGTTCCTTATCTATTATTATCTAACCTTGATTTAATTTTACCATTAAGTACAATACAAGCTTATTTGACATTATCAAGGTAATGTCTATGACTACATGACTGTTGACAAAGTTAAACCAAATTCTTGATCTAAGATTGATTTAAGAAAATAATAAGATTCAACTTATAAGAAAAACTTATTTGATTTGATTTTACTTAGTACTTATTTTTTAGGAAGCTTTATTTAAAAAAGTAATAGATATATAGAAAACGTTTATATCACAAATAATAGAACATTAAAAAAACTCTACTGATCATGTACGAAGATGCGACCAGCCAAACTTAGTTCTTTTTTTACTAATTATTCAGGACATAAAGATAGTACAGGATGATTATTGATCATGAAGCATAAATCATTTGACCATTGGAAGTATTGGAACACATGTTTAATCCATCACAATGCAAGATGTTTCACATCCCGCGACTGACAGTCGCCTCGTGTCGTGTCTAAAGTTTACAAAAGAGTTTTTCTGACCGATTTACGAAAATGTTTGCATCATCGAAGACGTAAAATTATGTATAGCATTTACTGATTGCGTAATAAATAGCTTGAAGCTCTTCAGCGTCAACGAGGTATTTATATAGGTACGTTTTTAAATAAATATTAACCCATTCACAGAATAAACAAAAATGTCCATCACAGAAACTTTCACGAAAAAAGATTAGGTATTTAACTTTTTACACTGTAAATAGGAATAAAATAAGTACTCCTAAATAAAATAATAAGATATCTATTAGTAACTCTATTTGAGGACTTTTGGTGGGGTGACTCGCGACGCGAGCATAGGCAGAATCACTATCAATATCAAATGCTATCATTCAAACATTATTCAAATAGCTTTTATGCCTTATTAGACTGTTTATATATATTACTGTTATGTTAAGGTCACTTTTCAATTTGACGCCTCTGTATGAAATAAAACAGGGAGAAAAAACAGCCCTTGACGAGTTTCTTGCCGGTTCTTCTCGTTACAAGGTCTCCCGCCGTAGGGTTTGTGAACCGATGGCGTAGCTTCTTTGACGTTCATAAGTGCTTGTAACAGCCTAGACTGAATAAATGATATTGACTTTGACTTTGACTATAAGATTTTGGGCATAGATTTATCATCGGTCTCCGCCTTGCTACAACGAGATACCGCGCTTCATACTAACAACGGATCAAAAAATGTGAACACAAATTTTGACGTTTTAGTTACTAGCTGATTCTGTTGCTAGGGATGATTGTTGATGCCAAAACCGTTATCACAGTAGACTGTGCCGTTTGTGGCAGAGTAAAACGGCCACAAGCTAAATGTATGAAGGTGGTATCTAGTTGTAGCAAACGGAGACCAATAAATCTATGATTTTGGGTTTAAGTTTATTACCACTAGAAGCAGCGTTATAAAATATTTTCTGGGTAACTAACTGCGGAAACCACTTGTACGACACAAGAATAGGGAATACTGTCTTAGTACCTAATTTGGGACATCCTGTACAGCAAGGAAGTATTGTGTTCCTAACAGGATGAGGTAAACTGTACACTATTTCTGGAGACGTTTTACAGATGCTTTTAACATGTCTTGTTAAACTATTTGTTTAATAAATGTATGGTGCGTTTGAAGCGCTCGTGGCTCTTGACAGACTGATAGTACTCGATCACGTTTTTTAAGGAACGTTCGGTCCGGCCAGATGTCGGATGGGTGACCGTAAAGTTGCATTACAACTGAGCGCTTCCGTGCTTCGGAGAGCACGTTAAACCGTCGGTTCCGGCTGTTGTCATTAGATAACAGTCGTGGAGCGAAGTCAGAGGCCTTATAGGCGGCTTGATAAACTCTGACCTTCAGAGGTGGTCACTAATCCTCATACGATAGGAAGAAAATGAATGGATCCTTGTGTGTAAACAAACATTGAAGACTATATAGTGGCTTCTTGGGGATCCAGCCGCGATTCCCGTTCCTGTAGGAATATCAAGATAGAATAAAAATATCCTGTATTTTATTCCAGTCTCAAACTATGTGCAAAATGACATCTAAATCCGTGCAGCTATTTTGTGGGATTGAGTAACAAATATATTATAACGTCGAAACTTTTTATTAATATAATATTAGTAGAATATACCAACAGTCACGAGCATTGGCACGTATACACTTAACCCCGGCGTGAGTGAGGTCGAGTATGTCATACCCGAGAAGTTTTTAAACGCAGATTATTTAATTTTACTGTTGCCTTGCGAGTCTCGTCTTTGCAGTAGCAGGAGGGAAGGGTCTTTTAAGACCTTTCAGATTTTTTTTTGTTATAGTGGTTAGATACTATTGTTATGTTGATTTGCCCAAGAAGTTTTAATTTTGATACATTTTTATGCGAAAAGAAGCTGAACTACTTAAACATTTATTTTTTAAGAAATTTTTGAGACTTTGTTATTTTAATGAAAATTACTCTTTTTCAATTTAATTATGTTTTTTTTTATTTACTGATCCTGTTGAATGGACACTATTATATTAATATCTATGTGCGAATTACACAATCATAGAAAAAAAAATAAGCTTGAAGTTTCGGGTATCTCCTACCCACCTCATAGCTAGTGTAACAATTTCTCACCTCATTCATGCCGGGTTAACAACCTTATCGCATTGACGCGTACGGCAACAAAGCTTTCTCTGTCCAAAAATTTCATTCAATATTGTTATGTGACAAGGTTGCTTAGTGTTTCTATGTCATTGCACGTGACTGTACAAATATATGTGTAGAATATACAAATAAGTAAATATATAAACATTTGCATACAATCACACCAATTATCTAGCCCACGTTAAGTTTCATGAAGAACTAGTGTTATGGATACTAGATAACGGATAAACATACTTATATACTTTTTTTTGTAAATACATACTTAATATACATATTAAACATGTTCATGCACACAAATATTTGTCTTGTCCGGGGATCCAACCCGGGACCTCTGGCGTAGAAAGCGGAGCGGGGTTAGTACCCCTGCGCCAAACAGGTCGTCAAAGTATAACTCAATAAGAAATAAAAATAATTCACAATCGATATAAAAAACATAAAAAGTTGTTGTAATGTCAAAAACTAAAGTAGGGTCCAAAACAAAACAACAGTTATTTGTGTTTTGATTTGGACCCTAGCTTTCCTGAAATCGCAAAAGAAACAGTTGTTTCATACAGAATTTTATTTGAACTCTTCTAAAACGTTTTTTTTTTGCGATTTCAGGGTTTCTCCTATTCAAAAAGTTGTTCGTAGTGATGAGTTCAACAAATGGATTTTAGCAAAGACAAAATAACGTTGTATTTAATGTTTAATAATTTATTCTGGCTATTTGGTAAATGTTTACAAAATCATTGCCACCAAATCAAACTTGAGTTCACCAAACTTCAAAGTAAAAACATTTAAAAATAACACAACGGAAATTCGAACTTAAAAATAAGTTTTACCTACCACAAACTTAATTATAAGAGACCATTAATCTTGATCATATAAACTAACAGAATATCCTTTAAATTCCTTTAGAGAGATTTTTATTTTTATCTCAAGCGACACACAAGATCCATTATAGTCTTTCATCTCAATTTCTATTTTGTTTACTTTTTTCATTATAATTCATTATAAGTTCTGACTGGACATCCGTTTACTCAAGATATATTTTGGTTGCGTTACAACTCTATCATAGACAAATGTTTAAAGGAAAATGCTGAAACATGGTCATAAGGATTTTGTAGTACTGTAAGAATTCGTCTAACTAACCTCAGTCCTAACCTCATCTGATCTGGGCCCTTAGCCGAAGTAACAGTTAAAAAACGATAGGGAAGTTCGAAAAGAATAATGATTGGCGGATTAGAATAAGCCGTACTAAGTCACGTGGCCTTACTGTAAATTAATGTGCGAATATAGACAATAACGAATCGAATTATCGTTTCGCTACATAACGATGTTATATTGTTGGCAATAGGTGTTGGTAGATGATCTTTTAAAAGCATTTACGTTTACGCAATGAAGTGATGTAAAAAAGCTTTGTTTTGATAAATATTAAACAAGAAAATATACTAGAAAAAAGCAACTAGTCTCATGTCGCCCTGACGGGATTTGCTCTGTAACTTCCGAGTTTTAGGTTTCAGAAATCGATAAATATTGCTCTATTTTAAAGGTTACTAAGTTCGATATTGCTCTTACTTAGTAAGAACATCAAATCCAATTCAAATTCTTAAATAATTTTAATTAACGTTACTTTGATCTAGCAATTGCAGCTGATACCGAAATAGCTTGCTTGCTAGTTTTTTTCGGCAAGTTATTTCAAAATTTATTCTAGAAATACATAGCGTGTTTTTTTAATAAAAGAAATCGTTTACAGTCCAAAGAAAAATATACAAGTATATTTAGTCAGACTAAATTGGGAATTTAATCTATACTAATATTATAAAGCTGAAGAGTTTGCTTGTTTGAACGCGCTAATCTCAGGAACTACTGGACTATTTAGAAAATTCTTAGACCATTAGAAAGCTACATTTCTTCCGAGTGACATAGGCTATATTTTATCCCTATATTCCCACGGGAACGGGCACCACGGGCACCACGCGGGTAAAACCGCGAGGATCCGCTAGTGATAAATATTTACAAGATCCTTATCGGTCACTTAGTATATCAGTAAGCTCCGTGTTGACACGCAATATCTAATCACAGTGACTTTATCTCCCCCAATCTTAATGCATGTCACGACGGATTAGTAGTACTTATTAATTAGTACTAGCTTTCAACAGCAACAAGGTTAAAGAATAATTGAAAATATGGAATGGTTGACGATTTAAATCATCGCCATTTTCATTTTATTAATTATTTACCCGCATGGTTCCCGTGGGAATGTCAAAAAAACCTTTCTTAATGTTCGCCTACATCATTAAAGATTTTCATCTTAATATTATTAGTATTTATTAGTTGTTTAATAGTTATTTATTAGTATAGATAATTATCGTAGAAATATTGGAAGACTTAATATTTTTCGATGCACAACGTTATTTTAGCTCGTCTTAAAACCTCGAAACTATTTGTAGAAAGAACTTATCATTATGAACAACTTTGTATAGGTAAGAAGCAACCCTGAGAATGCAAGAAACAATGCTGTTCATTACCTTTTTTTGTTTGAACTCTGCTAAAATATATGTCAATTGATATTTCTCGCGATTTTCTAAGGACATTCAAACATTTTCAGAGTTGCTTCCAAACTCAAAGATGTTTGTAATGATTCTATTATAAATTTTATTCCATAAAAAAGTTTCGTCAAAATTCCAATACACTGACCTTGAAACAATTTCCAAGTTAATAAATTGCTATTAGTTTGTGTTGCTAATGCCAAAAACACGCGTATTGGCTCACAGTAAATAACAAGAATGAATATATAAAAACAGATATCACCGCGGACACTGCTTTTTGTGGCCACGTCTGCGATTAGGTGGTACGTATTGCGAGTAAAGTTATATAATTTATGGTTTTATCACTGATTTCCTGATTTTTTGCCAGAAAATTACGTATCAAAAAATTTCAGCCTTTCGATGGCCTTGATGCCTTATTACGAGTATTATGGTTAAGTAAAAATAATTTCGTTGCATAAAACAGAAAAACCAGCTGCCTACTAAGAAAATTTTTGTTTTTTAAATACCAGGACCTGTAATAAGAAGATATTAAATAGAAATCTCTCATTTTAAGTAAACTTGTGTTTCTATGAGAAAAAAAATCTGTAAACCTAAATACCCATTACATTTAGTGCTTAAAAAATAATCTTTTAAGCAAAATTTCTTTTCTTACTACAAAAATTTGTTTCTTCTTATCACTATTATATCTTATAACACTCATAAGTACTTAAAAAACATGTACTTATATATTATTTTTTTCTAAAAATTTACTATCATTTTAAATTTGTTGTATTTGCGCTGTATGTAACTGAACTCCTCCGCCACAGTTAAAGTCGAAACGGCTTTTGTAGCGGTGAGAAAATTAAATATCATGTTTTTTGTAATACTTTTAGTCAATAAATGAAAGAAATAAAGAAAGAAGGGAAACCAAAAATCCACAATACATATTCAACGAGTTTGATAAAAAATAATTATATATTTTTTTTCAAATAACGATGCTATTTCATACGATTTTTTTAATTTGAAAAATATGTAGGTATTTGAAAAGAATTTGAAATAAATGTGTTGCTCATCTACAACTGCCATCGTATCATAAATGATAGAACTGCCCACTGCCCACGATTTCTCACGGCCAAAATAGACTGTTTGGGATGAGACGCCCAAGTGTCAGTGCAGTGTTAGGCCTCCGCTGTGACAGTCAAGGGCGAAGCCTTAAAGGAGTTCGGTGTAGCAAAAACAAATTATTCGAACTTTTTTCGAAAAGCTTTTAGTGTCAAATCTATTACTGGTGTGAAATCTGCCTTTGTGGTTAATAAATGGTTTTGAATATTAACTAGTAATTAAAGTAAATACGTGTGTGTAAAATTGTGCAACAATTTCAAGAATTATTGTAATGGAAAAAGTTTTTGAACTTTTAAAATATTTCAGATTATTTAATTGTAATCTTAAATAAAAAATATTGAGATAAAAGCCAACGTCTGTTTAAGTCCAGAACTATCAAGTTTAATATAAGTTGAACTCAAATGTTAAGACTATGTTTTAGTTTGACTGTGTGACATACAAGGTGTTAAAGCAATATCCACATTAGGTGTTATACATGTTCTAACAAGTAAATTTTATTAATTTAATATGGTCTCATCATAACTTACTTTAAAATAATGTGTGGTGTATGTCCCTTAAAATTTAAAACAATGTCGGTATTTATATCTTTGGAATACTTGAAGTTAAAATTTGTTGAGGTAGTCCTGTAAAACAATTCAATATTCCAAACTTCCGACACCTTTCGTGGATTTTCCAAATTATTTATATCTACAAACTCAAAATGAAAACTATTGTTTACATAAACAAGCATTTTTAGGTAGGTATGTCATTTAATTTCCACTTACTTTGATACTAATCCCTTTGCAAATAAACAAATGACTATCGCATCGCATTTATACCAATATCGTGGTCTAATGATACCAATATTTAAACATGATTTGGTATCCATAACAATAGCTAACTAAAAAGTTCTCAACGCTTTTTTTTATTTTCAGTTTCATTACATTTTTTTTTTGCCGCAAAGGCATGTACAATTTCACACGCTGTTTTATTAACTGGCTATTAGACTAATATACGCAACATTTATCAGCGAACACGTTTGACAGTGTAATGCGTCACGACCGTGTGAGTAATGGTCTTGTAAACACGCCGGGAATGCTCAACAGCTGGTCTTTTACACTAATGACCTTTTTTCAGCGGACCAAAGAGGTTTTTCTTCAAACGATTTGCGTAATAGCAACAACCGTTTATATAGTAAAGCTGTTTGTGAAAGAGTTAGTGTAATGAATGAATCCTTTAAAGTTTATGTTTGAGAAAAACTTTCTCATTAACAGAATGCTAGACAGTTTATGGAATAGTCTTCCGCCATTTTTTAAATAATGCTCTACCGCGAATACTCAACAGCTGGTCCTTTACACAAATGTTTTTTTTTTTCTGCGAACCAAAGAGGTTTTTATCAAACGATTTACGTAAAAGCGATCGTTTGTGCGATCGGTTGTGAAGCTGTTGGTGAAAGAATTTTAGTGTAAATTGTAATGAATGAGTCTTTTTAAGTTTATCGTAGTAGAAAAAACCTCGTTAATATATAAAAGAATGATAGGATAAACAAAAGCAATAGTCATAGTCTTTGTTATAACATCAAACGTGACGATAATAGCGCTTTTCCCGGAATGCACTGACAAACTGACATCTTATCTCAAAATGCCGGAAAACAACTATGCTAAAAAGGTTGTTTGTGTTTGCGACAGACTTAGATTCACTTCACTTCACCAACGCGCTTCTTACGTTTGCCTTAGTTTCGTTTGTTATTGCAGAGACCGGATTCATGAATTGTATTAAAATTCATTCAAATTTAAAATCAAAGATTTTTATTCAAATATACTTATAGATAAGTGCTTTCGAATAGTCCAAATTTTTTTTCCGTACCATCCATTCAGTACATCTTTTAACTGATAAGAAGAACGGCCGCAAGAATCTTATCAGCTTTAACAGAAACAACAATATTTACAATGGAACATGTTGTTGCCAAACACAAATCTATAAATTTAAAATTTACCATAAGTACAAATCTACAATCTTGAAATATATTTAATTCAATCTACATTGTATTTAACAAATCTAGAAAACGTCTCAATTCAACCGTCTCACAATTCTTATCCCGTAAGATGTATAGTTTGACATCCAATTTCATTATAATGAGCATCCAACTTGTCAACTGCTTCCTCTGGGTTAGAGTTATGTGTTTATTTTAAGTTGTTGGCTTTGTTAGCTGGCCGATTATTCCAAATGTAATATTTATATAATTCCTTCTTCTCACCTAATTTTGATACTTGTCACGAGGTAGTATCTCGTCGTCTGTCTTTCCTCCTTCTTTCCTTTCCTCCCTTTTTGACGTAGTGGTATCAGATGTTCCAATCTGATCCCCCTATATTCTGATCCACTGAAGAATCAATTTTTTATTCTTTTTTATTCAAATGACATTACACTTAACACAAATTTGTCATTCTTTCTAATCGAGTCAATTTTTCGCAAACTTTTACATATTTTGATTATTATCTTGCTTCGAAATATTAATCTTCATAATTTTATTATATTTTGTGTCTACGCCTACGCTAAGCCAACACCCATAAGTACTTTTGCGTCGATGACATGTTAATTGGTCTCAGCATTCCCGCGATACTGTTTTTTAAGCAAATAAAATAATACTTTAGGAAGCTCCGTAAACACTTTTTAATACAATTGACGTCCCGTAATTTGTGGATTTCCCTTTGTTTTTTCTGTGCAGTGATAGTTATAATTATTTTTAGCTGGTCACAATTTATAACTTCATGTCTCAACCGCACTAATGCGTCATAGTTTCGTATGCAAACAAAACATCTTTCGAATTCTTGAGACTATTATAGAAATAGAAATAGAAATAGAAATCATTTATTCATAAATATAGGTACAATAATGGTCTTATATGTATACATTTAACATGTTTAAAGTCCTATCTATGTTTTACCATTTTCGGTGTACGAAATTTAAAAGAACAGATTTATAATAGCAAAATTTAACAAATTATTCATGGTTACAAATTAATAAATTATATCATTAAAATTATTCATTTTATAGTATCATGTCAATATTATCAAAATCATCATTACAAAAATCTCTTATGTCATAATAGCATTTGTCAATCAATAGTTTAGTCAATACATTTTTGAATTTCGTTTTGGTTAAGTTGGTTAAGTCTTCTGGCAGCTTATTATAAAAACGTGGAGCCATGCTGACGACACTCTTATCCATCATTGCTGTTTTACAACGCAGAGTACGAATATAGGGCTTCCTAGGGCGAAGGCGAGAATCTTTTGCAAACTGTACCTCAAATAACTCAGGATTACATTTAACGAACATACAGCATTCAAGGATATAGAGGCTGGGAAAAGTTAATAATCTTAAAGACTTGTAATAAGGTTGGCAACTTTCTATCGTTTTCAGTCCACAAATTGCTCGAATGCATTTCTTTTGAGCTCTAAATATGATTTCTCTGTACGTTGAATTACCCCAGAAAATAATGCCATATCGCAATGAAGAAACAACAAAGCCGTGATATGCCACCAGTAAAGTTTTTTGATCTACAGATCTTGATAGCATGTACAGTGCATATGAGAATTTGTACAGTTTTTTACAGATTTCTATTGAATGGGACTCCCAGGACATATTACTGTCAATGAGGACACCTAAGAATTTGGCAGTGTTTGTTGTATTGACAGTTACTCCTTGAATCTCTATGTCAGAATTTAGGACAGGTTTTCTTTGTGAAAAATGCATTATATTTGTCTTCTCTAAATTAATATTAAGATTGTTATTTTTTAACCAATTAATTATATTTGTCAGAGTATTAGATATGTCCATATTGTAGTCATCATTTTCGTCACTTTTAATAAAAACAGTACTATCGTCAGCAAACAGGGGCATTGGCATTAAAATGAGAAAAGAAGGTAAATATTGCGATTTGAGGACAATTTATAAGACTCTTTCAATGTCAAACCTCTCTGTATGGCTTTCAAATATAAAATTATCAGGTATAAATTGTATTAAAAAAAATGACTCGGATACATGTATTAAACCATTTCAAAAGACATATTAGTTTTCAAAATAAAAAAAACCGCTATAATTTCTCCAAACACGCATAAGTAGGTAGTTAACCTACAAAATTTAGTTCCGCTGCTGTTATTAGTTCAATGTTAACTACAAAAGAAAAAGAAACTGATGTGACATGTGACTGTGATAATGCGAGCACAATAATGTTATTATTAAAGTACGTGGGGGCTCCTGAAATAGAGAGAAGTGGCCACACGTCTTGTACTTTAAGGACAGTATGAGAGTATGTTTATTTTAAAACGAATCTTTTATATATGATATTTACTTCAATAGGTATTTTAAAAGAATATATATGTGACTTCCAATTAGCACTTTAAATATTACCGAAGTTTGATTTTCCGCAGTATGTTTATTTTGTCATAAAAATACAATACATATGCATCAGTACCGGCATGAACGCATGAAATATTTATGTGCCTCTATCTAATAATAAGACTGTTTACAATTTATTACGTAAACTTTATGAAACAATGAATAATAGTGAGTTTCCTAGTCAAATTGTAATGTATGGTAACACTAACTGTCTAACAGCTAAGCCAGACCTGTCGTCTGGAGCTATTACCAAGGCACTAATGTCAAAATCAGATTCGTTATATGCTTCATATACACACATATAAATAGGTGATATATTCCCGTTATTTCAAATATTCTAACTGGCATTCTTCTTTGTGTTGATGATTCACGTTTTTTTTGGGCCCAATGGGCAGCAAGTTGCCGCCAGCAACTTGACTATGTTTATGAAAACAATAGTGAGGACTGGTTTATTATTTAGCATCATCGTGGAAGGATTAGTCAGCTAGTCCCTGCGTTCCCGAGAATTGAAGTTTAATTCAGTTATTTCAACATTCATCTGATCCTGGTTTAATATTTTGATTGATAGATATGATTTATGAATATCAAACGTCGAGTGACAATCAGAAAATGCTCTTACCTGACTGACTACTCATCTCATCATTTTAAAATTTTCTTTTTAACATAATATCTTCACACTCGAAGTGATCGTAAAGATTTATTTTAAGACTAGTAAGCCACTTCTGTCTAGTCGTAAAGTTTCCATTTTTATTAGAATTCCTTTATTGTAGGAGTAAAGTTTGTTCGCGGTTTTTAGCAAACCTATTCTTTTCCAATTCAAAAAGTTTAATATGTGCAAGTGCAAGGATAGAACAGTAATGCATCAAACAAAATGCTTTAATTTTAATACTAACACTAAACAAAATACGAAAACCAATTGTTTTTAATTTGGTACTTTTTCTAAAAAAAATCTTAGTGTAATATCATTTAAGGTACCTAATTTACATAACACTTTGACATTAAATTATTCAATGTCAAAACCATATATTAAATAAAGTATTGCTCTTATCACATTGATCAATGCATTTCGTAGTACATACTATACTATTCATAAATTAAAGAGTCATAAATCATTTAATATCGTATTACGAGCATTAAGGATATTATTATAACAAAAATGTAATCGATTAGATTCGCGATGAGTTTTTTTTTTTAATTGATAAAATTATCATTAGGTTACTAAGTAATTGCATAAATATTTCTTTAACTTCATTAAAAAAAAATCTGTATGGTCTGTTTTAAATTAGCTCAGAAATAAAACTAAAGATTGTAATCTACTTCATTTATTAGTCTTAAAATTTGAGTTCAACCATATTACATATCAGTGCATTTATTTTAGCAAATTGTAAATAAATTAGAATTAAATGTTGCTGAGCAAAAATGAACTTTAAGTAAGTGAAATCAAGATACTTTTCACGAGGCCAGTATGTCTATGTGGCTAACACTAATAAAGAGTTCGCATCGGGGCCTCAGCTGTACTCCAAAACCTATATTAGTGAGTATACGTCCTTATGTATTAAACGTGCAAATAAATGATTTGGGGGTCAATATATGAAAATAAATGAAGCTAAATCACCCAGCTGGACTAAATCCGCAAAAGGTTTTTCTTTTGGCTTGTCTATAACAATCTCAGACCTTTGTACATTTCACATAACATAGGTATACAGAAATACTCTTACCAGAGAAATAATTGTCAGTGGTTCAGTAGTACCTTATATGAAAGTGCTTGTCGGATAAATCTGACTTGTGTGGTTAAAACAAAAATGCAGAATGTAGACTTATAGAATAAATCTTACCTAGACGTAAGAAATTAATTAATTTTAATATTTTCAACTGTACATACTGTACTGTCTGGACCCAACTATAAACATTTATTTTGTTTGTTTTAACACGATTCAATCTCAACAACAGTTTTGATTTAGGATACAAATCACTTTATATGATAAAATTATGTATACTAACTTAATAGTGATAAAATAGTAGCGATATATTTCTACTTTTAATTTAACGATTTAGAGCGAAAATCTGTTGTTTACATAATTTATTTTACATACAATATACGTGAAATGAAAATATATTTTAGTATTAATATTAACTTTACACCCACAAGTTCTTTGTCTGTCTGTATATTAGTAAACATAGTATTAATTTTATTGTTGTTTACTGTTATCTGGACTGGTTAGGTATGCCGTATATTATTGAAATTTATTGTCTGTCTACTAAAATTTTAGTAGGACATACATGTTCATCGTTCATCATTTCGTTTTTAATTCTATATGCTTTTGCATTTTATTTTACTATAATTACAATATTGTAATTCTAAACCATTAGCGTATCTTGAATATACTCTAATCCGTACTTAATAGATTGTTCTGTAAACTACAGTAGGATTTTTTTAGATTAGATTAGGTTTCATGTACTGTACATTCAAAAACAAGGTATCGTGAAAATTACATCGTCCAAGTTAACAAAAATGCTCATAAAATAAAAACTACTGGGCCAAAATTAACCAAATTTTTATGGGTATAAATGGCAACTATTCCGCATCGAACAAAAAAAAAACACGTAAATCGGACCAGAAACCTCGGCATAATCGGTGTACATAAAAATTGAGAACCTCCTCCTTTTTGGATGTCGGTTAAAAATGAAAGACTTGATGATGAAGATGAATTGAGTATGTAAAATATGGCAAAGCAAACTGGTCAAACTAATTATTTCCACGTATATTCATTCATATCAAATTCAATAAATGATTATAGTCCTTAAATACAGCAGACTATTAAAATCGTCTTCAATATGCTTAGAGATTGGCTAATTAAAGTAGACATTGAGTGTTTTCTGAACTTTCTTTATGGCAACAATTTCATATATAAAAAATTAATGTCAAGTGGTGATCTTTATTGCCATGATCAGTTTTTTTTTATTTCCCATCTTTTTTCCAGACTAGGCCTTTTGTAAAAAGACTAATTCTACAATTTGCCTTAGACACAGTTTTTCTATACACACAATGGGAAGACGCTTAGCCCTTAGCCTTCATCTTACCTGATGTTGAGTAATGATAAGGCTGAAGGTCCACAACCCCTGAGGAAACTGGCTAACTTATCTCTAACTGCCGAAACAAAACATTGTTGTTATGGCGTGTCAGGCAAATAAGATGGTGGTAGCTAGCCAGGCGGACTTGTAACAAGTTAAACACCAACCAAACCGAACCACCACCACTAGACTAGACCACAGATGTGACACCACTAAAGCGGTGGCAAGCACTAAAGTTCCATAAAAGCGGCTAGTTCTAGTAAATAATGTCTATGATTCTTTCTTGTCGCCAGCTCCAAGTGCGGCACTCCCGAGGCGACTCCACTGACGACAAGCTCAGCGATGACAGTCGCCCGCTCAGCCACGCCTCCGACCTCAGCCGGGATAACATACGTGAGTAAATTTATTGAAATAACCTAATGGGGATTATCTACAGGTTCATTAAATCGCTTGAAATTGTGTTACAGTATAGCTTTAACGTATAAAAACTGAACTCTATTTGTTTTATTCAAATACGATCGGTAAGCGTGAGCTTCAAGCTGCATAGAAACTGTTATTCAGTAACGTAACAAAATAAAACGCCGACCCAAAGTAAAAAGAAAAAATACCTCTAGAATTAAACGAGAGACGATCGAAAAGTTTCCGGTTTTGAGGGGATGTTGGAGTTAGATTCATTTGACCAGGTAGCTACTAATTAAGTATCTTATTAGTATATATTCCAAATTTGAACTTAATTGGGTCGTAAATATTTTAATTATTTAACGAGCAAGCAAGTCGGTAGGCAAGACAAAAACAAATCAAGATTTTTCGAAAGTGTTCGTCAGCCTTTGGTGCTCTGTGTTGAAATAAAGAATGAAGTTACAGTCCGAATTAATGCTGAAAATTAAAGCTATGTTCACCACCGTAATCCTAGTCGAAGATGGAGTCGATACAATGGTATAAAAAGACATTCCGCCGCCCCAAGAGGGCCGAGTTGGATAATAAGGCGGAAAAATGTTTGCGACTGTTTTTTTTTGTGTATTTTACTCATCGACTATGTAGAATGCGGTGTTAATAGAACCGTACAATACTAAGCTTCTTCTATTAGAACACTTGGATGGGTCCATAAAAGAAAATAACAGCGGGTTGCACTCCGGGAAAGCGGGCAGAAGTGAAAACAGCTTAAACGAAACAGCAGGAGCAGGCATACAATTTCGCCGCGCGATAGAAAGAGAGGGGGGATATTACTTCCTCTCCTACATGATGTATAAATCAGTCTTTAGTCACAGTCTAAACATGAACAGTCTTTGCACTCGGCCGATATGACGCGCTCACACACACACATACGCGCGCCGCTCGCTATCGTTACACAACCGGCCCCTCGATGTCACTGGTTTTCACTGGTAAAACAGTAGGGAGCGCGTGTAGCGGCGCGTACCTGTATAATGTAAATGCGTCATTTCGGCCGTTTGTAGCAAAGACTGTTTAGACTGTGCTTTAGTCTTGCCTATTGTTGATCCTTTATGGTCCTTAGTGTCCCTGGCGAATGCACCTCGCCGCAGCCGCCGCGGGGTTGCGCCGTGCCTCGATTCGCAGCGACCACTCACTAGATACCTGCCTGTCGACAGGGATGACTTTGACTTACGAAGACACGTTGAATCCGCAGGTAAGACTATGTCAGCCATAAAAAGTTAAGAATACGTCGATTCAAAGCGATACTCCCCATTCAACAGCAGCATGTAATACTATAGCAGCTGTAGGAGTCAAATGTGTCTCGACTCGCAGCGACCACTCTCGATGTAACTGCCTGTCGACAGGGATGACTTCGACTTACGAAGACGCGTCGAGTCCGCAGGTAAGACAGACTGTATCAGCTGTAGAAGTTAATGGAGCCTTCACTCTGTCAGCTGTAGATGTTAAATGTGCCTCGACTCGCAGCGACCCCTCATGAGAAACCTGCTTGTCGACTGTAATGACTTCAACTTGCGGAGACACGTCGAGTCCGCAGGAAACAAAAACTGTCTCGTCATTTTTTTATGTCTCCACTGGCCTTCCTTCTGGATGGATAAGGAGAATGGGCTATGACCCACCACGCGGGTCCAATGCTTGGTGGGTTTTGTGGATTAGTGGGTTTTAACGACTGCAAATGAAGAATGCAGCCGTAACCAACGGCTTTACGTTGGGCTTACGTACGGTTTACGTACGACCATTGCGATAGTTGCTAAACATCAACAATCGCAGGCTGAACGCGCAAACCACTGTGCCACCGGCTCCTCTGAAAACTGTCTCCAGAAGTTAAATATACCTAGAATCACAGGGATACACCCAAATCGACATGGATGACTGTTTACGAAAACAGCAGGAGTTCAATCCCCATGTAGGACTGACGAATATGTCAACTGTAGGTACTACTAAATATTGTAAACGCACCGTGCCTCGTCTCGCAGCGACCTTACAAGGTACAATCTTCCCGGTTGACCGGTAGAGTTTTATTGGGAAGCGTTTTCTCTGAAAGTACTAGGGTTAATGTTCTATTGTTTGTCATATAAACGTTTTCTGTAAAACTGATACTTTTTTTAATAAGACTCCCCAAAGAAACTGCTGTTGACCAGCGGGAAGTTTCCCGACTGTACTTTCCGGTCGACAGGGATGACTTCGACTTACGAAGATATACACACTTAATTTAACCAATACGCATTATATACCTAATACGTATTAAAATAATCCATAAAATATAGTGATAAAACGGATCGTAACGTATCAGAACGATTACTATTGATATAGATAGATGATAACAATAATTTGAACTTTAACTACTAACTTTGTCTTTTTTTTATTGTGTGCATTTTTAAGATTTTTTTTAAAACAACTGGGCAGGAATTGGATCCATCGTGCTTAATAATCAGGATGTGGTCTAAGGTGTTGCATGGCTTGCCCAGGAAATGCCTATTCACTCTTTTGTCGTACTTAATTTGAACTTTTAGAACTTTGTGGTAAGAATGAATATTTTCTCTGCCCAAATTATTTATTTATGTTTAGGGTCGCTACCTGATTATTTCTCTCTGCTCACTTTTACTTATCGTGTATGGTATTATTTACCAGGGCACCAGATCGAGCTGTGCCCCTACGTGACGCTGAACTCCACATCGTGCCGCGGGTACCTGCTCAAACTAGGGGCCAAGTTCCACACATGGTCCAAGAGGTTAGTTCAATAGTTTATTTTAATTTTATCATTCGGTGAGTCAACAGCTTAACATCACTACATAATAGTATAAAACAAAGTCGCTTCCCGCTGTCTGTCCCTATGCCCCTATGTATGCTTAGATCTTTAAAACTACGCGGGTTTTTTTAATAGATAGAGTAATTCAAGAGGGAGGTTTATATGTATAATACATGGTGTCGAATATCAGATTACACCGAAGCGAAGCGAGGGCGGGTCGCTAGTACTTATATAAAATACAATGTAGAAACATGCAAGCCTATAACAGATTCACACATATAACAACAAGATACGATGAAAAAATGAGCTATGATTAGTATTAACTATAAGAAAATATTGAATTATGTTAGCACAATACCACAGAATACTTAATAGTATACCCAAAACGATTATGCTGACTATGTTAAACACAAAAAAAAACATATCTATGAGAAATTGTCCGCTCTCAAATGGATGCTTCAATCTCAGCCTTTCTATTGTAGTAGACTCACTGCCGTACTCAAAGATGTGCAACAAATTTATAGAGCCTGTTTCGCGAAAGATATCCTACGGAATATTACTGAAATGTGTTTTGCTTATGTTCATAGTAATCTATATACTTAATTCAGGTTCGCAAAATTTGTGACGACTCGATAGGGACTTTGGCGCGTAGTACGCGGCCGAGTAAGGTATCAAATTAAAGGTACTCGAGTCTATTTGTTCCAAAAACTATAAAATATACAAAATGTTAAACGTGATGATCACAAACTGCAATTAAAGATTTTCGCATAATTTGGAATTTTTCGTCGATCGACGAACCCGAGTATCGGGTTGTAACCGCCCTAGTAGAGCTTATTTTCGAATGTTCCACTCGAAAATAAGCTCTATTACTCTGCAGGGCTAACATGCACGTCACGAGATAATTTTCTCACGCCATTTTCTCGTGGTGAGATGACATATCTCTACTTTTCGACTGTCGGTAACATTGCACTACATTTTGTCATGTCGTTCTGTCACACGTAGACTTCGAGAAATTTTCTCTTTAAACTGCAACATACGCGCCATATTTTCTCATAAATAATCGAGTTTTGACATTTAGTTTCGATTTATTTGTCGTCGATCATTCTGTTCGAAGAGATAGCTGGAGAAACGTAAAAAGTGTTGCGAAAAGTGGCAGTGCCGTATTACAATTATTTATTAACTATATATGAAGAGAGGTGGAATAGGCGGATCGAAAGGAAGCGCATACGAGACGACTGCGACCCTTTCGATCTTTGCGACAGCGAGTTCCAGTCGCTGTGGCGGATCACAAAGCCTATGGCCTATGTTCTGCCATATACTGGCACAGATACGTTATCTGTGCCTTGTTAATTCTGATGCTGAAACAATAGGTACAATACTTAGTATACGAATGTACTAAGATTACGAATATAAATATTAAATGCGAGCAATCATACAATCACAAATACCAAACTATACTATCAAGAACTAACGAATATAATTATATACTTACTTACGTTTTCTTTTGAAATGCCATTTCAAAGTAAATACAACTACCTAATACGTACATCTTATGTTTTGGCGCGCACTGTTCATTGAAATAAAACAACTTTTACGGATATCAAACGCGCTATATTTCCACGAACTAAGTTGTAATTGTCCGTATTTTTTGGTTTTTTAGGGTTTTTTTTTATTTTCCCGGGATGATGATTTTTTTTTTATGCTCTTCAGACAAAGAGAAGCATAGGGACCCGCGTTAGAGAAAATATAGCTGACGTGAAAAATAGGCGCGATAACAAGTCTGCAGTGTGTGAACATGCTTTTGAGGGACCCACCCACTACATCAGGTTTGATAAGCCACAGATCCTTGCCAGGGAACAAAAATTTGTCCCCAGAATGCTGCGTGAGGCTATTGAAATCACCAAATACCCAAACTTCAATAGAGATGATGGGTGGAAGATTCCACCAGCTTGGGACCCTATTATCCATAAATTAAAGTCTCAACCCAAATCACGCACTGCAAGACCCAAAGATACGGTTAGCTCTTTTTGTAGATAAATAAATATAAAAAAGTAAAGGTGGAGACAACATTCTTAATTTCTTTATAAAGGTGGAGGTCGGCCCGCTTTCGAAGTTTTCTTGGCAGCTTCTTTCTTCGAAGGTCCTCCCAATTTGTGAACTGCCAGTAGTCTTTAGTTTTCTCTTTTCTTAATAATAAAGAATTAAAATAACAATTAAATCAAAATATCAAATCAATAATAATTTGTGCCATAGTAAATGTCTAACCGTATCCGAACTAAAATAAATTAACTTTTCGAGGGTAGACTTATAAGTAGCCAGTCATCCCGTAACCACGGCAGCTGTAAAGGTGCCGAAACGTCGGGAAAATCAAAAAACCCTAAAAAACCTAAAAATACGGACAATTACAACTTAGTTCGTGGAAGTATAACAACTACCTAAATCAAAATAAACCAAAACCACAGCCGGACCGGACTTCAGACAAGAATGACCACATGTGAATGTGACGTTTCGGTGAAGAAACCGGTTTAAAATTTGACAATAGTGCTATCTTTGTCATTATTAATAATCGCAAAAGAGAAGAAACATTTTTATTTTTTAATTTAATTAACTTGACAACAAGACTATTGGCCTTGCTTAACATTTCATTCGTTCAATTTGTTGTGTGTGGGTGGTTTTAGTCACCATAGACACAAATAATTATCAGTGTTTTCATTTAAAAATAAAACTTGACGTTTAGTCATGAAAGGGATATCTCACGACGTGATGATTCTCTCTCGTGGCGCGTATGTTGCGAATTGCGAGAAAATTATCGAGATTGACAATTTTTCTCATCCCATCTCGAATTTTCTCATGTTCGCGCATGTTAGCCCTGCTGGACGACGCCACTCTCAGGGGACTTCTTTCGCGAAACGGATTCCTATAGATTTATTAGAGTCTGGCTAATGAAAGTAGACACTGAATGTTTTACTAAACTTTCATTCATGGCAACAATTTCACATATTAAAAATCAATGTCACGTGGTGATCGTGACCTTTTTACTTGCATTTTTATTGCCATAATCAGATTTTTCAAAAAAAAAACACGTTTTTTCAGTGTCTACTTTCTTTAGCCAGACTCTAAAGTCAATAATACAATCACCACTCTTATTATTTTTCTACAAAACAGCCTAACATTATACTAATTATGTTTTGCCATTTCAGGTGGTTCGTTTTCGACAGAGAAACGAAAACGTTCGTCTACTACTGGGACAAAAGCGAGAAGAAGCCAAGGGGAGGAGCGTACTTCCAAGTGAGTCTTCCAAACAATTAAATCCCACCAAAACATACAAATACAAATATATTTATTGTTTCATGAGTAGATGGTGGTATAGTAAATATGTAATTAGTAACATCATGAACCCCGTTAGGGCACTACAATTTTTATACTTAAGTATTTAAGATGGTGCAAACATTCTGACCAACTTTTACATAAAATAGGTACTTATTTATGAGTTATGTTTACAACTCGCGCATTATAGTTTGGAGGACTCAAAAAACTCCTGCATAGTGTAGAAGCAGTTTTCCAACAAATACTCCTTTAATTTTTTTATAAATAAATTTGTATTGACATAAATTATGGTAAAACAAAGAAACTCACATATATATGTACCTACGTGAAACCAAAACACATACTGTACTTACACGCCTTTATTATACTAAAATAAATTAAAATTCACATCAAATCCTACAGTGTTAATTTCTTTTTAACCGACTTAAAAAAAGGAAGGACGTTATCAATTCATCGCGTATATGTTTTTTTATATTAATGTTCACCGATTATTCGAAGACGGCTGAACCGATTTCAATGATTCAAACGTTATTACATCAGGTTTGATCTCAAGAAGGTCCCATTTTTTGAAATGTTGTAATCTGTTAAGTATTTTTCAGGTAATCTTGAAAATAATGTTGTATTCATTTACGTAGCAGTTCCTAATATGCCGGTACTATATCGTAGATGGCGCTTTTTACTGTTTCTATGCTGCAGGCGAGCAGGCTTCGTCAATGCGCGGAATAAGTATCTAATACTGCCAATGATTGCGAGGTGTTAGATACTAAACCTGTCCGATCGTCGTTTCTGTTACCTGTACCCCTATTACGAGTTTGCTTAACATGACATTTACAGGACTCGTGAGCGTAGACTATCGGATACACTGCTCATGTCGGTAAAACAGTCGCTAAATATGAAAGAGACAGAGCTACATTTTACGTTAACGTTTACTGTAACGTCAAGTTTGCCAAACTCGTAATAAGCCTACTGTTATGCGTACGGGACTTATTTTAAAATAAAAAATTGTGAAATAAAATATTTTTGTAAAAACAACTGACTTCAAAAAGTAAAAATAAGCCTTTTGGAGTCCGTGCCAGCCAAGAAAGAAAAATAAAAGTAAAAGAAGTGCATTTTAGAATGCCTTGGCTGGCACCGATTCCAAAAGGCTTATTTTTAGAGTTCCGTACATCAAAATAAAAAAACTGAAACCTTATAAGATCACTTTGTTTTCCGTCCGTCTGTCTGTTTTCGATTATCTCGGGAACGCGTGAAGGTATGGGGTTGAAATTAAAACCATATATTCAGGTCAACAGTCTGTTCGAGGTGTATAAATTCAAACTTGTTAATTAACGTAAAACAAAGATAGGACCGTATGCCGCAAAAAAACGTAGATTTCTACACTCTTAAGGGAATCAAAATTCATATGGTATTTCCCGTTGACCTAGAACTATGAAATTTGGCAAATAATTTCGTCATTTACTACAAATACAAGAAAACATCTAAAAACTAAACATCTTTTTTTGCATTTTTCAATGCTATTTTCGGTCAAGAGCATTGGACCGGATTTCCAAAGGTCGTGGGTTCGATTCCCATCTGAGAATTCACTTGTGGCCGAGTTTTCCAATATTTTTCTGTTTAAAATTTATCTTTGTATGTCTTTCCCCAGGTTATAGAAGAAGTATACCTAGACCACGGCAACTCGTCCCGCTCCCCGCAACCGTCGACCACATTCATAGTGAACACGCGACAACGCCGGTACTACCTCATGGCACCTTCGGGAGAGGCGGCGAGGATATGGATCGACGTCATATTTACGGGGGCACAGGGGTATACTGATTACTTGGAGTGATAATATAGAGGTATTAAAGGAAATAATGCTTGTAAGTGAAGTTGAAAAAATGTTGTCTTCTGTACCTAAAACGTGTAAGGTGAACCCGAAAAATGTTGTCTTTTGTACCTCCTACTTCTATAAGTGAACCCCCAAAAATGTCTTCTGTACCCAAAAAACACGTGGCAAGTTGTTAATCGAGAATTAATTATGTGCCGAGTAGGACCACAAAAATAAGTTACAACGAAATCAAAACGCATTCCTATAGGTGCAAAAGGGTTTTCAGAGAATTTTTAGGGCAGCACTTATCTGTTATTACATTTTGAACCTTATAGCCAATAAGATATTGAACAGAATCATATTTCGATGTACATAGCTTATCTTTTTTGTTGCTAGGTACTGTTACACTTTTAAAATAGATGAATGCTACCTAAACAAAATATATTTTACGCAAATATATACCTTATGGAGTTTGAATAAGGTCCATTTCTTAACTGGAGCTAATAAACAATTAATCGGTGTTGCTAGTACAAATGTACACATTTTGGACTTATATATTGATATATTTAGGAGAGTGTGTATTATTATGTAACTATTATGGGATGCAGAATATTTATAAGGGGAAATTCTATATATAATAAATATTTTCAAAATAATGTAAAACTCCCACGTTTTATATTTGTGGAGACTTTTATATATTTATAGATAATTATTTATATCAAATTGATCACGAAAGGTTGTATTTTAAGTATTATGAAAGGAAGATCTTATCTGTAAACATAAAACAGTATTGCCAGTAAAAAAAATAAGAAAAATATACAAGTTTTGAATTATTTTATCGACAATAAAGCAATTTAGTGCCAATTATGTACAAGGTCTAAAGTGGCAGCTATTTTTTATACGACATTTACATTGGAGGTGCCTTGTTTAAGACTGAATACATACGAAATGATGCATGTTTACATAAAAATACTTTTAAGTGCAAAAGAAAGACCTACAGACTACATAATAATAACTTAAGGCAACTATATTGTGTTGCCCTTCGAATATGAATCGTGTAACATTGTATCGCGATCGCTTTCTATTTAACAATATTTGTACATCCTTTACCAGCTTTTAAAAGCAATTGCAAAAGATTTTTGTGTTGTTACCGCAATGAATATACAGTTAATGTTTTATTACGATCGCGGTAGATGTTAAGTACATAAATATTAAGCAAGTATGTGTGGTTACTTAAGTATTTCAGAAATCTAATCAGTTTTAAGTTTTATTAAGTATTGTAAAACAAAATATATTGCACGCTTATTGTATAAAAAGCAATGTTACCATATTTTAATGTTTAATTAAATAACAATAATGTATATTCCTTTTAACTTGATATGGTAACATTTTACGTTACCATCTATAAAAATTTAAAGGGTATATTTATTTTGATCCAATTATTTTAAACATCACTTGCATTTTATTGATTGCTCAGAAAATGTTAGTGCTTTATACTACATAATTATTAATAAAATAAGTATAATTTTAGATATAATTGTGATTCAACTACAAAGCCTAAACGAGATCTCTAACTCTAATACTGCATTTATACATTCGCCTCAACACTCGTGCAAATGTGTAAATGCAGTGTGATGACTGGCTTGCTTGTGCATTGCAGTAACAGTTGAGGATGCATGCTTGTATCATAACTTTACCATTTTAAAACTTGTATCATAGTTTTTAATAAGTACAAATTTGTGATTTGTGTTTTGATGAATTACCAGTTAATATAAATATATTTTAAAGTTTTGAATGTCGTGTACTGGAAGTAATGTAATGGCTGATACCAATATTATTATTGCATAAGGTCACAATAATTATTATTAACCAAGCGAATAATAAACGTATTATAGTCATGTTTTTGTTTTATTAATTTTTGCCCATTATAGTTGGTTATTTACTCGATCGGACTGGACTCGCTACAGTTGATCAAATGACTATCTTATCCAAACTCAGTAAAAAATATCATTGTATAGTCGTCAGCTCATCAAGGACATCATGTTGACTCTAAGTTTACCCTTAATGCCTACACAATAAGAGATAATTTTGTATTGAAAATTATCGTACGCTTTTACTGATTCCTAAATAATTGGCGTTTTAGCGAGGACAGGAGATAAGTTAAATAGTGAGAGTGAAGAAAAATTTTATATTACAATCTCTAAACAGAGGGCTTAGTGTGTTTGCAAATGTCCAAATATTACCATCGCGTGAGAGTAAAATTTTGACAGATAGCCTTTATGATATAAAGAATAAGGTTGAGAATTAAACTCAATTCGCAAACTGCGGCGTAAGCGAATAAGGTGAGAAAACTCACACTAAGCACTCAGAATGCTAAGCGCTTCCGTGAAGCAGCCTTTCACTATGGTAACAAGTATTTGCGTTTCTATGGCAAAAAATATACAAACTTCTTTCACTGTGAGTATTATTTATTAGTCTAGTTTTTTCCATACATAATTATATTTTGTAAATATTTTAAAAACAAATCATCACATCAAAATTCAAAACAAAGGATATACTCCACTTTAATTTTATATTAGACATTTTTTTAAGATGTAATCTCAAGTCCTTTGACCATGAAGCAAAAAGAAAAAGCTGTGAAATAGCAACTGTCAATGTCAAGATAATGTCACTGTCAACAGGCTGTATGGTACAAACCAAAGCCGTAAAACTTTTATTAAAAAAAAATGTCACTGTCAATCAAGTCGAGTGCAGCCGTAGGAATCACCCCTACAACCATTGACTTGTAAATATATTATGGACCAGCCATACCTACAAAATTAGCGTGCATACCTATATTATGTTTGGAACATAATATGGCCGCTCACCCTAGTGTTGTACCATATTGAATAGCTGATATCGAAATAGGTACAATTAAAACTTATAATAAATATAGGTTTAAAATATTAATTTATACTCCTCAGAACAAAAAAAGGCCCAGAAATGGATTTGAAACCAACTACTTCACTTGCTTTTTTAAGCATTTATTTGGCAATTGGGGTGGGAGGTTACATAATGTAGTGCGAAGTCCATCTCCAATAGTCTTACGTGATTATGTAATTGGGTTTAGCGCGTTTAATTAAGTTTAATATATAGATAAATAATTATTATAGTATTTCAGATCTTTCGGGCCGACAGTTCGTACGATAGACGTTAAAATTTTTCCCACTTGCGAGTATCGTTCCGAAGTAAGCACCAAAAGTGTTAGCGCGCTAAAGCATGTGGCCGCACTTGCGTGTATCGTGGCATTGTCCGAAGCTTCGGGGCGATACACGTAGGTACGGCCATAGCATAAAAAGGGGCTAAATTTAATAATCAAACTCATTCTTATGGAATCCGTTTGATAGGTAAAAGCATTTTTTTTTTTAAAGAAAACAGCTCATTGTCTATGTATGCCTATTTTAAGCTACATTAAAAGTAATTATTACTTAAGCAATTATTTCGTATGAAAGTAATTGTCTAAGTTTGAATTACTTTTACTCAAGAAGTTAGATGCCTTCTATTATAAATACGAGAGTTCACACTTGTATTTATTATAGTCAAGTGTAAGTAACTACCTACCTAGTTAATTAAAAGTAAATTATACTTATGCATTTTTTTTCATACAAAATAGTTACTTAAATAATTACCTTTATTGACGTATTACTTACATTACACTTGACTATAAACACATATGGTATACAGGAGTGAGAGGAGGAAAAATAAGTTACGTTTGATTGTTTAAAATATAGTATTATTTTTTTATTCATTTCTAAATAATACCGATTTAGTAAAATAATTTCTAAACAATACTGTATCACAAATTTTTTAGCATGGTATCGGAACCTAAGATCGAGATAACCTTGATAATCGATTTAATAAGCAGTCCATCCATCCATCTCCAAAGATCCAAAGATTTAGTAAAGCCAGTTTCAACATTTACATGTTGGTACCATTTACTTAGTGTCCGAGGGTGTGGTAAACAAGTGTTTTAGGTTATCCTCATAAAATTTTAAGTTTTTGATAATTATAAATGGAGAGTAAGGGCGAATTTCCTGTTTTCTTCGCCATGCTTTTCAAAGGTATAGAGATTTGGCTTTCGCAATTTGCCTCTTAAAAAAATCTTTTGATCCTGTACATTCTTCCAAAATAACAGTTTCATCAATATTAATTGATTTTCTTCTTTGAAGATCTTCTATTACATTAACGAATATAGCAATCTTTTTATCACGTCTTCATACCCTATCGTTTAATTTTTTTACTTTCTTATTTAATTAAGAACACTTTTCTGCAAGACTTAAATATATATTTTTTTTAATCTGAAAATAAAAGGAATGATCAGGTTTAAAAGACTACTTATAAAACTAATAATAATTAACCTAGCCTATATTACATTAAGTCAAATATTATACAGTTTATTTATACTGACCATCGCATTGATTATTGTGAGATTGACTTGTTAGTATTTGTTTTTGCCTGGTTGGTTGAAAAATATTTGATAGGCTGAAAATGAACAAAAGGATCATTAATTACTTTCAATTTAATTTAGTTAATGATAAGGTCATGTGTGTAAAAAAAATTATCACTATTATACTGTACTAAAGCTATGTTTAATAGCAATTTTATAGCTACGTAAAGTAATATCACACATAGCTTATGTACAGTAAGTCAAACAGTAAAAAACAATCAATTTAATTCTCTTACTTTTACTAAGACAATTATAAAACATATCCTCACCGTAGTAGATGTTGACGCACCTTCTAGTGAACTAGTCATTTCTCGACTCTTTTGATTCTTCAAACAGATTTGATTAGGCTGAAAATATATTAATAGCTTTGATACAACTTCTACAAACTATAATAGGATATTCTGCTTTATAAAATTATTTACAATGTAAAAATCACTTACCAAAAGAGTCACGCAATCTTGTTACATCGAAAGTTCTGTAGAAGCATTTTTCATCAAAATGCATCAGAGCAAACATACCAAATTTTATGTCGTGTGTTTATATTTTCTTGACCAATAGCCTCTATCCATTTCTGCTTCGAAATTTTGTTCGAAGGAAATCTATTTGACAAAACACCATTGATGAATAAAATGACAAATGTATCGATATTTCAACACAACCCATGACATCACTAATTTTACAAATGCAATACAACTCGAACTTTAATATGAAAAAAACTTCGAAATACCACAACTTAAAACAATATATGTCCTTATAATCTTTCAAAACAACTTTTTCTTATATTTCATTACACAATATCGTTTTAGATTCAACAGTAATTGTGAAAATTTAATACTAACCTATGGAGAGTCAATGAAGGTTGATTAATGTTTTTCCTTGCACCGTACTGCTTAACACAACACGAAGGCATGATGTTCCCAACTCTAGCAAGGCTCTGAATGGAACAGAACCAGGTTTTTGTGCGTATTTATCAAAAAATAAACAAAACTGTTGAGAGTTAATAAAAATTTGACAGCAGATCTACCACAGAACTTGGAACTAAAGATGGCGATTCCGGCACGCGTCAAAACACTCATGACGTCACATGAAAATGTTGCCAAAATGTGTACTGTGCAAACACTATCCGTCTCTTTACCCATACGCAAACATAGGTGAGTTAGAAAGAGATAAACATCGATTTGATAAGAATGTTTTTTTATTATTAAGCCTTTTATTTCAGAGATGACAGATTACAATTATGTATGTACATTACAAATATTTAAATTAGGTCTCTCAACTCTGAGTGCCTTCTGGCAAAGGCCTCCTCCAGCTCTCTCCAGTGTCGTCTATCAAGTGCTGCTCTCAGCCAGTAGGGGCCGGCTGTCAGTCTGAGCTCGTCTTCCCATCTCCTCGTTTGACGCCCTCTTCTTCTTTTGCCGTTCTTCGGGAGCCACACTGTAACCCTTTTGTTCCACTTATCTATCTTGTTTCTTAGCATGTGCCCCGTCCAGCGCCACTTCTTCTGGTCTATGTGCTTGAGCACGTCAGCAAATTTGGTCTTTGTATTGATGGCGACGCTGCTAACTCTGTCTTGCCTTTTCAAGAAGAGGACACTTCGCTCCATTGCTCTTTGGCATGTTTTTAGTCGGTTTCTGTGAAATTTGTTAAGGGCCCATGTTTCACAACCATAGCAAAGGATCGGGAGTATACAGGTATTGAACAATTTTCTCTTCGTTGCTAAGCTGATATCTCTAGATTTCATTACTTCCTTTAAGCTCCAGTACTTTTTCCACCCCATAGCAATTCTTTTATTTATTTCCTTCATTGTCTGGTCCTGTGGCGAAATAATTTGGCCTAAGTAGACATACTCCTTTACATATTGAAGTTGTTTGTCCTCGACTTTTATTCCTACTTCAGATGAGTTAGTCATTACTTTGGTTTTTGAGGAGTTCATTTCTAAGCCTACTTTCTTGCTTTGATGAGCGAGCTCGCATATCATTGTCTGTAGATTTTCAGGGTTTTCCTCTAGCAAGACTATATCATCTGCGAATCTTAGGTGGTTAAGCCTAGTGCCATAGATGTTAAGGCCCAGCTGCTCCCAGTTAAGGTTTCGAAAGATCTCCTCTAGAACGGCTGAAAATAGTTTTGGGGAGAGAGGGTCTCCTTGTCTAACCCCTCTGTTCACTGGAAATTCTTCTCCCAGCTTTTCTAGCTGTACTTTCGCTTTGCTGTTTGAGTAGATGTTTTTTAGTACTTTTATGTAGACAGGGCTTATTCCCTGGAGTTCTAAGCTCTCCCAGATATATTTATGGTAAATACTATCGAACGCCTTGGTGTAGTCGATGAAGGCTATGTACAGTGGTTTACCGTATTCGTTGTACTTCTCCATTATTTGTTTGATGGTGTGAATGTGGTCAATTGTTGAGAAGTCCTTCCTAAACCCTGCCTGTTCAACAGGTTGACTCTCGTCCAGATTAGTACTGATTCTCTCAAGAATCACCTTTGCAAACAATTTATAAACATTTGACATAAGACTGATCGGCCTGTAGTTCGATATGTCTCCTTTGTCTCCTTTCTTGTGAATGAGTATAATGTGAGACTGAAACCATTGTTCTGGTATATTTCCTGAATTCATTACATTGCTAAATATTTGCGCTAGTATTGGGCATATTTCTTCCATTGTGCCACGTAGTAGTTCATTTCTGATTTTATCCGGACCCGGCGCTTTGTTGAGCTTTTGTGATTTTATTGCCTTCTCGACTTCACTTGTAAGGATCGCCGGTTCTTCAAGGGGTTTTAGCGTTGACGAGGAACAATGTTGTATTTTGTCATCTGCGTAGAGTGCACGATAAAAATCGGTTGCCAATTTGCATATGTCTTGCCTTTTAGTCATGTTGTGATTTCCTTTCTTCATTTTAGGTATCCATTCTTTCCCTTCTTCCCTTAACTCTTTAAGTGCTTTCTTAATTCCTCCAGTTTGTAATATATGGTTTTCAAGAGTTTGGAGTCTTTTGATCTTCCTTTGCTTTCTCAGCTTTTCTCTGATGTTGTTGCTAAGTGAGTTTATACGTTTTTGATGTTCCTTGCTATGTTTGTTTGCTGCGATTAGATTTTTTCTTTCTTCTAGAAGTTGGGAGACTTCATTTTCCAGGACAACTTTGGTACTGTAAGTTTTGGTTTTTACTGATTGTTGTGCTAAGGTGCTTTCGAGTAGCGTGTAAATCATTGTTGGGTCTTCGGTGTTGTCCTTTGCCCGAGTGTATAGTTGTTGGAGTGGATATACTTGTTTTGGATTTTCTACTGTGCGGGAGTCGTAGTAAGATGTAAAATTCCTTCTGCTTTTTTTAGGGGGATCCAGTCTTAAGAAGCTCCTTACCATTCTATGGTTGGTATTGAAGTTAAGATTTTTTACGACACTTGTGTCATTAAAGGCTTTTGGATGATTAGTCATAGCAAAGTCAATTTCGTTTTTGTATCTTCCATCCGGAGAGATCCAAGTCCATTTATGTGCACTCTTTTTCTTAAATATTGAGTTTAGAAGAGTTAGGTTGTTTTGTAATAAGAAGTCTACCAGCTTCTGTCCATTTTTACTTCTTTTCCCATGTCCAAATTTACCAATTACGAATTCTGATTCACTTTGCTTTGTTCCAACTTGTGCATTAAAATCTCCTATTATTACAACATAATGTTTATCATATTTAATTAGAGTCTCTTGAAGGTTATTATAGAATAAATCAGTTTCATTTTTATCCGCTTGTTCTGTCGGGGCATAAACCTGAATAATGGCCCACTCTTTGTTGTAGTATGGTACTTTCATTACAAGTACCGCTATTCTTTCTGAGATTCCATTTAGTTCTTTCACACTGTTTTTTAGATACGGCTTGATGATAAATCCTACACCTCTATGGCCAGCTGTTTCGCCTTTGTAATACATTATAAAGTTCTCTCTTTCTTCAATTGCTTCACCAACTCTTCTCATTTCACTGATACCTATTATATCCCACTTAATTTCTTCTAGGGCTTGTTCTAGTTCTGTTAGACTTTCTTCAGTTCTGAGGGTTCTGGTGTTCAGTGTGCATATGCTCCAAGTTTCTGCTTTCTTCTTTTTGGTTATTCTTACGTAGTTTTCTTCATTATCTTGGGCTAGTATGCCGCTGATATTTTTACTTTGATGTGCTGGAGGGTGGCGGTCGTAATTCCCCACGGTGACCGCACTCCGGATTGGGGAATGAGTTTTTCCGTTATTCATGCCAAGTTTTTCGTTATGTGTTGTTAAGATAAGAATGTATCGATTTAATATATATTTGTATAAGCAAATTTTATATAGATCTATAGGGCGCCTCCATAGTTCTGTTGTATCTCTATGCCTACAACAAGGTGGTTCGTAGTTTTTAAAAAAAAAATGCTTCACAAGTCAAAACTCCATGTTGAGGTAGCCATTTTCGAACCACAGACTACCGAGCCGCGCAATTTGACAGCTCTTACTAATACTCTTAAAATTATCATATTTTCTCATTATTCTGTGAACGTTTTAACGAGTAACGACTTTCACGAGAGTAAATAATTATCCACAACAATTGGTAGCATTTTATGTTTGTGAAGGAACTACCCCTGCTGCTACATTGAAAAACATTATAACAGTAAGTTTAAATTAGTAGCTTGATGATCTGCCAACTCTGCAAAGGATTTACGGAGTGAGAGTTTATGTTCAATAACCTATATAAAAAAACTTGTATCTGTGTTTTCAGGAAGTTGTGAAGGCTTTAAAACAAACAGTTCCCTCCTATGGCGATAATTTGTGACCAAGGATCTACATTCTGAACATGCTTGAAAAGATTTCTAGCAGACACCAAGCGTGAAAACTTGATTAATGAGATGCCTGAAGGTTAGTACTTAGAACTTCTGAAGAAATGGAAATCATTAACTTTAAAATTTATTTATATTTATATTATATTTTTTCACATAAACCTATGTCTTGTGAACATTGAGTTAATTCACACATTTTGTAATACCAAGCTGCTATATTTTTTCAGGTCATTAAAATTTAAATCGCCATTAATGGACACAAATTCTGTATTATTTATGATCCATCCTTATAAAGGGCATACATACTAAGCAAAGACCTGTCATTATGTGCCAAAACTGATATACGAATGCTGCATAAAACTACAGATGACCACATTCAACCGACACCATCACAACGAATGAAGGTAAATTTATATCCTCACTGATGTCATAAATGTGAACTGTTTGTTACCTTACATTTTTAGTTGACATGTTTTTCCATAAATTTAAATGTTATAAAGACACTTAAGCAAAGGTAGATGATTATTTAAAAGCAAAATGCATGGATGTGATACTTTTGTATGAAAAACTGAGTATAAGAAAATTTTCCTCTTATTTAAATATATTTCAAGATTGTAGATTTGTGTTTGGCAACAACATTCCATTGTAAATGTTCTTGTTTCTGTTAAAGCTGATAAGTTTGTTGCGGCCGTTCGTCTTATCAGTTCAAAGATGTCCCGAATGTTTGGTAGGGAAAAAAAATGGTCTATTTGAATAAAACTCTTTGACTTTGCCCTTGACCCAATGCCTCTTTTGTCATGATTTTAAGAACCCTGATTGAAATAATTAATGTCATGAACAAATATCCACACCAACCAAACATACTGATCAACATCAGACACAAGTTTTTTAAATCAGTTCACATTGATTGGTTTGGAGGTCTTCAGCATCATGCTGATGCTTTAAATTTTTTCATTGTTATAGTTTGTAGAGTCCAAATTCATAAGTTTTGTACAATAATAAATAAAAATATAAAAGGGTCTTTTTCAGAATCTAGTATTAATATTAATTTTGTTATGCATCAATTGGCACTTGAAAAGCGCAAAAGGTATACCTACTGAAAGAAAATTAAAATCAATAAAATAATTGTATTTTTTTATATGTGATGATGATTGGCAGGCAATGATTTTTTACAGGTTTTGTTTCATTTAAATATGTTACTTGTAGCTGCAATACAGCTATTATATACCATGTACCTATCTTTGTTCTCAGAATCCCGGAGAAGAGACCAGTGGCAGCGTGGGTAGGACGGGCATTGTGCTCGGCGAGTCCCACATTACATTAAGTGACCGACTTAGTGTAATGCGCTAATGCGTAAATGCATTTTTCCCGTGCATAATAAGAAAAAAGCCAGAACTAGATTCCAATTGCGTTCTTTTTTTTGCAATCTTATTTTAATTCTAACATTAAGTATGTAATAACACTAAATTTGCTATTAAATGAAATCGGTACCTGGTTCCTACATGTCATCGCTTAGTAATAGTTAGTGTATTACTTGTCAAGTCATAACGCTTCTAAAAAATTTAAATAAATGTTTCTTCTTTTTCATTAAACACATGGTTGTATCACTGTTTATAATTGTTTAACTTCTTCAATCATTATGTACTGATAAAAGAAATGTTATATTTTAGTCATTCACACTTCTTAGGTATTGAAAAGTAGTATTTATACATTATTTTTTAGCTTATAGGTAATGATTATAAGTAATGACTTATTACTTCATTAAAAATGCAATTTTACAGTTTATTAATAATAATTTATTTTTTTTACTAGGTTAGTCATATTGTTGTATTATTGTGATTTGAATTAAATAAAAATTTAATCTTATTTTGTTGTTTTATTCATTTGAACATTTAAAAGTATAGGATTTAAAAAGTACACTAGGGCTGTAGTGCTGCTTGTATCGATATCGATAATTTTTAGTATATCGATATGTCGTTCGATAGACTTTGCCGCACTATCAATGTGAAGCTGACATTAGACTAAGAAACGGCCAATAGCAGGCTTGATTCCTATCTGTACACTATATAATTTGTGGTCGCAATAGCAGGCTTGATTCCTATCTGTACTACTATATAATTTGTGGTTCGAAAAAAAAGGCGGGAAACGTTCAACTGTTCGGACGCGAATTTTGGTTTGAATTTTTATTTAATTAATTAACGTGATACTGGTGATCAGAATTGCTAAATTTACTGCATCTGTATAATAATTATTGTATATTTCGTGTAAATTTTATAGTTAGTTGTATATTTTATGTGTTGTGTATAGTAGCTGAAAATTGGTAAGTCTAAACCTTTACTATGAAAGATCCTCCGGACCCGGGGGACGAAGTTCCCCCGGCTGGATTATTTGTTACGGTCTTGTCCAATGAGTCAGGAATGGAAACTGACAACTCCATCTCAAACAGGTCGCGTAAACGTAGTCGTTTACACGTTTGCAAACATTGTAACAAAAAACGGCGCCATCTTCATGGTTCCGATGTTAAAGTAGATCATAATGATTGTCATTGTAATATATCTCCAAGGATTGACAATGTTAAGGAAAAATCTGTTACGGAACCTAATACATCAGTTTCCACTCCTGCCTCTTCATCTTTATCTTTTCCCCCCATGCCGCCCGCACCCTCACCTATAGGTCGTTTGCTCTACAATGAAACAGATATTGCTCCCTTTGTAATCCATGTTCAGAGAATTGAATCTGCCCCAAATGATGGCTCCTTTCTACACCCTGTGACATTTGGCAGGTTCCTAAAAAACACCAGAGTTGAAAATATTGTGAATGGTAGTATAAAACGTATTGGCCGCAATAAAATTACTATTTCTTTTTCTACATACACATCTGCAAATTCTTTTATTCAAAATAAAAATCTGGAAAGTCAAAAGATGAAAGCATTTTTACCAACTTTTAATGTGACTAGAATGGGGCTTATTCGAGGAATCCCTTCCGAGTGGTCCCCAGAAGATATTCTGGACAATATTTCTGTTCCAATTGGATGTGGCAAAATCATTAAAGTAAGACGTATCAATTACAAAGTTTTTCAAGATGGATCAGTACTATGGAAGCCTTCGCAAGCAGTAGTGGTTACATTTGATGGACAGGTATTACCAAAAAGGATTTTTGTATGCTTTAATGCATTACCAGTGGACTTGTACATTTATCCTACCATACAGTGTTACAATTGTTGCCGCTTTGGTCACACAAAGACTCAATGTAGATCTAAGCCGCGTTGTTTTAAATGTGGAGAAAATCATACTGGTGAATCCTGCAATAAAGAAGAGAATGTAAATGCAATTTGTTGCTCTTGCGAAGGCTCTCATTTTGCAACTAATAAATCATGTCCAGAATACAAAAGACAGCAGGAGATAAAAAATTATATGGCTCATAATTGCACCTCATATGCTGAGGCATCTAAATGCTTCCCGAGTGTGTCAAAATTATATTCTTATGTTGCTGCTAATAGTTCCTCATCAAATAAGCCCACATTTTCTAAACAATCTGCTCAGAATTTACCAGAATCAATGTCATACAAAAAAACTGTTTTCCTCAAGCCTCGTTCGCCACCAAGGTTAGGTCCTGGATATGATGTAGAATCTCACAATGACTTAATTAAGGACTACAATATGCCATCCCCAGCTAATGGGTGTGGTTTTAGTAAAACTGACAAAGAACCCGAGTCACAAGTTATTTCAGTGTCTGAACTTATCAAATTGATTCTAAACTTGTTCAATTGCTTTAATACTAATAGTACTAATATTAATACACCGACCAACGTAGCTTCTATTATCACAACCATAATTCAATCCCTACAAAGTCAAAATGGACAGTCGAGCTAAAATATTACAGTGGAATTGTCAAAGCATTCTTAGTAAAAAAAGTGAAATTATTCATCTTCTCAATAAATTTGAACCTTTATTTTTTGTTCTATCTGAAACATGGCTTAAACCACATCAAAGGTTTAAAGTCAAGGGATACACAACACTCCGCCAGGATAGACAGGATGGCTGGGGTGGTGTAGCCATACTTATTAAGGATTCAATAACATATTCTCTTTTCCCCATAACAGTACATCATGATGAAATTTCTATTATGGTCATGAACCTACCTACCTATAGTATGTGTATTGTATCAATATATATTTCTCATCCATCCTTTCCAATACTTAATGAAGTTAAACAAATACTTGCTAACTTGCCTAAGCCCTTTTTGGTGTTAGGTGATTTTAATTGTCATCATCAATGTTGGGGTAGCTCTAAAACAAATAATTATGGAGAAGAAATAATAGATATAATGGATTATCATAATTTGTGTATTTTGAACACAGGTAAAGTTACACGATTAACAAAATCAAATGAAATTGATAGTGCAGTAGACCTGTCCATATGCACTCCATCACTTGCAAGTTCTTTATCATGGGATACTCTTTCATCCACACATGGTAGTGATCATTATCCCATTTTGATTACCTTTCCATTTGATAAACCTATAAACATCAGAAGGACCTCTCATTTAAAACACAAGCTTCCTGACAAGGATAACAAAGAATGGGTAAAATATAAATCTCTTGTTCAATCTAAACTTTCTTTACTCCCGGTTGTTCAACATGGGTCCGAAATAGAAAGTGCTGAGGCTTTTAGTAAAGTTCTTATTGAGGCTGCCAACGAATTATTTCCCCAAAAAAGTAGTTGTAATAAGATTCCTTCTCCCCCTTGGTGGGACAGTGAATGCACCAGTGCAATAGAACACAGAAAACAAGCTGAGCTTAGGTATAGGGATAACATGTCGGATGACAATTACGAATTATTGTCTAAAGCTCTTGCTGAAACAAAAAAGATCTTCAAAAAAAAGAAGTTTGAAGGCTGGCGCTCTTTCTGTTCCTCGATTTCCCCCAATACTCCTCCAAGTTTAGTATGGCAACAAATTAATAGATTCAAATCTGCCACTAATAATAAATCTTCTGCAACCATGCCGCCTGGTTTAGCCGACGCTTTTCTTGATAAATTGGCCCCTCCCTGGGTTCTTGATAACAGTATGCCCACTTCTTCAATAACACAATATACCCAAACAGGTCTCAGCGCCCCTTTCACTCTGCACGAGTTAAAAGGTATCATCCATTACTCGAAAAACTCTGCTCCAGGTAATGATGGCATACCATACACATTTCTTCATAATATTTGTGATGATACACTGAATTATTACTTAATTTTAATAAATATTGTGATGCAAACAGGGAATATTCCTCCATCTTGGAAAGAACAAACAGTGTTGCCATTCTTAAAGCCTAACAAACAACCAACCGATGTGGCTGCATTGCGACCTATAGCACTATCGTCAGTATTATTAAAGTTAGCTGAGCATCTTATTAAAAATCGATTAGAGTGGTATTTGGAAAGTAAAGGTCTCTTAGCAAATACCCAATATGGGTTCAGAAAGGGCAAGAGTACAATTGATAGCGTAGCTATTCTCACCACTGATATTCGTATTGCTTTTTCTATTAACCATTCACTTTTAGCCGTATTTGTTGATCTATGCTCTGCCTACGATAATGTACTTCTTAACTTACTTAGAAATAAATTAGAATCATTAGAAATTCCCCCAATTTTTATAAATTTCATTATGAATATGCTCTCGGAAAGAAAAATAAATTTATATATAAATGATGTCACTTTCACTAGAACTGTTTCCAAAGGCCTTCCACAGGGATCAGTACTTAGTCCCCTCTTGTATAATATATACACTTATGATCTACAGTCTCATATTTGTGTTAATGAGAACATAAAAATGTTACAATATGCAGATGATCTTTTAATATATAGTGTTAATTCATCAATAAATACTTTAACCTGCACCTTGTCAGCTGCATTAGCGAATTTAAAGAGTTGGTTGGACGTAAATGGTCTTTTACTATCTCCATCTAAAAGTGCTGTTGTTCTTTTTTCACGCATGAATAAACCTCCAGACATAAAATTGAATTATGATAATACAGTCATACCGGTATTGGCTCATATAAAGTTCTTAGGAATAATCTTAGATTCTAAACTTACGGGTGTACAACACTGTCAATATATTATTAATAAATGTGAGCGTTTATTAAATATGTTAAGATGTTTAACGGGCGTTTGGTGGGGAGCTCATCCTGACTCGATGAAATTAGTTTATAACGCCCTTATACGTAGCGTGTTAGACTACGGTACATTTTTATTGGAACCAGGAAATATTGCAGCGTTTAGGAAATTAGATCTTATACAATATAAAGCCTTACGAATAATAACTGGAGCCATGAAGTCTAGTCCTACCAATGCATTGCAAGTCGAATGCTGCGATCCCCCGTTACATCTCAGACGACAATTTTTGTGCGACAATTTCTTTTTTCGTACTTTACAGTTTTCTAATCATCCACTTTTTCCTAAATTACAGTACTTATTTGAATTATATCAAACTTCAAGTTACTGGACGCACAAATCACCTCCATGCCTTTTGGTTAGTTACCAAAAATATATATCTATAAACTCACCTACATATCGATCTGACTTGCTTCCATTGTTCACTGTAAGTTATGAGTCGCTTATTTATCCGTTCATTATTCATTTTAATTTAATTGATAAAAATAAAAACGCTAAAATTGAATTCGAACAGCTTATTCAATCAAAGTTCAAAGATTTCCATTTTATATTTAGTGACGCTTCTAAGCAATCTACCTCATCAGAGTGTGTTGGTATAGGAGTATACCATTCACAATATAATATTGTGCAAAAAGTGAAGATACCCCCAGAGTCATCTGTCTATTCGGGTGAATGTCTTGGAATTTTAAAAGCTATTGAATATGTCAAAACCATGAAACTGAATAAAACTGTAATTTTTTGTGACTCAAAAAGTTCTCTTCAGGCACTGGAAAAGAATCCATTTACATTAAAACTTTATTCTCCCCTAATCTTCAATATTAGACAAATTGCTAAAGAATGTGTTGATCAGGGATTACACATAGAGTTTGTTTGGATCCCTGGACATACAGACATAGATGGCAATGTTATTGCTGATAAACTTGCTCATGACGCAGTCACATGCGGAGATATCTTCCCTTATAAAAATTATTGCCAGGACTTATTAGCCCTTCCCAAGTTAACTTTACAAGACAATTGGAAAAGTGTATGGGATTACAGTCAACAAAGTAAAGGCAGATTTTATTCTCAAGTTCAAAATAATATTCCTACTAAACCATGGTTTTCTGTTTTAAAGTTTAGCAAGATGGAAACCTCTATCATTATACGCATGAGATTAGGTCACACATGTACTCCATCCCATCTTGCCAAGCTCCGTATTGTGGACGACCCCCGGTGTGAGTGCGGGTTGGACGAGGGAAATTTGAACCATATTATTTTTGCATGTCCGAAATTCAAAAGAGATGATTTTTTTAATGAATTAAAATCGCTCCGAGTTCCATTGCCAACCAATATTGTAACTCTGTTATCTGTTATAGATAGCAGCATATATAAATGTATTTTATCCTTCCTTATGTCTAATAATATAAAACTGTAAATCATTTCCTATATATATATATATATATATTTACCTATTATAAAAAGCCTTCCTGATCCCATCCAAATTCCGTTATGTTCCTACTTTCTAAAAATTAATTCCGTTTCCCAATTTTTTTACTTGACGTTGGCAAGTGTACAAACCGTACAAGCCATTAAAAAAAAAAAAAAAAAAAAAAAAAAAAAAAAAAAAAAAAATTTGTGGTCGAGTGTCAGTCAGCTGTGTTGCGCTCCGGACGTGCGTGCGTTCACGTTTTGCTTTATTTTTTAATTCGATAGAGAAACTAAGCTATATTTCCTACTCTCCTAACCTTTAAGGACCAGCAACCCGTTTTCAATTGGCAGTAGAGCAGCAGCGTGATAATGGCTAACATAGTGGCGAAAACTAAAGAATTTATCAGTTACTGGTACCTCAGATATCAATTGGCCACTGAGCTCTACATGGTAGAACCCTGGGAGAAGGCTGTGATACGTATCCTTTAAAATATTTAAGCATACATTGAATTTAATACGCTTTTATTTCATAGTAATTGTAGACAAGGAACCTTTTCTTTCCACTTGTACAACCCTTATTTTATCTTGCTTCTATACTCTCATGAGTTTCATCATATTATCCGACCAAAACAATTAGGCGCATGACAGTTGAGAAAAATTACAAAAACTAACTAAAAAAGCAGTATTTTAAGAAGTGGTAACCAATCAGTTAATGACTGTAGCGCTATTATAAGAGAATTGCGGTGATAAAAGTGGGCTGCAGCTGCCCAAAAGTGTAAAACCGCATTCCTATCATGCTCCTAATTTTCTTGGTTGGATAGTACATTATCGCTGATTGCGAGCGTTTTATAAAATATATTTATTCATATAAATGAGGACATAACATAACAAAGTAAACATCAACATCAAATTGAATAAAAAAATTGTTGGCATGAAGTTAAATTAATACTTAGATTTATTATTGGTCTCCATGTTGCTACAACTGGGCAGACCAATTATAAATTGCAAACCAAAATTTTGTGACAAAATCATGGTATTTTGAGTGTAGAAACAAGCTGCTTCCCATCAATGACTCATCCTGAGTTTTGTTAGCTTCAAATATCTATACTAATTAAGATGACACTGAGCAATATTATAAATGTGAAAGTCTGTTTGCTTGTCCTTCCTTTACACCGTAACTAAGCAACCAATTGACTTGATTTTTGGTAAAGTGAGTTAAAAGGACAAAATAACATAGGCTACTTGTTATCCTGATATTCCCACGGGAAGCATGTGGGTGAAACTAAAGCTAGTTACTAATAATATTCATGTTTTTGTTATTTACCTAATATGATACCTTAACACATAAACAGATATTTTATTTGCCATCATCTTTGGATTATTCTGGTATTTCAACACATCAATTGTTTTGGATGGAATTTCTCGACTGCGGAACACCACACCACATCTTCAACTCGTAGATTAAGACCTTAGTTAATAATTATTTACTTAAAGCATATTTTATATGAAGAAAAAGGTAATTAGCATTTTAAATTAATAAAATGAAACTTAAGAACTTTCTGTTTATTTGGTAAATATTGTTGTTTGCTTGCTTCCACTATTTAATGTTGGAATGAATCAGTGAAAATTTAAGTTGAATGAAAATGTATTAAACCCTTAGAATAATTATTATTCTAAGATTAAACCCTACATTGTATTTGCTACAAAGTTTGAAGCAACCATTATTGTCATGTATCGTGAATAAAAATAAACATTCCTCTCCTATTTATTGTACAATATCGATAATTTATATCAACCCCAAAGATTAAATAAATATTTTTTGTATAATATTATTCAATTTAATTTACTTCAACCACCTGTAGCAACAACTGAAAATATATTGTTAGGTAGGAACTCCAGCAATCTGCTTGTATGAATATGACTAACATTAACATTTTATCACATTATCAGTTAGGTACTTGAAAATAATTTCATTATGATTCACTAGTAATCAATAAACTATAAATTTTCAAACTCAGTGTGCCACACCACTCGCTCCCTGGGTATCACCCCACGACATGGATTGATTACTTATCTTCATGTGAACTTATGCCCAAAATTAATAACCTAACCTGTATATATAGATTCGTTGCCTAGGAACCGTCGTTATTTGAGTGCGTTACCCCCGCAAAAATGTGCTTTAGAGAGATACCTAATTATTTTGTCATGAGGAGAAATTTGTTTAATAATAGCAACATTTGTGTGAATTATAGTTCTTAAGATATTTGAGAAAAACAGATTTTGCTGGAGTAACATTGGAAACGTTACCCCTAATACTAGAATAGTACAGCAGTTCTCTGAAAAGCCGACCAAATTGTAGAGGACACACACAAAGTTTGCTATTTGCTAACATTTACTATGCAATAAAAGCTATCTATTCATGTATTTGGTTCTGCTAAAACGACTTTTTTGCCAGGGTAACGTTTCAAACGTTACTCCAGCAAAATCTGTTGTTCTGAAATATCTTAAAAACTATAATTCACACAAATTTTGCTATTAGTAAACAAATTTCTCCTCATGACACACTAATTATCTGTTTAAGCATATCATCATCATAAGCATTTCATCTCTCTAAAGCACAAAATGTTGCGGGGGTAACGCATTTTCGTTATTTTGGTCATATTACTTGTACTATTAAGTATTCTGTGGTCATAGTAACGAAAAAATCCTAGACAACTACCCCAGATAGCCCTATCCATATCTACAGATATGTTATTAATTTCTGGCGTTAGTAAGTACATACATACTTGTATTCTTTAATATTATTATTTTTTTGACATAGTTCTCAAGATACCCCTTTGACAAAAAGTATTGTGTAAATTTTGTACTTATTTATCATTGTATTTTTTTTATATATAATCTGCAATTTTAATTTATTTTGGATTGTTACTATAATTCTACGAATAATAATGAACTTATCCTAACTTGCTGGCGTTTTGGGCAAACTGTAAGCCAGTAAGTAGGTACATTGTTTTTAATAAATAAATACTTACGCCCGAATTTAATAACCTATCTGTTGATATGGATAGGGCAATCTGAGATAGTTGCCTAGGATACTGGTTCCGTTGCTTAGCAATCGTCGTTATTTTGGTCTTATTTACAATAAAAAGCAAAATTAAAATTTTGAAAAAACTGACGACCCACGACGTTAACTTATATTCATGCTGAAATTTATAATGAAGGCAGCCCCCAACGGATAATTAAGTCGGGGGTTGTTAAAATTACTCTACCCTTTTCCAATTCCGTTTTAACTCGTGGGTTATTAACCTTTGAATTGCGGAAGCGCAGATCTACCGTCTACGCGCGCCCTGTAGAGTGCTGAAGCGTAGATCTGCGCTTCTGTCACCTTCGACATACTTTACACGATTTTAAAATTTAATGCTACGTAATATGGTCTAAGTTTCTTTATTTTTTTACCCCTGATTATTGAACATCCCTTTAAAAAATTCACTCATTGAGTGAAGCCCATAGAGCCGTTAATATGACCTTTTCAAATTCAGCCTAGAATCGCAACGCGTGAAAAAGTTACGAGTGCAAACTGTTTTTTCACTGTTCACAAGTGGCATTGTGTTTTTCATATCAAAAGATTGCTAGTTTATCGTATTATGTGGTATAATAAATAAATCAATAATTAATCTTTAGAATTTTTGTGAAATCCCGGCTTTTCTACAAATTGGTGGTAAGTTACAAGTATCGTCAATTGAACACAGTTTAAAAATTCAATTAAATGTTTTAGCAATTGATATTACACGACGTTATACATTAGTTATTCAATTTTTAAAATAAATCATCAAATGACCGACTTTCAAAGAAATAATCGGAAATATTCAATAAATTCCGAACCCTGTCGAATGCGCTCTATAATCGCGCCATATTGGAGCAAAGGGCGGTTACAAAATCGCGCTCCCTCCCGTTAATGAAAGTTTAATTTCAGGCGTTAGTCAAGCCAAATAAAGGCGATAAAGGCGCGAAAAACGAATCTTATAACTTGTAAAACATACATGCCTAATTATCTTGGTGTCACTAACCGTTATGTTATCATTGTAGAGCTACTCTATTTTACTTTATTTTTATTTAGATCATGCTAAAGTTTAGGCGAAATAATAAAATCCAAATAAATATAAGCAAAATTTATTTCTCTCTCAAACTTTTAAGTAACTTACACAATAACCATTTGTATTGCGGAAACTCTCCGGCACTTTCAGTGACATTTCTTGCAGATGTTCCAGGCCTCTGCAGAACATACTCTTCGAAATGTCCGTAGACACCGCCCCGGGGTCTGCCAGCCAGGATTCAACTTCTCCACTCAGAGAAGACTCTATTTTATACAAAATTTTCGTAAGAAAACTAGACTGCAAAATAATTTTGTCATTTTGAATGTGTTCCCCAACGTCTCTCAAAACTTGAAGCTCTTTATCCATAATCCAAATCAACAGATACTGTTTATTATTACTAGATATCGCACATTCAAGCACAATCTTACATACAACAGAATATTGCATACCAAGGTTGAATTCGAAAGCAATTCTTTCAATTGTGTAAATGAAATCATCTGTTGTTAAATCTCCTGAGGGCTGTTTGTGTGAAAACACAGTCTTTTCATTATCTCCGTTCATTATTTTAACTTCGGAATTAAATATTTTGACGCCATCTTTACTTTTAAGTCCTAGCCAAGCTAGACACCTGTTGCAGTGGTAAGAATCTCTCTTGGAGTTGAATTTGTTTGTTTTCTCTGATAAAGCACAGTTGTTTAGAATAAAATATGTAAGTCTGTATAAGAAATCATTCTTGTTTGGCTTCAATTCAATTGCTTGAGTATTCATTTCATGATCATGATGGCTATTACCATTATTGTGGCCATGTCCATGACAAAACCAGTCAGACATATCCATATTCTCTGACGGCAATTCTAAAACTCGATCAAATTTCACAAAACCGTCAGACACAATATTAGAGCAGTTACTGCAAATAATTTTTATTTCATCATCTGATTTCACATTAATTACTAGTTCATTGGTGAATTTTGTATCAAAATTGTTGGGCATGGCTAGCAACTCCTTATAAAAGTTACCACCATTTTTGGGTGCTGTCAGGATTCTAAATGAAATGGTGTTTCTATCAATTTTGAGACATGACATTGAATTAGGTATGATTTGACAGTATTCGCTGATAGGAATCACCGCAGATACATCATTTTCTTCCTCTGAATAAGACTCACAGTCTGATAGGCTTTCGATGGATGAGAGACTATCATTTCTCTTCAATTTACTACCATCATCATAATAGTTTATAACAATACAGTTGGATTGAATGCTTATTTTCAAATTGCAATTCTTGCTGAAATCAACGCCAGTAGTGATATAAACATTGCAACTGCGCAGACGAGTCCGCAACTCCATAAAAATACTTTTGATCAACATTTTCGCTTATTAAATTAATATCAGAATAAAATCCAGACAATACTTGGACCTTATTTTCACGTTTCACAAAAATATATTACTTATCAATTAGCTCGATATTCTCGATATTTGGCTTAATCCTTTGCAAATGTCCATTTGTTTCATACACATTGAAAATATTGTCCATTTCTCTAATTGTAAATGGTAGAGTTGCGTTTTTATAGTATTCCCCCATCATTTCGATGTTGCTGATAACCGAATCGAGGAGATGAGCTTTCTCTGCATAAATACCAGGTGCTTCGTGTCTCAAGTAAGTAAAATGGATGTGGAGATGGTAGAACGATGGCTGGTAGTGCAAGTAGACACGTAGTTGACTACCAGGCACTCCGTATTTCTCGTAAATGCTTTTCTGAAATTGATAAAAAAATATATTAGTTTACCTATCATAAAATAAATATATGTGAAAATTTAAAAAAAGTTTAGTTAGTTAATAAGAAAAAGTTATTTCCCAAACATATTTTCATCAGAAGGGTACTAAAAATTAAGAATAACTTTTTGTGTACTTATTTTAACTAAATATACAGGTTGGAAAATTGCGTTTTTCGCGATTTCTGAATTTTCTAGTACTCATATCTCAGTTGGTGTCTTAGAGTGTTTTGATCCTCATGAGAAACAGGATCGATTGGCATAAGAAATGTTTGAATACTGACTATTTTTCTGACTGTAATTTTTTGTTCAAAATCCGTGAATGCAGTTCAGTATTTCTCAAACAATTAAGGATGGTTTCCTGAGAATGTTTTCATGTAGCAACAACGGTTAAGGTACTTGCCCTTACTACCCCGTCTTAAATTTCCACCCTGTATAATGACATTTTCCAGTGTAGTATAACAACAGTCATTTGATGAAGTAGTATGTACGTAGTGATGAAGTAGTCATAGTAGTCAAGTCATATCATTATCTTTAACTACATAATAATATACATTACTATTAAAAGCATATTAAAATTAAAGTACCTTTCCTTCGTCACGGACTCTCTTGAGCAGTGGAAGGTGACTTGCGTTCAAGTCTCGCAAGGACTTGATGCCTCTCTGTCGTACAATCCCCAACAAGTACAACGTCTCTTTAGTCAGACCATCCCACTTCAAGTCGGGCACTAACACAAATCCTTCTTTCTCACACTTATTATCGTAGACAATTCTGTCCTGCTCACTCTTGCCTTCTAATATATTGTACACCCACTGGAAAATGAAATGATCAAATTAATAAATGTACAATTTTTGTTTTTGTTAGGAAAAGTAACTTTTAAATAAATTCAAGAGGATTGAAAGTAGAGATGGGCCGACTATGACTTGACCGACTAGCCGGTCAGACAAAAAGGCTGAATAACCGGCCGACCAGTCAGCTTAGCCGCCTGCTGCAAGACAGGGCAGAGACTTTATTGTTCTTACACCATAACTTGCCCTAATAAAAAAAAACTTAATTATTTAACGAAACTCACATGGTCTCATAAAACTAATTAGTTTTGTTTACCACTTTTTAATAAATGATACTTATACCTACACTACGGACTTAAAGACCAGTAGATAGTTCGCTTCCTCAACTAGTCGGTACATCTCTAATTGAAAGTGAGATTATTATATTGAATATATAATATTCCACAGTAATTTTGCTTTCAATTTGACAAATATTATATGCTCCAAATAACAGACAAAATTAAAAAACAAAATAGATTCTTCATAAAATGAAATTGGTGAAAGAAAACAATAATAACAGTAAACAACATGAAATGTTCTACATTTTCATAAGTTTTATGGTCTATATAAGAATTTACCTGCAAATTGAACTGTTCCTTCTCAATATAGGGAAGAGTTAACTTCTGATACAACTCTGGAGTTTCTGAAATTAAATGCACATTTTGTGCAGCATACTTTGCAATATGCTTCTTTGTAGCAGGATAAATAATGGTTGTCTTCACACCTGGAATAGAAGAAGTACTGAATATACAAAAACTAAAATAAACTTAAAAATAATATTTAAGTATTGACAATAATTACTGACATAATTATTATGATCTGCATAGTGTACCTATCGATAGGATTTCTAAAAGGGAAGTAGATGGGAATCAGTATGTATGGACCCTTTACCACTGGTATCTATGATCAGACATGGCGAGCTAACCAGATGATTAAAAAAGAAACAAATTTAAAAATTACATCAATGGTTATTTCGAATCTAATAAGAAACTATGGTGAGAGAAGAAACCTCTGACTGGGAGTGGTTAAACTGCAGTATTGTTCTATTCTACTTACATAAATTATTATTTTAAAACACCAGTACTAGCATTCATAATGACAGACTTTCTTCTGTGATTGCTACCCAAATGAGTAGGTATATATATAATTGTTATCTGTTTTTATCTAAGACTTGTCGAGTCAAAAGTCACAGTCACTGCTCTGTATAATTAGCATGCGTGATGCGAGCTAAGTAGAGTAAACATATGGCAGCAAGGATTTTAGCACAAACACAAAAGAATGACATAGTTATACATAAGAATTACACCAGAAAATCATGACAATAAATATTACATACCAATTACGTCTCATTCACAGAACAAGGAAAAGTCACGAAGTAATGCAAAACTAAATTAAGTCGCGCTATTTGATGACTAATCATTTCAATATGCAACAATGAAATCCTTGAGATTCGAAAGCACAGAAACTTACTATTTAATGACGACGCAGGCAAACACTCGTAATTTCCGTAAATGTCGTTTTGAAAATACGTTGATAACTTCGTTTCTTTACTGAAATATCCACTATTTTCCTCTAAATCCTCTTCCTTGAAAGCATTTTTCTCAAAAAGGATCAAACCCACGCCACTTTTGTCCCTAAATTTACCCTGAATACAAACTGTTTTCCTGCTAGTATTGTTATTTAGGATTTTATCTGGTATAAAGTCTTGAAGTTGTAACTGACTATCGCTCACACCATTCTCATTTTCTTGCGAAACTTTTATTTTCTTCCTGGAAGGCGCTTCAACGTCATTTTCAAGATCAGCGTCGGACATTTTGTGCTGAAGTTACCAGTTGAAAAAACTTTAATCAATTTTATCACAGACTCACATGCTTACGTTAGGCGTAACGCGAATCGTGATTTAGTGATTTAGTACTTGGAAACAGGGTTAAAATTAAGCAATTTTAGAAAGAATGGGTTCTTTAAGGGAAAATGTAGCGGGTTTTGTGGAAATGGGACGAGTCTATGATAAAATGGGGGAACTGAAAAAAAAATTTTTTTAGAACTATGGGAATAAGTATTAGGTGTAAAGTTGGAGGAAAATAGTGTAAGTTTCGAAAATAGAAACAGTGCCAGCATCGCGTAAAAAATATTGATATGGATATGGGCTTAATTTGACAGTTGAAGCTCATAAAATTACCTTATACGAAGGGACGGTCTACACTTTTAAAACATGTTTTTGAAGCCTGGGAGAAGTCGCAGAATGCTCTTGGCGTATTCTGCGATTATATTTATTTATAGACGCTGCTGTTGAAACTAAATCATTACAGTGTAAAAGGTGATGCCCAAAAGTTAATACTGTCGTATCTCAGTTCCAGAACTCAGACCGTTGATATTAATGGAGTGAAATCTGCCGGCTCAAATATAAAACTAGGCGTGCCCCAAGGCTCTATTTTGGGCCCTTTTCTGTTTTTAGTATTATATTAATGACTTGCCTTTCTTTTCGAAAAGCTTATGTGAGATTGTCTTGTTTGCGGATGATACTTCTTTAATATTTTATGGACTTATCAAAAGCATACGATAGAGTTTCACATAATATATTAATAAAAAAACTAGAAAATATAGGGTTACGCGGTCTAACAAAGAAATGGTTCGTTTCCTATCTACAAAATAGAAAACAGTATGTTCAAATCACATACCACGTGAATTAAAAAAAAAATCGAGTCACATTGAAAAATTTGTAACGGGTTCTATTCATCAAGGAAGTGTACTCGGATGCTTACTATTTTTAGATTACATAAACGAACTCCCCGCAGTAACCCCGCATAAACTTGTATTATTTGCCGACGACGCAACACTTGTAATCCCGTGTGACTACGATGACATGAGCATACTTAACAGAACTATATCCGAATCCTTAACTAAAATAGCAAAACACTTAGAAGGTATTAATCTCATACTTAACTACGATAAAACTAAAATAGAGCATTTTAGACCGCATCAAAGAAATTAACATTAATCACGATGGGCATTTAATAGAAGTAGTCGACTCATTCTCACAGCTAGGTATTATTGTAGATTCTAACCTATCATGGAAGCTTCAAGTAGATTCGATTGCAAAAAAAACTCAGTCGATTCTCTTATGCGTTACGTGAACTCAGGAAAACCACAAATGAGGAGTGCGCACTTGCAGCGTACCACAGCTACGCCGCGGCCTGGATACGGTACGGCGTCGTGCTCTGGGGCAACTCTACGGATGTGCAGGCCGTTTTCATCCTACAAAAACGTTGCTTAAGAATCATAGCACTAGCGGGGCGAAGAGACACTTGTAGAGCATTGTTTATGAAATTCTGCATCCTCACAGTGACGGACGCATATATCTTCGAACTATGTCGGCTAGTTAGAAAGCATCCGCACTACTTCAATAAAGTAGGAGATAAACAAGGTCCCTATGTGTCACGGCGCCGAGAGAATGACTTAGTTACACCCCCAGCAAATCTTAGCTTATTTAAAAACAGTGCTCACTATATGGCTATAAAAGTGTACAATCACTTGCCCAAAAAAAAAAAGCCCTCCAAGATGTTTCATTTGAAAAAGAAGTAAAAAATCTATTACTTTCCAAATCATTTTATAATTTGAAAGAATATTTTGAAGAAAAAATACGATTTGGTTAATTTTACCTTTTATTATTTTAAATTTGCTCAAATACTTAGTATGTTTCGCTTTTGTTGTTGTTATTATTATTATATATATTTGATTGTTTATTCCTTAGATTTGTTAAGACTTGAAAGTAAATTATAGTTTAATCGCGCTATATTTCCACGAACTAAGTTGTAATTGTTCGTATTTTTAGGTTTTTTAGGGGTTTTTGCTTTTCCCGACGTTTCGGCACCTTTAGAGCTGCCGTGGTCACGGGATAGTTTAATGTTTTTCTTGTTATATTTAAAACTTAAAATAATGATGGTTAAAACCACAATGCCTTGTAAAGGTAAATTTGTAACTCTTAACACCTAGGTTAATTACCTATTAAAACATAAAATGTGCCCCACTTTATTACAAATTTATGTGGATTAAATGAATATGAATATGAATAGTAATTTCTTCATTCAAATAAAAATATTTTTAGTTGAAAGTAACAAGGTCGCATAAGTAGGTAAATAAGTGCGTCCAAGGTCACCATGTAAACCTTGACTTTCTGCCATCTGTACATGCCCACCAGCTCATATTGGAGCACAATACTAGAATAACCGACGTGCTGTGATGAATTGATCACTGCTCAACGTCCGGCCTTCTATTGTGTCTGTGTTCACGCGCCGTCCACACTTGTTATATAGGATGATTATGTAATTTGATGACATTATTAAAAAGTCGTTGCAGATAAAAATGCGGTCATATTTTTTATATTGGACTTTACCTATGTAACCTCTTTATGGTAGGTAGGATTTTTGTAAGGGCCATTAGTTGCACGAAATAAATTAAAAAATAAAGCCCTAATTAAATACAAATAAAATATTTTCAGTAGCACTACGTGGTTGTTAAATTTACCGTTTGTCTTTCTAGGTTTCTCGGAAGATAAAAAAAGAACGGTTTTTTTTTATAAACGGGAAACTCTTAAGCTTTCATCATAGCTGATGTTAAGTATTGATAGGGCTGAAGATGGAAGCGAGCCTCTCCCAGAATCCTCAACCACTGAAGAACTGAATTAAAATTCATATCATTTACGTTTAATTTTCCTCGTGTATTTTCTCAAAAGAAAACATAACAGCCCGTAGTGTACTTTCGTACTACGTGTAAAAACTCTAATCCAAGAATTTTAATATTTTCTTTGAAGTTATCTTTAAACTTTAGCTCACCTAGTTTATGGCATGAACGGCAACGACGTAATTTTCTATGGTCCTTCGGGTTTGCGCTTCTCTTAAGTTATACTGTAGTCAAAAGGCAACGCCACGATCTTCTTCTTATCGTATAAGGATTAGTGGCCATTCCTGGCTTCTTGACGCGATCACAATGAGATCGAGATTGAATTAATGTCAAACGTCAGTAATTATGACTAAAAATAAGTAATTAAACTAATACCTAATACTTGAAATTAGTAAATAAAGTACCTAACTTTGTACTCTATTAATCGATTTTAGCGGCACTTAAAATCGAATCAACGTCGAAAATCAGTAATAATTATTGACATTCAATCTCGATCTCAACGCGATCCCGTCAAGAGTAACCCCCCAGCACCCCGACCGCCTAACGGTATGGCTTGTACTATCGCTATAGCTAACAATTTTTCAAACCCCCCACAAGGGCTCTCGCTGACGATATCACTTTCATACTAAAATACAATAGTGAATCCAATAGGTGAATAGAAATATGCAGGAATTAGTCAAAACCCCTATCGTTGAAGGGTTTTATGAGAGTTTGAAGTTTGATAGCTATAACTATAGCACAAGCAATACCGTTAGGCGGTCGGGCCGCGCTGGTCCGGTTCAGAGTTTATCAAGCCGCCAATAAGGCCTCTGACTTGGCTTAACGAATGTTATCAGATGACAACGTGCCCGGAACGAGGTTTAACGTGCCTTCCGAAGCACGGAAGCGCTCTGTTGTTGTAATGCCACTTTACGTCACCCATCTGACATCCTGCCGGACCAAAGTCGCAACAAACGTGACCGAATACGATCAGTCTGTCAAACGCTTAAACCAGGATAAAATTATTAATACATCCTGTAGATAGCACACGGGATTGAAGAATGTGTGGCGTCCCTTTAAGACGACCGGTCAAAGGTCAACATATCTATTGATGGAAATTGACCCGGCGACACGGATTTGTTTTAGCTGTCGACTTTCAAAATATTTGATTTTAAGTATTATTAATCGTGATCGTCGTCATTTTATATTAGGAAAAAGCAATTTTTTTTATAATGTATAGGTTAGCGCTTCACCGCTATCTCACCTGATGGTAAGCGATGGTGTGATCTAGAATGAAACGCGCTTGCCCAGAAGATACCTTACACGCGACTTGAAGTTGAAGGCCCCCAAATTGTAAGTATCAGGAAACACAGACTCAGGCAAAGAATTCCACTTTTTGACAGTACGGACAATAAAATTTGACGCAAAACGTTTAGCGCAAATTTTTGTGACAGACATTTATATCGTCAGTGGAAAGGCAAAATTACTGAAACGCCAAAACACCATTTCGAGAAAAAGCCATTTAAAGTTTTTTTTTTCACAAAAAAAATCATATCTTTTTACCATATTATCCGATTTTAATAAACTAACTTGATTTAGGCAAATTTTTTCTTCTTTTATTTTTAATAGTATGATGGCTCAGGTTTTGAATGAAAGTTTAGGAAATAATTGGCGGTCCAGTAAAAGCAGCCGCGTTTCAGAGCAAGGCAGATTTACTCAAAGTCGTCAAGTGAAATTTTATATGTAGTTTAAAATTTCTGATAACACAGAAATAAAGAAATTGAAGTATGGCAAAAGTACTTATAATATAAGTATACTGCTAAGCTGGTAAACCAGAGTCACTTCCGGGACACGTCTTCCATTTTCATGCGTCTATCACAACGTCTTAAAAGGTGATCAGTATTTATGTTACTTTGCTATAATGACTTAAAAGTAAGTTTGTCGTACTTCTATTGCGGGTAAAATGACGTTATATGTTAATAGTACTTTGGAACTACAATAAAAATACAAAAGACTGATTGGTTGATTTGGAAAAATATCTTCCATTTTACTGAAGTACACAGATTAAAGTCGGTAATATAGGTACTTGGAACATTACGTTACCAATACAGACGTCATTATAAAAAAGTGGATAATGGAACATTATTTAAAAGAACAGCAACAAATCATTGAGATCATAACGCCGCCTAATGCTCCTTTGAATCAAAATGAGGAGTATATGCCGATGCAAAATTAACACTTAATTATGTGATGGGCAGAAGAAATTGTATTCCTTCGCCAAATAGAGGAAATCTGAATAGGGGAAATTCAGTTCTCGTAAGGGGACGGTCAGCGCCTCAGCTACACACTAATGGACAGAGGTCACATAAACTTTCTCTAAGAAAACCTCAACCACTGCGCCACTCCATGATCCAGTCGGCGACGGAGTTGTTGATGCACGTAGGTAATTGTAATTGCGGAACCCTACTGTGTATCAAATCGTTCCTACTAGGCTTGTGATACTGAGGACAAGGGGGCAGTAGTGATCCCATCCCACAGACACTTTTCTTCTCCACTCACAATTAAGGAAATGGGACCGGGATACGTGGTTGCCACTTGGAATGGGTTGGTTGAAATGGAATGGGAATATAGTAGGATAGGAACATACTTCTCGCCATACAAAGATTTATCAGATCTACAAATTTGGCTGAAATTTTTTATGGTGTCATAGGTTGTCTGACCCCAATACCAGTTATAGTACTAGGCGACGTTAACGCCAAGGATGCGGCCTTGTGGTCACCGACAAGGAAGAAGCAGTCCTTGGTTGGTCTGCGCAATGGGATTGGCAGTAGTAAACTCAAACTCAAATACTTTATTCAGTTTAGGTTGTTCAAGCACTTAAGAACAAGCACTTAAGAACGTCTGAAAGCTACGCCATTGGTTTACAAACCCTACGGCAGGAGACCTTGTAACTCGTCAAGGGCTCTTTTTTCACCCTGTTTCATTTCACACAACATACACACAATTGTAGTGTAGCAAACTGGGGATCTACCGCACTTCTTTTCGAAGATGAGGTGATAATTGGTGGGTCACACACAATCAACTTCACCTCCTCTGCACTAGCCAACCTTGTAAAAAAGATGAAAAGCCATCGAATATGTGGAAACATTTTCAGTGCCGTGTCCTGAGTACGAGTTTGTCAAATCATATTTGTGTGAAAAGTGTCTGTCGGCTATAATACACCTCAATGGCAAGAGTAAGATATCCCCCCACCAAGAAACGGGTATATTGGTGGAATGAGGAGGTGGCCACTTCGCGAATATCCTGTGTAAGAGCCAAAAGATCCTATATGCGTCACCGCTATAGTAGAAGAAGAAGGGATCTTGACATAGAGGAAGAGCTGTATCAGGTTCATAACACAGCCAAAAACGGGACGGCCCTACAGAATTGGAACAAAGCAAATAACGCCAATTAGCATCACCGACCGACACTTTCAATCCCGAACTACTGGAGGAGATAATTTCTACCGTTTCCATCAGAGCTGCCAAAAGTTCCTCTCCTCACTGCCGCCGCAGCGATGAATGATGTATAAATTGGAGGAATACTCGCAAGATACGCTCGAGGAATTAGAGCTGGCCATGCACCGACTAAGGGGGAAAAGAAGGACCCGGGGCCCTAATCCTAACGGCGTGCCAGAACGTATTCTCTCCATAGCATTTAATCACCTCGATTATTATGTTAAGCTCCTGAACACGTTCCTGGAAGCCGGCCTATTTTCGCGGGTCTGGAATCAGGGTAAATTTCGTCTTTTGACAAAAGATGGTCGATGGCCGACGATCCCTCGGCCTACCACCCTATAGGCCCCTTAATGAACTGGTTAAGGTTTTTTTCAAGATTAAATTAGACAGGTTAATACAGCATCTAGAGACTAATGGGTCAAACCTTTCCAATAACCAATACGGATTCAAGAGGGGAGCGTTATTGATAGGTTTCGTCTTATTGGGTTGGAAGTCATGGTCCACAAGAGCGAAGTCATTCTGTTTCATGGGCACATATCAGGGTAGTAGGTCTTAGGGTAAATATTAAATCCCATTTAAAATTTAGGGGCTGGTGTTGGATAGTCAATTAGAGAAAATTTACTCCCAATTCCCAAACAAAGTTGCTGATAACTCACAATTTTGCTCCATAAAAGTAAGGCTAAATTACTGAAACGCCCATTCCCTCGATAAAAATTATTTGCCATATCTTCTTAAAGCCTACAAAGTTCCTCAGTAGCAGTCAGAAAGTAGTAAAGCAAAATTACTTAAACGCCATACCTTTCCCGATTGACGTAATTAAAATTACTTATCTTAGATTATCTCTAATCACAAGAAGAGCAAAAATACTAAGGCTGCAACGATAAAAAAAAAGGAGAAAGTCAATTTTACTTAGAAAGACAATTGCGAATTTATAGGAATTAAATATGACTTAAACGCCACTCGTTAAAAAAAGACCAAAAAATGTGTCGCTTCAGTAATTAGCAAACAAAGAAAACCGCCTTTTTATCGGTTACTGAAGCGCCACAAAAGTGCTCTGATTAGAATGATACCTAGATAGATCGACGCAGAAAAATTCGCTGATTCCGAATATATATATAACTCATTTTGGCCAAATTGGCGTTTAAGTAATTTTGCCTTTCCACTGACGATATACATGTATATTTGGGGCGCATATTTGAACGTCTGGTTGTTTGATGGAAAAAGGGAGATGGTTGAATTAGGCTGTGCAATTCAGCTGCACACTCACCGAAATGAATCTGAAAAAAAACGATAAACTTGCAACCTTCCGTCTGTTGAGCATCTATGCACCTTAAGCAAAGATGCTTAAGGTTTTTGAGCTTCATTGTTGCCGATGAGCTTCTGATGGACTCAAGCGTCTGGAGCTGGTATTAAGCGGCAACATCCCATAGGTAGTACTTCTTAGTCATTGATTATACTTACTTAAACAAAACATAACTTTCATATTTTATGATTTTTTAATTTTTTGTATTCTACAATGCTATTTTTATACTTATGATAATTTTTTATAGAAAACCCGGATACCCAAAGGTCGCAGGTTTGAGTCCTGTCTGAGAATAACTTGTGGCCTTTCTAGTGGCCGAGTCGATCATTTCCAATATTTTCAAGTCCAAGTCCGGAAACAATAGTGGGAGGAAATATCTATCGTGAGTTTCATTTTCAATAATTTCATGAACACCTTGTTTAATAATATTTATTTAAAAGTTAAGAAATTCAAATATTTAGGTAATGAATTAATGTTCTATAAAAAACACAACCTATCGAAAGATGAACAAGTTGATTTGTTTGATGCCAAATACAAAATTGAATAAGAATGAAAGCGTCATGTCAAATACGACTTTGAACCCTTGGACGAATTAATCCAAGTTTGAATCGCAGTAACATACTATCTAAGTACCTAAATAATTACTAAAGAAGAAGAAATAATTACTGTCGAACGTAAATATATAATTATGTAAATCGTGACTCCTTAAAAAACAAAATGTTCTTAACTGCCTATATAACGACTCGCTCAAAAGGTGCCGAAACGTCTGAAAACCCAATAAATCTTATATTAACGGAAAATTAAATATTCTTATGTAAATGTGAATAAATTGGGCGCTAAATATCCGAAAAAGAAGGTAAGTAATTATTCTTCGACAAAAAAAAATATTTTAGTCCCAAACTAAGGCTCTAAAATATAACTATTTTAATGTCAGTAGTTTTAATTAGGCATTTGTATAGAATCTCTATAAATACTTACAAACACTTTCTAATAATCAAGCAGTTAATTTTATGATTTATTATAGCCCTGAGCCCATTAACAACGCCGATACGATCGTAATTCGATTTATATTCTACATTGTAAATATAATTAGGGCAATCATTGTCCGCAGGGTTGTCGAACTGGATAATTGACCAAAATCCAATGCCAGCTGTAAAATATGAAGTTATTTAAATTAATATTAATTTAATGAATAACTTAGACTAGATTCAAAATCGAAGTGAAAAAAATGTCAAAGATTTTTAAGTAACAGAATATTATTACTCAAAATACATTTTGAGTAATAATATTCTGTTACTTATGTTCTTTATGCCCTCTATCATTTTGAATTGATGCAAAAAAATATCAGGTAAGTAATTTGGTTTTTTTTACTAACTAGATTGAAAATGTCGTGATATTTCAATTAAAAAATTTACGATAGTGTAATATTTTTAAGTAGGTAGGTAGGTACCTACTCAACAGTAAAATTTTATAATTTCTTAAAATGTATTTCTATAAACCGAAACTCTAACAATAAATATACACACAACATGATTATTTTACTGTATCACTTTAAAAAAAATGTACTTATCACATTTAACTTATAGCTAGCCTAACTTATTGTGTCAATATAATAAAAATGAAATATCGTTATGTTTCCAATGTTTTCGTTAATTACTCGGTGGACAACCCTAGGTAACTTTCCTTAACGAACTAGTATTATTTACGAGTACAGTGAATCAGGCGCTAGTTTTGTACTATTATCACGTAGGAACGATCGAATTCATTAGAAATAATAACATTTGTAATATTTATTTTATCGTATACCATGTTTCATTCATAATGAGTCCGATCAGGCGAAGGAAACAAAGACATTCCCAACTTTCAAAACGTCGAAAGGAACGTAATAAAAAAAATTGTTTCGTTCGATATTTGAAATTGTTTTGATGGGAATTGGGATGACTTTTTAGGAATACTTATTGTGATATCATTGGGTTAAATCAGTGCATGGGAGGCTAAACTAATCATCCCACAATACAATAATCTATATGGTAGGCAATTATTACAATTCCATACCCAAATTACCTACTTAATAAACGAATTACCAACGCCATTGCCAAGGTGCCAAGTTTCTGTCGTTAGAGTTGACCAATTCAGATAAAAATATAATATTAATTGTATTAATTTATTTTATACATGATATTGGTAATTCGTTGATTAATTTGGGTTTTTTTTTAAGATAAAAGTAACTATTTTTATTTTGAAGTAAGTATTTATGTTTAATATTAATAAATAATGTGTTTTCAGATAAAAATATAATATTGATTGTATTAATTTCTTTTTTACATGATATTGGTAATTTGTTGATTAATTTGGGAATCTTTTAAAAAAAGGGTTTTAGGGTTCCGTACCCAAAGGGTAAAACGGGACCCTATTACTTAGACTCCGCTGTCCGTCCGTCTGTCTGTTTGTCCATCTGTCAGAAGGCTGTATCTCATGAACCGTGATAGTTCGACAGTTGAAAATTTTACAGATGATGTATTTCTGTTGTCGCTATAACAACAAATACTAAAAAACTGAATAAAATAAATATTTATCCCATATGTACAACAAACGTGAAAATGTTATAGATAATGGTACTGAAACATTCGCGCGCGTGGCTGGTTTTTATCATTTTGTCTTTAAAACAAATATTATAATTTATAATTTTCGGCCGACAGTATTTGCAATTATGTCAGTCTGATTATGCATTTACCCTTTACCTGTAGTCGTAAATATCATTGTTAATGCAAAAAAAAAAAAATTCTAAGTAGTTATTATTACTTACATCAAATATTAATAAAATAAAGCATTCGAGTTTAATTAAGCAACATACTCTTGTTACTTAAAAGTTACAAACAAAACTAAAAAAATATATATTATATTACCTGATCCGCCCGTGTGTAATGCTAACATAATATTTGTAATAGAGCCAATATGAGAGGTAGAGAGGTCTAAATAGCACTTTATGCCGGGTACAGATTGGTGAACTGTAACATGCAATGTAACATTTTCCATACATTTTAAGGTGTTCGCGAGCGCACTACGCGCCCGCTGCGTGCAATATTCCATACTACTCGTGTTCGTGTTACATTGCATGTTACAATTCACCAATCTGTACCCGGCTTTAGATGTAAGAAAACCAATTGTATTAATTTAAGTGTTTGTAATAATAAAAAATATAACGATTTGCTTGATAAAAAGTTAATTTAAGTATATTGACATAAAATAATGTTTTGCCAGAATAAGTCCCTACTTCAATTAATTAATAAGGTAATTGAGGCGATTAAGCAACTTTCGCGATGGTCGGTCAAGGGATGGATTACCAAATATTACCTGTAACTATACTCTATCTATTCTTATACAAAACCGGGGTTGGTTTCGTTTTGTCGGTATCGGTACTGAAGAAGGGTGATGGAACCGGGTATATCGGTACTCCCGATACTGAGAAACCCTTATAGAAAAATTTTCAATTATTTCATATTGAGCGATTTAAAATGATTGCTTATATAAAAACTCAATGTCCATCTCAAGCGAAACAGGATCGATCGCTATAAAAAAAAATATATTTTTGAAAACTCATAATTTTTCTGCTGACTGTACCTTTTTTTTAAAAAAATCGGTGAATGTAATTCAAAATTCCACAAAAAAAAAATATGCAGGGTGGAAAGTTAAGACGGGGCGTGAAAAGCAGGTACCTAAACCGTTGAAGCTACATGTAAACGTTCTTGTGTAACTTTTCAACTGCATCCAAAATTTTGTAAATAAATTAGTCAGCAGAAAAAAACGATTTTTAAAATTGTTTTTTTTTTATGCCAATCGATCATGTTACTTGAGAAACTTACTAAAATGAGAATAAAAAACTGTATGACATCTACTGAGATGAAGTAAGATATATATATATATATATATATATATTATAAATGCTAATGTGTATTTGTCATTACAAACTCGTTCTTCCCTCACGCTCTAGCTAAGCAACCAATCGACTTGATTTACCGCGGGCGGCCGATAGTTTTTCATATTTCTGCCTACTTACTCAAACGGGTCTTGAACCCGGTACCTTTTACTTGAAAAACTTAGTAGCTTTAGACTTTGAAAGATAATTTGAAACCTTTCTAATTTTATGAATAAATTACCTATACCTTCGGTATAGGTAAGTATAGACATATCGACATTCAAATTAAATGAACCATTATGTTTTTGGATGTTATTTAAATACAAATTAGCTTATTATTTGTAGTAAAGTCTCACTCTCACGAGGGTAATTGATTTAAATTAAAATAAAAATAATATTAAAAAGATTAAGCCATGACGGGAAGGTAATCTTGTGATTGATTTCATTAACATTCTAATTTTATTAACCGATCCGATTTAAATTAAACTTGTATAGCAATTTTTTTTACATTCTTTGTCAATGGATTGTAAGCTTATTGCTTATGGTAAATTTTAAATAGAAAAATATTGGAAAAAATTAACTCGGCCACAAGTGAATTCTCAGACTGGAATCGAACCAGCGACCTTTGGAAATCCGGTCCAATGCTCTAAAATGAGAACAAAAAACTGTACCATACCATACCATAAGTATAAAAATAGCATTGAAAAATGCAAAAATTACAAAATCATAAAAAAAAAGCTTATTGCTTCTTCATAAAAGTAGGTATTTTTATGTAGCACAAAAAGAATATTTTGATTTTCACGTTAGATTTAAAAAGGATAACGATTTTTTACTTTCAAACAACTACTTAACACAAATTACTTATCGACCCGACCGGTAATCGAACACTACGTCCGTAATTCGGATATCGCTTATGCACTCCGATCCGTATCCGATCCGTAACTTAGTATTTTAACACTATCAGTGAAAGGCTTGGACGAAGTGGTTAATTCGTCCAAGGCACAGAATACTTAATAGTACCAAGGTGAAAGGGTTAGGATCTTATCCTCCACTTCCACACCACGTAAAACTTAATGCACAATTTTTATTGATTTCACAATACTAATTAAACAATAAAAATAGAAACAAAATCACGAGTTTAGACACTGAGTATGTCAGCCACCGGTTTCACCGCCTCTGTGGTCTAGTGGTAACAACAACCGGTATAAGATCCAGGGGTCCCGGGTTCGATTCCCAGCGTACATTTTGTGGTCGGTTTGGTTGGTGGTAGGTCTTGTTGTAAGTCCGCCTGGCTAGCTACCACCATCTTATCTAAGTCTGACGCCATAACAACAATGATTTCGGCATTGATGTGTTCCGGCAGTTACAGATAAGATAGCCAGTTCCTTACTGATTGAGGGTTCAAACAGAGGCTCGCTTCCATCTTCAGTCTTATCAATAATTAACATCAGGTATGATGAAGGCTAAGAGTCCCCGTTGTTCATAAAAAACCGTTTTTACTCGACTCGCGATTTTGATTCTGTTTAAAAAAAAATGTGTTGTGCAATCCATAAAAATTGTGCATAAATTTGCATGTGCGTGGTGTGGACCATCAATAATCTTCTGCGGCATGGAGATTCACGGATGACGGGATGAGAAATGGGATGACGGAAAACGGATGTTACGCACTAATAGAAATAGTTCTATGGCTATGACGGAACGTATTTTCACGGATTCGGAACGGACGGACGTAGTGCGTAAGCGCTCCAATCCTAACCCGTATGTTGCCTCCTTCTTATCCATCCATCAGGTTCTTCTTATCCATCCATCAGGTTCTTCTTATCCATCCATAAGGTTCTTCTTATCCATTCATAAGGTTCTTCTTATCCATCCATCAGGTTCAAATCCATCCTTAAGGTTCTGATCCACCCTTAAGGTTCTTATCCACAGCTGTGGGAAATGATAAAGATGACGAAAATGAAATTGTGCAACGACTTTAGTAATGTACGAGTAGATACGTATATTTTACATGAAAAATCTCAATACTTATACTTACTTACTTTGAATGAACTAATCTTATACTATAACTAATATTGTAAATGCGAAAGTGTGCTTGTTTGTCCTTCCGTCACGCCCTAACTAAGCAACCGATCGACGTGATTTTTTGCATAAAGTTAGTGGAAAGAAAGAAGAGTATCATAGGCTACTTATATCCTGATATCCCCACGGGAACGGGAACGACACGGGTAAAACCGCGGCCGCTAGTAGAGAGAGACATATCTCTGGTTGTTTCTGTATGACAAAGCGATGTAAGCTTTGCATTCCTCAAACCATTAAGCCTTTCTATTAGTCCGGCGTCTTTCTTGGACTAAATTAAAGGTGATACCATTAATTAAGACGACGGTACTAAAGGTTGGGACACACTGGACGCACAGCATTTTTCTTGCCATGACAACGACCGACTTAGCTATGTGAATTGAGTTTGTCAATAAATATCACAGCGAGACTGTTTTGAATTAATCTTCGTTTAATATTAATACTGTCCTTATATTTTTTTTCTATATATATTTTTTACTTTCTTTGAATTCAGAAATGTTGCCGAATCGCTGGAAACTGTCAAAGTAGTTAACACTTTTTATTACAAATAAGTTAGTGTGAGTACCTGTGTTTCTACTTTTCGCGAAAACGTTTAATAAAAACTATAATGGTCGACCGGGGAGTTCCGATTGTGCATTCTAAATACATTGACGTCACATAAGGCGATACTCGAAAAAAATATGCTGAAGCGAGAATAGCAATGAGAAAACGACGTGCACGGGAGCGAGACCGATATTGCAGATTAGGCTAAAAAAAACACAAAATCACTTCGTATTAAAAAACTACAGCGATTTTAATAAAATGCTTCTATACGATCCTTAATATTATTGGTGTCCACTTATTAAACCAATTTCCAATAGTGTAAGTAACCCCATTTAAGAATAATCTTGAAATTTCGTATTTTTAGAGGTCTTTTCGAAAAGAAAAAGTGTCGAGGCAAAATCATAAAATCGTGTTTTTGAAACTATACGAATCTAGATAAAGGTATGAAGAAATTTATATGTCATTACCAGATTTGTAACAACTGTAACCGTGCTATAGGTAGTTTAATATCAAAAAGTCCATACTTTTTTCGAGTGGCGCCTTAAAAATAAATAAAGTGAGAGCAGGAAGTGCTCCCGATGTGTCCCAATGTTAAAAGGCTAATAATTGTGGATGCGCCGACTCACGCGCAGCAATGACAGTTTGACTTTAGTTTCCCGCCGTGCGCGCGCCTCGGGAAGGCCGAAAACAACATTTTGTGTTTCTTAACAGCATTGGCCCATTGGGATTATTAAAAAATTAACTATTATTTAATTTAAGTATTAAGTTGTGAAAATAGTAATAGTTTATGAGTGTGTTGTCAATCTATAGTAAAAGTGGATTTTTTTATCTGGAAAAGCTCTACTGAAATATTTTGTGATTAGTTGGTAAAAAAGTGACTTAAATTATCGATTTTCTTAAAAAAAAATGGATTATTTTTTTAATATTTTATAATACTTAAGCCAGCATGTGTTAACTTTGGTACTCTTTGTAATCAAGGAAATTTAAGTATTGAAACTACTTAATGTTTAGACATAAAAAAATCTTATCTTTCCAAGCAAGTATCTAACTTGAACAAAAAGAAAAAAGTATTCCTTTTGTAGGGCTTGAAATAAAAATGAGGCAGACCGTGAATCCGGGATTTCTACTCGACGAACGAATTGATTAGGTACCTCAAAAACTTGTCCACTTTTTAAATTTATTTTTAACTACAAAACTTTTTTTTTTATTTTTATAAAACTTACTAGGCTTTTAGATTTCCCCGATTAAGTAACCTTCTTGCTGACAGTAAAAAGTTAAGATTGTATTTTGTTTTTGTTTAGTTTTAAACATCAAAATGAAAAGTGTTGTTTGCATGTTAGTGATTTTCTCAGTACATAAGACTACAAGTGAAAATCCATTCAAAAGTGTACCGGTGACGGTGAAAACTTATGAAAATGAAACTGTGCTTCTGCCGTGTTATGTCGACGATACTGGTAAGATTTTTTTAAAGTATATTTAACTATTTATTGTCATGATAGAAAAATATGACGTTAGTATACTGGCAAGTTTATTTTTATATTTTTTACAGATACTATTTAATTAATAAAAAAATATTTCAAACCTCAAAAGATGTAAAAGGTTTTCAATGAACGTAATCGAATTATTAGTGGTACAGGTGCACAAATCTTTTGCCACAAAAAATTGTGCCCCTGGAGCAGAATGGTCCCTAAAATCTATCTCTAATCTATGTGAATCCTATGACGTATTATTGGGTAAGCCATTAAGATATGGGATCTCGCAAAGACCTCGATGGCGCAGTGGTTAGCGGCTTTCCTATGATATATTCGGACACGCACGGGATGGGTTGGCAAAAAAAAATTGCGTGTGCTTTTTTATGAACGACGGGGCGACTCTTAGCTTTCATCATATCTGATGTTAAGTATTGAGAAGGCTGAAGATGGAAGTCAATCAATCACTGAGGAACTGGCTATGTTATCTCTAACTGCCGGAACACAACAATGCTGAAAACATTGTTGTTATGGCGTTAGACTAAGTACTTAGCTAGATAAGGTGGTGGTAGCTAGCCAGGCGGACTTACAACAAGTCCTACCATCAACCAAAGCTCCACCGTGCTTCGGAAGGCACGTTAAGCCGCTTGGTCCGTCATTAACATCTATCAAATTCTTATTAGGCCATTTTTCCTATTCATCCTTCATTCTTTCATCCTTCATCAGGAGGACTGTGGCCCAGAGATAAGTAGCGGAGAGATTAAAAAATGCCTGATTGAAAACGCGTGATGCCCGTTCCCGTGGGAATATCGGGTTAAAATATAGCCTATGTAACTCTGGAGAAATGTAGCTTTCTAATGGTCTAAGAATTTTCTGAATCGGCCCAGTAGTTCCTGAGATTAGCGCGTTCAAACAAACAAACTCTTCAGCTTTATAATTTTATATATAAGTAGTATAGATTTAACAAGAGTTTTTTTCAGTGTGCATTTCCCGCTACTTATTAATAAATTACATGGATTAGGTACAAACTATTACTAAACTATTACTATTACAAAGATAAGTATATTTACATAATCAATACAGTTCTAGCGATAAAACTAAAGGGATTTGATTCTAATCTGACGTTGTCTATCAATCATCAAGGGCAGACGAACGGACGAACAACTTTTTATAATATAAGTAGTTAATTTGCATTAAAATGCGTGCAGTCATTACTAACAAATGGTAGAGTACATTTATGATTAATATCGACTTTATTTAAATACACTTTCACTGCTTGACGCAGTGGTGATGATCATGTCTTCTGAGAGGGTAGTAGGTAAGTTCGATTTCCGGGGACTAACATCCCTGTGATGAAGATTTGTTTTTATTGCGTGTCTGGGTGTTTTAACCTTTAAGTTAAAACACCCAGACAAACCTTTAAGTGTGGACGTGTAGTCTGTGAAGCTTCTTTAGGGTCATTCCGTAGTTTCGTACAAAAAAAATATCCATACAATATTTTTGGAAAATAATATTTTTTTAAGTATTAATTATTATTATGCAAACACATACAGAAATACTCCTTCTCAAGGAAGTATAGCTGAGATTAAAACGCAATTAATGGTTTTCTTTAAAATAAATAAGAATCCCCCATAAAATCATTCACCTCCATTTCCAACTTGGGACCTCAGCAGGTATTTTAATGTTTTTCAGTTTACGTTGAAAATAAGGTCTTCATGAATGCTGTAATGTTGAAGCTGCACTTCCGAACTATTATTTCAGTCTTTTCAATATACAAATTAAAAAGTAATAATATAGGAAAATATAATTTTTCAGATTGTCACAGTAAAAATTTCATCGATATCCGTAACCAAAACCTCTTGGATTGTGAATGTGATTTTTGTGATATCTAAACGGCTCTGCTCGTAATGTGTTTTAACATGTCAGGCAGCCGCGGCCACTGAGCTAGGAAGACATGCGTTTACCCCTGATACAATTTCCGATCTTGTGTTATCCATTGTGTTTTGTACTGAATATTGAGAATTGTTTTTCAAATGAATTGAGAAACGACGATGTAAAAGAATGTGTGATTTTTAACCGACTTCAAAAAAAGGAGGAGGTTCTCAAGTCGACTGTATTTTTTTTTTTTTTTTTTTTTTTTTATGTTTGTCCACCATAACTTCGCCAGTTGTTAACAGATTTTTATAATTCTTTTTTTATCTGAAAGAAAATGGTTTATGTGTGGTCCCATATAATTTTTACGAAGATCTGGCTAGTAGTTTTTTCATAATCCTGAAAAATATCAATCACCTTTTGGCAAGTAGTCGTATACCTAGATGACATCATTGTTGTGTATGGGCTGATTTTTAGTGTAAGTAACGGCACATAATGTAACAAAAAAATCTGAAATAAAAACATTTTATAAAAAAAAACAAACCGACTTCAAAAAGTAAAAATAAAACTTTTGGAGTCGGTGCTAGTTAGCTAAGGCCAAAAAAAATATAGTTAATAGAAGTGCAATGTAGAATGCTTTGGCTGGCACCGACTCCAAAAGTTTTATTTTTTACTTTTTGAAGTCGGTTTGTTTTTTTTTATAATTTTTTTTTTCATTCATATCCTTACATTACCATCTGTTCCCTCCATTTTTTAGCGGAACGATATTTAGCGGTTTTGGATAGGAATGAAATATTTTTATTGCATATATTATAATTTACATGGTAAAGTAATCCAAACATACTGTGGGCATGTGAATGTAGTTTAATGTATCGCAAATTTTGTTGTTAATCTTTGTACCCGCCTGATTACTTGTTTTATGTCAGTCTCTGTCTTGTAAGTTACGTTTCATTACCATCCAACCAGTGCAAAATTTCAACTATTATTTTCTCAGTAGTAAAATTTAATAATGAGTTGCCTTTCATTTTATTTTAACTCCAGTGACAAACTTTATTCGGCATTTGACAAAAAAAGGTATTTTTTTTGTTCCACGAAATGAATCTATTTGTACGAAATGACGAAATCAACCTTTACTTCATGGTGTTAGTTTACTTACCCTATTTTTTAATTAATTTTTAAACATGAGGAAGCAATTTAAATGTCTTATAGTTTTTATGAATAGGCTTATTAAAGACTAGCGGTCGCTCGCGGTTTTACCCGCTTGGTTCCCGTTTCCGTGGGAATATCGGGATAAAAAGTATTCTATGTTTAAAAACCAGGCTATTTACTTTTTGTGTACTTACCAAATTTCATCCAAATCTGTTCAGTAGTTTTAGAGCTTATTCAATGGAAACGAACAATCAAATCTTTCCTCTTTATAATATTAGTATAGACAAAATCAATACAAATCTAGAATTTTTAGATAGGTATTTTAAATCATTATAACGAATTAAAAAACTATAAGTTACATTTTCAGCTAATTGGCGACATGATAGGACTAAAATGGACTCAGGACACCAGCACCCCGACCGCCTAATGGTATAGGCGTTAGCACAAGCTATACCGTTAGGCGGTCGGGGTTTGATTCACTCGTCGCGCGTCGATCGCTTAGCTTCTAATGATTTTCCTTCGACATACGAATTTCCGTATTTTTTAATCGCTCGACCGCAACGAACGCCTTCACCCACTCGTTGCAGTTTGCAGTCGAACGAAACAAGCGTGCGACGCGTGACCTAAGTCGCACGCGGGCGACTTATGTCATACGAGCGATTCAAAAATAGAGCTCCAGGAGCTCTATTTTTGATTCTTATTGATTATTTATGATTGATATTGATTTATATGATTTTATGATTATTTTTGATTCTACTGATTTTCGGGCGAAGTTTGAGTTTCCATATTCCGTATAAGCGACCTTGCACGTATATACATAGCTTCGCTTTTTGCCTGTAGTACCGCCTCCCAACACGAGCACTTGAGGTGCAAAGCGAAAAGCGTGCTATATCTACGCTTGCAAGGTCGCAAATCGCCTGATCGCCTCGCCACTCACGCGACGAGTGATACAAAAATAGAGGTCCAGTACTCTCCTCCCTGAAGGGGAATAAGTTGAACATAATATTTAGTGTTTACATTTAGGCAAAAAAATTGCAATATACTTTATAAACTAGAAGAGGTATAAAAACACAAAGAATTTAATTACTTTCATCATCAGTCTGTGGACGTCTACTGCTGGACATAGGCCTCTCCTAGCTCACGCCTATTGTGGCGTTCATAGGAGGCTATTAGCCTACTGCTACCACGCTGGCCAGACGGGTTGGTAGAATTACTTTAGATAAACAAAACTTAAAAGACTAAAGCTAAGGTGCCTAACAAAAACAATAAAATAAACAACAGCAAAGAAATGTCTGGAAAAGCATTTGGGTAGACAATAAGCAACTGTAATGTATTTAGTGCGTCTGTAAGAATAAAAAAATAAGAGATTGAAAGTCTTGTGTCTGTAACAATAGTTAGCAAAGTGTATATAGGTAATATATAAGCATGGAGAAAACAAATCATGTAATGGTGCGTATGAGATCTTTTGATTCCTGATATGTTTGTTTGTATTTTCACTTCAAGTAGTGGACTATCTAATTACATAGGCTACTTTTTATCCCGATATTCCCACAGGAACGAAAATCACGAGGATGAGACCGCGGGCGGCCGCAAGTAGGCTATATTTAACTGTGATATAATTTTCATCACAAGTAAAAAACTTTGACGTCCAGTGACATAGGCACGGATCAGCTAGAACAAACTAGTATTTAACTATTAACTAATTTTTTCTATGAAAAACCTATCTTCCCACCAAATTCTCCAAACATAATAGCTAAATTACTATAAGCTATACTTAATTCAAACATCCCATTGATTTAATGAAGTTGTTACAATTTAACCATGATGTCTGTCCGGTAATGATACGGTAGAACTTAACCACTTATTTCTACTTAAATGTTTAAGTTTACATTTGAAAAGAGATAACAATCTCGTTTATGGTCCAGTGCTGTTAATAGTAACATAGATATAATGCTTAAGAGATGCTTGTGAAGACCTATGGAAGACATAACATTTTTTATGTTTAAAATAATCATAAGCTTGATATATTAAAAAAACTATTTTATTAATCTCTATTATTAAAAATTGACACTAAACTGTATGTAACAGTTAAAGTTGTTAATTTCAATTTCTTGCAATAAAAAAAAATCTACATAGCCCTGTGGCATAACTTGTTTTGGGTTGGTATCAAATCCTTTTTTTGGGTCAATCAAATTGTTTTGGGTTGGACCTTCGCTTTGGGTTATTACAGCCCGTGATTTAAGTTTAATCTTCTTATCAGTAGAGTTAAAATTAAGGCGCTATACGACTGATGCGAGACAACAATGAGAAAAAGATGCGCATGTGAGCGAGACCCATTTTGCCAGGATTTTGCAGATTAGGCGAAAAACCACGAAATCGCTTCGTAGCAAATAAAGAGATATGAAACTACAAGATCCTATATAATATCAATGGTGTCCACTAGTTTAACCCATTTCCAATAGTATATGTAACCCCATTTGAGAAATGTCCAATAGTATATGTAACCCCATTTGAGAATTGTCCAATAGTATATGTAACCCCATTTGAGAAATGTCCAATAGTATATGTAACCCCATTTGAGAAATGTCCAATAGTATATGTAACCCCATTTGAGAATTGTCCAATAGTATATGAAACCCCATTTAAGAATAATCTTGAATTTTAGTATTTTGAGGGGTTTTTTTCGAAAAGAAAAGGTGTCGAGTCAAAATCATAAAATCGTGTTTCTGAAACTTTACAAATCTAGAAAGAGGTATGAAGAAATATATATCTTATTGCCAGATTTGTAACATCGCTTACCGTCCAATAGTTTTATAACAAAAAGTGCGTACTTTTTCCGTACAGCCAGCGTCTTAGAGCAACTCCGTAAAAGCATTCATCGATAAAAACCGGTTCCAAAAGCATAGGTTTTTAGTTGATCTAATGTAATTTCGTCACGGAAACTTCACAGACAGTAACAAGCTAAACTAATTTTCTTTTCTATTTTCTCCAAATCGAGCTTCCAGTGTAAAATTGAGTCAATATAAATAAACATAATGTTAGTTTTTTCATAATTGAGAATTAGATCGTTTATACCAAACCCAAAACAAAAAGCTGAAAGAGTCTGGTTAGTTTTGTAATTGAGTTCTTCACTATTGTTAGCCGATGTGGCATGTAGCATGTGGTGTTGGAGGAGGATGCAGGAGATATCGTGGACAGAGTTCCGCACCAACATGTTCATGCTCCAGGAGCTCAGCATCAGGCAGCGTTTATCGGCCGTAGTACAGTCGCGTGTTAGAAATTATGACCATAAGTACATGTATCAATGGATATGTAATTAAAATTCTACTGGAAATGTTATATAGCTTCAATTGTAGTTAAATTAAAGTTATACGAGGAATAAAGAAATAAAACCTTAGAAATCTTTCAACAATTGCTGGAATTTATTAAATAAAAGTGTCGGTGTCGGAATATCCGACACTTTTCACGAACAAGTAGACACAGGAAGAAGAAAAAAAGGTAATAATTATTATGCTATTTGTTTTTCTGTTTAGTATTTTTTTACAGTCTTAGTTATTTTGTCAAAGCGATTGAATTACTATTTGGTTCGATGATGGAATGTGAGATATTTTAGTTTAGTTTTTTACCGTTGTCGTTTTCATCGTTGTATGTAAAAAACGGATCACAAATTTTATTTTTCCGACTTAATTTTGACGGGTTAAGACCTTTATTTAATTCGATTTTTAGATGGAAATTGAAAAAAAAATATTGCCTTTGCGAAAAGTAGTATATATTAAGCATAGCTACATGTTACTCTATTTTAGTTAACTAAACAGTAGGTACAAGAGTACCTACTGTTTATCTGCAATCAAAGGTAAATAAAGATATTTACCTTGATTGCAGATATAACTCCTCTAAGTCTTCTAAGTCTTCTAAATACTAAGTCCTTCCTTGCAAGTTGAAAATTGTTTACGGTTAGGATAACCATAAAATGTAATATTATAAATAGTATTTTCTTTTTGTGATGGAAATTGACCTTACTGATATGATAAGCTAACTTTTCAATTTGACGACTCTGTATGAAATGCAGGGAGAAAAAAATTGCCCTTGACGAGTTTCTTGCCGGTTCTTCTCGTTACAAGGTCTCCCGCCGTAGGGCTTGTGAACCCATGGCGTAGCTTCTTTGACGTTCATAAGTGCCTGTAACAGCCTAGACTGAATAAGTGATATTGAATTTTGTTTTTTTTTTATTTTACTAAAAGTTAGCAACCCTGCGGTCAGCGATCATAACGTTTGCACATTTGTATAAACATACATATTCTCGATGTAAAAGTTTTATGATCAAATCAAATTACCAGCACCATTCCCATAGATTCCTCACAATACACACAGTCGTAAATTAATCTAAACAATTTCTATCGCTCCCGCCAATTATGTTGCGCCCGTGCATAGTACAATCAACAGCAACTACTTACGATTTATACAAAACGTATTATAAAACAATAAAAACCGACTTCAACAAGTAAAAAATAAGCCTTTTGGAGTCGGTGCCAGCTAAGGCAAGAAAAATAAAATTATAGAAGTGCAATGTAAATTTTTTATAAAATTGTTTATACTTAAGTATGATAAATTTTAAATAGAAAAATATTGGAAAAATTCAACTCGGCCTCAAGTGAATTCTCAGCTGGGACACGAACTTACGACCTTTGGAAATCCGGTCCAATGCCAATGAGTTTTTGAGACTTTAAAGTCTCGGTAGCCAAGTAAAATGTATCATAAGTATAACAAATAGCATTGAACAATGCAAGAATTAATCATAAAAAGTGTTTTTTATTTCACTATTTTTAGAGTATTTTTCCGTAGTTTCGTGAAAAAAAGTTTCCATACAATTTATTTGTGAAATATTAATATGATTTTTTTTAAATTAAGTACGGGGACTCTTAGTCTTCATCATACCATATCGAGCGAGCCTCTCCCGGAATTCCCAATCGCTGAGGAACGGGCTATCTTATCTTTAACTTTTGAACACAACAATGTTGAAAACATTGTTTTTATAGCGTCAGACTTAGATAAGATGGTGGTAGCTAGCCAGGCGGACTTACAACAAGTCCTACCACCAACCAAAATGTACCCCCGTTCCCGTTCTATGTCAATCTCTGTCTTGTAACTTACGTTTCATTATCCAACCAGTGCAAAATTTCAACTATTGTTTTAGTAGTTAAATTTTATAATGAGTTGCCTTTCACTTTTTTTACACTAGGGACAACCTTTATTCGACATTTGACAAAAAAAAAATCTTTTTTCGTTCCACGAAACAGTTCTATGTGCACGAAATGACGGAATCAACCTGAAAGTTAAAATAAGTCCCACTAAAATTCGAGTCTATGATTTATTAAGTCATATAAGTAACGAAACCAAAAATTTACTAAAACAATAGTTTTTGTGAACCGTTTTCAAAATATGGGACCAACTTGGTTACGAACTTGAAGTTATAACGTTTGAATAGTTGCAATCGGTTCAGCCGTCTTCGAGTAATCGGTGAATATACATAAAAATATAGGCGACGAATTGATAATCTCCGACTTTTCTTGAAGTTGGTTATTCCAAACTTAGCTTACGTCTTCCAGACGATTGTAATCATCTAGATAGATAGTTATAGGGTAGTTTCTATCCAGATGAATAGAAACAAGCAAGGTCAATGAAAATAGAGAGGCATGATATGGAAGGCGTAAACACAACCGTCTGGAACATGTTATGTTCAAGTCGAATGAAGAAATTTGACAGACTCATCGCGCACTAGGCAGCAAAAATATTGGAGCAGCCAATTATAGCATTCAGCCAATAGAGATTGGCTGCCGAGCCAGGATTTCGTGGCTGCCATTCTGCGCAGCCAGGCTGCCTGTTCTTATAGAGCCGTGGCTGTTGACCGTACACGTACGATTGTTATCACATAACCTCGCCTAACAAATACAGCTCTAATAGCGTAAGTAATGCAGAAGAAGTTTTAAAACTTGATGTCCGATTGTACTCAGTCAACAGCATGAGAGTCTTTATACTTGCAATACGAAAACTGCGGCTATTACGAGCGGCATAAGGACGCCCTCAACGTCCAACTGTAAATCCATACATGCTTTTGACTGTACGGTCAGCAGAAAATCCAGGTTACAAAACTATCAAACTCCAATCGCATTAGCTGAAAGATCCTACAACTATTATAAATGTGAAAGTATGTCAGTTTGTTTGTTCCTCTTTCACGCAAAAACTACTGAACGGGTTTGGATGAAATTTCGTATGTAGGGACTACAAATAGTGGAATAACACATAGGCTAATGTTTATCCCGATATTCCCACGGGAATGGGAAATATGAGGCTGAAACCGCGGGCGGCTATTATTATTGCCAATGACCATTATTATTATAAGTGAACCGAAGTTGCCTTTGACTGTACGTCAATAAATCAGCCATAATGTGTCAAAGGCCTTACATTTTTGTGTTGAACACGTACTTACACAATAGCCCCTGGTACCAAGATTATATCAAATACATGAATGAGGTTATTTTGAATACGGCATTTTATAACCGGTCCCTGATTTTATCTGGAATCAGATGTCTGTGTTTTTATATTTTTGCAAGTTTTGTTCACGTTGAGTATTGTGTTGCAATAACAAAGAACGTAGTTAAAATTGTTAACTTATTTTAAATATTATTGGAGCTATAGTTTGATTATTTATTTTTATAATTATTATTATTGCGGTTGATTCTGAATAAATATATTTCTTAAACTCACACCAATTAGCCTAGCTCCATAGTAGGGCTTGTGTTAGTTGTGAGATGCTAGAGTAACTAATAGAAATACATAATAATATGATGATTCTATACTGATTTTTGTAACACTGCAATAGAATAAGTAATTATGTATATCTTCGTATGTATAAATAAATAAAAAAACATAGACAGCATACTTTTTGTAGAAATATAGCCATGACTGACAAATGACAAATGCTCGTTTTCATCATACAAATACTTGCCTCTACCGTCTCTTACCTCTATTCGAACCCAGACCACTCAGAGTAAACTCACGACACCTTGAAAACCGGTACATACCACAAGGGTCGTCTGTCGTGGACGTGGTTCCCGTTCCCGTGGGAATAACATTAGAAGTAACGGAGAGAAACATAAGAAGAAGCCTATGTTACTCTCTAAAAATCAAATAGATTCGTTGCTTAGTTAGAGCGTTAAGAAGGACAAACAAACTCACTTTCGCATTTATAATAATATTATTAATTATTATGATTATTATAATAAGGAAGTAATTATTATTTCTTTCGGATATGGTTAGATATTTAAGTAGGTACTACATATATTTAGCGTTGATCTTGCGTTGATACATAATTTCTTTAAAGGTATCTACTGTAGTACCTACTACAGCAAAAATCTTGTTTATTCAATATTTATTTATATACTCGTATGTTTCGATTGAATTCCATTATTCAACTAAATGATTTTATAGCAAAAAAAAGAACAAAAATGTGTCCTTTTCTCCATAGGATTACATTGAATTATGTAATCCTATGGAGAAAAGGACACATTTTTGTTTGTCACTAATTTGACCATCTCGCCACGATCGCCACATCCATTTTACAAATAGGTTGGTTCGTAAGTCTGTCCGTTGTCCATTGCGTTAGAATGGACAGGAAGGAGTCCAGATTGATATCTTTGTAATCCAATTGCATTTGGATTGCGTCGGCCTTCGGGGATTCTAGGGAACCCTCTGCCACGTATGTTATTACTGCATTGATGATTATATAAAATGATAAGAAGTAAGAGTTATTTAATTTATTGTTATCTGTTACAAAAACTACTTATTTGATTTTGTAAAATGTTTGTCTTGAGCGGTTTTTGTTATATATGTTGTGTAATTAGTTAGTGATTTTATTTGAATATGTTTTTAAGTAAATTGTTTTTAAAATTTCCCATACAATATTTTTCTTTATGGAATAAATTACTATGACTATGAACTAGAGAGAAGTTTACACTACGTAACGCATTCACTGCGTTACGACCACCATTTTGACGTAAGTAGGTATTTGACTTTCCGACTGTGCGGCAGTCCTCTGTCCTTTTTTTGAGCTCTGTGCGGGGGCGATTTTTAGGGTACCGTACCTCAAAAAGAAAAAAACGGAACTTATAGGATCACTTCATTGTCTGTCCGTCTGCCAAGACCGTTTTTCTCAGGAACGCGTGGAGGTATCAAACTGAAATTTATACTAATACTCAGGTCTACACTGTCCCTTGGAGCTGTGAAAAAAAACAAACTTCTAAGCCAAAGCAATCAAAAGATACAGCCGTTTATGCCGCAAATTTCCGCAAATTTTCGAAACTCGCACGGGATTCAAAACCTACCGTGAACTTAGAATCTTGAAATTTGGTACGAAGTAACGTCTTATACTTAGTACAGATAAAGGAAAAATTGCGAAAACCGTAAACAACTGGACTAAAACGCGACATTTATTATGTAGTACAACTATGTACTTACAGTTTGACGTTTCGTTCTAGTTGTCTGATTTTCACTACAAACCCCGGCCCGTATCGGTTCGTAATATAAGATTTTAAACTTTCGCGTTCCATTATAATTATATATTAAAACAACGGGACTAAAACGCGACATTTATTATGTAGTACAACTATGTACTTACAACTTGACGTTTCGTCTTTTTTGAGTCTGCTTGTGACCACGGCTATTGCAACATAGCCGAAACGTCAAGCTGTAAGTACATAGTTGTACTAGATAATAAATGTCGCGTTTTAGTCCCGTTGTTTTAATATATATTTTTTACTGTTGGCAATAAATTTATTGTTTATGTTCTTTTGTGCATTTTCGATACATTTTTTTAACAATTTGGAATAATTTAAATAGTTACGTTTATTAGTACTGTATTTATTTCTGTAATATGTGAATCGCAGATGTCTTTTCCTGCTACAACTTATTTTTATTCCCTTTGACAGCCACTTCTGTTTTCTATTACAGACAATTTTTATCTTTTTAGTAGGAAAATTCATTTTGTATAAATCTGTAAATAACTCATGAAAGAGTTTGTAAGCCTTGTTTGGATTAGTTTCTGAGTATATTTCGTCGTAGGATATATTTTTTAGTAGATATTTGAATCTTTGTAAGTGAATCGTGCAGTAATCCCTTTTAAATAGACTTATGGATTGAAAACAATAATTTTTATATTTAGTTGGGAAACTTAACATTTGGGCAGTTTCATGGTTAGAAAGTGCTAACGGCAGCACCGTAGCAGTACTTGTATCTATGTTGCTCAAAATCTGATCCAGGCACGCTAGACGTCTGGTTGGTTGATTAATATAAACTGTTAAGTTATAATTATTTTTGCTAAGTCATAAAGTTCATCGCATGGCTTACTTTTTACTAAGGTATTTATGTTGAAGTCTCCAGTTATTATTAATTTAGATTTCGTATTTTTTGTAAATTCATGGAGAACTAGGTCTAGCTTCTTAATAAACTGTGTAAGGACAGACTTTGGTGTTCTATATATGCAGACTATACTCAATTTTTGACTCGGTAATTCTATTCCACAATATTCAAAGGATTTGTTGACAGCAAATTGCTTTAGCCAGTTAATTTCTTTAAAGTCAGTATAATTTTTTGCAAGCACGCATACTCCTCCCCTTTTTGTATTTCTAGAATAGCTTGTTGCTAATTCATAGCCGTGTATTCTTAAATTTATTTCATTGCCATCTTCTAAAAAAGTTTCTGATAAACATATAATATTTGGTTCTTTGTTGTTTATTTTGAGTTCATGTAATTCTACCTCTATCAATTCTTTTTTTGACAAAGCACTGGCAATATTTTGATGAAGTATTCTGAAATGTGATTTACTTACGAAAGGAATGATTACTTTTCTTGGCTCAATCTTTGTTGTTTTTTTGTTTTGGGGCTAGTTTAAAATAGAAGGGTATAGTCCCCTTCTTAGTTTCTATTCTTGGGAGAGTCTCGTTTACTGAACATGGTGATATTGTGCGAAAATAATGAGGTATGGTTCCTTTTTTATAAACCTTCGACAATGTGTCAGATCCTTTTATAACACTTTCCTTATTTTTTTTTCATAATTTATTTATGGGAATACCACATATCACAGTATATGAACATAGATATGAATACATATCTATGTTCATATACTGTGATATGTGGTATTCCCATAGTTATTGTTTCTAGTAGAACTATAATCTGCAAAAAAATGTACGGCAAAATAATGATCGTAACTCGTAACGGATAGAAAGGAAATTGTTGGTTTTTGTTTAGTGCGGTACAACCAGTATTTTGACGTAGGGTGGACGCCCCGAATACCAGCCCCGTACCTAGTACCAGCCTTTTCATTTAATTGTTTGATATTATGATTACCCGTCATTATCACATATCAATGTTGTCATCTGAAAAAAAATTATTCTCAGTTGAAATTTTAAAACCAAATTTGGCTACCGGCATGATCATGTCAGTGTTAGTTTCAAATCGAAACATGCGCAGGAGACGGATACCGGCCATATTGCAATTTTTTCGACAGATTTGGAGGTGGCTAAAATAAGGTACCTACATTTCACATTACTTCTGCTTTTGAGGTCAGGTACCACGCGTAGGTACTCGATTTTTCACGATATTCAGTTTCCGAAATTAAAGACTAATATTTTTATGATTGAATTACATATGTAAGTATAGTTTTTAGATTTATTCCTGTATTTTTTTTTCCAAAGCTTTTCCGAAATTTAGTTTCCAAAACTAAAGACTAAATTTTTATGTCTAGTTTTCAGATTTTTCCCTGTGCCTACCACAGGACGACGCTCCGTGGGTAGGCCCCCGACAAGGTGGACCGACGATCTGGTGAAAGTCGCGGGAAGCCGCTGGATGCGGACTGCGCAGGACCGATCGTTGTGGAGATCCTTGGGGGAGGCCTATACCCAGCAGTAGGTGTTATGTGGCTGAGACAACGACGAATTGTAGTAAAAGACGATATTACTTATTAAATTTTATAGTTCTAGGTCAACGGGAAGTATCCTATGAATTATGATTCCTTTGAGTGTCGAAATGTACGTTTTTGTGGCATAAACGGTCCTATCTGTTTTTGACGTTAATTTACAAGTTTGTTTTTTTTACAGCTCTAACAGACTGTTGACCTGAATATATGGTTTTAATTTCAACTCGACAGCACGCGTTCCCGAGATAACAATCTCTTGAATCTGTTAAAAAATTCAAACTTCAAAATTAAATTGAAAAAAGTAAGGCCAGTGATGACCCAAACACGTTATTCGATACCCTCACGGGAATCAAAATTCATAGTGTACTTTCCGTTGACCTAGAAATATGAAACTTGGCAAGTAATATAGTCTATTATTACAAGTAGGTACAGGGAAAAATTTGAAAACTAGACATTTGTAACTAAATCATGAAAAATTTAGTCTTTAGTTTTGGAAACTGAATTTCGAAAAAGCTTCGGAAAAAACTGCGAAAGTCAATTTCTGAAATATTTATAATATTATGTACCTAGATTGGTAGTAGATACCTACAAATCTGTGCGGAACCCTTGGCGGGCGAGTGCGACTCGCACTTGTCCGGTTTTTTACATATAAATAAGTATTGCTATAAAATATGTGAAACTTTTGTAAGTAATAATTTACTTCTTGTTGCTGTCCTTTTTGATTTTCCAAGTTTATTTTAACGACAAATATTATTAAACGACGGTTACTGAAATGCAAAACTTAAAAGGTACTTACCTACTCTCCAAATTGCTTAGACGGTTCTTTTTCTAGTATAAATAATTATGAAAAACATTGAGTGCAATAGTTATTTGTTATGCAAGGCTGGAAAGTTGGTTATTTAGCGGCGAGTTACCTCTATTGAAAGCTGAGCAAGCGAAGGATTTCAAAGTTACAAGACGCTAAAAACTTTTCTGCCGAGCGCAACACACAATTTTTCACCTCACAATAGCGAGGAACATTTTATGGTTGTTTCCGCGATCAACTTCCGGTAAAAAAATCTTTAAACAAAAGGTTTAATCTAAATAACCTACCTTAATTATATAAAAACGGAAATAATAAAATTACTATAAACATACTTTAAATAACTTTGAATTTTAATCAAGTAGGAATATATTGTTACTTAGAAATAAAAACGATTTCGTAAATGTTGACACTGACATGAGGTACAAGACAAAGACAATTTAAAAATAAAGATTTATGTCACGTTCCGAAATCCAATCATAGGTTGCGTAAATCTCACCAAGTCTAATATAAAATTCTTATAACAAATAAGTTAGTATTAGTTAGTTGATTGCTATTGTTTTTATGATTCAATGAACTAAAATAATATAATAAAACCAAAACGGAGTATTATAATAAATTTAAAGCTATTTAAAAAAAGAATAAAATGTAACAAAAAGTCAATAGACAACTAGTAATAGATTCAGAACGCATTATGACATATTGTTAGGTATAAATTAAAAAAAGTATTTACCGCGCTAGACCGCAAAAAGAACGCGCTACTCTACGCAGAAACTGAATGAAAAACCCAATCTTCCGAGCGTGTGAGGTGAAAAAAAATATTGTTATACATAGTTAATACGTATATATTTTCATGTAGAATTTTTCGGCTTATTGGGACATTTTTAAAGGGGAAACCTTCGTTAAATAAAAAATAAACTACGAAAGACTAAATTATTCGATGGATTTGATATTCGACCTATAAGGTACCTTTGAAGGTCATCCGAGACTTTATTTCCAAAAACAAATCTACGATTAATTAAAATCGCTTTGCTATTTATACGGTCGTATATAATGTGGCGGTGTGTATAATTAAATTTAAAAATACAAAAAAAAAAAAAAAACACTGTTCCATCCAACTTCCTCTCCATGTGTGGTTAAATACAAGTTATTGAAGAAAACCTGTTATTGAAAATCTCTTCTATATAATCTATAGTTGCTAGGGCTACCAACTTATTAATAAAAAAATTGGTATGGTATTATTTTCTTGTTTAATATTTATCACTTACTTATTTGCATTTTTCGTAATTTTTCTACAAAAGTTACGTTAAGTTTACATTAATTAATGTCATATATCAAACTTGGAAACCATACTCGTAAGAAAGCTAATTGTGGCGTGCACATATTTATAAAACTGTTATAAAAAGCTTAGGTTCAGTTGTTTTTTACAAAAAAATATGTAAATTGGCAGAAGTTAGTAAATATGTAGATACTTTTTATAGAACTATCATACCAACTTTTCGTCGTTTTTATACAATTTGGTAAATAATTTTATGCCCTACGACTTTTTGTTGTTTTTTTTTGTAGGTAAGATTTTTAAAGCCAGTTCACGATAAAGTATTTTAGTTGTTAAAATTAATCTTAGGGATTATAAAGTAATCTTTTCTAATATTAAAAAGCTGAAGATTTTTTTTTGAGCGCGCTATTCTAGATAACGACTGGTTGGAATTTAAATATTATTTTTGTGTTGGATAGTCCATTTATCGAGGAAGGTTATAGGCTATGTTTTTAGCCGATATTCCCACGGAAATTAGAACATAAGTAAAGCAAGACCGTGTGTGCCGGTTGGCAACCTTAATAACATAACTATATAGGTACAAGGAAAACTTCAAAGTTATTATGCATTCTTACTGAATACTGTCATTCGTTTAGTTTAAGTTAAACATGGCAGTTGTATCGATATTTTATTAATTTTTTTATATATTTAAATAACGTAAGAATATTTTATTAATAAGGAATTAATTAATATTACGCCGAGTGTGAAAGAAAATATGAAAATGAAGGTTTTTATAGTGATATGTATGCTGGCTTTGGAATTATTAGTCATAAATGGAGGTAAGTTATTGTTTTTAATTTTAATTATAAAGTAAATATATTTCGTTCGAGCACCACATTATAAAATATTTATAATCAGTCTAGTTTTTTTTAAGTTTTTAGTTATAGCCTTGCATGGATATAATGTTTTTAACTTTTTAGGCTGTAATTATCATATTTTAGTGTGTGAAACTGTATTTTATATATTTCATATTCACAACATCATTATTTTGTTTTCCTGAAATTTTCGATATTGGAATGTGGCATTCCAATATTAGTTTTTCTAAAGTTGTATCGAATAAGCAATTTATTAAAAGGGACTTTGCCTTTATAACTATATTTTTACAAACGATGATTGAATGAACATCGTTAAATACCGGACATGGTAATTTAATTATATTTAGTTATAACGAGTTCATTAAAAATTAAAAAAAATGTCAACATACCTAGTTACGTTTATTTGAAACAATTACGTCATGTTTTTTATTTTGAAAGACTTCCAAAGAAATTTGCATAAGTACCTGTTTAGTAGGTAACGGTTTTTCCTTCTTTATTACACATGTTCTAGTAAATGATATGAATTGTTCATTTGCGCGTATTGTTGTTTCCTCAAATGATATTTTACAATGATTTTTCTCCAAGTCTGCAAATTTCCCACCGTCCTGGACATTGGCGTCATACGTTTGACCAAAACATAGGCAAATGTGTCACAGTACTGATAACAGTATTTAATAATAGGTACTACGTCATAAGGTTTTGATAGAAGTGTTTCGAAGATGTTCTTCTAAAATAGTCAATGTAAAGAGTAATAAAGAACTTCCCGGTAAACTAGTAGAGCTTTATTAGGGAGCGATATTTCAAAAAGTAAAAGATTTTTAGCAAACTTTTATAACACAAATAATATAACATTAATAGGTATTTCACTTAAATAAAAAATATAAATGAATCTCTAGAACTACCGAACCGTTTATGAAAATTGTTTTAACAGTAGAAATCTACATTATTCCTGAATCTAGTAGCTCTAGTACCCACTCGACCCTCAAAATTCAAACCTAACGAAAAATGTGGGTGGGTACCTACCTACATTTTTCATTAGTATTAGGAATTAGGACCTCTTATTCAGGTCCCATTCAACCTTCCTAAAAGACATCAGAAAAATCTCCTTCTTTTTCGAAGTCGATCAAAATTGAGATCCAAATGGGTCAAAAGGGTACTTTAATGTAGATGAGGATTATTTTGAGGCTCCAGTGAGTTAGACCACTAGACCTCCACTAGACCTTCCTGAGTGACATATTTACTGTATTTGATTTTGTTGTGATTATAAATTATTTTCAATTGTGAGGCACGTCAGCACGTGTCTGCTAGAACTTAAACTATTTTATTGTATGTTCGTCACTATTATTTGCATGTTGTTTTTATTATTTTAGAGTCTTGTACGACCCCGGAAGGTAGCAAAGGCAACTGTGTTGTACTATTCCAATGCCCCTTTCTACACAAATTGATTAAAACAACGAAAATTGCTCCAAAAGACGTGGAACTTTTGCAGAATTCTGCTTGTGGGTTCCAAGGCACTGCACCAAAGGTAAGAATGATATTTATTTCTACGTTTTTATTTAATTTTGAACCTTTTAACCTAAATCTAAATGGTAGGTAGCCGTTTCGTAAAAGTTCATAGAAAAATACTAACATTTTCTTTTTTTTAAAGTGATTAGCCTTCATTATCTGATTGTAAATACGTAATGAAAGGACTTAAGGTGGAATCAAGCCTCTCCCGGATTCCTCTCAACCACAAAGTAATTGGCTATCTTATCTCTAACTGCCGCAACACAACAAAATGGCGAAAACAATGTTGTTATCGCCCAAAATTAATAACTTATCCCTAACCAGATAGGGATATCTGAGAGAGTTGCCTAGGCTACTGGATATATTAACAAAAATATCCTAGGCAACTATCTCAGATAGCCCTATCCATATTTACAGATAGGTTATTAACGCCCGAAATTAATAACCTATCTGTAGATCTGAATAGGGCTAACTGAGATAGTTGTCTAGGAGACTGGTTCCGTTGCCTAGCAACGGTAGTTATTTTGGTCAAATTAACAAAAATATCCTAGGTAACTATCTCAGATAGCCCAATCCATATCTACAGATAGGTTATTAATTTCGAGCGTAAGAGGTTCACAGTCCAAGCCAAATCGTAAGATATGACCCCCAAGTCCAATACCTTTCCTTTGGCTCAATTTTTTAATCTGCAGTTTACATAAAAAAATCCACCTGAAAATGTCCCGGTACTTTTCTGATTGCAGTTATAGTTTGTTCTATCAAGCCCACTTTTGTAAACTCCAAACCATAAGTCATAAGTCCCACCTCACAAACGGGCCAACATATGGGCTGCGGACTGGTGGCTGTAGACAGTCCACAGACATTGGGCTGTGGACTGTGACCTGTTAATTTCGGGCGTATGACGACAGACTTAGATAAGGTGGTGGTTGATAGCCAAGAGGTTTTCGGTTACTATTGAAAGATTTTTTAAGTGAAAACTTCTTTAGCAGCGTTGTGCACATCAGAGTTTGAAATTTTTGGGATGGGTAAAAAATGTTAAAGTCGCGTCAGGACACGTGACCTGATCGAAAATTCGTAAGACGGAGGGAGAGTAGAGCACCGGGGCGCGGAGAGGAAATAATATCCCCCTCTCTTTCTACCGCGCGGCGAAAATGTATGCCTGCTCCTGCTGTTTCGTTTAAGCGGTTTTCACTTCTGTTGGCACTCCCGGAGTGCAACCCGTTGTTTTTTTTTTGTATAAAATTGTTTTGCCAGTTTTCTTTTCCTCTCGCAGATATTTAGATAATCGGTTACTTCTGAACCCAAGTTGATATGAGTGACCCAAACCCAAGTTGAAGAACTGTTGCATATATGAAGGTTATTTCAAGGATTGTTTATTGTTGATTAATATTTCCAATGTTTATATGTATTTACAAATTAAACGTATGTATATAGAAGAATGTTTATCCGTTATCTTGTATCCATAACACAAGTTCTTGATGAAACTTACCTTGTATTCGATAATTGGTGTGATTGTATGAAATTTATAAACAGAATGTGGAAAAGTCTTGATAAAGTGCACAAATGAAAATTAATAAAACTATGGACATTTTTATCGAGGGTAAAACATTGTATTGCCTCTGGAGCGCTGGCAGTCTCAAAACAAATACTTATGGCGTGAAATAGCTCGCATTAGCTGGAAATTTTATGTGCTTTTTTCTTTTTAAACATAACTTACGGTGTTTTAATGATATTAATAATGATATAATAAAAATGTGTGATAAAAATATGCCTGATATTACCTACACCGCCGCCTACAGGTTTCCACGAATAGTTTGCGACTATAATGAGATCTCATTTAAGAGACGGCTAAATATGACGTTCAGCCAAGTCGTTCAACGTGTCATTCAATGACTTGGCTAGTTGTCCCTTAGCCATTTCATTGAATGTCAGCGTTTACGTGAACGGGATAGCCCTCCAATTAAATGTCTGATTTAACCAGTTGGCTGCGACATACACAGATCAAGACTCACTCTGTATATTTGTTATTTCCGTTAAATTCTCAGGTATGTTGCCCCAGCATGTGTCTCACAGCCGAAGGTGAACAGGGCAAGTGTGTTGACAGGAAATCTTGTCCAGACTTGTGCCAAAACTGTGAAGCTAAAAGGTAAAGTTGTTTACAAATCAAAGTCATATTCATAAATTTATCGTGGCATTAAAACTTCTTATGATAACGGCTACTATACTAAACACACCTATTTACTTCTTTTCCACCAACATGTAGTTAAAAACACCAAAATCAAGACAAATAGATATGTTTCTTAGACAACAAGTAGATATTTTAAAAGATTCGAACCAACAACCTCTGGGCAAAAGGCCTGTCTCCCTACCCCTGCGATGGGCCCTATATGGGGCAGTGATAATAGTCCTACCTATTGCGATTGCGACAGAGCTTCAATGAACATTAATCGTAGATTTTTACATAGATATTATTTTGTCCTGAGTCTGACAGGACATGTATCAGTTAGAAATACTTCCGATGATTCGATATCTGTATCACACTACTAATGCCGGACTCCACACTAGATTCTACTAATACTAACCTCCAGGTTCTCTCAAGTGTCAATGCACGATGTATTTTCCAAAGTTGGGGCCAAAACGCCTGGGGCAACGACATTTTAGCTACTAATTGACAGGTAGGGGTACTAACCCCACCTTCTGCGCCAGAGGTCCCGGGTTCGATCCCCGGACAAGACAAATATTTGTGTGCATGAACATGTCTATTTGTCTTGGTCTGGATGTTTAATATGTATATTATGTATGTATTTACAAATAAAAGGTATATAAGTATGTTTATCCGTTATCTAGTATTTTTTATTTAGTTTTTTATTTGTAAAAAGAGTGCTTATTAAAAATAAATGGTATGTATATGTCGTAGGATGATTTGATAGTAGAAATTGTCTAAAAATCCTATGGATATTGGGAAAACACGGATAAGTAGACAATGGTGTTGTCATTTCTCAATCTGGTCAGAGTGTGATTTTCGGTAAAAATCTATTTATCTAAATACATTGCGACATATACAAAAAATACCACAGACCTATATCGAGATAGACGAAAGGGGCGCTTCAAACTGTATGAGAACCTAGCGTGTTGAATTTTTCGTACCTACGATGACATCAGGAGCGCGATTTAGTGATGTGGAAATGTTATTGACGAGTTCTTGCAAGAAAGCACTGCACAATTAACCATTTCGTTTCTGAGTGACGCGTGTTTTCATGGCAATGGTCTCAAGCGAACTGACTTAGGGTCGGAAAACTTTGTCCGTGGATCAAACTTTTGACATGCAAGGTCGGTTACACTTTTACCGTATCTCGATAGGTCTATAGATAGGTCTGTGAAAAATACACATCATAAACAAATAAGTATTGTCAATGCTTTTTACCTACAGATGTCTGGGCACAGACAGCGTTTGCTGTTCCCTAAAGGAGGAGGTGGTAATAGGAAACTGTAAGTCAACCGTAACGGCCTTTCCTCCGAACCAGAAGACACATTGCTGTGGCCGCGAGAGCACCTGGGATGACAGGATTACGGGAGGTAAGTTGGAGCCCCGTTTGTGGCCACAGCCCCTGTTGTGTACACTTTGAACTGAACGCTTTTTTAATTTAAGAAGGGTTAATTGAAAGTTACCCCTGCCGGGGCTAAGAGTGGCAACAAAGGTCGTCTACCCTGTTTAGCGTGGTTTTCAATCATTCGAAAACTTTGAGTGTGGAAGTAAACCATCAAATAAAAATAAATTGGCATAGCAAACCTGGGTAGAACTGGGTTAACTAGATAAATAAAATAGTGATTTAAGTTTGTAGCACTATATTAACAAAAAAACAACTAGATACTTTGGAGATTACTTGGAGACTAACACCCATATTCTAAGTCGTTCCTCCAAAACTTTTTACACTCCACTCAACCTCGTCGTGGGTAAAAATGGTAGTGTGCGCTAGGCCTAACACAGAATGGCTACGTAATCTTTGGCTCCTCCAGGTCCTTAAGGAGTTATGACTTAGAATACCGATTTAGAGGAGTATTTCGAAGAGGTTTTCAATGAGGTTTCGTTAAGTCGAGGACGAGTAAGTTTTGGAGGAACGACTTAGAATATGGGTGTTAGTCTCCAAGTTTCTCGGACAGGACTGAACCCGCAACTTTTGTATTTCCGGTTCACTGGTCCACTGCTCTCCCAAATCTCATTAGATAGAAAATCCAAAGGACCATAAGTTTATTACTTAATATTTAAATATTTCATGTTCAGCCGGTGGAGTTGAAACCAGCATAGACAAATACCCGTGGCTAACATTGATAGAGTACAAAGCGAATGGTGGAAGCGGTAATATCGGAACTTTCTGCGGCGGGGTGTTAATCAGCGGGAAGTATGTGCTGACCGCGGCTCACTGCGTCGCTGGACCCATACTGGATAGTGCTAATCCGTAAGTAATGAGAGAATAAACCGGCCAAGTGCGAGTCGAACTGGCGCACCGAGGGTTCCGTACAAACCTGTAGGTATATAAGTAAAAGTTCACCTATTACGACAATCGAGTCATAGTTACGGTATTTTAATTGCAAAATGAAATTTAAAATTTTTGGTGTAACTAAAAATTTACGGTTTTCGCAATTTTTCCTTTATCTGTACTTTAAGACGTTACTTCGTATCAAATTTCAAGATTCTAAGTTCACGGGAAGTACCCTGTAGATTTTGATTCCCGTGCGAGTTTCGAAAATTTGCGGAAATTTGCGGCATAAACGGCTGTATCTTTTTATTGCTTTGGCTTAGAAGTTTGATTTTTTCACAGCTCCAAGGGACAGTAGACCTAAGTAGTAGATATAAATTTCAGTTTGATACCTCAACGCGTTCCTGAGAAAAACGGTCTTGACAGACGGACGGACGGACGGACAACGAAGTGATCCTATAAGGGTTCCGTTTTTTCCTTTTGAGGTACGGAACCCTAAAAAAGAAGTATGGTTGAAATAATGTTTGAAAATTTTAAAGCATGGAATTATACCCTTTTTCCTCAATGAGTCACATTACACCACTACTTGTCACACTGATAAATCGTTAGGAAACAAAATCACATTAGGTCACAGTGTTATTCATTGGGAGAATAATGTTTAAAAATAATCCCCCAACGAGTCACACACCGAAGGTAGGATAGGATAATATAAAGTCTTATCTCCATACCCAAATTCCAGAGTAAGTGTCCGTCTCGGAGAACACGACACTTCCACGAAAATCGACTGCAGACCCGTAGTGGCTGGTGGTGAGGATTGCAACGAGGAGCCAGTATCTATTCCCATTGAGGCCACTATACCACATCCTCAGTACGACCAGCAGACTAGGAGAAACGACATCGCATTGATACGACTGACGGGACTTGCGCCTTTCACTGGTGAGTTACTGTGTCATATTGATAAAAAATAATCATCTGTGAAACCTACAACATTGAGATAGTAAACTTTTGATCCCGTGACAGTCCACATGGCAGCAAAAGTTTTTTTTTTGCTGCCATGTGGACTGTTTTTGCAAGGCAAATATTCACCATTATGAAAGTTTGACATTGTCGGGGATCGAAGCTACGACCTGTGAGGTCATGGCAAGAAGCACGATCACTATCCATACACTGCACCATTTGGCCTGTCATGGTCCTGTAAAAAACACTTACAATGGCGACTTTTACCGACTTCAGTAATTTATTTGAAGTTAAAAGGGAGTGAGCAATGTTTTAATTTAACCACCTATGTGATCTCAAGTGGTGACACCACCGGTATCAGACCCAGAAGTCCCGGGTTCGATTCCCAGTGGGGTACATAGATGTTGTATTCGGTTTGGCTGGTGGTAGGACTTGTTGTAAGTAAGTCCCCCTGGCTAGCTAACACCATCCCATCTTAGTCTGACGCCTTAACAACAATGATTTCAGCATTGTTCTATTCCGGCAGTTAGAGATAAGATAGCTAGTTCCTCAGTGGTTGAGGGTTCCGGGAGAGGCTCGCATCCAACTTCAGACTTATTAATACTTAACATCAGGTATGATGAAGGCTAAGGGTATGCCCGTTGTTAATAAAAAATAGAAATGTTTAGCTCTAACAGCGTTTAGTGGCAGTTGGTTAAAAGTCGCCCTAAGGCCACTACCACACCAACGGTCAGTAAACACTTATTTCAGTGATTCGTTTAAAGTAAAAAGTGACAGAGCGATTTTATCACTAATATATAACAATTTGACCGACCCAAATTAAATTTTGTAAATTAACTCTTTCAGATTTCATCAGACCAATATGTTTACCAACTTTGGACATCACAAAGGATTCTGCAACCATAAAATTCTACGTTGCCGGTTGGGGTAAAGTCAACGCTACATTACTTCAAAGCCCGTTTAAAGTGCACGTCGATGTACCTTTCGTTGCACAAGAGGTAAAATGATTTTTTTTATTAGAAAAATACTTATAAGATACCAAATAAAAATACATAGAAGACTTCAAAACAGCAAGCTATGGATGTCGTTTTAATTTTTAATTTATCATTTTACAATGCTATTTTTATGTGATAAATATTAAGCAAGAAAATATAATAGAAAGAAGTTGCTTTTCTTGTTTAATATTTATCCAGAATTTATCAGTAGGTGATGAAACCGGCCCCAAGTAAGTCTGTTTTTTCTTACTTGTCTTAAAATGTAAACAATCTTTACATGTCTTTTTACAGGTTTCCTTAGAACATAAAACAAAAAAAGATATTACAAAATTATCTTTGTACTCAATAGTTGTTTTGTCATGAAAGGTATAGATTGACATTAACATGTATTTTTTTACATCGTTACAATTCAATAATAAGTCTTGTCAAGATTGTTTACATTTTAAGACAAGTAAGAAAAAACAGACTTTACTTATATACGGAGCGGTAAATGAAACAAACTGCATGTAAAATAATACGAATGCAGTTTGTTTCTCTTAAAAATAAATGAATGTTTCTTTAGAGTTTGCTGTCTTCAGCATTTTGAGACGTAAAAAATGCCAAGTATTTTCGGCCCGCGGTTTCACCCGCGTGGTTCCAGTTCCCGTGGGAATATCGGGATAAAATGTAGCCTTATATTACTCTCCGTCCCTTCAACTGACTCAGCTAAATATCAAGTTGATTAGTTACTAAGTTAGGGTCTGAAGGAAGGATAAACAAACACACTTTGATAAAGTCAAAGTCAAAGATTTTTATTCAAATAGACTTATAGATAAATGCTTTCGAATCGTCCATTTTTTTTTTCCTACCAGCCATTCAGGACATCTTTTAACTGATAAGAAGAACGGCCGCAAGAAACTTATCAGCTTTAACAGAAGCAACAACATTTACAAAGGAACATGTCGTTGCCAAACACAAATCTACAATCTTGAAACATATTTAATGTAAGAGGAAAATTTTCTTATTCAGTTATTAGAATATTTTCCTTTTATACAATTACAATAGTCATGTTTTATGTTAGTATCACTTCCATGCATTTTGGTCTTTCAAATAATCATCTACCTTGTAGGTAATAACCTTTGCTTAAGAGCGTTTTTTTAACATGTATTTTAAATTTATGCAAAGGCAGCTCAATCACTTGTTGTGGAACTTTATTAAAAAAGGCTATGCCTTTCCCCAAAAACGAGCGACTGCATTTTTCAAGCCGAAATCTTGGAACGGTAAACTTATTCTTGTGTCTAGTATTAAAATTATGAACATCGCTATGCTTAATAAATAAATCGTGATGTGAAAAATATTAAACAAGAAAATATACCAGAAAAAAGCAACTAGTCTCATGTCGCCCTGACGGGATGAGACTAGTTGCTTTTTATATATATAGTTATAATATATATAGATATGATGAGAAATAAATCTTAATATCATTATTTCCCCAGAAATGTCAAAAGGCCTACAGCGTTGCCAGACGAAACGCGACCCTATGGAAAGGGCAACTCTGCGCAGGAGGGGAAGTTGGGAAGGACGCTTGCAGAGGGGACTCGGGAGGCCCTCTAATGTACGAAGGAAGCGAGCAAACCCACGTGACAGGGGTAGTCAGCTTCGGAACCAAACATTGTGGGTCTTTGGATGTCCCTGGGATTTATACGAGGGTATTCGAATACATTGATTGGATTTATGGAAATATTACACCTTGATTTTTTATTTATTTATTATAGTAGTGATAAAATAACAATAAAGAATAGTTATTATTATGCATTGTGTTTTATTAAAGAATATTAAGAAATTGTGACTTCTGTTTCTACACATATTTTTTTTTATGTGTGTAGAAATGGCAAACACAATTATGTAATTGTTATTATTTTATTGATTAAATTAATACTTACTCTATTGTATTGGGGTAATCCTGTAATAATGGATGTAAGTGTGGAAATAAATAAATAAATAAATGAACATTTTCACGTTGAAGTTCTCACTTGGACGAATGTGGTTAATTCGTCCAAGAGTTCTCAACAAAATATGCTGGTGACTTTATTATAAAAAATCAAATTGTACCATATTTCTGAAAATAAATAAATCTTATCTTATCTTATCTTACGTAAAGCCAGAAGTGGTTGTACTTAAGTGAACTGGTTGGAAACTAGTGGTCATGCTGGTGTGCGCAGAATGGTTGGTTTAATATTAAAAGGAAATACTTCTGGCCTGGCATTGAAAGAATTTAACAGTTGTGCTTACCATCATCAAACGATAGGACCTCTTGGAAATGCTTACAAGCATTTAGGATTTCTAAGAATAATTTCTAATATAGGTTCTCTGATACTTGGAGCCACTGGCTGCCATTTTGGTATTTTGCTTATAATAATACTGTGCATTCTGTTACGAAATATGCCCCTTATGAATTAGTCTTTGGAAGACCTTGCAATGTTCCAAGTAGAATAATTAATAACTTAGAACCTTTGTATAATCCCGATAATTATAGTTTAGAATTGAAATATCGCTTGCAGACAGCACATGAAGATGCTAGAAATAACTTAGGTACTGAAGTGCAAAGAAATTAGGAAGTCTTATATGCCAAAAAAATTAACAAAATATTTTATAAAAAGATGATTTAATATTAGTAAAAAACGAAACTGGTAACAAATTAGCTGAATTGTATAATGGTCCATATATTGTAACTGAAGATCAGGAACCTAAAATATATAAGGTGGATCCGAATCATACTTTGGCCAAGCGTCAGGGGGTCAGGTCAAAGGTAAAGAAAACATTTATGCCAAAGAAAAAAAAAAAACCTTTTTTTTGCATCGATTTTCTCTTGAAAATTTGACGCAAACAAATTCAAACGTAGAACGAAAATAATTTTAAATTATCATGGCCATAAAAACAGCAAATTTATTAACGCAATACACCGAACAAGTCGATGACCCTGCCACTACGCCGCCCGGGGCGCTGCGCACAATCAGCTGATCGGTAGCGACTATTCCGCGTTTGACACTAAGTTCGTAATTCGTATGCATCAAATAACTCTCGGTTATTTTTGCTATTGACTCATTAAGATTCCTCACGTGAGGTATCTTACTTTCGTATCTAATCATAATGTGGACACAGTAACAGTACACACTACCTTAATTACGTAACTATAATTTATTTATTTTTACTTATTTATTACACACAAACTTACAACTATCATTACAGATTACCCAATGCGATAGAAGAAGCAAATAAAAAATCAATTAACATCAAAAACATAAAAACACAAACAGTATAATCATCCAAATCATTTAACATTTATAACAAATTATCCATGTCGCTAATTTTGTGAAATCGCTCAGGGTACAATGAAACAAATCGGTCTCCTTATCAATGAGGTTGATTGTGCGAAATGCACGCGTCAGTGGCGTAAGAGTGGCCTCCTGGAGTAAGTTCGTACGACTTCTAGGGACAACCAGTAGGTTTGGCCTTCGTCGTCGCCATATTATGTATCTATCTGGGACACAAACACCTATATAGCCTAACACTTCCGGATGATATATTTTACCTCTTAGTACCTTAAATAAATAGGTAAATAACCCGAGCTCCCTCCTGACGCTAAGTTTATTGTACCCTACCATACCCAGAACAAATAATGTAGGATACTGTAAAGGGTAAAACGGCTAGACCCCATACAACTTTAAATATACGTCTCTTATAAATTTATTCTGCACCTTCTGAGGTCATACTTTTGTTCATGGGGTGCCCAAATCATTGCATTGTATTCCATATGACTCCTAACTAATGTATTATATAGGGCTATAATAGCTTGCACATTAGTGAAACTATTAACGGTTCGCAAAGTAAAACCTAGAATTCTAAACGCTTTTTTACAGATGTCAGTAATATGCCCATTAAATGTTAAATCAGATTTAAACTTTACTCCTAGATCTCTAGTTTCTTTTACCCGAGTTAAAGGAATCCCATCGATTATATAGGAACATTCAATTGGTGTATGTTTCTGTATTATGAATTAATAGGTAGGTATCTAAAAAGTTGCTGCTTTAATAATTGGTGTAGGTACTCACGTGGTTCGGCGTTCAACGGGATATAAGTTGATTTTGAAAACGGTGATAAGCTTTGGACTGGCAAACTAATGTAATAATAACTTAATATATATATTATATATATTTTTTAATATTTTTTTTATCTTTTTCTTAGGTTGTAAACACTTGACCTCACCACCTCCTAAAATTTTATCATTAAAATCGAATTCACGTCGCAAATACAAGTGGTATTTTATCTAGTTAACAGGGTCAAGCTTTATACTTTGTGCTTGAGATTGCCATTTACCCTGTTTACCTATGTCGTTAATTTTCGTTGTGGTTTTCGTAATACAAGTTTTAACGTTAAATATTACACAAGTTTAATGTTTTAGTACCTATGAACAGATTGAACAGTCGTCATTAACTATTTATGTCCCACTTTCGGGGCAGTTGGCCTTCCTCATGGAAGTATAAGTCATAAGTTAAGGAGAATGGGCCATGATCCTCCTCACGGGCCCAATGCGGATTGGTGGGCTTACATGACCGCAAATACAGCTGCGGGACCAACAACGCTTTAACGTGCGAGGCACAGAAGAGATAGTAAATTATTAGACACCTTCGTGAGGCGGCTAATATTGCGCTAATAACTAAAATATATTTTGCCCTTTGTCAATCGCTTCTAACCTACTGCATTCCGGTATCGGGTGGTGCTACCAAAACTAATCTTCTGGAGATTGAAAGAGCACAAAGGGCTATTGTCAAAGTCATGCTTCGCAAACCCAGAAAATATCTGACGCGTATATTGTACCAAGAGGCCATTCTACTGACCGTAAGACAGCTCTTTATCTTTACCTCCATCTTAAGACACCACAAAATAGTTGACCCATCCGAATACGCTAAACAATAAAGACGGATTCTCACGAAGGTACCTATTTTCAACACAATTTTTGCTCGACGACAACTGATCTACACTGGGCCCTTGGACGTTTCGTCCAAGACTGGGCCTTTTCTGTACAGGTACTTCAACGATACTTCTCATATTCTTAATATGAACAAAGCTTCTTTAAAAAAGACTCTTAAAGACAAACTAAAATCGGTTGATTATCATGGAACGGAAAAGATCCTTATGATTGTAAAATAAATTTAAGTATTACCCCATTAATGTGAGATCCATTAAGTACATAATATGGATAAAAAGAGAAAATGTAAATTTACACTTAATAAAATATCCTTATTCCACATTACCTTTCCTGTTAAAAAGTAAAGCAGTTCTTCACAGTACATTCCATTCTTACTTAGAGTAAGATATTGAACCAATGTTATCTGAATTTATCTATCCAATAATTTTTAAATCTTTTCATACGTTTGTTAAAAAAAATTAAGGGGATACCTTTGTATTATTTATACATTTTCAATTGATTAATTTACTCTCCGTAAGGTTTTTTATATGAACCATGTTGGTACCCTTGTAATTTTATACATATACTCATCCTATATATCCTATCCCATATATCCTCAGCGATTGAGGATTCCGGGAGAGGCTCGCTTCCATCTTCAGCCTTATCAATACTTAACATCAGGTATGATGAAGGCTAAGAGTCTCCCCGTAGTTCATAAAAAAAAAAAACATATATTTAATTGTCGCTGTGGAGGGTTGATAACCTGAGATACAGGAGTCTAGTAATGAGTGAACTCATTGTACTGTACTTTATTTAAGATTGATTGTGGTGTGAAATAAAAAAATATTATTATTATTATTACATATCCCGTGATCGACCCTTGCGAAACTAAATCGTAGGCCGAGCGCGCTGCGACTTCTCATACCCTACCTACAGTAGCTTAAAAAAATCTTGAAAACGCTGACGATTTCACTGCCTTTAAAACTATATGAACTTCAAAATGATTGTCCTTAGCTTTAACTACTAAGGTACGTTAGTAGCACACTGGCACCAACTCTGGCGTATTTTTTGTAAATCGATTTTTGACATGGTCGTCATGACCTTTTTGTTCTTACTAAGACAGGCCTCAGCACTTCAAATGGCTAATAACGAATCGAAATGTAGGTATTAATTAAATGGTATCATGTGTTAACAAGTAAACAAGCCTATATTGTTGACTCAATAGCCACTTCCTTTTTTGAAGTTGGTTAAAAATATAGTCGGGTTGCGATGTTTCGGTTTTCACGCGAACGAAGTTGCGGGCACAGCTAGTAATAAATAAAGTGTATCCCATAACCGTTCATTTGGTACCACTTCCTACTTTGTTGAGGGACTCCAAAAAATTTATTTTTAAGGTGGTACGAATTCTATGCAAACAAACATTACACAATTATTGGTTCATCATACCTTAATAATTCATAAATACATGCGCAACTAACTCGTTTCAGTTATTTATTTGCGCGAAATAATTAAAAAACTGTACATTCATACATGAAACACGAATATACTAATATCTTATAATTTCAATAATTCATCGTATGTGTGTGTGACCCATCGCAATTATATAGCTCATGTATGAAACTACATTTTTTAATAATTTCGCGCAAACAAATAACTGATGAAACGAGTTAGTTGCACATGTATTTATGAATTATTAATGTATGATGAACCAATTAATGTGCAATGTTTGTTTGTATGGAAGTCGTACCACCTTAAGGCGGTTTTCGTTGTAACTACGAGTTTTTATTTATTTGTTTTTTGTTTTCGTTATAATTTTTTACATTTTGAAGTCGGTTTTTATTTGATTTTCCCGACCTCCGTGACCACGGGAAGACTAGAACACGGCAGCTGAAAAGGTGCCGAAACGTCGGGAAAACCAAAAAGCCCTAAAAATCAAAAAATGCGGACAATTCAATCTTAATTCGTGAAACATAGCGCGTTTAATATCCGGAAAAATGGTTTTATTTCAAAAATTATAGTTATCTCATGATACCATTTTTATACAAAACGAGAAGGAAGCTCGTAAAGGGGCTCGGGAGGTTCTCTAATGTACGAAACAATCCCGCAAACCCACGTGACAGGGGTAGTCAGCTTCGGGTCCAAACATTGTTATTTGGATGCCCCTGGAATTTACACGAGGGTAATACGAATACATTGGTTGGGTAAATATTGAACAGTCAACAGCAACTACGGCTATACATTAGCACTACGAAAACCGCCGCTATTACGAGCGACGACGCACGTTCGACGACGTTTTATGGGCGATCTTAAGCGTAAGTAAGTCAAACTGTAATAGATGCTGTTGACTGTACCTTGATTTTATTAAATAGCTACTTTAAGATAACAGTAAAAATAACTCATTAGTACCATGTATTGTTTTATTGAAAACTATATGTGTAATAAATTGTGGCTTCAAATTCTCTATAAAAATATGGCAAATAAAATAATTCGTCGGCGTCTGAATCAGGGATCAGATATGGCTACCCGAAGAATCTTTGACCATACATAACAGATAATACTTATATTAATGTAAATTGAACGTAAGGTCATACTAATAATAAGACTAAAGCTAAAAATATACATATGACGTAGTAAGTAATATTTACATCACTTTATTATAAAACTAGCTGTTCCCGCAACTTCTTTCGCGTGAGAACCGGAACATTGTTTGCAATCCTTCCCTATAAAATTTTTGGTAAAGCCACAGAATACTTAATAGTACAAGTAAAGCGGTCTTTTTAACCAACTTCAAAAAAGGAAGAGGCTATTGAGTCGCCTATATTCTTTACTTTTTGAAGAGAATAATTAACACATGACACCATTTAATTACTTACATTCTTATCATCATATTACCATACACCATCCTATACCATCAAATTCTTATTATCATCTTATCGCCTTCAATAGAGAAGTTTATCAATTCCTACGTACCTACTTACCTATATTTTATAATAGAACTAAAAGTAGATACCTAAAATGCAATCTTTTGAAGTCGTTTTTTTTGTTGTGATATTAATGATTAGATAACCGATGGCTGTGATTTAGTTTCATCAGTCATGTTTCAATGTGGCTTTGTAACACGCCTTCGAAATTAACAGAGTTGCTCAAGATTGTTATTTTTGGTCACCCACCCCGCGACCGACCTTTGCGAAAGTTAGGTACTTAACCACTATAATCCGCATAACTTCTCTACGTGGGTTGTATACAGGTGGTAAAATAGTATATACGTTATAGAGAAAAGGTAACACTCCATAAGAAAGTCTACTGGTCGACTGGGAAGTCATAGGTACAATCACAACAATCATGATTGGACAACATGAACCCATTCTTGCTCCCTGTACCATTTGTTGTATCCACAGAACATAACAAATTTACGGGCCGGTTTTACCACCAACTAATAAGTTCTAGATAGTTTAATTGACAGATCTTTCGACAGTTTGTTATATGAAAAAATGACAAATTATATGCCACATAACCTAACCATAATTTATCAGTAGTTGGTGAAACCGTTTCTTAATGTAATACCCACATTTCGATTAGTTTTTAGCCATTTAAAGTGCTGAGGCCTGTCTTAGTAAGAACAAAAAGGTTGTGACGGCCATTTCAAAAATCCATTTACAAAAAATACGCTAGAGTTGGTGCCAGTGTGCTACTAACGTACCTAAGTAGTTAAGGTCAATCATTATTAAATCATATAATTTTAAAGGCAACGAAATCGACAGCGTTTTCAAAATTTTCTGAAAACTACTGTAAGTAGGAGGAGGCGCAGTGGTTCGCGCGCTCGGCTTACGATTTAGTTTTGCAATGGTCGGTCATGGGATAGGTGACCAATCATTTGCTAACCCTTCCGTGCCTCAGAAGGCACGTTAAACCGTTGGTCGTGGCTGTATTTGCGGTCATGAAAACCCACCAATCCGCTTTGGGCCCGCGTGGCGAATCATGGCCAATTCTCCTTATCTTGTTACTTACCTTATGGAAGGCCATAAGGAAGGCCAGTGCCCCGGCAGTGGTGATATAAGAAATGATGTGAGTGGTGATATAAGAAATGATGTGAGTGGTGATATAAGATATTTAATGACTGCTATTCAATCTGTTCATAGGCACTGAAACATAAAACTTGTGTAATAATGTTAGAACTTGTATTACGAAAACCGCATCTAAAATGAACGACATAGTTATGGGGCAATCTCAAGCACAAAGTATAAAGCCTGACCTAAAATGTAGTTACTTTTGATAGAGCTGACCGATTTTGATGAAATATAGCCTAACGATAAGTTGAGATACGGACTTTAAACATATATAAACAATTCAGTGGACTTAGATCAGTGGTTTTGGTGTGATGCTCATTCAAACACACAGACATACAGACAGACGGACAGACACTAATTATAAAAATGATAGAAATTGGTTCTCCTGATTATTCTGAGTCCCCTATCAACTTTTTTTGCAAATCCAAGCAATGTACGATGAACTTTGATTCTTATTATAAGTATAGATAATCAGAACATTGCATTGATAAAATACTGAGATGCGATGTGAATGTGATGCTAAGACAGGCGTTGAGAAAAAACTTAAATAAAATAAAAAACAAACTGAATCACCAATTTCACAGTGATTAACTGACTCAGTTAAGTAAAACGCTGTACGGAAACATGACGTACTTACTTTTTGTTATAAAACTGTAGGGCGATTAAGTAGAGATTGTTATAAATCTTGTAATAACATAGATCTTTCTTCAAACCTTTATCTAGATTTGTAAACATTCAAAAACACCATTTTATAATTTTGAAACTTTGAAAAGACCCCATAAAATTCAAGATTATTCTCAAATGGGGTTACTGTACTATTAGAAATTATAACCTTTTAATTTTGCATTTTACAATGCTATTTTCATGTGATAAAAGCAACTTGTATCATGTCCCGTCCCGTCAGGTCGACATGAGACAAGTTGCTTTTTTCTAGTATATTTTCTCGTTTAAAATTTATTGGAAATTAGTTTAATTAGTGGACACCAATCTATACTATATATAATATTATAAAGCTGAAGAGTTTGTTTGTTTGAACGCGCTAATCTCAGGAACTACTGGACCGATTTAGAAAATTATTAGACCATTAGAAAGCTACATTTCTCCCGAGTGACATAGGCTATATTTTATATAATCCCACGGGAACGGGCACCACGCGGGTAAAACCGCGAGGATCCGCTAGTAATAATAATAATAATTGTAGTTTCATTTTCTCTGTAATTTTCGCCCGCGGGAGTCGTTTTCACATTGCTGTCTTGTTTCAGTCGTATAGCGCCTTAAGTTTGTAATCCATAACGGGGAAACGCTACCCTTCATCATACTATGTATGATCGATTAAGCTGAAGGTGGAATCGCACAATTCCCTTAGAATCCTCAAATACTGTAAAAAAGTGCTATTTTACCTATCTCTTATCTTCTGGAACAACTCTGAAAACATTGTTGTTATGGCGACCGACTTTATAAGATATTTAGCTAGCCAGGTGATCTGGGTTATTATAACAGAACAAGGCCAAACAAAACCAAATACAATATGCAACGTCATGGGGAATCGAACCCGGGTCCCCTGGGTTTGATTGATACCGCTGACCGCAGAGGCGGTTATTATCGTAATAAAATGATAATTTTGGAGGACATATTTTGTGCAAGGTTGAGAATTCTAACCAAAAATCACTGTAGGCATAAAAACTCAAATGTTTAAATACCAATTAAATAACTATAATATCTCCGTCCAGTCCATAGTATTGTCGATCAGACATCAGCTTAACGAAGTGTATAACGAAGATCTCACGAATCTAAGATCTAACGAAGAAGAAAGCAATTCCACGCAGGACTTACCCCCATATTCTAAGTCGTTCCTCCAATTTTTTACACTCCACTCAACCTCGTCGTGGGTAAAAATGGTAGTGTGCCTTAAAAATAGATTGTGAAAAGCTTTCCTTTATTTTGTTTATCTACAACTATCTTTTTTATTACTCGGATGTTACACAAGATTTCTTATATTGTAAGTTGTTATCTTAGAAGATTTCGTGCCATACGGCTTACCGGACGTTCGTACTTCATTACCATTTTCATCATAAAAAACCTATATCTATGTGCCCACTACAAGGGTAGGGACATAATCAACATCAACTTTTTTATAGATGTATGGAATCTCCATGCATACCCAATGGGCTTGGTGGGCGTTGACGACTTCAATTATTAATAACAGCCGGGACCATCGGACTTAACGTCGTGACTTCTGAAGCTACTGAGCTCGACAACAATTTTAGTCGCTCATCTCCATCTTGTACCAAACCAAAACGCACCGAACGCGCTAAGCATCGCGATACCGAGCTGTTAACATACACATTGTAATCAATTTCTCCAAAAAGCGTTTTTTCTCGTTTTGCAGAAGGCCAGTTGCGCGTTCGGTGGTACAAAGGTTCCGCTCTCCTAGGCGACAGCATGGACGCCCATCACCTCCTACCACCGCGCGTCAGGATGCACGCCAACTTCAGCCTGCAACTAGACTCACTGGTCGCAGGGGATTCCGATGACTACACCTGCGAGGTAAGAGTATGTATGTAACTTAAGGCTTTCCGATGCGATGATGAGAAGAAGACAGTCGAGAGGGCTCGCGAAGAGGCGACGCTCATCACCTTCTTGGCCGTAGGCTGCTCAGAATGTAGTGAAAACACCCTCGTACGAGTTTTGGTAGGCACTTTGCAGTAGGATAAGGGTAACGCTACACTATCAGGATTTAGCCCACACAGACTGCCAGGGACTCTCTTGTCTGTTCCGCGAGGTATAGCCACAGTAAGACTGGTGCAAGGGCTCCAGGACATGAGACGACAGTATGGACGCGCATCACCTCCTACCACCACGCGTCAGGATGCACGCGCCAACTACAGCCTGCAACTGGACTCACTGGTCGGAGGGGACTCCAACGACTACACCTGTGAGGTATGTATAAGGGTAACAGACTTTTTGTCTGAATGTGAAGAACGCAGCGGAGAGAGCTCGTGAAGAGGACGCTCATTAAGAGAAAACCTTCTTAGCCGCAGGCGGCTTAGAGTGTAATGAATACACCCTCTAGTGAAACCACCCTCGTACGACTTTTGGTTGGCAGTAGGGGTAAGGGTAACGTTACGTTACGCTATTAGGATTTAGCCAACACAGCTTGCTAGAGGAATCTCCCTTCTGCACCGCGAGGTATGGCCACAGTATGACGGTGCAAGGCTCCACTCTCCTCGGCAACAGCATGGGCGCGCATCACTTCCTACCACCGCGCGTCAGGATGCACGCCAACTACAGTCGGAGGAGACTCTGACGATTACACCTGTGAGGTAAGTTGCCCCAGCGTTCGTTGTCCAAAAAGAAAATCGCGGGGCAGAGGCAAGAGGCACCTCTTCGCCTAAGAATATCTAAGGGATTTAAGTAGGTTCAAGTCCTACATAACTTCCCCTGTCTCCCCGGACAGGAGGGTATGCTTGGCCATTTCCCCCTAAAGAAAAAAAGGGCATGGGTAACGCCACGCTATGCGGCGTCCGGATGTAGCCAATTGCCGGTGGATTCCAAAGAGGGGGAGGGAAACTACACCTGCGAGGAAAAGCCATGGCGTGATTGGTACAAAGGTTTTACTCTCCTCGGCGACGGCATGGACGCGCATCACCTCCTACCACCGCGCGTCAAGATGCACGCCAACTACCGCTTGCAGCTAGACTCACTGGTCGGGAGGGACTTCGCTGACTATACCTGCGAGGTATGTACTCGTATTATAACTTACAAGACTTAATGTATTTTAGGGCTTTCTTCGAGGATGTAATCCTCTAGAAGGAGACAGTCGAAGAGGACCTTCTTTGCCGCATGGGGTTGAGAAGAAGAGACAGTTTGATCGCATTATTCCCCTAAGTCTAGTAAAACTACCCTCGTAGGTACTAGGAGTTTTGGTTGGTATTAGGGATAAGATTCAGAAAGTAGTTAACACACTAGTGAGAGGGTTCTCCCGACTACACCTGCAAGATATGGCCATTGTATGACGGGTGCAAGGGCCCCACTCTCATCGGCGACAGCATGGACGCCTGTCACCTCCTACCACCGCGCGTCAACTACAACAGCTTGCACTGGACTCGCTGGTCAGAACCCGGAAGTTCCATTCGTAAAGTAGTAGAGTTTAGGACAGGTTTTTTTTCAATATGTAATGGTTAAAGAAATAATTCAAATGAAATTCCATTTTTTTATGAACGACGGAGAGACTCGCTTACACCCATATTCTAAGTCGTTACTCCAAAACTTACTCGTCCTCGACTTAACGAAACCTCATTGAAAACCTCTTCGAAATCGGCAGTCTAAGTCATAACTCCGTAAGGACCTGGAGGAGCCAAAGAGTACGTAGCCACTCCGTGTTAGGCCTAGCGCACACTACCATTTTTACCTACGACGAGGTTGTGTGGAGTGTAAAAAGTTTTGGAGGACCGACTTAGAATATGGGGGTTAGCCTTCATCATACCTGATGTTAAGTATTGATTAGGCTGAATATGGAAGCGAGCCTCTCCCGGAATCCTCAATCACTGAGGAACTGGCTATCTTATCTTTAAATCGGAACACAACAATGCTGAAAACATTGTTGTTATAGCGTCGGACTTAGATAAGATGTTGTTACAATCGGGGAACTTCCCGGTTGATCAGTAGAGTTTTTTTTAGAAAAGTTTTCTCGGTAAGTACTAAGATTATAGAAATCATTTATTTTTTGAATGAAATACCTGTTAATGGTCTATTATTTTGTGAGGTCCAGGTTTTCTATATATTTATTAGTTTTTAAAATAAAGCTCCCTACAAAAACTCTCGACTACTCGACTGTACCTAGCCAGGCGGTCTGACAACGATTTTTTGACAACGATTAACAACTTTCAATGCTATTTGTATACTTATGATAAATTTTAAATGGAAAAATATTGGAAAAAGACAACTCGGCCCCAAGTGAATTCCCGTCCCATCTGAGAATTCACTTGTGGCCGAGTTGTTTTTCCAATATTTTTCTATTTAAAATTTATCATAACTATAAATGTTTTCTATAAATCTAAATGTACCGGAAACTTTCTCGATTGTTCAAAGCAAAACGAACTTAGTGACTCACCAAGGAGAAAAAAGTTGATCTTCATTCAAGTTCAGATGGAGGAATAATTAATAAAGGAGAATTTATGTAGAAGAACAAAATGTATTCTTACATAATACATATTGAGTCAGTGCTCTGCACTAACAATAAAGACAAATATTCCCCATTACTTATTCCGATGAATAGACAAAACAATTTATTACCTGTATTCACATAACAAATCAACCTCCTACAAGCTTAATTATAATAACTATATAAGAACGTTTTTTACTGTAGGTAACATATTTTCCCACCGTGTATAGTTACTTACATTTAAAAACAAAACAAGCCAATTTAGTTTTTGTCGGTATCAATTGCGAAACGATCTGTCTGGTAGCCACTCTGTATCGTAGATAACAATTAGTTTAAACTGTTATAAAAGAACCGCCCTTCGATCTTAACTAACACGCAGTTCACTAGTGATGTAACATGTAACGAGATTATCGATAATTTAGTAGGTAAACAACTGTTTCCTTGAGTCTCTCAAGATTTTGACGAAAACAAAAAACATTCAAAAAATAACATTAAAAAGGAAAATCTGTTTCCCAAATACAAAAATTTTCCTTTGACAAAAATTGTTTCGTACATTTTAGAAACTTTGGAAGAAGAAATAATTGGAAAAACTTTTAATCACTATACTTTTAATATACCTAGAACCTTTGTTCTACAACAATATTATTATAATAATATACAATATTCGTATTACGATTACTTTAGCACGTCGATGTAGCACTTTTACGATTTTAGATGTGATAATTTTCGATGTCCAAAAATAACATAAAACGTGTTCGACATGGCAAATCGTATTCATACGAACGAATAGAAAATAGAAAGAAAAAGTAAAAAGTGCTACATGGGCGTGATATGTTCAATTCAATTTCAATTGACGACAGTTCAATTTGACGACCCTGTAATTTATACTTACCCCGGTCATTCGCACGACAAGGCTTTTTCGTATAATTTCCGTCACGATTTTTATTTTTCATTATATTGTTTGTACCAAGATAAAACTTGAAAAATACGCTAAAGCTTATAAGTGTGTACATTTGGTACTTTAAAAAACCATTAAATTTTGGATTTATGAAGCGGTACATTTTTGCGCGTGACGTAAATTTGATTCACGGTGGGGTGAATTAAACGATTGCTCAATAAATTATGAATAAATTTTTTAACATAGACATACATAGAAATAATTAGCTTACAAGTCATTTTGCAGATGAAACCAAAAGAAAAACTACTGGATGTGTGATAAAAGAAATACATCCTAAAGTCAATTTGATGTCAAGTCAAGATGACCAATTCATTCACTATATGTATTTTGTAGCAAAAGAAAATAGTAAAAAACTAAAGTTAATAGGCATTTTATAAGCATTTAGAAATTATATCTGTTTTACTAATATTAAAGGTAGAACGTGTGATTCTAGGTTCTGGACAGCGAATGGAAATTAGGAGAACAACTTTGAAAAAAATATTTTGGGCGATGTTTTACCAAACTGAGAGTATATAATTCCATTTCTTATCAAATAATTGCTAGAACTAATCCCAAAAAATAATCAGCCCCGAAAAATAAAAGAGTTAGTAGATATTTGTACGGACGCTCAATAATAAGGTCCGCTGAGAATGATTGACCCGCCTTCTACGCCAAAGGTCCCGGGTTCGATCCCCCGGACAAGACAAATATTTGTGTACATGAACATGTCTATTTGTCTTGGTCTGGGTGTTTAATACGTATGTATATTATGTATGTACCTATATAAGTATGTTCATCCGTTATCTAGTATCCATAACACAAGTTCTTTATGAAACTTAACGATGGCTAGATAATTGGTGTGATTCTATGCAATTATTTATTATTTGATTTACTTAAAAAGTGAAAGCTTTGGTTGGATCTATCGACAAATTCAAGAAGAACATCGATGTGTTATCTCTATAGTGTTAACATCTACACTCAACAGCCTCGTGCTGCCGATGCCGGTCCGGTACAGCAGTCCAATTATGCAATTAATCAATTTATTCAACTCTTTTGATCGCCTTTTATAGTAGCTCCCACTACAGACCTATATTGAGATAGACGAAAAGAGCGCTTCAAACTGTATGAGAACCTAGCGTGTCGAATTTTTCGAACCTGTGACATTGAGTTGGTTATAATAATGTACTAGGTACGTACGATGTCTTCACGAGCGAGATTTAGTGATGTGGAAATGTTATTGACGAACTCTTGCAAGAAAGCACTGCAAAATTAACCATTTTCGTTTCTGATTGACGCGTGTTTTCGTGGTAATAGTCTCAATCGGACTGACTTAGGTCGTAAAACTTTGACCGTGGATCAAACTTTTGACACGCAAGGTAGGTACACTTTTACCGTCTACCTCTTATTTTTTATTTAACAAGAGTATCTTTGTATGTAAGCCTTTCTTGTATCTACAAAATGAGGAAACGGTTTTAACCTTCATACTTGATGTTAAGGCGCTATACGACTGAAGTGAAATAGTAATGAGATAAGGTCGCGCGCGGGAGCGACACCGATTTTGAAGATATGGCAAAAAATCACGAGATGACTTCGTAGTAAATAACTATAGCGAGCGATTAAAGATAAAATGAAACTAACCGATGCTAAATATTATTGGTATCCACTAATTAAACAAATTTCCAATAGTATACGTAACTAGAGAGTGCAGTCTCGGTATTCCGAGATCTCGGAATACCGAGATCTTGCACCAATTTTGCGAGATTAATCTTGCATCCAAAACCGCGCGCGATCTCGCAAGATTTGCAAGATTGCACAGCAACACATTCCATGACTATTCAAAAGCCCGGCTGCGCACAATGGCAAAGGCAAACTGAATTCCCGCGCAGCCACACCAAACAACGTCGAGGCGAATTCGTCCAAGGCCTCTTTCCTCTCGGCGCTAGAGTGAAAGCGTGTGCGAAAAAGAAACCCAAATATTAGAATCAGGATCAGGGCGGCAACAATCAAGGGCTCAAGGGCAGCACCTGCAGTCAGCCTATCAATGTTTATAATCAAGGGTGCCAACAAGCGTAGAGCCAGAACGGGCCTTTTCTGCTGTATTTTGCAGTTGGCAGACTACACTAGATATCCTGTGTTTTCATAGGAGTTTTTTTTTAAGAATATTTCGTAAGTATATATATATATTTTTAACTGAACGATTCAATAGTTTCATATTATGCAAGTTATTTCATTATTGCGCCCCTAGAATAATAATTTTACCGAGTTTCAACACAATACTTATATTAATTAAAAACAATTCAGACTTGCGAAATCTCGCAAAATACCGAGATCTTGCGAGTTTAGATCTTTTAAATCTAGTAGTTTCTGTTCTCGTAGGAATATCGGGATAAAAAATATCCTATGTTCATAACCAGGCTATCTACTATCTGTGTACCAATTTTCATCCAAATCCGTTCAGTAGTTTCTAGCCTATTCAATGCAAACAAACAAACAATCAAATCCTTCGTCTTTATAATAATAGTATAGAAGTGCTTACATACTTTTTCCGTATACTTAAGTAAAAGCACATAATTAGGTACAACTTAATAAGTACAAGTAACAGGTAATATGGTAAAAGTAAAGGCTCAACTTGAAAACCTGCTTCTCCTGAAATTCTCGACAACTAAGGCACTTTTTATCCCTCACCCATTCAGAACATTTTTAAAGTGACAAGACTAGACTTAACTGAAACAAACGCTTTTACAAATAAGTACGTACATTCCTACTCATGTCGTTATGGAAAAAAATTCGTACTTATATAAACATAACTTTTATTTTATCAACAGAATATATTTAAAACTTTTTAATTTTGCATTTAACAATGCTATTTTTATGTGATAAATATTAAACAAGAAAATATACTAGAAAAAAGCAACTAGTCTCATGTCGCCCTGACGGGATTCGAACCCGCATCCTTGGGAGTCCGGCCCAATGCACTAACCATTTATGCTACAGAGAAATGGTTAGTGCATTGGGCCGGACTCCCAAGAATGCGGGTTTAATATTCAACAGAATATATTACCTTTTTATTCAAGACTGAATACCTAAAAAAGTACTAATTCACCGGTGAAAAACAAATCAAGATCATTTAGTCGAGTGGTCGAGTCGCAATCGGAAAAACGTCTAATACTTTAAGTTTCTACGCAGCTTACTCATCCATCAATGAATGACCAAAAAGGGTAAAAATTTTGAACATCCTCCTTACAGCTTGGGCGGATGTCAGCAGTTAACTAAGTTGGTTAATCGTTAGCTGGTCCCAGGGTTACCATCTAATGTCGAAAAAAACTTCACCCATTTGCACTAAAATTAAGAATCGCATAAGACTTTGCACTAACATTTTAAGACGTTCTTAAATACACTAGGGCTTCTTAATGTACGGGCCCAAATTCGACTGCCTAAGGCTTAAGCTTTTTCATCGGACAACCAGACGTACAATTATATGGTTGATATACCCAAGAGTCGCACTAAGCGTTTTGACTCGACATTTATCATCCGCACCGATAAAAAGTGGAACTCCTTGCCTGAGTCTGTGTTTCCTGTCACTTACAATTTGGGGGTCTTCAAGTCACGAGTGAATAGGTATCTTCTAAGCAAGCGCGTTACATCCTAGATCGCATCTTCACTTTCCATCAGGCAAGATAGCGGTCAAGCGCTTTATCTACCTAATAATAATAAAAAAATAAAAAAGCTATTAATATTTTAATAGCCTTAGGCGATTATTAAGTTTAGTACGGGAACGGGAACCACGCGGGTGAAACCGCGGGAGGAAGCTAGTTTTTTTTTTATAATGAAACAGACCTCTGTTTTGTAGTAACAGAGGTCTGTTAGAGGTATACTTAGGTAAGTAATATTTCCTACTACGTACCAATACTCATAGGTAATAGTGACAATGAGTGTGACTAATCATTGAAACAAGTTTTAAACACTAAGGTCCACTTGCAGGAAAATCTCGATGGCTATGGCTACCATGGCTATATCTCGATTTAGCCCAACAAAAATGTCAAATATTTAAATCCAGATTTAATATTTTGACACTGACAAATTTTGCAACAGCAAAATGTGTTAAATCTCGATTTAATAAAATCTAGTATAAATACTAAGTATTTAATAAAATCTATTATATCTAGTATAGTATTTATATCTACTATCTAGTAGTTAATAAAATCTATTTAACCATTACAAAAGTGTCAAATATATAGCCAATTTTCCTGCAAGTGAACCGGATATCGTAAGGAAAATATTATATTTCTATCTATTTTCTTAAAATACAGTTTTTGATCAAACCTCTTTAGAATTCAATGTTTTTATTGCAAGTCTATTATTACTCATCTATTTGGCTTTGTTTGTATATTAATTTGTTCTGACATGGGATAAATAAATGAGCCGAATTGATTTTTACAACAGAATGGTGTTAAAAGGCAAAGCGGTCCGACCAAAGTGGCCAAGTGACCGCGCTATGTCATATTCACATTACTGAAAAAAACTGTTTACTTTACTTGAGGATCTAATGCAAAAAAACTTTATGTCGAAGAATTTTTAGTACCTAGATTTAAGTAATGACGTATGACCAATTTGAGAAATGAAATTAACGCTTAATTTTAAACTTGATTTACAAAAAGGAATAGTCCTTTTTTATCGTAAATAAAGTGAAATAGAATTTATTTTAGATATTTTTGTTAATTAAAATTGCATTTCTTGCCATATTTTGGCTATTTTGGCATATCTTGTCCACTTTGCCCTTAGCCGCTTTGACCGCTTTAGGCGCTTACTCGGGCAAAGCGGTTTTTTGTCAAGTTTTCGTAATTTGCAAATAATAATAGACTTATGATTTTTTTGCGAAATGTAAATATAAAAGTTTCATAAAATCCCTATCCATTTTAAAAAAATAGTTTTTCAAATTTGATTCAAAAGTGTCATTATTTTAAAGCCAGTTTAAGGTAGCCGCTCTGAGCTGACCTTTGCTTTTTTATCTTGTTGTTATAAAACTGTTTGGTAATAAGATATTATTTCTTCATGCTTTTACCTAGATTTGTAAAGTTTTTCACAACTTTTACTTTTCGACAAGACCTCTTAAAAAAAATACGAATATTCATGATCAAGGTCTCGCTTCCACACACGTCGTTTTCTCATATCTCGTTTCAGTCGTAGAGTGCCTTAAGCCTTCAAAGTTGAGAAACGTGACAACCCTAGCCGGACCACCCCGCAGCCAATTAGCCGGGCTTTCCGCCGGTGAGGTTGTTACACGCTAATCAAATGATTAAAGCTTATTGATGTCTTATCAGAAATTACTAACGACGCCGACGGAATCAGAAAATACTATTGTTTGCTAGAATTGCTAGTTATGACAAAAAAGGATTTTTTGATTGATTTTGTCTTTATCTTCTTTATCTTTATGATTATTATGGTTGAGCGAAGCGATGGCTGGTTCATGCGTCATGCTCGTGAACGGGTGCTGCCAGTGGGATGGGTCTGCTCTTGTCTGATTGTGTTAAAATGTGTTGAGATATTTATATTTTTGTTTCAATTTTATAAATTCTATGTTATTTATGATGTTTTGAATTGAGAACGTGGCACTGCTTGATCAGAATAAATAAAAATAAGTAATGTTCTCCAATTATTGTAATTAAGTATATGAAAGCCATTATTTTTTTATTTTTTTTTAATTTACTTTAAATACGCTTTATGATTATGACCCAGCTGATGAGTCTTCCAGTAACATTGTAAGTTGCGTCTTATATTAATGCACTTTTATCTTTATTTTTTTTGTTTTTGCCATTGTATTTTTTATATTTATACACTTTAACATAAGTACCTGAAGTACGTCATGCTCACTCAAACGTTTCTTCGGCGGTGTCGTGTGAGGCGGGTCGTTACGTTCCCTAAAATATGGTTGAGCGAAGCGATGGCTGGTTCATGCGTCATGCTCGTGAACGGGTGCCGCCAGCGGAAATGGGTCTACTTCAGTCTGCTTGTCTTAACGTTGTGCTTAGAGATTAAATATTTTCATCTAAAATAAATTGCTATCGACCTGTATGTACGTCACAACTTGCAGTACCTACAGTAACCTTGTAATGCGAGAAATGTTAAATGTAAGTCCTTCCTTACGACTTGAAAATTGTTTACGGTTAGGATAACCATAAAATGTAATATTATAATTAGTATTTTCTTTTGTGATGGAAATTGACCTTACTGATATGTTAAGCTCACTTTTCAATTTGACGACTCTGTATGAAATAAAACAGGGAGAAAAAAATAGCCCTTGACGAGTTTCTTGCCGGTTCTTCTCGTTACAAGGTCTCCCGCCGTAGGGTTTGTGAACCGATGGCGTAGCTTCTTTGACGTTCATAAGTGCTTGTAACAGCCTAGACTGAATAAATGATATTGATTTTGATTTTGATTTTATCATCGCGTCCACGGTGATCTTTGGTCTATTATGGCCCTGGTATTATCGTCTCATTATGAATAATACATTTTAAGTACTTTTCACATGTTCGTAGGCCGTAGACTCGTAGCGTAAGTTTTCCTTAAAAATTTTATTCGGTTAAACAAAAAACTTCATATTTATATTATTTAACAATTATTTCAGTCTCAAGTTGCACTTTTGATGCGCTGCCAACCCCTCAATAAGGGATTAATGCAGTGAGGGTACGAATGAATTTTTAACCGACTTCAAAAAGAAGGAGGTCATCAATTCGTCTCGTATTTTTTATGTATGTTCACCGATTATTCGACCGATCGATATGATTCAAACGCTATTACATCAGTTTCGATCCCAAGTTAGTCCTATTTTTTTAAATTTGAAATCGTAAATTTGAAATAGAAAAATATTGGAAAAAATTAACTCGGCCACAAGTTAATTCTCACTTGTGGGAATCGAGAGAGCATTGGACCGGATTTCCAAAGGTCGCGGGTTCGATTCCCGTCAGTGTTAATTTTTTTCCAATATTTTTCTATTTAAAATTTACTATAAGTATAAAAATAGCATTGAAAAATCCAAAAATTACAAAGTCATAAATTTGAAATCGGTTTAGTAGTTTTCAGGAAATCTTGAAAAAAGTGTTGTTTTCGTCACTATTTATCTAGATGACATAATCATGACATGTTCATAGTACCTACCGATTTTTTGTGTAGGTGAGTGCGGAACTTATTCCAACTTTAAAAATGGTTAAATACATAATTTAATTAAAATAAACCAATTTAAAAAATGTAGAAAATAAACCTTTTTGAGTCGGTGCTAGCCAAGGCAACAAAAATAAAAGTATAGGAATAAGTGTAATGTGGAATGCCTTGGCTGGCTGCGAATCAAATAGGTTTATTTTGAACTTTTTGAAGTCGGTTTTTTTATAAAAAGATTTTTTAAATTATGTTACACATTTTGTTCTCAGGTTATCCGCCCTGAGCCCTGGGGCCCCATCCGCCAGACACATTCGATAGAAGTTCAGTGTAAGTACCTCCCAAGTACTCCCAACTTGCTATCTCCGTACCCGTAGTCAGTTCACTCACACGCTTGATACCTTTTACCAGTTTTAATTTCAATGTTTAAAATGCAACGCGAAAGTATAAAAGTCTATGAAAGTCCTACTATTGTTTCCGGATAACATCTTCAACCAATGATAAATTTTTAAGTAGAAAAATATTGGAAATATCAACTCGGCCACAATTTAATTCTTAGATGGAACTCGAACCCACGACCTTTGGGAATCCGGGAACCTATTTAAAAATGTATTATTATAAGTATAAAAATAGCATTGAAAAATGAAAAAAGGAATAAATCATAAATCTTCAACCAAGTCAAATGTGGCTTCGTTGAGGTGTGAATGCTGCATATGGCTATAAAAATATATTTTTATTTGCAGATTCTCCAACAGTAAGGACCATCCCTGAGGATGGTTTCCTAGAGGTGCGTAAGGGAGAGTACGTCGACATAGGGTGTGAGGCGACAGGTGTCCCGACACCCGTAGTCAGTTGGAAGAAAAACGTAAGTGGTCTTATTTTACAGTTTTATTATCAACTCTGTATCATGTTAAAGCCTTTTATTAATTTGGATAAATCCGAAGAGTTACAAGTACCTACCTAACGCCCGAAATTAATAACCGGTAGATATCTGAAATAGTTGCTGAAATAAAATGAATCAACCACAATACTGAAGTTGCCTTTTGTCAGGATTTAGGTGAAGTGTAAAGTGGAGAGTATGTCTGTTGATTGCAGTTTTGGAGCACAAAATTTATTTTTTTAACAACGGAGAGGCTCTTAACCTTCAGAATCATCAATCACTGAGTCGAACCGGATATTTGATCTCTAACTGCTGAACACAACAATGTCTATTAATAGAATGCAGAGTTTTGCCTTTTGAGTGCAGATTTTTGGTTGTCGACTGTAGAGTTTTATAATGTCAAGTAGCGAGTTTTGTCTGAATGTTTTGTTTGTATCTAGCAGACTTATGTCTGTCAAATTAAGAGTTCTATCGATGGCTTTAGTGTATTAACACGACACGACACAAAAGGTACCAACCCTTTTCTTCCTTCACGTCTCAGGGTGAACCCATGGCGTTGCTAGAGCCCCGCTCCCGGCTTCGCTTCAGAGCGGAGCACCGTCTGCTGGCTGGCGTGTACGAGTGCTCTGCCGCCAACGGCGTGGGAGACCCCGTCACTGCCAGCATCACGGTCGTTGTGCTGGGTAAGGAGTTCATCTCATCATCATCAGTCTGTCGCGACATCCAGCTTCTAAGGACTGACTGGTTACCACTGGAGAAGAATTCGCTTCCGACAACCAGACATAGCCATTTTAATGTTCCCAGTGCTGGGCACTGGCCGTCTTTAGGAATGGATAAGGAGAATGGGAGATGGCCGACCACGCGGGCTCATACGGATTGGTGGGTTTTAACGACTGCAAATACGGCCGAAACCAATGGTCTAAGATTGTTTCACTTAGCAACATCTGCGAAAGCTGACGAAACTGTCTTGTTTACAAGCAGACCTGAGCGGGACAGAGACACGTTATCAAGCTACGGGTGTCGATAAAACGGCGGGGTAGGCTCCTGCTTACCTATGCTGTCTACAGAATCATTATTCGCTGTATCATGCTATGTGTGCATGCTATAATTCAATACCACAGCAGTGTTCCTCTAAAAAGTCTAACAAATCGTTGTTATCTCAGATGCCCCAGTAGTAACAGCGGAGCGCAGCTTCGTACACACAGCGGTAGGACTTCGCGCGGCGCTAGCAGCCCGTTTGGAGTTCGCCACGCCACCCGCCGCCGCCGCCTGGTACCGGGACGGAAGGCCCGTGCGGACTGATGACAGGTACCTCATCATCTCAGCCGCACGACACCCACTGCTGGGTATAGGCCACCCCCAATGATCTCCACGACGATCGGTCCTGTGCTGCCCGCGTCCGCGCACCAGATTGTCAGATCGTCGACCCACCTTGTCGGGCCTACCCACGGAGGCCACGGGGCGTATCCGGTGTACGGTCGCCATTCCAGAACCTATGACAGGTAGGTATATAGACCACACTAATTATTTATTGTTATTGCAGTATAATCTATCTCACTTTTTACTACTAAGTACTACTGGTACAATATGCAACAAAAGTTATGTTTAATTTGAAAAACTAGTAGTTAAAAATTATCGATTGGTTCCCAGGGTAGTGATAATGGTGCTGGACAACGTACACCAGCTGATTTTCCGCTCCGTGAGGAAGTCCGACCTTGGCAACTACACGTTCCGCGCAGAGAACAAGCTCGGCATGGCAGACGTGCAGTTCAGGCTGACTGGTAACTTTGTGCTATTTTCACTTATCTTTTTTGGATCCGTAGCGTAAGTATTCGTGTCGTCACGTAAAAAAAATATATAGAGAACGGTTCTGTTTACGTCCGGTAGGGAATGACGTGACCATACGAATATTTTTTCTTGCAAGCCCCCCACAGTGCCACTATCTAGACCTATATCTATTCTGTAACTTACAGTTTCAGTGGACAACCAGCCACAAGGTGTAAATACATTGACTGCAGTTACTGTAAGTTACAGTTGATGTGACGTTTCTCTTTATAAAATGCAACTTACTACATATGCACTTTTACCATATGCCAAACTCGGTTGCTAAAGCTGTCAGAGTTATAGAATATGCCTACTGATAGAAATCAATATAAATATTTCCATAAATTACGTCAGCTACCTTATACAAATAATGATCCGATGCAATAATATACAAATTTTACCTTCCAATAAAATTTTTATTATGTTTCCTGAGACGTCCGAAGTCCCTTAAGAGGGAGAGAGAGTGTGTTGACTTTTCCCGCCGGATGTTGCTAGCTGCTTCCGCTCCCGCCAATTTTGACAAGTGACAACCTGTCAACAAACTCAACCCAAGCACAAGCCGCCATTTTCTGATCATTGTAAGACTCGTATGATAACGGAGGATGTTCCAACAGGAAGCCGTTATTGGGACTCCGGACGTCTCAGGAAACATAATAAAAATTTTATTGGAAGGTAAAATTTGTATATTATGTGTTCCGTTCTACGTCCGAAGTCCCTTAAGAGAGACGTGTTTGTTATCTCCTGGTGGCTTGTGTTGTCCAAGAAATGAAAGACGCAACAATGTTTGAGTTTGTAATATAAATATTGTAATCTTTATTAAAGTAATTTTTTAGGAATCTATTCGATTTGCATTTGACAAATCTGTAATTAAATCATTTGTATCAATGAACTTATGATAAATAATGAACATAAACTTATACATCACTTAAGAAGTGTTAAAATATTGTGATAAGGATTTTTCTGACAATTGCGAATCATTAATTTGTACATTTTTCTGATAGTATTTTCTAAATGTCTGTTCATGGCGCCAATTAGCTTTATCTAATATTTCGTTAATGGGATAGTTTTCCAACCAGTTCAAGGAAGATACTGCTGACCTTAAACTACCGGGAGAGGCCTGAATCCCTGCTTCCACTAAAAGTTTTTTGATCCATCCACCAATGACTGTAGAAGTGGCGGGCTTAACAGGTTCTCTAATAGAAATTAATATATTAGTTACCGAACCTCTGCGGTCTGCGGAAAAAGTTTTTAAAGCTCTCAACCAATAAACTGGATCGATATTTTTTAGAGTAATAGAATCGTTACTATCGATATAATGGTCAACATCAAAGTGCAATAATGTTAAATCGTGGACTCTTCGTCCAGATGCCAATAAAAGAAGCACAGCAGCTCGTCTAGAAATGTCGTATAAACTGTTAGACTTGGGGCTTTTAGATTTTAGATATTCTATAAGTACTCTAGCGTCCCAAATCGGTGCTTTCGGTTGAATCGGTCTAGAAACCGACACAGCTTTTAGCATATGTCTTACGATAGGACTGGAAGATATTTTAATGTCTGATGCAGTTTCACATATAGATGAAATAACTGATTTGTGTACTAGTATACTACGATATGCTAACTTATCACAACAAGATAATTTTGCTATATACCTAGCTACATCTGCTGGAGATGGTAAACTAGAGTTCAAGTTATTTTGACGGCACCAAACTACCCATTTAGTCCAGATAGGGGTGTAAGTTTTAAGAGTTGAAGCTCGCCAGCAATTTGAGAGTAGAGTTTTCTCTTCGACAGACCAGTTTGATGTTAACGTGTCCCACCCGAAATGAGCCAAGCTTCCAGGTGCAGATGGTTGATGTAGGCAGGTGGGAGACCCGTAGCCGTGTCGACTAGGGAGTCTTCTAGAGTTGGAATTTTCTTCGGTCGTGCTATGGCCCTCGCTTTCAGGTCTGGTCGCCAAAATGGTTTCTTCCACTTGGGTACTACTATCACAAATTTCCCTGTCGCGGTGTTTAGGTGATGTAGCACTTGCGGTATGAGGCACGGTGGTGGAAACACCCAAGCTAGATCGTAGTGCCAAGACTTGCTGAACGCGTCGTGAAAGCAGGCGTTCGAGTCGGATAAGTCGCGAGTAGCATAATTTTGAACGACATGAGCGGTCTGGGAGGCGAACAAGTCTATTTCTGGGACACCCCAATGGCCGAAAATTAGACTCGTCGCTCGCTCGCTTAGGTGCCATTCGGAGCCGGCGCGACTGCGCGACAGGGCGATCGGCTTCCGTATTGTACCTTCCCGGAATGTGATGAGGGAGAAGTACAATATTGAGACTGTCTATTAGAGTGAAGAGCTGCTCTGTCAACTCTAGTAGTAGTTTGGATTTGGTACCTCCTTCGTTCTTTATGTACGAGATCACCGTCTTGTTGTCGCTCTGCAGGATGACTTCGGAGCCCTTGAGGTCGTTCGCCCGAGCTGATACAGCTGCTATTACTGCGTACATTTCTTTGGCGTTGCAGTTCCATCGATTCTGCTGGAGTGTCCACGTACCTGACTCGAAGTCGTCGTTTACCACAGCTCCCCATTGAACGTCCGATGCATCCGTAACTATGTAGTTGGTCCGTCGCGTAGGCCGATGTATAAGGGACTCCTGATCGATGTTCTCCAACCACCACTGCAGTTCTAGTCTCACCTCGTCTGGCAAAGGAAGTGCAGAGTGAGGGTTTCGACGAAGCTGGTTGCTGTGGCGCTGCACCGCCCGGCAATGCAACCTTCCCCGTTGGGTGATGAAGGTTGCGAAGTTGAGAAACCCTAAGAGGCATTGCGCCTGCTTGAGGGTCCAACTGCCGGCGGCCAAGCGACTGGTGAGGTACTGGAAGGCTCTGGAAATCTTGTCCGGTGGTAAGCTCTTCGTGTTCCTGAGAGTGTCCCACGTGATACCCAAAAACTCGATATTCCTCGTTGGCGTGGTGATCGATTTCTCGAAATTGATGCACCAACCCAGTTTGGTTAGTAACTCCATAGCTGTCCTTACTTGTGAACACAGTACGGCTCGAGACTGATGGACTATTAAATAGTCGTCCAGATAGACCACCAATCGTAGACCCTGATCCCGAAGCTTTTCGGCTATCCAATTGGTTAGAGACGCGAAAATCTTCGGTGCTGCTGCGAGACCAAAAGGTAGGCACGTCATTTGGTAAAGATGACCTCCATAACTGACCCGTAAATAGCATCGGTGCTGTTCCCTTATAGGCACGTGATAGTTAGCCTGGGAAAGGTCTAATTTCACCATCCAATCCATTGTTTGTAACAAAGTCGGCATGCGGTAATGATTGAAAAGATGAAATTTCTGTGTCTTGATGAACATATTTAAGGCTTTGAGGTTGAAAATCACACGATTTTGTCCGTTGCTCTTGTTTATAATAAAAAGGGGGGAGATAAAGCTTGGAGTTAATGGAGCTGGTTCCAGTATGTGGTCCCTTAACATATTTGCAATTTCTTTCGTCATGGCCGAGCTCTGAGGCGTTCGATATTTCGCTTTTACCTCTCGTGTCGGCACAATCAAAGGTGGAGTTCGATTGAAGGGGATTCGAGCACCCTGTATAATTTTTAAAATTGGTTTGGGAGGATAAAGAAAAAGCCAAGCGTCCTGATAATGTTTTAAACAACCCCCCGAAAAAATCTCCGAGTCATGGCTTGTTATTCCTATATGGTTTTCTAGTATTTTTAATTCTGCCCCCTCCCCCTCTTTTCTTCGAGGTAGAATCGTCGTTGTGATTTCTTCCGGCCGATTCTTTTTTCTCATTTCGCCGGGGTTTATTTGTTGTGCGGGGTTGTTGAAATGTTTTCTCTTGCGGAGAACGACCACGAACCGGCCGCGGAAAAGGGGTACTCTGTTTATCTAACTTATCAATACCTCCGATTTTCTGCAAATAATTCGCTAAAGACTGGGGAGCGAACATGTACTCTGATGAAGGCGGTATTTTTTCTAGGTCATCTCGCATGTATTTAACTTTTAAATTCTTTAAAACGAATCGGCGACGTGTCTCTAAAACTTCAGCGCGCTTACCACAAATTATTTGCAGAATGTCATGAGTAGCCGTTTTATAACCTGAATCGTTACCGAATAGTTCTTTGAGTTTAGTGTAAAGCGTATTAGGAGAAAGTTGGCTATCGGGCTTAGCAGACCAATCTATAAGGTTCTGTAAAGCCGTATTAACGAGCTCATTCTGTGCCATTACCGCATTAGATAGGGCCGCGAAGCTACGTTCCATTTTAGACCAGCTAGACGAGGCCGATGTATCATCAAAACGCTTTAATTCTTCGTTAACTTTCGATTCCACAAAACCTGGTGACGCAACATACTTCTTCTGGGTATCTGTGTAACGAACCGAGTTCCAATCCGGAGAATCGAATCGTTGCAAAGCCGCGAGTTTAGTCACCCGCTCCGGAATAGCGACGACAACCGTAGGCTCTTTTACCGTTACAGAAAGATTTGCAATATCTTCAAATTTATTAATAGTTTCCGGTGGGTGCAAAAAATCACTATCATTATTCGCAACGTTTAAATTTTGTGTAAACGGAACGGCAGAGTTCGACACGTTCAAAGAAGAAGAGCATGTAGGTCCCGCATGCATGTTGTAATAATTGGGAGCTAAGATGTTATTGATATGACTCACCAGTTGATGCGACAGTATGGCAAACCTTTGATCCATGTCCGCGTCGATCGAAACAGAGCGCCTATCGTGGCGGCCGTCGCCGTCGACGCGTTCGTCGCCGCGGTCGTCGTGGCGGCCGGCGCGCGCCTTTTTCCGCGGCGGCGGCGACGGGCGCGCCGGCGCGGACGCCGAGCTGTCGCTGTCACTCATATCGCTACGATCACTTTCACTCGATGAAACCGAACCGCGCGATTGTCTTTTCGAGCCAGCCGATACGGCGGCGGCGGCGGGAGAATTTTCGTTATCGTTATCCATTTTATACGAACGATATTGAATATACAAAGCGGAAAATTTAAAACTATGAACTTTTTACTTTAATCTCAAAAGCTCAAAATGTTACTAAGACAAACTAGCACACGTCCGACGTTAGGAAAAACCGACGCAACAATGATCAGAAAATGGCGGCTTGTGCTTGGGTTGAGTTTGTTGACAGGTTGTCACTTGTCAAAATTGGCGGGAGCGGAAGCAGCTAGCAACATCCGGCGGGAAAAGTCAACACACTCTCTCTCCCTCTTAAGGGACTTCGGACGTAGAACGGAACACATAATAATAAACTATAATTTCGTTTCGCTATATTGTAAGGGAAAAGTCCTCTTTGATACCCAATCGAGAGGCACCACGTTGGGTGCCAATTAAAAAGTGTTTTATTGGCGCCCAACGTGGTGCTCGGTTAAGTATTTTTTTAGTAACGGATTGAAAGAGTAATATAATTATACTATCATTATTTAAAAATTAAAGTAATATACCAACATGACAACATGAATTAGGTGTTAATAGTTACAAAATTCATTGATTCTTTATAAAAAAGAACCTTCGCTTTTTCTTTATTTCTCTATTTGTTGCATTATAGAGTTTTTTATTTGATGATAAAATTAAGTTTAACTTTGGCGCCAACTGCAAACGCGATTTAGACGTCACATTTGCAGTTGGCGCCGCGTTGTTTCGAAAAAACTTCGTGTCATATGGATCTACAATAACAAGTCTATTTCCATAGGCGTGCCGAACGTAGCGTCGTTCAAGGTGGATCACGGGCTGAACAAACCGACTCCGATAAGCTTCACGCTCATCTGGGAGGTGGACTCCTACTCCACTATCATCGGTGAGTTGAGACTTGAGACATTGTAACGATGCCATTTCGTTCTAGCCTTATAGATGGATGAAACCTCTATAATGGCTAGAAACTCCGTAGTCTCACTCTATGGTAATCAAATTGTATTTTTATCTGTTCTGTCTAAATTCAAATTTTCTCCGTTCCACGTTTCCTTTTCGGCTCATTTTGACGTAATCTTCCAGAAACCAGCTACCTAAACGGTACTATTTTAAAGTTTGGTCAATAATTTATATTTCTCTAAATACTTCAGGAACCCGATACACGGGGTAAGCATAATTAGCTACTTTTTTTGTCACGCGGGAGACCGGGGTTCGATTCCCCGCCGGAGAGCCAGTGTGACGGGGCTCCTAGTCCGGCAGCACTAGAGTCGCCGGAACGTCGGAGCCCCGTCACACTGGCTCTTCGGTAGTATAGTGGTCAGTATCCCCGCCTGTCACGCGGGAGACCGGGGTTCGATTCCCCGCCGGAGAGCCAGTGTGACGGGGCTCCGACGTTCCGGCGACTCTAGTGCTGCCGGACTAGGAGCCCCGTCACAACATAGAACGTGTTACCGACGCATTTATTAAAACCTTTAATTGTTTATTATATTCTTTTTGTAGCACACCTGACGCTTCCGAGTGGTCAAAGTGTCAATTGTCTTATCATGGATTTTATTTAAAAAAGCTGGATTGTTTCACCCTTAATTTTGGATTTTTAGTCCTGCGATCTACAACCCTTACACAAACGGGGACAACCTTATGCTAGTTAGAAAGTTTACAGACTGCTCTTGGATTTTTCTTGTTATAGAATGTTAGAGATATAATCTTCCATACTGGACTAGCAGTGAAATACATTAATGTGCCAGCGACAGTGCCAGCGAGACAAAGAGGAGCCTGTGGCGCAGTGATTTGCGCGCTCGGCCCGCGATTGTTGAGGTTAAGCATCTTTCGCCTTGGTCGGTCACGGGATGGGTGACTAGAAGTTTACTATCTCGAGCTCCTCCGTTTCGGAAGGCACGTTAAGCCGTTCTTCCCTGCTGCATTTGCAGTCGTTAAAACCCACCAATCCGCATTGGGCTCGCCTGGTGGCCTCGCCCCATTCTCCTTATTCATCCATAAGGAAAGCCAGTGCCCCAGCAGTGGGGACATAAAAAACGGCTGATGACGAATATTCCAGCTGCTAATTTTCAGTACATCGATGGAATGTGTATTGAGTATTCAAACAAATAAATGGCAGGAGCAAAATCGGACGTTTATTGCCAGCTTAATAGATCAAAGTGTATTAACTCCACCCACCGAAATAAAATAGTACGGAACACCGAAATAAAATAGTACGGAACGGATTTTTTTTTCTATTTAAAACCTTGACAAATTAGGACGCATCAAACTGTATTACTTACTTTTTAATAAAAAAAAAATGACCAAACGTAGACATCGATTCAAACAATATTCCAGGAACCAAACGTAGACATCGCTTCAAATAATATTAAATCCATTTCGTTATGTATTTTTTTTATCTCAAAAGTTACATTGACGGAGTTAATACACTTTGATCGGATTTGAATTGTATTATTGCTGTTTTGTCGTGGAACATCTACATAAATACTCTTGACCATTTTTCCAGAATACAACCTCTGGATCCGTCCATACTACGGCCGCCTGGCCACCGAGCCGGATTCCTTCACAACCGAACCTCCCGCCAACCAGTGGATCAAGATAGTGGTTCCAGGCGATGCGAGTGCCGGTCCTATACATAGTGCTACTTATACAGTGAGAGGACTTACGCCTTCTACAGTGTATGAGGCCATCGTCACTTCTAGAAATAGGTAGGAATTTTCTACACATCATACTTCTTAAGATTGTCACGTGCAGGGATAGATAGACCTTAAACACGACCGAGTCTCCCTTCCGAGACTCACGCCTTCTACTCTGTATGATGCCATCGTCACTTCCAGGAATATGTAAGAATTTAAACATTAATTGGCCTATACACATCGAATAGTAAAATAGTTCACATGCCTACTGTACTGTCTGTCATGTTCATCTTCCCTTACCAATAGATGGGTATTTATTTCATTTTATTGACGTCCGATTGAAATAGACTGTTTTAAAAACAGAAAAAAAATGTTATATACCGACTAGGAAGATTTATTATTAAGAACAGTAGGATTGACTACTAATGAATGAATTTTATGTTACCAGATTCGGTTGGAGTAAACCATCGGCGATACTTCATTTTGCTACAGAGCCTGGAGGTAATGTTTTCAATTCTATATTATAACAAAATTAAATATCTCGACCTCCATGGTAGAGTGATACTTACACCGGGGAAAATGTTTGAAGAGTTTGTCTAATGAAGCATGTTGTTTATGGCCAGTTTAAGTATGGCAACAATTTCACATATTAAATACTAATGTCACGTGGTGACAGAAACTTTTGTACTTGTATTTTTATTGTCATACCTAATCAGAATTTTTATATTTACCTCTTTTTTGTAGTGCCACCTTTCATTCGACAGAGATGAATACGAGCATTTGTACCCGAGTCGTGGACGTTTATATATATATTTCTACATATAAATACTATAATATATGTGTAAATTATATGTATTTATATCCGTTACCCTAGTATATGGGATACTAGGTATACACAAGCCTTACAGTGCTTACTTTGGGGCTAGGTTAATTGGTATGAGTGCAAGAAATATTATAAATAAGTACGGAACAAAAGAAGTAAAAATTTTGTTCCGTGAATTTACCCATAGGCTTACCTACGTATACTTTAGTTAAACCAAAATAGGGGTAAAGTTTTACCGATTACTAGCGTTCCCTTGGTCTTAGGAGGTCAAAACTGGTATCAACGGGTTCGTCTTGACATAAAACGCTACAACAAACTTTTCCCCTTTTTATGACGAAAGAAAGTCTCTGCCTTGTCTGGCAGCAGTCGACTTTTTTGCAACCGACTAGTCGGCCCATCTCTAATTTTTACGTAATAAATGTTTAGTGAATTTAAGAAATAAACATCAACTTGTATAAGTACGTTATCGAAATAATAACTAACAAATCTAGGTCAGGTTTTTCTAAAAGTGCCAATCATTATACAGTTTACTCTACTTACCCATATTTTATTTTCTTATTCAGCGGGTCGCCAACTGCCCTCAACTTCAGACTACTCAGACGTATCACCAGTGCTCGAAGAATTGGAGCCGGAAGCTCACAACATCTCCCAAGCTCAGGTTTTCGAACGAATCGGTGAACATTCCAGCGGAGAGCGGGAAATATCAAGCGCCATTTTGATTAGCGTCGCCATTTTGTTTTTCTGCGTCAGCTGACTCACAATATTTCTATTGAATGTAAGGTGTTCTTCGAATCTCATATGATTTTGTAAATTACTGTGATGTGAGGTGATGGCTGTTTTTAATCCTTGATAACCTCAATATCCTTGAGATCCTAACGCAGTAGTTTAATGTGTACAGCTAATAGCTTTGTATACAGCATTTTTTTTTATCTTTAATTTTATTTCACTACTACAATATATAGTAAGGTTAAAATATATTGAATTCAATAACTGCTTAGACAGTATTATTTTAAGAAAAATATCTTGACAATATTTAATTGTTTTTAAATTTAATATTTAGCATTTAAGAACTAGAGTAAATATCCAATTCGAAATAAAAGACTTGGTAATAAGTGTACACTTTCTATTAAAAAGTAATATTAATTGATTTATTTTAACAGTTAAAATACCTCTAAATCAAAAAACAGAAAAGCAATTAATTTTTTAATATTTCTATTAAAAATAAGTTTTATGTTCCTGTAAAATGAAATTATTAAGTCTATTTTTGTACATAATAAATAATTAAAGAATTAACTACTCTTTGTTTCATTAACAAGACCTTTCACTATGATTAACAAAAAACAATCTAGCTTAGCTCTTGTTTTTTAGCACTATACATACAACTGTCACCTTTAATGAAGCCAAGGTTCTAGAATAAATTTCACAGGAACTAATGTTCAAGTTATTTATTGTGCATTCATTATTACTCAAAATCAGTTACTATTATGAGTGGCGCCCAACGTGGTGCCACTTAATGTTTCTAAGCTTTAGGAAGGTTATAATAACAAAACAATTTATTTACGATTAGGTATTTATTTCATATGTCAATACATTTATCATCATTTTAAACAACCATTCGAGAGACGTGGCGACACCACATCGCCCTTATACTGATTTTGTTACAACAAAACTTTGGTTTATCATTTCGTTTTGGGTTTCAATATGCTTAATATATATTCGAAACACTAAACATCGACACTTTAATTTTATCCTTAATAGAATTAATTTTACTACAGTAAATATTGAAGTCTCTTCATATAACTAGTTATGCTGTTTGAAATATATTTCTTCTTATTTTGATAATCTAATAACCAATTTTGATACCAAAGACGTTTAATATTTAAAAAACAGTTAAAATATTACTTAAATATATAATTAAACATTTAATACATTCACTTATTTGATACTGGTTTCTAATATCTTTGCAGAGTAACAATTTATTTTTACCATTGTGGGGATGTTTGAGGTTATCCGCGGTTTGGGGAAGCTCGCTAGTTGTAACTACCTATTTTTTTTAATACAACTGTAATAAGCAGACAATTTTTGATAATAATACGATCCTGACATAATTCGCAACGGCAATAACAATCACCGTTGCAAAATAAAATATAAAATCATCGAAAAATTCGCAAGTGAGCCCTGATCTTACGAAAATCAGCATGATTTTATATTTTTTACCGATTTTTTTAATATTTTTGTTTTAATTTTTATTGCGAACGAGAGTGCGACCTCAAAGGCAGACTGAACCTCAACCGTCCACCACCAGATGCCGATTCTTATTATAAATATACAAAAACACTTGGTCGTTTCATTTAACTGAATGAGTAAAAAAAAATACGATCGAATGGTTAAAATACTGATCCATCATAGACTAGACAAATTTAGAATCACAAAGTAAAAAGGTGACAAATGTGTGATTTTTTTATAATTATAATAATAATATTTTTTATTATTATTACAATACACTTAAATCTATTAAAAAATTTAATGTAAACCCCACATGAACATTCATATAATGTTTTAAACCTTTCAACTGATTAAGACAACTATATTTTAATACTAATAATAAATATGATTTGTTGTTTAAAGTGACATTACAATTAATAGCGATTTTACATATACATTTAGTATTACACCATCCATAGACAAATTTATGCAAAAAAATTATCATCAAAAAATTATCAAACGGAAAAGTCGAATCAATAAATTAAAATGCCTTAGGTAACAATTACTACCCGTAGTAAAATAATTCTAAAAATGCGTGCTCTAGTACTAATATTAAATAGAAAATTAGTATCTATCTAAAAATAGCCATTAAAAATATTGAAGAAAAATCACTCTTAATTTTATAAAAAACAAAATGAGAAAAGCTTTTACATGTTAATACAATAACAAACATGAGATATGTTAACGTATGTATATCATATATTTGTGAAACTACACCAATTAATAACAAATAGAATTTGCACAAATGTAACTATTTGAGATTTTAACGAAACAGATTGTTTGTTTTAAACAGGTCTTAGCAACACTAAATAAAAAGCGAACATCGAGTGTCATGGAAGACTTACAGAAACTTGCGCAAGAACTAGCTAATAAAATAAATGCTATTTAAAAAACCTTGTACGTAATGCTTATGGCACAATACATAGTTTCAAGTTTGTATACAAGGAGTCCGAACCATGGCAAATCGATTAAGCGATCGTATTCGCTAAAAACACTGAATATTTTAAAAATAGTCCTTACAAAGTGGCAACGTTATGGCAAAATATTGGCTTACCAACTTCCTAACATTAAAAATAATACTGGCTTTCAACATTACTATAATAAGTATAAAATAAAGCGAAATGTGATTTTTAAAAAAGAACAAGACATGTGTTGCCACTTTATCGATACAATATAGCCAATATACCAAATTTTCGTACTAATTAAACATTTAACAGTCACAGTGTTCCTTCTTTAGCCAATCAATGTTGCCTGCACTAAAATAGTCTTTCACTGGCCAACAGACACACTGGCAATAATAGCTTCACTTATTTATAAGACAAATACTGAGTTCACAATTCCTCATATTGGATTAAATAGAAATTAAAAACATTTCACTTTGTTCTTAACTCTTTTCATTCCTTTCTTATTGAAAGGTATTTTTCTTCTTGTATGACTCAAGCTAGAGGTTAGTCAGACTACTTTTCCAACTTGTCCATCTATATTTATAATATAAAAACATTTCTTGATGTTGGAGGGCACTGCCCATATCAGAGCAATTGTATACACTTTTAATTATTTTCTAATAGAAACAGGTATCTGAAATATGAACCTGTTAATTTATAGTGATTACCTTCTATCCGTTTCAATTGTTGTAAATCTAGATACTTTTTTTATGCTGCTAAACATTATTTCTTGTTAAAACTTTTCTGTTTAGAGGTATCATTTTGATTCTCATGTTATCTTTCAATGTTGAATTGAAACTAAACATTATCACTCGGGTTTTACATTTTTGTGCGTTTTTAGCTTAGGTTTGTTTGTTAGCTCCTCCCTGTTAGTTTTTTGTTTTGCCAAATAAACAGTATTTCTTTTTAGTTCACATGCCTCTTGGTAGTTATTATTTATTTTAAAGTTTTATAATTATAGCCAACAGCTCTTATCTTAATAAATCACAGTGCTATTCAGATGCCACTTTAAAATTTTGTTGTATTGCATATATTAAGGGTATGCTGCGATTTACATACTTAGCAAATAATATGTCAAGATGTTATCCGTATCATCATATTCAGGTGCTTTTTAGCAGTACAAGCCTGCATCTTAGCAATGATCGTCAACAGAACTTCTTCAAAAACTACTCTTTTTTTTAAATCTGGCAATGCATCCCATTTATAGACTGTGGCATACCGTGACATACCGTGGTGCTACTACTGCTTCTTAACTTTGATGTCTCGCATTTTTCTTTCATAAGATTGTTTATAACATAACACTGTTCCGATAACTCCATAGCATACGTAAATGTAAATGCTGCATTGTTGGGCGCATCCCGGGAGCGTTAGTTCCTTGATCATTCAATCAATCAAGTTTCACTACTTTCACACAGTGGTTTAATTTGCTACGGGGGCGAATCTGTAGGATGTAACACTGGTTATGCTGTTGGAGAATATGTAGCAGATGTCGTATGAAAGCGCGACTCCCAACGGGTTAGATTCACGAGCGAAATACTGATGTTTATTCCTTTCACTTGTAAGCTACCACTAGCCATGACGTTGTTGACCGTGTGCTAAAATTCGGCGCGTGCAGCCCAAATAGATGCCTATAGGAATACCCTTGGCATGTTGGCTTCTAGTCTTCTACAAATACACTTATTACAATGTTATTCCTTCAATGTTCGTACCAGACGTATTCAACGTAGCATACGCAATCTTAGTGTTATCCCCAGTATGTCATCTTCATGTAGCAACACTCATAGATGTTTATCCATATTTGTAACACATAACATTGTACTGACCCGAGCGGTAGATTCACTGTCTCACTGAGATCCAGTCTCACAGTCCTGTTACATCATATTCGACGAATCCGTAGGTAATCCGCGCAACATTGGTAATGGCTATAGCACTCTTCCATCCGTAGCACTACCATTAGCTGTAGCACTCCCACCCGCCGTATCACTGTCCGCTGTAGCATCTCTCGCACCCGCCATAGCACAACTATGAACCGTAGGACTGACACACGCAGTATCACTACCACTAATGCCATAACTCCAGATCCAGGTGCGTGCAATTGAAGTAGCTGATAAAGGGATCCTCGGCATGTTAGTTTCTACCAATCTTCAACTTTCGATGTTGTTCCTTCCGTTTTCACTATTTTCACTCAGATCCAGTCTCAGTCGTCCGAGGACGACGAATCCGTAGCACTGTTAACAGCCGTAGCGCTGAGATCGTCCGTAGCACTGGAGTCTGCCGTAGCACTATTATAGCCTTCACAACCACCAACCATAGCACTACCACTAGCTTCGACCGTAGCACAACTATGAACCGTAGCACTACCACTCGCTGTAGCTCTTTCACCCGCCGTATCACTTCTCACACCCGTTATAGCACAACTATGAACCGTAGCACTGTCAACCGTAGCACTGGTACCCGCCGTAGCACTATAATAGCCCCCACTACCACCCGCCGTAGCACAAGTATGAACCGTAGCACTGGTACCCGCCGTAGCACTATAATAGCCCCCACTACCACCCGCCGTAGCACTCGTCGCGCCCGCCGCGGCGCAGGCACAAGCTCCCCCGCCAGTGGCGGCCGGCGTGTGCTAGTCGCGCGGCGCGTGCAGGCCGCCTGCGAGCCCGGCGGCGCGGGCGGCGCGGTGGCACAAGCGGAGCGGCAGGTAGCACCAGAGGCACGGCACTAGCAGGGATAGGAGGGTCACCCCTATCCACCTGGAATGGGGAGAGGTGTTATTACTTAAAAATAAACTGGTGGCTCTGTGAGAACGGTAGATCTCGCTTGCAAAGTTAGGGCTGATCCGATATGCTATATTTTAATACTTATTTAAGTAATTATTTGTCCAATTTTAAATCGAATTTCAAGTGCTAGATTTTTCCAAAAGGCTTACCTACGTAGACTTTTAAGCAAAATTGCATTAAATGCGGCCCGTAGGCGAGAATAGACTGACTGATGACGATGTGTAAAATAGTTTTTTTTTTTATGAACGACGGGGAGACCCTTAGCCTTCATCGTATCTGATCTTAAGTATTGACAAGGCTGAAGATGGAAGCGAGTCTCTCCCGAAATCCTCAGCCACTGAGGAATTGCCTATCTTATCTCGAACTGTTGGAACACAACAATGCTGAAAACACCGTTGTTATGGCATCAGGCTTAGATAAGAAGATGGTAGCTAGCCAGACGGACTCAGAAGTCCTACCACCGACCAAACCGAATACAACATGTACCCCCTGGGAATCGAACCCGGGCCCCTGGGTGTGACCCCGGCGGTGCAGCAGCAGCCCCGGCGATAGTTACCGCTTGGCGCAGCTGTGCGAGGGCGGGCGGCAGGCGCAGGGGTGCAGCGCGAAGTCCCCCTCGGAGTCCGACATGCAGTGGTACAGCATGCACTGGGAAACGATACACAAACATTCATAAAACAAAATGAACATTAAAATTCAATATCATTACAATAACCATAAAATTTAATTTATAATTTTTAATTTTTTGCATTGTTCAATGCCTTTTTAATACTTATGATAAATTTGAAATAGAAAAATATTTCAAAAATTAACTCGGCCACAAGTTAATTTGTTTGGAAATCCGGTCCAATACTCTAACAACTGAATCTCGGTAGCTCAGTGGTTAGAGCATTGGACCTACCGAACTACCGAGACTCAGTGGTTAGAGTCGGTCGTGGGTTCGAGTCCCATCTGAAAATTCACTTGAGGCCGAGTTTATTTTTTTATTTTATTTAATTTCCATCATTAGCCTGTGGACATCCAATGCTGGACATAGGCTTCTCCTAGCTCACGCCTATTGTGGCGTTCATAGGAGGCTATTAGCCTACTGCTACCACGCTGGCCAGACGGGTTGGTAGAGGGTTTGTTTCAAGTGTTCCTTCTCTCGCACAGGTGTTCAATGCGTTGAGCCTCTCAGTCGACTCTTACGACATCCCAGGGAGGGAGTGGTGACACTTGTATTCTTAGGCCGTTACCACACGGCAAATTTTTTAATTTTTCATAAATAAATTGTAATATTATAATTAGTATTTTCTTTTCGTGATGGAATAGCCGGAATAGCTTACTGATATATTAGGGTCACTTTTCAATTTGACGACTGTATGAAATAAAACAGGGAAAAAAAAACAGCCCTTGACGAGTTTCTTGTCGGTTCTTCTTGTTACAAGGTCTCCCACCGTAGGGTTTGTGAACCGATGGCGTAGCTTCTTTGGCATTCATAAGTGCTTGTTACAGGCTAGACTGAAAATTTAATTCAAATTCAATATCATTTATTCAACCATACGATGGGAGATCTTGTAACGAGAAGAACCGGCAAGAAACTCGTCAAGGTAATTTTTTTTCCTGTCTTATTTCATACAGAGTCGTCAAATTTAATTAGATAATACTTTAAAGCTTTCATGGTCACTGACACTATCAAGTCTGCTCCTAACAGATTCACCCACAACTTTTAATAATAATACAAAAATTATAATAATAATAATTGCAATCAAACACACCAATTATCTAGCCCACGTTAAGTTTCATGAAGAACTTGTGTTATGAGTACTAGATAATGGATAAACATAATTATATACTTTTTCGTTAATACGTACATAATAGCTATGCATATTAAACACCCACGACAAATATGATCATGCACATAAATATTTGTCTTGTCCTCCGGCGCAGAAGGCGGGCTTTGTACCAGCATGCGTAGCATGCTTTCGACAAAGCTTTCTCGACAGTTTTCTCGCGCGAGCGTATTGTCTGTCTCGCTTACACCGTACTGATATGAGCGGGACAGACACCGCGAGATAAGCGTCGACAGCGAGTCGCGGTGCGCATGCTACGCTGGCAGGAAGTGAAGACATTGGCAGAAAAGAGAGGAATGGAAAAGACTCCACCGACATGAGCGCAGCTCTTAAATTTAAGACGAAGAAGATAACTACTTGAGAGAAAAGTACTGGGCTATTTAATCATCGTCTAGTTGGATCACAGTCCTAGCGAACAAAGTGGCACATAATAATATTTATTTTATAATAGACTATTTGACAATGCGAAAAATAAAGTGTCAATTACTGTTATCAGTATAAATTATGAGTTTCAAAATGGTTTTTTATTAACGTAAGTTTAAAATAATTATAATTTATTTAAAAATCCGTAAATAAAAATGCATTTTTTAAACATTTTGTCACGTGACACAAAACGCTCCTGATTCGTCAAGTTTATAATGACGTCACCTGCTTGACGTGGATGATATGCAGAATACAGGCAAGTGACGTCGCCGAACCCATTGCAGCACCATATTGTCAAAGTAGCGTTTTGGCGCGCTATTTAAATATTGAATTTTTAATTTGATATTTTTCAGTAAATATGTACTAGAATTAAAAAAAAAAAACGACTTTTACTGAGTTCCTTAAACTCCACTACATAATATAAAATGGATTTTCAAAACTTGTCAAATAGCCTATTATTTTTTTGTAACATTTCCTTCCATGCAGTCATGATCTTCTTCGGTTTTCCCACAGACGGTGACGTCATCCAAATAAGCAAAAGTACCATACCCAATATATTTGACTACTTTCCTAGACATCAGTATATTACCTGTGCACACTTGATGCAGCTGACGCAGTCGATGCAGGACTTGAAGCAGTCCGGAGCGAACTCGCACGCGCCCCTCCGGTTGGCGCTCTCTAGGTACCACTCATGGCAGTGCCTGCAACCAAATTTATCAAAACAAATCTAGTTAGAAAGTGTGCGTTCGGGGCAATGCACTCGAACATATTATTTCTTAGTAAGCATTTTTACACTAAACGGCGTGAATACCGCAGTCCGGAATCAGATATGTATCAAACTACAAATTTAATTCATGTATTATTTAATTTTTCTGACATGTTATTTTTCTGACATGTAAACTTTAATTTTTATATTTGACATTTTTGTAATGATAACATTTGACATTTAAATAATTTTGTAATTTCACTATTAATAATCAATTGTATTTTTATGCATGTACTAATTCCTACGCTTTTTTAATGGCAGAAAATGTTTGCACTTTATTAATTGTACCATCTTATACAATACCATTTTCTAAGGAATAAATGATTCTGATTCTGATTATCATTCGCGAAACGCATATCATTATTTTAACATTACTTAGTGATAATCGAACTATTGTATTTTATCAGGAATATAATCATTTATCAAAGGAGTCAATCGTATCATTTAACTATCACTCGGAACTACCCGCACAGTGTGGATTTTTAGATGTTTGTTACTCAATAACACAAAAACGGCTGATAGGATTTGGATAAAAGGCATAGTTAAGACAGCTTGGATTAAAACATAGAATACATTTTTATCTCGATATTCCCACGGGAATGTGACCGATTGTCCTGGAAGGGGACGGACTGGGTGAATCGGGACTGAACACACGACTCGTTCTACAATTATTCCGTGATTATAATATAAGAATCAAATAGATGGTATGTATTAGAATGTCCTTACTTATCAATCTATAATGAAGGCTTGTGCCCAAGCAGTAACGGGGACAAAATAGCTGAATGATGATGACGGAATAATATTTTCTGATAACAAATGATGACATGAATACTTTTTCCCCTTAGATGTTAACTATTGCTATACTGTTATTTAAAAAAAAAAAAAAACAACTTTTGCGGAATATTTAGTGCGATTTATTTATCCGAAATATATATTTGGTACTATAGTGTATCTTTCTTTTGTTAATCTATACTAATATTATAAAGAGGAAAGATTTGTATTTTTGTATGTAACGAATAAACTCAAAAACTACTGGACCGATTTTGACGAAATTTGGTATAGAGAATCCTTAGACCCCAAGTAGTAACATAGGCTATAAATGATCCCAAAATTCCCACGGGAACGGGAACCACGCAGGTGAAACCGCGCCCGGCCTCTATTAATAAATAATGAAATAACAAACGAATCAAAATATTTAACTCAATAATTGTTGTCATAGTAAAAATTATTAACTTTTAATTAGTAATTATCTAACCGTATCCGAACGCAATAATAAATCAACTTTGTGAAGGTAGACTTATAAGTAGCTAGTCACCCGTGACTACGACAACTGAAAAGGTGCCGAAACGTCGGGAAACCAAAAAACCGCAAATAAATCAAAAAACTATAGTACCAAATATATATTGGGTAAATAAATCGCACTAAATACTCCGCAAAAGTTGTTTTACTTCAATTACGACTGCGCGAAGAAACTTAAGATGTGCCTACACTGTTATTTAGTTATATTAATAATGTGAAATTCTTTCAGATGTAGCGGAATGAAAGTTTACTTATAACGAATTAATAAAAATAACTAACGAAGTGAATACTGACCGGCATTTGAGTCTTGCCTGAAAGGTTTCGGGCGGCTTCTTGCCGGGTAGCGGCGGCGGTGCGTACCCACCCATCTTCTTTATCGACCCTGGAAAAGATACGGAATATAATAAACCGACCGACTCAAAATTTCCAAATTAACCGACTAAAATACTAGGTATGGTTACTAATGTCCGGTTGCTCGTAGCTCGGTTACGCTAACTTTAGGGTTAAATTACTATACTTAATTTAAAGTAAAATTAACCGGCGGACATATTTAAAAGCGTTCTTGAAGCAGCGGTTACTTTAACGAGCAGTCAAATTACACATTTAACGGCAGTCAAAATAACCGACAGGGTGGAGGTGGTTTAAAATTTTGAAATTAGTAGAATGTGTAGTTAGAGGTTATTTATTTAAAATACACTTTCAACCCTTGATTAATTTCACCACCGCGTAAAATATTTTTGGGCAACTGAATGCGAAGAAAACCGACGTATTTTTTGTTACCGAAGTCAAAATAGACAACAGTTAAATTTTAACTTTTACTTTACTATAATATACGAGCAACCGGACCTAAGTCGGTACTTAGTATTTTTGTCGGTAAAAAAGTATATTAGTCGATCGTTTAATTAGTACCCAAATAATACTAAATAGATCAAATGGTAAGGGTCAATTTCAGAAAGATAAGTTCGAATTTAGGATAAACTGTATAATGATTGGCACTTTAAGAAAAACCTGACCTACATTTGTTAATTATTATTTTTATAACATACTTAGACAAGATTTACTATTTTAAAATTATTCTTTGATGTATATTTCTTAAATTCACAACACATTTGCGTTGCAGTACGTAAAAATCTATTTTGACATGGTTATCAGCGGCCACAACCGGTTCAGCGGCCACAAATGACCACAAGGCAATATAAAGATACACAACAATTAGAATTGCCACATATTTTTTTGCCTTTCAAAATACTATGGTGGTTGGCATAGGTGCCAATCATTGCACTTCCATATAAGCTTTTTACTAATAGTTAGCACACAAATTAATTAATGTTATGATCACAAAATATATAAATTATAATATTTGATGAAACGACGGTGGCAATACCGTAGAAAGGCGAATATACAGAAAAAATCGACGTGTCCTTATAGGTCTCTGTAGCATAATTGGTTAGTGCATTGGGCCGGATTCCCAAGGATGCGGGTTCGAATCTCGTCAGGCGACATGAGACATGTTGCTTTTTTCTAGTATAATTTCTTGTTTAATATTTATCACGTTATTGATCCCTAGACACTTTTGTTGTGTGTATTTGTTCAGTGAGTGGGTGTTATCTCATCGGTCCCGTTTGAGCAGCGGCGGCTTGGTGTTGGGAGACGACTTATCTAACTAATAAAACAATACCGTGACTGACTGGCAGACAACGCAGAGCCCAAACGGCTGAACCGATTAAGCTGAAATTTTACATACAGGATCCTTTAACGATGTAGGCGAGCACAAAGGATTTTTTGAGATATTCGCCTCAGGATTGTATTGTAAATTCCTCGCGGACGAAATGGGAGGCTAGTGTAAAATATTTGTTTAGAGAGTGGGTGTTAATGTCTCACCGGAGTCCCGTTTGAGCAGCGGCGGCTTGGTGTTGGGCGACGACTTCTCTGAGCTGATGACCCCAGAACCCACTTGTGGGTAAGTGTAGTCGTGGATCTGAGGAGAAAGGGGAAAGAAAATTAATGAGGTTCTATAAAGAGCATGAACTAAGTGGATAAGAAGATAAGGGAAATTTTAACCGCCTCCGTGGTCTAGTGGTACAACCACCGCTATCAGACCTAGGGGTCCCGGGTTCGATTCCCAGCGGGGGTACATATCGTATTCGGTTTGGTTGGTGGTAGGACTTGTTGTAAGTCCGCATGGCTAGCTACCACCATCTTATCTAAGTCTGACGCCATAACAACAATGTTTTCAGCATTGTTGTGTTCCGGCAGTTCGAGATAAGATAGCCAGTTCCTCAGTGGTTGAGGATTCCGGGAGAGGCTCGCTTCCATCTTCAGCCTTATTAATACTTATTAATAACTAAAGAAGTAGGCGGCAAGGTGTCACTGTTTGCATGTTTTTCTTGCGGAAGTAGGTTAGATATTTTGGTATAGTTAGATGTGGATTTCGGCCAACTAATGCCTTATTTTGATCAATGATGATGCTTGAACGCCGATTAACTAATCGACCGTAGTAAACAGTGTATTCTTACCGCTGATAGGTGCACGTAGGGACAGCGATCGGGATCCGAGTCGTCCAAGCCTTTCTCTTCGTACTGAGCCTCATACTGCTTCATTGAATCTGAAATAGGAAGGTTTATCGTTAGTTGAAATAAAACAACTTTTACGGATATCAAACGCGCTATATTTCACGAACTAAGTTGTAATTGTCCGTATTTTTAGGTTTTTTAGGGGTTTTTGTCTCATTCAGGGCGCTAATTGTCTTATTTCAAAATCTATCGCAATCCCTTTCAATTCGTCATTTGAAAGGTATTTACATACTTCAAACCGTCACTATTTGACAATTGATAGGGATCGTTTTGAAAGGTATTGAATGAACGAAATTGAACTGACTAAGCAAAGTGACACTCGAAAATATCTTTCAAATGTATGGAGAAGTGTCAAATGAAATGTCATTGAAAACATCATTCGTTCCGAAAGGGACTGCGACTCATTCCATAAATCACTATCACAATCACAGTACCTTTGAAAGGGATTGTGATAGATTTTGAAATTAGTCAATTAGGGGGCTGGTTCCAAAGTGATATCACCAGTTACTGCGCGTTCACACGGACGCATGTCGGATCCGATCTTAGTTTATATGAATTGTCGGATTTTAAAATCGGATGTACGTGAACTTATTCATATAAATTACATTGCGACTAAAACCGGATCCGACCAAATCTGCCCCCTAATTGTCTAGTTTAAAATCTATCACAATCCCTTTCAGAGGTATTGTGATTGTGATATTTTCGTCTGTCATATTGCTTAGACAGTTCAATTTAATTTATTCGATACCTTTTAAAACGCGTCCCGATCACAATCCCTTTCAAATGTCAAATAGTGACGGCCTGAATAACTTTCAAATTACGAATTTAAAGGGATTGCGATAGATTTTAAATTAGACAATTAGCCGCCGGGTCCGACATGTCTCCGTGTGAACGGTGGGTTAGTGTTTTATACACTATCTAATAATAATATTTTAATAATAATAATTAATTTTATTGAACCAAAAAGATTTCATATTTAAGTTCTTAAGCGTATACATTAATGTGACAATACATTTAAGTAGAAATGTAGCATCTGTTGCCGAACTAGGTAATGCCCTGTATTTCAGCATCTAGCGCCTCTTGTCTCAGAGAAGATTAGATACATTAATTTATAATTGCAATAGTACATAGCTTACGAAGATAAATTTACTTATTAATATAATAGTTTACAAGCCTTTTTAAAAAAAATAGTACTATAATAGTTAAGTATAGATACAGTCCTCTCGGTGTGTAAAATGTGGGTGAGTGGGTGTATGTGAAAGAGTGAGTAGGTATGTGTGGTGTTATTAATTATTTAAATTCAAAATATCTGTATAAATTCTGTGAATGTTTGTGCAAAGAAATTAGGGGAATCAACAGGAGTTCCTATTTTCAAAGTCGTATAATAGGCTATTTGACAATGCGAAAAATAAAGTGTCAATTACTGTTAACAGTATAAATTATGAGTTTAAAAATGGTTTTTTATTAACGTAAGTTGAAAATAATTATAAGTTTATTTAAAAATCCGTAAATAAAAATGAATTTTTTTAAACGTTTTGTCACGTGACACAAAACGCTCCTGATTCGTCGAGTTTATAATGACGCCACCTGCTTGTAAACCTTGTTTGCCTACGTATGTGGATAATATGCAGAATACAGGCAAGTGACGTCACCGAACCCATTGCAGCGCCATATTGTCAAAGTAGCGTTTTGGCGCGCTATTTAAATAGTGAATTTTTAATTTGATATTTTCCAGCAAATATGTACCAGAATTTAAAAAAACAACTTTTACTGGGTTCCCTAAACTCCACTACATAATATAAAATGGATTTTCAAAACCTGTCAAATAGCCTATTCTACCACAGAATATACACTACACTACACTACTCGCAAAGTTGATCAAGATTCCAGAAAAAGCTTTAATGAACATATCCAAAACGACTAAATTATTTTCAGCCAAATCTTGGCTAAATCCAATTCACTGAATGTCGGCGTTTAGCTGACAGGCTAGCTTTCGAAATAAATGGCTGATTTAACCACACGGCTGCGACAGATACATTGCGTTACAACTTTTTAATTTTGTATTTTATAATGCTAATTTTATGGTATAAATATAAATAAGAAAATATACAACAAAACATTTTTCTTCTCTTTCAAACATTTCTTTTGAATGGAGGAATTATTTCTGTCCTTGAAGAAACGACGTTGGCCAACAGCGTGGAAAGGGGAATCCCAGAAAATTTCGACGAGTCTCATAATCATAAGTCTCGGTAGCATCACTGGTAGTGCATTGGACCGGATTCCTAAGGCTGCTGGTTCGAGTCCCATCTAAGCGACATGACACCAGTGGTTTTTTTTTCTAGTGTATTTTGTTATTTAGATACATTGCGCTTTGTGTGGGTATAATGAATGTATTCAAATACTGTAGTAGTTTTTTTTATGCATCTCACCTTGGGGGTGGCGGGGCAAGGTGATGGCTGAAAGTATGGGTGTCTGATTGAGCTCGTCGCGGCGACGGCTTGCTGTAGAATTTTCAGAGCTGGAGCGGGAATCCGAGGGGAGGTTTAGACACTGTGGAAGAAGATAAATATTATAATGGGGATTAACAATATTATAATAAATAAATCAAATAAAAATAACTTTATTTTTCCATCACAAATAGGGTTCTTACAATCAAGTAGTGTTATGTAGGTATGTATAACTATCTCCTATACCTGTGATGGACTGGTGCCTGAAATAGGTTTCAGCAGTAGAAACCTGAGCTACAGGTCGCCAGGCCCACCCATGGACAAAAAGTAGGTACGTACTACATTCAGGGCTTACATCGGACGAGTGATAGGGACAATTAAAACAATAACAAAAAAGTAAAACAATAAAATAAACATGACTAAACTATCTAAATAAACAATGTGCGAGCTGCACGCGTCCAAAGGGCTGTGAGAGGGGTTGTGTATTTAAGATTAAATCGGTGTGTGGATGAGTGTGAGCGTGAGAGTGAGTGTAGGTAAATGTGTGTATGCGTGGTGAGATGTTTTGTGTGTGTTTGTGTGTGTGCGTGTGTGTGTGCGTGTGTGTGTGTGCGTGTGTGTGTGTGTCTGTGTGTATGAATTAGCAATATTCTGTGGAAGGGACGTCAGAGAGCCAAAGATTTTAGTTAGTTACTAACATGTAGGTAAATTTAATATACAGTAGAAGAGCATTAATTATCTTGTAGGGCAGAGTAAATTTTCGGTGGCATCATAGTCTAGTGAAATTAGGTACTTTGAGACCGTAAGCTTACAGGTTGATTTGACAAGCGGATATATATGGAGCAGATGGTTAATTCGGTTGTAAAGGAAAGGGCCCAGGAACTGAAAGAAGTGTTGTGAAAAGGAGGTGCGTAGTAGTTTTTTATATTTTTTTAAATTAAAATTTATCATCTATATAGATCTATCTATATCTATACTAATATTATAAAAATAAAAGATTTGATTGTTTGTTTGCATTGAATAGGCTCCGAAACTACTGAACGGATTTGGATGAAATTTGGTACACAGATAGTAGATAGCCTGGTTATGAACATATTAGGACGCTTTTTATCCCGATATTCCCACGTAACGGGAACCAGGCGGGTGAAACAAATGCAAAAGCTTAATCATAAAACAATTAGAACTAAAACACTAAAAATTTTAATTCTGCTAAACTATTTACTGTTTGGTTTAACTAGTTTTATTTCTAATTATTTGATATGTTTAGTTTAACTGGAAGTGTTGTGCAACATACCTCGAATATATTTTGTTCCTCGTCCTCTTCTTTCGGCCCTGGGTACAGTTTTTTGTAGGCGTGAAGTGATGGCCACGCCCCGCCCAGACCTGTGGCAGATCAAGTTTATAAATTAATATTTCTGCTTCATAAAATCATTAATGGAGAGTCAACAGCATGTCAAGGTTTACAAATCTTCAAAAGGGTATGAACTTTTTCATATGGAGGCTGGCTTCGTCCAAATCCGTAGTATAAGACGCCAATTTGTTAATTTTTTTAAAAAACACGTCGCACTATACCTACATCAACTGTATTGCGATTCATTTTAGGTAGTAAAAGTGAGACGCCGCTATACGCGCCGTATGACAGCATCCCACGCTCTCAACCTAAAAATAACCTAAAATGAATCGCATTACAGTTGATGGTGAGGCCTCGGGGGACACACAGAGTAACAAAAAAAAATGTTATTATATATTGCCCTAAAGTGTCACGTTAGCCAGATAATTAGAGTTAAAAATGAATAATGCCGACCCAAAGTATCACCTTTGTACCTTTAACTCCAATTATCTCACTACACTACCTGATACTTTAGGGCATTATGTCGTTTAATATTTTTTGTTCATCTTTACGTTCCCTATCCATTCATATAGGCAAAATACGCGAATATAAGATTTTGAAAAATAAGAAATAGCGGAATGATGACGACGACAAAAGGTTCCAAATCCTTTTCTTAATTGACTTTGAACTTTGAGTAACTTATAAACCTAGTGTAAGCATGGAGTTCAGTGTTTTTTCTTAGAGTGTTTTCACATTATCCAATCCGATATCGATAAGCAAGTAAAAAGTTTGACGGTGTCAGCATTCTGTTTTAATTTCTTTCCATTCGATATTTTAAATTAAATCACATTTTCTGAATCGATAAAAGTCGCTAATACTAAAGCTAGAGGGGCATTGTTCGTTCCTCCGAGCCGGATTTGAACCAGCAACATAGTTAAATATAAGCTATTACAAGTAAACTAATTACATTATTATACATTATACATTATTTAATATTGTTGCACACCTGTCCCTTCTGGGCTACGTTTACTTTAAGATCAAATTCTTTTGAATACTACATGTGGTAGCTTCTCAATAGCTTTTAGTTTTATGTTTGTTGTTATCTGTATGTTTATAAGCTGTTAGCTATCCATAAACGATAAATAAATAAATTATCAGTACTTCTCGAAACTCACCGTGAAGAAATCCAGTATACGGGAAGGGGAGGCAAAAAGAAAGCACATTAGATAAATTAGTTCACAGAAAGTAAGCAGTTGCCTTTGCGCTAGCTTAGGAAATAAAATCTATAAACATTAAAAAATAAATAAATTCTATTTTAAAGTTTAGTAGAAGCAATAAGATTATTAATTAAAAGGCCATAAAACATTACACCTAATTTGCAATATAATTTAATATTTTTTTAAAAGTTTTTAATGAAAACGAGTGCAATCTTGAGACAGGCAGGCCTTTGCCTTGATTAATTGATATTATACGTTTCCTGAAGCATTGAATAGTTCACAATATCAACAGGGATTCCTATTTTAGGGACCAATATGGACCAATTTTTTTTTACTAAAACTAGGAGAAAATGAACAGAAAAGTAAACATTATAGCATTAAAGAAATCGTAAATGTCAAGTTTTATTTATAAGGAACCACAAAAAAACCTTACCATCATAATATATTGTCCCCATACATCGACATACCAAACCAAAAGCAAATAAGTATAAAATCACTCTGTTTAAGATTTCTATAAAAGTATGCTTTTTAGAGATATTGTTTCATTTTTCCTTTCCTTTAACAATTTTCATCATAAGTCGAAATCTAAGTGTCTTTAAAAATAAGTTTGAGAAAGTGTATTTAGCGCTATTTCATATGATACCACCCACAGCCCTAGAAGCCACACTTTGAATTTTAAGTTTTAAGTTAGTCCCTGTTGTAAAATATATTTATTTCTCTCTTGATTGCAAAATAGTTGGACAAAGGTCATCTAAAACTATTCCAAATTTCATGTTCATAGCATTAGTAGTTCTTGAGATATCCAGCTGTGGCAGACTGAGTCGCACCATAAGGGTTCCTTTTTAACATTTTGGTACGGAACCCTAACAAAACTGAATAATATATATTATTTTAATTATTAAATTGATATTCTCAAAGCGCCATCTACTATAAAACCTTGTGATTATTGAAGCAGGGCAGTATAATGAATTGATCAATGAATTTTTGTAATTAGAATTTTTCGCTTTTAACACAAACAATTTGTTTGATTAAAAAACTCAAAAGAGTTGTGATAATTTAACAATTGTCTAATATTAATAATTGCGGGAAAACAAACGAAATTCTACATCAGCAATATTAAAAAAAAAACATAAACTTAAAAAAGTTGCGAAAAATCACTACCACTGTCAATTAAATTGAGAATACTTTTCCTACGGAAAAACAATTTAGGCGCTTGGCACATGGATCAACTTAAGTTGAGGAAACTATCAACATTTTAAAAGTTTCTTGTAAAAAGTTAATAGTTGCTATAACGTTTACGGTTGCCGTAATTTTATGGCAATCTGTGAGCAACTTTCATAGCCGAGTTGCTAAATCTACACGATCAGCGTTCAGTGTGACGATGGATATCGAAGAAGAAGCACTTGCTCTCATTTTATTACGCGCCAACAAAGACAAATTATTCGCAGCAATCGTCGGTTTTGGATTCATCTCTTTTTTCTAGATCGATCCCAATTTATTAACATAAAAAAGAGAGAGACAGCACAGGGAGAGGGAAGGAGGGTGGGAAATCGCCTGACGCGTTGCGATTGACGGTTGAGGAAACCGTCAACTTAAAAAACCGGTAGAATATTCAACAGTTGCTAGTTGCGGCAATTAGGAACTAACTTAGTCATCGATTACAGCAACTGAAAACTGTTGACGATTACCGGAACTCGAAACTGGAGTTGCTTATGTGTGCGCGGTTCAATTGAAATATATATGTAAACAGCTAGTTGCCAGTTGCTGCAATAGTTGCTCCATGTGCAATGCGCCTTAGTCCCATCCCACGGGAATTTTCCCAATTCTAAATCCATATAAAAGAAGTATTACTAAAGTATATTTAAATAGTATTCCTGCGGTAAAATCACGTATTCCTACGGGAAATTTAAGTTTTCTAACTCCAGCTTTTATTTTAATAAAAAGCAGCTAATAAAACTAGCGTAACAGCTCCATCTACCGTCAAAAGCACGACTTACCGTCTAGCAGCTCCTCGATCGCAGTCCGGACACCTTTGTCAAACGCGCGCGCGTCGGCTGCCGTCTGGAAGGTGAGTCCGAATCGCTTCTCGTCGGTCACCCAGTGGTGGAACGTTGGCATCACCTTGGGTGTTTGATGAATTTGTTAGAACAGTAGCTAAATATAAGTAGATACTTTAAATAGAAAAATATTGGAAAAAATTAACTCGGCCTCTGCATCTGTTAGAGCATTGGACCGGATTTTCAAAGGTCGCGGGATCGATTCCCATCTGAGAATTCACTTGTAATTCTCAGATGGGAATCGATCCCGCGACCTTTGAAAATCCGGTCCAATGCTCTAACAGATGCAACTGCCAATACCTGAAAAGATGTTTCTTTCTTTGCAAGGGTATTCCTAGCATTGATGTGACAACGCTGGCCTACAGCGTATTAAAAATATAAAAGTATTGGAGAACTTCGACGGTGGTTCGCAAGTCTCGGTAGCTCAGCGGTTAGAGCATTGGACCGGATTTCCAAAGTTCGCGGGTTCGATTCCCGTCTGAGAATTTACTTGTGGCCGAGTTAATTTTTTCCAATATTTTTCTAATAAAAATTTATTGTAGGTAGATACTTGTATAAATATGCAGTCGATAGTGAGCCAAGTTTACGGTAGCGTTATTGCATCCATACCATAATACTTATCCTACTAATCCTAGATTAGATGTGGCTTGGCCCTAAAACACACAATCGGGGCGCCGCGCCAAAAAGTTTTAAGGTGTGTCCAGATATGTTCTTGTGTCCGTACCGTACTTCCGTTTCGTATCAGCGCAGCGTCTCGATCCTAAACTCGACGCAATGTTCGTCGCCGCGATCATTTCCTTTGGACGGGCGAAAAGATGCCGCAGTAGCACCGTACCGTACCAAAGGGGCGTCCAGACTAGCGTTCTTGATCGCGACGCTTATACGAAACGGGCGGCGGAGATAAGATACGGATATCTTACCACACCTTTACATTTTCCAAGGATCTCGCCATTTACGATGTCTGCCATACTACGATTGCCATACGACGAAAATGTTATCATATCATATTATAAATGTGAAAGTTTGAATTTTTGTTATTGGATCACGCAAAAACGGATGAGCTAAGATTTGAATGAAATCAAACACATCGATATATCACCACATGCTTTCCTTAAAAATGGTTTAGGAGAACGGGCCATTACGACGATGGAATGATTGGGGCCCTACCGCGTTAAAAAATCTAGGTATGGATATGGGCTTCATTTGACAGTTGAAGCTCATTAAATTACCATAATATGGTCATCTAACTGATCCATAACTAATCCATATTTTTTACGCGATAAGGGTCAAGCTATCACAAGCCCTTTTAAAGGTATTGTGATTGTGATAGTGATTTATGGAATTGTGTAACTTAAAGTCGCAATGATGTCGAAATGACACTTCATTTGACATTTCGCCATACATTTGAAAGATATATTCGTCTGTCATTTTGCTTAGACAGTTCATTTTCGTTCATACAATACCTTACTAAACGCGTCCCGATTACAATCCCTATTAAATGTCAAATAGTGACGGACTGAAGTATGTCAATATCTTTCAAATGATGAATTGAAAGGGATTGCAATCGATTTTAAAATTAGACAATTAGTCCCCCGTTTGGTAGCAAGTGGAGAAAAACATACACACAATCTTCAGTTACTTTTACATCACTACTACTATACTGTTGGGTTTTGAAAAGACTGCTGTAGGCCCAGCATGAAAAACTTTCAAGTATCGAAAAAGTAGTCAAGAAATGTATCTGTATCACATATTGAGCACCGTTCCTAATCTACATTTTCCTATATTTCTTTTGACGTGACGATTCTAACACTTTCTTACTATTTCTAAAGTTTTTTGTACAAGCCTTGGTAGGTGCTGAAAAAAATGAAACATACCTTGTTGTACTGGAAGTCTTTCTTTATGGTGCATTCCAGGACAACCTGATGAAGAAAAAATTATATTAGCAGCAGATAGTAAAAGCTGTTTAATTCTTCAAACCCTCAAACCCGAACCGGAACCGTGTCCAGAGAACAATGGAAAATCTACTGTGTCTCATACTCTGGGGTCTGAAAGATAAACGGCATATTCGAAAATTGTTGTAGGCGATGTACTGACAACCTTTAACCGCCTCTGTGGTCTAGTTGTACAACCACGGGTATCAGACCCAGGGGTCCCGGGTTCGATTCCAAGCGGGGGTACATATTGTATTCGTTTGGTTGGTGGTAGGACTTGTTGTAAGTCCGCCTGGTAGCTACCACCATCTTATCAAAGTGTGACGCCATAACAACAATGTTTTCAGCATTGTTGTGTACCGGCAGTTAAAGATAAGATAGCCAGTTCCTCAGTGATTGGGGATTCCGGGAGAGGCTCGCTTCAATCTTCAGCCTTATCAATACTTAACATCAGGTATGATGAAGGCTAAGAGTCTCCTCGTAGTTCATAAAAAAAAACCTGTCTATTGTTTTTGGTCAATATCTTAAACCCCAACCCTTATATTTTATTATCTCAAGCTGCACCAGCACTCCTACCGCCTAAAGGTATTGCTAACGCTAACGCTATAGCTATCAAACTTTAAACTCTCGTAAAACCTTTTAACAATTGGGTTTTTGTCCAATTCCTACATATTTCTGTTGGATTCATTATTGCATTTTAAGTATGAGTGATAGCGCTAGCGGGAGTCCTTGTAGGGGATTGAAAAATCGATAGCTATAGCGATAGCGTTAGCAATACCGTTAGGCAGTAGGGTTGCTGTTCTGTCAACCCTGCAAGCGATACATGGCGTGAAGGTATGAGTAAAACCTCATGCGTTTATCTTCTTATGTAATGGTCTTTTTGAACTTTTTAAAAGTTAGTGCTTGAACTAAAATAAGCCAACTAAAATAGCCAAGAGGATTAAATTTAAATTTAAAGAAATCATGTGAAAAAAATCAATTTCATTGAATGAAAATGACCAAAAAGTAGCAATCATTTCCATGTCTAATGTAGATTCAACAGCACGTCAGGCTTTACACTGCTCTGCAAAAATCGCCGCTATTACAAGCGACATAAGGGAGCTATCGAGGTCATCTTGCACTTTTTTTAACCAGTCAGGTACAGGAAAATGATTCAAAATAAATATTTGATTGTTGTGATGTCAGGGCATGTGCCGCGTGAGAATTTATGAATTAATAGCAAATAGCCTCTGTGCTGTGGTGTAGTGGTACCCACCGGGATCCAGAAGTCTCGGGTTCGGTTCCCAGTGGAGGTACGATATTGTATTCAGTTGGGTTGGTGGTAGCACTTCTTCTATATTCAGATTTTAAATTCAGTAGAGTAATTTGACAGGTGCCAATGTCACTTTGTAAAAGAATTCTGCTTTAAACGGTTTTTTGTAATGATTGGATCAGATCCAGTTCCAGTTCAGTAATTATTGATTTCATTATCGTACACAAATTCAATATTTTCATTATAGATACATTTTTAGGCAGCATTATTTTTACAACATGACATTGGCACCTGTCAAATCACTCTACTGAATTTAAAATCAGACTTTATGCTCCTCTGCCTAGCTACCACCATTATATCTAAGTTAGTTAAAGCAACAACGTTTTAAGCGTTGTTGTGTTCCAGTTCCTCAGTGGTCGAGGATTCCGGGAGAGGCGCTTTTCCAACTTCACCCTTATCAATACATAACATCAAGTATGATGAAGGGTAAGCGACTGCCCGCGACGGTATTACTTAAAATTTAGCAATTATCGCGCAGATATCGCGCGATCGCTGCGGAACGTCAAAATAAAAATGGTATTAAGTATGTGATTGCTAGCTAATCGATCAATGATAGTTCGTATAGCGGCGTATCACTCTCTCGCGCTCCTACGCTAGCGCCAAAACAATTTGGTAGCAATAACAGGAACTAAATTAATGCACATTGAGTTCGTCGTTTGTTTGGTAGAGATCGGTGTCGTAAAGCAATTATCGCGTAACTTCTGCTGTCGCATTGCTGTTGCAAAGATAGGTAATAGAGCTATCATTACCATGTTATCGCTTATTCGCTTCCCGTGTATGTAATATTCGTGCGGAGGTGCGGTCGCAGGCGTAGCTGTTGTGTCGCCGTTGCCTTCGACGCCTGCAGTAAAGAAAAAAATATACAATGTTAACATTTAGTTATAATAAATACTTGCCTTGTGTTATGGATAACAGGTTCACAGAAGAAAGAAGGGATTTTTATGGATGATAGTACCCAGACGGAACCATCTAAACTTGATGACGTTATTTTTAGACCAGTGTGGGGATCGAAATCACGGCGCTGCCTGTTACAGTAGGCAGTATCAGCACCACTTTTACTAATTATAATTATTATCCCTTAATCATCATCAATTATTATCATTTACATAACCTATGGGAACTTCAGACAACACAAACATACCAGGCGGCTGATGTAGAGCACGATGGCCGATCATGACGTCAGCCCACCCGCCCGATCCCTCGTCCCACATCACCTGTGATAGACCTACGTCACCTGAGTGATGACACTTGGACCTAGCTTCATATCATACGTACCAGGCGGCTGGTGCCTAGCGCGGCGGCCGACCATGACGTCAGCCAGCCCGCCGCCGCCCAGCGCCACCCACCCGCCCGTTCCCTCGTCGCAGCACATCACCTGTGATAGACCTACATCACCTGAGCGTTGACACATGGACCTAGCTTCATATCATACGTACCAGGCGGCTGGTGCCTAGCGCGGCGGCCGACCATGACGCCAGCCAGCCCGCCGCCGCCCAGCGCCACCCACCCGCCCGTTCCCTCGTCGCAGCACATCACCTGTGATAGACCTACATCACCTGAGCGTTGACACATGGACCTAGCTTCATATCATACGTACCAGGCGGCTGGTGCCTAGCGCGGCGGCCGACCATGACGCCAGCCAGCCCGCGCCGCCCAGCGCCACCCACCCGCCCGTTCCCTCGTCGCAGCACATCACCTGTGATAGACCTACATCACCTGAGCGTTGACACATGGACCTAGCTTCATATCATACGTACCAGGCGGCTGGTGCCTAGCGCGGCGGCCGACCATGACGCCAGCCAGCCCGCCGCCGCCCAGCGCCACCCACCCGCCCGTTCCCTCGTCGCAGCACATCACCTGTGATAGACCTACATCACCTGAGCGTTGACACATGGACCTAGCTTCATATCATACGTACCAGGCGGCTGGTGCCTAGCGCGGCGGCCGACCATGACGTCAGCCAGCCCGCCGCCGCCCAGCGCCACCCACCCGCCCGTTCCCTCGTCGCGGCACATCACCTGCGCTCGCACCCGCACCAAGTAGGCACTGGAACAACAACGGTTGACACTCACAGCAACTTGTTACTTATATGTAATGGGTGCTGTAAAAGGATTTTGCCTCTGTGGTATAGGAACATATTTGTGGCATTAGGTTGATATAAAAAAATCGGACAAGTGCGAGTCGGACTCGCCCACCGAGGGATCCGAACAAATTTGTAAGTTTATAATATTATAATAAATTGAATCTCGCAGTTTTTTCCGAAGTTTTCCCGAAATGAAGTTACTATTTCGGGAATTAAATTAAATTAAAATTATTTTTTTATGATTTAATAACAAATGTCTAGTTATCAGATTTTTTCCTGTACTTGTAGTAAAAGACGATATTACTTGCCAAATTCCATAGTTCTAGGTCAACGGGAAGTACCCTGTGAATTTTGATTCCCTTGAGGGTGTCGAAATATACGTTTTAGCAGCATATTTTTTTTTACTTTACTTTTGAAGTTTGATTTTTTCAGTTTCAAGAGATTGTTGACGTGAATATATGGTTTTAATTTCCACGCGTTCCTGAGTAGTTCTCTGGCGTAGGAGGCGGGTTTAGTACCGCTGCGCCAAACAGGTCGTCAGTTGATAAGTATGACGAGTATTATATTGTAATATAATTGTACACGAATATTTAGCTGCAAAAACAAATGTTTGCGTTGGATTCCACACAACTTGACAATTAACCAAAAACGGGCACGTGTCGATTCGTCAAAAGCTGTCTATAATATCTACATAGACGATAAATCATGGATATATGCGTATGATCCTGAAACTAAACAACAATCAACAATTTAGGTGTTCCAAGATGAGCCGAACCCGACAATAGTCATTCGTTCAAAAAGCACTTTGAAGCAAAATGGTTGCTTGTTTTTTTTGAAAAAAATTTACATATGGCAACAGTGCCACTAGAGAATCGTATAACGGTTGATTCTGAATGGTACACGACCATTTGTTTGCCAGAAGTCTTTGAAGAAATAAGAAAGAACCGACAACGCAGAATCCTTCTTCATCATGACAATGCTAGCTGCTAGACATCGGCCGAAACAACTCGGTATTTGGAAGATCGAATTAACGGGTCATCCGCCGTACAGCCCCGACTTGGCCCCCAACGACTTCTATTTATTCCCAACCGAGAAGAATAAATGACGTGGTCAACGTTTTCCGAGCCGTGAAGAGTCTGTTGATGCGTTCAAAATGTACGTTTTGGAGATACCTCAATCCGAGTGGAAAAAGTGCTACGAAAATAGGTTCCAACGTATGTTTTGCATTGATCATCATGGCGAATATTTTGAAAAGCAATAAACCTATCAAAAATACTATATGATTGTTTCACTTTGTTATTCCGGATACATAAATAGCAGCCCTCGTATAACGCTACTGTTTCAGTAGAACCGAATCTAGGTGTCGTAAGGTAAAGAAGTTTGTTCTGCGACTTTCCTTACTACTACTATACCGCGAACTAATCCTATCCTACTATATACCTAATATTATAAATGTGAAAGTGTGTGAGTTTGTTTGTTTTGTACTTTCTCACGCTAAAAGTACTGAAAGGATTTCAATGAAATTTGGCACATAGTTATTATTATAGTATATTGTTGAGTGCTCTCATCAACATCTCAGCCACTTGACACCCACTGCTGGGCCGGAATTCTTTGAACGTAACTGTGGTTTCGTACAAGGAAGAATAATTCCTTCATCGAAACTGGTTACGTACAACGAAGAATAATTCCATACTCGACACTAGTTATGGATCTACGGTTACGTACGCGGCCACAAAACAGCTTTGTATCAAATCATATAGTTTGTGTGATGAATGGAGTCATTGTTTCTATGAAACAGTACAGGGGGCCTACCACCATCTCTTAGCGTAGTATTGTTTCAATCTTACTATGCTATTACGTACTACGAAACTCTTAAATGAAGCTTGTTTTTTTGACGAAGTTTTGTGACGTTTTCGCTCAATCATCGCCTAAAAAGTGTGAAGTGTCTCAAATGTGAAACTTCAATAAAAACAAAACGCAAACAAAACATTATGATTATGACTTAATGGTTCGTAATAGATAATGGTAGGCCCACAGATGTCATTGAGTGTGATGTAGTAATGGCCTTCATTGTTCTTCATTCATGAGTGCAGTTGAATGGACAGTGTCAATACTTATTAAGTAACATTGTTGAGTCATGGCCAGTGTAACCTCTTGAAAACAACAACTAACATTTGAAAATAAAATAGTTGTGAATCTATAGCAACTATTGCCTATTTGGATTTTTTATTTTAATAAGGATTAATCTTTCAGGCCTTGGATTATGAGACACAATATATATTCTATTGTTCTCTGGACCTGGGCCCTGTTTCATAAAGATTACAATTGTCAGTGACAATTTGACGATTGTACGTTTCATATAACATTGGTGCTTTATGAAAACCGACATAATTGTCAAAATGTCGCGACAATTCTACAATTTAACTTTTCAAAAAACATTTGGTTTGTCTATTATTTGTAATCGAAAAGTCTGACAAATTTGTCAAATTGTCGCACGTTTTTGATAGGCATCCTTGGTCTGTGTCAGGATGAGGAGTGACCGATATTTTTCTTTAATAAATTCTCACATGATCGAAAGAGTTTGTAATAGGATTTTGATAAAGAGAACTTTATAATGTATGATTGCTTTTTATAGAAAACTTACCTTCTGCAATGGTGACAAAGGTCAAATTTGCATAGATCAGTGACAAAAAAGTATGTTCGAGCGTAGTTGACAAATTGTGGACTTGTCAAGCTTTATGTAACGGGGCCCTGGTGTCTGGTTCAAGTTAGATGAATTAACAGACAGCTTACTTTTTTATTTATTTAATAAGGAATAACAGAGAGCCTACTTAAACTACTTATTAATATTTTGGCCAAAAGACTTTATTTGCAATTAGCATGTTTCAAAACACAAATATTTAAAGTGATGTTCAAGTTTTATGTTCTTGGTTATTAATTTTAAAGCTAAACAGCTGTTTCTTTATTATTTATTTATAAGTAAAATATTAACAGTGACTTACAGGCTTATGTGTAACATTAGGCATAACATATAGTTTATTTGTTATTATGGAAAGTGCTGTAAATATTATATATTCTAAACTAATGGCTCTTGAGAGTTTTTGTTCTAAAGCTGCAACCCGGAATGGGTATAAGGTGTGAGGATATGAATGAATGTGTGTATTATATGTAAGTTACTGACATTAATTCATCAAACCTGAACCGGGCACCGGTGGCCAGAGAACAAGGAAATATCTATTGTCTCATAAGCCGGGACGAAAGGTTAAACTCCTGGAGAATTAAAATACTAAGCCAGATAATATCTCAGTCTAGTGACTGAGATATTATCTGACTAAATCTAGTGATTTACTCCCTAATTAATATTTACTATCTATGTAGGTATTAATTTAGTAATTCAACAAAATCTTTAATAAGAAATAAATGATTTTAATTAGATACATGTCATGTTGACCAAAATCCTGTTCTGTTTTTAAATTAAATAATAAGTTAAGTTAGTGTCTAACCATGATCCAACTGTAGAACCTCATAAAGGAACAGTAAAAATCATTTAATAATCTAAAAAGTAAAATGTGGCCAGTACCTTTGTCAAACCTAGCTTTGAGCATTAGCATGAAAACAAAAAGCATAGAAAAAGTAAAAAACAAGATTTTTATCAGCTGTTTGATCTGACTTTGTAACTCATAATTGGTGGATATCCACATTACTAGATTGTCAAGTTGTGTGGGAACAGTGTAACATTCGTCATAGTTGTTAACAATGAGTGAGTTAATCATTTTTAATTATTTTACTGTACTGTAAAATGAATAAGAATATGATGAGAAATAATTTTCGTTTTTTTCTGTCATCTGTCAAAGTTAAAATGTACACAGGAGGCCAGTATTCTACAATTCCATATGATTTTCGGATTTCAAACTCATTCAGCTTTAGGACTTGTAATGAATAAGCCAGCGCGAAATGACCCCGTAAGATGCCTACTTTATTGTGAATGAAACGACGACTCATTGATTATAGTTATACAGGGACATCGTGACCCTAGGGCGGCGGTCGTATGCACAGTGTGTGGTTTTCACGAGACATTTAGCTCGAAATTACCACTTATACCCGGAGATAAGCTTCTGCTAAGCTCACAGAGCCCCATGGAACACCATCAATCACATTACACATTCCGTGATATATGGAAAATGGCCGGGATAAGGCCCTACCTACCTGCCCAGAGAAGGGCGAAGCACAATTTGCAAAAAACTGAGTTATTATCACATCACTTACTTTTCAGATGCCTCGGTCATGATTCGACACGTCGAATATCCTAATTTCTACTCGCCACTTCACAGATTTCACCATTTTTATGACATAAATACATCAGTTTCACTTGCGAACCGTTCTTATTTCGGCCCTTTGTTGGGCCTCAGTGCGCGTGCGTCAATAAAACAGTCTGGGCTTTTCAATGAACGCGAGATGTCCGCGCGACAGGTGGCGCGTCAGTCGCGCGCAAATTCGACAAACTGCGCGCCTATTGGCTGTCTCTCTCAGCTACACAATTTCCACCATTCACAGCTTTGTGTTGGCACAACCCACCAATGATGTCACTTCACTGATCAGACAATTTTCCAGCGCGAATTTTGAAAAACTAGTAGTTTTCAAGAAATGTTTAACACACCCTCACTTCTCAGCACGTTTGGTTCAAAATGATTTTTTCTCACACTATCACCACGAGAAAATCTCGCGAAAAATCACTGCAAACACGATTTTAACGTTGAAAATCGGTAAAAACCGGCGAAAATTGTCGTACCACGCAACTAGGTCACGCCGGCCTCGGGGGTTCGACTATTACTGAATGGAGCAAGGCTCGGAATGGGCCCATCCCCGTTCATGCACCGACCCATTGAAAAATAAATAGGTCAAATCATTGCAGTGTGGCCCAGATGTCGATTCCTTGCACCATTCACAGACTGGGCTTGTATACTAGACCCTAGGTCCGTGCTATTTATAGCTGCTCTATTTTTGGGTAGGTCATTCGCATAGCGTAGATGCAGCCTCCATATGTAGGTTACCTGATTTTCTTTGTTATTAGCCTGTACTGTGACGTAGTTCGAGTCAGCGGTGACGTCAGACATTTTCTGCAAAAAATTCAGATAGGGGCTCGCCATTTTTGATGTTATTATAAAAGTTGTGATTTTTTTTTACCTACCAAGCTGGACAATTATATATGTAGATAGTTGGAAGTGTTATAAAATAAATAGGATAACTTACTAGAGGAAAATTGAAAGTTTTGAAGTGTAGATATTAAACAAAGAAAGTTCAAAGATGTGGTCTATGAAAGGAAAAAGTATTATTTGGTGTTTTATTGTATCTTTTATGACTAATGACATGAATTTTATGTCATGGACATCAAATTAAAACCTAAAGGATCTATAAGGTACGGTAATAATGTATTGATCATAATTAAAAATAATTACGTACTTAAATTAATTAAATAAAAAATAATGCACTGTTTTATCAATTAAAAGTATTTAAAAAAAATAAAAAAAAACATAGTCTATTATCTAAAATATAATGAAAAAGAAGACTTCTAGTTTTCATTTTTTTATATTTTTTCAATCAATAAAATGCATTGAAAAAAGGATAAAGTGACAACATTTTTATCAAATTAAAAAAAAACGTGTCAATATAATCTGTATTAAATTATTTCAAATTGTCCTTGTCTTTATTCTGTTTCCCCCTTCCCTTACCTCACCCCGCAGCCATCCGAAACGTATGACGTATGCACTAGGTAGTAACAGTTAAACCTAGTTAAATGACCTAGATACCTAGCTCTTTCATACGCCCGAATTTATTGATAAACTGGTGTGAAAATACTTTTTTACGAAGAATATTACGCTAGGCTTTTTTGGCATGGAAAGGATTCGAATTAACCTTGGACCTTAAGGTTTTGTGTGAATAGTTAGAAGGTATGATGAGATACAATATTTTGTTTAAAAGTAGCTTCAACGATACAACTGTAAAGCTGATAAAATAGTCCATAATACCTAGTTTCCTTAAAGGCTGACGGGTAGAGACTACATTTAGTAGGTATTTAGTAAGTCAGCGGAGTTAATATCTACTAAAAGTATTCTCAACCAGTCAACTTGTACTTACAATAAAGTTTTAAATAAATAAGAAAATTAATAACAACCTATCGATCCTTATTCCGTATTGGGCCCGCATTTGATGAGCCCTACCATTCCTAATGGTGGTCCTTAAACGGGCATGTAATTTCTGCCCAGCAACTATTGCTGTCTCACACTGATTTTATTGGTTGGTGGAAGGACTTGTTGTAAGTCCGCCTGGCTAGCTACGACCACCTTATCTAAGTCTGACGCCATAATAACAATGTTTTCAGCATTGTAGTGTTCCGGAATTTAGAGATAAGATAGCCAGTTCCTCATTGGTTGTGAATTCCGGGAGAGGCTCGCTTCCATCTTCAGCCTTATCAATACTTAACATCAGGTATGATAAAAAAAGAAAAAGCAAGACAATTAAATATCAACAGTCTTATAACTTTATTGTAAAAAAGATTAATACTAATGTAACAAAGTTGATTATTACTTAAAACAAATATTTGCTGGATCAAGTGCAATTTGGAAAGAAGACTTTCCAAAGGCATTGAATATATTCCACTTTCATGTATTTTGTACGATAGACGTTATCGAAAAAGATCGGGTGCACTGGTAAAGGAGTAGATGGTTATAAAATCGATAACTACCTACTAAATCTTTGATAAAAGACAAAGCTTTAGTTTTCGATAACGATTATAGTTTACCAAATTCGTACTAGGAGTAGGTACAGTAGTAGATCCGCTTTCTTCTATACTAATATTATAAAGAGGAAAGATATAATTGTTTGTTTGTTCGTTTGCATTAAATAAGCTCCGAAAATACTGAACTGATTTGAATGAACTTTGGTACACAGATAGTAGATAGCCTGGTTATGAACATAGGATATTCCCATAAGAACGAGAACCAAGCCGGTGAAACCGAGAGCGGCCGCTATATTTAATAATCTTCAAACTCAGGTTTTTCTCCTTTTGAAGCCATGGCGATTGCGCTCTTCGCTAGATCTTCGCTTTGGTGATTCAGCATGTTTATTAAAGCCTGTCGAATAAAAAAAACAATAAGTCTCGAGTAAGTATAAAATGATTTTGCAAGTTTAATTGCAAAAACAGAAGTTGCGGATTTGACTAACTGCAAAAATAGAAGTTGCAGATTTGGCTAACTGCAAAAATATACACATCAAAGTGTCAGTAGGAATCAAGTTATATTTTGGATATTTTCTAATAGATAAAAATCTATAAGAAAATATTCAATTATATTTACCAAATGTAGTCTTTCAGACTCGCTTCATATTTTAATTATTTCCTTATTCAAATAGCGAAATTTACAAGAAAGCATCACTAATGGTTCGAAATTTTTTATCTCTATAGCGGCGATACTCTAAAATGTACTTGGTCTTCAGACACTTTTGATGTGTGTGTGTGTGTGTGTGTGTGTGTAGAAGTTGCAGATTTGATTATCTGCAAAAAAATAAGTAGCAGATTTAACTAAGAAATAAAAAAAAAGTTATTTTGACTTATTGTAAAAAACAGAAGTTGCAGATTTGACTAAGTGCAAAAACAGGATGCATTGGCTCCTGTTACGGAATGACGGGCCTGATGGCGCAGTGGTACTGACCATACCAACTCAGCCAGGGATCGTAGGTTCGATCCCCACTCGGGGTAATGTGGTGAATTTGTGTTTGTTCCGTGCCTGGGCTTATCTCGAAGTCAGTTAAATGTATGTGATGTTGCTATTTGAAATGTTGGTCCTTCGAGTCGGAAGCTTATGCATTTGACACTGTCACTCACTTCAAAATAGAGAAAGACAAAGCACCGAATTGGAATCCGATTCCGTTTCCGACGGTTTGTGAATCATATCGCACATATAAAAGTGATCGTATTCCTTTGACAGTTCATAATTAACCATATCGTATGTCATTCCATACAAATTGCAACCGTTCGAATACGAACTTTCATATGAATACGATTACTTTACGCAATCGCACCCTACATCATCTAGATCACCCTATTATCTATACTATACTAATAAAACAATCCCGTGACTGACTGACAGACAACGCACAGCCCAAACGGCCGAACCGATTGAGCTGAAATTTTGCATACAGATGTAGGATAGGTAGGAGAACACCAAGAAAGGATTTTTTGATATTCCCACGGGAACGGGAACGCGGGTGAAATCGCCGGCGACCGCTAGTTTATTATTATTACTAATGTTATGTCACTTACATTAAATCATTGTGGTTAGTTCTTTTTAACCCCCGTTGTAAAAAGAGGGGTGGTTGCGACAGTATACAATTCAAATATGAAGCGTTATTATTTGTTAGTTGGCTGCATCGATTTCAAATTCGATTATTAATTTGGTCGACACTCCCCATTCTCACTTCCCTATATTTCATTTCCCGTTCGCACATACCTTGTCTTGCATAAGAGAGAGCGAGACATTGCTGCGCCCCCTAGCGACGGTAGCTGTCAACGCAACACTGATGGCAACACTGCCGGCAGAAGATGAGAAGGGCTTTGTGTTTTCTAATATCAAGATTTAGTGGCCTAATCGCTCAGCACCAAGACCTATATCGAGATAACGAAAAGAGCGCTTCAAACTGTATGAGAACCTAGAGTGTTGAATTTTTCGTATGTACAATGACGTCACGAGCGAGATTTATTGATGTGTAAATGTTATTGACAAGGTCTTGCAAGAAAGCACTGTACAATTAACCATTTTCGTTTCTGAGTGACGCGTGTTTTTATGGCAATGGTCTCAAGCGGACTGACTTAGGACGGAAAACTTTGACCGTGGATCAAACTTTTTACACGCAATATTTTTACCGTCTATCTCGATAGGACTGTGCTCAGAACCCTTTATAGACAATAATATTGTTGATGTGAATTGTGATCCCGCATAATACCTCAAGAAACTGCAACAGCCAACTCCAGGGACGTCCCGGGCTACTCCAGCTCGGAGCAGCCCTCGAGGCGGTCGAGGTGTCGTGCCCTTCCTTGTATATTTGTTGACCTTGCGTTCTTTAACTATAATAGGCTATTTGACAGGTTTTGAAAATCCATTTTATATTATGTAGTGGAGTGTAAGGAACCCAGTAAAAGTTGTTTTTTTTAATTCTGGTACATATTTGCTGAAAAATATCAAATTAAAAATTCAATATTTAAATAGCGCGCCAAAACGCTACTTTGACAATATGGCGCTGCAATGGGTTCGGTGACGTCACTTGCCTGTATTCTGCATATCATCCACATACGTAGGCAAACGAGGTTTACAAGCAGGTGACGTCATTATAAACTCGACGAATCAGGAGCGTTTTGTGTCACGTGACAAAACGTTTAAAAAATGCATTTTTATTTACGGATTTTTAAATAAATTTATAATTATTTTCAACTTACGTTAATAAAAAACCATTTTTAAACTCATAATTTATACTGATAACAGAAATTGACACTTTATTTTTCGCATTGTCAAATAGCCTATTTGTTCGTCCGCAATAGAGCCCACAAAATTCGAATAGCCCGCACAACCATATTTTGCCCTTTATAGTCCAAGGGGTGTTATAAGTTTGACGTGTGTGTGTATCTGTCTGTCTGTCAGTCTGTCTGAGGCAACTTAACTCTTAACCGACTAGACCGAATTTTATGTGTTTTTAAAACACTAGAAGTTTTCGTTAACAAGAAGAAATTAATCTATGTATCAAAATTATCATTCAAGCTGCCAAATGTTTACAAAACGTGAAGTGATTTCTATACAGACGTTTATTATTCACTAGAAGCCGCCCGCGGCTTCAACGACCTGGTTCCCGTTCCCGGGGGAATGTCGGGATAAAAAGTATATTATGTTTAAATCCAGACTATCTTCTATCTCTGTGCTAAATTTCATCCAAATCTGTTCAGTAGTTTAGCGTGAATGAGTTACAAACAAACTGCCTTAATTTCGCATTTATAATATTAATAGGATATTAGAAGGATGCGTTTTGGTACAAAGGTATTTTTTAAATGGATTGTTTCCTCAAAATCCTTAAGTATGTATATGTGTTTAGAAAAGAAGAACAATACATTTTCTGGATGAAGTCGATTCACAATATTAAAGAATTTAACAAAAACGCACAAATAAGGCCGCGGTTGTGACGACATTAATTTAATCCTTATTTATATTGAATTAAGGCTTATTTTTTTATTTTATTTTTTTATGAAGTACGGGGAGACACTTAGCCTTCATCATACCTGATGAAGTATTGATAAGGCTGAAGATGGTAGCGAGCCTCTCCCGGAATCCCCAATCACTGAGGTACTGGCTATCTTATCTTTAACTGCCGGAACACAACAATGCTGAAAACATTGTTGTTATGGCGTCAGACTCAGATAAGATGGTGGTAGCTAGCCAGGCGGACTTACAACAAGTCCTACCACCAACCAAACCGAACACAATATGTACCCCCGCTGGGAATCGAACCCGGGACCCCTGGGTCTGATACCGGTGGTTGTACCACTAGACCGGCGCTTAAATTCAAAGTGGCCACGACTGATGCCCCTCTACTTACTATTTGTTCCAATCCTTCCCTGGGCGTTTTATCCTGCGAGAAGATAATGTTCTGCTTGGTGGCTTGCACTGCCACGGGACTTTTGGATGCGATGTCCACTGCTAACGACACCACGTGGGACATTGCACTAGAAGGTAAAATAATGGCTCAATATTAAACTGATCACTATCAAATCTAAACTTACCTTAGCTAAAGTCAAAGTCAAAGATTTTTATCCAAATAGACTTATAGATAAGTGCTTTCGAATCGTCCAATTTTTTTTTCCTACCAGCCATTCAGGACATCTTTTAAATGGTAAGAAGAACGGCCGCAAGAAACTTATCAGTTTTAACAGAAGCAACAACATTTACAAAGAAACATGTTTACCTTATAATAACCTTTGCTTAAGAGCGTTTTTTAACAAAATAGTGATTGCTGAAAATAGTGAAATTCACCTCTTTTTTTATTTCTTTTTTTATTTTTGAATTTCTGCATTTTTCAATGCTATTTTATACTTATGATAAATTTAAAAGAGAAAAATTTTGGAAAAATAAACACGGCCACGAGTGAATTCTCAGATAGGACTCGAACCCACGACCTTAGGAAATCCTCCGGTCCAATGCTCTAACCACTGAGCTACCGAGACTTGCTTGATATTTTACGCTGTAGGCCAGCGTTGTCACATCAATGCTAGAAATAAGTATCCTATAATTGAGAAATTCATCTCATTAAAACCACTACCTGTTTGGAGCAGAGGTACTAAGCCCGCCTTCTGCGTCAGAGGTCCCGGGTTCGATCCCCGGACAAGACAAATATTTGTGTGCATGAACATGTCTATTTGTCTTGGTCTGGGTGTTAAATATGTAAATTATATATGTATTTACAAAAAAAAGTATATAAGTATGTTTATCCGTTATCTAGTATCCATAACACAAGGTCTTCATGATACTTAACGTGGGCTAGATAATTGGTGTGATTGTATGCAATAAATATTTATATGTATATTTGTCTTGGTCTGGGTATTTGTTAAGTATATTATGTATGTATTTACAAAAAAAAGTATGTAAAAAAGTGTCCATAACACAAAAGTACATTTATATAAGTATTTATGTGTAGAAATGTATTTAAACGTCCGTGGCTCAGGTACAAATGCGTTTTCATCAAACAAACATTTGCCCCAACCGGGTTTCGAACCCAGGACATTAGGAGATACAGGACATCAGGAGATACAGGACACAGAGTAGGCGACATTTTGAAACCGGTGTACGTACCACTACCACCGAGGTCATCGAAACGTAGAATATCATCATTTAAATGTGATAAACTCTTAAATGACTAATTCTGAGTTTTTGGCGGAGTGAAAGCTCTCACATTATAGGTGGCACGTATCATTTATAAAAAATATGTAGTACTAACATTTAGAAATAGATGGCGCTGTTGGTAGCCTTAGAAGTTGTCTATGTTTATTGGGTATGAAAGTATTTACAAAAAAAAGGAAAGCTAATGCGCCTTTTTATATGCTTTCTGTCTGTTATATGTAGTTTTTCTTTTTTGTTTGTTGTAGTGTGTGCAACAAAGTGTTTTTATTACTATTAAAAACAAAAATAAAACAATATGGCGGCCTCACCTCTCCTTATCTGGGAACACTTTGCTGACTAGTCCAATATCCAGGGCTTCCTTAGCAAGTAGTTTTCTCGCAGTGAAGCACAGCTCGCGCGCTGTAGAAGCACTTCCTATAACCTGGAAATATTTAAAAATATTTTAAGATTAAAATCAAGAGAAACATATACGGTCAACGGCAAGTACGACAACTATGATTAATACAATTATGTTAAAGATTATCGAACCTTGTTGGCATACCCACCATTTAAAAAACACGGTTTGTCGGCCATTGATGAAACATATATCAATCGATAGAGTAAGTTATTACAATCAAAAAGTTTTCAGTGATCAAATCTCTAAGTGATATGGTTTTTGAGATTTTTGATTTCTTAAACCAAAAAAAAGAATATTAAAAAGTTCCTGTTCCTGTTCCTGAGCTCTGTACGCAACATACTTGATGTTCTTAAAAAACCTTTTCTTTGCTATATTTTTCTATATTGGAACAAAAATCTTAGAAACCGTATCACATAGAGATTTGAGTATCTAGTAGTGCTAGATACTTTTTGTTTGAAATCACATACTCTGCCGATTGGCATGTGTTTCATCGCTGGCCGCCGAAACGTTTTTTCTAAAATGGCGGAATGTATATTTAAAAAATATTTGAACACCTTATTCAGACAATTCTGAGCTCAACGGCTTACGTTTACAGTTCAAAGTCGTTTGGAGAAATCATACAGTTTTGTAGCCAGACGGGGTGCGATTGCGTAAGATAATCGTATTCATTTGACAGTTCATATCCACATGACCACAGACCTATATCGAGACAGACGGTAAAAGTGTATCAGAAACGAAAATAGTCAATAGGCTATTTGACAATTCGAAAAATAAAGTGTCAATTACTGTTATCAGTATAAACTATGAGTTTAAAAATGGTTTTTTATTAACGTAAGTTGAAAATAATTATAAATTTATTTAAAAATCCGTAAATAAAAATGCATTTCTTAAACGTTTTGTCACGTGACACAAAACGCTCCTGATTCGTCGAGTTTATAATGACGTCACCTGCTTGTAAACCTCGTTTGACTACGTATGTGGATGACATACAGAATACAGGCAAGTGACGTCACCGAACCCATTGCAGCGCCATATTGTCAAAGTAGCGTTTTGGATATAAATATTGAATTTTTTATTTGATATTTTTCAGCAAATATGTACCAGAATTAAAAAAAACAACTTTTACTGGGTTCCTTAAACTCCACTACATAATATAAAATGGATTTTCAAAACCTGTCAAATAGCCTATTGTGTAGTGCTTTTATGCAAGAGCTTGTCAATAACATTTCCACATCACTAAATCTCGCTCGTGACGTCATCGTAGGTACGAAAAATTCGACACGCTAGGTCTCATACAGTTTGAAGCGCTCTTTTCGTCTATCTCGATATATGTCTGTGGATTCAACCAATGCGAAATAGACGGAACTACTGAATGGATTAACATGAAACTTTACAGTAATGTAGCTTATACATCAGAATAACACATAGGCTACAAATATCCCGATATTCCTACGGTAGGTAAGTACTTAACTGGAACCAGGCGGCGGGTGAAACCACGAGGGGCCGCTAGTCATTCGTAATATTTAGTAGGAATATTATAAAGCTGATGAGTTTGTTTGTTTGAGCACGCTAATCTCAGGAAGTACTAGTTCGAATTAAAAAAATCTTGACACCCACGGGATGAGAGGGCGTCGTGCTATTCTAAGCCGACACTACACAGCTACTGTGTACCTATTCTAAAACAAATAAAAATTTAAATGTGTATTTGTATAATCCATCATCAATTTATTTTCGTCAAGTTTATAATGACGTCACCTGCTTGTAAACCTCGTTTGTAAGTGAATGATATGCAGAATACAGGCAAGTGACGTCACAGACCCCATTGCAGCGCCATATTGTCAATGTAGCCTTTTGGCGCGCTATTTAAATATTGAATTTTTAATTTGATATTTTTCAGCAAATATGTACCAGAATAAAAAAAAACAACTTTTACTGGGTTCCTTAAACTCCACTACTTAATATGAAATGGATTTTCAAAACCTGTCAAATAGCCTATTGTAATAGGACACAGACACGCATTTGTTGTACTTGTAAGTTATTTTTTGTCTATTGTCTGTTATTGTGCCAAGTAAATAAAATAAAAATAAATAAGAGTGTTGATAAAAGTCCCTCATACTAGGGCTACTATTATACAGTGGTGGTCACATAATTAACGACACTAGCCGATTTTCATACAATCGAGGTAACTTTGATGCCTTGGTTCTCCGCCAATTGACCGCGCTGTGATCTGATAATGGCCATCCAAGGAGTGAATAGAGGAGATCCATATTGCATTACGCACCCAACTGATCTGTACCCCTATTACGAGTTTGCTAAACATGACATTTACAGGACTCGTGAGCGTAGACTATCGGATACACTGCTCATGTCGGTAAAACAGTCGCTAAATATGAAAGAGACAGAGCTACATTTTACATTAACGTTTACTGTAACGTCGAGTTTGCCAAACTCGTAATAAGCCTACTGATCAAGATTCGTAAATATGTAAGGATGAGAGTTTATTATATAATCTGTGGTTTTCAGTTTCAGAAATTCTATACATTTTTATGCTATTTTCATGTTTTTTTTTTTAACATAACACAACATAACACCGTACATTTCGCAGAATGTTGTTCAGATCAGTTGGGTGTGTATATCAATCTGGATCTCCTCCATTCACTACTTGCATGGCCATTATCAGATCACACCTTAGTCAATGCTTGGACTCTTCCAAGCCAAGCCAACCAAGGCTCCAAAGTTACCTCGATTGTATGAAAATCGGCTAGTGTCATTAATTATGTGACCACCACTGTATATTCTATGCTAGGGCTAGGTACTGCTGTCTTGTGTAGAATATTTTAACGAAGTTATTTTGTCTCCTGTTGTACGAGTACGACGTCGCAGAACTCTGGTCATAGATTTCTTACCTTGGGTAGTCGCTGCAAGGTTCCCACATCGGCAGCCAAACCTACGTCCACTTCCTTGACTTGGAACCAAGCGTCTTCTGTGCAGTACCTGAAATAAGCAAAACGATTGTCTATATCTATAGCAATACTAATATTATAAAGGGGAAACATTTGATTGTTTGTTGAAAACATTGTTGTTATGGCGTCAGGCAGATAAGATGGTGGTAGCTAGCCAGGCGGAGTTACAACAAGTCCTACCACCAACCAAACCGAATACAATATGTACCCCCGCTGGGAATCGAACCCGGGACCCCTGGGTCTGAAGCGTGGTTGTTACCACTAGACCACAGAGACCTATGATAAATCTATGCGAACAACGAACAACAATATTTTTTCCCGCGTTAAAGTATTCGATTGTTTTTTTTTTCAATATACAGCTTCGTATTTGCAAGCCAGTTCGAAATTTAAATAAAACCTTTGATAAGTTACCTCTTCGTTGCCATGTTTCGGAGTTAAAGATCGTTCCATTTTTAAATAACACGACAGATATGAGTTTGCTATGTAATTTATTTGGCTGTTAAACCACGACAGATATGGATTTTCATAAACTTTTGCCGGCCGCTGCTCGCATGTATTTGGCCAGTACAGCAATTTCGATTCATCTCGAAGAAGGTTTTCAAAATAATGCTCAAATTTCCAAGCATGTTTAAGAAAAATAATAAACCTTGGACGACACGACAAGAAAAGACGGTAAGATGTGACTGGGCCCTCGATTGAGTAACATGCAAGGCGTCAAGAATCTTCACGATACAAAAGCAACATACCGCATATCAGCAGCAGTGATGAGATCCACCCCGGCGCCTATACAAGCGCCGTGGATCACAGAAAGAATAGGCTTATGGCATTCTTCCAGGGCTGTGATACCATCCTGAAAGAATTAAACATTTTGAGGGGTGGAGACAGGCCTATATCGAGATAGACGGTAAAAGCGTACCTACCTTGCGTGTCAAAAGTTTGATCCGCGGTCAAAGTTTTACAACCTAAGTCAGCCCGCTTGAGACCATTGCCATGAAAACAGGCGTCATTCAGAAACGAAAATGGTTAATTGTGCAGTGATTATGCAAGAGCTCGTCAATAACATTTCCACATCACAAAATCTCGCTCGTAATGTCATCGTAGGTAAGAAAATTTCGACACGCTAGGTACTCATACAGTTTGAAGCACTCTTTTCGTCTATCTCGATATAGGCGTAATAATAAATATGTACCTATTCGTCGTCTCAGCCACATAACACCCACTGCTGGGTATAGGCCTCTCCTAAAAGGGGGGTTTGCCATAATCGCCACGCTTGGCAGGCGGGTTGGCGATCGCAGTATGGCCCAGTAAGTAGGAGACGCTGCTGCCTGTCTCCTGAAGGCTTTTACGACACCCACGGGATGAGAGGGGGTAGTGCTATTCTAAGCCGACACTACACAGCTGCTGTACCATGTACCTGTTATAACGCCTTATCCAAGATTTTGCAGTGTAGTGAGTGGGGTTCTTAAACATTATGTTAACAGCTTAAATGTCGAAGGTAAGAAAAAGACGATATAAAGTAAGGGGTGTCGGTGAAATCAGGCATAAGTAACTTTTTCTGCATGGACTCCTTTCAGGCACTAAACGCAGTAATTCATTAGGTATGCAATAACTAATTAAATAATTTCCTTTAATTTCAACTCATCAAAACTAAGACAGTTTTGATAATACTTATGGTAAATGTTTAATAGAAAAATATTCGGTCTAATGCTCTCCGGATTTCCAAAAGTCGCGGGTTCGATTCCCGTCTGAGAATTCACTTGTGGCCGAGTTAATTTTTTTTCAATATTTTTCTATTTAAAATTTACTATAAGTATAAAAATAGCATTGAAAAATGCAAAAATTAAAAAGTTTTAGGATTAAAAATTAGGATTAATAGGATTATAGATAATTAGGATTAAAAAGTTATGCGGTTTGAGGCCCGTCAGAGCGACATGAGACAAGTTGCTTTTTTCTGGTATATTTACTTGTTTAAGGATTATCAGATAAAATAGCATTGTAAAATGCAAAATTAAAAAGTTTTAGGACAGTTTTTTTTTCTATCTAGATCAAACTCTTAACAGAGCCGAAACCTCAAACTAACTATAAGTTTTATGTACTACATATTCAACGCCGCGTTTGAAACTTGTCGCTTTCAGAGTGCTAAGTACTAGTTTTTTCTACTCGCGGTCGATCGTGAACGCGTAAATTGTTGTATGAAATCAGCGGCCCGCCATCTAGCGGATTACGCCACGGACTACACCAACGCCATACAAAACCTGACGCGTTCACTATCGACCGTGAGTAAATAAATCTCGCACTAAACACACTTATTTATTTATTACATTTTTATTACCTGACAATCTTTCATCCAGGTGTATAGGAATCGACCTTTTCTAGCAGCATCTTCAATCTCATTTGCCGTCGAGAAATATTCTATCAGACTGTTCAATTCAATACCTGTAATGGTAAAACATGTACAGTTAACAGCACGTCAACCTTTCCATTTTGATCTTTAATCGCCCTTATGACGCTTGTAATAGGGGCAGTTTTCGTAGTGCAAGGGTAAGGGTAAACGTGAAGGTTATATATATTATTATTACATTATTTAAATATATTATTATTTTAAAAATACTTAAATATTAAATTTGAGTTTTTATAATTAAATATGGATAATACATAAGTAAGGATTTCTAACTCATAATAGATATATCGAATGTTTCAGTTTCAAAACAAGTATTATAATTGTAAATCGGAAATGATGCCTATGGCATAAAGTCCGCCTATGTACATCCAATTTGTGCATGAAGTATTAAATAAATAAAATAAATCATTTGCAAATCGATTGATGATAGAATATGTTGGAAATAACTAATTTAACGTCAATATTGTAACCATATTCTTGCAACTAAATATTTTATTATTATTATTATAACAAGGTCTCCCGCCGTAGGGTTTGTGAACCGATGGTGTAGCTTCTTGGACCTACATAAGTGCTTGTAACAGCCTAGACTGAATAAATGATATTGAATTTTATAAAGCTGAAGATGGAACCACACCACTCCTCGAATCCTCAACCCGATTTGATGAGACTGTGTAGCTTTTTACATACCTGCTGTAAATAGTTTGCCCTGGCCAGACAGGACAATCACACGACATTCAGCTTCAAGATGTAAGGCTCTGAAGCAGTTCCGGAAGTCTCTGAAATGTGTACATATTGATATTAACTGTGTGCTTTTCATTCAAATCCATTCAGCTGTGTTGGTCATCATCATCTTTACTAATAAACTCATTTGCAAAAAAAACGGGCACCTAAGCAATGAACTATTTCAAATGTTAATATTGCTTTGTTTGATAATTATAGGTAGTTTTATCCTCACAATTTGGTAAATTAATAAGAAAATAATCGTTTTCATCAGTATTTCATAAAATTTAGATACAATTTATGGGAAATAATGCTAAACCTCGCTAGTAGTGTATGTTCGCAAGTAGTGCATATACTCATGAAGTAAAAATAAAAAAGTTTTTTTGTTTGTTTTTCTTTAATAAAGTAAAAGCAGATAAATGTTTAGTATCGAGTGTGACCCCCTCTAGCTAAAATCACAGCTTGAATTCGTCTGGGCATGCTAGCGAGTATATCCCGGATACTTGCTTGCGGAATACGTTCCCACTCCGCAGTAATCACATTCTTCAGCTCTCTGATGGTCTGCGGAGCCGGGTGTACTGATCTCACACGCCGTTTCAGAACGTCCCAGACATGCTCTATGGGATTGAGGTCGGGACTTCGAGCTGGCCAATCCAAACGACGAATGCCGACCTCTTGGACATACGCATTAACATCGCGGGATCGGTGGGCGCGAGCATTGTCGTCCATAAAAATCGAGTCTTCACCTAGAGCGGCCAATGCGGGTTGTGCATGAGGAATTAGAACTTCCGTTATGTATCGATGCCCAGTCAGTGAGCCGTATTCAATGAAGACTAACTCTGTACGATCCATTGAATTTATTCCAGCCCAAAACATAACAGAGCCCCCACCATAAGGTGTGATTTCTTCGAAACATGCTTCTGCAAAGCGTTCTCCTTGTCTTCTTAGCACTCGCCGACGTCGATCTTCACCGAACAGAGATATCCTGGCTTCATCAGAGAACAAAACCCTATTCAAATCTTCTTGAGTCCATGATTCACAATTTCCAGCGAACCTAAGCCTGTGAACTCTGTGCTCACGGAGTAATTTGGGGCCGCGGGCCGGGCGGTGACTGCGTATATTGGCAGCGAGAAGCCTCCTCCTGACCGTCCATAGACTAATATGCACATTTCTTACTTCTTGGAGGTTGTTCTTAAGATCCACATACGAAGATTTGCGACTTCTCAATGCGCGACTCACAAGAAAACGATCATTCCGTAGTTGGGTACATGGTTTTCTTCCAGAACCAGGCCTTCTCTCGACGGAACCAGTCTCCTGATATCGCTGCCAGATCTTTTGGAATGTCGAGCGACTAACATTTAGCCTCCTAGCCACGAAACATTGGCTGCAACCCTCTTCAAGCAGCGCGATAATTTTGGTAGCTTTTACCACTTTATCTATCATTTTTGATACAGCGAAACAGCAATAAATAAAGCTTTGACAGTCAAGGATATGAAATTAATCGATAAAAATTTAATAAAAGTTATGAAAGTTATCGTTCACCCCACCAGCGTCGGACCCTCGAACCTTCCTGTGCGCTTACAATACCTGTTGAGTTCACTTATCGTCAACTGCTTTAAATCCTCTTCTTCTAGCTTGTCCGCTTTAAAGAGCTCCCAGCGCAGTGATGCATACATTGGGCATTCTGCCATGAAGTGGTAACTTGTTTCTTCCTTTTCATTACATTGTGGACAGGTGGGATCCTCTGTCCTTTTAATTATTGAAAGGTGCCTATTCAGTGGACAATGTCCTGTCAGTACTCCTACTATGTTCCTTATGTTTCTTCTGCTTAGTTTCGGCAGCTCTCTAGTTTTCTTCTTATCAACTGATTTGATGAAGATCTTTGACTGTCTGCAGTCCTTTCTATTCATCCATCTTTGGTTAGTTTCTTTGATTATTCTAATCTCAATGATGTTCTTAGAGATTCTATGTGATATTGGTAGTCTTGGTTCAGGGCCAATAAAGGGTTCATCAGCCCCCCTCCTAGCCAAGTTATCAGTTTCCTCATTGCCACTGTTACCTTCGTGTCCGGGTACCCAGGCAATTTCTAACTCAGCCAAGTTGGCGAGTTCCTGAATGCTTTGTTTGCATTCCTTTACTAGGGCTGAGGTAGTCTCCACTTTGTCAAGGGCTTTGATGGCAGCTTGACTGTCGCTATATATTATTATTTTACCTACATTATGGGTATATCACTTTTAATCATGTGCGCACACTGCATTATCCCAAATACTTCCGCTTGGAATACGCTGGTGTACTTGCCCAGATTGAAAGTTGCCCTTTTTGTGTCAGGTTTGGCTATGTAAACGCCAGCTCCCGATAACTGAGTTGATTCTTTTCTTGACCCATCAGTGTAGCATACTGCAGTGCTATCCAGATTGCCTTGCTCTATTTCCCAGTCTTCTCTAGATCTGATGCTGATCCTGTATTTTTTGTCGAACATCCTTTCCTTATTGATTAGGTCATTGTTGACCAGTATCATTGAAAAGTTTTCTTCATACATGTTACCTATGATAGCGTGGCCTTTGTCATTGTGTTTACCATTCCATAGATTAGTACTTTTAAGCTTGAACCATTGCTCTGTAGCTCTCTTTTTTATTTCAAGATCTATTCGATTGAAGCCCAGTATCATTTCTAAGGCGGCCGTCGGAGTTGTTCTCATGGCTCCTGATATCATGATACCGACTAATCTTTGTACCTTTGTGAGTTCTTTTCTGTTGTATTCTAATTGTGCCTTATGCCACCATACTAGGGCTCCGTGGAGAATTCTCGGTAGTATGATTGCCCTGTATATCCATTGGACTACTTCGGGTTTCATGCCCCAGTTTCTGCCAACGGCTCTTCTGCATTGCATAAGGGCTGTCATCGCCTTTTTGCTGGTTTCTATTATGTGTTTCCTATAGCTAAGGGCGCTGTCTAAGGTCACCCCAAGGTATTTGAACTCTTTTACTATTTCAAGTTCTTCGTTCTCAATGTTTATTGGGATCATTCTTTTAAGCTTTCTTTTGTTGGTGAACAGCATCAGTTTGGTTTTTGAAGGGTTCAGGTTGAGTCCTTTGTCCCTACACCATCTCAATGTTGTCATTATTCCTCTTTTCATTATGTCTCTGACCACGCTTAATACTTTGCCTCTTACAAGTAGGAGACCATCATCCGAATACGCTTGGATATATATATTCATAGCAGTGATCTTAGTTACTAATTCATCTATTAGAATGCACCATAGCAGTGGAGACAGACACCCCCCTTGGGGGAAGCCTCTTTTTGCTTTAATAGTGTATTTATTGTCTGCTAGTTCTGCTTGTATTGATCTATGTTGGTATACAGATAGTAGATAGCCTAGTTATAAACATAGGATACTTTTAATCCCGATATTTCCGCGGGAAAGGGAACCACGCGGGTGAAACCGCGAGCGGCCGCTAGTTTATAATATTAGTAGGACTTAATATACTTACGACCACATAGCTTTGTTCACTGTATTTAATTTCTGCGGGCGACTGAGTTCAACATGATAAACATTTTTGCTGGGGACTGTTATGCTTAGGGTTTCAAATTTTGGTAGTGAAGATGCAAATCTAACAAAACCTGTAATAAGAAATAGTATTTATAAGTGAAACAAGTGTAATTATCAATTCCACTTAACCTTTAGACATCCGCTCGACAGCCTGGGCTGTCGGCGGATGTCCAAAGGTTAATAAAAAATATTATAATGATAATTAACTAGATATCAATGAAAGTGTATTCTACTGAGTAATCGTGATATTATAGAATTTAATAAGAATATACTTCAGTTCCATTTAATTGACTCGTAAACTTTAAAAAGGATAATTTTATTATGTTCAAATTGCATATGTACAATAGGTAAAAGAAAAAAATATTGTAATTGTCATGAAAAACAAATGACAGCGAAAAGCTTTTAAGTTTATTTTTAAACCGTCAGTTCGATCTTTATATAATATAAACTTAACAAAAACAAGTGAGATAAATATGAATAAACTTACCACAATAAACACTGGATTTAGAAGAAAGAAATCTTGATAATGAATGCATTTTGCAAATAGTAATTATTCTTAATAGCAATTAGTAACTTTAGGAATAAATTATTACAAAAATTGGTTTTTAGTTTAAGTTAATTATTAAGTTTTTTATTCACATAGAATCTGAACAAAGTTCATAGTCCAAAAAACATAAAAACAAAGCACCAGCTGGTAAACAGTCAGTGTCAGTATCAGACAGACAGCTGTCAAGTCAACTCTAAAAACGTTCATTCAGCAATCAAACTTCAAACTCACCGCTAGGAGTAATAGTATTCTGTGTTTCAAACGTACAGGGGCTCGATTCTCGCGCCTTCGACATTTCGAATTCGACATTTTTTGGAGTCTAAAATTTGTATTATAAGCTAACTGAAAACAATCTTTGACATTATAGGATTATCAAAGATCATTGAAACTAAAGGATTTTGACAGTTGTGGAGATTTATATTACATTTTCAATTAATAATTTATTTTGCATTTTTAATGCTATTTTTATGTGGTAAATATTAAACAAGAAAATAAACTAGGAAAAAACAACTTATATATATCAGTATGTTTCTCCAGAATATTGTTTTAAGAATTCAAATAAATAAAACAAAATTGCCAACAAAAATTTATTAGTTTAATGGTAAAACGTAACAACAAACAATAAATAATGATAACATAGAAAAGAGGACAGGCTGTACGGGGCAAATAGGGCGGGCAACTGTTCTTCTATTGCCAGACTTCAAACTACTGCGTGATAACTGCAAAAAGAAAGATATTCTGGTTTAATCGGAATTAATCTAAGACATAAGAACTTTGAGGAGCTCGGTGACACAGTGGCTCGCGCGCTCGGCCTGCGATCGTAGCGGTTAAGCAAACTTTCGCAATGGTCGGTCACAGGATGGGTGACCAAATATTTAATATTTCGAGCTCCTCCATGCTTTGAAAGGCACTTTAAATCGTTTTTCCCGGCTCTATTTGTATTTGCAGTCGTTAAAGCCCCGAGAGATATCGAGATAAAAAGTAGCCTTAAGTTACTCTTCGTCCTTTCAAATAACTCTATACCAAAAGTCAAGCCCATTGGTTGCTTAGGGCGTGAAGAAAGGACAAACAAACACACTTTCGCGTTTATGATATTAGTTAGATTAAATGAGATTAGATAGATAAGATTGTATTAGTAGCAAATGTATCTTACTCGAAGCTGTGACGTTTTGTCCTAAGCTGATGAGCTCTGCTAGTTGCTCCAACTTGTTGATCGTGTGTTGCGCGTGATCTAACGCCAGGGCCGCGAGTATGGATGTCCCATTGTTATCACTGCAAAAGAAATATTCAGTAAGATACACATCAGTTTTAAGTTCAAAGAAGCCCGAGAAAACAGAAAATAATGTATTCCCTGAGCTGTGCTTGAGCATCAGCTCATCATTAGCATTGTAGGGAGACGCTTGGGATTGGGAACTCGATGGTTTCATTTATCAAACCCGAAATTATCCAGAGAACAATGGAATATCTATTGCGTCTCATAATCTGAGAGGTTAAGAGCTAGCGCAGACGACGGATAACGGAGGACTTTTTGTCCGCGACAAGTTTTTATTGTTAACCAAATAAGATTCAACTTAGACCGCGTATATCCGCGAAAAGTATGCGATAGTCCTCGTTATTTATTCAACTTTATTTTCTTAGTAATAAGGTCGTGTCGCGGACAAAAAAGTCCTTCAATGTCCGTCGTCTGCGCAGACCATAATATAGCTATCTTAGTCGCCACGGTACTGGAAACCTAATTATTTTTTTCTAGATCTTTAGCTAGAGATCAGAGCTAGGGTTAAATGAGTAGTCATCTGTTTTTCATTACTTATTATTTATATTACCTAGGTAAACAAGGTACGTACATCAAACCAAAAGCAAATTACTTACGTGGTTGACAGCAAAGATCCTAGTCCAAAAAGTGCTCGGCTCTCAACTCCATTGCAGCACTGTGAAAATAGGGAATAGTTACGTAATTAAAAAATCAATACCATTACTCATTAAAAATAGTATATAAAATGCGACGTCCTACACTTCGGGTTCCCGTTCCTTTGGCAAAATCTGTGTAAAAAGTATCATATTTTTTAGCGAGGCTATCTACTATCTATGTGTATAAACTCACATCGTACCCACACACACACACACATACACACACATTCATATACACACACACACACCCACTCACACACACAATATTTATATATGTATCTATAACACTAAAATGTAAAATGTTCATAGTTATAATTATAATTTTAAGTCTACTAGTTATACCATCACATCTTATGATCTCGATTGCCTCAAATTTCCGAGATGGTGGGAGCCTGATGACCTGTGCTTACGGCTATTTTTTACCTATTTCAGGCATCAGTCTCACACAAACTTAGCTAAGATTAGTACCTGAGATTAGTAAACTAAGAGTTTGTGATGAGAAATAAAGATTTACTTATTTATTTATTATTATTTATGTGCCTTTCATCCATTTTAGCGTGAAAGAGAAACAAATAAACAAATAGTAGGATGATATATTCATATAACTTCGTCGAAAGATAGCAGGTGAGGGTTAGATGCACGTCATGTGATCTAGGAGAAGCCTATATGCCCAGAGGGTCTAAAAAGGGCGCAAAGCTAATATTGCCAAGTTAATCCTCTGACAATTCATTAATTTATAACTATTTAATTTTGCATTTTACAATGCTATTTTTATGTGATAAACTAGAAAAAAACAATTAGTCTCATGTCGCCCTGACGGGATTCGAACCCGCATCCTTGGGAGTCCGGCCCAGTGCACTAACCAATTATGCTACAGAGACCTATGAGGACACGTCGAATTTTTCTAGTATATTCACCGTTCTACGGTGTTGGCCACCGTCGCTTCATCAATGAGAGAAATGAGTTAGTGCATTGGGCCGGACTCCCAAGGATGCGGGTTCGAATCCCGTCAGGGCGACATGAGACTAATTGCTTTTTTCTAGTATATTTTCTTGTTTAATATTTATCACATAAAAATAGCATTTTAAAATGCAAAATTAAATAGTTATAATTAGATGGCTGTTTCATCTTAATCGATAGTCAAACATCTGTAAAGCTGTTTCTTTCGAATGCGAGGATATTTCTTCCATTGATGAAGCGACGGTGGCCAACACCGTAGAACGGTGAATATACTAGAAAAATTAATTTATTTGTTTATTTCCTATGGGAATATGCTTTAAGTAAGTTTTCTTGTTGAAATAAAACAACTTTTCCGGATATTAAACCCGCTATATTTCACGAACTAAGATGTACTTGTCCGTATTTTTAGGTTTTTATGGGTTTTTTGATTTTCCTGACGTTTCGGCGCCTATTCAGCTGCCGTGGTCACTTTATAAGTATCAGTACACTATTTATAAGTCAATTATAAGTCACAGTCATTAGCCAGTCATGCCGTGACCACGGCAGCTGATAAGATACGGAAACGTAGATAAAATCAAAAAAGACTAAAAATACGGACAATTATATCTTTTCGACAATTATATTTCATTTGGATATGATTAAGGCCCATCGTAATATTATGATAACTGGAGGTATAAACATAAACCTTATTCCAGTGGAAAACGAAGGGTCAAATGATATTAACAATAGGAATAACTACTTGAGCATGTTGGCCACTCACGGTATTCTGCCTGGTCATATATTGCCAACAGGGAAAGATAGATGCTTAGATCACTGTATGCTGAAATTCAATAAAAATAAGTTAGTTTCACACATTGCAATTCTGAATACATCAACTACTGATCATAACACAGTTTTTGCAAAGGTATCTAAATTAAAGAAACCCATTAAATGCCGAAAGGTAGTGGAGTATGTGGATTATGAAAAAGCTCTTGTTAAGGTTCTAGAGAGTAATCATTACAGAAGAGCAAGGATGGGCCTTGCTCTTCTGTAATGACCCAGACTTAGTAGCCGAGCAACTCACTGGAAAACTAGCCAATTCTCTCGAAGATAGTAAAATTGAAAAAACGGTACCTAAATCTAAACGAATTATTAAGCCCTGGATAACTCCCGGACTTCTACGCTGTATCAAAAATAGGAACAAAATGCAAATGAAACTTAGAGCTGACCCATTGAATGAAATTCTGAAAATAACGTTTAAGAGATACCGAAATCACTGCAACAAATTACTAAAGAAATTAAAAATGAAATATGAGAAAGAACAACTGGCAAACTCCGTTAAAAATTCTAAAGTGCTTTGGAGAACAATAAAGGAAGTAACTCACCTGAATTCTAATAAAGCACCGAATTCCGAACTGCTAAATATTAAGGACACTGAAACAGATTCTGCAAACTATATATGTGAGTTCTTTACAGGAATAGGTAAGAGACTAGCTGAAGATATTCATAAAAGAGATGCCACTACTAGTGTTGAAACACAACGGTTTCAGAAACAATCTCATCAGTCATCCTTCGTCCTCTTAGAGACTGATCCCTATGAAGTGGATTGTATCCTTTCTAGCCTTAAGTCTGATAGTGCGCCTGGCTGGGATAATATTCCAACTCATTTCCTAAAGATGGCACGATCTGTGGTGGTCCCCGTTATTAGCCACCTGGCTAATCTTTGTTTTCAAAAATTTGAATAATGGTCAAGTATTTATCATATGCAGATGATACTGCATTAATATTTAAGGGTTCTGATTGGAAATCGGTTTTTGAAAATGCATAAGTTGGCCTTCAGAAAGTATCACAATGGCTACAAGATAACCTGCTCACGACGAACTATATATGCTTTACCATCAATAAAACAACCCAACCTAGTAGTGATTTATCACTGAAAATACATGAATGTTACGATCCTTCTAGCTGTACATGTACTACAGTTAATAGAGTTAAAAAGGCTAAATATCTAGGAGTCATTTTGGATCAACACCTAAACTGGCATTCACACATCGAGGTTTTCTAACTCTATCTACATCAGGTTTTCTACATCACTACAAAAAATCTTATTAAACAAATATATATTGCTTTAGCTCAGTCTCTGATCGGATATTGTCTCACGATCTGGGGAGGGGCTCACAAAACTAAGCTAATAGAATTAGAAAGAAGTCAGCGTTGTCTACTTAAGGTAATGTATTTTAAGCCCTTCAGGTTCTCCACTAATCAACTCTTCCATTTAAGTGAACTCCTATCAGTAAGAAAGTTGTATATACTCCAAACGACCCTAAAGTTACACAAATCCCTCCCATATAATAAAAAAATCGTTAGTAAACGAAGGGGTCTTAAGGCAGCTTATGTTCAGAAATCACGAACAGAATTTGCCAAACACCAACATGCAAGACTATCAGCGGCTATGTACAATAAATTAAATAGTGTCCTTAAAATTCATGAAAACAACTTACGGAAATGTAAAGAAGATATATTAAACTGGCTTTTATCTAAGTCCTATGATGACATAGAACAGCTATTGCAGTGACTAAACACTCACACACACTCACTCACACACACACCTACACACACACACACTCACACACACACACCTAGATATTTACTTAGTCAAGTTTTGAGAGCGAAACAAGGCTTTTTTAAAAACTACTTTATTAATACAAGGTTGCCGATATTGAGGCACTAATACTAGGGTGAGAGTACGTCCGACCGATTCGGAGGTCTGAACAAATCTACTCGCAATATTCCTTATTTTTAATATGTCTTAAAAGCTAGACTAAACAAAACGCTACTAGGAACTCGAGGAGCGACGCAAGCATTTACTTTGTAAGCCCCTTTTGTTGCAAAGTAAGCCTTCTTAATCTAAGACGGAGGGGTGAGGGGGAACCATAACTCCTCCATCCCCAGATGGAAAATTATCGGAATGTTCATTTTTGGATTTCCGATAATTTTTCATAAAAGTCACTTTTATGATTTTAAATTTATATAAAACTTGAAAAATGATTATAATAAAAATTAAGGTAAACAAACTTAAAATTATATAAAATAGCACATGAAAATCAGTTTCCTTCTTATTCAAACCACTGGTTAACACTTCACTATTTCTTACATGGTGTAACATGTACTTTACTTCATCCAAATTGATTTCTTTCATGTTGAGTGCACTTGCACCGGATAGCGTTGCCTTCTGTGGTATTTTAGGTAGATTTATTACAGGTACTGCAGGTATATGATCCTTTTCAGTGAAAACTTGATGTTGTCTAATTCGCAATCCAGATATCTCCACTTCGCAGAGTTTTTCCATAGTAAGTATGTATGTCCCGGAGATTGAATACTTATGTATTTCGCCATTACACTTTTCTGTCAGAGTTTCCTGAAGTTTGGTATGTATTATCCAATTTCCTGGCTTTATGCGTTGTAGTTTTATATCTTCTATTTGTATGGGGTGTTGGATACAGCTGCTGAGGTTACTCTCAAATTTCATAAGTTGCTCTATACATGTGACATCTTGATACAGCGCTTGATCATCGTTGGTGCATAGGAAGTTATCTCTCGTAGCAAGGCCGCGACATTGTTTCATGATCGGTAAGTAATTTACACCTTTCGCCAAAAGGTAGGGAAATTTGGGAAATATGGTAAGGGTTACATTTTCAGATTTATGGAAAACAGGTAGGGAATACAATTTATAATAGTTATAGGTAATGTTGTCTATTAAAGGAATTTCCATGATAAACGTTATCTGATCTTTCTTAATATATGACTTTACACAAATAGTCTGTTCTAATTTAACAAGGTTATTTTCATTAGGGGTATACACTAAGTTTCCATTATTTGAAATTAATTTTAAATGTTCCAAAAGTTCAGTAGAATTTATAATAGATTGATGTAAAATTGAGGCTTTACTTAATGCTAGTGCAGTTTCAATTTCACTTAGTCTAATGAAAATAGTTCTGAAACTACTAACAAATATGTTATAAACTCCCATTAAATATAATGACAATAACCAATCATTTTCTTTATCTAATAAATCTTTTATACTTGTTTCTACTAATTTTAAGCGGCCATCTAAATTGACTACGTTATTGTTAATAATTTCAGTTGTATTTATGATGCTATCAAACATTGAAGAAATATAAGTTAATTTCTTGGAAACTACCATTTGATTTTCACCTAATTCGGAAATCAACTTATCGTATTTAAGTGCATCTTCATGGTCTAGGTTTCCAGAAATTATCTTAATTATGGAACCCAATGGGTTAATAAGACCTCTTTTAAATCGTTGCTGTGGAATTAATTGATGATACTTATCTATTGTAATATCGCGAAGATATTCTGCGTGTTCTAGGATGCTGATAAAATCGTGAGGAAATGATCCATTTGAGGTAACTAATATTTTTAATTCATTAAATTTATTTACTGTATATTCTAAATCATTGTAAACATTACTTAAATTTATGTTTTTAATAATTGTCCATTTATCTATTTCTAAATATGCTTGACCTTCTTTTACAGGTAGTATTCCTGGATTCCCGTCAAGGTTTTGAAGTTGAAGGGCCCGCACCGGCATCGCTACGGTCAGTAAACACCACCTGTGGAGGGCGTTTAATATTTTTAATTGGTGCTTTAGTTTCCCTATCACCTATCTTGAGTGGAACTATATTTCTACTTGTTTGTCCTGTAACCTTTGCTTTGGAATATCTCGGCTTGTCTTTACTTTTACGTTTGTTAACGTCTTTTACATAAACGGGATCATTTTCGGAAAATACCAATTCTTCTCCTCCTTGTTTATTTCTAATTTTCTCTTTATTAATAAGCATTTTATCGGACAAATGTTGATATAGAAATTTAGTTCTTTTTAAATGATCTTTGACTAATTGTTGGGTATAAGATTTTTCAAACTCTATGTTAAATGGATTATTAGAATCAGTATGTCCGAAAACAACTTCGAATGGGGTTAAGCCCGTAACTGAGTGTATGGTGTGATTATACGCCATAATAGAATAAGTCATGACTGATGACGCATCAGTGCATTTCCTTTCATACTTGGCTATTCTGTATATTTCTATTATTGTAGAGTGTAGTCTCTCTATCAAGCCCATTGAATTTGGGTTATTAGGTGTACCAATGTGCAGTGTAATTTTATGTAAATTAAGGAATTCTTTCAAAAGTTCATTGTTAAATTCTGTACCAGGATCGGAACTGATTTTATTAGGAATCCCATAAAATGAAAAATACTTCATTAACGCTCTTACTATTTCAGGTGTTGATTTGTTTGAAATTTCTATGGCTTGACCAATCTTGCTAAATGCATCGATAAGTGTTAAGTAGTATTTTCCTTCTATAGAAAAGGTATCTATAAAAACTTCTTGGAATGGAGCATTTTGTGTTTGGGTAAGTTGTAAAAATGGTTTAATTGGTTTTCTGTCATACTTCATTTTACGGCAAGGATCACAACCGTTTATAATTGCAGCTACTGTTTCAGGCATGTTTTCCCAGTAATAATTTCTCCTAATTCTGACTAACGTTTCCTTTATTCCTCTATGGCAGGTTTTTCCATCGTGATGTTTCAGTACTATAGCCTTTTGTTCTCCTTCATCATCAACGTAAACTACTCTTTCCGTACATTCATAAAATTTTACCGTGTCTTTTTTAAACAATTCTATTATAATTTTGCTAAATAATGAGCGATGTTTTTCTTCTTCAAAGTAAATGAAATATTTAATTTTTGGTCGAATATATTCTTTTAAAAATGTTTTTACTAATTCTGGATTGTTGATAGGCATAAATACTTCTAAGATCTTTTGTTTTTGTCTGGAAACATCCTTAACATTTAGCTCGTTTTTAAACCAAGAGAAAATTAAAATTTGATTAGGTTTAGTGTCAATTGCTTCTTGCAGGATTGGGATACCTGTTGACTCTAGATCTATGGCTGAATGTATTGTTTGTGATTTATTACTTTCCGTGGATGGTGTTTTAATTGGATATTCTAACTCGTTATCATCTGATATTGTAATTGGACTAGCTGAGGTAGTTTTACTGATATCTGAAATTGATAAGGTTGAAGAAGAATTACGTTTTTGTGCTTTTGATAATTGTTTTATATTTTTAACTACATCTTTAATATGGTCTTGTAAACTTATTTCATCTTCATCTACATTTACTTGCATTGATTCGCCATCATCATCTGAATCTAATGCGTTAACTTTAATACGTGATAAGGCGTCGGCATTGGTATTTTGTTTCCCGGATTTATATATAATTTCAAAGTTATAATCTTGCAATCTCAATCTCCATCGTGTTAACTTACTGTTCGGATCTTTAAGTGAATTTAACCAAGCTAAGGGACGGTGATCAGTATAGATGTAAAATTTCTTTCCATATAAATATGGTCGGAAATGTTTTATAGCCCAAATTATGGCAAGGAGTTCACGTTCTATTGTACTATATCGTGATTCAGTTTCACTCAGGGTTCGACTAGCGTAAGCAATTGGCTTGTCGTTTCCAATCGTACCTTGCGATAGTACGGCACCTAGAGCTACGTTAGAGGCATCCGTAGTAAGTATAAATGGTTTATCATGATCAGGGTATTGAAGTAACGGAGCATGTGTTAAAAGTTCTTTGCATTTATTAAAGGCGTCTATGTAATTTTTATCTGCGATAATTTTATTCCGTTTCTTTAAGCATGATGTTAATGGCTTAGTGACTTTTGCAAAATCTGGAATAAATCGTCTGTAATATCCTACAAGACCTAGGAAACTTTTAATTTCTGTTGTGGTTTTGGGTAAAGGGAATTTTAACACTGCTTCAATTTTATCGTTGTTGGGTTTTAATCCATGCTCAGTTATAACATGTCCAAGGTAAAGCACTTCTTTCCGTAAGAACTCAGTTTTGTCCAGTTGAATTTTGAGGTTATTAAGTCGTAATCTGTCAAATATTAGTCTTAACTTTCGGATGTGTTCTTCCAAACTGGTCGAAAATACTATGACGTCATCAAGATACACCATACAATGTAAGCCTTGAAGACCTCGCAGTACGTTGTCCATTGTACGTTGGAAGGTAGCAGGTGCTGTCTTTAGTCCGAACGGCATTCTTTTAAACTCGTAATGTCCGTTCGCAGTAAACGCGGTTTTTTGCCTATCTGCCTTCTCAACTTCAATTTGGTGATAGCCACTGGCTAAGTCTATTGTGCTAAAGTAAGTACTTTTCCCTAATTTGTCCAGAAGGTCGTTGATGTTCGGTAAAGGATATTTGTCGTCAATTGTTATGTCATTTAATCGTCTGTAATCAATTACCATTCTGTATTTAACTTCCCCGGAAGCGTCCATTTTTTTTGGCACTAAATGTACAGGAGCGCTCCACGGTGAATGTGATTCTTGTATAATATCTTCGGATAATAATTTGTTAACCTGTCTATTGATTTCTTCCGCTTGTGCGGGTGACTGTCTATATTGCTTTACATAAATAGGGTCTTCGTTTTTTGTTCTAATTTGGTGCTTTACTTGATTCGTGAATGTTAATGGTAGCTGATCACAATAAAAAATGTCCTTATAGTCTTTACATAGGTTATATATCTTATTTCTTTCTTCGTCATTAGTATGGTCGAGTCGGAGTTTCTGTAAGTTAGTTTCTAATAGTTGGTCAGTGTCTATTCTGTCGGTCGTATTTTGCAGGAAATTTGTATCACAGTTAGTACTTTCATACTTAGTTGCGGTCAAAGGTTTAGTCAAAACTAGTTTGATTGCCTTATCAGATATATTTTGTATAACTGTAGATGCATAGCCCTTTTCACATGTTACTAACGCACTTGGCATTCTAATGTGGGAATTAAATTGCGTGAAATTTAAAATAGCTTCACCGGAATATTGGTCTGTCGGTATTTTTACGCGTTTTTCGCATCGGGAAGGTAAGTGAATAGAATACTTTAGATTATTTACTATTGGTATGCAAGTAGTTTTAGTTTTTAGAACAAGATTTTTTAAGTCGATTACTGCATCTAGACTTTGTAATAAATCATTACCAATAAGACCATCGTACTGGGTGTCTACGTCATAAAGGTAAAACTTGTGAAATTCATTACTTTGGAAAGTGGGTAAAAGTGGAATATTAATAACTTCGTTATGTTTACTTGAAGCGTGCGTGCTGACAACTTCAAATGGTTCATGTTCAATAAAATCATAGTATACTTCATAAGCTATATGTGGACTGAGAAATGATCGAGCACTACCGGTATCGATCATCATTTTTGCGTTTATTTCTGGTAAATATATGTACGGTAATTTTAAATTAAGGTTACAATTTAACTCTATGATTTCGGGTCTGTGGTAGAGGCTTCTGTGTGAAAATTTTCAGACGTAGTGTTTTCTGAATTTTCAGGTTCTATTTCGTAACAATATTGCTCATCATAGTCGACGAAGTTTTCATTGTAATATTCGTCGCCTGTCGGGAACATGTTATCAGGATCATGTAATTCACTGATATCTAATTCATTTAACTTAAGTTGATTAGGTATTCTAGGTGGAACGGTTCTCATAGAAATGTCAGTAGTTTGATGTCTCGGGTCCTGTATTTGTGGCGGCCTATAACCGAACTGTTGACTATTAAAATTTGGTCTGTAACCAAACTGCTGGTTGCTAAAATTTGGTTTATATCCAAATTGTTGCGGCAACATATTAGGGCGATAACCGAACTGTTGCTGCGGCAATATCGGTTTATAACCAAATTGTTGGTTTGTTACATTAGGACGGAACCCAAATTGTTGCGGTGCCGATTGAAATTTATTAAAAGGTGGACGGTACCCTAACTGCTGTGGTGTAGATTGAAATTTATTAGATGTTTGTGGAATACTAAAATTAAATTTCTGTGAGAATCCAGGATTTAAATTTTTGTTGGGTGTAAAATGCCCGAATTTAAATCCCTGATTTTCTGCTGTAAAAATCGGTTTGGTATTTGTATTAGTATTAGCACTGATTTTATTTCTAATTTTATACTGTTCATGGAAGTTAACTTCTTCCAGAACAATCTTTAAGGCGTCTTCCAAGGTATTTGGCGAACGTAATCTAACAATACGGACCATTTCCTCAGGAAGGTTATATAAAAATACTTTTAAAGAAATGTCATTGTAAATTGTTATCTTTGCTGTTTTCATACTGGCATCTGAGATTAAATTTACTTTAGATATAAGAAGGGACCTAACGCTTTGTATTCGGTTACAAAAATCTAAATACGTTTCACCAGATTTAAGCTTCAATCCTTCTAATTCTAGGCTAATGCACTGTTCACTTCGAGGATCTCCAAAATGCTGTTCTAACAACGTGCGCAACTCGGACCACGATAAAACATCCTCGCGTTCAGATAAAAGAGCGGCAGCGTTATCCGTAAGTCTGCTGGTCACGGCGTGATAAACATAGAGGTTCTGTCCTTCAGATCCTCTATATTTACTAATTACGTATTCGGATTTCCGAAGGAACAAGTTGAGTTGCCTCTTATCGCCACCGTATAAAGGAATAAGTCTCAGAATTTCATTTGGAATCGCGATTATTTCATCCATGGTGATTTATTAAAATTTAGTATTCTTGTAAAGTGGTTGATGTTAAGTAAAAGGATTAATATTGTAAAAGTTGTAAAATTGTAAATATCTGTGATGTAGAATGGAACGAAAAGTAACACAACGCTATTCTTAATATATATACTTATAACTAACACAATTGTATAACACGTTAAGCTTAGAACTAAAATTAGCTGCGTTTGAAATTATTTAAAATATTTTTTTTTTTTTTTATTTTATAAATTCACTATAAGATTTTCACTTAACTAATTGGCACTTTCAGAGTTGTATGTAAGTTACCGTATTCTAATTTAAACTTAATAAATAATCATTTACAGAATTGCATGTAATATGATCAGATAAACGCTTTTACAGAACACAAGAAAAACACAGGGATTATGGAAAGGAAGGCGAAAAGTTTTACTCACCAACCGATCAACCCCATGCTCAGGAACTGTTGAAACTCTTCTTGACAAATTTGTTTGGTTCGCGGATTTACCCGTTTTAGCTATTTCGCGACGCGATCACTTCAGGCGAATTTGGACACCCGTTATTAGCGATACGTGCAGCCTTGAGTAAATCCTACCGGCTGCGCCAGTCAAGTTTTGAGAGCGAAACAAGGCTTTTTTAAAAACTACTTTATTAATACAAGGTTGCCGATATTGAGGCACTAATACTAGGGTGAGAGTACGTCCGACCGATTCGGAGGTCTGAACAAATCTACTCGCAATATTCCTTATTTTTAATATGTCTTAAAAGCTAGACTAAACAAAACGCTACTAGGAACTCGAGGAGCGACGCAAGCATTTACTTTGTAAGCCCCTTTTGTTGCAAAGTAAGCCTTCTTAATCTAAGACGGAGGGGTGAGGGGGAACCATAACTACTTACACAACACAATTGTTTGATGATAACATAAATAAATAAATAAATTGCGTGTATTATTTAGATGTCATTAAGCTATGGAAGAGCGGGGCCTCCTGACACAAGTGTCTCTGGAGTCTGGACACTTTATAGGTTGGTTCCAGCCACTTATGTAAGAGCAACGTACTTTGTTTATGAATAAAACATTTTTCATTTTCATTTTAATTTTTTTTTCATATTATATCGTTTAATATCTGGAACACTTGTTTTATTTCAATGAACAGTGCGCGCCAAATCTTAACATGTAAGTTTCAAAGAAATTCAAAGCAAACTCTGCTAGGTACACTGACACTGACGCTGTTCTAAACTCCATAGAAAATAAACACTTAAATGAACTGTTAGGGAATTCACTAAGCAATATTGCGTTAGCGCCCTTTCTAGACCCTCTGAAGTGGAAGGCTATAATTTAGTACTACGATTTCAGAACTCGGGAAAGAAAGGTTTTATATAAAGCCGGAAGGGGGAATACCAAAGGGGATGGTTAACAAAGATTATGGTAGCTAGCCAGGCGGACATAGAACAAATCCTAGCATCAACCGAGCCGAATACAATACCTATTCTACCCAACACCCACTGGAGTTCGAGCCAGGCTTAAAAAAAAAAAGTATCTCTGGGTCATATACTTTACTAATTGTGTCACCATTATGAACACCCTGTGTGTGACACAATTAGTATCTGACCGGCCACCTAATTGTCTAATTTAAAATCTATCACAATACCTTTCAGAGGTATTGTGATTGTGATATTTTCGTCTGTCATATTGCTTAGACAGTTCAATTTCGTTTATTCCATTCTCTCATACGGCTGAAGTCCCATTCTGGGAAGATCCCCCTCAGGGTGTCAGTCGTGTAGCTATTCGATTTCAGACGGTCCCCCTCTCGGAGCCGTCACTTTTCATTTAGATTCCGGCCGGTGCCCCGTCTGGGTGTCGGACGTATTTGTTCTTCTCCATAGCGCACTTCACTTAGGTGAGTGACGCTCGCGCCGTATCCATCCCCAGGGTTACGGTCGCTTCAGACGTAGGCTGCCGTCTCTTTCCGGGGACTCCAGCCATAAGGTGGTGTTTAGTCAGTAAGAGTCTGACATAACCTTCGATACAGCCGGCCGGTATCCAATGCAGGATTCACCACCTCCCTCCCCCGCGTCCGGAGGGTTGCCTTTAACTCGGGAAAGGCACAAAAAAAAAATATATATATTCCATACCTTTTAAAACGCGTTCCGATCACAATCCCTTTCAAATGTCAAATAGTGACGGCCTGAATAACTTTCAAATTACGAATTGAAAGGGATTGCGATATATTTAAAATTAGACAATTACCCCCGGTATAGGCGGGTAGTAGGTAGTAAAAGTTTTACTTACAAGCACCAGGAGTAGAGGCAGCACAGTAACGACAATTTTGACTGGCGACATCTTGCGAGTATTTAGTAAAACTAACTGATTCACAAGCTACGCACTTTTCGATTAATACTACGATGGGTGCGTGTGATGGTTAATATAGCGGCGATTTACAAAGGCTAGCCTTGTTAGTCTAGGAGATAGCAGCTTTTTTATGACATGTGTTTGTTTCTAACGTTATAAATCTTCCCCAAGCGCTGAAGGGACGGGAACTACGATGAATTTTGCTATTACTCTGGTCTTTTAAAATTGTATAATTTCGTTGTCGAAATCGACGACTACTAACTTAGTAAGTAACCGCGATTGCACCATTATTAGAGACCAGTGAAATCAAGAATAAAGTAAGCAAAGCAGTTTTATTTTTCCGTTCTCTATCTCTAGGCCTATAATTACCATCACAAGAAGGGTACCTTGCACTACATTACCGATTGTTTCTTTCACTTTATTTCTTGGGGCGAAACAAATTAAAGGTCTTACTAGAGAAAATACGGTATTTATCACACACAGATAATACCGTATTTTCTTAAGTCAAAGCACAGGAAACTCATATTGTGTTGTGGTTTGTCTTTGTCACTTTATTTAAATTCATGGAGAGGGTAAGGAAGTCCTGATGCTATAGTGAAAACTGAACAACATTATAAAGGTACTTATATTGTTATTAGTGTTGGTACAGTCAACAGCAAGTCAGCTTCATAATAGTTTCACAAAAACCGCCACTATTAAGATGGCTGTATTAGAACAAATGTATTGTTTGCTGTATTAGAAAAATTATGGACACTCTGAGGGCGATACTGTACAGTCTGGCCGACCCCTACCGCCTACCGGCCGGCGGGGCTATTACCAAAAAATTTGCAATTATCGCGCAGATACCGCGCGATTACTGAGGAACGTCAAAATAAAAATGGTATGATCATTGCTGGCCGATCGCTCGCTGATGGTTTGGATAGCGGCGTCTCACTCACTCGCCCTCCTACTTAGGTGCGAAAGTGAGACGCCGCGTGTTGCTATGACGCTAGCGCCAAAAACAAATTTGGTAGCCATAACAGGAACTAAATAAATGGACATTGTAGTTCATCATTTGGTCGGAAGAGGCCGCACTGTTAATACGTGACGTAAAGCAATTATCGCGCAATTTCTGCTGTCGCGTTCCTGTTACAAAGATAGGTAATAGCCCCGCGGTGTTGGTATCGCTATCGCTACAGCTATTGCTTCCGTATTGACATCGACGTGTCAATTTTAAAGGGGGTCTAGTTAAAAACCAGCGTCAGCTTCAACAGTGACACATGCTGAACTAGATCCCTTTTGATGCAGCCATGTGGAACATTTTGCTGTAAGATTTTTGTGTATTTTTGTCATATAAGTTATGTCCACTGTCTGTGTCAAATAAATGTTAAGATTTGATTTATTTCTCAAGGTAATCGTATTCATTTGACAGTTCATATCGTATCCGATCGGCTACAATTTGTATCGAATGACATACATTATGATGCAATATGAACTGTCAAAGGATTACGAATGACTTGTGAAGAGTACATACAATACAGAGCTCAGTAAAATACAATCAAAATCAAAAAAAAAAATGTATTAAAAAAAATTACAGTATCGTGCAATGTGCAATGCTAGTTTGCTATTTTTAACTTTCAGGCGTTAAAAGCAAAGTGCGGCAAAGGTCGGTCGAAATGGATAAATGAACATATTTTTCCGGTCACCATAAAAAATTAAATATAATTAAATACAAACTTAATTTGCATTTTTATGTTGTATTGATTTTAAGTAGATAGAACTCAGTTGTCTCTCTGTCCTGGACTTCGCAAAGCTAGGAAAAATCCGGGAACACCCGAACGGATAGTCATTAATCAACAATCCAGGAACTTCCCGGTAGGCCAGTAGAGATTTTTAAACCGACTTCAAAAAAAGGAAGAGGTTCTGAAGTCGACTGTATGTGTTTTTTATGTATGTTTTAATTTAACGTCGCGTCGTCAGCTGTTGTCAACCGATTTTGATAATTCTTTTTTTATCTGAAAGAACATACCTAGTTCAAGTGTGGTCCCATAAAATTTTTAGGTACAAAGATCTGGTTAGTAGTTTTTTCATAATCCTGAAAAATATCAATTACGTTTTGGAAAGTAATACCTAGATGACATCATTGTTGTGTATGAACTGATTTTTAGTGGACATAATGTAACAAAAACTGTATTTGCTAGCATATAAAAGTAATTCTGCGATTAAATTAAATAATTATAATTCTATTTATCTATACAAATAAATTAATAATAAACATATAAACATACTACACTACCTTATACTAACTATGTAACTAAAAACTTATTGTAAAAAAAAACCTACTTCAAAAAGTAAATAATAACACTTTTGGAGTCGGTGCCTACGCAAGAAAAATAGTTAATAAAAGTGCGATGTTTTATGAAATTTTTATTTCAGTATTTGTCTTTAATTTTAGATATTTTGTTACTCACACTAAATTATCCTTAAAGATTAACACTATCGATTGGTACCATAAAAGTACACGATGTTATAATTCTCATTTGAGCGGGTTCGATTCCCGGTGCAGGTACGTGATTAATTAAAAATCATATAATGCAGTTTTACTTAATTTTGAAAATTAAGGAATGCTCCCTTTGAGTTAAATTTGCTAACATCAATATTTAGGGTACTTTCCCTGCGTCGAAAGTCTTTTTTCCACCCTGTATTTTAATCCTAACCTTGGAATAAAGACTTTCGAATGTCGAAAAAAAAGACTGTCGAAAATGACTGAACGAATTTGGATGTACACATGTTTGGATGGCTCACACATACTAGTTTATACTAGTATGTGTGAGCCATACATCCAAATATGTTCAGTCATTTTTGAGTGATTGGATAACAATAACAGGCCTTCATAACATATTATAATATTATTAGGTAAGCTGTTAGGTAGAATTCTACAATAATTATAAAGGCACAGTACTAATCATCTAAACCAATGCAACTCTTTAGAAGGTACATGTTAATGTTAAGTACCCTTCAAAACAACAAATGGCCCTGTCAGTGTCATTGGGTTAACAAGCAATGTCAAAGGTATGGCATTACCACAATTAATGGGAAATTAGGTCTCATGTTTTACGCTTGTGTAATTAAACGTTGCGATCGTTAATTGGCGCCAATGCTGTGAGGCTTATTAAAAAAAGTTTAGTTTAAATAAATGGAGTTTTAACTCTCACGCCCGAGTTATGAGACACAATAGATATTCCATTGAAATAAAACAACTTTTACGGATATCAAACGCGCTATATTTCACGAACTAAGTTGTAATTGTCCGTATATTTAGGGTTTTTAGGGGTTTTTTGATTTTCCCGACGTTTCGGCACCTTTTCAGCTACCGTGGTCACGGGATGACTGGCTACTTATAAGTCTACCCTCGAAAAGTTAATTTATTTTTTCGTTCGGATACGGTTAGACATTTACTACTGCAACAATTATTATTGATTTGATATTTTAATTTAATTATTATTTTAAATCTTTATTATTAAGAAAAGAGAAAACTAAAGACTTTACTGGCAGTTCACAAATTGGGAGGACCTTCGAAGAAAGAAGCTGCCAAGAAAACTTCGAAAGCTGGCCGACCTCCACGTTTATAAAGAATTTAAGATATGTTATCTCCACCTTTACTTTTTTATATTTATTAATCTACAAAAAGAGCTAACCGTATCTTTGGGTCTTGCAGTGCGTGATTTGGGTTGAGACTTTAATTTATGGAGAATAGGGTCCCAAGCTGGTGGAATGTGGGTGAGTGCTGGTGGTAACCAGGTGGTTTTAACTTAAGGGGATACTCGACTGAAGTGATATAGTAATGAGAAAAGGTCGCGCTCGAGAGTGAGACAAGTTTTGCAGATTAAGAGAAAATATCACGAAATCACTTCGTAGTGATTAACTATAGCGATTAAAAAGAAAATGAAACTACGATACGATCCTTAATATTAATTATTGGTGTCCACTCATTAAACCAAATTCCAATAGTACCTTTAAGTAACCCCATTGGTATTGGTATTGGTGATGGTGATGGGCTCTTTTCTCCGCATTTAGACTCTCATTTGGTCCGTTATGCGTGAACATAGCATCGGTATGGCTAGTCAAGCCATCCCAGCTCCTTCCAGAAGCGCAGAAGTAACCCCATTTGAGAATTATCTTACAAAAAAAACTTATTTTTGAGGGGTCATTTTGAAAAGAAATAGTGTCGAGGCAAAATCATAAAATCGTGTTTCTGAAACTATACAAATGTCTTTATTATACTCTTTATTGCACTTAAAAAACATAAAAACTAAATACTTTCAATAAAAATCTAAATAAAAGTATGAAGAAATTTATATCTTAGATATTACCAGATTTGTAACATCTCAACTGTCCTATAGTTTTATACCAAAAGGTACGGACTTTTTCGTTATAGTGTCTTAACGTTAGTACTATTGTAAACTACTAGCATCATTAAAGTGTATCTTTTGTAATCCTGAAAAGATTGGGGCCTCCTAACACAGGTTTGATACTTAAAAGGGGGCCCCAGCCATTATAAAATCTATGTAAAAAGATACAAATATATTTTTTTAATCTAGCCAAAAAAAACGAAAAGAATAAAATCATCTTCATAATTTAGTTTTGTAAGTAAAGCAAAGTTTGCCTTCTTGTTTTCTCAAGATGCGGTATTGTTGTGTCATGAGTTTTTTTTAACTCTGTTAGTAAACATTTAAACAATAAGGTTTTTCTTAATGATTAAATATCTCAAGAAGTCGAATGACTAAAAAGCTAATAATAAAAATGCACTATGCTGCAATCATTGCGGTCAATGAGGTAATACAGACTTGACTGCATAATTAAAATGAGTAAGACATGAAAAAGCGGAAAATTATGTGTCAAGTGCTCACTGCATATTGCATACTCACCTCCCTCGGAAAACTATTACAGTCCTACTAATAATAAAAATGTGAATGTTTAATTTTTTCGACGACCTCCGTGGTAGAGTTGTACGTGCACACCGGTTTCAAGGTGTCGCCTACTCTGAGGTCCCGGGTTCGAATCCCGGTATGGGCAAATGTTTGTGTAATGAATATGAGCATTTCTATGTGATAAATATTAAACAAGAAAATATACGGGGCGACATGAGAATAGTTGCTTTTTTCTAGTCCCGTCAGGGCGACATGAGAATAGTTGCTTTTTTCTAGGATAGCATTTCTACCTGAGTCATGGACGTTTATATGTATTTCTACACATAAATACTTATATATGTATAATTGTATGTATTTATATCCGGTTCCTAGCATCCCATAACACAAGCCTTATAATGCTTACTTTGGGGCTAGGTTAATTGGTGTGAGTGTAAGAAATATTTATTTCATTTATTTATTTATTTGAAGACATCTTCCCATTCGATGAATGTATCCACCGGTGTGAATCCACATAGCATAGCATAGCACCTATCCTAGCGAGCCACCTATCCAGCCACCATTGGTGTGAACGTAGGCTTATTACCAATATCGAATAAAAAACGACAAAAAATCACGTTTGTTGTATGTTCTTACACGTTTGTTGTACCTTTTTAAATATTTATTTTTTACCTATTATTCAATTTCTGCGTCGAAAAACACATTCCCCGGCCTAGGCTGGTAAAGTATTTTTTTTTAATTTAGAAAGAAAAATACATGCCGTTGCGTTCCGAAACGCACTATCGACTTTTTATATTACATTTTATTCTTATTTTCAATAACTTAGAATTAATTATAATACTCCTTTTTGTTTGTGATTTGAGAACTATTTGTTAGGTATAAGAATTTTCAATTAACGGTGGGTAAGATTTCACAACCTATGGTTGAATTTCGGAACGTGACATAAACCTTTATTTTTAAATTGTCTGTGCTTGTACAACCTCTGTCAATGTCCACATTTACCGAATCGTTTTTATTGATATTTTATGTAACAATTTATTCCTCTTTGAGTTAACTATAATAATCCCTTTTTTATTATTTTAGTTTTTATATCATTAAAACAACAAGAATAAGGTATATTTAGATTAAACTTTTCTTAAAATAATTTTTTACCGGAAGTTGACCGCGGAAACAATCAAAAAATTTTCCTCGCTGTTGTGAGGTGAAAATTTGTGTGTTGCGTTTGGCAGAAAAGTTTTCAGAATCTCGTACCTTTGAAACCCCTACGCTCAGGATTCAATCGATCCTAGAATCCTTCGCTTGCTCAGGTTTGCAATAGACGTAACTCATCGATAAATTACAATTTTCCAGCCTTGCATAACCAATAATTACTTATTCTGTTTTTGTTGTTATACCATCATCTGTCTAGCTATCAAAGTTCATGATATACATCCTGATGACAGACAGTGGAGTCTTAGTAATAGGGTCTCGTTTCTACCCTTTGGGTACGGAACCCTAAAAGCTCACTCAAAGCGTATAGTGTCTCAGGAGACGCTTATCAAATATAGGTATCATTCTAATTTAAATTCATGACATAACCGAATGCACTGAATTGTCATAATAGAACGGCTTATCCAATTTCTGACCACACTTTGTCATCGTTTGTTTTAGGACGTGATCTTGGACACTTATGTCACTTAGAAGAAGAATCAGATCGTTTGAAAACTTTATTATAGGTTTAATGTACTGTATTAATGAAAATTACGTCAGCTTTGAGTGATGATAGCTTTTGGGTTTCAGCTTCAGGCATTTATGAAAGAACTGGCAAAAATATTATTTCGTAAGCTTGTAGGAAATTACATTGTTCAAGTTATCAAAACGCTCATAAAAAAAAACAAGTGATCCAAGCTGAACCAAATTTTTAGGCAAATATTCCGCATCGAACAAAAGAGAAACACGTAAATCGGATCAGAAATCTCGGCGTAATCGGTGTACATACATACACAAAAAAACATACCAACTGAATTGAGAACCTCCTCGTTTTTGGATGTCGGTTAATTAGTGTCAGCGTTGAGAATAGGGTAGCTTTTTGATTTTAGTTTCAGGCATCGTTTCAGGAAAGAACTGTGCAAAAATTGTAAAAAATATATATTCGTGAAATGTAAGCTTTAGTAGTTACTTACTACTTTAAAAGTTAAAATACCTACCCGTAGTAAAAGTTCACACAAAAACATTTTATAAAAAAAATTCAAACCGACTTCAAAAAGTAAAAATTGAAGTCGGTTTGAATTTTTTTATAAAATGTTTTTATTTCAGATTTTTTAGTTACATCATGTGCCGTTACTTACACTTAAAATCAGTCCATACACAACAATGATGTCATCTAGGTAAACGACTACTTGCCAAAACGTGATTGATACTCGTATTTTTCAGGATTATGAAAAAACTTCTAGCCAGATCTTCGTAAAAATTAGATGGGACCACACATAAACCATTTTCTTTCAGATAAAAAAAGAATTATAAAAATCTGTTAACAACTGGCGAAGTTATTGTAAATAAATACATACATAAAAAAAGCCGTCGACTTTAGAGCCTCCTCCTTTTTTTGAAGTCGGTTAAAAATATAACGAATTGGTCATAAGGAGTTTAAATCTCATTTCAAAAATAGTGAGCAAGACAATAAAGAGTCCTATAAATATTTTTATATTGAATGTAAAGAAAATCCCAGAATGTAGTCTTCAAGTTACAAATGAAGTTTTTGATAGATGGCTTAAATAAATATAACAAGACTGTTTCCGACTATGAAGTAAAGATAATAAGATACATAAACTTTTCTTTAATAACGGACTTTTTCTCTTTAATCGTAATTTTTTTGACAAAATGTAAATAAACTATAATGGGAATCATTAACAAAAATAAAGTAAGTTTTCACATTCACAATGCTATTTTCATAAAACTTTTATGCTAGAAAAATGTTGTCTCCATCTTCTCAAACGGGACTCGAACCAATAAATTTTGACAACTGGCTCTTGCTCTATCTTTTGCGCTTTTGAGATGTTAGAATGATATTAGAAAAACAAAGCTGTGAAATTTGTGAATGCAAAATTTTTTATCAAAATGGTCGTGGGTTCGTGTACCATCTGAGCTTGCAGAAATGTCGCTTTTCTCAAAATAAAAAATACAAACTAATAGTCACATACATATTTCAATATTTCAATTAGGAATACCATTTTTAGGCTTCCGTAGCATAATGGCAAAAAACGGAACCCTTAATTCGTCATGGCTGTGTGTCCGATGTATGTCACAGCTACTTTTTTAATATGAAATTAAATTAGAATTACACAACTATAATTGCCTTTGATGTAAATACATACAACTATTAAGATCAAAGTACAAATATTACTTAAGTTAAATTAAACTTTATTACACTAGGTAGCACAATATGCTAAGGAGAAATCGGGACTCACAAAACAGATGAAAATTACATTAAAATAGACTCTATCTCAGTAGAAATAAGTTCTAGTTTATATTGCATTGTGCTTAAAGCTCTGAAGTCACGGAGGTTGTGTGTGTTTGAATATAGGATGTTTTGACGTTGTAGTGATGTGTTGAATTCGACTGATACTTAAAGTATCGATCTCGACAGTTTAATAAAATATCGTGTTGCACATCCTCTGAAAAACTGTCATATCACAAAAAAAGGGTTTTGAGAAAAACTTTTTTTATTATTTTTATTTTATACATATTATGTTACTGTATTATTAAATAAAAAAAAAACGCTTTTTTATGATTTTGTAATTTTTGCATTTTTCAATGTTATTTTTATACTTATGGTAAATTTTTTAAATAGAAAAATATTGAATAAAAATTAACTAGGCCACAAGTGAATTCTCAGACGGGAATCGAACCCGCGAGCTTTGGAAATCCGGTCCAATGCTAATTTCCAAAGGTCGCGGGTTCGATTCCCGTCTAAGAATTCACTTGTGGCCGAGTTAATTTTTTCCAATATTTTTCTATATTAAAAAAAAAATTACCATAAGTATAAAAATAGCATTGAAAAATGCAAAAATTACAAAATCATAAATTATTGGCAGTTGCATCTTAATCGATCGTTAAACATTTCGATCGAATCCCGTTCGATTCCCGTCTGAGAATTCACTTGTGGTCGAGTTAATTTTTTCCAATATTTTTCTATTTAAAAAATTTACCATAAGTTTAAAAAAACGCATTAATAAAAAAGAAGTATTCAAAAAAACTTTCGCTCCGTGAATAACCGTCACTTGCGCTATCTTTGGACAACTATTCAAACGAATGTTATGACTGTTTTATTGATCGGTAGAGTAAATAGAAACTGAACCAAACTGAACTTTTATGTCAAACCGAGTTATACTTGAGTTTTGAAGGTTTTTCAGAGGATGTGCGTTGTGTAGAATGGTATGTAGTAAAAGATAATAAGTAGTAAGAGCACAATATAAATATAACTAAAGCTTTTTTTTGTGAGATGATACAGTCAGATTTTGTTTAAAAGTTATTATTATATCCTTTACTTTATTAATTATGATTAACTTATTTGCTAACTAAAAAATAATGTTGTTGACAAACACGAAACTGTAAGATAAGTAAAATATAGGACTTAAATGTGAGATGTTAGAAAATCTTTTTTATGACAGGTGATGAGATGACACCTTGTTTGCAAGAGCTACGTTGGATCCTTTAGTTTATTGATTATGATTAGTTCATATGCTTTGTACTCACTAGCTATGTTTGTTTAGAGTGTGATATATTAATAAATTATGCTGGTGACAAAAACGAATGTTTAAGAAAAGTAAGTAAATATGAGATGCTAGAAAAACTATTTTTTAATGCGTGATGTAATGACACCATGTTTAGAAGAGCTACATAAAACGAGCTTTAGGTTAACTTTGTGATAATCTCTTGGTAATTGAAGGCAAAGTTGATGGAAAAGCCAGATTATTAACAAATTCTTATTCTTATATTATAAGTTTTTCTAGTGAGAAATCAATGCGTCGTTGATATTGGTATATTTTTGTTGTACAGTTGGGGAACTTCCCGGTTGACCAGTAGAGTTTTTTTAGGGAGCTATATTTAAAAAAGTAATAGATATATAGAGAACGTTTATATCACAAATAATAGAACATTAACAGGTTTTTCATTTGAATAATAAATTATTTCTTTAGCCATATTACTTTACCAGAAAACGTTTCCCAAAAAAACTCTACTGATCAACCGGGAAGTTCCCTGATTGTACATACAAGTAATTTAACATTAAACCATTCAATATATTTCATTTTATTAACCGCCTCTGTGGTCTAGTGGTACAACCACCGGTATCAGACCCAGGGGTCCCGGGTTCGATTCGGTTTGGTTGGTGGTAAGACTTGTTCTAAGTCCGTCTGGCTAGCTACCACCATCTTATCTAAGTCTGATGCCATAACAACAATGTTTTCAGCATTGTTGTGTTCCGGCAGTTAGAGATAAGATAGCCAGTTCCTCAGTGGTTGAGGATTTCGATAGAGGCTCGCTTCCATCTTCAGCCTTATCAATACCTACTTAACATCAGGTATGATGAAGAATAAGAGTCTCACCGTCGTTCATAAAAATAATTAAACTTTACAACATACTAACGTTTACTTCGGTCATATCATATCATGTTCCTCAGCTTCACTTCAAATTTGCACGATAATATCTATGTCCCTTAAAGTTGCCTCGCGCCTATACTACATAGGCGTGAAAAAGCAACCGAAAGGCAGAGTTACTTTCATATTAATTTTCAAATCAAGAGATAATGTTCGAAAATACTTTTGATGGATAAATACTTTGGATTGTAATCAAAACACGAATTCAGCGTAGTCGTTCAAAAAAAAATTCAATCTCGATAAAATATCTTATCGACATCAAAACGTCTCCATCGAAACACACACATTCCCAACAGTCAGCGCATTCCTATCGAGGAGTGTCACTGTGTGCGTTGACAACGCTCGGAAACTAAACACAGCCGCGGAAAATAAAGTACCAAAGCGTTCGTCGAAAGTCCTCTCTCAGTATAGTTTTCGAACGCGTCGAAGCAGTCGCGTTGCCGATCGTTCGGTACGTTTCAAATTTCGAATTCACAACTTTTTTCAATGAAAATGCGAATGCGTTCCGTTTCACAACTAGTGTTTTCTTTTTAACTATCTTCTTTTTCAATTACCGTTGAGTGACCAAGGAGTTTTTAACGCAAAAAGTTCCTGAAAACTGTGGTATTCAGTGTGAAAAGTGTAGTTTATTTTTATTTTTGTGCATTTTGTGTTCCAAATGGATTATGGTTTATTTTTAAATGTTCGCCCATCGTTTTATGCGTTTTGTGTCTGTGTTATTTTATTTTATAGCGAATGCGAAAATAACTTGAGCGGTAAGGGATTTCAGGTCGGCGCGGTTTGTATGGCGCCGAAATATGGAAATTACTGTTCACGGGTTAAATGTGCCGTTACTTACATTGTCGCTCATCTTCAACGTCTTGTTTCTACGCTTGTTAAAATAATAATAAAAAAAGATACTTTTATTACTACTAAAAAAATATTAGCTTTTGATTTACAAACTCAACATTTACTTGTACTGATTTACGTATATCGCATGCTCTACCTGTATTTTCACTGAAACTGAATACAAATATTGAAAATATTTAGGCAAATGTCAATTTATAGTATTTATAAATTGCATCTTCGCAGATACAAAAATAGTTATTAGCTTTGAAGTTTGAACATTCTAGCCTAGACTTGAGTATGCCTCGGCTCTGCGTAACTTACCTTAAACAAAAATAACTTAGGTATTTGCTTAAGTAATAGTATAAGTAATACAACGAATTAAAACGATTGTTAAAAGAAATTATAATTTTATTTACTTACATAATTTGAAGGCCTTTACAGTTTTAGTAGAGTTAATAATGAGTTTTTTAGAATAGGAGCTGGTAAATCTAGAAATGGCCGACTCCTTTGACTTTGGCCTTTAGTCGCAGAACAGCCCACATTTTTTTTTAAGTTGCTTAATAATTTTGTATGACCTACCTACTAAGTGGTACTTACTTACCATACTGAAAATAATTATAATTTTATTTACTTACATAATTTGAAGGCCTTTACAGTTTTAGCAGAGTTAATAATGAGTTTTTTAGAATAGGAGCTGCTAAATCTAGAAATGGCCGACTCCTTTGACTTTGGTCTTTAGTCGCAGAACCACCCACATATTTTTTTTAAGTTTCTTAATAATTTTGTGTGACCTACCTACTAAGTGGTACTTACCTACTTACCATACTGAAAAGTAATAAAAGAAATGTGTCCACAAAAAATACTTACTTCTTAAAAATACATTGAAATTGCAGTTTTGTAAAGTAATAAAAATGTTTCTGCAAATTTCGATCTTTACTAAAGCATCGTTATATTTTTATTTGCAAAACATTATACCGTGTCGCTATTATATAAATACTGGTTAGCAAGAAAATATCTTGACCTTGGCATTACAAGTGTTAAATGAATGATGATGAATAATCTTTACGTAACGATCTACTACTATTAACAATTTTTATTCTACGATATCGAGTCTCAAGTTTCAGTTTTTCTTAGCCAAAGCAAATTTGTTGATTACACTCAGACACGAAAAAAAATATATAATCCTGGTTGGGCAATGGCAAATTGAATGTCTTTTTACGGAACAATTATATTTTCATCGAAATCGATTCAGTATTTATTCATTTCTTCTACTTTAAAAAAAATATATTTTTTTTAAAGTAGAAGAAAAATGGTTAACCGACGCATTTGACACATATTTTAATAGTGAAACAGAGAGAAATTCAGGTTATCAATACACCGATAAGTAGTGACTATCTTCTAGATATCAGCTGATTGTGTTATCTATGGTTGTCAGAACTAGACAAATCACGTGGAATGAGTTTCTCCATTCTTAGCTCAATCTACCGTAAAATGTCTATATATTACAAAATATATTTACTTGACATTGGCAAAATTCGCGAATTTTATCGCGAGCACGCCATTAATTAAGAAAGAAGAAGAAGATCACGTGGAGCATAGTAACACAGTTTTGTACTAAAACAACAGGTTAATAAATAGTTACGTTATGATTCGTCTACAACTACTTGAGTTTGGAGTATATCTTTTAAATTAAATGAAACATTAAAATAATCAGGCGTTACCACATCTAAATATGAAACCAAAAATATCTAGCATAATTCCGCAAGAAACACGAATTTTTTTTCTTGCTGAATTAAGCAAATTTTTTTGGTGATTTGGATTTCTCCAAAGAATTTAAAAAAAAATGTATGTTTTATTAAAAAATATTTTTTTAAGAAAATCACCCTAGCTAAGTTTCCGTGCCGTGAATGTAGAAAAAAACTATTTTCATGGTAATAATACAAGACACAATACGACGATCTTAATAATACGGATATAAAAAGCTAATTTTTAAACGTGTCATATTACCATACATTATGCCCCATTAGAGAATGACAGCGCTTCTTTCATCCCATTCTTTCATTGTCATTTAAATTAAAGTTTTTTTTTACCGTTTTAACAGTCAAGGTTTCGCGTCCCTTTGGTTTCACACCTTTAATTTTATCCGGTGGTATGTCCCCTCTGTTTGATCAGGAAACATTTTTGGGATGAACTTTCAAGGTCAAAATTAGGGTTGTCACTTGTCATCATGTCAGTAAAAAATTAAGATGAAGGTCAAGTTGATTGGCGATTTTGTAAAGATCTTTAATCTAATACTACAGTCAAGTGCCTGACAGTACTTAAAGTTACGAAATCAAATAACATATACATTAAAACTTATTGTGGACAAGAGATAAATACAAAATGATAAATAAATAAATATTTCTTACATTCACACCAATTAACCTAACCCCAAAGTAAGCACTGTGAGGCTTGTGTTATGAAATACTAGGGTAATGGATATAAATACATAATTATATTAGTGTTTTTGTGCAGAAATATATAATATATAAACGTCCATGACTCAGGTACAAATGCTCGTATTCATCACACAAACATTTGCCTCTACTGGAATTCGAACCCAAGACCTCAGAGTACGCTACATTTTGAAACCGGTGTACGTACCACTCTACCAACGGAGGTCGTCAAATGACAATGATTTTAATAATGTCTGCTTCCTTTTCGCGAAAAGCGATCAAACGTTTATTTAAAGGATTTTAAAGAAAAGTTAAGACATTAATTACTACTTCTATTATAATATTAAAAAAAAAATCTTTAGAAACAAATCCCTCATCTTGACAATTCCTTTTTATATAATAATAAAAATATTAAACTTTTATTATAATAAATAAAAGTTTCTTTTACAAAAGGTGTTAACCCTAACTTTAACTAAAAGTAATCCCACGGTTAGAGGTAAGTGCAAAAGGGATTATTTTTATTAGAGGGGAGGTTAGACTAAACTACATGATAGATAGATATTTAATTGTTTGAAGCTTTAAATATTTAATACCTACCTTTAGAAATGACGAAGCATTTGTAGTAAAACCGTGACAAGTTAAAAGTTATTAAAAAACAAATACCTAGAACAAAATATTGTGAAAAAGAGATGCCATAAGTTCTAAGTTCCCTATTGTCTATTAAACAATCCTTGTTATAAACATCGTTCTGTAATCTACAAATAACGACTGAATGCAACTTCATTTAGAAGTCAATACCGAAATCGAATGACATTATATTTACAATTTTTATTTTTATTTGCATTCCAAAATGTTGCAAAGTTGGTTAAATATTGTTTTTTATTTATTTATCGTATATAACCTTTAAAATATTATTTCACGTATTCAAAGCATGCAAAATACCATAGGTATAGGTATTGTAAGCGCACAGGTAGGTTCGAAGTCCCGTCGCTGGTGGGGTAAATGATAACTCGCCTTCCCCCGGTTTTCAGGGGACTTTAGGGAACTGGGCGAAATGGTTCCGACTATGGTGACTGATCGCCCTTCCGGCTTTGCCGGCGTCCCTCCTTCCAAATAATAAAATAATAATAATGCAAAATACCAATGAGGTATAAACTTGAGCTATCGAGGCTCATAAGACGCTTACAGCCGGTTCCACCAAAATTCATTTTACAAATTCGCAAAAACTACGTTATTTGCTTGTCAAAGCAAATTCCATACATTTTAAATAACTTTATTTTTATTTTTATTAACCTTCATCATACCCGATGTTAAGTATTGATAAACTTGAAGATGGATGAATCCTCAACCACTGAGGAACTGGCTATCTTATCTCTGACCGCCGGAACACAACAATGCTGAAAACATTGTTATTATGGCTTCAGACTTATATAATATGGTGGTAGCTAGCCAGGCGGACTCACAACAAGTCCTACCACCAACCAAACCGAATACAAATTGTGCCCCCGCTGGGAATCGACCCCGGGACCCCTGGGTCTGATACCGGTGGTTGTTACCACTAGACCACCGAGGCGATTAAACAATGACAAGCAAATTACGATATACTTAAATACAAATTAGTAAAAAGTATATAATAATAATAATAATATTATTATTATTATTATATACTTTTTACTAATTTGTAAAATGAATTTTATGTTAGTGTTACTTGGTCGGTTAATGAGTTGGTAAACTCGGGATTAAGTTTAACAGGGTGCAACTCGATAAAAACATTTAGAAACTGAAATTTAAAAAAAAACTTTCTACCTATTACATAACTATTACACAGAATATATATTTTTATGAAAGTTACAGATACTTTAAAAACAATAGGTATAGGTGGAAGTTTTTTGACCTACAAGACTTTTTTATCTGTCAGTGTTTGTTTAAAATAGAGACATAGATAGAACCTCTACCAGAACATAGGTTAATAAATAACTTTATCTACTATGTTGCGAACACTCCTATCGCATGTCACCGTATCAGCATTGAGAACAAACAGACATATTGCGTTTTTTTATTTATCTAACACGTGTTTATTTAGTTCAATATATTTATTTGATATCAGCCAGCTAGCCAACATCATGCACATTGATCTTATTCCAAAATAGCTTAAGCAAGAATGTAAATGAATAACACTCAGACAGGACAAATACAAATGTTCGTCACATAAATATTTTTACTGGATAGGTATCGTACCCACGACCCCAAGCGTAGTAGGAAGAAATATAATAAGAGATTCAAAGAAAAAATATTTACGATGAAGTATGGCATTAGTTACTTTTCCTTTTTTGTGGCCAAATCAGTTTCGATGAGAAAAAAGGTTTCTAAACTAAACATAATTAAAAGAAACAAAATTTCTTACTTTTATTAAAATGTTTCGATAAAAAATATAATTAGCTTAAATGCCTCTAAATTTTTTTTAAATATTATGTAGTTACTCTACACATTTTGAGTACGGTCAACGAATGGGGCCGGCCGTACTCAAAATCGGCTTCATTTGACAGATGGATGTGAAACATTGCTGCTTCTTTTTGACACAAATGAAAACTTACCAAACATTAAGAGCAATATGTCACATCTATCTGTCAAATGAAGTCGATGCCGACGACACTTGCGCGGTATGGCCGCAGACATCTGCGCAGTAACTATACATATGGTCATATAAAGATAACAATAATAGTAGACATCATTATAGTCTATTTTACGTTAGTTTCCCTAATCAGATTAAAACAACAAGGTTAAAAGATTAGCAGCTCATTTATGTAGCTTGTGACCATGAATACGTTTTTTTTTATCTTACAATCAAGTATTGTTTTACGGATTAAAAATGTAAAACATCACAAGATATGTCTCTGAACGCGTTTTTTAGAATGGGATATTCAAATCTTTTGGGAAATTCACATTGCTCTGTTCAACTCTATATTTTTAATTCGAAATAAGTTCAATCGTTATTTTTTTATGCTTTCTATTCCATTATACTGTTATTAACATTGGTACGCTAGTACCTACATACACATCACTGGTTATTATACGATTTCGTTACAGTAAATAATGCATTAATTACCAAAAACATTCGGTTTATAAATAGGCGTACGATAAAAACCAGTCGGTAAAATTAAGTAAAAAGGTAATTGTATCATCCTATCGTGGCAGTAATTAGTTAACTTATGTGAACACATTTTAATCGGTCGATTAAGACGGCTTTTAATCGAGAAAGGAAACAATTTGAGAAGCAATGAATCGAGTTGCCTCCAATTTGTTACCACAGACGATGGATTGTTCTATTTTTGAATTTTCCGGTGGCATTCGTCTGTGTCTGTTTTTAATCATACCTTTTAAAGCAAATTACAGCTTCATCACATGCATATTAAAATTTATATAGTAAAGTTAAACTGTTATTTTTTAATATTTCTTTTCCCAGAATCTTTTGTAGTCGACTTACTCGTAACTAGCCATTTCGTTTAAATGAAAAATGCCAAATAAAACGTTTTTTAATACTGATACGCTGTAAAGGTAAAGCTAAGTAATTGGTACATACATACAAACATACATAATTATAGTAAAATAACTAATTATATTTTAAAGGAAAAGAGTTTTGCTTTTTTAGGTCAGCAAACTAAATATCAATAAAAGTATAATCGAATGAAACTTGAAAAAACTTCTATGTAATGGATTGTGTTGTTTTTATTTCTACAAAACATAATTTGAAACATGATCGAATAAAAACACTCGAAAGCCTAACCATAAAGAATTTAATAACTACTCTTATGTCAGTCATCCGATTAAATAAAAAGTATTTCATTCATTGAATGGTGACATAAATTATTTAGTATTAATTCACTGAATGAGGGACTTTGAACCGGTCCACTCATCTGATTTACTGGACCAATGCGTTGGACCAACATATCGCACCAATGTGTACGAGACCTTTTAAACCGACTTCAAAAGAAGGATATTTATCAATCTTCGCGTATCGCGAATATATTTTTGACTTGCAGTAAGCTAACTAGTCACCTGTAGTATTTAATTATTTTCGAAATATTATTTAGAAATAGTTTTTCGTTAAATTATAAAAAAATAGGATAAAATTTCTTTAATAGCTTTTTTTTTCTTCTTCTCCTTATCGTGTCGACTCAGGCTTCTCTAAGTGTGAGGACCAGCCTGCGTAGCATGAACACCTCGACAAAGCTTTCTCGACACTTTTCTCGCGCGAGCGTATTGTCTGTCCCACTCACACCGTACTGATATGAGCGGGACAGACATTGCGAGATAAGCGTCGACAGCTAGTCACGGTGCGCATGCTACGCTGGCAAAACTTAAATAATTTAGTTTGGATGTTTTGAGATTTCAAGTTTCTGAATAAGTAGGTAGTTAAAACATAATAATAATTTCAATTGAGATCATTACCCTCTTGGTATTAGTAAAACATGGTATTCACCAGCATCGGCTAATTTAATGTCCCCAGGGCTGGGGCACTAGCCATCTTTATCGGTGAAAAGCAGAACGGGCCATGACCCACCAGGCCACCACGCGGCCCAATGCCAATTTAGGTTTTAACGACTGCAAATACAGCCTGGTCCAAACCTGGGTCCAACAAAATGGGCCATATTGACGAATGTGTAGCGGTCTTTATACAGAGATCAAGGTATAAGTTGATAGGTGATTGACTTTTGAAACGGCTCTCAAGAGACAGCGGAATAAATACATTTTCATAAGATATTAACCTCCTTATTGTAGAGTGGTACAGTCAACGTCATATCATCCGCTACATTTTGATAATTATTATTTACTTTATAATCACTTTTATTAATAATAGTAATAAATGGATGGATCCCTTTTACTCTTTCTTTACGCAAAAACTATTGAATGGATTTGGATGAGATTTGTCTTACAGATAGTATATAGCATGGATTACAATATAGAATACCTTTTTATAACTTTTTAATTTTACATTTTACAATGCTATTTTTATGTGATAAATATTAAACAAGAAAATATACTAGAAAAAACCAACTAGTCTCATGTCTTCTTTCATTCTTGTTTAATATTTATCACATAAAAATAGCATTGTAAAATGCAAAATTAAAAAGTTATAATTAGATGGCTGTTTCATCTTTATCGATAGTCAAACATCTGTAAAGATGTTTCTTTCGAATGCGAGGATATTTCTCTCATTGATGAAGCGACGGTGGCCAACACCGTAGAACGGTGAATACACTAGAAAAATTCGACGTGTCCTCATAGGTCTCTGTAGCATAATTGGTTAGTGCATTGGGCCGGACTCCCAAGGATGCGGGTTCGAATCCCGTCAGGGCGACATGAGACTAGTTGCTTTTTTCTAGTATATTTTCTTGTTTAATATTTATCAGAATACCTTTTATCCCGATAATCCCACGGGAACGGGAACCACGCGGATGAAAGCAGGCGGCATTCTAAATGCGGAAATTTGTGAGAATGAATGTATGTTACTCTTACACGCAATAACTACTGAAAGGATTTAGATGAAATTTGGCAGTCAGATAGTGATAGCCTGGATTAAACACTTTTTAACCCGATATTCCCAAGAACCGCGGCTAGTAATTAAATATTATGGCTTGGAAAAGGAGTCCCAGTATTTTATTAATTAACTTTTATCTGTGATATGAAGGCACTAAGTAGACTTGTCATTTTTAGTTCTAAGATTGTAAGTAGAATAGGCTTACAAAGCCAAAGTAACAAATATACCTATACCTAAACGTGATCAATCAAGTTTCTATATTGTATTAGATAATAATCAAGATAATATCTGTATTGATCATACAATGACAGCATACAGTGACAATGACAGGTGTTTAGTATGTATATTAAGTATGTATTTACAAAAAAAAAGTATATAAGTATGTTTATCCGTTATCTAGTATCACTGTCATGTAATATAACACAAGTTCTTCATGAAACTTAACGTGGGACTAGATAATTGGTGTGATAGTATGCGAATATTTAATATTTAATTTTAATTTAATAGACATGTAAGTACGTGATAGCAATCATGTCACTCATCGTCACACCGAAATAACTTCAAAATACTTAAAAAAAATCAATTATTAAAATCAGAGGTCCTGGCGGAAGTCCATAAAGAAATATAATCCGGTAAAAATTTAAGATTTAAGATGCAGTAAAGAACGTAAATGTAACTATCTACACGTGCTTCGCCTTACACGGAGCATCCTCAGGAGTTGTTAGACCTTTAGTACCAAGCGCCAAGTGGATTGAATCCTCAGTGCTTGTTGGAAAAGCTGATTTTCAGCAAAAATACTTAAAATCATACTTCGAAGTGAAGTCACAGTTAGGGTTCCACCTGTGACTTCATCGGTGAGGTGTCCGTAAGCAGACGTCATAAGAATCACTTAAAAATTTCGTGGCGAAATGTTGCTCTGACCTACTGATAACTCTTCCAACCCAAAAAGGGAATCATAGCAATTCAATTATCTAATCGGATTTTGTATGAATTTATAATCTGCCTAGGCATTTTTCAAAACGGCTCATTCTACAATCGCCTTCGACATATGCACTACAAAGAAACTGACAAACTGTTTTCACATTTTACCATTATGGATTTAACTTAATCGTAGTTATGAACTTTGTGGGTTGTATCGATTCTACTATTCTCATGGATAGGCTTTATCGATAAGTTATCAGATTTACGTCACCATGCCCTCGAGGAAGGTAGCCGATAAAGAGATATGGTCTCAAAATAAACTGTTGTAGATTTTATTATTACTTCATAAGCATACAACCTTTATGATGGGCCTACAGCCATCTCTTAGCGCAGTATTATTTCAATCTTACCATGATATTTCGTACTATGAATCTTTCAAAGTAAGCTTGTTTTTAGAAGGAAGTTTTGTGTTTTGTTTTCGCTCAATCATCACCTCCAAAGTGTGAAGTGTGTCAAATATGACAACTTGAATAAAAACAAAACGTTCTTATGACATGATGGTTTCTAATAGATGATAGTAGGACCACTGAGCGACAGATACTCGTAAAAACTATTTTGCTTTCTACCCTAAGATTTAGAAGCTGTTAAACTACGCTTAGTTTCGATTTAATGTTTAATATATCCAAAAACTACATTCATAGTAGATTTTGTAGAAAAGCCTGTGCAATAATGCGATAATAAATCATATACCTATAGATTTATATCGAACAATTGATAGCCTTATAAAGGTAAAGTTACTCACTACGTGCGTCTACATCATTAATTAATTTGCTAAAAAATTAGACAAATTATTACTCGTGTCACCCTGTTTAAAAAAAAACAGTTTTTTTTAAAAAGCACCTAATGCTATATTGCTAATCGAATGTTTATTTTCTATGGCGTTTAGAACTGTGTCAGTGTCAGTGCAGCAGAATCCGCTATTATTTTTTTTAAGACAAGAAAACTTACTAAAATCAAATTCCATAGGAAATAAACAAATAAATGAATTGTCATGGAATTAACTTATCAATATTGCTATAGCGCCCTTATTAAACCCTCAGATTTGTGGCTCCATAAAATTGGGCGATTCTTAACCTTCGTCATACCTGATGTTAAGTATTGATAAGGCTGAAGACAGGCTGAAGATGGAAGTGTGCCTCTCCCGGAATCCTCAATCACTGAGGGACTGGCTATCATATCTCTAACTGCCGGATCACAACAATGCTGAAAACATTGTTGTTATGGCGTCAGACTAGCCAGACGGACTTAGAACAAGTCCTACCACCAACCAAACCGAATACAATATGTACCCCCACTGGGAATCGGACCCGGGACCCCTGGGTCTGATACCGGTGGTTGTACCCACAGAACTTTAAAATTTCCTTGTTCTGTGGTTGTACCACTAGACTACAGAGGCGGTTAAGATGATGTCGCATTCCAAAAAGCTCTGCAGTTCTGTCTGGAATAATTTCTAATAATACCAATCAATGTGGTAGGTACCAGTGCAATTAGGTAATGCCGGTACTAGATAACGTTTTGCCGGCCAATAAATCTCTAAAGATGGCACTATCGCGAAAGTGTGTCCCACTGACCTCGACCATACTATTTCATAACAAACGTCTGATTATTAATTGAAACATGATAAGGATTTGATTCATTTCAATGCGTTTTCTCTTTCTTAATTGGGTTTGTTGTTTATTGATGCTTTTTTGCGGTCATTGACTGTTTATAAGATTTAATGACTTTTAAGAATATAAGAAAGAGCTTAAAGTATGAAATAGTAAGTTGTGTTCGATTATTTCATTTGTTGGCAAGACCGGTGGTGTCCAGAAACAATATCTATTGTGTCTCATGATCATAACCTGCGGGTGTAGGACTGAAGCCGAATAGCAATGAGAAACGCGCTCGGGAATGAGACTGATTTTGCAGATTAGGCGAAAGCACTGCTGCCAAAAACCACGAAATCACTACAGGTAGTAAATGATTATAGTGATTAAAGAGAAAAACTGTTAGCTGCTATAAATTATTGGTGTCCACTAATTAAACCAATTTCCAGTAGTATTCGCAACCCCATTTTAAAAGAATTTTCGTATTTTTAAGGGGTGTTTTCGAAAAGCAAAAGTGTCGAGGCAAAATCATATTTCTGAAATTTTACAAATCTAGATAATAGTGTGAAGAAATATATATCATATTACCAGATTTGTAACATCTTTATCCGTCCTATAGTTTTATAACAAAAAGTACCTACGTACTTTTTCCGTATAGCGTCTTAAGAGGTTAAATAATTGATCGTAAACGCCATAAATTAAGCATCGATTAGCAAAATTGATCGTAAACACCATAAATTCATCCATCCTTGGTTGTTGTGAATTGTCTCATCCAATATAGGTCAGTAGAATTCCGAACGCAAACACGAACAGCCTGTGTAAACTGTATGTACAGTGCAAGTACAATTGGGGAATTTCCCGGACAGGTAGAGTTTATCGGGAAACGTTTTTTCGAAATAATTTATTATTCAAATGAAATGTCTGTTGTTTTAATCTTTTACATTTTAAAACGAAGTTTCTTTATAATTCCTACCGGTCGATCTTGAAGTTCCCCCGACTGTACATGCTCCTTCTTAATTCTTTTCAAAATTCCATCTTTCCTTATAAATTCTTCTGAATAAAAAAGTGATCGTAACCGCCATAAATAGCATCGATTAACAAAATTGATCGTAAACGCCATAAATTCAGCCATCCTTGGTTGTTGTGAATTGTCTCGTCCAATATAGGTCAGTAGAATTCCGAACGCAAACAGAGAACACCCTGTGCAAACTGTTACTGGAAACATTTAATGTCACGACTGTTTGGAGAGGGAGAGAGACGAAAGATGTTTACGTCGATAATCGGACGCAAAACGGTCGTATATATGGGGATTCAGAATGATGATTTTATGAATTACTATCCTACTAATATTATAAATGCGAAAGTATGTCAGTTTGTTTGTTCCTCTTTCACGCAAAAACTAGTAAACGGATTTGGATAAAATTTGGTTTGTAGGGACTTCAAGTAGTGGATTAATACATAGGCTACTTTTTATCCCGATATTCCCATGGGAACGGGAAACACGCGGGTGAAACCACGGGCGACCGCAAGTAGAAAATATGTAAGGTCAACGTATTTGATAAGATGAACTTAAACTAAGAAAATACTAGGAAAAGATTAGACGGGACACAAGCTTAAGTAATCTTTTTTAAGATTTGTCTAATGAAAGTTAGAATTAAAAAAAAAATAGCACAGTAAATGCAAAAACAGGAGGGATAGGATAGGAATAATAACGTGATTGCGAATTTTACTATAAATAACTAAATATGCTCCAATATTAGTCTTTTTTTACAGATATATAGTAACTTTCTTTTTCGCCTAAGTATACTGTAAAGAAATCAGAAAAATCATAATTTTTTATGTTTTTGTTTTTCACTAACAATTTTTAATTTAACTCTTTCATACTCTATCGTCTGCAAAGGCCCTTATAAGATGTTATTACAAAACAAAAACATAATATTATTGATTTCGTAACATCGCTAACTGATTTCAAATCTACATTTAATAGACAGGCCACCGGCCTATTGCGAATTCAAGGCCGGTTATTATACGCGCCAAATCCGATTGTTTACATGTTACGAGTCGTTAGCTGTTGACAGAGGTTAAGCTTCAATGAGCTTTGTGAAAAAGTGTCTAGTCATGCTTTGTTTGATTCGTGTTGTTGCACAATAAGTTTGTTTCTTGATCGTTTAATTCATTATTTTTAATTTTGGACTATTTAAAGTATGTACCTAAAAATGTAAGTTTGATTGTAGCATCAAAAAGTAAGCTCCACCGTCTCTGAGGTCTTATTAATCTCTTTGCCAAAATTTTTAAGAATTGGTTAAGTGATTTTGTTCTGAGATAGTTAGTGACAGTTACTTTCGCGGTTATAAAAATAGCATGAAAACGAATAACATTATTTAGAACGCAGTAGTAGTAAAAAAAAAAAACGCAAGTCTGTATCGAAGACGTAAAACTATGTTTAAATATCTAAATGATCTCAACTGCTAAGACTGTAGAAAAATCTCGTTTTTTAAATTTATAGGATTTATGGTTGAAATTAAAGTTAAGGGAAATAGGTCCAATGTACCGTAAGGCTAAATTAACTGCATAGATAAAACGACTAAGCATAGTTAAGTTGTAACAGTAGCCTGTAAAATGTTAAAAGAATAAAAAAAGTTGTTTTTTTTTATGGTAAAAATATCTGGAACTATATTCATCAAACCCAAACCGGGCACCGGTGTCCAGAGAACAAACGAATATCTATTGTGTCTCATAATCAGGGGCCTGAAAGAAAATCTTTTTTAAATATATAATTAAAAATTATAAAAAGGTCGATCGAATCCACGACATTGATTTTGAAGTTTCATGAAGTTTTAGAATTAATCTATTGTTTTGTAACAATATATTTATTTATTACAAAAGCCTACTTTAGGCTTTGAAATAAATAGATTTTAAAGCCTACTTTAGACTATATTTTGTTAGTTAAGATGATCGTAAATTTACAGATTACAGTAGAGTGTTTGGCGCAGGGGTACTAACCGGTCGAGGTCCCGGGTTCGATCCCCGGACAAGACAAATATTTGTGTGCATGAACATGTCTATTTGTCTTGGTCTGGGTGTTTAATATGTATATTATGTATGTATTTACAAAAAAAAGTATATAAGTATGTTTATCCGTTATCTAGTATCCATAACACAAGTTCTTCATGATACTTAACGTGGGCTAGATAATTGGTGTGATTGTATGTTTTTAAAAAAAAAAAAGATACAACATGCCCTAAGGATGTCATTCTATTTTATAATTTATTTCTATGCATATTAAGTCCGAAAACCGAAGAAGTTGCTATAAAGATAACTATATTGACACCACAGGAAAAAAACTCTACCAACGCAAAGTGACACTGCTGGATATAACTATACTATGGTATAACCGGTATTTATTCCCATGGATTTTAACCGGTTCTTACTTAGTTAACAGCTGACTTTAAATTACGGTACACCAATTTGTTATATCTCTTTTAAAAAGTGATCGATGGTTATTACAAATAACATTCTTGTTATTTTGCATTATTTAATTAAGAACTTAACTGTTACTAAAATATAAACTCTTGTTTGATCAAGAAAATAAGCTATAAAAGCGCTGAAAATAACTTACTTCTATTTCACCGATTTTTTATATATTAAACTCTTTACAAGTTTCAATATAGAGATATTATCCCCCTTACTGCACGTCTTTACAACTTAAAACTAAAATTAATTTAATTAATTAATTCAAAACAATTAAGGTTTTTCTGTGAAAATACAGTCAAAATTAGAAGCTTTTAACAGTTGTATTGCGGAAACATTTTATGAATCTTTAAACTACACACATCAAAAGTGTCAGCCATTAGACCCAGGGGTCCCGGGTTTGATTCCCAGCGGGGGTACATTTTGTATTCGGTTTGATTGGTGGTAGGAGTTGGTGTAAGTCCGCTTGGCTAGCTACTACCATCTTATCTAAGTCTGACGCCGTAACAACAATGTTTTGAGCATTGTTGTGTTCGGCAGTTCGAGGTAAGATTGCCAGTGGCTGAGGATTCCGGGAGAGACTCGCTTCCATCTTCAGCCTTATTAATACGTAACATCAGGTATGTATGTATAAGAGTCTCCCCGTCATTCATTAAAAAAAATACTTTTCTGGATTGTTAAGAATTCTTTTTTGTAAAATTTTGTAAGAAATAATAAAAGTTAAAAGCTTAATATAATATTAGTTAATTGGATCTTGGTTTATCAGTAAAAAATACTTGATCCCTAGACAAGACACTTTTGATTTGTATTCGCTATTTAATTTACTTTGTTATTTTATGATTTAGCACGCATTTTGAATCAGTAAAAGTTGCAAAACTTATTATACTCTTTGCACATAAGATACACACTGAATAATGTTTAGGAGACATGTTCGCAAAGGTGGACTTATCTCTAAAAGAGATCTCTTCCAGCCAACCTATGGGACGTGTAAGAGAATGATAAATAAGCAAGCGATGTAAAGTGCAAAAGTAAAATGCAAATAAATAATACACATGTATATACCTAATACATAATTCTTTTTAATAAATAAACCTACATACATTACATAATATATCATACATATGTATATTATAAATAGCATATTAAGAGATGGGTAAATATAAAATAACAGGTGACTTGGGAATATGACAATGGAGAAGATAACAGGGTTACAATATTACACTTTTAAATGCGTAGAATAAAAGTCTAGACCGTATACACTATTCTAGTTTTTATTTCACATCGATCGGTGCAGTATTACCAAAGTTATAAGCGTGGGAAGTTTACGTAGGTTTTGTAAATCTCGTCAGTGTTCGCGAGTACCGTGTGACGTCATCTCGTCCATACGGCACGGCAGGCGACCCCGCCTCATACGTCCGTACCGTACGTAGTACATTTCGCGGGTAAGTTGTCTGCTCTCGTGCGCTCTGGTGTTATTTATTGATGTTAAATAATGCTGATTGATTAAGTGTATTGTGTAAATTATTGTTTTAGAACTAAAATGGAAGAAGGATTTGAAAAAGGCCAATCCGACAACCTTCCCATAGTCCACGATATGATGGTGGCAGAATATTTTATAAAATATAAAGATTTTGTAGATAAATATATTTACACATTCCTTTACAAATAATCAAACATCAACCCCTAAGATCATAATATTTATAAACATTTTACTGCAAAACATGCGCAAACTTTCGAACTCTACGTCAATCTTGAAGAACGACTTAGGTCATTGACCTATCTACTTGTGTAACCCAAGTTTGGGTGTTTATTTACATTAAATACTGTAGTTTTAAACTTATAATCAATGTTTCTTCTTGAAATGATAATGATCATTAACCTTGGAAACGAAAGGTTCAATACATCGTTAGTTTCAGTACACTGCGATCGAGTGCCTACATACCTACTAAAAGCATGTACCTAGTTACTAGCAATAACCAAGTACCTACCTACTACTTAGTATTTCACATGACAAGGTATAGGTATAAATAGTATTTTAATACTTACATCGAAATGATCCTCACAACAAGATGCTGTCGTGTTTGGTCCTAATGGAACCGCTCTTCTCATCGCATTTGTTATTTTTTTTCTGATTTTCGGATTCCTAGAAACGTGAAAAAACAACTTTTCGGGTGTTTTCGTGGCCGTATTTTTACACTGAGGCACACTACAATATTTAATAGATGGACTCATGTTGTTTTTATTGTTTCTTAATCAAAATAAACAAAGTAGTTTCGCGCGCGTCGGGCACATTCGGGTAAATGCTTCGATTCACCTAGTTGCTCGCACGGAGATGGACGACGTGACGTCATGAACGACATCGCGCTCGGTCCGCGGCTTAGACCGAAAACGTTAACTTTGCACTTTTATATCTCGGTCAGTTTTAAAGATAGAAAAACAATAAAAACACAGTTATTCTTGTAATTTTATGTTGAATTTTTTGGCATATAAAACAAAAAATGGTTATCTTCTCCATTGTGCGAGAAAGTGCGCTTTAAGTTTAGACTGAATGTCTGATGGAAGTCTGTTCCAGAGCTGTGCGGAACCTACTTTATTAAATCGCTAATTAAATATGGTACACCTACTTGTGCTGGCAACTGTACTTTGACCAACATTATTACTTCTTTAACAATAGAGGTAAACATCCCGATACACATTAATCGAGCTCTACCAACAGACGCACTTTTTCTTAGAACAACTCAACTCAACTCGTCTCAAGTTGGGCACAGGAAGTTCGTACTTAGAGTATAAATAGACGATTTATTGGCCCAGCCTTCCGATCCTTTGAAGTGAAGATATTTCGATGGGAAGAACTTGTTAGTAACTAGTTTGTAGTTTGTGAGGAATTTAAAGTCTGGCTTTTCGATATGGTTTAAAAATTTGTAAGATATGAATGTACAACTTCCCATTTGACCAGTATTGTTTATTTGGGAAACGTTTTCTCGGAAAGTACTAAGGCTAAAGAAATAATTAGGTATTAATATAAAATACCTATTGAGTAATGTTCTATTATTTTTGATATAAACGTTTACTATAAATCTATATTTTTTTAAAATAAATTAATAATAAATAAATTTCATACAATCACACCAATTATCTAGCCCACGTTAAGTTTCATGAAGAACTTGTGTTATGGATAGATAATTGATAAACATACTTATACTTTTTTTTTAATACATTGTAAAAAAACGTATCAATAGTAAAATAAACTGTAGAATTATAATTAACGGTTTTCGGAATAGGTGAAGCACAATTCCGAAAACCGTTTCAACATTTCGAAGGCAATGAACGAGACACAATAGATTTTTTGTTGTTATAAATGAAAATATGTCAGATTGCAAGTGCAGGGATTCGCGACAAATTCGACTACAACAAGTCGTCTAAAACGATGCGACTAAAACAATTCGTCTAAAAACAACTAACCTAACCTAACCTAAATTTGTTTTATTCGAATTGTTTTTTAGAAAAATTGTTTTAGTCGAATTTTCCGTAGACGAGTGCAGGGGGTATAAGGGGGGGGTATGATAATTCTAAGTAGAATCGGAATGACCTGGGTAGCTTAGAGGGACAGCTAGTATAAAAGGCCTCCAAAAGATACAAAACTATTTTCGTATTCCATTTGCAATTTTTCCTTTGTTTTCAATGCGAGCATAAGACCTTTTAACCATAATAATAACATATGTGATTATATTTATCGTATAAATATACGCTTCTCAATATTAATCTACATATTCGAAATAACAAAAACCTACTGATACTGACTGACTGTTTTATACAAACTTGAGCTATCGAGAATTATAGGTTACCGTTCCCCCGGGAATATAGGGATAAAAAGTAGCCTATGTTACTGTCCGTTCTTTCAACTAACTTTATACCAAAAATCAAGCCGATTGTTTGCTTAGTTAGGGCGTCAATGAAGGACAAACAAACACACTTTCGCATTTATAAAAAAAAAATTGTTAGTATTATCAAAGCATATGGTTTTCGATTGCATATAAGTAGAAGTAAAACGCGTTGTATCTCAAAACGTGAGTCCACAGGGTACCGATTGGCCTACTAGCCTATCGGTGTTGCGATAGACCTATAAATAGGTCTAAGGTCTTTGGAAATACAATAACAAGATAAGATTGTAGTACAATGCTTTTTTTGTACCTGCTAACGGGAACTTCTAAGATTTTGATCAAATAAATAGGTTTATGATTATAACTTTTTAATTTTGCATTTCACAATGCTATTTTTATGTGGTAAATATTAAACAAGAAAATATACCAGAAAAAAGCAACTAGTCTCATGTCAGGGCGACATGAGACTAGTTGCTTTTTTCTGGTATATTTTCTTGTTTAATATTTATCAGGTTTATGATTTTTTAATTTTTGCATTTTTCAATGCTATTTTTATACTTATGATAAATTTTAAATAGAAAAATATTGGAAAAAATTTACTCGGCCACAAGTGAATTCTCAGATGGGAATCGAACCCACGACCTTTGGAAATCCGGTCCAATGCTCTCCAATAGATTTCCAAAGGTCGTCGGTTAAAATTTATCATAAATAAATAGGTTTCAAACAAATATTTAGACTTAAAAATACCAGTGGTGATAGGTGGAAACAGACAATAATAGGTAATAATAAGCATCGCAAATTAATATGTTCACTTTGCAATTGCCTGGTATTGACATTATTATTATTATGATTTGCATAGTAGATCGCTGAGGTAGAATTTCTAAAAGGAAAGCCGATGAGAATTGGGATATATGGACCCTTCGCCAGTGAAAAATACACATATGTACTCGCATTTAGCTGTGTAGTGTCGGCTTAGAATAGCACTACCTCCTCTCATCCTTCAGGAGACGGGCAGCAGCGTCTCCAGCAAACTTGGCCATACTGCGATCGCCAACCCGCCTGCCAAGCGTGGCGATTATGGCAAACCCCCCCTTTTGGGGGAGGCCTATACCCAGCAGTGGGTGTTATGTGGCTGAGACTACTACTCGCATTTATTTATACTATACTCCCAAATTACTATTGCGCATGCAGATCTTCGCTAATTGTCGTATATTTATCTCTTTTAGCACAAAATACATAATTCTACTAAACTAATGCATGAAGAAAATGCACATAACCACTTTAAATACATATCGTCTTCCGACGCTCGGGGAATACGACCGTTGCCTAATAGTGACGGAGATTTCTATGCGCATTATCACTTTGGGAGACCTGTACGTAAATTAGAATACTGATCATGTCAATTCAAAAAAACATTTAACGTCATTTAAATAAAGACTATTTTCTCTATCATAAAAAAGACTCAAACCCTATATAGATCTCTTGACCTTAAAAAAGGACATAAAACAATCCTTTATAGCTCTTTTACACTGAAGATGGGACTATAAAGAAATTTATTCGCGAATTTATGCATTCTAAACGTTTTATAACGGTAATAACGGCTGTTTTGAAAGAACACTGGCTATTGTTTTCACAGGAAAAGAGTAATTTGACCACAAGAACTAATATAAAATAGACATAAATAGTTAATTAAGTCTTGGCTAAGTTTGAAACCGAAGAAGCCAACACTAAAAAAAAAGTTTGACGACGTTTTTGATAAGAGTGCATCATGACGTCGTAGGTTTGTAAATTCGATTCCCACAGAATAATTTTTTTTAACGAGTCTTCATAAGTTAAGCCTTAGGGATTAATTAAAGTACTTACTTAATTAAAAATGTCAACATATAAACAATTTTCTATGCAATAAACTTTCAACATATACATATATCACGAAACGCATAAAACTTATGAATAATTTACAGGGGTAACGTAAAATCTGCATATAAAATAAAATTACACTTTTCCGTGAAACGGAACGCATTTTATGTTTCATTAAAGAATTTAATCGTGTTAGCTTTGTAATTAACAATTTTATGAAGATCTTTTAGTAGAAAACTTCTTTCTATAGGATAAGTATAAATGAAATTTGTTTTTTTTTTCAGATACCTGATATCCTAGTGCCTAAAAGGAATGTGCCTTGAGTGTTAGTGCTAAAGTAGTGGTTGATAGTTTATTATTTTACAAACAAACGCAGTGTTATCAAGTGTTCGTGGTTTTGTGCTTATCGACAAAAGACAAGCAACACTATGGAGCTACGGAGGTTATCGCTATGTTTGGCACTCGTCTTGCTTGCAGTCTACGCACAGTGTTCAGGTATGTATTATTTTATGGCTGTATGATTACATTACCTTTGCATAACAACCGCCAAAAATTCAAAAAATTCCGCTTCGTGTAAAAACTTTTTTTAATATTTTTATTAAAACCATAAAACTTGTTTTACTTTTACTGTAGTATTGAAGTCCAACTACTCATTACAGATAACATTTAATTTACGCGTTATAAGCTAACTACTACGATGGTTGAAGCCAACAAACAAATGAAGCATCATAGCTATTAATAATATTTCACATTTTACATTCAACAATAAATAAAACATTATCGCTCACATTTCACCTACAAGATATTTTTTATCACTTGAATAATGTAAACAAATAGTAAAATATTCGCCCAGGCGATTCCAATGCCGTGATAAAATTAAAAATGTAGCACACACAGTCGCCGGGAAGTCTAAAAAACGGAATGACTAAGACATGACAGAAGAGGAGGGCTGTAATTTTAGACCGGTTCTAGGCTACGCTGAGTGCATGTAATGACAGTAAAAAGTGTTTTCGAGGCCACAATGTTTCCGAACAAGAAAGAAGTTTGACGTCCTACTTTGTTGATACTTGACATGAAGTACAAAAAAGATATAACTGTCGCGATATTCAGAGATCATGTCAATTAACTTTTGATGATCGACAGCCTCAAAATTTAAAAGTTTGACCGCCTCAACCTCCTTTTGAGACTCCCTGAAGAAGTAGAGCTTGTAGAAACAGAGCTAATAACAGGTGAAATCCAAATACTTTCATATACATGTACAGTCACGTGCAATGACATAGAAACACTAAGCAATCTTGTCTTATTACAATATTGAATGACAGTTGTGGACAGGGAGAGAGCTTTGTTTCCGTGTGAGTTAATGCGATAAGGTTTTATAGTGTATACGTCATATCACTGCTAGTGACTATAGGTAAGTACCTAGTCGGGTCATAAGTTCTGTCACACCTGTAGATTTTTTAATTTTGAATGGATGTTGAAAATCTATTTTGGTTCGAATTATAGATATAATAGCAATATGGAAATAAATAAATTATAGTTGTTTTATTTGTTTCAATGGCGCGGACGTTAAAAGGAGAGGTGGGGTTGTTTGGTTTATTTCGTTGTGGTTACGAGCCGAGTCAAATTTTCGGTCTTGTAAAAAAATATATATTCCTTTGAGCTTTGCCTTTATTTACTTTCAATTGATGTGGGGAAGATTCGAGAAACGGAAAGAGAGAGAACAATGGCCATCCTCGTACGGTACTGACGTTACAATCCGAACAATTCAGTCAGTGTTATACGCACAGCAGTGAAGAAGCTAGCGAATGTGTTTCTCGAGTCCAACGAGGCTAATCACCCTCCTCTCCTCTTGCCAGTGATGACTTGGCTCAGAGTGTCGTATTTTAGCCTAAAAGAAGTGTTTTTCTTAGAAAAGAGTATGTAAAACAAGAGCAATGTACACCAAAATACAACCCCGACAGACGTCGTAGACCACTTTATCGAACCACGTTCAAAAATCAGCAATTGGTCTTCATCAGACTTCAGGGCTTGGTCACTTAGCCTAGAGGACTCAAAGCCTCTAGCCGTATGTAGCCGCCCATGAAATCGACTTCATCCGGCACGAAGATTGGCCTTCCTCTAGCCCAGATTTCAATCCGCTTGGTAATGAAATTAGGCCCAATTTAGGACCTGCGTTAAACCACACCCAAAATTGAAGCCTCTCAATGCATCCTTTATTACAGCGGCCGCTAAAACCAACATGGACACATTGCATATTTCTATAGATGGCCGCGAAGGTCAAGGGCTTGCATCGAAAATTTTGCCAGCCCTTTCGAATTATTTTTATCAATAACTATTAACTATAGTGTAAGCTTTTTTGTTCAATGTACAATAAAATAAATATTTATTTGGAACGCGGTTTTTACTTCACTTAGAACTTGTGACAGAACTTATGACCCGACCAAGTATATAGGAAAATGTAGCCTCATCTATTCGAGCATAATAAATTAGTCTAGACTGGGCCATTGGACACTACTTGTCAAAGTAATTTGTAACGGGAATTCCGTAACTTGTCTGTTAAAACAAAAAGGTACTGGTTAATTCGATAGACCCTAGGTAATGAAAACGAGTATAATAGACGGTTATATTGTTTTTATGCCATAATAAATTCAACTGCTTAATTGGTGAAGGCCACACCTCATTTCAGAAAAATGTAGCTGATTTTATAAAATATTACTATATTCAGTACCTATACATTAAGGCGGTACCCCCACCGAAAGTGGAGCCGCGTTGAATTTTTTTTAATATCGTAATTCTAATTCACAATTTTAATAAAACTAAACGTGGAATTTTTAGAGTCCATTGTCTTGTATTTTTAGAAGGTATCGCTACATCTCGTCATAGTCATTCGTAGAAGTAGATAGCAGGGACTACAAGGGAATGTAATGATACCGTCTAAAAATACTAGACTATGGGCTCTAAAAATTCCACGTTTAGTTTTATTAAAATTGTGTATTAGAATTACGATATTAAATAAAATTCAACGCGGCGCCACTTTCGGTGGGGGACCGCCTTAAACATTTAAAAATAATTGCGCTTATTCACTTTTGCGGTTCAAAAGCGCATTTTAAGCCCCTCTTGTTTTATTCGATTTAAAAATTATACTTGATTGTGTTTAAATGAAAGTAAAATTTCTATGTTAAGATTGCCCTAGTACTAATTACTATTCATAAACCTAATCACGTCATTTACTAATTGTGCAACTTAATATTTATTAGTGACTAGCGGCCGCTCGTGGTTTCACCCGCGTGGTTCCCGTTCCCGTGGGAATATCGGGAAAAAAGTATTCTATGTTCATTACCAGGCTATCTACTATCTGTGTACTAAATTCAATCCAAATCCGTTTAGTAGTTTTTGAGTTTATTCGTTGTAAACAAACAAACAATCAAATCTCTCCCTTTTATAATATTAGTATAGAAGTATAGATAAAAGTCAAATGTTTCGTTACATACGGAATAGCAATAAACAGATAAACGATTAATGTTCATCAAATACAATCGTAAATTAAATAGGATAGTTATTTAATTAAAGTAATAATTGTGTCTGGTTAATTACCTTTGGTCAAGAGGCTGGAATGAGGTCTGATATCGCCTGGGGGCCTACCGCCATCTCTGAGCGCAGTATTGTTTCAATCTTACCATGCTATTTCGTACTATGAATCTCTTAAAGTAAGCTTGTTTTTGACGGAAGTTTTGTGACGTCTTCGCTCAATCATTTGACGACCTGTTTGGCGCATTTTTACTAACCCCACCTTCTGCGCCAGAGGTCCCGGGTTCGATCCCCGGACAAGACAAATATTTGTGTGCATGAACATGTCTATTTGTCTTGGTCTGGATGTTTAATATGTATATTATGTATGTATTTACAAAAAAAAAGTATATAAGTATGTTTATCCGTTATCTAGTATCCATAACACAAGTTCTTCATGATACTTAACGTGGGCTAGATAATTGGTGTGATTGTATGGAAATATTTATTTATTTATTTATTTAATCATTGCCATAGTGTCAAGTGTGTGTAAATGTGACAACTTCAATAAAAACAAAACGTTCTTATGACATGATGGTTCCTAATAGATGATGGTAGGCCCGCAGGTCCTACTTTCGTTTCCCTCGAAGCGATATTATTAGACGTCTGCCCAAAAAGGAGTGTTTGTTTGCTTGGGTTCTATATCTGTTTGTGAGTTTGTTTGTTCCACCATAATTTAAGACGCTATGCGGAAAAAGTATGTACTTTTTGATATAAAACTATTTGGATGGTTATAGATGTTACAAATCTAGTAATAAGATATACATTCTTCATACCTTTATCAAGATTTGTAATGTACCTGAATGAAACAGAATTATTATTTTATGATTTTGCCTCGACACTTTTTCTTTTCGAAATGACCCCCTAAAAATACGAAAATTCATGATTATTCTCAAATGATGTTACATATACTATTGGGAATTGGTTTAATTAGTAGACACTATAAATAAAATTAGCATCGTGTAGTTACATTACTCTTCAATCGCTATAGTTATTTAAAACGAAATGATTTCGTGTTTTTTCTGCCTAATCTGCAAAATCAGTCTCGCTCCCGCGCGCGTCCTGTTCTCGTTTGATTCGTATAGCGCCTTAAGAGGTTTTATTTTTCATTTTCCAAATGCCTTAAACTCTTCCAAGCTCAAACAAAAATAAAACAATGTCTCAGTATAACAATTCCTTCTCCACGAAAATAGATTATGGTAATAAAAAAGGAAAAAAACAAAGAATGACGTTCCAGTCATGATTCGATGAAGACATTCAATAGACTAATCAATACTTGTTTTATTGTTAAAAAAACATAAGCATAGACAAAGCGAGCCACAATCAGAGCCTGTCAGTCACGTACTAGAAAGCGTACCCTAAAATTTAAGTTCGGAACTTAATTGGATCATTAACAATCGTAACGGCATCAGTAATAACTCTCTCACCGACTAGTATCTTTTTTTGGCGCCAAACCTCCTGTCAGAGTGACAGCTGTCAAAAGTTTTGAAGTTACGTTCGGAATCAATTATTAATTTTGACAGAGGTGCGTTTTGGGTGCGTTATTGTTTTGTCTAAGCGAGTTTTTAAATTAAAGATGCTTGCTTTGTGTAGTCAGTAGCTAACGGTTAATTTCAATCATCATACTTCGTATTAGGCCTATGTTACTTACGGCCGTATAGGCGGCTTGATTAACTCTGCCACCAGAGGTGGCCACTAATCCAAAAACGATAAGAGAGAGAGTGAGAGAGGTTAATAAGTTAGATTAAATAGATACCATACTTCTTACTGATTTATGGCGACTAAGATCTTCATTTCGTCTGGCTTTTGTAGCGTCAAGGCAAAATCCTCATTTTAGGGGAGACCTTTAAGTACATCCCGCTGTTGGTATCTTACAACTGATTATGATGCTAATGACCATCAAAATCATGATGATAATTTACTCTGATCAGATGTTTAGTGTACACTCAAAATCAATATTGCCTCGCCCAATGCAGAGTTCAAAAGCCTCATCCAATTAATTAGCTACATCGCTTACGATCATCGTGGTCATAAAGACATGCTAATGAGAATAACGAAGGTGTGGACGCGGTGAACAATGCATATGCATGATTTTTGCGAGTCATTTACATAAAACAACTGAATTTTTATGAAGAATACTAACCCCCATATTCTAAGTCGTTCCTCCAAAACTTTTTACACTCCACTCAACCTCGTCGTGGGTAAAAATTGTTTTCAATGAGATTTCGTTAAGTCGAGGACGAGTAAGTTTTGGAGGAACGACTTAGAATATGGGTGTAAGAGCCCATCCACAACACTATGTGACGACGTCGCACCGCAGACGAAGCCATACGATGCGTCGCGATGAAATTGTATGGCAACGCATCGGATAATTATGCGGTGCGAAACGTCGCGACGAAGTGTTGTGGACGGGCTCTAAGGGCCGGTTTCAACAACGACGGATAAGTTCTGGATTGCTTATCGGGCAGATAAATTGGCAGTTTTATAATAAGCAATATGTCAAATCATCTGCCAGATAAGCTATCCAGTACTTACCTGTAGGCTCTGTAGCTAGTAAAACCGGCCCTAAATTTAGAAGTTTTTATAAACGTATTTAAACCTAACAAAAATAATGTCAAAGAAAGTCAAAGTCATAATAAAATTGGCAGTGAATCGAGAAGTATGATTTATTTTTATGACACTCATTGTTTCAATGACAAAGATATATTTCCATTTCGTTCGCATCACTTACGAATATATTGCAGTTACAACACACAAATTTACATGCATATTTACTTCAGAAACATACTGATCACGACCACTGAACATAAATTAATCAAATTCAAAAACTAAAACTAAAAAGCGGCTCTTCTTGAAACGATTTACGAAATCCAAAGCTACTATCGTTATGAAAAGTTTTTAATCTCTTTTCGAGTTAAGTCCACCATTACACCCTTCATTTTTATATTTATTATATACTATATTTATATACACACAAAACTAGTAGCAAGATGTATTATTTATTTTACGTGCAGTAAACAATAATTTTAACAGAAAAGCCACATCCAATTTTTTTATATGCCATTAGAACATTGTTTCTTCGTAAACAGGTGGGGTGCAAGCCAGTCGAACTGTTATCGGACACGCAACGCCCAAAACGCTAATTACGAATTACAGCTGATTAACAAACGTCTGAATAGTCTGTGGTTAATTTTTTTTTATTATTATTATTTCTTTTTACTGCCATTACCATAGAGGTTTTACTGTTCTATTAAGTTGGAACCACCCTTTTTCGTTATTAAGTACGAGTATACTAAAAGTTTATCTACTGTACTACATGGCGCTTGATTTTTTAATAACTTTCATGTAACAATTTTTTGGTTTTATATACATTTTTTTTCATGATTTATGCACTAAAAAAATATAATAAACCCAAACCGCCTCATAATCTCCTGTTGACTTCATGGTTTTCTAAAACTTTATTTTTCTATTGTTTCTATTTACGACGCAACTTATTCAGTTCAAATGTTAGTAAATCAAATGCCCTATTATTTCCTAACTCTAAAACACGTAAACTCAAATGATTCACATTTTATATGTGTTAAAGATCATGTAAATATAAGTATAACGTGGTATAACTACATTTTTGTACTGTTTTGTAAACAATGCAGACGGCATTGAATTGTGTATTGCATAACGCCGCATAACCTTCTTATCAGACAAAAACAATGGTTCATTCATTGTATGTATTAATCAACTATTTTCTTGTTCACACATTGACTTTACGAAATAAACAATGATCTTATTTCGAAGTAACTAAATAAGGAATATATTTAAATAGAGCAACAAAAAGGAACGGAGCTCTATTTTTAAATCGTTCGTATGACTTGAGTCACCCGCATGCGACTTAAGTCACGCGTCGCACGCTTGTTTCGCTCGACTGCAACGAGTGGGTAAAGGCACTTGTTACGTTCGAGCGATTCAAAAATATGGAAATTCGTATGTCGAACGAAAATCAGTAGAAACGTAGCGCTCTACGCGCGACGAGTGAATCAAAAATAGAGCGCCTGGGGCCTACCGCCATTTAGCGCAGTATTGTTTCAATCTTACCATGCTATTTCATACTACGAAACTCATAATGTAAGCTAGATGGTGGTAGGCCTGCTGGACGCAATCCTAAAATACTTATTGTGTATCAAATTATTCTTCTAATGTGTATTTCAGTATTTTTTTATGTGCAACCAGTATTTTTGTAGGTTAAAGATAGATTCGATTGTTGATCAGGTAAATACGAGGTATTAATAAGTATTGAGGATCGGCCTGCGATTACTGTAGTTAAGTAATTATCGCTTGTCTCACGGGATGGGACTAAAACATTTTTTATTTGAGCTTTTCCGTTCGTAAATTGAAGTGAAATTGCAGCCATATCACTTTTTACGCATTGAAAAGCAACATACATTTGATAACAAACAATAATTTAACGGATGCTCGTGTTATATCCTGCCAAAGTTACGTAACAATCGATGTATAAAAATAAAATATATTTGAAACAATGTGAGGTAAAAAGTATTTTAAGGAAGTTTTTAAGAAGAAGGAAGGGTTATTTAAAAAAAGTAGTAATATTTATAAAAAAACCCTTATCACAAATAATAGCAAAATATTTAATTTGAATAATATTTTTTTTCTTTAACCTTATTACTTAATAAAGTTCCTCGATTAGAATCGAGTATTAGAATTTAGTAGACTAACACCCATATTCTAAGTCGTTCCTCCAAAACTTACTCGTCCTCGACTTAACGAAACCTCATTGAAAACCTCTTCGAAATACTCCTCGAAATCGGTATTCTAAGTCATAACTTCGTAAGGACCTGGAGAAGCCAAACAGTACGTAGCCACTCCGTGTTAGGCCTAGCGCACACTACCATTTTTACCCACGACGAGGTTGAGTGGAGTGTAAAATGTTTTGGAGGAACGACTTAGAATATGGGGGTAAAGGTTCAATCCTTTTCGACATAATTCCGATTCTAGTTCCCCTTAACATTTTCTCTTCAACGACCTCACGATATGGAAATTTCTTCTCGAACAGTATTAAGATTTTCATTGCCGATTCCCGATATCAATGTTACGAGTAATCAATAACCCGATTGTTCGAGCAGATTGATCGATCGCTATTCGAATATTTTATCATTTCGTAACCCTATTCCGAAGCCAAACCCGTTTTATGTAGGAATGTTGCTTAACTAGCTAGTTGAACTATAATTATATGTACAATCAGCGTCATAATCGGTATTGCACTTTTGATTTGAACTGTAAAGTTTAAGTCGTCATCAGCCTGTGGACGTCCACTGTTAGACATAGGCCTCTCCTAGCTCACGCCTATTGTGTCGGTCATAGGAGGATATTAGCCTACTGCTACCACGCTTTTTTTTTTTTTTTTTTTATGCTAGGAGAAATGCTTTTACGCATCCCTCGCCCCCAGGTGCAGGGGCTCACCTGGGCGGGTACTACCAACTAAAACTCCTAGTACTTGCCCTCCAGGCCGCCATTGGTCACGGGGGGTAGGGTTCGCAATCACCCTTAAAGACCAGCCAGCGTAGCATGCGCACCCCGACTCGCTGTCGACCCTTATCTCGCGATGTCTGTCCCGCTCATATCAGTGCAGTGTGAGCGAGATAGACAATGCAATCGCGCGAGAAAAGTGTCGAGAAAGCTTTATCGAGGTGCGCATGCTACGCATGCAGGCGGCCGTGGCCCGGTTACCCGGGCTCCCTCACGGCTGGAAGATGGCCGAGCAAGTTTAGCCATCTTCCCAGACGGTGGAAACCGTGCAAGGCCGGCGATGGCACACCCACCAACGCTAGCTTGGTTTCTTTATAAGGGAATGAGACGATCATACCGTCGCCTCCTTCCCCTTAGCCACCTGCGACGGATTTGGGCCGCATGAGCCTACTGCTACCACGCTGGCCAGACGGGTTGTTAGAGGGTTTGTTTCAAGTTTTCCTTCTCTCGCACAGGTGTTCAATGCGTCGAGCCTCTTAGTCGACTCTTACGACATCCCAGGGCCCCTAGACAAAGTAACATCGTTATGTAGCGAAACGATAGTTCGATTCGTTATTGTCTATATTCGCCAATTAACTTGCGGTAAGACCACGTGACTTAGCGCGGCCTATGCCAATCCGCCAATCCCATACATTTAATTCTTGTCGAACTACGTTATCGTTTTTGAATTGTTACTTTGGCTAAGGGCCCAGGCATGTGAGGGAGTGGTGACACTTGTATTCTTAGGCCGTCACCACACGGCACACGTTTAAGTACCTATTCAACTAATATCATAAATGCGAAAGTATGTCTGTTTGTTAGTTTGTGACTCTTTCATGCCAACACTACTGAACGGATTTGGATGAAATTTAGCACAGAGATAGTATGTAGTTAGCCTGGATTAAAACATAGGCTACTTTTTTAAGCAAATAAGGAGTAAGAAGTTCTGTGGGGCAGTAATTCGCGCGCTCAGCCTGCGATTATAACGGTTAAGCAACTATCACAATGGTCGGTTTCGGGATCGGTGACCAAAATCTTAATTTTCTTAAGCTCTTCCGTGCATCCCGTGGTCATCCGCATTAGGCCTGCTGCGTGATGGGTAATGGTCCATGCTCCTTATCCGTGGATAAGGAAGCCAGTACCCCATCTAAGTAGGTATAGTAAGATTGTAAGTGTGTTTATTGAGTCTCAAATATTGTTTTAAGTTTTTTATCGGACTTCCAAAAAAGAGGAGGTTCTATATTCGGTTGGAATGTTTTTTTTACTTATTTTTTTTAATTACTTATGTACACCGATTATCCCAGATTTCTGATCCGATTTACGTGATTCTTTTTGGCCTCATTTTGGCCTACTAGTTTTTATTTTATGAACATTTACGTTAACTTGGACGATGTAATTTTCACGATACTTGGTTTTTACATATCTGTAGAGCGGTGGTCAATTATGTATATTTATTTCTCTAGAACCGAAACCGAAGACCCAATTAATGTAATAATCATGTACATTCATACAATTTCATAACACTTCCTGTGAAGAAATCGCTTGCTGATAATATTAGGCATACAAAGTAGGTATCGTTATCAGTCAAGTGTTCTTTATCACTACTTTATGTAACAATGTTATTTTGATAATACTATTACACGCGCAAGGTATGTGAAAGGCGAATTCAATTTTGCTACAGCAGTTTTGTACGGAATATAGCGTGTAGAGGTGGAAAAAGCATAAAATAATCTTTATTTGGAGATTTGTACTTATTACTTTTCTCTCCTCAAGCTCTTGGCACTCTAGTTGTAAGGAATTTTTATTTATTTTTCATTTCTTATTATACATTCTAACAGCTATTTGGGACGCTTATTATATATATCTTGCAGCTATTTATGCCAACACATTAAATTTTTCCCAAGGTTTTGTCACATTTTGGTAAATTGTGGATAAGCGTTGGCAAACGCTATTCGAAAACGAAAAAAAAACATCGTGGGAACACATATCGAAACGTGTACTAATAAACTCTAAAAAAATTCGCACGTTCTATTTTAACTTTGGAAATTTCTTTTCTTTTTAATAATATTTTATAGTAGTAGATTACTAAATGCGGAACTGAGGTGGTTTATGAGAATTTTTATCAGAAAAATTTCATAACAGTGATAAGCAAGTCAACAGAGTCCCCTACTAAGAATACTCACGTTTATGAAATGTAACGATCGACTTCTAAAACTACGCCTGGATTTTTTTATAAATCCAAACTAACTAGTACAGTAGTTACATTGTCTGGGTAACCAGCCACAGATTTAGTAACTCAAGTTTATCCATGCTTGGGAAGGCACGTTTAGCAGTTGGTCCGAGCTTTATTTTTTATGAAGAACGGATTGGCTCTTTGCCTTCATTATACCTGATGTTAAGTATTGATAAGGATGAAGATGGAAGCGAGCCTTTCCCAGAATCCTCAATCACTGAGGAACTGGCTATCTTATCTCTTACTGTCGGAACACAACAATCCTGAAAACATTGTTGTTATGACATCAGACTTAGTTAAGAATTTTGTTTTAGCTTTTTACTTTAGGGTCATTAGATGATGACGATTTTATAAGTTCTCTTAGATCTGATTGTTCTTCATGACATATTTTTTGTGAATTGACAAATATACTATATTTTAAGTACTGCAGAACCTATCGAGTTTCTTTAAGAATAATATTTTTCATTATTTGTCCTTACAAATAATCAAAAAAATTGCCATGCTCGTGAAAGTGAGATTTGAAAAGGTAGGTATGCTATGACAAGACGTAATAAATACCCATACTACAAAATGTTGCACACAAGTCATATCGCACATTTAACACTCGAACTCGAAACAGACTGCCAAAACAGCTTCGAGAACCGATAGTGAGGGCTAATTACGTCACCTTCATTAAGCTCTAAAGAATGAAAGAGCAAATATTGCGTCAACTTCTTATCAGCACGACTATAGTTTGTACTCTCACATACTGTTTGAGAAAAGTGATTAGGAGGGAACAAACAATCTTTATAGTGGCGTAGTTTGGCCGCGATCTTTAAGCTTATCACAGAATTTCTTGGCAACAATCTCTGAGAAAAAAGAAGTGAAGAAATCTAAAAGACACTGGGACAATATACAAGTGTAATAGTCAAAGTGAGTTTGTTTGCGGACAATACATAAATTAGGTCAAAGAAAGCTGAATGGGACTCTGGCAGTACGGGAGATGGTATATTTAACATTATTTTATTATAATCCTAACTAACTATTTTTTCTATAATTGTATTTTTACTGTTGAGAGTGACTTCTAATGCATGATGTGGCTACCTTTGAAATAATTTTACATTTTGAAAGTGATCTCCATAATTTGTAGTATTTGTAAGCTTTATTGTAATTTTCCCTGGTGGTCCAAATTAATAAAAAAATCAATAAATAAACTAAAATAATAAATGCGAAAGTGTGTTTGTTTGTCCTTTCTTCACGCGCTAACTAAGCAACCTATCGACTTGATTTTTGGCATAGAGTTACTTGAAAGGACAGAGAGTAACATAGGCTACTTTTCATCCCGATATCGCCACGGGAACGGGAACCACGCGGATGAAACCGCGGGCGGAAGCTAGTATATAAAATATTGCTTCCCATTTTTTGCAGTTTTATTGAGAAATACTTTAAAATAACAACCAGAGGTGGTAGCAAGCCAGTGTAACATGAGCAGGTTTAAGTCACTCGTAGCTCGATAACTTTTTTTTATGAACGACCGGGAGACTCTTAGCCTTCATCATACCTGATGATAAGTATTGATAAGGCTGAAGATGGAAGCGAGACTCTCCTGGAACCCTCAACCACTGAGGGACTGGCTGTTATCTCGAACTGCCGGAACACAACGATGCTGAAAACATTGTTGTTATGGCGTCAGGCTTAGATAAGATAGCTAGCCAGGCAGACTTACAACAAGTCCAACCACTAATTGTATTCGGTTTGGTCATAACCATCGGGTTCGATTCCCAGCGGGGGTACATATTGATGTACCTACTCCCGCTGGGAGTCGAACCCGGGACCCCTGAGTTTGATACCGGTGGTTGTACTACAAGACCAAAGAGGCGGTTAAAGATAATTCTTAGATAAATCTTAGTGGGGTAAGCAAGAAAATATTATGCACCATACTCTAATCATATCACGCGATAATGCTAGGCAGGCAGTAGACTTACAAATCTTATCACAACCAAACCCAATGCAGTAGTAATATGTTTCTTACACTGGGAATCAAACACGGTAGTTATCTCTGAATCTGACACCGGTAAACCACAGAGACGGTTAAAATCTTCTTGCTAAAATTCGGAAGTTTAATATCAAATATTAAAAACATAGGAAGCGTCCACATAATTAAGTAAACTAATAAAGTAATGAATGGACAGGTCTGTTTATTGGTACGGCACGCTCGCTAAATCAACAAGGCCTTGGCCGGCTAATTATATACGCCAATTTGTCAATATTAGCATAACCTTCCAACATCGTTTAGAAATATACGTTGTTCTTACGTGTACACATTCAACAACACTTGTCAAAAATAATACTAGTCATTTAAACAGAAGAAATAAAATCATTATCATCAACCGGGTTCCATGTCTCTCACTACTAAGGCACGGTCTTTATGAATGAATGATTAAATGAGTGAAAATATTCTTTATTCAATTGAGAATATTACACGCATTTTCGAATTGTCAGTTTTACCCTGCCCACCCAGAATCATCTAGGCGAGTGAATAAAAAATAGAGCTTCTGAAACGGGTGGGTTCAGAAGCTCTATTTTTGATTCACTCGTCTCGAGGATTCTACTGATTTTCGTGCGACGTTTGAGCTTCCGTATTCCGTAAAAGCGACTTTGCACGTATATACATAACTTCGCTTTTCGCCTGTGGTACCGCCTCCCAACGCGAGCGCGTAAGGGGCAAAGCGAAAAGCGTTCTATGACAACGCTAGCAAGGTCGCTAATCGCATGATCGACTCCTCGATCGCCTCGCCACTCGCGTGACCAGTGATTCTAAAATAGAGGTCCAGACTCTTTTAGCTGACAAGAAAAAAAATTACGGATGAAATTTAAGGATAGATATGGAGAAAGGGGTCATGACCCACCACGTGGGTTTTTAAGACTGCAACGGCTTAACGTGCCTTCTGAATCACGGAGGAGTTCGACTTAAGATGTCTTTGATCACCCATCCCGTGACAGACCTTTACGAAAGTAGCTTAACAGTTACAATCGTATGCTAAGTCATTATCCTACCCAGTTCCTTTCAGAATTAACCCAAAAGACTAAAAATTAATCCCATCAGTCAAAACGCTTGGTCATTTAAGACCATTAATTACTCTTATCATAATTCATTTCCATAACGGGGAAACTACAGTACATTTCCCGTTATCATTTGAAACAATTTATAATGTCCATTAAAACAATGACATTCGTAATTAGTCTTCTTCCACTAACCATTAAGATTTGTAGCTAGGTACTGACTGTTAACTTAGGGTTTTGAACAAAAGCTTAAAAAAGCTTAGTTATAGTTATATAGTTATATATATACATTTGACATAAACTTTGAATGACTTTGAAACTTTAAGCGTACTTAGCGGTAAATGACGTCACTAAACTCTGGTTACCCCTTTTGAATGAAGTGCTCACTGTGCTATTATTTTGAAAATATTTATTCCAAAAAGGGTCTTGCTTACCTCCCGTTTCCACTGCCAAAATATTAACAAGAAAACATGTTGCAAAATAAAGTGCGGCCGCTGAGAGGATGTCCAATGGCGTTTGATGGTAGCTGTCAAATACTGCATTCTCCCAATGGCCGCATTATAGGTTTACAACAAGTTTTCTCGTAAATATTTCGCCAGTGGAAATGGAGGGTTATTTAGATCATGTAACTACCATTAGAGGAGAAGAACCCCAGGCCAAATTCGTATATCTATACTACCCCTAATTACTAATAGACAAATTTTGTATTAATAACTGTTCAGCTTAAATTATACTATGACACATCAGTCTGGGTATTCGACATTTACATACACATAGTTCGCATACAATGTGTATGTTATTTTGTTTTAATTCACACGTCTCTCCAATTGAAGTGATTTCTTTGAAATCTTCGCTTGCAGCCTTTGTTACATTGATTTTAAAGCTTATGTCATTAACTTAAGTGTTATATTGCATTGGGTTTGTCAGCAAAACACTTCAGGACTTTTTGCTTTAAGCTGTGAGCTTAAAATAAACTGAACCAAATTAATACCGGCCAGTATTCTTGCAAGATTGTGTTACAGTTTTAATACTTACGACCTCTTTGCTTTTGTTTTATTTAAAACGCTTTTGAGATTCATAATTGGAACAACTTTTTTTGCATTGGAAAGATTTTGAAAGATTTCTTTTTGGAGTAAGTGACGTTTCGATCGATTCGAGCGAACTGACATTTTATTTTTTTGACGTTTCACCCGTTTTGTGAGTAAAATAATTTTTAAATCCTACAGACTGATTTTATACTCTTTGAATATTGCTCTATGGAAATGTAAATTAAAATACTTTTAGTGTAAAGTACCAGGGTAGCATAGCTAAAATCTGCTGTCTATAATAAAATAAATAAAAAAAATGCCTTAATATACAATAACATTAAATCAAAACTTCTCAAAACATCTAAAATAAGTACTGGTTAGCTATGCGACCCTAGTACTTTCAAAAAGTGTTAGTTCGCCTCTCTCTTTTTATTTAGAAAAGATCAGGCAACGTTTTAGGTGGTCCTTCTCTTCTCTACTCTTTCATTCGTCATCTCATTACTCCCTTCTTAATATATAATATATCACGCACACGATCTACCCGTTTTTATGTCGTCTTTTCTTCCTTTCCTTCCTTAAACAGTATATTAACCGCAAGTTTGCATTACCTATGCAAAAAATAACCATAGAGTTCATGGTCTCCTTTTTTTAAGCTCATGTCAGCTTTGGTGGCCCACATTATTCCTCCCTCGTTTGTTTTTGTACGTGCGTCACCTCTCAAACGGCTTGTGCATACGTCATTGTTCCGTTCTGTTTTTAAACTGAATTACGGCTTTGAGCGCTTGCTTTTCAGATTGGCTTGTTTTTTTTTGGCCCAAGGAGTTATTAATGAAACCCTTTTGCAAATTTTTGAACTGTTAGCATGATTAAACTTTTTATAATAAACAAAAAGTAAGACTATTTTTTGTCTGTCTATTTTTCAGGTATTTGTCTCACACACCTGTGAACTTATAAACTCACAAAGAGTAAAATTACAAGAAAAAAACATGTTTCAAAAACTGTTACTTGTTTGTAACAGATATTGAAAACATGTTTTTTCTTAATATTACAAACATATTTCATAATTTATAATAGAAAAATCCAGAAATAATCGACTTAACTCACAAGTTATTCTCAGGCGGCCATATAAAATCGTAAAATGCATTTTTTTATTTTATTTAAGCCTTTTATTCGAAAATTAATACATCATGTTACAACACGCTTTAAAATACCGTCTCGATCACAGCTGCCCGTCGCAGACTAAACAATAATCCGGTCAAAGTGAGTAATGGCCAGCTTTAGTGTAAATCATGATCCAGTTATGTAAACATAGTGTGGCAGACGGTGGAATATGAGATTTTGTTAATTTTAAACTATAAACTAAATTATAAAATATTTCTCGAAGTCACGACTCGATTGCAAAAGTATAAAAAATGCAAGGTTTTATAATACTATGATTTATAATAAATACGAGACACGAATTAACGTAAATAAAAGACATTGCTAGTGCAAGTGCAATATTAATGCGTTCGCTTTTTTCAAAACTTTATTTGCAAAATAAATGGTGTTTGTGACTACTTACGTATAAATTTTTATTTATTTCTGAATAAACTCATATCAAATTAGTAAATGACAATCATCATTATTGTAATATCAGGATATCACCCACTTCTGGACATGGTTAATATCACAATCATATTTTGTTTACTAGAATAATCATTAAAATATCTTTAACGCGGGCGCTCCCTTTTCCCGCCAAAACTCTCTCGACGCCATTACGTGGATTGTGGGGGGTAAAACACATAAATATTGACAAGTAAAATATTCATACTTAACGCTTACGTATTAAGAGTGATTTTTGTATAGCAACTATCAAGTTTGACGTACAACATCACACGCAAACCGAGAAGTATCGATTAGATGCGTGCGCTTCACACTAACTTGTTTTAATAATTAACTGCATAATTATATGGTTAGTAGCGATTTGTCAAATACAGTTTTTATCTGGGCAGTCATAAATTGTCAGGAGGGAAAGTTATGGAATTCCGGAGTTGCCCCGAATTATGTATGACGGAGGGTGTTTTAGTTTTTCATTATGACTATGTTTTTTACTAAAGGTTCAGAAGGAAAGTTTGCAGTATTTCTAAGCTTATTTACATTTTGGAAATATTTCATTACAAAAACCGGTGAACGACAATGATTGTATTGTAGTTGTAGAACAACAAAGTGGCTTTTCATAAGCTGCAAAATATTTTTTGCATAAAGTCATTGAATGGCGGAAACTACCCGTATTGAATAAAAAAGGAGAAGCTGCAATTAAGCAAGAGACTTCCAATATCATAACTATTTCCAGCAATGTTAACAAGAATTCATACAACGAGTTTTGAGTTTTGGTTGGTGAAATCAGATGCGAATATTTTCAGTGTGAAAATCAAAGGTTTTAAGAAAACGATTAAACTTTTTAAATACTATTCTTAGCTTTGATTGGAACGTTTGCCAAATGCCCAATTTAAATAATTGCAACAACAAACTCATCAATTTGCTTGATTGGTGACTAAATGGAGGTGCACCCATTGTTGCAGGGTCAATGTCAATTGCAATTAATTCGCGATTTTTTCCGCATTCTTATTTAGCGAATGACTTCTGGAGTGGCCGGGAATAACAGTTTCATTAGTGGTAAAGGTGACGGTTCAAAAGCGTGGACGAATAGATAGTTTTTAAACTATAAAATTCCACGCGGCCTCATGTGTTCTCATTACAATGAAGTATTTGAAAGATAGAAAAAAAAAGAAAAAACGTGCTGGATTTCTCGTATAACTATTTATTGTGTGTCATTTTCTGTACGTGATGAGTTAAAGTCCGGACATAGGGTAGTTTTCACCTCGGTCAAATGTTCCCTACGGCTAGTTTCTAATAACGGTCGCATTAGCTGCTATTTTAATTGCAAGTTCAAACTGGATACTCATAACTTTTAAAATATGATGTGAAATTTATATCCCACGGGACTAACATCTTTAATCATAAGTCATATCTTAAGCTCATCCAATAATCATAATAATTTTTACTACTGTAATAAATATAGCCTCTAATAACCATCCATTATAAATAGCTCTTTATGAATTTTATTATTCGTTATTGGTACATCCTTTAATCGACCATAGATCATAAAATATTTAACACTATGACATATTTAAAGTCATCTGTCAAAATGTAACATTACTTTTACACGGTAGATGATAACGTTAATCATAAAGAAGGGTTAAGATTGGATGCCGAAAATAGAGGCGTTAAGATGGGTTTTTTAGGGAAGGGTTAAAAATAAATTAGGAAGATGAAAGCAATCTGTATTGACTAGCCATGAAATATGAGGCAGGATGTTGACGGTAAAAACATCAAATTATAGATATAGAAGGTATACCTTTACGTTATAGAAGCATGTAAGAAAAATTAATGAAAGTAAAGAACTTGTTTCCTTGAATGTATCTATAAGGTTTCTGCTTAGGGGTGATAATGATTATATAATTATATTTGGAATGTATTTTACTATAACGATGTTTAGCAGTGTCCTTTTTCACCAAAATGTTGTAAAATTGTGGTCATTAATATTTTTTTGCCATAGCAAAAGTTGCTTAGCATTTACAGTGCCCTTGCCTTGTAGCTTTTAGAGAAAATAATATTTGGCTTTTAATTTTTATGTTGCCAGCCTTTAATTGGACAGTAGCGATTTTATATGCAAGAAGAATATAACCTCCCCCTACTTCCTTTTGTTGTTGCCAGCTAAAAAAATACAGTTGCGATTTAATAACCAACTAGCTGGACTATACTCGAGACTATTCGGTTGTGTTGCCAGGCGAAAAAAATATCCATTTTATGTCCAACTAGAATATTATGCTCAAGACTATTCCCTTGTGTTGCCAGCCGAAAAATGGACAGTAGCTAAAGACAATATTTGCCACCCCATAACGTGAATATAACAAGCTACGGAAATAACTTTATTACCTACTCGTGTCTACGAGGGTATTATGGCTATACTGTCTTGGTTGGTAGTTTGGGACAATGAGTCTTGTGTGTAATGTTATAAGGAGCTAATTTATATAATAATAACTAGGTGAAAAAGTTAAAGTCCTGCTCTAGAACAACTTGTGGTGAGTGGAGTCGATTTTTTCTGGTATTTTTTTTAAATTAAAATTCATCGTAAGCTGAATTAGACCTTTTTAGGTTCATTTTGACTATAAACTTTCACGGACAAATTAAAGTGGTAACACAGTTAGATTTTGTGTTTTTAGATTTTCCGACATTTGAATTTCTAGTATTAATGTTATTCGGAAAAATAGCATTGCCAGTGTAATAATTTAAGTCATAGAACTTGACATTAATTATTCACATTTCTATTTTTTAAACAAAAATCATAACAACATTAAATTATTATTCATAGAACTAGTGGCGCCAGTATTATTTATATAAAGTAAAGAAAACGTGTTGAATGACATTGAGTATAATATAATGTCACTAGAATTGAAATTGATATGTAGTTTTGAATAATTTTTACATAATTTTACGAATTGTTTGTGCCAATTCTATAGCATATTATTAAAATACTAAGAAGACAATAAAGATTTTAGGATAGGATTCACTCGCACCACTTAAAAAAGTTTATTAACAAATATCTACGCAAATCAATTATAACTTTTTAATTCTGCATTTTATAATGCTATTTTCTTGTTTAATATTTATACTTACGCAAATCAATTTTGGAAAATATCAACAGGCATAAGTCGGTATATGAATATTTATTTCAGAAAATGTAAATGTAATTTCACGATAGACAGATAAGTTCTAGATAGCTTATCTGGCAGATAGTTTGGGCTTTTAAATGTGAAAAATATATTAAATCATCTGCTAGATAAGATTTCCATAACTTTTGTGACGATCGTGAAACGGCCTTTAGTATTCCTTATTTTTTTATTAATTTTATTCGAATAGTGCTTCTTAATAGTTTGATTAGAATACGAGACCTCAGAATTTTTCCTAAACTACAATAAATGATCAATAAACTTCAGTTAAGTACTTGTACCTATTTCCTTAATCCGACACCTTACAAAGATTGTTACAAGATGCTTGTTAAAATTAAACAGTATTGGACTTTATAAGTTAGCCGCTAAGGGCCCATTTACACAGACCGGCTATGTAGATTTCCAATCGATTGGGGTAAGGTCAAGAGTCATCCCAATGTGGTCAATTTATTAAAGAAACTTATAATGGTACAATAATACAATAATGGAAAACTATACTTTATACATTTTGTAAATGCGCAGCATCGCAGAAATCGCCCAAAAGCAAAGCAAATAAGGGACGCAATTTATTTTCAATAATAATTATTGATAGTTGACAGACTTTATGACTGTCCAAATCGAGCGCACGCGAATATCGCCTAAAAATGTTCGAACCGGGAGGAGAACCCTGAAGTAGGAAATCAAATCTATGACTTCATAGCAATAGGCTGAATTCCGATTTCTGTGGATTCTGATAAAGTGAACGCTAACGAAAACCTAAGTCGTTGTAACATCCTACTTATCTACTAATTCGGTATTATAAATATGAAATTTGGCACACATACAGAAAATAGCCTGGATTAAAACATTGGCTTTTTATTCCGATATTCCTACGGGAACAGGATTATGGTACATTACAAATCTAGGTAAAGGTTTGAAAAAATGTAAATCTTATTACCAGATTTGTAACATCTCTAACCGTCCCATAGTTTTATATCAAAAAGTACATAAATGCAAATAAATTTTGGATAATATCAACAGGAACAATAAGTCGGAATATGATATTTCTTCAGCCTTATCAATACTTAACGTCAGGTTTGATGACGGCTAAAAGTCTCCCCGTCGTTCATAAAAAAAAAACATACTCTTTCCATATAGCGTCTTAAGCTGAAGAAGTCTGGAAAAATGTATTATGACTACGAGCTCTACTAGCGTCTGTGTGAACGGAGCCTAACGTCGTAGCGACCGTTAGGTTTAAGTACCTATTTGACTCTTGACCGCTATTGCTTTAAATTAAAATGGTCCGATACTTGAAGTTCTTGAATGTTGATTTATAATTTGAAGTATTTATTACATTTAAAAAACTTATGTTGATTGTCTAGCGGTTTCCGTGGCTTCTGTCTGCGTTTTTTTTTATGAACGACGGTGAGACTCTTAGCCTTCATCATACCTGATGTTAAGTATTGATAAGGCTGAAGATGGAAGCCAGACTCTCCCGGAATCCTAAATCACTGAAGAACTGGCTATCTTATCTCTAACTGCCGGAACACAACAATGCTGAAAACATCGTTATGTTATGGCGACAGACTGAGATAAGATGGTGGTAGCTAGCCAGACGGACTTGGAACAAGTCCTACCACTAACCAAACCGAATACAATATGTACCCCCCGCTGGTAATCGAACCCAAGACCCCTGGGTCTGATACCGGTTGTTGAACCACTAGACCACAGGGGCGCTATATTCCAGATTAACATACAAACCTTTATTTTGACCTCCTTAAGCTTTATTTATTACTAGCGGCCGCTCGCGGTTTCATCCGCATGGTTCCCGTTCCCGTGGGAATATCGGGATAAAAGTATCCTATGTTTTAATTATCCAGGCTATCTACAATGTTTGTGCCAAATTTCAACCAAAGCCGTTCAGAAGTTTTTGCGTGAGAGAGTAACTAACAAACAAACAAACAAACAAACTGATATACTTTCGCATTAGTAGGATTTTGCCACCTTCAAGATTTATATCGGACGTTTACCCGACTGCAAGGATAGGGTTATGTTTTTCGCGCGTAATTTGTATGTTTGTATGTTTAATGTAATATTCTATATTACCTCATTTCTTTCAAACGGCTGAAAGGATTTCTATAATTAAGATATCGTTAGATTCGTTCAAACACCTCTGTGTTCTAGTGGTACAACCACCGGTATCAGACCAGCGGGGGTACATATTGTATTCGGTTTGGTTGGTGGTAGGACTTGTTGTAAGTCCGCCTGGCTAGCTACCACCATCTTATCTAAGTCTGACGCCATAACAGCAATGTTTTCAGCATTGTTGTGTTCCGGCAGTTAGAGATAAGATAGCCAGTTCCTCAGTGGTTGAGGATTCCGGGAGAGGCTCGCTTCCATCTTCAGCCTTATCGATACTTAACATCAGGTATGGTGAAGGCTAAAAGTCTCCCCGTCTTAAATAATAAAAAAAAAAAAAAAAAAAAATGTCTTGACAGTCGAAGTATTATTATTAGTTAAGTGATGTTAAATATAAACCATTGAGGTGCTAAATTATCATGTACAGTAAAAAAAAAACTGTAATACTATCAAATTAAAGGGCTTATCGTCATAAGCATATCATAAGGATTTTTTCTCGATATCAAAATTCAGAAATTGTCGCGTTTATAAGTTAACTACATAATTACATTTAGCATAATAATAAAGGTAATGGTTGGCTTTAACTGTTAAAATAGTTTAATATATATAAAAAAAACAATTAACAAATATAACTAATGTTTATTGGCTCTGTGTTTCTATATATATGAAGACACTAGACTTATTTAAATTGCAATTTGCCATATAGGTACATAATAGCACCAGTTTCGTACTTCCACTATCTTTTGTCCATTTCGTACAAGTACAATCGCGCCCGCATAAAAGATGACAAAATTAAACTCAACCCTATTCTAATAACGACTATTTACCCGCATGATTTGATGATAAAAACAACTTTAACATACTAAATTAGTACGAACGGTTTTACTTATTATGATACCGCTTCTCTTGCGTCTCTTCCTAATTTAAAAGGTGTGAGGGGGACGGAATAAAATCTTCTCTGTCTAAATTGAAATGTGTGAAGGGATATGATTCGTGGGAAACTATTTGACTTGGTATTTTATTGCTTGGTTTGTTATTGTAATCGTTTGGGTTAACTAGGTGCGAGTTTTATAAGTATGGTGATGACTAAGTGATGGTTGTTGATAAAATGTGGAATACTAGTGACCTCCCGCGGTTATATCGGGGTAAAAAGTACCCTATGTTTTAATCTTGGCTTAAATCCAGGCTATCTACCAAATTTCATCCGAATCCGTTCAGTGTATTTGTAAAAGAATAGGTAACGAACTGACATACTTTCGCATTTTATATTAGTAGGATTCTTTGATGGAAAATATTAAATCGGACCGATAAAGATTTTATAGGTGCAGTCTTTAAATACGTACTGCGCAGCAAATCGTTGTTTTGATGTGCCTTGCAGTATTTTTTTGATGCGCAATCTGTATTTTTGTTGATTCGCTAAGGTCATTTTGTCATCTGTTTTTGAGTGTAACTACTTCTTTCTTCTTCTTCTTTCTTAATTAATGGCCTGCTCGCGATAAAATTCGCGAATTTTGCCAATGTCAAGTAAATATATTTTGTAGTGTGTATAGAAATTGTACGGTAGATTGAGTTAAAAATGGAGCCTCACAACACGTGTTATTACTAAAAGAACTCGGTTGAAACTCCAGTGTACCTACCACTAAATGAAATTACGTGTCAATGAAGAAATAAATAAAACAAACTGCCTGAGATGTTAATAGTCAAATATTTATCAAAAAATATTTCGTTTATTTTACACTAGCATCAGCCCGCGGTTTCACCCGCGTGGTTCCTGTTCCCGTGGGAATATCGGGATAAAAAGTAGCCTGTGTTACTCTCCGCCCTTTCAACTAACTCTATGCCAAAAATCAAGTCGATTGGTTGCTTAATTTGGGCGTGAAGAAAGGAAAAACAAACACACTTTCGAATTTATAATATTAGTTAGGACCGAATAGGTTTGCTACTTATTGCAAATTTTAAAATCATGAATATCAGAATCCATTTTTTTTTATTCTGGTTTTTTCGGTCTCTTTACACTTAATCAAATCATGTCTGGAGCCAGCATCCGGCCATAGCCACGTTTTATCTGTTAGTCTGTCTGTTTCTTGGAAGGCTTACGCGACTCCTAGATTACAATGTTTGCTTTGCGTTATCTGCACCTTGATATGTGAAACTTGAATTTGCTGTATAAGATTGTAATACAATACGTTTGAAAACTATTTTGAATGCATATTTTGACGGGAGTGTTTTCCTATTTATTTATTATACCGATAGAACACAAAAACGAAGTTAGAATTGTCATGTGTGATTGTCAAGTGTGATTGGATTAATGAGATTCAAAATGAACTAATGAGAATCAATTCAAGTATGGAACTCCTTAGAATAGAGCTACGCTTTTAGTACTTACTGAAAGAAGACAGGCAAGTTGCACTAACGCCTTGCCACTGATCAAAATTGTATAAAGAGAAAATTAAAGACTGCTTCTGTCTTTCACGCCAAGAGGATTGCAATGCGTCCCAGCTACTTATCTCTTTATAACCTATGTTCTGTAAGTTGCATATATAGTAGAAAGGATATCAAGATTGACAATTCATACTAAAAATACGGTCAAGGCAAGGTCAACATTTATACTCTGTTATGCTGTTGACATGCCTGCATACGAAACATCAAAAATATTGAAAAATCCCTGGACCTTTACAAGACAGCGGACTTGTACTATTAAGTATTCTGTGACAGCAGTTAAGTCTTTATGTGGTTTCGCTCATAAAAGCAGCAGCTTTTAAAATACAAGTTTAAATCTTGAAGCGCTGTTGACTGTACGTTTCTCCCCCACACTCCTATCTAATCAATAGAGTTGTCGAACCAATCCAAATGGTCAATCGATAGCAATAAATTTAGATATATACACCCTCGCGGTTCTGCGACCCTGGTACTTTACGCCAATTAGACATGGCTTCCCCCCGGTTTTATTTATCGTCTTCCAATGGGATGACTTTGGAAATAACTGAGGCCAATTCTGTGATCCCATCCACGGTTAAAAGAACTTACAAATCAGCACACTGTTATTTTTGTTGATGATGTTAAGTAATGATAAGGCTGAGGGCTGAGGCCTCTCCCGGAATCCTCAACCAATAAGGAACTGACTTTCAAACTCTCTAACTTCCGGAACACATCATCATCATCAGCCTGTGGACGTCCACTGCTGGACATAGGACTCTCCTAGCTCACGCCTGTTGTGGCGTTCATAGAAGGCTATTAGCCTACTGCTACCACGCTGGCCAGACGGGTTATAAAAGTTTTTGTTTCAAGTTTTCCTTCTCTCGCACAGGTGTTGAATGCGTCGAGCCTCTTAGTCGACTTTTACGACATCCCAGGCATGTAAGGGAGTGGTGACACTTGTATTCTTAGGTTGTCACCATACGGCAACTTCTGGAACACAACAGCGCTGAAATCATCGTTATTATGGCATTGATAGCTGATCAGGCGGACTCGGGCGGAAGTCCAATACGGGACATACATTACGGGACTTTTTTATAAAGTCTGCACGGGCAGTTAAAGATGAGTCTGGAAATAACGAACGCCAATTTTGTGATCGAGCTTCTAAAGTTAAACAAAAAATATTAGATACAAGAACTTGATACTCGGTAATATTCGATTAGAAACTTTTTATTCTTGCATGTGGTTGGTGATACCAATCGTCTGATAAACTTCGTCTTATTATGCAAGTCACAGCAGCAAGTCCCTTACCCTAGACCCCTGTATGGGCTATCCCATACAGGGGGAACCCTGTTTCATTTTTGTCACGTCATTTCGCAATCGGTAGAAATGTGAGGGGGAACAGATTTAAGATTAGCATTGCAAATATATTGACATTATTGGATGGGCTATACTGGCTAACTTGGGTCCTTAGGTATACTATAAACTATTTGATTTTACACTAGATACTGTTGACTTGGGATAATATAAGAAAATATTTTTCTTTTGCTGCATTAAACCAACTACCAAAGAAAGCAGAATATGCTTTCTTATACCAGCTGAAAACTATAGAGTTTTGGTAACCCATACACCCAACACCCGTGACAGAGTTACATAAGCAGCAAAAGGCAGGCGACCGTTGGGCGCGAATCATGAAAGAACAGGGCTCTTAGCCAAAGTAACAATTCATAAACGATAACGAAGTTCGAGAAATATTAAATGTATGTGATTGGCGGATTGGCATAGGCCGCGCTAAATCACGTGGCCTTACCGCAAGTTAATTGGCGAATATAGACAATAACGAATCGAATTATCGTTTCGCTACGTAACGATGTCACTTTGTCTACGGGCCCAGTTCAGAAATGTATCTTTTTTAACGGAGTTATCTGTTTCTTGTGTAATATAAATAAAACCTTTGACAACAGTGACCGATGCTAGAGACTCATTGTCATTTCACAGATTCCTTCAGAAGGGTTATTCTTGCAAACATCGAGGCTGTTGTCATGACTGATCGTCACATCAGCTGACAAATAGTATTGAAAATGGAGCGGTCTCTGCTGTTTCAGGCGTCAGTATGAAGGATGTTTGCTTAGAGAATAGCCTATCTGAAAATTCTGGAATAGATTGCTTCGAACTATAAGTCCGCCTTTGTAAATGTTTCCCGTTAGTAGTATAGTAAAATGTTGTAGTTTGTAATCATACTGTTAGCCAAAAAAAAAAACAAATATACTTTTTCCCACCAAACTCTCAATTTCTAGTGCAATACAAATAGAATCGTTGAAAACATTGACCGCTGTGACTCATTGTCGGTCTCTCTAGCCAATCAACGTAATTTGGGTTGTCAAACATCCACGGCCAATGGGTTAGTAAGCAATGTCGAAAATTGGCACAAACGATTGTGTTTACAGTTTTACAGCTTACGAGACTTATAGCTCTCAATCAGACATTCTGAAACTATTTACCGTTAAGTTTGTATGCGTAATATTTCACAATCTAAAAGTAAGTGCCGAGTAGCTTTCTTGACAGATGATTTGACGTATTTTATATATCACAGCTATCAAAATTAAGCCAACAGTCATGTAAGCTACTTAGAACTTACATTTATATTGTGAAACAGTCCCTAAGAGAAATATTGGATCAGGAGAGTTTTATTATTAGTGTGCGCATACTTGCGTACCCGACTGTAACACCCATATTCTAAGTCGTTCCTCCAAAACTTACTCGTCCTCGACTTAACGAAACCTCATTGAAAACCTCTTCGAAATACTCCTCGAAATCGGTATTCTAAGTCATAACTCCGTAAGGACCTGGAGGAGCCAAAGAGTACGTAGCCACTCCGTGTTAGGTCTAGCGCACACTACCATTTTTACCCACGACGAGGTTGAGTGGAGTGTAAAAAGTTTCGGAGGAACGACTTAGAATATGGGGGTAAGTCTCTTGCTGTTTCTTATAGTTTAAATCATTGTTGTTAGATATAATTGTGCCGAAATCGTAGGTCGTTGTGTAGGAATCGTAGGTATGAACGCATCTCTTGTATATTTTTTTTTTCTTTTTGATAATTTTTAAATAGGAAAGTGTTTAAATTAAGTTGTTTTTTGTCTGTTTTCTAATAGTATAAATTGGCGCATGTTGTGGCAGCCTTTAAGTATGACAACGATTTGAAATGCTTATAGATTGTGCATTATTGTAAATGTGAATATCGTTTATGTTGGTTGTCCTTAAAAAAATAAAAACAAATTGGGAAAAAAACAATATCATATACTTTTTCTCAACCAATTTCTCAATTTCTCGTGTAGGTAATACAAAATGGAATCGTCGACAACAGCTACCACTATGACTCATTTTCGGTCTGTCTAGCCAATTGTCGTTATTTAAGTTGTCAAACATCCTCGGCCAGTAGGTTAGTGAGCAATGCTGAAAATTGGCACAAACTATTGTGTTTACAGTTTTACAGCCTACCAGACTTGCAGAAAGCTTTTTAATCAGACATTTGCTTACACTTTTACAGCTTTTAGAAAGCTGTTTCGGACATTCTGAAACTGTATATCTATAATAATATATTTTTTTAACAGGGTACAGCTCACGAGTATTGTAAAAAGCTTCTTTAAACAGACATTCTAAAACTATTTGTCTTTATTTTTGTTTGTCGGCTTGCGATGAATATTGGTACAAGGGAATGCGATAAATATTGAGAATTAATGGGCCAAGAAAGTATTATTGACTAGCGCCCGCTCGCGCTTTCGCCCGCATGGTTCCAGTTCCCGTCGGAATATCGGGATAAAAAGTATCCTATGTTCATAACCAGGCTATCTACTATTTGTGTACCAAATTTCAACCAAATCAGTTCGGTAGTTTTTGAGTTTATTCGTTGCAAACAAACAAACAATCAAAACTTTCCTTTTTATAATATTAGTATAGATATAGATAAATATGTGGATACTTATGTATGCACTGGCTGAAAGTTGCTATAGCGTCTGAAAGTTTACCTATGTAGGTGATTTAAGTGATTGTAAGTTTTTAAGATAGACAAGTGGCAAAAACATTAAAATATAGAGGTCGTAATCAATAAGTAACAACAATAAAAACGATTTGATATTTTTTTAGGTGCAAGCAATTTAAAAATAAAGGCTTTGGTCACGTTCCGAAATCCAATCATAGGTTGTGAAATAGAAAACTTACTGTTAATATGTTTTTCTAAGTTCATATTTAAGGTCTACTACGTTACTTATCAGTGCTTACTAAGTATAATACTTACCATCAAAAATCTTTAACAAAGCTTCGTGAATCATCTTGAGAACATTCACACCACAATAAAAGTGAATTGTCACCGACTTCAACTTGAAGATTCATTAAGGTTCCCCTTTTTTGGGTCAATAGACTAACCATGGGACAACTGACATACCAGACAATAAAATTACATCATTAAATCTATAAGGCGGTGTGATACTTTTCATACAATACAATATTTTTAATTTTGTTTCAAAAAATACAAATTAAATACACAAATAAAATATTGCGGTTTCGACTCTAAAAAACGAGATTTCCACTAGGGTGGAGGAAAATAAATAAAAATATCGCATTTCCAGCTTGTTCATTATAAAAAAAATCTTAATTTTTTTAACTGTACATTTAAAAGTTTCGCTGGTGGTAGGACTTGTTGTAAGACGGCCTGGCTAGCTACCACCATCTTATCGAAGTCTGACGCCACAACAACAATTTTTCAGCATTGTTGTGTTCCGGCAGTTTAAGATAAGATAGCCAGTTCCTCAATGATTGAGCTCGCTTCCATCTTCAGCCTTATCAATTACTTAACAGCAGGTATGATGAGGGATAAGAAATCCCCGTCGTTAAATTAAAAAATAACTTTTAGTAAATTGAGCTTAATTCTCAAGCCCCGAGTTATGATTATGAGACACAATAGATATTCCACGGTTCTTATTTATTTAAATTATTTCTTTTGCTAATATTTGGTTTGCTTCACAATAATGATGTATTAACGTTTTCTGTTTATTTGTTTACAGGTAACCCAAGTTATTGGATGTTATTTTTATCTGCCGCTATCTGCTTTGGCAAGTATGATAATAAAATGTGGTAACCTGTGTGAGTTTCTCGATATTTTGCGGTTATTATTTTGACTACGCCGCTTTGTGCCTAAGAGTAGAGAAGATTTTATCAAAATCGTTGACTGTTGAGCACAAAGTTACGAAAGTACTCCAGGAGGTCTACTCTCTAAGCACGAAACCCGTAGTTTCGGCCTAAATTACTGACGTTTCCTACTCCGTATCACCTACGGTCAGCTTATTAGTTCGGAGACTCAAACTAAGAATGAATGAGAATACGTTTTGCCATTGTCCCTACTCCCGATGTGTTTGTGCCGTTTGTTCAAAACTAGTACATCCGAAATCAATAGAGGGTAGGCTCCAACCGTAGTTTCTTCCAACTAAAACTTACAGACGAAGGCGTATCTTAGTTGACGAGCTTAGAGAGTAGGCCTCCAGGTACGGTTAGCACGAAAAACTATCGTAATAGTATTGAATGTGTGAATTGAAATGAATTGAATGAAAAAATGTATTAAGAAATTTAGTTCCGTTGACGTCCGATAGGAACGCTGCTCAATATCTCATACATTTATTTACTTTACTTGCTCGATGCTTACTCGAAAGTTTCGTATTCGTGTTAGTATAGTGTTCGTGAGTATCTTAAAGTATTAGTGCTAGGCCTACCAGAAGGAAATTAATAAAAAATAGTTAATAAAATATTTGGCTCCGACTTCAAAAATCAATACCTATTTGTTTCAATTTGGGTTTATACCTTTGATGTTATTTTTCGCTTCATCATCATCAGTCTGTGGACGTCCACTGCTGGACATAAGCCTCTCCTAACTCACGCCTATTGTGGCGTTCATAGGAGGCTATTACCCTACTGCTACCACGCTGGCCAGACGGGTTGGTAGAGGATTTGTTTCGAATTTTCCTTCTCTCGCACAGGTGTTCAATGCGACTATTACGACATCCCAGGCGTGTAAGGGAGTGGTAACACTTGTATTCTTAGGCCGTCACCACACGGAGAATTTTTCGCTTAATTCTTCTTTATTTTTTAAATCTACATACTTATGTACCTTATATGTATATTATGTACGTATTTACAAAAAACAAGTATAATAATATAAGTATGTTTATCAGTTATCTAGTATCCGTAACACAAGTTCTTCATGAAACTGAACGTGGGCTAGATAATTGGTGTGTTGTATGCAATTATTTATTTATTATTATCATAATTAATTTATTATTTATTTGTCATTTTATTGTCACCAAAATATACGTGGGCCAGGCAGTCGCTAAGTGAACAAAATTATATATTTTCGATGATTATTATTATTCACTGATTTGTACCAATTTATTTTTTTGGTCAGGTTTAATTTCGTCATATTTTGACCCCTCGCCACATAACTTTCATCCATATTTAACTGATTAAGATATAATGTTGTAAAACTCCGCTTAAACCCCAAATTTATTAAACATCAATCAAAATGACGAAGTGTTATTTTCATTGCTTAATATAGCTAGTTCAACAACTTAATAACTAATAAGTTCTCACATTTCAATACCTATTTGCATTGTGTTAAGATTCAAAATGACTTAATACATTTGCAGTTTTCGCACCCCTAGCGAAATTTCAAATGAAAATGTTATTTCTGCCTTTTACAATAGATGTTGAAATCATTATATACTGTATATCAATGCAGTAAAGTATACAATAACTTGTTTTTCGGAGGATGTGCCAATTTGCGCCACGCGACTAGTAAAAATAACAATTTGGTATATTTAGAACCCCGATATGTTTACAAATATTTGTGGAATGACATATTGTATGCGGGATCAGTTTCGGTTGAGAAACGAATTTATATTTGCTGATCTCACTGTAAACAAATGTTTCGTGAAAACCATCTTGAGAAATTCATCGGAAACATCATACCAAAAGTTAAAATCGTGTGCTTTTTTATTTTTATACTTACTAGGAATGTCATCTCAATTTTTGTAATCACCTGGTTTCTTAACGTAATAAAGCATTTTGTATTTTGTAAAGCATTTTGTATTTGTATTTTCCCTAAAACCAAATCTCTAAAACCGTGTTTTTTTCATTGAGGGTCGTTAAATCGTGAAATTTTTACGATAATCGTAAGAAGCCATTTCCTTAAAAAAATATCTTATTTTGTTATTTTGTAGGTTTTGTATGGTGGAATAAAGAAACAAATTACAAAAATATTATAGAAAGCTAAAATATTTATATTAATATAATTTCTGTTTAGACAAATTAAATTAGAAATAGATTGTCTATTTATAGCTTTTGCCGAAAAATGCCTAAAATATCAATAACCAATAAATCATAGTTAAAAAAAAACACGACACTCTATAATCAATGTAATCAATATATATCAATATATATATATCAGAAAGAAGGAAAGAAAGAAAAATACATTTATTTTAGAATCACACAACGACTACACAAAACAACATTACAAATATCAATATATATCCAATATATATCAATATCTATAATCAATAAACCTGTAATTCAAACTGGTTGCACAGCCTACCATCTCGCTGAATAAGCCTAGAGCATCTACTAAATAGCTTTTACAATGCAATTAGTATGCATCATCTAATGTGGAACGCGGAAGCAGTTCAGTATAGGTACATTATTGGCTTGATTTGCGGTCCATTTACGACGTAGGGTAAATGCTGCTATGCTTGGCTTGTAGAAATTGGTGTTTTATTAGTGCATTATGATGAGAAATAACGTTATTCGTAAGCGATTGTGAATAAAAGTTCAACTTATTGTAGGATGGTGTGGTAAATTTTGTGTTGCAGTTCTTAGTTAAAAGCCAGAAAGACAAACAGATTAAACATCTACTTTTGGTTTGATGTCTGAGTGTATATACTGCTCAAAAACCGTAGGAACATTGTTTGAAAATTATCGGTTAGGCTTCGATATTATTTTGATTTAGTAGTATTGAATAAAAATTACGGTGTAATATCTTGATGTTAACAACGGATTTACGGATTGCTCTCGTGGAATCCGTAAAATTGTTAGCTCTAAAGGAACTATATTTATTTTGACTAAATGACACTGAATTTGAAAAAAAAAAACAATTTATGTAAGGATTCAGACGAATTTACATAATTAATTATCAACTATTTTGCAAATCAGTTTATTTGGTTTTGTATGGATTTTTTATTGAGCCCCATATTGCTGCGTTTACCTTACGACGAGTAATGCGTTTTATACTCTGGAATATAGTTGTAATTCGCAATGACAAATGCATGTAGGTTTGTATGAAGTATTAATTGTTTTATAACATCTTGATATTGAATGTGACTGGCATTGAAAAGTAGATCTAGCAACTATGTCCGCGTGGTATGACACAAAAAGTTGAAGTCAAAGTCAAATAAATTTATATCTTCATTAATAAATAATACTTAGACACATTTGAAAAAGACGCTCATAAGCTAGATGTTTATTTTAAAGACCACAATGCATGGATGTGATACTACCAAAAAACATATATGTATAAAAGGAAAATTTCTAATAACTGAGTAGGAGAAAAATTTTCTCTTATATTTATACTAGCGGCCGCCTGCTGTTTCACCCGCATGGTTCCCGTTCCCGTGGGAATATGGGGATAAAAAGTAGCCTATGTGTTAGTCCGCTACTTGAAGTCCCTACAAACCAAATTTCATCAAAATCGTTTCAGTAGTTTTTGCGAGAAAGAGCAACAAATAAACATACTTTCACATTTATAATATTAAGTAGGATTTCAAGACTGTAGATTTGTGTTAGGCAACAACATGTTTATTTGTAAATGTTGTTGTTTCTGCTGATAAGTTTCTTGCGGCCGTGTTTCTTGTCAGTTAAAAGATGTCCTGAATGGCTGGTAGGGAAAAAATTGGATGATTCGAAAGCATTTATCTACTCGTATAAGTCTATTTGAATAACAATATTTTGACTTTGATACTTAGTTACAAAACTCAATCTGAGCATGCGAAATTTTTATGAACTATTTTAAGTGTTAGGGGAAAAGCGTAGCGTACTTTATATACCTAAAGTTTCCTTTTTTTACAACAATTAACCTAGCCCCAAAGTAAGCACTGTAAGGTTTGTGTTACTAGATTAAGATCTGACTTTTCATTCATTCAAAAGACGTCAAAAAGTCGCTCATGGGAAAAGGTTGGTCGATTAAAATGACTATAAAGATAGTTTTATTTTATTTTATCAAAGGCTCGGTCAAATGACAGACATAACTAGTGAAAAAATAAACCTTATAAATCAGTAAAACAACACCTTCTTATTGAATAAACTATAGTTAAAATAATCAAAATCAATTTCCCCAACATCAATCTAAAGATCCAATTCGGTTGATTGGTCCGATCGATCAAACTTGAGCATTGACCTTGATCAATGATCTATAGATTGTTCGATCGATGTGGATAAAAAATGTATAACTATATTAAGTTGGGTCGTTAACCTAGCAGTGACTAATAGATCTTAGTTAAAGCATATTTTTACGCTTAAACTGTTCGTTGACATAAAATTGCTTTTATAAAATTAATTGCATGTCAGCCCGTGACCACGGCCCAGAAAAATGCCGAAATGTCGGGAAATCCAAAAGATGCATAAAATCTTACTCATAAAATGAAGAAGCAATATAAAAGTAAAAAGTGAACATTTTATTCCAGTAAAGTTGTTATATTTCAAATCATAGTAAAACTATATAAAAAAATCGGCCAAGTGCAAGTTAAACTCGCACATGAAAGAGTTGTCTGGAAGAGATTGCTACGAAGCAATAAGGCCTATTGTGTGACAAAAAGAGGAACCTCTTTTTGTCATTTTCTTTGTATGCGTTTGTTTTTGTATCATGTGCAATAAAGTTTCTATTATTATTATTGCCAAAATGCCACTATAATTTTTCGTCTGCAAAAATAACTTTGTTTTTCATACTAAATATTACAAACATACATGACATTATCGTGAAAATTTTTACATATTTTAAGTTAAGTTAAAATTGCCTATAAGAATTCTATTATGAAATGGTTCTTTTCGATAGGAATATGCGCTAATTTCCCAAATTTGCTAGTCACGATCATCAATCATCATGCATACGAAAATATACCTTATTTTAATACTGTAAGCAACAAAATTAGGTAAATGGTTTTGTAAAGAGTTGGTAAAGGGAAAAATTTGCACATTTTTTTTTTATGTGATTAGGTAAATGGGGCAATGATGGGAATTCAGCATAATATCATGTTTGTACAAGGACAAAACTGTCAAAATAAAATCGACTTTGAACTTTGACGTTGAGTTCGGAATTTTCTATGTAGGACATTCTCATCCTAAACCAAGTGAGGTTTAGGATGACCTAACCTAACCTAACCTAACCTTTTTTTTATGCTAGAAGAAATGCTTTTACGCATCCCTCGCCCCCAGGTACAGGGGCGATTCGTATGTTGGACTCTTGGGTACTACCAACTAAAACTCCTAGTACTTGACGACCTGTTTGGCGCAGGGGTACTAAGCCCGCCTTCTGCGCCAGAGGTCCCGGGTTCGATCCCCGGACAAGACAAATATTTGTGTGCATTAACATGTCTATTTGTCTTGGACTGGGTGTTTCATATGTATAATAAGTTGACGTGGACTAGATAATAAATAACTCAGCGATTGAGGATTCCGGGAGAGGCTCGCTTCCATCTTGAGCCTTATCAATACTTAACATCAGGTATGATGAAGGCTAAGAGTCTCCCCGTCGTTCATAAAAAAAAATAAAAAAAAAAATAAGTATGTATTTACAAAAAAAAGAGTATATAATTATGTTTATCCGTTATCTAGTATCCATGACACAAGTTCTTCATGAAACTTAACGTGGGCTAGATAATTGGTGTGTTGTATGCAATTATTTATTATTATTTATTATTTATTACTTGCCCTCGAGCCGCCATTAGTCACGGGGGGTAGGGTTCGCAATCACACCTAAGACTAGGCGGAACCTAACCTAACTAATAGTATAAATGTGAAAGTGTGTTTGTTTGTCTATTTTTCACGCCCTAACTAAGCAACCAATCGAATTGATTTTCAGCACAGAGTTAGTTGAAACGACGGAGAGTAACTAGGCTACATTTTATCCCGATATTGTTACGGGAACGGGAGCCACGCGGGTGAAACTGGGGCGGAAGCTAGTTTTGTAAATGCCTTAGTTGCCATTGACTGTATTTAATATTAAAAAAGAAAATATACTAGAAAAAAAGCTACTAGTCTCATGTCGCAGGCTAGTTTTCTCTATTATATTTTCTTGTTTAATATTTATCACATAAAAATAGCATTGTAAACCGTAAGCGACGCGCTCATTTCTAATAGGTTTAAAAAAGTAGTAAAATTTTATAAATATATTAGGTTAAGATTTTATTTTGTATACCCTCATATTTTTTGATGTTTCTACATAACGGCGCCTGCGAGCGCCTCTCGGCCCGCGTCACATTTAGTCTGCGACTGTACTCAATCTTATAAGTACATATTTACATTTTATATTTGCTTTGTTAAAGAATTGAAGATTCATCTATACAGATTAAATAAAAAAAAAAGTTTAATATTTTGTAATAAGAAAAGGAATTGCGTTAAAATTTAATTCCTATAAAAATATGTCGATGAATGGATCGTTTAACTCTTTTTTACTTTGCTTCATTAAAAATAATTTACACTGAATCGAAATGTTTTTCGATCTATTTTTTTTTATCTGAATAAAAGCATCTCTCTCTCTTACTTTTTGGATTGTTTTAATGATCTTAAACTTTGCTCCACATTAAATTTATTACCAAATGAAGTCTTAATATCAGTTCAAGAGTCAGATTTGCAGACTTGCTTTTCATTGCCATAATATTTCATAAGTATGCGCAATGCCAGATGATATTTAAAGCATTTTAATGAAACTTGACTGTTTGCCAAATCGTTTGTCTGTTATGAACTGGTTTATCGAAGTTCGCGGTTATGCAATAGATATTTATAGAAAAAAATGTATACTTACAATCACACCAATTATATAGTCGACGTTAAGTTTCATGAAGAACTTGTGTTAAGGATACTAGATAACGGATAAACATATTTTGTTTTTGTAAATACACACATGTTATACATATTAAACACCCAGACAACATTTGTAAATACATACATGTTATACATATTAAACACCCAGACCAAGACAAATAGGCACACAAATATTTGTCTTGTCCGGGAATCGAACCCGGGACTTCTGGCGCAGAAGGAAGATTTAGTACCCCTGCGCCAGGGGTTGTCCCAGGTTGTCCTAATAAGATGCTTCATCATCGTTCTAAGTTTAGATCGGTATAAGAATAAGTACTTTTTTAAAGCCAACTTGTAGTTTTTATGGTTAAAAAGTTTTTATAAAAAAAAAAGTTTAAAAAGGGAAATAAATCACTTGATGACATCCCACTACCCACTGGTTCTTATTATGTTACCTGGTATTAAATTGTATGCTGTAAAAAAAAACAAAACAAACTTTAAATATTTGACAACAACACACAATAAAAGAATAGTGTTGCTATGAATGGGTACTGTACAAAAATAAGTACGTTCTATTAATTTAGTTGAAAACAGTAGAGCTTTGTTGTATGAACAGATTTATGGTTCGCTTCCGAGCCGACACGGTAAGATAACTTCTAGCGGTTTGGGTATAATTTATTTACAAAATGTTGTATAGGTACTTACATTATGTGCTAAATATAAAGTCAGTGGTTCAAAAATTGTTAGGAAATCGATACAGACAAGATAGGTATACGACTTTCTTTACCTTTGCTTTGCTTTAACAGCATCATTTTATAAAAAAAAGGTTGGAACGAGACTTTAAAAAAAAATTCTTGAGTTTCCAAATTGAATATTTAACCACTATTTACCTAATATGTAATTCTTTTCGAAACCATTTCACGTCCATTTCAAAATGACGTGGTTCTAAATAAAATTCTTTCGGGATTTCAGAGTTAAATAAGTACCAAAAAGTTGTTCATGAATTATCACGAAATTGACAAACGATTTCAATCGTAGTGTTAATATTGTTTTTAGTAAAAGAAATATTTAATTACACAAAAAAATATTCTTTATATCCTTTAATTTTCAACATCATTCTCTAATAGATTCTAAGCTCCAATCCGATATGTAAAATAGACATTCAAGTCCAAATGCCGGCAATTTTCTATTGTAATCGATTGATTATCCGATGAATCGACCCGTCCACAATCGATGTTATCGGTTACGCACTGTTAGTCGATCGATTCTTATGTAAAGTTCCAATTAGCATATCTATTAAGTTTAAAGGTTGTAGGTGCGACTGATATGTTTGATGAATGGAGAATTGTAAAACGAAACTCATTAAAATGTGTAAAAAATCTTTTGTTCGATTGGTTGACTTACAGCTATCTATACTAAGTACATCATCAACTTTGATGTCCCTACTGCTGGGGCACTGGTATTCAATATGGATGGATAAGGAGAATGGGCCATGGCCCACCACGTGGGCGAATGTCAAAACTACAATTACATCCGGGACCAACCGCTGAACGTGCCTTCCGAAAAACGAAGAAAATGACAAATGACAGAGAAAGATCAATCTGCTCTTCCATTTTATTAGTAACCATAACAAATATTTATAACAAGAACCGACAAGAAACTCGTCAAGAGTGTTTTTCTTCCTGTCTTATCTCGCACAGAGCCGACAAATTTGCTAACGCTTGACGCCTTGACAACAATGTTTTCAGCATTGTTGTGTTCCGGCAGTTAGAGATAAGATAGCCAGTTCCTCAGTGATGAGGTTTCCGGGAGAGGCTCGCTTCCATTTTCAGCCTTATCAATTCTTAACATCAGGTATGATGAAGGCTGAGTCTCCCCGTCGATCACAAAAATAAAAAAAAATAGAAAATGACCTTCGTTCGAAACCATTCGTTCGGTCAGTTTATATGAAAATTTTAAACTATCTATGGGTTTTTAATGTCAAATAGGTACAGTCGGGGACTTTCCCGGTTGATCAGTAGAGTTTTTTTGAGAAACATTTTCTCGAAAAGTACTAAGGTTAAAGAAATAATTTATTATTCAAATAAAATACTTCTTTATTGTCTATTATTTGTGATATAAACGTTTTCTATATATCTTTTCCTTTTTTAAATAAAGCTCCTTGAAAAAACTCTACTGATCAACCGGGAAAGTCCCCGACTGTACATGTCTGATTTCTCGTATTTACCAAATGAGGTAATAACAATTCTGAACCCGTAAAGCAAACGGTTATCTTTTCCTATGATCGTTTCATCAAAACCAATCACGCAAACTTTAAGCAAATATGACCCTTTACCGAGAATTTCAATATTAAAAATGTTGTGAGTCAACATTTGGGTTAAGTTAAGCTTGTTTTCCACTGTAAGCGATAAAACTTTTAAATTTGACCACCGCACTCTCGACATCTCGCGGATTGTTTAGTTTAAATATTCTTTTAATTTAAAAACTATACCTCTAACAGTTTTTAAATCGTTTCGGCAACGGTGCCTTTAAAAAGGCCATATTTTTTATCAAAGTTGTGGCCGGCAACTATAATTAATTATGCATCTTGTCCTGGCTTACAAAGTCAGCGTGAGACAGAAATTGTAGGAAGATAATGCACATTTAGGAGAATCATAAGGATGTTTAAACACTAACTTACTTTTTGTGATCAAAGAACATTGTGAGCATTTTCCTTGTCATATTCTCTAGTAGTAGACAATGAAATCTTTTTTTTTAAAAATTAGATTATTTTAACAGACTGTTCCGTTCTCAAGTAAAAAGTATAGCATTTTAGCAAATTGTATTAATTAGTTATTATTCAGTTTGCAAGTTTATTACATTGGGATTTTGAGCGACGTTGTCAGTAGAAATACGTTAGCCTATCTCCGATTTCTAGGGCACTGAAATTCCTTATTGATGAATACGGAGAATGACCCTTTTAGCGCTTAAAAATTATAGCTTAATGATCGAATAGCTTCGACTGATCATGGAACCTTACCCAAAGCTCAGGTCGCACGTTGAATCAACAATGTTGTAGCGTGAAGACATTCGTACTTATTAATTCATTTGTGTACGTGCTGCCATTTTGGTTTTTTATAGGTTCCCAGTTACTAATCCTGTGTGCCTTTTTACAACTTCCGTTGGCAACGGTTGTGGAAGTTTTAAAGACTAAAGTTACAATAAATTAGTGAGAAGGACTAGAACCTTCTTTTTAGGACTTACTAGACTAGGACTCACCTTCTTTTTTGTAATTTAGTTTGGTAATTTTGGAAGATATTTCCATGGACACTTCCTTATTGTGTAGAATGTTAATATAAATGCTTATTCGTATTACAAAGTTTTAAGAATTATTTAACAAGTTGTATATTGCTTTTCATGCTCGTTGTATTTTTTTTTTAATAAACGTAGGGGAGACTCTTAGCCTTCATCATACCCGATGTTAAGTATTGATAAGGCTGAAGATGGTAGCGAGCCTCTCCCGGAATCCTCAATAATTGAGGAACTGGCTATCTTGTCTCTAACTGCCGGAACACAACAATGCTGAAAACATTGTTGTTATGGCGTCAGACTTAGATAAGATGGTGGTAGCTAGACAGGCGGACTTACAACAATTCCTACCACCAACCAAACCGAATACAACATGTATCCCTGCTAGGAATCAAACCCGGAACCAATGGTTCTGATACCGGTGGTTGTACCACTAGACCACAGAGGGGGTTAAAATGTTAAAATCTCGTAAATCTATTGTCGGTTTGTCAACTCTTTTACAATGTATGTACTTCTATTTCGGTACTAAATCTTTTCGTTATTCACTTGTTTGAGTAACAGTGAAGGCCATTCCTTAATTCCCTTAATACTTAACACGTTGGCTGCGAGACCAAATTTACACGTTTGTTGTTGTGGTGCGTTAATAGGTTCAAATTGTCCCCTAACCTTCTTGAAGTTCAGTACGGCATAAGGTCCTTTGTGCCCCACCACGCAAGAAAACAAAAACTGTTTGTTTTTCGTCGACATTTACCGTAGTACATATAGATTTATACCTAAGCATCTATACTTGTCAACCAATATGGTTCTAGCTTCGCCCCGGTCTCGAGCTTTGAGAGCAAATTTAAATTACGGGGCATTTTAGACCTTTTACCGCACATTGACCGACTTAAGCTATATTAGGGTTTTTTTATGAATGACGGGGAGACTGTTAGCCTTCATCATATCTGATGTTAAGTATTGATAAGACTGAATATGGAAGTGAGCCTCTCCCGGAATCCTCAGCCACTGAGGACAAGATTATTACATTGTCGGGTGTGAATACGTTTGTACAAAGAAAGTTGTATGGACAAGCGTTATCTCATAAATTACATAAGGTTACCATTTCGGCTTATTCGAACTGAATCAGGTGATGAACATAATGACGTACCAACTTGAAGCTTAGTATAGTTTTCTTCATACAAGTCCAATTAAAAATTCAGGATCTTTTTAGTACTTCTTGATGGCGCACTACTTTTTTCAGAATTTCTTCGAAACACATCATATAACGAACAATACTTAGGTAATTAAAACAATCGACCATCACTGTTCGTGCGGATGGGTCGTGAAAGGGCCGAAAGTCTAATGGACCCCTTCCAGCACTGAAATGAAAAAAATGTCATTCAGCTCAGGATGGGTCTAATGTGCCCCTCACATAAACCAAGTATGCCATATTACCCAAATTTAAGAAATAAACAGAAAAAATCATTGTTGTCTTACTCTAACGATTGGCCAAGATACGCTCCCGACACTATACGAAAGAACACTATTTTCGCTGCCGCACAGGGTTACGGCCACGCAGGGGGCTTTTTGTGCCCCCTCTCGCAGTGAAAGTGTTAATACAACAAGAGCAAAAGTGATCAATTAATACCAATCTTTTAACACCCTAATCCTTACTTGCTTTGGAAAAACCAACCATATTTCTATGGCACATAAGAAAATATACATTCCCAAACGTCAAAAATATTTTCTACAACTTTTGTCAAACGAATTTGCACCGTATTTTAAAGACACTACAGTTTATAATCGTTGTCGTTCATTTCCTCTGCTTGCTCAGTAAATAGTGCCGTGCCACTTTCTCCGAAAAGTTCGAATTACGAATTTTGACGTTAATTATTGGGTAGCCCTGAATTAAGTAGATTATCGGACGTCAGTATATTGATTGCCACCTTGTTTAGATTAACAATTTGTTTTCGTTTGAGATGTGAAATTGTGATAATTTACATAACGATGATTCATAGGCTGTTTATAAGTTTTATGTCAATATCATCAATTAAATAAGAGAATATGAATGAAAGAAAGTTTGTTATCAATATGATAGTAATTTTAATATTATGTTGAAAGTTTTTAGCTTCATGTCACGTGTTTTTTTTATTTGCGCAAAAGTCACAATTATTTTCTCTTTTCTAAGTAGTTGTTATGTGGCTTTAGATCCTTGGGGGATCCTTTGGAGATCCTTGGGGGGCCTATGCCTACCCCAAGCATCTCCACAATGATCGGTCCTGCACTGCCGGCATCCACCGGCTTTCCGCGACCTTCACCAGATCGTCGGTCCACCTTGTCGGGGGCCTACCCACGGAGCGTCGTCCTGTGCGCGGTCGCCATTCCAGAATCTTTCCGCCCCAACGGCCATCGGTTCTTCTCGCTATGTGTCCCGCTCACTGCCATTTCAGCTGAGCAATCCTTCGAGCGATGTACTTATAGAATTTCTTGAACTGTCCGAAAATAACTAATTTTCTGGAATCCATCATACTCACCCCTACGCAAACATGTCTCGTTGCCATGGTAACCGACAGGCGTCGTTTTGGCGCCCTACCGCTCTCCTACCCCAGAGACTGAAATACAGAATAATGAATTCGACGACCGAAAACCGTCATAACACGAGTCAAGAAGTAGGGGTGGGCCAGTAACCGATTAGTTTATTTTTCAGGGGAAGAAGAGGCATTACTTTAATTGTTTCGAAGTTGCTTTAAAACTTTTTGGAATAAGTTTATGCCAGATTTTCGTCTAGAAGTTTATGCAATACTTTTTCAGTATTGATGTCTGAGCGTGAACTTCTATTTAAAGCGATTGTCTTGTATCTATTATAAGTAGAAATCAAAGTTCTAAATTCAAAAATGCAAAACATTTTGAAAACAAAAATTATCAACGGAGGTTTTGATCTTTCAAAACTTTTTAAATGGTATATTGTAGGCATGGAATTTAGTTAATTTCATTCTGACAAATTGATTTGATAATCGAATTGTTAGAGCATTATAGTCGTTTAGTCGTTGATAAATCTTCGTGTTCGTGTCGAAACATCGCCTTTTGACAAAACAAATTGCTGTTCCAATTTCAAAAGCTTATTATCGTCGGCTGATTAGACCATAGAGCTCACAACACTTGAAATATGAATGGAAGTCGTACTTACACCAGAGATAACGTAAATTTATGACGTCATAAGCGGATAACAATAGACACTTAATAATGGCAACACCCACGGAGAGACCTCAAACGTATTTTACAAACTTTGTTGCATTGAAAAGTTAGTACATTTTATTATTTAAGTGTCTTGAATGAGTTGTGTTTAATGCTATTTTTAAGTGATAAAACTAAAAATTAAAAATTCCAATGTTGTAGTCTTGAATGAGGTTTGAAATTGTTGGCACATACTTTGAAAACCTTTTTCTTTTGTGTAACAATCTTTGTTATTCAATACTTCTTATTTTAACTTCAGATACACGAATACAATAGAAAAATTGATTAATTTTCACGCGCGTAAAAAAAAACAATCATTATAACAATCTTCGCTAATCAAAGTGTGTGTCTTCTCATTGCAAGGAACTATTACGGATAAAGCACATAAATGGTTATTTGACATTTTTAATAAAGAGATGTTAACATACTATTCAGCAAAGTACAGTAAACAGCGTATTCAGTTTTTTTAAGTGAAAACTTCTTTAGCGGCTTTGTGCACATTAGAGTTTAAAATTTTTGGGATGGGTAAACAATGTTAAAGTCGCGTCAAGACCGTGACCTGATCGAAAATTCGTAAGACGGAGGAAGAGTAGACCGCCGCCGGGCGCGGCGGTTGAAGTAATATTCCCCTCTCTTTCTACCGCGCGGCGAAAATGTATGCCTGCTCTATTTCGTTTAAGCAGTTTTCACTTCTGCCGGCTGGTACTCGGAGTGCAACCAGTTGTTTTTTTTTATTTTAATTTTTCATCTGTTTTTGAACCATAATACGATATCATTGAGTTTATAATCGGTTTTCTTATTACAACTGCAGGGAAAACGAAGAAAAAGCACGAAAAATTGTCGAAATACCTAGTAAGTAGGTATCGAAAATTATTCGAATCGTCACGAAAAATATATATACATATATGATAAGACGTCATACAATTTCGTTGACGATACTTTTTCGATAATTACTCGAAAGTTTTTCGTGCTAGGCCTAATGTCAAGGTTGCTGTGCGATCGTCTGTACAATGTAGTCGTAAATTCTTTACAATGCACAATAGCATCACGTCACTGTGCATCCGGAAACTAGGCACGCGGCGGAATGTCTAGATTTATTACCCATTAAATATCTAGGATGAATAACGCCATTTTAATAGGTTAACGGGCATTGAATTAATTGGGTATTGATTTACATAATATTTAAATGTTTTTACAATAATTTGTAATTACTTACTCTTTGCGCGTTTTCTTTGGAATAAAATATAACTCATGATTAATTTTGATAATAATTTATTTAATAAAAATTTACATCGATTATTATTTTGTATGTATTTTCAGTACACGCCAAAAACGAGGAGTTTCATTAGTAGTTCTTGTGCATAATAAACATTTAAACATAACATAAAACTCTGCTTAGTGTATCGTTATAGTCTTTATTTACCAAAAACATACTCAATAAAATCTATTAACAACCAAATAATGGCAAACAAACTTTAAAAAAAACACCAAATGTAGTTCAATTAAGAACTAAAAGATTCAAACATTCAAATAACCCATATAAGTTACGATAATTAAATAAAACAGCATGAATCGTACACGCAATCAGCTTTACCAAATACAAACGCAATTAGTGAATTTAAATTCGTTTTAATCGGCTAATACCACCCCATGTGTTTCTATGAAGTCATGATAATCAGTTGTGTACGGCAGATGTACCAGCCGCCATTTTGTGTGTGTCATTGGGAATTTTGGCGGTTAATTTAACTTATATTAAGTTTTGTGAGTTTTTAATTTATTTGTGGCCAATTTTAACGATTTTTTTTATTAGTTACAGCACTGTATTTATTTCGTATAGCTTCAGAGATTTATTTTTCGATATAATGTGTTTATTCTAAAAAAATATACAATACGCCCCACGAATAGGTCGGGGTTCATTCTTCTTATCCATCCTTAGGGAAAATTAAATACATACGTAGTTATAATAGTTAATTATATAAAATGTGGTTAAAGATTAATACTCCTTAAAACATACGGTTTAAATTATGTGAAGTAGACAAAACAGTTTCTTAAAAATACATAATAAAAATTGGCTACAACACTCATATGCGAGCATACAATCGCGCGGAGCAAGTAGACGCCTGCATCTGAGCCTGCCCGGTAGTCGCTGTAGCCAAAACCGTCTGAGAGAGTATCTATATACTTAATTCAGGTTCGCAAAATTTGTGACGACTCGATAGTTACTTTGGCGCGTAGTACGCGGCCGAGTAAGGTATCAAATTAAAGGTACTCGAGTCTATTTGTTCCGAAAACTATAAAATATACAAAATGTTAAACGTGATGATCACAAACTGCAATTAAAGATTTTCGCATAATTTGGAATTTTTCGTCGATCGACGAACCCGAGTATCGGGTTGTAACCGTTGTAACAATTATTAATAATAATTGTTACCATTATAACTCATAATTTGGTCATTTCTAAGATTATTTAACATTTCCCATACCTATAAAAGTCCTAACTATTCTGTGAACTTACCCAAGACACAAAGTAAATATTTAGATGTCATTTCGGAGACCACTTTAAAGTTAATTTAAACCCAGATTTAATCGAAAAATGGGCACTAATTATAGAAATATAAACAATTAACATGTTCTAATCTAGTCGAACGAACGAGTTGTATTTATTTTATTGCATGACAATGAAATGACACAGTAGTAATGAGTTAGTATTATTTCTTACCTTTTTTTTCTTTTTTTGTTGAGTGAGGGGATTGCTTTTACGCATACCAGTCGGTTATGCTGGGCTCACCTAGAATACCGGACTCATGAGTCCAGCACCCTATCCCCCGCCGCCCCTCGACACTCCGCCGAGCCCACCAGGCTCGGCGGGGTGAGGGAGAAGGGAGGGACCACCGGCCCCCGATCCCCCATTCAGCCTCGAAAGGCTGACTGTGGGACCGGGAGGGGGGGTACTACCAGCTAAACCCCTCACTACTTGCCCTCTCGCCGCCATACGCCCTGGGGGACCTTTGTGGTAATCACCCCTATAACTGGCGGCCTGCCCGGCTACCCGGGCCTCATCGCGGCAGAGAGATGACCTTTCTAATTGAATGAAGTTTTTTTTACTATTTAATGCCTATTTCAGCTTCTTCTTCATGTCGGCGCGGGGCGTGTTGACGCAGGCTATATATTTTTAAGGACCATAATTCAGCCACCAAAACTGCTCTGTCTGTGAACTTGTAAAGGTCCTCTCGGTGTATTTTAGCTATAAATAAATTGGTAAGATAATATTCAATATGACGTAAATAGACACAAGTGGTTTCTCTAAAAGAAATTCAAATTTCATTAGGTCGTCTCGCCAAGTTTTTCATTTATAAAGATCGGTCATGGAATAATAATATAAACAGTGGGACCGGTTTTGTTGGGTCTGATAAGTAAGTTTACCAAATATCGATGCTACTATGCCATCTGATACCCATCAATAGATACTGCTCTATTGATTCGCGAACATCTGTCGGCTAACGGTTGCGGTTCTAACGCGCTTTCAGTCTATTGATCAAGTTTCTAGGTCTGCGAGTGAACGTAGTGGGCTATGCGTCCTGTTGTTTAATTAGGCCAAGTCTTACGTCGGCTTATTAAAATCTAATCTCTATTTTAAAGATGGCAGTGTGGTTGGTGGTGGTAATGAGTCAAAGGACCAATAAACATTCATGTTATAAACATTTGTGTTTGTTGCGTGTCTGGTTCTTATTTAGAATTAATATGAATTGTTCTATCCTATTGTGCCTTATATTGGAATCAAATTAATGTGTGTGATGCTGAGTGTTATTTTTATTTATTTATTTACCGGTTGAGAATAGTTTTGATAACATTTTTAACTCTAATTGTTAGATGGTACCTAAGTATTATCAAAACACTTTATGCTTTATATATACTAACTTTATCTAATTATCTTATTATTGAACAAAAGCTCCTTACAAATGTGATTATAACTTAAAACATTACTTATTGTGTAAGAAAAATACTGATATAGAAGATGGGCTAAACCAAAACTCATTGATGGTTATCTAACTGTCACCGTCTTACATAACGGCTTAACCTTACAAATACATATTGATATTATTTGAATTTCAAAACCAATATGTCCCAATATTTAATCAAGGTGATTTAAAAACAACATTGTTTATTATAAAACCGAAACAACTATTTCTACGATATTATGTTGCTATCGGACCACCACCTGTGGTGAATATTTGAGAAGTTGTGTTTTTTCTCAAAAAAATTGTTCACAGATAAGAAAAATGCCATTGTTCCTTCGCGTCTAAGTTATTAGTAAGTCTACCCCTTGTCGTATTTGATATAGTGGCATTAAAAACTTTGATTTAAACAAGGGTTTGAAGGGAATAGTATCTAGTTAGAGTAGAGTTAAATCATGCTAGTTGGCTTAATCACAACTCTGTCAATTGTGCTATGGGTGATAGAAATAACAATAAGTACCTATTATAAAATTTAGATTTGAGAAACTGGTACAGAACCAGAGACTAGACTGTTAAGCTAACCAATGGAACCCCCGTAAAAAATCAAATAAGTAAAAACGAAACCATAAAATCAATCGACTTTGAATTTGATTTGCATTTCAACATATTATTATTATTATTTATATAAGATGTTAAAATAAGAATCACTTTTTAACAATACTTATGTATTTTTTAACGTGGGTGAGCTCTAAAAATAGTTGATTACTTAAATGAAACCATGGTACAAACAGTTATGGCTGAACAGGTCAACCTTTTAAGCCAATACACAAACAAATTGTTAGTTTTTTACAACTGCTAATGGGGACTTTGAGTGTCTTATCAATTTAAATGTCATCGGTGACATAAGAAAGCCATCAAATCTTTATAGACATTTAGCAAAGCAATACACATTGTACTATAGATAAAGAGCTATGCATTAAAACTAATTTAAAATTATACACGAACTTATTATGTCATATTGTAAGCCCAAGCCATAAGGTTTAAATTCGTTAACCAGTCTCAAAAGGGTTGTATTTTACATGCGGTCTTGTGAAAATGCCTATTGTTTTCGAACTGACGATAAAATCGAAACTAAACATCGAAGTTTGCCCATTTCACGTAATCTTCTCTTGACTTTGAACACAAAAGAACCGCATTTTTTTGCGCTACCGATTCCTTTTTTTGTGAAGAATTCTTTAGACCGTACCTGGATGTGGGAAGCAAAGTAATTTTACTGTTGTCGATAATATTGATTGGTCTTATTACGATGTGGTAAAGTTGGTTATTGTCTGATTTTACACTTTGACAGTGACATGTGTATTTTTTGCAACGACTCACGTGAGTTGGCGCCGTATGAAATACTATGAATTTTTATTATAATAGGGGTTTGATAATCCTTTTAGTCAGTCTGTAGGCCGCCATTTTAATTATTCGAGTTGTATAACCAAATGATTATCCGACCGATTGACGTTGAACGTAATTTAAAAATGAATGCCTAAACAGTGTTTGAAACCATGATTATCTAATCGAAAATTACAATAGTGGAATTGAAAATATACATGAATTAATTTGTTGCTTTTATGTGTCAAAAGCGGAGTCTTTTTTTATTCGAAAGATTCTTATTGAGAAAAATAATAACCCTCTTTACCAATAATTTTCCACAGAACAAAATAAGGCTATTGAAAGATGCATAGGGAAAGTGTCTTTTGTTTCGCTTTGCTTTAGAAGTTTATAGGTAGGTGAGCAAAACACTAAGGTCTATTCACAGTCGCCTCGCCGGTTGACAAAACTTTTATTGTGAACAAGGCTTTACTAAAAGCCTTTTGACACTCTACTCGTGGCTTAAACATACCAAAAGTATGACACAACCACAACCTTAAAAAGTAATCTTCTTAAAGAAATTCAAAACAACTTTCTTTGTACTAACTTCATATTATGCGTAACACGACAAAGAGGTCTTTGTGAATTATCTGGGACGGAGAATCGAATTCGTGACCGTATTACTATGGTAATAACTACTGGAATGGTGTACCAAGTTACGAGTACAAATTGTTAGTTCAATAGGAGCACGTATAGTTATTTCTTTATACGTATTTTGAGGTACTGTGATGGGAGGTAGGGGGACCATGATTTGGGACAACAATTTTTAATGATAATAAAAGAATTTCTACGTTAGCTGTAGCAGTAGTATTTTTAATCTATATAAATATAACAAATTCGGGTTAATTATACCATTTATAACTCAATATACGCAGACCGCACGACGATTTTTTTGAAATTTGGCACACAGAAAGTTAATAATCTGGATTGAGTTAAGGGATACATTTAATCACGATTTTTCCACGGGAACGGGAACCAAGCGGGTAAAACTGCGGATGGGCCACTAGTATAATACTCCTTTATCGAAAGTTTGTTTGTTTATTAACTTATATCAGGGGCTAGGAATATTTACCATAAAGAAGGCTTGAAATAAGAGACACTTATAGTTACTTATACTTAGAGTAACTTATATCCCGACACTGACCTAAGAGTTATTGACTGTGTCGACACAGGTCAAATAAGTGAAAATAAGGACTTAAGTTTGTAAATAGATGAGATCCTGTAGAGTAAAAAGCGATTCTATAAGAAAAAGGAGAGATTCTCTAAAATAAAAAGAGGAGATTCTAAGTAATTCCTTAGAATGTAAATTTTTTATTTCAGAGAAAAGTAGCGATTACAAATAGTTTATTGTTCATAAATTCATCATTCTAACTGTCCCACTAAAATCATACATTATAGTCACCGTATTCAGTATCGCTCGTGCCTCCAAAGATTTATGTGGACTTTTGTGAAGCACACCCGCCCGGCCGGCAGGTGAAGGAACACACGCCGACTTTGTTAGACCATCATTGTTGAATAGACCAATGTTCAGTGGGATTTGAACCTTATTTCTTTAATAACAAGATATATTAACAATATTGTGGAAAGTACAAATAATACAAATATTTAATATGAGAGCATAGGAGAATGTTAAAACTAAAAATATAATTACATGAATGAAAGATAATTTTTCATGGCAATGTAGGCATTAATTATGATTATAAAAGGTAATTGTGAGGAAGTTTTTTATGGGGTTATCATGCTTTATCCAATTAATTAATGCGCGCTACTTTGTTTTGTTATACATAGGTATCTATGAAAAAAAAAACTCACAGAATTTAACAGCCGCAAAACTGCTTAAAAAATTGTTGCAATGGTGTCAAACAGAAAAAAAGATGGCGGTAGCTAGCTAGCCAGGCAGACTTACCCCCATATTCTAAGTCGTTCCTCCAAAACTTTTTACACTCCACTCAACCTCGTTGTGGGTAAAAATTGTAGTGTGCGCTAGGCCTAACACGAAGTGGCTACGTACTCTTTGGCTCCTCCAGGTCCTTACGGAGTTATGACTTAGAATACCGATTTCGAGTAGTATTTCGTGAGGTTTCGTTAAGTCGAGGACGAGTAAGTTTTGGAGGAACGACTTAGAATATGGGTGTTAGAACAGTCCTACCAAATCGAAGATCTCTGTATCTGATGCCACTAGATCACAGAGGCGGTTAAAATATATCCAAATAACTGCCATGTCGGTTTCTCACACGCTATAGAAATGTCACCACTGATTCTCCGTCAACAGTACGCGTAATCGATGAATCGCATCAAATCGATATCATTTTATTCATCCACTGGACCGCTTCGGCCATAATGATCCCAAATTATACACTACAAAGGGTTTGGACCACCAAAGCGAGTACAAACGTCTACGAAAGTGGTAAAACAAATTATTGAAGTGAAAACTTCTTTAGCGGCGTTGTGCACATCAGAGTTTTAAATTTTTGGGATGAGTAAAAAATGTTGAAGTTGCGTCAGGACACGTGGCCCTGATCGAAAATTCGTAAGACGGAAGGAGAGTAGACCGCCGCGCGCCGGCGGCGCGGCGTAGGAGAGGAAGTAATATCCCCTCTCTTTCTACCGCGCGGCGAAAATGTATGTCTGCTGCTCCTGCTGTTTCGTTTAAGCGGTTTTCACTTCTGCCGGCACTCCCGGAGTGCAACCCGTTGTTTTTTTTTTATTTATTGCACTGACAATGAAGAGAAAATCAGGGAGTCGTTATTGATACTCCAGTTGCTGACGTTAGGCGGCATATTTATTCTGTTTCAATCTAAGAGTATATAAATACCTGCCTAACTGGTACAAGTTTACCGGTGTGGTTCCCGTACCTTTTGGAATATCAATGTTTTAATCCAGGCCTTTCGCCATTATCACGTAATTGAGTAACAAACATACAAATTTACACATTTATAATAAGTCGGATTAAATTGTGTCTCCACATTCCTTCTATTCTTTATGTGGGTTTGAGCTAGTTTTTGTAAAAAATATTAGTAAGCAAAGAGGTTTATTTTGTCATTTTTTTGTGACAACATGTACTGGCATTAGTTTACAAACAATTAAGGAGATGTCTGTTCACTATTTGCTTACTTGACCTTTTCCTCTCATTCCAAATAAATATATTCGATCACATTTTTTTATTCAAAAGCTTTTTGTGTATGATGATACATTTCAATGTGGACAAGATACTATCGTGTGTGGGAATACTCTTTTACTATTTTTCTGATTCATTAATGATGGTGTTTTGTATGAATGAATGATTATAACAAAAACCAGATTTAAATACTAAATTGCCGTTACAGAGGGGCGTTACGAACGCATCAGTGTTTATTTTTTTTTGATGAAGCGGTATCTTTTGTAATGAAAATGATAATAGGAAGCCCGAATGCTCGTGGTACGCTGTATGCCTAATATCTATCCTAATCATATCCCAATCCTAATATTATAAATACGAAAGTGTGTTTGTTTGTCCTATCTTGACGTCCTAACTAACCAACCGATCGATTTCATTTTTGCCATAGAATTAGCTGCAAAGACGGAGAGTAACATAGGCTACTATTTATCCCGATATTCCTACGGGAACGGTAACCACACGGGTGAAACCGCAGGCGGACGCTAGTATGTTATAAAGTGCATGTAATGCATTTAATACTTACTGAAAGTGTCGCTTCAAAAACAGACACGTTTGCCATGACAATGGAATGAAATTCATAATCTTAACAAGGGAAACTATATTACTTTTGTGTTCCGCGCAAAAGGAGGACGAATGGGTGACATAACCAACTTAGGTACTAGGTTTGTGTTTTATATATCGTCCCCTCAGTGGTAAAACCGATTATCTGTAAAAAAAAAAAAGTGCAGATAATCGGTTTTACCACTAAGAGGACGATATGTTTTTTTAGGACAATTCAGCTTATAATCAAAGCACACAAATTATAACATTCAATTTCACTTAAACTTTCAAATAACTTACGTAATATCAGTTATATGTAATATTATTCAATAAAAGGTAATAAAAATAAGAAATAATACCTATAAAATAATCGCAGCTTTAGCAGAAACAAGGTTACCCTACAACCGGTCATTCTTTTTGCATATTCACCGTAACGCACGAGGTGGGCATTTCTCGGAAGTCCCAGGTAGGAAGCGACGGGTTGGCAGATTTTTGCATTGACTACGACATTACAATGAATGCGTTTTGTCTCTCAAAAGTGTTGGAGTGAAATATGTAAGTACAAGGTGATTATTCTTCGTAATGGAGTGATTGATTGATTGAATAATATTTTTATTGGATTTCAGCAAAAAAAACACTTGTTTCCTGGTTAGCTCTGTCTTTGATGGTACTAGAATTCGTAACCTTACCTTGTTCGGACTACTGTTCTTAAATTTGAGCTAAAGAGGTGTTAGAAGAAATTTGTATCAGAAAAATAAAACCCACATTTTTAAGATCTTTCTTTGGGACGCTAAATATCAGTAACTAAAAGAGTCTATTGAACTAAGGTGCAGACAGACGGAAAAGCAGAAAACGTCATGTAGTCTTTTAAGTTCTTAGTTAATAGCAGTAACTCAAATGGACAATTGCCTGAAAAGTTAATGGTACATACGTACAAGGTCTTATTCCCTTCTGACAGTATAGGATTTACAATAAAATGTCTTTAAAGAAAAAAAATATATATTAAGTTTAAATAGTGGCAAGGAAATGTAAATATCATAATACTTACATTTCCTTGTCACTCTTTCGACTCCCACTTGACTCCCTATTTTTTTCTCAACACGCGTCCTTTGTTCCTTAGAACAGGCACTTATTATCCTGATAAGGACTCCTTATTAAGTGTGAAACAGCGTTCTTATAGCGATAAATAAGATAACACTAAATAATGACGTTGGTGTTCCGTACACAGAGCTTTTGTTGCTGGTAAGTAGAAATTCTATTCTGGGCAGAGGAAAATGGTATGACTTCGTTGTTATGACTATGATTTTAAGTATTACTGCCACCACTATATCACGTGGAGTTTCACCTGAGTTCTTTTCGTAATAACACGTGTTGTCAGGCTCCATTTTAACTCAATCTACCGTACAATTTCTATAAATACTAAAAAATATACTTGAGCAAACCATTAATTAAGAAAGAAGAAGAAGAAGACTATATCACGTGATATGATATAGCGCATCATCATGCTGTCTTGCTTACTCCGCTACGCTGTGAGCAGGACAGTACGTTATCGAGTTAACGAGTGGATAAAAGCCACAGACGGCCACAAAATTTGAAGATTCGAAAGCACTTAACTAAACTTAAGTCTATTTTGATTTTGACTTTACAGGGGTAGAAAGAAACTAGTCAGAGTTAGGTTCTTTTTCTTTTTATATTTAATGGCGGTTCCCTTTTGGATTTCGTCAGTATCCAGTTTTTATAATATAAATAATTAAAGAAATTGTACGGTTGATTGAGTTAAAATGGAGTCTCACAAAACACGTTACTTATTTCGAAAAGAACTAGGGTGAAACTCCAGAGTTAGGGTAGCTCAGAACCCTTAGTACGAGTTGACATTTACTGTCAACGTTTTTGACAACTATCGGATGCTCTACTCATGTCAGTAAAGCAGTCTATGGACATGAAAGAGAAAAGCAATAGTTTTCAAAGACAATTATTATAACTTTTTAATTTTGCATTTTACAATGCTATTTTGTTAGCTTGACAAGTTGCTTTTTTCTAGTATATTTTCTTGTTTAATATTTATCAGACGATTATTAGTTTGCCAAACTCTTACTAAGGGCACAGATCTTGCATGATACTTATAAACAAAGGTCTTGGCATGACTGACAACTAAGGGATCCCATTATAACTAATTACCATACTTTCCTTTTAATTAGCGAAAACATAACATAAATAAGAACTGTATGTGACAAGTCGTTCTAATTTTTATATATTTTTTGTTTCAGGTAATTTGGTGGTAAAATCAGAAGTAGCTGTTTGCAGACTTTTTCCAAGGATGTAAGGTTTTCCTAGGTCAATTATCGAGACTGTTGTTTAAGTATTGTACTACTGAAATATGCTAAGAGTTTTAATGAAACATTCTATTTTTATAGTATTGTCAGAAGAAGAAACATACGAAAAAGTTTCAAGAATTTTCAAAACGCGGTCCAAGCATCGTTTGTCTTTAATCAACACTGGAGAGTTGTATTTTTTTGTAATAGTATTTTCAATACATTTTCTTTATTGTTTATTAATGAAAATAATATAGTTAGCCCTTAAATGCATGTTCATGTAAATTGCAACATACCGTTCAATTGACTAATAAGAATTAGTATAATTGCATGTTGTTGAACATTTAGCAACAAACTATTTTGCATTTTAGTGGCAACACCGTTATTATTGTTTACTCATAATTATTATATTTCTTTTTTCTTTTTTTCAAATTAAGTATGAGCCAAACTACTTATTTTTTACTAAAAAATATGCATTTAAGGTTTTAACAATTAAACATTATTTAAAAAACTGAATTTTTCTAATAAGAATTGAATAAGAAACGAATTACAACACGAAATTTTAATTTGACAAACAAAAGAAAAAATCCAAGTGTTCTAAATTCCAATAGTTACTATTCAAATATGAATATTATTCATTTGCTAATAAACCTTTTCACATTGTAACATCAAATCTAAGCTATTGACAAATATCAACAAAACCAACATGACAAGTTATACGTGATTACGAAAAACCGCCTACGGGCCAGTGAAACCATACCGGTTTAAGCGTTTGTTCTTGAGAAAGTGATTTAGGGTTTAACTTAAAGAAATTGAAAGTTAGTAAGTGTTAGCTACCAGTTTTCAACATGAGCAAAGACTATAATCGTGGTTGTAAGGCAAACATGTCGTTAAATGTTTATGTTGACGAACCTTTGTGTGGATGTTAAATAGTTAAGTGACAGCATTTAAAGAGTAGGTACCTAGGTATTTGGTTTGTAACAAATTGGCAAGAAAACGGTATTGCCTCTCGCCTTTACTTCCTCTTATAAATAACAAGCTTTTTTATGAACAACGGGGAGACTCTTACTCCCATATTCTGTCGTTCCTCCAAAACTTACTCCCCCTCGACTTAACGAAACCTCATTAAAAACCTCTTCGAAATACTCCTCGAAATCGGTATTCTAAGTCATAACTCCGTAAGGACCTGGAGGAGCCAAAGAGTACGTAGCCACTCCGTGTTAGGCCTAGCGTACACTACCATTTTTACCCACGACGAGGTTGAGTGGAGAGTAAAAAGTTTTGGAGGAACGACTTAGAATATGGGGGTTAGCCTTCATCATACCTGATGTTAAGTATTGATAAGGCCGAAGATGGAAGCGAGCCTCTCCTGGAATCCTCATCACTAAAGAACTGGCTATCTTATCTCTAACTGCCGGAACACAACAATACTGAAAACATTGTTGTTATGGCGTCAGGCTTAGATAAGATGGTGGTAGCCAGGCGGACTTACAACAAGTCCTACCACCAACCAAACTGGATACAATATGTACCCCCGCTGGGAATGGAACCCGGGAGCCCTGGGTCTGATACCGGTGGTTGTTACCACTAGACCACAGAGACGGTTAAAGACCCGCAGTTTTACCCGCGTTGTACCCTTTCCCGTAGGAATGTAATTATTAAAGATAATTAATGTATCCTGTTTTAGTCCAGGCTTCAAATCAATTTTCCAAGTTTCATCTAAATCCGTCCATTAGTTTGCGCGTTATTAGGAAACAAACATAGAAAATGTTCACATTTATAATTTTAGTGGGAAAGCAGGATTTAATACCAATATTGAACCATAGATCTTGTGGTGTACTTGACCATAGGGCATGGTATTTGTAAGCCGAGACTATTCTATAGGAACCGGTTCTGTCGCGTGGGTTTGCTCACATAAATAAAGCCTAGAGCCTACAGTTACAGTATAAAAGATGTTTTATTATTATGGCTTATTGGTATATTGTATGCACTTATAAGTATTGTGTATTTGGTAAAGAGCAAATCATTCTTTATCTGAGCATAGCAATCTTTGCTAATATTCGATTTGTCCCTATGAAGAGTTTCACTACTGTATGAATGTACTAAAGCGCTCATATCGGCGCTTGACAGACTGATTGTATTCGATTACGTTTGTTAAGCAACGTTAGGTCCGGCCAGGTGTCGGATGGGTGACCGTAAAGTGGTATTACAACTGAGCGTTTCCGTTCTTCGGAGGGTACGTTAAACCGTCGGTCCCAGCTGTTAACAGTCGTTAAACAAAGTCAGAGGCCGTATAGACGGCTTGATAAACTCTGACACCAGTAGGCCTAGCATGAGCGGCTTTTATCGACGCGATAATTATGTGACCACCCTGTATATATAGGTAGTTTAGAACCTTGGCATAAGATATTATTAGAATATTCCAAGTTTCCAACGGGAACAGGTACCACGCGGGTGGAACTAGTACGTTTTTAAAAGCACTAGGATATTTTCTATGATTTTTTAATTTTTCAATTTTCAAAGCTACTTTTATACTTATGATAATTTTTAAATAGAAAAATATTGGAAAAGTCAACTCGACCACAAGTGAATTCTCAGACGGGACTTGAACCCACGACCTTTTGAAATCCAGTCCAATGCTCTAACCACTGAGCTACCGAGACTACGGTGGTCGGAAGTTCGGAAGTCTCGGTAGCTCAGTGGTTAGAACATTGGACCAGATTTCCAAGGGTCGTGGGTTAGAGTCCCATCTTAGAATTCACACTAGTAATATGTTTGAATGTCGGAATAAGAAGTATCCTTTGTTTTGATCCAGGTCCATAATCTATCTGTACGCCAAATGTTAAGCAAATTCGTTCAGCTGTTATTACGATTGATCAACAATCATCCAAGCCTACAATTTTAGTGGGATATTTAACCAATAACCATACTTCTTTTTCTTAGTAAAATATCGAGAACTTAATACAAAGATAACAATAAGTTACTAACAATACCTCTTCCTTCAAAATTACCAAAAAAATATTTACTGATGGATTGCTTAATTACGTGTAACCGATTTTAATTAAAGATGCTTTAAAAAAACACGTCATACATCAAAATCTGTCGAGATCTCTGATTAGGTATCTTATCCATACATATTTAACATGGCTCGCGGCTAAAATGCATTTTAATCAGTACCCAAAATGAAGATAAAGGTTTTATGTTTCTTTCACTACAGCATATTTATTGGATTAAGATTTTAAAAAGTTGATAAGTTTAATTAATTGAACTGTTTCATCCATCATCAGCCTGTGGACGTCTACTGCTGGACATAAGCCTGTCCTAGCTCACGCCTATTGTGGCGTTCATAGGGGGCTATTAGCCTACTGCTACCAAGCGGCCAGACGGGATGGTAGAGGGTTCGTTTCAAGTTTTCCTTCTCCCGCACAGGTGTTCAATGCGTCGAGCCTCTTAGTCGACTCTTACGACATCCCAGGCATGAAAGGGAGTGGTGACACTTGTATTCTTACACCGTCACTCACGTCACTAACTTCCAACCGCGATTTCACCCGCGTGGTTCCTGTTCCCGTGAGAATATTGGGATAAGAAGTGCACCAAGTTGATTGGTTGCTTAGTTAGGTCGTGAAGAAAGGACAAACAAACACACTTTCACATTTATAATTTAAGTTAGGATTTTAGTTAAGTAACATGTAAATAAATTGAAGTTTTCCAAATCAAAACGGAGTATTATAATTAATTCAAAGTTATGAAAAATAAGAATAAAATGTAAAATAAAAAGTCAAAACTGCGATTCGGAACGCATTAGGACGTATTTTTAGGTTTTCAATTACAAAAGCGATGTTCCACCGAAAAATGCGATGTTCCACGCAGAAATTGAATGACAAAACCTCCTTTTCCGAACGTGTGAGGTGAAAAATTAATGACATCGCCATGATATTTTTGATTCCTCAACAAAAACTAACTATCATCATAGTTTTTATTTTATCATTCTTATTATGAAGATAAAGTTTTTGATGACGAAAAGTAATAACAAGCCACACTTTGTTGTAATTCTTACCTAGCATAAATACCACAAACAATCTTACTAAAAAATGCTGATCAAATCACGTTTTAATTTAGTATGTGACGTGTTGATTCATCGTGCTTTTATGGTGGTGCGTTAAAGTTGAATTATGGGACCAGGTTCGATTCTCCGTAGGGCTTAATGTTACTAATCTTCTTCTTTGACGGTATTTTTTTGAGTTAATTCGTTTTTAAACATGAGATTCTGTTTAGTCCGCAGCTAGCTATGTTTTTAAAACCTTATCTTTTGAAATGGTTTTTATTTTGTATTTTAGTGAAGAAATAGCTTTTATAAACATACATGTATAAGATTATAACTATTTGATAACTAGTCTTTTTTTATATACGAAATGAACGTTATATGAAATGAATTTTGTCATGTAATTATTATGTGTTTTAAATATTATTCATATTAAGTTTAATAGTAAGTATAAAACGATTTTATATCAAATGATCATTATAGGTTTTAAAATTATATATTTTAAATGTTTGTTATTCGTTGATTAAGTATACGAAATGAAAGTTATATGAAATGATTTTATTTTTTATTTTTTTATTTATAACACTTTATTTGCACACAAAGGCAGAAACTACATGTATAAAAGAAAAAAACATTGAAGAAAATTTGTTATACAAAGTGCGGCCTTATCGCTTAGCAGCGATTTCTTCCAGGCAACCCATACGACACAAAAACTGATTTTATGTAATCTGTTGCTATTTAGTATTATACGACATGTCATTATATCATATAAGACACACCTATCTATATTACGTCTCATTTGATCCATAGTCTTAATTATACTAAGTCTGACGCCATAACAACAATGTTTTCAGCATTGTTGTGTTCCGGTCGTTAGAAATAAGATAGCCAGTTCAGTGATTGAGGATTACGGGATATGCTCGCTTCCATCTTCAGACTTATAAATACTTAACAAGGTAAAATGAAGGCTAAGAGTCTCCCCGTCTTTCATAAAAAAATACAATAAGATTGTTACAACCTTTGTTACTATAAATATGTCGTCTACAGTACTAAAACACAACATAATCCCAGTCCATTTATTATAACAAAAGGTTTGGTCATCTCAGGAAAGAGATGGCGCTTTCCCTTTTTAATAAGAGGAAAAGGGACAAAAAATCAAAGTACCGCCGTTTGATCGGCCTGCCCGATGGTATCTCTTCTGAGGAAAGTGAGGGTTATAGTTTTTTTGCCACGTCTCATGTCGTAGGGCTGTCAAAAATATTTTAGGAATATAAAGTACTTAACCAAATAGAAAAAACAAGTAAGTTCTTTTTTTTACGTTAAAGAAAGAAAGCTTTCTTCCAGTTATTAAAATCATCGAAAAATAGCATTTATTGTAATTTAAACGTTTTTTTTTAACAAACAAGGACAGACAGTTATCATTATCGATTACAAAATCGACTGCCAGTTAAACATTTTGAGTTAGCCTAAAAGCTCTTTTAATAAAATATAGTCTGCATGTAATTTTTTATTTATTTTTAACTTAGATCATAAAAAATTCTAACAAAAGCAACAAATACTTAATTGTTATACTTACACAAGATGTTATGTTTTCGTACAACTAAATTAAAACACATTTTTTTTTACAAAAAACGCTCGTTTGACAACCCTGACGCAGCCGACATATTCGTTATTTCAATATGGTGTTCGTAATAATAAGATATGACGTCACAGGCACACTTAATTAGTAATACCGTCACATTTAGTAGATTAGATCATTTCCAATATGTTTTTTTATACAAAAGGAAGGAAAATAAATAAGTACCTACCTACCTTAGAGATGAATATGGAGGATGGGTTCATATCATAACGAATTGCCGGATATTAACAAAGATGTCCTCTGTTTTGAATAAATCGTAGAATAAAACAACTTTTACGGATATCAAATAGTTGTAATTGTCCGTACTTTTAGGGTTTTAGGGGTTTTCCCGACGTTTCGGCACCTTTTCAGCTGAACAACAAAACGAAAAAATAAGTTAACTTTTCGAGGGTAGACTTATAAGTAGCCAGTCATCCCGTGACCACGGCAGCTGAAAAGTTGCCGAAACGTCGGGAAAACCCCGACGAAAAACGAACAATTACAACTTAGTTCGTGAAATATAGCGCGTTTGATATCTGTAAAAGTTGTTTTATTTCAATGAACAGTTCGCGCCAAAACATAAGATGTACGTAAATCGTAGGAGTTTGAGATATTAATTTTTTGGTCACCCATCTTATAAACGACCATAATAAAGTTGCTTTCGAAAAAAACAATCAAAATCACAAATCCTTTAGGGACTGTACAAAAATAAAATACATCAAAGAGAAGTTTACATAAGTAAAAAATTTAAACTTTAAGATGCGGTTTCACCGTCTACTGATAAGTTCTGGATAGCTTATCTGACAAATTTTCATATTACAACTGTCAAATTATCTGCCAGATAAGCTTCCAGAACATATCATGGGCCTTACCATCAACTGTAATGCGATTCATTTTAGGATGTGAGAGTGGGATGCTGAATTACGGCGCGTATATAACGGTGTCTTTCTTTTACTGCCTTTTTTTTCATAATCGACGGTGAGACTCGTAGCCTTCATCATACCTGATGTTATGTATTGATAAGGCTGAAGATGGAAGCAAGCCTCTCCCAGAATCCTCAACCACTGAGGAACTGGCTATCTTATCTCAAACTGCCGGAACACAACAATGCTGAAAACATTGTTGTTATGGCGTCAGGCTTAGACAAGATGGTGGTAGCTAGCCAGGCGGACTCACAAGTCCTACCACCAACCAAACCGAATACAATATGTACCCCCGCTGGGAATCGAACCCGGGACCCATGGGTCTGATACCGGTGGTTGTACCACTAGACCACAGAAGCGGTTGAAAATAACCTGATAATAACCTAAAATGAATCGCATTACAGTTGATGGTAGGCCCCCAGTAGGTGGTGAAACCAGCCCCTAGGGTCTGTTTAAAACTTCATAAAGACGAACAATACATACACGAGTCGAACTAATAGGCAACCCTTTTTTTAAACATACGTTTTTTGAATACTGCACTGCCTATATAAAATCCCGATTTAGAGTCTCCCATTAAATATAAAACAACATATAATATTATTTAACATATAACTGCGCGTTGCGTAACAGATGGCAACATGCCAACATAGTTATGACGATGAAAATAACTCGGTGCAACAGACAGACGCGGGGATTCGTCAAACATATACGGAGAAATTGGGTAACATAACATACATTATAAAAGAATCCCTTATGCCGGCTAGAAATTGGTGTAATATAACATGCAATGTAACACCAGAAGTATGGAGTTATACCGGTCGCCCGCGGTTTCACCAGCATGGTTCACGTTCTCGTTGGAATATCGGGATAAAAAGTATTCTATGTTTTAATCCAGGATATCTACTATCCCTGTGCCAAATTTCATCCAAATCCGTTCAGAAGTTCTAGCGTGATAGAGTAACAAACAAATTGACATATTTTCCCATTTATAATATTAGTAGGATAGGATTGCGCGCAGTGGGCGCGTAGAGCGCTCGCGGAACTCGGAAAATAAAATTTATGCATTGCATGTTAAATTTTATAATTCTAATTTTACAAATCTTATTTAATGGCCCCGTTCTGTGGCACAGGCCTTCCTAAGAGAATGGACCATGACCCAACACGCGGGCGCGGGTCTATATGAATTCGTAGGGGTTAATGACTGGAAATGCAGCCGGCAGGCGAATTATCTACCTCGCAACCAGTTAAAATTACGCTTACATTAAATTAAAATTACGTGTTCGACAGCGAACTTAAAAGTTCGCTGTCGAACACGATTTCTGAGAAATAAGATAAGTACTGCGTCTGACGAACAACTAAGGAACTAAAAAGTTCTGGTCACAGAATGTCATTAAAAAATTATTCTGTGACCAAAAGATAACTAAACTCTATGATAACTCTTTTTAGTCGTTCCCAGTGGCGCTAGTTTGTTCACAGGGTAAAATAACTATGGAATGTTTCCATAGCAACGAGAGCCTAAATTATTTAACGATCGCATACATAATACCTACCAAATTAGTGTAACGATATCAAAATATTTTGTGAACCGCGATCTGTTACTCATTTATAGATAATTAGCCTGCGGGATCTAGCGTCATGTGCCTTCCATAGCAAGAGGAACTAGCAATATTTTTTTTTACTAATAATCCTGTGACCGGCCAATACAATACTGATCATGAAAAGTAATTTCCCCGCCGCCATTTTATCGATGTGTCATTTCGCCGAAAAACTACTTTAATTATATCACCGATGATAGGTCATTTCATCGAAAAGTCATTTGCCCGAAAGATCATCCGGCGTCCGTATAAAAAATTGGTTAAAATAGAATAGAATAGAACAGAATTTATTATTTGTAGACACATGTGTGGTACAGTTCTTAAAAATATAATTATGCTAATGGTATCAACATGTCTTACCATTGTAGGCGTACAAATTTAGAAGTTAGAAGATTGTGCTCGTAGTTTGTGTTTATCTCGTCTATTGCGGACAACCGTGTCAGAGAGTCTGGGAAACAAGTGTGGGTTACATTTCACAAACATGATAACTTCAAATATATATAGGGACGGAAGTAAAAGAACGTTATATTTTACGAAATATAGTTTGCAACTGTCAGTAACTTCAAGTCTAAACATTGACCTGATGCATCTTTTTTGCATTTTGAAAGCAATGTCCCGATTAGTAGAGTTTCCCCAGAAGATTATGCCGAATCTCAATGTTGAAGCAGCTAAGCCGTGATATGCAGTCAACAACACGTCAATATTCAACACTGCAGATAGTTTAAATAACGCATATGCAGTGCTGCCAAGCTTTTTGGAAAAAAACCTTGGCAAAAAACTTTCCAAAAAACTTGGCAGCTTTCCAATTCCAGTTATTATCGACAATCCCACCTTGAGTCATAATAAGTCCCTCATAATAAGCCGTTAATTAAGGCACATGATGAATAATTAGCGGGGTTTTTCGCCGAAACTGAGGTTAAGTGTGACTACTTCCGGTGATAAAAACTTTAGTCGGTATTAGAATAAAAAGTACAACATATAAATCGGATGAAAAAAACTTCTGAGGCTTATATTACGAAGATATTTATTATCGCGTCTTTTGTTTCGATAAGTTTAATTTGGCTTTAAAAAAGATTTCAGTTTAAGCTGTAAGTATGTATCTCCTTTAACAGAGAATATAAATATGGGATTGTTTTGAAACATACAGATTAAGTATTGTTTTAGTATAGAAAAAAGTTTAAGGGTTTTTTTTAATATGTCCAGTAAATTGTTTTTTGATTACCTTACTTTTTGATTAACTTACCAAAACATTATCATAATTGTTGCCAATAACCACGCAACCACGTATTAACCTAACCAGTTTGATGAGCATTTACAAATTCTGTAGTTAGATTAGCATTGATTCGACCCACACCGATTAAAAAAAATATGTGTGCTGATCACTGTGTCTGGGTGTTAATATATCTATGTATTATTATTATTATAATGCAATTGTTCAAATACTTTTTCAGATACTTGAGGCCAGTTTCACCACTAACTGATAAGTTATTGTGCAGAAAATTTGATATATTTTTCATATAACAACTAATCAAAACATTTGCCAATTAAGCTATCCAGAACTTATTAGTAGGCGGTGAAACCGACCCGAGATATTTATCAAGCTAGCCTAGCGAGCCAATTTTAAGAGGAAAAATCACGGGATGAAATAGACAAAATCAACGATTCGTAGATTCTTCCCCTGATTCCTTCTCCAAAACTTAATCGATTTAAGTACTTTTTTCATAAAAAAATTTAAAAGGCTTTAGCTGTGTTCCTATGTTTTCTTTTTTTTATATATGTTATCTAATCAAATTTGTTTTCTGGATGTTTGAACACAGCGGAAAATCTGGCCTTTTTTTAGGGTCTTAAACGTTCATATCTCTTTTAATAATTAATTTATTTAAAAAAAGGAAGTAATGGCTATAGATATTCAGGAAAATAATATAGAAGTACCGGAATTATCCAGGGAAGAAACAGGGGACTACGTTTATATGGAAAAACAGCCATGAGGTTTTCTCTTAAAGTTGCCGCTCGCGATCGCCACTCGACTCACTGTCGGGTGGCGCTGCTGAAAAAACGCATGTGTATTGCCTCGCGCACTTGCGACATAAAAAACTAAGAAGCTCTACGTAGTCTCGTGAGATTTGATGATGCCTCGTGAGGCAGCCTCGTAATACACGCCATACCTACAATCGCCATTTACAGAACTTACCCAAGTTCCGCGCATCGCTTTGACATTTTACGCACTCACGCGCACGACACACTTCGCCACTTCCTGCGTCATTATAATGCACTTATGTTGTAAAATGTTACCTAATTGTAAATTGCAGGACGTCCTATTAGATATGTAAATAATTTTTGTACGTGCTGCATTATTTAGAAATAGTGCATACTTTATACTTCAATCTTTATACCACCTCTGTACTCTAGTGGTAAAGTCTCTGTCGCCATAATAAAAAAAATCTGCATTGCTGTATTACAGCAGTTTTTATGGTGATAGGACTTGTTGTAAGCCCGCCTGGCTAGCTACCACTATCTTATCTAAGTCTGGCGCCATAACAAAAATTTTTTCAGCATTGTTGTGTTCCGGCAGTTAGAGATAAGATAGCCAGTTCCTCAGTGATTGAGGATTCTGGGAGAGGCTCGCTTCCATTTTCAGCCTTATCAATACTTAACGGCAGGTATGATAAAGGCTAAGAGACTCACCGTCGTTTATTAAAAAAAAGTTAGAGATAGCCATTCTTAATTGTTGAAGATTCCGGGAGCAAGGAGATTCCATCTTCAGCCTTATCATCAACAGGTATGAGATGAAGGCTAGGCGGTTCCTCGTTTGTATAGTAGGAACACATTTTGTATATAATATCTCTTGGATACATTTTTAGCATTCCTATATTTTTATGTACGACGGTGAGACTCATAGCCTTCATCATACCTGATATTAAGTATTGATAAGGCTGAAGATGAAAGCGAGCCTCACCCGGAATCCTCAGCCACTGAGGAACTGGCTATCTTATCTCCTAACTGCCGGAACACAACAATGCTGAAAACATTGTTGTTATGGCTTCAGACTCAGATAAGATGGTGGTAGCTAGCCAGGCGGACTTACAACAAGACTGCCAGATGTGCCACTAGAACAGAGGCGGCTATTTGGAGTCTATGAACTTCAAGACTGCTAGATTTTGCAGGATCTTTCGTACTCTTTGGAGTAAAATATTTTACAAGCTATTTTGATTCCCATTTCTAACATTCTAAAAAGTAAAAATATTGACAGACTGACTGATTTGAATAATACATTCAAATCAGTCAGTCTGTCAATATTTTTAACAGGAACGGTAGTTTTAAAAAAAATACTTTCGTTATTTTCCTGACTTAGAAAAACATTTGAGACACTTATTTTAACTACATTTGTTTTTTAAGTAAGATGTTTAACCGAACCTAACTACATAACGCCCTTAAAGTCTTCAATTTCCATATTGTCCTTAATATACATACATAATTTCGTTTGTTATTCAAATCATTTAACGTCATGTGGTCACCCTCGCAGTAACGTGACCACATTTGTCCGTCGATTAACCACGGACAGTGCGTCTAACGGACCGAGAATAGTAAAAAAAACCCTTTAGTTTAGTTATTGTTAAATTGTAATTTACGTTCTGATTCTGCGTGAAACGATAAAACGGGTACGTAATTCGGTGAATTGATATTTGAGTGGTTTTTTAAATGTTATTTTAGGTAGCTTATTATGTTAAACAGAGTCACCCGCGATTTCGTCCACATTGGAAGGAGTGGAAGCATCATATTAAATTCCTTTCTACATTTCTATGGAATCTATATATATAATATCTATATATATAATACGGCAGTGAAGCCGCTTCTCCTCCTAAACTAAAAGTCGCACAATCAAGTGCAATACACCGTTAGAAAGGTATTTGTCTGAAGTGGTCGGATAAGTCGAAAAATTTAGCAAAAACTCAAATAATAAAAAAAAAAAACAAAAAAAAAACTTTTTTGAATGTTATTATGTGTTTTTTGCGCATTATGCGCACACGGGTTGCTAGTTAGACTATATAAGCGGCTGCCCGCGGCTTCACCCGCGTGTTCCCCGTCCCCGTGGGAATATCGGAATAAAAAGCATCCTGCGTCGGACTGGAAAGGATCCCCGCAGGGTAGCCTGGCCTCGGCCGGGAAAGGTCGCCCAGGATTGTGGTGGAGACTGCAACAACGGCCCCACATTTATACAATCCTGGCGATATGCAGCCGGAAACCGGGGGGGTTTTAGTGGGTATGCCTACCAAAGGAGAGCCCCACATAACCCAATGGCCCACCAGCGATAGGGTATGCATAAGGCGCATTTCCCCCTCGAAATAAAAAAAAAAAAAAAAAAAAAGGTGCCTATTGCCTAACGCTAGTACATTACACATCACTGGGTGATTACAATCCTATCCTACTAATATTATAAATGCAAAGGTTTGTGAGGATGTTTGGAAACAATAGCTACTTTTTATCCCGATATTCCCACGGGAACGGGTACCACTCGGGTAACTTCGGGTTAAAGCTCGAGTGAAAATACTTTTTCACTAGACAAGCTTTCCTATCCTACTAATATTATAAATGCGAAAATATGTCAGTTTGTTTCTTTGTTAATCTTTAATGCAGAAACTACTGAACCGATTTGGATGAAATTTGGCACACAGCTAGAAGATAGCCTGGATTAACACATGGAATACTTTTTATCCTGATATTCCCACGGGAACGGGAAATACGCGGGTGAAACTGCGGTCGGCTGCTGATCTTCTATAAACACAGTTTATAAAATTACCCGGCTTTCACCAAACGCTAATATCAACACTTAGATATTTAGTCTAGAACTAATTATAGACTACCATATATTGAATAACTGATTTATCTAATCCGTCAGATCGTTTATGACCTAGATCCAAATTCAGACAAAACCTAAATTCCTATGTCTAATTTATGAGAACCAGAACGTAAACAATGTTGGTTTTAGTAGGTACCTACGTAGATCATTTTGAAGGAAAGTTTATAAATAAACAGTTTTTATGTTAACTAATATCAATCAAATGTCATATTTAACTGAAAGAAGAAAACAAAATTTCGCTTATTTTATTAATGAATCATATTATTATAGGCTTTCATTGTTTGGTTTTGATTTATTGTTACCTATAAGTTACAAAATATAATAAAAATAACTGTACCTCTGTATAGTATTGTATGTGAATTTTTGTATTTCCGATGATGGGTTGCTTTTTACGAGTTTAACAACTTTTAAATCATTTGAAATTGTTTCAAAATGGCGACGGAAAAGAAATGGCGCGCAATCTTTTCTATTTTTAATTTATAGGTTAACCTGCAATGAAATACGCGAAAATACAGCCACACCTAATTAGTCTAAATTAAATACGTAAATCTAAATAGCTCTAAACACTTTGCACTCAGGATATTAGATTTAACGTTCCACTTATCGGAATTAGGTATTTAGGTAATAAATCTAGACCTATTTGCCTATCTAGGTTAGGCAGTGATGGAAGCCAGGAAGCCAGTATTCCATCTGTTAGATACTGATTTATTTTTATAAGGGAAATCTGATCGGGATTTGTTTCTTTTAATGTTGATGTGTGGATTTATTTAGCTTATTAAATTAAGTAGTTTTTAGGTTTGTAGGTATTTAACTGTGATATTGAAATGACTGTAGATATAATATTTTTTTGCACTTGCTCAAAAAATAATGATTTTAAAGAGCCATTTATATTTTTCTTAACCATTGCAAATAATTAATTCCAAATAAAACTTGAATTAATGCTTAAATTTTATACGAACGCCTTAACCACCTATTTTCTTTTCAATTCTCTGTACCTACGGATCTTCATTTTCCCCGTTTCTAGTTTTCCTCATTTATGAATTGTTTTTTGTAGAAAAAATTTATCATAAGTATAAAAATAGCATTGAAAAATGCAAAAATTCAAAAATTATAAATAATTGGCTGTTGCATCTTAATCGATCGTTAAACACCTGAAAAGTTGTTTCTTTCGAATGCAAGGATATTCCTATAAAAAACAAAATGCCTGTGGCATAATAATAAAGAACAAAATGGCGCAAAAACTTTTCTTTTTAATTATAAATAAGGTTAATAAGGTTTCATTGTTTGCGTGTAAAATTTATTTCAAACGCAATACAAACTCTTCTGTAATAACTGCAAAAGCTTTCAGACCCTGTAAACATTACAAAAGTAAACATTTACAATACACGTAAGTGGATTGCGACTCGCGTGCTAAAACTAGATCACACTGACCTGGAAAACTAGACCTAGTTGCGTGGGATGTAGCGTGTGCTGTAATTTGGCGTAAGAGATGATCGTCAAAGTTAAGCAACTTTCGCGGAGGTCAGGTTTGTGATGGGTGACCAATTAGTTTAAAATGATCAATTTGGAAGACGAATGTTTTGGACTGCAGTTTCTTAATCGGATCGGGTTTTGGAGGTTTGGGTATTTGTTACTAATCACGCAAAAACGGCTGAACGGATTTGGATATACACGGAGATAGTTCATAATACAGGCAGTTAGAGATAAGATAGCCAGTTCCTCAGCGGTTGAGGATTCCGGGAGAGGCTCACTTCCATCTTCAGCCTTATCAATTATACATAGGTTCAATAGTAATGTTTTAAAAGCCGATACTTTTAAAGACTACATAATTATTATCTATGTATTTAAATTTAAAGTCAATAATTATAAGTTTGTGACTTACAAAACCGAGGTTAAAAGGTGAATTTCGAAACAAATAATAAATAGGTAATATTTAGTACAGAACCTTGTGTCATAAACGGATATTCCGTTATTTTTCGACGGATTTTGAACTTTATGTAAGACTACCGCATCCTAGTGGTTACACCACCGGTATCAGACCCAGAGGTCCCGGGTTCGATCCCCAGTATTGTATTCGGTTTGAAAGGTGGTAGGACTTGTTGTAAGTCCGCCTGGCTAGCTACCACCATCTTTTCTAAGCGCCATAACAACAATAATTTCAGCATTGTTGTGTGCCGGCAGTTATAGATAAAATAGCCAGTTACTCCAGTGGTTAAGGATTCTGGAAGAGGCGCATTTGCACTTTCAGCCTTATAAAAAATACATTTTAAAGTTGATTTTTAAGTCTTATGTGTAATATGACATGCTTTTGACTGTACATATTGGTGACCAAATTTGACCCCTTAGAAAGGTCGTTGGGTGGCCAGTGGTCCAGAACGACATGTGCATGGACATAATGTTTTGCAATGTCTATGGTTTGTGTTTTCGGTGGACATTTACTTTATATAAATATTAGCTTTCACCCGCGTTTTCACCTGCATGGTTCCCGTTCCCGTGGGAATATCGGGACAAAAAGTAGCCTATGTTATTCTCCGTACTTTCAACAAGGTAAAATCAAGTCGATTAGTTGCTTAGCCAGGGCGTGAAGGACAAACACATTTTCGCATTTATAATATTAGTTAGCATTAAGATGATAAAGTTATTTTTAAACTTATATAAAAATAAGAAACAGGAAACATTTTGTAAAAAAAATATTTTTTTCCATTATTTTTAAAAAACCGTCATCTGAAAAAGGATGGACACCTACTTCCTATTCATTAGAAAAAAAAAACAATTGTCTTTCTTCAATTAATACTTCTGAAACCGTGGTGTAAAGGCATCTCAAAAGCTTGATATTTAATTTGATATCTTGATTTCTTTGTTACAGGTATGTCTTTACAACGCGCAAAAGAGTGTCACCCTACTGAACGTCTCTATTTAACACCATTTGCAACGGTCTGCCGGTTCCAAAAGGTGTGGTCACAATTATTGGACAGCCATTGTGACTTAGGCCCATAATTTGAAGACATAAAGGGTACGTTAAGAACTGAATTTATGACTAAAATAACTATTAGGAGTCAAGATGTTACATTTTAATAGTGCGTAGGCCTAGCACGAATAACTTTCGCGTAAGTATCGAGGAAGTTAAGTAAATAAGTGTATGAGATATTGAGCAGCGTTCCTACCGGACGTAAACGTAACTACATTTTCCAATACATTTTTCGACATTACGTGCTCAATACTTACTCGATAGTTTTTCGTGCTAAAACCCTACAGCTATGGTTTTGTTTAACTTTCTATCTAGCTTTAGACCATGACTTTGCCCGTATTAGATTTAATTTTAAGTGAGAATTTTGCGATTTGCCATAAGCGAAACATGCTTTCCAAAGCATACAAGAGCTTGACTTATAAAATTTTTGGTCACATATCTTATGACTGTCCTTAGGAAAAGTTGCTTCACCGCTATAATCGCTGGTCAAAGCCACTGTTTTAGAAATCTCCACAAGAATACATACATTTTAATATTTCTAACTGTTAACAGTCAAACAGAATAGTGCAATACAACAACCTACGAACCATATTTCGAAACTTTAGACAACATTGCAGAATGGATCTTAGTACGTGCAAAATAAAGTACTTCACATAGACAGAGAAAATTAATGTCTCTTTCGACTGTCTCTTTGTTTGAGGACTGATCGTGGACATTTTCTCGTATGTCTAGAAATAGGTCGTACTATCCCATTTTGGCTACACTTAGAATTTACATTCAATGGAAGTTTTCAATGGATTGTCCTGTCTGTTGCTATTTTATAACATGACTTCTAATGCTATGTAAACAGGGTTTCATTTACAATAAATTCTTCCTGGGTATAATATGTAACTTAGACTTCCAACAAAGTGGTTAAAAGCTAAGATAAATTAAGGAAGAATAACCATATTTGGATAAGTTTGTGTTAGAAGCTGTATTTACTTGAACTTTACAACTACAAGCACAAAAAACGAATTAGGTAAGTACTTATTGGTGGGAGAAGTCCAAAGTTTTTTAAATTAAAAAGTTACTTGCCTAAGTTTTTTAAATTCAAATTTAAAGTTGCATTTTCAATGCTATCATACATATAATTTTGTGCTATCAAATTAATAGAATAATACTAGAAAAGTCGACTCGACTCGCAATTTTACCTATTGTACCTATGTCTTTAGTAGAATTTCAACCACTGCTTTTGAACATCATAATTCTTAACACGATATGTTTGCTACTTAACTGTAATAACTTTTAACCTTTGCCGGAAACTACTTGATAATATAATTACAATAGTCGGTTGCATTGATCCATTATCGATGACATCATTATATTTACTATAATTGGAGCCTATTCTTGATATAAGATCATTGTCACGTATATTATTAGAATTATATTTATTAGATTTATTAGTTATCAGCCATTTTTAATGTCCCCACTGCTGGGGCACTGGCCTTCCTTATGGATGGATAAGGAGAACGGGCCATGACCCACCACGCGAGCCCAATGCGGATTGGTGGGTTTTAACGACTGCAAATGCAGCCGGGACCAACGGCTTATACATTGCGAAAGTTGGTTAACCTCAACAATCGCAGGCCGAGCGCGCGAACCACTGCGCCTCGGGCTCCTCTGAGTAATTTGATATCAACATCAGGTATGATGAAGGCTAAGAGTCGCCCCGTCGTGAAAAAGTAAGTAAGGAATTTGAAGTATCTTTTTACTTAAAATTCCTTACTAATAATACTAAATAATCCCCTAGGTACGTTTACATAGATTCATGAAAAGAGCCAAGAATTTTATCATTATCCTTCTTAATTCCAACAGGCATCGTAAAAACTAAATTAAGTATTAAAACAATCGTTGATTCAATTAAACCCGTGACCACGGCAACTGAAAAGGTGCCGAACCAAAATACCATAAATAAACCGAAAAATTATACTACCAAATATATATTTCGGGTAAATAAATCGCACTAAATAGTCCGCAAAATTGTTTTATTTCAATTATGAGTGCGAAGAAGTGCAAGAAGATGTGCTAATCTTTTCAAAACTCCTAGAACACTGTTGCCCCTAAGTTTATGCCTGGCAATATTGCGATAACAACTAACTAATAGGTAAATCGGGAGAAGCAATGCCAAATATAGCTTCGTTGAGGTATGACTAAGAGAGGAATGTATATTTTTTTTACTCTCAAGCTGCATTTTGATACGAAACGTACGCTTTTTTATGAACGAAGGGGAGACTCTTAGCCTTCATCATACCTGTTGTTAAGTAATTTACCCTTCATCATACCTGATGTTAAGTTCAGTACAGTTCAACTTTGATATTTTTAATGGTGCCGTGTCCTCAGCCAAAAAAGTTTTAAAAACCATTATTTCGTATCTTAATTAAAAAAATGATCTAAAATAGTAAGTTAAAACATAAATTCGAACCGATAGATCAAAAATAAATTGTAAAATTATATAATGCAAGTTGTGCTTACATCTAGTAGGTTTCAATGTAGTATAAGTTTTAAGATATGAATTAGAAGTAAAATAAGCAAAAAAAAGTATTGATAAGGCCGAAGATGGAAGCGAGTCTCTCCCGGAATCCTCAATCACTGAGGACCTGGCTATCTTATCTTTAACTGCCGGGAACACAACAATGCTGAAAACAGTGTTGTTATGGCGTCAGACTTAGATAAGATGGTGGTAGCTAGCTAGGCGGACTTACCACAATTCCTACCACCAGCCAAACCGAATACAATATGCACCAAGCGATACTCAACATCTTTTATATTGCTCAGAGCAAAGGAGTGGAACTCTCTCCCTGCGTTTGTATTTCTGAGTACTTATCATCCGACAACCTTCAAAGCAAGGGTGTTTGTGCACTTTCTGAGTTAGCTTGATTGGGATAAATTATAGCAAACCCATTCAAAGTAATAAATATTAAACAAGAAAATATACTAGAAAAAAGCAACTAGTCTCATGTCGCCCTGACGGGATTCGAACCCGCATCCTTGGGAGTCCGGCCCAATGCACTAACCAATTATGCTACAGAGACCTATGAGGACACGTCGAATTTTTCTAGTATATTCACCGTTCTACGGTGTTGGCCACCGTCGCTTCATCAATGAGAGAAATATCCTCGCATTCGAAAGAAACATCTTTACAGATGTTTGACTATCGACTATCATACAAAGTAAAAAAAAATAGAAGGTGAAAAGTTCAGTCGACCCAATGTTCACAGAATCAGACTTCTCGAAAAAAATGTATCTACAAACAAACTGTAATATTCTGTATAGTATCCCGAAGCCAATTGACTGTTTGACCTCAATTTATTACATTAACCTCGCTCTGTTTCTGACGAAAAGTCTCGACGTATCAGTGAAATGCGATTTGACCCAAACGCATTATACTCGTACGAATATTCTCATCAACCATTTTTATATACTAACTGATGGGGCACTGGCATTCCTTATAGACGGTCAAGGTCAATAGACCATGATCCCACACGCGGGCTTTATGCAGATATGTGTAGCCTGGACCACCAGCTTAGCGAGCCTTTCGCCGTTTGAATATTATTATTTGAAGATCTAAGTGCTTTGCAGCTCTGCTGAGGGCTGTATTCACTACGACATGAGAGTTAGTTCTATTGTAACTCGCCTCCTTGTATAGTAGTACCTCTTTTAGCCCGGTGGCTTATAGAAAGTCCAGAATTTGTCTAACCTTTAGATATTTTAGTTCCTCCAGGTCGATGATGTGCTGACCCAGGTGGATACTATGTTTGTGCATAAGTGGTCCGCAGTCGCACTGAAGGTGCTTTGTGTTTCCCTCTCCTGTTTACAGTAGCGGTAAATATCTGTATCGCTCTACTTCATGTGAAATTGGTGCCTGTTTAATTTGCAGTGTCCAGTTAAGGCTCTGACAATCCAGTATGGAGAAGCTCGTCATAGTAAATTTTCGGTCACCCATCCCGTGTCCAACCATTGCGAACATTGCTTGACCGAAACAATTGTGCGCTAACCACTGAGTTACTGATTTCGTTAGAAAAAAAGTAAGAAAGTGTTATTCTGCGTTATACAATCTTCTTATATTTACTCAAAACCATATGTAGCAGTACGGACAACTTTTATTTTCGAAGCAACCCTGAAATCATGAAGAAAAAAAAACAAGTGTCAATATTTTAGCACAGTTCAAAATTTTTTTTTGCGTTTTTAGGGTTGCTACTATACAAAAAGTGGTTCGTAAAGTAAGTTCGAAAGTATGTAAGTTTGATTTTTTGTTCACTTTCACGCTTAAACTACTTAACTGATTTGGATGAAATTTGGCACAGAGATAGTAGATAGTCTGGATTAAAATATAACTTTTTATCCCGATATTCTTACGGAAACGGAAATCACGCAGATGAAATAGCGGGCGGCCGCTAGTCATGTCACGAGACCGTTTTGTTTTTAACTAAGATGCCACATAAATTTTAAATAGAAAAATATTGGAAAAATTAACTCGGCCACTCGTGAATTCCCAGATAGGAATCGAACCCACGACCTTTGGAAATCCGGTCCAATTGGATCTTTGGAAAAGGTTCCAAATGTCGTGGGTTCGATTTCCATCTGAGGATTCACTTGTGGCCGAGTAATTTTTTTCTATTTAAAATTTATCATAAGTATAAATAGCAAAAATTCAAAAATCATGAAGTAAGATGTCACATTTTGACACACTTGACATTGCATAAGCTGTAGTTGCCGTTGATGGTACGTATATTTACAAAAAGCCTCACTCTATCTCTAGCTAAATATAACCAACGGAGAATAATAAATTCATATCAGAAACCGTTTCCTTGTCCATAAATATCTGATATTACGTAACACAAGGAAAACGTTGAATATTGTAGGTAGACCAATATTTGAAGCATCGGGAGACCCTGGAGAGTGATTCTGTTCCCAGAGGCGTATTCGTCAATACCCGCCGCGTTAGGAATCAACTACAGGGGCCTACCGCCATCTCTTAGTGCAATATTGTTTCAAACTTACCATGCTATTTCGTACCACGAAATTCTTAAAATAAGCTTATTTTCCGACAGACGTTTTGGGCCTTTAAAGTGTGATGTATGTCAAAATTTGACAACTTCAATTTACACTTAGGATAAACTTTAATAGCAAAAATAAAAAAAAATACTCGGCAAGAAGTGAATTCTCGATGGGACACGAAGCTACCGAAACTTACCTACTACTACCGAGAAGTCTCGGTACTTACTACCGAGAAGTCTCGGTAGCCAGTGGTTAGAGCATTAGACCGCATTTCCAAAGGTCGTGGGTTCGAATCGGGTTAAAATAGCATTGAAAAATGCAAAAATAAAAAAATCATAAACTTCTATTAAAATTTTGGATAATTTTTAAATAGAAAAATATTGGAAAAAATTAACTCGGCGACAAGTAAAAATATAAAAGTATTGGAGAATTTCGACGGTGTTTCGCAAGTCTCGGTAGCTTAGCGGTTAGAGCATTGCACCGGATTTCTAAAGGTCGTGGGTTCGATTCCCATCTGAGAATTCACTGGTGGCCGAGTTAATTTTTTCCAACATTTTTCTATTTAAAATTAATCATAAGTATAAAAATTGCATTGAAAAATGCAAAAAATAAAAAATCGTTAGAAACAATGACTAATGAAGTACATGGAACTGAGATAGTTGTCTTTAGAAACTTACATTTAACTAATATATTATCATAAGTATAGCGATATTGATATTTTTGAGAGTGTCCTGAATCGAATGAGACCAATATTATCACTAGTTGTCACTAAATAATTCTTGGAGTTAACGCGGCGGGTATTTACGAATATGCTCCCGACGACGTCAGATAAGTCGATATCGCGAAAGGGTTTATATTTAAACTCGGTTTAGGATTGTTCACGTACGAGAATAGTGGACGAGGTTATATGAATGCGACAGTTATCAAGAACCTAAATCTTACCATTCTTCACAATTCCATATTTATAAAAAAGATTTTTTTGGTTGGTGGAAGGACTTGTTGTGAGTCCGCCTGGCTAGTTACCACCATCTTATCTAAGTCTGACGCCATAACAACAATGTTTTCAGCATTGTTGTGTTCCGGCAGTTAAAGATAAGATAGCCAGTTCCTCAGTGGTTGTGGATTCCGGGAGAGGTTCGCTTTCATCTTCAGCTTCATCAATATTGTCTGAGTCTGAGTAGCCAAATCAATTTTCAGATAAAAAAAGTTACCAAACTAATTCCTTAATATGATGCCAAAGAACCACAGTATAAATAAAAATTAAGTTCATCTTATGTTTTGGCGCTCACTGTTCATTGAAATAAAACGGTCACGGGATGACCACGGCAGCTGTAAAGGTGCCGAAACGTCGGGAAAATCAAAAAACCCCTAAAAAACCTAAAAATACGGACAATTACAACTTAGTTCGTGGAAATATAGCGCGTTTGATATCCGTAAAAGTTGTTTTATTTCAAAAAATTAAGTTTTTTTTTTATTGTTTTAAAGGCTACCTTATAAACATAGTAATTACGATTTATTATGGTAAAATTACGCCAAGTAAGGTCGGCATAACTGTTAAGTAATTACTTCCATGTTGGAATGAAGTTTCGCGAACAATAAAAAATTACATTCAAGCCTTGACTTGTCCTTAAAATTGTTGTCATTCCTTAAATCTCTTCAGTTGTCCATAATAAGTTTAATAAACCTGTTGTTTTTGGGAAAACAAATTTGTCTCAATTCGTTGTACTTCGCTGACGTTAAATTTCATAAAAGGTTAATTTAATTAATTGAATTTCAAATGCCGCGTCATTTGTAAATTTCGGAGTTTTATTGAAATTTTTATGTTTAGGACCTCTCAAACATCACTCTTGCATGAAAATGTATGAACATTTTGCTTTGAGTTGAATTAGAGAGTATCTCAATATGAATGTTTCAATTCAGAAACTTTTTTATTGTACCCATAGAATCTACAACATCACGCACATTGATCTGATTCTGAATTTAGTGTATTACGGAAAATAACAACAGAGATATCACAAATTTTAATACCGCCTCTGTGGTCTAGTGGTAACAACCGCCGGTATCAGACCCTGCGGTCCCGGGCTCGATTCCCAGCGGGGGGTAAATATTGCATTCGGTTTGGTTGGTGGTAGGACTTGTTGTGCCCGTCCGCCTGGCTAGCTACCACCATCTTATCTAAGTCTGACGCCATAACAACAATGTTTTCAGCATTGTTGTGTTCCGGCAGTTAGAGATAAGACAGCCAGTTCCTCAGTGGTTGAGGATTCCGGGAGAGGCTCGCTTCTATCTTCAGCCTTATCAATATTTAACATCAGGTATGATGAAGGCTAAGAGTCTCACCGTCGTGAATTAAAAAAAACTATACCCAATTAGACCTAGATCCAGTACAAAGACTATTTTTCATCTCATAAATATATGTCCTAAACCCCTGATGCAATTAGAAGGATTAGTACCACGTAATGATCAAGTAATCAATTTTCAATAGATTTATTTCCGTAGCTTAAAGACTAGACCTTTTAAATATTATAATAATATTTCGTTAGTCCCAATGCTTTGCGCAATTCAACTCATATGTAATCCCGCGCATGTGCAGGCATTATATAAATTATTTCAGGAGGCGACCTACAAACAAGATTGTACTGTCGAAGCCACGTCAACCGTAGCAGTTGTTCTACGAAATTAAGTCTTATTTTGTAAGCTATAAGGACCTTTTGAAGGTCAAGATGTGGAACTGGATGTTGTGTGGATTGTACTGAGACATGACTGCTTGTTGATGTATAACTGTTTGAGTAATATTTCTTGAGTAGACAACTGAGTAATCCTGAAAACTTAGACACATTAAAGCATCGTACAAATAAGATTTATGCCCTTGCAATTGCAATAATTTTAACAACAATAATCTTAAAATATGAGTATGTATATGTCAAAGAAAATTTGCTTAACTACAATACTACAACAACGACAACAACAATTTATTTGTATCTAAAGCCTGGTACAAAAGCAATATTAACGTTAATAACCACAGTAGTCAAAGACTGTGTCGCAGTTTATCACAATAGTTTTTTTATAATGGCCTCTTGTAACATTTATCAGCTGGCGCATTCTAAGTTTTTTTGAAGTGAAAACTTCTTTAGCGGCGTTGTGCAAAGCAGAGTTTTAAATGTTTGGGATGGGTAAAAAATGTTAAAGTCGCGTCAGGACACGTGACCTGATCGCAAAATTCGTAAGACGGAGGGAGGGAGAGTAGACCGCCCGCCGCCGGCGCGGCGTAGTAGAGGAAGTAATATTCCCATCTCTTTCTACTCATGGCCTGCTCCTGCTGTTTCGTTTAAGCGGTTTTCACTTCTGCCGGCACTCCCGGCGTGCAACCCGTTGTTTTTTTCTCTTTCAGTCCAGCATGGGAGATAAAACGATTGAGATACTTTGTTTTTAATGTTAAATGGGCTTCCTCTGGACCTGAATCTGGCCGAATTGCATAGATGAGGTCTAAGATGGAGCGAGTTCGCTGAGAAAAACCTTGTTCACTTGCACCTTGAAGAGATTTGGGTCGTATCTGCTTTGAAAAAAGACGCTGGCAGGGCATTCCTTGACTGTACTAATTATATGAATAAACTTTAACAGAAGTTCATTTTTGTTCAGTACCTCTATCATGAGTTTTTTGAAATGAAAACTTCTATAGCGGCGTTTTGCACATCAGAGTTTTAAATTTTTAGGATGGGTAAAAATGTAAAAGTCGCGTCAGGACAAGTGACCTGATCGAAAATTCGTAAGACGGAGGGACAGTAGACCGCCGGCGCGGCGTAGAAGAGGAAGTAATATAGGCATACATTTTCGCCGCGCGGTTTAAAGAGACCCGCTCTTTCTACCGCGCGGCGAAAATGTATGCCTGCTCCTGCTGTTTTCACTTCTGCCGGCACTCCCGGAGTGCTAACCCGATGGTTTTTTTCCTTTTTCTGAATACTAAACGTGAAAAAGTTTTACAGACGGGAAAAGGTAACAAAGTGACTTTTGCATCTTAATCCTAATCCTAATTAATATTATAAATGCGAAAGTGTATTTGTTTGTCCTTTCTTCACGCCCTAACTAACACCCATATTCTAAGTCGTTCCTCCAAAACTTACTCGTCCTCGACTTAACGAAACCTCACTGAAAACCTCGTCGAAATACTCCACGAAATCGGTATTCTAAGTCGTAACTCTGTAATTATTACACTCAAGTGAGGAATAATTTGTGTGGAGGAGATTTTTTACAACTATGAATACCAAATTTGTCGAATGAGTTTGAGTGGTGTAAAAAATTTTGGAGGAACGACTTAGAATATAGGGGTTAGTAACCAATCGACTTGATTTTTGGCAGAGAGTTAGTTAAAGGACGGAGGGTTACATAAGCTACTTATATTCCGACGGGAAGTGGAAACACACGGGTCAAACCAAGGGAGGTCGCTAGTGTAAAATATTTTCACACATTGCAATACTGATTCCGTTTAAATATTTACTATGGTACTATTTATTATAGGAAAACAGTTTTATTACTGTTCTCGGTACTGATGAAACAACATTATGTATCTGGCGAATGTCCAGACAACTAGATTCAGATCAATGGCGTAAATATTTAACTAGAAACTGGTTTAAATAGGCTTTTAAAATATAAATATTGGATGATATTACATACATTGAATGATTCCAAAATAAGTAGCTTAGGTACTTTTGTTTAGGATATCGCGGGGACTCGCCATCTCGTAGCGCAGTATTGTTTCAATCTTACCATGATATTTCGTAGTACCTACGTATCTGGTCAAGTAAGCTTGTTTTTTGACGGAAGTTTTATGATTTCTTCGCCTTCAAAGTGTGAAGTGTGTCAAAATGAGACAGCTTCAATAGAAACAAAATGCAAACAAAACGTTCTTATGACTTGATGTTGATGTATCTTCTAGATGATGGTAGTCCCGCAGGACCACTGCATCATCGAGTCTGCAGTTAATGCTTGTTTAAAAGCTTGATAATACTTAATTATGTATATTTACTTCGATCTTTAACAAGATAGTGACAACTGTAAGATTGCATTAAGTTTATCTAGAAGATTAGATATTTACAGCATTTATTACACTAACGAGCATAATAACTAGCTACGTACATAAACGGCGATATTTCAAAAGTTAGTATAAATATATTTACTTAATTATTAATGAAAATTTATACAAGAAATCTTCAACATTGAACAGAAAATAGTTCGTAACTACTTATTTGTTACACCTTAAGTAATATAGTTAATAGAAGATCATCAAAGTTTAACACTTTTACTAGATTTTATCGCGTCTCGTATTCACACAAGATTTGATTGCAAATAAATTGTGTAAGTTTACATTCCATCAAAAAATCTCACATCTTTAAAATAAACACACCATACTATAAACACCAAGAATAGTAAAAGTCAAAACAAGGCTCTACATTCAACCGTCGTATGCTCCCAAGCTCGCTATAAAAATAATATAAAATGGCGCTAAACTGACCGACGGACGCGGTGCGCTTGAGCAATGAACATTATTGAACATAGAGTAAGTAAACGCTGGCGGTCGTGGACAGAAATTATTTTTACTGGAACACTTCCGTGGTTATTAGTAAATTTTAAACATCCTATCCTACTAATATATTACAATATATGACTCTGGGGTCCTTTGGCAATCAAGTCAGAAGTCATTTCCTTTCTCTGTCATAATTATTATTTATAGAATTATCAAATATTTATTTGTAGTATATAAGTATTTGTTTCTCCATCCTCTTATGCACCCAATCCCCTATTACTTTATTAATTATATATATCTCTTTCACCTAAGGTTGCCTGGAAGAGATTGCTATGTAGCAATAAGGCCGCCTATTGTATGTTCCTCTGTTTGTAATTTTCTCTTTGTGTTTGCTTTTGTATTGTGTGCAATAAAGTGTTTATTATTATTATTATTATTACAAATGCAAAAGTTTGTGAGGATGTTTGGATGGTTTAACGGTTTTGAATGAAACTAGACAGTAATATATAGCTCACAAGTACACATCAGAATAACACATAGGTCACAATTTCTCCCGATATTGTTATGTTTTGGTATATAAGTATTCATATGTTTTGGTAGCTCGATGAGAGTCTTGGGCAGGAAAGGACTTAAAAATAAACACCTTTTTTAATACCTACTAGGTCAAAATTTTACCAGTGTTTATCGTCAAAAACACGAGGAAAAGTAAACAAAGAAAAAAAATATCTCTGACCTCCGTTTTTTTTCATAAAAGCTGTTATTCATGTAGCGTTATATCCAAGAATGCATTGTCTCGCAGACACTTGTATTAATAAAGCATGTGATCACAACACAAATATTTGATATAGGTATCGGAGGAAAAGCTCGGTGCTTGCACGAGCTCGACTGAATGTAGCCAATTTAGGTGAGTGAAGCGCTTAATTTGCGATTAACACCAAGAATGAGAGAATGGAGAAGTCGTACTGATGTTGAAAACATTATATTCCACTGTATTGGATTATAATATAGATCAAAACTAATAAGACAATCATAAATTTTTAATTTTGCAATTTACAATGCTATTTTTATGTAATAATGAAACAAGAAAATATACTAGAAAAAAGCAAAGCGACATGGGATAAGTTGCTTTTTAATAGTATAATTATTTTCTTGTATAACATCTAATAAGACAATTTTTTATCTATCAAGAATAACTGAGAAATAAATGATTTAAATTACATATTTTCTCGCAGAATTGACTGTAGCCTCAAATATGGCGGTGACGTCACGCCACTTCCTCACGTCTCCGCGTACTACCCTACAAATTACCAGCAGAGCGTGTCGAAGTTGCGTGACATCACACGCTGAGCCGTTAAGCGCAAATTTAAGGCCTCATAACTATTCTATTTGTAGAGATATTTTCATGGTTCTGTCACACTTATGTTTAATTTTAGTCATATTTTCAATGATTGATAGAAAGAAATAGGAAACTTCTTCATTAAAAAAATCTTATCAAATTAAGGTAGTAGTAAGTAAGTCATCGTTTTGTAGTCCCTTGTTTTTGAGTGTTTACCCGTGGTCCCACCGATTTGACCCCAAAATGTACCCATTAAATCTTTTATTTCTTTACTATATAAATGGTTACAGCTTTGGCTGTGTCCTACTGTTCATATATTTACTGGTCAGATGTCCAGCAAAAAAATAGAGAACTTACAAAAAAGATAAACATAGAAACATTATCCAAAGCTTTTCTTCAAATTTTTACTAGCTTGCGCCCGCGGTTTCACCCGCGTGGTTCCTATTCCCGTGGAAATATCGGGAGAAAAAATAATTGAGTTGAAAAAGAAATGTTACTCTCTGTCAACTCAACTAACACTATGTTAAAACCAAGCCGATTGGTTGCTTAGTTAGGCCGTCCAGATAGAACAAAGAAACACACTTTCGTATTTATTTATTAGTTAGGATTAGGATGCAAAATTTATTATATCAGTATATTGTATCAGTGTTAGAGGAGAGAACATAGGGCTACGAAACCACAGCTTATTAAATAGTTACTTACGAAACTCAGTCTCAGGAATTTTTCAGTTTTCTCGTCCTTGTTTTTGCCTCCTTAGCAACTTTCGTCATGGTTTGAAAAGCAAAATTTTGTCGATGTTGACCAAAATTTTGCTTATCGAGCTTCTCCGTGCTTTAGAAGGCACGTAAAGCAATTGTCCCGTTTGCTTTGCCCTTGTTAATGCCTGGATTGCTAGGCACCAATCCGCATTGGAGGAGCCAGTGGCGCAGTGGTTCGCGCGCTCGGCCTGCAATTAAGGTTAAGCAACTTTCGCAATGGTCGGTCACAGGATGGGTGCTCCGTGCTTCGGAAGGGGCGTTGAGCCGTTAGCCCCGGCTGCATTTGCAGTCTTTAAAACCCACCTAAATGGTCATGGCCGTTCTCCTTATCCATCCCTAAGGAAGGCCACTGCCCCAGCAGTAAGGACGTTAAAAATGGCTGATGACGAATCCGTATTGGGTATAACTACGCATACATAAATACTGGGTGTTAAAGTTAACACCCAGTATTGTAAAAAAAACTAGACGTCAAATTAGTCAACAGCATTGACCCTTTATAACTGTCAGAAGAAAAAGTAAATCATTCTTGTTAACTCTAAATAAGGCGTTGATTAAAATTAAGGAGCCAATCGCGCTATAAATATTGTATAGACCTAGAACTGTCGCATGATGTGATTAGATCGTATCTGATTACTGTATAAGGGATACCATATGGACTTTCTGCTTAGTTTCTGTGAATATAGTGATGTCATCAATATCGATAAAATTATCGTATCGATATCGTAAGGTGAGAAATAATAGAATGATGTTCTGTCTATCTAGCTGTCAACTGTAACATCGTTTTGGTTAACTTTGTTTAGTCTTAAAGTTAAGGTTTATTTTATATTTAAACTTCAATTATTATACGCCATAAGGATAAACAGTAAGAAACCTCTTTCGGCTAGTTCTTCGGGCGGTTTGAACGCCGTCATTGTCCTCAACATATAAAGTAACATGCATAAGTGTCTATAGCATGTCATATAACATGTCTATTTGTCTTGGTCTGGGTGTTTAATATGTATATTATGTATGTATTTACAAAAAAAAAGTATATAAGTATGTTTATCCGTTATCTAGTATCCATAACACAAGTTCTTCATGATACTTAACGTGGGCTAGATAATTGGTGTGATTGTATGGAAATATTTATTTATTATTTATAAGTGGGAAAATAATAAAGGTTATGCTGCTAAACGCTACTCGTCTGGGACCTATATTCGTAACTGGACACGAGGGCAGAATTTTATTACTCTAAAAATATATAAATATGTTGAGGACAATGACGGCGTTCAAACCGCCCGAAGAACTAGCCTTTCCTTACTTTAAGAAGTTTAAGAGGACACCAAAATAGATATAGTTACTTCTTAGACAAGATGTTAGTTAAGTTACTAGTCCCAACTCCGACTGCTCGTGTTTTGCCCAGACGGCTGGCCCGGCCGATGTGAGCCTCACAAAGTTTCGCAGTGGCCAGATGTTGAGACGCCACCTTAAGTGGATCAAACTTTTGGCACGCAAGGTAGGTACACTTTACCGTCTATCTCGATATAGGTCTGTGGTTATATATTTAGATATGATATCGATATATGTTTACTGACGATCTGCATTTTTGATAAATATTTAACAAGAAAATATACTAGAAAAAAGCAACTAGTCTCATGTCGCCCTGACGGGACGGGACGACAAGAGACTAGTTGCTTTTTTCTAGTATATTTTCTTGTTAAATATTTATCACATAAAAATAGCATTGTAAAATGCAAAATTAAAAAGTTATGATCTGCATTTTTATTTCCTAAAGTTACGAAGGTTTTTAACGGTAGAACTTTATAACATTAATATCAATACTAAAACTATCGATAACACACAGGGGCCAACTCTAACTTCCTACCAGATTTTCAGAACATGCCACACTGGTTCGAATTGTCATATACGCTTTTATGGCAATGCATTTTCCAGATGCCTATTTTATTTGATCGCTATAGTGAAAGTTGGCCTTGCATGCTATGCCCATATTTGGTACATTATAAGTAATCGTTTCTTGTCTTTTACGGCCATTACTTGTTGACAGCTAAAGGTGTTTAGATAAAAACGTTAGATATAAAGATTAAACGGGTATTAAGATATACATATGGTGATGAAATAGAAAACAACATGATAAAGTATAGACGAAAAATTATCTAAATAAGTATTGACATTTTCATTGATATCACATTTATAGTTTCATTTCAGTGGAAAAATATTAATTGATTTCTGTATTTTTATAATAATCCGAGTTTTAATACTTTGAAGAATTTTAAAAGATGTGAAATTATTGTAACGCCCTTATAACTAACTATTATACTAATTCTTTTGACCACCCGTCCGAGGACGTAGTATGATAACGTATTCGTGTATCAGTTCCTATTTATATTTTCATATGAGAATAAGAGATTTGGCTCTAAAAAAGTATCGTAAATGTTCACCCAAAGAGTTTTCTCTTCGAAAGCTTTACTTCAATGATGAATCTACCAATCAAAAACCATAATGACTCTATCAAACTATCTTCTAAGCACTTTATACCATTGAAGAACGCAGAACAAAGCCCTTTCACATGATACAGTTGACTCAAGAGGCGTCATGTTTCAGATATGGGACGCACGCGCTCCGCACATCTGTTTGGCTCGTGGATAACGGGCATAAGATGCAAGGCGGTACTTCTATATAGACTGATAAAAAGCTTTTTATACAAAAACAAAAACCGCCCTCAAAAAGTAAAAAAAATAGCCTATGGAAGTGCAATTTAGAATGCCTTGGCGGGCATCGACTTCGAAAGTCTTCGTTCGTAAAAGTCGACTTTAAAAACTATGTTTTGTTTTTGTTGATTTTTTATTGTTTTTTTTAAGTTATCAATTGTGATCAGGTAATAAATTAAAAAACAAAAGCGTTTGGTCTTAACACTCTTCCATAAATTCTTGTTAGTAAATAGTGCTATTGAAAAATAAATAAAATAAACTTTTGCCCGTAATAGGATTTTCTATTATTACTACCATCACAATAGTGTAACTACCATATATGTGCATTAGCATAAAAGCAAGTAATGCGTTCGCGTGTACGTAATTTTTATATTTAAACTAGCATTCATATCCCGAAATACGCGGCCTAGTTTTGTACCGAAAGTGGAACGCATACGTGAACACAACTGTGAAGAATGTGTTTTTTTTTCAAACGTATAAAGAGGTTTTGCTATAATTTTAATGAAAATAGCCATGATGTAAAAAATTATTACATTCGTGGTATCGTGGAAATACTAATGCAAACTTTTTTATTAATTGAATTATATATATAAAAAAAAACTGAGTCTTATTAGAGAATCACAACATTCATTGGATTAAAAAAATGTTATAAATGCGAAAGTTTAGTCGGATAGGATAGGATTCTTTACTTAATTCTGTAGTTATTTTTATAGTCTCCGAACATTCTAGAATTCAATAGTTCAGCCATTTTATCTACGCGTCTAGTTTTATCTGCAAATTCAACAAACACTTGAGATCCATTCATGTATGAGATGATAAATATGGTTCTATATTAAGACTCATACAGTCAACAGACATTGTTAAAATTGTTCAATTGATTCTGGCCCCAACGTCTATAATTTTAAGACTCAACATTAGTAAGAAAAATATGATGATTTTGTAAAATATGACCAAACACACCCTTAAGTTATTATATTTAAATCAATTTAGCATTTAATGCAAAATTGTTCATCTGAAATGGTTTTTTCGTTTGATGAATTTTGAGTGTTTCATTAATATAGCATATTTAATAAACCATTTTGTTTCATACAAAAAATATAAAAAAGATGTTAATTTTTTAATCGACTTCAAAAAAAGGAGGAGGTTCTCATGTCGACGGTTTTTTTATGCGTGTTTTACTATAACTTCGCCAGTTGTTAACAGATTTTTATAATTCTTTTTTTGTCTATAAGAAAATGGTTTATGTGTGGTCCCATATAATTTTTACGAAGATCTGGTTAGTAGTTTTTTCATAATCCTGAAAAATATCAATCACGTTTTGGCAAGTAGTCGTTTACCTAGATGACATCATTGTTGTGTATGGGCTGATTTAGTGTAAGTAACGGCACATGATGTAACTAAAAAATATGAAATAAAAACATTTGATAACATTGACATTTCAATTAGCAATTTTGGTTTCCACGTCTAAAAACATTTTATACAAAAAATTCAAGCCGACTTCAAAAAGTAAAAAATAAAAGTTTTGGAGTCGGTGCTAGCTAGCTAAGGCCAAAAATATATATATAGTTAATAGAAGTGCAATGTAGAATGCCTTGGCTGGCACCGACTCCAAAAGATTTATTTTTTACTTTTTTAAGTCGGTTTGATTTTTTTGTATAAAATGTTTTTAGACGTGGAAACCAAAATTGCTAATTGAAATAACATGACTATAATATATGATTTTGTAATTTTTGCATTTTTCAATGCTATTTTTATACTTAAATTTTAAATATAAAAATATTGGAAAAAATTTACTCGGCCACAAGTGAATTCTCAGACGGGAATCGAACCCGCGACCTTTGGAAATCCGGTCCAATGCTCTAACCGCTGAGCTACCGAGACTTGCGAACCACCGTCGAAATTCTCCAATACTTTTATATTTTTAATACGCTGTAGGCCAGCATTGTTACATCAATGCTAGGAAATCCTTGCATTCGAAAGAAACGTCTTTCCAGGTGTTTAACGATCGATTAAGATGCAACTGCCAATAATTTATGATTTTGTAATTTTTTCAATTTTCAATGCTATTTTTATACTTATGGCAAATTTTAAATAGAAAAATATTGGAAAAAATTTACTCGGCCACAAGTGAATTCTCAGGCGGGAATCGAACCCGCGTCCTTTGGAAATCTTTTGAAACCTTTGGAAATCCGGTCCAATGCTCTAACCGCTGAGCTACCGAGACTTGCGAACCACCGTCGAAATTCTCCAATACTTTTATATTTTTAATACGCTGTAGGAATTCACTTGTGGCCGAGTAAATTTAATATAATTATGTGGCCGTATGAAATTTACCATAAATGACTATAATATCCAAATATTAATGTAAGATTTAACTTTAATTTTAATAATAAAAACGGGTCTTCAATTATCTTCAAATCATGCTAAAAAGCAACAACCACCAATCAGCAGGATGCTTACACCAAAAAAAGAACCATAGACAATTACAGAATTAACCCTAATCTATTTCCATAGACAAGCACCATGTCCGCGTTGGCGCGAATCCAAAACATTCTATCTTGTCTACCGCCGGAAGGCGGTGCATTCTATAAATACGAGACTTTGATGTCATTCGATTCGTTCGGGACGTGATCGAATACGACAACTGATATCGGGAACTGGTACGATCACGGGATATTTTGGAACTATTCCGTGGCAAAGGAATGTGGTATGGGGGCCGGAATTCTGTGGTTTTTACATAAAGTTAATATACCTAGCGGAAGGTATATTAACTTGATGGGTTTTTATGAGGGTGGAGTTTACGTCATTTACCTGTTTTGTCTAAATCAATATCCATACACATAGAGCCGAAAGTAATTCAATCTGTCTGCAAGATACCTTTTCACACCTAAATCTCTGAACATTTTTAATTAACTTTGACTGAGATAGATGAAAACGACCTTGAAGCGACGAAGTCAAGGACGGGTAATAATTAGATTAGTTTTATATTATTGTGTTAACTTCTAAGCTAGAATAGCACTAGCTTATATTTGTTTAGAACCATCTGCTTCATAATGGCGAAGTCCATATCTTATTATGAAACCAAAATGTAAAATTTTCTTAGTCAAAAATAAACGTGCAAGAATCTGAATCAGAATAATTTATTCCTTAGAAAATGGTGTTAAATTTTAATAAGATGGTACATTTATAAAGTGCAATCATTTTCGCCCGTTAAAAAAGCGTAGGAATTAGTACATACATTAAAAAATACAATTGATTATTATTAACGAAATTACAATATTATTAAGAGCAGAGAAGAATCAAAATAAAACAGTGACACACCTTGCACTTTCACCTACTCTTAACGTGTCACCGACTCTAAAAGAATCCCCAGGAGTTTTTAGAGTTTGCAATACTCAGTGCTTGGTAGATATATTTAAAATAAGTAAACAACTTGTTTCCTATTTGTTTAGATGAGGCGACAATTTGGAGATTTGTTTTTCTAGAAGATATTCTTTTCAATTACCTTTACCAAAATGACTAAGTCCTGTTTTAGTAGAAAACGAAAAATATGTAGCATAATTCCGCAAGAAAAACTTACATGCAAGATGCACCGCCCGCCCTCCCGCCCGCAAATAAATGCAGATGCAACACAGTGACACACCTTGCACCTTCACCGACTACTCTACACGTGTTTCGCCCACAACACGGAGCCACCTCAGGAGTTGTTAGACCGTGCAATACCAGCACCCTCGGTGCTCGGTGCAGATGCAACACAGCACAGAGGGTGCTGGTATTGCACTATGCACATTAAGTTTTTCTTGCGGAATTATGCTGCATATTTTTCGTTTTCTACTAAGATATGGATTTCCGCCAAGTAACGCCTGATTCTATCAAAAACAAATCCTATTTCACAATAGCTTCTATTAGTAGAGTTATGTGAAACCAAAACTAACTTTGGATTTAAATTATCTTCAATAAATAATTCCCTTTATCGAGTGTTCAAATATAGAAGGGCTTTCAATTAACCGTGCAGTTTCAAATGCAATAAATAAATGCTATCAATAGCGTCTCTCCAAATAAATTAGCCACAATTTATGTATTTTTGCACCTGGCATTAAAAAAATCGATGGGGTGTGAAATTGCAAGGGTTGTGGTTAAATACAATATTGGTTTTTAAGTTTGGTTGATACCTACATAAATATTTGTTGGATTTACTATTGCATACTTTTTAATGTCATCAGATCAGAAATGCATTTTTTTAAATTAAAATGACATCATGTTACTTATTTATTTATTTATTTGTTCAGTATTGCACATACATGTAAAAATTCTTAAGTGAACACTTAAATTTATTTCAATGTACCCTGTAGGATATGACAATAGTATAACTTATGACAAGGAATACAACTACGCGAACTTATGTAAACTTAGTGTGTTAAGATAGAAAAAAAATAGTAACTTATGACTTATGACATAAATTAACACTCTTACTCTATTTTTAAACTATTTTACTATCCTTAAAAAAACATCTAGACTAAAGTATTTTTTTTTTAATAATAAATACTTATTAATTTTATTTTTTTACGAAATAGTTTTGTCTATTTTATATCTCTTATGTGTAGTTCTACCTCTACTACCTGTACTACCCTCATACATTTGTAATAATAGCTATTTTTTAAATAATTCTAATTTTGGTTCTGAGGCTTTAAGATTATTCTTTCTACGTGCGTTTTTAACATGTTGGTAAAGATTTTAATTTTTATGGACAAAAGTGTCAATTTCTAATATGGAAATGGACGTTAAGGTAAGGATGTTAATGACTTAATAAAAATATTAAACAAGAAAATATACTAGAAAAAAGCTAGAAAAATGCTTTTGTCTAGTATAGTTTCTTGTTTAATATTTTTCACATAAAAATAGCATTGTAAAATGTAAAAATTAAAAAGTTATAATTAATAAAAATAGTTTACAACTCACTGTTTGTCGGATATTTGCGATGATGCGGAGACACTTCTTTTGTAAAATGAATAAATCTTTGGATTCCCTACAATGTCCCCACAATTACTCCATATTTAAGCCAATCATATGCATATGCATAATCAGCGCATTTAGTGTCTGTATTTAATTTAAGCACACTTAAGCCGTAAATAAATTGAAAAAGTTTGGTTTTAATTTTAGCAACATGGTTTGTCCAATTTAGATTTGTGTAAATTGTTAGACTTAGCAAGTTAAGTAAATAGAAAGCCATCAACAAATTAAAATGCTTTTGTTGTTTTTTTAGTTGTGGAGTATACTGTTGCTTGGACCCAATTCATAATACTTAAATACTTTTTTAATTTTTACAAATAACTTCATTGACCATTTTTTTGCTGCTTATTACTTTTATACATCGTACAACGGAAGCAACAATGCCAATAAATTCAATCGGAACTGAAAATCTGGTATTCGCAAAGCCAATATTTACGAATTTACCTACGCTCATGATCTAAACGTTTCAACCCAAAAACCCAATTTCCCGCGAAAATCGACGCGCGTTAATTTGAAAATAGAACAGATCTCCCACCGTCCAGACTAAACAGAACCACATTTTAATATAATCTGTTGCACCATAGAGCTCAATATAAATTAGTCTTTGAAATTCGATAGAAGCGCGTGTTTTCGTAATGTGGGTTTTATAGGCACCTTTGCTTGTTTTTTTATATCGTTGGTTTATTATCTGGATAGTTTTTTTTCTTTTTAATTTAGGTCATGAGGTCTTTATTGCAATTTAAATCAAAACATCAAAATGGTTGACCTAGTAAAATGTTTGAGTGGCATGTTGAGTACACAGATTAAGATTTAGTTGTAGGAATTTTGCTTTGAGGAGGAAGTTTAAATTTATTTTTCTAAGTGATCTGTGGTAACAAATGAGATGTTTTGAATAGTTTTGAGTGTAACTCGTTTTGTAAAGTTCATTGACTTTAGTTTTAGGTTATTGTACTGTTAAATAAAACGACGTCGTTTATGAATAATGTTCTAAATCTAAGGACGTTTATGAATAATGTTCTATTGAAAATTTTAACGCTTCAACTAATCACTTACCAGTGACCATTTTGTCGAAAGTGAAAAAGAGAAAATGAAAATTAAATTGATTAATTTCATTAGGCTGTTACAACAAGCAAGTGCTTGTTGTAACAGCCTAATGAAATAAATCAATTTGCTACTTTGACATTTTATACAATGTCAAAGTAACTAGCTAAGAAGCGCAAGTACACCTAAGTAACGAGTGAGTATTTTTCATTAGTAGCTTCTGCCCGCGGTCTCACCCGCGTGGTTCCCGTTCCCGTGGGAATATCGGGATAAAAACTAGCCTATTTGATTCTCCATCCTTTCAACTACCTTTATGCCAAAAATCAAGTCGATTGGTCGCTTAGTTAGGGCTTCAAGGAAGGACATACAAACACACACATTTATAATATTAGGATTAGGATAAGTAAAAATTAGCTTTTATGTTGTGATTGTGACAGCCCTTTTTTTATATATACGACACTTTAATTTTTAGTCTATTACTTTGCAAAGACTTTTCTCACGACAAACTTTCTAGCATAAAATGTCGAGTGTATAACCACCTTAAGCAATCATCTTAGTCATGGCCACTTGTAGATATAATCGTGATTATTGTTTATTCAAGTTATTTTATCGTCATTACAGTATTTCTCAATAAAAATACAAATGTTGATTTTTCTGAAGTTTACTTTATAAGTAGGTACTGTGTTCAAGATAAACAAATATCGTAGAGATTAAGACATAATTATGTAATAGCTGACAGTGTCGCAATAATCCGTGAGCTCTTGAAGTTACGTTGACCATTTTTCGTTTAATCTTGGGTAAAAGACGTAACTCATTTATCCAAAACAATATTTTCATAAGCCTTTTTTAATAATCAACAGCACAAAAAACAAGGGTTAATTATAAAATTTTCTTAAACTTTCCTGAAAACTTTTGAGACAAACCTGTACACAACCAATTTTAAATCGTAAACAATCCATTCTTTAATTGTCATTATGTTTATAGAATTAATACGTTATCGATTGAAATCGGGAGAATCGGTAAAAGAATTTAAGCAATCTCCTTCCGATTAGTTCCAGTTCTAGAACCTTCAAGCATTTGGTAGGAATTGTTGCAAGGCCGTCTGGCTAGCTACCACCATCTTATCTAAGTCTGATGCCATAACTTAAGCAGACTGCAGACAGCCTTAACAATACTTAACAACAGGTATAATGAATCTACCCCGTCGTTCATAAAAAAGCAAAACTAGATATAAATTAATCTCCAAATTGCTTAGACAGGATATTATTTTTTATATATTTGAAGATCAGTAGATTGTTTCTAGTATTTGTAATTTTTTGCATTTTCAATTCTATTTAGATGGATGAAAAATGAAAAAAAATATCAAATAGGAAACAACCAATCTTCACAGTTTTATTACCATGGATGACGTAACAAATTGGTAATAATAATAAATATCACATTCGTCAAAAACCCGTAAGATTTAAAAATAATTGATGACTCATCGACACAAAATTTAATGATCTTATGAAGTTTAGAGATGACATTGAAGTTTTTATAGATACATTAAATTACATATTGATTTAGAACTAACTTTAGCATTAAATGTAGGTATCAATTTACATTTGAATGTAACGTTAACGACACAAGGTTATGTATATTATTGCTTTAAACTAAATATTGGTTTTATTTTGTAGAGTACTTAGATTAGGAGTGCTTATAAAATCGCTCCGTACGTAGTTGCCAATATTATGTCCTCGTCGTAGTCGTCTCAGCCACATAACACTCACTGCTGGGTATAGGCCTCCCCCAAAGGAGGGGTTTTGCCATAATCGCCACTCTTGGCAGGCGGGTTGGCGATCGCAGTATGGCCAAGTTTGTAAGAGCCTTAGTCGCCTTTTACGACACCCACGGGATGAGAGGGGGTAGGGTTAATCTACAGGTGTTTTGAATGCCGTCATTGTCCTCAATATATTTTTATATTTTTAGAGTAATCAAATTTTGTCCTCGTGTCCAGTTACGAATATAGGTCCCAGACGAGTAGCGTTTAGCAGCATAACCTTTATTACACTATATGTTGAGGGCAATGACGGCGTTTAAAGCGCATGTAGATGTACCCGGTGGTGCTATTCTAAGCCACCACGCAGCTGTATATTATGTCCTATATTGCCATAATTATGCGGCGTGGTAGCAGTAGGCTAATATTCTCCTATGAAACCCACAATAGGCGTGAGCTAGGAGGTGCATACGTCCACAGGCTGATGATGATGATGATGATTGGCATAATTCATTATTTTAATATTTCGACTCCCCCTAGTCCCATCGAACATATCTAAATGTTTTTAAAAACTATTAGACATCGAACTTTCTAAATGTTTTTAAAACTATTACAAAGTATAATAAAAATTGGTTGAAGTTCCTTGCACTTAGAGCTAGACGGTTTATGTCACGAAAACAAAACCTAAAATAAGAAATAGGAGATGAACACTCATTTGCACTAAACTTAAGAATCGCTTAAGGCTGTTCTTATCTTCTTATCTTAAAACATATATTAAGAATATCAAGCCTTAGGCTCTCGATATAGGGCCCAAAAGTTAAGATTAGCCAAAGTGGATTTAAGAACATCTTAAGAACATCTTTAACATTTTAACCGCCCCTGTGGTCTAGATGTACAACCACCGGTATCAGACCCAGGGGTCCCGGGGTCGATTCCTAGCGGGGGTACATATTGTATTCGGTTTGGTTGGTGGTAGGACTTGTTGTAAGTCCCCCTGGCTAGCTACCACCATCTTACGCCATAACAACAATGTTATCAGCATTGTTGTGTTCCGGCAGTTAGAGATACAATAGCTAGTTCCTCAGTGATTGAGGATTCCGGGAGAGGCGCGCTTCCATCTTCAGTCTTATCAATACTTAACATCAGGTATGATAAAGGCTAAGAGTCTCCCCGCCGTTCATAAAAAAGAGGTTTTGAAAAGCTAATTTTATCACGATTAAGATAGATAAGAAAGCCATATGCGATTCCTAAGTTTAGTGCAAATGGATGTGAGTCTTATATGAATAAGAAACATAGACGAAGGAAGGCCTATAGGATTAATGGCCACCTCTGGTGTCAAGAATTTATCAAGCCGCCTTTAGGGCCTCTGATTTGGCTTAACGACTGTAGTCAAATGACAACAGCCGGGACCGACGGTTTAACGTGCCCTCCGAAGCACGGAAGCGCTCAGTTGTAATGACACTTTACGGTCACCCATCCAACACCTGACCGGGCCGAACTTTGCTTAACAAACGTGATCGAATACAATCAGTCTGTCAAGCGCGGCCATGAGCGCTTCTACCGCGGGCTGCTGCTAGTAATAAAAACCTTTGACTTCATAATACATTGTGGGCAACGAAAACACAATTTGGTCAAACAATCGAAGGCAACGATGATTTCATAAGTGTCAAAGTGCGCAATAATTTTAGTGTGCGCACATATCTGTGAGAAATATCAACAAGACTCGAACACCCGACCCATGAGCGTGTGTTTGCTTTGCGATTTGCTAAATTGCCGATTTGGGGTGCGTGGGTGTTGTGTTGCTTCGTAAATATAATGGGCTTTATGAAACTTTGACTAGGTAGGTATTAAACTTAGGTATGATCAAAAGTGGGTCAGGAAGGCAATTCTTGTGCTGCGACTTCTCGGATTCGACATTTTTCGGAGCCAAAAATCCGTTCAAAATCGCACTGAAATCAATCTTAGACATAATACGATTGTCGAAAATCGTTGGGACTAAAACAGTTTGACAGGAGTAGATTTTTTTTTAATGAATGACGGGGAGACTCTTATATATCATTCCTTCACCATACCTGATGTTAAGTATTGATAAGGCTTGAAGATGGAAGCAAGCCTCTGCTATGTTATCTCGAACTGCCGGAACACAACAATGCTGTAAACAATGTTGTTATGGCGTCAGGCTTAGATAAGATGGTGGTAGCCAGGCGGACTTACAACAACTCCTTCCACCAACCAAACGTAATACAATATGTAACCCCGCTGGGAATCGAACCCTGACACCGGTGGTTGTACCACTAGACCATAGAGGCGGTTTTAATTTATTACTTTAAAGAAATAAGTCTAAAAAAATACGATTTTCAGATGTCCCTGAGTGAGAATAGGAAGTTTATAAAACAGTCAAACAATCGACTGTTGACGCAAACCGAACTTGATTTATTGCGAAGTAAGATACGTTCCGTTAGATAATGTCTTGCTAGTTATTATCTATGTGTGTAATATCAGCCAATATTAGTAACGGTACTAAAACATGTCTAAAAAACTCTCTAATACGAAAAACTTATGTTTTGGCGCGCACTGTTCATTGAAATAAAACAACCTAAAAATACGGACAATTACAACTCAGTTCGTGAAATATAGCGCTTTGATATCCGTAAAAGTTGTTTTATTTCAATGAACAGTGCGCGCCAAAACATAAGATGAGTACGTCCGTAAAAGTTGTTTTATTTCAACTCTCTAATAGTAAAACAATAACGCCACAAAGTTTGTCAGGAAACGCAATCGCTACTTTTCTCACAATAACTTTAAATATTCATATTCAAAGATAATAGAATTGCTAAAAAATTACTTAACTAATTATTTTTTTATTTTGTTTCAGGTAAATGATACGGAGAAATATATTGTCAAGAAAATCCCAACCTTTGGAAACGCGCTTAACATCGAGTGCTGAAGCTATAGGTAAGCTCGTTCCTCTTCAATATTAAATCCTTACGCATAGCGATGTGTAGGCACAACAAATTCATCATACTAACATTTCCCAACAACGTACACTGCATATTAATTACAACTACTAGTTACTCAATGAATGAATATTTCATTATTATTCCGATCGTGTAGCCAATTATCATAAACTTGAAAATCCAAATTGAAACAACCTACAGTTACTTCACTTATGTATGGAGTCAGGGGTCTGTTTAAAATGGCGTCACATCCGGGCTACGAAGGACCATCAACTCGTATTAAGCGCGTAAAGCGGTGTATCATATTACAATGGTTGATTAAGACAAAATAATCTTGATCCTTAGGCTAGTAATATTTTATAGTTTTAAAGGGTCTTTCCTAATTGGGTTTGTAACCAATATAATTTGACCTACAGGTAATATATAAATGAGACGCTAGATGTAGGTTTAGATATTTTGGTTAGATCGTTCAGATTATGGGCAGGTGTTATAACATTGTTTACAGTAATGATTTAGTAATAATTGTAGGTACTGAGTGTGTAATTTAGTTAAAATTCATTGGCAAATCACGAGTTTCTCAATTAATCGAAAACTACTTATTAACTTCACGGCCGAATTTGTACAGAAAAAAAGTAAAATAAAATTAGAGGATTTTCTGTAAGTACATGTATTAGTTTTAGCAATCACAAATTAAGATCTTTAATACCTAAATAAAAAAACATATTTATAATAAACAATGCCTTTTCGAAAATAATATAATCCTTATAAATATACTGAAAGTCGTGCAACTATTACTTACTAAGGTATACCTATTACTTTATTAAAGGAATAAATATTTTGATCAGCTAAATATCAATTTGGTCAGCAACTCTCTTTGGCTTACCTAGTACTTGCTGACCAAATAGGTTTTTTTGCTGATCGATTAAATAATACCCCTTTATTAATGTCTTCGTAGAAGAAAAAATATCTAAATTAAAACGTAAGTAATAAAGCAATTATGAGCAATAGCTATATTTTGAAATAAGAACGTACCCAACCATAGCCATACTAAAAAACAACGATAATAAAATCTAATAAATTATACTTACAAGAGGTTTCAAGATAGCCTTCAGGTTTGCATTGAGATTAATGAGGTCGTTGAACCTCGTGCCAGTAGTAAATATATAATTATAGAATCATATTTATTTTCATTTCAGCCTAGCAAAGTGATATTAGATTGGATTTATGCCAACCAAATATTCTGTTTGTTACTAAAGCAAAAAATACTACGGTCTAATTTTAGAATAAGCTTATTTATTTTGTTATTTGTAACCAACTTCAAAGATAATGATAAAACAAAGGTTCAATTCAAGTACCTTTCATAATTTAAAAAAAATACAAAATAGAAAAGTTGTGGAAGACACGAAAATCAAGACATGGCAAAGGACTTTTTCACCTCACACGCTCTGAAAAGGAGGTTTTGTCAATCAGTTTAAGCGTAGAAAATCGCTTTTTGCGGCCTAGCGCGGCAAAGTACGTTTTTAAATTAATACCTAAAAATATGTCATAATGCGTTCCGAATCGCACTTTTGACTTTATTGTTACATTTTATTCTTATTTTAAATAGCTTTAAATTAATTATAATACTCCGTTTTGGTTTTATTATATTATTTGATTTCATTGAATCATAAAAACAATAACAATAAGATTCAACTATTTGTTATAAGAATTTTATATTAGGCTGGGTGAGATTTCACAACCTATAATTGGATTTCGGACTGTGACATAAATCTTTATTTTTAAATTGTCTTTGTCTTGTACCTCATGTCAGTGTCAACATTTACGGAATCGTTTTTATTCTTATTAATAAGTAACAATATATTCCTACTTTAAATAACTTTGAATTAGCTATAATACTCCCTTTTTTATTATTTTATACTCCCTTTTTTATTATTTTAGTTTTTTATATCAACAACGAGAATAAGGTATATTTATATTAAACTTTATGTGTAAAGAATTTTTTACCGGAAGTTGACCGCGGAACAACCATAAAATGTTACTTGCTGTTGGGAGGTGAAAATTGTGTGTTGCGCTCGGCAGAAAAGTTTTTAGCGTCTTGTACCTTTGAAATCCGCTCTTCGCTCAGGATTCAATCTTTGAAGGAATACTAGATTCCTTCACTTGCTCAGATTTCAATAGAGGCAACTCGCCGCTAAATAACCAACTTTCCAGCCTTGCATAACAAATAACTATTTTTCGAAGTCATAAACCGTAATAATAAACAAGTAATTATTGAAAGCTTTATGGTTGTTAAAGCTGGTCGAATGCTATACATTTTCCAATCTTTTTAAAACAACATTTTCCTATAGAAACAAAATGAATTGCAAACCATCTTTTGTTATACAACAACACAATAGATAGAGAGATAAAAACCACATCACATTTATGTAGATAGAAGAAACAAAATAAAAATAAAAGTCACTGAGTTCCAAATTCAAACAATTGAATTAACACCAAGATTCGAAAAAGTTTCCCTCCAACCGCTACGCTCGCGTAGTGCGGTAACTCGATGACTCGACATTTCTCAGAATGGAGTCGTGCATCTGTGAAATCAATTAATTTAATTGATTCCCTAAAATACACGGCTTCTAACGATTGACAGCGTGATTCTGTTACCCGCCTGTTTTTCTTTACAAATTTAACATTGACGCGGTTTGAGTTTAAATCGACATAATTTCAACTTAATTGTGATGGTCCTAAGAGTGGCAATATTTTGGAAAATTTATGAGTAGTCTTTTGTCAGATCTCCCTTTGTTAGTGTTGCGCCTAAATATAACTTCAAATGGAAGTATCTTAATAAAATAGCAATATGTTGTGACATTTAGCTAAAGTGTGAAGATTTTTTATTTGTCATGGTATTCTCAAATTAGTTTTTCTGATGTGACGATTTATATTTTAGGTATGTAGGTATAATTTATGAAGAGAAAAATAGTAACGGAAATTGTATTTTAAGTCCTTTACATTAGTTTGGTAAACGTTTCGGTTAATTTTATTATAGTTTCAGAGCTAGAGTATTATTTCATTCAGTTAATTATGCCATGGTTTAAAAATAAATGTTATACTTACTTAATATGAAACAGTTTCGTTTGCATTTATGAGGGTTGTTAAATTTATACAAAAGTTTCACTTCACAACTCAAGAAGTTTATTTTTTAAATCTTATTATTCTTTTATGCTATAAATATAGTAATTTATTAAATTATGAGATAATGCGTATTTTCTTAAATGATTTCGTAGAAAAGACTGTGACATTTTCATTTTGTACGCGAACCTAAAATTAAATTACAACAAACACTTATGATTGCTAATAACCACGAACATTATTGAGCAATTCATCACAATTCCCTTCGAAACTATTATGGTAGGTGTTTATTACCGGCTTCGTGTAAATTATAATCGCATTACTTGTAAAGCTTTTAGTCTCGACTACGCTATAATTTCTAAATATATTTTCCTTTTCACAATTTATAATTCTTAGAAATAAGTAATGGATCATTATATAATAATAGTTACTTTATTATTTAAAAAATATAAAAATAATTTCATACTAATTTTATGGACAATTTCTCAAAGCTCTTAGCTGCATTAAGTAAGCTTTATGAACAACGGGATTTGTTCTCTAGTTTTTTTTTGTAAAACATTGCAACATACCAGACGTCGCATATCTATCGCAGACTTGTATAGCCAGACATTTCGTTTAAAACGGTGCGCGGCCAAACCGCCATAGCCACACCGAGTGACTTGCCATAAATATCAAAACGGATTCTTTTGTGACATCGCGCCACCATGACGCTTGTTTTAAATGGCGTTATAAAGGGAAGATTAAACAGTAATTATAAACGCTTAAATAAACATTTAAAATTAAACCAAACAGAGATTAAGTTCAAATAGACATTTTACTATAACATCATATAAATTATTTTAATCATTATTTAAAAATTAATTTAAAAATAATAATATAAACTAGTTTATTTCATGATAGACAAATGACGTTGGTAATTAAGGATAAATTTTAAATAGAAAAATAAAAAAAAATATTAACTCGGCCATCAGCGACCGGAACGAGCATTGGTCCGGATTTCCAAAGGGCGTGGTTTCGTGTCCCATCCGAGAATTCTCCTGTGGCCGAGTTGATATTTTTCTATTTAAAATTTATCGGTATAAAAATAGCACTGAAAAAGACCAAAAATTCAAATCATAAAATAAAAATAACGTTGGTAACGTTAGATAATGTTGTTTACAGTACCAACCCAAATAATAAAATAACAATCGTTACCTTCAACTTCTTGTCTAGATGAGACAATAATCTTAAGTTAATGCCAGTATTATTTATTAAAGAGTTTTATCGATTTATAATCGGCACAGCCCTACGCGTTGGGTTAATAACCCTCTAACTAAAACAATATGGGCGCGGGAATTCGGTAAATTGTTGCCGCTTGTTGGGCTACCGTATGACGTTAGGCCGAGGGGACACTGGCTGCAAAGTTATTATGGTTTTAATTTCACAAAATACAAATATAAACATTAATACATAGTACGAATATTTTATAAACATAGTAACAATCATCTTAATGCTCGCACATATGCATTTTTTTATTTGTACATTATTGTATTCAATGCTGCAGTGCCTCGCCAAGTTTTGAAGTAAGTGTTAAAAAAATATTGTTAACGTTTGTATTATTGTATAGTAGAAAAGAATACAGTGTCTGATTACGACCATTATTAATTTAAGAATCATCCATACCCTAATATGACTAGGAAGTTGCGCAGGTGAAATTATCTACTTAACTAACGTACAGTGTTTTCACAAAGTGTAACAAAATTTTTTGAAGATAGCGTGCTTATCTTTTTCTACCTACATATTCGATAGAAAAATAATTTGTAAATTAAACGACACAGTGAGTATAATACATTCTGCAGTAGTTCAGCGTGTAGGCATAAAAAAGTTTTAAGGACGTTAAAGTTTTTACATGAAAATATAGTGTGTAGTTTTGTGTTTTCAAAAAATACAAGTGTCCAGTGTGTTACTGGCATTCCTAATTCAAAATAAGGCGCGGTTAGTTTTGTGTTAGTTCCATTAATGAATTCGAATCTCGAAATGGTTTGTTACTTACGCCGCACCATAGAGACAACGTCGTTTTATTTTTAAATGAATCCTTTTTTTTAAGAAAACTTTTGATTCTGGCTCAGGTAATTGGCCTTTTTTGGTTGATATACAATATGTCGTTAAATAGAAAAATAGAAGGCTTTTGTAACTTGACGCTTCTTACGTTATCTCATAGATTTTATCTCAGTTTGTGGGTGTTCGGAAGTCTTTTTTGTTTTTGTGCTTTGGGAAACTGTGGGTTGAGATACTATTATACACACATTAAAACTGCTTGAGCGATTTTATAATAAATATGAAGCTAATGTGTTTTTTACAAATACTTTATTGTTTCTTACACTAACTTTTTTTTGTTTAAGATTAATTGTTTTATGGTTTTCGGTAAAATTATGGTAGTTTACGATATCTTACTTTGTTGCTAGTAAAATTTTAGTTTTACTTATAATAAGTCGTAGGCGCAGGTAGAGTTACTCGTAATTGAATATATATATATATATATATATATATATATATATATATATATATGAATTGTATTGTATAATCGTCATCATAGCCATTTTTCCTCTCTGTTTCCATAAAGGTAGAGAATACTTGTAATATTAAGTCCGCCGTTTGTACCTGTGTTTATTGGACAATAAAGATTTAAATAAAATATTTAATTTGTTATAAAATTATATTAATAGTTGTTATCTCTTAAGCATATTTTTAAAAGTCTACTCATTATCCCCGGGTTCCTATAACTTACAAACAATTGTTTTGGCTACGGACAGTTATATTTTGACATATTTTTATAGAAGAAATGTCACAATTCGTCGCCAACGCCGCAAAGAGGCGAACCTCATACAAATGGTCAAAAATGAGTTAAGTATACAAAAATGCTCCACTCTTCACGCACTTAGTTGTCACAAAAGGATGCAGCTCTAACACTAATAAAAGAGAAAATAAATTCATGGCGTATCTCAAAACCACTTCTGGCAAAGTTACACGAAAAGACGAAACTCGAAGTTCGCCTTTAGCGGCGACTTCTCGCGAGTAGTGCAGAAGCCGTAAGTCAATTTTCGCCCTTTCGTGCCGGCCCGCTTATGACATTTATGACAAAGCCATGTAAGTATAATGTGTACTCTTTTAACAAAGAATCATAAAAAAACAACAGAAATCTCAACTTGCTTAACTAATCCGATCATTTTTAAGATAGACAATTTTAAAACTTTGGATTCAGTTATTTATTGATAAAATAAATGGTTTATATAAGTACCAGAATCGAGACTAAATACTAAAGTTATTTTGTTTTGGAATGCTAGAGTCGGAAAGTGAAGATAATGTGTGTAATATATGAATACCTAATTTGAAAAAGTTTGTGATACACTAGATACTGAAACTGAACAACACATAGAGAGTGGTTTTGAGCTGAAGAAAATAACTGGTGTTGTATTCGTGGATCTGTCCGCAGCCCACGATACAGTGAACCTCAGGCGAATGTTGCTGAAAGTGGTGACTACAAATTTGTCACAATTCTCCGGGAACTTCTTCACGACCGTCGCTTTCAGGTTCATCTTCCTCAAGACAAAAGACGGTGGAGGTCACAAATAAACAGGGCAGCGTCCTAGCTCCGCTGCTTTTTAATATCTACATCAACGACCAACCACCCAGCCCAAACACTAGCCGCTTTCTATATGCAGATGATCTTGCGCTGTCCACTCAGGTGACTAGTTTTGAAAAGATTGAGGCGATTTTATCAGAGGCACTAAATAACCTGAGTGCCTACTATGAAGAAAATAAGCTCAAGCTCAACCCTTCTAAAACAGAAGCTTGCGCTTTGCACCTGCGCAAGAGCCAAGCGACTCGCAAGCTGAATATTGAGTGGCAGGGTGTGGCTGTAGCTCAGTCATCTCACCGAGCGTGGCGTAATTTCAGACAGGTCACTCACTAAAACTGCCAAATAATAAAAAAGAAGGTGCACACTCGCAACAACCTTCTCCAGCGTCTCACTACAAAAAGTTGGGGAGCCTCACCGAATGTTCTGCTGACATCTGGATTGGCGCTTTCCTTTCGGCGAGCGAATAAGCGTGTCCCGTGTGGATTCGCTCTGCCCATGCTAGGCAGGTGGATACAACGCTAAATGAGACCTGCCGGATCATTAGGGGCTGCCTTAAGCCGGCCCCAGTAAGTTTGCTGTACCCACTAGCTGGTTTGGCGCCTCCAGATGTCCGCAGGGCTGTAGCTAGCTCCTCTGAAAGGGCTAAGATGGACAGCGATTCATGACACTCTTTGTACGTCACATTGCGGCGCGCCCGAGGCTGAAAAGCTGAAAAGCTTCGTAAGGTGCGTCGAACCGTTGTCCATCAAACCCAAAAATGCGACCTAAGCCGTGAAAAAGTGACCCTACCTACTACTTACGTCCTAATTACTGAAAGCCGTCCCCCTGGCTATGATCCACCATGGCCGATCTGGAAGTCTTCATTATAGGCTTCGAACTCAGACCGGCCGGAGCAAAGAAAGCATGATCAGGTGGGGCTTTTCGGTTGGTTTCGCGGAATGCCATTGCGGTGTAGTCCAAAAGATGGTCCATCTAACATCGTGCCCTGCGTGTCCTGCATGCAGGAGGATCTCATGACAGCATCCGACAAGGCTGTCCTAGTGGCTGAATTCTGGGTCTTAATACTTAAGTGTCTGCCATCGACACGCTAAGAAGAAGATAGAATGTACGGGAACCATGGGAGCCCGGTGGAATTAATAAAAATACGTTTTTACCCAAAACTTATTGTTATTAGCAAGACGTAAAGTTTAAAACAGAATACACACTGTTTCAAACTGTATCTTGCACTGAGTTTCATGTTTGTATTTTTTTCAATAAAGAAGATATTAGTAAAAGTCGTATCAGATTCTCGAATGAAATCGCTTTTTTAATACTCTTATTGTCAGTTATTTATAACAGAAACATATGAATACAATTCTTAAATTCAATGCTTTCTTAAATGTTATTAATAAATTTGTTAGGATTGTTTTCCGGAACGACGCTGTTATGATTCAACGTAAAGACTTTTTCGTCTGTGTGATCTCATTTAATTAGGTTTTTTAATAAATACTCATTTACATTTAGTAGTTTGTTTCATTACAACAACCTTTTCATATCGATATGCACGATATGCATGAGGCGTAACTCTCATATAAGCGGTACAGAAACAGATCATCTTGACGGAAAAGAGGCGTCACAAAAAGGCGTATATTTTTTCCCGGATTTTCCTTGGCAAACACAGCACTGTAAAATGTTATAACTATATTAACTTAGTACCCATGTTTCCATAGTGTACCCTTATATGTAATGTTTATCATTATAATAGTTTTTCTTTGAAATACGGTTAAAATAAAAGCGCCATTCGGAAAAAAAAACGGTTTTTTAGCTCTCCTGTACAGTTTTAAGAAATGAGGTTCGCCCCACTGCGGCGTTGGCGACGAATTTAACGGTCCGTAGCCAAATAATCGCTTCATAAGTTAAAGGAACGGGGGGTTGGTCAGTGTTTTGTAATTCATTTTTAAGTAAAAGTAACAAGTATGCATCTGTATAGCCGTTAAGTATACATCGTATGATCTATTTAACCCATATAAAGATCCTCTTTTATTTCACACATTTCGTAACGGCCTCTTTAAAGTTAGAGACAACCGTGAAAAATACTAGTTCACGCTTTTTACAGTACATTAACTTTAATTATCTTGGTACAGAACGCGACATATTAGTACTAACAGTTGCTACACAATACTCACTGCTCTACCACTGAAATTAAGTCGAATTTACATTTTCATTGTCTCAACGTATGGGTGATCTATTGGACAGTGCACGTCCCATAAGGTTAGTCAAAAATGAACCTTATATTTATTAGACTGTAAGAGATACAAATGTTGTGTTTTATTTATCGTCAATCGAAATTGTTTGTGACCAGATGCAGGGTTTCTCAATGTATTTGACACTAGCTTCTTATCCAGTGATCAGGAGATTGGATGTGGTTTTGTATCCCTTTGTTCTAAATATTCCTGTTTTATCTTTTAGACTAGAAGATAAAACATCTTCTAACTGTATCTAAATACAGAAAGACTTTTTCATTTTTGTCACACACTTTTTAAATTTTTGTCACACACTTTTTAATTTCTGTCACATAAGACAAATCAAGTGATTTCGCTTTACATTTTCATCATAATAGCAAATACTATGCACACTAGCGAATTAGTAATCACCTGGTAAGATTTATCATAATATTGTTGGCGGCAAAACAACGTCACGTCCTTTTTTTACCTTTAAATGAGATCTTTTTGTCTATGACATTTAAATGGCGCATGGCAGTGCGATTCGCGCCTCATTTACACGTTCCAAATTCAAAGTTGCATTTCTCCGTGTGTTCCCATTGCGTGCTACCAAATGCTTTTGAAACCGATGACTACTCTGTATCTATTTACACCCAAGGTGTTAAAATGTTGAACAAGCTAATTTTAATCAGAACGTAACAGCCCGTAAACACAATGTGTTGCCATTAACCTATATTGCGTATTCGTTGTTACGTTTCGGTGTTATTGTGGAGTTTTTTTTATTGGAACCGGATATTTAGTGCTGGCAATGTAATTTTAATGATAATGTAGACAAAAAAGAGAGTAATATCTCCCTGGAAAAGTTTGGACAGGAAGATCTGAGTGACAAATAAAACTGATTATATCGTAACCTAGGTACCTAGCATTTGTTTATTTTTCGTGTTTTAAAACGTTAGGTACTTGGTTTGTTAAACTTTTTATTGCACAAAATTATTTATTAAAAAAATTACCTACCTGAAAAGTTTATGAATTTTAATATAGAGACACTTAGATAGACCATGAAAATAATACTTTCTCAGATACAAATCTTGTTAAAAATAATATTTTTTTAAACTACAAAGCCAAAAGTAAAATCCTACCTTTTGCAAGTTTTCCGTAGCGAGTTTTAAAATATAAATTACAAAAACCACAGTGACAGGCAAAATAATCACTGTGTCCCAGATATGTCTTTAGAATGACATGAACAAGACACTACATAAATATTCGAAGCTATATTTCTTAATCTAGACTGCTTATTTGTTAAGCTTATTGAAATTTTGCTTAATTATTTAACTTAAAACTGTGTCAACTGTGTATTATGTTTTGACGATTTTTCTTACCTTTATTTAACTATAACTAAAATCGATGAAAGCTCTTTGAACATTAAACATAATTTATTCAGAATATTTAAGACAGGATGCTAGAGTGTTCAAAGGGCCTATACCTAGGTGTACCTTGTGTTGTCATAGTAAATATTGTTCCATTAAGGTTCCCAATAGTACGATATAAAACCTTCCAATATTAAATGCGATAGAAAAAAACATTAAAATACAGTTTTTTTTTATTAATTTCACACTCGTCAATTATATCTTCGTGTAACTTATTTCTCTGTATAATGCTTCCCTAAAATAACTTTGCTAATAGGACAGAATATTATATATAACTGAAAACCAAAACGAAATTGTTGTCTGTTTGTCTCATCACATTATTATGCAAAAAAAATACTGACCAGATTTTAATGAAAGTTTTGTAGCGATAAATAGTGATTTTATTGCGATACAATCTCTCATTTTCATGGTTTTAAAATAGACGCAAAGAAACGAAACAGAAAAGTTCTCAGTAGACCGTTAGTAAATAACTAACTAATCAACGACATTTTAAGTGAGTTCGCAATGTGAAAATTGGGAAGACCCTATAGGAGAGCCGTGTTTGCCATAACCGCCACGCTTGGCAGGCGGGTTGGCGATCGCAGTATGGCCAAGTTTGTAGGAGACGCTGCTGCCCGTCTCCTGAAGAAGGCTGAGTCCCTTAGTCGCCTTTTACGACACCCACGGGATGAGAGGTGGTAGTGCTATGCTAAGCCGACACTACACAACAAACATTTATCTAGTAGAAGGTAACATATCTAGTATAAAATATCACTGGTAAGTAGCTAATAAAATCTAATAGTTTCGTAACTCCTTTGAACTAACAAAGATGGTAATCATAGCTATTCATTTATCCGCTATCTTTTGTTTGGGCAGCAATAATTAACACGTAGACAGATTTATCGTTATTTAAAGCGTTATAAAACGTGCTTGTTCAAACGCTGCTTGTTTTAAAAAATATAAATTACATCCGATTTTTCTGAAAAGAATTATTTTTTTTAAGATTGCGGTGATGTAATTTTGTGAAATAGACCAGAGACTAACTATAAAGAATGTTTTATTTTATCGAATCGTTCATTCTAATTCTGTAGCAGTAGTTAAACCTGAGTCATGATAGAAAACATAATAATAATATTTATTTACAGTTTTAAATATCATATTTCATGTCCACAATGAAACATCATTAATGTATTGACGACCTCCGTGTTATAGTGATACTTACACCGGTTTCAAGGTGTTGCCTACTCTGAAGTACCGGGTTCGAATCCCGGTAGGGGCAAATGTTTGTATGATGAATACGAGCATTGGTAGGTACCAATGCCTGAGTCATGGACGTTAATATATATTTATTCACATAAATACTTATATATGTATTTATATATCCGTTAGGTACCCTAGTATCCCATAACATAAGCCTTACAGTGCTTACTTTGGAGCTAGGTTAATTGGTGTGAGTGTAAGAAATATTTAATTATTTATTTTCCATTTGAACTCAAAAGAAACGTAAAGACAAATAACACAACCATATTTAAACTTTATATTTTAACTTCAAAACATATTGATTTATTTATCAGAAGCGAATAAAATGCCAGGAGATATATTTAACGTTATAAAAATAGGGCCGACATCACCAGAACCGTATAAGTTCTCCGTTTACGATTGTCTATGGTCTGCTGCTGTCTACTGAATGGTATTTAAAAACTCTCTATGGTTATCTTTAGTTGTTTTAAATCTTTTTACGCTTTCTCGCTAACGTTAAGTGGATTTAAATTGATCAGTATTATTTCGTTAATTGTTAAGTTAAGTTGTAAAAAAACTAGACACATGTTGTTAAAGGGTAATTTTAATATTTTAATTGAAGTTTAGTAGATAAAAAGTCTCGTAAGTTTATTATCCAATTTACTCAAAGTTTTATTAAAAAATAACGGGGAGATATCTTTCGTCGACCGACATAGTCTGAATCTTAAGATCGATTTTTTTTTCCGCATAAACGTCTGCTTTTTTCAAAGTCCCTACTGCACTGTGGAGACATGGGCCTTCCATAAGCCTGAATAAAGAGGTGACAGACCAACTCGAGAGCCCTCCGTCCTCCGTCAAAATTGTGTTTATGAGAAAAAAATAGTTTTAGTGCCATTCAGAAATATTTGTACCCATACTCACATGCTAGCAAGTTTGCAACATTTATGATTTTGTAATTTTTGCATTTTTCAATGCTATTTTTATACTTATGGTAAATTTTAAATAGAAAAATATTGGAAAAAATTAACTCGGCCACAAGTGAATTCTCAGACGGGATTTTCTATTTAAAATTTACCATAAATGCCGAACAATATTTCTCCGCTTTTTTTAGATGACGACAAATGACAGAACTTGCAGACAGTTTAAGCTAAGAAGTCCCAAACTAGGTTGAGAGATAAGCCCATTCATTACAATCACTACATTTCGGGCGGGCATAATCGACGACAATAAAACCCGCATACAACGGACTGCCATCTTAAAATTCCTTCATTACCACACCAATTGAATGAGGTTTTTGACCTCGATACGAGAAGGGATGAAATTTTTAATCATCTCAATCGAATAAGACAGCTTTTCAATTCGAGATTGATCATTATTTATTGATCGCGAGAGACAGAGTCAACTTTCTTTGCCTCTTGCGTTCAGTTAAAAAGAAATTAGGGCAAAGTTTCACAAGCAAAACGTAAAAAAACTTGGTTGAATGATAAAAAAACGAGAACAACGTTCAGACATTGGTAAGTACACATTCTATCAATGAATTTTTTACAATTCGCCAAACTATTGACAATAGAAAAACATTCGTAAGTGTGAACAACGAAATTAATGTTTACGATGTAGTTTTGAAAGAAATTTCGAGGTTAAAATTGAAATGGCGCGCATTCTCGAGTTCTATTTTAGCGCCATATCGAGGGCGTTGACCCCGCCCGCGGTGCGTTCACGAAGCAAGCTACGACCGCCACAGTTTGTTGTCGATGGCCTACTGTTTTGCATAATGCAACTTACAACGAGTTCGGCTTAGTACAACGCATGTTCAATAAAGCTTTGTAAATGTATTGTCTTTACCGATAATGCAAATGAAGCTTAAAGCTACCGTGTGAAATTATTTTCCTTTAGATGCGATAGGTTTTAGAATAAAAATGACTTATGTATAAAAAATGTATTTGAGCTTATTCATTTTAAATAACAAAAAGAAATTAAGACCGAAAGACCGCTAACAAACATTAAGTACTAATGCAATGCTAAAAAACCATTAAATTCTACTTCATTTGAACACTAATAATATTTTTGGGTTTTTTAATATTTGCCTTTTTCAATGCTATTTTTATAATTATGATAAATTTTAAATAGAAAAATATTGGATAATTGCTCAATGAGCATTGGACCGAATTTCCAAAGGTCGTGGGTTCAATTCTCATCTGAGAATTCACTTGTGGCCGAGTTAATTTTTTTCCAATATTTTTCTATTTAAAATTTATCACAACTAATAATATTATTCTAATATTACGAGTTAAATCCCTTCATTATCATCATAATAAGGTATCGCATTTTACTTTTTTTAAGTACAAACACATTTGTAGTATTTACATTGCTAATTTCACTTTTCCAATATTTTATCTGAACTTAAAAGTTAAAAGCGTCTTGAAACGTACACCATTATGTTTTGTATTTTCTGTTTCATTTGGGGTCAACGGTTGCTAAACGTGGGCGAACCCACAGGAGCTCACTAGGCAATAAATATTTATGTTAGACCACCACACGCAAAGGATTTACTTATCTGAGTCACCGGTTCATTAAAGGCTGTTTGAATGTTTGACATTGGTCATTACATCTATGTTCAGAACGTTTTAGCGGGAAAGAAAATATCTCACAAGTTTTCATAAAGTTTCTGTAGAACTGTAGAACCTATTCTGACCCCGGGCCATACTAATGACATGGCAAAAAAACCATTTCCCTAAAATTATGCTTTTCTATAAAATTTTATAAGTTACCGTAGATACCATATTTTTTCAATGTGTAAAGTGTATTAGATTTATGAATATTTTAACCATGTTCAGATACAAAACTATAACATCAAGAGTAGGTATATTTGTTTTATGTGGTTAGAAATATCAAAAAAACACATAAATAAAAAAACAACCCCAAAAAATCACGATTTTCAAAAATGTCAAATGTCACTTCAAACCAAAAAGTAGATTAATTTTTTTATCACAGATTTATTTATCGGGCTTCGTTCTGAAATCAAGATGTTCATACAATACTAAACTCTAACTATTAGAAAATAATGGTTTTCGGCTGAAATTCGGAGAGGACACCGGTGTCCGGTCAGGGTTTGAGTAATGATAACAATATACCTATAATAAAATGATGAAAACTTTAAATATATCAAAAAGTTTTAGCAGAAAAGAAAATGGCGCCAATAGGTGTCATATTTTACATCCGTTTTCGTATATCCCACAAAACATTATTTAGCCAGGTACGATAGAATAAAAGATATCAATTTGTTGTAGAACATAACTGTTAAAAAACTTAAAATAAAAAATGAAAATAAGGCTATCAAACAGCCGTGCCTAAGAAAAAGAAGAAAGCGCGGTAAAATTATTAGGGCGACAACCATAGAGTTCAGTTGCCTCGCAGCATCTTCGAGACTCAAACCGGCTATTAAATGCTGGTATTGCTAGTCTACTTGCACTTGCGGTTTCGAGGGAAGGAAAAATATCTTGACACGATCTGTGTTATAGACTATTAAGTGGAATGGTATTCATAATGAATTCTTAATTATATGAATAGAATAGGTAGTGAAAAACTGTAGGTGGTCTTTATTAGCAAATTGTAAGTGTTTCTTGATTGTAAGGTTTGATAGTTAACGAACGTAATTGCTGTATTTCACAATTAACTTTCAAAACTCGCAAGTAGAATTTTGTGGTAAGAAAATATTTTAATTGAATTTATGACACCATCCCGCGACTTCGTTCAAGTGTGATTCGGTTAAATCGTGCTTCTCAATAGAGTACACGTTACGATAATATATTCTTTTTTTATAAAAAAAAGTAACAAAGTAAAAAATAAACTTTTTAGAGTCGGTGCCAGCCAAGGCATTCTACATTGCACTTAAATTATATTTATTTTTCTTGGCTTGGCTGGCACCGACTCAAAAATGTGTAACGCTGCCTTATTTCTATCCTTTCGTCGTCTCAGCCACATAACACCCACTGCTGGGTATAGGCTTCCCCCAAGGATCTCCACAACGATCGGTCCTGCGCAGTCCGCATCCAGCGGCTTTCCGCGACCTTCACCAGATCGTCGGTCCACCTTTTCGGGGGCCTACCCACGGAACGTCGTCCTGTGCGCGGTCGCCATTCCAAAACCTTTCCGCCCCAACGGCCATCGGTTCTTCTCGCTATGTGTCCCGCCCACTGCCACTTCATCTGAGCAATCCTTCGAGCGATGTCAGTTACTTTAGTTCTCATACGGATCTCCTCATGATTCTGATTCGATCACGTAGGGAAACGCCGAGCATAGCCCTCTCCATTGCACGCTGGGTGACCTTGTGCTTTTTTATCAGACCCATAGTTAGCCTCCACGGTTCACTACCGTAAGTCATCACTGGCAACACACACTGGTCATAGACTTACGTCTTGAGACACTGCGACAAGTTGGACGCGAAGATTTTACGGAGCTTCCCGAATGCTGCCCATCCGAGTTGGATTCGACGGGAGATCTCTTTCTCGAAGTTGGACTTACCTACTGGATTGTCTGTCCAAGGGAAACGTAGTGGACAACAACTTTGAGTGTAGTGTTCCCAACTTGAACTTGGTACTGTAATAATAATAATTAATAAAATATATAAATATATAATTTCTACCCTGTAATGCCACCTTATTGTATACTGTGAACACGGCGATCTCATTGCTCCTCGCCGTAGTTTGGTCTCTTTGTTGAGATACGATTTGGCACTGAATGTCAGAGACGAGAGAGAGAGAGACAGAGTTAATGATATAATAATTTTGTTGTTACATCTTTCTGGTTTAAATTTAAAGTAAAATACCACGAAAGGGGTTTTACAAGTGGCGCCCAACGTGGGGCCCTTTAGTGATATTTTGTTATATCATTAACGAAATTATTATATCATTAACATTTGCGTGAAATAAAATTACGTCGTCTCTGACATTCAGTGCCAAACTGTATCTCAACAAAGAGAGCAAACTACGGCGAGGAGCAAAGAGATCGCCGTGTTCACAGTATACAATAAGATGGCATTACATGGCAGAAATAAGGCAGCGTTACAAGCTCCTCCTCTAATGATGCGCCCTCGCGTTTGGATTACCAAACTCAAGGTCTACATGGTCTACCACGCTTACGATTCACACGTAAAGGTGCTTGGATTTGGCCAACGAAGGGTGTGAGTTGGGAGTCGTGGTATTTGCCTAACGTCTCTCTGCCGGTAGTTCCATTCTAAAAGGTAAGTGGTGGGACTGACAGCCTCCTTGATCAAAACAAAGCAACGTTAGAAAAGATTATTTTTTACTTTTTGAAGTCGGTTTTTATTATTTTTATAAATAGTTTTTTATTTCACATTTATTTAAGTTAGAATTAGTTCTGCACTTACCTACACAAAAAATTGGAACTATGAACTACACTATTTTTAACATTTCCTGAAAACTGCTGAACTGATTTTAAAATTTCTAAAAATGGAAACAACTTATAAGTCAATAAACTGATGTAATAGCGTTTGAATAATTCCAATCGGTCTAACCTCTTGGACTAATCGGTGAACATATAATATATATTATATATTTATATATATATTTATAGACCGATATACGCGACGAATTAATAACCTCCTTCTTTTTTAAGTCCATTAAAAAGTAGCCCATTCTGCTTCAAAATCACCTGTTTGGTATATCAAAAATGTCATCAAAATTGCTTCAGAGCTTCAGATCTGAAAAAGTTACAGAAAAGTAGACAGAGTCATTTCCACATTAAAATTTAGTATCATAATGGAATATGAAACATAAGTACGTAACATCTTATTTGAGTACGAATAATATAAAATTAAACAAATACCTTTATTTAAATTTTAGCCTAAAAAAAGTAGTTGGTAATTTTGTAAATGCCTTTGGCTACAAGATTAAGTTTAGAGCGATTCATAAAGTTACCTTTTACCTTAATGCCTTTAATTTAAAGTCCTATTAAGGATTAATGTGCGTTAAACATGCTATAGACCAGTTATCAGCCTCGAGATTTATAAATTATGCTGTTATTCACAGTGTAAAAACTACATAAGATTTATTGTTGCTGGCAATCACCACAGCTATAGATTGAATTTGTGAAAAAATAAACGTTTTTATGTTACCTCCTTCAGTCATGAACGACACTATCGAATTGTATATATTCTTTGACTTTGACTATGGAGTAGGATTGGCGCCATTTTTATACCATTCAAGTTTTAAAATTGATTCGTTTCGAAAACGAAAACATCACAAAAGAAATGCAAGAAAAAGCTTTTAGCATATTTCGCACTAAACACACAAGCAGACCATTCTATTTTGAATTTCTTTATTTGACATGGCAACGTGTTGATTTCGAGACTTCTTTTAATAGGTACAGTTACAAGCAACGATATGTATACACTTCACAACGTTATCGCATTGACGCAGCTCTTTCTGTTCACAAATGTCATTCAATATTGAAATGTGACAAGTTTGCTTAGTGTTTCTATGTTGCTATCATTGCACGTGACTGTTCTTTTTTTATGAATAACGGGGAGACTTTTAGCCTTCATCATACCTGATGATAAGGCTGAAGATGGTAGCGAGCCCCTCCCGGAATTCTCAAACACTGAGAAACTGGCTGTCTTATCTCTAACTGTCGGAACACAACAATGCTGAAAACATTGTTGTTATGGCGTCACACTTAATAAGATGGTGGTAGCTAGCCAGGTGAACTTACAACAAATCAAACAAACAAATCCTACCACCAACTAAACAATACAATATGTACCCCCGCTGTGAATCGAACCCGGGACCTCTGGATCTGATACCGGTGGCTGTTACCACTAGACCACAGAGGCGGTATCACTAGTAGAAAGATACAAACTATTTTCATGAAAGATTGAACCCTTAACAAATTATGTTGGAAAACCTTAATAAAACAACTTATATTACTTACCATATTTTTGCAAATAAATAAATAATAATTGAACAAAGTCGAATTATGAGAAATCAATCAATGAACATGCTCTATCATGTTAAATAAAATAAGTAGGTATAAAAAGAATTAAATGCAGTTTGATAGTATTATATTTTTATTTATTTAGTCAACAAGAATTAAATTCTTCATAAAACGTATTTTTTAAAAGCTAAAAACTTAATGATTTTTTGTAGTTAGTGTCTTCTTGCAATAGGCCGACGTATAGTAAAAAGTTATTTTGAAAATCGGTGAAACGTAGTTCGGTAATATGAGACATATGTCAAATGATAATTGAATGGTTTAAAAATTAGCAAATAATAAATAGAGCGTCAAAGCAACAAGACGCAGACGTCGGTCTACCCTATTCGGTCAAATGAAATTAGGACAAGTAAATTTCGGACACCCCACTGGACCACAGAGGCGGTTAAAAACTTAATGAGTAAGACAACAATATTAAAAACAACAATAAAAAAATCGATAAGGTACTTATAGCAAAATGGAGTCCATTTGTGATTTCTAAAACCTACATACACATAATGATATCGTAATAGAGCCAATACCCATTTAGTCTTACCAAATGTGCAACATATGGTCGGTAATATCATTACGTTGTTACTCTGAGAACTAAGTCGGTTGCCGATCGTAAATGGCCTATGGCCTATTAAACCTTTTTTTGTTAACAGTTCATTCGAGTTGAAGGCCAATGTCGTTGATTGGATATGGTAGGTCTTAATCTATAGTTTGACATCTCAACTTTTAACAAAATTTTTAAATCGCGTTCCTGAGTTCACGCGTTTTGGCGTAGTGACGCTACAATTATTCGCAGTGAAAACTGTAACTGTAAATTCTTATTTGTTGAAGGCTTTTTTTAAAGTTGAAAGTAATGAACAAAAAGAGCAGTATGGATCTTTTTTTCTATCGAACATAAAATAGTAGGTTCATTAACTTTAAAGAGTTTGACTTTAGATAAAACTAAAAAAATTTATGATTTTGTCATTTTTGCATTTTTCAATGCTATTTTTATACTTATGGTAAATTTTAAATAGAAAAATATTGGAAAAAATTAACTCGGCCACAAGTGAATTCTCAGGCTGGAAACGAACCAGCGACCTTTGGAAATCCGGTCCAATGCTCTAACCGCTGAGCTACCGAGCTAAGTCGCTAAGTCGCTGGTTCGTTTCCAGCCTGAGAATTCACTTGTGGCCGAGTTAATTTTTTCCAATATTTTTCTATTTAAAATTTACCATAAGTATAAAAATTTTTAGTCAACGTGTAATTAATAATTTTAGACTTTTCTTTGGTAAACAAAAGAATTGAAGTCATGATTTATTCGCATTCTCTGATTTGTTTCACAGAAAATTTATTTGGTATGTTAAGTTCACATGTGTGTCTTTGAATTTATTTGTATTGGCATTCTTTAGATAAATAAAACTTCGATCGTTTTAACCACAATGGATATTTTAGAATTGTATAACATTACCCATAAAAGGTTCCAATTATTTTAACTTCAGATCAATGGGCAATCTGATGTTTTAGTGGGGGCGATTCTCGCGCTGAAATATGTCGAGAAAAAAACCTAAAAGTAACGTGTTTATTTGTCCGGTATCATAATCCATATAGAATACCCAATTACATTTAAAGGCACACCCACAACAACAATTTCATCTCGACTGCTAGCGTGAGGAATAAAAAAAATGCAACTAATATGCATTGAGCGACTTGCGTGAACATACCAATTATGTCTAGTTGTGCTAACTGCTTTTCCTGGAACAAGTCCGTGCCTAGACTGCGTCTGTCGTGTAAGTATACTGTTTTTTTATAGTCCATACGCGATTGGCATTAAGCATGTGTGCCGAGCCGTGAATATAAAATTAAAAAATATACTGACGTCTCGGAATGTCAGGCGCGTGTTGGCGGGATGTTTTCCCTCCGAAAAGTATTGTGCATCGACATATAGAGATATAGAAAGGATTATGTATATAGAGACGATAAAACAATTGCATAAAATATTTCGATACTTACTAACAACAGCAACGGCTAAATTATTGTTTCTGCGATTTACCATTATAATAATACTCGTATATCGTTGTCTTTTTAACTTTATTAAGTACAAATTGGCAGTGGAGTAATATGTAATAAACTTAGCCATTTATTTCTATGAAATTCTATAATATTATCGAATGCAATGAAAACACTAATTTACAAGTCTTTCTGAATCTTCTTTTAGAATTACTGATTCATTTTCTATTTCTTATGAAAAAATCACTTTTATAGCATGTGTCAGGATCAGGACAGCAACTACCAGATATACCAAATTCTAGGTATATTCAGACGTAAAAGAAAGCAAATCTTTTCTCATAACCTCATAAGCTCAATCCATGCTTTCTAGCAAGCACTTCTAAAAAACGAACAAATCAACATACATAGCAAACTGTTAATACGTTGACCAGAACTTATACTATAGGTACTATAGGCCTCAGAAATACCTCGACTAAGTCATAACAAACAACCCTTTGATACGAAACAATAAAACACCGAAAACAGTATGTTTTTAATCTCAGAAAGCACGAACAGCTTTATAATCTGTACGTGACTTCACCCATCCCTTTCCCACAATCTGAAAATGTATACTTGAGAAAGAGACGGCTGGTACAGCGGTCGCAGTGTTCATTCACATACAGACTCACTGCACCGCATTCTGCACTAGTGTTGTTGCCTCTATCGATGATTTCATCTTGATGTTATCGATATAATTGCAGTAGTATTGAGAGGTAATTGCTACTGGTTTATAAGGTTAAGCTATTATATATTCTATGGTTAAGGTCTCCGAAGTACTTTTTCATGCAAATGACATCTGTAAGTTACCGTAAAGTAAAACGAACCAATCCGGGAGGGATATTTTTTTATTTATTGTTATGGAAACATACAGTATCTTCGTCTCCTATTATTCACTTACAATAAAAATCTGTTACAGTGCTAAATGCTATTATCTAAGCTCGTAAAGTTAAATTAGAATAACAAATGAAATAATTTGAAATAGAACAAAAAAAATACCTAGAATACAAAGATCACAAAAAAAACAATAGACATCTGTTAAAGTCTTTTTTTATATATGGCGTGAGTGTATGTGTGTGTAGTTAGATAAAATGCTACGTAACTTTTTTCGATTATGCATTGCAGAAACTATCGATGCTTCTCATAATAAACCTAATCGACCCAACCCCATCCTTAGCTCACCGGGATAATGAACCGGTTACCCGGACGAATTGGCACAACAGCCGTTTTTGTTCCAACCACAGGACTCGAACCTAACCCCATTCACCATATAGCATGGTGAATGGGATCTTCCAGGAATGGAAGAAGATTGAGATCTTGCCTGTTGTGTAATGCTTTTGAGGTCAGACTTATATGGTGGAGAATATTTTCTTATAGGGATGTGCTGAGGTCTTTCTCTTTGTTTTTCCTTTTTTTTTATGTCCACCTCTTTTGTCTCAGGAAAGAACGTAAATTCTAATGTTATAGTTTCTAAAAGCCAACTGTCAATTAGACAGTCGTGATTTAAGTTCTGTCTGTCCCTATAAACATCAAACAATGACTAAAATGTCTATTAGAGCCGAGTTCATCTACTGTCGATTTTTTTCATTTATTTAGCGATTTTCGTTACAACTTTGTATGCTTTCAATTTCATTGACTCATTTTGACCAACTGATTAATCGACTGAATATCGATAGTGAAAACCCATGTTTTTGTTAACTACCAAATAAGAAACTTAAACAACTATAAGTAATCATAGTATTGTGTACAAAACATCGGAAGATACTTTTTGAGGTGCACGTGACTTTAATAAGTTGTTTTGTTATTTAAAACATATACAGACTCTTTCATAAATATTTATATTAGGAAACAATAAGTATGCCAGTATGCAGATTTTATTTTCACCTCCATCTAACATTGTATTGTTGGAAGTAAATACACTCAAACTACAAGGAAAAAAACACAAAAAGTTACGCGTAATGCGAAAAATAACAGAAAACACTGATTCTACTGTCAGAAGTGGATAAACATAAAACAAATGCTTGTCACAGTTTATCCGATTTCGGCAGTTTAGAGGTTAATAATCCAGGAGTTAAATAATATATTAAAAAAACACCAAATTTTCTATTTGAGTCTAATAATAATTAGATATTGTTATAAAATGTGGTAAAAAATGTCAAGGTACGAAATAAACACAATTTTTGTGTGATATCAACATATACTTCCATCACTACACAGACTAACAACATTCTAAGTAAAATCTCAAAAATGTCCTCTCTGTCATGGAATATTTTACTCTCATATTACGTAAATACTCGTATGAAGGCGAGAACTTGAACTTATCTCTCATCTTACGTTATCTTGATAAAGCGGTCATAGACTTCATATTAAACCTTCCACAAACAAAGCCGGGAGACATTCTTATTCTAGTTATATACACCTTGATTTTTAGACTCGACAAAAACAAAATTTCTGATGCGGGATATGAATCTGCGTTTTTTAATCAAATAACTAGCAGTCGGATTTATTACCTTTTTACGCAAAAATACTGAATGGATTTTGACGAAATTTTGGGTAATGATAATCAACTCCTCAGGTCAGGTATTTATTCAAGGTTACGTTTTTACCGAAGTAACATAATTTAAACGCAGTCATACATAAACATAACTCTTTATGTCCATACAGACTAGGAACTGCTAGTTGGTGATAAAAATAACCTTCAATTCTTAATTAATTCTTTCGAAGGTTCTTGATTTCAACTTTGACGTCGAAGTGTCGCGAACTGTACATACCTACAATTGTTAAACAGTTAACCAATTTGTAGAACACATTATTATGGGCAAGGTAACTTCGACCGTTGTTTCTGATGAAACTGGTTTCCTTTTTTAATTCGCCACGAATTTGGGGACACCACTTTCTACAGCAAAAACTTTGTCCCGGTTGTCCTTTTGACATTTACATTTGTGTCACCGAATATTTTAAGTACAGGGAATACTTACCGTAAATTGAAATAAATAACTTTTACGGATTTTAAGCGCACAGTATTTTACGAGTTAAGGTCTAGTTTTCCGTGCTTTTTAAGGTTTACTGGTTTTCCTGACGTTTCGGCACCTTTGCAGTTACCGTGGTCACGGGATAACTGGTTACTTATTAGTTGGTTACTTACTGAAAATTCCAACTTTTTTAAGCGGTTGTTACATGTGTGGCACTGGCAGGTATATTGTAAACTAAACCGTGATATTATTGCTTAGTACGAGTAAATAGATGAATAAAATAAATAATTGTATAGAATCACACCAATTATCTAGCCCACGTTAAGTTCCATACATTCATTAATAGATCCATTAATAGGCTTCCATCCCATGCTGGATTGGGAGTGAAAAAGAATGCCAGCTGCTGGCATTCCAGTGCATATAGAAAAAGCCTATCAATGAACTGGATGTACGTTTATCGCCTCTCGAAGCCATTCTCTATCTCCTTATTTCCTTTCTTTCTTTCCTGTTATCCTATCTATCTTTCTGTATTAATTCCGTTCTCTCCCCTTCTTTCACTCACCCACCCTGCGTACTCCCTCATGTAAAGAATAGCATGTTGGAGCGCAGTGTTGGCTTTTAAAAACCTGAGACTAGTCCCCAAACTCATTTCATACAGTGTGCCATAGCCAACAATCAGTTTTGATTATCCCTAAGCCTAAAACATAGTAAAAAAAAATTTACTATTAGTATATTCGTGTTTTATGTATGAAAATACATTTTTTTTATAATTTCGCGCAAACAAATAACTGAAACGAGTTAGTTGAGCATGTGTTTATGAATTATTAAGGTATGATGAACGAATAATTGTGTAATGTTTGTTTGTATAGAAGTCGTACCACCTTAACGCTAGAGTTTCTTTAGTATTTGGTAACCATTTTTTTGTTCAAGTCAAAGTCAAAGTCAAAGATTTTTATTCAAATCGACTTATAGATAAGTACTTTCGAATAGTCCAACAATTTTTTTCCTACCAGCCATTCAGGACATCTTTTAACTGATAAGAAGAACGGCCGCAAGAAACTTATCAGCTTTAACAGAAACAACAACATTTACAATGGAACATGTTGTTGCCAAACCTAAAATTTTCAATTTTGAAATATATTTAATTTAAGAGGAAAATGACATTGACAAGCACATGACAAGTGACATTATTCCATTCCCGTTTAACAATTTCTGTCAAAGTACTTCACTATTATGCCATCGCTTATCGTCACCAATACTTTTAACACCTATTATTATGGATATGTCTCGTAGATTATGCCTAAACCTCTTTTAAAAAGTAACAATGTGACAGACGAACAGTGCCCGTCGCATGAACGATTTGGAGCCAAGATTCTAACCTCTGACAATGTGATCTGACAGCTGGTGTGTTCCTCTTTGGACTTCGGTAATGACCAGTGTTAATAAAATCCCATGCTGATCTATTGTTTACAAACCTGTGATAATTCTACTTTTTATTTTTATATTTGAACTTAGCTAACTACTTTTCATTTACAAACAGGTAAACAACAATTTATATGATTTTTATGTAAAAAAAAACAGTTAAGTTGTTTGTCATATTTAAGTAATTTTAAAATTAAGAAACTATTTATGATCTTCTTACATTCCATACAATTAAGATCAATAATGGCCCTTTCTGTAACAGTTTCTGTGATTTCGGTGGCACCTACCTAATCAGCAATCCGTGGATTTTTTTAATGTTTAATACTTGTAAAAAGGGCTACTTTTATCCAAGGTGCTAAAAGAGGTCCTAGGTCTCCCGACCCTGGAGTAAGCGAAAACTGGAGACAAGTTGTTTAATTTCGAATATTAAATATATCTCATAGCAGTTACTTCTCCATAGTATCTTTTGACGATCTGTTCGGCGCAGGGGTACTAAACCCACCTTCTGCGCCAGAGGTCCCGGGTTCGATCCCCGGACAAGACAAATATTTGTGTGCATGAACATGTCTATTTATCTTGGTCTGAGTGTCAAATATGTATCTTATGTATGTATTTACAAAAAAAAGTATATAAGTATGTTTATCCGTTATCTAGTATCCATAACACAAGTTCTTCATGAATCTTAACGTGGGCTAGATAATTGGTCTGATTGTATGCAATTATTTATTTATTTATATAGTAAATACGCTAGAGATCCTATTAGTATCTATTTAAAGACGTAGTTGCATCCAATAAATAGACTATAGAAAAATAGGAGCAACCTAGAGGCAAGAGTGGAACAAACCATGACGCATTTGTTGACTCACGCATTATGATGGGAGTCAATTGAAGGCTCGGCGACTCCGCTGGAGGCATGACTCGCCGATGACTTTGCGGTGGAGTGAGGCAAGAGTGGCAGCGGGTGTGGTGGTCTAGTGGTAACAACCAACGGTATCAGACCCAGAGGTCCCGAGTTCGATTCCCAGCGGGGGTACAATCGGGGAAGTTCCCGGTTTACCAGTAGTTTTTTTAGGGAGCTTTATTTAAAAAGTATCAGATACATAGAAAACGCTATGTCTAAGGCTAGTGTCCCTATCCTGCATACGAAAGGAACACTTTTCCAAATATTTGACAATCGATTAAGATGAGCCTGAGACCAACTTCTGAGTGGAGTAGTTTTTTTTTTAAGATTTTTTTTTGCAATATTTAAAGATAATTTTCCTTGCGTGTTACAATTATCTGGACTTCAATTGAAGTTTCTTAGATAATAAGAAGTGATCCCTAAGAATGTGTTTATAGTTTTGTGTAGCGTAACGACACGATGTTTGCTATGGACATTTCAAGACCTAATAGTGGTCTAATAGTAGTTATGTTTTTATTTATTTTGTAGAATTAATAAAGTTATTTTTGGGATATACGGGGTTCTATAGTAGAATCGGTAGATCCATTTTTTCAAGTTTCAAAGGCATGAATAAGATTACCAATGACCATAAGATTTTCCTGATTAATGTTTTATGCTTTCAAATCACTGAAACCGCTCTCCTCCTATAACTTAATCTTCAAACAAACGAAGTCACGCATCGGCATTGAAAGTTAAATTGCTTGAATAAAAGTGCATCGCCGATATAACTAACACTTACTAACTCGATCACTTCTTTTATCTCGTTCACACATCGAAGGTGTGATAGTGACGAACGAAAATGCATTTCAGTCCAACTACAATGGATTTGAATTTCGAAGTCTACAATGAAGTTATTAAATAGATTCAGTTTCGTATGTTTTTTTTTATTTTTTTATTTGGAGCAAATTGCTAGTATAGTCGGCCAGTCATATTACGGTAAAAAAACAAATGCTGTAATTGCAATAATTGCAGTAGACTTGCTTTTTTAGTATGTTGTTTGGGTCCTCCTAGACGGTATTTATCCAGCTATGGAATTGCGTAAAGTCAATCGTATTCATTTGACAGTTCATATTGTATCATAATAAATGTCATTCCATACAAATTGCAGCCGATTGAATACGATATGAACTGTCAAATTAATACGATTACCTTACGCAATTGCACCCCTGATTTGCAGCATTCTAAAATGTAAGCGCGCTGAGTTATTGCTGAAAAACCGCTAAATATTTTCACTTTTTTACTATTGGGCAAGTTGGGTCTCTGACGAGAAAGGCCACTATTACTATTTAAAAGTAATTATGCAATAAAGTTAACAAAATCCTGATCGTTTGAGCCCTATTTCGATTTGGTCGAGCCATTTCCCATTTTGCAACTTTTTGGGAAACAATAGAGAACATTGGGAGCTCTCTATCTTGGGACCTACATTAGACTAATAAACATAGTTTTTTAGATTTAACTGTATTTATTGAAAAGTTATAGGTGTGTGTGCCCATTGACTAATTTACAACTATTCAATTCATACACACAATTCTTAACGACTCCATAGCAAATCACGAAATAGAATTCTGAAGTGTTAATGGCGTAAACCAAACCATGACGTCACACCACTTGACAATTGGTATCATTAAAAAAACACACATCACATTCTTCAACCAAGTGGTCAACATTGCCCTTATGAATTACTCAATCAAAATGGTAAATAAAACATGGTATTAACAAATAAAATGCAATCGTGCGATGCATAATGTATGCGCGTCCAACCACAAAGGTAATTTATTCGCATGATTCCTCTTTTTACTTTACACTACTTGTCTTTGGACTGTCATGAATGATAAAAAATAAATAAAAAAAAATTGCATACAAACACACCAATTATCTAGCCCACGTTAAGTTTCATTAAGAACTTGTGTTATCGTTACTAGATAACGGATAAACATACTTATATACCTTTTTTTTGTAAATACATACATAATATACATATTAAACACCCAGACCAAGACAAATAGACATGTTTATGCACACAAATATTTGTCTTGTCCGGGGATCGAACCCGGGACCTCTGGCGCAGAAGGCAGGCTTAGTACCCCTGCGCCAAACAGCACCCCGACCGCCTAACGGTATAGCTTGTACTATCGCTATAGCTATCGATTTTTCAAACCCCCTACTAGGGCTCTCGCTGACGCTATCACTTTCATATTAAAAATGCAATAGTGAATCCAATAGGTGAATAGAAATATGCAGGAATTACTCAAAAACCCTATCGTTTATGGGTTTTATGAGAATTTGAAGTTTGATAGCTATAGCGATAGCACAAGCTATACCGTTAGGCGGTCGGGCCGCAGGTCGTCAACGAACGAATGAAGAATGATAAAATTTTATCAAAGGGTAAAAAAACGGAAAGAAAAAAATATGTTATTAAAATAATTACATTAATATAATATATACCTAGTTTTCTTAAAATAATATCTAAAATAATCTTAAAATATAATGAAAACTAATTTTGTGACAAAAAAATATTTACTTTTATTTTAAGTACGTGAGTATTAGTTAGAACTCTTTGATGTTAACCCAAAAAAAATGTTATCTAATCTCAATTTTTTTTTGTATTTTTTCTTCTTTTTTACTGTCATTATTTTTAGTTCATAATTTTTGTTCTAGTGTTTAGTTTATTACTAATTATGTAGTCACTAACTGTTTGCAAGTTCATAGTTAATGCTGTGCATTCTTGTAATTGGGCATAGATATAGGCTGTATCAACCTTGGATAATTTTCTTTAATGTTTTTCTATCTGTTGCCTGTAAGTGTGCCATAAATAAATAAAACCGAATTTCCTCATTTGTTTCAAATATTTAATAAATCAGTAGTAAATAATAAATATGTTTTAATTTCTAAACACAGAAAAAGTTTCTGTTAAATGCATTATGTCAGAAAGACAAAATAGTTTGTATAACATTGCTTTTGTTTCGTAAATGTGGTCTTAAGTAATCATTAAAATAGCTCCACAAAAAATATCACAGAAATTGATATGACTTAATTTTATTCACAAAACCTTATTTATCTGTATAATCTCAGTAATTGGCCTAACCTTCATGGTCAACCTAGTTTATTTTCTAAGCTAGACCATAAATAACGAGCTTACGTGATCTCTGACCGATCCATATCTCTCCGATACAAATATGGCCATCGTTTGTCATTATCATTTACAATAACTATGATCGCCTTATAAGCATAAGATAAAAGAATGGCTTCATTCAATATGGATTTAAAAATAAGAACTTCCATTTGTTTATGTTAGGCTGTGTGATTCCAACTCATTTGCCTAACAATTGTTTTTTTACTTTATTGCACGGGATATTTTAATTTTAAAAGTTATCTAGCATTTCAGCAGTTATTTGCTAGCAGGACACCGATGTCCAGAGAACAATGAAATATCTATTGTGTCGCATAACCCTGGTCTTGTTTTTTGTGATTCTATAAATTGATCCTATATTTTTTAAGGTTTTTTTTAAGTAGACAAAGTATAATATTTAACAAATTGTTATTTTGTTTCAGGTACTTATTGAATTTGAAGGTGAAACTGGAATCAGGAAAGTCGCAAGAAAAGCAATTATAGAATTGACGGTGTCTATGGTGTAAGTAGTGCCTGAAGTGATGGATAGTTGATCAAGATTGATTCAAACAAGTCACTAATATTTTACATGTGACAAAGGCGGTGATAAATCTCCGATTTTAACTCAAGAAAACAATTTCTAAAATTGCATGATCTTTAAGTACCTATATTTCTTGGGCTCTAAAATGTATGTGACGTTGTCCAATAAAATGTGCAGTTGTAAAATCACATCTTTTGACAATGGGCAACACATTCAGTGTTATCTTGTCCAGATACATCAAAATCAAATAAATCCATTCAAAATTAACGTTTCTACTGTTAAAGTTTATGATGCATCTAACTGTCGATTATTTATTACGACATCGAGCCTCATGTCAATAAAATAGCGATTGACGTTGAGGACTGACTTGTATTTGAGAGTTTAATTGACATGAATATATTATCATAATAATGGGAATAGCATTCTATCTAAAATTTGCAGTATTTAAACGACGGATGACAGATAAACAAAAAAAAAAGGTTTTGGCTATAAAATTAATCGAAAGATTAAAGTTTGAATAAGACTGTTTGAGCGATACGGAGACAAGATGATTTTTTCTAGTTTAAAACTTAATTATTACTTATTTTTTTTCTAATTTTAAGGCAAATTACTTACATAAAAATGGCATTGTAAATTCAAAAATAAAGAAATTACTTAAAATCTTTTATCGCCATATTATACAAGGCTGCAGCGTGATTTTTTTTTTAGAACTTACAAAAGTTTTAACTTGGCTGCACGACTCAATACCTTTGCCTAATGGAGAAACGAACCACAGACTATAAAACTTACGCTATCTTTCCCGCCACTAATAAATTATACCACTTACCTTTATGGTAGGTACCTGAGGTGAGGTAATGCATCAGTAGACACATAAAAGGCATTAACATAATGAAGTAGTACGTAGAATCGACAAATTAATTAGTGACCTACTAACCTATTTAAGCTGGTGGTATATTTCTTTGCACTGTCCTGAATAAATTTGCTAAGTCTATTTGGCGTGAAAATGGGACAAGGAAAAGTAATTTGGTAAGAAAATATTTGTTGTTACTTGCTATTGCGTTTAGATTAACACCTACTTAATAAATAATCGTATTATGTACTTGCGTTTTTTTTTAGTTTCATTGTGAGGCCTAAACTGACTTTGTTGTTTTTTTGGAAAATAAATACTTTCTGCCTTATTATATTATGTACTCTTTAATGCACATAAAAAAATCATTCAAAATAAATAGATACATATTTGCATTATAACCATAATGAAAAAAATACTTGTGGCACTCGGGGATTGCCGCGGTAAAGCTATTGCATAGCATTTTTTATCATAGATTTTGGTTGCTTAGTTACGATTGTGGATAACAAAATTGTCAATGATGAAAAAAATTGTATGAAAATTTGTGTGAAAATATAATTTCCAGTTGTCGTGGAATAAATGCGGTTCCAGATTTTAAAAAGAAATTATATTTTCACACAAATTTTCATACAGTTTTTTTCCATTGACTATTTTGTTATTCACAAGCGTAACTAAGCAACCAAAATCTATAACGTGGCGTGGGGGTATTAGGTTTTTTTCGTTACGGAATTTCTTAAATCGGTCGCTGTGCTCAAAGCCCGCGTTTAAGCTATGCAATAGCTTAAAAAAACTAAGTTGAAAATGTTTTAAGTGGAACAAAGCGAAAAACAAAAATAAGATCTAAACAAATCATCGAAATGTTTTCTAAGTGGTAATAAAAAATGCAATTGTTACTTCCATCATAAAAAAATGGAGACATTTGTCACATCATTGACCTGGAAACCAACATATAAATTTCTTATTGAAAGCACATAAAATTTACTCCCTACTGAGTAACATGGACACCATTATCACATAAAAGAACTTAATCATTCTTAATGCTACGACATAAAGGTTAAGTTCAAACAACAACATGTTTTTTTGTTGTTGTTGTTTCTATTGTAGGTTTCAAAAAAGACTGTTGAATTTGAAAAACTTGTCCGGTTAAATATGACTGACGGACGGACCTGATAGTGCAGCGGTCTGTACTTTTCCTACCCACCGAAATAAGGGTCATGAGTTCGATCCCCAACCACGTAAACAAACATTAATTGACGACCTCCGTGGTAGAGTGGTACGTAACCTGTTTCAAGGTGTCGCCTACTCTGGGGTTCGAATCCCGGTTGGGGCATTTGTACCTGAGTCATGGACGTTTATGTAAATTTCTCCACATAAATACTTGTATACGTATAATTTTAAGTATTTATATCCGTTACCCTAGTATCCCACACCACAAGTGGGGTTGCCACCTTTTTCTTGCAGTTAAAGTACATTGGTTATTATAGGTAAGAAAAAAAATGACATAGTATCAAAATAAAGAACAAATTGTTTTTATGGTAAATTTAAAATAGAAAAATATTGGAAAAATGAACTCGGCCACAAGTGATTTCTCAGACTGGAATCGAACCCGCGACCTTTGGAAATCCGGTCCAATGCTCTAACCGCTGAGCTACCGAGACTTGCGAACCACCGTCGAAATTCTCCAATACTTTTATATTTTTAATACGCTGTAGGCCAGCGTTGTTACATCAATGCTAGGAATATCCTTGCATTCGAAAGAAACATCTTTTCAGGTGTTTAACGATCGATTAAGATGCAACTGCCAATAATTTATGATTTTGTAATTTTTGCATATTTCAATGCTATTTTTATACTTATGGTAAATATATTTATAAAAATAGCATTGAATAAATTATTTTTCTTTATTATTTATAAAATATGTTTTAAACATATTTTTTATTGCTTTGTCCAGTTTGTATCAAATTACTATTTCTACTAAGCAATTGCACAGTATTTTTACAGTCTATATTTAAATTAAAGTAAATAAATAATTCATTTTTTATCAAATTCAGCGACGCTTTGTTTTCCGTTTCGCTATTTGCTATTAATTACAGAAAAAAGTAAAATTAAAAAACCCACGTCGTAATTTTTAGACAAGTAAGTAAATATACTAGAAAAAAGGCAACTTGTCTCATGTCGTCCTGACGAGACTCGAACCCGCGTCCTCGGGAATCCGCCCCAATGCACTGACCAGTTATGCTACAGAGACCTACGAGAACACGTTGAAATTCTGCAGTATATTCACCTTTTCTACGGTGTTGGCTACCGTCGTCGTTTCATCAATGAGAGAAACATCCTCGCATTCGAAAGAAACATCTTTACAGATGTTTGACTATCGAATAAGATGAAACAGCCATCTAATTAAAACTTTTTTTAACACCGTAGAAAAGGTGAATATACTAGAGAATTACAACGTATTCTCGTAGGTCTTTGTAGCATAATTGGTTAGTGCATTGGGCCAGATTCCCAACGATGTGGATTCCCAACAGTGGCAACATCGATTCAGCACCATTTTGTTTAACGAAAAAATACTATACCCAAAGAAATCAAATCAAGCGAAATAAAGTATTTTCGTGTACTTTATTGTTCTCATAAAGTATAGAGTACAATTACCTGTAATAACGTACAATACTTTATTATAAAGTAGGGGTTTCAGCCCTAATCACAAGCCTTTCAGTGCTCACTTTGAGGCTAAGTTAATTGGTGTGAGTAAGAAATATTTATTTAATAATTAATTTTATGAGCATTTGAGTTTCTCCTATAGAATGTGCATACTAAAGTCATACCTTCGTCGATTCGAGTATTTCTTATTTCCATTCCGTGCTTTTAAACTATCGTATCTCGGAATTAGGTCATTATATGTCCTATTATATAAAGTATAGATACCTATGTAAATCGGATATTTCTTACTAGATTATTAGTATTTTCTGTATGTATTCCGAGAGTATTGAAATAGTTCTAATGACTTTCAAGTACCTACCACGTCGCCTTAAGTCTTTAATCATGCTGTGAGCTTAAGTAGGTGCTTAATGCCCTAGCATTAGTCACGTTGCCGTAGTCTAGACTTCTCTGGACATGTCCTAGAATTAGGTCACAGCTATATCTGAGTGTTTGTGACTTCATAGGATAAGTGGACTGTAGAATTAAATCTATTGAGTATCTCAAGAGGTGCTGACGACATCCATTTGTTTTTTTTTTCAATCCTCGGATAAAAGTTATTAGTCAGTTTAATTCTTTTTAGGTGTAAAACACGTGTTTTAGGCCATAATACGATACTCCGAGTCAAACTATCACTAGGGAATGGTAATTGGCCTCGCTGGACTCGGGAAGCACATTCGCTAGCTTCTGCACTGCTGTAGCCATAACACTTAATTGTTCTAAATGTTGCAGTACTCTTTCATTGTAAAAAAAATCATAGGAAGACAGGATCGGACCTTGCTTATTTCCTGCGACGTCTTATCGTCTCAATATTTTCTTTTTCAGGCATGGATCAAGTAGATGTTATTTTTTTCTAGGATTAGTCTATAATCCCAGGTATCTGTTAAACACTCTTTCTCCGCTCGTTTTATAAGTCCCGCCTGTAATGCCAAAAGCATTCATTATTGGACGGGATTTCTTAAAATACGCACCTTCACTATATTTACCGTCGCTAACGTCCGACACGTACGAGATTGACCATTTTTCTCTCTCTTTCCGCTTGTTGAATCTTTCCCCAATAGTTAGATAGTAACTTAAGGTAAAGCTCAAAGAATTTTTTTTCAACACCGAAAATTTGACTAAGCTCGTAACCGCAACGAAGTTAACCAAACAGTAACCAAACCCCACCTCATCTCCTTTCAACGTCCGCTCCGTTGAAACAAATAAGAAAAAAACTATAATTTGTTTGTTTTTATATTCCTATTACATCTATAATTCGTACATAAAACAGATTTTCAATATCCATTCTAAATAAAAAATCGACAGATGTGACACAACTTATGACCCGACTAGGTATATTTAAATGTCTTATTGAAAGGAATTTAAAAAATGACCGATGTCGCGAGACATACGGCCATAAAAAAAACGACATTACAGTTGACATTAAACTGACAACGTTTTCAAAATCTATCTGATGCTCTACTCATGTCGGTAAAACATTTTGGATATGAAAGAGACAAAGCGATAGTTTTCGAAAAAGTTTCTTCTTTGCCTAACTCGTACTAAGGCGCATTGCACATAGAGCAACTATTGCAGCAACTGGCAACTGGCAACTAGCTGTTTACATATATTTCAATTGAACCGCGCACACATAAGCAACTCGAGTTTCGAGTTCCGGTAATCGTCAACAGTTTTCAGTTGCTGTAATCGATGACTAAGTTAATTCCTAATTGCCTCAACTAGCAACTGTTAAATATTATACCGGTTTTTAAAGTTGCCGGTTTCCTCAACCGTCAATCGCTACGCGTTAGGCGATTTTACACCCTCCCTCCCTCTCCCTGTGCTCTCTCTCTCTCTTTTATGTTAATAAATTGGGATCGATCTAGAAAAAAGGGATGAATCCAAAACCGACGATTGCTGCGAATAATTTGTCTTTGTTGGCGCCGTCGACGGCGACGACGTAATAAAATGAGAGCAAGTGCTGCTTCTTCGATATCCATCGTCAAACTGAACGCTGATCGCGTAGATTTAGCAACACGGCTATGAAAGTTGCTCACAGATTGCCATAAAATTACAGCAACCGTAAACGTTATAGCAACTATCAACTTTTTACAAGAAACTTTTAAAATGTTGATAGTTTCCTCAACTTAAGTTGCTCCATGTGCAAAGCGCTTAAGGCCCAATATATGGAACAAACACAAATCAACACGGTCTTGAATATTTATTCTTGATGGGGAATCTACGACTTTATTTCCAACCATATCCATCCGTAAGGAAGATCAAAGCCTAATCTCGCTCAAACCCGAACCGGACACCAGTGTCCAGAGAACAATGGAATATCTATTTGTTGTCTCTCATAATCCGAGGCCTGAAAGGTTAAAACGTAATTTTTGCTGCCATAATTTTTTGTTACAAAATGTACTTAAGTAAAATCTCTACTACAGTCCAAATGTTTTAGTCTCAAAGACCTTCATCAATTTTATAATCTCGAAGATTGTTTACAGTGAATTGTCAATATAGATTTGTTGCTCCCGAAATTTTTGCTGTCGAATTCGAGGTGTCTCACCGCGAGAACAGCCCCTCTGTACCCCAGCAGTGGGAACATTTCTTTATAAATAAATAAATACATATTTTGCATACAATCACATCAATTCTCTAGCCCACGTTAAGTTTCATGAAGAACTTGTGTTATGGATATTAGATAACGATAAACGTACTTATATACTTTTTTTTGTATATACATACAATATACATATTAAACACCCAGACCAAGGCAAATAGACATGTTCATGCACACAAATATTTGTCTTGTCCGGGGATAGAACCCGGGACCTCTGGCGCAGAAGGCGGGGTTAGTAGCCCTGCGCCAAACAGGTCGTCAACAACAACATGAACAACGGGTCTCATTTTTCATCATACCTGATGTTAAGTATTGATAAGGCTGAAGATGGAAGCGAGTCTCTCCCGGAATCCTCAAACACTGAGGAACTGGCTGTCTTATCTCTAACTGCCGGAACACAACAATGCTGAAAACATTGTTGTTATGACGTCAAACTTAGATAAGATGGTGGTAGCTAGCCAGGCAGACTTACAACAAGTTCTTCCACCAACCAAACAGAATACAGTACCAATATCGAATACAATATAATTGTACCCCCGCTGGGAATCGAACCCGGGACCTCTGGGTCTCATACCGGTGGTTATTACCACTAGACCACAGAGGCGGTTGAATATTAAAATTGTTGATTATGTATACCAAACCTAGTATTACGTGTCTTTAAGGAAACAAAGAAATACCAATCTCTTTGATTTTCTCATCTCTATGCGTCACATTAATTTAATGCTTACAATAATGTGGACTGGCAGCATTATTAATGCTTATGGTGGTGTATGACGTAAGAGTGACAACATCGTCTGCTCTCCTGACACCAATGGAAATGTTCGGCTTTTAAGTACAGGGACGTGTGATATATTATGTCTAAGTCCTTGAAACAAAACAAGTATTTGAGTTTAAAACGTGGATTGTTGTTGACACTTTAGATTAAGATTAGCGGCCGCCCGTGTTTTCACCCGCGTGGTTCTCGTTTTCGTGGGAATATTGGAGTGAGAAGTAGCCTATGTTTTAATCCAGGCTATCTTCTATCTGCGTGCCAAATTTCATTCAAACCGCTTCAGTAGTTTTTGCGTGAAAGAGTAACAAACCTCCAAACACCTAAATATCACCAAACATGCACATAAACTTTCGCACTTTTAATCTTTTTTTACCCGCGACGGTACGGAGACGGTATATGCGTTTGGGGTGAGAGGCTGTTTGTTTGTTTGTTTGTTTGTGCAAACCAATGTTACTATTTATCTCCAAAACTACTAGTCCGATTTTGATGCGGATTTCAGTGATGGATTCGGGATTGATTGGTGCATGTTCTTAGATAAGTGTTACGGTGTCAACTCACCAGAGGGTGCTGCAGTAAACATTTCGTCGCCAACGCCGCAAAGGGGCGAACCTCATTTCTTAAAACTGTACAGGAGAGCCAAAAAACCGTTTTTTTTTCCGAATGGCGCTTTTATTTTAACCGTATATCAAAGAAAAACTATTATAATGATAAACATTACATATAAAGGTACACTATGGAAACATGGGTACTAAGTTAATATAGTTATAACATTTTACAGTGCTGTGTTTGCCAAGGAAAATCCGGGAAAAAATATACGCCTTTTTGTGACGCCTCTTTTCTGTCAAGACGATCTGTTTCTGTACCGCTTATATGAGAGTTACGCCTCATGCATATCGATATGAAAAGTTTGTTGTAAAGAAACAAACTACTAAATGTAAATGAGTATTTATTAAAAAACCTAATTAAATGAGATCACTTAACTCGGGCTCGCACTTTGCAAAAAACATCTATAATGACTTGAAAAATCACAACATTACTTTTAATAAGGTTGAGCGTGGCTATACAGACGAAAAAAAGTCTTTACGTTGAATCGTAACAGCGTCGTTCCGGAAAACAATTGTAACAAATTTATTAATTACATTTAAGAAAGCATTGAATTTAAGAATTGTATTCATATGTTTCTGATATAAATAACTGACAATAAGAGTATTAAAAAAGCTATTTCATTCGAGAATCTGATAAACGGCGGTTTAAATGCCCCGCCACGGGGCAATTACGACTTTTACTAATATCTTCTTTATTGAAAAAGATACAAACATGAAACTCAGTGCAAGATACAGTTTGAAACAGTGTGTATTCTGTTTTAAACTTTACTTTTGCTAATAACAATAAGTTTTGGGTAAAAACTTATTTTTATCAATTCCACCGAGCTCCCGTACATTCTAGTCTTCTTCTTAGTGTGTCGATGGCAGACACTTAAGTATTAAGACCCAGAATTCAGCCACTTGGGACAGCCTTGTCGGATGCTGTCATGAGATCCTCCTGCATGCAGGACACGCAGGGCACGATGTTAGATGGACCATCTTTTGGACTACACTGCAATGGCATTCCGCGAAACCAACCGAAAAGCCCCACCTGATCATGCTTTCTTTGCTCCGGCCGGTCTGAGTTCGAAGCCTATAATGAAGACCTCCAGATCGGCCATGGTGGATCATGGCCAGGGGGACAGCTTTCAGTAATTAGGACGTAAGTAGTAGGTAGGGTCACTTTTTCACGGCATAGGTCGCATTTTTGGGTTCGATGGACAACGGTTCGACGCACCTTACGCAGCTGACGCAGCTTCGTAAGGTGCGTCGAACCGTTAAGTGGCTTTTCAGCCTCGGGCGCGCCGCAATGTGACGTACAAAGGGTGTCATGAATCGCTGTCCATCTTAGCTCTTTCAGAGGAGCTAGCTGCTAGCTAGCTACAGTCCTGCGGACATCTGAAGGCGCAAAACCAGCTAGTGGGTACAGCAAACTTACTGGGGCCGGCTTAAGGCAGCCCCTTATGATTCGGCAGGTCTCATTTAGCGTTGTATCCACCTGCCTAGCATGGGCAGAGCGAATCCACACGGGACACGCTTATTCGCCTGCCGAAAAGGAAAGCGCCATTCCAGATGTTAGCAGAACATTCGGTGAGGCTCCCCAACTTGTTGTAGTGAGACGCTGCAGAAGGTTGTTGCGAGTGTGCACCTTCTTTTTAATTATTTGGCAGTTTTATGTGAGTGACCTGTCTGAAATTACGCCACGCTCGGTGAGCTGACTGCGCTACAGCCACACCCTGCCACTCAATATTCAGCTTGCGAGTCGCTTGGCTATTGCGCAGGTGGAAAGTGCAAGCTTCTGTTTTAGAAGGGTTGAGGTTGAGCTAATTTTCCTCATAGTAGGCACTCAGGTTATTTAGTGCCTCTGATAAAATCGCCTCAATCTTTTCAAAACTAGTCACCTGAGTGGACAGCGCAAGATCATCTGCATATAGAAAGCGGCTAGTGTTTGGGCTGGGTGGTTGGTCGTTGATGTAGATATTAAAAAGCAGCGGAGCTAGGACGCTGCCCTGTTTATTTGTGACCTCCAACGTCTTTTGTCTTGAGGAAGATGAACCTGAAAGCGACGGTGGTGGAGAAGTTCCCGGAGAATTGTGACAAATTTGTAGTCACCACTTTCAGCAACATTCGCCTGAGGTTCACTGTATCGTGGGCTGCGGACAGATCCACGAATACAACGCCAGTTATTTTCTTCAGCTCAAAACCACTCTCTATGTGTTGTTCAGTTTCAGTATCTAGTGTAGCAAACTTTTTCAAATTAGGTATACATATATTACACACATTATCTTCACTTTCCGACTCTAGCATTCCAAAACAAAATAACTTTAGTATTTAGTCTCGATTCTGGTACTTATATAAACCATTTATTTTATCAATAAATAACTGAATACAAAGTTTTAAAATTGTCTAACTTAAAAATGTTCGGATTAGTTAAGCAAGTTGAGATTTCTGTTGTTTTTTATGATTCTTTGTTAAAAGACTACACATTATACTTACATGGCATTGTCATAAATGTCATAAGCGGGCCGGCATGAAAGGGCGAAAATTGACTTACGGCTTCTGCACTACTCGCGAGAAGTCGCCGCTAAAAGGCGAACTTCGAGTTTCGTCTTTTCGTGAAACTTTGCCAGAAGTGGTTTTGAGATACGCCATGAATTTATTTTCTCTTTTATTAGTGTTAAAGCTGCGTCCTTTTGTGACAACTAAGTGCGTGAAGAGTGGAGCATTTTTGTATACTTAACTCATTTTTGACCATTTGTATGAGGTTCGCCTCTTTGCGGCGTTGGCGACGATTTGTTTGAGCAAAACTGAAACTAGTCCGATTTTGATGCAGTTTTCAGCAATGGGTTTTATGTAGTACAATGTACATAATATCTATGTTCTCTTAAAAGTTTGAAATAAAAAGCAAAATAAAATTTTTGGAAAACCCCACGACGGTTAAAACGTAATTGAATACATGTTAAGCGTCGTGGGATTTTCTAAAAGTTTTAAGCTTATGCTTCTAAAATTATCATTTAAATCTTACTGATACCAATTATAAAACCTTCCTTATAACAAAATCAATATGGCGAATTCATCTAATCGTTGCGCAACGCAAAATACAACTACTGTCTATTTAGACAGTAGTTGTATTTTAAGGTTTTTTGGACTTCCCGACGTTTGGACCCCTTTCGGAATCATTTTCGTGGGTGGTTGTTCTTTTACCATTTTTTTTCCATTTTCGTATATAAAAGCCTTTATTTACTTAAAGTAGTACAACACATAATAATTATAAGTAACTTAGTAATTCGGTGTTTTATTCTTTGAGTTTTCAGCAGAATTCATTTCAAGTCTGCCTCTTCCGGATACAAAGGCCTCCTCCAGTCTGTCCTATTCACCCTATCTCTAGCCAGTGTTGGCCACAGTGGGTCTATCAGATTTCCGTATTCGTCCGACCATCTTCGTATTGGCCTCCCTCTTTTCTTTTTGTTTCTTCTCGATGAATCCATTCAACCAGCTTCTTCATCCATTTATTGATTTGCTCTCTCATTATTTTTCCAGTCCATCTCCATTATAGTGATCGAACTTTGGTTTCCACTTTTGATGTCAGCAAATAAATAAATAAATTATCCTCATAGGCTATATTTGATTCTGATTCGTAAATACTTTTTAGTGCTAGGCACGGGTCAGATAGTTATTAATATTTCCCAACAGATGGCCTAGGTTTTACGAAACCCTTTTACGACTAACAGTCATAGTTTAACTGCGCTTAAAAACGTTTTTATTATTATCGATTTCCCTACGTGCTTTTAAAGTTAATGTTAAGCTATAAAGGCAGATTTGGCATGTGAGGTAGAGGTTGCCATATCTGCAGTGAAATGCAGTAGGTTTAATTATGAATGAATCATAGTAACTGTAATAGATAATATAAATATGTAGGCTAGGCTGAAAGTAGATATGTCTACCTTGATGTATGATAAAAATAAAATTAATGTAGGCCAAGACTTTGAATCATCCAGTGCTCAGCGGCGGTGATTTTTTTCGCTGTAACTAAAGCCGAATTATGACATAAAATTAACTCTCACACCTTCAATATGTAGGTATACCTTCAATATGTAGGTATATAATGTAGGTATACCTGTACATTAAAGTACAGCCTATGGGCAGAGTGTTGTGTGTGAACTCATAAGTACATTTACCCCAATCCTGAAAAGCATATACTATATCTGTTAAGGTCGGTCCTGACGCAAAATAGGCGCAAAAAGTCGTCGAGTTGCGTATTGTATGAAGAAGTATGTAAGAAGAGGGTGGAGCCAGACATCCGTATCGTATCTTCGTTTCGTGTGAAACAGCGTCGCGATCAAGAACGCTAGTCTGGACGCCCCATATGATACGGTACGGCGTCTTGATACGGTCAGGACCTCTATTTTTAATCACTCGTCGCGCGAGTGGGAGGCGAACGAGGAGGAGGATCAGACGATTAGCGACCTTGCATGCTTTTTTTTTGAGTGAATCAAAAATAGAGCACCTGATCGCGAGTCGGCTTTTCACCCGTTCAAAGGAAATGAATGCGCGATTATTGCAGCGACGAACTTTGCGTCCAGAGTTTTTGGATCGCGACGCTGGCTGATACGAAACGGAGCTACGGTACGGACAAACGAACGTATCCGTTAGTTAAATATCTAATAACGCCATGGATCGGTATTAGAAGAAATCTACGAAATTATGTTTCTAATACCGCCCCAAGTTAAAATTCAATTTAAACTACAAATCCATCAATCATCTAACAGTCACAACGGTTAAATTAGATGTTTATCTAGGAATCCAATGTATAATAATAATCCTAAAACATTGATGTGGAACCAAATTTATTCCAAATTTATAAGATAAACAGCTATGGAGAATTAAAAGGAATTTATTTCGTAAAATTATTATAGGAATAGACTTTTACTAAACGATTTATTCTTAATTCTTCAGGCCATTCGTTAAAATTAGTCAACTTTTATTAACTCATGTTTAGTAAACGATAAACGATGAGAAAGAGACTTTTGAATAGAGATCAACAATTGTTACTTTTTTTTTATGTGTGAAGCACAAAACTTATGAGGGGAATAATATTGTTTAATTAACTAAAGTTAGTCATTAGGTTTAGCCACGGTTTAGGAATATCTGAAACCTAACTATAGGCTGACTTTATGGTGTCATGGCATCAGGGTGTGGCCAGAATAGGGTGTTGGGGTAACTAGGTGACACCGATAGTTAATTGTAATGAGTATTGTAACTAATTCGTTTTTTTATAACAAAATTGTTTATTAGGAAATAGGAACTGGGGAAGAGAAATAAAATAGTTGCTAGGTACTTTAAGCTAACATTAATAGAAAAAAGAATATAAAAAACTTTCAATTTTTAATATAAACATCGTACTAATATGATAAATGCGAAAGTATATCAGTTTGTTTATTTGTTTGTTTCTGTTTCACGCAAAAACTACTAAACGGATTTTGATGAAATTTGGTACAGAGGTACTTCAAGTAGCGGAGCGAAGTAGCAATAGCCACTTTCTATCCCGATATTCCCACGGGGACGGGAACTACGCGGGTGACAGCTAGTAATAACTAAGTTTAAGCAAAGATAAAGTCGCATTGTTTATATATTGTAATAGTGACGAATTAACACTTAACCTTTAAGACTTCCACTCAATAGTCAACACTTAATAAAAAAAACCACATAGTTATCATAAAAACAACCAATACAATCAATACGAATACCTTACGTTACCATGATTCATAGAAACAATCAATACAACATTCTAGCACTTATCGACTGTATTTATAAGTACACTTGAAAGATTTAGTGCTTCCTACTGCTTGTATATGATGATGACAGACATGATGATTCACATAGATCAAGAATAAAGGTCGGTTTACACATCTATGGGTACAGTAGCAGGTAATAACTTTCTGAAAAGTACCGTCCAAACGGTTTTGTTCAATTCTCAATATTATAACCTAGCGGCCACCCGCGGTTTCACTCGCGTCGTTCCCGTTCCCGTGGGTATATCGGGGTAAAAAGTATCCCATGTTTAAATCAAGGCTATCTACTATCTCTGTGCCAAATTTCATCTAAATCCGTTCAGTAATTTTTGCGTGAAGGAGTAACAAACAAATAAACAAACAAACAGACATACTATCGCATTTATAATTCTAGCGGCCTTACAACCACGAGGTTTCCGTTAACGTGGGAATATCGAGATAAAAAGTAGCCAATGTTTTAATCCAGGCTACCTTCTATATGTGTGCCGAACTTCATTCCAATCCACCGCGCAAGTGTCGTCGGCATCGACATCAACTTCATTTGACAGATGGATGTGACATATTGCTCTTAGTCTTTGGTAAGTCTTCATTTGTATCAAAAAGATTGCTGCTTCTTGTGTCACATACGTCTGTCAAATCAAGCCGATTTCGATGCCGACGCCACTTGCGCAGTACGGCAGTAGTTTTTGCGTGAGAGAGTAACAGTCATCCAAATATACTCAACGAGCAACCCGTGTGCGCATAATGCGCAAAAAACACATAATAACATTCAAAAAAGTTTTTTTTTTTGTTTTTTTTTTATTTTTTTATTTGAGTTTTTGCTAAATTTCTCGACTTATCCGACCACTTCAGACAAATACCTTTCTAACGGTGTATTGCACTTGATTGTGCGACTTTTAGTTTAGGAGGAGAAGCGGCTTCACTGCCGTATTATATATATAGATATACAAGCTTTCGCATGTACATTACTATCGGCCTCCCGCGGTTTCACCCGCGTGATTTTCGTTCCCGTTTAAATATCGGAATGAAAAGCAGTATAAGGTTAAAAACAGGCTATTTTTTATCTGTATGCCGAATTTCATCCCAATCGTTTCATTCGCGTGAAAGATAACAAACATCCGAACATCCTCACAAACTTTCGCATTTTATAATATTAGTATAAGATATGATTATTTTAAGATAAATATTTTGGATATTTAACATACTATCCAACCCTACACTAAGCAAAGTTTGTACGATGACCGAATTGATATGGCGATCGAGCAGGGGCTGCCCAGGGGGCCTACCGCCATCTCTTAACGCAGTATTGTTTCAATCTTACCATGCTATTTCATACTACGAATCTCTTAAAGTAAGCTTGTTTTTTAACGGAAGTTTTGTGACGTCTTCGCTCAATCATCGCCACCAAAGTGTTAAGTGTGTCAAAATGTGACAACTTCAATAAAAACAAAACGCGAACAAAACGTTGTTATGACATGATGGTTTTTAAGAGTTGGCGGTAGGCCTGCAGATCAAGTATATAGAACACAATTTTGGCAAAATTTTTTTTTATTAATTTTTCTGATTTCGACCGCCGACTCAAATAGCTAAATTACCCATTTCCTTGGTTACTTACTTAAAACAAATTTGGTTTTACGTTTGGTTTTGCTTATGCTTAATATTCAATAGGTATCTAATGCTTTAAATATAAAAGTAAAAATAAATTCTAAAATTAAATAAAAAAAATATGCATAAAAAAAAATATTTTTTTGCGTAAATTATGGAACCTCAGGTGTCCCGGGTTTGATTCCCAGTAGGAGTACATATTGTATTCGGTTTGGTTGGTGGTAGGACTTGTTGTAGGTCTGGCTAGCTACCACCATCTTATCTAAGCCTGACGCCATAAAAACATTGTATACAGCATTGTTGTGTTCCGGCAGTTAGAGATAAGATACTGCCAGTTCCTCAGTGATGAGGATTTCAGGAGAGGCTCTCTTCCATCTTCGGCCTTATCAATACTTAACATCAGGTATGATGAAGGCTAAGAGTGTCCCCTTTGTTCATAAAAAAAAAACTTCCCTTCATACTTAACTCGATATGCCTCCACACCTACTTAACAATGTACTTTAACCTGCCATATTGAACTCGCTACTTATCTCACTTATAAATGTGTAAATCAGCCAGTAAGCGATGTTTCTCTCTTTCAAATGAAGAGCTAAATGTCATTATGTTAATGGCTACTTTTTTATATAAGTAAATATAATACTTAATGAGCTAATCATTATTGAAAATTGACCTAATTAAAACTTTTATGATAGAATTTCATGTCATGACAAAGGATACAAGTTTATTTATCTTCGTGATTTTTAAGTTACGTAAATAAATTATACGTTATAAAAATATATTTCTTATAATGTGGTTATAAATAGAAAAATATCAAGGAATGTAAAAAATTACATCGAAATTTTAGAAAAAATCACGGAGATATAGGTAGTCCTCCCCACTATACTTTAAATAATTCAAAATGTTTGAAACAAATAGGTAGCTATCTCAAGCTTTCTGCTTTGCCGAAGTCTAAAATATCTCTATTCCCATTAAAATTGGTTAAGTGGCGTCAAAAAGTAACTGACAGACATACTTCCCAAATATATTATTTACTATTATATTACTTTTACTGCAGTGCTTCTCCACATAATTAATATTACGACAAATATCCCCTGTTTCTCACTTACCTACACACAATATGTGCTTAGAAAGTAGTAAAAGAGGAGAAATATTAAAAAAAAAATTTGACATGGCGGCGTCATTCAACTTCCTGTAGGATATATTTAGGTCACTAATTATCTCACTTTCAGACTTCCTCTTAAAAAGTAGTTACTTATTTATATAAAGTAATTATAAGGTGTAATAATAGTGTTGACCATATAGATACTATCGTGACACAATAGCGACGTTATCATTATACTTAACGATATCATAAAAATAGGTCAAATTCCCGAACCCCTTTTATGTTTGCCGCTGGTAGCAACATCCCGACAAACTCATTTCGCAGTAAGTAATAATTAGTAACAATACTTTACGACTCTGTTTGTCCAATGATGTCATGCTAAAGAAACAGTAGGGATCAAAGTCAGTAACTAGGAAGAGAGGAAAATTTTGTTCTGTACCCAAAATATACTTTTAAAGACATACAAGGTAGAATTTTTGCACCACCTGGAGAGAAAGTATTCTTAAAACTCCAAGATAGCGAATTTTACTCAAAGTAACCATTCCTGTATTTAAAAATAATCACAACTGCATTCAAAGATTTATGATATACTAGTTCTTTATGGCATCAATCGATTAGTTCAATCAAATCGCCCTTACAAAAACTTAAAATAAGTGAAAGCCTTTAAAAAGGATTTAATATTAAACTTTACTTTGTTACTAATCAGTTTTTTAAAACATACAAAATGCTGTGCTACTTGCGACTTTAAAAGGGCAGGTTTCACCATCGACCGATAAGTTCTCGATAGCTTATCAGGCAGAGAATTTGACATAATTCTAATGTTACAACTGTCAAATTATCTGCTAGATAAGCTATCCAGAAATTATCTGTCGGTGGTGAGACCGGTCTTAAGCCGACTTACTGACTAACGTCCCAACTGTGTATGGGAACGGATGTGTAATATGATATTTGGCGTTTTTTTTTAATTATATTTACTTAACCGATATGTGACTCAGGGTTTTAAGCAATTAAATCCGTCACTATCTTGATTTAAAGATATAATGCGGTAGTGAAAGATACGGCGAAATTTTGGAGGATTATATTAAAAGATGTTGTAGATGACTATAGGTATATTGTGAGTACATGGGGCTGTTTTTCATTTAAGTATTTAAGGACAACCGATAAGGATTAATACTAATTATATGATCGAAAAGCCCAAGTATCTGATGTACCTTGAAACATCAACTATCTGCAAAATACTTCAATAAATAATTGCAGCAAACGTGCTATTAGCACTGTCAATTATTAAGGTAAGTAAGGTACCAAAGTGTCATCACGGCTTTTGTCATCAACAACATTATCAAAGACAAACTAACAACGTAACAACAAGTAAAGAGAAGAATTTTCAGGCCATCCTGAAATAGCGCCGTTTCAAACGAACTGAAACGGGGCCAGTTCCTTATGTTTACGACTTTTTGGTTCAATTTGCGTGACGAAACGTGTACAATTGAATCTTTTGAATGTTTGTTGTTGGAAAACTCCATTCACGTTTTTGATTCAAATGCTGTTTCATTCATATAATTGCGAGAAATAAGTCGAGTGTAAGCTTATGTTAAAAAACATGTTAGAAGTATTTTTTGGTGTTTTTTTTTTAAACGTTGAGAATCAGGACACACAAGAAAGTCAAAGATTTTTATTCAAATAGACTTATAGATAAGTGCTTTCGAATCGTCAATTTTTTTTTCCTACCAGCCATTAAGGCCATATTTCATCTTTCATCATCATCAGAAGTAAGAAGAAGGAGACGATGGGCTTTCTTAATCTAAAATTGGCAGGTTGCGAGAGTTAGTATATAAATGAATATATAAATAAACATTATAATCTAGCTAGCTTCCCATTCCCGTGGGAATATCGGGATAAAAAATAACTCTATGCCAAAATCAATTCGGTCGGTTGCTTAGTTAGGGCGTCAAGGAAGGATAAACAAACACACTTTCGCATTTACATACAGTAATATCCCGTCAGGGCGACATGAGACTAGTTGCTTTTTTCTAGTATATTTTCTTGTTTAATATTTATCACAAAAAATAGCATTGTAAAATGCAAAATTAAAAATTTATAATATAGTAATATGTTAGGATTCTTAATAATTTATGATTTTTGAAATTTTCAATGCTATTTTAACACCTATGATAAATTTTAAATAGAAAAATATTCAAAAAAAATTAACTCGGCCACAAGTGAATTCTCAGATGGGACTCGAACCCACGACCTTTGGAAATCCAGTCCAATGCTCTAAACACTGAACTACCGACACTTGTGGACCACTCGATAAACTTAATATTTATCATAGGTTCTTATTAATTGTTACTGAAAGATGCCGAAAGACGCTGGTCTGTAAACTACCAGTTACACAGTCAAAATAATTCCAAACAACACAAAATTTATTCCCGAACACATAAATATGTCCATCACAAGAATACGTGCTGCTGCAATATTTAAAAACACGACATTTTGGTGTCAAGAACAGGAAAAACACAACAATAGAAAGATAAACTAACTGTGGAACTAGGATACGTAAGCAAATACTTAAATACCGAGGTGAGACACGCTGCACCTGTTACTAGTTGGGGCTTGGTCTAAATAGTAAGAAAAGGCGATTATTAAATTGATCGTCGTCGTCGTCGTCGTCGTCTCAGCCACATAACACCCACTGCTGGGTATAGGCCTTCCCCAAAAGGAGGGGTTTGCCATAATCGCCACGCTTGGCAGGCGGGTTGGCGACCGCAGTATGGCCAAGTTTGTAGCGTACTTGGCCCGTCTCCTGAAGGCTGAGTCCCTTAGTCGCCTTTTACGACACCTACGGGATGAGAGGGGGGAGTGCTATTCTAAGCCGAAACTACACAGCTATTATTAAATTGATAATAAAATAAAATTAATGTATTGCATTCCTTAAAATATCTATTTTTATTTTCAACTTTCATAGAGCTTGGCTTCATCGTTAAGTTTTTCTTCTCACTATATAATTTGCCCTCTATTGGCATCTCACGTGCATAGGACTGTGGCTTTTACAGGTAGTTTCCGCTACCAGGCGACTAAGTGCTGGAACAATATACCGCCCCCAATGAGGCAATTAACATCAAAATATACATTCAAAAACAATATTAAAATAGCACTATTGGAACTACAAAATCTAAGTACGCAAAAATAGTCGACTGGTTGCAGGTTCTGGTGATGATGGAATTTTAGTTTAATTTTAATGAGATTGAATTTTTTGCATATTATTAATTTAATAGAATTTATTAATTTTGAACTGATATTAATTTTATGATTTATTAGATTTTAGACTCACTTTCAATTAATTAATTCAAGGCATGATAATATATTTTATTTATATTATATTAATCGCTCAAATTTTTTTGTAATAAAAATTATTTTATTATTTATGATTATTTGCTGCACCTATTTTATTTTATTTGAAATGCAAAATTAAAATGTTAGAATCTTTTTTAAATTAATAACAGGGCGTCCGATTTTGTTAATGCGTCTCTCGCGTTTTTCTACGGGTGAAAGCTGAAAACCAGTGTTTTGTTCCTTCGGGGCAAAAATATACGCTGAGCTTTTGCCTCTTTGCATCGCTATGACACACATGCACAGATATAGGTACTTATGAAATTAAACAATAGTTTGATTTCATGGGTAGGACTCTATACGAACCTATGTGCCCGCTTATTTTTGTTAGTCTGTAAGTAGTTTGTTTATTTTTCTTTTCTTTTATTTTGTTTATGTGTATGTATGTTTGTGATGCGAATAAATGATTTTATCTATCTATCTATCTATCTATCTATCTATATTTCAAGATAAGGTAAAAGGTTGTTTACTACAACTTAACGTCTATGAACTGCAGCACTGCCACTTTTACTTTAACTTGTTTTTAATGGTAGAATGTAACACTGTCTTTTCACTCACTACAAGTTTAATGGTGAGACCACAAAACAAAAATTGTCTTATTAAAAAAAATGCGAACACAAAGTATTTCACGGGAACAGATATCGAGTGAGCCGCGGGAGCGGAGAGGAGCGTGGAGGTGCGCACACGCGAATCAAAGTATTTATACTTAAATGAAATGAAATTATAACAATACAACGTAATGAAATTTAATATGTTTTAAGGCAAATAAACGATTAATTTTAAATTGAACAAGATAATCAAGTAGGTATAAACTCCATTTTTTTTAGAGCCAATTTCACTAACTGTTGCTTACAGAATCGTGATTTAAAATATCACTCTGCCTCTTTAAACTTCAAACGAACGACTGAAATGCAATGACAAAAATAACCAACGAACAATAATTTTTTGAACTTCTTGATAAGTTGATCTCTGCTCAAAATAATCTAGAATATAAACTAAGAACAAAGTCCGTTCCGTTTTTGACTTGGACAACTAAAATATAATGTATGTAAATATTTGACCAGAAACAATCGGTTACCAAAAACCATGAAAGCACATGGTATTCCAGTTGTAGGTACATTTTTTTTACGTTTCATTCACTCGTATGCTGTTGGAATGAGGTAGAAGATGGTTCGAGAATTCGAAGGCACAGCCTAAAAACTTGGTCAAAGGCGAGAAACATTCAATACACTATCTTGGGCACTTAGGAAATTTTAGTTTTTATTTTAGGCGGTTTTAGTAACCATCCGTGACTTCGTCCGTGGTGGAGTAAGGATCAGTCAAGCAAGACATTTTACATCTTCAATAGAAATCAAAGAGGTTTTGAGGTTTTACTAACAAAAAAGTATCCCTTTTCTAGATAATACGTAAATTAGGATCAAAATCGGTTACTTAAATAGTTTTAGCGTGAAAACCAAAAACTATTGTCTTTTTATTTTACCTGTAGTAAGAAAGTCTGTATGACTGTCACTTAATCACTTTTATACAAATACAAAGCAGTTTATTGGGAAAACCATGTAAAAATGACTTCTACTTAAAATATTACAGTTTTCCTGAAACAGGCTTATTTCAGCTTAGGCTACATACCGGCACAGAACTTTACTTTCTTTTCATTATTTTTTTTTATTTACTTGTTATACTATTCACATACTTACGTAATTATTGGTTTAAATGTAAATACCTACAGTATAACAAACTTTAGTAAACTAATGAAATTGGTTTATACGCAATAAACAATCTTCCTAATCGGAATCAGAGGAAATATTACCACTCAAACTAAACATTATAAATACGTACGAGTACACTTGAAATCAAAATTAAACTTCCTATCATAACAGGAAGTACAATCGATCACGCCTTGAACTAAACAATTGCTGTTTCTGAGTCTGTGTTTCCTGACTCTTACAATTTGGGGGTCTTCAAGTCACGAGTGAATAGGTATCTTCTAGGCAACATTACATACTAGATCGCATCTTTGCTTTGCATCAGGCAAGATAGCGGTCAAGCTCATTAACTATCCAACAAAAAATGCTGTACAAAAATCACTCTTATTATTAGCAAGATAAGGGTAATTCATCATGTAAATCTTGATGAGCTTGCAAATATACATCACACTTGACATTTTGATATTATGAACAGTGTGTAACTTAGAAATATTATAAATTTTTTGTATGTAATAAGAGTTCCTATTATATTTAGAGTTCACGCCAAGAGTCCTACGTAATTTTAATAGGATTAACTAAAACATTAACCGCCTCTGTGGTCTAGTGGTACAACCACCGGTATCAGACCCAGGGGTCCCGGGTTCGATCTCCAGCGGGGGTACATATTGTATTCGGTTTGGTTGGTGGTAGGACTTGTTGTACGTCCGCCTGGCTAGCCACCACCATCTTATCTAAGTCTAACGCCATAACAACAATGTTTTCAGCATTATTGTGTTCCAGCAGTTAAAGGTAAGATAGCAAATTCCTCAGTGATTGGGGATTCCGGGAGAGGCTCGCTTCCATCTTCAGCCTTATCAATATTTGACAACAGGTATGATGAAGGCTAAGAGTCTCCCCATACTTCATATTAAAAAAAACATACTTTAGGTCTATCTAGGAATGGAGATAGGAATGACCATTTTATGTATGACGGGCAGACTCTTAGCATTCATCATACATTGACATAATATGTATGAATATTACGAATGAGGATGCAAAAATGGCTTGAAGAATAATTAGTTTTTTTCTTGGTCAACATTTTCCTAATTTCCACGCGGATAAAATCGCAGGTTTATTATAAGTTTTTTTTATAATTTTGTTTGTATTTCGATATAACTTTATTAATTAAAGACCTTCCTTAAATGTCTCTTTATCCTATGCAATCTTAAGTATATTTCCTATATAAGTACGCATATAACACTTACGGCTGTCTGGTTCATTGAACTTTAAGAATAAATAAAAGCAATACAGTGCATTACTGATAGCGAACGGTCGATGTAGCGAAATCGATAACACTTTTGAGAAAAAAGTGCCTACTGAAATGGCGATTTTTTTTATCGTTTTAACTTAAAAGTTTAATCTTTGACCAATTGACTATAAATATATTGTACACATCAACACCTGCAAGCAAAAACATTGTAACTCAGTTTTAGGCAGTATTGAGTTAAGATGATATTCATACTAAGCAAAAAATGATTTTTTTAACACTTATCATCGTAATAAATTCGATATAATTTAAAATCTGCAGCGTGAAAAACGTCTTAAAAATATTGTATCTCAGACATAAAATTATTTTATTCAACAATTTCAAATTTAACTAACATATCAGTTTCATACAATATTGATTGTATGTCGGAGTTACAATGTAATTTTGCAAAGTATATGAGGACGAATTTTATTGTAACTCAGTAATTATATACAATAAAAAATTAAATATATACATATATGGTATCAAAATGATACTTAAGTTTAGGTCTTACCACGTTTACTTATATGGTCAAGATCGATTGGCTTTAGACGAGTTATCGGAAATTGCTAAGATTTTTTAAAATTGTTGTCGTGCTCTCCTGTAAAATGCCAAAAATTGAGTTACCATGTTTTTCCTTGCAGGTGTCGACATTATTATAATATAACAATGTGACCTTTTGATACGCAACTCAGATAATATACTCAAAATCGGTGTAACTTATTGGTTTCAGATAAGATATTTTGGTTTCGGTAAGATCCGAATATTTGAAAATGTCTGGATATTTCAAGAGTTAAAACTCCTGATCACATAAAAGTACGCCATACTTTCCACTAATATTTCACCAGACATCTAATAATAAAGCCATATTATTTGAACAGCTGGCTCTGAGTTATGATTCAATGGACAAACAGAAATAAATCATGAACGAGGGTGGCCTCTCATGGTCTCTATTTATAGTTGGTTTGACCAGTTACTGGTACTTAGTATAGGTAAAGTTGAAGTTCGTTAAAGGTACTTGAGAGGGCTGTGTGTGAGGTTAACCGAGTGTGACTTAATATAAATCTTAGCCTTTGACAACTTTATCCTCTTCAAAAATTATCACTGCTTTACCGTTTTGAACGATACACTTATGTACCAGTGCAGTAGAGTTTTTTTAGGCAGTTTTATGAAAAAAAAAGTAAATTAGATAGAATTAATTAAACAACAGGTATTTCATTTAAATTATAAATTATTTCCTTAACTATAGTACTAAAGTACTTTCCGAGTAAACGTTTCCCAAAAAAAAACTCTACCGGTCAATCGGTTCCCCGATTGTACTAAAAATACTTCCTGTAGAAGGTTAAGTAATTCGCACCCAATTACTTACAATTCGAAAATTATTTATCATTATTGGAAAATAACTTACACATTTCAGATTTATAGGTAAGTAAGTAATTCTGTTCACCCCTTATGACCACGAGCTTTTCTTAACAATAACTCCAGTTATTTTTTAATAAATAAAATCTATTCAGTTTTCATTTAAAATCTAAGTACTTCTGAAGGTAGTTAAAATATGATAGTCGTGTTATTTCATTAAACACTAGCTTCTGCATGCGGTTTCACCCGCGTCATTCCCGTTCCCGTGGGAATATCGAGATAAAAAGTAACCTATGTAACTCTATGCCAAAAATCAAGTCCATTGGTTGCTTAGTTACGGCGTCAAGAAAGGGCAAACAAAAATACTTTCGCTTTTATAATGTTAGATTACAAATTTAGCTACGAAAATCACTAATTAAATATCAAACAATATTACAATAACACATTACCTCAGGTCAGTAATATTACCGTTCAAAGTTAACTGCCCAAATAACCATTTAGTTTGATGCCGGTCAAATTGACCCTGCGGGCGTGAAAGAATGCGTGCTTCAAAGAGTCTGTGTTTGGTCTTGCCGATCGTGTTAGCTGACGATCAATAAAAAATATAAGTACTTAGTTATACAAAAAACCTTCAGCTGTTGACCAATGACAAGCATCAATATTTGGAAATACGTAATTAAATCACAAGTTTTGGAATAGGTTTGAAGTGAAATGAAAGCTCAAAGTAGTTATTAAGACAATTTTAATGATTAACACTGCCAATCAAACTATTTCCTGAGGAAACACGTAATTAATAGAAACTGTGCAATACTTTTATTTTTCCATTAATTTGTTCAAAAATAGAACTTTGTATTTCTCACAATTATGGAATAATGCAAAAAAATAAAAACCACTTAAGACGCGACTTCAAACGTCTTGGAAGCTCAAAAGTGGCGTACATAACCACAAGTTACAGGTTCAAGTCCCATATGAGCAGCTAGAGACGAGACAATCAGCCGGTTCCACCAAAACTCTTTTGTATTTCTGAATTAGTTGTTTCTGTTGCAGTATAAAATATATTATAACTAGCTTCTGCCCGCGGTCTCACCCGGGTGGTTCCCGTTCCCGTGGGAATATCGGGATGAAAAGTAGTCTATGTTACTCTCCGTCCTTTTAACTAACTCTATGGCAAAAATCAAGTCGATTGGTTGCTGAGTAAGGGCGTGAAGGAAGGACAAACAAACACACTTTTTTCATTTATAATATTAGTTAGGATTAAAATTAGGATTAGAATGTTTATACTACACAAAACCGACTTCAAAAAGTAAAAAGCAAAAAATAAGCCTTTTGGAGTCGGTGGCAGCCAAGACATTCTACTTTAAGCTCCTATTCTTTTATTTTTCTTGCCTTGGCTGGCACCGACTCCAAAAGGCTTATTTTTTGCTTTTTAGTTTTTGAAGTCGGTTTTTTAACGCAGTTTTTATTTTTACTTTTTAGTGTCTGTAATAGGCTGTTTTGTAAACTACAGCAGGGTTTTTCTATGTGATAAATATTAAACAAGAAAATATACTAGAAAAAAGCAACTAGTCTCATGTCGCCCTGACGGGTTTTTCTAGATTAGATAAGGTTTCATACATTATAAACAAAATTATCGTAAATACTACATCGTCCAAGTCAACAATGAAATTAAAATATAAAAATGCTCATCACATAAAAAGAACTGGGTCAAACGAAACCAAATTTTTATGGGACCAATTGGCAACTATTCTGCATCGAACAAAAAAAGCATCATGGAAATCGGTTCAGAAATCTCGGCGTAATCGGTGTACATACATAAAAACCTCCTCCTCCTTTTTTGAAGTCGGTTAAAAATACGCTTTGTCTCCAGATTTCTCAGACGGGGCTTGAATCCGCATTAGTATTTTTTTTTCCTTTTTTTATGAATGACGGAGAGACTCTTTGTCTTAATCATACCTGATGTTAAGTATTGATAAGGCTGAAGATGAAAGCGAGCCTCTCCCTGAATCCTCGGCCACTGAGGAACTGGCTATCTTATCTCGAACTGCCGGAACACAACAATGCTGAAAACATTGTTGTTATGGCGTCAGGCTTAAATAAGATGGTTGTAGCTAGCCAGGCAGATTTACCACAAGTCCTACCACCAACCAAACCATTTATTTAAATATATCGCTTTTGCTACTTGGCTCCAATCACATACAAAAATTGCCTGAGTTTAAAAAATAGCCTCAGAAAGCTTATAAAAAAGACATTGAAAAACTAAGAAAATACTATTCTACAAAAAATTAAGCTTCTTTTGCGGATTTAATACCCAAACACAAAAGCTTAAAAGCTTCCATTCAATGATTAGTTTCCATTAATAATGATTGGTGGGGATATCGTGCTGAGTTGCCATAAATAAGCAATGACCCAATGGATGTATGATCTAATAAGCTGGCCACATTTAGGTCAGGGCTAGCTTAATGTTTAATGTTGTGGACTTTTTAATTGTTACGAATTGGGTATGTCTGGTCATCTTATAAATAGTTTTGGGCCGCGACAAAATTATTATTTGTAATATAAAAATAAACTACGTTGCTGGAATAAAAGACTTGTTTCTTTACCAAAATAATATAGCAAGCTGAAAAGTTTTGTGTTAGGTTGAAAGCCGTATGTAAAAAGATCATCTTTGGAAAATCATTTCTTTGGGTCGTGAAAATTCGATAGTTTTCAGTTAACTTCCTTGCAAATTGTGATTTCTAGTTGCCTTATTATTCTTTCTAAAACAATCAATAGAAAAGATTAAGTAAGTTTGTTTGTTACTCAATCACGCATCAGGGTGAACAAATTTGGACAATGCATACAGAAAGACCACACGACCATAGTTTACTAGGACTTCAGTGGCCTTATTACGAGTTTAGGAAACCATAATAATTTTCGAAAACTATTGATTTGTCCCTTTCATATCCATAGACTGTTTTATCGACATGAGAAGAGCATCCGATAGTTATCGAAACGTTGACAGTAAATGTCAACGATGTATATTTTATATCGATATTCCCACGGGTGCCTTTTCTGTCTTATCTTACTCAAATCAAGGAAAAAATATAAAGATAATGCATTTATTCTAGCAATTTGGAAAACCTCAAAGTATTCAAAACAAAAAAAATACGTTTAGGAAAGCTTTTATATCAAAGAAAAACCTTACCACTATAATTCTTACTCCGCTTTGGCTATATAAAAAAAACTAACCAAATAAAATAAAAAAAGACTTTAAATCAACAGTTTTGCTCCATAAACAAGCTTACACTAGATCACCTAGGTACATACTAGGAAGCGAATGTAGGTCATATCAATTATAGTGATGGACGGACACATGTATGTTTGTATGTATGGCGTCTAATGGATGTGGGGATCATCCTATTTGTTAATAAGTGGTGACAGTCTGACCTAGTAGCGGTTTTGTTAAGTGGCGGTTGCAGGTTCGAGTTTAGCTGAAAAAGCAGTTGTTTTTTTATGAACAACGGGGAGGCGCTTATCCTGCATCATGCCTGATGCTAGGTAATGGCTGAAGGTTGTAGCTAGACAGACTTAAAACAAGCCATACCACCAACCAAATTCAATATCATTTGCTCAAAGTTATTATAAGCAATAAATATTCAACAAGAAAATATACTAGAAAAAAGCAACTTGTCTCATGTCGCCCTGACAGAATACGAACCCACATCCTTGGGAATCCGACCCACCCAATGCACTAAGTAATTATGCTACAGAGACCTATGAGGACACGTCGAATTGACATGAGACATGAGAAATTGACTTTTTTGTGATATATTTTCGTGTTTAATATTTATCAAATCCAAAAAATTAAAAAGTTATATTATTATTATAAGCACTTGTAAAAAGCAAAGAAGCTATGACGTAACGATTCGAGTAGAACCGACAAGAAACTGATCAAGGGCTGTTTTTTTTAAATATTTAGAATTAAATTATATTGTCTACTACACATTACCAAATCGATCAAACAATTCTAGTTTTTATTTCGTCTTTTTATACAAACTGTGTTACCAATCAAACTTTTTTGTTTTCTTGTAAAATAAAGATGTGATAAAAATGTAATTTTTTACTTCAATTTCGGAACCAATCTTTCAATTCAAATTTAGGTATTTGCATTCCAAAATTATTATTGCATTCTTTATTTGAGTTATGTTTTTTTTTTATGAACTACGGGGAGACTCTTGGCCTTCATCATACCTGATGTTAAGTATTGATAAGGGTGAAGATGGTAGCGAGCCTCTCCCGGAATCCTCATCACTTAGAAACTGGCTATCTTATCTCAAACTGCCGGAACACAACAAAGCTGAAAACATTGTTGTTATGGCGTCAGACTTAGATAAGATGATGGTAGCTAGCCAGGAGGACTTACAACAACTCCTACTACCAACCAAACCGAATACAATATGTACCCCCCCTGGGATCGTACCCGGGACCCCTGGGTCTGATACCGGTGGTTGTTAACAATAGACCACAGAGGCGGTAAGATGTTTAAAAATTGACGCTTTTTGATTAGTGGTGGGTCTAGTACTGGGTCCTAGCTCCAGTGTTCTAGGGCTTGTGTTACCGGCTATTTCACATGGAGTGGCAGTTCCATGAGCTCGGTTGAGTCGGGTATTATGGGGGCCTTGACATTTCCCCATTTTGAAAAATAAGAAGAGTTATCTATTGTCCGTGAAAAATATCTTATTAGGGATAAAATATCGTATAAAACGAGTAGTTATATCATTGCCTTCGCAACAATTCTTTAAACAAAACAGACTTTATTTGAGTAATTTCTTACTTTTATTTATTCAGGTACGTACTATGTTGTCTATGTCATCAGAAATATTCTACTAACATACTGATCATAATCGTTTCCTATTCCGATTTCCTATAAACAATCATCCAATCAATATCCCAATCAATAACTTTAAGGAAGTTGACAATTTTAATTCTAATCTACCGTATTCACTACTCTACGACAGAAATCTTTGGAACTTTGTCAAAGTCGGTTTTGGTTGGAGCCTTAGCAGATTTACAGTGCGACAAGGCATACACGCCTTGTCGCACGTGTCGAACGAACGTGGACGGGGGCGCTGTTAGCTGTCAAAAATGACGTTACGCAAGATGGCGGTGTTAGTTCCTTTCATTACCACGTTCAATAAAAGCTTTGTCGCATATGCAACAAGGTTTATAATAATTAACGCGGGTGGAGGCGCTGCACAACTGTCAATAATGACGTTTTATGTTAGTTCCTATTTTTGCCACGTTGATTATAAGCGTTGTCGCTCTACGTAAAGAAAGGTGTTTATTAATCAATGTGATACGGTGGCAACGAATTTTGTTTGTACTGTTTCATTAGTATTCTATTCTGGTAGAGAGGCCGACACGCGGTCTTTCGCAGCGTTCTAATGCTCTAATGCTACCATAGATTCAAAAAAAATAGAATAATATAAATGCAGAAATAAAAATACCAATTACTTCAATCAATTAATCTTAGAAAAAGGTCGTAAAAATACCATTTGGAATGCAATATTCAAGTTAAATAATGATTACAGATAAACGATAGTAATCGAAGAGGTACTTTTTTCTAAGAGACTATTATGATCAATTCTGAAATCGCGTGCGTAAAACTAAAATATGATGCAGAGCTAAAAGTCTTCGTTGGATAACAAATAAAGATAAAAATAAAAAAGGAGATACTAAGGTTAACTTCAAACTATACTAATTATTTTGTTATCTGTCTCTTGTCATCGAATAGTACTAAAGTTTCTCTATATTATGTAAGATAGGTAAAAACATACTTGTTGAGTTACTTCCTCTTTAATGCACAAAGTGAAAATAAAGTTAAAATTAAGCACTTTCGAATCGTCCTATATTTATTATCATCTATCATTTCTAAGGATAATAAATATAATGAAAACGAATCGATCAAAATTATTACAGAGCAATGCGAGAAAAACCAACTGCCTACCTAAGTATATATGAGAACCGCCATATTTTTTAATAATGCACTTCTAAATATATCTAACTCTACAAATCACTTGGTATGCTGTGTCGTCGGGTCGTGACGGCACAGAGGGACGTTTAGTATGATAATGCCGCTTTGAGTCCACCCGTGGGGTGGTTGGTGAATGAAAAGTGTTAAGCCTGCTGAGTAAGATGCGTATAAATAATTAAAATCACACTAATTACCTACCAGAGGCAAGTACAGCCTGATGGAAAGCAAGTCGTGACCTAAGATCCTAACTTATTTTATATTTTTATTTTATTTTATAACCTAATCCTAATAAATACTATAAATGCGAAAGTGTGTTTGTTTGTCCTTCCTTCACGCCCTAACTAAGCAACCAATCGACTTGATTTGTGGCATAGAGTTAGTTGAAACGGCGGAGCGGGCTATTTATCCCGATATTCACACGGGAACGGAAACCACGTGGGCGAAACCAAAGGCGGCCGCTAGCATAACTTTAAAAATAAAAATCTTTATTTCTCATCACATATATAAAACAAGATGGAGCAAGCAAGCCCAGAAGATGTCTATATTCACTCTTGTTTTCAAAATGCCGAGATCCATGATAAAGAACTTGAACTTTTTTATTTTATAACTTGCTGTACGCATGTTACTTCGTCTGCGTGTGCTAAAGGATCCTTGAATTTATGAGCGTCAGTCATTAAGTACCTACCTATTTCCTCATAAGAACAATAATCCGCAACAAAAAGCATCGTAATGTTAGTCATCTTTACATAAACCTTCGATTTAATCAAACTATTTCCCTTTTTCACAGAAGCCCATTCGATGCGCAGACGTGAAGCAGACGAAGGTTCCGATTACGACGGGCTCATGGGCGATGAAGCGAATGATGATGAGGCACAGAACGACGCTGATGGAGGTAAGACTGATAACTTGAAACTGATCTTAAATTTTAGTAAATTTGGGTAGAGAAACTACAAATACGAAGCCATAAAAGAGATGTGATAGCAGTAGTTGATGCCGCCGATCTATTGACAAACTTTTAATGACTGTCAAAAATCCAACTTTTGTTATTATACTTTCTTGTATGAAACCAAATAGAAACTAGAGCTTCTAGTATTTGATGAAACTGAACTGAACTTTGAGCAAGATCTTTAAGTATTTAGTCTGGAAAGAGATATCTCTGATAATTGGATACTTAACAACGTTGCGCTCTCATAATTACGAAAAATATCGCATGTACCAGACTATCAGGGACTCGATAACAATTACGAACGTGGTAAATCCCGTTTATCGGAATACAGTTATGTAGTGTAGTGACCTAAAGTTAAAAGTTTCATAATGTTAAATTTCAAATAGAAAAATATTAGAAAAATCAACTCGGCCATAAGTGAATTCTCAGATGGGAATCGAACCCACGACCTTTGGGAATCCGGCACACTGCTCTAACCGCTGAGCTACCGAGACTTGCGGAACACCACCGTCGAAATTCTCCAATACGTTTATTTTTTTAATACGCTGTAGGCCAACGTTGTCACCTCAATGACACTTAGGAATATCCTTGAATTCGAAAGAAACATCTTTTCCGATGTTTAACGATCGATTAAGATGCAACAGCCAATAATTTATGATTTAAAAAAGTTTCAATTTGCTAACATAAATACTCTATTATTTGTGCATGTCTGTAGCTATAGACGTACGTCTAGTACTATATATTCTGTGCTATATAGTAATCGGAACTTTAACTTCAGAAATATATTAAATTACAGCAAAACATTGTTTTCGTATCTTAGTCAAACATCCATATTTTACCAAGTTTTCTACATTTTAATTCGATCATGGTACCAAGGTAATTAGATTCATGTTTTTTCTTCAGGTAATGATGCAGAAGAAGAAGATTCGATACCAGCAGTCATCCAAACTCTTCCGACAACGTACAATGTTACAGTTGGAAGGACTATTAGGCTGGAGTGCAAGGTAGAACCAGCAGGTCAGTAGAATTTATGTTTTCGTACTAAGAATGTTTACCTCCTCCTGTTGATAAAATCGATCGATTAGCTAGATACAAATCAAGAAACATAAATAAAGAAATGTTTCATTTTCTGAATGCTATGATTGAAAAATCTTAGGTGGCGTCTTAATTAGACAGTAGACGTAGTGTAAAGTTTGGTAGATTTCCATCGTCGTCTCAGCCACATAACCCACTGCTGGGTATAGATTTCCATATTGGGGATTTAATGAATATTTGGGCTAAAGATGGCTTGGATTGGAAAAGTTAGTTCGCTCTGCACGAATTTCTAATGCCATATCAGATAGTAAATTTCGTCGCTATCATTTATGTAACCTAATTTATTAATTATCCAACCACGCGTAGCCCATCCGTCTGCCATATTTGTTTGTCGACGGAAACGCTCGCGCGGAACCCGCACAGTTTTGGCGCCACCGGAAGCGCGGCCATTTCGTGAATCAACTTTTTAACGGCTGATGAATCATTGCGTCTATACTTCGGCGCTTGATTAATAGCATAGTATCACATGTAAATAGTAATTCGATACTTGTGTTTCATTAAAATGCTGTGCAGATTCTATTTTTTGCATAGTTGTCTACTTTCTATGATTTGAAATATTATGGAGACCTTAAATGTATGCAAAATTATTTTAATTTAATAGTTTTTTAAGTATTAGTCATTGCTCAATGCTCATCATTTTAGGCACCTTTAGCGGTTCCTTTTTAAGAGCTGTGGGGAAACTTTTATTACCTGCTATTTCTTTGTCTGTCTATCTGTTCGTGAGTTGCAATTATTATAACTTTGGTTTAAGTTTTATATAGTTAATAAGGGTAATTTTTATAGATTGTATTTTGAGGTGGATAGGTTATAGAGTTTTAGCTTAAATATAAGTCATAACGATATTAAATTTTAACATTGCTTATGCTATCCCAACCAAATTTTGAAAAAAAGAGTAAGCTATATATTTAATTCAATTTCCTAAAGTCCCTCCGTAAAGAGACAATCAATATTTTTTCTTCGTTTATAAATTTCATGATTTGTATCGTTTAGCATGTATGGTGATCGGCCAAATATTGAACTAATACTTATTTTATTATACATATTTAATTTTGCATTTACGATGCGACTTTTGTGTGATAAATATTAAACAAGAATGACAGGATGTAATGACGGGACATGAGACTAGTTGCTTTTTTCTAGTATATTTTCTTGTTTAATATTTATCACACTTATTTTATTGTTATAAATTAGTAATTTAACAATTTGTTTCCTTTCAGATGACGCTGTGGTTCAGTGGGCTAGAAATGGTCAGCCCTTGTTCATGGGTGGTGTTCCTATGTCCAAGCTTGATAGATTTTCAATGTAAGTATCTTTATTTATGGGGATATATTATAATTTAACCGCCCCTGTGGTCTACTGGTACAACCACCGGTATCAGACCCAGGGATCCCGGGTATTGTATTCCCACATATTGTATTCGGTTTGGTTGGTGGTAGGACTTGTTGTAAGTCCGCCTGGCTAGCTACCACCATCTTATCTAAGTCTGACGCCATAACAACAATGTTTTCAGCATTGTTGTGTTCCGGCAGTTAAAGATTAGATAGCCAGTTCCTCAGTGATTGAGAATTCCGGGAGAGGCTCGCTTCCATCTTCAGCCTAATCAATACTTAACATCAGGTATGATGAAGACTAAGAGTTTCCCTGTCGCTCATAAAAATAATAATATTAATTATAATTAATTATTATTATTATTTTATTGTATTGTGTACATTCGCGATGTCGCGATAAGATCCCGTCAACCACCGTTAGGTTAGGCGATATTTGTGTGCGGTCGCTTTGGACATATAGACTTACTTAACTTTACGCCACCCACTGATAGGCTGAAGGATTTTGCTCTGCAAGTAAACGAGATGATGAAGTAGACTATCGGGAACTTTCGCAATTGTACGGTTCGTATTTTTAATAGAAAACAGAGTTTTATTAGTTTTACTATGTCTGGTTCTTTCTATATCGAACTATACTTCATCAAATCAATCTGTAGGCCTAGCATGAGCGGCTTTTATCGACTCGATAACTCGATAACGTGTCACTGCCCCGCTCACATAGTAGCGGAGTAAGCAAAACAGCATGACGCGCTATATCATATCGCATGATATAGCAGTGTTCATGCTAGAGGGGCTAGTGTATTACTCTCCTTCCGTGTTGCAAATATTGTTAGTGATGATGCTAAATACTCGTAAATGAACATGATAATCAAAAGATCGAAAAGATCTGTTCAATCTTTGATTGTGGCTCTGTTTGTGGTTCTAAAAACATTGCCTTTTCTTGTAATCAGGAAATACGACAATTTAGCAAAGGTATAAGTTAATTAAATTGACGCTGATTTTACAAAAAAATATTTTTTACTACCAAGACTTAGTAGTTAGGACGTATACTTAATAGCATCTTCAACGTACTAGGTTTACGCGAATCGCCTGACTGAAAACATACAAGCATGTTAAAAGAACATTACTTATAATTATGTATAACATAATATTTCTCTTTCCCAGTGCCAGCAAGTCAAACGACCTGTTAATAGCGGACGTGAAGCCATCAGACAGTGGTGTGTACAAGTGCGCCGTCGTCCAAATGCAGCCCATCATGATCGAACATACGCTGTCAGTGCATGAAGCACCAAGGATTGTCAGTAAGTTGATGTTTTATACCATTATGAACTTGTTACCGCCCATTCAGTAGTCGATGTTTCATATCACAATAGGCAACGGCGTCTACAAGTGTGTAGCGACACCTATCGACTGCTGCACATAACACACAACACATGGTGCAAGAATAGAAGTACTCCATCTTCAAATAGATGGTGCTGCAACCTCAATTAATATGGAACAACATCACGAAGTATCGAAACCAACATCTCGCAAGCGAAGTTTGTTCAGCCACTAACATATAAACAACGTCCGACCAACATCCCGGGCCAACAACACCCAGTTCGGTGGAAGAGCACACCATTCGCCCTGCCTACAAGTGGCTTCACTTTCCATGCTAACCTCCACCTTACCTAATAGTGGCATCCATCTCCTCGATACCTTCTATATTCCTAAAAGTCGTACAAATGCAGCCCATTACGATCGAACATCTTTGTCGGTGCATGACACAGACCTATATCGAGATAGACGAAAAGAGCGCTTCAAACTGTATGAGAACTTAGCGTGTCGAATTTTTTGTACCTACGATGACGTCACGAGTTAGATTTAGTGATGTGTAAATTTGATTTATTTATTTGTAATGCTACAAAGGCCCATAGACATATACCTTAAAACTAGACATACATAAAGTATAAAATATCAAACTAATTAACTTAATTATTTTACACGTTAAGACGGCGGCGACGTGTTGCGCATTGCGGTGTCCGATAGCCGACCCCAAAACAGCCGGACCAGGACAGCCTTCGGCTAAAAATCTTCCTTCATAAAGGTCGACAGATGTTCAGTCGGTCTTCTTTCTGATGTACTCCACAAGTCCTTCACATTTTGTAGAGTAATACAGGTGGGATACGTGCAAAAGTGTCGTCGGGCGGTGCCACAAAGGTTGAGGCTTCTTAATCTTCTCCACCTTTTTGAAGCCGTCGACATCACAGCCGTCATCTTGTCTCCGCACACGACTTGTTGATCATCCCCCTAATTCGTAATAGTTTAATTTCTTCCGCTTTAGGCCCGTCATGGCGACATGAGACTAGTTGCTTTTTTCTAGTATATTTTCTTGTTTAATATTCAGTTTAATTTGTATAATACTCAGCTTCGAACCCTGCATCATTACAGACATTATTCCAATTCTTCTCCAGGATTCGTCGCATCAAATGACTGCACATTACTTATCAGCTTATCATTCTTTACGACATTTTCCAAATATTGTTGTACAGCTTAGAGCCGGTTTCACCACCGACAAATAAGCTCTGGATAGGTTATTGGGCAGATTTGACAGTTGTACCTAATATGAAAAATATGTCAAATTATGTGCCAGATAAGCTATCTATATATCTTATCTATAATATCTGTCGATGGTGAAACCAGCCCTTAGCTTTTTGCTTTGCGTTATTACAACCTCCTTCTCTTTATTCTTCCCAGGATTTTTCGCATCAGACAACGGCACAGTGGTGGAAGGGTCGGACCTGCTGCTGACCTGTGACGTGGCCGGCTCCCCGCCCCCGCAGATCATGTGGTCCAGGGACAGCAGCAATGGGGTAAGTGGAATAAGTGACATTGTGGTAGTGCTTCCGTGAAAGACAACAAGCAATGTAAGTATATCTATCGCAGCCATCTGGTTAATTCAGCCGTAAATTTGGAAGGCAGTCAATTGAATGCTTAGACTTATCATTGATTGGACTAGCATAGCATCACTCAACGTTCTTACAGTAGGTATTTAAATTTGCTGTCCGAAGCACAGAGAAAAAAATTGCCTTTAACGAGTTTCTTGCCGGTTCTTCTCGTTACATTCTCCCGCCATAGGGTTTGTGAACCGATTGTATAACTCCTTTGGCATTCACAAGTGCTTGTCACAGCCCTGACCGAATAAATGATATTGAATTTGAATTTGGAGGAACTCGAAATTTTTGGTTACCTCTCCTGTGAAAGTTGCATAACAGCTACAATCGCAGGGCGAAACCGAACTCCTCACATGAAACACTCAACTAAAACAACTACTAAGTAGATACTAAGACATTCTACAATTAGACAGCTTTAATTAGCGTACAGTTGCGTACATAAACTGTACGCACAATATGACCACCATGACCAAAGACAGTGGCTATTTTAGACGGAATTTACAGAAATCTAGAAACGGAGAGATGTTTATACAAACTGAGTCAGACAGTCAAGATTATTTGTCGAGTTACTAATGTTAACTATGAAAATGGTTACTAGGAAATAGCTAAAGAAATGACACAATTTTGAACCGTTACTAGGAAATGCTAAAGAAATGACACACGATGTATTTGGGAAAAGAACAACTTTATTAAAATGTCTTAGTATATTATTATTTTAGGCAGAATAGGTAGGCAGGATAAAAGTCCTAAGATATTTATGATTTTTAAGTTTTTGCATTTTTAATGCTATTTGTTTCTCAAATTTATTTTTTATAGAAAAATATTGAAAAAACGACTCGGCAACAAGTTATTCTCAGACGGGACTCGAACCTGCTACCTTTGGTTATCCACTGTAGAGTACTGTAGTATCCACAAATTACAGCAGTGGGCCGGATACCCAAAGGTCACAGGTTTGATTCGAGTCCTGTCTGAGACTTGTGGCCGAGTCGATTTTTTCCAATATTTATCTATAAAAAATTTATCATATTGCTAAGATGGTTTTTTATAGTGATTTTTATTGCCGTTGCATACATACTAAGATATACAGCACATCAAATAATTGGATAAGGTTCGTTTATATTCGGTAGAAACGCTGCTTAATACCTCATAGGTACATTTTTGTTGACGTGATGATACGAATACTTTCTCGATACTTTTAGACAGTTTTAAGTGCTTGCTATAACGTGGTCAGTTTACCTTTTTCATTATGTGTTTTTTATCTGAAAGAACATAGTTCAAGTGTGGTCTCCCATATAATTTTTACGAAGATCTGGCTAGTAGTTTTTTCATAATCCTGAAAAATATAATTTACGTTTTGGCAAGTAGTCGTTTACCTAGATGACATCATTGTTGTGTATGGGCTGATTTTTTGTGTAAGTAACGGCATATGATGTAACAAAAAATTGTAAAATAAAAACATTTTATAAAAAAAAAACTGCCCTCTGCCACCTGTAGACTAAAAATTTAAAATAAAAATAATCATCTTTACAGAACGTACGCCTGCAAGAAAAAGACGGCAACTTCTCCCTAAACAGCGTGTTCATGAAAGCCGTCAGGCGCGAGCAGGCCGGCAAGTACTACTGCTACATCATGAACAGCCTCGGACACGCCGAGGCTGAGCTCAGCGTCAAAGTACTGCGTAAGTATCGTTTCAGTCGGGTTTCAATCGTGTTTCAATCGCGTTTCAATTGTAGTGTTATTTTACACAATTATAGTAGCACTACATTGTAAAAAAGGCTGAGCTCTGCGTTAAAATACTGCATAATTAGTGGCGAGTTACAATAGCTCTTATAGGTTGCATCGCCCCTATATCCTACAATTAAGTAAAATAACGTTAGTTATTTAATCATTATTTCCATCTAATAATCTTTATGAAGTTGTAAATATTTATTTATAAAATTCTTATTATGTTCCAGACAAGCCAAGGGTACACGTTCACCAGACGGAAGTGAACTCTGCCGTCCAGGTGGAAGCTGTGATGCAGTGCTCCGCTCATGGAGAACCGACGTAAGTATTATTGACTGATTACTGTAAATAAATAAATAAAAAGGTTTTTATTTCGTTTCAACATTCATTAAAAACAAACTGTATTTAGAACTAACATAGTAGGCTTTCCAGATGTCTGTAGCAGGTAGGCTCTTTCATGTCTTAATAAATACTTATGTATGATAAATTTTAAATTGTAAAATATTGGTAATATTCAACTCGGCTACAAATGAATTCTCAGATCGGACTCGAACCCACGACCTTTGGAAACCGGGTCCAACGCTCAAATCACCGAGACTTGCAGACCACCGTCGAACTCTCCAACACTTTTATATTTTTAATACCCTGTAGGCCAGCGTTGTCCCATCCCATTTGTAGCCGAGATGATTTTTTCCAATATCTTTCTGTTTAAAATTTATCATAAGTATAAAAATAGTATTGAAAAATGCAAAAATAAAAAAATCATAAAATATTTATGTATTATTTGTAGCTAGATAAGATTAATTAAAGCTAACCTTTTGAAGATGGGACGATCTGCAAATGTTGTGTGACATTAATTCCTTATGCTCAGATATATTCCTCCTGTCTCCTTCTAATCTTTAATTTCCTGGAGATTCAACGCTTAGTAGTCGTATCTTTCTCTATAGGCGAATAAATATTTATAAGGCTTCAGTTATTTAAGCGTGGTAATAAATTCCTCGTTTATTTCATTGTTTTTAGAAAAAACATAGTTTAACTTGGCGAATTTAAGGACTTATTTAATACAAATACCTACACGTCATTATTTTGTTTTCGCCCTTAGTTGCGTTCTAAAAAATTTTTGGCCAACAAATAGGTGCTATAAAAAACCCTATGAATTAACTACAATCACTGTTAGATTGTTATGTTCAAATAAAATAAATTATTTGTACAAAGCAAATTAAAGTAATAAAGTGAAATTAGAACTTTAATTTCAAAAATGACAATAAAAAAATTCTGACAAGTAAATACTATACGAATATCTCATCACTTTTTTCTGCTCTTTCCAGCCCATCGATCTCTTGGTACAAGGACGGCAATCTCATCGACTTCTCATCGAGCCAGTTCGTGATCACCACCGAGGGATCCCACTCCAACCTCACCGTCACCCCGCAGGAGGACCAGGACTTTGGCACTTTCACATGCGTGGTACGTTAAGTACAAAAGTGGTCACGCCTTTGAGAGAGACACACAAAGAGAGAGGGAGAGACGCAGCACACACACTGCACACACACACACACACACACACACACACACACACATACACACACACACACTCAAATGCACAACACGCAACACGCACTCTTGATCTTCATGTCCTGAACATAAAATAACTGAGTCCTGTTTCACACAATCTAAACGTAAGTCCTGAGTAGCTTACTTGACGGATGATTTGGCAGTTGTGATATGGAAAATATGTCATATACACTGTCAAGTAAGCTACCTACTCAGAACTAACTTTTAGATTGTGTGAAACAGGCCTTTAGCAAAATTGCAAAGTACCTAAGCAGCGTCAGACTATATGCGGCTGATGAATGCGATATCGTTATCTTAATTTTACTTAACAACTTCTTTGAACCTTGAGCATTACAGAAAGACAGCATTAATTATTTATAATTTTATTCCATCTTTACTCCCAGGCTCGGAACAACCACGGCAAACACAACCGTTCCATCGAGCTAGTTCAGAAACCCGTGGTAGAAGACTTAGACTTCGAGAGCAATAAGCTCTCCTGGACCGTTGTCTCGCACCAACCGCTGGACATCATCGAGCTGCAGCTGAGAGACGACAAGGTAAGACGAGAACATGAATGGTGATGGACGATAAGGAAGACCACGAAAACATTTTATAGATGCGCGTACATAAATACATCCCTTGCCAGTTTGGCAGACCATCAAAAGTGCTCATTACCACACCTCAACGATGTCACATTTGACTTTGATTAGGTTCTTCTTCTTCTTATCGAGTGAGGATTAGTGACAACCTCTGATGTCAGAGTTTATCAAGCCGCATTTAAAGCCTCTGACTTGGCTTAACGACTGCAATCAAATAACGTGCCCTCCGAAGCACGGAAGCGCTCAGTTATAATGCCACTTTACGGTCACCCATCCGACACCTGACCGGGCGGAACTTTGCTTAACAATTGTGATCGAATACGATCAGTCTGTCAAGCGCGGCCATGAGCGCTTCAGTCCGGTCGGTCGGTCGGTTGTTGTTGTCGGGAAATGATAGTGACGGGTTGCCAGCCCATCACTGCAACTTTTCGAGTATGCCCTGTCCATTTACAGGCTCTTACTTTCTACACTGAAAACCCCAATATGGGAAAAGGAAGACGACAGAAAAGATGGATAGGTTATTGGCATAATGATGAAAGACAAGGGATGACTGGTGACAGCGTAGAGCGGACAAGGACTCAAATAGAATCAGGATAAAGTCGTGGTAATGAGGAGTGGAATTGATGCATGGGATGTAATGATGATGTATCAGCTGGTGAAGTCTGGAGTAAAAGAACTTGACTTTGACAGCAATAAGGTCTTCTGGACCTGGGTCACGCTCCAACCGCTGGAATCATTAAATTGCAGTTCAGGGATGAGAAGGTGGGTAGTACAAGGAATTTATGTAGTGTATACATAGTGAAAATGGACGGAGAGGAAGACCACAAAAAATATGGATTATGAAAAAGAAAGGAGTGAATGAGATGACAGGTGATAAAGTGACTTCGAAAGTAAAGAGCTGAACCGTGGTCTCGCACCAACCGTTGGAGATCATCGAGCTGCAGCTCAGCGATGAGGAGGCAGGTATGGGTTCTTACAATGGGAATAATGAAGGGACTATCGCTTCTCTTGCTAGCTAGAAGCTTGCAGTACAGTAATCTTGTAATGCAAGAAATTTTAATGTTGTAATGTATGATAAAGTCCTCTTTGCGAGTTGAAAATTGTTTACGGTTAGAATAACCAATGTAATTTTATATTAGTATTTTGTTGTGATAGAAATTTACCTGCCTGATGTGTTTAAGTCCCTTCTCAATTTGACGACTCAGTATAAAATAAAACAGCCTTTAACGTGTTTCTTGCCGGTTCATCTTGTTACATGCCGTAGGGTTTGTAAACCGTTAGCGTAGCTTCTTTGACGTTTATAAGTGCTTGTAACAGCCTAGACTAGATAAATTATTTTAAATCTGGTGAATAGTGGAAATTAATGGTCAGGAACGTTGATGGATGGAAAGGAAGAAGTATAAAAATGTGAGCGTTGGTGCGTGGCGGCCGAAATAATATTGACAGACATACTAGTCGAATATGCCTTGATAGCAGATGGCTCATTCTGTGTTTTTCTTTCGATTTCACTTCTCGGAACAAGAAAATCTCCGTAGCTCAATGGTTAGAATAGTGGGCCAGTTACTCAAAAGTAACGGGTTCGAGTCACGTCTGGGCGATATGAGAAAGTGGATATTTCGTAGTAGGTATTTTTCTCGTTTGAAACTAACATCAAACCCTCTATTCTAGGTCGGCAACTTCACGAAGATAAACATCCCCATCCCACCCCCATCTGGCCACCAGTACAAAGTGGTATACTTGGTGGAAGCGGCAGCAGGAAGCTACGAGGCACTGGTGAAGGCGAGGAACGATAAGGGGTGGAGTAGGGCTAGCGAGCCCATGTTCATCAACTTAGGTAACTTTGGACTTTATATTGCAAGTCACAGGTTAACTGTCAAATTCCGAAACGCCTTTTCGAGAACTGATACTTAGGTATAGCACATGTGGCAGCAGCAAAGTCTACTTCGAAAACTCAAAATGTCATTGTCGAGTTCCAGTCCAGCACTGGCCGGGGATGCACATATTCCAGTGAGCAATCAGCCAGTGAGCTGCTAAATAGGAGCAGTCGGATTTTGCTTTGACGTTTTCTGCTTACAGTCACGAGTTGGCGACCGTAGTTGTCAAGAAGTTTTCTTGTTTTCTAACATCAATTCCACTGTTTATTCCAATCCGCGTAGAAGGTGGCTCTAGTTACATTATGCCAGCTGTAAACAAAAGTTTTTGACAAGATTTTGATATTAAATAACTCACTAAAGGGGTTTGAATGAATGAGACGCATTTAGAAAATTTTTCACGATGACGTCTCACGAGAATACCTATATAAATGAACAAGGGACACACAGAGGAACAAAAAATATTATGACATACATAATGCCCTAAAGTGTCACGTTTGACAGATAATTAGAGTTCAAAATGAATAATGCCGACCCAAAGTATCACATTTGTATCTTTAACTCCAATTATCTCACTAATCTGACACTTTAGGGCATTATGTTGTATATATCATATTTTTTGTTCGTCTTACCCTAATCAGCCGCGCGGGGCGATTTTGAAAAATGTTTAAAATGGTGGACCGGTGACGAGGCCAAAAGGTTCAAACCCCTTTGTTTTTTTTTATTACATTGTAAAAGTACAGACCACAATGTAAAAATTGGTTTGACGACAATTCAAACTGCCCTTAATGTTTGGTGTTTTAATTCTCGCCTTCTAATGCAAAATAATTAAAAGTGACAATAGCGACAATAAAAATACTTTTCGACGCCAAGGTAGACTACTTTACTCCGTTCCGTTATTTTCTGGTCATAATCATTTTGTAGGAGAAGACGAGGCATCAAGATTTCATTTTTTTTGTTTTACATTACTGTCATTAGTGAAAACTATACCTATTTTAATATCATTTTGTGTCTAAAAATTATTTGCACATCATATTTTTACTGCCTTTTATTTATTTTTTCATGTTTTAACAATGCATGTTTTTTATTTTGTTTTATTTTTCATTTTTAGACACACAAGCTATGCCCATCCAGACTGCCTCAGGTAAGTTTATAATTTAGTTTATTATTTGTTTTTGCTAATTTTTTGGTTACTTACCTTCTTGTAATTCATATCATAAAAAATCGGGTAGAATAACCATATTTTTTTAATAGGGCTTGTCGACGGCCGTTTTCACCAATCACTCTATTTCACATTAAATGTAACGTTATTATAGTTATCTAAATAAATGACAAACATTTATAACAATTGTAAACTTTGAATCAAAAGACATTAAAATCTAAATCACGTATTAATCCCATAATTAGTTGTGGATAGAGGTCTTCTTCGTTCAAAGTCAATTCCAAATTAAATAAATATTTCCAGACTTTTTTTTCAGGTTTAAGAAGCGTTTTTAATTTTTATGAGAAAACATGACTTTACTCTCAAAGTAATTTTTTTTAACCGTTATTTTCTTTTATAATATTTTTCTTTTTTCAGTGTTCTCGCAACATGGTAACCATGGATACGTACATTCCATCCGGCCAGCGACAGTTTTTCTTTCCTCAGCCATCATGTATCTACTCGTACGAATGTTCTAAAGACGATAGCATAGCTTATTTATTGTTAGTATACCAATATTTGTGTTAGAGCGGGATAGAACACAATTGTACCTTACGTGTGTTGAAAATACGCTTTCGAATGTAATCGTAGCAAGTGGCGATTTTTTTTTTGTTTTTTTTTATAAAAAAATGAGACAGTTTTGAAATACGCAATTAAAAATCTAACCAACCAAAATTCTGTAAAAAAATATTGGTATAAAAATTTACAAGAAATATGAAGCATTTTTAATACTTATTTACATACAAAAACTATTTTTGAGCTGCCTAAAAACCGCCGAGACTGTATCAATATATAAAAAAAACCATATATCATGGGTAAAATATGCTGTCTCAAAGTATAAACCAGTTACAAAAACCCAGTTTTTATTATGATTTCGTCTCTGTTTTTTTGTATTTGTTGTACAGATTAATATAATTTAAGGAATATATTAATTTTAATTTAAGTAAAAGACCTAATAGAAGTTGTTTAAGCAATGTTACTTAAATAAAAAAATTATTGCATCTTTATGTAACAAAAATAAGTCTGCATTTTCTTTTGAATTATTTTCTCTTTTTGATAATTTACCAGTCTTTTTTAATTTGTAAATACTATCAATTAATTTACACAAGTGAAATTAGAATTAGATAAAATATGAATGGGCTTTTTAGAAGATTGCTTTGCTATTTTAATGAATATTCCTTTATTATTTTCGTATTTTCAATTCTTAATAAGTAGTTATTTTCTCAAATTGATTACTTTTAATATTTACAATAATAGTAGGTAATTATTACCAAAGTGTAATTAAGAATCACATTTAGATTTTAAGTTTTAAGTGCAGTCTATAATTTAATAAAACAAATAAATTACATTAATTTAATTTCTCAAAATAGAGATATCTTTATGAATTTGATTAAAATTATGAATTTTCTCATACGATTATTTTTGATATTGCTTTTAAAATGAACCAGGCATGCAGCTAACAATCAGATAAATAAATAAAAAAAAAATGTTACTATGTATCCCACTAAAATAGTATTTTAGGCATTATTGTAAATATCTGTTGAAATAAATAAAGTACATTATTAATAATAACAATGAAATCAACTAAGTACAGTTGCCATAATACTTTATAAAAATAAATCTGACTAGCAAATAGTTAAATAAATTATAATGAAATATTTTACCATTTACATAATTTTTATAATGTGCCTGTATTGTATACAAATAAATAAATAGTTCCAGTAAAAGGTGCTTAACCACTTTTGTAAACGTGTATTTTAATCTTCCATTTATGAAGTAAATGTTAGTTTATATAATTATAACAGCTAGTCTTATCATAATCACAGTTACATAAACAATGGGTTAAAAAAGAACACCATAAAACTATTAATTTCATTAATAACAAGGTTATAGTTTATTTTCACAACCCTAATGTGCTATTATTATTAGCACGCTCATCCAATATAGCATTATTTAACACGCTATATCACGCAATAAGGGCCCCTACCGCGTAACGGCTATGCTATCGCATTCGCTATAGCGATATATATTATGTCTCTGTAAAGAATTATGCATTCCTACAGCGCCTTCAGTCAGACAATTAGATAAGACAATAAAATCGTAAACGCGTAGCGGTCTTTCCGACTCGTACGTCCGTTTCGACCGATCGGATGTGTATTGAGTGTTCAAACAAATGTATGGCACAAGCCTTCCGATTGTCTGATCAGACTATTGGATCCAACTATCGGAGAGAAAAAATTGACGTGTATTCCCAGCCTTAAGGTGACATGTGAGCGTGCAATAGTGGCACGTTATGGGTACGACTTTGAGTCCATATTTTGAGGATCATTCGTATGAAGGAGTATTATTAGTCGTGTAAATAAGCTGTAACCTCAATAGTCTAGTTATAAAAAAAACTGTCATTATGGAAAAGACCTCAGAACAATAGTAAAAGGTAGCCATTTTCTACTAGAGTCAAAATGGCGGCGGATTTCGCTATACTTCGATTATGATTATTAGTAAGATGGAAAATGTTTCGTTTTAAAATGACCCGTCAATCTCTCATCATTTTCATCATAAGAAAAATGACATTGTATTATTTTATTATAAAAACCAAGTTTGAATTGGCCGAAGCGATACTAAAAAGGTTCGTTCATATCATTAACACGCCTTTTTACACTAGGCGTCCTAGTGTGAACACCGCTTTATCATGCGTTATGATCAAGATGTGAGCGTGATAGTGGTATTGACTCGATAACGTGTACGTACGTGTATAACGTGTCACGGTCCCACATATCTTAGCGGAAGAAACAAGACAGGACTCTGCGCTATAATCATATCGCATGATAGCCACAGTGAACTAAGGAACTAACAGTAGGTAGTACAACGCCCTTGAAACCTCGCGCAATGCCGCTTTTGACAAGACTTTATTAGTATTTGACAGGACATTGTCCCGAGTGAGCGTATGGCAGCTCGGTCAAAATATATGTATGTCGCAACCATCTGGTAAAATCAGCCATTTGATTGAAAGGCTAGCCCGTTAATAAAGCCCTGGTTTTTTGAACTAGCATCATTTAACGTTCAACTAGTTAGCTTATTGCAAGTTAGCCCTTTGAAGATGGCTGGCGTTAATTCAGCCACGTGATTCAAATTTAGTTGAACTTTTTTGCTACTGGGGCGCTCGCTGGTAGTCTCAAAACAAATATGGCGTCAGATAGCTCGCATCAGCTGGCAATTAATATGAATATTGATATATGTAATAAAATGTGTGATAAAAATATGCCTGATATTACTCCTTGGACTACATGTTTTCACGAATAGTTTGAGTCTATAATGACATCTCATTTAATGAGACGGCTAAATATGACGTTCAGCCAAGTCATTAAACGTTTCATTCTACGACTGGGCTAGTTATCCCTTAGCCATTTCATTTAATGCCGGTGTTTAATTAAAGGGCTAGCCCTTTAATTGAACGGCTGATTTAACCAGTTGGCTGCGACATTATATAATTACGCGCCTCGGTCTCGCTAGCTCCACTCTCGCCCCGCGAACCCCGCACGATTGCTCTGTCAAAACGTGTCCGCATGTTTCACACCGCGAACGATAAAACTTATCTGCTAGCGAATTTACTAGCCGGGTAGCAAACCCAGCGAAGCTAAACGAACTTTTTTCGTTTAGCTCGTAACTCCAATGCGCTTGACAATATAAACCATGTATCCCGTAAATTAGACATTTAATTTTAAGTATAAACAAATTGTTGTAACAAAAATTGCTAAAACATTTCACGTATTATAATAAATATGCATATTTTGCATCTTTAAAAATCAGATTATTACCATTACCTACTTCTGTACTGTGGGTGCCTTCTTGAATGTGAACGAAGGTGATATTTTTGTCGTAATTAAATAAACGATTAATGTTTGTACATATATTTATATCAATCGTTTTATTTTTCACCTTCTTCAGACCTGTAATACAAGATAGGTGAGTATTTACGTTTGTACCCAACGAGCCACACAGTTACTCGTTGGGAGAACAATTTATATAAAGAATTCCCAACGAATCACAACCCGGAGGTATATAATATTTTTAGGTGAAAGTACCAGGATCGCATAGCTAACCAGGAATTATTTAAAACATTTTGAAATGTTACTAAAAATAAATACAATACCAAATATATGTTTCGGGTAAATACAGTGCACTAAATACCTAATCAGCAAAACTTGTATTATTTCAATTATAAATGCGCGAAGAAACTTAAGATGTGCTTAATAAAAGTTCTTGTTTAGTGTGTAAAAGGTTGATAAGATATTTTCCCTAACGCCTATATCATTCCTTCCTTCGGGGCGTGTGCCTCGTTGAACAAACGAATATTTTTAACGGTCTCACATCAAACTAACCTTATGGAAATCCGACCGTGACCTCATACAGAAGGAACTAAATACCTGTAAAAGGAACTTAACATAAAATTTATAGTAATTAGCTAAAAAGAATCAGTCTCCAAATTGTTCAGGAAAGGAGAATGCCAAATCCTGCCTGACCATGCGCAAAGCCAGCGTCAGAAGCAAACATGTAGGAAAATAAACATTCGTAATTACGGTTTCGTATAATGTAATAAATTAAAACATTCATTTTAGGGTATAAAAGTTAAATACAAAATAAAAGCTACACTGATTTCCTGCAACACCATTATTTTTATTTAGTTTTACGCTTCCCGTGACAGGCAAAGGCTGTAGGTAGATACAGCCATATCGTAACATTGGACACAAACAAAAGATGCATTTATTGACACATTTTATACATTATAATGTTTTGGTATGGTTTCTTTAATAATAGAAAATCCAAACCATTAAAAAACTGCAGATAATTAATAAATAAGCTTAATCTTTTGACAGATTAAACAGGTCTACAAACATGGCGGCAAAAGAAATATACGATGCAACGCTCTCTACTCTGTTATTTTGATGTTAACAAGATTATAATAGAGTTAGTCGTTGGTTGCGTTTGAGCTAGCTGTCAGTGCTGTTTAAACGTATTTTCCGTATTATTTTCTTCGATTTCTTGAATCTCTTTTGCGGGAAGTGTATAACGTTGAGTTGAGTAATCCTCCGTTGGACCTACATTTCTGATCAAAGTGGGTTTGTGCTGTGCGTAAATTGTTGAGTAATCTACAATGGTGTTGCAGGAAGTCAGTGTCGCTTCTTATATTATTTAACTTTTAAACCCCAAACTGTTTTTTTTTAATTAATTAAGAAATTGGAAACCATTATTAAAAAGATATATTTTAATACATATTTGCTTAAAGCGCCGGCTTTGCGCATCTTAGGCGATATCCTTAAGTAAATCTGGCAATCTCCTTTGGTCTAATCGTTCTAACTATATACACGCGCGAGCAAAACTATGGAATCACCTAGTTGTGATAATACTACGATTACAAGTGATCTCATGAACTAAATAACTAATGTAAACTAATGATTATGTTATTATTTCAAAGGTATTACTGTAAACTTCATAACCAATTTCATTATGCTATCCTCGTTTAAGTGGAGGTGTGAAAAGAGCACATTTTAATCTTTCTATACGCGGGGAGTTGCGCGACTTCAACCTTATCTCTTGATCTAGTAAGGGGTGTCCAACATAATATTATGGAGGGTCAGGTTTAGTATTTTTGTAACCGTAGTGGGCCAATAGAAATGCCCAATAGCGAAAGTTTGTAAGCACTCTCATAGCTATTGATGTCGTCGCGGGCCGTACGTTGGACGGTCCTAGTCTAGGGTCTTGGATTTCCTTATCTGTAGTGCTTTTATAGGGGTTGAGGTAGCGCAACTCGCCACATATAGAAATATGTTATTTTCCTTACTTCTTTACTTAAAAGAGGATAGCAAATGATATACGGGTGTAATTGAAAGTAAGTATAGTACAGTCAAGGTCAAAGATATGTATAGGTACACAACTAGTTGCCACAAAACGTAAACATCTATATTACTATAGATATGGAAACAGCCAAAGAGTTTAGAGTCTCCCCGTCATTCATAAAAAAAACTACAAAAATAAGTATACAACTATTTGAAAATTACTTGGTAAACAGACAAGTGCAATAATATGTATCCATAGGTACCTCATTAATTTAGAGATCAACGTAATCATAAATATGTACCTACATTATAATAAGTAAGTAAGTACTTAAATAAAAACATATTTTATAAAAAAAATAAACTTTAAAATCTTTAACTTAAGTCTTTGTAATCGTTAATGCATGTTGATTGCTAGCTTACGCCCAAAATTAATAACCTATCTCTAGATATGGATAGGGCTATCTGAGATAGTTGCCTAGGCTTTTTTGTTAAATTGACCAAAATAACGACGGTTGCTAGCTAACGTAACCAGTAGGTTTTCTAGGCAACTTTCTCAGTAATCCCTATCCATATCTAAAGATAGGTTATTAATTTCGGGCGTCAGAGACGATGACAAATTTTGAAATAGATGTTACATTCGCTAAGCCACAGGTTATATTATTCCGATACACATTTCGGCTGTATGTGTATGTAGCCAGCTTAGGTAAAAAAAAAAGAAAAAAAAAGGATAGTATCTAAGTACCAAACCTATATTTTGGGTAAATAAATCGCAGTAAATAGCCTGCAAAAGTTGTTTTATTTCAATCAAGTTTTTAGTTTTTTAGTACAAGCGATTGGATTGGCGCTGCAGTAGACCGGCCACACTGGCTGCACCTTAACGCCGCGCATCAGCATTCGCCATCTGGGAAAAGTACATGACTAAATTTATGTTTTTTTTTGTCTAGGTGTCTACACTAATATTAAAAAAGATTAAGTTTGTAAAGTGATTATAAATTTTTAATTTTGCATTTTACAATGCTATTTATAAGTAATAAATATTAAACAAGAAAAGATACTAGAAAAAAGGAACTTGTCATATCAAATCAAATCATTTTATTCACATAAAACAGAGTTCGTTACAGATGGTCATAAACAATGTTGATCTTCCGTTTTGCTAAACAAAGGGCATCTAAAATGTCACTATAAAATAAAAAGAAATGATCAATAGGTAAATAATTGCAAATAAATAATAAAATTGTATATCTTTTTAACCGCCTCTGTGGTTCAGTGGTACAACCACCGGTATCAGACCCAGGGGTCCCGGGTTCGATTCCCAGCGGGGGTACATATTGTATTCGGTTTGGTTGGTGGTAGGACTTGTTGTAAGCCCGCCTGGCTAGCTACCACCATCTTATCTAAGCCTGACGCCATAACAACAATGTTTTCAGCAGTTCGAGATAAGATAGCCAGTTCCTCAGTGGTTGAGGATTCCGGGAGAGGCTCGCTTCCCTCTTCAGCCTTTTCATTACTTAACATCATGTATGATGAAGGCTAAGAGACTCCCCGTCATTCATTAAAAAAAATCTTTATGTTATCAATAAATAATAATAATAATTCATTTTATGTCATTTTTTTTATTAAAATACTCCTCAATTGTATAGAAACATTTCCCTGTTCACCATATTTATCCTCATTATAGGTAAACTAAGCTCCGTTATTGATTTTGGTAATATGATGATGTAAAATATGCATTTAGCATAACAATTCCTTTCGTATGTATTTTATACATTGTATGCCATTTGGGTAACATCAACATACTATGGGGTCTCGCTAATCTTCAGGTATCTGTATTTTTTAAATTAAAAATATGGGGATGTTTCTTAATAAAAATAGAACAGTCTAATATGTACATAAAGGGGAGGGTAAGCAAATTTAGTTCTGGAAATAATTGCCTACAGGACGTCATTGGAGGAACGTCACATAAAGCTCGGATACATTGTTTCTGCGATATGAAGGCTTTGTTTACGTCAATTGAGTTTCCCCAGAAGATTACCCCGTATCTTAGATTGGATGCGACATATCCGTGATAGTTACGGATATGTACAAAGAACTAAAGTAACTGACATCGCTCGAAGGATTGCTCAGCGGAAATACAGACACATAGCGAGAAGAACCGATGGCAGAGGGGGCGGTTCTGGATTGGCGACCGTGAACCGACGATATGGTGCGCAGTCGCGGGAAGCCGCTGGATGCGGACAGCGCAGAACTGATCGTCGTGGAGATCCTTGGGGGAGGCCTATACCCAGCAGTCGGTGTATGTATGTGTATGCATGTAGCCGAGACGACGAAGGAAACCGCGAACTTGGCGGCATGAGGTGAACGTACATGAGACGATCGCTACTATAATGAAAGCTATACAGGACCAACAAAGAAAATGATCACTTCATGCCATGCTATGGCCGCTGTCAGATGGCGAGTTTTAGACATCGCCAAGTAAATATCAAGGGTTGTGTGTAGGTACTAATTCATTTCTATAGTACTTAATACAAAGCCAAACATAATCTCAGGGCTCTGGCGCTATGGTTCTACGCTCTCGGTCTGAGATTGACTCCGCCATTTGGCAATTTTCGCCATCCGAATCCTAATCTTAACTAATATTAAAAATGCGAAAGTGTGTTTGTTTGTCCTTCCTACACGTCCTCTAAGCAACCAATCGACTTGATTTTTGACAAAGAGTTAGTTGAAAGGACGAAGAGTAAAATAGACTACTTTTTATCCCGATATTCCCACAGGAACGGGAACCACGCGGGTGAAACCGTGGGCAGAAGCTAGTAGGTAATAAAACAAAAGCAACGGGACTCAAACGCGACATTAATTCTGTTGCAACAGCCGTGGTCACAAGCATGCTGGGGCGGTGCGCAGCGTCGTCTATTTGACCACTCTCAAATTGTTACTTTTTTATTTTTATTATCGTAGGGTAGTTTTAAACGGTAAAACTCGCGTTAATCCACGCTGATGATATTTAAAAACCGTCCCCAAAAAATTTTTTTTATTTTAATCGCCTGTCGTCTGCCACCAGTCTGTAGCATCTAGCAACACAACTGAAACGTCAAGCTGTGAGTTACACTACAAAATTAATATCGTGTTTGAGTCCCGTTGTTTTCCATTTATAATATTCTGTAATAAAGTTACAGAATCTTCACCTATGAGTATCGAGTCGTGCGTAAGTATACCCGTTGGCGCTGGCGTTGGTAGCCATGTCGGACCACAGACGCTCAGCCACCGCGCACAGTCGCGGCCAGATGTGGTAGTCCAAATTACCTGAGAACATCAGCTAGAATGTCATTCACTTGTAGGTCAATCGACGCAACGTCAGCATATTTAAAGGGTCATATTGAAAAAGGTAAAGATGCAAATGTGGTTTCGTCTATATGTTGTAAAAAATAACGCATCTTTATAGATTGCACCAGCCGCAGTCAATGAGATGGTTCAAGTCTACAAACAACAATTGATAATATCATCCATTTATGGAAACATAACAGTAGAACTCGCCTATTCATTCGCTTTACCATAAATGGCCTTTTTTCTTTAACTTTTATCGATGGTAAATGTCGTTATTGCAAATATCAATATCTAGAGCTACAAACACCTACTTAAAGTTAATCACTTTTTATACTAGACAATAAATAATAAATATTGAATACAATCACACCAATTATCTAGCCCACGTTAAGTTTCATGAAGAACTTGTGTTATGGACACTAGATAACGGATAAACAACTTATATACTTTTTTTTGTAAATACATACATAATATACATATTAAACACCCAGACCAAGACAAATAGACATGTTCATGCACACAAATATTTGTCTTGTCCGGGGATCGAACCCAGTACCTCTGACGCAACCCGGGACCGGGACCTGCGCCAAACAGGTCGACAAAACAGCTGGACTAATCAAGATAATTTATTTTAGTGAATTCGTTTTGTCTCCGCCTACAATTATACCTACCTACATGAAGTATTCTAAATTGCTTCAAACATTATAACTAACCTATTTTTACTCCTTGTGATTTTTTTTCTGTTACAGCAAGTATTGTTTCTTATTGTTTTTTAGTCGATTCTTTTACTTCTTTTTAATAGATCTTTAAACATATAAGTATTAGTATCAAACCTGAGTCCACCAAATCAGTCCATAGCGTAGCTTCACCACCTTCGATGGCAAAAACTTCGACGTTTTTCCATGACTTCCATGCGTACATCTCTTGCCAGGTTCTGTAAAGTTTAAAAAATGATGATAAATGAATTAAATCAATTAGTAATACCTACTACTAAAAACCTATACCCATACGCTAATACCCAGCAGTAAGTCTCATGTGGCTGAGACGACTACTAGAAAAAAAACAACTACTCTCTCCAAGTTACTTAGAGGGGACTCGAATCCGCGACCTTTGGATTTCCAGTCTACTGCTCTTCTCTCTCTTATGAGGACCTAACAACTTTTTGAGGTCAGCGTCGGTCATTTGATCAACAAGAGGAATTTCCTCGCATTTAAAAGGTTTTTTACAAATATTTGATAAAAAAAGTCAATTAATGATGATGTTTTTTCATTAACAATCCTATTTAATGAAATTTTGTCCTGGAAAAACAACTAAGTACCTAGGTCTTACATTGCAACTAAGTGTTATTTTTTAAACATAATTAAAATAACGAATCTAGTACTGCCCACTGTAGTAATTATTTAAATGAAGTTTAATATAATGCCTGCAACATATTTAATAATTGAGATACAAGTATGTCAGTTTCAACTTTATAGCATGGCTTTATGAGCTTTTACGCTAGTCTTCTAGAATAAAATTACTATAAAATGGCGCAAAAACACTAAACTAAGTAATGGAAAGAACAATGATGATATTATGCGGCCTACATATCGTCGGCAAAGAGTGAAAACCTCGTAAGTCCTCTTTTTTGTCTAAAACACTTTTTTGCATTTTTTGAAAGAAAACCTCTTATCTCACGATTCTATGTACAACGAATGGCGTTGTACTTTGAATGAAATACGAGACACGAGAGAAAGAGGATTTACGAGGTTTTCACTCTTCAATACTCAATACTCAATTATTTATTGCATTCCATAATGTACACGAAAGATGGTGAACATAAATAAAAGATCATCATGGACCCTGACGGGCACGCAATAGGGTTTAGAAGAGAGGAGGCGCTAATTAACATTAGATAGCAAAGTTTTACATCCAAAAAATAAAAAAAATATAATAATTAGAAAAAAAAAACAATTATGACACAAAGTAATTTTAGATGACAGTTTTTTAAATACCATTTTTTATTTAATAGTGTCGTTGAAGTATTCATGTAAACTGTAATAGCATTTATTTATAAGAAATTTTTTTAATTGGTTTATAAACAAAGAATGTTTACTTTCATTAATTATTAAAGATGGTAATTGATTATATATTTTAATGGACGCATGCAATGTACTATTAGATGTTAATTTTAGTCTGGAACCGGGTAACATTAATTTATTTTGGTATCGCGACGGATATTTAGACGGATTATCTTGTCGTTTTTTATAAAATTCGCTATGCTTACGTACAAATTTGCAAACCTCTAAGATATATAGACAAGGTAGAGGCAGTATTGAATATTTTTTAAAGTATGGTTTGCAGCTCTCCGTTTGTTCAATGTTGGCTATGATGCGAATTAATTTCTTTTGCATGGTGAGTAGCACAGCCGCGTCCGTGCTGTTGCCCCACAGCACCACTCCGTAACTTAGCCAAGCATGCGCGTAGGCGTAATAAGTAACTATTGCCGTTTCTATATCGGTAGTCTTCGCCGACGATATATGAATGTTTAGAAGAATATTCCACTTTTATAAACTACTGAGGACGACATTTATTAGTGGTTACGAAATGGGTGACTAAAAATTTAATATCTCGAGCTCCTCCGTCAGGAAGGCAAGTTAGGACTTAGGTACTCTTTATTTATTTGTTTATTGGGCAGTCAACAAAAACATGTACTAACAATATGTAATAAATTAAATATAGAATCTTAGTCTTAATACACTTTCTAATCATAGACAGCCACGGCATGCAATTACGAACTTCAAAAAAATAAATAAAGATAATGTAAAAATCGAATACATATTGCAGAAGGTTAAAAGACCTTAGTATCCACCAATCTGCATACGGCAACGTAGTGTCCATCCAAAAGAATTGCCTATGCTAAGTAAACACATTTAAAACATGGCTGATAATAAAGTTTAACTTCAAGTTGTCAGAATATTTTGAGACTAATTTTCCATTGTAACTAAAGCCTAATCAAAACTATTCATTCATTATTTGATTACCGCTGTTACGAGAAAGGATATAGAAAAGGAACTATGTTACAGATATAGAGATTAGAATTAATGATTAAATATTCTTTGTTTCCAAAACAATCTGATGTAATCCTATTAAATATTTGATCACAAACAACGCAATTATGTCCTGTTTTAATAACCTTAGAGGCTGATGAAATAAATTCCTGTCAGTAAAGTATTTGTTCTATTTTGATGACGTTGCATTAATTAAAAACTATAATTAAGCGTAAAATATGCTGGAAAATTTCTACTATATAGTTATGAAAAAGGTTGTTTAGTTTCAATTCAATTTACAAAATTAAATATATTCTCAACATCAAACAAATCATTAATTCCATTCCCATTTATTAAGGAAACCAGGAACGCATCGCCTTTTAATAACAAAGCAACAAATGAATTTTGTAAAAGATTACTGTTACCTGTATTTCATACATCTCCTCTTTTGCATTTGACAAGACAGATCCCATCTACTAGAATGGATGACTCTGTAGTTCCCAAGAGGCTGTACTCCAGGGTCTTGAACCCATTCATGCATTTGCACTCCTTGTTTATCCCAAACCATCGAATCCTGATCTTTCAAATGCCTCGAATACCATACAATAGGCAGTGCCGGCAACTTCCCCTTATTAGCTGACTCCAATCTTAACAAAGCTTTCCTCAAAAACCCTTCCCGATCATCAATGAGATTAAAACAATTCGTCATTGAAAATAACCCATCACTCAGATGAAAAACATCGTCAACTTTAGTCAAATCAATGATTTGAGCATAAATAGTCTCCAATACATCAAAGATAGACTTTTTCATCTTCAGTCTTAAGCATAAAATGTTGTCGCATGACATGTTGTAAGTTTTCTTTGAACAACTGGTGTCGGGTGACCATTCCCAAGCTCTCCCCACAGGTCCAGGAGCTGCTACTTCTATCAAAACCCTTATTCCTCTAATTCCAGCTCTACGCACTATAGAAGCTATGTCCTGTTTCGTGTAAATCATAGATCTGTCATAAGCGCCATACTCAAATAGTTGTGGCACGTCAGGAAGATAGAAAGGGAAGCTTGTAGCGTCCGATATTCTCCAATGAAACGTGTTTAGTTTCACTGTAGCCATTGTATCGACGGTTCGCATTAAATCAGCTACAGGAATATAATTTCTTGCAGTATCTATCATCAGACCTCTATATTTGAAACTAGGGGCATCTTTCACTAAACTTTTTGCGATAGTTATCAGATTACCAGTCGATTGGTCTAACAAAATCATTTGGCTAAGAGTTTCTAAGCCGTGCCTCACACCAGCAAAAGAGGGTGACGAAACTCTTATATGCACTTGACCGAGAGAAGTTTCTACTTTAACCGTATAGGATTCGTCTGTGTTTTGTCTCAGTCTTGGATCAGGGTCGTTTTCTATATCTATGACTATGTTCATCTTTTTAACAGTCATATCTGATATTTTATGATCTCTTTCATCAGAATTCTCTAATTTAGCTAGTTCGCCTATAAATAGTTTGAACGCTTCTGCAAGATATCGATGAACGCTTTCAGAAGGTATTGATTGGAATTTATATTCTAGTTTTTTTGACGACAGTGCTACTATTTTCTTATTGAAGTTGGTGTATCCTATTGGATGGGGCCAAAGTTGTGGCCCAGTACATATGAGTGAGCATCTACTTAATGATATGAAGTACGTCTGGGAACCAACTGGTTTATGTACTTTTTGGCAGAAACCTTTTTCACACCGCCAGGCATTTGAGGTTAACATGCTGAAATATAAAGAAGAACCTTAAAGGAAATCTAGAGTCTACAAAGTTGTATTCTCGGTTAGTAATATGCCAAAATATAATGAAGCTTCTCCTAAAGTTTTTCTATTATTTCAATTTATTTATGTATGATGAAGGCTAAGAGTCTCACCGTCGTTCATAAAAAAAAATTGTTCATTATGGTAGTTTCTTATTATTGTTGATACAAAACCCTTTAATAACAAAATTTTTGAAAAATGCAGTCTTAATGAACTTCTATAATTATTTAAATATATGCATTATATTTTTACCTAAGTGATTAAAATAAATGAGAAACTTAACTTAAATTCAAATTCTTTGCAAATTCACTCGTATTGATATATTTTATTGCTACCAGCTAAAACACAAAGACATTGTTCTTAATCTTAAATTGAAATAATAATTTCTAAATAAATCAGAAAGAAAACAGGCGAATCGTATTTACTATTAATATAGTAAACATGATGACCTAATGGATATCCCTGAGGAACACCATAAGGATGCAAATATTAATCAGGGGATGGAAATTAAGTCATTGATATTTACTTATCCATACTAGTTAATATTAATGTAAAAGTTTGTCTGGATATTGGTTCACTGAACCAATTTCAATGAATCTTAGAAAGAGATAGTTAAGTCATAAACTGATTAACCTTAGTAACTTTTTAGCGGTAAATCTAAATGATCCTTGAGCACGATTAAAATACACAAAGACGATGTCATAAGAAGATATCTCGATGTAAACAATTTTGAACGTTTACTTGTCACACTAGACCTAATTTGCATCCCAGTGAAATATCAACTTCATTAAATGAGAATATTTCTCTATGAAAATTCATGAACGAGCCTATTTATTTATTATTATTATTATTATTTACCTCAATTCCTCGGCCATGTATACTGCACGAGTTTTCGGTTTAAAATCATTGAAGGCATACGGAAGGACAGATACCACCAGTATGATGACGACGATAAAACTGAACACACTCAAGAAAATGCACCATGTTTTCTTCGAATTTGAACTAAAATGAAATTAAATAAATAAATAAATAATTTCATACAAACACACCAATTATCTAGCCCACGCTAAGTTTCATGAAGAACTTGTGTTATGGATACTAGATAACGGCTAAACATGCTTAAATACTTTTTTTTTGTAAATACATACATAATATACATATTAAACTCCCAGACCAAGACAAATAGACATGTTCATGCACACAAATATTTGTCTTGTGCGGGGATCGAACCCGGGACCTCTGGCGCAGAAGGCGGGCTTAGTACCCCTGCGCCAAACAGGTCGTCCATGGATGTAACAGAATGGATGTAACAGAACGTTTGTTCCCAACTACACTATTACTCGTTGGGAAAAAAACCCATCGAGTCGTAGTCTCATCAAAACATCTAAAATAACTCCTGGTTAGCTATGCGTCCGTGACTGACGGGGTACGTGTGACTCGTTGGGATATATTTTTATAAATTGTTCTCCCAACAAGTTGTACTGTCACTCGATGGGATTTTTTTCCCAACTAGTAACAGTGTGACCCGTCGTGGTGTGACTCGGGAACAAACGCTGATGAACCGCCTAGTCTGTGGTAACCCCCAAACAATATAAGTTCAGTTGTGGAAGTTTCCAGTCGAATACATTTAGGCGATATTCGCGTGCGCTCGATTTGGGCAATCGTAGGCTTACAAATTCAACCACTGATAGCCGTTCAAGTGATTTTGCGCGGAAAAGGATACTATCGGCAACTTCTGCGAATCCTCATGGCTAACTACCACCATCCATCTAAAGTCTGTTCAGGGAAACGAGCTAATACTGAGAGACTTCTTTCGCTCGTGATTGGCTGAAATTAAGGCGCAAAGACAATGCGCTTTAATCAGCCAATGATGAGCGAGGGAATTCTTTTAATCCTTGAATGATCTAAGTTTGTCGCCAAAATGAAAATTAATCAGTATCATCATTGTTTTGCTTGTGTTCCGACAGTTAAAAGATGAGAAGCCAGTTCTCAGTATCGTTAAGATGAAGACTTAAGCATACAAATAAACGTGATGTTCATTTAATCTATCCACGCGTTTACAACTATGTATATATTTTAACTAGCTTCCGCCCGCGATTTCACCCGCGTTGTTCCCGTTCCCGTTGGAATATAGGGATGAAAAGTAACCTATCTTACATCCGCCTTTCAAATACCTCTATGCCAAAATCAAACACACTTTCGCATTTATAATATGCCGCATTAGAATGCATTAGCATGCCTACGTTGGTTCTGCTATTCGTTGCACAAGTGCTTAGCCTACTTATTTCAGAATATGCGGGTCTACAACACAAAAGACAAGTCATTTTAGTTAATAATTTAAACCTATTATGTTGCTGATAAAGTCTCGAACACCGGACAACGTAGCGTAGGAAGGCCCCCACTCGGTGGACTGATGACCTGCACCCCGACCGCCTAACGGTATAGCTTGTGCTATCGCTATAGCTATCAAACTTCAAACTCTCATAAAACCCTTCAACAACAGGGTTGTAGTGTAATTCCTACATATTTCTATTCATCTATTGGATTCACTATTGCATTTTTTGTATGAAAGTGATAGTGTCAGTGAGAGCCCTTGTAGGGGGTTTGAAAAATCGATAGTATAGCGATAGTTAGGCGGTCGGGGTGCTGGTGAAGGTTGCGGGGAGCCGATGGCTGCAAGAAACCACAGCCGCTCTGTGCGGCGATCTAAAGAGGAGGCCTATGTCCAGCAGTGGACTTAATGGATGATAGTGATGATGAAAGTCCCGAAACTAAAAGAACTTGCGCCCGATATCGTGTTTGATTTCGGAGTAAATGTTGCGCGTTTTATTTGTTTGCTTATTTACCTTTTGCTTTTATTTTTATTATCCTTGTTGTTCTTGCACATATCCATGGAATTTCCCGGTTCCCCGCAACAAGGGCCGCTTGCACTGCATCTGGAGCAGGCGCAGTCAGATCGACAGGTTTCTGAAATGAAGACCGTCATACTAGTGACATTCTGGTTGTAGTACAATCTTTCAGGTTGACCAGTAGAGTTCTTTTTAAGGAGCTTTATTTAAAAAAGTAATATAGAATTTTTTTATATAACAAATTATAATTATAACTAAGGCGGTTACAACCCGATACTCGGGTTCGTCGATCGACGAAAAATTCCAAATTATGCGAAAATAATGACACTTTTTAATTGCAGTTTGTGATCATCACGTTTAACATTTTGTATATTTTATAGTTTTCGGAACAAATAGACACGAGTACCTTTAATTTGATACCTTACTCGGCCGCGTACTACGCGCCAAAGTCCCTATCGAGTCATAACTTTTTAATTTTGCATTTTACAATGCTATTTTTATGTGATAAATATTAAACAAGAAAATATACCAGAAAAAAAACAACTAGTCTCATCCCGTCAGGGCGACATGAGTCCCTATCGAGTCGTCACAAATTTTGCGAACCTGAATTAAGTATATAGATTATGGGCTATCGATGTTCCAAAATATAATGCTTAGATACTTACATGCACTTAAAATTTTCAAATATGTAATATATCACCATTTCTATGTTTTTGAGGCAAATAAACGATTTTTAATTTACTTTAATTTAATTTTAAATAACAGAACATTAACAGGTATTTCATTTGAATAATAATTTATTTCTTTAACCTTAGTACTTTCCGAGGAAACGTTTCTCAATAAAACTTTACTGGTCAACCGGGAAGGTCCCCGATTGTGCCTCCGTGGTTTCCGTTACCATGGGAATATCTTAATAAAATGTATCCTATGTGCTTTTCCAGACTATATTGCTATCTCTGTGTGCGTGTGCCAAATTTCATTAAAATCTATTCAGCTAGTTGTTCGTGTTTGAGTACACGTTATTAGAATTAATAAATTAATAAATGAGTACCTACTTTTGAATCGTTTAGTATTTTTCTTATTGTAGAGATGATGGTGGACGTATGGTAAGGGGTGGTAGATGGTAAGCCACTAGTAGGAAGGTCAAATGTTGATCTATTCCTCCGGACTGGGTGTTGGTAGTCCGGGGACCGCGGTCCAACAGATGATCGTCGGATGTTGTATATAGGTTAGGTAGCTGTTGTAACTTTGCTAGCGAGATGTAGGTTTCCATACATGTTGTTCGATCTCATACTGAATTGTTATCAGCGCCATCTATTTGATGCACGGTGGATACTAGTTTCTAGCACCGTGTGTAGTAGTATGTGCGGCGTCAGGTAGGTGCCGCAACACTATCATTTCAGGACGTCTCTTGACTTCTAAACGCGATATCGTGATTATGATCTTATCCTTTGTTAGTTTTCTCCTAAACGTGGCATACATGGGAGCGCCATAATTACAAAGCAAAGACGTGTTGGCAATCGCTGGGAGCTAACGCGCGATGACATCATCGTAGCGGGCGATGGGAGAAGGCGCTGTATCCGTAGCGGACGTCAGCGCAATTAAGATGGTGTCAAATTCGACTTATAAGAATACCAAGATCAGTGTTACGGCTTAAAAGTTATTTAGATTAACTCATTCCTTGTTTAAACTTTGGATGTAAAACTAGTGTCGCTATTTTTGTACGCTGTTTGATTAAATACTCTGTTCAATAGTACGCCGTGTTTTAAGTGTTTCACCTGGTAATTAGAAAAGTTTACATCAGAAGTGTGAGACGATTACTCATGTATAACCATGGGTAGAAAAAGTAAACGCAGTAAGCGCCCAAAGCATAAAAAACGAGCACGCTCGAGTTCAACTTCTAGCAGCAGTAGTAGTGCCAGGACTCCGTCACCTCCGCTGGTACGCAGAAAACAGGTATCACATAAGGCTGATACTTCAACTGTGAGTACAAATAATACTTTGAATAACATTAAACCCGAGTTTGACCCGTTACGGGATAATGTGAACGCTTGGCTTAGTATTGTCCATACCTACACTCAAACTTTTGCATGGTCGGACGAAATGACTCGTTATCAAACTTTAAACAAATTAAAGGGCTACGCAAAAGTGTGGTATGACTCACTTTTACGATCAGATAATCATTGGCCCTCATGGAAATGGAAGGAATGGAGACGTAAGTTAGCGTCCAGTTTTCAAATCCGTCGAAATATGTATGATCTTTTAAAAGAAATAATTGATAAGAAATCCGTCGAAAATCAATCTCTTTACGAATTTAATTTTGAACAAAAATGTAAAATAGATCGATTGTCGTTGAATTTTTCGGAACTAGATGTCATCTCTATAATTGTTGGAAATATAGGTGATAGAGGAATAGGAGCAACCATAGAGGCTAACAACTTTGTGACATGTGACAGTTTTGCTAGCTTCTTACATTGCCGTTCGTATACAACTAAATTTACAAAAAAAATTGAACCGTTATTCAGTGTGTCTGACCAATGTTGATTTCTTTATAATCAATGATCTGGCAGATTGCGAAGTACTTATAGAAAGAAAAGTGACAGAGCGATCTGATCTGATGTATTCGCGAGTAGGTGATCTACTTAAGTTTGATTATGCGACTCCTTTCACTGAGTTTTGCAAGAAAGTTAGTGATTTTGAATTTGATACCGACTCCAACCAGAATGAATAAATATTACTTTTTCAAAAGTATAGTGACTGTATTGCGACAAATATTAAAGAACTAGGAAAAGTAAACAATCATGAAATGATAATTAACTTGACTAGCTCTCAACCAATTCAATGCAGACCCTTTAGATCTTCTCATGTAGATAGGAACATTATTCGCGAAATGGTAGATGAACTTCAGAAAAATAATATTATACGTGAGAGCAACTCGCCTTACGCGAGTCCTGCATTACTTGTAAATAAAAAGAATGGCGAAAAAAGGCTCTGCATTGATTATCGAGCGTTAAACAAGATTACAGTGAAAGACAAATATCCGATGCCGCGCATCGAAGATCTTGTGGATAGACTTCAAGGTCATAATACTTTACTAATGAATGCTTTACTAGTTTGGACTTAAAAAGTGGCTACTTTCAAATAGTTATGCAGGCACAATCAATAGAAAAGACTGCCTTTATTACAGAAGATGGGCACTACGAATTTTTAAGACTCCCGTTTGGGTTGGCTAACGCAAATGCTCCTGCTTCCAGCAAATGATGAATAAAGTGTTAGGGAATTTAAGATTCGAGAACGTCGTTCTGTTTTTGGTAACGAAAACGGTGGAAGAAAATTTAATTTTATTAGAACGCGTTTTACAAATCTTTAGAGCAAACGGGTTAACTTTAAATCCAAAGAAATGCCACTTCTTCAAAAGTGAGATTGAATTTCTGGGATACAGAACCAGACCGGATTGTGTGATGCCAAATGAACCCAAGCTGGAGGCCGTTCGAAATTATCCTTCTCCAAAAACAGTACACCAACTTCGACAATTTCTCGGTCTCATAAGCTATTTTCGGAAGTTTATTAAAGGCTGCGCCATGATTTCTGCTCCTCTCACAAAATTATTGAAAAAGGATTCTGAGTGGAAATGGGGTGTGGATCATGAAGAAGCCTTTCAGTCATTAAAGAATAAACTAACGTCGGAAAGTGTTTTGTCGATTTTTGATCCGAATAAAGAGAACGTTTTATATACGGATGCTAATAGAGATGGCGTTGCCGGTATGCTCATGCAGAGCACAAATGAAGGCGAAAAGCCAGTCCATTATTATAGCAGGCAAACCACAGAGGATGAGAAAAGGTATCATTCTTTCGAGTTGGAGATATTAGCAATTGTTAGCTCGCTTCAGAAATTTCGATTATACTTAATTGGATCACCTTTTAAAATAGTGACAGATTGCAATGCAGTTCGATATGCATTAACAAAAAAAGATATCATTCCTCGGATCGCACGTTGGGTTTTGTCCACACAAGAATTCTCATTTAATATAATTCACCGTGAAGGTACACGAATGCAACATGTGGATGCTTTGAGTCGAAACCCAGTGCAATCCGGAGATAGATCGAAAACCGAGATTATTATGTCAATAACGGAGGCGGATTGGTTGCTGTCGGTACAACTACAGGATACAGATTTACAACGCATTCGAACGATTATAGAAACAGGAGACGCCGATGAAAATAAAGACGTTTTTGATAAATATGTTGTACTAGGTGGTAAGGTTTACAGAAGGACAACCCAAGGTCGCCGATGGGTGGTACATAAGAAATGCATTTGGAAGATAATTAAGTGTAACCACGATTACCTGATACATTTTTCTGTAGACAAAACAGTCGAACGAGTACTGGTTTCCTAGAATGCGGCAAGTTATAAAAAATATATCAAAAATTGTATAAACTGTATATATTTTAAGAGTAAGGCCGGTCCAAAAAAAGGTGAATTATACCCGTTGCCTAAATATGCGCAACCTTTTCACACACTCCATATGGATCATTTAGGTCCATTTGTTACCACCAAAGCTAAAAATAAATATTTATTGGTAATCGTAGATGCTTTTACAAAATTTGTTTTCGTTATGGCTGTTCGCTCTACAAAATCATCATGTGTGATTAAAGAGTTAGAAGTAATTTCTAAAACATTTGGTAACCCTAAAAGAATTATTACGGACGCCGCCACAAGTTTTACTTCGAACGATTTTACCCAGTACTGCGCAAATATAAATATACGGTTACATACGGTGGCAACTGGTATGCCTCGCGCGAACGGACAAGTTGAGCGGTTTAATAAAATTATATTAGAGGCATTGAGAGCAATGGGTGCCGATACCACGGTTGATAGGTGGGATCAGTACATAAAAGTCTTACAGCAAGGTCTAAATAGTACAATTTACAAAACAACGAAAACTGTTCCAAGCGAAGTTTTTCTCGGGTATAGACTACGTACTGACGGGGACAGTTTGGCACCAGATTTCGATGACGAACAAAAATTAGATGTAACAAGTTTGCGTGATAGGGCAGAGAGTAATATTAAGTCTAATGCGGAATCACAAAAACAAAGATTCGATAGAACTCGTATAAAATCACGAGTATACTCGGAAGGAGATTTGGTACTCATTAAAACAAATAGCCAGAACAACGACGGACAAAGCTGGAAATTGTTGCCCGTGTATAAAGGGCCCTTTCAAGTAAGAAAAGTTCTCGGTAATGATAGATATGAGGTGACGGAAATAAAGGGTAGTGAAAGGAGCACTAAGAAGTACACTGGCATAACGGCAGCTGAAAAAATGAAACCGTGGATACGGATAGATGATTGGGAGATGTATTAGATACCTACCTACTAGGTTCAACCTATTTGGTCCATGTTGGCAAGGTAAATAAACTAAATAAACGTTAAGGTGTACCGAGTCAAGATAAAATGCTTCAATTTGTCTGGTGGCTAATGGACAAATGGTATAGTAAATTGCACATCAAGAATATGTTGTGGTGGCTAATATCCAAATGGTAAAGTTAATTGAATATAAAATGTGAGAAATAGTTCTAGTGATTGGAGAACGAACTTGGTACGCTTAAGTGGGGAAAGGCCCTTTAAGTGCAAATGGTTCTATATTAAATTTGCATAATAAATCAGGTGGTTGTGGAGAACGAACTTGGTACGCTTAAGTGGGGAAAGGCCCTTTAAGTGCAAATGGTTCTATGTTAAATTTGGATAATAAATCAGGTGGTTGTGGAGAACGAACTTGGTACGCTTAAGTGGGGAAAGGCCCTTTAAGTGCAAGTGGTTCTATATAAAAGTCAAATAACAGGTCTAGTGGCTTTAAAACGAACTTGGTAATGGTGTCAAATTGGACTTATAAGAATAACAAGATCAGCGTTACGGCTTAAAAGTTATTTAGATTAACTCATTCCTTGTTTAAACTTTGGATGTAAAACTAGTGTCGCTATTTTTGTGTTTGATTAAATACTCTGTTCAATAGTACGCCGTGTTTTAAGTGTTTCACCTGGTAATTAGTAAAAGTTTACATAAGCTACTCACAAAACTAACTATAAGACAGAATAATAGAAGGATTTTTTTCCAGAAATTCGTACAATTGTTTGAGCCTACGACAACAAAAAAATCATGATAAATTTTAAATAGAAAGGTATTGGAAAAAATCAACTCGGCCACAAGTGAATTCTCAGGTGGGGCTACACTTCAAGTTGATTTTTTCCAATATTTTTATAAGTATTTAAAATTTATCGTATGTATAAAAATAGCATTGAAAAATGCAAAAAATCATAAACAAATAATTGTTTGTTAAATCAATTGATAAACAGTCATTAATTTATTTGTTACTTCATGTTCAATTAAGTTATTATAATGACAGAAATATGAATCAGTAATTAAATAAAGGGCAAGCGATAATAGAGATTTCTATAATTAAGTAGTATACGAGAACTAGTAAAGCCATGTAAACATTAACAGCCAAGAATGTTTTCATACGGTTATTTATGACTTAAGATTGTGTAACAACAATTACTAAATATGTTGGACTGTAATTGGAGCATCGACTTTGTATGTTAGATTATTTCGACGGACAAATATCACCATTGACAAAGACTTTTTCAAATCGCGAATAATTAAAACAAGCGTAACCTCGACAAAAGTGAGTAAGAACCTATATAAAAAATTTAACAGGCATCTACATAACAGGTATATGCCTGTTAAAATTTTGAAATATCCTGTAGGCTCAATGAGTCTTCATTGAGGTGTTCAAAATTAACGATTATTAAATTAACTACTTGTGTGGAAGACCAGACAAGGGTTCCAGGCAGTTTTCTGAATTACTATCAGTGCCTCTCTTTTACTCATTATACAAAGAGAAAGGAATGGCATTATAATAATTCAGAAAACTGTCTAGAATTAAGACGTCATAATATTCCCTCGTGTATCCAAGAAAGATTTTTTTTTGCCTATGAAGTGCCGATTTTTTTCTTACACTTCTAGAGAACCTCACTATAATACTTATATGATTAAAGGGTACATACAATGCTTGATTTTATATAAAATTAAGATAATAACGGTCAAGAATCAGTAGTCATAAGATTATTATTTTCATTTCATAAGCGATAAAAAATACGTCGAAATGTACTCATTTTTTTGTTAGCGAAAATGTCCACTTTATTTTACATAAATTATAAGATTAAAACAAAAATAAAGCACTGGATTGCTTCTTAGTCTTCATACAATACTTGTATATATAAAAAAAATGTGTCTAGCATTTGCGGTATTATCTATGACAAAATTTTTTAATATGGAAAACGAACTTTCTTTGAAATTCTTCATACAAATCGGCAATTAAAAATCTAGTATAAAAGTCAGCAAATATTATCAAAAAACTTACTTAATTCAATAACTGGGTTAACTTGTGTTACATTTTCCCCATCACCAGCTGTATTGGATTCTGCCAATGGCTTCTCATTTCTATTATCACCTTTCTTATCTTCATTAGAATCATTCTTCATAGCATTATCCGATAGATCAGATTTAGAGTAAGAAGATGAATCGGTAACGTAAGAAGGTAATACTGTTACTGAAGATTTGAATTTCAACGTTTGATTCTTGCCACTTGGTGATTTTTTAACATTCGTTTCAAGTTCGTTGGAATCCGATTCGGTATACGAGGAATCGTTGGCTTTCTTTATGGTATTGCCGTGTTTACGGGAGTGCTCTTTACATCGCTTAGTGGTGCCGATGTATCGCTCGAACGCTTCTGCAATTAAAAATCATTATCATCTATTTTAATGTCTCTACTAAAAGTGGGTCCAGATATCTTCTTTTGTCCGTACAGTACCTCCGTTTCGTATCGGCAGCGTCGCGATCCAAAAACTCTGGACGCAAAGTTCGTCACCCCGATCATCGCGCGTTCATTTCCTTTGAACGGGCGAAATGCCGACTCGCAATGGATCGGAGCGTATCTGTCGCGTCGCGCCGTACCACCGTACCGTATCAAACGGGCGTCCAGTAGCACGAAAAACTATCAAAATAGTACATATCGAGTAAGTATCGAGCACATAATGTCATAAAATGTATAGGAAAACGGAACTACCGTTTACGTCCCGTAGGAACGCTGCTCAATATCTCATACATTTTTTACTCTACTTCCTCGATACTTACTCGAAAGTTAATCGTGCTAGGCCTACTGACTAGCGCTCTTGATCGCGACGCTGATACGAAATGGAGGTACGGTACGGATATGTGGACCCACCATAATGGACACTGGGGAAGTAACAAAATAAGGGAGTATTATGATAACTTCAGGTAATGTAACTTCATTCCTGGTAGATTTCTAAATTGTTATAATGCCATTCCTTTCTCTAAGTATATTGAGTCAAATAGAGGCACTGATAGCAATTCAGAAAACTGCATAGAATTAAGATATCGTAATAAGAAAGAAACGGTCGCGGGTTCGACTCTCTTCTACAACTTCATTGCATAAGTATGGTTTCCTTTCTGGTTCAAAATTTATATTATTAATTAATATATACATAACACACGCCACAACTAAGGCCAACGGCTTGCAACTCGTGCGGCCTTATACTTAGTAAGCGTGCGAGGAAGTAACCTTCAACTTGCACCTTGAACCTTGCAAATATATCACACATTTTTTTTAAAACGTCACATATTTAATCTAATTTTCTAAATAAAAAAGTGTCCTAACAAGTGCTTTTTACGCTTCTTTTTCTTCTTGTCGTATGAGGATTAGTGGTCACCTCTGTTATCAGAGTTTATCAAGCCGCCTATAAGGCCTCTGACTTGACTTAACGGCTGTTATCAGAATACAACAGCCGGGACCAACGGTTTAACGTGCCCTCCGAAGCGTGGGAGCACTCAGCTGTAAGGCCACTTACAGTCACCCATCCGACACCTGGAAGGACCGAACGTTGCTTAACAAACTTGATCGATTACGATCAGTCTGTCAAGTGCGGCCACAAGCGCTGTTTTACGTTTATAAGAACCTACGAAGGTATAACAAATGTCGGTCCCGGGTTAATCCAAGCCAAGACCTTTGGCTCTGTAGTTATCACTTACTATACAGGGTGGAAAGAAAAGAAGGTAGTTGGAGGGAAGGTACCTATCCTAAATATTGATGATAGCAAATTTTACTCAACCTTTTAAGTCCCGAGTTTTGAGACACAGTAGATAATCTATTTATGTCTGGACACCGGCGTCCTGCTGTCAAGTGGCAAATTGGAAACATTCCAATATTTGCAAAAATAAAACTGCATTCATAGATTTTGATAAATCATTTGCTGGCCGTGGAATGGAACCGACATAAATGAGAGAAATAACATCGTCTACTTTTATGGTACCAATCGATGATCAATTTAGCTTTAAGCTTTGTTCTTATGTGATAGATGATTGATAAACAAGAAAATATACTAGACAAAAACTACTTGTCTCATTTCGCTTTCACGGGACTCCAACCCGCATCCTTGGGAATTCCTTTCTACTGTGTTGGCCACCTTCGATTCGTCAATGACAGGGCCCCTAGCCAAAGTAACAATTCAAAAATGATAGCGAAGTTCGAAAAGAACTAAATGTATGGGATTGGCGGATTGGCATAGGCCGCGCTAAATCAAGTGGTTTTACCGCAAGTTAATTGGCGCATATAGACAATAACGAGTCGAATTATCGTTTCGCTACATAACGATGTTACTATGTCTACGGGCCCTGAAATATCCTCGCTTTCGAAAGAAACATCTTTACAAATATTGGACTATCGATTAAGATGAAACAGCCATCTAATTGTATTATTTTTATTCTTACGTTTAATAGACAGATCCACATTATTAATAGTAGTCTCCATCTCGCTTAAATTTTCACAAAACCTGAGTATCAACTCCTGTTCATTCTTGTCCAACTTGGTGCAGATGTCATGATCTACCACACCAGCCTGGGAGCTGGCACAGCAGTGGTAGAGGAGAATGGAGTGCATAATATACATCTTCTTTGGGTAGTCTTTCGCTTCTATCAAGTACCTAAAAAGAAAAAGGAATTGAGTAGAACCACTTCTTTATGTCAATACTTTTGGTTGGTGGTAGGACTGTCAGTGTAAGTCCGCATGGCTGGCTACCACCAAATTATTTAAGTCTGTCACCATAACAAAAAAGTTTTCAGCATTGTTGTGTTCCGGCAGTAAGAGATAAGATAGCCAGTTCCTCAGTGAGTGAGGTTCCAGTTCCATCTACAGTTTTTTCATTACTTTACTTCAGGTATTATAAAGGCTAAGAGATTCCGTTGTTCATTTAAAAAATACCTCAACATTAGTAAAAGAGGGTATTAATATAATTATTTGTGGGATAAAGGGACTAAGCAGCTCCACTGGGATCTGTTGGCGACCTCAAGAGATCTATTGTAACTTGCCTCCCAGTAAGATTATCTCCTTTAGCCTGGACGCCTCCAGGAAGTCCAAAATCTTTCTAGCTTTAAGAAATTTTTATCCTCCGGGCTAAATATACTGCGTTTGTGAATTGTGGTAGATCATAGATAAAAGATTTCCCTTTCACTAATTATACCTACTTCTATCACTAGTAGTAAATTTATTCATTTTTGTTGCTTCATACTTGCAACTTAGCATTCTTATCTCTGCTACATGTTTGATGCTACAAGCTTTTTCATTTGTTATTACAATATTAATTTTACGTGAGCATCAATTTTATTACAGTTGAGCATGAAAGACGTAGTTTTTAAATCGCGTTTATAGGTAACTATAGTTTAAGAATTAGTTTAAAACGCCCTTGTCAAGTAGCAGGCAGAAGCTAGCTTTTGGCTTAATAACGTGTTACAGTGTTACAACAAGTTACAATCACCCTATTTACGGATATGTGCGAAGATAAATTTTAATAATGTTAAGTCAAGATAGTGGTGTTAAAAGGTTTGCACGCTGACTGACACGTGATAACACACACGAATTTGACATAAACAGGGTGATTGGCGCATCGTCAGCCAGTTCCCACTACTGCAGCACAGGCCTTCCTTATAGGTGAGGAAGAAGAATGAGCATATGACCCACCAAGTGACTCCAATAAAAAAAATGCAAGACACGATATAAAAAAAAAATTATTAAATTTAAAACGGGTGGGGGAGTTTCACTTGAGTTCATTTCGTAATAACACGTCCTATGAGACTATCAACAACGACAATCGACCGTAAAATTAATTTCTTTAATATTATTTAATTAATAATTACTAATTAATGGCGAAATCCAAAAGGGCACCGCCATTAAATATAAGAAAAAAACGGGTAGGTTATACACGCGCAGGGCTGCCCCTAAAACGGGCTCACTCAAACCATGACCACAGACAATGCAACTTGTCCAAAACGTTGCTGTAAGTACCTAGGTGAACAATCTTCAACAATCATTGATGTATTTATGATAAAAAAGTGGCACATTTTCTTTCAAGGAAAATGACTATTTTATCGATCACCCTGTATATAATTTACATTCACTAAGCATGGTCCTTAATCTCACTTGTTCTAATGTGGTCAATTAGTTTATCGTTTGAATTTTTACTTGTAGTTAAATATTAGACAATATCTGACGTTTATCTGAAGATAACATAGAAGCAGAAATTTATTAAGCTTATAAATTATATCCATAACACAAGTTCTTCTTGAAACTTAACGTGGGCTAGATAATTGGTGTGATTGTATGCAATTATTATTATTATTATTATTATTTATTATTATTATTATAAAGGGCATGCCTAGTATTGGCGCCTTTTCGAAAATCCCTGCACACCATCCAAACCTTGTTCAATCGATAGAGTATATATGTACGAACAATAGTTATACTTAAAAAAACAGGTTCGCAAAATTTGTGACGACTCGATAGGGACTTTTGGCGTGTAGTACGCGGCCGAGTAAGGTATCAAATTAAAGGTACTCGAGTCTATTTGTTCTGAAAACTATAAAATATACAAAATGTTAAACGTGATGGTCACAAACTGCAATTAAAGATTTTCGCATAATTTGGAATTTTTCGTCGATCGACGAACCCGAGTATCGGGTTGTAACCGCCCTAGTAGTTATTGAGACAGCACATTTCTAAACCGTATCCATTCCAAAATAAATGCACCTGATTATCACTTTTTTTCCATATGGTTCCAATCACAGAACAGAGTGGTTTTTTCTGTTCTGTGGTTACAGATACAGATAGTAAAAGCACTGGAGCTCTACTTTGGAAACGCTCGTATGACTTAAGTCACACGCATGCGACTTAAGTCACGCGTCGCACGCTTGTTTCGCTCGACTGCAACGAGTGGATAAAGGCACTCGTTGCAGTCGAGCGATTCAAAAATACGAAAATTCGTATGTTAACCGCCTCTGTGGTCTAATGGTACAACCACCGGTATCAGACCCAGGGGTCCCGGGTTCGATTCCCAGCGGGGGTACATATTGTATTCGGTTTGGTTGGTGGTAGGACTTGTGTAAGTCCGCCTGGCTAGCTACCACCATCTTATCTAAGTCTGACGCCATAACAACTATGTTTTCAGCATTGTTGTGTTCCGGCAGTTATAGACAAGATAGCCAGTTCCTCAGTAATTGAGGATTCCGGGAGAGGCTCGCTTCCATCTTCAGCCTTATCGATACTTAACATCAGGTATGATGAAGGCTAAGAGTCTCCCATGTGTTTCCGCGCGCCCAACCAGTAGAGATCAAATTATCAAATGATTAAGGAAAATTTAGTATTTTCCGAGAATGGTGGGAGAGTTCCTTCTGGTAACTTTTCTATTGTATGCTTTTACTAGTACGCACGAGGGGGGGTAGTGCTATTATAAGCTAGATAACGTCTAGATTTAAATATCTTTATTGAAGACGATAACACACATTGTATTGTCAACAAACTTGATTATGATACCACCACGCTTATTCGTGATTAGTCTCGAAACGTATCACCTTTAACCCCACTATCGCGAAATGTGAACTTTTAGCTAAAGAAGATAAATCCTTGATAGGTCAATAACTCCAGGAACAACTAATACAGGATGAATTTCAAACAACATCAATCTATCTATACTAATAAAACAATATAGTGAGCCCAAACGGCTGAACCGATTAATCTGATGCATACACGATCCTTTGACGATGTAGGCCAGCACTTAGGGATTTTTGATATACCCACGAGTTCTCGTGGGTATATCAAAAATCCCTGAAGAACGAACGAAAGAAGAAAGAACTCCCTGAAGAAAGAACGGGATTGATCACACGATAATATTTACGACTTTTTCTTTCTTATTGTACGAGTATTATGGGCCACCTCTGGTGTCAAAGTTTATCAAGCCGCCTATAAGGCCTCTGACTTAGCTTAACGACTGTTATCAGATGACAACAGCCGGGACCGACGTTAAACGTGCCCTCCGAAGCACGGAAGCGCTCAGTTGTAATGCTACTTGACGGTCACTCATCCGACTCCTGGCCGGACCGAGCGTTGCTTAAAAAACGTGATCGAATATGATCAGCAGGTCAAGCGCCGCCACGAGCGCTTCATATTTGACATCATAAATGAACTCGGCTTTTAATAGTGGATTTCTCTCTTGGATGATGATGCTGGACTGGAAGTGAAATAGAATATGCCAGCTTTTGGCTTTCCAGTGCAGATAGTATATCCTGTCAATGGGAAGGGCATATTCGGAAACTGATGTAGGCTATGGGTTGGCAAGCCGTCACTTTTGTTTCCGGACAACATCTTTGAGTCCTAATAACACTAAACTTTCATAGTCACTATTACTATCATTATTAGAAAAACGGGATGTTTACCTGACGACCCAGGACCCTTATTCACTATGATCACTTAGCGATTCCTAGCTCAAACAACGCCAATCTCTTAATTTTTTACGACATTTTCAAAATTCGTTTTCTCTATGACACTCGCAAATTACATAGTTATCGTACAAGTACATGACACTCACAAATTATGTAGTCTTCGTCGTCGTGTCAGCCACATGACACCCACTACTGGGTATAGGCCTCCCCCAAGGAATTCCACGACGATCGGTCCTGCGCTGCCCGCATCCAGCGGGTTCCAGCGACCTTCACCAGATCATCGGTCCACCTTGTGGGGGAGCGTCGTCCGGTACGCGGTCGCGATTCCAGAACCTTTCCGCCCCAACGGCCATCAGTTCTTCTCGCTATGTGTCCCGCCCACTGCCACTTCAGCTGAGCAATCCTTCGAGCGATGCCAGTAACTTTAGTTCTCATGCGGATCTCCTCATTTTTGATTCGATCATGCAGGGAAACGCCGAGCATAGCTCTCTCCATTGCACGCTGAGTGACCTTGAGCCTCCTTATCAGACCCATAGTTAGCGTCACGTTTACCGCAGTAGGCATCTTTGAGTGTTTTGATCCTCATAAGAAACAGGATTTGGGGGAGGCCTATACCCAGCAGTGGGTGTCATGTGGCTGAGACGACGAAGAAACAAGATCTTTTTTTTCTGCTGTTTGTTTTTTTTTCATAATCCGAGAATAAATTTCAAAATATCTCAAAAAAATTAAGGATGGTTTAAGAACGTTCTCATGTAGCTACAACGGTTAAGGCACCTGCTCTTCATGCCCCGTTTTAACTTTCCACCCTTACATATTATATATAATATTATAAATGTGAAAGTGTATTTGTTTATCCTTTCTTGACGCCGTAACTAAGCAACTCAACGAGAGTAACAAAGGCTACTTTTTATCCCGATATTCCCACGGGAACGGAAACCACGCGGGGGAAACCGCGGGCGGAAGCTAGTTAATAATAATTCAAATACACGTTTTTATCTGTTACTTAACATACATAAATATTTATTACCGATTGACAACAGAATGTATATAAAAAAAGATAAATTACTAATTAAAAGTTTTATCGTCGTGTCGATTTCGTGACGTATTTCTCAATTAACTAACAAAAATGTTATACAACACTAAAAGTTAAAATTCGATTTTTATTACTTTTTATTTTTGCATTTTACAAAGCTATTTTTATGTGATAAATAATAGTGGTTAAAGTATCAAATTGCTTTTTTTTTCTTACACTTCTAGAGAACCTCACTACGTCTGTGATGAAGAGGTACATCTTTTGCTTGATTTTATATTAAATTAAGATCATAATGATCAAGAATAATTAACCTCATGGTTATTATTTTCGTTTCTTATACGATAAAAAATACCTCGAAAGATTCTCCTTTTTTTGTCAGCAAAATTTACTACTTTATTTAATATAATGTATAATTCATAATTTTTTAAATAAAAATATAGCATTAGATTGCTTAGTCTTCAAACAATGATTGTAAATTTAAAAAATTTGGCATTAGCACTTGCGGTAGTAACTATAACAAAAATTGTTAATATGGAAAACGAAATTTCTTTGAAAATCTTCATACAAATCGGCAATTTCATAGTTAAACACCTAATATTAAACAAAAAAATATACAGTAAAAAGCAACTTGTCTCATGTCATTTAACAAGTGTCAAGTGTCTTACTATTGACATACTTCTGTCTATACAAACCACAGCCCTATATCGAGATAGATGAAAAGATCGCTTCAAGCTGATGAGAACGTAGCGTGGCGAATTTTTCGTACCTACGATGACGTCACGAAAGAGATTTAGTGATGTGAAAATGTTATTGACGAGCTCTTGCAAAAAAGAACTGCACAATTAACCATTTTCGTTTCTGAGTGAAGCATGTTTTAATGGCAATAGTCTCAAGCGGACTGACTTAGGTCGTAAAACCTTGACCGTGGATCAAACTTTTGACACGCAAGGTAGTTTACTCATAAATACCCTGCCCACTGACAGGCTTTTACAGTCTGCACTAGAAAACAAGCTTCCAGTCCAGTCCCAGTCCAGCATGGGAGAACATAATAAAAGGCTATTTACAAAAGTATATTTTTGTAATAATATTGAAAAAAAATGCTCGTCTTCATCATACAAACATTAACCCCTACCGGAATTCGAACCTCGAAGAGTAGACGACCTTGAAACCGGTGTTCCACTGTCCACTGTACCATGGAGGTCGAAATATGGCGTGTTATACCGCCTTAGTTGCTTTCCAGAAAACAATTAGTTCATGAAGGATAGATCTTTCTGAGAACAGCAAGTATTAGGTAGCACATTATCCGTAATTGTAACAAGGAAACCGTGGGGGTCGTCTCGTAAAAAATGATAAAGATTGGGTCTTTAGAAAGAAAGGCTACTGTTGCGAAAATAATTGATTTTACCGTGCGTTTGTACTGCAAAAACATTTAAAAGAAAACATGTTGTATTCGCGATATCCCGAGGTCTCGGGTCGATTGTATTCGGTTTGGTTGGTGGTAAGACTTATTCTAAATCCGCCTGGTTAGCCACCACCATCTTATCTAAGTCTGTCGCAATGTTTTAGCGTTGTTGTGTTCCGTCATAAATAGCCAGTTCCTCAGTGCTTGAGGATATTGGGAGAAATGCGATGTCATACCTGCCGTGCAATTCTGTAGCAAAATCCGCGATCACTTCGACTCCGAACTCACTCGTAGCTTGCAAACGAATGCGCCTTTACTGCATAATGTTTAAGTCGATCGTTATTTGTGCGAGTTCGGTGTCGATGTGAGAGCGGATTTTGTTACAGAATCGCGCGGCTGATGTTAACTAATGATTAGGCTGAAGGCAGAGGTACGCCTCTCCCGGAATCATCAACCACCGAAGAACTGGCTATCGATTTTTCAAACCCCCTACAAGGGCTCTCGCTGACGCTATCACTTTCATACTAAAAATGCAATATCCAACAGATGAAAAGAAATATGTAGGAATTAGACAAAAAACTTATCGTTGAAGGGCTGTATGAGAGTTTGAAGTTTGATAGCTATAGCGATAACAAACGTTAGGCGTTCGGGGTGCTAGCTTATCTCTAATTGTCTAACTGAATAAACGTCAAACCAACCAGAAATACGTAAAATGAAACTGGCCAGTAAGACACGTTGCCAGACCTACGGATTTGTCTGTGCATCTACGGACTTTAAGTTTTGTCTAAGGACATACGGATTTTAGTCGGAAATGTACAGACATTTTTGTTTGATCCCATTCACCCAAAAAATAGTATAATAACTCAAATTAAGCTCAATTTTGCGTAAAACAAAACGTTCTTAAAAGAAAAGGTAGTTGCGAACTAGGATTTAACCAATTTATGGTTTTTAACTTGACGTTGGCAAGTGTACAATGCGTGCAAGCCATTGAGAAAGAAAAAAAGAAAAAATAATATGGTTGTCAAAGCTGTCAATATTTATACACGTTTCCACCGATAACGTTATAGTTAAAGTTAGATGGTGCAATCCACCCTAAAAGTAGTTATGAGAAGAAAAAACATAAAGACAAACCAAATTCGTGACAATAAATTCTTTATACCAATAACACATAACCAAACTGGCTAACGGCCGGTTTCAATAATCTATCCCTAACAAGAGGTAGGCCTATTTTTGTTATTCAGCCCAAAATAACCCAAAATAACAGCGGTTGCTAAGTAACGTAACTTAGATAAGCCTACCTCTTGTTAGGGATAGATTATTGAAACCGGCTGTAAGTCAAACGCCGCCAGTTGATTATCTAACTCTATTGCTAACAGATTTTGACAGAAATTTATTGAAAATTCCGTTACATTGGTGCTTTAGTAAGATAGTTGTCACAATGATTTTTACAAAACCAGCAATGTGTCTGCACTTTCAATCAAATGTTGATAGAAACAAGTTACATAATCAGGGGGCTGGTATCGGAGATTTGAGTATCGTTGTATACTTTATAATATTATTATAGATGGAATAGTCTTCTTCTTCTTCTTATCGAGTGAGGATTAGTGGCCACCTCTGGTGTCAGAGTTTATCAAGCCGCCTATAAGGCCTCTCACTTGTCTTAACGACTGTAATAAAATTACAACCGCCGGATCCGAAGCACGAAAGCGCTCAGTTATAATGACGGTTACCCATCCGACACCTGACCGGGCTGAACTTTGCTTAACAAACGTGATCGATAGTAATTATGATGGATAGTAATATACGTACCTGAGTCTCAACATAGGATACTTGTATCTGATAAACTGCTCAATGTCCTCATTGGCCAGCAGTGCGTAGTCTATATCGTCAGTGGTTATGTCTGTTCTGTACTTGTTTATAATCTCTGCCACGCTGATCACGTCTAATTTGTCCATTTGTGCCGTTGGATTCACGCATTTGTTGAGCTGTAATCAATTATAACATTTCAAACTTTGATGGTTCAAATCTACTTTTCATGTTTGTGTTCGTTATCGAGTCACCAATATTTCGGCGCATTTTGCATGCGATAGAATTACAGAGTAACTGACTCACAAACAAATACAGTAACAAATACAAATATATTAAAAAAGAACCCGTGTTTTGTGTAATCAACTGTTTCATCATTATCAGCCTCTCTAATGTGCCCACTCAGTGGAGCACAGGCCTTCCTTATCCTTCCTCCTTCTTACTAATATTATAAATGTGAACGTTTGTGAGGTTGTTTGTTTATTTAGATGTTTGGATGTTTGTTATGCTTTCACGCAAAAAGTACTGAACCGATTTGGATGAAATTTGGCACACAGGTAGGAGATAGCCTGGATTAGAACATAGGCTACTTTTTATTCCGATATTCCCACGGGAACGGGAACCACGCAGGCGAAACCGCTAGTGGATGGATAAGGAGAATGGGTAATGACCTGGCAATGACAGACACGCGGGCAAAATGCTGTTGGTGGGTGTTAAACGGCTGCAAATGCAGCCAGGACCAAGGGCTTATCGTGCCTTCTGAAGCACGGAAATGCCCAAGATAGTAAGTTTTTGAACACCTATCCCATGACCTACCATTTCGAAAGGTTCTTAGCTCTAAAAGGCCGAATGTGTGAAACACTGAGATCGATTCGTGAGCTGATCACCGAGCTCCTATAAAATTATTTATGAATGTTTAAATTCAACAAAAACAGAATAATTATGAACTTATGTTATGTGATGATAGGACTGAAGGCAGAAGCGCGCCTCTCTCGCAGTCGTCAATCACTGACTGATCTCCAAATACTATAGACACTCTATCTCTACCAAATCTCTAGATACTGTTTGAGTAATGATATCATAAGAATAAATTATTTAAGTGCAACATAATATACATTATATTGACAAACCCAGTTCAACAGCAATTGCGTCCATCTCATTTCTATCAATTCAAGTCTGCAATCAGAGCAAGAAGCGTCGTCAGAAGACAACATTTTGTTAAATTGTATAAAAATAAATCTGAAAACGTTTCCAAATAATCTAAATCTCAACTATAAACAACAACAAAGAATACGAAGAGAGGTGCCATAAATAATGTAAAGTTATTCTCTTTTTAACTAAAAGTAGAAGAGTCAAAGAGAACACACATTAAAATAAAAAAAATAAAAATGATGAAAAATTCAAATTGTGAAATCCTATTCTTCTCCCCTTTTTTACTTTTCATTAGTACATATGTTACTTCTATGCTTTTTTCATAATAATCTACTTACTACTAATGGTTGGAAGAGAGTGCCATTTTGCAAGAAGGCCGCCTTTTTGTATGCTCTCTGTTTTTCTGTGATTTGTTTTATCTTTGCGTACATTAAGGTATTTTATTAAGCATTATCATTAAACGTGAAAATTCCTAATTATTATTAGGTATTGCATTAATATATTTCATCATTGTTTGTATTTCATCATTATTATTTTGGTTTCTTACCTCTTGTTAAAAAATTCGTTTTTTATTGGTTTAAGCTAAATTAACTAATTAACTATGGGAACATTACACAATATAACAGAAAAATACACAATTATTTTGAAAATTGTTTAATGCATACTAAGTGATAAGTTAATTAAAAGCACATTTTGTGGTGTAAATTAATGGGAAATAAATTAATTATCCCATTTACCCCATACGGATTCTTTCGATAAGGAGTTTAGACAATCAATTTTATATTTGAATATTTAAATCGTATTACATATTAATGGTAAACATAGGAAACTTTATTGATTAGATTAGAATGTGTTTTTTCTAAAACAGTCGGATTAAACCCAAATTATAGTATATTAAGTTGACCCAGTTATCGAACATATACTTACCGTATACTACAGAGCTGTGTAGAGTCGGCTTAGAATAGCACTACCCCCTCTCATCCCGTGGTTGTCGTAAAAGGCGACTAAGGGACTCCGCCTTCAGGAGACGGGCAGCAGCGTCTTTTGCAAACTTGGCCATAGGTACTGCGATCGCCAACCCGCCTGCCAAGAGTGGCGATTATGGCAAACCACAGAACATTAAAAGAGGTGTTCTATGTGGCAAACCCTCCCTTTGGGGGAGGCCTATATACAACAATGGGTGTTATGTGGCTGATACGACGACGTATACTACAGAACTATTTTTAAAGTTATGGATCAATTGCTCTACAACTTTTTCTACATAACTATTAAGTACCTTTCAGTCCCCGAGTTATGAGACACAATAAATATTCCATTATTCTCTGGACACACCGGTGTCCTGCTAGCAAATGACGAAATAAAATTATGAATGAAACAACCATCATCAGCCATTTTTAATGTCCCCACTGCTGGGGCACTTGCCAGTTGCCTTCCTTAAAAGGAAACGTTTTTCCATACAAACGTAGTCCCCTGATTCCTTCCTGGATAATGCCGGTAGAGCAATATTTTTTTCCTATATATCTATGGCCGATATTAGCATGTCCCTATGATTTCATTTTTTTCATAAATTATTAATTAAAAGAGATATGATATGTTAAGATAAGATAATTCTTTATTGAGTACTAAACACATAAATCAAATAAAATTAGACACCGTGACCCGTGGTAGTAAAAACTGTGCTAAAGGCCACGGTACTCCCAGCAGCCATATAAACGTTAAAAAATTAAAAAATATTGACGGATTTCCGCTTTGTTCAAACATCCAAAAAACAAATTTGACTAGATTATATAAAAAATTAAAACATGCGAACACAGCAAAAGGCCTTTTTTTAATTTTTTTATGAAAAAAGTACTTAAATCGGTTAAGTTTTGGAGAAGGAATCAGGGTACTACAAAATGTTGATTTTGTCTACCTTTCCTATGATTTTATTAATTCCCTCGCCCTTGAGATTTCCTCTGAGATTTTAACGACTGCAAATATAGCCCGGGACCAACGGCTTGACATGCCTTCCAAAGCACAGAGGGTCAAGATAACATATTTTTGGTCACCCATCCCGTGACCGACCATTGCGAAAGTTGCTTAACCACCACGATCGCTGGCCAATGCGCCACCGAGCTCCTCTAATGTGTTCAACAACATTGTAAATAATTTCGTTATTCTTCCATACAACCTTCAAGTATTAAATAATGACCATAAAAACACACAAAAGGACGCGTTTCGGTTGAGCGACGCCGGCGCCGTTTATATAACATTTGACCGTGAATTGATATAAAAAGTGATTGTATTAAAATCGGTCAGTTGTACGAGTCCAATGAACTAAATGCTTGTTTCTTTTTTTATACGTATGCAACCATCCGCCTAATAAAATAAATAAGTGAAAATATTTTTTTCTTTATTTATTTATGTTAATAATTAAACAGGACATTATAAAATGACAGCAATAAATAATAAGCTTTACCTATGAAATTGTAGATTTGTATAAAGAAATTCAAAGAGAGTTCGTTTACCATACTAAGTTTTTGTTATAATTTATACTGCAAATGCTAATGCCACAATTTTTTTATGTACAAGCATTGTGTGAACTCTAAGCAATGTTATGCTATGCTATAATTAAAAAGATATATAATCCTGTAAATTAAAGCAATTTTGCTAACATAAAAATGAGCACCTTTCGAGGATTTTTTTATGTTTATGGAAGGAAAAAATAATCGTATGATATTAATTTAGTAAAAAATCAAGTAATAGTTGTACCTTTTAATTAAAGAAGTAATGAGGATCTCTAGAAGTGTATGAAAAAAATCAGCAATTTCATACGTAAAGACCTATTATTTAAGAACACGCACTAAATAATTGCTGATTTATGTTTATAACACTATTTTGATACCTTTACTTTTGGAGATAAGGCTAGTTAGGCGTTATAAGTACTTTAAAGTGTAACACATAGTTTAGTCTACGATTTAGGGGTTTACAGATAATTGACAAATTTTGTCGTTTGCATATAAGAGCAACCTAAGTCATTGGTAACTTTTTTATATTTTGATTATGAATAAAAACTTTGTCGTTTTCAAAGATGTAGTACATTATTGCATCGGCCAGCAAAAGAGGCACTGATGGACGAACGTGTTAATTATGTATGTGCGCTTAGGCTTCGCCTAAGTCATAAGTCCATCAACGCCTAGTTGTGGCTAAGGCTTGTATACTTAGTACTTTTCTCAACCGATATTGCTGTAATGGCCACATTCATGCGAGCAGCGGCCGGCAAAAGTTGTATGAAAATCCATATCTGTCGTGTTTGGCGGCCAAATAAATTGCATAGTAAACTCATATCTGTCGTGTAATTTAAAAATGGAGCGATCTTTTACTCCGAAATATCGCAACCAAGGAGGTAACTTATCAAAGGTTTTATTTAAATTTCGAAGTGGCTTGAAAATAGAAAGCTGTTTTAGAAAAGGAAAACAACAAATGAACACTAACGCATGCAAAAATATTGTTGTTTGTTGTTCATATGATTTCGAAAAGTACGAGAGTTATAATTTCCGCGCATTATTTTAGAAAAGTATTAATCAAGCCTTGGCCACAACTAGGCATTGATGGACTTACGTGTGTGCCGAGGCGAACGTTCGTCCATCGATGACTCTTTTGCTGTTGCAGTAATGTACTATAACTAATTAACGGATACTGGTGATCAGAATCGCTTAATTACTGCATCTGTATAATAATTATTGTATATATCGTGTAAATTGTAAAGTTAGTTGTATATTTTATTTGTTGTGTATAGTGTATAAATTAAAATTGATAAGTCCAAACCTTTGCTTTTTACTATGAAAGATCCTCCGACCCCGGGGGACGAAGTTTCCCAGGCTGGATTATTTGTTACGGTCTTGTCCAATGAGTCAGGAATGGAAACTGACAACTCCATCTCAAACAGGTCGCGTAAACGTAGTCGTTTATACAGTTGCAAACTTTGTAACAAAAACGGCGCCATCTTCATGGTTCCGATGTTAGAGTAGACCATAATTATTATTAATGTAATATATATCCAAGGATTGACAATGTTAAGGAAAAATCTCATCTTTTTAGGAGTATTTTTGTGTTGGGGTTTTTTTTTAAAAAAGGAGTTTTTAGGCTGGCGCTATTTTTGTTCCTCGATTTCCCCCAACACTCTTTCAAGTTTAGTATGGCAACAAATTAATAGATTCAAATCTGCCACTAATAATAAATCTTCTGCAATAATACCGCCTCATTTAGCCGACGCTTTATTTGATAAATTAGCCCATTCCTGGGTTCTTGATAACTGTATGTCCACTTCTTCAATAGCACAATAACTCAAACAGGTCTCAGCGCCCCTTTCACCCTACAAGAGTTAAAAGGTTATCATCCATAACTCGATAAACTATATTTGGGATAATACACTGCATTATTACTTAGTTTTAATAAATATTGTGATGCAAACAGGGAATATTTTTCCATCTCGGAAATAACAGACAGTGTTGTCATTCTTAAAACCTAACAAACAACACTCTATCGTCAGTATTATTAAAGTTAGCTGAGAATCTTATTAAAAATCGATTTAGAGTGGTATTTGGAAAGTACAGGTCTTTTAGCAAATACTCAATATGGGTTCAGAAAGGGCAAGAGTACAATTGAAAGCATAGCTATTCTCACCACTAAAAAAAAATAAAAAATAAAAATATCCTATCTCATACATACCTAATAAAAAAAAACCTTCCTGATTATGTTCCTATTAGCAGAACAATGACGTTCTTTCCCTCAGGCTTGTCCTGTCGTATAATCCGTACGGGAACGTGACGGGATAATATAAAACCGTTGATGCCACTAACTGACTGCAATCCCTATGTTTTGATAAATTTTAAGTAGAAAAATATTGGAAAAAATTAACTCGGCCACAAGTGAATTCTCAGATGGGAATCGAACCCACGACCTTTGGAAATCCGGTCCAATGCCCTAACCGCTGAGCTACCGAGACTTGCGAACCACTGTCGAAATTCTCCAATACTTTTATATTTTTAATACGCTGTAGGCCAGCGTTGTCACATCAATACTAGGAATATCCTTGCAATTGAAAAAAACATATTCTCATCAAACAAAACGTTTAACGATCGATTAATGAAACGGCCAATAATTTTTTATTTTTTGCATTTTTCAATGCTATTTTTATAATTATGATACATTTTTAATAGAAAAATATTGGACAAAACCCTATGTTCATTCCTGTGAATTTATCATGACGCTCCAATCCGATAGAAAAGACAATCCTTTCATCGCCATACACACGAAAAGATCATTCCTGTCATTTGTATCAGTCAAAACGAAGGATTGCGTGTCAGTGGATGGTGATTATCCTCTTGTTTATATGGATTGTTGTCATGTCAAGGGAATGCCCGTCATTTTGCGTTTTCTTTAAGGATTACTAAAATGACCTAAAATGACAAAACCGGCATTCAAAATTGACGTAAAGCATAAAGTCATCAATAAAGTTTATCGTTGTCGCGATTGAAAGAAGGGAAGATTGTAATAACGCTATTCATCTTGCTTTTGCAAACCCACTATCCGGAAAGAAAGAACGTTAATGGATGGGCCGCTCTTTTATAAAAATTAATTCCGTTTCCCATTTTTTTTAACTTGATGTTGGCAGTGTACAATCCGTACAAGCCATTGAAAAAAAACTTTTGCCGGCCGCTGCTGCTTGCATGTATTTGGCCAGTACAGCAATGAGAGTTTTTATATGCGTATGTTTTAATTATTATGTAGGTTTTTTTTCACTATTTATGTACATAGTAAAATCTGCCATCCATAATACTTTTTAGAGCAGCCAATTTTGAAAAAAGTTATCGTTCGGCGCCCGAGTCGGGAATTTTTCCCGCGAAAATAAGAACTGTCAAGTTACAGTTACTTGTAAAACCCGACCCGCACGCATTGGGATTTTCTAATCGGAATATCCAGTAAGCCTATTTGTAGAAAGTGTAGTTGGCAAGATAAACTTAATGATGGCGGAATTTTCTATGTTTTTAATACATGGGCTTAATACCTGGATTGTTTTGTAGTCATGCTTAACTTCTTAGCAAAAGAATAAAGAAAAGTTCATTCTCCTTATTCATCCTGTTTATAATTAGTTTGTATAAGTACCTAGTTAACAGAAATTTTCACAATTCAAATGACTTTTTGCATTTAAAATACATTTGTTTGGTTGATTATGCTAGCAAGAAACGTTTTTTATATTATTTAGTAAACACAATAAAATTGAAAAAGTTGTTCTATAACTATTATATAACTTCTGTAAATATTTTTTTACTTAGGTCAATGCCCTTTTATAAAATCGTTGTGGTAAGATAAAACCTACCTTTTTTTACGTTTTATAATAGAAAATTACTTACCAATTATAGTAGGTCACGGCCACACGATACGATTTTTTTTATCTAAGTTTATCAACGAGGTTAGGTGTTATACAAACTTAATATTTTGGGGGATAATGATGCCTAATAATTTCTGAATTTGTTGAAAAGTTTACTTTATATAGAAGAACAGTATTTTTAGGGTGATTTTACTTATGAACGAAGCTGTGCTGTGCTGTTTTTTTACGGCTTATCCGGTCAAGTTTCACACAGACACACTCCCACACCAACAAGTGTGTGTAATTTACGATTCACATTCACTCTTGAAAAATTCAGAATACGTAAAAACCTACACCAAATTTTCTCAAAATTAGTTCTAGTTTTTGCGTAAAAAGCAAACTTGAATCCTGAAAGCAAAAAGTAAGAAACGATGTGTTTCTATATATTTTACTAGCGGCCACCCGCGGTTTTACCCGCGTGGTTCCCGTTCCCGTGGGAATATCGGGATTAAAAAATAGCCTTTATATTTGTCCTTTATTTTAAGTCCCTATATGTCAAATTTCATACAAATCCGTTCAGTAATTTTTGCGTGAAAGCGTAACAAAGAAATTGACTTACTTTACATTCACATTAATAATATTAGTAGAATGTCATGTAATCTTGATTACAATTAAAAGTAAACCATACTGTTGACAAGTTAATTACAAGTTAGCTACTTAATTATTTTAGTATGTGATTGTACAGTCAACAGCACGTCATTCCTTACACTCGCACTACGAAAACAGCCTCTATTACTAGCTGCATAAGGGTGATCTCAAGGTTAAAGGCAATGATTTTAGTATGTGATTGTACAGTCAACAGCACGTCATTCCTTACACTCGCACTACGAAAACAGCCTCTATTACTAGCTGCATAAGGGTGATCTCAAGGTTAAAGGCAATGATTTTAGTATGTGATTGTACAGTCAACAGCACGTCATTCCTTACACTTGCACTACGAAAACAGCCTTTATTACTAGCTGCATAAGGGTGATCTCAAGGTTAAAGGCAATGATTTTAGTACGTGATTGTACAGTCAACAGCACGTCATTCCTTACACTTGCACTACGAAAACAGCCTCTATTACTAGCTGCATAAGGGTGATCTCAAGGTTAAAGGCAATGATGTTTTTTTAATATCATTATCATAATTATAGATTATGTTACCTTTATAGTAATTTGCATTGAAATCTGTGACGCAGACTGCACACATTGACAATTGACAAGTAGGTCAAAAAACACGAAAAAGCCGGTAATGAAAGAGATAGGAAATTGAATCGGACCCCATGTAGGGTCTTTCCAATGTTTCACAATGCGAGCTCTGATGACTTGGCCGTATTTTTTGGTTTTTTAGAGGTTTTTTGATCTTCCCGACGTTTAGGCACCTTTCAGGTACCGTGGTCACGGGATGACTGGCACGGAAAGTCAGGAAATTCAAAAAACCCCTAAAAACCAAAAAATAAACGGCCAATTACAACTTTGTTCGTGAAATATAGCGCGTTTGATATCCGTAAAAATTGTTTTATTTCAAAAAATATAAGTAAATCTTATGTTTCTTCGCGCACTCATAATTGAAATAAAACTAAATACTCCGCAAAAGTGGTTTTACAAATATAATTATTAAATAATCTAACGCAACACTTAATTACTTCTTCATTCAACATTTACTTTAACAAAAGTTATTTGGAAAACACTTGACGGAAGTCATTAAGAAATTGAACTAATATACGAGTATTAGAGTTACATCTCGACTGTGATTTTTCTCTCTCTGATCTCAGAAACAAAAATATATTTAAATACTTATTGAATAGTTTAGAATCAGTATAGTTCGTAGCGGCCTCGCTTTTTATAAGTTTCGGTTAACTTTTTCTTAGAAAGATTTTCATAAAACGCGCGAATTTTTTGACCACCTGGATTGAACTACTGTTCTAAATGAATGAAATAAAAAAAAAATGATATCTCCTATATTGTCGTACAGTTTGTAGCGGCCTCGGAATTTCGAAATATCATTGATTTAATATAGAAAAATATTGTTTATTCTAAACTTCGAAAATCGCTTTAACTTAACTGCGAATTTCTCCTGTCTACCTGGCTCTTGTATATTATTAAGCAAAATTTGTACCAGAATAATTGTTACATCATGAGGTCACACATATTGAAACGGTTTTTTTTTTATAATAACATAAATGTACTTAATTCATCAAACCCGAACCGGACACCGGTGTGTCCAGAGAACAATGGAATATCTTTTCTAATGTTTCATAATCGGGGCCTGAAAGGTAAAGAATGCAATATTTTATTGATAAATGAATATCAAATAACATCACACACATTGGTCTGATTTCGAAATATGTAGCTCATTGTGGTGCTTCACAGACTGATCGTAGTCGATCACGTTTTTTAAGCAACGTTCGGTCCGGCCAGGTGTCAGATGGGTGACGTAAAATGCCATCACAAATAACCATTTCCGTGCTTCGGAGGTCACGTTAAACCGTTCGGTCCTGGCTTTTAACAGTCGTTAAGCCAAGTCAGAGGCCTTACAGGCGGCTTGATAAACTCTGACACCAGAGGTGGCCACTAATCCTCATACAATAAAATAGAGAAGAGAAATAGTAGATTGTATTACAAGAAAGCAAAATAATATTTTTAAGGCGAGGGCGCTATTTTGTTCCTGAACGAAGGCATTGATTTGAGGCATGCGCACACTGAATAAAAAGAGAAGAGAGAATTTAGTTCGTAATCCGAACGGATTTAATTTATTGTATTAAGCAAGCAAAAGAAATTAGTTGCCTTCTAACACAATAGTTCAGACGCACATTTTGATATTATGATCCATATCTGCGAAACTACCGACAAATGTCACAATTTCCTAAATCGGGCACTACTTATAATCAATCAGGAAAACATAAACATTTTCAATGCTAAAAATCCTTTTTTCGTGATCGGTTTTACTTTCATTTACCCACTTAGCTCATACATACCTTCCCTGTGGCTGGGTAAGGTTGACCCATGACCCACCACGCGACCCCAATGGGATTTTTTTAATGCTGAATACCAATTAATTCAAAAATTATAAAGTTTCTAACTACAAAAAGGCGAGCATTGGCAACCATAAATGTTGATAATCTGAGGCCTACCAGTTCTATTACTATCTCTTCAAAGTATAAAAAAAAATGTCCGTGATAGTCTACTTTTTAAAATGGTTATTTGTTTCATTTGCAAATACAAAGAGGAATGGTAGGGTTACGGATTACGGTGTTAAAAAACTAAAGAGATTTAAAACTTTTTCTTATTTGACATTAAACCTTTTTTGACAACAGAATTCTACTTGAAGTTGCGCTGGGGCATGGAGGTTGGTTATATTTTTGTTTCGTTTTAGTTTTTATAAAAATATTTAAACCGTGACAGAGTTTGTATAAAAATATATACCTACGAATACTGACACTAAACTGCCTGCTGCCGTTAAAAAAAACAACAAATAATATAAATGAAATGCTTGGGTGTTGCTATGATTAAGTTAAGTTTTTTAAGCCTATTGATAAGAAATATTTTCAAGCACCAAAAACTGTAAGTACTTAATTACATGTCTATTATCTAAACGAATTTTGTTACGTCTAAAACTGTTTCGCAATAATATTGTTAAATTTCATAATAATAAACAATCTATGTTTAGTTTTAAAACGATTAAGTTATACACAACCTTACAAGACTTAATAAATAAAGCTATAGTGCGATTTTTGTATAAATATTCCTATCTTCACTGGTTACACGGCCATTTCGTTATTGACCGTGAGCGAAGACACTGCTCTGTGTTTTTTTTTACTAATCCTAGTCCTTCCCGAGACGTAGATTAAAAACTCCTTACTTATTTCTTTTTTCATTGTTGTATCGCGATCACCTTGGCTGTGTAACTGGCCGCTCCACTTACCGCCTTTGCCACTTGTTAATTTTCGCCTGTCAAAGTGACGTTTTAAAGCGCGCGAAACGGTTTCGCGCCTGTAACTCGGAGACTTTTTATTTTTTACGGACGTTTTATCATTTTTTAATTCGAAAATGAAGGAGCTGAATGGAGCCGTTTCTACCAGCCACGCAATCAATGGTGCCGCTATGGAGACTAATGGCGTCATTGTTGCCAAAAACGGAAAGAAAGAAAATAATGGTGAGTAATTGCTTTCAATATTATTATTTTATTAATTTCGTTTTGTACTCGAAAACTTATCTAAATAGTTTTCAACCTTTATATCTTTTTAATTATTTTTTTATTAATGAATCCCAAAAGCAATGACGAAGTTAACATTGGGTTTTTGTTTCTTAAACATTTCTGTGTTAAAATTATTTATATTGACCACTTCCTATATTGATTCAAGTTTTCGCCCATTGATCGTGATGTCGTGGATTCGATTCCCATAAAGCACTAACGGATACACATAAATATTTTTGCTACTCTGGCAGCTTATATGTAGTTTTTTACAAAATTTAAAAATATTACTTATGTTGATCGCCTAAAAGTACCTACAAGCTCTGCTTAGATTGGGATAAAATAGTATGATGTAAAAATATTCCAATAATTTTATTACCTACTTTATTTAATTTTTATACCATCGATTGTCTAGGGTCTCCGTCATATAGTATTTCAGATGCCTTGTTTAGTCTTAGTAAAAAAGTGATAAGATAACGTGCTTCTTTACTGGTAATCATAAACTTACATAAATTATTATACTTTTAGTTGATAATATAAAACATTTGAACTGTTATCTGTTATGAAACACTATTTAACGAAGAGGTCAACTTCTCTGCTTACATTTTAGAGTGATATGATAAGATGATAACACAATTTTGTACACACTAATTAATTATATCTATAATTAGTTAAAATAAACCTTTATAAACTTTCCTGACAATAAGATAAAAATATATCCAATTTGGTGCAGTTATTCTGATGTAATGTGAGTACATAAGTACCTATATTTTCTAATTCCACATTTTTTTATAATCCAAACTGTATATAAAATAGATTAAGTGATATATAAAATACTGATTGTACATTTTGAGGGTTAATATCAAGGTAATTATGTACCTGTATCGAGATCACGCAACTAGCATTATTTCATTTGAAATACAGTCTTTTAACTAAAATTTATTTCGTTTCGTTTTCGTTTCTTTGTTTATTTTATTAGTTTTAGTCAACAACAACTGAAATCAATTACAATTTAAAACAATTATTAGTATTATTCTGACACAAAGTTGGTTTGACTATAAATATAATTGAAGGGTTATAAATACAATTTATATATAACTTAACTTATTTTTTTTTTAAATAACATAAATTTTTTGAGTCTTATTTTCATAAATGTTTTCAAGTTTGTTATTGGTATGTGTGCCGAGTATCCGATGTTTACATATATACATATGCCACTAAGAAAATAATCATATGTAATACTTGTTTTCTCATTTTAAGTAAACTTTGTGTTATTATGAGAATAAATTCTATAAACCTAAATTCAATCGTAAACATTTAATTCATCAATAGCAATTATCGACGGCTATAAAAAACAACAAGATTCTATATTTACTTTATGACTATGATCATTAAAGAAAAAAAAATCAATTTTTATTTATTAAAATCAGAACCAAAATATATTTATTAAAGACAAAATAATAATAAAAATATCGTCTTATTAGAGAAACAGCAGTAATAATTACTTTATTTGGATAGAGTTATTAAAAAAATACTTTATTTAGAAAGTTATTTTTCAACCTTAAACTTTAATAATGTGTTGACTAAAGTAATGGTTTAATTATTTAAGCTCAAAGGATCAAATACTTAAATAGATTAATCTGATGTATTCATTGATAAAGAATTTATATGTACATATAGGCGGCAGCTTAAAATTAAATATTTTTTTATTATTTATTATATCTATAGCATTTTTCTTCGGCAGCAAATAAACATCTGAAGTTCAAAAAAGATCCAAGTTAAAAGTTTTTAATACTATATTTAAATAATTAAGTTCATAATAAAAATAACAATTATTAATGATAAATTAAATATATCAAGTATTTAGGGACATTATTCCAATTAATATTTACTAAATCTAGTCTTCCAGACTGGCTTCTTACTTGAATCGTTTCATTATTCAAATAGTGAAATTTACTACAAAGAATCGTTAGCGATCCAAAAAAGTTAAAATAATAAAAACGTCCTTGATCCCTAGATACTTTTGATATGTGTATATTTAGTTGAAGCAAATGATGATACAAATTAAATATAAATATTCACATGATGGTTAAAAATATATATACAATAATTTACTTTTTTTTTTCCAATTGTACTGCGTTGATGTCTATGCTAAGGCAAAACACAGATAATCAGGCGTTCCATCAATTATGTTTTATGATAGATATTATGTCACCTTTATAGTAATGTGCGTTTGTTAACTGCACACATTGACAAATTGACAAGTAGGACAAAAAACACGAAAAAGCACGGAAATGATAGAGATACCAAATTGAATCGGACCCCATATAGGATCTTCATGCGAGTCACATGCGAGCTTTTACGACATTATCTGCTGCAAGTACACACGTATAATATCATTGATCATCAGGTAAAAGATTCAAATGGCATATATATATAAACTAAAATCATCACAATGAAAAATTTAAAATTTTCTTGCTATTCGATTTAAAAACTAGTTATTTAAAAAAAAAAATATTTTTCATGGTGATGAGTTTTATCCCAAAAGAATACGGTGTGTGCGTCTTAATAATGTGCACTTGTTTTTTCTGAAAACAAGTGCTTCTATTGTCTGAAACAAAAACAACATAATTTATTTCCTGTCACATGACTTAAAATAACCTGCCTGACTTTGAAAAGGTAGCTGCGACATTTGTACAAAATTTTAAGCCTAAGTACATAATAACAAAAGTAAATGAGGATGGATTATGGCACTTTATAATTGAGTAAACATTTTCTTTTTTCAATGCCATCATAGGCCTCACAGTTGTTATAGCATTTTTTTCATTTGTTTAGGTTATACTCGTATTATTATAGTTACTTAATATAGAACGGAGCTTACTTAATATAGAACGGAGCTGTACACATAGCGAGTGACTCTCTCGTCGACCATATTTGTTAATAGTATTTGTGTTTTAGGCTCACGGGAAGAATTTTACATATTTTAAATAATTGTTTGTAGACTCCATTACATTTTTTGTCGTTAGTTTTTTTATTTACAAGCAATTTTATATTATTTTATATTATATTATAGCGTAGTCTGAAAAGCGCTTTATTCCGCGTGTTTTAATGTGATAAGGTTGTATGGTGTTCACATATTAATGCTCGTGATTGTACTTCACTATCAATCAATAGGCAGTATTGCTAAAAGAGTTATTTGTCCATTAAACGTTTTGAAGTTAAGCCTACCTTATCTGAAAAGACTACATTTATTACGTGCGTGTGCTAATATTCATGCTTAATACACAAATTAATAAATATTCATCACATTTGTTGACTTTGGTGAAATTGCAAGCATCATCAAAAAGGTCATTGACTTTGACCAGGGGTCAACTTAGTGCATGTGTCATTGACTCTTAAATCAAATGTTTCGTTTATTTATACAAAAAATAAATAAAAAATCTGAATAGAAACAATTATTATGATTGATGATTTAATGTTCAATTTAAATAACTTTTCATTTTGGTCTTACAACATTATACAGAGAATGCATTTGAAATCAAATTGTTTTTTTACCGGTTTTAAGACGTTATTTTTCTTTCTACTTATTATATTATTATTTTTTACTAATTGCGTTACATGTTGAAATAAAACAACTATTACGGTTATCAAACGCGCTATATTACACGAACTAAGTTGTAACTGTCCGTATTTTTAGGAGTTTAGGGGTTTTTTGATTTTCCCGACGTTTCGGCACCTTTTCAGCTGCCGTGGTCACGGGATGTCGTCCTGTGACCACGGCAGCTGAAAAGCTGAAAATATAGCGCGTTTGATATCCGTAAAAGTTGTTTTATTTCAATGAACAGTGCGCGCCAAAACATAAGATGTAAGTATGCGTTACATGTGTCGTAGATTCTAAACAAAACATGTACTAGTATCACATACATCTTAAAAGGCATAACAATGAATAGGAGAGGGGCAGACGGTTTTTTTTACACAATGTAGTTTAATTTTGATATCCCGTAACGTGAGGGTTCTAATCAAACCATGTAAACAATTCAAATGGTATATAAATTATTTTCCATGTCAAAAGTTTTTTTTGCAATTCTCCAAACAAAAACTTAGTTTTTCCGAATGAATGTATGGAAAAGTGAAAAAAACTTTTTAACTTGAGTTAATATAAATATGCCATTTAAATTGTCTAAATGATCTGATTAAACCCTGGCTTTGATTATGAGATATCAAACAACTTGGTTTATTTAAACTTTAGAAATAGAGTTGCAATAATTATTTTGTTGCGTTGTTTTTAGTCTAAAATTATATCGATATAATCAATGCTTTTAAAGATGCAAACGTTCAAACTATGCTATTGTGTTTCTTCCCATGACCCCATTATAATGACTACGTGACTATGCTAAAGAATAACCCACTAACAATACCTCATTTTCTAATTAAATAACGCCAAGTGGTCTAAAATTATATTTTAATAACATATTAAATAATAAGACAGTATCATTAATATTGATCTACTTCCGAGATAAGCATTACGGGTATAAGAACCACAAAAGGTAGGTACTACTAAGGTACATGTCGAAGGCGGATTGCAGAATTCGCCATTTTACAAAAAACCTAGGCAGATTGTAAACTCCTAGCTAATTGTATTGTTATGATTTCCAATTTGGGTTAGAAGAGTTGCTACGTTATTGTTAGGTTTCCTGAGCTATAATATAATCTATGTCATTGATACCAGATAACGGATAAACATACTAAAAGTAAGATATAACTTTTGTAAATACACACATAATATATACCTACATATTAAACATCCAGACCAAGACAAATAGACATGTTCATGCACACAAGTATTTGTCTTGTCCGGGGATCGAACCCGGGACCTCTGGCGCAGAAGGCGAGCTTAGTACCCCAGCGCCAAAGAGGTCGTCAAAATATTTTTAGTTAAGATTACTTTAGTTTATGGTTTTTACACACAACTATTTCTTTCAAACAAAAAACAACTCCAAGATTTCACTCTTACCTTCATTTTCAAACTCAATGTTATATATAACATACATCGACGTCACATGAGGTCATACATAATGCTTTCCCTTATACCTAACTTAATGATGACGTCAGATAACTGGCAACTCACAATGATAGACACGGTCTAGTTAACGAAGGTCGTAAATGATTTATATCACGATAATCGTTAGTTGATTGTCCTAGAGCGGCCACGAGGCGTGAATGAATTAGATGTTTTTTTTTTATTTAAGCAGATCTTTTTTTTCATACTAGTGTCAGCCCGCTTTTTTACGCGTGTGGTTGCCGATCCTGGGGAATATGGGGCTATTAACCTATCTTTGCAACAGCAACGCGACAGCAGAAATTGCGCGATAATTGCTTTGCGTCACATATCAACAGTGCGGCCTCTACCGAACAAACGATGAACTACAATGTGCATTCATTTAGTTCCTGTTATTGCTACCAAATTGTTTTGGCGCTAGCGTCATAGCAACATGCGGCGTCTCACTCTCGCACCTTGGTATGAGAGAGTTCTCAGCGAGCCATTAGCCAGCAATCACATACGTTACCATTTTTATTTTGACGTTCCGCAGCGATCGTGCGATATCTGCGCGATAATTGCAAATTTTTAGGTAATAACTCCGCTGAATTACTATTTTTTTACGAAAGATGATCATTTTTTCGAACATTTTTTGATTATGCCTTATATTTGTTCCAGGGTTATTGTAAGATGTTTCTTTACACTTTCAGAAATGCATAAATCTATGAAAATGAATCATTGAAATTGTATAACTTGACCTAGAGTAATCCTAAAACTTTTGTACCATATCAAGTAATGTCCAAAGGATTAGTTCCAAACGTACCATATTTTTTTTGTTGTTCGGTACTTTCAGAAAAATCCCAAAAATTCATGAAACCTAAATGATCTCCTTTCATCCAAATGCAAACCAGTTTTTGCGTGATTGAGTAATAAACATTAAAATATGTAAACATCCAAACTTTCACATTCATAATATTAGTAGGATGTCTGTTACGCTAAGCAGCAATAAACTATTATTATTGTTATATGCCTGTCATCAGTAGTACCTACTGTACAGTCGGGGAACATCCCGGTAGGCCAGTAGAGTTTTGAAGTGAAACTCTTGAGCGGCGTTGTGCACACCAGAGTTTTAAATTTTTGGGATCGGTAAAAATTGTAAAGTCGCGTCAGGACACGTGACCTGATCGAAAATTCGTAAGACGGAGGGAGAGTAGACCGCTGGCGCAGCGTAGGAGAAGAAGGAATATCCCTCTCTCTTTCTACCGCGCGCCGAAAATGTATGCCTGCTCCTGCTGTTTCGTTTAAGCGATTTTCACTTCTGCCGGCACTCCCGGAGTGCAACCCGTTGTTTCTTTTTTAAGGAACGCTAATTCAAAAAGTTATATTTGAAAGATTTACAAAAAAAGTTTATATTTCATTACCCTTATTACTTTTCAAAAAAAAGTTTCCCACAAAACCTACTGGTCTACCGGCAGGCCGATTATCAACGGCAACTCGGTTCAATTTCATTTTCGTCCTGACATTACTGTCAAATTGTATACTGTATGACAGCCACAACAGCGACGAAACTGTAACTGATAGGTTATTCTATAGGCAAACATCCCTATATTGACGGCTACAACAGCGGAGACCGCCTCTGTGGTCTAGTGGTACAACCACCGGTATCAGACCCAGGGGTCCCGGGTTCGATTCCCAGCGGGGGTACATATTGTATTCGGTTTGGTTGGTGGAAGGACTCGTTGTAAGTGCGCCTGGCTAGCTACCACCATCTTATCTAAGCCTGACGCCATAACAACAATGTTTTCAGCATTGTTGTGTTCTGGCTGTTAGAGATAAGATAGCCAGTTCCTCAGTTATTGAGGATTCCGGGAAAGGCTCGCTTCCATCTTCAGCCTTATCAATACTTAACATCAGGTATGATGAAGGCTAACCCCCATATTCTAAGTCGTTCCTCCAAAACTTTTTACACTCCAACTCAACCTCGTCGTGGGTAAAAATGGTAGTGTGCACTAGGCCTAACACGGAGTGGCTACGTATTCTTTGGCTCCTCCAGGTCCTTACGGAGTTATGACTTAGAATACCGATTTCGAGGAGTATTTTGAAGAGGTTTTCAATGAGGTTTCGTTAAGTCGAGGACGAGTAAGTTTTGGAGGAACGACTTAGAATATGGGTGTAAGAGTCTCCCCGTCGTTCATAAAAAAAGACCGCTCCATTTTCAATCCTCTGATGTGACGATCAGTCATGGCAACAGCGTCGATGTTTCCTTGGAGAATAACCCTTCTGAACCTAGTTTCCTTTAGATAAATCAGTCCTCGGGAAGTTCCCCGATTGTACACAGGAGTACGACAGCAGGCCAGGCCCGTTTGACCTTGAAAGCGTCTTAAATCCTGGCGTGCTATTGCTGTGCTGTACATAAGAACAACTCTGAAATCTTCTTGTTATTTTGTAAGCATCAACATTATTTATTTATTTAATAATTTATGCACATTGTACAAAGGCGGACTTAATGCCTTAGGCATTTTCTACCAGTCTACATTAGTATTGATAATATTGAATTACCTATATAATATATATTAATTTATACAACATAAACTTTTATTTGCAATAGTAATAAATAAACTGGCATTTAACTGGCAGACTTAATTAAAATTGTATGATTTATATTTGTATGTCCATAGGTGAAAAGTATACTTTTTAACTATCATAGAACTAAATATTTATTTGTTATGCATGGCTGGAAAGTTGGATTTCGCGGCGACTTACCTTTATTGAAACCTGAGGTAAAACTTTTTTATATCTATGTGGGTTTATATCCAAATCGTTAACAAAATACCGTGGGACAATATTACAATTTATCAATGAACCAATGAACCGATTCTAACACCTATACACATTTTAGAACTAGTCCATTTTGATTCGTCCTACTTAACAATATTGGGTTGCACTGTAACCCAAGTCCGCCGGTTAACCGATACCACAGACACCCTATAACCTAACCGGTGACTTACTTGAACGTAACTTGATAAGTTAGAGAGCTTCACTTTTTAACTTAAAACTGGAGGGTACTAATTTTAAGAGACACAATTAAATTATTTTTTAATTTTTCTTCTTCTTCGTCGTCGCACTCTTGGCGAGTGGTCATGGTCGTCACTTCAGGGGTGGCTTGCTTGACAATCCGTCGCCATTCCTCCCGTATTGTGGCTCTTCTTGTGCATTCGTGGAACGGACCATTTTTAACGCACTTTTGACTTGGTCGGTCCAGCGCAATGGTGACCGGCCGCGTGATCTCGTGCCTAGGACCTTTACCTGCACTTCAAGTCGCTCTACAGATGTGTCATTTCGACGTGTGATGTGTCCAAAGAAAGTGAGAATACGACACTGGACGATGGAAGAAAGACGCTGCTTAATGCCGAGTTCTTGGAGGACTGAGACGTTGGTTCGGAATTGGGGCCAAGTAATGCCAAGCATTCTTCTCCAGCACTAAAGGAATAAGGGAAACGAATGGTATTTTTAACCGACTTCAAAAAAGGAGGAGGTTCTCAAGTCGACTGTATTTATTTTTTTTTTTTTTTTTATGTATGTTCCACCATAACTTCGCCAGTTGTTAACAGATTTTTTAAATTCTTTTTTTATCTGGAAGAAAATGGTTTATGTGTGGTCCCATATAATTTTTACGAAGATCTGGCTAGTAGTCTTTTCATAATCCTGAAAAATATCAATCACCTTTTGGCAAGTAGTCGTATACCTAGATGACATCATTGTTCTGTATGGGCTGATGTTTTGTGTAAGTGACGGCACATAATGTAACAAAGAAATCTGAAATAAAAACATTTTATAAAAAAAAATCAAACCGACTTCAAAAAGTAAAAAATAAAACTTTTGGAGTCGGTGCTAGTTAGCTAAGGCCAAAAAAAAAAATGTTAATAGAAGTGCAATGTAGAATGCTTTGGCTGGCACCGACTCCAAAAGTTTTATTTTTTACTTTTTGAAGTCGGTTTGATATTTTTTATAAAATGTTTTTAGAATTTATTTTAGGATTCTATTCAATTATATCCTGTATTCTGTCTAATTCGTTTTAAAACAAAATAAGGATAGCGATTCCAAAGACAATAGTAGAGGAGTACTTTACAGAGTTTCCTCTCTTGAAAGTCTGAAAGCTCTCTACACTTGAGTTTTTCGGTTTGTAATTTCACTCCCACTGAAAGCTGGAAAGGCTAACACTAACCCCTCTTGACCTATTTCTCTAAGTGGCGAAAATGTCACGAAGTCCTCAGTCAGATTTAAGTATGTATTAAGCGTTTAACTGAGGAATTACCAATCGGATTTATTTCCTAAATATTACAGACATGGTTTCTTGCTGGTTCTTCGCGTGTCGAGATCTTGCGTCGTAGGGTTTGTGAACCGATGGCATAGCTTCTTTGACATACATAAGCATGCTTGTAACAGCTTAGACTGAATAAATAATATTGAGTTTGAGACATACATACACTCTAACCATAAATCCCCTATGGGGTTGGCATAGCATCAAAGGTGCAATGAAAGGGTGATGATATACAGAGTGTTAAAAAACCCATAAGGAAAACGAAAACCACGTATTCTCACGTATGGAACCAAACCTGTTATGTGTACCATGGAGTTATTAAGGATTAAAGACATTATTTTTTTCTAAAGATTTATCGTTTAAAGTAACAAAACCGCAATGAATATCAAAACCACTCAATGATACGGGGCTCCGGTCACCTACTCGTACTCTATAGACACATGCAAACGTTTTGTTGCACGCGTTTCAATCCGTGTAAAAAAATTACACCCACTTATTTTAATAAAAATAAAAGTAAAGATTATTTATTTATTTCATTCCCAGCAATTATTTTTACATAATCTTATTTAGTTTGATGACGTCGTCATCAGCCATTTTTAAAGTCCCCACTGCTTGGGCACTGGCCTTCCTTATGGATGGATAAGGAGAACGGGCCATGACCCACCACGCGGGCCCAATGCGGATTGGTGGGTTTTAACGACTGCAAATGCAGCCGGGACTAACGGCTTAACGTGCCTTCCGTAGCACGGAAGAGCTCGAGATAGTAAATTTTTGTTCACCCATCCCGTGACCGACCATTGCGAAAGTTGCTTAACCTCACCAATCGCAGGCCGAGCGCGCGAACCATTGAGATCGGGTCCTCGCTGCGCCACGGGCTCCTCATAGCCCATAGTACATCAAAGTTACATAGCATAGCTTCTTTCCTCACATGCTGGACTGGGAGTGTAAAGATAAACATAGAGTTTATAAGGCCAGTGCCCCAACAGTGGGGACATTAAAAATGGCTGATGACGAGGTAACTTTACGCTACGATCCTTATCGTTGGTGTCTGAACTGAAAATTTAAAGTTGAGAATTTTTATGAGATATTTTAAGAACATTTTGCTTCAAGTTTGAGATGATCTTATCTATCCTGAAATTCTTAATTCCCACTTAAATCGATCATTAGTACACTCGCACAAAGACGCTGTCGTCGAATTCTCGACTTCTGCGTCATACAGGCCAACCAAGTAAGTACTGGGTAGGGAAATTCCAGGATTTAACAAAAAAAAACCCAAAACTACATAACAGATGACTCGCAGTTTCTTACCACCTAAATCGTTGAACCAATTAAGATGAATTTTGGCAAAGAGATAGGTTACTTAGGTTACTTTACTACCTTGGAGAAGAACTAATACTACTTTTTATAGCGAAAAATTTAAGCGATCCAAAGTGGGATTGGAGCGCGATATTTTCTAAAAAAAATGATTTTTAATAGAATGACATTGAAAAGTAAATTGTTTCATTTACGTCACTTTAACCATGAGTAACCGGGAATCACATAGTTTACAGTAACCATCTCTTAATACGACAATAATAAAGTAATACAGGGAAAATTTTTGACAACACCATAAACGTTTTGTGACTAAGGTACAGGAAAATTAAATTACAACATTCCGTAATTTTTAACATGTTTAGAGGGAAAACCTTAAATACAAACAATAATATTTGATCTACAGTTTCCTGAAATAGTAGTCCAAGAAATAAATTAATAGATACAAATGTTTTATTCCTGAAATTATTTTAAGGATAACTCATAATACTATTGCACTTGCGACAAAATTCAAATGACAACAAATGAAGGCAGATTACAAAACTTATAAGTTTTTTTTGTATTTTTGAGAGGCGTAGCGAGTCATTTATAGTTTATATAAACTCGTACTACTACCACAGACTCACACACAACACACACACACACACTCTAACACACACACACACACACACTAACACACACACTTACACACAATGCGCACGCGCGCGCTCACTACTCTTTTATTATTATTTATTCATTTCTTTTCAACTTCTTAGTGATAATGTACTGTTTCCAACTTTGATTTATACAATTTTGTCACTTTGTTATTGTTAGTGCTATGTCGGTTATTCTAGTAGCTGTACACATTAACATTAATTAAGGAAGAGCGGGGTCCCCTGGCACAAGTATTACTGATACTTAAAAAGAGATCCTGAGCACTAGCTAAGATAATCATGTATATAGTTACTGAATTAATATTTTGTATTTTTGTATACTAGATGTAGTGGACAAGTCTAGTATGCTAGTCATCTGTTATGTAGTTTTGTGATTTTTTTTAAGTTAAATCCAGGTATTTCCCTACCTTATTTGGTTGGCCTGTATGACGCAGAAGTCGAGAGTTCGACTCCCGCACAATACAAATATTTGTGTGCATTAACGTGACCTACCCTAACTAGTATTTTTTCCTTTTTTGCTGGCTCTGGCTTCTGTAGACTACAAATTCAATCTAAGTCATACACAATTTTTTTCGCATCATTATTTAAATGCGCGTGCTTTTTTATTTATATATTTAGGTATATATTAGGAACTGAAGAATGTTAACAAAACCAACAATTTAACGGTTAGTTAGCATAGTATTATATAGAATCTGTTGTGATAGTAACCAAAGTGAGTCATTTAATTTATTTCCTGGTTTATCCATTTTACCTTTTTTGCGTCCAAAAAACTACCTATGACAATATTTCCTTAGGAATATACCGATCTGTAAATTACTTCTATGAATAGCTTTGACGTTGTTATGACTAATAGCCAATATTTATTTGCCGCATTATTTAGTACACCGCTATTAATTTTTAATTAAATACTTTTTATTGAATGGCTTTAATCTAATGACTAACTAATTGCATTACCTACGTAAGAAAAGGTCATTCCCTCACCTAATGTAATGTAATAAACGAAATTGTGTAGACAGATGTTGTTTTCAATTACTGAAGATAAGCAAGTTTCTTGATGGCTAAATGTAGGAAGGGTGGTGATAATATTAGCAAATGTATATTATTAGGGATTTGATTTTATTTCATTCTGATTCTTCTGATTTGATTCTATAGATAATCTTTTAATTGCTGTTGCTATCGTACTATCGGGGAACTTCCCGGCAGGCCAGTAGAGTTTTATAGAAAACGTTTAAATAACAATTAATAGAACATAGTAAGTAAGTATTTCATTTGAATAATAAACTATTTCTTTAAACTCATTACTTTACGAGAAAAAGTTTTCTCGTAAAAAAAAGAAGTTTCCCGACTGTACAAGCTAGCTTTAATGGGATAGGTTAAAAAAACCCTCGCCTGCATCAAAAGACAAGCCGACTGAAAAGATGGAAACAAGATCAAAATATATAAAAGGCAAATAGAAAATATTTTGGCTGTCAACACTTGGGCTGTCAAAACAAATCTGATGTTATCTTAATTATGAAAATACGTTCAGCCGTTTGAGAGAAAACAGTTATTAATATAATAATAGTTATTTGCAACACAAGTTCTTTATGAAAGTTAACGTGGGCTAGATAATTGGTGTATTGTATAATTTTTTTTAGTTATTCATTTACTTACTTATTTGTTTTGCAAGGCTGGAAAGTTGGATTTATCGGCGAGTTACCTCTATCGAAACTTGACCAAGCGAAGGATTTTAGGATTGATTCAAAGATTGAATCCTGAGCTTAGCGAAGTTTTCAAAGGTACGAGACGCTAAAAACTGTTCTGCCGAGCGCAACACACAATTTTTCACCTCACAACAGCGAGGAATGTTTTAGGTTGTTTCCGCGTTCAACTTCCGGTAAAAAATATTTAACAAAAAGTTTAATCTAAATTTACCTTATTCTTGTTGTTATAATGATATAAAAACTAAAAAAATATAAAATATTTAAAATAAGAATAAATTGTTACATATTATATGATAACAATAAAAAACGATTCGGTAAATGTTGACATTGACTTGAGGTAGCATACACGGACCATTGAAAAATAAAGATTTATGTCACGTTCCGAAATCCAATCATAGGTTGTGAAATCACACTCAGCCTAAATATAAAATTCTTCTAACAAATATTTTAATTTTAGTGTTATTGTTTTTATGATTCAATGCCCTAAAATAATATAATAAAACCAAACCGGAGTATTTTAACAAATTCAAAGTTATTTAAAATAATAATAAAATGTAGAAATTGAATGACAAAAGCTACTTTTCGATCCTGTGAGGTGAATAGAATATTACATATAAACATACAAGCTACGCGCGAAAAACATAACCCTTCCCTTGCAGTCGGGAAATAAAACTTAAACACATGTATTTTTATACTTATAATAAATTTTAAATAGAAAAATATTGGAAAAAATTTACAAGCCGCAAGTGAATTCTCAGATGGGAATCGAACCCACGAACTTTGGAAATTCGGTCCAATGCTCTAACCGCTGGCATTGGATTTTTCCAATATTTTTCTATTTAAAATTTATCATAAGTATAAAAATAGCATTGAAAAATTCAAAAAATCATTAATCATAAAACATGTTTTTTTTATTATTTGTTGTCAATTATCTTATTCTCTACATTTACACGTACCAATTAATCTAAATGCATAAGAATCGCTGATCTACTACAATAATGACTCAACATAAACTCAATAGTGCCAAAGTACATAGATGCAATAGCGATTTAAAATATCGTCGGAAATGCTCCCATTACAAATGAAGTGGGTAGTAACCTAGGTATTCAATGTTGGATATTCTACTAATAATGAAGTTGATTTTGTTACTGATTTAATCAATAAATAAATTGTTACAGATTTGAATTTACTTTACAGATTTGAATAAAATTTTACATGTGATCCCGGATTTAAAAGACGTTTTATACGCGGTAGCAGGAACTACTCGGGTAAAACCGCGGGCGCCCTCTAGTCTTTCTCATATTATGAATGCGAAAGTATGTTTTAATCCGATTATCCAAAGAGAACAAGTCAGTGTCTCGTTGCAGACGCGCAACTGTCAAACGCGTTCTTTGCGTTCGTTGCGTTCGCAGCAAAAAGTCGCGAAGTGTAAAGAATCTTTTGGTCCGAGTTCACCAAACGCCATTGAAATTTAGTTACCTTTCAGTCGTTTTTGTTTGAAGTTTGAAGGGTTAGACAGAACGATGTTTTAAACGACGATTATGTTATCAACAGTCGCTGACATCGGGTTCTTAATCTGACAGACTTTTCTAGTCGCTATCGTTATCAGCCATTTTCAATGTTCACACTGCTGGGCAGTCTTTCTGGCTTTCCTTACAAATGTCCATGTGGGCCATGACGCACCACGCGGGCGCAATGTGGGTTGGTGAGTTTTAATGACTGCAAATGCAGCTGGGACCAACGGCTTAACGTGCCTTCCGAAGCACGAAGGAGCTCGAGATGGTAAATTTATTAAATAATTTGGTCACCCATCTCATAACCGATCATTGCGAAAGTTGCTTAACTTCAACAATCGCAGCCCCAGCGCGCACACCACTGCGCTACGGGCTCCTCCACGTGCTTCCAATTAATGTATAACAATACAGCAAGGTTGGCTGACACTTCGCGCAAAAGCCTTTCTTATAATACTTAATTAATCACGTGAAGTTGTTTACGTTAGGTAAATTGACGTAAACAACTTCGGTAACCTTAAATTGAAAATCAAAAATACATAATAAGTATTTCTCAAAAAATATTGTAAGTATAACATTTTTATAACGTAAAACTCTACTTGAAAACGCTAAAAGAGACCGTTAAAAGTTCTTGACATAGTTTAAAAGGAATTCTTGACTTAATATAGTATTACATTACAAGGGAGCAAAATGATATTATTACGGCGAGGGCGCTATTTAGAATCCAGAACGGAGCGAAGGATTCTAGAGTATAATCCAGAGCGCAGTAAGGGATTCAAAGTTGGACGATCCAAGGGAAATATAGTTTTGCTATCGCGTGATTCACTCTACTTTTCATCTCCTTCTATGAGAAAACTCCCATACTGAAATGACGCTTTTCGAATAGAAGGGATGAAAAAAAATGATTCTTCAAAACGATTAGGTACCTAACATAAATCGTCATTGGAACCTACCCTTACCCCTAAAAAACGTTTCCAGTTTGAGTCTGTTTTTCTACTTTTATGTTCGCAGTTAGAAATGAGTTTCATTTATGTTCTTTTATTTTATTTTAGGGTTTCGTACCTCAAAAGGAAAAAACGGAACCTTTATAGGATCACTTCGTTGTCAGTCCGTCCGTCCGTCTGTCAAGACCGTTTTTCTCAGGAACGCGTAGAGTAATCAAACTGAAATTGATATCTAATACTCAGATCTACTGTCCCTTGGAGCTGTGAAAAAATCAAACTTCTAAGCCAAAGCAATCAAAAGATACAGCCGTTTATGCCGCAAATTTTCGAAACTCGCACGGGATCAAAACCTACCTTGAAATTTGGTACGAAGTAACGTCTTATAGTACAGATAAAGGAAAAATTACGAAAACCGTAAATTTTTTGTTACATCATATAATAAAAAATATTTTACGGAACCCTCCTCGGTGCGCGAGTCTGACTCGCACTTAGCCGGGTTTTTTTTTGTAAATGTATGTAATAAAAAACTGATTACTTTATTTTATGTTTAAAAATAAGTGAAAAAGCTAAATAACTAAGAAGAAGAGGGAAACGTTTGTCATAGCAATTAAATTATTTACCTTTTAATAATTCTCAGCTGGGAATCCCAAGATTATCAAGGAGGTCTCAAAACGGAAGTCGTGTTCTTAAGGATAATCCTCTTCTGACGTCATCCCTTCAAGGAGCTGGGATTCACATCTATGCTTTAACTTGTTGAAATGACACTTAATGTTTTTACTGTATATAATTTCTATTGATGACTTGGAGTAAATATTGTGGTTTTATATAGATGTTAAGTCATCAAATTAAAATTAATTAATTTTGCACATTTTTATTAAGACGCACTAAAATAGTTATTCGTTATGCAAGGCTGGAAAGTTGAATTTAGCGGCAAGTTACTTCTATTGAAAACTGAGCTAACGAAGGATTCTAGGATTGAACCACGAGCTCAGCGAATGGTTCAAAGATTGGAACCTGATCGTAGCGAGGGTTTCAAATGTACGAGACGCTAAAAACTTTTCTGCCGAGCGCAATACACAATTTTTCACCTCACAACAGCGAGAAATATTTTTAAGTTATTTGTGCGGTCAACTTCCGGTAAGAAATTCTTTTATCTTAATCTAAATATACCTTATTCTTGTTGTTTTAATGATATAAAAAACTAAAATAATAAAAAAGGAATATTATATAGTTACTTAAATCAAAGTTATTTTAAATAGGAATAAATTGTTACTAAAAATAACAATAAAAACGACTCGGTGAATGTTGACATTACACAGACCATTTAAAAATAAAGGTTTATGTCATGTTCCGAAATCCAATCATAGGTTGTGAAATCTGACCCAGCCTAAATATAAAATTCTTAAAACAAATAGTTTATTCTAATTGTTATTGTTTTTTATGATTCAAGGAACTAAAATAGTATAATAAACCCAAAACGGTAATTAATTCAAAGTTATATAAAACTAGCTGTGCCCCGGGGCTTCGCTCCCGTGGAATTTCGGGATAAAAAATAGATAGTAGCCGATTCTCAGACCTACTCAATACGCTCACAAAATTTCATGAGAATCGGTCAAGCCGTTTCGGAGGAGTATGGGAACGAAAACTGTGACACGAGAATTTTATATATAAGATAAGAATAAAATGTAACATCAAAAGTCAATAGTGCAAGAGCGCATTATGACCTATTTTTCTTTCTAAATTAAAGAAATACTTTACCGGCTTAGGCTGGGAAATGCGATTTTCGACGCAGAAATTGAATGAGCAAACCTCCTTTTCCGAGCGTGTGAGGTGAAAAAGTTATTTGACCATAATTTAACAATTCCCAGTTAAAATTAAAGATTCTAATTATAATCGCAACATATCAACGTAATCTATAAATAACTCCCCTATATGAGAAAAACTTTAAACGCTGAATGGAAAAGATAACAAATTAGATCGCAGGTTTTTTGTCTCTACAAATTCTGATAAAAATCCAAACATTAGCAAGGTGCATCAGTGACAAACGAACAACGCTCTTCTTCCCTTAACATAAGATTGAAAATGAGGCTTCGTAATGACAATTCTGACGTACCGTGCGCGTTCGTGTGACGCATGTATCGATTTCCCAGTTTCCACACAAGCGCAAAGCAACTGGGCATTCACATACAAAATCATCTGTTGCTCCGTCCGACACTCAGTCAGCCATAAGAAAAGAGCGCGAGCACGCGTTTCTGAACTAAACATCGTTTTGTTTTTTAAACATACATCCTTTTTTGAATTAAACCTCTTACTTTTTTGTGCGTAAGTATTTGGGTACTTTGAGGTTCGGACGTTCGATGTTCAATTGCGCGGTAAAAATTATTGTGAAACTTTTTGGTGGATTTTAAAAACAAACAATTTGGATCATAGAGTAAGTAGTAAAATTGATTTTAGATGTAAGAGGTAATCATGCATTGGTTTTTATTAAAATATTGTGATTGTGACTTTTGACCTTGATAAGAGACAGAGCTTTGGTGCAATGTCACTCTGATTGAAATAATGCAGTGTCAATTTCCGGCTTCCGGTTTCCTATGTTACAATATAGGCTTGCTTGACTAAACTCAAGGTATCGTTTAGACTTGCACCTCTGTATAATAGCTTACAAAATTCCAATAAAAAATTATATAAAGGTTATATTTACATGTTTTTATAGCAAAAAGCTAACGCGAAAAATGTATAGCATTTATTCCTTTTATACATTAAATAATGTATGTAGTATTCTGCCTTCCCTACGAGTTAGTAAACAAACACATTTATTTTTGAAAATATATTATTGAATGTATAGTATCACGAGAACCGAATAAAATTATAATTGGTTCGAAATAAACTGTTAATTGTAAGGAACGGATGACTTTAATGTTTTTATTTATCTTTTCCGTAATTACAAGAGTTTTTGTTCATACGAGTAAAAAACTTATACCTTACCTACTTACCTTATTGATTGATTGATATAATTTTCTTATAGTGTTAAAGATTATTGAGAATACTTCTTTTTTACTAATTTGAAACAACAATAATATTTCTTTGTTTTTTGTTTCGTCGTCAAATTAAGTTCTTAAAGTTCTTTTTTCGTCACAAATTGTCTATACTTATAATGATGTTATAAAGAGGAAAGATTTGTTTGTTTACATTGAATAGGCTCCGAAATCACTGAACGGATTTAGATGAAATTTGGCATCCAGATAGTAGATAGCCTGGTTATGAACATTGGATACTTTTTATCCCTATATTCCGGGAACGGAACCGGGAAATAGTTTATAAAGGTACTCATTTATAGGGCAATCTTACTCTATCTATAAAATCATTGATTTTATAGAGTTAAGTCCGGTAGTACAATCGGGATACTTCCCGGTTTGCCAGTAGAGTTTTCTGGGAAACGTTTTCTCGAAAAGTACTATGGTTAAAGTAATAATGTCTTATTCAAATGAAAAACCTATTAATGTTCTATGTGTTGTGATTTAAACGTTTTCTATATATCTATAACTTTTAAAATAAAGCTCCATAAAAAATCTACCGGTCAACCGGGAAATTCCACGGCTGTACCTACACATTTCGAAAAAGGTATGAAACAAACAGACAGATATACTTTCAAGTTGAAATTATAATAAATGTACATTAATCTCTGTAAAAAAACTTAAATATACACAGTATAAATACTCGAAGTCCTTTTAGATTAGCCGTTTTGCCTCAAATAATTCACATTTCGCATTATAAACTTACTCAACTATTTTTTATCTTAAAATTTAAAGTAAGTTTTTTAGTAATTTTATACCCGGCTGTACGTTGGTAAGGACACACAATCACTTTTGCCCTCGCAAGGACAGGCTAGTAACGGTAAATTCATGACTATTGTAGGTATACTTAAATTACGATTAAAAGTACTGCAAATTCAAACTATGGAGGTTGCAGTTTTTTTTTTTAATTTGTACAGCCAGCATAATTTGTCGCAGGTCACTGGCTATTATGTTAATTGAGGCAACAGACGGTTTTTCTTATAAGAACTGAAAAAAGGAAAAAATCCCGCTATTAGAGGTTAACAGAAAAAATAACCAAGTCTCATCATAGTCTGATGATATAACAAGATAAGACTAGATAGAGATAAGATAGCTGTTTCTCAGGGGTTGAAACTCCGGGAGACGCATGCTTCTACCTTCAGATATGATAGATTGTTGAACTTAATTGATAAGAAACTAAAGTTTATTTTAATGTAGTAACTCAACCTTTTTATAGTTCACAAAGCTATAAAAACCTAAATGACATTTATTAAAATAAAAAAGAAAGTGTTGAAATTATATCATTAAGGAAAGTGGCCTAGATATTTCACCGGACTGGATTTTTTATGAATATCATCTAAATTAGCATTCCATTAAGATTTTATTGTTTTATTCGATTTAATGAGATTAAACTTTTATATGGAGCTTTCTATGGTGCCTTGATAAAAAAAGGGAGTAGAAAGTAGTCTTAAAAATTGATAATTAATATCTTAAACAATAAATATTTAGCAAAACAAAGTGATTGTTTTGATTTCGAAGACAAAATATCATTGTTAAAAATATAAGGATTGTCTTTTTACCTAACTATGCTTCATAAATTTTGCGATACCGACGTTAAATTAATATATTTTGAAACTTCACTTTTCAAATGTTACGTGAATCTATATAATTTGATTTCATCAGTCATTATTAATGATTGCAGTATTTTTGCATTTTTGCACCCACAGACATCTTTTGCCCGTTGCAAACTTTTAATTCTGTCGGTACTTTGCGCCCGCGACTTCGGCCCCGTGAAAATTTAAATCTATTCCCATACGTTTTATTACTATTTTCTTTTATGCGAACCTTGCTCTAGCGATAACGAACGAAAAAATTAATTATCCAATTTAGTGCAGTCGTTCTGAAGGTATGCGCTTACTACACGACCAAGACAATTAGGCGCATAGGAATGCGGTTTTGCACTTTTGGCGCTGATTTATTAGCGCTACAGTGATTAACTGATTGATTACCGCTTCTTGAAATTTTGGTTTTAAGTTAGCTTTTTTTAAGTTTTTCTCAGCTGTCATGCGCCTAATTGTCTTGGTCGTGTAGTACATACATTTCAGCGATTCATATTTAATTTATATAGATTGTCTGCGTAAACATCATTTCAATTTCATTTGCATCATATGCAGTTACTCATATCGATAAAGGGTACAATATATATTTCGGGAAATGTCGGGGTAAAAAGTAGCTTAGGTTTTAATCCAGGCCATCTTCTGCATGTGTGCCAAATTTCGTCCAAATTGGCTCAGTAGTTTTTGCATGAAAAAGAAACAAAAATTTTAGTATTTTAGTTGTAGCAATTTTATTTCATCATAACTCTATACTTACCTAAAAACTTTGTTTGTGATTTTGTGAACATCGACGAGCTTACGTTTCATAATTAGTTTTAGTCATTATTTATTTTGTAAACCACAAACATGATTAATTATTACAAATTGCTTTGCTTTTTGCACTAACATTTAAATCGTTGATATTGAGCATATTTAGTTTACCAATGACCTCTAAGACATTATTAAAGCATTAGCCTATTCTGCCTTAGTCCTACCTGTTTTCAAATATTATTCGTTAACTAGTTGATGCCAGCGACTTCGTTCGCGTGGATTTAATGAATAAACTTTTGCATCCGACGACATCAACGTGGTACACTATCACCGCCTTCACTGTGTATCATATTATGAAAAAAAATGTCTAATACTCCTGATTTTTCCATCACGCTAAAAAACTTTTGCTCAGGCGCCATTTCCATACCTATCTCTTATTTATAATAAATTTTAAATAGAAAAATATTGGAAAAGAAAACAACTCGGCCACAAGTGAATTCTCAGATGGGGCTCGAACCCACGATCTTTGGAAATCCGGTCCAATGCTCTAACCACTGAGCTACCGAGACTTGCAAAACTGTCGACTTTCTCTAATACTTTTATATTTTTAATACGCTGTAGGCCAGCGTTGTCATCAATGCTAAGAATATCCTTGCATTCGAAAGAAACATCTTTTCAGGTGTTTAACGATCGATTAAGATGCAACAGCCAATAAGTTAGAGCATTGGACCGGATTTCCAACGGTCGTGGGTTCGAGTCCCATCTGAGAATTCACTTGTGACCGAGTTGTTTTTTTTACAATATTTTTCTATTTAAAATTTATCTCTTATTCTTTAGCTGGTCTGTAATTATTAGCGTCCTGCTGCCTGCATCAGGTTTGAAAATTAATTAGCCTATATGTTGGCCAGACCTAGTAGCTACATGTTACAAAAAGTTTTATTCAAATCCGTTCAGCAGTTTCTGAGATTACCGTGTAACGACGAACTGACAGACAAAAATGGTCTCAACGTATTCTCTTACTGCTTTTATATCGTCTGGAATTAGTTTTTGGTTAATAACTATATTAAATGTACAGAAATATTGACTTTACAGTTTTATTATATGTTTCAATTCGTTAGTACGTACAAAATAATATTTATCAGCACATTGTAATATGCATTTATTCTAAAAGATAATCGCTTTTGTCAAGATGAAACTATCATTGGATGTATTATTTATCTATTTCATTTTTAAATTTAATAATTAAGGAAGGTAACAAGCTATTTAACACACTATACGGAAAAAGCACGTAATTTTTGTTATAAAACTATATGAAGGTTAAAGATGTTACAAATCTGGTAATAAGATAAAATATATTTCTTCATACTTTTAATTTTTAACTAGATTTGTAAAGTTTCAGAAACGTGATTTTATGATTTTGCCTCGACACTGTTTTTTTTGTAAAGACCCCTTATAAATACGAAAATTCAAGATTTATCTCAAATGGGGTTACAATATACTATTGGAAATTGGTTTCATTAGTGGACACCAATAATATTTAACATCATATAGTTTAATTTCTCTTTAATAGCATAAAATGATTTAAGTACTACGAAGTGATTTTGTGGTTTTTTCGCCTAATTTGCAAAATGGGTCTCGATCCCGAGCGCGTCGTTTTGTCATTACTACTTCGCTTCAGTCATACAGCGCCTTAATATCACTAGCTACACTACAACCATTAGTCGAACAGACAAAGTCGCAAGAAATTAGGTATAGTAAATTTTTAACTTGCCAAAATTTGATAAATATTAAACAAGAAAAAAGAGAAAACATACTAGAAAAAACAACTTCTCTCATGTCGTTCTGAGGGGACGATTTATTGATAATTTGATAAAAAAACGTGTAGAAGTATATACTAATTTCATGGATGACATTAAATTCTTTTGAATAATTGTGTGTTGTAAATTATGTATTGTCTCATAGCCACAAGTAATAAATATATTTTCGAAGTAATATCCATGAACTAATAAAATAATCGTTTTATTAGCTTCATGTTCAGTATTTGAAAAAAGGTATCATTTTTTACTACCGGTGTTTATGATACAAAAAACCACAGACAATTATTTATAACCTCCGTGGTCAAGGTGTAGGTCAGGTTAAATAACATTGAATCGTAAATAGTAACAAGAAACATTCGATACTCTCAATAACCATTATCACATCGCCTTACGAGATATTGTAACACACATGTTTTTAATTAGACAAGGCTCTATAACTTAGAACTCCTTTGCCAAACAGGAATTTTTAAACGCATGAGAATAATTACGGCATTTTTGGCGTTTAATAAATCTTAATATAAAACATTACCGTGACCTATTAGTTTAATTTTAAAATCTATCGCAATATCTTTCAATTCGTAATTTGTAAGATATTTATATATTTCACACGTCACTATTTGACATTTGATAGAGACTGTGATCGGGACGCGTTTCGGAAACAAACAATACAGACAGTATAAGGTGACATACAAAAGACGGCCTTATTGCTAGGTAGCAATTTCTTCCAATGTATGGAGAAGTGTCAAATGAAGTATCAATTAAAACATCATTCGTTCCGAAAGGGATTGCGACTATAACTTACACAATTCCAATCACTATCACAATCACAATACCTCTGAAAGGGATTGTGATAGATTTTAAATTAGACAATTAAGGGGCAGACCGTGACTGACAGACAACGCACATCTCAAACTGCACCGATTAAGCTGAAATTTTGCATATACTTCCTATAATAATGTAAGCGAGCACTAAGAAAGGATTTTTTTATATTCCCACGGGACATATTCCCCTTAAAAAACACGGAACGGGAACCACGCGGGTGAAACCAGCAGTGGTATTCCCGGCAGCCTACAGCCCTGTTACATTTAAAGCTCGAGTGAATAGGCATTTTCTGGGTATGCTCGCTCCATCTTCGGCCTCTTCTTAATCTGATCCAGAATGAGGCCAAGAGTTAGTCTAAAATTTTTTTAACAAAAAAAAACCGCAGCCTCTAGTTGTTAAATAAATTATGAAATGACCTAGATGCCTTTCTTTTGCCTACCTAATTGTAATTTACATTGAGTAATCAAATATTATTTTATGTTTTTACAGATAAAAATATTTGTAAACATATTATTGACGGTCAGAGAATACGTTTTGCATTTCTGCATTTCCTAAAATGCATTTTAGTTGTTATGATTATAAATAAAGTGCATACTTACTACGTACAACAATATATTTATTACTTGAAAGAAAGAAAGAAAGAAAGAAAATTTATTTTATTGAGACAACAAATACAAGGACAATTAAACATATTTTAAACAATTAACACAAAAACATTGTCTCAAAACGGTCCCGGCTCAGCATAATGCATGGTCTACGACCAGCGCTGATCTTCCGCTGGAACCGGTTTCTTGGCTCCGCTACATGTAAACACACAGATAAACAAACAAAGTAACAACAAACAAAGTAACAATAAACAAAGTAAGTACTTACGAATCTGCACTAAAGACAACAAACTATTTTAAAGTTAGATAGGAACGGTCAACAGCACAGTACGGCACAGTACGGCTTTACATTTGCTCTACGAAAACCGCCGCTATTACGAGCGACGTAAGGGCGCTCTCAAGGTCAAAGTGTAAAGCCGTAGCTGCTGTTGAGTGTAGGTACACTTTAAAATAGTTTGTTATGTCTTTGCTGGAGATTCGTAAGTACTTACTTTGTTTATTGTTACTTTGTTTGTTTATCTGTGTGTTTACATGTAGCGGAGCCAAGAAACCGGTTCCAGCGAAAGATCAGCGCTGATCGTAGACCATGCATTATGCTGAGCCGGGACCGTTTTGAGACAATGTTTTTGTGTTAATTGTTTATAATATGTTTAATTGTCCTTGTATTTGTTGTCTCCATAAAATAAATTTTCTTTCTTTCTTTCTTCCTTTCAAGTAATAAATATATTGGTGTATAAGTAATTAGCAATACCTTTATGAATTACAAATTAAACTCCGAATAGGTACAAAATATTGCTGTGTAAGATAATTTTGAACATAATTTATGATGTTTAATACCTATTCCGTCCTTTTACAAAGTATTAAATAGTGAATATCTATCACATAGTGATTATGTTGCGTCACTTTCAAGAAATTATACATTCGAATGATATTACCACTTCCCAACTAAGTCTCTGATACCAATTGCATGATAACCTCTGGGTCAATTGTTCATACAAATTGTTATTACCGCGTCGCTTTTAGTGAACATTGAACGTTTTCCGATTAAAACTTTATTCAAAAGGTTTTAGTTTGAATAAAAAAAACAAAAAGTAAACATACAACCTCTTTTCTAGATTTTAAAACTTAATGACAGTTTAAAAATGTCGATGAACGGAAAAGACGAACCGGTAGTACCGCCATCATCTCTCATAAGGCGCGTAAGTTCGCGCTCCATTCGAAATTCGATTTCGGAGGAAAAAGAAAATGGCGTCGACAATGTGAACGCGGGAAAATCTTTCGTGAGCAAATACAAAACAGCGCCTGAAGCGCTAAAGAATTTCCATTTAACTGATGCTGAAAGCGAACTAGAAGTGCCTGGGACACCGATGACGCCAAGAACATCAACCACACCTGGTTTGTAATTTGTCTCATACATTTTCATGTTTTTTTTTTTATTTTATTCACGGCTTTGCAACTGATTTTACTAGCGAACATTTAAGCTGTGATGTATATGATATACCATGTATCAGACTATTAGAGATTTATGGTGTTATTTAATCCTATACTTTTTTCCATATAAATCACCGTATGTACCGTATATAAATATAAGTACCTATTTCAAAAGTAAAAAAATTGTAAAATTAACTAGTATTCTTAGTTATTTTTCTTGTTTAACATTTATTGTTTAAAATAAAATAGCATTTATCATCATCGGATACAAACTTTAACTACGTAGGTACGTTAGTAATAGTTAGTATTTTTTGCTCTAACGCTAACTCATAAATTCACTAGTTTTCAACAACTTAATAATCCTATTAATAAATGTACATTAGATGGAATTTCTTAATTCTTAAATAACAATTATTCATTATACTAGTTATCTGAAACCGACAAGAATTTAAATATCTGCTGTATGAGAAAAAATCGCGTGGCCATTGTTTTGCAATTAACTTTTTGTTGCAAATTAGTGCTAATATTATCAAACTTACGAAACAATTCCGACCTTACAATCGGAGTGAGTAACGGTACTAAAAAGTGCTAGGCTTTTTAAAATACTCTTTTAAAAAAACTGCCATTTTTAACGAACGCGTGCGTTTGTGGGAACCACGCCTGGTTCCCGTTCACGGGGAATATCGGGATGAAATATAGTCTATGGCTTTAAATACGAGTACACGTCTCACCACTCCCTTACTTGCCTGGGATGTCGTAAGAGTCGACTAAGAGGCTCGGCGCATTGATCAACTGTGCGAGAGAAGAAAAACTTGAAACAAATCCCTCTACCAACCCGTCTGGCCAGCATGGTAGCAGTAAGCTAATAGCCTCCTATGAACGCCACAACAGGCGTGAGCTAGGAGAGGCCTGTGTCCAGCAGTGGACGTCCACAGGCTGATGATGATGATGATCAGTACCTATTGGTAAAAAGATAAGATTAAAAGCTTAAATCTGTACAAAACTATTCAATCCTAAGATATTTATCAGAATATAAAATCTGTGCTAAATGAATGGAATTATGTCGAAATAGTACGATCATAGAACAATAGCATCATTTTGCATAATTATTTATTATCTTCATTTATTAAATGCAACGACGAAGTTTGCACAAAACTTTCCATTCATAGACAATTTATTTCTGATGACTGTATTGATACTAATATTATGATTTATTTAGTATTGGGTATTGCATCAGATTCTTAGACACGTTCCACACAAAATTTATTTTACATTATTGGCAGAAATTATTTTGTAATATGCCATAAAAAGAGACTAGGTAGGTAATACTAATTTCGTTTGGGAAATAACTTTTTTGTTCATGACTGCACAAAAAGTAAAAACAATCTTCTCACAAAAATAAAAAAACATTTAAAAAAGTTGAATATTCTAGCTTTTGAATGTTACCAAATTTAAAATATATCGATTAAGATTTACTATGATAATCCATCTACGAAAACAGGTATTTTATATGAAAATCATTGAGTGATCGCAGACTTTTTTTGATGTGTGTATATATCATTGATAACACATATTATACATTTTTATGCTGTTGAAGATATGACTTAAAAATCGTCGAAAGAAAGCATCGATAAATACCTTCAAATTATAATGTATCATAGTATTAAGTAACATACAGCCAATACTTCTTCCAATATTCTGGAATTCATATTATTTTAAATTAAATAAATATTTTGTTATACTTACACCGTTAGCCTAGCTCTAAAGTAAGCACGAGTTAGAGATACACAGATAAGTTTTTTTTTTGTAGAAATATGCAGAATACACTCCTCTACCATGGAATGGTTCTAAAATCTAAAACGGCTGTTAATAACTTAACCCCTTAGGCATTCTCATATTTCAAGGCCGTTAGTGTCAGTATCAATAAAAAAACTCTTATTTAACTTAGTCTGTATATCTTGTCTCCAGGCCACGAGAACTGCACATTCCACCATGATCTCGAGCTGGACCACAGACCGCCAACCAGGGAGGCATTGCTGCCAGACATGGCCAGTTCATACAGACTTCTACTTACAGGTAATTTGTTTTCTTTCATACATAAACACACACATTCAGATTCAGGTTATCTTATCCATCCTTACACACACACGCTCATACTCACGCATGCACACTCACTTATACACACAAATCCGTACACGAATGTGTGAACAGAAGAATTATTTACGAAAGTCAGTGTGTGCGTAGTACACGAAGAAGATGCAATTAATGTTATGTTACAAATATAATAATACATATGGTAAATTTTAAATAGAAAAATATTGGAAAAAATTAACTCTGCCACAAGTGAATTCTCAGACGGGAATCGAACCTGCGACCTTTGGAAATCCGGTCCAATGCTCTAACCGCTGAGCTACCGAGACCGATTCCCGTCTGAGAATTCACTTGTGGCCAAGTTAATTTTTTCCAATATTTTTCTATTTAAAATTTACCATAAGTATACAAATAGCATTGAAAAATGCAAAAATTACAAAAATCATAAAATATAATAATACAGTTTAATATTAAACTGTTCAATATAATATAACAACAAAAAACAGTTAAACAACGTAACAAATTCATATTTAAGACTTGTATGTTGACAAAACCAAACTCGTCCCTATAAAATTTTAATTTTGAATTTCAGGATTAGGCGAAGACCCTGAAAGACAAGGTCTCCTCAAGACACCCGAGCGGGCCGCCAAAGCCATGCTTTTCTTCACCAAGGGCTACGACCAGAGCTTGGAAGGTATGTTACCACGACACTTATTAGTCAAAATGCAATAGACTCATACAAACATTATCATGATGCATGTGGCTAAATTGAAATTAAAATGCAAATTGAAATGTATATAGTACGGGGGAGGCTCGCTTCCATCTTCAGCCTTATCAATACTTAACATCAGGTATGATGAAGGCGAAGAAACTCCCCGTTCGGTCGTGAATAAAAAATAAAAATAAAAGATCTTGTTGCAGATTTTCGCAATGTATCTATATATACTCGTACATATAAATCATTTAATTTTCGCTCGCAGTTGACTATAATTCCCACTGGACCTGCAAAGCTTTCATAAATAATAATATGAGTAATAATAACTAAAAGTTTTTATTTTCAGAGGTCCTCAACAACGCCATCTTCGACGAAGACACCGACGAGATGGTGGTAGTGAAAGACATCGAAATGTTCTCAATGTGCGAGCACCACCTTGTCCCATTCTATGGCAAGGTCTCCATCGGGTACTTGCCTCAGGGCAAAATCTTGGGGCTCAGCAAGTTGGCTAGGTAAGTTTCCAAACAAAAGTATTAGAGTCAGAAGTTCAGACGGAATATTTATTTGGTTGTGGTGAAAGACATTTAAATGGTCTCAATGTTTTGGCATTATCTGGTACCATTCTATGGCAAGGTCTCCATTGGGTACTTGCCTCAGGGCAAAATCTTGGGGCTCAGCAAGTTGGCTAGGTAAGTTTCCAAACAAAAGTATAAGAGTCAAAAGTTTAGAGGGAATATTTATTTGGTTGTGGTGAAAGACATTTAAATGGTCTCAATGTGTTCGCATTATCTGGTACCATTCTATGGCAAGGTCTCCATTGGGTACTTGCCTCAGGGCAAAATCTTGGGGCTCAGAAAGTTGGCTAGGTAAGTTTCCAAACAAAAGTATAAAAGTCAAAAGTTTAGATGGAATATTTATTTGGTTGTGGTGAAAGACATCGAAATGTTCTCAATGTGTTAGCATTATCTGGTACCATTCTATGGCAAGGTCTCCATCGGATACCTGCCGCAGGACAAAATCTTGGGGCTCAGCAAATTGGCTAAGTTAGTTTCCAAACAAAAGTATTAGAGTCAAAAGTTCAGATGGAATATTTATTTGGTTGTAGTGAAAGACATCGAAATGTTCTCTCTCAGTGTGTTAGCATTATCTGGTACCATTCTATGGCAAGGTCTCAATCGGGTACCTGCAGCAGGGCAAAATCTTGGTGCTTAGCAAATTGGCTAGGTAAGTTTCTTAAAAACAAAATGTTCAAAGTCAAAAGTCCTGATATCAATACAGATGGATTATTTACTTCCTTCAAAAAGATTAGCGAGATGATAAGATTTTTATGTGCCTGCACATCTCACGCAATATATGTATATTTTGAGGGTGTTGGCATTGTTAGTGTCTAAGGTGCAGCTTCAGAATGAAAAATATATAAACGTTACTCTCTCATCTTCACAACGACACCACATGTCTAAGATGTAGTCAAACAATAGTGACAGAGTACCAGCCCGTCGCCTACAATCGTTACCGATTATAATCTGTTTGTACTAGAAAGTTAACAGCTGCTGTTACATTTAAAATCATTTTTGTATTCTAGTCCATTATGGGAAACTTACAAATGGTTAACAATGCATTGTAACATAATTTGCGAACTGTGCAGTGCACCCTTTCGATCGGTCGTCTTTCACTCTCACTTCACTCGCATACTCGCCGCCCGTCCCTGCAACGTAATTAACAAATTATTAGTTACCATAGATATTTTTTTAATAGAAAAATGTTGGAAAAAAACTTTTTATACTTAAATAAAATTAAAACCGATTTCAAAAAGTAAGAAACAAATCTTTTGGAGTCGGTGCCAGCCAAGGCATTTTACATTGCACTTCTATTAACTATATTTTTATTTTTCTTGCCTTGGCTGGCACCGACTCCAAAAGTTAAATTTTTTACTTCTTGAATTCAGTTTTATTTTAAAAAAAGTTTTTATTTCACATTTTTGCCGTTACTTACACTCAAAATCAGCCCATACACAACAATGATGCCATCTAGGTAAACGACTACTTGCCAAAACGTAAATTATATTTTTCAGGATTATGAAAAAACTGCTAGCCAGATGTTCGTAAACATTATATGGGACTACTGGTTACACTTGAACTATGTTGTTTCAGAACAAAAAAGAATTATTAAAATCGGTTGACAACTGACATGTTATATTAAAACATACATAAAAAATTACAGTCGACTTGAGAACCTCCTTCTTTTTTTGAAGTCGGTTAAATATCGACTCTGCCGCAAGGTATTCTTAGACAGGAGTCGAACCTGCGACCTTTGATGTAACGACACTGGCTTACAGCGTATTAAAACTGTAAAAAGTATTGGAAAATTTCGACGTTTGGTTACAAGGCCCGGTAGCTCAGCGGTTAGAGCAGTGGGCCGGATATCCAAAGGTCGCAGGTTCGAGTCTTGTCTGAGAATAATGTGTGGCCGAGTAGATTTTTCCAATATTTAAAAAAAAAATATCATAAGTATAAAAATAGCATTGAAAATGCAAAAACAAAAAAATCATAAATAATAATTGGTACCTAAGATCGTAAAAGCGAAAAAACAATACCAACAGTGTAACGTATCGAATCGCCTATTTGAAACCAAGGTAGCATTTATTTCTTCTTATCCAATCGCCTATTTGAAACCAAGGTAGACTTTATTTCTTTTCCCCTGGACTGTCCCTAATTCTTATAATAACGTTATTTATTAACTTGACCATTTTATTGTCCAGGATCGTGGAGATCTTCTGCCGTCGCCTGCAAGTGCAGGAGCGGCTCACGAAGCAGATCGCAGTGGCCGTCACGCAGGCCGTGCGGCCCGCCGGCGTCGCCGTCGTCATAGAGGGAGTGTGAGTACTATTTACTAACTAATACTGAATATCATGTGCCAATGTTAAAGTACAAAACAGCCCCCTTACTCTTGACGCGATCGCATTGAGATCGAGATTGAGTTAATGTCAAACGTCAGTAATTATGACTTACAATAAGTAATTAAACTAAAAATTAATACGTGAAATTAGTAAATAAAGTAATTTTGTACTCTAGTTATCGATTTTAGCGGCAATTAAAAACTAATCAACGTCGAATATCAGTAATAATTATTGACATTCAATCTCGATCTCAACGCGATCCCGTCAAGAGTAACCCCCCAGGTTTGGACATAATCATCAGCCATATCGATGTCTCCTGGAAGCACAGTTATTTTTGTATAAAGAAGGTTTTTTAAAACTATTACGTAGCTGCGTCACCGTCATCAGCATGTGATTGTGCTTTACTATCTAAATACTGGGTCTCTTCTGCCATTTCAATATCTAGGGCACAGGTCTTTCTTATGACTGAATATACTGGATAAGGAGAATGGGACATTAATCACTACTCGGATGTAATTCGGTGTGTGAATATACCTCACTCTAACCTTGCCAGACATCATCAGTCGTTCTAATGCCCTCAGTGTTGGAACACTGACGTTTTTTATAGATGGATAAGGAGAATGACGTATATGCATTATTTTGAATTCAGTGCATGTAAGTATACCTCACGCAAACTTTGCCATTGTACCATCATCATGAGCCAAATACTGGGACACTCGGCTAGAGCTATCAGTCAACTCACAGTGTCCACTTCTGGAGCGTTGGCCTCCCTTAAAGATTAACCTTAGAAAAGTAGATTGACATGCATCTGCATCGATGGCGTGTAAGTATACCTCTGTATCACCATCATCAACCATAGAGGATGGTTCATGATCGTGGAGATCTTCTCCCGTCGACTTCAAGTGCAGGACCGGCTGGCCGTCACGCAGGCCGTGCATATATGGAGTTCGAGTATTGCGCAAAAGCTAGTAATGTACAGTGTGCGTTAAATAACTTGGCGGCTCGGAAGTTAACTACAAGTGACATTTCGCGCATCGTCCATAGTTCCGAGTGCTTCCCCTCTCGCACCGTTCTCCGCGCACACCAGTATTCGTCTACTGTGCAGCGTTCCGCGCGAAGTTCAGAGCCACTAAGTTATTTTGCGCATATTGTACCATCATCAGCAGCTTAATCTGCCAACGGAAGGAAAATGGGCCATGATTCACCTACCACGATGACTTGCCATACTTAAACCTTGCCACTATATGACCAGTGGTATACCACCTCTACCGACTACCAATGTAGTAATAGTTTCAATTGTATTGTTTTAGAGCCAGTTCTTGTCCTTACTCCTGGGACATAGACCTTTCTAATGAATGGATAAGGATAATGGGTAATTAATGAACAAATAAACAGATCCAATGCGGAATGGTGGGCGTTCACAACTGCAAATGCAACCGAAATCGGTGACCGTCAATAATATAACGAACTACTTTTGAGTTGTTACTAAATCCAACGTTCTGAACTCTTTCTTGTTTTCTGAATCACTTTAGCTCCAGTAAGACCAGACAAGGTCAAAATGGACAAAATACTGTGGCATATCTCATTTTTTTTAAGCAATACGACAGTATTCAATGTTTTGCATGTAACTATTTAGTCATGGTGATAAAGTTTTTGTGATAATGACATCATCATAAATACCCTGATTTTCTACCTGAAGTTTATTTCACGTTGTCATCATAACAAAATATGATTTCTCATTCTCTCCTATAAGTATTTTCCCCTTTTTATCATTTTTATTTTTTCTTCCACAGTCACATGTGCATGGTGATGAGAGGCGTCCAGAAGATAAACAGCAAGACAGTAACCTCAACCATGCTCGGAGTATTCCGCGATGACCCCAAAACGAGGGAGGAATTCCTCAATCTGGTTCATACCAAGTGAGGCATGAAAAAGCACACTGTAGTACCATGTCACATCAAATATTGTGTTCCTGAAGTGTTTTTGAAACCGGAAAGACTGGATTAGTTGGTGTGACAAAGTACTTTGGTGGTCAGCTACTTCTCATTATGTATGACGTCTGAATGTTACTGTCAATGTGAATAAAATATTAAAGATTTTCGTCTGTTACAGTTTGAGACTTAAATATTTTCAAGTTGCTAATTTATAATAACGCTTTGTTTTTTACAAAAAAAAACGAATAATGTAAACCTCATAACATTATCGTATACTTACATTTCTTTCTTTCTTATCTCTTCTTCTTGCTTTTATTTCTTACTTTCTATAAACTTTCTTAGTTTTTCAACCTTTTTCATGTTTCAAAAGTAACAATTAAATCTTAACTATTTAAATAATAATTGAGAGAAAAAAAATAAAGGGAAATTATTTTAGTAAAAAAAAATAGTGTTTGACAGTAGCATTTAGGTGACAGTTAGCTTGTGTTCCTCTGTGCTTGTTGCTTTTCGATTTCTAAATAATTTGTAATATAATTAATTTAATTTTTTCACATTATGTCTTTTCACATATGAAATATAACGATATGGCCAATTTAAATAAAATCTTCCATAATTTGATTATTTGTAAGTTTATTTTATATTGAGATATAACTATTACAGAAAAAGCACAGGTTTAATTTAAGTTAATTAGTTTTAGTTTTTTAAGTGCAGCTTTTTCTTTCCTTGCAGTTGGCTTAAATTAAATAAAAATATTAGTAAAATTATATTTTATTTTATACGTTTTTACCAACTATAAGTAAAAATAGTTTAATTTATTTTCCCGGATAAAACCGATACTTATCTGATTTTTTTATTATTATATTGGTTGCCATCAGTAAAATACTGAAGAAAAAATTAGCAAACATGTAAACCCGTACAGTATTTAATTTCAAATAATGTAAAATAAGTTTAAAATATCGAAAAGAAATTAAACTGCCTTAGTTTTTAATTAATTTAATTATTTTTTCGTTGTAATTTGCTATCTTTTACTTTGGCTCAATTGTAAGTTGTACTTTTTTACAAAAAAAAATTTTGGGAAATATGCCAACAGTTTATTGCCCATAGGTTGATATAGTTCCCAAATATTTTCTTAAATATATTTGTAAAAATAAAACTATTTATATAAGTACAAAGATTATTTAGATCTGTTAAAAGATTAAAAATATTTATATATGAACCAAAAAAAAATACATTTTCTTTAACCAAAAATCTCAAACGATCATGGCTGACGTTTGACATTTTTGTAAAAAATTCTATGACATTATTTTACTATGTTGTTGTTTGACCATGACGATGCCTTGAATGAATATACAATTTTTTGATATGTTTTAAAATTTACTTGTAATAACTTAATAATGAGTAATTTGAAAAATTATCTAGTTTTTTTATAAATAAAAGTTATTTATTTTAAGTTGAAATGCCGTTTTTATTTCCCATTTTGTTTTTTTATACAGCTGCGCATATAATAATGGAAATTATTATAATTAATAGCCCAAATTCCAGTACTTGTGTGATGGATACTTCACAAATATAGGATAAATTATTTTGATAATAAACAAGTTAGATCATGTTTAAGAAAAATGTCCTAATATTTTTATAGTGTTTTTAACCTAATTGTACCTTTTAAGTTTGTCAACAATCAGCTGCGAAACTGTAAACCCAACAGAAAAATAATATACCTAAAAAGTTTACAATATTCCAAATGAATTAATTTATAATTATGCACATGCATTGGAGGAGCTTAGTAACGCCAAAGAATATTGCTAAGTAGCGCATTGGTGAGCGCGCTAGGCCGGCCTGAAGAACCGCCTCTGTGGTCTAGTGGTACAACCACCGGTATCAGACCCAGGTGTCCCGGGTCCGATTCCCAGCGGGGTACATATTGTTTTCGGTTTGGTTGGTGGTAGGACTCGTTGTAAGGCCGCCTGGCTACACAATCTTATTTAAGTCTGACGCCATAACACTAATGTTTTCAGCATTGTTGTGTTCCGGCAATTAGACATAAGATAACCAGTTCCTCAGTGATTGAGGATTCCGGGAGAAGCTCGCTTCCATCTTCAGCCTTATCAATACTTAACATCAGGTATGATGAAGGTTAACAGTCTAAGATGATTTTTATGGTCGAGCTAAATAATATATAAAAAAAGTCCTTGTTGATTAGGATTACATAGTATTTCATTTTAACAATTTTATTGATGAAAGATCTCTTAATTTTAAATTTTACAAAAACATAATAGTTATTTTGTTAATAATAGGTACCTCGTTAATTGACTTTTCTTATTTTACGCATTAAGCTTACTGCTTCCAAACGCATGAAGTGATTTTGATAATTATTTTACAAAGATATGTGCTGTTTTATATAGATTCATAAATTTACATGACTTAACGGAATTTTTCATAAGTCCAATTTTTTGTGTAGGGGGAGCAAAATGTCTTCTGGATCTACCAAGGACTGATGTTTGATGTTCATTTTGCCAGCTCGTTTCGAATGGGCCACTCTTTCCTGATATAGTGATGCTCTCTGGCCCTGCTGTCCCAGAGACAGAGAAAGCAAGCGTATTTTGTATATCCACCATGCAATCCCAACAATAAACCCACGACTTTAAGAATACTGCAAACTTTCCATTTGTGTTCTGTGTACTTAATCAGCTTCATTGGAGTACACATTGTATCGTAGCTCTCCTTGCAATTTACAGCGTGGCCTATTGGAATAGAGGGTTCTGTATTGCCATTATGCAAAAAAACAGCTTTCAAACTATACTTGGAAGAATCGACGAATAAAAGTCTGTGCTAGTGTAATTTTGGTTCATTGCTTTAAAAAGACCCGGAATATCAAAACAAAAACAATACTCCTCTTGTCTTTTGAAAAATTCTGCATAGGTACTTCTAGCTAATATAATTTTTGTACCTCATGTTAGTAAATTCTGTTATTGTAGCGAGGCCCCAGAACCTCAGCTGTAGATCTTGAAAGTTCGTTCAATTCGGCTTGGTTGATCAAATGTGGGGTTCTTTCTTTAAGGGAAAAATCCGCTGAAAAGCTATCAGCAGATTTAAATGACACGTCTCATTGTCATCCTCAAAGCTATTTTGGCTCGTGCTAATACAACCACCGGCACCGGAGCAAACTGGATACGGAAGGTCTTTAGAATGCAATATTGGCTTAATAATAGATTGTACATCGGCATACACAGTACCTGACTTAGTTTTCCTACTAAAACCCGAAGTCTTCGTATCACAAAAGTAACAGTAATTTTCGTAATTACTTGGTTCCCTCCACAACATTAATGTACCAAATGCAAGGTGTGCGATTTCGCCAGTCCGCCGCTCGTCCCATTCGAAACGATTACATTCCTGGCAAAATGAACATCAAACATCAGTCCTTGGTAGATCCAGAAGACATTATTTTGCTCCCTCTACTTAAATTGTTGGGACTAATGAAAAAATCCGTTAAGGCATTAGAGAAAAACAGTGATGCTTTCTAAATATCACCGAAGCCAAACTGGACGGCCCACAAATTCGCAAAATCATAAGTGATTCTAAGTTTGATACCCTTTTATCTAAGAATGAAAGAACTGCTTGGAAAAGTGAAAACTATAAAGACATAATGGCTATTTTATTACAAAATTATTGGTGTTGACATGTCATTAATGATCCATTTCCTGCATTTCCACTTGGATTTTTTTCCAGAAAGAGAGCGTTTTCACCAGCATGCGTAGCATGAGCACCTCGACAAAGCTTTGTCGACACTTTTCTCGCACGAGCGTATTGTCTGTCCCGCTCACACCGTACTGAGCGGGACAGACTTAGTCATTTTTCGTTTATTTCTTATCGTTTTAGTCCATTTTCTTATTTTTTTCTTTAATAAATAATTTTAAATGTGGATGTAAAGGAATTTTTGTAGTATTTTTCCTAGACTACCTTTAGATGAATATAAAATTCAACAACTTTTAGCTGGGGTATACAAGGTTATTCTTGTTGTAAATAGTTATTAGCTAATTCTATTAGTTAATTATATGACGACATAAATGTTACGACTAGGGCATTAAGAACCGGGTTTGGTACCAGGATGTCGATACCCGGTTCTTGTAGACAGTTAGAACCGGGGCAACCGGTTCTCTCATTTCCAGCTTATTATTTAAATGAAATGGAAGAAATCATAGAGAATTTGAGAAAATAAAATAAGAAAATAAGGAATGTGAAATAAAATTGTTTAAAGGGGTTTAGGTAACTTTGTATGGACCAGTGGCGGCATTTTTTAGCGGCTAGAAAAAAGCATGTCTCATGTCGCTCTGACGTAGTTCGAACCCGCATCCTTGGGAATCCGTCTCAATGCACTAATCAAGTATGCTACAGAGACCTATGAGGACATGTCGATTTTTTCTAGTATATTCACCTTTCTACAGTGTTGGTCATGTCATGATTTTTTATTACTGTTTTAGACATCACAATCCAGACATATATCTGAGTGATTAACTTTGCCTTAACTGATATCGGAGCCGCGATATTTTTATGTAATGGTTTTTACCTCAATAATACTATACAAAGTCGATTAACTACTGAAATCTCGGTTCCGATATAGTTTAGCTATATATAAATACAAAAATTATTATTTCATTAGCTTAGTCACTATATATCGCCCGTCCTTAGTAATAATGTCGGAAAAATCGCAACTTTACAGGAGAGCGTTTAGAAATTTAGATTTGGTTCGATTTCAATTTGATGGAGGCATATGAAAGTTGGTAGAGTTGTAATATATATAAAAGAGCTTCAATGTGTTATTGAGTTGTACTTATATTTATATTCTAAATACCTAAAAAGTCAGTACTGACTTTACTTGCACGATGTACCATATCCGTCATTATTAGTGGGAAAATTAACTTTATTTATGTGTAGTAATTTATTTTTAAAGGCTAAACAATAAAATGAACATCCTTAATTTATCATAATAAACGACATACGTACTGATGTTGTAATCTGTACATAACTTTTCATCCATTTTTTTATACTTAGGAAAATGTAGGTCCTTTTCAATAATATAAAATTACTTTCGACTAATTTGATCTGTTTAGAAGTACTTGAAAATAATCAACGATATACATGTTTAACTAAACTTTAAATTCAATATCTAAAAATAAATATAAAAGAACCATAACATCATTCACCATGTTCGTCATTTTTATCGTGAGACAGAGTTGATGCAGGTAATGGTGTCGTGAATTTCAGTAGGCGATTGCTCATTTGTTGGATTGGTCTTTATATAAATATTGTAAATTATTATTTCACTTGAAAAAAATTGCAAATTAATGCAAATGCTAGATATTTGGATCTATTACAACAGTTAATTCAAGCTGCTGCGTATTTTTCGTCAAGGTATTTTGCATGAATGCCGGAAATAAACCATCAAAATGCAACAATATTTATTAATTGAAACATCAGCGAAATATAATAATACCTAATAATAATAGTATGATTTTTAGCAGTACCAAGGCTATTTTATATATTACATCTTTGACCAGAAAAATACTAGAAAACATCTATTCGTCTCACAAGTTGCCACAACAAGATGTATTACTTAGAAAAACAATAGCCTTTTGAAAGAGAAAATGTCATAGGTGACATTACCAACAAAAGTGACAAAATAGTATACGGCGAACTCAGATGTACGATTTCCGACGATTTGACGTATCCTACAATTTTACGAGGAAATCTGATAATAATTCTGATTTGTTTATAATAACAAAAGACGGACGGACCTAATCCGCCGTATCGTTTTAGTACAAACTTGAAAATGACGTCAACTTTATCCATACCCCTTTGTCTAGCCAACATATACACTCACAGGCACATACACTTGGCTACATGTAAATTTCACTAGTATATTTTGCTTTTAAATGTATTTTTGAAACTGAAATATGGGTACATGCACTCAATGAGTTTTTCCTGCTTTTAGAACTTGAAATTGAAAACATCACTACACTAATAAGTTCATTAGGCACGTTTGCAGAAAAATAATATCACACACAATTTTAAGACACTATAGTATAGATAATAGAATAAAACAAAATTACTGGTTTATATACTCTTCGTTTTAGTATCGGGTGTTTCCTTCTCTAGCCTTAAGACTCCACTGACCCTAATGACATTGTTGTGTGAGATGACAACGTCAAAACGTTTTACATGAAAATATGGCACATCGCGTCCATAGTAAATTTGTATGGAGAATTAGGAGTGCATTTTAATAGAATTATATTAAATCTTTTAGACCCTAAACTAAAAATGTAAGACAAAAAAACTTGTAGATTACTTACTTAAAAAAAAAACTGCGTTAAAAAACCGACTTCAAACACTAAAAAGCAAAAAAACCGGCCAAGTGCGAGTCGGCCTCACGCACCGAGGGTTCCGTACAAACCTTTAGGTATATAAGTAAAAGTTCACCCATCACGACAATCGAGTCATAGTTATAGTATTTTTATTGCAAAATGAAATTTTAAATTTTCAAAAATATTTTTTATTATATGTAACTAAAAATTTACGGTTTTCGCAATTTTTCCTTTATCTGTACTATAAGACGTTACTTCGTACCGAATTTCAAGATTCTAAGTTCACGGGAAGTACCCTGTAGGTTTTGATTCCCTTGCGAGTTTCGAAAATTTGCGGAAATTTGAGGCATAAACGGCTGATTGCTTTAATTAAAAGTTTGAGTTTTTCACAGCTCCAAGGGACAGTAGAACTGAGTGTTAGATATAAATTTTAATTTGATACCTCCACGCGTTCCTGAAAAAAACGGTCTTGACAGACGGACGGACGGACGGACAAGTGATCCTATAAGGGTTCCGTTTTAAAAAATAAGCCTGTTGGAGTCGGTGGCAGCCAAGACATTCTACTTTGAGCTCCTATTCTTTTATTTTGCCTTGGCTGGCACCGACTAAACAATGCTTATTTTTTGCTTTTTAGTTTTTGAAGTCAGTCTTTTTAACGCAGTTTTTTTTACTATTTAGTGTCTGTAATAGGTTGTTTTGTAAACTATAGCAGGGTTTTTCTAGATTAGATAAGGTTTCATGTACATTATAAACAATATTATCGTAAAAACTACATCGTCAAAGTTAACAATGAAATGAAATATATAAAAATGCTCATAACATAAAAAGTACTGGGTCAAACTAAACCAATTTTTTATGGGACTAATTGGCAACTATTCTGCATGGAACAAAAAAAAGTCACGGAAATCGGTTCAGAAATCTCTGCGTAATCGGTGTACATACATTAAAATTATACTAACCGAATTGAGAACCTCCTCTTTTTTTGAAGTCTGTTAATTAGTTTTGACATAATATTTCTAAGGAAAAATATACGAAATCTTGTAAGCGCCAACACACGTTTTTGAAGATTTTGTGCAACTTTGATGAGCTCAATGAAAAAAATTGTGCCCTATTTCAAAATTTGACATCGCAAACAGTGTAGACACATTATCCGTGGTAATATTTAACTATGTAAATTTTAACTGTGTAAATAAACTATTTTTATTAATATCATGGTAAACATAACTCACCTTTTTCGCTAAATAGATCGGCACATTCTTAATAATGGCCTGAATTCTGGCATGCTTTGAATGTTGTTTATGACTTGCTTGAAGTGCATCTGACGACTCTACTGCTTGTGCTTGGTCTACAGGAATAATGGCCTGTTTCCTTATATTGTTTAAGGGAAAAACCACATCGACAAACTTGGTACATTAACCCTTAATCGATTAAATAAAAAAAATTAACTTGTTTCAACAGATTTTACGTTAAAAAAAGAAAGTAAACGTGAACGCAGTTGAAAAAATAATGTGAACATATTCAGTTTTTTTAAGAACCGGGGGAACCGGGTTCACTTCTTTCGGAACCGGTTCAGTTCATACCTTCACAGAACCGGGTAAAAACGGGTGCATAGTTACCCTAGTTACGACCACATAAAAAACAGAAAACTATAAAAATCAAAAATAAATCATTTTTAAAATATCTTCATAGTTTCTTAGTATTTTACGCAATTATATATTTTAAACGTGTTACGTATTAGTATATTAAAAACAAAAAAACAAAAACACCATTTTTCTAGGTAGAAAATTAAATCACAGGTCAGCTAACGATAGCATTCTTGTCAAAGAAATGTATTTTTTTTTTGTAAAAATTAAACCATTTAGTTCCTTATCTTGTTGCATTAAGTGCTATATTCCCACAGCAAGCAACATACATACTATGTTGCTCTTTGACATATGGAACCATAGTTATCTTAGTTTATCTAAGTTTGTATATAAAGTGTTGTTGTTCTTATTTTGTTCATTCTGGTGGATTTACTAGAAGAGGTAAGTTCATAAATTTAACTCAAGATTTTATCAACTTTGTTTTTTTCCTTTTTTTCGTTTAATTGGAATTACATAATTATTAGGAAGTAACCGAGCTTTTTAGTAGGTAGGTATTCATAGGTACTTATACGAACATGCCACTATATCGGTCCGATTACAGAACCAGAGCACAAGTCCCATCCAACTGCAGAGAGGTGTGAGACAGGGAGACGTCATTTCTCCGAAACTGTTCACAGTTGCTTTGGAGAACATCTTTAAGCTCTTGGACTGGAAAGGACTTGGTAGCAAGCTTCGTTTTGCCGATGATATAGTCCTTTTGGCTGTGACCTTGGAGGACTTGAACACAAAGCTCGAAGATCTCCGTAGTGCTTCCCAAATAGTGGGTCTTAGGATAAACATGGATATAAGACGAAAATCATGTCAAATTCCAGTTCATGTTGGGAACACTACGCTCGAAGTTGTTGACCACTACGTTTACCTTGGACATATGGTCCAGTAAGGTAAAACCAACTTTGAGAAAGAGATCTCTCGTCGAATCCTACTCGGAGGGGCAGCATTCGGGAAGCTCCGTAAAATCTTCGCGACCAACTTACATCAGTATCTCAAGACGAAAGTCTTTGACCAGTGTGTGTACTTCCTTGGATACAAGGTTTATGTTATTTTGTAATTATCAAAAAAACATAAAATAATGATCACGTCTGCGCAATTTAGAGACTTGTTGTTTTTTCCAGCATAAAATTTATCTCATGTTTCCTGTTTTGGTTAGGTGATTATGTTACGGTGGTACGACTTCCATACAAACAAACTTGCACATTAATTGGTTCATCATACCTTAATAATTCATAAATACATGCGCAACTAACTCGTATCAGTTATTTGCTTGCGCAAAGTTATTAAAAAAAATAACTTTCATACATGAGGTATATAAATGCGATGAGTCACACATCACACTTAGAATTATTGAAATTATAAGATATTAGTTCATTCGTGATTTATGTATGAAAGTACAATTAATGTGCAATGTTTGTTTGTATGGAAGTCGTACCACCTTAAGTGTAAAGTGATCGTATTCATGTGACAGTTCATATTGTACCTATGTCATTTATGTCAAACTAGCGGCCGCCCGAGGCCACCCACGTGGTTCCGTTCCTGTAGAAATATCGGGATAAAAAGTAGCCTATGTTTTAAAACAGGCTATCTTCTATCTGTGTGCCAAATTTCATCTAAATCGGTTTAGTAGCTTTAGCGTAAAAGAGTAACAAACATCGTCACAACTTTCGCGATTATTATAATTCTAGCGGATCCTCGCGGTTTTACCCGCGTGGTGCCCGTTTCCGTGGGAATATCGGGATAAAATATAGCCTAAGTCACTCGGGAGAAATGTAGCTTTCTAATGGTCTAAGAACTTTCTAAATCGGTCCAGTAGTTCCTGAGATTAGCGCGTTCAAACAAACAAACTCTTCAGCTTTATAATATTAGTATATATAAGGTATAGATTAACGGCCGGCCGCGGTTTCACCCGCGTGGATTCCGTTCCCGTGGGGATATAGGGATAAAAAGTAATATGTTTTCATCTATACCTATGTTTTAATCCAGGCTATCTAATATCACTGTGCCAAATTACATCCAAATCCGTTCAGTAGTTTTTGCTTGAAAGAGTAAAACAAACAAACAAATAAACAAACAAACTGGCATACTTTCGCATTCATAATATGAGAAAGACTAGAGGCCGTCCGCGGTTTTACCCGAGTAGTTCCTGCTACCGCGTATAAAACGTCTTTTAAATCCTATTCCGGGTCATTTCCGGGATCGCATGTAAAATTTTATTGAAATCTGTAAACCAAACTGCAGCCGATCGTATTTACATACGATATACGTAAGCTGTCACGACAAAACCTTTTATTTTCAAATATTTTGTAGTTTAAATATCTTTGATTATTTTGTATTCCAACTAATATTTGTTTTTACTTCGGGGCTAATTGTCTAATTTTAAAATCTATCGTAATCCCTTTCAATTCATCATTTGAAAGATATTTACTTACATAGTTCAGGCAGTCACTATTTGACATTTGAAAGAGATTGTGATCGGGACGCGTTTTGAAAGGTATTAAATTAACGAAATTGAGCTGTCTAAGCAAAGTGACAGCCGAAAATATATTTCAAATGTAAGGGGAAGTGTCAAATGAAGTGTCATTTAAAACCTCATTCGTTCCGAAAGGGATTGCGACCATAAGTTACACAATTCCATAAATCACTATCACAATAACAATACCTTTCAAAGGGATTATGATACATTTTGAAATTAGACTATTAGGTCGCTTCGGTTTTGGTCAGTAAAATAAACATCTGTTTCATTTCAGTTTTAAAAATAAGAGTGTTCAAACAAAAAATAAACTGTTCTTGCCCGATTACATAACTTTAGATTAATATGAATATTTATCACAAACCTAATTATTTTCTCTATAAAAATGTTCAGTATTATAACTGTTGACATCTTTCATGATAACCTTTTAACCAGATATAGTAATCGGTTACATAAACTAAAGCTAATCTATCGAAATGTGATGAACAACACAATTTTCCATTGCCTAACTGATTTGAGGAAGATTTTGTACTACGCTGAGTTTATAAATAGCCTTTAACTACTTCAAAAAAGGTGATAGTTAATAAACCTCACGTAACCTGTATCCCCATTATTGGTATTATTTGAAGGGGGGAAGCCGGACGGGCGATCAGTCTCCATAGTCGGAACCACAGGTCGGAACCATTTCATCCAGTTCTCCAAATCCCCTGAAAGCAGGGGAGGCGGGTTATTTCACCCCACCAGCGACGAACCCTCGAACCCTGGACCTGTATTCACTATGACCACTTACCGATTCCTTGCTCAAACCACGCGAATGTCGTATTTGGTTTCGACATTTTCAAAATTCGTTTTCTCCATGACACTTAAAAATTTTAAAGTTATTTTACTTTCATGTACTTGTACAATAACTCTATAATTTGGGAGTATCATGGAGAAACGACTTATAAATATTTATGATAAATTTTAAATAGAAAAATATTGGGAATGTCAGCTCGGCCACAAGTGAATTCTCAGATGGCACTCGAACCCACGACCTTTGGAAATCCAGTCCAATGCTCTAACCACTGAGCTACCGAGACTACCGAGACCACCGAGTTAGTGAGAATTCACTTGTGGCCGAGTTGACTTTTTAACCGACTTCAAAAAAGGAGGAGGTTCTCAATTCGGTTGCTATAATTTAATTTTTTACAATATTTTTCTATTTAAAAATTTATCATAAGTATAAAAATAGCATTGAAAAATGATATGAATAGACTTTTAAATATGTGACGACATTGGCGTGGTTTGAGCGAAGAATCGCTAAGTGGTCATAGTGAATAAGGGCCCAGTGCGCTTACAGTACCTGTTGAGTTGACTTGGCGTTAACTGCTTTAGACCTGTAGCCCAAGCTTGAGCGGCTTTTATCAGCAAGCAAGACAGCATCATGCGCCATATCATTTCGCTTGATATAGAGGTGTTCATGCTAAAGGGGGCCCCCCTTTACCGCTATACCCCCCTTTTCCAGGGGAGAAATACCCGCGCATTACGCGCCCCGTCCGGGAAGACAGGGAGGTTATTTGGGACTAGAACCCACTAAAACCCACTGGGTGTTCCTACCACTCGTGTGGACGGAGACCGCCGGGACAAGGGTAGCAGTCTACAGGGTCTCCTCCCCGCGTTTGCCCCCTTGGGCCACTCTCTTCGGATCGATGGGCTGAGCATCTCACTACTGAGGGGCGCGTCGGAACACGTGAGGCACCCAGCCACCACGAGGGTATCTAATATGACTGCGAGGGACTGGACGACGGGATTCCCCGTCCCGCCGCCCGACCCCCAGGGGGCCTACCCCCCTGGAACTACTACTGGACGACTGCTACGGTGGCTTAGTCTTAGCGATATGATGTGGCGCATAATGCTATTTTCGGTCTAACTTATGGTAGGAGTACTGATGTGATAGAACCAACGCTTACCTAACAACTGCAACGACAGTCAGCAAACAGATCAGCAGACAACTTTCTCAAGGCAATAGTAGTATAGCAATAGATCTTGAGAAAGTTGTCTGCTGATCTGAATAGTATATATTGAGAACCGCTCTTTTTGGTAGTAAGTCCATTCGGTTTCATCCCTTATGAGAAAAGGCCTTTTAGATCTTAGATCGTATTAAGTAATGGGTATTTCGAGATTAGATCCAAACAGCCCGGAAGGATTTTTACAGGACAACTTTCTCAAGGCAATATTTTTTATAACTCTGTATACTTAGCTGATGTTAGTTTACAAGGAAAAAAGATAATTTAATGTATGAAGTAAGCAGTTACATGAACAGTTAAGACAAAGAACATACCTAACTTTATCAGATTATAAATATTCATTAATTAATGAGGCATTAAGTTACCTAGTTGTTATCGTGACTTTTAAGATATCTGTAAACATTAGTATTTAGTGCATTCAAACGTATAAACAGCCATTACCCGAATATTGAACTATTTAATATAGTAGACGACCCAGCTTTGGCCACTTTGAACCTTAACTTTATGAAATAAGGATTAAGTTAGAGTGTCCACGGCCATGGCTTATCGTGGACATGGCGAGTCGTCTACTAAACGATATTTCACTTGAAATAAAATAAACAACTTTTGCGTTCGCGCGCTCGGCCCGCGAATGTTGAGGTGAAGCAACTTACGCAATGGTCGGTCACGGGATGGGTGACCAAAATTTACTATCTCGAGCTCCTCCGTGCTTGGAAGGTACGTTAAGCCGTAAGTCCCGGTTGCATTTGGAGTCGTTAAAACCCACCAATCCGCATTGGGTCCGCGTGGTGGGTCATGGCCCGTTCTCCTTATCCATCCATAAGGAAGGCTAGTGCCCCAGCAGTGGGGACATAAAAAAATGGCTGATGAAGATACCTTGACAACCCGTCAACCCTTGACCACGGCAACTGAAATGGTGCCAAAACGTCGGGAAACCAAAAAACCCAAAAATATAGTACCAAATATAATAATATGTTTCGGGTAAATATAGTGCAATACAGAACCGCAATAGTTATTATTTTCATCTTATCTTATTTAGGTATGAAAGCATTTCTTTTTCTTTTTATAGACAGAATGAACACATTAACAAGCTTCGTGCTGCTAGTGCTGGCAGGCCTGGCGTACTCCAGCCCGACTACCAAAGACGATCTGCTTTTCATCAATGAAGACTTCTTCGACAGCTCTCTGTCCGTCTACACCGCAGAAAATGAGATCATAAAACTAGTAGTACCACTCAACGCCCTCAACTTTGATGATGAAGATGAAGACGACTCAGATGGTGAAACTGGCTTTTTGTTCTTCGTTGAAGGTGACAAAGATAGCAATGGAAAAACTATTTACAAAGGTCTGTCTGTATTTAATAATAAGAAAGCCACCAAAATCCTTGAAAATGGCAAAGACATAGCTGCTGGTACCGACGATAGCAAGAAAGTATTCCTGGCAGCGTCTGATGGCATTTACGTTTACAACGCTAAAACAAACTCCGCTGAAAAATACGGGACAATCAACGAAGATATCGTTGGCCTTGAAGTTGAAAATAGTACTAATGCTATTTACATTCTTACGAGTGACAACATTGTTTACAGAGTTACTGAAGAAGGTACAGTCAAAGAGAAAATAGAGAAAATCCAGAATGCTAAGCAAATAACTTTGGATTTCGCCGGCAACCTTTTCTTCGTTGACACTAATAACCAGGTGTCCGTGTACGCAGACGATGAAGTTATTAAGGTCTTGGGTCTTCCAGCTAGTCCCTCATATGTGCAGCTTGTGAGGCCTCCGTTCATCTTTGAAGAAGGTGTCCCATTTGTCGCTGGGAAGAAAGGATTCATAGTTTACCCTAATGGCACAAGCGAGTTTAGCGACGTTATCCTCAACGTTCACCCTTCTGCCTACTCTATGGAAGCCGCTCTCATCCAATATTACGCTCACAACAAGCAAATCTATGAATACAACATCTTAGCTTTAATTTTAGGTGAACTTCTCGAGGGTGTTAAAAGCTTTTTCAGCAATAGTGTTGATCAAATCCAGTCTATCGCTACGAGATCAAGGCAAGACTTCCGACCTTAGTGTTACTATTCGGTTATTGAAATAATAACAAAAGATTAATAAAATCATCGCCCAGTCTGAAAGTAAAGGAATCTGTTTACTGCACCCAGTATTTTATTTCAATTTTTTTTTTAACAAATTCTGAACTATTTATAAATCTTACTAAACTTAATGTACGGGAGAACATACGGTTATTAAGAAAGACAAAATATTTCCAAAACATTATCGTAGTTTAAAAAAATATGGAAGTTAATAAATGATTATGCATTCCATCACTAACAGTAAAACCTCTGAGGGCCACAACATCGAATTAAATAAATAACCCGAGGAATATTTTCAAAACCGGCCAAATATTGTGGAACTAATGCTGAATGCTTTAATATTAAGCTTTTAATTTAGACTTAGTTTCTAAGTGACATGGCTTGCGTCATCTTGTGCTTATATTTGTATACCTAGAAAAAGGTGGAAATGTAGTGATACTAACAAACACAAGTTCTTCCATTATTGTAAAACTAACCTACATTTTACAAATAAATTATTCTGATTCTGATTCTGATTCTGATTTCTTGTATTCCAAGTACTTTGGTTTTTTTTTGGTCCATTCCTTAATGTCAGATTTGACATGACACACTTTATTTAATATTATGTTGACTGTTGTCATAGTGATTATCTTCTGATCACAGATTATGATAATAAAACTTTGCAAAAATATTTCTATTTTCAAAACGTCGAACCCACAATTTCACAGATATTAACAATATGTTGCTGAAGTAAAAGGGAAATATAAAAATGTAAAAAAAAAACCTAAAAACTGTTAATCAATTTTGTTTTTTTTCTTACAGTGCAAACCCGGAGTTGGTTGTTGTTGAAAAGTTGTTGTTGGTTAAAATTTTCATAGACGACAGGGCAAAGATATAGAATTACCATGACAATAGTGTCAAAGTCAATATTATGCGACAAAGTAGCGCGTGTCATGTCAAAGGCAGTAAGAAAAAGCTTTATTCAAAGTACTGTGGAGCGAGAGAGCTGTATATTCAGCATTAGTTTCACCTTATTTAGCCGGATGTGAAAATTGCCTTCGGGTTATATATTTAACTCGCTGTTTTGATGCAAGTGGGCCTTAGTCCCACTCGCGCCAAGCTGGGTTAACATTTAACCCAGAGTTAGTGCATACAAAAGTAGCACTAACTCTGGGTTAAATGTGTTACTTACAAATATTTAGCATCTATGATTTTTTCAGGATAACAAACAAGCCTCCTTTCCAGAGTCTTAGCTAACAATAAACGAATAAGATATTACTGTCATTTAACTAACAATCTGTTCAACAGATATATCTGACCAACAATAAGGCATTTTTCGTAAAATTCAAAAATCATGTAATAACATGTGATTTTTACAATCCTCTGTCCAATCTCAATTGAAATAATTTTAATGTTTCGAAAATGATACACGACTGAAAAACTGTCACTTGGTTCGGAAACCCAAACTATGTTCAGTCAGATAGAGAGAACCAACTTAATACGTAGTTTTTTTAAATCCCCCCCTAATTGTCTTATTTTAAAATCTATCGCAATCCCTTATAAATCCTTATCACATGTCAATAAATACCTTTCAAATATTTGATAGAATCAGGCGTTACTTGGCGGAAACGAAAAATATGTAGCATAATTCCGCAAGAAAACTCCTGAGGATGCTCCGTGTGTGGGCGAAATACGTGTAGTCGGTGAAGGTGCAAGGTGTCTCACTGTGTTGCAACTGCATTTATTTGCGGGCGGGCGGGCGGTGCTTCTTGCATGTTAGTTTTCTTGCAGAATTAGGCTACATATTTTTAGTTTTCTACTACCTTTCAAATGACAAATTCAAAGGGATAGCGATAGATTTTAAAATTAGACTATTAGCCAGTCAATTGTTAAGTTTAAAATTAAACTATATTATTCGTCCACCCTTTAAAGTAACCATTTAAAACGTCCTTTGTTGAATCTAAGATAGACATAATAATCTTAGTAACATCTTTTGGCCAATCCGCAGACAAACCAAACATGGATTTCAATAACACTTCCATTACGTTAAATTCATATATTTTCCCTTTTATAGCTACTACTAGATATAAAGCAGCATCTACACTGTAAGCTGACGGTTTTTCATCGAGACGAAAATCTTTTTTCTCGCACGTGCCGTTTGAGTAAAGCACATATAAACTACCATCGCCAAAAAGGGGTATACAGTTATCCATTATAAAAGCTGGCCTTAGTAATTTTACTTCTTTAAAGTCATCCACAATAATAGCATTAATCGAAAGAATGGTTCCATCGGATCTTACTATATGGGGCATATGGTCATCACAAGCCAAATAGTAAATGTTATTGCTCGTATCTAAGACAAATTCTACAGCACACGGGATGCTATTTACCCTTGTCTTAACTGTCCCATTATTTTCAATTCTATAAATTCTTTGTTCATTATTAAGAATGTATAAGGCATCTACTCCATTTGCCTTCTGTATTTGTATGATGTCGTCGCGGAAAGGTCCGTACTTCTTAGCGGAAAGTGAATCTGGATAGTATTTGTAGATACCATCTTTGGCACCGAAGTATATAGAAGTGTCTCGACCATAGTCTGCTGTGGAATCTCGACCTCCTTCCAGAATTTCGTACGCAGCGAAATCTTCAAGAACATAAATACAAGATCCTCCTTCGAGTTTCGGGTCTGATATGGTGAAGAATATTGATGGTATTTCTGATGATTCAGTGTGGATATATTTGTTGCCATCCGCTGGTACTAATAGTTTCGTAATGTTGAAATCTGATGAAAAAATGATCTGCTCCTTTTTAAACATAGTACTGTTGTTTTTCGATATGACGAAACGGGAATACGTTGATGTCACAAGCATTAAAATACATATTTTCTGGATCATTATTGCTTCCTGTAATGAAACAGAAGGTCTGTGTTAAGTTATGTAAGGATTTTTTACACTCAGATAGATGGTGGAAGAGATATACCAAGTTTTCCTATATTAATGAATAAGGAATAATTATATAGATTTATACCTGAGTCGTGGCCGTTTATCTATACTTATAACAATGACTTAAAATAAGAATCAAAGTTCAGCGTGTCTGTACATTGCTTGGATTTGCAAAAAAAAATTGATAGGGGGGGGAACTCAGAATAAGCAGCAAAACTAATTTCTATCATTTTTTGAATTTTTGTATGTACCTCTGTCTGTATGTCTGTGTTTAAAGAGCATCACACCAAAATCACTGATCTAAGTCCACAGAATTGTTTATATGTTTAAAGTCCGGATCTCAACTCACCGTATAGGTAGGCTTTATTTCATCAAAATCGGTCAACTCTATAAAATATATGTAAAAAGTAATTACATTTTAAAGAGAGGACGGACGGAGAAATTAATATTGTGACGCGCGTATGCAGAAGGCAGAGTTGGAGTTTATGCGTCGTTCAGGTTTTGGTGATATTAATTCTTGAAAAATATATTTTGACGTAACTAACTACATCCTTATTGGTGCTTTTTATTACTTTAGCGGTATGTCGTGCATAAAGAGAAGGGATAGTATGCAAAATTGTATGTATATTTTGTCGTTATTTCTAAAAGTTTTAGTTTTTTGTCGTTATTTCTAAAAGTTTTCGTTTTTAGGGTTTCGTAGCCTGATGGCAAAAAACGAAACCCTTATAGATTCGTCATGTCCGATGTATGTCACACCCACTATATTTTATAAATTTTTAAGCGAGTTCTATAAAAGGAGGAGTTTATCAATATGTCGGTAATACAAGTGGTATTTTTATATAGTCAACAGCAGGTCAGGCTTTATACTTTGTGCTTGAGATTAACCCTGTTTACCTATGTCGTTCATTTTAGATGCGGTTTTCGTAATACAAGTTCTAACCCTATTACACAAGTTTAACCCTTTTTTCTATGTTTCAGTACCTATGAACAGATTGAACAGACGTCATTAACCTTTTTTTATGTCCCCACTGCGGGGCACTGGCCTTCCTTATGAAAGACAAGTCATAACATAAGAAGAATGGGCCATAATCCGCCACGCGGGCCCAATGCGGATGGGTGGGTTTTCATAACCGCAAATACAGCCGGGACCAACAGTTTATCGTGCCTTCCGGGGCACTGAAGAGATAGTAAATTATTGGTCACCTATCCCGTGACCGACAATTGCGAAACTAAATCGTAGGCCGAGAGCACGAACCACTGCGCCTCCTCATACCGTACACGTAACTGTAGTTTTCAGAAAATGTTGAAAACGCTGTCGATTTCGCTGCCATTAAAATTACATGAACTTAATAATAATAACTTAATAACCTGTTTGGCGCAGGGGTACTAACCCCACCTTCTGCGCCAGAGGTCCCGGGTTCGATCCCCGAACAAAACAAATATTTGTGTGCATGAATATGTCTATTTGTCTGGGTATGGGTGTTTAATATGTATATTAGGTATGTATTTACAAAAAAAAGTATATAAGTATGTTTATCTAGTATCCATAACACAAGTTCTTCATGATACTTAACATGGGCTAGATAATTGGTGTGATTGTATGGAAATATTTATTTATTTATTTATTGACCTTAACTTTAACTACTTAGGTAGGTTAGTAGCGCACTGGCACCAACTCTTCTAAGAAAGGCTTCAGCACTTTAAAATGGATAATAACGAATCGAAATGTAGGTAATACAGGGTCGGTCACCAACTACTTATAAGTTATGGTTATGTGGCATATAATTAGTTCTGTCAATAATTAAACTTATTAAAATATCCAGAACTTATTAGTAGGTGGTAAAACCGACCCGCAAAGTTGTTTTGTTCTGTGGATAAAGCAAATGGTACAAGGGGTGGATAGGTTCATGTTATCCAATCATGATTGTTATGATGGTATAGCTCAAAGATGCTCGTCAGTAAAGACAGGCGCAGTTGTTAAGTATTACTTAGATACAGTCGGAAAGTTATTGTTTTGTTCTGTGGATAGAGCAAATGGTGGAGGGGATAAGAATGATTTCATGTTGTCCAATCATGATTGCTATGATGGTATGACTCAAAGATGCTCTTTAGTAAAGACAGGTGCAGTTATTATTACTTAGATATACTCGGGGAACTTCCCAGTTTACCAGTAGCCTTTCTTATGGAGTGTTACCTATTTCTCTATACGTGTATACTATTTTACCAGCTGTATACAACCTACGTAAGGGAAATTATGGGGATTATAGTGGTTATGTAACTTTCGCTGAGGTCGGTCGCGGGGTGGGTAGGTCGCCAAAATAATAATCTTGAGCTACTCTATTAATTTCGAAAACTAAAAGTACCTATTCAAATGCAATGTCAATGTGGCTTTAACACAAAGCCACATTGAAACTTGACTGATGAAATTAAATCACAGACATCATAATTATTATCATCATAGCAAAAATAACGACTTCAAAAAGATGCTACTTTGCATTTTAATAGGTACTTTTAGTTCTATTATAAAATATAGGTAGGTAAGTATGTAGGTACTGACGAATCTTCTCTATTAAAAGCGTTAAGATGATAAGAATGTAATTAAATGGTATCATGTGTTAAATATTCTCTTTAAAAAGTAAAGCATATAGGCGACTCAATAGGTTCTTCCCTTTTTGTAGTTGGTTAAAATGACCACGATGTTCAGGTTCTCACGCGACCGAAGTTGCGGGCACAGCTATATATATATATATAAATAATATAAAAATATCTACTTCCAAATTTCTATCTGTAAGGCCAGGCTTAGTTGGTGTGTAAGTAATATTTCTTAATTTGATTCAATTATCATCACGACATGTTAAAGTTACAATTCGATTGATAAAAATACATTTTCCTGCCTTTGACTTCAGTAAAATTTGGTGTTGTACCTAACTATTAAATTTATGGGTTATTGATAATCAGGAAGTGGTCCTAAAGTGATGGATTCACTTAGGATCGAATTTGTTTTAGTGAAACATTTCCTGCACGCGATTCTGAGTCAATCATTGGACTGTGAAAGTACTGTTTCCATTGCACCACCCGTAGAAAGTCTCACGCTAATATTTTACCGTACGACTGCAACATAAACATAATAGGCACTTTTGGTCTTGTCGGACTGCTCATCTTGAGGTCGTCCTGATTTTGATTTCAACCTCCAACATGACAGCAACATTTAATGGTATGTGTGTGTAACAAAAACGGTTTATCACCACCACACAGCGTAAAATAACGTTGTGTGGTGGTGGTAAAAAAGTTTTAATTAACAGTATTACCTATTTTAATTTGTAATTAACAATATCAGTATAACTGTTATTAAATCTTTAATAAAAGGGTGGTTTCTGGGGGAACAATTTACGAGCGTAACGCGACCTAGTTTGCATCCTTGAGGAATAAAATTTCATGATTGCTGCAATTTTAAATAAAATAATAATTAGAATTAGTTACTTTGTAAACAAAACAATGGACACAGACCTCCGTTCTTCCTTCCTTCCTTTTAAACCACATATATACAACCCAGTTGAGTGTAAACAGTACATTACGAAACAAACACACGAACAAGCGGACATAAATGTAGAACCTAATAGTTTAAATAATTTATTATTTATAAACGTCAATAAAATTGACGATATTATTGAAGCAATGTTATATATATTTTGCCCTAAATTGATAGACGTGCGTTGAACTGGTGATAAAGTTAATAAATTAGATCAACAGATCTTATAATTTCTGTGGGACAGTTATAATTTATTCAGTTTGAAACCTGGTTTTGTGGAAGCTGCTTTGCTGACCGTAAGTATTTCATTATTTATTAGTTTTTCAAACCAAAGCAAAGAACACTATAATTTTTGAATTTTTAAATGCTATTTTTATACTTATGATAAATTTTAATTATTTAAAATGCATTATAAGTACAAAGAAAACTACTTAAGTTAAAAAGGTAACAGCAATCTAAAATTATACAAATACTAAGAACTCTGTTTTTCGCGTCTAATTGTTTGACAAATTCTGTTGTTATTTTCATTACACTTTTAGTATACCACTAAAAGTGGCTTATTTACAATAAATTTCCATAATCCAATAGGTTCTCCACAGTTTATCTTTATGTGAACTCAGACTACCGCGTCTAACCTTTATTATCTTTTGTTTAAATACGTTTTATTTTATAAGTTATCAAGTATTTTTGAAGTTGCCTTCAATACAGACTTGCATTTCTTATTCGAACCGGTGCTAATTTCTCATTGAAACTGGTGTTACTGCGATATTTTTTATAATAGGCGCTTTTCTGTGAGTAGTAGTTTAAGTAGTGATGTAGTAGTAGTTTTCTTTAGTAACGCTGTGCTTTTCGAATCTCATTAGTTGTGTTTCAATTTCCAGACTTTCAAAATGCTGAGGTATCTACTGCTAATTATAGCTACAGTGATAGCCGAGCCGTGCCCGTACACTTTCGACAATCAACACTACGAAAGGATTGCTATACTCACGATTAAAGGATTACCCACCAATTTAGCAGTAAACCCAAATACAAGAGATATATTTTTCACTCTTATCGACTTAGATTCCTTACACGATGACGAAGAGCAGACGAAGATGGATCAATATGTTTTAAGAAATGGTATGCCGATCAAAATTGACAATATCAACGGTCAGGCAGCTGCTGTCGACGCCAAAAATAATAAAGTTTACATTGCCAGTGATGATGGGCTGAACGTACTCAATCAAACAGACAGGGCAAATTTTGTTAGCTTAAAAGATGAAGACATTGTTTTACTATTCAAACCACAACATAATGACGAGTTGTACGCTGTTTTGTATCCAGAAAACGGAGTGTATACGATTAACTTGAAGAAAAATGAAAAGAAAAAGGTAGATGATATACCTTGTGCTTTCATTCTCGCTGTCGACGCTCAAGACAATATTTACTACGAATGTAACACGAAATATGTTAAAGTGCTGTTGAAAGATTTTCACGAACCAATTGAATTTGTTGGTGTTGGTAGAAATTCTGCAAGAGCTATGGCTGTCGATAACAATGGCAGAGTTGTGTTAGCTGCTAACGATGGATTATACTTACTCAAACCTGACAATCTTATACCAAAGAAGTTGATGAACCTAGATTTTGTGCCGTCTGGCATAGCGTTTGACGAAGACGACATGTTTTTGGCTACTAACGGTGTCATTTATAAGTACAGTTCAGATCAATGCGAGTAAATTGTGAATTTTGTTCTAAATGTTTAGTTAAATAAAAGCTAATTTAGTTGTCTGTTTTACTATTTTTAAATATAAGAAGTGAACTTAAGCCTCTGTAATTTGCGAGACCAAAAAAGTGTTTGCGCGAAATGTCAAGAATGAAATCACTGTAACAAAACTTTTATTCTAAAACTGTGATATTCTGGTGTAATTAAAACTTTATAAGGTTTCTTTATGCTGCGCATACTGGTAAGTAAACATCATAACTTAGGAAACTACTTTTACATAATAGCAAATGCGACAGAATCCGTCAAATGTTTACGTAAAAGCAAAACAGGCAAAAACACATTAGGAGAGTACATATTTCAGATCTGTCTGTACTAAGGAAAATAAGACACTACCTACATTAGGACATTTAGGACACCGGTGCCCAGTTGAGATTTCGTGAAATAAGGAAAGTATTACTTTTAATAATAACTTTCATGAAAATACCGTTTTCAGGTTACCCACTTGCGCCAAGCTAAGTTTTTTAAATTCTCTTTTTTTTGTTGTAATGATAATAATTAGATAGCCGATGCCTGTGATTTAGTTTCATCAGTCATGTTTCAATGTGGCTTTGTAACACGCCTTCGAAATTAACAGAGTTGCTCAAGATTGTTATTTTTGGTCATCCACCCCGCGACCTATTTTTCTATATACACGTATAGAAAAATAGGTAACACTCCATAAGAAAGTATACTATTCGACTGGGAAGTTCCCCGAGTGTATCTAAGTAATACTTAATAACTGCGCCTGTCTTTACTGAAGAGCATCTTTGAGTCATACCATCATAACAATCATGATTGGACAACATGATCCCATTCTTACCCCCATACCATTCGCTCTATCCACAGAACAAAACAACTTTACGAGCCGGTTTTATCACCTTCTAATAAGTTCTGGATAGTTTAATTGACAGATCTTTTGACAGTTTGTTATATGAAAAAAAATACAAATTATATGCCACATAGCCATCCTCTTATCAGTAGTTGGTAAAACCGACCCTTAATGTAATACCCACATTTCGATTCGTTATTTAGCCATTAAAGTGCTGAGGCCTGTTTTAGTATTAACAAAAAGGTCATGACGGCGATGTCAAAAATCCATTTACAAAAAAAGAGTTAGTGCCATCAGTGTGCTACTAATGTTAAGTACGTAGTTAAAGTTAAGGTCATTCATCATTATTCACATCACATCATTAGCCTGTGGACATCCAGTGCTGGACATAAGCCACCCCTAGCTCACGCCTATTGTGGCGTTCGTAGGAGGTTATTAGCCTACTGCTACCACGCTGGCCAGACGGGCTGGTAGAGGGTTTATTCAAGTTTTCCTTCTCTCGCACAGGTGTTCAATGCGTCGAACCTCTTAGTCGACTCTTACGACATCCCAGGCTTGTAAGGGAGTGGTGACACTTGTATTCTTAGGCCGTCCCCACACGGTACATATAATATAACTAATTCACCATTATTAAGTTCATATAATTTTAAAAGCAGCGAAATCGACGCTTTCAAGATTTTCTACTGTAGGTACGGTATCAGGAGGCGCAGTGGATGCGGCAGCAGTGGTTCGGGCGCTCGGCCTACGATTTAGTTTCCCAATGGTCGGTCACGTAAAGGGTCACGCACGCCGCCTGCTGTTGAGTAGGTACATAAAAATAGCACTTGTATTCGCGACACATTGATATACTCCTCCTTTTTTTGAAATCTTTAAAAATTTATAAAATAACTAAAACTTACGTCAAAATATATTTTTCAACAATTAAAATCAACAACTGTTGCTAAGCAACCAAAACTTGAACGATTAAAATCCAACTCCGCCTTCTGCATACGCGCGTCACAATATAAATTTCGCCGTCCGTCCTGTTTTTAAAATGTAATTACTTTTGATAGAGTTGACCGATTTTGATAAAATAAAGCCTATACGGTAAGTTGAGATCCGGACTTTAAACATATAAACAATTCTGTGGACTTAGATCAGTGGTTTTGGTGTGATGCTCATTTAAACATAGACATAGGGACAGACAAAAATTCTAAAAATGGGTTCTGCTGCTTATTCTGAAGCCCCCTATCTATTTTTTTTTTACAAACCCAAGTAATCCTTTGATTCTTATTAGAAGTATAGATATTGAATTTGACATACCTGTTTGAAATTCCGCAACCAATCTTACCACGACCACTCAAAAGAAGATGTAACGTACTACGGTGTTACCTTTATTTTTCATAATAGGTCAGCTGTTTAGGACTTAGGACAATAGCCGATCTTGAAGTTACACATATTACATCACTAGTTTTTCTAGGTCTTTCTAATCAATGGTTAAGGGGTGTTGTGAAAAATTTATTGTTAAAGTGGTGTACTATTAAATTTTTTGGTTTTAAAATCCGTTAATTTAGATTTGGTTGTATCACACAGCGACACTCAATTGTGCTAATCGTCCTTGCAAAAAAACCCATTAAATAAGTATTAAAAACTACTTAGCTTATTATTTGTGATTGTATCGAAATATTTATTTATTTATTTTATTTATTATTTATTTTTAACATGCTTGGCATTGGCAAATGTATTTTGTATGAAAACTCTATAATATGCGGTCTAAATTTTCGGGGATGTTCTACATATCAATACCTACAAGCAGCTTTTACGATGGGGCCTGCAAAATTTTTCGAACACCTTTTTGTTTTCCTCCACATCTGTATCTGCGTTATTCTTCTTATCGAGTGAGGATTAGTAACCACCTCTGGTGTCAGAGTTTATCAAGCCGCCTATAAGGCCTCTGACTTGGCTTAACGACTGTAATCAAAGCTGCGTTATTAAATGGATTAGGAGACACATTAAAAATCTCCATCTGAAACATTTAGAGACTAGTTTAGTTTTGGTACTGGGTGGCCGATTTTGAACGGTCATTACGAGCAGTCATTGACGGCTGCTTCTCTGATCTCAAGGCTATTGATGCCGGAGTTCCTCAGGGATCTGTTCTCTCCACGACTTTATTCCTGCTGCATATTAATTACCTGCTTGTGCCCGGTAATGTTGGGTATGCAGATGACAGCATAATTACGGAGAAATATTTGGCCAACGCAACAGCCAGCGGGGAGGAAACTCGTTCAGCTTCTTATGTTGTAAAATCTCAAAATTTGTCCGTGCATGAAATAGGTACTGCTCCCACATTTGTACTCTATACTTTATGAGAACAATAAAGTATACGAAAATACTTTATTTCGCTTTATTTTATTTCTTTGGGGTTTTGAAAAGGTTAGTCGTAAGTATTTTTTCGTTAAACAAAATATATTGATTGGAGCTGAATCGATGTCGCTAGTCGCCAGCGCCACATCACTTACTATGCACTCATTTTTTACAATTTCTGAACGCAACCTAACCTTAAAATAATTGAAAATTTAAATCTGCAAAAACTTAATGTAGATTATGGATAAGCTTTATGGAGAAATCGCTTTATTAAACCAACTTTATAATCAGATATGTACTTCTAAATTTGCAGAACTATTACCAACTGCATAAAAATGGCAGCAATTATTTAATAAGAGTGATGATATTTTTTTAAACTTGTATAAAGTAATTTCATTTTTTGGGTTCCGTAGCCTAATGGCAAAAGACGGAACCCATATAGATTCCTTATGTCTATTTGTCTGTCTGTCCATCCGTATGTCACAGCCACTTTATTCCGAAACTATTAACCAAGATGTTAAGGACTTAAAATATTGCATTTGAAATAATTTGAAATTTAAAGACATTTGTATGCGGCCTAAAAATTAATAAATGACGTAGGAAAAAAAATTAAATATTTTCATAGTGGAAATTCGGAAAATTTGTGTTCTTAAATTTGTGTGCTAGGAAAATGTAAAATACCCACATTTTCTTCAATATTTTTATAAATTATGTGTTGTTCTTATGCATTGTTTGTTGGTTTGTTCTTATAAGGGCTCCCGGCTTCCCTAACATGGAACTGGAATTGTTTTTTATTTTAACAAGCCTTTACATGCGGTGGGTGTTTATAGATAAGATATTAAAAATGAAATTTTTTTTTGCAGTTAGAGTACATTGGTTATTTGATAACCAATGTACTGTAACTGCAAGAAAATAGGTGGCAACTTAGAAGAGACGAGATTTTGATACTAGTTTCGGGCGATGGAATGAAAAAGACATGGGTATCATCAGTATCTAAACAGTATCTAGACTACTTTTGTTAGTAGTGTTCTTTTCAATGATTTTCTTATTAAATAATATAATAAAACCCAACTTAAAATGATCCACCATGTATAGTATGTTTTGATTCTCATCCGTTGTTTAACCGATCACGGTCTCATGACACAATAGCCGTATGTTTTATAAATTGAAGCCAATAATCATGATCTTCGGCAATTTTTGTTCGACTACGGACGATATCAGTACAAACAGGAACAGGACGGAAGACCAGTACAGGTATTTTAAAGCTTTTTACTTTTGGTTTTATAAAAAAGATAGAGCAACAATACTTGACGCATATTAAAATGTTATTGCGCATTTCAGTGGTTTAGATTGTTATAAATTAGATAAAATTAGTAGGCTAATCAATGCATAACCCAACGGATTCGAACACATTATTAAAATAGTACTATATTAATACAAAAACTATTATACTTTCTTCTTATGTTTACATTAAAAATAAAAACATTTAATTTTGATTTTGTTTCAAGTTAGACTATAATATACTACAGGAATAATTCCAGCCAGCTTTAATGTTTTTTTTTTTAAATAAATGTATTGATTACGTAGGTACCTATTATGTACCTTTTCTTTGGGAGGTTTTATGTACAAGAGTATTAAATATATGACTTTTTTCTTACAGAGACGACACAGGCAAGAAATGCTTCCAAAATGAAAAATTTAAAACGAACATTCTGTGCCATTATACCTGTCCTCTTCGTGCTTGTAGAGCAAGACAGAGCCGAAAAATGTGAGAAAACGAAAATAGGTAACGAATTCTACAAAAGACAATTGATTGCCACTATCGATGGATACCCAACTGGGATAGTTATAGATCCTCGAACTGAAAATATTTTCTTCATCTTACACAAGAGGAATTATACCAAAGGAATACACCTTCTTAAACATGGGTCTTTAGGAATAAAGGAACTGCCGGTCTCTGATGATGTAACTGGACAATGTGTGGGTATAGATACGGCTACCAACACAATTTACATCGGAACTAATCAAGGACTTATAACCTATGATTATTCAAGGACGGAAATCACAGCAGAGAGACCGATAGGTGACGATGATGTCCGCAATATATTTATTGATAAAGTCGATAGTCAAATGTACATTGCTACTGGATCAAACCACGAAATATTCAGGTTCATGAACGGATCTGCTGCTGTCAAAAGATATGATAAGATACCTAAAGCATATAGTTTCGTCTTAGATAGCAAAGGGAATGCGTTCTACGAATACGTCGATGGTAGACTGTACTTTTTCTCTGTTGATTTCTACGAACCTATTCAGTATAAAGGATTTACAAGAGAATTGAAATATATTCTGCAATTGAATAACAATGATGAAGCTATTGTTGCTGTTAAAGGATCTCTGTTTAGATTGTTTACCAAAAGTATTTTGCCTGTGAAGATTGGTCAGTTGGGTTTTAAAATAACTGGTATGGCTTTCGACAATAAGAACAATATAATAATTGGTACTAAAAGCAAAATTTACAGATACAAGCCTGTCGATACTAACGATCCATGCCCACCTGACGACTATTTCATGTCTAGTATTTGATTTCTTTTTGCGTTTTTGTTTAATATTCTGTCTTAAACTAAACAAAGTTTACTAATATAATTATTATTTTGTATTAAAGTTGGCGTTTTATTTGTTTGAGATCTTCAGCTTCCTAATTTTTGCCTGCAGTTATTTTTACGAATACCTTCTCTTATTCACTAATCAGACACCTTTTCCTCACAATTATTTGTAACATTTTTCATTGTTTACTTTACGAGTTACGTATAACAACTCTTTTCGTTAACACATAAATAGTTTAGAAAAGAGAAAAAAGAAACAAGACATTGTGTTATATTAAAAGAAACGCGCCGTAAAATATCTTGCATCCCTCCCTCCCTCTCTTGCATCTTTTAATAATAATTGATAAATTTTGGATTACAAAATATCAATAAGTACTCAGTTATTCCAATCTTTATTATCGTGTGATTTGTATGTTTCAAAATATTGTGAAGTTGACACATCTTTCATTTTAATTAAAGAATAAAAACTTGAGCCCCTATGCGATTTCTGCTATTATTTTTAGTTGCTATGACATCTACAGAATAGAAAAAATCTATGGGCCCTGGAGGTGACCTACCTTAATTCTTTTAGCCAGCTCATTTCACGGAAAGGAATAATTCCTTTATTTTTTAAAAGAAACACAACTGCATTAAAACTTTTTTTTTAAATATGCTTCCCACACCAAGGAATCGTACCAGCTAAAGTCTGTAAAAAATAACATTCTGTATTTTTATACCATCAATCAATTGGGTCAATCAAAACGATCAACTCTCTCTAACAAACATAGTAAATTAAATTAAAGGAAACACATGAAAACTCAACTTATAAATACAATGGGACGGATAAAGCACTTTTATGGCCTGCGCAGACGACGGACATTGAAGGACGTTTTGTCCGCGACACGACCTTATTACTGAGAACATAAAGTTGAATAAATAACGAGGACTATCGCGTACTTTTCATGGATATACGCGATCTAAGTTGAATCTTATTTGGTTAACAATAAAGACGTGTCGCGGACAAAAAGTCCTCCGTTATCCGTCGTCTGCGCTAGCTCTTAATCAAGGCTCTTTTGAAAAAAATACAAAAATATTTGAATGCACTTTTGTATTTTATAGAAAATAAAGGAATGCTTCCTTTCAGTAAAATACGCTAACTAAAGGATTAAGATTGTTCCTGGAGGGTAACATTCTTAAATCCTATAGTTAGCTCGTCCAGGCCCCCTAGCATGAACACCGCTTTATCACACGATATGATATAGACCATCATGCTGTCTTGCGTACTCCGCTACGATGTGAGCGGGACAGTGACACGTTATCGAGTTATCGAGTCGATAAAAGCTGCTTATGCTAGGCCTACATAGATTATTTCCACCATGTTAATAAGTTAAGCCTTTAATACGTGGAAGTTTTCAAATCTCAAATCATTGTGTATAATACTGCTCAAATAAATTATGATTATTGCTACCACATATCAACAACCATACTCACCTACTCGACTACGCGAAGCTCTTGCTCATAATTTTATTATAGTTATTTCGTTTTAAAAATCTAACTTTCAAAATCGTAAATTGTGTCAAAATGATAATGCATCATGCATGATACTACAGTTTTGTGCCAAATCACCAATTCAAATGTTTGTAAAAAGTTATCTAACTTATTTCTTGACACCGATCCTAATCATTGGGAATTGGCTACCTCGTACAGTCGTAAATACCTAGCAGTGAAAAAAAAAACTAATCTCGTTAAATTTATCGACAATTATTATGACTCTTTTTGCTATTGATCTTGTTTTGATTTGAGATTGAATCTTTTCCGATGTTACATTTTACTTCAAATGAAAACCATGCTTTTGTACGGTTTTTTAATCATAATATTTTTTTGTTTGGCTCTCTTTTCCACGACGATGGTCTAAAATTAGCATCTCTTTTGCTGACATCACGGTACTGCTTTATTTATAGCTACTGATGATAGATGTCGCTATACGGATTATTTTTGTTGTTAAGTATTTTAAATAATGTTTTTTTATTAGTTTCACATTTGTGTCGCTGAATGTTTATTCACATTAATTAATAAACAGAAATAAAATTTGTTTTTTTTTGTTAAAATAAATGGTCTCTTTAAAGCACAGACATAGATCTGTAATAGTATTCTTTGATAGAATTGTGTGTATAGAAATAGTGTTAAGTTTTAAGGGAAAAACACAAAATTATTGTACCAAAAACAAAAAGGGATTTGGGCTCGTCCGGGATTTGAACCCGGGACCTCTCGCACCCTAAGCGAAAATCATACCCCTAGACCAACGAGCCGATAAACATTACGATGAAATTATTCGTTATATTGTATAACACACAAAGTGTTTATTATAAGTAGACAGGCAGCTGCGAGCGCGGTTTTGATTAGATTACAAGATTTACAAGCATCTTTTCCGATTAATCTTTTCTATTAAAATTAACTCTGGCAGTATAGATACACGCCCGTAATTAATAACCTATCTAGATATAGAAAAGAAAACCCACAGTTTGGGTTTTTGAGAGTGGTAAAAGAAGAAAGGATTCCCTTATAATAAGATAGGGTCTAGGATATGTGGATCCTAACATGGGCTGACCACGGGGTGGTGTGATAATCAAAGAGAAGATCGCAATTATATTATTTAAAATTTATTATTTTAAATTATATTATTTAAAACGACAGTCGTACTTAAGATCAGGGGCCAATAATAAAATTCTGCAATTTTTTTGTCAAAATCGTCTCTTAGTGGTGTTTCAATAGTAGTGTTTATTTACACTGTTGTAACAAGAAATGTGTAAAACAGGGGCCCAAGTCTGCTAAATAAAAATACACCAATGGAGTCTCAATAGAGTGTCGATAGTGTCTCAGTTGAATGGTTTTTGGCATTTGGTATTCTCTTACTGTTTAAGTCCGAAGCCATTCTATCGACACTCCACCGACACTCCATCGAACTACTATTGATCTTTTCGGTAGTCTGCTATCTATTTTATTTGAATGGAATTGTAATTGTCGGTGCAAACGGTATTCTCTTCACTATTTAACGTTTCTATTAATGGATTTTCAGTTGTCATTTGGTCATTGAACTGCCATCGAACAACGACACCTTTTTTAGAGCTTTATTCGATAAAATTTATCTTTATTTTACTAAATTTGAATTTATATCATATTAATTTCACAAGGCAAGTTTGTAAAAATAATATTTCTATTCCTTATAAACCTTACTTTTGAAATTGGTTAATCTAACCTGTAATTAAGTCAAATTGTGTTTTTACTAGAAAAGTTTTGGGGTAGTTCTGATTTCTTCGATTCTATATTTATTTTGGGGTACCGAAATCGAATCTGAGGTTTGCTAAAAAATCGTGCCGGTACATTGAGAAAGCGCAAAATAAAAATAAAAACACTTATTTTTTCCGGATTTGTTGATTAAAATCGAAAACTATTAACTTTTAGTAAATGGCATGTTTACAGAAATTATAGTACTGGTCAAGCTAAGAGCAGTTAATTGCTCAACACTCGTCATCAGCTATTTTTATGTCCCAACTGCTGGGACACTGGCCTTTCTTATAGATGGATGACGAGAACCGGCCATGACTCACCACGGGGGCCTAATGCGGATTAGTGGGTTTTAAATGCAGCCGGAACCAACAGCTTAATGTGCCTTCCGAACCACGGAGAATCTCGAGATAGTAAATTTTTGGTCACCCATCCCGTGACCGACCATTGCGAAAGTTGCTTAACCTCCACAATCGCAGGCCGAACGCACGAACCACTGCGATACGGGTTCCTCAACACTTGCATTGTTAAAATATAATTTTTGTTTACACAAATACTTCTTCGTCTTCAAAGTTTTCAAACTTGTGTTCAAAACTTCATGAAGACATTGATGTCATTGACGAACACAGTTTTTGGTAAGGGCAATTGCAATACAATCACAGCCATACTCTACCAATTTTTTCTTTCTTTTTTTATTTATTTATTTACTAGGAAAGCTTACATAGGATTAAAATCTAAATGGTATATATTTACACCTATTTCTATTATAGAAAGTTAATTACAAGCTCTCACAAATAGTTTTTTTAACAATAAACATGCATTTTTAATAGATGTTGATATTATATCGTAAAAAAATATAATTTGTCGATATTAATACATAAAATTCACAAAAAAGTACGTAAAACGTATTTAATTCACATTCCATTCACAGTCCATTTCCATTCCATTTCCATTGAACTGACACTCCATCGACATTACATCGAGATTTTAAAAACTTTTAGCAGAATACAAAATTTAGCACAATGGAATTGTAATGTCAATAGGATGTCGATAGAATGGAAATAGTTGGTCGCTAATTGTCAAATAGCAGAATTGGGCCCCAGGTCTGCCATTGAAACACCATTGGAATACGATTGTGACTAAGCATTAGCAGAATTGGGCCCCTGAGCCTATACTCCAGCCATCTGACGGAAAGAATGCTTGTAAACAAACATTTGAACATTTTTCGTAATTATTCCACAAATACGTTATATTACAGACATCTAATACCTTAAAAAATTGCTATTAATTTGAAATAAAAAAAAGTACTTTTGAGGTTAAGTATGGGCGGTTTAACATTCTTCCCTGAGGCGGTTGATGTATGGGATATTTTTGTTAATAATTATGTACGACCATAATTACGACGGTTGCTAGGTAACGAAACCAGTATCTTAAGCAACTATCTTTGAAAGCCCTATCTATCTCTAGAGATAGGTTATTAATTTTGACCGTAATCTACCTTTCACCTGTGCTTTCGCTCTCATCCAAATACCGGAACTCTAACTCTTTCTATCAAATAATAAGTTTCCGTTTTTTTAGTAACAAACAAACATTTAATTATGTTTTGAACTTTATATAATACTTTTGTGAACCAATCCATCGACTTAAGTATTTTTCTTTAACTCGACATATTATTTTTATTATTAAAAAGATACAAGGTTATATTAACCCACTCTATTAAACTAGCCTTAATAATAGTAACCTAACGTAATGCAATATTTATCTTCATCTTTTAAAATACAAAAATGAAGTGCAATATCGGTATTCTACATTGCACTTCTATTACTTTTATTTCTCTTACCTTGGCTGACACCGACTCCAAAAGGCAATTTTTTTACTTTTTGAAGTCGGTTTTAATTTTTTTTTATTACAAGTTTTTTATTTCACTATGTTTAAAGTTAGAATAAGTCCCGTGCTCACAAAAACGACTATCGAACACAGTTCAGTATCTAACACCGCGCCATCTATGGCACTGTTAGATACTTCTTCGCAAATTGATGGATGAAGCATGGCTGGCTTCGTATGTATGAAGTGGCCATCGTAGAAACATTAAAAAGCGCCATCTAGTTTGATATTAGGAACTACTACGTTGCAACAGTATTTTCAAAATTTCCTGAAAAATACTAAACAGATTTCATGACACCAACTTGGGATCAAACCTGTTTGGATCATTGAAATCGGTTTAGACGTCGTCGAGTAATCATTGAACATACATAAAAAAATAACGTGACGAATTTATACCCTCCTTCTTTTCTTTGAGTCGATTAAAAAGAATAATACTAACAAATAAAGAAATAAGCAAAAATATTTCCTTTGTGCTACAGTTTGCGTCTAATCTATAATACCCCTCTCCGTGGAGGTCACATAACAATTACATAATGAATTCCACAGATTAATATCGAAGTTCACACTGGCTGTTACGAACGTCATTGTTCTAGTGAAATTTGTACTCTCACACACAAAAAAGTTTACATAGATTGTGATCTACGCCATGCGATCGCGATTATGAAATTGGCAAGCGTGAGTTGGAACGACTGGCTGGTCGATATTATCAATCAATGTTTTTAAGAAAATAGGTCTTGAAAATTCGTCATAGAAGTTAAAAGATGTGTGTTGCTTGTGTGTAGGGCATGGACACCGGTGATTTTTTTCGTTTTTTGATACCGGTATTTAAGAATAAAATACCGTTATTTTGGTATTTCAAAAAAGAGATCTAGGTATTTTCGCAAAGGTGTTTAAAGACTATGCATCGATTTCTACGGTTCCATAGTGTTGTTAATACTGCAGATGAGTTTTCATAAGACACAAATCACGAATAATCACGATTATAGAACAAATCACCACAAAATCATCTACGTAAAACACTGCATGCATTTATTTATTTAATGTTTGGAAGACCAACACTGAGTAGACCGAGTTGATTTTTGACATAAAAAACAGTCAGGCAATAATAGGTCGTCACTTATATTTAGCTAGTATATATATATTAGTTTACATTAAATAGGCTTACTCTCGAACTCATTCTGAATCGTTATATTAAGAAGAGGCCTAAGATGGAGCGAACTTACCTAGAAAAAGCCTATTTACTCGAGCTTTAAATGTACCTATCAGGATTGTAAGCACCCAGGAACATAAACGCAGGCAGGGAATTCCACTCCCTGGCTGTGCGCATAATATACATTAGGAAAAGCGCTTTTTACGCAGACGTGGAATATCAACCAGGTATGGGTGATAGCCTGCAGTACGTCTGAACTCCCGAGGGTAAAAAGGAGCTGGTGGGATGAGCTCATGCAGCACATTCTCCGAAGTACAATATGTAGAATTTGCTTATATACGACGGGGCGTAAAATATCGCTTTACGCTATTTAAGATGCTTTTTGCCGCTGTTTGAGCTTTCAACTCGGTGTTAGACCGAAGTTGAGATCTGATGACACCTCCATGGCAAAAAGTTCAAGATTGTAAGTTATTGACAGACAGTTGTACCTCGGAAAGCAAGAATCACATGTTGAAAGGACTCTTTTCGGCGGAAAATAAACACGCCTGTGTTTTGGCAGCTTTAGAACTGACCAGATTATTGTCACCTCATTGGGTGACAAGACTTGAGGTCATGTTTTTCCACTCAACCATGGCCTCTCTTAAAGGACAAGTTTCTTGGCCGCATACGAAACAGTACCGGGCAATACCCAACATTACAAGCAAGTCATTAATATGCAGCAGGAATAAAGTTGCGGAGAGATAAGATCCCTGAGGAACTCCGGTAGCAATAGCATTGAGGTCAGAGGAGCAGCCGTCAAGGACTACTCGAATTGACCGTTCACTCAGAAAATCAGAGACCCAGTCGCAAAAGTCAGCATAGATACCGTATGATGGAAGTTTGCTTAACAAGCTAGCGTCTGATGCGGGGTGAGCCAGCGACCCGCCTGGACGCTACATGAGGAGGCAGAGTGGGACGGCAGAAGTAAGATTTGACTGACTTGGACAGGGACCAAAACTGCTTACTACCAGAAGTACAAAATGATAGTTAGGAGTCTAAACCGGCCGGAACGTAGGCACATAGGGTCTAATCCACAGAACATTTTCCTTGTTCTGTGGTTTAATATATGTGGCTAACATGGTCGAAACGTATATCTTAACGTACGGGACATTGTTTGCGTTTTTGCCATTTTCCTCGCACGAATCAATATACTTCTTTTTTAGAAATACATACATAACATACAAATTAAACACCCAGCCAGACCAAGACAAATATACACATTCATGCACAAAATATTTGTCTTGTGCGGGGATCGAACGTGGGACCTCTGGCGCAGAAGGTGGGCTTAGTACCCCTGCGCCAAATAGGTCGTCAACACAACACCTAGGTAGCTTCATAAAAAACACCTTAAAATTTTTAGTATGTACTGTCAACAGCAGCTACAGCTTTACACTTTGACCTTGAGAGCGCCCTTACGTCGCTCGTAATAGCGGCGGTTTTCGTAGTGCAAATGTAAAGCCGTAGGTGCTGTTGACTGTACCTATAGAAACTCAAAAACTTAATTTAATGGTCCTTTAAAAATATCGGAAAAAATATTTTTCCCAACAAAAACTCCTTGTTGAGAAAATAGAAAACAAACCCTTTCTCAATTACTACGATTTTTTATTTAAAAAATAACCAAAAGCTTCTTTCTCATTAATCAAACTGTAATTTAATAATCTCCAACATTATAAGTTAGGTAAGTAGGGTAAGCGCACCAATGAATGAACCCTTATATGGCAATCTTTTTTTTTATGAAGTACGGGGAGACTCTTAGCCTTCATCATACCTGATGTTAAGTATTGATAAGGCTGAAGATGGAAGCGAGCCTCTCCCGGAATCCCCAATCACTGAGGAACTGGCTATCTTATCTTTAACTGCCGGAACATAACAATGCTGAAAACATTGTTGTTATAAAACAAAACTTGAACTTTAAAAATTATCAGCACCTATATCAGATTCGCTTTACCATAATATTGTCACTGTTTTTATTCAAGATTAAAATAAAATGAACAATTTGTCATGTATTGACATTGTTTGCAAAATACCCCAAAACCACCAGTGAATGAACACCAAAATCCAATGAATTAACTTCTCGAACTCCAGTGAATTAACTAATCTAAGAGCTATAAAACACAATTATTGCAATCTGAAGCTTTATTTGTATTATTGCAGTAGCTATAAAAGGTTGGTATTGGAGATACATTAAAATATCACGAAACATAAATACAGTATGTATGTTCACTTATTGGTTTCAATAACCAGTAAATGAACATAGCAAATAGTATGAAATATACCATAGTTCAATCATTGGGTTCGTAAAAAAAACAGATTGAAGCTGTGAATGAATACCCGTTTATTAAATAGAATGTGTTAACTTTTATGGTCCAGTAAGCGAACACCCCTTTATTTTTATAAAACACATAAAATAGCAAATTGAGGTCAATTGGTTAAAATAAACATTGTTCTATCATAAGATGCACAATCCTTTTCAAAAACACTCGAGTAACGTGAACCACGCTGATTTCAAAATGCACTGTCTTACCCGAGTCCTTAATTCAGCCTAGCTAGCATGAGCGGCTTTTATCGACTCGATAACTCGATAAAGTGTCGCTGTCCCGCTCACATCGCAGCGGAGTAAGCAAGACAGCATGATGCGCTATATCATATCGCGTGATATAGCGGTGTTCATGCTAGAGGGGCTGGCTCATATAAACACAGAATACCACCGAGCGCGTACACTTCAAACAGTCGTCATATTATAACTACAGGATTACTACTAATTTTTTTTTGACCATTTTACATTATAAAATGTTACCATTTAGAAAAAAAAATATCACGTTGGGTAGAAATCTTTACTTTTCTTATTTTAATGAAAACTCATATTATCTGTTCATGGATGGTGTTCAATCACTGGTGCATCTACCCTAAGTACCATTACACAGAATGTGAACAAATTAACATCGCTAAATTATCTTTCATCTTATTTTCTCACTGAAACAGAAAGGCTGTTTTGTAAAAGGAAAAAACGCTTTTAAAGACTTTTTGCACCTACAGTTGACATTACATAAAACTAATAGGTTCACAAAGATTCATTATGAAAGCGCATCTTTTTAAACCGAAACTTAAAAAAAGAGGTTTCCTTCGTCGCGTATATATTTTTACACAACCATCATCCATCATCATCAGCCTGTGGACGTCCACTGCTGGACATAGGCCTCTCCTAGCTCACGCCTATTGTGGCGTTCATAAGAGGCAATTAGCCTACTGCTACCACGCTGGCCAGACGGATTGGTAGAGGGTTTGTTTCAAGTTTTCCTTCTCTCGCACAGGTGTTTGTCTTTTAGTCGACTCTTACGACTCCCCAGGCATCTAAGGGAGTGGTGACACTTGTATTCTTAGGCCGTCACCACACGGCATTAAGAGAACTAAAATACAAAAAATCTTCAATTATTTTGTATCATACAGTTTGAATTTGACATTAAGAATGGGCGCAAGAAACTTGACTTAACTTACTTATTAGGTGCTAGCTATGTGTCCCGTGAAAAATATTATTATAATCCGCGAGCGATGACAATGGAATGGCACCTTGTCGAAAAAAAATTGTCAGTTTACAAAATTGAAGTTTTGTAAGCAAAAAGTTCTGATATTGATTTATAAATTAGAATCCTACGATCTATTATAGGTACGGTTATAAAAAGACATAAAAAAATAATTATCATGGTTTTTGGTCAAATGTGAATCGGGCACATTTTAAAATTACAATGACACATTTTTTTTTCGAAAAGGTACAGAAGTTCCATAGATCTCTTCCTACAAAAAAAACTTACAAACTTACGACCTTTTTTAGTTTTAGTTAAATGATGTTCACTCTATATAGGTAATTTATGTAAAGGTTACTTTACTGTTTACCCAATGACTTTACAGACCGGAAGCAGAGATTCCATGTCAATTGGAATACATAACCGAAAACCGCTTTACACAAGAACCTTATAGTCGTGAACTAAATGCATCTACTTAATTAACTCAAGCTACGCAATCTCTGTGATTTACTTATTTAAATGGTTAATTTCTTTTTTACTTTAAATTTATTGTAGTACTTATCTATTCTGTTTGGCTTTGACTTTTGTAACCTTTATTTCAAAACATAAAAAAGAAAAAGAAAGTCTAATTAGTCAGAATTAAGTTTTTATAGAATTTCCGACTTTTTTTTGTTTTACAGACACAGAAAGATAGAAAAAGTAAACTTTTTTATATAATTTCAGGAAATGTAACAGAAAAAAGATAACAAATAGCTATCAAAGAGATAAGATTAGTATTAATTACAAGCGGAATTAAAAAAATTATGCACTCATTTATTTCTATCTTTATGAAGACTTTAAAACCAACAGTTAAGGTAATGCGACCATTGCTTTTTACTACCGCTTAGTTCAACACACATTAGAACTAAAACGCCAATGGAATACGAACTAAGCGAAGTAGTATCCACTCCAACCTTTTCCCAAGCCACCTCCGATACAAAGTAGAGTTTATATTGAATGCACTTGGGTCCATCGCCCAGTTCGCTTTTTAAATTTGGAACGCACGCAGCGTATTCTTTTTAAAAGTAAAAGTGACAATAAGCTTCGATGTTGTGATTTCAATACTTTTTTTAGGATATTTTACAGAAGAACTTTGTGTCAAAGTGTTGCTAGTTTTAAAAAGTTAAAAAGGTCTACAAAATAATAATTTTCCTAGAAATACTTAGATTGGATTTTCATAATGGGTAAGTTAAAAACTAATTATTACTTTAAATCGTCATCATAAACATAAAAACACTGTAAAATTATTTTATGTAAAAGATACGTTTGCGAAACAATTTAAGGACAAGAGAAAAGGTTAAACTATTTATCAATTAAATTAATTTGCGCTTTAAATGGTCAAGGAAAACTGGTATTAAATGAACGAAACAAGCTTGTTTCAGATTATAAATTTGAAAGGAGAAATTACAAAATCATTTTACCGTGCTGCGCCCTAAGGAATTTTAATATTGTGAGTGGGTGTAAAAGTACTTTGTAAGATTTCTTCCAATATAACAAGTAGGTACAGAAAGTTCGTAAAATTTACCAAAACATTGAAAACGACACTCTGACCAAAGTCGTTAACCAATAATTTTACTCTGCCTAGGGTTATCGATACCTACTTATATAATTGAATATGACATTTAATAGAGCTCTGTATTTTGTGAACAAACTAATGTTTATGAGAATGAAAATAAAGGGTGGAAGCGCACCTCTCCCGGAATCCTCAACCACTGAGGAACTGGCATCATCTTATCTCTAACTGCCGGAACACAACACGGCTGACAACAGTTGTTTGTTATAGCATCAGACTTAGATAAGATGGTGGGAGCTAGCCAGGCGGACTTACAACTAGTCCTACCACCAACCAAACCTAATTCAATATGTACCCACTGGGAATCGAAACTCCCCCCTTCACTGGGACCTCTGGATCAGTGGCCCTACCGCGCAAGTGTCATCGGCATCGACATCGACTTCATTTGACAGATGGATGTGACATATTGCTGCTTCTTTTTGACACAAATGAAAACTTACCAAACACTAAGAGCAACATGTCACATCCATCTGACAGATGAAAACGATGTCGATGCCGACGACACTTGGGCGGTAAGGGCTCAGGGGCCGTACCGTGCAAGTGGCGTCGGCATCAAAGTCGGTTTCATTTGACAGATGGATGTGATACATTGCTGCTTCTTTTTGACACAAATGAAAACTTACCAAAGACTAAGAGCAATATGTCACATCCATCTGTCAAATGAAGTCGATGTCGATCCCATGACACTTGCGCGGTAGGGGCCCTGATACACCACAGAGGCGGTTAAATCCTGTAATCATTTCACGCATATAGCACTGAGCAAAATTTGCTGAAGTTTGGCATAGAGGTAGACTGGTAGATTAAACCTTGAAGAAAGACACAGACACATTTTGCCGCATTTTTTTAATGAAATAACGATAACTTCTAATTTCACGCAGACTACGTCACGGACGAAACTCTAGTAGGCTTTATTTAACAACCATTTTTTTTGGATTTAGAATATTACTAGCATCCGCCGCAGTTTCACCACTTGGCTCCCGTTCCCGTAGAAGTATCGGGATAAAAAGTAGCCTATGTGTCAGTCCACTACTTGAAGTCACTACATACCAAATTTTATCCAAATCCATTCAGTAGTTTTTGCGTGAAAGAGTAACAAACAAATAAACAAACTGACATACTTTCACATTTATAATATTAGTAGGATAGGATGATACTATCAATCGTCATACTGAAGTTATTTTGTTAAGACTAAAATAAAAATACTTACATTAAATAGAAAATATGATTTTTAGAATTTTGAAAAACGAGACTTTTGAGTTTAGTTGAAGTGTTGCAAATAACATATTGCTTGATTTCCGATATCAAGAAACTGTTTTGTTAATTTTGCACAAAAAATATGTTTTTGCTAACCCTTTTTGCTCGAGTCTATGGCACTGACACTGATCACTAATACCACGTTGAAAACTTTCTTTTTGGCGGGAAGCCAATGACATGGAGCGTGATTGAAATCAAGTTGCCATGATACATATAAAGCACCTATTTCTTTGCGATTTCGTAACATGTGAATGTATTTTATGTTGATGACTATTAGTGGTCAAATAGAATAATTGAGATATCTTTAAAAAAAAAATAGTTTATAAATTTCTATCGTTACAATATATTTGAGAGATTTTGAGGTTTCTCCGACAGGTATTTTAAAACATTTTAAATTTTGATTATTTATTACACTAGGTATTAGGTTTATAGGTAGTATTATTGCAATCGGTGTTATTACATAAAAATATCAAAGAAAAAGAAAGTAAGTAATAAAATAAGAGTCATATATTTGTTAACTTCAAAAAAAGAAGGGGGTTCTCAAGTCGACTTAATATACATATTATAACTTTTTAATTTTGCATTTTACAATGCTATTTTTATGTGATAAATATTAAACAAGAAAATATACTTGAAAAAAGCAACTACCTCATGTCATGTCATATCCCGTCAGGGCGACATGAGACTAGTTGCTTTTTTCTAGTATAATTTTCTTGTTTAATATTTATGTATATACATATATTTTTTATGCATGTTGTAATATAACGTCGTCAGTTGTCAACCGATTTTAATAACTATTTTTCTATCTGAAAGAACATAGTTCAAGTGTGGTCCCATATAATTTTACCAAGATCTGGCTAGTAGTTTTTTTATAATTCTTAAAAATATAATTGGCGTTTTGGCAAGTAGTCGTTTACCTAGATGACATTATTGTTGTGTATGAGCTGATTTTTAGTAAGTAACGGCACATGATGTAACTAAAAATTGTGAAATAAAAAAACCGACTTCAAAAACAAACTTTTGGAGTCGGTGCGAGCAAGACAAGAAAAATAAAAATATAGTTAATTGAAGTGCAATGTAGGAATGACTTGGCTGGCACCGACTCCATAAGTTTAATTTTTTACTATATCTAATATATAAAATTCTCGTGTCACAGTTTTCGTTCCCATACTCCTCCGAAACGGCTTGACCGATTCTCATGAAATTTTGTGAGCGTATTGAGTAGGTCTGAGAATCGGCTACTATCTATTTTTTATCCCGAAATTCCACGGGAGCGAAAACCGGGGCACAGCTAGTATATATATATAGATTTTATGCTTATATTAAAAAAAACCGTGTAGTTTAAGTTTAAGTTGCGGATAAGATTGGAGCTCTACCTCATTTCTTTTCCCGTAGGAGTCCCGTAGGCCGTAGTTTACTTTTTGGACAGAAATTAATTACTCGACACCGTATCAGTATCAATAAGTACAGCTAGAACTAGAATGTGTGAAACATTTTCGTGGCTTTGTTAAAATCATATCTGCTTTATTACGACCAAATCTAATAAATCATAATAATTAAAACTACCATCATAAATTATTGTGGGAATTTACGTGAGAGAATTTAAAGTTGTGCAATGTTTAAGCGCGTCTTACGGGATGTAAAAAAGTTACACGAAATATTATTTAACTATCCTTTATGTAAAAATGTGACTGTATCGTGTGAAGTAAGTTGCGTAGCAATGCTTATTTTATTTGTTTGTGGAACCAACAAGAAAAACTGTCTATGTTCTTGGAACCAACCATAGTGATTTTGGAACAAAGAAATAAATAGAGTTTTATTTGGGGTCCTACCGATGTAATGCGGTTAATTTTAGGTTATTTTTAGGCAGTAAGAGTGAGACGCCAGAGCCGCTATACGCGCCGTATGGCAGCATCCCTCTCAGAACCTAAAAAGAATCGCAAAAAGTTGATTGTAAGGCCCCTGGTCATTCCTATTTATAGAAGGATTATGGGTTTAATTCCCCAAACGGAACCAACTTTTATGTTAAATGTAAGTCCTTCCTTACGAGTTGAAAATTGTTTACGGTTAGGATAACCATAAAATGTAATATTATAATTAGTATTTTCTTTTGTGATGGAAATTGACCTTACTGATATGTTAAGCTCACTTTTCAATTTGACGACTCTGTATGAAATAAAACAGGGAGAAAAAAATAGCCCTTGACGAGTTTCTTGCCGGTTCTTCTCGTTACAAGGTCTCCCGCCGTAGGGTTTGTGAACCGATGGCGTAGCTTCTTTGACGTTCATAAGTGCTTGTAACAGCCTAGACTGAATAAATGATATTGATTTGATTTGGTTATGAAGATTTATGTTTTTCATTGTCCTGCCGGCCTAGCATGAGCGGCTTTTATCGACTATTGACGCATGTTAAAGATCCTATATCTCGCTTACACCTTAGTGGGGTAAGCAAGACAGCATGACGTATCATATCATATCGCGTGATATAATGATGGTCATGCTAGGCAGTCAGGTAGGTAAAATGGAGAAACTTCCCGCTCGACCAGTAGCGTTTTTTTGGGAAACGTTTCTTCGAAAAGTAAAAAGTTTTAAGATATAATTTATTATTTATTTATTTAAAATGGTTCATAAACAGTTAACATCCAATAATAGATAATTAAATATAAAGACATACATAAAATAGAACAGGGATGCAAATCTAAGCAATGTACACAGGAAGATATGACAAATGACAAATTAAAAAGCAACTAAAAAATTTAAACGAAGAGAAAAAAAAATGAAATTCACACCACCTCTATTTCATCATATTCTATTACTAATGAATAAGTATGAATCAAAGTGATATTTAGACTAAGATAAAATCTTAGTCTAAATATCACTTTTGAAACAACGTTCCCTAATAGAATCTACTGGTCTACCGGGAAGTTCTCCGCCTCTACCTTTCTCGGTTCAGATAGGGATTGCGCACTGATCGTATTCATTTGACAGTTGATTTTTTGTCATTTATGTCAGATTCCATACAAATTGCACCGATCACAACTCTATTCAATTAAATTCAAAATCATTTATTATCAGTCTAGGCTGTTACAAGCACTTATATAGGTACGAACGTCAAAGAAGCTACGCCATCGGTTCACAAATCCTACGGTGGGAGATCTCGTAACGAGAAGAACCGGCAAGAAACTCGGGGCTTGTTTTTTTTTTAATAATTACGATTTACTTTACACAACCGCACCTTAATTGATAGGTTGATAGTTAATACAAGAGGAATAGTAGAAAATTGTCTATGTGTCAATGCCCAATGACCATAAACGAGTGGGATATAAAGACCAAGGCGTTCAACTTTCAACGGAACGCGGCAAAATGGCGAATCATCCTTGCGCCTACGCAGTACGCACTTGCCATAGTGAATGTGTTCCAATTTTTTTCTAAATTATTCCGAAATGGGGTTACTATACTATTGGAAATTGGTTTAATTAGTGGACATGGACACCAAAAATATTTAGGATCAAATAGTGTCAGTTTCTCTTCAATCGCTATAGTTATTTACTAAAAAGTGATTTCATGGTTTTTTTCTCATTACTATTTCGCTTCAGTCGAGTAGCCCCTTAAGAACTCTTTTTCTTTCTTAATTAATGGCGTGCTCGCGTTAAATACGCGAATTTTGCCAATGTCAAGTAAATATATTTTGTAATATACAGAAATTGTACGATAGATTGAGTTAAAAATGGAGCCTCACAACACGTTATTACGAAAAGAACTCGGGTGAAAACTCCCCTTAAGAACTCATTTTATTTTTTGAAAAGTCAACTGCAGTCTCACAGTGACATTGTCAACTAGCGGGTGGGCTAAAAGTAAGTAATTATGCTTTAAAATATGCATGTGAGTACAAAACATGAGTACAAAAACGCCTAATCATTAAAAAGCTTCAGCATTAAAATACAATACAAAAAAAAACATATAACACATTTCCATAAAGTTCACGAAAAAAAAACAAGAATCTTATTTAATCTGTGGGTCAACGGCGTCGCGCCAGGCGGTCGTCGCGTCTCGTCCGGATTCGCGCCAAATTACGCTCCGTTTTACGTAATTGTTACGCAAGTAATTTTCTAGCATGTCATCTTTACATGCACTTTGTTGAACGATACGGGAAATAAGTTCGTATATTGTGTAATCTGAGGTTATGCGGACGTAATTCTAGGTTAATGTTCGGCATTCAGACTTGATTTGAATTTTGACCTATCAACCTTTGAATACTTATTAGAATTTGAGATTGATTAGGATTTGAATGGGGAAGTAAACTATGGGAGCCGGAGTACACTTAAAAATAGTTATTTAATTATATCTAAACTTAATTAACACAGAAGAGGTCGTTACTTTGGAATGCCAGGCGGGATAAGAAAAGATCTTTTTGCTTTTAGAGTTAGTGCATAATAAGCCTAACTTTTGAGGAAAATTCAACTACCTATATGTAGATAAGTAAAATAATTATTTCATATTTCTTTAGGACTCAACGCCTACATTCTTAATCGCTATTGAAAATGTTTCAATTGGCTGAAAAATTAACAAACCGCATTTGTCCTTATACCAAGTAACAATCAAAATTAGCATTACCGAGTAGTAATTTCAATGTAATAAAAACCTAACAACAACATTTTCCTTACAAGAATTTTCATAAATGAATTCACGCACCACATTCTGAGAAGAAAAAACAATTAGTTTTTTTATTGCCATATGCTAGACTAGAGATACAAAATAAAGACAGTCATTCATAGAACACGGAAGATTTTTTTATGTAATACAGTGACAATGATCTCATAAGCAGATTGTAACACAATAGTTGTCATTATGACTATAATCGCCATATCACTTCCGGTCACAATCATAACAATGTCTTTGTTAGTTAGGCTATCCGGTAAAACTTAAAATTTTTGTCAGTTACATTCTTACTGAATCATCGCATCGCCTTTATGTGTCGGTCAATTAGTATAAGTATACTTCAAAACTGTCTAGGTATCAATCACTTTTTAACTTTTAACCGCCACTGTGGTCTAGTGGTAACAACCACCGGTATCAGACCCAAGGGTCGCGGGTTCGATTCCCAGTGGGGGTACATTTTGTATTCGGTTTGTTTGGTGATAGGATTTGTTATAAATCCCCCGGCTAGCTACCACAATCTTATCTAAGACTGACGCCATAACAACAATGTTTTCAGCATTGTTGTGTTCCGGCAGTTAGAGATAAGATAGGTAGTTCCGCAGTGATGAGGATTCCGGGAGAGGCTCGCTTCCATCTTCAGCCTTATCAATACTTAACCTCAGGTACGATGAAGGCTTGCGCCACACTAGGTTAAAATTTAACCCAGGGTTAGCCCATAAAAAAGTGGCACTAACCTTGGGTTAAATGTGTTAACCCAGCTTGGCGCAAGTGGCCGTTTTTTTTTAAGTGAGGGGAATGCTATTACGCATACCAAACAGGTTATGCTGGGCTCACCTGATGCCTCGCGGCCCCCCATCCGGCCCTAGAAGTCTCGATGGAAGGCCGGGAGGAGGTACTACCAGCTAAACCCCTCACTACTTGCTCTCTCACCGCCGTAGGGTCCTGGGGGATCGTGGTGTCAATCGCCCCTTTAGCCCCTAGTCTCCCCGTTGTTCATAAAAAAAAACCTATAAAAAAATATATAATAAATAATTATTACCAAATGTTTTCTTTGAAACTGGCTTCTTTATTTTAATTATTTCTTTATTCAAATAGCAACCCGAAAGATTTTAATTAATAATCCTTTAAAGTGGCGATACTTTGAAACGTATTTGATCCCTAGAAACTTTTGATGTGTGTAGATCAAGACTGCGAATGATTTAGTTTTTTTCGATTGAGGGGCATATCTACCAACGAGAAGATAAAATTACTTAGTTAAGGCGATACTCGAAAAATATATGCTGAAGCGAGATAGCAATGAGAAAACGACGCGCACGGGAGCGAGACCGATTTTGCAGATTAGGCAAAAAAAACACAATATCGCTTCGTATTAAAAAACTACAGCGTTTTTAAAAAAATGCTTTTATACGATCCTAAATATTATTGGTGTCCACTTATTAAACCAATTTCCAATAGTGTAAGTAACCCCATTTAAGAATAATCTTGAATTTTCGTATTTTTTAGAGGACTTTTCGAAAAGAAAAAGTGTCGAGGCAAAATCATAAAATCGTGTTTTTGAAACTATACGAATCTAGATAAAGGTATGAAGAAATATATATGTTATTACCAGATTTATAACAACTGTAACCGTGCTATTGTTTTATATCAAAAAGTCCATACTTTTTCCTAGTAGCGCCTTAAGATTGATCGACTTTTAAGCTGAATGAAAAACGTTACGGCAAAAGAGTTTAGAGCAACGGGACTCAAACGCGACATTTATTATGAAGTACATACATATGTACTTGTATGTCTATTAGTATAATGGAACGCGAAAGTTTAAAATCTTATTTTACGGTAAAAGTTGTTAAACACCCTGTTGTACCTGACATCTACTATTCCACCCTTAATAAATGGAAGTTGGAATATTGGAACAGTAATCTTAATTAAATTTTGAATTCTTTATTTTTTAATTTTTGGAATTTTCGTAATGATTTTATCTGGGAGTATGAAACCCTATAATTTTTTTATTGAATTAATGTAATAGCTGTATAATGAATTTTAATTTATATTTATATTTGTTTCTAATTTTTATGATGTTTCGCTGTCTGTTTTTTTTATTGTTTTTATATTTTATATTTTTTTATTTTTATATATTTAAGGAAACAAACAGCATGTTGTAATACATAATAAACTTAAAAACTACAACAATACATTAGCCTAATTAGTTTCTAATGCTAGCTTTTACAAAAAATTGTTGACAAAGTATGTGTGAAATAGTAATATCAAAAGTAAATATAAAAGTTTAAAAGTGAATAAAAGTCTAAAAAAGAGACGGCCGAAAACTATTTTAAATTTTAAATTTCAGTTAATTAAACAAAAAATATATAGGTATATACTTACACATATTTTAACTGGGTAAGTACTATTTAGGATTTGTTACTACATTCCTTTGACAGTTTGTGAAATCGCATTATTTTCTCATGAAATATGTCGATGGCACTGTAGGTACTATTATATTTCCTACAAGATCTAATGAGATGGGTATTAGCCCTATAATTTGTTTTATAGGGAGGAATAGCAAAAGTGAGTTTATGCCTCGCATTGGGTCTAGAACACCTAAAAGCCAATTTACTTAACAAGAAAGGAGAATCCACTAGACCGTTAACATATTAATTATAGTTATTATTATTCTTTTTATTATTATTAATTATCAATTCTATATTGTAGCGTGCGAATTTTTGATTTTAAATGCCTTTCATGCTGTGTACACATACTTGTGGAGTTGCAACGTATCATAACTCTTTATCTGTTTGTAATGGTCTTCATGTATTTGCTGTCACTCTGTTTTGTGTACCTAAATAAATAAAAATGAAATAAAATATAAGAGATTTATTCTTAAAATAACACTACTGTATATACTGAGTTATTTCGATGCAATAGACATAGGCAAAGGATTTTTGATTGGATTTTTTCATAAAACCAGTGATTTTGATTTTTTTCGATCGATCGAAAAAGAATCCGTTGACTACGATTGATTTCGGTGTATGTTCTACCGGCGTCAATGATTGTTTTATAATATCATTGACCGGCTTAGAAAGTTTTGATAAACCATTCAGCTGAGAAGTTGCGGTTTTAAGTCCCGCCTGAAAAGCTGAGGACAAAATTGTATTTTGTAAATTGTATTTTATTTTGTAACTGTAAATTATATTTTAACACGTAAAAAAATCTATTCAAATATCTATTCTATAGCGCCATTAAATGTAAGTAGTGCTCAATTGTTATATTTCAATACCAGAGTCGTGACATACGTTCACTTCTTAAGGGCAAATTATATTCGCGTAAAAACTGCATTGCAGTTGCAATAATGGATAGTATGGAGTAAACACTCCTGACGGTTTGGCCCGAGATCTCAGGAAGGGTTCTGTCTGATAATATCGGGGCTGCATTTTTTATTGTTTTTTTTACTAGATAAAAAAGTTTAGTCTGAGAAATTTTAAGAATGTTCACAAGGGGCCGGTCAGTTGATTTTTCTAGTATATTTTCTTGTTTAATATTTATCACATAAAAAAGCATTGTAAAATACAAATTTAAAAAGTTATAATTAGATGGCTGTTTCATCTTAATCGATAGTTATATTCTCTTTATTGCACTAACAAATACAGTTACTCAAATAATTTGAGACATGTGTACAAAGGTGGACTTATCTTTAAAAGAGATCTCTTCCAGCCAACCTGAGACGTGTAAGAGATATTTAATATTAAACAAGTCAAACATTTGTAAAAATGTTTCTTTCGAATGCGAGGATATTTCTCTCACTGATGAAACGACGGTGACAACATCGTAGAAAAAGGTGAATATACTGAAAAAAATCGACGTGCCCTCATAGGTCTTTGTAGCATAATGGTTAGTGCATTGGGCCGGATTCCTAAGTATGCGGGTTCGCATCCCTTCAGGGCGACTTGAGACAAGTTGCTTTTTTCTAGTATATTTTCTTGTTTAGTAACGTCATAAGTCAGAAAAAACGAAGTTTACTAGTAAACTGTAACTACTAGTGAATTCCCCATTCAAACTTTCATCCCCTATTTTCCGCGTCAATAATATTTATAATTAAACGTTACATCGCACGTAGCTATATGCGCCACTTCATTAACTCTGAAATAATCCGTTACTTCACACACAAGGTCAATGTCAGAAAGTAAGAGCTATGACACTCGTGACAATAGCGCAGTGTCAATAGATCGTAGATATGTGTATCACTAGTTGTTTATTAAAATTATTTAAATATCGTTAGAAGGTTTTATATTGGTTTTCATCATTTGGTTTTACAAGGAGAACTTCCGTCCTATTATTATTTGTGGGGTATAGGGCCTATGCCAGGGATGGGGAAATGGCGGCGTACCAGTACGTCAAAACTTAATTAAACAAACTTTAAGAAGGAATTACTTGATATTTTTTTTATCTGCTTAGAATAACTACCTATGTTCCTTGGCCCGCCTAAATGTAGTGATCAGTTAATATGGCCCACCTCTAAACTTATTTCCCCACCCGGCCAATGCAGTGATCTTGTAACCACTAAAACCTCAAGATTCGACCTCATTACATGATCCCTTCGACTCTTTAAAAAATAAAACATGTCCCATTGGATCTCAATTACTGACTTCAAAAAAGGAGATTATAATTAATTCATAATGGGAACTGCGGCCTTATTCACAAGCAGTCGGAAACGTTTCCGACAGCGGAATGTATGCGTTGTCACTGTCAATGAATTCATAGACAAAGACAAAGCATAGAATTCGAATCCGATTCCGTGTCCAGTGGTTTGTGAATCAGCACGCTGTAGTCACTACGACTTAAAATATTATAATACTGTAACTCACCTCCTAGTTAAAGTTTCTCTTTCAGCCTAGAGGCTTTCAGGAAGTCTAAAATCTTACTAGTTTAAAGAGATTTACTTCGTAGTTCCCCCGGTCGAATTATACGCCGGCCCAAGTGGATACTGCGACAGCGTTTGTGAATGGGCTCCGCAGTCACAAAGGAGATGTTTGGGTGTTTCTTTTTCCAAGAGGGTTATTCTTACGACGACATCGACGCTGTTGACATCGATTAAACATCGACGCTGTTGTCATGACTAAATGGCCTTTTTTATGAACGACGGGGAGACTCTTAGCCGTCATCATACCTGATGAATACCTGTTAAAATTATTCATAAGGCTGAAGGTGGAAGCGAGCCTCTCCCGGAATCCTCAGCCACTGAGGAACGGGCTATCTTATCTCGAACTGTAACTTAGATAAGATGGTGGTAGCTAGCCAGGCGGACTTACAATTAAGTCCTACCACCAACCAAACCGAATACAATATGTACCCCGCTGTGATCGAACCCGGGACTGCTGATTTGTTCGGAGTATGTCGATACTCAGTCAAGTCAAGCGTCAGTGTCACTGAACTTCGCTTGTGCTTACAAAAATGGGATTAAACCTCTACTTCCTCTATGGTTCAACTACCAAGTAGCAACAAAAACAAGATAAACTTGCAACGATTTTCCCAAGAGTTCATTGCATAAACATACGGTTGACCGGACAGCCGGACAGACGACCGGTTTACGCATACGCACGCATGTTATCACGTATGGAGTGTCAGTGAAAGTGGTATGTGGTACAGTTGGACGCTTATCTATAGTATAGTACATTTTATTACTAACTATCAAAAATATGAAACACCAATTATCTGATTCCGAAATAGGTACCTAGCTTAGGCGCTTGTGTTACGGATTTACATAATGAGAAATCAATTAACTTATTAACTTTAACGGTACCATATAATACAATACTTGTACCTAATAAAAAAATACGTCATTTGTTAATATGGCTATAATACTAAGTAGCTGTATCATACCTGTGGGCCTACCACCACCACCTACTACCAGAGTTTTTCTTTCCGTTTACTGTACAGTAAACGGGAGACATTTTGTATGCGAATCTGTACAGCGCCTCTAGTAGGCAGTAGCAGAACTACAGATTCTCATACAAAATGTCCCCCGTTTACTGTAATGCGAATCTGTACAGCGCCTCTAGTAGGCAGTAGCAGAACTACAGATTCTCATACAAAATGTCCCCCGTTTACTGTACAGTAAACGGAAAGAAAAACTCATGGCAGGCCCACTGATGTTAAGCAATGATAAGGCTAGAGGTGGTGTAAGTAATGGCCTGCGCAGACGACGGACATTGAAGGACTTTTTGTCCGCGACACGACCTTATTACTAAGAACATAAAGTTGAATAAATAACGAGGACTATCGCGTACTTTTCATGGATATACGCGATCTAAGTTGAATCTTATTTGGTTAACAATAAAGACGTGTCGCGGACAAAAAGTCCTCCGTTATCCGTCGTCTGCGCTAGCTCTAAAAGATAAGCAAATCTCCCTCGGATTTTATCTATGGCGTTTTTACATACAGTGTGGGATTTTTTGTTAAGCAACTGCTAATGATGGAGTTGCTGTCGACAGTACAAACAAACAGTGGAAGCTACATTATTAAGTAACAGCGGACAAACGGACGTACGAACCAGTTTGTATGTAAATAAACACGTATTACACGGTATTGCACCGCGCCAGTGAAAGTACTACGGTCATTTAGACGTACATACACGTAGCAAACATTTTTATGTAAAATGTTGTCAAGACGATACCGTTATGGCTCGCACTGTCAAAAAATTATCAGATCTCATTGTCACCGTCATCAGCCATTTTTTAAAGTCCGCACTGCTGAAGGGCACTGCTGCTGGCACTTCCTTATTGATAGATAAGGAGAAAATCATCTCTACACGCCCTAATCCGAACTTTACAAACTCCACACCTTATTCAAAATAAGTATATGGTTTGCTTGGCCGTTTCGTCACAGAATATTAGAACAGTAAGTTTTGTTGCTACAAGTACTATGGTTATTTAGATGTACAGCCACGTAGAAAAGTGTAAGTTCTCTCTTTTAATTCGATCGCATTTGTAACACCACCGGTATCACAACCAGAGGTCTGGGCTCGGTTGGAGGTAGAACTTGGTGTTAGTCTGCCTGGCTAACTGCTACGATCTTACCTGTCTGACGTCATAACAACAAAGTTTTTAGCGTTGTTGTTTTCTGGTTAATGAGATATAAGGTAGCCATTTCTTAAGTGGTTGAGGATTTCGAGAGAGGCTCGCTTATCTTTTGCTTACCACCTTCAGTCTTATCTTAACTTAACAACAGGTATGATAAAGGCTTAGCGTTTCCCCGTTGTGCATAAAAAATACTAGTAAGTCTCAGTAGCTCAGTGGTTAGAGCATTGGACCGGATTTCCAAGGGTCGTGGGTTCGAGTCCCATCTGAGAATTCATTTGTGGCTGAGTTGATTTTTTCCAATATTTTTCTATTTAAAATTTATCTTGTTTAAAATAGCATTGAAAAATGCAAAAATTTAAAAATCATAAAATACTGGTATCCTGCGTTCCATATAAACAAATTAACTACGTAATATTTTTTTTACACGTATAGTTAATATGGTGCCGTTAAAGTTTAATAAGTTAATTGATTCCTCATTATATAAGTAAAGTAATAATACCATTAACATAGGGGGCACTCATAAATAGTGTCGGTACCGAGTCATAGACGACAGTGTTTTTAAGAAATAATAAATTACACTTAAACAAGTGTCTTAAAATAATTTAGAAGGATTATTTGTTTTAAAGGCTAGAACATAAATGTTTAAATCACTATTTGAATTTATTTATTGACTTAGGTATACCTAGGCTAAATTAAAGGGAGCCAACCGTTCCACATTCTGAAGAACAGTTTTAATAAATAATATGTTAAAATCGTCCAGCAATACGTTGAATTCGTCCCACATTTCATACCCATTATAATAATTACCTATGTATGTACCTACCAACATTCGTTAATGTCTATTAGTACCAAAAAGTAAGATGCCTCTTTACGTAAAACGCGATAAGTACTTACGATTGTAGCTTCATCAGTTGTTATATGAAACCTACAGACGTAACTGATCAGTAGGTCATTTCCAAATTATTTATCAAAATTGGTGCAGATTCGCAGAAAATCTTGTTTTAATGTACTGATACAAGAAATTTGAATTGTCAGTTTAGAACTACCGCTACTTTAGGCTGACAAGAAAAAACAAAAAATCTTATAAACTGTATCAAATGTAATATTTATATCCGCTTCCGCTTATGCCTTATGCTTAACGTTAAAAGCGAAAGTGCATTTCTTGGGTTTTATATCTGATTTAATATACATATCCGTAACGTAAAACGATTATGTAACTTAGGAACGGTCAAATTATATATGATCACTTAATTATGTATCATAAAATTACATATTACAGATATCCTTTAGTAAAAATAAAGTTTTAAATGTCCGTTACATTTATAGCTCTTGCCTAACTTGTTAAGTTGATAATTAAAAAGGAAAATTAATTCATGTCTATTACTTTATCTGTTAACATGTAACTATTTAAACTTAAGAAACAGGTGTAATTAGTTTTTTTGCAATTGCAATGCATTTGATTTTTGCTTTAACGGACTTAACGTAAATTTAATGACTCTAGAACCTTTCCCGATTTTGTTTTAGATAGTGTAAGTAAATGCGAAAGTGTGTTTGTTTATGCTTCCTTCACGCCCTGACTAAGCAACCAAATGACTTGAGTTTCGGCATAGAGTTATTTGAAAGGAAATGAGACTAACCTATGCTACTTTTTATCCCTATATTCCCACGAGAACGAGAACCACTGAGGTGAAACTGCAGGCGGAAGCTAGTAATTTGATAAAACTTAGGTACAATAAAAAAAGACCATAGCTCAATATAAATTTCTAATTGTTTGATACTAAATATCCAAAGCTAAAGCTTTCTAATGAGATTTTTTTCTTTTCAGGTACAACACCACTAAAAAGAATGAAGCTAATAACCATACTTCTAGTTATCTATTTCGCAACAACATATTCTGGCAAGATCAAATCTAACGCCAGACCAGTCCACGAAATAATAAACGAACAAGCAAGGAGTGATGATAAAATGAGACTGAATACTTTACCACCAGGAGGTTTACCAGGAGTACTGCCCTACGGGAACCCTTTAGCTGGCAATTCTAAACAAAATGCACAACTTCATGCTCAAAACCAACAAGCTATGTTCAATGCAGAGAGGATAAGGCAACACAGAGCACAAGTACAGAGGTGGACGAAGGCCCCTCTCCCCGTGGACAGCTATATGAAAGCCTACCACGAATCTCAAGAGAGCCACCACCTAGCAATCGAACAACAACAACAAGCCATCAGGGACAAACCTGCTAACCCTACCACAAAAACTCCAAGATCAAGAGTAAGACAAGAATCTTTACAACCTAACCCTACTACAAAAACTCCAAGAACAAGAGTAAGGCAAGAATCTTTACAACCCAACCCAACAACTAAACCTCCAAAGACCAGAATCAGACAAGAAACTCTGAAGAGAGGCGTCAGAATCATTCCAGAAATAACAAAAGACGGTATCAGAGAGAAAAACAGGAACCATAGATCCCATGGCTCGGTCGATTTTCGCCAATATTTAGAACCGAAAATGTATAGAACTGTTTATGTTTCACCAGCACCGACGTACGACCAAGGTGTCACTATAAAACCTAACGGTAACATTGGATTAGCAACCTTCAAGCCTTCGGAAGAAGAAACAAAGTTATTTACAGAAGCAATACCCAGTAAGACGAAATTTGTTTACCCTAAACAGTATAGCCAGATGCAAAACTATGAATCGGCTAGGGACATTGAAGCTTTAAACGCTTTATTAAGAAAGACACCCCAAGCTCAAGTATCGGAGTTGAATTCTTTGATAAATTCTGAACATACTGAAAGCAAAGACGTCTTGGAAACCCCTATCGATTTGTACTTCTACATGAAAGATCCTCCTGTGCAGAATCTGGCTAGCCACTATGACCATACATACGCTCAAATACCTCCAACTTACGCTAGTGCTTATATGCCAACACTCAAAGACCACACACCTATAACAGAAGAAATCGATGACATAGAGAACCCAAACAAAGACCCTAAAGTAAAGCCTTACGGTCTACAATCAATTTTAGCCACGCAAGTCCCAGAAACGGAAACAACCACGATGAAAAGCAACAATTATTACAAAGTCGAAGTAGCTAGTCAAATTATTAGTGCAGGATACAAACCTAGTGATATAAATCAGCACTTGAATGATGTAAGTCACGCTCAGCCTTTAAGGTATATAAATGATCATCCTAAGGAGGAATCCGATTTGAGCGAGAGATACCTTCATCATAACGCACAACACCACGGCATCCACCATCTTTCTGAAGATGGAACGGAGATCTCAGCGTACGATGACGAAAGTGTAAGTATTAATAATAGTAAAACTCAAACCAAAAATCGAAATAGAAGGTCTGCAAAAAATCATTCGTATGTTGCACCAGAAAATGTTGTTAGTTTAACAGAAAGACCTTTAGTAGCTAAAAACGATACACCGAAAGCAGAGCCTTACACGCGCTTAAACCCTTTATTTAGAAAAGAAATAGAAACCTTTTTAACTACCCCTAATTTTCCTGTCGGTGTTGCCATAGATTACAATGGCGATATTGGCGATTACGACACTGAAGTTCCCCATAGGTACAATGTAAAAAACAGACATAACCGCGGTCATTTTGATTTAACGTACGATGATGATGAATTAGACGAATACGGCGATGATTTTAGTTCACCAGATTATGAATATGGGGCTCAGAAAATTAAACAACCCTCTCTCTACTCTGTGAATGCTCATAAACAAAATTACGCGCCTTCTTTAGGTTACAATCAAAATATTGATTTGACAACCAGTTTTTCGAATAAATTCAAGAATATCAAACAATCTCCTATTATAAATAGAGAGATATATGATCATGGCTACAACTACCAACCTCCTGCTACCTCTTATGGGGTGCCAGACACTTATGGGTTGCCTAATAGTTATGGGGTGCCAAACAGTTATGGGGTGCCAAATACTTATGGACCCCCAGTTATAAACCACGTAAATCATAATTACGGTTTACCCCAGAGGTACGGGGTACCAAAGGTACTCGAACCTGTTTATATGCTAACGGAAACTCAGTTGAAAAATCTGATAGGACATCACAATTTAAATATTGAACATTTAGATGTTTACCAACAATATCCCCACCGGAAAATTCGATCAAAACCCAAAAAAAGATACCCTTACAGACGGTATAATACAAAGAAGCATCTCCAAAAATTACACAAGTTAAATATTCTGTAATTTAAAGAAATATTTTGGTAGTTTTGGAAGTATACGTACAGATGGTAAACTTCCCGGTAGTCCTGTAGTTTTTTTATGGAGCATTATTTAGTTATTTCATTTGAATGTTAATTTATTTATTTACCTTCACTGCACTACGAAAAAAGCAGCTATTAGACTGGACTATTAGATTTAATACAGGGTGGGAAAAAAAGACGGTCGTCGGAGGGAAAGTACCCTAAATATTGATGTAAGCAAATTTGACTCACAGGAAACATTTATTTATTTTGAAAAATAAGTCAAACTGCATTCAACGATCTTTGATAAACATCTTACCTGCACCGGGAATGGAACCGGCTTTAAGTGAGAAAGTTGATAAAAAATATCATTCTGTACTTTTATGGTACCAATTGATAGTCTTAAGTAAAAATATCAATTAATACTTAAGTAAGTGACTTAAATCAAAGACAAAGTCTGGAATGATAAAAGAGTACATAGTATATTAAACAAGAAAATATTCTAGAAAAAAGCAACTTGACTCATGTCGTTCTGACGGGATTCGAACCCGCATCCTTGGAATTGGAATACATAATAGTTCAAAATACTTATTGTACTTCGGTACTTACTCATGCTTGTTACTAAAATAATAATGAAATTTACTTATTTAACTATAAGATTTGCTTGAAATGAAAGCCAATTGCAGCAAAACACAGATTATAATTTTAGATAATATATTTTTTTTAATTAATATTTACCATAAATCGATACAAAAGGCGACGAGACGGGAGTTCTATCGATGAATAAGTCTGTTGTCAATAAAGTTTTTGAACATGTTTTTCAGGATTTGTCTTTAATTTTAGATGGCTTGTTACTCACACTAAATTAATCTTTAAGGTTAACACTATGGATTTGTACCATAAAAGTACAATATGTTATTTTTCTCATTTAAGCCGGTTCGATTTATGGTGCAGGTAAGTGATTTATCAAAAAAAATTGAATGCAGTTTTACTTAATTTTGAAAACAAAATAATCTTTCATTTGAGTAAAATTTGATTACATCAATATTTAGGGTACTTTCCCTTCGACGACCGTCTTTTTTCCACCCTGTATATAACTAAAGCCTGGCTGTACAATCAGGGAACTTCCCGGTTCAGTAGAGATTTTTTGGGACACGTTTTCTCGGAAAGTACTAAGACAAAAGAAATAATTTACTATTCAAATTAAATACTTGTTAATGTTCTATTATTTGTGATATAAACGTTTTCTTAATATCTATTACCTTTTTAAATAAAGGTCCCTAAAACCTGTACTTGTCAACCGGGAAGTTCCTCGACTGTACCTTTTAATACCAGCATAAATACACATGTGATTTTTCTTTCAAATATTGTGAATTGAGTATACGATTTTAACTACACACATCAAGTTAGTTTAGACTCTAAACGAACTTGGTCCCAGATATTAGACTAAAAAACTTAATTAACTAAAAATTATAATCTGTGTTTTGCAGCAATTGGCTTTCATTTCAAGCAAATCATAAAGTTAAATAAGTAAAATTTCTGTGGAAAACGGAAGAAGCCAAAATTAAAAAAAAAAAAAAAAAAGTAAATTTCATTATTATTTTAGTAACAAGCATGAGTACTTACTCATTGGGTACTTACCCAAGTACAATAATAATCCTCTAGAGCGGCGATACTCTAAACTTTAGAGTATCGCCGCTCTAGAGGATTATTATATTAACTTTGTTGAACCGGTAATGATTTATATTTTGTAAATATCACTACTTCAATAAGAAAAAAAATAAAGCAAGAAGCTAGTCTGAAAGACTACATTATTTGATAAACATTTATTGGATATTTTTTATTGACAAAAAAGTACTTGATCCATAAACAATGGAAAAGACGTAAGTTCCCGCCCTGCGTATTTATTTTAGTTTCTAAGTTTATATAAGTAAGTAAATAACGATTTGTTATTCGAATAATGCATTTATTTATTTGTATTGTAAGATTAGTATTTGGTGTTAGTAATTATTATTAAATTATAGATTCCACAACTTATAAGATAAGTTATGTAAAGAAAAATCACGGCGAGTAAAAAACAACTTTATCGTTATATCTTTGATCACCTAAAATTATTTATTGTATAAATATTTAAGGTTAATAAATAGTATTTTACATAACATTACATTTATATATTTTTTTCATTGTAAATAAGATTACGATTCAAGATTAGTAACGACACGATTAAAATCGTAGTAAAGGAAAATTTAATAAAAAATATAAAAATAATTTCATTTTATAATTAAAACATTTATTTAAGAAGAAATAACAGAACTGTTTCTACGAGCAAATAGTACCTAAAATATCTAAAACACAGTTATGAAGTAAAAAATCAAATTGAAACAAAGGTATAAGAAAACTTTTCACAATGTTATTATAATCATTAATTAAAACGATTAGCGACTTATCTTATGGTTCAAAATTATTAGCTACAGGAACCTAGTATAATTAGGACAAAGTTATAATATTCACAGTAAAAAAAACAACATGAGAACAAGGTACTTATAAGTATTTTTAGTTGAAAATTCTCATCAGAAGTATGTCAAGCACAATACTTAATTGCCAATTATGCCAAACCTGACATGATTATCTTGATTTACTACAAAGACCTTCTTGAAAGTCATATAAATATACGTTTAATAATAAGAGACTAACCAACGAAACTGTGTGAATAATTGTACGTACAGTACAATATCGACGACCGTAATCTCAATTGGCGTAACGGACATTTTCTCGAAATTGAGCTTTAAATGCACTTATACTAAGTTTCAAATTCTCTAACTGTATTACAAACATTTGGATAGCTCGCAAAAAATGTCCGATACGCCATAGCAAAATCGATACAAAATTACTTTATTTATACCAAAACTTGACGTATGGGATAAAGAAAAAGGCTTTATTGACGTATTCATCAATATTCTATAGTTCATTGTTGTAACGGACCATTGTGATTAATCAGTCCCTTACGTTAAATAGAAAATGTATACGATTATTACCGACTGCCCCTTACGCCAAAAAGACGTCTTTGCAGTTAATATTGCATGTCCCTTACGCCAATTTGCCTTCATTTGCTCACACGTTACGACCAGCGCTGCCGACAAAATATCTGCTTTCTTTCGTTAGATAGCGGCCGTAATTTACTCATAGCTATCTCGTTCTAACACGCTTGAAATATAAATGGTATAAAGAGAGGTGCGCTATAATTATCACTCAATATTCAAACCAAACAAACGAGTAACCGTTTCTTTTTAAATTGTTCGTCAGACGTGAGTATAGGGCATGAATACCGGAATCTCGGAATATCGTAATATCGGAATCAGACAAATATTTATATTTGAGTTCTTAAATAGATCCGGAAGCAACACATGGAGATAAAATATAGACTTTAAACCTATATATATTATAGCTGTGTGTTGTATAGTATAACGCCGAGCGCGATAGTGGGTTCATTATTGATTTAAATAAGCTATTTGGGTATTCTATAAAAAAAAATATAATTAAGAAAATAATTGTTGTTCTTGACGTTATTGTTAATTGGAATCGTCGACAGCCCGTAGACGTCCACTGCTGGGCATGGGTCTCTCCTAAATAACGCCATTGAGCCCGATCCTGAGCTCTTCGCATCCAGCTCCTGCCTGCCATCTTTCGAAGTTCGTCTCTCCACCTAGTTGCAGTGCACCCTAATGCGGTCTCCTCTCCAGAACTCGTTTGCTCCAACGGCTGTTAGTTCTTCTTGTGATGTGACCAGCACATTGCCGTAAAAAAAGTCAAGGAAAAAGATAACAGCTTCTTGTCCAGCGAAAACCTTCAGATTGGAAAAGTGATTAGAAGCAATGATACCGGTTTAAATGCAAGTTGAGTTAAATAACCATCAGAAAACATATGTTTTTCAAATAGATACCGGAGCACAAATATGCCTTATTAGCTATAACACTTGTAAAAAGATCTTGGAGACAAACCATCCAAAACTCTTGTACTCTAAGTCAAAACTTAGCACTATTGGGTTGATGCTTACTCTTTGAGCTATGTCGGTCACCTTGGTTCTCTGTCGGATAACTTCATTTCTAATTATATTTTTCAGAGAATCACCGAGCATAGGCGTCTCCTTAGCTCGCTGAGCGACTATGAATTTGTGGACTAGTGCCACCGTGAGTGTCCATGTCCATGTTTTGGCTCCGTGAGGCATTACGGGTAGGAGGCACTGATCGATGACAAGACATGACGAACTTTGCTGAATACGGCCCATCTCAGCTAAATTCTTCTATTTGTTTCGCTCTCAAAGTTTATTTTAACCTATTGGCACGGTTTGCTCAAGGTAAACAAATTGAACAACTTGGACAACTTGGTCAGGTGCACCATTTACATTAATCGGTCTTGGGTCTATAAGGCTGTTATACATGATTTTTGTCTTATGAATGTTCAGCTGTAAGCTGGACAGACAGACTTATTTTGCATGCACACTTTAAAATAAGTTATGTTAGATTAGGGAGCCACGGTGGAGATTACCTTCACGTGTCACGTTCCTGATATACTTCCCGTGCTTGCTTAACATCCATCCATCTTTCCATACATGCTCGTTTATTCTCGGTACTTCTTACCTGGCCATTCTGGAACGTCCTTGATCAGGGGGGTTTCCACTTGAAGGGATCGCGTTGAGACCGAGATTGTACTCGTATGTTAATAATGATTACTGATTTTCGTTGTTGATTCAATTTTGATTGGCGTTACAATCGATTTCTTCATTTAGTAGTTTCAGGTATAAATTTTTAGGTTAATTACATATTAAAGGTCATAATTGGCTTTTGACGTTAATTCAATCTCGATCACAATGCGATCGCGTCAAGTATAAGGGGGCTGATCGTGATATGTTTGCCTAAGCCGACCTCTCCCATCAATCCTTCCATTCATATTCGAAGTGTTCTTAATATCTTGAGATAAGATTATATTCTAGTTTAATTTTTTCAATGAAACCTCCTATCTAATTAGTGCAATTTCAAAAGGAAATCTGCAATTTGCAAAGAAAATAAACATTTTTTGACGAAAATGTGCAATTCCGATATTAATATCGGAATTCCGGTATTGAGATCTAATATATCTAATAGTTTGATGAAGAAGTTTATTTTATATGTTTTAGTATTACAGGTATTACATTGATGAATGAATCTTCATTAATGAATGAATGAAGAGAAGATTTCATTTGATGAAGAAGGTTTTTTATTTAGCAGTGGCATTTATGACTTGATTTTTATATAAAAAAAATGTTTTTGTAAAAAAAATTGATTTTGAAAGCATCTGTTTTTGCCAATTAGGTAAGCAATAAATAAGATTTTATCGATTTCATTTGATATAATTTAAGAATGATGATTGATTTTTTTTATTTGTTCACCTTCTACAATTATGATAAAGTAGTAACAGTGTTAATAGAAAAAGATTAGACATAGATTACAGTTACAAACTAGACTTACGTCAGTATGTCAGTGATTAAATACTGAATGCGATGGTTACGTCTTTATGTTTATCTTAACTATGATTTTCATTGTTGTAAAGGACATCGTAAACGTATTTTTTTGACGTAAAGGACACGTCATTTCAGTAATTACACCTTGTATCCAAAATGTAATGTTATGAGGGAAAAGAGCTCATAAAATAAAACCTATACCCGTAAAAACCATTTTATTAACTTTATAAACAAAAAAAATATCTCATATTTTTGGAGTAAAAAATCTTATTTTGCTTCTCCTGAACATTCGTCATTTGTCCGTTACGCCAGTTGAGATTACGGTCGTCGATATGTTACGGATGTACAGTTTGATGACCTGTTTGACGTAGGGGTAAACCCGTCTTCTGCGCCAGAGGTCCCGAATTCAATCAACGGACAAGACAAATATTTGTGTGCGTGAACATGTCTATTTGTCTTCGTCTGGGTGTTTAATATGAAGGTATATTATGTATTTATTTCCAAAAAAGTATATAAGTATGTTTATCCGTTACCTAATATCCATAAGACAAGTTCTTCATGAAACTTAACGTGGGCTAGATTATTATTTTTTTAATTTGACTTTGAGAACGCTCTTATGTCACTTATGTAATCGCTTATTTAAAACCTAAATGCTGTTGACTGTACCCTACTCGATAACACAATCCTAGTACTTATATATAAAACATATAAGTATGATTTAGGTTTTTTTTTCATTCAAACATATGTAAGTAGGTATTATATTTTCTGGAAAGACTCGATTAGACTTTCATGGTCGATTATGGTATGAATTATGATTGGTATATTTCGAATTTCGTGTGGGTGTTACCAGTAGATAATTCCTTCCTTATCCATCCAAGAAGATCTGTGCTCTAGTGGTGGTTAGATTAAATAACCATTTTTAGGGTTTCGTAGCCTAAATGCAAAAAACGAAACTCTTATAGATTCGGCTTAACCGATGTATGTCACACCCTTTTTATTCCAAAACTATGAGGATTACACAGTTGAAACTTGGAAGGTAGATGAATTCTGTAAACCACTTTACGGTTTTCACACAAAAATTTAAAAAAATGAATTAAAGGGGGGCTGCCAGTGCCCATACATGGAACTGTTACTCAATTTTTTTTTATCAAACCTATACGTGTGGGATATCATTAGATAGATCTTTAAAAATTACATCGAGGCTTCTAAAACAGTTTTTTCTCAAAGTCAACCGTTTGAAAGTTATACACTTCCAAAGTGGAAAAATGTGACCCCCCCCCCCCCCCCCTCTATTTAATATAATGGCTAATTATAATGGCATTTTGGCAATAATAATAATAGAAACTTTATTGCACACGATTCAGAAACAAACACATACAGAGCAAATGTCAAAAAAGAGAAACACATTTTTTATATTAGGATGTAGACAAATATTGACAAGAAAATAACCTAACGCCAGAACGAAACGACGTGCAGCTGTGGCCCAATTCTCAAGTTGAATTTTCCCCTGAAAACCTTTTTGCGTTAAACACTGAAACAGCCTATACATTTCCGTTTGGACAATTTTGTTTTTTGTTTTCATGGCAACACGTTTAGCTGTTTTCCTGGCGACATCCTACTAAATGCGAAAGTTTGTGAGGATGTTTGTTTCTATTTCACACAAAAACTACTGAACCGATTTGAATAAAATTTGGCACACAGATAGAAGATAGTCTAGATTAAAACATAGGCTTCTTTTTATCCCGATATTCCCACGGGAACGGGAACCACGCAGGTGAAACCGCGGGCGGCCGCTAGTAGACAGCCAGACGCCATAGCTTTAAATTGTATGTGATTGTTTTTTTAATATTAAATTATTTCTTTAACCTTAGTACTTTCCGAGAAAACGTTTCCCAAAAAACTACTGGTCAACCGGGAAGTTCCCCGATTGTACCACTCGACCACGGAGGTCTTCAAATCGATTTAATTGTCCCTAGTGAAAAATATTTTTAAATTACTTAGATCGATATTTAATCAATGTAATAACATTTATTTAAACAACTAAGTATTAAGGTATTTTTCTTACAATAAAAATACTTAAAATATATATATATACCCGGTTACTGGACCACTGTAAGTAATAATATAGGATCTCTTTAGTTAAAAGTATTAAAATATTGTAATATAAATCAACTTTAATCATCTAGACGGGAATCGAACCATGTCCGTCACAGTCTGGGTGACTAGTTTAAAAAAATCGTTAGGTATTAACGCGAAAATCATACTCAATAAAAAGTGCATTTAAGTACTTATCAAATCTTTGTTACAAACTGTATTGTGCAGGTTATTTGAATACACGCAGCGCAGATTGCAATAAAGATTTTATTTGTGAGACCTTATTATAATTAATTATACATAAACTAGAAAAAAACGATTAGTTTCCAAGTTGCTCAGTCGCTTAGACGAGTAAAGTCGTTTAGTATATTGTATATCATTAAATAGCATTGTATATGCAAATAATTGCAGCAAAAATTGCAGCTGTGTAGTGTCGGCTTAGAATAGCACTACCCCCTCTCATCCCGTGGGTGTCGTAAAAGGCGACTAAGGGACTCAGCCTTCAGGAGACGGGCAGCAGCGTCTCCTACATACTTGGTCAAACTGCGATCGCCAACCCGCCTGCCAAGCGTGGCGATTATGCCAAACCCCCCCCCCCTTTTTGGGGGAGGCCTATACCCAGCAGTGGGTGTTATATGGCTGAGACGACGACGATGCAAATAATTAAATCCCAAATTAAAAATAACAGTTTAAGTGAACTTAGTATTTTAGTCCTCGTATGTAAACAATTTCTCGGGAGCGTTTTAAAATCACTCGTTTACTTGCTATAGACTTCGAGCACTGTCTAATTTGACATACCTATTAATAGATATACGGAGATATACGGATTTGAAAATAGTTACTTACTTACATAATATCTTTGTTTTCCCTTTTTTACAGTTACACTACGCAGCGAATTACGAATTCGGGTATAGAGTACGAGATCTTGAGAGTGGCAATGATTTCGGCCACCACGAAGCCAAAAGTGGCGAGAGCACAAATGGCCATTACCACGTTCGTCTTCCTGATGGCAGGATGCAGAAGGTCCGCTACTCCGCTGGCCCTGAAGGCTTCCATGCAGACATTTCTTACGACCATCTAAAGTGACCATGAACACAAAAGTAAAAAAGTGATGTTAATTTATTTAAAAAACAGTGAGGTGTTACTATAAGGTATTTATTTTTAAGTACAAATGAAACAAAAGGCGGTTACAATGATTTATTTACACGAAAAGTCAAATAAAACTGTAAGTAATCAGAATGGTACAAAGAGGTCGGGTTTTGAAAACATCCTGAAAAAAAAACCGGTACATATTACGGAAACTTATGAACTAATTTTCTTCTACTGAATTCAACAAAAGTAACAATAGAAATGCAAAAGTAGCGCCCCAGGTTACATTTTGTATATTTCTGGTTAGACCACTAAGCTTTGTAACAAAACAAATAAGTTTTTATATTAATAAAATACACGACACAACTATAGACAACACCGTTCACTTTAGAAATGGCGCACAATGAAAATGGCGCCAAGATTTTATAAGAGCTTTCCCGCCCAAACGGAGCGAGCAATATGGAAGTGAAAACTACTGACGTAAACGGTTATTACTACGGTAATCACTTTATAGAAATTATTGTTCGTAATATCTCGAAATTTATTACGACATATAAAATAATAACGAACAATATCCATAGAATTTATAGTCAAAATGGCAAACTTCGTGTTACTAAACGGAGTTTAATTTTAATCTTTATACTCAGATCAGATATAAATACTAAGAGAAGCTATATAGAAATACGTTTTATTTTTTAAGAATAGTAGGTATATGCGATTTTTAAGTACTTACTTAAAAAAATTATCATGACAATTAAAAAAGTACTTACCCTAAAAAAGTAAGAACATAGGATTATGATTAACTTAATTTGATTGTATTATATTTTGCATAATGTTTGGACCATTGAAAAATTTAGATTTTAAGTGAAGAAGATTTCTTCTCCGTTGTTTGAAGATATCCAGTTTCAAATACTTAAGTATATTTAGGCAAATTTTAACTGCAACTTAGTGGATTCCTAATAAGTTTCGCAGTCGTTAAAAATGTTATTTTAAAAAAAGTTGTTATCAACAACTTTCGCACATTAAAAACCGTTACACCAAAAGATTAAATATGTAGCAAAAATAACAAATAGCTAAGTCACGTCTCGACATTCGTAACATATATTTAGTGAGATACAGGATTTTACATAATGCACTATTGCATAACAAAGAAAGTTAGTTAGGTAAATTAAATCTTCGCGTTTTTGAAAGTCACGGACCATCGGAGATGAGATATCTAAAGGCACGTAGTTTAGAGAGACGATAAATCTTTTGTTGTACTTATATTACACAAGGCAGAAGTTCAAGCTTTGCAATTTGTTCTTTTTTATGAACAAAGACCAACGCTTAGCCTTTATCATACACTAGCGGATCCTCGCAGTTTTACCCGCGTGGTGCCCGTTCCCGTGGGAATACCGGGATAAAATATAGCCTATGTCACTCGGGAGAAATGTAGCTTTCTAATGGTCTAAGAATTTTCTAAATCGGTCCAGTAGTTCCTGAGATTAGCGCGTTCAAACAAACAAACTCTTCAGCTTTATAATATTAATATATATAGTATAGATGTCCCTTATTCACTACTACCACTTTTGTGTTGACTTGGTTACATTTTCAAATTAGTTTTCTCTATGACACTTACAAACTAGACTCTCACTAAGTGATCATAGTAAATACGGGCTCAGATGTAAAGTAAATGATAAGGCTTGGTGGAAGCGCGCCTCTCCCGGCAAATTTATTATTATCAACGTTAATCGGTCGTTTAATAAAAGAAATGTGAAAATGACTATTATTCTATTGAACTCGAAATACTTAGAGCATTTTTCGTTCGGATTTTTACCACCACGTTTGAATGGTCTGTTTGTTACAACGACTATTGTTTTATACGTTTTATGTAAGATCATCCATCGTTTAGAAAAAGACATCAACGACATATCAAACTTAAGATTTAGTGCCCATTATGACGTGACTTACAAGGGCTTCTTTCGTAGAGAAACTTAAATTTCTTAAAGTAAGACTACTAAAATATCCAGCCATTTTGGATGCCGATAAGTATTATGGCAATAGGCTATTTGACAATGCGAAAAATATAGTGTCAATTACTGTTATCAGTATAAATTATTAGTTTAAAAATTTTTATTAACGTAAGTTGAAAATAATTATAAATTTGTTTAAAAATCCGTAAATAAAAATGCATTTTTTAAACGTTTTGTCACGTGACACAAAACGCTCCGGATTCGTCGAGTTTATAATGACGTCACCTGCTTGTAAACATCGTTTGACTACGTATGTGGATGATAATGCAGAATACAGGCAAGTAACGTCACCGAACCCATTGCAGCGCCATATTGTCAAAGTAGCGTTTTGGCGCGCTATTTAAATATTGAATTTTTAATTTGTTATTTTTCAGCAAATTTGTACCAGAATTAAAAAAAAAACAACTTTTACTGGGTTCCTTAAACTCCACTACATAATATAAAATGGATTTTCAAAACCTGTCAAATAGCCTATTGTGTAACTCCAAATCCGTGACTCCTGAGTGTCTAAAAAGGGCGTTAAAGTAATATTGCTAAGTGAATTACCTGACAATTATTTATTTATTTGTTTATTTCTGGTAATTGCTTTTAATGAGTGTTCGTGCCTTCAAAATATTTAATGCTAATTCAGCTCTGACACAGTTCTGAACTCCATAGAAAATAAACAATTAATTGAATTTTTAGGGAATTCATTTAGCAATATTTAGTTAGCGCCGCGCTTTTTAGACTCTCTGATTGAATAACTCATGTTATTTTCCCAGTTTCACTAATATATACTTACTTACTTATTCACTATCTTTCCATCTCAACTGTCCTACTTACGAGACGTAATGTAATTAATTTGAGTACAATACTTGTATAATATTATGTTAACAAAAAAGTGTTATGTCATTATAAAATCAGGCTAATATGTGCAATGTACCTTGTATGTTTTTAAGTTTAGTTTAAGTTCGCTTTTATTGCGTTGTGATAGAAGCTAGATTGCATTGTTTAGTTATTTGTAAATAATGTAATTAACTTTATTAAATAAGTACTTTTTACTTACTTACTTGAACTTCAAATGACCGACTCGCAAATCCAAGGTCAAAATTACGTAATTAAATATTAATTGTTAATAGAAGGTAGTACATAAGTCTGGTCTCTAATTGTCGTAGTTGTATATTATCAGAAGAAAACAATAATGATTTGGCGATATTTAAAAAAAACAATTTTGACATTTTTCAACATGCGTCCTACCTTTCCACGTTAAAATATTAAAATAATGAACATAGTTTATTATGAAAGCCCTCAATCAATTTATTTTACCATATTTCCCGTGTTAAAATAAAATTTTCTATAAAAAAACAGTTTCAGAGTTATATTTATTAAACTAAAAATATCCTGTTCAATACTTATTACATATTTTAAATCGCCTATTGAAATTTAGGTGGTACGTTTTTGTGTAAATATAATTTAAATATATTTTTTTATATATTATATAGAAACATATTTTAAGGTAAACCTACCTAACTTACTGTATTTAACGAGATTATTTTGTGTGTAAGCAAGCAATGCAAGCGTAAAGATATAAATATATAAGCAAGCGCTACTTTACTTAATTGTATAAAAATAATTATTTAAACTAAGTCATATTGACGTGTATTTATATAAACGTTTGTAATAATTATTCATATATTTAGCGATCGTGATAAAATTAAATTCAGTGCAATACTTTGATAAGGTGAAAAATATTATTTTATTGTACAAATTTTGGCGAGTTTACTAGTCTTTAAAATGTATCCTAAATTACCTTTAAACTACTTACCATAATAACATTTTTTTTGTTAATATTTTTTAAAGGGTTTAGTGCAATATTTTTTTAACTAAATTGTATAAAATTTACAAAATTTAACACAAAAGGATTATTAAAATATATATTTACAAATTAAAATATTACGTTTTCTTGTTTTATTCAAAGTACGAGATGCCCTCTTTAAGTATAATAATATCTACTACGCGGACAGTGATCGTGACACATTTATTTTTATTGTTAGGTATATCTTTGGTTGGTGGTAGGACTTGTAAGTCCACCTGGCTAGCTACCACCATCTTATCTGAGCCTGACGCCATAACAACAATGTTTTTAGCATTGTTGTGTTCCGGCAGTTTGAGATAAGATAGCCAGTTCCTCAGTGGCTGAGGATTCCGGGAGAGGCTTGCTTCAATCTTCAGCCTTATCCATACTTAACATCAGGTATGATGAAGGACAAGAGTCTCACCGACGTTCATAAAGAAAAAATTTCTTCTATATCTGCAGACATGGGCGTAGCAACGGTGGGGCAATGCATACACAAACGAAGTGCTAAGGAGGTTCTGCCAGAACCCACGCCGGCTTCTCTTAAAGTAATATGATGAAGTTAGTTGGTTAATACCTAAATAAATAAACAACCTATAATACTTAAGTGTTATTGTTTACCTGTACCTGAAAGAACTATCTATAGATAGATATAAACCTCTGAATTGACTGATTAACAAATTGGCATACGCCCAGAGCCCAAACGGCTGAAGTTAGAGACATATTTTTGGATGGGAGATTTCGTGGTGTAGGTAGGTAAGCAATAAGAAAGGATAATTCGAATACACGGAAAAAAGCAAATAGCTGAGGCTTCTATGTTACATAGAACTTTGGTGACAGAAAAAGTAGTGTAGTACTGTCTACCATTTAAAATGGTTGAATTTACTATTTTCATAGACGTGGTTACTATAATTTCATGGTAAAATGAAATTAATACATCAAATTATTGCATTTCTAGAAAGCTACACTATATAATATAGTAGCCCCAACCATATTTTTGGTTGTGTCTACTATATTATTATTATTATAGAACAGGATTCCATTTTTAGGGCTCCGTAGCCTAATGGCAAAAAACGGAATCCTTATATAGATTCGTCGTCTGCCTGTCCGATGTACGAGGGGAAGTCAATAAGTTCGCGGCATGGAAGGGATAGAAGAGGAAGGTTCATTTGTCCAGCTAGGTATTGATTGAGCACCTCATCACGAGTATATATTCCAAATTTGAACGTAATCGGGTCATTAATATTCTAGTAATTTAACGTGCAAGCCAGTCTGTAGGGAAGACAAAATCAAACAAAAAATTTTCGCCCTTTGGAGTTCTGTAGCGAGATAATGAATGATGTTACAGTCCGAAATAAAACTGAAAATTAAAGCTATGTTCACCACCGTAATCCTAGTCGAAGAAATAGTCGATACAGTGGCATTCCATCGCCCAAGAGCGCCGAGTAGGAAAATAAGGCGGAATAACGTTTGCGACTGATTTTTTTGTGTATTTTACGCATCGACTATGTAGAATGCGGTGTTAATAGAACCGTACAATACTAAGCTTCATTTCAAGCTACATATGAAGGGGTCCATAAAAGAAAAATAAGGAGAAAAGGTTTGGTCTTTTGGCATGACAATGCACCTGCGCACAAGAATCACGTTGCAACGGCGTTTATTCACCGATGAAGCTTCGAAAAACTTCATCAACCTTTTTATAAACTACTTAAGGACCTCATGGTACGAATAAGCAAACCAGTTCAATTTAGATCCTTATCTCAATCGCAATAAGAGTTGATGGTAGGCCCCCTGGTCCCAAGCAACAAATTAAAATTAACTGCAATGAAAAAAAAGGAGTACCTATGCAATAAAATATATTTATTTGAATTAGTAATCAATTTATATTAGCAATTTCAGAAATGTATTTGGGGTAGTAAAGAAATATACTTGAAGGAAAAAAATATTTGGTGCTAAACTGCAACCGACTTCCCCCCCATTCCGCGACTTATTGACCTCCCCTCGTATATCACAGCCACTTTATTTCAAAACTATGAGTTACACAGTTAAAACTTGGTAGGTAGATGTATTCTGTAAACCGCTTTACGGTTTTTACACAAAAAAATATATATATATATATATATATATATATATATATATATATATATATACCTTAATATATATAAATCTCCTGTCACGATGTTTGTCCGCGATGGACTCCTAAACTACTTAACCGATTTTAAATTAAATTGGCACACCTGAGCAGTCTGGTCCAACTTAAGAGATAGGATAGCTTTGATCCCTAAATTCCCACGGGAACGGGAACCACGCGGGTGAAACCGCGCCCGGCCTCTAGTATATATAATATATTAAGGGGGGGGGGCTCCGCATACTGAAACTGATAATTTTTTTCATCAAACCTATACGTGTGGGGTATCTATAGATAGGTCTTTAAAAATTACATTGAGTTTCTTAAATCAGTTTTTCTCAAAGTCAACCGTTTGAAAGATATACACTTCCAAACTCGTAAAATGCCACAGCCACTTTATTCCAAAACTATGAGGATTACACAGTTGAAACTGGGTAGGTAGATGTATTCTGTAAACCGCTTTACGGTTTTTCAAAGTGGTAAAATGTGTGACCCCTCGAACTTTTAAAATAAGAAAGTGTAAAATATAAAAAATATATGTGCTGTAGGCCCTTATAAAAACTTTCAACGAAAATTTGTTTGAACAAAATATATTTAGCAGTTTCAGAGTACAGAACATTTTAAAAAATCGCAAATATAACTTTGTCATTCATACAGACACTATAAAAAACAAAGTTATTTTTGCAGACGAAAAATTATAGTGGCATTTTGAGTAGGTGTATTTAATATAATAATAATAGAAACTTTATTGCACACGATACCAAAACAAACACATACAGAGAAAATGACAAAAAAGAGGAACACACAATAGGCGGCTTTATTGCTAGGTAGCAATATCTCTTCCAGGCAACCTTGGGTGAGAGACGGAACCCTTCATGTGCGAGTTCGACTGGCACTAGGCCGATTTGTTTTATAATTACTACATCCATGTAGTATAGAAGACTCAACTGTTTACTTTTTCCCGTGTACATACAGATACTTACAGGGTGTTATATGGTGTTATACCTTTTTGTATGAAAAAATTAACCGGGGTTTGCTAGTTACATATTATTTTGGACTGCTGCCCCACCCTGAGCCCATGGCTGGCTACGCCTATGTCTCCAGATAGGACGACATCCCTAAAAGCAAAATAAAATGTAGACAGCTCTGGAATGGCGATCGCGCACCGGATGACGCTCCGTCCATGGTGGGTAGCCCTCCGACAAGGTGGACCGACGATGCCGGCTGGATGATGCTGGCAGCGTAATAACAATCGTCGTTGAGATTTTGAGGAATAAAGTCCGCCTAGAACTAATTATTTCGGTACAATCGGAATAAAACACATTAATATTCGGTGGAGTAAAAGGTATACATGTACCGCGTATTTCCCTTTCCGTGTTCAATTCGAGACACCGGTTTCTTGAAATGCACACGCATTTGTAGCGCTCGCGCTGTACTTGCTCACGAAAACAGTGATCAGTTCGCGCCTATTGACACTGTTGTCTCGAATTGAACGCGGAAACGGAAATACGACGTCAAAAAAATCGCACCTTTAAAAAAATCTTAAGAGTCAACGCATTACCAATTCACCCACCAAAATTGGCTTCGTTTGAAAGCCCAATAAATAAACTTAATAAAGATTTCATTGAATTACAAACAAGATCGGCGCCCTTCACTATCGTAGCGAAGGCATCAGACGACTTCTAAACTATCGTATTTAGAGGTTTGACATGGCTATGTATCACCTCAGAAAATTTCAGCTTTCTAGCTATAGTAGTTCTCGAGATTGAATTATGCGCACACACGGAGTGTCCGTTTCGACTGCTCGGCCACAGTGTCCCAGAAAAAAAACGACTACGTCAACATTACGAAGTAATTTGTAGAAAACTAATAAAGAAAACCGCAAATTTGCAGAACCGATATTCAGAAAGTTATAAGAGCTTAACCATGGCCGCGCAGTCGAAACGTGGAGAACTGCGCGGCCACGGAGATCTCAGATACGGGAGCTACATAGACATCTCATTCTTTTTGCTAATCACTAATATGATTTCGCAGAAATTGTAGAAAGTCTTAATAGAGCCTTGAAGTATGTACTTTACGAGCTATAGTTCTTTAAAGTCGTGGCCGCGCAGTTGAAACGGTGACAGCCGAGCGAACATAGGGATCTCAGAAACGGGGCTTCTCAGAGGTCCCATTCTTTTTGCTAATCAGAGATACGATTTCGCAGAATATATAGAAAGTTAGAGTAAAGCCCTAAAGTTTGTAGTTCACGACCTGTAGATCTTAAAAGCCATGGCCGCGCAGTCGAAACGGTTAGAACCGCGCGCCCACTCAGATCTTAGAAACGGAGCGTCGTAGAGGTTCCATTCTTTTTGCTAATCACTGATACGAATGTTGATAGTATATAGGCTGGCATAAGGACCTGCATGATATTTAAATAAATCCCTGCGTGTTTCATGAAAACGCCTATAATTTTTGAATAGTTATTTCATGATTCAGAGATTGCTAAGGAACTGAGTACTTACTTTTGCAACTACAATATGTACGTGCCTCGTACCTAAGATCTTTAAATCTCAATTAAATTAGATATTGCGTCATGTAATTGATTAAATATTACGACGAAGGCGTCGAAACGTTTTGTGAGAAAAATTACCTGTAAAGCTAGAAGTAGGGTGACCATGATTTGTATTGCCTCAAACAGACATTTCCAAAGAATTAAGTATGCAACGTCATAAGTTTGTATACTTTGTTTCTTTTTAGCATTGGTATCAGAGATGAAGTGAAGGGTGAATTTCAATAGCATAAATAAGTGCTTAGCCAGACTGAACACGCGGGCGCGGCGCGATGTACTCCCATATGAAACCTTATTCGAGTGTCCACAGTGGGCACGCGGATGGGCGCGGCTAGTAAAATTTCATACGTTTGAGACATCGCGCCGCGCCCGCGTGTTCAATCTGGCAAAGCACTTAATCTGATTTCAGAATGTGACATTTTTTTTATTAACGACGGTGAGATTCTTAGCCTTCATCATACCTGATGTTAAGTATTGATAAGGCTGAAGATGGAAGCGGGGCTCTCCTGGAATCCTCATCCACTGAGGAACTGGCTATACCTTATCTCAAACTGCCGGAAATTTTAAAAAAATATTGGTAATGATGTTCCTTAAAACGGCTGGTTTAGCAATTACACTACAATAAAGGGTCAAAGCAGGTTCAATAGGGCATGGTTAAAAAAAAAGAAAAAATACTAAACATAATTCAAGTGATATTGTTTTGTAAACTTTATCTCTTTTTGTTTTATTCCAAAAAAAAAAGTTTAATTGTTTTGAGTACTCTCAATTACGTTACCTTTCAAATGATATCAAATAATTCCCTCATAAATCGATTCCAAGTAAACCTCACTTGGAACTAACTTTAAAAGTAAATGTTAACTAATTTTAAAAGGTTTGAAAAGGTGCTATATTTTGATGGTGTGTGTATTATATAACAGTGGCTAGGGACATGCTAGATTCACATGCAATAGTAAAAAAAACACATTTGTAAGTATTAATTTATATATATCAATATCTTATATACGTAAAGTACATTTTGTTAATATCTACAAGTTTTGCGAAGTGCGAAGGGTAAACGTACCTACTGGCAGTATATTTATTTGGCAATATTCATATTGTTTTATCGGTTTAATATTTATACAACGGCCTTGATAAATAAAAGCATTTACTAATGATACAAAAATCTAAACAATGATTATTAACTGTTATTAATAAAAATAGTTACTGCGTCACATAACTAATGTCAATCAAAACGTCCAAAAGAACACCCAGAATTTGCACAAACACAAATTTTCATCAAATTAATGCTTTTCGTGTGGGAAACGAACCTGCGTCCCACAGAACACAAGCAAGATGCAAGAAGTTTGGCATTTGGCGGGGCGCGGGGTGCCTGTGCCACCCTTTTGCAAAAGCAAAAGCAGTCCCTTCGGCATACCTTTGTACGATTGACTTCTTAATTTATTGCTTTAGTACTATATGCATAACATTTTCATCTAATATGGATTCTTCTTGTGTTCTTTGCCACGACCTATAGCAAAGTAGGCAGTAACAAATTACCAATTTACGTGTGATTCTGATTAAAAAAAAATGCCGTTTCGATTTTTTTAATCACTTTATTATTTTTCTTATCGAGTGAGGATTAGTGGCCATCTCTGCATGCGTAGCACGAGCACCTCGACAAAGCTTTCTCGACATTTTTCTCGCGCGAGCGTATAGTCTGTCGCGCTCACACCGTACTAATATGAGCGGGACAGACATCGCGAGATAAGCGTCGACAGCGTGTCGCGTTGCGCATGCTACGCTGGCTGGTGTTAGAGTTTATCAAGCCGCCTATAAGGCCTCTGACTTGGCTTAACGACTGTAATCGAATGACAACAGCCGGGACCGACGGTTTAACGTGCCCTCCGAGGCACGGTAACGCTTAGTTATAATGCCACTTTACGGTCACCCATCCGACACCTGACCGGGTCGAACGTGATCGAATACAATCAGTCTGTCAAGCGCGGTTATGAGCGCAAACTTTATTAAAGAAAATTTAGACTTTAGGGTAAAGGTAAACGGTTTTTTAATATTAGGATGGTAGCTGGTACGTCCTCAGTCGTATATATGTAACTGCGAACACAAAAAAAAACTTGTATTCTATATACACATTTTACTTTAATAGTATATGTTAATATTTTCAACAAAATGGATCTCAACAGAATATAAGAGATACAATCAACGGCTTTACCTTATACGAACTGTCAAATTTCTTCAAACAATTCTGAACTCGACGCTTAACGGCATAAAGTTCAAAATTCATTGGAGAATCTGACAGATTTTAAAAGCTTTTAATTGCTGTCGAGTGTATTATCTAATACAATAAAATAAAATTAGAAATAACGACGGTAGGCGGAGCATGAAAGACTATTTTTTTACTTTTATAAATCAATAGTATGTCACCATTTTCCTTTTTAATTAGTGTCCAAAATAGGTCTTAAAAAACAAAATTCGTCCATTTCTTTATGTAAGTAAATATGATTATTTAAAAATGTAGTCTTAAGCCAAACGTCGATAATTTAAATAATTTACTTATTTTTAGTAAAAAATGTTGTTTTGTTTTAACTTTTTCAAATTAGTTTGTTTACATGTTTAAAACAAAATTTTATTTCATTTGCACACTAATTATTTATTTAATTTGGCCAATTTCACAATTTCAAACCATACCACAAGCTATAAGACAATGAAATGGCGATATACCCAGTATATGGCTTAAATCATTATTACTTAAATATCGCAATAACCTGAACCTTATTTTCATTTTAGAGACGGTGAAATAATAACCACATATTAACATACATTTTGCTACATTATTTAAGAGAAATATGTCGTTCTTATATCACCAACCACTTCGCTTACAAATAGAATACATAAGCACACAAAGATACATTTCTATACACGTTTTATAGAATTTGTTAACTATTATTTAAGTCAATAATTGAATGTACAGGACACATAAGGCCAGATTCAATTATCTATCGCTGTAACCAATAGGCCTACCTTGGTTACGTTACTAACGCCCGAAATTAATAACCTATCTCTAGATATGGATAGGCAGATAGCCCTATTCATATCTAGAGATAGGTTATTAATAATTGCCTGGGATATTTTTGTTAATATGACCAAAATAACGACGTTGCTAGGCAACGAAGCCAGTATCATAGGTAACTATCGCAGATAGTCCAATCCATATCTACAGATAGGTTATTAATTTCGGCCGTTTGTAACAAATGTTATTTTTGACTGCCTAACAAACATATCTAGGCAACAAAACTAAGCCTATCTCTTACTGAGGATAAGTTATAATTGAAACCGACCAATATGGCCAGTTTAAGCTTCTATCTCTAGTAAAAGATAGGCTTATTTATACAGATCGCGTTTCGTTACCTAACAACCGTCGTTATTTTAGTTATATTAATACCTAGGCAACTTATCTCGGATAGGCCAATCTTTTACTAAATATAGGTTATTGAAAACGGTCATTAACGATAATCGCCTTTATTACTTAGAAAATAAGCGCGACTAAACCTTTCCAAATGTAAAGAATGATTTCTATTGATTGTACACTGCTAATTTACATGAAGATTATGGCAGAGGACAGTTAATAATAATACACTTGTCAGCAATAAATCAAGCCATTGCGTTATTTTCATACAAACATACTCGCTTTACAGTCTCTTTATTCAAAACGTATAAACAGTTCTGGGAACGTTGATGTATAAGTCGAATATTCGACTTTCGAATAAACTTTCTACCCTGTGATACAACCAGTTGGACACGGTAGTTGTACCACGGGTCGGAAGCACGAATAATAGTCCCAAAAATTCAAAGAAACTTTCAGTTTTGTGCAAAGTAAGAAAAAGTGTTTAATTTTCATTCCATATAAAGTTGTAGGAAACCGGATTGAGTTAAATTGTTTTTCTTACTTTGCACAAAACTGAAAGTTTTCTTGACTATTTGAGACTTTTATTCGCAAGTCGAGTAATCGACGTACAAATGTTTACATAACTGTTTACAATAACGGAGTGGATCGATTTATTTGATGACAAGTGTAGTATTATAATATAACACAGTACACAAGAAATAAGCAAGGAGCATGTTAATTCCTCATTAATCTTAGCATGAACGCCGACGAGCGGCTTTTATCTATATTGAAGTGTCGTCGAAACACAAGAACGTTGCCATGACAACGAAAAAAAACGAACTAAGTTAATGGAAGTATTAATGGAAGGTTGGTGACGCCTCACCAATAGCTACTTTTAAACTCTTTCTTGTGTATTTTAAGTATATCAGTAGATCAAAACACTAAACATTGATATATCTTCTTATTTTTAAATATATTTATTGCTTCATTTACAGATACCAGTTGCAAGAATAACTATTAAATATGTATGAAACTAAATTGAACAATTCAATTGCATCTTTATACAGTACGAAATAGAGTTTCTTTTCTTACAGCATTAAAAAGGCAACGCAGTTATTTACCAATTATCCTCAACAATACCAGATTTTTGAAATAGAAAAAAATCTACTTAATATATATATTTTTTTTATTATATTAATAATTACATCATAAAAACGCTTTATCATTCGTGTTAAGGGTGCTATCTTTTTTACCTTTATAAGCTATTATATGTTTTTCTCTAATCGATTGCAAACCTACTTATAACCAACATATAAGGTTCATAATTAATTGAAGAAAATTGATAGCCTTAAAAAACGACCTAGCTAGCCCTCAATAATTAAAATGTATTTTTTTTTTGTCATCAAATAGTGACCACGGCAGCTGAAAAGGTGCCGAAACGTCGTGAAATCAAAAAACCTCAAATAAACCGAAAAATTATAGTACCGAATATATATTTTGGGTAAATAAATCGAACTAAATACTCCGCAAAAGTTGTTATATTTCAATTTTTTTTTTGCTTGTCAGCACTTTCAGAAAAGGCCCAGAAATGTATGGAGCCTCAATGGTCTCCTTTCATAAGTAATAATTATTTACTTATTTAAAATAACTAGGTTTAAAAGTTAAAGCTTTTTGTATCTATAAAGTAACTTTATCAAGATTAATTTTAATACTGACTCAATTATATTCACCATTTTTAACAAAAAATACAAATAAAAAGGAAAACTCTTGCAACTAATATTAACAACCACATCATAGGCAACGAAATCTCACTTCTCAGTTATTTTCAATAAACACCTTCACACAACAATTTTAAACCTAAATACAATATAGTGAAAGACGATTTTAATAAATACTTTAATATTTATCTTATACTACCGCGAAAAGTACACGTAAGTATATTCAATATTATAGTATTTTTTATACACTAGCCTAGCCGAAAGTATTCGTACATCTGCATAGCAAATTCAACCTTATATCTTCATAATTTGATTCAAATTTCATCGCGCCTCTAATGATAGTTTAAATGTGATGTTATTTTCAAGTGTTGCGTATAGTAAGGAAAGCGATGTTTCAATATTTAGACAATACTATCGTATCTTAACCGCCGGGCAACCGCGTAAAATATGTTATAATAATAAATTTAGATTATGGTCATATTATGGGCTGCAACTGTCAAATAAAACCCATACCCAGGTTTTTTACGCGGTAGAATTAGACCCTGAATGAGAATCTCAAAATTTGCACATAAAACTGTATTTGACAAAACAAAAAATATACCAAATATTTTTCTTTCTTATTGCTAAAAAAAGCTGTACTGACATATAGTTTTGCCCAAAAATTAAGTGGTATGAATGGAATTTATATAATCGATAATCTTGCAACACTAAAAAACCTCTACTAACATAAGAATATGTAGTAGTACTGTCCAAAAAAAGTTATATAATTGAAATATTAACAATCGATAGTCTTGCAACACTAAACAACCGATTTTCAGCCTCAACCCAATAGGGGTGAAATTCGCCTAATCCAGCTTTTGCTTCTTCACTTCAACTTCGAAGAGATCCAGAGCGTTTAGGCTTAACGGACGTTTGAGTTTGCCCTCTATGTTTAGGTTGCTTAAGGTCCTTATTTCGTTGGCAATGCCTCTGATCTTGGCTATGGTGGATTGTGGTTTTGGCTTTGAGGTGGAGGGGGGTGATTTGTCGTCCATTTTGGGTATTTTGGGGGGAGGTTCAGTGTCGTCTTCGGATAAGCTTGGCAGCTTGATTAGCGGCTTTCGTGGTTTTATATTTGGTAGCACTGCGAAGGATGTAATGAAAAAATATTGTATTAAATAGTCAGACGTAACTAGAACGCAACAATTTCAACGATTAAAATAATATAATAATAAATAATTGCATTCAAACACACCAATTATCTAGCCCACGTTAAGTTTCTTAAAGAACTTGTGTTATGGTTACTAGATAACGGACAAACATACTTATATACTTTTTTTTTGTAAATACATTATACATAATACACATATTAAACACCCAGACCAAGACAAATAGACATGTTCATGCACACAAATATTTGTCTTGTCCGGGGATCGAACCCGGGACCTCTGGCGCAGAAGACAGGCTTAGTACCCCAGGCCAGACAGGTCGTCAAAATAATTTGACAACAAATTGCAAAGTTTCTCAATGGATTATTTACCTAAAGTCTAACGTATTAATGGTGAAAATCATGGTGAATATTGTGTGAACATTACTGTATAAATACGTACATCTTATGTTTTGGCGCGCACTGTTCATTGAAATAAAACAACTTTTACGGATATCAAACGCGCTATATTTCACGAACTAAGCTGTAAGGGTTTTTTTAAATTTTCCTTGACGTTTCGGCACCTTTTCAGCTGCCGTGCTCACGGGATGACTGGCTACTTATAAGTCTACCCTCTAAAAGTTAATTTCTTTTTCGAGGGTAGTATAAAAGTAGCCAGTCGCCAAGTAGCCAATACGGACAATTAGATCTTAGTTCGTGAAATATAGCGCGTTTCATATCCGGAAAAGTTGTTTTATTTAAAAAACAATAACTTTCATCTGCTGCGGTGGCGGGCTTGTTTTGGTGGATGACCGTTAACGGTTACTGTTTCTGCTCAGTGCGGTGGGGGTCAATAAAGGCCCGCCGCAATATTTCGATGATATACTTCAGGAATAAATATTTTGATCAGCTAAATATCAATTTGGTCAGCAACTCTCTTTGGCTTACCTAGTACTTGCTGACCAAATAGGTATTCTTGCTGAACAATCAATTATTGGTTAGGTTAGGTTAGAGTTTTATTGCTGATCGATTAAATAATACCCATTTACTTCTACACTTGTACTTACAAACCGAAAACCATACTTGTGTTTGTCGAACTTATAATAAATAAATAAATAAATAAATTTATAAATATTTCCATACAATCACACCAATTATCTAGCCCACTTTAAGTATCATGAAGAACTTGTGTTATGGATACTAGATAACGTATAAACATACTTATATACTTTTTTTTTGTAAATACATACATAATATACATATTAAACACCCAGACCAAGACAAATAGACATGTTCATACACACAAATATTTGTCTTGTCCGGGGATCGAACCCGGGACCTCTGGCGCAGAAGGTGGGGTTAGTACCCCTGCGCCAAACAGGCCGTCAAATACTTATAGTAATAGATACACGCTCCGCAAGAGAGAAAAAGTTTTTAATGTCCCCACAGAGTTTAAAAGTATCACGTGACGGGCTGATTGTGGGTAATGCGCAGTGAACGTGCCATTCTAAGCTAAGTTACATGAGTTGTAAGTTTTATTTTACCTAAAATAAACATAAATGCGTAAAATAATACCTTTAGCCTGCGTCCTTTTGTTGGTCCCAATCGGCAGTACAGACAGATCCAGCTTGATCTGACTACCGAAGTGGCGCAGTGGTTGTGGGGAAGCGGTTGCTTCGCCCGGAGTTCCTGACAACAATAAAATAATAATAAATAAATATAAGACAACATCGACCCTTGGCGCAGTGGTTCGCGCGGTCGGACTGCGATTGTTGAGGTTAAGCACGTTTCGCAATGGTCAGTTACGGGATGGGTGGCCAAAAATTTACTATTTCGAGCTACTGCGTTCTTCGGAAGGCACGTTAAGCCGTTGGTCCCGGCTGCATTTGCAGTCTTCAAAACCCGCCAATCCGCATGGGGCCCGCGTGGTAGGTCACGGCCCATTCTCCTTATTCACCTATAAAGAAGACCAGTGCCCTAGCAGTAAACATTAAAATCGCTGAAGACGAAGGCAACATCAACCTTTGATCCGACTTCGAGACAGGTGTGCTACGGATATAAGACCAACCAACGGAGGTATTACGAATAAATACGACTTCCATGGTAGCTGGGTTCGAATCCCGGTAGTGGTAATTATATTTGTATTATGAATACAAGTATTTGTGCGTGAGTCAGGGTTATTTATATTTTTTTATGTATACACACATAAAAAAAGTCTGCGATCGCTCAATGATTTTCATAAAAAAACACCTGTTTTCGTAGACGGATTATTTTAGTAAATCTTGACCGACATTTTTTCAATTTGGTACCATTCAAAAGCTATTTAATTTTTTGTGATAAGATTGTTTTTACTTTTAGTGCAGTCTTGAACAAAAAAGTTGTAAATTTTTGGTTATTATTGTATGAAATTTTGAAGTCAGCAGATTCAAAACCTGCATGAAATGAATTAGATACACGGTCGAAATGTCGAATATTCTAGCTTTTGGAAGGTACCAAATTGAAAAAAATATCGATAAAGATTTACAATCCCTCTACGAAAATAGGTATTTTTTATGAGAATCGTTAAGTGATCACAAACTATTTTTGATGAGTGTATTTGTAACAGCTCTGCTGGTCCAGATATTCGTGTCACAAGTGTTTAAGTTACTTATTTCGGAATCAGTAGGCCTAGCATGAGCAGCTTTTATCGACTCGATAACTCGCCAACGTGTCGCTGTCCCGTTCACATCTTAGCGAAGTAAGCAAGACAGCATGATGCGCTATATCATATCGCGTGATATAGCGGTGTTCATGCTAGGGGGGCTGATGTATTGTCTTTCTAGGTAACGATATTTTACTTAATTAAAAAATAGACGAGCCTTCCCGCGCCGGAGGATACACAACGATCCGAATCCTAACTAATATTATAAATGCGAAAGTATGTTTGTTTGTCCTTCCTTCACGCCCTAACTAAGCAACCAAACGACTTGGTTTTTGGCATAAACTTTTTTTGTTTATGAATGACGGGGAGACTCTTAGCCTTCATCATACCTGATGTTAAGTATCAATAAGGCTGAAGATGGAAGCGACCCTCTCCCGGAATCCGCAATCACTGAGGAACTGGATATCTTATCTCTAACAATGCTGAAAACATTGCTGTTATGGCGTCAGACTTAGATAAGATGGTGTTAGCTAGCCAGGCGGACTTGCAACGAGTCCTACCACCAACCAAACTCCCCCGCTGGGAATCGAACCCGGGACCCCTGGGTCTGATACCGGTGGTTGGACCACTAGACCACAGAGGCGGTTAAAACTTTTAAACTACTTACGAATACTACTTTTTATCCCCATTTTCCCACGGGAACAGGAACCACGCGGGTAAAACTGCTGGCGGAAGCTAGTAAAAAAAATATAGCGTCTTATTTTCATATACCTGACGAATTAAATCGTCGGGTATAGGAAAATGACTGAGAAATTTCATAATGGACATACCAGCAATAACTTTCCCTCCAGCCGCTTGGTTAGTGTGAGTCAATTCTGTGTACTTTATATCACATTCTTCTATGCGTTTCTTCAAGTCAGCTGTGAGGAGATAAAAATGACATTATAATGGCATAATAATGTTACATTTTCATTTTTTGTGATACAACGCTTTCTATAAATCTATTACTTTTTTAAATAACTCTCCCTAAAAAACTCTACGAAACGAAATTGAACTGTCTAAGCAGTGACGGACGAAAATATATTTTAAATGTATGGAGAAGTGTCAAATGAAGTGTCATTTATGTGTCATTTTGTGTGCCATGTGTAATTTTAAGCTAATTTGTAATGTTTGTGTAAAATGTCTGCATTTTTTTTTATCTATTTCAATTTCGTTTGTGTCATTTTAAATTTCGTTTGTGTATTGTTATGTGTGCATGCTGATGCAAATAAATGATTTATCTATCTATCTATCTATTTAAAACATCATTCGTTCCGAAAGCGATTGCGAATATAAGTTACACAATTTTGAAATGAGACAATTAGGGGGCAGGTTGCATTTGCAGTCGTAGCCACCACAAATCCAGGTCCATTCTACTTATCCGTCCATATGGACGGCCTGTATCCAGCAATAAACTGAGCTATTAAATAAAATGGCTGATAATAATAATGATGAAGACTTTTAGTTACGATATGAAAAAAATAATAATCAAAATGTGACATGCACATTATTTATTTTTTTATAGTGGCAGTTTTTGGAAATATCATTTAATTAATTACCTATAGTACTGTCCTGTTCCTTTTGCCTCCTCATGAGACTTCGAATAGTCTTCCTCTGCCGCCATGCCATTTTCTTATATTCCAACATCTGTAAGCATCATATTTCATTCAGAACTAAAGTGAAAATTGTTTAAATGTTATGTATATGTGATCCGAAATACACAATATGAAAATCTTTCTGTTTAACAGTAAAACAAACCGCCTCTGTGGTCTAGTGGTATCAACCACCGGTATCAGACCCAGAGATCCCGGGTTCGATTCCCAGTGGGGGTACATATTGTATTCGGTTTGGTTGGCGGTAGGACTTGTTGTAAGTCCGCCTGGCTAGCTGCCACCATCTATGTATGTATGTTTTCAGCGTATTGTGTTTCGGCAGTTACAGATAAGATAGTCAGTTTCTCAGTGGTTATAGTATTGGAACGGATTTCCAGAAAACCCAGGTTTTATCCCATTTTAGGGTTTTTTCACTTTTTGTTACTTTTCTCATAAAAGGCAGTTGTCTTTCTAAAAAAAACCCCGAATAAAAACCCAATTTGGAAATTTTCTTGGAATTTTTACAGGTTAAAACCTTAAAATGGGAAAAACCCGGGTAAAATGCGCAAATCCGCAAATCTCTAACCAGCAGCGCAGCCATCACTCCGCAGACCCTATCCAGCATCCACAGCATGTCACACCGCAAGCAGTGCACCAACCTCAAGGTTCCACCGCAGCATCATAGACGACGCTTCCTGGACCTTCGCAGCCCCGACTGGAGCATCACTGGGCCCTCACTCCGTCGTATTAGCAATAGGCTAATATGTCATATTATAGTAGTCACAAGCTGCCCTAGATCATGAACAAACAGACCCGCTTATGAAACTTCTTGTGTTGCGTCGTGAGGTAGAGGGACAGCTTCGTATTGAGCACGAGCCGCCTTCGAAGAAGCAGCATCTCTTGGCGCATGGCGAGTGGGGCTAGTACTCCTGGAGAACAAATAAATAATAATAATAAATTTATTCAATGATCAAACATTACACTGTCAAAAACTAATGTTAATTCAAATTTTAAACTGTTATTTTATGCTTTTGGAACGTTTCAATGCTATTTTTATACTCAAAAAAAATCAATTTCGCTTTTCAAAGTAACTTGTGTCAACACTTGCAAAGTAGCTTTACTATAGATCTTAGCAAAGTAGCTTTACTATAGATCTTAGCAAAGTAGCTTTACTATAGATCTTAGCAAAGTAGCTTTACTATAGATTTTAGCAAAGTAGTTTTACTATAGATCTTAGCAAAGTAGCTTTACTATAGATCTTAGCAAAGTAGCTTTACTATAGATCTTAGCAAAGTAGCTTTACTATAGATCTTAGCAAAGTAGCTTTACTATAGATCTTAGCAAAGTAGCTTTACTATAGATCTTTGCAAAGTAGCTTTACTATAGATCTTTGCAAAGTAGCTTTACTATAGATCTTTGCAAAGTAGCTTTACTATAGATCTTTGCAAAGTAGCTTTACTATAGATCTTTGCAAAGTAGCTTTACTATAGATCTTTGCAAAGTAGCTTTACTATAGATCTTTGCAAAGTAGCTTTACTATAGATCTTTGCAAAGTAGCTTTACTATGGATCTTTGCAAAGTAGCTTTACTATAGATCTTTGCAAAGTAGCTTTACTATAGATCTCTTGTAGAAGTTCCACATACCTCGTATCTACAAGACTTCTCTTTAAAGAATGTAACACAGCCCAATGTTCAATGCTATCGAAAGCTTTCTCATAGTTGACGAAAGCCACTCCGAGGGGCTGGCTGCATTCATAAGTATTAAATGGTTATTTTTCATCCAAAACAAAAATATTTTTTCATTTTATGCTGTTACAAGCACATAAGGACATAAGGACGTCAAACAAGCTACACTTCACAAAATTCTACGGCTGGAGACCTTGCAACGAGAAGAACCAGCAAGAAATTCTTCAAGTGCCTTATTCGTTTTCTTGGGTACACCATCAATTTTAAATTATCCAATAAACTAGGATGTGACCCAGCCCTAGTTTATTGGATAATTCAAAACTAGCCTGTTAGTCTACCTATCAATATAAACCAGGGGGCTAATTGTCTAATTTTAAAATCTATCGCAATCCGTTTCAATTCGTCATTTGAAAGATATTTACATACTTCAGGCCGTCACTATTTGACATTTGATAGGGATTGTGGTCGGGACGCGTTTTGGAAGGTATTGAATGAACGATATTGAACTGTCAAAGACAAGTGACAGACGAAAATATCTTTCAAATGTATGGAGTAGTGTCAAATGAAGTGTCATTTAAAATATCATTCGTTCCGAAAGGAATTGCGACTATAAGTTACACAATTCCATAAATGATTATCACAATCACAATACCTTTGAAAGGGATTGTGATAGATTTAGAAGTTAGACAATTAGGGGGCTGTTTCTGCTATGGGGCTAGTTGTGTGAAAATTCGAAAAGGTAAGCCGTGCTACAATTTGGTCTTAAAGTATTGTACAGGTCGCGCCACATAACTTGACATGAGCGCGGCAAGACAGCTCAGTCACTAAGTTTACTACAAACACTAGTGGTTCTACTTTTCTCTCGCCCCGCTTTGGTATGTAAAATTTGTATACATATATAACGACACCTATAACGAGATAAAGAGCGCTTCAAACTGTATGAGAACCTAGCGTGTCGAAATTTTCCTAACTACGATGACGTCACGGGCGAGATTTAGTGATGTGGAAATGTTATTGACGAGCTCTTGCAAGAAAGCACTGCACAATTTCCGAGTGTCGCGTGTTTTCATGGCAATGGTCTCAAGCGGACTGACTTAGGTCGGAAAACTTGACCGTGGATCAAACTTTTGACACGCAAGGTAGGATCACTTTTACCGTCTATCTCGATATAGATCTGTGAACGAGACAGACCTATATGGTCTGTGTATAACGAACTGCGGAACTTCATAGTAGCGATGGGCCGAGTCGCAATTTTTTCAACTCGAGTTAACCAAACCGACTCGATTGCGGTTGCAACTCGGAGTCTGCAAGTCGCAACGGCAATTACGGCAAAGTAAATGAGTTAAACATTAGCTTCGATTTTATTTCTATTTTGAGTAAGGTTGTTTCAAAAATATCTTGATTTAGGTATTCCAATAGAAATTAATATTTAAACTTTTAAAGAATAAGAATTTCAATTATAAAACAAAATTAGTTGTGTAGTGACTCGGCTTGGGCTCCCTCGATTCGGTCGGCTTAACTCGGTTTGGCGATCGGTCACGAAGCGGCGACCGGCGACGACGGCCGAAGCGAGCCGAGCGATCCACACACCACACCAATCGAACCGAGTCGGCGGCGGTTCGGGTCAAACCGCCGCCGCCGCGCCGGCGCGGCCGCCTGTGTACACGACTCGACAACGAAGCGAGTCAAACCGGGCTAGGACAAAATCAACTCGAGTTGACCGGTTAGATAAGCAACTCGAGTTAACCGAGTTATTTGATTCGAGTCGCCCATCGCTACTTCATAGTTCGCATTATGAATCGGATTACTTAGTTACGATTCATAATTTTAATACTAGAATCAAGAATAAGCTTGCCGTTCCAAGATTTCGGCTTGAAAAATGCATTCGCTCGTTTTTGGGGAAAGGCATAGCCTTTTTTAATAAATTTTCACAACAAGTGATTGAGCTGCCTTTGCATACATTTAAAATATATGTTAAAAAAAACGCTCTTAAGCAAAGGTTATTACAAGGTAGATGATTATTTGAAAGACCAAAATGCATGGAAGTGATACTAACATAAAACATAACTATTGTAATTGTATAAAAGGAAAATATTCTAATAACTGAGTATAACAAAATTTTCCTCTTAGGTTTATTAAATATGTTTCAAGATTGTAGATTTGTGTTTGGCAACGACATGTTCCTTTGTAAATGTTGTTGCTTCTGTTAAAGCTGATAAGTTTTCGAAAGCACTTATCTACAAGTCTATTTGAATAAAAACCTTTGACTTTGACGGAAGTAACCTCTATTTAGTTAATTTCGTTTTTAACAACGGTTTTTATGAATTCAAAAGCTATAGTGGCACCACAATTTATATCAAACACTTTGACTATGAAATTCAAATAATATAGCATGGCACGTGTATGTAAATAGTCCTTGCTAAGTATGCTGAAGGTTAAAACTGCCTTGATGTTTATTCAACTATTCAGGAATCAGGAGGTTGTAAGTATATAAAGCTGATATAAACATAAGGGGTATTATCAACTCTATTGTTTTTACAACTGTATCTATGTATCAAACTCAACTCAAAGCATAATGTTCATACAATATCATACACGATTGAAGTTTGAGGCATTTTCAACTTAAAATTCTCACTTGTGGCCGAGTTGATTTTTATATTTAAAATTTATCATAAGTATAAAAATAGCACTGAAAAATGTAAAACCTTTAACTTCAAGATTTTCTGAAAAATACTTAACTGATTTCAAAATTTAAAATGCGACATTGGTTGAATTGGTTATTTGAGAAAGAACATAAGTCACAATTTTTAAGTTATCAAGTTATAGACTTTAAAAAAAGCAATTCGGTTTCTTCGGTTAAATATGCACAAAACTTATGGGGAAACGCTTTTTAAATATTCTCATAAAATACAAATAAATCTCTACCGAATTAAATAATCATTCTGATCTGGGGGCTAATAGGCTATTTGACAGGTTTTGAAAATCCATTTTATATTATGTAGTGGAGTTTAAGGAACCCAGTAAAAGTTGTTTTTTTTTAATTCTGGTACATATTTGCTGGAAAATATCAAAGTAAAAATTCAATATTTAAATAGCGCGCCAAAACGCTACTTTGACAATATGGCGCTGCAATGGGTTCGGTGACGTCACTTGCCTGTATTCTGCATTATCATCCACATACGTAGTCAAACGATGTTTACAAGCAGGTGACGTCATTATAAACTCGACGAATCAGGAGCGTTTTGTGTCACGTGACAAAACGTTTAAAAGTTGCATTTTTATTTACGGATTTTTAAATAAATTTATAATTATTTTCAACTTACGTTAATAAAAAACCATTTTTAAACTCATAATTTATACTGTAACAGTAATTGACACTTTATTTTTCGCATTGTCAAATAGCCTATTGTCTAATTTTAAATCTATAGCAATCCCTTTCAATTCGTAATTTGAAAGATATTCAGGCCGTCACTATTTGACATTTGAAAGGGATTGTGATCAGGACGCGTTTTAAAAGGTATGGAATAAACGAAATTGAACTGTCTAAGCAATATGACAGACGAAAATATCACAATCACAATACCTCTGAAAGGGATTGTGATAGATTTTAAATTAGACAATTAGGAGGCAGTTCTCAACTGAATAATGAACAAGAGCACAAGAGTCATTTCACAATGCCAGGTTTTCGCTTTTACGTTACAGTCTATAAAAAATAGCCTGATTAAATTGAATAAAATGACAGCTGTCATTAAATCAAGCGAAGTAACTTTTTACTAGCGACTACTAGATAGTATATTTTGCAACACGGAAAATCATGAACATTTTTGCAGCTATATCTGCTTTAAAATTTAGTAGTGAATTTATAAAGGCAAGAAAAGTATTTTCCACATAAAACAACTAAATGACTCACAAATACTAATTTCAAAAATTGAGATCAAACGTATGTACGCTCTTACAAGGTTACATCATCGTAAAAGAAAGTTAGGGATGGGTCAAATCGAGATATATTTAAATCAATAGTTTTTCATAATTATTATCGCAAAAGAATGTAGTAGTCGCAATTTTTCTTAGTTTATTACACAAGTTAGTAAGTTTATTTTTAATACTATTACAGACTGAATGTAGAAAAGGGAAAAGATTATAAATCTTATAGTGAATGTAGTAATCTGTGAAACTTAAAATCAATGAGAACAAAACTTTTTAGTCATAAAACAGAATCAGTAAGTACTATGAAGGTATTTTTTAAAATAAATAAAAAAGATAAGTTACGCGCCTTCTATTAAACAATATTATGTTTTTAGAAGAAAAAAATATATTTTATACATTAATAATAAATTTATAAATATTAAAAACCTTTGGAAGTCATGTGCATGTCAGCATACACTTGAAAACTCATATCTTTGTATTCACTACTATCTTTATTGCTATAGTTGATAAACTTGAAACAATACTGAACTAAAACGATATTGTCAATCGTTTTTAAATGAAGCTAATAATGTAAATCAAATATTATACAGTCAGATACATCTACTAGTGATATGGAAATTAATTCTAATACATATACACATATCACAGAATGTACATTCAACAGCACGTACGGCTTTACATTTGCACTACGAAAACCGCCGCTTACGAGCGACGGAAGTGCAAGTGAAATGGAACTAAACGATGGTAAATATTATACTTCTTTTTCTCAGCCACATAACACCCACTGCTGGGTATAGGCCTCCCCCAAGTGGGGGGTTTGCCATAATCGCCACGCTTGGCAGGCGGGTTGGCGATCGCAGTATGGCCAAGTTTGTAGGAGACGCTGCTGCCCGTCTCCTGAAGGCTGAGTCCCTTAGTCGCCTTTTACGACACCCACGGGATGAGAGGGGGTAGTGCTATTCTAAGCCGACACTACACAACTAAATATTATTATTGGTGTCCACTTATTAACCCAATTTCCAATAGTAGGTAAGTATATGTAACCCCATTTGAAAATAATCTTGAATTTTCAATTAGGCAAAATTTATTTTTAGGCAAAATCATAAAATCTTGATTCTGGTACATTACAAATCTATATAAAGGTATGAAGAAATGTATATCTTATTACCAGTGGCACTACCGCATAAGTGTAGTCGACGTCGTCGACTTGTCGAATATGGGCGCGACTCGTCACACGCGAGCGCTGACGCAATAGCGCTGTCTCGGTCGCACACAAAGTCGAGTATTAACTGACTATGGAAAATGGAATCTTATTATTAGGACGATAAGGTTGAAGCTACGTTGTACGAACACGCCGTCGGCTGTCAAAGTGAAGTTGAAAGCGATGCCGACGGCACTTACGCGGTAGGCCCACAGATTTGTAACATCTCTAACTATCCTATAGTTTTATATCAAAAAGTACATACTCTTTCCGTACAGCGTATATGCATAAATATATTGTAAATATGCCATAGCGGCAGGAAATGCCCCGAAATGAAATTTATAATAAAAGCACTTAAGATTTCACTATGTTTCATTTCAGTATATACCGTGCCACTCACTAGTGTCCCTTAATTGCCCGAATTCTGACTAGTTGTAAGTATAAACTGGCTACAGCTCTCTATATTATTTGTTTTAGAATCTAAAGCTAAAAAACTAATATCTAAATGGTTTTGTATGGAGGCTGCCTCGTCCAAATCCGTAGTATGAGACGCCGTTCTGTTTTTTTTTTTCAAAATGACGTCGCACGGTTACGCACCTATATAAATGAGCAGGGGACACACAGGGCAACCAAAAATGTTATGATAAACAGTGGTGGTCATATAATTAGAAACACTAGTCGATTTTCATACAAACGAGGTAACTTTGGAGCATTGGTTCTCTGCCAAGGATTGACCGAGCTGTGATCTGATAATGGTCATCCAGGGAGTGAATGAAGGAGATCCAGATTGCTATAAACACCAGGCTGATCTGATCAACATTCAAAAAGATGTAGGGATCAGTATTTTCAGTTTCGGGAATTCCATACATTTTTATGCTATTTTCGCTGTTTTTTAATCATATCCATACATTTCTTAGAATGTTGATCAGATCAGTCAGGTGTGTATAGCAATCTGGATCTCCTCCATTTACTCCCTGGATGACCATTATCAGATCACAGCTCGGTCAATCCTTGGCAGAGAACCAAGGCTTTAAAGTTACCTCGTTTGTATGAAAATCGACTAGTGTTTCTAATTATCTGAACACCACTGTATAATACCTTTTACTGTCACGTTAGCCTGATAATTAGAGTTAAAAATAAATAATGCCGACCCAAAGTATCCTTTGTATCTTTAACTCCAATTCCGACACTTTAGGGCATAATGTTGTATGTGTATATTATTTTTTGTTCATCTTTACGTGCCCTATCCATTTATATAGACACAAGCGAATCCTCGCAGTTTTACCCGCGTGGTGCCCGTTCCCGTGGGAATATCGGGATAAAATATAGCCTATGTCACTCGGGAGAAATGTAGCTTTCTAATGGTCTAAGAATTTTCTAAATCGGTGTAGTAGTTCCTGAGATTAGCACGTTCAAACAAACAAACTCTTGAGCTTTATAATATTAGTATAGATTACCGTGCAGCGCCATTTTGAGAAATTCACAAAATGGCGGACCGATGACGATGCGACAAGGTTCAAACCCCTATAGATATTAGTTTTATTTTGTAGTTACTAGTATCTTACCGTGTGTCGGCCTCGGCGGCGGCGGTACGACGCCATCTTGCAACTTCTTGCGGAAAGCCGGCGATATTTTATCATCAAAATGTTCAATAGCCATGCTCGATATATCTCTTAGCTCTTGCAGCACTTCGTGCGCTCTGGGCGGCGTTTTAGACGTCTCTACAATGGTGAGAACTCTGCGCATTTCATCTATCACCTGGAAAAAACAAATATGTCAAAGTTACTTCGATTCGTCACTAGATGCGCTAGTGTGTGGTGTAGGCTAAATTTTTCATCATCATCCGACATTCATCGCAGGTTTTTATTTACTAATTGTTCAATTTAATTACAAGTTATGTCAATGAATGTTCAAGCTGCGTTATTTAACCGACTTCCAAAAAGAAGGAGGTACACCAATTGCACCGAGATTTCTGATCCGATTTAAGTGATTCTTTTTCTTTCTCGATGCGGAATAGTTTGCCATTTGGTCCCATAAAAATTTGATTCAGTTTGGCCGAGTAGTTAATTTTTTATTTTATGAGCATTTTTGATAACTTAGCCATGTAACTTGCACCATACTTTGCAACCTAAGCGAATCTAGAAAAATCTAAAGTAAAAAAAAACACTACGTCTACGTGTGTCATATATCCTGTTCACCTCCGAAGTAAACATAGTTCCCGACATGGGGCGAACGCATCCATAGTCACTTCATTAATGTTTGAATATGAAAATTAGGTAGTTACTAAAGTATCAAATCTTAAGTATGAACGCTAAAATCCGGCTCAAAGGACCAAATGGCTATGCTTTTTGAAAGATGTGAATTGATGGTAAATTCTACCAATAAAACTGATCACACTGTATTTATTTTTGTGGTCACTAATTCAATAATATCTTCATAATTTATATAAAGCAATAAAAGTATTTTTTACAAAAATGTAATGGAAACTTTTAATATCATACTGGATCAACAAAATAGATCAACCAAAAAAATTTTAGATGCAGTTCAAAAATACTTATTGCACTGAAAATCAATGTTTCAATGTGCATTTAATGTGCAATCCGTATTTTTGTACATTAGTGATCAGTTAAATAGAGCCAAATATAATCAGAATGGTTAAGTAAGAACTTGAATTAGCAGTTTCATTTATTATTAAGATGAGTTTCACTGTGCCTCGTCTTCTACATAAGTAAATGTTTGTATGCAAATTGTTCAATATATTTTTACCTTCCCAGGTATAAAACAGCAGATGCCGTTGTCAATGAACTTTGTATAGGTCATGTTGAGCATAGATATGCGCGTCTCCAACGACGTCAAGATATCGCTGTGACGAGACAGTGGGTGATATCTGAAAGACAATAATTTAATGAACAATATTTCACTGGTGGTAATGCTAACACTATGAAAACTGTTTTATTACTATCGCAATAAGATCAGATAGGCGTTACGTTTAACTGCACTTACATACATTTATGAAATAACTTTATTATTTTATAACGTAAAATATGAAATAACTTTATAAACAAAGCATGCGCTGCGCACCACGACAAGATTCTCTCGCAGTGTCTGTCCGCAGTGTATGTCCCGCTGATATGAGCGGGACGGATATCGCGATATAAGCTGTAGCCCCTACCTCGTAAGAATCAGAATTGGAATCACAATAAATTTATTGCTTAAAACTGTTCTTACACATTACATATTATGGTATAAACAGTTTAACTTAACAGGCATGCAATAATAACTTATTTAAATCGCTGTCGGCTTCATTTTGACAGCCAACGGCATTTTCGTACAGCGCAACTTCGACGTAATCGTCCTAACAATAAGATTCCTTTTCAATAGTCAGTTAATAATCGACTCTATGTGTTACCGAGACAGCGCTATAGCATCAGTGTTCGCATGTGAAGAGTTGCGCCCAATTCGAGGCGTCGACACTTACAAGGTAGGGCCACTGGAAGTGACAACAGGCGATGGGATGCCAACTTGACACTATTGTTCCTAGACAACATCTATGACCTAACCAATTCTAAAGGCGTTATTGAGGTGCGTTTACGAAAATATTTTTTTTTTGTACCAAGCTGCACCTTTGCTACTCTGCCAACCCCGTAAGAAATAAATGGCGTGAGATTATGTATTATTGGGCTTACATTACCATGTTTTACCATAATAATATAATCATAATCATTGATTCGTGCATATAGATACGAGTATGAATAGCTGTTACATAGAACATCTTAAGTTTCTTTGTGCGCTCATTAAAATAAAACCACTTTTGCAGATTTAAGTGACTTTTTATTACTCCATATTTATTTAGTAGCATATTTTTGGTTCTTTTGTAAGGTTTTTTGGTTGCACGGCGTTTCAGCACCATTTCAGCTGCCATGGTCATATGAAAAACATGAAAAATATACTACTAAATATATACGTACGGTGTAATAAATAGTGCGCTCAATTAAATCTGTAAGTTGTTTTATTTCAGCTGTTTGCTTAATTATAAATGAGATCTCAATGTCCCGCCGATCAGCATACCGAAAAATACCATACCTTCTTTCTGACTCTCTGCGAGGCAGCTGTGCCTTGACTGTCTTCAGGGCGAGAGCGTGACGCCGCTCTATCATAAGGAAGCCACGGTTTAGGAGACGCATGCATATTTCATTAAATGCTTTGGATACCTTAAATAAAAAATAAATGCTTTTATTTGTCTCTTGTTCAACAAGAACAATAGAATATCTATTGCGTCTCATAGCTCAGGACCTGAAGGGTTTTACACTTTTTAAAAGTTGGTTCGAAATGGTGTTTTGTTTTTGGTGCAATTTACTGGTACTTTTATAGTTTAATGCCATGTAGTACTGAGGCCTTATTATGCTATGTTGACATTAACTGGCAATGTTTTCGATGCTATCAACTATCGAATGCTCTATATATGTTGATAAAACAGTCTAAGGGTATGAAAGGGTCAAAGTGATAGTTTTCGATAACTATTATAGTTTGTTAAACTCGTAATCAGGGCTCTGATGTATAAAAAAAGCCTAATGCAATACTGTTTATAAGAGATATAGTATCACAAAAAGTAGCTTTTAATTAAACCGTATAATTTATTTTGAGATGAGTGAATATTGACTTATATATTGTAGCGCGGGGGCAATACTACAATAAAACTTATCTTTAACCCTTAATAGGGCGGAGTTAATTATTTATACATTATTATAGGTTTATTAGGATCCTTTTTAACATTATTTATGAAAAACTAAAAATATATAATCACAAGTACGCGAAATATCGGTGGTAATAATTTTTTTTATATCTAGGTATAATTTAAGAAAGTGTACACAAACCAACTCTTGCTCTATGGTCAAAAAGCTGAGGTGGTAAGAAATTGCCCTTTGCCCTATTAAGGGTTAACTAGATACTGTTATTAATTTTCACGAATTTACAAAGGCGACCGTCTATATCTACGCACAACAGGCCTCCCCTTTATAACAAACAAAACTAGCCAGCAACAGCGGTGTACCAGCCTGTTTGCAGTGCGGAAACATATACAATCTCCACAATATTATTATTAACCCTAGATAGCTAACGTTGCTGAACTACTCTGATAAGCTAACCATTCGACTTTTTGACAATTTTAATTTTTAAATGTTTATTTGTTAATATTTTTTTTACTTTTATTATGTTTATAGAAAATAGGGAATATAAATTAAAGGCTATTTTAAAGAATATTAATATTTTAAATTTTTTGGAACTCATTTTTTTTTGTTTTCATACATTTTTTTTTTTGAGATGAGACCACCACTCAATGTGGTCGACTGAGTTCCGAGTTGGCACGAAACCGCGAGTGTGTTAATAAAACAATAAAAGAGAAATTATCAATGTATATCGGATGCTCGTCATTTTGATGAACGTTAGCTATCTAGGGTTAAAATGTCAGGGCAAAAAAGTGAATATAATGCAAAAAAGTTATGGCATAGGTACCTAATGATTTAGTAGTTCTTTACATTATTTGTAGCTCACATCACAAGTTAGTGTTTAACACTTAGTTTTTAAACAAAAAAGTATAATTCTCTTAGATTAGTTTTTTGATAAAGTTAGGTATTTATTAGAAATATATTAAATAAAGCCCGGAATTAATGCTACTAAGAAACTATACAAAAATTAGGCGTTGATAATGCCTTAAAGTAACTGCTATCTAGAACAATAAATAGTAATACAATAGAAATCTTCACAATAAACTATGTGAGACAAAGCGATATAAACATGCATAGTACTTTAGCAGGTTATTTACGCTTGTTACTATAATTACATCACACAAAATACTTACAATTCTGTTCTTGGCGATCTCGTCATAACTAAGATACGAAAATATATTTTCTAATACCACAACTGGTAAACCGAGGATATCCATTTTGTTTCCAGATTCAATACTATACATCATTGAATCATTGAATGTGTACGTTCATTAGACACAACACACGCGTTTTAGTAATGAAATTGTTTACTTTGCATTTTAACAAACAACGCTGCACGAGAGATTTTTCGCGATCTTTCTTTCTTCCCGTCATCAAATGCTTCAATTTAGTCTCGCGGTTTTCTCTTTCATTTTTCGTATAGAGTAAAAGAGAAAGAAATTTAAAAAAAAACTATCTGCCATAGACAATCTAAATGTCATACCACAGATAAAAAAAAATGACAGCTTGTAATATTTTTTCAAGACATTTTCAAGAGATGTCACTTTAAATCAGTATTGTCAGCCGCTTATTAGTAATAGTATCAGTGTGACCAATTGTGGCAGATTTCTGCCATTTGGGCAGATTTAGCACCTGAATTTTAAGCGTGGCAGCAGATTATGCCGACGATTTAGAAAAGTGGCAGGATTTGAAAGTATTTGAAAGAAACCTTTAAAATACTTAAAATTAATAAAGAATTCCTTCAAATTTGCCAAATTTTTTCACTGTATGATTGTATGACTATGTATGGCAATTAATCTATAATAAGGTTTATTTTGTTATTAATGTAACTGATCATTAGTTTCTTAATAAGTAAAGTGTAGTAGAACTCCTTCAAATTCCTTATGAAGTAGCTTTTTTTTGGTCGTTTGAAGTGGAATATTGGTTTTCTGGTGATTTAACAGATTTGGCAGATTTTTGCTCGTGGTTTGGCAGATTCGCCGTTTTTGAGATGGTCACAATGAATAGTATTCTCCTGTAGTCAGTATTGTCCATAGAGATACAACAGAACAAGTCAATGGTATTGTCAGTCAAATATCCGTCCGTCCCGTCCATCAATCAATATCATTACGATTATTACAATAGGTACTTCCATGCATTATTCTTGTGTCATTACAATAAGTAAAGTAGCGGCCGTTTTATAGCTTGTTTCCTATCTATCTGTCTGTACTACCCAATGATTTTTATTTAAGTAGATGCCTATGTTACCTTCGTAGTTAGTATTAAGCGTTGAAATCTGTGTGTGACCAAGACCATGGACGTAATATACTAACTAAACACTAATAACAGGATTGAGTACTGCCAAAATTGTAACTTACATAAACACACCTTAATTGGTTGTTTTAAGACTCGATTTTGTCAAGCAACACTGCAACATTGCATTGACAGAGGCAAAACGAGCTGAGTGAGATATCTACAACAGAGGCCGAATGTCCCTTTCTAAAGCTTGCCATGCGGTAGAAAGTTGATAGTTTGTAGAAAATGGTAGAAATTATATCACACAATTATTGAATTATTATACGATCTAAGGTTACCTTATTAGTAAGTAAGAACAAAGTCCTTATTTATAAAGATAGTTGTTTTGTAACTTTGACGACCTGTTTGGCGCAGGGGTACTAAGCCCACCTTCTGCGCCAGAGGTCCCGGGTTCGATCCCCGGACAAGACAAATATTTGTGTTATCTAGTGTATCCATAACACAAATTCTTCGTGAAACTTAACGTGGGCTAGACAATTGGTGTGGTTTTAATTATTATTATATACCTCTTAATATTTTAATTCTGTCTGTCTTTACTTCAAACCTTCAAACATTTGGGAGTATTTTTTTTACTACTTATTACGAAAGACAACACTTTGTGGGATGTGTCATGGGTGTCGTGTTGTAGTGCACTGGATGTCTACCGGCTGAGAAGACGAGCGACGACCTAACATTTGGATTAAAGAAATAAACATTAACAATACTACCAAAGTATCAAACATGTCAGTGTAGAACGAAATGAAAAAAATGAAATCAGATTTAAAATACTTTTAAATAAGTGAAGGGCTAAGAGGAAGAATCCGCTATGTCACATTTACCAAATTTGTCAGTATCGACGTTTAAAGTTTCGATACCATTTTATGACTAACTTGCAAATATTTCCCATACATAAAGAATTGCTTTTAAAAGGAAATTTATTAGGTAATATGTAAATAGAACCGTCTTCTGTAAAAAAAAAATACCCAATATTAAATAAAACCTATATATATTGAAGGCAAAATTTCCATGCTTGAACCATGTTCGACTCGTACATTACTTGTACATTACTATAAAATTTGTGGTTCGACTACTGATTGATACTATTAATTAATATCTGGAATTTTCACCTATCAAAAAATATAAATGTCTATGGGAGTCTAATAATATTAGTAAGTAACGTCAAAGAACCCATATTATTAGTGACATCGAAAAGTTTATGAAACAGAAAAATGATAACTAATGAAATTATTTTAATAGTCTAATAAAATTAGCTAATAATATTAGTAACTTTTATGAAACAGGCCCCGGGTACAAAAAAATAAAATACTGCCGTGACACCTACCTGAATTAAACTACCAAATCTACCAATTCGTTTCACGTCATACGTCACTAAAATAAATAAATAGTACGTGTCTTGTCTTGTCTGTGCTCTATGGTCAAATTCAATAAAATCTTTATATTTTTTCTTTCTTTCTTTTCTTTCTGTAAAAATTGGAAACATTGTAGTAGAGATTAGGAAAGCCATTTTGATTTGATCGATTACTCCATCCATTCCAGTTTTCAATCAATATGAATTACAAATAAATTGTACATAAAGATTTTTTAAAATAAATACAAATACGCTGACATGAGTGAAACAATTGTAGTTTCCTATGAAGTTTATTTCATCATAAACATGTGGATTTTGATGTAAAATAAATCAATAACATAGAAGAGGAAAATCGGTGAGTTTGTGGTTTTGACGTGGTTACGTTCAATAACTATATTATCATGAGTAGTACTTACAAAAGAAAATCTTTCTAAACTCAAATTACCAGCAACTAGATGGGTACTATTGTAGACCCTTTCTGAACAGTCTTGTATAATGTGGATATCAAACAAAATCAATAAAACTATTAGAAATACCGACTTATTTGTTTACTAACCATAACACAAGTAAGGTGAATTCTTCAGTTGTGGCCACTGATATTGATGGTGACCACTCTGAACCTTAATTAGATGCAAATAAAGATTAATTTATCGGTCAGAGTTTATCAAACCCAAAGAGGACACCAGTGTCCTGAGAACAATGGAAAATTTATTGTGTCTCATAATCCGGGGCCTGAGAGGTCAAATTAAAGTTGCACAGGCATGTTTGTGTATCACTAAAAGATCTAAATAAAACAATAATAACAACCAGATACAACAAACATACCACCCCCTAATTGTCTAATTTGAAATCTATCACAATCCCTTTCAGAGGTATTGTGATTGTGATATTTTCGTCAGTCATATTGCTTAGACAGTTGAATTTCGTTTATTCCATACCTTTTAAAACGCGTCCCGATCACAATTCCTTTCAAATGTCAAATAGTGACGGCCTGAATAACTTTCAAATTACGAATTGAAAGGGATTGCGATAGATTTAACCCAGTTGTTACGGATTTACAGTTTTTGTACAATACCTTGCAATTTTTTATAAATAGGCTAATAAATGCATCTATGCAACAGGAAAAATAAATAAAATATATTTGGTCTCGAGACACTTCTTGCAGACAAAGGGACCATTCAGCAAATGTTTAACAAAATCCTTTAATCAGAAAATACACATATTGTTTACAATATTAAAAATTTTATAATGATCCGTATATCAAATGCTGACTAGAGATATGGTGAATTGGGACAGACTGGAGGAGGCCTTTGTGTCCGGAAGGGGCAGACTTGCAAAGGATGCTGCTGCAAAATCAAAAGATCAAAACCCAAATTAGCTGTAACTTTATATAACTAATAAAATTTTAATGTAGTACCTTCAAGTAAATAAAGAATAACTTATGCTTTTAGCAATTTGCTCTTTAACTGTTAGGATTTTCAGATAATCGATATAGATAAAGACACATTTGATTAGAGTAGAGTGAAAGCTAGATCCTTAATTAAAACTTTGAGGCCCGCATTACAGAACGTGATTCAAGCAGTGACTATACCTTAGTACCTACAGTTAGCAAAGGACGTGTACATCGCTTGTAGCAACATCCCTTTCTATTCTAACTGCTCTCAAGTACAGACCACTGATTGAGTAACATTCTGTCATATGGGCCTGAATTATTATTTATTATATTTTTCTACAAACCAGACATTTTAAATACATTTTCAAACATACTTGTTTCCTTTTTTTGAACTTTTGCATTTTTCTTTCCTATTTTTATACCTAAGTATGATAAATTTTAACTAACAAAAAAAATATTGGAAAAAATCAACTCAGGAAAATGGGATTATCATATTTGTTTCATCAAATGGTAATCAAATTATTTTCCAAGATTATTTATATTGGGATGTTCTATTTTCCAGATACGTAAGCATGGTGTCAGTAAAAGAAGAAATAAATCTAGTGATTAAAAAAGAAAATAAAGATGAACTCGATGTTAGAAAAGACCCAACTTCATTTCTTCCTGAGGAACCAATGTCATATCAAATCAAGAAGAAGAAAAAAAAGAAAAAGAAAAAGCAGGAAGACCCATTCAAAGATATAGAAGGGAAAGTACAGACATCTACTCCTATTGAAACTTCTTTTGAATCGGCATTAGATCCAGAAGTTACTATAAAAGTTGAAAATATTGAAGTTGAATTAGATTTTATGGATGTAAGTATAAACTTTTAGTATTCATTCTTATCTATTTGTAAATATAGGCAACACCATTGTGTTTTTATTTTGGTTGAGGTCGATGTTGAGTCTTGCGTCAGGGTGGGTGGTCCTCTCCACGTTGGTAGAGGGGGGCCGGTGTCAATCCGGGGTTACGTCGCTTGACCACGCGCGGCGTGCGCTTGCGGGAGCGGACGTAGGATCCGTCGATGCGGGGGCGGTGGTGGCAGGCGTGGGCGGCAGTAACTCGCGGGAGGGGTCTGCCGCGCTGCGGGCGCTCGTAGGTCGGGGCGATGTTTACGAGGTGCTCGTAGAGCGATTTGTCGCTACGAGCGAACATTTCCTTGGCGAGTTTTCAAATGAAGTCGTCCAGGTTGTCGATTTTGAGGTCGCGGTGAATTGTGGTGTTCCTCACATAGCGGCCGGCGTTGGTGACGGTCCGTAGTGACTGGTTCTGTTGTGCGCGGAGGCGGCGCCTGTGGGTCTCCGCGACAAGTGCGTACCAAGCCGGCGCTGCATACGTGAGGATGGGGCGGATGTACGTCTTGTAGATGTTGACTTTCACCTTGAGTGGGAGGCGGCTGGTGAGGACAGATTGCAGCCGCGCTCGGGCGGTCTTGGTGCGGGCGACGGTGCGGTCGACGTGGGCGCGCATCGAAAGACTGCTGTCAATGACGACGCCAAGGTAGGTGCCGGTCGGGCTCCATGCCACTGGTTCTATCGGATGGTAAGGGGTGGAGGCGGGTGCTGGCGTCTTCCAGTGGTGATCGCCTGGGTTTTGGATATGTTAATCGATAGTAGCCACTTACGTAGCCGCTTCGGCAGTGTTGACGCGTCTAGTGGCTTGACCGAGCCACTAATGGTCGTGTTTAGTGGACGCAACTAGTTGCTCAATACGCGGTTGCACTTAGAGCCACCGGGCATCCGATTCCCACTGCCTCGCCTCGTGAGGTTAGAATTCTTTAGGTACATAAGACATATGAAAATGCGCTCACTACATCAACTCCGTAACGTCACCGGATCGCCTTGGTCGTAAGCCGTCAGCGCGGACAGCGAGTTGACCACTCGGTGACAACTCGCTGTACGCCTGCTTGCCTTGCGTTGCCGCGCATTGCTAATACACGAGCCCCGAACGAAGCGTGTGACCATGCGTGGGCTACTATTAAGTATACTACTCGGAAATTCGTGGATCACGCGATGTCCACGTGAGGTCCATTGGTTGACCACGCGAGGTCCACTGGATGACCACGTGATGTTTAGTGGTGACATCGCGGCGGCCACCCCTGGACCATCGATCGATATCGATAACTAGTGGACGCTAAGCGACGAGGCGGTGCTGGTCGGGTGCCGGGTGGCTCTAATGACTTGTGACCTTTATTCTTTAACTTCATTCTGACAAACAAAGTAATATAGTAGTGGAGGTAAAGCAAAGAATCTATGTACTATAAATATACTAACGTAGGTAAAGTTTGACTTTACTTCTCTTTTTAATAATAGCGCAGTTTACATCCATTTGGCCACGCATTATTGTGGCTGATTGAATAGCTGAATTGGAGCTTTTAGAAATATGTAAATTTAAAAAAACTAGGAAACCCGTCTGCATTAAAAGACAAGCCAACTGAAAAGATGGGAACAAGATCAAATATAAGAGGCAAATATAAATGTATTTTGTTCAACATAATAACATGCAGTCGGAGGCATGACATTATATATTAATGCACTTTTATCTTTCTTTTTTTTGTTTTTGCCATTGTATTTTTATATTTATACACTTTAACATAAGTACCTGAAGTACGTCATGCTCACTCAAACGTTTCTTCGGCGGTGTCGTGTGAGGCTGGTCGTTACGTTCCTTAAAATATGGTTGAGCGAAGCGATGGCTGGTTCATGCGTCATGCTCGTGAACGGGTGCCGCCAGCGGAAATGGGTCTACTTCAGTCTGCTTGTCTTAACGTTGTGCTTAGAGATTAAATATTTTCATCTAAAATAAATTGCTATTGACCTGTATGTACGTCACAACTTGCAGTACAGTAACCTTGTAATGCGAGAAATGTTAAATGTAAGTCCTTCCTTACGAGTTGAAAATTGTTTACGGTTATGATAACCATAAAATGTAATATTATAATTAGTATTTTCTTTTGTGATGGAAATTTACCTTACTGATATGTTAAGCTCACTTTTCAATTTGACGACTCTGTATGAAATAAAACAGGGAGAAAAAAATAGCCCTTGACGAGTTTCTTGCCGGTTCTTCTCGTTACAAGGTCTCCCGCCGTAGGGTTTGTGCACCGATGGCGTAGCTTCTTTGACGTTCATAAGTGCTTGTAACAGCCTAGACCGAATAAATGATATTGATTTGATTTGATTTTATATAAATGATTCGATTTATTATTAAATTCTATGCCTCCAACTGCATGTTATTAAGTTGAACAAAATATATTTATATTTGATCTTGTTTCCATCTTTTCAGCTGGCTTGGCTTTTGATGCAGACGGGTTATTAGTTTTTTTTTTTTATGAACGACTGGGAGACTCTTAGCCTTAATAAGGCTGAAGATGGAAGCGAGCCTCTCCCGGAATCCTCAATCACTGATGAACTGGCTATCTTATCTCTAACTGCCGGAACACAACAATGCTGAAACCATTATTGTTATGGCGTCAGACTTAGATAAGATGATGGTAGCTAGCCAGGCGGACTTACAACGAGTCCTACCACCAACCAAATCGAATGCAATATGTACCCCCGCTGGGAATGGAACCCGGGTTACCTGGCTCTGATACCGGTGGTTGTACCACTAGACCACAGGGGCGGTTAAATTTTTAAAGTTGAATGACCAAAGAAGTATGGAGTTTGGTTTCAATTTGTATGACATAGAGCCCGAATGATACCCACATAATTTTGTAGTGTTTTGAACTTAAATTCAGTTAGAAATAACACTAACAATACTCTAATTCGACTGATTCATTAGAAATATGCTTTTCATCAATCAATTTATAGATAATTTTATTGAAAACTGCCATTTAGTCAAAATAAAAAACTTATTTTTTGAAAAAGGTTGATACTGATACAAAGCAAAACCGTTTGACCATTCTCCTTTACATTTGTTATTTATATATTTTTAGTTATTTATCGGTCATGATGTACCTTTTTGAAATCCTTAAGATCAGCCCTTTAATTTTATACCCATATTGAAGTATTCTAAATTATGAAAAAAAAACACTTCAAATACTTAATAGCACTTCACAACCGCTATGTTGGTTTTTTTTAACATCACCTAAGAAAACTTGGGCTGTCAAGACAAATCTAACGATATCTTAATTATAAAAATCATTTGAGAGATAACAGGTAATAAACAATATTACATATAAACATATAAGATACGCGCGAAAAACATAACCCTTCCCATGCAGTCTGGTAAAAATATAAACGTTAGCCCTCGTCGGACACTCACTTGTATGAATCCTTTGTCTTTTATAAAAACCTTTGTATGATCCTGACTAAAGTCACTAAATGTAATATCTCTTATTTTCAGTTTACCAACCACACCGGTCTTATGGTGGAGGGTCCAAATGATGACAGCCAAGAACCTGCAGTGAAACTCGAAGAAGATAACAAAGAAGCAGTTCTTTTAACTTTCGAGAGCATAATCAACAACCACCAACATTATGAACACAACCAACCACAAAGTTTTGTGATGGCAGACCCAGCCCTCACATGTACAGAGTGTCATTTAGTCTTTCAAACAAGAAAAACACTAGAACAACACCAAAAAAGAAAACATGAGTCATATAGACCTTTTGAACATGTCTGTGATCACTGTGGCATGGCTTACGAAGTGAAGAACAGTTTGATAGCACATATGAAAAGGAAACACGGACCCGGCGTCAATCCTGACGACAACAAAGAGAGAGCGTGCGACATTTGTGCTCTAGTCTTTAAAGGAATAAACAGATTAAGGATGCATATGAGGAGAAAGCATGGGTCGTTTGAAGACACATTTACTTACGAGTGCTCGGATTGCGGCTTGACTTACGATAAGTGCAGTAGTTTGATCGTGCATCGGAAAAGAAAGCATTCTAAAAGTAGGAAGCCAGTTGTTAACCAATGGTACAACTGTCCGTTTTGTCCGAAAATATTTTCTAAGAGAGAAACTTATGCGAGGCACATACAGAGAAAGCACAAAGTATCTGAAGAAGGTGCGAGTAAGGCAAATGCAAGTTTAGAAAGCTCTATGAATGAGGAAACTGGAGAGATCACATGCAAGGAATGCCCTCTAGTATTTTCTTCTATTAATTCCCTGAAACTCCATATGAGGAGGAAGCACAATGCGCTAGTTGAAGACTTTAGATTGAAGTGTAAGATTTGTAATTTGTCCTATGATAAAATTGAGAGTCTCAAAAGGCATGTAAGGAGGAAACACGACAATTTCACCCATTGTGAAGTGTGCAATAAACATTTTGAGACACAAGAAGCTTACATGAATCATTCTCACGCGAAGGTTGTTAAAGAGTGCAATATTTGTGGCTCAATTTTCGCGTCGCAAGGCGGTTTAGCCAAGCACATGAGATGTACACATAAGTTAGATTCCCCAAAAGTGGCTTTTTGCAACATATGCAATAAAGGATTCCATGATAAAAGGCTCTTGAAACCTCATTTAATGAAGGTGCATTTAAAAGTTTCTTACACTTGCAAATATTGTAAGAAAGTCTTCAAAGCTAAGGAGAGTTACAGAAGACATATTTTGCTCAAACATCCTGTTACCAATACCTTTGTTACGCAAATGCAGCAATGCGATAAGTGTTCTGAGCAATTTCCAGACGAATTGGAGTTGTGTCAGCATATAAATCTAGTCCATGGTGAAAAACCACCAGATGGTTTGCCATTAGTTGAAGTTAAAATAGAGGATGGAGTAAAAGGTTCTTACCAATGCACTAAATGTCCAGAAATACATTCGTGTTTTGAACAGCTCAAGTTGCATTTTGAAGAAAAGCACCATTATGGTCCGGAAACCCAATGCCAGGTTTGTGGGGAAATAATGTCAGGAAGCGACATAAAGAAGCATATAAAAGAAAATCACTCTGCCGTTTTACAACATTGTAAATATTGTGAATTTAAAACGAAAAATCGAGCAAGTATGACACAACACGTTTTGAGGCATAAGAATGCTACTACTCAACGCTGTGATTTCCCGGGTTGTAAATACAAAAGTTATTATGACGTAGCTATGCAGAGACACCAGCAGAAACATAAGGAGTTGGGAGTCAAACTGCAATGCACAAAATGCCCTTTTCAAACGATGAATAAATATATTCTAAGGTACCACGAAGAGGCACATATGACCGGTAAGAAGAGATATCAATGTGATCAATGTGATTACGCTACTATTTTACCGGCAAACTTAGTGCAACATAAATATAAGCATTCCAAGGAAAAAAGGTTTAAGTGTGAAGTCTGTCCGTTTGCTACCAAGTACAATACATCTTTAAGATTTCATGTAAAAAAGAAACACTGTGATTTGCCAACGTTTAGTTAAATGATTATTATTTTTTGTTAATTGCTATAAATAATTATAATAAAATATTTGGTGTTGAAACGTTGCTTGTCTTTATAGCTATGCCTAAACTGAAGCACTGGAACACCCATCTTTCTTTTGGTCACTCTGAAAGTGCTTGCACATTGGTTATTGCGCGTACTTTCGGCCACCCATCTTTCTTTTGCCCACAATGAAAGTGTGTGCACAATGTTTATAGAGCCTATTTTTGGTCAACAATCTTTCTTTTGGCCACAATGAAAGTGCCTGTACATTTTTTATTCGTTTCCGTATCAGAAGGACAATAGCTATAATGTACATTTAAGTGCACAAAATAAAAAATGCATTTTCGGGGACAAATTATTAAGCCCTCTGAAAAAATAAAACGATAAAATATCTTTCTCGTGGCCATTCTGAAAGTGCTGTACAATTTTATTATTGTCTCTGTGGTGTGGTCAGCCATCTTCCTTTTGGCCATTCTTAATGTACGAAAATAAAGAGAAATGGAGATAAATAAAACAAAAAGTATTTGGGCAGTAGCAATATATTATATTTATACAAGTTTTCCCTTGATTATCTTATAAAATAGTTATTAAACAAATATTTATTATATATAAAACTACTTAATTCATATATAAAACATGATATTTACAACATTTACAAGTATATTCTCTCTATATATTGCTTTCTTGAAGGCAGAATGACAGCCTATGGTTTGCCCATATATTTATATTATTAAACCGCTATTACGCATTATACTTAATATATTGTGCTTTTACTCATTAAAGATAAGTATTGTGCCTGTACAATTCTTCATAATTCAATTAATTAAATTATTTTTTAAACCCAACTAGTTTTCAGAATAATTTACCGTCATTTGTAGAACCAACAGCCACAGGCCTTACTACAAAAACCGCAGCTAATACGTGCGACATAAGGACGCTCTCAATATGAAATTGTTAAGGCCGACGACATGCTTTTGAATGTACAGTGAAGAATGCAAGTTGATAAAATGATGTTATATATTTCTATAGTCTTTATCAGCTAGGATGAGTCCTGTGACACTTCAAAGTTTTTCCGAATCGCGTATACTACAGATAATAACCAATAAAGCATATAGCAAATAAATGGATATATTTATTTATTTATTTATTACGTCAAAAAAGATTTTGAATTGAAAAAAAATTTAAAAACTCACCTCTGGAAATATGTATAAAGTAAAATTTGTGTCTTTGATTGCGATAGATTTTTTTTTGCAATGTGCGATTCGGAAAAGGTTAGTGATGATGATGAGACACAACACAAATAGAATCGACAACTGCCGCTGTTCATAAGTCGATAACAGTGAAAAAGAAGATACTTTAAATTTTAAACAAAACAAAACTCATCGGTTTTTTTTCAGATTTTCAACGCAATTGGCTTTAAAGGTAATTCAATGTGCGATTCGGAAAAGGTTAGTGATGATGATGAGACACAACACAAATAGAATCGACAACTGCCGCTGTTCATTATTCGATAACAGTGAAAAAGAAGTTACTTTAAATTTTAAACAAAACAAAACTCATCGGTTTTTTTTCAGATTTTCAACGCAATTGGCTTTAAAGGTAACGCAATTGGCTTTAAAGGTAATTCAATGTGCGATTCGGAAAAGGTTAGTGATGATGATGAGACACAACACAAATAGAATCGACAACTGCCGCTGTTCATTATTCGATAACAGTAAAAAAGAAGTTACTTTAAATTTTAAACAAAACAAAACTCATCGGTTTTTTTTCAGATTTTCAACGCAATTGGCTTTGAAGGTAATCTATTATAAAACATAATTGCCTAAATCACAATGTTCTATTTTCATCCGTCGTCCATGTCTTAGTGGTGGTTGATGACGACCCAGCCGGTGTTCCATCCTTTGTCGTCTGTTGTTATTATCTGTAAAATAAAATAATAGTAGTTTATGAAACTAGTTCGAAGTATACACGAGTGTATGTTTTAGCATTTTTAATACATTTTCGGGTAAGGTTTAGACAAATTTTAAAGATGTTTAATTAAACCATTTGGCCTCACCCGGTACGCATTTTGTTTTTTTTTTTCAAAATGGCGCCGCACGATATTGGCTTCTCATATTGTGGACATGGAAAATGCCAAATCCATACATACAAATTCGAACCCCCTTTTAATAAAAAAAAAATGGTTGCGTAAAATTCATTGATAGGCAAGATGGGAGTCACTAGGAAAGGATTTTTTTATGATCGACGAGACGGGGGGACTCTTACCCTTCCTCATACCTGATGTTAAGTATTGATAAGGCTGAAGATGGAGGCGAGCCTCTCCCGGAATCCTCATCACTGAGGGACTGGCTATCTTAAATTTCTAACTTTAACTTATGGCGTCAGACTTAGATAAGATGGTGGTAGCTAGCCAGGCGGACTTACAACAAGTCCTACCTCCAACCAGAAACCAGGGGGCTAATTGCGATAGATTTTAAATCTATCGCAATCCCTTTCAATTCGTAATTTGAAAGTTAATTAGGCCGTCACTATTTGACATTTGAAAGGGATTGTGAGACGCGTTTTAAAAGGTATGGAATAAACGAAATTGAACTGTCTTAGCAATATGACAGACGAAAATATCACAATCACAATACCTCTGAAAGGGATTGTGATAGATTTTAAATTAGACAATTAGGAGGCTGGATGCCTAGTGCCCCATTCCCCTAAATTACTAACGTTAGTAACGCCTAAAACACAATGGTCTCCTCATCCGTCGTCCATATCTTCGTGGTGGTTGATGGCAACCCAGCCGGTGTTGCCATCCGCGAGCTGTATCTGTATTAGTTGCATGGTGTTCCCTTTGTCGTCTGTGGTTATTATCTGTAAAATAAGATACTAGTATATTTCTTATGATTTTTGCATTTTTCAATGCTATTTTTAAACTTATGATAAACTTTAAATAGAAAAATATTGGAAAAATCAATCACTTGGGACTCGAACCCACGACCTTTGGAAATGTGGTCCAATGCTCTAACCACTGAGCTACCGAGACTTGCGGACCACCGTCGAAATTCTCCAATACTTTTATATTTTTAATACGCTGTAGGCCAGCGTCGTCACATCAATGCTAGGAATTATCCTTGCATTCGAAAGAAACATCTTTTCAGATGTTTAACGATCGATTAAAATGCAACAGCCAATAATTTATGATTTTTGAATTTTTGTATTTTTTATGCTCTTTTTTAACTTATGATAAATTTTAAATAGAAAAATATTGGGAAAAAATAACTCGGCCTCAAGTGAATTCTCATACACGAGTCCCATCTGAGAATAAAAAAAAAATCATCTCTTATCGAATGAGGATTAATCAAGCCGCCTATAAAGCCTCCGACTTGGTTTAACGACTGATTTCAGCGACTATAGTGCGAGTTCGAAATTGTCCAAACGTTACTATCGCGTAAGAGTTAAATTTTGACAGATAGCCTTATTGTGACAATGAGAATAAGTTATGATTTTTAATTTTTTTGAATTTTTCAATGCGAATTTTATACTCATGATAAATTTTAAATAGAAAAATATTGTTAGAGCATTGGACCGATTTTCAAAGGTCGTGGGTTCGAGTGCAATCTGAGAATTACAAAAAGGTATTGATTCACGTAAACAAAATCAATATTATTGTTAGGCAGCATTATTTTTACAAAATGATATTGGCACCTGTCAAATTATTACTCAATAAAAAATCTGACTATAAATTAAATTAGAAACGAATTTTCTTATATTATTGCTTTAAAATATCTAAAAACAATGGAAGTGTGTATGAGAGTATATAAACTGCACTGTTTTAAAATGTTAATGAAAAAACTGAACCGATTTCAAAACAAGTTAGCAGCGCCTGCTAGTTAGCAGGCACAAAATAGACTTCTAAACCACGTGACAGTTGTTATTGTTTTGTAGTGTAGAAACTAAAAAAAAAAAAAAAAAGTACATTTGACACATGTCCAAGGTGTCCTAAACTCATTCCCGTTGACCGTTTGTCTCTATCTCTTATGGTTTCTGAGATCTCGATGCGTACATACATACGTACGTACGGACGGACAGAGAGGGATTATAAGACTTTTCTAAACTTTAGAGTTTAGAAGTCTAAAAGGGATCATCTTTGAATCCACCCTGATGATATAGCGTTTGAATCATTTAAATCAGTTCAGCCTTCGAGTAATCAGTGAACCTTTTTCTTTTTGAATTCGGTTAAAATTGGATTATAGTAGTATACTTTAAAAATATGTACCTGCTGATCGTCTAATTTGTCATCAACCGTCGCTTCGATAAGGCCGTTTAAATTATCTGAAAGTAAATATTTAAAATTAAAATGATTGAATAATGCACAAGTCGCAGCCAACTGGTTAAATCAGCCGTTCGATTGGAGGACTCGCCCGTTAATTAATCGAATCGAATTAAGCATTCGATGAAATGGCTAAAGGACAACGTTAGTTGTTGAATGAAATGTTTAACGACTTGGCTGAACGTCATAATATGTCTCCCGTCTCAGTTGTAATTTTAGATTTAAACTATTCGTGAAAAATTATAGCTGGCGGTGTTATATCAGGCACATTTTCATTATATTAATATTGATAATAATATATCACTTTAAATTAGATTAAAACGAAAGAAAGTCATTAAAATTTCTAGCTGCTGCGAGGTTTCTGACGCCATATGAATACTATAAATAATAATAATTAATACATAATAATTATAGATATAAATGTGTTGGCAACGAAAGGGTCATGTACCGGCCGCGAATCAAGAAACAACGACGAGCCGTGTCCTGTGCCGGGCCCCTGGAATGTGTTTACATAGAACTTTTGATACCGCTCCGTACATTTTGTTTATATATTAACGTAATTACGTCCCGTGTATTGGTTCTGATATTATTTCGTTGAATTTAGCTAAGTCGTAACTTGAGTTCGTTTTGTGGGAATGGACGGGGAGTTGGATGAGAACCGTCTTGTAGCGTACACGCTCCGGTGCCCAATTCAATATGTTATTGTTATGAGTACATTAGTTAGTTTGTATATTGTGTTGAAGTAAATAGTTTGTGATCATTCAAGACTTTTATTAATTAAGTATTTTAAAACAAATCTTACAAATGTTTTAATGAAAATTATTATATTGTATAAATTATTAAATAATTTGAAAATTTATAAGGATTGTTTGAATATTAACTGTGTAGTGATTATAGATAAGTTATAAGCTCTATTATAATTATTTAAATAAGTTGCTGCGCTCTTGTAGGGTCATGATTGTTTCTGTATTTACTGTCACATCTTATGTGTTTGTGTACATCATAAATGCATATTAAATAAATTGAACTTAAAAAATATAGTTTTCGTGACTACCAGCGCCGCAATGGCAAAATATTGAACTAAATTTAAATCACCTGGCTGATTCTACGTCAGCCATCTTCAGAGGGCTAACTTATAATAAGCCAACTAGTTGAACGTTTAGTGTTGATGGTAATTAACGACCCTCCAATTGACCGGCAGATTTACGCCCAAAATTAATAACCTATCTGTAGATATGGATAGGGCTATCTGAGTTGTTGCCTAGGATACTGGCTTCGTTGCCTAGCGATCGTCGTTATTTTGGTTATATTAACAAAAATATCCTAGGCAACTATCTCAGATAGCACAATCCATATCTACAGATAGGACACATACATACAACTAGCCATAAGTAAGATTCAGTAAGAACTGCCCCCTAATTGTCTAATTTAAAATCTATCACAATCCCTTTCAGAGGTATTGTGATTGTGATATTTTCGTTTGTCATATTGCTTAGTTAGATAGTGGAATTTCGTTTATTCCATACCTTTTAAAACGCGTCCCGATCACAATCCCTTTCAAATGTCAAATAGTGACGGCCTGAATAACTTTTAAATTACGAATTGAAAGGGATTGCGATAGATTTAAAATTAGACAATTAGCCCCCTGAATCTAGTTGTATGTATGCAGTTTAAACACACAAAAACATAAAAACTTACGTATACTGAGTAGATTAGCATCTTCACCATTGATTGAAGGATCTGAAACAAAAAAACTTTGCTACAAACCTATTGTCTCGGGTTCGGTCCCCGGGCAAGACAAATATGTGTGTGCATGAACATGTCTATTTGTACGTACATCTTATGTTTTGGCGCGCACTGTTCATTGAAATAAAACGACTTTTACGGATATCAAACGCGCTATATTTCACGTACTAAGTTGTAATTGTCCGTATTTTTTAGGTTTTTTAGGGGTTTTATTATTTTCCCGACGTTTCGGCACCTTTTCAGCTGCCGTGGTCACGGGATGAATGTCTATTTGTCTTGGTCTGGGTGTTTAATATGTATATTATGTATGTATTTTAAAAAACAGTTAATACCATACATCAAACTTGGACAACGTAAGAACGACCAAGACAATTAGGCGCATGACAGGATTGCGGTTTTGCACTTTTGGCACCTGCAGCCCACTTCTATCACCGTATTTCTCTTATTATCTGATTTATTAGCGCTACAGTGATTAACTGATTGATTAGCGTTTCTTGAAATGTTGGTTTTAATTAGTTTTTTTTTTAAGATTTTAACTGTCATGCGCCTAATCGTCTTGGTCAGATAATAAGGTAACGTAATTTTTATCATCCCCTGACCGTGGCAGCTAAAGGTGACGAAACGTCGGGAAAATAAAAAAAACCCCTAAAAATCCAAAAAATACGGACAATTACAACTTAGTTCGTGTAATATATCGTGTTTGATATCCGTAAAAGTTGTTTTATTTCAATAAACAGTGCGCGCCAAAACATAAGATGTACATATGTAAGTAAGCTATTAATAATGTGCACATATTTCTAAAACGTTTAATAATTAAGCACTTTTGAGGTTAAATACGGCGGTTTGTTTACAAACATTCTTTCCGTAAAATGGCTGGAGTATACATGATATTTTAATGATAGGCAAGTATTAAATACTTACCAACGTCTCCTTCAGGATTTTCATCCAATTCTTCTAGCTCTTCTGTATCTTCTAATGTCTGTAAAAACAATCGTTTATTTTAATAATAAAATTCATACAATCTCACCAATTTAATTTTACATTTCTGTAATATTATAAAGAGGAAAGATTTGATTGTTTTTTTGTTTGCATTGAATAAGCTCCGAAACTACTGAACGGATTCGAACGAAAATGTGCACATAGATAGTCTGATAGATAGATAGATAGACCACAGGATACTTTTTATTCCGATATTCCTACGGGAACGGGAACCACGCGGCTGAAACCGCGACCGGCCGCTAGGTTGACATATTTTCCTTATTAAAACAAATTATCTGCCAGATAAGCTATCCACTAGCTACCCAGTGAAACCGGCCATTTATATTTTACTTACGTTATTCGTTAGGTTATCCGTTTTCATCTGCATGCCGGAGACAACTATTACAGGAGCAGGGATTCCCTGAAATAAAAGTAAATTATTAGATATTATTCGCTTCTTTAGGATTTTTATTTTATTTTTGCATTTACAGTACAACACAAAAGAGTAGAAAACGGGTTATTGAGGAACTAACCAACTTCAATTTAAGGCAATACAAGTTACGACTGTCAAGATGGTAGTTCTGCTATCAAACCTTTAGCTTTTTTTTTTATTTACGACGGGGATACTCTTAGCCTTCATCATACCTGATGTTAAGTATTGATAAGGCTGATGATGGAAACGAGCCTCTCCCTCACCCTCAACCACTTATATATTATATCTTATCTCTAACTGCCGGGACACAACAATGCTGAAAACATTGTTGTTAAAGCGTCAGACTTAGATAAGATGGTGGTAGCTAGCCAGGCGGACTTACAACAAATCCTACCACCAACCAAACCGAATACAATATGTACCCCCGCTGGGAATCGAACCCGGGACCCCTGGGTCTGAGACCACACAGTCGGTTAAGCTTCTTTATAATAAATAGTTATTTTCGTATTAATAGTGTGTAAGTGGAAATATTAAAAAGTTTGCTAGACGGTTGCTAGTTATAGACTAGCCACTAATTATTTCTACCCTTTTGTGTCGCACACTCTATCCTACTAATATCATCAATGCGAAAGTATGTCAAGTAAATTTTGGTTGTTTATTTGTTACACTACATCCACGCGAAAATTACTAAATAGATTTGGATGAATTTTGGCACACATATAGTAGATAGCCTGGATTAAATCATAGGGTATTTTTCATCCCGATATTTTAACGGGAACGCGAACAACGGTGGAAACCGCGGGCGGCCGCTTGTAATAATAAAAATATGTATTAATTTATCAACAGCACAGGTAAATTAGTTTTCATTGCCTAAAAAAATGTTGTACTTCCTGCCACGACCATCAATGATTTTATCTAATCTTTAGGCGGTAAATTTTGGTAGTCAGCATCATATATATACACAGCTCACGTGCTCATATAATAAAGAACATCCAAAGTGATCAAATATAACGGTACAACCATAGTGTTCTTAAAAATGAGAACTCTATAGAGCGTTCTATGACGTTGTCATCAATTTGAATACTTGAGTTCTAACTATATTTTTGATCACTTTGGATGTTACTGAATACTTGAGCACATTGACTGAGTCTACATTTATGATGTTGACTGTACTATCAAGACCATAGAGATAGGAAAATATAGATTTCCTCTAAAGATACTGATAATGGCTATGATCTTGATAGTACGAAATTCCAAAATGGGTATACAAACTAGTAAATATTCTAAGCAATTATGTACCGTTTTGAAATCCCTGAATTAAAAAAGTTTAAGCTTGATCGTGCTACAAAGTGATACTTTCCAGCACGACTTTCGTATCTCTAAGACTCTTATAGGAGGAAATTCCTAAATAGGTGTAAAAAATTGTACATTTTCTAAGCTATTTAATGCCGTTTTGAAATGCATGAATAACACAAATTTTTGGTGTACGTAACAAAACGTGGTGTTCGCGTTAGGGGTCAATTTTTTCCAGCACGACCATTGTACCACTTAGATCTAGCTAGTAGGTAAAAATCTTCAAATCAGGGGTAAAAATAGTACAAAATCCAAGCAATTTTTCACTCCCTAACTAAAGATATGAGACAATCATCAATAGTCGTGGCAGGAAGTACAACACAAAAAAACATTCTAAAAATAACCCTGATATGCATAATGTGTGACGAACTGGAGCTAACCTCACGCAAAAACGGCTGAACGGATTTGGATGAAATTTGGCAGGCAGATAGTTTAAAGCCTAGATTAAAATATCGGATGATTTTTATCCCGATATTCATGGTAAAATTATGATTAACTCACATTTTCTAATGTTTTAAAAACTCTCGGCTGGTTTACTACGATCGATTCAGCAACATGGCCCTGCAACAAGAAACATGAGTATAATACAATCTAAATACAAACAATCATTGAGTCCAATTTACCAACTGTAGATAAGATAAACGTGGCTTTAAAAAATCGTAATCTATTAAAACTAAAAAAAAAAAAACGATTATTAAATATATTTTAGTGTTAATCTGCCGTTAGTTCTCTGTCTGATTTCATTCAATAAACAGTATATTCCATGAAAAGGTTTACGGCCAGTTTCAATAATCTATCCCTAACAAGAGGATAGTCTATCTTGGTTACGTTACTTAGCAACCGCTGTTATTTTCGGTTATTTTAGGCTGAATAACAAAAATATCTAGGCAACAAAGCTCTTAAGCCTATCTCTTACCGTAGACAAGTTATTGAAACCGACCGTTATGCCTGCTACACATGTAACGATTTATCGTAGCGACTAATCTGTGCAAACCGATTTGCGCGATTTATCGATCGTGTGTATGATAAATCGTTGCAGATTATCGTCCATCGGTGGCAGTTGAAATTTCTATTAGATAAATCGTTGTCGATTGCGTTTGCACAGTTTTATCGTCGCGTGTGGATGGCGATCGTTCAGTTCGCGCCAGTACGTTAAAATGTACTCTGTGTACGTCACGGAGCTCGCTTGTGTGCGCACGTGCTGATCGCTCTCTGCGAAATGACTGATTTGAGTATGTCTTCTCATTCATCCTCAAATAATTATGCCACTCTTTCGAAGCGAATTTCAACTCATTTAATAAGTTGGCATGAGAAAATAGCTTCCTTTTCGTAAGCCATTCTTTACACCACACATTCTGCGTCTTTTTTTTCTTTAAACACATAACCAGGCCAAATTAATATCGCAAGTGTTTCATCATCTTCCATCGTAGATGATATGGTTCTTGCGTGAGCTTCTGTGGAGAACTGACGATCGACGTCTATATCGGAGGCCTGTGGAGACACTAGGAACGTTCGATTTATCTGCACAGTCTGAAATCGCTACGATATATCGTTACGTGTGTAGCAGCAGGCATTAGTCGACAAATGTCTTGCCAGACGAGTTTAAAACGCCAGATTCTACAATGTCAGATTATTGAATCGAAATTTTGAATTTTTTGCTCGAAATTAAATACTTGTGATGACGTTATTCATCACAACATATATTTATTTGGATAAGGATTAATCCATCAATTTCAAATATATAATTAAATGGTTTATAATGACATGAGTCACCTTAAAACGTAGACATATTATATTGCTGGAGACTTTTTTAGATCTTTTGAAGGGAAAAATTTCGTCACAAATGAGTTTTGCGTCACTAACAGTACACGCAATGTACGCAACGGAACCTTTCAAAAGGAACATTTTTCATTTAAATTCAATATCATTTATTGTGTAGGCTGTTACAAGCACTTATGAACGTCAAAGAAGCTCCGGCATCGGTTCACAAACCCTACGGCGGGAGACCTTGTAACGAGAAGAACCGGCAAGAAACTCGTCAAGGGCTGTTTTTTCTCCTTGTTTTATTTCATACAGAGTCGTCAAATTGAAAAGATCGATGCTCCTATTGTTGGTAACGTGATGTTTTATCGTGTTTAAGGTCTGACTGCATTTGCAGTCGTTAAAACTCGCCCGTCACGGCCTATTCTCCTCATCCATCCATAAGGAAGGCCAGTGCCCCAGCAGCGGGGACATTAAAGGGTGATGGTGATGATGGAGCAGAACCTCTATTTTTGAATCACTCGTCGTGCGAATGGCAGGCGAAAGAGGAGTCGATTACGCGATTAGCGACCTCGCAAGCGTTGTCATAGCACGCTTTTCGCTTTGCCCCTCGCACGCTCGTGCTGGGAGGCGGTACTACAGGCGAAAAGCGAAGCTATGTTTATACGTGCAAGGTCGCTTTTACGGAATACGGAAACCCAAACGTCGCACAAAAATCAGTAGAATCTCGAGACGAGTGAATCAAAAAAAGAGCTCCTGTAAACTCTCCGTGGATACGTGCAAGGTCGCTTTTACGGAATACGGAAACTCAAACGTCCCACGAAAATCAGTAGAATCCTCGAGACGAGTGAATCAAAAATAGAGCTCTTGTAAACTCACCGTGGATACGTGCAAGGTCGCTCGCTATGTTTATACGTGCAAGGTCGCTTTTACGGAATACGGAAACTCAAACGTCACACAAAAATCAGAAGAATCCTCGAGACGAGTGCATCAAAAATAGAGTTCCTGTAAACTCACCGTGGATACGTGCAAGGTCGCTTTTACGGAATACGGAAACTCAAACGTCGCACGAAAATCAGTAGAATCCTCGAGACGAGTGAATCAAAAACAGAGCGAAAAAAAACAGCCCTTGACGAGTTTCTTGCCGGTTCTCTCGTTACGCGGTCTCCCGCCGTAGGGTTTGTGAACCGATGGCGTATCTTCTTTGACGTTCATAAGTGCTTGTAACAGCCTAGACTGAATAAATGATATTGAGTTTGACTTTGAGGTCGTGTAAACTGACCGTGGTGTTCATGTGCGCGTAGAGCACCTGCTTGCGCATGTAGCCGGCGCCGCACGTGAGGCACTCGTAGGGCTTCTTGTCGCTGTGCACGAACCGGTGCATGTTGCGGTTGTCGCGCGAGTTGAACGACTTGCCGCACACCTGCGAGGGAACAGAGAGACGCGGTTTCGTTGTAACACTTGTTGTAATAATAATAATAATATAATATTTCATACAGTCACACCGATTATCTAGCCCACGTTGAGTATCATGAAGACCTTGTGTTATGGATACTAGATAGCGGATAAACATACTTATATACTTTTTTTTTTGTAAATACATACATAATATACTTATTAAACATCCAGACCAAGACAAATAGACATGTTCATGCACACAAATATTTGTTTTGTCCGGGGATCGAACCCGGGACCTCTGGCGCAGAAGGTGGGGTTAGTACCCCTGCGCCAAACAGGTCGTCGTTGTAAGTGCTCAAATGTATCTATATTCTTAATTCAGATTCGCAAAATTTGTGACGACTCGATAGGGACTTTGGCGCGTAGTACGCGGCCGAGTAAGGTATCAAATTAAAGGTACTCGAGTCTATTTGTTCCGAAAACTATAAAATATACAAAATGTTAAACGTGATGATCACAAACTGCAATTAAAGATTTTCGCATAATTTGGAATTTTTCGTCGATCGACGAACCCGAGTATCGGGTTGTAACCGCCCTAGTTTTTTCATTGTATTTGGTTTTTGGCATTGTATTTTTAACACAGGTCCTTACTATGTGAGGCACCTAGTATGAACTCCAGCCTCTCACGAAGGTTTTTTCTGGCTTCTTTTATTTTTTGTAATTTAGTTATACATTTATGCTATAAGGACATAAGAAACATAAATTGATTTTGTAACTACCTCTCTAACCTTGTGAAGACTGAAAGATATTTATTATTTATTTGGTATATGTACAGACACGAGCAATGACATGTATATGTTGCGGCTAATTTATTTATTTACATCGTAACTAACAACTATTTGCCAAGACATTACAACATAATAGAAAAGATAAAATATTTGCAATAAAACTAATAGCCGAAGTGCGGCTACACCTAGTTTAGCCGCACTTCGGCTATTAGCCGTAACATGTACACTTTACGACCTCATCGCATTAACGCACACGGAAACAAAGTGGCAACCAGGATTAGAAAATTAACATATATATTTAAAAACCTCCGACATGTTCTTGATCCATTATCTCTTAAAAATATTTATTTCGCTTTTGTGCAATCAATTATTTCTTACTGCATCACCACTTGGGGTGGCGCCCCGAAAACAAACTTGATTAAACTAGAAAGAGCTCAAAGGTTAATTTTGAAGGTTAGTTTGTTTAAGACTCGACGCTATTTTACTGCTGATCTATACAATGATGCTAAAGTTTTGACGGTTAGACAGTTATACATATTGAGCACTATCTTGCGACAACATCGGCTCATTCCCGATAATAAGCAAATAAGTGGTCGTAGATTTTATAAGGTCTATAATACAACTAAAGTTAATACTAGTTTTGGCCAGAAATTTTTCTACTATAGAGGATGCAGACTATATAATATTATGAACAAACAACTCAATATCGTTAACAATTGTGCTCATGAATTAAAAAACAAAATCAAGGAACATCTGCTTAAGCTCAACTATGATAACACTGAATATTTACTGAAGTCTTAAATTAAATTCATAACACTTTAATACATAATATACACAATATAAATTATACATACGTTACCTAAGTACATATATTTAATATAAAACAGCTCTAAATAACTTTTATTGTTGATTGTTTTTTTTTATTTACAGCTTATAATTATACTGATTTTGTCTTAGATTAGTTATATATACTATGTATAGAATAAGGATACCAAAATTGTCACGAGGGCGGAGATCCTGGTATCCTTTAATACAGGCTTCGGCTTAGCTTAGGTGCCAGTCTCCTTACAAATAGATGTTTACATCATTTGTTGGTATTGGATTTAGACATAAGACTGTTTGTAAAGAGAAAAATAAAAACATTATTATTATTATTATTATTATTAAAGCTCTCTCTGTTCACAAAAGTCATTCAATATTGCAATGTGACAAGATTGCTTAGTGTTTCTATGTCATTGCACGTGACTGTACTTGCTAGCTAGCCTTAAATAAATAAATAAACAAAGTATAGAACAAAACGTAGACTGTATACAAAACTTGTGCATTTTAATTACGTAGGCACACATCAATTCCCAGAACCGCTGCACCACATAGGTGCACACCACTATATAGTATGTATAATACCGGAGTAATTCAAAGCGAATAAAATTGCAGTTACCATTGCGCGCCAGTCCTGGCCGCTCGTCACCCAATCTCTTGGTTTTATTTCACACCTTCTGAACTCTAAAAAATATTGTTTGGTAGACAGTATCTACTTCCCCAATAAGTAACCTTCAGATTCATTAACAACCAACAACTACAAACATCTTTTCCTACTTACGGAATAAGTTTGTGAATAGCAGAAAGTTTACGAAATAAAGTGCCTAAACAAAACTTTGCGCATTTTTCGTTATAATTGTGCTACAATGCTTCTTCTTTTTTTTATATAATGGCGGTGCCGTTTTGAATTTCGGCAGTATCCAGTTTTTTGGCTACAATGCCACAAGGTTTATAATGAACGTGGCAAAAAAAGAACTTACATGAAATGTCATTCTTGACAGTTGTGCAGCGCCTCTGCAAATGTTAAATTAAAGCCTTGTTGAACTTACGATAAGGTCTTTAATGAACGTGTCAAAAAAAGGAACCAACACCGCTATCTTGTGTTTATGTCAATTTTGACAGTTACAGCGCCCCCGTCCGCGTTCAATATAACCCTCGTCGCACTGTACAAATAAGTTACGATTCAGTGAATATCTTATATCAAACTTGGACAAGATAAGTAAGCTATTAAAATAATGCTATTACAAATAAACGATTTGTGTTTGTATTTGTAATGTGGTTCAATGGTATTTGATGTTTAACAGCATTTAACGAAAGCTTTATGATGTTTTATTAAGCCCATCATTTCTAAAATAAGATTATGAAATGAATGACAGTTATTGGTGATTATGGAGTCAGAGATAATCTCTGACTCTATAATCAGAGATTGATTACAAGAACAATTTGAAAGAAACATCTTTACAGATATTTGACTATCGATTAAGATGAAATAACGAATTAAGATGATGAGACGAATGCGAGGATATTTCTCTCATTGATGTAACGACGGTGGCCAACAACGTAGAAAGGTGAGTATACTAGAAAAATTCAACGTGTCCTCATAGGTCTCTGTAGCATAATCTATATACTTAATTCGGGTACGCAAAATTTGTGACGACTCGATAGGGACTTTGGCGCGTAGTACGCGGCCGAGTAAGGTATCAAATTAAAGGTACTCGAGTCTATTTGTTCCGAAAACTATAAAATATACAAAATGTTAAACGTGATGATCCAAACTGCAATTAAAGATTTTCGCATAATTTGGAATTTTTCGTCGATCGACGAACCCGAGTATCGGGTTGTAACCGCCCTAGTTGGTTCGAATCCCGTCAGGGCGTCATGAGACTGGTTGCTTTTTCTAGTATATTTTTTTGTTTAATATTTATCACATAAAAATAGCATTGTAAAATGATAAATTTAAAAGTTATAACTGAGTGTTTTACCTCGCAAACGTAAGGCTTCTCCCCGCTATGTATCCGGGCGTGTTTCTTGTAGTGCTCGGGGTACACGAAGGTCGCGCGGCAAATGTTGCATTGTAGGGGCCGCTCGCCAGTGTGGGCCGCCTTTAGGTGGTAGTCTAGTAGTCTAAACAATGTTTAAATAATTTAGGGTTTCATTAAATATCTTTCTTATTTTTTTAATATTAGCCTGGATTAAAACATTTGATAAAAAAATTATCCCGATTCCCACGGAAACGGGAACCATACGGGTGAAACCGTATGATAGAAGAAGATGAGATAAAATGCTAAATTTTTTTTAAACCGTAAACGGGAACAAAGCGTCGTACAACCGAGACCCATGTAATGAATGGGTGGGCAAATAAATCCCGTGAAGATTTCGTTTACAAAAACCTACTGTAGTACAGTAGGCAACTACTGTCTTTGATAGAACCACAAATCAAGCATGTCACTGGAAGGAATCAGTGTGTTCCGCCAATGTTACGATTAATAATAAATTTACGTTTTTATGCAACAGGATAAAAAGAGTTAAGAGTTATGTTTGCGTACCTAAACTTTGATCAAAGCTACTTTGTCACAGTATACTTTGATCATGGATTTCATCTTAAGCTCAGACAAATGTCGTACGTAATTGTCATCGACTGACGTACAATATATCAAATAAATACGGCAGCTTTTAAGCGCATCTAATCTCCTGCTCCAACAAATGCAGTTCGCAATGTTTACATCTCACTTGTACACTTTAGTTCTTCAATTTGCCTACCTAATACCTTATCAGAGAAATAGTGAATTATCTGAGCATTGAAAAATCAGTATTTAGTTTAAAACTTAAAGTCGTAACCGATTTTGATAAAATTTCAAGCGAACTATCTCACAAGAAAACTCATTGGAACAAAAAAAGATCATGAAAACCAGTACGTCATCATTCATTTTTAATGTAAAACGAGAACGTGCCATAACCCACCACGCGGGCCCAATAAGGATTGGTGGGCCAACGGCTTAACGTGCCTTCCGAAGCACGGAGGAGCTCGAGATAGTAAATTTTTGGTCACCCATCCCGTGACCGACCATTGCAAAAGTTGCTTAAACTTTCTGACCCCGGGCCATACTAATGACATGCCAAAAAAACCATTTACCTAAAATAATACTTTTCTATAAAATTTTATAAGTTACCGTACATACCATATTTTTTCAATCTGTAAACTGTATTAGATTGATGAATATTTTAACCATGTTCAGATAATAAACTAAAAAAACTATAACATCAACAGTATGTTTGTTTTATGTGGTTAGAAATAGCAAAAAACACAAACAAAAAAACAACCCCAAAAAACATCACGATTTTCAATAATGTCAAATGTCACTTCAAACCAAAGAGTAGATTATAATTTTTATCACAGATTGGAGTATATTTATCGGGTTCGATTCTGAAATCAAGATGTTCATACAAGACTAAACTCTAACTATTAGAAAATTATGGGTTTCGGCTGAAATTCGGAGAGGACACCGGTGTCCGGTCGGGGTTTGACTTAGCGCGTGAACCATTGCGCCACGGGCTCCTCTACAGAAAATCAGTACACAAAAGTTTAAAAAACCCGTCATTCGGCCGGTGAAGCGCCAGAGATGAGATATTATTGAAATAAAACAACTTTTACGAATATCAAACGCGTTATTTATGTTGTAATTGTCCGTATTTTTTGGAATTTTAGGGGTTTTTTGATTTTCCCGACGTTTCGGCACCTTTTCAGCTGCCGTGGTCACGGGATGACTTTCATTCCGTGACCACTAAATAATATATTTTTCAAAATAATTATATTTTTTTAAGTTATTTACTTATAAAAAATCACGTATTTAAATAGACACAGCAAGTACCTTCTCCTCTTAAACTTCTTAGGGCACTGCGTGCACATGTGCCGTTTGTCGTCCAAATGTGTCGCCCTCTTGTGCGAGTGCAGGTTCGAGCGCTGGGTGAAGGTGGCGCCGCATATATCACACGCGAAGGGACGTTCACCTGGAAATGTGATTTTTTTTTAATGACGCTTTAACTAAATAAATAAATAAATATTTGCATACAATCACACCAATTATCTAGCACCACGTTAAGTCGTCGGCATTGAAATCGGCTTCATTTGACAGATGGATGTTACACATTGCTGCTTCTTTTTGACACAAATGAAAACTTACCAAAGACTAAGAGCAATATGTCACATCCATCTGTCAAATGAAGGCGATGTCGATGCCGACAACACTTGCGCGGTAGGGCCTAAGTTTCATAAAAACTTGTGTTATGGATACTAGATAACGGATAATATACTTATATACTTTTTTTTGTAAATACATACATAATATACATATTAAATACCCAGACCAAGACAAATAGACATGTTCATGTACACAAATATTTGTCTTGTCCGGGGATCGAACCCGGGACCTCTGGCGCAGAAAGGCGGGTTTAATACCACTGCGCCAAACAGGGGGCTAATTGTCTTATCTTAATATCTATCGCAATACCTTTCATTTACATACTTCAAGCCGTCACTATATGACATTTGAAAGGGATTGTGATCGGGACGCGTTTAGAAAGGTATTGGATGAACGAAATTTAATTGTCTAAGCAAAGTGACACACGAAAATATCTTTCAAATGTATGGAGAAGTGTCAAATGAAGTGTCGTTTAAAACATCATTCGGTCTGAAAGGGATTGCGACTATAAGTACAAAATTCCACAAATCACAATCACAATAACTGAGATAGAGTGAAGGGATTTGAAATTAGACAATAAGGGGGCAGGTCGTCGAATAAATAGTAACCCGTCATCCTAGGAATGTGTCGAAACGTCGATCGAGAAACCTAAAAAACAATAAATATGTACATGGAATATTATATATAAAGCAGTTTGACAAAGCTGTGCGGTAAATATCCGGAAAAGTTGTTTTTTCAAAAACATTATTATATACATTTTATATATTTTAGGACTAGCGGATCCCCGCGGTTTCACCCGCGTGGTGCCCGTTCCCGTGGGAATATCGGGATAAAATATATCCTATGTCACTCGGGAGAAATGTAGCTTTTTAATGGTCTAAGAACCTTCTAAATCGGTCCAGTAGTTCCTGGGATTAGCGCGTTCAAACAAACAAACTTTTCAGCTTTATAATATTAATAAGTATAGATTTGCCAACGAAGGTATGTATATGCATCATACCACCAAGTAAACCAAGAACACTTGTGATACAATGATAGCTTCGGTAGACCCCCAGGCTGTGTCGAGTGTCGAACGCTTTGTCTATAACGAATAAATAAATAAAACAAACATAAAACTGTACCTGTATGTATCCTCATATGGTCCCTTATCTCAGCTCGTCGCGCGAAGGACTTGTGGCAAGCCGGACAGGAGTAGGGCTTCACCCCTGTGTGGATCACACCGTGGACTTCCAGGTTGTGTTGGGTGGCGAACGCTTTGTCTACAAAGAACGAATAAATATAATAATATACCATTTGACAACACATACATAAAAGTAAGTAAAAATATTGATACTTATGATAAATTTTAAATAGAAAATTATTGGAAAAAGTCAACTCGGCCAGAAGTGAATTCTCAGATGGGACTCGAACCACGACCTTTGGAAATCCGGTCCAATGCTCTAATATAAAAAAAAAACAAAGCAAAAAAAAAAACGGGAAAAAATAGAGAAAAAAAAAGAATAAACCGCAGTGCAGTGTTATGTGATGCAAAAACTGGGACTCAGCTCAGTAAACGCAACAGAGAAGATCTACTGCACTGGTATCTGCTGAATCCAATTAAGACGCTATACGAAAAATGTACGTACTTTTTGTTATAAAACTAGAGGATGGTTAGAGATGTTACAAATCTGGTAATAAAATATATATTTCTTCGTACCCTTATCTAGATTAGTAAAGTTTCAGAAACACGATTTTATGATTTTGCTTTGATACTTTTTCTTTTCGAAAAGACCCCTAAAAAAACGAAAATTCAAGATTATTCCCAAATAAAGTTACAAATTATTATTGTAAATTGGTTTTCATGTCTCATATTCTGAAAGTAACTCATAACTTGCCTAAAATGCGGTTTGAAAGTGATATGTGGCGGCCCTAGGGCTGTAATTAATTTGAAAAAAGAATAGGGGGTGTCATGTCAAATCGATATATGTACCCCTATTACGAGTTTGCTTAACATGACATTTACAGGACTCGTGAGCGTAGACTATCGGATACACTGCTCATGTTGGTAAAACAGTCGCTAAATATAAAAGAGACAGAGCTACATTTTACATTAACGTTTACTGTAACGTCGAGTTTGCCAAACTCGTAATAAGCCTACTGTAATCTCTTTGGACTTTTATTTACCAAAGGTATGTAGGCAAAGGCACAGAAGCCTATACAGCTTATTTTGCTACATTATAAAATAATGAAAACCGTAGAAAACTTACAATTTTTTTTTTTGAATATTCTGTTTGATTTTAATTTCCTCATATTCAAAATGAAAAGTAGAGTGTTTACTTCGGATGTATGGACCCATACAGTCTCGAACTATAGGCGCCCTCACTTCGTTCGGGCGCCAAAACACTCGACTGTTATGGGTGTCATACAGCCCTTGGTAAACAATCTACTATTAATTAGTGGACAACGATAATATTTAGCATCACGTTGTTTCTTTAATCGCTATAGTTATTTACTACGAAGTGATTTCGTGGTTTTTTCGCCTAATCTGCAAAATTGGTCTCGCTCCCGCGCGCCTCGTTTTCTAATTGCTATCTCGCTTCAGTCGTATATCGCCTTAAATATCTCATACACTCCTATGGTTGCTCACTGTGCTATAAGTATTACCTGCTTAAATTATATTTTAGTATTTTTTATTTATGCGCATCTTTTATCTTATTTTTATATGCGCCTCTTGGTTTTACAATACTTATGTGTGTATGTATTTAAGTACACTTTTTTACATTACGCGACCAAACGATGTCAGGGACGCTGCTGAAAATCAGTGTCTGGTTCCTTGGAACCATCAACACTGAGCTGAGTTCCTTTTCAGACTGCCGCTGCTGCACACTCCGGTATGTTACTTTTAAGCTGAATGTCTTAGTTTTCAGTTTTGTTTGTTCTCTCTTTTGTAAGTAATGCCTCAAAAATTTATTTTAGTTGTGATAAATATTAAACAAGAAAATATACTAGAAAAAAACAACTAGTATCATGTCGCCCTGACGGGATACGAACCCACATCCTTGGGAGTCCGGCCCAATGCACTAACCAATTATGCTACAGAGACCTATGAGGACACGTCGAATCGTTCTAGTATATTCACCGTTCTACGGTGTTGGCCACCGTCGCTTCATCAATGAGAGAAATATCCTCACATTCGAAAGAAACATCTTTACAGATGTTTGACTATCGATTAAGATGAAACAGCGATCTAATTATAACTTTTTTTAATTTTGCATTTTACAATGCTATTTTTATGTGATAAATATTAAACAAGAAAATATACTAGAAAAAAAAAACAACCCCGTTAATATTAATATATAACCGTAACCCATTAATATTTATCACATAAAAATAGCATTGTAAAATGCAAAATTAAAAAAAGTTATAATGTATTTTAGTTGTTGTGTTGTTGTGGTTTCTTAATAAATATTTTATCTATCTATCTATCTATGGCAAAGCAACAGACAGAAATAATCATCATCAAAGCTCCAGCTCAAACCCTAAGAAATGCTACAGATTATCCAAGTCTGACGCCATAACAACAATGTTTTCAGCATTGTTGTGTTCCCGCAGTTAGAGATAAGATAGCCAGTTCCTCAGTGATTGAGGATTCCGGGAGAGGCTCGCCTCCATCTTCACCCTAACAGTTTCCACGTCGTTCATAAAAAAAATTGAGAGTTAAATGTCTAAACATCACCCTCATCATTTTGCCATATCTCAACAACGCCACATTTGGCATTGGCTAGGTCCAAGATGTTTGCAAACAATAGTGAAAAGTTGCCAGCTCTCAATAGTTTTCAAATATACTATGCCAATTTACAAGCTTTAACTATCTGCTCCACGGGGCTATTACCTAAAAACTTGCAATTATCGCGCAGATATCGCGCGATCGCTGCGGAACGTCAAAATATAAATGGTATTACGTATGTGATTGCTGGCTAATCACTCGCCGATGGTTCGTATAGCGGCGTCTCACGCTCCCGCGCTCCCTACCTAGGTGCAAGAGTGAGACGCCGCGTGTTGCTATGACGCTAGCGCCAAAAACAATCTGGTAGCAATAACAGGAACTGAATGAATGCACATTGTAGTTCATCTTTTGTTCGGTAGAGGCTGCACTGTTGATACGTGACGTAAAGCAATTATCGCGCAATTTCTGCTGTCGCGTTGCTGTTGCAAAGATAGGTAATGCAACAGCAACGCGACAGCAGACTGGAAAGGTAGCAGCTGGTACATTCTATGATTTTCTTTCATTCCCAGCCAAGCAATGACAAATGTGCCATCGTCGAGGTTTGGCTAAGAGAGTGATGTTTATACATTTTACTCTCAAACTGCACCATTAAGGAAACTACCGCCTTTTTTTTAATCCTGTATACACAAAATAAAAGAAAAACTGTTTAAAAAATTATACAGTAACTGAAAGAGAACAAGTTATCTATATACAGTGGTGGTTACATAATTAACGAACTGTAAAATCGCGTGTAACAAATAAAGAACTAACTTACTGCAAACAGTACAGATGAACTCTTTCAGGCCAGAATGCGTCTTTTCGTGCTGAGTGAGATTCTGTTGTGTGAAGAAACTCTTCATGCATTGCTTACATTTGAAGGGGCGAGGCCGCGTCTGTCAAGAAAAAAGATAGAAATTAAATTATGTAAGTGCTCATTCACACGATGACCATTAGTGTTTTTCGACGTTTCGTCTTTTTTCATGAGTCTTGTGCATGTGTTCACACACACATTAAGAATCATGAAAAATTACATAAAGGTATAATGTCACGTACCTTCTTTTAAAAACCACGATCGTCAAACACATGAATCGTGAATTCGTGAATATTCTGATATTCTGTTTTTTACGAATCGTAAAAACACCATTCCGTTTGCAATGTCAATGACCATCTTTGTATTAGAGAGCAATTTTTTTAGATTTCATTACTAATTCCATACCTAAAGTTGTTCTTTGTGGCAAAATCTTTCTACATTATTATGTTCCTCATCCTCATCAGCCATTTTCAACGTCCCCACTGGTGGGACACTGGTCTTCCTTATGGATGGATAAGGAGAATAGACCCACCACGCGGGCCCAAAGCGGATTGCTGGGTTTAAACGACTGCAAATGCAGCCGGGACCGACGGCTTAACGTGCCTTCCGAAGGAAGAGCTCGATATAGTAAATTTTAGGTCACCCATCCTAAAACCGACCATCGCGAACCACTGCGCCTCGGGCTCCTCAATTTTCTGTTATTCTATATTTATTTTCAATTCAATTATTATGTTATTCTATAGAAATTGTCACCGAGTGGGTCTTCAAATGCGCCTGATAAGTATAATTGGACGCGTACGTTTTCCCGCATGCGGAGCACACGTACGGCCGATTGCCCGCACGCACGTTCATGTGTTCATTGAGCATATTTCTGGAGTTAAACTTATAGATATTAGAGGTAAAAAAAAATGTGAAATACTAGCGCTGTCTTGTGGTTTTACCCGCGTGGTTCCTTTTCCCGTAGGAATATCAGGTTAAAAAGTATCCTATAACGGGTCAAACATTTAAGTAATTTTTCTATAGATTTAAAATGTCGTGTATTTTATGATGTTTTTAGTTTGCTGACGTTTCGACACCTTTCCAGGGGTCGTGGTCACGGGTGACTGGCTACTTATAAGTCTACCTTACGAAATAACAATATTAAGTTAGCGAAGAAAGACCTATGAGTAGCAAAAAGTAAAAGTAAATTCTCACCGAATGCGTTTTCAAATGCGCCTGATAAGTATACTTGGACGCGTACGTTTTCCCGCATGTGGAGCACACGTACGGCCGATTGCCCGCATGCACGTTCATGTGTTCATTGAGCATATTTCTAGATGGGAACTTCTTCTGGCATTCCGTGCATTGGTGCACCTTGGTTTTGTTGATGATGGCCTTGTCTTTATTAGCGTGGGTCTCTGGAAATTATAAAAGGTAATTTATGACATGATCGTGATTTTGGTTTGCAATTTCCTGCAAGTCCATGGAAACTGAAAATAAAGAAATAACATTAACCTGGAGATATATTTTTGAATCATTTGAATTAAGGAATCGCAAGATTCGGATGCGAATGCTAAAAAGCGTATTTTTTAATTCCAACTCGCATTAGGGATAGTGCATATTACAACTAAATAGTTGAACAGCTATTTAGTATAGGATTTTTTAATTTTAGCATTTTTCAATGCTATTTTTATACTAATGATAAATTTTAAATAGAAAAATTGTGGAAAAAATCAAGTGAATTCTCAGATGGGAATCGAACCCACGACCTTTGGAAATCTGGTCCAATGCTCTAACCACTGAGCTACCGAGACTTGCGGACCACCGTCGAAATTCTCCAATACTTTTATATTTTTAATACGCTGTAGGCCAGCGTCGTCACATCAATGCTAGGAATTATCCTTGCATTCGAAAGAAACATCTTATCAGGTGTTTGACCACATGAGCAGGCAGCGCCTTAAATTCTTTAGCGGTTCGCATTAGAAATGTGTCAGCAAAGCGCTTGGTATGGACCGTTGCAATGTCAACGACGTACGGGTGATAAGCTAATCTGCGTCAAGTACCCGATAGTGGAAGGGGCTGGAGGAACAAGGTCATGCAGTTCTCTTGCACTCTCCAAAGTGTATCCCACTAACCTATATCGAGATAGACGGTAAAAGTGTACCTACCTTGCGTGCCAAAAGTTTGATCCACGGTCAAAGTTTTACGACCTAAGTCAGTGCGCTTGAGACCATTGCCATGAAAACACGCGTCACTCAGAAACGAAAATGGTTAATTGTGCAGTGTTTTCTAGCAAGAGCTCGTCAGTTACATTTACACATCACTAAGTCTCGCTCGTGACGTCATCGTAGGTACGAAAAATTCGACACACTAGGTTCTCATACAGTTTGAAGCGTTGTTTTCGTCTATCTCGATAAAGGTCTGTGGTGTATCCTATAAAAATTTTACTCTCAAGCCGCACCTTTAAAGGTCAGCTAACCCCTCTAAGGATTAATGGCATGGGTGTATGTATGTTATTAGTAATTTAACCAAATGTGAATTTTTAACCGCCTCTATGGACTAATGGTAACAACTATCGGTATCAGACCCAGGGGTCCCGAATTGCTTCATCAATGTGAGGAATATCCTCGCATTCCAAGTTTTTAAAATGTTCCAAGGTCAACAAATCAACCAGCGGGGCTTTTACCTAAAAATTAGCAATTATCGCGCCAGATATCGCGCAATTGCTGCGGAACGTCAAAATAAAAATTACTAATCGCTCGGTGATGGTTCGTATACCGGCGTCTCGCTCTCTCGTGCTCCAACCTAGGTGCGAGAGTGAGACGCCGCGTGTTGCTATGACGCTAGCGCTGAAAACAATTTGGAAGCAATAACAGGAACTTAATGAATGCACATTGAAGTTCATCGTTTGTTCGGTAGAGGGCGCACTGTTGATATGTTACGTAAAGCAATTATCGCGCAATTTCTGCTGTCGCATTGCTATGCTAAATATAGGTAATAGCCACGCGGGTTCGATTCCCAACCAGTACATATTGTTTTCGGTTTGGTTGGTGTAAGTCCGCCTGATTAGCTACCACCATCTTATCTAAAGTCTGACGCCATAACAACAATGTTTTCAGCATTGTTGTGTTCCAGCAGTTTCCTCAGTGATTGAGGATTCCAGGAGAGGCTCGCTTCCATCTTCAGCCTTAGCCCAGATGTTACGGATTTAAAATATTGCATTTGATTTTTGTATGCAGCTTAATAAATATTGACTTAGAAAAAAAATATAAAAACATATATTCTTAGTGTAAATTCGAAAAAAATTGTGTTGTTTATAAGAAACGCTAGTAAAAGCTAAAATACCCACATTTTCTTTAATATTTTTATAATTTTTGTGGTGCTCTATGTGTAGTTTTAAAAAGAACGGTAGTCAAACAAATCTTATCAAACATTATTGTCGGAAGTCAATATTACGCAAACCCTAATGACATCTTCGTACATTTTCTATGAAATATTTATCAACCGCCTCACTCACTCATCCTCTGGTTTCACTATCTGGTTTGCCATAAAAATTACTGCTGTATTCAGCCAATTTCAGCTTCTTCAGCCAATTACAAGCAACTAAATTATCTCAGTCCGTGAACAGACTATAGCTAGTTTCGGTGAACATACTCACCTAAATGCGCGGTGTACTCGGCCCGTTTCCTCACAACCACTCCACACATGAGGCATATGTAGGCACGTGCGTTGTGTTCCTTCTTCAGATGGGCCATTATTATTTCTGCATTGCCTTTTACCGGATCAACTAAAAGAGAAAAAATCAATATTATGGAACTTAAAACGTGATGTGAATTTTGCATTTTACACTGCTACATGAGACAAGTTGCTTTTTTCTAGTATATTTTCTTGTTTAATATTTATCACATCCTTTTCAATTACCAATAAGGCCCTGTTTTACAATGTCAAAGTAAGTATGTTTAACGTGACTGCCAAACATCTGTCAAGAAAGCTACTCAGTAAGTAAGCACGAATAACTATCGAAATAGTATCGAGTAAGTATCGAGCACTTAATGTCAAAAAATGTATAGGAAAATGTAGTTCCGTTTAGTCCGGTAGGAACTCTGCTCAATATGTCATTTTTTTTTTACTTGCCTTCCTCGATACTTACTCGAAAGTTATTATTATTATTAGTTAGAAACGATCTATTTGACAAACACGTTTGTCATAAGTAAAACGCATCAAACATAGCCGCAGACCGTCAAATAAAGACAAATACGAAAATCTGACAGAAAGGAATTTGAACTTTTTTGGATGGAGGCTGGCCTCGTCAAATCCGTAGTATGAGACGCCATTTTGAAAATTGTTCAAAATAACGTCGCACCATAATACCTAAATAGATAAACAAGGTATACACAGAGGAAAAAAAAAGTGTCACGTTAGCCAGATAATAGGAGTTAAAAATTTATATGAGTAGTCTACTCTAAATATTTCTGTAGCCGCCTCGGCAGAACTCGTGCAACCTATTGTTGATGATCGCTCGGTATTGCATTTTTTGTCGCACCCGCATAGTGTGCGTATGCGCATGGTCCGCGTGTGTGCGCTGTGCAACTAGTTAATACGATAACCAGTTTTTGACCTAGTTTGTATAAACTATATGAAATGCATTTGCGCTGCGCAGCTATAATAACATTTAACTATAATTTTTAGTAATAATATCTCATTCAACATCAGTTCTTATGAGAATAAATATCTTTAAACATAAAAATGAATAATGCCGACCCAAAATATCACCTTTGTATCTTTAAGTCCAATCATTGCACTACTGATTACTTACCTTTTTTCTTGTTTAACTGACATAACAAGCATTTGTAAATATTCGAGTCGTCACTTTCCCTTTCCACAATGTTCTGAAGCTGAAAGAAAAAGAACGCTACGTGTAAAAAATGGTCCCATATTTAATTCTTTCGAACCAAGTACTTAACACTATTTCTTGGAAAACCGAATTTTATGGCTGTTTTATCTAAATCGATTGTAAAACATTGTTATAAACAATTATTTCGAATGAGAGAATATTCCTCTCATTGATGAAACAACGCTAGCTTACAGCGAGCATAGAGAAGTGAATCAACTAAAAAATTTCGAAGTGTCCTCATAAGTCTCGGTAGGTCAATGGTTAAAGCATTCAGCCGGACTCACAAAGATAGCGGGTTCGAGTCCCGTCTGAACAATGCAAAGACATCTTCATATTTCTAGTATATTATAGAGTAAAAAATTTAAGCTTTAGTTACTGTTCTGAGACGAAAACAGTAGACCTACTCTACTTACGCTAAAAAATTAATTTGACTTACATGTGAGGTATCATTATCACTTTTTACATTGCTTTTTATGGATTCCACTCGGTACATTTCACCAGATTCCACCTTAATGAACGCCCCACCTGAACATAAATAGAACAAAGTTTTAATACTTACTAGCGTAAGCCCGCGTATTCACCCGCGTAGTTCTTGTTCCCGTGGTAATATCAGAATATCATGATGAAAGTTATACAGAAGCAACAAACAAAGGGTCATCTCATGCTGCTAACAGATGGCGCTGTTAAGGGGGTGCCTAGTCAATACATCCTAAGGCCGGGTACAGATTGGTGAAATGTAACATGCAATGTAACACGAGCAGTATGGAGTATTGCACGCAGCGGGCGCGTAGTGCGCTCGCGAACACCTTAAAATGTATGAAAAATGTTACATTGCATGTTACATTTCAAAAATCTGTACCCGGCATAACAAACATTAAAAATGCGAATCTACATCTGCTGATACATACTGCTGATCTACACAATTTTGACCTTTGTCATCATGACAGAAGGTAGGTTATCTATAAAAAGCAATCATAAATTACGAACTCTTTCGGTCATGTGAGAATTTACAACAGAAAAATAACGGTCACTCCTCATCCTGACACAGACCAAGAATGCCTATCAAAAATGTGTGACAATTTGACAAATATGTAAAATTTTCCGATTACACATATGTCGGACCAAATGTTTTATGAAACGTTAAATTATAGAATTGTCGCGACAATTTGACAAATTATGTCGGCTTTTCCTATAGCACCAATGTTTTATGAAACGTACAATCGTCAAATTGTCACCTGTCACCTGTTGCTGACAATTATTATCTTTATGAAACAGGGCCCAGGTCAACAACACCTGATTCTGATTCATAAAATAAAAACTACTGGACCAAAATGCATCAAATTTTTATGGGACCAAATGGAAGCTATTCCGCAACGAACAAAAAAATAATCACGTAACTCGGTCTCGAAATCTCGGCGTAATCGGTGTACATACATATAAGACAAACTGGCCGAATTGAGAACCTCCTCCTTTCTGGAAGTCGGTTAATAAAATAAGATAAACCATTGAATGAATGAACTAACCTTGCCCCTGCGCGGCGTTGATGAGAGCGTTCGCGATCTCTTCATCGCCCGACACCTGCAACTCTATTCGGGCCTCGTCGTTTGAATCTGAAATAAAAAGGCATTTAGAGTGGGATCACCACCTACTGATATGTGCTGGATAGCTTATCTAGCAAATAATTTGACATATTTTTCATAATTGACGACCTCCGTGGTAGAGTGGTAAAATCGGGGAACTTCCCGGTTGACCAGTAGAGTTCTTTTGGTAATAGTTTTGTCGGAAAGTATTGAGGTTGCAGAAATAATTTATTATTCAAATGAAATACCTATTAATGTCCTATTAATTATAACGCGTTGCGCTCCGCCCACCTGCCGGCGTGCCGCTGCGCCCTTCGCCTTTCTTTTTGTACAAGTACAGTATAACTATGTATGAAATAGTTTTTCGCGATTTCTGACTTTCCTAGTGCTCATACCTCAGTTGATGTCAAAGAGTGTTTTGATCCTCACGAGAAACAAGATCGACGGCCATAAACATTTTTTTTTTAAACTCATCATTTTCTGCTCATTATAGTTTTTTTTCAAAATAGGTGAATGCAGTTCAAAATTTTTCAAAAAATTAAGGATGGTTTCCTAATAAAGTTTTCACGTAGCTACAACGGTTAAGGCACCTGCCCTTCGTGCCCTGTTTTAAATTTCCACCCTGTATATGCATAATTATATGTATTTATATTCGTCACCCCAGTATCATACAACACAAGCCTTACAGTGTTTACTATAACTTATCTGACGGTGTTGAAACCGCCCTAAATGTTACAAAAACTTACCTAGGCTATCGTCGTTGTCGTTGCCATCGTTTTCGTCGTTATCAGATGCTTGCACCAAAGATATCTTCTTGCCATCATACATGACTCTCTGCCCGGAGCCCATATGTATTATTGTAGCTTGAAAAAGAATTTAGACTTTAAATACACTATAACTAGATTAACCTTTTGAACGCCACGGTCGGGTATAGCCGACAAGAAAACGAAATTTTTAAAATACATAATAAATATACTAAATAAAAAAAATCTGGTTTTTTTTCATATTATTTAAACTACATTAACGATATATTGTAAAACGGCATGAAGATATATCCATTAGTTACATTTCACTAGAAAAAATAATCATCAAATATTGCTAATCGTAATCCATAAAAAGGTGTTCTTCCTCACGCCACAGTCGGCAAGACACGACATCTACTGATGGGTAAGTTGTACATTTCAAATTTATGAAATATTTTATTGAAAGCAGCTTACTACTACTTCGATAATTATTTTTTAATAGCAACTATTCGTATCTGAATATTCCTAATGCATAATATTTATAAAATTATGAAAAAATGACATTATTTATATCTATCGATCGATAGTTAACTGTCCACTCTCGCGCATCCCTACGCAACAGCGCATAAACAGTAACCTGTACGCCACAGTCGGGAAGACACGACAAGCGGTGACATCATTAGCGCTACGGGAGACTGCTAGTGATTTCCTACCCACTTCTAATATTATTACTTGTACTATTTAGTATTCTGTGATATTATGATCGGTGGGACATATTATTTGTAACGGCATTACGAGTGTATGGAATTATGAATAAAAATGGCTAGAGCAGTCAAATGACTACCGAACTCCTTCGTGTGTTAGGAAGTGTAGAAGAGGATGATGAAATTTCTGAATCCACATCTCTAGACGAGGATGATTTTGTTTTAAATCTTTTTTATAATTGTATAAGTATAGTGACTAGGTACTTATAGTTTAAGTTTAACTGGGGAATTACCGCAGTTTGCAGCTAACGAGCAACACAGTTGACGAACTTCAGTCTGTTACGTGATTCCGTCGTTGTTCTCTTGCATGTATTTCGTTATTTCTCTCTTTTGTTCAAAAGTTTTAGTTGGGTTAAAAACGAAGAAAATCAACTTTATCTAAGTAATTAATTAGTACTCTAACAGACAACCTTTTCTTTACCTTGTTGTTTTTAATTTCTAGTTTACTTGAAATGTCACACATCCCTACCTTGCACATGAGAAAGTTGTCAAAGGTCGTGCCAGCCACGCCAGAATCGGGTCTTCCCGACAGCGGATGGCGTCACGAACGAGATTAGTGATGTACCTTATTATTATCCGATTTATTCGTTTGTAGTTCTAATGTCTACTTTTACTTTACTACTTGATACGAAATAGTGTCAATAAAAGATTCATATAACGAGTAGTATTTTATTTCATAAATATGTGACGAATAGCAATAATTAAATTGGTTATTGACAACTTATCGATAAGATGTCGGCAATCCCTATTTAATTTGTAGGTATTAGCTCTGAATTTGTGGCTTGGCGTGGAAGGGGCGCCGATGCGTTTGCGCTCTGGCGTTCAAAAGGTTAATCAAATACAACATCACATACACTGATCAGCACCCCTACTGCCTAACGGTATTGCTATCGCTATCACTAAAGCTATCGATTTTTTTAAACCCCCTACAAGGGCTCTCGCTAACACTTACTTTCATACTAAAAATGTAATCAAAAATCCAATAGATGAATAGAAATATGTAGGAACTGGAAAAATACCACATCGTTGAAGGGTTTTATGTGAATTTTAAGTTTGATAGCGATAGCAATAGCGATACCATTAGGCGGTAGGGGTGCTGGTTCTCAAATAAATAGCTCAAGTTAGTATGAACTTGTATTTCAGAAACCTCACTACTTTATGGTAAATTTTAAATAGAAAAGCATTGGACCGGATTTCCAAAGGTCGCGGGTTCGATTCCCGTCTGAGAATTTACTTGTGGCCGAGTTAATTTTTTCCAATATTTTTCTATTTAAAATTTACCATAAGTATAAAAATAGCATTGAAAAATGCAAAAATTACAATATCAAAAACTCACTACTTTAGTGCAACAAAGTCTTAGGAAATTGAAAAAAGCTGAACTGTGTAAAATAAAAATAAAAACAGTCAAGAAATCAACTTATCTTATATCGCTCAGACGGGACTCGAACCCGCAACAATGTCCTGTCCAATATTCTTAACAGATTTATTAAGAAAAAGAACTTCTTACCTTCTTCGTCATCATCAAGTAACTTCAACTTGTCCAATATAAATTTTCCGTTGTTCTCACTCTCCTGGCCAGCGTCCTGCTTTAACAAAAGAACGAAGTTAAAAAAAATAGATTTTGACTTTATATAGACTTGACGACCTGTTTGGCGCAGGGCCTTCTGCGCCAGAGGTCCCGGGTTCGATCCCCGGACAGGACAAATATTTGTGTGCATGAACATGTCTATTTGTCTTGGTCTGGGTGTTTAATATGTATATTAAGTATGTATTTACAAAAAAAAGTATATAAGTATGTTTATCCGTTATCGAGTATCTATAACACAAGTTCTTCATGAAACTTAACGTGGGACGAGATAATTGGTGTGATTGTATGCGAATATTTATTTATTTATTTATTATTTATAGATTAAGGTGTTATTAGGTTTGGCAACGTCGCAAAACGTTGCAATATTGTATGGCTACCAGATCGAGGGTCACTATGAGGCCCGAGAGAGAGGGAAATATCACTACTTCGGTAGAGTCATCGATAAAGAGTCCACAACCAACTATCGCGCTACCACCGTACAGCACCGATTTAGCATATGGTATTGCTGCCACAATACAGAACGCAAAGAAGTGTCTGAACCCTTTAGGCGCATTTGGTCCAATTCACATTATTCACGGTTGGTCCAATTCGCAGTTGGTCCAATTCGCAGTTGGTCCAATTCGCAGTTAGTCCAATTCGCAGTTGGTCCAATTCGCAGTTGGTCCAATTCGCAGTTAGTCCAATTAGCAGTTGGTCCAATTCGCAGTTGGTCTATTGGTATTGGAATTGGTGATGGGCTCTTTTCTCCGCATTTAGACTCTCATTTGGTCCGTTATGCGTGAACATAGATCGGTATGGCTAGTTAAGCCATCCCAGCTCCTTCCAGAAGCGCAGAAGCCTGGGGCGTTCACAGGCTTCTAGGTGCGACCTCACGTCTTTGAGGGTTTCTGCCCGTTTTGCGGCCAAACCCACGCACTCCAGGATTACGTGGGCGGCTGTTGGTCTAATTCGCGGTTGGTGGAATTCGCAGTTGGTCCAATTCGCGATTGGGCCAATATAAAGTGTATTTCCAAAATTAAACAAAATAACACATTTTTTTATTGGACCAACCGCGAATAATGTGAATTGGACCAAAAAGTTTTCTATTCCTATGTCCGTCTCCAGGAAGTTATGTCCATATCAAATTTAAAAGAAATCTATTTAGGGGTTACTTTCGCATCTATATTAGCACAAGCTTCCGCCCGCGGTTTCACCCGCGTGGTTCCCGGTCCCGTAGGCATATCGGGATAAAAGGTAGCCTATGTTACTCTCCGTCTCCGTCCTTTAACTAACTCTGTGTCAAAAATCAAACCGATTGGTAGCTTAGTTAGGGCGTCAAGAAAGAACCAACAATTACACTTTTTCATTTACAATATTAGTTAGGTTATGGAGTATGGATGTTAGAATTACTTTTTCGTATTAAATAGGCTATTTGACAATGCGAAAAATAAAGTGTTATCAGTATAAATTATGAGTTTAAAAATGGTTTTTTATTAACGTAAGTTGAAAATAATTATAAATTTATTTAAAAATCCGTAAATAAAAATGCATTTTTTAAACGTTTTGTCACGTGACACAAAACGCTCCTGATTCGTCGAGTTTATAATGCGTCACCTGCTTGTAAACCTCGTTAGCCTACGTATGTGGATGATATGCAGAATACAGGCAAGTGACGTCACCGAACCCATTGCAGCGCCATATTGTCAAAGTAGCGTTTTGGCGCGCTATTTAAATATTGAATTTTTAATTTGATATTTTTCAGCAAATATGTACCAGAATTAAAAAAAAACAACTTTTACTCGGTTCCTTAAACTCCACTACATAATATAAAATGGATTTTCAAAACCTGTCAAATAGCCTATTGTCGGAAATGGCGAAATACTGGTCTGTCATTTTTGTAAGTATTACAAAAATTACAAAAGTAGCAAGAACACGGTTGATAACTATAAAAAAACTTTATTATACACTCACCGGCACATTCAACCGCACACCTCGTTATTTTCATACAAACTCTTGCAATCATGCCCTCTTTGCGACTCTATACATAAAAATGTCAATATATTTCTGCAAAGATGAATATGCTTATGTTTAGGCTAAGCAACCGATTGTGAAAATAACACTTCGAAGAGTTTTAAAAATCTCTTCCCATTTCCATACCTTCGTTTAAGCAAAGCATTACTTTATAACCATATCAAATTGCCTGGAATGTGATGAAGTATTCATTGAAATAAAACTCTTTTAATTTAAGTGGACTATAATAAAGCATTACATAACTGGGTGGGCGGTTAAATGTGCTGGTGAGTGTGTTCCCATACCTCAAAAACTATTTTCCCATCTTCATCAGTAGCAACTGCCACAGCAAATGTGCAGTCTGTAATAAATATCAGGCGTTTGAAGACAAATAGAATTAATTAGAGATAGAGCGCTTAATTTCGACAGTTTAATTGTATAAACAACTCAACAGTCAAATTCAGAAACTGTCTATGATTTTTGTTTTTTTTTGCATTTTTCAATGCTATTTTTATACTTATGATAAATTTTAAATAGAAATATATTGGGAATCGAACCCACGACCTTTGGAAAGAGCATTGGACCGGATTTCCAAAGGTCGTGGGTTCGATTCCCATCTGAGAATTTACTTGTGGCCGAGTTAATTTTTTCCAATATATTTCTATTTAAAATTTATCATAAGTCAGAAACTGTCTATTACATATTTGTGGGTTTAATACATGTTAGTCCCTTTAACCTTCAAACGAACAACGGACATGCATTATCATTTGTTCAATTAGATGGTGAAGTCAGACCTCTATCAGTTAACTAAATAATTTAAGGATATTATGCTAATCTAATCTAATAAAACTATGTTACCTTCATCAATCTCCATTGACTGTTCACCATTGTTCTCAACATCTTCTTTAATCTCCGACTTCTCAATCTTACCCACGGCAGAAGACAACAATTCCTTCGGCAACGAATTCACATTGAAACTCATAACTGGGTTTTTCCTGGCAGTTCTATTCTGATTCATACTGAAAGTATAATCTTTAGATGGTGATGTGATCGAGTTTGTGGTAGAAAGAGTTATCTTTGGTCGGCTCGTTGTGATCCCGGAACTCAATGTTTGGGTGAGAACCGTTGATCCGACTGTGACTTTGAGGTTGATGGACGGTTTAGCTGTGGTTGTTGTAACCTGTAGAATGAGATGAAGATTATTATTTAACTAGCTTCCACCAGTGGTTTCACCCGCGTGGTTCCAGTTCCCGTGGGAATAACTGGATAAAAACTCTCCGTCTTTTCAACTAATTCTATACCAAAAATCACTTCGATTGGTTGCTTAGTTAGAGCATAAAGGAAGGACTAACAAACACACTTTCGCATTTACAATATTATTTAGGATTAGGATAGAATCAAGCGTTACTTGACGGAAATCCAAAAATGTAAACATGAAACCAAAAATAACTAGATTATATCATAAAATCCAAAACATACCAATATCCTTACTACAACAACAAGGGAATATCTATTGTGATTCATTTTCGGGACCTGGGGCCTGTAATTTATTCGTAATTTATTTATTTAAAGTTTGGAAGACCAACACCGAGTAGACAGAGTTGATTTTTGACATAAAAACAGTAAGGCAATAATAGGTCTTCACGTATATAAAATATATTCTAAATGGTTAAGTGTGGACAATAAGATGCTCTTGGAAAACTTAATCTTAAACTATTACAAACTAAGACAGTGCAGTGCCTATAATGTGTTTAGTTAAAGTTACTTAAATTGACATTTACTTAAAGAATTCCTCACATAATAAACGCCTCGCAACTGCTAAACTAGAGTCATATATATCAAGATTTTTAGATTTACACAAGTTATTAAGACTTTTGCTTGCTCGCTTTTAGTTTTGGCGGTAGTTTGACGAGACCAGTGGTACACAAATTGGAGTAAAGTGTCTAGCAGACCTACTTGGAATATTGAAACTTATCTTTGACAGAAGTTCGGGAGAGTCGACCGAGTTAGATATTTAATTTTTAGTAAGTAGGTAACATCTGACACTTCGCGTCTCTTTACTAAAGGAAGAAGGTGAAATTTCGCACATAGAATTAAATATTGGTTTGAGTCATAAGGAATCCTGAGACGGTAACATAGAAATTTTATAAATTTGGAGTCGCTCAATCCGATTGATGTATTTGTCATATCGCGGGTTCCAGATCTCCGACCCATATTCCAGGATACTCCTGACGAACGTGCAGTATAAAATTTTCAAAGTTTGTGCGATACATCTTAGGTTATTTTTAGGTTGTGAGAGAGGGATGCTGCCATACTGCGCGGATAGCGGCGTCTCGCTCTTACTACCTGTAAATAACCTAAAATGAATCGCGTTACAGTTGATGGTAGGCCCCTGTAGGGTTAGCACGAAAAACTATCGCAATAGTATCAAGTAAGTATCGAGCACATAGAATGTCAAAAAAATGTATAGGAAAATGTAGTTCCGCGCGACAGCGATAAGTCACGTATCATAGCAACCGCACGTATAACGATAGCAACCGTGCGGTTGCTGTCGCGTTGTTGTTGCAAAGATACGTAATAGCTCCGCCTTTTACGTCCGGTAGGAACGCTGCTTAATTTCTCGTACATTGTGATAAATATTAAACAAGAAAATATACCAGAAAAAAGCAACTAGTCTCATGTCGCCCTGACGGGAGACTCCCGGGGATGCGGGTTCGAATCCCGTCAGGGCGACATGAGACTTGTTGCTTTTTTCTGGTATATTTTCTTGTTTACTATTTTATCACATAAAAATAGCATTGTAAAATGCAAAATTAAAAAGTCAGGGCGACATGAGACTTGTTGCTTTTTTCTGGTATATTTTCTTGTTTACTATTTTATCACATAAAAATAGCATTGTAAAATGCAAAATTAAAAAGTTATAATTCTCGTACATTTTTTACTTTACTTCCTCGATACTTACTCGAAAGTTATTCGTAGGCCTAGCTTACTGATGGGTTAATTCCAATTGCGGAATCTTGCTAAATGAAGCTAGATACTGTCCAGTTTGCCTTGCCTATCGTGACGTGTTAATTCCAGTCAGTTTACTCAATTGTTATCATGCTATTCCTTTTTGTTTGTATCCTACTAATATTATAAATGTGAAATTACTCAATCACGCAAAAACAGCTTAACGCATTTTGATGAAATTTGGGATACCGATACTTGATAGCCTCGAGAGGAACATAGGATACTTTTCATACCGATATTCCCACGGGAACTGGAACCACGCGGGTGAAACCGCGGGCGGCAGCTAGTAATTAATAAAAGCACTGATAGCGAATCAGAAAAGTGACTTGAATTAAGACCATAGTTATCCATTCGTATTATGTAAAGACAAAACTTAAATTCCAATACCTTGAACAATCCTGGCAACACAGCCGAAGAAGCAGCGGTGGATAACATGCCAGATTTGGTGACAGCAGCCATTTTGGCTATATCCAGCATAAAATTGGCAGGTACCGGTTGCAACTTCGATGCTGGCAACACCACTCTTGCTGGCTTGACAGGAGACTGGCAATATGTGTCATAGTTGAGATTGTGTTTTGGTAGCGTATTCTTTAATTCGGACGTAAAGTCGTTCTTTATTACTTGCAATCTGAAAATAAATAATAACTTTAAATCAACAACATCGGGATGGGTGAAATGGCGTATGACCACAGGAGTGCTGTGTGACCCAAAAATGCCGATAAGAACTAACGGCAAGGTGTACAAAACGGCAGTAGGACCAGCACCCCGACCACCTAACGGTATAGCTTGTGCTATTGCTATTGCTATCGATTTTTCAAACCTCCTACAAGGGCTCTCGCTGACGCTATCATTTTCATATTAAAAATGCAATCGTGAATACAATAGATGAATAGAAATATGTAGGAATTAAACAAAAACCTTTTCGTTAAAGGGTTTTATGAGAGTTCTAAGATTGATAGCTATAGCGATACCACAAGCTATACCGTTAGGCGGTCGGGGTGCAACTCTACTGTATGACAGCGAAGTTTGGGTAGCTAAAAAGACACGAGCAGAAGCTGCACATCACCGAAATACGTATGCTGAGATGGGCAGGTGGAGTGACACTTAAGGATAGTATACACAACGACCACATTAAAGGAAGCCAAGGTTTTGCATAAGTGACAAAATATGTGAATCCAGGCTCAGATACGGCCATGTGATGAGAAGACCGATGATTATGTCGTGAAAAAGTGCCTTTCTATGGCTACAATAAAAAGGGTAAGGGGAAGACCGTCTACTACGTGGTTGACTAATGTCCAGAGAGACATGAAGAGTCCGACTTATAGAAGAGGCGTTAATGGTTTTTTTTCCACTAGGTATTTAAAAGCAAATATAAAAAAGAGTTTTTAATTTCTTGTTCGTTAATATGTTTCAAATAATGTAATGTAGTCCTTTTTATAATTATATACTTGCATAATCTTGCTGAAATAACAAGAAACAAGCCATACTAAAAATGACGATGTCTTTTGGCAAATCGAATTCTCTGAGATCTGGTAACCCTGAAATCAATACCTGTCATCCATCAATGTGGATCCATCCATGATCTTAGCCAGATTCGTTTTTTCTTTTTCTTTTTTAATAGTAAAATAACGAACACTGCCGAAGCAATAGTAGCGCACACCACCGACGCGTTCTCCATGGCAACCACATAAATGACGTAAAATGGGATCAAAGAACTTTGATAGTGTAATACACAGATATGACTCAAATAGTCAATTATATTGGATCAAATATATGATCATTTAAATGATCAGAGATATTTGACAATGTAATATCCCTCATATACAGTTATCAGTTGTCACCGTTATCAGAGTCACATAAGCATAATTTAATATTGCCTTGAAACAATTTCTTGGAAACAATAAATATATCTATATCAGGAAATTTTGAATTATAAGTGAAAGGTAGCCTAGTAAATACAGAGTTCTGTGCATAATTAGTTTGGCGGTGCGGGACGTGAAGCAGGCGGAAATGCCTTGTGCGCCGTGGAGGGGTATTATAATAATAATAATAATAACTTTATTGACAAAAAAGTGGTTACAATCATATCATGAAGTCTCTGATTCCTGAACTAGGTATAAAAATACCTGTATCTCAGAAAATCAGCGCCCTCTTCCAAAGTTATACAATACAAAATTGTGCCAAAAAAGATATCACTAAAAGGCAAACAATTATAAAAGTGCAAAGAAAAACTAATAGTTATTTGTTATGCAAGGCTGGAAAGTTGGTTATTTAGCGGCGAGTTACCTCTATTGAAATCCTGAGCGAAGCGAGGATTTCAAAGGTACAAGACGCTAAAACTTTTCTGCCGAGCGCAACACACAATTTTTCACCTCACAACAGCGAGGAACATTTTATGGTTGTTTCCGCGGTCAAGTTCCGGTAAAAAATTCATTAAACATGAAGTTTAATCTAAACATACCTTATTCTCGTTGTTTTAATGATATAAAAAACTAAAATAATAAAAAAGGGAGTATTATAGTCAATTCAAAGTTATCTAAAGTAGGAATATATTGTTACTTATTAATAAGAATAAAAGCGATTCCGTAAATGTTGACACTGACATGAGGTACAAGACAAAGACAATTTAAAAATAAAGATTTATGTCACAATCCGAAATCCAACTATAGGTTGTGAAATCTCACCCAGCCTAATATAAAATTCTTATAACAAATAGTTTAATATTATTGTCATTGTTTTTATGATTCAATGAACTAAAATAATATAATTAAACCAAAACGGAGTATTATAATTAATTTAAAGCTATTTAAAATAAGAATCAAATATAACAAAAAAGTCAACAGTGCGATTCAGAACGCATTATGACATATTTTTAGGTATTAAATTAAAAAAGTACTTTGCCGCGCTAGGCCGCAAAAAGCGGCTAAACTGATTGACAAAACCTCCTTTTCAGAGCGTGTGAGGTGAAAAAAAATTATTTGATGTGATTAATTTTTTTTTATAATTATGTGTGTGTGTGTGTGTGTGCGTGTGTGTGTGTGTGTGTGTGTGTGTGTGTGTGTGTGTGTGTGTGTGGGTGTGGGTGTGTGTGAGTGGTGTACGCAGAGAACGTGTTTGAGGCTTAGAGAAGTGTTAACTTGTGAGTGAATGCTTTGACTGGTAGCTTAGGAACGTGCTTGGAGCAATGCTTCTGTTTTGTGATAATCAAGCTTTGATAGCCAATCAGAAACTAATGATTTGCATTTATGTAAAGAAACTGGATAGAAATTTAAAATACAGTTGACTCGATTATATAAATAAACAGAAAGATAACAGCTCTGTCGCCTAGCCATAGCAGTGGGATATTTTGGCAGTGGAACTACATTATTAACGACACGCTTTCCTCTTATTCTTCCGGGACAATATGGGGCACATTGATGTTGACGTATTATGGCTCGTAATATGTATAATTACCTAACAGTTAATACAGAACAGAACATTTTTTGTATAAAGTTTCAGTAGAAAACCTATATGGACTGAAGGTCATGGTTTTAAGCAAGGATCTCTGCGCTCTCTCAATTTGTATTGTCGAACAATAGATCCATATCCAACACCTGTCTATGTTCCGCTAATGTGAGAAGGTTGTAGGCTCGACAAAACTTTTCATAACCAACACCTGAGTCAACTTTTCTACTTTTAAAATTAAGATGCCGAACGAACTTTCGCTGTATACTTTAGATACGCTTAATATGAGTCCCATAACATGGTGACCATACAGGGCAGCATACTCTAAAATGCTACGCACATAAGCATAGTATACGATTTTATAAAAAAAAAAAAAAAAAATCAAAAAAATTCAATATCATTTATTCAGTCTAGGCTGTTACAAGCACTTATGAACGTCAAAGAAGCTACGCCATCGGTTCACAAACCCTACGGCGGGAGACCTTGTAACGAGAAGAACCGGCAAGAAACTCGTCAAGGGCTATTTTTTTCTCCCTGTTTTATTTCATACAGAGTCGTCAAATTGAAAAGTGAGCTTAACATATCAGTAAGGTCAATTTCCATCACAAAAGAAAATACTAATTATAATATTACATTTTATGGTTATCCTAACCGTAAACAATTTTCAACTCGTAAGGAAGGACTTACATTTAACATTTCTCGCATTACAAGGTTACTGTACTGCAAGTTGTGACGTACATCATACAGGTCGATAGTAATTTATTTTAGATGAAAATATTTAATCTCTAAGCACAACGTTAAGACAAGCAGACTGAAGCAGACCCATTTCCGCTGGCGGCACCCGTTCACGAGCATGACGCATGAACCAGCCATCGCTTCGCTCAACCATATTTTAGGGAACGTAACGACCCGCCTCACACGACACCGCCGAAGAAACGTTTGAGTGAGCATGACGTACTTCAGGTACTTATGTTAAAGTGTATAAATATAAAAAATACAATGGCAAAAACAAAAAAAAAGAAATATAAAAGTGCATTAATATAAGACGCAACTTACAATGTTACTGGAAGACGCATCAGCTGGGTCATAATCATAAAGTGTATTTAAAGTAAATTAAAAATAATAATAATAATGGCTTTCATATACTTTCATATAACACAGAGGATCATGATTCCCTTCTAAATTCTTCCACCAGTATCTCTGGTATTTTTTCATTATCTTCAAGTGCTTTTATCTATTTCAGAAGTTTTTTTTTTGAGTAAAGGGTTTGGTAGTAGTCCGTGGCAACTGCTTGTATTTGCTTTTGTAATTTTTTGTAAGTTTATTTATTTTTTCTTAAGTGTTGGGATCCATTCTTTTCCTTTTTCCTGCAATTCTTTTAGGGCTTTGTTGACACTGCCAGTTTTTGTTATTTGTATCTCTAGAGTTTGTAGTCATTTAATTTTTCTATCTTTTCTCTTGAGTTCTCTGATATTGTATACTAATTTGTAATTATGAATTGAATAATTTTTCTCTAATTTGTTTACCAAGGTTTGTGATTTATTTCAAGTTTTGATTTTTCTTATCTATACAAAAAATTATAAAGCTGAAGAGTTTGTTTGTTTGAACGTGCTAATCTCAGGAACTACTGGACCGATTTAGAAAATTCTTAGACCATTAGAAAGCTACATTTCTCCCGAGTGACATAGGCTATATTTTATCCCTATATTCTCAGGGGAACGGGCACCACGCGCGTAAAACCGCGAGGATCCGCTAGTCTGGTATAAGTTTAATTCTTTCTTCTAATAGTTTCTTTGTTTCCTCACTATGATTAATAATACTGTTTTGTTCAATAATTATGTCTCGTTACTCAGTGTGCCACACTGGGTTCGGTCATCCGCAATCCGCATATAGCATTAGTAGAATAATAAAAACTAGATACATACCTTATCTGCAAAGAATCATATTCGGTGACAGCAGTGAAACATTTTCTGCACAAAACCTGACTATGGATAGCACCCTTCGTCAATGGCTTGTTGATTATCTCGCTGATTACTTCATCCAACTTCCTTTTTGATTGCAGTATCAGCTAAAAATTATTAGATATTTCTAATTAACCTCTCAGGCCCCAGATTATGAGACACAATAGATATACCATTGTTCTCTGGACTCCAGGTTCAGGTTTGATGAATTAAGTAGAAGTCATTAATGCTTTGATTTCAACTTTTGTTGTCATAAACAAACAGTGAATAAGTTTTTTAAACACCCAGACCAAAACCAAAAAAATAAAATATTTATCTTGTCCTGGAATCGAACCCAGGACCTTAATGTAGAAGGCAGGTCTCTGTACCCCTACGCCAAACGGTTTTCAATAATTATTCTATCATTATAATTTTTCAATGATTAAAAAAAACTCACATTTCTCCCAAATATATTTATAGAAGAGTTTGCTGTAGGCACTGCAGCATTGCAGGAAAAACAGTTGGACGTCATTCTGAAATGTATACAATTTAAATTCTTGTCGATTATTTGAATTTACCATATTATTGTAGTCACAGTCACTGTGTTCTAACAGGATAATGTACCGGCCCCATCCGCAAGGAGTAATAGTATTCTTATTCTGTGGGCCACACGCAACGCCTTACCTGAAACCATATTGTTCTGTGCCTGAAACAAATTAAGACGGAGCGTGTGGCCGGGAAATCTGTATCCCGTCCCGTGCAGTCCTGAAAGCGCGGCCTGAGTTGTCATTGAAATAGGTTTAAAAAGATAGAGATATCATTGGCAGTCGTATCGGCAAAATAGAGTGAAATATTTATAAATTCAAAGAACAAAAGTACATACACTCCCAATACTCAATACTCAATAGTTTATTGCAAAACCATTCCTCCAATTCCTTTTCCTTGAAACTGGGTCGAAGGATTCGGGAATTTATGTGAATAAGTACAAAGCGTCGTACATACAGCTATTTAAATTACGTAAGTAATTAGAAATTATTCGAGTGCCATTTGTTATTGTTTACACTGTTATCAATCACCTATCAGTCAATTTAAAATTCAAAATTGCTACCACCACACAGAAAATTAACAATAGGGCCTAAGAACGGAAATGAAAATTCGTAATTTCTGAGAAAGGCAGCCATTTTGACGACACAACACGACACGCCCGACACTTATTCGCATTATTAAATCGTTATTATAGTAATAAAACTGTTTAATTACCTGCGAAATGCACCCAGAACGATTCCATAGAAATTAGAAATATTTTTTTTTGTTTTTGAAGGTTTCCAATTTTTGTTTTGCAAAATATGTTGTCAGCAATGATTCCGACGCGCAGGCAGCCACCATGACAATTTTATTGACACTTTGACAGCCAAGAAAATGACAGTGACAGTGACAGATATCGCCACAGAACAGTTTTTCCGCGTTCCGCACTTTTAATAACGGGAGTTGTTTATTTTATTTATTTTTTATTAACACTTTATTGCACAATCATCAAAAGGCGGACTTATTGCCCTTAGGCATTCTCTACTAGTCAACCGGAAAGGGTGTGGAGGAGAAGTCACGACGGCAATAGAAGTAGAGAGGTGTTGAACATAAAGTAATAATAAAATAAAATATAAGAATTAAACATACTTATATACAAATTCCTACAAATGATACCAATACATAAATATATTTATAAAACCGATATACTAATTATACATACTGTTACAACATAGGCACATACATTGGTAATTACCTAACCTTTATGTACTTATATGTACATATAAATACACAACATAATTAGCATAAAATAACATTAGTCAGATATAACAGAGCTAGTGTAAAGAGCCTAAGTAATGCACTCGAACCAATCGCTTAAATACAAGCTTACTGAGAGCACTGCGGATGTTTAGGGGTAAAGCGTTCCAGAGACGTACTGCTGTAAGGGAGAAGGAATAAGAGACGAAGTCAGAAGAATGGGAGGGGATTTTTAAGAGAAGATTGCTGCTGGAGCTAAGGTCACGACGATGGGAGTCGCCCAGAAACTGAAACCTAGATTTCAGGTACTCTGGGGTAAGCGGATCGGACAGAATATTAAATAGAGTACACACCACTCGGCGGTTCCTACGCTCACGTATAGGAAGCCATTTGAGTTGCTGACGGAAGTAAAACATTTGGCCGTATTTGCGTAACCCATATATCAAGCGAATGCAGTTGTTGAGTAGTCAATCCAACTTACTAAGAAGGTTTTCACTGAGATCAGTGCTGCAGATATCAGCATAATCAATAATAGGAAGGACTAGAGCCTGTATTAGCGCAATCTTAGTACTAGACGGGAGAAAGAACTTAAACCTATAAAGTGATCTGAGTGCGTTAGTTGCTTTCATAGACACGTCCTCAATATAGTCTGTCCAAGTGAGGCAGGAGTCGATTATTAAACCCAGGTCTTTCACTCGATGCGAGTAGGGTATTTTATCACCATTGTACTTTATAGGTGTAACATCGTTCAAATTAAGGCGCGAGTGCTGACGAGAACCACCGATAACGATAGCTTGGCATTTGCTAGAATTGACAGAAATGCCATAGTTGGACGACCAATTGAAAATCCTTTCAAGATCATGATTGAGTACTGCAACTGCGTCATTTAAATTGTGAATATCGTGCTGAGTATAAATTTGCAGGTAGTCGGCATACATGGAAAGAAGAGTCACAAGAAGAACACCGGCCACCATATCACATCAATCGGACAACGTCCGATCAACACGAACGGCTTGCTGGCGTCGGCGAAGATAAGAGGAGAACCAGGATAGAGCAGTGGAAGAAATGCCTAATCGAGCGAGCATGGCAAGAAGTATGTCATGATCGACTGCGTTAAAAGCGTTGGAGAAATCGATTAGAACTAAGACAGTTAGACGAGATTTCTCAAGACCATCTCGGATGTCCTCTAAAACTTTATGTTTTATGTTTTTATCGCGTAAAAAATATGGATATGGGCTTCATTTGACAGTTGAAGCTCATAAAATTATCACGGTCATTTAACTGTCAAATGTAGACCATGTCCATATCCATATTTTTTACGCAGTAGGGCCCCAGGTCTAAAACCAGACTGGTAGGAACTGAGAAGGTTATTGGACAGGACAAAGGAAGAAAGCTGCTTGTGGACAGCAGCTTCGAGGATCTTAGAGAGAAAAGAGAGGATTGAAATGCAAATTGATTGTTCTCTCTCATTGCCAATTCATTTACAGGGAGGATTAAGATTAATTAAATCAATTGCTTGACCTTGTTATATATAGCAATAGCACAGTGTAAGAAGAGAAGATTTCAAGACTAGTAAAGTAAAAAGTTTTTTATTTTCCAAAGTAAACTATACAAAAATGATTTTGAGACGTCTCCAGAAAGTAACAAAAGTACTTGTGTTGGAGATATCTAGCTCTTACATACCCTTAGTAGTTACATTAAATTACAAAGGTAATTAACAACAAAGAATTCATATTCCAAGGTCAAGGAGTGAACTTAGGCACCATTTACATATGAGTGTGTGTGTGTGTGTGTGTGTGTGACTGTATGCTTCGTTTGTTCAGGTTATTCGCACAAAGTAAATTCTCATGAACCTGTAAAGATCATCGGAAGGAAATCTGTCTGTACGGTTCCGGTTTAGAGAACATAACCTTTAGCCGAGCCCTTTGAGATCTTTGAATTTAACTTTTGTCGCGCCTCCCCATATATAAATGAGTTATCGAACTCTGCTTGCTTGCAACTAGGTCTATGTGTAAATGCCATGTAAGACTTTGATCGACTTAATAGTCGATAATTTATCTTTAGAGAAAGTAGGTAGATAAAATCAAATATATGGGGATAATTCCCCAGATATTTGATTTATCTACTTTCTCTATTCACAATGGTCATTAGATTTCTCACATGTTTGTATACAACAATGCTATATTGAGCGCTAGGTTGGGATCTCTGGTTTGGTGTAAAACATATAAAGTTGGTTTTTGCTGCATTTAAAGTAATGAGGTTATTGTTTAGCCAGTCTGCAATCTCAGCCAATCCCTTTTCCGCGGCTACTTTTACACCAGGCCATCGCGTAAAAAAGCTGTGTATGGATATGGGCTTTATTTGACAGTTGAAGCTCATAAAATTACCATATACGGTTGAATTAACTGTCAAATGAAGCCCATGTCCATATCCATATTTTTTACACCCCCTGGACTGACCTCAAAATACCACTGCGGTGTCGTCAACATAGACTGTGGTAATAGTGGCACGTGTTTTATCCATTTCTCACTTATCCACTCTCACACACACGCTCAACATTATTGCCAATATTCTTTTCTCCTTCCTCATCGCATTCATAAATAAGGCATTGAAAGGGATGCCGATAGAATATTGGAAATAGTATTGTCAATTAGTGTGAGGCAACCGTATAGTCTACCATCATGAAGGTAAGTCTCGGTAGCTCAGTGGTTAGAGCATTGGACCGGATTTCCAAAGTTCGTGGGTTCAATTCGAGTCCCATCTGAAAATTCACTTGGGCCGAGTTGATTTTTTCCAATATTTTTCTATTTAAAATTTATCATGAAGGTTTAGCTCAAAATTAATTAGAAAGAGAGAGAATTCTCTAGAGATTGAGATTGAGACAAAGGTCATAGAATTTTGCTTTAAAATGTTCGGAATGTTAGCTCCACTTAGACCTATACCTTTACTAACTATACTACTAGCAGCCGTAGGAATCACCCCTACAACAAGGTGGTTCGTAGTTTTTAAAAAAAAAATGCTTCACAAGTCAAAACTCCATGTTGAGGTAGCCATTTTCGAACCACAGATTACCGAGCCGCGCAATTTGACAGCTCTTACTAATACTCTTAAAATTATCATATTTTCTCATTATTCTGTGAACGTTTTAACAAGTAACGACTTTCACGAGAATAAATTATCCACAACAATTGGTAGCATTTTATGTTTGTGAAGGAACTACCGCTGCTGCTACATTGAAAAACATTATAACAGTAAGGTTTAATTAGTAGCTTGATGATCTGCAAAGGATTTACGGAGTGAGAGTTTATGTTCAATAACCTATATAAAAAAACTTGTATCTGTGTTTTCAGGAAGTTGTGAAGGCTTTAAAACAAACAGGTCCCTCCTATGGCGATAATTTGTGACCAAGGATCTACATTCTGAACATGCTTGAAAAGATTTCAAGCAGACAACAAGCGTGAAAACTTGATTAATGAGATGCCTGAAGGTTAGTACTTAGAACTTCTGAAGAAATGGAAATCATTAACTTTAAAATTTATTTATATTTATATTATATTTTTTCACATAAACCTATGTCTTGTGAACATTGAGTTAATTCACACATTTTGTAATACCAAGCTGCTATATTTTTTCAGGTCATTAAAATTTAAATCGCCATTAATTTACACAAATTCTGTATTATTTAAGATCCATCCTTATAAAGGGCATACATACTAAGCAAAGACCTGTCATTATGTGCCAAAACTGATATACGAATGCTGCATAAAACTACAGATGACCACATTCAACCAACATCATCACAACGAATGAAGGTAAATTTATATCCTCACTGATGTCATAAATGTGAAAGTACCTAACTGTTTGTTACCTTACATTTTTAGTTGACATGTTTTTCCATAAATTTAAATTATATGTTATAAAGACACTTAAGCGAAGGTAGGTGTAGATTTGTGTTTGGCAACAACATTCCATTGTAAATGTTCTTGTTTCTGTTAAAGTTGATAAGTTTGTTGCGGCCGTTCGTCACATCAGTTCAAAGATGGTCTTCAGCCAAATTCTATATACTATTATACCGCCTTGCTTACATATTTCCTTAACTTTGGTTGTTGGAATGGCATCCATGGTTTAGGTTTTCTTTTTACTTTTATTTTATTGTTATCTTTTAAATTTTTATTCATTATAGTCTTCGCTATACAATTGTCATCGTTGGAAACTGTTTTGGCTAATGAATAACTTATAGTTATAATAACTCTAAATGTATTATAAGAGCTGTATGTTTCTTTTAATTCAATAAATAAATAAAAAGCATCATGCTGATGCTTTAAATTTTTAAATTGTTATTGTTTGTAGAGTCCAAATTCATAAGTTTTGTACAATAATAAATAAAAATATAAAAGGGTCTTTTTCAGAATCTAGTATTAATATTAATTTTGTTATCCATCAATTGGCACTTGAAAAGCGCAAAAGGTATACCTACTGAAAGAAAATTACAATCAATAAAATAATTGTATTTTTTTATATGTGATGATGATTGGCAGGCAATGATTTTTTACAGGTTTTATTTCATTTAAATATGTTACTTGTAGCTGCAATACAGCTATTATAAACAATGTACCTATCTTTGTTCTCAGAATCCCGGAGAAGAGACCAGTGGCAGCATGGGTAGGACGGGCATTGTGCTCGGCGAGTCCCACATTACATTAAGTGACCGACTTAGTGTAATGCGCTAATGCGTAAATGCATTTTTCCCGTGCATAATAAGAAAAAGCCAGAACTAGATTCCACTTTCGTCCTTTTTTTTGCAATCTTATTTTAATTCTAATATTAAATATGTAATAACACTAAATTTGCTATTAAATGAAATCGGTACCTGGTTCCTACATGTCATTGCTTAGTAATAGTTAGTGTATTACTTGTCATCTCATAACGCTTCAAAAAAATTTAAATAAATGTTTCTTCTTTTTCATTAAACACATGGTTGTATCACAAGTTGTTGAAATCACTGTTTATAATTGTTTAACTTCTTCCATCAATTATGTACTGATAAAAGAAATGTTATATTTTAGTCATTCACACTTCTTAGTTATTGAAAATTAGTATTTATACATTATTTTTTAGCTTATAGGTAATGATTATAAGTAAAGTAATGACTTATTACTTCATTAAAAATGCAATTTTACAGTTTATTAATAATAACTTTTTTTTTTACTAGGTTAGTCATATTGTTGTATTATTGTGATTTGAATTAAATAAAAATTTAATCTTATTTTGTTGTTTTATTCATTTGAACATTTAAAAGTATAGGATTTAAAAAGTACACTAGGGCTGTAGTGCTGCTTGTATCGATATCGATAATTTTTAGTATATCGATATGTCGTTCGATAGACTTTGCCGCACTATCAATGTGAAGCTGACATTAGACTAAGAAACGGCCAATAGCAGGCTTGATTCCTATCTGTACACTATATAATTTGTGACTACTAGTACTAGAACCACAAATTATATAGACTAGAACGTTCCATGGTCTACTTATGAGAGAGATGTGAATTGGATATTGGCAATATAATATTGAGAGTGTATGGCTAGCCTAAAGATCGCGATAAGCGGATCAAAAGATATGGATTTTGATAAGTATCGTGATTTATATCATGTACTCTGTACCATGAAGGCGCATGAGAGAGGCGCTGTAGCAATTACAATAGAACTCGCTACGCTAGTGTCTCTATAGTATATCGCGGCGTCTCGTCGCGTGGTGTGAAAAGGCGTTCACGTTTCAGTAGGTGGTCAAATCGGCTCGCGAATTTACAAAGCCTATACCACTACTTCAGTCACGATCACGAGTCAAACTTTGAGCCTTTGTAGGTGCAAATTCCTTCACAAACAACAACAGTCAAAATCGCTATTCTAAATTGACTTGGTTGTTTTTTTTATGACTGGCTAATTATTATTATTTATTTTTTTCATTTATTGACCAAAAGTATTACAAAATACATGATATTTAATTTACACACCGCTACAAAAGCCGTTTCAGCTTTAACTGTGGCGGAGGAGTTCAGCAAATACAACAAATTTAAAATGTTAATAAATTGTTAGAAAACTTAAAAAATATAAGTAAATGATTTTTTAAGTATTATAACTTAATAAGAAACACATTTTGTAGTTAGTAAAGAAATTTTGATTAGAAGATTATTTTTTTATACACTAAAAATTCAATTAATTAATGGCTGGTTGATTAATTTGAAAGCAAAATTGTAGTTACAAGTGCTAGTCTGATTCGGTCAAAATAAGTACCTATTCGATAATATCTCAAGTTCTCAACCAATATTTTAAAAGAACTTTTTTCAAAATTCTTAGGTATTTTATTTACTTAAAATAAATAAATAACTTTACCAATCAAAATCAATTAAGTAAATTGCAGAATCGTTATAAATAGGTACTGGAAATTAAAATTTAAAACTCGTCCTACCACCAACCAAACCAATACAATATGTATCCCCGCTGGGAATCGAACCCGGGACCCCTGGGTCTGATACCAGTGGTTGTACCACTAGACCACAGGCGGTCTGTATGCGGCTTAGGCGTGTCATAGAGTAACTTATTTAAAGGGTCTAAAGACGTATCGGGTTTATCTCTGACATAGCGCCATTTCTTGAGTAGAGTGGACCGTATTGTGATACAAGTTTAACTGAAGGGTTATTTTAATAGATCATCACCTTTGACAGCTAGCTACCTTTTGCATGGTATTAGGACACAATTTTGCATGGCCAACAACCTTATTTTTTAAGAAGTACTGCCTTAGGTATTGTGATACTTATTGACGACCCGTGTGGCGTAGGGGATACCGGCCCATACCGTCAGCGCAAGTGGTCCCATGTTCAGTTACCGGACAAAACAAATATTTGTGTGCATGAACGAACATGTCTGTCTCGATAAATATTAAACAAGAAAATATACTAGAAAAAAGCAACTAGTCTCATGTCGACCTGACGGGATGAGACTAGGCGACATGAGACTAGTTGCTTTTTTCTAGTATATTTTCTTGTTTAATATTTATCACATAAAAATAGCATTGTAAAATGCAAAATTAAAAAGTTATAATGTCTGTCTCGGTCTGGGTGCATTATTTATTTTTTTATTTATTGACTAAAAATATACAAGTATGTTTATCCGTTCATAGAAAACTTACCTTGGGGTGTGGTTGTATGATATTTATTTATTTACCTAAGTATATAATATTTTTAGCCTTCTTAATCTTATTTAACCAAGTCTCGTACCTACTAATCGAAAGTGACGCATCCTTCCAGTCACTCAAAACAAATATTCTCCTAGTGCATTAAAAAATATTTATTAACTGAAGAGCGCCAGCCAGCCGATAAAAAATACAAAAAAATTATGTCACAACAGCTTTGAACGCAGTAAACGTCTTCATTTAATTTCGCTTGATGAATTTGGACTGTTATGTAAAGCAAAACTTTAGTTCAGTCTTTCCCAAAGTGGGCGACAACGCCCCCGTGGGTGCTGTTGAAAGATAATCGATTTTTAAAGTGGGCGATTTTGACGAAAATGCAAAGGGCATTTTCGTAGAATAGAAGAAATAAGTTTGACTACCACATACATTTAATACCAGTGCAGTCCACCTGATGCCAGCTACAGATAGGAAAAAAGAAGTCTATGGTAAATATAAATAGGAAAATATACTAGACAAAAACCACTGGTCGCATGTCGCTCAAACGGGGCACGAACCAACACCTTTAGATCCGTCTGTGCGACATGAGACCAGTGTTTTTTTTCTAGTACTTATATTATTTTCTTATTTATATTTATTAGGTACCTACTTAGAAATAGCTTTGTAAAATGCAAAATTTTTAAGTTCTCAGAAGTCTATGGTTTTTATTATATCAACTTTATTTTTACCTATTTGGAATAAAAAAAAATACACAAACTATTCCAAAACATTATTTATTTCTATACAATTTACATTATCTTCACGATCAAGTGCAGCGTTGTAATGTATAAATATTTTTCAAATATACCTATCTTTACAATTAAATTAATCTCCGAAAGAACATGAAACAATTAATATTTACATATAAACATAATGTACTCTAAGAATTAAGTACCTTTTAGTGACAACAATTTATTATTTTTACAATAGTTTTATGTGATTTTTTTGTGTAGAGATAGAATTTTTAATAATGTTGTAAATTATATGGAATACTGTTTTCTGGATAGTAAGTAAAGAGTTGAAGTATATAGGTACTTACCTAACAAAAAATGCAAATACTTTTGATTCCAAGATTTAAATGTGTCAAAAATGCCAAGAGTTGATGAGAATTGGTACTAATCTCAAAAAACCTCGTAAACCTAGCAAACAAAATTCTAGTGTAAATAAACTTTGTGATGGTGTTGCCATCATTATGATAAGTTACTGAAATAGTAGCAACTTTTCCACTGCACTGTAGAATTCTTTTATTTTTACTAAAAACAATGCCTAAATCATTTATAGAAAAAGTATATAAATTGTTAGCTCAAATTATTATAAATGAGAGTTGTTCGTTTATTTGTTGTTTTTGATCCATTCTCTAGTACTGTCGTCAAGAAAAGTGAAAATGCAAAAATATTTTATATAAAAAATGTGTGCTAAATAACTTGTTCAAACGCCTTCCACTAAAGTCTCGGAAGTATGCCGTTCGATGTTCTGCAGTGGTATGTTTTAGTATAAAAAATCTTCGTCTTGTGTTATCGGTGGCTGTAAAGGTAAAAAAGGGCATACCCATGCATGCATAAATGTCAGTGGTTGTGTTGAAATGAAAGAATATTTTGTAGTGTTGACATGTATTTAATGTATACAATGTAACTACAAGTACCTAAATCCAATGAAAGGTAAGCTAAAAATACTTGAAAATAAAAAGGTTTGAAAAATAAACAATAATTGTTACAATATCTTAAGAATATAAGTATCTTGTTTCTGACAGAGTGCTGTTTCTTGTGTGAATTTTGTAAGCGTCGTTCTGTTAATGTTATAATATTATTGGTTAGTCGTTCGTGGTTTTAGACGTTAAAATTGATAAGCTGCATTTCGTAGTGTTAGTGATTCTTTACGCAAGGGAAATACATACAAGAAATATGTTACATTTTCTCAGTTGATTCTGAACCCCTACTGTTATTATGATGGGTTTTTGACAGTTCTGTCAAACTTCAAAGCTGTTGTGGCTATATATAGGTATCAGTTATTTTCCAAGGTAGATTCACAGGCATTTAGGGTGACTTTCACCAACTTCACTAAACACATTTAGAGCTAAACATTTTTTTTTAAGTTTTTATTTACACCGATTATCTTGCCCACCTTAAGTTTCATGAAGAACTTGTGTTATGGATACTAGATAACGAATAAACATCCTTACATACCTTTTTTGTAAATACTTTCATAATATACATATTAAACACCTAGACCAAGACAAATAGACATGTTTATGCACACAAATATTTGTCTCGTCCGGGGATCGAACCCGGGACCTCTGGCGCAGAAGGCGGGTTTAGTACCCCTGCGCCAAACAAGCCATCGAAACTTGCCTGTCATTCGTTTGAAAATGTGTTTAGCTTTAAACGTATTTTGTGCCAGTCGGTGAAATTCGCCCTTAAAGACATTAGAGTTAGGTAAACGCAGTGAACTCTCTTTGAAAGCATAACTTTCAATTTTATCGTCTAAAACATACCTAGTATATATAATGTTTTATCTGAGTAGATCTGTGTTATATCGCTTGTATTCTAACACAAAAATTGTTAGTTATATCCGATACAAATTTATGTAAGTAATAAAAATTATGGTCGACATTGAAACAATTATAAATATATCTTCCTTTTTACATTTAACACAAAACAGTTGTATGCTATCACGACATCAATGTCCTAAGACTAAAACATTTATTTTTTTCCATTCGAAAATATTTCTAGAGAAAAAGATATGCATCTATTTACCTGATAACATTGAATTTATTAATTCTTTAAATCAGCTATTTAGCTATCAATTTAATTGAATTCTATATACTGTTTACTTCATGTTTATTTCTTTTATTATAGGCAATTCACCATGCTTTTTTAAACGGCGTGAGATGGTAGGGCCACAGCCTCTATTGTTACATTACAAGCCATGGCATTAGGTTTGGCAACGTCCCAAACGTTACATATTTGTATGGCTAGGTTCACAAGCGACGTTGCCAAATCTAATAAGATGGCCGTAAAACACTAGAGAATTTAGGTTTCTAAGCGACGTTCCCAAACCTAATAGCATCGCTTGTAAAACAATAAAGAAGGCTGTGGTTTGATAGGGCGCAGTGGAATGGAAATTAAATGAGTTTAAAAAGATATGGTGAAGAAACCTCGTCACAGATTAGATAGAAAGCCACATCATAAACAGTTATAGACGAACTACCACAAGAGTCACACGATACAAACATTGATTCTTAGATACAAGAACAAAAATATATAATAGCGTTTAATGGTGTTTAGTACTCGACGACGACCTAAAGACCAGGCATTATTCAATTTCAAAAATCGTTTCGTCGCTAAGTTTCATTTTGTCCATAAGTATTATATTTAAGAAAAATTTATAGAAAATCCATACTGTCATTATTTTTTCCACTAATCGAATATAATTGACATTGCAATGACGCTTACTACTATACCTAAAGAGTGCTAAACTATTTCTTACATTTAGATATTTTTTTGGTTCTTAAACAGTTTTATTTATTAAAATGGTCAAAGGAATTGAGACGCTACTCTTTAATGTCAAGAAAGAAATACATGCAGAAGGTGAAAAAACAAAAACATGCACACTTTAAGCATGGTACTATATAGGTCGGTTAGTTAACGAGAGCTGGCACGTTCACAGTACTCACACTACTGCAATTTAAAAAAACGAATGGACAAATACAAAAAAGTTCACTCTGCAGTAGCGAAAGCAGAACAATAACTTAGTAGAAAACCGAGCCGGTGCTGAGATTGGCACGGTCTAACAACTCCTGAGGATGCTCCGTGTGTGGGCGAAACACGTGTAGAGTAGTCGGTGAAGGTGCAAGGTGTGTCACTGGGCTGCATCTGCATTTTTTCTTGCGGAATTACGCGACATATTTTTCGTTTTCTACTAAGATATGGATTTCCGCCAAGTAACGCCTGATTCTATCAAATAGAACAATAACTGTCTCCTTCATACTCATAAGTTTGACCGCGCGCGAGAGAGACAGACCGACTTATCTAGATGGCAATGTAGTGCAACGTCACACCGCGCGCTTATTCACATACACTACGTTTAAATGTGTCGAACTTGCCAGCTTTATTTAACCGACCTGTATTAAAATTAAAATGAAACTCAAACGTTCTACCTTAGACCACAGTATCTTTATTTCTTGTACATCTCACAACTGTCACGTTTATTATCAACAACCGAATAGTCGGTGCGTGCACGTCCGCTGAAGCTTACTTGAATCACAGCGTACGTACGCGCAAAAGGAATACAAACTGAAAAACATCAAATTTTTAACAATGTCTTGAACAAACTCACAAAATTAATATCAATTCTACAAAATCACTAAACGGGAAAGAGCAGTACCATCCTCAAAACTCTTCAAGAAAGCATAACTTTCTCAATGTCAGGACAAGTCGAAAATCGCATCAAACAATAAAATTTACATCAACGAGTGTTTGAAAATGGCACTGGAATATAATACAAAACTAATAATTCTAATTTTACACAAATAAAATGGGAATTTTACTTAAAAACTAAACTAAGCCACTAAATTGAATAAACGAAAAATGCATACGCATTCAATGGAGCGTGGCTCCTTAAAAAATAAAGAAACGAAAAAGAATGGAAATGTAAAATATGTGTTATCATCATATCATGAAAAAAAAAATTGTTACTGTGTCTATTATTACATTATAAAAAAACTAACTGTTAATGTCTTTATAGAAAGTGATCTAGATCACATAAATTGTAAAAATAAGGAATCATTAAGATGTTGCCATTGCAAAAAATCTACCCGTTATGAAAAAATAACCATATTATTTATTTTTTTATAACCGATAATGTCAGGTGTAGACGTGGAGTGATTGTGAATGGTAGTTTTTGGCAGTTTTTACAGTAGGGGTATATTTTTGTGTAGCAATGGCAACCCCGTCCCCCCGTGCCGTGTGTGTGTGTGTTGCCTCCGTCTTGATATGTGTTGTGTGTGTGTGCGCGCCGCCGCTTCGCCGTTAACTAGAAGCAAATACGTCATGTGAGTTGCCATGTAGCTAAAAACTTTCTATTGAAAATTGGACTGAAAATCGTTCAGAAAACAAAAATAAAATACTAGTACGCTGACGTCAGTCCCCTTTTCTATAGAAAAAATGTAAGTACCATTTGTCTAGTAGATGTACCTATGTAGTTTTTATAAGAATGAAAAAAGGAAATAAAAATAAAAATAAAGATAGAACTAAATAGTCAAAGTTGAGCAAAATCAGAGCAAAGATAATAATGATAATGTCAATAATATGAGAAATGACGCTTGAATTTATTATCAGTTCCATAAAACAAACTTGAATTATTATCATAGAATTATTATTTGTCGTTTTGATATGTAGTTATTTAGAAGCACAATCCATAATGATGACATGTTTTCACTAAACAATAATGTACAATTGACATACATCACGACATGGCAAGCAAATGTACAATCATGCACAACCAGTCTTAGCTATAGTATTTTATAATTATATTTTAACTACAATGTCCCTAATACAGCAGTTAAGTACATATCTAATTATAATAAGCTTAAAAAGCATTCAGTGATGTTTTCTCACAAAATATATGACGGTTGTGCACAATTTTACACAAAAATTGTAATACAATATGCACATACAATAATATCTACAGGCTCATGTTTAGGAAATATCAAATTGACTTTTTATATTCTTCCACGTTATTCACATAGATATGTCATTCCATTTCTTTGTAATACATTAAAAACTTACTATTGAGACAGTTAAACTATTTCCATAAAATTTTACAATCTTACAAGTATAACATCGCCATTTTTTTAAATTTATAATTATATATTTTTTACTCATTGAACATGACACTTGAGTACTTGATTGTACTTTTTAACAACTATTGAAGCGAAAAGAAATATTTTAACAGCAATTATTATGTACATCTTTCAATATATTATGTTTTATATTTATACTAAAAATTTTATGAACTTTGGCTTATTATTTGGCTTAAAGAGGCAGAGAAGTAACAAAAGCAAATAGTTTTGTAACAAAATCAAGGGAAACTGCGCCTAATTCACAATTACTGTAAGGTACAATTTCGCTTGATTCAATTTAGTCAAATGCTCTAGTGTCAGAATCGATAATTTTCTAGAAAAAGGAGTTTTTAGGAAAGAATCTGTGTACAATTTTACGTTTACAAGAATAGTTTTATTATAATTCGTTTTAACAAAGAAGATGTGTATAAAAGCGGATACTTTAAAAACGCTTTGAAATTCGGCAACTTCAAAGCGTTTTTAAATAATATTTTAAATTATTATAATGTATAAAAACTTTTAGAATTTGCAGCTCTATTTCTAAGTAAATAGGACCTATTCTACATTAAACGTATTACTAAAAGATTTTTCCGACGTAAAAAAGACGCGAAGGTAAATATCTATGAAATATATATGTATGTGTTTTAAAACGCGTAGGTATATGAAAGATCAATGGAAACATTACAAAAGGATCGTTTGTCGTAAAATTTAATATGTGTTTAAATAACACTTTATTGATTACATTATTACGAATTATAACTCTTTATTTAAACTCAAGCCGTACCAAAATAGTATTGTAAGAAGTATATTCAAGCAAATATAGAGAAATTCATAATTCTATGGTCCCTACTAATTAGAAGTTGGAAATATTTAACAATTATAAAAACAAGAATACATTTTCAGTCCATTTATTGCAACAAAGCCCTCATAATTATGTAATTTTGACTAGAAAAAATAAAAATATAAAAAAAAATAGTAAATAGTTCATTAATAGTAATAGCAACAATGGGTAAAACTTCATTTTTAATTTATATATCTATTTTTAATAACCTAAGTGCACGGCAGTAAAACGGGTATATATTTTTTATTAAAATTATTATGGTATTAATTTATTTTAGAAAAAAAGGCTAAAATAGGTGGTAGTTATTTATTAAACCACCACTGAGTAAACATCAAATTTTCTCATACATTTTCAACTTAAAGTCCAACGCACAGAGTTAAAAATCGAATGAGAAAATTTGTCATTTCGCAATAACTTTGTTTTTTGGATAAAAGATGCGAACTAACCCTATCTTAGGCCGAGTCTTAAATATTTTGCTGTTACCATGAAAAATTTAACATGACTAAAATTACAAATTGCCCCAAACTACTTCATTTGTGCTGGAAAATCAAATTTGCCGCGTCGTAATAATTAAGAATACAACAAAAAAATATTCTACATTACAACAGAAAAATCAGTGAACTATTCAATAAATCTACATACTTAACAACAAACACTATAATAAAGTAACTTTTTTAACTGTCAGGCTGGTAACATTATCTTTGGCTCATTATTGAAAAAAATACGAATTTCCGGTTCCGTCAATTCTGCCAACCTAAAGTTTCCTAAGTTCTTTTCGACCCGGAACCGGCAGAGAAAAACGAGTTTTTAGCTTGAAAAGAAATATACATCAAATTATTTACTCGGTAGAAAGTGTTTTTTTGTGTCATTTAATGTGTCAAAATTGGTTCTATTGCTGTGTTATCGGGACAGTATTTCTTTCAACACGCTCGATTGTTTAATAACATACTTTTAAGAGCAAAAATGTGTTACGGGAATAGACAAACAAAACCCTTAGTCATAAGGAAATCCGCCTTTGTGGTTCATACGTCAACCTCGTCATAATCGTCTACATAATATATTTTAAGTTTAATGATTAAGGTTTCACATTTTTACCATATTTGGTTTTAAAGTTCTAACCCTACCTAAATGATGTCTCAATCTTTCTTAGACGACAATTTATTGAAAACCGCCATCTTATTCTTTGACAGCTGTCAAAATTTGACATTGACAGTTCAATTCGCAAATCGTCGCTGTCAAAGAGATCGCCAAACATCCACCGGTCCACCAAACAAAACAAAAACAAAAAACCATCTTAACATTGGTCCGTAGTCCCTAGAAAACAATTTACATTATGTCTTTTTCACCACATCATCGCCGTCTCAATAGTTCTATACAGTATTAGTATAAACTAGTGTTGTCTTACTAGTACTCGTGCTCTATCCCGTTGTTCTGGGATTGTCGTGGGTTGTCCTGGCCCTTCCCGGGTTGGCCTTTGCCTTGTCCAATCTGCCGCGATGAGGAGAAACACAGCTTCATTACGAACGGGAATTTTGCGCCTGTAACAAATAATTTCACATTTCATTAATTACCAAAATAACATGCAGGGTTTTTCAATAGGGCGCGGCTAATGTGATTTAACACATATTGATTTTTTTTTATGTCCCAAAACTATCGAAGACCCAAAGAATAAGATACGCGTCATCAAAGAGACAGAGGTGCCATTATGTCAAAAAGTGATGGAAAATTGGACCTCCCGTATACGCGCCACCATACGTAGCCGAGGTGGTTATTCAAATGTGGTACATGTCGGTTAACGAAAGCTGGCACATTCACAGTACTCACATTTATGCAATTGCAAAAGACGAATGAACAAATACAAAAACGTTCACTCTATAGTTGCAAAAGTAAAACAATAACTGTCTCCTTCATACTCGTAAGTTTGACCGCGCGCGAGAGAGACAGACAGACTATTCTTGATGACCATGCAGTGCAACGTCACCGCGCGCTTTGTCACAGACACTACGTATTAATGTGTTGGATGTGCCAGCTTTAGTCACCCGACCTGTATTACATACATAACTAGGGCGGTTACAACCCGATACTCGGGTTCGTCGATCGACGAAAAATTCCAAATTATGCGAAAATCTTTAATTGCAATTTGTGATCATCACGTTTAACATTTTGTATATTTTATAGTTTTCGGAACAAATAGACTCGAGTACCTTTAATTTGATACCTTACTCGGCCGCGTACTACGCGCCAAAGTCCCTATCGAGTCGTCACAAATTTTGCGAACCTGAATTAAGTATATAGATTGCCAAACATTAAACTTCCAAACGAAGAAAATATCATCGTATTGTAAACAATCAATTTCTTTTTATTTCAATTCAATGATCCCTATTGAAAAACCAAAACAAAGTAGTATGGGGGACTCGGTCCAAATGTCCACCACGAGGTCTATGTAACTAACTCAATAGTCCACTAAATACTGACTAACTTTTACAAAGAAAGGACAATAAAAAGCTGTCAGTAGGAAAAATATTACTAAATGCACACCAGTTTCTTGATTTGTGAGCATTTTACAAATCAAGAAATTGTACCCTTAGTAAGACTTTGGCGAACTAAAATCGTTTTCGAAAACTATCGCTTTGTCTCTTTCATATCTATGAACGAAAACGTTGACAGTAAACGTCAACTGGTAATAAGGGTACTGTTGTGGAATAGTTCGTAATACAGTTGCTAATAACCGTCACTGTAATTTAGACTCTACTTAGTTGTAATAAAGTGACCGCTCTTCAAAATTCACACAAATCCAGATACTGGTGAGCTTTTCGTTAATACAGATGTTAATTAGTATCATTGTAATTTAGACTCTAAATCGTTGTAATAAAGTCGCTATTGTTGTCATACCGGGGTGTTGGATGGTAGCGTGGTTGCAGGCCATTATCGCCATCACCGATTGCGAAATATTCTGGAACTCCATCAAGCCCGACGATGATCTGTAATAGATAGATTTATTTGTTATTATATAAGTATGTTATCCTTACTTATTTTATGATAAGGTCATATGATATCTTCACGTCTTAAACATTATAATCCCTGATTTCTATAAGCATATGTGGCAACAAGTTGATATCGGTTAACAACATCCATGCAGTCTAAGCAGGTGGCCTACCGCGTAAGTGTCGTCGATTTGTCAAATATGGGCGCAACACTTCATACGCGAGCGCTGATGCTATAGCGCTGTCTCGGTCACACATAAAATCGAGTATTAACTGACTATTGAAAAGGAATCTTATTGTTAGGACGATAAAGATGAACGAAAACGCTGTCGGCTGTCAAAGTGAAGTTGACAGCGAAGTCGACGGCACCTACGCGGTAGGGCCTCAGATACGGTAGTTTTCTACTTTAACAGTAGATTAACGTCGGATTGTACTTTTATTAATGTTATTATGATGACTTGATAAGATGATGCAAAGTAGAAGAAGGTTTTTTTTTATTTGTAGTCTTTTTGTAGGTTCAGTTTTCAACGATAAGTAATGTAGATGACCTCTAACGTTTTCTATATATTTCTACCTCACATACTTTTCGCTCTTGAGTCATCCCTTCTTATATACCTTACACTCTCGAGCGGAACTTGGAAAATGATGACCGTCTACATTTTCTGACTGGAAGACGCAGTCAAAAAATGCCGTTGAATGGGTCGTTCCCACGGCAAAGTGTTATAAAAACCACTTTGCCGTGGGAACGACCCATAAAAAACACTTTGCCGTGGGAACGACCCATTCAACGGCATTTTTTGACTGCGTCTTCCAGTCAGAAAATGTAGACGGTCATCATTTTCCAAGTTCCCACGGCAAAGTGTTTTTTATACTAATTTCTGTCATGATTTTTATTTTTCATTAAATTCTTTGCGTAAAGTGACTTCACAAATCCAAAACTTTATTGTTAATTGATGTGCCAAATGTACAAATATATAAAGCTTTTTATTGTCGGTAAAAACAATTTAATGAAAAATAAAAATCATGACGGAAATTATAATTAAAAACACTTTGTCGTGACAAAGACCAAAACTGGGTTTTATTTTAGTATTGTTTGTTGTTCCATTGATTATATTTTTACCTCTCGCTCTTGAGAGGGAACTTGGAGATGGTGTGTGGCGGCTGCACACCGTAGTCGCGGAACACCTGCAACAGCTGCTCGTCAGACACATCTGGCGGCGTGTTGAAGAAGTGGACCACCTGGAACAATAACGGTATATTCTCAGTCTAAACAATCTCTGCTCTGGCTACAAACGCCCGAAATGAAACACACAGATACGCACCACTACACGCGCTCTCGCCACTGTTTTAGTCTCGGACTCCAGCGAAAACCAGTGAGATCCGTGTAGCGATAGCGAGCGGCGCGTGTCTGTGTGAGCGGTCCTATCGGCCGAGTGCATCGACTGTTTATTATGTTTAGACTGTGGTTTATTAGAGCCAAGTTCACGAACCATCAACATCATTCTGTCTCTTTAAACTTCTAAGTTTCGACTTCTTCTTATCGTATGAGGATTAATGGCCACCTTTAGTATCAGAGTTTATCAGTCCGCCTTTAAGGCCTCTGACTTGGCTTAACGACTGTTATCAGATGACAACAGCCGGGACCGACAGTTTAACGTGCCCTTCGAAGCACGGAAGCGCTCAGTTGTAATGCCACTTTAAGGTCACCCATCCGACACCTGACCGGACCGAACATTGCTTAACAAACGTGATCGAATACGATCAGTCTGTCAAGCGCGGCCATGAACGCTTGCGACTAAAATGCAATGACATTTAAATGACGTTTGAGAGCAGAATGATTCATCACATCTTCTTCCTCAAACGGACGTTTCGCTGACATCACTTTAGTTCAGGGATTCCCAACCAGCCCCACTTGGGGGGGAATAAAGGGCGTAGAATGATTCAAGCATATTTTTGGGTGTGGCGCATAGGGTAAAAGCTTGGGAAACCCTGCTTTAGTTCATTCCATATGATTACGCTTTCACCGTGACCAAAACCAAGCGCGGGCCAAGTTAAGATGATTTATTATTAAACAAATTTGTTTATCCGAATCCGTATTTTATACCTAACCGAATTAGCTCGAATGATTTCGGTGAAACGTAACATCGGCGAAGGGTCTTTGGATAAATTATTCTGAGGCGTACATGCATACAGGCTATACCGTGACCCTTAAAGCGATTCAGTTCAGGTTGTGCGAAGGAGACGCCGATAAGAGATCATTTAACTTTAATCTGAGGTACGGCGACCTCAACTTATAGTTATAAAAAGAAAATATATTTGGACGAAAAATAATGTCTGATTTACGCTTTTCAGCCACAATTGAAATTGATAAAAAAAACATGTAAACCCTAGATGTCACTAGCCTTGAAAGGTGGTTGTATCCGGTTCTTGTGTTTAGAAGCGGGGGTTAGGAACCGGTTATTCTTGTTGCCCACGTAGTCCTTGAACGGGGGCAACTTGTCATCAAACCCATTTAACCATCCTCAGTGGTTGAGAATTACGGGAGAGACGTACTTCCACCTTCAGCCATTATTTAACATCAGGTATGATAAAAGCTAAGTGTCTCCCAGTTGTTCATAAAAAACCCACCACTAACCTTAGAAGGTGGTTGTATCCGGTTCTTGTGTATAGAGGCTGGGGTTAGGAACCGGTTGTTCTTGTTGCCCACGTAGTCCTTGAACGATGGGCTCTTGTCCGGAAGCGGGTACGGGTTCATTACCTCGGAGAGGTACGCTTGCTTCGAGAACCTGTGAAAGATAATGGTGAGATAAACAAAATTGACAAACTTAATAATTAGGACCATGTAAGCTCCTCCTCAAGAAGCGTGTTAAGCCGTTGGTACTGGCTACATTTACCACCAACCAATCCACATTGGGCCCGTGTGCTGGGTAATGGTCCATTCTCCGTATCCATCCATAAGAAAGGCCAGTGCCTCAGCAGTAGGGACTTTAAAATGGCACTAAAATGATGATACTCCATAATGAAGGCCAGCCCCCTAGCGTGAACACAGTTATATCACGCGATATGATGATTATGGCGCAAGATGCTGTCTTGTTTACCCCGGTAACATGCGAGTGACAGTGACAGATCGAACTACGAGGTTCGATAAAAGCCATCATCATTATAATATTTTAAACTATAGAAGTTTAAAATATTCATAATAAATAAATAGTCATAATCTAGTGAATGGTAAAAATCTCGTTTTACGTAATAGTAATAGTTCACTATTACGAAAAACGAGATTTTTACCACGTTAAAATGTTATGTTGTATGTCTGTGAAGTGTGAACCAATCAGCTACTTAGTTACTTACGCGAGCGTTGGTGTCTCCTATCATGCCTAGCATGAACACCGCTATATCACGCGAAATGTTATGGTGCATGATGCTGTCTTGCTTACTCTGCTAAGAAGTGGGCGGGAAAGTGACGTTATCGAGATACGAGTGTCGATAAAAGCCGCTGATGCTAGAACTTCTGCACCATCGCGGTACCTTTCTCGGTCTTCAGGAATACCAAAAGTAAGTTGTAAAGTCAGTCAATCAGCTACTTAATAACTTACGCGAGCGTGAGTGTGTAGTCGCCAACTGTGACGTTGTTCAGGTTCTGAACACAGCGCTCCACGGACACGGCGTCTCCCATCTGGACCATCGCGGTGCCCTCCTTGGTCTTCAGGAACTTTATCTGGAATACAATTTAATAGGAAAGTCAGTAAATCTTGGAGCGATATATTATTTTTATATTTTTCTTTATGGTGAAATCGAGAATGAAACAAGAGGAGTTTCTGATCTATATGCTTGTTATTTCCACGAGAAACGCGATTCCATTCCACTTTCCAACTTATCATAACTTTATATCTATGACGAAGGCTAAACATACTTGAGTTCAAATAGCAAACTATAATGTATATCGTTATATGTGCGGACTGCGGAGCAAGTATAACCTAACCTGGCGTATTCATAGAATAACTTATTGGGAATTATATGTCCACCTTCCAACCACCCTCAGGTTGAATGCGAATATATTATTGAACTGTTTTTGTGCCCATCTTCCTTCAACCTGTAAGTTATGTATAATGGTCTATTAAAGGTCGATTTTAAATAGGTTAAACATATAACATTTCATATTCGGTTTAAATTTGTTTTGTTGGTGGAAGGGCTTTTTCACATCCGCCTAGCTAGCTATTGCTATCCATCTTATCTAAGTCTGTCTCCATAACAAAATTGATTTCAGCATGGTTCCGGCAGTAAGAGGTAAGATAGCCAGTTCCTCAGTGGTTGAGGATTCCGGGAGAGGCGCGCTTCGACCCTCAATCTTATCATTACTTAACATCATGAAGGCTAAGCGTTGTTCACAGCGTGATCAGATACGGTAATTTTCAACTTTTTTAGTAGCCTTTAGACTTATTTTAAACTACCAAATAGTAGATTTTCATGTTAGTAATTTGCTTAAATTTCAATGTTAGTAATTTGCTTAAAATTTTTCAGTATTTTCTTAACTTTACACGTTTTTATTTTATTTTAGTAAAACTACTTTAAGTTAGTAGATTTTGACTATACTTAAAAGTAGTTTTACTTAAATAAAATGTGGTCGCACTGGTTGTTCATCAAAAAGTGACTCACCCTGACGACGTTTCCGTACAGACAGCACAGGTTGAACAGGCGGTCGGCGTTGGCGGTCTGCGGGTCCAGCCCGTACACCATCATCACCGCCCCTTGCTGCGGTGGGCCACCCTGGAAAATTCAACAAATTATAATATACATTGACGACCTTATATAATATACATTGGCGCAGGGGTACTAAACCCACCTTCTGGGCCAGGGGTTCCGGGTTCGATCCCCGGACAAGACAAATATTTGTGTGCATGAACATGTGTCTATTTGTCTTGGTTTGAGTGTATATGTATATTATGAATGTATTTACAAAAATAAGTTTATGTATGATTATCCATTATATACTTACTATCCATAACACAAGTTCTTCATGAGACTTAACGTGGGCTAGCTAATTTGTATGATTGTATGCAAATATTTATTTATTTACATAATATCTCATGTACAGTGTACGCAGATGACATACTTTTTGTCTGCGAAACGATATTTATAATTTAGTGAAAACGGTATTTAGACCACCTTATTATTCGCGCACAATTACAACGTATAATCTCCAGCAATCCAGTCCTGCGACTGGATTAAAAAATAATCTAAACCACGCATTACTATAATAATTTTGTTATTAGTGATAAAGATCAAACCCAGTCTTGAGTGGACAAAGAGTGCATCGTTGTCAGCACTCTGAAACCGACTTATTTCTCTCTTGACTCCTACATTGTCATATTACCCAAATCTTACTAACTAACCCAGTAAGTGCAAGTACCTGGTTTTGTGGCGGCATTGGCGGGTGATGCATGGGCGGGGGCGGTACGAAGCCTTCGCCTCCGTAACCTTCTGGCCCGTACCCGCGCCCGTCACGCTGCAAGAAAAGCACGGTTTAGAAGATCACGTTCACAAGATTCGATTAAACATTAAATGCGGATAATACTTTCATCCTTTGCAATATTTCCAAAATTAAACAAGTCAAAAGAAAAATATAACCGTCATCACAGTAATTTCTTTCTAATAGACTCCGCTCGTGATATCGTCCTTGGTCGTTATAGTGATAAGTGTATTGTGTTCTTCTAAGATCTGCCCCCTAATTATCTAATTTCAAAATCTATCACGATCCCTTTCAACGGGAATCGATTCCCGTCTGAGAATTCACTTGTGGCCGAGTCAATTTTTTCCAATATTTTTCTATTTAAAATTTACCATAAGTATGTAAATATCTTTCAAATGAGGAATTGAAAGGGATTGCGGTAGATTTTAAAATTAGACAATTAGCCCCCTGATCTATCTCTTTGCCAAAAATCTATCTAAATCAGTGGATAAGAAAAGGCAAAATACATAAGTAGCTACTTTCGAATTTCTTAGTATTGATACCTGTCACGCGTATCACGTTTACTTTTTCAAATGTTTTTTGCGCAATCACAACAAACTCATAAACGGAATGACAGAGGCCTCAAAAATTACTTGTCAGAACTCACAATTAATTCTTTTCACATTTACTCGCCTTCAAAACATGAACTAATTAATATTAAAATGGCACCCTTAATTTGACTACGCTTCAGCAACGCGGCTGGCTCTTGGCAAATTTATTTTCTTTGGACTCAAAACACTTTCGTTTAATGGAACCTTTATGTAATTTAATTAAAATTATGCTTATTAATAAACAAATTTTAGGGGAGCTAACAAACATTTATAACCTTTTATACCGTTGGGGATATTATGAGCGATGGTAAAATTAAGTTATCATCAGGTAATTCGTTGTAAAGTAACTAGAAAATCGAATCAAAAGAAAATAAATAAGCTACGTTCAGTCGATAGCAAATGTGCCCTGTCCTGTGATGACGACTTACGGCAGTGAAACGTGGTCACTAACTTTGGGTCTCATAAGAAAGCTCAAAGTTACTGTTCAATGGAGAGAGCTATGCTCGGCGTTTCGCTGCGTGATCGAATCAAAAATGAGGAGATCCGTAGGAGAACTAAAGTGTAAGCGACGCGCTCCCAACACTAGTTTATTATTTGACATCTCTGTTCCTCCGCGCCATATTGCCCGCTGCATGTCGCAGCACCGATGAGTCTGCCGCGAGCCTCTAAGGAAGTAACACCGTACTACCTTGATTTAAGACTAAAACACGTGCTTTCCAAAAAACTGTATATTTTTCAGCCATTTTGTGTACTTTTGTGCTTATTGTTTTATTGCGTTAAATAAAAGTGTTTCGGAACAAAACTGTTGTTTTACATCGACAACTAAGTACCTTAGAACTATCGCTCACAAAGTGGTCACTTCGAGCCGAATTTACTAGTTGTCGATGTACCATACGCCACCTCCGAAAATGGTGCTTACGCGTAGTGCTGGTAAAAATAAAGTGTCTGTGAACTTAAATCCGGGGGAACTGAAAGTCGAAGGAAGTGTTAAATCCGAGCCCGCGAAGTTGCTAGTGCCGCATAATCAGCAAGCGCCCAAACCGTCAACGTCCGCGCTAGCTGCAGCGAGCGCTGTGATACAGCTCCAGCCAGCAGCTCATCTGGGCCAACCATCGCAGCAGCTTGCAACTTGCAACGCTTTACAACCGCCAGTGACTTTGTGTCGCGAAACTTCATCACAAAATGGCGGCGTACGCCGAGATCGCAATAAGTCGCAAGCTTCAACATCATCCTCCGTCAAGGCAATACGAAATAGGCTACAATTAGAGGCAGCAGAACAAAAGGCTAGGATACAAATGGAACTTATCGATAAAAGACTCGCAGCCGACCTAGCCGACTTAGAAGATGAACACAGTCCACTCGAAGGTGACCGTAGGAGCCAACACACTCACAGCGAAGTTGAGAAGTGGCTTGAACAAAGCCAGCAAGATATGGAAACGGTACAGCCCGCCCCCGCCCCGGGCACCACTACGGGCGTGCTGGACCAGCTGTATGGAACAGTCCAACTGTTGGCAACAACACTGAAAGAAGTTACCACTTCCGCAGCCAATAACTCAACTAATACTCAGTTACTTAGTCGAATGAGTGTACCGAAGGAATTACCAGAATTTTATGGTGACCCGCTTGAATGGCTCCACTTCAAGCAAGCTTATGAAGAATCCACCAGAATCTGTGGCTTCAGCGATATGGAAAACGTGTGGAGATTGAGAAAATGTCTCCGGGGAGCAGCCAAGGACAGCGTCGCAGCCCTGTTACTATGTGCAACATCACCAGATCAGCTGTTATCTACATTAGAGCTCAGATTTGGCAACCCCGATATTTTATTACATAAAATAACTCAAGATTTAAAGAAAATACAACCGTTGCCGCCGCATTACCACAGTGAAATTGTGCCCTTTTCTGTCAAAATAGAAAATTATATAACAGCTGTTCGAGCAGTGGGGCGTGAGGAATATCTACGTGGTATGCATTTGTCGAACATTATTTTATCTAAGCTTCCTACAATATTAATGTCAAAGTGGGCCGATTACAGTTTTCCACTAATAAAACAGGGAACAGACAAATCAAGAATAGAAATGTTATGCGAGTTCCTGCGTGAGGAAGCTATTAAAATATCAACTACTTCTAATTTAATTACAATGGCCTCACGCAGTGTTAATCAAAATAAATATACGCGTGAAGGTCACGGGAAGAGTCCCCACACCGTACTATTGCAAAATTCGCACGACAGAAACGACAAATGTAACTATTGCAACAAATACAATCACGACTTAACGAAGTGCAAGATGTTTTTAAAGGCTTTGCGAAAAGACAGGTGGCAATACATTAAACGCAACGGAATTTGCTACAAGTGTCTATTGTCTCGACACGACAGAGAATCCTGTTCTGCGCCCGCGTGCGATAAGGACGCATGCGGGGAGGCGCATCACCGATTACTGCATAATCCCGCGCGGCGCGATGCTGCACCAGCACCGCCGCCGCCGCCACCGCCGAGGACTGCAGAGGACGCGTCGGCGTCGACCTGTGCTCCGCCGACGCAAACCGTCGCGCATTTGAGTTCGGTGACAAACAAAGTGTTGTTAAAAGTGGTGCCGGTTAAAATACGCGGACCTAATGGTGTGATAAGTGCAAGTGCGTTGTTGGATGACGGGTCCACCGTGTCACTCGTAAGCACACAGCTGGCGGCCCGCGCAGGGCTGCGCGGCCGCTCCGAGACGATGCACGTACGTGGAGCTTGGGACAATAGTACTTACGTATGTAATTCAACTGTTTTAACTATGAGCTTGATTAATGTTTATGATGATCAATTGTTTGATATAAAAGTGCGTAGCATAAATAACCTTAACTTACCTGTCCAAGATGTTTGTTTTGCTGATTTAGAAAAGTATAATCACTTGAAAAATGTTAAAATAGATTACAACAATTTGTGTAAACCAGAAATATTAATCGGACAGGATAACTTTCATTTGTTAGTTCCTTTAGAAGTTAATGTGGGGAAAATGAATGAGCCGTCAGCTACTCGAACACCCCTAGGCTGGTGCGTGCACGGTTTAGTTCGCACAGCATTACCGCAGTTGACCGCCTCGCATACTAGTTTGTTGTTGACGGAAGCTGCGCCGTCGCTGGCGCTGCCGCCGCCGCTGCTGGCGCGGCCCGATGACGACGCCGCCTTGCGCGAGCTGCACGAGATGGTTCGCCGTTCGTTCTCTATCGACGCCTTGGGAGTGTCCGGTAAGCCTCGACAAAATAGATTGGAGGTGCAGGCAGTGACTGCGCTGCAGAGCAGCGCTGAACTCATTGATGGCAGATGGCACGTCGGCTTACCCTGGAAGGATCCTAATTGTAAGCTACCTAACAACTATTTTTACGCACTGTCTCGTTTTCAAAATGTTTATAAAAAAATGATGTCCAGTGAACAATATGCCAGTAGGTACAAGGACCGTATTGATCACCTTTTGATTAACAATTTTGCAAAACCGCTTGAAAACACTGAGCAAATACCTACCTCTAAAACATGGTATTTGCCACATTTTGGAGTTGACAATCCAAATAAAAAAAATCTACGTTTAGTGTTCGATGCCGCTGCTAAAGTACAAGGCAAGTCACTAAACGACTATTTGTTGACAGGTCCCGATTTACTTAATTCTTTGTTCGGTATTATGTTACGCTTCAGAGAAAATAAAGTTGGTGTCGCCGGTGACATAAAAGACATGTTCTTGCGCATAAAAATAAAAACCGAAGATCAAAACGCATTACGCTTCTTATGGAAAAATAACTCACAGGATGAAATAAGTACCTATGTAATGACGTCACTAATATTCGGTGCAAACTGCTCGCCTTTCATAGCTCAATTCATTAAAAATAAAAACGCGCAACTGCATGAGTCATCCCACCCGGCGGCCGCTGTAGCTGCAATACTCGAACAACATTATATGGATGATTATATTGATAGCCTGCCCGATGTCGCCGCCGCTGTAGAAATGATAAAAAATGTCACCGAAATCCATAAACACGGAGGTTTCGAAATAAGAAATTGGACGAGTAACAGTAAGTTCGTTCTAAGTAGTTTGCCAAAAGAAACCTTAGGTGAAGCGGCCGTAAGGTTTAAATCAGATACGCAATACTGTGGTGAGCGCACGCTCGGTATGATTTGGTACCCAGACCGGGACGAGCTCGCCTTCGATGTGTCTCTGAAAAGGATTCCCGAAAGTATAAGACAAGGTGAGTGTAAACCTACTAAGCGCTTAATGCTCGCTGTGGTAATGTCGATATTTGACGTCTACGGCCTGCTTACTCCGTTTACTATACAAGGTAAAATTATGTTGCAAGACGTATGGAAAGATAACACCGGCTGGGACGAGACAATATCAGATGTTGTTTACAATAAATGGATCAGCTGGATAAAACGTTTAAAAGAGATAGCAGATTTACGAATACCGCGTTGCTACCTACATTCGAGTCGGGCCTCGATGACAGAAGATGCATCGGGCGTAAGCGCGACAGGGACAAACAATGCACCGACCGTAGCACTGCAACAGGATGGTACCTCCCGCGCGCCCGCGCCCGCGCCGTCCGTACTACGACAAGCGGCTACGACTGCTACGGACTGCCGGCGTGCTACGACGGTCAACTACGGAAATAATTATTGCAATTTACAACTTCATATTTTTTGTGATGCTTCGTCTAAAGCGATGTGCGCCGTTGCATACTGGCGGTGGGTTGATAATAGCGGATCGGTACATGTTGTTTTGGTAACGAGCAAAGGCCGAGTCGCGCCGTTGAAATCGGTATCTATTACAAGGCTGGAACTCCAAGCGGCAGTGCTCGCAGCTAGACTGGCAGATACTATAACAAAAGAACATAAATTGATAATTAAGGAAAGATATTTTTGGTCTGATTCGACTACGGTGCTACACTGGATTAACAATGACGCTCGTAATTATAAAACGTTTGTAGCAACGCGGCTGGGCGAAATAGATACTTTGACAAAACCAACAGAATGGAGGTACATACCTACAAAATTAAATATAGCTGACGTCGGCACCAGGGAAAATTATGACGCCACTATATTTCAATCCGAATGGTTTTTAGGCCCATCGTTTCTCTCAGGCGAGCAGACGAGCTGGCCCCATGACGTCATTACTTACAATACCGAAGTGGATCTCGAGCACGTGACCCTCGTTCAGGAAGTTTTCAATGACTTACCTGTTCCAGACTCGGACCGTTTCTCTTCTTGGTTAAGACTATTAAGAACAATGGCTTTGGTGTTACAATTTATAAATAGGTGTAAAAGAGATTATAAAATTACTTTATTGGAATTAATGGAGAATGCTGAATTATTATTGATAAAACAAAGCCAAATGGATTCTTTCCGAGCGGAGATATCTGCAATTAAAAAAGGTAAATGTATAGATCGTGCTAGTAGATTACTTACCTTGTCACCAGCTCTCGACGAGAACGGAGTTCTACGCTGTGCTGGACGCATCGATGCTGCTCCCGGAGTGTCACCTGCAACTAAAAGACCAATCATATTAGATGGTAAGAGTCGGGTCGCGCAGTTGATCATCAAGTACTACCACGAGAAGGCTGCACACGGGAACCACGAGACCGTCGTTAATACTCTGAAACAGAAATATTGGATATTAAGAATAAGGCCGTCTGTCAAATACGTAGTGTCACGATGCATGCTTTGTAGAATAAGAAAGGCACAACCACAGATACCAAGAATGGGTGACTTACCTTTGGCACGGATGGCCCATCATCAGCGTCCTTTCACACATTGTGGCGTGGATTTGTTTGGTCCAATGGAAGTCACGGTGGGGCGTCGACGCGAGAAGCGATACGGAGTGATCTTCACTTGTCTCACCGTACGCGCGGTGCACATCGAGCTGGTAAATTTTATTAACACTGACTCATTAATCATGGCACTCAGGCGCATGGCAGCGCGCCGAGGCTGGCCTCGCCACCTAATGTCTGACAATGGCACCAACCTGAGAGGAGCTGATACTGAGCTGAAAAGGTCTTTGCTCGAGATAGATAATGAGGCGCTAAGAGCCGAAGCTGCTAGCAACTCCGCTGAATGGACATTTATTCCGCCCATGAGCCCACACTGGGGTGGCGCTTGGGAGAGGCTGATAAGGAGTATCAAAACCTCACTTCGAGTTATATTAAAAGAGCGTGCGCCGAAGGACGAGGTTTTAAGCACCCTTCTAGCGGAGGTTGAAAATATTGTTAATAGCCGTCCACTCTCTCATGTTTCAATGGAGCCTAACTCCGAAGAATCCCTTACTCCGAACCATTTTCTCTTAGGGACCTCCACAAATATGCCGACGCCAGGTAAGTTCGACGACAGCGACTTGTACTTACGCAAACAATGGCGCCAGTCGCAAAAGTTAGCTGACATGTTTTGGAAGCGTTGGTTGGTTGAAGTTTTACCAGACCTCATACCACGTCGGAAATGGAACAAGGATCAAGAACCTTTGAAGGTGGGTGATTTGGTACTGGTCGTAGATCCCGCAGCCCCTCGCAATATATGGCCCAAGGCTATCATTCAGCAGGTATTCCCTGGCGCAGATGGTCGCGTACGAGTCGTCGAGCTTCGCACAAAAACTGGTACGTTGAGGCGGTCCGCGGCGCGCGTAGCTAAAATACCTTTAGGTCAGTAGTGCTGAGCCAGCACTGGGGTGGGGAATGTAAGCGACGCGCTCCCAACACTAGTTTATTATTTGACATCTCTGTTCCTCCGCGCCATATTGCCCGCTGCACGTCGCAGCACCGATGAGTCTGCCGCGAGCCTCTAAGGAAGTAACACCGTACTACCTTGATTTAAGACTAAAACACGTGCTTTCCAAAAAACTGTATATTTTTCAGCCATTTTGTGTACTTTTGTGCTTATTGTTTTATTGCGTTAAATAAAAGTGTTTCGGAACAAAACTGTTGTTTTACATCGACAACTAAGTACCTTAGAACTATCGCTCACAAAAGTAACCGACATAGTTGAAGTGGCATATGGGAGTGGGCGGGGCACAGCGCGAAGAACCGATGGCCGTTGGATCGGAAAGGTTCTGCAATGGCGACCGCGCACCGGACGATTCCGTGAGTAAGCCCATATACAAGGTCGATCGGATGAAGGTCGCGGGACCGCGCTGGATGCGAGCAGCGCAGGACCGATCGTCGTGGAGATCGTTGAGGGAGGCCTAAGCACCCAGAAGTGGGTGTCATGTGGGTGAGATGATTATAGTGAGGCCCCGTTCTAATTGGCAATCGGTCAAAGCAATTTTACTTTTCAAGAAATAACGAGACGTGTTTATGGCGCACTAGCTTCCGCCCGCGTCTTCACCCGCGTGGTTCCCGTTCCCGTGGGAATATCGAGATAAAAAGTAGCCTATTTTACTCTCCGTCCTTTCAACTAACTCTATGCCAAAAATCAAGTCGATTGGTTACTTAGTTAGGGCGTTAGGAAAGGACAAACAAACACACTTTCGCATTTATAATATTATTATATTAATATACAGGGTGGAAAATTAAGACGGGGCAGTAAGGGCAGGTACCATAATCGTTGTTGCTACATGAAAACAACCTTAGGGAACGATCCTTAACTTTTTGAGAAATTTTGAACTGCCTGTCTACACAGATTATAACTTTTTAATTTTGCATTTTTACAATGCTATTTTTATGTGATAAATACTAAACAAGAAAATATACTACAAAAAAGCAACTTGTCCGTCAGGGCGACATGAGACGATTTGCTTTTTTCTAGTATATCTGCCTACACAAAATCTGAAAAAAAATTACAATCTGCAGAAAAATGGTCAGTTTTCAAAAAATATTTTTTTGATGTCAATCGATTCTGATTCTCATGAGGATCAGAACACTCTAAGACACGAACTGAGGTTTGAGAAATCACGAAAAACGCAAAAAACACAATTCTCGAGCTCGCGCCTCACGCTGCCGTATCCGTTTCACTGACCTTTGTTGATGGAACTTATTTTCTTAGCGAATGTGTGGAAATACTTTTTCGCGATTTCTGACTTTTCTAGTACTCATACATGAGTTCGTGTCTTATACTGTTTTGATCCTCATAAGAAACAGGATCGATTGGCATCAAAAAGTTTTTAAAAAAAATAAAATTTTCTGCTGAATGTATTTTTTTTTTACCAAATCCTTGAATGCTGTTCAATATTTCTCAAAAAATTAAGGATGGTTTCTTAAAACGTTTTTATGTAGCAACATCGGTTAAGGTACTTGCCCTTCGTGCCCGTTTTAAATTTCCACCCTGTATAGTTAGGATTAGGATAAGGCATTTTTTTTTATTATAAAAGCATAAAAATGATACCACAGAACATGAGAAAGATGATAGAAGTAGTAATTTGGCTGTCCCGCGTCGCCACCTTTTTGCGCGAAACACAATAGCAACCCATACATTTCCCATTTTACGATTTTTTTATGAAAAATCGGTTTCGAATGTCTTCATGTTCTGAAGACAACCTGCCTGTTTTCGAGACAATTCTTATTTCGCTACTAAAAGCGCGACATATACTCCTTCTGGGCAACTTTTTTTTACAAACATCGGGGTGACTCTTAGCCTTCATCATACCTGATGTTAAGTATTAATAAGGCTGAAGGTGGAAGCGAGCCTCTCCCGGAATCCCCAATCTCTGAGGAACTGGCTTTCTTATCTCTAACTGCCCGAACACAACAATGCTGAAAACAATGTTGTTATTGCGTCAGACTTAGATAAGATGGTGGTAGCTAGACAGGCCGACTTACAAAAAAAAAAGAAAAAAAGTCCTACCTCGAACGAAACGGATTACAATAAGTACCCTCGTTACATGATACCGGTGTTTGTTACAATTAGATCACAGACGCGGTTAAACTTTCTTGTGTTCTATGAATAAAACAATCTAGAAATTTCTTTGGCTTCTGTTACAACAAAATGTATTTAATTCCCCAAACATTTTCGTTGAAAAATAAGACCCAAGGTTTATGAGTACAAAGACTCATTATTTCAAAGGAAATCTGAAGTAACTTAAGCATTTTATTTAAATGAGCCTTTTGCCTAGATTCTTATTAGTAGCAAGGTTAAATACCTACATAAAAAAGATAATAAATGTGACATCAAATATTTGGTACAAACTGAAGTTCTTTGTAAAACGGGTTTCGTTTATGGAACTGAAGATAACAATATTGTTTTTAAAGAAAACGTGTTTTTTTAATGTATTGAAACACGAATAGTAATTACCCAAAATTAAATTTTAAAATTTGCAAATGCGAATGCGACGAAACTAAGCCAGTAACGACTAAACGATAGGTGCTATTATATCTTTACCTTTTTATATATCTTTGTTGGCTCGATTGGAGAATATTGGAATTCGCGGCACTGCTTTGTCAGGGTTCGAAAGCTATCTGAGTGGAAGATCACAATATGTCAGAGTGGAAGATAACTTGAGTGAAGATCTTGCCTGCACTTATGGACAGCAGGGCCTGCAGGGCAGCATACTGGGACCTACTCTATTCCTCGTGTACATTAATCAACTGTGCGAACTTGAGCTGGTCTCTGCGGATATCACCATGTACGCGGATGATTCTGCAATTCTGTTCCACGGTGGTTCATGGGATGAAACCAAACAACTGGCTGAGAGGGGAGTACGTAGAGCCGCTGCTTGGTTAGAAGACAGTCTTCTTACGCTTAATGCTACCAAAACTACATATCTCTGCTTTAGCAAGACTGTTCTATCGAGTCCGTCCAGTCTCTTTGATCTAAAAATTCACAGCGATCATTGCGACTTCAAGTTCGCCAAGTCCTACATGTAACTGCCCAAACCTGACCAGGTCAAAAAACCATCAAATACCTCGGAATCACGTTAGATGACAGATTGCAGTGGGCGCCTCACTTAAATATCTTATCAAATAGGGTTAGGAAACTAATATATGTCTTCAAATCATTACGTCTGGTGGCTCTAAACTCTAAATTACTATTACAAACATTTAACGCACTCGGTCAATCTGTTATTACCTATGGAATCTGTTCCTGGGGTGGGGCTGGCAAAACCCACATGATCGAGATTGAACGGGCACAACGTATTGTGCTGAAAGTGTTGTTACAACTACCTTACAGACACTCTACTGCTTTGGTGTATGCTAACGCACAGGAGCTAAGTGTTAGAAAACTGTTTGTATACCAGTGCATTAGAAGATTTCACAGGTGCTCTGAACACTACTTGATTCAGGAAACAAGACAAAACAAACGTAACAAAAGAGACAAATATCAAGTTCCGGCAGTTAAAAGTGCTTTTGCTAAAGACAGTTCTGCCACATGGCCCCTTATCATTACAATAAATTTAATTACACTTGTACTAGAAAACTCTAAATAATCACTAAATTAAGTATAATATCAAAGAGTGGCTTCAGAATTATGACTATGACGGTACTGAAAAACTGTTATTATCTGATTTTAACTAGGTAAACATTTATATATGTATCTATAATTAAATATGAATATTATAAAACCTGCTTGTTACATTACATCCTCAGTTTCACGCATTCACACTCTCACGCACACCAGACATACACATACTTAAATTAGCCAGAGTGATAAGTATGTAATAGTGTTTTATAAAAAAAAATTAAAAAAAATATATATATTAGAACTTGTATATTTCAACAATATCTAATTTACTGTGTCAACTTGGGAAGGTACTGACTTCTAAAACACAAGTTTACTTACCTTAGAAGTCAGGGCTTTAGCATATTTGTAATACTAGGATATTTGTTGCAATAAACATTTTTTCATTTTTTTCATTTTCATTTTCATTTTTCATCTTTATCTTTGATGAAAATGGAGTTTTAATATGTCTTTATCTTTGATGAAAATGGAATGAATGAAATGGAATGGAACTTTATTATGTCTTTATCTTTGATGAATATGGAATTTCACGCAAAAACTACGGAACAGATTTTCATGATTTGGATAGTGGTACCTAGCTTACGTTTGGATCGGTTAGTAATTATCCAATATTGAGGATTCTATTTCTTGCGGTAAAATTTCTCAGTTCCACGGAAAAAGGTAAAAAATCCTGTTTGACGTTGTAAGTTATGAAACGAAGTCACAATTGGTATGTTTTGAGTTGAGTATTTTTCTAAATTATGAAACGAAGTCATGTTAGTATGTTTCGAGTTGAGTTGACCAATCTTCGTTGAGATCCTTGGGGGAGGCCTATACCCAGTAATGGATGTCATGTGATGTGGCTGATGAGGATATGATGATAAGTCTAGAGGTATAAAATTATTTTATTTTATTAACTTACCGGATGATGTGGCGGCGGAGGGCCGTGTCTGTCTTTCATCATGCCTGGAGGCGGGGGACCGCCGCTCCCGTAGTCCATATCTGGAACAGACGAAAAAGAAAACTCTTGACCTCGTCCTTCTGACCTAGGGGCCTATTATGACCTCTTATTTCCAGGCAGTTCTGAACTGAACTGTTTTAATACCATCCCTTTCACTTTGAATGATGAGTTATCTGATAGCAGTCAGAAAACTCTTTAAAATCAAGAGGTATTAATAGCCCAGACCTGTTTAAAACTTTACTAAGACTTCTTAGTTTTTTTTTTTTGTAATATCTGGGCAGGCATTTGACCATCATCGTGCTTAACAAACAGGATGTGGTCTAAGGTGTTGCATGCTTGCCCAGGAAATGCCTATTCACTCTCGCCTTGAAGAGGCCAAGGTTGTAGGAATCGGGGAACACATGAGCAGGCAGCGCAGGTTGTTTTAAACAGGTCTGGGCTATTTACTTCTCACTTAGTAAGAAGTATATAGAACAAAATTTTAAATTCTAGTTATTTTTAATCAAGATATACACGCATAGGATGCAACATCACAAGGAATAATTATTTGAATAAGAGAAAAAAGAAAGTTATTTAAAAGAATTTTGGAGACAGTATACAGACGTAAAATAAAAAATAATTAAAAAACATGAACATCACAACGTGGTTTCACAACATAGTTTACATTTAACACATGCAGGAGAATAAAAATGAAAGTCTGTACTTGATAAAATTGTTTATTGTAATATGTGAATGTTTTTGTAATACAAATAATACAATTTAATATAGGTATAACTAACTATAAACTACTTTAAATTAAACGGCTAAAAAGTAATAAGTAACTAAGTGTAGTAACAGTGGAAGTCGAGTCAATTATTATAGACTAGCACTTTGATGGAACATTGAAAGTTTCATGTTTAGGTAATCGCGGAATAATAGACATTAGTAATTTAGTGTTGTATTCTTCATTGTATTTAGAATAAACATATTAATCGTATAATAAAGATGATCATTAATAGCTATTAAATTTGAAGTGAATAAGTATAAGTCAGTATAGTGATGTTAAATAAATGATATTGAAATACTGAAACCAGACCAAGGACAAATCTTCATTACTATCTTATGAATATGGCACTTTCATTTGAATTGCAGATATGGCCTTGACTATAAATTAATACATAAATTAATCAGTTAATACCACTAAGACCTAAAACACATTCATTAGTAACAGAATCTTAGAACTTCGTGACATAATCATGCTATCATCTAAATAGGTAATAATGGTATCTATTGGAACTGTAAGGGTACATAACACATTCACTGGGATGGGGTTATATTATTGGCACACTTAACACTCCGTTAGGCATTCATACACACCATTTTGCGAATGTTCACAAGAATGCTGACTGTGCTGACTGCAAGTTTCTTCAGTGCACGATCTGGTGGTAGGCTGGGTCTGTGCTGACGGATCTGCCGTCAATTAAATCCAAAAACAGTCATGTAAGTAAATCTGATTTCTTCAAGTCGCTTCAAAGTGTTTCTTTGACATCATCTGCTTTGTGTTGTGTCGCGTGTTCTGTCTTCGTTTTCGTGTGTTTTATTTGTGACTGAGTATGGTGTTTATCTTCATTGTAAACGTCTTGAGGAATACAATGCACTTTTTTAACTGTTAACGTGGATATTGCGGGTGAATAATAAATTGACAAAATATGAAAAGAAAAATAACAAGACGATAAATAGCTTAAGGTTTTGAGTTTTTCAAGGAAATAAACATTCTGTATCTGTTGAATAATTTAACGATTAATTAAATTAAGCCTAGATCTTCCTATTACGTAATCACCTGCAGTATACTAATATACACGATATATCTTCGGTTAATTGTTTGAAAGCAACATGCTTTCAAACAATTAGCAACAGTGTTGTAGCGACTAAAATCATAAAATGTACTGCTTTCAACCAATTAGGTTCTCGGATGACCTGGATATAACTTTAAAGTTTAGCAAACGACAGTACGTGGAATTAAAATTTAGCCTTTAGTAATATTCAATACAAATCATTTACTTTCTTAGAATTCCTAACTATTCCTACTAATATCATAATGGGAAAGTTATTTTGTTTGTTGGCTAGCTTTACACGACCGACCATTCTTTCACCCGCGATTATGAGTGTGGTGTGTGCAATTAAGAACGGAAAAGCCTACCACATGCTCTCGCGAATGATTATTTTTAGCCAAGACTAATACCAATTTTCGAAAACAAAAATGCAGTTTGATCGCCATAACAAAAGATATTATTTTCGAATTTGGAAGACTCTTTCAGGGGTATTCTTTTATGAAATGAACTGTACTTGATTGAACACATGACAAGCGCGAGCGGGTGACGCAATCAATCATCCTCGTTTTTCTTTTTTTACGAATGCATGGTTTTTTCCCACGCGAAAAATCGTGTGTGCAAGTAAAGAGTCAAGCTCAAGTAAACGGTTGCAGGAATTTGAAAAAAAAAGTGCATTATATATAAAGTTATTTTAAAAACAGTAACCTAATTTTATTTATTATTAAGTTCGACTCAGAATCGGAAAGTGAACAACTTTCTCCTAGAAACATGGGTCGAAACAATTTTTGGACTCCCCATACTAAATCAATCGCGTGATCAGTCTGATTTGTAGGTATGAAGAGTCAAATATTTTTTGTCGTTCGATTCAAAAGGGAACTTAAAAAATTGAATACTGTTTTTAAAATTACCCTGTATATTGCGGGTACCCTGGGTAAAACTACGGGCCACTTTTAGCAATTTCATAAAATTAAATTGAATAATGTTAACATCACATCACAACATTACATGTATGAACCACATTTCATGAATTCCGCCTCCATGTTGAAGTTTAATCGAATTAGTATTCGGTCCAAGTGACAGAATGATGTTTGAAAATAATAAAAAAAAACATTATTCAACTTTGTTTCAGGGTGTAAAAGAGACGTATACATTAAAATTTAAAGCGTTGTAGCGGACAGGTGCGAGTGGGAAAAATTGCTGCAAGCCGTGTGATGAAAAATATTTAGCACTTTTAGGGTTCCTCAGATAAACAATTTAATATAACTTATGATACACAACTGCGGAATTTTAAAAATATTTTATTTTTGAATTATAAGTTGAGAACATTTCAAACTCAACTCAAACTATAATGTAAATGCAATTCACGCATGACGTTCTTAACTTGAAATTCTCAATTCCAAAATCGACCGTGAGACAATTTCAGGAAATTTTAATCATTAAACTTACAATAGCGATACATCTTACATAGTCAGCAACTTTGCTTGCTATGTATATTTGCCCAACAAAATAATTCGGCTCCCTCTTCGCCGTTTTTTATTGGACCATTCTGTGAAATACCGTGGTCGGTGTAAAAAATAAAATATAAAGTACAATACACACAGCCTAAAACGCGAGGCTCCGCATGCAAGCCGTAAATTTGAATGTTTATGTACACCACCAGAGGCGGATTGAGGTGTCCCAAGCTCTGCGTCTGTTATTTTGCTTTCGTAAACAAAGCTTTGTGTATACTGAGCTTAAATAAAATCTAGCTTTACATTTGACTTTACAGTCGGAATAACTTTTTCTAAATCTGTACTGTAACTGGTTTTTAGTTGGTGGTTTATGACCTTTGTTGACGTTGAATAACTGACGGCGCAGGGACCAGGAGCTAATTGTCTAATTAAAAAATCTATAGCAATCCCTTTCAATTCGTCATTTGAAAGATATTTACATACTTCAAACCGTCACTATTTGTCATTTGATAGGAATTGTGAACGGGACTCGTTTTGAAAGGTATTGAATGAACGAAATTGAACTGTCAAAGTAAAGTGACACTCGAAAACATCTCTCAAATGTATGGAGAAGTGTCATTTAAAACATCATTCGTTCCGAAAGGGATTGCTACTCTATGTTACACAATTCCATAAATCACTATCACAATCACAATACCTTTGAAAGGGATTGTGATAGATTTTGAAATTAGACAATTAGGGGGCTTATTTTATGAGACTTTTGAGACTTTTTAGAACACCAAAATGAAGGTGTATACGAGTTTATTGTCCTCTCTCATTCCGAGGTCGACCCCTTTTTTTGGCTTAAATGGCTGGACTATCAGGTATGATGAAGATTGAAGGCTAAGCGTCTCACCGTTGTTTATATAAAAAAAACTGGACTGTTCGTTTTTATAACAGGGTATTGGTTTTTAAGACCGGATCATTTGAATACCTACCAATTAAAATCGATTTTAACTACGCTAACTTATAAATTCTAATCTACATTGGGAAACCTCTAAAACTCAAGTTATATTTCATGAATAAAACCATCAAAGCATTTCAAAATAAATTCAGGTAAGTAAAAACGTGACCAACAAAAATGGCCGCCTCACTTATATTCCAAATTCTAAAACAGGCTTTTGCAGGCACGCGGCGAGTGGCGCAATAAAATATTCAGCTATGGCAACACCTTGCCGCCGCGCGTCATTTCAGACTTTTTTATTTCATAGTTTTTTAGTACCGCGTTTGTTAAAAGGATTTCCTAAAATAAAATAGAGTATTCCGCATTTTTTATTTAGAACATGAACTTTAAAATGAATTTATTAATTACTGATGGCGCAGCGATCCAAAATGGGTCTAGGACTTTTTTTTATCAATTTTTTACAGTAATAGTACTTAGTATATTAACCGATGTTTATGTATTTTTCGTTAACATTATTTAATTTATTATTTACCTTTTAACCGTACATATACTTTCAAAGCGATATACCTATTTTACTACAAAAACATTTGACTAAAAAAGGATTTTGACGACTCAACCAATCCACAAACTATGGCTTAAATTAATTTAATTTAAATTTTTTAAAACATTCACCAACCAAGTATTCAGTCCCAAAATCGTGGACTTGCACATAGATATAGATAGAGGACCGAAATGCATTCAAACCTCGGTCTTCTTTCGCACCATACATACCTAGCGCGTTGCTCACGTTTCGGCCATGAATTATTTAGGGAAGCAACATCTCAGTTGCCGTCATCGCACATTCGCGGGGTTGCCAGCACTCTTAACAGTGTTGCACAATATTGTGCAATTTTTGACGATATATTTTTGAAAAATCTCGTAAGCGAGTACGAAGCGGTTTTTAAAAACTGTTCGACTAAAATTAGTCAGTAGGTAGAGTCAAATCCTATCTGACCATTTAGAAAATGCTTAATTTCTTTCGATTTCCAGCCTCTTGACCTTCTGGAAAGTGTCAAATAAATTTAAATGATTTCAAGCCTAACGTCTCACATTCACATGAGAAGTTTCACAATCAACTAGAGAAAGGAGATTGTTATAAATGGCCTAAAAACCAACAAACATTTGAAATATACGTTAATTTGTATTAGATTTTAATACAGTATTTAAGTATAATAATTGGCAGTGGACACTGCCTAATATTTAATACACTTTTAAAAGTACTTTAATTCTTAATGCCATGAATTCGCCATCTTAAATGACAATTGTCATTTGCATCGATAGTCAGTTCAGTTACTTATTGATATTAAACATGAATATATCGATATTGGCGTCAACTTCAATATCCTGTAATAACTTATTACACAGAAAACACCGAATGTTGTGCAAGATTTAAGATTTTTGGGACTATTTTAATATTTTTTTCTGTAAATGTCAACGAAACCGGAACTAGCTCGCGGGCGGCGAATTGTCGACAAACCGTCTTTCACAAGTCCGAAAGGGACACCAAATAGGAAAATGTCCGTCTGAATGCGTTTTCATCAAGCTCGCTGCGTTTTGAAGGCGCCCTAAGCCTTTATGGAGCGCGGCCTAGTTCTGATTAGTATAGGGTTGCTACCAACGAGAAATCAAAACAACTACCTAAAGGAAATGACCAAGAGAGAACATAATTTTGTTTTAATCCAGGCTATCTACAAACTGTGTGCCCCATGTTTCATCCAAATCGGTTCAGTAGTTTTTGCGTAAAAGAGTAACAAACATCCATGCATCCAAACATCAAAACATCCACACAAACTTACGCATTTATAATATTAGTAGGATATATTACGGTAAAAAAAACTAACAACCACTGTTAATTATGAATATACTCGTAGCAACAATGCATTCGACTAAGAAAGACAAAACACCGTCTTTCACAAGTCAGAAAAGGACACCAAATAGAAAGTGTTCGTCTGAATGCGTTTTCATCACGCTCGCTGCGTTTTGAAGGCGCCCTGAGCCTTATGGGGCGCGGCCTAGTTCTGACTAGTGTAGGGTTGCTACCAACAAGTAATCTACCAATACCTCAATAAAATTGATAATAATGATAATAAAAGCTCTATTGCACACAAAACAAGGAAAAAGAAGTAAAGGACAATTTTCAAGTAGAAAACAAACAAAAGGATAAATTACCAAAAGGGAACAGAACTTCATATAGAATAGATAAAAATATTCTCGACTAGCGGATCCTCGCGGTTTTAACCGCCTGGTGCCCGTTCCCGTGGGAATATCGGGATAAAATATAGCCTATGTCACTCGGGAGAAATGTAGCTTTCTAATGGTCTAAGAATTTTCTAAATGGGTCCAGTAGTTCCTGAGATTAGCGCATTCAAACAAACAAACTCTTCAGCTTTATAATATTAGTAGGTAAAGATTAGGTCAACTTAAAAATAATTTAATTGTAACTGGCAACAGCAACCCACAAACAGATACAAAGAGATATTAGAGGTACGTATTTATACGTGTTGATAAAGCTTCGCATCGTGGTTATTTTTAATGTTTAAAATATACTGGAACTTCAGAATTTTCGGATACATGCATTTCTAGGATTACGGTTTTCTGCTAGATTAGATTTAAACAACAAAAATACATTGTTTATGTGGCATCAGCTCGGACTTTGTATCTAGGCAATTCAAAAACTATTTCAATAAAATAATAAATGATTGCTCTTAGCGACTAGCTCTGCATACAACACTGGCTTTTTTATTCATCTCACACGCTAGGAGCGACATTTACTTATATAATACCTACACAATAGTAAAAGTAACAAATCAAAACGTCAGAAAAAGATTTTGTGACGACCCTATGAGTGACACTAAGCTTTTGATGAAAAAAGTGGTCTCGGTTAATGAAAATGTTATCCATAGAAAAGAGGGTCATTAAAAAGTTTCCTTGAATTCTAGTAATCTCCACAAAATCGGTGGACAGGTTGATTTCATGTCATCTCTAGTCATATTTTAGTCTCACATAATTGAGTTTTTCTAAAGGACTAAACTGATCTAGAACCAAATGTAGGTTGAAATCAATTCTTTTCACTTCTTTTGCTTTATCTATAAAGGGACGGGATAAAGGCGTACCTAACCATATGAGTGTATATAAAAGATAACTAATCACATCCCTTACACCCCTGATTCCATATATTGTTTCGACCTCGTTTGGAGATTTAATCTTTACCTATTATTTACAGAAACTGTATCAGTCGATTCATTGGGTGTTGATAGAATACTATTCAATTCTAGTTAAATGTTCTAAATATTTTTAGGGTCAGCAAAGCTTTTCTGCTTATAAAATACCTAGTACCTTCATTGAGTCTTCACGTATGCCCATCGAATTTGGTGTTTTTGCGAAAATCCAATAAAATTATGCAGAAGGTGAAAAATCACAGATCAAATCCATCAATTTAATAACTCCTAAAGTAAAGGCTCCCACTAAAACTCAAGTAGCACTTCGTATGGCAGTGAAGACGTTTAAATTTCCAACTAGAGTGAAAATTGCATGCATAAAACATGACCAGTGTGCGCAGCCAAGGAGGACGACGATGGAGCATATAAACCTGAGGCAAATGATGAAATGTGGCGACTCATATGTTTGGGTCCTTAAATGCTTTTAGTAGTGGCTGACTGATGAAAGACGGTTAGAATTTGTTTAAGTAAGAAAAATACGCAGATAACGCCCGAATCAAAAGTTTCTTATCCACTAGCTAATCATCTTAACTTGGTTGTGTTACACTAATGCCGCCACGGGGATTATATTTAACGTTTCAACGTCAAACGTTCAAACGTCAATGTTACCAGCATTATTGTGTTCCGGCAGTTAGAGATAAGATAGCCAGTTCCTCAGTGATTGAGGATTCCGGGAGAGGCTCGCTTCCATCTTCAGCCTTATCAATACTTAACATCAGGTATGATGAAGGCTAAGAGAATCCCCGTCGTTAATAATAAAAAAAGGTGTTAGCAAAAAAGGGACTAACATGAAATGTCATTAGTGACAGTTGTGCAGCGCCTCCAGGGTCCTTATTCACTATGACCACTTATCGATTCCTTGCTCAAACCTCGCCAGTGTCGTACTTGGTTTTGACATTTTCAAAATTTGTTTTCTCCATGGTACTCACAAATAATAAGAGTTATTCTACAAGTACATGACAATTACGAATTGTATATTTATTAAACAAGTAAAATAACTTTGAAATTTGGAAGTGTCTTAGAGAAAACGAATTTTGAAAATGTCGTAACTAAATACGACATTGGTTTGGTTTGAGCAAGGAATCAGTAAGTAATCATAGTGAATACGGGCTCAGCCGCGTTAATTATAAGCCTTGTAGCACTGACACCGCCATCTTGTTTTTACGTCAATTTCGACAGTAACGCGCCCACGTTCATTATAATACTTGTCGCACTGTAACCCGGGGGCTAATTGTCTAATTTTAAAATTTTCGCAAATCCTTTCAATTAATTTGAAAGAAATTTATGTACTTCAGACCGTCATTGTTTGACATTTGATAGGGATTGTGATCGGGACGCGTTTTGAAAGGTATTGAATGGACGAAATTGAACTGTCTAAGCAAAGGGTCACACGAAACTATCTTTCAAATGTATGGAGAAGTGTGGAGTTTCACCCGTGTTCTTTTCGTAATAACACGTGTTGTGAGCCTCCATTTTTAACTCAATCTACCGTACAATTTCTATATATTACAAAATATATTTACTTGACATTGGCAAAATTCGCGTATTTAACGCGAGCACGCCATTAATTAAGAAAGAAGAAGAAGAAGAAGATGGAGAAGTGTCAAATGAAATGTCATTTAAAACATCATTAGTTCCGAAAGGGATTGAGACTATAAGTTACACAATTCCATAAATCACTATCACAATCACAATACCTTTGAAAGGTATTGTGATAGATTTTGTAATTAGACAATTTGGGGGCTGATTTGTATTACACGACCAAAATACGAACAGTGGCAAGTGGGTCAACAGATCGGATCTGACTGTACAACTGATAAAGTTCCCGATCGACCTACTGGTTGACGAATAACGTATTTTCGAAAAGCAATAATTTTAAAGGAATAATTTATGATTCAATTAATTAATAAATAAATATTTCTTACACTCACATCAATTAACCTAGCCCCAAAGTAAGCACTGTAAGGCTTGTGTGATACTAGGGTAACGGATACATATAATTATACATATATAAGTATTTACGTGTTGAAAACATGAAATATATATAAACGTCCATGACTCAGGTACAAAAGCTCGTATTCATCATACAACCATTTGCACCTACCGGGATTCGAACCCATGACCTCAGTGTAGGCGACACCTTGAAACCGGTGTACGTACCACTCTACCACGGAGGTCGTCAAAAGAGCAATAATTGAACAAAGGACAGGTAAGTACTACCTAAAATACTACTAAAATTTATCATTTTTAGAAACAACACTCCCTAAAAAACTCTACTGGTCTACCGACAAATTCCTCGATTGAACGTAAATTGCCATTATTTTGAGTAATAGGTACCAAGCACCTGGCAAGAACAGCATTTCACAATGCTATTTTTTGTGATAAATACTACACAAGAAAATATACTAGAAAAAAGCAACTAGTCTCATGTCGCCCTGACGGGATTCGAACCCGCATCCTTGGGAGTCCGGCCCAATGCACTAACCAATTATGCTACAGAGACCTATGAGGACACGTCGAATTTTTCTAGTATATTCATTCACCGTTCTAAGGTGTTGGCCACCGTCGGTTCATCAATGAGATCATTTATTCAGTCTAGGCTGTTACAAGCATTTATGAACGTCAAAGAAGCTGTTTTTTTCTCCCTGTTTAATTCCATACAGAGTCAAGTAGTAGAAAGCTAGCAATTTAACTCATTTCTCCCGCTCTTGAACAACCATTACTGAAAAATCTTACAATAATTCAATTCACCAGTCAAACACAGAGTAATAGCCAACATTTCAACTCCCCTCTAAAATACCGAAAACAATTAACTCCCAACTTTATCTCCGAACCGAAATTCACAAGAGCATAATATGCATATTAAAACAAAGAGCTAACTTAGGCCAGGAACTAACAGCGGCTGACAAAAGTCGGCCATCACTTCCAATACTGGGTGGTTAAACTTGTGGATCGACATGAATTTCGATGGATATTGTCTATCTATCCTTACTAAATATTATAAATGCGAAAGTGTGTTTGTTTGTCTTGAATTTTGGCATAGATGAAAGGACGGAGAGTGACATAGGCTACTTTTTTATCCCGTATGAAACCGCAGGCGGAAACTGGTCAAATATATTGTAGGGGTACTTTTTGTTGGGGAAACCTTGTAGAGAAAACACGCGTGCTAACGTAGAATAAATTTTATTTAGAAACAATAATAGAAATCACACAATCACAAGTACAGACATACAATGACAGACAATAACAGTTTCCATAGTGAGGGCATTATTCAAATACCTGCCAAATTAACAGAACATTGGTTTTGTAAACTATCTAATAAAAACTCCTTAATACGCCCCCTCAAAACCAAGGTTCAGAATAACTAAACTAACCTCTTAATACTTTTCTCCAAAAACCGGCCAAGTGCGAGTCGGACTCGCGCACCGAGGGTTCCGTAAAATATTGTTTATTATATGATGTAACAAAAAATTTACGGTTTTCGCAATTTTTCCTTTATCTGTACTATAAGAGGTTACTTCGTACCAAATTTCAAGATTCTAAGTTCACGGGAAGTACGCTGTAGGTTTTGATTCCCGTGCGAGTTTCGAAAATTTGCGGCATAAACGGCTGTCTTTTGATTGCTTTGGCTTAGAAGTTTAATTTTATCACAGCTCCAAGGGACAGTAGACCTGAGTATTAGATAGGTATAAATTTCAGTTTGATACCTCCACGCGTTTCTGAGAAAAACGGTCTTGACAGACGGACAGACAACGAAGTGATCCTATAAGGGTTCCGTTTTTTCCTTTTGAGGTACGGAACCCTAAAATGTAAGTTGGGTAGCATACTTAACAGAGGATATGCCAGTTGTGATATGAAAAATTTGTCAATTCACCTGTCAAGTCAACCAAGCTTCTCTGAAATTAATGAAATGAATAAAAGATATGCATTTCATAGCAATTCAGAAAAGTGTCTGGAATTAAGAGGTCCTTATCCAGCACGAGCCCCCTAATTGTCTTATTTTAAAATCTATCGCAATCCCTTTCAAAGGTTTAGTGATTGTGATAGCGATAAATGGAATTGTGTAACTTGGAGCCATAATCGCTTTTGGAACGAATGATGTTTTGAATGATATTAAGATGACATTTCTCCATATATTTATTATAAGATATTTTCCAGTTTCTTTCATTCAATACCGTTCAAAACGCTTCGTGATCACAATCCCCATCAAATGTCAAATATAGCTTGTAGGTAATACCTATCAATTCAACTGACAAATTGAAAGGGATTGCGATAGATTTTGAAATTACACAATTAGCCCCTATTCCCTTCGTTGTCAAATCTGCATAGACTGTCCTTCAGAGTGGTGCCTAGTCTACCGTCTGTTTTCAATTCCTAGTTCCATTAAAACGAGACGCAATTCAATACAAACTTTTTATACAAACACAACAATGCTAATCGAAAATCTAAGCCCAAACGAGAACACGAACTAAACAGGACTTCAATCAAACAACGCGCTAAAACAACAAGAATAACACCCTCTAGCGCGTTACACTAAACTAAGGTATCCCACACATATAGCAACCAGGATAACCATACGTGCGTGTTGATCAGGAAATGTCCCAAGTCTGAATCTCAGTCAGAACTTTCAAGGTGTCACTTAGAAACGTGGCGTAAATTTACACTTGGTTTAAAACTGATGCTCTTTGGTTTTTTTTTAGTGAATAAAAGTAACGTCTTCGCGTTTATATAAAGTTTAACTTTACACCACTTTCATAAGTAACCCCATTAGGTTTTTTAGTTAGCAACGGAAAAATCGCTTAGTCTTCATCATACCTGCCCCCTTTTTCTAGAGACGAGATCGAGATTGAATTAACGTCATAATTCAGTAATTACGACTTATAATAAATAATAAAACTAAAAATGAATACATGAAATTAGTAAATAAAGTAATTTTGTAGTCTAGAAATCGATTGTGGCGCCAATCAAAATCGAATCAACGTCGAAAATCAGAGATAATTATTGACAATCAATCTCGATCTTAACGCGATCCCGTTAAGAGTAACGCCCCTGATGTAAGTGATGATAAGGCTGAAAGTGGAATCGCGCTTCTTCCCGAATCCTCAACCACTGAGGAACTGGCTGTCATATCTAAAAACTGTTGAAACAGAGCAACGCTGGAAACGTTGGTGTTATGGCGACCGACTTAGATAAGATGGTGGTAGCTAGCCAAGCGGACACAGAACAAGTCCTACCAACCAAACCGAATAACTTCGCTCCGCAGTTCAATTTAGATTAATCTATCTTAATCATGGAGACATCTTGTTGTTTTTCTACAATAAAATTTATCCAGGCTTTAAATTCCAGCTTTATCCCGACTTAAACTCTTGACGTGGTGACCCTATCCCGGATCCCAGTAAATCCCTAGATCCCTGCCGGTCCGGGACTTACTATGTCCGAATGCACTCGGTCGTGGCTATTTTCCGATTCACTTATTCCACCGATTGAAACACAGGCACATTAGACTTTATCTTTTAAAGATTTGGAGATTCGTGAAAAATCTGGGTATACGTGCGTACATACAATAGATAAAGTTGAGTTATATTTTTAAATTTCACCACCGACGTTTACTTATAAAAAAACAGGCCGAGTGGCACCATTCGGTTTTCAAAGCTGTCAAATCCTATACATTTTCACCGGTTAAAGTAATAGTTATCGTTAAAGTTAGATGGTGCAATCCACCCTAAAACATTTACTGATTTCTATTTTAATTTTTTTATTTACTGTCTGCTGGGTTAGAATTCTATATATTTTTTATATATGATGTTAACGTAACGTGGCGTAAGCTGTGGTAGTTAGTCGTTATAAACCATTATTTAATTAATTGTAGAATAAACAAAACACATTTTTAGCCATGCTATATAAGTAGTACTTTACTCGAAAGTATTCTAAACCATAACTACCTACGCTGGAAATCATTCATCGGTATTTGGTTTTGGTATTGTCGGACAAGAGTCCCTGATTATTGATAACTAGAGGATCCTCGCGGTTTTACCTGCGTGGTGCCCGTTCCCGTGGGAATATCGGGATAAAATATAGCCTATGTCACTCGGGAGAAATGTAGCTTTCTAATGGTCTAAGAATTTTCTAAATCGGTCCAGTAGTTCCTGAGATTAGCGACTTCAAACAAACAAACTCTTCAGCTTTATAATATTAGTATAGATTTTCGATCACCTTTGGGCCTAAATCAACTGAAAATATATTTAAAAAAAATACTTGTTGCAATACCTTTAATATCCTTCAATCCTTATCTCTGTAAGCCTTAATATGTAATAAATAAGGTTCAGAATCACCATAATGCGATCGTACGAGCGTGAAACCGTTTAACACTGGAACTCCCGAAACCATTCTAGCTAATCCATTCTCATTCTTTCTTCAACTAATGGGGTGTTAACTTTCTTCCATAGTGGGAATAGTTCTCTATAAAAATAGACTTTAAGTACAGTAGTACAATCGGGGAAATTCCCAGTTGACGAGTAGAGTTTTTTTGAGAAACGTTTCCTCTGAAAGTACTTAGGTTAAATAAATAATTCAATATTCAAATGAAATACCTGTTAATGTTCTATAATTTGTGATATAAAAGTTTTCTATAGATCTGTTACTAAAAATAAAGCTCCTTAGTTAAGGGAAGTCCTTCCGGGAAGTTAAACTACAGTCAACTACAGTCGGGGGACTGTACCTACTATTAAAAGGCAAATTAACCAACTGTCACTTAACACGATTGACGCTAAAACTGGTTTAAATATCATTGTATTGCGCGATTAAAGTTATAATCATTAGTGACGGTGGATGCAGTTGGCTCAATAAGTAATCGTGCTTAAACTCGGTTTTATCATCACCTTGACCACAGACCCATATCGAGATAGACGTAAAGAGCGCTTCAAACTGTATGGGAACCTAGCGTGTCGAATTTTTCATAAGTTCCATGACGTCACGAGCGAGGTTTAGTGATGTGTAAATGTTATTGACGAGCTCTTACAAGAAAGCACTGCACAATTAACCATTTCCGTTTCTGAGTGACGCGTGTTTTCATGGCGACGGTCTCAACCGGACTCACTTAGGTCGTAAAACTTTGACCGTGGATCAAACTTTTGGCACGTAACTTTTAACCGTCTACTCGATATAGGTCTTTGATCTTGACCCTATCACAATTCTATTTGTGGTTGGCGTAGTACCTACATCCTTCTCCTGCACTCCACTCTGTCATCCGTCATCACTTCATTCTCTACTTTCTATTACATATCATTACTAAAGCTCGGTTTTCATAAGCTTTTTATCGTCCTTAAAAGGCCTTGAAAGAAATAAAGTAGAAATAGACCTGTCATCCCGAGCCGACCCGCGGCCGACCCGCGAACTACCCGCACCTGCCTTCAGTGTGTTTCAAGCTGTATACTTAACATTTTACTTATAGATCACTAGCTGCACCTGGCATCCCTTGCAATGCCGCTTAAAGTTAAAGAAATAGATACTTTTTTGGGCCAAGAACCCTCGATGGCGTCCCCAGAACGGGTTTGACGCAGAATGTGCAATTCGGAAAATGAGAACTCGACTCAAAATGTACATTTCGCAGTTGGTGCATCTCTCATAAGGAAAATTTTCCTCTTATATTAAATATATTTCAAAATTGTAAAATTGTGTTTGGCAACAACATGTTCCATTGTAAATGTTGTTGTTTCTGTTAAAGCTGATAAGTTTCTTGCGGCCGTTCTTCTTATCAATTAAAAGATGTCCTGAATGGCTGGTAGGGAAAAAAAATGTTGGACTATTCGAAAGTAGGTACTTATCTATAAGTCTATTTGAATAAAAATCTTTGACTTTGACTTTAAGGGGCACTTCTCATAATGAGCATTTTTTTAGGATACGTCCACACAACACCCTACCAAAGTTTCACCATAATCTGGCCCCTAATTGTCTAATTTCAGAATCTATCACAATCCCTTTCAAAGGTAGTGTAATTGTGATAGTGAGTGTGTAACCTATAGTCGCAATTCCTTTCGGAACGAAGTATGTTTGACACTGTTCGAATGACACGAATCTTCAAATGACACTTCATTTGATACATTTGAAAGATAGTTTCGTGTGTCACTTTGCTTAAACAGTTCAATTTCGTTCAATCAATACCTTTCAAAACGCGTCCCGATCACAATCCCTATCAAATGTCAAATAGTGACGGCCTGAAATATGTAAATGTCTTTCAAATGACGAATTGAAAAAGATTGCGATAGATTTAAAAATAAGACAATTAGCCCCCTGATCAATGGTTTCGGAACGGTAGAGGACAAACATGCAAAGTTTTTTTTTTATTCATATAGAAAATAGATAACTTCAATGGCACATTTTTGCCGTAAAAATATCTCGTCGACTTTTGCATAATATCAGCAAATACTATAGACTCTAGATCGCACACGCAGTGACCTATTCAGAGAACGTGATTCAAATACAAATTGGACAACTTTGTTTAGCACGGCACATGTATTGTTGGACATGAATAATTAATCAACAAAGTTATCTCGCTTTGCTAGATATTGAAGTATCGATTGGAATTATTCGATTGTGTGTAAATAACGCAATTGCTAGTGAATGATTAACAAGAGCTTTTAATGAACTTTTTTGAAATATGTCCGTAATCGAATTATATTGTATCGCTTTAAATGTGCAAATATAAAAATGTTTATTCCAGAGTCGTCAGAGCGACATGAGACAAATTGCTTTTCTAGTATATTTTCTTGTTTAATATTTCTCACATTTGTAAAATGCAAAATAAAAAAAAAGTTATAAATATCTCAAATCGAGTTTAAACCTAATTTTTTTAAGAATTGGGTTCAAAATCATTGAAAAACATTTACGGTGCGAAAAGATTGGTCAATTTTAAAGGTTTTTAAAATATATCTAGATACTATTGTACTTTAGAAATAGATGAAGTTGATCAAATTTCTATGTCTGCTCACGGACGCCGTGTCCGTGAGCAGACATAGAACTTCGTCGTAGTATTACGGAGGAAAACTATTTTCTTGGTTTTTCCTACCATTTTTCATTCAATTCAACAATTTCGCTGTGGGTAGTAGTATAATTATGATGGATGTTCAGTGTAGGTAGTACCTATATGAAACCACAAATTATAAATAGGTATGAGAATATTATGAGAATATAAGCTGTGTAGTGTCGGCTTAGAATAGCACTACCCCCTCTCATCCCGTGGGTGTCGTAAAAGACGACTAAGGGACTCGGCCTTCAGGAGACGGGCAGCAGCGTCTCCTACAAACTTGGCTATACTGCGATCGCCAACCCGCCTGCCAAACGTGGCGATTATGGCAAACCCCCCCTTTTAAGGGAGGTCTGTACCCAGCAGTGGGTGTTATGTGGCTGAGACGACGATGAGAATATTAAGGTAAGGACTTTCAATCAACATGTAAGGGCCAAGCCACATTTTACCGAATATACTTCGCCAATCTTTTGCCGGGTATGGCCAATACGTTTATTCCATACTAGCTTCCACTCGCGTTTTCACCCGCGTGGTTCCCGTTTCTGTAGGAATATCGGGATAGAATCATAATCATAATCATAATCATTTCTTCACATCAAACATGGTATAAAAAAGATGGTTACAAGGTTTGAATATTGTGGAGCTCATGTTTCACTATTTAAATAGCATGTAAATTATTTGTAAATTAAGATAAAACTTAACAAAGTGGTCTATATTCTGATTAGTATAAAAAAACAATAATTAATAGGCAATGTCATATGAAAATTAAATAATTATTTGTCAAAGAATTCCTTAATGCTATAAAAATTATTTTCATTCAACCATTTGAAGACATTTTTTTTAAATTGAACTTTATTCAGTACCTTCATATCATTCGGAATCTTGTTGTATATCCTAACGCACATTACAATACAGCTTTTATTATATTTACTTGTTTTTGGTACAGTTTTTATGACAAGTTTATGTTTGTCTCTTCGCACTCGAGTGTGCTGGGCATCAGATGCTTTTGCAAATAAATATTTGTAACGGTGCACAAAATTACATATCTCGCATAGGTACAGCGCCGGAAAAGGCAAAACACCTAGATTTTTAAATAAAAGTTTGCAGGATTCATCAGGTAGAATTCCATATATGGCCCTTATGCATTTCTTTTGTGCTACGAATACGCTATTCCAATCCGTACTATTACCCCATACCATTAGTCCGTATCAAGTAGAAAGTAGCCTATGTTACTTTGCGCACTTTCAACTATCAAAAGGATAAACATCACACACCGTACACATTTGACCGAAGTCAGTTTTTTTTTTGTGAATGACGGGACTCTTAGCCTTCATCATACATGATGTTAAGTATTGATAAGGCTGAAGATGGAAGCGAGCCTCTCCCGGAATCCTCAACCACTGAGGAACTGGCTATCTTATCTCGAACTGCCGGAACACAACAATGCTGAAAACATTGTTGTTATGGCGTCAGGCATAGATAAGATGGTGGTAGCTAGCCAGGCGGGCTTACAACAAGTCCTACCACCAACCAAACCGAATACATTATGTACCCCCGCTGGGAATCGAACCCGGGACTCCTGGGTCTGAAACCGGTGGATGTACCACTAGACCACAGAGGCAGTTAAAAAATTATGCAACTTAAGATGAGCGATGAAAATTTGGTTAGAAGTGGCTTGGCCCTAAACGCTTGATGTTCCGTCGACTGACCCTCCAGAAATAATGAGACTGTAAAATGATCTGTCTGTATGAAAATGCATGACGTAGATGAGAAGATGATAAGAAAATAAAAAGTGTAAGTACCATACTCACTGTAGGGCTGGGGTCTACCACCAGTATACTGGGGAGACTGCAGCAGGGGTGCACTCCGCTGCACCGGCTGAACATCTTCGGATACTGTGGGCAAAAAAGAAAGGACATTAATATACGTACTTAAGTAAGGTAATTGGTATTGATTCTCGTTCTTTTCTTTCTTTCTCTTATAATTATACTTAATAACTTCATATACGAGTACTTTATAACTGTATTTACGGCCGGGACGTTCAGACGCACGGAGGAACTCGAGATTCGACATCGAATTACATTTTTGGTTACAAATCTCGTGATTGTAGGCCAAACGTAATCTTCATCTAAGCTCTTCCATATGGTAATGATATGGAAATAAAATTGAGGAATAAAACTCTAAGCGCAGATGGAAACATTTGACATTAAAAATCTAAACAGGACAGAAGCTCATTTGAAACTTGTCTATCTGCACAAATCTTACAATATTTTACGATTTTTGAATTTTTGCATTTTTCTATGCGATTTTTATACTTATGATAAATTTTAAATAGAAAAATATTCGAAAAAATATATATTGGAAAAAAATATAAAGGATATTCCTAGCATTGATGTGACAACGATGGCCTACAGCGTATAAAAAATTTAAAATTATTGGAGAATTTCGACGGTGGTTCGTAAGTCTCGGTAGCTTAGTGGTTAGATCATTGGACCGGATTTCCAAAGGTCGTGGTGTTCGAGTCCCATCTGAGAATTCACTTGTGGCCGAGTTGTTATTTTCCAATATTGTTCTATTTAAAATTTATTATAAATCTTACACCAGTTTTACAGAACACATGGGCGTAGATTCTAAAAATTGTAACAAGAGCAGCAATCATCGAAACATGACTGAGACACGATTAAAACGTTTATATATATTTGCGAAATCGAGGCTCAGGAGCAGTGTCCATTACTGCGACTACGAGAAGACAAAAAATGGACTTAGTGCAAAACTGACGATTCAAAAATGCGTGTAATATGCTTAATTGAATAAAGAAAATTTTGACGTTGACTTGACTTTAGCAATTATGTCAGAACGCTGAAATCATATATATCAGCATCGCTTAAATTATTAAAAATAGCATTTTTTTTAAATCCATGCTTACGCAATTATATACAAAAAAAATGCAAAAATGTGCAAACGCGATGGCATGACTACGGATTCTATCGGTTGCTTCCGAATGCAAAGAAAAAGGAAGGATGTTATTCATGCTAACGGATGCATAAGCATGAGAATCAACACCGTCAATATGTTCAAGTGTGTCCAATATTATCCCGATAAATGCTTATGGATACTGATGGATGCTATTTAACCTTTGATGGTCGGTTTCATTAACGGCTAACCTATCCTCAATAAGATATAGACGTACTAGACTTAGAACTTAGTTGTCCATATAATCAGTCCAAAAGGATAATAGTTTTTTTGTAACGTCCTATTTCTTACTCAGGATAGATTATTGTAACTGTCCGTTTTGGTCCTCCTAAACCGGCCATATTTTTGCCAAAATGGGTGGCCGTGGCAACTGTATGCATCTTGATATATGCTTATAAAGTCAGCGTGAGATGGCAATAGTTGCCAGCTAGAAATTGCAGGAAAATATGGCCCGCCTAGGAGCGTCTTTAGACACTTACCGGTCACAGTGTGTCATCGGACAATCTTCTTATCGTCCTCCACACCCGTCACTTCCCTGCACATATAAACAGACAAACACACCCTTATCATCTCTTTCCAATTCGTTATCTTCCATATTTTCTATCTCTGTCACCTCGCATAGCGGTACGGTGCATGCCAATTTTATGAAAGCTACAAAAATATAAACAACCAAAAATTATCCAATCTGTAGATATTTATTTTTTAACATACATCGAGAGTCGGTGTTGTTATTGACATTTGTGTCTTGTGTTTTTCTGTCTGTTTGCTTGTCTGTGCTTTTATCTGTTCCAGCGTCGTTTCATTCTCTTGAATTGTCTTCTATACCATTATAGTGTGTTTGTCTCAAGTTTATATGTGCATGGAAGATTATTAAAACAATTCTTATTTATAGAGTCGTACAGTCAATGAGACAAGAAGCCCACAGATTATGTAAAAATATAATAAACCTTTGGTTATGGGCCTCTTTTCTCGATGTGTACAATTTGTATGTTATTAGTTAAAACTCTGTAGTGGATGCAATAAGCTATGCAAAGCTATTTAACTATTAGGTCCTTACCTATGATGCTGCCGATAATTTTCTACATACATACTATTGAAGCTTAAAACATAATAAATTCAACAGTTATAGTAACAATAATGAGCAGTTAGAACAAAATGGTGGTGTTTGGGTAATCAATCATTATAGAATCTAACGTTTGTATGAATGAACAAATATATATTTTGAGCAAAATATTTTTCAATTCATGGCAACGTACGAAATAATAATATTTTTTCTTAATTAGTACAAGTGATTTAAATTAAGAATACTGGTACTAAGACATTTTTATAATCTGTAGGTAAATAAAACAGCAATTTCATAGGTAAGGGCCGACTTTAAGTAACACAGTGAAGCTGTAAAATAAAAAATTCGTTTAGGATAAAAGCGTTAGGATGTAAATTCAATCGTAACACATTTCACTATGACATTAATAGACTCATGTAAAATAAATGTTACTATACCTATTTCTTAGAAAGTTCTTAGAAATGGCGAAAGCTCTATGAATATTAAATCTTCGTCCAACAAATTCATGTATTTTTTTAAGTTACGATTGAAATTTCCTACAGTCAAAGTATCAACTTTTTTTTGCGTTAACGGTATTGGCTTTAGTCAAGTTGATACTTTAACGTTATATTATGTAATAGTTATTGTATGCGATACGTACCAGTCTGATCTGATGCTTAGCTGCGTGTATACCTGCTGTTAGTTAGTCAGTTTGTTTGATTGATGTTTGTAAATGTAGATATGTACCTACTGTAGTGTGGTAACAAATACAGTTGTTTTTAATGTATGTTGAAACGAAATAAAAACCTTTTTATTTTTAATTTTATTTGTTATTTTTAGTAACACAGTTTCGATTCTTATTTATATTTTGTTGTAATCGGAATTCATGGTTTAAATGAAAATAAACTTATGATAAATTTGAAATAGAAAAATATTGGAAAAATCAACTCGGCCACAAGTGAGTTCTCGGCAGCTCAGTGGTTAGAGCATTGGAGCATTGGTTTATCTTATGTATAAAAATAGCATTGAAAAATGCAAAAAAACTCCCGAATCCCCATTATCCCGAAATGATCCTAAAAAAGACCCAATACAAAATTATATTTTTTTTTAACGTTTTTGCAACAACGGGAAAACTCTTAGCCTTCATCATCACCTGATGTTAAAATTATCGATAAGGCTGAAGATGGAAGCGAACCTCTCCCTCTCCCTCATCTCCTCTCCCTCTCTCTAAATGTTTATTCTACTTCCTACATTCATGAGTTTTTTTATTTTTTACGACTGCCAATACAGACCAGCTAGTTGATTATCTAACTCTGTTGCTTACAGATTTTGATTGAAATTTATTAAAAGCGCAGTTACATTGCTGCATTAGTAAGATAGTTGTCACATAGATTTTTACTAAAGCAGCAATCTGACTGCACTTTCAATCAAACGTTGATAGAAACAAGTTACATAATCAGGGGCCAAACCAATCTGTTCCTTAACCTTAAATACCTACATGAATCTTATCCATCCTTATTGAGTGCCCCAGCAATATTTAAAATGGCTTATGATGACTCTCTAGATTAACTCGGCCGGAATCACAGAGACACAACTCCATAATAAATAATCACGTGCACAAATACCTCTTCGTGCTTGTCACAATCTACCTACACAATGAAATACCTACTATGAAAATTAGTATAATTTTGTCACACCTATTGAAATAAGAGCATAGCATTACTTTCCCCTCCCCATACAAAGTTGGTTCTCCAAACTAAAGTAACTAATTTGGAAGGAAATAATTTCTTGAAACTTTATTGGTCATTAAATTGTTTCACTCAAGTTAGCCTAAGTTACAAAGTTAACTTGGCGTAGACTGAATCCTGCAAACCTCGCCAATATGTCTTCTAAGTACTCGGCTTATGTAACTTAGTGGGAAAGCTACAAGTTTATTTTCAGTGTAATTAAATTTCTTTGGATATGCTTCTGTTAAGTTTAAGTTACAGGTTCAATCAATCAATGGCCTTTGTGTCTATTGCAGACGATTTATAGCAGTGCCACGGAGGCAACTTTTTACGTGGCTTAGCAAACCGATGCGAGAGCGGCATACACTCCCACAAGCTTGGCAGGGGAAGTTTACGGCTGGTGTGTTAGTGCCGCTATGGTGGCGCTTTTCCCTTTTGTCCGCTAGTTTTAAACCAGGTCTCATCGCATGACCTCTGACCCTCCGCGACACACTTCCGCCACATTGACCGCTTGTTTGCAATCCCCTCCCAGTCCTGATGATCTATTTTAAATGCAGTCATGTCCCGCTTGGCACAGTCTTTAAAGCGAAGCAAAGTTACAGGGTAGTGAAATTTATTTATTTAATCTTAAGGAATACCAACAACTAGCTTAAGCAGACTAGAAAGAACATCAAGAAGTCATTTACAGGTACTCACATATAAAATGTAATGTTTCAGACAGCTGTAGTGAACAAGTCCCAGCAAACATTTTAAGTATTTTTGTCCAAGACTCAAGAATATATTACCAATTCACGTAAAAATAACGTCCCACGCACCATTTTTCTTTCACTTCAAACACTTTAACTGCTACGTCGAAATATATAGCAATTAAAACGTTATTTTTACTTAATCTGGTAGAGGACTTTAAAGTTGAAATTTAGTCAAAATAAGCGGTAGAATTGACGGTTGAAACCTTGACCAATAAGTCATGAATACTTGTACGTGCTTGCTTGGTATTTACTACGTAATTATTTCTTATTCAGCGACCATTAGGTCATCGATTTTAAGTCAAATTTGATACTAATTTTGAAGTAAATTTTACCAATAGTAAATACCAAAATGCGACAATCGAGTGAAAAATATTTTCATCGCAGAAGATTTCGTCATAATATCGCGTTGTAATGAGCGCTAAAACTTGGAAACTTGTAAAGCCGCCATTATTATTCTATCGATACAGAGTTTAGCTTTTTAGTTAGACATTTTGTTTTGGAGCATTAATAAAATATTATTGTCTCTTTTACTCTTCATCGCAAACGATATAAACATCACCTAAATAAGTAATTAAATTGTAAAAAACACGTGCGATCTACGTTTAAAAGAGGTAAATGATTACCAAATTAGTAATTGCAACTACAAGGCACGTCGTGGTGACGTCGAGTTTACGTGGAAAATATGACCTATCTGTTGACCTGCTGGTTGCAATCACTAAAATTACGTGGAATAAACGTCACTGGCACGTGCTTTTTTCCCCACTTAGGGTGATTCCACGTCGACTCTACGTCGATTCTAGGTATCTTATTTTGGTCGACGTAAAAATTGCAACCTAAAATTGGTATTTTTATTGTAATTTTGACCTAAAATGTTTGCTGGGGTGGTAGTTATTCATTTATTCATGTTTATTGGAAAGGTACCTATAAGTTTCAATTTGGCTAAATATACCTAAGTGTTAACATTTTCACCTCAAATCAAAAGCGCTCATGGCCGCTTGACAGACCGATCGTGTTTGATCACGTTCGTTAAGCAACGTTCGGCCCGGTCAGGTGTCGGATGGGTGACCGTAAAGTGGCATTATAGCTGAGCGCTTCCGTGCTTCGGAGGGCACGTTAAACCGCCGGTCCCGGCTGTTGCCATTTGATAACAGTCGTTAAGCCAAGTCAGAGCCCTTATAGGCGGCCTGATAAACTCTGACACTAGAGGTGGCCACTAATACGATACGATAAGAATAAGACCTCGGATCAAAGTAATGTATGTAACACCACCGGTTCACAAGTCCCGTGATCGATTCCTAGTGGGGGTTTCGCACAAATTGTATTCCATACGGTAGGTGGTAGGACTTATTCTAGTGCGCCGGCTGGCTAACTACAACCATTTTATCTAGAGGTAAGTATATATCGCCACAACAATAAGTAATAATAATAATAATTTCATATAATCACACCATTTTTAAGCCCACGTTAAGTTTCAAGTCAAGGAACGTGTTATGGATACTAGATAACGGATAAACATACTTATATACTTTTTTGTAAATACATACATAATATACATATTAAACACCCAGACCAAGACAAATAGACAATATTATGTTCATGCACACAAATATTTGTCTTGTCCGGGGATCGAACCCGGAATCTCTGGCGCAGAAGGTGGGTACACAACAACAATATTTTTGGCATTGTGTGTTCTGGTAGCAAGGGCTAATAAGATAGCCGGTTCCTCAGTGGTTATGGATGCCGAGAGAAGCTCGATTCATCATTAAAAAAATATAATTAAGTAATGATGAAAAAATCAGATAGATCAAAAAATTTAAGTGCTAACAAAATCATTTAGTAAATACTCGCGGACGAATCCGCGGGCGACAGCTAGCATTACATAATCCATCAAGAGGTATACTGATCCGTTTCGCACCCCTGAAAAACATAAGTGTAGGATTACGTCATTTCTCAGGGCCTCATCATCGATTATAGCCAATTCGATAGGGTTGTCAAATTATTAATATAAAAAAATCAATCTCACTTAATTAGTTTCAAGGTGTCGCCTAATCTGAGGTCCCGTATTCGAATCCCGCTAGGGGGTAAATGTTTGTATGATGAATACGAGCATTTGTACCTGACTCATGGATGTTTATACATATTTCTACACATAAATACTTATATATTTGTTTATTTATTTCCGTGACCCTAGTATACCATAACACAAACCTTACAGTGCTTACTTTGGGGCTAGGTTAATTGGCGCGAGTATAACAAATATTTATATTTTATTATTTTATTTATAGGTAACTTCATTAATATACCAATTAATAAACCGTTTTCAGCTGTCCCTTCCTGCCCGTATATCGCTACGACCATGTGACTCTCTATCAAAATACATTAAGTTAGACTTAACAGAAAAGGGAGCAATGGAAATTACTTTACCGACAAGAGCATCTAGCTCATAAGAAGACTTAGAGAAAATTAATAGTGAAACTTAACAAAAAAATATTAGAATCAATAAATAAATAAATAATTGCATACGAACACACCAATTATCTAGCCCACGTTTTGTTTCATGAAGAACTTGTGTCATGGATTCTAGATAACGGATAAACATACTTATATACTTTGTTTTGTAAGTACATGCATAATATATATATTAAACACCCAGACCAAGACAAATAGACATGTTCATAGCACACAAATATTTGTCTTGTCCGGGGATCGAACCCGGGACCTCTGACGCAGAAGGTTAGTACCTCTGCGCCAAACAGGTCGTCAAAGGTAGAAAGACCTAAAAAAGCTGATGAGTGCCAGCCCTAAGGGCGTGTAAGCCACTCAGAGTGATAGCGAGCCGGTTTCGATATCACAAATCTCGGAAATGTCCCGTTTGAAGAGATGCTGACGTTTTATTGGATTATGTTACTGCACAACTGAAAGATAGACGGTATAACACCTCCTCTAGTCTACACTATGTAAGAAGGTTACGATGAAAATAATAAATGTAAATCATAATCAATTTATCTTTGATTACATACTTCTTGCACATATTTATTGCATTAGCTGCTTTGACATTTACAAGTGCTTGTAACAGCCTAGACTGCATAAATGCTATTGAATGAGTTTCTTAGCCTTCCTCTTCCCTCATACCCACATTCAAATCCGAGTATTTTTTACCACATGGCAATAAAGTACTCGGTTGACGACAGACTTCATCGACGATGTACTAACCTACCTATTTAAGCAAAAAAGGGATCCACAAAAACAGTACTTTTCCATAACCCACTTGCTTATCCTCGAGCTAAATATGTTCGTACTTCACACCCTCAGCGTTACATCAAAACGCAAGGAAATACCGAATTCATTTTACATCACGCTCCGAGCGACATGCCGAACAAATGTCTAAGATTTATATCTGCGTAAACTTGCTATACCACAGAGTACATAAAATAGCTGTCTAAGCAGAGAGGAAACTGTGTATAAAATGTCATACCTCGCACGCTCATATTGACGTTAGTTGCGTCAGGCATTTCAGGCACAGTAAAGTAACAGACAAAGTAATAATCATCATGATTATCAGCCCCTCATCGTCCACAGCTGGACAAAGGCCTCTCCAAGTGCACGCCACCGAACACGATCCGCGGCTTCATCCAGCTCTTGTCAGCCACCTTGCGAAGACTGAGGGCGTCCTACACTACGCGCGTGTCGATACGTGGTCTACACTCAAGAACTCTTTTACCCCAACGGTTACTGGTTCTGCGGCTTATATGCCACTGCCACCTCACAGCTATGTCGATAACATTGGATCTTTGAAAAGTATTCAGTCGATAAGCGGTATTGTTAACCTTTCATGAAACACAGGAAAAAATTGTTTAAGACTTAGCAATTACCAATGTCACAAATAAAACTTACTGAGTTAATTCAGTAGTACCCTAATGAATCAGGCAAGCTTTTTTTTATGAACTTACAGAAGATCTTCAGTCTTATCAATATTTTACCCGGAATCCTGTCCAAATCCAAACCCACTTAAGAACTGGCTACCTTATCTCTAACTGCCGGAACACAACAATTCTGAAAACATTGTTGTTATGGCGTCAGACTTATAGATATGAGTTTTTCTGGTATGGCGGGAGCTATCCTTCTGATGACTTTTTATTCTGGGTCCTACAAGATTTATATCTGTGTAAACCTACTACATCTGACAGTTGACATGTGCGACGTCAAATGTACGATATATCGTGTCGACTTTTTGATAAGAAGTGTGAGCTATGGGAGGGATGATTGGGGAGTTTTGCGTACTCAGTGAGATTAGGCGCATAATTCAAAACGTATAGCCGTGAAGTGATATTTCTGATGGGAATAATGGAGTGTGAAATACCTAGCTTATAGTTTTAAAAGCAAAAGATACTGTCTTCTACGATAAAATTGATAATTTATACTAATAAAAATACGAGTAGACCTGAAGATTTTGATTCTATAATTTTTAAGTGAAAAGTTCTTTAGCGGCGTTGTGCACATCAGTTTTAATTTTTTGGGATGGGTAAAAAATGTTAAAGTCACGTCAGGACACGTAACTCTGATTGAAAATTCGTAAGACGGAGGGAGAGTAGAGCGCCGGCGCGGCATAGTAGAGGAAGTAATATCCCCCTCTCTATCTACTGCGCGGCGAAAATGTATGCCTGCTCCTGCTGATTCGATTAAGCAGTTTTCACATCTGCCGGCACTCCCGGAGTGCAACCCGTTGTTTTTTAGGGTTCCGGACCTCAAAAGGAAAAAACGGAACCCTTATAGGATCACTTCGTTGTCCGTCCGTCCGTTTGTCAAGACCGTTTTTCTCAGGAACGCGTGGAGGTATCAAACTGAAATTTATATCTATTACTCAGGTCTACTGTCCCTTGGAGCTGTGAAAAAATCAAACTTCTAAGCCAAAGCAATCAAAAGATACAACCGTTTATGCATGCCGCAAATTTTCGAAACTCGCACGGGCATCAAAACCTATAGGGTACTTCCCGTGAACTTAGAATCTTGAAATTTGGTACGAAGTAACGTCGTATAGTACAGATAAAGGAAAAATTGCGAAAACCGTAAATTTTTTGTTACATCATATAATAAAAAATATTTTTGAAAATTTTAAAGTTACTACTTCTTTAACAATACCATAACTATGACTCGATTGTCGTGATGGGTGAACTTTTACTTATATACCTACAGGTTTGTACGGAACCCTCGGTGCGCGAGTCCGACTCGCACGTGGCCGGTTTTTTTTGTTACCATGCCTCAAATCATGAAGAAAAGTAAAGAATATTTAAGTAGATTGTTCTTAGCCCCTTCTTTTTATAGACAGACTGGCGCTAAATGCAATTGCATTTCAGTCATTCGTTTGAAGTTTAAAGGGACAGAAGATGTTTCAACTACGTTTATCTAATTGTCGTCGTCCGTCATTAGCCATTTTTGATGTCCCCACTGTTGAGTCACTGACCATCTTTATGGATGGATAACGAGAATGGGCCCTGATTCACCACGCGGGCCTAATGCGGATTGGTGGGTATCAAATCGTCATTTGGTAAAATTAGCTAATAGCCATCGATAATTTGCATCAGGCTAGACCCTACTAAGTCCACTCGGACAAATTCAGTACCTATTTAAACGGTAAAAAATATAACGTCCCTATCTAAAACAACCCAGAGAAGTGAAAAAGAAATGGTTCTCATTTTCTTAAAGTAAATAGTAATAGCAATACAGAATACAACTTCAATATTAAACGGACAAGACTGAATGAACACCGAGCAGAGTCACTGGGCAAGTCTATAGCAATGAATATAAATTGAACATCAAATAAGCACGCCGCCGCCCGCCCGAACGAGGGGAAAAAATAAAAAGTATATTCTTTAGCTCCACACTGTATTTTGTGATTTTGCTGGCGTTTATTTACAAACATCTCTTTATTAGTGATACAAAAAACTGGAGAATTAAAAGGAGAAAGAAACATTTTAAAGGACGAAACAGATTTAATTTTGAATAATTACTATTCAAAATTAAATCTGTTTCGTCGAGAATCATTCAACGAGATTATTTCGTTTCTGTGTGACGTGTCTGACAATAATTTACCGATTTTCGGCTGTCAAAGTCGACAAATTACAAACTTTTTCCGAGAACGTTTCCATAGAGTAAGTAAGCGTAAAATTAGATGATGCACTCCAACTTTACAAATAAAATATTAGTTAATAGATGCCCAGCGCGTAAACGTCTCGAGGGGAATCAAACAAAACTGTATGTTGTGATTTTGTGGGAATTTATTTACAAACATGTCTTTAATAATGAAAATAAAACAGGCGAGTTAAGAGGAGAAAGAAACATTTTAAAGGTCGAAATTGTTGGCGTAAATTCTATAGTTTACATTGAATGGTAATTTCAACGAGATAATTCGTGTCTGTGTAAGAAGAAAACTTTAACTGAGTTATTATTTAAGCAATCAAATTATTAATATTTTCCGAGACCGTTTCCATAACAGGTGGTGCAGTCAACTTTACAACAAAAATATTTGCCAATTGATGTCCAGGTCCAGCGCGTAGGTTGTGAATTGTGTACTATTCTTTTTAGGGTTAATAAAACTATAAAAAGAACCGTTTTCCGTCGCACTTGTGCCGTGAGTTGTGAGATCTTTGGTATACGTTAGGGTTCGGAATCATAAAACCAAAATTAAATAGTTACAGATTTGTTTAATCTTGGCATAAAAATATTCGTTCTAGTTGTTTTCGTTACTAAATGCTACAGTGACATCTACTCATATTGTTAAAAGTTCATAATAAGGTAACAAGCGAACTACATACCTATAAAAATAAAGAATTTACATTTATTTACTTAGCTCTATTTGTTCCGTATTTCAATATCCAAATTAACTTGTTGTTTTTTTTATGAACAACAGGGAGACTCTTAACCTTCATCATACCTGTTGTTAAGTATTGGTAAGGCTGAAGATAAAAGCGAGCCTCTCCCGGAATCCTCAATCACTGAGGAACTGGCTATCTTATCTCTAACTGCCGGAATACAACAATGCTGAAAACAATGTTGTTATGGCGTCAAACTTAGATAAGATGGTGGTAGAAAGCCAGGCGGACTTACAACAGGTCCTACCTCCAACCAAACCGAATACAATATGTATCATCTATTAATAAATATAATCGCTGGGAATCGAACCCGGGACCCCTGCGTCTGATACCGGTGGTTGTTACCACTAGACCACAGAGGCGGTTAAAAGTATAAAAAGCGGTTGGAGTATAAAATATAGCAATAAAATCAAGCACAGCTATACTAAAAAAATACAGATACTCAACTATTATTCCCTCAAAGTAATTCCCTAAATTAGCTCTCAAAGGAAATAAGTATCTGTTTATTTGTTCAAACTTATAAAGGATATTTGAACAGATCGTAAAAGAAAATTCAAGGAGTCGGAAAGAAAAATATTGGAGTTAATAATTGAGTTGTTCGTGTAGTTACAGTTTCTTTTGAACACTTGATTTCTTTGAAAGTATCTGTTTGAAGAGTGATATTTGTTGCTGAATACAACGATTTATAAAAACACTAGTTCAATATATAAAAAAAGATTAGGGGGACCTTTTGCGCTTTCTTTGATGTAATACGTTTGAATGTTGAAAGTTGACGAGCGCTGTTGTAGAATGCACACCAGTTTTCAAGGTGTTACAAAGAGGTTTCAAGTTGACGAGCGCTGTTGTAGAATGCACACCAGTTTTCAAGGTGTTACAAAGAGGTTTCAAGTTGACGAGCGCTGTTGTAGAATGCACACCAGTTTTCAAGGTGTTACAAAGAGGTTTCAAGTTGACGAGCGCTGTTGTAGAATGCACACCAGTTTTCAAGGTGTTACAAAGAGGTTTCAAGTTGACGAGCGCTGTTGTAGAATGCACACCAGTTTTCAAGGTGTTACAAAGAGGTTTCAAGTTGACGAGCGCTGTTGTAGAATGCACACCGTTTTCAAGGTGTTACAAAGAGGTTTCTGATTTGAATCCCAGTAGGTGCAAAAGTTTGTTGGATGAATACGAGCAATTTGTTGCTGAATACAACGACTTATAAGAACACTAGTTCAATATATGAAAAAAGATTAGGGGGACCTTTTGCGCTTTCTTTGATGTAATACGTTTGAATGTTGAAAGTTGACGAGCGCTGTTGTAGAATGCACACCAGTTTTCAAGGTGTTACAAAGAGGTTTCCGGTTTAAATCCCAGTAGGTGCAAAAGTTTGTTGGATGAATACGAGCATTTGTACCCAAGTCATTATTATTTAGTCTAAATCGTCCCACTGCGCAGGCCCAAAACCTCTCTACCTTCCTACCACTTCACGAGGTTTTGGTCTATTTTGTACCAGTCACTAAAAAACATTTATCTATTCTCATATCGAGTTTATAGCGACATAGTTTAAGAACACTATACAGTAGATAAAATCTTAATTTTATTTTAACTAAACTAAAAATAGCTTTTAAAAACTTCAGGTAAACTTTTTTTATAAAATGAGATTCCATCCTAATCGTTTTTTTTAATGCGATTAACTGAAAAAGAGTTATTAATTATACATAGTTCTTAACTAAAATATTTTTTTTTCTATCAGCCCTTTTTTCCCCCAGGAGCATCCTGTATTCCTTCCCGGACGGGTTATATATACCTACAAAGTTAGGGTATGTAGGTACAGGTTGTTGTTTTCATTAAAACTTTTAATGAGCTCCGTTGAGAGAGGTTTTTAGGGGTCTGGGGGAAAAAGTAGGTAAGCTACTTGAAAGCGATACCCCTGTTGACTTAATTTTAATAATTAAGGTAGCCATTTTGTAAAAACTCCTTTATGAAATATGAAAAATACGGATAAAAATACTGTTGTCATGTGAAATTTATACCAAAGTAATTTTAAAAAGAGAAATTAATTTCGTCTGTTCGTTACATGTGTATTCAAAACGTGAGCCACAGATAACCTTGATGGATTTTACTACGAAAATTCATTTGAAAATTTTGTTGCAATTGCTAAAACTGAAACAATAGTTATACGAATATCAGAATAGTTACGAATGATATATAACTCTGAGTGTGGTAAATTATAAATAACACATTTTTAAAGAACAACCCATTTTGTCGGTTAGAACACGAATTTTTGTTCAAGGAATCGAACCTACGAAACCTGGCACAGGAGCCAAGACCACAGCTACCTACTACGCCAACAGACATCATCATTTAAACGCTTTAAAAAGTTAAAACTAAACTAAAAACGATAATCGAACTAGATAATAGAACGTATTTGATGTACAACGAGACTATTTTTAAATTTCTCCTATATTTTCCTAGTACCTGATCGAGACTGTTAAAACCCCGGTCACATTTGTCCCTATCCAAGTGGCCCACTGTGTCCCGCCATAAGTGTCCCGCTGTGTCCAGCTATTTCGGCGGCGAGCGTCCCGCGGTGCCCTTTGATCTCCGTCCCATGTCAGCTTTGTTTACAAAATATCCGGTTTCGCTCGCCACTGACGAGTTACTACGTCAAACGTTTAATTTGATGACGATTTTTTAAATTATGATCAAAGGAAAGGCAAAAGAAATTTGATAGCCATTAAATTAAAATAATAAATACAGAATATCATTTACGAATAACGGCATAATTTGGTATTTTTCTTCGTTACTCAAGAGAGATTTCAGGCAAAAAGTACTGAACAGATTTGGATAAAATTTGAAACACAGATAGTAGATAGCCTGGATTACAACATAGGATTTTTTTATCTCGATATTTATCTGTAAAGTTGGAATGTGATGTCACAGAAACAGAAATTTAAAGCTGTATCGGGAGTTGGGTAAATTACAAAAAATATTGGACATAAGTACCCAAAAGTATTTCATAAAATGTTTATCTGAAAATTATTTGTTACTGTAAACAACAAACCAACAGTACCAAAAAAAAACTAAAACACACCGTGTCAGACCATGTTAAACAAGACCCAGACAAAGCAAGGGTTTTTACATATAATTGAATAATATAGAGGGGCCAAGTGCCGCGCGAGGCGCGACCGACATGAATACTAAACGAGGAACCACAGTTATTGGCGGTGGTAATAGATATTTTCAAACAAGAAAGAGGTTAGAAGAAGCATTTTAAGTTTTTAGTGTTGAGAGATAAAAAAAATACTTAACAATACATTTTGGCGATAAAAAAAATACTTAACAATACATTTTGGCTCACTACGCCTGCAGTTGTGCGATTTTGGCCGGATGCTTGTTGAATGTGTGTTTTGCATTTTAGCCTCCGGTTTCAATTGATCTAGAATCGGCAGGTTTGAAGCCGTGTCAAAAACTTCAATCTTTTCGTAGTCATGCTACGACACGATTTTTTTCTCTAAGTGTCGTAGCAATTCGTAGCACATGTCAATAGTGTTACGCTACGAATATGCGTAGCAACTGCTACAATTTCAACGATAAAATTACCTAATCTATGGTCTTATCGTTATGTATGACGACTTTATTTCGGCAGAATTTGTCAACCACTATAGCGTTGTTGGTGGCAGTCATTGGATCAGCTTTGCATGCAAAATTTGTGAAAAGCAGAGAACGATTTGAGTTGGGACATTGTATTGCTTAGATTTCACCACACAATAAGGTCAACTTGGTGTCGTCTGTATGCACAGGCGGCTATTCCAGAATTTCCAGATGTAAATTCTTCCACCTAGACAATTTTTTTCTTGCTCCGACCGACCTGTGTCCTAAGTCTATTTTTAATTATTTCCAGATAAGCTTTAGTAATTTTATGTCCACGTCATCATCATCATCACCATCTCAGCCGCATGACACAGCTGGGTCGGCTTTCCCCAAGGATCTCCAGGACGACGATCGGTCCTGAGCCCGCGACCATCATCAGATCATCGGTCCACCTTGTAGGGGGCGGCGTCCGGTGCACTGTCTCCATTCCAGAACCTTATACAATTGTCAGTTGGAACACAATATTATTGAAGTTAAAAAAAATATGGTGATCACTATTTGTGTCAAACCCGTCTTCTAGCAACCACGATCACAAGTCATTAATTATTCAAAGCGATCAATCGCACAGCAGAAATAAAGCAAACGGTGTCATATTCAATTTCCATAGTGCAAACAGCCGCCGGCGGCGACGGCTAGCGGAGTCAATATAGCGTCTCGTGACGTCGTCATGAATACTAAACTATCTGGTGGTGGTGACACAGTGATGAGGAGAACACTTTTTGTTAACTTACTTTAATTACGCTTTGTGATTATGACCCAGCTGATGCGTCTTCTAGTAACATTGTAAGTTGTGTCTTACATTAATGCACTTTTATCTTTCTTTTTTTTTGCTGTTCCATTGTATTTTTTATATTTAAACAGCTTAACATCAGTAATTGACCTTATAATTTGACGACTCTGTATGAAATAAAACAGGGAGAAAAAAACAGCCCTTGACGAGTTTCTTGCCGGTTCTTCTCGGTAACGAGAAGTCGTGGTCGTGAACAAGGTCTCCCGCTGTAGGGTTTGTGAACCGACGGCGTAGCTTCTTTGACGTTCATAAGTGCTTGTAACAGCCTAGACTGAATAAATTATATTGAATTTTGAATTTTGAACATAGAGTAAATCCAGCTAAATCGAGTGCTTAAAAGCGCGCTGTCTGTCCAAGTTGTATGCATTAAACGTTAACATAGACTCCCGAATGAAAATGCCGACAGCAAATGCTCTGTGCTTTTTGATATAGCCGACTGGCCGCCTGCTGGAAACTAATGGGTTCTTATTTTCATTAGGTTCATTCATATGGACTAAAGAGTGTAGTGAGAATCAGCGACATGTTGAAAACTCATAATTTTACTACAACTATATGAAAAATATTGTAAATAAAATTCCCATCTTCAAATCAGAATTGGCCTACGTTTTCCACGGCATGCGGCGGGACAGTGCATTCGACAGCCAGTACTCGATATGAGATGAGCGCTGCCTATGAACACCTCTAAAACGAATACTTAACTGCGATCGGAACATACGGATTTAAAGAATGGCGAACGAATTAAGATTAAACAACTTTAACGGATATCAAACGCGCTATATTTCACGAACTAAGTTGTAATTGTCCGTATTTTTAGGTTCATCATCCCGTGACCACGGCAGCTGAAAAGATGCCGAAACGTCGGGAACATCAAAAAACCCCTAAAATACCTAAATATACGGACAATTACAACTTAGTTGGTGAAATATAGCGCGTTTGATATCCGCAAAAGAATTTCAATGAACAGTGCGCGCCAAAACTTAAGATGTACGAATTGAGATAATTGAAAGATATCAAGTTTCTAATTGGAAGCTTGTAACCTAAATACTAACTGGTACCTATTGATGTCGTAACGTTAACTTACAGCAAGTTGTAAACATTTCAACAAATCTTTATCTAAGCATCTTAAGTTCCATAGTTTGAATAACCTTTTACAGATGTCACCCGTCACCACGGCAGCTGAAAAGGTGTCCAAACATCGGGAAACCAAAAAACCTTAAGAAACCGGTACCACTTAATATCGGTATCCGTAAAAGTTGTTTAATTTCAAATCTTTATCTATTTTGGGAGAGAACATTCAACGGATTGCAAAAGGTAGGCGGGTTCGAATCCCATGTGGCTATAAGACAAGCTGTAATCAAATGAAAATTCTAATATGCGTTAGTGTTCATCAAAATAATAACACTAAAGGAAAATTCATAAAATGAAACAATAACTTTTTGTTTATGACTTTTGAATTTTTGTATATTTATTTCAATGCTATTTTTATACTTATGATAAATTTTAATAGAAAATGATCCGGTTCAATGCTCTTGGAGAGCTCTCCAGAGCATTGGACCGGATTTCCAAAGGTCGAGGGTTCGAGTAACATCTGAGAATTCACTTGTGGTCACGAGATGACTTTTTCCAATATTTTTCTATTTAAAATTTATCATAAATAACTTATTGTTCCTTTTTATGTAATGCTCAAAAGCATTTTTTTATGGAATTAGTTGAGCTGGATTCTTTCCATTTAGGAGTTAAACTTCCTATTACTATCATTAGGTCATAATCATTGTAAGTCATAATATTGAAATATTTTATTTTATAATAGTATTGAAATAAATACTGACAAGAATATCTATAAAAACTTCAGTTTATTATTGATATTGTGAAAATAAAGTCCACTCGAGAAATTCTAAAGGTCTCTATTCTCTATTCTGTAACTGACAGTAGCACGGATACCCTTCGCGATCTCCCACGCCTTAACAGGGTTGTCGAGATGGAAAATAGGTAGAAAAATATATTTCACAAACAATTAAGTCACTGTGCATAATTTTTTTTTTTCTAAATTTTAAAGTAGTTTTATCATGATAAACATTAAACAAGAAAATATACTAGAAAAAAGCAACTAGTCTCCTGTAGCCCTGACGGGATTCGAACCCGCATCCTTGGGATTCCGGCCCAATGCACTAACCAATTATGCTACAGAGACCTATGAGGACACGTCAAATTTTTCCAGTATATTCACCTTTCTACGGTGTTGGCCACCGTCGTTTCATCAATGAGAGAAATATCCTCGCATTCGAAAGAAACATCTTTACAAATGTTTGACTATCGGTTAAGATGAAACAGCCATCTAATTATAAATATTTAATTTTGCATTTTACAATGCTTTAGTGATGAGCTTAGTTATCATATTGACTTAAAGACTTTGTTAACAAAGGAGTTACTATGATTACTTTGAAACCTATCATAACCTCCAACGTTAAAGTAAACTATGTCTATATAAACAAAACAAAGACCGGTTAAGGCGGTACCCCCACCGAAAGTGGCGCCGCGTTGAATTTTATTTAATATCGTAATTCTAATTCACACTTTTAATAAAACTTTACTTGGAATTTTTAGAGCCCATAGTCTAGTATTTTTAGACGGTATAATTACATTTCCTCGTAGTCACTGCTAGAAGTAGATAGCAAAACTGCTAAAAGTGACCGTTTTTGACACATTTGCTATCTACTTCTACGAATGACTATGACGAGATGTAGCGATACCTTCTAAAAATACTAGACAATGGGTTCTAAAAATTCCACGTAAAGTTTTATTAAAATTGTGAATTAGAATTACGATATTAAATAAAATTCAACGCGGCGCCACTTTCGGTGAGGGTACCGCCTTAAGAAGACTTTTATCCCGTCACTCCCACGAGAACAGGAACCACGCGGGTGAAACCGTGAGCGGCTACTAGTTATAATATAAAAATAACCCCGCAATAGGGATACTCATTCACCGAGCTATTATCGCAAATCATCATTTAAATTTCATTGTATTTCTGTCGTTTGTTAACAGTTTCAAGGGACAGAACGAGGTGTGTTAAGTTTTAACCCACCATTATCTATCGAAATTAGATCAACTCGGCTTTTCAACGCTGTTATATCCCAAGATTACCTATCTAATCGAGCTGTTGGTGACAACCCTAAGATACGGAAGCGTGAGCAGGAAATTGCAGTGCAACCTGCGACCCCGACCCGCGCATTGTGGCGATATCACCTGCTTACTGCAGTGGGACTTACTACTCGCTCTTGAGCAATATTAATGTAATATTGACGGCCTAAGTGGTAACGTCGGGAATCGCGGAACTTTCCGGTCAACCACTTTTAGGCGATATTCGCTTTCGATTCAGACGGATTAAATTCCAATGTTCCTGGAGAGGAAACAATGTTGAATGAACAAGCAATGTTCCACGATGCTCGCGCGCATATTTGACAAACTCTTAGCTTTCTGCTTCATTTACAATTTTCCATTTTTCATCTATTTCATCTTTAGTGAAAATCTCCGATATTACATCACTACCTTAACGTATTTTACGACTTAAGACAAAGGATAAAGAAGTCAAATATACCAGATTTATACACCCAGGTAGCGATTTGGCACGGTGCATCCGAATTTCTTCGACTTCCTCTGAATGGTTCTGGAATATATCCAAAGACAAGGCGAACGACGGTTATCTCTAGTTTATGGTTTTCGCGCCATTGTTGGCTTTGTGTGAGTCGCTCCACGCCATAAAGAGAAACAGTAACATTATGCTCTGCCATATTAGGAATGTGAAAGTGACAATACAAAATTTTGTCACATAAAGATAATAAAGTTACGTTTACGCTACGTTTGCCATTTGTCAAGTTTACGTCGCCACAATCCGTTCTCATTTTGAAAACAACTGTTACGGAACGGTCATAAAACGGATTATTAGGATTAGGCTCGTATATTTTTTGTTACAACAAATCTGTGGTAAAAAAATATTAATATAAATTATTGTACAATGGTATAACATTCGCATCATGACTTTTATGAAAATTGCTACCAAAGTCTAAAGGAAGTCTTGCTCTTTATCGATCTATCTGATTCTTAAACAGTGGACTGCGAAGATGCTGTGAACATTGTCGGTATTAGACGATATCTGATCCATAGTTGTCACCTGAACATTGAAAAAGCGGCCCTAAAAGTGAAAATTCAATCAACCTTATTGGTCATTTTAATGTTCAATATTATAAATGGATAAGAATATCGCTCCAGTCCAGATAAAGTAAAACTTTAAATATCCCCTAAAAGGAACCAAAGAAACAACAAATCTAATAGATTTCCAGCGAACATTCGAGTACCACGTTGGGCGCCAAGATTTCGAATCGGTCGTAAAAATTCATGTCGAAACTATTCGAGCGGTTATTTATTGAAACTAGTTACGTAAATACGTTTCAGAGAAATGACTACTTTAACTGTAGAGCTGGAAAGAAACTTATCGAAGCGTTCTTTAAAATTTATAATAAAGCCTTAGTGTAGGGTTATACCAATTGAAGTGTCTTATGACATATACAACTATACGCTCAAGTTATGGTAACTTCAGAATATCTATTTAACTATTATAGAAAAAGATGTATTTAGTTCAACTTGGTTTCTGATTAGTATGATGAAGGCTATGAGTCTCCCCGTTGTTCATAAAAAAAGAAACAATGATTGCTTATCTATTTCCGTTATCGAAAATAGTAATTCAATCATGTTTATTAAGTTCAGTGTCTTACTAACAGGCATTTGTAATCTATGGTGTCCTAACTTTGTCTTTGACAAACACACCTACCACCACCTATGTGATAGGGTTCAAATTCGATAAGATATTTAAGTAACTTCCCTTATTGACATCCAAAAACTAAAAAAATAATACGAAAACCGACTTCAACAAGTAAGAAACAAAACTTTTGAAGTCGGTGCCAGTGTCAGCCACTGCATTCTACATTACACTTCTATTATCTATACTTTTATTTTTCTGGCCTTGACTGGCACCGGCTTCAAAAGTTTTTTTTTTTTACTTTTTGAAGTCGGTTTATTTTTTGTTACAGTTTTTTTAGTTACAGTAAGTTTCGTACTTACTTACACTAGAAATCAGCCCATACACTACAATGATGTCATCTACGTAACGACTACTTGACAAAACGTAATTAATATTATTCAGCATTATAAAAAAACCTAGGAACTTAACAGATCTTCGTAAAAAAATTATGGGACCACACTTGAACTATGTTCTTTCAGATAAAAAACACACATACTCCAACCTCCTCCTTTTTTTAAGTCGGTTAAAAAGAACGAAAATATGCCTCAATAGTAGTTAGAGGTGAAATATAACAAGCTAATAGTTTTTATTGTGTTTTGTTTTTGTCAAAATTTATCTCGCGATGTCTGGTGCGCTCTTATCAGTACGGTGAAAGCGAGTCAGACAGTGCGTTTTCTTGGAAAGTACTAAGTCAAGAGAAATAATTTATTATTCAAATCAAATACCTATTAATGTTATATTATTTGTAATAAAAACTCTACTGGTCAACCGGGAAGTTCCCCGTGCAGAAGTTTTAGGTATTCAGAAACTTATTCCAATCTCCTTGGCTATCGGCTCACTGTCCTACACTTAGACACAGTAAAGCGGAACCGAGTTTATCCCAGTCCCGGATAGTAGATTTGAATCAAAATGGGAGCGGACAGGTGAATCTCTACATTTTAAAGTTCGAGTAGGTTCTACTGGGGCGCCTTTTCCAATTTCAAATGAATTATTAGTTGTAGTTGAAGCTGTCTTGAAAGTTGAAACTATTTGCTATCATGCTAATTTAAATTTCCTTTTTACTGATGCTTCTTTCGAAAAGAGCAAAAGAGATTCTGAAACAATTTCATTTTTTAAATTGAATGGAACAAGGTATTTTTTCAAATAATGGCGACAAAAATCCTGCATAAAGCTTCTTTTTCTTGCTTCCTGCCAATTACCCTTTCTTCTTGAGACAATCCATTTTCCATTACAAAAGACGGACAACAAAGCATCGGAACAGAACAACGAGCGATTACATTTCGCATGTTCGCTTGCAAACCTAATTCCTTTGTAGATAACGAACAGTGCATTCCCAATTGGTATAAATTATTGGCTCAAAAGAATGTTCCACCTAACCAGTGCTAAAAGACCTCTCTTTACCAAGACTTTTCTATTCACCAAGATACATTTACAGGTTGCTACAAAACCTAGTCGTCGGCATAACTGATTTATATTCGTGGGCTGGCATGAAAAAGTGCAAATTTATGCAAAGTGCATCAACATTTGGCACTTAACGAGGCTTTCCAGGCCGCACTCGACTCGGGAATTGAATGGGTTACAATAAAGGGACTTTGTGCGTCGCTCTCATTCAACTTTGTGAATTTTTAATTCAATTAAGGTGTATTGAAAGGGTCATTAAGCTTTTGATTTATATTTCCATGGTTTTGGGCATGGCTAAAATGTTGTGACAGCTCTTTGGTACATAAACGAAATTAATTTCAGACATTTTGAAGTGATATACAAATAAATATGTCAACCAGGGCATCTAACAAAGCTAGTGTCATATTATTGCAAGGGAACACAAATAAAAAAGTCGGATCACCCAACAGCTCTAACCAAAGAGTCAAACCCAAAAGCACTTTACCATTTCAATCATAAAATAAATGTAATTAAATTTTAATATTGAGCCATCCAATAAAATTCCCAAAGCATTCGCCTTGGAAGTAAATTTTAACAGAAAAAAAAACTCATTAGCATGAACAGCCGTTATAATTGCTTTGCTGGAGTAATCTGTAGGATTGAACTATTTAAGGCGTTAGTCTCACAAAGTAATCTTAGAGATTTGCAATTTCCTCAGTGCGGAAGTGCTGTCCCCCCTTCCCCCCTTAAACCCTTCTTAGTCGGAAGACTTGTGCTCGAAAGAAAAAGGTTTCCAGATATGAATTCGGCTTAATGACAACGTCAGTAAGAGCTTTTAATGAGGTTCTGTTTGAGAGGAAAAGTTGAAAAATAAACGTTGAGCTTCGATATTGTTTTTGTTCTGTTCATTTAAAGATTCTAAAGTCTGTTACACAAGGATAATTTCTCGCACGCGAGCGACGAATAATCGTACGCGATAATCCCAACTCGCCATTCGATTCTCGTCTGAGATAGTTTACATTTTGACATAAAATCATCAAGCGATTTTCGAATGCGAGTATCACATGCGAGACTCGCTTCTCTTAAAATGTTAGAGTAACTCGCACTATAAAGTAGTTTGATTACACAGGCGGCCTAGGAGAGTCAACGTAGCCGTAGGCCTGTTTTCTTTAATAAAGCACGAAATCATTTACAAAATTCATCATTATCAAAAACTTGTTTTAAGACCAATATGAAAAACTTGCATTAATCTGCAATTTTTTTTATTGCTTTTCTTCAACAGTTTTTCATTCTCTGTTTTAGAGTTGCTTCTGGAGTCTTCAATGGTGTCCATATGGTTTTAATATTTCTAAACCCCCGTTTCCACTCGCAAAACATTAACAAGAAAACATGTTGTAAAATACAGTGTAGCCGCTGAGAGGATGACCAAGGGCTCGCGATAGGAGCTGCCAAAGAATGCATTCTCTCATTGGCCGTATTATACGTTTACTACATATTTCTTGTAAATGTTTCGCCAGTGAACCGGGGTTAAAGTTGTACTTACTGTTTTTCAGATACGTAGTTTGATGAGTGCTGTTCGTTTGTGATGTAAATGTCAAACCATAAGGTTAAGTAAATATATATTTATAGTAAAACTGTTTATGATATAAAAACGTAGCACTAAAGTATAAAATAAAAAACATTCAAAAACATGTCTTTATATTTATAAACAGTTTTGATGTTTTTCTAGTGTTGTAGTGTAAAACATTAATTTAACTACTTAGCATGCAAGCTAATACATACTACTAAAAATAAGATTCGTCCATCCCCTTTCAAAGAGAAAACAAAAACAGATAATTCCACTTAAAGAGTGACGTCAGCTGATGCTATTGCCAACTTAATGAAATTTGAATTTGTTGACATTGTTAATTGTTTGCGTCAACAATTTGTTGTAAGTGATATTATCTGCAAAAAGGCTGGATCCATTGTTCACCTAAACGTAATCAAAGTCTTACCTACTATTCATTAAAAACATTCTTACGGATAAAAACTTGATAGCCTGTTTATCTAAAAATATGAGTAGGTAAACTCAACACAATATATCTTATAATCCAAATGTAATCTAAACTAGAATTTTAATCCGTAAAGTGTTTTATTTCAATATTTCATGGAATATTTCAAACACACAAGGAAAATTTGTATAGCAGATTTACATTAGTCCAAACGCATCAAAAAAATAGTAACGTTTAATATAACGGCTGAAATAATGTAAACCTGACAAGAAAGTCGAATCTATCATACAAAACTACTCGTATGAAAAAAACTGTTTCGAAGATAAATTGTGGTTTGTCTTATAGTGAATATTATAAAAAAATTTAATTGAAATAAATCCGTCACCATTGCAAACAATTACTTTGTAAGTTGCTTTTGACTGAAATTTTAATTACCAAGCGACTTACTTATATTTCATACAATCGCTAAGATTGCAATTAATTATCTCATTTCAATCTTCACTTGAATTTTGTATGAAACAAAATTTGTTTTTGTCCTTTTGAGCCGAATGGTTTTTTTTTCTAATATTTTTCTATTAAATTTTACCATGTAACTACTCGCTAGATAGCATTGAAAATGAATAAATTTGTTTCTAAAGCAAAATTTCTTTTGATTTTAAAGTTTTGTGTATAATATCATTTCTATGACTATATACACTACATTATGAAAGCACTTCCTTAGATCATTCCAACAAAATGTGTATGATATAGATATAATTTTATCAAAGTCTAAAAACATTGATGTTAGAGAAAATGGAGGATATTATAAAGGCTAAAAGTGGTGTCCGATCAATGTGAAACTCGCATGTAAAAGAAAAACAGACCCCAAAAGGATAGAGAACCTTTAAATGTGAAGTGAACCACACATGAAATGAGTGGAAACAGCTTAAATTATAAAAGCGATAAGAGTCAAAATGTTAAGTTACTTATGTTCTGTTAACAGTTTTTTTTTATAATAATTGTGTATGATAGAACCGACTTTGTAACTATCTCCACGCCATGGTAAACTCTTTCTTGTATCACCAAAGCGTCTTTCTCAAATCAAAACCTTTTTATATACCACCGACACCTTGTCTGTTATAAAACCGATACAATACTTTTTGAGATATGTTAATCTCAAGATTCGTTGACTTTTGATGCTTTATTGACACTCAATTTCTAGTCTGTTACTGAGCTGAGAATGGTGCTATAAGTCTCACGCCAAATTGTAAAAAATGTCGTACAAAGTGTCGCTGGCATTAGTTTTAGATAAAATATTAATGAGTTACTTACTTGTATAATCCCAACTATCTTGGTCATTTTTGAACACGTTCAACCTTTCAGGCTGTAACAGAAAAACAAAATGTTCTATTATATTTATTTTATGAACGCGCAGTTATCCTACTGACTACCAACGTATTGTCACACTTGTTTTTGAGTAGGTACCTAGTATGTTGAACAGAAGCAGTCATAATTTACTGCTAATTAATAATGAAGAAAACGCCAAATAAAATAAGTAAATATTTTCAATTTTATGTTTGCATTTTTTTCCTATGACATAGTAAAACTCATAATAAAAAACCACCTTATTTATGATAAATTTTAAATAGAAAATTTTGGAAAAAATCAACGCGGCCACAAGTGAATTCTCAGATGGAACTCGAACCCACGACCTTTGAAAATCCGGTCCAATGCTCTAACCACTGAGCTAGCGAGACTTACAGGAAACCATTGAAATTTTCCAATACTTTTATATATATATATATATATATATATATATATTTATCCCGCAAACAAATGTCCGTCCCCTGAAGGCGAAAGTGCATTTAAACTGGCTTCCACCTGCTTTTGGCGTCCGCATACCGGACGCCACTTTATTAGTCGGTGGTACTTAGGTCTTATTGATCCTAGCTGGCCGTAGTACAAAAATCGACGGAAGCAAAAAAATCGTTTACATGGTTGCAATAAAATATTGAAAAGTTCCCGAAGAAATCTCGGCGCAGGTGAGGCGCTGCTGCACCGCGTATATCCAAACTGTATATCTAGCAGAATTTCTAACTATGAATTCGCGTATTTGGCGTCCACTATTACGACGTTGCCAGCTCGCGCATGAAATCTGTGACAACAGCTCAAATAATATCTACCGCAATCAAAACAATGTATGTCGTCTTCGGTCACGTACGCGTTGCGTAATATTCGGCGCTCGATTTAAGTTTTGTTTAAATTGATAAAAAATATAATAAAATGAAAAAATCACTAGGAACAGTTTTTCATCTTAAAGTTGGTAGCTTGCAGACACATAGTTTATATGTCGTCATATATGTCGCAAGAGTCGACTAAGAGGCTCGACGCATTGAACATCTGTGCGAGAGAAGGAAAACTTGAAACAAACCCTCTACCAACCCGTCTGGCCAGCGTGGTAGCAGTAGGCTAATAGCCTCCTTTGAACGCCACAATAGGCGTGAGCTAGGAGAGGCTTATGTCCAGCTGTGGACGTCCACAGGCTGATGATGGATGGATGAAACATATTTTTTTTTTTAGTAGTATCTGGGCAGGCGTTTAACCACCATATATCATAAACCTCCTTATTTTCTGATCCTGTCAATATCCCCATCGCCTAGCTAAGTTATCCTGACCTTTAGACAAGGTAGGTATCGTGCTGGAGTACTTAATATTACTCTATATAACCCATCACATCAGCCCATCTGCCAATTATCTGACAATCACCCTAAGGACGTGACATCTATTCTAGTGCTGCGCCAATATCCGAAAACGTCGCATCCATTCGATCGTGACCGCAAATTGACCCGAATTGATGCGGCACCCGACCAGTTGTTAAGTCCACCAGATTACCGAGTAACCGAATAACCGAAACGCCAGTTACCACTAAATACATCACTAGTGACTGCCACCTCACTAGTTGTGCGATGTAATTGAGCAAGTTGCAGGTAAAAATTAAACGTTTGGTAAAGTGGGTGGTTCTTTTTTATTTGGTACTATCAGGCGTATTTCACTTGGTGACGTCTGATAGCCGAAGCGGTGACCCAGTTATAAGAGAGGAGAGATATCCAGTTATAAAACACCGAAATAGATAATATATAAAAGTTAGACTAGTTAGAGGAATTTCGACATTGCACGGTCTAACGGGCGGGCAATGGCACATGTTGGTGTTGCAATTTTTTTGCCACAAGAACAAATATTTTCTACAACCTTAGCGACTGTAACAGCGACTAGCGACACAATTAAGTTTATTAAAAATGGATTACTAACCTAATCTATGTTTAATTGATTTATCAGCAAATGTTTCTTCAAACTTGTCTTGTAAAACCAATTGTAACTCACTGTGAGTCGCGGAATTTCGTATTTATTTACAAGAACCGTCATCAAACCCAAATCAAGCGTTTATTTATGTGGTACCACTTTGGGCGCCAACAAACCGTTTATTAACAATTTTAGCTAAAAGTAATTTACGTAAAAGAAGCTAACTTCTCAAAGTAACTTTTTAGTTTAAAGCTTATAAGTTCCGAAAACACAAATCTAAAAAAGGGTTGAAAATAATAATCATAAATCATTGTGATGCCACGTTGGGCGCCAACAAACAATTCTAACTTTGATTGTTGACGAATAAATAAACTGACATATATGAAAATTCATGGACAGCTCGGAGTCTGGTTTGTCTGAAAAAGGGATGTGTAATGTTGTTATTAAAAAAGTGAAGAAAACAAGATCAAAGCGATCGAAAAGCCCTCTCCACGATGTAGTCTCGTGGCAGAGCGATTCTGATATCACGGTGTTAAGAAGTGTCTAATAAAGGTCAAAAGGACAACGTGAGCAACGTGGTCGTCCCAGGGGACAGCTTGCATCACCCCAACAGCTCATCCATGATCAATTTGGCCACGCTTATTCTCCTATCAGTCTCCTAAGCACAGCATGAACGTGGAAGAATATTTGCTTGCCGCTGACATCATAGGAACATTGCAAAGGTCAAGTGAAAAAATTATCGGACGACGATAGGGGAAAACCATTTGAGACTAGTTCAGTTGTGATTGACGAAGAACGAAAAGAGTGTGACAATGAGACTTGATTGGGTTCGCTCGATAGTGATTACTTGAAAAATACAAATAAGTAAAAAATGGTGAAGTTCTTACAACTGTACTTCTGCCCTTGCTGCACTTGCCTATACAGACAGGAAAAAATGCAAGAGGAACCTTCAGCTTGTTTCATTGCTTTCAACAACACTTAAAAAAAACTGACATATAGAAGTAAATTTTCATTTCAAACTTTTAAGTTTCTAGAATACAAATCTGCAAAAGGGTTAACAGTAGTAAAATTATTCAAAAATCATTGTCGTAAGTGGCACCACGTTTGGCGCCAAAAGCCGTAGGGTTCCTTAGGCCAATATTAATCAAAGATTTGGCAAATGCACTGGACTGGGAGGCGCCGAAATTATGATTTACTGTGTCGCATTTCGGCACATTAATTTCTTGAAATACTACTTCGTTATCTCGTGAATACTAATTTGGTATGAAATTCGACAAAGTAGATAGAAGTATTAATTAGGAGAGACACAAAAGAAAATGCGTTCGTGGATTAGTAATATTATCACGAAATCGCTGTTATTAATGGTCTTTTGATGATCTATTCAAGTTTTACTTTTAAACAAAGATGCGATTAATTTCATTTAAGAACTAAAGCAAGTTATATCTATTAAGGTAAAAATATTGAAGAAAAAGACTCATAATTGAAACTAATTTCTTTTCAGCTAGATTATCCAGCTTCAACTTAGTAATATAATTTTTCTTTTACTATTAAAATAAATAAGCAATTACGTTTAATAATTTTTCTTCTTGAAAGCAATCGAGATGAACTTTATTTCTCTGTCGAAACATACATACCATTCCGTTTCACTTTTACAGCATTTTCATATATTTTGCTTAACTCCGTATTTTTCTTTTCAAATAAAGACTGACAGGATTAGCTGAGCTCAAAGCTAGCTAACCGTCTGTCTTTTGGCGTTAATTTGCATATTCTTCTAACATGTTTAAAACATATTTTATCTGCGTTTCTAAACATGACGAGGCTTGCTGTAGCTAAGGGAATAGAGTTAGGGTTGCTACGTTTATGAAACTATTCGTGTAATGTTTGTCAAATATTAATATTAATAATAAAATAGAGGAAAAAAAAAATTCTTTATGAACCTTGACAGAATGTTGGATTCGGTATTAAAAGAAGTTTGATTTGATTTCGTGCATTTGGCAGTGGCATTTTCATGAAAATGAAATTGATTTATTCTATTTAGGCTATTACAAGCAGGTCAGTGAAAGTTTGCAACTACCGCTAGAGACCCATGTTACGTGAAGAACCGGCGAGAAACTTAATTTCTTCTTATATGGTAGCCTATTTCTGTTTTTTTTACAAACAACAGGGAACTCTAAGCCTTCATCATACCTGATGTTAAGTATTGATAAGGCTGAAGATGGAAGCGAGCCTCTCCCGGAATCCTCAATCACTGAGGAGCTGGCTATCTTATCTCTAACTGCCGAAACACAACAAAGCTAAAACATTATTGTTATGGCGTCAAACTTAGATAAGATGGTGGTAGCTAGCCAGGCGGACTTACATTAAGTCCTACCACCAACCAAATCGAATACAATATGTACCCTCGCTGGGAATCGAACCCGGGACCCCTGGGTCTGATACCGGTGGTTGGTACCACTAGACCACAGAGGCGGTTCTGTTTGTTATTTTTTACATGTCCAAATAGCATTACGATGACAGCCCTAGATCTAAATATCGCGGCTCCGAGCCACGATATATAATGTTTTCGCTTGTTTGCGTCCTTGCGGTTTGTTGGCAGCGATGCTTTTGAGGCTGCGCCGGCACAGAGTATTAGAGATACAGTACCTCCAGTTGATAGACAACGGAATATAAAAGAAATTAATGCCTACAACAAAATATAATTGGAAATGGTAGCATCGTTAGTTTATTTATTGAAAATACAGAAATGTAATGATACTGTTATATGATAATTAAAAAATTGTCTGATATAGATCGCTATTTTGTGTCAAGTGCTCTTTGGATTAATACATATGAGTATTATCAAGATGCGATTTTTAGGATTGTCTATAAATAACTGAGGTTTTACTTGGGACAATTACAAAGCAATATTTGTGTGCAAAAGACGCCAGATTCTAGGAAACAAGACGAACTAAAAACTAAATATTTAGTAAAACTTATAATGAAATTCGTTCAGCAATTGCGATCTGTCTCTCGCCCTGTATTCAGAACATTTATCCACGGGATGATGAAAATGCCGAAACCAATTTAACGACACGACAACCAATTAAATAAAGCCTCAATAGCATTTGAATGCAAAATTAATATGAATCGGGCCAATTCCAATTAGCGGTCACCATTGAACGCCAATTCTGGTAACATTTAGTATCAATCGTATTTCAATCGTGTTTCAATTGTTTGTTGTTGTTAGTGTAAAATATTACTACAATCGACGATCTAATCTAGCGTAGGGCATACCTTTTTTGTCGAGAGGGATATGCGCCTTATGCATACCCTATCGCTGGTGGGCCATAGGGTTATGTGGGGCTCTCAGCGCATACCTGCCTTCTACGCAGTGGTCCCGGAATATGTTTGCATAAAGAAGTCTATTTGTCTTGTTTTAGGTGTTTCATTTAAATTATGTATGTATTTACAAAAAAAGTATGTTTATCCTTTATTAAGCATATTCTTATGAAACTTACTAGATAATTGGAGTGATTGTACGAAATAAAAAAAATTAAACACGATTGTGAAACGATTATGAAAAATCGTTATCAGAATTAATCTTCAGAACAGAAATGGGTATAAAGCGGGCGCATAATTACAGTGTCAGTTTAAACAGTCTATAAATTAAATGGTATCTGCTAATCCTTTAGTCTGTGGACTGTTTATTGCACGTACGGGACTGTAGCTCGGCGTCTCCGTTCTTGAAATTGTTTACCAGTAAAATATGTTGAAAAACCAAAGAGATTTAAACGATACATAAAAATGATTTGAGTAGCGGTTGCCTGCAGTTTGGATAAGAATATGGGGATCCCATACAAGCTTTCATCCATATTTTAGGCCCTCAAATATTTATTCTCCAACCAAATCCAACGTCTTTGAGGCTTGATTATATTTGATTTGTTTAAAACAAATGGTGAACCTAATCATGACTAAAAATTCATCCAAAATTAACAGATACACTTCGCTTTAAAGAGCAAAAGACCTCGAGATAATACAGGGCATTACTAGAAGAATGAGGCAAATCGCGAATAAGTTCATAAGTGGCTACATTACATGCTATAATTTTTCGATTTCTACTAAACTATAATTATTTGTTCACCCATGATATAACCAACCTAAGAATAATTGGCTTAATCGCCGCACCCGCAGAGCACTCGCTATACGTCACTATGAATCTACAACCTTTACAAATGGACTCACAACTCCTTACCAAAGGACTTAAATCGACTGTAAACTTTCAGAAGCATCTAAGCATTCCCAAGTTCCACCATACCCATATGGTCCCCAAACCCATACAGCCCGCTAGCAGTGACCGGTTTTTTTTTATACAATCACACTAATTATCTAGCCCACGTTAAGTTTCATGAAGAACTCGTGTTATGGATACTAGATAACGGAAAAACATACTTATATTACTTTTTTTTGTAAATACATACATAATATACATATTTAACACCCAGACCAAGACATATAGACATGTTCATGCGGACAAATATTTGTCCTGTCCGGGAATCGAACAGGGACCTCTGGCGCAGAAGGCAGGCTTATTACCCCTGCGCCAAACAGGTCGTCAATATATCCCGATCAAACCCGACCACTGCTCACAATTCCTTTTATACACATGTGTTGGACAAACGAATCATTTGTAATTTGCTATGAAGCCGCGCCTAACAATTCATTCAAAAATACCCGATGCAATTCGCTCGCAAAGAGCATCTTTTGCTCTTAATCTCGAGTTATGTACTGATATAATAATGCCCTGTATTATCGCGAGATCTCGAGATAAAACAGGGCATTTCCAGAATAAAACATATCGCTAATAAGACCATAAATTACAGGTCATTTTGCGAATAAGTCCAATGTCTACCGAGCCATAATCATTTGGTCACGGTCACCCATCACATAACATAATCAACCTTTGTAAAATTGGCTTAATCGATGCACCCGTCTAGCATTCGCGATAGCTCACTGCGCCTTTGAGCTCCTTCGTCATCAGCCATATTTTAATGTCCCCACTTCTAGAGCTCTGGCCTTCCTTACGGATGGAAAAGGAGAACGGGCCATAATCCACCACCCGCGCCCAATGCCGATTGGTGGGTTTTAACGACTGCAAAATGCAGCTGGGATCATCGGTTTAACGTGCATTCCGAAGCACGGAGGAGATAATAAAATTTTTGGTCACCCATCCCGTAACCGACCATTGCGAAACTTGCTTAACGTCAACAATCGCAAGCCGAGCGCGCGAACCACTGCGCCACGAGCTCCTCGATCCTTACAAGATTGAGCTCCTTAAGAGATTCATATAACCTATTAGAAGCATTCTCAAGTTTCATCATAGCCATGGTCTCCATACGGGCTTCGATACATAAAAACTGTGAATTGGCATAGCATCGCAAAAATTTCCGATACGATCGCAGCAATTCAGCGTCGCATCGCGTCACAGTTTTGTGTGGGAGCCCTGCAGGCCGCCTGCTAGCGGTGACCGGTATTTATCCCATACGTAGGGGAGGTCCGCTCAAAGTGGCCACCTTAACTTTGACTAAGAAAAAAATTAACTTTAAAATCGATTTTGAAAAAGTATTTTATATCAATGGATAGGTAATTTAATAAACTTTTCCATAATGTAATCGCATTTCGCATAAAACTTGAAAAGCATAAAATTATTCGTAAATTTCGAAAACTTGTGAAATAACCGCTTTGCCCGAGTAAGGGGCTAAAGCGGCCATGGGGGTAAGGGCAAAGTGGCCGAAATATTCCAAGAAATGTAATTTCAATGAACAAAAGTACCAAAAATATATTATATTTCACTTTATTAACGACAACAAAAAAAAGAGGAATAGTTTAAAATAAAGTTTCAAATTAAACAATAATTTCCGTTTTTTAAATTGGTCATACGTCATTACTTAAAATCTAAGTTCCCAAAAATTCTTTTGCTACAAATATTGAGTAAATTTATCAACAACTATACTCAGTTTTTTAGCATACTCTAATGTAATAAGATCAGATTTCTTCACTAATGTGAATACGGCATACCGCGCTCACTTTGCCCGGACCGCTTTGCATTTTTACACCATTTTGTTTTAAAAATCAATTCAAAATAATATTTATTCCATGTCGAGACAAATAATATTCAAACAAAGCCAAATAGATGACTGCAATAGACTTGCAATAAAAATATTGAAGTCTGAAGAGGTTTGATCAACACAGGTTGAACTTACAATGGATTTTTTAACAAAAAGCTCAAAAACCTTGCACACCTCGCCGCGACCACAGGTTTGCTCCGATCCCCACCGAATGACTGCTCGGTGCAGGACGGCAGGTTAGTGATAGGGCAGAATGGCAAACGTGGCGCTATCGTTTTTAATTACCATAAAAACATGGGATGACCGCTTTGCCTCCTATGGCCGCATTGTGCTGACTTTCCCTACATCTTAAGTTTTGACGCGCACTGTTAATTAAAATAAAACAAGTTTTACGGATTTTAAGCGCACTATATTTCACGAGTTTATCCGTGTCGATGCGATCGAATTATCCGTGTTTTTTAAGGTTTTTTTGTTTTCCCCCACTTTTCGGCACATTTGCAGCTGCCGTGGTCACGGGATGACTGCTACTTATAAGTCTACCTTATAAGTAGCCAGTCGTTATACCTTAAAAAATACGGATAATTTGATCTTAACTCGTGAAATATAGTGCACTTAAAATCCGTTTTAAGTTGTTTTATTTCGATGTTTATCCCGTCCAAACCCGACCACAGCTCACTATTCCTTTTATTCACATGTGTAAGGCAAACGAACCATTTGCATTTTGCTAGAAAACGCCTGTGAAGCGCTAACCAATCAACTGAACTGGATTTTACGAAGGCCTTTTTTGATCCTGTGTTTTGGTAAAACGGCAAAATTGGGAGGGCTGTTTCATTTCCGGCGTATCGTGTTTGGGCATTTTATGTGTCACATTCGTGATACATCGATTGCTAAATGTTGAAAATCTGGAAATAGTTCGCTAACTTGGACTTGGAATTTGTATCTAGAGCACACACTTACTGATTCGTTTCTAGCCTTAATGAATCAACCATCAATGAATTGTATTTATTGCAGACAATTTACAAAAATGCCACCCGAGGCAACATTCTAGCTATTACAGTTTAGGTCCGGTCAGGATGGGTATCGGATGGGTGACCGTAAAGTGGCATTACAACTGAGCGATTCCATGCTTCGGAGGGAACGTTAAACCGTCGTCGGTCTCGGCTGTTGTTATCTGATAAACAGTCGTTAAGCCAAATCAGAGGCCTTATAGGCAGTTTGATAAACTTAGCACTGCTTGATCAGAATAAATAAAAATAAGTAATGTTCTCCAATTATTGTAATTAAGTAAATGAAAGCCATTATTATTATTATTTTAATTTACTTTAAATACGCTTTATGATTATGACCCAGCTGATGCGTCTTCCAGTAACATTGTAAGTTGCGTCTTATATTAATGCACTTTTATCTTTCTTTTTTTTTTTGTTTTTGCCATTGCATTTTTTATATTTATACACTTTAACATAAGTACCTGAAGTTCGTCATGCTTACTCAAACGTTTCTTCGGCAGTGTCGTGTGAGGCGGGTCGTTTCGTTCCCTAAAATATGGTTGAGCGAAGCGATGGCTGGGTCATTCGTCATGCTCGTGAACGGAAGCCGCCAGCGGAAATGGGTCTACTTCAGTCTGCTTGTCTTAACGTTGTGCTTAGAGCTAAAATATTTTCATAAAAATAAATTGCTATTGACCTGTATGTACGTCACAATTTGCAGTACAGTAACCTTGTAATGCGAGAAATGTTAAATGTAAGTCCTAAAACAAACAAACAATATAGCCCTTGACGAGTTTCTTGCCGGTTCTTCTCGTTACAAGGTCTCCCGCCGTAGGGTTTGTGAACCGATGGCGTAACTTCTTTGACGTTCATAAGTGCTTGTAACAGCCTAGACAATAAATGATAATGAATTTTGAATTTTGGATTGATTATTTTTTTAATTTTGACACAAACTCTGATGCCAGAGGTGGACACTAATCCTCATAAGAAAAAGAGATTTATTATAAAAGATGCTTCATTTATAATAAACAATGTTCTTTATGCTTTTGCTGGTCATAGTTGCATTAGATTCTCAAAAAATGTAGGTACTTAAAAGTAACGTAAAGTACTTAAGAGGACTCTTGCAATTTCAACCAATGGTGATATATGAAAGTAATATCCTATTTACTAACAGGAAGCACAACGTAATCCATAAAACCTTACATAAAACACCTATCTAAAAAAACTAAAGCGTAAGTAAAAAGAAACACTAAGTTGTCTTAGACTCTTTCTTGATAAAAGTTAATTATTATTATTGCAGCAGTGCGGTACTCGATAGGGCTGCCCGCCAACATAGATTAGCCATTACTACCACACGCTTACTGAAAACAAGAGGAGCCCGCGACGTAGTGGTTAGCGCGCTCGGCCTGCGATTGTTGAGGTGAAGTAACTTTTGCAATGGTCGGTCAGGGGATGGGTGAACAAAAACTTACTATCTATACTAGCTACTCAGTGCTTGGGAAGGATGACGACGATGACGACACGCATACTGCGTACAAAACTTTCACAGCGTGCGTTCGTCGCAACGGCGCATTCGAGACTGAACTCTTGCCGAGCTCTCGTTGAGCTGAGGCGCGTCGGACATAAATTAAAGTAAATGAACACAAAACACTGTGTAACTTTATTCTGTGACATAAGCCTCAAAGCGTGCACTTTAGTCGTATAATCTCCAACAATACACATTCGAAACTAGATTCCCGAGTAGGCATTAGTTATGCGAGAGAGAACCACAAGCTTCTCCCGCACCTGCAAAGTGGATGATCCTTCGGCGACAGCTCTCGTGTTCCACTCAGGTTTAAGCCCACACAGTGGCATACAGACAGACACTCGGTTCGGTATTAACATAACAATTGTGCAGGTATGATTGCTTTAGTAGTATTTCAAGGTAGGTATTTCATTACTCGTGTTGTGTTGTGATAACGATTCTGGATTAAATGTTAAGTGTTGGTAGCCATGTCGATTCTAGTGTCATTGTAACCACGTAAACCACCGGCAATTAGACTAGTAAAGTAAATAATCAATTTGCGGTGAGAGAAAGAGACAAATAATATTTCGTAAATTGATATGGTAAGAGAAATGAAAACAAGTGGAAATTAAAGTTACAAAAAAAAAAAAATTAAATGAATTTATTATCATTAAATGAAAACCAAGCAACGGCTGATATATCGCCAAAACTTCCTATTCTCATGAATACCGCAGTCACGAACTGTGTTGGAGTTCTATGCTACAATACATAGGTGTAAAATTTTCAATTACCCCATTTCACCTATTTCAATACACAATAATTCACATCACATATTTATTTCTTCAGTTAAAATAATACTGTTTGCATCCCACTGACATATCGTTTGCGAAGCATCAGAACTTATTGAGAAAAGTATCCTCACGTCGACCCACGTTTAAAATTATCAATAATTTAAAAGATTTGCTTTCAAGATTTTCATTTCGCCACACTATAAACGTAAAAAGAAACAAGAAAGCCGTTGCATGCAGATCTAATATAGAACATATTAAAGCCATGACTTAGAAAGTGTGCGCAAATCATATGCCGTATTCTTGCTCAGTCCATGTTATCAAGTCTTGCAAATTTCCCTCAGGAACTCGGGATAAGTGTAGATAGCGGGTTCAATGCCCGAGGGAAGAGTAATTTAAGACTGGAGAAAGAAACTGAATGCACAACAATAACAATATCTTAACTCGTCGACGCTATGTGTGTTGAAACTAAGAGCATAAAGTTAAACGTTAAAGTAGAGTAGGTACGATACGATAATTGAGATTTTAAGTTAAGTTCTACACTCTTTAAAATACTGAATGAAGGCAGAGCCACGAAAAGTAAAATCAAATATAATAAGAAAGTAATAGATGGAAGCTTTGACAATTTAATTTTAAAACAAGCCATTAAACCCTTTTTGAAAATTTTTAACTAAATCATGGAACACCAAAGGGATCTTCAGAACATAGACATTTTCACGACTCTAAAGGAACAACTCAAACTGTTGACTAAAATTTCAACAGCATTATAGAATACATCGATGGCAAGATTTAGTAATTACGGAATGGATTTCATCTCGATTTACAAAGCCCACAAGCCGATGCCGATTACGCTATCGCATAATCGATAACTCGTAATCGAGACTTTCCATCAACATATCGGTAAGTAATCGATGTACAAATATTTGGAAGTGTTCCGGCGTAGTTAATATTCAAATTTAAGTACGGTAAGCTTGAAGAACCTCCTTCGTGTTTAATACCTCCCAGAGAAAAAAAGAAACTTATTTAAGACGAAGAATCCGACGCAACTCAACTATTCCTAGTTGATTAACTACTTTTTTAAATTAATAGGCATACTACATTAAATTCAAATAATTAGCTTTTTAACCAACGAAAACAAAAACACTACTGTTTCTAAACTTGGCATCATGGAGATATAAATAAAAATTTCGAAACTATGCAAAAAAATCACCAAACGCAACCAAGAAGATGGATGGCTATTTGATTACTATCAATAATAACTTCTTCTCGGTTCCTGCGAGCATCGAGCTAATTCGCATATTTTATTTTAAGAGTAAAAAGTGTAGAACTTACTGAATATACAAATGAACTATGCTATGCAAAAAGCTACGTAGGACATATTGCGTTTGCTTAAGTTCGACATGTTTGCGGAGGCGGGATGACTTATATTTGCCGAATTACATAAATCAAAGATCAAAAGTACTTTCACTCCACAACACAGGAGCAATTCAAAGGAAGAATTTCCAAGTACATTAACGAAATGTTTAGTTGGTTTACTCGGCAGCATTAACCAATAATTCTAAAACCCCACTGTTATAAAAATACACTAGGCACTCTGGCTGGAATAAGATCTGAGAATTGGCATAAACGTAAAATCGGGTTTTGACAGTTTAAAAAAAACTCAAATAGGTAGTACTAGTGTTAAAACTGTTAAAGAACCCAATAAGTTTCATAGAATAGAAGGAAACTCAGAGCAATATTAGAAAGATTCGAAACAGACATTTTCGTTGATAAAACTTGTTAAAATATGATGACGATAAAGAAACATGGGATCCAAAAGGTAAAATTTACTAATCATAGAGGTATGATCGTCCTCGAAACGAATTGTACTTAAATGGAAAACGTAGACTTTCAAGGTCCTACTTTCAATGAAAAGGTAGCTGGAGAAAATTGATTTAAAGTTGTTTTGCGAAGGCTTTTCAATAACCCAGTTAGACTATTGATAACTAAATCAAGCTTTTCAAGAAAATTCTGAACCATATTCAAAACACTTTTAGAGCTTGACAATCAGGTAGAGCGATTTGCAAATAGTTCGTGTTTACAAATTAAACTTCTCAAACACTATTAGGATATCTAGTAGTTGATAGCACCTGCTGTGTTCAAATGTGAAAGTCAAATACGGAAAGTTACTCTCGAAATAAACGAAACTACGGAAGGTGAAAATTTTAAACTCAAACAGCGAAACAATTCTCTTCGGTCAATGATTTTTAATTCTTAAACGCAACAAAAGCGATTAACAGTAGTAGAATAAAACTCTTCGAGCATAGGTATAGGAATACGAGAAAAAAAACCGGATTAAAAACGGACAGTACCGGAAACGAAATGGAGAGGTGAACGTTAAACGTCCGATTAGTTCAGGAAAAAAAAGATGGCTGACGCGCTGCATGGATTTCGAGAGCTTTTGTATTGGTCTATTTTGTGTATCATGCCATTCTGTTCAAGATACAAATGACTTACAAATTGTTCCATTTTTGGGATGGGCTAACTTGCTTGCAATGAAATTACTTCTGGTTTCTTAGTTCCAACAGAGTGTGGTCGGTAGCTCTATGGCCTATAATGATCTGAGAGCATTTACGCAATTTATAATTGCGATCCTAGGTCTTCAGGGCTCAACTTTTTAGATTTAGCTCGGTCTGCGCAGAAAACCGAAACAGCTTCGAGACGGTTAAGCAATGGTCAGTCACGGGATGAATGCCCAAAAATGTATTATCTCGAGCTACTTCGCACATTGGAGAGCACGTTACGTCGATGGTATATTAGCCCTAGCCCTAGTATATTTGAAGTCTTTAAAAATCCAGAGTTTGCGTTGTGGTTTCTCTCGTTTCATGAAGGTAGCATAACCCGACGCATTTTATCGCGTATATTGCGCGTCTAAATCTGTTGCACATTTCATAAATGTGCGTTGATGGCGCTGTAAATGCACAAACGGCAGATTATTACGTTTATATCCAATTAAATGCGTGTACGAAGCGAAACAAATGTGCATGAAAAGGCGTTCAAAATTAGATTGCATCGCCTCGTCCGCGCATTTGAATATGTTGCATCGCTTTGATACGGCGGATCATTTCATACGTGCAAGTGATTTATGGCTCTATTCCAAACAATAATAGTTCAATGTTAAAATAACTATACTGAAAACAAGAATTTCGATCTGTAGGATTATTACGAGTTTGGTAAACTAGTCGTTACAGTCAACGTTAAAATGTAGCTTTGTCTCTTTCATATTTATTTAGCGACTATTTTACCGACATGAGCAGTGTATCGGATAATGCGCTAACAACTCCTGTTAATGTCAATGTCTAGCGAACTCGTAATATGGGTATAGGTTATGAAAAAATCTGTCAAAGAAAAAACTAATATTGATAATTACCTATGAAAATCTACAAGATGTCGATTGAAATGAAAGATGACACATCATCAACTGTCATCTGACTGAATTTCAAACATCAGTACGGTGACCCATCCAACAAAAAGCTATTCCGTTTTATCATCTCGCTTCTTCTAAACGAGTTTATATCTCGATTCTCGTTTTTCATTACCCACAAACTGCCGGACGAATGAGTTAAATACGTTTAAACGTTCCTGTGAAGTATTCACCCACATGCAAATAAGATTATCTTGCATTGCGGGCCCGTCGTGTTTCATTCGTAAAACGTGTAATTACTTTATGAAAAGAGGGCTTTAATTATATGTACGGATGTGGTACGGATGTGGTACTCAAAATTGTACGAGTAACATACAATTGCAGCGCGAGGCAAATTCATTATGGGAATTAGTTTTAGCGATATTTTAAAGCATAAAACTATCAGTGGAAATGTGGCTATTTCTTGAGAAGACTCCAGTTCCCCTTGGTATTATGAAAGGAATGTTGATCAATATTGTAGCAACTTCTTCTTCTTCTTTCTTAATTAATGGCGTGCTCGCGATAACATTCGCGAATTTTGCCAATGTTAAGTAAATATATTTTGTAGTATATAAAGAAATTGTACGGTGGATTGAGAGCCTCACAACATGTGTTAATACGAAAAGAACTCGGGTGAAACTCTTGTAGGAACTTAGAAATTTAATACAATATGCAATCAAATAGTAAACAAGGTTTTGAAAGCGTCAAGAAATATACATGCACTGCATGATGCATGCATAGAACATAGTCTTTATTGCATGAAGACGTAACACAAAGATTGACGAATTACGGAACCGACACAAAATGTACTAAGTGGCGCAAACAATACTACAAGACCAACATCAGACGATTATGGGAGAAAATATCTTTAGTGCGATATGCATTAATTATCATCGTTTTATTTAACTTAACCTTTAGGATTAAAAAAACGATTCAAGTCTGACATTTAGAGAGATTTTAATGTATGAAAACTCGACAATTAACAACTTTCATAAATGAAAAGCTTCACAAAAGCTTTTAGAGAAGTATTCAATAACCCACTTACTATTCTTCACAGTCAGGCGTTTTATCATAATAATGGCATTATCCTCTTTCATTCCCAGTTACCCTTAAAATGCAACACGACTCCTGAGGAAAAAGAATACAAAATGGCTGGTATTATTATGAGTTTTGTGTGTGACAAGGAATATTGGGGGAAGTATTATGTCGGGATCAATGCCGTAATCGATCTCTACGGGTCAGCAGTTTTATGGCCGAGCACAGTTGCAGCTATGCGATAATATAATTTATTGAGCGAGTGCTTTCAGTTTGTACTTCTTGTGACGCCAGCTTTCATAAAAATAACATCTTGGTACTGAATGACCAAGCGTACACGTTTTTCCCCAATCACAAATTAGCTTTAGTTTCACAAAGTTTGACATAAAAAATTTCAATAGCATCTATCTAGTGATTCAACCACCGTAACCGTATTTACGAAAACCGATTTTAATAACGTATAAGTTCCGGAGGCCTATTTTCAATTTCTGCTTATTCGATTTGATTGTGCCATAATAGCTTCTATAGTCTGATGAATGTGATGACATTTATTACAGTATTGATTTACAGCAGTTGGAAATTACAAAGCTGTGTTGTTTCAATGTAGAAAACTAATATAAATTATCCTTTCATCATGAAGAGCAAGCATCTTACTGCTGTGAACTTCTTCGTCTCGTCAAATTTTTTAGTATGACAAAATTTACATTATTTTTACAAAGCCAAATAGAATTTTAATGTCTACCTAATTTTATAAAATCGGGATCTAGCGACCATCACTCCTTTTAGACTTCTAAACTATGCTATGCATACGATAGTAGAAGTCCTAAGTGCTGACCCTGTCCGTGTGTGCGCATAATTCAATCTCGAGAACTGAGAATTTTCTGAGGTGATACATAGCCATGTCAAACCTCTAAATACGGAGTTTAGAAATCGTCTGATGCCTTCGCTACGATAGTGAAGGGCGCCGATCTTGTTTAAAGCATATCTTTGGTACTGGAAGCGAGACTTAAGGTAAGACCTTTATCGAGTCCCGGAATCGAATTCGGGAAGACCCTTACTAAAGTGCGACAACAGGTAGTGAAGGTGCTATATTTATGATAAAAGTTATATTTGCATTTACAGTACTTCTGTATAAGATATGAGGTAAAAAGGTAAAATGAACTCCTCGTGGTTTATTTTTCTTTCAATTTCGGAAAAGCCATCTTTAAAACTGCTATGGATTCACATCTTGGCAGCGATGATCAGTCAAGGGAAGTTCATTTTGACAATTGGCGAATTTTACCCATAAGAATTTAATCCAGTCTCTGTGTCCTATCGCTCTTTTGCTTGGACATGACATTCTCGTGATGCCTGTGGCCTACCATGAGTTTTCCTTTCCTTTTACTGTACAGTAAACGGGAGACATTTTGTATGAGAATATGTAGTTCTGGTACTGTCCACTAAAGACGCTGTACATATTCGCATACAATAAGACTACCGTTTAACGGGCATCACGGCAAGGTCATCCATGCATGTCCAAGCAAAAGAGCGATACGCATATTTTTTTATGGGTAAAATTCGCCACTGATGAAAAGATGCAGAAGGATCCTCTTTTAACTTTGCTTCACTTTTGGGTTAGATCGATGTCGGTCCGATCGTGTTCTTGGTTTGAATATACTTAATACTCGATCTCACTGGTTTTCACTGGTAAAACAGTTGCGAGCGCATGGTGGCGCGCGTGTAGCGGCGCGTATCTGTGTGAGTGCATCATTTCGGCCGTTTGTAGGTAGAGCAGACTGTTTAGAATGTGGTTCTGTTCTTGTTTGTGAATACAAATATATTTTTGGTTTCAAAATAAAGCAGATTCTGAGCAATTGGTTTTCCGTATGTTGCCGAACAAATTACAAAAGGTTATATATTTCTCTCTTTTCATCTCGCAGTACATACGTAAAAGACTTTAATTTGAAAAAACAGAAGTGCTTTATGATCTTTCAAAAGAATTTTCAATAAATGTTTGCTGTTGAAATCGCTTATAATTGGACTTTTTAAAGATCAGTTGATGAACGATAGTAAACACGCCCTAAACTGTCATCTGTACCTCAGTACAACGCCACAATGTAAACGATCAAAATGATTAATGCTTGAGCGATATGAGCGATTTTTCGCTCGCAACGCTCAAAGGTTGAGCGACAAAAGGTCTATTTTTCCCGTGACAAGCAATAAAAGTGTTTTGTTTGACACATTCGTGTTTTGTGTTGTTTTTTTTAATTTGTTTTCTTTTGTGTGTGGGTACTTTTATGAATAGAGAAGGTTAAAAAAAAAATTTGTTTCAATAGACTCAGAACGCCTGTACAAAAGAGGGAAAACATAGGAGTGGTATTTCGACAAAAGATTTGGTTTCGGAACCGATCGAGATTTGCTGTCGATATCAAATACCTATGTTTGTAAGAAAAACATTTTCCTTCTGTAGATTACTTTAACCAGACATAGGTATATTATCCATCGTTTACCCAATTTCTCATTATTTCATACTAAATTGATTATCACTTTTGGTGTAGTGAGCGTAGCGCAGTAGTTAGCGATTGTAGCGGTTAAGCAACTTTCGCAATAGTCGGTCACGGGATGTGTGACCCAAAAATAATCTCGAGCTCCTCCGTATTTCAGAAATATTAACAGGCCAGCGGACTCGGCTCTCGGACTCGGCATATTCGCATATTTGGGTTATTGTAAACTCGCCACTTACCTATGTAAACTCGTCACCTTTTGAAAAGTTCCATACTTACATTAAAGTAAATTCGCCACTTCTATAGAATTTAAGTGTAAATTCGTCACAGGTCACAAAGGAAATTTATTTTTTAAATGCTAGCAAGTGGCGATTCTACAAATTATTTATTGCCGTTTTTCTGACCACGAATTATCTTTGACCCCGAGTCTATATAGATACATTTATATTTGCTGAGAGAAGCCAGACACATTTAATTGTCTGCTTAGATATGGAGTAACATTAATTCATAACCCATTAAAGGAATGAAGATTTTATTTCAACATTGAGAATCGAAAACTTTTTACTGGACTGTCAAAGGAGTATTTTATCGAATGCTCTCTAAAAGTATCGTTGCAATCTACAGCACAATAAATATCCTTTCAATTCAATATTCTATACAATTCGGTCTGTTCAGAATCCACTTAATGAATTGAACTAGGTACTTTATCTTCTCCATACTTCTATGAATATACTTCTTTGTTTTTAAATCGAGTAGGTACTTAAGGCGCTATAGCAATGAGAAAACGACGCGCGTGGGAGCGACACCGATTTTGCAGATTAGGAACCACGAAATCACTTCGTAGTAAATAACTATAGCGATTAAAGAGAAACGAATTTACACGATTCTTAATATTATTGGTGTCCACCAATTAAACCAATGTAACCCCATTTGAAAATAATCTTAAATTTTCGTATTTTTAGATGGTCATTTCGAAAAGAAAAAATGGCGAGGCAAAACCATAAAATTGTGTTTCTGGCACATTACAAATCTAGATAGAGGTATGAAGAAATGTATATCTTATTACCAGATTTGTAACATCTCTAACCATCCTATAGGTTTTATACATACTTTTTCCCTTTAGCATCTTAAGGAAAGACATTTGCCCGTACTTCTAGCGATATTAAACCTGAACCTTATCGGTTTATTTCAGATAGGTTTGATTACTATAGCTTTTTTTAGCACCTACCTATTAGTATTAAAAATTACGTAAATAATAAACATAATTAAACTCGAACACCAAGTGTGACAATATAATTGAAACAAAGAGTACAATGAACAGCACGTCGAAAGTAACTAGGTGTCCATTCTTTCTTAAAACTTTGTATTTTTTATTGCCTGTGTGCCGGTGTACTGCAAGGAAATGACGAATTAAATATATTAAAAACTTTAACAAGAGTGTTGGTAGTTACTGTCGCCGAACTACCTTTATTAATACAAAGTAGGGTTGCCAACCACTTTCTATAAAAAAAAAGGTTTTCTTCAAGTTCAAATTATTTACCGCATCTAATAAAATAAATCCAATATCTTTGTAACAAAGTTGGCAACCCTACAAACATACATGTATAGAGACCACTTACCTTAGCAAATTCAATTTTGAGTGTACAGCAACCGGAATATATGTCGCAGCCGTGGAGCGCCTCCTTCGCCCGCGTCGCCGACTCCACGGTCTCGAACTTGTGGCCAGGAGTTAAGGTGCATTTTTGAATGAACATTTGTACACAATAAACATAAAACAGAGGTGAAAGTACCTTGTAATGTTAGAAAGGACATTTAAGTTTGTTGTAATTGGAGCGCAAATGTAAACTTTGGGCGATAGCTTAGGTATGATTTGATACTTAAACTTAAGGCGGTACCCCACCGAAAGTGGCGCCGCGTTGAATTTTATTTAATATTATAAAAATTGTAAATTATTCTAATTCACAATTTTAATAAAACTAAACGGGGAATTTTTAGAGCCCATTGTCTTGTATTTTTAGAAGGTATCGCTACATTTCGTCATAGTCATTCGTAGAAGTAGATAGCAAATGTGTCAAAAACGGCCACTTTTAGCAGTTTTGCTATCTACTAGCAGTGACTACGAGGGAATGTAATGATACCGTCTTAAAATACTAGACAATGGGCTCTAAAAATTCCACGTTTAGTTTTATTAAAATTGTGTATTAGAATTACGATATTAAATAAAATTCAACGCGGCGCCACTTTCGGTGGGGGTACCGCCTAAACCAGAACTGTAAAAGCTTGCATTGCATTGCAGCTCTCAAATATTATAGAAAAAAAAAATTCCAACACTCATATGTACACAACTTTTTCATCACTATTAATTAATTGCCAAGTTATTGCAAAAGTAAATTGTAATAGAAATTACACATTTTCTTTTTAACCTTTCGGTGACTCGAATAAAAAAGTAGCCCGGCAGGCTGATCATCTAACAAAAAATCACCTAGCAACCAATTTCGTCGATGTCCTTACTGACACATTTTTATACTGTATGACAGCACCAACAGCGACGAAACTGAAACTTAACCGATTTTAGTTAGATAATCCGCCCTTGGGTAACCAACGGTGGGGCGGTCGCCTTGTCTGAGGTGAGAGCACGTGAAAGAAATTTGTTTTCCGAGAATAAAAAAAATCTTGCAAAAATATAACTGAGAAATAAATCATAAAAAAAGCAATCGTCATGATATGATACCATATCAACTACAATTACATTAAACGTAAACGATTTAAAGTGCTATTCCACTAAGACGACTCAAACTTTCAAGCAATTAGAAAACAGACATTACGATCAGGCTTCTCAAGATATTATCTCAGTCTAGATGCAACTTTTCATTATAATAACTCTATCACTTTCAGACATCTGAACTGAATACTTAAATTACTGAAACGTTAGCAGACAATGGCCCGAGATACCCTATCAGAAATGGATTAATGTCAGCCGTCAGACGAAATATCTCTCGTCAAAGACTACAAAGATGGACGGATAGAACGACATTTTCTTTTAAGTTACTATAGTTTTGTGTTGTTTCTAAGACGTTCACGAGTACTTTTCATAAATAACATTCGTTTGTTTCGTTTACTATAGGAAATATTTTCAGATATCTAAACAGAATAATCAGATGAAATACAAAACTCCGAGGAGGCGTGAATCTCTCGTCAAAGATTGCAAAGATGGATAGAAGCGACAGATTTTTTTACCCTATTCTTATTATTGTATTACATCACTCGTCTGTTTCGTTAAACACGCATAAAAACTTAAGGAGTTTATAATAATTATAAATAAGAAAATATTACTAGAAAAAAACCACTGGTCTCATGTCGCTCAGGCGGGACATGAGATTATATTAATTACATAAAAATAGCATTGTAAAGTGCAAACATTTAATAGTTCTAATTTAAGGAGCTTGTTATGCATCTACGCAAGGGTGTGATCATGGGACACGACTAGTAGCTACTTTGAATAGAAGCGTTACAAAATCTATATTTTCACATTAAATGAAAGTGCTATCGGAATCAGGTCGTTAGTGTTACTGTCTAATATAATGTACAGTCAACGGTCTACGGCTATACACTTTGACCTTGAGAGCGCCCCTAAGTCGCTCGTGATAGCGGCGGTTTTCGTAGCAAATGTAAAGCCGAAGCTGCTGTTGACTGTACCTATTTATTACTGACACTGATAATATAATCACTGCTAGTGTAATACGATGTAATTTCAGCAGAGGTTAACCATCTGTTCTCAAGTCTGTAAATAATCTTTGATGACCGATATTACTGGGATAAGTTTTAAACGAGAGTTTATTCAGATGATTGGAGAAACGTATTATGTCTAGGCAATATTATAAATGAAAGGATAATCTTTAACTAAGTACCTACGCATTTAAGTATGACTAGCCTTCCGCCGACGGAAGTAATACGACGTATGGCCATAACCAAAACTGCGATGGAGAAGTTAAGGAAAGTATGGAGGAATCGTAACATTACTAAAGCCACCAAAGTTAGGCTCGTGCGAACACTTGTATTCCCCATTTTTCTTTACGCGGTAGAGACGTGGACAGTGCGCGAGTTGGAAAGGGGGAAGATAGATGCTCTAGAGATGTGGTGTTGGAGGAGGATGCTGGGGATATCGTGGACGGAGTTCCGCACCAATATGTCCATACGCCAGGAGCTCGACATAAGGCAGCGTTTATCGGCCGTAGTACAGTCGCGCATATTGCAATACTTTGGCCATGTCTATAGGCGGGATAACGACTCTATAGAGCGATTGGTCGTACAGGGAAAAGTATAGGGTACCAGATCACGTGGCAGGTCACCGATGCGCTGGACTGACCAAGTAAAATCCGCTGTGGGTAACCGCGTGTCTGACTGCGCCAGACAGTCTACCAACCGGGAGAGATGGCGGGAGATTGTGCGGCAAGCTGTGTCCGCCTCTACCACCGACGTGGACGCCTCAACGTGACCACGACCGCTCTGCCAAGAGCGAAACGACAAAGAAGAAGAAGCCTTCCGCCTGCGACTTCGCACGCGTGAAATTAGTTATCACGTGGACTTAAATTATCGCGTGGTGGAGCTATTAATTAATTTTCGAAGTACGTCTACCACACAATAGATGGAGTTAGTAGTAATTGTAAAGTACTAGGTTCCGCCCGCGGTTTCGCACGCGTGGTTCTCGTTTCCGTGGGAATATCGGGATTAAAAGTCTATGTCCTGTCTACTACTGTCCGTCCTTAGAACTAGCTCTATGCCAAAAATCAAGTCGATTGGTAGCTTAGTCAGAGCGTAAAGGACAAACCGTCTCTGCTCTATGGTCTAGTGCTATAACCACCGGTATCAGACCCAGGGGTCCCGGGTTCGATTCCCAGCGGGGGTACATATTGTATTCGGTTTGGTTGTTGGTAGGACTTGTTGTAAATCCGCCTGGCTAGCTACCACCATCTTATCTAAGCCATAACAACAATGTTTTCAGCACTGTTGTGTTCCGGCAGAACGAGATAAGATAGCCAGTTCCTCAGTGGCTGGGGATTCCGGGAGAGGCTCGCTTCCATTTTCAGCCTTATCAATACTTAACATCAGGTATGATAGAGACTAAGAATCTCCCCGCCATTTATTAAAAAAAAACAAACAAAGACACTTTCGCATATATAATATTTGTTACAATTAGGATTATTTGAATAAACAAGTAGATCAAACGATTAACTTGAATGAAAGTAAAACGACGGAAATGCAAAAGATGTAGGTTCAAGTCCCATCTAACCATAGAGACTAATTACTATAACGGTCGGTTTCAATAACTTGTCTATGGTAAGAGATAGACTTACTAGAGCTTTGTTGCCTAGATATTTTTGTTATTCAGCCTAAAATAACCCAAAATAACAGCGGTTGCTAAGTAATGTAACTAAGGTAGGCCTACCTCTTGTTTGGGATAGATTATTGAATCTGCCCGTAAGTGTGTAATCACTTGAAGCAGATATGTCTTACGAGCTCGCATTTTGAAAATTGGGAAGACCCTACATGGGCTCCGATTCAATTTGCAATCTCTTTCATTTCTGTGCTTTTTTCATATGTTTTGTCCTACTTGTCAGTAAAACATGACCAGTGTCTTGGTGACAGATTTGAACGCAAATGACTATAAAGGTAACATACGAGTATTTTATATATATACTCGTATGTATATGTATAAAATTTCATTGGTTTTTTTTGTACTGACCAAATTTTTTATTTTTTTTATTTCAGCCATTAACTAAAATGAGCAGAATCCTATTAGGGCAGCCAACTGGCATCTAATCTAATCTTAACTTATGAAGGACGCCGCACATCTTTCCAAACTTATAACTCATTTAAATAAATAAGAAGATGGATATAAACAAAAGTAACAGCCAGTAGGACAATTTTCCAGGTGTTTTGGATTAGCAAATCGTAGATTAATGATTCAATTAATCAATAAAAGGCCATTTTTAGTGTGACAAAGCAAGTATCTGGTACGAATGTTTTTAGGAGCCAATGGTAGATGTTATTTGCAAAGGCTTGCAAAACAAATTTTCAATAAAAAAAAATAACGATTGTCAACCGATTGTTACTTTTGTTCGGTTTCTTATTGAAAATAACAAGTTGGGATTCATTAATGAATAATATTGTATGAGAATTTTGCTTAGAGTCGAGTTTAAGAAGTTCCCATCTGAAATTCTCAATTCATAGACCAACCGCCATTTACCGCCTCTGTGGTCTAGTGGTACAACCACCGGTATCAGACCCAGGGGTCCCGGGCTCGATTCCTAGAGGGTATTGTTTTAAGGCCGCCTGGCTAGCTACCACCATCTTATCTAAGCCTGACGCCATAACAACAATGTTTTCAGCATTGTTGTGTTCCGGCAGTATGAGATAAGGTAGACAGTTCCTCAGTGGCTGAGGATTTCTTCCATCTTCAGCCTTATCAATACTTAACATCAGGTATGATGAAGGCTAAAAGTCTCACCGTCGTTCATAAAAAACCCAACCATATAGGTATCTACCAATAAAATAAACAAATAAAATAATAACTATACAAATATATTAAAGAAAATTAAAGGCCAAGACTAACCCCCGTATTCTAAGTCGTTCCTCCAAAACTTTTTACACTCCACTCAACCTCGTCGTGGGTAAAAATGGTAGTGTGCGCTAGGCCTGACACGGAGCGGCTTCGTACTCTTTGGCTCCTCCAGGTCCTTACGGAGTTATGACTTAGAATACCGATTTTGAGGAGTATTTTGAAGAGGTTTTCAATGAGGTTTCGTTAAGTCGAGAACGAGTAAGTTTTGGAGGAACGACTTAGAATATGGGTGTTAGTCCTCAAATCCTTTTTCTTTTATTCAGAAACCCTCCAGTTGTCAACAAAAGTTGTCATACTGCCTTTACATATTGACTGACCTTCAAAGAGTACCTACGGAATTAGAAAACAAACTTGCTCTTTGTTTTTAATAAAATCGGGGCCTTTGTGGAGAAAAAAATGTCATTTTGCTGGGTTTGCCTCGAGATAGGAAATCGGAAATTTATTAAATAAAGAGGAGGCCGTCCGGCGATTTTTTTATTAGAACCCGATATTTCGTTTGGTTATTCAATTATCTTCGAAAGAGTCACGTTGTGTGGTAAACGTTTTTTAAATAAAAAATATCTATAACTTTCACTTTGTTCTTATTTTAAAATTTCGAAATCATATTCTTATTATTCTAAGATAACTTTTATGCTAGAAATGAAACCACAACCCGCGATTATTGTTTTCCACACAACAAACGATAATGTTACAATTATTTAAAAAAAAATAACTTGTGGCCGAGTTAATTTTTTCCAATATTTTTCTATTTAAATTTACCATAAGTATAAAAAAAAGTTAGTAGATAGTTAATTTACGCACACAACCGAGTGGTAGACAAAAAACGCATCAAAGCGACAAATGACGGATCCAAACGAAACGCGCGCGCTAAATCAAGCCGTGTTCGCTACGTTCGCGTGAATGATTTAAACGCATCGTCAGGGCTGTGCAAGACAGTTTTATTAATTATTGTAACTAATATACGAGTATAACAAATAATTTAAATGTTAGTATTGGCCTAAACATTGTACGAACGCACACATTATGGCAACCACGAACATCGAACATTTCTTTTACATTAAACAGGCTTACTTTGTTCGCACTTGCAAACAACTTACAAACATAAAACACTGTTCGTCAAAAATGTTCGTGGCGATCGAATCGATATGGCGTGGTTGTTCCGTGTGGTGCGGAAAGTTCGAAAAGTACAAGTACACAGTAATTTACAAGTACAACTGTGTTCGTAATGTTTTTGTGTTCGCTTTGCTAATTACCCTAGGTATGTATGTACCAAATGTGCCGTGCTGTGATCGATGTTCATATTCGCCATGCTTTGTTCGTTCGCGCGCACACGGCTTAAACACTCCAGCAAAATATTAAAACATATGCAAAAAAAAAAACAAAAAAACATCTTCAACTTTGTGACAACCCTAGCTATTTAATTTATCGTGCACGCGTATTCGCAGTGGTTCAACGAACGTGCAACCTTGGCCATGCATCAAATGGTCGGAGAAAAAAATGAAATATTATTGCTATAAATACTGCTTACTCATCTTAATTTATAGCTTAATATTATTTAACGTGAGTCTGACTCTATTTCGGCGATTTAATATACTGCAGTCAGTATAATTTGCATTTTTACCTACCTACAACGGAAAAGCGCTTTGCATTCATCATACCTATGATACCATATGATAAGGCTGAAGGTGGAATCGCACTTGTCCCGGAATCCTCAACTACTGAGGAACTGGGTCTGATACCAGTGCGGTGGGTATTACTACTAGACAACAGAAGAGTGGAGATCCAATCGACAATAATTGCTGAGGTCGGGTCTTGAGAAAAGACAAATGAATCCTATCATTAGATATTTTTATAAGAAATCGTTCGTATTGCAAATTTCAATCTAAATTCTGTAACAGATTTATATTTTAGTCAATAGTCAATAGTGGAGAATTTATTGCTTTATGTATAATGTTATATATTATTATGCATAAGCTATTTGATTTTAAGAATACGACGACGGGGATACTTTTAGCCTTCATCATACCTGAGGTTAAGTATTGATAAGGCTGAAGGTGGAAGTGAGCCTCTCCCAAATCCTTAATCCTGCCGGAACACAACAATGCTGAAAACATTGTTATTAATTAATCAATTAATTAAATCAAATAAATCAATAAATGCGCAGACTACTGTACGAGTTCCAATCAAATTTAATGGCTAACAACAAAAAAAAATGCCGCCGTAAAAAACGTAAAACGATTCATTCAATACACGTGTGTGCGATAACTCATCTAGCCGATTCGAAAACGAAAACACAAATAAATCTTTTCGATTCATAATTGTTGTTTTATTTATTGGGATCTGCGATTTCAATGTTTGTATGTAACAGCTGTGTTTTCAGCAATTTAGGTGAAATGTGTCAGACATATTGAAGAACAATTTTAATTATCTTGTCGTTAAATTGTATGACAAGTTTTTAAACAACTCAATGTTTTTTTATCTAATTATTTGAAAACGTTTGCGTTTGAAAACGATAACGCCTATTTATTTATTTGCCGATATGCCTTTTCCAGAAATGAACACCTTAGGTCGTCGTCGTCTCAGCCACATGGCACTGCTGGGGTATATCCCGCAAGGATCTTCACGAAGATCAGTCCTGCGCTGCCCGCATCCAGCGGCGACCACGACCACGCACCAGATCGTTCACCAACTGATGGACCCGTTTGAAATAGCAGGTGTTTTCGTAGTGCAAGTGTTAATCCTGACTTGCTGTTGACTGTACATAGAATTTTTATAGTGATTGCTTGCCATCATAATTTAATTTTAAATGTATTTTTTAACTCTAAAAAGAACTATAAAACCATTAACATTAAGTTTACGACAGCGCTTAATTTGGCACTATAAAAAATCTAATAGTAAAGCTTTAACGACTACCGGTGCTCTCTCAAGCGGTTTTCATGAAAAACAGAGTTAGAAAAAAATACGAAAAATAAAGTGGAAAATATTACCGAACTAGCGTTGCACATGCGACTTTATATGGCACTGGTGACTTACAGTAGGTGCATAGTCACGCCATAAGTCTTTTGGGTTGGCAGATCATCAAAGGTGCAGCTTGAGAGTAGAACTTCCATAGCTACCTCAACGTCGCCACATTTAGCGTTGTTGAGTCTACGATGTTATCCGGAAATAATAGAGACAGATTGTCATATCACAACGTACAATAGTTTTCGAGTAACCCTTATTTTTGTTTCGAGGGGGAAATGCGCCTTATGCACACCCTTAACGCTGGTGGGCTTTGTGGTTATGTGGGCTCTCCTTTAGCAGGCATACCTTCCCACTAAAACCCTCCCGGTTTCTGGCTGCATATCGCCAGGATTGTATAAATGTGGGGCCGTTTTATTGCAGTCTCCACCACAATCTTGGGCTACATATCCAGGCCAGGCTTCCGTGCGGGGTTTTCTTCATCATCATTCATCATACCCTGTCCATTGATAGGCTTTTAGCAGCTGAGCTGAGCTGCCGCATTCTATGTTTTCCTTCACTTCCAGCCAGTCCCAGTCCAGCATGAGAGATCAGTTGGTGAACTCGGGCCTTAGTTTAATAATTAACAATAAAGTGTATTAAAAAAACAGAAACCCTATAAATATCTCGATACGTTACATCAATCCTAATAAAATGGATCAATAATATCGATCTGCAGTTCAACACCTCCCATAGTCGAGGTGTGGCCCTAAAGTGTGCATGTTTATTTACGAACACTTTTACAACGCGTTAACGGTGCCAAAGGGTGGGGTAGCGCTGCAAGCAACGAGCGGAGCGGAACCATGTAGCAAGTGTTACGATACAAGAGATGCATTAATTAAATATTGTTAACCAACTCAGTGGTCTAGTAGTAACACCCACCGGTATCAGATCCAGTGTCGGGTTCGATTCGCAGAGGGGGTGCATATTTTATTCGGTTTGGTTGGTGGAGGGACTTGTTCTAAGACCGCCACTATCTTATCTAAGTCTGAGGCCAAAGCATCAATGTTTTCAGTGTTGTGTTCCAGAGCTGATGACAGAGATTGAGATTTAAGAGCCCCTCAGTGATTGAGGATTCCAGGTAATGCGTGATTCCACCTTCAGTGTATCATTACTTATAGCTCAGGTATGATAAAAAAGGGCTAACTGTTTCCCCGTCGTGTGTGTTAAAAACACTACAAAACCCAAGTAAGTGATTGATTCTCTTAAGAAATAACTAACTATATGTACAGTCAACAGCAGTTACGGCTTTATACATCAGTCAAATTTTCCAAATTACTTTGGACTGTAAAACATACACTGTTAAGTTCAGAAATTTGACATTTTGTATAAACCGTAGTTGCTAAGTTGCTAACCAAAGTGATCTCTTTTCTCAACAAATTAACTGTTCCAGTATTTTTCTATAAAAAAATATCACAATTATAAAAATAGCATTGATGATGCAAAAACTTAAAAATCACAAATTAACTTTCTTTCAACTGTGATAATAAGTATGTAATAACCAACATGTTGCAATAAATGTTATGACTATGACTATGACTATGACAAACAAATATTTTTACAAACACATTCACAACAACTTAACCATTTCATAAATCAAATCCATAAGTAGATAATTTATGGATCAAATAAGTAGCTAATTTATGGATCCGCTGTCACTGGCACCAACCACATTACCACGATGAAAAAATACACAACTTCTTTTTTACGGCCTACTACTTTCCATGAAAGCTTTGCACATACGAAACGCTTTTTATCTAAGCGACTGAATATATTACCTTAAATTAAACGAATTGGATACTTTAAGTATACTTACATCTAACACCGAGGTATAGTAGACAGCACATAACGCGCAATATCTGCTCTACAATAACCATTTATTACTTGCGTACCTACGACACGAACGAAAATATTTCGATTCGAATAATAACCGACTACATAATTTTGTCATACATACAATCGCCCAACCATTGTTTTAATTCTATGTAACGTTGCTTGTACTGTATGAAGTCGCCTGCCTAGTCTTGAAAGAAACTCCAAATATCTTAACGACTTTGTTTCTTGCTATGGTCACCGTTACAGCCCATGTCCCCACTGCTGGGGCATTGGCCTTCCTTATAGATAAGGAGAACGGGCCATGACCCACCACGCGGGCCCAATGAGGATTGGTGGGTTTTGTCGACTGCAAATGCAGCAACCACCAACGGCTTAACGTGCCTTTCAATCCGAAGCACGGAGGAGCTCGAGATAGAAATCCCGTGTCCGACCATTGCGAAAGTTGCTTAATTTAACAATCGCAGGCCGAGCGCGCGATCCACTGCGCTACGGGCTCCTCGTTTTTAGTTGCTTAATTTAACAATCGCAGGCCGAGCGCGCGATCCACTGCGCTACGGGCTCCTCGTTTTTTTGCCAATCTCAAAAAGCAATTTATTGCTTTTGAAAAATATATTTCCGTATGCTCTTAATTATTTATTCTACAGTGCATCTATCTACGGGTTAATGATTACGAGGATGCTCATGATTTTTTTTATCTGTGTGTGAGTTGATTTTTTTATAACAACATGGAGGTTAAATATGATTGTCTAAATAACATAATTGTAGTCATTTATATTGCAAGTTGGCTTAGAATTAAAAAAGTCACAACAATAACAACTTCAGTATGATCACACCCTTACATAATATGAATAAGCTAAATTCATAATCATATTGCTGTCATTCAATGATTGATATGATCCTTGAAAGGGTTTATATTTGTTTTTGTTCGAAAAAAACAGCTAATACATCTTCGAAATGGATGTAACATGACCCGTAAAAGGGTACCTAAGTATATGTTTTATCAATGGTAATTTACATTTTATTTGCATGAAAGACAAATGGCTATCACTTAATTATATTATTATGTTACTATATTTATAAGTTGGTATACTAATGTGTGAGCCAACGAAAATTATTTGAGCCCTCCAAACATACATGCAATAGAATGAATAACGTAATTTATGATATAATTTCAACTTTGTGGCATTCACAATACTATTTGATACTACTCGTATATAATATGATGATAGGTAAATCCAATGTCAAGTCCCGTCTGAGCAATTCGGAGAATAGTTGTTTTCTTGTTTATATTTTCCTTGATAATTAAAGTTAAAATAAAAAATAAAATATAGGAAAATCCAAAACTGGAGGTATGGAAAACATACATAAAAAAACATACCCGCTGAATTAAGAACCTCCTCCTTTTTAGAAGTCGGTTAATAAGCGACAGTCTTACATTACTAAAACAATCAAAGTAAAATGGAAAAATAGTAAGAAACCTTTACACGTTTTTTTCTTAAATCTACCTAATTGGACTATAAAACTCCCAGTAAGAGACTGCCGATCGGCAAAGTTATTACCATCATCGGAATATCAACTAGGTACAGAGTTTCATTAGTTTTTCTGCTGAGTAAAAGCTGGGAAAATGGTTTTCCTTATGACGAGCATTAATCTTTTTGCTCATCTCGTGTGCGTTTCTTATGGTACTTTTGATGACTATTTTTTATGCAGCACGACCAGACAACATCACACTCGTATACGATAAATTTAAATAGACAGCTCTGTGGTCTAGTGGTACAACCGCCGGTATCAGACCCAGGGGTTCCGGGTTCGATTCCCATCGGTTTTTCGGTTTGGTTGGTGGTAGGACTTATTCAAAGTCCGTTTGGCTAGCTACCACCATCTTATTTAAGTCTGACACCATAACAACAATGTTTTCAGCATTGTTGTGTTCAGGCAGTTACAGATAAGATAGCCAGTTCCTCAGTGATTGAGGATTCCAGGAGAGGCTCACTGCTTTAACCACTGAGCTACGAAGCTAATTTGAATGACGAAATCTAAAAGACTTCATCACTAACTAACTCAATGATGATCATCAAAATTCATAGGGTACTTCCTGAAGTCCTAGAAAGCTGAATTTTGATATGTAAGCTAATATTACTAAACAAACAAAAAAAAAACTAAAACTTGTAACTTTTACCTCCCAAAGAGATGGTAGTTTGTATGAAAATTCAACCAATTTTAATGCTTGAGGTCTGAAAATTGATATAGGTTTGCTTGTAATAAATAATGAAATACGTATTTCAAGATTTTAAGAAAATCCTTACAAAATGAAGTGAAATCCCACCAAAAAAATGTTCATGTAAAGTGTTGCCATACGAGTTGCCATGCCAGACGAGAGTTCTCACTGTCAAAATGTTATCAGATCTCATTTAGAGAAAAGCTTCTAACTCTACATGCCCTAACTTTATAAGTCCTAAATTCATAAACCTTGGTCTAAATATGTGGATTGGACTTGGATTACGGGTTAAGAACGGGTATGTCCGGCCATTGAAGAACAATATGTACCAAAATAACTTGTCTTCGCTTTTTAAAACATTGTCTAACTCTCTATTGAAAAGGATATTCAACCATTGCTTGTACGCCATTTTTCTTGAACACCACGATCCTTTGTACTTGGCCGTGTGGTGTGCTGATTGTGTGTATGACATCCTGAAACAATGAGAAAATACAATTAATAAAAGAAATAAATGGTTAAGGAGTTTCGGTGTAGATTTTAGCATAAATTATTACCAAGAATGCGGGTTTTAGTCCCGTCAGATTGACATGAGATAAGTTGCATTTTTCTAGTATATTTTCTTGTTTAACAATCTTTACATTAAAATAGCATTGTAAAATGCAAAATTAAAATGTTATAATTAAATGGCTGTTTCAACTTAATCGTTAGTCAAACATTTGTAACAATGTTTCTTTCGAATGCGAGAATATTTCTCTCATTAATGAAATACTCATAAAAATGGTTTACGTAATGCAACTATCATAATATGCAATCCTAAACGTCAAACTCATTTGTTAGATAAGAATTAGTTCTTATCCCACTAATATTTTAAGTAAATGTGAAAGTTAGGGTGTTTTTTTTTAATTAAACTTATTTGTTTCACTTTCTGTTTTAATACTCTGTTGTGTTTTTTGCAGGTGGAGAGTTTAAGAAGAGGCGATTTGATACCAACTTCTACTTGTGCAGGCAAGACGTAAGTTTTTAGAAATTCATCTATACTAATATAATTATTTATATGTATTAATTATGTATTTATATATATTAACACTACTATTATATAGTTGCTAGAATGTATTATGTTTATTTGGAGGTCGATTAAATAGTATTAAGCGTTATTGTACCGCTTTAGAGTAGACATACTATGTGCGTCACGAATTGAAGTTTGGGTGTTTGGTTACTTGGATGATTGTGCCTCAATCACGCAAAAACGGCAGATCAATTTATTTTATACCGATATTCCTACAAGAACAAGAACAACGGGGTTAAAGCCTTTATTTATATATTTTTTTATCTTATAATTATAACGAGGGGTTTTCGTTGGGAAATGCCGCCCTCATAGGTAAATATTTATTTGGAACATTCAATAGTAGGTTTCGACCAGTGAACATGCATGTTCACTGTTATAGGTAAAGGTACTTAGTTGACCGTGCCTATTGTCCATCCGGTCACGTCACACCTAAACGTGACACGTTAGCCGAATACAAATCGGTTGGTTTCAACGAGGCACAAAAAAAAACATACAGTTCTCAAATCCAGGCGAAACAGGTTGTAACGAATAATAAAATTATTGAGAAAAGGTTCAAAGAAATAACTTACGTAAAATACAAACATATTTTCGTTGAGAAAAGAAAAGGTAATACCTAATTATACTTACCTAAAACTTTTCATACTTCCAATATTTACATTATCTGCAAGTAAGTTTTTTATATCTCATTAATCTTATGAGACCACGTAAAAGATTAAACTTTTTTTAAACGTCATCAAAGATTTGAAAGATAAAATCTTTTCCGTGGTCTCATTAAATTAGGTATTTATTTCATATTTTGTGGTATTATGAGATATAAAAAACACGTTGTACCTTTATTCCACATATACTCATAATTGCTGTAAGTTTACTTAATACGGTATGACAATTATTTATTTATTTATTTGGACAACCAACAAAATCATACACCTTAAATGCTAGGAGTTACAGCCAGTGGTTACAATAATTGGTGCTGTCTAAAGGTTGCCACGGAAAGCAAACAACAGTTGGGAGCGTAAGGCGTCCCTTAACTTTAAAAAAAAATTAGAAAGTTTTCTTACTAAAGCTAGTAAATACAAGAAAATGCCAGGATAACAATTTAAATAGAATTTTAAAGAAAGCTGTGCCTTATTCAGCCAGGCAAACTATAAATTAAAATACTAATACAGTATTCTGTGCTAATACTTATTTTGATATGACAGTTTCTTTTTAAATATTTATTTATTTATTTCCACACTTACATACTTACAGGATAATAAATTAATATAGGTAAACTTAGTCTAAAAATATCAAATAAGTAACATTAAAACATTAGTAACCAATAAAGCGAAACATCTAAGGACACATGATTGATCATCACAAAATGACAACTTAGTAATGAAGATGAACCAGAAAAAGTGGAGAGTATTAAGCTAAAACGGTAACAACGTTATTACTCAGTTAAATTAAAGAAGCTGATCTAACGATTTTCAGTAAAATTGAGATGTTTGAAATTTGTACCTGCCTTTCTCCTTGTTTGACCCGATATCGGAGCCGACACTGTCATACATTTTACTGTCGGCGCCGATAACGATATCGATAGTGTGAAAACGCTCTTAGGTAGTAAAAAGTGATCGCTAAAGCATTTAAGCATTATGCATTTGACGTCCTGTTTGGCGCATGGGTACTATGCCTGCCTTCTGCACCAGAGGTCCCGGGTTCGATCCCCGAACAAGACAAATATTTGTGTGCATGAACATATCAATTTGTCTTGGTCTGGGTGGTAAATATGTATATTTTATATGCATTTACAAAAAAAACCTATATAAGTATGTTTATCCGTTATCTAGTACCTAACCATAACACAAGTTCTTTATGAAACTTAACGAGGGCTCGATAATTGGTGTGTTTTTAGATGCAATTATTTATTTATTTATGCATTAACGATTAATAATAATAATAATACTCGTAATTTTATTGATTTCAGACACATTACAGTAAAAAATAATTATATTGTTAGGCATATTTAAGCTTCATTTAATAGTAAAACCCTATGATAGTGGGCCAAGCCAAGGGTCAGTTAAATTTTACAGTAGCAGCAATCTGTGAAAACTGATGAAACAGATAATTTTAAATCTTTACTGTAAAAAGATCCTATGTGCGTTAATGGAATAGCTGCTGGCTCCTTAATATTTTGTCGGAAAATATCCCTTCAGTTAAAACTTACATGTATTCTACAAAAGCCCCCATACAAAACAAATGGAGGATGGTCTACTGTTCATAAGTACAGATCATGCAGTATTACATTCTGAATTGTAGAGTGCCTTTTCGTATAGCAAGCGATATACTGGCAAGTTAAGCACTGCATTGTAATACACGTGCCGTGCAATATTCTACAGCCACTTGTTGAAATTGAAATCCAGCCCTTCCAGATGGCTAAGGGTTGTCACCGTCTCTGTTCGATCCCCGGACAAGACAAATATTTGTGTGCATAAACATGTCTATTTGTCTTGGGTGTTTAATATGTATGTATTTACAAAAAAAAAGTATATAAGTATGTTTATCCGTTATCTAGTAACCATAACACAAGTTCTTAATGAAACTTAACGTGGGCTAGATAATTGGCGTGTTTGTATGCAATTATTTATTTATTTATTTATTTTATTTATGTACTAATTCCATACAACAAATATAACCCTAAAATCACAGATTACTAAATAGTTAGGTACTACTAAAATGTTGCATATTCGGTAAAATATCTAGGACCTTATTCTGTGCACATGCAAATTATAATCGTATTTCAATCGTGTTTCAATGTGTGCAGTCATTCAGTGCTCTTTAACACAGCTTTTGTTTCTACAATTTGAAAAGCACTACTTACAACTATAATTCAATTCAAAATTTAATATTTAATATTTTTTATCCCGATATTCCCACGGGAACGAGAACCACGCGGGTGAAACCGCGAGCGGCTGCTAGTTGTTGTATAAAATAAGAAACTTAAACGATCTCTAAGCAAACTTTGCAAGAGCTATATTTTACTTTTTATTACAATACTCAGCGTGTCAATTCTCAGAGCGAACAGCTTTGTTTTCCAAATAGAAGCAGTTCCACGACATTCACAGCTCTGGGACATACCGCTTGGTTTATGTATTTTTTTTATACTATTCTTCTTGGATCAGGTTTTTTTTAATAATAAGTAAAGCTCTTTATTGGCATCAATACTTGAAGCCCACCAGAAATACAAAAGCGACAGCCCTACTGAATACCAAATAACGTTTGCAACTGACATTACCGAGTTTTTTAATAAAATTTTATCGTCAGTCGTTCGATTTCACCCGTTTATATTTTATTTTATTCGCCGCTGCCTTGTCTGAGTCTATAAATGGAGAAGATTTTAGGGTTCCTTAAGCACGTACACTGAAAAGACAAATATAAAATAACCACTTTTGGTTACAAAATTTGATTTATCTATACTTTATTTAAGGCCCGACCACCTGCGGTCATCAATAATAACTATCAGAACAGAGTCCTGACGTGCACGCAATGCGCACGTACGTTGTTAAAGAAAATTGGCTATATAAGCCACATTTGAGCGCATTCGCGTCAACAATGGCGGAATTGAAGCCAGTCGCCGTAGCCGGAATCGGCTAGGAACGCAACAACAAGAACACAACACAACTTTATTTAAACAGTATTGCAATAAAGTAATGCCAAGGGCCATTCTCTATTAGTTTATGTTTAGGCAGAACTTTTGCAGATTATACATTCACTATGAAAATGTGAAATATTCTTAGAAGTGCACCCATTTTCAAGCGCAATAATTAATATTTTTTCCCCTACCAAAAAAAACAATACTTTTTCAATTCAAGTTTTTTAAAATTTCGGAAAAAGATAATTTGAAAATGCTCCTATTTGTGTCCCTTAAAAGAGAGGTTGAACGTTATTTTAAGTTTAGTTTTTCAACTTTCTTCTATGGAATATGATCAATATAAGAAAAATATATTGCACGGAACCCTATAAAATATAAGAGACAATATTCTATCGCGCATCGGCCCGCCTCATTCTACCTTTTAAGTATTGGACAGAAGTTTGGAGAGCTAATATAAAATTGAATTTAACTTTAGAATGAGTAGTGATCTTCTTTTGTAAGCGTTTTCCGTTATTCAAACAGTAGTCTTTGATATAGTTAAAACTTTTATCAAAGAAACGTTGATTTAAATGTTTTCTTCACTTAACATTTCTTTAGCCGACTGGGCTGGTCTCATGACGCATTGTCTTTTTATCAAGAGTTCTTTAACATATATTTGTATGATTTAATAACAATTATCTAAAAATAGAAAAAACTTGTTCTATAAGTAGGTAATCTAATACGAGATGTCGCCATTTTTCTCACTTATTTATTTATAAAACAGTTTTTGACAGTTGCCAACTATCTTGTTAATATTAAAAGGGCATAGTGATATCAGACGACCAGCAAATCAACTGTTATTTATTTTTTACGGGTATAAATAACACTTCATCCTTCACGCAGTTCGAATTAATTTACTTGGCAATTTCATACAAATTCTGTCGTCGTCGTCGTCTCAGCCATATAACACCCACTGCTGGGTATAGGCCTTTTGCCATAATCGCCACGCTTGGCAGGCGGGTTGGCGATCGCAGTATGGCCAAGTATGTAGGAGACGATGCTGCCCATCTCCTGAAGGCTGAGTCGCCTTTTACGACACCCACGGGATGAGAGGGGGTAGTGCTATTCTAAGCCGACACTACACAGGTAATAAACAAATTCTGTAATATTTGTTATCAAGAATTAAGTGCGTAATCCACAGACCTATATCGAGATAGACGGTAAAAGTGTACCTACCTACCTTTCGTGTCAAAAGCTTTTGATCGACAGTCAAAGTTTTACGACCTAAGTCAGTCCACTTGAGACCATTGCCATGAAAACACGCATCACTCAGAAACGAAAATGGTTAATTGTGCAGTGCTTTCTTGCAAGAGCTCGTCCATAACATTTACACATCACTAAATCTCGCTCGTGTCGTCATGGTAGGTACGAAAACCTCGACACGCTAGGTTCTCATACAGTTTGAAGCGCTCTTTTCGTCTATCTCGACATAGGTATGTGGCGTAAACATAGACTGCGATATAGTCAGAAAAGTAAATTATCCCCACAGGGTATACAAAAACGTTCCAGTTGATAACTTTCTTCCAGAGTCATCCCAGGATATTCTAAATACAGACCCCATTGCGACTCGGCGCTACTCACTGTCTCATTCCACGCCATTTGGGAATACTAGCGCGAAAATTGCAGCTTATCCTGTTTGCTCGATGCACCATGCACTGCACCTCTATTACAGCGAGAAAAGAAATAGAATAGGTGACAGAAGGAAGTTTCTTTAAGATAATTTTGAATGAATGAATGAATGAATGAATGAATGAATGAAATAGTTTATTGGATACCAAAAACAGAGAAACGAAACAAATAGAAAAATAATAAAAAAAAAACCGTAAACAAAAAATCCAAAATTAAAAATACTTAGAGCTAGGTACCCAATAGGCCTCTGCTCAGTATAAGCCGCGAGACAACGTGAACGTGTGTCACCGTGGCACTGATATTCTGCAGATACCTGCTGAGAAAAGGGCGCTTGACATTGAGCAAACAAACAATTACAGTAAGAAATAAATATATATACATCTACTTATAGAATTATATAATAATAATAAAAAAACAGACAGAACAACAGACAGTAACAGACATTAAACAAAAAACAAAAACCACTAAATACTAGGCGTTTCAAGCAGAACGGCATTTTTTAAACGTATATACTACGGTATCCTTTTGAGCTTCCAATAAATGTCTTTTATAATTAGTTCTAAAAGTGCTAATTGTTTTGGAGTCTTTAAGAGGTGGAGGGATGTTATTCCAGCACTTTGTAGCCATATACCGAAAGCTACCTCGAAACGCACTAGTGCGATGTGGGTAGCCCCTCAATCGCAAAGCAATACGTTCTGGACGCTCAGAGAAATTTAGTTTTCTGTACAAATATGAAGGACTTTTGTTTTTGATAACTCCAAACAGCAAACAAGCAAAGTGAATTTCTCGTCGATTCGCCATATTTAATAGGGCATTCTCATTAAGATATGGAGTGACATGAGCTCGCCGCGGGATAGAGAAACAATAATTTTGTGTTAGAATGAAGAAATTCAGCTTTCATCACCGTCCTCTCATCAGCCATTTTAATGTCCCCACTGCTGGGGCACTGATCTTCCTTATGATATAAGAAGAATGGCCCATGACCCACTACACGACCCCATGCGGGTTTGTAGGTTTTGAACACTGTTAATATAGCCGGAATCAAAGCACACCTTTCAAAGCACATTTACCTGTTACATGCAATAAATAAACTGATTTCCGAGTTCCAAGTAAAACTGTATAATATGAACAAACCATTGAAATCAGTAAGAAGACAAAAAATATAAATTAACACACCAATGTAAATGTACGTTTTGACTCTGTAAAGAGAGAGGCGGTGGCGAAATTCTTTTTCGTCAAAAAAAAAAACAATAAATACATCATCAACTTATTAATGGTAGCTCCACAATAGGACAAAGGGAAGGTTTTAAAAGGTTTTGAGATCGAGGGAAGTGCGGACGCTGCTTTTGTATTGCCAAGTTAATTGCCTCGAATTTAAAAAAGGAAAATGATATACTCGTAATTGTAAAAAAAAATTACTTTGATGAGCACATTTTATAAAATTTTCCTTGTTCTGCGCCCCACACCAGTAACACAATTTTCACACGTTCCGGTTCCGGACAAGTTCAGAACTTCCAAGTTGAGAAGAATTTCAAGGTTAAAAAGTCTCAAACTCTCATAGTAAAATAAATATTATACTAACAAAAAGCAACTTGTCTCGTGTCGCCCTGACGATGACGGGATAAGACTATTTATCACATAAAAATAGCATTGAAAAATGCTAAATTAAAAAGTTATCATAGTAAAATGTTCATCTAAAAAGTATAGATTCTATACTAATAGGTATTATAACGAGGAAAGATTTGATTTTTTGCTTGTTTGTTTGCATAGGCTCCGAAACTACCGAACGGACTTGGATTAAATTTGGTACACAGATAGTAGATAGCCTGTTTATGAACATAGAATACTTTTATTACGATATTCCCACGGGAACGGGAATGTGAAACCGCGAGCGGCCTCTAGTACAATATAAATAAGATCTTAACTTGAAATTCTCATTTAAAAATCGTCATTTAAACATTTATTGCTAATTTTAAATTTGCAGTTAGCGTTGCAACGAATAGAAAATTGGCCAAGGGAGGGGGGCGAGGGGGTTGACTATTGTTCCATGGTTGTCAGACTTATGCAAGTGTCGTCACACATAATAGTCAGGTATACTTCTGCATGACATTGATACCGGTATACCTTTCAAGTAGGGTAAGCGTTAAATACGGATACGTGGTGTGTGAGTGTGAGACACATTAGTAGTCTCTAGTGCTTAATAGTCCAGCTATTGTCACTTCTAAATACCCCAATCTTACTTACAGTTTGCATCCAACAATTGAGATTAAACAGTTCGTTAACTGCACGTTCCAATGCGTGGTCACCATTCAACTAATTTTCTCAGCCATTGACAGAGCTAGCAATGTAACTTTACCCACTATTGGTTCAACATTAACTTTTGACTTTTATTCGTAACTAGCAGCCGCTCGCGGTTTCACCCACGTGGTTCCCGTTCCTGTGGGAATATCTGGATAGATTATGGCCAATGTGTTATTCTGTTGAAAAAACTATGTTACTGTAAAGTTTCATCTTAATCCGATCAGTAGTTTCTGCGTGAAAGAGGAACATGGCCGGTACCTAAAACGGGGGCTGGTGACTAGTTCTACTGAATTTTAGTCACAATCGTATTTCAGTTGTAGGTTAGCAGGTGCTACAATTGAGATACGATTTCGACTAATTAAACAGAATTAGGCCCCTGAATACTTCCATTAAAAGGATTTGCCCTGGTGCTTGGGGTGTACCCTTATGTGGGATGCAACCTGTGTAGACACCTTAGGTCCTTCCCATATACGTGGTAAATCCTCAAGAGCTGGAGCCGCTGCGAAGCAAGCTCAGTTCCTCAAGCGCCGCAAATATTCGTCGCTCTCAGTAAGCCACAAATTTGCAGCGCTTGCCGTAGAGACAATGGACCCTTGGTCGTCTGACACCAAAAAGTTTATTAAAGACCTTTCATAAGACTGGTCCACGCCTCAGTAGACCTGAGAGCTGGTGCCTATCTTGCCCAGCGGCTGAGTCTTTGCATTCAGCGGGGCAACAGCGCCAGTGAGTTGGACGGCGTATTTTTGTTATAGTATAAGATTTTATATTTAACGGTATCTTGTTTTTCTACTAATTTGTAAATATTTAACAAACAAAATTATTCTATTTGACATTTATGACAAATACAGTTCAGCTTAATGAAAACGTGAAGTTTAAAACGTAACCCCACTGCGGCCGTCTGTCTAACTGCATATTAGCTAAGTTGGCTAAGTTGCTTCCTCTAACTTAGCTATCTCAGAGGAGTGCCGATCGATTCACACGATTACAATTTAGACAATTTACTGTCTATTAAGAAGTTAGGTAGATGTTCTTGTGATCAATGTGAAATGTAGCTTAAAATCTGCAAAGAATATTGATGTCTCTTCTTATCATCATTTCTTATCTCATGGTGGTAGAACTTGTTGTAAGTCCGCCTGACTAGACACCACCATCTATCTTATTTAAAAAAAAAATTATATATAGAAAACGTGTATATCACAACTAATAGAACATTCACAGGTATTTCATTTTAATACTGAATTATTTATTTAACCTAGTACTTTCCGAGAAAACGTTTCCTATAAAAACTGTACTGGTCAACAGGAAGTTCCCCGATTGCACTTAGCGCATTTTTAACGTGGTTTCCCCGGTAGGCTATTCCACAGGTCTATTGTGATTTTGTTTGTCCCTTCATCATCATCAGTCTGTGGACGTCCACTGCTGGACATTGGCCTCTCCTAGTTCAGGCCAACTGTGGCGTTCATAGGAGGCTATTAGCCTACTGCTACCACGCTGGCCAGACGGGTTGGTAGAGGGTTTGTTTCAAGTTTTCCTTCTCTCGCACAGGTGTTCAATGCGTTTGTCCCTTGCGAATAGAAAATGTTACACAATTTATAACATGAAAAACTATAACGTGAACTAAAACTTAAATCTGTCCGATATCAGTTTGAAAAATACTGAGTATTTTGTAGTCCAATTCCAAATAGCAGCGCTTACAGAGTAAATATTTGTGTTTGTGAAGTAGATTTGTAGGCCGACAATAGGCCTTTGTAGCCGTTCCACTGCTCATGATAAAAAAAGTAACAACATGACACATATTTTTCATGTTTATATCTTATACAAGCCATATTCCTAGCATCAATTTAAAACCAGGGGTGAGGTTGCGTAAGGTAATCGTATTGATTTGACAGTTCATATCGTATTCGATCGGCTGCAATTTGTATGGGATGGCTTATGTGATGATACAATATGAACTGTCAAATGAATACGATTGACTTTACGCAATCGCCTAGCAGGTCTAATTACCATAATAATTCTTTTACAAATAAAATGGGGGATTCGTGAGACACGACAGACTGTATAAAGGACAGACTGTATTGAAAATTTAGTATCGGGTAAAGTATTGAATTGTGTTTTTCACATAGAATAATTTCAGATTTTTCTCTATGTAAGTTTACATAGAGAAAAATCAGAAATTATTGAACGGAGATAAGAACGGTGTTTTTGTTTAATTTTCATCAAAAGTTGAAACTATGCGACCTAAAAACAAAATAAAAAATGATTGAGAATGTGCTAGCAGCGCTCTTTCCTATGATACCCCACATGCCTTAGTAGCCACACTTTGCATTTTTAAGACCCCTAAAGTCATTGTTGTAAAAAAAAAAGTACATTTATATCTCTCTTAATTGCAAAATAGTTGGGCAAACGTCATCTAAAACTATTCCGAATTTCAAGTTCATAGCATCAGTAGTTCATGAGATATCCAGCTGTCACAGACAGACTGTCTGCAGTCGCACCATAAGGGTTCCTTTTTACCAATTTGGTACGGAACCCTAAATAGTATACAAAAATAATTTCGTAGTTTTAGAAACCAGTGCAAAACATTATACCTACTTAGGTACAACCCTTTACAATTTTGTGTATTGTTTTGTTCAAAATACAGATTCACTGAAAAATTTATATGAAGCTATCACCCATTGTACTTTCTAAGAAGAAAAATGTAGACAATAGACTGTAAATGGTTGCAAAATCAAATATATATATATTTTTTTTACAAAAATTTTAGGAATCAAAATTGAAATACCCTTGCAAAATAAATAATAATCTCGTACGTAAAAACTTCAGCGTTCATACAAAACACCCTCTTAATGGACCGTGTTTTTGTATGTAAATTTAATGCGAGCGTTCACCCTTTTGCGTAGGGCTACCACCTTTTCAGATAGAATCGCTAATGAATTAATTTATTTGAACAAGTTTTTGAAAGATTGTTTCTAGAAAATTCTACAGATAGTAGTAGCGGCAGTCTATGATGACATCTTTCTTGTGCAAAGCTAACTGTTGGAATGAAAACTCTAATTTACCAGTATGAGCTGTCTTAAGAAATTACAAATTGCTGCTGTTCTCCTAACTTTCATTACATACTTTAGTAGATAGATTTGTAGAAATATTTTTTTTATTTGATAATTCTTGAGGTAGGCTAATTACCATCTTACTATAGGACCTATTGGTTCATGCAGACAAAGCTGCACAGAAGGACCCTTGACTAGTTGAGTTATGAAACTAAATATATTTCTTATCTAAAACAGGAAAAATATAGTGATTGTGAAGAAATATAGGCGGAAACGCAAGATACGAGAAAATAGTACAAAAAGTATATTTTTTTTTTAAATTTGAAATTACTAAACACACACACAAACGCACATACATACACACGCATACACACACACACTTCAGCAAAGCTACAGAGTACATAGGTATCCGAAATTTCGAATTCACAAATAATAAAACGAAGGCGTATCTAAAAATAGATAAACCGGCAGCAAACATGTAATTTTAAAGGCCAAGCAAATTGCTATTTCCACTACAACACGAACCAATTTCTTCAACTACCTTCAGATAAATAATATAAGAGGTGGAATAAATAATGTTCCGTTGGGCAACCCTGGAATGCCAGAACGGGCAAGATACCAACCGATCCTCTTAATTATTCAACTTAATTTGTTCAAATGTGGCAGCCCTCGCGCTTTTATCTGTACATAGTTAAAAAGCGTAAAAGTTAATGAAAACTAAGTACCAAAACAATTAAAAAAATAAGAAAAAAATATATTTTCGCACGTTGTACTACAACAAGAATAACACGGAATTTAAAACTTAATGTGCTAATTAAGGTGAGTTTTAATCTGTAGGTTGTTTCCTTTTGCCCCCTTGACACCACCAGCCTACACCACTGGTTACTGGTTACATTACACCACCAACAAATAGTGATATCCCTAGATCTTTTAGTACTCTTATGTCCACTTTAATCCTTCATTTAGGATACCTACACGGTGGTAGTGTCGGCTTAGAATAGCACTACCTCTCATCCCGTGGGTGTCGTAAAAGGCGACTAAGGGACTCAAGACGGGCAGCAGCGTCTCCTACAAACTTGGCCATACTGCGATCGCCAACCCGCCTGCCAAGCGTGGCGATTATGGCAAACCCCCCCTTTTGGGGGAGGCCTATACCCAGCAGTGGGTGTTATGTGGCTGAGTCGATGACGACGACACGGAGGTACTATAGAGAACGAAATTTCAAACTAATACCGGTGGTACTTTTCGAAATCTATTGAAAAATCGATAGCTATAGCGATAGCACCAGCTATACCGTTAGGCGGTCGGAGTGCTGAAGGTGCGACATCATTGAGTAAGAGGGCTCTCCGCATTCGCACTGCGGGTTCTCCACGCATCCCCTGTGCAGGTTGTGCTTGCAGCGGCCAACCTGGCTATGCAGGCGGTTTAACGATCTCCAGATTGGTCACGGTAGATTATGCCCTGGAGGAAGCGTTTCTTTAAGGGAAACATAGACTGGCGGAGGGGGTGCTTAGTTTGCCATTTCTTGTTCTTGGCATCTGCAGGGGGAGTGTCAAGTGCGAAGGCTGTCTTCAAGTAACTCTTGCGGCTTTTAGGCGGGTCCCCGGGGTGTTGTGTTGGAACTCAAGTAATAACAACTATTTTCGTAGTGCAGCTATAGTCGACAGTACCTATATTCAAGTCGTCGTCCCAGCCACATGACACGCACTGCTGGGTATAGGCCTCCCCCAAGGATCTCCACAACGATCGGTCCTGCGCAGTCCGCATCCAGCGGCTTCCCGCGACCTTCACCAGATCGTCTCGGTCCACCTTGTCGGGGGCTACCCACGGAGCGTCGTCCTGTGCGCGGTCGCCATTCCAGAACCTTTCCGTACATTCAAGTATTCCTGTGAAATCGTTTGCGTGTTTAATATTCGATACGATTATCCATGTTCCATACGTTAAAAATTCAACGTCCGTCCGTTCAGTAGGGGCGTGTATCGTAAATAAATTAATAATAGTAATTGCTTCGGTTATTACTGCGAACCCTTGGCGGTATTGATTTTTTATGGTAAAGCTATAAATTACTGCAGTAACCCAATTATAAAAATACTGTTACTTACTTTTTGCTTAGTACCTATACCTATGCTTAGGAGTCTTGGGACTTGTGCGTACGTCCGTGATAACATTCCGATGAAAATGTCTTATTTGTTTCTGGATACCTAACATAATTTGACGAATATTATTATCGGACAAAGTACTTTTTCACCTCACACGCTCGGAAAAGGAGGATTTGTCATTCAGTTTCCGCGTAGTAAATCGCATTTTGCGGCCTAGCGCGCTAAAGTACTTTATTAATTCAATACCTAAAAATATGTCGTAATGCGTTCCGAATCGCACTATTGAATTTTTGTTACATTGTATACTTATTTTAAGTAGCTTTGAATTAATTACAATACTCCGTTTTGGTTTTATTATATTATTTTAGTTCATTGAATCATAAAAACAATAGGGCCGGTTTTTTTAATGTTCATGTAAAGGTACCTTACTCTGGATAAATTAAAACTGAATTGGCATTCGTATCTCTTTTTGATTTATTTTAGTATAGATTAAACTGAACAATAAATATGCGCGAATTGAAAAGTGACGGTGCGAAAATATGTTTAACGCTAAACATAGTTAGTGGTTGGTAAAAACCGTCCAATAAGATTAAACTATTTGTTATAAGAATTTTATATTAGGCTGGGTGTGATTCCACAACATATGATTGGATTTCGGTTTTTGGCATAAACTTTTATTTTTAAATTGTCTTTGTTTTGTACCTCATGTCAATATAAACATTTACCGAATCGTTTTTATTGTTGTTTATAAGTAACAATATATTCATACGTCAAATAACTTTGATTTAACTATAATACCCCCTTTTTATTATTTTAGTTTTTTATATAATTAAAACAACAAGAATAAGGTATATTTAGATTAAACTTAATGTTTAAAGAATTTTTTATCGGAAGTTGACCGCGGAAACAACCACAAAAAGTTCCTCGCTGTTGTGAGGTGAAAAATTGTGTGTTGCGCTCGGCAGAAAAGTTTTGTACTTTTAAAATTCTTGCTTCGCTCAGGATTTAATCTTTGAACCACTCGCTATGCTCGTGGTTCAATCTTAGAATACTTCACTTGCTCAGATTTCAATAGAGGTAACTCTCCGCTAATAACCAACTTTCCAGCCTTGCATAAAAAATAACTATACTTTTTAAAAAGAATCTGGTGCAATGGTAAACACTATGTAAACGTATAGGAAAATGTTTCAGTTTTTGGCGCTTCACTCGGTTCGCTCGCTCGGCGTCGCATTTTGATTTGGTAACAGAGCCCGTACGTGGGTAAATCTACGGACGGCTTTTGAACGCCGCGCCGCCGTCATTGACCTCGACATATAAAGTGTCATGCATGATAAGAGCGAAAATAATAAAGTTTATGCTGCTAAACGCTATATTCGTAACTGGACACGAAGACAGAATTTTATTACTCCAAAAGTATGAAAACATGTTGAGGACAATGACGGCGTTCAAAACAGCCGTAGATTCACCCACGTAAAATATTTTCAGGTTGTTAGAGTGACAGTGAGTGTAAGATTCAGCGAGTGAGTGTGAGAGTGAGCTAAATGCGAAAGTGTATTTAATGGTCCTTTCTTTACGTCTTAACTAAGCAACCAATCGACTTGATTTTTGGCATAAGAGTTGAATGAACGGACGAAGAGCAACTTATGCTACTTTTTATACCGATATTCCCACGGGAACGGGAACCACGCGGGAGAATTATCACCCTGTCTCTTTCATATTCTTCAACTATTTTACCGACATGAGCAGTGAGTTCAGTTCACATTAACGTTGCTTGTAACAATTTGTCAAATTCGTGTTACGGGTTGAGTCCTAACCAAATAATATGATCCTTCCATTAACCTTGCGTCATATATAGTAAACAACAATGAATTAGATAGTACCAAAAATAGAAGTTAATTAACCTGTAACTTAGTACGTAATAACCTGTCAGGGGCATAGTTGAAGGATAATTATTATGACACACTAATTACCTACTAAGTCGATGGTTAATTATCTAGTAATTGAAAGCTACATTTACTAAATGTATGAGTTTGTACTTACATTTTTCAGCTCAACAATATTTTCCATATAAGATTTGACACTTTCGCGTTCATTATAATTAGGAACACTTGAGCTTACAGCTTGACGTTTCGGCTATCTTGCAATAGCCGTGGTCACAAGCAGACTGACACAGTGCATAGTTGTACTACATAACAAATGTCGCGTTTTAGTCCCGTTGTTTTAATATATAATGACCATATCCCTTACTTGAGAACGAATGGGTTCCTTACATATTACTTTCATATAAGATCTTTAAGAGTCCATAAAGTTCTTCTATGAAAGTAATATCTAGGGACCCCATTTTTTAAGAATTATTAATTGTCAGAAAAAAATGATTTCGACAAGGAAAAGTGATACACAATCATAGCGACATTCACATCTTATTTAACCGACTTCCAAAAAGGAGGAGGTTCTCAATTCGGCCGGTTATTTTTATGTACACCGATTACGGCCGTGTGGTGACGGCCTAAGAATACAAGTGTCACCACTCCCTTACACGAATGGGATGTCGTTAGAGTCGACTAAGAGGCTCGGCGCATTGAACACCTGTGCGAGAGAAGGAAAACTTGAAACAAACCCTATCCCAACCCGTCTGGCCAGCGTGGTAGCAGTAGGCTAATAGCCTCATATGAACGCCACAATAGGCGTGAGTTAGGAGAGGCTTATGTCCAGCAGTGGACGTCTACAGGCTGATGATGAGATGCGATGACACCGATTACACCGAGATTTAGGGACCGATTAACGTGATTTTTTTGTTCGATGCGAAATAGTTGCCATTTTGTTCCATTAAAATTTGGTTCAGTTTGGTCCAGTAGTTTTTATTTTATGACTCAAAAGCAGATGAGCATATTGGATGATGTAACATCACGTTACTTTGTTTATAATGTACATTAAACCTAAACTAATCTAGTTATATTCTACTGTAGTTCATAAAACAACATATTACAGACACAAAAATGGGAATAAAAATGCGTTGACATGACATTTGGACACATTCGCATCGTGTTATTTCTCCAAATGTCATAGCAAAAGGACACTTTCGACTGCTGAAGTTATTTCCGGAAAAAAACTACTTTATACTAAAATGTTTATTTCACTAACTCTCGCTTTCACAAAATATTATTTGGTCTTAATATGAACTCATTCAATAAGAATGACCGACATTTAGGTAATTTATATAAATAATACTATCACAATTAAGTGCCGTGTGGTGACGTCCTAAGAATACAAGTGTCACCACTCCCTTACATGCCTGGGATGTCTTAAGAGTCGACAAAGAGGCTCGACGCATTGAAAACCTGTGCGAGAGAAGGAAAACTTGAAAATAACCCTCTACCAACCCGTCTGGCCAGCGTGGTAGCAGTAGGCTAATAGCCTCCTATGAACGCCACAATAGGCGTGAGCTAGGAGAGGCCTATGTCCAGCAGTGGACGTCCACAGGCTGATGATGATGATCACAATAAGAATAAAATAATGAAATACCTTATACTGTCACTCTGTTATTATTATTTTAATGCTAAACGTTGTAATAATAGGACGAAGAAAGTCTCCAATGGCTGTTTTCAAAGGGCCTTAGTACTAAATTCTCCGGAGTTGTCCAACATGTCTCTTGTTACCGCGGTTGTCACAATATGTCACTCTGTTGCGTGTGGGGTCACCATACGTTTAGATTTCACTGAACATACTGGAATTTTGCCCGGCACATTCGGTTGTATAGAGTCCATACAACCGAATGTGCACATATGAGAGGAAAATGCGTTTTTATTTTAAAACTTTTTTATTATTATTGTTAGCAATAGCGACAGCAATCGAGTTAGGCGGTAAAAGAGTAGTATCTTCCGGGACTGTAAATTAGCTTAAACAGTTGCACGTTGCACTCCAAAACTAGTATTTTATTTAGAGTAACAACTTATTATAAGTCGATAGAATTTATTATTTAGATATCTGACTATTGACATTAATTTAATCTCGATCTCAATGCGATCGCTGCATGAGGGGGTTCCTCAGTGACTGAGGGAGGATTCCAAGAGAGGCTCGCTTCCATCTTCAGTCTTATCAATACTTAACATCAGGTACGTTGTCAATGTCTTATTGATTTTTTAAAATATTTTTTTACGAGCGACGGGAAAGCTCTTAGCTTTCATCATACCTAATGTAAGTATTGATAAGGCTGAAGATGGAAGCGAGTCTCACCCGGAACCCTCAATCACTGAGGAACTGGCTATCTAATCATTAACTGCCGGAACAAAACAATGCTGAAAACATTGTTGTAATGGCGTCAGACTTAGAAAAGATAGTGGCAGCTAGCCAGGCGGACTAACAACAAGTCCTACCACCAACCAAACCGAATACAATATGTACCCCCGCTGGGAATCGAACCCGGGACCCCTGGGACTGATACCGGTGGTAGTACCACTAGACCACAGAGGCGGTTAAATACGCGAATACGGGTTTTGTAAGAAATTGTGTTCTGTTAAGCTTTAATGAAAAAAATATAATTCAACAACTATTAGTATACACATAACCCATTACCACAATCCACTACCCAACAAATAAAAAAATATTTCAAAATAGCCGTTATATTTAAATTCCCGTCACATGCGCTTGCGCTTGCCATTTGACATATTATGTTGTGACATTCTGTGAGCAAGCCGCGGCCAAGTGATGAATGTACGAGGGATTTACATGGTTTTTTTGAGTCATGTTTCTTTTTTGGTTAATCATTGACGTGTTGAAAATTTTTTGACATACTACCTACAAGTGTTATTAGTATTACTTACAAATACTAATTTATAACTATTTTTATTTAATATAAAACAAATGCATATTTTGTAAATGGCTGAATAAATTTGGAATAATTTGGATACAGTTTTGCATAAATATAGATAGACCATGAATATTTTTATCCAGATATTATTCCCACGGCTACGGGAACCATACGGATAAAACTGACAGCGTATCTATACTTAGTCTCATAATCTATACTTCTATATTAATATTTTAAAGAGGAAAGATTTGATTGTTTATAACGAATAAACTCAAAAACGACTGAATTGATTTGGATGAAATTTGGTACACAGATAGTAGATAGCCTGGTTATGAACATAGGATTTTTTATACCGATATTCCCACGGGAACGGGAACCACGCGGGTGAAACTGCGTTAGATAGGTATAAAAAAAATCAAGAATAACTTTCTGTATAAAAAGCCCGTGGACTTATTAAAGGCTAGTGGACACACAACTCAATAGGAAACGATAAGCCAATAACACCAAGTTGAGAAGTACCCTTTACAACTGTTCACAAACTGTGGGCCAGTGTGACCCCGGCTTTAGTTCCTGCACCCGGCTGAAACTTTATGCACTAGGTAAACACGGCCGCAAAAGTAGCTAATCGTTTCCGAGGCTGGAATTGAGAGTTAAATCTCTTTTGCAGTTATCTCTTAACCATTTCAATTATGTTTTTATGATAGTTTTGATTAAGTTACTAAATGGGGATTTCAGAGGGTAGCATTTAGATTAGGAATTAAGATTTATTCATAGCACCATCTATCAAACAATTTCCATTTTACTAACGATTCTTTTTATTTTATTGACATGTGTTAAATAGTACGAGTATATACCTACTATGCTACTGATTTTAGTTAACAAAATATTTAAAATGTTCATATCAATAAAGTAAAGTAGTACAAAATATTTGAAATATGGAACCAATGTTGTGAATACTGACAGATTTATTACGTATGTCAAATTAAATAAAACTCTGAAATTTTTCCATCTATAGGTTGTCTCACTAAGAATTTGTTTTAAAAACCTTTATTCCATCCATCGCTCTGTAGACGCAAAAGTTTTTTGAAACTTTGATTAGTTCCCTTCCCTCAAACTGAAGAAGAAACCTCTCTACCTTTAAGCCAGAATCGTATAAAATACTAATAATTAAAAGAAAACCTTGATATCAAAAAACATTAAATACGGTACCAAGATCAAAGTTCCCAAGAAGTACTCGACTTCTTCGACGGTAGAAGACAATGGCTCTACACATTTACGGCGCCTTTTGTGCGAACTTCTGAAAATGAGGGCTTCAACTATAAAGCGAACACAGGGTTGGTACGTCGGAGGAAATCTGAGGACCTTGTTCAGTACAGATGTTTTATCTTACGAGCGCGGATGAGCCAAACTTGTGTGTGTAAATTGTATATGCACATTGTCTTTGCATGCGTAAGCCTAGGAGCGCTCAGTATTGGCCGAGTCGCCCGGCTAGATCCCGGCAGATTACAGTAAGCTTGCATTTCCATCTTCTTTAACATTTCCTTTAAAACCAATAAGAAAAAAATTATGTCCAAGCCTAAAGTGCCTAACCCTGCTGACGTTCAGTCAAGCCTAATTGTTTATTATGAATTAAATTGTAATTCTTTTTCTGTAGACACAAAATATGTGCAAAAGATTTTCAATACGATTCTCACCAAAATTTAACAGAATTGACTCCCTGGTCTGTTGCCAACCCTGTCACCGCCCAAGTTGATATTTTATTTTTCGTAAGTTCAAAAACCGTTTCTAAAGTACCCCCCGATGCGAGTTTAACTGTTGTGCACAAACTGCCACTAGATGGCAGCACCATCGTTATGGAGTCGTTAGTTAACATACCTGCGGACTTTTAATGTGGAACTTAAAAAACGTTATTAGACGAGTTAGCATTTATTGTGAGGACTTCCGGCTCAACAGTTTAGAGAGAACTTCCTAAAATAGATTTTTCACTCTTTGAGCAGCAAGTTTGCAAAGGTGCAAAGAAGTGATCTCTAAACTATTTTCGATGAAGAACGGCGTTGTGTATGTATGTATGAAGGTAAGTTACCTATTAAGATTTTGAATTTTTGAATGAGCCACCGCACCGGTATAAGACCCAGTGGGGTGGGGTTACATATTGTTTTATTGTATTCGTTTGGTTGGTGTTAGGACTTGTTGTAAGTCTGCCTGGCTATCCATCCTATCTAATTTTGACTAAATAACAAAAAAAAATTCAGCATTGTTGTTTGGATTCCGTCAGTTAGGCATGAGACAGCCAGTTCCTCAGTGGTTGAGGATTTCTGGAAGGCGCACTGTCATCCTCAGTCTTATAAGTTAACATCAGATATGATGAAGGCTAACCGTTTCCCCGTTGTTCATAAATAATATCCAACCCAAATTGATCCAGGTAAATTGCACTCTGCTAAATCAAATGTACCTAACTTGCATACGACCTATTCCGGACAGGCAGCCTACAAAGTCTAGACGGGTTATTTTTGTATGTTGATCGATAACAAGAGCCGGTCGTTGGCTTCGCTTAGATCCAATTTTAGTCCAAACTAATTAGTCCTTCTCGGATTGAAACAAGAGAACTCAAAGTTTGAAGGGGTTATTAAATATAAAATCCTCCATGTTAGTTTTTTATTTCATTTTATCTTACTCGGCACCGTCTTATGCAGACTAATTTTTTTTTCTTGTACTTAAGTACATTTTTTTCTAGTTCTACAATGTTAATAAAAAATTGAGTAGGTAGAAATACCATTCAAATGATAATAAGTTTGGTGATAGGGTTATAGGTTATCGAGACAATAATAAGTAGGTATAGAGTTTTAATAATTAATTAGGTAGGTCATTATGTATGTGATTGATTGAACACGGCAAATTGTAGGGTTAATAAGAAAAATACATATAAGCTTATTTGTTGGTTCGTCGATGACATATGCAACAGGGAAAAAAACGGTATATATTTGTAATTTTTTATAGTATAATATTTTTTTTATGTTTCGATAAACAGTACAATACAAATATAAATTGTCTACTACTACATCTATCCATTAGTACTGTTTGACACCATAAATATCTCGTCAATAATAATAACATTAAATCAAGTACAAAGAGACTTTAGCTCGTCTATCCGCGTGGCGTGTATTTTCGTCGCGTCAGCCCGTCGCGTGGACGTCTATTTACGTCGAACGCCAAGCGACGAATGGCGTCGGTGATTTGTTAAAATAATTTGTGGTGAGGAGAGACGTGGGAGTTCACACGATCAATGTTTCATATTACTATGTAGGGCTGAATTCATCAGGAACTGATAAATTGTGGACCTGGGGCCGTACCGCGCAAGTGGCGTCGCCATCGAAATCGGCATCATTTGACAGATGGATTTCGACACGCTCGGCTCACCAGTTTGAAGCGCTCTTTTCGTCTATCTCAATATAGGTCTGTGTTAAAAATCGTTTTTACTTATTCCAATTCGCATTCGAATCTGCAACGAGTGGTCGACTGCACTCTTTTTTTATTCGAGTGATATAAAGCGTGACGTTTAGCACTTAATGTCATTTTCAAATGTCTTCTTCTTTCTTAATTATGGCTATTCTTTCTTAATTAATTTTGCCAATGTCAAGTAAATATATTTTGTAATAAAAGAATAATATACAGAAATTGTATGGTAGATTAAGTTAAAAATCGGCCAAGTGCAAGTCAAACTCGCACATGAAGGGTTTCACACATTTTGCCACTTTGGAAGTGTACATCTTTCAAACGGTTGACTTTAAAAAAGAAATAGTTTTAGAAACCTCAATGTAATTTTTAAAGACCTGTCTATAGATAGCCCGCACGTAATAGGTTTGATGAAAAAATTTTTCAGCTTCAGTTCCATGTATATGTATAATATATTTTTCTTTTGTGTAAAAACCGTAAAGCGGTTTACAAAATACATCTACCTACCAAGTTTGAGCTGTGTAATCCTCATAGTTTTGGAATAAAGTGGCTGTGACATACATCGGACATGACGAATCTAGAAGGGTTTCGTTTTTTGCCACTAGGCTACGAAACCCTAAAAATGGAGCCTCACAACTAGCGATGTGCCGCTGGGAATATTCCCATTTCCAAGTAATTTACTCGTTGTAAACTTACGGGAATATTCCTAATATTCCCGGAAACTTTCCCAAAGTTTCCAAAATAATATATTTTCAAGTATGGTAAAAATTCTGTGCTATTTATATTATCTTCTTAATCCCACGGTTACGCAACAACAAGTATGTGCATGCGCTTGCTTGAGCCGCGAGGGGAGGGTCCCGCCGCACCGCCCCCCCCCCCTTTCCACTAGTTTTGCCGCTTTGATTGTCGAGTGTGCTGTGCTAGCTGTGTTAGTCATAATGAGACCAAAAAGTAAAATTTTTGATTACTTTCTACAAACTGTTAACGAACAAACAAATGATATATGTTCATTTTGTAAAATTGTATACAAATATAAAAATAACTACTAGCTTTGCCCGCGACTTCATCCGCGTGGAATAGTGATTTTCGGCGGGGGCGGAACTTTTCGCATAATGTCGATTGTCCTAAAGTCGTTTGTCATACATCAATTGGCATAATCATCAAATAGCATTACATTAATGTCACTTATTTTTCCTTCTCATAAATTTTAAGTAGCATAACTGTCTATGAAGCATAACAAATGAAATCCCTAATTTCATTTGGCCTAATATTACGCAGTCCTAAAATCCCTTAGCATAATTTTATTTGCCATAACTATGAGAAAACCCAATTTTATTTGGCATATTATAGGTAAGTAGTCCTAAAATTTTTTTATGGTAAAAAAATCATACATAACAATTTCTATTATACTTTTGGGTTAGGGTGTCGCAAAAGGGGGTGCAGGACTTAAAAAAAATTCAACCGATTTTGTATAGATCAGGGACTTGTAAAATTTTCAAGAATGAATTTTATAAAAATGCGAATATCTCGAAAACGGTGCGTCGTAGCTAAAATCTAACAAAATTTTCAACCCCCCTTTGACACCCCCGGAGATACTACGGAGGAATCCGACGGACATATATTTGTTTTCCTCTCAAACATTTTGGAAAAAAAAACAGAGAAGGGGGACGGGGGTCTGCAGCAACAAACTGTAACAGACGTTTCAGGTTAGGTTAGGTTAGAACTGTGACCAAAACGCCGCGCGAGCCGAGCGAGCGAAGCGAGAGTGCCGCGGCAGCGGCTGGCGAAGCGCCAGAAAAAAATGTTTTTACTTATTAAAAAAAAAACACTTTTTCAATTTATTTGCATAGTCAGTGACAGAAACGAATCGCCTAAAAACCGACTCCACGCAGTCTTGTATGCCCTACCCCTAGAGTGTAATTTAAGCCCGCGTAGGCGCGGAGGGGCGAGGCGGCCCGCGATCTGAGGAGCAGGTGGTGACTGAAAACCATCTGCGACGATAAGTTCGCGTGGGACCGCCAGAGCCCCGCAACGCCGGAGCCGTGACAGAAATCATGCATGCTGCATGCCTGCTTGCATGCTGCTTGTTTGCTTGCATGCTGCTTGCCTGCTTGCATGCTGCATGCCTGCTTGCATGCTGCACGCCTGCCTGCATACAGCAATTATGCTATAAATTTATATATTTATATTTATATTATGCTAAAAAGTTTCGACCGAGGGAAAGTGATATTAATCTAGCTCGTAAACTACCCACATACTACAAAACACGTCAATCCGTTTCTCCGTTTTCACGTGAAAGACGGACATACAAACAAACACACTTTCACATTTATAATATTAGTATAGATTGTATGTCAAAAGAAAATACATATTACGCTGAACAATGTCTCTTAAGATACTATATTTGTATCTCTTATAGTTTAGCTGGGCTGCTAGGGTTCCACATCAGGTGTACCAGATCTTCAAACTTTGTACGTCAATAGAAAATGCTCATCACGCTTAACAATTTTCCTTAAGACCGTATTTGTATATCTCTCATAGTTTGACTGGACTGCTATGGTTCCATATCAAATATTGCGATCTTCAAAATAAATTATAGCCTATATGTTGGCGACGACCAATAGCTGTATAACAAAAACAGTTTCATTAAAATCTGTTCGGTAGTTTTTGCGTGAAACGCGGACAACAGACAGACAGACAAACAAAAAATTCAAAAACTATATTTTTGGTATCTGTTTCGTTTAAGAAGACCCTGGTGGGAGGTATTTTTTTCTATTAATTCTTTTCAATGTATAGAATTGGATCGCTTACAGGTTTACTATAATTAACTATATGGGTATTGGAAATATTCCCGTAAACATTGGAAATTTACTGGGAATATTCCCCAGGAAAATTGGAAATTTTCGCCATAAGTGATAAGTAACCTTTGGCATATTCATTAAGCCTTGTAATATTGCCAATAGAATGGTTAGCATACAACAAAAAAATACTGTAATACAACACAAGCAATTTTCCCCTAAATTTCCGCTTTTGGGAATATTGCCGGAAACGCTTCTGGGAATATTCCCAATGTTTCCAATATTCCCGGGAACGGCACATCACTACTCACAACACGTGTTATTACGAAAAGAACTCGGGTGAAACTCTTTCAAATTGTCGTTTAGCATTTAACGTTTTTAAGTTGTCAAACTATCCGTCATGTCAATGTGACGTGACGAATAGTTTAATAACTTAAAAACGTTTCGTTTCACGTAATTCATGCCCGATTTTTTTTTTAAATATATGGAGAGTTCGTTTCAGCTGTTAAAATATTCTGCGTGAAATAAAATAATGTTAAGGGGGTCTATGAAAACGGCAACAACGTATTCGAGTGATAAAAAAATACGACAAAATGGAAGCCGGTGAATTTTAATTCGAATGCGAATTGAATTCTCATGAGAATTTCGAATGATTCAAAAATACGTCTCCTGATAATTTTGATTCGCGAATTGACATTATTTGTTTCATGTTTATTTTTAGAGTGCAACCCAGTTTTATTATTATTAGTTTGCACACCAAACGTAGACATTCTTTCACTTTCCTAGCTATTGTTCTAAAATATGTTACCAGATATTTTTTCCCATTTCCCTCCCGTTCTATTTTCAGACTCTGTCAAGACGTGCCATCTAGTGCAACAGTCTATATTTAAACTTGCATATTCATACTTTTATTAAACAAATGGACTTTGAATAAGTTTTGATGGCAAATATTTCAAGTCTATTTCAGTGGCATGACATTTAATTTACGAGATGAATGATGGGTTAAAAATAAAGAGATTCCGTTGCTATTAATGTAATAGCTAAGTGTCAGTATTGCTTTAATGTTGACGTTTATGGGCCATTAAAATAATTCACATTATGTATGTCATGGTAAAACGATAAAGTACGAGTACGCGTACCAGAATTAAGGTCTAATAATGTTTACCGTGTTAACAATTACAAAAGAGAGTTATCAAATTAAACGGTACGGTACCTAATGTGTGAAATCTTTCAGGTTAATATTTTTTTTTGTGAAACACGTACCAAGTCAAGCTGACAAATCAACTTTGTATCTGTGACTAAGTTTATTTTATCTAGAAAGTTTATATGCTATTTGAAAACTTTATAAGGGCTGATGTAGGTAACCCTTAGGGCCTATTTTACAATCTAAAAGTTAGTTCTGAGTAGCTACTTGGCAGATGTTTTGACATATTTTTCTTATCACAGCTGTCAAATCATCAGCCAAGTAAGCTAATCAGAAATTTCTTTTAGATTGTGAAACAGGCCCTTAGTATAAGCGAAATGACACGCCAAAACTTAATATTAAGCAAAGCGACTGAAAATTCTGAACGCACCTTAACTTTCAAATGTCAGTGTCTTAAACCCTTTGATTTCATTACATTTGCAGTTTATCTTAAAAGCATTAACACAAATCGGTGTCAGGGCCGAATCTGGCTAATCTCCAGCCAAATAACCCTATTGAAAATGCATCTGTTACATTAAATATTGAACTAACATTACCGTTCATACCGTAAAATGTACGCAAAGTTTAAATAACAGGCAGTTGTAATAAATATTAAAATTTTGCATCAATAAGGGAAGTCCAAGGAAAGAAAGCAAAGATTTGTAATTAAGCATCTGATTATTAGATAGGTTCTCTATTACTAAATATCATAATTATCCCATTGCGTCGCAACTTAACCAAAAAAAATTTAATTAAAGATAGTTGGTGATACACTTCCAAGTTTTCCTGTGAATGCAAATTCAACAACATAGATGTTACAGCCAAAACTAATTTCTTGGCCAAAATAGGTACAGACTTTTGTCTTGTCGTATCGGTCAAAACCTTTAATAAAAAAACTCATCAAAGGAGTTTTAGAATGGTTATGGGAAGATAATATTATTTGGCAGTGCCGCCGCTGCCGGCGCCACTAGGACCTGGCGCGCGGCGGTGGCCTGTGATACCCTGCCAGCAGCGGATGTAAAACAACCGCTGTCGGCGCCGACACTTGAAATGGCAACCGGCAAAACACGAATGTATTTCACAATTTGTTATGTACATTGTTAAATAGGTAAGTCTAGTACTGTGGTCCCCCCTACTTTTGGAACTTTTGTAATTTTGTGAAAAAAATTAGATTTTTGATTTTTGATTTTTGCTCGAAAGGAGATCATTATTTTTGGGCCCGTTTATAAAAGTGTCGGCCAACAAATTTATATTATTATTAAGTTAGATAGAGGTAAGAAGAAGTGTTACCAAAACCCAGCGAGATTGGTATTGAAAACTGAAAAAAGGTCTGTCACCGTCGCAATGTAAGTTTTGAAACTTCGTTTACTATTATACATAATGCCTAAGGCTGGTAACACTAGCTAGCATAAAACATAAACCAGAATACAACCTATTTATTAGCATTAGCTCAGCAAAACTTAAAAGCTTAAAAAAGAGGATTATCTCGAGATTTTCAAAATGGCTTTTTTCTAACACTAATCGAGTGTCGATCTCGTTAAGCTTCCTATCCATGTCCAGAACTCATTGAAACCTTTAATCCTGGTAGACGATGGACGTCAGACTCTGTATAGGTATTATCGTTAGATGCACTGACGTTACCTAACACCTGGATAAGTTTTTCAGACATTGATATACGTAGGTAGGTACTTGGTTTTCAGATTAATGTCCCCTAAAAAATAGCTAACTTTACTGGATAAACATAAACAAAAAACCGGCCAAGTGCGAGTCGGACTCGCGCACCGAGGGTTCCGTAAAATATTTTTTATTATATGATGTAACAAAAAATTTACGGTTTTCGCAATTTTTCCTTTACCTGTACTATAAGACGTTACTTCGTACCAAATTTCAAGATTCTAAGTTCACGGGAAGTACCCTGTAGGTTTTGATTCCCGTGCGGTTTCGAAAATTTGCGGAAATTTGCGGCATAAACGGCTGTATCTTTTGATTGCTTTGGCTTAGAAGTTTGATTTTTTCACAGCTCCAAGGGACAGTAGACCTGAGTATTAGATATAAATTTTAGTTTGATACCTCCACGCGTTCTTGAGAAAATCGGTCTTGACAGACGGACGGACGGACAACGAAGTGATCCTATAAGGGTTCCGTTTTTTCCTTTTGAGGTACGTAACCCAAAAAATACCGAATAATAAAGTCAATTCATACCTGCCTAGCTTCTAGCTAGCTTCAGACAAGGGGAAGTTTAGAGATCTTCAAATGTGCTACGTTTTCATTTTTTGACTGGGCAAGATTAAAAGTTTAGTGATTAGATTATATCATTAACTTATTTATGTAATTAATTGAATAGCAAAATTTGCCGATTTAATACCATAGTTGTAATTTGTCGTTAAATAATTTAACAGAATCGATTGCCACACCCAGCCCCCTAATTGTCTAATTTAAAATCTATCACAATCCCTTTCTGAGGTATTGTGATTGTGATATTTCCGTCTGTCATATTGCTTAGACAGTTCAATTTCGTTTATTCCATACCTTTTAAAACGCGTCTCGATCACAATCCCTTTCAAATGTCAAATAGACGGCCTGAATATCTTTCAAATTACGAATTGAAAGGGATTGCGATAGATTTTAAATTAGACAATTAGCCCCCAGGTCCGCCATACTTTCTGTCAGACATCGTCAAAGTTACTGTGTTCATACTTCATATCGAAAGTTTACGGGATAATCGTAATGAACATATCTTTTTTCTTTAAGAAATTAAACCCTAGAAGCTGATGGGGTGCGTTACTTAGTTATCATTGAATTTCTATCTTATAATGTATATTGTTATTTCTATTAAAAGCAACAGTAAAAAACCAATAGTACTACATTTTCTCCGCACGCTTAAAACACATAAACCCTATATTGTCACTAGACTATTTAAAAAAGACTTATTTACGGCTAGCCGACCACCGCACAAAGTAGCTTTATTTCAAACGATTAAACTGCACGTTTCGCGGTCGAGGTAGCACGGCTCTGCTACCTCTTTGGATTGTTTTTTTTAATGCATACCACTGTGCTACTAACTCTTTCGTAATGGTACGTGGAATAGAAAATTAAAGTACAGTCGACAGAATAATGCAAAATTGATTTTTAATAACCTGACAAAATTTATGGGGGGTGGTAGTATCCTTACAACTTTTACTATGGAGGCAACAACGACATCGCGAGTTTTTGATCAAGTAGGTATTGTTTTTTTCTAGGGAACAGCAGTGGGCCTACCACCATCTTTTAAAAACCATCATGTCATAAGAAAGTGTTCTTTGCGTTTTGTTCTTATAGAAGTTGTCACAAAGTCAAAGTCAAAGATTTTTATTCAAATAGACTTATAGATAAGTGCTTTCGAATCGTCCAATTTTTTTTTCCTACCAGTCATTCAGGACATCTTTTAACTGATAAGAAGAACGGCCGCAAGAAACTTATCAGCTTTAACAGCTAGCTTTTTTTAGCTTTTGACGACCTGTTTGGCGCAGGGATACTAACCCCACCTTCTGCGCCAGAGGTCCCGGGTTCGATCCCCGGATAAGACAAATATTTGTGTGCATGAACATGTCGATTTGTCTTGGTCTGGATGTTTAATATGTATATTATGTATGTATTTACAAAAAAAAAGTATATAAGTATGTTTATCCGTTATCTAGTATCCATAACACAAGTTCTTCAAATATTATTATTAAAATATTAAATATTAACAGAAGCACATTTTGACACACCACACTTTGGAGGCGATGATTGAACGAAGACGTCACAAAACTTCCTTCAAAAACAAGCTTACTGTAAGAGATTCGTAGTATGAAATAGCATGGTAAGATTGAAACAACATTGCGCTAAGATATGGCGATAGGGCCTGATTCTTTTTCCGATATGGTTGTGGACCCTAAGTACCTACGTAAGTTATTCGTATTGATGTATACTACCATCTCCTTAATTTTTTGTGCTTAAAAACTAATGATGTAGGTATACTGCTGTTATGATATAATCGCGCACAAGAGCTGCGATTGTAGCGGTTAAACAATTTCGTGGTTGGGCACAGGATGGGTTACCAGAAAAGTATCACAAAACCGGCGAAATGACTTTCACACTGAGCCTGGTTGGTAGTTTGTTGTTAGTTATTATTTTGAAGTACAATCACGTGACTTCGTATAATAATAACATTATTCTTTCGTTATGGTAATACTCGAACATTATTCCTTCTTTAACTTATACAAAGTTATTCACACCGCCATTCATAAATGAAACGTTAGAGCACTTAACGGGCACATAACCGACAGATTGGCTAGCAAATAGGCAGTAAATAAGCGTAACGTATAATTTACGCTTGGTTCGGCGCGTTGAATAAATTAGTCGTCCGGTGTGTGCCGGCCCTTAGAGGCGTCTCTGAATTTTTCAATAGAATACGGGAAATGTGTTTACTGTGGCCATGATTGCGGAAATATAACGGATAAATTTCTGTGATTTGTAATATATCGGATAACAATGACATGATGAATACAATCCATCATCAATATTACAACTACTGAAACATTTAATATTACTTGTTTTATGTATACATTTCATAAACACCGCTTAAATTCCATAATAATGAATGGTATCGTATGAAAGTACAATTTTGAAAAAGTAATAGAGCCATAAAATATATTTTTAAATCAAAGTATGATACATTTTATAGATACCTACTTAAGATTTAATAGACAATATAAACTTTATTACTGATTTCAGTTGCATATATTTAAAACCTAAAAAGAAAAGAGGCGGAAAATTATAATTCAGGATATTCAAAAACAACAAAAATCGTTCAAAAGCAGCTTTCTTTACTGTACCAACAAGGGCTTCCAATCCCGGTACACCGAGATCCCGCACCATTTTGATTAGCCAATTTTTATTTTACTGCGGGATCCCGTTACACCGAGATCCCTCCCGCATCACTCATAATTTTCAATCCCACCCATACCAAGATCCCGCTAGGCGTGCGGGATTGATCGCCCTAGTCCCAACTATCAACAGACATCGTGGTCACCCTACACCCCGGGTGCGCCGTCGATGAATTTTTGACTAGAACACCTTCGAATATCGGCACAGAATATTCCAGCGTGGCCCAGAAACTAATTATTCAAAGCCATTTTTCACGATACCACCCCACGCATGGATAACGCCTACACACGAAAAACTTCTACTTGGAATTGTTTTTGGTGAAAAGTTGGCAAACCTACGTAATACCTTTGTTGATTATTGAAATCCGCATCCTTACCTGAAAAGAAAGAACACAAATGTTAGAGCTTTAAAAACGGATACTAGAATAAAAATGTAACAATATATCGCCGATGAAGTGACAATATCTCCTAACTACCAATTTTTATGAATGAATATTATGAAGGTGCAAATATTTTCTTGTGTATATAGCAGCCATTTCCACGGAGTTTTAATAGCTATTTAAATGGGAAATTCCAGATAGAAGAAACATTAGTCCACGCAAAACTGAATATTATGTCTATCACATTTAAAAAAAGTGTAGTTAGGAGGAGTTTCCTAAAAAAATAATTTTTAGCAGGTATTGTCACGTCATCGACGATATAGCTGTGTTGAGGAGCCCGCGGCGCAGTAGTTCGCGATTGTTGAGGTTAAGCGACTTTCGCATTGGTCGGTCACGGGATGGGTGACCAAAAATTTACTATCTCGACCTCCTCCGTTCTTCGGAAGGCACGTTAAGCCGTTGGACCCAGCTGCATTTGCAGTCTTTAAAGCCCACCAATCCGTATTGTGCCCGCGTGGTGGGTCATGGCCCGTTCTACTTATCCATCCATTAGGACGGCCAGTGAGGGGGACATTAAAAATGGCTGATGACGATATAGCTGTGTGAACGTAAAATATGAATAACTTTTACTGAATACAAAAGCTGCTTTTTATAGGATCCCGAAGTTTTTTTTAAACTGGTTATATTTTTCACAATAATACAAAAATATGTACACACCATGAACTCAAATGAAACATCTTTCAAAATGCAGTAAATATAGTGAAGTGACACACTATTTTCGTCCGGATGTGTCAGATAAAAATATCCGTCAGTAACCGAAAATACTCGAATAAAATCTGAACCGCTAACAAAATGACTAATTCGTAACACGCTAGTTGCTATGTTATGTCGAGAATTAAGAGACACCTCTGACAACAAATGTGTGGGGGCAAAGATCGAGCTGTTTGAGTAAGACGCAGACATTTGTTTTCCAAATGTATTCTTAATTGTGGCTTGAAGAACTTAATTTTTTAGTCATTTATATCGACATAATAAGATTTCAATAGATTACTTCTAAATAAAATAAAATAAAAAAAAACAGTACTATTACAATTTATAATAAATAGGTTGGCTTCAAAATCATAAAACATTCATTGCATTGAACAGAATTTCATCAAATAATTTAATAAATTGCATCATGTTATGTCATTCCGTAAAAAGCTGCCGATATCCATTATGATGAATGAGGATTCAAGTTCGCAAAAAATAAATTAGATTTTTAAGTATTAGTTTGCATTGCAATGCTATTTTAATAATAGGTACTAATTTATCATAAAGCTTCTTAAGTCGGCTAAGAAAACTTTATGGGTAATTTTTTTTTACCTAATAAATAAAAGCTGGGCTTCTGTATCTGATGTGTTTCTTCCCAAAACAACAATAGTACCGGCAGTAATATAAAACTCGACGTTAAACCCAGACATGCAAAGGCAATTATTGTTTAAATAACAAACGATTTTTCGCTTCGAGTCGCTCTTGAAAACGTAAGTGTCTCCAACATTTTTTAGTCAAAAGGGATAAGCATACTTTAGAACAAAGGCCACGATGTAATTAAGAGCTTGAAAGATCGCGCGGTCTGAGGGCTGTGGTCAAAGGACTTAAAGGTAGGTAGGGACCTGATTTTCGGATAAAATACGAAAGTTCGAAATAGCAACTTTTTGTATTCATCTGACGATAAAATAGAAAACTGTATTGTATAAGTATCAGTTAGTTAAAGAAGCACTATTGATAAAACTATACATTACTACTACTACTAGTTTTTGTAGATTACGTTGTGGAAATAGGGATCAAAATTGTTTGTGTGATTACCATAAGTAAAGTTTTATTGCATGAACTAAGAAAATTAATAAGTATTACCAAAGATAACAAATACATAATTTTCTAAAACTAAAAAGCAATATTTGATTAAGATTGAATTATTTATAATTATCGTGATACTTGGCTATAAACAACTGATAAAAAAGTATGTTTCAGTATCCATAGTTAGGGGAAATAAAGCATAAAATATACTTACGCTTAACAGTCAGGTTTTACCATTAGGTTATCGTCTCCACAGAGCGATTTATTGTGATGAAAGCAAAATAAAGTATATTCTTTTAGTCTTCGCAGTAATTATGAGGTTGACCGATTGAAAGCGATCAGTAGCGATTGTAGGGAACGTATTGTCGCCTTCGTACATAATTACTCGTAGGGTTATCTACCCTACAATTGTTTAAACTTTAACCCTCTAACAACTATGATACCAAAACACAAATAAATAGCGATCAGTTGCCGTTGAAACGATCGCATTGTCGCCTGTTGATGTTTAGGCTGTGGCTTTTCTAAGTAACCTCGGTAATTGACGGATCGAGTTGCGGATTTAGCGAGTGTCCATCAGCTGACAGAAGATCATCAGAAAAAGAAGAGATTATTCCCAACAACTTTTTTCCTATCATCTGGAGGTTTGAACAGAAATGAGCGATCAAAAATAATCTTGCTCAAGCTAGGCTCTTCGAAATCCATGATGACTGATGGACTAAGGAATTTGATGACAACTTAATTTTTCTTCTATGATTATGCTATTTATATACTTATGATAAAGACGTTTGAACTTGTTGTATGGAGGCTGGCCTATCAATAGGATGAAACGCCATTTTGAAAATTTTCGGATTATTTGAGGTTTTTTGGTTTCCCGACGTTTTGGCACCTTTTAGTTGCCGTGGTCACGGGTTGACAACCCGTGACCACGGCAACTGGAAAGGTATATAGGATAATTAGAATAATTAGAGTTAAAATGAATAATGCCGACCCAAAGTATCACCTTTACATCTTTAACTCCAACTATCTCACTAACCTGACACTATAAACATTAATAATATTATTATTATTACTACTATGGCATTATGTTGCCTAATATTTTTTGTTCTTCCTACTTTTAACGTTTCCTATCCATTTATATATAAGTATTATAGTGCGGCGCGGACATTTTTTAATAGAAAAATATTGGAAACAAATCAACTAGGCCACAAGTGAATTCTCAGATGAAACTACAACCCACCACCTTTGGGAATCCGGCCCACTGCTCTTATTATTTCATAAATTATTATTGGAAATAAACGCTCAATCGCGAAAATTTAACAATATTCGAGATTTATCGTTATGACTACTGGACTTGTAATGGCATAAACAAGATTAGTAGAATGAAAATTGTTCACATTGTTCTTGTTTTCGAAGTAGGTCCTTAGTAACCTTGGTAGCCCGTACGCAATTAAGCTATTGACGGATCGAGTTGCGGATTTGGCGATTGTCTATCAGCTGATGAAAGGGCATTTGGTGGCGCTTTGGCAAACACCGATAGCGATAGACCGATTCCGATTAGAACTGCCAAAATCTGTGGCGCCTCTCCTATTAATTTACGACAAGACTTTATTAGCGGTAGGTTTCAGTTGGATTTTATTCCAGGTTTTCCGGGCTTCCTTTATTAAAAATTACACAAAATATACTTAGTAAGCGTATGCTGGCGCGCAGACATATCTGCGCGACGTAGATATGTGCGGCGCGTATGCGTAGGTATGCTGCTCGAATGGCGCAGGTTCATACTATCTGTAGAATGCAAAATGAAGATCTACGTCGCGCAGAAATGTCTGCACACCAGCATACGATCTCCCTAATGGACGCGGCGGCATGAGTTCAATCAAAGGATACAAAACCCTAAGGGTTTATTGATTGACTATTATAGGATACCCATCTTGAAGAGTAAAGTATTGACAAGTGTTTACAGGTTAAAAATTCCAAAGGATACTCAGCGTGATATGCAGAACCAAATCCTTTCTAACTCCCACGAAACTTGCAGCACATCGATCACTTAAGCCAGACCACTCCAATGTTTATTTAAAGCCAGGCTCTCGCGGAAGACGCGCGATCCGCTGGCAGCGCGCGGTCAGCTAATCGCCCGCTTCGGATACCGAATACCGATGCACTTACAAATATTCAGATGGTGTAAGTAATAGAAGATTGGCGTTGTTACTTATTCAGGAAAACATAATTCTACCCTAGGCAACATGGAAGTCCTTAAATAGGCTACGGACACAAGTTGGCGGAAGTAAAGAGAATATGCGCAGCTGGGGTTACAGCTCGGAGAGCGCTTGTCTATGTGGTATTCCCCCCCAGACAATGGCTCATCTTTTGTACATCACTGCGTGTCTTCCATCCACCACCATATCTCATCCATATATGAAATCATTATATTTTTGTGGAAGCGTTCTTCCTTTCAAAATAAAAGGAACAGAGGCGCGATTCTCTAAAATATCCTTGATTGCAACATCGGTAGGCGCACCATTTTCAATACTATTTGACAACTGATGTGACATCTGTTATGACGTTGATGTCTCGCTTAGAGAATAGCATAGCAGTTTCAAATATTGGATTATTATATAACCTACGAGTATATATTATTATTATTTGAGGATTTAGGGGCTTTGCAACCCTGTTGAGGGCTGTAGTCACTACGATCTAACGAGTTTATAACAATAAACTTTAATGAACTATGGAAACATTATTTTATGGTCCAGAAATTATTGTTACTTATTACTTCTTAATTTATAACAAAAATTTGCCAACTAAATTCGCAACAAAACCGTTGCAAGCTTACGACTTGTACCACGAATTCTTTGCAACTGGTTCTCGTCGCGCGCAAAAATAGAGGCGCATATAATTGTGTGCTATTTCCGTCTGAAATCGGGCACTGATCGATCTCTTGATCGATCTCTTGGTTGGTATTGGTACACAGGCAGTTCAATATACTTTCGACGGATACAATATAAGATATTTAATTATTAAGTTTTTTATATTGTGCCGAACTGCAAACTGCTGCTGAGAAAACAAATTGTAACCTTTGTTTTTTCTTTTCGCCTGTCAATGTCACAGTCACAGACACCAACCGACAGTTTATTTATAGTTTATTTTTTTAAATTCTGTTCTGTAAACTGTCTCTTGATTTGAAAGGGCGTAAGCCTAGCATTAGTAGTTTAGTTAATTTACAATCACCGTTCTATTTTTATTATCACATTGTATTTATTGTGTTGTGATCGTTTTGTTTTGTTATTTAATATTTTTGTGTTTCTTTTTTTTATTTATTTTTCTTGTGTGTTTAACCGTAGTTTGGTATGTTTTGTTGTTATTAACCGGAACGTCATCAAACCGGTCACGACGGAAGACCAGCGCGGGTCGTAAGACCATGCATTATTCTGACTCGTGACGGTTTTCGGACAAATCTGAATGTTCTCTTTGTGTGTGCTGGCTTTTTTTATCTAGCCCACGTTAAGTTTCATGAAGAACTTGTGTTATGGATACTAGATAACGGATAACCATAGTTATATACTTTTTTTTTGTAAATACATACATAATATACACATTAAACACCCAGACTAAGACAAATAGACATGTGCATGCACACAAATATTTGTCTTGTCCGGGGATCGAAACCGGGACCTCTGGCGCAGGAGGCGGGTTTAGTACCCTTGCGCCAAACATCGTCTGCTTTCGTAACTGTCTGTGTAATTTGTCTCAAATCCTAAATCCCTTTTCTTTCTATCTATTGGTACAAAAAATTAAAATCTTTTAAGATGTGATTATATTGGTACAGCTTTGGAAGACCGACCAACCGGCCTGCGCAGGTCATGTCATGGTCCATTCTCCTTCAAGCTCATAGAGCTCAGTGATGTGGCGTTTAAGAAATTCCCAATGGTCGGTCACTGGATGGGTGACCAAAAATGTACTATGTACGAGTTCCTCCGCACTTCGTAAGGCACGTTATGCGATTGGTCCCCGGCTGTACTTGCTTTCGTTTAAACCCGCCAATCCGCATTACGTCGTGTGTCACGTGGTGATGACTAGTGGGTCATATCCCTATCTCCTTATCCATCAATAAGTAAGGCCAATCCTCGAGCAATAGGGAAATTACAATAGATGATGATGAGCCTTTCGGCACTTACTTTCAAGAGTACTTGTTCCTAGATTCAAATTATAAGCATATTAGGGCAAGCTTTAAATCAAAGTTCGTCCAATCCGAAGTCATATTTATTTAGGTACTAGCTGCCACCCGCGGTTTCACTCCGCGTGGTTCCCGTTCCCGTGGGAATATCAGGATAAAAAGTAACCTACGTTACTCTCCGTCCTTTCAACTAGCTCTATGCCAAAAATCAAGTCGATTGGTTGCTTAGTTAGGGCGTGAAGGATGGACAAACAAACACACTTTCGTATTTATAAATTTTAGTTAGGATCTTATTCAACTAAACTTTAGCACTCGCACAAGATATAAAATTCAGTACAACTTTTAGAAATGCCACACAATTCCAACCATAAAAGGCGAGTGAAGTGTCCCATATGGATGCTGGATCCGCAATACCAGGAGTTTCTAGTTTCTAACAAGGGCTTCGGGTGTGGTCTAAGTTATAAGATACTTTTCTGGAGACACCAGTAAAGTAGCTTTAAACCAGAAAAAAACCAACGGGTTGCATTCTGGGAGTGCCGGCAGAAGTGAAAACCGCTTAAACGAAAATAACACTATATCTTGACCACAACTTCATAAAAAGTTGATGAAAACGGAGACCAAATTGATTTGGCAGGTAGTAATGAGAGATCTTTATATAATGGTTGTTATCAACTATTATGTATACGTAGATCTTTCAACTGTGAGACTTTATGTAATTTGAAATAGGTCAACGGTAAATGGTCTTACGAATTTTCGATCAGGGTCACGTGTCCTGAAGCGACTTCAATATTTTTTACCAATCCCAAAAATTTTAAACTCTGATGTGCACAACGCCGCTAAAGAAGTTTTCACTTCAAAAATCTTACATTTTACACTGGTTCGAAGAAGAAGACGAAGATAATGGTAAATGAGTCAGTTCTGCTATGCTTTTCAATAGTAGTATTGTTTGTACTGTAGTAACAAGAACTGTGTGATAGATCACTATAATACGTACATCTTATGTTTTGGCGAGCACTGTAGGTACATTGAAATAAAACAACTTTTACGGATATCAAACGCGCTATATTTCCACGAACTAAGTTGTAATTGTCCGTATTTTTAGGTTTTTTAGGGGTTTTTTGATTTTCCCGACGTTTCGGCACCTTTACAGCTGCCGTGGTCGTCCCGTGACCACGAACCAGAATAGTTCGCAGTAAGTAAGTTCGAGTCCAAGTGAACCGATTCTCTTAAATCTTATAAACCTTCACATTACCTACATCAAAATATTGAAACGCTTCCGACTTGGACTTTATAACATTCCCTTTATATAAAATTGAAACGCGTTTAGAAATGTACGCTGTAAATAATTTCAACAAAATTCACGCATACATATAGTAAAAGAGGATTCCGTGAGAGGCTCGCTTCCACCTTCAGTCTTATCATTACCTAACATCAGGTATGATGAAGTCTAAGTGATTCCCGCCCTTTATAAAAAAAAAACTTGTTTGATCCTCAGAATCCTGCCGATCTGCCCCCTAATTGTCTAATTTCAAATTCTATCACAATCACTTTCAAAGGTATTGTGATTGTGATAGTGATTTATGGAATTGTGTAACTTATAGTCGCTAACCCTTTCAGAGCGAATGATGTTTTAAATGACACTTCATTTGACACTTCTCCATACATTAGAAAGAAATTTCTGTCACTTTGCTTAGACAGTTCAATTCCTTTCAAATATTAAATAGTGACGGCCTGAAGTATGTTAATATCTTTCAAATGACGAATTAAAAGGGATTGCGATAAATTTTAAAACCCAGTTTATTGGGCCGATAAAATTTAGGTTTGCTGTGAAGAACACTTGTTTGGATTTGATATTTAGATATTCTAAAGTAGGAATAGGTACTATGATAACTAGGTATCAGATTCAGTTTCCAAATACCGAATGCTTACTATACTAAAGGCAGCTGGGCTGGGAGGATAGCTGAGCGAGCAGAATGTCAGTATCATGACAAATGAGTCTGCAAGCTAGACGCTGCACCGAGTTGCGAACTCGGCAAAAACTACTTTCGAATAAGATGAATGGCTCCGAATAGTGCGGGAATAAATTAATGCTTTCTAACGAGCGAGATTTTACTGTGGGTACCTATATCTTATAACTAGCGGATCCTCGCGGCTTTACTCGCGTGGTGCCCGTTCCCGTGGGAATATCGGGATAAAGCCTATGTCACTCGAGAGAAATGTAGCTTTCTAATGGTCTCAGAATTTTCTAAATCGGTCTAGTAGTTCCTAAGATTAGCGCTTTCAAATTCGCTTATACGAGTATCTTGATACAGAGTAACTCGTATATTTGTATTTAAGTACCGTAATTTTGTAATTTAGTACCAGAAAAACTTTAGCCATATCTATCAATACGTCTTCTATAAAGTATCGCTTAGAATAAAATTATAATTATTGGCTATCGATGTTCTAAAATATAATGCTATGTATGTAGTGTCACTCTCTATGAGGACACAATATAAATATTTTATTTAGTGAGGTTGTAACAGAAAAGCAGGGACCATGGGTTTCCATATTTTAAGGCAAATAAAGGTTTTTTTTTTAATTTAATTGCATCAACAAGGAAGTCGCGAAAAAAAAACAGTTTTCCATGCATTTCGTTCGAGTATTCTAGATAACCCAGGAAGCTTCAGAGGGTAAAATTACAACATTTGTTACTGGGCTAGCTCCAAATAAAATAAAAAAAATTGCAAGTTGGTTAGGAAATTATTTTGTAATTTAGAGGAATGTTATAGAGTATTCAACATCGTAACAGTCAACTAATGAATATTAACAAGACAAGCAACATTATTTGTTATTTAATAAAATGAAGTGTCTTTTTAAATACAAATAGACCAACCAAAATTCCCATTCACACATACATAGAGAAAGCCTCATCATAAAAGCAAGTTTAGATTCAAACCAATCTCCACATAGATTTCCACAACAGAAAGAAATCGTTTAATAACCAAATGAATATCAACGTGAGCAGCCAGAGCATCAATCACGGCGTTGTGGGACGAGGGCATTATGTCGTTAGCATTACTCGATTTAAGATAATCGATATACTGACGATGATCGTGTAACACAGGCTTTACGGGTTTTAGCGGCTAATGTTATGTTATCTATTTTTACAGACTGCAAAAAAAAGAGGTTCTCAATTAGTCGGAATCTTTTTTATATAGCATAGGAGCATACGGGCAGTTTTTGTAAGTAGTTTGTTTGACACATTTATTGTGACGGATTTAAGTTTAGACTTGAGCGGAACATTTTTTGGCGTGCATTCTCCACGACAGTGATTTTTTTATTGCCCCAACGCGCGTTGTGACTATAGTCTTATAACATGACATCCACAACAACATGTTATACATACTTATTTATTAAAATATAACATATCCCAAGCACATTTCCCACAAATCTGACACCTGTCAAGCGCATCAAATGCATAATAATATATTAACACGTGTCGAATCAGAGACATTTATCATTTCTAATCCTACGCGTTTCCCGGCAAGATGGATTGTCTCTATTATATACATATTAGACAACAAATATATACGGTTATAAACAGGGTTGTCAAATCAAAGAATCGGATTACACTATCCAATTTTTAAGATAAAATAAAGTCACATTGTAAATCGCACAATAGTGTCGTCAAATTTCAATGGCATGATTATGAGGCATGACCACGATCACTCTGTCAAGAGTGCACGACTAAGAAGGATGTAAAAAAGTTAAAAGAGCAATTAAGTTATGTTCATCCATTGTTTAGTATCCATAAGTTCAATATCACAAGTTCTCAATGAAACTTACCTTGGTTTAATAATCGGTAGAAATAGATTTATTTATTTATTATATTTTTTGGTACCCCAACATACTTGTAGCAGTCTTTAGTGTTGTGATTGTGTAACGAAGTGGGGTGAACATACCATGTTTGTGATTGATAGATGCCTATTTATGAAGCTGAATGCTCGCGATTTTTGGTGATGTATGCCAATGTGCGATGTATGAAGATTGGCAAAATTTTGAGGAAAATAACAAAGTGAAATAATAGGAAAGAAAGACCCTATAGCATTCGTCATTCTTAGGACAATAATAAACCAACCCAACAGGTGCTAGACTATAACTCGTGAAATCAAAGAAAAAGCCTAAAACTTCTTGTGGTACCCCAACATACTAGTATAGGCAACCCTGTTCACAATCTTACAGCTTTTAGTGTTGTGATTGTGTAGCGAAGCGGGGTGAACATATCATATTTGTGATTGATAGATATACTACGTCTTTATCTTAGCCCCATGCCTATTTATGAAGCTGAATGCTTGTGTTGGTTCCGGTTGAAAGGATAGCAGGATAATTAGAACAATCCATCTTGAGTAAACATCGGCTTTTGAAGACAATAACGAAGTGAAATAATGACAAATATAGGTATTTACGAGTTGTTGTATACTTTTAGGGCGCCTTTAAATAAGACGCATAAAGAAGCGCTGCAGTGGCGCCAGTGTGGCGCGCTAGCCGCACCACTACTAGTTTTCAATTCATACAATATCTAGAAGCTCCACTGACGCGCCACTGTCGTGCCACCGACACGTGCCACTCGCACGCTTCTAGAAATTGTATGAAAACTAAGTAGTGGCTAGCGCACCACAACAGTTGCGACACTGCAATGCATCTTCATGCGTCTAATTTGAAGGCGCCTTTAATGCTACTATACTGGTATTTCAGCTATGAAATGATCCAAAATTATTTTAATTATCGGCTTTCAACCGCGCGATTTCAAGCTAGGTTCCCGTTCCAGAGTGAAAATCGGAATAAAATGTTTCCCTTGTTTTAAGCCAGGCTTTAATTAAACTGTCTGTGTGCCAAATTTCATCGAAATTCATTCAGTCTTTTTTAAGTAATTTGAGTAACTAACATCTAAAAACTTTCACAAAGAATAAAAGTATTTGGAAAATAAAATTACTTGACTAGCTAAAATGTTAAAGCATTGCAACTCCAGTTGTTTTATTTAATAAAGTACTAGCAGAAACAGCAACGAGAAACAAAGTTCCCAAAGCTCTGCCCAAGATTTGCTTTATTTCATCACGAATCTACTACGAAATTATGCAGAAAATTTCAGGACGACTGCGGCAATCCCACTAGATAAATCGGTTTTAATTTTCTGAATAGATTATTATAATCGTGGAGCCAACTGGTCTGTATATTAGGGTGAATGAGAAATATCTTCTTTTCGAAATTAAACCTGTGGAATGTGGTGTCTTCGTAATTTGGTCATATTTCTTTTAGTGTTCGTTGTGGCTAGGAATCATTGTAAGCGCAAATACGAAAACGTAGTTTTCCATTCAACAGATGACATATTACGTAGAAGTGCACCAGACCAAAAGATTATATTTGGCCTTTTCATAAAATATTTATAGGGATTATCTATCATCTCTTTTAGATTCTGTATTCATCTTGGTATTGTCTAACGCCCGAAATTAATAACCTATCTGTAGATATGAATTGGGCTAACTGGGATAGTTGCCTAGGATATTTTTTGTTAATATGACCTAAAAAACGATGGTTGCTAGGCAACCAAGCCAGTATCCTAGGGAACTATCTCAGTTAGCCCTATCCATATCTACAGATAGGTTCGCCCACCAGCGATAGGGTATGCATAAGGAGCATTTCCCCCTTCGCAACAAAAGAAAAAAGGAAAAAAAAGTAAGTACCTGTCATACAAAAAAGTAAAACTAAAGCAAGTAACTATGAGACGAAAACATCTGATTCTGAACTTCTTCTACAAAATAACAGTATTTCTGAGATAATAAATTGCAGAACAACGTATTGGTTTTTAAGGTAGACAGCTTCCGCCCGCGGTTTTACCCGCGTAATTTTTCATCCCGATATTCCTAAAGGAACGGGTACCACGCGGATAAAACCGCAGGCGGCCGCTAGTTCTACAATATCGTTCAAAAATATTTAAGCCAAAGTCAATTCTTTCTTCGCCTCTCAAGCACAACTCAATTTCCTGAAGCAGACGTTCCGAACAGTCACATGAACGAGTACGTACGTGTTGGCACGTACACGACGTACGTCGAGGTTAACAGGTGGAAAGTACGATGCCAACCTAATCTTCTTCTATAAGTTCTGTAACATTAAAATGTTAAACTATAAAACCTATACTGTTTTTAAGAGTATAATGTAAGCCTATCACGCCTGCAAATGCAACTATATAAGTTGTAATTGTCCGTAATTTTCGGTTTTTAGGGGTTTTTTTATTTTCTCTACCTGCCTCCTGGGATTGGTTTGATATCCGTAAGGGCCTGCGCAGACGACGGACATTAGAGGACTTTTTGTCCGCCACACGACCTTATTACTAAGAACATAAAGTTGAAATATAACGAAGACTATCGCGTACTTTTCATGGATATACGCGATCTAAATTCAATCTTATTTGGTTAACAATAAAGACGTGTCGCGGACAAAAAGTCCTCCGTGATCCGTCGTCTGCGCTAGCCATAAAGTTGTTTTATTTCAATAAACAGTGCGCGCCAAAACTTAATATGTACGTACTATATAAATTAGTTTCGTTTATTATACACTCTCTTTTTTAATATCAACACTTGCATTTAAAAAAAAATGTTTTTTAGTTTACTCCCTTCTCAACTGTTTTTTGTTTAATGTAAGCCGTGGCAGCCTTTATAAGGCTACACAATTTGCAGAATTCGTTAATGTGTGTTTTAATTCACTTATTTTGTGTTTGCTTTCTTGGTTGTCCAAAGGTGTGTAATAAATGAAAAAGAAATCTTAGAAGGCGTGAAAAAATCAAAACAAATTACTCATCTACTTTATGTAAACGTCTTACTAAGTCCGCTCATTTAAATAAATTGAACGCACTATTGAAACATATTTTTAGGTACAAAACAAACAAAAATACCTATACCTATACCGGATATTTTTATTCAGTAGAGTAATTTGACAGGTGCCAATGTCACTTTATAAAAATAATTAAACTGTAAAGTGTTTTTCAGTTCCAGTTCAGTAAGTATTGAAGTTCTTTTTCATTTTTCATCCATTCACGCACACAAATTCAATATTATCGTTCAATATAGTTGCATTTTAAATTCAGCATTATTTTTACAAATTGACATTGACAACTTGTCAAATCACACTACTGTATAAAAAATCCGACTACACAAATTAATAGTATGTTATGGTTAGCTAGAAGCTGTGTGAAAAAAACATGAGTTTGTCTGCGCACTGCTATACTAAAGACTATGCTTTCTTCCATTTGATAACACTTAAATTGAATATGAAAGGACATCAGGCATTCTGGTCCAAAAAAAAAAGGTGAGCGGCCAGACCCAAGATTATTTGCAATAGGTAGTTCATAGTAAGGCCTAAAAAATAATCTTGGGTCTGGCCGCTCACTTTTATTTTGTACAGATTTTGTAAATCGAAATAGCGACTCAGTTCATGCGGTGACAGCTAAGTCCGTATAATTTTTCTTAGGCCTTTATTTGAACTACCTATTGAAAATAATCTTGGGTCTGGCCGCTCACTTTTTTTTGTCCAGACTTTTTTGACTTGAAATAGCAACTCTCCTCATGCGGTGACAGGGTTAAGTTCATATATATTTTTTTAGGCCTTAGTATGAACTACCTATTAGAAATAATCTTGGGTCTGGCCGCTCACTTTTTTTTTGTCCTGATTTTTGAACTCGAAATAGCAACTCGGTTCATGCGGTGACAGGGTTAAGTCCATATATTTTTTTTTTAGGTCTTTATAGGAACTACCTATTAAAAATAATCCCGGGTCTGTCCGCCTAATGTTATTTGTGTTTTTGCCCAGAATACCTTATCTTTAGTAGCTTCTCAGTTCACGCGGTTACAGGGTTAAGTCCATATATTTTTTTTTAGGTCCTAATATGAACTACCTATTAGAAATAATCTTGGGTCTGGCCGCTCACTTTTTTTTTTGGACCAACTTTGTATGGAGATTGCCTGATGTCCTTTAAACATTTTGTTTTAACGCATCCTCTTTTCTAAAATTATGTCATTTCATCACGCTTAACCTATCCAAATCCGAACGACAGCCCGGGCTGTCGTCGGACCGCACTCGATTATATTCGCTATTATTTTAAAAATAAGACTACCTTTGGCCTGAATATTTTTGACCGAATGCTGTCGTCCGGATTTGGATAGGTTAAATTTCCAATTCATGAAAGTGATCGATTTGCATTGGTCGCCGAATGCCGAATAGACACGAGGCGTTCCGAGCCGTCCCGAGCCGTCGTCACGTACAATATGAGTTACGTGCCCACAGGTGGCGGGACAGCTGGTTCAATGTGAACATAAGTGGACTTTGGAAACTTCTGCAGTAAAAGTAACAAGAACTGCGTCAAAGAGCAATATCGTTGACATAATTAAAACACTATTATTACGTTAACATTAGCAGACTCGAGGTCCGGTACACTGGATGCAAAGATTACCGGTAGGGTTGGCATTAAAAAAACTATCGAAATAGTATCAAGTATTATCGAGCACGTAAAGTCAGAAAATGTAAGGAAAGTGTAGGTCCGTTTACGTCCGGTAGGAACGCTGCTCAATTTAATTAATTTATTTAATTCAAAGTCAATAAGTTGGTTAGTAGCAAACAAAACTTAAAAACTATGTTAGTAACAATACGCAATTTTTTTTTTTTTATCTATATCTATACTAATATTATAAAGAGGAAAGATTTGATTGTTTTTTGTTTGTTTGCTTGTTTGCATTGAATAGGCTCCGAAAGTATGATATGGATGAAATTTGGTACACAATTAGACGATTGTCTGGTTATGAACATAGGATACATTTTATCCCAATATTCTCACAGAAACGGGAACCAATATTATTATTTATGAGTTACTGTCAGGAGCTTGTGCAGTGACCAAGTACTTCAGCAAAGGACCGTCGCAGCGGTTAGCGATTACGGACAGAAGACTATTGGCGATGCAGTGGACTCTGTGCATCAGTAATTAAGAGAAGATACTATGTAAAATTACATCGAACTGATCACAAGTATAGTGTTATAATAGTACATTATGATATAACTGCGGTAAGTTGAAATTTAGAAGAAAGCAGAGGCTGTAATTATCAAAGCGCACGTATGTCATACGATGTTTTATAACATATTTGCGAGGAAATAAATTAAACGAATAAATTTTTAATTACTTGTTAAAGCAGTTATAAAAATATGAACAATTTGTAAAATTGATTATTACGTTGCCAGTTGGCATTTTTAATGTTGTCAAGTCATTCATAAAATCAGTGAGGCAATTCGGTTATATCACATACATTTTTTTACTTTACTTTCTCGATACTTACTCGAAAGTTATTCGAGCTATGCCTACTAAAGTGTGCGCGAATGGGGTCAGAAAAAAACCCATGGGTTATTCATATTTGGAATTAAGTTTCCGTCAACGTCACTACTTATGAATGAAAATATGGCCTGCGATAGCCTGAATGGTGATGGATAAATATAAATACTTAAAATTATTAAGTGCTGTAAAGAGTCAGTCAAGGTATTTTTGTCTATAAGCGAAATGAAGCGATCAGTCGGAGAACTAAGACCTAAAGTAACATGGCTTGAAGGCGAGAAAGTGGTAGTGGGCGGGACGCATATCGAGAAGAACCGAACCGTCGTCGGGGCGCAAAGGTTCTGGAATGGAGACCACGCACCGGAGAATGCTGGAACCGCTGGATACGGGCACCGCAGGAACGATTGTCGTGGAGATCCTTGGGAGGAAGCCTATAACCTGCAGTAGATGTCAAGTGGTTGAGATGAAGATGGTGATAAAACGGTTTTACATAAACTTCAAAGACTTTATTAAACAAGAAATTATAAATTTTGACGCCGCCAAAACAAACAAAAACAAAACACTATTCTATGAAGTAATTAGAGATTGTGTACTCGGTTAATTACATAAAACGACGTCCAGGAAACGTAAAGCAGGCCCCAATAAATTAGCTCCCCCAAGCCACAACTTAGAAGCAATATCAAATTACATCTCTCAAACCAGCTGTGTTCAGTACACACTGTAAAATGTTCGCGCAGCGATAAAACATCCTGTGAGGCACGATAAATTTATTCTTATGTCACCGCAGGAAATCGTGCTTCTTAAACGAAGCAGTAACAAATCGTACAGATATTAAAAAAAAATTAACACAACAGCAACAGATCGAAAAAATTCAAAATATTCCAATCATTTTGAAGAGACTAGCAATATCGGAGGTTGAGGGTCAAGGATGATGATAAAATTATGGGTTCTTCAAAAACCATAGGTACTTTGTGAACAAAGCATGGTAAAAGTTATTAATTTCAGATGCTTAGTTAGAGTTGACAAACCGATTGAAAGGCACAGCAGGCGAAATATAATTTACCAATGGTGACGAGACAAATTAATTCGTTTTTCATCTACTTCATATCATATGAAGTCTATATATAAAAGAGTATAAGATATCGCATATGATTCATATGTTATATTCTTTTATAGATAAGTAAATTATGATTTACCCCTATTGAAGAATAAAGAGCAATAAATGAAGTATTTTCTGAAGTCAACAAAAAAAAAATACCATACTATTGTAAGCTTAAGTTTACAATGTAACTTAATTTTGAAACAACTTAACAATGATTTTTTGTTCCCTGAACACCTTATACTCTTATGTGCGGTAAAAACCAATACATCAGCTTTTCAAAGCGTTTGTTTCTGTTCGATTATCGACTACTTTACTGCAAAGCCAAATCAGCAACAGCAACGACTTATGAAAACACATTGCTTGATCTGGACCAATAAGGAGTGGTAAAAGAAAAATCATCAGTTAGTATTCTTAAAGACGTATCCGTTACATCTACAAACAATTATGCTAAAAATACTATGAAAACAATACGAATTATACTGACATTTGCCCTTCAGAGGGTCATGCGGAGAATTATGAACACAGAAAAAGCACACACACACACACGTCTATTGCCCGTCACAAGTTTTGTATGGATACTAGATGGCTAAATAAATATAAAACATACTAAAATATTTATTTATACATTGAAAAAACACAACCGAGGACATACAGTTCATAAACAGTGAAAACTACTTTCTCTCATTTGATTTAGTAAAAAAAACATTGCTATAGTTTTAATTTAAACCTTCAAGTTTCTTTTAATACCTGCCAAGAACCGAAATGAATAATAAAACTTCTAACATATTATTGTAATGTACCACACTAATAACATTTTAATGTTGCATACCGGACGTATTAACACCTAAATTCCTGGTAGGATCAAATAATAGTCGACATTCGTGTGAAATGGAACAACCTACTATTAGACAGCCAGAGAGAGAGATAATAGCGGGTAGTCGAGGAATATGAGGTTTCTAGGTAAGGTTGCAATGTGAAGCGACAATTACCGTGAAACAGCAATCAAGTAATTATGAAAAGGCATATTAATTGAAATTGAAAATATAATAAAGTAAGTCTCAATAGCGTATCGATTTATCGATATAGACAATAAGTAGGTACTAGTAATAAAAACAAGAAGATATTTCTAATTCTGTAACAAGTAGGTAGGTCTCTATTTATTGTAGGGAGTATCTATTGACTGCTACTGTAGCTGTAGCTTATAATTCTCTCATTCACTCTGTGTATAAGCGACAGGCTAAGAAGAAACTTAGCATGTCGCTTATATACAGAGTGATTGGATAATGGGATGCATATTTACCTAAAGTTGAGGTGTTGGCTGTTATGGAATGCACTTTTGCATGGAAAAAATCCAGCGCCATCTGGAATCCACGGATCTATATAAAAAAATATGTTTTATGAAGCCGCTTCCATAGTTTCCTAGCCAAAAACTACTAAGCTTAGGTAAACATGCATCCGATTATCCGATCTCCGCTTATATATCTGTGAGGACTAAACATCAGTCACCGATTCAGCACTATCAGTAGTTTTGTAAAGATCCTCGCGTGTACAGGTGTAAGGATATAAAACTACTTCGAAAATGTGTAGTCGTAACATGTCGTTATTTAGACAGACATTCCTACCACCGGAGTTTCTTTGATTTTATTTATTGAAAAAGATTCACCAACGACATATCTTTACACATTTAAATATAAAAATTAAAACCTGACTAGACCAAAAGACATGCCACTACAGGTGAATACAGCATTTTTTTTTCTTATATACTAATTAAAATTATATAATAAGTTTTCACAGAAATCTGTATTTGAATGCAAAATATTTTTCTATTTTAATAACCCTTGATCATTTCGTTTGAGCTATCATCAAAATAAATAAAGCTATCCTAACTTATATTATAGATGCGAAAGTCCTTGACGCCCTAACCAAGCAACCAATGGACTTGATCTTTGGCATAAAGTTAGTTGAAAGGCCGCAGAGTAACATAGGCTACTTTTTATCCAGATACTCCCACGGGATCGGGAACCACGCGGGTATTATCAATAAAATGGAAACTATGTAATGCTATATATAACCCGTGTCTTATGTTAGTAACAAGCGATTAAGTAACCCATTTAAAGTTACTCGAACACAGCAACATAGCTTCTTCGGTAACTACAAGTGAGGCACCAAGTTGGGTGCCCATTATGTTCCAATACAAAATTAAGTCACTGCACTGGATATCACGTGCTCGGAACATTTAATATCACTTTAGACTGTTTCCTTAGAGTTGAGTGTTGGCAAAACTTTAGTTCCTGAAAACCATAAAGTGATTCACTCTTAATCAATGTGTTTCAGAAGTGGTGTCGCAGATTTAATTATTGTGCACTGACTGAGTAACGTTCTGTTACAAAATTAAGTCACTGCACTGGATATGACGTGCTTGGAACATCCAATATTACTTTAAAATGTGTACTTAAAGTAAGCAGAACTTCAGTAAGAGTTACTGAACACCCTTAAGTGAAATACTTGCTTAATCAATGTGTTTCAAGTAGTGACGTGGCTTTATTTATTTTGCACTCAGTAACGTTCCGATACAAAATTAAGTCACTGCACTGGATATCACGTGCTTGGAACATCCAATAAAAGGTACTTTAGACTTTGTCCTTAAAGTTGGGAGTTGGCGGAACTTAAACTACTGAAAACCATGAAGTGTTTCACTTTCTTAATCAATATGTTTCAAGTAGTGAAGTAGCTTTTTGTGCATTCAAATGTCCTCCAATCAGAAATGTCTTAAACCTTAATGTTGTAAGTGATCTAAAGCCTCAAGTGTTTGTCACTGTGAAACACACTATACTCGGACTTGTAATTACATGCAGTAAAATGACAGCTCCAGTGTGCCCACTATCAGACAAAGTAAAAATAGTGACGTGACAGAATAATCGTTTGTTCAATTGACATTCAGTTAAAAAATAGTAATGATATTACAAAAATTGGTTGATATAATCTAAACTATTTGGAATGTAAATGTATAGGTCTATAAATCAGTTACACTCGTATTATTAGGGGGTCGTTGTGCTGCCAAATATCATTAATAATATGAAAGAGTTAAGTACTTGCACAAGTTTTTTAATATTAATGTGACAGAATTGGATGGTAATTATTCGACCCGATCCGATACACAAATGGATCGTTATAATGGCATTGGATCGGATCCGTCGATCGATTAAATCATAAGATAGTTGTCTTTAAAATAAACAAAATATTAACTCAAATGTATCAGTGGCAGAAATGTCAGTGCCCTTTGATCGTCGTCTCTTGTTGGTCAATCATACATTAAACGTAAGCCGTAATCGCCTGGATCCGGAGCGATTATAAAAAATACTATTTTTGAGTATTTTAAAATTTTAAGATTAACAAACTTTTAAAAAGTTGAGTAGGTACCTGATTTGAGTATTAAGTTATATTTTGATGGCTTGAATCAATATCTCTGATTTCTTAAAACTTGATTCGATACTAGATCGATCCTAAAAATCGTATGGAATCAAAAGGATCAATACATTGTATAACGATCGATTGCGATCCAGAATATCGATACAAGGCAACCGGATCAAACATCTTTAAAATGAGAAAAAAAGGTGATAGAGCAGCGCCGGTAATTACATCACCAGCAGCGTGGTGTTTTCTTCACAAGCTAACAAGGCAACCGGATTAAACATCTTTAAAATAAGAAAAAAAGGCGATAGAGCAGCGCGCGGTAATTACATCACCAGAAGCGTAGTGTTTTCTTCACGAGCGAACAAGGCAACCGGATCAAACATCTTTAAAATGAGAAAAAAAGGCGATAGAGCAGCGCGCGGTAATTACATCACCAGCAGCGTGGTGTTTTCTTCACGAGCGACATGGCATATTTTTCTTATTATAGCAAAGTAGTATTTTTATCAATATGCTACTATCACACTAAACCACAAATAGTACTAACGATATCTCGATGTTTAAGCTATAATTCGCGACGATAAATAAAGGGAATCTGGCATTATATTTGTAAATTAATAAAAACAATCTTGAGTTTTTTTTCTAATGCTCAAATAATGATTAATTAATTGACTTTTATTTATTATATCCTTAATCGTTATTAATTATATATCTTCAACAAATGAGGTATTTGAATTGAAATAAAATGTTTGTACCTATCGTTTTAATAACATATTTGGCAACTAGTTATTTAAATTCAGCAAATAACTGTATCATCATGATAAATATTTTATTGTCCTTAAATAATTTAATTTGCTAAACTACAACTATTTATTAAATAAGAACCGGCCAAAAATACTACTAAAACAAACCAATTGAATTTGTTCAATTGCTTTTGTCCTCTTCACTAGTAGACTTAGGATGGCCACATTATTTTACGAAATGACAGTTAAAAACATTCAGTATAGCAATACACGTTATGTGAGTCGGTCGACTAAAACTTAAACCTCAAAACACATTGCTCTTAAAACCTTTTACTTGTACAAAAGCAACAAGCAAAACAATATCCAACACAAAAGCAAGAGCAATTTCCTCGGTATCACTAGAACCAATATGGCACCACGTTATAATAACCTAAATAAGCCTGATACAAAATTAAGACACTGCACTACCAGTAATGTGCTCCCAAGATTGGATATTATTTGGATGGTATATACGTATTCTTGGCACGATTAAAGCAAGCTGTTCTAAGTTGGGTTCGAGGCCTGCTTTATAATTTTTTGGCAAATTTTACTTGTTCAAAAGTTACAAGCAAAACAATATCCAACACAAAAAGCAAGAGCTATTTCTTCAGTATCACTATAACCAATGTGGCAGCACGTTTGGGCGCCAATATGTGGCCTGGTACAAAATTAAAACACTGCACTACCAGTAATGTGCTCCCAAGATTAGATATTACTTGGAATCTTCACATTCATGGCACGATTAAGTATTAAATAGCAAGCTATACAAGAAAAGTTAGTTGGGTTCGAGTCCCACCACAGAGCAGTTGGAGACAAGCTGTTTTTATACGAATGGCCTTAACAGAAGGGTATTGTGTTCATGGTTCATAGTCGTGTTTTATGCATTTTCGTTTGTTGTTCTTACTTCTAAAAAAGCAAGAAGCAAAACAATAACCCACACGAAAAGGCCAATATGGCACCACGTTGGGCGCCAATATTGGCCTGATACAAAATTAAGACACTGCGCTTTCAGTAATGTGCTTCCAAGATTGGATATTACTTGGATTGTAGCTCCCCATTCTTGGCACGATTGCGGATTAATAGTAAGTAGTCAATTGTGCGGTTAATATTTTAAGCAACGACAGTTACTCGGGGTGTAATGTTAGAAATAAAATTTTATTGCATTCCTTTCGGTTAATTTGTGTTTTCTTATAAATATTTATTAGTAGCGTAAGTTGTGTGAATGGGTAGATCACTAACGAGGATTTTCTGAATAACAGCAAGAATTCAGTAGATTTTTAACTTTATCTAAACAAACATTGTCTGCTGACTGGACTGAATTTGGAAGAAGACTTTCATTTAATATGGAACTAAGCATCGACGCTAAATCCAAAACTTTTTTTCTATTATTAGACTCGTTTATACGATATGTTCATAGTACAAATAGATACTGCACCTTACAGGAAATAATAAAAATCATTCTCAAATATCGAAACATTCGTTAGATTTTTATTTTTGTATTTGACATTGCTAATTTTTATGTGATAAATGACCTTCAATACTTTAAATTATTTAAAATCGTTATCGTGTCCACTTTCTGTAATGTTCATGATTATTATAAGCCTCATTTTGTTTTATTTGTTATACAAATAAAAACCGAGTTCAAATTACACTAACAAAACGTAATAACGGAACATTTCATGCAATGCAGTACATACTCACAAATAATATCAGGTACAGATATCGACCAGTAATTCGTTTCATTAGTAATAGGACATGGTGACCGATACGTCTGGCCACGGGCGATACATATTGCATGCCAGTAATTCAAAGGTTATGATCGGTAGGGTAGCCATGATCGTAGTATTTTGAAGGATAAACTTTTTAATTACATCCGCCTTTGATAAGAATGCTCTTTAGAAAAGAGACGCAATTGATAAATAATTCAAGTCTGTGCAGATAGAAAATATAGATAAATGCTCTCTCTCTCTTATTGCACACACACACACATAACAGATAAAAGTTTTTTTAACGTTAAATTCTTAATTAAAACCGAATCAAATGCCTACATCGACTGTCAAACTTTTCGTCAAATTTTTCTTTGAATGCGAGGATCCTCCTCTTATTGTTGAAACTTCGATGTGTTCTGAAAGCAATGGGTCGGACTCTTAAAGGTTGTGAGTTGGGTCCTGTCTTAGTGATTTGAAGTCTTTGTTTTTTTTTTGTATAAAATTTAATAAAAAATAATAAATATATATTTATTTTGGTCACCCTTTGACAGAATGCACGCGACCCACCACTTAAGCGCGGCTTACCCGCAACTTATTTACCGAGCAATTTTTGAATAAGTAATGCTTATACCCGCTGGATTACACTGACAAAACCCTTGTATGTAGGAGCATTACATTACAAAAACAAAGTGAAAATAACCTCGCAGAGTAATTATTAACGACCGGTGTTTGTTGACTGACAAGTCTGGTTAGGAATAAAGAAATGTTTTTTTTTATATAAATGATAGGTAGGTACTTTATAACGGCGAAATTTTGAAAATAACCTGCCCCCAAATTGTCTAATTTCAAAATTTTGATTTATGGAATTGTGTAATATATAGTCGCAATCCCTTTCGGAACGAATGATGTTTTGAATGACACTTCATTTGACACTTCTTCATACATTTGAAAGATATTTTCGTCTGTCACTTTGCTTAGACAGTTCAATTTCGTTCATTAAATACCTTTCAAAACGCGTCCCGATGCACAACCCCTATGAAATGTCAAATATTGACGACCTGAAGTATGTAAATATCTTTCAAACGACGAATTGAAAGGGATTACGATAGATTTTAATATTAGACAATTAACCCCCTGTTTGCTAAACGAAGAGATGACGGATGACAGAGTGTAGTGGAGTACAAGGACATGCTGCGCCGATTTTAAATAGAATTGGGATAAGGTCAAGATGATGATGATAAACCTTTTTGAGAGAAGGTTAATTAGCTAATGATGGTGTTAGTTAAAGTAATTTGTATTCACATTTTCCCGCATAAATAATGGACGGTTCCCTTATTACCTAATACATAACATGAATTGACATTCAGTGTGCAAATTATTTTGTCCGTCAAACTGCAAATGACAGTTTGCAGCTTGTTTCACATTAGGCACATCGATCTTGTGTAACGTACGAAATAAGAGCAGTTTTTGAAGTGAAAACTTCTTTAGCGGCTTTGTGCACATCAGTTTAAATTTTTTGGGATTGGTAAAAAATGTTAAAGTCGCCTCAGGTCACGTGACCTGATCGAAAACTCGTAAGACGGAGGGAGAGTAGAGTGCCGGCGCGTCGTAGGAGAGAAAGTAATATCCCCTTCTTTTTTTACCGCGCGGCGAATATGTATGCCAGCTCCTGCTGTTTCGTTTAAGCTGTTTTTACTGCTGTGGCGGCAGCAGTAAAAACTGCCCGGAGTGCAATCCGTTGTTTTTTTAGTACAAATTGTCCAACTTAAACTTACTCTAATAATACTAACTAACTTATCCCAGATATCTCCAGTTCATCATATTCAAACATTTTTCGCAAACAAAACACTATCAAGCTAATCTTCTTTCAAAGATGGTGATTCTAAACGAGAAACAGTAAACCTGCTTCGCAACTAGTTGTCAAATCTGCAACTTGGTAACCGGTAAAAAGATTTAAAACTAAAAGCTGCAATTGCGAGCTTTGGAAGCTTCCCGGAAACAAGACTTACGTGTACTAAATGACGGTCAGTTAAAACAGTGGACGAAATTCAGTAACTTTATCTCTTCGCTAACACACTGCGAATAAAACAAGTGGATTTTTTATCCTTGCGTGGAAATCTAGAGTTTTCCCACCTTCTGTGATCGAAAACACAACTGACGCCGATACATCCATCATCCATCATCAGCCTGTGGACGTCCACTGCTGGACATAGGCCTCTCCTAGCTCACGCCTATTGTGGCGTTCATAGGAGGCTATTACCCTACTGCTACCACGCTGGCCAGACGGGTTGGTAGAGGGTTTGTTTCAAGTTTTCCTTCTCTCGCACAGGTGTTCAATGCGTCGAGCCTCTTAGTCGACTCTTACGACATCCCAGGCATGTAAGGGAGTGGAGACACTTGTATTCTCAGGCCGTCACCACACGGCACACGCCGATACGCCATTGTCCATTTAGAATTGCTAATTGCTTGTATTGTATCATAGCCAGCAATAATCTGCCCCCTAATTGTCTAATTTCAAAATCTATCACAATCCCTTTCAAAGGTATTGTGATTGTGATACTGATTTATGGAATTGCGTATCTCATAGTCGCAATCACTTTCGGAACGAAAGACGTTTAAGGTAAGAAAGGTATTTACGAGCTTCTCGCCACCACTTTATGACATGTGAAAGGAATTGTGAAAGGGACGCGTTTTGAAATGTATTGAATGAACGAAATAAAACTAAGCAAAGTGCCACACAAAAATATCCTTCAAATATATGATGAAATGTCACCTCTTAATATCATTCAAAAGATCATTCGTTTCAAAAGTGATTGCGACTCCAAGATACACAATTCTATCAATTGCTATCACAATCACTACACCTTTGAAAGGGATTACGATAGATTTCAAAATTAGAAAAAAAGGGGCAGGTAATCATTTAACTGACACAACATCAGCAAACTCATATCCACAAGTTTCCCAACCCGTCAAACGAAAATATCTTTGACTGACACCAAAGTTCATGTTTGCCGCGTGACTGGGCGATATCACGATGACTCTGGCGCTGGTAATAAATCGATGCTTTTTTTTATTTATCATACCTGATGTTAAGTATTGATAAAACTGAAGATGGAAGCGAGCCTTTCCCGGAATCCTCAACCACTGAAAAACTGGCTATCTTATCTCTAACTGCCGGAACACAACAATGGTTAAAACATTGTTGTTATGGCGTTAGACTTAGATAAGATGGTGGTAGCTAGCCAGACGGACTCACAACAAGTCCTAGCACCATCCAAACCGAATACAATATGTACCCCCCGCTTGGAATCAAATCCGGGACCCCTGGGTCTGATACCGGTGGTTGTAACCACTAGACCACAAAGGCGGCTAATGCTAAAAAAAGAAGAACACAACTTAAGCATATGTAGATAATCTAACCAATTTCTACACATTACTAAGAACCTTCGAAGATTTCGTTTAAACTAGTGATTAGGCGCCAGGTAATCTTATAACTGACACACCAACATACTCACTCATACCCACAACCCGTCAAACGCCAATATCTTTGACTGACACCAAAGGTCATATTTGCCGCGTGACTGGGCGATATCACGATGACTTGCCGGTAACAAATTGATGCTTCATCCCCTGATCGGGTCGTTACAAAGATATTTCATTATTTGTGAAAATTTTCAGAGGCTCATCTCATAAAGTTAGCGCCCGTGGGAAAACGGGGAACTCATCTATATGGTAATGCAAGGTCTATATGACTGAGCTAGTTTAAAGTTATTAAATATAATTTGTTTGTTAACTGTTGCTGGTTTGAATAGGCTAATATCTGGAAGTACCAGTCTCCGACAAAATATTTTGTAAGTGTATTAGAAGACAAAAAGTAACAGACAGACAAACCAAACTTCTCTTTTTCCAAACTTCAACCCCATTATTATTAATGCTCTATTTTGAGTCGGACTTATACTCAAATAAAAGGATCAAAATTAACAAGTAAAACGAAACAATCATACCCTTACTAAGTATCGTTCGTCGTTTAAGCCACATAACACCCACTGCTGGATATAGGCCTCACTGCTAAGTATAGGTATAGACCTCAGGCGGGTTGGCGATCGCGGTATGGCCAAGTATTGTAGGAGACGCTGCCCGTCTCCTGAAGGCCGAGTCCCTTAGTCGCCTTTTACGACACCCACGGGATGAGAGGGGGTAGTGCTATTCTAAGCCGACACTACACAGCTTACTAAGAACATTAGTAAAGAATTGAAGACTTGTGTCAAGAAAGAAAGAAAGAAATAAGTAACAAAAAGCTCTTAGCTGAGAGAGAGAGGTCTACTACGAATACACATCGCAATAGCGACGTTTCACCAAACATCGGACCTTATTTTGATTCTAATAAAGACAAAAACGTTCGTCCGAATATCGTTTGTTTTTCGGAGTACACCCCTGCACCTCCCGCAGTGATATCGAACTCGTCTCGATGATATCGAACCAAATTAATTACTCGTACAGTCAACAACACGCACACTTTGACCTTGAAACGCCCTTACGTCGCTTGTACTAGCGGCGGTTGTCGTAGTGCAAGTGTCAAGCCGTACCTACTGTTGACCTTACCTACCCGTGATACCCGTCACGTTTGACATCGGCAGATATAAGGGACGGATGATTAATCGCCTAAATGTCTGAAAGAAATTACCTAGAATGTCGTTATATAAGATCAGATCAGAAACGGATTATTACGATAGAAGTGATAAGGATTATTCGACGCTCGGATGATGTGTAATAATCGCCTACACCAACTTTGGGTAAATATGGGGGAAACATAGAACTTCCATAATCTATTTTGTTTCTGTCTTTTTGTTTGTTCCCTTCCTTCATGCCTTAACTAATCGACTTGATTTTTGGCATAGAGCTAGTTGAAAGGACGGAGTCCGATATCGATATCCCTACGTACCTACCACTGGTGGTATGGTGGGTTAGCTAAAAAATACTGGCTTAAACAACCGGGATTACTGCACGCTAAGTCTCTTATAGAAGGATACTCGTTAAAACGAACTGCAGAGCTTTTAGAGCTCAGCAGGACGAACATCTGTTCGATTGTCAGAGCCTTAACCGGACACTGATAATTAAACAGGCACCAATTTCACATGAAATTGAGTGATACTGATATTTGCCGCTACTGTAAACAGGAGAGGGTGACACCAAAGCACCTTCTGTGTGACTGCGGGCCATTTATGCACAAACGCAGTATTCACCTGGGTCGCCACATCGTCGATCCAGAGGAACTACAATCTCTAAAAGCTAGGAAGATTCTTGACTTTCTGGAAGCAACCGGGCTAAAAGAGGTACTATAAATAGGTGGCGAGTTACAATAGATCTCTTAGGTCGCAGTGACTACAGCCCTCAACAGGGTTGCAAAGCCCCTAAATCCTCAAATAATAATAATAAAAATGGTGGGTTGGTGGGTCTAAAACTATACCACTGAAAAAAAAATTGCTGTGAAAACTAGTAGATATATTACTAAAAAAAGTCTGTCACATATATAACTACTTTACTAATAAACATTATAACACCACGAGAACGGGAACCACGCGAGTGAAACCGCGGGCGGCCTCTAATCCATAAGGAAGGCCAGTGCCCTAGCAGCATTAAAAACGGCTATTAATGGTAGAATATCGTACTATTAACTGAAAAAATAAATAATTTTGCGGATGGAATAGATATCAATTAAGCTGAAAAATAAGATAAGAAAAAAAAATCAGTTTCAAATTATTTCTTTACTTGCTTTATAAAACAATGTTCGCTAAAGTTTATCCCACTATAGATATAAGAAATAAGATATAACAAAATAAGATATCTTCTCCCTAATTTATCGTACGCGCAATAAAACCTTTTTACAACTGCCAACATAAATCTAAATACATTCATAAAATCATGATGCCTCCCACTAAAAAGGTCACCGACTTCCAGAAAAGATACAGAAAATATAAAGACGCTAGCCATCGCGTTATCTGGAGAAAACAAAACAGAAGGCTGTTAATAGTAGCTATAAACTTGAAGAGGGCACTTGAAGACGGGCCTTGCAAATGTAGGGTGCAATACGTATCGGCAAGCGCAAGGATAATCCCAATTTTTGTACTGTTTTAAACAATAACAAAATTTATGATTTTGTAATTTTTGCATTTTTCAATGCTATTTTTATACTTATGGTAAATTTTAAATAGAAAAATATTGGAAAAAATTAACTCGGCCACAAGTGAATTCTCTGACTGGAATCGAACCAGCGACCTTTGGAAATCCGGTCCAATGCTCTTGGACATTATAACATAGCAATAACAAAACTTTAGAAGTATCAGAAACTCTTGGCTCAAAAAACGGAATACGGAATACTCTACAGAAACATAACATAATTATCGGTTTGATTGGTGGTACTGTAGGACTTTTGTAAGTCTACCTGGCTAGCTACGACCATCTTATCCAGTGGTCGGATTCAATACTAAAAATTCTTAAACTCAACTCAAAGCAAAATATTAACATAACAACTTGCATGCACGAGCATGAGTGACGTTGGAGACGTTTTCCACTTGCAATTCTCAAATCAGAAACTGACCATCAGTCTGACGCCATACCAATAATTTTTTTAGAATCGTTGTGTTCCGGCAGTTGGAGATAAAATACCCAGCTTCTTAATGGTTGAGGTTTTAGGAAGAGGCGCGCTTCCACCTTCAACCTTATGATTAAGTTAAAGACCTGGTAAAAAAACTTTACATTGGCTTTGATTGGTAAAATTTTTTTTTACAGATGCCCCGATTTACTTATTTTTACGAGACCATTTCCCATTGTACCACTAAACCACAGCCACCGTACTCAATCAAATCTCCGAGACACACAGCTATAAAGTTCAGTGCATACGGTCGGTCGTGCGTTTTCATTTCGGCGTTCGCAAGTCGGCGGCGATTTTCATTAGGGTGTTTTCTTTTGTTTTCCAAAATAGAAACGGGGTGCACTATGTTTTTAGGTAGTATTGCAATGTGAACAGGGTATTTAGTTTAGTAATGATGATGATTTGTGAATGTTCCCGCAGACGTTCACATTCTTGTATGTGTATCATCTGTTAACATACTTACCAAATGGGGTTTTCCCAGAATGGATAAAGTTAGGGTTAAAACATACTCCCACACATTTAAAGAGGATCTAACGCCATCGAATGAAGAAAGAAGTTTATTTGAACTTTTCTTCATTGTGAGTGTATTTTTAACTGAATCTTTTTTAATCATAACTTGGTCTGATCTATGACTATAACTCAACTGCAATCATTTTTGCTTAACTTACTTAGAAACTTATCCAGCATATGTAACAAACTAAAGGTCACAGAATCTTAGCACCACTGCATTATCAAGTACTAGCTTCCACTCGCGGTTTCACCCGCGTGGACCCGTTCCTGTAAGAATATCGGGATAAAAAGTAGCCTATGTTACTCTCCGTCCTTTCAACTAACTCTATGCCAAAAATTAAGTCGATTGGTTGGATAGTTAGTGCGTGAAGGAAGGACAAACAAACACACTTTCGCATTTATAATATTAGTTCGGATAAAAAAAAAACAAAAAAAAAGGATGTTGCGGTTATCGGCTCCTAACACGCATGCGTGATCAATCCACTTGATTGGACGACTACGAATGAAGAATTGCACGTCAAGTCTTGAGACGTCTAATGAAGAACGGGATGGTGTGACTGACCAAAAATTTTAAAAACCTAGGTTGTTCCGAAAATTTATAGCCACAGAATAAATAAAACCTCTTCTTTGATGAAACTATTTTGAATTGACGGCCAATTTCAACACAAACTTCCAACAATGGTCGTCTCGCGGGAAGCTTTTCGTGCTATGATTTTCTATGATTATAAACGAGGGTTAACCTTCAAGGAATCTCAAGAACATTTACAAGCTGCTTTTGGGGAGTCTGCTCCTGCGTTAGCAACAATTACTTGTGAATTTAAACGTGGTCGAGAGAACTTAAACGATGACCACCAACTGCAGTAACTCATGAAAACAGGGTAGAGTGGCTATTGCGAGAGAATAGACATATTACACATCGAGAGATACAGGCTGAACTAAACATTGGATCACAGGCAGTTTCCACCATATTGCATGAACACCATAAAGTTAGGAAGCTTGCTTTGCGATGGATACCTCATTCTTTCAACGATGAGTAAAATGCCGTCGTGTTGAGTGGTGCAAAGGACAATGCCAAATCGTGCCTGACCATGCGCAAAGCCAGCGTCTATATTCATTTTAGGGTTTAAAAGTTAAATACAAAAAAAGGCTACACTAATTTCCTGCATTACCATTATTTTTATTTCGTTTTACGCTTCCCATGACAGGCAAAGGCTGTAGGTAGATAAAGCCATATCGTGCCAGTGCTGTTTAAACGTATTTTCCGTGTTATTTTCTAGATTTCTTGAATATCTTTTGCGGGAAGTATTATAACGTTGAGTTGAGTAATCCTCCGTTGGACCCACATTTCTGATCAAAGTGAGATTTGTGCTGTGCGTAAAACGTTGAGTAAACTACAACGGTGTTGCAGGAACTTTTTATATTATTTAACTTTTAAAACCCAAACTGTTTTTTTTTATTAATTAAGAAATTGAAACCATAATTAAAAAGATAAATTTTAATGCATATTTGCTTAAAGCGCCGGTTTTGCGCATCTTAGGCGATATCCTTATGTAAATCTGGCATTCTCCTTTATGTTAGAAAATTTCGAAGAAGGAACTTCGCAAAACGTATCCTACATTTTTACAACTGACGAATCATGGATATATAGCCACGATTCTCTCACGAAGCAGCAATCCACGCAATGGGTGTTTGGAGAGGATTTGCCTACAAAAGTTGTTCGCGGTCGGAGCGTTAATAAAACAATGATAGCGGTTTTTTCGACGCAGTAAACCAGTAGCAGTAATTCCGATAGAAGGCCGTAGAACAGTTACTAGTGAATGGCATAGCGAAGTTTGTTTTGCCTCAAGCTTTCGGGGAGTTGGATAGCGAGCGCCCAAGGAGCGGTGTTTGTGGCATTCTTTTTCACCAAGATAACGCGCCCGCTCACACAGCTGCTAGAACCATGGACTATTTGACAACTTCGGGGGTACATGTTACCCCATTTTCCGTACAGTACCCCATTCTCAGTACTCCTGCGATTTTTTTTTATTTCTTACGGTAAAAAGAAATGCTTCGTGGGCGAAAATTTAGCACTGCAGACAAGGCCGTCGAAGAATTTCGGCGGTTATTTTTAGACCACCCGCAAGACACGTTTTTTAAATGTTTTGAAAGCTGGTTCACCTGAATGCATAAGTGCATTGGGATTGGAGAGGGGTATTTTGAAAAGGTGTAAATAACTTTTTTTATATTCTAACTATTTTTCTTTTCACTAACTATTTTTGGAACAGGCCCCGTACTTACTTAACAAAATATTAAGTTTCAATAATTTGATTTCATTTCATAGCAACCGCTAATATCGAGACAACAAAGCTCTATAAGATTATCTTTTTCCGAGGATAGGTTATTGAAACCGACGCGAACGACGACGGTTAGTAATCTAAGCTATTATTAAGTTTAGGAACCTGAGCATCACAACATTATCAAGTTTATGCATATTCTCTATACTCTAGCTCCCGATTCCCATCCCAAAACCGGTAGTTAACCGAACACGTAAAAGCTAAAGGATGCTGCGGTTACCGGCTCCTAGCACGCATGCGTGACTAATCCACTTGATTGGACGACGCTACGAATGAAGAATTACACATCAAGTCTTGAGACATCTAATGAGGAACGGGGAAGCTTTACTGACTAGAACGGAGAAAGACTTCTAAAAGACGTAATATAATATCATCATTAACATTTGTAATACATACAACTAATAAAGAGGTTAATAAATCTAGAATATAAGAGTCGCAAAATACGTACGTTAGTTACCTTACTCGTATACAGGGTGGAAAAAAAGTCGGAACCCTAAATATGTAAACAATTTTTTTTATCTTCACGAACATTGCTTTATTTTCAAAAATAAGTTAAACTGCATTTAAAGATTTTTGATAAGTCACTTACATGCACCGGGAATCGAACCGGCTTAAATGAGAAAAAATAACACCTTGGACTTTTATGTGTTCCATTCTGTATAACAGAGATCTTAGAAAGTAAGACTTACAAATACTCGTAGATCTAAATATGCAATGCAGAAGGATACAACGTTGGCTTACCTGAAAAATAAAAGTTTAATTTAATCTATGATTTCACAAGCTTACACACATAAAATTAAAAAGATCAATCATCATATCAGCCTGTTACTATTATATTCCTATTTTTATGACAGGCCTTTGTTACGAATTAAATAAGAGGATGGAGTATCATCATATCCCAGCATACAAATCAATGTAATAAATAGATGAAACCGACGGCGTAACGATGCACGGATATGGACTTTTTGATATAAAACTATAGCATGGTTACAGTTGTTACAAATCTGGTAATAACATATATATTTCTTCATACCTTTATCTAGATTCGTATAGTTTCAAAAAGACGTTTTATGATTTTGCCTCGACACTTTTTCTTTTCGAAAAGACCTCTAAAAAAAAAAGACCTCTAGAAAAATATAGGAAAATTCAAGATTATTCTTAAATAGGGTTACTTACACTATTGGAAATTGGTTTAATAAGTGGACACCCATAATATTAAGGATCGTATAGAAGCATTTTTTTTAAATCGCTGTAGTTTTTTAATACGAAGTGATTTTGTTTTTTTTTGCCTAATCTGCAAAATCGGTCTCGCTCCGCGTGCTTTCTTCATAATTCCGATAGGGATACGGATCATTTCAATACCGGTTTTCGTAGTAGTCTCACCGAAAGTTGTGTAGATTAGTGTTTGCCTATTGTTCCCTATTTACTGATAGAGGTTGCTGTTTTTTTAAAAATAATAGTAATATTTTAGACATGACAATTATTATCCTACTAATATCATAAATGTGAAAGTTTGTTCGTTTGTTTGTTACTCTTTCGCCCAAAAACTACTGAATCGATTTGTATGAAATTTCGCACAATTATAAAAGATAGCCTGGATTAAAACATATGCTACTTTTTTATCCCGATATTCTCACGGGAACGAAAACCAAGCGGATGAAACCGGGGTGGCAGCTAGTATTTTAAATTTTTCATTATTTTCTTTTAACATAAGTCTGACTGCGGAGATACGAGTTGTTATTTCCCAGTACCTATATAGTGCAAATGTTTTGTGATGTGAAGGCTCTCTCTTCTACTTCTTGCATGGACTATGTTATAGTTCCTCTTACACAGTTATTCCATGCTCTTCAATAATAATATTGGCTCGGAATCATATTATGTATGTATATTTTTAAGAGGAGCCCGTGGCGCAGTGGTTCACCCGCTCGGCCTGCGATTGTTGAGGTTAAGCAACTTTCGCAGTGGTCGGTAAAGGGATGGGTGACCAAAAATTTACTATCTCGAGCTCCTCCGTGCTTCGGAGGGGGCACGTCATTTGCAGTCGTTAAAACCCACCAATCCGCATTGGGCCCGCGTGGTGGGTCATGGCCTGTTCTCCTTATCCATCCATAAGGAAGGCCAGTTCCCCAGCAGTGGGGACATTAAAAATGGCTGATGACGATGTATATTTAACAGAAAAACCTAATGGGGTTTGATTTTTTGAGATTAATTTAATAATTTAATTCCCAATTCCATTCAGACGCGAAACACCCAACATTTTAATCGAGTGCCTCTACCACTAAATAACTTAACACCGTTTAAGTTGCAACTCGATTAACCTCAAACGAGCATACACGGCGTCGAAACAATTTCGCCTCGAACCCGCGACCGTGTGACGTTTAATTATTGCACTGCAAGATGAATTGGCGCCAAACGTAGCGCGGGAATCGAACTGTCAAACGGAATGCGACCGCCAATTATTTATCTGTGCTCATAATTCTGACGTGCAGGTTAATTTTGCGCGGGAAATGGTGACTGCGCGTATTGTTGCAGCCGAATAGTCATAATGTGGAATTAATATATCATTTTAATTAACTGACCGACCATAAAGCCATATTTAATTATGTCTTTGGTTCCCAATATGAATATTTGTGTTTGTTCTGTGTCTGGATGTTTAAGTATGTTGCTTCTGAATTACTATTATCCATTGTTTCAGATCAGTTTTTGGCATTACGGCCTATTACATGTACTTTTGGCATTATACTACTTTTTTTATTACTTAGAGTGTACAACAAACACATCAAAGAAGCGTCACCATAATCAAATAGTACTAAGGTCAAAAAAGACCATTGAATTCCAGTTCGAAAACCCAACCATATTCAGAATATTAAATAAAAGCTCCAAGTGTACTCCGAACATAAAAGATATTCACCGCCGCTAGGGCTGCTCCAACCGAAATTCGAAAAGTTTCTTATCTTTAACTCTTTTTATACAGCCGGTCGTCGATAAAATAAATAAACTTAAACTTACGGGGACGTGTGGGAGTTTGGAACAAATAAAAAACTGTTTTGTTGGATACAGAAGGATATAAGTTTACAGCCCATTCGCGTTCGGATGTTAACTTCAGCTATTAAAGTACAGAGGCCTTACCATCAACTGTAATGCAATTCATTGTAGGTTGTGAGAGTGGGATGCTGCCATATGGCGCGTCTAGCGGCGTTCCGCTCTGACTACCTGAAAGTAACCTAAAATGAATCGCATTACAGTTGATGGTAAGCCCCCAGTTGTTTAAGTGAAATCATGCTTTATGCTATATTTTATAGACGCAGTAAAACTGACTGATCAATCTGATCATCCGCGGACTATTACCCAATCATGATATTCGTTATATAAGATTTTAAACTTTCGCGTTCCATTATAATTAAATATTAAAACAACGGGATTAAAACGCCGCGCACCGCCAGTCTGTTTGTGACCACGGCTATTGCAACAGAGCCGAAACGTCAAGTACATAGTTGTACTACATAATAAATTTCGCGTTTTAGCCCCCTTGTTTTAATATTTAATCATGATATTAGTGTCTAGCTATTTTCCTTTTTTTTATGAACGACGGGGAAACTCTTATCTTTCATCATACCTGATGTTAAGTATTGATAATAAGGCTGAAGATGGAAGCGAACCTCTCTCGGAATCCTCAATCGCTGAGGAACTGGCTATCTTATCTCTCTGCCGGAACACAACAATGCTGAAAACATTGTTGTTATGGCGTCAGACTTAGATAAGTCCTACCACCAACCAAACCGAATACAATATGTACCCCCGCCGGGAATCGAACCTGGGACCTCTGGGTCTGATACCGGTGGTTGTACCACTAGACCACAGAGGCGGTTAATTTGCGAGGCAATTGCTTTAAATATCTAGATTTCTTTGCTACGAGTTCTAGGGCCTTACCATCAACTTATTGCGATTCTTTTTAGGTTGTGAGAGTGGGATGCTGCCATACGGCGCGTATCTCACTCTTACTAACTTAAAATAACCTGAAACGAAGCGCATTACAGTTGATGGTAGACCCCCTTATATCCGTAACCATTTGAGTAAGGGATTTAACGTTTGAATCTTAGAATACTCAAACGCTTGTAACTTTGAGAGCTACTTAAGCATGTTTAAGCAGCTTTTGTTTCTCAAAGTTAAGAAGAGTTTTAGTACCTCTTCGAGCGTACTACTTTAGCTCGGAATCAAATCAATGTTGTTTGATGTTATATCACTTTTAACCGCCTCTGTGGTTTAGTGGTACAACCACCGGTATCAGATTTCCAGCGGGGATTCATATTGAATTTTTGGTTGGTGGTAGGACTTGTTGTAAGTCCGCCTAGCTGGCTAGCTACCACCATTTAGTCTAACTCTGACGCCATAACAACAATGTTTTCAGCATTGTTGTGTATCGGCAGTTAAAGATAAGATAAGATAGGATTCCGAAAGAGGCTCGCTTCCATCTTCAGCCTTATCAATACTTGACATCAGGTATGATGAAGGCTAAGAGTGTCTTCATTGTTCATAAAAAAAAAAAAAAAAATTAATATTCATAAAATAAAAAAAAAACTTTACCCACTAAACTTTGAAGTTGGATGACTTTTTAAAATCAAATTGCATTGACTAATTAGTGATGATTTACGTGATAATGACTTTAAATGAAATTATGAAAATAAAAGTACGTATCTGGCTTACAATAGTTACAATAAACCACATACGATAAACTTTAACATCAGATGCATTGTTGTATGCTACATACAGTACCAACACCACGTAAATAAGCTTGGTATGCTGTCTACTGTACAATGCTATGTTACTTTTTCTCTCTTTGTAGAGATAAATAGCACTAGTATTAGTACAACTATATCTATTACTAGCGGCCGCTCGCGGTTTCACCCGCTTCGTTCCCGTTCCCGCGGAAATATCGGGATAAAAAGTATCCTATGTTCATAACTAGGGTATCTACTATCTGTGTGCCAAATTTCACTCAAATCCATTCAGTACTTTTGGAGCCTATTCAATGCAAAAAAAACAACCAATTAAATTTTTCCTCCCCAAAATATTAATATAGATCAGTGTTTCCCAATTAGTGGTACGCGTACCCCTAGGGGTACGTGAGGTAGCATCAAGGGGTACGCGAGCAATCTCTTAACTAAGATATTTAATTAGTAAAAAATAATTATCTATGGAATATAATGTAATAAAGGGGTACGCGAGTTTGAAGCCTTTTTTGGAGTGGTAAGTAGATAAACTAATTAGGAACATCGGGAATCAATCGGGAATCGGGAACTGGTACAGATGATAAGCGGGATTTTAACCATGTTTGTATTTGATGTCGAGTCCCTGATATTTCGGGACAGTTGCATGCGCTAACATCACGGAGTAACTTTTACTATTAATACAGGCTAAAAATATTTTCAAAGCAGAATATTTTCTATAAACTAAATTGACAACCCTAAAAGATTATGCATCAAACGTTGCACACTCGTGATCCGTACCATCCAACCTTCGGACCCGATTCAAGTTTGGAACGCAATCCTTTCGCAATTCAAATCTGCACGAACCAACAGGAAGGATCGAATGTGTTCCTTATTCGACATTTGAAAAACATTCGAATAGTGAATTTGAAATGAGAACCGTGTTTGCTTTCGCAGGATTTCAATATCGTTTCAACTGTCTTTTACCATATGGAGACGTAATACTAACGTAAATAGGGCCGAAAGATTTTATATCGCTGCCAAATACAACACACACAATCGAATATTATTGTTCATCTGATGTGAAACCGAATACAACCAACTAAAATATGTTAGTATGTGCCACTGGGAATCTTGTCTAAGTGGTATTCCCCCCAGAAAATGGCACATCTTTTGTCCTACCCTACGTGTACTTTACGTGGCCACTGACAGTGCCGTAGCTAAATTTTAGTCCTCAGAAATATAAGCCAGAGTGGGCAAACCAAGAAAAAGAAGAGGGAATCGTAGCCGGGACAGAACAGATTTCTGAAGCGTTACCACTAGACCGTAGAAGCCGTTAAATATATCAGCTTTTTTTTACATCTTATATATTGACAGCGTAACATCCGCCATACAATTTCCACAATGTGGAGTATTTCATTCATTTCATAAAGTAACTCGCAATATTGTACATCAAATGTCATTTTATTCGACAAAATCGTATTCATTTGTATAAATGGTTCGGAATCGAGTTGAGTAGGGTTGTCAATGTTCTAAACTTGACGTGATTTATAGTTAAATAAAATGTCATATTTAATTTAATAAAGCCTTACAATATAAACAAAAAAATATCCACATAAGAACATGTTTACATTATTATTAGATACCTATAAAGTGGTTAAAATCGTGTAATTTCATGGAAAATCAGATAATCATTTCATTTGGATCTCTAAGGTTTTCATAAGTACGGCTTTCTTACGATCAAATATCTATAATTTGCTCAAGCAGCATTTTTAATTACCTTTGTCTAATGCTAAGGTAATTATTTTTTGTTTATATTGAAACGCAGGTCTTTATGACCACATTTCGATTTGACCTATTTTCCCTCAAAATTATTATATCAGACTTTTTAAGTCGTTTTCTCAACTGACAGCCCTATTACGAAACGTAAATATTTCCAAGTTGTCACGGAAATTGTCCGTTCGCTTTTACAACTGTATTCATATTGGAGTTGATAAAATTAACGAAATAAACAGATGGGAATAAACCTAATTTCCTCTGCAGACATGGAAAGCAATTCTATAAATCAATAAAAAACTTTTAAATCGATCGGTAACTTCCGATTGAATTTAGAAATAGAAGAGATTGTCTTTGAAATTACATTTTAAGTTCACTATCATCCATCTTCAGTCTGTGGACGCCCACTGCTGGACATAGGCCTCTCCTAGCTCACGCCTATTGTGGCGTTCATAGGAGGCTATTAGCCTACTGCTACCACGCTGGCCAGACGGGTTGGTAGAGGGTTTGTTTCAAGTTTTCCTTCTCTCGCACAGGTGTTCAATGCGTCGAGCCTCTTAGTCGACTCTTACGACATCCCAGGTATGTAAGGGAGTGGTGACACTTGTATTCTTAGGCCGTCACCACACACGGTTTCACAGTCACTACAGAGACTAAAATAAACATTTTAGTGAAACAGTTAAGTTAGTTAGTTAGTTGAAAATATGATTTGTCACATGATTTCAAAGAATTAAGCATATTTAGCAAGTACCTACGTATGTTCATCATTGGTACTCAGGCTTAATTAAATCCTCATACATGGCTTTTAGCCGAATCCTGTATTTCGTTCGATTCATATTTTACCATAAGTAGAATTTGAGCAAAAGTGAAATACGAAAGTGTCGTCTAAAATCTTGGCGACTGCGATCGCCATGATACACTAAAACCTCAATAGGGGATGAGAAAATGCTCATAATAATGAAAGCTTTATAAGTATCAAACCTTTATAAAAGCTAACAAGTCCATAGAATTAAACATTCGTCTGAAAGCGAGCCACCATAAAAACAATGTTAAAACCAGTCTCCCCTCAATGCGCTTCTGAAAGCCACCTCACAAACTCTACACGTCCAACCATAACCTAATTCGAAATAGGCCGCGGTTCCGAAGCGAGCGACTGGGGCAGCGGAAAGCGGAAAATAACACATGGAACAAGCCGTTGCTGCAATCGTTGTAGTCGTTGATAACAAGCTAGATTTGTTACTTTCGTATATGAAAATATGCACCAAACAATGTATTTGACACAATATGACAGTCTTTGACAGACATCATCATAATCAGCTATTTTATGTCCCTACTGCTGGCTAGGGCACTGGCCTTCCTTATGGATGAGTAAGGTAATGTTCTATTTTTTTTTATAAAATCTTTAATGTAACCTTTACTTGATTGAATACTGACGAAATTACAATAGTATTAAATAACAATCATTATCATTACACATACACACACATTTAAAATACTTTTGCTTTATTACAGTACGGTTAACAGCACGTACGGCTTTAAATTTGCACTACGAATACCGCCGCTATTACGAGCGACATAAGGACTCTCAAGGTAAAAGTGTGAAGCTGCTGCTGACTGTACTTACAGTTTACCTAAACCTGCTGAAAATTATAATATTCTAATGTTTATAAAATGTAAACCTATTAATCTGCCCATTTCTTTCTGTTAAATATACAGAAAAACAGCTTTCTTAAAACTTGTCTAAAGTTTATCACCTCGATAGCGATATTGAAATTGCTTGAAAACTGGCAGTATCGAAACCGCTGTGACAACAGCCACAGCCTAGGTACAAAAGCATCCATTGTTCCCAAACTTCTTTGCCCTAACAGGCTTTTAAAAACTTAGCGAGTTTTTCTCGGGCGACCGCGGCCGCGACTGATTCCAGCAAGAACATTACCAGTTAAAAAGCTGCTTTTCGAAGGGTTGAAGTGACCTTTCGATTGTTTTTAAGGATTTCGTTATTAGATTTGGCAAATGGCACTCGGTTTAATCTGTGAAAGAGCTCTTGGGATGGTATTGAAAGTCAGCCTAGCGATCAAAGCGTTTGGTTTAAAAATTATAAAGGTTTTGTTAAGATATAAGACTTGACTAAAACGAAAAATATGTAGCATAATTCCGCAAGGAAAACTTACATGCAAGATGCACCGCCCGCCCGCCCGCCCGCAAAGAACTCGGAAGTCTCAGTGCTGATATTGCACGGTCTAACAACTCCTGAGGATGCTCCGTGTGTGGGCGAAACACGTGTAGAGTAGTCGGTGAAGGTGCGAGGTGTGTCACTGTGTTGTATCTGCATTTATTTGCGGGCGCGGGCGGTGCATCTTGCATGTAAGTTTTTCTTGCGGAATTATGCTACCTATTTTCGTTTTCTACTAAGATATGAATTTCCCCCAAGTAACGCCAGATTATATCAAATATAAGACTTGACATAAAACGAAGTATAAAGTAAATTATTAATATTATAAATGCGAAAGTGTGTTCACTTCACGCCCTAACTAAGCTACTAATCGATTTGATTTCTGGCAACGGGACGGGAATAGTAGTTTATGTACATAACTAGGTATCACAATAAAACTCATGTATAATCAAATAACCCTCATTATTTATCAGTTTCATACGCAAGAGGCACAAAGTTTTGTTTACAGACGAGCTTCCCGTATTTTGACTAAAGTACAGAATAGTAAGTATTTAAAGATTGCCAACACTGTGCAGAGCTAAACACACATTACGCTGCGGTAACCACAATTCAGGAATGGTTGTACGAACATTTGCAAGGATTCCACAATTTCCGCCACGGCTGGTCAAATTAGGAATTATGTGGGAAAAGCCTATTGGGATTGTGCAATTTGCCTTCGTGATGCTATTTCAGAAGGTCCATAGGTACTGTGCTTTTAAATCCTACTAATATTATAAATGTGAATGTTCAAATGTTCGGATGCTTGTTACTCAATCACGTGAAAACGCCTGAACAGATTTTGTTTGTGGCACAGAGGTATTTTACAGACGGAACTAATAGGTAGTTTAGAAGATAGGTTATGTTACAATAAAAAAATTGATTCTGTACAATTAGTCTGAAATTTTTTTAAGGCCTAACCATCAGAAAATACTGATAGATTAGTTTGGTCCTATAAGAAGAACATATCATATTGTGTGAGAAGAAAAGAATTACAGAGCAATACGTTTTAAAGAGTTTGTGGTATTTAGTTTCTACTTTTGTTTTCACACCTTTTTGGTAACTTAAGAGAATTATTAATTTTCACTACAAAGTTTTTACGATTAAATAAATCTAAGAAGCCAAGTCAATCTCAGTCAATTAACCCTAAGTCTGACTTCCAAAAGACTTTTCTCAAAAGCCGATTCAAACTTTCACTTTAAACAGTCTTTGACTTTTAAACGGCACAATGACCATTTACCAAGTTCCCGACCGGAAGTGGGGCCATGGAAGTTTGTCGTTTCCGTTCCGCCGTCTGCGGTGGCGCCCTCTACGGCGAGGAAACCCGATAAGGTGCACAAAGGTTTTATTTGCAAATTTCCAACTTTTTGCGTAAACGTGGGTTTTTTTTACTTGTTGAGAAATGTGTTTTGTAAGTTATACCTATTATACTAGCAGCCGCTCGCCGTTTCACCCGCGTTCTTTCCGTTTCCGTGGGAATATCGGCTATTTCTATATAGGCTATTTTCTGTGTGCCAAATTTCATCGAAATCGGTTGAGTAGTATGCGCGTCCAAACAAACTGTCGTATTTATAATATTATAGTAGAATAGGAAGTGGGATAAAAAAATATGTTTTACGTTGCGGGCGTCTAATTACTAAGTTGGATATTTTGAAGTATTTGGGTATTTACAAAAGGATATAATGTCGTGTTTTTTTATATTTATTGATTTAAATTACTAGTTTTTCAGATAACTAGTTCAAAGTTCCTTCTTAAGATTTTGAGGGAAAAGTCCAACCGTCTAAAACCGTAAGCGGAGTCGCTTTCTTACAAAATAACTAATTTCCAGTTTTAATATTACAAAAGCCACACAAAAGTTTTGAACTAAACCTAATCTAACAGGACGAGGGAATAAATATGTCCTTCCATATAACATTAAACTAGGCGTAAACTTATCTAACATTGCGAGCCACAAATGGTCTAATAGACCCCTCATGTGAGATTGGTGGTACGCCGCAGACCCTTTGCAAAGCGTATCCAATGCTGGGTTATTTATTACCATTGAAAGTAAATAGAAAGAATAAACCTGTGTGACAGATATCGATTTTACCTAGTTAAGAATTATCATATAAACTAGCGTCGTAAATGCAAAATAAAAAAAACACGAAATAGACAATAGGGTTAAAATAAATCTAAGGATATCTCAGCCATAGCAATGGTGAACATTGCGTGAACAATAAACCATAAAACCGATAGAACACAATATCTTAAAAGTTTTATTTAATTGAGAAAGTAATAAAAAATCTTACAGATTAAGGTGTAGGAGGGAAAGTTAAGAGAGCTGTGCCCTAAATTGCTTAATCTTGCCTACATTATAACAAAGAGGTTTCAGGTTACGATAGTCAGTTTGTTTGTGGTAAGTCTTTGTAACTACTCATTTAAAAGCTACATTATTCCCGTCCCAAGTGACATAAACCACATAGATTGTGAGATAATTCCATTACAACTAAAAATGAATGAAACCCAGCGAAATGGGCATGGGTTTCAAAAAATAAATCAACCTCATTTTTAAATTTATCTATATACTTAATTCAGGTACGCAAAATTTGTGACGACTCGATAGGGACTTTGGCGAGTAGTACGCGGCCGAGTAAGGTATCAAATTAAAGGTACTCGAGTCTATTTGTTCCGAAAACTATAAAATATACAAAATGTTAAACGTGATGATCACAAACTGCAATTAAAGATTTTCGCATAATTTGGAATTTTTCGTCGATCGACGAACCCGAGTATCGGGTTGTAATCAATCAATCAATCAATCAAAATTATTTATTTGCAAAATATGGGTACAATCATTAGATCTGACAAGGTATTAGAACGCCACATTTAACCTTTCACGGTATGCAAATGTATTGTAAAATGGAAGACAAACATTAAATCAAATCAGTTAAATTAATCAAAATATCATCATACTAAATAAATTTATATATTTATATATATTTATATTATAAATTATAATTATATAATTATATAAATTTATTTATTTATATTTATATTATAAATTTTGTATCATCATACTAGTGATTTTTTTGTTTTTGCTTTTCCAATGCTATTTTTATACTTATGATAAATTTTAAATATGATAATCAAAAAAATATATTTGAAAAAATCGACTGGGCTTACAAGTTATTCGACTCGGCTCACAGAGTCGGTCCCGTCTCAGAATAACATGTGAGAAGAGGCGTTATTTTTTTTATATTTGTTTCTGTTAAAACTCATTCTCTAAGAACTTAATTTAAATCATGAGCACACTCGGACAAAATAGTCCATCGTTTGCTAATCGCAAAAGTTATACTTTAATGTTCATCAAAATGTCTGTAAATACAGTCTTTACCGCCAATTAAACTAATTATCTAGTAATAAATCAACATGTCTGCACGTCCGTCCGTACCAGAGGAAATTCAGGGAGATGCATAAATTTCACTGGCTCGCTGAATTAAGGCCGTGCTCACGTTTAGCCTATAAACTTTAGCTATTACTTTGCGGAGGCCTAAATTAAAATAATTACAAAAAGACTAGCTTAAAAATTATATTTTCACTTTATGAAAGAGTTAAATAATAAAAAAAAAGTTTATTGGTACACTAAGGTTATTAAAGATTATTGAAACAAAATATTTTTTTCCATTTCGTTTCTTTTTTGTATTTCCACAAATTTTGATAATCAAACTTTGCGATTTTTGTTTGTTTTCTGAAGGGCAAGCACGAAAAACTATCGAAATAGTATCGAGCACGTCATGTCAAAAAATGTATAGGAAAATGTAGTTCCGTTTACGTCCGGTAGGAACTCTGCTCAACATTTTTTTACTTTACTTCCTCGATACTTACTAGAAAGTTATTTGTGCTAGGCCTACTGTTCAGCCGTGCGTGATCCGTGATGACTCAGTAAAAACCCAAATATTGAAACAAAAAAATCTTTAAAATATCAAGTTGACATAATAAACTCACTGCAAACCTTTACAGAATAGTATGCGCCAAAAATCTTTAGGTATAGTGATTAAAAAATAAAGTTGATGATAATATGGTAAAATAATTAATAGACGGTAATTTTGAAACTAAAAACAAAGCTTAAACTTACATTATATAAATAATTTAGAAGATACCTACAGCATAGCATACAACATGCAACGCATGCAACCTACTTTTCTGTTTTAAACTAACCGATTTATCGATATTTTATGATTAATGCAGTTAGGGTTAAAAGGACGATTGACAAAATTGCTAGCGAAAGTACGGCTAAATAACATTTGCTTGGTTAATAGGAAACATGGTCGTTCATTGGATGGGTGACCAAAAATATCTAATATTGAAATTCAGCGTGCTTCGGAAGACACGTAGATACGTTATCCATCTTAAGGAAGGAATAAAGAAGACCTTGAGCACGGACATTGAAAATGGTCGATGATGAGGTTTTCAAGATCTTTATATCACGTAACTCTTTAATAGGATAGAAGAGGAAAAGTCCCAGAGGCCTCACACTGTCGATGACATTGCCACTGACAGAGGTCGATGAGGCAGTTCTTCCGTTTCATCATGACCACGATCTTCAGACATAAAGGACCGACCAACGAGAGAGAGAACTCCTTTCATGTCCAAACTTAGTAGCACTGTCTTATCAATCAATGTGTGCTAACCCTTACCCATGTTCCGTTCCAAGATCGAGATTTATTAGCATGCTGAGACATCATTACAGGTACATTATGTTGTATGGGGCCATAAACACGTCCGGACTAACAGATATATTGTTCGTAGAAGACGTAGCTATGGCATGTATTGTTCATATATTAATGACGTCACTTCCGCCATCTTAAAAAAGCTGTTAAACCAAAAACAGGCCAACTGTCACTCATCTTTATTTAGTTGTATTTCTATCCATGAGATTACTGGTAAGGCCAGGGAGTGGAATTCCCTGCCTGCGTCTGTATTCCTGGCAGCTTTAAATATACCAGGGCCCCTAGCCAAAGTAACAATAGGCTATTTGACAATGCGAAAAATAAAGTGTCAATTACTGTTATCAGTATAAATTATTAGTATTTTTATTAACGTAAGTTGAAAATAATTATAAATTTATTTAAAAATCCGTAAAAAAAAAATGCATTTTTTAAACGTTTTGTCACGTGACACAAAACGCTCCTGATTCGTCGAGTTTATAATGACGTCACCTGCTTGTAAACCTCGTTTGCCTACGTATGTGGATGATATGCAGAATACAGGCAAGTAACGTCACCGAACCCATTGCAGCGCCATGTTGTCTAAGTAGCGTTTTGGCGCGCTATTTAAATATTGAATTTTTAATTTGATATTTTTCAGCAAATATGTACCAGAATAAAAAAAAAACATTTTTTACTGGGTTCCTTAAACTCCACTACATATTATAAAATGGATTTTCAAAACCTGTCAAATAGCCTATTCAAAAACGATAACGAAGTTCGAAAAGAATTAAACGTATGGGATTGGCGGATTGGCATAGGCCGCGCTAAATCACGTGGTCTTACCGCAAGCTAATTGGCGAATATAGACAATAACGAATCGAATTATCGTTTCGCTACATAACGATGTTACTTTGTCTACGGGCCCTGGCATATTTAAGAGCTAGCGCAGACGACGGATAACGGAGGACTTTTTGTCCGCGACACGTCTTTATTGTTAACCAAATAAGATTCAACTTAGACTGCGTATATCCGCGAAAAGTACGCGATAGTCCTCGTTATTTACTCAACTTTATGTTCTTAGTAATAAGGTCGTGTCGCGGACAAAAAGTCCTTCAATGTCCGTCGTCTGCGCAGGCCATAAAGCTCGAGCTAATAGGCTACTTCTAGGCAAGCTCGCTCTATCTTTGGCCTGGTTTTAATCTTTGATCCAGAATGAGGCCAAGAGTAAGCCTATATTTATTTAATATATAAAAAGCTCAATTTAGGAATAAGAACTTATCAAGTAGCTGTGTAAATACAAAATTACAGTTTTAATTTAATGAAGAACTGGTGGCCGCTCGCGGTTTTACCCACGTGGCTCCGTTCCTGTTCGTTCTTATTCTGATCTATAGGTAAGCTATATTACTGTGAAGTTTCATCTAAATCCGTTCAGTAGTTTTTGCGTGAAAGAGTAACAAACATACTTACATACATCCATTCGTACATCCTCACAAACTTTCACATTTACGAGTATAATATAGGAGGAGGTAAAGTAGTAATAACAATGGTGGTATTATACTTAATAATAATCATAATTGCGTAATTATGTTTTTTTTTTAATATAATAAATATCTCCCTTCCGCCCATCTAAAACCTGTCAGTGACGCTTTTAAAAACTCCCTAATGCAATAAGTGCATTAGGGAGTTTTTAAAAGCGTAACTGTTGCATCTCCTACAATAATATACCCCAAAACTCCAAGATCTCGTCACCCTTTGTCCCACAAAATGGTCTGTTCCCAGTAAAGCTACCTCAAAGCCACAATTTCATGCTAATGCCCAAAACTTGATGCTTAAAGCGCATTATAGATGGGGCTGTTAACCACTGGTAAGCTACGCGAAACTGAGCTACTTGATACTATGTATTGCTACTGAACTACGGACGATGAAGCTGGGAAGAGAAGAGATAGAGACCGCATAAAAAAATACCTATTATTCAAATAATATAATATAATTCGTTATACAAATAGTAATGATCATCATCAGATCCAGACAACATCTGATTATTTTTTTCGATACAAAATTCCTCGCAAAGTGCTAAATTTTTTGTTAGCAAAAATGACCAATTTATTCAATATAATTTATAAGTCACACCTTATTTTTAAAATAAAAACATAGTATTAGATTGCTTAGAATTCACACAATGCTTGTAAGTATATATACAAATTGTGGCATTAGAATTTGCAGTTGAAGTTATAACAAAAACTGTTAGCATGGAAAACGATAATTTGTTTATTAAGCACGATGTCAAATGCCTGCCCAGTTATTACTAAAAAAAAAGAACTATTTTGAAATTCTTCATACAAATCGGCAATTTCATAGATAAAGAAGTAATATTTTTGGGACAAACATCATCATTCATCACACAAAATATGTGAGTAAACTAAACTAAATAAATCATAGATTTTTTTTAAACCCTTTAAACTTTGCTTTCCCAGTCGTTTCATTGTAGCTATCACCAGCCATGCATTATAATTTATAGCGATCGCTTAGCTCTACGGCACAAGCCTAAAACCATATCCGGTTCCGGTGTGAGGAAGCGGGCTGAAAAGAGGACTAATTCATAAATCCAGAGGCTAGTTTTTCAAGCTTTGTGTTCAGGGACAGTTATGATGGCTCGTTTTACAGGGTTTAATAACATTATTCTGATTTGCATTCAAATTTCTCTTTGGCAGGAGTTGATGCAAGGGTGAACGCCAACGTTATCAAGGAAGTTTTATATAATTGTTTGATTTAAATGAGGAAATTATTTTGACGCGTAATCATTCAATAAATCAATTTGAGGAGCCGCTCGCTTCCATCTTTTGCCTTATCAATACTTAACATCAAGTATGATGAAGGCTAAGAGTCTCCCCGTCGTTAAAAAACAAAAAGACTTGTAGATTTTAACTCCTTGAAAGTATTGACTTGTTTTAGACATAGCGTACCAAAATAATATCTGAGTCATTGTTTTTTTTTCAAACAAAATATAACTTTAACTTGCTTTACGGCGAAAGGACAGAGATACGATAAATACGATACGATTTTTAGCACCTCAGTAGCTTAGTGGTTACATATTTTGCCGAAGGACAATGATTTGGTTTTCGAGTAAGTATCGAGGATGTTCGTCACAAAATTTATAAAATAGGTATGAGCAGCGTTCCTACCGGACGTAAACGGAACTAATTTTTTTTACGATACGTTCTCGATCACAGACCTATATCGAGATAGACGAAAAGAGTGCTTCAAACTGTATGAGAATCTAGCGTGTAGAATTTATCGTATCTACGATGACGTCACGACTTCAAGCGAGATTTAGTGATGTGAAAACGTTATTGACAAGATCTTGCAAAAAGCACTGCACAATTAACCATTTTCGTTTCTGAGTGACACGTGTTTCCATGACAATGGTCTCAAGCGGACTGACTTAGGTCGTAAAACTTTGACCGTCGATCAAACTTTTGACACGCAAGGTAAGGTACACTTTTACCACAGATTAATAAATAGTTACTTTACCGTCTATCTCGATATAGGTCTGTGTTCTCGTAAGTTTTTCGTGCTAGCCCATCGACCGATCCTAAGTAAAGTAAAATATTATGAAAATCAGAAACTGCGACGGTACCAGAAACACCCATTACAAAATGGTAAAAAATATTTTGAACTTAATCTTAAGCTGCTAGTAGGCCGCTTACGGCCAAGGCAGCTCGTCCATTAAACTGAAACTACAGCAATTCAATCCTTTACTATATGAAAGCCTACCATTTAAAACCGATTACAAAAAGCGTTTCCGTTTTTAGAACCGGCTTTGAGCTCACTCGCTATAAAAACCGGAATCCTATTAAATTGCTGTCGGTGTGCCCGTCCGCTGCAGATCAATGAGCCTAATAAACCGATTGTATGGTTTTTTAACCCTAGAGTACTAATCATCGCCTGGGAGGCCGCACTCGGACAGTTTTTTCGTTATAATTTCAAAACGCGCGGGCGTTGCGACTCGCGCGCTCCCCTCAAGTCAGTGCACCCCGCGATACGGCGGACAGTGGTAGCTCGTCCCGCGGGCTCTTGTCCTTTGCGAGTTATAGAGTGCGGGTCGCCTGGGAGGCGATCATTAGTATTAAAGGTAATTATTTATTAATGGACTTATTTATTATTATTGAAGTTTTAGACGTGATCGGAGTTTATTTTGTTTACAGATATAATAGTCAAATAGAAAATGATAATGAAAAGATGATTCTACTAGTAAAAACGAAGATAATTTAGAAAAAACACAAATTTTAAAGTTATGTGCCATAAAAACTGTGATACATAGTGTTAGTTTTTTTAGCTGATCTCAACAGACTGATAATATATTTTATAAAAATGTTACATTTTTCAAATGTTTGAAAAAAAAACTTAAATTTCATATATTTGAAATATACTCTGTTTACTTTTTTAAGTTGCGTAAGTGTTAAGTTGCAAGTACCTTAAGAGGTTGTGTTGATTAATATTAGATATTTTTTATTATTGCAATTATAAGGCAGAGGTTGTATTATGTTTGGATATGTTTTTTTGTGCTTGAATAATTATATTTTTTTAAATTGCTTGTTTTTCAATGAGTAGCCTCCCAAGCGATGAGTAGTAGTAAGCAGTAAAAAAATTACATTAGTATTCTAGGGTTAATATACTAACGACTCGGTAGAAAATCGTCCGTCGTCGTCGTCGTCGTTAACCAATTTATCTAGTGTCGTCAGGTTCAGGAAAATGAGACACAAATAGATATTTCATTAATCTGGGCTTAGGCCCACAACAATAAAGGGCTCATGAACAGGCTCATGAGGCCGCTTGAGATTTAAAGAATTAGTATTATTTCTGATAATTTATAAAACATTGACCGCCCGCAGTTTCCCCCGCGTGATTCCCATTCCCGAGGGAATGTCGGGGTAAAATGTATCTTATGTTTCAATCCAGGCTATAAACTATCTGTGTGCTAAACTGCATTTAAATTCGTTAAGCGTTATCAAGTAACGAACATCTAAACTTCAATATTTACAATATCACCACAAAACTGTTATATATATGTGAGCAATTCATTCCGTTACTTTAACAGATCCCCACCTGAAAGCCTCCCATTTAAAACCGATTACTAAAAGCGTTTCAGTTTTAAAACCCGATTGAACCGGCTTTGAGCTCGCCTCACTATAAAAACCGGAATCCTTTTAAAGGATTAAAGCGGTGTCGGTGTGTCCGTCCGCTGCAGATCAATGAGCCTAATGAACCGATTGTATGGGTGAATGGTTTTTTAATATGCTAACTAGTGGGATGAAAATCTTTGCACCCTTCTGACGAATTAACTTTAATATTTCCATTAATTTATTGTGGCATATTTCAATCTGGGCAATAAATTATTTGTTTGCCAAAGGAACCGCGGTTCATCGTGGGTCGTAATGTAACAAGATGAAAAATACTTCATTAAAACTTTTATAACATAGTCGTAATAGTATTTTCTCAGGCTGCGGTTATGGCTGACTTTTCTAAAACAGCACTATTTTAGAAAAATCTGTCATAATCGCAATCTGAGAAAAGAGAAAATAAGGTTTGAAGTTACCGTAAACGAATGGATCGAATATTAAACAATAATCGATTGCATATTTTGTTTTAATTATAGTTTTACTGCAGGTGAACTAAAAATAACATTTTTACAAAACTCAGACGCACAATAAACATCAATAATGATATCAATTTTGTCTTATGCAACGAACAAGTGTTTTATAAAATGATCAACTATCTGTAATTGATTATTCATATAATATTTTCAAAAATTCTCAGGTCTTTGTCACTCGACTTGCTTCGATAAAAAAAGTGTGTTGTTTTGTACAGTACGCCGTGTCGGGTCAGTCAAAAATACATAATACTCGGTCATTATTTAATTTCAAATCGTAAATACATGGCTTTGTTTTATTCCATCCAACAAACTTTAAATATTCATCAAAGCAATTTGAGCAACTCACCTACAATTACATTTTGTTCCAAATAAATTAAGATTTCATAAAATCAAAGCTAAGCTAAGCTATTCATATATTTGATTAATGAGCGAAAATAGCTTTATAAGAATGAAAAATGATAGATAATTTTAATGTCTGGTGACTGTCCAGTGCCAAATTGCTGGGCAAGTAATTTGAAAGCCAGATTTATTACGTTGGATAGAAACGTAAAAAAGACTGAGTTATGAAAATCAGAAATACCTACTAGAAATTAATAGGTACTTTCTTGATGATCTGGATAAAAAATAACAGGCTAACTAATAAAATTAAATATTTTTTAATCAACAATATTTAACTTCTTCTTCTTGTCATATAAGGATTAGTGACCACCTCTGATGTCAGAGTTTAGCAAGCCGCCTATAAGGCCTCTGACTTGGCTTAACGACTGTTATGTTTTACTTATCCTCCGAAGCACGGAAGCGCTCAGTTGTAATGCCACTTTACGGTCACCTACCCGACACCTGACCGGACCGAACGTTGCTTAACCTACGTGATAACCGCCTCTGTGGTCTAGTGGTACAACCACCGGTATCAGACCCAGGGGTCCCGGGTTCGATTCCCAGTGGGGGTACATATTGTATTCGGTTTCGTTGGTGGTAGGACTTGTTGTAAGTCCGCCTGGCTAGCTACCGCCATCTTATCTAAGTCTGACGCCATAACAACAATGTTTTCAGCATTGATGTGTTCCGGCAGTTAGAGATAAGATGGCTATCTTATCTCTAACTGCCGGAACACACCTCATCAGTGGCTGAGGATTCCGGGAGAGGCTCGCTTCCATCTTCAGCCTTATCAATACTTAACATCAGGTATGATGAAGAGTCCAAGAGTCTCACCGTTGTTCATAAAAAAAAAAAACAAAAAAAGTGATCGAATACGATCAGTTTGTCAAACGCCACCACGAGCGCTTCCCCACACTGGCCTTCCTTACGGATAGTTAAGGAGAATGGGTTATGACCCTCCACACGGGCCCAATGCGAATTAACGGGTTTTTACGACTGCAAATACAACTAAAATAAAAATGCGCTCACTTCCCCACACTTTCGTTCTGGCTATATGTCTGACTGACACTCTGCAAGCTTTGCGATTCTGGAACCGTCTCCCTGAAGCTACCAGAAAATCTCCCAGCAAATATATCTTTAAAAGAAATGTTCGTGCTTTTCTTATGGATGGGTTGAGTGCGTAGGTTCGTGGTTTGGTAATTTATCATCAACTATGTATATAGGTATGTTTTTTGTCATTTTATCGTTGGTACGGTATTTTGTTTATTTATGTATCTATAATATATATGTATGTATATATATATAGTATTAGTATAGTATGTATGAATTTGTATATTTATGTAGTATTAAAGTGATACGCATTTTGTACCGCTTTCGCTGCTCTCTGTTTCCCTAAAGGTTGACTGGTAGATACTTTTAGTATTAAGTCCGCCTTTTGTACCTTACTTTGTGTTTATTGTACAAAAAATATTTAAATAAATAGATAAAAATATATTATTCACTGGTGTCCGTGCATAGTGTATAATTTAAATATATTAAATGTGTGGAAAGCGCTGTTGGAAGCCGGGCAAGGTCGGTCGAATTGAGTAATTGAACACAACTATATTAACGTTTTTTAAAATAGTTTTTATTCCTATTGCAAATAAGTGATATTTAAATTAGACGAGAAACGTCGTCAAACAAAATATCAACGTAGTCGTAAAAAGTGCCCAGTCATGCCAACTCATCATTATATTAACCATAACACCACATACAAACCTCGTAAAGCCGCAATCTTTGTCAGATCACCTGCGAAGGCCGACGTAATTATGATCATAATATTACGTCAGAAACCGGTACATTGGCTGTCCAACGCACGCCCCTCTTAGTGTTCCACACGCCGCGACCGCGGAAAGACGCAATGGATTTAACCGGGCGCGTCGCCATTGTGACCGGGGCGAGTTCCGGGATAGGAGCAGCTACTGCTAAACTATTTGCTACTAAAGGTGCATTACTAACAATAGTTGGAAGAAACGAAGCCAGATTACTAGCCGTCGCGGAAGCTTGCGAAAGAGCGAATGGGAGAAAACCGGTGTGTGCCATATTGGATTTAACTCTAGAAAACAGCTGTGAAGAAGTGGTGAGAAAAACTGTCGAAACGTACAAGAAACTGGATATACTGATAAACTGCGCGGGCAAAGCAATGTTGACATCATTGTTTGACAACTCAATGATCGTGTTCGACGAACTGGTGGCATTGAACCTGCGAGTGCCTTACAAGTTGACACAGCTTTGTTTACCTCACTTGAAGAAGACAAAGGGACATATTGTGAACGTTTTCGCGTCACCGATGCGAACCAGACCTGGATTTTTACCTTTTTCCATGATAAGAGATGCAATGGAAAGGTTTACTAAAGCTGCAGTCTTAGAATTAGCCCCTGAAGGTGTTAGAATGAACGCGGTGAGACCAGGAATAACAAGAACTAATTTGCTTTCAAATTTGAATGTTGATGATGACATGATGGATCAAGCTTACGATGCTATTTCTAAGATCCTGCCAAATCCTGTCATTTTGGAGCCTGAAGAGATAGCAAAGACTATTCTCTTCACAGTTAGTGATATGTGTCCGAATTTGAACGGGTCTAACATACAAATAGACGGTGCAGCTTGCGTTTCGTGAACGAAAAAGACAACAATCTGCAATGGCTGTGAGCAATTTTAATGGAAGCAGGAAAACAGCAAAATTTTATGATTCATCGCAATGTTAATGATACGAAGTTACTGAAATAACATAATATTTTTGTCAGGAAACTTGGAACGCGTGATAATAATGTAAATAATTGAATTCGTTTTGTGTTTAGGTAAATATTTTTAGTGACAAATATTTCTTGCGATGATGAGGATTGTGAATTGGATTTTTTTGTAAAATATTGAAAAATTTAACACTTAATTTTCATTTCTTCCACAAAAGACACCTTCGAAAATCAACTTTATCGCTATAGTAATAGATGTATAATTCCGATGTAAAGAGTAGTAATATGGTAATAATAGCAGTTAAGAGTTAATACCGGCTCAGCCGGTTAACTGAATTAAATCTTGGTATTATTTAATCAAAGGTCCTCATTTGATCAGGATTTGAAATTGTCAGAATTAACATATGTGTATTTATGTAATCTATTAAATATCCCTGCAACCACAGATTTTGATATGGAATTGGAAGGGAATCTCTGAAATATAGTTTAAAAACTATCACATAAAAATAGCATTGAAAAAAGCAAAATTTAAAATTTAGCATTTATATAGGAATTGGGAAGGTAATCCCTGAAATATATTAATAATAATAAATTGCGAGGCAATCATCAAGCATTGGAATCCCGTGATAATTTTGAAACAAGTAAATATACTAGAAAAAAGCAACTTGTCTCATGTCGGATTCCCAAGGATGCAGGTTCGAGTCCCGACATGAGACAGGCAGGGCGACATGAGACATGTTGCCTTTTTCAAGTATATTAACTTGTTTAAAAATTGTCACATAAAAATAGCATTGTAAAATGCAGAATTAAAAAGTTATTTTTGGAATCCCGTTATGATGAAAAAAAGCCCAAAAAACCTTGACCGTTGAGAAACTTACTCTAAGTTTGAGTCTTGTTTTCCTTATATAGTTTTTTATGTCTGTATCAATGAAAAAAAGGAGGAGCACTGTTTTTTCGTTTGTTGTTTTCGTTGATAGATCTTGTCTTTCAAAAGAGGTCATTGCTGTTTATGTCTACTGATTACTTGACCTTATCAATTAATAGTTAGTTGCAGTTCTTAGCGATAGATAAATAATATACTACAAAATAGATAATTAATTCATATTAATTGTATTGGAAGAGGAGAAAACTACCTACATTACAACAATAAGCTACAAAAATGTAATATCGTTCATTAAATCAAAGGATGTTAAGTGATCATTACTTCTGACAAGTGGAAACTATGTCTCGATTACTCGAAGACGGCTGGACCGATTTGACTAATTCTTATTTGTTCGAAAGGGCGTCCTATGTGGTTCCATTGTCATCATGTCAGGATCTGATAATGGGATCCCGGAGAAATCCAACCAAGGCAAGAAAAATAAAAGAGTAGTTTTTTTATAAAAAGTTTAATCTTTCAATAAAAGAATTTTAAATGTTGACTTAGGTAGTATGATATCACAACCCAACATTGCTTAAATTCTGTTTAGTAATTAAGCGAAGACAACGTAAGACATTGTTCTACGAAGCAGACAATCGCCTCCTAGGAATATCCCTAAGAACATCTTAAATTTGCAAGCATAATGATAATTGAATAAATGGCGATTTGAAACTTAATTTGTTTAGAATGCGTTTTTCAAACCGCAAAAGTTGTTTTATTCTACTATTTCACTCTTTAGCTAGATATAAATATTTTATCACTGGCTACTGCAATTACACTTTTAATGCCAAAAAACAAAACCAACCTCGAGTTATTTCAAATTAAAATATGCGGCAACCAAGTTCATGCAAATCTCTCTTAGCCCATTAGAGATTCATTAAACACCGGCGAGACATAAAGGAAACATTAAATGAGTTAATATTAAAGCAGTGTGTGCATTATGTTACATCGCATAATTTATGTTACTTCGCATTATTCATGTAACATCGCATAACTCATTCGCCACAGACTAGTTTTTAATAAACGCCAGACGAAATACCGCGGCCGCGGAAACTAGCAAGAGTGCTGATGAAAACGGGCTATTGTTTACATAGATTTAGGGCTGTCACCTAACAGGGATTAAAACAACTTTAGTAAAAGTATCTCTAAGTTTGGGCTTAATGCAAACCAAAAAAAAGTAAGCGCACGATTATTAACAAGAGAAAAACTTAAAAAAAAGGAATTTTAGTATTTTTTAGATTTGTTCTTTTTTCTTACTTATTTGTTTTAGTAGAACAAACTATGATAGGTTAACGTAATTATTTTAATACACCCTTGTAAGATTATATTTCTAGAAATGAAGGAGTCCAGTCCGATGCAACTAAGAGTCGCTTAAATTACTTCTTAAAGTGGAATTTTAAGCTCAAGCGTTTTTAAATAAGTTAAGCATCTCCTAACACCAAGAGAATCTCTTAAACAAAAATATTCGAATAAAAAGAGGCAGCCCTATGAAAGCATCGCAGTGTGATTTTTGATCATGGTGTGGCATACAAACATGTATGTAGTTAAAATTTAGCAAAATTTCAGTGATGTTTTTTGCGTTTGATGTTTCTTCCCATAACGAATTCAGTCTAAACATTAAGTACGTAAGATATCTTGTAGTCAAAACTAACCAACTCAAGTTTATCGGAACAGACAGAAAAACAGGAGCGGCCAAAACAGGTCCACTAGTCATAACAAACAAAACGGTAGGATAAACATCGGCTAAGTACCTAATTTATAAATTTTTGCACTCATTATCAAGCAGCCACCCAGGCGCTCTGATATGGCGTCATTTCCAAGGCCAAAGCGATATGAGCTCGCACGATATGAATTCCTTATCATTCGTTATTCAACTAGCTTACCGTGAAGATAGATAGACAAGTAATAAACCAAATGAAGAAAACATAAAAACAAGTGAAGACATGGAAGAATATTTCAATTTCAAAGATAAAGTGGTTATCGTAACTGGAGCGAGTTCAGGCATCGGTGCGGAGACAGCGAGGAGTTTCGCTGGGTACGGCGCCAAACTGTCTGTCGTCGGAAGAAATGAAGAGCGACTCGGTAAAGTGGCTCAGGAATGCGAAGTGAAGAGCGGCATGCAACCACTACAAATCGTGGTTGATTTAACGCATCCCGGCAGTTGTGAGACAGTTGTACACCAAACCGTGGAGAAATACGGCAGAATAGATATTCTGGTGAACTGTGCAGGGAATTTCTCCTTATCGTCAGTATTTGACGAATCCATAAACATCTTCGACGACATAATGGCCATAAATTTGAGAGTACCGTTCTATTTATCCCAATTGGCTGTGCCTCATTTGGTGAGGACGAAAGGGAATGTAATAAACATGGCGTTTTCGATGACTAATAAATACAGGCCGGGATTATTAGTGAGCAATATTGCGAAGTCTGCTTTGGAAAGATTCACTCAGCAGGCGGCAGCTGAATTGGCTACCGAAGGAGTAAGGATGAATACTGTGACTCCAGGGTTAACAAGAACTAGTATTTTGTCAAGTTTGGACATTGACGATCCAACCCAGCAGTTTGTTTACGATCAGCTGTCAGCGTTTCTTCCTTGTGGGACAGTGCTGGAGCCTAAAGAAGTAGCTCTGTACATATGTTTGGTGGCGAGTGACGTTTTTGGTAGTATGACTGGTGCAAGTTTGGTGATCGATGGTGGTTCTTCGTTATCTTAAGAATTTTTGTTGAGTTAATTTATGTAATTATAAATAAGAAAAGGGGCTAAAACGCCGCACACCACTCTGTCTGCTTGTGACCACTGCTATAGGAGCATAGCCGCAAAGTCAAGCTATAAGTACATAGTTGTACTACATAACAAATGTCGTGTTTTCGTCCCGTTGTTTAAATTTATAATTATAATGGAACGTAATAGTTAAAAATTAGTAAATTATGTAATTTTTTTGGTAAAATAAATGTTAATTTTGTCTATTACAAGCAAGTGTATTATTACAACCACTAAACTACATTCTACGATCATTTGATAATTCAAGTTATTTAGAGGAGTTTGATATAAAAATGCGTTAAATGAGATTACTTTTAAAAACTCTATGAATATACATCGCTTTGACAGAATTTTTCAACATTTTGTGATTCTCCCAGCGGGAAATACGGACAATATTAATACAATTACGAACCCATGAACTTTGACCGCAAAAAAAACTTTGAACAATATTTCAAAATAAAATGAGGAAACTTTTATTGGTGCTGTATAACAGGATTAATTAATATTCAGCTTTCAATATAATAGGTATAGCAAAATTCTAACCACGTATTCTCAAAAAAAATATAATAATCACTTAAATCTCTGCAAAAGATAACCTTGAAACAACACAAAAACATTCGCTTCAGTTTTTATCCAATTGTAAGAAGCAACACTTTTTTGGACAGAAAATGTCCCACGCCTGTCACAGGATACTGATAAGAAACTTTTATAACAATATCATAATAACTTAATCCTAATCCTAATGTATATACTATGGCTATACCCTGCAGTGGGTGTCATGTGGCTGAGACGACGACGAATCCTAATATTATAGATGGGAAAGTGTGTTAGTTTGTCCTTACTTCACGCCCTAAGCAACCAATCGACTCGATTTTTGGCATAGTTGAAAGGACGAAGAGTAACATAGGCTACGTTTTATCCAGATATTCCCCGGGAACGGGAACCACGCGGATCAAACCGCGGACGGAAGCTAGTTCTAATAATAATAGGTAATAAATACAAAGGTCAAATTCCCATATCAAGTGCACCCCTCACTACATACCGCGTAAATCATAATAAAAGATCCGTCACCGCCTTGGGGCTTCTGGTAAGCTTCTTTCGGAATTAGTGTAAACACTCTATTTGTCTTCATGTTTTGGGGTAATGATATAACCGGGTTCATGAGAACCACAGTAGAGAACGTATTAAGTAAAATCAAGTTAGGTTTGTAAACATAGTTTTAGTTGTTCAAGTACCTATGCATATTAGAACTTTTGTGATGTAAATCACATGGATCTAGGAAATATGTATGTTTTGATACGTAGTTGTTAGTGCGTGAAGTTAAGCCTGAGATTGTGGCGATTAAGCAATATCCGGAATAATAGATGAGACGGGTCACAGTCACAGATTGAGTAACCAAAAATTTATTACCACGAGCTCGATGCGATACCTTCATCCTAGTTGCATTTACAGTCGCTGACACTCACGCTAACAATCCACATTGAACCCACTTGGTATCCCAGCCCTTGTCACAAGTAAAGCAGTCCAAGGCAGAACATTTGATCGGATGGTATGGCATAGATTACACGTTTGTTGTGGGCTATGAAACAAATTTAAATTTTTAAGACTCCAAAGAGCTCCTCATTTATGAAAACTTGAGCAGTTGTGGCAGTATTTTGCCATTTGTGTCGTTTATGAAAAATTGGGCAGTTGAATTAAAATCCAAAATGAACCTACTGCGTTCTGCCCCTACTGTATTATTAACCCCATGATTTATTAAGGCGGGAGCAGGGTTGTCATCCGTCTTGTTTCGGCGCTCCCGAATCCGAGTTTTTTAGGCGCGTGCGAGGAAGGTGTTATTATTTTTTGTTAGTCTCATCTCATGCGCAACGTTAATCTCGCGAAGAGCAAGTTTTTTTCCAATATTTTTTTTGCGGCGATGAAGACAGTTGTTTAGATTTGGCCCGGACTTGTTTTTTTTTTTAATAAACTAGAACTTTGGGCTGGTGGAGATTAAGTTCGTAGGGATTTCGACCTAGAGGTTGAATCCATAATCAGTAACAGAAAAAAAGATTCCGTCGAATTGAGAACCTCCTCCTTTTTTTTTAATAAAAATTATTTCGTGAAGTAGAAAGCGGTACAACTATACGCGAATGTTAAAACACTCCAATACAATAGCTTGATTTGATATTGATATAGACATGGACATAGGAAAATAAAAGTCTGACAACATCTCACAGAGTGATCTATGTGATCTGATTCAGAATTAAGTAGCTTGAAAATAAGTATATCAGAACCAGCGATGGTATTAGATACAAGATAATACAAATAATCACATAATGTTTGTACTAGGTGGGAATCGATTGAAAAACCATGCGGAGTATGTAGGATTAGTACGACTGCGCCATCGTGGGCATCATGGTGCGTACTCAAGGCGAACGTTATAACGGCAGTTTCTGCAGAGCAACTGTTCACCTTAATGTTTGGTCTCTGAAGTACCCACGTACGTACCCAAAGCCTATTATTTGAAGCTTCGTAAAACTTATCTCCAAGCCTTCTAAATATTGCTTACCTGAAACAAAAGAGAAATTACTGAAACAAGTACTTATTTCTAAATTAATTCAGCTTAAAGTATCTTGTACCTATAATTACTAAATTATGCGGTATTATGGAAGCTTAATTATAGTCTTGTATTTTAGGGCTATGGAAGAGTAGCGTGTACAGTCAACAGCACGTACGGCTTTACATTTGGAATTGCATACTACGAAAAAAGAGTGAGGAGCCCGTGGCGCAGTGGTTCGCGCTCTGACTGCGATTGTTGCGGTTAAGCAACTTTCGCAATGGTCGGTCCCGGGATGGGCGACTGTAAATTTACTATCTCGAGCTCCTCCGTGCTTCGGAAGGCACGTTAAGCCGTCGGTCCCGGCTGCATTTGCAGTCGTTAAAACCCACCAATCCGCATTAGGCCCGCGTGGTGGGTCATGGCCCGTTCTCCTTATCCATCCATAAGGAAGGCCAGTGTGCCCCAGCAGTTGGGGCATTAAAAATGGTTGATGACGATGACTACGAAAACCGCTGCTATTACGAACGACGTAAGGGCGCTCTCAAGGTCAAAGTATAAAGCCGTGCGAGATGTTTTCTGTACACCGCTTTCGCCATCTTTTTGAGGTCCCATATTTTGTCCAGGAACAGGATATAGAAAACCCTTTATAGAAGATAAAATTGTTTCGGGTCTGTGTGTATTTTGGTAAATACCAATTGTTTCTGTACCCCTAGCACGAAAAACTATCGAGCACGTAGGTATCGAGGAGGTATCGTCAAAAAATTAAGACATATTGAGCAGCGTTCTATTACGTCCGGTAGTGTGATAAATACAAAATTTAAATTTTAGTTTTTTGGCTCTCCTGAAAAGTCGTGTTTTGGTGGTTACGCCCTTTGAGCCCCAAGGTATCGATATATTCGATACGAAGATTCAAGTTGTTCGTGTGAGATACTGATTTCCATGAAATGTTAAATTAATTAAGTTATATAGTAGTGTAGTAGTAGTCTTTTGTCTTTGATATTGATTATGCTATTTGACGACCTGTTTGGCGCAGGCCGATAAGGGATAGTGTGCCGGATGAGTCCGGTATTCTAGGTGAGTCCAGCATAACCGCTCGGTATGCGTAAATGCATTCCCCTCACTCAAAAAAAAAAAAAAAAAAAAAAGGGGTACTAAACCCGCCTAAGCCAGAGGTCCCGGGTTCGATCAAGGACAAGACAAGTATTTGTGTGCATGAACATGTGTATTTGTCGTGGTCTGGGTGTTTAATATGTATATTATGTATGTATTTATAAAAAAAATATATAAGTATGTTTATCCGTTATCTAGTATCCATAACACAAGTTCTTCATGAAACTTAACGTGGGCTAGATAATTGGTGTGATTGTATGCATTTATTATTATTATTTATTATTATGCTTATTCATTTCAAATGTACCTATATGATTAGTTAATATTTAAGGTTCCAAATTATATTTATGTCTCGACATATCACAACTGTCCAATTAACTGTGTACATTTCCGAATTAAACCAGGTAACAAATACATACTGCATTTCAGATCAAACCAGACAGTTATTACCGGATCCATCAATTAAAATCAATCTACAAAGAAATGCCGCCAAAATCACTTTTAACTAATTTCTGTACCGCCTAACACATGTCATTTGGCGAGCATCATTTGACACCTGTCAAACCATGCCTAGTTGGCCCGCTCTCTCGGAGTCGGCTGTCTATAGATAGTAAATAAATGCTTTTTCATTCCGAGTTGAAAGTAAGAGTTACAGGGTCACTCGGTCAATCTTCTGCCGGCACAATTTGCGATCAGGGGAGTTACTCCTAGACGGAATCGAGGTCATATCATGATCGAAGAAATTGACCGTGTTCGGCATTATTGCAACAGTGGTATGTTGAATTTTAGGCACTGCGCTCATAATGCTCTTAATGCTGGAAAAGGTTCAGAAGGCTTTTCTTCGATACTATTATAAGCGGATGTATGGATACTATCCCTTTATGTATCCTACTAAGTTTTTACTAGGTATGTTGGGGATGGACTCTTTAGAATGCAGGAGAGCTCGTGCGGATATCGCAACTGCTGTGGCGATCTTACGGGGTGCTATTGATTCACCTGAATGTGTTGAACAGTTGCGTCGCTTTTATGTTCCGGAAAACTATTTAAGAATACGTTCAAGTCGTAGACATCGGTTGTTCGCACCTCCGCCGTGTCGTACGGTGGCGCGCGCGCAATCACCATTGTGTCGTATGCATGAAGCACTAAACACGCTCCTGGTAACTTTTCCAGAAATTGATATATTTTTTGATAATTCTAAAAGTATTAGTAATAGAATTTAGCTATCTTATTGTGTCTTTTTGGTTTTTGTAATGTAATTATGTACTTATTTTAGGATAATTATGTAATTGGGTTTATACCCGTTTAATTATGCTTAATAATAAATAAATAAATAATGTGGAAACCATAGCAACCATTTTCAAAGTACCAAAATTAAATACCAGAATTTTGGCTTCGAAACGAACCTAATGTGAACTCGATTCCGTTCAGCATGGCAAGGGGGCAGGATTTTGACGTTCATAAAGGCTGTGTGCGACGGACGATGAACCCGGATTCTATTCTGTGCTTAACTGTCTACGTAGAACAGAATAGAATCGGTAGGTCTTTATCCAGGCGCACTGCTACCCAATTAGTGTATTTACTATGGAAGCTGCCATAGCTGCCATTAGACACCTGTCAAACTGGGCACTCGTACATTTGCGACTAATATGACACCTGTCAAACTCTCCGCCTCTACATAGCGGGGGATTCGCCGTGACGTCTGTCCGAGTAAACAGGTTACGTTGGGGTAGAGCAGTGACCGGGTACGAATATAACCCGGTGCCAATTTTAAACGACCGTGTGTTTGACTGATGTGATGTAGAATGTTTTTAGTGACGCAAACGGTGGTAGATTTTGATTGAGACAGGTAAATTTTTATGAGCAGTACTCGTATAAAAAACAAAAAGTTCAATTGTCTTTCTGGCTAAATGAAACCTGGCTACTACGATACTGTTACATATATAATTATACTGTTTTGTTTGATCCGAGTCTGGATTTAAAAAAAATATGTTCAAAATGCCTTTGTCGGTTTAGACACAGATTGCTAAAAATTACTAATAAGGTTTAGAAATATATAAGTTAATATAATTTTATGAGAATTTTTTTCTCTTATTATATTTCAATATTGTAGATTTGTGTTTGGCAACATGTTCCATTGTAAATGTTGTTTTTAAATCTGATAAGTTTCTTGCGGCCGTTCTTCTTATCAGCTAAAAGATGCCCTGAATGGCTGATAGAGGAATAAATGGACAATTCGAAAGCACTTATCTATGAGTTTATTTGAATAAAAAATCATTGACTTTTTACTTTTTAGAGTCAGAGATTTTTTGAATCAGGCGGTCTACTTCAAAAACCCGGAAACAATTCGATTCGTTTGAACCGTTTTAGCATCAAAACGAGATCCAATATTTACGAAATCGTAGAATGACGAAAATCGATTTTAGTATCATATTAGACAACTTGATCATTAAATTGTATTTTTTTTCATTAAGTATTTAAAAATAACAGATTAACAACATAATCCATTATATTTTAGTAACGTGGCTTTAACTGTCCGTAATTTAATGATATATGGACCAGTGATAAGATAACTATGGCCACTTCGATACGTGTCTTTACATTTCGTTTAACAAAACAAGTGTCATAATAGTAATTATTTGAGTATGAATTAAATACAATAGATAATAAATTGTGAAGGGTATTTTCTAAGGATCACTTGGGCATAAGATAAGACGTCGAGATGATTTTTTTTAAGTACCAGTCACGTCCAATCTATACTAATATCCTTCTTCTTCTTCTGCTTCATCCATTACGGGCGGTTTCCGCAACTCGACGACTTTTTGCGCCTATTTTGCGTCCGGAGGGTGTCTGGCCGGATCACTTCAGCCATCCCAGCTCCACCAGGAATGCTACCAGCACCTTCACGTCGGAGACTGCTTCCCGGAGACTGCCTGGTGAGCCGAGGTACTTCGCCCGGGAGGGGGAAACAAGACGTGAGCAGCTGTCTCTTCTGCCTCTATGCAACCACAGCATAGGTGGCCTGTCAGTGGCACCTAGAACCACCAGTTGCCGTGGCCAGTAATGGCCCCTGTTTTCAAACGTAACAGCGGTTTGCTGAGTTTAAGGAGAGCTCTGGAGAGACAAGCGTCCACGCGCGGTAGTGCTAATTCTGCTTGTCAGCACGTCTCCAGTGGGTCCCATTAGTTTTGATGCAAGTTAGCGGTCTGCTCACGGATCTTACCATCATGCCAGCTGGCCGGGATGGGAGCAAAAGGTTCTGGTCCAAGAGGGGTAGAATCTGCCATATCATTACCTCGTGTGTCGCTGTGGCCTTTAATCTACTGGACAGTGAGATTATTTGAAGCACCTGCCTTGTTTAGGGTGTTGTAGGATTCTTGTATTAGGCTCGATGTGCTGCAACTACTATTACTATATAAATGTCACAGTTTGATACCTCTCTGGATATAATTGCCTGTGCTGCCAGCGTAATACCAACACATTCCGCTTGAAATACAGTATTGTATGGACTAAGTGGAGAGACAATTTGTATGTTAAGGTCCTCCGAAAACACATCCGAACCCACTCCCGATGACGTTTTTGATCCCTCGGTGAAAATCAGGAGAGCCTTGTGCTGCAGTCTGGAGTCGAGATCGTCCTCCAGGTGTACCCTGTATTTTTGTTAAAAATGAAAGGTGACGTGACTTTGTCACTCACTGCCTCAATCAGAGGGGTGTCCAGCCATTCCTTCAGTAAGCCGTTAAGATGCCTTACCAGTGCTTGCGTCTTACCTAAAGCTGCAAATTAATATCCTACGAATTCTAATATATGCGAAAGTTTTGAAGTTTGATTTTGGTAACAAACACGTTAGAGCCTCCTACACACCGAGCTTCTATGCCGCACAAAAGAGCCGCCGGCCGGCGTGCCGCGCGGGTTCTCACAGCTCGATGGGATGATGCTCGATGGCTTTGTGGTGCAAGTTTCTGCAGCACGTGTCGGCGGCATGGACGCCCAGCAAAAGTTGGCGGTACATGCCGCTCGGTAAATGCCGGCGGCATTGTGTGTCAGAGCTATAACTAACATATAGTTTATAACCTGGAATGACAAAGGATATGGTCCAATGTTCTTTTGAGCTTTTCTGAATGTCCAGGCGGAGGAAGTCGCAGGCGATATCAAGTAAAAAATAACTTTGTGAGTCAACACCATTTATTTACAATTTATTTTTATGTATTTACTTGAGTAGGTAATCAAAGTAAAACGAGCAACATGATGGCGGAGGCAAATTCAGGCGAATTTCAGATAACAAATTAATTAAAATACCTTGGGAGCAATTATTGAACCCACCATAAGCTGTTTTTTTTTTTTCATTTTACATTTTCGTTTATTGTATTATCATATTAGCCTGATAATAATAGTGATTATATCTTTCATAGGGTTTCCTATGACGTCCGCATCGGGATTAATGTGATGAAAAAATTATTATTTGTTTTAATAAAGTCGAATTAGTCTCTTTTTAGTTACGTTAGTGGTTCAGATTAAGACCAGAACAAAGACAGATATACTCACTTTGTCACTTATAATATTAGCACGTAACAGTCACTGTGATTATTTCGCATTCCGCACCATTGCCTTTGGCACTGGTGAAATATCACTGCTAAATAAATAAAGTTATTGTTGACGCTTGGCACAGGCCGATTTGACATTTTGATCGCCATTCGCCACCATATCGTTAGTTTATTATAAAATGAGTATTGTTATAAGTCATCATTGTCATGTATTAATTAAAATTATTTATAATGAAGTGTCGTCGGTCGCTAGTACCTAACACTAGTTTGCTTTTGTTTTTATTGTAATATTTGTCAAAAAAACAAGTAAGGTATTTAATATATTACTAAAAAGCTTCTATAAGAACATCAGGTATAGGCAAAAGGCACGTTGCCATGACGACGTACCTAAATGTAAAAAAAGAAATGTACGACTATGGACTGTTACCGTGTTTTGCGCAAAGGTACGTGACATATCTACGAATGTATTACTTTTGGTCACTTTCTAAAGTTCTTTGAAAAGGAAGCTTTCATTGTAAATTATCTAGACGATGGCAAAGTATGTCAAAAGGTAATCAAAACAAAGTTACTGAATACAATTCTAAGTAGCGTTCACAATTGAAGCCTATCGTCGCTTTGCTTATTAGTTTCTAAAGTCATATTACTTACATAATACACATCTAAATGAAGCCGTTTCACCCTTCCCCGGCTAACTACCACTATTCATCGCACCGAAACGATTAATCAGATATCTGGGGACGTGCCATAGACTTAGGAAACACATAGAGCGGGGGTCGTGAAGTGAAGCACAGTCTAAACATACCTAACAGTCTTTGCACTCGGCCGATATAACGTGCTCAAAGAAATACGCGCCGCTCGCTAGCGCTACACAGTCGGCGGCCCGTCGATCTCACTGCTTTTCACTGGTAAAACATTTGCGAGCGAGCGCGCGTGTAGCGACGCGCATATCTGTGTGAGTCGTCATTTCGGCTGCTTGTAGGCAGTGCAAAGACTGGTTAACTTTATACTTTGCCTGAAGTCAATTAAATTATTTTACAACACAGCTAGCAGCGGCTTATACGACAGTCGTAAAATGATAAAAAAAACGTCACGACCAACCGTGACAACAAATTTTGTTTCGTTGTTGCGACTATGACAGAAACAATTAAAACAGTTGTCGTTGCACCCCCAAAAGTACGTAACGTAAGGCGAGGCGAGAGATGATGCACAAAGACAACGCAACTGCCGTGAATGATAAAATATCGTCAATTGGTCACGATCACGATCCAATGAAAACAGAATACAGAAGTCGGTCAACGATAAAAAAGTCGGCTGCAGAACGACAATGACAACAAACAGTTGTTTATAATGGGGACAACTAGACATGACAGTCGGTCACCGACAAATGTTACGTCATACTGGGAATGTGGCCTTAGAATAATTTGCAATATTATTATTTTTATTATCCCGATAACTTGTTCTTAACTCTATGGTTACAGCAGTTGGCAACTCATACAGCTATTTATAAAAATAGAAATCAAAAGGAAACAATAGTCTGAGCCTAAGAATACGCAAGCTTGTCAAGTGTCGTAAACAGAGACACATGTACTGTATTATGATTTTATGATAGTAATTAATTTACGAGAGTAATAAAAGTAAGCGATGAGCTTGAAATAAATTATACATTATTATTACGCTTTGAAGATAAATTCGAATAATTATGATTCTGGATAGCCACGCCATTTTTAATTAGTACCTATTTCACAGCGCTTTCTTCTTATTCATAGAGTGTTTTAACTACCAATAAAACTTACCTATTATTTTTCCTGAGATATCCGGAATCCAAATTGAGTCAAGCCTTCCGTTTTTCGTGCGTTTTCACCTAACTTTGCCTCTCTTCCGCTAGTTACGCTCTGAAGTTGTCCGTATTTCCGGTAAAAGTACACCATGTTAGGTAGGAATTATTTCGATTCCGCATATCTCAAGGTAACATTCGGATCCTGGCGACCGCGGCACGCGACCGCGACCACGGTCGCGCCGCCTTACCGCGCGACCCGCTGCGTTGTATTAATAAAAAGTTATGTAATAAATTATTATATACATTAATATACGTACGTATTCTGCTTGATTACATTCTAAAATATACATCGCTGTCACCATATTTCCATGTAAAATAGCGACGACATGTTTATTATTATATCTATTCAGTGATTTTTTAAGATATTGATTTGCCAGAATATCCTTTTACAAGCAGCATTCGACATTAACAAACACAAAACACAAGAAACCTTTTACAAAATTAGAAACATAAACGTATTTGCCAGATTTCTAAAACGTCAAACAATCCTGCCAGATAGTAAAATAAAGGGCTAAACCTGTCGAAATTGCAGGATCCTGCCACATACGGTTACACTGGGAGGCTCGCTTTTAACACCAAAGTTATTGCAATTCATGGTTGTTATCAGGTTCAGCGGCGCCCTAATGCGTGAGCATTAGGCCGCTAATAACAACCAATTAGTCAACTTTCTTACTGCAAACTATATTAATGTCTCACTCTCCACTCCATTGTTGGGATACCGGGTATTACTTATGGATGGTTTTTTATATTAAATAGGCTTACTCTTGGCCTCATTCTGATCAAAGATTAAGAAGAGGCCGAAGATGGAGCGAGCATACTCAGAAAATGCCTATTCACTCGAGCTTTAAATATACCAGCCACCGTACTCGCTGTCGATGTTTATCTCGCGATGTCTGTTCCACTCATATCAATACGGTGTGAGCGGGCTAGACAATACGCTCGCGCGAGAAAAGTGTCGAGAGAGCTTTGTCGAGGTGCTCATGCTACGCATGCAGGGCTGTAGGCTGCCGGGAATACAGACGCAGGCAGAGAATTCCACTCTCTGGCTGTGCGCATAATAAAGGATATGAAGAAAAGCGCTTTGTACGCAAACGGGAATAACAACCAGGTAGGGGTGATAGCCTGCATTACGTCTGGATACCCGGTGGTAAAAAAGAGCTGAGGGGATGAGCTCATGCAGCTCAATATTAATGGCGGACTACAAATGCAGCTCAGAGCGGGGACCAACGGTTAAGCGTGCCTTCCGGCTCGAAGGACCTATTAAATCTTCTAAGTCTAGTAAATGAAATTGCTAAATTATCTGCTTTAATAAAATCAGAACAAGAGACCATTATGAAAACCACAGACGATCCCGAAATGACTATTGCGTAAGTTACTTTGCCGCCAGAATTGCAGACCAAGAGTGCCACCTCTTCAAAGTCAACATGTGAAGCATGATGTACTTACTATACTTCAAGTGAAAAGCTGTTTAACCAACGTTGCTAGAGTGAGATATATACAATGACGTTACACACGCTGCGACAGCAAAATCACGCGATATTAAATCACAGCGACGAAAACATAATTGCACAGTAAATACCAGAGGCCGCCGGTATCACATGACGCACTTTGCGACGCACACACTTAAGCTAGTAACCGGTACATTTCGGGATAAAAGTGAAAAACTTTTAAACTAACTTTACTAGAGCAAGATATTGAATGAAGTCGCACACCCTGCGACAACAAAATCACGCGATATAAATCACAGCGACGAATACATAATTGCACCGTAAATACCAGTGGCCGGTATCACATGACGTACTTTCCCGTCACACGCGCGTACGCTAATTACCGTACATTTCGGGCCATTACTCAGCACAGTGTCATTTGCGATATCGCAGGTTCCGAATGGCTAGATTAAATTTTCATCATATATAATAAGGGAGCGGCAAATTAAGGTAAAATTTTCAAGCGATAATCAACCTTAACGTTAACAAATAAGACACAGTGGTCGTAAATTGCGGATCTATTAATTATTCCAGAAATTTAACACGCAAATTTCATTCTGAATAACTAGCGGACGCCCGAATCTGCGCGAAACATTTATTCCAGTTCTTCATATAGATTTTCATTAGGTACCTTTATTTTGGTAAAAAATAGTGAGCATATCCTTGTAAATATCAAACATCAACAAGATTTTTGGAGAAGTACATAGTTTTTTACGCGAGAAACGACTCAACTTATTGAAAAAAATCTCAATACTGTCAGTAATGAATGCACATCATCATTTTCCTTTCAATTTATTAACGCCTTTAGTTAAATCTTACATTGTTCATAATCATAAACACCCAATTATATTAAAAAAAGCGAATGTAATGCTTTCGAATAAATAAAAAATAAAAAAAACTTTACAATACTGTTGCTGGAGTTTTAGACCTAAAAATGCCTGTATTATGGAACACCGCCCCTTCTGAGTATTCAACTTAACTAAACTTAAAGTAAATGATATATTTCATTAAGAACTAAATAACTAAAAATATTACACAAAAAATTAAGAGAAAATTAAAAAATAAAATAAAAAGGTAAGTATGTGAATAGTTTCAAACTTTAGATATCCCTACTCTTATCGTACTATATTAATTTAATTTCCGAGCGGGGCGGCACGTCCGGTAGCGGCGCGTATCAGCGAACAACTGACTCGCAGGCGGAAATTTAAAAGTTTTACCCCCACCACTCACCGTGTGGGTAGATGGCAGTCGGCTCTTGACTTGAATTTCCTTGGGGAAAGAAAGCTCGAGATAACGGGCGAAAATAATGAATTCATTTCTCAGTTTTTTTGTAACCAAAGCCTTTGTCAATTAAAGCCAACATATTAATTGAAATAAAGATGGAAATGATAGTGGAGCCTCGGATTTCTGTTATAAAACCTCACGACAATACACATAAGGTTTATATCAGCGTGACCGCGATTGTATTATCTCAAAAGGATATTACGCTTTCTGAAAGCGAGCATCCGTATTATTTATTTATTCTTTGGCTCAATTCCCTGATGAAATTACTGTAGCTGAAAAACGGACGTTCAAGATTCATTCGGCTGATGAAATATTGTTGGAGAGAGTGATAGTTATGGGACTGGCCGGCTTTAGATGTTTGATCTACTGGATATTTACGAATTCAAATGAAAAACAAAATTTATCTTCTCTTAATATACAAACTCTGGATTTATCTCAAAACTGATAACTGAAGAAATGAATTTAAACAAAATTTATCTTCTCTTAATATACAAACTCTGAATTTATCTCAAAACTGATTACTGATGAAATTAATTTAACTATGATTAATTTCTTTACTTTTCATTATCAGTGTAGTGTAGATTAGGATTTTCGTCTCTGAAACGCAACATTAGTACTTTCTTTCGGGCAATAATTGTTGCAATCAGATCCAGTTCCAAAGCTTAACATTTTCAGCTGATTCAATTGACCAGAGGAGAATCAAAGACGTCAAATCCGATTATCTGACTACTGCCCTTTCACACATGGTTGTGAGTGAAGAAGGATCAAGAAGAGGATAAACATCTTGATAAATGCACTGTTCGACAGCTCAGCTTACATTCCGGCCTTTAAGCAGACTGTAATAAGAAGCAATGTTTATTTACACATCGCACGTTTGCATTGGATGCCAAATGATTCAGTGATTCTATGCCAATGAAAATCCTTTTTTTTTTTGGGAGTAAAATTATTATTTGTCCTGGACCGATCGATGACGTATTTCGGAGCAACCAGGGCTGATAATCTCACAAAAAATTGTTTCAGTATCGAGTTTCATCGCTGTTGTACTGTCTGTCATACAGCATACAATACAGTATGAAAATATGACAGTAATGAGAGCGACGAAATTAGTTGCTAGGTAATTTTAAGTTAGATAATCAGTCTGCTTATCTACTGCTTTAGGGGTCCTGAGTCCGAAGTCAAACAGGTACACCTAGATCAGTCAGCCTCTTCAGTTCAGTACTATTGCGCCTTGACTGGACCAGTTTTACTAAATTAAACTCTAAGACAAGCCAAACGTTCTCAAAAATCCAAAGTGCCGAAAAACGTACAAGCATTAAACGATGCTAACATAGCAATACAAATCTACATTCTGACGGAATGAATGGTAAGACGATTAACAAATGTCTCCAATAACAGAAGAAACGATGGAGCAAGCAAATTTTACAACTAGTCGACTAGCTTAACATGAACTTTCAATTATTAGGTGTTCTGAAAAAAAAATACGGAATACACAAAACATTATCCACGATATGGCTCAAGTAAAAATGGTCAGAGTATTTGGCAACTTTCCAGCAGGAGTCGAGTTTAATGTTGCAGAAGCTGTTTTAGACACTGGAGCGTATGTAGATCGTAATAAAGTTGAATGTCGATCAGCTGTCGATCAGGGTAAAGTTATTGGTGTTTGATAGCTTTCGGGCCGTACTCGATACGTAGTGACGTGATGTGAGCGATATCAAGGCGGCGACAGACGCCGTTCGAGACAATATTTATAATATGAGTATGCAATGCACATAAATTTTACTGTAAAGATTCATTTGATTAAATTTTATGATACTTATTTTCTTAGCTAAAATATTAGCTTAGTATATGAAATGATTCAGCTTTTGCGTTATAAAAGATGTTCATGGATGAAACACCAAGAATACTGACAATATTATAAATGTTTCAGAGTTTGTTTGACTATGGAAACCTCAAACGTTGAATACACATTCGAGTGATATAATCATTAGAATTATAATGATGTCTTGGATTTTATTATTATCAATGTTAAAAATTATACTAAATAAATAAATCAATTTATTTTCTCTCCACAACAGGTACTTACTTACACTTACAGGTACAGGTACTTATATACTCTTAACTAGATGGTTACAATATTACATCAGACCTGCATTATGAGAGATTGGTGCCTGATATATGTATCAAAAAGAACCTGTACCAATGGTCACTAGGGCCCTCTTGCTCAAAAATTTTGGTAAAAACCCATTTAAGAAATTAAAGAATTAACACAATAGCAAAAATTTATACTAGAACGAATTGCTGGACTTGTGTAAGTGCGTGCGTGCGTGGTACATAATAAAGTTAAACTATTCCATAGTAGATATTAAAAGGGACGTTCCCTAATAAACTTGCCCAAACTAACAAAACAATTGGTTCCATTAACGGTACGTCACGCTTTTGTTCATCTACCTTTACAAGTTAAATTGGAGACCCTCCTAGATCGTAACTGCGTCACGTTTAACCAGAACCACAACATAGAAAAGTCACCAGTGGGTCAATAGGTGCTATACTACTAACGTTTGGGTAGTCATAATAATTTTCAAATTCTAGTGCTCTTTACAGAGTTCTTTTTACTACACTGAAAAATTAATAAACGTCAACAGCATTGATTCACAGAAATACCGCTCCAAAGATACTTGAAAAAAAGCCTGACTCATAAGGGTACTTTTGGGACATTCTGGAATTTTATTAACATCGGTTACTCTTTGATAGTTCTTTATAACAAAATTATCCTGTTTGAAATGCAATGTCAATAATACTGCTTATGCATTTTGACAAACGCTTCTGATATCTACTTGAAACTGCAAGAGAATACCTGTAAACGTAACATCAATGGGTGCGAAAAATGGCACTTTGTTCTCAAACTGAGAAAAAAAAATACGGAATACACAAAACTGTCTCTATGACTGGTCGCCCGCCACCTTTCTTACTTTGTGCCAGAACTTTGCTTAACTGGAGGCACTAAAATTTAATCCAGATGTTGGTAATTTGTAACTAGCGTTCCATTTAACGGCAAACTTATGGATAACAGTTGTAAATGAATTAGAAATGATCGTTAAGCTGGTCGTAACAGCAACTAGTGTTTTTCTTGTGATGCTTGGTTTGATTAAATCGAAACAGATCTGTGTTCCAAAGTTTGGTTTGCTAAATGGGTATCTTGATAAGACGTTTATTTTGATTAAGTGCTTCAAGTTTAGTTATACCCAAGATACTAGGAAGTCCAATGAAAACTAAATTAGATAGTGAATACGATTACTGATTTAGTTTTAAAGAACATTGCTCGGAATCGGAAATATAAATAGAATAGAATAGAATAGGTTTATTTGCATAAGACATGGTGGTACATGATCATAATTGTTAAAAGTAGCTTAACATATCTTGCTTATTTAGCATGCAAAATGTCACAAGTTTAGGTTACATGAAATACTTGCAATCTTTCCCTTAAAGCCTACCAAACAAAGAAGTGGAGCCTTTGATGCAATTCCCAAGTGATAACAGACCGAGATCTAAAGAATCTTCAACGCGCATTGGTATTCCACAATCCCTCATAAAAGGACAAACACATTTACTCTTTGAACCGATCTCATAGAAGATAGAAGCATTCGTCCAACCCACAGACACGACAATAAAGATCGCAAGGCACGAAGGTATCGATTAATGTCTATTTCCGATTCCGCCGTATATGCACGCCACGAGGCAGAATGAAACGTGGGACTTGTTTTGTTACATTCGACGCGTCAAGTAAGCGACCCATTGATTCAGGAATAATTTCCGTTTACACAGGCCATAATTCTGTACTCAAGGGACAACTTACGGAAATCCACCCATCCTTAACTTTTCCAATATTTTTGCATTTCTACTAAAGTTTCTTTAATTTTCCAGGTTGGAAAAAATATGACACTAACATATTTGTGGAACAATATTACAAAAAATGCACAAAGGTTTGTTAGCACAAAATATTTCCTTGGGCTAAGTTGGTTGGAGTAATGTCAAACCAAAAAGTCCGGATTCCCTAAAAAAACTAAACGAAAAAATCCATCAACGTACGATTTCAATTCAAACTTATTTTTTTTTATAAAGTCTTTGCCGGCTTAATCAAGAAATGTAAGTTTTGGAGTTTCAGACTTATCCTTTTTTCAAGCCCAAACCTTTAGACAGGTTACTTGTTGGCACAAATGAACTTTGAACAAGTTGCTTCTTTTTTAATTTTTCACGTAACAGATGAAAATACTTTAATTTCAAAGCAGACCTTTCTTAATCTGAAAATGGTAACACCGGTTCTAGGTAAAGTTATCAAGTCGATGTAAATGATGATTTTGCATGAGCTGATTTGAAGTACTTATCTCATTCAAAAGGTTATTTTTTATATCTATTCCTATTATCAGACTGATTGGATGAGCATAGATACAAAGTAAAATAGGCGTGGTGTAAATCGTCAAGTCTATTCAAAAAATATTACGATTACAAAACATCTGCGCTGGAAAGTTCATGAACAAAAGATAACCTTATCGGTGCACTTAAGTCATACGTGCGTTTATTTATATTATGCTTTTACCGGATTCTCAACACGATAAACAAAAATGTTGGTATCTGTGACTGTGTCCTCATGTGACTGTGAACTACGATCTCACTAATAATAAGTATACTACAAAATTAAAACTTGACACAATTCAACCATTCACAAGGAATAACAACTAAGATTATGATCTTCGAAAATTAATAAAAACTGAAAAGTTTCAGTAATGTTAAATTTTTTAGATCATCACAGGTTTTATCAAAATAAAACATTATTTCATAGATTTGTTTTATACACCCAAAACACAATTACAAAATACACTATCTCTCACGTAAACAATATTAAGTTCAATACACAATCTATAAATAGCTTATCAGCGGAAATAAATACTAAAACTTAAAATTGGCACCTGCATCAAGATAAATATTCGCGCCATTTAAACTAGGACAAATACCACTTGCGACAAACATTACCATTTTAGCCACTTCTTCCGGTTGCAATACGGTTATATTGTAATTGGTTTTAATCATATTATGCACGAAATCCTTCTCATCATCGTCAAAATTAACATTTTTCAATACACTCGTATTCGTTAATGCTATGCTCACAGCATTGATTCGTACACCACTGGCTGCAACATCGACTGCACCGGCCTGAGTAAATTTTTCAAGAGCAGCATTCATGATTGAGAAATTTAAGAATCCATGTCTTGCTAACTTTTGGGCACCCCTTATATTCACAACATTTCCTTTCGTTTTTATCAAATGTGGTAACGAAAGTTGAGTTAGTTTATAAGGCACTCTGAGGTTACTGTTGAACAGGTCATCGAACAAATCAATGTTGTCATCGAAAAGTGAACTTAATACAATTTTCCCAGCACAGTTTACCAATACATCGATTTTCCCAAAAGTGCCAACTGTTCTATTGACGACTTCTTCACAGCTTCCTGGATGAGTTAAGTCTACTTTCACTGTTAATGGCGTTATTCCTCTAGCTGCTGCACAGAATTCTGTTACTTGTCTCAATCTTTCTTCATCTCTGCCAACTAAGGTAAGGACTGCATTGTGTGAAGCCAAAAGCTTTGCAGTCGCCTCTCCTATTCCTGAACTCGCTCCAGTAACAATAACCACTTTGCCGGTAAAATCCATAATAACGTCCTCTTCACTGTAAAAATATTTTACTACTGATAGACATATGACTTTATTTTCGATAGTAATGTGTTATCAGCATTACCATCCTTATCATGCATGGCTTTCCTGTTATCCAATACTATGATACTATCGCAATGTAAATATCTTAATAGCGCCACAGTGGGGTAAAGTAAAAGTGTAATATAAATAGGTTTCAATTTAATTTGTTTATTTTGTTAAAATTTTAATACATAAAAGTATAACATCAGAGACAATTAGTCTACTAAAAAGTTGGATGAAGATTACAAATATTCATATTTTCCAGTAGTATTTTGCGGTTTTATTTGGACATTTGGGATCCAACATAAAAATAAACGAATAACGGGTGTCGTTAAAAAGACAGAAGATAAAAAAGTGGCTGATAAAAACTTGCTACACGTTTTCTTAATTATATTTTTGCTAATATTGCTATTGACAAGTATAACTTAAGTATTTTTCTTTGAACTCAATACCATTTTTTTCCACAGAACTATTATAAAAAACTAAAGCAGCTGGGAAGTCGTGGCATATTATTGCATCCGAGCACCGGGGGTATCGTAACTCATCGGCTTAAGGTTCATTTTGGGTGGAAATGAGGAAGAGTAGAGGCTTATCTCCTCCACTCCATTAGAGGATTGGACGGCACTTTTGTTTGCGACGCAACGTACGGCACAACAGTTGCAGCGTATTGTGAGGAGGCGCAAGACGATGAGCGAAGCGGATACAATATTTTTTATACGGTGTAAACATAAACACAGTCTTTGCACTCTGCCGATATGACGCATTCACACAGTCTCCCGCCCACTAACTCATGAAAAAATAAGGCATCTTAACGGCTTATTAAAAGAATGGCTCAACACTCCCCTAATTGAGGCAGTGGGTGACAAAATCAAGCCATCCTTCATCTTTGACAAGGAATACAGGGTACACCTTGAAGACGATCTCGACTCCAGACTGCAGCACAAAGCTCTTCTGATATTCACGCACGTCTCCAAGACTGCGTCAGGTGTGAGATCAGGAGTGTTTTTAGAAGACCTTATACAAATTGTCGCTCCACTTAGCCCATACAACGCCGTCTTTCAGGCGGAATATATCGGCATTACACTGGCAGCACAGACAATTATATCCAGAGATATAACCATCCTCTACGACAGCACATCGGTACTACAAGCTCTGAACGGCAGTCGCAGCACGTCGAGCTTAATACTAGAATAGAATGCTACATCACCCTAAACAAGGCAGGTGTTTCCAACAATGTCGGAGTCGAGTGATACAAGGCTACAATGATTCACGAGGTAATGATAAGGTAGATGAGTTAGCAAAGCGAGGCTCAGACTGTACTCCTCATAGACCGGAACCGTTTGCTACTATTGCGGCAAGCTGGTTTAATGGTGAGTATACTAATAACATTCATCAAAATTACTGGAGCTCACTGAAGACATGTAGACATGCCAAATTAGCACTACCGCGAGTCTATCCTGAGTCCTCATTAAACTTACTAGACCGGTGTTACGCCTGATAACAGGGGCCATCACTGCAACACATCAATTTAAAGAAGCACCTTTTTAATATAGGTGTCACGGACAGTCCACTATGCAGAGGCTGCATGGAGGAAGAAGAAACAGCTGCTCACGTCCTGCTGTATTGTGAAGGAGTAGCCCCCTACCGGGCTAAGTACCTCGGCTCACCAGGTAGTCTCCGGAAAGCCGTCCTTGATGTAAAGGCACTGGGAGCATGAGCCTGGCTGAGCTGGGATGGCTGGAGTGATCCGGCCTAACACCCTCCGGATGCAAAATAGGCGCAAAAGAGTCGTCGAGTTGCGGACACCGCCCGTATTTTATGAAGAAGAAGAAAAAGAAGACAGACTCGCAGCGCTCGCTGCGCTACACGGCCTCTCGACGGTTTTCAATGGTAAAAACAATGATTTTGGCCGTTTGCAAGCAGTTCAAAGACTGTTTAGACTTAGCCGAAGATACGGCGTAATAAGAGGCTGTCACTTTCATGTCTGTCTGTGTCATCGGTGAGTCTACTAAGCCAATGGATCCGGTTGGATGCGGTTTTTAGCTTGAAAGCTGATGTAAAAGTCATATCAAATCACCGAAAGTGACAATTTTAGATGCATTCGACAATTATGGAACCTTATAGTTCCAGTTGCATCTATGTGATGTGGCGCAAGGTTATGGTGATGAGCGAAGCGGAATCAACATTTCATATCGTAATTAACTTTTAAAAACATCTAGCTTAATTCAGCAAGAAAAACATGCGAGATGCGTCGCCCACCCGCCCGTAAATAAATGCAAATGGAAACTAGTGAAACACCTTGCACCTTCACCGACTACTCTGTCTACGCATGTTTCGCCCCCACACGGAACTCGCCAGGAGTTGTAAGTGCGTGCAACACCAAGCACCGAATGATTCGTTATTTTTACATTCGGTTTTTTTAACATTGCTAAAAAGTAAAAAAAAACCTCGTCTACTCGTTTCACAAGTTTCTCTCAGGCGGGACTTAGGCACAGAACTAGACCAATTTTGAAGAGATTATGTTAGTGTCAATTACAATGAATTTGTCAATTTGGAATAGGAACCATTGTGCAGCATCTTCAACATTACATAGGTGCATAAGCATAACGTATGTCACTCAACAAGAAATTGTTGTGTACTTAGGGTCATTCGTTTGCGAACATCGATGGCTTACAACATCGCATATTGATTACATTGTTTTTTTATTTTTATTGACACCAAAGACATTAACGGAGTACCTACGTCAACATAGAACGATCAATTATTGAACTTGTTACGGAACGAAAGCTTCTGTAGTGCAGAGAGTTGTTGTTATAAAAAACAAAGACACAATTTAGCGAATAGGTGCTAATTTTGTAAGGTACAGGAACACAAAAAAGTCGATCACTATTGGTCGATTTCTGAATTGAGATTTTCAAGTTTTTTTTTTTATGGACGACGGGGAGACTCTTATCATACATACCTGATGCTAAGTATTGATAAGGCTGAAGATGGAAGTGAGCCTCTCCCGGTATCCTGAACCACTGAGGAACTGGCTATTTTATCTGTAACTGCCGGACCACAACAATGCTGGAAACAGAAAAGTTGGAATGACAACTTTTCAAACTCGGCTCAAAGCAAAATGTTCATACAATTTCTAGCATGTTTATTTCATTTCAAATTCACAATTTCGAAACCGACGAAAACGCTCTCGCTCATGACTTAGCATAGTGTATTAAACGGGGGAACTAAAAATAGGAAACAATGTGAGCCGATTAATATCTTTTCGTTTTAATATTGATGAGTATACCATTTACTTAATTGCGCTGCTGTTTGCCGCATCTTCTGTTATTAACGGAAGCCTTAGCATATGAATAGTAAGCTATTATTTATTATTCCTATGACCTTAGTTTTCATTCACTTATAAGCAGATGGCACAGAGATCGAAAAAAACTACTTACTAACATAAGGTACTAGACTAAGTTTAGTTTTACACTGCACCGTTCTTCGTCGAGATTCATTTAACCCTTTTCTTTTTATCGAGTGAGGATTAGTGGCCGGCCACCTCTGGTATCAGAGCTTATCAAGCCGCCTATAAGGCCTCCGACTTGGCTTAACGACTGTAATCAAATGACAACAGCCGGGACCGACGTTTAACGTACCCTTCGAAGCACGGAAGCGCTCAGTCGTAATGCCACTATAGGGTCACCCATCCGACACCTGACCGGACCGAACATTGCTTAACAAACGTGATCGAATACGATCAGTCTGTCAAGCGCGGCCATGAGCGCTTCCAACTCCCTTAATTTAACCTTTAAGTGCCTTTTCACATGTACGGCGACGGTCACGGTCACGGCACGGTCGCCGTGCCTGTGAAATATATCTATAGAGCAAATTTTATTATTTATTCAAAGGACCACAAACAGATTCATAATATATCAATTAGAAAACTAAGTATAAGTATTCACATACAATCTTTATGAATCCAACAGTGCTGGTCACATTTTATATATTAGCTAGCATTAAGGTGGAGCCAATCTTACTTAATATGACTACAGCTAGTTAGGTATTAAGATTAACTAGTGCTAGTCTTAACATATTTAGCTATTTATTTTATTAACAAAGACAAACATTATCCTAGATTTTGTGTAGGTAATATGTGCGTGTATGTTGCGTAGTTATGTGCGTATTTTTGTATTTGTGTTCCTATATGTATGCGATGGTGCGCGTTAGTGTAGTGTGTTTGGAAGAGGAGAGAACACTCAACGCCTGGAAAAAAGAGAAAAAAAAACACGATAAAGTTAACACAAGCCTGATTGCTCTGCGGGCCGGGAAACTGCGTCCTTGGGTTCAGATACGTGTACGGTAGGTACACGTATCCACAACCAGCTACTTATATGTGTATTATCTCATACATTTAGACTATCACCTTACTCATAAAAAAACATATAAGTATAGATACAGGCAAACACCTTGACCAACCCGCGTTCTCAAGTTATTTGCCGGCACTTATATCATTTAAAAAATTTAGCTTAGTTACCTAAACGTTTTTTTATTTGAAACTCAATATGAAAGAGTATCAGACAGACCAAACTGATTAGCTAAATAGTATTGGAATATAATAAATCGATCAAGAAAAAATTACTAAATTTAGCTACTAAAATATTGGTTGGATTGCGGTAAAATAGGCTTGGGTTAGGTTATATTGGCGACTAAGTCGCTCACCTATTAATTTTGTCGCTCAAAAACTTTTATAGTCGATCGGTGAATAACTACCAATAGTATTTAATTTAGGTATTATTTTTATGAACAGCACGATAATATCTATGTGAAAACAGATTCAAGACTGTGCTACCCACTGTACAAACAACAAACAAACAGAAAATCAAGCGTATATAATTTCGTCCAAAGTCCATTGTAAGCAAAACCTAACACCGGAAGTGGGTTGCCTACGCTTTTCCGTCCAATTTGGACGCAATCAGTGGACCTTTGTCCAATCGCGCCACTTACCTGAAACAAAGAGAATTAATTATTACAAATGGCCGAAAAATACACACAGAAGAACATCGAGACTCGATGTTAATGAAGATTGTACTTATTATTAAGTACTTTTTGGAGAGAAAAAAGGCAGAAGAATAGCAAAGTCAATTGGATATGAGAGAATTTTAAAGGCGCATATAATAGCCACTTCGCGACATACATATAAAAAGTGATAGTAAATGCTGACGCATGTTTCTATGAAGACTTTTTCAAATTGATCCATAAAAATTGGCTCTTGTTATTCTAATAATAGTTTAATATCGCTTATTCAATCTAGTCTACATTACAAGCACCTATGTAAGTCAAAGACGTGTTTCCCTTAGATAATCGATAAAACTGACGAGTTTCTGTCCGGTTCTTGATGGGGCTTTGCGAAACGATCTTCCACTTCTTTGACTTTCACAAGTGATTATAATGTAACAAGTGTAAGTCTGGACACTATTATAAAAAATATACCTAGTACTTTTTATTGGTCAAGTGTTATGGTATAGTATGTGCTCGGAAGAAAGAGTTCAGCTCACTCTGAGCTGGACTATACTAACTTCATTAACTAATAACAGCATTCTCCAAGAAAAAAAGGCATTATTTTCTTCATCACAATTCACAAGTTTTATTGAATAAATCGTCAAAGTAGCATTTTTACGAGCTCTATTGTCATTGGCTGATAAGTTCAGTCTATCTTGCTATTTCAGCGCTGAACGTCGCAGCAGGTGGCCGTAGGGTTGACAAATGCAAGTTTATAGTAAATTTATTTTTATTGTGGGAAATTTATGAAAGAAATATACAATAAATTACAAGTGATTATAAGCTACAAACTATAAACCTTACTTATCTTATAAAATAGCAATTTTAAAAAACTCGCAGACAATCTAATTAGTTAAATGGGGGCAATGCTTTCGTACTCACTTTTCAAATTAAAATTGATAAAAATATTAGTACTTTACACTTTCATTGTATATTCCTTTACATATTTACATTTGAATAAATCAAGTGTATTTGTTATAAGCACCATAATCTGTTGAATAAGATAACCGATGTAAATAATTTTCTTTATAATGACATTCATTCAAAAGTTAAAATTCAGTCGGTCATTCAGTTAAAACTCAGTAAAATTTATTAACCTTCCAAGCTAATTTAGCTAGAGCTTAGAGTTAGATAATGAAGTGCTGACTAACGACTGCAACCAGTTTTAATCAGGCTTAGATCAAACAGCGGAGAGACAACCCCAAATAAGCAAGAGCAGAATGGCTATAATTTTTGATTCACTCGTCTCGTATCGAGCGCTTAGTTTCTACTGATATTCGGTCGACATTTCAATTTCCATATTTTTAAATATGGAAATTGACAGGTACATGTTGTACATGTTTTCTTTACAACGGTGTAAACAGAAAACAATGTGCAGTTAGGGCTACACAAGTGACGACCAGTGTGAGTGCGGTGCCTGTCCACGGACTATGGCCCACCACCTTTCCTGTCCCGCGTCCCCTGATAGTTGTCCCTCATAGTTGACCTGTGGTCCGCTGCTGATCCAGCGGTCCGAGTGGCCGAGTTCTGGGCGGGAAAGATTTCATCTAAACAAGTTCCATCGACACGAAAGAAGAAGAAGAAAACTATTGCCCCCACCCACTCGTTGCAGGCGAAATAAGCGAGCGACTTGGAAGACGGCGCGGGACTTAAGTCGCATGCGACAACACAATGTCATACGATCGATTCCAAAACAGTGCTCCAGGAGGGCTATAATTTTTCATTCGGAACCTGCGAGGCGAGATAAGGTGTAGACTTATGGCGTCTTGAGAGGGACTGTAAACGACTTATGACTAAATCTTTAGTATACAGTGTGGACTATACTTTAGGTCTTTCTCGTATAAATGACAGCATTTTATTTATAACTTGAGAGTGCAATAACTTTGACGCTTCTTTGTATGTTTTCCTCCGTGGTCTGGTGGATGAAAGTTTTGATAAAATAAGCTGTGCTACAATTCCTCTCTTATTCACAAAACAAGAGCGACTAAGCGTGACCACATAATTTTAATCTATTTTAATTATGAAATATATTTTTTTGCCCCATCCTCAGGAATATATTTTTTTCGTGGTATTTCACACCAAAATAGATATGAAAATGAACTTCGAAACGGTACGATACTTGTTAAATTCAATTATCAATAAGAAACTTCAAAAACAACAATAAAAGTATATCTAAATTGCATTGGTAGTATACTAAATAGTGCAATGCAATAAAACAACTTTTACGGATATCAAACGCGCTATATTTCCACGAACTAAGTTGTAATTGTCCGTAATTTTTTAGGTTTTTTAGGGGTTTTTGATTTTTCCGACGTTTCGGCACCTTTACAGCTGCCGTGGTCACGGGATGACTCGTGGAAATATAGCGCGTTTGATATCCGTAAAAGTTGTTTTATTTCAATGAACAGTGCGCGCCAAAACATAAGATGTACGTAGTGCAATGCAATTGTATGAAACTAAACCGTGCGGCCCGGACAAAACGGTGATTGGATTCGCACTGTTAATTCTCGATTGCAATGGCAGCGACACCTGGAAAAAGGGAAATGATTTCTTTTTATGTAGGTAGCAGAAAAAATATGGTCAAATTTTAATCACCTGATAGCAAGTAGTCCAGTTCTGATAAAAACTGATAGTAACAAAAGCACTAGAGATTGTATGAAACTAAACCGGGCCGTCGGGCGTACGAAATACAGATTGGATTCCCGCTGTTAAAGGTCAATTGCAATGGTTTTAGCGACACCAGCTAGTTGATTATCTAACTCTGTTGCTAACAGATTTTGATTGAAATTGATTGAAAGTGCAGTAACATTGCTGCCTTAGTGAGATAGTTGTCACATTGATTTTTTCTAAAGCAGCAATGTGACTGCACTTTCAATCAAACGTTGATAGAAACAAGTTACATAATCTGCAGGCCAGTAAAAGGGAAATGATTTTTTTCTAGCTAAAAATGCCAATGTTTGAATATATTTTATTTATAAAATTATTTTAACTATTCTAATTCTAACTAATATATAAATGCGTAAATGTGTTTGTTAGTCCATTCTTGACGCCCTTACTAGATCCATCGGCTTGATTTTTGGTATAGAGTTATTTGAAAGGACGGAGAGTAAAATAGGCTACTTTATATCCCGTTATTCCCACGGGAACGGGAACCACGCGGGTAAAATTGCGGGCAAAAGCAAGTTTTAAATAAACTTCACAAGCCGACGTGCACTCGCTTTATGCCCAGCTAAATTTTTTTTTTTGTAATAACTGGGCAGTTATTTGACCACCATCGTGCTTAACAAACAGGATGTGGTCTAAGGTGTTGCATGCTTGTCCAGGAAATTAGAATTTATAAGGTAGGAAAAATTAACAGGAGTTCACTGCTTTACCAATCATAAATCTGGGCAAGTTATTTGGTGCAACTCAGCCAAATTTCCCTAACAAAGAGATACAGCTAGCTCTTATCATAGAGCAACAACAACAAGTCCTACCGCCAGAGTTTGCTTCAAACCTGTAAATTTTTAACCAGTTTCCGGACATTCCACCCGCAAGTGGGCAGGTCATGAATCGATCAGCTTAATTTACAGAGGCTGCGGCACAACTGATTGCACTTCCTTCTTGTTACAGTGCTGCGCCAAAATAATCTCTAATACCTTCAAATAAGGTCCAGTTTGAAGGTGACTGATTGCACTTTCTTGTTACACTGCGTAGCCAAAATAAACTCTAACATCTTCACATAAGGTCCAGTTTAGAGGTGAAAACTAGTGAGGTTCAGACGTCATTCGTCTTCAGACGTCTTCTTCCAGTGCTAAGATATTTACGAGTACTTAACCGCCTCTGTGGTCTAGGTACAACCTCCGGTATCAGACCCAGGGGTCCCGGGTTCGATTCCCAGCTGGGGTACACATTGTATTCGGTTTGGTTGGTGGTAGGACTCCTGGCTAGCTACCACCATCTTAACTAAGTCTGACGCCATAACAAAAATGTTTTCAGCATTGTTGTGTTCCGGCAGAGATAAGATAGCCAGTTCCTCTCTGATTGAGGATTGCGGGAGAGGCTCGCGTTCATCTTCAGTCTCATCAATACTTAACATCAGGTATTATGAAGGATAACATCTCCCCGTCTCGTACATAAAAAAAACAGTATTAGAATACTTAAGAACAATGAATTATAAATTGATTATATTCAATTTTTAAGAATAAAATGTCCATACTAAATACGGTAGTGAAACGTGGTCACTAACTGTGGGTCTGGTAAGAAAGCTCAAGGTCACCCAGCGTGTAATGGAGAGTGCTATGCTCGGCTTTCCCTATGTGATCGAATCCTATCACCTCATCAGAAATGAGGAGATCCGTAGGAGAACTAAAGTAACTGACATCGCTCGAGGGATTGCTCAGTTGAAGTGGCAGTGGGCGAGAAGAACCGATGGCCGTTGGGGCGGAAAGGTTCTGGAATGGCGACCGCGCACAGGACGACGTTCCGTGGGTAGGCCCCCGACTCTTAACTTCCTCTAAATTCTAAAGTGCTGAAAGAGCCTTAAAAAGATAGATTGCAGCTTCTTCTATAATATCGTGAACTGTGTTTAAACCTCGTCTGAGATTAAACCACAGTGGGTTTAAAAACGCAACCCTTGGCGAGACATAACGACTGAAAATTACGAATGTTAATAACGAAAACAGAATATACAAAATAAAAAATAAAAAATCACAACCAAGAATTAATTGAATCGGGCAAACCCTCGTGATTTCAGCATCAAAGCCAGAGGTATACAATCCAGACCCTTAAGTACACATGTGAAAAGTAGCAATAAATTAATTGCAATCAACATTGCATAATCCAAAGTCGTTCCGCTTCAAACCGCAATCAATTACGGCACTTATTACGAAGACCGCACGATTCAATTCAGTTAACAACAGTTATAAGTTATTTTATGATTTTTTGGTGCGATCGCGTGAGCGCTAGTAGGTTGTGATAAGGTCCATATTTGGCTGTAGAGCTGTTAGTGTAAATTTAAATGAAAATACGTGGGAAGACGCGCGCGCCAGTGAAAGTTTTCCCGTTTGTGGAAAAACCACACGTTTGAAGTGTGCTACAAGTTATAAGCTTATGGAATCATATCACAGGGGGGCTATTCTAGCCCTGAAATATGTCGAATTCGACATTTTTATATTCTAAATTTCTTTATTAAAAATCTAAGTAAAATCTCTACAACTGTCAAATTCCTTTAATTTCAACTATTTTTGATAATCCTATAATGTCGAAGATTGCTTTTAGTGAGTCTTTAATACAGATTTTTGACTCCAAAAATGTCGAATTCAAGATGTCGAAGACGCGAGAATTGGGCCCCAGGGGCCCGATCGAATCTTCGACATTATAGGATTATCAAAGATAATTGAAATTAAAGGATTTTGACAGTTGTAGAGATTTTACTTAGATTTTTAATAAAGAAATTAAGAATATAAATGCCCAGGGGGGCAATTCTCGCGCCTTCGACATCTTGAATTCGACATTTTCGGAGCCATAAATATATATTTAAAACTCACAGAAAACAATCTTCAACATTATAGGATTGTCAAAGATCATTGAAACTAAAGTATTATGTCCGTAGTAAAGATTTTACTTACATTTTTAATAAAGAAATTATGGTTTGAAAAATGTCGAATTCGACATATCTCAGCGCGAGAATTGCCCCCCTGGTCTTATTTATGCCATACATATGTCGAAGGATGATTTAATAAATAGAATTTTCGCAAAAAAACTAGGGATATTGCGTAAACACGGATAATTAGACAATGTTGTTGATATTTCTTAATCTTACTGATAAAAAACAGTAAAACAGGTTTTCCTTCTTCGGGCACCAGTTCTCATACTACATGTAGCCAATAAGAATTGTGTTTCTGTACTTAACGTTAAGACTATGTGATGTATGTATGAGAAAAAGAAATATTTTTTTTTAAAGAAAGGGTTTATGGAAACATATGGGTTGCTTTAGTAACATGATAATTAACTTGATTGGCTTAATTTTTTCTTGCTTGCTAACTGTTAGTTGTAGATCTTGTTTTGGACGGACCGACCAGCCAATCAGTGTTCTTATTTCATAATAGTCAGCGATTCTTTTGAGAAAACTAGACTTCAAACTCCTATGAAAACAAAAAAAAAACAAAATCAATTAGTGAATTTAATTAACTAAACGTAGCAGACACAAACGAAACCTATCAGAGGTGATAGATACAATTTCACTTAATATAACAACGCTTTCAGGGCAGTGTTAAGGCTGCTCCGAGACTGTAGCGCGTCGGGCATATTTGCGAAGGCGAGAACCCACAGACCAATATTAAGATAGACGAAAAGAGCGCTTGAACTATGCGCAAACGCGCCCGCAACCCTGGTCAGTATGGTACCAACACTGTCCTGGCCATGATTGCTGGAAGGATTGACAGCCCCTACATCTGGCATTGTTTAACTAGACATGTTTCTAAGTCTATGCCGGACAGGAAATCCTGATGACGATGAAGACTGCTTAAAGTGTCTTATCAGTGGCCGTTTTATGTTAACATGAATATCTAAGTATCTGATTTAATGGATTTTTATATTGTAATTTTCTTTGACATTTTTCATTTTCAATAGTTTATTTTACATCTATTCTTTGATTTAATTTTTAACACATGTAATCTTAATATCATGTAATCATGTTTTAATTTTTATTTATAAATAATATGAATTAACAATTTTATTATAAAACCTCAAACCTAAATACAATGTAAAAAAAAGTAATGTTTTGCGATGGTTGTAATTTGCCTGAATAAATGAAATTCCATTATATTCATCTATATATTAATAATATGATCACAAAAATTTGCCCAATCGCTATGATAACGCGTCTAATTGAATCGGAGTGTCTCTGATAAGTCGGAATCTAGTCAGAAATAAAACAATGGGTTGCACTCCGGGAGTGCCGGCAGAAGTGAAAACCGCTTAAACGAAACAGCAGGAGCAGGCATACATTTTCGCCGCGCGGTAGAAAGAGAAGGGGATATTACTTCCTCTCCTTCGCCGCGCCGGCACTCTCCCTCAGTCTTACGAATTTTCGATCAGGTCACGTGTCCTGACGCGACTTTAACATTTTTTACCCCATCCCAAAAAATTTAAACTCTGACGTGCACAACGCCGCTAAAGAAGTTTTCACTTCTAAAAATCTTCAAGTATCCATTTACTGTTAAAACTAAGATTGGATTGAAAATATAAAATGTCTAAATAACTTATACGTCTTCACCTATGTCTTATACTACAAATCTCACTTGCTCAAAGCCAGCGTCGTCGTGTGAACCGTTTTTGCCACGTTACGATAAGAACCGATTGTGAGCATGTTAATGAACCAACCAGGGGGCTAATTGTCTAATTTTAAAATCTATCGCAATCCCTTTCAATTCGCCATTTGAAAGATATTAACATACTTCAGGCCGTCACTATTTGACATTTGATAGGCATTGCGATCGGGACGCGTTTTGAAAGGTATTGAATGAACGAAATTGATCTGTCTAAGCAAAGTGACACACGAAAATATCTTTCAAATGTATGGAGTCAAATGAAGTGTCATCTAAAACATCATTCGTTCCGAAAGGGATTGCGACTATAAGTTACACAATTCCATAAATCTATCTATCACTTTCTATCATAATCACAATAACTTTGAAAGGGATTGTGATAGATTTTGAAATTAGACAATTAGGGGGCAGATTTTCTTAACACGAAGTTAAAGAAACATTGTTTGAAAATTACCAATGTTATCCTATCTCTTAATATTATAAATGCGTAAGTGTGTTTGTTTGTCCTTCCTTCACGCCCCATGTTTTTTATTTAGTTGAAAAGACGTATAGTAACATAGGCTACTGTTATCCCTATATTCTCACGGAAACAGGAACTACGCGAGTGAATCCGCGGACGGAAGCCAGTTAGTTATACTTAACTTAAATCAGCGTTAAGAAATGCTTTCTCTGAAGGAGACCACATCTTTCCATACAAAAAAGCTAGTCCCGATTCTCGAAGTTTCTCAGACGGGACTCGAACCCTCATCATAAGGATTTCCGGCCCTCTCCTCTTCCAATTGAACTTTCGGAACTATACACAATTTTGAATATCGGATTCAAAATCTCGATATAATATTGACTAGCCCATTCAGATGAAAATTAATACGGACTTTCATAGTTACCAAATTCATTATGTTTTTTGTTTCTATCACTATGTATTGTTTTACTAAAAATAACCTTTCAATTTTAACCCTCACTGACTGGGATGCCAATATATCGGCTTCGTGATCGTAACCACAAAGTACATGAGGCAGAGAGAGAATACTCAGAAAAAAGTGCTATTTCTCGCACGTTTTGTCATTACCCCACAGATTTCTTCAAGCAGTAAGTACTCAGTTGCGATGGTCAAAACTATTAAGCGGTAGGTATTATTGTCATTCCATGAAACAAAAAGAATTTTATTTTTATGAACAACTGGGAAACTAAGCATTCATCATACCTATCATACCATCATACCATCATGATGTTAACTAATGATAAGACTGAAGGTGAAAGCACGTTTCTACCACTGAGGAACTGGCTTTCTTATCTGTAACCGCCGGAACACAAGAATGCTGGGTACATACATTGTTGTTATGCCGTTAGACTTAGATAAAATGGTGGTTGATAAGCTAGCCAGGCGGATTTACAATAAGTCCTTCCACCATTAAAAAAATAAGATAAAAAGAGCTATAAAAACAACTTTCAGTGTAATAACTTTTTAATTTTGCATTTTACAATGCTATTTTTATATATTAAACAAGCCGTGTGGTGACGGCCTAAGAATACACGTGTCACCACTCCCTTACATGCCTGGGATGTCGTAAGAGTCGACTAAGAGGCTCGACGCATTGATCAACTGTGCGAGAGAAGGAAAACTTGTAACAAACCCTCTACCAACCCGTGGCCAGCGTGGTAGCAGTAGGCTAATAACCTCCTATGAACGCCACAATAGGCGTGAGCTAGGAGGCCTATGTCCAGCAGTGGACGTCCACAGGCTGATGATGTTATATTAAACAAGAAAATATTCTAGAAAAAAACAACTTGTTTTAAGTCGCCCTGACGGGATTGAACGGGAATTTTCAGTGTCAATAATATCACAAATAACCTACAGAGTCAATAAAGTAGCAACCCTTTTGATTTAAAAAAGTTTTTTGAATATGGCCGTTTTAGTACTTGTGTGTCAAACCATTATTATTTTCAAAAACTATCGCTTTGTCTCTTTCATATCCATTAGAGTTGAGTGGTTCCTGAATGAATCCTTCAATTGAACTAGTCCACTTGGCAAGTCTATCTCCTTCCTTAGGTCATTCGGGTCCCAATTACTTCAGTACTTCATTTAGTTCACATTTAACTGAAGGAGAGTTAGAGCTAGCGCAGACGACGGATAACGGAGGACTTTTTGTCCGCGACACGTCTTTATTGTTAACCAAATAAGATTCAACTTAGATCGCGTATATCTATGAAAAGTACGCGATAGTCCTCGTTATTTATTCAACTTTATGTTCTTAGTAATAAGGTCGTGTCGCGGACAAAAAGTCCTTCAATGTTCGTCGTCTGCGCAGGCCATAAAGCGAACGGATAGATTACGAACACCGCGTGCGGAAGCGAGACAGTTGCACGGCCCGCACTCAATTACGATTAACGTTACGATTTGAAAGTGTTCAAGCAAAAAACAACCCCTATTACGCAAACATAAGGCTAAGTTTTACTTGAATATTTACTACGGAACAGATCGAACTAAACAAATGAAATAACGCGATTGAACTTAACGACAAGGTGAATCAAATGGACTACTGAAATACTGAGCCAAGTGAACTAGATGAACTAGGTGAGTGATATACTTCATCTAGTCCAGTTGGACTATATCATTCTTTACACTTCAGTGAAGTATTTTGCGCATCTCTAATATCCATAGACTGCTTCACCGACATGAGTAGAGCATCCGATAGTTGTCGAAACCGTTGACAGTAAATGTCAACTCGTACTAAGCGTTCTGGTACTTAACTTTTTATCTTGTGCAATAACGTTTCGGGGTCTATTCGACCGGAGTGGATCCCAATCATTATCGGAGACTTCCTTGCCTCAGGCTGGGGATCGCATCAACCACTCCTTCCCCCTGTCCAATGGAAGTGGGATGGGAAGCGAAGCGATAATAGGTACTTAAGGGTTAAATAAGAATGATTCTACTTAAATATCTAAAAGGTAAAACGAAGTAAAAAGTAAAATTGTCAGCTAACATCAAAACATCTCAGTAAACGATTAGGTGCAAGTTAAGGGAACAAAGTTAAAAATAGAATTTGACTTTCTAAGAAAATAACGATCCGTCCCATTTGAGAATTCACTTGTGGCCGAGTTGATTTTTTCCAATATTTTTCTATTAAAAAAATTGTCATAAGTATAAAAATAGCATTGAAAAATGCAAAAAGTTCAAAAATCATAAAAAATAACGATTCGGTAAACTAATTCAAATTTAAACGAAACATGGGGCTAATTGTGTTACCTTTTAAGTCTATCGCAATCCCTTTCAATTCGGAATTTGAAAGATATTAACATACTTCACGGCCGTCACTATTTTACATGTGATATCCGATTGTGATCGGGGCGCGTTTTGAAAGATGAAAATGAACTAAATAGCAAAGAGACACACACAAAAATCTTTCAAATGTAAGTAGAAGTGTCATCTTAATATTATCCTCAGTGATTGAGGATTCCGGGAGAGGCTCGCTTCCATTTTCAGCCTTATCAATACTTAACATCAGGTATGATGAAGGCTAAGAATCTCCCGTCGTTCATCAAGAACAAAATTAACACATCATTCGTTCCAAAAGGGATTGCGACTATATGTTACACAATTCCATGAATCACAATCACTGTACGCGCCCTCGCGAGTCGAGGGGCGTATAGGTTTATAATAACGACACGAAAATAAACGAATACTAATCCAGTGATGGTCTTAATTAAAGGGTCGAAAGCCTACTCACCGGTTTTTCTGCTGCTGATATGCTGCGAATAATGTTCCTGGTGTTCACAATCACAAATCACAACGAAAATGTTCAATGGCATAGCACGACGACAGCTGTACAACTGATAGTAGATGTTGTCCACGATCCACGACACGGCCATGTCCGTGAGAGGCATCGACGAGAAAAACTAAAGTACCCTCACTGGATTAACAATTTCAAAAATAATTCGCGACGACTACCTACGTCAACTGTCACTACTAAGTATTTCGTTTTACTTGAAAACTATCAGAATGCAAATATGAAACTACAAATACCTAAAATGATTATAAAATTAATTGCGCGGCTGCAACAATCACTAAATCTTTAAAAGGAATGGTGATAGATCTTGAAATTAGACAATTAGGGGCAGTTGTGAATGGCCCTTTAAATTTGCGTTCAACAACCTGTTAAATATTTCTAACTTAGGTAAAGATTTACCAAATCATTGTCATCATCACCCACCCACCTATGTGCTTTAAAAAGAAAAAATATTTTTAACACGAAAAGGTGACATATCATATCAAGGACAAATAAAAACATCTTAACGACGTAATAACATATTTATGATGAATCAAAATGGCGCGGACATAAAAAAAACAACATTAATTGTAACCGTAAATTCATTTATGAGACACCCTGAAACAATATCCTTATTTAATGGTGCCGATATCATTTATATTTCGATCAACATAAATAAATAGAGCACACAATAATCATTTAAACCGTTTATGCTAAGGAGAAAGAAACTCAATGTTTTTTTAAAGAAGTAAACATTATTGACTTCGTTATCATGGCACCGACTCCGAAAGGCTTTTTTTTTTACTTTCGGAAGCCAATTTTATTAATGGATTTTTTTTTTTTTTTGACGATGCTAAATAAAATAAATAAATAAATATTTGCATACAGTCACACCAATTATCTGAACCACGTTAAGTTTCATGAAGAACTTGTGTTATGGATACTAGATAACGGATAAACATACTTAGATACTTTTTTTTGTAAATATATACGTAATATACATCATCCCGTGACAACTTAGTTCGTGGAAATATAGCGCGTTCGATATCCGTAAAAGTTGTTTTATTTCAAATAGATATGTAAATGCACACGAATATTTGTCTTGTCCGGGGAACGAACCCTGGACCTCTGGCGCAGAAGGCGGGGTTAGTACCCCTGCGCCAAACAGGTCGTCAAAATGAAATAAATTAGTTCGTGGAAATATAGCGCGTTCGATATCCGTAAAAGTTGTTTTCATGTCTCATATTCTGAAAGTAACTCATAACTTGCCTAAAATGCGGGTTGAAAGTGATATGTGGCGGCCCTAGGGCTGTAATAAATTTGAAAAAAGAATAGGGGGTGTCCTGTCAAATCGATATCTGTAATCTCTTTGGACTTTTATTTACCAAAGGTATGTAGGCAAAGGCACAGAAACCTATACAGCTTATTTTGCTACATTATAAAATAATTAAAATCGTAGAAACGTTACAAAAATTTTTTTAGAATATTCTGTTTGTTTTTACTTTCCTCATATTCAAAATGAAAAGTAGAGTGTTTACTTCGGGTGTATGGACCCATAACAGTCTCGAACTATCGGCGCCCTCACTTCGTTCGGGCGCCAAAACACTCGACTGTTATGGGTGTCATACAGCCCTTGGTAAACAATCTACTATTTATTTCAAATAGATATGTTCATGCACACGAATATTTGTCTTGTCCGGGGAACGAACCCTGGACCTCTGGCGCAGAAGGCGGGGTTAGTACCCCTGCGCCAAACAGGTCGTCAAAATGAAATAAATGTTGGAGAGTGAAAGTCCTGGCTGGCAAGAACTGGTGCTGGCCAGCAAGTGTCATGCCTATACATGACAAATGTAATCTGTCACGAGATTATTGTTTTTGTATTGTTTGTTTATACTTCACTCGAACAAGTCGAATAAAAGTGTCTGAAAGTTTTTGAAAAACATTTTTCCTGGTGATGATACGAAGGTGACGAAGAACGCAGTTGTTCCTATCAGTATTGAAGAGGAACGAACCGAACCTGCGTTTTTGGAGCCGGTTCCTGGTATTCACACACATAGTGAAGATCTTCAGGAACGTGATGTATGTACCGAGTTTGCTACAGATGACCAAGCGCGTACTTTTGAACAAAGTACTGATGATGCTGCTGCAACAAGTACTGAGCCAAGTGAAGAATTAAGATACAACTTCGTCCACGGAATCCAGTTAACTATAATTGTTCGTATAGCAACGCTATTGCTGGCATAGATGGAGATCCAATGACAGTAGATGAGGCACTGTCGCGGCCTGATTGTGAGCTATGGCGGAAGGCCATGAACGATGAACTATCGTTGAAAGAGAACCAAGCGTGGTCACTAGTCAATTTACCACGTGATAAGAAACCAATCCAATGCAAATGGGTATTCAAAATCAAGCGTGTTCAATTCAATGTTCAGGGGGTCTACCATCAACACTTATGCGATGTATTTTAGGTATTTCAGGTAATAAGACTGAGACGACGCTTTACGCGCCGTATGGCAGTAACCTACTTTCATGGTACGGCCAAACGTGCGCGTTATCGCGAACTGTTACTACTTCCACGACAGGTGTCGCAAAACAATAACCACCTTTCGGTTCGTGTTCTGAAATGTGACTATTGCAAAACGGCTAAAGTTCGCGGCAACGCGCAAGTCAGGCCGTAGCATCACAACCTGAAAATAACCTAAAAAGGATCGCATAGACTTGATGATAGCCCCCACTATATACACTTTGCATTGACTTCCATGTCGTTGTTAGCCAAAATAAACTCGTCGAGTCACTGGACAAAAGGCCTCGAAAACGTATTCAAATAAAGCTGCAACAACGTTTCGAATAAAAGTTTACAACACGTGTCCATTATCGTAACGAAAACACTAAAACACGTTACCAACAACTTTGGAATAACGCCGGAATGTCGTTAGGGCTGGCCACTGCGAGTGCGAATAAACACATAATGTAGTCAAAGTCAAAGATTTTTATTCAAATAGACTTATAGATAAGTACTTTCGAATAGTCCAACATTTTTTTCCCTACCAGCCATTCAGGACATCTTTTAACTGATAAGAAGAACGGCCGCAAGAAACTTATCAGCCTTAGCAGAAACAACAACATTTACAATGGAACATGTTGTTGCCAAACACAAATCTACAATCTTGAAATATATTTAATAAAAGAAGAAAATTTTCTCATACTCATATTAGAATATTTTCCTCTTACACTATTTACAATAGTTATGTTTAATGTTGGTATCACATCCATGCATTTTGGTCTTTTAAATAGTCACCTACCTTTTAAAAACCTTTGCTTAAGAGCGTTTTTTAACATATGTTTTTAATTTATACATCTTTAACCATTCTAATTGTTATTGAATCGATTGAAAAACGTATTTAAATAAAACTGCAACAATATTTCGAATAAAAGTTTACAACACGAGTCCATTATCATTACGAAAACACTAACACGTTACCAACAACTTTGGCATAACGCCGAAATAACGGAGGGCTGTCAACTGCGTATTAATAAACAAAAAATATATTTTTTTAAACATTCCAATTATTATTGTACCGATTAAATAACGTATTCAAATAAATCTGCAACAACGCATCGAATAAAAATTTAAAACACGCGTCCATTATCTTTACGAAAACACTAAGACACGTTACCAACAACTTTGGAATAACGCCAAAATGACGGTAGGGCTGTCGACTGCTGTCCACTGCGTGTGCGAATAAGCAAATAATATACATTTTGAACCGATAGAAAAACGTATTTAAATAAAACTGCAACAACGTTTAATAAAAGTTTACAACACGCGTCCATTATCGTTACGAAAACACTAAAACACGTTACCAACAACTTTGGAATAACACCGAAATGACGATAGAGCTGTCCACTGCGTTTGCGAATAAATAAAATGAGAAAATAAAAATAAATGTATTTCTCCATAACAAATAACCTAATATATCGTGTTGTTTAATTCATTTTTTGGTATTTTGGTATATAAATAAAGGGACCTTGTCGTGCCAACCTCAAATGTGTGAAGAAGGGAATTTAAGTTTCTAGCATACTCGAAAAATCTTGAAAACACCTAATAATATATTTATTACATTTTATAGTTATATTAATATTAATACTGCCGACCCTTCCCAGCTTGGTCACCTTGGCGACCGCGTGACGTCACTCGTGGCGGTCTCTCTCTCGGTCAGCGACGTTACGTTACGTGTAACGACATCGTTACTGCGGCAACGATGATTACGACACGTTTCGGGAAGGATATATATATATAGATTTATTAGTATCTTTGGAAGACTAATTATTTTTGTTAAGGGAAATATATGATATTTTATTATTAATCAGAGATACGAACTGACTGAGTGCCTATCCTGAGGGTAATAAGGATGGAACAAAGGAGATCACTCTTTTGGGGCTAAATTCTAAATGTGCCGGCCAACAAAAAAAATAGTACGTATCATATAACTTTTGAATTTTGTATTTTACTATTCTATTTTTATGAAGTAAATATTAAACAAGAAAATATACTAGAAAAAAGCAACTTTGCCTTGACGGGACATGAGACAAGTTGCTTTTTTCTAGTATATTTTCTCGTTTAATATTTACTACATAAAAATAGTACGTATCGTTAGAACTGACCATATGGAGCAATTAGTTGATACCTATAATAAATAATAAATAAATAAATAATTGCATACAAACACACCAATTATCTAGCCCACGTTAAGTTTCATTAAGAACTTGTGTTATGGTTACTAGATAACGGATAAACATACTTATATACTTTTTTTTGTTGTAAATATATACATAATATACATATTAAACACCCAGACCAAGACAAATAGACATGTTCATGCACACAAATATTTGTCTTGTCCGGGGATCGAACCCGGGACCTCTGGCGCAGAAGGCAGGCTTAGTACCCCTGCGCCAAACAGGTCGTCAATAATACCTATTGCACAAAAGTTGTAGGATAACTCTAACCCCCATATTCTAAGTCGTTCATCCAAAAATTTTTACACTCCACTCAAACTCATTCGACAAATTTGGTATTCATAGTTGCAAAAATCTCCTCTACACAAATTATTCCTCACTTGAGTGTAATAATTACAGAGTTACGACTTAGAATACCGATTTCGTGGAGTATTTCGAAGAGGTTTTCAGTGAGGTTTCGTTAAATCGAGGACAGTAAGTTTTGGAGGAACGACTTAGAATATGGTTAGAATAAGTCTAGGTTTACAAGTTCAAAGATTATACATTTTCATACATTGCTTCATTTCTAAGAATGCTAAAAATGAAAAATATTCATACATATTGCTAAAACTAATGATCCGAAGTCATTGCGAGACAAAACGAATTAGTAGCCCATCATTTTTATACTTATAGTGACACTGATTAGCCAAAAAAATATATTTTAGACGTACGTAATTTTTATATTTGTTGTGGGGTTATTGTTAGAGGTGTTATTAGAACATATAATAACCCCATTGCATAATAAAAATGCTTCAGTTCGAGTTTCTATACACTTTGAACAATCCATAAATGTATGAAAATGGCGAATTTTTGAACTTGTATACCTTGACTTTGAGTAATGCTACAACTTTTGTGCCATATCAACTATTGCTCCAAACGACTAGTTCTAACCACACGTTAAGTCTGATTTGTAATTCGACGGAATTCTGACAGTTCTGAAGTGTGGTCATTAAAAAAACAGTCCCGGGAGTTTCACCCGTGTTCTTTTCGTAATAACATGTGTTGTGTGGCTCCATTTTTTAACTCAATCTACCGTACAATTTCTTTAAAATACAAAACATATTTACTTGACATTGGCATAATTCGCGGAGTTAACGCGAGCACGCCATTTAAGAATGATGAAGAAAACGGTCCCGCCAAAACTGGAACGCATTTGAACGAATTTAAGTGAAATAAAAATAAACTTTGTTGAATTTAAGTTTTCAATGAGAAAAACTAGGACTTAAAATTGACTTAGGATTTTAAAATAGTAATCAGATTTTATTATATCAAATAATTTAAGTTACAACAATCAATACGGCAAATATTCCTTTTACTGGAATCCTTGACCCCCAATGCTTAAGTTAAGTACAAATATTTGGTACGAAATTCATAAATATTTTTTTTCTGGTTTGTTATAAATAAACTGTAAATATTATTGTTTTTTGTTGGTTAATACTTACATCAGTAAAAAATATATTTTATTAAAATCATTTGCATTTTGTGTAAATGCTATAACAGGAAGAATAAAAAACTGATAAATATATTTGATATGAAAATTATGTTGTTTTACTTTTTTTTCTTCAGCTTTTTTTTTTTATTAAATAAAACAATAACTATTTTAGTTTATATCTTCATATTTATATAGTATTCTTTGCTTATTGATATTCTTATAATAAATACATATAAAATGGACATGACGGAAAAGGTTTAAATTATCTGTAATTTTGCATACTCTTTGACGATGTAGGCGAGCATTGAAAGGTTTTTTTGATATTCTCACGGGAACGGGAACACGCGGACAGCCGCTAGTATGAAATAAACGGTGCTCTGAAGGGTTCTCTTATCTTTACATCACCTTCAAAGTTGTGTTTATTAAGATCTATCTATCTATAGCATACAATTTTTTTTCAGTTTCAGTTCCGTTTGATCTTATTCTTTTATTATTTTTGTGTAAAAATCGTAAAACAGTTTACAGAATACATCTACCTACAAAGTTTCAACTTTGTAATCCTAATAGTTTCGAAATAAAGTGGCTGTGCTATACGGACGGACGGACAGACAGACAGACAGACATGATGGTTGATGGTCAATCTATGAGGGTTCCGTTTTTTGGCTTTAGCCTGCGGAACCCTAATAATCGATGTAATATAAAATAAAAGGGATTCTTTGTTCTGAGAGATGATCCCGCGACATTTAGGAATAATGCCTGTATTTGAGCCAAAATCTTTTTACTGGGGTTTACGGGAATATCGAGTACAACTTCACCCATATTCTCATAAGACAGGCACAATAAAGCTAGAATCCGATAAATAACTGAATTGAGCATCCCTCTTTACATGGGTAGGGGGCACGCGACGCAATCCGAGGCTGGCACCGAGTCGTAAACGACGACGACGGAATGGCGCCTGTGGCAGCCATTGAATATTGACACGTGATGGAGCTTTGCGGAAAATTCGACTAGAACAATTCGTCTAAAAAACAACTAACCTAACCTAACCTAACCTAAATTGTTTTTTAGTCGAATGGATTTAATCACCACGGATAAAGAGACAGTACTTGTCGTAAGGTAGGATTGCTCAGCTCAGTGGGACACACAGCGAGATGAACCAATGGCGGTTTAATCGTGGCTGCTCACTATGGGTCTCATAAGGAGACCCAAGTCATTCGTAGAACTATCAGGTAATGGTGGAATCAGATGGTTAATTTTTTGTTCATTTTCGCCTTACACCTGTCACTACCTTTCACTCGAAATAAAAAGTCTGAACACAAAAATAAAACAATCATTTTGAATTTCTAAATGAAGCTTTCATTGGAGTGAAGTTCATCCGAGTGAACCGTCTGGTACCAGCATAACCGACATCGCTCGAAGGATTGCTCAGCTCAAGTGGCAGGCAGTGGATGGTACCTATACATAGCGAGAAGGACCGATATCCGGAAAAGTTCTAGAATGGCGACCGCGCAAAGGACGACGCTCCGAGGGTAGACCCCCGACAAGGAGGAGCGACGATCTGGTGAAGGTCAGAAGCCGCTGGATGCGGGCAGTTCAGGAAGGATAGTTGTGGATATTTGGTGCCCAGCTCAGCCAGGGACGCTCCATGCACCAGTATAAAATCTTAATATTTTGAATAGCTTTGCAAAGCGCGTGGCAAAACATGCAAGCATATTAAAAACGGTTTTTAATATATCTTTACTAATATACTAATACTAATAATATGATAAAGAGGAAAGATTTGTATTTTTGTATGTAACGAATAAACTCAAAACTACTGGACCGATTTTGACGATATTTGGTATAGAGAATCCTTAGACCCCAAGTAGTAACATAGGCTATAAATAATCCCAAAATTCCCACGGGAACGGGAACCACGCGGGTGAAACCGCGCCCGGCCTCTAGTAATTTATAAAACGTAATATCTTTGTTTACTTACCATAAGAAATAATATATTATAAAATACACAAAAGGAATAGCTTTTTAAACGTCGTCGGCAACAACAAATATTGGTTTTTATGACTGTACGTGATTATTACTTATTATGCAACGCGTTTATGCCAATCTGCACGCAATCGCAACGTAGATTTGTTATTATATACCAACAGGTCGGTTAACTTAAGCTGGCACGTTCAACACATTAAACTTTGCACGTAGTGTCTGTGAATAAGCACGCAGAGTGACGTTGCACCGCATGGTCATCAAGAATAATCTGTCTGTCTCTCTCGCGCGCGGTCAAACTTATTTACAAGTTATTGTGTTGCTTTTGCTACTATAGAGTAAACTTCTTTGATTTTAGTCCATTCGTTTTTTGAAATTGCATTAGTGTGAGTACTGTAAACGTGCCAGCTTTCGTTAACCGACCTATACCTACATTACTCTACAGTACAGTCTTGGAAGTTACCGCGCAAAATCCTTTGAACGCCTCTCAGTGGGTGACGTGACGTGACGTTGTAGACCTGTAGCCTATACGACCGTCCAAATCGAGGGCAGGCGACACGCGAAGGAATATCGTTTAAAAAGTAATTCGAATAAAAGTGGTAGGTACATATGACAGGAGTCAGTCAGATTTTACTGAAATAAGAAGGTAATATCAAAAACCATGCAGAGATATAGAAAAACCTATACGAAATGTTAAATGATATGAAAAGGAAATTCCTACACACGTAACGCCAACATTGTTAATGTATTATGAATAATGATAACCCTTCGCATTTCCTTGTACATTCAAAGCAATGTAACGCATAAAAGATCCTATTTCAACCCATCGAGTCTCATCTAAACGTACTCAACCCTGCGAAAACGCAGTGGTGCGTTTTCGACCCCGTTTGTGCCGGGTATTTTCCGTACTGTAAGTCATTACGAAAAGGTTTATTGTTGATATAAAACGAGACATTTAACTCTGTATGAATGTGTTATTTGAAATATATTTTATAACCAAGACAATGCAATGATTTTTCGTGTGGAAATGTGTAATTTAAAACTTGTATCGATGTAACATCCATCACCATCAGCTATTTCAATGTCCTCACTGCTGAGGTACAGCGCAGGCCTTCCTTATCAATGTATATCGAGAATGGGTCATGGCCCATGATCCACCACGCGGGCCCAATTGAGATTGGTGGGGGTTAACGACTACATCTGCAGCCGGAAATCTGCCCTCAAAGTACGGAAGAGCTCGAGATAATACATATTTAGTGACACATACCGTGACCTGTCACAGCTACTTGGTTTAACGTCAAAATTTCAGGTTGAACGTGCTGACTGCGCTATAGAGTTCTTTATATTACTATGCAGCTGGGTCAAACAGCTTAACACGGAGGAGTTCGAGATAGTACATTTTTGGTCACCCATCACATGACCGACCATTGCGTAAGTTGCCACTCCGACACTCCGAGCTCTTTAATACAAGTCTAAATATCCAAACATAACACACGCACCTTACACGTCTTTATTTAATGGTCTAACTTAAAATCCCGCTTAAACTTAAGATCTAACCCGTTAATAGCACCAAATAGCCAGTGGTGTACATTAAAACGGCTATCAAACTAACCCTCCAGCGTCCACGGATACATCTTAATTATTGCACTCGGCGGACTTGGGTAATTAGTTGCTCTAATTAATTAGCTACTAGGGATGTTCGAGGGTTGATCGATTTTGTACCACTTGTGGGCATTGTGTTGTTGGAAAAGACACATTTTTAACATGTTATTAAGTAATTTACAGGTAAAACAGGTCAGGAGGACAATCAACTCGATAATAACAATTACGAAAGAATTTTATTAAATTTAAATAAAAACTATGGACTTTTGGTTGAACTGGAGTTCGCTAAGTTAATAAAAATGTAGCAAGATTTGGTGCTACCAGCTTACCCATGTACGCCCTAGAAACGCCAATAGGTAAAAGCATATATATCCACTATTCGATGTAAAATACATTTGTTCTATTATCTAAATAACCGAAACTAAACAGTATTTTATTAAATTATCAGGTAAATCGTCCGTTCGTAACGTAACAAAATAATTGCAATATTTCTTTCGAAATATCATAGAAAAACATTAATAAAACAGGAATAATAAACTTTACAGATATTGTCATATCCCTACGGTCGTTAAACAGACTAAAACTCCAATTTCTAGTCCGCAGGGGCAGTTCTATAATGAGGTTATCGTTTTATGTAATGCTCGTATATCCGGGGCCTTTTGGACCCGGGGCTTTAATAGCAATTGTTGTAATGTATTGCGTTACCGCAGGGTAAAGAGCCTGTGTCCAAACACTTTAACTTAAAACTGCCACATCTCGAGTCATGACCGTGTATTTATATAATGAATAAACTAGGTACCAAACCAATTAATATTAATAATAACTGCAAAATAGATAAGTAACTAATGTCTGACTCTTACTTTTGACATCTGAATAGATCCGTTTAGTTTAAATGATTTGTGATACTAGCGGCCGCCCGCGGTTTCACCCGCGTGGTTCCTTTCCCGTGGGAATATTGGATTAAAAAGTAGCCTATTTATTAGTCCATTACTTCAAGTCCCTTTATACCAAATTTCATCCAAATCCGTTCAGTAGTTTTGCGTGAAAGAGTAACAAATAAACAAACTAACATACTTTCACATTTATAATATTAGTATGAAGTATGATAAATGGATGACTGTCGAAAAGAGCATCGTAGGCTACGTTTTGCAAAGGAGTAAATAATTATAGGTCCATACAAGGAATTGTAAAAATATGATCGATACAAATATACTTTTTAAGTTCAGTTTAAATTATTTTAGAGGAACTCAATTAAACATTTGTATATAACGGTTGACATTTCTTTTGTTGGTTCTAAACAAAAATTTGTTCGTTTTGATACATTCTTCTAATGGTTTTGATGCTTTTTAAAGTTAAAATAACGTTGTATAAATGTCACAAGTGAAGCAACGACGTTTATAAAACAAAAAGCTGTATTACAAAACAGTAAGGATAATTTTATGATTTTTTAATTTTTGCATTTTTTTCATAAGCTTGGTTATTTATAGCAGTGGGCCGGATCCCCAAAGGTCGTGAGTTCGAGTCCCATCTGAGAATTCACTTGTGGCCGAGTTGATTTTTTTCCACTATTTTTCTATTTAAAATTTATCATAAGCAATAAGGACCACCCCCCACCTTAAAAACTTACTGTTAAAACCGTAACCTACATTTCACAACCAAGTTAACCACATTTCATTTTGTATGAAGATCATGAAACGTGCAGAATCATATTAAAATTTCTCCCCACGGGACGTCAACGGTCGTCAGGTTGCATTAAAAATAGCTAAGTAAATACTGAACTAAAAAGGGTTTAAATTTGAGCTCAGAAATGTGAAATAAAATTACCTTAACCCAAACAAATTTATATTGCCATATTTTTCGAAGGTTGGTTTAGAAATAGCTAACCATTCTGATAGCAAATCTTATCCTCTCAGGTCCCCCAGTTGTAAGACTCAATAGATAATCTATTGTTGAATTAATCAATAAAAACGGAATGTAAATAAGTATGATAATGGCCTTCAAAAATAAGTGCCCGTTCTAATTTAAATAAAATAGGTATTTCATTGAACATTAAAGATGTGCTCCGAAATATGGCAAAGATTTCGCTTTATGAAAACATATTGCCCATTCCCAAGCTACTGTAAAAAACATGAATTTACACTGATTAATGATGCGGACAGTATTAAATTAATTGTATCAACTGTCAAAAGAAGGAAGGATTTAATCCAAACTTCATAAAAGATTTTGCTACTTAAATCTGGAAAGTTGAATAAACTTCCAAGTTCAAAGCATGATTTTTTTAAAATCTGCTTTAGACAATCTTAGACAAACTGCCAGTTTTTTTAAGACTTATTGAAAAACTCAATTTATTAAAGTCTCGTCCCGTTCACATTAATAATACAACCAATCAAAGGCAGCTACAATTAAAACAGACTTCAAAAAGTAAAATATAAAACTTTTGGAGTCGGTGCCAGCCAAGGCATTCTAAATTGCACTTCTATTAACTAGGTATATTTTAATGGCTGGCACCGACTCCAAAAGTTTTATTATTTACTTTTTGAAGTCAGTTTTTTTTAATAAAAAGTTTTTTATTTAACAAGATTTTAGTGACATCATGTCTCGTTACTTACACTAAAAACTATACACAAAACATACATACACAACAATGATGTCATCTAGGTAACGACTTCTCGCCAAAACTTAATTGATATTTTTCAGGATTATGATAGCCAGATCTTTGTAAAAATTTAATGAGACCACACATAAACTTGTTCTTTCAGATATTTTTTTTTATTAAAATTGGTTGTCGACTTGAGAACCTCCTCCTTTCTTTGAAGTCGCTTAAAAATAATATCAACTAAATTAATTATTTTTTAGTTATTAACACCAAAAGTCAAGAGTCGGGGGGCGTTTGGGACCGGGACAAGTGAACAGTCCCGAAAGTCGACTACATGTTAATCTATTTTTTTCCGCTGTTTTATATTTCGAATCAACCACTACAATAGTTACGCACAATTGTCAATTTCCTTCAATTTTAACATTCACCTCAACTTCGCTGCAAGTCAGCCTAAGAACACAAACAACAAACACAACTTTAACTTCCATTCACAACTGGTACCCATTTGACGTCATGACAGGTAAAGCATTACAATGAATGCAAATCCTGTTCCTACCTCGGTTGATCCCGTGATACTGGGGAATCATAATGCCGGAGTTACAATACAGACAGATTAAACAAGGTGCGTGTTAGAAATAGGGAACAGTCTGTGAACTAGGAATTTATTTTGAAAGACAAGTAACTATTACACTAAAGAATTTCGAAGAATACAAAAAACACAACTTTGACACATACAAAAAAAATACAATAAATGCAAAACTTGTTCCATCCCCATCAGATCCCGTAATACTGTGGAATCATAATGCTGGAGTTACAATACAGGCAGATTAAAAGCAAGGCGCGTGTTGGAAATAGGGAATAGGCTCGGTGGACTAGGAATTTATGTTAAAAGACAAGTAGCTATTACGTCATAGAAGAAAATAGAACGGAAAGGAGCATTTAGGAAGGTACAAAAACCAACAACTTCTCAAAGAGTAGTTAATTGTATGGGTCTTTTGGCAACCGAAAAATCTCCTGCTCCTCTGTGCTTTGGAAGGTACATTAAGCAGCTGGTTCCGGCTGTATTAGTTGAAAACCACCAAGCCGCGTGGTGGGTCATGGTCCATTAAATCAAATCAAATAATTTATTTGCATGACACATGGTATTAAATGGTGGTAACATTAAACAGTAACAGCGCTCATGTATCACTAATGTAATAGTATGCAAATCATAAAACTTACAATGTCAATCTTAAAGTAATTATTATAATTTTAGAAAGAAAGAAAGAAAGAAAAATTGTTTAATGGTTATTTTACACAGTAGGAACATTACATAATTGCATTACACTATAAAATAACCAAATTGGTCGCTACTCAGGTATGCTATGACCTGACACAAGGCCACAGCTCTGGTCTTCCGTAGCGCCAACGTGTGCCAGTGACAATTTTGCGGCACATGCATAGCGTAAAGATTACTATAGTTATACCTAAAATTAGTATTTAAGCTGTATCAAAAGTAAATATATAATAACAATATTAAAGTTATATGCGTATTAACAAACATCAAAATTGTGTATCTTAAATCAACATATTAGTGAAGTTAACAGTTGCACTATTACGATATCCATAAAATCACCAATTGTGTGTGTCCCTTTTAGGAAATTTTAAACATTTTGAGAAACTGCTAGTTACAACCGCAACAAATACAGCTGTACAAAATACCGAATGCACGAAATACAGATGTAAGTACGAAAGTACGAGACGGCCACCTATGTGTTAGATTTCTGCAAATGAAGTAAATGCTTTTCAAGTTGATTTTTGAAAGAATTAACTGTTTTGGAGTTTTTGACCGGTGGTGGAAGATTGTTCCAACATTTGGTGGCAGCATAACGGAAGCTGCCACGAAAGGCGGCCGTTTTGCACCGCGTATGAACCAAACGTGTACCGAAGCGTCCATTGCGGTTAGAAAAAGCAAGCTTTTCATATAAATAGGTTGGCTGTCTTTTTTCGATAACACCAAAAAGCAATGTAGCAAAATGAAGAGTTCGTCGCGATGCCATGTTCAAAAGTCCAAAGCTATTTATATATGGCGATATATGTGCTCGCCGTGGGATGGAGTAGCAAAACCTAATACATGCGTTTTGCACACGTTGAATAAGTTTTCTAGAACGTGCGAGTAGACATGCATTAAACACAGTGTCAACGTAGTTTAGTTTTGAAAGGAAAGGATTTTAAATATTTGTCCAGATATTTATACAGTTAGTCAACAATAATTAAAATTTTAAATAATTGTACTATAATAGAAAATTCACACTAGTATAATAAACAAAGAATGTCAGTAAATTTAATTATTTAACTCTATACATTCCTTAACACTATATGTATTTATATTATTTAACCATTTAGATAGTTGTTTCTTAAACAAGGTATTATTTAGCTCTTTCATTTCATTGGGGATCTTATTGTATATTTTAATGCACATAGCAAGACAACTTTTATTATATTTAGATGTTTTAGGTACATTGTTTAAAACAAGTTTGTATTTGTTTTTGAACACTAGTATTCTGAGTATCCGATGCTTTAGCAAACAGATACTCGTGTTGATGGACAAAGTTACACCTCATACAAGTACAGCGATAAGGAAGACCTGTGCCTCAGCAGTGTGAATATTAAACTGGCTGATGAGGATGAGGGTGATTTTGATGACAATAATGATTTAGGTAGCCACGGAAAAAAGACGGAATCCTAAAGACTATAGTATTCGCTGGCAGCAGTCTATTTAATCAAGCAGGAATTTTATATTACTGAAATAGAATTTAGGGATTCATTTTGCTTTTGCTGTATGTTCTATGATCGATTCCTGATTTCCCCTGAAAATTCGGTCTTCACTATACTAGTAAACAGTACTTTAACTAAAATACATTGCTCTCCTTTATCCTTTACAATCATCTATCTCTATTGCACGCTCCTCGCACCGTTTTGAACCCCATTAACATTCTGGACGCCTACCCTGAGGCTGATAAGGATATTCAGATTGTTTCACGGTGATCGTAAATCCATTGAACCGGCAAAATTAAATATAATGAGACAGTCGGAACTCTGAGCCGTTAATGATACGGATTCTTGGCGAATTGTCTTATTTCATTTATAACAGTGGCATTTTAGAATCGTATTTAAACATCTTGACAGCTAACAATTTATGAGACGTTTAGATTTTATCGTTTGTTAACTAAATCGAGTAAATTAAATTAATTTCATGCAACTTAGTAAGTTCGACATTAAAATAATAGTGGTAATTAATGTTATTGAGTCCGTAAGTGATAAATAAACATCACTATTGGTATACTGTGTTTACAGGAAATAAAAGTCAACACCATCTCGTCTTTGATTTGATCATGAATGCACATTGTAGATCGTTTGTTCGGTAGGGGCCGCACTGTTGATACGTGACGTAAAGTAATTATCGCGCAATTTCTGCTGTCGCGTGCTATTGCTATGATAGGTAATAGCCCCACCGGTGTCCAGAGTACAATGTAATATCTATCGAGTCTCATAACACCGGGCCTGAGAGTCCTCTCCTAATATACATAGTAATTATTAAAATCATAAAGAATATTGATTACTATCCATGAACTACCTTAATCATTGTTTACCAAATGATAAAGAAAGTTTGAAATCCTGCTTAAAAAACAGCTACCTATCTAAAAATTTGCGAAGTCAACTCTTCAGTTTTGTTATTATCATACTTCAGTTTAAGGCGTATTTAGCGTCCACTAAACAGTAGAGACAAGCATCAAAAACATTTACGAAAAAGAAACAGGTATGAATATAAACAAGTTAGCAGGACAAAGGAATGGCGTGACAACGTCAAAGCAACGTGTTAAGCTAAATAAAACGGAACAAGCTAAATAAACACTCCACGTTTTATTGGTGGAGAAAACCATTTGGTTCTCATTAATATTTCCCCTTGGGAATATTTCGTCACGTCATCATTATGGGGTAAGGTTTCACTGTAACACAAATTATCGCCGACTTTTCGTTAGTCCGTAATTCCATATCAAACATATGTTTGAAATATGCTGTAGTGGTTCGAACGGGAACGGTCACCAAAAAGGTTTATCTTGAATTTTGTCCATGTTTTGGTATATTTTATTCCAAATCGGGTCCATGTGGAGGTTTGGCATATTCTACTTACCCATACATAAAGAAGTCCTATGTGCCAGTAGTGGGAACATTGGAAATGGCTTTTGATGATCATTAGCTTCTATTGCTGCGACGCACCAATCTAAAGCTATTCCAAATTCCTTGATTTAGTTTGCAGAAAGCATACGAATAGAAACATTAAAGTTGCAATTGTCAACAATATAAAAACAAAACAATTCAACGCTCAAAATTCATTATTTCTCTATTTAGTTCAAATAATGAATTTTGAACTTTGACTTGTGAAATTTAAAGTCCAAATAATTATTACAAGCAAAAGCTTTTCGTTCAAAGCTAATAATTAATTAAAACATAAAACTTCCGTCACCTTTTAAAACACGTGACCAACAACGGAAACAGACTCAAGCCCGATTGTTATCTTAATCAGTATTTCCCTTCCTCAGCCCTTTATTTATCACCCAATTAACTGATGTTACTAATTGTCCCCTCGAGATATCTGTCAATAAGCAAAACAGTTGTTTTTTTTTTATCAACATCGGGGAAAGTCTACAGCTTAGCTTTCACAATAATTTCTTCGCTCTTATTTTACACGGTGAAATAAATAAAATCGTAAGACATTTTGCTGGATACATAATATGAGAGCTAAAATACATTAGTGTGCAAATTAATCGGCCCACTGCGTTATTTTCATACAAACACTTACTCACTCCACTATACAGTCTCAATATTCAAAAAGTATTGACTCATACCGTTTACAAACGTCGCTGTATGGTAGGAGTACGACAAATAAATAAACATAAGAAAATAATATAGAAAAAACAAATTCACTCAAACATAACCACGAAATCTCTTCGTAGTAAGTAAATAACTATAGCGATTAAAAATAAATTAAACTAAAAGATGCTAAATATTATTGGTGTCAACTAATTAAACCGATTTCGAATAGTTTATGTTACCCGATTTGAGAATAATCTTGAATTTTTTTATGATTTTGTAATTTTTGCATTTTTCAATGCTATTTTTATACTTATGGTAAATTTTAAATAGAAAAATATTGGAAAAAATTAACTCGGCCAAAAGTGAATTCTCAGACGGGAATCGAACCCGCGACCTTTGGAAATCCGGTCCAATGCTCTAACCGCTGAGCTACCGAGACTTGGGCTACCGAGGCTACAAGTCTCGGTAGCTCAGCGGTTAGTTAATTAATTTTTTCCAATATTTTTCTATTTAAAATTTACCATAAATAATCTTGAATTTTCGTATTTATAAGAGGTATTTTGAAAAAGAAAAAGTTTCCAGGCAAAATCATAAAATCGTGTTTCTGAAACTTTACAAATCTAGATCAAGGTATGAAGAAATATATATCTTATTACCAGATTTGTAACATTTCTAACCGTCCTACAGTTTTAAAACAAAAATTATGTACTTTCTCCGTATGGCGTCTTAAAAAAGTGTTTTCCCGTGGTTTTGTCGGCCTTTTTAATTCCAGTTCTTTGCAGATTACTGCAAGCTCCAGCTGGGTGGAAGCGTTTGAAGAAAGTCTCATTCTAGCTTAGCTCGAGGCGGCATCTTGAAACAAAAACCTTTTTTTTGGACCGCTTTTGACTTAGCGGCGCACACTGAAGGTGTGGTCTTAGTGATCGCGGTGCTTTTTTTTAATAAGCGGAAAAGTGCGAGTTGCACTGCATTTAATATCTTTTTCAGAATCATTTGCCACAGTGGCGCTTTCAATAGTTTATTTACAATGAACTTTTGTCTTTAATGAGAAAAGTAACGTTGTTTTTATGTTTTATACCTTTTCAATATATTTTTTTCTTGAAGGATGCAATGTCGATGGTTTTCTTTACTTTAATGAAAATGTAAAAACAAAAAAGTAAAAAAAAACAGTTATGTTCGGACCTTTCAGCCTGAAGGAAGCGTGGTGTTCTTCCTGGGACCGCTTTGACTACCCGAACAAGTTTCTTATTCCTAACCCAGAAAAACCCACAGGATGCGAGATGGTCAACGCGCAACTCTGGTCAAACTGAATCGGTTCAGATCGTTCAAACTACCACCTTTACAAATGGGGACTTACGGACTCTCCAGCGTGTGAATGCGGAGCCCCAGACCAGACCCTGCGCCACGTTGTAGAGGACTGCCCACTATACTGTCTTCCTGGCGGCCTGAGACAACTTCACCACCTGACGCCCGCAGCCGAAGAATAACTGATGAACTTGAAAATTAAGGTTTATGACCCGCAGTTTCGCCATTCGAAATAATAATGATGATTATGAGGTATTGATACATCTAGGAGACAATTTCTTTTTTCATTTATACAATAATTCGTCGCATATATTTAATACATTCTTGCGATTATAATAAATCTCAGAGTTCACGAGTTATCGTTACCTACAAGTAAATCTACTACGTAGTTAGTGCAGTATAGTTCGAGCCTGTTTAATTATTAACTAACCGCAACATAACGTTGCTTAGATCAAAGTGTCAGCGCGGTTCTGAGTCGCATTTTCTTGCGACTAAGTCTTGAGTATAAGCCGTTTGGAACTAGTGGTTAACAAAAAAGACGTGGTGCTAATAGAAGCGGAAATAGAGGAAGTATTAGGTATTTAATATTAAAATAAGATAAATAATAAAAGTAAAACGTTAAAAGATATTTTATACTTATTTAAATTAAAAACTTGCAGAATGGAAAGTTACAAAGAATTGATGGTACCAAACCAATTTGTAATTTACTATTATTCTGTTAACAAATGTACAACATGCATTCTACCTATGTTTAATAAGCAGCTAAGTACCTAAGAATCAGATGCATGGCGACCGACGAGAGAAAATAATTTGTCTCGCACAAAAACAGAAAAGAAAGAAAGAAGGAAAATATATTTATTTGGAATAAACACAACATTAACATCAACCAAAATAAGACCAAAACGGCGCTCGGTTTGTCTCAAAACGGTACCGACTCGGCATATTGTTTGGCTTTTGACCAGCGCTTCCGAATATCTTCCGAATATTATAAAAAGCACACACCGTCACCTTAACAAGTTAGTCTAGCTAGCTAGTCATTATGGTGAAATGAACTACAATCTAGCTCCTTTTAAATAAAAATAACTAATGGCCTAGATTTCCTCACACAGAGCAGAAATTTCAAATGTTGTTTTAAAGCCTGTAAAAATGCAAATTGCTGTCACTGGAGCCACGCCTCTCGCACAACAAATAACTCGCGGTCACATCACATCTATGAGATCCTTTTGTTCATCACGCGCTTTATGAACTACGGGAAAGGACACTTTTTTCTAGTAATTAGAGTGAAATTATCCGTCTACCACCCTTTAAATGTAAAGAACTAGTAACCTAGATTTCGTTCACTGATGCAGTGCAGGCTGTTCTAATGTTGTTTTAGTTTTAATAAAAGCCCGACGCATATGCAAATCGCCGTCAGTGGAGCCACGCCTCCCGCACAACAAATAACCCCCGGGCGTCCGCGGTCGGTCACATCTCTGAGGCGGGTCCTTTTGTCCGTCACAGCGCTTTATAAACTACGGGAAAACATAAACTTTTTTTCTAGACTTCGAGGTGAAACCGAGTATTTACCACCCTTTAAAATGTTGCCGTAATCGCGTAACGTTTAACTTTTATTTATTTCTTGTTTGTATTAATGGGACATACATCTAGTCTCCAAAACTTGTACATAAAAAAAAAACAAAACAACCATTTTTGTAAGCATATCTTAAGGGCCACTTGCGGCACGCTAACATTTAACCCAGAGTTCAAGCATACAAAAGTAGACAGGAAAAACTACAAACTTTTTTGTAGTCTTTGAGGTGAAACCGAGTATTTATCACCCTTTGAAATGTTGCCGTAACCGCGTAACGTTTAACTTTTTTTTATTTCTTGTTTGTATTTATGGGACATACATCTACAAACCTGTACATTCAAAACAAAACAACCGTTTCTGTGAGCATATCACAAGGCCTACTTGCGCCGAGCTAACATTTAACCCAAAGTTCAAGCATACAAAAGTAGGTAGCACTAACTCTGGGTTAAATGTGTTGCATATTCGTACGGTTTTGTCCCAGCTTGGCGCAAGTAGGCCCACTTGCGCCAAGCTGGGACAAAACCGTACGAAGAGCATTAAATCGTATGTTTTTTTATTTCATAATTTTGATCTATCAGCCGGAACAATTTTCACAATACTTATCATAGGAATTTTGGAACACTTTTCAGAGACAGAAGGAAGATCTTTGAAATGTGTCTAATATTTATAATTGTTCCCTGTTTTATAAACAAAGTAGTTATCTCATACTTATGGTAAATTTTAAATAGAAAAATATTGGAAAAAATTAACCGCTGAGCTACCGAGAAAGTCTAGGTAGCTCAGCGGTTAGAGCACTGGACCGGATTTCCAAAGGTCGCGAGTTCGAATCCCGTCTGAGAATTCACTTGTGGGCGAGTTAATTTTTTCCAATATTTTTCTATTTAAAATTTACCATAAGTATAAAAATAGCATTGAAAAATGCAAAAATTGCAAAATCATAGTTATCTCATGTTTGTTATCCTTAATACTAAAACTTACAGTGTTCATTTACTTATAGACTTTCTATAAGTATTCCTAATTTAAATTTCTGGAAAGCGGACATACCTGAAACAAAAAGAAAAATGTATTAGATCTTGTAACAATAATAATACAACAAACAAATAAAGCACTAATTTGGTTTCAATCAACGGCTACAAAATTAACATTCTATCCCTAAACCTAAACATAATCCTTCCCAAGAGTTGGTTTCCATTAGTTGAACTAAATTGGGAACTGTGATGTACGCTCGTAATCTCTCATAAAATGACACTAGCGGCTGCCCGAGGTTTCACCAGCGTGGTTCCCTTACCCATGGGAATATCGAGTTAAAAAGTACCCTATGTTTTAATTCAGGCTATCTTCTACCTGTGTGCCAAATTTCATCCATATCCGTTCAGTAGTTTTTGTGTGAAACAAACTGTCATACTTTTAGTAGAAAACGAAAAATATGTAGCATAATTATAGTGCTGGTATTGCACGGTCTAAGAACTCCTGAGGATGCTCCGTGTGTGGGCGAAACACGTGTAGAGTAAAGGTGCAAGGTGTGTCGCTGTGTTGCATCTGCATTTATTTGCGGGCGGGCGGGCTTTGCATCTTGCATGTAAGTTTTTCTTGCGGAATTATGCTACATATTTTTCGTTTTTTACTAAGATATGGATTTCCGCCAAGTAACGCATGATTCTATCAAATGTACTTTTGTATTTATAATATTATAGTAGTAGCATTAGTTGCGAGGTCGCGGGAAGCCGCTGGATGCGGACAGCGCAGGACCGATCGTTGTGGAGATCCTTGGGGGAGGCCTATACCCAGCAGTGAGACGACGAGCATTAGTTGAACTAAATCTATAACTATGTACGCACATACCTAATCTCTCACAAAATGACATTAGCGACAAACCAATTTCGTTCACAGTTGAATTTATCCTTCCGTCAATGTAATCCGACGCGAGCTACAAACGGTTAATTAACCGCTAACTAGAACTAAACAAATCAACAGATTATTCGGTGACGCATTCGCGGGTTAAATTTCTATTGCAAACTACCTTTATTATTAACGTCATAAAGTACTTATATGATGGTTTATTATGTTAATAAGTGTTTCTAAATGTGCCATTGCGCTTAGGATTGCTTCTCATCTCATCTACGTTGTTTAATAGGAAAGTGACAGACAGAAAAGTCACATTGAAAAAGCAGCTGATAAACATATTTTAATTTCGACCTCTTTGGAAATTTGAAGATGTGTCTGAAGAACAAAACAACATATATTTTTTTGCATTCAGTATGTGCGACTCTCGTAGAATAGGCTCCACCAACAATTTTTTCACAGTAGATGACGAACTTTTACTTTGAACATGAGAAAATGTATAAGGAGTCTTTAAACAACTTTCTCGAGAAATCGCAGTTATAACGCCGCCCGGCATCAAATTCTGCGATCTTCTCTTCTCTACTGCGGCACTCTCCTGTCGCGCTTATCTCGTTATCGCTATCGTCCATATTTCGGCTTCCGGCGTTCAAGTGGATATGCTAACCAAACAATATGATATTCTCATTAACCATTTCAAAAACAGCTCGTAATTATTTTTTTACCGACTTCAACAAAAAGGAGGGAGGTACTCAATTCAACGCGTATTTTTTTTTTATTTTTTTTTTTTGTCTGATGTATGTATACCGATTACTCCGGTGTTGGTGACCCGATTTTAATAATTGTTTTTTTGTTCGATCGGGTACACTGTCAATTTGGTCCCATATAATTTTTACGAAGATCTGGCTAGTAGTTTTTTCATAATCTTGAAAAATATCAATCACCTTTTGGCAAGTAGTCGTTTACCTAGATGACATTGTTGTGTATGGGCTGATTTTTAGTGTAAGTAACGGCACATGATGTAACTAAAACATCTGAAATAAAAACATTTTATAAAAAAAAAATCAAACCGACTACAAAAAGTAAAAAATAAAACTTTTGGAGTCGGTGCTAGCTAGCTAAGGCCAAAAAAATATATAGTTAATAGAAGTGCAATGTAGAATGCCCTGGCTGGCACCGACTCCAAAAGTTTTATTTTTTACTTTTTGAAGTCGGTTTGATTTTTTTTTATAAAATGTTTTTTTGGTTTGAGGTTTTCTATAAGAAATTTGTTACGACTGTAACATAATTAAACGTTTTCCTTTACCCCATCATAAAAAACTTGATTGTTAGAAAACAAAACAAGCGTGCATCTAATCGACCTCCCATCTGATTTGAGGTATTTCCTTTAACTATTCAATGTTCGTTTACATCAGCTATCTTTACGTCAATCACTATTCATTAGAGTCTGTAACGACCCTAACGCGGCGTAACGTCGATAACATCTGACTAAAGGGTGACGACTGGCGACCATAGAAATAAATATTAGATTAGAGAGGACATTAAAAAAAAATAGTTCAGGAATTTCCTTTATTATATGCCGTTTTAATGTGGCGACTGCTGTGGATGGATATGGAGAATGGGCCATGACCATGAACCACCATCGAGCCCAATGCGCTTTAATGGGTTTTAACGATAGCAAGTATACCCGGGGCCAACGGGCTTCTCGTACCTTCTCCAACGAACGGCGATCATCGAGATAATAAAGCTGCTATAGCAGCAAATTATTGCAGGGTAATATAGAAAGAATGGCAGAGAGGTTGACTGTGAAACCAGGGGGCTTATTGTCTAATTTAAAATCTATCGCAATCCCTTTCAATTCATAATTTGAAAGTTATTCAGGCCGTCACTATTGGACATTTGAAAGAGATTGTGATCGGGACGCGTTTTAAAAGGTATGGAATAAACGAAGTTGAACTGTCTAAGCAATATGACAGACGAAAATATCACAATCACAATACCTCTGAAAGGGATTGTGATAGATTTTAAATTAGACAATTAGGGGGCAGGCCCTAAGTGTTCTAGATTTTAGTTAGAAACCAAAGTGATTTTCAATAAATAGTTGTTTCTGTTTGTTTTCTTAGCTCTATGGTGCCGACAAAAGTTAAGTTGTTATTCCGTTTCCTTCAGCGATTAGTGTGGAACATGATCGTTTACTTGTTGGATTGACAATCGGGACAATCTATTAGTTCTAGTAAACGGTTACAGTTACAAGATGTCTGGTCAAGATGAATTAACAATTTGTAACAGCATATGTTTTAGTAATTATGTAGATTTCACGAATCTATACTAGGCCTTTAATTATTATTATTTTTTTTATATTAAGCGGAGCCAGTGGTAGCTTAACATCAGGTGGAGGTAGAGTCCAGACGCGAAGACAGCTGGTGCAGCAGATCAAACTGCCACATCAGCCACCCTCACCTTGCTGGCCTGCTAAATGCTTCTTCACGCCTCGTTTAAAGGACCCCGAGTTGTAGGAAGGAGGGAAGACGTGCGCAGGCAAACAATTCCATTTGCGGATAGTGCGACAAAGAAATGAGCTACCAAATTTCTTTGTTCGCGTTGGAATCGCTGCCACAGTAAACCGGTGGCAACGCAAGCCAGCGCGCGTGGTCCTATGAGGGAAAGGAGAAGGTGGGATAAGGGAAAATAATTCTATAGAGCACTCGCCGTGGTATAGGAGGCGGTGAACGCGTTTAATGAAGCGACATCGCGGCGTAATTGTAGGGGCTCCAGGTTTTTTGTTACCTCTACATCGCCGATGATGCGAATTGCGCGGCGCTGCAACCTGTCCAGTGCATCGAGCAAGTAGGACCGTACTTGCGTTTTATATAACAAGCACAGTTGATCTGGCGTGAAAAAACGCCGCACCTTGTTGAGGACTCCGAGTTTACGTGAGGCTGTCTTGATCACGGTTTCGATGTAATCTTTTGGTATAATCAATACTATAACTGAAATACGGTAAAAGACTAAACGGAATTATAAACTACAAGCTTCCGCCCGCGGTTTATTTATTTATTTAAACTTTATTGCACAAATACAGCAAATGGCGGACTTAATTCCCTTATTAGGCATTCTCTATCAGTCAACCGGAAAGGATGTAAAAGAGATATCCGGGCGGCAATAAAACTGATTTTAAAATAAACGATATTGAACACATTATACATATGTAGGTACCTACTAAACTTAAAGCTACGTTTATATAATACATAGATACGTATACATACATATATAAATACAATACCTATATTATTTTATAATATAAATACAATATTATATCACAACATAACATAATAATAATCAGAGATGACGAAGCTAAAGTACAGAACTAAAGTAATGTTCTCGGGACAATCTCTTAAAAGCGAACTTACTGGAGGCACTACGTATGCTAAGGGGCAAAGCGTTCCAGAGTCGTACTGCCGAAAGAGAAAATGAGACGAAGCCGGAAGAATGGGAAGGAATTTTTAAAAGTAGATTGCTGCTAGAGCGAAGTTCACGTTGATGAGAGTCACCCAGAAACTTAAACCTGGATTTCAGGTATTCTGGGGTATAAGTGATCGAATAGAACCCGCGAAGTTCCCGTTCCCGTGGGAATATCGGGATGGAAAGTAGCCTTGTTACTATGCGTATTTACAACTAACCCTATGCTAAAATCAAGTGATTGGTTGCTTAGTTAGGGCGTCAAGAAGGGACAAACAAACACATTTTCGCATTTACAATATTAGTTAAGATAAGAATAAGATTTGTACATTTTGGTGATAGCTAAGGCGGTAAACCCAGTGATTTTAATATCAAAGTCAAAGTCAAAGATTTTTATTCAAATAGACTTATAGATAAGTACTTTCGAATAGTCCAACATTTTTGTTCTCTACCAGCCATTCAGAACATATTTTAACTGATAAGAAGAACGGCCGCAAGAAACTTATCAGCTTTAACAGAAACAACAACATTTACAATGGAACATGTTGTTGCCAAACACAAATTTACAATTTTGAAATATATTTAATATAAGAGGAAAATTTTCACATATTCAATTATTAGAATATTTTCCTTTTATCCAATTTATAATAATATATTGGAAGCAAATGTTATCAATTCAATTAGTATAGAAAAGCGCGTTGTCCAACACACCGAAACGTGGTAGCGCGAACCCCTAGCGGATTCCGCCACAAGGCGCGGAGCAATATGTCCAAGAGAGTCGTATTTTTTAAACAATTGAATAAATTGCTTTTGTTTAACACCGCTTTCGTATGCAAATCTTGCAATTACGCATGCGAAAAGTAATTCGATCGATTGTTTCAAAAATACAACACCGGCTTCTCCGTCGCCGCGCGCGGAATCCGCTGCTCCGCGTTTCGCGGTGGGGCGCGGTGCCAGTGGGTGAATCCTTAATTCATACAATTCGGCCAGCCTGGGGTCGGCACAACTCTAAAACCAGTCTTAGTCTGTTCTGTTCGTATGTTCTGTCTGAACTTGTTTATGGTGAAAAAACGTACAAAACAATGTTAAAATAACTTAACAAGAAATCTGAACTAATCCTCTTTATATGGATTCAATTTGGAAATTTCACAGTTGAAAAATCATGCAACACTACAAAACAGTCAACAGTGATAAAATAAATAGTACGAACTCTTTTCAGAAAATAAAAAAAATCATTTTCTTTGCAAGTTGAATTCAACAAGTACTCGCGTCAATCACGCAGAGATAAACAAACATGGCGGCCGTTTGTCGGCACAAATCCTTTGATACTGTGACGCTGTATTCGACCTTCGCTTAGTATGAACTCCGCATAAAACAATTTTGTTTCCAGTTCTATTGTATAAAAAAACAAAGCCAAAATAAAAAGTTTCTTGTGTGTTAAAAGAAAAGGCGAGTGATTGATAAATTAATGTTGCAGACGCATTTGAATAAAAATAAAACAGATATTTCGACCAAAATGCATCGGTCGCATCGCAACCAATTGTTGTTTCGTTATTACCTGTATTTTATGTTTTCATATACTATACTGCAACACGAACGTTTAAACTCGTCAATGTTTAAACATTAGTGAAGTAGGCATTCCCTATTAGAAATCGTCTCCTCTTAATATATTCTCCTCTTAGATAAAAAAATAAAGCTCTTTCTTTATGAAAAAACACTTCTCCATAATACTCACATCTTTTAAGCATCTTGAGTAGCGTTTTAAACTTCCAACACCGTACAAAGTGTTATATGAAACTGCCGTTTTAAATCTTAAACCAAGTTTTAAGCTTCCAGAACACATGCGAGCTCAGCGGGCAAGCAATTTGTCTTTTGTTGCAACTTGCAAAGCGTTGCTTGGTAATTTATGAATTGGTATGACGGATCGTTGAAACGAAATAAGCATAACGATTTAGGGATCGATTCTTGTATAATATAAGTATTATTCTAGAGATCTAGCGGCTCTTCAGAACCTGATATAGAAAATATGTGTTTCTTTTTATCTGGAATTGTCATGGCTGCAATGCAATGCAACAACGGAGATGGTAGACAAATACTTTTTATAAAAAAATTAAAACAGACTTCAAAAAACTAAAAAGCAAAAAATAAGCCTTTTGGAGACGGTGGCAGCCAAGGCATTCTACATTGGTCCCACTCTTTTATTTTTCTTGCCTTGGCTGGCACCAACTCCAAAAGGCTTATTTATTGCTTTTTGGATTTTCAAAGGCGGTTTTAATTTTTTATTTTACATGTTTTAAAGGTACCCGAACCCACAATAATAACTTTATGTCAACTGCTCAACTCATCACCTTTTACAAAATGCTGCTTTTCCCGGTGCAGGGACGTTAATTATTGAGGAATTCTCCTGGTACTTCATCATCAGCTCCACTTCATCCATCACATGCACTGAGACGAGCATAAATTGTTTATGAACCAGATTAAATCATCGTATCGCTTCCGTGAAATGCTAAGTATTTAAAAGTTACGATGACCATTTGTGGTCTTCATCATCAATTCCACTCCACTAAATGGTGCTTAATGTAGGCAAATGCACGAGTTAATTAACAAAACATCGAAATCGATATAGGTGTGCCTATAATATTTGAAGAGTTCCCTCGATTTTACCAAGATCCCATCATCAGACTTGACGTTAATGGGACCAATTTGAAAGTAGACCCTTTCAAACAAAAAATAAATAAATATTCAAATCGGTTTATAAATGACCGAGTACTGAGGAAACAAACATAAAAAATAACATACACATGAATTGATAACCACCTCCTTTTTTTGAAATCGGTTAAATATTACTTTATCTGCTAGCTTTCCAGAGCAGATAACAAACGACTATCAACGGACAAGTCATATTTAACAGCTATTGTAGGCTGACATTATTTCCGAACATCATAGACCCAATCGGGTGATTGGGTTTCCTACCCATTAATCCTGTCAGAATAACAGCGCAGCGTCTCGAGATTATTCGGCCCATCTCACAGATAAAAAAATGCAGAGATAGGGCTTTATTGACCACACACACTTTTTATACTATATTTCCTCTCTTTAATCAGTGTCTGTATCGTATATGAGCCTGCGCGTGTGTGTTAGTGTGCGTGCTTGTGTGTGTGAGTGTGTGTGTGTGTGAGTGGGTATGGGCGTGCGTGTCAATAAATGTATTATATTTTTTCAATTTAAATCAATGCCAAATGTGGCTCCATTGAGGTGTGTATTTCAGATACATTTCACTCTCCAGCTGGACTTTTGATACTCTACCAACTATATTAGCGTGATGTATGTAGTAGAACTACAACGAAATGCTTACAAGAAGCAGACGTTTACTTACATATTATTTTGTACAAGTAACTGAAGCAGAATCTTCGAGTTACAAACTAGTTGCACGAAGTTACACACGGCAACCTGCTGGAATGATTTAAGCTGGACGGTTTTATTCTGGCCAATTTGACTGTAATAGTGCGTTGGGAGATAAATTGGAACTTCTTTATAGCTAAATAATTATAGGAACATGGTTCTGAAGGGTTTCGACTGAGATAGAGAGAATTGGAGAAGGGAATTGGGCAGGATTCAAGCAAGTTCCTGTCGGTTCGATAAGTCTAATTTAATTGTCAATTATACGGAAAGGTAGGTTAGGTATACGAAAATAAACTTTTACTTAATATAAAGAACTGACTTCAACTGACACGACCTTCCAAAAATGCAATTTCAGCGGCCAAACTTAGGGACTAAGCGGCCGGCGGCGCGTTTAAAAACACGGTGAGCATGGGTCCTTAAGCTGATCCGCTTGTCGTATCTAATGTAAGTAAAAACAGGTGTCCTCAGTTCTCTCTCTACTTTACTGTAAACGGCATATAGGCCGTTATGAAGATAAACACCATAATATCTAGGGTGGACATTATAGAGCATGAGCATGGAATGGCTTACGGAGGCTCCCGGCTTGCCGGCGCGAACCAAAACAAGAGCGGTGGGCAACCGCTCTTGAACGGTTGCGGAGGTTTGAGAGGGACTACGTTTTTGCGTTCGATTGTGGAAATCTGAGAGGGAGTACGCTCTATGACTCACATAGAGGCGCAAACTGGAAGAAAGTACACATGAGGGGAGCGAAAGTCGCTTATAGGCGGACGCTCGAAAACACTGAGGGATAAGCGCGAGAGCTGTCTGGCGTTTGGGAGAAATCCCATGGGATTGCAGAAGTAGTTTCTGCATCCCGAAGTGGGCTTGCTTTGGCGAGCAACCTAGTTGAGGCTATGGACCAATGCCTCAATGATGGCTATGGCCGAGACACTATAGGAAGAAGGACACGGCGATTGGTTTTTAGTGGGTAGGCTCATCGGCGGGAGAGTCCCACATAACCTTTTGTTTGCTCTCCCAAGCGACATAGGTATGCGTAACGCATATTACACTCGTTAAAAAATAAAATACGTGTGGCACTCGGGGACTGCCGCGGTAAAGCTATTGCATAGCATTTTTTTATCATAGATTTTGGTTGCTTAGTTACGATTGTGAATAACAAAATGGTCAATGATGAAAAAAACTGTATGAAAATTTGTGTGAAAATATAATTTCTTTTTAAAATCTGGTACCGCATTTTTTCCAGTTGTCGCGGAGTGGGGGTGTTAGCTTTTTTCGTTACGGAATTTCTTGATTCGGTCGCCGCACTCAAAGCCCGCGATAAAAGCTATGCAATAGCTTAAAAAGTCAGGTTAGGTTATGAAAAGAAAGAAAGAAAGAAAGAAAGAAAAAACATTTATTAGCCACATACATACAGAAAATACAAACATACACAACAATACAAGGAGCTACAATATTAACACTTAAATGAAAAACAAATTAATAGAAATAAATTAAATATAAACAAATTAATATAAATAAGGCCAATAAATACCCCGTCTCAGCATAATGCTACTGAGCCACTAATAGATGTGCAAAGTGACCCAGTAGCGCTGTTATTCTGACGGGGTTTACAAAGGACACAGACAGTCAAAAACAAGTAAAATAATAATAGATAAATAACAAAATTTATAAATAAAAATATAAAGCAATAAAATGTATAAATATAAAAAGTCATACAGGTAGATAAATAAAAATATATATGGTTGGCAGACGGGTGAAAAGTGAATCGGGTGTAACACGCCGCCATCCTTTAGCGCGAAACACAGAAGAAGTCCATACATTTTAATTTATTTTTAAATTCAGTCGTATAGAACTCGGTCAAAGGACCGATTTTGAATTTCTTTACGTTAGCAACGTGCGGGAATGTTCTTAATACTACCTGAGTTCAATACGACTGAAAAAAAAACCCAAAAATACTCACGTAACGTTACCCCAATGAATATTAGCACCGATCCTTGTCAATCAATTTATTCTACAGGCCCCTCATGATAAGGTCCAATTTCCTGTGCATGTCAGAACATGACAAGGGTTACTTTCACTTTCATGTCAAATATAATGCATAACAAAATTGAATACTCATTGTCATGAGTATTCAATTTTGTTATGCAGCTTTACGGGTCAATGATCTCTGGTGACTTTCGGTTATATTTCAGAACTATTGGATTATGTATCTTTTTTTTTTAATAAAATTTAGTCTAAAAATTATACATTTATAATTTTATGATTTAATTATAAATGTATAAGTGAAATAAAACAACTTATACGGATATTTTTAGGGGTTTTAAAAATACTGACAATTACAACTTGATTTGTGAAATATAGCGCGTTTGATATCCGTAAAAGTCGTTTTATTTCCATGAACAGTGCGCGCCAAAACTTAAGATGTACGGAAATGTATAGTTTTTAGACTTTTTCCTGTATTTGTAGTGAAAGACGATATTATTTGCCAAATTTCTTAGTTCTGGGTCAACGGGAAGTACCCTATGAGTTTTGATTCCCTTGAGGGTTTCGAAATATACGTTTTTTTGGGGCATAAACGGTTCTTTCTTTTTTTTACGTTAACTTTTTTACACCGCCAACAGACTGTTCACCTGAACATATGGTTTTAATTTCAACTCGATACCTCCACGCGTTCCCGAGACAAACAAAAACGGACGGAAAGACAGGCCGACAACAAAGTGATCGTATAAGGGTACCGTTTTTTTCTTTTGAGTTTCGGAACACTGAAAAAAGACTAAAATAAAAGCAATTTATCAGAAATTTAAGCAGAACTAAAGAATCTTCTAAAAACGCACCAGCTAAGCTCTTTAAAAACAATTAATCTTTCCATACACTTTCCATACCTAGAAAAATTATAGGCTTTTCTTTGCCAGAGGCTAAAGCGAATAATATGATTTTTTTAATACTAGGACAAGATAACAATCGTTTCTGATGATAGTTTTCAGAATGCAAAATGCGCTAAAAGGGTTAAGAATAAGTATCTCTGGAAAAATCTTAGACGTATATAAATCGTTCGTAATAAGTCAAATAATTGAGATTCCACCAAAACAGACGTATGATAATTTCAAAGATTTAATAAAATACTAGCGGCCGCCTGCGGTTTCACCCTCGTGTATCTCGTTCGCGTGGGAATATCGGGATACAAAGTAGTCTATGTGTTTGTGCACTACTAGATATCCCTACATAACAAATTTCATCCAAATCCATTCAGTAGTTTTTACGTGAAAGAGTAGCAAGCAAACAAACTAATAAACAAACAAACTGACATACTTTTTATAATATTCGTAGGATTTCACATTAAAAAAGGTTCTTCGATCCTTCGACACATGTCCACGTCACCTTACACGAAAGGTTAAATATTCCACTCGTGACACATACTGGTAAACCCTTCGTTAAAAGTATTCACAACAACCCGCGAGGGTTAAACTCGTCCATTCATACGTCACCACCCGCGTTAACCAGAGTCAATGAAGTTTCGGTATAGGAACATGGTTTAATAATGAGATGGCAAAGAGAGATAAGAAATAACAAGTAAGATGAGAAGGAGATAGTTTACGAATAAAAAAACACAAATATGACAAGAAAAATATGCTTTGAAGAAACAGTATCTCAGGAGAGGAGAGACTCGACATCAGTGGCCCTAGTTCAAGTTGGAAACGACGACGTCTATCGATTATCGACATTATCGTAAACTATATAGTGCATTGCTCAGGTCGGTAAAGCAGTTCATGGATCTATATCTTCTCCATATCTATAGATAGAAAAAAGAAGTTTGACAGCCGCTGAAAGAAGTTTCACATCTTTAAAAAAGTTCTTGAATCCCTTGGCAGGACCGACACATGTCTCCAAGCCACCTTATAAGGATGGTTAAAAATTCCGGTAAACCCTTCGTTAAAAGCATTCGCAAAACCACGCGAGGGTCAACCTCGTCACCACCCGCAGTTCCCAGTCAATGAAGTTTCGGTACAGGAACATGGTTTAAGAGAACGAATAATGAGATGAAAAGGGGATAGACTACGAACAAAAAAAACAGTAATGATGATAACAAACAGTATTGGAGATTGAATATCTCAGTGGTGGAAAAACTCGCTCCTGGTCGAAGCGAACGAGTCATTTCGGTACCCATACGACCAGGGTAGCCCCTGTGCGCAAAAGGTGCTCTCTTGGTCTCTTGGTCCCCCACCGTGCTCTTCTAGCTGGATCCTAGGTGGTCCAATAAGGATAAGGTGTCTACCACAGGATTGAACCTTAGGCGTGTCACATTACCGGCGTCCGCATATCGTAACGGACAGGGTATGCGAAAATGCATTCCCCTCACGATGAAAAAAATGGGATGGAAAGGCACGACACCAGTACCCCCAGTACGAGTTGATATTAGCTAACAACCTTCTGCAAAACTATAGTGGATGCACTTCTCATGTCGGTAAGCAGACGATAGATATGGAAAACAAAGTGATAATGTTCGATAACGAATAGAGTATGACAAACTATTTCGTTCTAGGGGTGATTTATGAAAATCTGCAGTTGCTTGACCAATCCGAGGAAAGTTCGTTCAATATTGGTTTAACAATTTTGAAAGCACAAAAGGTACATTCAACTGACGGTGACATGCGCGGCAGATAGCTTTTAACGAATTTTAAATTAGGCTTAATGCTTAATATCACATCACATCATCAGCCTGTGGACGTCCACTGCTGGACAAAGGCCTCTCCTAGCTCACGCCTATTGTGGCGTTCACAAGAGGCTATTAGCCTACTGCTACCACGCTGGCCAGACGGGTTGTTAGAGGGTTTGTTTCAAGTTTTCCTTCTCTCGCACAGGTATTCAATGCGTCGAGCCTCTTAGTCGACTCTTACGACATCCCAGGCATGTAAGGGTATTTGTATTCTTAGGCCGTCACCACACGGCTGGATGCTTAATATATGGAAAGCTAAATTAGGACCCATGATGAAAACCTAATATATAAGAACTTTCTAATTTTGTATTTTTACAATGCTATTTCTATGTAATAAATATAAATGAGAAAATATACTTACTAGAAATACCACTGGTCGCTCCGACGGGACTCGAACTCGCACCCTTAGGAATCCGGACCAATGCACTACCAATTATGCTACCGAGACTTGCTCCGTTAAAGAGATCTATCAAACGACGCTTGCCAACAGCGTGGAAGGGGAATATACTAGAAAATTTCGACGGGTTCTTATAAGTCTCGGTAGCAGACCTAATTATAATTGTAATTTCTTCTTTTTTACATTTCTACTTAAGATGGTACGACTTTCATACAAACAAACATTGCACATTAATTGGTTCAACACACATTAATAATTCATAAATAAATGTGCAACTAATTCGTATCAGTTATTTGTTTTCGCGAAATTATTAAACAAATGTACTTTCTACTTTCATAGATGAGGTATATAAACGCGATGAGTCACACACACATACGCAGAATTATTGAAATTATAAGATATTAGTTTATTCGTGTTTTATGTATGAAAGTACATTTTTTTTATTATTTTGCGCAAACAAAATTGAAACGAGTTAGTTGCTCATGTATTTATGAATTATTAATGTATGATGAACCAATAATTGTGCAATGTTAGTTTGTATGGAAGTCGTAACACCTTAACATTCTTCTTCCACCCCACTCCTATCAGAGAAGAAAATTTTATTTTAATAGTTTCTGCTTTTGACCCTGCGTTTACCCAAAGTTTTGCCATGCCCGATAAATTAAAATATTCAAATGCGACTAATACAAAACAGCCACAAGCTTTCCAAAAAATTTAAATCTCCCGCCGTTTTATTAGCCGAGCTCGATATGAACAATAAGTACAGTCATCGGCAACTACGTCTTGAAAAAATCCGAACTCAATGACTTACCTACGTCTCTAAAAAGATCAATATATCGAATGAAGGAAGAGGTTTGAAGATTTTAGTACCTATACGTCCAAACCGATATTTTGGGTTTTTTTTTATTTATATATATATATTTATAAAACTTATTTAATCTAATTATTCGAAAAGACCTCCTAAAGTGTCACATTTCTAATTTTAAAGTTGTATCATTGGCATTGGTTTGAAACGTAACACTTTATAATATTATGTCAAAGAATGAGATCGTATTGACACAAAAAATCAATTAAACCAAGGTTTCATCCGTGGCCGCGACTTTGAGAAATTATCAATAGGACAGATTTTTGTATGGAGTATTCCTTACAAAAATCTTCGGTAGGTATACTTCAGACAAAAAGCTTCATAACCCTTTGATAGTGTTGTAAAGCTTGACCTGCTGTGGACTGTACAAACAGAACCACATATTGGCGAATGGCGACCGCGTGGGAGGTCCATAAGACCCATGTCATTACTGTTTATTTCGCGCGCGACAGGTTTATTAAGAGAAATAGTGTTCAAACCTAAAATAGTTTCATCCACATTGCCTAGGACACTCATTTTGTTGAAGTTAAATAAAGTGACATTTCATTAGTTAAGTGTAAATATAGTTTTCAAGCAAAGTGAGACATAAACTCGAGACTGGGGTAAATTGTAGACCTATAAATGGGCAGTTATAAACAATTATTAAACTACCAAATCACTATTTAAAGAAAAACCTTCTCTTCTACAGAACATTCATAAGTCACTTAATGATTATGAAGCCATTTTTATGACATCATCATAGCTAATACTATTTACATTTTATAAACAACCAAACTTCGAGCCAAATCTATATTAAATACCTCTACACAGTTTTAAAAACAAATTCAATATTTTATGTTCCTATTACGAGGCGGTGCATAGCAACAAACGTACAAAAATATATTTCTTCCATCATATAGACCTAAAGTTAACAAGAGAAAAAAAAGATATTTTACTTCGATTATTCAAAGCTTAAGATATCAAAAGTTCTGCTTACATAACCGTTTACCTTTCGAAAAAGGAAAAGATTTTCGTAGGCTCGTTTACACATTGTAAATCTTTAATACATTCATTGTGCTTCACAAAGATAAAGCAGGTTACCAAACAGGTGCGTCCCTGAAAACTTTATGAACACTGAACCTTTTTTTTCCTTCGGGCACAGTCTACACATACACAGTCTTTGCACTCGGCCGATATGACGAACTCACGCAGACACACGCCCACAGACCTATATCGAGATAGATGGTAAAAGTGTACATTCTTTGCGTGTCAAAAGTTTGATCAACGGTCAAAGTTTTCCGACCTAAGTCAGTCCGCTTGAGACCATTGCCATGAAAATACGCGTCACTCAGAAATGAAAATGGTTATTAGTGCAGTGCTTTCTTGTAAGAGCTTGTCAATAACATTTCCACATCACTAAATCTCGCTCGTGACGTCTTGGTACATACGAAAAATTCGACACGCTAAGTTCTCATACAGTTTGAAGTGCTCTTTTCGTTTAACTCGTTAAAGTCTGTGCGCGCGCTGCTTGCTATCGCTACACGGCCGGCCTCTCGATCTCGATGGTTTTCAATGGTAAAACAGTTGCGAGCGCGCGTGTAGTGTGAGCGCGTCATTTTGGCCGTTTGTAGGCAGTGCAATGACTATATACAATACACTTTTAAACTTTCGCGTTGCATTATAAATATTGATAATTAAAACGGGAACGGCATTTTTATTCACGGATAGTTCGTGAAGCAATTGAAATTAAAAAAAAAACATCCAAACAATTTCAATGGTGAGGATGGTTTTAAATTGTCTACAACCTGGAATCCAGTGATAAAAATAGCTTTTGCTTCGCGGTTATTTAACAATCAGAAAACGGCGGTACAGAATAGAGACACTATTAGTGTTGTGTGTGACGGTACGTGTAGAAAAAACTGGACGGTTGATGAAGACTCCACCTCGGACGTCAAGACGGCGAGACATAGCATCGCATCTCCAGTCAGCCCGTGTCAACTTGGCCGAAACATTGGGAAAATTAGGTAGGTGAAATACCTTACCTATCACGTTCTACGCGTTTAATACCCGTTTCAATTTTCAATATTAAAGGTGCAATGACTGTTTAGTTAGACTGTGTTTCAGGCCAGGCCAGTGGGTACCGTACCTTTTAATGAAAACATTTTTGTGCGATGTTTCTGACACAGGTGGATTTCGCGGGAACTACTTAAAGTTTTACGTTGTGGATTGCGTTGTTTTTTTTTCTCGAAGTTTCTCTTGAGTATGAAAGGGAGGGGAGGTTTCGGTAAGATATATTTAAGAACACCTTTGTTGATTAGGTACTTAGTAAATACCTTAAAGAAGAATTTAGTAAAGAGAGAAAATTAGTTAGGTAACTTTCTTCAATATAATATTTCCGCAATTGCTTCCAGAGTTCCTCTACATAAACGTCAAAGTAAAAGTTTGTAGTCCGCACGAAAACCGTACCGAGGTTTTCAAGCATATCCAATTTCAAACAAATTCAAGCAATTTTAAAAGATTTTTTTAACTAAAGCAAAACAAAATTCCGAAATTTTCTCACTTTGATTTCAGTCGACAAGTCACAACAGGAATGACTGACGACAAATTATTCAAAGAATGAATGAGTCTCCAGGGGCCTGCCGACCCTCGTCTTAGTAGAATGCGTGTCACCTCGGACGGTCACGGTCATACCTAGGTACTTTTGAGCCCACGGCCCTTGGGAAAGGTGTCGAAGCGTTTCGGGACGACACCAGAAATAGCACTAAACGAATGTGTTAATTAAAAGCGCGATTTAATCCATAAAAGCAGTAGTTAGTAGTTTTATTGCGACTTCTTCTTCTCATAATAATACGTTTTTGGTCGCCCATCATAGGTACTGTGGAGATCGTATATGTCTCCGCACTACAAGGAGGCCGCTACACCGCCGTTGCTGGCTGGTTTGGTTTATAATAAAATTAAGAAAGAGAGGCCCGTCGTGCGTAGATATGGTTGGTCGCCTTGTCAATTATAATATTGATAATATTGTAAAGTTGGTTTGACTTGGTTGATGGTAGGACTTGTTGTAAGTCCAGGCGGACTTACAACAAGTCCTACCATCAACCAAGTTAGCTACCACCATCTTATCTAAGTCTGACGCCATAACAACAATGTTTTCAGCATTGTTGTGTTCTGGCAGTTAAAGATTAGATAGCCAGTTCCTCAGTGATTGAGGATTCCGGGAGAGGCTCGCTTCCATCTTCAGCCTTATCAATACTTAACATCAGGTATGATGAAGGCTGAGAGTTTCCCCGTCGCTCATAAAAAAAAAAAACACTAATATCATTACTGAATATAAAAACATTTGATAGAATCAGGCGTTACTTGGCGGAAATCCATATCTTAGTAGAAAACGAAAAATATGTCGCGTAATTCCGCAAGAAAAAATGCAGATGCAGCCCAGTGACACACCTTGCACCTTCACCGACTACTCTACACGTGTTTCGCCCACACACGGAGCATCCTCAGGAGTTGTTAGACCGTGCCAATCTCAGCACCGAGTCTCGGTGCTGAGATTGGGCACTGGGCTGCATCTGCATTTTTTCTTGCGGAATTACGCGACATATTTTTCGTTTTCTACTAAGAATATAAAAACAGTATTGAGTTAGTAGAGTAGAGCACGCGGGGTGATTGCGAAACGTGACCAATGGCGGCCTGGACGGCAAGTACTAGGAGTTTTAAGTTGGTAGTACCGGGAGTACACCCCCCCCCCCCATTTAGGTAAGGTAAAAAAAAAGGTACCTATCATCCATTTAAACTAAAGCTAGCGAGACGGCTCTCGTAGTTCACGTTTGGACGTTTAGAAGATGTATGTACTTACGTAGCCCTGGTCACAGACCTACCGATTCTATTTTGTTCTAGGTAGAATAGTCAAGCACAGAATAGAATCCGGGTGCATCGTCACACACAGCCCGCAGGCTGATTTTTTAAATATCTAACTTAGATCTAACTTAAAATCACCTAGCAACCAGTTTCGTCGCTGTCATTACTGTCTTATTTTCATATTGTATGACAGACACAACGACGAACTGGACAGAAACGATTCTTAGTTACATTGTCACTCGGAGGCAGGCAAGATTATATAACGAAAAGTCGGTTCATAATCAGCCCTCCGCCATCACTTTACGCAGTATTGTTTCAATCTTACCATGCTATTTTATATTACTAATATCTTAAAGTAAGCTTGTTTTTGACGGAAGTTTTGTTATTTTGAAAACAAAGCCCTAGTTCAAGAAATTTGAGTGCTCAAATAGGTATAAAAGTATAGTAAAGGACTGTTTTGTAAGATTTCCTCCTCGAATCATAATTTGAAACTGTATTGCAGGGACTTCATGCAAACAAATTTACTCAATATGCTAGGGTGACCATAGGTTTTTCAGTTATTGAAGTGGATACTTTGCTATAGTTTCCTTAAGAGATTAAGTTACTAGTTAATACTACAATTCACGCGTCTGAGACACGTGTTTTATTATAAAATAAAAAAAACAATATCTATTATAATAAAACAACTTTAACGGATATCAAACGCGCTATATTTCCACGAACTAAGTTGTAATTGTCCGTATTTCATCAGTCATCCCGTGACCACGCAGGTGTAAAGGTGCCGAAACGTCGGGAAAATCAAAAAACCCCTATAAAACCCAAAAATACGGACAATTACAACTTAGTTCGTGGAAATATAGCGCGTTTGATATCCGTAAAAGTTGTTTTATTTCAATGAACAGTGCGCGCCAAAACATAAGATGTACGTAATATCTATTGAATTTCAATTAAACCAGATCTCTCCACTCAACATCTACTTATTCGCTTTTAACTGGGTGATTTAGACCCACAGTTAATGATGTCGATGTAATTATTCTCATCCTTTTTTTACCTCCGTTGACTTCCTATCATTTACTTTGCTATAGTATTCGTTCTCATGCATTTGCATGTTAGGAATTGTTTGACTAGCGCAAATTGACGTGGAAAGCTGAAATACGCGCCCTAAAACTTCGCCATTTTAATTTGATAACTTTTCAGCATTTAATGTCATTATGTATGATGTATTTTGGAGCATGTTTTAAAATTTTAACAAAAAATATCCCGTCTAGTTTCAAAATCATGGTAACCCTACAGAATAACCGTTTATACCGAGTGGCCACAGTGTTTGCCCCATACCGATTGCAATCTATCCCCCATTTAATAAGCTTTAGCGAGAACTCAACAAACACAGGCCGTCTCACTCATGCCCCAATGCAAACGGAGCGAGAGAGATATATCGATCCCGATGATGATTGCCAAAGTTCAACAAGGGTGTTTACTCTATGAATTTAAAAGTTCATCTTAACGTGTTATTTTATGGAGCCCTTTTTCTTTCAGCTTAAATGGATTCTTTACGAATTGAACCGCAAACTGGAATATTTCATTGTTCTTTTGAAAGTAAGACTGGTTTAGAATTAACTTCTCCTTATGTAATATGAATTTAATGTTCTGAGGTTTACAAAAAATTTGCAAATGTTCTTTCATCGTTGTAAATTATATTAAGTTATGTTGAGAAGGAAAATTATTTATGAACAGAAACACCACAAGCATCTCGTGTAGTGGTTACTGTAATAATTTCATGAAATCCTATTATTTACGTTTCGGCGAAAATACTCAAAAGATATATTATTTGCTTATCACCACTTTTATCAGAAATTCGAAAAGCAATTACGAATATCCTTATTACTTATAGTATAAGGAACTTAAATGTTGTATTGCACCACAAACAAGTTTGCAGATAAATTATTTACCTAAACTGTACAGTCCAGGCCTCAAGTTCTCATCTAAACTAGTTCTAAGTCGAAATGGCCGCGGCGCAACTTGTGCCCGTTGCAGTCCTTTAACTTAATACAAAGTTTAGCACTGATATTAACACAAAGTTTAGCACTGATATTATAATTGGACGTCACTAACAGTGCTTAACTGTGTTTAGTGAATGATTGTCAACCATTTCGGTTGTTATTTCAGCTGAGAGAAGACTCAATACAGCTAAGGGTAGTACTTCTATCGGCCGAACTAAATAACCTATCTGTAGATATGGATAGGGCTATCTGAGATAGTTGCCTAGGATACTGGCTTCGTTGCCTAGCAACAGTCGATATTTTGGTTACCATTCAGACCCCGGATTATAAGACACAATAGATGTTCTATTGTTTTCTGGACTACGGTGTCCGGTTCGAGTTTGATGAATTAACAACATATCCTAGGCAACTATTTTAGATAGCCCAATCCATATCAACAGATAGGTCGTTAATTTCGTGCGTAGGTTTAGCAATAGTGTAAATTCGAAAGAAGTCCTCCTAATGCAGAAGGCAAGCACACTCAGGTCAGACGGTGCGTGTAGCCGGAACATACAAAATTACATGTATCGAAAAGTCAGTCATTCTCTCGCCATCCAAAAAGCGACGCGTACAAATTCACTGAACCCAACAAACGTTCCCTTATCCCAAAATCAACGGCTAGATAAAAGCAGGGAAACAGTAAAGTTGCCGTAAAACAGGGAGAGATAAATCTGGGAATAAAACGACGGACGCGCAAAAGTAACTTTAAAACGCGTTACGATCGGTTAGTCGCTTTATAGTTTGCGTGTGCGTTTGTTTAGGGCTGACTCTGGAAAACAATGACCAAAAAACTATGTATTTGGTTTGATATAACTTTGACACTCCCGATTGTAAGACACCGCTCAAGTTGCTGCTCTCTGAGTCAAACAAAACGTGTAAATCAGCGACATGAGGATGAAGGCAAAAACTGACTAAACTATAGAGTTAACACGACTGAATTGGAAAGATCGAAAGCAAAGGCTGTGATGTGAGATCCCTTTTTTACATTAATACCTAATTAGTAGTAATTTTTTTTTACATCACATGCTGTACTGGGAGCGAATCGAATGAAATCAAATTCATTATTGCATTCATGTTGCGATAGAAAAACATAGAATGCGTCAGCAGCCGCCTAGTTAGCAAGGTTGAGGTTAAGCAACTTTTCGCAATGGTCGGTCACGGGATGGATGACCAAAAATTTACTATCTCGAGCTCCTCCGTGCTTTGGAAAGCACGTTAACATTCTGCTTTTACTGTCCGTTGATTGATCGGCTTTTACTTTCTCAAGCAAATTGCAGAGATAAAAGCCGATCAATCAACGGACAGTTCATCGTCATCAGCCATTTTTAATGTCCCCACTGCTAGGGCACTGGCATTCCTTATGGACGAATAAGGAGAACGGTCTATGACCCACCACGCGGGCTCAATGCGGATTGGTGGGTTTTAACGACTGCAAATGCAGCAACCACCAACGGCTTAACGTGCTTTCCAAAGCACGGAGGAGCTCGAGATAGTAAATTTTTGGTCATCCATCCCGAGACCGACCATTGCGAAAGTTGTTTAACCTCAACAATAACAGGCCGAGCGCGCGAACCACTACGCCACGGGCTCCTCGACACAGTGCATAATTCAATACTATAGTAAGCGATGGGCTAGACCTTTCACTATTATTTCCGGATATTCCAGTCATTGAAGTATGTATTTTTTTTATTTATTTCGTTAGGAAAACTTACAGCTCTAAAATAAATACAATATAGTTAAATATTATTAGGTGACTAATGAGCCATTTACAGGTTTTCACTTATAGGTAACTAGACATGGTGGAGTATATTGACAAACAACAGAATATCTAATAATTGATTACTTAGGAGCAAAGTGCGATCAGCTAACAACTACAATACAAACTACAAACACAAATTAAAAATCGAAAAATGAGGTGGTAATCAAGCGACGCACTTCAGCAGGCTTCATGTTAAAGATGTCAATCGCGGGATGTTCCAAAGAGAATTTATTTAATTGTCCAACAGCTCTACAGAAAAATGAGTTCTTTCTATAATTTGTGTTACATGTTGGTGTGCTTAGGGGGCGATGTTTACGTAACTGCCGAGGAGGTGTGTTTATATAAATTTCACTCAATAATTCAGGAGAGTCGATGGCGTTATTTAGAATTTTACTAAGCAAAATAAGATCAGCAATATTTCTTCTGAGCACTAGCGGTAGGAAATGATACTTTTTGCATCTAGATTGATAGTTCGGTACGAATTGCTTACATTTAAATTGAAGAAATCGGAGAAACTTTCTCTGAATGGATTCAATTCTTTCAATATATACATTATATAAAGGGTTCCATATTTCGGATGCGTATTCAAGGATACTACGTACGAAAGAGCAATAGAGTACTTTGATGGGCTTAATGTTGACGAAATCTAAGCTAAGAGAGAGAGAAAGCGTGTCGACTCTGACTAGGTATATTTGTGAGGACCAAAATTATGCCACCGAAACGGCACTGTCTGTGGCCTTGTAAAGGTCCTCGCGTGTTCAGGTGTAAGGACACGCAGGGCAGGACAGAAGGTGAGCCATGGTCTGGGAAGAAATACAACATAGACACACGCTCTCCAAGCTGTAACCCCATCTGCGCATATTTTCCCTACTTCTGCGAACTTCGGTCCGCAAGCTATTCAAGGACTTCTAAGCTGCCCAGGTTAGATCATGACCAGGGGGACTCAAGGGCAAAACCTCAACGATTGAGATTTTTTTATTCTTAAACTGTACCTTTGAATGCCAAATTGATCCGCAAGGGATATATGTGTATGTATTTTTGTAACTATGTTCCCTAAATACTAAAAAACCGCATACAACAAAAACTTCTAAAAGTTAAAAAGTTAAAAAGTTTAACCAATAAAAGGCGTTAAACTGCTATAAGGAGTTGAACATTTCGCCTCAAGCAGAGTTTTTGACAGCCCTGTCCCAGATGACTTTTTGATACACCTCCATATGGCACAATAAAATCGGAAAGTACTTCGTCACGTACCGATTCCACTTTGGGAATGGATGATTCGAGAATAAATCCGCTCCATTAGGTCACTGAAACAGAACCTAGTTTTTACTTACAAATGGTTTGTTTTTGTCTAAAGAAAAGGTACAATTCGACTTTAAGTGTTTCGAATAAGGTCCTTTTAAAGGTTGCGAGATCACTAAAAAAACAGAACCTTAGTTATATTCGTTATTTTAAGTTATTAGAATATTCTGATACCTTGACAAACTTATGATAAAATTATCCAAATAATTTTTCGAATTGGTTAAAAAATCAAGAAACGCATACAGTATTATAAAAAATAAAAAACCGGCCAAGTGCGAGTCGGACTCGCGCACCGACGGTTCCGTTTAAAATTTTCAAAAATATTTTTCATTATATGATGTAACTAAAAATTTTCAGTTTTCGCAATTTTTCCTTTATCTGTATTACAAGACGTTACTTCGTACCAAATTTCAAGGTTCTAAGTTCACGGCAAGTACCCTGTAGATTTTGATTCCCGTGCGTTTGGAAAATTTGCGGCTTAAACGGCTGTATCTTTTGATTGCTTTGGCTTAGAAGTTGAATTTTTTCACAGCTCCAAGGGACAGTAGACCTGAGTATTAGATATTAATTTTAGTTTGATACCTCCACGCGTTCCTGAGGAAAACGGCCTTGACAGACGGACGGACGGACGGACGGACAACGAAGTGATCCATCAGGGTTCCGTTTTTTCCTTTTGAGGTATGGAACCCTAAAAATACAGTTTTTGTAATAGGTAAAAGTAATATTGTTCAGTTTAATATCACGGCGATTAACAAAAACACACGATCAAATAAGCTAGTGAAAATTAATCTCTATCATGCGATGAAACTAGAAAGTTTACATCAATCTTAACAAATTAATGCACCACGAGTACAGCTCATAATTACAAGTGAGATAATGAGAAATTGCCAAACACTATAACCAAAAATATTTTTCTGTTTTCTTTTTTGTGTTTCTACCTACAGCAAAGTTTAAACAAGTATTGTGAAACATCCTCCTCCTTTTTTTATGAACGACGGGGAGACTCTTAGTCTTCATTATACCTGATGTTAAGTATTGATAAGGCTGAAGATGGACGCGAGCCTCTCCCGCAATCCTCTGAGGAACTGGCTATCTTATCTCTAACTGGCGGAACACAACAATGCTGAAAACATTGTTGTTATGGCGACCGACTTAGATAAGATGGTGGTAGCTAGCCAGGCGGACTTACAACAAGTCCTACCACCAACCAAACCGAATACAATATGTACCCCCGCTGGGAATCGAACCCGGGACCTCTGGGTCTGATACCGGTGGTTGTACCACTAGACCACAGAGGCGGTTAACTACTCAGACCCCGACCGGACACCGGTGTCCTCTCCGAATTTCAGCCGAATCCCATAATTTTGTAATAGTTAGAGTTTAGTCTTGTATGAACATCTTGATTTCAGAATCGAACCCGATAAATATACTCCAATCTGTGATAAAAATTATAATCTACTCTTTGGTTTGAAGTGACATTTGACATGATTGAAAATCGTGAATTTTTTTGGGGTTGTTTTTTTGTTTATGTGTTTTTTGCCATTTCTAACCACATAAAACAAATATACTGTTGATGTTATAGTTTTTTTAGTTTATTATCTGAACATGGTTAAAATATTCATCAATCTAATACAATTTACAGATTGAAAAAATATGGTATGTACGGTAACTTATAAAATTTTATAGAAAAGTAGCATTTTAGGTAAATGGTTTTTTGGCAGGTCATTAGTATGGCCCAAATCGCCCGGGGTCTGAATATCATATATTTATTCCATTAACAAATGATCAAATAAAACAACATCACAGTTTATATTCAAAACGAAAACAGCAGAAAAAGTTGTATCACACCACACTTGACGATTTCAGAGAAAACTATTTTTTTGTGCCATATTCCTACTGCAAAATTTAAACATGTGTTGTAAAACATCCTCCACTAACTCAGATTCATGTATTTATTCCATTAACAAATTATCAAACAAAACAACATCACAGTTTATCTTCGAAACGAAAACAGCAGAAAAAGATGTATCACACCTGACGATTTCAGAGAAAACTATTTTAATTGGCCACACCTGGCGTAGTATATACTTTTCTTTGGCGATAACTCATCGAAACGATATATTTGGCGCAACGTAATACGGAATTGCGGATGTGTTCGACGATTGAAACTTTACTTGTGTAACGATACCTATTAATACTAATGTTTGGAATTGAAAAACAGTAGGATGATGACGAAATATCTCTTTTTATTTATTGAAATTAGAATATACAAATACCTACTGTAACTAAACCGCTATAGATGAGAAACCTCTATACCTGAACATCTGTTTACATTGCTAATTTAAACAAATTCTTAAAATACGATGTCAAATTTTCTCTTTAATCTTTGATATTATTACATAACTTTTTATTGAACAAAGTAAGTGCACAGTTTCCTTTAATAAAAAAAAAAAATCTGCAGCTTCTCTTCGCAGCAGTGACCAATTGACCATAAACCAAGGTGTTTGATATTAATTTCCTAAATACCACAATAAATAAGTACTGACACCATCACACAGACACAAATAAGGCCAACGTAACTCAATCACCGCACCTTATCACAAATTCATATTGATATCACAACAAGTTATAGCAGGAATATTCTCCCCGCGTCCTCAGGATTGCATGAACGATTTTATTTACGCACCTTTGGTCTCCTTAGGGAGAGAGAACTTTTATCCGAAGCCGTTTGTTACACATACATATGTGTTATGGCTCGTTTACATGGTGCAAGCCCTGTCTACACAGAAGACAAGACAGCTACTCGGAGTATAAATAAATAAGTATTTTTTACACCCACCAAACACCCCAAAGTAAGCACGTGTTATGGGATACTAGGGTAACGGATATTTTATAAAAACGTCCACGACTCAGGTACAAATGCTCGTATTCAGTATACAAATATTTGCCCCTCCCGGATTCGAACCCGGTCGTCAGAGTAGGCGACACCTTGAAACCGGTGTACGTACCACTTTACCACGAAGGTCGTCAATCTATTCGTCGTATTCCTGTAGCTCGACTCCTCATACCTGTCTACACGTTGATAGTCGCTGCCAAGTATCATGCGGGTTTTTGCATAGGCGTAGATAACTAAAATCCAGGGTTCCGCTTACAACTGCCTTGCTGACACTGGGGAACTACTGCCGAAAGCGTCCTAGCGATGCGAATGATATCTGAGCTACTGGGATATGCGAGATACGTGTCAGGCGAGCAGACGAGCAGACGAGTAAAAAATAAAAAATGTTGAAGTAACTCGCATACAAGCTATACCCAACTAGCACATGACAGTTACTCGTAAGGCAACGTCCAAAGTTGCGAGTTATTGCAGCTACTCGCCAGACTGACTAGCACGCTAGCTCGCACTGTGTAAACTAGCCGTTATTTACATTCTTATATTCGACGTTGTTCGCTAAGAATGTAATAAAACGTCTGGATTGTGTGAAGCGAATACAAAGGGCAAAGGGATGGCGTCAGCTGATCCAGAAACAAGGTTAGTTATTTATATAGATCTAACGCGATCGTCACATTGGACTATATTGAAACTGTTTCTTACATTTCGTGTAGGTAGATAAATAAAATAATCGACGAATAAAAGGTTTATTATGTTTGAGATTTTCTAAAAACCTAAACAGCAAAAATCCTTATCAAATGAATAAAAGATAGTTTCGCATCTTTTCATGCATTCACAAAGCGAGCTATAAAGTTCTGTAGATTTTGCAACGTTATGTGTAGAGCAAGCTAAGTAAAAAGTAATTGTAACCAAGATATAATCACAGTCTGAAGCAAAATATAAAAAGACGCAAAATAAAATCAAAATTGGTTGTGGTACTTGTTGCAAGTCCGTCTGGCTAGCTTCCACCATTCTATCTAAGTCTGACGTCATACAATAATATTTTCAGCATTGATGTGTTCCGGCACTTCGGGCAGTTAGAGATAATAGCTAATTCTTCAGTGAGGGTTACTGGCGAAACGCGCTTTCACCAAAGACCAAAGAGTAAAGTAATTATAACCTCAGACCTATCAGGTATGATGAAGATTCATAAAAAAACTTTTTTTTTATGTTTTGGCTTCTTCCGTTTTCCATTTTAAAAAAAACTCTTCGCTTCGTATTCTCTCGCAATGTGACAGAAGCTTCATAGTTATTACAGGCCGTTTGCTGCTAGGCTAATCAACTTTCAAAACTTTGGACTTGCTAAATTTGATGCCGCCAAATTAAGTACTTTCAGAGAAAAAGTTTATTTTGAATAGAAATATTTTATTGAAATGAACTGTGCTATTGTCAAATAAACTCGGTGAAATTGTGAACTACACACCCACACATACGTTCGCCGAAAATAAAGATTTTTATGGGAGGAGTTTCGATAGAAATATTTAATTATCCTCTGTGATTTCTTCAACCCATTCTATATCTCAATGCTAAAGTTATTCGATCTATTACCAATATGGCCTGCATTTGGAATGAATTTTGGCACGGAAAGTAGAGGTATGAAAGAGAAACATGCTTCTTAGAAACAAATATAGATAGAATGCTTGTAGAGATTTCCTATTATTTATAGAATCTCTCATTTCTCAACTAAGGTAAGCTGACGATGAAGTTACTAGTAGCTTATACTCCAGATTATTATAGCCTGCCAGAATACCAGCGTTGCCGTGACACATCTAGTGTCATGGCACCACATGCTGAGGCGAGGACCCTATTGACCCAACGGCCATACTTTATCTTTGTGTTATTAGTACACATAACATTTTTTTTATTACTTGTTATAATTCTGTATCGTGTTTATCTTTTTGTGTGTGGACTTTGTATTATGGTCTTTTGTGTTAATAAAATATTTCTCTCTCTCTCTCTTTCTCTCATATTCGTACGATAACTCATACCTTTTTAAGTTTTTGCTCAATAAAAAATGTTACAAAGTTAAATTTTTCAAAGCAACCAAAGGGACGAAAAGCTTTTTGGTTCAGTAAAGACGGATGCTTATTAATACGACTACGCAATCACTCACTCCACCAATACACTTTCCGAAAACAAATAAATACACAACACTATACTAACGGAAGTTGATTTTCCCTGTCTGACTCATCGATATGTTAAACTATTACATAACGACATTATGATACAAGACGGGCGGAAATCGCGTGCTAATAGTACCACGCTCCACTTAGTTCGGGAAAGTGAGCGGATGTGTGTAACGAGATCGATATGTCATACGATCTGGAGCTCTATTTTTGATTCACTCGTCTCGAGGATTCTACTGATTTTCGTGCGACGTTTGAGTTTCCGTATTTCGTAAAGGCGATCTTGCCCGTATATACAAGCTTCGCTTTTCGTCTGTAGTACCGTCTCCCAACGCGAGAGCGCGAGGGGCAAAGCGAAAAGCGTGCTATGTCCTAGCGTGCAAGGTCGCCAATCGCCTAGCGCCTCCCCGTACGCCTCGCGACTCGCACGACGAGTGATTCAAAAATTGAGATATACGGTAAATGTATACCTACCTTGCATAAAAGTTTGATCACGGTCAATGTTTTTCATCCTAAGTCAGTCCGCTTGAGACCATTGCTATGAAAGCACACGTCACTCAGGAACGAATATGGATAATTGTGCAGTGCTTTCTTGCATGGGCTCGTCAATAAAATTTCCACATGACTAAATCTCGCTCGTAAAGTCATTGTGGTTACGAAAAATTCGACACGGTTCGATCTCGACATAGGTCTGTGGCAATACGATTGTCGATAAAAGCCGCATGCTAGGGCTACTTCACTTGGGGGGTTATTATCGCGCTACGACATCTCGAACCCGATATTTTTGGAGCCACTAGTTTGTAAGTATTAAAAAATCATTGAAAACAAGCTTGGGATATTAAAGGACTGTCGAAGATCGACGAGGATAAAATATTTTGACAGTAAGTAGTAGATTTTATAAAGAAATTATGGCTAGAAAAATCTCAAATTCGAGACGCAGCGCGAGAACCCCCTGAGGAGTAAAGACTACAGTGCGTGTGTGCGTGCAATAATGAACCTTATTCATTTAAGGTTATCAGGAAATTGGAATTACTTTCGAAGGCTCCAATGGCTAGGCTAGGCTACGTGTTGTTTTTTAATATCTTAGTTATCAAGGCTTCGGTTTAATCTCAACTGATTGTTATATTTAAAATTTAAAAGGGAATGAGTTTTGGCATTGGCACCCTGCGCTTCGACATGCGTTTCCATACATGAGGGAGGACGCAGGGGAATAAATATAGAAAGAAAGATAGAAGGACAGGAAAGAAAGGAAAGTTTCAAAAAATAAGGGGACAGGCTAGGCTACGTTGGTCGTGCGCTTGAAAAAGTATTCGCCAGTATTCGCAAATAAAAGCATTCTATCCTATTCTAAGAGTGGTCAGAGGCCAATTCTCTACAACCTTCGTAGCATCGGATTCAACATCGGTGATCGGTGATTGAGCGGCTGATGTGATCATGACAACAGTGTCGATGTGTCGCTTAGAGTTTTGTAGGTAGTAGGTAATAGTAGAAAATAGTTAGAAAATCTGGCGGTTAAAGTACGGCCGCTGAGAAAATGCGTCTCTGTCCGTTCGTGTTTTGTGAATATCTTATTCTGCCGAATAATCTAAAAAGCGCAGTGGATTATGCTAATACAGAACTATAAAAAAAAACAATATTTAGGACGAGTTGCGTCGTTCACAAACTGATTATTTTTAATTTAAAGCGTTAAAATGATCAGATAAAAACGTAACGTAGCTGTCTAAAAGTTATCAATAAATTCAAACTGATGCCAAAAATAGGCAATAAACTAAGAAAATGTAGCAAAGCTATTAACGATGTAACAACAAATTATTTCAGGCAAAACTGTTTACTAGAAATCTTAAGGAAAGTACACAAAAACGACCGCTATAGGGTGACCACGCTTCGTTTATTTTACGGATCATTAACTTACAGCCAAATTACTCTCAATCCGTCCGTTTAACCCAGGCTAAGTGAAATAAACAAATAACGGTTATTTTCCAACGGTGTGTAGGATAAACAAGTTATATTTACACTGTAAGCAAACTCTTTGTCTTCTGAGGTTGGGTTGTACTTGGTGTGACTTTTTGATGTGAATTATTCATTTAGCGAATTTACTTTAAAACATTAATTGATTGGATGAAGCCTACTAAAGATGATAATAAATAATAATCATATCATGTCATGGACATCAGTCCATGATGGTGACCTACATATTTAATGGCCAATCGCCTTTATCGATAAAAGGAACATCTATTATTAATTTCTGCACTTGGGTAGCGAAAAAAAAAAGGATTAAACTTTAAAAGTCAGAAAATACGAAAATAAACTAAATAAAATAATATATCAAAGAATCAGGCGTTACTTGGCGTAAATCCATATCCTAGTACAATACGAAAAATATGTAGCATAATTCCGCAAGAAACACATGCAAGATGCAGCAAATAAATGTAAATACAAAACAGTGACACACCTTGCACCTTCTCCGCCCACTCTACACGTGTTTTGCCCACACACGCATGCATGCACGCATGCTCAGGAGTTGCTAGACTACAATACCTGCACTTTCTTGCGGAATCATGTAAAGTATTTTTCGTTTTCTACTGAAATAAAATAATCTTAATCACGTAGATTATACTGAGAACGCAGTCTAAATCTGTAAGTGTTAATTTATACTACTCTCTGAAGTTCTTTTATTCTTCAGTCTACGTATCTACTATAATATTTGATTGGTATTTTTTAGAGTTCAGAAACCACACTTTTCCCAGGACACATTTCGATTACAAAAACCTAGGTCCTATTAGATCCAACAATTCCTTTAACGTACTTACGTCACGTACAAACTCTTTAACGAACACAAGCAAAGTGTTCCTGTTAAAACGACCGCCGAGGACAATAATCCGGAACGTGATCGCAGAATAGATTACACATCGGAATAAGATGGCGATTCTAGTCGCCGAAATGATCCTGTCGCATCTAATGGTCACGGGTTTCTTTATGAAGGTACTTTTATAAAGTGATGGAAGATAATACTCGATTATCCTGAGAAATTCGAGATATTTTTCAAATCTTGCCGGTAATGGTTTTCGTTCCACTATAAATAGCTCTAGCAGCCGTTTAGTATGTTTTTACTCTTGTAGTTCTCACAAAGTAAACTGTCCAAGGGGTACAATAATAATGAGTTATTTTAAAGTCTAGAGGCGACCTTATCGATGGACAAGGAGTACGTTGAGTAGAGTCCTACCTATCGATGAGAACGCAAAGCGGATTGGAAGAAATTAATGACAGCAAGTACAGACTGAATCAACGGTTTCATATAACAAGACGATAAAATCAGAATATCAGCTTTAATCCACACTTCTAAAATTTCAACAATATCGAAATCGAAACCAACAAACCGCAAAATCATCCCAAGGTATCACTAAGAATTCCAAGCATTGTTTCCAGCGTATTGCAATCCTCTTGCCCAATTAGAAGGGGCAACAACAGGGCACTTCAAAACCACCAACGTTATTGACAAAGGCAGGGATCTCCCCTAAAAAACAACTCTAATCAATTGGAGCCTCGAGCGAAACCTTCGAGCGACTTAAAACGCTTTGTAGGATAGGTGTAATTGAGCGGACAGAAATTCTTTAAACGATTTTGGATAAAGTTGAAGTATTTTTATTGTTTCTAAACATCAGCAGGATCCATTATCATTAGCCATAATGCCCCTAGTGCTGGGGCACTGGTCTTATGGATGGATATGGAGTATGGGCCATGACCCACCACGCGGGCTCAATGCATTAGGTTTTAACGACTGCAAATACAGCCGGGACCCAGCAGGATTTTAACCCTGGAGTGGTCGCGCAGTAAAAAGTTACGTGATTAGTCGCGTGGAGTACAGATGTAAGCCAATGAAAAATGAAAATACAAAAAATCTGAGTTTTATTTTAATTTTATTCGTGTTTAAATCTTATAATCAAAGTATAATTTAATTAATATAATCAACAAAAACATAACAACCTCTGTGTTTATGAATATCAACTAAAAACAAAAAAACTTCTAAATAACACTAAAAAATTCTTGGCTTGGTGTGATAGAGATCAGCCATGCGTTAATGAAATCGGTCCACCGATCTTATGATTTTATCCAAAACAAAAATGTATACAAGAGCTTGGTAATTTTATTCGTATACTACAAGCCTATGGCTATTTATTGTAAGTCAGATTAGAATTGACTTCAAAAAGACATGAATACAAATAAGTTATCAAAATACTCACGTAATTGGTCGCGTGGCATTCACTCGTAGTCCACGAATTTCGCGGAGCTCCTGTGACATTACCATACAAGACCGGCGGATTTGCATTATTGGAGCTCATTCTTAAACTATTCAATTCAGTTTTTGAGAATTAGCTAATTTAGTCGGTGTGGATGACATATGTAATCCACGCGACCACTGTAGGGTTAAATGGGTAAATTTTAATGAAACGAATTAGATTTACATGGAGAATGTTCTGAAAAAAAACCAGGTTAAAAGTACCAAGAATAAAGGTTGTATGAAAAGACTAATTAATGTAAATGAATCTAGAGAAGTATATCAGGAAGTTGGAATGAGGAAGTTCGTAATCTCTGCCTATTCCTATATAACAGACATGATATTATAGTCAAATAAAGGTGTTTGGCATCAGAGGAGCTCGATGATGCAGTGGTTAGCTCGGCTAGCATTAGCTACTTTCGCAATGGTCGGTCACGGGATGGGTGATCAAAAATGTATTATCTCTAGCTCCTCCGTACTTCGTAAAGCAAGTTAAGGCCGGGTGTATTTTAAATTATTTGTATAGAGTCGAAGATTAAAACAGCTTTGTCGATTTTTTGATTATGTTAAGAAAGATACAAAAGTCTCTGTTCGATAATCGACTCTTGGAGTTCGCAATAAAGTCGCAAATCTGTAAACTCCAGCACGATCATCTAACAAACCACTCGGTAAGTTAATAAGCATATTACTGAACCCATTTTGTTTATGAAGTCTCATAAAAAATATAAACAGGACGTTTACGGTGACCAAATTTTTGCAGGAAAGAAGGATATGCTTTCTTTCAACTATACCAGAATCTGCGTAGTCAGTTTTTTAGATCCCAATTTATTATTAATTTTCTAGGTTAACGTTAGCTCTCTATTATACAAAGTTAGTTCAATGTCTCTCTATATAATTACAAAATTGCAATCGCTCGATGGTAGTTGCGCAGAGACCAACACGACAAAAATAGAAACAGGGCCTGTAGACAAAGTCTAAGGGAACTATATTAAATTTTAATTAAAATTTAATATTGGCATTTATTAACCATGTTTTCTGTTTTAGTTTTCAAATTTTACTTTGGCATGGTTTAAAGGTTAAAGAGTCACCATTTTAACTTGAACATATTTGCTTACGACAAAGTGCTTAATTATTTTGAATTTCTCAAAGTGTGGTCACACTAGAGCGCCCCCAGTGGTAATCAGCAAAAATATTTACAAATTTACGCTTTGAAAATCCTTCAAACGCAATAACCGGCTGCCTAGATTGGAGCGACTCTGATCACAAACAAAGGCAAACAATTTTGTGGAACATTCCGATTCGGCAAATTCGATGGTGTGTTATTTGATTGTGAAAGTGAAGCAAGGTTTAGGATGGGTGACCGGGTTTCGTTTTTTTTTACCACTTTAAAAATATGAAGGTAAATAAGAGGTCGATTTGAATAGCAACTATACTTAATAAGATACCAAGTTTACTATAGTTTTTGCAATTCCCTCCCACTGAGTTGAGTGCTCACCATCAAATCAACTAACAGCAAAACATTCATGTGATGAATATTTGTTTTATTACAATTTTTTGTTCTGATATCAGTCCAAAGCGCTTAAAGGCCAGTTTCAATAATCTATCCGTAATAAGAGATAAGTCTTTCTTTGTTACATTACTTTAAATTTTAAATAGAAAAATATAGGCAAAATGTTAAAGCAGTGGGCCGGATACCGAAAGATCGTGGGTTCGATTCTCATTGAGATTTAACTTGTGGCCGAGTTATTTTTTTTTATCATATCAGTACAAAAATTGCGTCGCAAAATGCTAAAAATCATAAAATACAATTACGTTACTTAGCAAGCGCTTTATTTTGGACTGATTATAACAAAAATATCTAAACAAAACTATAAGCTATATCTTACTGACGCATCTGATCGTTGTGTTGTCCGATACTTATTTTCCTATTCCTTTTAGCAGCATCAATTTATATGGAACAGTTACCACAAGTAGAGGCCTTCGGAACAATGTTGTTATTCAATGCGGTAAAGTGAACTAGGCCCTTTAAACAAGGAACTCTCCAATATACATTTACTACAAGGCTCCTCCTCCTAGAAGACCTTATGTCATCACTGTAAGATCTGATTTCCCGTGACAAATGAAAGTTTGCACGGTTAAGTGGTATCTTGTGCGATTCCCAGGATACTTCTTTGCAGTGGTGAAATACTTTTATCTATTAAAATGCTCGAGTTACCGGAACGGTATTACCTCATGAGCTTTCGAGAATTTTCCACACACTATGCGCTAAAATATGTAGTTGCATTTCAACATTTATTTTCTAGACATCTTACATGTAAATCTGTCAACAAAGCAGTGTGTCAGACTAGCTAATTAGTGCATTTTAGTGAAATATTAGTGTATTTTATTATGTAATATTTATTACAGTACTTGTACTATATTAAAATGATATGGCGAAATTGGCAAGTCGAGCGGCTAAACGCGTATCCTCTTTTTATGCTTTTGCTTTGTGGCTGTTTTTTTGAAGTGAAAACTTCTTTAGCAGCGTTGTGCACATCAGAGTTTAAAATTTTTGGGATGTGTAAAAAATGTAAAAGTCGCGTCAGGACACGTGACCCTGATCGAAAATTCGTAAGACCATTTACCGGTGACCTATTTCAAATTACATAAAGTCTCACACTTGAAAGATCTACCTACGTATTTAATTAATAACAAACATTATATAAAGATCTCTCATTACTACCAACTTTCATATTGATGCCAGGTCAGTTTTAATGGATTTTCCTGCCAAATCAAGTTGGTCTCCGTTTTCATCAACTTTTTATGAAGGTCAAGATATAGTGGATTTTGATCGTTATTTTCGTTTAAGCGGTTTTCACTTCTGCCGGCACCCAGAGTGCAACCCATTGTTTTTTTTTAAAGAAAACTTTAAACTTTTTACAGATAAGCAAGAATTTTTTACTTATGCATTTATAAAATGGCTATGGATTACGTACACAATATTTTGTTCTACAATCTAAAATCTACTAGGACCATCGAATATTTCGACATTCCCTGACAAATGTCGGTACACAAGTCAGCAAGTGTCAAATACACTAATAGTCTACTCCAGGCATGTCAGTAAGATGCACAACTCAAGTATGACGAAATATAATAAGCGTGACCACGTTTGATGTAAAATGAGTAGCAAGCTTTTTTTAAATTCTCCATTTCGTCACGGTAATAAACGGTTTCATTTTGTGAGTAGTAAGAAGTTTACAATGTTCAGGCATTTTAGATCTGAGATCATTTTAGATTTTAGATCTGATCTGGGCCCGTATTCACTATGACCACTTACCGATTCCTTGCTCAAACCACGCGAATGTCGTGTTTGGTTTCGACATTTTCAAAATTCGTTTTCTCTATGACACTTACAAAATTTTAAAGTTATTTTACTTGTTTAATAATTATACAACTTGTGACTTTCATGTACTTGTACAATAACTCTATAATTTGGGAGTATCATGGAGAAAACGACTTTTGAAAATGTCAAAACCAAGTACGACATTGGCGTGGTTTCAGCAAGGAAACTAAGCTAAGTGGTCATAGTGAATAAGGGCCCTGAGAGTTTTTAGATCTGACCTCCGATTTAAAAACTAACCGTATAAGACCGAATCTTAAATTTTCGAAGAAATTCTTCAGATTTATTACGTACTAGCCTACCGCCCGCAACTTCGTCCGCGTGGAATTAGTCTTAAGTTAACGCGTGGTGGCGCCATCTATCAGATTCACCACATAATTTTTGCCAACACAATAGTTGGCGTTAGTATTTATAAAGTAATTTCAGCCGCGTGTTTCCTGTTATGGTGGGAATATCGAGATAAATAGTACTCTATGTTACTCTCTCGGTCTTTTCAACTAACTTTATACCAAATATTAGTTGCTTAGTTAGGGCATGAAAGACAACAAACAAACACACTTTCTTATATATCATATTAATTAGGATTAGGATAGGATTTTAGTATAGACGTAGGTATAGATACTTATAACATAAATGTTACAAATTTCATTTCAATAAATAATTAATATTTAGTAAATAATTATTAATGTTCTAACATGTGCTCCAATTTGCAATGGAAAATTCCATATTCAATGTAGTGAATAATATTTAAAAGAACAATATACGAGTTTAATATACTAACTTCTATATAATACTTACTGTTTTTTTTTCGACTAACTAGCCCAGTCAATAAAGTAATTGTAGAGTGCGTGAGCTGGAACCTAAGCAATTTTTTCAAAAAGTTGTTCAGGGTGCTTAGGCAGTAAACATTCTAAAAGTACTTAAGCTTCTAGTAGGTGCGCCGGAGTGAGGGGAGGGGGGATAGGTCCCACTTTTCGGTATTTCGCAAATATATTAAAAACGCGCGTTGTAGAGCAAAATTATCTTCCATGTAATGAAAGCTCATAAAATTTCGACGACTTTAATTTCATACACTTATTTCGTATTCTCTCCCATTTTCAAACTACAAGTTCTGGAAAAGTGTATAATTTCGAAAAAAATACTTTTTTTTTATGATTTTGTAATTTTTGCATTTTTCAATTCTATTTTTATACTTATGGTAAATTTTAATTAGGAATCGAGGGGAAGGTCACACTTTTCAGTTTTTCGTTAAAATATTCGAACTGGTGCGTCGTAGAGCAGAAAAATATTGGAAAAAATTAACTCGGCTACAAGTGAATTCTCAGACGGGAATCGAACCCGCGACCTTTGGAAATCCGGTCCAATGCTCTTGCATTGCATTGGCATTGGACCGGATTTCCAAAAAAAATCCGGATTTTTTCCAATATTTTTCTATTTAAAATTTACCATAAGTATAACACTACTTTTATCAAACATAAGCTTATGCCTGCTACTTCGTTCGCTTTTTCGGGATAAAAAGTAGTTTACATTGTTAGTCCATCCTAATCTAGCTTAATTTTATTTAAATCCGTTCAGCCGTGCTCTACGACGCACCAGTTCGAATATTTTAACGAAAAACTGAAAAGTGTGTACCCTCGACTCCTCCCCCTACTCCGGCGCACCTCCTAGAAGCGAGCATTTTTTATATGTTTACTCCCTAAGCACCTTGAAAAACTTTCTGATGAAATTACTTAGGTTCCAGCTCACGCACTCTACACCCAAATTTTGTCTATACGTTGAGTGGACTATAACAATCAAATCGGTAAAATTATAGGTTCCATTGTTCTACCGTCCATCCTACACTACGGCTTTTTACTAACTTCATTTAGCGACGTAATTGAGCATTTTTTTATTGCCGACTCTGCCTCGACTCCAAGGCAAAATGAGGAAAAACCCAGGGGTAAAAATTTAAAATTCAACATAATTTTTCAATGGGAAGGAAAAAATTGATTTCAATTCCAAACTGGAACGTAAGAATAATAAAATTATCTGTCGTCGAAGTGATGATGAGATTTTGTACCAACCTACGAGTTCGAATGTTGGAATGGATTCTTGTAGGTATGACTTTTACGGATATCAAACGCGCTATATTTCACCTTTTCAGCTCCCGTGCCCACGGCAGCTGAAATGGTGCCGAAACATCAGGAAAATAAAAAACCCCAATAAAAACAAAAAATAAAACAATTACAACTTAGTTCGTGAAATATAGCGCGTTTATAAATATATCCGTAAAAGTTGTTTTATTCTAATGAAGAGTGCGCTTGGCGCCACTTAAGATGTACGTATGATTACTAATGTTCTATGTCATGTGGATAGAAAGGATTAAATAAAATAAAAAATCCTTGCGGGTAAAGGCAGAAAAGTTTTGGAATGAAAAATGTACATTTTAAGACTTGAAAAGTATCTATGCGAAGAAAATCGCTAGCGGCTACTATATTCTTTCATTATTACAAACTTGGCGCAGTTACATTAAATTCCAGTTAACAATTTAATCAGAACTACGAAGATTTGCTTCATTTCTTTAAACAAAAAAAAGAAAAGCGCTTTCTTCAGCTGATCTATGAGTCACAGAAAGATAAGGCAATTCGAATGAGAAAAACAATTTAATTTAAGCAAAGCAAAGAAAATTGCAACAAGGCAAATGGAAGAAAAAGGTTCATCTTAATAATATCCGAGAAAAGTGTTCGGAAAAGCAACTGCTTAATCGGCAGATTGGCTATAAATATTACACTAATTTCAATTTCTCAGAAAAATAATTAGTCCCTTTACTGAGGCAAAAGGACAAACAAAATTAAACATTTGACTAATTTATTTCGTGGCATTTTACTTAAGATTTCTTACAAAGGGGTCTGGGTAACTTTATATGGCATATAGTCGTTTCAGCAAGCATGATTCCTGTGACACTTCAAAATTTTCCGAATTGCGTATACTAAAAAATCGCGTAACCGTCAAAAAATTTTTTTGAAAAACCATTTACTGACTGTAGCAACTAAGTATAAAAAATATTTAAAAACTACACTTCTGGATATATACAGTAAAATCTGTGTTTATTAATTAAATTTAATTGAATACGATATAAAAAAAAATATTTATTTTTTTGTAGTGCAATGTGCGATTCGGAACAGGGTAGAGATGAGACACAACAGAATCGAAAACTGCCGCTGTTCATTAGTCGATAACAGTGAAAAAGATAAAACTTTAAATTGGATACAAAAGAAAACTCCGCGAATTTTTTGATGCTATAAATTAATGGTTTCTGCTGACATTAAGACTGACAGCTTTATAATTTATTTTTCTCAAACATGCATGGAAATGTTGTCATTATTTTCGAAAAAAGAACACGCGAAGTATCGAATTTACGAACAAAGAAAATCAAATCCATTGCAGTAGCGTTTTTTGAGTTTGGAACATTACAAAGAGTATTTAACAACTCCAGCACGCCGTTTTATACAACATTGATGGAGCGCTGTAATGTTCCAAATTCAAAAAGACGCTCCTGCAATGAATTTGATTTTCTTTTAGTAATTATTAAATGTATAATATAAAAAGTATGTTTTATTTCCCTGCATTCTTTTGAGAAAAGCACTATATATGCCTCGGCGGAAATGGCAATTGCCTGTCTCGTATTAGTGATAACTCATACTCGACCTGCAATTGCCTATTTCACGGCCTTTGCAATAATGTACTATTACCACATAGATTAGCACATACAATACTTTTTATCCTATATTAGGTTTGTTTACGTGGGACGATTTATTATTATTCGAATTTTTTAATACAGGGTGGAAATTTAAAACTGGGCACGAAGTGCAGGTACCATAACCGATGTAGATGCATGAAAACATTCTTAAGAAACCATCCTTAATTTTCTGAGAAATTTTGAACTGGATTCCCCAATTTTGAAAACAAAATTACAGTCAGCAGAAAAATGATGTGTTTCCAAAGAAAGTTTTTATGGCGATCGATTCTGTTCCTCATGATAATAGTTTTAGCGATTTCTGACTTTTCTAGTGCTCAAACCTCATTTAAAGTCATAGAGTGTTTTGATCGTCATGAGGAACAGGATCGATTGCCATAAAAAAAATCATTATTCTGCTGACTCTAAATTTTTTTCAAAATCGGTAAATACAGTTCAAATTTACTCAAAAAATTAAGGATGGTTTCCTAAGAACGTTTTCAAGTAGCTACATCGGTTAAGGTACCTGCCCTTCGTGCCCCGTTTTAAATTTCCACGCAGTATAAAAAAATGATTTGAATTTTCTTAACAATACGAAGAAACTTCCATATTACCTATGCTCCATAATGAAATGTGAGTCTTTAAATATGTTTTTTAAAATTTACTATTTGCGTAAGTGGCCGTCATTATCAATTTTAAGTACCAGAAATTGAAGATGACGCTAATTTTACCCATACTCCTTTGCCTGTTCTCGGTTGGTAAATAGTCAAACAATTTATTTAAAAACTAATATTTGATTTTATCTTAAAACCGGGCGCGGTTTCACCCTCGTGGTTCCCGTTCCCGTGGGAATTTTGGGATCATTTATAGCCTATGTTACTACTTGGGGTCTAAGGATTCTCTATACCAAATTTCGTCAAAATCGGTCCAGTAGTTTCTGAGTTTATTCGTTACATACAAAAATACAAATCTTTCCTCTTTATAATATTAGTATAGATGGTAAATAGTCAAACAATTTATTTAAAAACTAATATTTGGTTTTATCTTAAAACGTACCTATAGAAAGGGTCATCGTAAAAATACATCAGATACAACAACAAAAGTTGTTGTTGTACCTGGTGTATTTTTTGTATTTCTGTATTTGTACAAGATATAAATATACTAATATGTGTTTGTATCTTGTACAAATACAGAGCATTATATAAATTTATCCGAACAAAAACAAACACGAGAGCACCACAAACCACAACACACAACACCACGCAAATATCTTCAATTCGATTCTGTCATTTCGTTTTTAGCCTAATCCATCGGGAAATTTGACGCGCGTCAAAACGGCTGGCGCGCCGAAGTTTCTGACGCGTGACGCGCCGGTCTGCGAATTTACAAAGCCTATATCATTTACAAATTATTTACAAAGCATATACCATTTTACCATTTCAGTCTCGAGTCAAACTCTAATAGTGCAAATTCCTTCACAAAACCTAATCGATTTTAGTAATAATCTGTACTATAATAGTAAAGGATTTGATAATTAATTTGAAAGCAACATTGCAGTTACAGATGCTAGTCTGATTCGGTATAAATAAGTATTCGATAATATCTCAATTATTATAAATTTTAATTAACTTTTTCATTCAAAATTCTTAGGTAAGTACATATATAAAAGAATAGAAACTAATACTAAATATTTAATAAATCAGTTTACCAATCAAAATCAATTAAGTACTATTTGCAGACACGTTATAAATGCTGGACATTGAAATTTTAAACTGATCATCAACTGATTTAATATCTAATGAAAAATTCTAAAAGTGGCTAGGTATTTGTAATATCCGAACAAAAACAAACACGAGAGCACCACAACACACAACACCACACAAATATCTTCATTTCGATTCTGTCATTTCGTGTCTAGCCTAATCCATCGGGAAATTTGACGCGCGTCAAAACGGCCGGCACTGCCGGGGTGACGCGTGACGTGACGCGAGGCGGTCCGGTGTCAGATAATGGATCCGACATTCGGCATTGTTCATAATAACAAAGGTTTTTTTAGACTGTGACGGTGGCGGTGAAATGTTTCATTCTATTTGTTTATTGATTGACATGTTCCGTTCGTAATATAATTTAGGAATATATTAATGGAAAAGTCATATGGGTATTTAAAATGTTGTATGCTCTAATTGTTTCGTAAGAAAATGTTTATTTTTAGTTATTTTACTAGTTTTATTTTGGTTATATTATGAACTGTAGCAATATTGATTAATGTATTTTCATTGGACAAAAATCTGAAAACGGTTGGTGCTTTAAAAGGCATCCTACATAATATTACGGTAAGGACAAGTCCAATCCAACATTAATGCTGGTAAATCTTTGGGTTATGGAATGTCTTCTTTAGCTATAATGGAAATAGAAACGCATATAGGTACATATATTGAGGAATAAATATTATCTTTAAAAACGATTATCTGTTAAACAAACCGTCTCTAGAATAAATAACTCAGTGTTAGCTATTGTGACAATAACATTGGTTATTCACCTCTTTAATTAATACGTCTGTTCCAACCAAAGTCATTGAATAAAATAATGTTTTGTGAATTATCTTCGTGATATAGACGAATTATCTGTTAAGTAAAAAAAACTAAGTAAGGTATTGAAATAAAACAACCTTTTCGGATTATTAAACGCGCTATATTTCACGAACATTTACATTACATTCCCTATTAATCAGAATATATTCAAAACTTGTAACCATCATTTTCATACCATGTTTGATGTGAATAAATGATTATGATTATGAACTAAGATCTAAATGTCCGTATTTTTTGTTTTTTTTTTTTGAGGTTTTTATATTTCCCGGACGTTTCGGCACCTTTTCAGCTGCCGTGGTAACGGGATGCTGCACGACAGCTGCAAAAGGTGTTGTAACGTCGGGGAAAAAAACCCCTAAATACGGACAATTAGCAATTAGTTCGTGAAATGTAGCGCGATTAATATCCGGAAAAGCTGTTTTATTTCAATGGACAGTGCGCGCCAAAACTTAAGCTGTATATATATATACTAAGTAATGTATTTAAATAAGAAGTAAATTAGGTGTTATAAAGCAGCCAATAATGCTATCCAATGTATCTTACAGCTACAAGGATATTACTAATAAATTACAAGCGAAACTTGAAAACGAAAACTTGTTGAAAACTCCAAGAATTTCTCCAGCACGTGCGTTTAAAAACTTATATTAAAACACGTTCAGAAACCCCCATTATTTATTACTCGCGAGTAATTAAAATTAAAGTCGCGTAATTTTAAACTTTCGTTAAAGTAACCGGTGGTTAAGAACACAAGGGGAGATGAGTCGCAGACTTTGGAACTCGCTATTTAACATGCGATCAAAAGTTTGCGAGTTGGAAAACATTTTTCAAGTTGTTATAATTTTGGAAACTTGTTGGTAAGATAGTGTTTGTTAAGGGCAATGTTATAACGTGTTGGGTGTGTATGCTATTTGGTACAGCTCTAAAGGACCTTTCATCTATTTCAAAAGCTTCAAGATTTATTATCTCGACAAAATGTAGCCTTAACTTCATCAAACTAAAGCTCACTTTTTTATAAACGACGGGGAGACTCTTAGCCTTCATCATACCTGATATTAAGTATTGATAAGGCTGAAGATGGAAGGGAGCCTCTTCCGGAATCCTCAATCACTGAGGAACTGGCTATCTTATCTCTTAACTGCCAGAACACAACAATGCTGAAAACATTGTTGTTATGGCGTCAGACTTAGATAAGATGGTGGTAGCTAGCCAGACAGACTTACAACAAGTCCTTCCACCAACCAAACCGAATACAATATGTACCCCCGCTGGAAATCGAACCCGGGACCCCTGAATCTGATACCGGTGGTTGTACCACTAGACCACAGAGGCGGTTAACACTTTACTTATATAGGTCGTTTAGCACGAGTGGTGTCAGACATGCTACTATATTAAAATATGGTAATACATAGGTACAATTTCAGTTACATTCAAATAGTATATTTGGAAATATACTTTAGAAATGCTTCTGTTTTATTATTCTATAGCCTTTTTGATGTAGGAATGTGTTAATGTTGCTTGTATGCTATCAGCTTTGAACTAATATTCAATGACACAAATAATCTAAAATTCGCTTTTTATTAAAGAACAGAAATACAGGAATTTTTATCATACATTTATCGTAGAAAAGGGGGCAGAAGTTAGGTTTAAGTATTTTTTAAGTACTTTGGATTCTATTTTTGTATCATGCAGTATTTTTAGTAAATTAATAAACATAATTAATAAACCGTCAGTTCATTGTGAGACTACACGATAGAATATTCAGAGCCATCTCAACATTTATTAGTTTACCCTGGGCAATTTTATTTTATTTATGCCGCGCGTCGCGTTGCTTACAAAGAAAATGAGTCGTTATTGAAAAAGGTGGTACGCACGTGCCTTGCCGAGATTTTATGGAATATCACGGTTAATATATGAGAGCAAAAAGTTAGCAAAATATAAATAAATATAAATATTTCCATACAATCACACCAATTATCTAGCCCACGTTAAGTATCATGAAGAACTTGTGTTATGGATACTAGATTACGGATAAACATACTTATATACTTTTTTTTTGTAAATACATTCATAATATACATATTAAACATCCAGACCAAGACAAATATACATGTTCATGCACACAAATATTTGTCTTGTCCGAGGATCAAACCCGGGACCTCTGGCGCAGAAGGTGGGGTTAGTACCCCTGCGCCAAACAGGTCGTCATATTGTTCATTCTTAGAGATTTGAGTTTGTTAAGTAAATTGATTTGATAAATATTATTTGACTGACTATCTAATGAATGGATGCGAGGCTTGGACGCTGACGCTGAGCGAGGAGAACAAGCTTTTAGTGGCGGAGAGGAAAATGCTCCGAAAGATTCTGGGCCCGACTAAAACGGAGGATGATAACTGGCGGATTCGAAAGAACCAAGAAATTGAAGACCTCGTGTCCGAGCCAAACAGCATCGGTGAAACTAAATCTGATGACTCCGATGGCTTGGACACCTAGAGAGAATGGGGGAGGATCGCGCGGTTAGAAGAGCAAGTTGGAAGACCGACTGGTAAGCTGCCGGTAGGTAGGTCCAAGATACCGCTGGAGGGACGTGGTGCAGAAGGACCTGTCTGAGCTGGGCGTGGCTGACTGGCAACAAACAACACAGGACCGGTAGGAATGGCGTCTTTTGGTGTCGGAGGCCAAGATCCACATTGGCTCGCTGCGCCGTGGGAAGTAAGTAAGACTATGTAAGTGAAGATATTACTATGTAACAGCAGCCTCCCGCGGTTTCACCCGCGTGGTTCCCGTTCCCGTGGAAATATCGGGATAAAAAGTAGCCTATGTTTTAAGCCATCTTCTATCTGTGTGCTAAATATCATCCAAATCGGTTCTGTAGTTTTTGCGTGCAAACAAACAAAAAAAGAAACAAACATGTAACATGTTTTTTTCAGCAATAGCACTTTCTCACAATAATTAAGCTAAAATTCATCATTTTCATAAAAATACTTTGTTTGTTTACAAAGATTAGGTCACTGACGCTTTAATTGTCAGCTTGACGTTTCTCTTTGACGTACCTATGTAGTGCGTTTCGTTGCTCATGCGCTTTGTTCGATAGTTGAAACAAACGCATCTTTAAAAAAAAAAATATTAGAATCTAAATAATTAATTCTCTTTAATTTAAAAACCAAGGAATGTTAATCTATACTATAATAATATTATAAAGCTGAAGAGTTTGTTTTTTTGAACGCGCTAATCTCAGGAACTACAGGACCGATTTATAAAATTCTTAGACCATTAGAAAGCTACATTTCTCCCCAGTGACATAGGCTATATTTTATCCCGGGAACGGGCACCACGAGGGTAAAACCGCGAGGATCCGCTAGTTGAATAAATAAAACAAGCTTCTTTTTATATAATTCTAATAAATAACATTAGTTTATCAAAAAAACAGTACGATTACAGTCTCATAGTATTGATTCATTCGTTTAACTATTTAAATCAGCCAATCGAATTAATCGATTATGTACTACGTTTTGAAAGATAAATATTGTTTCTAAATTCAAAATTGGATGATAATTCTTTTTAAAGTAATTTTAGTGTGCTTATTGCATTCTTGTCTAACGTTCTGAGGGTTGTTTGTCTTTATTAAGCATCTTTTTGGTTCATTGATTTTTCATCATCGATTCAGTCGATTATTCACTTCTGATAGTAGTTTCATGTAAAACATCTCTAGTTAAAAATTGGTGCTTCTCTATGGCGTTTGTCAACCATTTTCTCTTTTGCTTTGTCGATCATGTGAGAAGCATCGTAAATCCTCCAGGATTCGTCTAACAAAGGGCTTCGGCCCATATTTTTTATTTAAAGTCATACGGCCCATGGTATAAACCATGGTAAGTCTTTGTTTCCATAAATCTGTAATTTTGACAGGTATTCGACCATGTGGCTAACCTCCCCGTGTGTTTGTTCCAGGGTTTCAATTTCACGTTCCAATTTCAAGTTTAAGTTTAATGCAATCTTTAGTCTCTAGTTGATATTTCAGCCTAAACAATCATCATCATCTGAGATGATATCTCTTTAATCCTAAGGAGTATACCCTCCTTTATACCCATGCTCGGCGTAGCAGGGGTTCTTTTTGCATAAACTTAACAGGCAAGTGGACCTTCAACCCATGATGACCATTTGATTACCTTTGGATTTTATCGAGAGAGATATCTACCATGGATTGACCATCGTGTCTACCAATGAGGGAAGCAAACCTTCACTTTAAAACATAAAAGCATGATTGAGGATCGGCGGTGACTACTTATTGTACAGTAACTTTTGATACTTTTTATTTTAAGAAACTAGGATTTAATTTAACGTTATGCATAGGTATAATTACATTTTAAGCATTAAAAAATGTACTGTTGATCTTCATCGACCAATCTTGTTGTTGCGTAGAATATTTATTTCTCTTCGTTGAATCGTTTGTTGAAGTGTGCAAGGCACCCTCTCTTCTGAATTCTAGCACACTGTACTCCAGGTGCGGAAGAATCACACCCTGAAGTGTCTAATTACTATGTGCTAGCCGTGTTCCCCTTCAGGGATTGTGTGAGGTAAACTAACATCTTGTTACCACCAACGTAATTGCTATCTGTGGCACAAATTTACCTCAACCACCCCAAATAAAATTCCTTACAACTGACATACTTTCGCATTTAATATATTAGTAGGATGTACTATAACTTATGATGCAATCCAATCAGGTATGATGAAGGCTAAGAGCCTCCCCGTTGTTGATATAAAAAAAATAATTGAAGTTTCATTTGGATTGGTTAACAATAAGTTATTGTGAAAAAAGGCAAAAGTGTAAGAGCGAATTTCACCAACCTCACTTGGCATATTTAGGGCTAAACATATTTAAAACTAGTGGCTGCTCTTGGTTTCACCCGCGTGGTTCCCGTTCCCGTAGGAGTATCGGGACAAAAAGTATCATATGTTCATAACCAGGATATGTACTATCTGTGCACCAAATTTTATTCAAATCCGTCAAATATTTGGAGCTTTCCTGTTTATAATAATTGTATTTAAAATGACAATAATATCAATCATTCGTTTAAAGTCAAAAGTGACAGTACGAAAATATGTTAAGCGCTAAACGTATTTTGTGGCAGTTGTTGAAAGTCGCCTTAACTTTATTATGTGAACCCTACATTAGATTAATAACAAAACCACTATAATTTTTAATTCGTCTTTGTCTGGAGTTGACTTTCTTTTCTTTATAATAAAACTGTACTATAGGATTTAAAACAGACGAACAAAGACCGGTCGGTTGCGTAGGAGTTTTATCCTAATCCTAACTAATATTACAAATCCGGAAGTGTGTCTGTTTGTCCTTTCTTCACGCACTAATTAAACAACCAATCGACTTGATTTTTGACATAGAGATAGTTGAAAGGACGGAGAGTAAAATAGGCTATATTTTATCCAGATTTTCCCACGAGACGGGAACTACGCGGGAGAAACCGGGGGCGGAAGCTAGTAACTAATATAAGTTCAACAAGCATGGTAGCTTCATGAATAACAAGGCCTGTTTAAAAGCAAAAAGAGTTAATAACACGGACGACGACAGTCACCGTTAAAATCGCTGTTATTAAATACCGGAACTGGAAACAGTTTTTCAGGGTAAATACGCCATATTTCAAGATGGCGGCCATTGGGGTTGAGGGCATTTCCAAGTTAGATAAATTGAATAGTGTTGAGGACCGTTACGTAAGTGTTATGGGCTTAAATGTGAAGCTTCTAGTGTTGCTTGTTAGTGTTTAGTTTAGACCCGTAACGATATGAATATATGATTGGTTTTGTGAGAGGCTACCTACAAAGGATACAAAGGGCGACATTCAGCAACTGCCACAAAATACGTTTACCGCTAAACATATTTAAAACTACTAATAAATTATATCTAAATGGGAAATTTTCGATATTTGTTACTCAATAACGCGAAAACGACCGAACGGATTTGAATGAAATTATCACTCGATACATAGTCTGGATAAATAAAGCATTAGTACCTACATTACAGCAGCGGCTAGCAAAAGAGGCATTGATGTACGAACGTGTAAATGTGAGCCGAGGCGAAGCCGAGACACACATACGTAAGTCCATCAATGCCTAGTTGTGGCCAAGGCTTGTATATTACTGTTCTCAAAAAATGCGGGGAAATTAAAACTACTTTTTGAAATCAGACGAACAACGATCAACATTATTTTTTTCCGCGTTAAAGTGTTCATTTGGTGTTTTTTTTTCAAGCCAGCCAAGCCAGTTCGATATTTAAATTTGTAACCTTTGATAAGTTACATCCTTGGTTGCCATATTTCGGAGTAAAATATCGTTTCCTTTTTAAATTACAGGACAGATATGAGTTAACTATGTATTTTACTCAAAAATGCATGTAATGTGGGCATTATTTTGACAACCTTGTTTGAGCAAAGTCGACCTTGCCGATCTGTTTCAAGGAGCGGCCGGCAAAGTTTTGCTGGTCCCTCTAACAGGCCTGATGATCTTTGATCTGATAATGGTCATCCAGGGAGTGAATGAAGGAGATCCAGATTGCTATACACACCCAACTGATCTGACCAACATTCTAAGAAATGTATGGATATGATAAAAAAACGGCGAAAATAGCATAAAAATGTATGGAATTCCCGAAACTGAAAATACTGATCCCTACATCTTTCTGATTGTTGATCAGATAAGTCGGACCTGTATAGCAATCTGGATCTCCTCCATTCACTCCCTGGATGACCATTATCAGATCACAGCTCGGTCAATCCTTGGCAGAGAACCAAGGCTCCAAAGTTAACTCGTTTGTATGAAAATCTACTAGTGTTTCTAATTATCTGACCACCACTATATGTAGGTATGTATATTGCTGCTTTTATAGGGTGATTTGTACAAAACTTAATAAAACTCTTCTAGGTCTCTTCTTAATCTAATGGTTCAGCAGGCTAAGGCCAAGTAAAATTCTTGAAAACTTCCCAATCCACCAGTAAATGACCGGTGGTTCATTTGCAAGGAACCCTAACAAAATAAGGCCCCTGGTCCAACTTAATAAGAGCTATCCTTAAAACTTATTTTCTTCGTTGCTCTGAACCGAGTTTCAAGCATTCGTGTCGTGCATACAAATCGATGTTTTAAATTTGTTCATAAACATTTTTGGACGAAAAATATGAAAATATATTTTCTAAGTACGAATAATATGCGAATTTAATTTAGCTAAAATGTTATGGTAATAGCTCAGTTTAGTTTTATTTTTAAGTACTAATTAGATACTAATTACTCTTTTAGTGGGTACTTTTCATAGTAAAACGACTTTCTGCGTCTTCATCTGTTGTTATTCCAAGTATCCCTGTTTTTTTTATATAATTGGTTATTTCATACCGTATCTGAAACCCTCTAAAACCTCTTTACATCTAAGAAACATATAAGAATCTGTTGAAAGATGTCTATGTAGATCTATCTTCAATAAGAGATGGGCCTATAATGGAGCTCAGCCGAGATGTTTTTGGTAATTGACCCAAAATAATAATGGTTGCTTTGCTTAGTAACTTAACCAAGATAGGCTTGCCTACCTTCCACTAGAGATAGAAAATTTAAACTGGGGGTAATTGTCTAGTTTTAAAATCCCTTTCTATTTATCATTTGAAAGTTATGTACGAGCTTCGCGCCATAACTATTTGACATTTGATAGGGATTGTGATCAGGACGCGTTTTGGAAGGTATTGAATGAACGAAAAAGAACTGTTTAAGCAAAGTGAATCACGAAAATATCTTTCATATCTTTCAAATATATTTTATGGAGAAGTGTCCAATAAAGTGTCATCTTAATATCATTCAAAACATCATTCGTTCTAAAAGTGATTGCGATTTTAAGTTACACAATTCGCTATCAAAACCATTAAACCTTTGAAAGGGATTGCGATAGATTTTAAAATTAGACAATTAGGGGGGGTCGTATCCTAAGTGTGTTAATTAACAGAACCAGCGTTTTTTTATCATAAAACTTAGTGTCAATAATATGAAAACTTGTGCAAGTTCAATATAGACCTTTTTCCGAATTTGCGAAATACTATTTGACCTTACCTAAGTAAGATTAGGTACTTAAACATTTAGTTCAAGTATATTATTAAGGTAGGTATACATACGAGCCAGATGTTACCACTCGTAAAGTCGATTACTTTCGCAGATTCCACCCGAATCCACTTACCTGAAACAAGAAAAAACAACAATAAACACTTGATAAAGTTTGCAAATAAACAACAATTATTGTTGCCCCTAGGGTTGCGTTACTAACAGAAGTTCTAGAAACTTCTCAACTTAATATAATATAGGCACCTCATTATTAGTCTAGTCGGTTTTTTCTACACGGTTCTTATCACAACACACAAGAAAGGAGTATGGCTAGTTACCGAAAGCTGGTGAGTTATCAGTGCGTTTATTTTTGATTCACTCGTCGTTTGATTCTACAGATTTTCGTTCGACATACGAATTTCCGTATTTTTTAAATCGCTCCACACCTCAACAAGTGCCTCACCCAATAGTTGCAGTCAAGCGGAACAAGCGTGCGATGCGTGACTTAAGTAAGTCGCATGCGTATGACTTAAGTCATACGAGCGATTCAAAAATAGAGTACTCACACTAATGCAACGAATGGAGTTACAAATACGTAATTTCGCGAAACAAAAGCAGTTCATACGTTCTTTTACCATTCACCCTATTTCATTCATTCATTCATAATTTGCCATTGGCAGTGGCCATCCGTCTCTCCTGAACTACCTTCTTAAACTTTTTTTTCACTTACAAGTTACTTCCCTACTTCTTATCCATCCCATGACGTTACGACACCATACTCTCAAACCACTACGCCACCGAGTTCCTCGGCCGATTGTAGTTTATACTAGTAGTTAATATTTAAAAGCTATTACAAAACAAGCGCTTCAGTATATTGCCGTTAAACTATTGTCCTTCCGTCTATAAATAGTACAACTTACTGTACTTACCTACATAAAAAACTAACAACAAGTGCTAACAAGATTTATAATCTGAGAGTCTAAAAAGGCGCTAGACCAATATTGTTAAGTGAATTCACTGACAAATCATTTATTTGTTAATTTCATATGGAGTTTGCTTTTAGTAAATTTTTTGACTTCAAAAATTAAAAGCAAATTCTCCTACACCGACACTGAAACGGTTCTAAACTACATAGAAAATAATCAATTAAATGAATTGTTAGGAAATTCACTTACCAATATTGCGATAGCGCCCTTTTTAAATCCTCTGGTTGGCCTAACGAGTCTGCGCTCGAGTGTCCTACTATATATACCTAACTATTGTAAACCTATTGCGATGGATCGCAGTTCAATTGATACTTCTATCAAGCTTTTATTGCTTTCGAATCATATCAAATGGTTTCAAAAGAAATTTATTACTATTCAGTGGTGGATATTCAATATTATTAGAATTGCAAAATGTTTGTGAATGTATATATTGTATATCTATTGATATAGATGGATATACAAGAAACTGAAGGCTTTTCGAGTCCGATTTGTGAAAAAAGAACACCGTAATTTCAAAAAATTCAATGTTTTGACTACATGTTACGACATATTTCGGAATCAGACCAATGAGTGTGATACTGTCATATTTTTTTATTTAGGTACTTTATTTATAAGACGCATCGCAGGTAGGGACTGTGAACTGTCGAAGGCTCTAACGAGACCCGAACGAGAGGAAGGTTTAACGAGACCCGCAACCCTACAAATAATGTAAGTTAACTGAATATTTAGAAATATAAAAAAGAACACGGCTGCAATGACATTGCAGTCGGGGGACCATATTGTGATACTCATACCTTTTAATCTAAGATTGACCCCTACTGCGATTTCAGAGCATTCGTGTTTGAGACGACTCAAATTGTCATCCCAAACGCGTCGTCCTCAGTACACACCACATTGAGCCGAAGTTGAAGGTCGCGTTAATAATGGCTATCGCAACGCGATATGGCTAATTAATCGGTCGAACCAAAAAGATAATCAAAATATTAAAAAAATAGAAGTTCACAACGTTACGTCACGCTTAAGCATATATGCAGTTCTCACTAAGGTTAAACGCTTTCTTACAACGTACAAGAACGTATTATAAAGCAACAATACAGTCTTAGGGGAGGAGTGCCCAAAGCGGGCAACTTAAGAGAAAGTTGAAAAAAAAGTAGTTTATAGCTTAGGTAAATTATTAGATTGGTCGCTTAGCCCGAGGGGGGCCTAAAGCGGGCACTCGTTCAGGGCAAAACGGGCATGGGTTAGGTAAAGCGGACATGTACGCACGTAATTCTTTATCAATAAATTATTATAAAATGGATCCATATCCTGCCTTCAGTTTTTTTTAATGAAATACGGGAAGACTTTTGGCCTTTATCATACCTGATGTTAAGTAGCGATAAGGCTGAAGATGGAAGCGAGCCTCTCCCGGAATCCCCAATCACTGAGGAACTGGCTATCTTATCTCTAACTGCCGGAACACAACAATGCTGAAAACATTGTTGTTATGGCGTCAGACTTAGATAAGATGGTGGTAGCTAGCCAGGCGGACTTACAACGAGTCCTACCACCTACGAAACCGAATACAATATGTACCCCCGCTGGGAATCGAATCCGGGACCCTTGGGTCTGATACCGATGGTTGTACTACTAGATCACAGAGGCGGTTCAATATCAGTGGAGTAAAGGAAACAAATGATCTCTTGATCAAGTTTTGTATTTCAATGGCTTAGCAGCAATAGTATAGCAATTTCAATAATCTATATACTTAATTCAGGTTCGCAAAATTTGTGACGACTCGATAGGGACTTTGGCGCGTAGTACGCGGCCGAGTAAGGTATCAAATTAAAGGTACTCGAGTCTATTTGTTCCGAAAACTATAAAATATACAAAATGTTAAACGTGATGATCACAAACTGCAATTAAAGATTTTCGCATAATTTGGAATTTTTCGTCGATCGACGAACCCGAGTATCGGGTTGTAACCGCCCTAGTAAAATATGAATTTCAGTAGAATATTCTTCTTCGTAGAATATTTCAATTCTGCATCGTTCTTGGGATAATAGCACATATTTAGTTGGCACCTTCTTGACAGATCTCTCAAATTCTTGTACGGTCAACAGCAGGTATGGTCAGTTCGGTACTTTACAAAACTGTTAAATTTCTGTAATAAAATTGACTTTGAACTTTAAGAAGCAAGCCGTTGAGTTCAGAATTGTCTGTAGAAATTTGACATTTTGTATAAGCCGTGGATGCCGTTGACTGTACCTCTCGTAATGCCACATTGATGAAGAGTTCCATAAGGCTTTGAAATTTTTCCGCTTGTAATTTTTACCTTCTTAAAAGAATAACCAAAAAAGCTATAGAAATTTGTTATTAAACATAACGGTTGGGCAGAGCGGATACGTGTCCGCGCGTGTAGGCAAAGCTGCGATTTTCGACACCTAATATATGCCAACAAAATTTTACCCCAAAATTTTAAAACGTGGTGGTTTTATGCAACTGGTTTACAGCTAGATAATCACTTAATAATTAATATGTATTGATTTTAACATCTTTAACACCAAAACAAGAGACAACACATGAGACATACCATGCAATATTTTCCAAAATCCCACTTAAAACATTTTATTTACGTGAGATGTACGGACCGCGGGCGGGGACTACAGTCACTAAAAGACAGCTTGCCCTTTTTTAAATGAAAATAATAAATTGCATGCTCTCTTTGGGCACGGTGCCCGCTTTAGGCACTTCTCCCCTATCTTTACGCTGCAGCGTGCAGCTACAGCGCGCTGTGGCAACACTAAAACAGTGGGTTGTACTTGCACTATGTTACTTTTACAATTATGTTTACTGCTTCAACATGTATGGGTTTTGACAGTGTAAACGTAATAGTAACCGTAAAAGTAATATGGTGCAACACACAGTTAGGGCTTTCACCAACTGCCACAAAATACGTTTAAAATATATTTTCGCTCTGTCATTTTTTACTTCAAGCGTATGACTGACAATGTCATTTTAAATATGTTTATCCCTAAATATGTTTAGTGAGGTTAGTAAAAGTATCCCTAAAACTCTAATCGCCATCTCCAAACGCGTCGTCGTCAGTACCCACCACGTCGAAGGTCGTTAATAATGGCCATCGCATCGCGATATGGCTGATTTATCGGTCGAACCAATTAGGCTGCCAATTAATAACGTGTTGCAAGTACCACTGGATTTTAGGTACAAATAATAAAGCTCTGACGCGAAATTAATTATTGGGGGCCTATCAACGGGTATATTTCTGCGATATACTTAGCCCATTTTCTCATATAGGATGAAGAAATTCAAATTAACAATAAAGCAAGCTTTTAATTTAAAAAAAATATAGGTACATGTAGGGATTTAGACATGAAGATTTTTAACGATCTGTTACAGCACGTAGACAAAGTGCGTTTTATAATAGTAAATAAACGCGCATTTGAATTGCGTTTCTTATAGAAAGTAATATCACGTGGCGCGCATATTTTTACAACGGAAGTGGCAATGGGTCGGTCACATAACAAAGAATCGATGACCGGTGGAGCAAAAAGGTGCTGGAGTGGAGACCAAGGACCTACCAAAAAGCAAGATGGTCAGACGACATATCCAAAGTAGCAGGGCAGAACGGGATGCGAATAGCACAAGACAGTAAGGGATACTTCTTATCCATCCATAAGAAAGGCCAGTGCCCCAGCAGTGGGGACCTTAAGCAATGGCTGATCACGACGAGTAAGGGATTGCGTGCAAACGAGGAGGCCTAAACTTAGCAGTAGGTGACTCAAGTAAGATAGAAGACGTAGATGAAAAATTAAATTAGGGACGCGCGAGTAATTTTTCATATAGTTAATTTTTGCAAAATTTTCTTCAAGAAGTACCTAACAAAAATAATGAAAATGTGAACACCCTGTTATTAGAAGGCATCAAGACTTGTATTATAGTCGAGTACACTTAGCATTCTCGTTAGTTATTTCGACGTGTGACGCTATAACGGGGCCATTAAACGGTTATTACACGACTTAGCTCGGTGAAGGATTTTGAAGTGTGAGGCCATGAAAAAAGCGGTAGCTACACACGAAATTTGAGGCATTTTAGAGAACGTAATTATTATATTCGTCTTTACATAATTGTGACCAGAAGTATTCAATTGCATTGAAGATATGTTTGTCACAAGATTTTTTATTACTATTAGTTAGTTCTCCAAGGAGCGCTGGAGACAAGTTGTATTTTTCTACTATAAAAATGATTTTACTGACGATTTTTCAATGCTCAGATAAAAAAAGTATTCCTCGAATAACGAACGAAAAACTAAATATACAGACAGATTGATTATTTTTTTCTAAACTATGATACGTACCAATTTTAACTGGCTGACATTTTTTATCTAAAGAACAACTTGCTTTAAAAATAATAGCGTTACCAATACAAAAGAAATCCATTTCAATAACAGCGAGATCCGCCTAGCACTTTGAATAGCTGCCCGCTGCACACATGTAAATTGCCTGCTACGCTCATTCTTGCCCATCACCTGCCTTAAGGGGATGAGACGAGGTATTACCTATTCCGTCTCTAGTGCTCAACGGATGAATTAACAGTGTGTGCTAAGTGATTTGGTGTTCACACTATCCACCTTGCACGTTTAATGGCCGCACATGTGTAAATTGCCTGCTACGCTCATCTTTGCCCATCATCTACCTTAAGGGGATGAGACCCATTCCCCTCTCTAGTGCTCAACGGAAGAACGACAGCTAATTGTTACTTATGTGTGTACCTAAAGCTTTATAAGATTTCTCAATAAGATTAGCAGTGATGTTTCCGTTTTATGTCGTTTTTGACGTTTTTCAGTCTATATTTTGAAACTAATTGGAAATGTGTAAGATTGTAAGAAGCCACCGAAATGTTTGTTACACCAAAGAATATCTGAATTATCTTTACTCTTTAAATCCCCTATCAGATTTCGATAAAATTTTATAATAAATTGACAGAATACGTAAACAAGTGAGCACTTCGCGTACTTTACGAGTACATCGATTAATAAAAAGAAATTCATAGACAATTATTGATTTATTTTGATACCACGTCTTTAATTCATTTCACATCCACCCCTCAAGTAAATAACAGTCTGTAATAGCGATTCGATCAAAAGAAATCAATTTCGCTACAAGAAGATATTACATTAACATACTTATTCAGTTCCAAAGTGTATAATTAAACTGGAGTCTAAATCTGCAAAATTTCTATTACTTCTTACAAATAGTCTTGAGGTTAAATCTCTTTTAACAGATTGTAAATAGGCTTTGAAGTACGAATACCTGACCTACCTACCTACCTACCTACGAAGACCTACCTACCTACCTACCTACCTACCTACCTACGACCTACCTACGAAGATACCTCAGCATCAAAAGATTTATTCAAATCTTGAATGGCCGGAACAGCCTTTAGATAAAGTTTTACAAAATTAGTTTGTGGGACTGTTTTCTATTTATTCCGCTTTTTATGTTGTTATCTCTTTTATTGTTTAAACAAATTCTATAATTCACAAAAAGCACCTACAGAGTCAAGCAACCCTAGTGAGCCAGGCAAGAATTTCGAGTATGGCAGGAGCGATCCTCCTGATAACTCTTTATTTAGAGTCAAGTTGACATTCAAAATACCTTATCCCCATTGCCAGGTGACTTTAATCAATGGTTGCCGAATTTCCTTGGTTTTAATTCGCCAGCGCCGGTTATTTGTAGCCTGTGCCTCTCGTAACTAATTGCTTTCTTCCAATTTAAGCCTGATAATGGTTGGTGTGTGGCGCAAGGGAGATGTGATCAGCTAGAATAATATAAAAACGTCCAAAGCTTAGGTTAGCTTGTAGCACAACGACTAAGGGCCGGTTTCAATAATCTATCCCTAACAAGAGCTAGGCCTATCTTGGTTACGTTACTTAGCAACCGCTGTTATTTTGGTTTATTTTAGGCCAATTAACAAAAATATCTCTTACCGAGGATAGGTAAATAACAAATAGGTACCTACAGTTAATGATAACGATTAACACACTTATGACTCTAGATTCTTAAGCTAGACTCTTAAGCTCATAGCATTAAGATCAGTTCGTACTTTTTATGATAACGTTTGAAGTAGTGAGCTGAAGATTGGATCGATAGCGAATCCAGCGACGAACCAAGTGGTCGTCAATTAGTACACAGTGTCAGTAGCCAGGTATATTTCAAGAGAGTATTATGATTTTTTTTACTAAAACTTAATTTGCGAAATTCGCAATCAACCGTAATAGGTGACTATATACCTTTTTTAAAGTATGGGCTCGCTCTTGATCCTAGTCTAGCCCTGGGACTACAGACAGGATGTACGATGGAGCGAGCTAACACAGAAGCTTTATTCAGCATTGCTTTGAAAACGGGCGGGATATAAGTACTCGAAAAACATACCTAATGTTGAAACTTAGACCCTGGAGGTTAGCATCATCATTCGGATGCCGAACTGCCGATTAACCTCTTAAAATACCCGAATTGGAGACACAATCATTCATGACTTAGAAGTTTCAAAACAATTCACGTACTTTTAAAAATAATTACAAAAACCCACTACGCTCCCTCCTCCGCCTTACACAGCCATCATTATTTCGCGAGTATCTCCGTGGACGTACCGGCGGTTTTCTTGTCGTCTTCCCTTGTTTTATAGTTGGCTTTAATTAAACTCATTTCTTGGTGCGATGCGCTGATACCCTGTTATAAAATTTACAAACCCAAGGGATTTGCGGGCGTCACTTAGATAAATGTTAACAATTCTGACTTAATCATTAAGACAACGGGGTTGTCTTGACACCCATTTTTTATTAACAACGGGGAAATATTTAGAAAATACTCTGCTCCCCTAGTACAAGTACAAGTTGTAGTACCCTTAGTACAAGTTGACATTTACCATCAACGTTTTGAAAAGTATCGGATGTACCGCTCATGTCGATAGAGCAGTATGATACAATGGATATGAAACAGAGAGCGAAAATTTTCGATAACAATATGTAGTTTGCCAAAAAGGTACTTACTGTAATGATAAGACTAGAGGTGATATCGCGCTTCTACCGGAACCCTCAACTATTGAGGAGCTAGGTAGCAATCTTATCTCTGCGTGCCAGAAAATAAATAAGTAATGCTGAACACAATGTTGTTATGGCAGACTTAGAGGCGCAGGCGAGGACATGGCGCAGTGGTTCGCGTGCTCGGCCTGTGATTGTTGAGGTTAAGCAACTTTCGCCATGGTCGGTCATGGGATGGGTGGCCAAAAATTTACTATATCGAGCTCTTCCGTTCATCGGATGGCATGTTAAGCCGTTTGGTCAGACATTTGCAGTCGTTTTGGGCCCGCGTGGTGGGTCATGACATGTCCTATTCTCCTTAATACCTTATCCATCCGAAGCCAGTGCCCCAGCAGTGGGAATATTAAAAATGACTGATAACGACGATGGCAGACTTAAATAAGATGGCGGTAGCTAGCCAGGCGGACTTAGTAGATACCTGTCCTACCAATCAAACGTTAGTCGGACCAAATATTCTTTACTACCGCAGTAAACGATTACATATGTTTTGTTACAAAATAATACCCTATCAAGTCTTTTATCTTATATTTTAAGAAAAAGACAATAATGCATCTCGATATTAAACGACAGGAAACATAAAAATTACATTAAAAATATTTCTGAACGTCTCTTTAATATCTAATAAAGTTTCACAGCGAATGATTCATACATCCTGCCATTAATGTGAAAGTTGTAAATTATGAAAACTTCATTATCAATTAAAATATACTTCAAATTTACAATTACAGGCGTTTTATAGGCTATCAAAGTTTTAGGAGGCTGTCATATTCGTGTAACAATTAAAGTTAGTGCCAATAGATTTAAAACAGATATAGTTAAAATGAAATAAGATGTGGGTAAAGGTAGAGTCTGCGATAACATGACGAGCTTATTTTATACAAGCGGCCGCCCGTGGTTTCACCTACGTGCTTCCCGTCCCCATAGGATACTATTTATACCAGTATACCCATATCGAGATATTTTTTTTAATGAACGAATGCGAGACTCTTAGCCTTCATCATACCTGGGTCCTTATTCACTATGACCTCTTAAAGATTCCTTGCTCAAACCACGCCAATCTCGTACTTGGTTTTGACATTTTCAAAAGTCGTTTGCTCTATGATACTCCCAAATTATAGGGTTATTGTATAAGTGCATGAAAGTCACAAGTTGTATAATTATTAAACAAGTAAAATAAATTTAAAATTTTTAAGTTTCATAGAGTAAACGAATTTTGAAAATGTCGAAACAAAATACGACATTCGCATGGTTTGAGCAAGGAATCGGTAAGTGGTCATAGTGAATACGGACCCTGATGTTAAGTATTGATAAGGTTGAAGATGCAAGCGAGCCCCTCCCGGAATCCTCAGCCACTGAGTAACTCAGTGGCTGAGGCTGAGAACTGCCGGAACACAACAATGCTGAAAACATTGTTGTTATGGCGTCAGGATTATATAAGATGGTGGTAGCTAGCCAGGCGGGCTTACAACAAGTCTTACCACCAACCAAACCGAATACAATATGTACCCCCGCTGGGAATCGAACCCGGACCCCTGGGCCTGACACGGGTGGTTGTACCACTAGACCACAGATGCGGTTATCAATGCGATCGCCGCCACTCTAAAATAGTATAAAAAACTTGTAGAATTTCAGTTTGTCATGCCAAATGGATTTTTTTTTTTTTTTTCATTTATTTAAGGACAGCCAACAAGGTAACCACTAATATACATGGATAAGATACAATATCAGCGTAATCTAGGAATAGTGTCACCTTAATTAAAGGCTACCACGGCATGCGAAATACAGTCTGCTAGAAACTTATAAATATATATATATATATATATGTATTTACTTTTATATATACACAATGCAATCCTGTGGGTAAAGGAAAAACTGTAATAGTAAAAGATTTAATAAAAAATTCTGATTCGAAGATCTACTTGCAAGGTTTTTTTTACTGATACAATCTTTCCCAAACTTATATAAACACACAAAAAATAACAACAATATAAATGTTAAAATATAAATATAATTTGGATATTGGAATATTGGAATATATTTATTCTATTCCAGTTGAAGCATCAAAAGACTTGTGCCTAGGTACTAGGCAGTCAACGCTATTCTGTTCTGCGTTACCTTGTTACTTCAAAGACAATAACAAATAAATATTTTAATAAGTCCACTCTCACTCAACAAAGGACTCTAAATATTAGCAAAAAGGTCCAATTCCGAAACGCAAGCGCAACACCACCCATCGGCAATATTACCAAAGAGCTCGTTCTAGATTCGGTCACGGGCCCGATTGAAATAGGACCAATTTGATGGGCCGTTAAATGTTTATTGACTTCTGCATAGCGGAGGTGTTCACAATAGGAACCGGTGCCGTAAATCATACGTAAATGATACGTCATTATGACCAATTAATCACAATGTTTCTGATTCGGTTAACGACATGAAATGTACTAATACTTCAACCAATAAATCAGGGTTTGTGTGTCAAAGACAGATTTAGAAAAGAAAATGTTTTAACGTACCATGGTTTCACAAATCCAGTTTAAAAAATTCAGCACCTAATAAAGGGTTGATAGATAGGTACCTAGTACTTTTGTACAAATCAGAAAAGATTGCGAGCAGAAACTAATGGAATATAAAAATATAATTCAGTCGTTAAAGTAAACGTTACCTTGAGATCCCGGATAAATTAAAAAACAATACAGAAAGATGTCCGAATAAAACGGTAGCTGGCTCGCTGCCAAAAGAGTTTTCGAGTAAAATAATCTCCCGACAACATGGTAGAACTGAATAAATTATAGCACTATTAGGTGAGATGGCTATTTATCTACTAAATGGAACTAATTGCTGGTTAGTTTATCATGGGGCCTGTCTATCAAATGACTAAGAACAGATAAAGTTGGTACACATTAGCGGCATCTAAAACGTTTCAAATTTACGTCAGAATTGGCGTTTTTAAGATATCATAAACATGGTATTAATAACGGCACCCTGGGCTTGGGCATATTCTGGTCCAATGGAGGCTGAAAAGCCGCAACAGCTTTGAGTATGCCTATCCCTTAACCACGGAGCCATCGAGAGCGACCTAGATGGGATTTTTCAGATAGCAATTTTCAATTTGACCTGTTCATGTAGACAATGGCCCACCACAAATGTGCCTTCCTCGTTCCAAAACCTGCACGCAAGGTGATCTAAAGAATACTAGTTCGAGGTGTAGTATAACATTCCTAGTTCGAGGTGGCTAATTCTGGGCCTAATCAATTTAAATTTGTGATCGAAATGATAAGAAGAAGAAGATAAAACAAGTTGGTTTTATATTTCCATATATATAACGGTTCAATCTCACTACCTATTACTTATTTCTCTCGCTATTTCAGAAAAAGACAAATTTATACAGTTTTTCTCCTTTTGCATTTATAATTTAAGCTTAAAAGGATATGTTCTAGCTATATTAGTCTCTAGTATTCAATGTTATGACTATGAGACAGCAACATCGTAACACTAACGGCGTTCCATCAGACACTACCAAACGATACGGCCATAATCGTCTCATTGGGTCTACTCCGAAAACTAGCACGATAATCGACGGAACGTTCCTTATGTTACGGGGCATTAAACCGCTCGACTAAAATTACTAAATTGAGCGACTGAAAATCTAGGTTGGGTTGCGGAAAAAGTAGGTTTAGGTTAGGTTAGATTGGCGACTAAGTAGCTCACCTAGTGTTGTCGCTCAAACATTTTTTGAAGTGAAAACTTTTTAATGGCGTTGTGCATATCAGTTTTAAATTTTTGGGAAGGGTAAAAAATGTCAGTCACGTCAGGACACGTGACCTGATCGAAAACTCGTAAGACGGAGCTCAGTCGGACGGTGCTCCTGCTGTTTCGTTTAAGCGGTGTTCACTTCTGCCGGCACTCCCGGAGTGCAACCCGTTGTTTTTTTTGTCTATCGGTTAATTAGTACCCATAAATAAGGTCTCCACTTCAAAACGGCTTTTTGTCGCCTCAATCTACAGAAACAACACACTTTCTGTTCGTGACCTTCAAAGTACTGACTTTTTTATGAACTACGGGAAAAAGTAAGCTTTTCCCCGTAGTAAGCTTTTTCCCGTAACATCAGGTAAGGTTACTCACATCTGATGTTTAATGATAAGGTTGAAGGTGTAAGCGCGTTTCTCCCGTTATCCTCAACTACTGAGGAACTGGCTATCTTATCAAAACATTGTTGTTATGGCGTCAGATTTAGATACGATAGAGGTAGTGCCTGACACACAAGTCCTAGCACCAACCAAATACTGACCAATAAAGAATCTAAGAAAACTGAGCATTTTCCATCCAAATCGTCAGGCTTTCGCGTTCTGTGTTTCGTAGTGGACCCCTGTATCTACCAGCTGCGCGAGATACGGGAATAGGGGATGATCCGAGGCGTGGGCAGGAAGATATCGCCAGTATCGATTATAGCCCAAGTGGTGATTGAATCGAGTAATCAAGGCATGAGTATTAATAGTATTAGTCTCCTTTGACTTTGTCTGCGTGAATTTATCTACCTATGGGTCCGATAAAAATAGGACAACCTGAAAAGAAAAAACTACTGAGGTCGCTTCAAAATGTAGATTTAATTGCATTTCTATGTTTTTTATGATTTTCTAATTTTTGCATTTTTCAATGCTATTTTTATACTTATGGTAAATTTTAAATAGAAAAATATTGGAAAAAATTGACTCGGCCACAAGTATCTCGGCCATATGCATATGTTTTTATTTAAATGCCAACTTCGAAAAACGTGTAGTCAATGATAATTAGTATTATACGTAGCATGCATTGCTTTGTAATATGCAAAAATTATATCTTTACGTACCTAATAAATTGCTTTTTTATTAAAATTTATTTTTTTAGCTTGACTATTACACCTACAAGGTTCAAATTCCGAATATATTGTGGTCAACCAAGTCAGATTTCCTCAACTAGAGTGGGTGACTGCTTTTCAATTTTCTTTTAGACCGAAGACATTTGTTTCCCACGCCCTCTAAAAAACATCTAACTATTTAAGCGACAAAACGCAGTGAAAAACGGTGACCCACTCTTGCTCTTAAAGGATCTTTGCGGATGATTTGGGGTCGCCTGTAAGATAAATGCTGGGGCATAACAGTTGAGCATCGCACCATTTGGGGGGATGCCCCTAATGGATCGTATGTGTTTGGGGCATGTGCCTCCCATGCCCGGCGATTGATGGAAATTATATGAAGCTGCCATTTTTTATGCAGTCAAAACATTAGGCTTATCCTTAATTCATCAGTAACTTAGCCGTGTGAAAGAACGCGTGAAAAGAATGCGTATTTTTATGGGCTTTTATCGACACTCTTAGCTCGATAAAGTGTCACTGTCCTGTTCATATGTTAGGGGGGGTAAGCAAGACAGCATCATATTCCATATCATATTGTGGTATGTTCATCCATGGCAAACAAAACAAAAACTTTTTACCGACTATCTCCAAAGTAGCTAGGGTTAATAATCCCAAACTCCTACCCTCACAAAGTCGTTAGTCATCATCGTTACCCAACATTATCTAAACAGCCAAGTCGTTCCACTCGAACCGCGTTATCACCCACACAACCCTTATGTTGTAAGTACGAGAAGCGATAACAGAACCCGGATATCCGGAGATAAACCCCTGCTCGAATATCGACTCCGTAAAACTGTCTCAAGATAAACGCACATCGGTGTCATTTGTGTATCTGAAGGGAGATCTGTCTTCTGTACATACTGGCACAAAACTTGTCTGTTGAATCGCGGTTTCGTTACAACTTAGTAATTTTTATCTCTCTCAAAATTTTCAAGTAAACAATTCATTGAAATAAATAGAACCTTTTTGCGTATTATGACGAACTAAGGAAAACTTTTTCATTATTAAGAGCCGTGTTATCACCAACAAATATTAAACCTTATGTCGTAAGTACTAGAGGCGATAACAGAACCCGGATATCCGGAGATAAACCGTTCTCGAATATCGACTCCGTTCCGTACAACTGTCTCGAGATAAAAGCACGTCGGTGTCATTTGTGTATCTGAAGGGAGATCTGTCTTCAGTACCTACATACTGGCACAAAACTTGTCTGTTGAATCGCGGTTTCGTTACAACTTAGTAATTTTTATCTCTCTCAAAATTTTCAAGTAAACAAGTCATTGAAATAAATAGAACCTTTTTGCGTATTATGACGAACTAAGGAAAACTTTTACATTATTAAGAGCCGTGTTATCACCAACAAATATTAACCCTTATGTCGTAAGTACTAGAGGCGATAACAGAACCCGGATATCCGGAGATAAACCGTTCTCGAATATCGACTCCGTTCCGTACAACTGTCTCGAGATAAACGCACGTCGGTGTCATTTGTGTATCTGAAGGGAGATCTGTCTTCAGTACCTACATACTGGCACAAAACTTGTCTGTTGAATCGCGGTTTCGTTACAACTTAGTAATTTTTATCTCTCTCAAAATTTTCAAGTAAACAATTCATTGAAATAAATAGAACCTTTTTGCGTATTATGACGAACTAAGGAAAACTTTTACATTTTAAAGAGCCGTGTTTCACCAACAATATTAACCCTTATGTCGTAAGTACAAGAGGCGATAACAGAACCCGGATATCCGGAGATAAACCCTTCTCGAATATCGACTCCGTAAAACTGTCTCGAGATAAACGCACATCGGTGTCATTTGTGTATCTGAAGGGAGATCTGTCTTCAGTACATACTGGCACAAAACTTGTCTGTCGAATCTCATGATTCGGATTCGTTACAACTTAGTAATTTTTACCTCTCTCAAAATTGTAAAGTAAACAATTCATTGAAATAAATAGAACCTTTTTGCGTATTATGACGAACTAAGGAAAACTTTTACATTATTAAGAGCCGTGTTATCACCAACAAATATTAACCCTTATGTCGTAATTACTAGAGGCGATAACAAAACCCGGATATCCGGAGATAAACCGTTCTCGAATATCGACTCCGTACAACTGTCTCGAGATAAACGCACATCGGTGTCATTTGTGTATCTGAAGGGAGATCTGTCTTCAGTACATACTGGCACAAAACTTGTCTGTCGAATCTCATGATTCGGATTCGTTACAACTTAGTAATTTTTACCTCTCTCAAAATTGTAAAGTAAACAATTCATTGACATAAATAGAACCTTTTTGCGTATTATGACGAACTAAGGAAAACTTTTACATTATTAAGAGCCGTGTTATCACCAACAAATATTAACCCTTATGTCGTAATTACTAGAGGCGATAACAAAACCCGGATATCCGGAGATAAACCCTTCTCGAATATCGACTCCGTAAAACTGTCTCGAGATAAACGCACATCGGTGTCATTTGTGTATCTGAAGGGAGATCTGTCTTCAGTACATACTGGCACAAAACTTGTCTGTCGAATCTCATGATTCGGATTCGTTACAACTTAGTAATTTTTACCTCTCTCAAAATTGTAAAGTAAACAATTCATTGAAATAAATAGAACCTTTTTGCGTATTATGACGAACTAAGGAAAACTTTTACATTATTAAGAGCCGTGTTATCACCAACAAATATTAACCCTTATGTCGTAATTACTAGAGGCGATAACAAAACCCGGATATCCGGAGATAAACCGTTCTCGAATATCGACTCCGTACAACTGTCTCGAGATAAACGCACATCGGTGTAATTTGTGTATCTGAAGGGAGATCTGTCTTCAGTACATACTGGCACAAAACTTGTCTGTTGAATCGCGGTTTCGTTACAACTTAGTAATTTTTATCTCTCTCAAAGTTTTCAAGTAAACAATTCATTGAAATAAATAGAACCTTCTTGCGTATTATGATGAACTAAGGAAAACTTTTACATTTTAAAGAGCCGTGTTATCACCAACAATATTAACCCTTATGTCGTAAGTACGAGAGGCGACAACAGAACCCGGATATCCGGAGATAAACCCTTCTCGAATATCGACTCCGTAAAACTGTCTCGAGATAAACGCACATCGGTGTCATTTGTGTATCTGAAGGGATATCTGTCTTCAGTACATACTGGCACAAAACTTGCCTGTCGAATCTCATGATTCGGATTCGTTACAACTTAGTAATTTTTACCTCTCTCAAAATTGTCAAGTAAACAATTCATTGAAATAAATAAAACCTTCTTGCATATTATGACGAACTGAGGTAAACTTGTAGATTTATAAAGAGCCGTGTTATCCAACAACATTAACCCCCATGTCGAGAGAGATAAACCCTTCTCGAATATCGACTCCGTAAAACTGTCTCGAGATAAACGCGCATCGGTGTCATTTGTGTATCTGAAGGGAGATCTGTCTTCGGTAGATACTGTAACGTAAGTGGTTTAGCTAAAAGGAGAGTCCATTCCAAAAGAATTATATTTCCCTCCGAGAATTTCATCTGATCGCAGAAAACTATCTACTACTATTATTATCTAATCACTTTAAATACTATCAAGCAAACTATTCGTTGAAACTAACCTTCTGACGGAATATACCAAAGTAAGTTTACTATCAGTCATTTAAAGTGTGGTTTGATTCTTGTTGTCCCGATGGTTCGGTACCTTAGTCATCGTTAGGAAACAAAAAAAAAATAACGAAACTGAATCACACAGTATTTTAATTTTAACATTTCTTATATAAATTTTAGACGTTTTACATCTCAAGACAGCGTTTGAAATTGAAGCTGACACTTGTATTCGCTAATAGGGAAACAGAGACAGCATCTGTTTTAAACTTGGGTTTCATGTTTGTAATAAAGTGAATGTTTTTGTTATTATTTTTCAGCTATATTTTAAAGGCTTTCCCTTATTTAACAATAGTACCCACCGAGAGTACCAAAGAACCATAGGGAAAATATCACCGACGGTCCAGACAAGGCCGGAATGCGATCAGATACGAGATGAAGGCCTTGGTATCGGACTTATTTCTCTAACAGGTATCGACATTGGAATTTTACAAGAGAAAAAATGTCGACCAATTTCTATATGTTTCAATTCCTTCTTTTTTTGTTAAGTATCGTGATGTTGATAAAAAGTATAAAAATAATCGTGTGCGTATTGATGGTTAATATTGTTGATGAAGACAACGCACATTGTGTTACTTACCATCTTACATAAAGTATGCTCGACAAAAGACAATTTTCAGGGATGACTTACCTGAAAAGAGAAAAAACAACTTTTACTAATCTGATTAATAGTACCAAATATGATTATTATTCATAAAATGAAAACTTAAAATTAAGGCTGACTGTACAGTGATCGGTATTTTCTAGCTGTTTTGTAAGATTTTGGGCATAGTTTCTAGATTTTCATTTAAATTTTTGTAAGCATACATTTACGCGGTCGGGTGATAAGTACAATACTGTCACGCCAGATTTTTTAATTTTTAAGGGATATTTAAAATCTATTTTTGATAATCGATTCATAGACATTCCGAGACAGTGGTTACGAGACAAGTCAAATTTTCAGTCTCGTTAAAAATTTAAATATTACTCTTGCCTTAAGCTACTATTAAACGGTTGGGGAAAGAGAGAAGAAACGGAGAGAGAGAGAGAGAGAGAGAGAGAAAAATGGTCATCCTGGTACGGTTCGGACGTTAGTGGCGGTAAATGTAGTGAAGGCGTGTATTCGAACAAAATCCGGTCCAAAAAGAAAACAGCATTACAGACGGGACTTGAGAGAATGACCGCAGAAAGTGTGATAAAACAAGACCTGTAGGCCTAGCATGAGCGGCTTTTATCGACTCGATAACTCGATAACGTGCCGCTGTCCCGCTCACATCTTAGCGTAGTAAGCAAGACAGCATGATGCGCTATATCATATCGCGTGATATAGCGGTGTTCATGCTAGGGGGGCTGGTATTATAGGCAAATCGTAGAAAAAATTACTTCTCCTTGATACGTGCCTTAAAAAAAAAATTGGGCCGACCTCGTGTTTTGTTAGAACGGCTCGCAAGAAATAAGCAAGAGCTTGCTTATTGCTTGCGTTGCGATTCTGTTTTCCGGTGTTTTTTTTTACAATGGAAGAGTACTGCAACTTTTAAAACAATGAAGTGTTATGCCCACAGCAGTGAAGTTCATCGAGTCCAGCGAGGCCAATTACCCTTCGCCAATTATTTTTTGGGAAGGAATGGCGTATTTTGGCCTAAAAGAGGTGTTTTTCTTTGAAAAGGGTATGTAAAATTAGAGCAATTTATACCGAAATCAATCCTGAAAGACGTCGTAGACCACTTTATTAAACCACATAAAAATCAGCGATGGGTTTTCTAGCAGGCTTCAGAGCCTGGTCACATAGCCAAAATGACGTATAATTATTTGCACGCCTATGAAAATCGACTTCATACGGCATGACGATTGGCCATCCTCTAGCCCAGATTTAAATCCGCTGGATTATGAGATTTGGCCCTATTTAGAGGACCTGCGCTAAAACACATCCAACTTTGGAGCCTCTTAATTCATCCTTCATTAAAGCAGCCGCATTATCGACATGTACGTGGCGCGTACTTTTAGAGATGCGTGAGCGCGAAGATCAAAGGCTCGCATCGAAAATCGTGCCAGCGATTTCGAAATATTTTTATCATTTAGTAATAATTATGAGCCAACGTTCTTTTCCATGTACAATAAAATAAATATGTAATTGAACTAGTTTTTTACTTCATTAAGAATTCGTCATACCTGATAATCAGCGTCACACTTGTTGTGGCAATAGCTGAGGTTGGGGACCAATCCGACTTAATTGTGTGTATTAATGTAAGTCATGTTTGTATCTTGTTTTTTTTTTAGTCGAATAAATTTTGTTTCTTACTTTCACAGAACTTATGACCCGACCTAGTAGAACAACAAGTACAGAAGGTAGTCATTATTATTATCGGAGGCCAAGACTCACTCTGTTTTCTGCGGTATCTTAGTTAGATAAGCACACACTATCAGTAATACGTAGTAAGACAGTACATTCATCATTGCATTAACAAATAATGTCATCATATAACATTTTTAAGAAATAATGTCATTATACCTACTGTCATTATTAATGATAGGGTCTAGTCCGCTTTACAATCATGAAAATCGCCGTAGTTATTTCATTTGAGATACATCTCGGAGACCAAACATTTATCTGGTACCTACAACATAAAGTGCCATTACCATGCAAACTGCACCTATCAATATCTGAGCTAGTACAGCGATAGCCAAAAACGGGCTTCCGCTGCCGAGTTATCTGGTAACCCGCTTGCATTTTGTGTTGCCCTGGTACTCTGGAGACGATTTATGGAAAATTTTCTTACTAAAACATTTACTACACGAGGCACGTATCGAAAGAAGAGTTCCATAATTGAATCATTTGGTATGGCAACCTTCTTGCATTTCGTGGAGTCTTGGTACTCTAGAGACGATTATTGAAAATTTAGCTATTCCTTCGTTTACTACGATAATTCCGGAAAAGGACACACAGTAAAAAATACTTATTCCGACGATTTAACATTTGGGACACAGAGAAGCTTATTTTATGTTAACTACGTTAACTATTAAACCGTGCATTTTATAATAGAAAATTTTAAACTTAAAATAATTATTTCAGTTATTTACACATAAAGCATCAGCAACTGCTGCTATGCTACTAGTGCGTTACCACATAGTAAAAAAAGAAACTACATCACAACAAAATACAAATTATATCCGTGACCGTGTTTAAACTGGCCCGGGGTAACGCATCGATAGTGGCAAGGCGGTCTTCCGGTGCAGTGCTATCTGTTGACTTCCTTGCGCGTTATGCCAGCCTGGTACCGCAGGATAGATTAACTAGCAGAGTAATTAATTAACTTCTAGGGTGTTTTCCTTTAGAATTAGAAAGTCTGTTTAATATATTGTATAAAAGGAAAATAGTCTAATAGCTAAGTAGGAGAAATTTTTCCTCTTAGTTTCTTTCAGTATTGTAAGATTTTTGTTTGGAAACGACAAGTTTGTAAATGTTCTTCCTTATGTCAAAGCTGACAAGTTCCTTGCGCCCGTTCTTGTGTCAGTTAAAAGATGTCCTGAATGGTGAGTAGGAAAAATGTTGATCGATTCAAAAGTAATTATTTATAAGTTTTATTTTAATAATAATATGACATTGACTTCAACAGATTTATCGGTTGAAATTCCATTTCAAATATAAAATTACGAATGTAAAATCATTTAAATAATTTTCCTCAATAAATTGAAAATCTTGAATGCTGTTTTTGACACTTCATGAATGACAAAAGGCATTTTAAGCTGCATCATTTTAAAACATTTTGCTGACACTAGAATTGACCTTCCAACACTTCATGTAACTTCGAAATCCACAAAAACCTCCCAGATTCGAACCAGCTACATAGTCTACATTATTACACCACATGACCCAACTTGTTTTATTAAATTCACTTTCCTCTCACAGTATATGCCTCGTTTGTTTTTTCGCTCATCAATCTTTGCAAGTTACGTCAAAGAAAACTTGCGCAATTTTTTCTTGTTCAGCAAGTATTTCCGTACTTATTGGTTACATTTTGAAAGTGATTGTTGGTACATTATTTCGCCTTTTGTAAATGAGTTTAATAATAAAATGGAAACGTTTATTTATTTATTATTTATTTATACTTTATTGTACACACAGAACTACGTAAGTTTGTACATTATCGTGCAAGTCCTTGTTCTTCTACCTAATGCAGATCAAACTCCTAAAAGATACAAAACACTTATTGTTCTACTTATTGTATAGCTTTGACATCTAGAAATTTTAGTAGGTGACAGGAATCTATGACGAAGTAATATCAATAATACTTTGATTCTTCATAAAATCGTGCAAGTTTGTAACGATACCATTTCGTTCTAGCCTTATGGATGGATGAAACCTCTATAAAGGTTAGAAACTCCGTAGTCTCACGTTATGGTAATCAAATTATATTTTTATCTGTTCTGTCTAAATTCAAATTTTCTCCGCTCCACGATTCCTGTTCGGCTCATTTTGACGTGAATCTTACAGAAGCCAGCAGGCTAGACGCTGCTTTTAAACTATATTTTTGTAAACCAACCATAATATATTTCTCTATACACATCAGGAACCCGATACACGGGTTCCTTATTTTCATTAATTAATAAAACAAGTCTCTGTGAACGATACTTTTATTTCGTCCTATTTTATTCTTCTTCTTCTTCATTCAATACGGGCGGTTTCCGCAACTCGACGACTCTTTTGCGCCTATTTTGCGTCCGGAGGGTGTCAGGCCGGATCACTCCAGCCATCCCAGCTCAACCAGGAATGCTTCCAGCGCCTTCACGTCAGAGACGGCTTCCCGGAGACTGCCTGGTGAGCCGAGGTACTTCGCCCGGTAAGGGGCTACTCCGTCACAATCCATCAGGACGTGAGCAGCTGTCTCTTCTGCCTCCATGCAACCTCTGCATAGTGGGCTGTCAGTGACACCTAAATTGAAAAAGTGCTTGTTAAAGTTACCATGGCCAGTGATGGTCCCTGTTATCAAACGTAACAGCGGTCTAAAATTCTCCTATTTTATTAACGAGTGCGGCGGTTCCGACGTTCCGGCGACTGTGGACTAGGAGCCCCGTCACAAGTTCTTGTTCTTCTACCTAATGCAGATTAAACTCCTAAAAATACAAAAAAGACACCTATTTATAACTTTTTAATTTTGCATTTTACAATGCTATTTTTATGTGATAATTTTTAATCAAGTAATTCTACACGCAGAGAAATATCTGGCTACATAAACGAGAAAAAACACTACTGTAACTAGAACTTCTGTTTGCAACCGTGACAGCAAGACTCGCGAGTTGACTTTACAAAAAACATTCTGTTATTATTTTTACCTATCGCTTTATTAATGACAACTAGATGTTTAGTGTAACTGACCAAACAAAATATTACTCACTACAAGATAAATATTGCGCCTGTTACAATACCAATGTAATTGTAACCATACGTCAAGTAGACATTACTAGATCGATTGTAAGGACTACTATGCAATCTCGTAAACATTAACACTAATTTTTTTGGGTTTACTAAATACTTGGCTGTATCTACTAATGAATTGGTGTAACATAACGACGTGAACTTTAATAATAACTATTCGTATTGCAACGCTAGCTTTATGATTTTTGTTACAAGTACAATACACATTGTAATGCTAGCATCCTAGGTATTGTTACAGCTACTATTTCGTATGCAGTACCTACTGGTTTAGATGAAACCTGCATTCTAGTGCACTTACAGTACTAACGGGTACTCTCAGGCTTTTAGTAGACAAAAATACAATTTTATTTGTCTTGTGTAAATAAAACTGTATTTTCTCCATTAAAAGCCTAAAACGGATCCGTTGTTGGTGCTGTCAGTCCACTGGATTGCAGGCGCTCCATCTAAATACAGTCCATAGAGCCATCAGTACGTGTTACGTCTTTAAAATTTTATAAAATGATGCCTTTTTAATTACAATATCCAAAGACTCCGACTATCTAGTATCATAATAAAAATAAGTCGAATACAGAGTTAATAAAGTTACTAAGTTTAACAGATGTTAGAATCATAGAAATTTATATTATCGGCATTTTTGTTAAGACGTCGCACGCGCTACGGCTCCATAGACAGGTTTAGGTTTCCTGGAATCAAAAATAAAAATATCAAGTACATAGAAAAATTACATTTATTTATAATCATCACAATCATTAGTGCAATATCTATCATTCCTACACATCTTAGAAGTACCTATTCTAATGAGCGTTTTGACCAATACCACTTCTAAATAACAATGTTTTAAACATAAGATTATGAGGCTGACATGAGATTTTATTTTATTTCTTCATAATAAGCCCAATTTCAAAAAAAATATATCAGTCAAAGTCTTGTGAATAACGCCTCATATTTATTGAATAACTTTACACAATCTGCAAAGCATTTAAACAGTTTTAAAACGGTATTTTGTTAAAAGTCGCCACTTTTAGTTCAAATCCGTTTTTAAACTATTAAATGCATTTTGTAATGTTGTAACGTTATTCAATAAATAAGTATTGGACGTCATTCACAAGACCTTGACTGATTCCTTTAGTTAGAAATTGGGCTTCTTTAGAATAAATCAAATAAAATCGATTGACGGCGCTAGTTGGCTCATGTCAGCCCCTTAACATAATTTGTACTTTTTTTTCATTTAAATAAGCTAGTTATAAATTATAAGTAATAATCACAGAAAAAATACTGTAATGATACTTCTCAATACAGTCATCTGGGTTGTAACTTTTAAGAGTAGGTTTTTCAACGGCTGAAAAAACACAAAATATTGATTAAAATAATTAGGTAGGTATTACATTACTTACATAGGTACATAGTTACAGGTGAATAAAATCATGTTAAAAATAGGAGATACTTACAGGGCTGCTGTTGGTAAATTGTATTTCTGGGCATTCTTCTTAGTTAGTTAATTTGTTCCAATTGTCCAAGTCTTTTTAAAATTAGGCTCGATCTCCAATTGCAGGGATTAGTTCTCTAAGTAGACTACTGTCGAGCATCGACAGTGTCGATATTGTTATATTATTTACTGAAAAATCATAAAAAATATATAAAGATTATTATCACGCATGCAAGCATAATTTTTGACCTAGGGGGAATCGATTACTTGGCTAGGTAACCTAGGTTTTATAAAACAAGCCTATTGAGTAATTATCCAATTCGCCTGTTTTGGAGCTTAGCTAACATTCGGTGACCTGTGTGCCAAACTGAATAAGATGAGATGACTGTGTATGTCAAAGAAAGTATCTACCTACTAACAAATAATTTATCGCGTTTCCTTATTAAAATTAAATTCCACGAATAACTGCAAAACTTTTAACTGTAAACTTATAAAGTCATTAATGTACCCAATTAACTACTTAATTAAATTGAATAAAAGCTCTGAATATTACAAAACAAGAAGATTGTTATACCAAGGTACCAACTTACCTTCAAAAGTATCAATATATTGAGGTAAGCCCCACTGCTGCAATAACTGTGGGATATCCCCATCTATGTCATCAGACATCACTCAAATTTAATAAGCAAACTCTCAAATAATTGGTAATACTACGTTAAGTTGAGTGAGCGCTCAGCGCGGTCGAAAACACAATCCACAATGGCGGGCGGCCGCGGCCGGGTCGGCTGGCTGGTTTTGTCACGCAAATTTTTTGATTGTTTACAAAAACATAGTTTTAAATAAACAGAACAAGCTACTGAGCTATGAATATCACCTCGATTGTTATTGTAACATTACTATTTTAAATGTTTTAAAACACACTAACAGAATAGCACGGATAATTACATACATTGTACCGTTTACTGTTTCCGGGGTGGTTTTTACTATAATATTCTTGTTAAGCCATAACACTATTTTAAAAGTAAACCAAACTCAACGAATATTATACGACACTTGAACGATATGTACTGCAAACAACAATGTAGTTGTAATAAAAAGATTATTGTTTTGATTACAGATACACTCGTGGTCCATCAGTACATTGTAAATCATTAACCGACACTAGATCATTTAGTAACTGCGAATCCCTGTTTTTTAGTACATACAATACATTAAATACATATTAACATAATTATTGTTAAAGATGCAATAATTTTAGATGTTTTGGTTCATTAATATTTTTTTGTGGAATGAAACATACGATTAGTAAGAGTGAATAATAACTCGTAGAGCTAACAAGGACCCAGTATTTCAAACTAGAAAAGTTGTAACCTAATTTAACTATTCGATTCAGTAGTTCTGTTTGTCACCAATTTCTCTGCGTGTAGAAAAAAGCAACTTGTCTCATGTCGCCCTGACGGGACTCGAACCCGCATCCTTGGGAATCCGGCCCAATGCACTGACCAATTATGCTACAAAGACCTACGAGAACACGTTGACTTTTTCTACGGTGTTGGCCACCGTCGTTTCATCAATGAGAGAAATATCCTCGCATTCGAAAGAAACATCTTTACAGATGTTTGACTATCGATTAAGATGAAACTGCCATCTACTTATAACTTTTTAATTTTGCATTTTACAATGCTATTTTTATGTGATAATTTTTAATCAAGTAAATATACTAGAAAAAAGCAACTTGTCTCATGTCGCCCTGACGGGACTCGAACCCGCATCCTTGGGAATCCGGCCCAATGCATTGACCAATTATGCTACAGAGACCTACGAGAACACGTTGAAATTCTCTAGTATATTCACCTTTTTCTAGCAGACGACGCAGACTACTTTTTGATCTTAAAAGCTACATATTAAGCGGTTTTCGTAGTGCAAGTAACTACACTTGTAATAAATTCTGACATAATGAAGAAGATAACCATTTTTTGTTTTATATGCCAAAACATTCTACAAAGAAATTACAAGAATAACTGTATTTTTATTGTTTTTCTATCTTAAAAACTGACCAAGATATAAAAGTGCTAAGTTAACATTTTCGGTCTAAGCCGCGGACCGAGCGCGATATCGTTCATGACGTCACGTCGTCCATCTCCGCGCGAGCAACTCGGTGAACCTGTGCGGTGAACCGAAGCATTTACCAGAATGTGCCTGACGCGCGCGGAACTACTTTGTTTATTTTGATTAGGAAACAATAAAAACAACATGAGTCCATCTATTAAATATTGTAGTGTGCCTCAGTGTAAAAATACGGTCACGAAAACACCCGAAAAGTTGTCTTTTCACGTTCCTAGGGATCCGAAATTCAGAAAAAAATGGACAAATGCGATGAGAAGAGCGCATCCATTAGGACCAAACACGACAGCATCTTGTTGTGAGGATAATTTCGATGTAAGTATTAAAATACTATTTATACCTATACCTTGTCATGTGAAATATTAAGTAGTAGGTAGGTACTTGGTTATTGCTAGTAACTCTACGGTAATATATACGGTAAATAACTATAAGGTACATGCTTTTTAGTAGCTATGTAGGCACTCGATCGCAGTGTATTGAAACTAACGATGTATTGAACCTTTCGTTTCCAAGGTTAATGGTCATTATAATTTCAAGAAGAAACATTGATTATAAGTTTAAAACTACAGTATTCAATGTAAATAAAGACTCTAACTTGGGTTACACAAGTAGATAGGTCAATGACCTAAGTCGTTCTTCAAGATTGACGTAGAGTTCGAAAGTTTTCGCATGTTTTGCAGTACTTTACAAAATGCTTCTATAGCTCTTACAAAACATATCTTACAAAAGAAGTAGTATATTAGAAAGCTTAGTTTTTAAGTTATTGTGATTTTAGTTTATTCAATTTTATTTGGTTTTACAGTCTAAAAGTGTCTTTATCTGTGCTATGTTGCCGTTAAGTGCACTCAAACCATTTAAAGTACCGACTGCATTTCATTCGCACTTACCTATCACTTCATGTCATTATATAATTTCCATTAAGGTGGAACGATTAAGTTACAAAAAGCTGAACGGTCGTTAGATGGCGCTACTTTCGCTATTTAGTAGTTTTTATTTATTTGTTAATTGTTCTTTGTATCTTTTTAACTCAAAATACTATAAGCGCATTCTATAAATAAATATTGAATTTTCGAAACCAACATTTATCTTTTTGTAGTACATAAATCATCCAAATATCTCGAGAGAGTGTTTCTGTCTCCCAATTTTACTAATCACTCACACATCCATACGTTATTTTTGAGTTTCTTGTAGTAGAATTTTTCGACCCAGCTGAAAATGATAAAGTAGCCCAGCGGTCTACGTACTCGGCTTAGATGTCAAAGAGTTAGGGTTCGAGACTTCTGATGGTAGATTTTTTTTTATTATTTTTTTATTATTTATTTTATATTATTGTTTATTTAAATAACATCACAATATTAATTTTGATGTATAAATTGCAACAAATGCAATTGCAACTTTTTTAAATTGCACAATTGACAAGAATGTAATTGATACTCTAAATTTTAAGATTTCTTAGTTTGTTTGCCCATTATAATATCTTTTTTTTAAACCACTGCTGAATAGATTTTGATTAAAATTGCAGTGTTTCCTCAATCAAAAAAAAAGTGGTGGTGGTTGTTGGATCATCATGTTACCGTTTTCTATACTTCTATACTATATAATATTACTAGCTTCCCGCCCGCGGCTTCGCCCGCGTGGACTACACGACTTATGCTATTGTGGGTTATCCATAAGAGATAAACATAAACCACCGCGGAGTTTTCTGTAGACATTTTCAAGGTGTACAAATACTTATTACCTTATATTGATAAATCTCGTAGGGTTCAGCCTGCGTTTGCAATGTAAGCGGAAAAAATGTAATCATTTACGACATCACATTAGAAACCTTAAAAATTACAGTATTTCTCTACTATATATTGAAGGTTATTTTACCTTTCTCTTGAATCACTCTATCTATTAAAAAAACCGCTTTAAAATCCGTTGCGTAGTTTTAAAGATCTAAGCATACATAGGGACAGACAGCGGGAAGTGACTTTGCTTTATACTATGTAGTGATAAAGAGGAAAGATGTGTATGTATGTATGTAATGAATAAACTCAAAAACTACTGGACTGATTTCAAAAATTCTTTTAGGATGCTACACTATCCCTGATTAACATAGGCTATATTTTATCCCGATATTCCCACGGGAACAGGTACCACGCGTGTAAAACCGCGAGGATCCGCTAGTACAATACTACAATACTATTATATTAGTTTTATTTAAAATCAATACATTTAGCTCCTTTCGGTATATTGGCGCGTATATAAATTTGCGCAAATGATCATATTTTGTCTACTTGTTTGTTAGTTACAATCTCCATTTTATATTATAATAGTTTTGGAATCAAGCTCGAGACGCCATTTTTATACTTACTCTTTTTGTTTACTTATGTGGTGAAATTTTACATCTTGTAAATCTTGTTAAATTCTACCTTTAAAGCTTTAATTTACTGCGATAATTTATTATGGTGATGTAAAAACTTAGAAGCTTGATTTTTACAGTTCGGGGGAACCATAGACTTTAATCTTTATTAATATCAATTTGATACTTCACGTGTTTCTGAGCATTGAGTCTTTAAAGGCACTTATGTGCATATAACTAATTTCGTGTTTTAATTTATAAAGATACTGATATTATAAAATATTAATACATAAAACATGTAAGTAAGCAAAAATTCCCCAAAAAAAATTACTATTAAGTACTTACCTCAAAATGAAATTGTATTATTCAACAAATACTTAATTCGTAAAGCAGCGCAGCGAACACCGGGGTTGGAAACAATTAAATATCTATTGTGTTTCGTTTTCCGATGCCTGAGAGGTTATAAAATAAAAAGTGCTAACCTCTTGTGTATCTTAAATATGTATTATGTAATGTTAAGTTCAATCTAGAAAAAAAAGTGCTGAGATAGCGCTAACATTCATTCATGCGCTATACGGTGAAAATGTTTTTGAAGGCTAACTGACCAATAATTGAGGCAAATTTAATTACATTTGTGCACTATTCGCGCAAATGTTTATTCGAGCAAACGGCTTTTCGTGTAAGAGTCTTTCGCGTTATTAGCTTTTCGCGCAAATGTCCTGATTCATAGTCGAAACAACAATAGTCAAGTGATATGTTACGTCAAATTCATGTTTTGTATTTGGCTTAGTCTATGTTTATCTCTATGCTATCATCATTCTTATGATGTTTTGAATAGCTAAGTGAACATTTAATACGTTAAAATTGTAAAATTAAAAATAAAATAAATCATTAAGATCGTTAAATCATTAAGATTTACGTAAAATAAATCATTTCTAGTCAGAAAATAAATTTCACTCAAAACTGAAATATTTCCACCCGTTTTGAAAGATTTCATAAATTTCGTTTATATTTTATTTTCATTTCAGTGAAATTTTTACTGGACCCATTCCCTAGTCACAATGAAAAAACACTACAAACAAATGACAAATACGGAACGGTGTTGTCAGTACGTAGATGTGATTGCGGACAATTTAATATTTGAAAAGGGACCACATGACATTTGTCTAAATAAAAAAAAAAAAATATATTAAGTAAGTACGTTACATAATACAAGTAAATTTTATTTGCACGAAGCAGATACAATTTTCGTTTCTTTTTTTCCTTTATAAAATCTTATTTTCTATTTTTTTACAGTGATGAGAGAAAAAAAGATTTACGCATAAAAAACAAAATATAAGTCGTGTTTAGCATTTTTTAAAATCGGAGTCAAGATAAATCCTACAAATCACAACTTTATATCATAATCCCATAGTAAATTATTACTGACGAAACTCATCTCTTTTGGGACGCAACGGCAACACAGCTGAAAAATCTAGTAAAGAGAAATTTAAACAATTATTAAATCGAGACAAACGTAAGAGCGGGAACTTCGCGCGTTGCGCGTCTTAGCCGCATGGAATGGCAACGTCGCGATTTTTGTATACGTACACGACATTTGTCACATACACAGTCGTAATTTTTGCAATAATTTAGTGTTCATTTATAGGTGATTTCTGAATGAAACAATGTTTGTTTATTAATTAAGCGCAAATGAATACCCGAGAATAAATAGTTGCACATATATTTAAGTATTAATTCTGTTAATCTACCAAGATTATCTCGACTGTTTTTTGTATGAAAATCGTTCCACCTTAAAGCATTTAATTAGCATGAAAATGTAAAATAATAAAATGACATGTTTCCTTATTATGACTTTAATGAAAAATTACCCTTGTAATTATGGTACTCACGGTGTATTTGTTTTATGAACGACGTGCGACGGGGAGACGCTTGTCAGGCCTCCGTCACTCGCCTATACCTACCGCGATAAGCACCTACAGCGCGCTACAACTCGGAGTTGTAAATCAGTCAGGGCGGCCCCGCGCTTGTGAGTACACGCGTGATGTTCGAAACATGAATTTTATAAAACATTAATACTTACTTACGAAATATTACGAAACATTAATCTTAAATAGTAGAAAACGAAAAATATGTTGCGTAATTCCGCAAGAAAAAATGCAGATGCAGCCCAGTGACACACCTTGCACCTTCACCGACTACTCTACACGTGTTTCGCCCACACACGGAGCATCCTCAGGAGTTGTTAGACCGTGCCAATCTCAGCACCGAGTGAGTAAAATGGCCCCAAACAACCGTATTTAATGCTTCCCACTCCCCCCTCCCCGCCCCCAGTGTGACGCATCGCGACAGAGAAAGTGAGACAGAGTAATAATTATTGAAAATGTTATAATAAATGTAAATTAAATGTAAAAGTATGATTTATATACGTGATATTTTTTTTTTTTTTTTTTATTTTTTTTTTTTTTTATTTTTTTTTTTTTTTTTTATTTTTTTTTTTTTATTTTTTTTTTTTTTTTTATGAATCCCTATCACTGTTTGTTTGTCTACAAATACGCAGAAGTGGGGAGGAAGAAACATTTATCTGATCGTTAAGTATGGTTCCATCAACATTATGTTTGATAATTTCTAATTGTTCCAACACGTTCAGTCGTAAACTTTTATTACAAGTATGTAAAACCTCGTAGGAATGCCCATCAGATAATTGGTGACCGGTATCTAATAAATGTTCCGCGAAATGAGATCGCTCTGGTCGGGCATTCCTTATATATTATTCCTTTCTATATATTTGGAAATTGTCGTCACAATTTCCAAATATATAGAAAGCCTACACATACTGATGTAGTAATACCCGCGGCTTCCTGTCACCCTTGGCAACACAAACTAGCTGCTTTTCATTCTTATATTAATCGTCTATTGACGGTGCCTTTGTCAAATGAATCTCTTATTAAAGAATTAAATACCATTTATAATATTGCCGTTGCAAATGGTTATGATCGACGGATGATAGATAAATTGGTTAAGACTAAAATTAACAAACAGATGGCTAAACTTTTATATGCGGTGCCGCGTGAACGTGTTGTTCATACTTATCGGTCAAGTATGATTTATGTAGGGAAAATTTCAGAGAAAATATCAAAAATCTTAAGAAACAACGACGTTCACGTGGCATTTCGAACCACTAACACCGTTCGACGGGCCATATGCAATGGTAAGGAAAAAACAGAGGTTGGCAGGAAGTCAGGTGTATATAGGTTAACATGTGACGAGTGTAATTCCGTATACGTGGGACAAACTGGGCGCTGTTTTGAAACACGTTATAAAGAACATATTTCTGCCTATAGGAATGCCCGACCAGAGCGATCTCATTTCGCGGAACATTTATTAGATACCGGTCACCAATTATCTGATGGGCATTCCTACGAGGTTTTACATACTTGTAATAAAAGTTTACGACTGAACGTGTTGGAACAATTAGAAATTATCAAACATAATGTTGATGGAACCATACTTAACGATCAGATAAATGTTTCTTCCTCCCCACTTCTGCGTATTTGTAGACAAACAAACAGTGATAGGGATTCATAAAAAAAAAAAAAAAAAATAAAAAAAAAAATAAAAAAAAAAAAAAAAAAAAAAAAAAAAAAAAAAAAAATCACGTATATAAATCATACTTTTACATTTAATTTACATTTATTATAACATTTTCAATAATTATTACTCTGTCTCACTTTCTCTGTCGCGAGGCGTCACACTGGGGGCGGGGAGGGGGGAGTGGGAAGCATTAAATACGGTTGTTTGGGGCCATTTTACTCACTCGGTGCTGAGATTGGCACGGTCTAACAACTCCTGAGGATGCTCCGTGTGTGGGCGAAACACGTGTAGAGTAGTCGGTGAAGGTGCAAGGTGTGTCACTGGGCTGCATCTGCATTTTTTCTTGCGGAATTACGCGACATATTTTTCGTTTTCTACTAAGATATGGATTTCCGCCAAGTAACGCCTGATTCTATCAAATACTTACAATCAGCAAGCGTAGCTGTACAGGCACGTTTTTACATCAAATTAACTAAACTCCATCGGGTGGCGTCTCAAAATGTATGGTTCAATCAACAATGCAAGCGATTCAATGTTATTCCAAATTATATTAATATCCATTCCAACACGACCAGTCCTGCGGCCGGTTTGGCCATACGTAAAGCTCAAAAAGTCTGGTTAGATGCGGAATCTCGCCGTTGGTTCGCGATTAGAGACAATCTTAAATTACATATTAAAATTTTACATACAGAATTATCACACAATTTACATAGCGTTGAGTTCGACCTTTTAGACCAAAAGGCTAGAGATCTCGCATCACAGACTATTCATTATAAGTTTATTAATCAATCTCACAAATTACAAAGGTTAAGGGTTACACAACACGGTGGAAGTAATGTGGGTAGACATAGTAGAAATAACAATGGTAGGATTGGTGATGGACATTCCTTCTATCCCCGCGTAGAAAACTTAACAAATGTGCAATTTTCCCAAAGCGAGGTGTCGCTTTTGGAAAAAGGTCTCAAATATAACATAACCCCAAAATTGACTTCATCTTTGGTGGAGGGATTAGCTGTAGATTCAGAGGTGGCTATTGTTATTAATAACAAGGATAATATGGTGAAGGGTGTGGTTACCAACGAATTAAATAAAATTCAACCTACTAACTGTGGGGGGCCCGAGTTGCGAACAGTGAGGTCGTTGCAACAAAAAATAGATAATAATGATTTAATAGTGACAAAGGCTGATAAGGGCAATAGTATTGTTATATTAAATAAAGATGAATACATAAATAAAGTTCAGGACATAATTCATAGCGACGACTTCATTCCTTTGCGCTCGGACCCGACGACACGGTACAACACGGAGGTCAAAAATAATATTAATCATTGTAAATTTCTTTTTCCAAACGATTATTCATCTCGGCTAATCACCCCGATGAATCCACAGGCCCCTGTGTTGTACGGTTTACCTAAAATACACAAAGACAATGTTCCCGTGCGCCCTGTGGTTTCATATATAGGATGTCCAGCATATGAGCTAGCAAAAAAGTTAAATGATATTATTAAAGAAAAGTCATCATTTTATCCTAAATATAGTATTCAAAATACAGCAGATTTAATTGCCAAAATAAGGGATGTTATTTTACCTCCTAATTCTATTTTGCTTTCTCTGGATGTTGACAGTTTGTTTACTAACGTTCCCTATCAAGAAACTCTCAAAATACTCTCAAAAATTCTAGAGAGAAGGCGTATTCATCCAGGGGAGGCAAACGAAATTGTGCATTTAACCAATATTTGCATGCAACAAAACTATTTCAAATTTAATGGTGGGTATTACAAACAGAAGGAGGGGTTGGCCATGGGTTCTCCGTTATCACCTCTGATGGCGGAGATCTTCATGGACAATTTTGAGAATAGGTATTTCACAGGTAATAATAACATTCTTTATTATTATCGTTATGTTGATGATATACTCATATGCTGGACCGGTACTAGACAAGAATTAGAGTCTTTCTATTCATTTGTAAATAATTTACATCCAAAGATTAAATTTAAACTAGAAGTTGAAGTCGATAATTCTATAAATTTCTTAGATTTAACCATTACACGGGAACATTGTCGTCACAATTTCCAAATATATAGAAAGCCTACACATACTGATGTAGTAATACCCGCGGCTTCCTGTCACCCTTGGCAACACAAACTAGCTGCTTTTCATTCTTATATTAATCGTCTATTGACGGTGCCTTTGTCAAATGAATCTTATATTAAAGAATTAAATACCATTTATAATATTGCCGTTGCAAATGGTTATGATCGACGGATGATAGATAAATTGGTTAAGACTAAAATTAACAAACAGATGGCTAAACTTTTATATGCGGTGCCGCGTGAACGTGTTGTTCATACTTATCGGTCAAGTATGATTTATGTAGGGAAAATTTCAGAGAAAATATCAAAAATCTTAAGAAACAACGACGTTCACGTGGCATTTCGAACCACTAACACCGTTCGACGGGCCATATGCAATGGTAAGGAAAAAACAGAGGTTGGCAGGAAGTCAGGTGTATATAGGTTAACATGTGACGAGTGTAATTCCGTATACGTGGGACAAACTGGGCGCTGTTTTGAAACACGTTATAAAGAACATATTTCTGCCTATAGGAATGCCCGACCAGAGCGATCTCATTTCGCGGAACATTTATTAGATACCGGTCACCAATTATCTGATGGGCATTCCTACGAGGTTTTACATACTTGTAATAAAAGTTTACGACTGAACGTGTTGGAACAATTAGAAATTATCAAACATAATGTTGATGGAACCATACTTAACGATCAGATAAATGTTTCTTCCTCCCCACTTCTGCGTATTTGTAGACAAACAAACAGTGATAGGGATTCATAAAAAAAAAAAAAAAAATAAAAAAAAAAATAAAAAAAAAAAAAAAAAATTAAAAAAAAAAAAAAAAAAAAAAATATCACGTATATAAATCATACTTTTACATTTAATTTACATTTATTATAACATTTTCAATAATTATTACTCTGTCTCACTTTCTCTGTCGCGATGCGTCACACTGGGGGCGGGGAGGGGGGAGTGGGAAGCATTAAATACGGTTGTTTGGGGCCATTTTACTCACTCGGTGCTGAGATTGGCACGGTCTAACAACTCCTGAGGATGCTCCGTGTGTGGGCGAAACACGTGTAGAGTAGTCGGTGAAGGTGCAAGGTGTGTCACTGGGCTGCATCTGCATTTTTTCTTGCGGAATTACGCGACATATTTTTCGTTTTCTACTAAGATATGGATTTCCGCCAAGTAACGCCTGATTCTATCAAATACTTACAATCAGCAAGCGTAGCTGTACAGGCACGTTTTTACATCAAATTAACTAAACTCCATCGGGTGGCGTCTCAAAATGTATGGTTCAATCAACAATGCAAGCGATTCAATGTTATTCCAAATTATATTAATATCCATTCCAACACGACCAGTCCTGCGGCCGGTTTGGCCATACGTAAAGCTCAAAAAGTCTGGTTAGATGCGGAATCTCGCCGTTGGTTCGCGATTAGAGACAATCTTAAATTACATATTAAAATTTTACATACAGAATTATCACACAATTTACATAGCGTTGAGTTCGACCTTTTAGACCAAAAGGCTAGAGATCTCGCATCACAGACTATTCATTATAAGTTTATTAATCAATCTCACAAATTACAAAGGTTAAGGGTTACACAACACGGTGGAAGTAATGTGGGTAGACATAGTAGAAATAACAATGGTAGGATTGGTGATGGACATTCCTTCTATCCCCGCGTAGAAAACTTAACAAATGTGCAATTTTCCCAAAGCGAGGTGTCGCTTTTGGAAAAAGGTCTCAAATATAACATAACCCCAAAATTGACTTCATCTTTGGTGGAGGGATTAGCTGTAGATTCAGAGGTGGCTATTGTTATTAATAACAAGGATAATATGGTGAAGGGTGTGGTTACCAACGAATTAAATAAAATTCAACCTACTAACTGTGGGGGGCCCGAGTTGCGAACAGTGAGGTCGTTGCAACAAAAAATAGATAATAATGATTTAATAGTGACAAAGGCTGATAAGGGCAATAGTATTGTTATATTAAATAAAGATGAATACATAAATAAAGTTCAGGACATAATTCATAGCGACGACTTCATTCCTTTGCGCTCGGACCCGACGACACGGTACAACACGGAGGTCAAAAATAATATTAATCATTGTAAATTTCTTTTTCCAAACGATTATTCATCTCGGCTAATCACCCCGATGAATCCACAGGCCCCTGTGTTGTACGGTTTACCTAAAATACACAAAGACAATGTTCCCGTGCGCCCTGTGGTTTCATATATAGGATGTCCAGCATATGAGCTAGCAAAAAAGTTAAATGATATTATTAAAGAAAAGTCATCATTTTATCCTAAATATAGTATTCAAAATACAGCAGATTTAATTGCCAAAATAAGGGATGTTATTTTACCTCCTAATTCTATTTTGCTTTCTCTGGATGTTGACAGTTTGTTTACTAACGTTCCCTATCAAGAAACTCTCAAAATACTCTCAAAAATTCTAGAGAGAAGGCGTATTCATCCAGGGGAGGCAAACGAAATTGTGCATTTAACCAATATTTGCATGCAACAAAACTATTTCAAATTTAATGGTGGGTATTACAAACAGAAGGAGGGGTTGGCCATGGGTTCTCCGTTATCACCTCTGATGGCGGAGATCTTCATGGACAATTTTGAGAATAGGTATTTCACAGGTAATAATAACATTCTTTATTATTATCGTTATGTTGATGATATACTCATATGCTGGACCGGTACTAGACAAGAATTAGAGTCTTTCTATTCATTTGTAAATAATTTACATCCAAAGATTAAATTTAAACTAGAAGTTGAAGTCGATAATTCTATAAATTTCTTAGATTTAACCATTACACGGGAACATTGTCGTCACAATTTCCAAATATATAGAAAGCCTACACATACTGATGTAGTAATACCCGCGGCTTCCTGTCACCCTTGGCAACACAAACTAGCTGCTTTTCATTCTTATATTAATCGTCTATTGACGGTGCCTTTGTCAAATGAATCTTATATTAAAGAATTAAATACCATTTATAATATTGCCGTTGCAAATGGTTATGATCGACGGATGATAGATAAATTGGTTAAGACTAAAATTAACAAACAGATGGCTAAACTTTTATATGCGGTGCCGCGTGAACGTGTTGTTCATACTTATCGGTCAAGTATGATTTATGTAGGGAAAATTTCAGAGAAAATATCAAAAATCTTAAGAAACAACGACGTTCACGTGGCATTTCGAACCACTAACACCGTTCGACGGGCCATATGCAATGGTAAGGAAAAAACAGAGGTTGGCAGGAAGTCAGGTGTATATAGGTTAACATGTGACGAGTGTAATTCCGTATACGTGGGACAAACTGGGCGCTGTTTTGAAACACGTTATAAAGAACATATTTCTGCCTATAGGAATGCCCGACCAGAGCGATCTCATTTCGCGGAACATTTATTAGATACCGGTCACCAATTATCTGATGGGCATTCCTACGAGGTTTTACATACTTGTAATAAAAGTTTACGACTGAACGTGTTGGAACAATTAGAAATTATCAAACATAATGTTGATGGAACCATACTTAACGATCAGATAAATGTTTCTTCCTCCCCACTTCTGCGTATTTGTAGACAAACAAACAGTGATAGGGATTCATAAAAAAATAAAAAAAAATAAAAAAAAAATAAAAAAAAAAAAAAATAAAAATAAAAAAAAAAAAAAAAAAAAAAAAAATATCACGTATATAAATCATACTTTTACATTTAATTTACATTTATTATAACATTTTCAATAATTATTACTCTGTCTCACTTTCTCTGTCGCGATGCGTCACACTGGGGGCGGGGAGGGGGGAGTGGGAAGCATTAAATACGGTTGTTTGGGGCCATTTTACTCACTCGGTGCTGAGATTGGCACGGTCTAACAACTCCTGAGGATGCTCCGTGTGTGGGCGAAACACGTGTAGAGTAGTCGGTGAAGGTGCAAGGTGTGTCACTGGGCTGCATCTGCATTTTTTCTTGCGGAATTACGCGACATATTTTTCGTTTTCTACTAAGATATGGATTTCCGCCAAGTAACGCCTGATTCTATCAAATAATTAATCTTAAACATTAACTGCACCATGTTTATGTTTCCCGACGACAAAATTGATTGTTCTTTTTCGATTTTTTGCAACACTGAAGTTTAATAATATGTACTTTAGAGATGGTAAGAAATACATACAACATTACATTAAAGTTAAACAATTGTTAATTCAAAAAATGCTTCATAAAATTATGTTGTTATTTATTTTACTTCGCTTGTATGTTTCCCGACGACAAAATTGATTGTTCTTTTTCGATTTTTTGCAATACTGAAGTTTAATAATATGTACTTTAGAGATGGTAAGAAATACATACAACATTACATTAAAGTTAAACAATTGTTAATTCAAAAAATGCTTCATAAAATTATGTTGTTATTTATTTTACTTCGCTTGTACAGCCCTGACGCTTGAGCTGTGGCGTAGGTAAATTCTGAACACAAAAGAATTGCGCTCCTGTGACCGTTGTTGTAAGGTGCAATTTTGAATGCACCGGATGCGTTGGAAATTTTGTAGGCTTCGAGGTCAAAGGACTGCAACTTTTGTTACTAATATATATTCTGAGGCTTAGTCCTCATCTGATGTTAAGCATTGATAAGGCTGAAGATGGAAGCGCACCTCTCCCGCAATCCTCATATGTATGCAGAGGACTTCCGTATTTTTTAATACTTTTCCATTTCAATCAAAGCCTTCTCCTTTTAAATGAAAGTAATCATTACATCCAAATATGAATCACTACCTTCATTTCGTACAAATACTATCTGCAAAGAAACAATTTTCTTTCAGAAAATCTTCATGTAAGTAATCCCTTAATGCACCAGAAATAAATCGGATCCTTTGATCGTAAATAAACTAAATACATGAACCAGTCCAAATGCAGTAATAAAAAGTCTTGTATCTCGGATTAAAACTTGCGAAAGTTACGAACTGAGGTAGTTACAAAAGGAAAATGTGAGTTGTATCAGATGTATGCGTTTGATTCATGAGATGCACTTACTTTTGCTGTAATCTACAGCATTACTATCTTAATGTGTATTTAGAATAGGTTTTTAGATATAGGTAATGTTGAGATCAACATTAACAATAAAACTTTGTCAGTGAAATGCTTACCGAAATAAATAAAAAAAGTTTTATAAATGTTTATTATTATACGTATTAGTTAGTCCCATATTTATTATTTGTTTTGAATTATTTGTACAAGAAATTATTATTAATTTTGATATAAATAATTAATTTTTTTTGGCGCCCTGTTTATAATTATTGAGTACATTTATAAAACAAAACAAAAAACACAAATTAATAAAAAATTGTCAACTCGACTTAAAAAGGAGAAAAAATAAAACAAAAAATGCATCATAAAATTACACCCCACACAGTCTATTTTCATACACGTCAAATCGGTGACACGTTCGAGCGATTCAAAAGCGGTGAATATACGATGCAAAGTATAAATCGGTTCCTTTTCTGGTAAATATTCGAGGCGGCGCGTTTGCATCAACAATACTGTCCTGCGATCCTACATTTCTCAACTTGAATATATTTTACCTTTGGAACCTTTGAACCGAACTCGAATATATTCTTCGTCTTGTTTCGAAATGTGTTCCGTTTTTTTAGTACAGGTGGTTGGTGGTTACGATAATTTGGTTTTGAGGCAGATCGTCATTTTCGCAAAATGGTCATCGCGAAATCTTTTGTCACTTTTGCAGAACGTCGTTTTCGCAAATGGTCACTTTCGCAGAATGTCACTTTCGCAACTAGTCACTTTCGTATAATGTCATTTTCGCAACTGGTTACTTTCGCAAAAGGTCACTTTCACAAAACGTCACTTTCGGAGAATGTCATTATTTTTTTTTTCTTTAAAATTAATGTCATTATCTGATTATTACCATGTTGCATTTCCGCTATAAGATAAACTATACTACTACTTACTACTAATAATTATCTTCGGCCTTATCAATACTTAACATCAGGTATGATGAAGGCTAAGAGTCAGAGAGGATAAGAGTCTCACCGTCGTTAATAAAAAATAAAAAAAACATTTAGGGCTAATTTTTAATCCTCAGTTAAAAGTTATCAGTCAGTTAAACCACTTTAAATAAATGACAATCACGATCTCAAAGAGGTATAAAAGACTTTCATTTTGGCAGTATAATGTGATATCAGTGGTATATTTAATTATGTGAAATTGAAAAATCGACTGTTAAAAGTAAGACATCAATAATATAGATATAACATTCCATTCCCAAATAGATGTGGCTAATGGCAAGTAATTTTACCAATGACTTCCTTGAACGAAATGCTATACTTATAAAAAAATTAAATAAACTATTAGGACACACCTACAATTTCGGTAGTTGACTATTAAGAAAATAGTATTCAAGGATTGAGTGTCAAAACACCAGTCTCTTCTTTTTTAATAGCCTCTATGCTAATAAAAATAAAAGCTACCTTACGGAGCAGCATAAAGCGGTGCTTTATGAACTAGCAACTAAAAAGCAGGTCAGGATCCTTTTTCTGTTTGGCGGTATAAATTCTAAAAGGTGCTTTGCCGTGGGCGTTCCCATTTTGCAGAGCGGGGTCACTGTCTATAAAATAGGAGGGTAAATTAAAGTTGAAAAGAGTTATTCATTCTAATGTGTTATGTCCCATACTAAGAAAAAAAACAGAATGAGCCAGCTGCTCGCTTTTATCCGTAACATGAACATAAATGTCATTATAACTTTTTAATTTTGCATTTTACAATGCTATTTTTATGTGATAAATATAAAACAAGAAAATATACTAGAAAAAATATATCGATAGTCAAACATCTGTAGAGATGTTTCTTTCTAATGCGAGGATATTTCTCTCATTGATGAAACGACGGTGGCCAACAACGTAGAATATACTAGAAAAATTCGACGTGTCCTCATAGGTCTCTGTAGCATAATTGGTTAGTGCATTGGGCCGGATTCCCAAGGATGCGGGTTCGAATCCCGTCAGGGCGACATGAGACTAGTTGCTTTTTTCTAGTATATTTTCTTGTTTAATATTTATCACATAAATGTCATTATTCGGTTTTTTTTTGTCATATTTGTCTTTGCTTGCGAGTCCACGTTACTCCGTGATCATGGTGCATTCAACTGTGCCGACATATCGGGGACTCGCAAGCAAATACAAACGTGGTAAAAATGTAGTTTTTCTCTCTGTCGCTCTAACTACTGAGCTACCGAGACTTGCGTACCACCGTCGAAATTCTCCAATAATTTTATATTTTCAATTCGCTGTAGGCCAGCGTTGTTACATCAAAGTTAGGAATATTCTTGTATTCGAACGAAACATCTTTTCAGATGTTTAACGATCGATCAAATCTGTTCAGTAGTTTTAGCGTGAAAGAGTAACAAACAAACAAACAAACTGAGATTTAAAATAATCCTTCCTACTAATGTTATAAATGCGTTAGCATTTATAACATTAGTAGGAAGGATTATTTTAAAAGACTAGCGTTCTAACAATATCAAGAGTATCAGTATAGATGTGAAGATAACTTCTTCTCACAAAGGGTTACAAATATAACTATGTAAGTAACAATATCACTATCTTCGTAACTAGCAAGCAAACCAATCTCGTACGCCATCGCAAGTAATCTGGAAGCATTCATGGGTGAAATTTTAACAAGCCTTCTGTTCCACCGATGTACAGTCAACGGCACATCATGCTTTAAATTTGCACTGCGAAAACCGCTGCTATTACGACAGACGTAAGACTCTTAAAGTGAAACTGAAAAGAGTGACGTGAGGTCGTGTGTACTTGGATGAAACTTTACACACACGGGTAAGTCAGGAAACAGAACGGTCGTTAGTTAGTTATGTCCCGTTGTGTTTAACTTTGATTGAAAATCAGTTCATTACGAAAACTAAAGTCTACACACACAAAGTACTACAATACTGAGATTGAAATCATTGAAAAGAAAACACTTGCTATTTAACACGTCTGATTACATTCTGTTAGGTAATATTTGAAAGGAAATATATTAGTTAAATATGAAATATATTGATTACTATCATTCCCGAAGTTCCCTCTGGAAAATAAATAAATAAATAAAAGCGGTAAAAGTGAAGGCAAAGACCAATACTCGAATTTATTTTTCTACAGTCAACAGCATCTACGATTTACACTTTGACCTTGAGAGCGCCCTTACGTCCTTCGAAATAGCGGCGGTTTTCGTTGTGCAAATGTAAAGCTGTAGCTGTTGTTGCTGTACATCAATTTTACTACATATAGAACAGAAGGAAAAACTTTGTCAACATCATCAGCCATTTTTAATGTGCTGTGCTGTGGCACTAATAAAATGGATGGATAAGGAGAATGGACCATGGACATGACCCACCACGCGGGCCCAATGCGGAATAGTGAGTTATAAAAAACAAAATATTAAAGTCTTCTTCAAAATAAAGTTAGTTCAAGCCGACAACTTTTGCCCAATACAATACAATACGAGTACATCCATATTACTCGTATGTACAGATAAATCTTTCCTTACTTACAAAGAACTTTTAACAGTAGCAATAGCAACGCTAAATTTCCCCCTTATTCCCGAATATTCCTTAAATTCGTTGAAAGCTGGATAACTTACTCAATAAGGGGAAGAGTCGCTAGTGATCGATCAAGGAAATTGTTGAGACACATCACTTTTTGGGAAGCACTCCAACTTTGTTTTTGATACACAGCATTCAGAGAGCGATATAAGGAAGTAGATGTTTCTTCCTTCTACTTAGGAATCGACTTAACCGCATCTGTGGTCTAATGGTAACACCGATGGTAACAGATCCAGAGGTACCGGGTTCAATTCCTATATTGTAATCTGTTTCGTTGGTGGTAGGACTTGTTTTAAGTCCGCCAAGCTATATACCACCATCTTAGCTCCTTCGATAAGATAGCGGTAGATAGCTAGCCGGACTAATAGGATTTATAGGACTTAATAGACAAGCCCTCTGGCTTATCTAATAGCAGATTTTGAGGAATCGCTTTTGAACTTGCTGGAGGAAAGTCTCTCATATTACCTCTTTAACCAAGACTATAACAACTCTGTTAAAATGTTTCACAACATTGTGAATAGGCGTAATTACTGTATGTTACCACGTAGATAAGCAAACAATATTACTACGCGTTTGATTGTACCATTAAAAAAAATTATTTCAAGATATATTCAGTATCTACAAAGATATCAAAAATGGTCTATGCAAATTAGTCTGATAATTATTTAGAGATTTCCGCCTCTAAATTATTTACGCATTTTTTATGTTAAAAATATTAATTAATGTTTATAAAATGAATGTTTATGTTTTTTTTTTACAAATAACTCTTAATGCCTGCTTATTACTATAGACAACAATATTTTAAAATAGACAACCTAATAGTCTTACTTATCACACATTTATTTTTGTCTGGGATAAGTAGACTAAAGAGATCCCACTATCCAACCTTCTTAAGCAATTGGGAAAAAAATGGTTTTTCTATTATCTTTAACTAAGGTTTTCAAAGCTTGCATAAGAAGAAATTTCATTAAAAAAAGGAGTAATAAAAATTCCCACATATCTTATTTAAGTTAGGTTCCGATATTAACTAGGGCTCACCCACGGCTCTTAAAATAAAACGATAAACTTAAAATAAAACGATAAACTTAAAATAACTTTGTTAGATAGTAAGTTATTTAAAAAAAAAAAGGTTTTCTACTATTAAAATCTCTGAAACTAAACTTATTATAATATAAGCAATAAAAGTTCTCCCACACTTTTTTCTCAGATAAGTAGACTATCTTGTTTAAGTTACAGGCTTCGATATTAACTTTGGCTCACCCACGGCCCCAAAATTAAACGATTACCTAAAAATAACTTTGTGATCTTATAGAAATTGGAAAAATTTGTATTTACAACTATTAAAATCTCTGAACTTAAGCTTGCATAAGTAGCGATCTCATTAAAAAACAAGTACTTAAGTAAAAAAATCCCAAACACATCTTTTTCCTTAGATAAGAAGACTATCGTATTTAGGTTAAGCTTTGTTAACTTCAGCTCACCCACGGCTCTCAAAATAAAACGATTACCCAAAAATAACTTTGTTCGTAATAAGATTATCCTCTCCCGGGCCTCGACAAACAGACAACATTTGGCTACGAATTAATATTCTGTAATAAAATTACAACTGTCGATTGTCTTTATTGTATTGATAGGGGTTAAATTAAATTAGAGGTCCTCTATAGTTTAATTTAACTTCGAAATTAGGTTGACAGTTCCTTTTGTTAACCGAGTTCATTTTATGTTTCTTTCATTTGAAAAGATACATTCAGCAATAAAAAAACCAAACCCCTTCCTGCGGTTGTTTGCTAACTTATATTATTTCATCTATGACAGTTCAATTATATCTTAGATTGAATTTTATCGACGAACTAGCGGATCCTCGCGGTTTTACCCACGTGGTGCCCGTTCCCGTGGGAATATCGGGATAAAATATAGCCTATGTCACTCGGGAGAAATGTAGCTTTCTAATGGTCTAAAAATTTTCAAAATCGGTCCAGTAGTTCCTGAGGTTAGCGCGTTCAAACAAACAAACTCTTCAGCTTTATAATATTAAGAATAGATTTACGTCGTCGATCCTCCGTGCCGTATTATCGACGTACAAACGCATCTTCGGTTAAATACGTACGATGAGAGGTGTCTATATAGAATTTTGTGTACTGACGACGATTCGAAACCCAAAGATCGGCGACGCAAAGGTGAGATGAGGCTTGGCCCTAAAACTAATCATTAGCCCCTATAGAGTAGCCAAAACTTTCAACACTAAGCATCTTGACCACCAGTCATGCAAACAGCCAATACAAATGACGCTCAACATACAAAATCGATTCGAAGTTCAACTTTACACCACGTGTCACCCAAATTAGACAGTGTAATTAGGTCAATGACCTGTTTCTATCGATTTAGTAATCTCTATTTTTAGACGGATTCACTTTTTTTTCCTTGTTATTTACATTTTCTATGACGTTGACGAAACTGAGGTTTTACTATCATCTTTTATTCCAATAATTTTAATACAGGATAATATGGATACCATTATTTTGAGAATTTCAAGTCAACATTTCCAACATATAATAAATTGTTATTATTATTATATAATATGGGCTAGACAATTGGTATGACTGTATGGAAAATTAATAGTAAAAAATGATAATAAATAAAATTATTTTTATATTAACTGCTTTTACCGAGTTTTTCTTTAATTAATGAATGTTAATATTATTATTAAGTAATTGAATGTTGATTGTGTGTTCTTTTTGTAATATTATTGTATCATCATTACTATTCTCCAGGGTTTCTTAGGTAAAACTTTTAATCCTGAGAATAAATAAATAAACATGCACGTGTGCGGTCTAAGACGTTCTCAACTTAAAATTCTTAAATTAGTAACCGACCATCAAATCTTTCATCATCATCATCAGTCATTTTAAAGACCCAACTGCGGGGGCACTGACCATCCTTGTGGAGGGACAAGGAGAATGGGCCAGGACCATGACCCACCACGCGGTCCCAATGCTGATTCGTGGGTTTTTAAATTTAAAAACAACTGCTAATACAGCCGGGACCAACAGCTTAACGTACCTTCCGAAGCACGAAGAAGCTAGAGATAACAAATTTTTGATCACCTATTCCGTGACCAACCATTGCCAAAGTTGCTTAGCCGCTGCAATCGCTGACCGAGCACGCGAACCGAGCATGAAATCTTTATAAAGTCAAAGTCAAAGTCAATATCATTTATTCAGTCTAGGCTGTTACAAGCGCACTTATGAACGTCAAAGAAGCTACGCCATCGGTTCACAAACCCTACGGCGGGAGACCTTGTAACGAGAAGAACCGGCAAGAAACTCGTCAAGGGCAATTTTTTTCTCCCTGTTTTATTTCATACAGAGTCGTCAAATTGAAAAGTGACCTTAACATATCAGTAAGGTCAATTTCCATCACAAAAGGAAAATACTAATTAAAATATTACATTTTATGGTTATTGTAAACGTAAACAATTTTTAACTGGCAAATAAAGCCTTGTCTATCATACATTACAACATTTCCCGCACCACAAGACTACTACACTGCAAGTTGTGAGGTACATACAGGTCAGTATCAATTTATTTTAGATAAAAATATTTAGGCTTTAAGCACAGCATTAAGATAAGATATATAATTTCGAATCCCACATAAAATAATTTTCCGAACCGAATTCAACTTATGCCACTGGCATATTAAACTACGTTCAGCAGTACACAGTCGCGTCATTAGACTTTTTTCTTTTTATTCGACTTGGGAACAAAGTTCGAGTCGAGTTCGGCGGATTGCGAAAAAATTGTCCTTGGCCTTGTCGCGACACGTTCGGAACATCAGCTGCGACAACTTGTAGAATGTATGTATCTATTTCAGAAATGTTGGGACAAAATTTTTAAACCGACTAAAAAGGATGAGGTTCTCAATTCGATATATGTTTTTATAAGAAAGAAAGAAAGAAAGAAAAAACATTTATTGGTAAAATAAAAATAAAAAATCTTAAAACTAAACCTTACAAACAAAACTTATGGAATATGATGTGGGGCCAATAAATATCACCCGTGACTTGTGAACATTTGGAAAATTACAAGGGAACATTTGACCTTAACAAGTTTCCTTAGTTTTAATCTAGGCTGGAAACTGTGAGCGTGCCATGTCTCTACTGTCATCGAAATCAGTTTAGGCGCTTTTGCCTGATTGGCTACAAACATTCAAACGTCAAAACTTTCACATACGATTATTAGAAAATTTGTTTTAGAAGGTTTTTTATTTTCCCTATTTTTTTAAACATCTGTTGAAAACTCACAAGATTTATTTAATGATTCCATAAGTTTTACAACTAAAAGCAATAATTAAGTGGTTATTATTAAGTTTTTATAAGCGTAGCGGTCCTAAATTAAGTATCATTATTATGAACAGTAAGTGAAACTCCATTGAAGAGCATTGGACCGGATTTTCAAAGGTCGCGGGTTCGATTCCCGTCTGAGAATTCACTTGTGGCCGAGTTAATTTTTTCCAATATTTTTCTATTTAAAATTTACCATAAGTATAAAAAAAGCATTGAAAAATGTAAAACTTACAAAATCATCAAGTAAAACTCCACCTAAAATATCACTATTCAAAAATATATTGCAATTTTAAAAATTTACACGTAACATTCGGAAACAATTCCGCTCCGGAATCCAATTACGGGAAGCATAGAGGGTTATTTCCCGCGAGACATATTACGACGGCGCCGGAGGGTTAAACAAAAAAACTATGTGTAACGGTAATTTTGTTCAACAAACGTTTGAATAATTATTTCGATACGGGAAGAGTGAATAGTGGGAGTAGGATCTAAAAATATTCAACGATTATAGTACAGTAAGCAGCACGTCGACTTTTTTTGACATAACTTGAACTGAGTTTCAATTTTTTAACAGTTTATAATATAAATTAAAATTTTGGACATTAGGTATAGTATTATTTTTAACTTCTATCATTATATACTTAAACATAAAAACTGTTATTTTTAATTTCTAACATATGATATTATTTAATTTGCTGATATGTGATAAATTCCAAAGAGAAAAATATTGGAAAAACAACTCGGCCACAAGTGAATACTCATATGGGACTCGACCCCACGACCTTTGGAAATCCGGTCCAATGCTCTAACCACTGAGCTACCGAGACTTGCGAACCACCGTCGAAATTCTCCAATACTTTTATATTTTTAATACGCTGTAGGCCAGCGTTGTCGTTTACAGTTGTTGTTTGCACATTACAATATTTTTTTTAAATATTGTAATTTGTAAATATAAATAAGAATCGATAAATGTGTGTTGGGTAAGCGCAATACTCGAGGACGGCTGGATCAATTTAAATTTAGAGAAATGTTTTTAGAACAAGAAGAAATTGTATTTCTGCTGGAACGGGAACCACCACTAGTAATTAATAAGTAGATAATCATGATTAAATCCGTTTGAAACAAGCATTTTGTATGTGAACCTCTTTCCTTGAAAGTTCGTAGCACTACTGCTACGAATGTTTGTCGTAGTCGTCGCACAGTAGTCGCGTAACTTAGTTATCGTAGCAAAAGACTACGATGCTACGAATGAATGGCGTCCATTATATCAGTATGTTTTAAATTTTTATTTGGTTAAACCATGTTCTGTAGTAACACTCATATTAATTATCCCAGAAAACACCTGTGTAGACAAATGTTTGTTGTAGTCGTAGTACCGTAGTCGCGTAACTTAGTAATCGCAGCAAAGACGAGGCTTCGAATGAATCTTAAGTTTAGTTCATTATTTGGTTTGGTTGGACCAAGTTTTTAAAGCTCCGTAGCCTAATGGCAAAAAACGGAACCCTTATTCTCCATATGTCACATCTCCGTCCATCCGTATGTCACAGTCACTTTATTCCGAAACTATTAAGATCACACTGTTGAAACTTGGAGATGTATTCTATAAACAGCTTCACGATTTTCACAAAAAAAAATATCCTTATATCGTATATGAAACGGAAAGTGAAAAAAAAAATCATCAGACCTATACATACGTGCGGGGTCAGATAGGTCTTAAAAAACGCTTCCGACTTATGGTAAAACTGCCGTGTCCAACTGGTTGTTTGTATCACAGGGAAGAAAATTTTTCCCAAATGATATTGAGGTTACTAAGATTTTTCTTTCAAAGTCAACCGTTTGAAACATGTGCACTTCCAAAGTGGTAAAATGTGTCCCCCGACCCTCCCCCCCTTAACATATAAAATAAGAAAATATATATTTTTTTTAATATATGCTTAGTTCTTAATAAAAACTTTATTTTTATGAGTGACGGGGAGTCTCTTAGCCTTCATCACTTTCAATAAAAAACAAAGGGTTGCACTCCGGGAGTGCCGGCAGAAGTGAAAACAGCTTAAACGAAGCAGCAGGAGCAGGTATACATTTTTGCCGCGCGGTAGAAAGAGAGGGGGATATTACTTCCTCTCTACGCCGCGCCGCCGGCGCGCGGCGGTCTACTCCCTCCGTCTTACAAATTTTCGATCAGGTCACGTGTCCTGAAGCGACTTTAACATTTTTTACCCATCCCAAAAAAATTAAACTGATGTGCACAACGCCGCTAAAGAAGTTTTCACTTCAAAAATTGGTTTGAACGAAATATAGTTAGCAGTTTTAGAGATATAGCATTTTCCGTAACCGCAAATATAACTTTCTCATTTGTACAAACACTATGAAAAACAAAGTTATTTTTGCAGACGAGAAATGTTAGTGGTATTTTGACTTCGGAACCCTATACTGCGCGTGGCCCGACACGCACTTAGCCGATTTTTAGTAACAGCAATATAATTTATCCCAGAAAACACCTCATTCATCCCACAAATGGGAATACTGAGACGTGTTTTAATATGAACAAGAGTTTTATAAGTTCACAAGAGTTAAGAGAAAAACTTTCAGGCGCGACGGTAAGTCGACTTAACGGTATAACTTAAACAGTAAAGTTCCCATTTAATCCATATAAATGTATTACGGTTTGGAAAAAAATCTGAGTCGTTTCTAAAGAAAAAAATAATAAATAGTTTTTCAAAGAATGAGGTATTAGGTTTTTCAATATTTTCTTTATCGAGTGACCGTAGAAGTTAAAGTCGCATTAATATTTACATTCCTAAAACCAATGATGTCTTATAATTATAATAGATATCTGTTATAAAACATCATTGCGTTGCGATTTGCTTTAAAATCTGTTACGCAGACTGCACAGATTGACAATTGATATATAGAACAAAGATACGAAAAAGCAAGGAAATAAGAGATAACAAATTAAATCGGAATTTCAGACCCCATAAAGGGTCTTCCCAATGTTTCACAATACGAGCTCGTATGACATACACATTATAATATCATTGCCTAAAACCATAAAATACATAGCTGATGTTGATTTTATTAAATACATAATAAAAATATCAATCATACAGAATGTTCTAAGATGCTTTTGTTACATATTCGCATTTCAACCAATTGATAACCCAATAACCATAACCGTGCGGGTTGGATTGGTACGCGCGGTCGGCGAGACCCGCGAGATATGCCGACAGATTGCAAGTTTGGGCCGGTTCACCACTTACTGATAAGTTCTGAATAGCTTATCTTGCAGATAATTTGACATATTTTTCAGATTAAAACAACTGAGGAGAGGAGACCAGAGGAAAGTTTTCATATTGCTAGAAACATGAGAATATTTTATTTAGTTAGTGTTAAATGACTAATAACTAAAAGAAGGACCAAAAAATTGTGTTGAAAAGTTGAATCTATACTACCAATCGTATCTCAATTTCTCTCCCAAAGTATCTTCAAGGCGAGAGTGAATAGGCATTTCCTGGGCAAGCATGTTACAAGCCTTAGATCACATCCTGTTTATTAAGCACGATGGTGGTCAAATTCAATTCAATTCAATTCATTTATTTCAAGTAACTTTGACTCATTATTTGTTAGTAACAATTGTACTTAACCTATGTTAGTATCTTATATTAAATTAAATTAAGTATTATAATTTCAATTTTATCATTCAGAGACTGTATGCACACGACTCATACCCGCACCACCCCGAATGCCTGTCCAGTTACTTGTAAAAAAAAGTGCCAGAGAGCAAAAACATCGTAACAGGTGGAAAGAATTACTATCAGTACGATAAACGGGATTCATGGAGTTACTCCGTGATCATGGGGCATGCAAATGCGCCGACATATCGGGGACTCGACAACAAATACAAAAATGGTAAAAACCCCGTTTATCGTACTAATAGTTATAATGATAAATTAATGCTGAATAATAGGTGGAAAGAAGTTATCTCTATCTCTACCTACCCTGGGAAGGAATTACCATGTTTTTACTACTGCACTAATCACATAGTTTCACTAAATAGATAACTTTACTAACACATTTTAACTGCCTCTGTGGTCTAGTGGTAACAACCACCGGTATCAGACCCAGGGGTCCCGGATTGGGGGTACAATTTGTATTCGGTTTGGTTGGTGGTACGACTTGTTGTTAGTCCACCTGGCTAGCTACCACCATCTTATCTAAGCCTGACGCCATAACAACAATGTTTTCAGCTTTTTGTGTTCCGGCAGTTAGAAATAAGATAGCCAGTTCCTCAGTGATGAGGATTCCGGGAGAGGCTCACTTCCATCTTCAGCCATATCAATACTTAACGTCAGGTGTGGATGAAGGCTAAGTCGCCCCGTTGTTCATTAAAAAAAAACATCATCATTCTAACCGTTACCATTATAGCCAACATCACACATCAAACCGTTCGTTTCTTCCAATGATTTTTATAATAGATATGGTACCGTCGTAGGAAATTGCGTTGATATCTGTGACGCAGCTGCACACATTGCCAAGTAGGACAAATGACACAAAAAATCACGGAACTACAAGAGATAGCAAATTGAATCGGACCCCATATAGAGTCTTCCCAATATTACACAATGCAAGCTCGTATGACATATCTGCTTCAAGTACACGCTTATAACATCATTGGTGGGGAAATGTGGAGATCGTTTAAGTCTCCGCACTACAAGAAGGCCCGTCGTGCGTAGACATGGATGGTCGCCTTGTCAATAAAAATATTATAAAAAATACTGAATATATAATTACTGAATATAAAAACAGTATCGAATTAAACATTGTTTTAATTCTATAAAAGAGCCGCCCCCTATAAATGGTCTCCCATCTCCCAAACATTCCCAACTTTCGCTGACTCACCAAAGTTTCACAGGAAATGATATCGATAGTATCGATCTAGTTCTTAAAATCGATACTTTGATAGGCTATCGATAAACTTGTGATTTTCAGGCAAGCTTAGTGAGAATAGCGGAAATTTTCTATTGCGTTTATTTTAAGCAACATCAAACTTAAAGAAAAATCTGTTAATTTATGATAAATTTTTGATAGAAAAATATTGAAAAAAATCGACTCGGCCACAGGTTATTCTCAGGCAGGACTTCAACCTGCGAAAATTGGGCCCAATATTTTTTCTATTAAAAATAATTATAAAAAACAGAAAATGCAACAACTTAAAAATGTTAACAATTTACCCAAATTTTGTTTTGCTATTAACATACCCAAATATCACATGAATGTATTAAACACAAAACTTTACTAACACTAAAGTTGTAACCGTTACCATTATATCCAACATCACATCCCATCTCCAACGAACATCCCCAAACGCTGACTCACCAAAGTTTCATAGGGCGTGAAATGTGACGTACGGGCGTTCCAACTTAAAATTGTGTTCGGCACTTGTATTAGACCGACCGTCCGGACACAAATTAAAACGATACCAGAAAGCAAGCTCTCTCCATAATCGATAAACTTGCCTGACTCACTGGGATTGCTACTTTAAGGACTATGCAGGTTTTATTTGTGACATTACCTGACCACCTCAGGTTGATATCATCATCATCATCAGCCTTCTTTAATATCCCTACTGCTGCTACAGGGCCTTTCCTTAAGGATGGATAAAGATAATGGGTCCATGAGATTATGAGATGAGCCACAATGAGGCCGGACGAGCCGGATGCGGATTGGTGAGTTTTAAGGGACTTCAAATACTGCCGGGACCAACACGGCTTAACGTACATTCCGAAGCACAGTGAAACTCGAGGTATTGTGGAATTTTCTCGACACTGGTGAAAATTCTTTGCTTGTTGTTTGTTCATATTGTATTGTAATTTCAATAATACTACTTATAAATTATGGCAATAGCGTTTGAAAATGCCCGAGAACGCTCGTAACGTTTGTTACGCCATATGCGTTAAAGAATAGACACTACAGTGTGTTTTCTCTGCTTGGGCCCCCCGCCTTCTTACGTACTTTGTGGTTCGAACCTACCGTTTGCAATATGTCTTTTATCTGACGTGTACTACGAGTATTAGAAAACCAGACAATGTAACAGCGAAGCAGTTTTACGATTAATGGCAGTTACAACACTAGTAATAGCAAGTAACACTTTGTAGTTCTACTGTTAATATGAACGATGTTTTAACGGAAACAATGTCGCTTGCACTGTAGAAAGGCGACTTCGATCGAAGTTCTGATGATAATTATTTGGGTAACTTTTTTCTGTAATACTGATATTGCTGCAGTCTGCATTTAAGTTTTAATGAAATTGCTTTACCAGTCAGGGGAAAGTTTTCAAATATGCAGTAATCAGAATTAAATGACGTCTGAATGACTTTGGTTACATTTCACTTAAAGGTTTTTTTAAGTCTAATTGAAATTAGGCACTAGTGAAATCATAAAGTTGCTGTAAGTTTAAATAATTTTGTCTTAGCAAGGGAAAGTCACTAAATAAAAATCAAATAAAATAAAATCAGACTTACTCTTCTGTTCGTTAGTTTTTTTAAATTCCTTTAAGAAAAACTACAAAGTAAGAAAAAATAATTTTGTTTAATTTATGTTTTATTTCTTATAATAAAATACGGCCACGGTCCACGCGGCAATGTCGTCGACGTCGGTTTCGTGACATGTCAGATACCGAACACTGAGGGCCTATTTCACAATCTAAAAGTAAGTTCTGAGTAGGTAACTTTATATATAATTTGACAGTTGTGATATGAATAACATGTCAAATCCAGACTTGTCAAATCAAGTAAGCTACTCACAACTTACTTTTAGATTGTGAAAGAGTCCCTGATACCGATCACCTTGCCTTCATCATACAAGATGTTAATAGTGATGATAAGGCTGAAGACTCGGTATCCATATCAGTGTTTTCTCCATAAAACGTGTACTGAAAACTTAAAATAGTGTTCACCGACTTGCAATAAGATGTCGTTCGGACGAGCTACAAACAATTGCAGTATGTCATTTGTTTGACGTTAACTTTGAGGTATACTTGCCGTTCGAAAGACAGCAGCAATTTAAACATGTGCAGAATAGAAGACAGTTTTCTCAACTTATCTTAGTTTCACTACCAGCAACCCAAAGTCTATTTCAACTAGGACGATTCCTGTGACACTTCAAAGTTTGTCCGAATCGTGTATACTATATGACAGCAAGATATTTTTGAAAAGACATTTATTTACCGTAGCAATTTAGTCAAAGAAATGTAAAAACTACACCTCTGGAAATATAAACTAAAAACATCACTCGGATATACTTTGATTACTCTCTTACCTACACTAGGGTTTAAATCTCGCCTTCCCGGGTACGCGAATTTTCAGGAGAAAACTAGTTTTCTCTACTAGGTTATTAAAAAATCAACAATATAAATAATGTATTATGTGAAGTGAACCTCTTTCTTTCAAAGTTCATAGCACTGCTACGGTAATGTTTGTCGTAGTCGTAGCACCGTAGTCGCGTAACTTAGTAATCGTAGTATAAGACTACGAGGCTACGAAAGAATGTAGAGGCGAGTCAAGTCTCGAATTCTCGATCTAGAGTCCCTTATGTTTGGCGTCTACAGCAGAAATGACGTTCGTTTTTTTCCTACAACAGAGAAGCGCATGGACTCTACACTCACTTTACTAACGTCCGAAAATAATATCCTATCTGTAGATATAGATCGGGCTATCTGAGATTGCTGCCAAGATACTGGGTTCGTTAAGTAGGAACCATCGTTATTTTGGTCATATTAACAAAAATATCCTAGGCAACAGATAGTCGTATCCGTATCTACAGATAAGTTATTATTAAAGTATATTATAGTATATTTAAGTAATCCTCTCAAAGGCCTACAACATTTTTAAAACATACTTTCATCGAGTATACTGCAATCAAAACTATACTGTGCTACAACCTGTTGCGACAAGCGGCGACATCACGCGTCATTGCGTCGCGACACCAACAATGTTTCTTTGGCCAACTTCGCCGAGGAATGTAAGTAATTTAAGTTCGGAATAACACCAACAGTTTCGGGAATAAAACGTCTGGAGAGCATTCGAGTGGAATTGTACAAAATAAAGATAAAACAGAAGTCTAATACCTACTTTGCTCTTACCGACAAGGAATCTCAAGACAGTTCAAGCACCAATATCGCGAAGTTGAACCGTCGAAAAAGAGAAAGAAGAAGGAAGAAAGAAAGAACAAAAAATAATTAATTTGAGACAAACATAAATACAAGGACAGAAGTATATAAACAATCACCACAAAATCATTGTCTCAAAACGGTCCCGGCTCAGCATAATGCATGGTCTACGACCAGCGCTGATCTTCCGTCGGAACTGGTTTGTTGTCTTCGCGACACGTAGACACAAATAAACAAACAAAATATGTAAAAATAACAATAAAAACATGAGGTCAAAAACTTCTAAGAATTATCGACTTGTCGCTAGTAAAATGTAAGTGATTTTTCTGTTTGATTGAGTGAGAAGTGATTAATTTATCAGCGATTTTGAGAGGCAGTTTTAGCATAGATTACCGTTTAGTTTTATGTAATAATAACTAATTTTACAAAGATAGCTAACTTACACTTTTTAACTGAGCACCAAAGACATCATCATACAGAATCAGTAGAGTTTTCATCACTCTTGTATGCACGAAAATCAAATACATGCTGCAGGAACTTCGGCTTCTGTACTATCTTTATGTTGTGGCAGAAGCGGAGTAACTGCGATTCTGTACGGCACGCGAAATGGCTCGGAAGGTTCCGTCAGCTTTGGAGTTGGTAACTATATAACAAGCAATGTAACCCAAACAACAAACTAGTACAATCATTTTAAAGTAATTTTAGTTTAAAAATAAAAGCCATTCAGAGTCAGTCGATTGACAGAAAGTTTGTTTCAGTAATGGTTCGGAAGAATTGTTTATGCATGAAGCGACGGCAATCAATTTTTAAACTAAAGCAACACATGGGTATACGTTGACAGCGCAGGATCTATCGTCGTGGAGATCCTTGGGGGAGGCCTATACCCAACAGTGGGGGTCGTGCGGCTGAGATGTTGATGAGAGACTAAAAGATGATACACTCCGTTGACTGGCCATTTAGAAAGAATGGGTGAAAATCAAAGCGTCAAAAGTGCCATTTTACTAAAAACGGGGAGACTGAGCCTGCTGAAAACATTGTTGTTATGGCGTCAGACTTATAATAAGATGGTGGTAGCTACGCAGGCAGACTTACAACAAGTCTTACCACCAACCAAACCGAATGCGATATGTTCCCTCGCGGGTAATCGAAGCGGCTAAGGGGCCGGCATCGAGGTAGCGCACTGTGATAGTCGAATTTGCATGTCATGCCGCCTGCGGCGGTGACGTCGCGTCCTGGCCAGGGCCGGCTTCGTGTGACATGGTATAGTAATTTGTAGGTAGGATATCGCAGCGACACCGCATCGTGTGACCTTGCTCTAGTAGTAGTAGTAGAAAGACTCACCACAGTGATGGGATACGCCGGGTTGATGATGGTGTACAGCAGTATGTGGTTAGGCCGCGCCGGCAGCTCGCGCTTGCGCCGCGGCTCGCTCGACATGTAGTTGTTGCCATTACTCTGCAAAGAAAAGGAAAAAATATAATATAATACTTTAGTTTACAGTCGGTCGTCGTGATATATTCGCGGCGTTTGATATTTTTGCCGACACGTTAGTTATTTATGATTATGACAGACCTTTCGTCAGATGGCATAAAAGAGTTTCTCTAAAGTTAAATTTTTCCTATTGAAAACGGAAGTACGGATATAATAATAAAAAAATCATAAAATAGTATAATATTATACACATACATAGGTGAATTCGACTTTATTAAGTTCTCGTTTCCACTTGTCTATCTTCGTACCATAAAGCAACTAACCGACTAAGTCCTAAACCCTTCAACAAACAGCGCCTAAACTGCCACACAACGCGCCGTGCCGCCGTCACTCATAACCCGGGCGGCGTGATATATTCGCGGCGTTTGAGTTGATTGGCGACACTTCACTAATTTTTGACTGACTGTTCGTCAGATGGCGTAAATGGCGTTTCCTATTGAGTTTAATTTATCCTATTGCAAAACGTAACTATAATAGCAATAAAAACGTGTAAATTAAAATATACGGATATAGGATAGTTCGATTTCATTAAGTTCTCGTTTCCACTTGTCTATCTTCGTACCTTAAAACATCACACCGACTCAGTCCTAAGCCCGTTATTTCAACAAACAGCGCCTAAACTGCCACACGACGCGACGTCACTCATAACTCGGGCGGCGTGATATATTCGCGGCGTTTGATTTGTTTGCCGACACGTCGTTAATTTATGGCAGACATTTCGTCAGATGGCGTAATAGGCAACCGTAAAACGTGATACGGCTGAGTTGTTGGGTTTTGGTATGTGAGGTTTAGTGCATTAAGGAGTGATTTACATTGATGTTTATTTGTTACTTATTAATATGCACAGCGGCTGGTAAATACAATCAACTGCAAGTTGGTAATGGGCGCAAAAGAAAATAAGAAAGAAAGGAAAAACTATTTATTTGAGACAGATTACCTAAGCCAGCACACACATACACAGAGAACATTATGATTTGTCCCAAAAAGTACATAATTTTCTCAAACTTGATTCATAAACAACTGTTTATTGTTATAAGTTTTACTTTGTGACCGCGATTTTAGCAAATAATCTCATCTATACAAAAGCATATTTCTAATCTATAGGCCTATACCCAGCAGTGGGGACACCCACTGCTGTTTTAATATGCTTATCATCATCATGATGATGATGATAAGCATATTAAAACATTATAACATTAATAGTATGGTATCCTTTTTGTTTTTTTTTTGCATTTTTCAATGCTATTTTTATACTTATGATATTTTTTTTATAGAAAAATAATGGAAAATATCAACTCGGCCACAAGTGAATTCTCAGAAGGGACTCGAACCCAATGCTCTAACCTCTGAGCTACCGAGACTTATGGTATGGTATCTATTCAACCGGCCGAATACAAATATATACAGTTGTATACAATGTTAACGAAATCTATCTATAGTAATAAAACAATACCATGACTGACAGACAACGTACAGAAGCTGAAATTTTCATACAGGATCCTTTAACGATGAAGGCGTAAAAAAGTACATAATTTTCTCAAACTTGATTCATAAACAACTGTTTATTGTTATAAGTTTTACTTTGTGACCGCGATTTTAGCAAATAATCTCATCTATACAAAAGCATATTTCTAATCTATAGGCCTATACCCAGCAGTGGGGACACCCACTGCTGTTTTAATATGCTTATCATCATCATGATGATGATGATAAGCATATTAAAACATTATAACATTAATAGTATGGTATCCTTTTTGTTTTTTTTTTTGCATTTTTCAATGCTATTTTTATACTTATGATATTTTTTTTATAGAAAAATAATGGAAAATATCAACTCGGCCACAAGTGAATTCTCAGAAGGGACTCGAACCCAATGCTCTAACCTCTGAGCTACCGAGACTTATGGTATGGTATCTATTCAACCGGCCGAATACAAATATATACAGTTGTATACAATGTTAACGAAATCTATCTATAGTAATAAAACAATACCATGACTGACAGACAACGTACAGAAGCTGAAATTTTCATACAGGATCCTTTAACGATGAAGGCGAGCAAGAAAGGATTTTTGACATTGCCACGGACTAGGGAACCACGCGGGTGAATTAACAATATGTATAGAACTAATAATAAATTCTTTGAAGTGATTCGACACAACTAAACTAAACAAACAGGTCTGATGAAATCTGGTGTTCCGAAAGACGTGTGTATTTCAATCCGCCATTTCCAACTGAGTTTTCTAGAGCTATTTTCAGTGTTTAATACTCTCAATAAAACTATGTCTATGCAACTACGTGTCAGTTACATCAGAGTGTTCAAAGTACACAGTGCAAATACTTCGTTCTAATGTTCACCTCTACGGCCCACTAATCAGGTTTATTGTTCATAATAATCTAAATAATCGTCCGTTTATCTTTGTCAGAACACCTCGGCCGTGTCCGTATGTGTCATCGTTTGAGCTTCTCTTAGGCGTAGGGTTGGCAAATCAGCAACATGTAAAAGATTAATACTGTGCTAATGCATAAAAATATTCTAGTGCCTATCTCTGATAGTGAAACAAGCGCTTGATGACTTGATAAAATATTACTTTCTCACAAAAAATGTGAGTAAAACATTACACATCAGCGTTTCTGTAATATAATTAACAATCTAGTAAATAAAAAAATACACAAATATTTATGCTTAATTTTTATATTTTTAATAAACGATTCCAACTCTATTCCATACTATAATGTTAGGAAGGAGACCTAGATTTTTCAGCAAGCATTTACGTATTTAGCTATGCAATGACTTGACTAAATGAAGCAAAAGCAACCCACATAACAGTAATTGACGGCACCTAAATCCTAAAATATTATGTTGCATCAAATCTCTGCAACTAAAAATGACTAAAATCCCAATACTTATCGTATGCCCTAATATCTTGTCAGAAAACCACTTGTAAGACGAATCGGTTTTCTCTTGTTTTTTTTTTATTATAATGTATCCTAATTGTGTCAACCCTGCAGTGACGAGATTTATTCGAGCACAAGAGACTGCAAACGCAGTCGCCGACCGATGGGTAGTCACTTGCGTGCGTTCACGACTAAAAATATTTAAGAAAAACATTTAAGTCTACACTTATCATACGCCCTGACATCCTAATTTTTATATGCAAGGAGGAGAAGTTTAGCCGTCATAATACCTGATGTTATTTAAATGATAAGGCTGAAAATGGAAGCGCGCTTCTTCCGGAATCCTCAACCACTGAAGAACTAGCTATCTTATCTCTAACTGCCGAAACACCACAAAGCTGAAACATTATTGTTATTAAGACTTAGATAAGATGGACATTCTATTATATGGTACGAAACTGCCAACCCTGTAGCAGTGACGTGATTTATTCGAGCAACAAGTGACTGCAAACGCTGTCGCTGACTGATCGCGATGGATTGTAACGTGCGCGCGCATTCACGTCTAAAAATATTTATAAAGATCATTTTAAGTCTAGCTTATTCTATAGTCTGATTTTTATTCAGTAGAGTAATTTGACAAGTGCAAATGTCATTTTGTAAAAATAATGCTGCTTTAAAATGTAGAGATAATGCTAATACAATTAAATTTGTGTAAGTGAATGAAATCAATATTTACTGAACTGGAACTGGATTTGAGCAAATCATTACGAAAAGCAGAAGCAGCTGTTTACAAAGTGACATTGGCACCTGTCAAATTACTGTACAGAATTAAAAATCCGACTGTATGCCCTAACATCCTTATTGTGGAAGGAGACCAAGATTTTTCAGCAAGCATTTACGTATTTAGCTATGCAATGACTTGACTACCATCCCCAAGCAGCAAAATCCAATCCTATAATTATCCTAAGACTACATATTTTTTAGTCGTATAGTAATCATATTAACGTTTATAGGGCTGGATTTGGGCGCACCTTATAGGATATTTCGTCCTATAGTAATTTTGTTACAGTCCGGTAAAGTGCAAATTGATTTTATTATTATTTTATTGAGTGCATCTACAAGATCACGGTGTCCTATAAAGATCTGGTAAATGCACTGAATCAGCGTGATTAGTCCTGTAACGATCTGGCGTATGCTACTACAAGCGTAATTGATCCAACAGTGGTCAGCGTAATGCCATAACTAGTGCGTTAATTTTGCATTCGTATGGTAATGGTGTAGTGACTTTGAATTTAGAAGAAAATAAAATATTTGCAAAAGATACGTAATTTATTTACTATTCATTATCGTAAAATAGGTTGATACTGTTTGTGTTTTCACTGTTATATAAAGAAATGAACTTGCGAAATAAATTTTATTGATAAAGTAATCGATGAAAATAAACATATTTTTATGCGCCTCAAAAGTAATCACAGTAATTATTTGTTTATTCATTAATTTATTAATAAATACAAGCTGTCATCAGGCTCCATATTGTAATGCATTTATCAGGAGCTTTATAATGTGTTTTAGTCAAAGTTAATGTTACTATAGGAGTATAATGGACACCATATTGTTTATTGTTTTAGGGGTCCTTATGAGAAAAACAACAGAAGTAAACGTATGCGAATAGATGTACTTATAGTTATAAATGAATAATATTATCAATGCTTAAAGTACTTTGAAACATTTTTATCATAATATCATTTCTTTGAAAATTTTATTTAGATTAATGTTATGCGTTTATATAATTGATTATATTTTCCCATGTATGCTAATCCATAACTTAATTTATACTTTTAAACGACCATGGAAATGCTTTCGTAGATCGGTTTCTGTTAAAATCCATACTGACAATTTAACTTTTATGGTCACTATCAATAAAATATTTAGTTTATTAGCAAAAAATCATAAAAGTAAATAACGTCTTGTGAGTTGTAACTTACGCTAGTAATTATAGTTTTTACTGTTAGTATTGAGAAGTGTGTGGGCATCCCTTGGTAATGCAAATTTGATTCATTTATTTAAAATCACAGATAGTTCCGTCAAAGATGAATGTGATATATTATTCTTAACAGCCCATTATTTTATATTTTCCTGCAATTCAGAATTTTCATCAAAGTCAGTGCGGTTATGGTCATCAGATTCGCCATCACTGCTATCACTTTCATAATCTTCTTGATTATAACATTTTGATGAATCAGCGTCGTAGTTTTTATTGGGTCTATTTCCATATTATATTGTACGGAACCATCACAAACTTTACCAGACTATTTTTCAATCTCGGAAGTTATCGATTCGAACTCTGACCTGGATTTCATTTCTAGACATTTTTTGCAACTCTTCTTCTATAACTGCCACTGCGTTTAAATCGTTTCCATTTTTTAAAATCTGTAGTCTTTTGAAATACTTTACCAAACACCACAGCATGAAAACAAAATGGCTGTGGACAACCAATCAATCTAGTAATAGCATATGCAGGACACGTATAAGTAAATTCTTACCTATATTAGCAGCAGGAATGAAAGTGCGGTGCTAGTGTTCCATTAGCAGTCACGTCAAAGACAAATCAATCTTATAGTATCTTCGACCTATAGTAGCCTAGACCCAAAACGTTTACAGGACAACTTTTCTTATAGAAGAATTAAACAAAACGTTAAAAAGATTAAATAGTCTTACCCAATGTATTTATAGGAGCATAGCTAATTATCATTATAATATGCACTTATAAGACTGCTAGTACCTATAAGAATCATATAATCAAATCCTCTAAACGTTTACAAAACTATGTAACAGGATCGAAAGCGCTTGTAGCATTAACAGTTTTATACGATGTTCTTGTAAGCGTTTATAAGACTACGTAATAGGATTGAATGTGCTTGTAGAGTAAATCGTCCCCTAGGCTACTTTTATAAGATCAGTGATCTCAACTAATGCCTCTATAAGTATCCTATAAGACGTTTAATCTTATAATCCAACGATTATAGGAAAATTTTGCTGCTTGGGTCATGCAGCAAAATCAAACCACATAACAGTAATTGACGTCACCTAAAACCTAAAATATTATGTGGCATCAAATCTCTGCCACTGAAAATTACTAAAATCCACTTATCGTATGCCCTAATATCCAGAGAACCACTTGTGATACGAATCGGTTTTCTCTTGTCTTTATTTTCTATTAAAATGTATCCTAATTGTGTCAACCCTGCAGTAGTGACGTGAAATATTCGCGCAACGCGTGACTGCAAACGCAGTCGCTGACTGATCGCGATACATAGTCACGTGCGCGCGCGTTCACGACTAAAAACATTTACCTATATGAAAAATTCTAAAGTACTAGAATTGAGGGTTTTCAAAATGATTTAGAGCTAGCGGCCGCCCCCGGTTTTACCCGGGCTGGTTCCCAATCCCGTGGGAATATTAGAATAAAAAGTATAATGTGTTTTAATCCAGGCTACCTACTATAAAATGTGTGCCAAATTTCATTCAAATCTGTTCAGTATTTTTTGCGTGAAAGAGTAACAATAACAAACGTCCACTCCACCTATTTTCACAAGCTTTCGCATTAACAATTGTTTGAAATATTTCATTAACCCATAAATTGATGGATATAAACGTCCGATGAGAATAAACTACACACAAGTATTTATCTGACTACTAACGATTATAATAATATTCACATGTTTATGGCATTCTGTAAAGACATCGATTGCTTAATTAAATTTGAAATATAATTGAGATTAGATTTTTTTTAATCATGTTTGAGTTTAATTGTATTGTAGTAGCAAAGGCCCGTGCTTGTTTAAAATACATAATTACCACGAATTATTAATTAAAATCATTAATACTAGCGGCCGCTTGTTGTTTCACCTGCGTAATTCCCCGTCCCGTGGGAATATCGGGATAAAAATTATCATAAAATTTATCACTATTTGTGTACCAAATTTCATGCAAACCCGTTCAGTAGTTTCTGAGCCTATTCAATGCAAGCAAACAGTCAAATCTTTTTTCTTTATAATATTAGTATAGATGAGAGATTGAAACTGATTATAAATACTGTCATTTTTGTTTCGTTCGTGTGATTTTTATTTTAGACTGTTATCAATATATTAAATTTAAATAAATTATAATTAACGTATGTTGTAATTCAAAAAGTGTTTTGTTATAATTTGCTAAAAATAATTATTGTTTGTTCGTATTATACATTAATCTTTTTTTATTCCAATTTATAATATAGATTATAATTATTAAAAGCTGATCAACTGACCACTTTTCAATGCTATGCTTCATGTTGTTGCAAACAGCCAATCAGGTTCGAGTGTGGTGGGGCGAACTGAGTGGGGATTGTACTCCGACACAGCTTAGCCTGACACATTCGAGTCAGTCTTTAATTGTAACTCTCAGTGAATAGTGGTCTCTACTTATGCTGGCGAATTTATTGATAAATAGTGTAATAAAGGTTGTTATTATAATATCCGAGTGCTTTATTCTTACAAAACGTATATCTTAAGTTTTGGCGCGCACGGTACATTTAAATAAAACAACTTTTACGGATTTTGAGCGCGCTGTATTTCACGAGTTAATAATAATAATAAATAAATAATTAATTCAATAATCAAAACATTACAGCGTTAAAAACTTATAGCCTAGAAAATTTTACTGTCCGTGTTACAGTTAAGATCTAACTGTCCGTGTTTTTTAAGGTTTTTTGTTTTCCCAACGTTGCGGCACCTTTTTTAGCTGCCGTGGTAATCCCGTGACAAATATATTAACACTGTTTTATTTCAATGAATTATAACTGAATTCATAATTATATTACCAAGTCATGACATGAAGATTTTTTTTTGCGTATTGACGATCATGTACATGTGGAATGTAATAAAAGAGGAAGCAAGAAAAATATGTACAGTAACGAACAATGACGTGTATATGTCGAAGCCAACTGGTTAAATCAGCCGTTCAAGTGGAGGGCTAGCCCCTTAATTAAACGCCGGCATTTCGTAAAATGGCTTCACTTTACAACCATATCGCATAGACGCACTCGGAAACAAAGCTCTCTGTCCACATTTTTTTTACTATTTTATTTATTAAAGTTAACACATTATAATATAACATGAAAACAGTGTCACAAAAACTTACTTAGGTTTAACCTTACACTGTTTGGCTTCATCATCTTGTACAATCATACAATTAATTTAAATAACAATCAATATTGTTTTGTATGGGTGTCATTCAAATTGTAATGTGACAAGGTTTCTTAGTGTTCTATGATAAATTTTAAATAGAAAACATTGGAAAAAATCAACTCGGCCACAAATAAATTCTCCGATGGGACTCGAACCCACGACCTTTGGAAATGCCAAGGGTTTCCAAAGGTCGTGGGTCGTGTCCCATATGAGAATTCACTTGTGGCCTGAGTTGAATTTTTCCAATATTTTTCTATTTAAAATTTATCATAAGTATAAAAATAGCATTGAAAAACGCAAACATTAAAAAATCATAGTGTTTCTATGTCAATGCACGTGACTGTCCCTACGTTTCGATCGTAGCAAGTGCAAAGAAGACATCTATTCTCTTCCTAACCCTATGGTAAACGCGTGATTATTCGTATGTCTCATAAAATTTCATCTAAATATAAGATTTTAAAGTAATCTTTTACATGCCTGGAAATACGTGCCAAATCTTAAAACGCGTAGCCCTCAGCCAAACACGGCGGAGTCAACGCAAACAGCTCAACACTAAATAAGGGCGTCGTATGAATATTCATCTTGAGAAATCGACGACAAGACACGGAATAGCGTGGGGTATCAACTTAAAAGAGATTTGAGACAAAACTGTCAATTCATAACTAAATACTTAAATAAATAATTGCATACAATCATACCAATTATCTAGCCCACGTTCTAGCACACGAAGTTTCATGAAGAACTAAGTTATGGATACAAGATAACGGATAAACAAACTTATAGACTTTTTTTCGTAAATACATACATAACATTACATATGACGTAGGAGGATTAGATAAATAGAATTTTCGCAAAAATCCTAGAGATATTGCAAAAACACGGATATTAGACATTGGTGTTGACATTTACTGAAAAAAGATAGGGTTTTTGCAAAAATACTGGTTGCTTGGTAACATTAGATATTCTTTACTCTGATTGGCTTAATTTTTGGTTGCTTGCTAACTCTTATTCTGATTGGTTCATAGAAAGTTTACTACACGTGAGAGAATAGATTGACATTTGAAACGTCAAGTCGTCAACCAATCAGAGAAGATGTTGTTTTGGACGGTCCGACCAGCCAATCAGTGTTCTTATTTCATAATAGCCAAAGATAATTTTCCTTATCTTACTAAGGCAACCCGATTTTTTGCAAAATCCCTATCTTTTTTCAGTAGAATTGAGAAATGACAACACCATTGTCCAATTATCCGTAGTTTCGCAATATCCCTAGGATTTTCGCAAAAAATCGCTTTATCTAATTATCCTGCGACACAATATACATAATATACATATTAAACACCCAGACCAAGACATATAGACATGTTCATGCACACAAATATTTGTCTTGTTCGGGGAGCGAACCCGGGACCTCCGGCGAATATTGTGAAAGTGAAATACTACTTTTCATAGAGATACTAGCTTCCGCCTGCGGTATCATCCGCGTGGTTCCCGTTCCCGTGGTAATATCGGGATCAAAAGAAGCCTATGTAACTCCGTCCTTTCAACTAACCCTATGCCAAAAAATAAAGAAGATTGGTTGCTAAGTAAGGGTGTCAAGGAAGGACAAACAAACACACTTTCGCATTTATCCTATAAGTTAGGATGTTGTTTATTTCTCGCTTTAAGTTCATCGCTTGCACCACACCGACCGCGAGATACGATCGTGGCGAAAACGGCAAATGTTGTACAGTAACCGATTAAATTTAGTTGAACTTAAAATTGGGTCCTCTGCGCCCGCTGCCTCTTGCGCTCTTCCTTTCATGGGGGGTTACTGACGATTCTAACTTGACACTTTTATGTGTAATATTTTTTCTGTGATAATTCGGTCGCCATTATAGTAAACCGGTTTTGTACAGACAGTCAGCCGAAAATCACAAAGTACTTGTGTACAGTATAAAAACATTTTATGAAAAAAAATCAAACCGACTTCAAAAAGTAAAAAATAAAACTTTTGGAGTCGGTGCCAGCCAAAGCATTCTACATTGCGCTTCTATTAACTATATTTTTTTTTGGCCTTAGCTAACTAGCACCGACTCCAAAAGTTTTATTTTTTACTGTTTGAAGTCGGTTTGATTTTTTTTTATAAAATGTTTTTATTTCAGTTTTTTTTTGTTACATTATGTGCCGTTACTTACAGTAAAAATCAGCCCATACACAACAATGATGTCATCTAGGTATACGACTACTTGCCAAAAGGTGATTGATATTTTTATTATGAAAAAACTACTAGCCAGATCTTCGTAAAAATTATATGGGACCACACATAAACCATTTTCTTTCAGATAAAAAGAGAATTATAAAAATCTGTTAACAACTGGCGAAGTTATGATGGAACATACATAAAAAAAAAAAAACAGTCGACTTGAGAACCTCCACCTTTTTTTGAAGTCGGTTAAAAATAAATGTACCAGGCTAGCATACCCAACCAGGAGTTATTTTAGATGTTATGAACTTTTGGATTCGGACAAAGTGTCCGAACTGTTTAGTCCGAAACGTCAGTAAGTAACCCCCTCGTGGAGAATCAAATAATCTCAACGTTAAATGTATTCTAGGCACATTCATTGAAAAGCTTTTAAGAGGTTTTTTAACGAATAGATTTACTTTTTGTTTTAATTAACTTGGCATTAAATTGAGTTTCTTAGGGAACGGAATAATGCTCAGAAACCTGAATAAAAAGTAGAATGTATTTATACAGAAACAGTGAAAAATAAATTTTTAACAAGAAAATATACTAGAAAAAAGCAATTTTTCTCATGTCGCCCTGACTAATTCGAACCCGCATCCTTAGGAGTCCGGCCCAATGTACTAACCAATTATGCTACAGAGACCTATGAGGACACGTCGAATTTTTCACATAAAAATAGCAATGTAAAATGTAACATTAAAAAGTTATAATTAGATGGCTGTTTCATCTTAATCGATAGTTAAACATTAATAAAAATGTTTCTATCGAATGCGAGGATATTCCTCTCATTGATGAAGCGACGGTGGCCAACACCGTAGTTAGGTGAATATACTAGAAAATTCGACGTGTACTCATAGGTCTCTGTAGCATAATTGGTTAGTGCATTAGGCCGGACTCCTAAGGATGCGGGTTCGAATCCCGTCAGGGCGACGTGAGCCAAATTGCTTTTTTTTGTACCTATATTTTCTTGTTTAAAATTTATCACATAAAAATAGCATTGTAAAATGCAAAATTAAAAAGTTATAAACAGTAAAAAATAGTTGAGTAACTCAGATACAGGCATAATTTTTCAAACCAGACAACATGTCATTGGCTGGTATCATTATCAACCAATGTTAATGAAAATATGAGAGCGCCATTTGGCCTTTTTTTATTCCTGACGGGGAGATTCTTAGTCTTTACCATACCTGATGTTAAGTATTGATAAGGCTAAAGATGGAAGCGAGCCTCTCCCGGAATCCTCAACCACTGAGGAACTGAGGATCTTATCTCTAACTGCCGGAACACAACAATGCTGAAAACATTGTTGTTATGGCGTCAGACTTAGATAAGATGGTGGTAGCTAGCCAGGCGGACTCACAACAAGTCCTACCACCAACCAAAAACAATATTACTTCAACATTGCTAATAGCTCATATTAAGGTCACTTTTTAATTTGACGACTCTGTGTGAAATAAAACAGGGAGAAAAAAATTGCCCTTGACGAGTTTATTGCCGGTTCTTCTCGTTACAAGGTCTCCCGCTGTAGGGTTTGTGAACCGATGGCGTAGCTTCTTTGACGTTCATAAGTACTGGTAACAGCCTAGACTGAATAAATGATATTGTTTTTTTTTTACTTATTAAGATCTCAAGGGGTCAAACTGAAAGTCTTGCGTTTATGAAGTTTACTTTAGAAATTAAATCTCTCTATAAGTGGTAACAATATTCAATACTTATAGTAAATTTTAAATAGAAAAATATTGGAAAAAATTAACTCGGCCACAAGTGAATTCTCAGACGGGAATCGAACCCGCGACCTTTGGAAATCCGGTCCAATGCTCTAAACGCTGAGCTACCGAGACTTAACCTAAGTAATTAAAATAGCATTGAAAAATGCAAAAATTACAAAATATTCAATACTTTGGTAGGTATGTGCTTTTCCAAATTGGCAACAAATAATATTGCAAAAATCACAATTTCCATTTGCGCCTCGTCTTACAATATCAAAGATTTAAATCTCATAATTATGTTTTAAACGTCAGTCTTAAATAAAACAAATATGTATGTAAACACAATTTAAATATCAGCCATTTTGCTAATTTCATGTTCCATATTTGAATTTCTCGATTCGATGGTGCCAATTTAGCTCCAACGTTCTCATTTAAGAAGAGATCTTATCTTCTTGATCTTACAGCCCATTTTACAACGATCCTCTCACTAAGGACTCCATAATATCGACTTAATGTAAATGGGATTAGGGTTGAAAATCTTCGCTATTAGTATTAGATATTATCGGTGAGTACACTTAGGCATTAAATATTTGCGTTAAACTAAATTGAGCTTTGTTACTTTGAGCAGAATGTTGAAATTTAATCGTGGATTTCGAATTTGTGTAGAAGAGTACTAAGCTAAGATGTTTTGATTTCGTACTGCGAACTATATCGTTCTTGTTCATGAGAATTGTTAAGGATATTTATTGCTTTTCGGCGTAATAATAAATGTCTTTGTAAGATGGATTTTGTGTATTTCTGGTGATTTACGGATTTAGTATCTGTTCGGCTAGTGACGTTATGATGCCGTTATCGGATAATAAATATTTATGTACGATTCGATAGAAAAACTACAATGTAATAAATGGTGACGCGGAATTACATTTTTAGGTTGTCATTGTATGAACAGAAATAGAGTTCTTTCTAGTTATTTAAGTATATTACTTTGTATAAAATAATAAAACTATAACATACAGGGCGTTATTTAAGTTGATTTTAAGTATCAACCATAATCTTTCCACATGTACTTTCACACATTTCTTTTTATGTCCCTTCATTATTAATAATGAACGAAACTTCGAACCGTGGTACGCTGATCATTAATCAATTAAAAAACCAATATACCTAATTATTCGATAGACCTGAACCAAATCATAAAAAATAGTAATAATACGAAAACATTCACAAATAAAACAAAGACAGAACTTAGGTGTGACTTATGTTTGTCGCTTACAAAGAAAATTATCACATCAACCATTTAAAATTGTAAATTTACCATCACACCATTTATAAAAAAAAAAGTTAACGACAAAATGGCGACACGGTTCTGTTTCCGATGTAGGTGTGATAAATTTCTGTTAACATTCATTAAATCCCTTGGTATAACGCGTCCACTTCGGTCGCGTCACTCACACTATACATTAACTTTTTAAACTTTTGAGTTAATATATACATTTTAAAACTAACAAATGTATAAAAGGAAAGGAAAAGAATAAATATTGAGGCTTTATATCTATTAGATTATAATCTAAAAAAAGTACAATACCTATTCGATCAGAAAGTTTGATACAGCTGATATTTTTTCGCAATTTCTTTGCAAGTAATAAGTATTTGTTATGCAAGGCTGGAAAGTTGGATTTCGCGGCGATTTAGCTATATTGATACCTGAGAAAGCAAAGGATTCTAGTATTCAACCACGAGCGCAGCGAGTGATTCAAAGAATGAATCCTGAGCGTAGTGAAGGTTTCAAAGGTACGAGACGCTAAACACTTTTCTGCCGAACGCAACACACAATTTTTCACCTGATAACAGCGAGGAAAATTTTTCACTGTCAACTTCAGGTAAAAAAATCTTTTAACATAAAGTTAAATCGAAATATACCTTATTTATGTTGTTTTAATGATATAAAAAACTAAAAGAATAAAAATGGAGTATTATTGTTAATTCAAAGTTATTTAAAATAGGAATAATTTGTTACTTATAATAACAATAAACAACGATACGGTTAATGTTCACATTGACATGAGGCTACAAGGACAAAGACAATTTAAAAATAAAGGTTTATATCAAGTTCTGAAATCAAATCATAGGTCGTGAAATCTCACCCAGCCTAGCTAAATATAAAATTTTAATCTTATTGTTATCGTTTTTATGATTCAAGGAACTAAATAATATAATAAAACCAAAACGATGTATTTTATGTTATAAATAACTTTGAATTAATAATACTAATACAGTATTAATATTATTTATTCAAAGTTATTTAAAATAAGAATAAAATGTTACATAAAAAGTCAATAGTGCGACATATTTTTAGTTTTCAAATTAAAAAAGTAAATACCACGCTAGGCCGCAAAATGAGATTTTCCACGCAGAAATTGAATGACAAAACCTCCTTTTCCGAGCGTTTGAGGTGAAAAAGATTTTTGTATTGATGGATACTGGTATTATTACCTACAGGTTTCTGGTTACAAAAATACAGTTTATAAAACAATAAACAATAATCTTTATTGACAAACACAGACTTTGAATAATACAGTTTATAGTACAACGGAAACGTTTTCTTGGAAAGTATCAAGGTTAAATAAATAATTCAAATTAAATACCTGTTAATGTTCTATTATTTGTAATATTAACGATTTCTTTATATCTATTACTTTTTAAATAAAGCTCCCTAAATAACTCTACTGATCAACCAGCTCCCGACTGTACCTACATATATAGTGTTTTGTTATTAATTTTTGTCAAGAGCGATCAAAAAGAACCAACCAAATTACACACCAGAATATTTCCGCTAAGTTGGTTAACAACATAAAAAATACGTATATCTCTGTTAATTTTTACGTTTTCACGCAACCCCTTTTTACATTTCGGTACATAATCGTATTTTAAGGATGGGACCAACGGGACACGATTTATTTTACATCATACATTAATTTTGTGCTGTGCAATTAATTCGTTCTTTGCTGTATGATGAATATTTAAAGTATACTTAAATGAAACAGTAAAATACAAGTCAACAGCACGTCATTTACGTGTTGACCTTGGGAGCGCCCTTTTGTCCTACGTAATGGGCGTTTTTCCATTAGCCGACACGACACCGATACCAGCACCGACACCGATACCATTTTTTCACCGGGCCGACTGAAGGGGTTGCAATGTACGAAAATTGAAAATATATGGCACGTCTTTCCTTCCGCTCTGCAAAACTGCATGTGTGTTGAATACGTACGTGTGCGAGGTGTGCGCGTGCGCGGGGCGGGGTAGAGCAAACCGATAGCCTGGTACAAACAAGTTAGCAGCGCCTGCTAGTTAGCAGGCACAAAATAGACTTCTAAACCACGTGTCAGTTGTTATTGTTTTGTAGTGTAGAAACAAAAAAAAAAAAAAAAAAAAAAAAAAAAGTTTCTGAGATCTCGATGCGTACATACATACGTACGTACGGACGGAGAGAGAGGGATTATAAGACTTTTCTAAACTTTAGAGTTTAGAAGTCTAAAAAACTGAGTGTCGTGACGTGTCGGTGCCGTCCAGTGGAAAATATACCCGTGATAAATATATGGTTGATATACTCAAGTGTCGCACTAAGCGTTTTGACCCAACATTCATCATCCGCACCGCTAAAGAGTGGAACTCCTTGCCTCAGTCTGTGTTTCCTGACACTTACAATTTGGGGGTCTTCAAGGCACGAGTGAATAGGTATCTTCTAGGCAAGCGCGTTACATCCTAGATCGCATCTTCGCTTTTCATCAGGCAAGATAGCGGTCAAGCGCTTTACCTATCTAATAATAAAAAAAAATAAAAAAAACAGAGCGCTGGCCATGGTGCCGTGTCGGAGTCATGCCGTTGTCATGTCGGTGTCGTGTTGGCTAATGCAAAAACGCCCAATAGCGGCAATTTTCGTAGTGCAAGTGTAAAGACTGACGTGCTGTTAACTGTACATTGCATCGCTATTCAGGTACACCAAATAAGTATCTACCTACGCGATCAGGGGCCTTACCGAATAAGAATACTTATGCATAAGAATCCGAGACCTCTTGATCTGTTACGGGTGGTGGCGTTACAACACTAGTCTACAGCAGCGGTGGGCAAATTTAGTACGCGCAAGAAAAAATACCGGTCAAGAGCGAGTGCGCCGCACGGACGATGCGCATGCGCTCCATGCTTACTTGGACTTCTGGAGGTAAAAAAGTTATTTTCTGTGTATCTTTAAAATCTAAATATAAATATTAATTTCAATTTATAAAAGATGATTCATTTCTTTATGTGTATTTAATAAATCTGTGGCTATTATTTTGGAACTTGTTAAAAAAAGGGATTCTCAATCATTGCTAAGTAAAAAATACCGGTCAAGAGCGAGTGCGCCGCACGGACGATGCGCATGCGCTCCATGCTTACTTGGACTTCTGGATGTAAAAAAGTTATTTTCTGTGTATCTTTTTAATCTAAATATAAATATTAATTTCAATTTATAAAAGATTCATTTGTTTATGTGTATTTAATAAATCTGTGGCTATTATTTTGGAACTTGTTAAAAACGGGATTCTCAATCACTCCTAAGTATCTCCGGAAGGGTCACATTTTATTACCATTTTGGTACGGAACCCTAACAAGAATCTATACCGTACCTATTCCTTAACAACTTCAAGAACCAACACACTTCTTAAAAACAAAAGCCAACCAATCTAATTTCACAACCATCAATATTTCATCAAAACACAAACAAATGAAACAAGATCAGAATTTCCATACAATTGCGAGAACTAGACATTAAATTATCGCTTCATCGCCATAAATTGTATCGCGCCTAAACACACACATACAAATTAGGGTAGTAACACACGAAGATTGTTAACTCGTCTTTGTGTAAGACGGTGCTAAAATAAACCTGTCGTCAAACCAATGGACGGACAGTAAGAGTCGTTTGACGAAGAATATGTGGCTTCTGCAGCCAAAGAAAGCTATTTATCAATTAACAATTGGTTCAGATTTAGCGGACGTAAAGGTCTTTACACACTACTATTTTTTTACAGTGCGCCTGCAAATATAGTATAATCGGTACTGTAGTATGTCGATGATCCGTGACGCACAAAGGAATGTCTAACTTCTTTTTTTTTTTATTTATATATTTCCAAATTTTACATTTAAGTTTACAATATTTTACTTCGCCAAACTGAAATCACAGTTTGTAGGCGTTGCGCTCATTTCATTTTATTTTATACTTAATGCTATTAACTTATTAACTATGGCTCGCATAGGTAACAATATTACTTAATAATTCATAATTTTAATAGTTATTAATTATTTAAATGATTACATTTTATTAATACTAACATGCACCTAATTTCTGCCCGAATGTGAAAGTCCGATTTCCGTATAAGAGATTTTTTTTGTATGCTCTGTCAAGTAGAGTCCGATACACTACTACTATTTATAATAAGCCACATACGATCTGTAGTATTGTGTGTCAAGTCCGATCCGTGAAGCGCAAGGGAATGCCAAACTTCTGCTCGGATGCCGGGTTGCATCTTCGCACAAGATTTTTTTTCATGCACTGACTAAGTTTTGTCCGATATCCGTGAAGCGCCGAGGAATGTCTAATTTCTGCTCAAATCTCCGGATTCGATTTCTGCATAAGACAAACACTTGCGTGTATAATCAAATTTTCTTAAATACGAGACTTAGACATACCTACTTCATCGTGTAGTCTTGTCTTGTCGTAACAAAAAGTCGCAGTGTGTAAACAGCCTAAATAAAACCCAAGTTTTATGGCAGATTTTTTGTTTTAAACCCATAAATAAAATAACAAACAGAAAACAAAAGTTTACTTTTCTTATTTCTCTTGCCAAATAATAAAAATCTTTAATATGAAGGTAATACGCTAGTATAAAATCTAAAGAATTTGAAATCTGAAAAGTTTAAAGCTTTTTCAATTTGGTACCTTTCAAAAGCTATAATGTTCAACATTTCGAGTGTATATTTCATTCGTAAATTGTTTTGTTTTAACTATGCGGGTTTTTAAACTACTTACTTCAACATTTCATACAGTAATGACCAAAATTTACAACTTTTTCATTAATTAACTTCAAAACTGCATAAAAGTAAAAACAATCATTTCACAAAAAATAAAAAAAACACTGTCGAAATGTCTAAGATTCTAGCTTATGGAAGGTACCAAATTTGGCAAAACATCAAGATTATTATTGTAGCAAGATTTACTATAATAATCCCTCACTTACACACTCTTTCTCTTCTTTTCTCCGCCCTGTTCCTCCCAAACTACCTATCCTAGACTTTCTATCCTCAACTTCACTACGCACTTTGCGTTCTTCCTTTAATCTTTCTCTCGCTACTTCCTGTCACTCAACTGATTTCTTCTCCTACTCCTATTCGGAAAGCTCTTACTTTGGCATCTTTTCGCGATCAAGTTAAAAAGCATTTCCTTTCTTTTTCTTAATATTAACTTATTATTTATTTGTATATTTTCCTTTTCAATTCCATTATATTATACTTTATTTCTTTTATTTATATTATGTACATCTATATCAACTATCCTTCCCATAATTGCACCTCTTTTTCCTCTTCGTTACCTATTATTTTTCTTACCAAGGTTGCCTGGAAGAGATTGATATTTAGCAATAAGGCCGCCTTTTTAAGTATGCTTTCTGTCTGTTTTTGTTTTATTGTTTGTCTTTGTGTGCAATAAAGTGTTTTTTATTATTATTATTTATTAATCCCTCTACGAAAACGGGTATTTTTTTATGAAAATCATTGAGTGATCGCAGACATTATTTTTATGTCCTTTTCTTACTAAGACATTTTTCTAATGGTCTCCAAATCGTTACTGAAAAAATTATAAAATCTAACAAGTGTCAATTTGGACAAAGTGTCCCAACTTATTTTGTTCCACCTTCGCGCTTCGACCCTCAGCATTATCATTACTTAACATCAGGGCCCTTATTCACTATGACCACTTAGCGATTCCTTGCTCAAACCACGCCAATGTCGTACTTGGTTTTGACATTTTCAAAAGTCGTTTTCTCCGTGATACTTCAAAATTATAGAGTTATTGTACAAGTACATGAAAGTCACAAGTTGTATAATTAATAAACAAGTAAAATAACTTTAAATTTTTTAAGTGTCATAGAGAAAAAGAATTTTGAAAATGTCGAAACCAAATACGACATTCGCGTGGTTTGAGCAAGGTCATAGTGAATACGGGCCCAGGTATGATGATGGATAGAGGTCTCCCCGTTGATAAGAGAGAAAAAAACGTCAGTTACCAAACGTTGGATCTCATTCCAATGATCACAAAGCGAACAGTCAACAGTCGTAGGCCGTCAGTCCTGCGCTCGTAACTGCGTCAATAAGCCCGTAAAACTGATGCACAATACGCGCAAACTTCTAACTCTATCAGCGGGTTAAATCCGAATCAGTATTGCCAAACGCCTGCTTTAATTAAACAACGCATTAACATTTGCACTGATTATTTGGTTAGATTTTGACGACCTTCGTAGTCCAATTATTTATCTTGACATGTCTAATTCTAAATCACGTACCTAATCTTCTTCCTTCTTTCCTTCTAAATTTCCTAGTCTCATATGACGCTTAGAGTATATTTTTAATTTCAATAAATGCAATTGTGTGTGACAGTCTTGTCGATAATATAAATTTTCCGACGATAGACTTATAAGTAATAGTCATACTGCGCTATCTATGGAAACGTGTCGAAACGTCGCAAAATAGAAAATGCCATAAAATAACACGCATTATAAAAGTGTAAATGAAAAGCACGTTTTAATCTTTTTTTTTAACTATCATTTATGTGCTCTTCACCTACGATCGGTTTTTCACTACTGGCATTCAACGGCTTTCTTTCAGATACATTGTAAAATACATTTTTTTTTCTTTTGAACCGTCTAATCAAAGGGACACAGTATCTTATTCCTTCTTAAAAAAAGAGAACCGCCTCTGTGGTCTAGTGGTACAACCACCGGTATCAAACCCAGGGGTCCCGGGTTCGATTCCCAGCGGGGGTACATAATTGTATTCGGTTTGGTTGGTGGTAGGAGGCCCGCCTGGCTAGCTACCACCATCTTATCTAAGCCTGACGCCATAACAACAATGTTTTCAGCATTGTTGTGTTCCGGCAGTTCGAGATAAGATAGCCAGTTCCTCAGTGGTTGAGGATGCCGGGAAAGGCTCGCTTCCATCTTCAGCCTTATCAATACTTAACATCATGTATGATGAAGACTAAGAGTCTCCCCGTCAATTAATAATAAAAGAACAAAAAATAATAATAAGGATACCAGTAACAACGTTAAAATTAGGTCACCATCACATTATCCTTTCAACAACGTCTCTGTGACAAAATTTATTTTATTTAAATGCTGTTTCATTAGGCAACGGGTGTGATACGAGACGTATAGATAGATTAATTAACTGCTCGAATCTCTTGAGTGGCACCAAATCACGTAAAGAGTGTTTAAAAGATAGAAGAGGTCTTTGGTATCGAGATATACGAAAAATCACGGGGAAGTAGTAACACCATGTCTTGGTCTGACATTAGGACTATTGAAAGATTAATTTTTATTAATCGTTTAATGGTTTCATCAGGAAACGGGACTGTCGCGAGTCGTATGTATTAATTCACTTCTTAAAATGATAAAAGAGGTCTATGGTACTGAGATATACCGAGAGTAATTTAGGCTGTGCGTTGATTGATATTTAAGACAGTCTGGACTTTCCATTTTATATATAATACATAAAACATATACGTTAAGTAAGAGTAAGTGTTGCTTTAAAAAAGTATCGCTATTTTACTTACACAACTTTTTTTACTCAAGTAATAATCAGTGTATCATATGATATTATCAAGAACACACGTGTTATGAACATAAATACGAATTAAAAAGTCTCTCGTTCAAATTATGCAAATCGTAACACGCCAGGAAGACATAAATAAGATTAAACAAATCGTATTTGATGCAGAAACAGATGATACTACCCACGATCCACGAAAAGATGCTTGGGTCATTCGAATGTCCTTCGTTAACTTTGCCAAGAATAAATGTGAAGGCAAAAAACCTATTAGCGATGATTTAAAATACAATCTGAAGTTCTTTCCATCCTTTTTTATACAAAATTTGTTTGATCAGTTTATAAGAAAATAACTAATTTATGCTTATACGGTCAACAGTCGCTTTATATGATGTTATTTTCGAACTCTCGTCGCCTTCGTCATATGAGTGTTTTAGAAGTCAAAGAGTCAAGTTTGATGTGCCGGTAGCACTAAAATAGCTGGCATAGTCAGATTTTTTAATTACTTTAGACTAGACTAGCGGCCGCCCGCGGTTTCACCCGCGTGGTTCCCGCTCCCGGGGGAATGTCGGGATAAAAAGTAGCCTTTTTAAATCTAGGCTATTAACAATCTGTGTGCCAAATTTCTGTTCAGTAGTTTTTGCGTGAAAGAGTAACGAACATCCATCCATCCAAACATCCTCACAAACTTTCGAAAAAAACAACTCGAAATTAAAAAATCATTGGTAATCATTGGTATTGGCTGTTGCGTCTTAATCGATCGTTAAACACCTGAAAAGATGTTTCTTTCGAAAGCAAGAATATTGATGTGACAACGCGCCGGCCTACAGTGTATTAATAATATAAAAGTATTGGAGAATTTCACGGTGGTTCGCAAGTCTCGGTAGCTCAGTGGTTAGAGCATTGGACCGGATTTCCAAAGGTCGTGAGTTCGTGTCCCATCTGAGAATTCACTTGTGAAAGCAAGAATATTGATGTGACAACGCGCCGGCCTACAGTGTATTAATAATATAAAAGTATTGGAGAATTTCACGGTGGTTCGCAAGTCTCGGTAGCTCAGTGGTTAGAGCATTGGACCGGATTTCCAAAGGTCGTGAGTTCGTGTCCCATCTGAGAATTCACTTGTGGCCGAGTTTATTTTTTTTTCAATATTTTTCTATTTAAAATTTATCATAAGGATAGGATTAGTGAATTAGTCAGTTGATTCCAATATTTTCCCACTATACAACTTTGCATTCACTAGAAAATGTTTAGATCAGAAAGTAAAACAAAACGTATCATGCCTGCAGCCCTAGTATGAGCAGCTTTTATCGACACACGTAGCTCGATAGCGTGTCACTGTCTCGCTCACATCTTAGCGGGGTAAGCAAGACTGCATCGTGTGCCACATCATATCGCGTGATATAGTGGTATTCCTGGTAGGGGTGCTGGTCAAATTGAAGACATGTGTTTTTTTCTGCATTTATCTTATTCAAACTCCCAATTTTTTTCAACATCATGGTGTTACTACAAACTAGGGTAGGGCTGAGCCGACCCCATAATCTATCTAGAGGCGGACGTTCTGATGGGATTACGCGGGGTTAACTTAATTTACTGCACTCTCCATTGCGAGCCAGCAGCTTTTTTTTTTCTTATATCATCATTAAGTTTATAAAGGTTATCGACAATCGGAGCTTGATAAAATGTCATTGTCTCGTTTACATCTTAGCGGGGAAAGCAAGACAGCATCATACGCCAGATCTATGGCGTGATATAGCGGTGTTTATGCTAGGGGGGCTGAGCAAATTGGAGACATTTTGTTTTTTTTTTGCATTTATTTCAAATTTTCAATATTTTTCCATATCATGGTGTTACTGCTAAGGGTAGGGCTGACCCGACCCCATAATCTCTCTAGAGGCGGACGTATTGATGGGATTACAAGGCTAACTCAATTTACTGCACTGTCCAATGCGAGCCAGCTGAGCTTTGTTTAAATCGATTTAAAAATTTAGGGTGAATTCGGATTGAACATCAACGATTCTCTTTGTCTGGTCATTTGGACACACTTATGTATGTTGGACTGCACCTTCTCAGTTTAATGCTAACTATTACTTTAAAGGTTGGCAAAATAGGATTGACAGCTTTGACTACACTTGAAAGTTCGAAAAGCGTGTGGGATTTGTCAACTAAAGTTAATTGGTACAAACACACTACACCTGCCTGTCCATTGAAATCTAGAAAAGAAGCAAAAATGCTGTTTTCGTTCATTTGATATACAAGAATAATAATACTACTAAGCAAGAGTGATTGCTTCAAAACATAATATTTTTACGAGAAACTTGAAATTGTGGAATTTAAGTTTTAGCCGACTCCAAAAAAGAAAGAGGTTTCAAATCGTCGTTTATATTTTTATCTAAAATAATACGAGTGTTTAAAGAGCTTTTTGTTCGGTTTGAAGTTTCTTTGCAGGATGTAATTTCTGGAACTACATACAGCACAGATTTCGAATATCTTCAACAGTTTAGACACACACAGCAGTTTTTAATAAACTCAAACTCATTTATACAGTCTAGGCTGACAAGCACTTGTGAATGCCAAAGAAGATTTCCCATCGGTTCACAAAACCTACGGCGGCGCCGGCGCCGGGAGCTTGTTTAACATTTTTTGGTTCGTCATTTGCTAGCAGGACACTGGTGTCCAGAGGACAATGGAATATCAATTGTCTCATAACTCGGAGGATTAAGTGAGACACGACTCATCTAGTACCTATATTAATAAAATAGGGGGTAACCTTACGATATGGCGTTGACAGTACGCGTCCCACTTCCCTCCAATCTGCGATGAATGGTGCTCATTACGTCTCATTTCAACGTCAAAAGGAGGGAAATTGTCGGGACACACCGGACTCGGTGTAACACTGCCCTGTTTATTTTGTGATTCTTGAGTCTGTATATGAGCCAGGAGCCTGTGCTAATGTTAGTCAGTAATAAAAAGGACTACTTCCTACAAGTAATGATAAGGCTGAAGGTAGGAAGAAAGATCAACCGCCGTGCCTGATTTGTTTCTGCCATCGAATTGAAAAATCATGTGAGTCAATGTCCTTTACACGGGGATGCGGTGATGCATTTCTCCCTCTATACAAAAGGGCCATCCACGCCAGAATACCCTACCTTTTGATTGCTATATTAAGAGAAATGTTATTACGCATCCCTCGCCCTTAGGTGCAAGGGCAAATCGAAAACTGGAGGCTCGTCTAGACTAGACTTAGTGTGCCGTGCATTCTAGACGAGATACCAAACCAGGCCAAATATAATCTTAAAACTTTATTTAAAGAAAAACTAAATGAAAAAAATTGGTACCTACAAAAAACTCGGCGTAACAAATTGAGAGGACTAATCCAGTGCCGACTCAATCTGGTGACATGACTGATGTCTACGATTAAACGGACTCCGCTTCCAACTAATTCGTCATCCCCCGAACGATTCAACGAAAGCGTAATCATTTCGGTGGAATAACATTTTGTTCGTAGTATTTATTATTTCATTTTTCAATGAAACACTGAACTCTGGTATTTGCAACTGGCAAGAAAATTTTGATTATTCAGAAGCGCATCATTAATAAGTCTCTTTTTGAATAAAGATACTTATTTTGTTCTTGTAGTGGAAAATGATTGTTTAATCGAATTATTTCATGGAAACAATGTAAGGAGTTAAAAATTATTAAAATTAATAAGTAAGGGCCGGTTTCATATAAGTTCTGTAGGCCTAGCATGAACGGCTTTTATCGACTCGATAACGTGCCGCTGTCCCACTCAAATCGTAGCGGAGTAAGCAAGACAGCATGATGCGCTATATCATATCGCGTGATATAGCGGTGTTCATGCTAGGGAGACTGGATAGCTTACTTGGAAGGCAATGACAAATAAACAACTGCCAAATGATCTGTCATATAAGCTATCCAGAACTTCTTTGTTTGTGTTGAAAGCGGGCCTTAGTCGCACAAAAGTACAGGGAACAGCACATCACGCTTTACACTTGCACTACGAAAACCGCCGTTATTTCGAGCTTTTAGAATTAAACGTACGAACTGAAGTTCTGTTGACTGAAAAAAATTGAAATTAGAAACCTCACCCTACTTACCGATTTCATTTACTGTCACATTTATATAAAAGTGTAAGGCAACCTTTTTAAAAGCTAAACATAGATAACGATCTCGCAAATGCCGCACGCACAGCGAAAACATGCGAAATTATAACGAGCCTCGTAATAATGCCGGGGTTGGCCTTCACCCGCTAAATGGGGTTAAAAAGGCTGAAAAAAGCAAACAATGCGACAGTAGGACGAGTTGGAGATTGAATAATTAAATTCAAATCAAGTTATCATATATGATAAGGAAGAAAGATTTAATTGTTTGTTTGCATTGAATAGGCTCCGAAACTACTGAACGGATTTGGATGAAATTTGGTACACAGATTGTAGAAAGCCTGGTTATGAACATAGGATACTTTTTATCCCGATATTCCCACGGGAACGGGAACCACGCGGGGGAAACCGCGAGTGGCCGCTAGTGGAAAATAATTTTGTAAACAAGACCGTGACAAAATCTGTGAAAAAAAACAAGTCTGTGATCATTTAATGATTTCCAAACAAAATACCTGTTTTCGTAGAGGGATTATTATAGTAAATCTTGACCAATATTTTTTCACTTTGGTACCTTCCAAAAGTTTGAAGTTTAGAAGTATGTCGACTGTGTTTATCATTTATTTTGTGAATTGTTTCGTTTACACTATGCGGGTACACTACTCCAAAATTTCATATAATAATGACCAAATTTTACAATTTATGTTGTTCAAGACATTAAGTAAAGACAATCTTTTCACAAGAAATAAAAAACACCGTCAAAATGTTGAACATTCTAGCTTTTGAAAGGTAGGTTTAATTGAAAAAAATATCGGTCACGATTTACTATAATAATCCCTCTACAAAAACAGATATTTTCTATTGATAGCATACTTTTTTATATGTGTATGTCTTATAAAATATTTTAAGTATACTACTCTTATTTGACTATGCGGTTAAGTAGCGGAAGAGGGGACGAAAACTCGGCCATCTTTGTTTTCGTTATGTTGGGTACACGTTTCTTTTGTCCTGCCAAGATTTTCCGCGTACGGTCACTTAAGATTACAGAGACAAAATTACTCTAATTTCCGGAATTACTTTTATATATAGAAAAGAAGCAAAAAATGTTATGTCAACAATACAACCTTTTTGGCTTTTGAAAGTTAGTTTCTTTGACTTTTTCTATCGTAGTCGTTGGTCATAAGCATTTGTAGCTAAGTATAGCTTATGGTCTATGGCGCAGTGGCTTCCTTTACGTGTTCAATTTGAGATTGCGAGGGTTAAGCAACTTTTCAATCCGTCAGTGACGGGATGGGTAACCAAAAATTGTTATCTCGTGTTTTACTTGTCCTTTTAATTAAAGGTACTTTAAGACATTACATTAATTTATTTATTTAAATCTTTATTGTACAGAAAACACAAAGTTAGGTACAAAAGGCGGATGAGTGTGGCGATTCGGAGGACAGTGCGGAGCACACTCTCATGGTGTGCCCTGCCTGGGCTCCGCAGCGCCGTACTCTGGAGGCTGTGATAGGTAGGGATGTCTCCTTGCCCAGCATGGCAAGAGCCATGCTGGACAACGAGAGATCATGGGAAGCGGCAGTCTCCTTTTGCGAGAGTGTCATCATGCAAAAGGAGGCATCGGAGCGGATCCGCGAAGAGGATGCTCATGCGGATCGGCTCCGACGAAGACGGGTGGGGCGAAGGAGGCGGCGCTACGCGCACCTCATTCCCCTTTAGCGGGGCGGTGTGGTCCGGGTGACGGCCTGTTGGCTGTCTCCCGCATCTCACGGTTCCTCCCCACCAGCCTGGACAGAGATGGCCCCACTTGCTCGGCCATCTCTCAGCCGCAAGGAGGCCCGGGAAGCCGGGTGGGCCGCCAGCCATAGGGGTGATTACCACAAGGGTCCCCCAGGGCGTAAGGCGGCGAGAGGGCAAGTAGTGAGGGGTTTAGCTGGTAGTACCCCCCCCCCCTCCCGACCCTCCCCATTCGGCCTTTCGAGGCCGAGTGGGGGGCCGGGAGGTGGTGGTGTTCTGGGTGAGCCCAGCATAACCGATCGGTATGCGTAAATGCATTCCCCTCACTCAAATTAAAAAAAAAAAAAAAAAAAAGGCACAAAAGGCGGACTTAATAATAAAAGTATTCCCTACTATATTATACCCCGCTATCTGCATTTACTCATTTTCTTACCGATCCAATAACTGACACTAAATGGCCAGAAGAAGAACGTCGAGAATGGTTGATGATGAGAATAGACTCCTAATATATTAATTAAATAAAGTAACAAAATTTACTAAATCACTATGTACAAGCAAGAAGCAACTCCTTACTTTATATGTATAATATAATAACATAGTAAAAAACTATAATTATAATTTAAATTTACAATTTTATAATAATATAATAAATGGGAAAGTGTGTTTTTTTGTCTTTTCTTAACGCCCTAACTAAGCATCCAATCGACTTGATTTTTGGCATAGAGTAAGTTGATTGGACGGAGAGTCACATAGGCAACTTGTTATCCCGATATTCCCACGGGAACGGGAACCACGCGGGTGAAACCGCGGGTGGAAGCTAGTAGATACATATTGTCATAACAACCGTCGCAATTCAACAAATCAAAACAATATCATCAACAATCCATCACTCATAATTGATTCAATAAAAGGTTTCAGTTACAGGTATAAATGTTATATTCTCTTTGGTATTATACTTGTATGACAAACGAATGTAGTTGGTATGACATTAACCTAAGGTACATTTTCCTTTGTACGCACATTTACGAATTGTATGGAGGTATTATCCTGGAAATCTCTGCTCAGTGGACACGTCGTAATAAGGTGATATACACTCGAAAAACAACAAAACAAGCGTAAATTCGTTATTCGTTTTGTAGAGTGGGAATCGAAATTACATTCACTTTCTGGAGGTATTTTATAAGCAACAAACATTGAAATTACATTCATATAAACAAAGGCTTCATGGATCTCATATTACACTTTTAAGAATTTAGTTTAATATACAGGGTGGTAATTTAGGACAGGATATGAAGGGCAGGTACCTTAACTAATGTTGCTACATGAACACGTTCTGCCCCGCCGATCATGCACTCGTTCACGACACTGCGCCAATGTCGCATTGACATTGGTGGACACGTGTGTGTCCGCAATTGCTTTCACGAGTCGTACATCAGTCAGTGTCTCAAGTACCATTCGTAGACAAAAACAAAGCAAGATGGACGCGATTGATTTAAGTTCAGAATCCTACAATGATATCGAATTTTTAAAAAGATTATTGTTAATAAGTGAATCATTCGGAAAAAAAATATGGAAGAGCTCTTAGATGTCCAAAAGCAAAAAACATTCAAATTAACTTCTGAGTTTTCAGACGAACAATTTAAAAATTATTTTAGAATGACTAGGAACGATTTTAAAGAGGTACATGCGATAAGAATGAATTAGTACTGAAGAAAAATTGGCGATTCTGCGATGCGTTTCCAAATAGAATCCTTTAATTTTGTATTCATATAATCTGGGTGTTTTACGTCGTATAAACATTTTTCGCTTCGAACAGCTTCAATTAGTTCCTCCATTTTGCAAGCACTCGCGCCACTGCCACTCGAAGTTAGTGTCTCAGCTACCTAGCCGACATGCGCGTACACGCTCATGTACGTGCCTGCGTCGACACGTGAGAACAGATGCGGAGTTCGGTACAGTGCCATAGGTTTTAAATACTGCCACTCGCACGCGGCTCATGACGGCTAATGCGAGTGTGGGCATGTGCGGCGGGGCTAAGAAACCATCCTTCATTTTTTGAGAAATTTTGAACTACATTCACGGATTTAAAAACAAACATTTTACGTGTTAGTGTTTTGATCCTCATGAGAAACAGGATTAATTGACAACAAATTTTTTTTTTTTGAAAACTGACCATTTTCCCGCTGACTTAATTTTTTCAAAATCGTTCCCTAAGATCGTTTTCATGTAGCAACAACAATTATGGTACCTGCCCTTACTGCCCCGTTGTAACTATCCACCCTGTATACAATAGTAATGTTGTTTTATTCATGTTTGTTAAGTTTTTGCATTTTCAATGTTATTTTTATACTTATGATAAATTAATTGAACAATATTAGAAAAAAATCCATTCGCCCAGTTATTCTCAGACAGGACTCAAAACTGGGACTTTGGGTATCTAACCACTAAAGGCTCGGTAGCTCAGTGGTTTAGTCATCTGTCATCGTCTTTTTGACTTCTTCCATTGCAAACGCATATGATAATAATATCTTCAGTTTTCACACAACGCGTAATATTTGCGCTGATATAATTGCTTTAAATCTTGACAAGTAGGTAATTTGTAACCATTAACATAGTTAGCCGACGATATACACATTACCATACGCATAATTTAAAGTTAATTTATTGCATTACCAGAAATATTTGTCTCCGAAATAAAACAACTTTTACGGATATCACTTGCTATATTTCACGAACTAAGTTGTAATCACCTTTTCAGCTGCCGTGGTCATGGGATGCCTGGTCATTTCAATAAACAGTGCGCGCCAAAACATAAGATGTATGTATAGTTGTCTTTGTTCACTGCTAATTTATTTTAATAAATGATTGATTTAATTATTTTTATTTTTAGAATATGGTACTTGGGTACATATAAGTAGGAAAAGTACTGTGCCCAGTTACAATCACACTCAACATTTGCCAATAGTAATGGAGAACTGCAAGAACTTACACTGTTACACTAGACATTAGGTCATTATCATTTAAAAAAAATCTAGCTTCTAGGCATGTGCTTTTTGTATAAGGCACATGAAAGTTGGCCCCGGGCTGCATTTGCAACCGTTAAAACCAACCAACCCCAATATTGAATTGGCCTTGAGTCATGGCCTAATCTGTTTATGCAAGGAAGGTCTGTGACGCAATACTGGGGGTCATCAATATAGCTGAAGCTAGTGACTGTCGCAGTATATGATTTCATAAAATCATTATCTTTTTTCATAATGTTTGACGACCTGTTTGGCGCAGGGGTACTTATACCCGCCTTCTGCGCCAGAGGTCCCGGGTTCGATCCCCGGACAACGCCAATATTTCTGTATTATGTATGTATTTACAAAAAAGTATATAATTATATTTATCCGTTAACGAGTATCTATAACACAAGTTTTTCATTAAAATTAACGTGGGCTAGATAATTGATGTGACTGTATGCAATTATTATTCTTGTTACGAAAAAAAAAACTAAAATTATAATGTTGCTGACTTAATCACTTACAATATCAAAAGAATAACAGTGCGAATAAATATAGCCTTTATAAATTAATAAAATTAATAACTTCATTTATGTATCACAAATTAACAACATCACAACTGAGTAAATAACTTAGGTTGAACGACATAGACCACAACAATACCGCAGCATTAATGCATAGGTACCCCGAGCGCGTATCGAGTGCAGTAATGGTTTAATTCAACAAATACATTATTTTATGTACTTACTTACATTAATAGGCCGGCGACCACAGACCTATATCGAGATAGACGAAAAGAGCGCTTCAAACTGTATGAGAACCTAACGTGTCGAATTTTTCTTACCCACGATGACGTCACGAGCGAGATTTAGTGATGTGTAAATGTTATTGACGAGCTCTTGCAAGAAAGCACAACCCACAAATAATTGAAAACTATTTTCCGCCCGCGGTTTCACCCGCGTGGTTCCCGTTCCCGTGGGAATATCGGGATGAAAAGTAGCCTGTGTTACTCTACGTCTTTTCAACTGACTCTATGCCTAAAATCAAGTCGATTGGTTGCTTAGTTAGAGCGTGAAGGAAGGACAGACAAAAACACTTTCGCATTTATAATATTAGTTAGAATTATTTAAATGGAAAATAACAGTCGCATAAAGCCGCATAATATTGTAATAATTTATTCAGTTACACAATGCCATAATAGCAGAAACTGTTGTACCTGCTGCTGATTCTAACCGCAACACTAAATGCATTCGAAGCGGAAACTCCGATATACCAATAGTGTATAGATATTTTAGATATACCAGCGCCTAGGGCACCTAGATAACTTTTCTTTTTTTTTTTTTGTTTTGAGTGAGGGGAATCCAGTCTTTACAGATTCCTGCCTTGAGGATATGCTGGGGTCACCTAGCATACCCGTCCTGGTAAAGACCTAGGAACAAGCACACTATCTCTCGCCACCTCCGAGGCGCCTAGATACCTGGTGTTGAGTATTGATAAAGCTGTAGATGGAAGTGCGCCTCTCCCGGAATCCTCAATCACTATGTGGTACTTGCAATCTTATCTTTACTGCCGGAACACAACAATGCTGGCAACATTGTTGTTAAGGTGTCACACTTATATAAAATGGTGGTAGTTAGCCCGGCGAACTTACTAAGTCCTACTGCCAACCTAAGAAAACTAAAATTACTATAAGCAAATCTTAAGTTTCTTCGCGCACTCATAATTGAAATAAAACAACTTTTGCGGAGTATTTAGTGCGATTATTTACCCGAAATATATATTTGGTACTAAAATTTTCGGTTTACTTGCGGTCTTTTGGTTTCCCGACGTTTCGGCCCCTTTTCAGTTGCCGTGGTCCGTGGTCATAAACCGAAAAATTATAGTACCAAATATATGTTTCGGGTAAATAAATCACACTAAATAGTCCACTTAAATTACTGCTAAGTATTATGAATGCATTGACTGTGATTTCACTTTTGCGTCAGACATAATTGCAATTTAGATTACTATAGTATAGAGACAAGCAGATTCTACCGGTTTATAAATTGTATCCTTACTGTTGACTCGGGTGTTAAAGAGTAGAAATACACAAAGGTACGTCAAAATCCGTTAAAATCAAAACGATTTTGCTTGCTTGAAAAGCTAACAGACAAACATATAGGTAACAGTCAATATTTTTATCTGTATTAGTTTGTTGCGTACATTGTATCGTGTTCCAACTGACTACAGTCAATATTTTAATCTGTATTAGAATGCTGCGTACATCTTTGCATCGTGTTCCAACTGACTAATGCAGGTAGTTAGTAATTGAAAGAGCAATAAAATTTAATACTATAATTATTTTCTATTCCCAAAACAGATCATTTATTAAAAGCTCAGTACAAACACAGCTTCACAAAATTATTTGAAATTTTAATTTACCGCGAAATACATTAATTGCCTGAAAATAGTCGCAAAAGAGTAATAAATACGAAATAAGCCGCTTATCCCCTATTGGGAAACATAAAATGTGTCGTTATTTCTGGAATAAACCGGCAGGCGATCGAAATTGTTGGCAAATTTAAATTTTAAATTTCAATGTGAAAAGATGGAAATTGTGATGTAAATAAAGTGGAGTTTTAAATAGCAATTTATATTTTTAACTGACAACTTTTAATTATGCATGGCGTTAGGCGGTTGTCACATTGAACCGCACATTGCAGCGAGAGGCGATGGACGACAAAATTTAGAAGGAAAAATTTATGCACGCGTTGTATTTCCTAACTTATGGTACATTTTTACTGAAGCAAAGAGAGATAGAGTGGAATAGTATTTTTATGTACAATCGGTGAACTTTCCGGTTGGTCAGTAGAGTTTCTTTGAAGAAAGTTATCTCAAAAAGTAATAGACTTATAGAAAACGTTTATATCACAAATAATAGAGCTTGAATAGGGATTTCATTTTATAAATATATTATTTCTTTAACCTTAATACTTTCGGAAATATCGTTTCTCAAAAAAACTCAGCTGATCAACCGGGAAGTTCCCATGGGAAGACACTTAGGTATTGCCGCCCTCCAGCGATAGGGTAACAATAAGGCGCATTTTCACCTCGAAAAAAAAACTATTGCCTGTTGTACCAAATTTCATTATAAGAATTCGTATAAAGTATAACGTAATTTAATTTAAAATACATAAAGCTGTTAAAAAATTATGGAATTCGACAGCTTTGACAAGCAAATTACGTTTTACTTTATACAAATACGTAAAATCAATTTTGGTGCAACCGGCCAATTAGCCTTCAGTTAAAACAATATATTACGCAGTTTACACGAAAAACGGGTAGCTCTGCGTAAAGTGTCATATAAATAGGTGGTATAAAATCCAACTCTCTCGCGATACGACTCTACGTCCCAGTTGAAATTCACCCTACCTACATGGCTGCGTGCATAAAGTGAAGTTAAAATGACATTACTAAATAATTGATATCGAAATGAAAGGATGGGTAGAAAATTGAAGCCATAGAAAATATCTATTAATCTGTGCCACAATACCCTAGATTAGAGTTTACTTTTCTTTACTACCAATATATTTTTGATAACTGTGAGTGCTTAGTTATTAGTTATTGCATTTATTAGTTATTCGCCAATATATTATTGGTCATCTTAACACATTATTTACAATAGGAATTGTGTTGTTTAGATAATATTGATCACTCTGAACGGTACAACAATAGGATAATCTAACAGCGTATATAAAATTGAATTTGTGTCCCTCACATAATTTCGACTTCACACTTCGATCTTTATGAAGCTGCCTGTACGTACACCGGTTTTAAGGTGTCGCCTACTCCAAGGTCCTGGGTTCGAATCCCCGTACGGGCAAATGTTTGTATGATGAATACGAGGATTTGTACCTGAGTCATGGACGTTTATTTATATTTCTACACATAATTACTTAAATATGTATAATTATATGTATTTATTTCCGTTACCCTTGTATTCTATAACACAAGCCTTAGATATAGTGCTTACTTTGGGGCTAGGTTAATTGATGTAAGTGTAAGAAATATTTTTGTATTTTATAAAACTGTCAGTAGTTGGGTAGTTTAGCCCAACTAACAAAAGAAGACCTAATATAGAGCCGATCGAAGACGTTTTTGACCTGCCTTGAACATTTTTTCCATAACACAAGTTCTTAATGAAACTTATCTTGAGCTCGATAGTTGGTGGGTTTCAGTCGTAATGAAATGCAAAGGAATCAATGATATTATACTTTTATTATACGTGTGAACTTGAAACAAATATGTCTTTTTTTAAATGAACTACGGCAAGACTCTTAGCCTTCATCAAACATTGATAAGGCTGAAGATGGAAGCGAGCCTCTCCCGGAATCCTCAATCACTGAGGAACCGGCTATCTTATCTCTAACTGCCGGAACACAACAATGCTGAAAACATCGTTATTATGGCGCCAGACTTAGATAAGATGTTGGTAGCTAGCCAGGCGGAATTACAACAAGTCCTACCACCAACCAAACCGAATACAATATGTATGCTGGGAATCGAACCCGGGACCCCTGGGTCTGATACCGGTGGTTGGTGATACGCAGAGGCGGTCATACGAGTTTCATTATAAATATTGAAAATTAAAACGTGATAGGTATTTCCTATACCTAATTTTCCCGAAGTTACATAGGCCGTGGTGACGGCACAGATTAATAAATAGTTCGTAAGTCAAGGGCTGACTGCCCATTTAATACCCGTTTCAATTTTCAATATGTCATACGAGCTCGCATTCTGATCTGAAACATTGAGAAAATCCTATTTGGGGTCGGATTCAATTTGCTATCTCTTTCATTTCCGTACTTTTTCGTGTCTTTTGTCCTACTTGTCAATTGTCAATGTGTGCAGTCTGCGTCACAGATTTCAACGCATATTACTATGACGGTAACATATCTATTATTATATAAACATCATTGAAAGGAATCTTCTTCTACCAATATTAAATCAACTCCAGGTAAGGAAAACCTAACAGGTTCCATAATAAGGTTCCACCACATCCTCAGGGACAATATTGTGTTAACAGAAGTTGTAATGATGTGAAGGACTGCTAATGCTTCGTAAAGGTAAACTAGGGTACCCGATTAAGGAGGTGGGTCTGAGTTGTAAAGTTTCCTCTTATCTTCATTTATCGAGGATTCGAGCCAGAGTAGACGAGCGATTGGAAGACAGGCTAATTGTATAATTTTAAAATCTATCGCAATTCGTCATTTGAATGATATTCACATACTTCAGGCCGTTACTATTTGACATTTGATAGGGATTGCGATTGGGACGCGTTTTGAAAGGTATTGAATGAACGAAATTGAACTTGGAAAAGCAAAGTGACAGACGAAAATATCTTTCAAATGTATGGAGAAGTGTCAAATGAAGTGTTATTTAAAACATCATTCGTTCCGAAAGGGATTGCGACTATAAGTTACACAATTCCATAAATTACTATCACAATCACAATACTTTTCAAAGGGATTGTGATCGATTTTTAAGGTAGACAATTAGGGGGCAGTTTAGTCGTCCCCCAGGTGTAGGGGCGATTCGTATGTTGGACTCTTGGGTACTACCAACTAAAACTCCTAGTATTGCCCTCCTGGCCGCCATTGGTCACGGGGGGCAGGGTTCGCAATCACCCCTAAATCCATTGGCCACCTGCAAACTTCATCAGAAGTTCAACAAACAAACATAAATGTACCGGGGGAAAACAATAACATTTAATTTTAGTAATTGCCCCAATATGACCTAAGTAGCTTTTAATAATAAATAAATTAGAGAAATAAAACATAGTTTTTATATTATAATTAAGCATTCTTTTGAGAAAAGCACTATGTACGCCTCTGGCAAATGGGAATTACGCTAATAAGTTTTTTTTTAAAAAGGGGATTGTCAGGTAATGGGGGTAGTAGAAAACTATAATGAGGGTATGCTTACATGAATTAATAAAATCAGTCTTAGATCGACCACCGACTTTGATTGCCGTCACCGGCGTCCGTCCCGAACATGACAATGGCCGCATTAAGCTGCCTTCCCCTAAGACAGTTCCATAAGAAGAAAGAAAATGTCTCTCGTCTGTCCGCCCAGCGTACACATGCCACGTTTCTTGCTTGTAATAGGGTTTCTGCGAATATATTAAATATCCGCTGCGTTATTAAGTCCCGTACCTACCGACAACTTGTTATTGGATGTTTGTACTGAACAATGCTTCGTATATGGCCCTTGATTCACTTAAGGTTATATTGCTCTTGCTATGTGATAGACTGATATTTATTAGATATTTTTCCTTCATAGATGGCGCTGTGTAATTTTTCTTATATTTAACAAGCGGCCGCCCACGGTTTCACCCCCATAGTTCTCGTTCCCTCAGGAATATCGGGATAGGCAAGCCGTTGGTCCCGACTGTATTTGCAGTCGTTAGAATTCACCAATCCGCATTGGGCCCGCGTGGTGGGTCATGGCTCTTTCTCCTTATCCATCCATAAGGAAGGCCAGTGCCCCAGCAGTGGGGACATTAAAAATGGCTGATGATGAATCACGGAATGCGATGCAATTGTACAACAAAATCATTTATGAAAGACCAAAATAAGAGCCGCGAAAAGGCGACATAATTAATTCCGATGGCGTCAATGAAACGGTTTAATTGTTGATTTTATTGATGCTTTTCATTAATTTCCATCATTCATTAACGAGATTGGTCTCGAATTTCATTAATTGACTCTTCTCTCTGTTAATTGATTTGATTTGTTTTTGTACCTTTTGTACTTATACTCGTACTACCGGACCGGACAGTCGAACGCTTGACCTAAACATTAGCATATAGATCTTTGCAGAAATATCTTGACATTATTATGTAGAGAGTCGCAAAGTCAGCATGTTTGTACGAAAATAACGGGGTGGGTCATTTGATGTTCCGGTAAGTGTATTTTTTAATGTACCTATGTTCACCGATTACTCTAGAATGAACGCCTGAAACGATTGAAATGATTCAAACGTTATAACATCGGATTTGTTCCCAAGTCGGTCCCATTTTTTTTAAACATTTGAAAGACCCCTTTCAAAAAAAAAACCGGCACGCCATTTTGAATTTCTTTCAAAATCGCGCCGCTTGATAATACCTATATAAATGGATAAGGAATAAAGATGAACAAAGCCTGCCTTCAGCGCCACAGGTTCCGGGTTCGGTCCCCGGACAACATGGGTGTTTAATATATATATTATATGTATATTATATGTGTATTTACAAAGAAAACGTATATAAGTATGTTTATCCGTTACCTAGTAACCATAACACAAGTTCTTAATGAAACTTAATGTGGGCTAGACAATTAGTGTGTTTGTATGCAATTATTATTTATTTATTAAATATTCCCCTAAAATGTCAGGTTGTGAGATAATTGGAGTTAAAAATACAAAGGTGATACTTTGGGTCGGCATTATTTATTTTTAACTCTAATTATATGGCTATCGTGACACTTTAGGGCATTATACTCGTATATACCATAAAATTTTTTTGTTCCTCTGTGTGTCCCCTGTTCATTTATATAGGTATAATCATGCGACGACATTACGATTTTTTTTTAATGGCTTCTCATGCTACGGATTTTGAGGCCAGCCTCTATGAAAAAGTAGTTTTTAGAAAACTGTGAAAAAACTGTAGTTTTTTCGTTAAAGCGGTTTGACACAAACCCGTTCATATCGGTTTGACTCAAGCTAGTAGCGTAGGCAAGTACGAAACTTATTTAAACATTTAAAATTGTGAAATTAAATTTTTTTAATAAGTGATTTTTGGGTCCCAAGGTATGGAGTGTTCAAACAAATTAAATCCTACTCAAATCCCTACTGTAGATTTTTCAGTAGGAGTCATAGGATACGCTCAATATGGTGGGGGGGGGGGAAACTGCAAGGTGGGTTTCCAATAACCGTAAATAATGTTCAGAAAAAGAAATAGCCACTGTAGGATTTAATGTGAATTTAAATTAATTTGACTGGACTATGTAAACTAATTTAATACCTACTCCGTATGAAACTAATAAATTTGGTGTAATTTTCAGTCAACGCAACGTTATGAAAATAAATAAGTACTTATGTAGTAAATGATTACTCAAACAAACAAAACTACAAGTTGTAATTCACAACCCGTGTAATATAAAGTCAATCCTTACAAGCTTTCGTGATCAAATTATGTCTGAATTAAGGATCGTTTTCTAGATCCGTGTAACATAATTATGTACAATCAAGTACGACTTTAACAAACTCTTTTTTCAGAAACATGTAAATTAGCAAGCAAATTGTTTTACAAGAAAGTGAAAATATCCTAAAAGATAATTACAACAGATTTTTCGCTGGCGAATTTAATTTGAATGTTTTCTCTTTTTTCTCTTCTTCACAGATAACAAATCAAGGAAAAACTAAGATTTTGTACAGAAGGTTAATTTAACTTTTTATAAACAAATGATAAAATACTAATCCAACAATAAAAGAATGAATATGTTATATTTATAAGAAGAAATTATAAAATCCGGTGCGAAGGACCAAATTGAAGTGTGATTTTAAACTAGAGACCTTGAATTACTGTTCAAAATAACTTGTAGAAACATGTCATTGTATAACCTGGGTGCGATTGCGTAAGGTAATCGTATTCATTTGACAGTTTATATCGCAATCGGCTGCAATTTGTATGGAATGACATACAATGTGATACAATATGAATAGGAACTGTCAAATGAATACGATTGATCTTACGAAATCGCCTACCTTGCCTACCACTGAAGTCCAATCGCCATGCTCGGGTGTCAGAAGCAAACCTATTGCTTATATCTGTACTGTATTCACTAGCGATTTTACTAAGCAAGATTTCTCATTTGAATTTGACTGAAAAGTGCAGAGTACAATTAACAGCTAAGTAAAAACAATCGATTTTAAACAAAAAATCCATAGATTAAGGTTCAAAATAACTTGTAGAAACATGTCATTTTGTGTCAGGAATTCAGGAGCTCAGTCCACAAGGTCGGGTGTTAGAAGCAAACCGATCGCTTATCGGATAAGTCACCCCAACGGGGGATGAGGGATGCCGTAATAAAACGTAATCTTGAGATTTTATTAGACATTCATTGTCTCCTCGGGGAAGATATGGGCTTTCATTCGCAAACACTTTGCGACGGATTTCCTTTTTCTCCAGGTTACGTTTCAGCCTTATAATAGAAAGTGACTTAATGATTGGAATCGAGGGTGAGTGGAGTAGATATCAACTCATATTTAGCGGTATTTTTACTTTTGAAAAAAGGAGACATTCGTGTACAATTTGTTTATTGGTTCCATCGATACTGGTTTTAAGGTTTATTAAATCTCTTTCTAAAGTTTAGTAAACATAAAAAATCAGTATCGATATCAGAGTCATTGGGGGAATTTGGATACAATGCAAATTTTTCTTCATCATGCATCATGCATTTTCTTCCTCATACATAATATCATAACTGTTTCCATTGTTTCTATCCATATTGAGAGAGATTGCTACTTACTTAGCAATAATTACTCTCTCTTTGTTGTGTGGGTTCCTTGTCTTATGTACAATGTGTACTTTGACCTTGAGAGCGCCCTTACGTCGCTCGTAATAGAGGAGGTTTTCGTAGTGCAAATGTAAAGCCGTACGTGCTGTTGTCTGAATAATAAAGTATTCTTATTATTGTTGTTATTGTTATAGTGCTTAAAATTACTCATGATATTAACTCTTACTTCTTACGTCCTTAAGTTTTTCTAGTAAACTGACATTCTCACTAATAGTTTATTTCCAGTATTACAAGTACAGTCGGGAACTTCCCGGTTGACCAGACCTTTTTTTAGGGAGCTTTATCTAAAAAAGTAATAGATATATAGGAAACGTTTATAAAAGAACATTTATAGATATTTTATTTGAATAATACATTATTTCTCTAACCTTAGTACTTTCCAAGAAAACGTTTTCCAAAAAAACTCTACTGGTCAACCAGGGAGTTCCCCGACTGTACGTGTGTTGCAAACTACCCTCCAAAATTAAGCACCTCTATTTCATTCAAAGGTTACAATGCACCTTTTTAAAGCTTCGTAAACTCTAACACCAAAGCATTGTCTTATAAATACGACAAAGAATTTTAACACGTTACACCGGTGTTATCCACGAATTTATGACGCCAGTTCTTTACGACTGCAGTCCTTTGAGATTTAAAATGGCGTTATTACGGGAAAATGTCCTACTGGGGAACAATACGAGCTTTATGTGTGGTAGGTATTATTAGTTTCCGTCACTTAATGTCACAGTCACAGAAAAAGAAATGGGTTTGAGAATAAACAAGAAATTTGCCCCTTATGACTGGTTGACAGGATGCGAGTCCACGCACGTGAAATGCTTTTGGATGATTCTCAAAAGCTCGCATGCCTACACGAACGTAATGAAAACGAACGCAGCACGAACGCTTTACGATCACGATTGCTAGTTGTCTCGTTCAAAAAGTTAGCATGCGAGGAGCATGTGCGTGAAATCTCTTAGCGTGTCTACCTGACATTATCGAGTACCTACGTAAGTAATTAGAAGGGTTTTCGTATCGTAACATGTTTTAGAGAACTAACTAACAACGTTGCAATTTGGGGTAGTCATAATCCATTTCGTTTTACTACCAAATGCCGTATATGAATATTTCTATTTCCCCAGAAGAATGAAGTCGGTTAAAAATAGGTACTTCACAAAAATAATTATATTTTACCTACTGAATGTTTAACTGCCAGATTAAGGCAAATTTTCGAAGCCGAAACTTTCCATAGAAAGTTTAAGTGTTAAACGTGGAATAAATTAAGAGTTACCGGTATTTAATTGACGAAGCGAAGTTTCCGAATTACCAGAATCCCGTATTAGTCCCATTGCCAAACCAGCAGCGGTGTCGATAATTGTTCTTACCTGAAACAAAAGACAGAATAATAAGAAACAAATTGAATTACATGGTGGAATTTTGGTTTTTGACTCGTGGTCCCATCCATTTTGCCCCACTGTTACTCGTGGTCCCACTATATCATAACATCTTGAATTTGCTGCATACTTTCTTTGTACCATCACGAATGTTGGAAAGGCGTAGAAACGTCGGGAAATACATAGAGCTGGATATAAAATAGAAAACAGACCCTCAGGGTGATTTTCTATCTTAAAATCACGTAGCAATCAATTTCGTCGCTGTCATTACTGTCATATTTTCAGACTGTGTGACAGCCACAACAGCGACGAAACTGGAAACTAAAACAGATAACGTCGGGAAATAAATAGAGCTGGATATAAAATAGAAAACAAACCATACGTTACAGGTTACTGCATCATTAAACATTTTTGACTTTCCTTATAGTACAAACCTACGGTCAAAATTGATACTAATGTATCAAGTTCTGTGGTATAACCAACGAGACATATTGATAAAAGCTATTTTGACTATTCATATGTAGGTAGATGTAGGAGGTTAAATAACTTCATATTGCTTTTAAGATTAACCTTTTCACATATTGAGTTTACAATAAACAACATAAACAATAATTAGTTTACACAGAGCACAGATGCCGCGCCCAAAATTCATTCATTCCAATCTTCAAAATTCTCCCCTTGTTTATTTGCGGCATCAACACAATTCAATTTTGAAGGTAAACTCAGGCATGGAATGCATTACAAGATTAAGAGGTTCCCGTGCTGCGAGTAAGCCGTGTGAATACTTCTACAATCAGGTCAGCGTCCTCCCCCCTTTTCTAATTAGAAGGGGGGAGCTCTTTATTAGAGGAATGCGATAACGACTAGAGGGTGGACTGAAGTGCATACGTATAGGCGTAGACCTATAGGTAGACTTTTAAACGACCTTGTCGACTGTAGCAGTATTTCTATAAAGCTGAACAAAGTTCAAACTACTCGGTAGATAAAATCACGAAGGAGAAAACACATCGTACGCGTCACCTCCACGGGTGAAGATTCTTCGCGCACTCATCATTGAAATAAAACAACTTTATGGATTTAAAGTGATTTTAGATTAGATTGTAAGTGCACTATAATATTTCACCTGTTAGAATATTTTTTGGTGTTTTTAGGGTTTTTTGGTTTCCCGACTGTGAGCTGCCGTGGTCAACCCATGCCCACGGTAGCTGGAAAGGTGAAAGGTTTGGACTTGGTCATGTTCTATAGTCCTAAGCAGGCATGGCACCGCTTGTCAACCCACAAGAGTTCTTCTTTAGATTTTGTATTAAAATAAATGTCTCTGATCCCAGATAGATGTAAATGAATGATACACAACGCTTATCTTTACGATCTTAATAAGGACTAGTAACTCGTCGTTATCAATATAGTGAGTATACAAACTTGGAATGTCAAATATAGCAGTTCTTTTTTCTTTTGTAAAATGTTACTTATATTTGGCATTCCATATGACAATTTGACGCTTGCAAGACACATAGCAAAGTCGAGTCAAAAAACCCTTCAAATTCCAGTCCTTTCATTATATTTTAATCAACCCTCACTTGCAAGTCCCTTAAATTCTACATCAGACGGGAATCCCCAATCTCGGAGGGGATTAACCCTAAACCCTTCGCTGACGATCAGATACATGACGTGCCGTTTGTTCATAAATTATGCCCATTACTGCAGTTTGTTGAATCTACTTCATCTAGAAATTAATCAGGAGTTCAAATTAGCTTCAGAGGTCCGAGTTCACCAACCGATTAACGCTAAACGTCATTTATGTAATTGCATTTCAAAAGCCGGTTTGAAGTTTAACGAAGCGTTTTAACCATGATTACCTAATTGTCAGTTGTAGGACTCAGCCTTCATATCATTATTGCAGTTATGACGTGAATTGACATTATCAAAAAAAGAATATTAAATAGAGTTCTATTAATAATCATAAAAGCACCACTACAGTAATAAAATTACTAGAAAGTACATTAGGCATAAAATGTATAGGTATAGTTGAACATGATTTTTTTTAAGCAATGTGGACAAAATAAACAAATTAAGTTTCTGTATATTTGATGCACGCAATTTCAACACTAACGTAGAAGCATACTCGTACTTAAGACATTTTTGTACTCTATTTGAAAAATGCGTCACACGAAATCCACACCAAAAGAGGTCAGATATGATTATGTAAGCCCATTTGTTCTGAACGAAACCCGCAAATCCGTAGTTGAGCCATTTTAGCTGGCAAATAATATGGTATTTTTCTTCCCAACAACATTGAGGTGCCTATATTATAGTGAAAATATCTCACAAACAGTGCAACATCATAAGTAGCTAGACTTCGTCAATACTTTTATCTTGTAAATACTGATAAAGCGTCAGATAAGAATTGCTGATGAAATTAACAGCGTTGGTCTAGTTATCACCACATAGAACTTCGAAACTATTATTTTAGGCTAGGACAATTTAATCTTGACATAAAAGGTCTCAAAATTGAATTGATCCTTACCTACGTAATGGGTCGGAGAGTCTAGGCATTGTTTCAGCATTTGTTCCACCCTATGTAATTTAATAGTCAATTGAGTTAGTTCGTTCGAAAGGCTTGACTGTGAGGGACAACTGGTCAAAATTGATGGTTGGGTCTTATTACATTTATAATAAGACACTGCGCGCACAAGCAACTTTTGTCTCCGCAAATAATTTATCTCTGTCGCAATCTTCTTTCTGAGATTTGAAAGTAGCGCACACGAGAGCGACAGCAACACAAACATTTTCATTATAATTTCTGCATTCAGCAACTTTTTTGTCGTCGCATTGACACCAATAGACGGGGCGACACATGCATCGCGGGATTGCTTCAGCAACTTTTTTGTCGCCGCAACAGTTGCGTCGCGGGGTTGCTTTCAAACTCACGGACATTAAGTCTCCCAGCTGTCGTGTCGCTACATGCGCATACTTTCATTCAAGCCCGTAGACTTGATACCAGAGACAAAATAGTTGCGGAGACAAAAGTTGCTCGTGCGCGCTCTCTTTTAAACTAAATTCTGATTGCAACTGCCATTGTTAGAATTCTGCCATTAGGCTAGAAAGAAGTTTAGTATTCTTTCTTCGAGCGAGGGTATTTTGTAAATAAGTCACGTAATCGAAGCGTCACTGCTCTGAATGATGCTGATATAATTATAAAGGTTCTGTTCGTTTAAGTAGCTTTTATTGGAGTAGCGTCTGAGACAAGAGGATTAGAGAAATATTTATTAAATTTTTCTTTATTGAATAAAAAGCTTGTATTGAATATTCAAATATTAAGGATCGTTTTGATTCTATTTTCCATTTTCTTTGTTATGGGCGCAGTCATGTAGATTCTTTTTTTTTTACAATGTGAATTTTACTTTCATCGTGATCATCATCCAGCCACATGACACCTACTGCTGAGTATAGACCTCCCCAAAGACCTTCACGAAGATTGGTTCTTCGCTGCCCGCATCCAGAGGATTCCCGCAAACTTCACCAGCTCTTTGGTCCACCTTGTCAGGGGCCTTCCCACGGCGCGTCGCCGATGCGGGGTCGCCATTCCAGAACCTTAACGCCAAATGGCCATTGATTTTGTTACTTCCATACAGCATATTTTTAGCGACTCAATCAACATACTGACGTATACCGCTATATGTTTTGACGACTATTGCCAAATGGGCGACTTGTTTTGAAGGCAAATCACCACGTGTCATGTGTTTATAAATTGGGTCTCTGGAGTCCTCTGTGTTTCATTTGAAGGAATTCTAAACTTTCTATGGTCCAAATAGCATTGAAGTCGAGACGATGTTTTCAGGTATATAATTAGCTATGATTGTATAACATTACTAGCCGGTTTTCTGCCACTGAATAAACATTTCTAATGAAATAACGCTAACGGTTGCAAACAGGCTAATAAAATATGTTGGTTATTTCTACCATTCATAGCGATAATTTAAACGTCTAAATCTGCAGTTTTAACTGCCTCTGTTGTCTAGTGATAACACACATCTGTATCAGATCCAGGGATCCTGGGTTCTATTCCCAGTGGGGTATATATTGTATTCCAGAAGTACTGCAGGCTATCACACCAACTTGGTTGATATGCTCCGTCTGCGTACAAAACGTTTTACTTCATCCTTACTACACAATGAATACTTTACCTTTTTTTGTAGCCATTTCCAAAATACTACTTAGTTTTTCTTTATTTTTTTATTATACCTGGATCCAGCGGGATTAAGGTGGTTCAGTCCCGCACCTGTATTGAATACCTATATACCTGGATCAATACCTGGATTGAAATTATCTTGCGGGATTGCATTCCCTACCTTCCCTACCTTAAACTGAAGAGTTTATTCTTACTTAACAGATATGATGAAGGCTAAGCGTTTATTTATTTATTTATGTATTGCATATTTCAAAGCGTTCCTCCGTTTTAGTAAAAACAAAGAAAATAAAACAACTTTTACGGATAATAGCGCACAGTTTATTCACACGAGTTTAGATATAATATTACGTCTCTTTTTAAGTATTTTCTTTTCCCGACGTTTGGGCACCATTCCAACAGCCGTGGTCACGGGATAAGTTATCCTGTGACCACGGGAACAGTGCGCGCCAAAATTTAAGATGTACTTATAAAGAAAATATTGTTAACTGAAACCGGCGTTTTAATTACCTAAATTAACAAGTTTAAAACTAAGCCAAGAGTTGTAACTGCGAGAGCACTCTCAAGCGCCGGTGTGGTAACTCCGCTGCAATCTTATCACACCGCACAAGTTCCAACAAGTTTGAAACTTTCCTTGCGAGATATTTTCTTAATTTATTATCGTCAAGAAAACATCATGCTTGTGAGGTTTCTAATGAAATTACATTTCTTAATGGTTAAGAAGTTTATATAACATGTCTTATAAAATATATCGGTCTCAAAAACTATAGACTATACGAGTATTTTTGTCAATAGTTCACCGAAAAAAATCTGTTTTACAACTATTAGTCCGTCCGCTGGTATAGATCGCGCCAAACTTCTAGTCCGCTCTGAAGTTGCTTCGCTCAGGGATGCAGTCAGACTCGTTATACTTAAGTCATAGTACTCATAGTAGACTTAAGTATTATGTCAGGGATGTAATCAGACAAATAACACTTAAGTCTCATTAGTCTTAAGTATTATGTGTCTGACTGCATCCCTGCGCGAAGCAACTTCAGAGCTGACTAAAAGTTTGGCGCGATCTATATCATGCATTCCTGAGACGTCGCGGCGTCGTGTCAGTTTCGTTTTTCAAATAAATAATCTTAATTTCGAATATGTTTCTGGATAATCAAAAATTTACTTTGACAAGTTTATTAAAGATCTTTCCACAAGACTGGTCCACGCTTCAGGAGACCTGAGAACTGGTGCCTATCTTGAACAGCGGCTGAGGCTTTGTATTCAGTGGGGCAACAGCGCCAGTGTTCTCGGAACTATGCCACGCGGCTGTGAGTTGGACGGCGTTTTTTGTAATAGTATAATTAATTATATATAAAAGTTTATAGATTTTTCTACTAAATTGTAAATGATCAATAAAATAACTACTTTGACAAATTGACAAGAATTATCATCTGGAGGATGTGCGTCGGGTCACCCAACCAACAGCACATTCCAAAATCGCTAAAACACCATTGATGATACGGACATTGGATTAGCAATTTCATAAGGAAGTACCCCACCCAACAGTGGAGGACATTAAAATAATATGATGAAGGCAGTAGGAGGATAAGCGTCAGATAAAATGCCACTGGTCTGGTCACCCATTCAACAGCACATATCAAATGTTGCAACCACGATTGATGACACGAACATTTTCCGCATTTGACATGAAGTTTAATGTATCGCAGTCAATATGCTTGGTTAACAATTTCACGGACCGCAAGCCGAGCACGTGCCGCCAGCGCCGCATTTTACACCAGTTATTTGGTCGTTTGCGCAGAATTAATGTTGTGACGCGACTCCGTTGCTGCGACATTAATCCCCAAGGAGTGGCTGTGAGCGTTGTAAATTATAGCTCAAATTAATTCAATAAAACGTGGAGATATAAAAAGGCTGACGAGTCAAGGAGTACTTCTAAAATCACCGCCCCGAGTGCATCAAGTATTTTTCACCGTTTCACGTTATACTCCAACTTTTACAGGGTTTATGCTTTAAAAATGTATGGGAGTTCACAGTTTTGACGAGAAAATTTCAGTTACTTTATACGAATTCGTAAAATCGTTTTTTGGTGCAACCGGCGGTTAGTCAGATGAAATTTATTGAGAAGACATTATTTTTAAGATACACAACATGTTCTTGCGTTGCTACAGAAGAAACGTCTCTTACATGTATGAATTAATTTACCATCAGATTTTTTTATTAATATACAGGTCCATCGCATTTCTGATCATTATCCAGATAGATTTTCCAGCATGTAAATAAGAAGTTTGCTTTAATACCTCCCTATACATTACTTTAGACGAACATTTAACAACATTAGTATTAAATAGCCCATTAAGAGCCTTATAAGGCAACAACTCGATCATTAGTATCAAAACCAGACAATAGACAACAGAAAGTACTCTCATAAGCATCTCCCAGGACGCGATTGCAGGCTATGTTATATTAAATTCCTTCCCTCGTTATCCTGTAAGTACAACGTATAAACAGCCAGTGCAATAACTGAGACGCGTGTAAGGCAATTTGAACCTTATTCACTTATGACGATAATGTTCGGTGAAGTATTAAGACAGGTGTTCGGAGCTTAAGTTTTAGAGGTTAAATTCGTTTAAAAGCAATAACTACCTACCTCCTCATTACTGGTGATAGGCCTTTAGTAACTTTATAAATATCGAGGACTTGATAAAAGTAAACACAAATATAATCCAAATCCCGTTATTCGTAATAGCTAATTTAGTAATAAGACGACAGATCTTTATTTATAGAAGGCAATCAAATTCCATCCCATTCAATCAATCTGTGCGTCAAAAATTTTTTTATGATGAATCAGTATAATAGTCATACTTATCAAAATGGAACATCTCGACTTTTCAATGGGGCTAGCACGAAAAACATTCGTCAACTTTTATAATGATTATACCTACACTTTTTCGACACTATTTCAAAAGTTTTCCGTGCTAGCTCCACTAGTCATCTGTAAACATTAAAACGTGGTTATCGTCCAACTCTATCTTCTGTCCTCAAATCTAGAAGATTTATGCTCCAACCACCAAACTACCTCATAACATGTTATAACATGCACTTAAAGGAGATAATACCCATGTTTACCGCACACATTCGCCGATTCCATATTAAATTATTGTCGTCAACTAGTTTATGCACTAAGAAGGATAAGGTTACCGCTCGTACAGACGAGAAATTAGGACTCAAAAGTTATTAGAAAGTACTCCATACGGGGAATTAATCTAGTGGTAAAAACTTACCCCTTGTATAACAACAATCTACTATTAAGGTTAAGTATGGGCAATTCGTGTTTTCTGGTCGTCTACACCAACATTTTGATTAAAACTACCAACTCTGTTTTCCCATACTCCTAAGAAGTTTCTATGCTCCAAACACCAAACTACCTCATAACATGCTAAGACATGATATTATACATGCACTTAAAGGAGATAATACCCGTGTTTACCGCACACATTAGCCGATGCCATATTAAATTCCTGTCGTCTAATAATCTATGCACTAAGGATAAGTATCTAATCTTACCGCTCGTACAGGCAAGAAATTAGGATTTAAAAGTTATTAAAACTACTCCATACAGGAAATTTATCTCATGGTTAATATTGAAGAGGGTTTTAGCTCCAAATATAAATATATTTAGCGCAAATATACTGACGCTAACGAGCAATTAACTAGACTACTTATATATAAACGACAATCTTTAATAATATTATAAAGAGGTAAAGTTTGTAAGTTTGAGGGTTTGTTTGTAGGAAAATCTCTGGAACTACTGAACCGATTTTGGAAATTCTGACACTATTATAGAAAGTTACATTATATTATGCCCGATTGACATACCTACAAAAGGCTATATTAGATTGTGATTAATTTCATTACAATAAAAAAACACTGTCTTCCGATGAGCTAGTATTTCATTTCATAAAGAAGTAAATTTATTCATGGGGCTGAAACTTTTTATTTCAGCAGATTGACCAGATTTTCGCGTATGTTATTATTTGACAAACCTACATACTAAGCATAATGTGTAAAAAAAAAATTTCACTACTGAAAAAAGCGGGAAATTGGCGTCCTTTTAAAAGGACGTTAGCTTTATATACAGTATGTCATTTCATTTTATTTCAAAGGGTAAATGATACAAAATAAAGATTTTACTAACAATACATCATTTTGTTTTGTATTTATAACAAAATATTAATACTTGTATGGTATTACTAGTCAAAAGTATGATGATTTTTCATAGCCATGTCGGGGATGAAGTATAACTTGATACTTTTGCTTTTTCCACGTTTTCCAATTGAGCCAGTGTCAGCTCATCATCACTTATATTGTCACTAGACACATAATCGAAGTGAACCTATGCTGGCGCTCGTAGTTGAAACCCTGATAAATTAAGCATCGAAGTAATGTTTTCATCATCAGAATGCTCATCTGTTACTACAGAATTGTAATTTTTAGGTGGCAAAATAATAAGATTACTATCTGTCTACTATCGGGTGCAGGGTAATCATCATTCTTTTTCATCTTCTCGATTATCTCATTGAGCATCATCTGCCTAGAAACAAATAATACTTTTCTAAATAGTCTTGGTAGGCCATTAGGCTATTAGTCGTAATAAAGGACGTTAACTTTATGCCATGTGGTGACGGCCTAAGAATACAAGTGTCACCACTCCCTTACATGCCTGGGATGTCGTAAGAGTCTACTAAGAGGCTAGACGCAATGAAAACCTGTGCGAGAGAAGGAAAACATGAAACAAACCCTCTACCAACCCGTCTGGCCAGCGTGGTAGCAGTAGGCTAATAGCCTCCTATGAACGCCACAATATTCGTGAGCTAGGAGAGGCCTATGTCCAGCAGTGGAAGTCCACAGGCTGATGATGGATGGATGAACTTTATTAATCAATAAAATATATATGTAATTGAAAAGAACTGAAAAAAAAATCATTTTAAGAATAATAAACACAGTCTAATGTTCTGTATATTAATGTCATTTGGATGTTATATCTACATATTATAGGTTTATATTTATTTGCCTTGAAGAACTCACACGTAACAGCATATTTCAAGGTATAAAAAAAACACATAAAACACTAATAATCTACTCACAGATACTACAACAGATTGATACACGTATGAACTAAACCGTGACATAAAAATATAATTTCTAAGTACCCTAGATTTGCACCATAATTTTTGTTTAGTGTCGTCCGTTTAAAAGGAAGCTAGCCTCAAGTGGGATAAAGACCGTAAAACTATTTTGTTCATATTACTTACGATGCTTCCCTGAACTTTCTAGGTAAAAGAAACAGAGATTGCGTAAGTATTTTGCGACAATAGTTATTTTTTGACGGGTATCTAGATGTTTATAAGACCACAAAAGTACTCGTAAGACTATACAAGCAGACTTTTACCGGCACTATAGCTTTAAAAAAATTGCATGTTTGGTGTTTTTTTTACAAACTTGTGTAAGTAGAAAATAGCTTCTCTATTTTATAAAATATTGACACAGTTATCATTTCTTTCCAGTGCTTCGAAAAATATAGCGTTTAAAACTGATTCATATCCTAACGAAGCGGCGTTAAGCGCTTTAGAGCGCTGTCAATATTCGAGCTTTATTCGTCGAATTTCGAAATAAATTCATCGAGAAAGTTCGTGAGCAAACACTCAAATACTGTGAGAGGTTTGGAATCGAATGTTTATTCATGGTTATTATTGGGCAAACAAATTAATGGCACTTCTCGGCGATCGTAGTACAGTGGACGGACGAATTGTTTGGTTATAACTATAAGTATAAAAAATGCGCATTGTGGTTCCACTATTGTGTTTGAATATTTATAAAACAAAAAAAAAATCACTTAGTACAGTCAGGAACTGGTCTCGGTCGACCAGTGAATTGTTTGAGAAAGGTTTTTTCGAAAAGAAATAAAGTTATAGAAATAATTATTTATTAATAAAATACCTATTAATGTTTTATTATTTGTATTATAAACTATTCTATAATTCTATTACTTATTTAATTAACGCTTCTTAAAAAGCTCTACTGGCTTATCGGAAAGTTTTGTTCCGATTATAAAAACAATTAGTGTATAATATTAATTACTAATAGCTAATAGTCTCCTATGAACGCAACAATAGGCGTGAGCTAGGAGAGGTCTATGTCCAGCAGTGGACGTCCACAGGCTGATGGTATTTTTAACAAAAAAAAATTAACAAGAGAATTCTATTCTGCTACTAACAAGAATGTTGTAGACACTCAGTCGAGTAAGCTTAATACTTAATTCGTTTATAGACTATAAAAAAATACCTCTCATCCACGTTCCTATTTTCAAAGCATAAAACAAATTTGTCGTTTAAAAAAAATTATGGCGCTAATAACCGCACTATCGGCCATTTTATCACGTAATAAAACAGTTGCCACATGAAATATTCTTACACTCCCTAACTAGAACAAGTCGTTAATACGTAACAATTTACATTAAGTACAGGGTTCCGCTTCTCAGAACGAAAAACGGAACCATTATATGATCAAGGGCCTTTGTTACGAGCTGCTGGGAAATGTTAAAGTAGACCTCAGAATGTTTTATCGAAAAACCCTTCACCGATAGAACGTTTTTGCACCTAACCTAACGATTTCCTCGAAACGTTTTATCTTTAAAGAGTACTTCGGTAAACCTTTATCACACGTACTTGATGGAACGGCCTCTAATACCACTGTCTTCTTGCTTTAGCTGAAGATGTTAACTAAATATTACCAGAATATCATTAAGAAAAAAGTATTTCAGTAAAATTGAATGTACGATATTTGTACTTCACCAACACCATACTAATCCAGAAGAGCTTTCAATTGACCACAAAAACTATGACTTTGAAATTTTTGTATTTACTTACGTTTTTTTTTGCTGCAAAAATACTAGAAAAAATATCACAAGTTGCCCAGACTGGTAATTTTTTTTACAGTATTTTTTTTAGTAAACCAATACAAAAAAGCTATTTATATGGATATTTACTCCCTTACTCTCTATACAATACAAGTTGTGCCAACAGTTTGCTTCCTCCATACTTATCCATATTGACCTGAGTGGAACACGACTCTCGAAGCCACTTAACGCGTGGTCCGGTCCTAAGCAAACATCACGTGGGGCAGACCAAATGGGAAGTCGCGGATTTCTTCGCAAACATCCTGTATATCTTTACACCCTATATATTTATAGCATATGGGTGGGTGATGTATATAGTGGAGCGGCAATAGATCGATTATCGGCTAGCAAATACTAAGAAAACGCCTACAAATAATAAAGTACAAACATACACAAACAGAAAAAGCGTATTCTTCAGATTGTAATATACAGGGTTACTTTTTACATGTGATTGTAATATAGTGTTAATTTCCATAGTTATCTTCTTGTTAACGTGACCCTGACCGAAAATTCGTGAGACAGAGGGGAGTAGAGCGCAGCCGGCGCGGCGTAATAGAGGAAGTAATATCCTCCTCTCTTTCTACCGCGCGGCGAAAATGTATGCCTACTCTTGCTGTTTCGATTAAGCGGTTTACACTTCTGCCGGCACTCCCGGAGTGCAACCCGTTGTTTTTTTTTACTAGCGACCCCTCGGGATTGACTAGGATGACTCACTTTCATATAAAATAATGTAGGTACGTTATGCAAAAAAGAGAACTTACAATATAAGAAAACGCCTACAAATAATAAAGTACAAACATACACAAACAGAAAAAGCGTATTCTTCAGATTGTAATATACAGGGTTACTTTTTACATGTGATTGTAATATAGTGTTAATTTCCATAGTTATCTTCTTGTTAACGTTAATAATAACTTAAAATAGGCAGACCTGATGCTTAAAAGGCAGTAAAATTGTGGTCACATATCCCAATATTTTACTTGCCTAACTTCAATATTTAAAATCCTCATCTAAGTATTTTCTTCTTCATCATCAATATGCCAAATCGAAGCGAAATCAATAACACAAGTACGTATACCGTAGAACCATAAAAAAAATGGAATCCATAATAGCCCCAGCATTAAGCACCCACTGACATACAAAAGTCTAAGTAACACCAGGCCATTTCCACAAATTACAGACACCTGCCGGGAAAATAGCACTTACCTATTCAATAATAAAGCAGTAAATAGTTTCCATACGTGTTGCGATTGCAAACTGCCATATTTACTTTTAAAACCATTCAGGTCGCGCGCCAAAATGAACCTTATTCCAAACAACATAAAGAACAAGAACTCCAAAGGGGTAGTAATAAGTCATAATTTCGTTTCCCAAGTTAAAGTAAACTCTACGTGCTGTGAAATAAAGAGTCTCACTTTATGACTTTGAAGATATCTTGTGTCTTTTAGGAAAATATGACCCTAACAGCTTAAATTCAAAGTTCGATTTATTTGGAAGATCCAAATGTATCTATCAAGGCCTTGTTTATCACTTGTTCTGCAGTGTGCACTCACTTTTTAGTTCAAGTCATACAATCAACATGAACAATAATGGTTCATTTGCCAAAATGTGCACTTCGACGACATAAAAGTAAATTATTTCGAAATAAGTCTTGATTAATATTAAAAATATTGGAAGAAAACTCACGGTGTTAAAGATTGCATTGTCTAATCTGTGCTTGTAACATGTATTTTAGATTTAATACCATGCCACACTTCCGGCGTCATTGTTACGATGTTCTTTTGTGTATTTTGTTATTATTTCCTAGTTTTAATTATATTAGAAAATAATGGAATAAATACAAGGTTAATACCTAATTTTCTAATGTTTAACATTGTTAATTCAATTTATTGGAAGCTGTATTGTTAGCGCACGTGCTACTACCCAGTTCTGTTGAGGTTTTCCCGCCATAATTAACAAAATAGTAAGTGGGGGTAAGTAGCACGAGCGTAAGAGAGAGGTCAGTCCGAGTCAGTTGTGTATTAGCATCGGCAGTGAACGGTCGTAGTCGAAAACTGTGTTTAGTGAATTTCAGAAAATAAACTGTGTAAAGTGAAATACGGTGTTTCTATCTCCCTCGATCCTTAATAACGGTGATTAAAAAAATCTGTTTTTTTTATTTAACCAAAGTGCCTACATTGTTAATTAAGGAAAGGCGTTTTCCCGTTGTTCATTGTGTTTTTACACATTTAAAAGTAAAAAAATCAACAAATTGATTAAATGATTTTTTTTGTATTTTACAAAATTTAATCTTAATCACTAATTAATAATTTCACTTGGCGTGCCTAAAAATTGCTTCTTTCAACCCCGTCAAATATTTCACAACACCATAAAAAGATTTTTGCCCCGAATTTTTGCTATAAAGATAACAATTTCATCAGTTAATTGATATTTTTATCGGTTTCCTCTGGTTAGAGTAAAAGCAGACCCCATTTTAAGTACTTCCAGATTAGTCCTGCGGTAAATTTTGATGGTTCCGCGAGATACGGACGTTCATAAAACAAGTTTTAAGCCAACACAAAGATATAAGAGCGATTTCAGTGACAACGGAAAATTCAGCCTTTTGAGTTAATTGACTTGTGGACATTTGTTAAAGTTTGAAAACACACTGATTTATCATCAGCCATTTAATGTCCCTACTGCTGGGGTTTTGTTATGAACGACGGGGAGACTCTTAGCCTTCACCATACCTGCACCCCGACCGCCTGACGGTACAGCTTTTGGTATCGCTATAGCTATCGATTTTTCAAACCCCCTACAAGGGCTCTCGCTGACGCTATCACTTTCATACTAAAAATGCTATAATAAATCCAATAGATGAATAGAAATATGTAGGATTTAGACAAAAACCCTATCGTTGAAGAGTTTTATGAGAGTTTGAAGTTTAAGAGCTATAGCGATAGCACAATCTATACCGTTAGGCGGTCGGGGTGCCGATGTTAAGTATTGATAAGGCTGAAGGAAGCGAGCCTCTCCCGGAATCCTCAATCTTATGAATGGATAAGGAGAATGGGCCATAATCCACCACGCGGGCATAATGCGGATTGGTTAGCGACTGCAAATGCAGTGGGAACCAACGGTTAAAAGTGGGTTCATATATGTTATTTGTCCGTACCGTACCTCCGCTCCGTTTTGTATCAGCAGCGTCGCGATCCAAAGCTCTGGACGCAAAGTTCATCACTGTGATCACGGCGCGTTCATTTTCTTTGAACGGGTGAAAAGCCGTCTCACGATGGATCGGAGGGTACTTACGTATGTGGAAGGTATCCGTTTCAAGACGCCGTACCACCGTACCGTACCGTACCAAACGGGCGTCCAGACTAGCGTTCTTGATCGCGACGCTGATACGAAACGGAGGTACGATATGGATATCTGAACCCACCTTAAACGTGCCTCTTGGTCATCCGTACTGTGACTGACCATTGCGAAAGCTGCTTTGCGGTACTTCATGATTCTTTTCCTTCTTTAAAATAAAACCCGTGCTACTGTATTATAACGCACGTTGAGCTGAAAAAGCAAAACGATAAATGTATCTAAAATAAAGTAAGATAGCTGTAGCTTCATATCTCGAGAGCCTAGCAATGTATGTTAAGTAAATATTTATATGAAACGGTACAACATAATCCTCTTTTGAATGCGAAAGTATCTGTTATATTTTAAAATCAATTCGATTTTTATTAAAGTTTCTGACTGATTATTTGGATCAACTACTACTTTTGGGAAAAAAGATATTGAACATAATGCTTATCTTCATCCAACAGAACTGCTTTTAAAAGGGTAAAAAATTGTATTGAGTCACATAAGAGGTCATGGTACGCCCCCTACGTGTAAAAAGAAGCAACTGACATTTCCTGTTAAAAGACCTAAGCAAAATTATATACCCCTTAATGAACTTACACAGCATAACCTACCTACTAAGTAACACATAATGTCCATTTGCGATATTAACGAAACGGCCGTTGAAATTCAATTACACAGGTTGTCCCCAATAAACGGTCGCATTTGGCAACAACTACGCTCCAGAGCCGTAGGGTGACGTTGCTTTGAGATATATGGGAGACAGTCTTGACAAAATTGTGACTAATATGGTTGCGATATTTACGAAAAAGCGTTGAAAATCATTCACACACAGGTTGTCGCCAATAAATGGTCGCATTTGGCAACACGAGCGGCAACTACGCTCCGGAGACGTTAGGGTGACGTGTCGCTTCGAACTATATTGGAGACAGACTTGAGAAAATTATGATGGATTACCAAATAAGTACGTATGCGATATTAACGAAACAAGCGTTGAAATCTAATTACACAAGTTGTGTCCAATAAACGGTTGCATTTGGCAACACAAGCAGCAACAACGCTCCGTAGGTGTTAGGTTGACGCCGCTTCGAGATATATCGCATCGCATTGAGAAAATTATAACATATTTATATATTATTCAATTACACAATAGGGGAGAATACGAAGATCTCGATGGAGGGTACAAACAATGACGAAGAACAATTTTTTTCTGTAAAGCTATTAAATAGTGCTTAGAACTTGTATTAGTCTTATAGCAACTGCTTGCCTAATCCAAGTAATAAATTACTTTAAAAAAACATATTGTTGAGTACCTATTATTAAGTATTCTAAGCATTAAGTTGATAAAATTATGAACGAGACAGTATGACGTTTAAGCAGCTCACAAGCAAAGTAAAGGAGCATTTGAGTTTTCGGAGTACGTACCTATGTTTTTCAGAATAGTAATAGGAAAGGAAGGGATTCGAGCACAAAACTGTTTAAAACATTAAAGGTGATGTTAACAAATATGATATCATTTGATTTAATCACAAAACGGTGACATTTCCGTCAATTATTTTTATAGAAATTAACTTTTATTTTTATAAAGGAATGATGAAACTAATTTATTTATAAGTCCGATTCTTCATACAAAGTCCCATCCTACCAAAAAGCGTGGTCACCACTACCACAATGCTGAGACATTAAGTTATTGTGCAGTCAATTAGAGGAACGTCCCGACAGTAGTACATCGTAGATCATGCATGCGAGATATGCAATATGCAGCATGTTACATTAAACACTATCTACAGATACAGAGAGAGAGGAAGATTTACACATACTATGTCATTCAAACAAGAATAGAGTGTAACATGCGCCATTTTGTGATTGAATTCTGTCAAACTAACCTCACATTAGTACGGTATGCAAAAAAGAAATCAAGGAAAAATTCAATTTGTTACAGTATGTATTGTACCTATGTAAGCCGAATTTAAATTACTAAACTAGTGGCATAAATTTAATGCTACACTAATTTTCATCAACAAAGTGTAAACATCAAGTTTCACAATGCATGCATTAATTTCACGACACTAAATGCTTTCGTGAAATGACTTTCATCATGCATGACAATAGTTTCGTAATGTAAATTCGACTTTAGCAAAGTCCTATATGTAAAAAATAGTGTTACATCGATTTATTAATACTTTTTTGCAAACGGTACTTTCGCGTCTGAAGTTAGCCAACGACCCGTCCTATTCTTATCTGAATCGCATAGTAGTTGGCTGAATTAAATAATTTACTAATTATAATAATGCACTAATAATAATTCAGCCAACTTACGGAAAGCATATTTTTTTATCATAGTTTTCCTATGTTGTACAAGTTTGATAAAATATGGCATTGATATATGGCAATAAACGTATTTTATTATAGAACAAATACGAATAGCACAGGCGGGAGAAATTAGTTTTATCAGTTAAAAAAACTTTGCATTGTATCCACTTTGGCTATGTTATTTTTAACTGCCGGAACGGAACACAAAAACGCTGAAAACATTGTTGCTAAGGCGACAAACTTGGATAAGATGGTGGTATGTACCTAGGCGGCCTTAGAACAAGACCTACCACCAACCACCTCATATATTTAGCATAGATTATAAGTTTTGTAATGACTTTAATCTGTAAGTGTATCTACAACAAATAAATAAATAAATAAACCGGTATTGAAATTACTAAGACAGTTGACTACAAAGACACAAACTCTGAAAGCTTGCCTACGGTCAGTATATTTGGCTTTTCAATTAGTGTCATGCATGTGTTACGCATTATTTAACGCAATATGCGGTCACCAGCAGAAACGGATGCGGAAGATTCGCCGCTGGTGACGGTTTAAATGCATTGTCATGGGTCAGATTACATTCCTCGAATTGAAATGGACGGTTGTTTTAACGAGTTAAAACAAGTAGATCAGATTTAGAATAATTATTGTAGAGTAGGATTCAGCTGTGGCGTTAAAGTTAACTTTTACGTACGGTCTGAAATAAAGGTAGATAAAGTTTGCATCGCATTATGATAAACTTAATGTTAGGAAAAACGCTTATAGATCAGGGCCCCTAGCCAAAGTAACAATTAAAAAACGATATGTTCGAAAATAATTAAATGTATGGGATTGGTGGATAAGCCGCGCTAAATCACGTGGTCTTACTGCAAGTTAATTGGCGCATATAGACAATAACAAATCGAATTATCGTTTCGCTACATAACGATACTTTACTTTATCTACGGGCCCTGAGCACTTAAGCACAACACCGAGAGCGAAAGTAATGGGTTCGATTCTCACTTGAGCAAAAAGCAAAAACATATTCTTGACGTAGTTTTATATGTGTCGCAGCCATCTGGTTAAATCAGCGATTCAATTGAAAAGCTAGCCCTTTATATAAAAGCCGACATTCAGTTGAATGCCTGGCCGATCGTTGAATGAACTAGCATCTCTTAATGTTCAACTAGTTGGCTTATTCAGCCACGTGATTCAAATTTAGTTAATTTTTTTTGTCACTGGGACGCTGGTAGTCTCAAAAAGTCAAAAGAAATAAGGCGTCAGACAGCTCGCATCAGCCGGCAACTTTATGTGCTTTGTTTTCGTTTCAACGTACCTTACAGTGATTTATTAATTAATAATTGATATAATAAAAATGTGTGATAAAATGCCTGATATTACTCCGCCGGCTACAAGTTTTCACGAATAGTTTGAGTCTATTATCATTTAATGAGACGGCTAAATATGACGTTCAGCCAAGTCGTTAAAACGTTTCATTCAACGACTTGGCTATTGGTCCCTTAGCCATTAGAATGCCGGCGTTTAATTAACGGGCTAGCCTTTCAATCAAATGGCTGATTTAACCAGTTGGCTGCGACATATGCACTACCACTGTCTTTACTACATTTCAATCAATATCTGTATAATCTCACATAAATTATGCAAATAATCAATTCAAATATATAAATAAAACATGCACATTTTTCCAAAACAAATGAAAACTGTTTGAATAATGTATAATAAATAAAAAACACAAAGAAAAAAAAATATCTAAAAGAGCGAATGCGCTATAACTCTCGAACGAAATGATGCGTATGAACATTGGGAAACTCTTTTTTTATTCCGATGACATAGCAGGAAGCTTTATAGACATAGTAGAGTTTTAGTTTACGTTCGTATTGCTATAATTAGAGTAGACTTATGTTGTCAATTTACTGTAAAAAAAAATATGTTCGTAAGTAAAAACAATGGCAGGATGTTATAAAAAGTAATCCCGCTTGGTGGCGCTGCTGTAAATGTAGACCTGTCAACCGTTGTTTACTTTCGTGCATGTGGGTTATTATGTATTTTTATCTTAAAATGCATTGCATTCGCTTTCAAGCTCAAAAAATGATAGCAAACAAGAAAATGCAAGAAGAAAACACGTTTGAGAAAATTACAAGTCTACATCTACACTAGCGCCACCTTAAAAACACTCTGCCAAATTTTGTCAAATTATCCTGCCATTGAGCTGATTTTTTTGGGTTCGGTACCCCTAGAACGAAAACCACCAACCAAAAATAAAATATAGGTATTGAGCAGCGTTACTTCACTAAATCATCACTACGTGTAGTCCGTCTGTCTATCGGTAGGTACGTCAATCAAAATATTTCTGAGGAAAAAATGTTTTCAGTAAAAGAACGATGACTCAGCTGGCAGTTGTACTCGAATAAAATTAGTTTTCGTCTAGTTTATTCAAAATCATTCGCTAAGTAATATCTCTGTCTAGTATCATACACATTACTTTAACAAACGTATATCACAAATTACAATATATTCCGATTTAACGATAATCGCGTTAGTTTCCAGTCTTTGAACAAAAATCCGATATATATCACACTTTTTAATGCACGATATCAACAAAGATTATGAGACCCGAAACTGGAAGAGCGACAGCAAAAAAGTATTAACAATAAAATTACCAGAGTATAGGTATTTGGCAATTCTCTTTGCTCATTAGTTTCAATTTTAAAAAGATAGGCAACTACAATTATGGAATGATTTATTGCTTTTTACACACATCACTCAAAGAGGTATATCATAAAACTGCTATAGGTAATTAAATAAGGTCTCATCATATTATAGTAAATTCAAAAGAATCATCACAGCTTCTTAAAAACTAACCACTATCAACATCCGGTAAATACCTACAAGTATAATATTAATCTTATTTTAAATCTACATGTTGTGACTAATAAGTAACTTAGTTAACTTAGTAAATAGTTAACTTAGTTAGTTAAGGATAAATAATAATTGTAGGTGTACTTATGAAAACAATCAGTCACAAGCAAACGTAAGTACACCAAGAAACTGTCATAAGTTTCGCGAGCGCTCCTATGAGCCTCTTGACTGCGAATGGATGGACTAGTTACCGATTTAAACGTAGAATATACGTCACATTTGACAAATTGCCGCCGGAGTGTGCAACAGGTAAGTATATTATACTAACTCCTAAACGTGCCACATCTAGTAGGTCCATACGTCTGCGATTGGCATGGATCCAATTTATTTTCTTCGCTGTCGTGTGACTCATAAAAAGAGAGCGTGTATCCCAGAGAGGAGTTTTGATGTGAATGATTTTAGCGTTTTCTATAGAATCGGTATTTTTCCTAGATTACGATAATTTAATAGTAAAATAAGCAAAAAATAATGAGAAGAACAAAAATATCCAAAGAAATTAAAGAGCACATTTCACGCAAAAAAAAAACAAAGAATTTAATTAATTTTAATGACATGCTAAATACATAGCTCCGAATTTTAGATTAAAGGCCCGATAATCTGGGAAGTGCTTTGTAAAAAAATATCCGCAGAATATTATGTTTGTTTTATGGATAAACAGGGTGTTTTAACCCTGGCCGAGGCCAGTAGATATCCAGCGCGACACATAAAAACTACAAGGCAATCAGTCAGGCTGTCATAGAGAATTTCAGTCTAATTTACTTATTTATTTAGATAATCTTTACTTTGCTTGACTTATTTATGAAAAAAAAATATTACAGACACAGCTACCGCTATTGTCCACGAGCAAAAAAATACTGTCATTCTCCGACCTAAAAACATTACTAGCATGACGTATTAGAATGTAATGTGTACCAAGTCCCAATGCACAAAAACTGCAGTCTTACTATCACAAGGCAAATAAACATTTTCTCCCGTATAGCACCGCGGTGCAACATTCACTTTCATAACAACTGCATTGCCATTGCATGTGACAGTTACGAGGTGAGATGTGAGACTGTAATGTATTCATGCAATTAGAAAAGACGGAATTTAATAAAACAGTAAGGCTTTTTTATAATAATAGTTTTTTCTCATGTAAAACGACTAATGGTTGGTTTATGAATTGAGAATTTCAAATTGACAACGGCTCAAACTTGACTGAAAGCAAAAAGTCCATGAGTGAGGTTTAGGTCGAATCAATTACAAAGTTCAATTATAGTTCAATTAAAAGTTGAATTATCAATTCAGAAATCGACCATAAACAATATTTATTAGAAGAGTGAGTAATTATAGCGCATTATCTGTCAATTTCGCACCAGGGAATCGACAGTCCACACACTCTAGAAAAAATCCGTCTTTTGGTTCCTAACATCTCATGGGACTCGGCGGGTCTGGTAGTCGGCGGGACGGAACGCGGTAGACAAGCTCCCACAAATCGTGTACTGCGTACTATCGGTGACACACTTGCTCAGCACTACGAAATTGACTTGTTTGCTGATAAACTCAGTTACCTTTGTAAACAATTTCATAATATTTTAAATGACATGTGTTAACTTTCCTTCTGACATTTGTATTATTATTATTATTATTGTAAACAATTTCATATTTTTTTAAATGACATGTGTTAACATTACTTTTAGCATTTGTATTATTACTTTTTTTTTGTTAACATGCTGACTTTATTTATTCTTGTAAGCGTTTTGGATGATGACATCTGTTAGCTTATAAGACATGGTTAAATAAATTAATAAATATATTTTTACGTGTTTACAATACAGTCACCATTAAGTGTAAATAAATGAAAGAAGCAAAAGAACAAAAAATGACAGTATAAAAATTTAGACAGTTTTCCAAATTTTACATCACTGTTGCAAAAAAATAACTAAGTTTCAGTCATCAAAAAACAGTTAATATATATAATGTATTGCAATATTCGTATAATTTTTTATTAGCCATATCTATAAAGTAAAAACACAATTTCGAACAGTTTAAAACAAACTAAACACAAACTTCGAAACAGTAATTAATTAAAAAGTTGCAACGTCAACAAAACATTGGAAGTGGCCGCGGGAATATTAATACAATACAAGAACAAAAATGATTTCCACTGTTTACCTTAATGGAGTTAATAAATTAATTTACTTCGGTACATGCCACTGGGATTCGAAGTTTTGTTTTCGAAATTCGGACAGCGTGTGTTAATTTTATACGTGGAACCGACGCTTTTAATTTTTTTGCGCTTTTCCGAACCGTTGAAATGACATATTTTTTGGTTTGATTGGTTTATTGATGCATAAACGGAGAACTTACTATTCGCGTTTATTTTTTACTAAATGATTGATTTACTAGGTGTCTGCATTTCAATAGAATTGGCACTGTATTAAAAAAAAAATGAAAACCGACTTCAAAAAACTAGAAAGTAAAAAACAAGCCTTTTGGAGTTTAAAGTTTTTTGAATTCGTTTTCATCATTTTATATATAAAAAGATTTTATTTCACAATTTTTAAAGGTATAAGTCCCGAACCTACGCTAATAACTTTATAATCAACTGCATCTGCATTAATCTTTTCCCGGTGCAAGGACGTTAATTATTAAGAAGTTCTCCTGGAACTTCACCAGCAGCTCCACTTCATCACATGCATTGAGACGAGCATAAATTGCTTATGAAGCACATTAAAGTCATCGTATCGCTTCCGTGAAATGCTAATAGTTCCGATGACCATTTACGGCCTTCATCACCAGTTCCACTCCACCAAATGGTGCTTAACGGAAGCAAATGCACGAGTTACTTAAAAAAAAAACATCGAAATCGATATATGTGTGCCTATAATATTTGATTAATAGTTCCCTCGATTTCATTAAGATCCCTTCATCAGACCCTGTCTTGATGTTAATGACACCAATTTGAAAGTACGCCTTTCAAACAAAAAATAATTATTCAAATCGGTACATAAATGAGCGAGTACTGAGGTAACAAACATTTAAAAAAACATACGTAGGTACACACGAATTGATAACCTCCGCCTTTTTTGAAGTCGGTTAAAAAAAGGAAGTATCTTTAAATAATTAATAATAATTTTGATTATTAAAAAATAACAAATGTATTTAAGACGCAAATAAATATTTGAACTTTGTCTTTTTACATTGAACTATAATTATCGAACTATCAACGTAAAAATAGTTCTTGTGTCATTGTATATCCGTCGATTAATCAAAGATAAGACCAGTTAATCAGTGTTTACAATCTAAGAAATAATCCAATTGGTAGTTCAAATCAAACAAAATTCAGTAACAGATAATCCTAAAATCGAGTCAGGCCGCATTCACATCGATTAGTCCTTAGTTCGACCGACCGAGTGGACATAAATGACCAATTTTTCCCGTGTTTCACTTTCAAGACACGATATTTTTTAAGGTACAAAATTATTCGTACCTTAAAAAATATCTTATTCGAATCGCATATACTAATCAGCAAATGGTTTTTTTGAAAAATCGTTAATTTTTCTTTTGATCCAGAAGGACAACTTCCCAAGAGGTCAATTTTCCAAAAGGACAATTCCCAAAAGGACAACTTCCCAAAAGGATAACTTCCCAAAATTACCACTTCCAAAACGACCACTTTCCAAAAGGACAACTTTAACAAAATGATAAAAAAGCATGTACAGTGTGTGCCAGATTGCTTTGTATATCTAAGTCTAACGAATATTTGACTACCTGTATGGCGTAGAGGTACCCAGCCTGCCTTCTATGCAGAGGGTTCCGGGTTCAAATAAAGACAAATAATTGTGTGCATAAACATGTCTATTTACTTGGTCTGGGTGTATAATATGTTTATTATGTAAGTATTTACAAAAAGTTTACAAGTATGCTTATCTGTTATGTAATAATTATAATAACACAAGTTCTTATGAAACTTACCTTGGGCTAGATAATTGGTGTGGTTGTATTTATATTATTTAAAAAACGCCAGCTACAAACAGATTTGCGTTTTCTTCCTCATTGAAGTGACTGAACCGTCTTTGTGGTCTAGTGGTTAAACCACTCTTGTCTTAGACGCACAGGTCCCAGGTTCGATTTACAGTGGAGGCACATATTGTATTCAATTTGGTTGGTGGTAGGACTTGTTGTAAGTCCGCTTGGCTAGCTATAGCTACCACCATCTTATCTAAGTCTGGCACCATAACAACAATGTTTTCAACATTGTTGTGTTCTGGCAGTTAGAGATAAGATAGCCAGTTCATCAGTGGTTGAGGATTACGGGAGAGGCGCGCTTCCATCAATCTTATCAATACATCACGTATTTCATCATACGTGATGTTAAGTCTAAGGGTATCCTCGTTGTTTGTTAAACAAAAAACTTATCAAGTGTGTCACACACAGTGTTTCCATAAACTTTACAACAAGAAAGACTAAGTGGACGTTTTGGGAAGTGGTTATTTTGATAAGATGTCCTTCTGGGTCATAAGGGTTTATTTACTGTAGCAATTTAGTTAAATAAGGTAAAAACTATACCTCTGGAAATATAAAGTAAAATCTGTGTCTATTAATTACATTTTAATTAAATACGATAGTTTTATTTTTGTAGTGCAGTGTGCGATTCGGAACAGGGTAGAGATGAGACACTACAGAATCCACAACTGCCGCTGTTCATTAGTCGATAACAGTGAGAAAGATACTTTAAACACAACAAAATTCAACGAGTTTTTTGATGCTACAAATTAATTGTTTTTGCTGACATTAACATCTTTATGTTTAATTTTACCACATAGATAAGCACATACAATACTTTTTATCCTATATTATGTTAATGTGGGATGATATAAGTTACGCTATAAACCGGATTCCACGTGGCCGGAAAAGTAGTAAAATATATTAAAGTATATATATATATATAGTATATAATAAATATATAAAAATATATAAAAGTAGGTACATTGACTCTTAAAAAACTCGATCGATAATTCGATAGGATTTCATTATGGGACATCTCTAGAACTGTCAAACTTGAAACGTCACGTCATCCTAGTTGAAAAAGACTGGTGTATTAAACCCGCGATCTCTTAACGGAAGACAGTATTCCTGCTCTCTTCGCCATACAGGCTGTCAATTTAAATGCTTAACCTGTTACTCATTTGAATTTCCATGACACAAGAAGCCCACAGTAAGGTGGAAAAGTCATTTATTTATTTATCATAGCATAGGATTAACCATTTGCTTTAATAAAGTTTGGATTACAATTACAAACAACAAAACACGTCATTCGATCTTCACAAGTATTCGAAACAAAAGACTTACAAATAGGCGGTAATAAATTCCCGGAATCCCAGCATAGCTCGGAAGCACCGGTACGTGTAGTACCGGTTAGTCGCGTGTGATTTTTTTGCGCGCCTTTTTTCATGTTCACAAATAAGTGCATTGACCGGACTGCGTAGGGTGTGCATATAAACTAAACGCAGCTGACTAAACGAGGTGCTTTTTTATCAAACAGAATTCAATTTATGAATCAAAATCGCTGGGGCGTATATTTTTCTATTTTATATACAGCAGAAACATAGCTAAATGTAGAATGATTAGACTGTTAATAGTTCGTTCTCGAAGTACTACTGTACTGTACTGTACTATACTTTGATAAGGAATTTCTGGATTGATTTGAAGGGCAGACGATGGCTTTTGCCACGTGCGTCGTGGTCACTCTCTTGATCTCCATGATCATGGTTTATGAAAACACAAAATATTGATAACTCAACAAAAAAAAACGTAGTGATAACCCCGTTTTGACCCCAACACTGTCAACAGCGCGTCCTACTTTCTACTTGCACGGAAAAACCGCCGAAAAATAGGCATGCTGTCAAGGTCAAACTGTAAAGCATGTCGTGCTGTTGATTGTACTTACCTAAACAGTTGAACTTCAACTAAAAAAATCTTCTTCTGGTTGTATGAAGATTAGTGGCCACCTCTGGAGTCAGAGTTTATCAAGCCGCCTCTATTACAAGGCCCATGACTTGGCTTTACTAATAAATAATATTATAAGCATTACAACTAAAGAAAAGTCTAAGAACCACGCCACCCATGGTGTCACTAGCATGGCGGTTGCAAGCAATTTTAAATCGCCTCCCATATTTCACGGAAGGAATTTAATATCAGCCGCGTTGCTGTGTTTACGACACCGCCAACAGTATCTATGTATTTGGCCGAGCGAATGAAATAAACTGTGTTTAGAGTCACTTTTTATTAAAAACAGTATAAATTGCGCCTGCTTCAAAATGTGAGATTAATTTTCAAATCATTTCATTACCTAGTTAGAGCCATGTTTGAATTACGTTAAGGTGACTCCTCGTTTCTAAACAGTTTAAATGTATTGGGATAGGTACCCAATACATTTTGATATCAAGTTTTTGGATCAGCGAATAAATAATAATAAATAATAAATTATTTATTTCATAAGATTTGCAGTACATGTACAAATACAAATATTTTACAGTTAAAGACAAATTTTAAATTAAACTTCCTGAACTAGGTTTTTAACCTGTACTTCAGGTGAGTCAGACCTTACATACTTATATAACACGTAAGTTAATTAACAATACACTAACTAAGCAATTTATCTAGATGGGTAAACATAATATGCAATGAATAAGAAATCATTTTTGTTGACTAATTCAACTAATACTATTTACAATTTACATACTTCTAACACCTGTTCAGTCTCATCGTAAGACAAGTTGCATAAATAATTATATACTATTGACCTAAAATTATAACAGTTTAAATTAAACATATCTAGTGTTCTGTTCAGTTTATTATATTAGAATGGACTCAAACATAAAAAGAATCCATTTGTAAAAATAAATTTAGAATCAGATTTAGAAAATAAATATACTTGTCTTAAATGTGACATAAATTTTTGGCTCACTTCGTAACCTACTTAGCGCCTATTTCAATTTAGTTTAGAAACATAAACTTAATATCAAAACGTATAACAGCGAATGAAATATACTGTCTTTCAGAGCCAAGGGGTTGAAATTGGGCGAAAATAAGGCGGTCCTTGAAAATTTACTGATCTAGATCTCAGTGGGATAGGATTTCTAAAAGAGAAGCTGGTGGGAACAGTATGTATTGAGGCTTCGCCACTACTGTCTTTACACTCACTTTGTATTTTAAACAGTATAATGTGAGATTAATTTTCGAATTATTACCTAGTTAGCGCCATATTTGAATTTAAAGTGACTTTACTATTCTACACATAATATCAAAAGATACATATAATAAGGTATTGAATAGCTATTTTAAGGGCCCTATATTTTGTTAGGTTCCGCAACAAAACAGTTCATCAGTTGTTTGAATTAACTAAATCAATGTATATGCTAAAGCCTAGTTTCAATTCTGTGGATACTGATTGTAATTTAAAAAAAACTAGGCTTACAGATGGAACGTAAAAAACAGCCTCTCCAGACTCCTATCAATGCATTAAATTTGTATGAGAAATTGTCAATAAGTTTCTATAAAATTACCGTCACCAATTTACGATTACACATCAACAGTAAAGAAATACCTATACATAAAATAATACCAATTTATCCAATCCCTATTAAAATTGGTAAGCCGGCAAAATGTATAATATTTTAATTGCATACTGAAACGCAACGGCTTCCAGGCACGTGATGAATGACTGAAACGACGGTATAAATAGCTTTCCATTTTTGATGGAATTAAATATAAAAATAATATTGCTCCACCAAAGCCCGTTTTGAAATTGCTATTACAATAAATGGTAAAAATAGGATTTATTTACTCCCACGCGTATGAATAAAGAATGAAACGAAAATTATATTGAATGAATATAAATTATTTTCGTACATTCAAAGTTTAACTTCTTATTATCATCCTACATATATATGTATATTAAATGTAAAAGTATTGAAAGTTTTCGGAATTGCGATACTCATTACTGAATCATAAAATTAAGCACGCAGATAAAATATTATACATAGATGGATTAAATCAGGATACTTTTTATCCTGATGATATTTCCACGGAAACAGGAACCACGAGGGTAACACAGCGGACGGTCACTAGTCTTACTAATATTATAAATATGAAACATGGGGTATGATATTTGTTAGTTATTGTTCTATAAGTTATTCAGGTAGGTAGGTCCTCAAAATTTCCTTTTTACTAATGTCCTTTTCTCATGAAGTTGCTTTCTCAATTTTATAATATAGATTGTTTAAAAAATTATGATAAAAGTAATTAAAATAGTTTTTGCCCTATGGTCTATCTGTATCAATAACACGCAAGTTCATTCATATCTTCAAAGCCTTACATCAAACAGAACCAAAGACGTTTCCATTACAAAGACCAACTTCTTTCAGAAAGTATGCAATTTCTTAGAGAGCCTAACTTTCATACTCAAAGTTTCAATAGGAACAAAGCTCGTTACTGCTACGAGTTTCTGCAAGCCTGGTATTTCAATCTAATCTAATATTATGTTATCTTATGTAAAAAAAATACTGTAGATATTAGTTTTTAAATGAGTCAATACTTAATCATATTATGTAAGTTAATAATAAACATATAACAAGAAAACGCCGTCCAACTCGCAGCCGCGTGGCATAGTACCGAGAACACTGGCGCTGTTGCCCCGCTGAATACATTTTTTTTTTTTTAATTGCCCTCTCGCCGCCATACGTCCTGGGGGACCCTTGTGGTACTCACCCCTATGACTGGTGGCCCGCCCGGCTACCCAGGCCTCGTCGCGGCGGAGAGATGGCCGAGCAAGTGTGGCCCCCGCTGAATACTTAGACTCAGCTGCTGGGCAAGATAAGCACCAGCTCTCAGGACTCCTGAGGCGTGGAATAGTCTTGTGGAAATATTTTTCTTAAACTTTTTTGTGTCAGACGACCTAGGGCCCATTGTCTCTATTGCAAGCGCCGCAAACTCGTGGCTTACTGAGAGAGATAGCACCAGATAACTTCAACCGATTTATTGCTGTCAAACTTGTCAAATGCTATACATGTTGCCATCGTCAACGTTAAAGTTATCGCTTAAGTTTGATGGTGCGATCAACCCTTACTTTTTTATCTATTGTTTATTCTATATTTTTTTATTTTTTTCATTTATCAGTACCACTGCGATATCGGTCCGTCAAATGTCAAAAAGTCACGAACATACCTGTAACAAAAATAAATTAAATTAGGTACAAGCATTGGATTTTAAAAACATATGCATTAGTTGTTATATTGCTTGTTTATTTATTTATTTAAGGGAAACATAAAACATTAAATAGTACAATAAAGATAAAACATAATTTTAGTACATTAAGCCAAAACAGTTGAACAGACAACTAAACAAAACTTGTTTCTCAATATGAAAAACAAGTGTTCGAAAATACATATTTACGAGACATCAGCCAATTTACTTCTACCAGGAACACATAAATACAGGAGAGTTTCAAAGTAATGTGTGTTTAGAGGCACATAATTTATAAGAGCGAATCGAAAGATGCCTTAAGGCTGTATCGATAAAACTTTTAAGGCCTTCTCATTTATTGAACGTACTAAGAATTCAGGTTGTTGTTGCTGTAACTTCTAACTTCGAACATCTAGAAATCGAAGTTTCATCATAAGGAAACAAGGATAACGAAGAGGCGAATGAAATTGAGGGAAAGGCTTCAATGATTAGCTTCAGAACCAGAACGCATTTTGAATGAAACAAATAAAAAACATTTTATTTCCCGCCACCACAGCCCCTGGATAGATGCATGTTGGTAAATCCAAAAATCTATACAACACGTTGTTTCATCATCACATCCAAATTATGTGTAAATAAAAACCTTTTAATCAGTAATTGATTTTTTTATCAATTCTGATTGTATGTAAGGATTTCGGCATTTGTCTAGTAAAGGATTTTCCTTTACTAGAGGAATTAATGTCATTTTCTCAAACTGCAAGGTACTTCCAATAACCGCAAATATAAAAAGTAATTAACACTAGGATATGAGTTTTAATTTATTTTGACTGGACTACATAGGATTCTAATAAATGAGGTATTTTTAAATAAAAATAAATAAAGGTGATGTTTTTTTTATGATTTTGTAATTTTTGCATTTTTCAATGCTATTTTTATACTTACAAGTTACTTGTGGCCGAGTTAATTTTTTCCAATATTTTTCTATTTAAAATTTACCATAAAGGTGATGTTGTTTTTACCTTTTTTTCCGTGAACTCTATTTTATAATACGGAGAAATGTATTATCGACTATATCCAAACTAACTTCCGCTATCGGTTTCATCCGAGTGGTTCCCGTTCCCGTGGGAATATCGGAATAAAAAGTAGCCTTTGTTGCTCTCCGTCCTTTCAACTAACTCTATGCCAACAATCAAGCAGGGATTGATTGCGGTTGATAAATTTCGGTTGTTTTTTCGGTTAATATAGCGGTACCGAAATATTCTACCCTTACTTGAACAACCGAAAAATATAATTTCGGTATAAAACAACCGAAATATAGCGGTACCGAAATATGACAACCCTTACTTATGATACCGCTATTCAACCGAAATTTCATTTCGGTTGAATAGCGGTTATTTCGGTACCGAAATGCCCTGAACCGACCGCAGTGAACACTATCGGACGCTCGCGGTTTCACCCGCGTGGTTCCCGTTCCCGTGGAAATATATGAATAAAAGTATCCTATCCAGGCTATCTAATCTCTGTGTACCAAATATCATCGAAAAACACTGAACAGTTTTTGAGTTTATTAGTTGCAAACAAACAAGCAATCAAATCTTTACTCTTTATAATATTAGTATAGACAAACCGACAAGTTCAGCGTTTCGCGAAACCGCACATTTCGACCGACATTCGCGGGTAGGTACGTATGTAAGTAACGAATGAAATGAACGACCGACGAAGCTTGCGCTTCTTCATCACATGCAGCAGCAGTCAGTCGTGACAATACTCGCGTTTGAAGAGCACGTCTCCATTGTCGAAAGAAAAACATGGGATGAAAACAAATGAATGCGGTGTACAGTTTCTTTACATTCAACAAGAATGAAAATCATTCGACGTGCCTGGTTGCTGGTTGCTCGACGAAAATAAAGATAAGCTAGCTTACTCACTTCAGTAGTTATTAGTTTTATTAAAAATGTCTTACAAATTTATATTCTATCTATATATTCACCACATATTCATCGTATCATAATTGAAAAAATGGACACAGTTGGTAGGTACACACAGCTGCTCGTCAGACTATAAGTAACAGTGGCAAAGGGTCCATACATACCAATTCCTATCGGCTTCCCTTTTGGAAATTCTCGACCACCGATTCACCATACAGTTAGGTTTTTTGTTAAGAAATTTTATGTCCGGCTTATCTTCGCCACATTTTGACTCCTTGCCACTGATAAGTAGGTAGGTACATGTTTACCTTGATTGAGACCACCCTTATTATAAGGACGATAATATTAAGACCTATAGGTAGGTCGGTATATATATCCTGCGTAATACAATAGCAGTTGATTTCGTAGTGCAAGTGTATACTGGCGTGTATTATTTTAGTTTGCAGAAAGTAAGTAGGTTTACTTACCTAGGTAATATATTGGAAATGTTAGGGGGATGCAAATTCGCTTGAAACTCGGATAAAAGTACACTAGCCTTTGTTTTATTCAAAAAGACTCAGTAGGTATTTTTGAAGTCGTATGCTACTATTCTTGCGAAATCCTCATTTCTCATCATCATCATCATCATCATCAGCCTGTCGCAGTCCACTGCTGGACATAGGCCTCTCCAAGTGCACGCCACTGAGATCTCTTTTCGGCTTCTCGCATCCAGCTCCTACCAGCCGTCTTGCGCAAATCATCACTCCACCGTGCCTGAGGACGTCCTATACTACGTTTGCCGAGACGCGGTCTCCACTCTAGAACTCGTTTACCCCAACGGTTATTGGTTCTACAGCTAATATGGCCAGCCCACTGCCACTTTAGCTTGCTAATCCGGTGGGTTATGTCGATAACTTTGGTTCTCTGACGGATCACCTCATTTCTGATACGATCTCTCAGAGTAACGCCGAGCATAGCCCTTTCCATAGCCCGCTGAGCAACTTTGAACTTGTGGACAAGCCGTGCCGTCAGTGTCCACGTTTCGGCTCCGTAAGTCATAACGGGTAGGACGCACTGATTGAAGTCTTTCGTCTTTAGGCACTGTGGGATCGACGACGTAAGGACTCGACGTAGCTTCCCAAATGCAGCCCAACCCAACTGAATTCTCCTATTCACCTCGTCCTCAAAGTTGTTTCTACCTAACTGCAATGTCTGCCCGAGGTACACATATTTCTGAACAACTTCTAGAACGGCGCCGTGTATCGCAATCGGTTCCGGTAGAACTTGTTCGTTGAACATGACCTTGGTTTTGTCCAAGTTCATCCGTAGGCCGATGCGTAAAGAAGATTAAGCCAGGTCGTTCAGCATCTGTTGTAGGTCCTACAGCGTTTCTGCCATTATGACGATATCGTCAGCAAATCGCAAGTGAGAGATGTGTTCGCCATTGATGTTGATACCACGTCCTTTCCAGTTCAGCGTCTTGAACATATCCTCCATTGCATTAGTGAACAGTTTCGGGGAAATAACATCCCCCTGTCTCACTCCTCGATGCAACGGTATGGGCCTCGTTTGCTGATTCTGTACTTGGACGGACATGGTGGCGGCTTCATACAGACATCTCATCACTTGGATGTATCGCCAATCTACTTGGCAACGCTGCAGGGACTCCAGAACGGACCAGATTTCAACCGAGTCAAAGGCCTTCTCATAGTCCACGAATGCTAGACATAGGGGCTGATTATACTCTTCGGTCTTCTGTATAATCTGCCGCACTGTGTGGATGTGGTCTATGGTGCCGTATCCGCTCCGAAACCCACCCTGTTCCGGTGATTGGCATTCGTCGAGTCTTCGCGCAAGACGGTTCGTGATCACTCTTGAGAACAGCTTATAGGCGTGGCTTAGAAGGGATATGGGTCGATAGTTCTTCAGCAGGGTCTTGTCTCCCTTTTTGAAGAACAGGACGACCACACTCCTACTCCACGCCTCTGGAGTTCTCCCATCGAAAAGGACAGGGTTAAAAAGCTTCTGGAGCTCCCTCAGTACGGGTTTCCCTCCTGCTTTTAATAGCTCTGTCGTAACGCCATCCTATCCAGGGGCTTTTTCCTAAGCTGCTTCAGAGCGATCTCGATTTCGCCAATGCTGACTTCTGGCAGGTCTTCGGTGAAATGGCGTGTTAGTGTGGCTCTAGAATCCTCATTTTCGGGATCAGGTCGAAATGCATGCGATGCGTATAACCGGCCATAGAAGTCTTCGACTTCCGAAATGACTGCCGGCTTCGAAGAAACGACTTCTCCACTTGCTGTGGTCAACTTCGTCAGGTGGCTTCTTCCAAGAGATTGTACGAACACCTTTGACCCCCGATTTTGCTCGATGGCTCTTTCGATGGAAAGAGTATTGGAGCACCGGAGGTCACGCCGTACGTGCTTACTGATCTCTCGGTTTAGAGTCCGCTTTTCTGACGAAGTGACGGGTGGGTATTCACGTCGTTTCTTCATGAGCCCTAATGTCTCTTCCGAAAGCTTTGACTTCTTGCCCTTACGCTGCATTTTACGAAATCTCGTGCCTTCCTCCCTGAGGATCCGAACCACATTTTTGAGGTTCTGGTTTACGTCTGTTGTGGTTTCCACGGCAGCAAATCGGTTCTCCAGATTTAACTGGAACACTTCAGATCCTGTCATGGTTTGAAGCAGTGTTGGTCGGAGCCTGGCCTTCATCAAACGGACACGTTCAGCCTTAAAGTTGATATTCAGAGTGCCTCGGACAAGTCGGTGATCACTACCGGTATTAAACCTGTTGATCACGGAGACGTCTCTGAATATGTGCTTTTTGTCCGCCATGATGAAGTCAATCTCATTTTTGGTCCTAGTATCGGGGCTTTGCCACGTTCACTTTCTTTGGGGCTGTTTCTTGAAGAACGAGTTCATCAAGAAGAGTCCCTCCCGTTCAAGGAAGTTGACGAGCATTTGCCCCCTATGATTCCTGTTTCCAAATCCATGGGATCCTACTACCGATTCGCTGCAATTCTGTACTCCCACTTTAGCGTTGAAGTCCCCCATGACAACGGTGTACTGGGTCTTGGTAGTGAAGTGGAGGGCCCTCGATATGTCATCGAGCATATCCTCCACTTCATCGTCCGAATGTGTCGAGGTCGGTGCGTACACTTGCACCACCTTGAGGCTATACCTCTCGGAGAGCTTTACAATGAGGTACGCTACCCTGTTCGACACACTGGACACTTCCACAACATTGTCAGAAAGGGACTTATTCACCAGAAACCCAACGCCACCTTGGGATTGTTGGTCTCCCTCTCGGAAGTACATTAGGTGACCCGATTCGAGGGTTATGGTGTCCTCCCCCTCTCTTCGGACTTCACACAACCCTAATATGTGCTACCTAATTTTCCAAAGTTCCACCTCGAGTTGCGCCAGATGCGAGTCTAGCCGTAGCGTGCGTCCGTTGTACGTCGCCAGGGTCAGTTGGTTTTGGTGGCCTCTCGTAACCCGGAGATTCTTAGCACCCCCTGCCCCGCCGTTACCATGGTCGCCACCGTGACCAGGAATAGCGGGACCGCCGGGAATTGGGGGCCGTGGCTTTGTGACTGTATGCATAGTTGGAGGGTTTGCCCATAATCGCCACGCTGGGCAGGCGGGTTGGCGATCGCAGGGTCATCCTCATTTCTCGGATCATTGATATTATGGTTATAGAATTTCACATACGGCAAATAGCGAGTTGAATATGTAATCTCTTTTTCTTTTTATTTCCATCGTCGTCTCTTATTACTTTTGCAAACACGATATCGGCTTCACGTGTTTGTGTTCCCTGTTCTAAAAATGTTGGTTTCGGACACTGAAAAGCGCATAATATATCCGGTGATTTCTGATCTTCAACATTACAAGTAAACAATAATTGAGTCTCGTCTTCCATGCTTAGATGTAAATTTATTTTGATGATTATTTTGATTGCGACCTAAAATAGAAATAAAGTTTTTTTTTACTTAAATTAATTTATTCGTCAACTCGCGAGTGTAAAACTCGCGCACGCAAGTTGGCATTTCCGTTTTTTTTCGTCAACTTGCGCCCACTTATAAAATACCTACAGTCAAGTAAAAACGAATTAAAACAAAAACGATAAATAACTAACCACTTACAACTGGAAGCTTTTTGCGTACTGAATGATTCGATACCATTAATATTTTTATTGTATTATTCGCTTCTGATGAATTAAGGGTAAACTTACCTACCACAGACTCGTTGCACTGCGTATTACAAACTGGTATAATTACAGATCATTTTTCTGCGCAGCTTTTGTCACTCGAAAAGAAGAAGCGACCATAAGTAGGTATATCAACAACAACCTTTATAATAGCGGTTGTATTAACCGAAATATAACGGTACCGTTATATTTGCGTTTCGGTTGGGTAATGAAAAATTTCGGTACCGCTTTGATGACCAACCGAAAAATTGCGGTACCGATATTTTGAAGTACCGAAAAATTATGGTATCGAAATCGGAAGGAATAGTTTTTAACCGGTATGACGTCATACCGATAAATAAAAGTACCGCAATTCTCGGGTTAATGAGTCCCTGCAATCAAGTCGATTGGTTGCCTAGTTCGGACGTGCAGGATGGACAAATTGGATGGATTTTAAAACCCATTATAAACAGTAATTTAATTCTAAACTTGGACGCAGGCCGCAGTCCATGCTTCTAAACAAGGTTCTTATTTACAGTTTATTACTAGTTCGGACGTAAACAACACTATACAAGTCCACTACTAAATATCCTTGTTGCACTCTCGAGAATTAGCCAGGGCTGACACAACAAGAATTAATCCAAAATGAAAAAAAAAATGCTGAATATGAGTAATGTTTTTTAACTAAAAAGTGGGGCTATGTTTATTGAAACTTATTCATTAATTTTAGACACGCCATCAGTTCTGTAAACTTTCTGAATTTTCAGTCGTAATTATCAAAATATCTTGTAACTTGTAATTGGTCTCAATTAGTTCAAATAAACAAATATTGGTCTTCAAATAAACTAATTAATTTTTTTTAAGTGAAAATATCTGGAAAAGTAGTCAACTTTAAAAAATTATAACTCACTAATTGCGTGCTTGTAACTGTCATATGTATAAGTAGGAAAGCAGGTATTTTTTTATATGAAGTAAGTAAATCAATAATTTTATTCCAAACTGTGTTGATTGCTTGTAGTTGCATCTCCGCAATAGATTTTGTTATTTAACATTTTTTTATTTTTTAAAGAACAATTTCTTGTAAAATAAATTAAAATAGAAATAAAAAGACAACTTTTTTTCAATTAATACATTGTAGCTATTGACGAACAGCAGAGCGATTATCTATTTTAATACCTTTTCTAGCTATCCAGAACTTATTTGTCGGTCATGAAACCGGCCTAATATCTCTCACTTGTCTAATATCTAAGAGTTGGCAACCCTATCACTGATTCACAATTTACTGTGGGACAGTTTAAGTGTCCATTTTATAAAGCCATCTAGGGATTCGTAACATATAAAATTGGGAATAATATTGAAAATACTGTCCGCCATATAGGGAATGCGGACATTTCGAATGTAGTGTGAGTGCTAGTGGCTGCAGTAAATCCTATTACTAAATATAAAAATTTATTGGTTATGAAGTTTATAGTATCTATAAACTTCATGTTAAATAAAATTTTATTGGTTAGTCTTTAAACATTTTATTTACCTAGATACTATCTTGGATAGAGTACTAGATTGGCCTATACCCAGCAGTGGGTGTCATGTGGCTGAGACGACGACGACGAGATACTATCTACTTCATGTTAAATAAAATTTTATTGGTTAGTCTTTAAATTTTTTATTTACCTAGGTACTATCTACTTCATGTTAAATAAAAATTTATTGGTTAGTCTTTAAAGTTTTTTTTACCGCTTCATGAATTCATAAATGTTTTAGAATAACCGGTCCTTAAATGAAAGACAAATCATTCCATATAAAACAGCTCTTGAATACCAATAAGTGGGAACTTGAAACAATAAGAACGGAAAGTTCCGGAGCTGGATTCCGTTTCACTACACCTGGATAGAAACTCTAAAGTTCGGAGCAAACTCACAATTTAAATTGAAATAAGGAATTTCTGGATTAGGAAATCTTATTTCATACGATTTCAGGAAGAAGTTAAGTCCGTGGACTTATTTCACAACGTAGGTACTGTGAAATTCCTGTCCGTAAAACTAGGTATTATAATGTGAAAGTTAGTATAGTTGGATTTTCAAATCAGTAGAGAAATTTGACAGGTGCCACTGTCACTATATGTAAAATAATCCTGTTTTAAACTGTTTTTCGTAATGATTTGCGCATATCCAGTTCCAGTTCAGTAAGTATTGATTCCATTCACGCACACAAATTCAATATTATCATTATAGCTACATTTTAATTCAGCATTACATGTACAAAGTGACATTGACAACCTGTCAAATACTCTACTGAACTAAAAAGCGGACTATATGTCTGCCTGCCTGAACACCGATATGATATGGCGCATGATGATGTCCTGCTTACTCCGCTAAGTATGAGCTCGAGAGTGACACTTATTAGAGTTATCGCGTCGATAAAAGCAGATCGCACCAGGGCCAACTTTGCTAGATTGGGGTATTGTTTCGCGATTTTGGCGATAAATTGAATTTCATGGCAGTGTCATACTGGCGATAAAAAAAAATCGCGTTTGGCGAAAAATATAATTAAATCTGGCGACAAACGAAATTTCGTATCTTGCAACTCTGACCAGGGCCCGTATTCACAAGACCACTTACTGATTCCTTGCTCAAACCACGCCGATGTCGTATTTGGTTTCGACGTTTTCAAAATGAGTTTCCTTCCTTATGACACTTCCAAATTTAAAGTTATTTTACTTGTTTAATAACTAAACAATTTGTGACTGCCATGTACTTGTACAGTAACTCTATAATGTGTGAGTATCGTGGAGAAAACGAATTTTGAAAATGTCAAAACCTAGTACGACATAGGCGTGGTTTGAGCAAGGAATCGGTAAGTGGTCATAGTGAATACGGGCCCTGTACGTGTTAATTTTTCACTCCTAAATTACAGAATCAATTTTAATGAGTTTTGGCAAAGAAATAGATACACTTTGGAGAAAGACGAACTACATTTTGTCGTGAAAATTTAAAGTCATAACTCATAACTAAGGAGCGAGAAAAAAAGGAATTCAGTGAAGATATACCTACTTGTAAATATATGACACACAATATTACACACACAAACGTATATCGAACTGACGGTAAAAATGTACCATTGCGTGCCAAAAGTTTGATCCACGGTCAAAGTTTTAAGTACCTAAGTCAGTCCGCTTGAGACCATTGCCATGAAAACACGAGTTATTCAAAAAAGAAAACGGTTAATTGTGCAGTGCTTTCTTGCAAAAGCTCGTCAATAACATTTACACATCACTAAATCTCGCTCGTGTCGTCATCGTAGGTACGAAAAATTCGACACGCTAGGTTCTCATACAGTTTGAAGCGCTCTTTTCTTCTAGGTATCTCCATATAGGTCCGTGATTACACACCAATGCTAAAATTGATTCTTGCGAAAAAAATATTAAAGAGACTGGAATAGATCAATAGATATAGAGTAGGTGACTCATACTATAGATAATTAAATAAACATACGGCTCTGAATTTTACTGCTGACCTATCAATAAAAAAGTGCTAAAGCTACTTCACTTGGGATATGCATTTTTTTGCGCTATCTCACAATCATGGAATTTATTATCAGATTATCTTCATTTACAAAGTAAAGAGCTCCCATAAAAATATATTTTATGGACTTTCAGGACAGGGATCAGATTTGAAAAAAAAAAGATAAGTAAGTACTATTAACGGTAATACCTACTATGTTTTAATTACATCTTTTAATTTAACAAACCTAATTAATATCCTACTAACATAAAAAATTAAAAAGTATGTCAGTTTGTTTAGTTGTTACTCTTTCATGCGAAAACTACAGAACGGATTTGGTTGAAATTTGGCACAAAGATATAGCGTGGATTAAAACAAAGGACACATTTATCCCGATTTTTCCACGGGAACGGAAACCACGCGAGTGTAACCGCGGGCGTTCGCTAGTAGAATATATTTTGATTTGTATCCAGTATCCATGGAATTTGGCATATGAAAAACATTGGCTATTTTCAGTCGCGAAAAAGTGATAAGTAAGTAGGAATGATAAGTTTTCATTTAATTTTCGGAACCAATCAAATTGCTTTAAATTAGATTAATTTTGTCCGAATCCGCAATCAATTCGCTCAATCTATTTGCAGGAAAAAATCAATTCCTAAGTGTTTATTCAAGTGAAATTGATTTTACGGCAGGAGATTATTGAAAATGTCGATCCTAAATTACTTTTAGCAAATTAATAGAAATTCTCTGCTATTCAAAGAAATGTTTACTTGTAATAAAACAACTTTTACGCGTTCTGTTAATTTCACACTTTCTATGAAAAGATTTTGAGCTAAGTATTTTTCTGTTTTAATGTTTGGTTCTAAAGTTAGGCTAGCGAGATACCTACTTAACACTCTTATGATTTTAAATCATTAAATGCACTTAGCGATTAAATGCACTTAGCGAATAATAGCGATATTAAAAATATCGCTATTATTCTAGTTACAAGCGCAATAACTAAAAAATACGTAATTTTATGCGCATCAAATGAAGGTACCGAAGTTATATCACAACTTTAACTGTAGAACTGTTTTTAACTAGCGACTGATTCTGTTCTGAAGTATCAAAACTACACAAAGGCTTATGATAAATTTTAAACAGAAAAATATTGGAAAAAAGTCCGCTCGGCCACAAGCGCGTTACATCCTAGATCGCATCTTCGCTTTCTATAAGGCAAGATAGCGGTCAAACGCTTTACCCACGCTTTACCTATCTAATAATAAAAAATAAAGTAAATTCTCAGATGGGACTGGGAATTCACTTGTGACCGAGTTGATTTTTTCCAATATTTTCTATTTAAAATTTATCAGAAGTATACTAATAATAAAATACAAAAATACACAAAGGCTTGATATGACACATTCTTTTAAGACGACATTTCTTTCACATCCAACAAATAAAATTTAATAGCATTAGTAATCAGACCACATCTGTTATAATTAAATCACACCTACTCATTACGCATGTCTTTATTAAATCCCAGAACTATCAAAATGCCGTTAAACATATGTAGCTTATGATACCGCAGTATCTAGAAAATCCCCACATTTTGACACAAAAAGAGCAAAGCAATTTGAACCTTATAATTTTAATGGTAAGTATAATTTTAGATGGAACGTAGATTGGATCTATTTTGATCTTTAGATCCTAAGCGGTTTATTCTAGGATAACGAGACTGTTTATTGATCGTAACGTCAAACCTTTTGGTTCCACAACTGTGAAATGTCAAATAATAAAATGACGTTTATTATAATAATATGACATTTACAGTTAAAACGCGCCTGTAACGAGATCAAGATGGTATCGACATAGTTTATTGCAAATGAAAGATGAATTTAATGCATTTAGTAATAACCGTGATTGGATTTATGGGCACTAAATAGTTACTTGTGAGAGAAGTATGTGCGTATGAAAGCAAAATTATTGGTCAGATTAAGTCTTTGTGCATGGAATAAGACACTTCATGATCATGACATAATCCAATCAGAGCACTATAATATTTTCCCTTTGTAATTTTGAACTTCTTCGATTGATTGGGGCAATAATTGTTTTCGAGGTGAAACTTTTTTTTAGAACTTCAGTAGTAAATGCGTACTTGCAAATTGTTAAAAAACTTCAGTAGATATTACGATTAAATCGTACTTACCCAAATTAATTAGAGGTGAGTTCTACCAGCGAGATTACTAGTGTATTTTACCACAGAATAACCTAACGCTTCTTCTAACCCAAAATTGGAAATCGAAACAATACAGCATAATACAATACAATATAAGTTTACAATCTACCTAACCTTAGGTAAAATACGGATAAATTCTACAATTGCTTTACACAGTTACATCTTCTGAATATCAAATCTAACACAAACAGACAAAATCGGGACAAAAACCAAATGTTTTTCTTTCATTCCTACAGAAACAGAGCTCGTATCAAACTGAAGATCTCATCATAAAATTCTTTAAATAAACAAGATGAGATTAGTTGTAAAGAGCGACGGGGAAGAAACGATAAGTGTGATCGAAACATTTTAATCAAAGTTCCGTACCCTAAGACCAGAAAACATCAACGTTTTAATGATATCGTAGTCCGTAGATAGGCATGTCATCATGATTTCTGCTGAATCAAGTAGTAAAATGGCAACCAATTTCAAAAGCTTTGATTAGGTTTCATTTAAATCATATTTTTAATCAACTCCATTAATATAGGTTACAACAAGTTAAAAAATTATGAGCTGTGTGCTTAGTGCGTTTTTTACTACTAACGGTCAATTGTGAGCGCGTTAGATTTTTGTATGGCGTTTGGTGTAGTCCGTGCCGTAATCCTCTAGATGGCAGGCCGCTAATTTCATACAAAAATCTACGCATTCACTGTGGACCGTGAGTAGAAAAAACTCGCACTAAGCACTCTGTTTATAGAATACTAGTGGATCCTCGCGGTTTTGCCCGCGTGGTGCCCGTTCCTGTGGGAATATCGGGATAAAATATAGCCTATGTCACTCGGGAGAAATGTAGCTTTCTAATGGTCTAAGAATTTTCTAAATCGGTCCAGTAGTGCCTGAGATTAGCGCGTTCAAACAAACAAACTCTTCAGCTTTAATAGATAAGTATGTGGAAGGCTTGCTTGTTTTATAAGCAACTGACCTATGTAGCTGTACCCGACAATGTCTCGTAAAGTATATGCAGCTATATATAGTGTAGATATATACATATTTTTTGGGCCATGAACACTCTCGTCCGTCCCCAGAACACCCTTTTTTCAATATTCGCCCTCTCGCCGCCGTAGGTCATGGAGGGCCACTTATGGTATTCTCCGCTGTGACCGACGGCGGCGGCCCGCTGGGTTGACCGGGCTTCTTCGATGCTGAGAGATGGCTGAGCAAGTTTGGTGTGTGAAGTATCCCTCCAGGCTGGTGAAGGGACCGTGCGATCCGGGTACCAAAATTTCATCACAATCTGATTAATGCTTTTGGAATGCATAGAGAACAAACATACAAAGATATATTTTTAATTCCGTTCTGCTGTCTTAGTACGAACCCCTAAAAACGTAAGGAAAGACGAAGTTTATCTATACATTTAATAGTGACTTTTACGCGAACGAACAGTAGCACACAGGTAGGGTTGCCAAAAATAGAACAAAACTTATTTCAAAACCGTATATGAAGTTAAAATTATTTAACAATAAACAATAATTAATTTAATTATTTTACCTACATGGCGCAAAAAACATATTATTATCAATAACAGTATAATTGTGCAAGTCACTCTCCTGTCTTTCTACCCTGGTAACTTTTAGGTCTCAAATACTAAAGAGGTTCTCATATATTTTGGTCAAGACATAAATTGAAACTTCAGCAGAAGATTAGTTACCTTTCGCAGCGAAAATAAGTTTTGAGGGACGGTTTTAAGGGTGAATAAGAAGATGAATAGTACGAATGGGAAAATTAAAAAAAGGCAATTCATAAGCTTATTTCAAATATTTATCAAAACCCCTTTTAAAAACGCAGTCGATGTAGCAGGCGAATATCATGAATAAAGATTAGTTACGAAGAGATGTTTATTAGAGCCGTTTCAATTTCAAAACAGAGAAATAATGCATGAATTTTCTGCCACCACTACAACAAAAATAAATAATAAAATTTTTACTCCAACGCTTCATAGTAAAGTTGACGAACATTTACAATTTAAATGAACTCCAATCCAATGAAAAAGTAAATAATTTCAACACGAAAAATTCCACGGAAACTTTTACAGGCTGATAACATTTATGATAAAAATTTCCTTAACACGGCACCGGTCATAACGGAAATTAACAGGCAGACAATTTGACAGCCCTAATTTTTAATAGTACGTTCCGTTTTACGAGCTAAGAGCCGTTAACGTTCGCCGTCAAAGAGCGAAGAATAAAATAAATATAATCAAAATCCTACGCGCTACCATTCCGCATGACCCGATGGTTACAAATCACTTGCGGTAAGCCCATTGTTTACTTGGAATAGATCTATGTTCCAAATATCTGCAGTATGTCACTGTGACGTACTCGGCAAGTATTAACGTTATGTATCTTACTACGTCACGTAGTACCATCCCTATAAGGGACGGCCTTTCGAGTTCTTATTTCTTGGGGAAGGAAAGGTTTGGCATTTTATATTAAATTAAAACCTAACACATATTAAAGATATCAAAAAAATCGGTTGTTATCCAAATAGCATCCCAATCAATGTAAAAATCTAAGGTATTTTCATATCAAAATTACGTAACACAGTGTTTTGTTTGTATAACTTAAATGAAATATCTAATAATTGAACAAATGTTGAATTTGAATAATAAGGTTCAGTTTTACCAGCTTCACTCCGTTTAATAAGATTCAAGAAACTGGAACAAAGCATCAAACGCTGATAGGACGTAATTCAACTGAGCTAACACCGAAATAAGCGAAGTTATGGTATAGACTGACACTACGTGACTAATTGACAAATAGTCGGAACGTGTTAACAAGGCCTAACTTCATAACAATATGCTGGACATCAAACGAGTACTAGATTATACGATAGATATGAGAACTAGATTACTAGAACACTGTCACCACCGAAAAGGGATCTTTTTCTGTATAGTAATATCAGTGGCGGAACTGGTGAAAGGTCCACACCACACCACACATGCCAATTTCCATCCGCTTCCCTTTTACAAATCCCATCCCAGAGGTAAAAATACAACAGACTTAACGTACATCTTATTTTTTGGCGCGCACTGTTTATTGAAATAAAACAACTTTTATGGATATCAAACGCGCTATATTTCACGAACTAAGTTGTAATTTTCCGTATTTTTTGTTTATTTTTTAGGGGTGTTTTGACTTTCCCGACGTTTCGGCACCTTTTTAGCTGCCGTGGTCACGGGATGACATCCCGTGACCACGGCAGCACCAAATATAGCGCGTTTGATATCCGTAAAAGTTGTTTTGTTGAACAATAGTCTAAATTTTTTTACATTTCATATCTATCATGTTCAAGTCTAAAATTGGCTTAAAAAGATCTCCTATGACACAGAATAGAATAGAATGCTTTATTTCGCAGGAATGTGGTACATAACATGATCATAATTTCATTAGAAGTGACGGACACATTCATCCAGTTTGGGCATGAAAAATTTAAATAACATGAAATATTTGAAAGCTATAAGATAAATAATTAATAATGTCACCATTCAAATAAAACTCAATATGCAATTATAATGGCAACCGTAAATTAAATTTAAATCATTATATGTATACATGTCATATTAAGTTAGTATTAGTTTAATTATCATAGTTTAGTCATCACCAGTCATTTCAAATTTCTCACTGCAGGGCACTGGCCTTTCTTATGGATGGAGAAGGAGAACATGGCATAGCTACGTACCTATTAGAGGGATTTTATACCGCAACAGTGAGCCCGATGTCACACATACTATTAAGAAGTTGGTGCAACAGTGAGCCCGATGTCACACATACTACCAAGAAGTTGGTGCAACAGTGAGCCCGATGTCACACATACTACCAAGAAGTTAGTGCAACAGTGAGCCCGATGTCACACATACTACCAAAAAGTTGGTGCAACAGTGAGCCCGATGTCACACATACTACCAAGAAGTTGGTGCAACAGTGAGCCCGATGTCACACATACTACCAAGAAGTTGGTGCAACAGTGAGCCCGATGTCACACATACTACCAAGAAGTTGGTGCTTATCTAAGTCTGACGCCATAACAACAATGTCTTCAGCATTGTTGTACTCCGGCAGTTAAAGATTAGATAGCCAGTTCCTCAGTGATTGAGGATTCCGGGAGAGGCTCGCTTCCATCTTCAGCCTTATCAATACTTAACATCAGGTATGATGAAGGCTAAGAGTTTCCCCATCGCTTATTAAAAAAAAAAACTTGGTGCAATACTGCATACTAGACTACATCATTTCCTTTCGTCGACCATATAGTGAAACAAATTGGCAAAGTCCACTTTGCCAAATTCTGCTTCTGCAAAATATTCTCGTGACTTTGACCTACTCTAACAAAATAATAAAACACTCAAAAGCGTGAGTCAACGTACACCAGTGCAGTGCTGCACTGAATGACACACGAACACGCGTGTCCACAAAAACAAGCGTAAATTCGATGCGTGCGCAGCGTGGGTTGAACTGACATCACAGGAATGTATGACGCATACTAATGGACAGATCTGGCTCAAAGCTTCGGCAAAAAAAGGAAAGCCCACCTATTGATTTTCAAGGTTGTTGTGGACTAGGAAAGTCTATATTAAATTTTAAGGTGATAGTTTTATCGGGGGGTTATTTTTTCAAGACTACCAAGAGCTTTCTACTTGGAGTAGACTAATGAGATTTATTTTGCATAGCTATTTGCTTCGCTAATAAAAGCTACGATAAAAAAGTGACCATTTTAAGGAAGGAAATAGGTTATATTGATAACTTATATTTGCAGCTTCACAACTTAAGCAAAAAAATCATATGTGTAGCAAGCAAGTTTCTCACAAACATTACCAGTAACTCACAACATAAATCTGAACTAACACAGAAAATTAACAATGTGCGTACAATAATAACAATTACTTTGCAACTAATATAAGAATTGTAAACCTTCCTAACCACAACAATAGCAGACTAATAAGAGTTCAACGAATCTTCAAAAAATCTACATCTGTGAGCCTACGGCAGAAAAATCACTTCTGGCCGACTGCCAAGCCACAGATTCCGTAGATTTGTTACAGTATAAAAGAAGCAAAACGGTAACTTATTAAGGAACTTTTAAAAGTAATAAGGGGCAATGGGTGTTTGCTCCGCTTGCTTAAAAAGCCGACTACCAGAGATAGTTTACGAAAACGCGTTTTATTGGTGCTAGGTTTCAAGTGCACAAAACGACTCTCTTATGACCATCCAGGAACCGTTTCTCAAAGCGATAAAAAGCTCGATATTATCCAAAAAAATGTTGCTTCGAATTCGAATTCTAGCCTACACCTCTGAGAAAAACTGCTTTGACGGACAGGCTGGATATCCAAGTGGTCTTATAATTGTCCCGTTTTTCCTTTTAAGGTTCAGTAGGCCTTGCATGAGCGGCTTTTATCGACACTCGTAGCTGGATAGCGTAGCTCACATCTTAGAGAAGCAGGTAAGCGATACAAGCGTGATATAGCGGTGTACATGCTAGGGGACTTGAAGCCAAAAGTTATATGAAGTATGCATTTAAACTAACCAGCGCAAGCGCCAATGAGTTACTACTGCCTATATGCGCAGACTGACATGTATATTCGTAGTCAAGTTGTGGACTCGTAAAACGATTTGGCAAAATTTAATAACATAATCATAAAGGAATGCCAAACGAGGTGCAAAGTTTAAACCTTTGTACGTACTCATAAAACAAATGTAACAAAACAAGGTCTTTAAATGCAGAAAATGCTGAAAAATCCTCTATCGAATGTACCAACAAAATTTGAATTTACGATTCGAGCAGGGTCGTAAAATACACAACTAATAAACTTCGGACATAACCGAGTGCGAATTAAATGGAAACTAAGCTATAAAAAGAAAGTGCTTTGACAAGCACTTTTTTATTATCAATGTTAAAGTTCGCTTTAGTCAATTGGTTTAGAGAAAATGTAGTAAAGATTATAACTTTTTAATTTTGCATTTTACAATGCTATTGTTATGTGATAAATATTAAACAATAAAATATACTACTTACTATATCGCTGTGACGCGACATGAGACTAGTTCTTTTTAGGGTTCCGTACGTCAAAAGGAAAAAACCCTTATAGGATCACTTCGTTGTCCGTCCGTCCGTCCGTCTGTCAAGACCGTTTTTCTCAGGTCTACTGTCCCTTGTAATCAAACTAAATAAAAAAAATCAAACTTCTAAGTCAAATCAATCAAAAGATACAGCCGTTTATGCCGCAAATTTTCGAAACTCGCACGGGAATCAAAACCTACAGGGTACTTCCCGTGAACTTAGAATCTTGAAATTTGGTACGAAGTAACGTCTTATAGTATAGATAAAGGAAACATTGCGAAAACCGTAATTTTTTAGTTACATCATATAATAAAAATATTTTTGAAAATTTTAAATTTCATTTTTTATTATAAAAATACCATAAGCATGACTCGATTGTCGTGATGGGTGAACTTTTACTTATATACCTACAGGGCCCGTAGACAAAGTAACATTGTTATGTAGCGAAACGATAATTCGATTCGTTATTGTTTATATTCGCCAATTAACTTGCGGTAAGACCACGTGATTTAGCGCGGCCTATGCCAATCCGCCAATCCCATACATTTAATTCTTTTCGAACTTCGTTATCTATATATTTAATTCAGGTTCGCAAAATTTGTGACGACTCGATAGGGACTTTGGCGCGTAGTACGCGGCCGAGTAAGGTATCAAATTAAAGGTACTCGAGTCTATTTGTTCCGAAAACTATAAAATATACAAAATGTTAAACGTGATGATCACAAACTGCAATTAAAAAGTGTCATTATTTTCGCATAATTTTGAATTTTTCGTCGATCGACGAACCCGAGTATCGGGTTGTAACCGCCCTAGTCGTTTTTGAATTCTTACTTTGGCTAAGGGCTCTGGGGGCCTACCGCCATCTCTTAACGCAATATTGTTTAACGCAATGTTGTTATATGTCATATCGTACCGCGAACCTCTTAAAACAAGCTTGTCTTTTGACGGAAGTTTTGTGGCGTCATCGCTCAATCATTCACTCAAACAAGATTTTTATCAATCAAACCTACTACGACGTCTTGTGTCAAATAAAGTCAAGCTTGTAATTTAAACAGTATTGAAACAAAAGGAAAAGAAAACGTTCTTACGACATGACGGTTTCTAAAAGATGGCGGTAGGCCTGCAGGTTTGTACGGAACCCTCGGTGCGCTGGTCCGACTCGCACTTGGCCGGTTTTTTTTTCTTCTCTAATCGTGTTACTGTTTTCATAAGGAACTGTGACATTCATTTATTCGACCGCGTTGATATAATCGTGTTTAACGTGCACCAAGCGACTATTCAATGGCTGACTTCTGCGGCTGAGTTACTACGATTTGTTTTCGTGTAATGCTTCAAAGTTATTTATTGCATTTGTTAAATTTGTTCTTTGAATCATCTCATTTATGTGCACTGTGCAGTCGAGCGTAAAGAGCGTGAATAATCTACGTTGGAAGTCTATTTAAAATGTGTCTTCATTTAAAAGTTGCGCTTGATAAAATATTTTTGTTTCAACTTTCAACATACGCTTTTTTGCATTGTCATTTTGTTTTCGACCTTTTGTTCATTTCTAGTAGCGTGACTAGCTCACTATTGACGCGATCGCATTGAGATTGAGATTGAATAAAGGTCAAAAGTCAGTAATTATGACCTAAAGTATCGTCTTCAGCCATTTTTAATGTCCCTACTGCTGGGGCACTGGCCTTCCTTATGGATGGATAAGGATAACTGGCCATGACCCACCACGCGGGTGGCCTAATGATATGACCTAAAGTATATATGACCTGATGTAATTAAACAAAAAAATTATATTTGAAATTAATAAAAAAAGAAATTTCATTTACATTCAACCTAGATCTCAACGCGATCCAGTCAAGAATAACCCCTAGGTTTGAGACAAGAGAAAAGCCGAAGCTTTATGAAGCAACATGCTTCATCTCTTGACTTAAAAAGCTCATGTTTTTAGGGCTTGCAGCCAAGACTCAATCTAGGAGAGAGATGGACTGTTTTACCTTTGTGTGCCACACCTCATATTTCATGGTTTGGTTAGTTGCAGGAGTTTTGCTACTACCATCTTACCCGAATCTGAGGCCATAACAACAACGTTTTAAGCATTTTTGTGTTCCGGCAGTTAATAGATAGCCAGGCCTTCAGTGGTTTAGGATTTCGGGAGAAGCGCGCTTCTACCTTCTGCCTCATTATAGGTACGATGATGACTAAGCGTCTCCCCGTTTTTCATAAAAAAAAAGCGCAATCCCATCTTCGGCCTTATCATTACTTACGTAACAGGAGATTAAGGCTCAGCGTTTCCCTATACTTAGTAGTTAAAAACTCCTCTGTGCTAGACCATCACGATTCTTCTCAGTATTATTCACTGACTAACTGGATCATATTTGCAGTTTCTCTAACTAATAGTTTTAATCGCACTCACATCATTTAACACAAAACAAGGACTGGTAGACAAATTGGTGTTTCACAATTTCAAGTCCTCTAGTTTGTTTCGAGCGTAATCTACTAAGCTCCTGATAGTATTGACGTCTAGTCACATCATTGTCGGCGAGTCTTTTGTCGATTGTAGAACAATACGTACGACTAGTATCTCCACACGTTCAGATTTATCCTTACATGAAATCACTCGTATCGTAGCTCGATAACGTGTTACTGGCTCGCTCGCATTTTAATGCAGCATCTTGCAGGGATATGGTGCAAGATGCTGCATTAAGATACCTATTGCCTTATTAGGCTATACCTAGGTATCTAGCGGTGTTCATGCTAGCTAGAAGGGCTGGGTCGGGTAACTACCAGCCAGCGTATATCTTACTGCTCATATCAGTATGGTGCGAGCGGGACAGACACTGTGCTTGATGTGAGAAAAAGTCGAGAGAGTTTGGTCATGGTGGGCATGCTATGCCTGCAGTACTGACTTAAGCTTTTGATTTAATGTGTAGGTAGTTTTACATTGAGTAAGAGAACGACACATGTCCTGTCACTTTAAATGTCAAAGGTATGAAAAAGGCGGCACGATGTTTAAGACCCTCCTAAAGTTAGGATCATTGGCGAAATCGGGCCTAAGAAAATATTTTGTGGTAAGTTCATAGATGGAACTTATCCGGAACTTTTAGTTCTGATATGGTTACTCTGCAGCGGTGGAAAAGCGTTGCTATGCGAGAGATATGCGATAATTAGTGAACGATACAGAAGCACAATTGACGATCGCTGTGGGGGAAACGGGTACGGGTATTATGCCCCGATCTATTGTTTCTATACGATCGGTTAACACTTATGTTGCGGAAATAAATCAATGTCTATCTAGTTTCAATGATGACATTTAGATTTTCGAAAATGAAGGTAAGTATTTCATTTATTTTTTTCTTTTTAGGGTTCCGTACCTCAAAAGAAAAAATCGGAACCCTTATAGGATCACTTCGTTGTCCGTCCGTCCGTCTGTCAAGACCGTTTTTCTCAGGAACGCGTGGAGGTATCAAACTGAAATTTATATCTAATACTCAGGTCTACTGTCCCTTGGAGCTGTGAAAAAATCTAACTTGTAAGCCAAAGCAATTAAACGATACAGTCGTTTATGCCGCAAATTTCCGCAAATTTTCGAAACTCGCACGGGAATCAAAACCTACAGGGTACTTCCCGTGAACTTAAAATCTTGAAATTTGGTACGAAGTAACGTCTTATAGTACAGATAAAGGAAAAATTGCGAAAACCGTAAATTTTTAGTTACATCATATAATAATAAATATTTTTGAAAATTTTAATTTTTTATTTTGCATTAAAATACCATAAATAGGACTCGATTGTCGTGATGGGTGAACTTTTACTTATATACCTACAGGTTTGTACGGAACCCTTGGTGCGCGAGTCCGACTCGCACTAGGCCGGTTTTTTTTATTGTTGGATAGGTAATGCGCTCAGCGCTTGATCGCATTATCTTGCCTAATGGAAAGCAAAGATGTGATCTAGGATGAAACTCGCTTGCCTAGAAGATACCTATTCACTCGTAACTTGAAGACCCCCAAATTGTAAGTGTCAGGAAACAGACTCAGGCAAGGAGTTCCATTCTTTGGCGGTGCGGATGATAAATGTCGAGTTAAAACGCTTAGTGCGACAATTTGTGCAAGTTTTTTAATAGGATTGTTAATTGTTTCACAATATTTGATAGGTATGTTTGAATCAAGGAAGACCTAAGTAAGCGCAGTAATTTCAGAGTACATATCAGATTTAAATAACTGTAGCAATAAATAAAAAACATTTAAATAATATTTTTAAGATAGATGATATATACCCACCATGAACTCATTATTGCACGCCATTATTTTTTATGAAAATATGTGCACCTATTAAATGCTTAATAAGATAAGAATAAATAATTTTTATCTTTATCTTCTACCACCCAACCCAAGAGACTCAAACAGACAAGTACCGATGGTAAAAAAATGATAAAATAATACCAGTAATTCAAACCGAAAACGGCGAATAAAGATTAAATAGAATAAAAGATTAGTCTTCTATTCTATTTAATCTTTATTCGCCGTTTTCGTTTAATTAATTGATTACTTATTAATTAGTTAAACAACGCGTTAACATTGTAGTACAATAATTGAATGGCAACCAATTATTTAATATTCCATAACAAGAACAATTGTATTTCCAGTAATCTATTATGTATATATAAGTAACATCGTTGATACGAGTTCTTGTGACAATCGCTTACAGCAGATTTTCCCAGAAATCAATTAAAACTTCGACATAAACCAATGCCCCTTTGACTGCTCAACAATGCTCAGGAAACCTAAATCTCCTCACAAATGCGAGGTATTTATCTTGCGAAAGAATCGCCGCAGTCAAAGTTTAGACAGAGAAATAATTTTCAATCTATTTATAAGTTTGTTTTAAAGCAATACTGACGGAAACATGAAGTAAGTGAAATGTATATGTAGTTGAAGATTTTTTAGAAAAACTTTCTCGACGATATCGTTTGCCGTTAAATGGTTGAAAGTGGAAAATGGACGTCCGTGCCCCAAATTATAAATTAATATGATTTTCATGAAAGAGTTACTGAAATATATAGTATAATAGAGTTCTACTGAAACTGATATAATTGTAATCCTAATCAATAAGGTTTGATTAGGATTACAATTATTTCAGTTTAACAAATAATGAAAGTATATCTAAGTTTTTTTTTCGATTTTTATTGAGAAAAAATACCTAACTTGAGCCTGGAGCCAACCGAAGACTGCACACCAGGAATCGCCACTGGCCATGACCCACCACGCGGGCCGAATGCGGACTAAATTCATTAAAGCAGATTCTTTTAAAAATCAATTAAAACTTTGACATAATCCAATGCCCCTTTGACTGACTGCTCAACAATGCTCAGAAAACCAAAATCTCATCACAAATGCGAGATGTTTATCCTATCTTGCGAAATTATCGCCGCAGTCAAAGTTTAGACAGAGAAATACTTTTCAATCTATTAATAATTCTGTTGAACAAAGAATTAAGTTCCATAGTCGAAAATCAATTTAAATAGTAGTCGCGAATGTACTTTCGATTAGAACTTTTTTATAAGATGACGACGACTAAAAACCCCGATTTTGGCTATTTACCCAAAAATTTTAATTATCAAAAAGCTTATCGAAATTATGAGTAACAATTGGTAGGGTGAGGTTAAGATGTTGTCCGGAAACAATAGCGAACGGTTGCCCGCTAAACGCCTACAATAGTTTGCGAGTATGTCCAGTGCAAACTTAGCAGTTTGCCAATTTGAAATATATATACTTGATGTACTTAGTAGTATCCTATCCAAATTCTAACTAATATTATTAATATGAAAGTGCGTCTGTTTGTCTTTCCTTAACGCCCTAACTAAGCCCTAACAATCCATTTGAATTTTGGCATAGAGTTAGTTGAAAGGACGGAGATTAACATAGGCTACTTTTTATCCCGATATTCCCGGGTGAAACCGCGGGCGGAAGCTAGTTATAAAATAAAAATGTCATTTCACTTTGTTCATTTTTCCTACTGGGTCCACGTACACTGTATAGTTGGTAAGTGAATTGGTTTCCATCATCGCAACGAGAGCTGTTAAACCATTTTAACGCCATCAGTTAACTGTCTATTTGTAAACTATTTAAATACGCGGTAAACGTCTTTCAGTTAATTTGTAATATCGTCGGGTGATGTAAGTTTTACTGGTATATGAACGCTTTTTTAATTGATTAGTATAAAATATGAAAGGATATTTAAATCTAAAGTAATTAATTAAAATAATAACGGTTCGGCTTTTAGTGCAGTTATTTGATAACTGAAACGTGAATCTACAATTTTTAACGAAAATATCAATATAGCTGGATTTTATTTCAAGGATTGGCTTGTTATGACACCGTTCTTAAACAAAATAACAAATGGGACATAACAAAGCAAATGAATGCGTAAATATATTTTACCCGACTGCAAAGAAAGGGTTATGTTTACCTGACTGCGAAGAAAGGTTATGTTTGTCGCGCGTATCTTGTATTTTGTTTTTCTGTTGTTTTAATGAACTGTGTCAGTTAGGAATACCGACATTGAAACTACCTATTTGAAACTAGACACGATATGATCAGGACGTCAACATTAGTAAATGCAAGCCCTGCTCCTAATTGATTAATTTTAATTATAGCGATTTATGGAATTGTGTAACTTGGAGTAGCAATCGCTTTAGGAACGAATGATGTTTAGAAGACACTTCAGTATTTGAAAGATATTTTCGTCTGTCACTTTGCTTTGAATGTTCTATTTCGTTCATTAAATACATTTTAAAACGCGTCCCGATCCCGATTACTATACCTATCACATGTCAAATAGTTATGGCGCGAAGCTCATAAAGACCTTAAAAAAAGCCCCCTGGTTATTTAATAGAAACATCTAGGCAACCCCACTTCAGTTAGTCTATCTCATCCTCTTATTCTCAGACAATATTAGACTCAGCTGAAATTAATAATGCTTCTATATCCGTAGTCATCTAGCCATTACAAATAGACAACTTTGACAAGACCCTACTGTCTGTCCGAAACTATTCCTAGATTGACCGGAATAGGTCAACTACTGTTTGTCTAGACTTGATACTTTTAAGTTCTGTCTAACTTTAAGAAGGTCGACAGATTGTAAGACTGATGCACCCTTTTGTTCTAAATCCGTCAAAATTGCAAGAAGGCTGATTTCACAGTTTCTTCAAAAGTTTTTCAGTATTCGGCAGTTTCGAATCTTATTTAAGAGAGGTTGGGAATCGAGAACCCTTTTTAAATTTTGTAATTTTTGCATTTTTAAATGCTATTTTTATACTTATGGTAAATTTTAAATAGAAAAATATTGGAAAAAATTAACTCGGCCACAAGTGAATTCTCAGACGTCAGCATTGGACCGGATTTCCAAAGGTCGCGGGTTCGATTCCCGTCTGAGAATTCACTTGTGGCGTTAATTTTTTCCAATATTTTTCTATTTAAAATTTACCAAAACCCTTTTTAATATTCTCATATCAAATTACCTTAGGTTTGGATTTGGACTTGACTTTTTCCTTAATGAAAGCAACACTTATTAGGTAATACCTAAATACCTAACCGGGGCCCGCCATTTCGTCTGCTTGGACTCATTTTCTCGTCGTAAGTCGCTTGTCTTTTTCAATGTGATATTCAATTTTTTTATGATTTAAATTCACCACAAAAGTCAGGTACACGAAAGACGAAAAACAAGTGTACCTACACAGTATAACCAGGGTTGCCAACTTTTCCAGCCGCCACAACCGGACAACAAATTTAATCTCGTCATACTTGGTCAAAATAAAAATAAAACACAAGTATTAATGAAAGAGTTTTATTAAGAAAACAACTAACTACCTACACCGCCGTCGCCGCCGAATTAGCAACGTTGCGTTCACAATTTTATCTGATCGGACAAATTGTATCCGGTCGGAAGTTAGCGACCTGAGCCCAACAATTCCTTATAAAACCCAACAGTCCGGTCGAAAACCGGACCGGTTGGGAACCCTAAGTATAACAGGTTTTAAAAGTTAATTGCAGCGTATTGTTCTGCGATACAATTTTAACCCGTGTGCGCCGCATGTGTCAAATTTGACAGTTGACGAAGACATAACGCATGCGCGACCAATATGTGTCAGCGGTGGGCGTAAAGGGTTTACGTCGAGGGAATTCAGAATAATAACTGAAAGTAAGTGGAAGTACTAATATAACTTTTGAAAAGTATTGTTGGCGAGAGTAAGCTATTTATAGAAACGAATGCGATCCCGTCAAAAACTCAAGAGTAACCCACCAGATCGTTCAAATTTATAATTTCGACGTTATGTACGATGCAAATCATGCGATTTATAGTATAAACTTGCGTGGTTCCCGTTCCCGTGGGAATATCGGGATAAAAAGTATCCTCTATTTTAATCCAGGCTATCTACTACCTCTCTGCCCAATTTCATCCAAATCCGTTTAGTAGTTTTAGCGTGAAAGAGTATCAAACAAACTGACATACTTTGGATATTAGTAAGAAGTAAGAAAACGCGACACACGTGCACAGTATACCTAAATAAAGCTTTATTTATACATGTCATACTCACAAGTGCAATATCATGAACCAAGCCAAAATTTGTGCACAATTAGGTTACCTACTGTAGCTGAAAATTTAAGAGATAAAAATGGCAGATAGGCCAGTTATTATTTAAAGTATATGGCCATAGATGTCATAACAATAAAAAAATCTGTTGTGTTGTCTCGTTCTGTCAGCGAAAGTGTTAATTTCATCTGACCCTTATCAAAAATGATACTTCCTTATTGGATTATTCTTATTTCGTCAACATTTTTAAGCTCGCCCACCATGCTAACATTTGAAACGCTATAAATAAGTATCGACTGCGTCGGATCAGATTAGGGTTATCAACTTTTTTTGGTTTAGTCAACAAATGTCATACTCTAGAAATGCTAGGCGACTTTCTAAGCTGTGTAAGCAGATGGCAACGAATAAAACAATAGCATGTGGTTAAAATATTTACTTTATTTTTTGTGTAGACCGGGCTTTTAAGGCTGCGTTCCGCTTTACGCCAAAATATAGAAGTTTCGCCTACTATATATATATATATTTTTATAAATACAGTAGGATAGCCTGGATATCTGGATTTCTGGAGTTGCCCAAAGGTGACAGAATGTCATCATCCCTTTTCTTGAAGTTTAATATGTCCTTGTACCTAAATATTCCAAAGTAAAAAAAAAACTTAATCCAACTTTTTCGATTTTTCGGTACCTAGGCTAGGCTACCGGAATATATATTTTTTTAAATATAGTATATGATCCCCTTTATATAGTAAGATACAATATTATATTAAGGTTGGCAACCCTCGGTCAGATACCTGCCTTCAAAGGTTAGACTATTCTCGCCAGATTTATCTGTACTATAAACAACGCATCACACGAGGCGATGGACTGCGGTTGAGAAAAACAAGCGGGTTACGACTTCACTGATATATTACTATACTAACGTTGCACAAAATGGTTTACGTTACGACCCATTTGGTAATATCAATTGACTACTTCGTGTGTACTTTGTACTGGTGTGGTATAAAACAAAGACATATCTTAGGATTTAATAGTGAAGTATCAAAAAACCCCTAAAAACCAAAAAATACGGACAATCTTAGTTCGTGAAATATAGCACGTTTAATATCTGGAAAAGATTTAAAAAACCGGCCAAGTGCGAGTCGGACTCGCGCACCGAGGGTTCCGTAAAATAATTTTTATTATATGATGTAACAAAAAATTTACGGTTTTTGCAATTTTTCCTTTATCTGTACTATAAGACGTTACTTCGTACCAAATTTCAAGATTCTAAGTTCACGGGAAGTACCCTGTAGGTTTTGATTCCCGTGCGAGTTGCGACATAAACGGCTGTATCTTTTGATTGCTTTGGCTTAGAAGTTTGATTTTTTCACAGCTCCAAGGGACAGTAGACCTGAGTATTAGGTATAAAATTCAGTTTGAGACCTCCACGCGTTCCTGAGAAAAACGGTCTTGACAGACGGACGGACGGACGGACAACGAAGTGATCCTATAAGGGTTCCGTTTTTTCCTTTTGAGGTATGGAACCCTAAAAACGAACAATTCTAATTATATCCAGCCAGCAAAGGCAGTGTAATTCAGTACGGAAACATTACCTATAGATTACGATCTCTAGCACAGTACCTACATACATATGGAGCTTAAAATTTAGTTCAAAATCAGTCAGTACTCAGTAGGTAAAATCAACGATTGTTGATTTTTATCTTACTCTATTAGTTCAATATTCAGTTGCCCAATTAAGCTTTTATTCTTAAGATGGTCATTCTTGCTGAATTAGTTTTGAACTGTACTTTTTTTCACTAACGAAGAAAACCTACTTTTCCACAGCTATAGCTCAGTCGGTTTCGAAATGTTCCCTTATCGATCGATATTTTTCGTCGATGGTAAAAGGTTTCCCCTTCGAGGCCCTTATGGAATACATTTCAACATTCTGATGGAGGCATTTCAATTGGGTTCATATTCTTATACAATACCCATAAAAACATTCGTGCGGTAATTCAATAAATTACTTTAAGAATTTCAGTAAGTATGTGGGACAGGTTAATGTTGTTCATTTGCCTATTTATAACAAATTTTAGATTATGGGTCGTTCTGGTCTGTTTATATTTAAAAAAGAATTGTATTTCCAATATTGTATTGATATTATAGCATAATTTTGAGGAATACCTGAATATTTTGATCAAATAACTCTTTTTATGTGATTGAACAAGAAAATATACTAGAAAAAAGCAACTTGTCTCATGTCGCCCTGACAGGATTCGAACCCGCATCCTTGGGAATCCGGCCCAATGCACTAACCAATTATGCTACAGAGACCTATGAGGGCCCGTCTATCCCGTCAGGGCGACATGAGAAAAGTTGTTTTTTTTCTAGTATATTTTCTTGTTTAATATTAATCACATAAAAATAGCATTGTAAAATGCAAAACTAAAAAGTTATAAATAACGCTTTATTTAGTAAGCAACTGTCTTTTGCTGACCCAGTACTTGCTGAACAATCATTATTGGCTAGATTTGGAAAAGTTTTGGGATCGATCAGATACACCCAAAGCAAATTTTCTCTTACAAGACAGAAACGCACTTTAAACAAAACTAAAAAAAGATTCAATCGAAGTGTTTTGAAGCATTCTACTAAAACAAACACACTATTCCTGAATCGATTACGCAATCACCTCTGTACAAAGACCCCCATTAAAACTACAAAGTAATCGATTTAAATCCACACAGAGAGCTTCGAGCGATTACCGTTCATATTGATTCAGATATCGAGTGAGTGATCGATATTGCGCATACCAGACATCGTTTCCAATAGCGGATGATTACAAAAGGATTTGAATATTGGTCGATTCGTATTCGTGTGCGTGGGAAAGGAATGAAAATGGTTAGCTAATTATAAATATAGATATTATATAACAATGTATGAATGAAAACAGCCGCCAAGACAAAACCACAAGAACACAAAATAATGTTAGTATTAAAATGCTCAGAGCATTAATCAAGGGCGGCATAAATAATTGCTTTAGTCAGACAATGCTAAGCGAAAACATTTGTAAAAAAAAACATTTTCGCATCACACGCTCGGAAAAGGAGGTTTTGTGATTCGATTTCTGCGTGAAAATATCATTGTGCGGTATAGCGTGGTAAAGTCCTTTTTTAATTTAGAACCAAAAATTCGTCATAACGCGGTTCCGAATCGCACTATTGACTTTTTCACATTTTATTACTATTTTAAATAGCTTTGAATTAATTATAATACTCCGATCTGGTTTTATTATACCTATTACTTTAGTTCCTTGAATCATAAAAACAATAACAATAGAATAAGCAATTTGGTACAAGAATTTTCTATTTAGGCTGAGTGAGATTTCACAATCTATGATTGGATTTCGGAACGTGATAAAAACCATTATTTTAAATTATTTTACCCTCGCTATGGTCAAGATTCAATCGAGGTTACTCGCCGCGAAATCCAGCTTTCCAGACTTGCATAACAAACAACTATTCCTCTATTTCAAATGCACTGCATTATGTCATACTTTTCTATCAGGGTACTTTTTTAAGGATGCGTCAGCTGTTTTTCAGAATAAATATACTATTTTTATATTTTCCAACCACTTTTTTTCACACGAGCCCATCGGAGGTCTCCCCACAATGAAATATTTATTGTGTCTCATTTTCCTGTACCTGCCTACCTGACGAGTTAAAATATGCACTTAAAACTAAAAATATGTTTAAACAATAAATTCATGCAGCTTCAACTTTTTGTCGATACTTATTCTTTCTCAGTAGGTTAGTCAATTTTGTCGAAAGATTTGCCAACTAAAATATTTCCGGACACAACGCACGCGTCCCACTCGCGCTAATGTAGAAGGAAACAGCTGACTAAACCGCGTCGGGCCACAGAACTCGCAGGACAGAACTTTATCATTTAATTTTGCATAGACAATGCTATTTTTACTGCATTAGACTCTAAATCTAAAGCCTTCGGGGGTTCCGTGGAGACACTTTGTTGCAAAGTTGTTGTTATTTTCCGTGCTCTAGTATTGTTATCTCACATTTTATTTACTCCGTGGCGCAGATCTGCAAGCATTGTTGAATAGTTGCACCGCTAAGCATAGAGATGCGATGCGACTTCTGGTTTCTTTAAGTATGGTTCGTAGGTTGATTTGTCCAGCATTACGCAAACCGGTAAAATTATCTGGAGTAGCTTATGACTACTTTGCTTTAAGGCTGTAACGATGCGATTTCGTTCTAGCCTTATGGATGGATGAAACCTCTATAGTTTACCTAACCTCTATAGAAGTTGCCCTTTACGATATACCGACAGAAACTTTGCCTTCATTATGTGGGGACACAAATACAACATCACAAAATGCCACTTTTGCCAGATGGAATGCTTCATGACCTTTCAACATGTAAAAATGCTGCCGAAAGCCACATGGTAATGTGATGTGATATGTCACGTGGAATGACATAGAAACTAAGCAGTCATATTACAATATTAAATGACATTTGTGGAGTGAGAGAGCTATGTTTCCGTGTGCGTCGATGCGAGAAGGTTGTAAAGTGTATACACAAGGGTGTGCATTGTGCTCTGTAGATCTAACAAAGTCAAAGATTTTTATGTGATACATATTAAACAAGATACATATGCTTTTTTCTAGTATATTTTCTTGTTTAATATGTATCACATAAAAATTGCATTGTAAAATGCAAAATTAAAAAGTTATAATCAAAGACTTATAGATAAGTACCTACTTTCGAATAGTCCAACAATTTTTTTTTCCCTACCAGCCATTCAGGACATCTTTTAACTGATAAGAAGATCGGCCGCAAGAAACTTATCAGCCTTAACAGAAACAACAACATTTACAATGGAACATGTAAATGGTGTTGCCAAACACAAATCTACAATCTTGAAATATATTTAATAAAAGAGGAAAATTTTCATATTTTCCTCTTACACATTTTACAATAGCTATGTTTAATGTTGGTATCAAATCCATGCATTTTGGTCTTTTAAATTTACATCTACCTTGTAATACCACCTTTGCCTAAGAGCGTTTTTTTAACATATATTTTAAATTTATGCAAAGGCAGCTCAATCACTTGTTGTGGAACTTTATTAAAAAAGGCTATGCCTTTCCCCAAAAACGAGCGTCTACATTTTTCAAGCCGAAATTTTGTAGCGGCAAGCTTATTCTTGTTTCTAGTATTAAAATTATAACTGGTAGCTTTCACTTATCCTATCCTACTACCTACTATTATAAGTGCGAAAGTTTGTGAGGCTGTTTGGATGGAAGCTTTACTCTTTCACGCAAAAAACTACTTAACGGATTAACATGAAACTTTACAGTAATGTAGCTTATACAATGTGAATAACACATAGGCTACAAATATTCCGATATTTCTACGGTAGGTAAGTACTTAACTAGAACCACGTGGCGGGTGAGACCACGAGCGGCCGCTAGTCATTCGTAATATTTAGCAGGATCATAAAGCTGATGAGGTTGTTTGTTTGAGCACTCTAATCTCAGGAACTACTAGTTCAAATTGAAAAAGTCTTTTTGTTTTGGATACTCCATTTATCGAGGAATGGTATAGGCTATTTATTATCACGCTACGATAATTAGTGTTTAATTTTTGGGAGTTTCCATTACGAACGCCGTGTAAACGGTTAAAATCACGTAAAAATCATGTATAATTAAATTGTTCCCCATTAAAAGTTCAAAAAAAAGTCCGCGACAGCATATATCTATGTTTTAAAGTTGACTCACTATAACCATTTTTATAAAGATAAAAACCGTTCTAAACATAATTTGTAATGCATAATTTGTATATCTGTTTTCATAAACTTATCAAAATTAATACGTCATTCGTCACAAGAATTTAATTTTGAACAAAATTGCCCTTTACATAATTTTATTCTAAAGAATATCTTAGGAAATATCATAGTTTAAAAATAACTCCGCAAACAATTAATTCGCGACAAAATTCGTTCAGGTACTTTATACTGATATATTCCGGACGTTTAAGCTCGAACGTTTCACGAACAAATAGCAACCTTCTTGCCGTGGCCGGATTATATTGGAGCAATACTTTTTCTAATTATGTTGTATTCTTGTATGAAACGCTGCATGCTTCGAGTATGGAATTTGGAGACTGCCTACCTTGAGTACTTATTTAGCGTAAGGAAAAACTTAGTGGATGAGTGTTGAAATGAAGTTTGGTTATAGAATAACAGAAATAAAATAAAACTTAGTTAACTGTAACACTAGTGGTAGTACTATATTTATTTAGGTTTTTAATGAGGTAGGCACTGCTTAAATGCCTATATGATATGCACGCCCCTGTGTATACATGTCATGCTCGTGATTGTACATTCCTGTTGTTTTGCTTTATAGAAGCGACGGCCAACTACGTTGATCAACAAAATTCAGCATCACGTGTCGGCGGTCGGTCAACATTTAACGTTTTCAGTTAATGATTGCTAGTGATTACCTAATGAATACAACATTTAATAAATTTGCATTTAGCTTTTAGAGCAGTTCCCTCTATCGATAAAAAGATAAATCTCTTATTTTGTGGCCCCAACTCATCGAGAATATACATAGACGACGTTGCCGGGACGCGAGACGGACAGGCATCAAGTGACCAAACATTAAATAAGACAAATTGGCGCGAATGTGTACACCCAACACAGAAGAATTCAAGTCCAATTTCTTACTCAACAGAGTTCAAAAACGTTTGAAGCATTTGAAATGAAATGTGTAACGAGTTTTAGTTCTTGCCGTTTTTACAACTAGGTTGATTTTGGAATGTGTTGTATGACATTCCGGAGACAGTGTGTGACTAATACACTTTCAATATTTTAGGGTCTTAGCGGTATAGTAATTCGGTTGCTTTTAGAACGTCTGTGCAAATGCGGTGTCCTTGAAAGTTGTATAGGCGCGGGAATTTAGTGTGGGTTATTATAGCCACAGTATAAAGATATATACAGTGTTTTATCCTCCTACAAAAGGTCCGAACTTGGCAAGTCGGCAAGACTCAATGCGCCGCGCCGCCCCGCGGTGACGAACGCACGTTGTATTTTTTTTACACGCAGCAAGCAGCAAGCGTGTGGTATGTTGGCGGGTGGTTGGCGGGCAGCCCTATCGCGTATTGCGTACCGCGCGGCTGCAATATTAATAATATTTTTTTATCAATAAACAGGCTAAGTTATCGTACTGTATCTACTTATATTTACTGTATTATAAGCGTATACAATGCGGGTTCAATGAGACACGCGCCGGTATAAATATTTCCACGTGTTCGTCCAAGCATCTGGGATAAAGACTATATTTAATTCTACTAAGAAAAAAAATAAAAAATCGTCGTCGGTTTTAAATGCGATTTGTCACATTAGATTGTTGATAGATTTGTCTGTCCTAGTTGCGAATATATTTGCAACTTTATTTTATTACATTTGTGTTTAGTAATTTAGTTGGTGGAAATGCAGTATTTCACTTTCAGTCTCTATAGACTAACTACTCACTAAATTCTCTCTTTTTATCTGTAGCCTGCCACAGGAATCATCAAACATTATAAAGATAATGTTGTGCTTGCATCATAACCAAGTAGGTATTATCCTTATTTCACTTCATAATATGCAGTCGTTAAAACACCCTACAATCCGCAATCATCATAGATCAGCGGCGTTATTCACAAACAGTCGGAAACGTAGCACACGTTGTTTACGTTGTTACGTATTTCAACCAATAGGCGTAAGTAAAGCATGCTTTTCATCACACGCATACGTACGATTTAACAAAGAGATACTGATTATTTATAAATATTCGAAAAATCATCCGTTTTATTGCAAACCACGAGTTTTTCTTTCCGTTTACTGTACAGTAAACGGGAGCCATTTTGTATGCAAATCTGTACAGCGCCTCTAGTGGGCAGTAGTAGAACTACAGATTCTCATACAAAATGTCACCCGTTTACTGTACAGTAAACGAAAAGAAAAACTCATTGTAGGGCCACTGGTATCCAGTGGTAATTTGACGGTGTATAAACATACTCCATTATTTATCAGTTTTTGCAAAATAACGGTGACATTCATTGTCACTGTCAATCACTTTAGAATAGACAATCCGATGGTTTGTGAATCAGCCCGCTGAAGTGAGTTTAGGGTTTCATAAGGGCAACAACAAACTTTTAACTATGAATTTCAATATTTTTTCCAACTATGAAAAAATAACGCTGCATATGATGAAAATTCAATAAACTTTGAATTTTTATCACATATCTCGTTTACATATGTACGTGATTTTCATCCCGCACTTTAAAGAGGATATTCAAATAAGACGGCAACAGTATATTTACAACTGTGTATTATGTACATAATATTTACAACACTAACAGATAGCATTAGTTATCAAATTGTGGTAATTATAATTTCACTACCTGAAAATATATACCATTTTTTCTCGTAACTGTCATGACTGACAAGTCCTTGTTTAATCTTTCTTATTTTGTGGAAGATCGAAAACAATGAGGTATAAAACCTCTTTCGACCCCCACATCACCCCCCTACGGAGTGAAATAAAAAACAAAAATAAGGAAAAAAAAAAACTTAGGACTAAACTTAGAACTAACAAGTAACAATAACAACTGAGTAGTTACAAAATACAATGAAAATACATAAGTACATTAAACTTTAAACCCTAAACCTAACCTTCCTCCCAGACCGTGTTTGATATACCGGTGGCTGAGAAGATGGACTTGGTAAGAAGGTTGAAGGAGGCCCAAGATCAACAGGTAATGGAGCCGAAAGCGAAGGCTCGCTCAAGATAAATGCTGGCTTGACTCGATCGAGGCTTACAGTAAGATGCCTTTCACCCACCAAAATTGTCATGGTTTTGCCATCTTGAGCACAGGATATAACTTTATGAGGGCCTGAGTAAGGTGGCTTTAAAGATGATTTAATCGTATCATCTCTTAAAAATACATGAGTTGCCGACTCAAGATCTTTAAAAATAAAAATACATCTTTCACCGTGGCGCGAGGGTGGAGTTGGGCTTAAAGACGCCATGTGTTTGCGAAGTTGTTCTGCAAAAGCAGAGTCTCCGACAAGCCCTGGAAGAGAAGTGGGGCACATAAACTCACCCGGCAAGTGCAAAGGTTCTCCATACACAAGATCAGCCGGAGACGCCTGAAGATCTTCTTTAAAAGAAGAACGCATGCCCAAGAGGACAATTGGCAAGGCTCTATGCCACGTGTCATTGTGACACATGAGAGCTGATTTAAGATGCCTGTGCATGCGCTCTACAAGACCATTCGCACAAGGATGGTAACTAGTGGTGCGAATTCTTTGTATACCACAATAGCGCAAGAGACTCTGAAATAGGAAGGACTCAAATTGACGTCCCTGATCTGTAGTTATAACAGAAGGAACGCCAAAGCGAGATATCCATTCTCTGAAGAACGTCTCAGCGCATTGTTCCGCCGTCATTGAAGTCATCGGCCAGGCCTCCGGCCATCTAGTAAACCTGTCCACAGCTGTGAGACAGTACTGAAAACCACCACTGTGAGGCAGAGGACCGATGATGTCGATATGAACATGACGGAAACGCTTAGAAGGTAAAGGAAATTGTCCAAGGGGAGTAACAGTATGTCTGGACACCTTGCTACGTTGACAATTCAAACAGGTTCGCGCCCAGTTACGACAGTCACTCTGAATACCAGGCCACACAAATCGCTCAGCAACTAAGCGAGCAGACGCTCGCGGGCCAGGGTGACTAAGTTCATGCAGCTTGTCGAAGTGTAGACGGCGGAAAGATGGAGTCAGGTATGGTCTTTGCTTCCCCGTTGACGAGTCGCAGTAAATGGATACATCCGTGCCGGGTAAAACCACCTTCTCCAGTTTGAGTGAGGAACTAATAATCATCCTTTGCAACTCCTCATCCGATGCCTGATCTTGAGCAAGGGCAGCGAAATTACCTTCCAAGGAAAGAGCGTCTACGCGAGACAGAGCATCAGCAACGACATTGTCTTTTCCACTGATATGCACTATATCTGTCGTAAACTGGGAAATGAATGAAAGCTGATTGAGCTGCACAGGCGGCAACTTTTCACGCCGCTGGGAAAACGCGTAAATTAATGGTTTATGGTCAGAGAAAACCGTCACATGTTGCGCCTCCAATATATGGCGAAAATGCTGCACCGCCTCATATACCGCAAGTAACTCACGATAATAAGCTGGCCAGGTGGTCTGTTTCACCGACAGCTTCTTACTGAAGAATGCCAGCGGATGCCAATGGCCTTTTATGTTTTGCTGCAAACAAGCTCCAACATGGCTCGATGAAGCATCTGTGAAAAGCCCCAATTGAGCATCAGGAACCGGATGGGCCAGGAGAGTAGCACTACCAAGGTGGTCTTTACACTTCTGGAACGCAAGCTCCAAATCCGTTGTCCATGGCACAGGCTTTGAGCCTTTAAGTTGAGACGAGGCTAACACATCTATAAGCGGCGCCTGAAGTTCAGCTGCCCCTGGAATGAAACGGCGGTAAAAATTCACCATGCCAAGAAACCTGCGAAGTCCTTCAACCGATTTTGGTAAAGGAAAGCTTTGCAAGGCTTCAATCCTTTCTGGGGGAGGTCTGGACCCATCTTTGCCTATAACATATCCGAGAAATTTTACCTCTTTGGCTGCTAGCACACACTTGGCGGGGTTGATGACAACCCCATAATCACGCAACAGCTGAAACAACAACCGAAGGTGTTGGATATGCTCCTCTAGCGATTGGGAAAACACCAAAATATCATCTACATAAGGATAACAAAAGTCGAGTCCCCTTACGACTTCATCAATGAAACGCTGGAAAGTTTGTCCAGCATTTCGTAGACCAAACGTCATGAAGGGGAACTCGAATAATCCGAATGGTGTAGTGATAGCTGTCTTGCAAATATCCTCTTTATTAACCGGAATTTGTTGGTATGCTTTCACTAAATCTAGGGTACTAAAGAAAGTAGCGCCAGTCAGACTATTAGCAAAGTCTGCAATATGGCGAAGAGGGTAGCGGTCGGGAACAGTTCTGGCGTTTAATGCGCGGTAATCACCACAAGGACGCCAGCCGTTTTCTCCTTTGCGAGCCATGTGCAACGGAGATGCCCAGGAACCGCTGGAAGGTCGAGCTGTTCCACAGCTAATCATTTGCTCAAATTCCTTTTTAGCAGCCTGGAGTTTTTGCGGCGCAAGTCTGCGAGGACGACTCGAGACTGGTGGACCGTCAGTAGTAATGATATGATGCAAGGTCGTGTGCTTGACAACTCGTGGTAGGCCAGGCGGACGCAAAATATCTGGAAATTCCAATAAAAGCTGAGCAGCAGGTGACTCAGCATTTTCGGCAACGACAGTCTTAACGCTCGCCTGGGTAGAATTAGCAGCAGTTGCAGCAACAGTTAGTTTAGTAAGACCATCAAGTAATCGTTGATTACGACAGTCTGGCATCAAGTGGTATTCAGCTAAAAAGTCTGAACCAATAATGGGTACACCGACTTCAGCAATAACAAAATTCCACTGGAATTCCCGTCGGAGACCAACATTCAAACGTAATAAAATGGACCCATACGTTTTGATGGTGCTGCCGTTAGCAGCGCGGACATCAAAGGTACTTTGGTGGTAATTACTTTTAAGTAAATGACGGGGAAAACAGCTAATATCTGACCCGGTATCAATAAGGAACCGATGGCCTGACTTAGAATCTGTAACCAATAAACGGCGGCTAGGGTTCAAGCAATCATCTGCCGCCTCTACTGATTGCTGGAGCGGTTTCCCTTCTGATCTGGTTTCCAAGAGCACGGTGAAATGCACTTGGCAGCTTTAACACCGAAGCTTTTGTGGTACCAGCAAAGGCGGTCATGAGAATTACTCGACGACCTGGATGTAGAAACACGAGATCCAGAACGCGAACGACGAAAACTCTCAGTACTAAGAGCCTCAACTTTCCGTGAAAGGTCTTCAAACCGTTCCATTATATAGGACAACTCTGGTGAACTGACAGCATGGACTGCTGCCGGTGGCGGAGGTGACGCTTCAGCAATGGCATCAGCAATTTCGGCCACCTTATCGAGCTTCAGGTCCTTCTGCGCAATGAGTATACGCTGCACTTCACCTGGGAGACGGCGCATCCATAACTCACGCAGGATGCTGTCATCACCTAATTCAGTACCAGCAAGGGATCGAAGATGGCGGAGGAACGCTGACGGACGTCTGTCGCCCAGCTCTTCACCGCTTAGCAACTGCCGAATCTGCTGGGTTCTGGAAATAGAGAGCTTACTGATGAGTTCGTTCTTTAAATGTTCATATTTCTGATCTGCAGGAGGATTAGTAATTGCATCCTCAACTTCAGCGGCAACCCTCGTGTCCAGCATCGACAAAACGTAGCCAAATTTAGTGGTGTCGGCCTTAATGCCACCGAGATCGAACTGAGCATCAGCCTGAGCGAACCATAACTTCGGCTTATCCGCCCAGAAAGCAGGAAGTTTCACTCTTACCTCACTCACATGAGCACCTGCAGAAGACAGGTTTAAAACGCGCTCCTGGAGCTGCCTCAATTGTTCCTTTAAATCTGTCTCAGCCATGGTATATCACCACACTATATAAAACAAAACCAAAACAGAACATACATAACACAAAATTATATTACTATACAAACAACTGACATTAATAGAAATAATGAAAGTAATGACATGCACATCACAGTATAAACAAATACCTAGTTACTTACATACAATACAATCAGCAATTAAACGTAAACGTAACAATATATCCCACTTAATACAAATAAAAATCATGCAAACGTGCGAAACAACCTTAGTAAGTAGTGAAGGAACACTAACTTTAAGTAAGTAGTAATATATACACATACTGAAGGTATACTGCAGGTATACTTTACACAAATGAACAACAAAACACATTTTAACACAACAACAAAAGAAAATACTTACAGTTTCTTAAATATAATATAACCACTTCGTATCGTAACACGCAGAAAAGCCAATAGTTTCAAAACCACACCGAAATACTTCCTCGAATATACAACAGGGCAATCGGGACGGGGCAGCCGGAACAGGACGGGCGGGAACGGGGCAGTCGGGACAGGCTGCACGGGGCGGCCGGTACTGGGTGGGCGGGACGGAACGGCCGGAATGGGCCGGCAACACCACACCTTACCGAAGAAACTTCACACGGCGCTGATCACCGCACCGGATTCTGGTGCTGATAATGTTAAATTCGCTCCCAACCACTATTTCGGCCATAGGCAAAACAACATTGAAGGCCGCGTCGCTCGTCGGGGTCACTAATGTACGAGATTTTCATCCCGCACTTTAAAGAGGATATTCAAATAAGACGGCAACAGTATATTTACAACTGTGTATTATGTACATAATATTTACAACACTAACAGATAGCATTAGTTATCAAATTGTGGTAATTATAATTTCACTACCTGAAAATATATACCATTTTTTCTCGTAACTGTCATGACTGACAAGTCCTTGTTTAATCTTTCTTATTTTGTGGAAGATCGAAAACAATGAGGTATAAAACCTCTTTCGACCCCCACACATACCAACTTTTTACTAACCAGTACTCTTAGTACGATTAACTATCAATCAACGCTACCGAAAACTCGGATGCACAGTTCGATTCGAAATTAAGCTGTAGTTTTTCTATAACGAATATATTTTACCAAACTTGTACTAATGGTACAGTATACTACCTTTAACGAGACGTGGAACTGAGGTGCCGCGAGTTGTCCTCGGTCGTTTAATCGATAAAGGCCGATGTGTCCATCCCCACAGATTTTGCTCAATATCTCATTCATTTGACGTCACGATTCGATACATTTTAGTAATTTTTGCCAACGAGTCAAAGTGTGGAACCGAGGTAACGCGAGTTGTCCTCGGTCGTTTAATCGATAATGGCTGATGTGTGCTCCATAACCACAGATTGTATCACTCGTCACGGACGATCGACAGACTGGTAGGTTCAGTGCACTCTCACTTTACCGCGTTTTTGTATGACACGTTTTATTCAAACTGTTTGATGTGAAATCTTATAATGCACTTGTTTTTTTGTGGATAAACCCCAAATCAATAAATTGGGACGTTGAGAGTAAATAATAAAAGTTTTCTTTGTAGAAAAAATGCAACAGAAAAATTGTATAACATTTGAGTTAGGACAGATAGACCAAGTGGGAACCAGTTATCACAGTGTTATGAAATGAGTCCCAAATCAATAAATTGGGACGTTGAGAGTAAATAATAAAAGTTTTCTTTGTAGAAAAAATGCAACAGAAAAATTGTATAACATTTGAGTTAGGACAGATAGACCAAGTGGGAACCAGTTATCACAGTGTTATGAAATGAGTCCCAAATCTACTAAAAACATAAATATGACATTGTGATTTGAACCGTATTTAAAAAACATAAATATGACATTGTGATTTTAATCGTATTTAAAATCAACATAAAATAACCTTTATGAGAGAGAAGTGGCTTCTGGCTGGCTATCTATCTGAATGACTCTAAACTTATAATAAGGAAACACAAAACAAGAGATGGTCTAACATAACTTCAGTGAAATCATATCACAGCAACGCTAGTTCTAATTATCATTTCCAACATGTTACATAAAGTACTTTTTATTCCAGGAAATAAAATTTACAGTTAACACACTTGTAGGAAAGTTAGTGTTTTATAGCTATCAGTTATGCAATTATAGTTTATATGTAACTACGTTTCTGGGATGGATTTTTTGTACGCTTCTGGTAAAACCACATTCTTTTTTTGTCATTATCGCTGTTGGAGTAGGTACTAAATTATGTAAAAACAATTATTAATAATCTTAATAAAAACCAAATCAAGTGAGAAGCACTTCCAATAAATGGCGCAGCTGGCAAATGGTTCGGTTAGGTTCAGAATATGTATAGTGTAGGTTAGATTTGTTAAGATATCGATGCGTACAAGTCGAAGCCAGTAAAGCAAAGCTAATGTTTTAATAGTAATTAATAGTGGGAAAACGTCAGGTTAGTACCTGGATGGAATCCTGAGTGACGTGACTATATAGCGCATGATATCGTGTTCTTCTTTTATTAGTGGCCTGCTTTATGCTCTTTTTGGTGCGATTAGATTGTCAAATGACAACACAGGCGGTGGACAGGTGACAGAGGTTATGACATTGAGGATTATGAAGATGCAGGAAGAAGCGCACGTCCGTGAAGTAACTTTGATAAGGGAGTAGTGAGTGGAACTGCGGTCACGTCATTTAGGGGATCATCGCGTTTTCTATCCACTAGCATCGAAATAATCAATTGTGATGTTGAGTACTTAGTTCTTGCTCGTACCGGCAAAGGAGCGTGCCAACTATTGTGTTGCATTATTGTTTTAACGCCTACGGCTTCATAACGATGGAAGGTAAAAACAAATCTAATGATCGGCATAGGGACTCGCCGCCATATATCCTTCATAAAATTTATTTACCTTATACGTCCGTATCATTTTGAATCTCTATGTCGCTTATACATGGAATAGGTAGAAACAACATACGAATGAACTAAACCAAAACAAAAACACGACTCAATTCATCAAACCCGAACCGGACACCGGTGTCCAGAGAACAATTGTATCTAGCCCACGTTAAGTTTCATGAAGAACTTGTGTTATGGAGACTAGATAACGGATAAACATACATATATACCTTTTTTTTTGTAAATACATACATAAACATACATATTAAACACCCAGACCAAGACAAATAGACATGTTCATGCACACAAATATTTGTCTTGTCCGGGGATAGAACCCGGGACCTCTGGCGCAGAAGACGGGTTTAGTACCCCTGCGCCAAACAGGTGGTCCATATCTATTGTGTCTCATAATCCGGGGCCTGAGAAACAAAGGGCGTTAGAGAAAAAAAGGGGAAATAAAAATTAACCTTCTTGCAAAAACAAGACAAGTCCTAAAACAATTTCAAATACCGCTACGAACGTTCGTATAGCAATCGGTCAACATGTTTGAAACGTGTCATCCGAGCGGGGGCTAGATAAAAAAAAAACGTAATTTTTTTGCTTTTTGAGGACATGAGCCAAACAAAGGATCTCGGGCCGCGTAACAAGGCCCTGCGCGGAGTTGATAACTCGACGGACATTATTTATTTTTCAGTACGAAAGCCTCGGTTTGGTCCACCTTTATTAAAAACTATTGAGCGTTTTATGGGAGACTGTTAGACATGGGAAAATATCGTCTAGGTATAAATTATTTCATACAAACAGTGCGCACCCTACGCTACATGATATGATGTAAATTCTTTCTTTGACCGATATATTTAATTACTACTACTAGCGTCATAAAAAAACAAAAATACCTTGATTGATGCGAATAATATGCAACGTAATTTACAGATTACAAAGCATTTTATTAGTGGTGGTAAGGAATTTCTAGTAACAATAAAATGGGGTTTGAATCGAACTCAAACTGAAAATAAGTTACGGAATTATTTAAAACTTTGTTATAAATTGGTCTGGTATGGTACTAGGTATAATTAATAATCTAATTTAAAATACGGCTACTTTATAATACTAAATACATAACCAAAGTAAACTTCTATAAAACATCTTAAGTTTCATTCGACTAACTAAACTTATTTCAAATCATAATATGATAAACTTCGCACTGTACAAACAAACACAAAAGTAGTCAGCCTTAACAAACGGTAAGTGTAATAGTTAAAGTTTTCATCTCAATCTGTGACCGGGGCACGACCGAGATACAATCTAGTTGATTTGATACCTACAATAACACAGGATCGTATTAAGAGGAAATTGAAACAGAGAAGGACTTAGAAGGTTAAAGGAAAGAAAGAAAAGAAACATTTATTTACACAGCGGCCGCTCGCGGTTTCACCCGCGTGGATTCCGTCCGTTCCCGTGAGAATATCGGGATAAATATTATAAGCTATATTAGCGATATAGCTAATATTTTTATTTAAGACGGGGACCTTTAGCCTCCGTAATACCTGATGTTAAGTATTGATAAGGCTGAAGATGGAAGCGAGCCTCTCCCGGAATCCTCAACCACTGAAGAACTGGCTCTCTTATCTCTAACTGCCTGAACACAACAATGCTGAAAACATTGTTGTTATGGCGTCAGACTTAGATAAGATGGTGGTAGCTAGCCAGGCGGACGCAACAAGTCCTACACCAACCAAATCGAATACAATATGTACCTCTCACTGGGAATCGAGTTGGGACCCCTGGGTCTGCTGATACCGGTGGTTGATACCACTAGACCATAGAGGCGGTTAAATCTGTTCAGTAGTTTTTCTGTGAAAGAATATCAAACATCCATCCATCCATCCAAACTATTAATATCAATATTAATAATGGAAAAAAATACTCTACACAAAACACATTAGGTAAGTACAGACATTGTCGTTTAATGTCAAAACTGTATTCAGCTCAGTATAATATGTGGCAGTTAGTCTTCAAGTAAAATAAAACCAAAATATCTTATGCTTTCGAAAACAGCAAAAAAACGTTTTCATTTAGATTTCATACTTCATTATCAAAAACTCTTTCATCGTAACGGAACGGAATGGATTAGTCTGAGCCAAGAGACTAATTACTTGATTACCTACTTCTAAGTTTTCTTTCGTGATAAAACCAAATAATATTGAAATGATTAGTACCTATTCATGTTTTATTTACATATTTAACTTAAAACTTTATGGTTGTTTGGTATTTCATCCTACGTCACGAAAGCCACAGTCTAACTGAACAGTCTTTCACTGCCTACAAACGGCCAAAATGACGCACTGAGTGCGTCATTTTGGCCGTTAAACGGTTTTTAACCGCCTCCGTGGTCTAGTGGTACAACCACCGGTATCAGGACCAGGGGTCCCGGGTTCGATTCCCAGCGGAGGCCTACATATTGTATTCGGTTTGGTTGGTGGTAGGACTTGTTGTAAGTCCGCCTGGCTAGCTACCACCATCTTATCTAAGTCTGACGCCATAACAACTATGTTTTCAGCATTGTTGTGTTCCGGCAGTTAGAGATAAGATAGCCAGTTCCTCAGTGATTGGGGATTCCGGGAGAGGCTCGCTTCCATCTTCAGCCTTATCAATACTTAACATCAGGTATGATGAAGGCTAAGAGGCTCCCCGTACTTCATAAAAAAAAAACTGACACAGATACGCGCCGCTTGAAAGAAAACCATCGAGAACCGTCGAGAGGCCGTGTAGATGTCGTGGGCCAATCGTTGAATTGGTTGAATTGGTTGATGTGCCGGCATAAGTGATTTGGCCAATTATTTCATGATGTGCCCAATATAAAGTTGGGCAGATCAATGAGAGTAGACTATTTGTCGATTTGCCATATTAGTCACTTCGCCACATCGTGATATGGCTGGGCACATCGATAGGTATATGACTGGGCGCATCGTAATGCAGTTCCAATATGGCACCGGTTGCACATTGTTAGCGATTGCAAGAAAGATGGCGGCATCACAACAGCTGTTATATTTTAAAATGATTAAACGTAAGTAATGTTTTAATTAGATTTTAAGATTTCTAAAGGAATTCTTATTTATGTGCTAACTACATTTTATTTTGCTTAAAATTTCGTCACCTACAAGAATTGATCTGCCCAAACGTGGCCGGGCGAATAGTCAAACGTTATGCTTTGAACGATATGGCGGGTTTAAAACAGGCAAATCAAGAAATGCCGGCGTATCGTGATGTGCCCAGGCATATCTCGATCGGTCCAGTTAGACGATCGGCCGACGACATAGACATGTCATAGTCTAGCGGCGCGTGTCTGTGACCTGTGTGAGTGCGTCATATCGGCCGTTTGTAGGCAGTGGAAAGACTGTTAATGTTTCAACTGTGTTAAACAATCGGCAACGAGGTCAATTTAAAGATAAACCAAAGTTTGATAATCTAAAACTTTAATGAATGTAAGGGCTCGACTACAATTGAGAAGTGATGAAAGTTATTGGGGTCGTCTCGAATGTTTGCCATTTCAACAAATTGAGTATTTATGAACGAAAACACTCCTACATCTTAAGAATTAGTTTATGAGCCATAGCACTCTAATCTAAATATAATTGAACTGGAGGTAGGTGGACTTTTGAACTAAATATCTTAACTAAGTAATCGTATCGTATGCTCTTTTATTTACCGACTTCAACAAAAAGGAAGGAGGTACTCAATTCAACGCGTATTTTTTTTTTTTTTGTCTGATGTATGTATACCGATTACTCCGGTGTTGGTGATCCGATTTTAATAATTGTTTTTTGGTTCGATCGGGTACACTGTCAATTTTGTCCCATATAATTTTTACGAAGATCTGGCTAGTAGTTTTTTCATAATCTTGAAAAATATCAATCACCTTTTGGCAAGTAGTCGTTTACCTAGATGACATTGTTGTGTATGGGCTGATTTTTAGTGTAAGTAACGGCACATGATGTAACTAAAAAATCTGAAATAAAAACATTTTATAAAAAAAAATCAAACCGACTTCAAAAAGTAAAAAATAAAACTTTTGGAGTCGGTGCTAGCTAGCTAAGGCCAAAAAAATATATAGTTAATAGAAGTGCAATGTAGAATGCCCTGGCTGGCACAGACTCCAAAAGTTTTATTTTTCACTTTTTGAAGTCGGTTTGATTTTTTTTTATAAAATGTTTTTATAATAAGCTTTTAATTAGCACTGACATATTTTGATCATGTTATTTGAATGTATTTCGTGTTGTGCTTTTGTTAATCCAGATAACCCTGAAACTATTACTTAGGGCTTTAATACTTAAGAAAAAAATATTAAAGAAAAATTAAAGTCATCAGGAAAACCCGGAAATTGGGAAGGTAGGGCTAAGTGGGTTAAGTGAAAAAAAAATTCGCTGTTAACTAATATCAAAACTAAACCTTAACTTATTTATTTTTATAAGTTTTAAGTAAAATTTCAAATGTTACTTAGATAGTAGGATAAAGAACATTAGAAATTAATCATAGCTGTGACATTTTTTTATATCGCCGGAATAAATACCTGCCTACCTAAAGACACAATAAGTACCTACATAGTTAATTAGTGTAAGAACTGGAACAAGATGTTTTTTAATACAAGGAACAGTCAAAAGCATATGAAGATTAACTTGTTGATTTTATCGCACCTTTAATTCATACGTAATAAGAGTTGTTTTCGAAGTGCCAGTGTAAGACTAGATATTCAGTCGATTGTGCAAAGAAGATTAGATAAAGTTAATCCTATGAAATGTGTTCACAATCTTGATTTGTATTTTAATCCAAAATGAATTATTCAAATTGTGCAATATTGTTTATTTTTTATAGGTATGTCTAAAAGTTATGAGAAATTTTACGATAGGTACCTAACAGTTTTATTCCAAAACAGAATTAGATTTAAATTGTGTATTAATATGCATAATTGTTAATTATTTCACATTTCATGATGTAAATATAATATTATAAAGTTTTAAAGTTTGTTTGGTGGAAGTAGCCTCCAGAACTACTGAATCGGTTTTGAAAATTCTTTAATTAATAATTTCATCACAAGTAATAATGTTTAACGCCCAGCGAAGCAACGTTTCAGCTAAAACACCATACCTCAATCAAAGAATTTTAAAATATTCCTAAGAAAGAACCTTCGATAAAACTCTTAATTCGAAAAACCTTACCCCGAAAATGCCTTATCGATAACGCAAACATTAAAAAGTTTGATTTGCCATCAATCCAAAACTGTGATTACCAGATGGCTGAGATAACAGCCACAAAAGACGACTCCCATTCCGTCGGTAAACATTTCATGGAACAAAGGACGGTACTGTTTTATGACATAATTAAATTCTATGGGCCCGGGGCCCGGGGCACGCCCTTAATCCGTACAAATTTAGGGATGTGAAATAACGATTTAGGTACCTATATATTTAAAATTATTTCTTCAACATGAGGCATCTTAATGCCCCCACTACTGGGGCACTGCACTAGCCTTCTTATGGATGCATAAAATAACTAGGCTTAACTATTTACTAATCTGTGACTAAGCCATGTCCCTACACGGGCCTAATGCGGATTGGTGGGTATCAGGCGGTACTATATAATAATAATAATAATAACTTTATTGACATAAAAAGTGGTTACAATCATATCATGAAGTCTCTGATTTCTGAACTAGGTACAAAAATACCTGTATCTCAGAAAATCAGCGCCCTCTTCCAGAGTTATACAATACAAAATTGTGCCAAAAAAGATATCACTAAAAGGAAAACAATTATAAAAGTGCAAAGAAAAACTAAAAAATAATAATAATAATATTTGATGTGATTAAAAAAAATGTTTATAATTATGTGTGTGTGTGTGTGTGTGTGTGTGTGTGTGTGTGTGTGTGTGTGAGTGTGTGTGAGTGTGAGTGGTGTAGGTACGCAGAGAACGTGTTTGAGTCTTAGAGAAGTGTTAACTTGTGAGTGAATGCTTGGACGGGTAGCTTACGAACGTGCTTGGAGCAATGCTTCTGTTTTGTGGTAATCAAGCTTTGATAGCCAATCAGAAACTATTGATTTGCATTTATGTAAAGAAACTGGATAAAAATTTAAAATACAGTTGACTCGATTATATAGATAAACAGAAAGATAACAGCTCTGTCGCCTAGCCATAGCAGTGCGATATTTTGGCAGTGGAATTACATTATTAACAACACGCTTCCCTCTTATTCTTCCGGGACAATATGGGGTACATTGATGTTGGCGTATTATGGCTCGTAATATGTATAATTGCCTAACAGTTAATACAGAACATTTTTTATATAAAGCTTCAGTAGAAAACCTATATGGACTGAAGGTCATGGTCTTAAGCAAGGATCTCTGCGCTCTCTCAATTTGTATCATATGAGATTTGCAGGTACCACCCCAGATAACCACACAGTATCCCAGTATTGATTGTGCCAAGGCATAATACACTCTACGCAGAAGGTCCAGACTTGCAGCGTACCTTAGCTTCTTGAATATCCATATAAGTTTACGAGTTCTGGATGCTAGAAGCTCTATATGCGGTTGCCAACGTAAGTTGTCATCCAATATTATGCCAAGGTATTTGACCGTCGAGGATCTAACAATTGGGAGGCACGTGCAGGAGCGATCCGCACTCAAATTACAGGAATGAGCTTTGATCACTAAATCTGCTTGTTGTATTTTAGAAGACGTAAATTGGAGGAATGTGGTTTTCGTGAGATTTAATGTCAAGAGATTCCGTCCGAGCCATACGGTCACTCTACGCAAACCCTCCTCAGCCTTACAGTGTACCTCCTCCCAAGTCCTTCCATGAAATACAAGTGCTGTGTCATCAGCATAAGTGAAAATTTTACCATTAGATAAAGACATTTGGCATAAGTCATTTATGTAAATCAAGAAAAGACTCGGGCCAAGGACACTGCCCTGTGGGACTCCATAGGTTACATTTTCCTCATTGCTAATGTAATTATCAATTTTAACCAGCTGGACACGTTCATAAAGAAAACTTGCGTAAATAGACAACGCGAGACCTCTTATGCCAATCCTTTCTAATTTATCCACAAGAGTTGGAGTCGAGACAGTGTCAAATGCCTTGGCAAGGTCAAGGAAAATGCCAATACATTTCTCTTTGGAATCGAGGTTATTGGTGATATAGACAGACAGCTCACGCACGGCATCTTCGGTGCTGATTTTTGGTCTAAATCCAAATTGATTACTCGATAGAATTTTATGTCTATCTAAAAAAGATACAAGTCTTTTGTTCAGTAAATGTTCCAATATTTTCGATAGTGAAGGCAAAACTGAGATGGGTCTATAGTTAGTAACATCTTCTCGACTCCCACCCTTGTGGACAGGGGTTATAAGAGCCTTTTTAAAGACTTTAGGGAAAATCCCTTGTTCGAAGCACAGCCTAAAGAGAAGGGTTAGAGGTGGGACAATAATATTACGTGCTATTTTTAAAAACTTGCTAGATATAGAATCATAGCCCACCGCACAGTCGGTTTTAAGATTTAGAATAATAGACTCAACCTCAGCTTCATCGGGAGGAAGCAGAACGATGGAATTGGTAAAATAAGGAATATTGGGCGTCGAATTAGGAGTATCAGCAGAGCGATTAATATTATTAGCTAGCTGTTTACCAATATTGGCAAAGTAATTGTTGATTGTCGAAACGGATTGGGTAGGTTCTTCTGATAGTTTTAAAAGTTCTTTAGGTGATGACTTCTTATTAGGAACATTGATAATGGTTTTCACTGCAGTCCAAGTTTCCTTATTATTACTAGCGTTCTGAATTAAAGACCTTTCGTGTTGTATTTTTAACTTTCGGATAAGCGAGTTACAAAAATTCCTATATCTCTTATAGCATATGTTAAGTTCAATGTTGTTTGGATTAACTCTAAGTATTTTGTGTAATTTATCGCGATGACGGATACATCTGAGCAAACCACGGGTTATCCATGGCTTTATTGTTTTTTTTCTTCTCGAAATTTTAACCACCTTTGTGTTACTAGTTACTGCAAAAGAGAGTTTATTTACTAAAGTAAGTGCCGCCTTTTCGGCATTAGATGATGCTGTTAAAAATGAAAAGTCAATGTTTTTGACAGCCTCCAAAGCTGCGACTAGGTTAGTTTTATGGAATTAAGGATCACTACGAAATGTGGGGCCATTAAGACGGAGATTAAGTAAAACTGAAGCATGATCGGTTACAGTAGAATCCATTACCACAATAGTTGCCGCAGATATGGATTTTAATAAAATGTGGTCCAGACAATTGTTCATTCTTGTCGGGAAAAAATGACCTGGCAAAAGTCCCAATTCCGCAGTTAAGTTAAGATATGAGCAGCTATTCCTATCGGTGTTACCCGGCTTAATATCGATGTTAATATCGCCAATTAAGACTATATTAGAGGAGCAAAGGGGGGCAATTAAATAATGTAATGAATTAAGAAAGCTGTCTAAGTTATAAATAGATGGGGATCTGTATATACATATCACAGTTATATCTGGGCTAATCTTTAATACCAAGAAGTTAGCACCAATTGAATCAGGTTCCTCGACAATACATTGAAGGTTTTCTTTTGTATATATGACGATACCGTCATTTTGGTTCAGTGTTTTCTTTGAATAATGGCACACGTAATTATCAAGGGTTGGTGGTGGTTTATGCGCACTTAACCTACGGCTTAACGTGCTTTAAGAAACATAAAGGATCTCCAGATAATCCATTTTTGGTCACCCATCCTGTGGCCGACCATTTCGAAAGCTGCTTGCGCCACTGAGCTTTTTTATGAATAGTTAATATCAAAAACACAAGACATGTAAGAAGTAATTATTCTGACGACCTCCATAGTAGAGTGATACGTACACCGGTTTCAAGGTTAGTCGCTTACTCTGAGGTCCCGGGTTCGAATCCCGGTAGGGGCAAAATGTTTGTATGATGAATACGAGCATTTGTACCCAAGTCAAGGACGTTTATATATATTACTACACATAAATACTTATATATGTATAATTATATATATTTATATTACCCTAGTAATACAAGCCTTATTGTGCTTACTTTGAGGCTAGGTTAATTGGTGTGAGTGTAAGAAATATTTATTTATTTATTATACTACTTTCTCCTCTAGATTTTTATTTCAGATTATTGTTTATAATGTACTTCAAAATCACAAGAATCGAGTAATTCCTTAAGTTTGAAACGGTGACAAAGGTACGCCGTACGCCTGCCGCTTTCGCAAAATATTATGTAGGTTTACTACAAAATTTGAGAGCTGTTTAATTAACCAATGGGTATGGAACTTCATGTTCATTTAGTAGTGCCACCATCAAACTGTCTAAAATGTTAATCATATTTTCCGTAAGATTAAAATATTATTTTTGCCAACCCTAACCTTACGAAAGCCGTTATATCAAAGGTTCCCGATATTAATACAGAGTAATTATGTCATGCAGGTTTCAACGCTTTGATTCCTGAATCCCTTCAAGTTGTACCACAGGTTTTGCGTAACTGAGCTCGAATAGCCCTTAATTAACCGACTATGGTTCCTTTATGGGTAAAGGATTAAGGTCCGATTCTTAACGGTGTGAGTTGTCTTGGTAGCTGAAAATAGATTATCAAACGTTTAATTGAAATCGTAAAATAAAATTCAAAGATTACTGAATAAATTGGATAATGCTTGTCAGTAACTTAACATTAAGACGCCGGTAACAGTTTGTTAAAGATGCATAGTTAATGCAATAAAATATGGGGAATAGAGAAAAGCATAGAAACCTTAAAGAATTTAAAACCATCCTCAATATAACTAATATAATAGAAACAAATAGGGTGGAAATAATTAAATTGTATGTTTCAAATAATTCTTCCCGTCTATGAATAAAATTCGATATCATTATAACATGACTAACAGGAAGAGTTCGGCTGATGAAATTGGAGTACATTGATATTTTCTCTCTCTCGACATATAAAAATAGATATACGTACCTAATAAACAGAAAGTTCATAATGTTTATTTGAACAGGCTAATCTCTGGAACTGCCAGATTGATAGGTAACTTAATTAAAAAGGTTTTATGATACCCTATTTGATGTTATAAGCTTTTGAAAATCACTCATACCACTTACGAGTTACGCCACACGAACTAATTCACAGAAGGCCTTTGGTCTTTTGAAATGATGCTCCTATAAAGCGCTTGAAAGTTTATTCAAAGCAAATGAATTACCTGTAACAAAATAAATTATATTAAAGAAAATATCACACTATTCCAAACTAATTTCTACTACAAATAATCTACCTATGCCTACTACAGGTATTTTTCACAATCTTTGAGGGGAGTTAGTTGTTCAATTGCATAAACCAAATGGGTTTATTCTATTGAACAACTAACTCTTAGGCTGATTTTCATCAGTTAACTTTAACAGATATTTGGTTGTCAAAGCTGTCAAATCCTATATATTTTTTTAACGGTTGAAGTTATAACTATAGTTATCGCTAAAGTTAGATGGTGCAATTTACCCTTAGAAATGTGTCAAAAATGTAAAAAAAAATCGACCCTTCACACTAAATTGAGCAATGAGCACGTCATTTTTCGCATCGATTTGTGCGAAGTCAATAAAAAAAAAGTTACTTCTAGGAGAAAGTTGTAACTTGACTAAAAAAACCTGTATATTTAATAATAATAAATATTTTTTTACAATCACACCAATTAGATAAGTTATTTAGGTATGGAACTAATACTCTATATAATAATTTAATAAAGAGAAAAGATTTGTTTGTTTGCATTGAATAGGCTCTGAAACTACTGAACGTATTTGGATGAAATTTGGTACACAGATAGTAGATAGCCTGGTTACGAACATAGGAACCTTTAACCCGATATTCCCACGGGAACGGGAAGCACGCGGGTGAAACTGCGAGCGGCCGCTATAATTTATAAACCTATCTTCTAAACGGTACACATCTTATACTAGCAGATTCTAACGGATTAAATTACGAATAACTTCTCTTTGAAGCTAATTAGATTCCCGAAGTAAAAAATTCCTTGCAAGCTGCACTTTGAAAATGCATTTCATAATTACGTTAGTGTAACTATAGTTGACCTAGATTTTTAATCTGTTGGTAATGTAAATTGCAGTGTGGATTCTGATCATGGCGCTGAGAGACTGAGAGCAACGAAGATTTATTTATTTAAGTAGAAAGAACAATTACATATACTGTTTCAGCGTTTAATATTCTTTTGTTGTGTGGCTACTTACTTGGTTTTTAAAGTACCTATTATAGGTAGATTTTAAAGTAGAACATTAAAGGAACCACTCAATATTGAGGTCTATTAATGTGTTCCATGTTTTCGACGACCTTATTATTAAATCAAAAGAGATGACTTTGCATAACAATTTAAAAGGAACAAAGAAGGAATAAACGACAGAGGGATCTGGATAGATCTTCACAGAAGAACTGAACTTAAAGATATTATAATTAGGATTTTCTTCCGTAGAGATAGGGCGAGATCACTTCTTTTCTTATTTTATAAACATCAGAGAGACTTAGCCTTCATCATACCTGATGTTAAGTATTGATAAGGCTGAAGATGGAAGCGAGCTTCTCCCGGAATCCTCAATCACTGAGGTACTGGCTATCTTATCTTCACCTGCCGGAACACACTAATTTTGAAAACATTGATGTTTTGGCGTCAGCCTTAGATAAGATATGGTGGTAGCTGGCCAGGCGGACTTACTAGTTCTACCATCAACCAGACCGAATATAATATGTACTCCCGCTGGGAATCGAACCCGGGACCCCTGGGTCTGATACCAGTGGTTGTTACCACTAGACCACAGAGGTTAAACTTAGAAGTTAAACCTTCTTTACTAAAATAATACAAACTAAATAAAAAACTTCTTTACACTTGCTATGCAACGATGCTTACATACCTCTTGCTTCCTCCAACCTCATCACATTCTTCATTCATGACGTCGATATTTTCGTTCTTTTAAATTTTCGGTATTCTATATTTTCTATTTCAGTGTCTATCGCATCAGTCACCCAGCTGACGTTCGAACTTGTCAACGTTGATTTATTATCGTTGAAACGGTCACTCGACACGATACGGTATTTTTTTCTATTTATTTTCTAGGTTAATAACGCCAGTGCGTTTACGAACATTTTTGGCAATCCCACTGTTTTAGTTGATAGCCTGTTTTTTTGCAATGATTCAGAGTGTTTAAATAGTTCGGGAGTGAATGAATGAAATGAAAACAGAGACATATACCTACCTACATATTCGTCGTCATCAGCCTATAGACGTCCACTGCTGGACATAGGCCTCTCCTAGCTCACGCCTATTGTGACGTTCATAGGAGGATATTAGCCTACTGCTACCACGCTAGCTAGACGGGTTGGTAGAGGGTTTGTTTCAAGTTTTCCTTCTCTCGCATAGGCTTTCAATGCGGCGAGCCTCTTAGTCGACTCTTACGACATCCCAGGCATGTAAGGGAGTGGTGACACTTGTATTCTTAGGCCGTCACCACACGGCACGGTTTACTTTAGTACTATTATAAAGTATACTATTCTTATACCATACATGACATATTGAGCACCAAAAGGACATAACATTTAGTAACGTAAGCTCAATCACGTTTTAACTAAATAGTTAAACTGACTTGAAGATGGAGCAAGAGCACAGATGAGTAAATTAAGTAGTTATGGCAAGAGTATGCATTTCAACCTAACTACGCTCGTCACCGTAGGTTTCGATATCCAACTTAATATGATAAACATTTGTTTTAGCTTCTAATGTTTATTACCTTCATTAGTTTTGATAGGGACCTACCTACATCCAACACTACAACGCTGGTGATACCTCGGAATCATTATAATAATCGAAAGGCTTGTATTGAAACTATAGGTACATCATACTAAGCTTACCACCAAAATTGCTAAATGCTCAGCAAATTATAGTCAACAAATCAACACTTTGGTAAGCAAAGTAGTATTTTGGGTACGATATTATTATTTTTTGGAGCTAGATTAATTCTAAAAAGTAACACTAAAAAATTTTTTTCTTAATGAACGATGGGCAGACTCTTAGCCCTCATCATAGCTGATGTTAAGTATTGATAAGGCTGAAGAAGGAAACGAGCCTGTAACCGAATCTGTAACTGTCGTAACAATGTTGAAAACATTGTTGTTATGGCGTCAGACTTAGCTAAGATGGTAGTAGCTAGCCAGACGGACTTAGAACAAGTCCAACCACCAACCAAACCGAATACAATATGTACCCCCGCTGGAAATCGAACCCAGGACCCCTGGGTCTGATACCGGTAGTTATACCACTAGACCACAGAGGCGGTTAAAGTATATAGTATGATTCTGTTCAAATATATCAAATCTTCACTTTTACTAATAACTAAATTACTAAAAGTCATCAATTACATAAAATCATCAGTCGTACATTTGTCACCTTTAATTATGGAGGCACGATTGGAGCACTTACAGTAATTGGATTTGCCAATGTAACTCCTGTCATAGAAGGTATCATATATCTACGCGAGGACGACGGAAATGGGTCAATTCACATTCCTATTTTACTGTAAGTATTGAACCTTTTTGGGGTAATTTCTAGAATTATAATTATTACTTAGTTTCGAATAATACGTGTACAGTCGGGTAACTTCCCGGTTGTTGTTGTGTGCCAGTGTAGTTTTTTTAGGGAACTTTATTTAAAAAAAGTTACAGATATATATATAACGTTTGTATCACAACTAATTGAGAATTAAAAGTTTTTTTATTTGAATACTAAATTATTTCTTTAACTTAAGTACTTTCGAGAAAACTTTTCCCAAAAAATATATACTGGTCAACCGGGAAGTTCCCCAACTAGCGGCTTTTTCGATTTTATTCGCGAGGTTTTTTCAAATTTATCTTCCTTAATTACATCTCACAATTTAAAAGTTTTTACTTTATGTATAATGGGGAGACTCTTAGCCTTCATCATACCTGATGTTAAGTATTGATAAGGCTGAAGATGGAAACGAGCCTCTCCCAGAATCCTTAATCACTAAGGAACTGGCTAGCTTATCTCTAACTGCCGGCACACAACAATGCTGAAAACATAGTTTTTATGGCATCAGACTTCGATATAATGGTGTAGCTAAGCTAGCCAGGTCAATATTTATCAAATCTTCACTTATATTATAACTAATTACTAAAAGTCATCAATTACATAAAATCATCGGTCGTACATTAGTCACCTATAATTATGGAGGCACGCTTGGAGCACTTACAATAATTGGATTTGCCAATGTCACTCCTGTCATAGTAACATATCAACGCGAGGACGACGAAAATGGGTCAATTCACATTCCTGTTTTACTGTAAATATTGAACCTTTTCGTTCAACATAAATCGAATACAACTAACGGCTCTATTCGATTTTATCTGCGGGTTTTTAAGTATACATCTTACAAAATTACATCCCAAAATTTTAAGTAAATAGGTATTAGGGTTTATTTCCGGGTTCTCGGGAACTGGAATTCCCGGTTCTCGGGAAAACAGAGGTTTCTCTACCCGGGGAATTTAGTCGGGAATCCCGGGTAGGCGGGAATTCAATAAACATCTTTGTAGAAAAATATAATGTCAAAATCAATATCATTTATTCAGTCTAGGCTGTTACAAACCAGAATTAAAGTTTCTCCAACATCTACGACAATATTATTATCATGTCAATAATTTTTGGCGTTATATTCACTTAACCAGTATCAACACCTGGGCCCGTACCGCGCAAATGGCATCGGTATCCCTTAATGGCTTCACTTGACAGATTGCTACTTCTTTTCGACACAAATGATAACTTACCAAAGACTAAGAGCTTTATGTCACATCTATCTGTCAATTGAAGTCGATTGTGATGCCGATGGCACTTGCGCGGCAGGGCTCCTGGTCACACGGCCGCCTGGTCTTTAGGGGTGATTGCGAACCCTACCCCCCGTGACCAATGGCGGCCTGGAGGGCAAGTACTAGGAGTTTTAGTTGGTAGTACCCGCCCAGGTGAGTCCAACATTTCGAATCGCCCCTGCACCTGGGGCCGAGGGATGCTTAAAAGCATTTCTCCTAGTATAACAAAAAAAAGAAAAAAAAGTGCCCCTGGTCACATAATCAACCACATAATAATATTATTTCATCCCTTCTATGCGAAAAGTCATTTTGTTCCTCTATAAGTAGGTGCAAAGTAGCTGTTTCCGTAGAAGAGTTTTTAGCGGGCAGAAAGAAGTTTGAATTTGGAACATGAATCGTTCATAGAAATCGGAAGCAATAAGTGGCTATACGGGGCGCGCGGAGAGGCCCGCACTGAAAAAGATACGTGAGAATTCTGTTTATTTTGAAAAAAAAAAAACAATTCGATAGTTTCATATTATTAACTCCTGAAACAGTAAAACTAGTAGCTAATTACGTCATACAATTACTATAAAGTGTCTCATAATTGTTTTCTCATAGAAGGACATGATAAGTAAAAGTGAATCACGCGATCGCAAAACAATTTTTCCCTTGGGTGATGTATGGATTCTACTCAGGATTCTACTTAAGAATCCTTCGCTTCGTTCTGGATTCAAAATACCACCCTCGCCGTAAAAATATTATTTTGCTCCCCTTGCTGCTGCTGTAAAACAATCTACCATAAACTTCTAGCCTCATTCAGTCGTATCTATTGTTCAGTAAATGTTTCAGTTCTACCGCAGGCATTGTTAGCAAACGCTGAAAGATAAATCTTCATTTCCTACCCGAGGCGCTGTTGCACCGACTGTGGTGTGAATTGTCGGGTCTGGGGCTGATTTTGAAAGTATATCTAAGATACATTTTATTTCTGGAAAATAGGACTTCAAAATATTAACAACTAGTGGCCGCCCTCGGTTTCACACGCTTGGTTTTCGTCCCCGTTGTAATATCGGGGTAAATTGCATAGATCTGTTTTAATCCAGACCTTAAATTATACTTGTGTCAAATTTCGTCCAAATCCGTTCTGGCTTTTTGAAGTACTTTCGGGACTGAGTACCAAACATTCACATTTCTAATATTAGTGGGATGTTTAGGTTATTAAGCTGTTAAAACTGAACAATCTGATTCTGAATCTGAATTGTGTAATCAATTTTACATAATGACAGAACTTTTAAGTAAGTAGGTACCACTAATTACACATTAGATACTATTGTAAATTATAATTAACAATACGTAAATTCACACCTGCGATCGTCATTAGCACCACGTTAGATTAATGATAATGAAACAAATCTCGGCGTGGTAACGTCGTAAGTAACAAGATTGATCAAACTTTTAACTAATTGCAGTTAGCGACTAACTTAACGATTACACTCTCAAATTAACGGTTATGGTTCAAGTTTATCGTATCTGTGAGGAAAAGACTCAAAACAAATAAATCAAAGAAGTAGATATAGTAGGTATCGAGATTGCAATAATATAATTTACGTACTTTTGCTACCTTTGATGTTCTGTCGACTGTATAGTCACGAAAATGCCCGGTTGACCTGCCCCCTAATTTCAAAATCTATCACAATCCCTTTTGTAATTGTGATAGGGATTTGTGGAATTATGTTACTTAAAGTCGCAATCCCTTTTGGAACGAATGATGTTTTGACATTTCCCCATACGTTTTAAAGATATTCGCAAGTGTCACTTACGTCAAATTAACTATTTCGTACATTCAATTATCTTTCAAAATGCGTCCCGAACACATTCCCTTTCAAATGTCAAATAGTGACAACCTGAAGTATTTTATGATTTTGTAATTTTTGCATTTTTCAATGCTATTTTTATACTTATGGTAAATTTTAAATAGAAAAATATTGGAAAAAATTAACTCGGCCACAAGTGAATTCTCAGACGGGAATCGAACCCGCGACCTTTGGAAATCCGGTCCAATGCTCTAACCGCTGAGCTACCGAGACTTGCGAACCACCGTCGAAATTCTCCAATACTTTTATATTTTTAATACGCTGTAGGCCAGCGTTGTTATATCAATGCTAGGAATATCCTTGCATTCGAAAGAAACAACTTTTCAGGTGTTTAACGATCGATTAAGATACAACTGCCAATAATTTATGATTTTGTAATTTTTGCATTTTTCAATGCTATTTTTATACTTATGGTAAATTTTAAATAGAAAAATATTGGAAAAAATTTAAAATCCTGTTTTTTCATGAAACTAGTTTGAATTGAAGGCTAATTTCAACAAACCTCCTTTGTGAAAATCACTGGCCACCTATGTGTAGTTTTATTTTTATGTTTAAAGATTATGTATCACTCTTGGTAGTGTAGTATGCTTATGTTTATTTGTGTTTCGTGCTATGGTTTTCTATGATTATAAAAGAGGGTTAACTTTCAAGGAATCTCAAGAAAATTTACAAGCTGCATTTGGGAAGTCTGCTCCTGCTTACTTACTTATTGGTTTCGTGAATTTAAACGTGGTCGAGAGAACTTAAACGATGACCCTAGACCCGGCCGACCTCCAACTGCAGTAACTCATGAAAACGTCATCAGGGTAGAGTGGCTATTGCGAGAGAATAGACATATTACAAATTGAGAGATACAGGCTGAACCAAACATTGGATCACATGCAGTTTCCACCATCATGCATGAACACTTTAAAGTTAGGAAACTTGCTTTGCGATGGATACCGCATTCTTTCACTGATGAGCAAAAACGCCGTAGTGTTGATTGGTGCAAATTTATGTTAAAAAAGTTCGAAGTAGAAACACATTTTTGAAAAGCTGTAAATAAACTCTTTTATATTCTAACTATTTTTGGAACATCCCCCGTATATGTAGTATACTGTTGAAAATCGGTTTAATTAGTGGACACCTATGATATTTAGTATCGTGTTGTTTCAATTTATCTTTAATCGCTTTAGTTATTTACCTACTAGTAGCAGCAATTGCGTGTTTTTTTTCGCCTAATCTTCAAAATCGGTCTCTCTATTTCCCTTCAGTCGTATAGTGCCTTAACACGAGAATGGTATTTAAAGTAAGTGCAGTAATAATTCCCTTTTATGTTCCCAAGCGCTATTAGTTGACAAGACTACCACAATAATTTACATTCAATGTTTCATTAGACAGCAATACAAAAAGAAAATACTTCATCATATAAATACCGAGAAATCCCTTTCATCTGTGTTTAAAAGCAATTCTAATTAATGTCGAGTTATTACGAGCTGTCCTGCGAGGTACGAATAAACAGGTTTATTTATAAAACGCGTAGGTTTGTGCGTCTAATTATAGTTTGCATAGCATTTTAATTAACAAAACGTATAAGAATTTCAACTACATCTAAACGTAAAAGCGAACATAAAACATATTTTTTAAAGAAAGAAAGAAAAACTATTTATTGGTACACACACACAACATAAACAAAAAAAATATCAAAAAAAAGTGCTCGGCCAACTAGGCCCTTTCCTCAGCAATGTCACAGTGACATACGGAGCATGCCACTGAGATGCTGGTATTCTGGAGGAGCCTATTTGGTTTTTAGAATTTGACCGCGGAAATTCTGCCCTGAGTTTTTCTTCAACAGACTAAAAGCTTAATAACTTAGGAAAAGCTGAATCCTAAAAAAAAAGTTAATTCAATAACTTAAAAACCTAAAAAACCCTAACGTAACCTAACCCTACCTACACACACTTTACAAACAACCTTACAAACCTTTTCCTATCCTATTTTATTTAGTTAGGTAGTCGTGTAAAAAGAAGACTATAGGTAGAATAACTAAGATAACTAAAGAAGTAAGTACCAAGTTCAATTATAACCCCGCTTTAACCAACGATTGGAAACCACGATTAATATGAATCCGACCAAATGATAGAAACTTAAATTAGTTAGAAATTCTCTCGATACAGCTCCTAGAATATACAGTTTCAGACAGGCTAGACTAAAATGTCTGCTTTCGCTAGTCTGAAGTTCAAAAACTTTAACTTGCTTACCGATAAATAATTTACAATTAGATCTGAAGTAAATTTCCCGGATGTTCGAGAGGGTCGTGAAAGAATAAACTTTAGTTTCTTTACCCTTTTTGACTATATTTATGCTATTATTGTCATCAAGAAAAAGCGGAAATACAACGACTTAACCAGTATGATTTTTGTTCTTAATATAACACGGATATAAACAAGATTGAAAGATTAGTAAGAATCAGCTTTGCAATCTAAGAAATATTAACATGCTCTTAATCTGGATCTGAATATCCGATTGACTGATGTCAGCAATATTTATTTTATTCTTTGTTTAATTATTTAAAGAGTCACCAATAATATAAGTTACAGCAAATGAAAATATTCAAAAGAAAAATTAAAACTAAATTGCTTTTGACTAACTACACTTACAATTACTTAATTCGTATCCACAGCATGCGTTATTATAATATAAAAAATAAACCATATTTTTTACATTGACATTACAAACAAAAAGATAGGACTGAATAATCCTAAATAATTGCAATAAACAATTGTAACACAAACCTTTAAAAAAATCAGAAGTGGATCATTAATCTGTTAAGAGCAGATGATACTAAACGCTTAAAGCAAGAAAACAAAAAAACAGCTAATCACACACCAGTATTATTAAAAAAAAAAATGATTGATTACAAAAGTTGTAGCAAATTGGAAATATTAACAAAATGGAAATGACATAGAAACAATAAATTTATATTTCTTAGAGAATAGTAAAGTGCCAAACCAAGGCGACATACTTTGCTTTTAAGAAAGCCAAAATAGTTTTATTCATACGACTAACCTTTAACTGATTTGGCTGCGTATTCAAAGCTATAAAACTTGTCTGATATAACTTCTTTCCAATAGTAAAGTTCCAAGCCAAGGCGACATAGGTACTTTGCTTTTAAGAAAGCTAAACAGACCTTGAACTACACGAGCCACATAGCGTCCAGAGTCCAGACCATGAGATTACAAGACAAAATAACGATCAAATCCTTAGCATCCCGAGCCAAGTTAATAAAATATGCACATAACGCCGAATCCGAGCCAAATTCACTTTGACAATAAATATTCATCAGGTCATATTCATAACTAGCTAATTTGCGAAAACGATTACGTTTGATATATCATGTACTCTACATACAATCAGGATAATAAATTGTTTATCAATCCTAACAGGATTAATGTCATTAAACTGCGTTGTCCATTTTATGACAATACAATTTGTGAATTTTGGTGATAAATGCAAGCAGTAATATGTGTAAAGGAATTAAAAGCGAGGACGATAAAAGAATTCGTAGAATTTAGTCATAGAATCCACTGTACTGTTCTAAATGGGTAAACCATCGTCGAGACTTCCTTTTCTTTCCTAACCTGACGGAAATTCTGATGGTACTTCTACTGGTCCTATAGTTATTTTAACTGTTCTATCATCAGAACAGAAGAACAGCTTTTTCATTATTTGAATATTGCCCGTAGTACACTACATACCGTCCCGTTAACATAAAAAATAAATGGTAACGGTTATAAGTAGAGTTGATGTTACATGCCTACTTCAGAAAAATATTGTCTGCTGAAATAAATCGGCAGACCATGGCTGAGAGACGCAGCTGAAAAGATGCTGAAACGTCGGGAAACCAAAAAAACCCTATAAAACCCCCAAAATATACTTCTAAATACATATGGTGAAATATATGGTGCACTTAAATCCGTAAAAATTTGATAAATATTAAACAAGAAAATATACTAGAAAAAAGCAACTAGTCTCATGTCGCCCGGACGGGATTCGAACCCGCATCCTTGGGAGTCCGGCCCAATGCACTAACCAATTATGCTACAGAGACCTATGAGGACACGTCGAATTTTTCTAGTATATTCACCGTTCTACGTTGTTGGCCACCGTCGCTTCATCAATGAGAGAAATATCCTCGCATTCGAAAGAAACAAACATCTTTACAGATGTTTGACTATCGATTAAGATGAAACGGCCATCTAATTATAACTTTTTAATTTTGCATTTTACAATGCTATTTTTATGTGATAAATATTAAACAAGAAACTATACTAGAAAAAAGCAACTAGTCTCATGTCGCCCTGACGGGATTCGAACCCGCATCCTTGGGAGTCCGGCCCAATGCACTAACCAATTATGCTACAGAGACCTATGAGGACACGTCGAATTTTTCTAGTATATTCACCGTTCTACGTTGTTGGCCACCGTCGCTTCATCAATGAGAGAAATATCCTCGCATTCGAAAGAAACAAACATCTTTACAGATGTTTGACTATCGATTAAGATGAAACGGCCATCTAATTATAACTTTTTAATTTTGCATTTTACAATGCTATTTTTATGTGATAAATATTAAACAAGAAAATATACTAGAAAAAAGCAACTAGTCTCATGTCGCCCTGACGGGATTCGAACCCGCATCCTTGGGAGTCCGGCCCAATGCACTAACCAATTATGCTACAGAGACCTGTGAGGTCACGTCGAATTTTTATTTCAAAAGTAAAAGTTTTTTATTTTAATGATGAGTGCGCGAAGAAACTTAGGAATCTTAAGTTAAAATGTGCTAATATTGTCTCCCGACATCATACTTTTTCAATTCAATCTAGCAGTTACGAATAAAATTTGATTGGTAGTAGGAAAGTAGGTTTATGGCGATATATATAGAAATAGAAAATTTTGCCTTCTCTTGACTACATTTGTGTACTTTATTTAATCATCGGCAGGTCTTCACTACATCAACGATATTCTGATATTCCGCAAAGAACGTTAAGCGCAAATAGAATATTAGATTTACTTTGCACCCTCATAAGCACCTTACGTGGTTTCCACCTTTCGCAATTCTTTTATGGTTTATGTGCGTTCTTACAAGGATATTTCCCAAGAGACTGGCCTCTTCAGATACACTGCTGGAATTACGTGGGTCGTGCTTACGAGAAATCACGATACTGCGGCAAACATCTCTGGTTCATTGTCCATGGTCTTGCGTTATTATAATGTTAGGAAATAACTATTTCGTACATACTTCATAGTCTTATCATAATAAATGACACTTCGCGAGAACGGTTTTTTTTTAAGAAAACGAAATGCTTTAGAAAATCCTTTGCTATTTAGGAAAGGAAAATATGAGAGTGTATCGGCACGGCAACCATCTGACAAATTACATTATAGTGATTTTTATCAAATACACTCACAATCAGAAATTCCCACTTTAAAAAACCAACTTTTAAACGTAGTTAAACTTTATTTGGAATAAATATATGAGGGAAATTTTAATATAACAAAAAAAGATAAAGTTAACAAAACAATAACGATCCTTAATTATGCTTTTTTGTATTAAAACAACTCACTTAATACTTTTTTTAAAGGTTAGATAACGAATCACCCCTATTTGAACCTGCATTGACCCTTTAACACCTTCAAACTGTATCGCAATTGCCCAACCAGCGTGGGTTGCACGCCGTACACGCATTTGTTAAGTGTTAATAACGATAAATATTTTTTTTAAAGGGTGCAATTTTTTAACGATGGGTGTAGCTCCTTTTCCGCTATGACGCTTGTTTATTTGGTTTTGAAATTATAGTTCTAACGCGTTCGCACCTTCCTGGAAAACAGGGGTACCAACAAAATGGAAAGACTATTCGATGAAACGAGGATTACTATTATTGATAGTGTCATGTACAGAGAAACAGAATATATCCATCCACCACCTGTGTGAACTGGGCACCCGACTTTGGTAAACCTACTTTTTTTTGTGTTTTTTTTGAAAGATTTCGATAAGTAGTGGATAGTAGTGAAACTGTTTTCGTTAGTAGCAATTCTAAAAACAAACAACGAAAAAAAAATGTTGTGTTGCATCCACTATAAACCTATAGCAAAATCGCGTGAGCAACTGCAATGTCGCGCTAATGGGCATCTTTTCGTGACAATAGCACTTTCGTTTACAACACAGATTCCCAAAGTGTTCTTATTCACCCTCGGGGTGTAAGAATAATACGAACTATTGTGTCAACTATGGCCATACTTGCGCGTTGTCGCGAACTTTTGCTACTTCCACGACCAGTGTCGCCAAGCAATAGGTAATCACCTTTCTGTCCGTGTTCTGAAATGTGACTTTTGCTTGGCCATACTTGTCTTGAAAACGGCAGACAACGCGCAAGTCTGGCCGTAGCATAATAGGGGTCCGACAAATTTGTGTAGGTATAAAATCTTAGCTATAGGTAATCATATCGATCCTACTCAGTTATCAAACCAATGACAGCGTCTATCTGCGAGTAGAATCATTAAATCACGATTGATTTTCTTGATTTTGCTTTTGTTTTTTTAATTATCTAGCCCACGTTAAATAAAGAAGTTAAGAAATAAAGTTTTTAGTTAAGAAATAGATAACGGAGAAACATACTTATATTCTTTTTTGTAAATATATACATAATATACGTATTAAATATATATATATATATATATGTTCATACACACATATTTGTCTTCTCCGGGGATTGCATCCGCGACCTCTGGCGTAGAAGGAAGGCTTAGTACCCCTGCGCCAAACAGGTAATTGGTAATTAACTTTTAATCTTTATTTTACGGAATTCTACAAAAAAACATTAACTGTGGGACCGTATTCAGGCTTTTTCTAAAGGTCTACGCGAGTCACCCTTATTCCTTCGAGTTTTGTAGGATAAATATTCAGATTTTGACAAAAATAAATGTGTGGCTGTCTGTAAACTACAACCAAAACTCTGAAATACAAACGGCGGTTTGAGAAACACTGGTCAAGACAATCTAACATACTCGTACAAATGGTCAACTTAAAAGGATGCTACTTCACACTAATTACAGTATATCTACCAAGTATATATTTTTTTATTGTAATGTTGATAGCTGTCTGTGTTTACACAATAAATGTTACTGGAACCCATTTCCATTGCACGTATATAGTAAACCTTCAATGGTGACTTTTCTTTTGTCATCTAGATTATTTTGCCACTTTATAACAGCCTAAGTATTGATATGTGTACAAAGAAACGTTCTACGTTACTAGATGACAGGAGGATATTTTGTTAGTGCACAAATTGATAATAACTAGTTGTTATATGTTTGATTATGAGAAATTTCCCATTCACATTTAGTCCCCTTTGCTCCCAATCGCGAATAGTCACATTCTGATAAAGGCCATGTGTTCAAGAACTTCTTAATTTCTTGCGGAATCAAACTAGATATTTTTGGTACCATAGTTAGATATACGAGGGTGAATCAAAAAGTTCTTAGAAATGGATACACTATTTTTTTTTGTGTAAGTTTTTTATTTTTATTTTCATTTGAAAATGAAAAGTGTCATTATCATTTAGTTTTTATGTTAAGTATCAATTGATTCCGTCTTGTCCTTTTTATTTAATTAATTATTTTGTAAAACAAATTGATAAAGTCAACCAAACAAGGATAAAAACGATATAAGCGCGGTGATAAAGTACCAGTGCCTAAAAAATTGTGAACTTCGGATATTTATTTGGATATTCAGCAATCGTAAGAGACTGATGCTGTACCTTATTCCATGGTCGCTTACTGGGTAGTCGAGTTTAAAAGAGGCAAATCCAGCTATGAAGATGATTCTCGTTCTGGTCGAACGTCCACCGCTTTAAGCAAAGAAAATGCCAAAAAAATGGAAAGACTGGTACTTGATGACTCTCTAAAATTACCTGCAGAGATCCTAAAGATTTTATTTGGTAGTTTCCAATAAGTTTCCAATCTATTTTCATAAAAACTTTTGGGTCTTCTTTCACCATGGTAACGCTTCAGCTCATCGCTCCGACGTTGCACTCACGGCAATCCGTCAGTATTGCTTTGAAATTTAAAATAACCCGCCATATTCACCGGACTTAACCCCTTGTGATTTTCACTCATTGAAAGAGTATGTTCATGGAACAAGATTTCACGACAATGACGCCGTAATGGCCGCGGTAGAGAAATTTTCGAGAGTCAAGGAATTGGTTTTTTTTTCAGAGAAAATAAAAAGTTGGAAAAGCATTTTAACAAATGTATAGAGTTATAAGAAGATAACGTAGTCAAATAAATTATTTTTTTGACATTTCACTGATGCTTTATTGGCAATTCTAAGAACTTTTTGATTCACCCTCGTAGATCCGCTAGGTAATTCTTATTATTCTAGCCAAAATTAACCCTTGCCAATTTAATAACTTACATATGAACACGAAAACGATTGAAATAAGAAAGTGTAAGTACTAATAAACAAGGATAAAGGATTGAATAATATGTATATCTTAAAGGAATCCTAAAAGATTTCTGCAAAGTCCTCATTTGAATTCGTGGATGGCGATAACGCGTGTACACTGAATATAGGCATGCATGATTTAAGATTACTTAAGCGTATGAGCTTTGGGGATTTAAGTATTTTATTACTTCCATATCTTCATCCAATAAGATTCTCTCAATAAATTCTTTGCTTTGCACTAAATTCGTTATAGTTTGCGTTTTATTTGCAATCGTGAAAGCAGTTTTCACTTAGCATAATTGATTGATGACCTTCTTTATTGCTCAACCGAGGTCGCATTTTTAACCTGCCTACCTGTGGTATTTTAAATAAAACATTTTATTGCGTTCGGTACGTTTTAACCGCCTCTGTGGTCTAGTGGTACAACCACCGGTATCAGACCTAGGGATCCCAGGTTCGATTCCTAGCGGGGGTACATATTGTATTTGGTTTGGTTGGTGGTAGGACTTGTTGTAAGTCAGGGGCGTGCATATCATATAGGCAATTAGGCAGTGATTACCTCATTAAAAACCTAAATAACATGCCACTAATTTAATAATATGAAGTTAATTTAGTTTACTATGGTTCAGATATTCTATAACAAAATGTCTATGCAACACCTCACCTAATATGTAAAACAGCGCCATCTAACGAATAGCTTGCTCAACGTCGTAATTTTTCCTAACGCTAAATACTTACAGGTAGGCAGGCTCCGGATTGCCTATTCGAAGCAAGAGCGTTTCATACAACATAAATTATAAAAAGTCAAGGTCAAGGTAATACGACCGCGTATAATGTTTACCGAAAATGTGAACGTCGTCGTCCTAAGACATGACGTTCTCAATTTAACTGGGTTAGGTAAGCACGCTTACTCGGCGGCCAGGCGGCCGAATGAACTTGTCGCGCGATAAACCGACCCCGTATCTCTCACTCGCTCCCATAGCTCGCTCTGCAAGTTTAGTTGAACGAGTTTCAACATTATTGCGCTGCCTTAAGAGTGTTTGTTGACATTTTCAATTCAACCACACTTTTTAATACGAGATAGAAAAGTTTTGCAACAAGAGTGCTGCCGTGCCGGCCATGTTTTTGTTTTTAGTTTGTTTGTTGACATTACGACCGCACGAGTTAATTCCATAATTACATTAATATTTACTTGTTTTTTTTTTTTATTTATTTATTTCTAGGAAGACCAAGAGCAACAAACAGTAATAAATAATACAAATAAAAGTAAATGGCCAATTAAAGGTCCTCACAAATAGTTTTGTTAATTTCCTTTCGTGTTTCGTATTAGTGCTATGAAAAAAGGAGTTGGTGTGTGTGTTTGTATATAAAATAAGTATTATGCAATTAAAATATAATTGAAAAATTAGAGTGTGCCGATTGTGCTGAGGATTGGATTTGTTTACAGAAATTACGTACGTAACCTTTCGAACAGTTGTTATTTTGCTCGTATATTAAACCTGGTATTCGTGAGTGATGTGAGTGAAGTGACATAAAACAAAATTAACAACGGGCTAAGCCACTACAGCTATGGCTCAAATGACATTGTTTAAGTGACTTTTAAAGAGTCATGTCTATTATCCATGCATTTTTGAGATATCTGTAGTGGTGAAAAATTCGTTCGACCGCCAGGTGCCTATGAAAATTATCCATTTATACCTAGGAAGCATGTTCACATAACATTATTTACAGCCTCAAGAATACGGGAAAAAAGTGGTAAGAGAATTTATATCATTACTAGCGGCTGCCCGCTGTTCCACCCGTTCCCGCGGGAATATCGGGATAAAAAGTATCCTATGCTTTAATTCAGGCTATCTACTATCTTTGTGCCAAATTTCATTCAAATCCATTCAGTAGTTTTAGCGTGAAACAGTAACAAACAAACTGCATACTTTCACATTTATATTATAAGTAAGCTAACCTCTTATTTTCAAAATGATAATCGCAACTACGACTAGTTAAAATCTATAGTGCCTACCTCGCTGGAAAACCAATGCACGCACCTGTTGTAAGTCCACCTGTCTAGCTACCAACATCTTATCTAAGCCTGACGCCATAACAACAATGTTTTCAGCATTGTTGTATTCCGGCAGTTTGAGATAAGGTAGCCAGTTCCTCAGTGGCTGAGGATTCCGGGAGAGGCTCGCTTCCATCTTCAGCCTTATCAATGCTTAACATCAGGTATGATGAAGGCTAAGAGTCTCAACGTTGTTCGTTAAAAATAAAGTAGCCGTAGAAAGACTCGCACAAGGTCCCGTAGTGTACGGTGGATAGTTCAAATCTCCTCGCGCCATCATGTCATTGTCTATGACCGTTGTACTTCTTCTCTATGGCAATATACTCCTTATTTATATATCCAACTATGTGTTATTTCCAAAACCTTCATTATTTTCAAGAACTTTAGGTTATTCTAATTCTAATCCGGAAGACAACTGCTTATACCAATCAAAGTTCTTGCTACTGTCTCATATTTTACTTGCGTATAACTTCATCTTCACAAACACTTTAATGATTCGCATAGAGTCAACAGGAAAATTTACGATGAATAATTGTGCGTCAATCAAACTCCATGTGATCAGATATCAAAACACTTCAGAGGAACAAAATAGCCTGCAGTTAATCATGCTAGGTTTGTTGATCCCCTCATCTTAGCCAGACATTCCTTGTGATCCGGCAGCAAACTAATTTGGCAGGCAATGCCCAGCTGATTCACGTGCACCAAATTATTTAGCTATCTTGAACAAACCTTGGAAACACTTCACTTCCATTAGTATGAATCTCATGTTACTCTTTAATTTTCTGGACGTATATCAAATTGATAACATAAATCCAAATCTAATAAGTAACTAGGATTCCTATATTTTCTTCAAACAAATGGCAATCTGACTAAAGTTGTCCCTTCTCTATGACGCAGAATAAATAAATTAAGAAAAATTGCATAACGATATTGCTTGAAAACCAAAGTAAATATAAGCAGTAGTTGTCAAAACCAAGGAGGTCGCTTTTTCTTAAGATGGATTGTCAATACTACAAATAGTCATGAAAACTGGATTGTTCTCAATGTTTAACTTGATGCTTCTCGCGTTAACGTCACGGCATGTACTAATGGTAGCGAACAGTAGATAGTCAAACGTGCCTTTTAATAAGAAGATATTTTCAGGGTAATTACGTTACGACGGAATTAGCATAGGTACATTTCTCAACAGCTGTTAAGTAACAACAATAGGATCAATCAATAATTAACAAGATACGAAACGAAAATTCATCATAATCGTCAGCTTGACCTTTTCCCAATTCTATTTGCGACTGGTGAAGTATGTACTACTCCACTCTTTTGTCACACTGTCATTGCTTCATTCAGTCCCTTTTCTTTCATTATGCCATATTGCATTTTGAATCCTGGCTGATGTTCACTTGCATGCATCGTACCCACATGTCGGATCTTGTAAATGTCAAATAAGTGGACGTGCATTTAGCTAATAAATATTAATACAGAATCTAAATGTGGCCGACATTTCATATTATGATAATTTAGTCTTGCAACTCTGAGTGGTTGCACTGTTTACTTTGGATACGGCGATGGAGCATGTTTTTCCAAGGGATATTATTGCAGAATACATGTAAAGCGTCAGCGTCATTAAAATTTTCTTTGCACAACATTTTTAGAGTATAAGATTTTACACTGTTAGGTATGTGATGTGGTTATGATCAAGATAGTTCTATTCATATCATATTTTTACTTGGACTCTATTAGAAAAATATCTAAGGTAGCCGGCAAGTATGGTTTGTAACTGATACGACATTTTAACAGATCTGTGAATGTTGGTTCAATTCAATAAACTATTTGAAAGAAAACGATGATGTTCAATTAATTATTATGACACTTATTATTTACATCGGTACACAAACATGTATATGTGGCCATTCATAAAATTTGGCAACCAATACTGACAGAAGATTTGCAAAACCATTTTTTCTGTAGGTATTGAATTGATGCATTAAGTAATATAGAATTACGAAAACTAATAACTTTGCTTTGACAAAATTTTAAACCAATGTATCATGGTGGAAGTTTGGGCACATAGAATAAAAACACCCTATATACTTTTTTTTGTAAATACATATTAAACAACCAGAGACCAAGACAAATAGACATGTTCATGCACACAAACAAATATTTGTCTTGTCCGGGGATCGAACCCGGGACCTCTGGCGTAGAAGGCGGATTTAGTACCCCTGCGCCAAACAGGTCGACCATTGACTGTAAGCCATTTGCAGGAAGGTCGAATAGCGAGCTCTTCCTCCAGGTTCCTTCCTGGGTGTTGGTAGTCTGGGGACCACGGTCCGGCTGATGATCGTCGGACGTTGTATATGTATACGTGAAGCGGCTGGTGAAACTTTGTAAGCGCGATGTTAGTTTTTTCATACATGTTGTTCAATCCCATACTGAGTTGTTGTCAGCGCCATCTATTGTCACGGTGGGTAGGTGCCGCCACGACAATGTCGATGTTAACTGTAACACCTTTGACAACCCTGAATGATGCAATCGAATTCGCTAGTATTGAAAACATATGTTATTTGTGAAGAGGCATACTCCAATTAATTTCCGGTCATGTTCAACAATAAACATTTATTTATCGGCGTTGGACTGAATAACCGAGTATTTAAGATCTATACGATTTAGTGCGTGTTTACCATTTGATGACATTCATTATCGTTTAAATGCAAAACAAATTTATAAGAAGTGCGAAAAGGATTTAACAAATTTTAAGAAAAAAAACCATGGAGATATACCGATAATTCTTGTATAATAGGAAAACTACTCATTCCAGAACATTTAATTCTATTCGAGTCATATTCTTTATGAGTAAATATTGATTCACATAATAAATAAACGTATTAAGTAGGTAAGTAGTTAATCAGTCGTTACCTTTTCGTGCCTTTAAATTTTAGTAGAATCAAACAAAATGTTTTATTACAACAGCACGTCAGGCTTATACAACAAATCATTTTAATACCAAAGAAGAGCAAAGCATAACTCAAAGTGCCATCACTGTGATCGTTTAACAAAAGATTTGCTTCACCAGTGATGATTTTAAAATGCAATAAATGTCTCCTCCGACTTTAATATTGCAGTTGGCAACTCTCGCCAATTACTCTGAAATGTTGTTGGAAATGTTTTATTTGAATATTTTCAAATTGAATAGTTTCTTGCAACTGATATTGTCACTTTGAACTAATTGAGCTTTTGCTTATGATTTCTCCTGGACAAAGCTGTTCAGATCTCAATATGATTTAGAATAAATTGTCTATTAATAGCCTTCCTGCCTTCACCAAAGGCACAGCCTTCAAAGCATTAAGGATTATAGAAAATATATTTAGCACTAGCCTTTCGCCCGCGACTTTGCGTGGAGTGGCGCCATCTATCGGAATAAAAGCATCCATTATCCATATCCACGATTTAAGTTATCTCTAAACCAAATTTTATTTTAATCAAAGGTAAAAGACATACAGAGATAGATACTTTCGCATTTACATAATACTTACTAGCAGCCGCCTGACCCACGTGGTTCCCATGGTAATATGTTATGCTTTCCCTTTGTGTTATTCCATGTTATTCTGATAAGGATTTAAATTATACTTTTAAGGTAGGTATAAGCAATAGGTATAGCTTATACCTACCTAAAAAGTATCATTTAAATCCTTTCAGTACTTTTTGAATGAACGAGTTACAAACATACATCCATCCAAATCAATCTAACATTTGCATTTATTATATTAGTAGGAAGAAAGCGTGGATTATCCAGCAAATGCAAACAGGAATCATTATAAATTCCCCTCCAGCAAAGAGTACAAACTTGGTCCAATCCTACTTGAGTCCCAGCTTCAGACTTGCAGCTTTCGTTCAGATAAAAAATGCATCGCTTGCATAACTGAGTTCCATTAGGAGCGGACTAGGAAACACTGGATTTGTACACAGTACTTCCTGACAGAAATCTTGTTACGAATGAAAGGATTTCCTCTGGAAGCTAAAATCGTGCGTTGAAAACAGCATGTAAAACACGAATTTGATTTTTTGTAGACAAACTGTTGTGATACTTTTATATTTTAGCGCAGAGGGCGCTGGTAAGGGTACCGTACAGTGGCGCCACCGTAAGGTAAAATTATTTTTTAACGTCATCATCATTAACTTTTTTCATGTCCTGCTGGGGCACTAGTCTTCCTTATGGATTGATAAGAAGCATTTTTGCAACAACGAGCAAAATAAAGTTCTCTGTGGCTGCCTGTATCCTTTTATTTTAGAAGACTGATCGTATTCGATCACGTTTGTTAAGAAAGGCTCGGTCTGGTCAGGTTTCGGATGGGTGACCGTAAACTGGCATAACAACTGAGCGCTTCCGTTCTTCGGAAGGCACGTTAAACCGGTGGTGCCGGCTGTTAACAGTTGTTAAGCCAAGTCAGTGGAAACTGACACCAGAGGTAGCCACTAATCCTAATACGATAAGAGAAAATCAACTAGAAAGGAAGAAAAAGAATCGATGTCTTTACATTTTACTTCATTGATTTGGTTTTTGTAAGTAGGAATAAAGTCTACATCCAACGAAGTATATATCTATCAACATTGAATCACCAACAAATATTTCAGCAATAAACATCTAACGACGTTCCCCGGTGAATTAAACAAGACACAAACATCTCATGAAAATGTCACTAACTGCAACTTCTTTGACGATTTGCCAATAAAATCACATGGTTACAAAGTATGAACCGTCAACGCAACGCAAACATACGCTGCACGCATCGCTTAAATCAACGCGACGGACTGCATCTAACATTTGATCTGTAACGGAATAACGGTAGCAATAACTTTGTTGAACATAGCTGCTGCTCGCAACGTCTGTTTTTATAATCTAGAAAGAGAAGATGTGATGGATCAGCAACTATATTTATTTTCGAACGAAGTATTAGCAATGCAGAAATTATTTTTGGACGCATACCTTGTGTCCGTTAACCTCAGTTATGTTCCTGCAGTGTCACAGTTGGGAAATCGCATTTGTCTCTGTCAATTGCATCTACGTTGTACACTGAAATGTTAATTCTTGTCCTTAAAATAACTACATAACTTTCGAAATAATGTGTTAGCAACTAACCTGAGCCACTTTCTTTGATTGAAAAAAGGTTTTAGGTATCATTTGTCAGCCTTCACGAAATCATCTTCAAATAAAGCATAATCATCTAGAAACAGACAGGTCAGCGTTTTTTGACAGTAATTGTATATCCAATTTTCTTTGCCTAATGTAAGAGTCCTGCCGATAGATGTTGAAATTAATATAGAAAAAATTGATTTAGTCGATTCAACTGTTTTATTGGGTGTACCCCTAGACACAAAACTCCAATGGGGCCCACATATCGCGGCATTAGCTGGTAGACTTGGCTCAGGTGCATATGCTATTAGAAGAGTTAGACAGTTAACAGATGTTGAAACTGCTAGGATTGTATATTTTAATTATTTCCATAGCATCATGTCTTATGGAATTCTTTTGTGGGGAACAGCAGCTGATATAAACACTATATTCATTTTACAAGAATGAGCAATAAGAGCCATTTATCAGCAAGGGTCTAAAACATCTCTTAGGGATAAGTTCAAAGAGATAGGTATATTAACAGCTGCATCTCAATTTATTTTGAACTGTATAATTTTTGTTCGTCGTAATCTATCAGAATATACCAAACATAGTGATGTGCACAATCTTAATACGAGAAATAAAAAGAAACTTGTAATGCCTCAATACAGGCTAAAAAAGTTTCACGGATCTATCTTGGGTCTTGGTGTAAATTTTTTACTTAACCTCAAAAGTGCATATTTATTACACATTTTAAAAAATATGTGATTTTCATAAATAGCTTATTTGTGTTGTCCAAGTTTGATATATGGTATGAGTTAACTTGTATTGACGTTTTGTGACAAAATAACGAAAAATGCTCAAATGTTTGTTTACAAACATTCTTTCTATAAGATAGATGGAGTATAGTCGGAAGCGAACTGACGGAAAAACTCGTGATCACTAAATATTTGACGAATATTCTTTTTAGATTAGTGTGGCTCATAAGTTGAAGCTAACATGATTTGCTGTACAGTCACCATCAGATATATCGTAGCAGACAAGGTGACCGAATACATCTTACACTCTAATTACATTAGTATCTCAACATTCAATACGTCATTAATATCGGAACAGTAGCTTGTTAATAATTTCTATACATACAAAAAACCATAAATATCTGAACAAATATAACGTCAAGTGTATTAACGCAGATAATTTTCATAAAGTCTGAGCGGTCTTAATAATTCTGAGAGGAGGTATGAACCCGAGGAGCTCGTGGCGAAGTGGTTCGCGCGTTCGGCTTTCGATTGTAGCCGTTAAGCAACTTTAGCAACACTAACACAACTTCAAAACCCCGTCGTCGTCGTCTCAGCCACATGACAGCCACTGCTGGGTATAGAAGCTTTTTCTTATATCCTGTCTGACAGATATCATAATGAATGGGTACCATACCCAATCAGATATGCCAGGCCTCTTTGAAAATGTTCGATCAAAGCAGGAGATACCTATCCTGTCAATTATCACGCTATTTTCCGTTTGAAAAAATATAAAAACGTAGAATGTATAAAAGTATTTTCTTTAAGTGGCATACATATTCCTGTACTTACCTACTACTTATATTTTTTTCTGCACAAGTTATCGTTATCATAATAAACATAGATATTGTTTAGAGATATTGGGTGCAGAGGTGTAGTGTATAACTAAAAGTTACTATAATATACTATACACCACAGTTTCGTTTTATTTTGCAAATGAAATGGACTTAAGTACGACAATATGATTAATCTTTTCGTAAAATTTTAATACCTTCCCCACGAGTTTATAGCATTTCAATCAAATAATTTAATGATCTCGATATCCAATCTCAGCAAGATTTATTATTGGCGATACCTAATGCTAAAACCAAACGATAAGGTACCAGAATATACCTATCATCAATTTTCATTAACCGTAAAATTCGGTACCGAGTATATCGAATCGAGAAAGGTAAAATTCGAATGGCAAGTCGGAACATCGAAATGGATTTGCATAATCTAATATAAGACGCCGAGCCGTATTTACATAAACAATGTCAAACTGTCCGTCTATTTAGATCGGTGTTGTCTGTAGATTTATTTGGTAGAATTTTATTAGAATTGAAGATAAATGAGAACCAGTTTAGTTGTTTTATAATAGACGAGCGGCCGCTCGCGGTTTCACCCGCGCGGTTCCCGTTTCCGTGGGAATATCGGGATAAAAAGTATCCTATGTTCATAACCAGGCTATCCACTACTGTGTACCAAATTTCATCCAAATCCGTTCAGTAGTTTGGGAGCCTATTCAATGCAAAGAAACAAATAATCAAATCTTTCCTCTTTACAATATTAGTATGATAGATATGTTACTTCATAGTGATTTACGTTGAAATCTGTGACGCAGACTGCACACATAGACAATTGAAAAGTAGGACAAAATTCACGATAAAGAACGAAGTGAAAGAGATAGCCAATTGAGTCGGACCCCATATAGGATCTTTCCAATTATCACAAAGCGAGCTCGGACATATCTGCTTCAAGTACCCACATATAGTATAGAATTTGTTGTAGCCCTATATGTACCTAGCTAGCATCTTTAAGATAGGTATTGGGGTCGATTTGTATATGCCATTTTATAGGGCATTATAATAATTGGACCACAATAGGATGTGGTCATCCGATGAAATAATTTGGGCATGTCTCTACGCTGCCATATTTTCACTTTCGTGTTAAATAAATAAAGGCAGTAAGTAGGCAGTCTTGTTTGTGGTAGGTCTCGTTCAAAGTCCACCTAACTTGCTTGCTACACCCATCTTACATAACACATAACATAACAACAACTTCTTTGTGAAAACGTTGTGTTTAAGATATAATTACAGTGGTGGTCCCTGATAATGGCCATCCAGAGAGTGAATAGAGGGGATCCAGATTGCCGTACACATCCCACTGATCTGATCAACATTCTAAGAGATTTAGTAAATAAAACCACGAAATTGGAATAAAAATTTATGGAATTTATGAAACTGAAAACTGATCCTTAAAGCTTTTAAAACGTTGATCTGCACCCCGACCGCCTAATGGTATAGCTTGTGCTATCGCTATAGCTATCGATTTTTCAAATAACCTACAAGGGCTTTCGCTGACGCTATCACTTTCGTACTAAAAATGCAATAGTTAATCTAATAGATGAATAGAAATATGTAGGAATCAGCAAAAACCTTATCATTGAAGGGTTTTATGAGAGTTTGAAGTTTGATAGCTATAGCAATATCACACGCTATACCGTTAGGCGGTCGGGCCGTAGATCAGTTGGGTGTGTATGGCAATCTAGATCTCCTCCATTCACTCCCTGGAAGGCACTTATCAGATCACAAACTAGGTCAATCCTTGGCAGAGAACCAAGGTTCCAAAGTTACCTCGTTTGTTGTATCTGGTAGCCAGTTCCTCAGTGGTTGTCTGGTTGAGAATTCCGGGAGAAGCAGAATTTCACCTAGTGTTCTAAAATCAACTCGTACAAAACACAAAACAACAAATCGTATTATTAGGGGGTCATTTCGAAAAGCAAAAGTGTCGAGTCAAAATCATAAAATCTTGTTTCAGAAACTATACAAATCTAGATAAAAGTATGAAGAAATATATATTACCAGATTTGTAACATCGTTCTATAGTTTTATACCAAAAACTTGTAAAACTATAGGACTTTTTCGATATAGCTTCTTAATTCCGGCAACTGTTAAAAAAATTTACAGATTTAAAAAAAAACATTTCTTACTCGAGTCTATACAGCGCCATGAAGCAGCAGACAAGCACAATCGAACCACTATGCTCAATGCTCATACTTCAATGAGCAAACATTTGTCTAAAAACCGACACAAACGGATCTGTCCAATTCCATTCATTCATTCATTCCCGGTCCACGTAGGACAAAGCACGGTTTGTCATTCAACAGAGATCTCACATGCTGGGAACAATGCAGCGAATCGAACTAGCTATCTTACTACTGGAAAACTGGCGTGCGATTAGAAAAGCATCCGTATTGCAAGCAGATAAGGCTCTTCGTACAACAATGGAAGAAAAATTACGGTGCCCCATTTGGAAACTGTTTTAAAGTTTCCACTGCCGTTTACAGTATTATAAGTTATTTATGTTTTTCAGTTCGTAGAACCTTTTGGAAGCTAATTCTACAAATCATCTATTTCTTTTCGATTGGTGTGATGCATAGAATAGGTATACAAACTATTCAAATAGTACTAGGTATATTCCTTATAACCCTAGAAAAAGGCGTCAATTCTGGCCTATTAAACGCTAAACACAGATCTACTTTAGTATAATAATCTCTAAACTAAACGGCGGCCGATAGATCTGGCTTGCATCAAGGAAAAACTTATGAATAGAATGGCGTCAGACGTATCGGTAATTTAACCTTATTTGCAATGTAGGCACCCTTCCCTTTCCGATTCGAAGTACCAACAACACAGAGTACGAGTTAATTGCTATTTCGTAACATTCCCCGTTGCCAACGTCAAGTCTAGACGAGCTGGCAAGTAGACAATTTTTTTCAATCGCAACAGTGACTAATCGAAAAACACCGAAGTATGTAAACTATTAGCGTAAAACTAAGCCTAAAAAGTGTACTGGTGTGGTGACTAAAATAAAAACTATCCATCATAGGATTCATAGGGCGTAACTGGCAAATTTGTGACGTTTTCTACCAGCCAATGACGGTCCGTTATGCGCTGGCGCTTGTACCAGACACGCCTCTTGGCACTGGTTCTCGTGACTCACACCAAAATGTCAGGCAACTCTGACAGAGGCCTAGCGTGACAACGTTCAGTTAGGTAGTTTTACCTCATTCATAATTGGAACTCGTTCCTTTGTCAAAAAACGAAACGTTTGATCTACCGAGACTTTGCGCTTCTTTTCCCGCGGAATTGCTTTTTATGATTTATTGACGTTCATTTAAAAATATTATGACATTCTTTTGATTATGAACATAATATTTTAACACGTGTCACTGTAATTCAATGTTGTCGCTTACGTAAATCAATTGTCCAATTAACAGAATTATTGAACAGTTCTTAATTAATTTTATTCGTAAGAGGATAAATTTTAAGAAAGTAAGAATATTATGTGTCCATTTGGATTGAAGTTGGATTTAAGAATATCAATTATTGTGTACCAAAGATCCAAAATAATTAAAGGGAAGAATTTGTTAAGTTACTTTGTTAAATATATCCAATAAGAACTATTCTTGGATATGTTATTTCTATTTAAAAATAACTCTTTATTTATACTAGCTTCCTGGCAAAAAACACAGACACATTTCATATTTTTTGGAGGCACAAATATGTCGCACATGACAATCAACATAGTCCTAACTAAAAAAAAAGAAATTTGAGTTATTTATATATTCGGAATCAGCTTTTTTTCTCTACAAACTGGTAAAACAGCCGTATTTCTAAGTCAGTTGCTTCTTCAAAACTTCGAGTTAGGACTATGTTGATTTTCATGTGCGTGTATTGATTTACTACAGAATAAAACATTTTGACAGTAGTAGAGATTTCACTTATTTTCATATTTACTTACTCACATCATTTAAAAAAGTGACGAAATTCGGTGGCACTACAGTCTATTTCATCAACTAGGATGATTCCTGTGACGTTTCAAGTTTGACGAAGTTTTAGAGATTTCCCATGATGAAATCCTATTCATTATGGGAGATCTCTAAAACTTCGTATTCTAAGAGTAATTTTACAGTCAACAGCACGTACGTCTCTACATTTACACTACACGAAAACCGCCGCTATTACGAGCAACGAAAGGTGCTCTCAAGGTAAAAGTATAAAGCCGTGCGTGCTGTTGACTGTACCTACTTTTGGAGAAATTGCAATATATTTTACTACTTTTCCAACCACGTGGAATCCGGGTAGGTAGGTATATAGCGTAACTTATATCATCCCACGTAAACAGTATATAAGATAAGAAGTACTGTATATATACCTAAGCTTATGTATGGGGTTATATAAAACATTAAGCTATCCATGTTAATGTCAGAAGAAACATTTCATTTGTAGCATCAAAATTCTCGCTTAGTTTTGTTTTGTTTAAAATTTAAACTATGATCTTTTTCACTGTTGTGTCTCATCTCTACCCTGTTCCGAATTGCACTACAAAAAAAAATTAATATTTTTCTATCGTATTCAATTAAAATTTAACTAATAGTGTGTCTATTTTACATTATATTCCCAGAGGTTTTTTTTTTTACTAATTTGCTACAGTATATGAATGATTTTTCGAAAACATTTTTTGACAAAGTAAACATGATTCGAAAATTTTTGAACTGTCACGGGAATCATCCTGGAAAAGACTGTAAAAGGAGGACTTATATTGACTATACCACTTAATGTTATTTTCTTTAAATTTTTTTCTTAATTTTATTTGTTTAAAAAATTTGTTTAAATTTAAAATACAACTATTACCCTCAATACAACGTTAGTCACGTTTTGCGTGATGCAATTGAAATAATAACTAAAAAACATTTAACCTACGTAATGACAAAGAAGCGTCAATCTGACGATTGTTCTAGCATACTCACTTTGTGAAAAAAATATGAATAATTATTTAAATTCATTTACAAACAATGTATCTTTCTAAATTGCTCAGGAAACATCGAGATTATATATTTCTTTACTTTTTTACTTTTTTAATCAGTTAAAATATAAGTAAGCAGTTATATTGTGGGCATGTCACCGTCTTTTTGCAAGAACCGATTGTTTGTAAATAATCGATGGTATTTATAAAACAATACCGTGACTGTCAGACAACGCTCAGCCCAAACGGCAGAGCCGATTAAGCTCAAATTTTGCATACAGAATCCTTTAAGCATGTAGGCAAGCACTAAGAAAGGATTTTTGATATTCCCAAGGGAACGGGAACCACGTGGGTAAAACCGCGAGCGGTCGCTAGTACGCTAATTTCAATCCGTGAAATTAGTCATTCATGCGAATTAATGTGTTATCTTTGCTATCTTTTATACCAATCTCTTGCGAAACACAAACAGATAAAAACAATTTATCGACGCTTCGTAAACAAATAGCTGTGCAAATTTATCGTGTAGATCTTTCGACATTCTATTATAATTTTGTCTACAAACTTACAATTCAAATCACTGAGATTGCAAGCTTTACAATAATTTAGATTTTTAAGAATTTTAACTACTTCAAGGTACGATGTCTTTATGAAAAGTTTAATCAGTTAATAAGAGTAAATAGACAAACTGTCACATTTGCAATTTCTACCACGACTACCCAGCTAGTCCCGAATGTATCTGTACCACACAACACTAGAAAGAGGATAGTGGGCGCAACGCAGGCAACCTACCTTTTTTTCAGTATTAAAATTCTAAACATTCTCCTGCATTCTGTGATTTTGTAGGTACTCGTTAAACAACATGCCGCATTCAGACATCACATACATTATCATCATCACATACAAATCATCTAATACCGAAACATATGATAATAACAGCCAGACACGGAATTAATAAGAACAGAATAATAATATCACATGAATTTTTGTTCTGGGTGGAGACTAGCCCTGGCTCAGTAAAAAATATCAGTAACAATACGCCATTGGTCATTGTAAGACACCTTACTTAATTTCTTTCGTAGTAAGAACCTACTTCAACCGACTGAATCAAATACTTCATTAATTTCAATAATTCAATAATTGATTCAGTTCAGTTAACGAAACGCTTGGCGCCTTAAGGCAAAAGATAGCTACCGCCTGTAATCACGGAATCTCAAATCTTATCAATGTGATACCAATGTAATACAAAAGTAAACAAGTACCTACGCCAATAATTGTCTTACGTAATCCTGAAGTCTGATAACTTTGGATTAATTTATGGTAGAGTAATTAGAAGTTGCAATTCCGATTCAATTTGTGTGTAAGAGTAGCAGCTGTGGCAACATCTGGTGCGGTTGGTAATCCATTTGTACTTTCTTGAGAACAATGTTGAGCTGGTTATCGAGGGAAAACGCTTTTTGATGGATTAGTTTAAAGTTGTTTTGGAAAAATGTGACGATTTGGGAGCGCTTAAATTAAGTATTAATTCCACTACAACTATAAATGCGAAAGTTTGTGAGGATGTTTGGATGTTTGTTACTCTTTCACGCAAAACCTGCTGAACCGATTTGGGTGAAATTTGGCAAACAGATCGAAGATAGTTTAGATAATTTTTTTATTTTTTTAAGAAAAAAAAAATAAAGATAGCCTGGATTAAAACATGGGCTACTTTTTAATCCAATATTCGCACGGGAACGGGAACCACGCGGGTGAAACTGCGGGCGACAGCTAGTTAGTTTAATAAAATTATGGGGCCTGAAACACAATAAAAGAAAATAGATGAAGACAATGTATTGGATGTGTGTGAAGCCCTGTCGTAATTGCCCATCTGCTGTGCCATATTTATGGGAAATGTCAGCATGTATGGTTTGTTTCAAGGAATAGTTTTTTTTTTTAATATAATATCCTTGAAATACTTTAACTGTCACTTATTGAGGTTTAACACAAAGATCTACTTCTAAGCAAGCTCTTAAAAAGAAGAACAGGAAGATGTATTATTTTCAATTTTCACACCGACTATTTTATTGTTACAAAATCTAAAAAATATTGTAGCAGTAATTATGTTGCATTTACATTTGTTTGAATTTCCAAAAATAACAAATAATCAATTAAAGTGCAATGAATAAATACTGGATTAAATGAATATTTTATAATGATACAGATATTGTGGCCTGTTAATAAATTATGTAACAATAATTTTGCAAATATCATTAACAGCACGCCCTGTAACATCGTTAATAAATTAAACCCAAAAAAATCTGCTTGTAATAAAGTAAAAATAAAATTGATAAACAAAAATCTAAAAGCAAAATAGTACCTACTTCTACATTATTATACAAATTAATAGTAAAATATCAGTTAGTACAGATTTAGGCATTCAAAAACTAACACTACATCCCACAAATTGTACAAAATGTTTTTTGTCAATCCTTTGAATAGTTGAAGAGAAGATTAGTTCCAATCTTTTTTGTTAAGCTTTGAAGTATATTTATTACGACAGATGTACATCACATATCAGAATTAAAACAAAACAGCCATTTGTATTTTTAGCGGACACTACAGAACTATGTTTAGTAAAATTAATGGTGGCAAGCTCTTAAGATCATAAATTATACTCTTTATTGTTATTCCTTCTTTTTAAAGATTTGAATTACTAATTGATATAGGAAATTAGAACAGCTATTTTGGGATGTATGTGATTGTATGTATTTTAGCCGTGGAAGATATTCGATTTTTCGGCTAATACTGATTGTTATTTAACTTTTGCCATTTTAATTTTTTTTAAAGGCATGGTAAGTAAAAAAAAAGCTATAAGCTTCTTACATCTGATGTATTAGAACTTAAGAATAGATATGATAAAAGTACTATTATTTTTATTATAGTCCAAAATAACAATTTTGAAGTTGGTGTGTGAAACCATGTGAAACAAAGAATATTTACTCTCTTCTTTATTTTACTTGGATAAAACTTTAAATTTACATTTTTTTTACTTTCTTTGTAAGTTTTACAAACCAACAAGTATTGCTTCAATTTATAAGTTCCAAGGACATCCCTCTGACCAATAATAAAATGTAGGTACTTTTATCTACATTGGTTTTATAGGGATAGGAAATTTTACGGCAGTCTCGAGTTTCGCTGGTCTAGAAAACTGGGTAGGTATGTACCTATTTCCCGCCGAAGTCAAAAAACCTAATGACCGAGCGCCGAGCGAGCGATGTCAATCACAATAATTGACAGACAGCGTAGACATCAACCTATTTTCGTATTTTGAACAAGAAAAACTCGACTACTACGAACGGAATATAAAAATGGATAGTATTCTAACAACCACGAAATTTTTACAGGTCCAGAGTCTGGATATCAGAGTGTCAACAAAATGTAACCTCAAAATTCATATCAACAACATAACGTGGGATACACTAATATTTGCCGAGTCGATAGTAATATTTTATCGATAATCGTGAGCGAACGACTGATTAAATACACTGAAACACGAACGTTCGCAGCTAATAATGCAAAACATGAAACGAGAATGGTTCAAAACACGGCCATTTTTGAAGGATCCACATAGATTGGTGTCCAAGTTATGCTGTCGGAAATACATTACTCACCCTTTCCACGTCGATATCCGTTCCTGTACATAGTCTCTTGCCACTACTGCCGTTGTAAGCCATGATGCACCACAAAACAAAACACAAAAATCACTCCGTAACGCGATAAGCGGAGGACGAGAAAGTCAACCTCCTCCAGCGACGGTCACGAACAGACTGAATGAACGAACGAATTTAATTTGAGAAGTAATGAATGAATGAGCGAGCGGCAATCGAACGAACAATGAAGCAAGCATTGAAAATATGTTGCTAGAACACAAAACCGTATGGTAATGGTAGTTCTTATATTGCTTATAGAATGTAAAGAATCTTGTTCGAAAATTAGGGTGATAGTATTTTATAAGCTTTTATTAATTAAGTTTATCACAATCCGAATCTGTCGCCTTGAATGAATGCAAAGCAAAGTTCACTTTTATAGTTCGGCAGCCACCGTATTTTGCTATTTTCTATGTTTAAAACATTGATTTGGTGCCTGACAAATCTCTAAGTATTCTTTAACATTGGTGTGATTCTATGGAAATATTTATTATTAGGTATTGCCATTGAAGAAAATTATTAAAGTGACTGACAGTTGACGTGTGTGAAGGGTTTATGGGTATCACCATCACCTGCTTGTACATAAAAAAATAACAAACAACAAAGTTTGAGGTTATGTACCTATTTTTAAACTTGAAAATCAAAATAAATAATCAACCAGAGATGGATATTATTGAAATGGAACCTGAAATAAAAATAGAATACGAAGATACAATTATCAGCGACCCCTTGTCTATAAGAAAGAAAGACAGAATAGTTTCTACAGAATTGGATACCCATGATGATACTTCTCTTCAATCTATAAATTCAATGGTTGGTATTATAAATAACTAACCGGTACTTTTAAAGTGTTACTAGGCTTAAGCAATTGTCTGCCAATTACTAGACCCATGTTGTGAACATGAAGTCCTTATTAATATAGGTAATGGTTCTGTAATAGTCACAGTATTTCAGGTAATTTTTCTCCAATTACATTTTGTTTCAGACCAACAATGAATGTGTGACTTGGTATAAATGCATAAATGATTCAGGAAAATACTGTTGCAGATATTGTGAACTTTCATACTCACAAATGGAGACCCTTAGAATTCACACAAAGAGAAAACACACCACTGAAGCTTTAGCCCTCAAAACTGCAATCTCAAATAACAAGAGAAGAAAAAAATTCAAATGCCACAGCTGTAAAAGAAACTTTACAGCGTTAAAAGATTTGGAGCTACACTTCAATAGTACTCATAAATCAGACAAAGAAAGTTACTGCCCTATTTGCCAATCAGTATTTGAAAGCGAGAGTATCTTGTCAGACCACCTGTTGTCGAAACACTGCATTGCATTATCAAAAATGCATATTTGCGATACTTGTGGTTACATCACTACAAAACTTTCACATTTAAAACAACACAGAAAAACTCATTTCTCTCAGAAAACTGAAAAATGCAAATTTTGTGATTATGAAACAAGCTATTTACCCAATTTAACCATTCACTTAAAAATTCATAATATTGATAAACCATACTCTTGTGACTTTGATGGTTGCTTTTTTAGAACTAAATCTTCGGGGTCTCTCAAAAGACATAAATTAAAACATGATAAACTAGGTAATTTTAAATATTGTGATAAATGTACTTTTAAAACAGTGTATGGCCAAACTCTTCGTAGACATTTGGACAGTCATAAAAGAAATTCTATAAAATTGCTTTGAACTCATCAACAGTGAAACGGTAACACAGAAGATGACAATATGATGATGATGATATTTGTTTGTACAGCAAGCAACATAGCTCTCATATTAATTTTTTTTATTTTATGAACAACGGGAAGATGCTTGGCCTAAAATTAAATAATAAAGAACTTAAAATTAGAAAGCTAGTGAGAGAAATCCAAAAGGCCCATAAGCGCTTGGAACAGTCCATCGGTACTATCTATTATTCTAAGGATACTATATAAATAAATTAACAGTTTCGATTTTGATATTCAGAAAAGAAGTTTGATTGATTCAGTTTGATTTATAACTGTAAAAATGTTGGTACCAAAAATAGCTTATATCTAAGTAAGAGAGAAGATTAATAAAAAAATATATAATTTCATGGACTTTTTATTTATCCTACAACAGTTTAATACAAATGATTTTATCATTATGTAAAAGTTTTTAACATCTTGATACAACTATCTAATATAATGTAAGAAAGATTCTTGAAACTACTAAAAACACATTTGAGATGATACATACAAATTCATTGATCCCAATGAATATTTCAGAATTACTTTCAATCTCAGAAGATCCATCAGCCAGATCCACAATAGATCTCTGAGATTCAAGGTCTCATTAGATCCATTTTTACAAAAAAATAGACCTTATGAGTAAAAAAAACACAAGATCCATTGTAAATCTGGCCGATGGATCTTCTGAGATTGAAATCAGAATTAATAAATAAGTTATATTTACCAGTTTATGACAACATACATTAGCATACATACTATAGTCTGTCTGTACACATAATATTATTCTGTGCTTTTATATTGACTATAAAGCTACATGCTTCAAAATTAGGTAAATAAATTATCTATGTATGAATAGTTTGTTGCAATCACAGTTTCAATGTGGTGTTGGTTTGTGCCCATCTACATAAAAGTTTCTAGTTGCTTTTGGTAATCTTAGTTCGATGCCTTCCAAGTCTTTGGTGAGAGTTATTTGACAACCTGAAAAGAGAAAAAGTAGAAAGGAATAAAAAATATGTATAATACTAGTGGCTACCCGCGGTTATCTGGATGAAAAGTATCCTGTGTTTGCTAATCCAGGCTATCTACTATATCTGTGCCAAATGTCAACCAAATCTGTCCAGTAACTTAGCGTGAAAAAGTAACAAACTATCACTTTTATTTGCTAATAGGAATATAGAGTTCTAAACCAAGTCTAACTTTATGCCATTTTTTGTAGTACCTAACCACTACTTATGTTTTCTGTTCAAATAAGATACATTTCTTGCAAGTTATAATAATTATACTAATGATTTGTTGTGATGCTTTTGGTTCCTTGTTATACTGGATTTAGATGTGGTAGTGAAAATTAAAAAGTATTTTTAAATACAATATTGAAGTAATTCTGGGAATAATCAGTATTCAATGGTGTCTTACCTAATCTAGAGTTTTCCTTAAGAAATGGAGCCATATCTAATAAATCATCCTCTTTCTCTTCAGAAGGAGGAAGTTTATCAAAATATTCATCTTGTACGTAAACATGACATGTTGTACATGCTAATGATGCTTCACAAGCACCTGAAAGTCATTTGTCATTATGTTTTTTTATTATAAATAACTAGCGGCCGCTCGCACTTTCACCCGTGTAGTTCACCCGTTCCGGTGGGAATATCAGGATATATAGTATCCTACGTTCATAGCCAGGTTATCTACTATCTGTGTACCAAATTTCATCCAAATCTGTTCAGTAATTTCGGAGCCCATTCAATGCAAAGAAACAAGCAATTCGTTTTGAAAAGTAGATTAGTATCCATTAAAGTTTTTAGTTTTCCTTACATTCTTTCAACATTTGATATGTTATATTAAATTAATTTTAGTTCATAAATGCACTGGATGGAGTGATAATAATGTAATTATGTACATGCTGTAGAAATTCATAAAATGTAAAATTCACACCAACCAGCCTAATAGTTAATAATAATAACAATAACTTTATTAAGCATGATGGTAGTCAAATGCCTGCCCAGTTAATATAAAAAAAAAACTATTTTAAATGTTGTTCAGAGGGTCTTAGGTAAATGGTTAATATTATTTATTCAAATAATTTAATACCTTCCATCTCAATACCATATCTATGTGCCAAATACATAGCATTATCTCCAACTTTGCCTCTGACCTTGGTTCGCTTTCCGTCTTTATCTACATAAGTAATATTTACACTGAAAACAAATATTAAACATCTTCATCTTCATTACTCTACTTTGAAGCATAAAAGTTTGATCAACAAAGTATATTGTTTGTCTGAAACTTGTTTTTTTCAATAATATTTATAATGTAACCATCAAGTTAGTTATTAGAAAACTGTACAACTTACACTTCATCTTCTGATTTCGGGTCTTGCCACTCGTATTCTCCATGTTTTAGACCTACAAAAAAACGGTAATAGTGCTAATGATTAAAGTTAAATAGACACAAATTCAATAGAAATTGTTACGTACTTGAGGTTATTTGTATCCATCTATTTTGCACTGGAACTATGAGTGGTACGGTTTTATGCCTTAGACTATGTACACAGCTCCTCAAAAGACTTGGAAACATCATTTATTCAACATTAATTATAATAAAAACAACTTGTTTGCGCAAAAAGCGAAAAGCGGTTCAGCTCAGCTGTTTATGTCACTGTTTACCAATGTCAGTGTCACTGTCAGTTGAACGTCAATGTCACTGTAACTTTGTAAAGGGTTTTACTGGCCCTGACTTCTAGGGTCTCAGCTGGAACAGTCACTGTAACTTTTTTTACTGGCACCACAGTGTAACTAGGAGCTACAGTGGGACAACGCCCTTGAAACCTCGCGGCCATGCGGCTTCTGACAAGACCAAAGAGTATGTAATCACTAAGACTTTCATAGTATTTAAGAGGACATATGTCATTGTACCGAGTGAGCGAACAAACAAGCGTTTGTGTGGCAGCCGGCAGCTCAGTCAGTCACGCTAGCATCCCCTCTACCCTGCGAACGCCGCACGATTGCTCTGGCAAAACGTGTCCGTCGACGACGATCGGGCGACTCCAAGCATAATTAGACTGTGCTGGTATTATCACCACTATCACTGGCTTTATACTGGATTTCCATTCTCGCGAACGCGTTCGAAGGAACGTTCTTCGACACGTTCGACACGAATGACCGTCACACTCACGTCACGTCAGCAACGATGGATGAAGTTCATGTTTGCCCACAGCACTTTCTTATTTCCCCAGATTGCATTTTATTTCCCATATAAAGATAAATAGGTATTTAATAATCAATAGGTATTTAACAATATTCCAGTCTTATGTTATGTATGTACCTACTTCATATTATATATTAATATTATAAATGCGAAAGTATGTCAGTTTGTTTGTTTGTTCCTCGTTCACGCAAAACCTATTGAACGGATTTGGATGAAATTTGATATGTGGGTAATTCAAGTAGTGGACTCACACATAGGCTTCTTTTATCCCGATATTTCCACGGGAACGGTAACCACGCCAGTGAAACCGCGGGCGGCCGGTAATATAATATAAATGCGAAATTTGTAAGTATGTTTTTGTAACTCTATCACGCAAAAACCTTGGACGAATTAACCACTGGACACGAAACCCGAGAAGAATGTATGAAATTACGATCAACCAATTCTTGCGGGGGTGAGGGGCGATTACTAATGTCTAATAATGACAGTAGTGCTTGAAGTAATCGATATTTTTTTTATCGATAAGTAAGGAGTGAATGAATGAACCTATTGAGTTTAATAAACCATGTGTGTTTTAAAGAAATTAGTAAGTTAATTGTTTATTTCGTGGAAAAATAAAAAGCACGATAAGTAAAGAGTGAATGAATGAACCTATTGAGTTTAATAAATCATGTGTGTTTTAAAGAAATTAGTAAGTTAATTGTTTATTTCGTGGAAAAATAAAAAGCACCTAATAATATGAAAACTTCATTAAAAAATCCCTTAAAATCATTAAAACTATAAAATATGGTTTCCAAAGCGTGTGTTTGGGTTTTTTAGTGAAAAATGGGTAGATACATGCAACCTGATACTAAATGAAAGCGCGTCTCTCCCGGAATCCTCAATCACTGAGGAACTGGCTATCTTACCTTAACTGCCGGAACGGACTTAGATAAGATGGTAGTCCTAGCCAGGCAGACTGACAAATTACTTACTAACACTCTTTATGTGAGTAAAAATCATTAATATTTGGTTTATATAATAATATAATTCATTATTTACATTAACTTCTTCTTCAATCACTCGAGCTTTTTTATATAAAACAAAATATGGGTAATTAGTTCATTACAGAACCTTTGTATAGGACATACACAATAGCAACCCCTCCATAAGTGTTTAATTTTATAATCGATTGCAATCCTTTTCAAAGGTCAAATAGTTGTGGCGCGATGCTCGTATAATATGTACCTTTTAAATGAAAAATTTAAAGGGATTCTGATAGATTTAAAATTAGACAATTTGCCCCCTGTGTGCTTCTCGAGCTGTGTCATCTCGTATTCGACATTTTCTTTGGAGCAAAAAATCTAAGTATACTAAAACTTACTAAAAATATTCATCGACATTATAGGATTGTCAAAGATCGTTGAGACTAAACTATTTTATTTTCTCATTCATTTCTTACATTTAAGAAATATGCATATTTGTAAGAAAAAATATAAACTTGTTTTCACTTTATTAAAGATCTCAAAACATACGCCACCGTATAAAATTAGCACAACCTAAACCCAAATTAGAAATAGTAGACTAGCATTTAGATAGCGTATGGTCCAGCATACGCTATGACAGTTTTAAACAACAAACTCCCAGAAGTTATCAACAAAACATCGCATATAAATTACCTATATTTAAGAAAAAGCCAAGGCAGTTTCTTTCTAGCAACTATTAGCTGAAATACTAATTGCAAGAATATTTCAACCAATAGTTTATTGTAGTTTTAAGATTATTTTACTTGAATATAATAAAACGATATTTAAATTAAAATAATGAAAGATGAAAAAATAGTATAATATAGCTTACGTACATACATTATATAATATAAATGTAATTAATTTTATTCTTGCTGTGACCTAACAAGGTCTATGTTAGAAACAAATAATAAATGTAACCACCAGTTATGATAAATTTTAACAAGAAGAATATTGAACAAATGAACTCGGCCACAAGTGAATTTTCAGATGGGAGTTGAACCCACGACCTTTGGGAATCCGGCCCACTGCTCTTACCAATGAGCTACCGAGACTTGCGGACCACTGTCAAAATTCTCCGATACTTTTATACTTTTAATATGCTGTAAGAATATCCTTCCTTGCATTCGAAAGAGAAAAAAAAACAAATGTTTAACGATCAATTATGATGCAACAGCTAATAATTTATGATTTTTGAATTTTTGCGTTGTCAATGCTATTTTTATACTTATGATAAATGTTAAATGTTAATGTACAACACACTATGATAATGTACAACATAAGTCTAATACTAAAAAACAATACCGTGACTGATTGATAGGCAACGCACAGCCCAAACGGCTAAACCAATTAAACTGAAATTTTGCATACAGGTTCCTTTAACGATATTGGCGAGCACAAAGGAAGGATGTTTTGATATTACCACGGGAACGGGAACCATGCGGGTGAAAAAAGCACCTTTTTTAAGTTTGAAGCTATATTTTAAATATAACGAGCTCAAAGTTCGTAGGGTTGCGTCGTATAATTACAGAGTTCCTATAGTTATCTTCTGGCTCCATCATCAGACATTAGATGTTATCTAAAACCTGAGTCCTCGTCCATGTTATCTCCCTACGTACCGGTTCCACCCAATTTCTTCTTGTTAGGGGTTCAACTGTAAATCTGAAATTAATTTGAATAGTTCCTACATTAAAATTGGATTCGTTCGTTCATTTACATACATCGATATGTTTATCGATATGTTCAAGCCCTATACGACATAAAAATGACAATTGATTGAATGAGTGATACATATAACCCAACCAAATTACTTATGCAATATCTTTGAAGAATTTACACGTACAATGATTACTTTTTGAAATGACGTATTACATTTTGTTTACATACCAAATTTTATTTATTTTACGAAAAATTGCTACTCTAATAGATTGAAATTATACTTACGCGTGAAAAGAAAAATGTTTTGATTGTCCGGTATGTTTTTTACAAATTAACTCAGCGTATTTACCCATTTTTGAGATAATGTTCCACTTCGAGATCTCGCGTCATACTGACAACGCCATATTGCTTACTGTGTCTAAAAGGCAGGGTAAGTGACAGAGGGGTAAAGGCGAACGCGGTCCTCGTTACGCGTCCAGTGGTTAATTCGTCCAAGGTCACAAGCAAACGTAATTCGTCCAAGGCAAAAACTAATTAACCGATTTGGATGAAATTTGGCACACAGTTTGAAGATAGCCTGGATTAAAACATAGGCTGCCTATTATCCCGATATTCCCTCGGGAACGGGAATCACGCGGTTGAAACCGCGGGCGGCCGCTAGTATATAATAATTTAAATGCGAAAGTTTGTGAGTATATCTTTGGTGAATGAGTGAATGGACGGGTGAGGGGATACGGTGTCACGATGTACATGCACAACGTAACTCCTCGTCTATTTTACTATTATTAGTCCAAATGATAATCTGGCTTAGTTCTCAGGGGTGAGCGCAAGTCATAAAGATCCGTTAGACAAGCCTGATTGTTTACCTGCACGTGGCTGCCTGCTGCTTTCGGTCTAATTCCCTCTGAAACAGACATAACCAAAACGATCAGACGCATCCCTCTCCCATATCCACTTAGATCACGTCTTCAATCCTCTTCTTCACATCCCAGCTCTCCCTATGACCGTATCCTCTTATCATCATCTCTACCGGTACGGTGAAGGGCGAACCGGGCGTACTAGGACCTGTGCAGTTGATCGTCGTAAAGGGGGATGAAGGAATCCTGGGGGGTTGAGTGAATCGAGGTCGGAGGTAGTACCTTCGCGACACAACACGCCCTCTTTGGCCTGGATTTCACCCGAAATGGCAGCCCCTCTGGGTAGCGCCAGAGGGGAAAGGGTCTTGCGTCCCTTCAGAGGGTCACTGCGAGGTGAGGGTGGTTCCGGATCCTGGCTTGCCAGACCAAAAGGTAAGGGTTATGCTGACGAGACCGGGTGTACCAACTGGAGTGCTGCTTTTGAACCGGCAACCTAGCCATCATGTTCGATTCTCCGATGTCGCACCTATACCTAGTTAGTAGTCCTAGTACACCTGTTTCGTCGAGTTTCTCCGAACAGGTACTCCCAGATGTGCGGGCTCCATGGAGGGTGGGATGCTAACTGGATGAAGGCTGCAATTAAAATTATAATGGACAATAAAAAGTACAATACCTACTGAATCACCTGATACTAGGGTAAACACCAGCGAGAAGACCGAGCAATCGGACATCACGCCGTGTACCATTGATAAACCTACCTCAGGGCAACCTGAAGCAGCACCTTCTTCGCAAGCAGTCCGAATCGCTCAACCGGTATGACCCCCGTCTACACCTACAGTTACACGCGACGAGCAAGAGATTGCCATCAACATCAGCCACAATTGGACGCTGGTTGGTAAGCCGAAGTCTGGGACTAGAAGTGGACCCCTTGAAAAGGGGGGAAATTCAACCGATACTTTGGGTGGCCAACAAAGAACCAGAGGGATAGGATGCGGAGGAAGAAGCAGTGGGATAAGGAAGCCCTTGCAGCTGCTTCTAAATCTAGCGCTGACCCGTCTTCCGGGGGCACGACTTCGGTGAAACTGACGGAGACTAGGGACGAAACACGGGGAAACACCAATCCCCCTCGACTTCCCAGTTGACAACCAGCGTAAACCTGGACAAGACATCGAAGGCAATAAGTTAAAACAATTATTAGTTCAAAAATGTTACTACAATATTCAAAAATACTTTTCCGATAAAATAAAAGAAAATGAAATTAAATAAGTAGTATTAACTTTTGTAAATGGCCTAAAAAATCTATTTATGATTAGAAAAGTCGCCATCCTTCCTCTCTTCTTTTTCAAATTGCGATACCCGATAGGGTCCATAATTTGTACTTTTTTATGTAACATCTTTATGGATGCAATAAATGTATTGAGTATTGATGTCTAAGCCACCCTAGGTGCCCATCGGCTCCCAATCCAGTAAGATATCGGGAGCACTGAGCGTGGCCAAGGGTAAGAGACGGGGCAATCCGTCTCCCCCCCAAGCCACCCAAGCGCACTCCGGATCCGAATCGGGGTGGGAGCCAACCACGTACACACCCGGGCGCCAATGTCACTGAACGGAAGCCCAAGGCCAAAAGGGCTCGCCTCGACAAGAGGCGACTCAAAGCAGCTGATGGCAACACCGAACAGCGGCATGACAACCGGCACATCCTACGCTAGTGTCGCAGCCGGAACCAAAGACATTGGGTTTGCTGTGACATCCCCCTTAAGATACGTCTCCAGGGAAGTGGGAAAGCGGAATGGATTTGTTCACGCCATGTGCAAGAATGCACAGGATATATTAGCAGGCATCAGGAACCGGGGAAAGAGCCTATCTCCTTCTGTGGTAGTGGTAGACCAATATACCGCGACGGATGCCTTTACTTTGTAGCCACAAACCAAATCACCGCCGAGTTCGTTAAACATTGGGCGAGAGAACAGACCCTGCCGGACGTAGGACAACTATTTGTCCTGCGTGCGGACAGGAGGAGGTTCCAAAACGGTTCCAGTGGTGCGGGTTCGCTCTGCCTATGGTTTGAGACCAGGAAGAACGTTTTATAGGCACCCTGCTGTCCTATTCAAACCCAGACCTATAGCCCGACCGGTGAGTCCTGACAGGGGTGAACAGACAGTAGAAGAACACATTTGTGTACGTGTCGGTGCCGGAGGACCTTACCCCTTCAATAATGGCGAAGAGGCACCAACTCGGTTTCTTGGTCGGGGTGGTGTACGGTGTACCTCCTATTCAGGAACGCCAAAAGGCGATACCTCGTCACTCCATCAACGAGCGAAGAACTCAGGGAGTCCCCCGACACCGACATCGACACGTTCACCGCATCCACACCTGCACCGGCACTTATCACAACTCAAACAGCAGCACCCTCTACATTGACAGTTACATCCACACCCGACACCACCCCACTCATGATGGTACCCTCTCTGGTCCATCCTTGGACGAATCCTCACCAGAAACCGAAGATTTACTTCTGGAGCGGAATGGATCTAGAGGACGACGTCTGTGATGATGGCAACCTCCTCTAAGACCCTAATATTACAAGCTAACGTCCAGCACAGCAACCTCCAGCACAGCATTACCGCAACGGCTCAACTTCAACGCTGGCTGGAGGTTAACAACACAGCGGTTCCCTTGATCCAGGAGCCGTGGATCAAAGACGGCACCGTGCGAGGATTCTCCAGCATTGGAGGTAAGCTCATACGTCGCTATTCAAGTTCAAAAAATAACATCACGGCGGCAGGGGACATCTGAAGGTGAACGGACTGTACCTGTATTAAATTTTTTGGGAATCAAACCCGAACATACCCGACATACGAATACGGATGTTACGTTACGTCCGTACTTTTATAGATGTTCCATTTTTGATGGAGGCTGGGCTTCCTAATTCCTACAGTGATAAAATTAAATTATATGCAAAGAGCAAACAATAAGGAGTCTTTCCATGTATCAATATATTTAAAAAAGGGCCCAAATATTTAATTTTTAATAAAAAAAAGTATTTTCTACTTTGGTTATTTCGGTTCTCATTTGTCACATTGAATGACGTGCACTGTCAGTATAAAACGCTCTGAATCTCACATTGACTTGTAAATGTTCTGTTGTATCTCTATGGAATCTCACTATTTCATTGGTCGAGGCACTGACTGACAGTGACATATGATATAAGTCTATTCGTGTGACTGAACGTTTTATTTTATTTCTAATGCAATGCAATGGACTTTGACTAAATAAAGTGTATTAAAACCTCAATAATTATGTTTTGTAGAATGTAATATTAACGCGGAAGAAAATAAATAATTTGATCATTTATTCGAAATCATAAATGTTAAGAAAAGCTTTATAAAAAAGATCAAGATTTCAAGTTTTTTTAAATATTATTTAATTTATGTTGAGGCCCGTTTATTTATTTTTTTTATTTCTGGAAATATTGTCTTAGAAGGTAGATTTATCAAAAAAACATCACTTCAAAACTGTAGTAAAATAAGGGCTCAAAATCGAACATCTTTAATCCCCCACCTAGTATAGTACTTGTAATATTACTAAAAGTGCTGGCGTATATCAGTTTGCTCTTTATGTTATGCCTACGATAATTACTTATGGGTTATTGTAACAAACCGAAACCTAAACTTGGAAATAAAAATGCTAATACCAGTGTAAATCCCCACTTTTTATTGAAACAATTTAATAAAAATCTTTATAAGCTATAGTTTTACAAACAAAATAAATTGACCTATTAAAAAAAAAATATAACATCGTAAAATTTTCATCAGTCCTTGAAATTGCTTTATTTTCTGGGAAAAACTTCATTGACAATAATAATAAAATATATGTTTAATTTTAAGGCAAAATCCAGCCAGCGTAGCATGTGCACCGCGACTCGCTGTCGAGTGTCGATCCTTATCTCACGGTGTCTGTCCCGCTCTTAGCAGGAGTAGTATTTTAGAATCATTCGAATTACTATTCGCATACGGAATCGCAAGATTCGCATGCGAATGCATAAATCCTTATTTTTGTAATTCCAATTCGTATTCAAATGTGCAACTAATGGTCTATTGAAAAGGAATCTTATTGTTGGGACGATAACGTAGAGGTTGCGCTGTACGACAACTCCGTCGGTGTCAAAATGAAGTCGACGGCACTTGTAGGGCCACGGATCAAACCTTATTGTATAAGTTGAATTCGCTTTGAAGGTGATAAAGCTATTTCATGGTTGATAAATCTATTTATACAATACAATAAGTTATAAAAAGTTATTGAAGCAACAACGTTTTCGGTTAAGAGCGCAATTATATTTCGGATATCCGAATGACTACTCGAAATAGGGAAACCGTTGTATTTATTGCACTGGTAATCTTATTGAAATATTAAGGAATACCTATGTGAAGCTTCTTATATAAAGGCTATGATTTAAAACGGCAGTTGTATATTGTACGAGTTTTTGTAAGTAAAAAATTACCAAATTCATATTCAATAACAATTTCAGCAGTAAACTAAATAGAACTTATTCGTAACATATATTGAAATGGGCAGTTAAATAAGCATTGGGTCTACCCAATACTTCGTAAGTAGCGACTTATAACTGAATGGGCAGATACAAGTGGGCAGTAAACAAATCGGAATCAGTCTGTAAAAAATCGTATTTAACCGCCTCTGTGGTCTTTCGGTAACAACCACCGGCATCAGACCCAAAGGTCCGGGTTCGATTCCCAGTGGTGGTACATATTGTATTCGGTTTGATCGGTGGTAGGACTTATTGTAAGTCCGCCTGTCTAGCTACCACCATCTTATCTAAGTCTGACTGTGTAACTCTGTTTCAGTGGTTGAGGACTCCGGGAGAGGCGCGCTTCTATATTCAGCCTAACATGACATCAGGTATGATGAAGGCTGTGTCTCCCCGTTGTTCATAAAAAAATCTTGTTTATTTCAGCGTGTAAAGTAAAAATAATTTGTTATGTACGGAAGTTAAGATTTATATTATGGCTAAACTATGAAGGTATCGCTTTAATTTACTTACTTGCCACGAGGGTCAAATAAAACAATGGCATCAAAAATTGGAACTGGTGGAGCGTCAGATTGGTATACAGTCAATATCGATGTTTTTCTCCATAATAGTAAGTAACCAGGACAATGGATAGCATAAATAATAAAGAATAATTCACTTCCACAGTCAGTGACCACCTGATAAACCAAATGAATGAATGCGCCACTTAAAATTAGCCTACGTCACCAGCGAATCGCACATTGCAACCGAAGTAATGTTCGAGTAATCCGTGAACTGCCAAACTATTTATCGAATAGGCCATTCGGTCGTTTTTACTGCCCATACCGTAAATTTACTGCCCATTTATATTTGCCACTGCTTAAATGAGTTTTGAACCTGCATACAAGGATGAAATAACCGCTACTTTTTCTTTTTATTACTGTTTATATTTTACTTCTGAAGTAATTTACCAACCGCCCGAAAATTAAATAACTGCCAATTATGTTTTCAACTGATAACAACCCTAATGATTAAATAACAATTTTTAAAATTATTTCCCTTAAATAAACCTGTCTTCGGGTATCCGAATTCGGGGAATCGAAAAAAAGTCGGTCGAGATTGTCCGAACGCGTACTAGGGCTGCCAGATGCCTCGTATTTTACGGGTTACCCCGTTTTTCAGGTATTGATAATATAAAAACCCATAATTGCGAAAATAAAATACGGGGTAAATAAAGCTAACGTTTTGTCACGTTGGCTGGCGCATAATGAGGGTTTGTGTTTTAGGTTAAAAATATCCATGTGTAATATTTTTTTAACATGTAAATATTTTTGTACATTTGCTTTTTAAAATGAAGTGTGTTTAAAAAGCTGTTTGTTTAAACAATAAGTATAAACAATATTATATAATATATAGGGAATAAAAAACTTAAAACACTACTGTTCTCCCGTAAAAATAAAAAACCCGTATTTTAGACGTTGGTAACCCTTAAGTCAGGAGACGCAAGTGGCAACCCTCGATTAATTAAAACTCATAATTCCGCCTTAAACCTAAAAAGCAGTTAATATCAACTATATTATTAAATTAATTTCACATTTATATGATTAAATTAGGTTTAATAATTAAAATCTAATCTGGAGGAAAACACCAATAAAAATTAATTTACTTAAATTACTCTAGCAAATACCAACCACTCTACAACCAGCCTCTCCCCCAGGGGTGGACAGAGGATCAATTTTTAAGAAAATGTGCCGTTATCCCCCGCTGATGGCGGAATACAGAAACTATTAATGAACGTTAATTAAAATTAACTCAAATATCTTTCATTTTAACTATACTGGCTAAAGAGTGGTGGCTAAAAAGAATTATTTCTGTGTCCAAAAGTGCAAAGGAGACAATGGCACATTTTCTTAAAAATTGTGCCGCTATCCAATGCTGGAGAGGCTGGGGTTGGATAGCGGGAATAATTGCTTTTATTGCTTACACTTTCAAGTGTTAATCTAAAATGTATCTATAGCGTACAAATACTTAAACCACGTTTCAGAATGATCATTAAATTTGATGTATTGGAGTCGCTTGAAGTTGTTAGAGTGGGACAGCAATATTTATTCTAAGTATATTTTTCTATTCTGCTCAGCAGATTTCAATTTTAACTAAACTGTCTCAAATTAACTTTTAGGCGACTGTTATTGTATCAGAGATGGCACCAATGGGTTTTCATGATTGAATCTGGGTTTGACAAAATTCAAACTATCCACAGTTAAAAAAAATCCGGGATATTTGTATGAACCGTCATGAGAAATTATATGTAAATACTATACAACCTTATCAAATTGAAACAAACGGAAACTAAGCTCTATGTGTCCACAAATGTCATTCAATATTGTAATGTGACAATGTATTCTATATTATTGCATGTGACTGAACATGAGTATAGTGCAGTCGATGTACGGCAGATTTCTTGGTACTTCATTACATGTCCGTGTGAACGGGGCAGATAGTGCCTCTGCATTGGTCACCGTAGTCCAAGCACGGACGATCTGCTACCTTCAGAGGTTCAGCTTTCGCGCAGAAGTGGATTACACTGAAAATATAATGTGATCATTATGCAAAAAAGGGAAAATAGCATTTGAAAAAAGGTAGGATGTTGTGACCATCCTACTAATAATACAAATGAGAAGTTTAGGATATTTGATAAATATTAAACAAGAAAATATACCAAAAAAAACCAACTAGTCTCATGTCGCCCTGACGGGATTCGAACCCGCATGCTTGGGAGTCCGGCCCAATGCACTAACCAATTATGCTTCTGCACATAAAAATAGCATTGTAAAATGCAAAATTAAAAAGTTATAATTTAGGATATTTGTTGCTCAATCACACAAATCAACTCCAGCCAGTGATTTAGTTTGAATGAAATTTAGCACTTATAAAACTATAAGTGCTAAATTTCATTCATAAAGACTGGATGATTTCAGTCGATAAAGACTGGATGGCTATAAACATAGCCATCCAGTCTTTAAAATATGAGGGATATAACTATGAAAAGATACACTAGGAATTTATAAAGCATTATAGTATTTCCAACCATTTATTATACTTTTGACAGCTCTAATTCCAGTCAATTAGTGATGTCGTAATGCGTTACTGACTCGATTGTATATTACAGTCGACTTTAATAATTTAATTTCCTGACACGACTTTAATAATTTAATTTCCTGACAGACTTCTGTCATAAGAATTATTTTGCGGTTACCCATTAGAAAGCAGATGTAACTTATTCCTATGCTTCTTAGAGAATTTGACACCAAATGCATTACACTCACTTTGTTGATTCCACGAAATATATCAGTTGCTTTAACACAAAACTACACCTATCTTAAATCACAATATTTATTTTTAACACAATTTACGAATGAATAATATAAATGCCGAACCAAACTTCAAAAATGACGCCAAAAACTACTATACCTATATTTTTTTGTTGTTGCTCAACAATTTGTATTATTTTAGGATCGAGATATTGCCTTTGACAATTTGTGTGTAAACGAAATAAAATCCTAACGAACTTTCGTAGTGATGATTTAACTTCATAAGGAGAGGAATCCGATAATTAATTCTATTAAAATAATATGAAACGTTTTTCTTCTTTCATTTGCTATATTGATCATTCTTTTAATTCTTAATTTATTATAAACTAACATTTTCGTGTTGTCCATAGGCACACAGTTCATAACTTTAAACGCAAGGCTTTGATCTATACTAATACCACAGCGTAAGAAGGAAATATATAGACTGTGCTAATACTATAAAGAGGAAAGATTTGATTGTGTGTTTGTTTGAATTGAATAAGCTCTGAAACTACTGGACCGATTTGAAAAATTCTTTCACCGTTGGGAAGCTGCACTATCCTCAAATAACATAGGTTACATTTATCCCGATATTCCCACGGGAACGGTAACGGTAACGGGAGCGGCCGTTAGTAGCTGAAGTTTTTTTATTTTATATTATAATGTGTTAACTTAGGATATTGTTTGTAGCATGTACTTCTTCTCATGTCTGTGTCTAATAAATATATTTTCTTGCTTTCTTTCTTTATATAGGTACTCATTAATACCTTATTGGTACGTACTGTTTAGGATTGTAACACTCTTGGCTTCTCAAAATAACAAATTAATTATTGAATACGGAGTTCATAATCGGTAGATTTTACCACACACACCATATCCCTAAAATTGACTTATTCTTGTAAGGATTATATGTTAAGGTTAAGCTTAATAAAAATTAATTCTTTGTTTAAGTAAAGAATACATAGTCGCTTGTACTAACTTATATAGTGAACTGTCAAAAGTCAAATAAATGGTTGGAAAGGCTATAGTCACTTACAACTTACATATTTTACTTAGAGATGATTGAACCGATTCAATTTGCATAAGAAATATACACGACATATTCCCTTTTTTTATAATACTAGTATAGACAGGCTATACTAGTATTATAAAGAAGAAAGATTTGATTGTTTGTTTGTTTAACGAATAAACTCAAATTTACGAAACGGGTTTGGATGAAATTGTGTATGTATTTTTTACTTGAAGTACTTTTAAGGTACATTTTTTTGGTGTATATACATTTTAGGAGTGATCAAATAAATATTAAGTAATAAAATATTAAAGAACACCCGCCATCTTGATGTCAATATGGCGGGTGTATTTTAATTTCGAAATAATTTCGTTTTGAAGAAGGTACTGATTTTTTAGAGCGAGGTACAAAATAGTACATTATAGGTACAATTTTGTGGTGACCGGTATAATTTAATTCCTTCTGGTACACCCGCCATTTTGACTCTCATAATGAAAGCTACGGAACCAAATTTATAATTTATCAACTCATGCCGTTAACAGATGGCGCTGTTTAAGAGTTTGCCAAGTAAATGTATGAGAAACGTCAATCAAGAGATCTGCGTATTTACTAATTTCTGTAGTATTTGGTGTGACTCACCCGTAGTCTCCCTTTCTCATCCAATCGGCGTCTATCTTGGTTATCTGGTCCCACTTGCCCTTCGGAAGACCACAGATGATCTCGGCCTTCACTGTGCGAATGGCCAGGATTGGGGCTGGAATAAATCCTGGAACGGATATATTTAATACTTAAAGCCTGTTTCACCACCGCACCGAATGATAGGTTCTGAATAGCTTAGATGGCAGATAATTTGACAGTTGTTAAAAATAAGCAAAATCATCTGCCAGATTAGCTATTTAGTACTTGTTGTGGTGAAATCGGCCCTAAGGGAGGCCGCACACCGGGTATAAACTAAAGAGTGCATTTCTGTTTTTTTTTAAATAAAAAATTACTATTTTTTTAATCTACGTCAAACTAGTTAATTGACTATTTAAGTTGGATACAATACACTGGTCAAATTAATAAAATAATAAATAATTAATTATTATAAACATTATTGAACACGAGAAGAAACAATAATACAGATAAAAGACAAACAAAAAGTAGATATACAATAGGCGGCCTGCTTTGGGTCGTCGTCATCAGCCACTTTTAATGTCCCACTGCTGGGGCTGGCCTTCCTTATGGATGGATAAGGAGAACGGGCCATGACCCACCACGCAGGCCCAATGCGGATTGGTGGGTTTAAACGACTGCAAATGTAGCCGGGACTAATGGCTCAACGTGCCGTTCAAAGCACGGAGGAGCTCGAGATAGTAAATTTTGGGTCACCCATCCCGTGGCCAACCATTGGAAAATTGCTTAACCTCAACAATCGTATGCCGAGCGCGCGAATCATTGCGCCACGGGCTCGTCTTTTGATGAAAGAAGACTTTGGGTGAAAGAGATTAAATATTTGGATAAGTAATAGATAAATTAATAAAAATTAATAATTATAATAAAAAGAACAAGAATACCATCAATTGTCCAACTAAAGTAAAGACCAAAGTCATGCCTCCCCACCCACCTTGTAATGCAGGTTCGAATCCCAGCACGCTACTGCAGTTCCTCTCGCCCAAAAGCTTCCTGTAGTTCAGGTCGCCTTTAAACATAATGGCGACCGCGTACTGCAGCTTGCGGTACATGTTGTAGTCGTACTTCTTCATGTCCTTATAAACGTGGGGGGAAGTCCAGAAATCGTCGTCCTAGTTAGAAATTAAGTATCCATTTAGTTGCTAACATTAGAAACCCTAGAAATATTATAAATGTGAAAGTTTGTATGTGTTTACTCAATCATGCAAAAACGGCTTAACAGATTTGGATGAAATAACATACAGTTACTTTATTTATTCATTTCCACCCTTACAACTATCTTTACAGGTTCTCAACCTTATTAGGTACAATGGTGTAACTGTTTATAGCTTTGGAAAACCAACGGGAACATCAGTTCATAATATAATAATAAATAAATAAACCATTTAATCCTCACTATAATCATTACAATCAGCAAAATACAATGCAATACAAATGCATATAAATATGATGGCTCTGTATAGCCTACTCGCCATATTAAGTTCAAAAAAGTGTGATCCGAATAACTATGGATTGTCTTTTTTACTCTCAACCTGCATTATTGATGCTCTGCCACAACCTATATGGCGTAGGAGGTGGTACTTACCGTATGTGGGTATGTACAGCGGGGCTATTAACTATCTATGCAACAACAACGCGACAGCAGAGATTGCGCGATAATTGCTTTACGTCAAGTATCAACAGTGCGGAATAAATAATCCGATGAACTACAATGTGCATTCATTTAGTTCCTGTTATTGCTACCAAATTGTTTTTGGCGCTAGCGTCATAGCAACACGCGGCGTCTCACACTCGCACCTAGGTAGGAGCGCGAGAGAGTGAGACGCCACTATACGAGCCATCAGCGAGCGATTAGCCAGGAATCACATACGTAATACCATTTTTATAACTTTTCAGCCAGCAATCACATATACGTACCATTTTCTGACTTTCCGCAGCGATCGCGCGAGATTTTACGCGATAATTGCAATTTTTTTGGTAATAGCCTCACAGGTTACTATTTTGTTAAAATGGTACTTTTTTATGACCTACGGGGAAATGCTTAGCCTTCATCATAGCTGATGTTAAGCATTGATAAGGCCGACGATGGAAGCGAGCCTCTCCCGGAATCCTCAACCACTGAGGAATTGGGTATCTTAACTCTAACTGCCGGAACATTGTTATTATCAGATTTAAATAAGCTACTGGTAGCTAGCCAGGCGGACTTACAATAAGTCTTACCACCAACCAAACCGAATATTGATGACAATATTGGTGACATAGATTCGTACCATCAGTATGAAAGTGCCGTCGTCGGTGTACTGTGCCCACTGGTCGCCCAGCCGCCGCAGATTGTCGGCGGTTACTGTCAGCGGTGCTGGCTGTTCGCCTTCCGCTGCATCTAGGTAACATTATAATAAATAAGTCTTAACCATATTTTTTACACTTCTAGACAACTTCAGTACTTCTATGATTAAAAAGTATATAAACTGCTTGATTTATTAAATTTAGATCGTAACGGTCAAGAATCAGTAATTATAACATTATTGTGGGAACCGGAACGTAAGGATGTAAGAAAGAGATAGTTTATTGAATGTTTGCGAGAAGTATGAAAGAGATCGATTATAGGTTATCTCTCCTATTGGTTTTGATTATGGCGTTTATTCCTAGACAACGATCCGACGATGTTACGTGTGTTTAAAGAAATATAAAAAGTTCAAGTGATAAAAATAACTTTTATTTTCTACAACATCCCCACATTTTATTTCTGTTTTTTATTCGATAAAAAATTCTTTGAAAGGTTTTTTATTACCACTTTATTTAATATAATTTATAAGATACTAATAATTTTTAAATAAAAATAAAACATAGATGGTTTAATCTTCATACAATGCTTGTACATACTTGTAAAAAAAAATGTGGCATAAGCAATTTCGGTAGCAACTATGTATAACAAAAATTGTGAGTATGGAAAACGAACTTTATTTGAAATTCTTCATACAAATCGTCAATTTCATGGGTAATGGAAAACGAACTTTATTTGAAATTCTTCATACAAATCGTCAATTTCATGGGTAAAGACGTTAAGGGTAAAGACCGAATTTTATATTTAATACATACACATGCTAGTTTACAATCACATCTTGCCATAAGACCCTTCAGGAGCACACGGCAGCTTTAATGTATGTACCTAACATATACCTTTTCATTTTCGTACCATAAGATATCGAGCGGTACGAAAATATACATTATTACATCCCGATAAGGTGCAATGGTCTTATGCGATATGTATTGAATTATATATCGAGCTATAAAATACATCTTTACGTTATAGCCGTCTATGAAATATTTATCCTATTAAAAACATGCAAATTATAAATAAGATAAATAATATCTTAATCTTTATTTAAAGTTACAGACAGTATTATTTTGATTTGATGTTTGTTTTGTTAGTTGTTTCTTACATATATTTTGCGCAAAAAAAATGATGAATGAATTCGAAATTGAATTAATATCAAAGTATCGACTTTTTTAATTTTAAGGGGGAACGGCGCGTACGCAGTCCCCACTATCAAAAATAATGCGTCCGATTTATCCACATTAGGGATAATCGCAGGGGTCAACCCCTCCGCAGTGCAATGGAGGAGCCTCGCCCTGGGGAACCGCCTTTCTGATCACGGTGTCCCCTACGCCAGGTAAGTATGATTTATCAACCTAAACTTGGAGACGTCACTAAACGGGAAAAAATCTTAACACCGCAGTGTAGAAATTGATGTAAATACAGGCATCGCCATCTACGACTGGAATATGGTACTAACGGACTTACGAAAGCACGTGCGTGTGAACAGCACGCTATTTAACACCATTTTGTGAGTACATAAAGTACTAAGTAAGTTATAAAAATATTTTTTTATTTCGTCGTTTTGACAAAATGACGAAAGACTGCTTCTGAAGCGGGGGCTTTGGGAACGAAGCCCCAGCCACTTAGAAAGCACGAAAGGTATCTCTAGGTTAGGTTAGAACTATAGCAGCCCGCATTATAAGGGGCTACACGACGGTATCCGGCACGGCGCGCGGCGTTTTTTTATTATTTTTTATTTATAAATCAAACAAAGTAGTTGTATTGAGACAGCCCCAGAAAGTAATACAATACTTGTGTTGGGGCGCGCCTCGTTTAAACCTTCTACACATTTGGGATGTATCCAAAATAATTTATGAACTAAATAATGTTAATGTGCTATGTTGCGCGCGCGTGTGTGTGTGTGTGTGTGTGTGTGGGTGTGTGAGTATGTGTATGAGTGTGTGTGCGTGTATAACGATTTTATATTTGGGTTGGATGATGGGTTTTATAGTACGATGCGTGTGTACTGTAATTGTACTTATTGTTATTTACCTTGTTTTGGTGGTTGTGGCACAGACTTATTGAATTGAGCCTGTCTGCATTGGTTTATGACGTATCTGAAAGATATATAAAACGATTGTAAAATAATAATTGTCCATTCATAATCATAACGAATCCAAAATAAAAAAATCACGTACTTAAAATCGTTACGAGTGACGTCAGACACGAACCATGGAATTTTCTTAACGTGAAATCGGACCTGCAAGTTAAATAAAATAAATAATTGCATACAAACACACCAATTATCCAGCCCACATTAAGTTTCATTATGAAACTTGTTTTATGGATACTAGATAACGGATAAACATACTTATATACTATAAACTTTTAGTAAATACATACATGATATACATATTAAACATTATTTATTTGCAATTATGCAATAATGGCGAACAAAAATTAATCCATAAAAATAGTGTGCAAAGAATTGTATTAAGTTAGGTCCAGTAACATGAAAAAAATCACTAAGTGCTACATCATACACACAAAAAATGCTGGGAAACGACTTTTATTTTTCGTTTTCAATAAATGGATGTTATTCTTACACGCTAAAAATAGCGTGCTACAACTTGTGCTGTGTCTAGAGGGCACTAGTAGGCGGCCGGGATCCAGTTTCTTTGATTGGTTTTGATATTTATTGCGGTTTTGTAACTTTAAACGATAATGTTTATAAATAATAATGTGTTATTATAACACTGAATAATTTTGAAGATAATAAACCCTAGTAGCTTGAGAATTAACCGCCTCTGTGATCTAGTGGTAAAGACCACCGGTATCAGGCCCAAGGGTCCCGGGTTCGATTCCCAGCGGGAATACATATTTTATTCGGTTTGGTTAGTGGTAGGACTTGTTGCAAGTCCGTCTGGTTAGCGACCACCATCTTATCTATACCTGACGCCATAACAACAATGTTTTCAGCATTGTTATGTTCCGGCAGTTAGATATAAGACAGGCAGTTCCTCAGTGATGAGGGTTCCGGGAGAGGCTCGCTTCCATCTTAGGCCTTAAATACTAAATATCAGATATGATGAAGGCTAAGAGTCTTCCCGTTGTTAGTAAAAAATAACAATAAAGATTCAAATAATGTAGTAAAATACCTTTTGAACGATCTTTTGCGCTATAAGGAAATGCGCCAAGCACAAATCGGCAAACAGTTCATATCCTGCATTGTCACAAACGATATCTGAAAACAATGCAAAATCATAAGTTAATGCAAGAAATAGTGTTGCAATAAGACATAATAATATGTAGGCAATTGAATTGCTGAATAGTATACTGAAATACTTTCGTAACGCAAAAATATAATGCCATTTTAAAGTTGTTACTTATTAAAAAAGTTATGTTCAGGCAGCGAAATTATTTTTTACTACTTTTGATCGTAATAAATTACAGATGTAAAAAAGTAAAAGACACATAGCTTTATATACAGAATGTAGATAAATATTTAAAAGACTACGAGAAAGATTTTTTTTGCGGCCGTTCTTCTTGTCTGTAAAAAGATGTCCTGGATAGCTGGTAGGAAATAAATTTGAAATATTCAAAAGCACTTATCTATAAGACGTATCTCTATTTGAATAAAAATATTTGACTCTGACTTTAGAAACAGTTATCCCTCGGAACAACATCTTGGGACCACGAGAAAAAACCGAATTTCTTCATAGAAAGAAAGAAAGTAACAGGTACTTTCCTTTTTTAGTTATTTACTTACCGAACATAGTAGATTGTGGTATAGTCATTTTGGCCGGGCACGGCACCTTAGGTGCTTCCGGTTCTTCCGCACCTTCCGCTTTCGGCGCCGCTGGAGCTGGAGGAGGATCTGTCTGTTCATAAAAAATCGGTTAGGTTTGACTAAAAAAAAACACAAAGAAAGGTTCAATAGGTGACTCAAGACACATGTCTACCTAGTTGAGGCACCAGTCGTCCTTTCGTAAATTATTGTTATTTTAACGTAAGAGCCTGTATAAAAAATTAAGGAAATTAAGATTTTTCTTATTATTATTGATTTCTATATATGGGAATTTTTGTTTACATTCTAATCTGCTACTGGCAATCACATTAACATATGGGCTGTATTTGAGGCTATATTACAATTATTTATACGCTACTGTAACTATATTTTTTACTGAACTGATAAAAAATCCTATACTTAGATAAATTTATAGATCTAATATACTCTAATAAAACTATACTGATAATCTAATACCTTTTCTACAAAAGTCACTACATTTCATATTATTTTTATATGGCAAACCTCTTTACAATGCGGCATGCCAGCCAGTGTTGCCAGTCTATGACAACTGCATTGGTATTTGAATGTCGTGTTCTGTAATAATTTCAAAATATTAAGGCTAATGATTATGAGTTTATTTTAATGTTACTGAAATAAAAGGATTTTTTTTTTGAGAAAATAACATAAGAATTTTATCCGTTAAAGTTATTTAGCCGTTCGCATTAGAAATGTCAGCAAAGCGCTTGGTACGGACCGTAGGAATGTCAACGACGTAGGCTTCCTTCAAACAAACTTACAAACTACTTATACCTTTTTATAATATTAGTGTAGACGATGTATTGTACTTACTCCTTCGATAGCTTTCGCCATAGCTTCGGCCTTAGCTACGATTTGATCAGCGGCCTTAGCTGTGTCATCTACCAGTAGCTGGAAGAAAAAATCTTTATTTCATTACAAGACAAGAGTCGACTACTTATAGATAAGAGATTAAAAACGAGTCTTTTTAAATACACTGTACCGTTTGCGACCTTCGGTACAAAGTTTTTATGTACTATCGTTGCCTCGTTACTGCTTAGAATTTAGAATTTACCTTACCACTTGGAAATAAAAGATACTCTTGCGTTGAAAACCATTTAACGTCTATTTTAGAATTGAATTTTGAAATAGTACAACGTTCGGGGAGAGAGGGTTAGGAACGATGTATTGCTACCAATGGCAGCGGGGCGGTTCATATCCTACGTGAGGTAGCGCGAAGGTGGTTGCATGAAGACGATTTGCGTTTCGTTCTCGCTGTTGCCTCCGATCCGAAACATACACTAGCAGTTCCTGATCCCTTGGGAATATAGGGATAAAAAGTATCCTATGTATAAATTCAGGCTATCTACTATCTCTGTGCCAAATTTCATTCAAATCCGTCCAGTAGTTTTAGCATGAAAAAGTAACAAACAAGCAAACTTATATTACATAATATTATATTAGTAGAATTGTGTACAGACAGAACTTATTTGAAACGGACAAATAAATAAATTACTAAATTGAGCGAATAAAAATCTAGGTTGGGTTGCGGAAAAAATTGGTTTAGGTTCGGTTAGATTGGCGACCATGTAGCTCATTTAGTATTTTTGTCACATAAAAGTTTTTAGTCGATCGGTTAAATACTACCCTTTGCATATTACATTATAAAGTAAACTATCGGTAATAAATTATTGAACCACAAGGGGTAAATCTACCTTATCTTTAAGGTCCGTGATCATCTGGAACGGTTCCACCAAGCCGGCTTGCTCGCCGTCATGCAAGACGCCTTTATCCGACAGAGACAAGTCACATTTGTTGGCCCATAGACAACCCTACCTTATCTTTGAGGTCGGTGATCATTTGGAACGGGTCCACCAGGCTGGACTGCTCGCCGTCATGCAAGACGCCTTTATCCGACAGAGACAAGTCGCATTTGTTGGCCCATAGACATATCTGCAAAAATTATATAAATTATTACAATGACGTACATCTTATGTTTTGGCGCGCACTGTTCATTGAAATAAAACAACTTTTACGGATATCAAACGCGCTATATTTCCACGAACTAAGTTGTAATTGTCCGTATTTTTAGGTTTTTTAGGGGTTTTTTGATTTTCCCGACGTTTCGGCACCTTTACAGCTGCCGTGGTCACCACGGCAGCTGTAAAGGTGCCGAAACGTTACAACTTAGTTACAACAATTACAACTTAGTTCGTGGAAATATAGCGCGTTTGATATCCGTAAAAGTTGTTTTATTACAATGAATTATAAAAAAATATAATGCATTGTAATCGATGGTAGACTTATAAGTAGAGGTGACGGGCTGACGGGCCATAGAGAAGTAGAGTTGTTCAAAATTGCTATAAAGCAACAGCACGCTTTAAAGTATATGCTATTCATTTATAGCATACTATAAAATATGCAATGCTAAAGCATGCTATCCATTAAAAGCGTGCGGGCGGCCGGCGCTTTAAATCTAAGCACGCTAGATTTACAACAAGTTACTTGCGTGTGTGTGTTATGCGTCGGATTTTAGCGTAGGAAATCAATGAACTTTCCTTCGTCCTTTTTGGGCTTAGGACTGACTATAATGGAATTTAACGTAAATATAACATTAATATAACAGTAAATTGCATATAAATAATAGGCATTTAAAAGTTCATTGTTTCTCTTTTTATACTTATACAAAAATTTACTATCTACGTTTTTTAATTATTATCTAGTTTAAAGTTTTTTTACAGTCACTTACTTATTGTCAATGACACAGTCATGTTTTGTTATTTAAATTAGGATCTTTAGGACAAGATCCTTATTTAAATAACAAAACGTCTTTATGTAAAAACAAACTACAAATTGTGTTATAATTGTTGGAGGGTGAAAGTCCTGGCGGACCATAACTGTTGCTGGCCAGCAAGTATCATGTCTATGCATGACAAATGTAATCTGTCACTAGATTATTGTCTTTATATTGTTTGTTTATACTTCACTCGAACTAGTCGAATAAAAGTGTCTGAACCGAAAACTGTGTTTACGTTAATAATTGAGTAGTAAATCAGGTCCACTGCGTGCTAACAGCCAAATTTCCAATAATAATGTAAGATCGCGCGTAATAAGCACATAGCATAGCGAGCTGACTGCGAGTAAAATGTGCGTCACGTCCGATAGCAACAGCGCGTACGTATAAAGATGGGCGATTGTGAGTGAGCTAATGAGCTAGCCATTCAAATTTGAAAAAAGCAAGAGGCAAATGAGAAGTGTATGGCGTCGTCTCATTGCTTACGATTTGAATTTCATTGGACCGGATTTCCAAAGGTCGTGGGTTCGATTCCTATCTGAGAATTCACTTGTGGCCGAGTTAATTTTTTTCCAATATTTTTCTATTTAAAATTTATCATAAGTATAAAAATAGCATTGAAAAATGCAAAAATTCTAAAATCATAAATTCATTACTACTAGTTTATAAAATCGAATAACCGTAACCTCATCTAAAAGTAAACTCTATGTACCGTACCGAGCAATAAATAATACCCATTTTTGTTAGTATCAAACCATTCGATTGTTGGAATCAGTAACAATCGCCCATCTTTAGCGATGACTGACCGCCTCTCGGCCGCTGGCGGCCACCGTCGTCGCTTGCTTTGTTGCTGAGCGCTATATTTATAGCGCCCTAGCGGCTTCTTACATAGCATGCGATGTACGCTGTACATAAAAGCACGCTTTAAGATGGTGCTAGGTGCTATATTAACCACCTCTCTGGAGAAGTGTTACAACGTTGGGTAATCCAAAAAAGTCCAGAAAAACATGAGAAACAATAACTCTAAACTTTTTAATTAACCCGCGCGTTTAAATCCGTAAAAAGTTGTGTAAAGTCGACGGGATAATTAGATGATAAAAATGTAAACAAAGAACTGTCAATGGCAAAAGTTGATAGCAAGCAATAAGCAATTTAATCTCGACTTAGTTTTAATAATGGTGACTTAAATTAGCTGTAGTTAGCTTCATTAAATATTAATTAAAAGCTCCTCTGTAAAAATCCCGCCTGGTTCCCGTGGGAATATCGGGATAAAAAGCAGCCTATCTTACTCTCCGTTCTCTCAACTAACTCTAGGCCAATAATCAAGTCGATTGGTTGCTTATTTAGGGCGTGAAGAAAGGACAAACAAACACACCTTTGCATTTATAATATTAGTTAGGAGGAGGTCATTATTTTTGGGCGTTTTCTAGAAGAGCCGGACCACAAAAAAAAATGGTACGTATGGTTAGAACTGGTTATTTGGAGCAACAGCTGATATGGCACAAAAATTGTAGGATTACTCTAACTCAATGTAAGTATACAAGTTCAAAGATTAGCCATTTTCATACATTCCTTTATTTTAAAAATGCTAAAAATTAAAAATATCTATACTAATATTATAAACCTGAAGAGTTTGTTTGTTTGAACGCGCTAATCACAGAACTACTGGACCGATTTAGAAAATTCTTAGACCATTAGAAAGCTACATTTCTCCTGAGTGACATAGGCTATATTTTATCCCGATATTCCCACGGGGCATCACGCGGGTAAAACCGCGAGGATCCGCTAGTTTATACATATTGCTAAAACTAATGATCCGAAGTCGTTGCGAGACAAAACGATTTAGTAGCTCATCATTTTTATACCTATGGTGATACGGGATTAGCAAAAAAATACATTTTTTTTAGACATACGTAATATTTATATTTGTTGCAGGGATATTTTTGTCCCTCATTGCCTCACTGCATAATAAAAATGATTCAGATCAAGGGTTTGCGTAAGGTAATCGGCTGCAATTTGTTTAATATCATACAACATGAACAGTCAAATGAATAGCTAGACGATTGACTTTACTCAAACGTCTAGCAACTTTCTTAACACTTTCAAAAATCCATAAATGTATGAAAACTACGAATCTTTGAACTTGTATACCTTGAGTAATCCTACAACTTTAGTGCTATATCAACTATTGCTCCAAATGACCAGCCCCCTAATTGTCTAATTTCAATATCTATCACAATCCCTTTAAAGGTATTGTAATTGTGATAGCGATTTATGGAATTGTGCAACTTAAAGTCGCAATCCCTTTCGGAACGAATGATGTTTTAAATGACACTTCTCCATACATTTCAAAAATATTTTCGTCTGTCACTTTGCTTAGACAATTCAATTTTGTTCATTCAATACCTTTCAAAACTCGTCCTGATCACAATCCCTTTCAAATGTCAAATGAAGTATGTTAATATCTTTCAAATGACGAATTGATTGTGATAGATTTTAAAATTAGACAATAGCCCCCAGGTCTAACCATACGTACCTACAAATTATTTGTTTGGACGCCACAGGAAAACGGCCCAAAAATGTATGGAGCCTGAATCCTTTGGTTGATGATGATAATGAATAATAATAATAATGTTTACTTTCATAAGAGAGATAAAGTCAGCCTTTCTTTTGTCCTTCTCGCTCTCAGGCAGCATTGTTATCAGCTTATCTGCGACCACGCACATCGGTTCAACTGTACCTTTGAACGCCTGTGCTTTCTGTTCTTCGAACGGATCAAACTTAAGCATCTTACTGAAAAATAATGAAAAAACTGTGTTATAAAGTGCAACATTATATTATTAGAGCACTGCATTTTTTTGTTTTGCTTAGTTATTTAGGGTTTTCTTACGTAGTAAAAATTGTTTATTATTAAACATAGTGAATGTAGATCATATTTGGCGCGATCAGATAGTATATGGCGCGTTCGGCGGCAGTTAAGCAATTTTTACTATGGTCAATTTTGGAATGGGTGACCAAAAATTTATAAAGTATTGTGAGCTTTCCAATTCTCCATTTTCAGGAAACATGAGGATATTATCAACGGCATAATATCCTCGTCGCGGTGTGGAATTGTCTTTAAGCTCACCAATCCACATTGGCCCCACATGATAGTTATTACCATAATCATACCGTAGGTTTTCTCATCCATGAGGTAGGCTTCCGTATCAGCAGTAAAGTGACGGATTTAAAGCTGCTGTTAATAAATTATTAATAACTTAAAAAGATAAAAGAACCACAAAACTGCTATGAAATTATTGGAAGCGAAGTTCATTTTGCTGCCGAGAGATGGCGCTCATCCACTATTTTTAGATTTCTAATAATTAGAGTGTTTACTTCATTAAGTATTTTTCTATTAATAACAGTGTCAAAATTACTTACTTTAGCTCACATCCTTCTCTTAGTCTTCTATAAACATAACATTCTGAAAACACCCATGTATTTAAAAAATAACTTTGGTTCGGCGACGCTTCTATCCATTCGTTCCATTTTTTTGCTTCAGGAGTATCTACTTTCAATAATTCATAGTTTTTGTTCGTAACTAAGTCGCTTTTGAGTTTGCTGACAAATTGTATATATGAACGGAGGTCATTTTCCGACTGAAATAAAAAAAATATTATACAACAAGTAGCGCCATCTATTGGCAATGTAGTATAAACTTTTGTTTAGAGTCAATGATGTTACATAGATTGCATTTCTTATTTTATCGAGTTTTGTTAAAAAATACAGAAATACGATACAATTATTACATTTAAATTTTTACTTACTGCACCACAAGATGATTTGATGGCCGAAGCTTGCCTTGAACAGTAATCGATGACTTTTGTTAAAATCACTGGTAATCTTTCTTTCAGCGAATAATAAGCAAAACTCCTGTAAAAACAAATAAAAATACGTTATAAAGGTTTAAACGAAAAAATAAAATACAAAAAAGCAATCGCCCGAACAGGGACTTGAACCCTGGACCCTTGGATTAAAAGTCCAATGCTCTACCGACTGAGCTATCCGGGCTTCTGTAGCTCAAGCGAAATTATCAACAACTTTACGCAAGCACATATGAGATGACGTCATAACTGAATGTGGTTCATTATTATTTATTTTAGTTTAAAGTAAATAAATATGCGCAAATCTTATGTGTAAATGATAATATTACGACCACTAAGCTATTTCGGGTAAACAGTAATTTAAATTTTTAGGTCAATGTTACACAAAAATAGCTCTTATCAGATGCGCGATAAAGGCGAACAAGGCGCGTACAGATGTTTTAATTTACATGATGTTCTGTTGACAGTATATTTTCTTAGTAAATCCCATAGGTCTAAATCCAGCCAGCGTAGCATGCGCACCGCGACACGCTGTCGACCTGTCGTCGCTCATCTCGCGATGTTTGTCCCGCTCATATCAGTAATTCAGTATGGTGTGAGCGTGACATACTATACACTCGCGCGAGAAAAATGACGAGAAAGCTTTGTCGAGGTGCTCATGCTACGCATGCTGGTTGGTAATGGACACAGCTCTTAACTATTTTAATTAGCCAAATATGAAAAAAATGCTAGCTAAATTCTAGCTACCCATCATCTTTATAACTGTAATTCACCTTATTGGGATGCTTCACAAAGTAGAGTGGGTAAAATAGAAATAAAATAGAAAATAAATTAAGTACATAAAACATGAAATAACAATAGAATATTTCCAATTTATTGTGTTTTTTTGCAAGATCTGTTTTAGAAGTTGATAATTGTTGTTGCACTACAAAAAAACAACTGCCAACCCTGAACAAATAAAGACAATTTGATTTTCACCAAGAAATGGAAACACTTCACTAAACATTTATATTGAATGATCTAATCTTATTAAAAATAATCGTAATAGTAAAAGTATGCAATTTATAGCATCCTCTAAGTCTAATGACTTATGGATAAAGATAATACTGGGCTATTATTGAGTATTATTCCCATTGATAAAAGTTTACTTACATATTTAGCCAATGTAATTAAAATTCTTTAAAATTAATTTTAAATTCTCACATTTAAAAATAAATAAAAGAATCCAAATCATGAATCTATGTCCCATTGGTGGGTTATAGCCCATTCTACTTACTTATCTATCGATAATGAAAGCCAGCTGATGATGGGACACTTGTGGCCGAGTTGACTTTTTCCAATATTTTTCTATTTAAAATTTATTTATTTATTTATCGTTTATGGATAGCTAACAGCTTATAAACATACATATAACAACAAACATATAAAACTAAAAGCTATTGACAAGCTACCACATGTAGTAATCAAAAGAATTTGATCTTAAAGTAAACGTAGCCCAGAAGGGACAGGTGCGCAACAATATTAAACTAAACAACAAAACATTAAACTAAAGTTTAAACAATAACTTAATAACAGTCGTGATGCTGTTGAAAAATAAATCAATACTGGCGTCAGCGTTATTGATGGCGGAACAAGCTCTAATAAGGAAACTGTTATCATAAGTATGAAATAGCATTGAAAAATGTAAAAATGCACAAGCTTTATCCCTTATTTTGATATACTCTCTTTCTAACAGTAAGACTAAGGTTTGCAACTATTAATGGGAAGCATTTTTGTGCTAAAATGAAGTTTCGTTATGTGTTTACACTTTCTAAAACTGACTAATAATAGCACCCAATTGCATTAATTATATAAATAAAGTGGCTGTCACATACATTGGACATGACGAATCTATAAGGGTTTCGTTTTTTGCCATTAGGATACGAAACCCTAAAAAAGATGTATGAGACGACAAACCAATTTTTTTTTAAAATCACCTTCATCAAGAGTTGGTACCATAGTTACTACATGTTGAATGAAAAAGAAGATTGTTGGTCAGAGTGTCGTCTTACAATTAAAAAGTTGACAGAGGTGTCCAGAGAACAGATATATCTATTGTTTCTCTTCCTAGGACCTGAGAGGTTAAAGCTTATAAGAATCTTATAGGTAACTCAATAGCAGTTTAGCAGTAATATGGATTTTAGTATCAGTAATTATTTACAAAGTGGTCATTCTACAAATTATTATTGTAGAATGACCACTTTGTAGAATGCGATTGCTTCGTATTCTCATAAGCTGGTTTTAACTTTTCTGGTTATGCTTCAGTCGCTGTATATTACGAAGCACCGATTTGACCCTAGATTTTGAAAAAATATACAAGTAAATATTGTGCAGGTACATACTTCTTAAAAGTGCCTTGCAACGGCATATTGATGGGAGTAGAGGTCCCCAACAAGGGGCAAGGCTTTTCCACAGTAATAAAAGGGCCTCCGTAAATAAAATCTGGTTTTGTTTTGAACTCGTCGTCATCCTCAACTTCAACTATTGCTGCTGTTTTTGAAGAAACTTTCGATGGTGGTGACGGAGGTGACTTTACGTTAGATTTACTCATTTTTTTGGAGTTTTAAATTTTATTATAAACATTATACGAAAAATTTTGAAAACATTGAGGCTGCGAGCTCTGAGACGAGAATTTTGAAATTGACAGCAATGACATTGAAGTATCATTGACAGTGACAGTAGATATAGAGTTTAAAAAGACTGTTGGCTCGTAATTAAAGTAATCTCCCATTTTTTTTTGTAATAGCATCTATTATTAATTGAGGAGTAGGCGAACAGAAAGTAACATTTCCATTTTTTGTCATTTTTTTTTTTTTTTTTTTTTTAGTATCGCAACACTGAATTCCACCATATACATCTACTTTTGCCTCTCAAGATGTGTCATTTCCTGTTGAAATAAGCTACTAAAAGTTCAAAGTTCCTCCAAAAAGTAACCTTTCCTCAATTTTTATATCGATTTTTAAGGCATCGACAAAGACTTTTACAAAAAGTGACATGTCCCTCAAGAAATGAATTTACTTCATAAATATTCTGACAAAACGCTACTTTTCCTAAAATAATTTTGGCAACACTATCTTTCTGTCAATGTTTTGATCGATTCGATACATGACATGCTGCACATGGCATAAAATTTGTATTATGTTATTAAATAAATTGTATTTGTGATAATTTTCACCATGGCTGAAGTATCTGTGGAAAAAATAAACCATGGGAAACGCAAAAAAGATGTTGGGGTGAGGAGAATCCTTGCAGAACGAAATAACAGGTAAGTTTAGTAGATGTTTATAATGCATTTTTCTGTTTGTTTCTTTGTGGTCAATGAACATAATGAAGAAGCTATTAATTTATTATTACAGATATGTTGATAAGGATCCGCTGGGGGTTAATTTCACCCGACCATGTAATCATCCTCCGAAGAGTAAATTTCAATGTTCAAAGTTTAATATGGCAGATATATTGCGCAACAAGAAACTTCTATTTAAGTGTATTGGAAAAGAAAAACAAGATATCTATTTATGTCGACTGATATCACCGTTTCCACCCCAGCGTCATCGTGACAGCAAATGTAAAGGAAAACCTAAACCCAGGACGTTTTCGACAACATATTTTTTGTTGAAAAATAAAAGGATGGCTCAAGTATGTAAGAAATATTTTATGGCTGTTAATGGTCTGGGCGTGCGACGTTTACACACTTTAGCTAAAACTGTTTCTGAAGGCAAAATTCCTACAGAAAATAGAGGTGGAGACAGGAAGGCAAAAAAGTATTTGGCAAAAAAAGAGAGTGTAATAGCTTTCATAAAAAAACTAAAGGCAGTTGAAAGCCACTATAATAGGCAGAAGTCTAAACGAGTTTACCTATCTTGTGATTTAAATATGGCAAAGTTACGTAGAATGTATAACAACACCGTCAGCAGCGAATTGCAAGTGAGACCAAAACTTTTCCGGAACATATTTCTTACAAACTTCAACATTGGCTTCAAGTCTCCAGCTTCAGATGTCTGTGGACTATGCATATTATTAAAAAACAGATTGAAATCAGAAAACGATTCACAGAAAAAAGCAGAAATCATGACAGAAAAAAGGATTCATATTCTAAAAGCTAATGCTTTCTATGATTTAGCAAAACAAGTAGATGAAAATTCAATTTCTTGTTGTTTTGATCTGCAACAGATCCACCCGCTACCCAAAAACCCTATACAAGACGCCTATTATTCCAGGCAAATTTCATATTACACTTTCTGCATAGTAGGCATGAAATCACAGTCCCCACACTTCTACGTCTGGACGGAGAATCAAGCTGGGAAGGGCTCTGTTGAAATAGGCTCAGCACTAATTTCATATTTGACAAAAACTTTGGTTATTGGTCCCCACATCAAAGTTTTGAGACTCTTCTGTGATGGCTGTGGGGGCCAAAATAAAAACTCCCATATTGTTCATACATTATTGCACTGGCTTACAAAAATGGCTCCCCCAAATCTAGAAGAAGTCCACCTAACCTTCCCAGTTCGGGGGCATTCGTTTCTCCCCGCAGATCGGGTGTTTGGTCGCGTTGGTAAAGAACTGAAGGTACATCCAATCATAACTCTAAAAGAAGAATATGATGAAATTTATTCCAGATTTGGGGTAGTTCATAAGTTAGGTGAACACTGGGAGTTGTTTGATATTAAAGGGTTAGAAGAATCCTTTAAAAAGATTGACAAAATACAGGATATGAAAAGGATACATTTGAAGAAAGTAACTGTTAACTCTAAAATACAGGGCAGAATTCAAACTTATGAAAACTTCAAATTTAGCACAGGCGATGAACCACTGATTAATTTACTAAAAAGAAAAAAGTCGTACGACTCTGTGACTTTAAACAAACTACGAACAGGGCGTTTAATAAACAGAGCTAAGGTACAGGATGTGACTAATTTATTAAAAAAAATATACGGAGAGGAATGGGTGAATGATGAGAAGCTGCAATGGTACAAAAGTATATTATTCCATGAAGAGGACTATGGAGACATTGGTGAAGATGAAGGAGAGATGGAGGCTTTATGTGATTGTTCTGAGTTAGAGGCACCATGCCTTCATATTTAATATCCTAAGTATTTTTTTTTAATTAAAACCAACTATTTTAAACTGTGTTTTATTTAATTATCTTCATTTTCAAAAAAAGTAACATTTCCATTCATATTCTATCAAAAAGTCACAATTCCAAAAAGTAATCTGACAAAAGGTAACATTTCCATTAAGGTCCAACAAAACGTCACTTTTCCAGTTTTGTAATTAAAATAATTTAAAAAATAATAAACAGAAAAACATAATTATCAGAATAGTCAGTAGAGCTATCTCATTTTGTTATTTTTCCGAAGTTAAATCTTAAAAAAACAATCATTTACACACTTTTATTAGTTTTTGGCAATTTCCCTAAAAAAATGAAAAATGGAAAAGTGACTTTCTGTTCGCCTACTCCTCAATTTATATTACAGCATGTTTTAGGAAAATAATTTGTGATTCCAAAAAGTGGTCGCGGCTTATAACAGTGCATTTAAAGTTAAATGTAAACAAATATGTATTTTGGATTTGGCTGGTTAGAGTCGAGCACAAATTATAGGTAGGTAGTACGTACGTAGTATATTATTGTATACGTACAAAAATAAAATAAACTCAAATCTTCTTCTTCTGTTTTTTTTGGACTAATTATCTTTATTAATTAAATTAATTAAATTGATTAATTCCACAGTTCCTACCTCAAGCCTACCAACACTCCGATAGGTCCAAATAATATAAATCGTAATATTCAATGAAATACTCACAAGCCGTAAAAACCGCACATAACTTCATTATTGGGCGTCAAGATTCGCATCACCGGCATGTTTTCGGTATCAATCGTCCAACCAGAGGTCACCATTTTTCACAATAACAAAAATATGTATTAGAAGAAGCAAAAGCAACACTCGATAACAAACTGAAACTGCGTTGTCTGAAGAAATGACCATGAATTTGTTGGATCTAATTATAGACCTCCCTTTGCTGCCGCCGGTTGCCCTCATTTCCTTTTGTTAAAGTTTTAAGAGTAGCTAGCTGAGTATGTCAAAATACAATACACAGAGAGCCTAGAATAGAAAAAGAGACTAATAAAGCCCTTTTGCACTACTTAAACTAAACTTAAAGAATACCTATGACTATTCTTCTTCTTCTTCATCCAATACCGTTTCCGCAACTCGACGACTTTTTGCGCCTATTTTGCGTCCGGAGGGTGTTGGGCCGGATCACTCCAGCCATCCCAGCTCAACCAGGAATGCTCCCAGTGCCTTCACGTCAGAGACGGCTTCCCGGAGACTGTCTGGTGAGCCGAGGTACTTCGCCCGGTAAGGGGCTACTCCGTCACAGTCCAGCAGGACGTGAGCAGCTGTCTCTTCTTCCTCCATGCAACCTCTGCATAGTGGGCTGTCAGTGACACCTAAATTAAAAAGGTGCTTGTTAAAGTTGCCGTGGCCAGTGATGGCCCCTGTTATTAAACGTAACAGCGGTCTACTGAGTTTAAGGAGAGCTCTGGAGAGACGAGCATCCGCGCGCGGTAGTGCTAATTTAGCTTGTCTGCACGTCTCCAGTGAGTCCCAGTAGTTTTGATGCAAGTTAGCTGTGTGCTCACGGATCTTACCATCATACCAGCTAGCCGGGATGGGAGCAAAAGGTTCTGGTCCAAGAGGGGTAGAATCTGAACCCCGCCTCGCTATGACTATTCTTATCTAACTACATTAATCTGAATAAAAATTGATTTGCACTAAACCTTTTAAGACGTTCTTAAATGCACTGAGGCCACTCTTACTCTTAACTTACGCCTAAGGCTTAAGCGTCCTAATATATTTAAGAAGAGCCGCCAGGCGATTCTTCTTAGTGCTAAGTTTAGTGCATAGGGTAGCCATTGTCAGGCTCGTGTTGATTTAATTACCATATTTCTCCAAAAATGCACTAGCGTGGGAACTGCTTCGCATAGAAAACGCTATTAGACTTTCTCTCACACACTGGTTGACCCAGTGTGAGAAAAGAGTACGTTAGGTATATATAGGTACCCATTTACCTAATAATTAAGAGCGACCGCCGCCGCCGGCGGTTTCACCAGCGTGGTTGCCATTCCCGTGAAAATAATATGAAATATCGGGATAAAAAGTACCTACTTGTCGAATATTTTAATCCAGCACTATTATGTTATCTACTATATTTGTGTCAAACAAATTCCATCCATCCGTTCAATTTTGACAGATACCGATTACAACACCCTATATTTAAGATTTAATTTTGATTTTGACAGATTAGGGCTTTCTATTGCCAAAACCTGGCTACAGCCACAGAATATATACCAACACCTTACGGTACAGAAATTTCATTCCCGAGTTTAGGTATGATAAACGCAAGCGTCCGGTCACCGGACTAGTCTCAATAGTCTGCCCTAGCAGATTGATGCGAGACGGCAGACAGTTATTGTACTATGAACGCTATAAGCAAAGCAGAAGGTTGAAATTAGATTGTTTTCCAGAATAGTAGGTAAATATCTCGGGGATTTTGCGCCGCTTGTATGGAAGTGAGACAGGCCTGCAGCTACAAAATCGAAAAATCGACGTGGGAAGCACATGTCTTGTTTTTAAGGGTTAATATCTCTGATTGACCTGCAGTTACATCTTAGCAAAAATAAAAATACATTTGGCATTTTTTCGACAATTTATTATATTTAAAGACATATCAATATAAAATTGTACACAGTGTACCGAATTAAAATAACTTTTAAATCCAAACCTAAACGCATTCCTTTATCATTCATTGAGCAGTTAAAAATCAACCTTAACAGAATACTCATTAGAAATGTTTTACATTTAGCAAGTTAAAAGTTCATAGGTATCGAGAAATCATTTTTGGCTTTTTTTATTTCATTATATTTGATACAAATTTTACTATGCAGGAGGTAGTGCTGTGACCATCGTATGTATCGTTACATAAGGGTAGATGCACAATACTATAGAAGTTCAAATAAATTACAAGCCACACTATTTTAAAAAGCTACTAATAGCAAGTACCTATGACAAAAAAACTTAATAAATTTAAATTACCGATGGTTTTTATCTATCTACATTTGTATATTTTTTACTGTAGGGTAGGCCTACAATACAACCTAAATACGAAGAAGTAGGTACCTTTGTATTTTTTATGTTCAACTTTACGAAGCTGTCAACTTTCTCCAATCAACTTAGAACTTTAAAAAACTAGATGTTGAGTTCGAAATTGTATGAACAATATTTGGCATATTGTACAAACCCGTAATAATTGCCGTTGACTTTACTTATATACTATTTCCGATAGTAACAATACTATTGGCACAGACAATAAAATTGAAAATTGCACAACAAATACCGCTTCTAGTAACCTTGATGAAGTGCTGTTAACTGTTACTTAATTTATGCCTTTGCATACCATCTAGATCTCAACAATATTATAATAAAAGGCCCTATCCTAATTGGCCATCAGCATCGGCAAGCAAACAACGGCATTAAGCGTTCATCGCGCGACCGTCAGTTAGGACAGAAAGTCAGTGTGCTTAGTGAGAATTTATTCTACTCACGGTCGATAGTGAGCGCGTTAGGTTTTTGTATGGCGGTGGTGCAGTCCGTGGCGTAATCCGCTAGATGGCGGGCCGCTGATTTCATCCAAAAAATCGACGTGCTCACTATTCGCACTAAGCACTCCGTACACATCATTATGTTTGATCGCACGATCAAGCGATATACAATTAGTACAGAGCATAAAGCATAAAGATTCAAAAAGAATAATGCCTATCTAAAATTATTTGAGCTCAAAGAACATTTGTATGTTCCTAATTGTATCCAATACACAATCATAACCATATTTGGCTTCGCCATAATTAAATCTAAATATATTCAATGAAAACAATACTCGTATATTTATAGGAAACAGTAACCACATCATAATAAGACAAAAAACATAATATTTAATTAAAACTAGCAAACACTGTTAAAACATCAATCTTATTCTACTAAATGCCAATTCAAAATCAGTTATTTAAAAAAGGGGGTTATACTCCAAATTAAAACTTATAAAATAACAAACATGATCATTAATTAGTCAAATTATAATAATGTATCAAATGAGCAAAGTATGATCGAAAATGCGTACAGCTGTCAAAAATAGAAAATGTTGAAGTTATACATGACTCAATCATGTATAAGATAAAATATATACCTACATGATTGAGTCACGTATAAAATATGTCTGTTTTAAAGCAATTCAATAATATAAAAGTATTCTTAATATAACTGAATTATGGTTGTGATCATTCTGAAAATAAATTGGAAAATTGTCGAATATAATTTGCTTAATATCAAATTGGTTTAAAACAGACTCATCTAAATTAGGTTAAGATTATAAAAAAAATTGTTTGTCTACAATGGAAAAGGAGTTATGGGATTTTGGCATTCATAGGCCAGTAATATGGTTCATAATAATAATTGTGTCAATTTTGTAAAATGATGTTTAGAAAATAAAATAATATGTCTAAATAATAAAATATTACTATACCTAAGTCTGTTTTGTAAAGTATCAAATGAGCAAAGTACGATCGAAAATGCAAACAGCTGTCAAAAATAGAAAATGTTAAAATTCACAATTGAGTCATACATAAAATAAAACAGTTCTTCTGTTTTAAACCAATTCAATAATTAGAAAAAGTATTCATAGTATAACTGAATTATTTACTGTTATTGAATATTCTAAAGATAGTTGGAAAATTCTAAAATAATAATTTTCTACATATCAAATTGGTTTAAAACATACCCATCTAAATCAGGACTAACATTAAAAAACAATTGTTTGTCTACAATGTAAAAGATTTTGATATTCATTGTCCAGTAATATAAGGTTCATAATTGTGTCAATTTTGTAAAATAAATGTTTTGTACTTATAAGGCATGTAAGTACCTATGTTTATGAAAACAACTTTATAAAAATCATACTGAATAGTTATTGCATCTACTTATTTATAAACTTAGTTATAGAGTATTACAATATGATCATGCATTACATACAAGATCGTATTGAGATTATGAACTAAATTATTAAATGTACCTACTAAATAGCATAATTATAAGAAAAAACATTTTTAGTCAATAACTGTAATAAAAATTCGAAAGTTGGAAAATTAGTCTAAAATAATAATTATCTTCTTATTAAATTGGTTTAAGGTGGTACGACTTCCATACAAACAAACATTGCACATTAATTGGTTCATCAAACATTAATAATTCATAAATACATGTGCAACTAACTCGTTTCAGTTATTTGTTTGCGCGAAATTATAAAAAATATGTACTTTCATACATTAGCTATATAAATGCGATTGGTCACACACACATACGTAGAATTATTGAAATTATAAAATGTTAGATATTCGTGTTTTATGTATGAATGTAATTTTTTTTAGTATTTCGCGCAAACAAATAACTGAAACGAGTTAGTTGCGCATATATTTATCAATTATTAAGGTATGATGAACCAATAATTATGAGATTTTGATATTCATTGTCCAGTAATATAAGGTTCATAATTGTGTCAATTTTGTAAAATAAATGTTTTGTACTTATAAGGCACTTAAGTATGTTTATGAAAGCAACTTTATAAAAATCATACTGAAAAGTTATTGCATCTACTTACTTATAAACTTAGATAAAGAGTATTACAATATGATCTTGCATTACATACAAGATCGCTTTGAGATCATGAACTGAATTATTAAATGTACCTACTAAACAGCATCATTGTAATAAAAAAACATTTTTAGTCAATAATTGTAATTAAAATTCAAAACTTAATTATATGTTTCACTTAGTCTAAAAAAAAGAATAAAATCTCAAAATAGACAAAACATGATAAACTTGTTCACAGTTTAAAAAACATTAACTTTATAAACTCCATTTCTGTGGAATGTAGTTACTTAATTAACAATTTTACTTCCTTTTTAAGGAAAAAAAAACAAATGTTAGTATTTACTTAGTTATCTCTTATTACCTTTTTGGTCAGTGTTTATATTGAATCCTTTTTAAATATTTAAAATAAGTGTTTTCAAATTAAAAGTTTAATGTTAATTCAAGTCTAAAAGATCAGTCTAAAGTCAGTTTGAACAGCATTAAAATAAAATTGTTCTTTGAAATTCAATGTTTTCAAAATTTTCAATTTTGAATAGTTTGAATTCTCTTTGAAATTAAAAAGAAACAAGTAATTTATAGATAAGAAAATAAAAAATATCTACTGAACATAGAGCTTCAGTTGAATTGTATAGTTTTAACATAAAAAAATACAATCAAAAGACTCTTCTCTTTGTTTTTTTTTTCATTTCCTGCTGAAATGGATAACCAATCAATAAATATCTTAAAAGCTTCTGTGATATTACATTGAAAAAATATGCAATGTAAATTATAAGTTTAGTACCTCTTTCTGCCGTTGCTCTTGATTCTTGTGTTCTTTAAGGTGATGGTGGTAGACTGTAATGGTCTACCATTGTTGCTGCTTCTCAGGACAGGGCAGTAAGTTCTACAAATGAGGAAAATACAAAATAAAATATATAACAATTTTCTTAAAGCCCAACAGTCTACTTCTCTATAAATAATTTACATTAATTTACTGTAGATACGTAAACTTGTTTTTTCCTCTTTTTGTTGTATTTTAGTTTGGGTTTGTTTTTAATTACTTTTTATTTTATATAAGTATCTAGTAATTTTCACTATTATTATTAATTGATCATGCTGTGTACACTATTTGTGGATTATTGTCTAGCCTACTTTCATTGTTATACAGTTTCAGTTAATAATAAGTTACCTAAAAATAAATAAATAAGTTATTTTAGGCTTGCCAGATTTTAAGGACTTGTAGGATAAGCAGTGCTGAAAGTACTGTTTTTGTCTAAACTGCCAAGTCAGATTTTTATGACAGGTTAGGTCATTTCTGCGCCCTGTGCCTGGGCATCGCCCTAGTTACCTCACTGAGGATAAGAGCCGTTTAGAGCGACTCTCTGACCCAAATTTCTCATTATTAAGTTTCACAAACAGCTGATCAATTGAAGCAACTTGAGTATAATTTCTTGACAAGATCATATCATATTACAAAATAACCACCTAGATTTATTAAAATAATCCAAAGCAAATTACAAACATACATAGTATGATGCACACATAAAAAATGTTAAAAGTTGTTCAAACTTGTTGTACTTACATTGTATGGGCATCATCTCCAGTAGCACCACAAGTTGAGCAGACATGAGACCTCAAAATAGGGCAGGTGACCACATGCCTGTTTCCCACAATCTCCTTCACAGTATGAGTCATGTATACTATCGGAGTTTCCCCGTTCTTGCGACAGAAAGTGCAAATCTTCTCCATATTTATATCTTGATTCATTCTTGAAGAACTTGGACCGAAGTGGTTGTATATATTCCTTCGGTACGGTGGAGGGGGAGTGGGGAAAGATAGTGTTGTGCTCGAAGAAGGTGACACACTAACTGTGGAGGTCGGGGAAATGTTGCTGGAGCAAGCAAAGGATGGGGTTCTAGTTGACGATTTTACTGGTGTTCTGAATTCATAGCCCCTGTTTTCTGTAGGGAACAACTCATAGAAAACGTTTTGAGTGTAATTCTTTTGCTCGATCATTATTTTATGGTTTGGAGGAGTCTGCGAGATGTTAGGGAATTCCTGCCATGCTGCCATATCATTGTCCATGTTCTTAATGGGAGACAGACTGTCGAATGTTGGTGTTGGTTCACTGCACCCTAAGATCCTTCTGCCAACGATTGGTCGGTGCCGTTTAGTGGGGAATGGGGTCTCAGACATTGTGTGTTTGACTGGAATAGACCGAGAATCCATCATTCTGTTTCTTGTAGGTGGAGGAGACATGTGCGGGAAGACCTCTGGTGATGTAGAGTCAGCCGAGCTTGAAGAATGATTCGCCATTGTAGAGTTGAGAAATGGAGAATGCATGTACGACGAATTGTATGCTGTTGGTGGTAGCTCTGGGCGTAATCGCATCTCTGAAAGAGGTATACGTCTAATTAACTATCGATAGATTTTCAACGTATCGTTGTAAAAATACTTGACAGAAACACCAAATCGACACACGAAACACAACTCATTGGGAAGAGGCAAATCTATAGATTCGCGTACGAAATATTTATTTTTATTTATGCTCATATTCCTATAGAATCAACAATTATAATATTAATAGCTCTAATCAAAGAAAATAATTAACTTTTAGCACAACTTACCATTTTCTGTAGGTCTTGGAAACAATCTGTTTATTTCGTTCATGTAATCATACATATTTTTTGAAGGATACATTTTCAATCTGTAAGTAAAGGTTATTTCATTGTTTAAATCTCGTAATTACATAGGCTTGTGATAAAATATTTTGGTAATTTTTGTTAGTATTCCATTTCCATTTCATGTTCTCTAAAAGTTTACAGGAAACGCAACTGCACTTTGGACCAAACATTTGAGAAACCTTTATTTCCTAGATAATTTCTACAGGAGACACATTATGAATAAATAAAATAGTAAGTATTTTAAAATTAATTGAAAATTAAACATAGATAACTTTCTTTTATCAGAGTCATCGTCTTTTTCTAGGAAATACAACAAATCAGTGTTTTTCAGTTAACGCACTAGTAACTAAATAATCATCATAAAAATTAAATAGTACAGGAGAATAGTTTAAAAAGCGACAAGTAAGTTTATTTTGAAATGAGGAATACTAATGAATACATCGATTTTATAATTTCAAAGACATCAAACGAATTTAGAATAATTTAAATATCACAATATTTAGTAGGAAATGAATATACTTACACCCAAATAAAGACAATACAATATTCGTAACTTAATACAACTCTACACACAATCACACTTAATTTTTGAATATTTTTTTCACAGTTCCTTCTCTGACAATGTTTCGGCGAAAACTGATTTTTTCTAAATATTTTTGCGACCTCAAACGACGCCGACAACACACTGGTAGCCCAGTGGTTACAAAATAACATTGATAGTAGGTTCGATTCTATACTCAGCTTAGTTTTTTGTTTTAATTTTTATTGATTCATTGATTAAATACTATTTGATTGATCTACCAACATTTAATACGTTTCATACAAGCTTATATTTAAAAAATATGACTATAGTTTTTGTATGTACAACAGTCACTCATCATTTGCAATGACCTATAAACACTAACTGTGGGTAGCACCAAGTTTTTTTTACGTTAATATACTTTTACTTTTACAGGGTTTATGGTTTAAAAATGTAAGTAATTTCTCAGTTTTGACAAGCAAATTTCAGTTTTCCTTTATGAATACGTAAGATTAATTTTTGCTGCAACCGGCGGTAAGCAACCTTGTCACATAACGAAACGAAAAAAACTGAAAGTAGGGCACTTACCTATAAATAGAAGTGCAATGTAGAATGCACCATTGATGCCATGGGTGGCACCGACTCCAAAAAGTGTATTTTGAAGACGGTTTCTGTTGTAATTATGGGGTTTTATTATTTATTTTGGTATTTTTTGTTTTCATTTTTATATTTTCCTTTTTGAAGTTAATTTTTAATTTTTTGTTTTTTTTTTTGTGTTTGCTCAGTACTTTTTACCATGTTCATCGTGAATTCGTGAGGAGCTTAATTGCTTAGGAATCGTTTAACACGCGTGATATACCTACTTAGTATTTAATAGTTTCGATGAACATGTGTGGTCTTCATCATACGTTCCACTATACCAAATGGTGCTTCATGGAAGCAACTGCACGAGTTACTTTAGAAAACACCGAAATCGATGTAGGTGTGCCTATAACATTTGAAGAGTTTGCTTGATTTCTCCAGGATCCCGTCATTAGGTCCTGTCTTGACGATAATGAGACCAATATGAAAGTATACCCTTTCAAACAAAAAAAGAATTATTCAAATCGGTTCATAAATGACCGAGTACCTATTGAGATAAGAAACATTAAAAAAAACACGAATTGATAGCGGTAATCGGTTATAAACGCATTATGTACCTATGTTAGTAAGAAAAATTTTGTCACGTGCAAATAAACCACAATAGATTTGTAGGTTATTAAGGTTAGAATGTAGAGAAGGGGGATGTTTGGTTAAATTAGGTCAGCACACACAAAAACCCGTGAGCCGAGCGAGGGAAGCGAGCGTACCGCGGTAGCGGCCATTCTATAATATAACCATGTTCGTTTAGCCACCACGACCAATGGTTATCATCATAATAACAGGATTAAAAATATTAAATACCACCTTTTAAATTTATGTAAGTATATGTCGCAGCCAACTGGTTAAATCAGCCGATCCCGTTAATTAAACGCCGGGAAAAAATGCCTAGGCCGATCGTTGGTGGAACCAGCATCACTTAACGTCCAACTAGTTGGCTTATTATAAGTTAGCCCTTTGAAGCTGGCTGACGTAAAATCAGCCAGGTGACTTAAATTTACTTTAATTTACATGCTCCAAGATCGCTGTTTTATACGTATACTTATACGTTTTGCACTATGGTTGTTTCTTTTTTCAATTGTGTTGTGTCAGTACCATGAAATTATTAAGTACGAACTTAATAATTCCATGGAACAAAACAAAACTGATTAACTTTGCTATGTAAACCAACTTTGTACCTAATGACCATTAAAAAGAGAGTATGACATAATGCAACGCGAATAGCAAACGAATGAACTTATACGTACGTTATGAGGAGGTTTCGAGATCCATATAAAGTAACCGTGAAAGTATAAGTAAAAGTATTACACAAGCGTTGTACTAACCAAATATTATAGACACTACAACTAAGTTTTACGATATACGTTTTTACGTAAGTACGTTACTTTATAGGAATTCGTAATTTTTTATGAATGTTTGAGCAATCGGCCGATAGTATAAAATTAGTATATTGAGATTAAAATAATTCATCTTTATTATCAACAAGTTGTGAGTGAAGCTACCTCAAGTTACAAAGGATAGCCGTCGCCTTTCGGCACCTTTCGGCTTTTGTACAAACGAGCCGCCAGCCGCCACCCGCAGCGCGGCACGTGTAGGTTTGTTTGTTCAACTCAACAACAGATGGCGCTTACTCGCATAAATACATTATTATAAAAATGTTGACACGCGATTTCTTTATCATATTTGATTGTAAATTTTGTTTTTTTAAAGAGAACAATAATTGGAACTGTTTTTATAGTACGTTAGATGTTAAATTGTGATTTCGATTTAGATTTTGGTATTTATATGTACAGCGTCCTAGGATGTGAATAATGTATTAGGATTTGTTGGAGCAAAGAATAAGTCGCTTTCCACCGATAGATGTCAGCTAAAAAATAAAATAAAAATTTCATTTTTAAATTATTTTACGAAAGTAAAATGATTAACTATTATTAATTAGCTATTATTATTATTAACTTATATTAAAAATAGTTCACACAGTTAAAATAACCGATTGAGTACATAAAAAGGAGGAGGTTATACATTTGTCAGTTAGTATCTTTTATTTTTTATTAATAAATAAAAAATATTTCTTACACATACACCAATCAACCTAGCTAACCCCAAAGTAAGCACTGTGTTATGATTGTCATATGAATGAGATACTAGGTTATATAAATATGTAAATATAATTCATTATACAAGAATGGAGAAAATTGAATAATTCTCCCCTGGTAATGCCATGGTTTATAAGTAGCATTGCCTTTTCAACCAAGACAGATACTCAATTGAAGACTATGTACGTTCTGGACAACTTATGGACACACGAAATCATCTAGAAAATAAAAAATATATGTGTGGAACGGTGCCCGCCTGCAAAAAAACTAGCTTGTAGCAATGGTCGGAGTATCCGATAAAACTATTTAGAATATTTTATGATTTTGTAATTTTTGCATTTTTCAATGCTATTTATAAACTAAGTGAATTCACTTGTGGCCGAGTTAATTTTTTCCAATATTTTTCTATTTAAAATTTACCATTACTATTTAGAACATTCTAGATCATCCTCTTGGGATGACTAAGGTCAGGTCAAGGACCAGTCAGACCAAGGTATGGTGGGTTCCAATAACGTTTTTCAATTCATCGACGATCGATTCATTTTTTTTTTCGATGATTTTAACAAATTATTTGTGCGATCTGAGGAATGTTTATGGACGCATATATATTAAAAATGAAAAATATAGTTTTATTTAATCTCTAACGTCTTCTCCTCCTCGCTCCTCTTACATCACCGGGGTTACCATCGTCTATTAGAAACCAGCATGCCAATCATGCCATAAGAACGTTTTGTTTTTATTGTAGTTGACACTCTAAGGCTGCGTCCGGAGTCACTTCCGTTAAAATAACAACCTTACCTTATGGCTGTGTCCTGGACGCCAGCGGCCAAAGCGGGCGGTGCGGGCGACGGAACACGCTCGTCGAGATCTCATACAAATCTATCAAGACGCGCATGCCACCGCGCGCACCGCCCGCTTCGGCCGCTGGCGTCCAGGACACAGCCCTAAGGTAAGGTTGTTATTTTAACGGAAGTGACTCCGGACGCAGCCTTAGAGTTACGTAGTATGAAATAGCATGATAAGATTGAAACAATACTGCGCTAAGAGATGGCCTCCCGCCGAGCAATCGGTGAACAATACTCGTAAGTACATAAAAAACTTTTTCATGTCATATTCTGAAAGTAACTCATAACTTGCCTAAAATGCGGGTTGAAAGTGATATGTGGCGGCCCTAGGGCTGTAATAAATTTGAGAAAAGAATAGGAGGTGTCATGTCAAATCGATATATGTAATCTCTTTGGACTTTTATTTACCAAAGGTATGTAGGCAAAGGCACAGAAGCCTATACAGCTTATTTTGCTACATTATAAAATAATTAAAATCGTAGAAACCTTACAAAATTTTTTTTAGAATATTCTGTTTGTTTTTACTTTCCTTATATTCAAAATGAAAAGTAGAGTGTTTACTTCGGGTGTATGGACCCATAACAGTCTCGAACTATCGGCGCCCTCACTTCGTTCGGGCGCCAAAACACTCGACTGTTATGGGTGTCATACAGCCCTTGGTAAACAATCTACTAATACACGACGATTGACAACCTCCCTCTTCTTTTGAAGTCGGTTAAAAAATATCGAAAAATCTAGCGCTCGGCTTGCGTGTGCCCATTAGGCCTTTGCACCTGTGTGTGCTCCGCACCCCTTGAACCCCCAGGTAAAGACGGCCCTGATTGTTGTAAGTCTGCCTACCGCCTGGCTAGCTCTCTCCAGCTTATCATGACATCATGACAACAATTATGTTTTGAAAAGGTTAGCGATAAGATAGCCACTTCCTCAGTGATTGAGGATTCCGTCCGGGAATGATTCTTTGTTTGTATACCTGTACGTATAAGTATAGATCGTCATCGTCGTCATCAGCCATTTTTAATGTCCCCGCTGCTGGGGCACTGGCCTTCTTTATGGATGGATAAGGAGAGTGGGCCATGACCCACCACGCGGGCCCGATGTGGATTGGTGAGATGAGACAGCCAGGCCAACGGCTTAACGTGCCTTCCGAAGCACGGAGGAGGTCGAGATAATAAATTTTTGGTCACCCATCCCGTGACCGACCATTGCGAAAGTTGCTTCACCTCAAAAACCGCAGGCCAAGCGCGCTAACCACTGCGCCACGGGCTCTTCAATAAAATTATCAAAGTTAGGTACACTAGCCTAGTACCTTTTGTCTTGTTTAAATTAAGTAATAGAATGACTAGGTATCCAAAATGTGGAAATCAAATAAACACATTCATATGACATTTAATTTGTTCCAGTTATATGGGAACTGAATGTATTAAACAGATGTTCTCCCATAAATTTAGAACCACAATCTCAGCGAAATAATCCAAGAAGATTACTTACTACAAGAACATATGTTCCTAAAGATCTAGATTTGGTAACTATATTACAAGTAGAGAGCTTTGTGCAATCTGCGATAGTAATCTGATATTGTTTCCACGGTGTGCACTTGTGTGCACGTGTGATAAACTTACCTACTTTTAAACAGAGGGTCTTTTCAAGTGGCGAGTTTTCTATTCGTTTGAACTCTAACGCAAACTTAAAAGTTTAAACATAAGCAATAGCTTAGATAATATCATGTTATTTTATTCTGCTTTGTATAATCGAATATTCGCCACTTGTTTGGGCTGGATGTTCAAAATGACGCAGACTGACCCCCATATTCTAAGTCGTTCCTCCAAAACTCTTTATACTCCACTCAACCTCGTCGTGGGTAAAAATGGTAGTGTGCGCTAGCCTAAGCGAGTCACACATTACGCAGATACGATAATATTTTATCTGCGTATAAAAACTTATTTATCTGAAGGCATCACACATTAGACAGATACGATAATATACGAGTTGATACATTCACTCGGAATCCTTCAGACTGAGTAGACTTGTTTTTTTGGTAAGGATTGTTTATACAGCGTGTTTAAAAATGAGTTCGCGTTTTACAAAAAAAACGCGTTTATTGCTTCTCGATTTATTAGACAGACAGCCCAAACTTGCCCATTCATCATATTTTGAAATTAACATTTTAGTGAAACAATGTTTTAAGACAAAATAAAAATGACAGTTTTATCACAATTTCTTAGCTTTTTATATTGTTAAATGAAACGAAAATTAATGTAATGAAATAATATGTATTAAAATAAACTTTAAAAAAGTGCCGTCAGTTTTGCCCTACCACCCATTCAAGACTCTTTTAACCATCAAGAACAACGGGCGCAAGAAACTCATCAGCTTTATCACAGGAAAATTACGATTATTACAATATCTGTATCGGCATTCAATACAATCAAAATTTACACATATATTGTAGTATTATAGAATTACACAGGTTATAAAACAAAGTATTCAAAGGCAAAGGACATTATTTCTCTACATTCAAAAAGTCAAATAAGTAAAGTCAACAAAACGTTAATTGACCCTCTAAAAGTCTATTGTTATTAATATATACAATTACTTTACCATAACAACAACATAAATAGAATGATTAAAATTCAAATACTTATTCACTTATCCCTGTTTCTAGGAGATTCAGGCGACCTATATCGCTATTAAAACCTCACAATACAAAAAAATATACGCTTTAAATATAATAAAATTATTTAAGGTAAAATAAAACTATCTGTACAAGTACTTAATCTAAACAAAAGTACAACAACTCAAACTGTTGCCTAAAAAATACCTTGAGATGATTGGTCACTAGGATCAAGTGATCTATCGATAAATATATAAAAGATGTACGAATTGAAGAAAAAGTCCCAGACCCTCAATTAGCACTTTAGACCCACTGTGAGCTTGACCGGGTGGTTCCCTCCCCTCTGGCCTCTGTCTTACCGCAAACAGTCCCTACCCCTGCGCATCACCCTGTATTTACATGCAGATAAAATCTGTTTAACTGCAGATGTTATCTGCCGGTATATTTGTATACGCAGATAATTATCTGACCATCTGTTGATATATGTCGGTGCCGACAGATACTGTACGATAAAATATAAATTATCTGCGCTGTGTGTGGTAGTTCATATGAAATGTATAGAGAGCGATATTGACAGATATGCGCTCAGATACAGATATCTTATCGTATCTGCGTAGTGTGTGACTCGCTTAAGTGAATTAACTTGTGGCCGAGTTAATTTTTTCCAATATTTTTCTATTTAAAATTTACCACAACTATTTAGAATATTCTAGATCATCCTCTTGGGATGACCAAGGTCAGGTCAAGGACCAGTCAGACCAAGGTATGGTGGGTTCCAATAACGTTTTTCAATTCATCGACGATCGATTCATTTTTGTTTCGATGATTTTAACAAATTATTTGTGCAATCTGAGGAATGTTTATGGACGCATATATATTAAAAATGAAAAATATAGTTTTATTTAATCTCTAACGTCTTCTCCTCCTCGCTCCTCTTACCATCGTCTATTAGAAACCAGCATGCCAATCATGCCATAAGAACGTTTTGTTTTTATTGTAGTTGTCACTTCCGTTAAAATAACAACCTTACCTTAGGGCTGTGTCCTGGACGCCAGCGGCCGAAGCGGGCGGTGCGCGCGGTGGCATGCGCGTCTTGATAGATTTGTATGAGATTTCGACGAGCGTGTTCCGTCGCCCGCACCGCCCGCTTTGGCCGCTGGCGTCCAGGACACAGCTCTAAGGTAAGGTTGTTATTTTAACGGAAGTGACTCCGGACGCAGCCTTAGAGTTACGTAGTATGAAATAGCATGATAAGATTGAAACAATACTGCGCTAAGAGATGGCCTCCCGCCGAGCAATCGGTGAACAATACTCGTAAGTACATAAAAAACTTATACACGACGATTGACAACCTCCATCTTCTTTTGAAGTCGGTTAAAAAAATATCGAAACTTCTAGCGCTCGGCTTGCGTGTGCCCATTAGGCCTTTGCACCTGTGTGTGCTCCGCACCCCTTGAACCCCCAGGTAAAGACGGCCCTGATTGTTGTAAGTCTGCCTACCGCCTGGCTAGCTCTCTCCAGCTTATCATGACATCATGACATCATGACAACAATTATGTTTTCAATAGGTTAGCGATAAGATAGCCAGTTCCTCAGTGATTGAGGATTCCGTCCGGGAATGATTCTTTGTTTGTATACCTGTACGTATAAGTATAGATCGTCATCGTCGTCATCAGCCATTTTTAATGTCCCCACTGCTGGGGCACTGGCCTTCTTTATGGATGGATAAGGAGAGTGGGCCATGACCCACCACGCGGGCCCGATGTGGATTGGTGAGATGAGACAGCCAGGCCAACGGCTTAACGTGCCTTCCGAAGCACGGAGGAGCTCGAGATAATAAATGTTTGGTCACCCATCCCGTGACCGACCATTGCGAAAGTTGCTTCACCTCAAAAATCGCAGGCCGAGCGCGCTAACCACTGCGCCACGGGCTCTTCAATAAAATTATCAAAGTTAGGTACCTAGCCTAGTACCTTTTGTCTTGTTTAAATTAAGTTTTATTGTTGATTGTTTTTTTAAATTTACAGCTTATAATTATACTGTTTTTGTCTTAGATTAGTTATATATACTATGTATAGAATAAGGATACCAAAATTGTCACGAGGGCGGAGATCCTGGTATCCTATAATACAGGCTTCGGCTTAGCTTAGGTGCCAGTCTCCTTACAAATAGATGCTTACATAATTTGTTTGGTATTGGATTTAGACATAAGACTGTTTGTAAAGAGAAAATAAACATTATTATTATTATTATATTATTATTATTAAGTAATAGAATGACTAGCTGTCCAAAATGTGGAAATCAAATAAACACATTCATATGAAATTTAATTTGTACCAGTTATATGGGAACTGAATGTATTAAACAGATGTTCTCCCATAAATTTAGAACCACAATCTCAGCGAAATAATCCAAGAAGATTACTTACTACAAGAACATATGTTCCTAAAGATCTAGATTTGGTAACTATATTACAAGTAGAGAGCTTTGTGCAATCTGCGATAGTAATCTGATATTGTTTCCACGGTGTGCACTTGTGTGCACGTGTGATAAACTTACCTACTTTTAAACAGAGGGTCTTTTCAAGTGGCGAGTTTTCTATTCGTTTGAACTCTAACGCAAACTTAAAAGTTTAAACATAAGCAATAGCTTAGATAATATCATGTTATTTTATTCTGCTTTGTATAATCGAATATTCGCCACTTGTTTGGGCTGGATGTTCAAAATGACGCAGACTGACCCCCATATTCTAAGTCGTTCCTCCAAAACTCTTTATACTCCACTCAACCTCGTCGTGGGTAAAAATGGTAGTGTGCGCTAGCCTAAGCGAGTCACACATTACGCAGATACGATAATATTTTATCTGCGTATAAAAACTTATTTATCTGAAGGCATCACACATTAGACAGATACGATAATATACGAGTTGATACATTCACTCGGAATCCTTCAGACTGAGTAGACTTGTTTTTTTGGTAAGGATTGTTTATACAGCGTGTTTAAAAATGAGTTCGCGTTTTACAAAAAAAACGCGTTTATTGCTTCTCGATTTATTAGACAGACAGCCCAAACTTGCCCATTCATCATATTTTGAAATTAACATTTTAGTGAAACAATGTTTTAAGACAAAATAAAAATGACAGTTTTATCACAATTTCTTAGCTTTTTATATTGTTAAATGAAACGAAAATTAATGTAATGAAATAATATGTATTAAAATAAACTTTAAAAAAGTGCCGTCAGTTTTGCCCTACCACCCATTCAAGACTCTTTTAACCATCAAGAACAACGGGCGCAAGAAACTCATCAGCTTTATCACAGGAAAATTACGATTATTACAATATCTGTATCGGCATTCAATACAATCAAAATTTACACATATATTGTAGTATTATAGAATTACACAGGTTATAAAACAAAGTATTCAAAGGCAAAGGACATTATTTCTCTACATTCAAAAAGTCAAATAAGTAAAGTCAACAAAACGTTAATTGACCGTCTAAAACTCTATTGTTATTAATATATACAATTACTTTACCATAACAACAACATAAATAGAATGATTAAAATTCAAATACTTATTCACTTACCCCTGTTTCTAGGAGATTCAAGCCGACCTATATCGCTATTAAAACCTCACAATACAAAAAAATATACGCTTTAAATATAGTAAAATTATTTAAGGTAAAATAAAACTATCTGTACAAGAACTTAATCTAAACAAAAGTACATTAACTCAAACTGTTGCCTTAATTAAATGAGAACACTCAGACAAGCTCCACCCACCAACTCTTAACTTTAATACAGTTTAACCTTTTAACAGTTTAACCAGCGGGAAAGTTGAGACTTGACTACAAGAGCTCATGAAAGGTATCGTTCCGTACAAAAAAAAATCTAACCTAAATATTGATTTTAAAGAAATACCTTGAGATGATTGGTCACTAGGATCAAGTGATCTATCGATAAATATATAAAAGATGTACGAATTGAAGAAAAAGTCCCAGACCCTTAATTAGCACTTTAGACCCACTGTGAGCTTGACCGGGTGGTTCCCTCCCCTCTGGCCTCTGTCTCACCGCAAACAGTCCCTACCCCTGCGCATCATCCTGTATTTACATGCATGATGTGGCTACCTTTGAAAGAATTTTACATTTTGATAGTGATCTCAATAATTTGTAGTATTTGTAAGCTTTATTGTAAGGAGATGGTAAGAAGTAATTCATACTCGTTATTGTGCGTATTTTTTCTAATATATTAATCACAAAAAATATTTAAAAGCATCCTCCATTTATTTTATTTTATTAATCGTGTGCGATGAATTACTTGCAACACTTTTAATATTTTTTATCCTATAAAAATGGCAGGCAACTCTATTCGAAATGTCAAATCTATCCACATGGCTAATAATAAGTAATTAATGTAATTTCGTGCCTCCTAAAACTGAATTCAAATAAGCAGGTGGTGGTGGTTCGAGTTCTCAGCCTAATGTATGAACATTTTTTTGTAGTCGATCATTGGTGTTGGATGAAGGTATGATGTCTTTTGTTTCAAACACATAAAATATCACCGATTTATTTCTATCCAATTTGGGTATTTCTATGTATCATGCCGTGTTTTGGGCTTCTAATTTCAAATGTATTCTATTGAAATATCTAAAGGAAGTAGGTAACCTCTCTGGCCGCTTGACATGACTTTGACACTTTGATGACAGCTAACGTCAACGTCAAGCTGTGGTGTATTCGTTCTGAAACTTAAACTGAAACTAAATACGCTACTGGTAACATTTTTTACAAATTTCAAGAGAATGGCGGATTTTTTAAATATAATAATTATATGACCTTGTAGCATAAACCCAAAGCTTCAAATGGTATAAATATCATGTCAGTCGGAAGAGGCACCCCACTTCTGTCCGTCTCCTTTCCCTGGTGGTCCAAATAAATAAATAAATAAAATAAATATGAAATGTATAGACTAGTATAGAGAGCGATATTGAAAGATATGCGCTCAGATACAGATATCTTATCGTATCTGCGTAGTGTGTGACTCGCTTAACACGGAGTGGCTACGTACTCTTTGGCTCCTCCAGGTCCTTACGGAGTTATGACTTAGAATACCTATTTCGAGGAGTATTTCGAAGAGGTTTTCAATGAGGTTACGTTAAGTCGAGGACGAGTAAGTTTTGGAGGAACGACTTAGAATATGGGTGTGAAGGGAGCTCAATAAGTCGACTATTTTTTTAGTTTTCCCACAGAACATCAAAATTAGTAGGTAAGTATTTCATCAAAATTAAATTTTGCCATAAGCTGCGGCCGTAATAAGTCTATCAGTAAGAAAAACGTAGTATTTTTTAACGTCTTTTTGCCCTTGTCTCAAGTTGGCGTGGTGGCGTTAAATGACGTTAATTTATTCGAAGATTTCGGAGGCTTCTCTTAATTTGCATTAACCGAATGACAATGGAAACGTAGAGCATTTAATTATACATTCTGTGTCAGATAATTGCTTGCGAACACACACGGAAGAAAAGATTAGGATTACATCTATTGCGTTTGAAGAGAACTTTTTTATTCCCATGCATGAGAGCCTTACAACATCTCTTTTAACGTTTAATTCCTACTCTATGGTTAAGATTGCGATAGTATTGATTTAATTACGTTAGATCTATTGTTCAATGCCTGCAGACTTGAGCAGACCTTGATAGTTTTAGATATTTTGAGTTATGACTACCTAACTGTTATAGTAGATTATGCACTAAGGGGATAAAGCAGTGTCTTACGTCACGGGCAGCATATTGAATCCTGAGCGAAAGTAAGGATTCTGTTGTTAATTCCTGAGCGAAGCGAGGGAATAATGGTAAGAATCCTGAATGAAGCGAAGGATTCAAGTCTGCCCAAAGCTAAGAACTAAGCTACTAAGCTAAGCACTTTTATCCCCGAGGAGCATACTAAAGTATGGACTTTATACACCTACTGTGTCGTTAAATAAAAAAGAAATTATAAAACCAATAAGTGACAACAATTCGCGGAATTATTGAAAGGATCGAAAATCACCGTTTTTAGGGTTTAGTAGCCTAAAGGCAAAAAACGAAACTTATAGATTCGGCCAAACCGATGTATGTCACACCCTTTTAATTCCAAAACTATGAGGATTACACAGTTGAAACTTGGTAGGTAGATGTATTCTGTAAACCGCTTTACGGTTTTTACGCAAAAAAAAAAAAAATATATGAATTTAGGGGGGGTTAATTTAATAAAAAAAATTTTTTTTCATCAAACCTATACGTGTGGGGTATCTATAGATGGGTCTTTAAAAATTGCATTGAGGTTTCTAAAACAATTTTTTTCTCAAGGTCAACCGTTTGAAAGATGTACACTTCCAAAGTGAGGATGACTATGAGGATTACACAGTTGAAACTTGGTCAGTAGATGTATTCTGTAAACCGCTTTACGGTTTTTATACAAAAATAAAAAATAAAAAAATTAATTGGGGGCTCCCCTCCCCATACATGGAACTGTTACTGTTTTTTTTTAATCAAACCTATACGTGTGGGATACGATATTATTAGATAGATCTTTAAAAATTACATTGAGGCTCTAAAACAGTTTTTTCTCAAAGTCAACCGTTTGAAAGATGTACACTTCCAAAGTGGAAAAATGTGTGTCGACTCGCACTTGGCCGATTTTTTTCTTTAGCAGCAAAGCACTAAGCATTGCAATGATCATTTTCATTATATCTGTGTGTGACCAAGAGTCTAGACTACACACATTCACAATTTAATGATTTGCCATGTTTACTGATAAGTAAGATAAAAGACACGAAAAAGCACGAAAATGAAAGAGATAGCTATTACATTATATTTGAATGTGTGCACAATATCACATAATTCTAATTTCAAATGTTTTCTTGGTGCTAGGGACTCGGATACATACAGCCATGTTTATATTTAAAATAAAATCTTTTTAAACTGTCGTTTTATAGTTAAAAACTCCTTGGACCAGGAAGTTCTGCCTTAAACAGACTTGTTTTTTTTTCGAAACTATTTTTGTTTTTTTATTTTATTTTATTTTAAAGCTTTGACTACATGGCCATCTGCTTAAACAGTTACAATTACAAAAATAAATGTTAAGTTCACAAAATAAAAAAAAACACAATAACAAGCAATTATAGAAAAGAAAACAAAACAATTAGTAAATGTAACTTAAATCTAAATCTTTAAATTACCTAAATGGAATATTTACAGAGGACCGAAAATGTTGATGAAGAAGTGAAAAACAAAATTGTACAGCTCTCTACGCTTTAACAAATCTTGTAACTATTTTTGATAAAGTTTTTGTTGACATTTAGGTGTTCCAAATTTAAATGTTATCATAATTACACAAGGGAAGTGCCATACAACATTAGCTCCCTCCGGGCATCAATAGCTTACTTTCAAATTGAGAGTATTTTTGTGTGATAAATATTAAACAAGAAAAATACACTAGAAAAAAGCAACTAGTCCCATGTCGCCCTGACGGGACGGGATTGAGAGTATTTGATATTTAATACGTGCTACAGATGCAGGTGGTGTATAAAACACTTTTAAATTATATCAAGTCAAACATGTATATATAATGCTTCATAAAATGTGTCAGCTTGGACAAAGTTGGCGAAACCGTTCTGGTCCAAATGTCTCACTGAAATTTGAACTGTTACTGAAGGTACATATTGTTGTCCCTTTGGGAAGTTTCAGATTATTTTCGGATCGTTCTTATTCATAATTAGCAGCTATTTTAATGTATCAACTGCTTGGGCACTGGCTTTCTTTATGCATAGATTAGGAGAATTGGCAAACAAAATAACAAAAAATTACAAAATCTTAGTAACAACAGTGCGTGTTTAAAATAAAAGCTGTTTTTAATCAATATGCAAATCGCGCAACAAAAAGTGCTAACGATATCAACGATATAGAATCCGAAGGCACATACGGTAGCCCTTGCAGCTTTACAGTCATTGGTAGCTAGAGCCCTTATGCCGCTAATAATAGAGGTGTTTTGTCATAATGCAAGCACAAAGCCTGCCTGCTGTCGTAAGTACATATTTACCATTATTAACTTAATTAGTACATGATATTAATTATAAGATACATCTCCTAATTACGTCTATACTATTCTGCTTCCAAAGTAGCAGGTCAATCTTTGAAGACAATACCGTGTTCGTGTTTTGATATGATTTCGCAAGTGACTCGTATTCGTATTGAAAGATTACACGCCCTCAAGCTATGATAGTGAGTGATGGACAATATTTGTTTTGTTTGTAGTCAAAGACTATGTAATTAACGCAGAAGGTATTTTTGCCTACTTAGAGAAAACTTAGCGTGATTTGACAAATATTATTTATGATCATTTCCTAACATCGCGGTTTTTTATCGTAATTTAACGCAACTCCAATACTCTGATAGCCTTGTTCTATTGTTAACTTTCTAATTGAGCAATTAATTTCGTTTATCTTAAGTTAATTTATTAAGTTCATACAAAATTTTTGGTTTGACTTTTCTTAACCCGTCACGCGTCCCATGGATAGATAGAACCTTGTCCATAGAAATGTTCGCGAAATATCTGTTGGACAGACGCTCTCTTTTCCGTTGTATGGTGACATTACCCCGGTACCACCCCTCAGAGTACCACCCCTATTTTAAACACCGTGCAAACTTTTTTGTACACATTGCTTCGACATGTCTTTTTATTTGAAATATAGGTAGTAGAATGAAAAAAATATGATATTTTTTATCTTTCTTTGAGCTTAAGCCACAGATATTATATACATTTATTACTAAGTGACCTGTCTGTCACATATCAGTGTTTGTTCTATTCTACATCAGTGCGAGATGGGATGTGGAGCAAGGTTGGGGCAATTATAAGCCGATTGTGTCCGGAGTTGGTGGTTGGTGGTCCAAACTGTAAAGCGGAAACGACTTGTAAGGTGTGTAAACGATATAGCAGGCTGCTATATCGTCGATATTATGATATAATTATAATATACTGCAATTCCCGCAGAGTCTGTGGGAATTGCGGGATATTATTAAATATATAGTTGAATAGAGGTCCTGTAGTTTAAGCAAACTAATGGAGGTGATAGATATAATGATTGAAATTGCTTAACACTGCGGAAATTTAAATTTTAACCTTACTTTTTTATGAAAAATTAATTTAGCTTTATAGAAAACAAAAATGTATGAATGGTTAAGAAACTACGCATATAATAAAAATCGCCGTGAATCGACGATTAAGTCCGGGTTTCTATAATTTAGTAACTGAGTGTTTCGGCCGCGGTCAGTTAAATTTTGACATTTCTTCTACAGAAAATATCCAAAACAATCCGTTAGTAAGTTAAAGAAACCCGAGGTTAATTGCTACCAAGTGAGCCATTATTTTAAATTTAAATTTTCATTGAATTGAAACACCATACAAATAGATAACGTTACACATTATTTTCCTTTAACATGCCACTCGGATCCGAGTGGGCAGCACCAGTCGTAGCGCATACTATCACTCGAATCCGAGAGTATTCGACAGTATTCACTGCCGAATTCTACTTAACACATCCGTGTTAATTATTATAATGATCACGATTTTCTGTCTTTAAGACATTTGATATTGTTAATAGATTTGATTTGAAAAACCTCAAAACTTTAAATAAATCCACTTTCCGCTTTCAAGTCATGCCTTGTACCAATCATCATGAAGATGTACAATACAGGTTTTGTTTATTGTTTTTAATGTAACATCGATGAGAGCCTGATATGACATGACCTGACGTTGGAAGAAAGCAAGGACTTAAGATGCTAAGGACGTACGAAGGTCCCATGTATAATAGAAATCTGATTGTTATTTGTTCGCCTACATGAAGATGTGTTTTGGCGGGATTTGATGATGCCATAGTTTAAAAATGATGTCATAGCATAGAATAATTATGATGTATGAGTATATGCAGAGGGTTGAGAAGTTTTTGCACACAACATTGTGGTTTTCATACTGACATAATTTCATAAACATCTTTCTGATTTTTATCATGAATTAGTTAAGCCGACGATGGAACTCCTAGTAAGATTCTTAAACAATAAGTTTTTTTATGGATAAGTAATAAATACAACAAAGCCGACCAACTTGTGTAGGTCCTGAGTATTCTTGGAATACTGGAAGCAGAAGATTTAAGGCTTCTAATGCCTCGGTAGCTCAGATCAGATGGTAGAAAAAAGTGGCCTAGCGCGGGTTCCATTCCTGCCTTGGAGCCGTCTTAGTAGGTAATTATAACAAAACCTTGAAGGCAAACTTTGACCATATCCCTCATAAAATTTCATACGCCACTTTCGATCAAATCAATTCTGCAGTCCAGAAAATTAAAAGCCCATTTTGAATGCTCCATTAAAATCAGCAGCCGTACCGTAAGTACTATTTCATAACCGACTGTTACAAAAACATAAGTAATTACTATACTCACCGACCACCGTTATGGTTGTACAGTCGACCGCGCGTTTTATCACCACACTTTACGAAAACATCTTTCATCTGGTATCGAAAAGATATCGATGAAAAATAGTTTACGCTATATAACACAGAACAAGGAAAAGAGGTTGTAATGTTCTGTGCTTTATAATCAATCCAATCAATCCAATCATTAGTTCGTGTGAGTTGAAAACTGAAACAGACAGAGTTTTTTTTGTTTAGGTTGCCTGGAATAAATCGCTGTTAAGCGATAAGGCCGCCCTTTTGTACAACAAATCTTGTTCAATGTTTTTTTCTTTTCTACATGTATTTTCTGTCTGTGTGTGTGCAAATAAAGTGTTATAAATAAATAAATAAATATTCAGAACGATAAATTAGGAAATATAGATTTTTATGGACAAAGAGTCGCTGTTGGAAATGGTTGGAGAAAAGAGAAATTGCTGAAGACGCTGGAAAAAGCAGAAAGATTTTAGGACATCTATACGACGCGACAATATTGTAGATATATTTGTACTCGTAGAAAGAATGGTAGAAGGCAAGAAGAAAAGAGGGTCTCGAAGAACCTTGTATGGATCTGAGGCTCTACCGCGCAAGTGTCATCGGCATCGACTTCATTTGACAGATGAATGAGACATATTGATCTTAGTCTATGTTAAGTTTTCATTTGTGTCAAAAAGAAGCAGCAATGGAGTTTCACCCGAGTTCTTTTCGCAAGAACACGTGTTGTAAGACTCCATTTTAACTGAATCTACCGTACAATTTATATTATTCTAATTTATTAAAACTGGATACTGGCGAAATCCACAAGGGCACCGCCATTGAATAAAAAGAAGAAGAAGAAGAAGAAGAAGAAGAAGAAGAAGAAGAAGAAGAAGAAGAAGCAGCAATGTGTCACATCCATCTGTCAAATGAAGCCGAGTGCGATGCCGACGTCACTTGCGCGGTACGGGCCACTGGTCCCTAATTCTGTATCTCTGACAGCATAGCTTCAGTGGGCCACCGATTTTAACCAATCATGGTGGAGGTGCATTGCTCCTTTATTAAAGGGACGCGTTACATTGATTGTTACTGTAACAGCCAATGTATTCACACCATATGCTCAGCTCAGTTGCTCACCGAAGCTGTGAGAGTTAAGAATAAAGGGGCAGATAAGGAACACGATAGGTAAGAGTCGAGTCGTATCAGTGGGCCTACCATCATCTATTAGAAACCATCATGTCATAATAACGTTTCGTTTGCGTTTTGTTTTTATTGAAGTTGTCACATTTTGACACTAACACACTATGGAGCGAGGATTAAGCGAAGACGTCACAAAACTTCTGTCAAAAAAAAGATATTCGTAGTACGAAATAGCATGGTAAGATTAAAACAATATTGCGCCAAGAGATGGCGGCGGTAGGCCCCCGGGAAATCGAGCAAAATCAAGCATGAAATGGAAATGAGTAGAAAAGACTTCACTGAGAAGATCACTGTTCTTAAATAAAAAGAAAGAGGGGCGTAAAGTTAACATGTAAAGTTGACGTGCCGTAGACTGTACTATAGTTTGATATAAATTGATGTATCATTCGAACACGCACTTCTATAAGTTGTTTTTTTATTAATACCTCACTGTTAACTACATATAAATGTTGTAATACCACGTTTCGTCCATTAAAATAGTTATCAGCATTAAGATTTAAAGCAATAAGGATTTGCGTTTTGAAGTGTTTTGGTTTTGCGCGTTTTATTAAAGTTCTGTTGCAATTTGTAAGATAAAACAATAATGTATGGAAATTATGAAACTGAGGTAAATTCTTAAGAGAGTCATTAAAGAGATGAGCATCGTATATTTGTATTTCTCAATCTTAAATAACAGTTAACTTAACTATTAAACCATGGTTACCAACTCATGGTTAAACATACGTAGAGCCTTTCTGCCAGATTTGGCCGTACGCACAAACTTTTATATTTAAATCTATATGTATAACAACATGTTAAATAAAAATATAATAATACTGATAATTATTTACATTGAAATAAAACAACTTTTCCGGATTTTAAACGGGCTATTTCACGAATTTAGATTAGATTGTACGTATTTTTTGTTTTCTTAGGGGTTCTATAATTTTCCCGACGTTTCGGCACCTTTTCAGCTGCCGTGGTCACGGGATGACTGGCTACGTATAAGTCTACCCTCGAAAAGTTATTTTTTTTATCGTTCGGATACGGTTAGACATTTACTATGGCAACAATTATTATTGATTTGATATTTTGATTTATTTTTTATTTTAAATATTTATTATTAACAAAAGAGAAAACTGATAACTACTGGCTCACAAATTGGGAGGACCTTCGAATAAAGAAGACCTTTTTAAAGAAAATTAAGATGTGGTTATCTGCACCTTTATATTTGATTATATTTATCTACAAAAACAGCTAACAGTATCTATGCGTCTTGCAGTTTGCAGTGTGTTATTTGGGTTGAGACTTAAATTTATGGATAATAGGGTCCCAAGCTGGCGGTATTTTCCACCCATCATCTCTATTGAAATTTGGATATTTGGTGATTTCGGAAAAAGTTTCGGAGCCTCTTCAATGCAAACAAACAAACAATCAAATATTTCCTCTTTATAATATTAGTATAGATTTGCATTAAACATGGTACAAACAATGGTGGACAGTTGTATTATAAGTTGCATATCTTTTCAGACATGTAACCTATGAAAAAAAAACACTGGACAAGTGCGAGTCGGACTCACCTACCGAGGGTTCCGCACAAATTTGTAGGTACCTAGGTTCCTACATTATATTATATTATTATTTATAGTACGGGAAACGACTCTCGCAGTTTTATCCGGATTTTTCTTAAAATTTTAGAAATTCTGCTACCAAAACATGTCCCCATTTTTTTAAGATTTAATAAAAAATGTTTTTAGTTTGTTTAAAATAGTTTCAGATTTTTTCCTGCACTTGTAATATAAGACGATATTACTTGTGAAAATTAATAGTTCTAACACCCATATTCTAAGTCGTTCCTCCAAAACTTACTCGTCCTCGACTTAACGAAACCTCATTGAAAACCTCTTCGAAATACTCCTCGAAATCGGTATTCTAAGTCATAACTCCGTAAGGACCTGAGCCCTTAGCCAAAGTAACGATTCAAAAACGATAACGAAGTTCGAAAATAATTAAATGTATGGGATTGGTGGATTGGCATAGGCCGCGCTAAATCACGTGGTCTTACCGCAAGTTAATTGGCGCATATAGACAATAACGAATCGAATTATCGTTTCGCTACATAACGATGTTACTTTGTCTACGGGCCCTGGAGGAGCCAAAGAGTACGTAGCCACTCCGTGTTAGGCTTAGCGCACACTACCATATTGCCCACGACGAGGTTGAGTGGAGTGTAAAAAGTTTTGGAGGAACGACTTAGAATATGGGGGTAAGTCTCCAATGAATTTTAATTCCCTTGAGAGTGTCGAAATATCGTTTATGCAGCATAAACGGCTCTAAATTAACGTTAAAAAAATTAACGTTAATTTACAAGTTTGTTTTATTCACAGCTCTTAAGATTGTTGACCTGAATATATGGTTATAATTTCCAATCGATACCTCCACGCGTTCTCGAGTTTTTCCCGAAATTTTGTTGGACTAAAGACTATATTTTTATGATTTAATTACAAATGTATAGTTTTTCGATTTTTTCCTGTATGAGTAGTAAAAGATAATATTTCTTGCCAAATTTCATATTTCAAGGTAAACTGGACGTACCCTATCAATTTTGATTCCCTTGAGAGTTGATTTACAAGTTTGATTTTGTTACAGCTCCAACAGACTATTGACTTGAATATATGGTTTTAATTTCAACTCGATACCTCCACGCGTTTCCGACTGATAATCGAAGACAGACGGACGGACAAACGGACAACAAAGTGATCTTATAAGGGTTTCGTTCTTTTCTTTTGAGGTACGGAACCCTAAAAAAGAATTAAGAACTATAAAATCAAATTACATTGCAAGTTAGATTCATTAAATTAACTTATATCTTTTGGTCGATTTTTGTAGAAAGAGAATTTCAAGTTGTAAAATTGTACCTTCAGCAACTAATTGATTACCATATTTGACTGTAGGAAATTTTTGATGAATCAAAAGCGAATAAATATGAAGAAGAAAGAAAGAAAGAAAGTACACAATTCGGAGCACACACATATACTTACTTATTTTTTTTACATATATTTTTTATATAAGTGTTTAATTTTTTTATTTTTTAAAGTATGCTGCCGAAAGGGTCTTCGAGAGACTTAGCATAATATACAGCTATAGCGCTGGTATTATGTGGATTCGGAACCTCACTTTTCTCTCCATGTTTGAATAAAGATTTTATGTATTCATTTATATAATAATTTTCTCGACACAAACAATTTACTGCGACGAGAATGTAATAACACAAATTAATTAACAATGTAAGAAGTGTGCTAAAAACATTACCGAAAAACATAAAAAGGTTATTGTAACGAGTAATTTAATTCATTTTCTTACGTTACGTATCACGTTAATCTAAATTTAAATGAGCTGTGATGTATTAACGTATGTAGGTGTTAATACTCAGACTATTTATTACCGGTTATCTTTTCAACTACAGTCATGTAGGTAATGTGCCTAGATAATAACTTTAAAAAATAGTTTTATTTTTACTTACTAACTATTAAAATTAAATATAATATACAATGAATCAAAACGCGTTTAGTTTCTTGTTAATCGATTAGATTTCAAACCTTTTTAGTTTTTGTTTAAGCCAGTTTCGGTACGTTTGAAGGTGACCACGGGGTGACACATGCGGCCGACGACTCCTAGAAAAAGGCTATTTTTTTTTACTTTATACTACATGTTAAAACATAATAAAAATATAAGTTTTCTTAATAATAAAAATATTGGAAAATATCGACTTGGCTACAAGTTATTTTCAGACGAATATAAATACATATAAAATAGCATCGAAAATGCAATACTTAATTAAAATCATAGATATAAGTTTTTGAAACTGTAATATTTTAAGAGAATTATACATGGAAAGTTACAAACCAGTAAAAGCTAGAATCAAACTAGGACATTATTTTTACTGGTTATAACATAGGTACACTTTCTACTAGTCTAGTAACTTTTACCTAAGGTCTAGCCTTAAACAAAACTTAGACATTGACCCTCAAACCTTGCAAACCAAAGTTGCGTAACAGACACTCAAGAATTCAATGGTGCAACGCAACCGCAGCATCTAATCATCAGCTATTAAACCAAATAATTTAATTATATACGATGCACAGATATTCCTAATCACTCGTTAATTTGGGCCAATTTGTTCGCTACAAATTACACTTCAAACTTTATTGATGTTGTTCATGTAACCAGTGTAAGAAAGACTGAAAGAATAGATCTATTTATGGCTTTTGATGAGAGTAACTCGAAATTCTGAAATAAGTAGCGAATCAATAGTAATCGACATTTTTATAAATTACTAGCTGTGCCCCGGGGCTTCGCTCCCGTGGAATTTCGGGTAAAAAATAGATAGTAGCCGATTCTCAGACCTACTCAATACGCTCACAAAATTTCATGAGAATCGGTCAAGCCGTTTCGGAGGAGTATGGGAACGAAAACTGTGACACGAGAATTTTAAATATTAGATGATTTTTTAATTTTTGCATTTTTCAATGCGATTTTTATACTTATGATAAATTTTAAACAGAAAAATATTTGAAAAAAACAACTGGGCCTCAAGTGAATTCTCAGATAGTACTCAAACCTTTGGAAACCTTTGGAAATCCGGTCCAATGCTCTATAACCACTGAGCTACCAAGACTGTCTCGGTCGAGAATTCACTTGTGGCCGAGTTGTTTTTTCCAATATTTTTCTATTTAAAATTTATCATAAGTATTCAGGGTCCATATTGTAAAACCCAATGATGATTTATAATAATAGATAATTATAATACCTTCCAATGACATAAGTTACTATTGCTTTAATAGTAATTTGCGTTGATATCTGTGACGCAGACTGCACACACTGACAATTGATAAGTAGGACAAATGACACGAAAAAGCACGACAATGAAAGAGATAGCAATTTGAATCGGATCCCATATAGGGTCTTCCCAATGCTTCACAATGTGAGCTCGTTTGACATTATGTTTCATAACACTTATTATATCATTGATGAACCCTTTTTATTACTTTTTCTATTAATTTGACACAATATATGTCTCTTCTTGGGTTTTAAAGCTTTACATCAGACTATGCTCTTTTATGATTTTATAAATTCACTTATAAGTCAATTTATTATTATGGTTATGTCTAAATTTTTCTACATATTTTCGACAAAACGGCTTCGGGTTAACAGATAATCGCTTCTGTGGTCTAGTGGTATCAACCACCGACCGGTATCAGAACAGAGGTCCAGGGTTCGATTCCGAGCGGGGGTATATATATTGTATTTGGTTTGATTGAATGGTGGTAGGACTTGTTGTTAGTCCGCCTGGCTAGCTACCACCATCTTATCTATATCTATATCTGACGCCTTAACATCAGTCAACATTGTTGTGGTCCGGCTGTTAGAGATGATTAGCCAGTTCCACAGTGATTGAAGATTCCGGGAGGGTTTCGCTTCCATCTTCAGCCTTATCAATACTTAACACCAGGTATGATGAAGGCTACGAACTCCCCGTTGTTCATTATAAAAGGTAACCTTCTAAGGGCTCAGTTTTAGAAGTATACGTTAGACAAAAAAATCGAATACTTATAAGTATTATTTAACATTTTTTATCTATAGCGAGCTACACTTCATACATAATCGATTGTATTTTCACTTTGATTTTTCGCGAAGATCCAGAATCGGTACTATTTATCGATCGATCACAACCAAAGATCAACTTACGATGGCCGAAACACATTTTATTAGTACTCTTCCTTACATGGCATGGCACAGAACAAAGAATAAATTACTGGCCGCAACAGACTTATCTCGCTGCCAAGGACTAGTCAACCACGAATTCGAATTTCGAACAATGAATGCGATACAGTTCGCATTTCGAAATTTGAGTAATGATCTGTTTTTGTTTTTCTAATGAAATGAGGATTTTGTCTGTGGTTTAGAAAAAAACTGTATGTAGGTATGCATAAGTTAAACTTATTTGCGAAGTCACTTTGTCTGTCTATCACACTAAAGAATTGGATGAAATTACTATTAAGATACTAGTACCTAGCTAGCTATAATAAGTTTGTTTTTCATATATTTTAATTTATATACAGGGTGGAAAATTAAGACGGGTCAGTAAGGACAGATATTAAACCTTTGTAGCTACATGAAAACGTTCTTAAAAAACCATCATTTATTTTTTAAGAAATGTTTAACTAGTTTCACAGATTTTGAAAAATGTACTGTCAGCAGGAAAATGGGCAGTTCTCAATATCATTTTTTCATGACATTCGATCCTGTTTCTTGTGAGGATTAAAGCACTCTAAGACACCAACGGAGGTTTAAGTACTCAAAACGTCAGAAATCGCGAAAAACGCGAAAAACACGCGCCCTCGCTCGCGCTTCACGCAGTCGTATCCGCTTCACCTATGAGTACCTTTGTTGAATGAACTTATTTTCTTAACGAATAAGTGGAAATAATATTTCGCGATTTCTAACTTTTCTAGTACTCATACCGCAGTAGGTATCTTAAAGTGTTTTGACCCTTATAAGAAACAGGATCGATTAACATCAAAAAAATGTTTTGAAAACTGTAAATTTTTCTTCTGACTGTATTTCTTTTATCAAAATCGGCGAATGCAGTTAAAAATTTCTCAAAAAATTAAGAATGTTTTATGTAGCTACATCGGTTAAGGTCTTGCCCTATAATGAGTATTCTATACAAGTATTGTATGTTATTTATTAGTCAAACAGATCAGTAGGGTTAGCACGAAAAATATATCGAAATTAATGTCGAGTAAGTTATCGAGCACGTAATTTCAAAAAATATGTAGGAAAATGCAGTTCCGGTAGGAACGCTGCTCAATACCTCATACATTTTTTTACTTTACTTTCTCGATACTTACTCGAATGTTATTCGTGCTAGGCCTATTGTACTTTCGCAAAGATAATCTTAATATTGTGATCATAGAGTGGAATGGAAGCCGCGTTGCTCTATGTTTGTGATAAATTGGCTCTGAAAGTTAAACCTACCCTTCTTTGCAAACACGATCATAAGATTTCTAATAGGAATAAAAAAAGGAATTTCCTATCTTTCATTCCTTCATACAGTACGAGCACAGTCTATATCACAAATAATAGCTTCTACGCTAACCTTTTAAATAAAGCTGCCAAGGTTTCTCGCCTTTTTTTGTATAAAAAAACCTATTTACGACTTTATTAAACTGCGAAGTAAAATGTAAATACGATTGTAAAATGTAAATACTGAAAGAACAAACATCTTAACATAAAAAGACTAAAAAGGCTTCTTGCGTAATACAAAAAGCCTTTAAATACAAATAGAGAACTATCTTCATCTCGTGAGCAAGTGACCTTGATCGTTTATGGCATGGAAAGCGCCGCAATTTGGCCACATTAGGATCAAGAACATTGAGATGTACTATAAAGCACATGGTGTAATGAGATTTGGGCATGCGAGGCAATGCAACTGGTCAATTGTCTTGATGTCGATCAAATATTTATGAAAATATATACAAGATAATAATAAATACTTATTAAAGTTACATAAAAATACTCCGTATTTTTCTTACATTAGAAATGATTTTAACGAAGCAAAGAAAAAGAGTGACAATCGTGAAATAAGTTGTAGAATTTTATTATGATTAACGATTTACGGAATTGTAGTAGTACTATATTAGATAGTTCAATTAATATAAGTTCAGGGTTTAGGCAGAAAACTGAAACAAACAGCCGGACAGTTTCTTTCATTAGCTTATAAAAAACTAGATTTAGTACCCAATATAAAAATATACCTACATAATTGAGATGAGAATGTAACGCGTTGATGTCTTTTATTGGCTGAGAAAGTACTTTATAGAAACAATAACAACTTTATTTCTTTTTTGCTTTTTCATTGAATTTATTTTTGAAGCTTAAATTATCCATCTTATTAAATAAGTAGATATTATATTATTTTCGTAAGAGGGTAACATAACTTTTGGCGAATTGAGTAAAGCGAGAATGTTGCGAAAACTAATAATGGGTATGTGTTCTAAACGATAACATTTATTACCTACTCGTATAATGAAATCTAGTGAAATGAAAATGTGAGCCTAATAAAACTTAATTTAGATTTGGAAATAGTTGCTATAAGTATTACAATTTCGAAATTGATCAATTTTCGTCATTATGGCTTAGAATTACATTATTTGTATACTAAAAATAAAGCGCATGAGATTTATTTGTTTGAATGCACTAATCTTCTGATTTAGCAGAGATCAGTTGATTAAGCAGCTTTCATGGTGGTCGGTCACAGGATGGGTGACCAAATATTTCCAATATAGAGCTCCTCCGTGCTTCGAAGGCATGTAAAGTCGTTGGATCCGGCGCAGTATTTGTATTCGTTAAAACCTACCCATCCGCATTGGGATCGCGTAGTGTGTCATAGGTCCTTCATTTTGACGACCTCCGTGGTAGAGCGGTACGTACATCGGTTTCAAGGTGTCGTCGAATCTGAGGTCCTGGGTTGAACCTGAGTCATGGACGTTTATACCTATATATATTTGTACACATAAACACTTATATACCTATGTATTTGTATCCGTTATTCTAGTATCCCATAACACAAGCCTTACAGTGCTTACTTTGGGGTTAGGTTAATTGGTGTGAATGTAAGAAATATTTATTATTATTTATTCATGGTAGTTGGGTTGGGACATTAAAATGCCTGTTAATTACTGATGAATCCACGTTGGGCCCACCTTATCCATAAGGATGGCCTGTAACTGATGATGATTAGGGTTGCGATGATTTCTTGTCATGCGAAATATTTGGACTATTGAATGTAACAGGCTGAATTATTAACAACAATAATAATGATTAATTAATATTCCATATAAAGTTTTAGCTGTAAGAATTTAATTGGTACAAGGAAGAGTATAGCAAATAATATGAATCTCGTGCTGTACAGGAAATTCGTTATTTCTATTGAACTGATACAGAGACCTTAATTGATACCACGCATTGTTTCATATGCAAATATTCATCCGTTCCGTAACGTGTTCAATATTCTTCAATGAGATTCTAAGAAAATAATAAACTCCTTGCAGTGGAAGGAAGTCCTGCTATTAATTAATATTAATAAAAAAGAAATAAAAAAATTCAAAACCGACTTCAAATATAAAAATGAAAATTGATAATTTGATGCCCTGGCTGGCACCGACTCCAAAAAGTATTATAACTTTTTAATTTTCCATTTTACAATGCTATTTTATGTGATAACTAGAAAAAAGCAACTAGTCTCATGCCGCATTGACGGGATGAGTGAGACTAGTTGCTTTTTTTAGTATATTTTCTTGTTTAATATTTATCCAAAAAGTATATTTTGATGTCGGTTGCTGTTGTAATTAAGGGGTTTTATTACTTGGTATTTTTTTGTTTTCATTTTTATATTTTCCTTTTTGAAGTCGGTTTTTATTTTTTTTATTTAGGCCCGACTTCCTTTGCGTGGTCTTATCTTATCCTATCCATCCATTTATAGGAATAATCGTGCGACAGAAGTTTGAAAAAAAAAATTTCTTCCCATACTACAGATTTGGACGAGGCCAGCCTCCATACAAATAAGTTCAAACACCTTAGTTTTTCATAATCATTTCATAAAAACCTGTTTATAACAAACAGACGCTTCAATTATATTTATTTGTATCGATCGCCGTTAGATTAGTACTACACAATAAGATAAGTAATTAAAGATGAACTAATCTGCTCTCTAATAAAGCCATTTAACACCATAGTATCGTTAACCCAAAACTCATCCATTTAAAGACCCATTCTCACACTATGGGAAAACATTTAAAATTTCAAAATCAATGGCACAGTGAACTGAATCGCGGTAGTGGGTGTACAGATCGTTCACCATAAGTTGTCTCCTGCCTTGGAAATTGGCAACATTGTCTACGGTGTTCCCAACAATATATGTACCTTTTATCCTCCATTATCAAGATTAATAAATTCTATTTTTTGAAAAATATACAGTTACAAGACTACGAAAGTTGTAAATGTACGGTGAATAGTAGTTAATATAGTTAATGTAGTTAATATACGAGTTGAGTTTTTATTGTAACTTTAAAATATATAATAAAGATAGTCAAATAAAAAGACGCATTTAAGGTCACTTTCATTTAAGCTTTATTTAGATAGCGTTAAGGTTCAAAGAAGCCGCAATCGGGTTATTAGCCATTAACGGGAATTCTACTCAATACTCAATTATTTATTGTATCCCGTAATGTAGACAAAACAGGGTAGGTGAACATAAATAAAAGATCATCATGGACCCTGACGGTACGGTTCTACTACGCAGTATCACGTTATTTTCTATTATTTCTCATGAAAACATATAAGTCACTTTTTTTTTATAATAAGATCCATACTGACTGATATTTTATTATGCTGAAAGAAACGAATGAAGCAAGATTTTTCTCACACCAAAAAGTCGATAGTTTGGAATAATAACACTTATTTAACTTAACACCATCATACATTTTACTAATTTATGTTACGTAGACGTATGTAACATACTCTTACTGCTTTTGTCTTAGGTGAGATTATTTTAATTAATTTTTTTTTTCCATTTGATTTTTGTGGCAACAGCCTATGCTCTTTTACAAGGTCTAACTCTATTTAACTAAGTATTATTTATAGTTACCAAAGCGCTCATAGCGGCACTTGACAGACTGATCGTATTCGATCACGTTTGTTAAGCAACGTTCGGTACAGTCAGGTGTCGGATGGGTGACCGTAAAGTGGAATTATAACTGAGCGCTTCCGTGTTTCGTTCGGAGGACACGTTAAACCGGCGGTCCTGGCTGTTGTCATCTGATAACAGTCGTTTAGCCAAGTCAGAGGCGGCTTGATGAACTCCGACACCAGATGTGGCCACTAAAACTTATATGATAAGAATAAGAATTTACCAAAATCGATATTGGCACACAGGTTCAGTCGTGAAAAGGTAATAGACAAACACATAAAGAGATACCCTACTTACCGGCAAACATTTCGGGAATCCTCCCATGTTTTCCTATTTGGTTCATATTTTTCTTTACACGATCAAATGTATGTGAACTAAAAAAAAACAAAAATAACTAATAGCTTAATGAAATTGCAATCAAGTACCGATATTAAATTTAACTGGTCATACGAACGAAAGAGAAAAGAAATATTAATATTTAATTATCTCATATAAAAATTTTTATCATAAAAAAATAATTGTTACACGCATACTAAAACTGTTCTCAAAAGTTACTCGACCAATTTGCAAAATTAATTTCATTATGTCACTGTTAATGATATAATTTCGTGTAATATCAAAAAGGCAAGACCTCAATTTACAACAATCCAAAAAACTGCAATTTTTATTTTTTTATTGTGGTCATTATTATTATTATGTTAACTTAAAAATATAAAGTATGAATATGATTGTATGAACAAATTTTTAGAAAGTTACTTACGAATTTCATGATAGCTGCAAAATTAATGCAAATTATTTTTTTATTTAAATGAAAATTAATTTATGTACTTGTTTAACTTTTTATATAACCTAAGAATAAAATATAGTGTAAGCACAGTCTATCTATCTTATTTTCCTTGTGTAAGTTATGTGGCACTAAGGGTTGGTATAAAAAATTATATATATTATTTATAATTATGTATTATATTATTTGTATGTATTATTAATTTATTTGTAAAGACAGATGGTCTGTCAACCATACCGCGGGCCTATTACCTAAAAATTAGCAATTATCGCGCAAATATCGCGCGGTCGCTGCGGAACGTCAAAATAAAAATGGTATTACTTATGTGATTCCTAGCTAATCGCTCGCTGATGGTTCGAATAGCGGCGTCTTACTCTCTCGCGCTCCCACCTAGGTGCGAGGGTGAGACGCCGGGTGTTGCTATGACGCTAGCGCCAAAAACAATTTGGTAACAATAACAGGAACTAAATGAATGCTCATTGTAATTCATCGTTTGTTCGGTAGAGGCCGCAGTGTTGATACGTGACGTAAAGCAATTATCGCGCAATTTCTGCTGTCGCGTTGATGTGCAAAGATAGGTAATCCGGTCAATCCTATTGAGCTTCTACTGTTGTTCTTCTTAATTTATTTTTGCGATTTGCAGGTTTATTTAGTCTGCCTGTTAAGTTTTCATGTGGTGAAACTCTGTTAATGGCTAAGCATATACCTAAATCATTATTTTAAGCATAAGTGATGTAAAATGGCTGTTGAGTTTCCTATTAAAATCAAGTTTCGATCAAGTTTGTTGAGCAACGCTCGGTCCGGTCAGGTGTTGATGGGTGACCGTAAAGTGGTATTCCAACTGAGCGCTTCTGTGCTTCGGAGGGCACGTAAAACCGTCGGTCCTGGTCTGGTCCTGTTGTCATCTGATTACTTATAGGCGGCTTGATAAAGTCTGACACCAGAGGTGGCCACTATCCTCATACAATAAGAGACAAAGAGAGAGAGAGATATATCTTGAAATTCTCAATTATACCATATATTTAATATTTGTCCGGGGTGGGGACTGAACCCACGACCCCTCAGTTAATAGGATCAGTATCCGCTGCACCATCAGCGCAGTAATTTTGTTTGAGCATAGTTATTAGTAATAAAAGATAGTAAGAAGTGATCAACATACCATGGGGAGTTGCTTGCGCAACTGCAAACGGTTTATACCATCGAACATTGATTTATTATGGGAACCCATAGAGGTTGTCAACCTTTTGTAACGATGAAAATTAAGATATAAAGTAAATAAGGTATCTTATTATCTACCTTTTTTTGTTGTTGTTAAATGTTATAACAATAACTATATATTTACGGCCAATAGCTGGTCTGGTTTTACAGAACTGTAAAATTTCTTCTGTAAACTATAACATTTTGTCCCAATTTCGAAAAAAAAAAAAAAAAATAAAATTCAAAATTAATTGCAGATATTTGCAATAATGGGTACAATATTATAGGTATATAAGTAATGTTACGTCTATTGGTAGAATGCTTTATACTAATGGTAAAATAATTTACCCAAAACATCACAAAACTATTTTTAGAACTCACTTAGTTTTGGGTAAACGTAAAATAATGTATATTTTTTGACACATGCATGTTTTTTTTTACCTGCGTGTCGTTACTTTTATATTAATAAAATATAGAATTAAGTGTAAACATAATTTCATTTTCTTAGACTTCATATTCTTTAATTGAGGAAGCTCAAACTTGTATAACTAGTATTTTGATTGAAAAAAAAAAAACAATAAAACAACTGCGACAAACAAAGTGTGACTTATCAATTTAATAAAACACAAATGACTTCCAGTTCCAGCATTCATTCGAAACAGAACATTTATAATAATAAATCATAGTTAACACAAAAGGTTTGTAACCACTGCGCGGTCTTCTTTTTGTTACAAGGTTACTTCGTTATTACTCGACATTAACGACTTAGAAATTGGACAGCAAATACGATGTGATACATATTTATTGAAATATGTCAAAGTAAAAGCTTACTTGTACTTAATTGTCATAACAAAACAAAGTAATGTTTTCAATAGTCACAACATTGTGACTAAAGTAATGTTTTCTATAGTCACAAGTGTGTCAAATATTCGTTGTTCAATAATTATACTTGAACTAGCGGCCGCCGCAGATTCACCCGCGTGAATGCTGTTCCCGTAGGAGTATCGAAAAAAAGTATCATAATGTTTTAATCCAAGATATCTTCTATCTCTGTGCCAAACTTCATGCAAATTCCTTAAGTAGTTTTAGTGTGAAAGAGACACACAAACATACAAACAAACAAATTGTCATGAATACTTTCGTTAGTAGGATATTATAGTAGGATAAGACTTCTATAAAAATGCGATTTTTCTTGAAAAATGATGTTTTTTATTTAACGGAAGTTCATAAATTAATTAATTGTGTAAATAAATTGTGTTATGGAGTTGGTAGAGGTAGATAAATATGTAGATAAACATACGTAAATAGGTTTTTGTAAATATACAACAGAAAACAACCAGTCCAGACGAAGAAATCAGACGTAATTTATAAAAAATTTGCTTCCACCCGCCCGTTGCACCCGCGTGGCTTCCATGCCCGTGGGAATATCGGGATAAAAAGTAGTCTATATACTCTCTGTCCTTTAAACTAACTCTATGCCGAAAATCAAGTCGATTGGTTGTTAAGTTAGAGCGCCAAGACAGGAAAAACTAACACACGTTCGCATTTATAAAATAAGTTAGGCTCTCTTTTGCGGGAAATTGAACCCATGACCTCTGAGTAACAGGCAAGTTTTTCCACCTCTGTGCTATACAGATCGTCTTAAATGGAAGTGCCGCGACTGGTTATACTTGTTATATCATACTTGTAATACTTGTTCAGTACTAATTGAAATGGTTGATGATCGGTTTCCTATAGCTAAGCATTTTCTAAGGTCATTGAACGGATGGGCAAATTCAAATAGAGCTTGTTTTTTTATAAAACTAACAGCCGGTTGCACCGAAATTAATTTTAAGAACTCGTAAAAAGTAGGTTTTTCGTAATTTGCTTGTCAAAACTAATAAAAATAAATGGAATTTTAAGCTTCGACAGGTTAGTATTAACACTTAGAGCCAATGTTCACCAACTGCTGTTCAGATAATCGTGGTTCATACATGGTATTTTTAAACTTCAAACATTACATTTGATTGACGTTTGTCGGTTAATCAGTTGGTGAAAATACGTCTCAGTTATATGATAATGGTTGCAATGTGCATTGAAGGAGCTGAAATACCTTATTGAATTTTCAAGTATATATAATTCTTTCGTATGTATGAAGATTTTTGTAACATTACGGACGTCACTAAAAATTAAGATTTCTCGAGGAATTCTCAAGTGCTTATATTTTATGCATAAGCACAGTCAAAAACACCTTTCAGTTTTCAGAAAGCCTTACAGCAAATAATACTAACTATTACTAACTTTCAGTTTGACCATGAGAGTGCGCGCTCTTATATCAGTCATAGCAGTTGTTTTTGAAGCACATAAGTGCTTTGCTAAGGATCCGTGTTGTGTCGGCCTAAGAATACAAGTGTCACCACTCCCTTACATGCATAGGATGTCGTAAGAGTCTACTAAGAGGCTCGACGCATTGAACACCTGTGCGAGAGAAGGAAAACTTGAAACAAACCCTCTACCAATCCGTCTGGCCAGGTAGCAGTATGCTCCTATGAACGCCACAATAGGCGTGAGCTAGGAGAGGCCTATGTCCAGCAGTGGACGTCCACCAGGCTGATGATGATGATGATGAAGTGCTTTACAAAGATAATCTAAGACCTTATGCTATTTCTGACAAAAAAAATAAGTTTTTTCTATAGGTAGGCACAATTTCACATTCTAGACAAAATATTCGCCGAATCCAACTTTAAAATAATTGCACATTTCTAAAGCTCATACAAAGTTTGTTAAACCGGCAAAGAAAAGTTACATAATCATAAAAAAAACTAGTTTAAAACATATTCATATTCCACTCCCGCTCAATTGTTTTCGAGAACGAAGGTCAGTGTCTCAAGAATGGCCCGACATTGTCAAAGACTTTAAAAAAAAAGTTGTGCTAAGTATTATTATTACAAACACATATTTTATGTTATTAAATCTTGGAAATCGTGGGCAAAATCCTGTTGTAAAAACATGATTTTGTAAAACTAGTTCGAATGTATTCAGTAGTACCTGCAGAAAGGTACTGGAGTTTAGACCAAGGACTTGTACCAGAAGCGTTAGCCGCCAGAATTCCAAATATGACGACCTGTTTGGCTCAAGGGTACTAAACTCGCCTTCTGCACCAGAGGTCCCGGGTTCGATCCCGGACAAGACAAATATTTGTGTGCTTAAACATGTTTTGACGACCTCCGGGGTAGAGTGGTACGTACACCGGTATCAAGGTGTCGCCTATTATGAGGTCTTGGGTTCGAGTCCTGGTAAGGGCAAATGTTAGTGTGATGAATACGAGCATTTGTACCTGAGTCATGGACGTTTATAGGTATATATTTCTACACGTAAATACTTATATATATGTATAATTATATGTATTCATATCCGTTACCCAAGTATCCCATAACACAAGACATGCTTACTTTGGGGCTAGGTTAATTGGTGTGAGTGTAAGAAATATTTATTTATTATATCTATTCCTCTGCGGATGAGGGTTCCGGTATGATGAAGGCTAAGAGTGACGGTGTGGTTCATAAAACAAAAAATATTTGTCTTGGTCTGGTTGTTCAATATGTTCAATATATTATGTATGAATTAACAAAAAAAAAAGTTTATTCGTTAATCTAGTATCCATATCACAAGTTTTTCGTGAAACTTAACGTGGGCTAGATAATTGGTGTGATTGTATGTAATTATTTATTTATTTAGATGGCCAGACGACATCACCAAAGCTGTGGGGAAGAATTGGATGCGAATACCATAAGACCGAATGGGATGGCGTGCAAATGAGGTGGCCTACAATCAGACGTTGGTGTGTTAGGGCTGAAGAAGAAGAAGTGAAGAAGAGATAGTTAATCGCCTCTGTGGTCTAGTCGTCAACCACTGGTATCAAAGTCAAAGTCAAAATCAAAGATTTTTATTCAAATAGACTTATAGATAATTACTTTCGAATAGTCCAACATTTTTTTCCCTACCAGCCATTCAGGACATCTCTTAACTGATAAGAAGAACGGCCGCAAGAAACTCAGATCCAGGGGTCCCGGGTTCGATTCCCAGCGGTGGTTCATATTGTATTCGGTTTGGTTGGTGGTAAGGCTTGTTGTAAGTCCGCCTGGCTATCTACCACCACCGTATCTAAGTCTGACGCCATAACAATAATGTTTTCAGCATTTTTGTGTTCCTGCAGTTAGCCAGAGATAAGATAGCCAGTTCTTCAGTGATTGAGGTTTCCGGGAGAGGCTCGCTTCCATATTCAGAATTATCAATACTTAACATCAGGTATGACGAAGGCTGAGAGTCTCCCCGTTGTTCATAAAAAGAGTAGTACCTACTACATCAGAGGTCGTTGGTTCAATGACCACATGTGACAAATTTAGTGTTTATTCCACCTCTGGGTTTTACTAATAATGTTCCTACATGTTTTAATTTATTTATGAGGAAAACTAATTATAACAAGTTCTTTTTTACATTAGGTACAAAAAAAATAGTTTTGGAAATGAGGAGATAACTAAGACAACCTTTTTTTACTAAGACACATATTTTAGGTAAAAATATCAATTTGAGGCACAGGAAATTATATTTGGTACATATGTACATACACTTGTAATACTTTTGATAATTTGGTAAAAAGTAAAGTAGGTTGCGTTTTTCGGAATAAATGCTATTATATCGTAGTAAAATTTAAGCACTTTAAACGAGTTTTGAGTTTATTCTGACCATAATCGATCGTAATATCTGAAATCTCACGAGGACGTGCCACAAAGTATCGAAACATGACCACGACCTACGGTAACAATATCGAAACTCGGCGATTTCATATTTTGATGTCTATATAATAACATTTAAGCTCTGCAGGCAATACATCGAAATAGTTTTAGTGCTAATATAGATGCAATGTTTGTAGTAAATAATAATTAACAGATTTATGTAAAACTAGTGGCAGCTCTCGGGGAACCAAGGAAATATTAGGATGAAGTGTATTCTAAGTATGCCAAATTTCATCCAAATCCGATCGCCCGTTTTTTGACTGTGTGATCAAACATCCAATTCCAAACATTTGCATTAATAAAATTAGACGGATAGTAGAAGTAGGAAGTAGGATACAACTTATATACGTAGAGGTTGAAACACACTTTCTTCTGATGAAAGGTTGCAGGCTCGATTCAACCACAAGACAAAAATTTGTTTGTATGTCTTGTGTCTGTTTGTCTGGATGTTTTATATGTTTATAACCCGCAATATTAGACTTAGCAGACGGTGTCATCAATAATTATTTAGAAATAAAACAAGTAAGAATTGACGCCTTAGTATGACAGCTCATGACATCCTGTTACCATACGTCTCGGGTAAAAATTAACACAATATATTGTAGTAGTTTCATAAATAATATTGAAATTGTTAAAATCCTTGGGGAAAAAATTGTGATTTGTTTAAGTACAATTTTCGAAATTATAGCAACGTTTTATTAAACACGTAGTAAACATCTAAAATAATAACTTAACTAAAGAGGTCACATTAAAAACATTACTATGAAAATTGCATTGATGTTTTTATTACGTGAAAACGAGGTACAAATTGCTCTCATTTCATACTCTTTATCATGATTTATTATTTCAGTGCTCACGTTTATTCGAATATTTCGAAAGAAAATTTGCGAGGTCAGTAACCATAGAGTATATCAGGTTAAAAAAAAGTAAAACACAATGGCCAGTATGAAGATGCGCCCTCGGTGTGATTGCAGTATAAAAACATCATTCCGTCAAATTGTATCACAGTGCGTTAGAATATCTAGAGCAACGCGATCGCGTGACTTTATTCGAACAAACTTTTGCGCGGGAAATAGTTTCGAAAAAGTTTTTAATCTGTGTTTTTTGTTTTTTATAGTGAACTTTTTATGTGGAATCTTTTGAGAAAATTGGTATGTTATCTTTTTAGTGATAATAAAAATAACAAAGTTTTCTTCATCAAAACTTTTAATAAAAATTTTGAATTAGGAATCTGTGATAGTTAGTTTTTATTTTTCGTAAGTTATTAATTAATCAGTATTTAATCAGAATGAACATTAAAAACTTTTATACACTTTTAACAAATAATAATGTCAATAATGTGTTTACAATTAACATAATAATGTTAATAGCTTATTTACTATAAAAGTTTCGTTTGTTATAATTATAAGATTAAGTGCCTAGTTTAAATCGATTAAAAATCTATTTCTTTATTTAAACTATTTGAATATTTGGTCTTGCTTTTAATATATAACTAAAATGGAAAATAAGTAAACTCACTCAACTTACACTAAAAGGAGGTTTTTTTTTTCAAGACAATACTAGAATTAAATAAATCAAATATTAATTGCCAAGCTCTTACTTTAGGATTTCTTAATAGAATACAATAGGTTAACTAAAACGAACTAGGATAGGATACCATCAGCTTTCCAGTCGTGGGAAGTCGTCATTGTGACCGATAAGATGAGGAGATAAGGCTTTTCCGTGTTAGATCTGATCCACTGAATTAGATTCATGAGAATCAGCCTGATTTGTAAAGCATATATGATCTACTATTATTGGGTAATTGAGACTTGATGAACAACTTTAAAAAATATACGCGAAGAATTATTAACCTTTTTCTTTTTTTGAAGTCGGTTAAAAATCATGGCAACTTTTCTTGAGGTTGACCGAGATGATATTTAATAAGCCTAACACCACAACAATAGAATAACAACAGAAAAAATATGCAAAAAAAAAAGGTTTTAGGTCACAAAGTCACTTTGCGTGTTGGTGCGATACGACACAAAACTGAACTGATATATTTTTTTAAGCACTATAACTAGTACAGAATGTTTGTTATCCTGGAAAATTTGGAAAATGATTGATCAAGTTGCTATATCATACAAAATTAAGCAATTCTTGTGATCAGCAAATAGTGACGTTACAAGCTGTATGTGTATGTACAATTAAAAAAAAAAGGGAAATAGTTTTTGTCATAATTAAGTGATGAATGATGAAGGCTAAGAGTCTCCCCGTACTTCATAAAAAAAATAGGATTAAGTTAATTAATTGTGGTGTCAATGAACTAAGTATTTTTTTATTTAAAACACTATTTGAAAGTAGTTTAAATGCTAAAGTTCCTAGAGTTCGAATAAAATAAAAGTTTTCAAACCTCCTTTACATTTTATTTTTAAAAGAAAGTTAATAGTTACTTTATATAAGGAATAACTATATAAGAATATACGAAGTGACGACCTCCGTGGTAGAGTGGTATGTACACCGGTTTCAAGGTGTCGCCTACTCTGAGGTCCCGGGTTCGAATCCCAGTGGGGCAAATGATTCATGGACGTTTATATATATTTATTTTGTATATACTTATATATGTATTTATATCCGTTATTCTCGTATCCCATAACACAAGCCTTACAGTGCTTACTTTGGGGCTAGGTTAATTGGTGTGAATGTAAGAAATATTTTTTTATTTATTTTAATATAGTACTTAAATTAATAAAAAATCTCTTGGTCCATATATTATTTTGTACTGTTTGTATATATTATGTTGACGACAGTTCATTGTGAAAACTCACCTGTGTTGACATGTTAATTAGTAAGAAAGTACGGTCGGTACTAATTCGAAATAGTTAAGTAAGTACTAATTTGTCAGTCGCAGTCATTAATATGTATGTGTTAGAGATGGGTAGTTTAGTTAGTTCTTGATTTGGCAACGCTAGGTAGAGTAAAAATAACCAAAAAATAAAGCTATAATAAGCGAGTAAAATAACAAATAAACTTATTCATTTTGAAATTATATTTTTTTCTAATATGAGTGAGTACATCCCTATCCCGTGGGCATATTTAAAAATCCTTTCTTCGTGCTCGCCTACATCGTTAAAGGATTCTGTATGCAACATTTCAGCTTAATCGGTGGCCGTTTGGGCTGTGCGTTGTCTGTCAGTCAGTCACGGTATTGTTTTATTAGTATAGATAGATATATCTAATTAGATACTTGGTCTTACTTACTTAAAAATCATGGAATTATTATGTATTTTTCGATCAGGCAATTCAAATTTTGGATAAGTTTTATTGCGGTACGATTAATTAGTTAACTTATTTTTATTTTGTTTGTACTATATTTTTCTTTTTAAGAAATTGTAATTTTAAGTACCTACTTAGTGTCCCAAATAAATATATTATCTTTTTTTCTTTCTTTCTTATCTTACCGTGAGATTACTTGCCACATCACTAGTATGTTATTTTTATTTTAAAACAAATGATTTAATAACGTAGAGACTTACTGATACATATTTACCTATACATAAGAATATATAAAATTTGTAAGAAGATTTTACACTCTTAAAAGCTAGAAAATGCATTGATCACTAATATCGGTGTTTTTTTATTACAGATATTTTAAATCACCACAATGCTACACTCCAAGGTAATATGTTATAAATGTTTATGATAATTTTGTTCACCGCCGTGTAAATATAAGTGTCACCACTCCCTTACATGCCTGGGATGTCGTAAGAGTCGACTAAGAGGCTCGACGCATTGAACACCTGTGCGAGAGAAGGAAAACTTGAAACAAACCCTCTACCAACCCGTCTGGCCAGCGTGGTAGCAGTAGGCTAGTAACCTCATATGAACGCCACAATAGGCGTGAGCTAGGAGAGAGGCCTATGTCCAGCAGTGGACGTCCACAGGCTGATGATGGATAATTTTGTTCAGTCCTTTATGGAGCTTCTGCGCGCGGTTTCACCCGCGTGGTTCACGTTCCCGTGGGAACATCGGGATAAAAAGTAGCCTATGCTACTTTCCGCCTTTTCAACTAACTCTATGCCAAAAATCAAGCTTAGTTAGGGCGTCAAGAAAGGACAAACAAACACACTTTCGCATTTTTATTATTAGTTGGAAGCGCTCATGGCCGCGCTTGACAGACTGATCGTGTTCGATTACGTTTGTTAAGCGTTGTTCGGTCCGGTCAGGTGTCGGATGGGTGACCCTAAAGTGGCATTACAACTGAGCGCTTCCGTGCTTCGGAGGGCACGCTAAACCGTCGGTCCCGGCTGTTGTCATCTGATAACAGTCGTTAAGCCAAGTCAGAGGCCTTAAAGGCGGCCTGATAAACTCTGACACTAGAGGTGGCCACTAATCCTCATATGATAAGAAGAAGAACATTAGTTAGGATATGCGCATCTTATTTTATAACTTACGCATAAAGCAACGCTGTTTCCGTGCTAGGAAGCCGTGTTGCTTTATGCAACCAAGTTGTTTTACATCAGTAGCCTATTATCAATTTTGGTCTACCTATGAAGACAGGGTTGTATCTATTTGTCACAATTTTGTTAAAATATACATATATATATATAAAACCACCTCTGTGGTCTAGTGGTAACAACCACCGGTATCAGACCCAGAGGTCCCGAGTTCAATTCCCAGCGGGGTTACATACTGTATTCGGTTTGATTGGTGGTAGGACTTCTTATCAGTCTGCCTGGCTAGCTACCAGTGGCGAAGGGTCCAAGGTCAATACATACCGATTCAAATAAGCTTCCCATTTCAAATGCGCACTCCACCGATCCACCCCACCCCACCCCACCATCCAGTTAAAATATATTTTTTTTATTTTTGGTCTGGCTTATTTACCTAGCCCATATTTTGACCCCTCACCTCACTGTTAGGTACCACCATCTTATCTAAGTCTGACGGCGTAAATACAATGTTTTCAGCATTGTTGTGTTCCGGCAGTTAGAGATAAGATAGCCAGTTCCTCATTGATTGAGGATTCCGGGAGAGGCTCGCTTCCATCTTCGGCCTTATCAATACTTAACATCAGATATGATGAAGGCAAAAAGTCACCCCGTTGTTTATAAAAAATAAATAAAATAAAAAATTCAACCAGCTTACCACAAGCACAATAAAAATGATTACAGTTACATAACTGATGATAACAAATTTAGAACACGTAACTTTTAGCTACCGTCTGGCTACCATTGACAACGTATAATAACAATATAATCTGAAGATCGTTGTGTATTATTAAATCGTTTGTGGACGAGATCTGTATTAGACATTTTGAAATCGGTAAATATGTCTGTCTGTTGGCCAATGTAATTGAGTCTGAGGAAGATTGTGGTAACATATATATATGTGCTCTCATAAGTGCTAGTAACAACTTATATTGAATAAATCAATTTCAATTTAATTTTCTTCTGTAGCAAATAAATAAGTATAAAATAACTTTTACGCATTTAAGCGCACACTGTATATTACCCGATTAGCGGCCGCTCGCGGTTACACCCACGTGGTTCCCGTTCCCGTGTAAATATCGGGATAAAAAGTATCCTATGTTCATAGCCAGGCTACCTATTATCTGTGTACCAAATTTCATCCAAATCCGTACAGTAGTTTCGGAGCCTATTCAATGCAAACAAACAAACAAATCTTTCCTCTTTATAATATAAGTATACTCGTAGATATAGATATTTATTGGTATACTAGCTTCCGCCCGCGGTTTCAACCGCGTGGTACTTCCCGTGGGAATATCGGGATAAAAGTTACTCTCCGTCCTTCCAACTAACTCTATGCCAAAAATCAATTCGATTGGTTGTTTAATCAGAGTGTGAAGGAAGGGCAAATAATCACACTTTCGCATTTATCATATTATTATATATTATACTAGCCTTTCGCCCGCGACTTCGTCCGCAAGGAATTAGGCCATCACACGTATTTAGGATATCGCGCGGTGGTGCCGTGTGGTGACGGCCTAAGAATATAAGTGTCACCACTCCCTTACATGCCTCGGATGTCGTAAGAGTCGACTAAGAGGCTCGACGCGTTGAACACCTGTGCGAGAGAAGGAAAACTTGAAACAAACCCTCCACCAACCCGTTTGGCCAGCGTGGTAGCAGTAGGCTAATAACCTCCTTTGAACGCTACAGTAGACGTGTGCTAGGAGAGGCCTAATGTCCAGCAGTGGACGTCCACAGGCTGATGAGTGAGAGTGAGCGGTGGTGCCAATTCGTTGTCTCTGCCACATAACACCCATTGCTGGGTAAAGGCCTACCCCAAGGATCTCCAGGACGATCGGTCCTGCGCTGCCCGCATCCAGCGGCTTTCCACGACCTTCACTAGTTCGTCGGTCCACCTTGTCGGGGGCCTACTCACGGAGCGTCGGCCGGTGATCGGCCATCGATTCTTCTCGCTATGTGTCCCGCCCACTGCCACTTCAGCTGAGCAATCCTTGGTGCGATGTCGGTTATTTTAGTTCTCCTACGGATCTCTTAATTTCCCTCTTCGAGCATATATAGCTATCTCCATTGCACGCTAGGTGACCTTGGGCCTTCTTATCAGACCCATAGTTGGCGACCACGTTTCACTACCGTAAGTGTACCATTTATCAGCATTTATCAGATTAAAAAGTATTTTAGGTCCATCGCCACGGCTCAAGTTAAGTCCATACTAAATTTCAATAAAATCAATTCAGCGGTTTACGCGTGAAAAGGAACAGCCAGACAGACGTGCAGTCTTTCTTTAGCATTTATAATATAAGCGCATGGATAAGTGTGAATGGAAAAGTAGTAGAAAATGCTCCAAAGCCATCGCGATCAAAGTGGCTAGGTCTATTTTACATTACTTTTCTATACAAAATTTGAACCCTTTTCTTAAACCATTCAGGGTTGTTTCATGTCCCCCGTATCGGACTTCAAAATCGATGACATTTTTACAATTAACATCCCATAAAACCTTAATAACGAGAGCCATATCGACTTAAACATTATTTACCTGTTTTTATCCACTTAGGGGTTAAATTCTGGAGAGGATTTTTTGTATTTAATTTCAAACTATAAGCCTAATAAAAAATAAATTACATTTACTTTGAATATAAAGGACTTTTCTTACTCAACTTCATCCCCCTTTTCACCCCTTTGGGGGTAGAATTTTAGATAGGTCAATGTTCATTTTTATTCGACAACCTAAACACAAAATTTGATCCTATCTTCAAAATTGTCAGACTTTCATATAAACTTTTATCCTCTATGTCATCCCTTAGAGGTTGAATTTCGAAAAATACTTCCTAGTGCACCCGTGCATTCCATAAGGAGCCTATGTGCCAAATTTAGAGTTTCTAGACCCATAAGTTTGGGCTGTGCGTTGATTATCAGTCAATCAGTCAGTCGGGACATTGAATTTTATATATAATTATATATAAATAGTAGGATTAGGATTTCATGGGTTTTAAGGTTTTTTGGTTTCCCGACGTTTTGGTACCTTTTCAGCTACCGTGGTCACGGGTGATTGGTATCTTATGTTCAGTGTGGGAAGCAACTAAATTAGTGTTTAAATAAGTATAATTGTAAAATTTTACATTTAATTTTAATATAAATATTTTAATAATTGTTATTAATAATAATTGTTAATAATAATTTAATATTAATATTTTAGTAATATTAATATTTTATTATTTTAAAGTTTGTATGATAAAAAAGCGTGGCCCGTCCGTGGTGCGTTCGCTAGTGGGCTCAAAATTATATGTTAACAACAGTAAGATATTAAACTCATTAAAAGGGTTTTTATAAATAATCATAATTTCCACCACAAATCAGTCACTTCGGCCCCACAGTGCGTCGTCGCTAGTATAGCGGCGGTTTTCGTTGTGCAAATGAAAAACCGTACGTGCTGTTGACTGTACCTAAAAAAAGTATATTTTACAAACCTTTGTCTGTATGTCTGTTCGTTCTGGCTAATATCGGATCTAGTACAATCAACTGTAGCCTAAACTCAATACAAATATTAACTGTAAGTAGTTATTTATACCTCAGAACAGAAGAAAGAGGCATAAAGTACCAAAAAAGTGTCGTCTCGAATTTTTTAATATATGTTTTTTTTTAATTTCCACACGTTTTTGTGGCAACGAAATTGAAAATTGTGCAAAATAAAATGTAGGTATTAGACGTTTCCGTGTTTCAGGCAATTGGATGGCGATGCTTCGTAAATATTCGTCCATATGGTTATGATTTGGCAAGTTAAGAGGCTTATGATTTGCCAAATCAAGAGTTGCTCTTATGTGGAAAGTTCATTTTGATGGTCTACCACCAGGAACGAAATATTCATTTTGAATCACATCTCGTATAATTTGCATACCTACACATAGTATAAATATATATTATTTCGACATTGCTCCACATTGCCGCACTCAATTATTTGTTGTGCCAACATAATGACATGTGGCTTCAACTAATTTCAGGTTGGCCAACATTCGATCAATGTAACTTTTTTTTATTGAAGTTCTAACCTTTAAAATGTAATACCTGATTCTGTACAAATGAGACCCACCAAATTATAAAAGCAACTTTAGTAAAAAAAATGTATTTAATTATTTATTTTTCGATATTTTTTATTGCTTTTTTACTGAGATATTAGTAATACAAACGCGTGTTAACAGTTAAAAGGGATTTCTAGATAAAATGTATTTTATAAAATACCCTTAACACATGTAAAAGTAATTACTGCAAGAAATCGTATAAAAACGTTAAGGCGGTACCCTGACCGAAAGTGGCGCCGCGTTGAATTTTATTTAATATCGTAATTCTAATTCACAATTTTAATAAAACTTTACGTGGAATTTTTAGAGCCCATTGTCTTGTATTTTTAGAAGGTATCGCTACATCTCGTCATAGTCATTCGTAGAAGTAGATAGCAAATGTGTCAAAAATTGCCACTTTTAGCAGTTTTGCTATCTACTTCTAGCAGTGACTACGAGGGAATGTAATGATACCGTCTAAAAATACTAGACTATGGGCTCTAAAAATTCCACGTAAAGTTTTATTAAAATTGTAAATTAGAATTACGATATTAAATAAAATTCAACGCGGTGCCACTTTCGGTCAGGGTACCGCCTTAATGTTATGTTTAGTTCATGTACGTGTATTTTAGAGTATATTTATTTTAAATAATAGTACGATTAAACGTTTAAAAAAACCACCTCAAAAAGAAAAAAATAAGCCTTTTGGAGCCGGTGCCAGCCAAGGCAAGTAAAATAAAAGAATGAGAGCTCGTTTTTAACGTAGTTTTTTTCATATTTTTACTACTGGGCCCAATTGAATCATATTTTAATAGGACAAACTGGCGACTATTCCACATCGAACAAGCTACCGTAAATCGAATCAAATCTCGGCATAATCGGTACATACATAAAAAACAAAAGTAACATACTAACTGTGGCCCGATTCTCGCGCCTTCGACATTTCGAATTCGACATTTTTTGGAGTCAAAAATCTGTATTTCAGCTTGGTTTCTTAGTTCAAAGCTCTTATCTTTCACAGCCTGCATTTACAACATACTGCCTACATAAAACCTAGCTATTACCACCATATTGTATACAACCTACAATTCTGTTACATATAATATTATTGTGATCCAGTCGTGAGAACTCTAGCCCTAGGTTTGCAATTAGGTTTCCTGCCCTAGATATGAGGCAACTAATTTACATACACACAGACAAAACAATTGTCCTTTGGCATGCTTTAAGTATTGTCTTCACAGTTCAGTAGAACAAGAATGAGCTGGTTGCTAATGTAGAATATTGAAGGAAATGGAATTTTCCGGGAAATGTTTATTAGTGTGGAGACTTGAATTTCTCTTTAAATTTTGTTGATCAATCTAAAATAATCGGAATCATTTTGTTAATATACATAGCGCTTGACAGACTAATCGTTTTCGATCATGTTTGTTAAGCAACGTGCGGTCCGGTCAGGTGTCGGATGGGTGACCGTAAAGTAGCATTACAACTGAGCGCTTCCGTGCTTCGGGGGGCACGATAACCGTCGGTCTCGGCTGTTGTCATTTGATTACAGTCGTTAAGCCATGTCAGAGGCCTTATAGGCGGCTTGATGAACTCTGACACCAGAGGTGGCCACTAATTCTCACTCGATAATAAGAAGAATATACATACATACATGCATACCCTTACACAGTAAATCCCTTGCTTGAGAATGAAATGTATAAACATAACTCAGCCACACTTCAACGCAGAGCTGAGAGGCTAATCGGCGACAAATAACTGGTGAAGAGCAAGTTTCACACCCTAGCTCACCGCCGCAAAGTTACCTGTCTGTCGTTCTTTTATAGACTATACTTCAGAAAGTGTGCTCAAGAGCTGCATGAGCTCATACCACCATCCCCCTTCTTCCATCGGGCGTCCAGACGCACTGCAGGCTACCACCCTTTCTTGGTTGATATCCCTAAATGTCGCACCAAGCGCTACTCAACATCTTTTATATTGCGCACAGCAAAGGAGTGGATCTTACTCCCTGCGTCTTTATTTCCGAGTAGGAACTTATAACCGGACCACCTTCAAAACAAGAGTGAATAGGCACCTTCTGGGTAAGCTCGCTCCATCTTGTCTTAGCCCCTGGGTTTGAATGAGATCAGCATACGTAGCATGAGCACCTCGACAAAGCTTTCTCGACACTTTTCTCGCGCGAGCGTATTGTCTGTCCCGCTCAAACTGTACTGATATGAGCGGGACAGACATCGCGAGATAAGCGTCGACAGCGAGTCGCGGTGCGCATGCTACGCTGGCAGGAGCAAACCTATTCAAAGTAAAAAAAATAAATGTGATAGGTTTCCCAACCCATAATCGCCTGCATTAGTTTTTTTTTTATAATTAACTGTCTTCTTCTTCTTATCGTTTCGAAGACAAATTTTAATTGTTATGGCCGAGAATTTGGCCACCTCTATAGCGTTGTCGGTGGCAGACACAGCTTGCGTGCAGCCCGCGTAGCATGCACACCGCGACTCGCTGTCGACGCTTATCTAGCGATGTCTGTCCCGCTCATATCAGTACGGTGTGAGCGGGACAGACAATACGCTCGCGCGAGAAAAGTGTCGAGAGAGCTTTGTCGAGGTGCTCATGCTACGCATGCTGGTCTTAAGACAAGCAGGGCCCGTAGACAAAGTAACATCGTTAATTCGATTCGTTATTGGCTATATCCACCTATTAACTTGCGGTAAGACCACGTGATTTAGTGCGGCTTATGCCAATCCCATACGTATGATTCTTTTCGAACTTCGTTATCGTTTTTGAATTGTTACTTTGTCTAGGGGGCCAGTGCACGATTTGAGGTGTGCCATTGTTTGAAAAAGTACCACATAAGCAGCTCAGATTAATCCCAGTCCAGTATGGGAGGAAATTGGTTGATTTGGTCATAATCCACTCGTGTTTCAAATTAAGTGCTTTTTTTACACTGTTACTGAAATAAGAACTATGCAAGAGCACTATTGAAACACGATTGAAATACGATTACCACTAGAGGTTAGTAGAATAAGGCCACTCTCTTTTTCAATCCGGGACCGACGGTTTAACGTGCCCACCGAAGCACGGAAGCGCTCAGTTGTAATGACACTTTACGGTCACCCATCCGACACCTGGCAGGATCGAGCGTTGCTAAACAAACGTTATTAAATACGATCTCTCAAGCGCTGCCAAGAGCGCTTCGAGGATTAGGCCAGTGAAATTAGCAAATGTTGCATTTAGTATAAATTGGACCGGATTTCCAAAGGTCATGGGTTCGATTCCCATCTGAGAATTCACTTGTGGCCGAATTATTTTTTCCAATATTTTTCTATTTAAAATTTATAATAAGTATAAAAATAGCATTGAAAAATGCAAAAATTCAAAAATCAAAACTTAAAAAAAATATTAAGTTGTTTTTATTCTAATGTCAAACAAAGTGTATTTTTATTACAAAAAAGAATGTAATTAAGCACAGATTGTAAAACAAGATAACAACAGATTACATTAAATTGATTACGAAAGTCGTGACCTCAAACAATGGATTCTAAAAACAATAATATGGGAGTGAAAGTTGAAATTAATTTGTATTTCAATTAACTGATGATTAATCCACAGGATGTACATACTTAGATACTAATATATAATATAGAAATCCCTGGCTCATGATTCTTAAAGATAACATTTTCAATGCTAAGAGTATCATGCCATGCCAGATAAATTTTCTCGCCTGAGAATAACATTATGAGTCGAGTATATTTTTTTCGAGTAGCCAAGGATTTCGTATTAAAAAATCCTAATTTTTCCTGTTGATTTCATAGGATAAAGAATTTATCGTTGAGGGAAATACTATATTTGTTACTTGTCGTCGAATACTGAAACATGATCATATACTTAGTTGAACAGGTTTTCATATATATATTTTGAAGGGTTGACCAAGTTTGACCTGTGCAACTTGTTGTTCATACTCGCATGGACACGGTTTTTTTTTAAACATAAGCATCATATCTATGATTTTTATTGTTTCTCAATATCCTACATTAAATTCCATCATCCGTGTACCGGAACGGACTAACAAAAACACATTATGTCATGTCACGGTACGATTTGCTATAGAAATGTAAATCTTACGTAAACGAAATAAGGGCATAAATTAGTATAGTCAGAGACAAATTTAGTTTATTTGCAACGTAAAACTCAAATAAATAACAACAGTATTGACGTGCCAGTAGAAGACTAGAGATAATAAATACAAAATCTATTAAAAAATAACTCAAATATCTATGCTATCAATTCCAAAATGTTTGGAAAGAACAAACGCAAATACTTTCCGACCATTCACTTGTTTATCTATGTCATTTTTATTTTTTCCGATGTTCACTTGTTTTTTCCGACATTCAACATTTTGCAAATTCAACTATTTGCGACTTCAATATTTTAGGCACTCGACATTGTGGTGTTGTGGAATGTAAATTTTTAGTGAGGTTGTACTTTTAATTTACATACAGGCGGCTGTGTTAATTGTAATATAATGATAGTATCACGAAAAATACAGGCTTCCTTGAGGGTCTTACTTCTAGAAAAACATCTAGTAAAACCGTGTGAAAATGGATGAGAAAGGAGCGATAAAGTACCTAAGGAAAATGCTAGTTACTAATTCCCACTTAGTTATTTGTTTTTGTATTACCTTATAATGAACTTATAACTGGAGTGATCTGTTAACATAGTTATCTGTCTTTGAGTTCGGATACCGTAAAGGTGATTACAATTGCTCTTTATTGCTTTAATGGTTGCTCTTTATTAAGTTATTTTTGAGAACCTAGTATCTAGATAAACTTAATTTAGGTTTTTAAGATACTACTAAACCATGAATGTAACATGATTATTGGCAAATGAATAAATGAAAAATGAAATTATAATCGACTAGCTGCCGCCCGCGATTTCTCCCCCGTGATTCCCGTTCCTGTGGGAATATCGGTATAAAAAGTATCATATATGATACTTTTCTATACCGAATGTTCCTCTCCAGGTTTTCAAGTATCTGTATACCAAAAATCATTAAATTCCATTCAGCCATTTTTGCGTAATTGAGTAACAGACATGCAAACATCTAAACTTTCACATTTATATTATTAGTAGGATATATCTACTGACCTCCATACGACATTAAAAAAAAGTAGATTTTGCATAGAAGTTACTTTGCATCTTGCATTTTGCTATTACAATAGGTACTACTTTTTAAGATACGTTTTTCTACAAAACTACTAGAAAAAATGAAATTTTCTAAATAGTCCAGTCAAAATATATTAAAATTCACATTAAATCCTACATTGTAATTTCTTTTCCTGAACATTATTTGCGGTTGTTGGAAACCCACCTTGCAGTTTGCCCCCCTCCCCCTATTAAGCGTTTTAAGAAAACGGAGACGAAACTCCTATGACTGCTGCTGATAAAAATCTACAGTAGGCATTTGAGTAGGATTTCATTTGTTCGAACATCCTACTTATTTATTTTGGGAAGTTTCGGAAATAAGATTGTTTGAAAGTGGTTTTTTTTACAGAAAATGCTTTTATTTTTATTTAGGGGATTTTTATATTTTTAAATATAATAAATTAGGACAAAATATTAAAAAAGAATTAAGGCGCCCGCTCTACAAAAATACTTAAGTACTAAAAAAAACTATTCGCGCCGAAGTCTAAACGAAGTCGCCAATTCGCCATTGTGTTAATTTCTTTTATCGATTATAGTCGTTTAAGTCACATTAAAATGTAAAATCACCCTTTGTTTATTTATTGTTTAGTTGTTTGTTATTTTAAATGTTTTTTTGCAAATCCTTTGCTAAATGGCTGATGACGAAGCTATCCAGAACTTATCTGTCAGAGGTGAAACCGGTCCTTAAAAATAGCTAGTTGACTTACTATATACTTCAACCATTTTACGGAAAGTATATTTGTAAACAAATACTTAACCTCAAAAGTCCTTTTTTATTACACGTTTTAGAAATTTGCACTATATAGCTTAAATACTTAGTTATGTTGTCCAAGTTTGTTCTATGGTATTAGTTAACTGATATCTAACGTTTATGATTTTTGAATATTTGCATTTTTCAATGCTATTTTTATACTTACGATAAATTTTAAATAGAAAAATATTGGAAAAAATTTACTCGGCCACAAGTGAATTCTCAGATGGGAATCGAACCCACGACCTTTGGAAATCCGGTCCAAGAGCATTGGACCGGATTTCCAAAGGTCGTGGGTCTTAAAATTTATCATAAGATATCTGGCGTATTTGTGAAATAATTTCGAAAAAAAACTGCCAAGTGAGAGTCGGACTGGCGCACCGAGGGTTCCGTACAAACCTGTAGGTATATAAGTAAAAGTTCACCCATCACGACAATCGAGTCATAGTTATGGTTTTTTTATGGCAAAATTAAATTTAAAATTTTCAAAAATATTTTTTATTATAATAATATGATGTAACAAAAAATTTACGGTTTTCGCAATTTTTCCTTTATCTGTACTCTGTACTATAAGACGTTACTTCGTGCCAAATTTCAAGATTCTAAGTTCACGAGAAGTACCCTGTAGGTTTTGATTCCCGTGCGAGTTTCGAAAATTTGCGTCATAAACGGCTGTATCTTTTGATTGCTTTGGCTTAGAAGTTTGATTTTTTCACAGCTCCAAGGGACAGTAGACCTGAGTATTAGATATAAATTTCAGTTTGATACCTCCACGCGTTCCTGAGAAAAACGGTCTTGACAGACGGACGGACTACGAAGTGATCCTATAATGGTTCCGAATTTTCATTTTGAGGTACGGAACCCTAAAAATTTTCATTTGTTTGTTTAAAAACATTCTGTCTCTAATATGACTGGAGTATATAGATATAGTTTAGTCCCGTACAATCATAAGATAATTCCTCTAATCACTTCCTAGCCCGTACAGTCTTGCGACAGAGACTTATGGGAACAAAACCTTCGTGGGAACAGCCGTTTGTGAACTGTTTACTAAAAGACATTTGCATTGGAACTTTTTGCTATAAAGACGTATGAAAATTATGACTATAAATACGAGTAGTATACACCTGCAACATCGTTTATTTATATAGTGCAATAGATATTGTCATATGACGCTATACGGGAAAAAGTACGTACTTTTCAATATAAAACTATAGGACGAATAGAGATGTTACAAATCTGGCAATACTTAAGATATATTATATTTCTTAATAACTTTATCTAGATTCGTTAATTCAGAAATTTCGATTTTATGATTTTGCCTCGGTACTTTTTATTTTCGAAAAGACTCCTTAAAATTACAAAAAAACAAATTATAGGTATTCACTTGTGAACGAGTTAATTTTTTTAAATATTTTTCTATTTAAAATTTATCAAAATTATAAATAGTATGGAAAAATGCAATATATCAAAAATCATAAATTCAAGATTATTCTCAAATGGGGTTACATAAGCTATAGGAAGTTGTTTTTTTTGGAAAATTGGAAAAATATATAGTTATTTACTACGAAGTGATTTCGTGGTTTTTCGCCTAATTTACAAAATCGGTCTCGTTCCCGCGCGAGTCTTTTTCTCATTGCTACCTCGTTTCAGTCGTATGGCGCCTTAAGGCACATCAAACTTTGTAGATGCTTAACACGATCATCAGCCTGTAAAAATTAAATAGTCTCTAAATCGCTCAAACGGGACTCTGTAATAGTATATTTAGTAGTATTTATCATTCTTTTTACTTTTCAATTTGAACGCCCTGAGGGCCTATCACATAACAATAGCATTGTAAATTAAAATGAACATAATATTATTAAATAACTACAAATCAAAGGCTCTAAAGAATAGTGCACTTCAATAAGCAATACAAACTCTTCAGTTTAATTACATACACATCCTCATAAATCCCTTGCTAGTCCGTTTTCTATTGGTAATGTTTGTATGGAGAGGTATACAAGTTTGAGTTACAGCAATGACATTTGGTATGGGTATTATACACGTCCACCTAAGCCCAAAATGCCCGGTAGGCATTTCGAACTCCGCAACAAGTTTGGTTGGTTGGTCAAATAACAGAAATCCCAGCGCTCAGAAAAAAAATTGCATCAAAGATGCAACTTAAAAATGAAATACAAAAAACATGACTCATGACCAAACCCCAACGATGCCACATTTGACATTGGTTATAGGTCATAGATGTTTTTTTTATTCACGACGGGGAGACTCTTAGCCGTCATCATTCCTGATGTTAAGTACTGATAAGGCTTAAGATGGAAGCGAGCCTCTCACGGAATTCTCAACCACTGAGGAACTGGCTGTCGTATCACTAACTGCCAGATCGAACAGAACGAGCCAATTAGAGATAAGATAGCCATCTCTAATTGGCTATCTTATCTCATAATTTAATTCTCTCTAGCTTTAAAAAAATGTTGTTATGACGTCAGACTTAGATAAGATGGTGGTAGCTATCTAGGCGGACTCACAACAAGTCCTACCACCAACCAAACCGAATACAATATTTACCACTGGGAACTGAACCGGGACCCCTGGGTCTGATACCGGTGGTTACCTATTGGTCTATTGACCACAGAGACGGTTAAATCGTATAGGAAACAGTCTTATTTAACTAACGTCTATTCATTTATCTTCCAGGTCCTCTGTATCGTCGTGTTAGCTTCAGCTGTGAGCTGCGAGCCTCCAGTCCAGGGTTACGACTACCAGGCACCGAGGAACAACGTCCATAGCTATCGGCAACCTACAAATAACTACTTGCCTCCAAATAACTACTTGCCTCCAAATACAGGTAAGCACAAACCACACAAAAACCGGTACCGGGTACGCTGGAACCAGTAACGGTTGTTCTGTAACCGGGTCCGGATGTGCTGTATCTGGACATCACGACCACCATGATCACGGGAACGATAATAATGTTAATTTAGATTTTCCTTAATTACTCGTTTTTTTGTCGTTAGGTACATGTTTTCCTAAGAACACTTCATATTTTTATCATTAGCCACTTTGCAAGTATGTCACTACATAGTATCTATTTATTTTTCCAGGTCTTAAAGCCCCTACCAACAACTACTTACCTCCCACCTCTTTCAACCCGAGCTATTCAAACACTGGTTCGGGGTACAACACTGGTTCCTACCACAGCACTAATACCGGTTTCTCCAGCACCGGTAACGGGTACTCCGGTACCAGTACAGGATACTCTGGAACCGGTACTGGGTACGCTGGAACCGGTCATGGTTATTCTGGAACCGGATCTGAATATACTGGATCTGGACATGGACATGGACATCACGACCACCACGATCACGGGAACGATAATGAAGTGGTGAGTTCCAATTGCTTTATATTCTTGTTCTGACTTATGTAAATGATTAATATCTAAACTCTACCTACGAGTATGTAGGTACTAATCGAGAAACATCCCGGTAGACCAGTTTTTAGGGAGCGTTATATCAGAATATAATAGATTTGTAAGACATTTAATATCACAAATAATAGATTATTAAAAGGTATATGATTCGAAAAATAAATTGTTACTTGTTACTTTTCGCAAAAACCGTTTCCCAAAAAGACTTCACTGGTCGGACTTCAAGTTCTTCAAATTGTACAACAAATTAAAAAAGAATACATTTTCGCAAGTTTCACATGCCTGGCCCGCTGTTATCATAAAGTTATAAAGTTACGTGGTAGAGGAGTGGAATAGGTTATCATTCATTATAGAGTAAACAAATCGTCAATCTAACATTAATAAACAAATATTTCTTGCAATTATTGATAACGTTTATTTGGCATTGGAAACTGGTAACTTATCAGTCAGTTCTGTTTACTACCAATATCTAGTTTTTGGGATATGGTCAGCAGCACATGAATGTTAAAAAGTGCTAACAAAAAGCGACATAATAACGTAGGCAACAAGTATTGCCATTGCTAAACTTAATATGCTATCCATAAGCTGAAATCATAAATATTTACAAAAAGAAGTTCTTTTGGTTGTTTGATAGTAACAACTTACCAACTACCTCCTTCAAACCTGCTTACTCAAGCACCGGTGCGGGGTAAAAATCCGGTTCCTACCACAGCACTAATACCGAGTTGTTTTTTAAGTTTAATAACTTATTATAAGTCATAATTACTAACTTTTGACGTTAATTCAATCTCGATCTCAATCTCAAGGGGGCAGATTCGTATGTATTCGTACCTATTCGACTAAAATGTAGGAAACGACTTGGGATTGTAGTAATCCCCACATGGCCACAGTAAAAATTGTATGTATTGATGGATAGAATCACACCCTGAATATTCAAATTCACGGTGTACAAAAATAAACACTACAGGGGCCCAATTGCTTAATCTGCTAATGCTTAGTCACAATCGTATTTCAATCGTGTTTCAATGGTAGACCTGTTTTACACAGTTCTTGTTACAATAGTGTAAATAGACACTACTATTGAAACACGATTGAGATACGATTACATCAAGAAATTTGCAGAATTGACCCCCTGTTCAGACGCCAAAAAAATGCGTTCCTCATGGGTTCCTCTCAGTTATAAGTCTACTATTCCTCTATAAAGTTTTAGATTATCCGAAAAAAAAGACATTCGAAAAGTATCTTCAGTCATTTGATATTAAGACCTCACAATCATGACCTCTCAGCGGCTTCAGTAGGTACTGTAGAGTTTTTTGAACTTTCCGAGTAAACTTGCATTCCGGTTGCAGTATCCTAATTACAGAGTGCATGGCTCATCATCTCATTGGAGTGATCAGCGCAATAGCGCATATCCCGTACCGTCAATTGATGTAACCATTAAAAATTAAAACAATCCGGTAAACGCGGTGACAGAAAAAAGGAAAACTATTAGTCTGTGATTCAGTTTCATTCGTCACTTGCAAGCAGGACACCGGTGTCCAGAGAACAATGGGATATCTATTGTGTCTCATAATCCGAGGCCTGATAGGTAAGGAAACTTTGCAGGTTAAATAAAACAAAACAACTAGTTTGATTTGAAAAAAAAAATACAAAGGTTTTAGCGGTGCCATTATAACAGTTTATTTTCATACTAACATTCCTGTATTTGTTAGTTCAGTTTAATTAGAAGAATAAGAAAATAAAAAGTCGTTACAATAGAAATCAAATTAAAAAGGATGAACGGTTTTCAGTATCTTTGTCTGTTACATTGCAGTGATAGACTTGCGATTGCGAGCAATGAGACTCAAAAATTGATTTAGCTTTACTTCTTCGTTAAAATCATGTTATTTGAGCATATTGACTTACTTTATCGGACAATTATCTATATATTTATTACATAATTCAATGGCTTTTTCATTTTCATTAAGAATAATCCTACTTAGCTCTTTTAACATGTCACAATTTTGTTAAGACTGTGTTATTCTACAGTTTAATACAATGTAGTACGATTATCAATTGTGTTTTCCTTGAATACTATACACTAGATAAGAATGAATTGGTTTTAACCTATAAATGCTATCTTCTTCAGTGTAAAAAATATCACCATAGTCACCAAACAAGATACTTCTTGGAAAAAAGTCCATTTCTGCAACTTTTTTTGCCGTGCCATTATAACAATTTATTTCGTACAACCCGGTCTCTGTAAGACCAAAAGTCTTACCTGCGTCTATAAGGAAGTGATAAACAAGGGACAAGTCTTTGTTTTTAACCACCTCTTGACCATTCACTGCACAAAACAATCCACACATAGTCACATAATGTATATTCCTCTGATAATCCACATCGAACTCCATGACAGTTTTTGCATTTCCAATTTTCACGGCCGTTGTACCTCCGTTCAGAACTTTGTAGAGAGCGTGATCATTTCCGTCTAACAGATACATGCTGTTCTCTCTAACAACCAATTTCATTATATTCATATTATAGAGTGCGATGTTCCTAGCTTCATTAGAGACTGGGTCAAGTTTGTACAAACCATTTTCAGACCCAAAATACACTTCACCAGTGTCACCATCAACGGCAGTAGCTTTATTCAATTCGATTCCTTTAATTTTAGCACTATTTTTGGTTACCACATTTATAAATGCTCTTCCAGAGTTGCCTATCTGATCATCCATGTACATGAAGTAGAGATTTCTGCTTGAAGAATCGTAAGCTAATTCTTTTGGACTTGAGTACTCGTCTGTCAGAAGTTCTTTCTTGTAAATTCTTCCTCCGATTCTTTGTATAGGTCCGTCCATAAGATATATTCGGATTTCTGCTTCCACTGATATTAGTACACATATCACCAATACAATTTTTTCAATCATTTTTAAGAAGCGACCGTTTCACACTGCTTCTTGCATTGCACTGTTTTTATAGTCAATGTTATGATCTTTTATCTTACAGAGTTTGGTACAAACTTATGAATCCACGACAAATGTTCTTGCTCGTTCTATTTTAAACTGTATTGTGTTGTGTTAAATGTTCCCTGGTTTGTTTGTGAGGTCACATTATTCTGCTCATTCACTGAAACGTTTGGATGAGTCGGACTAACGAGAAATTGTATTAAATAGCTTTAAGGTCAGGCGTATGACGCGTTGTATACGTTCCGTGTGAAATATTTTGTGTTAGCGGCAAATAATATTTAGATTTACCTAAAAATATTAAAATTGAAAAGGAATATGTATGCCTATCTTATTATTAGTTTCGATATTATAAATGAATAACACAGAAGTTCAAGAATATTTAGAGTTTGAATGAGTTGATCTCTGGAACTACCTAGCCTAACAAATAAAGCTCAGATGGAAACTACTGTATTGAATAAAATTGAATCAGAAATTATATAATATATTTACTATTTTTTTTATTTTTATATTCTTATTTTATTTTCAATATTTGCGAGGTAATAAAATAATTTGGTACTTACAAAACTTTATTACATTTCTAAATAATTTATGTACCTAAATTAAAAAAGTTTCGAAAGATTGACTAGGAGCTTTTGAACAACTAAACATTTAAACACTTTAAACTTTCATTGTCATTATCACTATCATTATTAGGAAAAACGGGATTTAATTTGTATTTGCTTGCGAGTCTACGATATTTCGGCGGAGTTGCATGCACCATGATCACGGTTTAACTCCAAAATGTGGGGGACTCGCAAGAAATACAAACATGGTATAAATCCCGTTTTTCCTAATAATGATAACTTAACAGTTTGTTCAAATCTCAACACGTTTTTTCACTAGGCTTAAGCCGGTATAAGCCTTTCCAATCAGCATAAACAAAGTTGTTGTCTTTATCAAAGGCTATACCAAAGCAATCGTCAATAGGAATAATTTTCTCAAGATTCAACTGTTCTTTATCAACTTTGTAAATGCCATCCCGTATACATACAAAAAAGTCACCATTTTTATCTATGTTCACTCCTCTTGGTTCTTCGTATGGGTCTTTTTGTATCAAAACAGCATCTTTAGTGCCTTTCTTTTGACTAAAAAGCCCAGTGGTATTACTGAAAAATATGGTGTCGTTATTATCAATTAGAAATTGATCTACTTTAGTGTCTTCTAGATCTTTAAATCTTAGTGCAGTTCCATTAGAGTATGTGTACAAAAATTGGTACGGGAATTCCGAATAGTAGAGATCGTCTTTGTAGAATAAAGCCCAAATGTCTGACCCCTTTTGACCTATAAATTCGACTTGATTAGTATCGTGATCGTACTTATAAATTCCGTCATTGGATCCAATATAAACATCGTTATTTTTTTCGTCAACAGTTTGGGCGAAACCATTAGTAATGTCAAGATCTTTGAAAGTGTTTGAGTCTAGTTCGATTTTCGCTGTTTTGAATACATCGTCGCTTTGCGATATGGTGTAGCTGAAGTATAATGTGTTTGTGCTTCGGTCGATGGCTAACATATAAGGCCGGACGATGTCCGGCTTGACGATTTCCTTTTCATAGTAAGTGTTGTTGATTAAAACGACGTCGCATGTTTCTTCATTGATGACACCGGCTTTAGCTATAGCGAGGCTGGCCAAGATTAGAAGACACTTCATTTTTATCTGGAATTCGAATATAAGAAAAAAATACTATTAATGTAGGTACTAACACAACATTGTCTCATTATGTCTAGTAGAAAATAATATTAATAATCGACTGTAGTGCAAGTACTTTTCACTGCTACATTGGTTTTTGACCATACTCGTATTTCATACATAAATCAGTGGAATTAAATATATTTAAGATAATAATGGAATTCTACAGTTTGTGCACCACAACATCAAGCTTAATCGACACACCAAAGATTAAATCTCAATGTAAATTCTGGGTAGATCTCGATTCTTTTCTGCGTGAAATGCGCTAACAGATAGACAAAGTTTACTTACCGACTTGTCCAGCATCCGATAGATAACTAATTATACAAATAACACATGTATGTTTTAAACCGGATTTGTTAAAACAAATATAGAGTCGACATGATGTTTTATAATTATTAAAGTTGAGTAGGTAACTTTTGTGTTCCACAGTCATCAGTATAAAGTCAGTATAATACTGTCATTATACTGATGGCTACGTAATATCATAATTTACCGACATTCCCTCATTCCAAACACCATTCCGTCTCATTACTTGAAAGTAATGTCTGTATACTGTCAGTATACTGATAGTGTGTACTCCGTTAGTAAGCTGGGTTCCTTAATTTTAAAACACTTTATGTAGGTACCTTATGTCCTAAGTGGTTTTAATATAATTTAAATCCATGTCCGACCATCCACATTTCACTCCATACATATACAACGTTACGTTAATCTACGTATATACTTCCCCGTGGTTTAATCAAAAGGACACTTTACCATTATAAATTTATAGATTAATATTGCAAGTCAAAGGCGACTCTATGTAGTTTATGTCTCAATGTTATACAACATACACTGCTATAGGTTATCAATGTTATTTTAGTTATAAACTCGTGGTTCATAACTATTTTATTAGCATTTTCATTGCCAGTAATTACGACGATGAGGAAATTAATTAATTTTGTGATATTATTATTATTATAATGTGTCATTAATGAATACAATTAAATGTAAGGCGTAAAAAAAGTTTCAATTCTTTTCCTAACTTTCAAGCAAAGTTAACATTTCTTTATCTCGGCAATGTTGTAGTTTGTACAAATATTTATTATTGAAATATTTTTCGATTAGCACATTACTACCTACACATTTATTTATATCTACAAAGTTCCAGTACTTAACTTGTTATTGTTTACCATATTTTTACGATTACCTAATTACGTCATATTTAATTATATCCACCAAAATAAAGAGAAGCACAGAAACTTTTTCCTTTCATACAACCCCGAATGCATTAGGTATATTAGCAATTTTATAATATTATTTTTTCAATCTTACTTGTCACCTACTTCTTCTATTCTACTTGTCCTTCAGACTGAAGAACAACAAATAAATTACAATAAACTGTTTCTCTTTACAAAAAAAATTCATTGCAATATCTGTAGATTTTTATTTACTAATCAATATCAATTTGCTCTGGCTTGCTCTAAAACTTTGTATGGTATTTATTTCAGCCCAAATCCTACGAGTTCGGGTACTCAGTGAAGGACGCGCATTCTGGCAACGATTATGACCGCAAAGAGTCGTCCGACGGCAACGTCGTCAAGGGAGAGTACAGGGTTCAGTTGCCTGATGGACGCACACAGATCGGTAAGAAAACACCCGCGAATAACTTAATTTTTATTTGTGTAGATACTTTATATGTGCGGCAATATCGAGAAGAAGACCGAAATTTTCGCACAACAGAGAGTTCAGTGGCCAGAGTTAAAGCAGATCCGAAAGGAAACATCACACTTGGACAAGAATAAGTTAATTAGTCATACTAAGGTAATACCATCATCATTAAGACCGCAACTTTAAAAAAGACTTCACTTTCTGGCCAACGCAATGCGTAATTTTACTGTACATACGAGGCAATATGATCACAAATTAATTACTTTGTGATACTTATACTACGAGTATATACCTACGTTTAAATATATATCGAAGGAGATTTCAATGTCATAAAGGATTAGATTTTATCATAGCACGATAATGAGCGGTTTTGTTCCAGTCTTCTGCAACATAGTAGTTTGTAATGGATACTGCATTAAACATTATACCTTTATCAATTACGGCTTTTTTTTCAAACGATATGTTCTACATATTTCCAGTGACATACCACGCTGACTGGCAGACTGGCTTCCACGCTGACGTGAGGTACGAAGGCGAGGCGAGATACCCCGAGCCAACCAACAACCACCAACAAGGTAACTATATCATGATGTTTATACATACATACATTACCAGGAGCGAGGGGTAGAAATATGGCGAATGTAGTACAAAAAAAACACACCGCGTGAGCGTGATACAAGTGTCAAGCGTTTCTTCAGAAGAAAGGCCCCACCATACCATCACCACACATAAGACTGAGTCCTGGATGTAAATGGTTACTTAACTAAGTAGTCACAATAATTAATGAACTGTTATGATCTACATGGTGGGTTGGTGGGGTGGGAATTCTAAACGGGAAACCGATGGGAATAGCCTAATGACACTTCGCCACCGATACCTACATACATACCTTCAGCCATATATCCTTGCCAGGTCACTGCCAGCTTTTCACACCGACGCCACGTTTGGCATTGATGGGGTCAGATGTTGTCCTCAAACAATAGTCACAGGTTGCCAACCCTTAGACTATATTCTATGTTTTTCTTTCGGTCTCAGCTTAGGATAATTATGACCTCAGTACCCTGGGCAACTTGGGAGTCCTTAAATAGGTTGCGGACCGAAGTTGGCCGAAGTAGGGAAAATATGCGCTACAGCTCGGAGAGCGCATGTCTATGTGGTATTTCTCCCCAGACCATGGCACACCTTTTGTGCACGTCTATGACCTCATTAATCATTACTTTAGAAAAATGGCATGTTGATACATAACGATTTGCCATTCCTGATTTAGGCCCGACAGAACGTGACTCAACCAGTGATCTATACTTGAGTACAGTTAGCAAGGGAAGCCCTTATACATCGCATGTAGCGACATCCCTTTCTAACTGATCTCAAGTACAGAACACTGCTCGAGTACCGTTCTGTAATACGGGCCTTAGGTCCGATTCTCGTAGCTCGGTTACGCTAACTTTAGGGTTAAATAATAGTTAAAGTAAAATTAACTAGCGGACAAATTTAAAAGCGTTGTTGAAGCAGCGGTTACTTTAACGAGCAGTCAAATTACAGATTTAACGGCAGTCAAAATAACCGACAGGGTGGGGGTCTTGGACGAATGTGGGGGTGGTTTAAAATTTTGACATTAGTAGAATCTGTAGTTATCGCTTCCCTACCGTTTTTAGGTTATTTATTTAAAATACACTTTCAACCCATGTTTAATTTCACCACCGCGTAAAATATTTTTGGGCAACTGAATGCGAAGATAACCACGTAATTTTATTTACCGAAGCCAAAATTGACAACAGTAAAATTTTAACTTTAACTTCACTATTATATACGAGCAACAGGACCTTAGACTATTCAGATTTTTCTACTTCATTTGACCACAGCTACAAAAAAAAACACGTCAACTACGACAGCTACGACTGGCTACGAAAAATCTATACTAATATTATAAAGGGGGAAAGATTTGATTGTTTGTTTGTTTGCATTGAATAGACTCCGGAACTACTGAACGGATTTGGATGAAATTTGGTACACAGATAGTAGATAGCCTGGTTATGAACATTGGATACTTTTTATTCCGATATTCCCACGGGCACGGGAACCTAGCGGGTGAAACGCGCGAGCAGCCGCTAGTCATCTAATAAAGCATTTTTTTTATCTGAGTACTTCTACTAGTTCATTACTCGTCATTGCTATTACAGAACTAAAGGCAATTTCATTTAAGAACTGTGAGTTTTAAAGTATTTGGTCTGCAAAAGAAAAAGAAAACCAGTGAATCACATATTTTTTCTCATATATCTTTCGTTTCACTTAACTACATCTTCTGAAAATAGAAAGCGTATTTAAAAAAAAAACTTTTTTTATGAACGTTGAATAATAAAGTCCCCTAAATAAATTACTACCTACTTCTTTTAATGCCTCGACTGGAGTATAATTAATACTCTTTGTGGTTCTGATATCGATAAGCAAAACACATACGACGTTGTATTATATACTATATTTGTGAAAAATTAAAGTCATTCGCTTATATTCGCATTTTCATTTCAGGTGGTTACAACTACAATGCTCCAAGTGACTTCAAGGGTTCCTTAAACGGTGTCCATGGCAACAACGCTTACAAACCCTCCACCGCCTACGGACCCCCAGGGTACCATTGAAAATCTATGGAAAAATTGGATTGTAATAATGATAAACGCTTGTAAATAGCTTTTGTAAGAAATATGAAAACGATCGCATTTATAAGACAAAACTTTTATACTGTAATTTTCTTAATTTTTTGTAACATAAAATATTTACATTTTACTGTAGTTTGTAGGCAATTTTTGCATTGTTTTCATTCATAAAAATAACAAAAATAATTAAATATGTTCATTTAAAACATAAACAAAACATTTGACGTAGCAAAAAGATCGTACTACAAAAATATTTAGATAGTGCTAAGTTACAATTATAATTAGTTACTAATAATGTGATTTTTATAACGGCAGTTACCAATTTAATTAGTCAGATTTTTACCTTTCAATTAAAGTAATTGTTTTATTTTTTATATTAAAATCATACCTACTATAAATGATATTGATTCTGTAAATAATTGTTTCGTTTATTTTTAATAATTAGTACTCACTGAATCTCATTTAATCACTTTACCATTTTATTTTAATTTTTATCAAAACAAAAATAGCTCATTAATTTTAGGGTAAGAATTTTGTACCAGTATTATTTTGAGTATAAAATAAAAAAACCTTATCAATGGAAATGGTATTTTATTTTTGATCTTACATTTGATTTAGTTATGTTTACAATAGTTCAAATAATACGTAGGTAATTGTTTCTAAATTATGTACATATATTTTAGATAGTTAATTTCGATTATCGATTAGTCTGCATTTATTTCATAATTATCATTATAATACTTACATTTTTGGATAGAACTACAGATTCAGTTTTTTAAATAAATATTATATAATGAACTGCCAGTACAGTCATTAGTTTTCTCTTTTCTTAATAATAAATATTTAAAATATTAAACAAATCAAAATATCAAATCAATAATAATTGTTGTCAAATAAATAATTTTTTCGAGGGTAGACTTATAAGTAGCCAGTCATCCCGCGGCAGCTGAAAAGGTAGGGAAACCCAAAAAGCCCCTTAAAAAACTTAATAAATACGGACAATTAGATCTTAGTTCGTGAAATACACGCGTGTTAAAAAATCCACAAAAGTTGTTTTATTTCGATGAAAAGTGCGCGCTAAACCTAAGATCTACGTAAGTATAAATATTACATTTAATTTACAAATTATTCTTAAGCTAAGCACTAAACGAACAGTACATAAGTTGGTAGGTAGGTAGTTATTAAAAACTTTGAAAGTTCAAACAATAATTTTAATGTCGCTTCAATGACCATTAGCACAATAAGTTAAAAATATCTAGATTAATGAACTACTTGCCGAATGAACATTTGATGAATGAATCCGACTTATTTGTATGTGTCGGCGAAAATTTTGTTACCTTCTTTTTAAACTTGTTTAGGACTGTAACTTCAGTAGTTATCTTACTGAAAGAATCAACGTATAAGAATGTTAGATCTTCGACACTATAGCCGCATTCAATTTGCAATTGTTTATCAAATTCTCTTTATCTTGTATGTATAAGAGGGTGAATGTGACTAATAAGTACACTATAGGTAATTTTCAATACCTAGACTTGCTACTAAACTAAAAAATATGTAGTTGAAACAACGCTTTATTCTACATTACAAGTGGATGAAAAACCAAGTTTACGCTACAAATATTGGTTAATAAATCATCTTTAGTTTAATTGGTAACTTTTTGTATTGCTGATGCTTGTGTAAGCTTGACACTTCCTTCGTATATTTTTTTTGAAGTGTTTACTATAGTTTAACCTTCCACAAAAGTCGATGAGGTAACTACATATTTTCTAATGCAACTTCGTACAAGAATAACTATTTACCATGGAAGTATTACCTAAATACTTCCATGCTATTTACTGTATATGGCCACAGCTAAAGTAAATTCTGCAGAATTAAACTTTTCTCTAATTTTACCAAACATGTTTTCTAACTTAAAACTTAGTCAATAAATAATTTAGGGCCTTACTGTCACTTAAGTGGTGCTGTCACTTTCGATCTCCTTGCCTTTTACAAATAATGAGTTCGAAAGTGACAATAAGTAAGTTTACATACATCAAATAGGATATAATTAAGATTCTGCATCAGAATCTGTCGTCAATAATATTACTTTTTACAATCACAACAACATAGTGTAACTATGTACTTAATTATAGCTAAGTGCAACTATAGTATGGTTAACTGTGATTATATAGTTTACTTTGTAATTTTCAATATCCTATCGTAAAATGTGGGTAATTTCTACGTTAAACACGTTTTATGCGATGACACGAAATTACTATTTTGTTAATAACAATAATAATTTTAGCGAAATATTAAAGACAATATAGTTTAAAAAATAAGTATTTAGTTGCATATTTGTCATGAAAAAGCATAGTGTAATAAAAGATTTTGTATAGAAGACTTGTATAAACCTAGAAACGTTCATAAGGTCGATATTCGATACAAGTCATCGGATTAGTTTTCAATTTGATTAAAACATCTATCACAGCATAAACTGGCTCCATATTTTTATTAAATGCAAGAGCTCTGATATCTCTTATACGAGATACTCTATCCAAAGCGAATTTATACTTATTGTAAACATAGATACCTTTTTTAGTGCTAATAAATACTCTGTTATACGGGTCTACCGCCATTACTGTGACAGGGTAGCCCTCATGTATATTAATAGCTCTAGTGCCCAATTTGATTCTAAACAAAGTATCGTTTTGTACAAAGAAAACGTTGTCATCGTCATCAACTATAATATCTTCTACTTTCTGGTTCTGCAGTTCTGCCATTGGATTTACAACTCCATTGTCAAAGACATAAGCTTCATTTCTGAAGTTTATATAGTATAAAACGTCTTTGAAGAATAGTTTGTTGATGCTGTCATACACGGGATATTTCTCCGGTTCCCTATCTTTGTTCAAAGCGTAGACTCCATCGATTCCTCCGACGTAAACTTTGTTCTTAATTTGGTCTACAGCGACTCCTGAAGCATTCCTTATACCTCCTATCAATCCTGTTTGCCTGGTATCCAGATTGTAGAATCCAAGACTCCTGTACGGAACTTCAGCTATTTGTCCAAAGGTAAAATAGATTGTGTTGTCATTATTGTTCAGGACTAGTTGGTGTATTTGGTTGATTCCTTCTTTGAGTATTTCTATGTCGTAATATTTGTTGTTAAAGTGGACTCCTCGACATTTCCTGTCGAGATCTGCGGATGCAGTTATTGTGTAGAGTAGCAGAAGGCAGGGTAGTCGCATGGTGATCTGGAATTTGAATGAAAATGTTTTGAGCTACGTAAATACTTCACTGAGGAGCCCGTGGCGCAGTGGTTCGTGAGCTCAGCATGCGATTGTTGAGGTTAAGTAACTTTCGCAATAGTCGGTCACGGGATGGGTGACTAAAAATTATCATCTCGAGCTCCTTCGTGCTTCGGAAGCCAGTTAAGCCGTTGGTCCCGGTTGCATTTGCAGTCGTTAAAACCCACCAATCCGCATTTTTCTCGTGTGGTGGGTCATGGCCCATTCTCCTTATCCATCCATAAGGAAGGCCAGTGCCCCAGCAGTGGGGACATTAAAAACTATGGCTGATGACGAAATACTTCATTGATTTGACTAGGTAGCAAGGTAAGGCTGACATTACAAGAATTAACCTAATGTCTCCTTAGCACGAGTTGGTTTGATGCGCAGTGTTTATTTTGTTTCGGGTTATTGGACATCCTCATCAGCTAACTTTTAAAGTCCCCACTGCTGGGGCAACATTGCGAATGTTGCTTAACCTCAACAATCGCAGGCCGAGCGCGTGAACCACTGCGCCATGGACTTGTCTTCAACTCCTTCCACCAGTTATTGGACATACTTTGCTCTATTCAGAACGAAAACGGAAAAGCAAGAGACGGCAATATACCTATTTCGACAACTAATATGGCTTGCAAAAACTCGTTCTAGGTAATAATGAGTGTAAATAATTTTATGGTTCGAAGCGGAACAAATATTGTTCGACTATCGTAGAAAGTTCGGTTTTCGGAGTCTCAAACTTTAAAATCAATGGAACAAACGAAAAAACCGAACTATACTATAGTAGGTTGCTGGCTCTGACTAGTAATAACAACTCTTGTAGACATAAGTATCTTATACATTATACAGGTGATTTTTCTATAATTATGAGAAAAAATTGTACAATAATCTGCTTCACGCCGGATGTGAAGTCGTATCTTGAACTCTACCCGGATTTAATTTTGCCAAATCAACCATCAAGTCATTTACGGAAGGCTCTATTTAATTGTTACAGTCTTTTCTTTATAGGTTTAACATAAACCAAGCCACAAAACATTATGCATAGGTAATTAAATGATTCATATTAATCCCTGTGGCGTGAGATATAAAGTTCAAAATATATTTAGGAATACTTAGCACTTAGATGAGTATGAGCTTATGTGCTGTTTTATGTAGAATCTCAAGAATGAAACAAATTGAGAGCAATATTATAGTTATTATGGAGTACAAGCTACTGTAGACCTAATGGTAAATTGAGCACCAAGGGGAAAAAAAACCGAAACGCTTATTAAACATTCTATATGTTTAAATTTTTGTTTTCGTCTCAAAAATACAATATGATTCAGTTTAATTTTAGTTTAGTCTAGATTTTTTATTAAACTTTATCTACATAGATGCGAATTTAACTTGTTAGTGTTGTCTGCGAACTTAATAGGACTGGTAAGTAGTTATAAAACGGGTTTTCTAGCATTCCTGCAATACCTATGTATGTATCATTTGATTTTATCACATTTTGATTCAAACACTATTCGCGTACCTATATTAAACGATTAAATAAAGTCATCAACAATACCATCGTATTATATTATTATTTCTGGTGAGTTTTTATACAATAATTATTACGCATATACGTCTGACCTGTATAAACAGAGGTGTTTACAAAATAACAATCAGAGTAGAACATCAATGTCCAAGAAACAACACAACATCGATGAAAAAAACAACTTTGTACCTAACCTCAAGGCTAAAAAGGTAGAATAACAACAAAACATTAACCACGTTACAAAAAAAAAAGAAATAACGAACTAACCAAGGCCGGCAACATAAACTTTCTCTTACCGGAACACACATGTAAACTTAAAAACAATTGAAGCACGTGATATTTTGTTTATAAATGCTTGCACCACAGACACATCTTAACAGTATGACCGAGCGAAGGGCACTAAATGTAGTTGTACCAGCACTTTTATTATTCCACTGATTCCAATAGTTATCTCATAATGATTAACAGTTTGTTGGAGCGTGGTTAGTGATGTGACATTATGTTGAGTCATTATAGTGTTTGTTTACGGCGATCAATAGAGTAAAACTCTTTTTGATAATTTTAAATTCGAAATGAATAGGTATCAATAAAAATAATTAGCCAGGTGAAGCGCTCATGGCTGCGATAAACAGACTGTTCGTATTCGATCACGTTCGTTAAGCAAGGTTGGGCCGGGCAGGTGTCGGATGGGTGGCCGTAAAGTGGCATTATAAGTAACTGAGCGCTTCCGTGCTTCGGAAGGCACGTTAAACCGCCGGTCCCTGCTGTTGCCATTTGATTACAGTCGTCAAGCCAAGTCAGAGGCCTTATTAGGCGCCTCGATAAACTCTGACACCAGAGGTGGCCACTAATCCTCACTCGATAAGAAGAAGAAGATTAGCCAGATCTTTCAATCTCCTCAGAAAGTATCAAGAGATAATTGTATGATCTCTTGATACAGTGGCGGCACTAAACCACACGTGGACGTTGCCAACATCAGGTTTGCCCCTTTTATTTCCCAGTCAAAAAGAGAACGTTAAAATACAGTCACCATCAGATATATCGTAGCGAACAAGGTGACCAAGTACATCTCAACAGTTAAAATGCCAATAAGTTCCTCACACTCTAAACATCATTATCTCAACATTCAATACAACATTAATATCTGAACAGCCACCTCTTCTTATTCTATCGTGTCGTCATAATTTACCGCGACACTACGCTACTGCGACTCGACTTTACTTCGACACTACGCTACTGCGACTCGACTTTACTTCGACACAACTTCACTGTGACACTACACTACGCTACTGCAACAACTCAACACGATGCCCACACGACTTCACAGCGACATGACTTTATTGAGACGCGGCTTCACTGTGACAGAACTTCACTGTGACAGAACTTCACTGTGACAGGACTTCATTACGACAGGACTTCACTGCGACACTGCGCCACTGCAATGACTTCACTGCGACACTACACTACTGCGACAACACGTTATGCCGACAAGACTTAACTGCCAACGTAGTGAAGTCGTGTCCCACTAGCGTAGTGAGTGTCACAGTAAAGTCGTGTCGCGACGCAGCAAAGTCGTGTCAGCATAACGAATCGTCGCAGTAGCGTAGTGTCGCAGTAATGTTTCTCGCAGTTTATTTTTCGTCATCAAGCTATCGCATCTATCTTCGTAGCACATCTTACTCGCTCCGCTACATAGTTTAGCATTAGTAGAAAAGGTCACATTGTTTCGTAGTTTAGCTACATCAACAGCATCTTCGTAGCATAGCTCCATACATAGACCATCTTTGAGTCTGATAGAAAGGCAGACTTAGGCATAAATGCACTTTATGTTATATTTGTTCAGATATTTTTGGTTTTTTGTACGTATATAAATTATTGACAAGCTGCTGTGCAGATATTATTGACGTTATCAATGTTCAGATATAATTTAAATGATAGTTCAGAGTGTAAGGAATTTATTGTCATTTTGACTGTGCAGGAGTATTTGGACACGTTATCTGCTACGATATATCTGATAGTGACTACATGAGCCGAATTAAAAACTAATGTAAAAGTAAACGAGTTTTATTGCTGATTAAATGATGACAAATTACACAAATAGAGATTAAAACCCTCACTGTTTTTTTTCAGGATTATATGCTATAGCTAAGACTAGCCGCTAATAGAATTGATAACGCACAGATAGTCTTTCGTGGCTCATCGTGCTTCACAAGTAGGTCTTAATCAATTAGAACTTTGTGAAGCTTCTCTCAGCGGTAGCTGTACTACCTGGAACTGTAAGCATGATTCTAATATTGTGAGTTGAAACTATTTTGCGAGGCCCTCTCAGGCGCGAGGGTGACGCCTAACTCTGCCACTGTCTTGATACTATCTTCAGTTAGGAAGTTTTAAGTAAGTCCTACTATTTTCCTGACTAAACATGATGAGGCCGTTTCAGCAGAAAAATTGACAGTCACAATTTTTTTAATGTTATGTATATTAAATTTGTTTCACTTTTTTTGCGGAATAAACGATTTTTCTTTCTTTTCTGAATTTCTCCTGCTAATTAACTTCTTAAATTAACCTAACAGAAGACTGACATTTTTATCAACTATGTCTAGATACCTCGGCTTATAAAGATCAAAATCATCACATTTTTCTACTCAAACAGTTTAACATGTCAAACAACGTGTCTACGCCATCCCGGGTCGCAAAGAATTGACAGGCGCGGTGGTGGAGGGAGACCTTGCAAAGAAATGAGCTTAGATACTGATAACTGCAGTCTTCCTTGGACGAATTATTCGTCCAAGCAGTCTTCCCATGGCTGTAGATTTCCAAGTATCTTATCTAAATCTCCGACAAGGAATACTCAGAGATTTGCTAAGAAAACCTACAAACGGCTATACAATTTGCGCGCTCCCCTAATAAGACCTCGTAGTTTGTGATTACCCTTTTTATTTTTTTTATGAACAACGGGGAGAGTTTTACTTTTACTATTAGAGACCCGCGGTATGTACGGACCCTTCGCCACTGGGTTCCGGACGAGAGGAGGAAGTATTCAAATATTATAATATAATAGTTATGTCTTTTATAAGATAATGTAGGTCTATTCCAAGATGGCACTGATCTCAATTAGTACTTACAAGCGTCTTTTTTATCAATGGTAATCTGCTGAGTGCTGAATGAAGAAGAATAAAAAATATTCTTCTTTAACTTTAATCACTATCTCCTATCCTCGAACTCGACTTTTCACAGACTGATAGCAAATTGATGAACAGCAGTATTTTAAATCAATACCAAATTGTATTTAAAGCGGTCTTGCGTGTTTGAGGCATATTGTAAAGGCTATAGGATATCGGATATCGATCAAACGAGACGGAGAGGTGGCAGCAGAGATTAAAATATTTATTTAATGCATATTTTTGGGTGGTTTATTTTAACACTATTCTGTCCCGCTTTCAAAACGGCTTTATTTCTAGTAAAAACAGTACTTAAACAGTGCAATTTTGAGAGACTTGTCCGGTTTTATCATTTTATTTAAGTACACAGTGATTAATCCTTAAGTACCTAGGTATAGGTACTTAATTTAAAATTACTAACTTTTTATGTTGAGAACAAGTGGTTCATAAAAAAATAATAATGAGTCGCTCAGTCAACGAGCGGGCGTCACTAAGGTAGGTCGTTATGTTCGAGGTTCTTACTACAGACCAACACAATACTTAATTAGGCGCATGACAGCTATGAAAAACATGAAATAATTTATTGAAAAGAAGCGCTAATCAATCAGTTAATCACTATAGTGCTAATTTAATTAGTCAGCTAATAGGATAAATGCGGAGAAAGAGGCTGGGTTCGGGCGTTATTATTCTAAGGCTGATTAACGCTTCTTGAAGTTGTTGAAGTTGTAATTGGTTTTCTTTTCAATAAATTATTATATGTTTTCATAGCTGTCATACGACCAATTAAGTATTGTGTTGGTCGTGTAGTAAGTACCTCGTTATTAACATAATGACCTAGGTACCTTAGTGACGCCCGCGCGTTGACTGAGCGACTCATTATAATTTAGGTGCGGGCTTTGAAATTACGAAACCGCATGTGCCTAATTGTTTTGGTCGCGTGTACGTATTATCTACAATGCCACATCTATCTTGGCGACATCATCGTGCACTCATGGTAAGTAAGTATTCAATGCTCGCTATTTGATGTGATGACCCACATTGTAAGGAGCTCGGTGGTGCAGTGGTTCGCGCAACTTTCGCAGTGGTTGGTCACACACAGGACGGGAGCTCGTCCGTGCTTCGGAAGACACTTTAAGCTATTGGTCCCGGCTGTATCTGTATTTGCAGTCGTTAAAACCCACTAATTAGCATTGGACCGCTTGGTGGGTCATGGCCCGTTCTGCCCCAACAGTGGGAACATTAAAATGGCTGTTGATGACGATTGTGGGTGGCAAATTAGCAAAGATTGTATTCAGTATTGTTCATCAAGTTAAAATAATTTATTTCTAACTTACGTTAATGTTGAGAAGAAGTTGATCGAAATGAGTCGCTCACTTCGCTCGTTCAACAAGTGTACGTCACTATGGTGACATAACGAGTAGGTATGTGTTATACAATGCCACATCATGGATGGCGATTGGTGGCATCATGGACTCATGGTATTCAACGCTCACTATTTGATGACCTACATTGTGGCAAACTAGTCGATAGAGAGTTTAGTAGTGATTGTATTAGGTACTATTATTTGATTATATTCTTTGAATTATACAACATTTATTAGGGAATAAAAAACGTGCTATATTTCACTCATAACCATAACACAAAAAGCTTGGTACTTTCGAGTTATTTTATGACATTTTTGATTTCCAAAAGTACCTAATTCTTTAAAAATACATTTGCAAACAAATTAAAATTCAATCTAATTGTAATTTAATAGATGGAGGAGCTCGATGGCGCAGTGGCTAGCGCGCTCGGCCATGACCATGACTTTCGCAACGGTCGGTCATCACAGGAATGGGTGACCAACAATTTTTCATCTCGAGCTCTTCCGTGCTTCAAAAAAAGGCACCCCAGTCCTTGGTCCCGGCTGTATTTGCGGTTCTTTATTTATATTATAATACACAAAATTATTTGTAATACCAAACCAAGCCCACCAATCGAATCACCTAGTTAAATCCTTTAAATACCTACCTAACTTATTATAAGAGTATTACTAACTAGTGGCCGCCCGCGGTTTCATCCTTAAGGTTTCCGATCCTATGTAACACTTAAAAAAAAATCTTGTAAGAGAATAAAATACCTAAGTATTTCTAAAAATCTGGACAAAGGTGGACTTATCTTTATAAAAGATCTCTTCCAGCCAACCTAGAACTTGTATAATTATTATCTATGTAAATATTTATATTTCCTCAGAAATAAAAACCACGCGGGTGAAATTCGCGGGCGGCTACTATTTTATAAAATTAGTAGCATATCATCTTGGGACTAGCAGATTGTATGAGGCCGACTTAAGCTTTCGAATGAAATCAAATCAAGATTTGGCTTTAAGCTCAAAGACTCCTTTGCATTTCTTTATTATAAATGACATTCAGTTGTCTGCTGTCAATGTCGATTGTCAAAAAAATGGTGGCGACTGGTGCAAATTATTTTATCTCGGCTTATCAGTGTTTAACAAATTGCCGGCAGTACTGCTACAGTGTGTCTAAAGTCAAGTGCGCGCTGTGTTAATTTAAAGTCTTAATTTCGCAGAGAAAGTGTATTCGGGGGTCACGAAAAAAATCTTTATGTGCCGCTCCATTTTAGTTTTTCCAATCTAGCTCATACTTGAGACTGTACATTTAAAATTCAAAGGTAATTGATTTATTATAAGTAATAACATTAAGAGTAATAAGTAATCTACATAATTATTAAGTGTACAAACACACCAGATCTGCATAATCTTCTTTCTGCTTACATTCATAATAGTCTTCAAAATGTAACTAATATTTGAAGACTAAAAATAACAGTAAATTAGCATTCTATTACATTATTTTCACTATTTTCGGAACTATAGTGAAGCACTGTACTTATGCATAAATAAACAAACTTATAAATATGAGACAATTCTATTAAAACACATCTTTTTCATAATACAGGCAGACTTTCTTCATTAGTATTAGCGATTCACACCACAAAAATTAACTGAAAATGCTGGCTTGTTTTTAATTTCTTATTGCATTTCTAATTTCACAGTTATTAATAATTAAGATAAAGTAAAAACTTTTTATTGAGGTGAAATACGTAAACCTAAGCTAATAATCAATTTTATAACTCAAATAGTATTGTGTTATGTAGTTAGTAATAGTTATTTGATTAAACCTAAAATGGAGAATATTAATTATTTGGTAAGGAAATATTAAGATTTATGATTTTGTAATTTTTGCATTTTTCAATGCTATTTTTATACTTATGGTAAATTTTAAATAGAAAAATATTGGAAAAAATTCACTTGTGGCCGAGTAAATTTTTTCCAATATTTTTCTATTTAAAATTTACCATAAATATTAAGATAATTGTTTTTGTTGCTCTATTTCTAAGTTACCACAAATTATATGTACAAGTAACATACTATTTACATAATTTATTGTTTGTCTGCAAAAAAATATTGTAATTGTTAACAGACGAGTAGCTTTGCAACTGATAGTGCAAGTCTGTGTCCCACTATCTGTTCATTAATACATTTATTTTTTATATTTAGTAGATATCTGTCAAAAAAGTTGCTATGTTTTGATTTATGTTGTAATGTTCTCATAACTTTAACTAACATAACAGCTGCCTGAGGTTTCACCCTCGTAGTTCCCGTTCCGGTGGGAATATCCAGTTAAAAAGTATTCTATGTTTTAATCTTGGCTATGTACTGTCTCTTTTTTATTATTATTAAGAATGGGGAGACTCTTCCCTTCATCATACCTGATGTTAAATACTTAACATCAGGTATGATGAAGGGTAAGAGTATAAGATATGGCTGAAGATGGAAGCGAGCCTCTTCCGAGATTCTAACCAACGAGGAACGGGCTATCTTATCTCTAACTGCTGGAATACAACAATGCTGAAAACATTGTTGTTATGGCATCAGACTTAGATAAGATGGTGATAGCTAGACAGGCGACTAACAACAAGTCCTACCACCAACTTAACCGAATACAATATGTACCCCGCTGGGTGCAATGATTTCGACTAGGAAGACTGATCACCCGTCCGTCCGGCCTTGCTGGTGTCCCCTCTCCAAATAATAATAATACCCCGCTGGAAATTGAACCCGGAACTCCTGGGTCTGATACCGGTGGTTGTACTACTAGACCACAGAGGCGGTTATCTCTGCAAAATTTCAAATTTCATTCAAATCCGTTCAGTAGTTTAGCATGATAGAGTAAGGAACAACAAACAAATAAACTGACATACTTTGGCATTTATAATATTTGTGGGATATTTCAATCAAATACATTTTATTTAAAAAGTATTTGACACTAACATACTATTTATGTCCATGTTGTTATATTTGACGGTGAAGTGCCAATACCTCCTGTTGAGTAATTGACTGTTTTATATCTGTTATGTATGGGTAGGATTGTTAATTTTAATAATACAAATGTGGGTACATTGATTATAGCTGTCAATAAATCAGTTTTGCTTCAGACCTTAATTATGTCATATTCTTTATTGGCGAGGAAAATAAATTGTAATTGTGTGGATAATGGCGTCTAATATCGCAAATATAGTGTTTCCGGGACATTTTAATCCAAAAACTGATAAGTGGCGAGATTATAGGGAACAGTTATTATGTGCTCTTGACGCCGCGGGTTACGGTGATAAAAATGCGGACAAAGCGCGTTCATTGTTTTTATCTCAATGCGGAAAAGACACCTATTCATTAATAGCGTCACTACTAGTACCTAATAGACCTACAGATGTGTCATTTTCGGAAATATTACGTATCTTGGATCAATTTTATGAACCGGAAATTAATGAAATTTTGCAAGCAGGAAAATTTCACAAACGTCAACAATTACAAAGTGAAAGCGTGCAGGATTATGTGGCTGCGATAAGCCTACTCGCCGCCAAGTGTAATTTTATAGACTTAAAGCGTCAATTAAGGGACAAATTAGTGTTGGGTATACGAGATGACCGCTTAAGAAGAGAACTGTTAAAAACTAAACAACTAACATATGAGACTGCCTTACAGATGTGTCTTAACTATCAAGCGACATTTCCTGATTTATACCCTGATAATATTGAATCGAGGCAAACTCCGTCCAGTGCTACCGAACCTATGGACATTGGTAAAATAAGGTCGAATGAGTGCACGCATTGTGCGCGACTGCATAAACCTGGTGAACGCTGTCCATTTACTAAAGCGAGGTGTTTTTATTGCAAGCGTTTTGGACACATTACACCTGCTTGCGATAAAAAAGGAAGAAAGGTTCATCAGATTACAGAAGAAAGTGGCAGTGACTCTGGTCATACCTCTGAGACTATGAATGGTATTTATAATGTCGCAGAGAATTATCATCCTCGGATAATAGCAAACTTGACCATTGAAGGCGCACCTGTGACCATGGAGATTGATTCTGGAGCATCTAGGACCATTATGTCACAGGAGACTTATAAGAGACTATGGGCTAGACCTCCGCCACTGTATCCGACCAATGTGAAACTTGTAACATGGACTCGTGAAGCTCTGAAAGTGGTTGGACTGACAAAAGTTCGCGCAGTACTGGGTAACAAAGAGGCCCAATGTGAACTTCTGATAGTGTCTGGACAAGGCCCAAGTTTGTTAGGAAGAAATTGGTTTAAACCATTAGGTGTTTACATTTCGGGATTATGCTGGTCCAAGAAAGAGCTAGATGGCCTTATGCAGGAATTTCCAGAGCTGTTTAGAGAGGGTCTTGGGAAATATAACGGTCCGGAAGTTTCGTTAAAATTGCGACCGAATGCAGTACCAAAATTTTTGAGATCGCGACCCGTTCCTTTTCCCCTAAAGCAACAAGTGACTGATCAATTAAACAAAATAGTAAAAGATGGTATATTAACACCCGTGACTTATTCAAAATGGGCTACACCCTTAAGAATCGTTAAGAAGGATGATGGATCACTTCGCATTTGTGGTGATTATCGAGCAACGGCTAATGCCGCTATAGAAGTTGATAGCTACCCCCTTCCTACGTCATCGGAAGCTTTTGTAAAGCTCAGTGGGGGAAAAGTATTTAGTAAATTAGACCTCAAGCAAGCTTACACACAATTGAAAGTTGATGAGGATACTGCCGAGCTGTTAACGCTTAATACACCCATCGGCCTGATGAAAATGAACCGTCTTGCGTTTGGTGTAAGCGCGGCTCCAGCAATATTTCAACGTTTGATGTCATCTGCTCTTGCTGGACTGGAAGGCGTGGCGTGTCTATTAGATGACGTAGCCGTGGCGGGTACTACACTAAAACAACACAATAGTAGACTGCGGGAAGTTCTACGTATTTTAAATGAAATGGGTTTTCGGCTTAATATAAACAAATGTGTTTTTGCAACAGAGAGTATCACTTTCCTGGGCCATAAAATTGACGGTGAAGGGTTGCACCCATGCCCAGATAAGGTAAGGGAGATAAAAGAGAAACCGGCACCGACGAATAAAGAATCACTTCGTGCATTTCTCGGGCTGTACAACTTCTATGAGAAATTTCTGCCAGATAAAGCTACAGTCTTGGAACCCCTTTATCGTCTATTAGAATCAAAGAGGCCTTGGACGTGGGGAAAGGCAGAACAAGAAGCGTTCGAAAAAGCAAAGACTCTTATTGCCTCCGATCTTACATTAGTAGGATATGACTTGAAGCGCGATTTACTGCTTATTTGTGATTCTTCAGAGTACGGGCTCGGAGCAATAATTACGCATATAATGGACGATGGCTCAGAGCGACCGGTGATGATGGCGTCTCGAACTTTACAACCACAGGAGAGGCGATATGGGCAGATTGACAAGGAAGCTCTAGCTATTATGTTTGGACTGTCAAAGTTTCATGAGTATCTGGCTGGTCGTAAGTTCTGTATAGTGACTGATCACAAACCGTTAGTTGGGTTATTTAATCCGACAAAGCCGATTCCGGATCAGATATCCCCGAGAATGTTAAGATGGTCATTAAAACTAAGTTGCTATAATTATACGATACAGTATCGCCCAGGTAAGAAGATAGGTAATGCAGATGCTCTCAGTCGGTGGAACCCTCAGAGTACCTCGGTAGTAAAGGAGTCTGATTTGAAGGATGTGCTGTTACTAGAGGAGCGTCCCAGTGGATGGGAAATGGATGCTAACAGAATTGCGAAAGAGTCTGGTAAAGACCCATTGCTCCAAAAGGTGATATTTTTTGTTCTTCATGGCTGGCCACGTACAAATGCAGACCCCAATTTACAACCATTTTGGGTTCGCAGAGATGCTCTTTCACTCAGTAAAGATTGTTTACTGTGGTGCAATAGAGTGGTTATACCAAAGGTTCTTCAAAGAGAAGTTTTGGAATTATTACACATACCACATGCGGGTATGGTGCAAACTAAAGCATTTGCAAGAGGTTATGTATGGTGGGCAAACATGGATACAGAAATAGAAAGGATTGTGGCAGAGTGTGAGCAATGTCAGGCCGTTAGAAACAATCCACCTAGAGACCCTCAAACATGGATTTCCGCAGACAAGCCATGGAGTCGTGTTCATATAGACTTTGCTGGTCCATTCCAGGGAAAAACATTTTTAGTCTTGATTGATAGTTATAGTAAATGGTTCGAGGCAGAAATCGTACTATCAATGAGTAGTGGGGCGGTAATTACAGTATTAAGAAAGATTTTTGCATCTCAAGGTTTACCCGAGGTGTTGGTGTCAGATAATGGAAAGGCCTTTAGTTCGGAAGAATTTAACCATTTTCTGAAAAAGAACTCGATTAAACACCTGTACTCTCCGCCATACCATCCGGCTAGTAATGGACAAATAGAAAGAGCAATACAATCTTTTAAAAACAAGCTAAGAAAATTGTCGGATACCAATGTACCATGGTCAGAGAAACTCGCTAAATCACTATATTATTTACGCACTGTGCCCAATTGTACAAATAAAACTCCAGCGGAGATGTTAAATGGTCGTAAATATAGAACTGCAATATCGTTAATTCGCCCAGATAACGCAAAGAGTACAGCTGACCAACAATTAGAAGCCGCAGCTCAACATCCTCCTAATAGGACCTTCATAGTTAACCAACCTGTATCAATACGGATCTATGGTCCAGGAGACAAGTGGTTAAAGGGTGTGATAGAAACTATCGAGGGTCCCACATCATATAGGGTGAGAACAGAAGATGGAGAGTTGCATAGAAGACATGCTGACCAGATATTGACCAGAAAGGTGGCACAAGCTCAATCAGTTAACCAGCCTAGGTTATCTTGGGATCGACCAGATGGTGAATTCAGTCCCAGACATAGTTCTCCAGAGCCTAGTGTAGAATTACCTGATCCTCATTTATGGCCGGATATAATTGGTATCCCCAATGAGTAAAATTGTCCTGCTGATTTTGTGTTCACTAAATACTTACATATTGATTGTGCTTATTTGTAATTAAAAGTTTAGGTTATGTTAAATTCTTTGTTTATGAGGGGAAGGTATGTTATGTATGGGTAGGATTGTTAATTTTAATAATACAAATGTGGGTACATTGATTATAGCTGTCAATAAATCAGTTTTGCTTCAGACCTTAATTATGTCATATTCTTTAATATCAATTTTCGCATATTTGATAAAAAAAATTAGCCATGTAGGAATTTAACAACATCTGAAGAAAAAAAAATGTGGAAATAGCTTCTAACTAATAACTTTTAATGTTAATGTTTTTAGTACACTAAATGTTTCTTCACTTTGTTTGTTTGGTTTGTCACTGTTCCTCAAAATAATCCAATAAATATTGAGCATGCACCATTCATTCACCGTTGAGTAATATGAGAGGTATCCATTTTATAGTAATTAATTTCTCACACATTTATATTGTTTTTTTTTTGTAAAATACAGCTTTTACATACAACTAATTAATTTTATATTCCAATAGGTACCGCTCGCGGCTTCACCCGCGTGGTTTCCATTCCCGTGGGAATATCGGGATAAAAAGTTCATAACCAGGGCCCTTAGCCAAATTAACAATTCCAAAACGATAACGAAGTTCGAAAATAATTTAATGTTTGGTATTGGCGTATTGGCATAGGCCGCGCTAAATCACGTGGTCTTACCGCAAGTTGATTGGCGAATATAGACAATAACGAATCGAATAATCGTTTCGCTACATAACGATGTTACTTTGTCTACGGGCCCAGGCTATCTACTATCTGTGTATCAAATTTCATTCAAATCCGTCAAGTACTTTTTGAGTTTAATCATTGCAAACAAACAAACAATCAAATCTTTCCTCTTTATAATATTAGTGTAGTATATATATCGTAGGATAATTTGATAGAATTTTCGCAAAAATCCTAGGGATATTGCAAAAACATGGATAATTAAACAGTGGTGTTGACGTTTCTCAATCTTACTGAAAAAGATAGGATTTTTGCAAAAAATACGGGTTGCTTTAGTAACATTGGATATTCTTTGTTCTGATTGGCTTAATTTTATGCATGTTAGTTAACTATTGTTCTGATTGGTTCACAGAAAGTTTCCTACATGTGAGAGAATGGATTGGCATTTGAAACGTCAAGTCATCAACCAATCAGAGAAGATGTTGTTTTGGACGATCCGACCAGCCAATCAGTGTTCTTATTTCATAATGGCCAGCGATTCTTTTCGCAATCCTACTAAGGCAACCAGATTTTTTCGCAAAAATCCTATCATTTTTCAGTAGGATTGAGAAATTATAACACCATTGTCTAATTATCCGTGTTTTCGAAATATCCTTAGGATTTTCGCAAAAAATCTATTTATCTAATTTTCCTGCGACATATATAGATATTATACAAATAACCACCTCTGCAGTCTAGTGGTAACAACACCCGTATCAGATCCAGAGATCCCAGTTTGGATTCCTATGGATACATATTGTGAAAGATTCAGTCAGTGGTAGAACTTGTTCTAAACCTGGTTAGCTACCACCTACAACCATCTTATCCTAGTCTGTCTACTATAACAACATTTATTAGCATGTTTCATTAGAATTTCACCCATTTTTCCAAATCCCCTGAAAACAGGGAGAGGCGTGTCATCGTTCATCCCATCGGCGGCGGCGCGGCGTCCGACCCTCGAACCTATCTGTGCGCTTACAGTACCTGTTGAGTTGACTTCTTCAAAGAGCTTCCAGCGCAGCAATACGTAAATCGGTCATTCTGCCATGAAGTGGTAGCTTTTTCTATGATTGTATATTATATTATAGTATTTAGGGATAAGATAGACTGTTCCTCAGTGGTTGAGGTTTCGGGGAGAAGCATATTATATGGCTGAAGGTGGAATCACGCATCACCTTTTCCCGTTTTAGATTAAAATAATTCAAACCGCGAACTTTTAATCGGGGCCGTACCATGACCTTTTAAAACGATTCCAGGTCCGAATGTGTACAGGTTGTGTGAGTCATGGTACGCCCACTTACGACTCATACAATCCGCCATAAATGCACAGATAAACAAAACTCTTTTCGTTTAGCTTCGCTCAGTTTGTTTCATTCTCAGTGGGGCCTCAATAGGGCCATCGATTTCGAGGTCAGTTTTGCGTGTGATGTGACAATGGAGCATATCGGTTGACGGTGTAATTTGAAATGTCATATCCGTCCGATTGTCGTACATAAGATGTGACTGAAACATGTATAAAGTTAAATAAAACATAGCTAGAGCATGGGCAAGGGATTAATGGTTACCGTAGGAATGTAATAGAGCGAATGTGATTAGAAGGACTAAGAAAGGTCGACCCAGGCGAATATACCACGATGAGTGGCCCTATCGCATAAGTGTCGTCGATGTCGCTCGTCGACTTGTCCAATATGATTACAATAGTTAATACAAAAAAATTCCTCAATAAACATTGAACACAAGATATTGGAACACTCCTTTTAAGTATTTAAAAACACTTGTGTCAGGAGTATCAATAAAAGAATAGTTATGTTTTATGTTTGTAGGCATCCATGCATTTTGATCTTTTAAATAATCATCTACCTTTTATTTTAGTAGTTGAACAATTACAATAGTTATGTTTTATGTTAGTATATCACATCCATGCATTTTGATCTTTTAAATAATCATCTACCTTTAGCCCAGTCAAATTAGTCCTTAAAATAGAGGTAAGGTTACAATAATTCCCATAGAGCTAAAAATTGGTATGAATGTTCAGAATACCATTATAAATGAATTGTGAAAAGTCCCCATCAATCCCCCTTGTGCAAAAATTTTTATTGATGGTGAAAGTTTGCAAAAATAGGTTTTTCACGTTTTTCAGCTAAACGGTGAGTTTTACAGCAAAAATAGTTCAGACAAAAATTGTAGATCATCCGATTCTCTACAAAAAATGTAACTACACTTTTTTCATAAGTATTGCCATTTCCGTGATATAGCGGTTGAAAGAATTGAAAAAAATATTTTATTCGTAATATGCACGTTAGTGTTCTTTTATATTCATTTTTGAACCGTTATATGAGTAAATACATGAGTCCCTATGTCTTATACATACAAATTATAAAATTGTGCTCCAATGTTGAATCGATACTAGATGAGGATAATTACGATATCAGTGATGAGACATATGATGCATCACTTTTAGAACATATTTGTATCCAGCAGGAAGATGAGGAAAAAGAAGATGAAGAAAAAGAAGAAGAAGAAAACGAAGACAATATACTAGAAGTTCCATTGGATTATTATGAATCCGATGAATAATTTTTCCAAATTATTTTTTCATTTATATATTACATAATTTACGCAGCTTTCATCATTTTCAATACTCCATTTGCATTCAATAGGATCATAATAGATCGTGGAATAGGCCTACCGGGGAAACCACGTTAAAAAAAAAGCGCCAAGCACGCCAAGCCTCATAGGTGGTGTGGAAACGTGTGCATATTACGAATAAAATATTTTTTTCAATTCTTTCAACCGCTATATCGCTATGAAAAAAAGTGTAGATACATTTTTTGTAGAGAATCGGATGATCTACAATTTTTGTCTGAACTATTTTTGCTGTAAAACTCACCGTTTAGCTGAAAAACGCGAAAAACCTATTTTTGCAAACTTTCACCATCAATAACATTTTTTGCACAAGGGGGATTGATGGGGACTTTTTACAATTCATTTATAATGGTATTCTGAACATTCATACCAATTTTCAGCTCTATGGGAATTATTGTAACCTTCAAAGTCTTATTTGACTGGACTACTTGTAATAATCTTTGCTTAGAGTGTCTTTTTAACATATTATTTAAAATTTATGCAAAGGCAGCCCAATCACTTGTTGTGGAACTTTATTCAAAAAAGCTGTGCTTTCCCCCAAATCGATCGAGCGTCGAAATCTTGGAACGGCAAGCTTAGGGCGCTTTCAATTTAGACGTTTCGTTCTATTAAGTATTCTGTGGTTTCGTGTCGGACCGCTGCGGTGCCGAAGCGGTGCGTTTGTCGATCTGTGCACGGACGGTCGTTGTTTTCATACAAAGCGCGCGGTGCGGTTACAGTGCAGCGTCGGTACTGACACAAAAATAGATAGATACAAAAATAGAAAGCGCCCTTATTCTTATTTCTAGTATTAAAATTATGAACATCGCTTTTGTTAGGAATCGGAGTTAGCAATCGTTGAATTGAAGTTGCGCTGTATGAAAACGCCCGCTGTCGGCTGTCACATAAACGAGCTTATATGAATGTTGATGAAGCTATAGAAGTGTTGAGAGACGTGGCACTGGAAGGTTCGTATTCTCCTCTGACCCGTCCGGCAAATAGGCGTGATAATTTAATATTATAATGTTTTTTTCTACTTGCTGCACTCGTGGTTTTACCCGCGTGGATTATTTTTTATTAAAAAAAGGATCAGATTTTGAGGTTTTGTTTTATAAAATTCCATATTAATTTCCACCAATTAAAACGCGCCTTGACGCCGCTACTCCACCGTGAAGTTAAATCGGCCAATCAGAACGAAGAACTCTTGCGTCACGCCGAGTGTGATCGTCGAAACGCTATCTTTACTTCCACGTACACTAGCTGACAATAGCAGGATGACAGAAAAAGTTATCTCGCTTGGTGCGGCCGCTATAGATGTAGACCTGTCAAACGTTATTTATGTATTTATTTTCGTGCATGTGGGTTATTATTTACCTTTATATAAAAATGCATTGCATTCGCTTTCAAAATACAAACATTGATGGCAAACAAGAAAATGCAATGAAATAACATCTCTGAGAGATATATATATATAATTACGAAAGTACTGGGTGTCTCTATCCCACAATCAAATATCAACATCGCACAGGTGCAGGCGTAGGGATGCAAAAATCATCGTCGGGTTGTAACTACGATGAATCGGATTTTATTCTGCTTAGCGCTAGTTTTTTCTACTCACGGTCGATCGTGAACGCGTATATCTATACTTATAATATTATAAAGCTGAAGAGTTTATTTGTTTGATCGCGCTAATCTCAGGAACTACTGGACCGATTTAGAAAATTCTTAAACCATTAGAAAGCTACATTTCTCCCGAGTGACATAGACTAATTTTTATCCCTATATTCCCACGGGAACGGGCACCACGCGGGTAAAACCGCGAGGATCCGCTAGTTTTTAGATAAAATCAGCGGCCCGCCATCTCCAACGCCAAACAAAAACCTAACGCGCTCACTATCAATCGTGAGTAGAAAAAACTGCACTAAGCACACTGTGCTTGACGTTTCTATCTCAAACAGAAAAGAATCGGTAGGTCTGATTTACTCTTAGGTCTGTGGCTGGACTGAACGGCAAGTTTTCAAAGTTTCAAAAATTTGGAAAAGTTGTGCAAGAAACTGCTTTCAACAGAACAGCAGCGCCCCATGACAAATATGTCAAAATCAACTGTCAATATTGTAGAAATAATCTGAAACCGTCCGTAAACACTGAATACGTTATTTTTAATTTAAGCTAATATAGTGTTTCTCGTATAGCTTACTTAAACTAAATATGTGTATTGCCCCATACATTTATTGAAAATGATATGGATGAGTGTGTTATACGCCTTTTCATTCACCATGAAAAGATGTTACCGTTCCCATAGATACTTGATGGTAAATGTCCTATATTATCCATACAGTTTTAATCAATGCATACCCAGACGTAAATCGAGATAGACGAAAAGAGCGCTTAAAACTGTATGAGAACCTAGCGTGTCAAATTTTTCGTACCTACGATGACGTCACGTGCGAGATTTGGTGATGTGTAAATGTTATTGACGAGCTCGACGAGCAAGAAAGCACTGCACAATTAACTATTTTCGTTTCTGAGTGACGCGTGTTTTCATGGCAATGGTTCCAAGCGGACTGACTTAGATCGTAGAACTTTGACCGTGGATCAATTTTTTGACACGCAAGGTAGGTACACTTTAACGTCTATCCGATATAGGTCTGTGATGCATCGATATAGGTCTGTGATGCATCGATATAGGTCTGTGATGCATCCGGGCCAGCCGCCAGGTCTTAGGGGCGACTGTCACCACACCCCCCGTGACCTAATGACGGTACGAGAGCAAGTAGTGAGGGGTTTAGCTGGTAGTACCCCCCCCCCCCCTCCCGGCCCCCCATTGAGCCTTTTGAGGCTAAATGGGGGGCCGGGAGGCGGCGGTCCCTCCCTTCTCCTGTCCTCTCATCGAGATTTTGAGCTTGACGGGGGGGCGGGAGCTGGGTCGATCCTACCCCGAAACCCCGCCGAGCCTACTAGGCTCGACGGGGCGTCGGGGAGCGGCGAGGGATAGGGTGCCGGACTCACGAGTCCGGTATTCTAGGTGAGCCCAGCATAACTTCAGTGTATGCGTAAAAGCATTCCCCACACTATAAAAAAAAAAAAAAGGTCTGTGATGCATACAGTACAGTGTCTTTACCAAACAATTTGAAATAGGAATTTAATTTGTTTGTTTGTTGTTTCACGAGTTTACCAATAATAATAAATACTGTTTTCTTTTTGGGACTATGTTTAATATTTATTTATCTCATGTTAAGTTGTCGAAATATTTTAAATTCTCATTTGTTAGTACTGGCGCTCGGTCTTTTAATTCTTGTTTATCAATCTATATTATCTTTGAGAAAAACATAAATTTTTATTGCTTAAATTTGTACATATAGGTATATTTCGTAAATATATATTTATCAAAATCATAAAGTTCTTCGTTTCTCTCTAAACTCTCAGCCTGATTACATTCTTCATACCCACTAGCTTGAGTTCGGATACTTCTCTAGCGAGCTGAATTATTTCTCTACGGATCGAACCCTGACGCGTGTAGTCCACAACATGCCGACGGCGACGCTGTCAGTTTTTTCTCCGTCAGGACAGATTCCTGATGCTTATAGTCCAAGCCTGTATATATTCCTACGATCTAACTATTGCATCTCCCTTTTCCAGATGACTTTTACTATGAAAAGATGGTACCGATCCAGAAGAAGCCAGGTTATAATCGTGCTACTCATTTTGTCTTGTACGTTGTACTACGCACTTTTGGGTGAGACAATTCCCATGGAACCAGACTTGGACATAACGAGAAGGTAAATAATATAGTTTTAGATACCAGGTTAGACAACAGGGCTAATTGTTTAATTTTAAAATCTTTCGCATTCCCTTTCAATTCGTCATTTGAAAGATATACTTCAGGTTGTCACTATTTGACATTTGATAGGGATTGTGATCGGGTCGCGTTTTGAAAGATATTGAATGGATGAAATTAAACTGACTAAGCAAAGTGACAAACGAAAATATGTTACAAATGTACGGAGAAGTGTCAAATGAAGTGTCATTTAAAGCATGATTCGCTCCGAAAGGGATTACGACTATGAGTTACACAATTCCATAAATCACTAGCACAATCACAATACCTTTGAAAGGGATTGTGATAGATTTTGAAATTAGACAATTAGGGTGCTGCTTGGGTAAGAAAACTTCTACATTGGAATAAGTTACTCCTATTGGTAATTATTGAATTTCGAACTCATTCATAGCAATCATAAACTACATTTTATATTATTATGATGATAGAACTTTAGTAGCTCTAGCGTGGCTTTTATCGACACTCGTAGCTCGATAACGTGTCACTGTCCCGCTCACATCTTAGGGGGTAAGCGAGACAGCATCATGCATCAATTATCATATCGCGTGATATATCGGTGTTCATGTTAGGGAAGCCGAGTTGTTATGGGATTCTTTCCAAATTGAATAAAAGTTGTGGCACAAATTTTGAAATGCCCCACTGTAATGGGGATATGAAAACATAAAGATGATAATCAAATACTTGCATACACACACACCAATAGCCCACTTTAAGTACCATGAAGAACTTGTGTAATGGATACTAGTTACCGAATAAACATACTTGTACTTTTTTTGTAAATACATACATATTATAGATATTAATCACCCAGGCCAAGAATAATAGACATCTTGTCCAGTCATCCCGTGACCACGGCAGCTGTAAAGGTGCCGAAACGTCGGGAAAATCAAAAAACCCCTAAAAAACCTAAAAATAGGGACAATTACAACTTAGTTCGTGGAAATATAGCGCGTTTGATATCCGTAAAAGTTGTTTTATTTCAATAATAGACATGTTCATGCACACAAATATTTGTCTTGTCCGGAGATCGAACCCGGGACCTCTGGCGCAGAAGGCAGGCTTAGTACCCCTGCGCCAAACAGGTCGTCATATCGTTATAAAATAAAATAAAGTTCATTCAAACACTAAAGTTGTGGCATAAATTTTGAAATGCTCTTGTGCCCCACTATAATGGGGACATTCAAACATAAAGATGAAGATGGACATAAGACAGAATGCGTTTACTGAGCTAGCCAACATTTTTAGCTCCTAGGTTGCCAACTTGTCTCAAGTAAAGTCCTAATAAACCATTAATATTAATTTAAGTCTCTCTCCTCAAAAGACATGGTGGATGTGTAAATCCATTTTCAGCACAAAATGTGTGTTGTAACTCCAATAGGCAATAACGTAACACGGTGTAGACAAAATTTGCATAATGTTCATTGAAAATAAGTCTTTTAACCAACATACGTAATGAAACGGTTAAATTCTTGTAAAGTAAATGCAGCGAATGTTGAAAACAGTTTTTCCCTTTGTTAGTTACGTTATGTTTTTGGGACATAATGATTATCGCATCAGTTGTGATTATCCCATGCAACATGAGACAATATTGGCTTCAATAATTATAATGAATAGTTGAAAAGAATCGATCAAAATATATTGGAAACTAAAAAAATATGTAGTTTTTTACAAGGTGTTTTCATTTTATGATTTTTTTATTTTTGCATTTTTCAATTCTATTTTTATACTTATGGTAAATTTTAAATAGAAAAATATTGGAAAAAATTAACTCGGCCACAAGTGAATTCTCAGACGGGAATCGAACCCGCGACCTTTGGAAATCCGGTCCAATGCTCTAACCGCTGAGCTACCGAGACTTGCGAACCACCGTCGAAATTCTCCAATACTTTTATATTTTTATACGCTGTAGGCCAGCGTTGTCACATCAATGCTAGGAATATTCTTGCATTCGAAAGAAACATCTTTTCAGGTGTTTAACGATCGATTAAGATGCAACTGCCAATAATTTAATTATGACGATATCCGACGATTGTTTGTATTGATTTAATTATGACAATATATGACGACCTCCGTGGTAGAGTGGTACGTACACCGGTTTCAAGTTGTCGCCTACTCTGAGGTCCCGGGTTCGAATCCCGGTAGGGGCAAATGTTTGTATGATGAGTACGAGCATTTGAACCTGAGTCATGGACGTTTATATGTATTTCTACACATAAATACTTATGTATGTATAATTATTTGTATTTATATCCGTTACTCTAGTATCCCATAACACAAGCCTTACAGTGCTTACATTGGGGCTAGGTTAATTGGTGTGAGTGTAAGAAATATTTATTTATTTAATATTTATTTATTTAATTATTGACATTTTGACGATCATTAGCAACATCATGAATTTTGTCATGAAAACACCTATGGTAAATTTTAAATAGAAAAATATTGGAAAAAATACAACTCCGCTACATGTGAATTCTCAGAGTGGGTTTTTTTAAATGTAACATGTAAATTTTGAATACTTTGAAAGTAAAGCAATTGTAACAATAGGCATGGTTAAAATATGTAAACATAATGCAAACGAGACTGATGATGAAGAGATGCTGTTTGTTTTTTTGTTTCCGGTTATTTCATATTGTTTATAGATATCAATAAAAATTTTGAAATAGCAGGTTTGGTAACAGTGTCTTCACCAGTAGATTCACATATTAATTATTGGTACTGGTACAAATGTTGGTATTGCCGTATTTGTAGAACCCGATGTCTCAGACGAATATGCAGAGGTGGGGTTACAGTTCGAAGAGCGTTTGTCCATGTGGCATTTCCCCGCAGACAAATCAGACAATGGCACATGCACATGTTTTGTCCTGTCCTGAGTGTCCCTACTTTTATACGCGAGGATCTTAACAAAGTCACTAACAGTGCTCTATCGGTGGCTAAATTTTGGTTCTCACAAATAAAAAAGGCAGAATCGAATAAACAAGAAGTCTAATCAGATCAAGAAAAGGAATAATTTTAAAGTTTCTATTTATATTGCATAATAAACCCGAATTTAATTTACAGCTTAAAGTATCCCAAGCTATGTAAGTAACATTCTTCCCGATTAATTTTGGGAGGTTTACTTCACGTGATAAATATTTAACAAGAAAATATACTTGAAAAAAGCAACTAGTCTCATGTCGCCCTGACGGGATCACATACGGGATTTTATCACATAAAAATAGCTTTGTAAAATGCAAACTTAAAAAGTTATAAAGGTTTACTTTACGTTTTTGACCATAAGGAGCTGTCCTTGAGATGGCTTTAAAAGCGAAAGCCTTCGAGTATTTGAACAACGATCGATTATCTGAAGAAGAAAAGAAGACTTAATGGGGAGACACTAGAAGCTATGCGGTCACCTCCGCTGGTATAAAAATGTATTGGTTGGTTAATCACTTGTCAATATGACAAGTCTTCTTATCGTATGAGGATTAGTGGCCACCTCTATCTAGTGTTAGAATTTATCTTTTAAGGCCTCTGCCTTGGCTTAACGACTGATAACAGCCGAGACCGACGGTTTAACGTGCCCGCCGAAGCACGGAAGTGCTCAATTATAATGCCACTTTACGGTCACCCATCCGACACCTCACCTGGCCGAACGTTGCTTAACGAACGTGATCGAATACGGCGGCATCAGCTTGTATTGTGTAGGTATACTGGAGACACAGCAGACAGATCTCTCTACTCTACAGCTTAAATAGGCTTGACTACTGTGTCTCTAAAGAGTGGTGATGGACAGTATGATACCTCTCGTCTTGACTCATCGTTCGCTGTGGTGTCAATGTCAATAGAAATTGTCAAAACGCTCGTTCCACACGAATCATCCCGGGTGCGACACATTTCCATTATAGAAGCAGGGGATGGACATGGACAGAGCAAAGAATAGTTACTATTACTTAAGTAAGAGTAGGTATTTTTTATGTCTATAACTACGAAATGATGGTCGGTATACTCTAAGCAATTAAAATTCATACTCCCGTGGTCGGCTGTACAAATGGCAAAAGAATGGCTAACCGAAGTAACTCATCATTAGCCATTTTTAAGGCCCGTGGTATCGCCAACGACCTTGTGCATAGAAGCGTGGCCTAATTTACCCGCCCCGCTACCCGCACCAAAACACTTTTCGTCAAAACTATGTATTATTTTCTTGGACGAAGTGGTTAATTCGTCCAAGATTATTTTAGAACGAAAAATGCTCAGTTTTAAGTTAAACAAGTTAGCAATCTTTTCCTGAAAGAAACGTGAAAATATCACTTGTAATTTAGAAGCAACAGCGTATTTCAAGTTGAAAACAGCTTCATTTCAATGTTTTTTTTAATAGTATCTTAAAGACTATGTTTTTTTTTAAATGCTTAGATTGAAGTTTATATACTTATCAATATTTTATATTATATTCATTCTGGATTCATCAGTAGTGATTTATGAGTTTAAGGGCCTCAAAAATGATCGTTTCACGACTCCATGCGCCTTAATGTCCCCACTGATGGGGCACTGGCCTTCCTTATGGATGGATAAGGAGAATGGGCAATGACCCACCACGCGGGCCCAATGTAGATTGCTGGGTTTTAACGTGTGCAAATGCAGCCGGGACCAACGGCTTAACGTGCCTTCCACAGCACGGAGGAGCTAGAGATAGTAAATTTTTGATCACCCATCCCGTGACCGACCATTGAGAAAGTTGCTACACCTCAACAATCGCGGGCCGAGCGCGCAAACAACTGCGCCACGGGTTCCTTCTCTCACCGAAGTACCTTTACAAGAGCTTTCTCGAGTCCGTCATGTTACGTGGTTACGTTTGAATTCACCACTTTCCAGAGTGGTGGCCACAATTTGAACGCTGGGTTATACAAAATGTATGAAAAATTACGTAAACTGTCTCGTTAGTCACGGTTTGTGGCTCATTTGCATCGAGTCGAAACATAACTGTTATTAAAGAATGAGTCATGCCTGGTCGAGATTATTTTCGCAAAAACTCAATTCGCAAGTGTATTTTATGATTGCTTATTTTTTTTAGAAAAGGAGTAACTTATAACAATGACATTCCCATTTTATTGTTGATTTTCAGAACATAATATATGAACAGGTGTTTTTAGTATTAATTATGATTTCGTGTTGATATTATATAGCGGCATGTAAATTTGGTTATATTATTAATGACCAATGTGTTCTATTAATTATGTATGAATTAATAACAATATTAATGTTAAACACCTTTGTGATTTTGATTTTATATTAACTTTACATGGTTGCACAGCACGTATTAGTCCTATAGTAAATACTTATATAGTCCATATTTTAATACAGTAGAGTAATTGACAGGTGCTAAATGTAATTTGTAAAAATAATGCAGCCTTAAAATGTAGCTTTAATGTTAATTTTGAATTTGTGTATATGAATGGAATAATTATACTTACTCAACTGGAAATACATGTAAAATACATGTATTTTACTCGTAATTTTCTACAACAAAGTGCAATGTTGAAATTTACATATAAAATACATGTATTTTACATGTCATTTTCAACGTTAGATCTGAGCAAATCATATAAAGCACGATTATTTTTACAAAGTGACATTGTCACCTGTCAAACCACTCTACTGATTTAGAAATCCGGCTATAGTTTACACACAGTAGTACTTTGGGTTACCACTAAAATGATAATATTAGTAGAACATTATCTAATCTTTTATTAACGTGCAATCACCGAAGCGATTTAGACTAAATAAAACGTATATGTCGTAGGATGATTTGATGAATTGAATTTTCGCTTCAATCCTTGGGCTATTGCGAAAACACGAATTATTAGACAATGGTTTTGACATTTCTCAATCTTTCTTAGAAAAAGCTATGGCATTTGCAAAAATACGGGTTGCTTTAGTAACATTGGATATTCTTAACTCTGGTGTTTCAATCAGTGTTCTTATTTCATAATACTCGTAGCTAGCGACTCTTTTTGCAACCCGTTTTTCGCAAGAACCCTATATTTTTACAGTAAGATTGAGAAATGACAACACCATTGTCTAATTATGTGTGTTTTCACAATATCCCTAGAATTTTCGCCAAAAATCGATTTAGTTAATTATCCTGCGACACATACAACGTTATAGTGGCGAGGGCTCGAATTAAACCGGACCTAAACAAATATTAACTAAATCTCTTATTTATATGGTGGATTGGTGGGGTGGCATTTCTAAAAGGTAAGCCGATGGGAATTGCTATGATGAATTTTAAATAGAAAAATATTGGAGAAAAACAACTCGGCCACTAGCGGATTCTCAGATGGGAATCGGTTTGTATGGACCTTTCGCCTCTGCAACGTTGTTATGTTTACCATAAAAGAACATAGTAGAACTCATCATCACCCTGAAAGCTGAAGCAACCCTGAAACCGCAAAAAAAAACAGCTGTTTCATACATTTTAGCAGAGTTCAAATAAAGTTTTCTATCAAACAGCTCTTTTTTATCGTGATTGCAGGGTTGCTTCCATAACTTGTTCGTCATGGTGAGTTCTACAATACAAATAGTTTTTAGATTTTGGGTAATCATGAAATAAGGTTGTAATGTAAGTTGGATGGATATGGAAGAGAAGTAAGGTATGCAAGTGAAAGAAAAAGAAATTGTCTTCTTACTCACTGTATCGCTCAAATCACTAATAACCTTCCGAATACATTTAGAAAAGAGTTTTATAAATAGCAGCCTCAAAAAAGATAGGAAAAGAATTAAAGTTTGGAGTGAAAGATAAGAAGAAAAAGGTAAAAAAGGTCCACCTTGTGAGAGTGTAGGTTGGAAGCAGCAATATGTTTTAAGTAATTCCGTTTTTAATTAAATGATATTGCTACTTCCTTCCGTTTGAGATGAAAAACACAGAATAAAGAAATGTAATGTAGGTGAATGGGAATTAGTCGAGATTAGAGTTCGAAGTGGAACTTAAAGAATAGGTAGCCACTATTGCAAGCCACTACTGCATAATCAACATAAAGGTGATAAGAATTACAGCTCTCTCAAAAATTCTCAATCGGTGCTTTTATACCGATAAAATATTGTCAGTTTGGTAACCTAAAGTGCTTTTTTATTTTATTTTTTCTTGCTCGTGTAATTTAGTACAAAAAAAGAGAAAAAGGAAATATAAAGAAAATTTCTAAGACGAATAGAACTCTAAATACTCTAATACTTTTATACTACACGTTTAGTTACCTAAACTTTTATAATTAACTCAACTAAGAAAATGAATTGATTTAATAAAGTGTAATTTGCGTCAAGGAAAATGTGCTACTAATTTATTATAGCATTGAAAAGATTAAATTCATATCATAATTATCGCACTCGGTTTGACTAAACATTTTTAGAAGTAACAATTCTGAATTTTCCTATTGTATGTGGTATTTCATTCATAGTTAACATCTTGTTTTGATACAGTTCTGTTGTCACTAAGGTTAATTTTACTGGTCTTATTGTGTATAAATCTAGGTCTAATCGTGAACCACTTTCAATTCAAAATTTTTAATTTTGCATTTTACAATGCTATTTTTGTAAGTGTGATAAATATTAAACAAGAAAATATACTAGAAAAAAGCAACTAGTCTCATGTATATTTTTTCCAGTATATTTTCTTGTTTAATATTTATCACACTTTCAATTCATTTAGGTCATCAATGTATCTCCTTGATCTTTTAATAAGTTGAAACAATTATTGTCCAAATTTACCAAGCTAATATATATGGAATTGACCATAAAATGAGCCTTAAGGGCCCTTTGCCACTACTTTGTTACATACCATGACCTTGGTAAACCAACTAATCGTGACCAGGAGACTACAGAAATTTACTTGACGTCTAAATCGCTTCTTGCAAAGTCCATCTTGCTGTCCAGCACAAGAAGGATGAAGATATACAAAGGTAAGTAAAGATGCAAATACAACTTCTAATTCCCTTGTATTTCTTTATCCCTCTCTTGATGGACAGCCGATTGGGTAGTGCGTAAAGCGCTTAAGTGTCAACAATGACATTATGATCACAATGTCAATTTACCTCAACTTGAACAGAATTTTTGTGTACATCATCCTACGCCTGCTGATTGTGTGGTTTGGCACTGTCTTGTATAGATGATTGCAAATTAAGCTCAACAGTTGCATTAACATCAAGGTCAACATTGAAACAAGACGTACTGTTCAGTGTACCTATATTTGGACGTACTTACCATTATTTTCAGTGTCTTCTTTTGTTTGCATTTTTCGTTTCGGTCATGGCATGTTATTTTGTAGTGTGCAAAAACTTGTATTTCTTTTCTTTCTAATGCTTTAGTTTTATTTCTTCTTTGTACTAACTCACTGTAGATGTAACACATGCTTGTTTCCTTTAGTGGTCCTGTAGAGATGGCTCGTAGACTTGCCAGTTCTTCACCAATTGTAGAGGCGAGAGATTTGAGAAGGTGATGGTATTTTACCAAAGCTTTGAATCACTAATGGCTTTAACTATTAAACAAGGTTTGCTTGCTATAGAACACAAGAAGGTAAGAGCTTGTTACGCATTTGGGACTAAAATAAGTGTCGTTTCAAAAACAGGCACTTGACATAACAACGCGAAGCAGTGAAAAATCGAACACGGAAATGTACAGGGGGGCAATTCTCGCGCTGAGATATGTCGAATTCGACATTCTTCAAACCATAATTTCTTTATTAAAAATGTAAGTAAAATCTTTACTACGGTCATAATACTTTAGTTTCAATGATCTTTGACAATCCTATAATGTTGAAGCTTGTTTTCTGTGAGTTTTAAATATAGATTTATGGCTTCAAAAATGTCGAATTCGAGATGTCGAAGGCGCGAGAATTGCCCTCCAGGTCGGTTAGCGAAAGCTGGCACGTTCACACAGTACTCACACTAATTAAATTGAAAAAAAAATCGCCAAGTGCGTGTCGGGCCACGTGCTTTATAGGGTTTCGTAGTTAGCCTTTACAATAGTTTTAAATGGTTTATACTTATAATTCCTCTCTTTTTGACACTACTACTATGTATCTGTCTATTCTATGGAATTTGTACCTATTACAACTTTTTATAAATCGACTGTTAATCGTTAACCTGTAAAGTATCTCTAGCACTGATAGTTTTCGATTGAATTTCATCAATCTTTAATGCTAAATATTTCGAAAACAGACCCCTACATTAAAAGTGGTGCTTTTAAACCTATAATATTTTTTCAAGATCTGTCCAACGACACCCCACACCATGAGATTAATGAGAAAAAAAAATCATCCTCAACATACATGTAGGGTACATACATGTAGGAGCACATAATTTTTTTTCAAGATGTAAATCTAGCACTTTTTTTGGCGTAATTCATATTCACAATCTTGCAAAATTACAGCTTTCTAGAAGTAAGGACCTCTGATCTAAGCTGCGGACGGACGGACAGACAGACGGTGTTACGTTTAGTGCGAGAATGGCGAAACTATTAAGGGTTCCTTGTTGATTTTACTACGGAACCCTAAAAATGAATGGACAAATACAAAAAAGTTCAGTCTATACTATACTAGCAAAAGCAAAACAATTACTGCCTCCTTCATACTCATAAGTCTGACCACGCGCGAGAGAGGCAGACAAACTATCCTTGGTGATAATGATAACAGTGCAATCATGTCGCGCGCTTATCACAGACACTACGTGTAAATGTGTTGAACGTGCCAGCTTAAGTTAACCGACCTGTATGGACTGCTTCTGAGTTTTCCGCATAAGAGTGGCGAGTGGCGACCCATCACAACTAAATTACTGCTTTTAACCTCTTTTTTGTGTTCTAATAAAATTTGTATATAGCATGTTATACAACTCTGTTAAATTACACTACTGTGTTGTTATTATAAAACGTAAGTATAGTTAAAAAAATAGTACTTAATACTGATGCTGTCAGTCAGGTCAGTTTTAAACCAGGTCTAGGCTAGAAATGTATAGGTTGGCGCCTTTTCGAAAATCCCTGTACACCATTCAAACCTTGTTCAATGGTTATAGGATATATTATGTACAAACATTAGTTACTAAGACAGCACATTTCTAAACCGTATCCATTCTGAGAGAATTTAATAAGGTCTGAATTGTGTGGAGTCATTTTCGAAAAGGCGCCAAAACTAGGCATTGCTCTTTGGGTAAAATTTAGAAGTAACACCACATTAAACATTGATATAGGTACAATAAATAAAGCACTGATGTTTTGGACGAATTAACCATCCAAGACTGATGTAGATAATAGAAATAAACAAATCAAATTTTTTCGGCGTCACGTCTCTTTGGAGACGAAGTAGTTTTTGTTTCATATATGAAGGATATCTTAGAAAACTAACAAAAATAAAGATAAAATATTGTGTCGCTATAAACTCGCTAATATCTTTCTATACAACAATTATTAGTAGGAAATTCTTTCAAGTAAGTTGTCTTTTTTATAGCACGTGCTGATTTCCCTTATCGGATTGAAAGATACACAAAATATCATTAAGATAAGATATCGTATCTAAATAATATAAATATGCTAGAAAAAAACAAATTGCTTTTTTCTAGTATATTTTCTTGTTTAATATTTATCCGCCGTATGTAATTTAATACATAATTATTGTAAATAAAGAATATAGTTTTTTGTAAAAATGCGTTAAATGGAAATCTTTACGTTTTATGGTTTCTTACAAAAAAGTACAAGTAAATGATGCCCTATCCTAAGCTGGCCCAAATACAATACTATTTTTTGCCATGCCCTTTGTTTAGACGTGTCTTGGCTCCTAAAATCAATTGCATGAAACAGTTTTAATTAAGGTTATATTAGCTTTGCTTTTTTGCTTTGGTTCATAAGGTTGGTTGGTTGGTTTGGTTGAAATATAAATAGAAAATACACTCATATTTTATGTACAACACATTATTTATCTAACGTTTATGTTTTGCATAAACATTTATTTATACTGGGTGTAAATTGACCCTTAACGAAAACGAAAGTCTCGTATTCTATCTATTATTACGAAGATTTTTTTGTAAGGAACCATACCTGGGAAATCAATAGTTACGGTATTATTGACCAACAAAGTGATAAATCTTTTTGAGACATTTTGATAAAATCAGTTAGTAAATGACATTATTAAACATACCTATTACTAAACTTCATGATTTTTCTTGGAATTACTAACGAAAAATGCATCTGAACTTGACGATCCGCATATTATAATTTTTGATCGATGAAAATGAAAGTAGTTTCACAGCATTTATTTTTGGTAATATTACTTATTTTTATGTACACAATGCATAACTCGTGTATTCGTTAAGGCTCTTTTTACACCGTGTATAACGTGTTTTTAACCCATAACTTTAGGGTTTTAATTAAACCAAATCATAAGTTTTTTACGTCGGCGAAAGTCGCCCTAAGAGACAATTCACAACACAATCTGATAAAAAACTCTATTTTAAGCCATAAGCATGTTCCAGATTGTTGTAATTACGTCTTCCACAGAGGTGACCTTGGTGGAAGCTTTGTTTCCATCCGCGGATAGTGTTGCAGAATTGGAACACATTTTTCGCCTAGCTAGATGGGTGGAAATAAGCAAGGTCACCTCTGTGAAGAGGCGTATTTACAACCGTCTGGAACATATTTTACACATAATATACAGTATAAAATATTCTATGACACTTTCATATGTTTCTTCTTCCTCGTACTGTCATTGGATCTTGCTTATCCTACATAACATAAATATAATTACCGACATCCGAATAACTGGTAATCTTTATGTCGCAGGATACTTTGATAAATCTAATTTTCGCGAAGTACCTAGAAATTTTGCAAAAAAACGGATAATAAGACAATGGTGACGACATTTCTCAATCTTCAAAGGGTTTTTGCGAAAAGTTAGTAACGATGAACATCCTTCACTCTGATTGGCTTGATTTTTGCTTGCTGGCTAACTCTTGTTTTGATTTCTAGCTTTTGAAAAGTACCAAATTGAAAAAAATATTGGTCTAGATTTTCTATAATAATCCCTCTACGAAAATAGGTATTCACAAACTTTTTTTGATGTGTGTATGCACCGAGTCTCAGTTTTCAACTTGGGAACAAAATTACATATAAAAGATTTAATGGAATCCCATTATCATGTGTGTATCTGTTTTTTATCGAATCGAAACGATAACGATTTGAAATGATCCAAGAAAAAGCTGTTCGACTTCCAAAATACGGTCACCGTCCACTAATTTTAATAAATAATTCACAGTTATACGGTTATTTTATTGATCGTGTCGTTTGGTATAGCTTTAGATTCATTTCGATAGGACAATAACGTAAACGAAAACTATTTTTGGTTATAGAATTTTCGCCTTTTTATATGGCATATCAATATCATTATAAACATATTATTGAGAAATTTCTCGACAATGTATCAAAATTGTTTCAAAACCAATAGTAGATGTTAGCCAATTCCCAAAATGTGTTGTTCACAAATTGTCTATATTGCAAAATGTCAAATTTTCATCAATGATGTATTTGTACCCATAATAATTTTTCTGAATTAACTTTGTTAGGAGTTCATTTTTAATAAAAAAAATATTGTTATCCGCAAAATAATTGCCTTTGCCGTAGGACTTTATTAAGTGATAACGGACATTGCAGTATTTTTATGTGGTGCAAAAAAAGAGCAACATAAATAACTGCGAGTACAGTTCGGTTAACTAAAGCTGGTACGTACTGTCGTGGAACTTCCCGGTTGAGCAAAAGATTTGTTTTAGGGAGATTTATTTATAAAAGTAATAGATGTATAGAAACCGTTTATATTACAAATAATAGAACATCGACAGGTATTTCATTTAAATAATAAAATATTTCTTTAACCTTCGTACTTTCCGAGAAAACTTTTCCCAAAAAAACTACTGGTCAACCGGGAAGTTCCCCGATTGTACAACACATTTACACGTTGTGTCTGTGAATTAGCGCGCGGCGTGACCTTGCGAGACGTTTTGCATGGTAATAAAGAATAATCTGTCTGTCTTTCTCACGTGCGGTCAAACTTTCTAGTATGAAGGAGACAGTTATTGTTTTGCTTTTGATACTATAAATTGAACATTTTTGTATTTTTCTATTCGTTTTTAGGGTTCCGTACCTCAAAAGGAAAAAAAGGAACCCTTATAGGATCACCTCGTTGTCCGTCCGTCCGTCTGTCAAGACCGTTTTTCTCAGGAACGCGTGGAGGTATCAAATTGAAATTTATATCTAATACTCAGGTCTACTGTCCCTTGGAGCTTTGAAAACATCAAACTTCTAAGCCAAAGCAATCAAAAGATACAGCCGTTTATGCCGCAAATTTCCGAAAATTTTTGAAACTCGCACGGGAATCAAAAACTACTTCCTGTGAACTTAGAATTTTGAAATTTGGTAGGAAGTAACGTCTTATAGTACAGATAAAGGAAAAATTGCGAAAACTGTAAATTTTTGTTACATCATATAATAAAAAATATTTTTGAAAATTTTAAATTTAATTTTGCAATAAAAACACCATAACTATGACTCGATTGTCGTGATGGGTTTACGTAACTTTTACTTATATACCTACAGGTTTGTACGGAACCCTCGGTGCGCGAGTCCGACTCGCACTAAGCCGGTTTTTTTTGTAAATGTTTTAATATAACGGTTTTAATGTAATGAAATTAAATCATTGACTTATATTTCAATACTAGCGGCCGCTCACGGTTTCACCCGCGTGGTTCCCGTTCCCGTGGGAATCTCTGGATAAATAGTATCCTATGTTTATAACCAGGCTATCTACTATCTGTGTACCAAATTTAATCCAAATCCGTTCTGTAGTCTTTGAGTTTATTCGTTGCAAGCAAACAAACATACAATGAAATCTTTCCTCTTTATAATATCAGTATTGATAATAAGTGCAGACCCAATCAACCACAAAATTTTCAGAACCTGCCCCCTAATTGTCTGATTTTAAAATCTATCACAATCCCTTTCAAAGGTATTGTGCTTGTGATAGTGATTTATGGAATTATATAACTTATAGTTGCAATCCCTTTCGGAACGAATGATGTTTTAAATGACACTTCTCCATACATTTGAAAGATATTTTCGTCTGTCACTTTACTTAGACAATTCAATTTCGTTAATTCAATACCTTTTAAAACGCGTCCCGATCACAATTCCTATTATGTCAAATAGTGACGGTCTGAAGTATGTAAATATCTTTCAAATGCCGAATTGAAAGGGATTGCGATAGATTTTAAAATTAGACAATTAGCCCCCTGATCATTAAGAAATTAAATTTGGGAACGTTTCAAACCTCACTCGTGCTTTACTCACTCATTCTGTAACAACAAGATGCAATAAATATACTTACGTTTGTTTTTAGAAAATACAAAACGGAAGGATGTAGAGACTCGCGCCTTCGACATCTTGAATTCGACATTTTCGGATCCATAAATATATATTTAAAACTCACAGAAAACAATCTTCAACATTATAGGATTGTCAAAGATCATTGAAACTAAAGTATTATGTCCGTAGTAAAGATTTTACTTACATTTTTAATATAGAAATTGTGGTTTGAAAAATGTCGAATTCGACATATCTCAGCGCGAGAATTGCCCCGCAGGGGCCCGATTCTCGCGCCTTGAATTCGACATTTTTGGAGTCAAAAATCTGTATTAAAGGCTCACTAAAAGCAATCTTCGACATTATAGGATTATCAAAGATAATTGAAATTAAAGGATTTTAACAGTTGTAGAGATTTTACTTAGATTTTTAATAAAGAAATTAATATTATAAAAATGTCGAATTCGACATATTTCAGCGCGAGAATAGCCCCCCAGGGGCCAGATTCTCGCGCCTTCGACATCTAGAATTCGAAATTTTTGGAGTCAAAAATCTGTATTAAAGGCTCACTAAAAGCAATCTTCGACATTATAGGATTATCAAAGATAATTGAAATTAAAGGATTTTGACAGTTGTAGAGATTTTACTTAGATTTTTAATAAAGAAATTAATATTATAAAAATGTCGAATTCGACATATTTCAGCGCGAGAATAGCCCCCCAGGGGCCTGGAGGGCAATTCTCGCGCCTTCGACATCTCGAATTCGACATTTTTGGAGCCATAAATCTATATTTAAAACTCACAGAAAACAAGCTTCAACATTATAGGATTGTCAAAGATCATTGAAACTAAAGTATTATGACCGTAGTAAAGATTTTACTTACATTTTTAATAAAGAAATTATGGTTTGAAAAATGTCGAATTCGACATATCTCAGCGCGAGAATTGCCCCCCTGATTCTCGCGCCTTCGACATCTAGAATTCGAAATTTTTTGGAGTCAAAAATCTGTATTAAAAGCTTACTGAAAGCAATCTTCGACATAATAGGATTATCAAAGATAATTTAAACTAAAGGTTTTTGACAGTAGTAGAGATTTATCATAAAAATTTAATAAAGAAATTAAGGAAATAAAAATGTCGAAGGCGCGAGAATTGGGCTCCTGGGGCCTACCATCAACTGTACCGCGATTCATTTTATATAGTAAGAGTGAGATGCCTCTATACGCGCCGTATGACAGCATCCCGCGCTCTCAACCTTAAAAGTAACCTAAAATGAATCTCATTACAGTTGATGGTAGGCCCCTAGAGGCCCAATTCTCGCGCCATTTTTATTGTTTTTCAAAGTAGACTCCATGCCTTTCTAAGCACCGTCACATGCGATAGAATCATTGACTGAAGCAGAGGGCGCTCTTCTTGAGGGATCTTTTGTGCCTTTTTTAAACGTAGCGATGACGTCTTCAGGGTTAGTAAACAATTCTATCAAAAAGACCATTCAATCAGTGGAAAGCAGTTCTTCTTAGCGTGTCGATGGCAGACACTAAAGTATCGAGGCCCAGAATTCAGCTACTTTGACAGCCTTGTCGGATGCTGTCATGAGTTCCTCCTGCGTGCAGGTGTCAGGACACGCGGAGCAAGATGTTAGGTGGTCTATCGTTTGGACTGCACCGCAAAGGCATTCCGCGGAACCAGCCGAAAAGCCCCACCTGACCATGTTTTCTTTGCTGCGGCCGGTCTGAGTCCGAAGCCTATTTAAAGACTTCCAGATCTGCCATGGTAGATCATGGCCAGGGGGGAGGCTTTCAGTAGTGGAAAGCTGTGTCACGGGATGAGGCTTCGTCAAGAAATGCTAATAAAGGTCTATCGTAACTTTGTTGTTGAATAAGACCGCAACGAAAGTCGTAATAAATCATTGAGCGAAAATGTTCTATAGTCGAAACCATTTTGAAGCACGACAGACACTTTTTAAATGTCGCCAATTTTTAAAAATGTCTTAAGAATTTGTTGTACTTACGTCTATATATTCCCAAAGAGTGCCTAATTCGAAATTACAGTAATTTTCCATCGCTGCTGTTCTTACTGGCCTATTCTAAAAACTTTCGTGTTTAAATAAATATAAATATTTTATGATTTTTGATTTTTTGCAATTTTCAATGCTATTTATATACTTATGATTGAGACCGATTTGTTTTTTTTGTTTAATATTTTTCTATTTAAAATTTATCATAAGTATAAATATTTCTTACACTCACACCAATTAAGGCGGTACCCCCACCGAAAGTGGCGCCGCGTTGAATTTTATTTAATATCGTAATTCTAATTCACACTTTTAATAAAACTAAACGTGGAATTTTTAGAGCCCATTGTCTAGTATTTTTAGACGGTATCATTACATTCCCTCGTAGTCACTGCTAGAAGTAGATAACAAAACTGCTAAAAGTGGCCGTTTTTGACACATTTGCTATCTACTTCTACGAATGACTATGACGAGATGTAGCGATACCTTCTAAAAATACAAGACAATGGGCTCTAAAAATTCCACGTTTAGTTTTATTAAAATTGTGAATTAGAATTACGATATTAAATAAAATTCAACGCGGCGCTACTTTCGGTGGGGGTACCGCCGTAACCTAGCCCCAAAGTACGCACTGTAAGGCTTTTGTTATGGGATACTAGGGTAACGTATATAAATACATATTATACATGTATAAGTATTTGAGTGTAGAAATATAAATATATCAGTGGCGAGAGGTCAAAATATGGAAAAGGTAAGCTGGACCATACATTTCTATAAAAACCGCTCAACTGTATGGTGGGTTAGTGGGATTTTCAAAAAGAAAGCCGATGGGAATCGGTATGTATAAACCCTTCGCCACTGCTATAAATAAACGTCCATGACTCTGGTACAAATGCTAGTATTCATCATACAAACAATTGCCCCTACCGGGATTGAACCCGGGACCTCGGAGTAAGCGACACCTTGAAAGTGGTGTACGTACGCACTACCACGGAGGTCGTTATATAAATGAATATGAATATGTTCAATATTGAAAATAAATGAATGAATATGTTGCTTTAAGTTGAGTTTGAGATTGACATTGAAATTCTTAATACAGAAAACCACAATTCATATTTGGTTACTATGGCATTAATTAAATGCAGTAGGTCATCTACAGAACAGTTTATCATTCACTGATAATGTTTTATTTACATAATGATAAACTACCTCAGCTCAACAGACTTGTATCATAAGAAAGGTAAATATTACGTGGTTTCGTACCTGGAAAACATAATTTGCAAGCAGATCATTGTTTTGTTATTTCTTATTAAAGATCTTAAATAACAATCCTCGAAAAGAGACGCAACGTTTTTAATGGTCCACAAATCTATAAGTCTTATAGATTGTAAACAAATTTTTGAAGTGAAAACTTATTTGGCGGCGTTGTGCACTTCAGTTTTAAATTTTTGGGATGGGTAAAAAATCTTAAAGTCGCGTCAGGACACGTGACCTGATCGAAAATTCGTAAGTCGGAGGGAGAGTAGACCGCCCGCCCGCGGCTGGCGCGGCGTAGGAGAGGAAGTTATATCCCCCTCTCTTTCTACCGTGCGGCGAAAATGTATGCGCGCTCCTGCTGTTTCGTTTAAGCGGTTTTCAGTTTTCACTTCTGCCGGCACTCCCGGAGTGCAACCCGTTGTTTTTTTTTCTATATATAAACATAGCTGATGCAATGTTGTGTTTTTGAATTTTAGTATATACTTTTATGACTTACATACACACAGCAGATCAACAAGTTGTACCAAATTGTATCTTTTTATTTACTTATATCTTGTATACTTATTTGTTTTTTTTTAATTAATGCTTTCAAAGCTTAAGTGGGTTACAAATTGCGCATGACAATAGTACATTATTGCAAAGGCCGTGAAATAGGCAATTGCAGGTCGAGTATGAGTTTGAAGGCCGAGCCGTAGGCGAGGACTTCACTAAACGAGACAGGCAATTGCCATTTCCGCCGAGGCATATATAGTGCTTTTCTCAAAAGAATGCAGGGAAATAAAACAAACTTTTTAAATTACCATTTAATTATTACTAAAAAAAAATCAAATTCATTGCAGGAGCGTCTTTTTGAATTTGAAACATTACAGCGCTCAGCAATGTTGTATGAAACGGCGTGCTGGAGTTGTTAAATACTCTTTGTAATGTTCCAAATTCAAAAAACGCTCCTGCAATGGATTTGATTGTCTTTGTCCATAAATTCGATACTTCGCGTGTTCTTTTTTCGAAAATAATGACAACATTTCCATGCATGTTTGAGAAAAGTATTTTTATTTGTATATAAACGAGGTTGTAATGTAAAATAAAATAATTATTTTACTTTGCTTATTAATGTTTGCTCGGTATTCAATAAATATTGTATTTTTGGAGCATGTTGATTGTAACTTTTTTATTTTATTTTTTTACAGAGACGCTGTAATTGAGTAAGTAGTTTGATGCATTCTTGCAGTAGATAACTAGCTTGTGCATTAATCGAAATAATAATAGTTATAAGTACTTCATTGCAACTAAATATAACTTAAGCTTTTTAATGTACTATCGGTAGTAGTGGGTTGACATTTGTATAAATAAAGGGTTGTAGGATATACACTCATGAACTTGATTTGATTCAGAAGAAAAAAGTCATATTTGTTGATTTTACCCCACGTTTCCACTGGCGAATGTTATACGGCCACTTTGAGAATGCATTATTTGACAGCTCGAGTAGTACCTAGTATCGAAAGCCATCCTCTCAACCTGTGCTATATTTTACAACATGTTTTCTTGTAAATGTTTTGTCAGTGGAAGCAGGGGGTTACAAGTTACAATGCCTGTACTTACCTACTGTTATATTCAAATTGTATCTTTGAAATAAATAAGTATAAAAATTCGTTTCAACTATCGAACATAGGACCACGCGGAAAACGCTTCAGTTTTAGGGCTGAATATAGTACGTAACACAATTTTGAATCTGCAGTATGCGTTAAAGAAATATTAATTTAAGAATCACTAGAAAATCGAAGGGTGGGTTCGTAATGTACCTCCGTTCATTTCCTTGAAACAGGACGAAAATCCAACTCACGGTAGAACGGAGAGTACCTGTGTCCGTATCGCGATGCCATACAGTACCGAACAGGCGTCCAAAACTAGCGTTCTTGGATCGCGACGTTGATCGAAACGGAGGTACGTTACGGACAAAAGAACATATCTGGACCCACCCTAAGTTCATATCTCATGTATGTGCATGCGCAAATATGTCACCATTCTAACACAAACGTAACGCGTGTTCTGGGGCTTCTGGTCACGATCGTATTTGTGTTTAAATTTTGTAGTGTTCAATTACACTGTTAACGTTACAAAAAACCACTATACCAAAAAAAAAGAGATACGATTATGACTGAACAATAGCGGAATGGACGCTCTGGATTTAAGTCGATTCCGCGTGATCGTGGGAACGGCGAACGCGCGCGGAAAACGCTTTGTCCGCACAATAACCTTTACATGAGCGGCTTTTATCGATACTCGTAGCTTGATAACGTGTCACTGTCCCACTCACATCTGAGCGGGTAAGCAAGACAGCATCATGCGCCATAATATCATAACGGTGTTCATGCTAGATATCGCATTTCAGAATATTTGTCCCGGTTTTTTCGTTATGTCCTTGCACTAATAACTGTACCGTGAGCTGCTATGCTTTTAGTAAGGGAAGTTTAACCGACTTAAAAAGGAATGTCATTATTGTACTTATTGATTTTTAGTAAAAAATAAGTCATGTGCGTAGGAGGCAACTCGTCCCAATTTAAGGAGTTACTTCCGGTCACAGTTCAGATACTACTTACAGTCTGCTGTACGCATCTTTGGCCTCATCGCACTTAAGTTACGTGGCGCGACCTGTACCTACTTATAAATGCTAATTCAATCTATTGAATTTGAGGAGTACAAAATAAAACAAAACAGTGGGACCAATTTCTTTCGGACGAATACTGGGCTCTTTTCTCGACCTATGACTAACATTTTCAAAACTTCTCTTACAAGAACGCCAACGCTTTTAACTTCATCATTTATGTATTATACCATCATGGGAAGACGCATAAGCTTTTCGTATGTTATTATCCATAGATTGTTTGGTCCAGGTACATAGAGAAGCGATTGCAAGAAGCCTTGAAAGCGGACAAAGGGACTGGTTGTGAAATGCCAGTGCTTGATCCTTTCAGCAAGGAGGTTATGCAGTTCAACGAAAATCTACCACCAATCAAGTGCAGTGGCCAGGATTGGGTTAAATGTTGGGTAAGTCTTTAACGCCGAGATTTGTGAGGGCCTAATGTATATGTCGCAGGATAATTAGATAAATCGTTTTTTTGCGAAAATCCTAGGGATATTGCGAAAACACGGATAATTAGACAACGGTGTTGTGATTTCTCAATCCTACTGAAAAAGGATAGGATATTTGCGGAAAAACTGGTTGCCTTAGTAAGATCGCGAAAAGAATCGCTGGCTGTTATGAAATAAGAACACTGATTGGCTGGTCGGATCGTCCAAAACAACATCTTCTCTGATTGGTTGACGACTTGTCGTTTCAAATGTCAATCCATTCTCTCATCTCTCCATCCAACCAATCAGAATAAGAGTTAGCAAGCAAGCAAAAATTAAGCCAATCAGAATAAAGAATATCTAATGTTATTAAAGCAACCCGTATTTTGCAAAAACCCTATCTTTTTTCAGTAAGATTGAGAAATATCAACACTATTGTCTAACTATCCGTGTTTTTGCAATATCCCTAAGATTTCTGCGAAAATGTTATTTATCAAGTTATCCTACGACACATATATATAATGTAAAGGTCCAAACGTTATCATCGCGTTAGAGTTAAATTTTGACAGACAGCCTTAATACAATGAGATTAAAGTTGAGAATTAAACTCTATTCGCAAACGCAGGCGTAAGCGAGTAAGGTGAGAAAACTCACACTAAGCACTCTGATCCGATTCAGTGATTCTTTTTTGTTCGTCGCGGAATAGTTGCCAAATGCAGAATAAAAAAATAATTCCGTTTAACCCAGTAATTATTATTTTATGAGTGTTTTTGTTAAATTGGACGATGTAATTTTCATGATACTTTGTTTATAAATATACACACCGGCTACTTAAAGATTTCTAATACGATTTGAATTTCAATAAAACATTGTGAAATAAAAATCTTTTTATAAAAAAAACCGCCTTCAAAAAGTAAAAATAAGCCTCTTGGAGTCTGTGACAGCCAAGATCGATGATGCTTATACATTGCACTTCTATGCTTATACTTTTATTTTTCTTGCCTTGGCTGGCAGTTGCTTATAACAAGTCTTCTCGCAATTTTTTGCGAGAATTCGGCGTTACCTGTCATCGTTTTTGTAAACTATCAAATGTACGTCTCCGTATCCGTGGCCTAAGTACGAGTTTAGCAAAAAATAACTAGTTTTTTGAAAACTATCGCTTTGTCTCTTTCATATCCATTGACTGCTTTACTGATATGAGTAGAGCATCCGATAGTTGTTTTTATTATTATTCATACGTATGAAAAATAGATAGGTATTTTAAAGATATTTTCAACAACAATTATCATTAATTATCGTTATCAAGATACCTAAATAGTATACCTATTAGTCACCATGTGAATTTGATATAGAAGATATTTTTTTTCTTTAATTGTCTTGTATGTCATTTGACAGATACAAGAATTTATAAGTATTTACCCAAAATAAAGCTCTTTACCTCAGTATTGCGTCTTCGAGATATTAGTTTCTATCTTACAAAACGAAATGTACGGTCAACATGGTGAGGTCAAAACAATTATGTTATTTAATACATAATTCTTAATAATATATAAAAATACTTTGATCCTCATTAACTCATTTCAAATCTATCAGCTAGGCGATTGCGTAAAGTCAATCGTACTCAACTTTTACGGATATCAAACGCGCTATATTTCCACGAACTAAGTTGTAATTGTCCGTATTTTTAGGTTTTTTAGGGGTTTTTTTTATTTTCCCGACGTTTCGGCACCTTTACAGCTGCCGTGGTCACGGGATGACAGTCATCACCCCTAAAAAACCTAAAAATACGGACAATTACAACGTAGTTCGTGGAAATATAGCGCGTTTGATATCCGTAAAAGTTATTTTATTTCAATGAACAGTGCGCGCCAAAACATAAGATGTACGTATCAATCGTACAAATTTTACAATACAATTCACTTGACAGTTCATATTGTATCATATTATATGTCGAATGATTGAATACGATATGAACTGTCAGATGAATTCGATTACCTTACGCAATCGCACCCCACGTTCTTAGATTAGGCCCTATACATGAAAGTAATAGCAAGGATAGGAAGAGTACGTGGCTTTCGTTTTTGTTAAGGGTATTTTAATTACCCAGTATAACATCTCACATTACATTACATTTCCGTAATCTCTAAAGTAGGTATGAATAAAGTTCATTTGAATGAAATAAATGGCATTGTAATTTCTATTTAATTCCAGCATTCGAAATGTAAAGTCGTGCCAGATATACTGAAGACAACTGAAGATATAACTTGCACATACCGTGACATTCTTTACGAGAGCGACTCGAAGTACACTATAGGACCGCCTACAGACGTCAAAAATGGTGACGCGTATACGCTAGTTAAAAGTGACCACGCCAAAGTAAAATGTACGGGGACACATCTGAACACGTGAGTGCGTTGTTTGTAACTTTTATAACACGTGTTCACCCGCTGAATAACCGACCGAATAAAGATGACTCACGCTACACCGTGCCGGGCCTGGACCTCTATTTTTGAATCACTCGTCGCACGAGTGGCGAGGCGAACGAGAAGGCGATCAGGGGCCCAATTCTACTAATGCTTAGTCACAATCGTATCCACGTAGATACGATTATGACAAAAAATTTGCAGAATTGACCCCCAGGCGATTAGCGACCTTGCATGCGTGGACATAGCATACTTTTCGCTTTGCCCCTCGTGCCCTCGCGTTGGGAGGCGGTACTACAGGCGAAAAGCGAAGTTATTTATATACGGGCAAGGTCGCTTTAACGGAATACGTAAAACTCAAACGTCGCACGAAAATTAGTAGAATCCTCGAGACGAGTGAATCAAAAATAGAGCTCCTAAGCCTAGCCGAGTCCGAGGCGAAGTTTCGCCGTTGCACTTTGCCCGGCCACTACTCGGTTACCCCATGGAGCAATTAAGACATAAACTTGTCCATACAAAATATGGGGACATTAGGTTGACCTTGCTACAGCCGATGCCATATATCCCTTGTGGGATAGGCAAAGCGTCAAAGGAGCCTCAACGAAGCTACATTTGGCGTAGTAGAAAACGAAAAATATGTAGCAAATTCCGCAAGAAATACTTACATGCAAGATGCACCGCCCGCCCGCAAATAAATGCAGATGCAGCACAGTGACACACCTTGCACCTTCACCGACTACTCTACACGTGTTTCGCCCACACACGGAGCATCCTCAGGAGTTGTTAGACCGTGCAATACCAGCACCGAAGGACTCGGTTTGCTACATATTTTTCGTTTTCTATTAAGATATGGATTTCCGCCAAGTAACGCCTGATTCTATCAAATACATTTGGCGTAGTTTGGGTAAAGATGTTGTCCAGAGACAACAGCAATAGTCACAGAGTGCCAGAACGTTGCCTACAATAGTTTTCGAATATGCACTGTCCAAGGCTTTTTACTATATGTAGTGGAAAACAAACAGCTTGCACATTCTATGTTTTTATTTCACTTCCTATGCACGTGTGGTGCTGGACACAGGAATTAGATTTTTACAGTGTTCATTTGTGTGACAATACAAAATTATAGTAGTCCGACTATCGACTAACAATTCATAGCAAAATTATTGTATTATCTGGAATACATACATGGGTTATAGAACGATTGTCTTGGGTACAAGTTATAGAACTAAACAATCTTTCAGACTTCTGCCTTCCAAATGGACGGGCCACGTCGCCGGATTCCGAAACTCAGTGCACCCTAAAACACCACCCGAAGGAAGGGAGAATACGTACAACGTGCTGATCTTCGGGTTCGACTCCACGTCTCGCAATGGCTTCATCAGGAAAATGCCTAACAGCTACAAGTATCTGACTGAGGAGCTAAAGGCTACGATACTGAAAGGGTCAGTAGAACAAGGCTTTTCGAAATAGTGTCACTTTTCACAATTTGTAACCTTTATGTATACCTTCAACGTGCTGATCTTCGGATTCGTCTCCACGTCGCGCAATGACTTCATCAAGAAGATGCCCAACAGCTTCAAGTATCTGACTGAGGAGCTGAAGGCTACGCTACTGAAAAGGTCAGTACAACAAGGCTTTTCGAAATAGTGTCACTTTTCAAAATTTGGGAACTTTATGTATACCTTCAATGTGCTGATCTTCGGATTCGACTCCACGTCGCGCAATGGCTTCATCATGAAGATGCCTAACAGCTTCAAGTATCTGACTGAGGAGCTGAAGGCTACGAGGGTTAGTAGAACAAGGTTTTAAAGCTTTGCACTTTCACAGTTTAGCAACTTAAGTATACAACTATCAACGTGCTGACCTTTGGGTTCGACTCCACGTCGCGCAATGGCTTTATGAGGATGATGCCCAACAGCTTCAAGTATCTTATTGAGGAGTTGAAGGCTACGATACTGAAAGGGTCAGTAGATATAGTTTCTATTTTGGAAATAATTGTATTTCTTACAATTTAGACTTTCAACGTGGTGATTTTCGGGTTCGTCTCCACGTCGCGCAATGACTTCATCATGAAGATGCCCAACAGCTTCAATTATCTCATTGAGGAGCTGAAGGCTACGACACTGGAAGGGTCAGTAGAACAAGACTTTTTGAAATAGTGGCACTTTTCACAATTTGGAAATTTTATGTATACCTTCAACGAGCTGATCTTTGGATTCGACTCCACGTCGCAACGGGTTAATCAGGAAGATGCTCAACAGCTTCAAGTATCTGACTGAGGAGTTGAAGGCTACGATACTGAAAGGGTCAGTAGATAGTGTCAAGGTTTTTAGGTGTCAAAAATACAATCATTTTAGAAATAATTCAAGCATTTTTGTCAATATTTAACCTTATCTACGATGCAACATGCAACATCAATACGAAATTAAAATAGCGTAAAGATACTATGGCCAATTCCAACGAGCTCGCCTTTGCGCCAGAGGTCCCGGGTTCGCCCGAGCAAGGCAAATATTTGTGTGCGTGAACATGTCTATTAGTCTTGGATTAATACCAATAGTTCACTAGATAATTGGTATGATTGTATAAATCGTTTATTAATTTTATTCAGTCTTAAATTAACTATAGGTAGTGAAATGATACCAACTTCTTTCTTCAAATAGATATTTTAGTTTTCTACAATCATACACTTTACACAAACACTGGTTAACCAACCGATCACTTCGAACGCCACGCAAGAACTGAGCTCCGTCTGACAAACGGAGCTCAGTTCGAATCGCTCCCCACTTCCAGCCCCACCTCTCTAAGAGGGGGTAACATGTCACAGAGTAAATTATCAGTGTTGATATCAGTGTTGCCAAAGTAAAAAGAAGTAACAATAAATAAATCATGACAGTAGAAACTTGATAAAACGCTCTGCTTCTCATACATTTTCTAGGCAATCTATCACTTTCTCTTTAAACAGCGCCATCTGTTAGCGACCATAGCGGAAGGAAATGTACTGAAATGAAACTTATAACAAAGTTTTACGTAACATAAACAGTCGTTGCACTTGGTCGAAATGACGGACTTACACACACAAGCGCCGCTAGCTATCGCTTCACGGCCGGCCTCTCGATCTCACTGGCCAAAACTGCACCCCGACCGCCTAAGGGATATAGCTTGTGCTTCGCTATAACTATTGATTTTTTCAAACCCCCTACAAGGGCTCTCGCTGACTCTATCACTTGCATACTAAAAATGTAATAGTGAATCCAATAGAGGAATAGAAATATGTAGGAACTAGACAAAACCCTATCGTTGTAGGGTTTTATGAGAGTTTGAAGTTTGATAGCTATAGCGATAGCACGAGCTATATCGTTAGGCGGTCGGGGTGGTCAAACAGGTACAAGCGCGTGTAGCGGCGCGTTTGTGTGAGTGCGTCATCTCGGCCGTTTGTATACTGCATACAAAGACTTTTTAGATTGTGCTTATAATGAAAAATTTAGTGATTCGCTGTTCGCTTAGTTGTTTTTTTACCCACAACGGGGAAGGGCTTAGCTTACATCACACACCTTGCGTGTCAAAAGTTTGATCCACGGTCAAAGTTTTACGACCAAGTCAGTCCGCTTGAGACCATTGCCATGAAAATACGCGTCAATCAGAAACGATAATGGTTAATTGTGCAGTGCTTTCTTGCAAAAGCTCGTTAATAACATTTACACATCACTAAATCTCGCTCGTGACGTCATCGTATGTACGAAAAACTCGACAAGCTAGGTTCTCATACAGTTTGAAGCGCTCTTTTCGTCTATCTCGATATAGGTCTGTGGTCATTCATCATAGCTGATGTTAAGTAATGATAAGGCTGAAGGTGAAAGCCCATTTCTCAATTGCCCGAATTCTTCCAAAGCTGTACGTATTAACTTTCTGGAGTTTCTGTAAGTACAGTTCGTTCACCATAAGATGTCCCCTGCCTTGGGAATTGACAGCATTGCCTATGGTGCTTGCAAACGTTTTTTTATTTTGTTATTTTTTATTAACGACGAGGAGACTCTTGGCCTTAATCATACCTGATGTTAAGTATTGATAAGGCTGAAGATGGAAGCGAGTCTCTTCCGGAATCCTCAATCACTGAGGAACTGGCTATCTTATCTCTCTGCCGGAACACAACAATGCTGAAAACATTGTTGTTATGGCGTCAGACTTAGATAAGATGGTGGTAGCTAGCCAGGCGGACTTACAACAAGTCCTACCACCAACCAAATATGTACAAACCAATATATGTACCTTTTAACCCCCATTAACTAAAGTTGTATGTATATTAATTGTTTTACTTGCATATTTGTAAATAATAAAAGTAATAAAGTTTAAATAATAACATCACATCTTAGGTGAACGGACTGTAGTATTTGTAATCTATTTACAATGACATAATACGTAAAAAAGGGACGACAATGAACGTCACCATGCGGAATATTTTTCGTAATAAAGAGATAACCAGATATGGATTGGGCTGATACGTGACTTTCGTATTGCTATTTTGAAGTGCAGTAAATCTCAGTGCATAATCATTCTTAAGATAATTGTGAAATTACTGTTATCCCCCCCCCCCCCCCCCCGTTTCCACTGGCAAAACATTTACAAGAAAACATATTGTAAAGAGAAGATGGACAATGGCTCTCAATAGGAGCTGTCAAATAATGCATTCCCTCATTGGCCGCACTATATGTTTACAACATTCTACTCATTTCCTTACAAATGTTTCGCCAGTGTAAACGGGGGTTATATAACAATTTAAACATTGCACATTGGATAAATTATTTTATTCTAGAACAGAAATTACAAATTGTGTAGACGGGGACGGGACTAGTATTTTTGTTAGGTATACTTTCGTTTAGATTAATTACTAGTTTGCCAACTGTTATCGCATACCTAACCCAAATATTTGGACAACAAACGTTTAGTAAGCTTATTTTACCCCCCCCTCCCCCCATAGATTATTGATGCGAGTTTATAAGATATGTTATCTTGGATGCGTTACTAAGAACCGTTTTGTTAATATGTCTATACCTATAAATAACATTTTTGGACATGATGACACATAACTTTATGATGAGCAGGCACTTAAGACGTTAAGGACTTGAGGTGTGAAGTACCTACTCACTGTAAAGATTTTGGCTTAAGATCTTAAGTACCTATTCGTTATTAAGTACAGTCAATAGCAGTTAGGAATTTACATATCTGTCGAATTACTTCAATTGAAATATAACTTTAAGACATATGCCATTGAGTTCAGATTTGTCTGTAGAAGTTTGACATTTGGTATAAACCGTAATTGCTGTTGAACGTACAATGTTTCGGCCCACAGTGATCCGGATTTTAGTAAACGTGGACTTAGGTCAAGAATTTCGCTGAAAAAAGGAAAGATTCTCGATTTTTTAATAGGCCAAAAAACCCGAAAAACTATTTCCAACTAGCCTATTTAAACGCAATAGAAATCTCATTCGGTCTCGCGTATCGCATATTCGTATCAGTTTCCGAGATCCTGTGGGACGCCATTATTGACTGATAAAACAAGGCAGATAGGCTCAGTTCAAAACACTGAAATGATAACGTTTTGTGGAATTTGGAACTCTATTCCTTCAACAGAATGCAGAAATTCGAATGGAAGAAATCTACGAATTTGCGCACATGTTCGTAAAGCTGTCAGTTGGCTGTTACAGATTGGCGTTTTGTTTAGATTAGATGATTAACCTATCTCTAAAGATAGACTTGTCTTGGTGTCGTTTGTAACCTAGCAACCGTTGTTATTTTGGGCATATTAAAAATATATATCTAGCCAACTGATCTCAGATAGGCCTATCCCTTACTCAGGATAGGTTATTAATTTCGGGCGTAAATCGAATTACATGCAACAAATCAAAATTCTACGAAGGGCATAGCCTACCTTATCTAAATAAATCTTTTAAAAATTTTATAACGTCGGAATTACTTATTTTAAACATATTTAATAAATGTTGTGTATACCTATTATTGGCATGCATGTAAGAATTGTACCCCTAGCTATAATTTATAATAACAATGTTTGTACATGTTATGCTGTTGGTGTACCTAAATAAATAAAATAAAATAAATAAATCCAGTTACTGGCGCAGTGCTGGCACCATGTAAATGTTTTTCTGTGCTAGTCCAGCGTTAGTGTTGACTTGGGCATGAAGTAGAACGGCTGTCTATTCTCGTGCCTTTGACTAGCGTCTAAACCTGTCAATGTAAATCCGGTTTTCAGTACGAGTTAGGGACAGCAAAATTCTTATTATGCCTATAATACATCTATGAGAATATAGTATATGTAAGGAAACATCTTGATTTATTTATTAAGCATACCGATGTCCATAATTTTAATACTAGAAATAAGAATAAGCTTGCCGTTCCAAAATTTCGACTTGAAAAATGTAGACGCTCGTTTTTGGGGAAAGGTATAGCTTTTTTTTAATAAAGTTCCACAACAATTGATAGAGCTACCTTTGCATAAATTTAAAATATATGTTAAAAAGTCACTCTTAAGCAAAGGTTATGATTATTTAAAAGACCAAAATGCATGGAAGTGATACTAACATTAAACATAACTATTATAAATTGGATAAAAGGAAAATATTCTAATAATTGAATATGGGAAATTTTTTTTTAAAATTTTCCTTCCTATAAAAGTGGTAGGTACAGACTTCAGACATGGACCGCCAGCTTGCTCTATCCTGCCCGACGCATATTCGAAATATAATACATCCACGTCGACAATGTGATGTTGACTTTTAATGTTATTAAATATTTATTAATAGAATGTATTATTAATTTCAGCTACAACATCGTAGGTGACGGCACACCAGCTGCCTTATTCCCTATCTTGACTGGGAAGACGGAATTGGAACTTCCAGACGTCAGGAAGAAGATAAAGAGTACTGGTTCTTTGGACGATATGCCCTTCATATTCTACAAGCTGAAAGAAGATGGGTAAGTGGTATATTGCATTGTTTATTGGATTTCTTAATTTTTTATACAATTTGGACGATTTCTGTTCTGCAACGACATGTTTATTTGTAAACTAGCTTCAGCCCGCGATTTCACTCGGAAAGTTCCCCGATTGTACCTAAAATATGTTGATTAGTTTATGAAAATCGAGTCAGAGCCTGACATACTTATCATTTTGACAGGTTTTTGACCGATCAACATATTTTAGATACAATCGGTGGTGGCGATATAAGTTCTCAGTTTTCCCCATTATTAGCTCCCAGCCTGCTATTGTGACCAAAAATGACTTAGGCGATTCACCCACTGGCACCGCGCCGCGCCGAGCAGCGGATTCCTCACGCGGCGACGGATAAGCAGTAGTTGTTTTTTAAATCGAATTACTTTTCACATACTCAATAGCAAGATTTGCAAACGAAACCGGTGTTATACAAAAGCATTTATTCGATTGTTTCAAAAATATGACTCTCTCTGACAGATTGCTCCGCTAGCGGACCGCGCTACCGTGCCGCGGGGCGGTTTTGGTGTGTTGGTCAACGCGGCTTTCTATACTAATTGATGACATTTGCATACAATATTAAAGTCGGCAGTAGGTTTATCGCCTTATCTTGAGCTCCTCCGTACTTTAAAAGGCACGCTAAGCCGTTAAGATATAGAACTGTAGTGGGTATGATATATATATAGCCATATATATCATACCCACTACAGTTCATGTTAGGAACACTACACTCGAAGTTGTTGACCACTACGTTTACCTTGGATCGACCATCCAGTTAGGTAAGTCCAACTTCGAGAAAGAGATCTCCCGTCGAATCCAATTCGGTTGGGCAGCATTCGGGAAGCTCCGTAAAATCTTCGCGTCCAACTTACCGCAGTGTCTCAAGACGAAAGTCTATGACCAGTGTGTGTTGCTAGTGATGACTTACGGTAGTGAAACGTGGTCGCTAACTATGGGTCTGATAAGAAAGCTCAAGGTCACCCAGCGTGCAATGGAGAGGGCTATGCTCGGCGTTTCCCTACGTGATCGAATCAGAAATTAGGAGATCCGTAGGAGAACTAAAGTTACTGACATCGCTCGAAGGATTGCTCAGCTGAAGTAGCAGTGGGCGGGACACATAGCGAGAAGAACCAATAGCCGTTGGGGCGGGGCGGTTCTGGAATGGCGACCGCGCACAGGACGACGCTCCGTGGGGCCCCCGACAAGGTGGACCGACGATCTGGTGAAGGGCGCGGGAAGCCGCTGGAGGTGGACTGCGCAGGACCGATCGTTGTGGAGATCCTTGGGGGAGGCCTATACCCAGCAGTGGGTGTCATGTGGCTGAGACGACGACGACGACATAATATATAACATGAAACATTGTTAATTTAAGATGACAAGAGATTTGATCAGGTACACATGTTTCGCCAGAAGTTGGTTCCGGTTGCATTATTACCCATCAGTTACGCGTAATTCGCGAGAGTCCATTTTATATTAGAACACAGAATATCCCCCTAAAATACAGTTTGCTTATCTTCATAGCAATAGAACTCAATTTTGAATGTTCAAGGCGATGACTGCAGCGTCACTCTCGGTCTCATGTCTACTCGCTGAATTGTCGTCTCGCCCACAAAACATCGGGGCACTGTCGTTTCTATGTTAGTCTATAGGCAATATAATAAAATTAAAGCGGGCTTGATATCACAGGAACTATAAATAGACATTGCTATCAAGGAGCCCTTTCCACTACGCTTTAGCTTTGCGAACAAGCACAAACCAAATAATTTAAATGAAAACCGAGCTTTTTCGACATTTAATTATTTTTAACTCGAAAGGACCAGTAAACATTAGGTTACACTTTGACATTAATTTAAATTTGATACATTTTGTCGGATTTGATATAGAGATGGACCGGACGGTCTTTTTAATGTTTCCCGAAGTCATCCCTATTGCCGGGGCATAGCACAGGCCTTCCTTAAAAATGGATAGGGAGGGTACCCCACGCTGGTAAACTGCGACTGAGCTGATAATTGGACCAATGATGTTTTATAATAGATATTTTACCTTCATAGTAATTTGCGTTGAAATCTGTGACGAAGACACAGTGCGTGCACTGTGAGTGCACACATTGACAATTGACAAGTAGGTCAAAAGACACAAAAAAGCACGGAAATGAAAGAGATAGCAAACTGAATCGGATCCCCTATCCAATGTTTTCTTCTTCCAAATGTTTCACAATGCGAGCTCGTATGACATATCTGCTTCAAGTACACACTTATAAAGTCATTGATTAGGACCAACAACAGCTAAAATGCCTTCACAGATGAGCTTGATGTAATAAAATTGCTCACCCACCACGTGGCTTGCAATCATCAGCTATTTTATATCTATACTACTGAGGCACTGGCTTTCCTTATGCATGAGTTACGAAGCACGGAGGCGTTGGAGATTTGAGATTTTTGGTTACCCATCCCTTCACTGTATATCCAAAGCTATTTACTACTGCAATCGCAGGCTAAACTTTTGCACTTTAAAATCTTATTTCAACTTTAACTTCAACAGTGACACAGTTTAAACAGTCTTTGCACTGCCTACAAACGGCTAAAATTACGCACTCACACAGGCATGCTCCGCTACACGCGCGCTCGCAACTGTTATACCTATGAAAACCAGTGAGATCGAGAGGCCGGCAGGGTCGTGTAGCTATAGCTAGCGATGAATGTGTGTGTGAGTCCGTCATATCGGCCGAGTGCAACTACTACTGTTTATGTTCAGACTGTGATGTGATTAGGTATAGTCAAAGCAAAGGTATAGTCAAAGTTCCCATCTGAGAATTCACTTGTGGCCGAGTTAATTTTTTCCAATATTTTTCTATTTAAAATTTATCACCGGTAAAAAAAATATTTAACGGTGCAAAATAATGATTGCTTATCTTGCCGGCTGGTCACGGGACTGAGGTTTTGTACATATTTGTTGATAAGCATTATCTCAAAATAAATATTGACCGCAGTGGTTTAAAGGCTACCTTTGTCAATAAAATAAAAAAAAATATTTTCGTGCTTGACAGTATATGATTTGTAAACTTTATATTCGAAATGAACATGCAGTAAAGTGAATAAAAAGGTAATAAAAGTTACTGTTTATAATCACTCTAACTCGTCTTGTTTATAATCACAATTCAATGGGAGAATGTTAGCGCGTTTGGTCTGCGATTTTGATGGTAGGCTACTTTTGCAATGTTAGATCACGGGACGGATGACCAAAAATGTATCTCGAGCTCCTCCTTGCTTCGGTTGGCATGTTAAGCTATTGGCCTCGTGGGGTGGATCATAAACCTATCTTTCTCCCCTATCTATCTATAAAAATATATATAAAGAAGTCCACTGCAACTGTAAGTGTGTAAGGGGTGCCCTAAGAAACCAAAACCAAAGGGCTAACCCTTTGGTTTTGGTTTCTTAACCAATATTAACTATCATATCTTGATACTTTAACCCTTATAGGACCATTTTTTCTCCTTTTCCTTAGTTATCGCACAGCCTACTTCGAAGACATGCCCTGGATTGGCACATTCCAATACCGCTTCAACGGATTCCGCAAGCAGCCTGCAGATCATTACTTAAGAGCATTCTACCTTGAGGAGTCATCAAGGGGTTCGCTATGGAAGTCCAAAGAAACCCGGTACTGCGTTGGAGCGACGCCGCGGTTCAAACTGATGATGAACCTTACTGACCAGGTTAGTAGGTTGGTTTTTAACTACTAAATGAAATGTGGTATTTACATTGATTAGCTCAATGATGAGCCTAAAGACATATAATTAACTACTAGTTGCCAACTTTGACTTAGTTTTTCACCAAGAGAAGATACGATTTTTTATAAATGCTATTCTATGAAACCTATAAAGGCTTTGTACAGAATCGTTTCGGCTAATATAGCTGTCCAGAGATAAAATACTTATTTGTACTATATTGTAATAAGTAAATTGAAGCCTGAAAATATTCACGAATAACTATTAATAATAAAATTTACAGTATTTGCTATGCAGATATTGTTAATGTATGGTGAAGAGTACCCAGAAGTACCACAGGGTTCTTCTTTGGGACCAATACTCTTTTATTTTTATTACTTTAAGATTAGACAAACGCTTCGGAAAACCTTTTTAATACAAACACAGCACAGATAAAAAGTAAACAAACCGTTATCAAATTATCTCTATAGTATATGTATAAAAAATCAAATTAAAAGTATTTCATTTAACATTTTGTTCTCAGTTTCTTCGGCTCGACGGCAAGCGTTATGCCTTCACTTTCATTGCTGATATCACTCACGATAACTTCAATGTTATCGGCTCAGCTGACAATGCTACGGTAGATTTCTTCAGGAAATTCAAAGAAGCTGGTCGCATGAAAGACACGCTACTTCTAGTGATGGGTGACCATGGAGCAAGGTAGGTGAAGTAGAAATGAGGTTATTATACCAGTTTTATTTACAATGTTCCTTAAAGTGCGTCCGGTCGTTAAGTCTACTTATTAAAGTTATTTTTTTTATTATCCGGAAACGTAAGATATTAAAAATTAAGCTTTATTTAACTGACACTACTGTACACACTACAAGAAAACATACTAGAAAAAAGCAACTTGTCTCATGTCGCTCTGATGGACTGACACAAGGTGCTTTTTTCTAGTTATCAGACTTGATTTGGTTGCAATGAAGTGTTTTGTTAAATAATGTTTATATCTTCCATAAGAAAATATCGTTATCCCGACGTGTTTTTTTGTGATTTAACGTAGATGAGACTAGTTGCTTTTTTCTAGTATATTTTCTTGTTTAATATTTATCACATAAAAATAGCATTGTAAAATGCAAAATTAAAAAGTTATAATATGATCAATATGGTATGATCGTAAGATTAGCGATAAAGCTGTAAGTGTTGTTGATATATTATTATTATGTGAGTTGGTTCACGGTTGTCCGAAACCACGGCCTTTGTCTTTTAATTAAATTAATACTGATAATTGGACATAATTATTATAGAGATAACGTGGGAACCGAAACAATTTTTCTCAATTATTATTAGGCGGTAAAGTCACAGATATAGACATGATTTATTGTTTTTTTTATCACACACTTGTTATAAACTGGTATTTCAGTTATAGATTATTATGTGTCACTACTTTACGATATGGGCGGGGCTATTACCTAAAAATTTGCAATTGCGATCGCTGTGGAACGTCAAAATAAAAATCGGCCAAGTGCGAGTCGAACTTGCACATGAAGGGTTACGTAGGAGCAAGCATAGATAATAATTTTGATCGATGACAATACACACATTTTACCACTTTGGAAGTGTATATATTTCAAACGGTTAACTTTAAGAAAAAAACTGTTTGTGAACCTCAATGTAATTTTTAAAGACATATCTATAGATACCCCACACGTATAGGTTTGATGAAAAAAAAATATATGTTTCAATTCCATGTATGGGGAGGCCCCCCCCCCTTAATATATATATATATATATATATATATATATATATATATATTTGTGTAAAAACCGTAATGCGGTTTACAGAATACATCTACCTACCAAGTTTCAAGTGTGTAATCCTCATAGTTTACAGACATCACGAATATATAAGGTTTCCGTTTTTGCCATTAGGCTACGGAACCCTAAAGATGCTATTACGTATGTGATAACTGGCATATCGCTCGCGTTGCTGTTGCAAAGATAGGTTATAGCTCCGCAGAATTGCTTTCGTATTAAACGGCACTGCATTGCTCTCATCACCTACAGGCATTTTTGTGCGATAGTATGACAAAAAATAATCGATTTTAAACTTTAATTTGTTTAATTCTAAGATCAAAATTAATTATGTAAGTTTAATGAAATTGTAATCGACTGTTACATTGAGTTTTTTTACCATTTATAATCATATTGTCCCTATTTTTATTGTCTTTAGAGATGTCCTGACGGCACACAACACTTACAGTATCGGGGTTTGTTTGAAACTGTTAAACTCGCGGCTTACACTTGTTAATCACTGGTTCCACGCTGATTGATTCTAAAATGCCTGTAGGTGACGTGAATTAAAAATGTATAGCTTTTGGATTTATTTTATGAGCTCTTAGTATTATTGTACCACTTTTTTGCCCTTAATAATAATCGAAATAAAATGACTTAGTTTTATACTTTTAACAGATACGCAAACCTAAGAAGTACACTACAAGGCAAATTCGAAGAGCGCTTGCCTCTCATGGCGATAGTACTACCAGAAGATCTAAAGGCGAAGCGACCGGATGCCCAGAAGACCTTGGAGATAAACTCTAATGTTTTGACTACACCTCATGATATTTATGCGACTGTACTTGATGTCTTGGATTGGACTCAGCATTGGAACCCGTATAAACTGACAGGGGCTGACTTGCCTAGGGGAATGACGTTGTTGGAGAATGTGAGTGTATTATAGATTCATTCATACATAACTATAAAAGGTGCCATAAAAAGTGCATTGTACAGATGTTTTACCGCGCTCGTGAGATGAAACATCTGTAAATTAAAATACCTGTTCCATCTAAATCTATTTTCTATGTTTGTAAAAATGATTCTTTCAAATGCTAGAATATTGCTCCTATTGATGAAACAAAATTCCTATTGATGAATAAAAAGTGAATACCAATACTACAAATATTGGTCTCGCAATACTGATCTTACATAATCTAAAGCCAAAAATGATCGACACGTTAATAATAAAAAAAAATTAGAAAAAATTCGACATGTCCACTTAAGTCTCGGTAGTTCAAATGGTTAGAGCACGATAGGTGATAGGTGATAATTCCCGTCTGAGCTATATGGAGATTGCACAGTATTTGTTTTCTCTAGTGTTAAAATTATCAGTACGTTTTTTTTTCAAAATATCTAATCATTGTTACCAAAGGAAAAGTCATGATAAATTTTAAATAGAAGAATATTGGAAAAAAACAACTCAGCCATAAGTGAATTCTAAGATGGGACTCGAACCCACGACCCTTGACACGATTTACACACGATTGTATTTGAAACGATTGTATTTGAGCTACAGCAACCGAATTTTAAATTATCATTTCGCTATTTGATATAATTTATTTTATCCAGGTGCCGAAGAACAGATCTTGCAGCGAGGCGGGAATCGAACCCCACTGGTGCGCTTGCCTGCTATGGCAGAATGTGTCAGAAGATGAACCGATATACCAGAAGGTCGCACAGGCATTGGTGAATTATATCAACCAACTCACTGAAGGATATAGGTAAGATTTGGGTTCGAATTATACTTTATTTGGTAGATATAAGGTCTATTATAAATCAGGTTAGGTTAAGTTATTGTTTTAAAATTAAAACGACTATGTTTAGAAGGTGACACACTTATCTAAACATTTTGTACTTACTAGATCAAATAATAAATCGAGTACATGATCTATCGAGCTGGATCGTTCTTTTTCACTCCCAGTTCAGCATCGAGAACTCCTTATTTAATCCTGGCTTAATATTAGTAACGTTTGACATTCCCTCTATTATTATTTAGCTGTCAGTTTTTCGAAGCGCTCATGGCTGCGCTTGACAGACTGATCGTATTCGGTCACGTTTGTTAAGCTACGTTCGGTACGGTCAGGTGTCGGATGGGTGACCGTAAAGGGGCATTACAACTGAGCGCTTCCGTGCTTCAGAGGGCACATTAAACCGTCGGTCCCGGCTGTTGTAATCAGATTACAGTCGTTAAGCCAGAGGTGGCAACTCATCCTTATGTGATAAGAGAGGAGAGTCTTTATATGAATACATATAAAAGTTGAGGTATAAGTATTACATCGACTGTCTAGTATCCAAAGTACCGTCTCAAAATGGTTTATCGAAACGCCCTTCGCCGATAGAACATTTAGTAGAAATCGCTCTAGCTCATTTGGTTATGTCAGTTCAGAAAAAGTCTTGTTAGTTACGATAATGTTAAAAATCCAAACTATAATATTATAAATGCGAAAGTCTGTCTGCCTGACTGTATGTATTTTTGTGTGTTACTTTTTACGCCAAAACGGCTGACCCGATTTTGATGTTTATTTTACAAAGAGGCAGATTATAGCTAGTAAATCAAAACAGAAGTTATATTTATTAAAATTAACTTATTGTACTACTAAGTAGAGGTTGTAATATACCAATATTATCTGTGTTATTGCTAAGTATTTTTCAATCGACAGTTTTTTCAGGCCCCCATTTGAAGAAGATTTGTTTGATATTGACCTTAACTTTGTTATTTTCAGAGGACTCTGCGTACCTCGCACTCTCACTTCAGTTAGCTGGGTGATGCGTCAACTGGCTAACAACCATATGATGTCATTTGTGGCCGCTAAAGACGTCGACGGTTACGTAGGAAAGTTCGGGCCGAAAATAAACGTCAACAGAGAGATGTATCAAGTCAAGGTGAGTGCAGTAGCCCTAGTCTAAGGTATAAGCCCGGTATTCTCCTTATCTAATATCTTGGTCCAATGTTCGGTCAACAAACTACGGTTTATACAAAGTGTCAAAATTCTACAGACAAATCTGAACTCAACTGCATACGACTTAAAGTCCAAAATCGATTGGAGAATTCGACAGATATGCAAAGCCGTTGCTGCTACTTTTAACTGTACATTTGATCAAAGAAATTGTATGACTTCATGAAATGTATTGAATGTGATTCTATTGTATCTGTCATTTATAATATTGGACAAAGAAATTGGAACAAGATATTGGATAAGTGGAATGCCATCCTAAGCGGCATTTATCGACTTGTAGCTTGATAAAGTGTCACTGTCTCGCTCTCATGTTAGCGGAGTTAGAAAGACAGCATCGTACACTATATCATATCGTGTGATATAGCGGTGTTCGTGCTAGCCTGGCTACAACCACATGATATTATTTATGGCCGCTAAAGACGTCGATGCTTACGTAGGAAAGTTCGGGCCTAAAATAAACGTCAATAGAGACATGTATCAAGTCATGGTAAGTCGTGTAAGCAAGTAGGGTGTTTTACTGCTGGTAATTATTATTTTGAATATTTTTTAGATTGGGGCTTGAGTCTGAGCATCTAAGAGATTAGCAGTTTTTTTCTAGTGTCACATTTGGCATTTGTTTTGTTGGGTCTAAGATGTTGTCACGGCAACAAATGCAACATGTTGCCAGCCCATCACCTACAGTAGTTTTTGAAAATGCCCTGGCCGTTGATAGGCTTTAACCATCTGCCGTGTGATTCTGTAACAAAATCTGTAACTCACTCAAGACGTGCAAATACCAATCCACTTTAACAGTGAGCAGTAGAGGTGAATTCGTTTGCAAGCAAGTTTCGGTTGGTGGTAGGACTTGTTGTAAGTCCTGCTGGCTAGCTACCACTATCTTATCTAAGTCAGACGCCATAACAACAACATTTTCAGCATTGTTGCGTTCCGGCAGTTAGAAATAAGATAGCCAGTTCCTCAGTGATTGAGGATTCCGAGAGAGTCTCGCTTCCATCTTCAGCCTTATCAATACTTAACAGCAGGTATGATGAAGGCTAAGAATCTCCCCATCATTTATAAAAAAAAGCTAGGAGGTAGTTCGGTGTCGAAGTGATCGCGGGTTTAGTTTACAGAACCGCGTGGCTGCACTGAAAATTTAGAATTCAACCGCGTATACACGAACATATAAAACAGCGAACATGAATCTCGAACACTTCGTCAAAAATGTTCGTGGCAATCCAATTTGTTTGTTCTGGGAGATGCTGTTCGAAATTTGAACCTTAGGAACTTTAGCTTTGCTAGTTTACGTCCTCACAAACGAACCAAATGTTCTGAGTTCAGTAATCGTGTTCGCCATGTTTGTTCGTTCTTGCGCACAAGGCATTCTATGCCGTGCAGCATTTATTTATGATATATTATTCTGTTTCTTGTAGATTGTGGTGGGCCCAGGCGTGGGTGTTTATGAAGCCTCTTTGACTTATTACAAGAAGGAGGACAAGTTCGACGTCAACTACAGAGATATATCGCGGACTAACGCGTGAGTGTGCATTTTATACTTTATGTTTATGCATTACTATCTACGTAGGGATTATTTTAGATTGGCTAACGAACGACTAAAGTAACGTTAGAGAAAAACCATGGTATGATATAAATAAATAAAGGACATCGGGCGTTTAAGACCCAAGAGTGTATCAATATAATTCTTTTACCAATAAATGTGTTATTAGAATCATAAAATAGTAGTTAGCAAATTTTTTGACTGCTTAATTATTTTTTTATAAAATGGAAGTAAGATGTTGAAACGGACTCCATTTTGATTACTTACGCAAATAAATGACGTGACATTGACAGTATTGACAGCCAAAAATGAATTCGATTCTGTTAGTCAACTGCCAAAAGCGTTTTGTTTCGTATGACCTTTTCCGTTTCACCTTTTCTTTTAACGCGATCATTATACCTAGCAGAATCGTCACTTAAAGAAGCAGCCATTATTACAAAAGATTGAATTGAATTAAATCAGTTTCGGCTCTTACATTAGCACATTGTGGTGTTATTCTCTGTCATCACAAGCAGCTAACGAAACGCCTTGTTAGTAGGGTGGGACTGCTGGTGTTAGTAATATGGCGTCAGAGTTACCAAAAAGAAAAAGTTTTAAACGTAAATAACTCCTAAGATAAACAACTTAAAAAAACACTGAATATTTTGTAAGACTTATTGATTATATTATAAATTAAACAGAAATGCTATACGTTTTATTTCAAAGGAAAGTGCCTGATGTCCTTTCATAGAATCAAATTCATTTACACATTTTTTTTTACACAGAGGCTGCGGGTTCGATTTTCGCACAAGACAAGTATAAGTGTTTGTCTTGATCTGGGTGTGTCTACTATTCTAGTAAGAATATATTTGTTACTCAATCACGCAAAAAACGACTGAACAGATTTGGGTGAAATACTTATAGCCTGGATTGCAACATAGGATACATTTTACCCCGATTACCCACGGGAACAGGAACCATGCGGGTGAAACAGCGGGCGGCCACTAGTATTTATATAAAAAAAGAGTTTAATTATCCGTTATTCAGTATCCATAATGGCCTGCGCAGACGATGGACATTGAAGGACTTTTTGTCCGCGACACGACCTTATTACTAAGAACATAAAGTTGAATAAATAACGAGGACTATCGCGTACTTTTCTCGGATATACGCGGTCTAAGTTGAATCTTATTTGGTTAACAATAAAGACGTGTCGCGGACAAAAAGTCCTCCGTTATCCGTCGTCTGCGCTAGCTCTAAAGCCGCAAACGCATAGGTAGGTTAGGTTAGGCATTGCTTAGCGCCTAGTTGGCGCTAGTGAGTTGGTTGCTAGGATACAGTGTTTGTTTACTTGGATACATGCTAGGCGCATAGCGTGCAGTGCGGCCGATCGTCATATTTCTTGAACGGAGTCACCTAGCTACTCGCTAGGTGACTCACTAGGCTCTAGATGCTAAGCATGCCGTGCGTTAAAAATAATTAGAACAAGCATTGGGCTAACCATTTAGATTTTAGTGTAGTGATTTTTTTTTCCAGTTACAACGATGAACCTCACTGCATCAGTGCAAATCATCCCCATCTCAACATGTACTGTTACTGCAACGACTGAAATGTACGTACTCAAACCATACAACAGCCTTAGGACTCGCTTCCACTAGCCAAGCTACAGTTAAGCTAAGTTTTACTATAAAAGCTGTAATTGTAATAATTAGTTTTATTAGGAAATCAGGAAAATCCAGTTGATTTATTTAAAGAAACAAGGAATCAGTTGTTATATATAGTGGTGGTCAGATAATTAGAAACACTCGTCGATTTTCATACAAACGAGGTAACTTTGGAGCCTTGGTTCTCTGCCATGGATTGACCGAATTGTGATCTGATAATGGTCATCCAGGGAGTGAATGGAGGAGATCCAGAGTTATACACAACCGACTGATCTAATCAACATTCTAAGAAATGGATATGTTTAAAAAAACAGCGCAACTAGTATAAAAAATTATGGAATTCCCCAAACTTAAACCACCGATCCTACATCTTTTGGAATGTAGATCAGATCAGTTGGGTGTGGATAGCAATCTTAATCTCCTCTATTCACTCCTTGGTTGGCCATTATCAGATCTCAGCTCGGTTAATCCTTGGCAGATAACCAAGGCTCCAAAGTTACCTCGTTTGTATGAAAATCGACTAGTGTTTCTAATTATCTGACCACCACTGCATATTAATATGATAATACCAATATTGCATTTCAAACAAAAATAAACTGTACTCTAAGTACGATTTGGCAAATGCCTGCCCAGTTACTTGTAAATAATAAAAAATCTATCGCTTTGTCGCTTTCATATGCATAGACTGCTTTATCGACATGAGTAGCATCCGAGAGTTGTCGAAAACCTTGACAGTAAATGTCAACTCGTACTAATAGTACTGTTTACTGCAACGACTGAAATGTACGTACTCAAACCATAAAACAGCCTTAGGACTCGCTTCCACTAGCCAAGCTATACATAAGTTATGTTAGAATATAATAGCTGAGATACACAAGGCTAGTTTTTCAATCTAGGATAGTAAACTAGTGTTAGTAAGCTAGAAAGCTAGTCATTCTGGCTCCGTTAGCATAACTAGCTTTATTTCTAGTATGGGCCAGAATCAGACCAGAGGCCCTACCGCGTAAAAAAATATGGATATGGACATGGGCTTCATTTGACAGTTAAATTACCATATAAGGTAATTTTATGAGCTGCAACTGTCAAATGAAGCCCATATCCATATCCATATTTTTTACGCGATAGGGGGGCAGTTTGTAGTAGGATAGTACTCTGAAGTTATAGCTTAGTGTCCTAGATTGAAAACTATACTAACCTTGAAAAACTATATAACTATACCTCCTGTATCTCGGACATAAAACCTGAAATTGTATTCATTAGTTTTAGGAAAGCAGGGAAAACTAAAGAAACAAGGAATCATTGTTATAAAATGGTAAATAAAGTTTAACTTTGCATTTAAAACCTACAAAAACAGTATTCAATATTCCGTCTCTTTCATCTAATATCGCCATCACATTTTTGTAGGACTTGACAAATTATGATTTTGTCAGATGTAAAGAACTAGAATTTGTTTGTACTTACTTATCTTAGGCTCTATGACTACTTATGTCTTTCTTGTTGTGCTGTGGTAAAAATTTAAATCTCAAAAAGTCTAGGATCCCAGCCCATTCCAATTTTACGGAAAAAATTAAGCAAATTAAGATAATGATACTAAGAATTATTTTCAAAACGGTTTTTGTGTTTACTTTTTGTTTTTCCTACTATAATTCTGCCTAAATATTGTTTGTCAAATACAATCGATATCAATGGAGGGACACTCAGTGGAGTACTCCTCCTGCATGACAATTGCCTACATTACATCTGCTCTTAGTCAAGAGACTGATCGCAGATAAGCCAAGAAAAATAAAATACAGTCGATAGACTTAAACTTAGGAATAGATTAGAAATACGAATTTGGTCTGTGTCAAAGCAATAATAACCTTACATTGAAATTAATAACAAACTTATATACTGTTTCAATCAATAAAATTCAAAAATATGTCTTGCGGCCTGTTATATATGCGGACAAGGAGGCAAGTGACAAGACCGACGATTAGAAACACACTGATTTTATTCGTACAACGTAATACAGTAGTGACGCAGTCACATACATAATTATAACTATAGTTCATACATAACAGTCCTACCCCTAATGAAGTAATACATTCATTTGTAAAATGCCCTATAATTGACAGGGGGAAATCTACGAACCCTTTGGCGTGCCGATGAACTATCCTGTTTTGGCGTGTCTGCCTGAACGCGGTTCGTTGACTGGGGCATTTCCTCGCTTTTATTTCCTGCCCCGAAATCGCCTTCTGACAGAGCTTCTTCAAAGTCATCGTCGTCTTCTGGCGCCGAAGGCATGTCTGTTGTCAAAACTGATGTCCCAGTTGGCGTAGACAGGTTATCGCCTTCAGGTACCGGAGAGCTGGCAGTTACTACATCGGTTGGTGAAGACAAGACAACACCTTCATTCCTCCCTCCGCTGTGCTCAGAGCTGCCATGGCCGATATCAGCCGCTATTGAATTTGAGTCGAGAGATGGAATATCCTGTACACTTATGCCAAGGTCTCGTTGTTCTGAAGCGAGCTTCGTATTATGCCCCTTATAGGCTATAATTTGGTTTTTGTGTTTACTAACACATATCAAAGAGTTACTGTCCTTAACTAAGTACATCACTTTCCCGATTCGTTTAACAATTACACCCTTACACCATATAAATTTAGGAGCATTTACAAACTTTTTATATAAGACATTATCATTAGGCTTGAATGTTTGTGTATTACTACCTCCATATTTATTCTGTAAACACTGATTATTATTTACATTACAAGCCAATGTAGATGAGAGCGACGATGGCTTTGGTTTAGTTGGTTTTAATAAATCCAAAGTGATCTCAATTTCCTACCAAACACTAACTCGGCGGGCGTGAAACCTGTGGTTGTATGGACGGAATTTCGATAATCGAACAAAAATTTTAATAATTTGATTTTCATAGTTTTTGCGTTACTACTTGACTGAATACTCGATTTTATACCCTTTTTAACTATTTTTACGTAGCTCTCCGCCTGGCCGTTACTGGCTGGGTGGTATGGAGGTGACGTCATATGGAGTATTCCATTCAATTTGCAAAAGCTTTGAAATTCCTGAGAAGTAAATGCCGTGCCATTGTCAGTAACAAGTGTCTGTGGCGTGCCAAACCTCGACATGAAATCGATTATTTTTTCTATGAGTGCTGTTGTAGTGCTACAATTATTCATATTATACACCTCTACCCACTTTGTGTATGCATCTGCAACTACAAGGTATGTTTGACCTAATATGGGACCTAAAAAATCTAAGTGTACTCTGTGAAACGGTTGCGGGGGAAATTTCCAATGTGAATACGGCGCGCGGGGGGGAGCGGGTCGCAGCTTAGTACAAATATCACAAGAGTTAATCATATTTTCCAAACTTTCATCGATCCTTGGAAACCAGAAGCGTGATCGCGCGTCGGCTTTAGTTTTGACTATCCCCAAGTGTGAATTATGTAACTCTGTAATCATTCTATCTCGGAGTGAATGTGGTATCACGACTTTATGTCCTCTCATCAGACACCCGTTTTCGTAAGATAACTGATTTTTACACAAATAATACGGTTTAAAAATTACATTAGGCAATTTTGGCGGCCAGCCATTTAAAATAAAGTATTTTACTTTATTCAATACCGCATCCTTCTCGGTTTCGTCGCGCAACTGCTCCAATGTTATCGGTAGGCTGCCTTCCAACATAAAATTAACGTAAGACGCGCGATCGCATTCTACATCGAATGAGTCATTATCCCCGTTGAGCGCGCGCGGCTCCGCCGGCAGGCTAGACCGAGATAGATAGTCGGCACTGTTATCAGCGCTTCGGATGTATTCAATGTTATAATTGTATGCGCTCAAAAACATTGCATATCTTTGAAGCCGATTTGCCGTTACTTCCGGAATGCCCCGGTATGGCCCAAATATGGAAATTAACGGTTTGTGATCGGTTCGAAGTATAAATGGAACAGACTTTCCGTATAAGTACTGATGATATTTACGCACACCAAATATTATGGCGGTTGCCTCCTTTTGTATCTGCGAATAACGTCTTTCGGCAGAATTCAAGGTACGCGAAGCGTAAGAAACCGGTCTCTCTAACCCGTTGCTATCGACCTGTGACAAAATGGCCCCCAGTCCGCTAGGGGACGCATCGACTGTCAAAATTAATTTCGCACTTGGGTCAAAATGTGCAAGTACTTTGTCGGACGATAATATGCCTTTTATATTCGTAAAAGCGACATTATGAATGCTCGACCAGTTCCATTTAACCCCCTTTTTTAATAACTCATATAATGGGCTTAAAATGGTAGATGCATCAGGTATAAAATTCCTATAATAATTTACCAACCCCAAAAACGATTGCAATTGGCTTAAATTAGTTGGTGTTGGTGCTTCTACTATTGCTTTCACCTTTTGAGGACACTTTTTTAACCCGTCTTTATTAATTAAATACCCAAGATAATTTATTTCATCTTGGAAAAATTCACATTTCTCCCTTTGCAAAGTCAAACCTGCATCTTGCAACCTTTGAAGTACTGCATGTAAACGAACTAAATGTTGATTTTCATCTTTCCCTGATATTAAAATGTCGTCGAGCAGACATAATACCCCATCTAAGCCTGATAGTAAATTTTCCATGGCTTTTTGGAAAATAGCGGGTGCGCTCGCCAACCCGAACACTAGCCGCGTATATTTGTAAAGACCGCGGGTCGTATTAATGCATGTAATGTTTTGTGACGCTTCATCAAGGACAAACTGTTGGTAAGCCATAGACAAATCTAATTTTGTAAATTGCTGGCCCCCATATAATTTTGAAAATAACTCCTTAACTGTGGGTAACGGGTACTGGTCAATTACCAGTTGTTTGTTTATGCTTACCGAATAATCAGCACATAATCTAATGTCCCCGTTACGTTTTAAAATCGGTACAATTGGAGATGCATAATCAGAATGGTCCACCGGTACAAGGATCCCTAAATCGACCAATTTATCGATTTCTTTGTTTACCTTATCTCTCAGTGCAAAAGCAACAGGGCGGGCTTTGAAAAAAACCGGTTTAGCGTTTTCTTTCAATGACAATGATACTTTATATTTATTAAATAAACCCAAGTTTTCAGAAAACACATTAGGAAACCGCGTTTGTAGCAGCTCCGCTGTGGTTTTAGATTGGATGCAAAAATTATTGGCCAGTAGTTCCAACTTGAAAAGCGAAATAAAATCGCGACCTAAGAGCGGTGGCCCGCCATTTCTAATTACAAAAATACGTAAATTTTGAGTGTGACCTGCGTAGGATACGGGCAACGTTGCCATTCCTAAACAAGATATATGATCACCTGTATAGGTCATTAATTTTTTACTTGTTGGTGACAATGGCACGCTATTAAAATACGAATTAAATAATTTATCAGATAAAACTGTCACCGCGGATCCGGTGTCAATTTCAAAATTCAATTTAATGCCGTTAACAGAAACCGTTTCCACCATAGGTTCCCCCCTGACTGAACGAATATGAAATAACTCACCATCATCGCCTTCATCTACATCACCCGTTTCGATGTAATTCACTTTGCCACACATTTTACGGAGGTGCCCTTTAGTGTTACACCTTTTGCACGTATATTTGGCGAACCGACACTCTGACGTCTTATGGTTAGAATAACCACACACCAAACACTTATTTTTTGAACCACCGACCGCGTTTTTTGCCCTATGATTAATTAGAAACAGCTGTTCTGTAGCTGAATAAGTTGTTCCACCGCTGTTGCTACTGCCGTTTCCGCTTGCTGCGCTCGTCTTGGCGCACCGCAAACTCTCAGCTAACTCCACCGCTTTAGCTAATGTTAACTCTTTCATATCTTGGACGTAAAGTTTCTCCTTCTCGAGTCCTGGTAACATTCCCATAATAAAGCGATCTCGTAATGCTTCTTCAATGTTGCTAAACTTACAGTGAGCTGTTAGACCGCGCAACCGAGCGGCCCACTGCGCGTGATTTTCACCAATTTGTTGGGTCGCTGCGTAAAAACTATGTCGGTCGCCGAATCCAACCCGCTTCGGCGTAAAATGCACATCGAGCAATAGCAAAATATCTTCGAATGGCACGTCTTCTAGCAACTTTGGTAAAGCTAAATCCTCTGTGAGCTTGTACGTGCCCTCGCTGAGTGCGCTCAAAAAAATCGCTCGTCTCCTTTCTCCTGCCGGATCATTTTTCACGTCTATACTATTCGCGATAAAAAACTGCTTGATACGACCTTTATACGTATTCCAATTGTGTAAATTATGATCAAAACTTGTTAAAATTCCAAAATGGGAAGTAGCCATATTTATAATTCTATAATGTGGGTACTCGTCGCCAGTTGTTATATATGCGGACAAGGAGGCAAGTGACAAGACCGACGACTAGAAACACACTGATTTTATTCGTACAACGTAATACAGTAGTGACGCAGTCACATACATAATTATAACTATAGTTCATACATAACACGGCCAAATGCATAAGGTACTTTTTCACTTACAAACAATAGTCATATAACTTTACTTTGGCTCCAGATAATAATATTGATGTTTTTTTGTTTTATGAACCGGAACTCGATCAATTTAGACTTTAACCTGTAATGGTCTGTTTCAGACTGGAGATCGTTTCAAACCTCACTCGTGCATGATATAGTATGAACATTTTACTTCGAGTTGAGTTTGACAGACGTTCTCCTCTTGAATACAGAAACTGACCATTACAGCACCCGCTCATTGAGCCACTAGTCGCGTCTACTAAACGCGACCACTAGTGGCCCGGTCAAGCCACTAGATGCGGCCAAAAATCGCCGCCACTAGTGGCTTAGTGGCGGCCACTAGTAGCCAGAGAAGAATCTGGCGACTGTGGCCGAATGATGGCGCGAGGTGAGCCACAAACGCGGCCACTAGTAGCGAGTGCGAGCGACTCCCGCAGCTTGTGGCTGGAACGCGGCCACTCGAGCACAGTCTAAACATAAACTCTCATTGCACTTGGCCGATATGACGCGCTCACACACACACTCGCGCGCTCGCTACCACTACACGGCCGGCCCCTCGATCTCACTGGTTTTCACTGGTAAAACAGTTCCGAGCGCGCGTATATGTGTGCGTCATTTGGGCCGTTTGTAGGCAGTGCAAAGACTTTTTAGAGTGTGTCTTGAGGTTTCCGCCGATACTATATAAATATACAAAATGTATGATAAACTTGTCCGCTGGTTGTGGCCGCGACTAGTAGCTCAATTAGCACTTGCTAATAATCTGTTCACCGAGACGACTAGTACTGAGAGAATTGGCTGGCTCGTGAAAATAAGGTGCATTGCCTTATGCCTATGCGCCTTATCTTTAACCAATCACAAGCGAGCGGAATGCTATGCGCCTTATTTTGAGCTAATCACGAGCGAGTGGATTTCCTGTGTACTAGCCGGTTTGGTTAACAGTACCCTTAAGCAGTCTATGGATATGAAAAAGACAGTGATAGTTTTCGAAAACGATTCTAGTTTGCCAAACTCGTACTAAAGGAACAGACTATAATGACTACTTTCTGAAGATGTAGCTTCGACATAGTCCTATAGGTTTCGGATTCATTTACGAAATTAACAAAAAAGTCATGTTCGTATGTTGTAAAGTATAATAATATTATATCCCACGCGTGGCTAATACTCCATAAATAAATATTTCATCCTATTTAGAAGATTTTTGTGTGTGTGTGGCTCAATATTTCTCAAAATTTTAACTGACTGTTGTCAGTTTGATTTTAATTATGGTGAGAGAGTAAGGTCTCGTTTCTCCATCGAAATATAAGTTTTGGATTATTATCTTTAAAAACGACAAAAAAAAACACGTTTGTTGTATGAGAGCCCCCTTAAATATTTATTTTATTCTGTTTTTGTATTTGTTGTTATAGCGGCAACAGAAATACATCATCTGTGAAAATTTCTTCTGTGTAACTATCACGGTTCATGAGATACAGCCTGGTGACAGACGGACAGACAGACGGACGGACGGACGGACAGCGGAATCTTAGTAATAGGGTCCTGTTTTACCGTTTGGGTACGGAACCCTAAAAAGGATTTGACGAATGCAAAAAGTTCACTCTATAGTAGAAAAAGCAAAACAATAACTGTCTCCTTCATACTCATAAGATACCGTGCGCGATACAGACGGACAGACTATTTTTGATGAGCGACGTCACGGCGCGCGCTTATTCACAGACACTACGTGTGAATGTGTTGAACGTGCCAGCTTCAGATAACCGACCTGTAGTAGTATTATTTTAAATATGTATTATATTATTATGTTTTTACATGTTGGGGTGATGTATTAGCTTATACGTAGCTTCTTTGACGCTCATAAGTGCTTGCCTAGACAGAATAAATTATTTTGAACTTTGAATTTTATATTTTTTTCATTTTTGAACAGTGCGCGCCTAATTATTATTTTGCCAGCTGCCTTACCCAAAGAAATTTTCATATATTATCTTGTAGTGTTCATTATCAAGAAGTTTAAACTTGAAATAAGTTAAAGTAAACTCTAATTGATCTTTAATCTTAACCTGTCAAAGTGTGGGTTCAGCCGTGCTATTCTGAAAAGTACTTTCGCAAAATCAGTTTCAAATTCTCATTCGAATTTTTGTATGACGAAACTGACATTACACGTGCGAATTCGAAAGTGATTTTGCAAACGTATTTAGCAGAATACCACAGCAGAATCGATTGGAAGAATTTGGCATAGGTATTGTATAAGTTTACGTAGCTGTTGACTGTTATCATCAATTAAGATTAAAAGTTCAATTTAACCATGTTTTCATACACAGACATAAGCACCGCGAAACACGTATTTCACGTGGAACAATTTACCTCGCTCGCTTAGAGTCCGTGCCATGAAAGAACTCCACTGACAGTAGTGCTGCTGCAGTCGCGTTCAACATTCGAAAATAGGCCTTATTACTATGGAGATAATTTTAGTTCCATGATATTCCGCGGGACTTCATTCGTGGCGCGGACTTTAGTCAGAATATGGCGTTCGTTATCGTTTCACAGTTTCTCGCGAATTTCGTATTTCGCGGCGTCGTCGTCGTCGGTGTGAGAACGGCGTAAAAGTATTCTGTACTCGTACGTATTTAAAGGAATAGAAAGATACTCTTTGTCCAATTTGTGTACTTTTAGAAGTTATATTTTTCTATTCGTGTAGCGCAATTTCCTATTCGGTTACGCTCACAATGGGAATGCGCTTAAATAATTGTTTGTATTTAGATTACTTCGTGATTTGTACTTAGACGCACAAAACCGTCTTCTTAAAATAATTGTAAAAATGTGATTCGATGCATCTGTCAAAATTGTTGTAAGTCACAATATTTGAATTTCGTATTTTTGCCAAACAGTTATATTATTTGATTTTACCAAATACTTAAAGAAACGGGTAAAAGCAGGTTTTGTGACTTGTAACATTTTACATACATTTGATTATGTAGCAGTGCCAGTACTAAGAAATATTTTGTAAAATATATTCCTTTTTCTGTTATTTATAATGCCACTTCTTCATTGTATTATTAAGATTTCCACGTGAAAAGACAATTACGAAATTAATAGATGAAATCTATTCATTGCATTATATGCGGTTTGTCTCTGTATTTTGTATAATATATTACACAAGTTAATTAGATTTACATGATACTATAGTACTTGTAGTGTTAGAATGTTACCAAGGTATTTTAGGTCTTCTTGAATCTCTATTAAATGCTATTGGTCGGATTTTTTAATGAATATTTAAAGTTGAAAACGTCTTAAACCAGTCATGCATGACATTGGTTTGAGTTGAGTTTGTGACGTTCTCCTCAACTTAAAATTCTCAAGAAACCACCCATACGTTTCTTATTATTTATCAATCGCTTTATTATCTCGCGGTAAATATTTCCTTAATTTAGAACATTATGTTTGAAAAGTCAATAATTTATTATAGTTCAATTATACTAGTATGTATATGTCCACACGTGTTCAAATACGCGTGTTGTCGCAAAGTAAACATTTAATTAACTTATTTTAAACTTAAAGTTGAATGCAATAAGGTTTAAAATTTAAAGTATGGTATCACTTAGTCTGTTCAGGTGAATAGTTGCCCTTTTAGACATAATAGGCTTACGTTTATTATATAGTTTGGATAATGAGGTAATTCTCGAGACACTTGAATGTTATTTTTTTAATACTCCATTCTTAACTTTCTATAAGAAAACTACAACTTGATTTTGCAACTAAACTATCTTAAACTTAATATTTTTTTAGCTATTATTTTCTGTAATAAGTTGATGAATAATTGTGATATAATATTTACTTAGTTCAACTATTTTTAAAGTCATAAAAAACGATCAAAGTGTTAAAAGTTTAAATGGCTAGTAAGTTGATTATTATCGTGTAAAGTGTGTTTTTATGTTTTTGTTTGATTGCTTTTGTAAGATAATGTTTTTGTTTACAACGATTCTGTATTGTAATTGTATATTGTAAGTAAAAAATTTGGTGCGTGATACGATAATATAGGAATGCTAAAAATGTGTTTTCTTTTATTTTCCAATTCTTATTTTTTTCCAATACACTTGCGAGCAAAGAATATATTTATATATTTTTTTAATAAATGAGTTCGCCGTTCGGAAAACAAGTGCCGTGGTTTAATTAGTGTGAGCATGTTTGTATGAAAATAACGCAGTGGGTCGATTTCGTTGCTCGCAAAATATTTAAATGACTATAATACGATTTCGAAATAAGTAGCTTGTACACTTGTATAAAGGATATCGAAATCAACTGACAGAAGTATCCCAAATATTTACTTAAATATGAGAATATCGAGACCCAGATATCGAACATTCGAACCCTGGTTTAGTAGTTGTGATCGGTACTACTAACGTTATCGGTCCCGTCATACGTTGTTTTAAATATCCTACTATAAAATTATAAATGCGAAAGTTTGTCTGTTTATTTGTGAACCACGCGGGTGAAACCGCGGGCGGCCTCTAGTATTCACATATTTTCTACCCAAAATTTTTGTACTCTGTGAGTTGTAAACAATGAGGAAAGAGGTTCGTTTCAATAGTTCTTTCCTTATGGTCATGTGTTTTGACAGAGCCCGCCAAAATGGAAAATGTCATTTGAATGACATGACATGACTGAGATGAAGCTAAGCTGCGAGCAGCCGGCTCTTAAATTATCTTAGAAATAAGTTTATTGTCATCTAAATGAAATTCTGATCACTTATATGAATGGTCGAACTGCGTAGTTTGTTGTAATAGGACTCAGAAGTATATTTGAGTTGAGTTTCTGAACAGCCTAATGGCAGACACTTCTAAAGAAGATATAAGAAAATGGATGAAGGATTTGCTGAGATTCCGGGTTTGTAAGATTTTGTTTTTAATATTTATTAGCTTTTCAAGCAATTGACAACTAAATTAATTTAAAATTCATACTAGAGAAAAAACCTAGGCTTCCCAGTAATGTTAAGTCCCGGCTCACACGGTCCGTCTCACCTGTGAGCATGCCTGCACAAACCGGTTTGTGCAGGGTAAGAGGCAAGACGCAGCGTGAAGCCGGGATAATGCGGTACGTCTTACCTGCGCAAACGCCTGCAAAAGACGGAGCGTGTAGCCAGGACATTAAGATGGGCCTCATCGTTTTCCAAGTTTTGTAAGAGAAGAAGACTTCTTTCTTCATGAAAGACTGGTTGGTATAATTGACCGAAGGTAAATAAAGTAGGTAATCACCGAATAATTGATTACTTTATTTACCTATTATTATATTATGTGCTTTCACCCCAATTCTTGTCCCTGATAGATGACTTACACTATGAAGAGATGGTATCGCACCAGAAGAAACCAGATCATAATTATCGCATTGATACTGACAATCCTTGTCTATTTCACCGAGTATAACGAGAATATTATTATGGAAATGGATTTAGAGGCTACACGAAGGTAAGATTTTTATGTTTCGGTTTGGCCGGCTAACATGTCCGAACAACATTATTATATAATCTGGAGAGGAACTTTAAGGTTCCTCAACACTAGAAAAATACATACACGCCTAAACGTCTGGCATTCGGATCTAGGCCGCCATCGTTTGGCAGCTGCGACCCGGCAGCATTATATATTTGTAGTGGCTCGGCAGCCGCGCACTGCTTTGTATGTATTTGTATAAGTATGGCGCGTTACGATGCTCGCGGCTGTGCAGCGTTGCTCAGCCGGGCTACCTTGGCAGCGCCGCCGCCGCCCGGCCGCACCGAGAGCAGTTGTCGCGCTGCTCACTCATGGCGGTAGACAAAATAAGGGTTTTATTTTTTACAGATAACATTTTTGTAGAATTAATTATTAAAAATCCGCCGCTCTACCATTCGCGACTCAAAACTTATAAGGCTAACGTTCCTTCAGTTCCAAGTACGCACGTGGCAGTCGCGGCCTTGGCGCGGCGGCTTCTGTCCGAAGGCTCGTGGCAGCGCTGCTCAGAAGCGTCACTCAGCAGCGCTGCACAGCATCGGCTGACGGGCGGCGACTGCCGCTGCCGAGATCCGAATGCTACCTTTAGGCTCACAAGAGGGGTAGGTAGGCAGAGACTATGGATCGCCGCTGTCCTCAGTCCTGACGCAACTCCTTCTCTCATACCTACATCGATAAATTCTTTTCATTCATTTTTTTTATTCTTGTCTTGCCACTTCAGACCCCAGTTGTACAAAAATTAATAATCCTATATGGTCGCTAGGTATACAGGAGTTCCTTTCCCGGTAAGCCGGCAAAAACGATTATAAATTAGGTTTTAATGGAGGTTATAATAGGAGCCGACGATCTTGTTAAAGATAGCAGGAAACCACTTAGACGTCGATATGATGGTGATGATGTTGACAATTAGTTTAAGAATACTTAAATTTATTTATTTCGCCTCACAAATAAAGCACTGGTACAAAGGGCAATGCCTAGTTTTGGCGCCTTTTCGAAAATTCCTGCACAGCATTCAGACCTTATTAAATGGGTAGAATTTAAGTACGAACAATAGTTACAGAGACAGCACATTTCTAAACCGTATCCATTCCGAGATAAATGCACCTATTCATCACTATTATTTTTAACTCCCACGCAGCGCAAAGAGGGGTGTTATAAGTTTGAAGCCTATATCTGTCTGTCTGTCTGTCTGTACGTATATTCGTAGAGCCTAACCGGATCAAGCGATTTCAATGCGGTTTTTTGAATTGAAAACTAAATTAATCGAGATGGTTCTTAGCCACGTTTGATGAAAATTCATCCGGCCATTTATGGAGATGGTCAACTGCCTGCCAAAACGGTAATAGATACAAAGGAGTTGCTTTGACTAAAATAATGTACATCCTGGGCAAATTTAGGTGCAGCACAAAAAAAACAAAATGGCGGCAAAAAAAATTGTCTTTCTGTACATAAATATTCGTAGTGCCTCGATCCGTTAAAAAAACGCAATGAAATCGCTTGATCCGTCTAAAAGGATCAAGCGATTTCATTGCGTTTTTTTAATTTTGTGTGTAATTTAAAAAGGTAATTTAACCCCCGACACAAAAAAACTTCAAAAAATTAAAAAATAAAATTTATTTCTCGGTCGTGGGACCACAAAAGGAAAAGTACTAAAAGGGTATATTTTTAGTACGAGAGAGATTTTTTTTTTTAATATTTTGAAGTTTTTTTTGTGTCGGGGGTTTTATTTTTTTTTATATTAAGGTTAAAAATACCCTATACCTATATTTGTTGACATAATGATACGAATACTTTTTCGCGAGTTTTTCTCGCTAGCTCCACTGGTTACTTTTCCTCTCCTTTTCCTCTTAGGGTCGGACCCTGTCAGCACGCTTTGGCCTTTTTCCGTCGCCCTATCCTTTTTCGTCGCTCGGAACCGCCTCGCACTGCCGATGCTGCAGCATGCTGAACGTTCCGTCAGTCGTTCTCGCTCTGAAAAGTGACGGTTCTGAGCGATAGAAAAATGATTGGGCTACGGAAAAAGTCGATAGTGTGCTTATAGGTGTGGTCCAACCCTCATCGAGCTGATCGTATCTCGCGCAGGCATATAGAAAAGCGCTTAGAAGAAGGATTGAAGCTGGACAAGGGGTCAGGCTGCGAGATTCCACAAATAGACCCATTCAGCAAGGAGATCATGCAGTTCCATCGGGATGTACCGCCAGTACATTGCAGTGGGATTGATTGGGTTAAATGCTGGGTAAGTTTAATTACTTGAACAAGGTGCCTAGACCCTGTTGTGACCCATCGTCTAATCTTTATTTGCATAACTTTAAGCACCAAGCCAGATCTGACTGATTTTACGTTGACTAAGGCTGGATACACAAATCCATTTAGAGATCTCGCATCGTACAATTGATCAACTTCCGGTAGACCAGTAGCGTTTTTTTAGAAAACAAAAATTAGTCGAAGATGCTTTTGTACGTGGAATAGAGTCGGAGTCAAGTCAATTACGCAACGGAAGATCGACGAAGTAGGTTCTTAAATTCGGTCAGATATGACTTTGGTCCTCAGTTTCGCAGGCAGTGACCACAAAGGGTCGTTTGCACTACATGTCAGGCAAGTTATTAATCTGACTTTAGTCTACTACAGTACAAACAATACATATTTTTCAGCTCTCCGAATGTAAGATAGTGCCTGAGGTATTGAAGACTACTACAGACATAACTTGCACGTACCATGATATTATTTATGAGAGCGACGTTATGCATCATTTAGGTTCACCAACTGAAGTGAAAAATGATGATACGTACACGCTGGTGAAGAGTGACCACGCGAAAGTAGTTTGTACAGGGAAACGCAAGAAATTGTGAGTGTTTCCCAATATGTATATTATGTATGTATTTACAAAAAAAGTAAATAAGTATGTTTATCCGTTATCTAGTAACGTTAACGTTATCTAAAACGGCTAGATAATTGGTGTGTTTGTATGCAATCATTATTATTATTATTTATTATCAGAAGTATTCGAGGATTTAAGTATTTGGTCAACTTCCTAATGTAAAGTAGTAAACACTATAAGGAGGAAATATTTTTGTTTTTGTATCTTTGTAACGAATAAACTCAAAAGCTACTATATAGATTTGGATGAAATTTGGCTAACGGATAGTATGTAGCCTAGATAAATACATAGGATACTTATGATAATTTTTTAAATAGAAAAATATTGGAATAAATCAACTCGGCCACAAGTGAATTTTCAGATGGGACTCGAACCCACGACGATAAAAATCATAAAAAACAGTACCTATACTTTTTATTCCGATATTCTCACGGGAACGGGAATCACGTGGATGAATGGCATACACAATAAAACAGATAACAGTTTCAATAACTCAACGGCTGAACGGATTTGGGTTATTTTTTTTAGGTAGATTACGATCTGGAATAACAATATATACTATTTTTCATATCGAAAAAAAGCGAACGAAGTAGCGGACACAAGCTAGTGTTTGATAAAAGTAGTTTTTTCAAAATTTACCACTTCCAGAAGTGTAGTTTAAATATGGCTAGGAATTCGAAAAGAGTGTATGAAATAAAAGTTGTTGAAAATTTTATGAGCTTCCATGACATGGAAGATAATTTTGCTCTACGACACACCGTTTTAAATATATCAGCAAAATACTGAAAAGTGGGACCTTTTCGCCCTTCCCCCCTCCGGCGCACCTAGAAGCGGGGATTTTTAGTAGGTTTACTCCCTTAAGCACTCTGAACAACTTTCTGAAGAAATCGCCTAGGTTCCAGCTCACGCACTCTAAAACTTCTTTGTTGGGTGGGCTAATTTTGATAGTTGAAGTTATTAAACTAATACTTTATTTAATAAATTCTTTTAGATTTAAAAAAAAGTGGATGAAATTTAAGTGGAAGGGCCATGTCGCCGGGTTCCGCAATTCGGTTGACCATAAAACATCTCCCCAAGGGAGGGAGAAGACTTACAACGTGCTGATCTTCGGTTTTGACTCCACGTCGCGCAACGGGTTCATCAGGAAGATGCCCTACAGTTACAAGTATCTGACTGAGGAGCTACATGCAACAGTTCTGAAAGGGTCAGTGATGACAGCTGGATTAATGGTACTTCCTTTACCCGTTACGTAAGGTCTGCAGTGCATTCTTCTATGTAGAAATACTTAAGTCTACGTCATACCTGATGTAAAGTAATAATAACCTGATGTAAACAATGACAGGTGAGATGATTAGTGAGGTGACTTTTGAAGTGATTTACTATTTTTAGAATAGCAAGAAGTCAATTAAATCCTTAGGGACCGTCAATATGGCTTTCGCCGAGGACGATCAACTGGGGATCTTCTAGTTTATGTGACGTACTACTGGGGTAAGGCCATCGAGATGCACGGCGAAGCAATTGCCGTACCACTTGACATCTCGAAGGCTTTTGACAGGGTCTGGCACGCAAGTCTGCTGCGCAAGCTTCTTGCGTATGATATTTCCGCTGGCTTTTGTAGTTGGATATCTGATTTCCTGACTGAACGCTCGATCAGAGTACTCATTGATGGCTGCTCCTCTGACTCAGTGGCTATTGATGCCGGAGTTCCTCAGGGGTCTGTTCTCTCTGCGACGCTTTTCCTGTTACACATCAATGACCTGTTGATAGCGGGAATTGTTGGGTCGTAGGTGTCGTAGAGAGATACCTTTCGGATGCAAAAACCAGCGGTGATGACGTGATATTGATGAGAGAGGCCACGGTTGAGCGAACTAACCAGACGTTAAGTCACGTCTCCCATTGGGGTGACAGTAACCTGGTCAATTTCAACGCCACCAAAACGCAAGCATGTTTGTTTACCGCTGAAAAGAGTCCCTTTAACCTGACTCCGACTTTCCGGCGTGCATCTGTGCGTGTTACCGACAGTCTCGTCCTTTTGGGCATGGAGTTGTCTTCATATCTCAATTTCGGCACCAGCATCGAGTCCAAGGCTCAAATTGCAGCCAAAAAGCTGGCCGTCCTTAATAAGGTCAAGCGATATTCCACGCCAGGGCAGGACAGCTTTCAACTCTCTACAAAGCTCATGTCCGATCTTGCATGGAATATTGCAGTCATCTATGGACGGCTCAGCGAAATACCAACTACCTGCTCTGGACACGATTCAACGCAAAGCTAAGAGGCTTATTGGCGATAAAGAACTGGTGAAGAGCAAGTTTTGCACCCTAGCTCACCGCCGCAAAGTTGCCTGTCTTTCGGTTTTTTACAGACTATACTTCGGAGAGTGTGCTCAGGAGCTGCATTAGCTCATACCGCCATCCCCCTTCTTTCATCGGACATCCAGATGCACTGCGAGCTACCACCCTTTCATGGTGGATATTCCTAAATGTTGCACAAAGCGCTACTCAACATCTTTTATACTGCGCACAGCAAAGGAGTGGAACTCCTTCGCTGCGTCTGGTTTCCGATTATTTATAACCCGTCCATCTTCAAAGCAAGAGTGAATAGGGACCTTTTGGGTTAGCTCGCTCCATCGTGGATCCTGTCTTAACCTCTTGGCTTGATTGGTATCAAGAACAACTGTCTTACTGCAAATTAATTGGTGAAAATAGACAATAACGAATCGAATTATCGTTTCGCTACATAACGATGTTAGTTTGTCTACGGGCCCAGTACCCTTAGTACTAGTTCAGCAAACTAGAATCGTTTTCGAAAGCTATCTCTTTGTAAAGTAAAGTAAAGTAATCATTTATTCGGAGTTTCACATAAACTGTTTTACCGAGATGAGTTAAGCATCCGATACTTGTCGAAAACGTTGACAGTAAATGTCAACTTGTACTAAGGGTACTGGAAGCAAGAGAGTTGTATAAGGGGCATAGCAAGGAATGAAGTTACGAGGGGAGGTCCAAAAGTCCGCGGAAAGGGAGGGATGGAGGACGTAGGTTCTATTGTCCGGGTAGGTATTGATTTAGCACCTCATCATGACTATATGTTCTAATTTTGAAGGTAATCGAGTCATTAATATTTTAGTTATTTAACGTGCAAGCAAGTCGGTAGGGAAGACAAAAACAAAATAATTGTTTTCGAAATTTTTTTCGGCCTTTGGAGCTATGTGGCGAGATAAATAATAAAGTTACAGTCCAGAAGATGAAAGCTATGTTCATCATCGTAATCCTAGACAAAGAAGGAGTTGATACAGTGGCATTCCGCCTTCCATGAGGGCCGAGTTGAATAATAAGGCGGAAAAATGTTTGCGACTGTATTTTTTGTGTATTTTGCTCATCGACTAAGTAAAATGCGGTGTTAATAGAACCGTACAATACTAAGCTTCATTTTAAGCTACAATTGTAGGGGTACATGAAGGAAAAAAATAGAGAGACAATTTAAAATTTACTGCAATGAAAAAAAAGGAGAATGGAAAACAATTACTACAATTTATGTGAGCAATTTCAGAAATGTATTTGAGGTAATAAAGAAATGTACTTGGAGGAGAAAAATATTTGGTGTTTAACTTTAACCGACTTTCTCCTCATTCCGCGGACTTTTGGACCTCCTCGCCTCCTTTGCCTACCATACGGGACAAAGATGTGATAAATATTTTTTACTATAGTTTCAAATATGTTTAGGTACAATATCGTAGGAGACGGTACAGCAGCTACTGTGTTCCCTATCCTGACCGGGAAGACGCTATTAGAACTTCCAGATGTGAGGAAGATGGTGGTGAATCCCGGGACCTTGGAAGACCTGCCTTTTATATTCTATAAGCTGAACGAAGATGGGTGAGGTGTTTTTACAGTGTTAATTTTATATTAAAAAAAAAAATACCCACGGCGGTTAAAACGTACTTAATTTAAAAAGGAATAAACAATTAAAAAACCCCCGAATTAATTATCCGTCGGGAGCTGCCATTAACTAGTTTTGCAGTTTTTACTTATTAATATTTATGTTGATAATTAAAGTAGTGATGGCATCCCCCGACGGATAATGAATTCGGGGGTTTTAAATTATTTTATCCTTTTCCAATTACGTTTTAATCGTCTTGGGTTTTTCAACATTTTAAATTTTGCATTTCATTTCATTCTTTTTAGAGAGCGTAGGTATTAATTATGTACATTGTAATATATAAAACCCATTACTGAAAATCGCATCAAAATCGGACTAGTTGTTTTGGTTGTGCTCAAACAAATGTTTACTGCAGCGCCTCCTGGTGAGTTATCACCGTAACACTTACCTAAGAACATTCACCAATCAAACCCAAACCCATTACTGAAAACTGCATCAAAATCGGACTAGTAGTTTTGGAGATAAATGGTAACATTGGTTTGCAAAACAAATGTTTACTGCAGCGCCCCCTGGTGAGTAGTTACCGTAAAACCTATCTTAGAACATGCACCGATCAAACTCGAACCGATCACTGAAACCCGCATCAAAATAAGACTAATAGTTTTGGAGATAAATGGTAACATTGGTTTGCACAAACAAACAAACAACCTCTTACCTAAGGTATTTATCAGGAAATACTAGAAATAAGTAAGAAGGAGTAAGTATAGGCTGCGTACATTCTAATAAGGACAATGAGCAAATTCCATAGAAAACCACCCAGCATCAACAAAAAACAAATCTTTCCTTTAATAACACACATTTAGGACGTAGTTATGCGAAAAGGATCCAATCCACACAGAGTCGATTCTGAGATAGAGGCCATTAAAGATTAGAAAGTGTTAAAAGTGTCTCTAGTCGAACATTATTACATTGAGAGTATTTCCTTTTGTTTTGACGATTAGTTATTTTTTTGCACTTCATAATGGGCGTAAGTTGTGTTAAACATACAGTACAATTTTATTATGAAAATGGCAAAAATGTGTGTCTGGATTCTTTTTAATAAAAGCTAAATATTATGGGATGCAGCTCAAAATGATTTAATCAATAACAATCCAGATACTATTTTACTAACTTATTTTAATAAAAAACAAGAAAAATTTAAAATAAAACAATGTTATTAATCAAAAAAGTTAAGCTTAATAGATACATTTTAACAAAAATTTTAGCACCCTTTCAAATTGTCTATACAAGATGTTGATGGATTTAACTTTTGACTTGACAGATAACTACCAAGAGATAAGTATATCAATCTTGGCAGTTATCTGTTTCAACTTCAAAATCAAGGGTTAATCTGTTAAATCCTTCAACATCTTCGACAATCCAAGCATTACCCAATGGCAAACGTCTCCCCGGGAATGCATGCAGTGAGTCAGTGTCACTGTCACATGTCAAGTTGTCTGATAGATCTAGTAACTTCTGACTAGATCTATCAGACAACAGAATAAATGAGTTCCCATTGTTAGGACGCTTGTGCACTCACTACACGGAATTTTACCGTCCGGCAGTCCGATTTTTTAAGGTCCGGTGTGGCATGAAAAAAAACGGATGATTGGCTTGTGCACTTGTCCGTCTTTTTACTTCCAGGTGCAGCGCAGTTTAGGGTAGATCTCTTTGAAACTACACTCCACGCACGCGTAAACGAGAGGAATGATGAGTTTCTTGGAACGTCGGCAATTGCTTGCTTTATTACTTTCTCATTTAAGGATTCAGAAGTATAAATATTAGTTATTGTTTACAATAAAAAAATATGTCCATATGGGAAGTCAAAAAAAATCCCTCAAATGGGGTAAAAACTGGGTTTGGTTTGTTGGTGGTGGCTCCGATACAATAAACGTTTTTTTTTCTGCCGTTTTATGCTCGATATTAATAACGGCAACAGGTAGACATTTTATTCACAGAATATTTACAACTCGGTCAAGCTAAGATGATACCTGAAGCCCTATACTAATTCTTTCACTCGATTCTGTCATGCCCGGAGTGTGATTGGGACGGGTATATCCTGCAGGTGTCATGTTAGCTCGACCGAGTAGTAGTTGTATATTTATTTTAAAATAATTAATTAAATTAAAATACAACAAACGTATATTTTTTATGGTACGGAACCCTTCTAGCGTGAGTCCGACTCGCACTTGGTCGTTTTAGTTGTGCACTATGTAAGTTACACCCTTACCCCTTCGCCCGCCCCGCCGCTCATGAATATCACGGACCGAACGCAGCGCAGTGCACTGCACAAGCTTAAATACTTTTTTCATTGCTGTCATGTCCGGACCGGAAAAAAACGGCCTGGAATCGGGAAAAGTAAAAAGTCGGACGGTAAAATTACGTATAGTGAACTAGCTAGCATATACATTTTATGGCCTGCCATATCGGACCGTAAAAAATCGGACTACCGGACGGTAAAATTCCGTGTAGTGTACAAGTGCCCTTAGGGTAGGGACGTATAAACTATTGTAAAACTGGCTAATTAGGGAAACTGACGAGTGATAGATAACCCGACCCAAATAATCAATTAAAATTTATGTACCTAATCCAAAAAGTCTATTAAAACAAAAGAAACGTTTTTTTGTACTTGCATTCCAAAACTTTGCAAAAAGTCTATTAAAAAATGAAAAATAGCAACCAGGATCTTTTTTGCGGTTTCTTTTTATAGAAATTAATATTTATTCAGAAGGTGCCAATTCTTTTGGTATATCTTTGAAGTGGAAAAACTATTCGTACAAAAAGATTCAAGCATCTTGGATCGTTCTTGATATTTAAGTAGAAAAACATTCTAAAGAATTTATTTAGCATAAAGGTTCCAGACAGCCTGGATCCTTTCAAATATTTTATAAATGCTGTTACTTCAGTGGTCCAGGCAGTTTAGATCTTTTTTGTGATTTGTTTAAAGCACTTATTCCGTAGATTAATATTTTCGCAAAAACTATTCAGGTAATTTGGATCTGTTTTAATGATAAATATTTAGTGTCTCCCCTATAAGTGGCTTGGTATCTAGTCGTCGCAATTATGTCAAATATTGTGTTTTTCATCTGAATCTTTTTTGACATGAAAGATATCATCGCAAAGACCCCCCTGGTATATATAACTCAATTTCAGAAAAATTGTGGTTTGGATCCTTTTCGCGTAACTACGTCCTATTAGCCTTATATATTTTTCATTATTTGTTTTATTGATACTTCTGTAGGGTGAAGGATATAATATAATAGAGGGGTTTCTCCTCGGAATGAGAGAGGACAAGCTGGAAACTCGTATACACCTTCATATTGGTATTCTAAAAGTTGTCTCAAAAGTCTCATAAAATCTGGGGACTAATTGTCTAATTTTAAAATCTATCGCAATCCCTTTCATTTCGTCATTTGAAAGATATTTACATACTTCAGGCTGTCACTTTTTGACATTTGATGAGGGTTTGTGATCGAGACGCCTTTTGAAAGGTATTGAATGAACGACATTGAACTGTCTAAGCAAAATGACACACGAAAATATCTTTCAAATGTATGCAGAAGTGTCAAATGAAGTGTCTTTTAAAACATCATTCGTTCCGAAAGGGATTGCAACTTTATGTTACACAGTTCTATAAATCACTATCACAATCACAATACCTTTGAAAGGGATTGTGATAGATTATGTTATCATTGACGACCTGTTTGATGCAGGGGTACTACACCAGCCTTCTGCGCCAGAGGTCCCGGGTTCGATCCCCGGACAAGACAAAAATTTCTGTGCATGAACATGTCTATTTATCTTGGTCTGGGTGTTTGTAATATGTATATTATGTATGAATTAACAAAAAACACTGTTTATGTATGTTTATCCGTTATCTAGTATCCATAACACAAGTTCTTATGAAACTTACCTTGGGCTAGATATTTGCTGTGATGGTATGAAAATATTTATTTATATTTAATAAACATTTATATAATAATTGTAAAGCACAACATTTGTGACCAATATTGTTTAAACATAATTTTTCTTCCGCCCCACCGTTTTTGAGATAGAAGGCAAAGAGCCCGCAGCACCCAACCCCAAACTTGGGATTATAAATCATGCCCTCACCATTTTTGAACCTGGTAATAAATGGTACAGTCAGCAACGAAACTTGCCGAACAAAATAACGTTACAAAAGACACTAGACACATGAATTGTACATAAATTACTGAACATAGTTACAAACAAAATTCCATTTATATTATAAATTTCCATAAGTAGCTATACAGTATATTTCCAAAAGTGGCCGGACATTATATTTTCAAAAGTTGCTGGACAGTATATTTCCAAAAGTAGCTGGATAGTAGACTTCCAAAAGTTGCTGGACAGTAAACTTCCAAAAGTTGCTGGACAGTATATTTCCAAAAGTAGCTGGATAGTAGACTTCCAAAAGTTGCTGGACGTAGTATCGTCTAAAACTGATTTATAAGATCATGAGTCATGATGTGATGTGCCGTTCCCGGGAATATTGGAAACATTGGGAATATTCCCAGAAGCGTTCCCGGCAATATTCCCAAAAGCGGAAATTTAGGGGAAAATTGCTTGTGTTGTATTACAGTATTTTTTTGTTGTATGCTAACCATTCTATTGGCAATATTACAAGGCTTAATGAATATGCCAAAGGTTAATTATCACTTAAGGCGAAAATTTCCAATTTTCCTGGGAATATTCCCAGTAAATTTCCAATGTTTCCGGGAATATTTCCAATACCCATATAGTTAATTATAGTAAAACTGTAAGCGAGCCAATTCTATACATTGAAAAGAATTAATAGAAAAAAATACCTCCCTCCAGGGGTCTTCTTAAACGAAACAGGTACCAAAAATATAGTTTTTGAATTTTTTGTCTGTCTGTCTGTCTGTCTGTTGTCCGCATTTCACGCAAAAACTACCGAACGGATTTTAATGAAACTTTTTTTGTTATACAGCTATTGGTCGTCGCCAACATATAGGCTATAATTTATTTTGAAGATCGCAATATCTGATGTGGAACCATAGCAGTCCAGTCAAACTATGAGAGATATACCAATATGGTCTTAAGGAAAATTGTTAAGCGTGATGAGCATTTTCTATTGACGTACAAGTTTGAAGATCTGGTACACCTGATGTGGAAAGTTAAACTATATGAGATACAAACATAGCGTCTTAAGAAAAGTTGTTTAACGTAATGAACATTTTCTATTGACGGAAAAATATCGAAGGTCTGGTACACCTGATGTGGAACCCTAGCAGCCCAGCTAAACTATAAGAGATACAAGTATAGCATCTTAAGAGACATTGTTCAGCGTAATATGTATTTTCTTTTGAAATACAATCTATACTAATATTATAAATGTGAAAATGTGTTTGTTTGTATGTCCGTCTTTCACGTGAAAACGGAGCAACGGATCGACGTGTTTTGTAGTATGTGGGTAGTTTAGGAGCTAGAGAGTGACATAGGCTAATTTTAATTCCGGAAACATATCACTTTCCCTCGGGCGAAAACGCGGGCGGTAGGCTATGTGATATAATTGTTTAATGTGTTAATATGCATTCATAGCGCTGTACTAATATATAAATAAAAAAGAAACAAAAGCTTATTAGCCTAAAAAAATAAAAATGCTGCCGAAAATGGCTCCGTAATTTTAAGCATAACGTTTATTGTCATAATATCATGTTCCATAACTTTAATACCAATAATCATCATGTTGCATATTATCGCGACGCATAATTTTAAAAGTCCTAATATAGTGTAGGCTAAAATTGTTTGTCATAAGTATGAAAAGGCATACATTTTGAAACGCAGAATAGCTTTAAGCATAATTTTTAAAAGTATAACTAATGTAAAGCATAATGATCACAACGAATAACATCTTAACGCATATTTTGTTTAAAGCATAATAAATTTATAGCATTATAATCACAAGGAATAATAGAAGCAGGCGTGCAGCATGCAAGCAGGTATGCAGCATGCAAGCAGGTATGCAGCATGCAAGCAGGAAAGCAGCATGCAAGCAGCCATGCAGCATGCAAGCAGGCAAGCAGCATGCAAGCAGGCATGCAGCATGCATGATTTCTGTCACGTCTCCGGCGCTGCGGGGCTCTGGCGGTCTCGCGCGAGCTTATCGTCGCAGATGGTTTTCAGTCACCACCTGCTCCTCAGATCGCGGGCCGCCTCGCCCCTCCGCGCCTACGCAGGCTTAAATTACACTCTAGGGGTAGGGCATACAAGACTGCGTGGAGTCGGTTTTTAGGCGATTCCTTTCTGTCACAGACTAGTATGCAAATAAATTAAAAAAGTGTTTTTTTTTTAATAAATAAAAACTATTTTTTCTTTATAGTATTTATTTTCTCTATATATTAGTTTTGGTCACAGTTCTAACCTAACCAAACCTGAAACGTCTGTTACAGTTTATTGCTGCAGACACCCGTCACCCCTTCTCTGTTTTTTTCCAAAATTTTTGAGAGAAAAAAACATATGTCCGTCGGATACCTCCTTAGTATCTCCGGGGGTGTCAAAGGGGGGTCGAAAATTTTGTTAGATTTTAGCTACGATGCACCGTTTTCGAGATATTCGCATTTTTATAAAATTCATTCTTGAAAATTTTACAAGTCCCTGGTCTATAGTTATGGCAAATAAAATTATGCAAAGGGATTTTAGGACTGCGTAATATTAGGCCAAATGAAATTAGGGATTTCATTTATTATGCTTCATAATAATATGCCTTTAGACAGTTATGCTACTTAAAATTTATGCGAAGGAAAAAATAAGTGACATTAATGTTATGCTATTTGATGATTATGCCCATTGATGTATGACAAACGACTTTAGGACAATCGACATTATGCGAAAAGTTTCGCCCCCGCCGAAAATCACTATTCCACGCGGACGAAGTCGCGGGCAAAGCTAGTAGTTATTTTTATAATTATATACAATTTTACAAAATGAACATACATAATTTGTTTGTTCGTTAACAGTTTGTAGAAAAAATTAATCAAAAATTTTACTTTTTGGTCTCATTATGACTAACACAGCTAGCACAGCACACTCGACAATCAAAGCGATGGGGTAAACATGTTTCTTTTATTTTAAACTAGAGGAAAGGGGAGGGGGCGGCGCGGCGGGACCCTCCCCTCGCGGCTCAAGCAAGCGCATTCACATACTTGTTGTTGCGTAACCGTGGGATTAAGAAGAAAATATAAATAGCACAGAATTTTTACCATACTTGAAAATATATTATTTTGGAAACTTTGGGAAAGTTTCCGGGAATATTGGGAATATTCCCGTAAGTTTACAACGAGTAAATTACTTGGAAATGGGAATATTCCCAGCGGCACATCGCTAAACCAATTTTCGAATTTAGACTGATGACAATCACCGAAAAAAGAACAGCACTGTCATTTAATACATTTGTCTCTTTCATTTTGGTTGTGACATCATTGACATGTCATTTGTTTATGCCAGCCTCTCGCTTCTTACACTTTTTTACTATTTTAGATTTTAACCGACTTCAAAAAGAGGAGGTTCTCAATTCAATTGTGTTTCACGACATTTATGTATAAATTTTACAACATATTTTCTTTAATGGATAAGTTACACTCCAAGGAGTGGTGGTGGCTTTATTCAGGATTGTAGAAGTCAGTTTTATAAATTTTCAATTTAATAGTTTTACTTTTTCGCGGTTCAAGGTTTTTTCAGGGTGTTACTTGTAGATCGTTCCTATAGCTCCAATTCATACCCACTGAAATATTTGATAATAAAATGACTGAATTCAATTATTAATATCTACTTACGTCTATAACATAATTTATTTATTTTTTGTTTTATTTTATTTCCTAGATATCGTGTTCTCGGAAATGCGTTTCGATCGGTCTGTAAGATCGAAAATATTGTTCTACCTATCGAATATTTATGATGATTGTACATATATTTATGATCTTGACTGTACTAAAATGTTCAGCGACTTTTGAAGATGACTGTATCAAACATGATATTTAAATGATTTACCTTATTGCCTTAGTTATAATTACTCTTGTGTGTTGACAGTCGGGCTTATCAAAATCGAGTCCTACAATTCCTATTTTCTCTAATAAAGAGTTTTCATATTCCTAATCTTCCTAGCCATCTAGTTTCTTACAAGAGATTTTTCCGTTGAACTGTTTGTTTTCTATTAAACCTTTTTTTTACAAGTAGCTATTCTTCTTTTTAAATTGCACATTCCACGAATATTCTCTCAATCTTTTGTTTTTAATTCTGTCAATATAAGTGGTTTACATCTGCCTACAGTACTGCAATCGCTACTTAGAGGAGATTATTGTAAATAAAAACATTAAAAAAAAAAATTCAAACTGACTTCAAAAAGTAAAAAATAAAACTTTTGGAGTCGGTGCCAGCCAGGGCATTCTACATTGCACTTCTATTAAATACTAGCTGTTACCCGCGACTTCGTCCGCGTGAAATCCTTTTATACATGTCTTAGTTTTCAGCCCGCGACTTCGTCCGCGTAGATTCTACTTTCACCAGGGAAAATCCTTTCTTACCTATCTACATGCCAAATTTCAACTCAATCCGGCAAGTACTTTGAGCTCTGCGTTGATAAGTATATCAGAAATTTTTGCCTTTTATATATTTAGATTATTGTCTGGGATGGAAGTACTATGGCCCATAAATTGATTAAGTATACTTACCTAATTATTTGTTAGCTTATGAAGTTGGTCAGTTGAAGTAATAATTAACAAAATTCAGTATACATTTTGGAAACCGGCAAAGCTGTTGCATTTCATTTGTTTTTGTTTATTTGTTTTTAAGTTTCAACCATGATAATAATAATAATAATAATAATAAAATAAGTCACTTTTACTTTGAAATTAAAGGATTTTTCTTACAAAACTCCATCCCCCTTTTCACCCTGTTTTTTTTAAATCGTTAACCTAAGTATAAAATTCGAAGATCCTAACTCCAAAACTGACGGACTTTCATACAAACTTTCATCCCCTATTTTACCCCCTTAGGGGTAGAATTTCGAAAAATCCTCTCTTAGTGCACCCCTAGACCTCACAAGGAACCTATGTGCCAAATTTGAAGTCTCTAGACCTAGGGGTTTGGGCTGTGCGTTGATATGTCAGTCAGTCAGTCAGTCAGTTTCTTCTTTTATATTTTTAGATATATTTTTTTGGCCTTAGCTAGCTAGCACCGACTCCAAAAGTTTTATTTTTTACTTTTTGAAGTCGGTTTGAATTTTTTTTATAAAATGTTTTTATTTCAGATTTTTTAGTTACATCATGTGCCGTTACTTACACTTAAAATCAGCCCATACACAACAATGTCATCTAGGTAAACGACAATTTGCCAAAAGGTGATTGATATTTTTCAAGATTATGAAAAAAACTACTAGCCAGATCTTCGTAAAGGGACCACACATAAACCATTTTCTTTCAGATAAAAAAAGAATTATAAAAATTTGTAAACAACTGGCGTAGTTATGGTAGAACATACATAAAAAAAAAACAGTCGAATTGAGAACCTCCTCCTTTTTTGAGGTCGGTTAAAAATAATTATGTTCAGCAAGTTTTGAGTAGGTAGTATACATATCAGTGGATTTTTGTAGTCAAACTTGTTCAGCAAATTTTGATATTTTACAGATCAGGCTAATTATGTAATTAAACGTGTTCAGCTACTTTTGTAAAAATAATGTACATCGATCTTTGGTATTCCCAAATGTCTACAGAGATTTGTACAACAGACTGTTCAGTTACATATGAACCTTTATAGTGTGCAGGTGTTTTGAAAATTTGGATGTGTTCATGGACTTTTGTTGCTGACTGTACAATTCATATGCTGATGAGCTGCTGCACTTGTCGGTGGAAGATTGGACAACTGGTCAGGTTTAAAAAGTGTTTGTAGGGTTCCGTACCTAAAAAGGAAAAAACGGAACCCTTATAGGATCACTTCGTTGTCCGTCCGTCCGTCTGTCAATACCGTTTTTCTCAGGAAAGCGTGGAGGTATCAAACTGAAATTTTTATAATACTCAGGTCTACTGTCCCTTGGAGCTGTGAAAAAATCAAACTTCTAAGCCAAAGCAATCAAAAGATACAGCCGTTTATGTCGCAAATTCCGCAAATTTTCGAAACTCGCACGGGAATCAAAACCTACAGGGTACTTCCGGTGAACTTAGAATCTTGAAATTTGGTACGAAGTAACGTTTTATAGTACAGATAAAGGAAAAATGCGAAAACCGTACATTTTTAGTTACATCATTTAATAAAAAATAATTTTGAAAATTTTAAACGGAACCCTCGGTGCGCGAGTCTGACTCGCACTTGGCCGGTTTTTTTTGTCTGTAAGTTTTTATTTATGAAAACAACATCATGTGCTTTAATGTTTATCTATTTAAACCGGTTCTGAGGCAATGAATATCTATGGTCTAGTGGTAACAACCAGTATTAGACCCAAAGGTGCCAGGTTCGATTCCCAGTGGGGGTGGGTAAATATGGTATTCAGTTTGATTGGTGGTAGGACTTATGAAGATCCATTCGGTGACAACCCAAAAATTTCACTCCTTGCGATGACTTTGCGACCTCATTTAATTTGTTTCATCTAGACTTCTCTAATCTGTTTCTGGTGTTTTAAGTCTTGGAACTATTCGTACCGTATGTTTCATAGGTACCATAATATCTAAGGTATGAAATATACGCGTTGTACTAATTCATAATTCCTGTCCCATAATCCATCGATATCAAAATAATACAATTTTATTTCAGATATCGCACAGCTTTCTTCGAAGACAGCCCTTCGATAGGAACATTCCAATACCGCTTCGTAGGCTTCCGGAAGCAGCCTACTGATCACTATGTGCAGCCGTTCTACATCGAGGAGTATCAGAGTCGGTCGATCTGGAAGTCGGCAGAGGACTACTGTGTGGGGGCCACACCGAGATACAGGCTGATGATGAATTGGACTGATCAGGTATTTGCACACATCAACTTCATTGTCATGATTTAAATGTTAACCGCCTCTGTGGTCTAGTGGTAACAAACCACCGGTATCAGACCCAGGGGTCCTAGGTTGAATTTCCAGAGGGGGTACATAACGGTATTCGGTTTGGTGGGTGGTAGGATTGTAGTAAGTCTGCCTGGCTTGCTATTGCTACCACCATCTTGTCTAAGCCTGACGCCATAACAACAATGTTTTCATCATTGTTGTGTCCGGCAGTTAGAGATAAGATAGCCCGTTCCTCAGAGATGAGGATTCCGGGAGAGGCTCGCTTCCATCTTCAGCCTTATCAATACTTAACATCAGGTATGATGGAGGCCAAGAGCCCGTTTTTCATTTTAAAAAAATGTGCCACGATTGGGGCACAGGGCTTCCTAATTCAGGGTTAATTTATTCTGGCAGCATTCCAGTCCAGCAATTGAATCTAACGCGGAATGCTTTTAAAATAACTTGCACCGACACTGGAATGTACCCGTTCCAGTGAGCAATCCAGTCCACGACACCTGCAAGGAGAAAAATGGTAACTCAGTTTTTTTAACAGGCCGTACGATTTGCAACAATAAACGAGACAATTTTCGTTTATTATAGATAATCATTGTCCAGCGGTTAGTTTATAAACAAACTATTTCAGCAGCATTTAATTTGAAAGAACCCGTATCAAATGCACTAATCGCGGCACGATGTATAATTACCCGTAGGGTAACTATACGTGTTATTGTAATCGGTCATCTGATTGGCCCATGGAGTGGTAGCACGGATGTAAATTTTTTGTTTTACGACAAATTCAGAGTCATTAAGCACTGTTTGGTAATTTATTACTTCGCCCGCAAGCTCATTTTTAGGCTCAGTTTCAATGAATTTTCACTGTGTGTCTTAAACTGATATGTTTATATGTATCAAATCACTGATATGTTTATATTTATCAGTATAAAAATAAATTTTGCTGAGTAAGAATATCACCATAACCAACCTTAACTCAATACTGCCTAAAACTAAGTTACAATGATTTTCCTTGGTGTCGCTGTGACTGGAACGAAACCTTCTGAAATACTTATGTGTACGCTATAATGCAGTCCAGCAGTGTAAATGTCTGTAATAATTAAAGAATTGTTGAATTCAGTATCTTTTGGATAAGAAGTGCTTTTCAGCTAAACCAAGTGGTACTTCAGTTGAAAAGCACGTTTTGTCCAAAGGCTGAAGGCACATGCCTCTTTAGATATTCTCATATCGGTACTTTTTTCCAGACTGTTTGCGCTTTGTAGATTGGAAAAGGCTCTTGATAAAATTAAAGATGGTATTCCGTGCTAGTGTTTTACTAATTTTGCGAATAATTCAATGCGTTACAATTTGGAAATCAGATGATCGTGCGAAATTGAATAAAGCAAGTCACAACCACAAAAAAAAACGGAAACGGATATAAGGCAATAGACTATCGCTCAGTGTGGTCGTGTTAAAAAATATAAAATAATTTTGAAGCGCCCTCTGTGAGAGCTCGAGTCTCGAACATGCCCCCGGCCTTGAAAGCTCCAGGTTTCAATAAAGATGCTGCGTGTATCTTCTTGAATTATCCAAGTAGGGGACAAATCTTAGAATAGGCGCGCCTCACGATGCCAGACGCCGTCCGAATATCAGCAACTCTGGCCACTCCATCAGTCCCGGGAATCAGTCGCTCGATTCTCCCAAGATGCCACTTTAAAGGTGGAAGGTTGTTGTCTTTGATGACGACGAGCATGTCGGCTTTAAGTGGAGCGTCATCCTTCCCTTTCTTGATGCGTGCTTGTAGTTCGGAAACATACTCCTTAGCCCATCGAGCCCAGAAGTGTTGGCGGATCTGCTCTACTCGCTGGTACCGTGTAAGTCGATGTGCTGGAACCTCGGTGATGTCATCGCTGGCAGGCGCAGTAAGCGGACGACCAACCACGAAGTGAGCTGGACATAAGGGTGAGAAGTCTTGAGGATCTGTGGACAGGGGACTTAGAGGACGGGAGTTCAGGACAGCTTCAATCTGTGTTAATACCGTGCTGAATTCCTCGAAGGTTAAATGTGCGTTACCTACAACACGTTTAAGATGGTATTTACAAGATTTAATTCCTGCCTCCCACAAACCACCAAAATGAGGCGCATAAGGTGGAATAAATGAAAATTTAATGTCCTGACTTACAGCGTACTCTCGGATTTCAGGTGAACAGTTATCTATAAAATTTTTGAAATCGTTCATCAGACCTACGAAATTACGGCCGTTGTCAGAAAAGATTTCTATGGGTTTGCCTCGCCTAGATATGAAACGCTTCAGCGCTAATAGATAAGCTGCGGTAGACAAGTCACTGACGAGTTCCAGGTGTATAGCTCGCGACGAGAAACAAATAAAAATGCAAACGTAGCATTTTGACGTTCTTGCACCTTTCCCCTTTCGATTAAGTATGAGCATTGGACCCGCGTAGTCCACTCCTGTGCGCATAAAAGGGAAACCCGGAGTTAGTCGTTCCTTCGGTAAATTACCCATTAACGGAACGGGAACTCTGCCTCTCAATCGTCTACAAACAACGCAAGTCTGTACCACCTTCCTAGCGAGGTTTCTACCTCCAACAGTCCACCAAGTTTCACGTGTGTTATATAAAAGCGCCTGCGGAGCTGCGTGCAATAAGCGTTTGTGTTCATGTTGGAATAGTAATAAAGCAATTCGATGCCTAGATGATAAAAGAATAGGATGCTTTTTGTCTAATGTAAAGTCTGGTGAGTTGCAAATGCGGCCACCAACGCGAATAATTTTATTATCATCTAAAAATAAATGTAATTTAGACAAATTGTGTGTGTCTGGTAAAGTGCCGTTTTTCACAAGTAACTTGTACTCAGCAGGAAACGATTCTAACTGAGACAGCCTAGCCAATGTTATGTCAGCTTCTCTCAATTCATCGACAGTGACGATGCCTGTCCGCATAGCACCTTTATTTCGTGCGTTATAAATAAAACGATGTAAATACGCGACGGCACCCCTCATGCGATTGAATTGAGAAAATCTAACAAACGGAAACAAAGTTGATTCATGAATTGGATCCACAACAAAGGAATGCGTTACGGCAGTCTTTAACTCGGGCAAGTCAACTGGTTCGTTGTGATTTTCCAAAAGTATGTTGCTACAATGAAAACTTGGATCACGAAGGAAAACTGGTCCCTCCCACCATAGCGTAGCAGATGAAAGCTCCTCCAGCCGAACTCCGCGTGAGACTAAATCAGCTGGGTTGTCCTTTCCGCTTACGTGTCGCCACGGAAGTTCACCCGTCAAATCGTGTATTTCAGCTGTTCTGTTCTGGACGAATGTTTTTTGTAAATTAGGAGACATGTGACATCAAAAGATCATCAAACTAAAAATGTCTAGCCACGACGAATGATAGAAGCGAGCCTCTCCCGGAATTCTCAATCACTGAGGAGCTGGCTATCTTATCTCTAACTGCCGGAACACAACAATGCTGAAAATATTGTTGTTATGGCGTCAGACTTAATTAAGATGGTGGTAGCTAGCCAGGCGGACTTACAACGAGTCCTACCACCAACCGAAATGAATAAATTAGTAAAAGGAAGTCCTATTGTATTGACATCAATGCAATGGGAAACTCAGCTGTTTATTTTATACATTATCTAATGCAAAATCCAATATAATATAAATATATCCATTATATAAATTATCAGACGGATCAAACGTTTATCTACGTAGTCATCATATCAACATAATCGTAACGTTCTACATTACATGTCCCCAGTTCTTTCGGTTGGACGGCAAACGGTTTTGCTTCACGTTCATCTCAGACATCTCCCACAACGACTTCAATGTAATCGGCACTGCGGACCATGCAACAGTTCAATTCTTAAACACTTTCAAAGAGAGCGGCAGGTTAAAGGACACCGTTCTATTAGTGATGGGTGACCATGGATACAGGTGGGTTTCCAAATTAATTTGTTTAAATCAGTTAGAAACACTTGTGAATGTCAAAGAAGCTACGTTACCCAGTCGCAAAATCGATCGAAAAATTTCGAGATAATAAGAAGAACCGACTAGAAACCCTTCAAAGTCTAGACTAGCTCTAATTTCATTAGATCATGCTTCTTTGACATTCACAATCAGTGAATGTCAAAGAAGCTCTAATGAAATTAGTAAAAACATTCAAAAAAAATAAAGCAAGTTGCAAAATTCAGGTTTGGTGAAGTCAGAGGCACGTTACAAGGCAAATTCGAAGAGCGTTTGCCTCTCATGGCTATAGTATTACCAGAAGACCTAAAGAGGAAGAGGCCGACCGCTCAGAAGAACTTGGAGTTGAATGTTAATGTGCTGACGACGCCTCACGACATTCATGCGACTCTGCTGGATGCACTGGATTGGCGCCAGCATTGGAATCCGTATAAGGTGCCTGGAGCGGATTTGCCAAGGGCTATATCGCTATTAGAACAAGTGAGTGTGGATATAGATTAGTAGGTATATTAGTAGGTTAGGTGATCGGATTGTGGCCTCTCTAAGCATAAGCATCTAAGTTCAATTTTGATCCTTATTTACATGTTGTTATGGCTTCTACTTTCCTTCCTAACGCACAATGCTTTATTTGAACTATCCAAAAATACCTATATGAAAAAGTTGTTTTTCTCGCGATTTTAGGATTGCTTCTAGACAAATAGTTGTTCGTAATTATGAATTCTACAAATGATTTTGAGGTTTGGGTAAACGTAAAACAACGTTGTAGGTATAGTATGGATGGATTTTATTTCATACATGATTTGATTGAATTGAAGGTCACTTTGCATAAGCACTCATATAAATACCAACTAAGGATCGCACCTGCGATCCCCGACTCGGTAAGCATAAGCAGTAGCCAGTCAAAGAACAGTGATTTTATTTTACGTTCTTTTTCAGGTGCCAAAGAACAGGTCTTGCAGCGAGGCGGGAATCGAACCCCACTGGTGCTCCTGCCTGTCGTGGCAGAACGTCACAGCAACCAATCCTTTATACCAACGGGTTGCGCAGACGCTGGTGAATTATCTCAACAAGCTAACAGAGAAATACAGGTGAAATTATTTAAAGTGCAAACTGATAAGATTTTTTAGGCCGAAATCTATCTATTGCAGCCTTGGACGAATTATTCGTCCAAGATTGCAGCCCTTGTAGCTTTCGCCTTCGGACATAGGCCTCCTTTCTGCTTTTCCACACTTGACGGTCTGCTGCCACACGCATCCAGTTGAAGCCAGCTTGCTGCCGGATATCATCCGTCCATCTCTTGGGCGGTCGTCCTCTACCGCGGGTGTTAGCGCCGTGTCGCCATTCGAGGAGTCTCCTCGCCCATCGTTTGTGGTTCATTCTGGTAATGTGTCCTGCCCATCTCCACTTCCTGCGTTTTACTGTCAACCACATTAGTTTAGGCAGAAATATGATATAACAAATAGTCAGTGACTTCAAAAAAAGCCAGAATGTCAGGCTTTTTCCTCAACTCAACTTTACAACTTCACAATAATATTTCAATCACATTTTTAGGATTAACCTCTTTAAGACGAAAGCAAAGTTACACACATATGATAAATTCGTAATAAGCAACTAAGGCATTTAATAAAACGAGCAGAAATAATATAAGATTGGCATTTAAAAATAGTAATTATTTACATACGAGGTATTTGTGGATTTAAAAAAAAATAATTTTATGTAATTAATTAGCATACACTCCACATTGCAATAACTTCGGAACGCACCTTAGTGCACAGTGCACATTTAATATTGTAAATACTTAATACTAATTAAGTATTATGTACATTATATTATGTTACTTTGGTGATCCCTTAAATACAAACATCCCGCCTGCAAACATCATTTTTTGCCATTTTTTGCATTATCATCATCAAATTCGAATTCAATAAACTCGTTAAGGGCTGTTTTTTCTCGTTGTCTATTATTTTTGGGACTAACACACTCTTAAGCCTCTCTACTCTATTCTTTTCCTACCAACTTCCCCACCTAATCTGAAACTATGCTCCTCCTTTCATTCTTCGTCCACAAACTGTTGCGTTCTTCATCTAACCTTACCCTTGAATTCCCACAAAACTCTTCCCACTCCTTTTCTGTGCACACTGTTCGTTTATGGAACGATCTTCCAGAGGCTATCAGAAAGGCTCAGATTCTGCGATCCTTTGGTGAGCAAGTCAGCAGTTTCTCTTTCTTATCTTATTATCATATTAATATCAATTTATCATATTGTCTAAATATTTCCTCTATCGGTATTTGTTTTATTTGCACATTAAGTATATTATTATACTTAATATATCTCTCGCTCACCCAAGGTAACCTGGAATAGATTGCTATGTAGCAATAATTGTGTGTTCCTCTTTTTTCTCATTCTCTCTGTATATGTCTATTTTTGTATCTTGTGCAATAAAGTTTTTATTATTATTATTTCTCAATTACTCTATGTCCAGAACACTTTGCGCGCCCCGTACTCTCACATCGATCAGCTGGGTGATGCGCCAGCTGCCCAACAAGCGATTGTTGACGTTCGTGGCCTCGAAAGATGTCGATGGGTACGTTGGCAACTTCGGCGGTGGGGTGGACGTCGACAGAGAGGTGTACGAAGTCAAGGTAAGCACTATAGTATGTAGTCATAGTGTGAAGCGACGGTAGTCATAGTGAGAATCGACAGTAGTCATAGTGAGAAGCGACAGTAGTCCTAGTGAAAAGCGACAGTAGTCATAGCGAGAAGTGAGGGAGTAAACACTGTGAATAATGTCTACATGTAGTTTATTTATATAACTTTTTAATTTTGCATTTTACAATGCTATTTTCATGTGATAAATATTAAACAAGAAAATATACTAGAAAAAAGCAACTAGTCTCATGTCGCCCTGACGGGATTCGAACCCGCATCCTTGGGAGTCCGGCCCATTGCACTAACCAATTATGCTACAGAGACCTATGAGGACACGTCGAATCTTTCTAGTATATTCACCGTTTTACGGTGTTGGCCACCGTCGCTTTATCAATGAGAGAAATATCCTCGCATTCGAAAGAAACATCTTTACAGATGTTTGACTAACGATTAAGATGAAAAAGCCATTTAATTATAACTTTTTAATTTTGCATTTTACAATGCTATTTTTATGTGATAAATATTAAACAAGAAAATATACTAGAAAAAAGCAACTAGTCTCATGTCGCCCTGATGTCATAGGTCTCTGTAGCATAATTGGTTAGTGCATTGGGCCGGACTCCCAAGGATGCGGGTTCGAATCCCGTCAGGGCGACATGAGACTAGTTGCTTTTTTCTAGTATATTTTCTTGTTTAATATTTATGTAGTTTATTGTTTAAAAAAATAGCCACTTTTTAAATGCGGAGTTCAAGGTTTCATTCCAAAACTGGGACGGGCAGAGCGATGGCGGGAGCGAGCCGGCGAGTGAGAATCGGTCGCCCAGAAGGCGTTTTTTTGAATCATTTGAATTACTATTCGCATACGGAGTCGCAAGATTCGCATGCGAATGCTAAAATCCGTATTTTTGAAATCCTAATTCGCATTCGAATCTGCAAGGAGTGCTCCCGACTACTTCATTTTTAATCTAGTGATAGAAAGTTAAACGTTCAGCACTGAATGTCATTTTCAAATAAACATTGACGTGACCGAAAGTTTGACAACTTAAAAACGTCATTTCACGTGATTCAAGTCCGATTCAGTAACGGTTTTTGGAAATCAATGGAGAGTTAGTTTCCGGTTTTTAAATATTCTGCGTAAAATGGAACAATGTCAAAGGGAGTTTAATAAAACGCCAACACCGTATTCAAGTGATTACAAAATGCAAGTCGGTGAATTTCAATTCGAATACAAATTGAATTCACTTGAGAATTGCGAATAATTAAAAAATTACGTCTCCTAATCGCCCCGTTTTTTTTATTATGCCATACTGTGTTGTTTACATCGCCGCCGCCCCACTCCCGCCATCGCTCCTCGTGCCCGGCGACTTAAGTTTTGGTTGTAAGAACGTCGGTTTTATCAGATCAATGGAAGATAACAATAGAATCAATGCGTTTGTGTGTTGCAGATTGTAGTGGGCCCGGGTGTGGGCATTTTCGAATCATCTCTGATTTATTATAAGAAGGAGGACAAATTGGACTTGAGTTACAAGGACATATCTCGGACCAATGCGTAAGTATGGGAATAAATCAAAATGAAAAATTACCAGAAAGACCGTACTCGATAAAAGACATAGAACTTTTAAGGAGCCTGGTATACCTAGTCTCGAGTATGACATATTTTGGTGTACATCTATGAAACATACGCCCATCTACTGAGAAAATAATAACAAACGACAAATTCTATTTGACATAATATCGTAAATGGTATACTTTTTGAAAGTTTTCACTTTGAACGTGTAAAATAAAATCAAAATTTTACATCTTCAAACTGCAATATTTCAGATGACATTTCATCGGAGAGTATTTGTTGTTTGTAAATATCTTCTTTGTCGATTGGCGTATAGTTCATAGGTGTACAGGGGCCCTTAGCCAAAATAACAATTCAAAAACGATAACGAAGTTCGAGAAATATTAAATGTATGTGATTGGCGGACTGGCATAGGCCGCTCTAAATCACGTGGTCTTACCGCAAGTTAATTGGCGAATATAGACAATAACGAATCGATTTATCGTTTCGCTACGTAACGATGTCACTTTGTCTACGGGCCCTGTACACCATAATACCACTTTTTTCAACTTAGGTATGCCAATAAGTCTTGATGTTCTTTGCCCGATTCACTAGGTTTGCTTTGCTATTTATTATTATTTATTTATTATTTACTGTATCGAATTTTATTGACCATGGTTACTCCTAGCAAGTTGTAGATGACAAAAAATCCTGTTTGTTGCAATGTCAATAATACCTCTTGGCATACAACCTGCTGATGGATGCTAAAAACTCACTAAACAAGAATTGGTGAATGGATTTGCGAGTTATTTTTACTTCTGTTTCCCACCCGGATACGCCGATTTTAGATCCCGAACGAGCTGCAAATGGTACTTCAGTCGATGTAAATGCTGACAGGGTGAGCGTTGACAGTTTCGATTCTGTTCTCACGCAGCAAATCTCAAGTCATCCTTTGTAGCTGGCCCGGATGACTTTCCATCTTTTCTTTTTAAGGATTATATTTCAACGCTGGAAGGTCCTTTGCTTTATATATTTAACCTAACTTTTTAGACTGGTATATTTTCCGATTAGTGGAAAGTATCAAGAGTAACGCAAATACCGAAGGTTGATTCACCGCGAGAACTTTTATCCTTTAAATCAATAGCTGTAATGTCTATACTCATCACATAATTTAAGAGGTTGGTTGATCGGATGATAACCCATCAATAATAAATGTTAGACTCCACGATGCTCTACCCGATTTTCGACATGGTAGATAATAATATACATTAACTACTTTAGTCAACATGGTGGATAAAGTTTCATTTGAAATGGATAAGGATGTTACTTCGACCTTCAAAAAGCATTCGATCTTGTGGATAACGACATCTTGTTGCGGAAGTTGTCTCATTTCGGTTTTACTCCAAAACTTCTAACCTTTAGGGATCGAAGAGAAGTTAGAATGGATTCGTAAAATTTGGAAATATATAAATAAAAAAAAAAAATAAAAAAAGTCAGCACGTCCGTCTATCTGGGTTTCAATCATATGAGTACTATACGCGCTCTGGTGTGAGTCAGGGCAGTACCTTGGGGATAAATGATCTCCCTTATCCTAAAGTAATTCGGTCAGTCTATTGTTTATTATTTGTTGATGATTTAAAGCTGTTATACTTATCCTATAAAAGAACCAAATGATAGTAATGCAAAATGACATTGATGCAATCGTCAAGTGGTCTGCTGATAACAGAATTTCATTTAACACCTCAAAGTGTGCAGTTTGCAAACACCTTCTCTGGTTGACACACACACACCTATTGTGTCGCCTTATAATGTGACTGGAGTAACTCTTAATAGGGTGGATGAAGTTGTCGACCTCGGTGTTAAACTTGACAGTAAACTTGATTTCAATAGTCACATTGTTGCTATTTGTAAACAAGCCAACAAAGTTTTGGGCTTCATTATGTGCACTGCTTCTCAATCTAATAATCATAAGATAGTAATCTTGTTATACAATGCATTTGTCCGTTGTAAGTTAGAATGGATTCGAGTACCGATAAATAGAAATTGGTAATGGAAAAATTAGGTAAAAATTTTGGTCGTTTCGTATACAAAAAACAGTTTGGCTATTATCCATTCTTATACCCATCATTGTTTGGTGCCGGTATGGTAGGTATGAATACGTTGGATTTAGCTGAGGCAAAATTGAATTTACTAATTCACTATACCCTACTGCTACGGCGGAATTGGGTTCAGTCTTACCATGCTATTTCGTACTACGAATCTCTTAAAGTAAGCTTGTTTTTTGACAGAAGTTTTGTGAAGTCTTCGCTCAATCATCGCCTTCAAAGTGAAGTGTGTCAAAATGTGACAACTTCAATAAAAATACAAAGCGCAAACAAAATGTACTTATGACATTATGGTTTCGAATAGCTGTAAATTGCAATGTACTTTTTCAATAAATAAATATATTTGCGCAGCTAAGAAGCCGCTGAGCCCCTCAATTAGGAAACATAACTACTGAATGTTTCAATTTCCTAACAGTATTGATAGACGGCGTTAAATCTAACTTATTTCAGTTACAATGACGAGCCTCACTGCGTAAGCGAATCCTACCCACATCTTAACATGTACTGTTATTGCTTTGACAAACCGCCGCCGGCGCCAGCGCCGGTACAGAAACATAAGAATAAGAAGAAGACTCCGGTACCTAGACCACTTGTCTCGTAAAATCCCTTGAAAGGCTATCAGCGGGTGACATTGTAAGCCTATGAGACTGTCCAAATCGATCGCACGCGAATATCTCCCAAACATGGTCTCTGGACTGTACATACAAGACCACATTATCAGCGACAAAATTTTATTATTATAATGTTACGTTGCTGCAGTCACCTGAAACATTGGCTTTGGCACCAGAATTACGCCCCTGTATAGTCGGCCATTTTTATTGTCAATTTTAGTTCCGGAAGTTACAATTACTTCCGGGTGTCACTTTGAAATAAAGTAACTGTTTTGTAAGATTTATATGTTACTAAGTATTAAATTAAAATAAGCTATTTGAATTTATAATTTCTAGAGTTAAATAAATGATGAATATTATAAAGTGTTTGCATCTGTTTTCCCCAAAAACTAATTATTATAATTGACTGACTTCTTGGTGTGTCTAACTAATGTAATGAAATACTTAGATAATTTTCAGAAGTAACGCTCGACCTCATGTAATCTTATTTTTTTGTTGTTTAAATTGTAGTTCTTCAGAATGTAATTTTATATAAATTATAAAAGTAGATATATGGGTGAATGAAAAAGAAATGTTTTTTATACAAATGGTTATTTATTTACAATATTATATCAGCTTTCACTACTACTATAAACATAAAAAATAACAGATTTTTAATAAGAAAATATACACACATAGTTAATTGGTGGGTTTATACATAAGTATTTATTATAATTAATTGTGATGATTAATAAATATACTGGCATTAGATATTTTCACAAACTAAGAAGGAAATGGCTTATTACAATAATTGAGATACAACAGAAAGACAGAAATACATAAAAATAATGCTAGAATGATACTATGAGCGTTTAATGTATGAAGAAAATTGAGACAAAAATATATATAAGTATAAAAAAGCTCAGATGCTCAGACACAAGTTCTTTGCGATAAAAGATAAAATAATTGTAACGTAGAAATCTGAAACATATGGCATTGAAAATAACATTGGCTTACAGTTAGGTTGTTATATACAATGGGATTGCACAGAGTCCTTAACACAGCAAGAGTCGTCGTATTAGCATAGTCATTAAAATATAAGCATAACAATTAAATTACACCTAATTTATTTGTGACGTTTTGTCACAAGCATACTTGTCTACTTTTCAAATGGTAACTGAGTATTAAAAATCTTCTTGTAGCACTGTATTGATATTTTTATTATTGTCAAGACCAGGCAAAAACAAGCCGGTCAGCTTGTCGACGCCTTCATTATTTCTCTGCATTGCCAGTTAAAAACAGACAAAGACAGAAAAGTTGCAATATGAAAAAATATCAATAAAACTCTACGAATAGATCTTTTTTGACTAAAATTACTTAACATATCGGTGTAAAGATCAAGTTGAGTTTTCTTCGCCTAAAGTCCTTCCTTAGTAAGGGCCTCCTTGGTTCTGGTAGTCCTGGTAACCAGATTGGCCATTCCGGTTGTATCCGCCAGCCAGACCGACATCTTCGTAGGATATTCTGGGCTTGTAACCGTTCTCGTCAGCTTCGTATTCGACAGTCTGAAAGATTCCAATTGCCTATTAAGTTATTTTTCCCACGATAGAGAAGACTACGAGACTCGATTCTGCTAAAGACAATGTTATAAATTGAGTCCCAAATCCCAGTGCTTTTAAAAAAAACTGTTGGTTACTTAAACACACACAATATTATTTGATATTTTAACGGAATGAAGGCACGGGAATAGAAGAATCGGGCGAATCAACCCACTACCGGAAATGCATTACAGCGTTCTCATTATTCCAGTCTTTCAAAAGATTTCATTCCAGTCACTGGACTGGATTGGTTACTGGAAAGTATACATTCTAATGTCATGCAATCTAGCCATGGAAATCGTAAACCGAAATAACTCGCGGTACAAGTATCAAAGCTCATAAAATTCTTTGTAGCTGCATACTTTAGCCATTTACTTTTTATTTATTTTTAAGCATCGTTATACAGATTATGAGAATCTTACCTGCTTCCTGCCATCAGGCAGCAACACGTAGTAGAGTCCCTCAGCCCTGTCTCCTTGCCTGGACTCCCTGTGGCCGAAGTCGTTGCCGGAAGGTTCATCCTTCACCATGTATTCAAAGTTGTAGTTGGCAAGCTCCTGAAAAGTGGACAAATGTATCGTAAATATTAATATGAATAATGACGGGGGGACTCTTAGTCTTCATCATACCTGATGTTAAGTATTAATAAGGCTGAAGATGGAAACGAGCCTCTCCCGGAAACCCAATCACTGAGAAACTTGTTATCTTATCTTTAACTGCTGGAACACAACACTGCTGAAAACATTGTTACTATGGCGTCAGACTTAGATAAGATGGTGGTAGCTAGCGAGGCGGACTTACAACGAGTCCTACCACCAACCAAACCGAATACAATATGTACCCCCGCTGAGAATCGAACCGGGGACGCCTGGGTCTGATACCGGTGGTTGTACCACTAGACCACAGAGGCGGTTAAAAAGTTAGTATTACCTAATTGGGTTTTGATTTAGGAATTTGCTTCTTGGGAAGTTCATATACCAAGCGCCTCTGGCACGCATTTAGCATTGTTGTGTTCCGGCAGTTAGAGATAAGATAGCCAGTTCCTCAGTGATTGAGGATGCCGGGAGAGGCTCGCTTCCTTCTTCAGCCTTATCAGTACTTAACATCAGGTATGATGAAGGCTAAGAGTCTCTCCGTCGTTCTTAAAAAAAAAGTTAGTACCTCAGTGGTTGAGGATTCCAACAAAGGCGCGCTTCCATTTCAGCAGTATCATAACTAGAGTCTGGCTGATGAAAGTAGACACTCTTGTGTGATTTTATAGTAACAATTTATAGTAAAAATCAATGCCGCGCTGTCACAGTAACTTTTTACTTGCATTTTCATTGGCACAATCAGATTTTTTTAAATTTCTTACCTTTTTTTAGTCTCAGCTTTAATTAGCCAGATTCTAATCATCAGGTATGAAGCGTATATCTAAGCGTCCGTTCTTCATAAAAAAATGTTTAAATGTGTGGCGCTTAGTCGACTTCGTATACAGGGTGGAAAAAATGTATGGGCCCTGGAGGGGAACTACCTTAAATCCTTTAGTTAGCCCATTTTACTGAAAGGAAACATTCCTTTATTTTTAAAAGAAACCCAACTACATTGACACTTTTTAAAAATGCGCTTCCCACAACCATAAATCGAACCAGCTAAAATCTGTAAAAAATAACATTCTGTATTCTGTTTTATACAATCAATCAATCGGGTCAATCAAAAGGATCAACTCTCTCTAACAGACATAGTAAATTAAATTAAAGGAAACACATGAAAACTCAACTTATAAATTGAATGGGATGGATAAAGCACTTTTATAAGAGCCTTGAGGCTCTTTTGTAAAATTTACAAAAATCTGAATGCAGTTTATTTTCTTTTAAAAAATAAAGGAATGTTTCCTTTCAGTAAAATGAGCTAACTAAAGAATTTAAGGTAGTTCTCCTCCAGGGCCCATAGATTTTTTCCTCCCTGTATATTACAAAGCGCCAAAGGCGTGGCCTTAAGCGCCATATATTTTATCTCATAGCGTCCTGACCGCGCGTCTGGGACGCTTTCCATATCAACAGCCTAAATGCAAAATAAGTTCGGTGACTTAATTTTTATTCGTCAATCAACTACATACCGAGTTGGCGTCCTCATCACCGGCGTATCCACCACGACCTGGAGGCAGGTAAGACCTCTCGGCGCCTCTGGAGGAACCACCCTGACTGTTGTACTGGTTTCCTGAAGACGAAGAAAGTACTTTGACACTGTGCCTTTATATCACGAATGAGCACTTTAAAGATAGATGGATAAACACTTTTTTACACTGAACATATACAATCACCTAAAACTTAAAGCATTGGTAATCAAAGGTGGTCTTAAAGCTGAATATTTTGGCAAAGGATCTCTTGAACGCAAAACTCGCACTCAAAATATCTGTTTGACATAGACAGTGGAGACAAATTTTAGGACAAACATACAGAAATTCCTTACAACCAAATGTCCCACACGGCCTCATCAAAAAGCAAAAAACTTTACGCACTCCTAACGTTTTTGGAACACAATGTGGTAGATGAGAAAAAGTTTCAAGATTTTATTCATCGTTTGGTCGGCGTGACGGTAATCTATATCTATGACAAATCAAAAATTTCTAGTACCAAGTCATTAAGCTAATCCTTACGGACGGACACGGCGCACTCATAAGGGTTTCTTGTTGACAATGCTATCCTATCCTAACCTACTTCCTATGTTACTAAACGCGAAACCTATATATGCGAAAGTTTGTGAGGATGTTTGGATGTTGTTTACTTTTTCACGCAAAAACTACTCAACGGATTTTGTTGAAATTTGGCACACACATAGTAGATAGCCTGAATAATAAAAACATAGGGTACTTTTTATTGCGATATTACCACCCGCGTAAACCGCGGGCGGCCGCTAGTCAAACATAATACACACCGAGTCAAGAATATAAAAAATCTCACCGTTCGGTGCACCATATTGCTGAGAAGGAGTCCTTTCAGGGGCTCCATATTGCGCTGAAGGTCGTCCAAACTGAGGAGCAGAGAGGCTGGAAGCTTGGATGTCAGGGGTTCCGTACTGAGTAGAAGGCGCTTGGAGGCTAGGTGTGCCGTATTGAGTCGAAGGAGCCTGGTAGTTTCTACCCTGGTTTGATGACCTGGGTGCTCCGTATTGGGTCGAAGGCTGGTTTCTGGATGGAAGATACTGGGTGGAAGGAGTTTGAGAGGAACGAGGAGCTCCGTATTGGGATGACGGACGGCTTTGACGGGAGTTGAAGGATGGCGCGCCGTATGATGACGATGGGCGGTTCCTGAAAGTAGACGGAGTGATTAAAGACGTCTTAATTTTTTGATTTTTTGACTCGAAAATGGAAGTCATCAAACAAGTTGAAATTATATCGGGTTAAAACTCGTTATTTTTAAATGCACAACAGTAAATACAATGTCAAATATTTTGAGCACGTATAAATCATCATAAAATTGTTATTTGTTATGCAAGGCTGTAAATTTGGATTTCGCGGCGAGTTACCTCTATTGAAACCTGAGCAAGCGAAGGATTCTAGGATTGAACAACGAGCGTAGCGAGGGTTTCAAAGGTACGAGACGCTAAAAACTTTTCTGCCGAACGCAACACATAATTTTTCACCTCACAACAGCGAGATTTTTTTTTTAGGTTGTTTCCGCGGTCAACTTGAGGTAAAAAATTCTTTCAACAAATAGTTTTATCTAAATATACCTTATTCTTGTTGTTTTAACGATATAAAAAACCAAAATTATAAAAAAAAGGAATATTATAGTTAATTTAAAGTTATAATAGGAATAAATTGTTACTTGTAATAACAATAACAATTCGGTAAATGTTGACATTGACATGAAAACAAAGACAATTTAAAAATAAAGTTTATGATACGTTCCGAAATCAAATCATAGGTTGTGAAATCTCATCCAGCCTAATTAGAAAATTCTTATAACAAGTAGTTTAATCTTATTGTTTTTATGATTCAAGGAACTAAAATAATATAATAAAACCAAAACCGAGTATTAGAATTAATTCAAAGTCATTTAAAATAAGAATATATAATATGTTAAAAAAGTCACTTGTGTGTGCTTTCGGAACAAATTTTTCCGGAACGTATTTTTAGGTTTTAAATAAAAAAGTACTTTATCACGCTATGCCGCAAAAATCGATTTTCCACGCAGAAATTGAATGACCTCCTTTTCCGAGGGGTAGAACACTTTTTTCTTACAAAATTATGTGATTACTTGTGCCCCCTTCTTTAATTTGTGCGATTTACTGCATTTTATCCGGGCACAGTCACAGTTAGTGATTTACTACCTCGCTTATCACTTGGTGATTCTGTATAATTTTTAAGATGTCCTTACCCAAATACTGCGTCTGTCTGCCTCTGACCACCAAATCCTGGAGCTCCATATGATTGGGAAGGTGAACCACCATTGAAGTTTTGCTGAGGAGGTAGATATCTAAAACAAAGAAATCATACTAATATTTTAAATGCGAAACTTTGTGAGGATGGTTATAAGATGGATGTTTGTTACTCTTTCAGTCAAAAAATACTTAACGAATGTGGATGAACTCTAGCACACAGATAGTAGATACCCTGAATTAAAATATAGGATACTTTTTATCACGACATTTTCACGGGAACGGGAACCAGAAATCAAGAGCAGCCACTAGTTTTAAAAATGCGAAAATGCGAAGACTGTTTCGTAAACAGCTGAACCGATTTTAATTAAATTTCGTACGCAGATAACTTGAATCCTGGTGATCGATATTATTATACTTTTGATTGTGATAGAAGGCGCCACCATGCGAAAACCTAATTCTACGCGGACGAAGTCACAGTCAGATGGCTAGTATTTTATACATGATTTTAATTGCTTATTTTAATCTTTTAAGTTTATATGAACGTTCAACGCTGTACGCTGTACTTATCTTATACTTTTACGTAAAAATCAAAACAGTATTTTTTATAACTAGACAAGGATGTTGACGTATTGTTAAGATTTCATAGTAAAACTAACATAAGTAAAAAGAGGTTCCAGTAATGTGCTTTTGTAGATTACTCTAATCAGCAATGCGGTTAAATTTAATCCAAGACCGAGTTACATTTGAATTCAAGCTTAAATGAGTTTATTCAAATGTAAGAGCAGTGGCCTGGACAACCAAAGTTCGAGTCCCGTTTGAACACAGTTAATTCAATAGTAATGACATGATTTCTAATTAAATAGCTTGAGTACCTACTTACTTGTATAAAGGACATCAGAAGTAAGTTTGTTCTGATTACGTAGGGTACAAATACGTAGGGTCTATATATTATAATAACATCCAAGACGAACATAAATGTTCATCACACACATACTTATTTGTCCATAGAAAGATTATTACCGATGCGCCATTGGACTTGTCAAGTAAACTATTTTAATTTACGCAGTTTTACTAAAGTAAAATGTTTATTATTTTATCTTTTACCTGCTATTGACTGGGGGCTCCGCTAGACTAGTTGCGATGACCAGGAAACATACTATGAGGATCTGTAAAAAAAATATATTATTAGTACCCTACTTAAAGAATAAGGTGTTTGATTTCAAAAAGGTTGGCTTTTGTAAACTATTTCCTTTTACATATTTTAACTTTTGAACCTTGATTAGGCTCAGTAAATGACGTCAAATATTTGCAAACAATTTTCTACGTTTAAACTAATTTTGCAAACAATTTTCTACGTTTAAACTAATAATGTTAATAGAGTATTGTTTGACAAATAGACTTAAGACTTTCTTTAGTTTGACTAATCAGTTATTATAGTTTATAAGTAGCAGCTTATCAATATTAAAAAAATATAAAGTTATTAGTTTATTTCTCAAAAGACAAAATTTCAAATGAAAAGTCTTACCTTCATTTTGGTTTTGTAGCTTCTTCTCCGTAATCTAATCAATCTGTAAACGTAAGTAAGTTAACATTAAAATAAGAGCTTGAAAATCATATTCTTTAACATCATGAAAAACTATACATATTTCCAGCATTAGTTAATAGAAAAGTAGAAAAAAGATTTTTCATTCATCAATAGTATTACTCAAATGATATATGATAATTTTTCAAAATGAAAATAGAAGTAGATTATCAAGATTTTAACTGAAACCAGTTTTTCAATATACATTTAGTAACGAACTTCTATATCTTTACAACTTTTTTATAGAAAACTTTACAGAAAATCGTGTTTTTTTTTAAAAGAAAATAGAATCATTTCAGGGAGCGAAAATCTTTACAACTTTTTTATAGAAAACTTTACAGAAAATCGTGTTTTTTTTTAAAAGAAAATAGAATCATTTCAGGGAGCGAAAATATATCCTAAACTATATTTTTACAAAGTATTTTTTTTTTCTAAATGTCTTTACGATAAGACCATGTTTTACACGCGTGTCTATATCTTTACAACTTTTTTATAGAAAACTTTACAGAAAATCGTGTTTTTTTTTAAAAGAAAATAGAATCATTTCAGGGAGCGAAAATATATCCTAAACTATATTTTTACATAAGTATTTTTTTTTCTAAATGTCTTTACGATAAGACCATGTTTTACACGCGTGTTCGTTCTGTAACTAAGGAGTTCCTAACATTAACGGCGCGCTTAAAACTTAACCGAGATGCAAAATTAAATGTAAGTACCTCAGTAAGAGCAAGTTGCGAACTTATTCGCTGGGAAGATGTTACTCGAGTGATGAGCAAACTCGTACCCTTAGTTTATATACTCAAGTGATTATAAACATTATGGTCCGTACGTCAGTTTGTGTGAATGTAGCTCAGAGATTGTGCCATCTGCTTTGGCCTGCTTGAAGGTTACTCTAGATGTTCAGATGAAATTGATGTGTAGTGTAGGTATCACTGGGAATGCAAGTATGAAATGTTTAAGAGCTATTGATGCTTTTTTGTTTAAAAAAATATTTGGAGGCTGTACTTTGTAAATTGAAAGAGATCGTTCAGACCAAATTGATGTATAGGTATAACAAGCAATGCAACTGCATTCGCTGTCTAGAAAAAAGCTCTACAGAATAAAAAAACTGTTTTTACAGTTAGTCGATTGGTTTCTTTTGTAATTAGTTGCAGTAGGTGAAGTGCCACTGCATCTTTGTACCTAAATTGAAAGAGGCTGTTCAGACAATATTGATGTGTAGGTGGAATGCAGGTGTAAAGCGAAAAAAGCTCTGTTTTTTACAGCGACTCCTTGTTTAAGAGCTTTTTTTAATAATGTGGTAACTGTCGTTTGTATATTGAAGGACTAGGAATGTAAGTATGAAATGATTGAGCTATTTTTGTATTATTTTTTTATAAATTCTTGATGTATAATGTGAATTGAAAGAGATTGATGGCGACGAAAGATTTAAACGCGATAAATTTGAAAAAGAATCTATATAAACTACGAAATGAAGCAACTTTTACAGATGCGAACGCGTTTCTATTGAAATTTATACCGCGTGTTTTTTTGTTTTCCTTATGTTTTCACATCTTTCCAGGGTCCGTAGTAAAAGTTGTTTTGTTTCAATAAATTTTCACTCATTCAATGGCCCTTGTGCCTATTGCAGACGATTACAGAAATATACACTATAAAAACGAAGTCAAACTGCGACTGTAATATTTTAGGAATTTCTAGTTTTGGTTACATTATAGACACCGAAACAACTTATGGCCGAGTTTTTTTTTTTACAATATTTTTCTATTTAAAATTTATCATAACCGAAACAATGGTTGTTGTGATTTCTCTCTGTTTGTTCTGTATTTTGTTTGTGTATTTGTCTATTCGTATTCTACTGACACAGGGTTTCACAACATTTTGGGTATAGATAATACTGAGTGGAAGAGATAACCCAATTCACTATTACTTTTGACTTTTACATCTCCAATTTCTTTGCTGCTTGTTGACGATAAAATAAAATAGCTAATTATCTAAAGCAGATATGGGCAAATTTATTTTTAGCATTTTTCAATGCTATTTTTGTACTTATGATAAATTTTAAATAGAAAAATATTGGAAAAAATTAACTCGGCCACAAGTGAATTCTCATGTCGTTAAACACCTGAAAAGATGTTTCTTTCGAATGCAAGGATATTCCTAGCATTGATGTGACAACGCTGGCCTGCAGCGTATTAAACATACAAAACATTTGGCAAGTTACTTGCTAGACTTACTATAATAATGCAGAAACGGACCATAACAGGAAATGAAAATTAGCAGATTTAATTTAATCGGCTGTCTATTTGAGCGGGTAAACTTCTTCTTGCGTAGGTGAATGTCGTTAAGTGTTAAAGGGATGACATTGGCAAGTAATCAGCGTATAATCAAGCAGGTAGTTACAGCGCGCGTAGCCAGTTTACAGCGAAATTTCAAAATGTCTCGCGGGCCGGATAAAAAGCCGAGGCGGGCCGAATCCGGCCGGTGCGGTGGTTGCCCATATATGCAATAAAGTGGTCTAACTAAACTTTCCTCGAATATAAAGCTTTCCTTTATTTTTTTTTAAACCAAAGTAGAAATTACAGTAAGATTTAGGTTCGTTTCATAATGGTACCTAATGAAAATGTAGAGAAAAAATACTCAGTTCTATTTCTGAACATTTATTACCGACGATCAGTTTGGCACAAGGGTTGGCATACATCTGGCCTTAGGGGTGATTACGAACCCTATCCCCCGTGACCAATGGCGGCCTGGAGGGCAAGCACTAGGAGTTTTAGTTAGTAAAGTCCGATCGCAATGCAGAAGGAATTTCGTACAATGACCCCTCACACCTGTCTCTGTCACTCCCGCATAAATATAGTGCGTTGTGTTCGCACAGCCATTGCAAATGTGGTCATTGTACGAAATCCTTCCTGTATTGCGACCGGGCTAGAGCACTCGTCCGCCTCCCGGGGCCGGGGGACACACGCATCCGTGTGGGAAGCGTGTGTCCCCCGGCCCTCCCCACATTAGGATGGAAAGGCGGGGACACAAGGGCATAGATATCTCTCCCGAGCCTCCAACGAGCTTATACGCTGGTGGAGGACGGGATTTTTGCTTATGCTGGCCTATGCTTCTATAGGCCATGTACTCCAAGGGAGTCCAACATTTCGAATCGTCCCTGCACCTGGAGGCGAAGGATGCGTAAAAGCGTTCCTATGCCTACTGCCAAAGAATACTAACTATTACTACGAATTACTAACGCAGGAGTCGTGGTTTTGATTCCCACACAAGACGATTATTTTTGTGTATGAACATGTCTGTTGATATTGCTTTTAAAAAATATATCAGAGGGTCCAAAAAGGGCGCTAAAGCAATATTGCTAAGTGAATTACCCAATAATTCATTTAATTGATTATTTTCTGCAAACATATAAAACATGGAAGCAGTCCCTTCATACAAGCCTCCAATAATTATTGACAGATCATTTTCTATGGATTTTAGAAATGTGTCAGTGTCATTGTAGCAGAATTTGCTTTTAATTTTTGAAGGCAAGAAAACTTATTATAACCAAATTCTATTGGAAATAAACAAATAAATGTATCGACAGGGAATTCACTTAGCAACTTTATAGGTTTACAAAACCTATAAGACTAAGCATTAATGCTTTCTAGAGAGGAAGTTAATCATTACCACCATAACTCATGTCGGTATACGATTTGACTTCGCGACCAAGGCTTCGCAGTCACGGTCAGCATTGCACCATAGTACCGTCATTAGCGAACACAAAATAAATAAATTAGTATTGTATAAGTTCATTCACGTAGTTAATAGTTTCGATCAATTAGTTTAAACTCATTTTATTTGAATATCGTTACAAATTATAACGTTCGTGTAATTATGGGATTGGCTGACCATATCAATGGATGACCGTGAGATCGATCCAATTTATTAAGTCAATTTCGACTATTGATAAAGATACATATTATTATTTAAAATCCTGAATTTAGCTCCTCTTCAGCTCGCTGGCGGAGTGTTTGCGATTGTAGCGGTTAAGCAACTTTCGCAATGGTCGGTCACGGGATGGGTGACCAAAAACGTATTATATTGAGCTCCTCCGTACTTCGGGAGGCGCGTTAAGCCATTGTTCCCGGGTGTATTTGCAGTTGTCAAAACCCACCAAGCTCATAATGATATACGAACATCTTATGTTTTGGCGCGCACTGTTCATTGAAATAAAACAACTTTTACGGATATCAAACGCGCTATATTTTACAGCTGCCGTGGTCACGGGATGACTGGTGTCATCCCGTGACCACGGCAGCTGTAAAGGTGCCGAAACGTCGGGAAAATCAAAAAACCCATAAAAAACCTAAAATACGGACAATTACAACTTAGTTCATGGAAATATAGCGCGTTTGATATCCGTAAAAGTTGTTTTATCTCATAATGATAGTTTTTATATCACTCGGTGCACGGTCTAACAACTCTGAGGGGTGTAGTAATCGGTAAAGCTGCAGTGTATCACTGGTTTTGCTTAGATTTGCAATAAAGCGAAAGATGAACGCCCGTGCATCTCTCTCTTATTTTTTTGCGGAGAAAAGCTGAATTCCGTTCTCATTTTTTCTTCTTTTTTACTGATTAAAGATACGTAACTACGCAGGAGGTTGCTTGTGACCAGTAGCACAGTTTAAACCGCCTCTGTGGTCTAGTTATACAACCACCGGTATCAGACCCAGGGGTCCCGGGTTCGATTCCCAACGGGGGTACTGTATTCTTTTTGGTTGGTGGTAGGACTCGTTGTGAGTCCGCCTGGCTAGCTACCACCATCTTATCTAAGTCTGACGCCATAGCAACAATGTTTTCAGCATTTTTGTGTTCCGGCAGTTAAAAATAAGATAACCAGTTCCTCAGTGATTGGGGATTCCGGGAGAGGCTCGTTTCCATCTTCAGCCTTATCACCAGACTCTCTCACGAAGAATTTTTCAGCGCATTCCGCATTAATTGGATCGTGTACAGCAGTGGTGAGGGGTCAACATATGGCAAAGGTAAGCAAGACCAAGAAAAAACCACATATCAGACAATAATAAACATTAAAAATAAAAAACAAATTCACTTTGCAACTACTGGCAACCACATTTATTTATCTAATTGGTGTTAATAATTAATGACATAATTATTGAATCGCTGTGGTGGAATTTCTAAAAGAATCGGTATGCATGGACCCTACACCACTAGTATACAATACAGACACTATCGTATCATACATACGAAGAATAGGACCACTGTTGCAAGCCATTATCTGACTATCTAAATTCGTTAACGCTCGAAAATTAATAACCTATCTGTAGGTATGGATGGGGCTATCTGAGATAGTTGCCTAGGATATTTTTGTTAATATGACCAAACTGTTTTTGACTGTCTCTGTCCTTTGTTGTAACCCCGTCAGAACAACAGAACTACTGGGTCACTGCACATCTATTAGTGGCTCAGTAGCATTATGCTGAGACGGGGTATTTATTGGCCCTGCACGCATTAATTTGTTTTTCTTCTATGTGTTAATATTGTAACTTCTAAATTGTAGCTCCTTGTATTGTTGTGTGTGTGTGTATGTGGCTAATAAATGTTTTTTCTTTCTTTCTTTCTTTGAAACTAACGACGGCTGCTAGGCAACGAACCCAGTATCCTAGGCAACAATCTCAGATAGCCCAATTCATGTTTACAGACAGGTTATTAATTTCGGGCGTAAGTGCGCTCAAATTCCACAAATACGTGTATGGTCTATATTCTCTCTTCCATCTGATGTAGAAACGTTTCGGTAGCTAGTCACGCGTCACGAATCGCTTAGACATCGGCTATCAAGTACTCTTGACTACTTGAAGGGGCCGGCACGATGTCTGAAATGGTTGATATTTCTTTTTATTGGCAGGATTTCTTGATTTTTTTTGTACAGTCAACAGCGCGTCAGCCTTAAGAGGAAACAAAAGCGAGAACTGAAATAATCCTCTGAAAAGTTGACAGAATAACCGTTTGGTAGTCCTTTGTTTTCTCCCTCGAAACTGAAACAATGGTAATTAATTTTTCCATTATGTTTTTAAAATAAAGTGAATGGGAACCTTTCATCATGGTGCCAAGGCATTTTTATACACAAATGTAAATAAAGTTCTTACAAAACAGGCGCGGATCCAGGCATCTAAAAATCGCCCAAGTGAGACTCGAATTTACGAACAATCATGGACTTACCTACGTTTTGAACGAATTTTTAATTTGATTTTTTATATCTTCAAATGATAACATTGATTTCAAACACCATTTTACATCAAATAACTTTATCAAAAACTAGTAACATGGCTTCACACGAGTGGACATTTATTTTTTATAGCTTATGTTATGTAGGTACTCACAATAAGTAAAAATGTAGTTTTGTAAGGGTGAAAAAATTTTTTTAATCGGTTCAGTAGTTTTTGAGTACATTTGTTACAAACATCCAAAAATAAAATATTTTACTCTGTCTTAAATAATATAAAAAAAAAAAAAAAAAAAAATACTTTACATACAAAGTTAGCATCCGCAGCAGCAGCTTTGTATAGAAAGTCCAAATTTTTTATATATATTTACAGCTCTTTGGGAAGCTTAAAGCGTAACCTTGAATTTGTAATTTATTTTATTTATCCATACAGTATACAGGGTGGATAGTTAAGACGGGGCATAAAGGGCAGGTACCTTAACCATTATAGCTACATGAAAACGTTCCTAAGAAACCATACGTAATTTGTTAAGAAAATTTTAACCGCACTTACAGATTTTGAAAAAAAAAGTACATGAAGCAGGAAAATGGTTAGTTTAAATAAAAAAAATATGCATTTGAACCTGTTTCTCTTGAAGATTAAAAGATCTTAAGACACAAACTGAGGTATGAGTACTAGAAACGTCAGAAATCGCGAAAAACACGCCCCGCGTTCGCGCCGTATACACAGCCGCATCCGCTTCAGCTACGAAGTACCTTAACATATTTTCTTAGCGAAGGTATGGAAATATTTTTTTCACCTTACACGCTCGGAAAAGGAGGATTTGTCATTCAGTTTCCGCGTAGAAAATCGCATTTTGCCACCTAGCGGGTAAAGTACTTTTTTTAATTTAATACCTAAAAATATGTCATAATGCGTTCCGAATCGCACTATTGACTTTTTTTATTACATTTTATACTTATTTTAAATTGCTTTGAATTCATTATAATACTCCGTTTTGGTTTTATCATATTATTTTAGTTCATGAATCGTAAAACAATAACAATAAGATTAAACTATTTGTTATAAGAATTTTATATTAGGCTGGGTGAGATTGCACAACTTATGATTGGATTTCGGAACATGGCTTAGACCTTTATTTTTAAATTGTCTTTGTCTTGTACCTCTTGTCAATGTCAACATTTATCGAATCGTTTTTATTGTTATTTAGGTATTAGTAACAATATATTCATACTTTAAATAACTCTGAATTAACTATAATACTCCCTTTTTTATTATTTTAGTTTTTTATATTATTAAAACAACAAGAATAAGGTATTTTAAGGGTAAGGTAAGGTAGCAGATTAAACTTTTTGTTTAAAGAATTTTTTACCGGAAGTTGACCGCGGAAACAACATGTGTGTTGCGCTCGGCAGAAAAGATTTTAGCGTCTTGTACATTTGAAATCCTCGCTTCGCTCAAGATTCAATCTTTGAAACACTCGCTACGCTCGTGGTTCAATCCTAGAATCCTTCACTTGCTCAGATTTCAATAGAAGTAATTCGCCGCTAATAACGAACTTTCCATCCTTGCATAACAAATAACTATTTCACCTCACACGCTCGGAAAATGAGGTTTTGTCATTTAGTTTCTGTTAACTATAATACTCCCTTTTTTATTATTTTAAATTTTTATATTATTCAAACAACGAGAATAAGGTAAATTTGGATTAAACTTTTTGTGATTCAGAAACTATCTTCACGCCGACTGACTATTCTATGATAGCCAGTTCCTCAGGAAGAAGCATGATTAAGCATTGATTGAGAACATATTGAAAAGGTATATTTTAGATTCTCCTTAATTTATGATTTTTATGTTTGACCATTTTCAATGCTATTTTTATACTTATAATAAATATTTAATAGAAAAATATTGGAAAAATCGACTCTGCCACTAGTTGTTCTTAGACAGAACTTTTCCGATTTCCAAATTTTCAGTTTTTTCCAATATTCTTCCTAATTATCTCATTATAATATAATTTTGGAATTGGCCATCAATTTATATTAGGTATAAATAGGGCTGACCTAATGAAACCAAGTTTTCGATGTAGTTTTGCGTTAACTAAGATCTGTTTCTAATCTCATCCTTTAATTGATCGGTCCAGATTGCAAGCCGAGGCTGAATCCATTAAAATTGAGACTTATCGTCTTTAAAAGCAAATGTTTATATATTAGATTAGGCTCGCTATTAATGTATAGCTAGGCCATCTTAAAATGAAAAAGTGCTTTGTTGTTCCAAATTTCACGAAAGCAAATTAAATACCCAAAGTAAATACCTCACATAACAACTTGAAACCATATTTGTTGTTTCAATTTCAATGGGAAAAGTGAACCTATGGCCAAAAAGATCCCTATATTATAAATATAAAAGTTAGAAGATGTTTGTTAAACAGCTCCGCAAAAATGGCTGAACGGGACCAGCTGTGTTGCTGTGTTGCCTGGGGCCCAATTCTGCTAATGCTTAGTCACAATCGTATTCCAATGGTGTTTCAATGGTAGTCCTGTTTTACACAGTTCTTGTTACAACAGTGTAAATAAACACTACTATTGAAAAACCACTGAGAGACGATTTTGACAAAAAAAAACAGAGTTGAACCCCTGGATTAAAGCGAGGGATTACATTTTATCCCGATATTCCGAACAGGAACCTCGCCGGTGAAATCGCGGGCGAGTAGGTACTGGGGTGTCTATAAAAAATACACACTTTTAATGAATGCAACTCATCTAGTTATTTTCAAAGTGCATTCCCACGGTCGATGGTCGTAAAAATGTTATTATATTGTAAATTCATTTCATTTATTGGAATACGCAAGATTTAAGCCGACAGCAGGGCTTGCTGTAACTGGAGATAAGGTTGCCTCATGTCATGGGAATGTTTAGACCTCACAAAAAGTTCCTCTCGTAAATTTCTTCTGAAAAACAAGTACGCATTTGAAATAAAACAACTTTTACCGATTTAAGTGCACTATGCATATTATATTTCGGCTAGTAAATTACATTTGGATTTGACGGTTTTTAGGGGTTTTTGGGTTTCCCGACGTTTCGGAACCTTTTTAGCTGCCGTGGTCAGTCGCAGTCATCCCGTGACCACGGCAGCTGAAAAGATGCCAAACCTCGGTGCACTTCAATCCGTACGAGTTGTTTTATTTCAATGAACAATGCGCGAAACGCACACTTTTATTCGCTGTGTCTATTAGTCTGTGCTGTGACGGTCTGCTTTCCTGGGCCGCTACCGCGCAAGTGTCGTCGGCATCGACATCGACTTCATTTAACAGATGGATGTGACATATAACTCTTAGTCTTTGGTAAGTTTTCATTTGTGACAATAAGAAGCATCAATATGTCACATCCATCTGTCAAATGAAGCCGATTTCGATGCCGACGCCACTTGCGCGGTACGGCCCCTGCTCCGGCGCTGAAATTGCATTCGTTGGTCGTCATCAATCAATCAAATTATTTCGCTGTATCTATATTTGTGAAAAACATTTACATTGACAAACAGTTTTTGGTGTAATTGTTAGCGATCGACTTTCTAGAGTCTCTAATAACTACTTAGTATTTTTCAAACCAAAGTGAAAGCATGTGCGTATTTTTCAGTAAATGACAACTTTTCAGTTTCTTTTTATTTATGTTATTTATTTGGCAAAAATACAGCACGTTCGCGATTCAATGTATAACCCGGCCATTTAAAAACGACAAAAAGCCTGACTTCTACGTTCTTGCTACTTTGTAAAAAAAGAACACGCTAAATCAATAAATACGCATCCCTCGCCCCCAGGTTCAGGGGCGATTCGTATGTTGGACTCTTGGGTACTACCAACTAAAACTCCTAGTACTTGCCCTCCAGGCCGCCATTGGTCAAACCTAACCTAACCTAACTAAGCAACCAATCACAAATCCACCACCAATTCATAACCTGACGAAACCCTCTTGGTACTGCAGGTCGATAGATGGCGTAGAGATAGTTGAAAGGACGGCAAGTAACACAAAATACTTTTTATCCCGATATTCCCCCAGGAACGGGAACCACGCAGGTGAAACCGCGGGCGGGTGCTAGTCCTAAATATTTGTTAACTAGCAATTGCAAGGATAGCTCATTAACCTGGCTCTATATTATTAAACTGGGTCTCATTTCCTTGTTAAAATGACTGGAGTTAAGTTAGGTCTAAGCAGTAGGTCACAAGCTATAAATTACCTCACAAACTTGTGCAAAGTAGGGTTCGGAGTTTTTGCTCCAACTTGCAACAACTTTAAGCTATTAGCAATGTCGAGATAAGCTTTCCAATATGTTATCAATCAAGTAAGTTGCAAGTAATGAGGAGGTATGAGTAAAAATTGAAGTGAATTTGAATTTACTTTTTTGTTAGTGTATTGAGTAATTTCTATTGGATTGTCAACGTTGCAAATGTTTACTTTATAATAAATGACTTATACTAACCACTTATGCTACAGAGACCTATGAGGACACGTCGAATTTTTCTAGTATATTCACCTTTCTACGGTGTTGGCCACCGTCGTTTCATCAATGAGAGAAATATCCTCGCATTCGAAAGAGACATCTTTACAGATATTTGACTATCGATTAAGATGAAACAGCCATTTCATTATAATATTTTTATTTTGCATTTTACAATGCTATTTTTGTATGATATACCTATACATACATACATGGTTTTCCAGCAAATAAATTATTTCTTTCTTTCTTTCTTCTTTCTTTCTATATTAAACAAGAAATCCCGTCAGGGCGACATGAGACTAGTAGCTTTTTTCTACTTATATTGTCTTGTTTAATATTTATCACACAAAAATAGCACTGTAAAATGCAAAATAAAAATATTATAAATGACTTATAATTATGTCATTTATTACAGAACTATTAACGTTTATATTCTGTCTATGTTTTTCTTTCTCTTCCAGTCTAGCATGGTAGATTTTAAGACGCGATACGGAAAAAGTATATCCTTTTTGATATTAAACTTTAGGATGGTAAGAGGTAGGATAGGGCTTTCGAATACCGGATCGTTCTCAATATCGGTATTAACACCGAAAGTTTTTTTCTTGTTTTTTTCGGTCTCTGAAAAAACCTAACTTTTTTAGATTTAGGTATCTTTTTTTTGGAAGTAGGTAGGAAGTCTGTAAAAAGCAAATTTCTCCTGTCATAATATTTAAACCCAATTTATCCAATTCGTTAAGACGCTATATGAAAAAGTACGTACCTTCCAACTTTTTGTTCTAAAATTTTAGTTTCAGAAACATGATTTACTATTTTGTCTCGACACTTTTTCTATTCGAAAAACCCCTTAAAAATAATCAAGATTATTCTCAAATGGGGTAACATACGCACATCAAAACCAGTCGGCGATCACTCATTTTTTTTTTAAGTACGGGGAGACTCTTAGCCTTCATCATACCTGATATTAAGTATTGATAAGGCTGGAAGATGGAAGCGATCCTCTCCCGGAATCCCCAATCACTGAGGAACTGGCTATCTTATCTTTAACTGCCGGAACACAACAATGCTAAAAAGATTGTTGTTATTTCGTCAGACCTAGATAAGATGGTGGTAGCTAGCCAGGCGGACTTACAACAACCACCAACCAAATAGTAGATCCGTAGAGGGATTACTATAGTAAATCTTGACCGATATTTTTTCAATTGGTATACCTTTTAAAAGCTAGAATATTCAACATTTCACTACCTATAATAGTCCCTCTACGAAAACAGGTATTCTGTATGAAAATCATTAAATGTGATCATTTTATATTAAACTTTTTTTTTATGTGTGTATACTATTTAAATTGTTTTTTATACAACACCAATAATATTTAGCATCGTGTAGTTTCATTTCTCTTTAATCGCTTATAGTTATTTACTTCGAAGTGATTTCGTGGTTATACGCCTAAATCTGCAAAATCAGTCTCGCTCCGCGCGTGTCTTTTTCTCATTGCTATCTTGCTTCAGTCGTATAGCACATTAAATTGGGAAATTTAATTAAACTGAATCCGTTGAAAAGCTGAAACCGTTGTGAGTGCCTCAGCAGCACTAGTGTCTACTAATGTTAATGTCTAACGCCAAGAAACATTATTTTTTTTATTCAAAGTACTCAGATAACAAAAACTATCAAGTAGGTCCTTTTCAATGTTTATTTAATAAAGTTTTGACGTTCTGGTTCCATGTGATTGAGGACATCATTAATTAAAGGGTGTAAAATGTACTGGTGGATGATGCATGCCTTTGTTTGTGCTCCGCGCTTATTTTAGCGCAAAGATTTAAATATTGTTTTTAACCGTCTGATTTAGTCGCGTCTAGTCTAGTCGCGGTAAACTAATAATTCAAAAACGATAACGAAGTTCAAAAAGAATTAAATGTATGGGATTTGCGGGTTGGCATAAGCCGCGCTAAATAACGTGGTCTTACCGCAAGTTATTGGCGCAGTCAATAACGAATCGAATTATCGTTTCTCTACATAACAAATGTTACTTTGTCTACAGGCCCGGGTTCCTATAACATACAAACGGATTGTTTTCGCTACGGACATTTAGATTTTGACATATTTACCATAGAAGAAATGTCAAAATTCCACGGGGGGTTTTTGAATATGATTGCCATTCATTACTTACCTCTTAAGGGGTTTTGATTGTCATTTATTTCAGTCGGTTATCCTAATCTAATCCTATTACCTTTAAAATATATTTTAAAGGTGAAAGTGTGTTTGTTTGCCCTTTCTTGACGCCCTAACTAAGCAAGCAATCGACTTAATTTTTGGCATAGAGTTAGTTGAAAGGACGGACGGTGAGTAACATAATTTTTATCCTGACAATCCCACGGGAACGTTGATCACGCGAGTGAAACGCGGGCGGCCGCTTGTAATTTATTTAAAATAAATTAAACTGACTGTTAACTTTTATTCGAAGTTCGAAGATTCTGATCGAGATCCACAAATAGAATTGTGAATGCAAAATTTGAATCACAATTGAATTATCTCTTTGTACTAAGTCGGTGAATATGGAAGTATCCATATTGATTTATGAATTACTCTTCGGAAGCGAAGGAATGTAATTACTCATCTCATTTATCGATAGTCGGATCGACCTTGCACTGAATCGGGCAAATCTCGATTCATCGATTACAACTGTAGTGATTTCGATTGTCATAATGGTGTCGGTATTCGTGCGAGCCTCGAGCTTACGAAACTTTTATAATAGTGATGTACCTCCATGATTTATGGTATAGCTTGTTTATAGTTTATGTTACCGTTTCTGTTGGTTCAAGTAAATCTGTTGCTTAATATTCTGAAACGACTGTTGTAAATTTTCGATTATGTTATGGTAAGTTACATTTTGCAAATTACGTCCTTTTGTTTGTGTAGTTTATTGAAAGGATAAAATTTGATTTTATGCTGAAGGTTTTATCATCATCCTACTTTATGTAGTTAACAGTTACCACAGATAAGTAATGTACAGTAAAGAGCACGTCATCTTTACATTCCCAGTGCGAAAACCACAGCTATTACGAGTGACTAAGAGAGGAGTGACAAGAACAAAGTGTAAAACTTGACGTGCTGCTGACTGTACTCTATTTCCCGGCTCTTTTGTCACTTTTCTGTACCGGTTTCTATCAGTTTCGTTGACAGTTGTATGTCGAAAACCGCTCTCTACTAAACTTATACGAGCAATATGGGTTGATGAAAGAAAGAATGAAAGAAAAATTTATTTTGAAATCACATGACAAAAACACAATTTCATTTAACGATAATAATCCTAACTAATATTATAAATACGAAAGTATGTTTGTTTGTCCTTTCTTGACGCCATAACTAAGTAAGTCTCCACCCTTTCAACTAACTAAGCATGAATCAGTTGAAAGGGACGCGCGGAGAGTAACATAGGTTACGTTTTATCCCGATATTTCCACGGAAACGGGAACCACGCAGGTGAAACCGAGGGCGGAAGCTAGTTTCAGCATGTTTCATTTGATGTGCCGTAAACTGTATTTTTAGTGAGGACAGTAAATGTTAATTAAAGTTGCCTTCAAGAAAGCTATTTTATTTGCATTAAATCTGGTAATCTGATTGTGTATAGAATGCGTGTATTAAATCCTTTGAATACTTGTTTTGCAAGCCAATTAAAAATATTGAAATCTCTCTAATACTCTTGAAATTATGTTGTTAAAGATTTAAACATGCACTAAATTGCTGTTATTAAGTGGATAATCTTTAATAATGCTTATTTACCTGTCCGCGCTATGATACAAAATTATTCTCCGACTTACATTCTAATTGAGAAAGTCTGAAAGTTAGTTTGTTCATAACTTAATGACACGTGAAAGGCTGAATCAAAATTTTGTAAATGTCGTAGGATAATTTGATAAATCAGATTTTCGCGAAAATCCTTGGAATATTGCGAATACATAGTGACGACATTTCTCAATCTTTCTAGGGTTTTTGCGAAAACATGAATAGTGTTAGTAACATTGAATATCTTTAATTGGCTTGGTTTTTGCTTACTGGCCAATTCTTATTCTGATTGGTTCCTAGTTTTGCTCTGAAACATTGAGGTAATATATCATAGACACTATTAACCAATCAGAATAAGTGTTGACCACAAAGCAAAGCCAATCAGAGTGAACGATATTCAATGTTACTAACGCAATTCGTGTTATCGCAAAAAATCTAGTTAATACAATGTTCGCGAAAATCCTAGAAATATTGCAAAAACATAGAAAATTAGACAATAGTGATGACATATTTTTTCAACCTAGGATTTTCGCGAAAATTCGATTTTTCAAATTTTTATTCGATTTATACAGATAGAGCAGATCCGCGGGATTTAGGACATAGAATTTTTTTTTTCGTGATTTTCCCATGGGAACGGGTAACGGAACTGTAAAGAGAAAATACCTGTAACTGAAACAACTTATTTTTCTTCATCAGGTTCATACGTGTGGGGTATCTTTAGATAGGTCTTTAAAAATTACATTCAGGGTCCTAAAACAGTTTTTTCTCAAAGTCAACCGTTTGAATGATATACACTTTCAAAGTGGTAAAATGTGTGTCCGCTCCTCTAAATTTTAAAATAAGAAAGTGAAAAATCTAATAAAATATATATGCTGATGATCTTTATAAAAACTTTTAACGAAAATTGGTTTGACGAATTATATTTAGCAGTTACAGAGCTATCACATATTCCAAAACCGCAAATATAACTTTGTCATTCATACAAACACTATGAAAAACTTATTTTTGCAGACGAAAACTTCCAATGGCATTTTGGGTAGGTGTATATATTATAATAATAATAATAGAAACTTTGTTGCACACGATACAATAACAATATCATAATATAGCAACCTCTTCCAGGCAATCTTGGGTGAGAGACGGATCTCTTCATTCGCGAGTTCGACTCGCACTTGGCCGATTTTTTCTACTATATTTACTTATTTGAAAAATTATCACATAAAAATAGCATTGTAAATTGCAACATTCAAAAGTTATAATTAGATGACTGTTTCATCTTAATCGATAGTCAAACATCTCGTAAGATTTCTCTTATTGATGAAACGACGGTGGCCAAACCGTAGAAAAGGTGAATATCTACTTGAGAATTTCAACGTGTTCTCTGTAGAATAATTGGTCATCGTTGGGCCGGTTTCCCAAGGATGCGGTTCGAGTCCCATCAGGGCGACATGAGACAAGATGCTTTTTTCTGGTATATTTACTTGTTTCAAAAATCCAACCAATTTAAAAAGTTTGACCTTAAAATCTTTATTTTATTTATTTAAATCTTTATAGTACAATAAACACAAAGTTAGGTACAAAAGGCGGACTTAATACTAAAAGTATTATCTACCAGTCGACCTTTAGAGAAACAGAGAGCAGCGAAAGCGGTACAAAATGCGATTTGTTAACATTGCTATATATAAACGTATTTCACTTTAATACATACATAAATATGTATAAAAATATATAATAAATGCATAAAAGCTAATGTCAGAACACTATATTTTTTTCAATCAGTAACTAAAAACTGGACCTCCCACCTTAGCAGTAATAAATCAACAAATTTATTGGTCGATCTTTATAATTACACTGATATTAAATTATATAATTACCGCTGGCCTTCAAAATGAGGTTATTGTAGTTTTGCAAACATTTATATATCATCGAAATTAAATTTATAACTGTATCGTCTGACGTCTCAAACATTTAATATTACATACATCATCTCAATTAAACTTATTTCTCATTGATATGAGTTATATGAAGAAATGATGCAGAATTCAAATGACTTTACTATTTTAGGGTTTCGTATAGGTTTTTTAGAACTAAAATTTAATTTACAGTTCGTCATAAAGGTTGTGACGAATGTTACAGTAATTTTAATACGCCAAATTGTCAAACATATAAGATATGGTTTTTATATAGATTTTGATTATAAATTACGATTTTTTTACGAAGCAAATAAGAAGCTAACTCTACTCGTATTAATGGAATAACATTTAGTTTAACGATGTATACATAACCGAATAAACTTTAAAGCTAACGCAAATGTAACTATACTAACCATATGAATTCTGATTAATTTTAATTCACCCTTTGCTTTATCTAAATATAAACATAACTAAAACTATGATAAATTTTAAATAGAAAAATATTGGAAAAGTCAACTCGGCCACAAGTGAATTCTCAGGTGGGACTCGAACCCACGACCTTTGGAAATCCGGTCCAATGCTCTAACCGTTAGAGTATAAAAATAGGATTGAAAAATGGAAAAATTAAAAAATCGTAAAATAACTAAAACTAATAATCAAAAACTCACTTTGAAGATAGTTTTAACAAGAGTTTTAACCTAAAATTCCCAGTAAAGTTCTAAATTAAATTCTACGGGTCCCTTCTCATCACCCACCGTTTGCACTTCGAAAAAGGTAAAAGGTTAAATTTGCCAATAACTGTATTTCTAATTACTGTAATTATCCTAATCAGTAGTCTGATTGCGATTATGCGAGCGATCATCAATAGTGTGTTACAGATATTGATGTGTGATGCAATGTGTATCACGATTAGATTTAGAATAATAATTAGTTAAGCGGTAAGCATTTCTTAAATTTTAGGGCGTACTAGTTATTTCTTAAAATGAGAAAGGTTTTGCTTTTAAGAAAGGATTTTTTTTAAATAAACGTCGGGGAGACTCTTTGCCTTCATCATACCTGATGTTAAGTATTGATAAGGCTGAAGATGGAAGCGAGCCTCTCCCGAAATCCTCAATCACTGAGGAACTGGCTATCTTATCTCTAACTGCCGGAACACAACACTGCTGAAAACACTGTTGTTATGGCGTCAGACTTAGATAAGATGGTGATAGCTAGCCAGACGGACTCAGAACAAGTCCTACCACCAACCAAACCGAATACAATATGTACCCCCGCTGGGAATCGGACCCCTGGGTATCATACCGGTGGTTGTACCACTGGACCACAGAGGCGGTTATAATGATAATGATAATACATGATAATGAATAAAACAACTGTTTTATTCATTATCATGTATTATCATTAATAAAACAACTGTTTTATTCATTATCATGTATTATCATTAATAAAACAACTGTTTTATTCATTATCATGTATTATCATTATCATTATAACCGCCTCTGTGGTCCAGTGGTACAACCACCGGTATGAGACCCAGGGGTCCGATTCCCAGCGGGGGTACATATTGTATTCGCAACGCATTTTTTTGCTCTGCTTCAATGTATGAAATAGATGTTTTTTTTCGCGATTTCAGGTTTAAATACCGTTAACACATTACTTTTGGATTTAGTATTATCATATGGTTTTTGGATGCTTGCTAACAGAACATAAGAAAGAGTTTAGAAGGAACATAGGTACAAGTACAAGGTCCAAGTTTTTTTGGGGATTTTATTAACAAAAGTAACAGATATACAGAAAACTTTTATATCACAAATAATAGAACATTAATAGATTTTCATTTAAATAATAAAAAAAAATAACCTTTGCACTTTCCGAGAAAACGATTCCCAAAAAATGTCTACTGGTCAATCGAGAAGTTTACCAGTAAAGTTTTTTTGAAACGTGTTTTTCGAAATGTCATAAAGCTAAAGGAATATTTTATTATTCAAATGGAACACCTAATTATGTAAAACAGTAAATATACTAGAAGAAGAAGAAGAAAGCAATCTGTCTCATGTCGCCCATAATCCCGTCAGGGCGACTTTACTAGCGACAGAGGTTGCTTTTTTCTAGTAAAATGCAAAATTAAGAAGTTGTAAAATGCAAAATTAAAAAGTTAGACCTAATTATGTTCTATTATCTTATCTATACTTTTATTATAAAGAGGAAAGATTTGATTGTTTCTTTGTTAAAAGCGAATAAATTCAAAAACTACTGAATGGATTTGGATGGAATTTGGTACACTAGTAGATAGCCTGGGGAAGAACATAGAATACTTTTTATCTCGATATTCTCACGGGAACGGGAGCTACGTGGTTTGTGATATTAACGTTTTATAAAACACTATTACTTTTTGGAATAATTCTTCCCAAAAAATCTCTACTGGATGACCGGTAAGTTCCTGACTGTACTAATTGCGTATTTCAGTACTGAAAAAAGTAATAGGCACGTATCCATAACTGAAAAGAAATTCAAACTTAAACAAATGTATGGGCTGCTTCTGTGTTTCATGTAAGAGTATGACGACGAGTGACTCAACTTACTACTTTGATTTGTCCTAACCACTGTTATCAGATGACAACAGCCGGGACCCGACGGTTTAACGTGCCCTCCGAAGCACGGAAGCGCCAGTTGTAATGCCACTTTACTGTCACCCATCCGACACTTGACCGTACCGAACGTTACTTAACAAACGTGATCGATTACGATCAGTCTGTCAAGCGCGGTCATGAGCGCTTTAACTTACTACCTACATTTATAGGGTTTTGTTGTATTTTTTTGGCAAAAATATATTTAGAATTTGATTTTCATAACAGTCTAAATTCGTATCTGTTAGTTTGCAAATATTCTGCCGGGCCACTTATAATTTAAAACAGAAAATTCAGGTTAAAATGTTTAGGTCACCCATCCCAAGAAAGTAGCCTGCCGAGACATAACTAATTAGCAACTGTCATAAAGATTATTAGAAAAGTATCGTGGAGAGTAGTTGTTGCTTAGGTATCTGTTTTTATTGTTTTATTTTTGTTTTACCGTTCCTTTTATTATTTCTTCTGAGTATTTCTTCCCAGATATTTCAACTAGTTAACCTGTAAATTGTGTCTTTAAGTTTAGCAGCAATAAACAGTTCATCTATCTATCTTTGGGGGAGGCCTATGCCCTGCAGTGTCGTGCGGCTGTTATAACCAAATATTGCATTACGTCAAATTCCACAAAGCTTCCTATATGAAGCACTTACAGAAATCGCTCATTTCTTTCGTGTGTTTGTCTGTCTGTTGCAATGACTGAGGTCGTGCGCAGACGTCGCTCGAGCCAACATATCGATTAGTTACATTCATCTGGGGGTTAAGTTGGGAGCGGGTAGCGGGGGATAGTGAAAGTTTATATATCGATTTTTGTATCTTAGCGAGAAGTTAACCTTTTTAGACGTACCTAGACCGTAAATCAAGGACAAATTAAAACTACTTCTTGTATTGTCGTCGTCGTCGTCTTAGCCACAAACATCCACTGCTGGGTATAGGCCTCCCCCAAGGATAGCCATAGGAAATAAATATATCCCCCCAACGATTGGTCTTGCGCTGTCCGCATCCAGAGGCTTCCCGTAACCTTCACCAGATCGTCGGTCCACCTTGTCGGGGGGATACCCACGGAGCGCCATCCGGTACGCGGTCGCCATTCCAGAACCTTTCCGTCCCAACGGCCATCGGTTCTTCTCGCTATGTGTCCCGCCCACTGCCACTTCAGCTGAGCAATCCTTCGAGCGATGTCAGTTTCTTTAGCTCTCCTACAGATCTCCTCACTTCTGATTCGATCACGTAAACTACTGAATAAAATTATATATCAAAAATTAGCTTTATTTGTATTAACTGTACTTTAATATATCGGCGTACCTAATAGTTATCAATATGTTCGATTAATCGAAATTTTTTGAGAGTTCAAAAGAAGAAGTAAAAATACTTTCCGTAACTATTAATATTTGTTCTTTGAACTTTGGTTTGAATCTTTTGACCTCGTCCCCGGTCCACCGTTTTGATCTTTTTTGAATGGTGCCGCACGACCACACCTTAAATGGACAGGGAATGTAAAGATGAACAAAAAATTTCATACAATATAACGCCCTAAAGTGCCAGGCCAGTGAGATAAAGATACTAAGATATATATTTTGGGTCGGCATTATTAATATTTAACTCTAATTATCTGGCTAACGCGACACTTTAGGACATTGTATGTCATAACTGTTCATTTACATAGCTATTATCGCTCGGCGCCATTTTCTTTTTTAATGTCGTCTCATACTGCGGACTTGGACGAGAGGCGAGCTTCCGTACAAAAAGTACAAACCGCTTTAGTTTTAAGAATTCTACATTCTTGTGATAAAAAAAAAAATCCATGGATGAAAAACCATGCATTTCCATAAGGAAAATAATATTCAAATTGTGTGAGTTACGCGGTTAAATGCTTATGCAAAGTTTACTCCGGCTCGAAAAGTATGAAACATCATACGGAACTTCTGAAATTTGTAAGAAAATAAGCATCTTTCTTATCATCCCTCACTATCAGATTTTTACTTCATATAAATTTGGTAGGCAAAGGTAACATATTCATATACAGTCAGCTAAGTCGGATGTGTAGAATACCAGATTTTTTTAGAAGATGTTTATTCCCGACTATCCGGGATTTCAACCGAAATTTCCCGGGTAGAGGAACCTCGTTTTTCCCGGTAATTGTCGTTCCTGGGAACCCGGAAAATAAACCCTACTAAAATCGCTACCTTTCCTGACTCGGTCCACACCATGTCGGTAGATAATTTGCAGCGGCACGAGCACTTCGGCCCATCGCACATCACACGTAATGATAGGATCGGTCGCTTACAAAATTAACATTTTTGCAATTTTAATTTGAACGTGTGCGTGATGCTTTAGATTTATTAGGAGTTTTTTTGAACACGTGATCTTTAAAGAGTTTAATATGTAACATCTATGTCTATCTGATAAGCGAGTCTGATGACCTGTATGGCGAAGAGATGCAGCATACCTGTCTAAGAAGGTCGTCGATTTTATTCTCGCTCAAGAGAGATATATATGACAACTAATACACGTTAAGATTTGTATGTATTAATAGTGAAGACATAAAACGCACTCTTGATGCAATTCCTTAAAAGGAATAATTTTCGAATAGTTTGGTACTGCAACAATACTTATTTAGTGTTGTATAGAATATAATAGCTAAAAGTTATCGATAAATACAAAATGCAATCGTTACGAAACTAAATCTGTTACAATATTCAAAAGAACAATATTGTTTTAACTATGACGAATATCGGAATTTTTACCATGTTTGTATTTGTTGTCGAGCTCCCGATATTGCAAAAATCCAGTTTTTCCTAATAGTTATAGTGATGTCCATGAAAGTTTAAAATATCTGGCAGGATATAGATACGAAAACTTTATTTAGTATATGTTTTTTGTTGAAATGTTTGTCTGTTTGTCTCTCTTCACATCTTTATTCAATCGCCTTATTACTTGGACGCGAGTTCGTTCGTTCTCATAGTAACTATACCTACTGGTACAACGTGATTTTATCTTTACATAAAAAACGCTCAAAATCATTTGTAGAACGCATTAATATGATTTTTTTTTGTCTAAAAGTAATCGTGAAATTGCAAAAAAAATCAGCAATAAAATGTATGAAACATTTCAGCAGATTTCAAAAAGCTTGTATGATTATTGACGAAGGATTTGACATATTTTTGTAAAGACAACAAAAAGTACTTGAATAGTATAACTATCAGAGGTGAAGAAGTGATTCTACATCTTCGAAAACATTTGATAAATAAAACAAAAAGGAATGTTATCGATCACTAGCCTCACGATGTTGATACTGTCAATTTTCTAAAATATTTGAAGAAAACTAAAGGGAAAATTACTATTTAGGACGTAATTTTAGTAAGGCTAATGATGAGTTCTACAAATTATGTTTTGAGTAAAACTGAAATAAATATTATTTAATATCTGTTAGAGGTAAATGGAGTCATCCTACATTTCTGAAGATATTAGAAGAAAAGGAAAATCTGACTATCGACAATCGATAGTCACCCACATCCCTAGCCTCACGATCTCCATAGAGTCACCTGTCTCTCCCTCACGGATCATCGTTTACGTTTGCGACACTTGCCTATCTCACTTCACTCATCCGTAGTCATGACTCGTTCTGAATCAAATCGCAGCAATTAACTGTTTAAGATGTTATTTTGTTTAGTAGGAACATTCTTCGGTGTTCTGTTGGTGATCACGACGTGGTTTTGACCTAAATATTAACGAATTTCCTTATATAAACATTTTCAAACAAAAAATATTATTTCATCTTAGTTCAACTTAATGGGTTTACTTTAGTATACTTATTAGGATTTTTTACTTTTTGCTTTCTCTACGTCGGAAACTTTTAATATTGCATTTTACAATGCTTTTTTTATGTGATAAATATTAAACAAGAAAATATACTAGAAAAAAGCAACTAGTCTCATGTCGCCCTGACGGGATTCGAACCCGCATCCTTGGGAGTCCGGCCCAAAGCACTAACCAATTATGCTACAGAGACCTATGAGGACACTTCGAATCTTTCTAGTATATTCACCGTTCTACGGTGTTGGCCACCGTCGCTTCATCAATGAGAGAATATCCTCGCATTCGAAAGAAACATCTTTACATTGATGACATCTTTCTCTCATTGATGAAGCGACGGTGGCCAACACCGTAAAACGGTGAATATACTAGAAAAATTCGACGTGTCCTCATAGGTCTAATGTTTTTTAGCGGTAACTAGACATTTTTTTTATGAACCACGGGTAGACGCTTAGCCTTCATCATAGGTATCTGATGTTATGTATTGCCATTTCATCAATGGTTGAGGACACAGGCCTATATCGAGATAGACGAAAAGAGCGCTTCAAACTGTATGAGAACCTAGTGTGTCAATTTTTTCGCACGTACGATGACGTCACTAGCGAGATTTAGTGATGTGGAAATGTCACATGCACAATTAACCATTTTCGTTTCTGAGAGACGCGTGTTTTCATGGCAATGGTCTCAAGCGGACTGAATCAGCTAGGCGATTGCGTAAAGTCAATCGGTTTTCATTTGACAGTTCATATTGTATCATACTGAATGTCATTCCATACAGTTTGCAGCCGATTGAATACGATATGAACCGTCAAATACATACGATTGTCTTACGCAATTGCACCCCTGCTATCGTATTAATCCGACAGTTCATATTGAATGTCATTAGTGTCAAATTCCATACAAATTGCAGCCGATCGAATACGATATAAACTGTCAAATTAATACGATTGGTTTTACGCAATCGCACCCCAGGTCGCAAAACTTTGACCGTGGATAAAACTTTTGACACGCAAAGTAGGTGAACTTTTACCGTCTATCTCGATATAGGTCTGTGGTTGAGGATTCTTAGGATATGCGCGCTTCCACCCTCAGTATTTTCATTACTTAAGATCAGCTATTACGAAAGCTATACACGTTGCCGCGTTGAAGATAAAAAACATACCCAAGACACTAATCAACCAATTAACCAACCAATTCATTCTCGACATAATTAAAACCAAGATCATCTTATGCATCATATGAGGGTTAGTGGCCACCTTCGGTGTCAGAGTTTATCAAGCCGTCTATAAGGCCTCTGACTTGACTTAACGACTGTTATCAGATGACAACAGCCGGGACCGACAACGATTTAACGTGCCCTCCGAAACACGGAAGTGCTCAGATGTAATGCCACTATACGCTCACCTATGCCGTACCGAGCGTTGCCTAACAAACGTGATCGAATACGACCAACGACAAGCGCTTCGCTATCTTATTGACAGATGATCTGTTATCATTTTTTAATATTTTATACCAAAAAAAAAGCATTTGAAAAAGCTTTCGCTCTCTGGTTTTGACTGCGATAATTCCCTATTACCATACATTAACATATTCCCTCATTGCATAAGATGCAATAATCGCTCCGATTCCTATCCGTTATATTATACATAATAGCCATTTCATCACGTTAAGTTTGAAATATGACGTAGGCCGGCAATTTGGGGCCACGAGATCACCATTACGATGAACCGTTTTGGGTCTAATCTTACCGATGTGTTATATTGTCTTAATTTGGATGTACAGACAACCACAGATTAAGATTCACAGTTGTAAAACGAAACTTGCTACATCTTGTACTTGCGTCTGTATTTCCGAGTACTTATATCAGTTATAACTCGTCCACCTTATGGCCTGCGCAGACGACGGACATTGAAGGACTTTTTGCCCGCGACACGACCTTATTACTAAGAACATAAAGTTGAATAAATAACGAGGACTTATTTTATTTTAATTTTACTGATACCTTTAAAAACGGACACTTAATGAAAAGGAACAATTGAAAAAACTTCAAAAAACTAAAAAGCAAAAAATAAACCTTTTGAAGTCGGTGCCAGCCACGGCATTCTACTTTGCGGTGCTACTATTTTATTTTTCTTGCTTTGGCTGGCACCGACTCCAAAAGTTTTATTTTTTGCTTTTTAGTTTTTTGAAGTCGGTTTTAAATTTTTTTTTAAGTTTTTATTTCACAATTTTTTAAGGTAGAGGAGGTCCTGTGCCTACGCAGATAACCTTATGACAACTCCTCATCACCTTTTACAAAATGCTGCTTTTCCCGGTGCAGGGACGTTACTTATGTAGGAGTTCTCCCAATACTTCAGCATCAGCGATTTTGTAACAACCTGATTGATTTTGTAACAACCTGATTTTAACCTTCCGCAGCATGTATTGGATTTTTACATTGTCTTTTTTATTTTTATTTTTTGAAGTTCGTAATTGCATGCCGTGGCTGTCTATAATTAGAAACTGTACTTAGACTAAGATTCTACATTTAATTTATTACATATTGTTAGTACATGTTTTTGTTGACTGCCCAATAAATAAATAAATCAGCTGCACTTCATCACATGCATTGAGTCGAGCTAAATTGCTTATGAACTACATTAAAGTAATCGTATAGCTGCCGTGAAATACTAATTATTTAATAGTTCCGATGACCATTTGTGGTCTTCATCATCAGTTCCACTTCACCAAATGGTGCATTCCGGAAGCATATGCATAAGTTTTAAAGGAGTGCCTATAATATTTGAAGAGTTCTCTGGATTTCTCCAGGATCCCATCATCAGATCCTGACATGATGACAATGGGACGACATGTGAAGTATACCCTTTCGAACAAAAAAAGAATTACTCAAATCGGTCCAGCCGTCTTCGAGTAATCGAGTAACATACATAAAAAAAAAAAAGATTCCGTCGAATTGAGAACATCCTCCTTTTTTTGAAGTCGGTTCAAAATGTGTTGAACTTTTTATACTTTATAGCATTTTGTCACTATGTCCAATTAAATTATTTAAGAATGTGAAATACTTAATAAGTCAAAATAATTGTTATATTGAAATAAAACAACTTTTACGGATATCAAACGCGCTATATTTCCACGAACTAAGTTGTAATTGTCCGTATTTTTAGGTTTTTTTTTTTTTTTTTTTTCTGAGAATTCACTTGTGGCCGAGTTAATTTTTTCCAATATTTTTCTATTTAAAATTTACCATAACTCAATAATATTGTAAAGGTGTCCGGCGAAATTTAGAGTCTTTGGCCACCTTACCCATTTTGACGTGCGAAATAACCTCTAAAATGCGTTCACTAGTCCAAGACTTTTCGACGTTTCTGGACTATACTATATGATAAACTATAAAACTTAATAAGCTTAAATTTAAAATTACATTTCAACTGACTATTTTCACACATTTTATCACCATTTGCATTTCTAATTTTAATATTTATTTCACTTTGTTGTAATAGCTTTGCGCTTTGCCAACAGTGACGCCTTTTTTGATGTCATGATCATGTAGCGCTACATGCGGGGATATTTGAAATTAAAATTTTCAAAGCGACGTATGCGCCGTTTTGTTTAGGGACTTCACGTTACAACGCCGTCGCTTTGACGAACGCGAAGTACGCATTCAATGTGGCGTGCTTTGTTTCAGCCATTATGTAATCCGGCTTAACGTGGGGTAGCATTACCGTTTTTTAACCCGGCGCGGAATTAGTAATACGGCGTGTACGGCGACATATTCATTGTCTTATCGACACTGGAGTGAAGTGTAGCTTATTAATAGAGGTTAAAGTATGAAATTTCCGATTTTTCTCTTACATTTCTAGAGCACCTCACTACTTCTGTGATTAAAAGGTACATCTATTGCTTGATTTTATATTAAATTAAGATCATAATGATCAAGAATAATTAATCTCATGGTTATTATTTTCGTTTCTTATGCGATAAAAAATACCTCGAAAGGTTGTCCTTTTTTGTTAGCAAAATTTACTACTTTATTCATATTTTTTTAAATAAAAATATAGCATTAGATTGCTTAGTCTTCAAACAATGATTGTACATCAAAAAATGTGGCATTAGCTCTTGCGGTAGTAACTATAGCAAAAATTGTTAGTATGGAAAACGAACTTCCTATGAAAATCTTCATACAAATCGGCTATTACATTGTCAAAGACCTTATATTAATTATTGAGGTACCTATGCGGCGGCTTTTAGGGGCAGCTTTCGCTTTCAAGCTACTAAATGTTGGAACGATCTACCACCACCACTTAGAGCTCTAACTGGAGTATTTACGTTCAAAAATAAATTTCGATTTGCTAGAGCTCCAAAAGATCCATTCATAGCGACGTCGAACCCCTTTCACAGCTAGATATTTTTTTATTACTTTTTATTTATTTATTTGCATTAACTTGTTACTAAACTATTTATATTTTATTTAATCTTGTAAGTCATTCATAATCCTACTGGTTTATAAGTCTTCCGCGCAATCCTTTCCCTTCCAATATATATATTTTTAAGACTTGATACTTTTTGTTTTTTTTTAAGTGCGTCATTTTCACCATTTCCCGCCCACCCATCAATAGGGTGAGGGCTGAAAATCGATGTTTCGCTCATCCCACGAGCGAAAATACCACATCGAGCCTAGACCCTGTTTTGCTGCTGCACATAGAGGCATCCGCACTACGTCTGACGAAATGATTATAAAAATATGTTACCTATTTATATGATGTCTAAAATACCAGATGTGTCTATGTGTGTTGCAACAAAATACACAATTTGCTTTCGATACTTACTCGATATTATCTCTATAGTTTTTCGTGCTAACCTTGCAGTAGTAATTTAACTGTGTCCGGTAGTTAGTCGTGAAAGCTTAACTAATTCATTCGCATGAGAAGTACTTGTATATTCTATTATCATAGCTACGCACAATCTCATATAAAATCCAATAGTGAAAACAAGTCGTTACTTCCTTCAAACACGAATTAGTATGTCATGAATAAATTACTAAATATACACTTAGTAAAAAAATAGGTAATTGGTGTTATTACACCAGCAACCATAAGCAAACATACTTCAGCCCGCGGGTTTGCGCGCGTCACGACTCCCATACATTACTATGATGTCAGTATTTATGTACTTATGTTGGGTAATATGCCTTGGGCTGAGAGGATTCGAGATCATTTCTTTTCGAGATTTGCATTTTATTCCTAAAGATGAATAAACAAATGTCACATGGGAAATCAATTAAGTAATGAACTGAACTATACTTCTGAACTACATAAACTACTTTTAAGAAATTTGGTTAACAAGACTTTGTATATCCCGGCTAAAATTGAAAATGTTAGATTATTTATACTGGTTGGTTTAGTTTTCATAACTGAACTGCAGAATCAGTTCTCATGTTTGGTATTTGATCGATCGTAACTCATGTAGCTTGAGTAACTTTTAACTACAATATCTTTGGTTATAGCATTGAAAAATGGAAATGTTAAATTAAAAATCATGTTGATTTTAAAACTCACGTATTAGCATTTGGCTTTATCTGTCGATGAAGAAGGTCAGTTCCCAGCAATCGGGAGATGATGTACAAGCTAGTAAACAAACTTTATTGTTTTGTATTCAAATCAAAATAATCATTAATAATACTGGTACTTAATAAATGATTTTTCTTGTTCACAGAGTTGTAAATTGCAACAAGACGATCGCCTTTGAACGTCTTTGTGTCGCACTTTGTGTTAATATTGTCTTATTATTCAACTTTTTAAACGTTATTTATTACACATGGATCGTATGCACACCTGTCCGTAACTTAAATACTTACCTTCAGTTAAACTGAAGTAAATAATTATAATCGTCGTCGTCGTCTCAGCCATATAACGCCCACTGCTGGGTATAATCCTCCCCCAAAAGGGGGGTTTGCCATAATCGCCACGCTTTTCAGGCGGGTTGGCGATCGCAGTATGGCCAAGTTTGTAGGAGACGCTGCTGCCCGTCTCCTGAAGGCTGAGTCCCTTAGTCGCCTTTTACGACACCCACGGGTTGAGAGGGGGTAGTGCTATTCTAAACCGACACTACACAGCTAACCGACACTACACAGCTTATCCAGACATAATTAATTATAATGAATGACAGAAATAATTATAATGTTGTTAATTAAATGTTAAGCTTAGCTGCTGACGAAGATAAATACTCGGTGTAAATATTGGACAGTTTAAGGATCGTTAATCACAGTTAACTTACGGGTTAAGGTATACATATTAAGCTCATCGGCTAAAATTAAAAATCGTACGTCGGTAGATATAATCGTGCGCTGCATTGTTGTTGTTGATTTCTTAAAGATTGAGGTATGTATACTTAAAGCAGGTCACAGGCTAGGGGAGAGGGGCAGGTCCCCTGCCATGAATAGGTACTAGTTTCCGTTTACGGCGCAGTATAGAAAACTATTTGTATGAGAATTTGTACAGCAACTTTATTGGGCTGTAGCAGAACTAAAGATTCTCATACAATTTGTATTTGTGTATTTCCTCATAACAGTTACAAAATAATTCACTGGCTGAATACTGTAGAAACGGAATTATTATTGACACATTTTAGAGCAGTATCATATTATTAGGTTGGGGGAAAAGTATTTTCGCATATAAATTGTATTATGTGTGTAAATTCTACAGAAGATAATTCTAAAGTCAAATTATCAAAATGTGTGATTTTCAATTGTTTTTCTTACTGTCAAGATAAGTAAATCTAATGAAGAAATTCGATACATTTAAAATTTTACTACAAACAAGGTCAAAACTGAACGCAAGCCGCGAAAAAAAATTGCGACGTTTATTGACATAGTGCAGTGTCTATGAGAGTAACACAAATTTGGTTTAAGCGTTTCAATCAGGATTTTTTTATGTCAAAGATGCACGTCGCTCTGGTCGCCCTATCACGGATAAAATCGATGCCATTTTTGTAGAAGTGTATCAGAAGTTACAACGTAGTTGAAGAACTGGGAATTGACCACAAAACAGTTTTGGCGCCTTTGAAAAAATTTGGGTACACAAAACGCTCCACATTTGGGTACCTCACGAGCTCGCTGAAAGAAACTTATGAACCGTGTTCTCATTTGTGATTCTTTATTACGACGTAATGAAGCCGAACCATTTTTGAAGAAGCTGATAAGTGGTGATAAAAAGTGGATCACGTACGATAAGAACGTGCGAAAAAGGTCGTGGTCAAATGTCTCGTAACAAGGTGATGCTGTGTGTGTGGTGGGATTGGAAGAGCATTATTCATTATGAGCTGTTACCACCAGGCAGGACCATCGATTGTGAACTCTACTGCGAACAACTGATGAGATTAAAGCAAGAAGTTGAAAGAAAGCAGCCGGAATTAATCAACAGCAAGGGTGTGGTTTTTCATCCTGATAACGCTAGACCTCACACATCTTTAGCCACTCAGCAAACATTAAGAGACTTTGGCTGGGAGGTGTTAATGCATCCGCCTTATAGTCCTGTCCTTGCACCTTTAGATTTCCACCTGTTTCGGTCTCTTCAGAATTCTTAAGGCAGTGTCAGGTTGACATCACGAGAGGACTGCCAAAACCACTTGTCGCGATATTTTGATCAGTACCCCTATTACGAGTTTGCTTAATATGACATTTACAGGACTCGTGAGCGTAGACTATCGGATACACTGCTCATGTCGGTAAAACAGTCGCTAAATATGAAAGAGACAGAGCTACATTTTACATTAACGTTTACTGTAACGTCGAGTTTGCCAAACTCGTAATAAGCCTACAAAATTTCTATAGCAATCCTTACCTACAAAACGGCAAAAAGTTATCGACCAAATGGCAACTACATACTTAAGTTAAATGTAAATAAACTAAACAAAAAATTGTTTTAATTTTCCAAAAAAATGCGAAAAAACTTTTCCTCAACCTACTATATGTCGAAGGTACGTTCTGTTTAAATGGGAACCGCCGAGCAAGTGCATGTCGAAGTCTGTCGAAGTAGTGTTATTCGAAGATGTGTGTTGTCGAAGCAATGAGTTATAGCAGAGGGGCTGCAATGTACTCCTAGTAATGTTATCGAAAGGTAACGGATGGCACTGCCAAGAGCGTCGCCAGCCCATGGCCCAGGGGGGGGGGGGGGGGGGCCCCCATATTTTGGAGAATTGTAGTGCGAGTCTTTGCCTCTATTGTAGTGTATGTTTAAGAATAAAACCTGGTTAAATTACTTGATTAATGTTTTATTAATTATACTAGTCTAATCACAAGTCTTACAAGGTGGCCATGTTGTGTATCTATCAAAGACCGCCCACACCGGAAGCATCGCCTTGGTGTTGCCACACATTTAGTGATACATATAAACACATATGTCACATCTATGGCGGTTGATTTAGCATTTGCAGTTGGCTACAATTTTTTCATCTCTAGAGTTCAACTGCCCCTCCCTGCCCTCCTTGGCGACGCCCTTGTGCACTGCTCATGTCGATGGATATGAAAGTGACTAGCATTAGTTTCCGATACCAAACTTATACTGACGACTTCTATGGTAGAGTGGTACGCACACCGGTTTCAAGGTGTCGCCTGTAGGATGAATCAAACATTTGTACCATGGACGTTTATATATATTTCTATACATAGATATTTATAAATGTATAATTAAATGTATTTATATCCGTTACGTGTGGTGACGGCCTAAGAATACAAGTGTCACCACTCCCTCACATGCCTGAGATGTCGTAAGAGTCGATTAAGAGGCTACTATTTGTCGAAGGTATGTTCTTTTTAAATGGGAACCGCCGAGCAAGTGCATGTCGAAGTCTGTCGAAGTAGTGTTATTCGAAGATGTGTGTTGTCGAAGCAATGAGTTATGGCAGAGGGGCTGCAATGTACTCCTAGTAATGTTATCAAAAGGTAACGGATGCACTGCCAAGAGCGTCGCCAGCCCATGGCCCAGGGGGAGGGGGGGGGATATTTTGGAGAATTGTAGTGCGAGTCTTTGCCTCTATTGTAGTGTATGTTTAAGAATAAAAGCTGGTTAAATTACTTGATTAATGTTTTATTAATTATACTAGTCTAATCACAAGTCTTACAAGGTGGCCATGTTGTGTATCTATCAAAGACCGCCCACACCGGAAGCATCGCCTTGGTGTTGCCACACATTTAGTGATACCATCATAAACACATATGTCACATCTATGGCGATTGATTTAGCATTTGCAGTTGGCTAAAATTTTTTCATCTCTAGAGTTCAACTGCCCCTCCTTGCCCTCCTTGGCGACGCCCTTGTGCACTGCTCATGGATGGATATGAAAGTGACTAGCATTAGTTTCCGATACCAAACTTATACTGACGACTTCTATGGTAGAGTGGTACGCACACCGGTTTCAAGGTGTCGCCTGTAGGATGAATCAAACATTAGTACCATAGACGTTTATATATATTTCTATACATAGATACTTTTAAAATGTATAATTAAATGTATTTATATCCCTGCCGTGTGGTGACGGCCTAAGAATACAAGTGTCACCACTCTCACATGCCTGGGATGTCGTAAGAGTCGACTAAGAGGCTCGACGCATTGAACACCTGTGCGAGAGAAGGAAAACTTGAAACAAACCCTCTACCAACCCGTCTGGCCAGCGTGGTAGCAGTAGGCTATAGTAGGGTATCAAATAACATAAGCTTGCAGTGCTTACTTTGGGGCTAGGTTAATTGGTGTGAGTGTAAGAAATATTTGTATATTTATTATAATTATTATTATACTAAGGTTACTGTTTGGCGTAGGAGTAACCACGATCTCTGGATAGGTGGTCGTTCCGCTAATATAAGTCACAATCATATCTCGATCGTGTTTCAATTGTAGGTTTTTTATTGTAGTACCTAGAATTGGGTTTATTTATTATTTAAGGATCTAGGGGCTTTGCAGCCCTGTTGAGGGCTGTAGTCACTGCGACCTAAGAGATCTATTGTAACTCGCCACCTATTTATAGTACCTCTTTTAGCCCGGTTGCTTCAAGAAAGTCAAGAATCTTCCTAGCTTTTAGAGATTTTAGTTCCACTGGGTCGATAATGTGTCGACCCAGGTGAATACTGCGTTTGTGCATAAATGGCCCGCAGTCACACAGAAGGTGCTTTGGTGTCTCCCTCTCCTGTTTACAGTAGCGGCAAATATCAGTATCACTCAACTTCATGTGAAATTGGTGCCTGTTTAATTTGCAGTGTCCGGTTAAGGCTCTGACAATCGCACAGATGTTCGTCCTGCTGAGCTCTAAAAGTTCTGCAGTTCGCTTTAGCGAGTATCCTTCTATAAGGGACTTGGCGTGCAGTAATCCCGGTTGGTTAAGCCAGTATTTTTTTGCTTCGTCAAGAAGGTTGTCCTTAAGCAGTTGCATGGCCTGGTTCTTTGAGATGCCACAGAAAGGTTCTGGGCCCATCTGTAGTCCCTGAGCCCCCTTCCTTGCAAGTTCATCAGCTTTTTCATTGCCAACGACTCCCGAATGACCTGGTACACATTTCAGAATAACTTTATTTCTTTGACCCAGTTCATTTAATTTATTGACGCAGTCTTTCACCAGTTTCGAATTTATGGTATTCGAGTTTATGGCGTTAAGCGCTGTTTGACTATCTGAGAAAATAAAGATTGTTTGGTTTGTGTAGTTTCGTTGAATTGGGTTTAACAGAACCTTTACATTTATATGCTATCACTTCTAGAGATATTTATTTTTAAACTTCGATTCTACGTTTTATTTTGTGACGTCACTGTATAACACTTTGTGTGCAGCTTGCGGCTCACGCTTGACCGGTTTTATCAGAGAGTCGCCCTCTTTGAATGAAACGGTATACAATGACGTCACGCAAGGAGCGCGCCAATCTTGAAGTTTGAAACCTGTAAATCCGAAACTACTTATCGTATTTGAATAAAACAAATACAGTCCAGTTTTTATACGTTAAGCTTTACTGTAAAGCGATTTAATGAACCTGTTGTTAATACCAATGGACAACATTTCATTTTCTATAAAGCACTAAAATAAAAAAACCATTTCGAGGTTTTAGTGTCATAAGCTCACAGTTTTTATTTTAGAATTTTCTGATCGGTAATTTGTGAGATATTTAATAAAAACTAATATGTAGTCCAAATCGAGAAAGTCAGGCATTTGATCCCGTCATTCCTTTTCATTTCTGTCTAATATAAAAAAAAAAATGGTTGTCTCTTGCTGAGTTGACAATGACAGTCAATTCAAGTAGTGAAAGAGCGATCAAAATCTAAGATATCGATATTCGATATTTTCTAATTTACATAATGCCAATAAAACCTCATGAAAAAACAGTTTGTGATTGTTTTGAGTTTTTTGGAATACATTGTTTTTATGATTATTGCTGAATAGATTTACTTTTTATGTTTGCTAGTTAAACCACCACGCGACACCAGGCAGGTGGACCACGGGTCAGAAATTTGTGTGTGTTTAACGAAGTGGTTATTTTTTGTTCCACTAATGAAATACCAGACCTTAAATTTCAATATGGTTTGATATACATTTCAATTCTAAATACCCAAAATGTAAATATTGTTCATGAACGCGAATTTGTGCGTATATATATTTTTTTATTAAGTTTTTTTTTTTATCTTAACCAAAGTGTTAATCTTTAAAACATGTTTTGGTTAAATAACGAAAATTACAACTTTTATGTAGTAATCGATATTTGAGTTCTGCCACTGTCACATCACTACTAGAAACCATTACGTCAGTTTTTTTTTAAATCCGAAATAAGCAACAGCCTTACCAATTTAACTTCCTGAGAACGCACTTACGCTCTTTTAGAATGAGCAAGTTTTGAAATACGGATTTAATACACAAATATAATGCTAATAATAAAAATAAAAAATACGTGTCTCGTATTTTAACATCTAGTTTTATTATGCATAGGAAAATTTGCATTATATATTTTTGAAATGTTGTCCATTGTGTAAAGGAGCACTACGATTGAAATACGATTATCTACAAAATCGTTGGCAGATTTGGCCTCACCCCAGGATACCAGCGGCGTATGGGTTCTGTACCCTTATTACGAGTTAGCGTAGGTGGACTATCGGATATTGGTGCGCTTGCGCATGTCGGTAAAACAGTCGCTAGATATGAAAGAGTCAGAGCGACATTTTACATTAGCGTTTTTAATGGATGGCGGGGAGACGCTTAGCCTTCATCATACCTGATGTTAAGTATTGATAAGGCTAAAGAAGGAAGCGAGCCTCTCCCGGAATCCTCAATCATTGAGGAACTGGCTATATTATCTCTAACTGCCGGAACACAACAATGCTGTTATGGCGTCAGACTTAGATAAGATGGTGGTAGCTGGCTAGGAGGACTTACACAAGTCCTGCCACCAACCGAACCGAATACAATATGTACCCCCACTGGGAATCGAACCCGGGACCCCTGGGTCTGATACCGATGGTTGTACCACTAGACCACAGAGGCGGTTGTCTGTAACGTCAAGTTTGCCAAAGTCGTAATACGCCTTCTGCAGGCCTACTGACACAAAAGTGTTTTGTGGTTCTGAGTGGTCGTGGTATTGATTCTCCCACAAATTAAGAGTGAGTGTAGATAGGTAAAATAAAAATGCATATATCTTTATATCAATGTGTTTATTTTAAATTCTCGTATCCAGCTATTAGAATCACAGTCTACAGTTAAAGATCAGTATTATTAACTCGAATGATCACAATAATAATAATTAATAATTCGTAATAATACATTGTTATTCGGTATGACACATTACAGTGTCGTTTCATTAAATATTACAACAAAACATAATAAAAAATAGGCAGACTCGATTTTGTTGGGTGCACACAAGTATGATAAAAAACGCTGCGTTTTTCATACAGTATTATTAAACATTACTCTAGTTATTAACAAAACACATTATATTATTATGTAATTAACAGGAACTAAGATTCGAATTATTATTATTTAACATCGTATACTTAGAAGTATTAAAGTTAACCTTTAATAGCTTTGGTTTAGTAATATTAATGAAATATAAATATACTAACATAAATGATTGATTAATTAAAAGTGCGCTCTACTGTTTATGATAAAACTGGGATATACTGTATTATATTATTAAAGTGGTTTTATTTTCTTTAAATAAAAGTTAAGACATGTTGCGAGACCCTACCAATTTAATAATCAATATAATTTTATTGTCTACTTATAGAATGAACATTATTTTTAAACGAACGCAGCGTTTTCTGAGCACAGTGTGTACATCACTTAACGAATAGAAACTTATTTTAACAGGAACATATAGTTAAGTATTTGACGCTTCATTGTTGTAAGTTAGATCTACCCGGCCTGAAAAAGAAAAGAAAAAATGTTAGATCAAATGAAACAAGAAAAAAGTATTGTACGGTGAAGTTCGTCTGAATATTCAAAACTGCAGGTTACTACAATGCATCTCAATCGTCAAAAATGTTAGATAAAAAATAATTTCAAAGAAAAATAAATTCGATTTTTGACAAGGGAAGTACAGACGCCAGTATCAAGCATAATTAACTAATTTAAATTTGTTGTTAAGATTTTTCATGCTCAAATGTACGGTATGACGAGCTTACATGAGACTATCATAACCCAATCATTAACGGTGATTTTTGTAATGCAAACTTGACTTGCTTAACACTTTGCAATAATAATATAATTGTTATTGTTAAATATATAATTGCTTATAAAAAAAACTAGGTAGCCTGCCGCCCGCGACTTCGTCAGCGAGGTATTAGATTACAATATAATCCCATTTTGTTCCCTATCCAGTGGGTATTTAAAATAAAATCCTTTCTTATTGCTCGCCTACATCGTTAAATGATCATGTAAGCAAAATTTCAGCTTAATAGGTTCAGCCGTTTGGGCTGTGCGTTGTCTGACAGTCACTCACGGAATTTATTCATTATTATAGATAGATAACAATGCTATACAATACTCACTGCTGGATACAAGAATGTAGAAGCTGTTATGCTTCCGAAAGCATTGGTGGCTTGGCAAGTGAATTCTCCCATATCGCTCCAGCGAAGAGGCGAGATCACGAGCTCTCCGGACCGGAGCACCTGCGCAAATTATTGGTTTTGAAATATTGCTATTGTAAAATACTAGGCGTAGAAGTGTTGAATGATTGCTATTTTAAATGAACAGAAGTTATCAGTTTGAGAATGGTTTAAGAATGATTACATATAGTTTTATTTTTGCTTTAGTGGTTATTTAGCGAATATAAATCATAAGTTAAAATGCAAATGTTATTAGGTTATTTCTCACAAAAAAAATTATAGAACATAATTTCCTAATGGCGAGTAGTATGTTAAAATAAAAACCGACTTCAAAAATAAAAAAATAAACCTTTTGGAGTCGATGCCAAACAAGGTCAGAAAAATAAAAATTATAGAAATGCAATGTAAGTAGAATTCCTTGGCTGGCACCGACTCCAAAAGGTTTATTTTTTAATTTTTGATTTTTGAAGTCGGTTTTTTAATTTTTTATAAAAAGTTTTTTATTTCACTATTTTTTTAATTAGAGGATGCACTTCACTATGTCTGAAACTAGTAGTGTAGGCAACTACTAATTTAAATCAAACCGCTTGACCGAAAAAACAGTTCTTCAATATTTCCTCAAAACTACTAAAGCGATTTCAAAATTTAGAAAATGGAACCAATATTGGAACAATTTTAAGGCGTTTTAATTTACGAGTTTAACAAAAAATATGGGACATTAATTATTTAGCCATCGTTTTTAAAGTGACTCCATCTCGATAGCATTAAAGACGCAGGTCCAAGTACAAACGGAATAACATGAGACATTTTTTTCTAGAAAAATTCAACTAGTCTCTTCTATAGTCTCAACTAGTCTCAGACTGGATTCGAACCCACATCCTGTGGTTTCCGGCTTTATGCTCTTGAATCAATTTTATCATTAAATTACAAACAAGATACGCGCGAAGAACATAACCCTTCCTTTGCAGTCGGGTAAAAATAGCAAATACAATACAAAAAAAATTGAGAACTTGTTTTTTTTTATCAGATAGTTGACTTACCTTCATTCTAGGGTTCTTCGTGACCAGCACTCCATTGTTATCCCTCCATGACACGACTGGCCTCGGATGACCTCTTGACTTGCAAGGCAGGACAACCGTGTTCCCGATAGTGTCCACAAACGCCTTGTACGAGACCAGGATCCGAGGCTCGAGTGGCAGGAGTTTGGAGCGCTCTGTAGGGTCTAGAGGTTTTCCTGTTGGAGAATGTGGAAATTAGAAAAAAGGTCGGATGTAATCTAATATTTCTGAAAAAAATAGTAAGTAGGGCTCATAGTTGTCATTATTGTATCCTAAAAATATAACTGTAGGTTTGTCTCATATTTAAAGTAAATCTTAGTAATGGATTTTAGTGACTTTGTTATCCAGGCTTCGAAATCCACAAGATTTTAGTCAGTATGAATGCTAATCATAACTTATATTATATAAAGTGTGTTTGTTTGTCCTTCCGTCATGTTCTAACTATGCAACCAATCTACTTGATTTTTGGCATAGGATTAGTTGAATGGACGTAGGCTACGTTTTAATCTCGATATTCCGGGATCGGGAACCACGCGGCTGAAACTGCAGGCGGAAGCTAATATTAAAGATAAGAAAATGAAAATATGTAGGAGTTTTGTTATGTTTGATTTTTTTGTAATGAATAAATATGGCCATTCGTGTGGACCGTGCGGTGACGGCCTAAGAATACAAGTGTCACCAGTCCCTTACATGCCTGGGATGTCGTAAGAGTCGACTAAGAGGCTCGACGCATTGAAAACCTGTGCGAGAGAAGGAAAACTTGAAACAAACCCTCTACCAACCCGTCTGGCCAGCGTGGTAGCAGTAGGCTAATAGCCATATGAATGCCACAACAGGCGTGAGCTAGGAGAGGCATATGTCCAGCAGTGGACGTCCACAGGCTGATGATGATGGCCATTCGTATTGTGGCACGTAAACCGTTGGTTTCGACTGTAATTGCAGTCGCTAAAATGCAGCAATCCTCATTTAGCCCGCGTGGTGGGTCAATGCCCACACTCTTTATCCATCCATCTCTTGAAGGAATATCTTTCGTTACCCCAGCAGTTGGGACATTAAGATTACTAAGATGATCGTAATGATTATTTATTTTACATTGCTCGTGACTGTTTTCTTGACCGTACCTGAACTATGAACGATGGTGTTGGCCCGAATGACTTTGTTGACTGAAGACGCGAGGCAGGTGTAGACGTCCGGCCCCTCGCTGTGAGTCACCAGCAGAGTCGACGTGATGCGCCCCAAGGAGTTCGGATTGCTCTCTATTATCTCATTGGATTCTGTGTCGTGCTGAAATGGGAATAGGGAAGAGTTTAGTTTGGTTTTGTTTCTACCTTTACCTAATATAACAAGGGCTGTTTGTATCAAAAATGGAACGCGGATATTTATTATATTTATTTAATAAATGGAGCACTTTTCAGCGCGGCGCCCGGCGTGTGCGCGTACCTACACAGTGGCCGGCATAAAGTAACCGACATAGCTCTCCACATAGCGAGAAGAACAGATGGGGGGGAAAGGTTCTAGAATGGCGACCGCGAACCGGAAGATGCTCCGTGAGTAGTGGTGACCGAAAATCTGGTGCGCGGTCGTGGGCAGTCGCTGGATGCGGGCAGCGCAGAACCGATCGTCGTGGAGATACTCGGGGGTAGCCCATACCCAGCATGTGGCTGAGATGATGATGAGATTTGTCTTTCTAACCTCATAAACTGGGAAGTGTTCTGTTCCTAAACCAGCCTATGGTGGGGGCGGGGAGCCTATCGCCTCGCACGTGAGCAGCAGCGCGGCGCCCGGCGTATGCGCGTACTAAGCGGTCGGATTGCGTTCGAGCGAGAGGAGCAAGTAATTCCCTTGTAGTAGAGTGTAATATCTTTAAGTCAATAATCTTATACTTACTAACCTCGTATACTGGGCAGCCTATGGCGGGGGCGGGAGAGCCTATCGCCTCGCACGTCAGCGGCAGCGTGGAGCCCGGTGTGTGACTAAGACTACAGACTCGAGCTACCGACATAGTTCGAAGGATTGCTCAGCTGAAGTGGCAGTGGGCGGGACATATAGCGAGAAGAACCGATGGCCGTTGGGGCGTAAAGGTTCTGGCATGGCGACCGCCCACCAGATGGTGCTCCGTGAGTAGGCCCCGACCGTCGATCTGGTGCACGGTGGCGGAAAGCCGCTGAATGCGGCAGGCCACGAACAATCGCCTTGCACGTAAGCGGTAGCGCGGCGCCCAGCGAGTGCGCGTACGCTGCGGCCGAGCGTTCGAGCGAGAGGAAGAAGTAATTCTTATGTTGTTTTGGGTAGTATATCTCTTGTCTTAACTAACCGTATAAACTGAGGATTTGTTCCTAAGCCACCGTATGGTGGGGGTGAGGGAGCATATCGCCTCGCACGCGGCGCCTGGCGTGTGCGTGTACGCGGCGGCTGGCTTGCGTTCCAGTGAGAGGAAGAAGTAATTTTCATGTAGTATTGTGTAGTATCTTGTCTATATATTTACTAACCTCGTATACTGGGGAGTTGTTCCTAAACCAGCGTATGATGGGGGCTGGAGAGCCTATCGCCTCGCACGTGAGCGACAGCGCGGCGCCCGGCGTGTGCGCGTACGCAGCGGCCGGCTTGCGTTCAAGCGAAAGGAAGCGGGGCGTGCCGGCTTGTTGCGTGGGGGACGCTGGAAACGGGAGATAAGTCATTATTAGTCTGCTGTCCTTCTCCGTGTCAAGCACTAAGGTCTTTTTGGTCTAATAGTCAACACATCAGCTATTTTAGTGCCCCCACTGCTAGGGCACTGGTCTTCCCTAAATATGGAAAGAGAGTATGGGCCATGACCCACCATATAAAATGAATGGATTGATAAACTGAGACTTTTTTACGTTCTAAACCCCAAACTTTGTTCATAGCGATTAACAATTTTGTTAAATAGTTTTGTCGACATTAGTGCCGCTTGCCGCTGATCCTAAACTTCAGCACTTATAATGCCCTATTCGCATCAGGCAAGAACAGTAGCGAGTACCTACAGTGGCGAGTGGCGACTGGCGGGCGCCTGAACAGTTAAACAGAGAGCGCCCGATTCTATGTGGGTCCACATGCAATGCAGCTTGCAAGCCAAGTTGACTCGCCACTATCCGATTGTTTTCACCACTACACTTACTCACTGCACTTACCAACTTAGCTAAAGACTCGACCTGTGTAAATCGGGCATTAGGACTAATAAAATGTTGGTAAATTATAGACCGTCCATAATTAAACAAATCATGAAAAAAGTACGCTTCTGAAGTTTGATATGATTTTTTAATTTTTCAAGACAAGCGAGATACAGATTTTGATCAACGTAATAACAACCTTATGTACTCACCATTAGGTTCTATACTATTTTCGAAGTCTAAAAGCTTGAGATGCCTGTTGACACTGGCTGAGCGACTGCCCGTGCACAGTAGTGACGCGGCGAAAAACAGAACTAAGTGATACATTTTTACTGGCTATAATACTGCAGAGATTCTACTGAGCGATTTATCTGAAACAAAGGAGAAAATACATTAGATAGAGACTAGCTTACACCCTCTAACTATTCCGCGTAGCCATTCGGAAAATCCCTAGGAAATACTTAAGATAAATTTTATATAGAAATATTTGACAGGGATAAGACTAAAGGTACTGTGGAGATCGTATATATATATATGTGTCCGCACTACAAGCAAGCCGGCTGCTGGCTGGTTTTGTGATTTAGAATTAAGAAAAGGGAGGCCCGTCGTGCGTAGATATGGACTATTATGGACGGTCGCCTTGTCCGATATAACATTTTTAAATTTGTATTAATTAGTTAAAACGAAATATAAAAGAATAGTATCAAGATAAACATCGTTTTTATTATTAAAGTAGCACTCATGCGGTACAGTACTATGTTTTATCCAGGCTATAAGCTGCTGCTCTGAAAAACAAATCCGTTCAGCCGTTACAAGTGACAAAACAATGTTAATAGGTTAGGTTAGAACTGTGGCCAAAACAAAGCGCGAGCCGAGCGAGCGAAGCGAGCGTGCCGCGGAAGCGGCCGGCGAAGCCCCAGAAAAAGGTAATTTTATACGAAATGAACGTTATATGAAATGATTTTATGTCATATAATCATTATATGTTTTAAATATTATGCATTTTAAGTTTTAAACTAAGTGTTTTACGCTGGGTCATGGCCCATTTTCCTTTTCCAACCATGATTTTATTTACACTTTTTAGGCGTTGTTGTTTTTTTCTCCCATTATTGTTTTCTGCATGGGTGTGTTTTAATCTTTCTTTCTTTCTATTGACCAGTACCATGGTCTCCTTTATGAATTGATTAAAACTCGATATGCTAAAGACATCCGGTTTAAATATTAAACAAACATCTGTTAAATATTATTATCGGCAAGCTTTGATATTCCCCTTTCGAATTAATCCATTTTTTATGGTATTTTAAATAAGAGCTGACCGGTCAAATGATAATTTTACATTATTTAATGATTACATATCTAGCCAGCTGTGAAAACTTATTAATTGTTAGTTGTTAAAGAAATATGTTAAATACTGAAACGTTTTTGTGTTCGTAACTTACTTTTGAGTCTATTTTTTTTTTATTGATTTAGATGGAGAGAGAGAGAGAGATGATAGATTAATAAGGTACAGTCAACGGCAGATACGGCTTTACATATATGTCAAATTTCTTTATTCGACTTTGAACTTTAAGACGTAAGCCGTTGAGTTCGGAATTGTCTGTTTTGTATAAACCGTAATTGCCGTTGACTGTACGTACCTACCTATAGGTATGCCAAACATTTTTATTTACATTTATTTAATTGATATTAATTAGATACGTCCCTTTTTAACGAAGCGTTTTCTGAAAAAAATCATAGAAGCGTAAAAGGCATGAACATTATAAAAAACAAATAAGTTTGTTTATTCAACCGTCCTAATATTAATTTCATACAATCACACCAATTATCTAGCCCACGTTAAGTTTCAAGATACTAGATAACGGATAAATATACTTATATACGTTTTTTTAAATAATTGTATATGAAAAAATATTTGACTTTGGTAGTATGTTCAAAATACCTGAGTAAGGTTAGAATCTGTTTATTATCATGCTACCACGACAAACTACAAGGGAAAAGTTGATTTAATAATTTATTTCTAAAACAAATACTAAAAACTTATGTACTTATTACCAATGCGCCAAAAATTAATTACACTACTTTTTGGAGTCCAAATACTGCCTGCAATAAACGGTTAGAATTTCGTCATCTCGTCCATTCAACCTTTATAAACTTTCATTAGGAAAAAAATATCCGTCCTGTCTTTAAAAGCGACAGTTTTTTGTTTCTGATTCATTCCAAAGGCATTTTGGGATAGCACGTCCCTTAAGGGTTGCTATGTGGCATATCTCATCATAGACATTATTGTTCTTAAAGGCATTGTTTTTTTTGACAGTAGCAAAGTGTGGCGCCAAACTTTTTAAAACTTTTGGGTGAGAAACTTTTTTGTTAATTTAAACTGGAGTTCTGTTTTAATTCATAAAGTATCATAAGACCGCGCCGCCGCCGGCTGTCTCGCAACAATGAAATATTTATTGAGTCTCATTTTACTATACCAGACGAGTTAAGTAGAGGATGTCAGTAGTCATTTTGCAGAGGTTTGATTATTGATGGGTGACCAAGTTTAGGAATATAATAAACCAACCAACTAATATTACTAAATTTACCGACTAAAATACTAGGTTTGGTACTGGGAAAAATAGGTTTAGGTTAGGTTAGATTGGCGATGAAGTGGCTCACCTAGTATTTTTGTCGGAAAAAAAGTATTTTAGTCTATTTAATTACTACCTCTAAGTTTAATCCAAGCGAGAGAGGTTTCTAGTTTAGTTTTAAAATGTCTTTTGGATTTTAGTTTATTCGAAGTTTAGATGTGTTTATGGTTGATATGGTAGTGGTTAGTGACTGTATATACATTTTTCTACGCGAATCCAACCCAAGACGATCACAGATCTCAATAAAAAGCTTAAAAGGAGCATGTTACACATTTAGTACTGTAGGCCTAGCACGAATAACTTTCTAGTAAGTATCGAGGAAGTAAAGTAAAAAAAATGTATGAGATATTGAGCAGCGTTCCTACCGGACGTAAACGGAAGTACATTTTTTACATTAATTGCTTGATACATTCTTATTCGATGCTATTTAGATTTAGATAGAGAGATTTTATTTTAGAAAAGTCACAAAAACAGGTACAGAAATTCAAAATCGAAAAAGGGAATATGGATTGCTTCTGCGAAAAAGGGTGGCGACGCGTGACAGACAAATTACACTTTTATCCTCTTTCTAATGTTCTAAAGTTTTGAACATATTCTTGTTTAAAATAAAATTTTAATAGAAAATTATTGGAAACTCGGCCATTGAATTCTCAGACGAGACTCGAACCCACGATCTTTGGAAATCGGGTCCAAAGCTCTACCACTGAGCAACCAAGACTTTCGGACCACCGTTGATTTTTCCATTATTTTTCTATTTAAAATTTATTATAAGTATAAAAATAGCATTGAAATATACAAAAAAATAAAAAATCATAAAATATTATTATGTTGTTAAGCTACTGTTTCGAAATTAGTTAAATCTGTGTAATGTCAAGGTTATGTCATGTAATCCACCACAAATATTTATATTTAGTTTTTAGTACACTTGCTAGTTTTTAAGTTCACATTTTTATATATTTTGTGTTTCTCTAGAAAGTGAATAACTGTATTCTTTTAGAGAAATAAATGTCTAAACCGAGCCCCACCCTAATGTTTTCTGATACTAATAATGCGGAATAGATAATAGTGGACAAAAAGATCCATCAATGGATTTCTATAATGAATTTTAGTGGATATAGGGGATTGGATTACTCATTTCTGTGGTCGATTGTTCCCACCTACTACAATACCATGATAGTGACAATTTAATCAAAGTGGATATAAGAGGAGGAGAGGATGTAAGAGTGGATATTAAGATTCTTTAAGATTTTGTATTTTTAGGGATATATGAGCTTGTATCTGTTGTAGTCCGCGAGCTCTAAGCTGAGCTTTGCATTTGTTTGAGTGTACATAAATAGTTTGTAGGTATCATGTAAAAAAAACAAAAAAGCAACAGGTATTGCTACTAGTACATCTATGTGCACTCACACAAATGCAAAGCTCAGCTTAGACCTCGCGGACTGTACTTCTGTGGTCAATTGTACTCATATTATTTTATACCATGATGACGACAAGTGTATTGCGGTAACTAATTAAAACATGACATATTGCGTAATAACGTTATATCAGTCGTTACGGTTAGGAGTCATAAAGGAGATGACTTTTAAGTATCGCGTTGCATAGAATGATAAAACAATATGTAAGTATTTTGATAAAATAAATTAACTTGTCTTTCCGTTTCACCCATTCATGGCGAAACAACTAACCTTTATTAATTTCTTAGCATTCTAATAAAGTTTTCGCTTTCTTGAAATACTTTTACCATAATGATCATTGGTTAAAACTTAACGGAAGCGCCGGTTTGGACATTTAGTTTCACTAGAACTGCCGATCGCTTTAGTCTTTTTCAAGCGAGCTTTGCAAAATTTCAAAGTATACGTTTCTTTTTTTTTTTTACATTTATTGACCAAAAGTATCACAAAATACATGATATTTAATTTACAAACCGCTACAAAAGCCGTTTCGGCTTTAACTGTGGCGGAGGAGTTCAGCAATTACAACAAATTTAAAATGTTAGTAAATTGTTAGAAAACATAAAAAATATAAGTCCATGTTTTTTTAAGTATTATAACTTAATAAGAAACACATTTTGTATCGCACTTTTATTTATCGCAATTTTATGTATCGCAATTTTGTTATCGCACCTAAAAGGTGCGCTTTCAGGAAAAGTTTAGGGGCGCTTCATTACTTGTGCTTGAAAATGGGTGCGCTTCGAGGAATACCTCCATATATTTTAAGTTCTCAGTTAGACAGTCATTATACATGTTTTTTACTAAAGCGTTTCTTATTCTGTGACCCGGAAAAGTATCGTAACGTTGGACAATTCACAAAATACGCACGCAGTATTAAAACAAATTATCCAAACGTGTTCACGGGATGTCTATAGATTAAATTATCAGTAGTTTTTCGATCAAATTAAAGAAATTAGGTTCACATTATGTCTCGTTTATCAAGAGTCTTATAACAATGGAATATGTATTGTGTCATATTTTCCTATACTTTCTTATACTAGTAATTAATGGGTGTGTAAAACTGAAATCATACGATACATTTTCTTAGAATAGTAATTGGGTCGTATAGAACGGTTTGTTTATTGACTAATGCACGCAAATGCTTTGGAGATCAAGTATCATCGAGTTATATAGGTATAGGAAAATAGTTTTTTTATGTAATGTTACTCTCGGTATTAATAATAATAATAAAAATCTTTATAGCACACGATAAATACAAAACAAGTACAAAACAACAAATATACAAAAAGATCATTCAATAGGCGGCCTTATTGCTACATAGCAATCTCTTCCAGGTAACCTTGGGTGAAAGAAAACAGATAAATAAGGTAATAGGGGAATGGGTGCACGAAGAAGGAGAGAAAATGTATATATTAACAAATAGATGGATACTGAAAGAGAGAAAATATATGACAATTTATAAGTTAGGAGAACGAGAAAGGAAATGTCTTCTAACTTGATCGCCAAAGGATTTTACAGTCTGAGCCTTTCTGATACCATGTGGTAGTGCGTTCCAAAGCCGGACAGCGTGCACGGAAAAGGAATAGGAAGAGAAGTTGGAGGAGTGCGGAGGAAATTTTAGGGAGAGGTTACAGGAAGAACGCAAGGTACAATGTGAAGATGTGGTATGAAAAGAAAAGCATTCTTTGAGGTAAGGTGGTAAAGTTGGTAGAAAAAGAATAGAGTAGAGAAGCTCGAGTGTGTGTAAATCCCTGCGCCGGCGAATAAGAAGCCAGTTAAGTTTACGACGGAAGATTGAGACATGGTCATATTTGCGGAGGTTAAAGATAAATCTGATGCAGACGTTTTGCAGACGCTCTAGTTTGTGGAGTAGTTCTTCAGATAAATCAGTGTAAAAAACATATTAATATTATTATTTCACTGTTTTGAATTTCCTCAATCGATCAGATACTTTTTATTTAAATAAACTTATAAATAAGTTTTTTTATGAACACTTAGCCTTCATCATATCTGATGTTAAGTATTGATAAGGCTGAAGATGGAAGCGAGACTCTCCCGGAATCCTCAATCATTGAGGAACTGGCTATCTTATCTCTAACTGCCGGAACACAACAATGCTGAAAACATTGTTTTTATGGAGTCAGACTTAGATAAGATGGTGGTAGCTAGCCAGACGGACTTACAACAAGTCCTACCACCAACCAAAACACAAGTCCTCTTCAAGTATACACATATAATATACACTGACTAGCGCACAGTTTATTTAAGAATTACAAGAGTTTCTACTGCTGCTGCTCTGACTGCTCTTCTACAAAATAGTGATTATTGTATGGGCCCTAAACTTTTTAATAAAATCCCGAAATCATTGAAAAAATTTAGTAATATTAATATTTTCAAAAGTAAATTGAATGCATTTCTTAATAATAAATGTTACTAAATATAATGTAAATGAATTTCTGAATGATAAAATTTAATGATGTGTTAGTTTGTTGTTGATATTGTTATTTTAAAATATTGTTTAGTTAAGATTAATTGACATTTAATTTTTTATAATTCTTAATTAACAAGGTATTTTAATTTAGTGATCACAATGAACTATTTGATTACTTACTTATATAGATTTTTGTGTTGCATGCAATTCTAAAATGACATCTGATTAAACTCGCTATTCTAAATTTGTACGCTTACAATATTAAGACATGTTGATATACCATAATTAGATTTTTAAGAACTGTACCACACATGTTTCTACAAATTAATAAATGTTATTATTATTTTATCATTAGAAATCTAATAAGGTTATTATTCTATTTAGATTTATAGTGGTTTTCCAATTATAGTCATACATACCGTGACCACGGCAATGGAAAAAGTGCCAAAGCTTCGGGAAAACCAAAAAACCTTAAATAACCGTAATATTTAATCTTAACTTGTGTGGATAAACTGTGCGCTAATTATCCGTAAATTTTTTATTATTCATACTAATATGTAAGTACTTTTAAATCCTCCATTATATTTTTCCTGTCATCCATTCCGGAGTCAGGATAATATCTTAACCGACAAGAAGAACAGCCACACGAAACTTATCCGTATTTACAAAAGTAATTATTAAACGACTAAACACGGGCAATCTCAAAAGATAAGACAATTTCATCTCATCTCTACTGAAACGCTACCGGTAATTTTACAACGTATAAAATAATCTGATATAAATATGACATAACGTTGAAATGAGATTTATAAGAATTAAAAAAAAAACTTAAATAGTATCGTAAAGTAGGATTTACAAAAGCATCAGCAAATGCCGTTATCATTCTTACCTACGTGATTTTTTAGCTATTGTAATATCATTCGGCATAACTTATATGACTTGATACTTTAATTACATAACGATATTACTCATGCTTTAAGTCATGGAAATTAAAAATGGATAATACCTAACAAAAAATTTACATTTCCAAGTAAACAAAAAAGTATTTCAATATTCACATACAATCAGTTTCAGTGCAAATGTAAATAGATTAAAAAAAGAAACGTCAAATAATAAAACTCAACACGGTTAAACAAAAAAAAAACAATACCTTTTGCACTTGCAAAGTCCTGGCTGCAACAATCACAATTTAGCACCACAGTGAAAGAAAAAAATAAAAACTCAAATAAAAAAAGGTTACACACTGAAGTTGAGACAAAGGCAGTAAGAAGGTTTGATATTTTTTTTATTAAGTAAAGTCTCCAGGCAGGAGTAGAGTCCAGAATGAAATGGCTTTGCTCAGCAAATTCGTCTGTTATATAGAGAGGAGATGAGTCAGGACCGCAATAGGGATTTGTTTGATTTTGACAAGAAAAATCTTATGGAATAATTGTCAACTATTTGGAAACGTTCTAGTAATTTTGCCTTAGATCTAGAACAATCAAACTTTTAATACTATATAGTTTCATTCAGTTTAGGTAGTATATGAATACGTTTTTGGCTCAAATAGGTCAGTGCCCTTAGTAAGAGATTGGCAAACTAAAATCGTTCTCGAAAACTATCGCTTTGTCCCTTTCATATCCATAGACTCATGTCGGTAAGTTACCGACATGAGTCTTCTTCTTACTTAATTAATGGCGTGCTCGCGATAAAATTCACGAATTTTGCCAATGTCAAGTAAATATATTTTGTAGTATAAAGAAATTGTACGGTAAAATCTAAAAAACGCTATGACCCGCGGCCATTCTTCAACTCCCGACATGAGTCCGATAGTTGTCGAAAAAGTTGACAGTAAATGTCAACTCGTACTAGACAATTTGTCTATGATTCTTCAGACGGATCAAGTTAGGGATAAGTTGTTAATTTCAAGTTTACAGTTAATTATAGAAAAGAATTGTTGGAATTAAATAAATTTTAGCAAGCTTTTATATCATTAAATCATTAAAATAATAATCATTAAAATATTCTTCAATAAATCATTAAAATAATTAGTTAAAACTTTTACTTTGACGTCAAAAGCTATTGAGGTAGAAGTTAAAAAGGCGAAGTAAAAATTATGCAATGACATAACAAAACACTAAAGTATGGACGAGATATGAACTGACAACATTTCTCGATCCGGGTACACCGCTCTAACCACTGAGCTGTAACGATATCACTTCTTATACGATTTTGAAGGTTATAAATGTATCCCGAAAAAATATTCATATTATTTTGCTAAAATTGTAGTTAAAAATATATATTTCAATTTAAAAAACTAAAATACCCGCCTGCTTTAAAAATCAAGCTCACTGAAAAGATGGAAACAAGATTAAATATAAAAGGTAAATACAAAAATATTTTATTCAACATAATAACATGCAGTCGGGAGGCATGACATTATGAATGATTCGATTTATTATTAAATTCTATGTCTCCGACTGCATGTTATTATGTTGAACAAAATATATTTATATTTGCCTTTTATGATTTTTGCCTTTCATTACGCATAAGAGACTTCAATGACGATCTTTTCCATCTTTTCAGTTGGCTTGGTTTTTGAGTTTTTTACATTTATACCTATATTTTTTATTTATATCTTTTTAGTAATTTATTGATCATGATATACCTTTTGAAATTCTAAAGATCAGCAGTTTAAATTGATACCCATACCTAATAATTTTTAATTTTCACTCTAAAACATTTCAAATAATTCCCTAAGGACCTGACTACGCCCCTGTTTAAACTCATACGCCTCTCCATGAAATTCAAATAAATTGAAGCAGTACCTTCAGGACTATTTCAGTGATCCCTTTTAGTTCACACACGTTCCGTTGCACGCTACGAGAAAATCTTTACAGTATTGATCAGAAAATTCATAAATCAAAGAAAAATATTGAATACACAATCATTCAAATTAGGAACATTGGAATCTGATAAACAGTTAGTAGAAAAAAGTTTTCTTAAACCAACGAGGTTCGCTAGAAATTTTACAAAAATGTCGTATTTAAAAGAGGTTAAAAACTGAATAAGTCCAATAGGAATTTGAAATTTGGAACGTTTTATAGTTTTAAAATGTATTTTAAAAAGTGAACTCTGTGAGGATGAAATGAAGCAAATAAAAGTCTGATATGGCGTGCTGAGTTTTTTTGATAATTATTGAGAAGTTTTGACCGCGACATTTCAATAGTGAGTAGTCAAAGACACAAATGTGTCAGATTAAAATTAGATTAATTAGTAAGGGGAAAATAATGGGGAAAAACTGCATACTAAAATCAATTTATCTACTAGACCAGGGATGGCGAACCTTTATGTAGCAACGTGCCATTTTTCTAAAGAAATGATCAATGAGGTCATGATGGCACTCAAATAATTTTGCCTTAGTGATTCATAAAAATAAAAATAATAATAATAAATACTCTCAACTCAAAACTCTTTCTTTACTACCTACCTCATTCGCGTTCACCCGTCATACAAAAGGTACTTCACATAATTTTTTCGTAGTGCATAATAAATTTTGTGATTGGTGACGTGCCCAAAATTTTGTGTCACGTGCCATCAATGGCACGCGTGCCATTGGTTCGCCATCCCTGTACAGACTAAAAAAGCAAAGCTAAACATCAGGCAATTTCGCAACCTTAACATTTAAAAATATTTAAAATCATGCCATCGCCATTTGTGGTCACTTACATTTACGCATAAGAGACTACAATGACGATAGTCACCAATATCCTTAAGGCTTATGACGCAAAGGAGTTTTTAATATTCAGCCAACACTTGCAGGTTGCTCAATCACAACGTAATTATCATACATTATTGAAAAATCTTTACAAAAAATGGTAAGAGAGCCAGACTACCAAAATTGCGGGATAAGTTGATTTTTTATAGTACATTTTCTTGTTAAAAAATTACATAAATAAATCAAAATCGAAATGGTACTCGTTAAAGAATATATACATTGTAGTGTACGCCTGCGTCAACGTAATAATCATACATTATTTAAAAAGCGATATAAAAAATTGTAAAAGGGCTTTGGGCCCGGCTCCCAAAATTGTGGGATAAGTTGATTTTGTTATTGTATATTTTCTTGTATAAAATTTTTCACTAAAAATCGTTAGGGTAAAAGAATTTGTACACAGTGTAGTGGACGCCCGCGTCGTCATTCACGTGGACAATTTTCCAGATGCAAATATCATTTTTCATCCCCATTTGCACCCCCCTTTTATTGAGTATGGAAAGAACTTCATTTCGTCCCCGTTCCTGTCGTCTAAGGATAACACCACCGGTATCAGATCCAAAGGTTCTGAATTCTATTCCCAATGGTGGTACATATTGTAGTCGGTTTCGTTGCTAGTAAGACTTGTCTGCCGCCATAGCAATAATATTTTCAGCGTTCTTGTGCTCCGGCAGTTAGATAAATAATATAGACAGTTCCTCGCTAAAACCTCGGAAAAAACGTGATTCCACTTTCAGTCTTATCATTACTTAACACACGAATGAAGGCTTAATATTTCCCCGTTAAAAAAATGACTACCTATAGGTACTCAAAAATAAAATTAACGACAATTATAATATAAATGATTTCTATTCTATTCTATAGCTAATACTTATTAGTTTTAGGTTATTTTGGTCACGGAAATAAATACTTAACCTAACAAAATACATAGGAAATAAACAGTACGAGCTTCTATGAACTTTTAGAGAATCGTGCCAATTTTTATTACCTAAGTAATACTAGATAGATTGTACACTACACTTCCAAGCAAAATAAATTAGCTACTTAAAAAATAGTTTTTAAAACCTTAAATGTTTCAATTGAACAAAAAGTATTAAACAAAAATGGCGTGAAATAGGGGAAAAGTCGGAGATCGCCTAGTAACAAAAAACTAAATGTATGGCAAGAACAAGAATAAGGTTCTCCGCATTTGCGCGTAAAAGCATCTGATCTCTTAAAAAAGGCCACGATTAAACGGTTTTTTATCGCATTTAAATTTAAAATCGCATATCGATTTGGTTTTCAAATCGAGGCGCAGAAATTTTCACCGTTCTTTCAGACGGACAGACATTCGCATTTTTAAACCATAGTCGCTTCATAATTGTCAAACATGATACATTTACATGATAAATAATAAAAAAAAAACTAATAAAATATCTACTCGGCTCACAAGTTATTCTCAGGTGGAACTCTTACCCGCAACCTCTGGGTATCCGGCCCACTGCTCTTTCAATCGAGCTACCAAGCCTTTTGAAAACCCGTCGAAATTCAAACTTTTTTCTTTTTGATAGCCATATTTAGGTTAAGGAGCTCGATAGCGCGTGAGTTTTATTGCAATAAATATATTGAACTAGCTTCCGCCCGCAGTTTCGCCGTTACCGTGGGAATATCGAAATAAAAAGTAGCCTAGAACGGAGAGTAACACTCTCCGTTCTTTCAACTTACTCTATGTCAAAAATCAAATCGTTTGGTTGCATAGTTAGGGCGTGAAGGGAGGACAAATAAACACACTAACGTATTTAGAAGTTTAGTTAGGATTGAATCGATATTGCATATGTTAAACAAGCTTCACTATGGTTAGTCAAGATGTGGGTGACAAAAAAGTCAATACCCACCAGTCCATATTGGGAGTGAGTGGTAGGTTATGGCTCATTCCTAAGGCCTTATTTTCCTAAGATCTGTCACCGAACAGTGTGGACTTCAAAAATGTTAATAATTACCATAATTTTATTTCGTCATTAGTCGATCGACATGTAACAATTTTAATAGTTCTGTTTAAAAAAAAAACTTTTTAAGGGCCCCGTTAATCTTTCAATAAGTACCTATTTATATTTGCTATAAACGGTAGCCTAACTATATCCACCTCCGTGTTTATCTGTGTACCAAAATAAATCATATTATTCGATGATTCAGTTGGGTCAAGCGTGAAAAAGTTTCAGACGGAGATATTATTGCATATGGGAAAGTTGATATGCTGTCAATTGTCCTAATAATTGTGTATGATTCATCATGAAAGCGTTTCACGTAAAGAGAACGAATGAGTTTTTCAATTTACTTGTCAATGGATATTGATTGACCAAATTCTTTGGCGAGATACGTGTATTAAGACTGCAACGTGGGAAATAATGATATCTTATTTAACCTTATAGATATTATGTAAAAAAATCCAAGACAATAATAATTAAGAGCGTTTTCTCATTTATACGATCCGACATCGGTATCGGGGCCGATAGACGATAGCCGACATCCGATATCGGTGTGTCTTCACATATTGACGATGTTGTGTTGTGTGTGTGTGTTTTTTAATGGGTTGTTTAATCAATAAAAATGCTGCATATAGTGTTCTACACGGTAGTGAAAGTAAAAGGAATCCAAGATGATAACTTATCATTTCGCTTACAATGTTAAAATAGAAAAACATAAATTATAGCAAACTTATCGTCCGATATCCGATATCGTATCGGATAATGTGAAAGGCAGGTGACATATTTCATACATTTAACTTGTCCCGATAGGTGTCGGCGCCGACACCGATATCGGATCGGGTGATATGAAAACGCTTTAAGGATTTTTACGTGCTTTGGTGGAAGCACGCGTCACAGAGCCTAAGTTCTTATCCAAATATGGGACATGCAAATGAAAAAAAATGAAGAAACTCGTGCCAATTTATATAATGTACACTACATTTCCAAGCAAAACGAACTAGCCACATTTAAAAATTAGTTTTTAAACCCTTAAATGTTTCAATTGGCAAAAGTATTAAACAAAACCGTTTTTGAAGTACTTTTCGGTTTTCGATTGAACAAAATGGGACTGTTTGGGGGTCAAACAGGGGATCAAAGTTTATAATAGTCTTCTTGAACAATGTGTCTAGATGGACAAAATCGGAGATTGCCTAGTAACAACAAGTTAAATGTATGGCAAGAACAAGAATAAGGTTCTCGCATTTGGATAACAAAGCAGAATAAACATATTCTATATATAGCTGACCGGAAATCCTTTGCTTTTCCAGGGAAAGGGATAATATTGTGAGAGAAAAATGAATACTTACGAGTATTGAAATAAACCAACTTTTACGGATATCAAACGCGCTATATTTTCACGAACTAAGTTGTAATTGTCCGTATTTTTAAGGTTTTTTTTTTTTAATTTTCCCGACGTTTCCGATGTATGTACGTATACTTAAGAGTATATTGAGCTCTAAAATAGATTGTAGTTTTAGATTTATTGACTGAATTATCGTTTGTTTTTTGCTGCACATAAAATATAATACTTGAATTTTAAAATGTGATGTTAATTAAAATCGACTGTAGTAGGTACAGTCGGGGGAACTTCCCAGTTGACTAGTAGAGTTTTTTAGGGAGCTTTATTAAAAAAAGTAATATATACCTATCAGTGGTGAGGGGTCGAACATTGACAAAGGTAAGCCAGACCAAAAAAAAACCACAAATTAGACAAAACTATACCTACATGGAAAATTAAACACTTTGCAACTGACTCACAGTCACACAATATATTCAACTAATTGGTGAAAATTATTAATGACATAATTATTATGATCTGCATAATGTATTCGGTTAAGCAGTTGGTTTCCCAATAAATAAATAAATAATGCTTCGCCAGAGTCGGATCTTTAAAACGGAAGCCGATGGGAATCGGTATGTATGGACCCTTTGCCAATGATACCTATATAGAAAACCTTTTTATCATTAATAATAGAACATTAGCAGGTATTTCATCTGAATATTAAATTATTTCTTTAACTTTAGTAATTTCCGACACGACGTTTCCCAAAAAAACTCTACTGGTCAACCGGGAAGTTCCCCGATTGTACCACAGCCTTAACTCTTTCCCATTTTGAAACTGTTTAATTCTTACGTTTCTCTTAGTGTGATCAAAATCAGCTTAAACGAGTGTAATACATAATGCATCAACAAAATTTTGGATGTATTTATTTATTAACGATGAAGTCACACACTTGCACGTTTAGTTTTCAAATAAAATTGTTTGCCATTTCTCTGCCATGGGATTAAATCATGATTATCGTGTCTACAATGACACGATAATCATGATCATGAAAATTCAATAGTTTTGTAACATTCAGACAATTTATTTTTCACTTCTATATTAAAAAGGCTTCCCTTGCTGTTTGCAAGTGCATTTTTTACATTTGCATGTCCCATATTTGGATAAGAACTTTGGCCCGGTGACGCGTGCTTCCACCAAAACACGTAAAAATTCTTAGAGCGTTTTCACATCACCCGATCCGATATCGGTGTCGGCCCCGACACCGATATCGGGACAAGTAAAATGTATGAAATATGTATCTGCCTTTCACATTATCCGATACGATATCGGATATGGGACGTAATGATTGCTGTTATCTTTGTTTTACTATTTTAGTGTTAAAATACAAAAAAGTGGAAAGACAAGTTATCATCTTGGATTTCCCTTTTTTCCGCCACCGCGTTGATTACTCTAAGCACTATTTTTATTGATTAAAAAACGCCATTTAAAAAAAGAACACGTACAAAATCGCGAGTCAAGAAATAACAAATTTGACCTGCCGATAACATCATCAATATGTGAAGACACACCGATTTCGGATGTCGGCTATCGGCTATCGGCCCTTATACCGGATATCGGATCGGATATTTGACGACTCTGTATGAAATAAAACAGGGAGAAAAAAACAGCCCTTGACGAGTTTCTTGCCGGTTCTTCTCGTTACAAGGTCTCCCGCCGTAGGGTTTGTGAACCGATGGCGTAGCTTCTTTGACGTTCATAAGTGCTTGTAACAGCCTAGACTGAATAAATGATATTGACTTTGACTTTGACTTTGACTTTGATAAGTGAGAAAACGCTCTTAGTTATTATTGTCTTTGGATTTTTCTACATAATACCTATATGGTTAAAAAAATATCATTATTTCCCATATTTCTCCAATCTTAATACACATATCTCGCCAAAGAATTTGGTCAATCAATATTCATTGACAAGTAAATTGAAAAACTCATTCGTTCTCTTTACGTGAAACGCTTTCATGATGAATCATACGCAATTATTGACAGCATATCAACTTTACAAGTTGCAATAATATCTCCGTCTGAAACTGTTTCACGCTTGATCCAACTTAATTATCGAATATTATAATTTATTTTGGTATACAGATAAACACGGAGGTGGATATAGTTAGGCTTCCTTTTATAGCAAAAATAAATAGTAGGTACTTGTTGAAAGAAACGGGGCACTTAAAAAGTTAAAGTTTTTATAAAACAGAACTATTACAATTGTTACATGTCGATCGACTAGTGACGAAATAAAATTATGGTAATTATTAACATTTTTAAAGTCCACACTGTTCGGTGACAGATCTTAGGAAAATAAGGCCTTAGGAATGAGCCATAACCTACCACTCACACCCAATATGGATTGGTGGGTATTGACTTATATGTCACCCATATCTTGGCTAACCATAGTGAAGCTTGTTAAACATATGCAATCTTAATTCAATCCTAACTAAATCTATAAATACGTTAGTGTGTTTATTTGTCCTCACTTCACGCCCTAACTATGCAACCAACCGACTTGATTTTTGACATAGAGTAAGTCACAGACATAGAGTGGAGTAAGTTGAAAGAACGCAGAGTAACAAAGGCTACTTTTTATTTCGATATTCCCACGGGAACGGCGAAACTGCGGGCGGAAGCTAGTTCAATATATTTATTGCAATAAAACTCACGCACTATCGAGCTCCTTAATCTAAATATGGCTATCAAAAAGAAAAAAGTTTGAATTTCGACGGGTGTTCACAAGGCTTGGTAGCTCAATTGAAAGAGCAGTGGGCCGGATACTCAGAGGTTGCAGGTTTAAATTCCACCTGAGAATTACTTGTGAGCAGTATTCTACTAGTATTTTTTTATTATTAAAATTTACATGAAGTTTGAGAATTATGAAGCGACTTTGGTTTAAAAAACGCGAATGTCTGTCCGTCTGAAGAAACGGTGAAAATTTCTGCGCCTCGATTTGAAAATCAAATCGATATGTGATTTTAAATTTAAATACGATAAAAAAAACTCCGTTTAATCGTGGCCTGTTTAAAGAGATCCGATTCTTTTACATATGGAGATATGGACGAAAAAACTCATAAAAGGACTGAATACTCGAGAAGCCAATTGTGAAAAAAACAAATAACGTGGAAGTAAACTCCGCACAGAAATTGTGTCTTTAAAATTATAATTAAAATATTAAAAAGTACTAAATAGAACAAAAGTTTTAGCAAAGAATACTAAAACTATTACTTTGTGGTTTAGTGGTAATACCAGTGGTATCAGACTCAGAGGTTCCGGGTTCTATTCCCAGTAGGGTTACATACTGTTCGACGACCTTCGTGGTAGAGTGGTACGTACACCGGTTTCAAGGTGTCGCTTACTCTGAGGACCCGGGTTCAAATCCCAGTAGGGGCAAATGTTTGTATGATGAATATGAGTTTGTGTACCTGAGTCATGGACGACTATATTGTTTTCAGCGTTGTTGTGTTTCAGCAGTAAGCGTTCGTTCACACGGAAGTTTCTTAATAAAGCGTTCGGTTTTTTTTCAATGCGAACTTCAGACGTAAAAAGAACACACAGCCATAGAGGTCATATGGTCTATTTGAATCGTTAGAAATAACGTGCGATAAAAAGCTCCAACGCGCGTCCAAGAAGCTCTCGTGCGAACGTGGTCATAGAGATAAGCCGGCCAGTTCCTTAGTGGTTGAGGATTCCGGTGAGGATTATTCTCTGTAGTCAAACTTCAATGACGCCACACTGCTGAGGTAGTTCTTACAATAAAATTTAATGAATGTCTAACAGCTACTTATCTCAGATCAGTATCCGTTATTTATTATAAACATTATCCCATCACTTTTGGCATTACAAACCAATATTCTAATTCAAACGCGTTTACGCCAGTCATTATTGTCCCGTCTTGATTGGATTCAGCCACCGAGCCATTATAAATTGTTGAAATGGGCCTCATTGATTTCGAGTTGTCACAATTAAGATGCCAATTGGACCACCCACTGGACTCTCATTGCGATTCATTCACGATTCAACTTTTGCAATAAGACTGCCGCGCGTCAAATATACGACGCCTTGCGATATAATTAAAATCAATCTGATCGGCGCTGTGTTTTTAATTGAATCTTTGCGCTATATAAAAGCTTGAATATAGCCTAAAGTTTAGGTCATATAAAATCTCCAAGTGATAAGATGGTTTTTAAGATTTTTGAGTTCAAAAACTAAAAAAAGTAAAAATCCTGTTTCTAAGCTATGTATGGATACTCGATGTTTATTATACGATTCACTTAAAAAATATATTTTTAATTTTGCTTTATTTTTCTTGTCTTTGGACTAAAAATCTCAGAAACCGTATCAGAGATTTGATCACTGAAAACTTTTGATTGTAATTACTTACTCCTGTCGATTGACATGCGTTTCAGTGCTGGCCGCCGAAACACATTTTTTTCTAAAATGGCGGAATCTATAGGTATACCAGCCCCCTAATTGTCTAATTTCAAAATCTATCACAATCCCTTTCAAATATATTGTGATTGTGATAGTGATATATGGAATTGTGTAACTTATAGTCGCAATCACTTTCAGAACGCATGATGTTTTAAATGACACTTCATTTGACATTTCTCCATACATTTGAAAGATATTTTCGAGTGTCACTTTGCTAGACACTTCAATTTCATTCATGCAATACCTTTAAAAACGCGTCCCGATCACAATCCCTATCAAATGTCAAATATGACGGTTTGAAGTATGTAAACGTCTTACAAATGACGAATTGAAAGGGATTGCGATAGATTTTAAAATTAGACAATTAGCCCCCAGGTTCCACACAAAAATGTCCGAGCCCCTTTTGCGTTGAGTTTATTGATATTAAATATATACGTATAAAATAAAATAATAATAGTGGCCAATTCCATTCCCGACATAAAAAAAAACAAAAACATAAGTTTTCATACCAGTTCTTCCTCTGAAAGGCCTCGCAATTTGTGTTATTTAAATCCAGTAGTTTATTTTTGCTATAAAATCGCAAATGATTTAAAATAATTTAACTGTTAGTTTAATAGTCAAGGAAAACAATTTTGCTATACGTAGAAACTATACACATCAAAAATGTTAGTGACCACTTAATGTTTTTTATACAAAATCTGTTTTCGTAGAGGGATTACTATATTGTATACAATATTTTATATTGGTACGTTTTGAAAGCTTGAACGTTCAACATTTCGGCTCTGTTTTTCATTCTTTTTCTTATCGAGTGAGGATTAGTGGCCACCTCTGTGTCAGAGTTTATCAAGCCGCCAATACGGCCTCTGACTTGGCTTAACGACTGTAATCAAATGACAACAGCCGGGACTGACGGTTTAACGTGCCCTCCGAAGCACGGAAGCGCTCAGTTATAATGCCACTTTACGGTCACCCACCCGACACCTGACCGGGCCGAACTTTGCTTAACAAAGGTGATCGAATACGATCAGTCTGTCAAGTGCGGCCATGAGTGTTCGTTTTTCATATGGTTTTTAAACAACTTACTTCAAAATTTACGAAAATGGCATTTTGTACCTATGATAAACATTGAGTGATCGCAGAATTTTTTTGATGTGTTTATTCAGTACGAGATATTACAAAAAAACTTCTAAGAGAAAAAAATGTTTGCAAAAAGTGGTTGAATAAAAAAAAAAAGCGTACTTCAAACAGTGGAAGTAGATATTATATAAGTACTACATAACGTAAATTATTAACTAGTTAACGCTTGTTGATAATTTTTATTGACGCTAAAATCTTTGTTTTTGGGGTTTCCTGCGAATAATTTCCTAAAAAGCCTTATTCAAGAATTTATCAATTTTACTTATCAACAATTTTTTTCTGTTCGAAAGAGGTTTAACAAGCAGGTATCATATTATTTTAATTATTATTGATCTATGCAAGCCAAGCCACGTTTAGAATATCACTTCATTGAATTAAATCAAGTACCCCTATTTTTTTTTAATTTCAATATGAAATAAAACAATATATAATGACATCTCAAAAACGTGACTACTTATTATCATATATCATCGTATCATAGTTTTATTCGTATAAAACTCAATTTCCGCTTTATTTTGTAAGTAACTTCAACTGCTTTCTACTGAAGTTTTAATAATTTATAAGATGTATAAGATATTATAATTCTAAGACACGTGGATTCAAGGTAACCGTTTCATGATCAATTTTTTTCACGTCTGGTGTTGTGTAATGTTTTACTTTATTAAAGTAAAATGAGAGGATTATACAATATCAAAGAAAATATCAAATATTTTAGTATTTTGATGTTCTGCGTTGTTTTCGAAATTGACAAAATAAACTTCACTTTCAGTGCCCTTGGAGAATAAATAAAGTGGAAAACATTATTTTATATTTTGCATTTACAGTTTATAAAATGATTATGATACATTTTAAATAGAAAAATATTGGAAAATAACCACTCGGCCACAAGTGAATTCTCAGATGGCACAAGTGCATTCACTTTTTTGGAAGAATTCTCGTTCTGAATCTGAGTTTCTGAATTCAGTTGTTATTTTCCAATATTTTTCTATTTAAAATTTATCATAAGTATAAAAATGGCATTCATAAATGCAAAAAATAAAAAATCATAAATTATAAAATGCTTTTTTTGTAAACAAAACCTCAAACTACTTAGACTGAACTTGAACCATCAACTTTAATAAATTTTTCTATTAATCTTCACTTTTTGGTTCCGTGTCGTAAATTTTTGTAATTTTATTTATATATTTTATTTCAAATTTAATTGATGTATTTATCTCATTCCTGATCGATTTGTTGGAATGCTCTATCATTTTGATAATTTTCTAATTTTTATGCATGCAGTCTTCACCTATTATTGTAATGACATCTAACTATATCTTTTTAAATTTATTCCTTAGGCTTTAACGATATTTATTAAGTTCGTGTTCAAATAAATAAATTAATTTTATGAGATCGTTCTCTTCATGCCGCTAGCTTCACTAGAGTCACTAAGTTGCCCGAATTCTTTAGATAAACTCGCATATTCTGTCCTAAATGTCAATGAAATATTTCCACAGAATATCACCTTAACCTAACTTCTTACGTTTTCCTTGAATTGATTCACCATTAAACGAAATACTGACGATTGTACAGTCAACGGCAGTACAGCTTAAACAAAATGTCATATTTCTACTGACAATTCGGAACTCAACGGCTTACGTCTAAGTTGATTGAATAAAGGAGATATTTCATTTTCGGCTATGACACTGTACACCAGTTCTAAATTTTTTAAATAAAATAATCTAATATATATATATAAAAATGTATGTGAATATTGATTATATTTTTTTTTGGTTAAAATACCATGGACAGTTAACGGCAGCTACGGATTAACATATCTGTCAAATTTCTCGAATCGACTTTGACTAATAGACATATACCGTTGAGTTCAGATTTGTCTGTAGTAATTTGACATTTTGTATAAACCGCGTAGTTACTTTTGGCAGTACAAAAATAAGTCCAATCAAAGTAAATGATCGAAAAAAAAAATTGAATATTGGTGCCATATAGACCTTTGGATCGCAGAAAAGTATTTTGTACTTGAATATTAATAATAATAATAGTTGCATATAGTTACACCAATTATCTAGCCCACGTTAAGTTTCATGAAGAACTTATGTTATGGGTACTAGAAAACCTACTTAATAAACACCCAGACCAAAACAAATAGACATGTTCATGCACACAAATATTTGTCTTGTCCGTGGATCGAACCAAGGCAGGGTTAGTACCCCTGCGTCAAACAGGTAGTCAAAATTACTTAAAAACATTGTAAATGCTTAGATAATACTGTATAATATGCTCACCTTATTTCGGAATAGTGTACGCTGTCATAGCCGAATCTCCATACAAAACTGACACTACTCTTTTAACAATTTTGAAAAGTCGTACCTGCTGTAGACCGTACTCATATCAAGGCCGATATTCGTTATTCCGAGTAAAAATTCAGTTAACCTCATCTCCATCGAGCTAACTGGAACATTGCGCAATTGGATTATCATTTGAATTGAAATCTTTATAGAACAAAAATTTGCTTATAAATCGGTGTTTTTCTCGAAAAGTAAATCCATGTGTTACGTTAAAGTTGGTCAGGTGACTGAAATATTTTTAATTCATTTAATCTATTGATTATTGTGTTTTTTTAATAATCTTGATTGTTTAGCTACTATTTTTTCATTCCCTGTAATGTTATTTTTTTGTAGGAGTTCGAGAAGAGGCGATTTGATATCTTCTTCTTTGATTAAATTGGTTTGGAATAACTTTAGTTTACAAAGCCAATTGAACCTATATTACCATTCCCTAAAATATTAAGAGAAGAACTAAGTACTTATTGCTTATTTTACAATTTCCGGTAATCCAATATCATAGTTTAAAAATACGTACTAACACGTTATAATTAAAATATTGCTTCAGATTTAAAAGCTAATTTTAGCTTCCTACCATTTTTTTTATATTAATGGAAAAGCTGTTGCTTATTTTATAAATAATCTTATCTAAGTCTGTCTAACAATGTTGTCAGCATTGTTGTGCTCCGGCAGATATACATGAGATAGTCAGGCGCGCTTCCATCTTCAGCCTTATCATTACTTAACATCAGGTATGATGAAGGTTATGGAGCCCGTGGAGCAGTGGTTTTTAGGAAACTTTTTCTCGGGAAGTATTAGGATTAATAATAATAATAATAATAAAACATTTATTTCAGAAAACTGGTTCCATTTTTGTGTAGTATTAAAGGAATAATATATTATTTAAATGAAATACCGTTTCGTGTTCTACTATTTGTGATATAAACGATTTCTATATATCTAAAAAAAACTCTACTAGTGAACCGGGAAGTTACCCCGATTGTAACTACGTATGGCATATCATATCCTGTCATATTTTCATCAAAATCCGTTCAGCTGTGTTTGAGTGACAAAAACTTTCACATATATAAATTAGTAGGATATTAGCAAGAAAACTGATAGGTGGCGCCTACTTCATAATTGAGAAGATATTACATGAGTTCATTGAACTTTACTTAGGAGCGTATCAAACAGCTGTGAATCTAAAAATACCAATAAGTTCAAAATCAATCTAAGCGGTACAGTTAATAGAAACTAAAATAAACATCTCATAAAGATCCATAGCAGATTTTTCGCGGTTTACACTTATTCTGTCAAAGAATAATAAACATCTGGCTGTGTTAAACTTCGGCCAGAAAATAGGAATGCAGCGGTGAAAGATAAGTAAATAAATAAACTTGCAAATTATGTTGTATACTATATACTGAGGAGGAAAAAGAACTGAGAAATGAGACGGTGCAAGCTACTAAGCGAGGTACACATGAGTCCGGTAGAAACGGCATTTAGGTAAAACAATTTATGAATAGTTGATTAAAGTTCCATTGCAAAGTGAATGATGGTAAAATGTCCGTTCGTTCGTTCTTCTTAAAATTAAAAGCTGTGCTCTTGTCGCCAGAGTATCAATTTTACGTTACCCTTGTTTATTTCTCTACTTCTTCTATTTTTTTTTAATAGTGTCTTCTTATTAGAAACTTAACAAAAAAAAAATACGAGGAGAGAAGAGAGTACAACAGTCTTGCTTTCCGCAAAGAAAGTGTTATACAGAAAACAATAGTGTGCGTTTCCACTGCTAATAACAAAAGTAGAGCTGTGTGTCCAATATCGCCACGCTTATCAGGCGGGTTGGCGATCGCAGTATGGCCCAGTTTGTAGGAGACGCTGCTGCCCGTCTCCTGAAGGCGGAGTCCCTTAGTCGCCTTTTACGATACCCACGGGATGAGAGGGGGTAGTGCTATTCTAAGCCGACACTACACAGCAAGAAAAAAGGTAAGAAGAAGCATTTCACGCATTTAGTATTGAAAGAACTTGTAATGAAAATGTAAAGAAATTCAAAAACATACGATGGGAAATAGATTTTTTCTGTATTTCATCCAAAAGGGTGGGAACGCGTGACAGCCATCATACTATTTAAACCTATTTCTTGATCTATGGTTCTACTTGTTCGGCGGTGAGTATCTTAAGGTATATTTATTCGTATTAATTACTAATTTCTACAATAATTATAACTGAAAATTTTAATACCTATTATATTGTTGCCATCCATTTCGCAAGTGAGTACCCGGCTTAAGTATCCGGAATTAGTCTAAACAAATCGGCTGATATTTTATTCAAATCGCTTCCAAACATGTTGGCGTTTCACACAAAACGTAAGAAGTTAGTTGAGTTTAAAATACTTTAAGATGAAAATAGAAGAATCCACTAATCTAAATATATTTGATTGTTACAATAAAATAATAATGTAGTTATGATTATAATGGGAAAAATATGATCTGCGTTATTGTGCTCAAATGCTAATGGCTAATGGGCAAAAGAACAGGAGCTTTATTACCACCGGTATTATCAACACCTAAACGCTCATTAACCCGACTGGATATAGAAACTTTACTTCGGAGATCGCGATACCATGAATACCAAAGCAAACTTTATTTGTCATCAGTTTTAATTACAATTTTTTCTATTTCTATAAATAAATCTAAATTGCTTTATAGTTAAACGTTACTTACATACTATCACAAAAAACTTTCCAACGATTATCTTCAAATCAATCTCCGTCCAATTATATGATTATTTTATCTTAGAAATCGAAAGGGAAAAGTTCACCGCACTAAAATTGTTTTGTTCTTAATTTGTGAAAAGAAACTGTATTTTAAAACGAATTCTTCAAATTAGTGGTTTTTGCTCTAAAGCTTATTAAAATTATAAAATTAGATTTGGTCTGGAAGTGGTTGGTACTGTGGAGATCGTATATGTCTCCGCACTACAAGGAGGCCGCTACACCGCCGTTGCTGGCTGGTATTGATTATAGTAAAATTAAGAAAGCGAGGCCCGTCGTGCGAAGACATGGATGGTCGCCTTGTCAATTAAAAATATAGATTATTGTAAAAATAATAAGATAATAATTGAATATAGAAACAGTACAGAATTAAACATCGTTTTAATTCGATAATAGAGCCGCCCCAAGTACTATGATCAAGGAAAACAAAAAAATTAAGCTAATTAAGTAAAAATAAACCATTTCCAATTAAGTGCCATTAAGTTTTGAAACTTATGAGAATTTTTACACCGCAATGTTAAAATCGTTAACTGACTGTCTTTTTTGTTATTAACAACTCTCTCTTACCTCTTAGCTTTCATCATACCTGATGTTAAGTATTGATAAGGCCGAAGATGGAGGCGAGCCTTTCCCGGAATCCTCATCACTGAAGAACTGGTTATCTTATCTCTAACTGCCGGAACACAACACTGCTGAAAACATTGTTGTTATGGCATCAGGCTTAGATAAGATGGTGGTAGCTAGTCTACTACCAACCAAACCAAATACAATATGTACCCCGCTGGGCATCGAACCCGGGACCCCTGGGTCTGATACCGGTGGTTGTTACCACTAGACCACAGAGGCGGTTAAAACAAAGACTGGGTGATATATCAACGCACAGCCCAAACTGTTTGATGTAGAGATTTGATTTGATTTGATAGCGGATGGAAAGTCTGTCAGTTTTGAATGATCTTCAAATTTTGTATTTAGATTGAGGATTGAAAATAAACATTTATCTGTCTCGGCCTTTGATAATTCCCCTCCAAGAAATCTCCATTATTTCAAAAGTAAAAATCACTCATATTTCTTATTAGGTTTATGGTTGGATATTAAATATAAATAAACAAAAACATATTTTGCAATTTTCTGGAAATCAACCCCTAAGGGGGTAAAAGGGATATTTTTTTTTAAGTTGGTATGGGTGTCGTTATTGAGGTTTTACGGGATGCTGATTGCAAAAATGACATTGATTTTGAAGTCCGACGCGGTGAACATGATTCAACCCTTAAAGGTTTGAAATGGGGGTTCAAATTTGGTATTGAAAAATATATAAAACAAATGTTAAGTAAAACTTTTTATAAAAAAAAATAAGTCCCAAACCGTCACTAATAACTTTATGTCAACTGCTCATCACCTTTTACAAAATGTTGCTTTTCCCGGTGCAGGGACGTTAATTATTGAAGAGTTCTCCTGGTACTTCATCATCAGCTCCACTTTATCACATGCATTGAGACGAGCATAAATTGCTTATGAACCATATTAAAGTCATCGTGTCGCTTCCGTGACATTCTGAGTATTTAATAGTTCCGATGACCATTTGTGGTCTTCAGCATCTGTTCATCTGCTCCACCAAATGGTGCTTAATGGAAGCAAATGCACAAGTTACTAAAGAAAACATGGAAATCGATATAGGTGTGCCTATAGTATTTGGAGAGTTCCCTCGATTTCACCAAGATCCCATCATCAGATTCTGTCTAGACTTTAATGGGACCAATTCGAAAGTACACCCTTCCAAACAAAAGAATAGTTATTCAAATCTGTTCATAAATTGCCGAGTACTGAGGTAACAATCACAAATAAACATACGCACGAATTGATAACCTCCTTCTTTTTTGAAGTCGGTTAAAAATAGCGATTTTGATCGCGATAGCTTTGGAATCTTTCTTAAAATACTTGGCAACATGAAATACTTTTCAACAACTTTTATTTATTATTATTATTTTACAAAGTCGGCCGCGGAAGCTAGTCTTTTATAAAACTTTTTGTATGTAAAAAGACTGATGTAGGTACTCTAAACGATACTTTTTTTACTTGACTTACTTGATGGAACTCGTAACTGTCGCTTACTAACTGCGAAACCCTACATCATCTTTGTTTTTTCCGCAAATAATGCCACACTATGTACTTATACCGACTTCTCTACACGTGTTTCCGTCGCCCCCACACGGAGCATCCTCAGGAGTTGTTATTCTGTTCAAGTAATTCTTCTTTCAGCGAAAGATAGTAGGATATTTTGTTACTATGGTTACCTTTCCTATCTTACCTAAATTATACTAACTTGAGGTAATTTTTAAATTTTTTATTACGAAATAAGGCAGGGAGAAAAAAAAACAGCTCTTGACGATTCTCTTGCCGGTTCTTCTCGTTATAAGGTCTCCCGGCGCGCCGCAGAGTTTGCCAACCGATGCCATAGCTTCTTTGACATTCAAGTGCTTGTAACAAACAGCCTAGACCGCAGGCTTACACTGAATAATGTTATTGGATTTGAATTTGAATTTACACTACCCTTTACTACGTTTTTAACCGACTTCAAAAAAGGAGGAGAGAGATTTTTATAATTCTTTTTTTATCTGAAAGAAGATGGTTTATGTGTGGTCCCATATAATTTTTACGAAGATCTGGCTAGTAGTTTTTTCATAATCTTGAAAAATATCAATCACCTTTTGGCAAGTAGTCGTTTACCTAGATGACATTGTTGTGTATGGGCTGATTTTTAATGTAAGTAACGGCACATGATGTAACTAAAAAAATCTGAAATAAAAACATTTTATAAAAAAAATTCAAACCGACTTCAAAAAGTAAAAAATAAAACTTTTGGAGTCGGTGCTAGCTAGCTAAGGCCAAAAAAATATATAGTTAATAGAAGTGCAATGTAGAATGCCCTGGCTGGCACCGACTCCAAAAGTTTTATTTTTTACTTTTTGAAGTCGGTTTGAATTTTTTTTATAAAATGTTTTTCTTTAGCCGTCTTATAAGAAATTTTGTGGTTGCGCAAAATATTGCCGCTGCCTCGTGGCCGTATTGTGAGCGTAACTTAAATATCTTTGTCACTATTTAAGGGATTTTGTGGTCGCAAAACATTTTCGCTGCCACGTGACCCATGATAGTCACCATGTTTTTAACCTTGACCTTCTTTCGCGTACACCAAAATCTAAAATGGAATACACGAGAAGCAAGCTAATAAAACCCCGTAATAACTTGGCTTAGAAAGTGAAGTATGCGGGCTATTTCAAAACATACTATTTTAAAACCTATCGGAATCCAACGCGCGAGTCATTCTTGCAATTTGCTGGTTCATTGCAACTTCCACATTGTATAAAGTACTAATATCGGTCATCAAATACTTTGTTGTGTAAGTTGAAACGTGTAGCGAATTACCGAGTCTTTTAATCTAAGTTTAACAAAGTCTTATTTATAATACTATAAAGCTCTTTTGATTTAAACTGTAAGTACTCTTAATATGCTATTAAGCTGCTGATAGTAGCTAAATGCCAAGTTTGCTAACTCAACACAACGTCGGATGCACAGTCCATGTCGGTCAAACAAATGGATAGTTTACGTTAAAGTTGATAAGTAAATGACAATTTTTCAAAACTCTTAGCAGGAAATTTTTTTCATCAACAGAATAACCCAGAACCTTCGAGAATGTACCTTCTTATATTTACTCATGTCGTAGGGAAATAAATATTTCCTACTTAGGTATGAAGCCATCCATGTAGACACGAAACAGCTCGGCTCATAGGCCTAGCACGAATAACACACACACACAACTGTCGTAAAGGTATTTATATATTTTTTTTTTAAATATGTGGATACAAATTTATAACAAACTACCTGACAATATTAAAATACTGAATGGTAATATGTTCAAAAGAGACCTAACAAAATGGCTGAATGAAAAATGTTTTTATAGTGAAAGAGAATACATGGACATTGAAAAATAATTTTGACTATCGTGTAAGTACGCTTGAAATCTTTTTGTACCATCTCTAACATTAATAATTTGACCATGAATTTTGACATTTAACATGACATTTAATTTTGTAAGTATAGCATGTACCCTGATAAAAATTTGCACGCCTGCTTGCACGTTAAATACAATTACAAATAATATTTTGATCTCTATACTTACAACGTATATATGCAAATAAATGATTTGATTGATTGATTGATTGAAGTAAATTAAAACGGAACTACATTTTTCTATACATTTTTAGACATTACGTGCTCGATACTATTTCGATAGTTTTTCGTGGTTGCCCTTGCCTATGACCAGCTTCGCATTTATTTATATTGATTTTTTGCTAGTATGAGACTTTGCACACATTATTCAAAATCTAGTGATACTGTAATCTGGTATCGCTGTTTTTTCTTGAGTTTGCTATTTACTATAGCTTTTTTTATAAAATAAAATTATAAATTCATGAGTGTATCTTCATAAATTACATGATCATACAATAACGTCAGAGGTCACTTACAAACAAATGATAAATATAAGAATTCCCCACATTTCCGTGACATTTACGATGTGTACGTGTCTGCTTTTCGTCGTTTGTTATCGCTTAGCAAGTTTGATGTGATATAAAAAAGAAGTGGTTTTAAATACCTCGCCCTTTTACGAAGTCGGTTAAAAACATTGTTATAAGGTGCTTGATTTTTTTTATTACATTTGAGATTGGTTTTAGTAAATCTGATGACACAAAATTTAAGATCAATTCTGGATACTTTTTGTACAGTTAGTCATAACGTCGGGCTTCATATGCATTACGAAAATAGCAGCTTTAACGAGCTACATAAGGGCGCTCTCAAGGTTAAGCTGTAAAGCTGCTATTGCAGCTAACTGTTGTTGACTGTACTTAGTAGATAGGCAAGCGCTTGCCCGCTATCTCGGCTGATGGTTATCGATGGCAGTTTGTGAAAAGTGGTAAAGTCAAAGGCTGCGCTGATAATCTAACGAGAACTCGGTTCACATTCAGTTTCGTCGCTATTGCGGCTGTCATACAGTATGGAAATGTGACACTAATGACAGCCACGAAACTAGTTGCTAGGTGATTTTTTGTTACATAATCAGCCTGTTTCATGCTGGTCCGCAGTCACGGGTGCGTATTAAATTGGCGAAAATTCATAATACATACGACCGAAAAACCCACGCACTAAACACCTATTAATATAAATGTCGATATCCGATAGACCGAAACTTGAAACACCAATTATCAAATGACCGATAGTTCAAAATCCCGAAAGTTAAAATGCCGATATACCCACTTGTAGTTCGTAACTAACATATTCGTGATCGACCAAATGTGAGAGGTAGTAGAATAAAAAAGTATAGTAGGTATTTCAAAATGTGTTAGACAGATATTCATAAGTTAAACAAGTTTATACTTTTTTTTTATATCTCGAGCTAACTTGGATGGATACCGGTGCTTGGTAAAACCTAAAAAGGTTTATATAGCACTGTAGAGGTAAGAAAACCAATTAATTGTCGTAATTTAAGTGTTTGTAATAATAAAATAATAATAATAATATAGTTCGAAATCCCAAAAGTTAAAATGGCGAACAGCGCGGGTAGGTATAGGTTTGTAAGTTCGCATCGTAATCATTGCAATGGTTCTTTGAGATGAAGAAAGGCTTATTCCTAGTTTTATGGAAAAACTAAAAAAAAATCCATTTCGATTTCCCACGGCACATAGCATCATGAGATGAGTCACTCACTAACGACCTCTCGCGGCCATAACAATTATCTTTCTGCAAGGGAAATGCCATCTTCGCAGATCGTTGACGAATCGAGCGAAAATACACCTAGTACCAAAGAGATAGAGTCGGTTTTCCATTGATGGGGTAAATTACATATGAAAATTGGCCTGTCGTCAAGCAGTCTGAGGCGTGCAACGGGTCACGTCGAACAAGACTGGTATGAATTTACTCAGTATTAAAAGTAATTTACAATGTTGCTAAGTCTATACTCCGTTTTATTAACATAAGAAATTTAACTCTCGTAGAAGTAAAAAAGAATGTGTCAAATTGTCAAATAAGTTTTTGGAAATTGTAGTAGTACAATGAACAGCAAATCAGTTTACAAAACTATATTTCTTAAACTGTGAAATTCCTTAAATTTCTTAAAGTTGAGATCGGGATCGTCTGAGGAAGACTGATATCTATCTTCTATACGAAGCCACATTTGGCCCACGTGGTGGGTAATGGCTCATTCTCCTAATCCATCCATAAGGAAGGCCAGTGCCTCAGCAGTGTGGACATTAAAAATGGCAGATGACGACAGGCAGTCGTAATACAAATGTAAAGCCGAACGTTCTGTCGACTGTACAATTTTACACGTGTCCCATCACACACGAGCGGTCGGTCATCAGTTAATTGGCTATCAGGCAAATAATTTTATCATTGTACTAACGTCCGAGGGAAGTACAGGCAGCAGCAACTGAACGTGTGCCTATGTACAATCGGGGAACTTCCCGGTTGACCAGTAGAGATTTGGGAAACGTTTTCTTAAAGTTAAACAAATAATTTATTATTCAAATGATATTCCTGTTAATGTTCAATTATTTGTGATATAAACGTTTTTTATACCGTGTGGGGCCTAGAACCGGGAAAAATATTGAAAAGAGACTCTCTAGAGTATAAGTGTTTATTTTGAAAAGATTCCAGGTAATCAAAACCCATGCATTACTCACAATAAGAATTTAAAGTTACGATTCATAATCAGTGTATAATTGTAAAACGATATTATCGCTAACGTTGCGAACTTATCATGGTACAGGGACAATAAAAAAACTTACCGCAAAACACCATGATATCACTATTCATTAGAAAATTTACCTTTATCATCTTGAATAGCAACAGTCCCCTCTACTTCCCACAGCTTAAAATCTCTGTTTAAAATAATTAAAATCTGTAGTTTATTATTAAATATCGCAATGATAGATAACTGTTTACAATTTTATCCTTCATGCATAACATGTCATTTCAATCAATACCAAGTATACTCTTTGATTCAGAGATGGAATTATTAAGTACTAGTACGTAGTACCTATTAATTCCATGGATTCTACGTTTTTTACATTATGATCTTTTTAAAAAGAATATCATAGTGTAATAAGAGTGTGAAAATCAAATCCTACTCTGTAAAAAACTTAACTGGTCAACCGGCAGGCAACTCGGCATGTACAATTGAACTACCTAGGTATGTATCTGAAATTCTGAAAGAACTTCGAATGACAATCAGTAGCAATATTTACAAATATCTATACATTTCTGTCTGCTTTGTTGAAAATTGCATAGATGTAGATTTTACTAGCGGCCGCCAGCGGTTTCACCCGCGTGGGTTCCGTTCCCGTGGGAATATAAATAAATAAATAAATAATTGTAAACAATCACTCTAGCCCTCGTTAAATTTCATGAAGAACTTGTATTATGGATACTAGATAACGGAAAAACATACTTATATACTTTTTTGTAAATACATAAGTAATATACATATTAAACGCCTAGACCAAGACAAATAGACACGTTCATGCACACAAATATTTGTCTTGTCTGGGGATCGAACCCGGGATCCGCGCAGGAGGCGGGTTTAGTACCCCTGCGCCAAACAGGTCGTCAAATATCGCAATAAAAAGAAGCCTATGTGTAAGTCTACTACTTGAAGTCTCTATACACCAATTTTAATTAAGTATTTTTTGCGTGAAAGAGAAACAAACTAACAAATAAACAAACTGACACACTTTTGCATTTATAATATTAGTAAGATTAATATCACCATGGATAGGCCTAACTGCCTCGTAATTCAAACCACGCTAACCCAGCTACCAGAAAAAACCTTGGTACGAATTATCGAATATTCGATATCATTACTCATCCAAAATTTCAAAGAAACCCAGAAGCAAAAAGTAGTACTGATAAAAAAGTACCACAGTCTGACCGTAAGGTACTTACTGTTGCGTCATACAACAGGTTTTATCATTACACGTATAAAAAACTTGCTTCAACGTCTTACGCGTAATAGGTTCAGCTGCTAATAATAAGAGGCCTAGTAAACCCAGCGATGTAGACGGACACCATCGTAAGTTTCGAATCCGTTTTGAGTTACTGAGTAGTTATACAGATTATACGTTACGCTAACCACGTGTCCTGTGTAGGGCGACCAAGAATTATGGACATTATGATTTTGTTACAGAAACTACAGTTATTTAAGATACCTACCTACAGTTGTTTTTAACCAGCATTTTAGAAAATGAATAGATTCGCTTTAAACTTTTTTTTAATGCATTGCACTCCATATTCTTTTCAATGTTTCAATAAAACGTTATTAACTAACAGTCGTAACAAGTCCATTGGAATTTGAAAAGAAAATAAATTGATAAATCTTGTGTTATCTTCTAGTAAATGATTAGCGAACAAATGAAAGTCACGTAAAATTTTCTTACTCGTAAAGTTAAATGTTTAGGGATTCTTTATAACGTTAGCCAAGTTCATTTACGTTTAAAAAACTAACAATATATTTTCCCTCATGACAGAGAATTTCCAAATGAATACGCTAGCGTAGTAAAATATTATAATATCATTAACAAATAACATACAAAGTAACATTGTAAATATTTACTTTAAAGACCTACTCAAATAAGACAACCATGCTAATGACTACAATGATAAGGTATCGAGAGCTGATAAAGAAATAGGGTGTGTGCATCACGTTTCTAACATCCATTGAGTAGATGCTAGACGAAACTCTACAATGAAAAGAACAGAGACAATACAAAATAGCCCTTGACGAGTTTTTTGCAGGTTCTTCTCTCTTCTCTCGCCGTAGAATTATTTTGCTTATGAACGGCGTAGCTTCTTTGACGTTCCTAAGTGCTAGTAACAGCTTAGACTGAACCAGTTACTCACTACAGAAAATTCACTCACTCACCATCATGGTGTACAAATGTACAAATGCTCCAGCTTCCATTTTCTTCAACATTAGTTATCCTATAGATCAAGCGAAATATATCTTTGAGGAGCAAAAAGAGATAAAGCTACATAACTTGCTATCAAGGCAGAATATATATTTGTATTAGGACAACACACGCTACCTACTGTATCACCAAGCAGGCTTAAACTTGCCAGTGCCTGTTTATCTATTTAATCTCTGTTCCCTTTTATATCTCTGTAAAATCAGTATTTGATAGTAGGTCTAGGTGTGTGCGTCACGTTTCTGACATTCGATAGTTGACAAAGCTTTCTCAGCCTTTATCGCTTATCAAAGTGTAAATGAGATTAAAATGTGTGAAAGTTTCATGACACTTTAGGTTATCATTCAGATTTAACCTTGAAGAACCTTTAAATAAATTTATTACATTCTCCGGCACATCTAGCCCACCCCGTTATTTTCATACAAACATGCTCAATGTGCGACTTTACCTACAAAAATGTCAACATATTTCTGCAAAGATTAAATAAAATAAATTATGTTTATTTCTGAAATCTTACTTATAATAATAACGCCAAGACTTCCCTTTAAGTTTTATAGAAACCTGTATTGGGACGTCTCGCAACTTCCCATTCGGATACAAATGATTTCAAGCAAAAACTAAAAACACTAATAAATCTAATAAAACTAGATCTAACTAAGATCCTTATGATAATGTTGATCCTTATGCTAATGCTAGTGTTTGTATGAATATAACGGGATGGGCGGTTAGATGTGGGCGGTGAGTGAGGTGAGTAATTGTTATTTTATACTTTCCTTTACTAAATAGATATTTTACTTTCTTAATATTAAAATATTTAAGAAACATAGGGTGACGTATAAAACTCATTGGTTTCTAAGATATTGTAATAACTAAGACTTAAGATCAAAACTTGGGAGGAATGTCGTAGCATGAGAATTACGGGTAGGGTAAAGTCTAGGCAGGTATAATAACTACCTAACTAAACAAAATCAGACCAAGGGAACCCTTACGACACTCTTCTTATGATGGAAAATGCCTCTGCAAAGACAAAAATTATATTACGAAGATAATTAAAATATGCCGCTCGCTAGTTCCTAAACTTATTTTATTTTAAACATTGAGATACTCATATAATTTAATTGAGTACAATAAAAGATAATATAGTGGGCGTGACGTTATATTTATATCACGCATTCACGCCTATATCACACTTTGCACTATGTGAACATACAATTACGTCAAGTAAAGATGTTACACACTGGTACCAGTTTACGAATTTCAGAGCGGTTAACTGCCAAAAAAATTTAAAAGAAATGGATTTATTCAATTCATACTGTATTCCACCAAACAATTGGACAAATGACTTACGAATTTTCCTTTAAGATGCACACGAATTTTTTGCCATATGGCTGGGTGCTTACTACCAGTGTGTATTTCTGCCGTTGTTTTCAAATCCTGTAACTCAAACGGCATAAAACTTTTTTTTTAAATAGGAACAGGGATCACGTCTAATATTTTCTCGAATTTTTTTTCGTCGTCGTGTCGTCGTCTCGGCCACATAACACCCACTGCTGGGTATAGGCCTCAACCAAAAGGGGGGGTTTGCCGTAATCGCCACGCTTGGCAGGCGGGTTGGCGATCGCAGTATGGCCAAGTTTGTAGGAGACGCTGCTGCCCGTCTCCTGAAGGCTGAGTCCCTTAGTCGCCTTTTAAGACAGCCACGGGATGAGAGGGGCTATACATTCTAAGCCTTTTTTTTACTGTGATTGTTTTACAACTTTTTTGTACCGGCAACTGTGCAAAAAAGTTGTAAAACACAGTGAAAAAAAATCGGCTCTCTCTCCAGTTCTCACGTTATCACTTTGCCGAGAATGGATCAGTGTGTAAAGACTTTTATATTTTCCTTATCTAGTATTTGAATCGTATGACAGTTGTTTATTTATTGCTTTAGATAATTCTGTATCTGAATGTTCCAATGAAATTGTTTCGACGAGCAATTTTTCTTTTAGTTCGTTCTCTTTATTTATGATCGAACAAAAGTATCGAATTAGACTTTCTGTGGCTGCCAATCATCAAAAATTAGCGTTGCTAGTAACTGGAAATTGTATCTGTAGTTTTCCTTTATCGAACTTTTGTTACTTTCAGTCAGTCTATGTTTTGTATTTTACAAAAGCAAATGGAATATAAATTAGATTCATCTGTTCCTATGATTTAGCAATTTTTTCGAAGTTTTCTGTTGAAGCCAGTCTTATTTGAGCTTGTTCTGAGAAAACGAATTATTACCTTATTTGTGAAAATTCAAATAAATGCCAGGGATTGTTAATTGTATTCAATTATAATTTAATTTTATTATTTATTATTATTTACCTATTATTTTCTTTCTTAAAGTATATTTTTTTTCTGTTAAATTACGCTGCAAATTCAAATAATGTCCTAACAATCATAAACAATTTGTAGTAACCCCAATTCATTCATAAAGTTAAGGAATGTCGTCGTGTCGGCTTGTATGGAACTCATGCGCACACAACGTTACTAGAAAACGTTTTCTCGACTCTTAACTTTACGTGATAAGGTTCATAATCGGTTGTTCTTTAATGCAATGATAATGGAGCGCACTTGAGTCCACGTCACACTTATCGAACTATAAACATGTCTTCCGTCCGTCCTGTGATTCGTTCGAGGTATCATGGTCAGATAATAGTAGGCAAATACAGAGTACCCGGTCTTTGTACCCAAAACGCAATCTACAAGTAAACTCGTTGATTACTTTCTACATTTTAATTAAATAAAAAAATGGTGCTATTCAGTATGTGCTTCAGGTAAACATATTTTTTTCCCAACATCAACATTTTCAAGATCAGTAACGGACCTAACAGGTGTTATTAATTGTCTATTTATAAGGAACATTGTCAATCTCATACGTATAGCTGTAACTCTTACAAAATAAATGTTTCTTTTACTACTACAAGAGCCCACTTTTTTAATGACAAAACTAAAAGATTATGTTGGTATATACGAGTAGTTTTGTGTATGATTGATTACAAATAAGTGTTAACATCTTTTTTGAAAATATTTCGAAACATAAGCGTTAGTGTTCTCGGTACTATGCCACGCGGCTGCGAGTTGGACGGCGTTTTCTTGTTATAGTTAGTTTAAGGTAGCGTAGTATGCTTATATGTTTATTATTAATTTATTTTTTTGTACCTATTCTTAAAACGCTTATTGGTTAATAGCCCAAGTAAATGTGTGCTTTAAATTGTAACGAAAATGCTAAATATAAAAAAAAATAACACGCAAATTAATCAAATAAAAAATAGTGCTTTAAATTGTAATGAAAATGTTTAATATAGCATTTTAAAATGCAAAAATAATAAATGTAATAAAACACACACACACTAAACCGCTCTCTAAAGACACTTAGAACTTCATATCTAGCGAGGTCTTGAATGTGCGCAAATTAATAATATAATTATCTCTAACTACAATTCTAAATGTTGAAAATTCTGTCAAACAATGATAAATAGGTTCATTAAACCGATACATTTCATTCACAATCGTAATCGTAATAATTGTGGTTCAAGGTTTGAGACCTTTAGGATGACGTAAAAGGTCCATTTACTAGAAAACCAACAGTGGGGGGGTTAAAGAACCTTATTTTGCTACTTATCTGCTGTTGATAATGATATAAAGTATATCTCACGAGTATGAAATGAGTAAAATGTATAAACATTGAGGAGCCCGTGGCGCAGTGGATCGCGCGCTCGGACTGCGATTGTTGAGGTCAAGCAACTTTCGCAATGGTCGATCACGGGATTGGTGACCATAAATTTACTATCTCGAGCACCTCCGAGCTTCGGAAGGCACGTTAAGCCGTTGGTCTCGGCTGCATTTGCAGTCGTTAAAACCCACCAGTGGGGACATTAAAAATGGCTGATGACGTATAAACATTACTATCGTAGCTGCATCTAACCGACCGACGCCATGTTTGGCATTGGTTAGGTTTTAGAGATTCTCCAGAAACAATAATGAGAGGATTTTTTAAGAACTACGGGCACACTCTTAGCCTTCATCATAATTGATGGAAATAAATAGCCCTTGACGAGTTTCTTGCCGGTTCTTCTGGTTACAAGGTCTCCCGCGCCGTAGGGTTTGTGAACCGATGGCGTAGCTTCTTTGACGTTCATAAGTGCTTGTAACAGCCTACACTGAATAAATGATATTGAATTTTGTTTTTCAAAAAAGATAAATTTGGTGACTAAAGAGATAAAATGGGAAAAGCATACAATCAATGTTATCTAGCCCCTCCGACTTTGCCTGTATGAAAAGGCATAATATTTATGATCTTGTTTTTGTGCGTAAAGTAGATTTTTTGTTACTTATTTAAATTGGTTTTATTTTCAAGAAATGTAATCTTCACTCTTTATCTAATAAAGCTAATTGGTTGGAAAAAGCAGTCGGATTCTAAAAAAAATTGATATAGTGAAAGATTGGATCTTCAGAAATATACATAATAGGTAAGATTTTTTATATTTTTGAGCTGAATTTTATTGTTAACAGATTGGACATCGAATCGAAAGTAACACATTGATTTTCCACTCACATATTTTTATGTTATTTTGTAGTAAATTTATTTTATAAAAAATATTATATCCTGTTTGGTTTGGACAATCGCTCGTTGCCTAATTATAAAAAAAGCATACCTGTTTTTGGAAATAAATGTTCCTATGTCATTTCATTATTGTCTTCTCCCTAGAAGGGAACTGTCGAGTAGGTGTCGAAAAAGTATCGTCAAAAATATGTATATGTTGTTTTGATCAGCGTTCCTACCGGACGTAAATGGAACTACGTTTTCCTATACTGGAATCGTTACGTCAAAAATTACAATGACGACGAATTGACGTGACTATTCGAATACTTTCTCGAAAGTTTTTCGTGCAAGTCATACATTAAAAATGTCAATGCAACCGAAATCACACGGGTAGTACAAATAGCTAAGAGTTAATAATTTATTGTTTAAAATAGTGTGCCCTAGATAGTGTAAGACTCATCGCGCACTAGGCAGCCAGGCTGCGGCAGCCAAAATATTTGAGCAGCCAGTTATAGCAGCCAATAGATATTTGGCTGCCGCAGCTAGGATTTCTTGGCTGAAGCAGCCAGGGTTTCTTAGCTGCCTAGTGCGTGGGCTCCCATACACCTTCATAGGTATGTATCCATTTTTTTTTATTTTTTTTATATTGACATAACCAAACATTTTTTTTTTACATAAAGACAACTTGTAATTATATCTAACCAATTTATAAATGCTTAATTATGTGCCTAATTGACAACTGTTTGCTGTTTTTTTATTATTTGCATGCTATGCATGCATATTGGCAGAATGTACAGGAACCAAAAACTTTTTTTACTTACCTACATTCTTTGCAAATAAAATATTATGATTATAATTATGTTCGATTGGCTGCCGCAGCCAGACTGCCTAGTGCGCGATAGGTATAAATAAAATAGAATTTGTAAGGACATGCGACACCTTTCTCTTTCTTGGCTGATGCAATAGAAACCGTTAATAAATAATGAAAAACTGTAATGCAATACCTAGACTATAACCAAAGATTCAGTCGAGAAGAGAACTAAAATAAGCTAGACCTAGTTTTCTTTCCATCAACAGAGTAGCAGTCACTAGCTAAATTATTACTTTAATAATAAGTAATATCATACATTGTTCTGACAACGAAATAAGTTGCTTTTTTGTCATAAGTCAAAACTTCAAAATATATGACTAACTAGCAGCCATCCACAGTTCCACCCACGTGGTTCCCGTTCCCGTGGGAATAATCTATACGAACCTTGTACTTAAAATAACGAATACAAGAAAAAAAAATTATATAGATATATCAAATTTGGTGCAGTCGATTGGAAGTTATGGGCTTACATACATTTCAGGGATTCATTTTTATTTATATCTTTTTTTTTGTGCAATCGCTGATACTGTGACAATAATAAATTTGAGCTGCTTATTATAATACTTAGAACTCGGCAAATGATTATTATTTCCTGATTCCAGAGCTGCTTCCATACAAAAAGTTACGTTCTTTATTTATTTATAAAGACACCTGCAAGCTTACAGACAAAATCCAAAAGCAAGCAAGGGACAATAAATAACAAATTAACTATAAAATAAATACAACGTCAATAATACTCTAATCAAATCGGAGTCAAATGTCACCTGAGTGGATAGAGTCAATCTTACAATATTAATCAAAATAATTTAGTTATGGCATATAAAAAATGGAAAAATAATAATGTGTCAAACAATAAAACTATACTTAATAACAAGAACTCAATATACCAATCAAAACATGTCATTATTGATATTCTCAAAGCGAGTCACAAGATGTCCCAAAGAATGTGCAAATATGTCAAGATCATAGTGTCCATGTGAAGCGTTCATGGCCGTGCTTGACAGACTGATCGTATTCGAACACGTTTTTTAAGCAAAGTTCAGCCCGGTCAGGTGTCGGATGGGTGACCGTAAAGAGGCATTATAACTGAGCGCTTCCGTGCTTCGGAGGGCACGTTAAACCGTCGGTCCCGGCTGTTGTCGTTTGATTACAGTCGTTAAGTCAAGTCAGAGGCATTATATGCGGCTTGATAAACTCTGACACCAGAGGTGGCCACTAAGAAGATAGTGTTGTACGAGTATGTCACATATCAGTTTTAACGCGCCGTTGGTTAGCGCGTGAGCTGTCCGCACCATGCGTGTACCAGGCCAGCCCAGGAGATGATGATTCCGGCGTGGAGCTATCGAACCCGCCTCATCCTGCGGTATTTGCCATGGCACTCTAAGTCCAACCCTATCTAATATGGATTGTCCAGCCTATTATGAATTATAAATAAATAATGTTTCATAGCTGACATTATGCGCCTGAATTTAAGTTTTTGTAAATCTACCATACCAAACAAACATGGAAGCATACAAGAAAGGATAATAACCATAGTTTCTCTTGTAAAGCCATCTAGCGAATTTACGTTGGACCCTCTCTTATTATTAGGTTACGTTTATTCGAAAATGTTATGCTTTACATTTAGTCTCATTAAAAGGGAGGTGTAAAAGGAAGGACTTACTCCAGACCTTGTGAAGTACTCGTTTGATTCGAAGCCATTCATTCTTAAAAATTTGCTTGCGAAAAACTGGAGAAGCTTTGGGGTGAACCAATTGCTAATTTGCAACAGAATATCGTTGTCTACCAGATCGAAAGCTTTCGTAAAGATAAATTATAAATAGAAAATATTGGAAAATAATAATAATAATAAAACACTTTATTGCACATTTTAGTACACAAAGAAAGCAAAAACAGATAGTAAAAGGAAATACACAAAAGGCCGCCTTATTGCTAGGTAGCAATAAGGCCTTTGGAAATCCGATAATTTTTTTTGAAAGATATAGTTCATAAAATTAAAATTTATATTGTGACGAATACCAACATTACAAAAAAGTACCTCGTTTCTTGAATTTAATGTAAGTATATATTTAATGAAATTTGGTAAGACAAATAACTGTTTTACAAATTAGTAAATAATATAGTAGTAAAACTAAAATAAAAAAAATACGTGTGGCACTCGGGGACTGCCGTGGTAAAGCTAATGCATAGCATTTTTTATCAACTTATGCATTTATAATTATTTATTTATTTTTTATTTATGCAGTATTATAACCCCAAAAAATCACGATTTTCGAAAATGTCAAATGTCACTTCAAACCAAGAGGAGTAAGGCCGAGCTACATGGTAGGCGGAGTGGGGGTGTTAGGTTTTATTTTCGTTACGGAATTTCTTGATTAGGTCGCCGCGCTCAAAGCCCGCGATAAAAGCTATGTAAAATAGCTTAAAAATAAGTACATATTTACAAATATTGAGTAATTTTCGTTAAAACTTTATATTAAAAAACATTATGTGAGTTACTCAGTATTTAATAATTTGTAATTCGAAATTCAATTATTGTAAATCTCACTGAATTTTATCCATAATACTATTGTTAAATAAATCCATTTACCTGTTTCACAAACTTATTCCACTGCACGTTTATCACTTAAACAACACTTAAATCTTATTACCATGCGAATCACTCGTAAAATCACTTTATCAACACTTAATATCTTACAATCCACAATTGGTAACTTAACTCACACAACACACTAAGTTGAATTAAGCTAAAGCATTTCTTTTATACGTCGTTTCTCGGTGACTCATGCAAGTGGTACTCAAACTTTTATAACGGGTTAAGTGTGGTCTAAGTTACCGACCGTTCACGGCCGGCGGTCGCGGGTTAACACGCAACTGTTTGGGGATCATCATCAGAGGCTATTTTAATCCCACTTTTTTCCCACTATTGGATATAGGCTTCCTGGGGACTGAGGCTGTCCAATCTAATCCATCAATAAGGATGCCGTTTTAATGTGCCCACGAACGCACAGCCCTTCTTAAGGATGGATTTGGAGAATAGCCCATGACCAGCCCAAGGGTTCGATGCAAACAACGTAGATAAAATATACTGTCTCAAAAAAAAATTCAAATGCATTTGCAATTTTTATGAGAAACTACTGGTCAATTTACTGGGATATTCTGAAACCGACTTTATCGTTTCACATCAGGACCCATCCCGTATTCACTATGACCACTTATCGATTCCTTGCTCAAACCACGCCAATTTCGTACTTAATTTCTACATTTTCAAAATTCATTTCCTCTATGAATAAGAGCCCTGATCGTGAACGAACTCACGCAATTAGGTTCGCAAAGTCCTACAGTAGGAGACTTTGTAACGAGAAGAAGCAGCAAGAAATTCCTCAAGTCCAGTGTGAACTTGAAGCAGCCAGCCTACCATCATCTATTAGAAACCATCATGTCATAAGAACGTTTTGTCTTTATAGATGTTGAGGCGATGATTGAGCAAAGACGTCACAAAACTTCAGTCAAAAAACAATCTTTCTAAGAGATTCGTAGTACAAAATAGCATGGTAAAATTGAAACAATACTGCGTTAAGAGATGACGGTAGGCCCCCAGATATTACATACTGAACTCGCATTGTGAAACATTGGGAAGACCCTATATGGGGTCCGATTCAATTTGCTATCTCTTTCATTTCCGTGCTTTTTCGTGTCTTTTATCCTACTTGTGTGCAGTCTGCGCCACAGATTTCAACGCAAATTATTATGAAGGTAACATAGGGATCAGGTGTTGTTTTTCTCCCACTTTTATTTGGACACCTCTATGTATAAAGGTCACTTTCTATAACATTATATCTATAATAATATTATAAAGAGGAAAGATTTGATTGTTTGTTTGTTTGATTGCATTGAATAGGTTCCGAAATGATCTGATTTGAATGAAATTTGGTACACAGATAGTATATAGCCTGGTTATGACATAGGATACTTTTATCCCGATATTCCCACGGGAATGAGAACCATGAGCGGCCGCTAGTGTATAATAAAATTAATAAAATACACCATACGCTATCTGCAATCAAATCACGTTTTAACGTATTAGATTCGCTTAAAGCAAGCGTATAGAGGAGAAAATTTAATAATAAATATGTTCACCGCATTCCAGCGATGTGTGAAACAGTTTCACACGAGAAAAGTGAAACTTTTCTTTCTCTCTCTCTCTCTCTCTTCAGCCTGGCTCGACCCTTCGGTGTAAGGCTTCTTCAATCTTCGCCACTCGTCACGGTCTTGTGCAACCTGGAGCCACTCCTTCTCAGCTGACCTTTTGACGTCGTCGTCCCATCGCATCTGAGGTCTTCCCGGAGAACGCTTTTGACCCTATGGTCTTCACTCGAGCAGCTTTGGTCTTCGAGTCGGTCTTACGTGCCACATAACCCGCCCATTCCCATTCAGTCTGACGACACGTTTGGTGACACCTTGCTCTGTTGCCTTTAGCCATTTAGCCTACTTTCTAATAATATTAAGAATGCGAAAGTATGTCACTTTGTGTGTTTGTTTGTTACTCTTTCACGCAAAAACCACTAAACGGATTTCGATGAAATTTGGTGCTCAGATAGAAGTTATCCTGAATTAAAACATTGGATACTTTTTATCCCAATATTCCTACGGGAACGGGAACGGGAACCACGCGGGTGAAACCGCGGGTGGTCGCTAATATTTTTTTGTGTTTATTAATAACAAAAAAACCACTATAATAATCATTCTTATTTCTGATATTGGTATGGATCAAAATTATTAAAATCTAATCACCTTTATTAGAAAGAAAATATTTTTCTTGATAAAACCTACTGTTGATATACAATTTATTACTGTTGATTTACTGTCTGTATTGTTTGTTTTCTCTGTGTTTTTTGTGCAATAAAGTGTTTTTATTATTTATTATTATTATTTATTATTAATTATTAAATCAAATTATTATGTTACTGTTCGTGTTTTTGTTTTTTTTTTAAGTGCAAACTTCTTTAGCGGCGTTGAGCACATCAGTTTATAATTTTTGGGATGGGTAAAAAATGTTAAAGTCGCGTCAGGACACGTGACCTGATCGAAAATTAGAGTAGAGCGCCGGCGCAGCGTAGGAGAGGAAGTGATATCCCCCTCTCTTTCTACCGCGCGGCGAAAATGTATGCCTGCTCCTGCTGTTTTGTTTAAGCGGTTTTCACTTCTGCCGGCACTCCCGGAGTGCAACCCGTTTTTTTTTATAAACATGGCTTCTTCCGTTTTTCACTGAAATTCCGCCAACGACCCGTTGTGTTTTTTCGAGTTGACATTTACTGTCAACGTTTTCGACAGCTATTGGATACTCTACTCATGTCGGTGAAGCAGTCTATGGATATAAAAGGGACAAAGCTATAGTTCGAGTAAGTATCGAGAAAGTATAGTAAAAAGATATAGATATGACATATTGAGCAGCGTTCCTACTGCACGTAAAAGGAACTACAAAAAATTTATAATTAAATGGCTGTTTCATCTTAATCGATAGTCAAACATCTGTAAAGATGTTTCTTTCGAATGCGAGGATATTTCTCTCATTGATGAAACGACGGTGGCCAACACCGTAGAAAGATAAATATACTAGCAAAATTCGACGTGTCCTCATAGGTCTCTGTAGCATAATTGGTTAGTACATTTTCCTATATTTTTTTGACATTGATACTATTTCTAAAGTTTTTCGTGCTAGCCCTACTCTCTCCTTCTCCGACATTTTATTCTATACTCAAAAAAGTGATTTGATGAGTAACAAAACCAAAATATCGTAATAAGTAAGTCAAAAACTCGAAATCCCTACGGTTCAACAGAATCAGTATGACCGATGACGTGTCGAACAGGGAACTAGCTAATCAAAGGAGCAATTCACGTCGTTACTCCATCAAGCAGTTAAACTTGAACCCTTGGGTTCACTGTCAAGGTTGTTGAGATGTGTGACGTCACCATGACATGACTATAATGATCATTCAAGAGGGCCCGTCTGTTAATAGGAGTTCTCGGGAAACGTCTATAGTAGAAATTTTTATATTACCACTAACTTCCGCCCGCGGTTTCACCCGCGTGGTTCCTGTTCCCGTTCCCGTGGGAATATCGGGAAAAAAATAGCCTATTTTACTCTCCGTCCATTCAACTAACTCTATGCCAAAAATCAAATCGATTGGGTGCTTAGTTAGGGCGTGAAGGAAGGACAAACAAACACATTTTCGTATTTATAATATTATTATATTATATACTAGCTGTGCCCCGGGGCTTCGCTCCCGTGGAATTGCGGGATAAAAAATAGATAGTAGCCGATTCTCAGACCTACTCAATACGCTCACAAAATTTCATGAGAATCGGTCAAGCCGTTTCGGAGGAGTATGGGAACGAAAACTGTGACACGAGAATTTTATATATTAGATATAGTTAGGATTTAGATTTCTCTATTTTTAATACCACCGTAACAAAATATGATAGGTACAGTGATTTTACATTAACTAGCGGAAATAGGAACAGCGGGACAATAAGCATCTTATGCGTCAATCCAGGTTATAAACTAACCGTGTGCCAAATTTCATTCAAATCCGTTCAGCCGTTTTGTCGTGATTGAGTAACAAACATTTATACATGTGTGGATATTGACATTTAATTTATAATATTAGTAGGAAGAGGATTAGATTAGGTCTCAAAATGCAATTGTTTTTGAGAGAAGTAGGTAGTTAAAGATTTTTTTTTTACCTTGAAAGATGACGAAACTACGGAAAATCCGAAAATAAAATGCGGAAAATTGGATTTATACGAAATGCGTAAATAAAAATGCGTTTCATTAAATCTGTAACAGTGTTTTTACTTCATTTAATTTAGGCAATTAACCTTTATATGTTTACTGATACTCTTTAAAATCTAGGTATTTCCCGTTGACCTAGAATTATCAAGGAGCAAAGACATGTGTCATAATTCACCCACGTGGTTCCCGTTCCTCTTAGAATATCGGGATAAAAAGTAGCATATGTCTTAATCCAGGCTATCTTTTATCTTTGTGCCAAATTTCATCCAAATTGGTTCAGTACTTTTTGCGTAACAAACAAACAAATAATCAAACTGACATACTGTCGCATTTATAATATTAGTCGGATGTGTTAATAAAAAATGAACTTTAATCTGTTACTGTATTTTTGTTTCATTTAATGCAGGCAATTAATCTTTCGTGTGTTATCTAATTCATAATTGATAAATTCGGTACTTCCCGTGAACCTACAATTATAAAGAAACAAAGACAAGTAAAAAGTTATAATACTAAAAACCGAAAGTAATATTATGTTCTGTATTAGTGACATTCAACCTTTTCCGCCTGAAACACAAACAATTTTTGTCAAGAATATCTTAGCGGTTAGTTTCATATAAAATACCATACGGAACCATTAGTATGAGAGTCATACTCGTACGTGTCAGATTTTTACGACAAAACTGTGGTTAACACATGCGGGCAAAATGATACTGACCAAAGTAATCAATATTTGTAACCGAGTTGCTTTAAAATTTGTTTTGAAAGATTATTACTTACAATAAAAAAACGGAACATTTTGTTGACGATCTCCGAGGTCGAGTAGCGTACATCTCGGTTTATTTGGAAACGGGAAAACTTAGGTCCTGGGTTTGATTACCAGCTGGGCCAATCAAGTTATTGTCGGGGGGGTCAAAGTATGTAAGTAATGTAATATATATTTATATTTTTTCACAGTAAATATGGCGTTACAAAAGCAATGTCAACCTCTACCTAATTTTTATTTCATCTCTTAAAAAATAATTTCACAAAAAAATTGTCTGTTCTTTCTATGCTCCAAAACAATTATTTATTGCAGTGCCTTCCAGAATTTAGCTCTTAGTTAGTTACGTACATCTTATGTTTTGGCGCGCACTGTTCATTGAAATAAAACAACTTTTACGGATATCAAACGCGCTATATTTCCACGAACTAAGTTGTAATTGTCCGTAATTTTTAGGTTTTTTAGGGGTTTTTTGATTTTCCCGACGTTTCGGCACCTTTACAGCTGCCGTGGTCACGGGATGACATCCCGTACAACTTAGTTCGTGGAAATATAGCGCGTTTGATATCCGTAAAAGTTGTTTTATTTCTTAGTTAGTTAGTTTATATAACCTTGATTTTCCTAAAGTTTGACAAACACTGACCATACATGAAAATTAAAACACAGGTGTTCATCGAAGTATTTAAAGACCACTTTACAAAAAATCCACAGCTTAAGGACTGTCATTAAGTAATAAAATACATCATGTCTTCACGTAAGATAATTTACGACGACTTATCGATAACCTAATTCAGTCTTATTTTTTATTAAAATCAAGTCCAATTTTGTATAACGCTGGAATAATATCGAGTAAACTCATATTCTACTTTTTGGTTTATATTAGTTTCTGACGTTTAATCTAAATTTTACTTACTTATTTTCAAATAAATACCGTTTTAGTGTTGGGGTTACAGTCGATTTGTATTGATATCGCTAACTCTTGATATTTAAGGATACATAAATAAATGAAAATGGTCGCGTCTCCACACAATCTTTACACATTTAAATTAGGAATTATATTGAAAAAATATACATTTATTAATTATTTAATATTTATACTTTTTCAATAATTTCTAGTTGGTTATTAAGGTTTTGACAAAAAAGTGCCTGGACATTGAAAAACACCTTTTAAGTCATTTATAAAAGCTACGATTTTAAAATAAATATATTATTACGCTAAGTTGAAATTAAAGAAGAACAAGACAAGTAACCGTACACAGACACTTTTTTCGCTTTATAAATTGGTAGAACAAATCGAACTATGATAAATTTTATACTAGAAATGTACGGAAAAAACTAAGCTCCAAATGGCCCAGAGAGACTCGTTGGTATTTTCTAGTATCATAAATGGTAGCAATAAATTTTATCCTAATCGATACATAAATAATTCCGTTTCTTTCCAACCCTTTAATTAATATAATTTCAATAAGTAATAGGGATAGTTGGTTGCTTAGCAATTAAGTAGTAAATCAAATAATTTGGGAACTAAAGTGATCTATGTTCTCATAATTGGTAGTTACAGAAGATATTTATAGATAGCCGTTAGTAGTTCAAGGCTAGTAACTTAGTTTTTTTTACTTAATAGTTTTTGTTACTTAGATCGCTATGAGGATTAAATTATCTGTCGGTGGTTGAGGATGTTTTAGATTTTGTCTGAACTACACGAGTATTTAATTACGGCTAGTGAAAAAATATATATGTAAAATAATTATACTTAATTCTTTTTAGTAGTCACTGATGTTGTTTTTATTTTGCGGTTTTTTTTTTACAATAAGATCTTTAATAGTCTTTGCAAGTTACTTTTTCACGTAACTGAAAAATCTTAATAAATTGTAAAAAAAAATATGTTGGAGATAATATAAAATATAACAACAGAATCAAAACGTATCCAGCATGTTACCAGAATATCCATGTATTTGGTAACGAAATATAGGTAGTAGGTACAATCGGGGAACATCCCGCTTGATCAGTAGATTTTTGAAGACAGTTTTCTCAAAAAGTAATAGACTTATAGAAAACGTTTATATTACAACTAATAGAGCTTTAAAAGGTATGTCATTTGTTAAATAAATTATTTTTCTAAGCGGAATACTTTCCGAAATACCGTTTTTCAAAAACCTCTACTGATCAACCGGAAAGTTCACCAACTGTACCTATAATTTCTAAGTATCATTACCATACCATCATCAGCCTGTGGACGTCCACTGCTGGACATAGACCTCCTAGCTCACGCCTATTGTGGCGTTCATAGGAGGCTATTAGCCTACTGCTGCCACGCTGGCCAGACGGGTTGGTAGAGGGTTTGTTTCAAGTTTTCCTTCTCTCGCACAGGTGTTCAATGCGTCGAGCCTCTTAGTCGACTCTTACGACATCCCAGGCATGTAAGGGAGTGGTGACACTTGTATTCTTAGGCCGTCACCACACGGCCAAGTATCATTACTACCAGTTAAAGTTCCAATCGTAGAAAATCTTACACTTCATATAAACACGTCAGACAAATAAGTCGTTATAAAATTATTATAACAAAAAAATGAATACTTACAATTAGTGTTGACATTTGATTTAAATATAAAATTTTAATAACACTTAATGCCACAAGCTCGATACTTTTTGCTAACAAAAAATTGCACAGATAATTAAATATTACGTAATCGTCTTAAGAAAGCATTGGCTCAAATGACTCAGAGCCGAAGCGTTAAAAGATGGCAGCGTAAAAAAAAAGAAAAAAAAAATGCAACAGGTGGTCTGAAGGACGTTGAGAAAGTACTCAGTGGTTTTAGGATGTTAGAGATCCGTTGTCAAAGGAAAATTAAATTTGTTTTTAATAGGTTAAAGATGGGCTCGTGGCGCAGTAGTTCGCGCGCTCGGCCTACGATTGTAGCCGATAAGCAACTTTCGCAATGGTCGGTCACAGGATGGGTGACCAAAATTTTATTAACTCGAGCTCCTCTGTGCTTCGGAAGACACGATAAGATGGCCCCGGCTGTATTTGCAGTCGTAAAACATACCAATCCGCATTGGAGTGCCCGTTAGGGGACGTGAAAATGGCTGATATCATAATAGGTTAGTGGTAGGACCTGGCTAGCAACCACAAACTTATCTAAGTCTGGTGCCATAACAACGTTGTCAGCATTTTCGGGTTCCGGCAGCTAAAGATAAGGATTCCGGGAGAGGCACGCTTCTACCTTCAGCTTTTATCATTTCTTAACGCAATTAAGGGGTGCAATTGCGTAAAGTAATCATATCTATTTGACAATTTATATAGTATACGATCGGCTGCAATTTGTATGGAATGACATACAATATTATACAATATGAACTGACAAATGAATACGATCACTTTTATGCAATCGTCTAGCAGAGGGATGCACCGTTGTTCATAGAAAAAAAAACAACGGGTTGCACTCCGGGAGTGCCGGCAGAAGTGAAACCCGCTTAAACGAAACAGCAGGAACAGGTATACATTTTCGCCGCGCGGTAGAAAGAGAGGGGGATATTACTTCCTCTTTTACACCGCGCAGGCGGTCTACTCTCCCTCCGTCTTACGAATTTTCGATCAGGTTTCGTGTCCTGACGCGACCCTAACATTTTTTACCTATCCCAAAAATTTAAAACTATGATGTGCACAACGCCGCGCTAAAGAAGTTTTCACTTCAAAATATGTATTAGTATTATTTGACGACCCCAATGGCGTAATAGTGCTCGTACTGTTCATACCGACCCAGCCAGGGTTCGTAGGTTCGATCGCCACCCGGGGTCAACATTAGGCAAGTGATGAACATCTGTGTTTGTTCCGTGTCTGGGTTACTTTCTATTAATAAACGGCTATATTTGTAATTCCATCGTCGATTCTGATATACGTCACACAATACGGAATGATTGTCAATAAAATTTTACTTCCACTAAAATTCCAAGGACTATTTGGATATAACTACTTATTAAATTGTAATTTAACGACGTCTTAAAATAGTTAAACGGGTACTAAATTGTAAGGGTCCAGGTCCAGTTTCACCACTTACTGAAAAGTTCTGTAGGCATAGGACGAGCGGATTTTATCGACTCGATAACTCGATAAAGTGTCGCTGTCCCGCTCACATGTTAGTGGTTACCTCAAGACTCCAAGGCAAGACAGAATGACGCGCTATATCCTATCGCGGGGTATAGCGGTGTTCACGCTTGGGGGCTGAATAGATTATATGACAAATCGTTTGACATTTGTATTATAAAAAATATGTATTATCTGCTAAATAAGCTATCTAGAACTTATCAGTAGGTGGTGAAACCGACCATTAAGTATTTCATTATTTGGTGTTTCCGTGTAAAATTTATTGAAATGTATGGCGCAAGGGTAAGAGAACCTGCCTGCCTTCTCCGCATTTAAATATTTGTGCGTATGAACTTGTATGATTATCGTGGTCTTGGCCTGGACCCTTACAGTTTAGTACCCGTTTAACTATTTTAAGACGTCGTTAAATTACAATTTAGTAAGTTATATGAGTAAATCATGTATGTATTTACAAAAAGTATTCAAGTTTGTTTATCCGTTAACTATCATCCATAGCATAAGTTTTTATTTGAACATAAGTTGAAGCGTAAATCTTTATCATCACTTTAATAAAGATTTACATTTTTAAATTTTTATTAGTATTTCCATTCATCTCCCTTTAATTTCTAAATCTAATTGCCGTTACGTTACATATTTTAGGGTAAGATTAAATGAAAATATATATTTATTTTGATATTTATTCAGTACGGAACCACTATACCAACTTTTAGCATTGCAAATAATCATAAAAATCAAACAAAAACATAATAAAATAATTTTCTTTGCGCAGTGACGCGCAAAAAATCGACTTCTGATGGCGGATACCTCTGGACAAAACTGGTTATGTTCGATCGATTCATACTTGCTTTTTGTCAGTAATTGTTTGTACGTAAAAAACATTACTATTGAATTAAAAACGTTTATAAAATGTGATGACTCGAAGATAAGGCCTACCTAAGTTCTATGGCCTGGTTATAGAACTTTAAAAGACCGTTATCCTGCTTCCATCTTAATTATTCCTATCCTAATCCTATCAATCCTATCCTACTATATTATTATATTTTATATGCGAAAGTTTGTGAGGATGTTTGGATGGATGGATAGATGGATATATGTTACTCTTTCACGCAAAAACTACTGAACGGATTTGGATGAAATTTGGCATACAGATAGTACATAGCCTGAATTAAAATATTGGTTTTTTATAGTTATTGATTTTTTGCATTTTTCAATTCTATGTTTACTATTTACTATCTTAGATAAATATGTTAAATTCTAAATTTTAAATTTATATTTTTATTTTTATCTTATTTTATTATATTATTTTCTTTTAATGTAATTAATTATTCTTTTAATGTAATTAATAATTGAATTGGTATGAGTCTGATTGATATTTTGACATTTTTATTATTTCATTTAGTTTTATTACTATTAATTATCACGAATATTATGATCAACTGTATGGACATAGTCTGAAATAAAACGATTTTATTTTATTTTATTTATTTATTTTTTATACTTATGATAAATTTTAAATAGAAAATATTGGAAATAAATCAGCTCAGCCACATGTGAAGTCATATCTCAGCTCCGATATTACTTAAGACAAAGTTAATCAGTCCGATATAGTATGTCTTGATTGTGATGCTTCAAAACAGTAATAAAAAAACAACGGATTGCACTCCGGGATTGCAAGTGCAAGGTAGCTCAGTGGTTAGAGCATTGGACCGGATTTCCAAAGGTCTTGGGTTCAAGTCCCATCTCAGAATTCACTTGTGGCCGAGTTGATTTTTTCCAATATTTTTCTATTTAAAATTTATCATAAGCATAGGATTTTTATCATGGTATTCCCACGGTTGCAGGAACCACACAGGTGAAACCGCGGGCGCGCGCTAGTAAAATGTTTATTATAGTTATACTTAGGACGTTACAGCCCTAAAAGTTACATTGGGTAACCTTGTCCTTTTGCTTAATTTTTTATAGTAACATGACACCGCATGTTGTAAAATTAAGCCTTTGTGATTCAATTACTGTCAAGTGAGAGAGCGTCATAACATTGATGAGTTCCTCGTACTTAAAGTTTTTTTAAAACGTGGTTAGGTGTTTCTTAATGACTCGGTGACTTATGTAGGTAACATCTGTTCAGGTGTTTATAAAATAATTATGTATGTTTGGTAACACTTGCGCAGGTGTTATAAAGTATTCGATTTGATGAAATATTTTCAGCAATTGTCATATATGACGGAAATTATTAAATCGTCTCTACCATACCAGGGAAAAAGGGGTTATTTCGCCTAGCCTGCGGTTTTGCACGGCCGCTTATAGTAAGGAAGGGGTTTGGGTAACATTTTATATACTAGTGGCGTAATTTTTTTAGCGTTCACTCAATTTTTGAAGTGAAAACTTCTTTAGCGGCGTTGTGCACATCAGAGTTTAAAATTTTGTCTGGCAGAAATTACTAATATTGTGCAGCCAATCTTTAAATGCATGTTTCGCGATCATGGGATGACCAATAATATGAAATATATAGGGCTCCCCCATGCCTCGGAAGGCACGTAAAGCCGTTGGTCCCGTCTGTTTTTTTTGCATTCGTTAAAACCCACTTATCCGCATTGGGCCGCATGGTGGGTCAAGGGCCATGCTCCTTATTTACAAGGAGGGACAGTGCCTACATTTACCAAAAAACCTATACTGACACACAGTGGGGACATCAAAACATGGGTGATGATGATGATGAAGACAATAATACATTGGCTTTCAAAACTATTACCTTACTTCCTCTTCTTCTTCTTATCGTCTGAGGATTAGTGGCCACCTCTGTAGGCCTATGCCATGATCGAAAATGAAGGAAAAAGTTTATCCTCCGTTTCTTTATGTTTCTATTCAAAAACTAGTATTAAACTTATCAAACTGTTTTATTCCCGTTTCTATTTGACATATTTGACATAAGTACCATGGAAACTATGACGTACAATTTAAATAATAAATGCCGTCCTAAATAAAAGATAAGGCGGAAAATTCACAGCTGTGAAATTCGGAACGGTATTACCATATATGATATCATGTTAACCAGAATAGCTCACACGAGTGTTTGAAAGAAATTCTGTAAATCTAACATTGGGCTTATACATACCTATCACATGTAACCTCAATAAAATATCATAAAGAAAATAGCTCACAGACCAAAAGCTCTAAGAGAAAAAAATAAATTCCAATACAACCAATATGATCGCTACTAGGAACAGAAATAAACTTATAATTCTTCGGTTCCGCTTAGAGAAGGTACATGGGTCTTTTATGGGTCAAGGTAAACATGCATTTTTGATAAAATTCCAAGTGGTATGTAGGAATTGCCCTTTGAAAAGTTTTAGAATCACATCAAAAATTGTCTTCTAAAAAGGGCTAATACACTGTTAAGGGCGCGCTCTAGGCCAAAAGCAAAAGTAATAACTGCAACGGCGAACTGCAAAGTAAATGCTGCCTTATTTCTATGAGAAATAAGGCAGCATTTACCATTCGGCCGGTCCGGAATGAATAAATGAAGGAAATTCTTTTTTTAAAGTATATATATAGGTTATTTACAAAAAATATATAACATGAGCCCTGCCTTATCTATAGTGTAATTATACTAAAAAGTTCCAAGCTTTATTTTAATGTATTACTTGAATACAAGCAGTGTATCGTGTTAATTAGAGTGATTTGGAGGCAACTTCGCATTTTTTTTCTATCGAGAAAATTTTATGCAATCGTGTTTTTGAGTAACATAGTCACTAGTGTTAGTCCTGTAGTTTGCTGCATCTTAATTTGAAATTCAGTTTTTCATTAATATTGATATTACAGACGATCATGTAAAGCAATCTGATTTTCGTTGGCCTATAGCGGGTCCTTAATGATTAATTAAAAGACAAGACAACTTGGTCATCAGAATTAAATGCATTGTTGCATGTTTTTGTGAAATAATACGTGTTGCGCCCGAGGCGCAGTGGTTCGCGCGCTCGGCCTGTGATTGTTGAGGTTAAGCAACGTTCGCAATGGTCGGTCGGTCACGGGATGGGTGATCAAAAATTTACTATCTCGAGCTCCTCCGTGCTTCAAAAGGCACGTTAAGTCGTTGGTCCCGGCTGTATTTGCAGTCGTTAAAACCCACCAATCCGCATTGGGCCCGCGTGGTGGGTCATGGCCCGTTCTCCTTATCCATCCATAAGGAAGGCCAGTGCCCCAGCAGTGGGGACATTAAAAATGGCTGATGACGACTTGTTACAATGATTGAAAAATTATTACGGCTAAGATTACGGGATTCTTCAAAATAAAATTTTTATTGTATTTGGTTCTATAAATTTCTACATAATAATTATGATAGAAAGTGACCTTATTTCAATTTGACGACTCTGTACGTAATAATACAGGGAGAAAAAAACAGCCCTTGACGAGTTTCTTCTCGTTACAAGGTCTGTAGGGTTTATTAACCGATGGCGTCTTCTTTTACATTCACAAATGCTTGTAACAGCCTAGACTGAATAAATAGTATTGAGTTTGAGGTTGAGAACCGAAAAAACAGAAATCATGATTTCGGATGGCAAAACGCGGCGTTCTAAGCCCTTATTTTTAAGTAACTCAGCCATTCTATATTGTAACCCGTGTACTAAGTCAATTAAAAACCATGGGTTTGCAAATAAACTTAGATATCAATAATTTTCTGAGTTACATTATTGCGTGATAAACGGGCGGACAAACAAACATTTCAACAACTATTGTGGGCAAGATACCACAAAACGTGGCAATCATCGATTATATTGATAGATTTGGTTTTGTTATTATTATAACCAGATTGTTATATAAATCCAGATCGTTTTGGCTCGATTGCAGCGGTTAAGCTCACATTGAATAGTTACGGCTTGACAAAATATTTGTTAAGCCATTGGTCTCAGATGTATTTGCAGTCGCTAAAACCACCCCGCATTGGGCCCGCGTGGTGGGTCATGGACCTTCCCCTTATCCATTGATAAGGAAGGCCAGTGCCCCAGCAGTGGGCTGATGGTGATGGATGATGACAAGAAAGAGTTTACGAGGAGAATTAACAATTTTATTTAGAACGGAAATAATTATTCAATACCAGAAAGCAGAAACGTTGCGAAAAATCGTAGAAAGAACTTTAATAAAGAAAGTTGGTTGAAATGGTACATTAGCACAACCTTTGCAGAGTTTATTTGCAGCTTTTTAGTTTTCCGACGTTTCCGCAAAAGTTGTTTTATAATCAACTATGAGTGCGTGAAGAAACATAGGATTTGCTTACGAAATTGTACAGTTCCCGTATACCAACTTTTTCCACCCAAGTTCTTTCTTATGTCCTGTGAGCTGTGCTCAGTAAGGTATAAATAAATAGTGCCTTTCTGAAGACAACAAGTAATAAAAAAGCTTCTGCCCATTGTCGCCTAATCCGACGTCACAAATATGCAGTAACTGCAGTCATGTGGGTCGGGTGGCGACTGCATTCAAAGGGACATCGCTTTGCATTTGCGTCAGTGCTTACATGCCACGTTTATTTCCAAGCGACACGCATACTTAGAACTTGACCAATTATAATAAAATAATAATGGTGATATATAAAACTTAAACAATAAAATACACCAGCGAAATCAACTTGACTCATTCTCATATCGCTCAGACTGGATCCGAACCCGCAATCTTTTGGTATCCTGCCCACTGCTCTGCCGATTCTGCCATTGAGCTGCCGTCCCGTCGATATGAGATAAGTTGATTTATTCTAGTGCATTTTCTTATATATATATATATATATATATATATATATATATATATATGACTTATCAAATAAAAAGTAGCGTTGTAAAATGCAATAATAAAAAAAAGGAAACTATCCTTTATTTTTTCGAGTAAAAAACGGGTCTCTTTTTAAGAGAAAAATAAAACAAGATTGAAGTTCTTAGTTTTATTACACATCCCATCTGATGATGTGTAAAAGATTTAGCTTTTGTTTCCATTAACATAAACGCAACAGGTTGCACGATCTAAAATCCCAAAACCGTTAGGCACACGTAAATAAGTCAATTTTAAGTTACAACTTTAAACCTATACAAATATTATAAAGCTGAAGAGTTTGTTTGTTTGAACGCGCTAATCTCAGGAACTACTGGACCGATTTAGAAAATTATTAGACCATTAGAAAGCTACATTTCTCCCGAGTGACTTAGGCTATATTTTATCCCGATATTCCCACGGGAACGGGCACCACGCGGGTAAAACCGCGAGGATCCGCTAGTCTATAATAAAATTGAATTAAAAATTTACGGAGAAGCTTGGGGCTATATCAAGTTATTTATCGTTGTTGTTCCAATAAGTTTTTACTTGACTGTAATAGTACGAGTACACTGAACTATATAAGTGCGCGCGAGTAGACGACAAAAAAAAAACTCTCGCGAGATTTTCACTCGCCAGTTGACGAATACGAATAAATTATTCCAACGAAGGATATTGTTTAAATATTATAATTTATTACCTGTTTGGCGCAGGGGTACTAACCCCGCCTTCTGCGCCAGAGGTCCCGGGTTCCAAGACAAATATTTGTGTGCAAGAACATGTCTTGGTCTGGGTGTTTAATATGTATATTAAGTATGGATTTACAAAAATATATAAGTATGTTTATCCGTTATCTAGTATCCATAACACAAGTTCTTTAAGAAACTTAATGTGGCCTAGATAATTGCTGTGACTGTACATAAATATTTATATATTTATCTTGAAAAATAAAATTTAATGATATTATTCCAACGAAGGATATTGTTTAAATATTATAATTTATTACCTGTTTGGCGCAGGGGTACTAACCCCGCCTTCTGCGCCAGAGGTCCCGGGTTCCAAGACAAATATTTGTGTGCAGTGTTCTCGGTACTATGCCACGCGGCTGTGAGTTGGACGGCGTATTTTTGTTATAGTATAGTTATAGTATAAGATTTTATATTTAACGGTTTCTTGTTTTTCTACTCATTTGTAAATAAATTGGAAATTGGTTTAATAAAAAAATTTAATGATATAAATAAAATTATATACTACAAAGTAGACGCCATATTAGATTATTGTATCTCTTTTAGGACTGTGCTGAAATTGAAATCTTATTAGGTTGTAAAATAATGTTAATTAGAAAGTCAAATATCTTTGCTAAAATACAAAGTGGGCCAATAGCTAGAAATACTGGTAAAACGAAATTTAGTTTATTAACTACGTAGACGAGATTAGATAAAATTCCTTAATTTAACCATCTCAAAGGAAATAAGATATTCGTTAAGTTTGTGCCTAATTTCTTATTAAGTTGTCCAAAGTGAGGTCATTGCCCTTCCGATAATATACGGAGTGATGCTGTATGTATTTAGTTCTGAAACTTTACACCTGAGTGACGTTTGGTCCAAGTAATAAACGATTACACTTACTAAAATCTTCTAGGAAACATTTCAAATAAAAAATGAATTTTTGAAGAAAATATTTACGATAGTGGAAGTTAGGTTAAGAATTTAAGCTGAGGTGTACGAACGTAATATCATAACATACTTCTAAACTTCAGATAAGAGAAGAGTAGGTATACATATCACTTAGTTACAAATCTCCTAAATATTTTTCAAGCGACTTTTTTATTATTATTAATTTTAGATCAATCTAATATCATAAACTTTTCTTTTGGAAATGAACATCTTTGTTACACATGTTTTTATACAGATATATTATCTTTTTCTTGGTTGAATATTCTATTACTATTTACTATTATACTAGTTCAACTATTATTTCAAATGAATATATTAATATTACATCGCTTATGTTTGTACCACACAACTAATATTGTAAAAATTTACTACGCAGTAAAACATATTTAGTTGGCGTTTTCACTTCTAACGATCTCGTTTCGTTTGATAATTAAGATTTATAATTATAGTCTTCGTAACCTACTTGTTTCAAATTACTGAGATTTTATAAAATTTAATTTAGCCTATTTCATTAAGTGGGACTTCTCATAAGCACATTAGTTAATTTTGTACGTACCTGAAACATTTGTTGGTAGGTATACTATTCATGTTTGTACATAGGTTGCTTAAGAAAGATGACATACCTGTGAACATAAAGAGAAAAATCACATTTTAATTTTGCTTTCACATTTTTTTATTAAAAATATTAATAAAAATAATTGTTTACAAAGTGAAAATATTAGTTACAAGAGGAAACAGAAGTGCAAATTCTGAAAAACAAAAAAGGAAAACCTTTTTTATGCTTTAAAACCCAGATAACGGTTATAATATTCAAATTATTGATTAAATTGATGTTTTTTATCACACCTTTTGCTTTAAGCTGCTATTTTATTTATATTTATTTGTACTATACCAACGACGAAAGACTTTCCGTTTTCCAGTTAAGTTTCGGTAGCTCTTTTACACTAGAAACTTCAGTTTTTCCGCTACGTTGGTACCCCTTTATGCACGTAAAGAAGGAGCGAACGCGTTGGAAACATCAATTCAAAACCATTTTTCTTTCACCGAATGATTATATCGAAGAAACCAAAACTTAAAAAATCTGTTTCTTATTCTTATCCTAAATTTATCTAACCTTTTGACAGAAATCGACAGGGGTACCATCTTAACGAAAAAGGGAAAATACGTTAACATGCACTGTAAATCTAAATCTTCATTCATCATTCTTATGAGGTGTTAGTCGCTAGCTGATGATATGCCACCCAATAAAACACTTAAAATACATAACCTATTTACATTACATATAGTATCTATCAGGCGGATATTCCACCTATTTAGGTTGCTCTTTGCTGATTATATGCCATCAAATAAACCATTAAAACCGCCATTCTGCATTGGGCCCGCATGGTGGGGTCATGGTCCATGCTCCCTTTCCATCCATAAAGAGGGGCAATGCCCCAGCAGTGGGGTCATTACGGTGGCTGATGACGAGCAAGAAGCAACCACTATAGAAAACATATTTCCATTAAGTATAATCTCTATCAGACGATACATGAAGCCAATGAAAAAATTGTCCCGACCACATTTTATTAGATATAGTCTTGTGACGTGTCATTGAAATGACAGATTAGCTGGTCGCCGATGTTGGCCAATCAGCCGGATAGCAACAGACCGCACATCTTCTAACGAGATGCACTTGTTGCCAATCTCCAGAGTCAGGGGATCAACTCGACGAACTACAGGGTTGAACATGATGAACGAATTATGGTGTGATGGTGACGTTTCGATTTTCGTCAACAGATTTTTTCGATATATGTATACAAAATTCAGCATGTATTTTCCACCCCTATGATTTGTTCACCCCTTCGCTGCAAAAGGCACCTAGCCTATATCTTTCTTTTACAAAACTTTTTCGATAGTCTAATTTGATAGTTCCTGCTAATACCTCGCTCCAACAATTAGACCTAAACGTAATAAACAAACATGAATGGTCATATTTCAAGATTGTAAGACAAATCACTGTGCTCTATATGAACCAATGATGGACGTAGATAACACAGATTATTATATTGAAAACGATTGTAACTGATAGTTGAATCACCTAACCATTCGGAAAATTCACCGTAACTTTCTTTCGCGGCAGGAGCCAAAACATAAAAAAGACAATAGAACATCAAAAAGAAAAAATCAACGCGTGCTTCCCAAACAGTGTTTTGTTTCAACATCAAAGACACAACTGTAGAATTTGCATGTTGTGTGGAAACCCTGATTCCAGTTCAGACTGCACGGCGACTGCAGTACGGACGCAATCAGTTGATGGACTTTGCTTGTAAGCCGACCGAACACGTGCCACAGACAGACATTACAAATCGACTTTTTTCTATCTCGTGGAACTGAGGAAATAATAGAAGTATTTTTTAGGGTAAATACTTTTGTGTAGCCGGTCATCCCGTGATCACGGCCCTTGGGAATGTGTTTAAACGTCAGGGACCAAAGAAACTTAAATAAGTCGCAAGTTAATGAAAATAAAAAGTGTGTTTGAATACAATCCATAAAAGTTGTTTATTTCAATGAATTTCAAGTTGGTAACGTATATCATCAGGCTTTAATATTTATGAAGTACTTAATAAAATTATAACTATCGCAATTACACTTATTTTATAAAAGGAATATTCAAAAAATGAAGTTGAAACTAGTATTTACTTTGTATTTATTATATTTTCAAGTAAACCCATCACAAGCCACGAACTATTTCAACCTATTCTACGATATTGTCACTAATTACTAGTCCTCCAACTTAAGTGGGTATTAAATATCAAATAAATGTCACCGATACAAGAATTTAAGGTCGCTTTTAACTATCTAACCAATTCCTGTTAATGGCTCAAGGATAGTTTTCTATGAAATCTTATCCAATTACGTATCCCATTTCGAAGTAATTCTCCCTTTTGATCATTAAAGTAAGTCCGTAATAATATTGAAACAAGAACAACAGGTATTCTATGATTAAATACAAAATTAATTAAAAGGATGTCTAAATAGGTTTATATAAATTGAAAGATCTGCTAAGTGACACCTCAGATATATACAGTATATACAAGTATGGACCTAAAATAGTTCCTTGCTGAAATCTTAATTACTTCAATCAAAATCATTGTTTTAAAAGTAGGTAATAATCACAGGGTTATTTTCACATGCTTCACATGCTTATACAATTACAATAAAAATAAGCACATATTGAATAATGTATTTATATTTAAAAAGTATGTATATCCATCCGTATCAAATACCTTTGAGAAATCGGAAGAAAGAATCCAGTCTGCGCTAGCCCTTCTTTGCCTTAGCAACGGCATCTGTCGAGTTCAGCCAAGGAGACCGAAGGTGTCTCCCTGGGGAAGCATTTAATAAACTATCCACTTTACTGGATTAGGTACGTTACTTCATTTGGACACCTTGACCAGAGGACGTCTTTTTAAAGTGTTCATACCTCAACGAGGGGCTGCAAATGCAATGTTGCTTTATTAAATTTACAAAATTATGAGGAAATAGTGAAGTGTCTTGGAAGTATCTGTATTATTTTGTTACCTTAAATGATAGATAATTTCCATACTTCGATCAAAAATTTATCGTTCAATGATCGCAAATGGAACTTGTAGAAGTAGAACTATTCGATTTTAAATAAATTGACAGCATTTTTAGTTTCTGCTTGTTTTAATTGTAATTTGAACTTAATGTTGCTTTAAATCTAATTTTAGCTGAACTATGACTGTGTATTTCTAGCGACACCACAGTGGGGTTAGCACGAATAACTTTCGAGTAAGTATCGAGGAAGTAAAGTAAAATAATGTATGACATATTGAGCAGCGTTCCTACCGGACGTAAACGGAACTACATTTTCCTATACATTTTTTGACATTACGTGCTCGATATTTACTCGATACTATTTAGATAGTTATTCGTGTTTGCCCTACAGAATACTAAATAGTATAAGTGCGGCACCTACGACAAATTAATTTTAGCTACCTTTTGCTATAGCTATCTATAATATAAATAATATCACCAATTAACCTTGTGTCTTAAAAAAATGTCTTGAAATCACCCCCAACAACGTACTTATTATGATTAAATTTTGTGTAATCATGTCACGATTAATAATTTTATCGGTTGCAGAATAATGACGTCAACGACCTCGACATAATAATGTATTATAAAACAATACAATTGTACATTACTAATACCACGTTGACTTTATCTTGATAAAATATCTTTCGGAAATTTTGACTCCTTATCTAATTGATTTAAAAGACTGAACTATGCCTTTAAAATATTTCGGAAATTTGTATTTCAATTATTTTTATTTTTTTGCTTATAATAGAAAAGAAACAATTTTCTTGAACATAAACAATGGTTTACCTTTGGAAATATCTTTAAATTACATAGATCAAAATTTAAACAATTCATTATCAGGCTATTGCTACGAATGTACTCAATTCATTATCATGTGGATGAAACATATCCTCGTATTAAGGTATTGAGATGAGAGATATGTATTTGGTACAACTCTTTCTGCATTACCTCCTATAGGCCCACCACGTGTGGCCGACTAATACTTAGCACTTCAAACCCATTTACCATCATATATGCTCATATAATTAGGAACATCCAAAGTTGTCAAATATAACTGTACAACCATAGTAATCTTACTGAACTGAACAGATGTTACTAATATATGAGCACATTGGTTGAGTCTATGTATATGACGCTTACTGTACTGTACGTTGGCAAATATAAGTCATTTTGCTTAAATATTTTCGAATCAACAGTTCTTCATCGGGATATCTACGCTAGGATCAGTTTGGGAAACTATGCTTGTTTCGTTCCAAAGGCCAAACTATATGTCTTTTTACCTCAGTTTATTTATTTTACCACTAAGAAAATACAATAATTAACTTATATTAAGTTTAGATAGAAATGAACAACGTAAGTTTTCGATGATATGCGTTTCGGATACGGTGGTTAATTAACACAGAAAACACTTATTGAGTCTTCCGGTGACTGCGCCCACTTTTTACTGTACCACGGGCGCAGTCGGCGGATCGAATTATTTTAATATTTTTATTCCGTCAACTGCGCCCTAAAATCTAATCTTAGATCAATTAAAATCAACAAATCTTAGATCAATTAGTCGCACGAATCAAATCACAAGTGCAATCATTTAAAAATAATATTAATATTTATGAAACAAAAAATCCAAAAACAAGCGATATCTTTCGAAAATAAATTTATCTATGGAAATATTTTTAGTTGAAGTAAGTGCCAGGGTCGCATAGCTAACGAGGAGTTGTTTTCGATGTTTTGAGAAGTTCTACAGGTAGCTGATATAAAAGCTATGAAAACGTATTTCATATGCAAATTAAATTTTACTGATAATTTATACTCATGATCATATGTAAATTTTTGAGGCGTCCTTAATATTTTTCCATTTAAAAAAATAAATACATAAAAATAAAAAAATGCTAAAAGCAGTAATTAAAACATTTTTCATTTATGGTGTAAACAAACGTTTTGTAACAGCTAAACAAAGCTTTTGGTTAACAAAACATAACTTTTTTAGTAGTAATTACCAAGGTATATACATTTTTATATTTGTTTAAGGATTTATTCTGCGAAAAGAAACTACAAAAAATGGCTTTGCTGTTTATATTACAAAAAAGTATTTAATACTGTTTATTGTAATGAAGGATGCTGAATTTGCTGAATTTTTACGTTGCTCTTCGCTACGATATTAGCATTTATGTTGCCGTTAGCCAGTTAAGAAGCGACTAAATTGCTATGAGCTCTGACATATGCAAAGAGACAGCAAAATGAAAATCATGCTTTTTTATCTGAGCGAATGCGTCGCGTCGGTAGTACTGAATATTATTGGTGAAATAAATAAGCACTTGAAGCTTTAAAAATTTATAGGTACTTAAAGCATTTTAACAGTGTTTTATTGCTCTATATATAACAAATTTGTCACACAAATAGCGGCTGGCAAATTAAAGACAATAATGACTACTTTTAATCAGCACTTAATCGATTCCTCGTTTCCTATTTAAATGTAACTTACAGTGCTCTTTCATAATAATAGTATGAAGTTGAGTATTCGTGATTTTTAACACTAGTATATGTACTTAAAGCACTATAAAAGTAAATTACTCTCCGTTTATACAGGAAATAACAACTTAATGCCTGCGTAAGGAAGCTCTTTTACGATTTCTTTTCAAAATTGTCATGAAAACGTTTACATAGCTTGTTTCAAGCTATGTTAAATGACAGCTACTTAAAAACTCTGTTTAAACGTTTACACCACTATTTTATAAAGCTTATGATCAAAAAAAGATTTTAACCATATAGTATGCCTATATAGTCGGATAGAGGCATACTATATGGTTAAAATCATTTTATTATAAATAGCGGCTACACAACCTTTAAATGATTCTATGCTATTTAACAAAAAAAAATCAAAGCGTTTGTGCTACCTGTTTATATATTTTTTTAATATAATAACTCTAGGTTAGCTTTGCGACCCTGGTACTTTCAACAAAAAATATTTTAATTTACGATGATTTATTTCCATTGAGCAATTTTTATTCCAACTGTACTAATATGATCTAAACAAAGATTGGATAAGTTGACGGAATAAAAATATTAAAATAATTCGATCCGGCGACTGCGCCCGTGGGTCCAGTAAAAAGTGTCATGTCAAGTGACTATGTCAAAACATAGGTATTAGCGAAGTTTTATAAAATGTCGTGAGGTAAATGGTTTTATTTCCCGTTCCCTGTGTTTGCCGGGGTGCTGTTATATCCATTGCATAGAAGTCGAGTTTAGCTAAGTTTGGGACTATTACATGTAAATTTATTTATTTCTTACATAGTAGACGCAAGGAATGTATGTATTGCATCTGTAATAGTGGCACATATTGCATCAGACACTTGGAATGTTCTATGATTTATTTCAGATAATATTTGATATCCTAGAAATATATTATTTCCAATTGGCATTACGCATAACAAAATAAATAGGATTTTTCGGCAAATTATTATTTTTTTTATCTTTAATTAAAAGTAAAATACGTAAATAATTGGTATTGGTAATATTGATGAATTGTGTGTTATTATTGTAAGCTTATACAAATAAATTAATAACGAGTATCGGACAACAATCTACGAGTATCAAACAACATTCAACAAGCATCGGACAACATTCTACGATCTAGGAGCTCGACCTGCTGCCTCTAGGATTGTGGAGTTATGCAACTTTCACAATGGTCAGTCACGGAATGGGTTGTCCAAAATACTTCCCGGTGCTTAATAGCCGTTGGTCTCTGCTAAATATGTAGTCGTTGACATTCACCGATTGAGCTGCTATTTTGATGTAATAAAGAAGTATTGCACGTACTTGTGAAGGTTTGCAACAGGCTTTTAGTTTTTATTCATCCTACTAGTAAGCCTTCCTAAAATAAAATAAATAAATAAAGTATCATAAAAGTATGTTTAAAGTTTTACGTAAACATTGCCATAAAATAATTTCGGGGAATCTGCCTCTACAGTCCTTTTTTTATAAATCATTATTCAGTTTTCGGATGACTTTATGAAACAACGCTCACTAATAACTATAAAGCAACACTATTATAGCAACTTAATTATAATGATTTTAAATATAAAGTGAAAATAATGCTACAAGAGAAATGTTATTACTCTTTACTAGAAATTTTGAATGGTAAATTGTAAAATGTTCATCTGCTTTTATTATTTGAATGCTTTGTTGAAACTCATAATTGAATTAATGTTATGACAAATTGATATTTTTGTAATGACATTTTGTTTAACTTGTTTGACTTATAATTACCTTTCTTTTTACACTTGACATTACTTGTTTGACATATCATCATCATCATATTATTATTATTTTACACTTGACATTAAACATATTTACTTTTAATTAATTTATAATTTGTAAGATTGGGTTATGTTTTGATTACTGTCTTTATTTTAATTTGTATACCGTTTATGTTAATACATGTTTGAATCTCTTATTATAAATGAACATCTTTGTTACACACGTTTTGAACAAATAAATTATCTTTATCTTTTATCTTTAAAAAAACTCTACTGGTGTACTCTATGTAGTACCTACGTTATTTCCGTGTAGCCTGCCTTCTACACAAAGGGTCCCGGGTTCGATCCCGGACAAGACAAATATTTGTGTGCATGAACATGTCTATTGGTCTTGGTCTGGATGTTTAATATGTATATTATGTATCTATTTACTAAAAAAAAGTATATTTAGGTATGTTTATCTGCTAGTATCCATAACCAGGTTCTTATGTAACTTGGGCTAGATAATTGGCGTGGTTGTCTGAAATTTATTTATTTATTTAATTACAATTTGTAGTTATTTACATACAGATATTATTGGTATTGCTATGCCCTTGCAGGGCGTCACATGTTTACTAAAATATTTCTGTATCATCTCGTTAATGTAATGTGACTTGCAATAAATATATTATGAATTATGAATTATATTGCAGCTACAAATTGCGAGTTACTTTGTTGTATATGATACTGTGAAAATTATCACTTATACACATAGATATCCCATGCTGAACTGGAAGCGAAAGAAAAACATAGAATCAATGGGGTTAACACGAATAACTATCGAAATAGTATCGAGTAAGTATCGAGCACGTAATGTCAAAAAATGAATATGAAAATGTAGTTCCGTTTACGTCCGGTAGGAACTCTGCTAAATATGTCATATATTTTTTTACTTTACTTCCTCGATACTATTTCGATAGTTATTCGTGCTAGCACTACAGAATGATGGCTTTCTGTGCAGATAGTAAATGCCTATCAACAGTCAGGGCCCTTATTCAGTATGACCACTTAGCGATCTAAATACGACATTGGCGTGGTTTGAGCAAGGGATCGCTAAGTGGTCATAGTAAATAAGGGCCCTGGGCATGTTCGAAAACTTTTGTAGACGATGGCACAGTTTTTGCACTGCCTACAAGCGACCGAAATGACGTACTCACACAGAAACGTGCCGCAACATGCGCGCTCGCTACTGTTTTATAGAATATAATAAAACGACCGACTAAAAATTACTAAATTTACCGCCAAAAATACTAGGTTTGGTTGCGGTTTTTTTTTTAAGTAACAACGGGGTGACTCTTTTAGCCTTCATGCTCGAGCAGCCCCGCGCATGCGCGCTGAGCCGGCTGCCGGCGGCTCCGTCCGGCTCGTGCGCAGGTGACGTATGCCTAGGGATGTTCGATTTCATCGGTAGATAAACATCGATGTTTAGCGGGAAAACATTTGATGTTAGGTCCTCGAAAACATTCACATTGATGTTATACGAGAATAACGGAACATACTTAATAGCTTATAGTCTGTCCACTGAAACGAGCTAGTATAGAAAGAAAGGAAACAAAGAAATGACAAGTACGAAAACGAACTGTTCTTTACCAATCAATGATGGTTTTTTTAATACACCTCGGCAGGGCAGCATATTTATAATTAACAAATACCCGCCGCGTTAGCTCGACAGGACGACAGACAATAAAATTATTATTCTTTTATTTTTATTATAATCATATCCTTTTTCTAATGCCAGAAATACCACGTACGTGTATATATGACGGCCAAACATTATAGAATATATACATAATATAAGATCGATAACTCTGAAACAGACTCTCTGCGACATGGAAGCACTAGCGTACCGGCGGCAGCCGCTCGGCTGCCCGCGCCTGCTCGAGCATCCGCTGCTCTGCGCGCCGCCGACTTCGTCCGTTCGGTGTGATACATACATAAAAGTCCAATAAAGATTACAATTTTATTTAAGCTTCTATTTATTTTACAGTAGCAATAATGCAGACTTCTAATCGATTAAAGCAGTTATTATCTTTATTTCTAATTATGTTAACTGCGCACTAAAGATGTTTATCTTATCAATGTCAGAACACCAATAGGGCTTTAAAATATTTTGCTTATCAGTTTTAATAAGGAAATGATTAATATTCATAAAAAATATACTGTAAAATAATTTGAATACAGACTATCTGGCTATACTAATTAATACAATAAATGCGAAAATTCGTCTGTCCGTCTTTATACATTATGTTTTTTTTTCATTCACAGTACTTCTTTGACAAATTTTTCAATTTGACTCTGTATGAAATAAAACAGCCCTTGATGAGTTTTTTTGCCGGTTCTTCTCGTTACAAGGTCTCCCGCCGTTGGGTTTGTGAACCGATGGCGTAGCTTCTTTGACGTTCATAAGTGCTTGCAACAGCATAGACTGAATAAATGATATTGACTTTGACTTTGAAATAATTTAAAACTTGAAGAAAAACGACTACTCTCCAGTTGGACACGAACCCATGGCCGGTCCAATACCTTCAATTACAACTATTTTAGTGTTCATCCCGCAAATTATATCGCGTAGAATTTGCAAACACGCATTTGTGAAAATTCTAAAATTTAATTTTTTTTATGTGCGAAATGCGAAATGAGAAATTCCTTTCAGACTTATATCATGTGAAAAAAACAGAACAATTTTCTTTTCTAACGCTTCTTCGGTCTCACTGTTTTCATCGTTATTGTGTTTCGGCAGGAAAGAAAGATAGTCAGATCCTTTGTGGTTGAGGATTCATAGCATCGGGTAATAAATAAGTTTAAGAGACTTTCCGTTGTCAATAAAATTAAAAACTAAATATCCGCCTTATAATTATACATTTTGTAGAAGTACATTTGTATTCTAACGAAAGACCTACATAATTAATAGCTAACTAATCAACTGTGAATTTCATAATTATTTCTCTCTTTGTAAGTTTCTAGAGTTAATTAAAACGTGATCGACACAGATAATAAATTATTGCTATTATAATAAGTCGCAATAATATTTTCCTTATTATTATTTGCATTGCGTAATACAAACGAGATGAATGAATGGATTAATTAGCTATAGTGACGGAAATAGCATTGTGTATTGATTTGTATGGATAACTAGGCTAACAAGTGTTTGTAAGGATAATAACAAATTAGATATAAAAGAGATTAAGATAATGCAGGGAAAGTCATAGCACATTTCTATAAATAGACGTCATAATAACATTTTGAACACACACACTGAAGATATGAAAAAAAAACCTGTTTATTTGAACGCACTAATTGTATTGAATTTCAGTACACAGGAAGGCTTTTTTATCGCGAAAATACTATCAAATTTTTAAAACGACAATTCGTTTTGAGTTCATATGCAATTGATTTCACTAAGACTACATAATAACAAGAGATAATACAAAGAAGATTATTTTTAAATAAAACAACTTTTACGGATTTAAGTGCACCGTATTCTCACCGTTTGAAATGACTAGCCAAGCAGCCAGTCAACCCGTAACCGCGGCAGCTGAAAAGGTACCGAAACGTTATTATCACCATAATCATCAGTCAGCGTATTGCAGTCTACTTCTGGACGTAAGCCTCCCCAAGACACGATCTCCCGCCTTTTTCATCCAGCCACTACCCGCAACCTTTCTCAGGTCGTCGGTCCATCTAGCAGAGGGGTCCTACACTACGTTTGCGACGTAGTCTCCATTCGAGAACCCATCTGCTCCAACACTCCTCGGTTCTACGACTGAAGTGACCAGCCCTTTGCCACTTCGCTTGCTACATTGAGAGTGTGTCGATGTCAAAGCATATACCTGCACGACCTTTAGACAATATCTGTTGGTCAGTTTCGGTACGAGGTACGCTACCCGAGTCGACACACTGGAACCAACACGTCACGGAGAATCTTGTTAACAAGGAAGCCTACATGACCTTCATCTCCTTCTCGAAAGTAGAACGATGACCAGATTCTGTAGTTGTTGTGTCCTCTCCTAGTTTTCGGACTTCAGACAAGCCCAGAACGTGCCATCGTATCTTCTCCAGCCTCCACCAGTCTGAAACGTCGGGAAACCAAAAATCCCTAAAAACACCATATAATATTGTGATGAGTAGGCGAAGAAACTTAAGACGTGCTTAAGATTATTTTATTTTGATTGAAAATAAATAAATAAAATAAAAATAGTTTTTATTTCCCAGTTTACTAGTTTTTAATTTAATTTATATTATAAAGTGAGGCCAACCCAGAAAGTAATTTAAATACTTGTGTTGGGTTGCAACCAAAGTGTGGGTGCCGACGAAGCTGCCTATAATAACGTATTTTTTGGTATCTCATAACATTAGAGTTTTTATCAGATCATGTAAAATATTCAAATAGCCTAGTGCCGTAACAATATTGGGACTTTAGAACTTAGTATGATTAGTTGTGGCAAAATAGGGACTTATAAATAAACGTGTGTGTGTTTAATTTACCAATGTGTGATTTGTCCGTGTGTGCATTTTGTCTGTAATTAATTATGAGTGCATTTTATGATTAATAAGATATATTCTAGTTGATCGGGTGGAAACATAAAACAGTTTATAACTTTTTAATTTTGCATTTTACAATGCTATTTTAATCGAAACTCGTCAGGGCGACTTGTTTAATATTTATCACTTAAATAGCATGGTAAAATGCAAAATTAAAAAGTTATAATTAGATGGCTGTTTCATCTTAATCGATACCTAGTTAAACATTTGTAAAAAAAAATCTTTCGAATGCGAGGATATTTCTCTCATTGATTAAACGACGGTGGCTAACACCGTAGAAAGGTTTGACTGGAAAAATGTTACGTGTCCTCATAGGTCTCTGTAGCATAATTGGTTAGTGCATTGGGCCGGATTCCCAAGGATGCGATGTGGATTCGAATCCCGTCAGGGCGTCATGAGACGACTAGAAAAACTATTATATTTTCTTGTTTAAAATTTATAAAACAGTTTAGTAAAAGATTAGGTTATATTCTCCTTAAAATATTTTCCGGCGCATCAAGACGAGTGTTTTTAGCCACTCAGTTATGACTTTTTATATATATATATATATATATATATATATATATATATATATATATATATAAATAACAACATAGGGTGTAGATTATTATCATCAAGTTCGCGATCTTAATTGAAAGGTGTGTAATTTCAATAAAATTTAAAAAGTTTGCCAATGATTAGGTATTGTCCTCGTGGGGACTTTAATGGCTGATAATGTCGAAGTATACAATACAATGATAGTCTAGGAACTATTCTGGCCACTACGCACTGGCCGTAAGTGACGTATTTACGAGTGTTTTGACTATGAACCAGCAATATCTACGCAGTACATTGGTGTAGGTCCAATTGTGATAGCTGGTAAATAAGTGAGCGGCCATTGTAGTATAAGGTGAATTGAAGGCGTGTCAAGTGGTATTTGGGCGAGGAATATTTTTGAATGGTTGAAATCATTGTCAATACCAGGTACAGTGGACGGCAAACCTTTGCATAATATAGACCTTAAGCGCACCAGTAGTGTCGAGTATGGTGACCCTTTGTGGCCACTGTCCTTGTTGTGGCCACTGTCCCACAAGTGTTTAGTGTAAGGATAAGATACTTTTGGTTTCGTAGTAAAGCTGTTTTCTTATCGCAACTACGACTATATTTGAACTTTAACTACCTTGAAATAACACATACCTAGAACGCAATAGGCCTGAAAATAATTAAAAGTTTCTAGCCGAACAATCGACTCCCAATAGGAAGATACTTATTACACTGCCGAGCAAAAATATCCAGTCACTTACTTAACGAAACACTTACGGAAAACAAATATCGCAATAACATTTACTCGCTTACTCTAATTCGATTGCCTATAGAATTCGGAGAAATCACTAAGTGTAAATGAATTGGGTCGAGTACCCTCGTTTTCGAGAAATCTCGTCTAGTCTTCTTCTGTGTCCCATTCGGAACACGACTTTTCATACATAAAGTAATAAATAAATAATAAATAATTGTATACAAGCACACCAATTATCTAGCCCACGTTAAGTTTCATGAAGAACTTGTGTTATGGATACTGGATAACGGATAAACATACGTATATACTTTTTTATTAGGTACATACATATTATACATATCAAACACCCAGACCAAGACAAATAGACATGTTCATGCACACAAATATTTGTCTTGTCCGGGGATCGAACCCGAGACCTCTGGCGCAGAAGGTGGGTTTAGTACCCCTGCGCCAAACAGGTCGTCGTCAAGTATAACTTTAGCTTTTATCTGAAATGCTTTTTGACGTACGTATCAAACCATGGGGCATATTCTCGCTTAGCTACATCTTAATATTATTGACAATTTTTCTAGCGATTTATCAGAAGTTAGCCTTCCGCCCATCCCGTGGGAATATCAAGAAATTCTTTCTTATTGCTCGCCTACATCGTTAAAGGATCCTGTATGCAAAATATCAGCTGTTTGGGCTGTGCGTTGTCTGTCAGTTAGTAACGGTATTGTTTTAATAATATTATATAAATGTAATGTTGTAGTCTCAACGATCTTCGGGAATCCTAATAATCTTCTTCTTCTTCTTATTGAGTGAAGATTAGTGGCCATCTCTGGTGTCAGAGTTTATCAAGCCGCCTATAAGGCCTCTGACTTATCATAACGAATGTAATCAAATGACAACAGCCGGGCTCGACGGTTTAACGTGGCCTCCGAAGTACGAAAGCGCTCAGTTAAAATGCCACTTTACGGTCACCGCTCCGAGACCTCACCGGGCCCAACTTTGCTTAACAAACGTGATAAAATACCATCAGTCTGTGAAACGCAGCCATGAGCGCTTCGATAATGAAGGAGATTGTTTCCAGTGAATTTTTAAAACGTGTCCCTAGAGCTCGAGATATCGCAGCGAGGTAATAAATAAATATTTCTTACACTCACACCAATTAACCTAGCCCCAAAGTAAACACTGTACGGCTTGTATTATGGCATCTAGGTTAACGGATAGAAATACATATAATTATACATATATAAGTATTTATGTGTAGAAATATATATAAACGTTCATGATTCAGGTACAAATGCTCGTATTGATTATACAAATATTTGCCCCTACCGGGATTCGAACTCGGGACCCCAGAGGCTACACCTTGAAACCGCTGTACGAACCACACGACCACGGAGGTCGTCAATGCATATGAAATGCCCCCATATTATAAACAACCCGTGATTATATGATGTTTGCCGGATTATGATAAGTCTCGGTAGCTCAGTGGTTAGAGCAGTTAGAGCAAAGGTCGTGGGTTCGAATTCCATCTGAAATCTAACTAATGGCCAAGTTGATTTTTCCAGTTGTTTTTTTTCCGGGTTAGTTAGTAGTAAAACCTTAGTTTTAACTAACCGACCCAACTTAGTTTTATCTAACGATATCTGTTTTAGGGTGTGTGACTGTGCTTATTGTTGTTTTGCCGTTGTGTCTATTTAAAAACCTCAACCTTATCTCAGTTTTAATTGTTTCGGCTGCCCTTTATTGGTATTTAATTAATAAGACATTGTTAGAAATTAATACAACTTATCAATTATAACTTAACTTATATTTTTTTAAATAACATACATTTTTTGAGTCTTATTTTCATAAATGTTTTTAAAGTTTGTTATTGATATGTGTGCCGAGTATCAGATGTTTACATATAGCCACTAAGAAAATAATCATATGTAATACTTGTTTTCTCATTTTTAGTAAACTTTGTGTTTTTATGAGAATAAATTCTATAAACCTAAAAATAATTACGACAAATACATTTAATACATCTGCTCCAAAACCGACCAAAGTCATTCAGCCATCCGAAAACAGCGTGGTGATCAAGTGATACATTTATGTCTACGGATAAGATTTTTAAAAAGAAAAATGAAAAGAATAATTTGGAATCTCCTACACCTACCATTTTCTCACAGTTTTTCACATTCTTAAAGGGTTTTTTGTATTAGTTTTGATAATTCTTATACTTAAAAGCTTGTAGATGTAAAAAACTGTACGTATGAAACATATACCAGAATATTTTGACATAATATTGTTAATATCTTGACCTAGTTAGAAGGAATTATTATTACCTAGTTCATAAATACGGATGACAGATGGATTCTAGTTATGCATAAGGACTCAAGAATTTGTATACAAAATATGGACGTTCAATAGTGAAATGCTAATACTAGCTTTGTTGTAATTTGATTGCAATAATAATATAATAATAATAAATCTTTACTTTTCTCTCCAAAAAATGTTATGATAGTGATTGATGATTAGATTACCTTAATTATAGCAATATCTAAAAATAAAAATAGCGTTTGAGTTTAAGAAAAAAAATCCAGATTTTTTCCTTACTTTAATGAAATATTTTAGGACAGATTCTTATCTACTGTAAAAGACTGACATTATGGTATTTTTATAATGTCTGTCACAATGCTATTTTCATGAAATACTATTTCAACTGGTAAAAATAATTTGTCCTTAACTTTCTAAGCTTCTGTGACAGTATCCATACTTAGTAGAAAACGAAAAATATGTCGCGTAATTCCGCAAGAAAAAATGCAGATGCAGCCCAGTGACACACCTTGCACCTTCACCGACTACTCTACACGTGTTTCGCCCACACACGGAGCATCCTCAGGAGTTGTTAGACCGTGCCAATCTCAGCACCGAGTGCTGAGATTGGCACGGTCTAACAACTCCTGAGGATGCCAATCTCAGCACCGAGTGCTGAGATTGGCACGGTCTAACAACTCCTGAGGATGCTCCGTGTGTGGGCGAAACACGTGTAGAGTAGTCGGTGAAGGTGCAAGGTGTGTCACTGGGCTGCATCTGCATTTTTTCTTGCGGAATTACGCGACATATTTTTCGTTTTCTACTAAGATATGGATTTCCGCCAAGTAACGCCTGATTCTATCAAATAGTATCCATACTCTTTAAGTGTCTTTTAGTATCTCTTCGTTTAGTTTGTAGGTAAAAAAACTAATTAATTATTTGATTTGAATTACGATCGTGTTTGAAGTCCAAGTTCGACGTTCGAGTCGAATAGATTTTATTTTAAAAAAAATCATCTTTTGCAGATAGGTTGATCAACGCGTGACCACGGCAACTGAAAAGGTGCTGAAACGTCCGGGAAATAAAAAATCCGAAAAATATAGAACCAAATATATGTTTCGGGATAATATAGTGCACTTAATATCAGCAATAGTTATTTGTTATGCAAGTCTGGAAAGTTGTTTATTTAGCGGCGAGTTACCTCTATTGAAAACAGAGCAAGTGAAGGATTCTTGGAAGTCAAAGATTGAATCCTGAGTGAAGCGAGGATTTCAAAGGTACAAGACACTAAAAACTTTTCTGCCGAGCGCAACACACAATTTTTCACCTCACAACAGCGAGGAACATTTTATCGTTATTTCCGCGGTCAATTTCCGGTAAAAAATTCTTTAAACATAAAGTTTAATCTAAATATACCTTATTCTCGTCGTTTTAATGATATAAAAAACTAAAATAATAAAAAAGGGAGTATTATAGTTAATTTAAAGTTATTTAGACTAGGAATATATTGTTACCTATAAATAACAATAAAAACGATTCCGTAAATGTTGACACTGACATGAGGAACAAGACAAAGACAATTTAAAAATAAATATTTATGTCACGTTCCGAAATCCAATCATAGGTTGTTAAATCTCACCCAGCCTATATAAAATTATAACAAATAGTTTAATCTTATTGTTATTGTTTTATGATTCAATGAACTAAAATAATATAATAAAACCAAAACGGAGTATTATAATTAATTCAAAGCTATTTAAAATAAGAATAAAATGTAACAAAAAAGTCAATAGTGCGATTCGGAACGCATTATGACATATTTTTAGGTATTAAATTAAAAAAGTACTTTACCGCGCTAGGCCACAACAAGCGATTTTCTACGACGAAACTGAATGACAAAACCTCCTCTTTCGAGCGTGTGAGGTGAAAAAGTTATTTTATTTCAACTATGAGTGCGTGAAGAATTTTAAGATGTGCTGCTTAGTTTTTTTTTCAATATGGAAATGTGACGTTGGCCAACTTGCTTCCCTAAGCATTTCTCATTTAATCCACTGCACCCGAGATAAGTCGGGGCACAAAGCTACTGTTTCATTATTTAATATCTATTACGGTTGATTATCAAAAAGCAAAGGTTGGCTAAAACTACACAAGCCATCTACTAATCAAAAAGCAAAAAAATCGCGATAAGTAAGACACATGCAGTTATTCTTAGTATGCCTGCCTAATAAGGTACAGTTCACAGCGAGCCGGCCGGAAGCGGAAGTCTTTAGTAGATTATTGGCAGACTAGATAGGCTACTTATCTAGAACGCCGCCATTGTCGTGCGACTCTCAGACGTCCGTATGACGTGTCTAAGGACAGTTCACGTACGGTACGTGTACGTCACGAACGTCGTCAAACTGATAAGTTTGATGTGCCAGGAGACGCTTAGCCTTCATAATACCTGATGATAACTATTGATAATACTGAAGATGGAAGCGCGCTTCTCCCGGAATCCTCGACCACTGACGAACTAGCTATCGTATCTCTAACTGCCGGAACACAAGATAAGCTGGTGGTAGCTAGCCAGGCGGACTAACAACAAGTGGAACCCCTACTGGAAATCGAACTCGGGACCTCTGAGTATGATACCACTAGACCACAGAAGCGGCGATTAACACAATTGAAATCTTACCTAATATGATGCCTAATAAGGTGCAGTTCACAGCGAGCCAGCCGGAAGAGGAAGTCTTTAATGGTATATTACAGACTAGATTGGCTATTTATCTAGAACGCCGCCATTGTCGTGCGACTGTCGGACGTCAGTATGGCGTGTCTAGAAGGGCAGTTCACGTAAGGCATGTCACGGTCGTCGTCAAAGTGATGAGTTTGATGTGCGGTTGACTGTACTTACATCCTATTGTTTTTTTTCTTTTTTACACTTGGTAGCTATCCTAATTCCTTACTTAATATTATAAATACGAAATACTGTTTGTCCTTCCTTCACGACCTTACTAAGCAACCGACTTGATTTTTGGCGAAGAGCTAGTTTTAAGGACGGAGAGTACATAATATAGTCCATTTTTTTTTCTCAATAATTCCTCGGGAACGGGTATCACGGGGGTGAAACCGCGGGCGGTCGCTAGTGTAGAAATAAGGCCTCGTTTGCTGGTTTGTCTTTTTATATTCATTCTTCATACAGTGTGCAAAAAAGATTTGATTGATGGTTGAAAAAGTTGGGCTTAAATTAAGTCTTAATAAATGTAATTTTTAATACCTTAAAGCAGACTATTATTTCAAAATTTGAAATAGAATCCAATTTATTACATCAACCAATCATTTTACAAAATGTTTTTTTTTTAAATATACTCTAAATACCTAGGGCGATTTAGTAACGTTGCCACAAAGTTCAAAGTGAAGCTGAGACGTAAGTTATCTTCTCTTTATATTATTTATTTTGTTCTATTTTCTAAGTCAAGTAATAATTCACGCTACTATGTTTAAGGCCAAAGGCAGGAAGAGTATGGCGTGATCCGATCACACCGACTCATCTGAGTCACGACTGTACTGTGGACAGCATGTCAGCCAATGATGATTTAAAATAGATATTTACATTCATAGTAATTTGTGTTGAAATTAATGACGAAGATTGACAATTGACAAGTAGGTACGACAAAAGACACGAAAACGCACGGAAATGAAAGAGATATCAAATTTAATCGGATCATCGTGTAGGGTTTTCCCAATTTTCACAATGTGAGCTCGTATGACATATTTGCGTTACATTTCTAATATTATTGATGTTAGTCCGAAACTCTATGGACGAAATAAGTGGCATAAGACCATGCACCTGACATTTCGTGTAAACCGTATTTCTTGGGATTGGGTATATTAACGCTATCCTCCCTATATATACTAGAAATCGGAAAGTTTGTTAAATTAAACTACGAAATATTTACAGAAGCAAAGGACTATTATACTACAAATACCCGAAACCCGCATAGACTAGTACTAACTATCACCCCTAAAACAACGTGTTCTCAAAAACAATGTGACGCAATGTGCATACGCATTTATAATAGAATATATAAAAGAGTTACCATATACTAGGTTTAAGATAACATTAAGAAAATGGTTGCTACAAAATGTTTTTTATACAATTGATGAGTTTTTTAATAATCAACCTGAATGTATTTAATTTAAATTCTAATTTTGATTTATTCTATTTATTGTTTAGTGTGACTAATATTTGTATGCTAACAATTTAGCTAAATGTGCGATTTCCTATTTACTGTTACCACCAATTTAATGTACCACATTTAATGCAAATAAATTGTTCTATTCTATTCTATATAACTGAAATTCACCCTAATCCTAATTTCCTAACTAATATTATAAATGCAAAAGTGTGTTTGTTTGTCCTTCCGTCCTAACTAATCAACCAATAGACTTGATTTTACATAGAGTTATTTGAAAGGACGAAGAGTAACATATTTGCTACTTTTTATCTCACGGAAACGGAAACCATACTTATATTTTTTACTAGAGGCCGGGCGCGATTTCACCCGCGTGGTTCCCGTTCCCGTGGGAATTTTGGGATCATTTATAGCATATGTTACTACTTGGGGTCTAAGGATTCTCTATACCAAATTTCGTCAAAATCGGTTTAGTAGTTTTTGAGTTTATTCGTTACATACAAAAATACAAATCTTTCCTCTTTATAATATTAGTATAGGAAGAAAACAGCCTGTTTGAATCGAGTAAAAATCGGCTGACATATAGCATGCTCTTGCTCAGCACAAGTATAGGATGGTACTGAGGAGCTGGGAGAGCTGCAGCACTCACAGGCAGCACTCACAGGCAGCACTCACAGGCAGCACTCACAGGCAGCACTCACAGGCAGCGCTTTAAATATGACTTTGAAAACACAAGGTGGGTCCAGGGGACCCACGACTACAGTTAAGGGTTAATAAATTATAAGCCGAATGAAAGAACTTGCTATCGTGTGAATTTTACGTGTATTTCGCGTGAAAATTCACATGAAATTCTCTTCGACCTCATTTTATTTTATCGAATCATGTAAAATTATCGATTTTCATTCACATCGATATTATTAGCTGACAGTCAATTCCAGTTCACTACGTTTGTTAATTAAAAATGCTCATTCCTAAATCGTAATAATTCTAGTTCAATTCTTGGAAACAATTTTGAAAGACTTTTCAAAATATCAAGTCACATTTTTTTCATTTATTTATTATTTAAAACACTTAATTTTGTGCTTTATCTTATTGCATTAGGAGTTGTTTTTGCAGTTAATATTTTACAATTTTGCTATCGATGTTATAATATCGTTTGAAACTAAAGTCATCGTTATTGATGATAAAGCTATTAGCAGTTTGTGCAACGATTTTGATTATTTTAATTTAATTGACACACATATTTATCTGTGTTTTGGTTCTAAGGTAAGCTGACTCAGGCTCATTTAATTTCTTAATAATTTATCTAAATTTTAACTCTGAAGTAGCTTTAACCAGTTTTGTAACTTTTTGAAACACGTTTTTTAACCGACTTCAAAAAAAGGGGTTACCAATTAGTCGCGTTTATATTTTTTCATGTATGCTCACCGATTATTCGAAGACGGCTGGTCCGATTGAAACGATTCAAAAGCTTTTACATCAAGTTTGTTCACAAGGTAAGTGTGGAACTTATTCTAACTTAAAAAAATGTAAAATAAAGACTACATAAAAAAAAACCGACTTCAAAAAGTACAAAATAAACCTTTTTGAGTCAGTGCCAGCCAAGGCAAGAAAAATAAAATTATCTAAGTTGGCTCCGACTCCAAAAAGGTTTTTTTTACTTTTTGAAGTTACTACGAGTACTTATACCAAAACAACATAATAAAATTAGTAACTCAAATAGATAAGATATTTCCCTTCCAAAAAGGAGGAGATTCTCAATTTGGTTGGTATGCTATTTTATGTATGTACATCCGATTTACGTGATTCTATTTTGTTTGATGCGAAATAGTTGCCATTTGGTTCCATAAAAAAATAATTTAGTTTGGCCAAGTAGTTTTATTTGATGAGCATTTTTGTTAACTTGGACGATGTAATTTTCGCGATACTTTGTATATAATGTACCTACATGAAACCTACAAAATCCAGCCAAGGCATTCTGCTTAGAGCAATTCTACTTTTTATTTTTCTTGTCTTGGCTGACACCGACTCCAAAAGGCTTATTTTTTTGAAGTCGGTTTATTTCTTTTCATAATCGGAAAAATAATCACACGTTTGGCTTGAATAATTTTTAAACAACTAAAATCTAACCTTTATTTTTGAAAAATAAAGTTCGAGATAAATTTTCCACTGCCTAGAAAAACTTTTTAAAAACATTTTTACTTTTACAAGAGTACCTATAAAGGTATAAAAAATGAAACCCTAGTAAATAACTTTGTTTACAAAACTTTCTAGCTTTCACGAAGTAGTTAAACAAATAACCTAAGTAGAATTTCCATAAAAAAAAGGTATTAAAAATAAAACTGAATCGGTTGTTTCTAAAAGGCGAGCAAACTTTGTTATCAAGACTTGAAGTAAGTACTTATTTAAACTAAAATAAAAGAAAGGTTCTAAAAATACAATTCAAACCTTTTTATTTAAAAATGGCCAGTAAAGTTAATAAAACCTCCTCACTTTTTGAAGGGTTTTTAAAAACAAAAAACGTCTATGCTTATTTCAAGACGGCCAGCCATACGGCCGCTTCCGCGACTAATCTTCGCTCAGCAGTGGACCGTGAAGGTTGTAATACAACCTTGAAACTAGTGTCAACGAACTGTTATGGCACTGAAATAAAAAAGTAACTCGAGAATGATTGACACTTTATACTGTGCCTTGACTTTGATAGGCTATGACAACATAATTATGAAGATTCTTTTTTGTTATGCGAAACTTTTTGCATAGGTACTCTTTGAGATCACTTTAAGATCGCGATGTGTTATGTGAAAATTGCTTATTGTATACATTAAGCTTATTTAACATTTTACAGAAGAAAACGAGGATCTCTTTGATGTTTAAATACTAGTTTCAGTTCGTCGGTTTCCCCGTTCCAAGAATAAGTCCTTTTAGTGCCGTGTGTCAATTTCCGAACTAAACGGTGAAGTTGATTTCATGATTTTTCTGTTTTATGATTTTCCTTGGAATCTAATGGCAATGTATCGGAAAAAGACAATTGATAAAAAATCTAATAATGTATTGAAATTCAAATCATTAAATTCGTCCGATTCGACCATAAAAAGTATTTTACTTTAGTGACTAGAATAAAAAATAAGCCGTCTAACGCGTTACTTCTTAAGTAACGCGATTCATGATTCTGTTTTATCTATTAGATAAATTATTTGATTCTAACCCTAACTAATAACATTATAAATGCGAAACTGTTTGTTTGTACTTTCTTGACGCCTTAACTAAGCAACCTTAACTTTGCTTCCTACCTTGCAGATCAGATTACTCAAATAGTTGGTTATTAAAAAGGTAAAAGAGAAATGTAATAAGAATTCTAATAAATTGTTCTCTATCTGTAAAATTATTACTTTAGACTACAAAGTAAAATATATGATAGCAGTAGAACATTACTATAACGATAAATATACAATAAAAGTAAAAAATAGATATAATACAAGAAGGGTCAGGGAGAATAGGTTTGTAAAGACAATTAATTATTATGGTAAAAGATGTTCTCGATATTTGGTTCCTGAAATATTTAACGAAATAGATTAACTAAGAGATGATAATTAACTATGTACCTAATCCCGCACTTAAAACAAAATAATATATATAGATAGGTATATTATTATTTTTTGTGTTTTTGTTAAAATTAAGTTAATAAGCTTTTAAAAGGGTGTACACAAATAAATTGTTAATGTGAGTGCTTATCTTCGCCAACAAACTGCCATGCAGTTTGGCAAATATTTATGCTATATACAACCTCTTATTGTTAAATTTTTGAAATAAATAAATAAAAAATAAAAGAACCAATCAAATCGATTTTTGGTATAGTGTTAGTTGAAAGGGTGAAGTATACTTTTTATCCGGATATTCCCACGGGAACGGAAAGCACGCGGGTGAAACCGCGGGCGGAAGCTAGCAGTCGTAATATATAGGCTTTTCCGATAGAAACTGGGTATCTTTGAATTGAAATAAAAACAAATAGATTTTTTTTTTTATGATTTTGTAATTTTTGCATTTTTCAATGCTATTTTTATACTTATGGTAAATTTGAAATAGAAAAATATTGGAATAAATTAACTCGAGTTAATTTTTTGTTAACAAATAGATTGTTTACAATTAGATAATTTCCTCCTTTTTTGAGCTTACTCTTTGGCAATATGTATGGAATACCACATCAACTAAATGATAACCTCGGCTTCGAATGGAAGTGTGAATACGAGAGGTAAAATTTTCCATCAGTTTTTGTCATTTTTAATAATTTTAGTATGTTTGAATTTTCAATGCTATTCTTATATATGATAATTTTTAAATAGAAAAATATTGGATATAACTCGCCCACAAGTGAATTCGTTTCCAATCTGAGAGTTCACTTGTGGCCGAGTTTACTTTTTCCAGTATTTTTTCTTTTTAAAATTTTATCATTACTTTTTGACATAATAGCACCTCTGTCCGTCTCATTAATGACGCATTGTATGTTATTCTTTAGGTCTTCGATAGTTCTTGGATTGCATACACCAGTGATTTCAAATCAGCCTAAAACATGAGAAGATCCCGTTGAAGTTTCTCGTAACGCACGAATCAAGATCATCTGATTTAACGCCCCTATTAAACATACATATAGCTCTCGCTTAAGAGGATTGTGTAGTTGTTTTTCATACAAATGGGATAACGGTTCCCCCCCTTAAACATAAGCCAGTTTTGATATGTTTTTCATATATTGTTGACGATGTGTTTTTTTTTATTAACGACGGTGAGACTCTTACTTAGCCTTCATCATACCTGATGTCAAGTATTGATAAGGCTGAAGATGGAAGCGAGCCTCTTCCGGAATCCTCTGCCACTGAGTAACTGGCTTATCTCAAACTGCCGGAACACAACAATGCTGAAAACGTTGTTGTTATGGCGTCAGGCTTAGATGAGATGGTGGTAGCTAGCCAGGCGGACTTACGACAAGTATACTGAAAAGGTGCCGAAACGTCAAGAAACCAAAAAACCTCAAATAAACTGAAAAATTATAGTACCAAATATATATTTCGGGCAAATAAATCGCACTAAATTTCCGCTAAAGTTGTTTTTTTTTTCAATTATGAGTGCGCAAAGAAACTTAAGATGTGCTTACGACAAGTCCTACCACCAACCAAACTGAATACAATATGTACCGCCGTTGGGAATCGAACCCGGGACCCCTGGGTCTGATACCGGTGATTGTACCACTAGACCACAGAGGCGGTTGTTGGATAAGTAGGGCCCTACGTTTTTATTCCAAAGAAATGTTGCATATAATTAAAGTTTTAAGCATTATTGTTATTGTTTTAACAATTTTCATATTTTATATTTTTTCCTAAAAGAACTACCTCGAGCGTTTTAACTGAAAAGAGAACCCTAGATTAAGGTGTACTGAATCGAATGACACCAAAATTTACTCATTTCGTAAAGGTTTAGGGGGTTACCGCCAGAAACAATATTTCATACTAGAGGCCGGGCGCGGTTTCACCCGCGTGGTTCCCGTTCCCGTGGGAATTTTGGGATCACTTATAGCCTGTTACTACTTGGGGTCTAAGGATTCTCTATACCAAATTTCGTCAAAATCGGTCCAGTAGTTTTGAGTTTAATCGTTACATACCAAAATACAAATCTTTCCTCTTCATAATATTAGTATAGAAAAGTAGGCAATCGCCTCTAGGACTCGCGACGCGTATCGATACTACACAATTCCCTTGTCCCACGGTAGGGGCAGGTACAGACTAAGGACAACTTTGCTTTATCCTGACAGGACACAACTGCTTAGCCCTAACATACATCGACAATTCTCTTCATACATCTTCTTTTATTCTTGCCACTTCGGACTCCAGTCCTTTGAGAATATTACTATAATAATCATTGTTTATAAAAAAAATATATAAAAAAAACAAAATAATAATAATAAAAAAAAAAAAAAAAAATATAAAAGTATTGGAGAATTTCGACGGTGGTTCGCAAGTCTCGGTAGCTCAGCGGTTAGAGCATTGGACCGGATTTCCAAAGGTCGCGAGTTCGATTCCCGTCTGAGAATTCACTTGTGGCCGACTTAATTTTTTCCAATATTTTTCTATTTAAAATTTACCATAAAAAATATCAGTCGCTAAAGATGATGAAAAATATGATATTCTGATACTTCAAACCAAATGTCTGTTACAATTTCATTTAATTTTAACTTAATTTTAAGTTAATTAAAAATAATAATACTGAAATGGATATTGAACAAAAGTCCTACTATAGATTATACAGTAACAGTTAAAACTCAACTAAATGCATTGGTAAATGTTAAATTAACATTAATTTACGTGTATTTGCCATTAACATACATATTAATGAATGAAATCATGAACGATTAGACTTGTAAATTCTGACCAGTACCAATATCGGAAGTATCGTTTAAATCGAATGCTTATTTCAATAGAAGCACTAGAATCAGATTAGAAGCAGTAAGATGCACCCTTTTGCGGCAGAAGCAATAGCAGTCTGAGTGTTGCCATGGCAACTTAACCTTCTCCACTGACAACTCGAAGCGACTATTCTATCGCCACAATTTTTCTGGGGTTCTGATGTTAGAATCTTAAATAAGAGACGGTCACTACCTACCCAGATCATCGAAATAAAAAAAGTTTTTATTTCACAGTTTTTAAAGGTAGATAATATCATGTCATCCAAGTAACAGATATGAAATGAAATATATAAAAATGCTCAAAACATAACAAGTGCTGGGTCAAACTAAACCAAATTTTTATGGGACCAATTGGCAACTATTCTGCATCGAACAAAAAAAGAATCACGGAAATCGGTTCAATAATCTCGGCGTAATCGGTGTACACATAAAAAAATAAAAATAAAAAAAATTATACCAACCTAATTGAGAACCTCCTCCTTTTTTGAAGTCGGTTAAAAACCATTAGTAACTCGTAAGTTGGAACTCGAGGCGACTATTCTTTTGAGGTTATGATTTTTTATGGGTTCTGATTACGATGTCAGAAGCTTATAATAGACACTAACCTAACAAGATCATCGAAATCAAAACCATTCGTAATTATAAGTTGATTTTTGGTTTCGTATTTAAAGCAGCTCGACTTGAGTTGATTTTATAAAAACTTTAGAGTAACTAAACTAAAAGAGTTTAGAGTTTATAAAAACTTCTATAATTACTAAGGAAATAACATTAACTTAAAACGGAATAACGTTAATAAATACTAATAACTTAAAACTTAAACCCCAGGTTATTATTGCAAACATAATTCAATGAAAACTGAAAATGTATAACGATGGGCCTTAAAAGGCCATGTATGGTTAGGCTTTATTTAGGATTCCCTAACACAACACCAAACGAATTGTCATTTATTCCAAACTAGCTTCCACCCTTCGGTTACATCCGCGTAGTTCCCGTTCCCGTGGAAATATCGGGGTAAAAAGTAGCCTGTCTTACTCTCCGCACTTTCAACTAACTCTATGCCAAAAAAATAAAATTTTAACACTTTAAAAACCCCCGACATAAATTTTAACATTTTATGTCAGGGGTTTCTAAAATGTTAAAATTTTATTTTTATTAAATTCTTTTTAAATTACACACAAAATTAAAAAAAACCGCATTGCAATCGCTTAATTCGTTTAGGCACTACGAATATGAATGTTCAGAAAGACAAAAAATTGTTTGCGAACATTTTGTTTTTTTTTTGCTGTACCTAAATTTGCCCAGGGTGTACATTATTTTAGTCAAAGCGCCACCTTTGTATCTTTTACCGTTTCGGCGGGAAGTTGACCATCTCCATAAATGGCAGGATGGATTTTCATCAAACGTGGCTAAGAACCATCTCGATTGAAATCGCTTGATTCGTTTAGGCTCTACGAATATACGTACAGACAGACAGACAGACATAGGCTTCAAACTTATAACACCCCTCTTTGCGCTGCGTCGGGGGTTAAAAACCAAGTCGATTGTTTGCTTAGTTATGGCGTGAAGAAAGGACAAACAAACACACTTTTGCATTTGTAATATTATTTAGGATTGAATCATAATCCTAAAAACAAAGTAAGTTTGCCAAAAAACAACTTTTACTATAAACTTTATACGGATGGAGGATTTCGCAGTGGTAAGCGGCCTGCAATTGTGGTGGTTAACCTTTAACTGCTGACGTGGGTCTCTCGGGCCTCGAGAAAGTAAAAATGCCAAGGAACAACGACTTTGAGACCGATGTGACGTCTTGGATAGATCGTGAAGACTAGTGTCGGCCTCCGGCCGAAGATATTTTTGAACCTTGACACCACAGCTTCACGAGCATGACTCCAATACGCAGAGTAAGTAGGAACCTGAAGAACAGGTGAAGGTCGCGGACACGCTGGATGCGGGCAGAGCAGGACCTATGGACAGGAGACCCTAGGGGAGGTCTATACCCAGTGCAATTCGCAATAATTGATGTCTGTAATTTTTTACTCCCATTATAGTATTATAATTTACGGATATGACATTTGCAAGAAAAAAAAATAAGATTGTAAGTGTTGATTATTTACAAAAAAAATGTACTTTGTGATTTATGATCTCAAGTGATTTTTGATAAAAAGTGCTTAGTGTGTTCCAAAGTTTTAAATAATAGTTAATTATAAACAAATAAATGAAATAAAACATATTTTATTCTTTATAAATGAATCCACTTAAGCTAATGATTACACATTCAACCCTGAAAAACCGAAAGATTTTTAAATTTTAGCACATAAATATACGGACCTCTGAGGCCCCCACGTCAGTGCTTACGTGAAATTATTCTTATCTCGAAGGTACGTTGGTCCTGGCTTCATTTGCAGTTGTTAGACCCATCAATCCATAATGGGCCTGCGTGGTTGGTAATGATGGCCTTTTAGCACTATCCATCCAGAAGGAAGGCCTGTGTCCCAATAGTGGGGACATTAAAAATGGTTGATGATTAAATATGTATGAAGACTGTTTATCGAATCTGAACTTTAATTGCCCACCTGCGCTGCGCCGGGTCTTTTGTACCCTACTGCAAAAAAGCGCGAAAAACATAAAAAATATATGTTTTCGCCCGTATCTGTTTTACTCTTTTATGTAAAAAGTTATGTTTGCCCTTTTGGTAAAAAAATAGATTCATAGCTAAATTATCGAACGAAAAGATGCAAAATCAACGTCTATACAAAAAAATATCAGCAGTTACTATTATTATTATTTTACACAAAGTAGAGAGATAGTGTAAATATAGCGTAGCATTAATAAATAAGTATTTTGAAGATAAAACCTATCTAAATCAATATAATGCATAAATAGTAGAAAACGAAAAATATGTAGCATAACTCCGCAAGATTTTTTTTCTTGCGGAATTACGCTACATATTTTTCGTTTTCTACTAAGATATGGATTTCCGCCAAGTAACGCCTGAATCTATCAAATAATTCATAATTAGATTGCATGTCAGTATGGTAATTAAATAAATATAATTAAATTATAGCAAAAACTCCCTATAAGTAATTCAAACTTATACACTAACGGAGATTATCTATGGGTTGCCTGGAAGAAATCGCTGCTAAGCGATAAGGCCGCCCTTGGTACAACAAATCTTGTTCAATGTTTTTTTCTTTTATACATGTATTTTCTGTCTGTGTGTGTGTGCAAATAAAGTGTAATAAATAAACTTAATAGCAATAAATTAATGATGTTAATGCTAAGTATGGCTCATACTATCGGAATTTGATACTCATGAGTATTAAAAAGAAATATCAATAATTATAAACTCGTGCGCATAATCACTCCACGTGGTCAAACCACCGCTAAACGTATTACACTTTATGATATCGCCAATAAGGCTTGAAGTTGCGTAACACAATTTTGATATTCGAGAAGCTAAACGGTTGATCACGGCATTATCCCACGTCAGTAAAAAATAACTTTCTTACCTTATTCCTTCGGTGCGTTACTTTATAGCGAAGTACATATAGTGTTGTATACTGAAGAAAACATTTATCATTTTGTTTTTAAAAATGAATAAAGTCACCTCCACCACTTCACTGACTCATAGAAACGTGGAAAGTCAAAAACTCAAACGGTCACAGTCACTAGGGTTGGCGGTATATACGAAAGATTTATCGATAATTTTTTCGAAATAACAATTGATGTACACGTCTTCGAATCGCGACTGCTTAGTGCTGAATGCGACGGCTTGTACGGTGAAGGTAACTTATCAGTTAGCAGCTTAACCGTGTATCAACAAAGTAGTGTTGTACACAACTCCAGTGTCGATTTTCGATGAATTCGCGTTACAAGAATTTTATTGGATACGTGGGAAGAAAATTTAAATGCGTTCATTGAACTTCGTTTGTGTTTATTATAATTATCGTAGTGTTACTTGACCTGCGGGTGATGGTTTCTCATTTTAATATTTTCCTTACGTTTCCATTCTTATAGTATTTCACGATACTCGCTCTGCAAAAATGTTAATATACCATGAAACTGGAATAAATATTATATTCGTATTAAATACTGAGTTAAGCATTCCAGTAACTTAATGAACAGTTCTGGAGGTATTTCTGATGTAATCGAATTGTACTTTTCAATAATTTCCTCACCTTATTGCGTTTCTTTTTACGCTCAAAATAATTCATTTAGAGGGCTACGAGCGAATGATATTATATCTAATTCACTTTGGTTTTAGACTAAGTAAGTATAACGATTTACTAGAATCAATTGCTAGAAACGACAACCCAGGAATCCTAGGACACAATATCGTAGGGTCGCACTTGATGCTATATAGGCACTTGTCAACTACAAATAAAATATTCTCTAATTATCTATTAAAAGTAAGTCCTATTTTTTATAATTCGACATGTTTGTTTAATTAGTCTGCACCGCAAAGAAAAAATGCTCGGTTAGAATATCTTCAATATCCTCAAAAGTACCGCCCTGAAATAAAAACTAAAAATATTTTAATGTGATGAAATGAAAAAAAAAATGAAGTCAAGCTTTTAATTTTTAATAAATGTAAAATAAATAATAATGCGTAGTTTGAAGATGTTGAAGATTTTCTAACCGACCCTATTTCTTTGCGGTCCAGTGTATATTGTGAACATGGAGTTTATTTACTTACTATTGAATTTGTATATATAGTATGCATATGTATGAAATTATGTTAAAAATTTTCAGTATTATAATAATAAATGTAAACGTAATACAAATTATTCTGCAGAACTTTTATTGTAAACTTATAATATCTAGGAATGTATGATATATATACTGTTGGTGTACCTTTTCCATAAATAAATAAATAAATTTAAAACTCTGTGATCTTTGATCTCAATCATATATATGAAGAGCTTAAAATTGCTTTCAACATATGTAATATTAAAGATACTGTTTTAGAGAAATTGCCAGTACGATATAAAAACTTGCCAACAACCAACCAAAAGCAAAAAAAAAGATAATAATTTATTAATTTTGCCAAAAATGCAAAAGTTCGATTTTGACAGAACTATGAATAATAAACATTAATAAGTTCTTGAAAACTGTTATCGATATGTGGATACATCACAAAGTTGTTTAAACATGTACCCTTAGATAAGGACTCTTCTAATGTCACCAAAGATATGATGTTGATATTGAAATAAAAAAATGTCCAAAGTAAGGTAACGTTTTATCGTTTAAGTGTTAAATGACTTCCCTTATTTTTGAAGTCGGCTAAAATTCGAGTTGGTCCGACTTGGTTTCTTTTGCTTTAGTATTAAAACCCGAAAATATTATTCAGTCAGGTTCGAAATCGTTTCGAAAATGGACAAGTAACTTGGAATTTGATTGAGAACTACGTATGTCATTTGGTCCCATACTTCAAGTAAAGTTTTGAAGCACTGAGGAGCTCGAAGCAATACATATTTTGGTCACACATCCCGTGAATTATCATTTCGAGCTTCACAGCAAATATTGTACTTTTTTATACATTATGTACAGATTTGACGTCGTTAGATACTACATTATTTTATACGTACGTCTGGCTGGACATATGTCATACTAGGAAGAAATTCAAGAAGCAGTAAGTATCAGGTAATTGTGCATCACTACTAATGATTTTAATGATGATTTCCATTGCGATTATCTTGTAAATGTAGCGTTATAGCACTGATATGACTTTAATGGGCGAAGATTTGTATCAGTGTCGTTGATATGACGATTATACTTTGATGGTTCAGAAGACATTATGATTATGAATAATTTGCGGTGTCAGCAAACGTTTTCCTTACATTTTAAGTTTTCTTTGAGTAAGGTTCTAATAGTCGGTTCTAAATTGAGACTTTCAAGTTGTCTCGTCTATTAAGAGTCAAACGTGGTCTCACAAAAGTCATCAGCTATTTTATTGTCGCCACTGCTGTGGTAATGGCCTTCCTTATGGATGGATAAGGAGACTGGGCCATGACCCACCACTCGGGCTCAATGCGGATTGGTAAGTTTTAACGACTGCAAATAGAGCCGGGTCCAACGGCTTAACTTTCCTTCCGAAGCACGTAGGAGCTCGAGATAATTAATTTTTGGTTACCCATCCCGTGACCGATCGTTGTGAAAGTTGCTTAACCGCTATGAACGCAGGCCGCCACTGTGCCACCGCGCTCCTCTTGCAACAATAAAGTCTCTTTTTCCTACACTTGACCAGTTAAGAACGTGTCAAACACAACTTAAAGCATAACAAAATTATACACGAGTGAGGTTTGAGATCTTCTGAACATAAAAAATCTCAGTATAGAATCCGAACATTATTTTGTAGATTCATTAGTAGTGTTCTGACTATGTAAATTAAAGAGCGCAGTAGCAGTAGCAGTTATGCAATTTTCGCAATGGTTGGTTACGGGAAGGGCGACCAAACACTTACCATATCGAGCTCCTTTGTGCTTTGGAAGGCACGGTAAGCCGTTGGTCCCAGCGATATTTCCTTATCAAAAAACGAGGTGAGTAGGCCTTGTCTGATTTATAAAGTAAACCTTATGAGAACTATAGAACAATAAACTACATGCAGTGGTGGTCACCAGCCGATTTTCATACAATCGAGGTAACTTTAGGGCCTTGGTTCTCTACCAAGGATTGACCGAGCTGCGTTAAGATAAGGGCCATACAGGGAGAAAACGGAGGAGATTCAGATTGTTATACATATCCAACTAATCTGATCAACATTCTAAAAGATAGGGATCAGAGTTTTTAGTTTCAGAAATTCCATAAATTTTTATGCTATTTTCACGTTTTTTAAAACTTATCTATACATTTCTTAGAATGTTGATCAGATCAGTTGGGTGTGTATAGCAATCTGAATCTCCTCCATTCTTTCCCTGGATGGTCATTATCAGATCACAGCTCGGTCAATCCTTGGCAGAGAACCAAAGCTCCAAAGTTACCTCGTTTGTATAAAAATTTACTAGTGTCGTTAATTATGTGACCACCATTGTCTAAAGAACTATCTGTCTGGACAGCTCCTGTTTTTATACTTTTGTCCAAAATATTATCTCTTGACATCTGAGACGTTATCAAAATTTTCCTGATTTTTATTTTATCGCAGGAAATTACCATTCAATGTTTTATAATCGCAATTAGGTTCTAATTTTAGTATATTTTTTTGAATTTACATAAGATTACTTCTGGTTTAATACGTACAAACATAGAGCTGATTTTGTTTGAAATTACATAATCAAGTAAATTAATTCGAACTTGATTAGACATTTTAAAATCTTGTGAGGAATTACCCTACACATTTACGAGAAAAAAAGATTGTAGCAACTTCTATCCTATAGTGTTGCAAATCGTGTTATCGACACTTGTTTCTGTTAAAAGCTGAATGAGCATATCAGAAAAGGTCAACATATATCCATCTGTAATCAATTAACTATGCCAAGATATTACGTGTATAGTTATTAGTATTTATATGTATTTGTAATTAATACCTTAGTCTGTATTTATTCAACGAGAGCAAAGTTTTATTAACTTTATTGTTATTTTTATTAACTCTTTACTTAATATAACTATAATATAATTTAACTATAATGTTTTGTAATGACAATTACTGATGCTGATTTTATGACAAGTACACATATACAGCCAGATAAGATTTGGAGTTTTCATTCTTATTTACATAACTATCATTAATTGTCTATCTGTCAAAAATATTTACAAATATGCGCTCAAAATTGTAAAGGTTCTAGAAGAAATAAGCCGTTTTAACGCCCCTTCTGCTGGAACACTAACCCTCTTTGGCACTGGCGCGGAGGAGACCGTAGTGGTAATTTTTAACCGACTTCCAAAAAGAAGGAGATCTCAACTCGACTGGTATATTTTTTATGTATGTACACCGATTACGCCGAGATTTATAATCCTATTTACGTCATTATGTTTTGTTCGATGCGGGATAGTTGCCATTTGGTCCCATAAAAATTTGATTCAGTTTGGCCAGGTAGTTTTAATTTTATGAGCATTTTTGTTAACATGGATGATGTGTTATCAATATACTTTGTTTATAATGTACATGAAATCTAATCTTATCTAGAAAAATTCTACTGCAGTTTACAAAACAACCTATTACAGACAGTAAAAAGTAAAAAAGTATTTTTTTGGTGTCCGTCCTGTAACTACCATTACGAAAGTTGTCTAACCGCCACTATCGCAGGCTGTGCCCACCTGTGCGCCACGGAGTTCCTCAAGACCAAGAGACGTATTTTTGAATCATTCGAAATTCTTATGAGGTTATCAATTCGTCGCGTACTTATACATATAAATATTTTTTTTTGTATTTTCACCGATTACTCGAGAACGCCTGAACCGATCGAAATGATTCAAACCCAAATTGGGTTGGTTCCCAAGTTGGTCCCATTTTTTGGAAATTTTGAAAACGGTTCAGTAATTTTTAAGAAATCTTGAAAAACTATCGTTTTTTTGATCAAACGGTTTGACACAAACGGTTTGATTAAAACTAGTAGTTGCCTATACTACTAGTCAAACCGAAGTGTGGGAGTCATTCTAACTTTAAAATTATTAAAAAACTTTTTGTAAAATATATATATTTGTAATATATAAAGCGACTTCAAAGATCAAAAAGTAAAATTTAAGCCTTTTGGAGTCGGAGCCAGCTAAGGTAAGAAACATAAAAGTAATAGAGTGCAATGTAGAAAACCGACACTGAATCGGACTTGAATCACGTGGAACGAAACGTTTTTATGTTGTCAAACTATCCGTCATGTCATTGTCAATTTGAAAATTACATTAAGTGCTAAACGTCAAACTTTCAATCGCTCGATTAAAAAAAGAGTGGTCGGGACCACTCATTGTAGATTCGAATGCGAATTGGAATAAAAAAAATACGTTTTCTAGCATTCGCATGCGAGTCTTGCGATTATGTCTGATGGCATTAAGTCCGCCATTTGCTGTATTTTTTATATTGCAATAAAGAAAATATAATAAATATAAATATGTATGCGAATAGTAATTCGAGTGATTCTAAAATACTCTTCTACCTCAAAAAGCCTTTATTTTTTTCGAGTGAGGGGAATGCAATCTTTACGCATAATCTTTACCCTTCAAGAACCGATAAAACCAATTATTCCCAGACACTGTTAATTACTAAATAGAACATCAATGAAAGAAGTCAAGGCTATTCATGCTTACAACAAAATGTTATTATGAGTATCAAATTACTATGAAATGACACAATTGTGATAAGATAAGCTAGCCATGATCTTAGTGTGAAATCTTATCTGAAGTACCACTTATGAGACAGATACGAATGTATTACTTAATATCTTAATTAACAAATAGGTGGGTTATGTAACTACTTATGTATTCAATTATTCTTTTATTTAATAGTAAAGATATTTTGATTTTATGCACATCCTAAGATTTAAGTGCACCGTATACTTCAGCGTTAGCATATTACTTTTGGATTTAGTGGTTTTTAGACTTTTTTTCCCGACGTTTCGGCACTTTTTCAGCTGCCGTCACGGGTCATAGGATGTCTGGCTATATATTTTCATTTTATTGTAAAGGCCCTAGTGTCATTTTCACCAAGTATCGATAATCGTGGTTTAAAAAACATCATTTTGTCCCTTTAAATTACAATCAAACTATTGAAATGCAATGTCATTTAAATTATTCTTAATGATCGGTCGATAAATCCTTCATTCGTGAATTGTTTTAGCGATTACAGGTGACCTAATTTCAGAAGATGTCACTGCCCAGTTTGTCAGTTTTTCCGACTGTAACATTTGAACATGGTTCATTTTTTTTATTTGATGAGCTATTAGCACTGCTTACTTTTGGTCCTCAAAATATTATCGAATACTTCCGACTATGTTTGTACATCACTATTTTGCAATTTGCATATCACTTGTAGGTGTGTCAATTCATCGCCATATTCGGCAATGTGGGCAAACTGACTTCCGTGTTATACTTACATTTAAGTTGCTTTCACGATGATCAATTTGTGGATGGGTGACCATTATCAAAATAAAATATGGGTCACCTATATTACACTTAAAAAATATACTAGAAAAAAATCAAGATGTCCATAATTTCCCGCCTTAGCGATTTTCAGTTGAGATGTTTTTTCTTTTATATTTTCTAGTGTAAAAGTTATCACATAAAATAGCATTGTAAATGCAAAGGGGTTTGAACCTTATAGCCTCGTCACCGGTGCGCCATTTAAAAAATATCGCGCCGCAGGCAACACGCACATAATACTATGGATATAATACCATAATTAATTAAATGGATAGGGTACGTACAGATGAACAAAAATATTGTACAACATAATGCCCTAAAGTGTCCGGTTAGTGATAAAATTGGAGTTAAAGATTCAAAGGTGATACTTTGGGTCGGGATTATTCATTTTTAACTCCAATTATCTGGCTATCGTGACACTTTGGGGCGCGCCCCACTTGGGGGGCGCGGCGACTTCAGCTGTATGTTTTTACTTTTTCATAAATTGGGTATCCGTAATTTTAATTAAAATTGTTTAGTTCTTCATTCTGACCCTAGGGGGCCGCTAGTATTTTTGCAAAGGCTTGGGTGAGGCGCATAGGGATAAAGGTTGGGAACCCTGCTTTAGGGCATTTTACGAGTCATAAAATTTTTTGTTCCTCTGTGTGTCCCCTGTTCATTTATATAGGTATTATCGTGTGACGTCATTTTGGCGTTCAAAATGGCGTCTCATACTACGGATTTGCAGGAGGCCAGATTCCAACAAAAAAGTTCAAACGTCTTTTAAAAATCCTAGTTCAATCATTATCATGCCTGCTGGACTGCTGAACGTAAGCCTCCTCAAGGTGCGTCACAAGGCATGATTTCCCGCGTTTTTCATCCAGCCACTACTATCCAGCTAATACCTATGACATTTAATAATGATGTGACATTATATCTATTTGACTTATTGTATTAGTTTAATATCAAATATCAAAGAATACTAACCATTGCTTATATGTTTTTTCATGATTCTTTTAATTTAATAATATTGTCAAGTCCGCTAATTTGTGTATCTAATTCTTATATTTGCGTGCCAGTACCTGGTGCAACGCGTGATCATATATAAACTCTGTAACAGCTTTTGTTCCGTGTTTCCTTGCAAATAAATTATTTGTATTTGTACCTGCCACCTTTCTCAGATTCTCGGACTATCTACCAGGGGGTTCTACCAGAAACGTTTGCCGAGATGTTGCGACCGACGGTCAGCACGCGGAGAGCACTTTTTCAACACTTATAAATCGTAATAAAATACTTGAATATACTCAAGACAGGGTTTATTATTTCCCAAAACTAGAAATAGTGTTCACAATTCTCAATTTTTTGACAAAGCTCCCTTTGACAGAAGTCAAAAGACGATCTGCTAGTAATTTTTGAAGTTAGAAATAGAATGCCGAAAGAAAAAAGCCAGAAGGGTTTGCCAGGATTATCACGAGGTTGTATGCCTCGTCACAATACCCCGCTCGCCCTGCAAGTAAAAACCAGAAGGGTTTGCCAGGATTGTGACGAGGCATACAACCTCGTTTTTTCCTGCAGAGCGAGCGGGGTATTGTGACGAGGTCGCCATTAGAGAACTCGTCAGCTTCAGCGCTCGTCGGCTCTGCGACTAATATGCCTAATGTGACTCAACATTACTTTACTTTACCTAAAACCTCAAAAACATTATTGTAGTATTCATCATTATAAACTCCTTTTTGTTTAAAAGCAGCCCTGAAATTTATTAAGAAGCAGCTGTTTGAAACAAAAAAATATTTGAAACCTGCTAAAATGTATGGAACAGCTTTTTTTTTGTGATTTCAGGGTTGCTTTAATTAAAAAAAATATTCGTAATGACGAGTTATACAAATGGTTTTAAGTCAATGTAATATAACATTGTATATTTAGTATCATAGGTATGTGTCTTCTTTCGTCATTTGCTTTGTTCCCATCCCAAATCCAATCAAAAAATCCCATCGAACACAGTGTTACTCGTTGGGAATCACACCCCGAAGGTATGGAATATTTTTAAGCAACCAACCAACCACCAACTTGTCGTTTCAGCCACATAACACCCACTGCAGGCCTCCCTCATGGATCTCCACAACGATCGGTCCCGCATCCAGCGGTTTCCCGCGACCGCGCACCAGATCGTTGGTCCACTTTGTCAGGGGCCTACCCACGGAGCGTCGTCCGGTGCGCGGTCACCACTCCACAACCTTTCCGCCCCAACGGCCATCGGTTCTTCTCGCTTTGTGTCCCGCCCACTGCCACTTCAGCTGAGCGATGTACCTAACCACCTCACCACCAACTAATCAGGAGTTATTTAGATGTTTTTTTTATTTGTTTTTTCTCTTTATTTTGTCAAACAGTCATTAAAAACAAATTGACATAGTAAAAGGTTATTATGTTATAGACAGCGAGTGCCCAAAATTAAATGAAACAAAAAAGTTGGATACAGTTAATTTATGGCTAAGTTAAAAGTAACATGCAGTAATTAGATAACGAAATGCAAAAAGATATAATAATAGGATGAGTTGAGAAGTTACTAAAAATCCGTGTTCAGAGTGTAACAGGTTGAGAAGATATTGAACCCTATCGCCTAATATCCTACCTTCGGGATGGGACTGGTTCGGTATTTTTAAAAAAAATGTGCTCCCAACGAGTTACACTGCGACTCGATGGGAATTTCTTACCCAACAATACTTGGGAACAAATGGTCTTTTGCTAACAAACATCCAGAGAGCAATGGAATATCTATTGTGTTTCATAACTTGGCGTCTGATAAGTTAAAGTTAAGGATCATATGAAAATCAGATTAACAGAGAACTCTACCTCTTGCTACAAATACCTAACTACAAATACAAATACAAATATTTGTATTTGCTCTAAATAGGGTTACAGTAATGTTGTTACGTACAATTGTGCAAACAAAATGGAGCTAAACCGTTTTAGCCATTTTACACAGCATGCAAATATAGGTACAAGCAATGATTATAAAATAAAATCGAGAGAGTCAACAATAAAATAATAGAAAAAAAATGTATGATAATAAATGTCAAATAAGAAATAAAATAAATTAATGTCAATATACAATTAAATTCACAATTAAATTCACACTAGCTAAAGAAAGAGGCCAATCAACAATCAGTTTTGTTTTTATCATTTAAAATTATCGCCACTTTGTCTCCAGGCAGTACGACGATGTGTGATTTTCCGTCCGTCCGTGAAATTATTCAAACCGCAAAGGTGACCCCAACTGACATGTCATAAAATAGATGTTAATTGGTTTTCCATTAAGCACGAGTGCAATGATAATTATATTGATATTTAGTTGATTTATTTGTACTAAAAAAACAATACCATGACTGACTGACAGACAACGCACAGCCCAAACTGCTGAACCGATTAAGCTAAAATCTTGCATACGGGATTTGCTTTAACGATTTGATTTAAGGCGCTATTCGGAAAAAGTATGGACTTTTTGATATAAAACTATAGCACGGTTACAGTTGTTACAAATCTGGTAATAACATATATATTTCTTCATATCTTTATCTAGATTCGTATTGTTTAAAAAACACGATTTTATGATTCTGCTTCGACACTTTTTCTTTTCGAAAAGACCTCTAAAAAATACGAAAATTCAAGATTATTCTTAAATGGGGTTACTTACACTATTGAAAATTGGTTATATAAGTGGACACCAATAATATTTAGGTTCGTAAAGAAGCATTTTTTTTAAATCGCTGTAGTTTTTTAATTCGAAGTGATTTTGTGTTTTTTTGCCTAATCTGCAAAATCGGTCTCGCTCCCGTGCGCGTCGTTTCCTCATTGCTATCTCGCTTCAGCATATTTTTTTATATCGCCTTAACGATGGAGGCGAGCAAGAAGAAAGACTGTGTTGGTAATTCCAAGGTAACGGAAATCACGCGGATGCAACCACACGCGGCAGCTACTTACATATAAATTGCAAATTCATTAATTTCTTATTTTTTTGTACTATACTATAGGTTTTGTTCGTCTGCGAAACTGCAGCTTTTGATGCCCTTTGCAATAGGGTGAATAACCACGTAGTTACCACTTCCACTTTGTTATGAGAAATGTATTTATTTGATAGAATCAGGCGATACTCGGCGGAAATCCATATCTTAGTAGAAAACGAAAAATATGTAGCATAGTTCCGCAAGAGAAATTTACCTTCACCGACTACTCTACACGTGTTCCGCCCACACACGGAGCATCCTCAGGAGTTGTTAGACCGTGCAATACCAGCACCGATCCTCGGTGCTGGTATTAGTAGTCGGTGAAAGTGCAAGGTGTGTCACTGTGTTGCACCTGCATTTATTTGCGGGCGGGCGGGCGGTGCATCTTGCATGTAAGTTTTTCTTGCAAATCCGCAAGAAAAACTGCTACATATTTTTCGTTTTCTACTAAGAAATGTATTTTTCACGAGGTACAAAAAAATGGAGGAAATCCCTACCCGTATATAGATACGAACCCTCGTCACAGACTAAACATAAACAATGTTACACTCGACCGATATGACCGTCCCCTCGATCTCACTGGTTTTCACTGGTAAAACAGTAGCAAGCGCGGGTGTCGCGCCGCGTATCTGTGTGAGTGCGTTATTTCGGCCGTGCAAAGACTGTTTATCACACGAAGTAAGTAATAGTAAATACGGTATAGGCAGGGTTGCCAACTTTTCCAGCCGCCATAACTGGACAACAATCTAGTCATACTTGGTCAAAATCGAAAAAACCCGTTAAGTATCAATGAAAGATCGCGGCCTTGCTTGCTGCCTACAACTAACTTTTGCCGTTGCGCCGGCGAATTAGCAACGTCGCGTTCACAATTTTATCTGACCGGACAAATTGCATCCGGTCGGAAGTTAGCGACCTGACCCCAACAATTCCTTCTAAAACTCAACAGTCCGGTCGTAAACCGGACGGTTGGGAACCCTGGGTATAGGATCGAAGAATAGTCCATACAAAAAATTACATCGTCTGTTTTCTGACAGGAAATCATTATCAGTTCACATTCATTAGCATAGCAGCACCAGAAATTAGCAACTCCGAAGTTAAACTAGTTAGTAAATAGTATCAATAAATAGCAGGGGAGTGCAAATTCAACATTTTAACAGCAAAGGGCTTTGACGCAAATCACCGAATTATTGTAAAAGATACATCAAACAATGGTCAAACACTAATTTGTGTATTTGACAACATCCTTAGAAGTCATTGTAAATACTATACTGAAACATGCGTCCTTCATTTTCAGCTTAACATTACAGTATTGAATTTTTGTTGATAAAATATATAAAATAAAATATATAAGATAAAATATATACGTATAAAATATAAGCTACGACAATTAATTTGAAACCTAACCATGAGATAGGTATTTGAAACAGTTTTTTGGCTACGACACTCTTTCCTACCTATACTACTTGTACGATTATTTCTAGTCAATTGTGGACTTAAACAGAATTATATGATAGTCACTTTTATGTCCCCTTAGTGGCTCACTGGATAAGGATAATGGTCCATGACCCACAACGCAAGCAAATGCGGATTTGTGTGTCTTTACCATTGCTAGTAACCGGATCAATGATCTAACATCTATCACAATATCAAAAGAGCTCTCAAACCAAATTGGTCACCCATCCCGAGGCTGACCATTGTGAAAGTTGCTTAACGCGTACCAATGCGCTGTTCAACGAGCTCCTTATTCTTAAATATAACTTTGAAAGTTAATCTTTAAGAGACCTACATTTAAAATCCTATTGATTAGTTTTTAGGCAGTAAGTACTAAACTTGTTCGAACACACAATAAAGATTTATTGACCAATTAGCTAGATACCGTTAAAATATTAGCGTAAAGTATAATATTTAACATAATTAGTTAAACATTCGGCCTCAATTTAAACTATAAACAAGACATTGAACTTTACGCACGTGGTTAGTAAGTACATAAGTTTACTACTCGAGATATCATCCTTTTGAGAAGAAGACTGTGTTTTATACTGGAATTTAAACTCTATTGTAAGTATTATAGATGTGTTATAAGTTTAAAGATAGCAAGAAGTACGTAGGTACGTCGTTTTGTCAAACATATGAATATCGCATGGCTATGCGGAAGTGACGACATGAAGGTGCGTGTGAATGAAAGTGCGTGGGAAAATAATGCGTATTTTCCGTAGCTCTTCTCTAACTGTGTCATAGTAGCCGAAATGGCAAAGTGTCTCAATATTTTATTACAGTTTACATTATGTTTAAAAATCGTCCAAAAAGAAAGACTTCACCTACCCCGGGATCCCAGCTCCTTGAAAAGATATAATGCATGGAATAAGATGTCATTGGATGAGTACGGAATAACCCGTCAAAATAGCAAGAAGGCATATTGTATGATGAATCCGATGAGAGTACACAAATTAAGAGAGATATGTAAGAATCGTGAGCAATTGGATATAAATGTAATATCTGCCTACCCTTATTGAGCCCGGTCCTTACCTCTTTCACTCACTCATCAGCCTGTGGACGTCCACTGCTGGACATAGGCCTCTCCTAGCACACGCCTGTTGTGGCGTTCAAAGGAGGTTATTAGCCTACTGCTACCACGCAGGCCAGACGGGTTGGTAGAGGGTTAGTTTCCAGTTTTCCTTCTCTCGCACAGGTGTTCAACGCGTCGAGCCTCTTAGTCGACTCTTACGACATCCCAGGCATGTAAGGGAGTTACCTTACCTCTTTATTCTTCGCTTATTCCGTTACCACTCTGAAATCGATCACTGCCAACAGTGCCAACTGGTCTGCCAAAAATGGCATAGTCCACAATTTGACACGCAAAATGTCTGGTCATTGACTTCCCAAAACCTTTTTCCCACCGTCTGAGACTCCTACGTATAGACATGACTTGAAAGTCATTAGATAGACGATGGTCCATCAAAGCAAGGACAATCTGTTCCGGTTACACTGATGACAAACTAAAAAGAAGAAAATGATGATGATGAATTCTCAATTTTTAAGATATTTTTAGAGTTTTTTTTCGCTAAGGCCATAGCAAAAATAGGTCTAAAAATATCTGAAAAAATTAAAAAATCATCATCATCATCATAATTTTCAACAGTATTTTTCTTCTTCTCGCCAGTTTGTTATCATGTTAGTATAATTTTAGTCAATAAGTTTTTTATTTTATATGTAAACGTAGAAAGGTCCCATTTACATATTTATTTTAGTTCACGATATTAATAATATATCACTATCACAGTTCATGCTACAAAATACCTAACAGAATATAAAAAGAGCTTTTTAATAAGCTTATGTATAGTATCAAGTTTGTTTTTACAATCAGAAGAAACACGTACAAATTATTGAAGCTATCCGAAAACAGGAAAATTCCAAATTGAAATATTTATTACGTATGTCATCAATTGGTATTGACACCCACTGTGATTAAATTAACTGAATTGACTTGAGGATCAACACACAGTGGGATCTCATTAACTTAAAGTTCAACGTGATAGAAATAAAACAACTATTAACAATTTTGATCTAGTACATAATATTATGGCAGGGGTCAATTACTTATTTGGATTAAATTCTAAATAGAAAAGGTGATGACTAATCCTACTTCCGACTAATATTATAAATGTGAAAGTTTGAATGTTTAAATGTTTATTACTCAATCACGCAACAACGATGAACAAACAGATAGATACACAGACATCTAGTTTATTTATACATTTTAAACAAGCGCGTGAAACCGCAGGCGGCCATATGATGGTTGGAGCGTTTGAGCCTGCTCCGGTTCCCGCAAAATCAGGGTATCTCTGAAGGCTTTTAGTGGGTATGGCCTCAGCCGAGTCCTACATAACCGCCGTCCGCACATCATAAGCGGAAGGGCTGTATGCTTAAAGGCATTCCACACACTCTAAACAAAAAAACGTCCACAATATCGAACTGATATTATGATGAATGGCAAAATGTTTCTAATTTGAATGAAATATTGCACACAGATAGTTGATAAATCCGTTCACAATAAAACGAAGGATAATTTTTATTACAATATTCACTCGAATGATATTTCGGGGAACAGCTAGCATTATCTTAAAACGGACTTCACAATCAAAATATAATTAAGTCATTGCAAACAAAAAATTACCTGCGCCAAAGTTTCCAAGTAAACTCAAAATTTCTGTAAATAATCATTTAAAAAAAACCATGCCAGTTGTCTGCAAAATTTGTTTTCCAGATAACTCCATAAACATGAAAAATCCAGGCCATTATAAATTATAATAATTTGATGTATTCAAAGTCTAGACTTATATGTCAATATGATACTCGCTCGATGTAAAAGAAAAAGGATTCGACTTTGAAATTTGAGAGAATCTTCTTTAGAGTTCCGTCCTTGTAAAGGTTAAAATTTTACTTTATTGCGTAATAAAAAGGTATCTTTTATTCAGTAAACAATAAGTAATGTCAAATTATTGAATCAAAATATTATCGTATGCATAAATGTATTATTGACTTCTAAAGTCATATCAAACTATCCTTCGCCCGCGACTTCGTTCGTGTGGATATCTGGTAAATTCCTAGGGGAGGTTTGACCGCGATAACAAAGTATCCTATATTTTAATCCACTTACTTATTTCCTAACTGTGTAGTCTCGGCTTAGAATAGCACTACCCCCTCTCATCCCGTGGGTGTCGTAAAAGGCGACTAAGGGACTCAGCCTTCAGGAAACGGGCAGCAGCGTCTCCTGCAAACTTGGCCATACTGCGATCGCCAACCCGCCTGCCAGGCGTGGCGATTATGGCAAACCCTCCCTTTGAGGGAGCCCTTTACCCAGTAGTAGGTGTTATGTGGCTGATACGACGACGACTTATTTCTATTAATTATCGACATTTTTCCTAAAAACAAGTAATTCCAGTTCTCGTATCTCATAGGTACTGTTTATTGTGCAGGCACGCTCTCAGGCAAGTCGGAGCGTGTAGCAGGGACGTTAAATTCGAAATCTTATCCAGGGCACTTATTCACTATGGCCACTTAGCGATTCCTTGCTCAAACCACACCAACGTCATACTTGGTGACGACACTTTCAAAATTCAAATTATCAATTGTTTATTCACCCATGGTGCAAGCTCTGCCCCAAACTAATTGAAGCTACGTGGTGTGCCTGAAAACCAGCGTCACATTAATATGTGACAGAAACTGAGGTCGGAGACCATTTCGGCTACTATGATATCATTTGTTACTATTGTTTCTATGTGTAAAACTGTTTTTTAGCTGAATAAAAGTTTTCTTTCATTCTTTGTGTGGTGGAAAATGGCCCTAATATTTATATATTTTCTTTTAATTTTGCCTAATATATTACTATAATACGAGTCCTAAGCGAGAGTTTTTTTTAAACTTACGGTCGATAGTGAACGCGTAGATTTTTGTATGAAATAAGCGGCCCGCCATCTAGCGGATTACGCCACGGACTACACCACCAACTCCATACAAAATCTAACGCACTTATGATCGACCGTAAGTAGAAAAATTCGCACTTAACACACAGGTGTTCAAAAATAAAAAAGAAGAATAATAAATATTATGTTCATATGGGAAAGGCAATTTTTTGTATATTTTTCAAGCAAAATTTATAAATATACAAAAAATATCTGTTTACATATTACATACATTTTATCTAACTTCTTTGACCTTTACCTGTAATAACCAAAACTGAATAAATGATATAGAATTTTGTAATTTTAATCACTCGTTGCATTAAATTTCACATTGGAGTTACGCGAAGAATTGCGTTGTTGCAAACCTTTATCCAAGTATTGTAAATTAAGCAAAAATGGTATCTTAATTAAAAAACTACGTAAAAAAACCGACATCAATAGTCTTATTTTTTGCTTTTTTGTTTAGAAGTCGGTTCTTTAACGTAGTTTTTTTTTTACTTTTTAATGTCTGTAATAGGTTGTTTTGTAAAGTACAGAAGGATTTTCCTGAATTAGATCAAGTAGACTATAATAGGTTTCGTTGTTGTTTATTGCGGTAAATCATCAAATTAAACAAAAACGCTCATATAATAAAAATTGCTTGGTCAAACTTTCTTAAATTTTTATTGTACCAAATGGCAAATACCTCCCATCGCACGCAAATTCGATCACAAATCTTTAAGTAATCGGTGTACAGTCAGCAGCAGCTACGGTTTTACATTTGCACTACGAACACCGCCGCTATTGCGAGCGACGTAAGGGCGCTCTCAAGGTCAAAGTGTATAGCCGTAGCTGCTGCTGACAATTTACAAAAATGCTCATAAAATATTTTTATGGAACCAAATAGCAACTATTGCAGAATCACGTAAATCGGATCAGAAATCTCGGCGTAATCGGTGTACAATCAGGGAACTTCCAGGTTGACCAGTAGAGTTTTTTTGGGGAACGTTTTCTAGAAGAGTAGGTAACGAAATAATTTATTATTAATTCATAATTCATTTATTTGCAAGTACATGGTAAATACATGGTTTTATTATATTGGTTATTGCGCAACATGACCTGTCGAGTTTGTCGACGTGATTAGAATGAAATACCTGTTAATGTTCTATTATTTGTGATATAAACATTTTCTACATATCTCTTACTTAAAAGAAATAAGAAATAATAAAACATACCGACCGAATTGAGAACCTCCTCCTTTTTGGAAGTCGGTTAAAAATAAATACATGCCATGAATATTGGTACAATGAGTATGGCCGTAGCATTAAATTAAATCAGTAATTTAATATCCTACCACATCACATGCATTGATCTGAATCCGGGATAATTAGCTTAAGCACTTGATATGTGATCACATTATAAATGTTTGTCTAAGGTGGGGATCGAACCCATGCCCCTAACCCAGGAGGCGCAATCAGCACCACTGCGCTCTCGAGACCGTGGAGATAATATTGATTTGTTAACTCATATACATTGTAATCCACTAGACTATCATTTTGATAAAAGGAAAACGTTAAAAAAGTATTTTCTTAATACTAGAGTTATTTCTGGAGAAATATCCTTAAATATAGTATCAAATGAAATACCAATGGTATCTCTTTGCGCATATAACCGTCTATATTGAACAAGACTTACAGAAATTGTGGTTAAAAAATGTCCAATAGAGCATAAAAGGATCCTTCTTGGAACGATTACTCTAATCCAAGAACGATCAACTTTTGAAGTACGATCGTTGAAATAACATACGCTTTTATTGAATTTATCAGTAAACGTAAAAAAATACATGAGGTGCATGAGGTTACACAACTTTCACAATGGTCAGTCACAGGATGGGTAATCAAAAATGTATTATCTCGAGCTCCTCCGTGCTTGGGAAGGTGCGGGTCCAGGATGTATCTGCAGATGTTAAAACACACCAACTAGCAACTCATATTGGACTTACGTGGTTATAGCCCGTTCTCCTTATCTATCCATAAGGAAGGCCCAGCAGTGGCGACATTAAAATAACTGGGGCCCAATTCTGCTAATGCTTAGTCACAATGGTATTCCAGTGGTGTTTCAATGGTAGTGCTGTTTTACACAGTTCTTGTTACAACAGTGTAAATAAACACTACTATTGAAACACCACTGAGAGACGATTATGGCAAAAATTTAGCAGAATTGACCCCCTGATGTTAATGTTACTACAAACGACTGAAATTTTTTTGTAACATTTAAGTAGCACAGTAACAAAGTCAATTATACAGTAAAAATCACTTAAGAGAAGAAAGAGGGTAAAATTAATTCAGTAGAGTGATTTGACAGGTTGTCAATGTCACTTTGTAAAAATAATTCTGAATTAAAGTGTAGCTATAATAATATGATATTATTGAATTTATGAATGGAATCAATACTTACTGAACTGAAACTGGATCTGCGCAAATCATTACGAAAAACAGTTTATAGCAAAGTTATTTTTACAAAGTGACATTGGCACCTGTCAAATTACTCTACTGAATTAAAAATCCGACTATAGTAAGTTTGTTGTCACGCGTCAGCATTATTATTGTCAAAGAATACTATCGCAGAGTAGTAATAGTTAGTATTACTATTTATTTATTCTGTGCTATTAATAACTATTGCTTCAAGAAGATAACATCTCATACACAACCAATGCCAAATGTAGCGTCGTCGTTGAGGTTTGGCTAATTTTTTTTCTTTTTATCGTATGAAGATTAGTGGCCACCTCTAGTGTCAGAGTTTATCATGCCGCCTATACGGCCTCTGACTTAGCTTAACGACTGTTATCAGATGACAACAGCCGGTACCGACGGTTTAGGTTTATAATGCACTTTACGGTCACCCTTCCGACACCAGACTGGGCCAAACTTGCTTAACGAACGTGATCGAATGTTTATCTAAGTTATTTTGCAAACAAATGGAATATCTAACTTAACTATACAACTTTACTCCCAAGCTGCACATTTGACGCTGCTGTAATAACCACGCAAGGGTTTATAAAAGAACTTAATATAGCTTGAAAAAAGAACGGAACTATTCAGAACACCTAAATCTTTCAAGCGACTCTATCTTAGCCGATTTTTTTTTTAAAGCAGATGTGCATAGACAAATGGGTGCGCATTATAGATGCGCACATCAACGCAAATTTATAAGAAAGTTACGAGAACTCATATTTAAAAGGATGATAGTAAATTGGTGCAATCTTCTATGAAGACAGTGCATTGACGTTTTACGCATAAGAAGTCGAAAATTAATGTTGTTGTTGCCATTTTGAAACGATACTTTACCAAACCAAAATGTTGCCGGTCAAAGTTTTTTAAAAGAAAGATTAATAATATGTCCAGTACCTATGTATCCAATAAGGATAATTCAATGTCAACATGTCTTCTACGTCAAGGAGGAGATTCGTAGGAGTACTAAAGTAACCGACATCGCTCGAAGGATTGCTGAGCTGTAGTGGCAGTGGGCAGGACACAGCATGCAGTACCGATGACTGTTCGGACGGAAAGGTTCTGTAAAGGCGACTGCGAACCACGACGTTCCGTGAGTAGTCCCCAACAAGGTGGACCGACGATCTGTTGAAGGTCGCGGGAGGCCGCTGCGCTAGATGCGGGCAGCGCAGGAAAAATCGTGGAAAAAGCAGTGGACGTCGTGTGGCTGAGACGACAACATATCTTGCGTGCTGTCCATTGTACAAATCCTTTCTCAATACTTTCACTCACTTTTGTTATTCCGCATTGTTAATAATTGGTCGCATGTTCCGTAATTTTTTATTTGGTAAATGATCACACACGCTCTGCTCGGCCCGAGGCCTCGATTTCTATAATACATAACACCGCAAAATATTTGCTCTCACAGATTTTAAGTACCTAACAGGTACATGTTTAATGAAGATAATGAAAATGCACCGACTTCAATTTTTTTGACATATTGTATGATTAAGGCTAAGCGTTTTCCCGATGTATATATATATATATATATATATATATATATATATATATATATCGGTGTCCTTTAGCAAATGACAAATTGTTACTTTTTGGACACCGAAATCCAGAGAACAATGGAATATCTATTGTGTTTCATAACCCAGGGCCTGATAGGTTAAATTAATTGATGTTATAATTATAATTCACATTTTCGCTAATCTCTAACACCAACAAAAGTATCGACTTACAATACGAGTTTGACCTAAATTACCGTTAATTCGGAGAAGAAAAATAACGACGAACGAAAATTTTCAACGTTTGCATATAAATACAAACCAGTTTCGAGTACAGCGAGCGTTGTACACGTCGGTTTTGGAAAGAATGTCTTTGTAAGCCATCAATGGAAGCTGTACATAGAATAATTAGGTAATGGTTTTCTACCAGTGACGAAAGAGTATGGTACATCGTACGATCATAGCGTGACAATTATTATTGTTTAGTCGATGATGCAATTTGGTGCAAGTGTTGAATATGCAGCGTGGTTATGTTTGGTGAGTCATATATTTTATTTTATTTTAATAATTGAGTTCATTCATCTGTAATAAATAGTAAGTCTTTTTTCATAATGATGTAGCTTAAAGTAAATAAGATCTTATGTTATGCATGGATGGACCAATTTATCACAAAAACTACTACTATAAACTAAATCGTGAAATACTTTACATATCTTTACCAAGCTTTGCTAAAAAGTTGCCTAAAACAATAAAATAATACATAGGAAACCCGCAGACAAAAACAAACAGATATGTTCATACACACAAGTATTTATCTCGTGCGGAAAGCGAACCCTCAACCCTTGAACCGCAGGCAAGCATTTCCACCCCTACTTACAGGGATATAGGCCATACTACAACAATAAGAAGAATACTGCAAAAGGGTACTATAGTGGGCGCTGCCCACATCCAGCGACTTGGTTTTGAGATTTTCAAAATTCGTTTTCTCCATGATACTCACAAATTATAAAGTCATTTTACTTGTTTAATAACTATACTATTTGTAACTGTCATGAACTTGTAGCATAACTCTATAATTTGTGAGTATCATGGAGAAAACGAATTTTGAAAATGTAGAAACCAAATACGACATTGGCGTGGTTTGAGCAAGGAATCGGTAAGTGGTCATAGTGAATACGGGCCCACGGGCTTCTCTTGAATCTAATCTCAATGTTGATTTCAAACCAATCCATTAGCATTACAATAATTAGTGCGTACTCTTGATGCGTTTGAAATCGCGATCGGATTGAAATTGAAATTGTCCTTGTATTGGCTAATGAAAATAAAAATGTATGATCATCTTCGCAAGTTGAAGCCTTTCTGGAATTCTTCGAGCGAAACCCAGGCTTAGCCCTAGGTATTTAGAGGACTTCACAAGGCACATACAATCACATCTATGATTAGCCCAAAAGAGTCTAATAAAGAACTTTTAGAACATTTCACTTTTAATGAACATAACATACTATTTTATTAACCGACTTCAAGAAAGGAGGAGGTTATCAAGTCGACTGTATTTTTTATTTTTTTTTTATGTATGTTCCACCATAACTTCGCCAGTTGTTAACAGATTTTTAAAATTCTTTTTTTATCTGGAAGAAAATGGTGTATGTGTGGTCCCATATAATTTTTACGAAGATCTGGCTAGTAGTTTTTTCATGATCCTAAAAAATATCAATCACCTTTTGGCAAGTAGTCGTATACCTAAATGACATCATTGTTGTGTATGGGCTGATTTTTAGTGTAAGTAACGGCACATAATGTAACAAAAAAAATCTGATATAAAAACATTTTATAAAAAAAATCAAACCGACTTCAAAAAGTAAAAAATAAAACTTTTGGAGTCGGTGCTAGTTAGCTAAGGCCAAAAAAATATAGTTAATAGAAGTGCAATGTAGAATGCTTTGGCTGGCACCGACTCCAAAAGTTTTATTTTTTACTTTTTGAAGTCGGTTTGTTTTTTTTCATAAAATGTTTTAAAATTAATTATTTAGGTTTTAAAATTATTTACTTCAGTATTGAGAAAAGTATTTTTATGGTATAGTAAGGCTTAAATAAAAGTATGTATAAGCTGAATACATATTTAAATAATCGTAATCCTAACTACCTATTCTATATCTTTAAAATATTATAAATCTGAAAGTATGTTTGTCTATACTTACTTCACGCTCTATTTAAGCAATCAACCGACTTGATTTTTGGCATAGAGATAGTTGAAAGGAAGGATAGTAACATAGGCACCTTTTTATTGCGATATTCCCACGGGAACGGGACCACGCGGGTAAAACCGCGGGCGGAAGCTACTTAGTTATTTATAATGTTGAAATAGATACTTAAGTACACACTTACCCTTTATAAATAAAATTTATATAATTTTATTTATTTATATTATCTATATAAGATAGGTAATATAAATCAATAAAATTCAACAAAGAAACTAAACTTAATCAAAAATAAATAAGTTTGTTTATTTTATTGATTTTATTGAGAATATATACTCAAGCATAATAAGTGATCATGATTTATTATATTAATGAACAAATATCTATATAATTAAACGCATTTTGTACATTTTTTTCCGAAAAATACGCTAATTCAATACAATAAAAATAACACTTTAGTTATTGTGACGATCTCGATCGTAAGCCAATTTAAACACAACACAATCCCAAGTTTAGTTGTCAAAATAACGTCCAGAGTACCGATTTGAGCAAAACTCAATGTCGTTTATTTCCCTCAATATCCGCGCAATATTATGTATCCAATTTGGCGCTAGTGTCGCGACTCAAGAGTACCAAACGTCACAATACCAATGTCGATCGATCGGTATTGGATTCAAGAGTCTACAGAGCGTCTCGGTCCACCTTGTCGGGAGGCTTGACCACTGACGCGCAGTCGCCATTCCAGGACCTTTAAAAATGAAACCGTTATTACTCACTATAATGATAAAAATAAAGTTAGTACTTAGAATCACTTGTAACAAAATTTACAAAATCTCGAATAAATTTTGCCCTTACAAAATAACAAATCATAAATCTAAATTTAATATTTTGGCATTACTCGGACTCGGATGTTCTATTATTTGTGATATAAACGTTTTCTTTATATCTAGATAAGACTTTTTCAAATAAAGCCGGGAAGACCTACATACTTTTTGTTATAAGACTATAGGACAGTTAGAGATGTCACAAATCTGTTAATAAGATATAAGTATATTTTTCATAACTTTATCTAGATTTGTAAATTTTCAGAAACACGATTTTATGATTTTTTTCTCGACACTTTTTTACAGACGGGTTTTAACGACGGGTTACATATACTATTGGAAATTGGATTAATTAGTGGACATTCATGATATTTAGCATCGTGTAGTTGCATTTTCTTTTTAAACGCTATTATATAAACGCTAGTTATACTACGAAGTGATTTCATGGTTTTTAGGGTTCCGTACATCAAAAGGAAAAAACGGAACCCTTATAGGATCACTTCGTTGTCCGTCCGTCCATCCGTCTGTCAAGACCGTTTTTCTCAGGAACGCGTGGAGGTATAAAACTGAAATTTATATCTAATACTCTACTACTGGTCTACAGGTCTACTGTCCCTTGGAGCTGTGAAAAAATAAAACTTCTAAGCCAAAGCAATCAAAGATACAGCCGTTTATGCCGCAAATTTCCGCAAATTTTCGAAACTCACACGGGAATCAAAACCTACAGGGTACTTCCTGTGAACTTAGAATCTTGAAATTTGATACGAAATAACGTCTTATAAATTTTTAGTTAAGTACATCATATAATAAAAAAATATTTTTGAAAATTTTAAATTTCATTTTGCAATAAAAATACCATAACTATGACTCGATTGTCGTGATGGGTGAACTTTTACTTATATACCTACAGGTTTGTACGGAACCCTCGGTGCGCGAGTCCGACTCGCACTTGGCCGGTTTTTCGCCTATTCTGCAAAATCGTGTCGTTTTCTCATTGCTATCTCGCTTCAGTTGTATAACGCCTTAATCTGTGCGTCAATCCGTAATATTATTTAGTTCATGGACATACTTGGTATGCATTGCCGATTGTGCCAAAAATGCATGTGACGGTAGTCAATTGTCATGACGATCGCTGTGTCACGTGATGACGAATGACAATTGTCAGTAAAATGATGCCGCTATTTGGAAGGAATGATGACATAAGTGGCCATCTTACGTATGCAAAGTAGCAGTTATTTAATACTAGTGGCGGCCCGGGGTTTCGTCCGTGTGGTTCCCGTTCCCGTGGGAATGTTGAGAAAAATGATTTTATTTAATTTTTTATATTTTCTATTTGCTGTAACTTATGTTGGTGACTCTTTAGATAAATAAATAAAATGTGTTTTTTTTCGGTCTGTAAACTATCTGTGTGCACAATTTTATGCAAATCGATTGTGCCGTGTTTTGTGTACAAACATCCAAACGTTCACATTTTATAATATATTCATACGAAGGAAATAGGACAAGTTCCTATTAGGTACTTAGAGAGGAATTCTACTCTGAAACGAAGAAGGGCACAATTCTTGTTCTGAATATATTTATTTTCCTGAAACTTCCTGCAAACACAAATATCTTACAATACAAATACAATTTTCAGAAACGCAATGATTTTTTTTCCTGTCACATACACAAAGAGAAATAGGTCGATAGAATTTTAAATTCAATAAATATTCAATAAAAAAAAGTAAAGTATTTGAATTGAAATCAAAGGTTCAAGGTTAAAATGTTGTGGCACGTGCAGTTTTCGAGTTGTATATTATGTTAATTCTTTGGCGTTTCTTTGTGTAGGTACTTCTGGTAGCACAGAAGCAGTCATCAGGATCATGTTTATCTAAGTCTCAAGATATTTCGCAAGGTTTTAAAAAATAGACCCTCGATACAGCACCCCTAGTACGAGTTTCGCAAATCACATTTGGTTACGAAAACTTTCTCTTACACCCATATTCTAAGTCGTTCCTCCAAAACTTACTCGTCCTCGACTTAACGAAACCTGATTAAAAACCTATTCGAAATACTCCTCGAAATCGGTATTCTAAGTCATAACTCCGTAAGGACCTGGAGGAGCCAAAGAGTACGTAGCCACTCCGTGTTAGGCCTAGCGCACACTACCATTTTTACCCACGACGAGGTTGAGTGGAGTGTAAAAAGTTTTGGAGGAACGACTTAGAATATGGGGGTTAGTCTCTTTTTACCCGCGACGTTACGGAGATCTTATATGCGTTTGGGGTGAGAGGATGTTTGTTTGTTTGTGCAAAACCAATGTTACCATTTATCTCCAAAACTACTAGTCCGATTTTGATGCGGTTTTCAGTGATAGGTTCGGGTTTGATTGGTGCATGTTCTTATATAGGTGTTACGGTGCCAACTCCCCGACGGGTAATTAAGTCGGGGGTATTTTAAATTATTTTATCCTTTTTCAAAAACGTTTTCACCGTCGTGGGCTTTTTAAAAAAAATATATATATATATATATATATATATATATATATATATATATATATATATATATTCTCGACTGCTCAACTGACATAAACACTGAGCAGATCATCCAATAGTTTTTGAAAAAAGATTAATAGTAAACAGGAGTACTGTTTTCGAGGTGAAACTTCTTTTATTACATACAGGGCTAGCACGAAAAGCTTTCAAAATAGTATCGAGAAAGTATTCAAATCGTCACGTCAAAAAATGTATACTTAGGTAAATGTAGTTCGGTTCACGTCCGGTAGGAACGCTCTGCTCAGTATGTCATACATTTGTTGACGTTACGTCCTCGAGACTTACTCGAAAGTCTTTCGTGCTAGGCCTGCAGGACATGCAGACATGACAGGACAGGAGGTTAGCGACTAACCCAATAGTAATCCTAATATAATAAATGCGAATGTGTGTTTGATTGTGCTTTCTTTACACTGCAACTAAGCAACCAATCTACTTGATTTTTGGCATATAGTTCGTTGGAAGGACTTTTTATCCCGATACTCCCGAGAGCAGGGTGGTCATTCTGCATTTTTTTTTGTCAAAATCGTCTCTCAATGGTGTTTCAATAGTATTGTTTATTTACACTGTTGTAACAAGAACTGTGTAAAACAGGACTACTATTGAAACACCATTGGAATACGATTGTGACTAAGCATTAGTAGAATTGGGCCCCAGGAGCCACGCGGGTTAAACCGTAAGCTAGTATATTTTAAGTCAATGTTCTAATCTGTTTCTTGTATCATGTGGATGAAAATTTGTATGGGTTGAAGTCAGTGCTAACTTGTCTGTTAGCCCTACCAGTGAGAACCGATACCAACCTGTCTTAAACTACTTTAGAAAGAACTGGTATTCCACAAAGGAATGGGGTCAAATCTATTGACTCTGATTTATATAACAGTAATCGTCTATTATTGTTATTAAAATAAAATAAAAAAATCGCGGATAGAGGGCTTTGTATTATCTGTGGAAAATAATTATAAAATGAGGATCGTGCATTATCTTTACTATTTATATAATATTATAAAGCTGAAGAGTTTGTTTGTTTGAACGCGCTAATCTCAGGAACTACTGGACCGATTTAGAAAATTCTTAGACCATTATAAAGCTACATTTCTCCCGAGTGACATAGGCTATATTAAAGACTAAAGTAAATTTTATCCCGATATTCCCACGGGAACGGGCACCACGCGGGTAAAACAGCGAGGATCCGCTAGTTTATAATAAATGAAAAAAAAATAGAAACACGACAAAATGTTTAAATGCGGATTATAATCCAAGTAGGTGCCTGTGTGCCATTTTACAGCAGTTCAGCCCAAGGTTCAGCCATTTTCGATTGAGTGACAAACATTGAAACTTGCACATTTAGAAAATTTTAACTACTTAATATGATTTAGGATTTATTGAGATGTAAATATTTATTAATACCTGTTTTTTGCGATCTAACTGACGAATTAGGTAATGTAATGGAAATATATATCCCATGATTTTGAAAGCTTCAATTTCTTCAAGATTTAAAATGATAAATTTCTATAACACAGTCGTAAAGTGAAATGCTTATTCAAGTATAAATCTTTTGAATCATACAAGACTATTTTCATGTAATATTTTTCGTTGCTCAACCACTGAATCGCGAAAGTGATGAAAGAAAAATGCGACCAGCGACGCAATTGTTAGAAAAAGATTTTCAAGTGGTTTTCAGCGAAATAAAAAAAATATAGCAATATATCCTCACTCAATACCTGAAAAATTTGGGTTGTCCTTCTAGGTATTATAATGAAATAAAAAAAAATAATAATAATGCTAGCATCTATCTTTAAAAAGTGTTGGTCCCTTATGAGTAAATATTATATTAAATTGAAATGATGGCAGTGATAGCGAATTTTATTTATTAGAGTTAATTTGTAAGGACCTACTGATATTTTCGATAGTCATTGAAGGTACGAAAATTGTTGCATACTGGTCGTCATATAAAATTAATATTATACTTATGGTAAATTTTTAATAGAAAAATATTGGAAAAATTAACTCGGCCACAAGTAATTTCCGAATCGAACCCGCGACCAAAAATGCAAAAATAACAAAATCATAAATAATATTACTTATACTGGTTATACGAGTAGGTATATATATATACTAACTAAACTGTTTGTACGTTTGAAAGTAGAAATTCTTTTATGAAATACTAAGCACGTGTGTGACATACAATTTTAGTATGAAATTCAGTCCTTATCAGTATTGACATAAGATACAAAGGAACATTGAAAGATAAAAAAATTCAAGTATCCACTTCCTGGTACCATGTGTCACTGGCGCCATTCGGCATCCGGATATAACGCCACGTGTTGCTATAAAAAAAGTTAAGCAAACATTGCAATGGTAATTTTTGGATGGGTGATCGTTAAATTTTTGTTTGCAATGTGCTTTATATTTGTAAACCTACTGTATAGTTATTGCGCTATATTGTTTTTTTTTAATCATTTCAATTATTAAAGTTACATCTGCATATAAATATTGTTTTCTGTCTTTGGTTATCCTGATCCTAAAAATTATTATAAATACGAACGTATGTTTGTTTGTCTATCCTTCACGCTCTAACTAAGCAACCCATCAATTCAATTTTTAGGCGTAGAGTTAGTTACAGTTAACAGTTCGTGGTTCCTTTCGTTTTCCGTTAACATATTGTATTTAGTTTGGTTGGTAGTAGGACTTGTAAGTCCGTCTGGCTAGCTTAGCTACCACCATCTTATCTAAGCCTGACGCCATAACAACAATGTTTTCAGCAATGTTTTGCTCCGGCAGATAGAATAAGATAGTTTCCAGTGATGAGGATTCCGGAAGAGGCTCGCTTCCATCTTCAGCCTTATCAATACTTAACATCAGATATGATGAAGGCTGAGAGTCACCCCGTTGTTCAAAAAAAAAAATGTATGGGATTGGCGGATTGGCATAGGCCGCGCTAAATCACGTGGTCTTACCGCAAGCTAATTGGCGAATATAGACAATAACGAATCGAATTATCGTTTCGCTACATAACGATGTTACTTTGTCTACGGGCCCAGGAAGCCTACTCTCTAAGCCCGTCAACTAAGATACGGGCCCCCGTCCGTAAGTTTCCCGAAACTACGGATGGAACCTACTCTCTATTGATTCGGATGTACTAGTTTTGGACAAACGGCACAAACACATTGGGAGTAGGAGCAATGTCAAAACGTATTCTCATTCATTCTTAGTTCGGGGCTCCGAATATTAAACTGTCCGTAGGTGATACGGAGTAGGAAACGTCCGTAACTAAGGCCGAATCTACGGGCTTAGAGAGTAGACCTCCTGAACCGAGTTTCTGTTAGATAATCAGTACCCTTAGTACGAGTTTGGCAAACAATAATAGTTTTCGAAATCTATCGCATTGTCTCTACCATATCCATAGTCTGCTTTACCGACATGATGAGTAGTAATCGAAAACGTTGACAGTAAATGTCAACTCGTACTAAATCAACCCTCCACTCGACCAGTAGAGTATTTTTGGGAAACGATTTTTCGAAAAGTATATCCATCATCAGCCTGAGGACGTCCACTGCTGGACATAGGCCTCTCCTCTCTTTCTCACTCACGCCTATTGTGGCGTTCAGAGGAGGCTATTAGCCTATCACGGTGGAAAGACGGGTGGGTAGAGGGTTTGTTTCAAGTTTTCCTTCTCTCGCACAGGAGCTCTATTTTTGATTCACTCGTCTCGAGGATTCTACTGATTTTCGTGCGACGTTTGAGTTTCCGTATTCCGTAAAAGCGACCTTTCCCGTATATACATATCTTCGCTTTTCGCCTGTAGTGCCGCCTCTCGAGAGCGCGCGAGTGGCAAAGCGAAAAGCGTGCTATGTCCACGCATGCAAGGTCGCTAATCGCCTGATAGCCTCCTCGTTCGCCTCGCCACTCGCTCGACGAGTGATTCAAAAATAGAGGTCCAGGTGTTCAATGCGTCGTCTCTTAGTCGACTCTTACGACATCCCAGGCATGCAAGGGACTGGTGACAAAACTATTCTACTGGTCTACCGAAAAGTTTTCCGATTGTACAGTCACTAGCTACGGCTTTACATTTGCATTACGAATACCGTATCTATTACGAGCGACGTAAGGGTGCTCTCAAGGTCAAAGTGTAAAGTCGTTGCTGCTGTTGACTGTACATCATGGTATAACATCAGACTTGGTTTTAAATTGAAGCTCAACTTTTATCTTCTAATACGAAAAAAGAGACTTGTACCACGCGTCTCGTTGAAAACTAATGAGTTATTCATAGAAATATTAATTAAAGTTAGAGATTATATTAGCCCATCATAGGGAGGTTTTGTTCTCAGAACAATCTCCCAGCTGTTCAAGAATGAGTAATAAGGTTATTAATCTAGCCTTGAATAAAATATCCTTTAAAAATTCCGAAGGAATATCCCAGTGTGTGGGAGGCATACTCAGTACTAACAATTATTAAAGATTTTATCTCCTGTTAGTAGTAATTCAGTTGATTTTCCTCTTAGCAACGAAGTTCTTCCATTCAAGAATTCTTATGAATGGACTATTTAAAGAAACGTTTAGCTTAATGAACAAAGATTTGGAATACATTAAGGACAAAGCTCTTAAGAGATTTAAAAATAAAAAGTGTAATAAGCGATAGAACGGCGAATAGCAATAGATAAGTATGATAAAATAACATTGCTCATGAAAAGAAATTGAGTCGGATAAAAACCAAGTGTATAATTTCAGAATTTACCTAGGTAATCTTTTTGTAGAAAAATATAGTTAGATTTATCTTGGTTTCGTTATCTAGCAATCATCGTTATTTTGGTTACAGGTTCAACAATAGCTAAAACCCCCAACACAAAAAAATACTCTTATTATTGTGTTGGGTTTCTTTTATAATTTTTGATTGAACTTTTATTTCAAACTTTTTAATTTTTTATTATTATTAAGATCAAATTTTCCGATGCCCAAACTCAGGTCAAAGTCACAAACTGTATGGATTTCCCCTTAGCAAGACCGTTTCGAGTTTCAATTCAATTCAATATATTTATTGCGATAACTGTGTACAATTTTTTGCAGATAACATTACAGATATGTAGGTAACAACAGTATACCCATAACAGGCATGCAATATAACGAACCTAAACACGACATGTGTGCTGTAAGTCATTGAGAGTACACTGCAGACCCTGCTGGTCGCTTCATCATATCAAAGCTACCATATTTTAATTACGGCACCGGATTTGCTTACAGTTTTCAAATTTCAACTCAGTCAAGTGGTTATCTAATAGATTTTCTTGTCCTCTGAAAGTTGATAAATCTGTGACGTTTTGAGGCAACATAGCTCCTTAACGAATGGACCAATTTTGATGCGGTTAAAAAATATACTTAACGTAGATGCTACTTGGGCGCGAAAACCTGTACTAAGTATTTGAAAAATACTTAAGTACTTATTCGGCTCATTTAAGAAAAAAAAGCTAACCTTGGCGGTCCCTCTTGCCTTTGCTTTCTAATATTTTTAATTTTAAAAAATACAGCATTTGCTAACAAAACAAATTCTAAACAATAATACCCACTTTTTATTTCACGCCCCGTATTATATATATTTATTTTTTAATTATATTTGTCCAGGCTGTTGGTCGGCATGACACATTTTTGGTCGAATCAATATAATATATGAAGGTTTAGTTGCTAGAGCTTTTGTGGTAGACGGACGGACAACATCATTTACAACAATAGAGGTCTGTTTGGCCTCTTCGGATATGGAACCCTAAAAAGAGAAGAAAAGAAGGAAAAATGCTTAAAGAACTGTTTAACTAGCTTCCGCCCGTGGTTTCGCCTGCGTGGTTCCCGTTCCTGTGGGAATATCGGGAAAAAATGTATTTTTACTCTCCGTCCTTTTAACTCCATGACAAAAACAAGTCGATTGGTTAGTTAGGGCGTGATGAAAGGACAAACAAACATACTTTCCCATGGATTAGAATAAATATGCACTAGTCAATTTGTGCTTTAAGAGATTTGAGTGTTCGACCCATTATGTAGTAGTCACTTTTAGCTGCAGTCAAAAATCAAATTTAGTCAAATTGTGTTCTAGACAGTTCAAGACCAACCCTCCAGCTGAGTAGAGCTGAAGGATGAAAGTGCACCTATGTGCATCGATGCACGTACGCACTCTTGATTAACTAACAACCGGTCAGTATGATCACAGGGAAATTGTCTCTATTGAATAAAACGACTGACTTTCATACATTGTAGCTAATAAGGAGGATGTAACTCAGCCCGCAACAAGTAAGAACTACTTTGTCTGAAGCGATCGTGATTCGTGATCGTGATGAAAGAACGATTTAAAAGAGACACTTTTTTCACTTACCAAATCGATAGTACTGTGGAAACAACATTTATACTGACGCAAAGGTTGTGGGTTTAATCCCCATGGGAAAAAATCATTTCATTCATCATAATTTGTTCAACTGACATGAATGTGAAATATGTGATGAAAATTAATTATTTTAAGTGTATTTGTCATAGTAAAAAGTCTCAATCGGTTAAAAGTACTTAAAAAAGAACAGACAAAAGTAGTTTTCACCGATGGCCTTGATTAAAAGTAATTTTAACTGAAAAAATCTGTTTAATTAGTTTTTACCGATTCCCTTAGTCAAGTGGTTTTGCCCGATTTTAAATTCACACTAACTTAAGGTCAAAATCACAGACTTATATCGAGATAGACGAAATAAGGTGTCGCCTACTCTGAGGTCCTGGGTCCGAATCCCGGTACGGGTAAATGTTTGTATGATGAACCTTTATACAGGGTGTTAAAAGACTCATAACGAAAACTAAAACCACGTATTCTCCCCATCGTGACTATAATTTTCTTGTATGGAGCAAAACCTGGGAAACTGATAGTTAAGGAGTTATTAAGCATTAAAATCATATTTTTTTTTCTAAAGATTATCGTTTAAAGTAACAAAACCGCAATGAATATCAAAACCACTCAATGATACGGGGCCCTAGTCAACTACTTGTACTTTATAGACACACGCAAACGTTGTTGCACCCGTTCCATTGCATGTAAAAAATAAAACCCATTATTTTTTTACTAAAAATAAAAGTCGTTTCTCAGCAAATATTTTTACATAATCTAATTTAGTTTGATGTACACTACGCATATATCACGGCTTCGGTATGAGTCTTTTAACACCCTGTATATATGAGTCATGGACCTTTATATATATTTCTACACATAAATACTTATTTATATATAATTATATGTATTTATATCCGTTACCCTAGTATCCCATAAAACAAGACTTACAGTGCTTACTTTGGGGATAGGTTAATTTGGTGCGAGTGTAAGAAATTTATATTAAGCTAGCGGATCCTCGCGGTTTTACCCGCGTGGTGCCCGTTCCCCTGGTAATATCGGGATAATACCTATATAGCCTATGTCATTCGGGAGAAATGTAGCTTTCTAATGGTTTAAGAATTTTCTAAATCGGTCCAGAAGTTCGTGAGATTAGCGCGTTCAAACAAACAAACTCTTCAGCTTTATAATATTAGTATAGTTTCATGACTAAATTAGGTGTTTTTTTTTTTCATTTCATTTTCCCAAAATTTTTACCCCTTTTTGGGGGCCTGTGGTAACGGTATGACACCATCGCAAAATTCCAAAATGGACATGGAGAAAACTAATTTTGAAAATGTCAAAACCAAGAACGACATAGACGTGGTTTGAGCAAGAAATCGCTAAGTGGTCACAGTGAATAAGGGCCCACCCTACGCCATTTAAATTCAATCGCGTTACTACGTAATCTTTCATACAATTGCGAGAATTGAATGATAGCAATTAATTCAGTAGTTTCTGATGACGTATGCGGTATGACGTCACGAACGCTGTCAATTTCTGAAGACGCTATTGTATCTTTGTCAGCTTCATTAAGTTGGTGGTACACAACAACCATAGGCGAATATCTGTTGCTATGTGGATTATATTAATGTGCGTAGCGTAGAGCTTATCTACACATTTCCAGAGTTTTCAGCTAGGCGTTTTAAAGTTTTTATTTTTACAGCTTTTATTATTTAAAAAGACATTTTGTATAAATCTAGTGCAACAATAGTATTTTTTTTGTGAGGGGTGAAAGTGATTGGAATGCAACAAGAATTCTCTTGCAATTTATCAATTAGATGAGGCCGTATTAAATTCTTGTAATAAAATTGTTAGTTTGATATTGGTGTACCAACACCCTAAACCAATACGCGTCATACTAGGAAATGCATGGCGACAACATTTTCGTGTGTCAACTAATAATTAATGACTTCTAGTTAACTGAGTGACACCTCATGAATGGGAATAATTTTAACACACGTGTAAAGATATTTTAAGATTTTATTTGTAATTTGTGTGATATCTCCTAGCTTGAAGAACTAGAGGATCCCGGTAGCGCCTTCCGCCTGCTATTCTAGCGGTAAAGCAACTCTCAAAATGCTCGGTCATGGGATGGGTGAACAAAATGTATTATCTCAATTTATGGTTTTTAAGTTTATGCATTTTCAATGCTATTTGTATACTTGATATTTATTTATCGAAAAATATTATAAAAATTCACTGGGCTCACATTTATTATCAGACGGGACTAGAACCACTGAGCTGCCGAGCCTTGTGTACAACCGTAGACAAGCCGTCGAACCTTTTTTTTTTTTACATTTTAATATGCCGTAGGTACTGCAGGCCAGCGTCGTGTCGAAATTAACATTTTTACAAATGTTTAACGATCGATTAGGATGCAACAGCCGTTTAAATTTTAGATTTTTCAATGCTACTTTTATACTAAAGATATTTTTTTATAAAAAAAGTATTAGAAAATATCGACTCGGCTCACAAGTTATTCTCAGACGGGACTCGAAGCCGCTACCTTCGCGTATCCGGCCCACTGCTCTAACCACTGAGCTACCGAGCCTTGCGTACAACCGTCAAATTTTTCTAATATTTTTAATACGCTGTACTGTTTTATGCACAACGGGGAAACCTTCATCATACCTGATATGTTAAGAAATGAAAAGACTGAAGGTTGGATCGAACTTCTCCTGAAGTCCTCAATCACTGTGGAATTAGCTTTATTATCTCATACTCGTGGCTACTAGTAGCTATGATCTGTGATCATAGCACCATTTTCCTTATCCATCCATAAGGAAGACCTTAAAAATGGCTGACCATGTCGATAAAGATCTTTGATTTTCATAAATTTTCACTATGTATTTAAGGACTGCCTATTAAAACGTCACTATAAAGTGATAAAACTGATAAGGAAAATAAAGCAAAAAACACAAAAGTGTCAGAACTTTGATTGATTAAGTATTCTGGGAAATTACTTTTAAGTTCCATTAATTCCTTGATAAAATAATTCAGAACTTACCTACGTTATTTCATTGATAAAATATTTCTTTTATGACGACAACACAATATTTATAATAAAAAGTGATGTCATATCGAAACACGACCAATTTGGAATGGTCTCTTGTGATTTTTGTCAGTTAACTTTTTAAGGGAACTTTTATTATTGTTATCCACTAGGGAACAGGTTTTCCTTGATGCCTTGTTGACTTATTGCAGGAATTCTCGGCAGTTCACTTGCTGCGTAAAATCTTTTGAACGGCATTAGTAGGTGTCGTTATTAGCCTATCGTCGTCATCGTCTCAGGAATACAGCAAGCATAACAACAATGTTTTCAGCATTGTTGTGTTCCGGCAGCTAGAGATAAGATAGCCAGTTCCTCAGTGATTGAAGATTCCTTCCATCTTCAGCCTTATCAATACTTAACATCAGGTATGATGAAGACCAAGAGTCTCCCCGTCGTTCATAAAAAAAAAGACATGACACCCACTGAGTATAGACCTTTGCCAAGGATCTCCACAACGGTCGGTCCTGCGCTTCACGCATCCAGCGGCTTCCCGCGACCTTCACCAGATCGTCGGTCTACCTTTTTGGAGGCTTACCCACGGAGCGTCGTCCGGTACGCGGTCGCCATCCCAATGCCAATGGCCATGGATCTTCTCGCTATGTGTCCTGCCCGCTCAGGGGCGTGCATTCCATATAGGCAATTAGGCAGTGCCTACCTCATTCAAAACCTAAATAAATATACAATAAGTGTTAAAGTTATTTTACTTTAGATTAAACTTCTATTCAACACTCGCCCACTAAGATATTCCTTGCGCTAAATACTGAATACCTACCGATAGGCAGTCTCGAAATTGCCTACTCGAAACAAGCAGCGTTTCATACAAGAATACAACATATTTAGAAAAAGTATTGCTCAAGTATAAACCGCCCATGGCAAGAAGGGCGCTGTTTGTACGTGTAACGTTCTAGCTTAAACTTCCGGAATATATCAGTATAAAGTAAGCATGCCTACCTGACGAATGAATTTGGTCGCGAATTATTTTGTTGAGGAGTTATTTTAAAACTATCATATTTCCTAAGATATTCATTAAAATTAAATGATATAAAGGACAATTTTGTTCAAAATTAAATAGTTGTGATGATTAACGTATTTATTTAGATAAGGATTTACATCGTTTTTATGAAAAAAGTTTCTCAAATAATACATTAGTTTAGAACAAATTTTATTATCTGAAAAATGGTTATAGTGAGTTAACCATAAAACATAAACATATGCTGTCGCGGACTTTTTTTTAGAACTTTTGATGGGGAATAATTTCGTCATACATGATTTTAACATAACTTTAACCGTTTACACACCATCCGCAACGGAAGCTCCCAAAACTAATATTTTTTCCCCGTTTCTGTAACGTTTTACATTAATGCTCTGCTCTTATTTATCGTACCGTGATATTAAATATCTTATTACCTTCCGAGATAAATGGACTATCCAGCACAAAAATAATTTTTCAATTCGAACTAGTAGTTCCGGAGATTAGCGTGCTAAAACAATCAAACTCGTCATCATTTTAATATTCCTACTAAATATTACGAACCTTATCATTTATGACTAGCGGCCGCTCTCGGTTTCACTCGCCGCGTGGTTGCCGTTACCGTGGGAAAATCAGGATAATTATAAATATTTACATACCATGTGGTTTTCTGATATATAAGCTACATTGCTGTAAAGTTTCATCTTAATCAGTTAAGTAGTTTTTGAGTGAAATAGTAACAAACATTCCTCCATCCAAATATCCGCACAAACTTTCAAACTTATAATATTCGGTAGCAGGATAGGATAAGTGCAAAGGTACTAGTTAGATCTACAGTGCCTACTACGCTGGAAAACCAATGCACGCCCCTGTGCCCGCTGCCACTTCAGCTGAGCGATCCTTCAAGCGATGTCAGTTACTTTAGTTCCCCTACGGATCTCCTCATTTCTGATTCGATCACGTAGGGAGACGCCGAGCTTGGGCCTTCTTATCAGGCTCATAGTCAGCGACCACGTTTCAGTGCCGTAAGTCATCACTGGCAACACACTGACTTTACGGAGCTGACTTTACTGACAACGCAAAGATTTTACGGAGCTTCCCGAATGCTGCCCATCCGAGTTGGATAATTTGTTGTTATTGAAGCCTATCCAAATCGATCATCGAGCACACGCAAATATCGGTGCCTATAAGTGGTCGATCGGGAATTTCCGCGACTGTTTAAAGATTATTAACTCAATATCCTAACTATATCTAAATCCTTACTATATATAGATATATATATATATATATATATATATATATATTCATATATATATATATATAGTCATATATATATATATATATATATATATATATAAACCAATCAATCGACTTGATTTTGAACATAAAGTTAATTAAAAAGACGGATAGTAATAAAGCTACTTTATATTCCGATTTCCCACGGGAACCACGTGGGTGACACTACGGGCGGAAGCTAGTTTCTTAGTAAAAAACATGTATATAATTGTAACATGAATCTCTGAATATATGAAACCAATCGAAAAGTTTAAATAAGATAACGACTAAAATATAACCGTTTAATATTAATAGCTTAATTCACTTAAAGTTAGGTAAAGTAGGTTCAAAACTAGTTAAACTCTAATATCTATCCATCCTTTATCAAAAAGTTGCCAGTATCGAGAAATAGATAAATATTATTAAAAACAGTATCTCAACCTACGTCAACAAAGTTTGTATGTTATTCAATCAGAAAGAAAAGAAAGAAAATTAATTTTATTGAGACAATACAACAAGGACAATTGAACATATTATTAATAATTAACACAAAAGCATTGTCTCAAAACGGTCCCGGCTCAGCATAATGCATGGTCTACGACCAGCGCTGATCTTCCGCCGGTACCGGTTTGTTGACTCCGCTACACGTAAACACACAGATAAACAAACACAGTAACACAAAAAGAACAATAAATACAACGATTAAAAAATGAGAAAGGAAAGAAAAAAATCACATTATAAAACCAAACCGACAAGGAGGTGTGTGTACAAGCACCATAATGTGATGAAATGTAATCACGTGGAAACGTCTGAATGATTTGAATGAAATTTGTCGGCTGAATGAAATTAGGCACACAGCTATATTCAATTGACACGCAAATATTTTTTAGCCTTACATTAAGTTAATAATAATCTCAAAAAACAATCACATATAATATATATTTTTTGCAGATTATCGTTTTTTAACCGACTTCCAAATAGGAGAAAGTTCTCAATTCGGTTGGTATGATTTTTAATCTATAAGAAACCAAAAAACGCTTTGCCATTTTTACGAAAAATTTATCAACATTACCTCTTAAACCGTAAAAGGTAACAGAATTACTTTTGCATTAATCTATATACTTAATTCAGGTTCGCAAAATTTGTGACGACTCGATAGGGACTTTGCCGCGTAGTACGCGGCCGAGTAAGGTATCAAATTAAAGGTACTCGAGCCTATTTGTTCCGAAAACTATAAAATATACAAAATGTTAAACGTGATGATCACAAACTGCAATTAAAAAGGTGTCATTATTTTCGCATAATTTGGAATTTTTCGTCGATCGACGAACCCGAGTATCGGGTTGTAACCGCCCTAGTAATATAATAATGTAAGTCAAAAAACAAAAGAAACTCCCAAAGAAGCGGAATCTACCAATCAATCAGAAAACCGTACCGTACCGTCGATAGTAAATATCAACTTAGTACGAGTTGATATTTACTATCGACATTATCGACAACTATCGGATTAGCTGCAGATCAGATCATGGTGTTATTTTATTATTTTTAAAACGTATTTCTAGCGTTACTGTGTAGACAAGTTACTGTTTAAGTTGTTGGCTGTGGTCTAAGTTAGAACAGCACTTAATAAGTACACGCCCACACCAATTATCGTATCTCTATCACAATAAGCTTCCAATATCTTAATTGTTGTGTCCCGTGGTTTTGATCACGTAGGCGAGAAAAAAAAACGACAAGTGCGAGTTGGGAATAGTTTAAGGGTATATTCAGTAAAAAAAAAACAAAAAAAAGAGTATTTTACGATTTTTTTATAAAGTATTGCATTTTTCAATGGTATTTTTTTATAAGTACATATCATATATTTCAAATTAAAAAAAAAAAACAAAAGTAAAGAAGAATAAATACAATATTTTGGGGTGTTGATACCGAAATAGTTGACAAACTTTACAATATTTAAACCAAATAAGTTTTTAAGCGTCAATATGTGACAAAAAAAAAACATTTGCGTTAGGTTAGGTTATATAAAAAGTATATATTTGTATAATCAAAGCTTTGTGATAAAACTGCCTAGACAATCATTACTTACATAAAACGGGTCTTCACAGCTTAAGTGTAATAGTTAATTACGCATTAGGATACAATACTAATAACGATATTTTAAAGTAAACAAAATTAGCTGAGTGCTTAGTGTGAGTTTACTCACCTTACTCGCTTACGTCGCAGTTTGCGAATAGAGTTTAATTCTCAACCTTACTCCCATTGCATTAAGGTTATCTGTCAAAATTTTACTCTCACGCGATGATAACGCTTGGACATTTGCAAACACACACCAAGCCTTTTGAAGTCTTTGCAAGCTTAAATTAACTTACAAAAGTTGTTATCTTGAACTTTAGGAATAATTCCATTGTTAATTTGCTAAAAGTATTACGATTTTAAATAGTATAGTTCGTCGCGTTTAGTCGGGACAGGCAAAGGTCTAAATCCTAAAGCCAGTTTGTCACAGCGTTTCTATTGGCCCATATCAGAACTTCAGACTCTCATACAAATATTCTCCATTTACTGTAGGTACAGTAAACGGAAAAAAACTCAAGGAAAAGGGGTGATCGCTTCCAAATGCATCCCGCTCTATTTTTCTTTAGCCAACTCTTACAGCCTCAGTGGACAACGTAGTTTGACATACGAGTATGGTTAAAGTGCATTGTTTCTTTTTAATAGAGAATCGTTACTATGATTTTTACTGTAACAGCCGATATATAAATTTACACATTATGTCAAACCTGTGGCCGTACCGCGTAAGTGTCGTCGACTTGTCGAATATGGACGGGACTCTTCACACGCGAGCGCTGATGCTATAGCGCTGTCTCGGTCGCACACAGAGTAGATTATTAATTGACTATGGAAAACGAATCTTATTATTAGTAAGATAACGTTGAAATTGCGTTGTACGAAAACGCCGTCGGCTGTCAAAGTGAAGTTGACAGCGATGCCGACGGCACTTACGCGGTAGGCACACCGGTGGTCCACTAAAGTTGTGAGAGTTACAGAATAATGCCGTTTGCCTTCCGCCGCCTTCACAGGGACGTCATGTCAACGAGATTACGACGGGCGCCGTCGTCTGTTCACCGGGCGACGAGCTTGCGGTGGACAGGCGGCTATAGTAAATGTAGGTACCTCGGTAGAGTCATCTCGTTACCGTTACGTCCTTGTGACGACAGCGGCGACGGTGGACAAACGGCCTAAGGGGGCCGGTCAAACTTCTAGGCAGTTTCCACCAGGGTAGCCCTGTTTTTATTAAATAACAACTTGTCTGTACTGGACATCAATCTTGGTTCGATTGGCCCAGAGCTGCGCATGAGTATAGGTACTTCCGATCGTGACTCACGGAGATTTAACGGTGACACAATAACACTTATGTGATTTAAGAGTTGACCTATTACTTGTGGTATTTTCCGCTAAACACTTGATAGTATGTAAAATAATACCATGAGCGCTGGCGAAGGAAGTTAAGCGAAATTAGGCAATTATAAAACAAGAAGATTTTGTAGAAAAAAGCCACTCGTCTCATGTCGCCCTGACGGGATCCGAACCCGCATCCTTGGAGATCCGGCCAATTACTAACCAATTATGCTACAGAGAGAGGACACGTCGAATTTTTCTATTATGTTCACTTTTCTACGGTGTTGGCCACCATCGTTTCATCAATGAGAGAAATATCCTCGCATTCGAAAGAAACATTTTAAAATGAAAAAGTCGAAATTAGACATTGCCATCAGCAAGTCTTTCTGAAAGATGGATAAAGAGTTCGTAAAGCCTGTCTGTCTGCCTGTCTGACTTTCTGTTATTTTTTATAACTCCAGGGTGAATAGACCTTCAGGGTAAGCTAGCTCAAGGGGCGATTGACACCATGGTCCCCCAGGAACCTACGGGCGGAGGTGAGAAAGCAAGTAGTGAAGGGTTTAGCTGGTACTGCCTCCTCCCGGCCCTCCATTGAGCAATTTGATGCCGAATGGGTGGCCGACAGGCGTCAGGTGAGCCCAGCATAAACTTTTGGTTTGCGTAAACGCATTACCCTCACTCAAACAAAAAAAATGGTAAGCTAACTCCATAGTTGATCGATCTTGCACTGGAATAGGTTAATAGGATCAAGAGCAAACTCATTCAAAATAAACAAATAGTTTCGATAGGCCAAACATACCACGTGGGTCCAATGCAGATTCCTCTAACCTTGGTGTGGGTATTAAGACTATAAATGCAGTCGGGACTCGGGACCAACGGCTTAACATGCCTTCGAAAACACGAAAGAGTTTGATTACACATCCTTTGACCGGCCAAATACGTGTACACAATACGCATTAGAACTGCGTGACGTGGCTCATCTTTATAGGATAGACAAGCCTATTCTGGCCACTGTGCCTCGGTGGAGCAGTGGTTCGCGCGCTTGGCCTTCGATCGTATCCGTTAAGCAACTTTTGCTAGGGTCGGTCATAGGATGGGTGACCCTAATTTTAGTATTTTTAGCTCGGGTCCCGGCTGTATTTGCATTCGTTAAAACCCACCAATCCACATTGGTTCCGCGTGGTGGTTCATGGCCTATTCTCTTTATACATCCTAAGCAAGGCTAGTACCCCAGCAATAGGGACTAAAAAAGGCTGAAATGAGATCAGATTAAAAAGAAAAACCGTATAACTCGCGAAAAAAAAAAGCTAAAACGGGAAGGTGCCAGCTCGCGCGCACTCGCGAGTTTCACGCTCGCCAGTTGACGAATAAGTCGTAAGTGGACTTATTAATTAACTGGCGACCGTAAAACTCAGCCACAATCGGCGGGGTTATTACATATCTTAGCAACAGCAACGCGACAGCAACGTGACGACGATAATTGCTTTACGTCAAGTATCACCTAGCAACAGCACGTATCACCGTAGCAACCGCACGTGACGCGCTGATAAAGCAATTATCGCTGTCTAGTTGCTGTTGCAAAGATAGGTGATAATTACTTTGTAGGTAGTCGTCTTAATCTCTTAGCGATAGTACTCTAAATTAATACAGGCGACATCACAATATTATAATGTTATAAATGCGAAAATACAAATATAATAAATGCGAAAGTACGTCACTTTATTTGTTTGTTTGTTACTCTTTCACGCCAAATCGATTTAACAGATTAAGATGAAATTTTGTATGTAGAGACTTTAAGTAGTTGACTAGCATATATGCTACTTTTATCCCGATATTCCCACGGGAACGGGAACCACGCGGGTGAAAACACGAACGGCCGCTTGTGCGATATAAAAGTGATTTCTGTAGTGAAACTGTTAACCTTGATTTGCTGCCGACTGTACTGCTAGCTTCCAACAATGATGGACATTCAATACGCAAATACCTATTTTCAATTAATCAAAATAATCAAAGTCTTCCAAAGTTTACAACTCCCTTAATTAGAAAAAATATAAATGCTATGGTTGTAAAACTGTAATAATAGATATTTATTATTTTTATTTTTTGCAATGATACCTATACATAATTAGAAAAATACAAAAAAAAATATTGATTCGTTTTAGGGATAGTCAAGTCTTCGAGGGAAGTATAAGATAGAAAAAGTGTGAGGATGGGGGAAAAATTTACGACCTGTTTGGCGCAGGGGTACTAAACCTGCCTTCTGCGAGAGAGGTCCCGGGTTCGATCCCCGGACAAGACAAATATTTGTGTGCATGAACATATAATATGTATATTTATGTACGAGGATGTATTTACAAAAAAGAGTATTTAAGTATGTTTATCCCTTATCTAGTATCCATAACACAAGTTCTTTATGAAACTTAACGTGGGCTAAATAATTGGTGTGGTTGAATACAATTATCTATTATTAATTATTAAATAATAGAAAGGATAATAAATTTGATGATGATGATGATTTTGGACAAAGTTGTTCATCACAGGTATACCTACATTACATTCATACATTATCATACAATCCTCTAATATTATAAATTCGAAAGTACATAAATTTGTTTGTTTGTTCCTCTTTCACGTCAAAACGGTTGAACAGATTTGGATGAAATTTGGCACACGGATCATTTGCGTAGATAGTGGCCTGGAGTAAAACACAGGGTACTTTTTGGCCGATATTCCCACGGGAACGGGAACCACGTGGGTTAAACAGCGTGCAGCTGTTAGCATCACATGAATGTTTGTCATGGGTACGGATAGTATCCACGACCCTTAGCTCAGTATGCATTATCTGTACCACTAAACCATTGGGACCGACAAAGCTAGATTTGTTGGTTTGAATGACTTCTCTTGGTGTAAAAACATTTTAGACGATGGGAAAGGAACACCGCACAGAATGCAAGGAATACGTTAGAAGTTGCCCGAAACGTGTCGTCACTCTTTTGCTCGAAACACAGAGGCATTCTATACATTTTCCTTTGTAGAATTTTGATTTTCTTCACGTCGTCATGGCAAAGTGGCTTTTTTTTCGAGACGACATTTCTTTCAGTGATGAAATCGAGAACAAAATTATATGGGATAAAAAAACTTACTTTTGTTACATGTAAGATTCAGTTCGCCCGTATTTTTTTTCAAGTAAGCAGTAGGTGCAAAACTTTTTATAGCGGTATTTTTGGATGTGGACAAAGATGCGTGCAAGCTTCTAGTTTAATAGTACTCTTCATGTAATATTTCATCGACATACATTAAGGAAACACCTTATTTGATGCGGCTCATTAGTAAAATTGCAATAAATCTGAAAATCTCAAAGTTAATCTAATAAGTATATACTGCTAAAAATTTTTTTTTTCAAAAACAAGTTTTCCCAAAGAAACTAAAAGTACTATTTGCAATCCTACCTAAAAACGCTACCTAACTTTTTTACATTTTTCCTGCCTTATGAAATCGCTAACCATTTTCTACGAAAGCTTAAGAAACAAAACAATATTTTTCCAACACAAATCAGCAATTTCGGAATAAAAATGAGATGAAAACTTTTAAATTGAAGTTCAAAGTTTTTATTAAGAAATACTTTTATATTTTTCCCTATTTCTAAGTTTTTACGATAGTTTCTAACGTGTTGTTCGTAAGGTTCCAAATCGATTGGGTTGTGTCACATAAAATATGTTGTTAGTAGTACTCTAATCTACATCTATATGTAGTATAGATGGACTTGCCTCCGTATATATACCGGCAAAAGACGAAGAGATAATCATTCAACGTTAAGACGTCAAAGTGAGTACTTGTATGTTAAAGTGAAGTGTGAAAAAAAATACGTTTTGTTTTTACGAGATCTAAAAGTAAGGTGAGGTTACTCATTTTTCTTATCTTATCATAAGTAGTGTTTCTTTAGTTTTTTCGTGCAATAAATAATTTTCATATAAAAAGTTAGAGATTCATCTCTCGTTTTGAATTTTTCTTTTTTATGATTAAGAAAAAAGTTTTGTTTCAAATTACGGTTACTAACATAGTCACACCATTAGTAACTATGTATTAAGCGACGTTCATAAGCTTTTTGTTATATCTAACTTGTTTTATTTAAATCTAGGTCAATTATATCAATTGTTAATATGTCGTAATTTTCTTATTAATGCTTGATAAGTTACTTTAGTTTTACGTTTAATATGTAAGTGGTGTCAAATTTCAACGAAAAAGTAAGAACTACAATTATTTTATTTTATACGGTTTCTTTATTTATTTATAGGACTTTTTAATCGAATCAATCAAATGTTTAGGCGAGATAACAATCTTTTTTCATGTGTTTACTATGATTATAACATGTTTTTATTAATGCTAATGCTTGCCTATTAAAATAGTTATAAATACAATAGCTCAGGAAAAAAAGTTATTTATTATTTTTTCCATGTTGTAATAGCACATAAATAATTCAAAACTAATATTTAGACACAAGAAACACGTTATTATAATTGTGTCCTTTTTATTTTCGGATTATTTAATTTGGGAAGTATGTATTAAATAATGATATTAAATAAGTGCCGGTGATTGTAAAGGTCTAAATATTGATTACCTAAAAAATTCAATCACCAAAATATTCGAATACAAAAGTATTCAATTTATATTAAGAAAGTACTAAGGAATAGGCGACTTATTTTTTTATCAAATTTAAATATAAAAAGTACACCATTAAATTAAGTAAAGATTCATTATGTTAAAGACCCATTTCAATAAAATAATTGATTCCGCCACTTGGTTTTGACGTAATTTGAGTTAGATATTTTGGTTCTTCTATGAATAGAAAGAGATGACGAAATAGCAATGTCTATTTCATAAGATATATCCCTTTATAACTGGATTGTTTTCATTTAATAATAATATAATACTTATGTTTATCATTTTGACATGGCATAGAAAATGAAATTCATTATACATCAACTGTTTAAGTTTCATAAATTCTCAATTCAACAAAAAAATAATCGCATCACTGAATATAAACGTAAGTTCGAAATTAATTTTAAACTGTATCTAACTAAGCCTTACAAAACAAAAGATAAAAAAACCTATATTTATTTTAAAGTTAACATTTTCAAATGTCGAGAAAGGTCACCTTCATATAGCAACTCGTTCGTTTAGCATTTTTAATTTGCTTTAATAACCTTAGCATCATGTTTTTGAGTCTACGTGACAAATCACAGGTGATTATTACATAGTGTGGAAGTTGGGAGGAATTCCTTTCACTGATAAGGAAGTGACGTGTTGAGTACTGCTGACCACGAATCAACCGTTACACTTGTGACTTTACGCTGTCGGTTATAAATAGCTATTGCTTGTTAGATTTTATAACTATAAGATTTGTTAGATATTATAATTTGTTTTATAATAGACACATAATTTTTGACGTGTACTGGTGGATCATAATTATCTGTAAATCTTGATTTACAGATAATTATGATCTGTAGCGATATTTTTTTAATTTGTCAAAACATCTTGTAACTTAATCTGAATGTTAAAAATATATAGAGGAATGAATGAAATGAAAAATTTTACAGTTAGTTTACCGACTGCAAATAAAAAACAAATAATTTTATTTTGTCAAAATGTTATTATGTGAAAAAACTATTAAATATCAATTAATAGAGTGCATAGTAAGTTTTCTACACATTTTATTTTTTCAATTAACTTTGAATAAAGTTAAAATTTATTTTTTCTAATGAGAAATCGGTATATCTTGGCTTAGTAAGAAAATAATAAAAATCTTAAAGTATTGTATTCTGCGTTATTAAAGTTTCACTATCGCAAAATGCCAAATCTAAAGATTTTAGTGTTTAATGTTTTTGACAACTATATGCGTCGAAAGGGTTGGTTCCACCAATTGTTTAGATTTTTAGATTTAAGATACATATATTTCAATCCGAAAAACAATGCACACCACTTGTTTTTTGCTAATTTTAATACGAAAAATCTCTCTACAATTTTCAGGAACTACAGATTATCAACTACTAGCGGCTAGCGGCATCTATCAACCAAAAGCAACAATGATTAACCTAGTCTCGCTACTCGTCGCTGCGGCGCTAGTGTCATTACAGTGCGGATTCGAAGCGCACGCACAACTAGACGGCAAAAATGACTTAGATAACAACCTCCAACCCAATGGTAAGTATTGAAACACCCATAAAATTATTGAGTCCGACAGTGTGTGAAATTGGAAATGGCAAAGTCTGTACTGATATAAGAAAAGAGGCAATATAATTTATCGTTTCTAAAAATAGAACTCGCACGAATATGATAAAAAAGCTCTCATTTTGATTGGGAATAGAATAGAAATGCTTTACACAATTTCAAATAAGAAAATTGCTTCTCTAAATCAATAAAGCATGCAAAAATATTGGAAAAAGTATACAAATAATCCGACTTTTATCTTTAGTTATCTCAGTGCGTATGCAAAATAAAATGTAGACTTTATTACTCATATAAGAGATTGCTAATAATTTAAGTCGAGTAGTTTTGTGTAAATTATAATAATTTTCTTTGCCTAACTAGTTACAATCAAATGACTTTAACACCGAAAAATCTGCGATAATAAAACTTGCTAACATCTGGGAAATTTTCTCAACAAGGAAAATTTTTCAGATACAGTTTTTTCAACTTTTCCTCTTTGCCATTATATGTGTATATTTATTAATATATCTGACTCTTCAGAATTCCAAGTACATACATACATACTTTCATTGCATGCATTACAAACCAGATGATCAAAATGACAAGGAAATCATGAAATTCATTCTTTCAGCGAACGACTGAATAATAAAATCTGAATATTTTCTGAGCGGAGTTCTAAAAATAACGGTGACTAAACCGATAATGCCATCATATCATCGATTAAAATTAAATTTAAATGTCAGCGGGGGACATACTTTACATAAAATTTTAATTCTCTTTTTCTGGCCAGATTTAACCTGTTTTTGATAACTTGCAATCTTATTAAGGGACTAACTAGAATCGATGGTTTTACCACAATTTTATTCGCGATTATAATAGTCGCCATATGATAGGTATTAACCAGACACAAAACAATTACATAAAAATTATATGGTTTTTTTAATTTGATTCATTTGATTCACTAGTGGCCGAGTTAATTTTTCCAATATATTTCTATTTAAAATTTATCATAAAAATATGTTCATCACATCACCTACGTCGAGATCGAACCCACTCTTTACATGGCATTCATTACATTACATTTTATTACAAAAAAAAACAGTTTCCAAAGTTACACCAAAGTATTTCAAAAAACATCTAGGTACCTATTGAGATCCGTTTTGCAAGTATTACTTGTAAAAGAATTAACTTTGATTTTTTGTTGTTACTTTGGAATCACGATAAAATCTCTTTGAATGTTCTCTTTGAAATTAATAGGACAGTTAACATTACTAACTTATTATTTAAACCTAACGTTTATCAGCTACTTATTCACATTCAGATTTAATAGCCAATTAGACAGTAAAATTATCACCTATCACCACACCAGTATCGATAGCTACCTACGTTCTTCCATTCATTTCTCTACTTTAAAATTCATATTTTACACAATTTAACATAACCATTTATAAATCTAGACTTTAAAATGTGATTCGAGCTAACGTAGGCAACAACCAGATGGTTTCGCTTCATTGATTTGCAAAAGACCAGACTGTGACCGCCATTTTAAAGTCAAATGCGACATATCTGGTAAATCTACACGTGTCAAATGATATATGTGGGCTTATGTACATTCGACAGCAGCTATGGCTGTGTTATCACGTAATTGTATAAAATATAAAATGCATTTTTTTTATCACAGTCTTTGTGTCAACGCAGTGAAAAAGGAGTTAATATACTCGTAGATTTGGAAATTTTAAGTTTTTATTTTTAGTCTTAGGTGCCTAAAAAGATTAATTAATTAAATTGAAATTTCTTGTTTTTTTAGTCAATACAGTTAAAATTAAATAAATATATTAAACGATTATATTGATCATGGTAAAGATATCAAAACATGCCGAGGTTTTATGCATGACAGAAACTGTTACATTAATTCAATAAAATTGTTTAATAAGATACCCCAAGGTATTCGAGAGATGCCATTTAATCGCTTCAAATCGGAGCTACGCAAATGGTTAATTGAAAAATGTTTTTATTCCTTGCGAGAATTTAAAGGTGTTCAATAAATCTGGTAACTTTTCACATAAATTACATGACATTATAATTAACTGACATTTTGTATTTTTGCATGCTTTTGTGTATAAGGCGAACATTTGTACTTTCTTTTGACATATCATCTGTTTATATAAAATAATGTTCTGGCAAATAAAAATGATTTGATGAAATGATTGATTTGAAAATCATTGAAGACTAGCGGCCGCTTGCGGTTTCACTTGCGTCGTTCCCGTCCCCGAGAGAATATCAGGATAAAAAGTAGCCTATATTAGTCGTCCTTACAACTAACTCTATGCCAAAAATCAAGTCAATTGATTGCTTAGTTAGGCCGTGAAGTAAGGACAAACAAACAAACTTTCGCATTTATAATATTAGTAAGAATTATTACATATTATACAAATACAGTTAATCACACTACATACAAAACAAACACAAATCACATTTTTATCAGTATCAAACCCACGACCCTGGTGTAGTATGCATATTATCGCTGCGTCTCAAATTCTTAAGGATTCTCTTCTTATCTTATAATAATGCGTAGTTCCTTCCACGTGCTACAAAGTACAGTAATTAGATATTATTCAACTTGACTATTAGAGCGTTAAATTATTTTTGAATTGACACCTTCGTCATCAGCCATTTTTAATGTCCGTACTGTTCCACTGCTGGGGCACTGGGCTTCCGTATGGACCACGACCTACCACGCGGGCCCAATGCGGATTGGTGGGTTTTAACAACTGCAAATGCAACCGGGACCAACGGCTTAACGTGCCTTCCGAAGCATGGAGCAGCTCGAGATAGTAAATTTTTGGTCATCCATCCCGTGACCGACCATTGCGAAAGTTGCTTAACCTCATTAACAATGGCAGGCCGGGCGCACGAGCCACTCCGCTACTACTTGAATTGAATTGACACCAATAAACTTAATTTCTAACAAAAACTTCTCGTCCAAATATAGGGAGATAGATAATGAAAGGTTCTTCGGGAAACTAGATGAAAATATATGTGGACGTGTAAATCTTTATTAATATTGCTTTTTAATCTACCTTTACAAATGGGTAAACGTTTTGTCAGCATGCCCAGAAATGTTTAGACTGAAGGACCGCGCATTTTCCGAAATCCTTAACCAAAGCAGAAGGCATTATTAAGGCGAATTGGCGACACACTAAATAATATTTTCACCTCACACGCTCTGGAAAGGAGGTTTTGTCAATCAGTTTATGCGTAGAAAATCGCTTTTTGCGGCCTAGCGCGGCAAAGTACTTTTTTAATTTAATACCTAAAAATATGTCATTATGCGTTCCGAATTGCACTATTGACTTTTTGTTACATTTTATTCTTATTTTAAATAGCTTTAAATTAATTATAATACTCCGTTTTACTTTTATGATATTATTTTAGTTCATTGAATCATAAAAACAATAACAATAAGATAAAATTATTTGTTATAAAAAAATATATTAGGCTGGGTGAGATTTCACAACCTATGATTGGATTTCGGAACGTGACATAAATCTTTATTAATTTATTTTTAAATTGTCTTTGTCTTGTACCTCATGTCAGTGTCAACATTTACGGAATGGTTTTAATTGTTATTTATAAGTAACAATATATTCCTACTTTAAATAACTTTGAATTAATTATAATACGCCCTTTTTTATTATTTTAGTTTTTTATATCATTAAAACAACGAGAATTAGGTATATTTAGATTAAACTTTATGTTTAAATATTTTTTTACCGGAAGTTGACCGCGGAAACAACCATAAAATGTTCCTCGCTGTTGTGAGGTAAAAAATTGTGTCTTGCGCTCGGCAGAAAAGTTTTTAGCGTCTTGTACCTTTGAAATCCTCGCTTCGCTCAGGATTCAATCTTTGAACAACTCGCTATGCTCGTGGTTCAATCCTAGGATCCTTCACTTGCTCTGTAGCTCTATTACGAGTTTTGTCAACGATCCTCGCTAGCGTCTAACGTATAGACATTTGTATGAAAAACTGTTCAGAGCCCCAAGCGCTGAGTAGCTGAACTAAAAATGGTATTATGAGTTGACAACGTTGACATTAGGTGACTTAACAGCTCCTGTTACGTAAGCTTCACGATTCGCGGTCACGTTTTTCATACAATTTGGTATTATGAGTTACTTATTTGGCAGATGCTCCTGTAATTTACGTTCACAGGAGCTGTTACGGCACTCACGGCATTTCTTTTAGTGAGAAGGTATATTATTTAATTAAAACTAATAATTACACGACATATTTTGAAACGAATTGATGACAAGGCCTTTTATAGGTTAGAAAATAATTTACGCGGCTGAACGAAACAAAGAACACAATGAATTATCTAATTTGTATAGAGGCAAAATTTCGAAAACGGAAGAAATCCTAATTGTCCTTCCAAAAGCGCATTTAGCTAAATTATGCCTACTATTACAACACACAACTTTAAAATCGACGTAAAGAATTAAACGACGTCGAAAAAAGTAAAAAATAAGATAATATAGCTGTATTTATTTTGCAACGATTCCACGTAATAAATTATTATAGAACTTATTTAGTAAACGGCGCATATGGGCTTATTAATTGAACTGTGGATAACCAAGGCCCTTTTTGGGTCTTGGGATGTCTCTTTTCTCTATAGAAAGTTTTCTATTTTAGTAATGAAAATATTTTTTCAATATTTTAGATTGTCCATAATTTCATAGATTACTTTTAGGTAAGCGGTCTATTGTTTTAATGCAAAATATATCAATTTATCGTCGGCATAGTAATTTCATATTCTCAGCCGATAATGAGCAACTACATAAAGATCGATTATTTATTTATAAACAAACATTTTAGTGTATATTAATACACTGTGTTCTTGTACTATTATTTTATTCTGTGTCTGTGACGACACTTGACACTTGATTGACTCGGATACTATGATAAAATGTAATAGGTCATACATAGTCAGGCAGTGAAGCTTTACTTCACATTTCTTAATTTAATAGGGCTATACGTCGCCATGAAAAATGTACTCTTTTAATTTCTCTATTTTTGGCTCGATGGTAAAGGTGTCTTTCTGTCCTTATCCTCATCATATAGACAGAAAGAGATAGTGTCAATTTTACGTTACGTATTCAAATTTATGCCTCGACGCTGCCTTCTCACGTATTTACGCACCAGCTAATGTAGCGTTTACAAAAACTCATAATACCGATACGGTTGTCGGCGATTCGAGCACCGTATTTACGTTAACAGCAGCTGTCACGTCACTTACGTTTACAGGAACAACTCGTAATAGAGCTACTGCTTTCAATAGAGGTAACTTGCCGCTAAATAACCAACTTTCCAGCCTTGCATAACAAATAACTATTGTTACTAAGCCAGGCGAACTTATAACAATTGCTATCATCAAAATATCATAAGAGTTATTTGATTTCGCATTTAAATGTCTATTTTGGCGGGATGACTAACTTTTAACCGCCTCTGTGGTCTAGTGGTACCACAGGTATCAGACCCAGGCGTCCCGGGTTCGATTCCCAGCGGGGGTACATATCGTATTCGGTTTGTTTGGTGGTAGGACTTGTTGTAAGTCCGCCTGGCTAGCTACCACCATCTTATCTAAGTCTGACGTTATAACAACAATGTTTTCAGCATTGTTGTGTTCCGGCAGTTAGAGATAAGATAGCCAGTTCCTCAGTGATAGAGGATCCCCGGAGAGACTCGCTTCCATCTTCAGCCTTATCAATATTATGATGGTTCAGAGACTCCCTGTTTTTCTTAAAAAAAATATCCCATGATTGGGGCACAGGGCAAAAAAAACAGCTACTCTCATGACCACGGCCATAAATTTATTTAAGATACGCTTAAAGCTATCGAAATTTACATTTGTAGTAACCAACTCTTTAACCCTCTTCCAGTGGTGCCAACCCCCAAGAAGCGAACCCTCAAGCCGTTCGTGAACATATCAGACCCTCCGCCCGAGTCCGCCAGGCTGATTCCTGGCACTAGGATCGAGCTGGCCTGCGAGGTGATGGGATTCCCGGCACCATCAGCCCATTGGTTGAAGAACGGAGAACCTATAGCTGATGTAAGTCTAGTTTTGTATAGTATACCTAGATAATATTGTATTTTTAAATTGTGATAGACTGTGCCGTCAATTATCATCGTTGTGTGAATATTTTCACTCCGTACGAAATATAAGGCAGGCAGAAAATTTCATTAGCATTAAAGATATCAGATATCAGTTGCAATTAATAAAAAACGCAATTTTAAAGCGCCTATGAAGTTCATTACTGCAGTCTACATTATTACCAGCTCTTAGCACGCCGACACACCTCATTAAAACTGAAATATTCCCTTTACTAATAAAACAATTAACTGTTATATAAAGACATACCTAGATGTCTTTCTTCACAGTTCATCTCGCTAATAAAGTCTATCGCTCAGGTTTTTGCGAACCTATGGTATATGCGTAGCTTATATGACGTTCATGTGCTTGTAAAAGCCTAAATTCAATGAACCAATTTAATTTTCAGTATGATGAAGTGAATGAAATCATCAACATACGAGGCAGCAGTCTAGGCCGGCTGACTTCCAAGGCTGTCATCACTGCCGCGTCCAACGGTGACGTTTACACGTGCGTCGCCACGTCAGGGCTGAAGCAGCATGTGGCGTCTACCACTATTTATACTGTTGAAGGTAAGGAAACTTTGTTACGAAGTGAAGATTTCATCGACATAAAAGGCAGTCTCAACCATTATAAACGAGTGGTGACCCCAACCAGAGGTCGCGGTCACCGCGGTATCCAATGGGGATTGTACTCAGTGACCTCGTAAAGAGTGAAGCAGCATGAATCACCCATGACTAATATTATGGTCTTGAAGTATTATTATAGTAAAGAAATCATCAACATACAAGGTAATACGTGAGTATTGCCTTGTAGATTGGAGGTGACCCCAAGACTGTGGTCACTGCAGCATTGCTATCTCTATAGCCATCTCAACAGAGATGGCTACGTCATATATGAAGCAGTAGTAGTATGTGGCGATGGCGTCCGCCACTACTAAAAATTATACCGTTGTACGAAATGAAGATATCATCAACATACGAGTTTGCAGTACAATACCTCACCTCCAAGGCCGTGGTCACCGCGTGGCCACTTTGGGACTAAAACAGCATGTGGTCACCTCAATATTTTCACTGTTGAAAGTACCTTTACAACTTAAAATAACTTCCCTTGTCAACTATCATGACTCTCGGGTAAAAGCAAATCTGTTATAAGAAATTGCAACTATCCGTAGCATTTCAAGAAGCAATGAAATAAATACCAATAATATAAGGTTATATACTCTTTGTCTGACATTACATTCAACAAAGTGCAAGCATTCTACGGTTTAAAATTTCTTTCTTTACCTATATAATATCTCTCTAATAAACTCTCTCCACTCACAGGCGGCGACGAAGAGAGCCTATTCGCCCTTGAAGCGTTATTCCGCAAACCGACCAAGCCTATCATCACGCAGTTCTACAACGAGCTGTTCCAAGACATCGGCACGAGCGTGGTGCTCCCTTGCCGTCATTACAGCGCCACCCCTGCGCAGGTGTTCTGGATTGACAATGAAGACAAGCCTGTGTTTGGCAACCCTAGGATGAAGGTGAGAGTTGCGTCAGCTAGGATAACCGCCTCTTTTAACCGCCTCTATAGTCTAATGGCAACAACCACCGGTATCAGACCCAGACGTTTTGGGTTCGAGAAAATTCGCCACTTGGTTTAAGGGTACTGTACCTACTGTCATTTCCTAATAACAAGTATCTAAGTTAAAATAAACGACAAAAAATAAGCAATTTCGATCATTCTTTAGGCAAAGATGCACATACACATGGATTTTAGACCTACAATAGAAAACCAACAAAACAATATACCTAAATTAAGAGAAATTAAAAAGTAAAAAAAAAAACAAATTATTTACAAACTACGGACAGAGTCGAGCGGTAAATTAAAATGTGAAAACGCCTAAAGATTTATTGTAAACAAAAACACGATTAAACTCCACTCCTCATGTCCATCTGTGATTTATCTTCCGGCTATTCTGATAACTGAAGAATTAGAAATGTTTTCCTCTGGCAATTCCTACCAACTAAAATGATTAGAAGCTGCCCTCTGCCAAAGAATGTCGGTAGGTAGGTAGTATTTGTAGGTATTTTATAAAAAAATATTTTGGAACTACATGGGATAGAAACTGATAAAAAAACGGAATAAAACTCATGGTAGTGGGGCCGATAATCCTCTTTGCGAATGAATCTTTTATAAACTTCTTTCATTGCTAATTCAACAGGTGCTGCCATCTGGTGACCTGCTGATCACAAATATCCGTTGGGAAGACATGGGTAACTTCACGTGCGCCGTGAAGAATGTGTACGGCAAGGAGTCTGTCGACACCTTCATCTACCCGACTAAGAAACAGGTATGTATTTTGTAAATTATTAAACCAAAAAAATCAAGCTCTCTCCAAAACGCGTACCGTCTTAATTACAAAAAAACTGATAGAACTGGTTTGGAAACCCGGACTAAAAGATCTTGGATTGTTACAGTATTAAAGTTAATACCAGGTTTAAAATATGTTCTTATTACAAATCGAAGACTAACCGAGGACAATATCAACCCAATACCGTCCGTGGTTTAACGCAAAACATTCCCTTTCTCTAAACGTCAGTCGTAGATTGTACTCTCCGTTCGCAAAAAAATTTAAATAATATCAGTGACACACTTTTCTCTTATCCTTATAATGAAATACTGGAACCAAACAAAAGCCTTTCATTTATAATTTAAAACCACTGTTTACAATTTAATTCTAGTTCTTTGTTATATTTCGCTTCAGCTGATTACATAATTGCAAATGCAGCTGGGACCAACAGCTCCTACCAAAGCTCGGAGGAGCTCGGCTCTTAGAATATAGAGTCTGGCTAAATGAAACCTGAAAACAGTGGGAAATTAAAAAAAAATGATTATGGCAATAAAAATGTAAGTAAAAAGTCACTGTCACAACGTGACATTGATTTTTAATATGTGTATTTGTTGCCATAATGAAAGTTCAGAAAAACACTTAGTGTCTACTTTCATTAGCCAGACTCTAATGGCCTCAGAATGTTTTACACATGCCTGATTAAACTAATAAAGTTATGACTTTGTTACAGTAAGCAAAATCAACATTGCTGACGAATTTACCCGCCGAAATGCAACATGACATAATTAAATGTTCCTAAACATAGATGTACGTACCTATAACTAATACTTAACTTATTTTAACCTAGGCTTAAACAGACGACTGGATTTCTAAATATTTATTTTATTTAGTACTTAAGGTGTTGTAAATTTTATTTTTAGACTTAGCGATATGGGCAGCTATTCTCAAAGATTCAATTTAGTCAAATATGTATAATTCAATTAGTATATGTAATTTAATTATATATCGAGAATCAAGATTGGAACTGAAAAATATTTATTACATAATATATTTATTCTCAATTAAACTTGTAAAAAATATTGGATTTATATATATCTATCTTTTTTATTTCTTTTAGATAATATGTTATCAAGCATTTTGCATAGAAATAATTAGTTGCTTTAAAGTTTTAGACAGAAAATGGAAATATTAAAAAAACTTACTTTTAGTTTTTGTATTTTAATAATTATGATCTTTTTTTGATCTTTCATTACCTAACCATTTTGGACGAGATCGGATAGTGGACCAGTTAGGAAGTGGACGAGATAGGAAAGTGGACGAAGTCGTCCTGAAGGTTCACAACTCACCTTGTTTCATACTACTCACTTTTTTCTATCTCAATGACGATGTTACAAAATACCTAATAGAATGAATTATAAAGCTTGATGCCAAAAGAAATTAATTAAATTATAACATATTTAATAAAATAATATTCTTCAATGTTCATTAAAAAAATACGAACATTTATTAAGGAATGAAATTCAAAAACATAATTAAATAGTTATAATGCATAAATCCATTTAAGAAACTTCGGACATTTTTATTTATACCAGTTATCACAATGCATTTAATTAAGATTAATTTTGTAATAATTTTTAACTGTTGTACTTAATTATTTAGTTCAGAAAGTTTTATTTTTATTGAGTATTATAGAAAATAAGTTTTTTTTTAATATACCTAATTATTATTATTATTATGTGTGTGAATGTTGTTTAACTACAATACACGGTCTTCTGTGATTTGATATAATAAATGTTTTATAATAGAAGATTTTATTCTTATTTCGTGGCTATTGACCGCTCGCTGTTAAACTCGAGTAGTACCCGTTCCCGTAGGAATATAAGTAATAAATTCGGGAGTCTTGACAATGAAAAAGCCGATGAACTTGCAAGGGAAGGGGCTCAGGTAAAGCAGATAGGCCCAGAGCCTTTCTGTGGCATCTCAAAGAACCAGGCCATTTAATTTCTTAAGGACAACCTTTCTGACGAATCTCAAAAAAAAGGACTGGCTGAACCAACCGGGATTACTGCATGCCAAGTCCGCTAAAAGGATCTGCAGAACTCCTAGAGCTCAGCAGGACGATCATCTGTGCGATTGTCAGAGGCTTAACCGAACACTGAAAATTATACAGGCAATAATTTCACATGAAGTTGAGTGATACTGATATTTGCCGCTACTGTAAACAGGAGAGGGATATACCAAAGCACCTTTTGTGCGACTACGGACTATTTATGCACAAACGCAGTATCCACCTGGGTCGGCACATCATCGACCCGGAAGAACAAAAATCTCTAAAAGCTCGGAAGATTCTTGACATTCTGGAAGCCACCGGGCTAAAAGAGGTACTATAACTAGGAGGAGAGTTTCAATAGATATCTAAGGTGGCAGTGACTACAGTCCTCAACAGGGCTGCAAATCCCCCAAATCCTCATAAAATAGTGAGATATTATTATACATAAAATAGTGTTAAGAGATTTTTTTTAACCATTTCCCTTCTTCTTCTAGAAGTAGAAAATGACGGCCACTTCCGGAAATAGTAATTTTTAAAGAACATATTAAAAGACACAAATCTCACAATGGAACATATATACTAAACTTTAACGGAACCGAGATTTCAGCCTTTTATCGACTTATATTATTGATATTATCGAGGAAAAAAATAAACAAAAAATATCATATCTCAGTTCCGATATTACTTAATTAACACAAAAGTCAGTCAGATTGATTGTGATGCTTTTTACTAGTAAAAAATTTAGTGGCCGCTGAAAAAAAACTTATGCCACCATTCCATACAAAGATACCCAATCCCCTTTCTATTGGTTCTGTTGATAACAAACATTAAAAACAAATTGAAAAATGTAAACACAAACATTAATTTTCTATATGTTTACCTTTAAGCTATTATAAATCAATTTTGGCTTCAATTTGCGCACCAATTTGCCTCAATCAGTATCAACATGGAAATTCCGAAAGCTCTTAAAAAATGTAATATTGAATTACAGATATGTAGTAAAATATTGCATCATCAAAAGTGCGTCACTTGCTCCGTGACATCCACCAATGCACCAATGAGCGGAAACTTCGGTAGCCCTTCTACCTAATTTGTAATCTGAGTATGATTGATTCACGGGCATAACAACAGGAACCGGTTGTCCCTATTACTAACACAAAACAGATAGAACAGGTATTGAGCATTTTTGTCCAACCCACTTTAAAAATATATATATATGGTAGAAATACGACCACAAATTGGATTGGCCATGTAATATAGTAATCGGTTAACAGAATTTCGTTTATTACTTTAAGATCCAGTTCCTCTTCGCAGTAAAAGTATTTAACTATACTAGCGACCCGCCCTCGCTTCGCTTCGGTGTAATGTGGTATTCGACACCATGTATTATACATATAAACCTCCCTCTTCAATCACTCTATCTATTAAAAAAATCCATTGCGTAGTTTTAAAGATCTAAGCATACATAGGGACATAGGGACAGACAGAGCGTAGCAAGTGGTTCAAAGATTGAATCCTGAGCGAAGCGAGCATTTCAAAAGTATAAGACGCTTGAAACTTTTCTGCCGAGCGCAACACACAATGTTTCACCCCACAATAGCGAGGAACATTTTATCGTTGTTTTTGCGGTCAACTTCCGGTAAAAAATTCTTTAAAAGTTTAATCTAAATATACCTTTTTCTCGTTGTTTTAATGATATAAAAAACTAAAATAATAAAAAGGGAGTATTATAGTTAACTCAAAGTTATTTAAAGTCGGAATATATTGTTACTTATAAATAACAATAAAAACTATTCCGTAAATTTTGACACTGACATGAGGAACAAGACAAAGACAAATTAAAAATAAAGATTTATGTTACGTTCCGAAATCCGATCATAGGTTGTAAAATCTCACCCAGCCTAATATAAAATTCTTATAATAAATAGTTTAATCTTATTGTTATTGTTTTTATGATTCAATGAACTAAAATAATATAATAAAACCAAAACGGAGTTGTTGCAGCCGCTCAATTAATTTTATAATCATTTTATCTGTAGTTTCATATTTGCACTTTGATTGTTTTAACGTAAAACGAAACACTTAATAGTGACAGTTCTAGTAGGTAGTTGTTCGCGAAATATTGTTGAAATAGTTAATCCAGTGAGGGTACTTTTGTATTTTTCATCGATGCCTCTCACTGACATTGCCGTCATTCGCCCCACTTGTCGAGACGGAGCTGCGCGGACAACATCTAGTATCAGTTGTACCGCTGCCGTAGTGCGAACCCAAATATAATTAAACTTTTCGTTATTGTGAACACCAGGAACATTGCCAAAGGTCGACGCCGACAGGCATACTAGCAGCAGAAGACCGGTGAGTAGGCTTTCGACCTTTTACTTAAGACCGTCACTGGATCGTTTACCAATCGTTATATTTTCGTGTCGTTGTTAAAATCCTATACGCCCATTCGACTCGCGAAGGCGCGTACATTTGGTCCATTCGGCCGTATCATTTTAGTCCATCGTCGGTAACTTTTCTGGTCGTGAAATCGTCGCACAGAAACGATACAAATATCAAGCGCTTATGGTTATACCGAACTGTCGCTGTTAGTTTTCGTTCGTAATATCGTCGCATTGTATTTAGTTAAATAATCATTCGGATTATTTTAGCTAATTATATCTTGTTTTCGTACCTGTGGGAATTGACAATCGCTCGGATTATAACATTGCCATACCACGCCATTCGGTAGCCATATTTGATGTACCTTGTCGAATTCATATTTTAACCATTTTAATCTCTTAACCTATGCAACATTGCGTTAATCAAAATCGTGCATTTTCGTTATTATTATCGAAACATTCGAAATATATTTTTATTTTGGAAAAATATTAGCAATTTTAATAATTCATTAGTTAGTGTCGTGGCCGCACTTTGTGACTTTATTGGAGGTTTGAGTCGTTTGCTTAGTTGATTATTTAGCATAAAATAACACAGCAATCGGTCGCGTCGCGTTATATTTGCTGCACTCGATAAGTGAAAACTTTCTTTTCGATCGATTGCATTGTTAGTCACTTTGTAACATCTTTGTTGGTTTAATCGGTATAATTATTTGTGATTTTGATAAGTAGAAGTGATATAATGAATGTTTGATAATAGAAAATAAAATAATAAAAATTTATAAATATATATCGTTACATCGTTTATACAGTCCATTTATTGTTATTGAATAGTAATTTCGTAATCCAAATAAACAATGTCGAAAGCTGCAACTCGGCGTAATTTGGAATTAAAACGCGACATTTGTATAAAACGTATCGATGAGTGTTTGTCAGCGGCCGTCGAGGCACAAGAGGATAAGTCACGTTTACCAATTTTTTTGTCCCGGTACAGTCGACTTGAAAGTTATTGCGCTAGTTTCGAAAGTCATCATTTTAAAATTTGTTCGGAAATAACAGAAGTATCAGCGTTAGATACAGAAGATGTAATTCGTCAAGAAGTAGACAATAAATATTTTCATTCGAATATAACACCCACTTCGGATTTAAACAGTACTAATTTCACGTCTAGTTCAGATTTATCTGTCAAGCTACCTAGGTTGAATTTGTTGCATTTTAACGGGGATATAACAACATGGGGTACCTTTTTCGATATGTATAACACCATGGTTCATCAAAATAAATTTTTTTCGAATATCGAAAGATGTTCGAGTCTGATTTCACTTCTCTCCGGTGAACCTTTGCAGCTATTAAAGGGTTTTCCACTTTCGGAAAACAATTATTTAGATGCATACGCGGCCTTAATTGATCGTTATCAATGCAAGCGAAAGTTAACTTTCCGGCATTGGGACGAATTACAAAAGATATCGTTAAAGTCCAACTCGCCTCGCGAGTTACGTCGTTTAGTAGATACTTTTAAAGAAAATATTGCTGTTCTTCTAAATTTAAAGTTGCCAGTTAAAGATTGGGATTTTCCATTGTTTTATTTGCTGATAAATAAACTCGATACTGATACTCGTCGTCGTTTTGAGTTGCAAAATGTGGATAAAGATATTCCTTAATTTGACTCCCTTCTGGAGTATTTGAATAAGGCCGGTCAGGCGCTCGAGCTTGCCGAACCCGAGACAAGCGCCTCACGCGCGAGGCCTGTCACTACCGCCACTGCGCAATTCGCGCGCGCCGCGCCCCGCGTTTCTGCAGCGGAGCCGTCTTATCATCGTTCGCGTACTTATGCGCCGGCGGCGCCACCTAACAACACTAAGTCGTTATTAGTAAATTCTCTATCACAATCCGTTGATTTGTGTCCTTTGTGTAAATCGAATCACAGTTTATCGAACTGTCCCACTTATCGTAACTATTTACCTGAGTATTTACCTTTATTTATCATGAGTATGTCGCTGAACGTAGCCGTGGGTCGGTTCTAAGCTTATCTTAATGGTGTTAACAATAACAGACTCTGGAAGTTGGGCGAACGAATGTGTTATTCGGGAGAAAGATTCTGACTTGAGCAGTGACCGGTGACGGAGCGCGACCCACGGATTCGTTATTCGTTCCCTTTTCTCTTTAAAATCGCGGTTATAATATTAGATTCTTAAATAAATGTTAGTGAATGTATTTGGACTTGTTTAATTGTTTTATTTAATTTTGTGTATTTGAACTCATTATAAAGCGTTAAAGTTGCTGCACGCGTCTTCGGTACAATGTCGTATAAGCCTTGTAAGCTCGTCGTATCTGCTTCGACAGTTTAAGTCAGAGTTAATATCAGATAGATTAATTTCCAATATTGATAATAAGCACTCGCTAGCGTTTCCCTTGGCCCACAGTATTTAGCTCGTATTAAATAATGGTAACCCATCCTGATGACGTCCGAGAGCCCCGGCGCTCCGACATATATATATACATATGTCGTATATCGACATATATATATACATATGTATATATATATATATATATATATATATATATATATTAATTTCTTACTGTAATTGTTTTTTTGCTCAATGTCACGCGCCTTTTTCTCAGCAGGTATCTGCAGAATATCAGTGCCACGGTGACACACGTTCGCTTTGTCTCGCGGCTTATTCTGAGCAAAGCCTATTCGGTACCTAGCTCAATTATTTGTTATTATTATTTTTCTATTTGTTTCGTATCCTCTGTTTTTGTTTCATGTTTGGTACCTAATAAACTTTTTTCATTCATTCATTCATTCAAAAAGACTTCACTCGCATACTGATCTAACTGAGGTTGCAATAGAACCCTCGGTATTAGAAGACTGCGGGTTTTCAGTCAGTGATAAACATATTCTCAGTGCATTTTTACTGAAGACTTCTTGCAGTATCAGCTGCGATAATGTTTTGAAATCGTTTGATTCCCGTTCGAAATACTTAAGCTTGCTGTAGCTAACGTAAATACCACTTTAGGCAAAAGTTCTACAAGTCCTGGTACCATTTCTTGATACTATAATGTCCAACTTGAGTCTTTGTGTTTATATTCTAAAGGTACTCTAATTACCTCTGTCTTTTATTGTTTTTCTTCGGTTTTCAGTGACCACTGAGACTTGTGGTGCGACGTTACTAAAAGAAGATCCAACACTTGCTACGGCTTCAATCGCGTTAAATCGATTGGCTGCTTCTGTTAACTTTTAGTACGTATCAATAGATTTGAGGATCAAAGCCCGTAATTTATTGAACATATCACTAGTGATAATTAAAGTAGAGCCCATTTGAGTGTAAAGCGTCGCAAACTGATTCAATATTTCTTGTTCTAAAACAAGCCAAGAGTGCGACTGACCGCTCGTTGCAGCCGAACTTTGCACACCTGACATTCCAACACAATCAGCTTCATTAGCTGTCGCAATCGGTGTATCACCAGTAGACATTTCATGGTCTGTAATCAACACAACTTCGGAATCTGTGGTAACTTTGTGAGCTTCTTCTGACATGCATTTGTCAGTCTGGTATTCACAACTACTCTTGAAGAAGTTTCGGCAGCGCCTGAACTGACACTATCGCTCATTCGCTTCACGGGCCCATTCTTTCTAGTAGATTGATCAATAAGGCGGTGCAGCAAAGGTACGTTTAAAAACGCACTCTCATGGACTGATCGGAGTGGATTTTTATGAGATTGTCGGCATGGACATATATGTATCTCTGCACTGCGCATGTCAGTTGGTGGTGCAGGTATGACATTTCGTGGGGGGGCAACTAACGCCACATTGCGTTGAATAGGCTTTTCTTTCGGTCTTGCTTCCATACACTTCAAATCGGGGGGACATTTGTTATGAGACGTTGAAAGTGCTTGCTTCATTATATTCGGAACTGTTGGTAACAAGGGAGGTGGTATTCTCTTAACGATTCCTTGAAGCGTTGACTTTTGTTTATCGTTTCTTGCAATGTTAGAAACATTGACTCCTGCATTCGAGGTATGTGCCTGCTGTGGTTTTTGATAATTTGGTGGCAACTGTCTTTGAACAGTCGGTATCGTTGTCATAGCATAGTTTTCACACTCTCGATTCTCTGTAGAAGAACTCTTGGATCAAAAGCAGACATCATGTCATGAGATCTTCCAATTTTTTTTTGGCAGTTGTGAAGCATCTTGCGTTGGTTTGTGAGCAACTGTCGGTGGTTGTCTCTCTACTAAGAGCGACGATGATGTGGTTTGGTTCATTAGAGTTGATGGGCTCTGCGAGGTTATCCCTATTATTTGCCTCGCTATGTCCTCAAGGCGTATTTAATTTTTACCGGGCATTACTGGAGATTTTGCGTTAATTTCGCTGTATCTTTCACCACTAATTTTAACTGAACTAGGGTAGTGATGCAAAGTATATGATTCGTTGCTTGAAGTGACGTCAGTGCACGTTATTTGATCTTTAGCAGGTGTTTTAATGGATTGAATATCTTTTATAATAGGTTGTAATATGAAATTTGAATTTCCACAGACTTGCCTATATTTTTGATAACTTTGTTGATCTAACTGAGAAGCTCGTTCCATTGTAGTTGAAGTAGCTGATCACTAGAAAAGTTACTTTGGTTGTGGCTATCAACATCAATGACTTCAGTGGATCTATCAACATTTGAAATTGGCATACTTGGCTCTTGTTTACCGGGACGAGTAGAGAAACGTACACCACCGAAAACTGCTGCAGTTTCATCTCTCCTATCTCTTGTCATCATCTTGTCCTCCAAAGTTACATTCAATTGTTTTATCTTCCAACACGGAAGAGCAGTAGAAGCTGATTTTCCAGCAATGAGTTGCAGTAGGTAGTCGAGTTGCCTCGTCAACTTTGTCCAGTTTCAACCGTTTTTTAGCAATTTGCTTCTTAGGTTTTGCCTGTCGCTTCGTCGATATCTTCAACGATGACTTTTAACGATTGCTTTTAGTTTCTCCTCTCAGCAACTTGGATTTTGATGAGTGGTTTCTGCTACCGCCGCCTAATTTGCAAGTCAATTTAGGCTGTGGTTGAGAATCTGAAATAAAAAATGCCGATTGTAAAATATTTTTCAAACAGATACGAGTAGGTATACAAAGTGAGCTATTGAAAATCTGAAATCGGATTTACCTTACTTTTAATTCCTGAGTCTTTATCGATTGAATGCCCCCAATTTCTTTCTGCAACTATACAGCAATCTGGATCTTTGTTCTTAACTGAAAAAATGGATAAACTTGATAGCCAACTAGTTTTCACCCGCGTGGTTCCCGTTCCCGTGGGAATACCCAAAAATCCTGTATAAGTTCTCGCATACATCGTTACAGGATCCTGTATGCAAAATTTCAACTTAAACAGCCGTTTGGGCTGTGCGTTGTCAGTCACGGTATAGTTTTTTGTTTAAATGAATTTTTCGTTCATTAAAGCTAAAATTCATTAAGAGGTATTCTTCAAAGCGCACCCTTAGGGAAGAGCATGAAGGAAACGTAATATATAATATAATATCTATATTATAATGTCGACAAAAGTGTTAATACTCATTTAATTGTGTTAGTTGTTATTTAGAGGGGGTGTTACGTATGCTTATTAAATTAAAATATATTTAGTTGAAAGTACGAGGGTCAGATAAGTAACCAGGAGTTATTTTAGATGTTTTGGGAAGTTCTGAATTATAAATGTTAAATTATGATTTTATTTATTTTATTATTTTAAGTAAATATTAAAACTCCTGCTTTGTTGTGCTACCCTGGTACATTTTGTAGGTATGTAAGTATGTTATTTTTCCCGTCAGTTCCATCACAATATTTATTACGACACCTACTTAGTTCTTCTTTCCCATCTCTATTCCTAAATTATTTTGAGGAATAATTTAGGTGCGCTTCCCTATGTGCGCTTGAAAATAGGTGCGCTTCGAGGAATACCTTAAAATTAGACTGGCTCATCTCATAGTCATGTTATCCAACCCACCTGTTTCAAATTCTACATTGACTTCATAAAACTTCCACTCGTCATTGTACGATGTCATGTCATTGTCTTGAAAGAATCTTCGATACTTGGATACGCCACAACAAATCTCTTGTCTATTGCTCTACGTATTATCACCCAAGAGCACGGCACACAAGCTTACTCATCAAAACCTTATAATGTTAATTCTATAAATTGAACACCAAACAATGGTTTTTAATTTTTCTCAATTTCAGTTTCCATTTAAAACAAAAATCAAAATTCTATTACAACTGACACGAATCAATGATTCAATAGTCATCTGACCAGATAATGACAGTTAATTCCATTGTAACCAACTCGAAAGAGTCATTCGAAAATAATTGAAAATCCAGCTTAAAACAAAAAATTCGATACAAATTTCTCTCTTCTCAAAAACTTTATTATTAAAATTTTTAGGCATGCATTAACTCTACCAAATAGATTAGAAAACTATAAAATATTTCCTTAATGATTGTATCAAAATTTTTCGGTCTTCACAACTACATTTTCAATCAAAAACAACTTATTCAAAATTACACAATAATTGAAAATTGTTCATACCTCAAAACGAAGGCCGGTTAATAATTTTATCACCCAAATGTGCAATCATAACACAAATTATCATAACAGGGCCCGTAGACAAAGTAACATCGTTATGTAGCGAAACGATAATTCGATTCGTTATTGTCTATATCCGCCTATTAACTTGCGGTAAGACCACGTGATTTAGCGTGGCCTATGCCAATCCGCCAATCCCATACATTTAATTCTTTTCGAACTTCGTTATCGTTTTTGAATTGTTACTTTGGCTAAGGGCCCAGCTTGTTCCGTTATCTTTAAAGTGCAACTTAAAATGGTGAAACTAAACTACACTCTGTTTATTCGAATATTTATGCGTCATGTTGGTTTATTTCCCCCACTGCTAATAGTGGGGGAACTTTGCTGCGCCTAAGGGTGTTTCCATGCCAAAGCTGCTCGCGGTGCAGGCCGCACCTTGCGGTCGCACCTCGCTGTTTCACATGGACGTCGGTTCAGTCGCATCTGGCGAAGCTCAGTTGCCAAGTCGTGTTAAGGCGCACTTTATCTAGGTGCTACAGAAGAAAATGGTGTCTCTTGATAGTGACAGTGACGTTGAGTTCATGTCAGCTAGCTCACTGGCTAAAATATATAGGTTGTGATGGTCTTTACTCTGCTTTGTCCCACAAAGCAGGAATATTGTAAATCAAATTAATTAATGTTTCCCTATCCATAATGGTTAGGTGTTAATAGAATTTCAACATGTTTTTTTTTTATTCACACCGAACGGAAATGGCGGGAAACTCGAAAGTGACGCAGACGAACCAATTTGACCAATCACGAGCCAGATCACATCGCAGCTCGCGGTCGACCGCGATGTAAAAACATAATATTTTGTTTTGACGTCGGCATCCATGTAGACCGCGAGATAAGCATCCATGTAGACCGCGATGTATTGCAGTGAGGTATCGTTCGGCATGTGCGTACTGGTGAGCTTGCATACATTTGTTTAAGATCGGGGTGACATTGAGATGGCGAGGTGCGATCGCGAGGAGCGACCTGCACCGCGAGCAGCTTTGGCATGTTAACACCCTAAAGCTGCGGCGAAACCAAAGCGTTCAGCCCGCGCCCGCGATGGTGTGCACAGTGGCGATCACTGCGTGTGCAAAAGTTGAACACACGTCTGACGCGCACGCGTTCCAGACGTTCACCAGTGTCGCATCACTACAATGCTGTCTAATATTTAAAGTGAAATTGAAGAATATTTACTTCTTCGAATGAAGCGACTGATTCCAAGATTCCTTCCTATTTCGTCCTACACTGGTCCTTTTTCCTATTATTCTTATAACCACAATGAGACGTATCATACAACAATGGGTATGTAATTTATGGACCTCATTGATATTTTTCCGTTTCTACCGTATTTAAATTCATAAAAATACACAAAAACTCAATTTATCATCAAAATAATAGCAGCTTCCTAACGTAACATGCGCGTTCAGGGGCATGACGTTATGAATGATTCGACTTATTATTAAATTGTATGTATGTTTTATGTTGAATAAAAGACGTTTATATTTGCTTTTTATAATTGGTCTTGTTTCCATCTTTTCTGTTGGCTTGTTTTTTGAAGCAGGCCGGTTTTTTAGATTTTTTAATTTATATATTTGAATTACTTGTCTCGCGTCGAGCGCTTCGTTTCCACTGATTTTCGTTCGACATATGAATTCCATATTTTTGAAACGCTCGACCGCAACGAGTGCTCGTATTACATAGCGTTAACGCATGCGATTAAGTCACGCGTCGCAAACTTTATTTCGCACGACTGCAACGAGTTTGTGGGGGCACTCGTCACGATTTATGCCAATAACTATTCTGCACTATTCAATAAGTCAAATATGGTGTAATGTATTTTGTTTCAGAGATCAAGAAACGCCGAAATTGGGCATTTTACGCGAAAATCACAATCTATTATAGATGATAGGGCTCTTAATGTCAGCAGAAAATAATAATTTGTAGCATCAAAAAAGTAGATGAATTTTATTTATAACTTTTTAATTTTGCATTTTACTATGCTATTTTTAGGGGATAAATCTTAAACAAGAAAATATACTAGAAAAAAGCAACTAGTCTCATGTCGCTCTGACGAGTTGCTAGTTGCTTTTTTCTAGTATATATTCTTGTTTAGATGAATTTTGTTTTTTTAAAATAAAAATTTACTTCTTTCCCACTATTATCGACTAATAAACATCGGCAGTTGTCGATTCTGTTGTGTCTCATATCCACCCTGTTCCAAATCGCACAATGCACTACAAAAAAAAATGTTTATATCGTATTCAATTAAAACGTAATTAATAGACTTAGATTTTACTTTATTTTACTTCAAGAGTTGTAGTTACATTTTTTTAAAATAAAATAACTTTTACAGATATCAAACGCGCTATATTTCACGAACTAAGTTGTAATTGCTCGTATTTTTTTTTAATTTTTTTAATTTTCCCGACGTTTCAATGAACAGTGCGCGCCAAAACATAAGATGTACATTTTTCTTTTATACTTAATTTTTTATTACAGTAAATAAACGATTTGTCAAAAACATTTTTCAGACATAGATACGCAATTATGGACAATAATGAAGTGTCACAGGAATCATACTAGCCGAAAAAGACTATAAGCGCTCGACAGGAGACGAGTAAATTAAAACATTTGAGTTTCCGTATTTCCGTAATTAGCGTCCTTGCACGTATTACTTATGTCACGGTAAATGTGGTGTGCAAATTATTAATTATAACCAGTCATTATTAATAATAACCTCATGATTTGGTCAATGAGATTAAAACTGTGAAGTTTATCACTTTTTTTGGTTATTATTTATAATTATCGACTGATTAAAAACGTTTGCGACTGATTTTTTGTATATTTTACGCATCGACTATGTAGAATGCGGTGTTAATAGAACCGTACAATCAAAAAAAAAAACCAAAAATATTTATTTCGTAACAATAGAACTACAGACTATAACAGTGCATGGAGATCCTCTTTTAAGTATTAAGAATACTTGTACTAGAAGATCTCGCTCCTCCTCAATGTTCTTACAATACTTTTATGTTACAGAAATACCATTAAGTGCTATATTACTACAAAATAAAACAGAAAAAGTAAAAGAAAAGATGTAGTGACCGCAATTCACTGCGATATTGTGTGTGTGTGTGTGTGTGTGTGTGTGGGGTGTGTATGTGCGTGTGTGTGTATGTGTGTGTGTGTGTTTTTGTGAGTGAGTTATTATATATATATATATATTATTATTATTATTTATTTTTTTGTTATAACGATTTTATTTTAATATATTTTCTATTTCCGCATAGTCTTTACCCTTCAGCCACTCAAAGACAGCCATTTTACACTGTTTATTTGTTTTAGGGTATATATTTAAATGTTTATTAAGGAAATTATATACATAAAAGGACTGCGAGGCTTGTTGGCGTTTAGCGAACGCCGTTTTTACAGGAACTCTAGGAACTCTAGGAACTGCAGGTGCCTTCCTTCTTTTCCCTTCAATACTAAGCTTCATTTCAAGATTCATTTGAAGGGGTCCATAAAAGAAAAATAAAGAGAAAAGGTTTGGCCTTTTGGCATGAAAATGCACCTGCACACAAGAGTCACGTTGCAACGGCGTTTATTCACCGATGAAGCTTCGAAAAATTTCATCAACCTTTTTATATTGCGGACCTGGTCCCAAGCAACAAATTAAAATTAACTGCAATTAAAAAAAGGTGTATGTAAAAAAATATACGGCGACTTAGAAGTGAAGTCTGTGATTCCTACTCAAATTACAAATATTTTTATTTGAATTAGTAATCAATTTATATGAGCAATTTCAGAAATGTACTTGGGGTAGTTTAGAAATATACTTGAAGGAAAAAAATATTTGGTGCTTAACTGCAACCGACTTTATCCCCCATTCCGCGAACTAATTGACCTCCCCTCGTAGATATAAGTTAGATGTTTCTTTAGTTTATTAAGAAAATATTGTTATTGAAATTATATTATTATATAGTTTTTAAGATTTGCAACACCATTGCTGGGTTTAATTTGGTAGCTATTATGTACCTACTTAATATAAGACCAAAATGTACCAATATGGAGCAATAAATATTATTACTATGACTATGTTACGCGACAGCGGCGAAGCCCCCGTCACCAAGAAAGTACAAAATGTAATGTAACTGCAACGTTGCTTTCAAATTTATTATTATTACAGCAGAGATTTTCATTGAAATCGAATAGGTTTTGTCAAGGAATTTGAACGGACAAAGGATCATCTATTAGAGTTTCACTCGTGACTAATATGGTATAGGGTTTGTAAAGTCGGGCTCATTTATTTTCGTTGGATCGCAGTTCAAGACCCCATTTTTAGATATTAACGACGGGTCTCATTTGCTATTTCCATGGAATCCCATGTTGAAACAATATGTGTAGGTACTTTTCAGAAGAAAAGTGATTTACCTTTATCAAATAATTAAAACGCAGCGTGTGTTCGACCCACTTACTTTTAAATTATTGAATGAATGAAAGAAAGAAGAAACATTAATGAATTAACTATTTGTATACACATAGGTCAGGTCAACTTTTTACACTAAATTCGAAGCTTTTCAAAACATAGTCAATTTAGTATAAACAATTTTGTTTAGGTATCCTGGTTCACAAAGTCGGATTAAGTTCGAATTAAATAACTTGACATGTAGTATGTAATTTTATCAGAAAGTTAGTTAATATTTGAGGGGTGTAACTTCAAAACCCACTATACCGGTTTTAGGAAATTTTACACGAATCAATATTATTGTTTAAATCATGCTTAATTTAATGCTGAAGGTGTCTTTTGATAATAATGTGATTGAGGCATTATGGTAATCCAAAAAAATATGTGTCAAATTAAATATGTACGCGAATTTACAAGAAAATTCAATATCAAAATTCATTATAGTGGAATTTGCAATTAACTTGTAATTTTAGTGGATTTTGAAAATGAATTGACAACTTATAATGGATTTTGCAACTAACTAACAATAATATAACTTAGGAAATTTGAATTTTGGGCGTTTAACCACAGTCACATATACAGGTACTGGCATAATAACATCGACATTACTAAAAGTACCTGTCTACCGACTGCTTCATTGTTGCATAAAACTTTCAAACAAACATTTTGGTAAAATTTCACTTACCGTTTTCGGCGCTCCTGTTCGCGTTTCCAAGATTGTGGATTGCGTGGGCGTTTCTGAGCATGCTTAGGATTTCATTTTTTAACAAACTGCGCTAGATCTTCCATATTTTCTTATAAATTTTAATTAAAACCCGCGAGCTTTTTTCATCACAACAAACAAAATCGCCATACTGTTTTACAAGTCACGTACGTGTCACCAATGCAGTGTCGTCATTGGTCGATTTCATTTTAAAGGATTTTGATTGTATCGTATGATATTTTAGAGGATTTTGCAACTAACATTACTTTTTAAATTGAATTTACAGCGTGTTATAGCGGATTATGAAAATGAATATATGGTGTATTGCAAAGGAAATTTAAAATCCTGTCGTTTGACGCAAAAATGTGAAACAGTGTACAAAATCATTATAAACTTTGAAACTACACCCCTCATTTACCTGATTAAGGACGACTTTTTGTCCGCGACACGATCTTATTAGGAAGAACATAAAATTGAATATTCGAAGACAATCGGGTACTTTTCATGGATATACGCGATCTAAGTTCAATCTAAAATAAAAAAATAAGCCTATTGAAGTCGGTGGCAGCCTAGGCATTCTACATTGCGGTCCCACTCTATGAGACCAGCATAAATTGCTTATGAAACACATTAAAGTCATCATATCGCTTCCGTGAAATGTTAAGTATTTAATAGTTCCGATGACCATTTGTGGTCTTCATCATCAGATCCACTCTACCAAATGGTGCTTAACGAAAGCAGATGCACGAGTTACTTAAGAAAACATCGAGATCGATATAGGTGTGCCTATAATATTTGAAGAGTTCCCTCGATTTCACCAAGATCCCATCATCATATCCTGTCTTGGCGATAATAAGACCCACTTGAAAGTAGACCCTTTCAAACAAGACAATAATTATTCAAATCGATTCATAAATGACCGAGTACTGAGGTAACAAACATACACACGAACTGATAACCTCCTCCTTTTTTTGAAGTCGGTTAATAAAGATGTATCGCAGACAAAAAGTCCTCCGCTAGATGAAGCAAAATAGCAATGAGAAAACGACGTGCGTGGGAGGGAGACCGATTTTGCAGATTTGGAGGAAAAACCACGAAATTACATCGTACCGTAGTAAATAACTATAGCGTTTAAAAGAGAAAATAAATAAAAAAATTACACGATGCTAAATATTATTGGTGTCCACTAATCAAACCAATTTCCAATAAAATTCCAAAAATTCCAATTTCCAACAATGTTGAGCTATTTGCGAATAATCTTCAATTTTCGTACTTTCAAGGGGTCTTTTCGAAAAGAAAAAGTGTCGAGGCAAAATCATAAAATCGTGTTTCTGAAACTTTACAAATCTAGATAAAGGAATGAAGAAATATTATATTTTCTTGTTTATTATCACATAAAAATAGCATTGTAAAATGCAAAATTAAAAAGTTATAAAAAACACGTATTTTATGAAATTTGCATTTTTGCATTTTTCATTGCTATTTTATACTTATGAATCCTGATTGTGTCTGTTCTACAAGTGAATTCTCGAGTCCCATCTGAGAATTCACTTGTGGCCGAGTAAATTTTTTCTAATATTTTTCTATTTAAACAATTATCATAGGTATAAAATAGCGTTGAAAAATGCAAAAATCATAAATTAATTGCTGTTGCATGTTAATCGATCGTTAAACACCTGAAAAGACGTTTCTTTCGAATGCAAGGATATTCCTATCATTGATGTGACAACGCTGGCCTACAGTGTATTAAAAGTTTTGGAGAATTTTGACGGTGGTCTCGGTAGCTCGGTGGTTAGAGCATCGGTTCGGATTTCCAAAGGCCGTGGGTTCGAGTCCCATCTGAGAATTACTTGTGGCCGAGTTAATTTCTTCCAATATTTTTCTATATAAAAAAATATCATAAAGAGTACGTACTTTTTCCTTAGAGCGTCTTAAACTTACACTGTGAAATGTTTTATCACAGAAGCTTCTAACGAACGGAACTGAAGCTTTGATAACGCCTATACATTTATTGTGAGCACCAAAACCATTAAATACAACTTCGATAAGTCCGACTATATGTTTTTACTCTGCTTATTCCTATTACTGAAGACTTAGAAATGTTTCCCTGTGGTAATTCCTGCCAACTAAAATAATTAGAATATAACTGCGTTTTTGTGAAATCAATTTGTATGAATCTGTACAGCGTACCTATGTTCGGCAGTAGCAGAACTACAGATTTTTATACTACAATTACAAATTGTTTCCGGAACTAAATGGGTCAAAAACGGTAAATAAAAAGGGAAAAAACACATGGTTAATAATATCCCTGTTTCCGAATAAATATTTTAAATACTCTTTCGTTGTTAAATTAACAGGTACTGCCATCTGGGCCCTGTTTCATAAAGCTTGACAAGTCTACAATTTATCAACTATTGCTCGAACATACTTTTTTTTATCTGATCTACGCAATTTTGACCTTTGTCGTCAGTGCAGAAGGTAGGTTTTCTATAAAAACCAATCATACATTATAAAGTTATATTTTTTCAAAATCCTATTACGAACTCTTTCGATCATGTGAGAATTTATAAAAGAAAAATAACTGTCACTCCTCATCCTGACACAGACCAAGAATGCATGTCACAAATGTGCGACAATTTGAAAAATATGTCAGATTTTCCGATTACTGATATGTCAGACCAAATGTTTTATGAAACGTCAAAATGTAGAATTGTCGCGATAGTTTGACAATTATGTCGGCTTTTCATAAAGCACCAATGTTTTACTAAACGTACAATCGTCAAATTGTCACCTGTCACCTGTCGCTGACAATAATTGTATCTTTATGAAACAGGGCCCAGCACGAATAACTTTCGAGTAAGTATCGAGGAAGTAAAGTAAAAAAATGTATGACATATTGAGCAGAGTTCCTACCGGACGTAAACGGAACTACATATTCCTATTCATTTTTTGACATTACGTGCTCGATACTTACTCGATACTAGTTCGATAGTTATTCGTGCTTGCCTTACTGGTGACTTACTGATTACGAATATCCGCTGGGAAGACATGGGTATGGGTAACTTCACGCGCGCCGTGAAGAATGTGTACGGCAAGGAGTCTGTCACCTACATCTACCCGCAAAAAAAAACAGGGATGGGTTTTATTAACTTTTAAACCAAAATACTTATAAAGTTCTCTGCCACAAAACGTTGAGCTACCGAGACTTACTCAATGGTTAGAGCAGTGGGCCGGATAACCAAAGGTTCCTATCCTGTCTGAGCGATATGAGACAAGTTGATTTTTAGGGTTTCGTAGCCTAATGGCAAAAAACGAAACTTCGTCATGTCTGTCTGTCCGATGTATGTCACAGCCACTTTATTCCAAAACTATGAGTATTACACAGTTGAAACTTGGTAGGTAGATGTATTTTGTAAACCGTTTACGGTTGTTACACAAAAATAATAAAAAATATATATAAAAGGGAACCTGGAACTGAAACTGAAAATATTTTATTTCATCAAACCTATACTTGTGGGGTATCTTTAGATAGATCTTTAAAAATTACATTAAGGTTTCTAAAACAGTTTTTTCTCAAAGTCAATCGTTTGATAGGTAAAATGTGTGTCTCCCCCCTCTAACTTTTAAAATAACAAAGTGAAAAATCTAAACAAAATTAATGCTGTAGATCTTTATAAAAACTTTCAACGAAAATTATTTTGAACGAAACATATCGACGACGGTAATCTCAATTGGCGTAACGGACATTTTCTCGAAATTGAGCTTTAAATGCACTTATACTAAGTTTCAAATTCTCTTTCTAACTGTATTACAAACATTTGGATAGCTCGCAAAAAATGTCCAATACGCCATAGCAAAATCGATACAAAATTACTTTATTTATACAAAAACTTGACGTATGGGATAAAGAAAAAGGCTTTATTGACGTATTCATCAATATTCTATAGTTCATTGTTGTAACGGACCATTGTGATTAAGCAGTCCCTTACGTTAAATAGAAAATGTATACGATTATTACCGACTGCCCCTTACGCCAAAAAGACGTCTTTGCAGTTAATATTGCATGTCCCTTACGCCAATTTGCCTTCATTTGCTCACACGTTACGACCAGCGCTGCCGACAAAATATCTGCTTTCTTTCGCTAGATAGCGGCCGTAATTTACTCATAGCTATCTCGTATAAAGAGAGAGCGCGCTATAATTATCACTTAATATTCAAACTAAACAAACGAGTAACCGTTTCTTTTTGAATTGTTCGTCAGACGTGAGTAGAGCATGAATACCGGAATCTCGGAATATCGTAATATCGGAATCAGACAAATATTTATATTTGAGTTCTTAAATAGATCCGGAAGCAACACATGGAGATAAAATATTATAGACTTTAAACCTATATATATATTATAGCTGTGTGTTGTATAGTATAACGCCGAGCGCGATAGTGGGTTCATTATTGATTTAAATAAGTAATTTGGGTATTTTATGAAAAAAAAAAATATAATTAAGAAAATAATTGTTGTTCTTGACTTTATTGTTGATTGGCATCGTCATCAGCCCGTAGACGTCCACTGCTGGACATGGGTCTCTCCTAAATAATGCCATTGAGCCCGATCCTGAGCTCTTCGCATCCACCTCTTGCCTGCCATCTTTCGAAGGTCGTCTCTCCACCTAGTTGCAGGGCACCCTAATGCGGTCTCCGTTCCAGAACTCGTTTGCCCCAACGGCTGTTAGTTCTTCTTGTAATGTGACCAGCACATTGCCGTAAAAAAAAGTAAAGGAAAAAGATAACAGCTTCTTGTCCAGTGAAAACTTTCAGATTGGAAAAGTGATTAGAAGCAATGATACCGGTACAGTGCATTGAGAAATGCAAGTTGAGTTAAATAACCATCAGAAAACATATCTTTTTCAAATAGATACCGGAGCACAAATATGCCTTATTAGCTATAACACTTGTAAAATGATCTTGGAGACAAACCATCCAAAACTCTTGTACTCTAAGTCAAAACTTAGCACTATTAGGTTGATGCTTACTTTTTGAGCTATGTCGGTCACCTTGGTTCTCTGTCGGATAACTTCATTTCTAATTATATTTTTCAGTGAATCACCGAGCATAGCTCCTTAGCTCGCTGAGCGACTATGAATTTGTGGACTAGTCCCACCGTGAGTGTCCATGTCCATGTTTCGGCTCCGTAAGTCATTACGGGTAGGAGGCACTGATCGATGACAAGACATGACGAACTTTGCTGAATACGGCCCATCTCAGCTAAATTCTTCTATTTGTTTCGCTCTCAAAGTTTATTTTAACCTATTGGCATGGTTTGCTCAAGGTAAACAAATTGAACAACTCGGAAAACTTGGTCAGGTGCACCATTTACATTAATCGGTCTTGGGTCTATAAGGCTGTTATACATGATTTTTGTCTTATGAATGTTCATACCAAGACCGGTTATTGCTAAACCGTTGTCTAAGCTGGACAGACAGACTTATTTTGCATGCACACTTTAAAATAAGTTACGTTAGATTAGGGAGCCACGGTGGAGATTACCTTCACGTGTCACGTTCCTGATATACTTCCCGTGCTTCCTTAACATCCATCCATCTTTCCATACATGCTCGTTTATTCTCGGTACTTCTTACCTGGCCATTCTGGAACGTCCTTGATCAGGGGGGTTTCCACTTGAGGGGATCGCGTTGAGACCGAGATTGTACTCGTATGTTAATAATGATTACTGATTTTCGTTGTTGATTAAATTTTGATTGGCGTTACAATCGATTTCTTCATTTAGTAGTTTCAGGTATAAATTTTTAGGTCAATTACATATTAAAGGTCATAATTGGCTTTTGACGTTAATTCAATCTCGATCACAATGCGATCGCGTCAAGTATAAGGGGGCTGATCGTGATATGTTTGCCTAAGCAATCAATCCATCTATTCATATTCGAAGTGTTCTTAATATTTTGAGATAAGATTATATTCTAGTTTAATTTTTTCAATGAAAACTTCTATCTAATCTAATTAGTGCAATTTCAAAAGGAAATCTGCAATTTGCAAAGAAAAAAAAACATTTTTTGACGAAAATGTGCAATTCCGATATTAATATCGGAATTCCGGTATTGAGATCTAATATCGGATATCAATATCGGAATTGAAAACCTTCCGATATTACATGCCCTAGTTAGCCCTAGTATGCTGAAAACATTGTTGTTATGGAGTCAGACTTAGATAAGATGGTGGTAGCTAGCCAGGCGGACTTACAACAAGTCCTACCACCAACCAAACCGAATACAATATGTACCCCCGCTGGGAATCGAACCCGGGACCTCTGGGTCTGATACCGGTGGTTGTACCACAAGACCACGGAGGCGGTTATAATAAAAAAAAATGTTTTTGTAAAATTTGTTGATTTTGAAAGTATCCGTTTTTGCCAATTAGGTAAGCAATAAATAAGATTTTGTCGATTTCATTTGATATAATTTAAGATTGAAGAATGAGTGTTTTTTTTATTTTATTTTTATTTGTTCACCTTCTACAATTATTATAGATTAGTAACAGTGTTAATAGAAAAACATTAGACATAGATTACAGTTACAAACTAGACTTACGTCAGTATGTCAGTGATTAAATACTGGATGCGATGGTTACGTCTTTATGTTTATCTTAACTATGATTTTCATTGTTGTAAAGGACATCGTAAACATATTTTTTTGACGTAAAGGACACGTCATTTCAGTAATTACACATTGTATCCAAAATGTAATGTTATGAGGGAAAAGAGCTCATAAAATAAAGCCTATACCCGTAAAAACCATTTTATTAACTTTATAAACAAAAAAAATATCTCATATTTTTGGAGTAAAAAATCTTGTTTTGCTTCTCCTGAACATTCGTCATTTGTCCGTTACGCCAGTTGAGATTACGGTCGTCGATATGTAGCAGTTTCAGACCTACAGCACATTTTCCAAAACCGCAATTATATATATATACCGTGCAATTTTTTTATTGACCCAAGCTTAAGGGGAAGGTCATGTTAAGTGTTTAGAATAAAATGAATAAGGAATTTTATTTTTTGAAAATATTTTAATTTTTTATAATTTTTATTTTTATATTTTATCGACAATCATTCGGATATAATACCCAAACAACACCAAAAATGAAAAAATAAAAGCAAAAAACAAATTAAATAAGTAAAAATACTAAAACAGTTGATCGCCGGCGCGGTAGGTGCTCGCGCGGTCACTAGCCCGCGACGCGACCTGTGTCGACCCCGCACACCCACACGCTCGCATGTGCCTTCTGACTACCGATCCATTTCTACAACTTAGACGAACCCCGTAAAAGTTCAAACGTTTGTTTATAAAATAAATTTTATAAAAAAAACCTGAATGTAAGTACTTACAAGCAGCTAACCTGGTGTTTAAGGTAAATAAACAGTGTATGTAAACTGTCCATCAATTTCGGCATTATTCTCAAAATCCTATGTTTTTTTTTATTTACTCTTGATGTGCTTAGAAGTTACGTACAGGAATCTGGGATGCATACAAGCAAGCGCCAGCGACGGACGCGAGTAGGTACATAAATCGTATCGTGCCGCTCCGTTTCTTAGCAATTCTTCCGCTCAAATGGTACACCTACAGACTATTGTAACATTTAATAAATACATTTCGCCCTTTTTTACTATAAACTAATAGTACCTAGGCAGGCAGCTGCGATACTGAAATAAAATTACTGTTACGGATTAAAATGCTCACAAGTTTATAATACATTTAAATAGCAAATTGGTGTTTTAGAGTTTGGATACATGTTTTTAATTAAAGTAATAATAAAAGACTATTCAACGATTTGCATAAACGCTGAGCCTACCCTTCAATAGGTATGTGACACGTCGTCAGATACTTCTTTTTGAGTGTATTAAACATTACTATTCTACGCTTATTGTTTTTTCATAAAATAACAAAAACCTGGATTCTTTAGTAGTAGTTTAAAAGTAAGATTTAAATAAAACCAAAGACATACAAAACGAATAATATAGCATACCCAGTGCTATAGCCCAGTCCCGCGCATAAATGCCTGCCGCCAGAATTGTTGTCTAAATTGACGGTCCACAAATACCTGATGAGTGTGATTGAGACTTGCGCTTGTGTGTACAAAATTCCAATAAACTGACATGCTTAATAAATAATAAATTTGAACGGACTAAGATTTGGAACTTAGCAGCAAGTAATTTTCATAACAAAATTATTTGTTATGAAAGCCCAGAGCCCGTATATTACCCACGTAGCTAGACCCACTCCCGATCCTCCACCGGGCCAAAGGCCGGATGGGAGATCGGGACTGGGCAGGGACGCCCACCTCGCGACCCCCCAGTCCGTCTCGAAAGACAGACCGGAGGGCCGGGAGGGGGGGGGGGCTCTACCAGCTAAACCCCTCACTGCTTGCCTTCTCACTGCCACAGGCCACGGGGGACCAGGATAGTACGCACCCCTTAGACCGGCAGTCCTATCCTATCCTATCCTATCCTATCCTATCCTATCCTATCCTATCCTATCCTATCCTATCCTATCCTATCCTATCCTATCCTATCCTATCCTATCCTATCCTATCCTATCCTATCCTATCCTATCCTATCCTATCCTATCCTATCCTATCCTATCCTATCCTATCCTATCCTATCCTATCCTATCCTATCCTATCCTATCCTATCCTATCCTATCCTATCCTATCCTATCCTATCCTATCCTATCCTATCCTATCCTATCCTATCCTATCCTATCCTATCCTATCCTATCCTATCCTATCCTATCCTATCCTATCCTATCCTATCCTATCCTATCCTATCCTATCCTATCCTATCCTATCCTATCCTATCCTATCCTATCCTATCCTATCCTATCCTATCCTATCCTATCCTATCCTATCCTATCCTATCCTATCCTATCCTATCCTATCCTATCCTATCCTATCCTATCCTATCCTATCCTATCCTATCCTATCCTATCCTATCCTATCCTATCCTATCCTATCCTATCCTATCCTATCCTATCCTATCCTATCCTATCCTATCCTATCCTATCCTATCCTATCCTATCCTATCCTATCCTATCCTATCCTATCCTATCCTATCCTATCCTATCCTATCCTATCCTATCCTATCCTATCCTATCCTATCCTATCCTATCCTATCCTATCCTATCCTATCCTATCCTATCCTATCCTATCCTATCCTATCCTATCCTATCCTATCTTATCTTATCTTATCTTATCTTATCTTATCTTATCTTATCTTATCTTATCTTATCTTATCTTATCTTATCTTATCTTATCTTATCTTATCTTATCTTATCTTATCTTATCTTATCTTATCTTATCTTATCTTATCTTATCTTATCTTATCTTATCTTATCTTATCTTATCTTATCTTATCTTATCTTATCTTATCTTATCTTATCTTATCTTATCTTATCTTATCTTATCTTATCTTATCTTATCTTATCTTATCTTATCTTATCTTATCTTATCTTATCTTATCTTATCTTATCTTATCTTATCTTATCTTATCTTATCTTATCTTATCTTATCTTATCTTATCTTATCTTATCTTATCTTATCTTATCTTATCTTATCTTATCTTATCTTATCTTATCTTATCTTATCTTATCTTATCTTATCTTATCTTATCTTATCTTATCTTATCTTATCTTATCTTATCTTATCTTATCTTATCTTATCTTATCTTATCTTATCTTATCTTATCTTATCTTATCTTATCTTATCTTATCTTATCTTATCTTATCTTATCTTATCTTATCTTATCTTATCTTATCTTATCTTATCTTATCTTATCTTATCTTATCTTATCTTATCTTATCTTATCTTATCTTATCTTATCTTATCTTATCTTATCTTATCTTATCTTATCTTATCTTATCTTATCTTATCTTATCTTATCTTATCTTATCTTATCTTATCTTATCTTATCTTATCTTATCTTATCTTATCTTATCTTATCTTATCTTATCTTATCTTATCTTATCTTATCTTATCTTATCTTATCTTATCTTATCTTATCTTATCTTATCTTATCTTATCTTATCTTATCTTATCTTATCTTATCTTATCTTATCTTATCTTATCTTATCTTATCTTATCTTATCTTATCTTATCTTATCTTATCTTATCTTATCTTATCTTATCTTATCTTATCTTATCTTATCTTATCTTATCTTATCTTATCTTATCTTATCTTATCTTATCTTATCTTATCTTATCTTATCTTATCTTATCTTATCTTATCTTATCTTATCTTATCTTATCTTATCTTATCTTATCTTATCTTATCTTATCTTATCTTATCTTATCTTATCTTATCTTATCTTATCTTATCTTATCTTATCTTATCTTATCTTATCTTATCTTATCTTATCTTATCTTATCTTATCTTATCTTATCTTATCTTATCTTATCTTATCTTATCTTATCTTATCTTATCTTATCTTATCTTATCTTATCTTATCTTATCTTATCTTATCTTATCTTATCTTATCTTATCTTATCTTATCTTATCTTATCTTATCTTATCTTATCGAAAACGACGCACATGAAACCGCGGGCGGCCGCTTGTGTCTAATAATGTATATCAATAAATTATTTTATTTTCGAGATTGAACTTTAGTAAGTAAAGTTGAATTACAGAATTTACACAGTTCATCGAAAAGTATGTATGCACCCTTATTAGAACGGTCATTTTTGATCACTGTGGTACTTTGACACAAAGTCATGCCGCCGCCCTGTCGCCTTTCGGCAGGCGCACCGGCAAAACGCAAAGAATCAGTACACCTACACTGCATTATGATTAACGATTGAAAGTTTTAATTTCGCTATGACTTTTAGAAGAGAACATGAATGCATCTTACTTATAATTTTTTTTGTGCGTACCATTATTGAAATAAAACATTATTTAAGTAATTAATCGCGTTTTGTTTAAAAAAAAACAGTGTGTTTAAATGCTGTACCTATTTTTGTTGATGTATTCAAATTAAATGAAACTTATTTAAATTATTCCTTGGAAGGATGGTGCCAATTTTGGACCCACCCTTTTTTATTTAATAGGATGAAGCTAGTTTTGGACCCACCCTCAAACAGCTACGTGGGTAATATACGGGCTCTGGGCTTTCATAACAAATAATTTTGTTATGAAAATTACTTGCTGCTAAGTTCCAAATCTTAGTCCGTTCAAATTTATTATTTATTAAGCATGTCAGTTTATTGGAATTTTGTACACACAAGCGCAAGTCTCAATCACACTCATCAGGTATTTGTGGACCGTCAATTTAGACAACAATTCTGGCGGCAGGCATTTATGCGCGGGAGCATAAATGCCTGGGAGCACTGGGTATGCTATATTATTCGTTTTGTATGTCTTTGGTTTTATTTAAATCTTACTTTTAAACTACTACTAAAGAATCCAGGTTTTTGTTATTTTATGAAAAAACAATAAGCGTAGAATAGTAATGTTTAATACACTCAAAAAGAAGTATCTGACGACGTGTCACATACCTATTGAAGGGTAGGCTCAGCGTTTATGCAAATCGTTGAATAGTCTTTTATTATTACTTTAATTAAAAACATGTATCCAAACTCTAAAACACCAATTTGCTATTTAAATGTATTATAAACTTGTGAGCATTTTAATCCGTAACAGTAATTTTATTTCAGTATCGCAGCTGCCTGCCTAGGTACTATTAGTTTATAGTAAAAAAGGGCGAAATGTATTTATTAAATGTTACAATAGTCTGTAGGTGTACCATTTGAGCGGAAGAATTGCTAAGAAACGGAGCGGCACGATACGATTTATGTACCTACTCGCGTCCGTCGCTGGCGCTTGCTTGTATGCATCCCAGATTCCTGTACGTAACTTATAAGCACATCAAGAGTAAATAAAAAAAAACATAGGATTTTGAGAATAATGCCGAAATTGATGGACAGTTTACATACACTGTTTATTTACCTTAAACACCAGGTTAGCTGCTTGTAAGTACTTACATTCAGGTTTTTTTTATAAAATTTATTTTATAAACAAACGTTTGAACTTTTACGGGGTTCGTCTAAGTTGTAGAAATGGATCGGTAGTCAGAAGGCACATGCGAGCGTGTGGGTGTGCGGGGTCGACACAGGTCGCGTCGCGGGCTAGTGACCGCGCGAGCACCTACCGCGCCGGCGATCAACTGTTTTAGTATTTTTACTTATTTAATTTGTTTTTTGCTTTTATTTTTTCATTTTTGGTGTTGTTTGGGTATTATATCCGAATGATTGTCGATAAAATATAAAAATAAAAATTATAAAAAATTTAAATATTTTTAAAAAATAAAATTCCTTATTCATTTTATTCTAAACACTTAACATGACCTTCCCCTTAAGCTTGGGTCAATAAAAAAATTGCACGGTATATTTTTCTATTATACTTTAATAATAGAAAATAATAGATTGCACACGATCCAAAACCAAACACATATAGAGAAAATAACAAAAAAGAGGAACACACAATAGGCGGCCTTATTGCTAACATTGCAATCTCTTCCAGGCAACCTTGGGTGAGAGACGGAACCCTTCATGTGCGAGTTCGACTCGCACTTGGTCGATTTTTTTAAAGTTGGCGCCACTCACGATCATGTCAATCACAATTCACGATCATGTAAAGTAGTTTCATGTCAATTCGTTTGCAAACATGATGACGCACCTGGATCGTCGCGGTCTTAGTAAGTATTTACCAACATTATTTCCAGTGCATATTTGTGTTAGGATTGATGTTTCTTATAATAATAATGCGTTGTATTTCATATGTCGGTAATAATTTAACGAAATAAAACAGTTTAAATGTGATAATTTCGGCAGACATTTTTGTCCGCACGACAGTGCGATTTCGGCCTCAACTCGCATTCTTGATTTTGGTTACTGGTCATGATTTTATATTATTTTTGAGCTCCTATTGCTATATTATATGTTTTAATTGTGCAAGAGGTTGTGTCAACTGCAGATTTACTCCTTAAATTTATAGAAGATGAAAATGGAAGGATTCCCCGATGAAGGTGCCGTTGACGACCAGAATAGCGTCGTCCAGGTTCGCAGCGTGACTCCAGCAGTTACTATTGCTCAACTAGATTCTAAAGATATCCCCAGGCATCCCCGTTTGTACAGGAGCATCCATACCAGACCATGCATATGGTCGTTCCTGCGCTGACCGCATCCAGCGGCACTCCGCCACCTTTACTGGATAGTTGGTCCACCTTGTCGGGGGTCTACCCACGGAGCGTTCTCCTTCCCACCCCAACGGCCATCGGTTCTTCTAACCTAACTGGACAGTTTAGCCTAACTAATCCTTTTTTTATATATAAATATATAAAATCCTCGCCCCCAGGTGCAGGGGCGATTCGAAATGTTGGACTCACCTGGAGTACACGGCCTATACAAACATATACGCCACGCACTCCATCCCACGCCCCTCCCGTGCACAGCGTGTAAGTTCGGAGGAGGCTCGGAAGGGGTATCTATCCCCTGTATCGAAAAACCGTTAAACGTAATCGTTAGAACGTTGGACCGGATTTAAAGGTCGTGGGTTCGTGTCCCATCATAGAATTCACTTCCGGCCGAGTTAATTTTTTCCAATATTTTTCTATTTAAAATGTATCATACTAGGTCTATATTCTTAGAAACCAAACGTAAAATAAGCAATTTCGGTAAAAATAAACTCAGGCCTGAAAGGGATAATACTAATTAAAAACCTAGGCTTATACAGACAACTGGATTACTATATATATTTACTTTATATAGTACTTAAGAACAAGTACAAGAAACTGTATGATTTTTTAATTTTTGCATTTTTCAATGCTATTAATATACTTATGATAAATTTTAAATAGAAAAATATTGGAAAAAACAACTCAGCCACAAGTGTATTTAGAGCATTGGATCGGATTTCCAAAGGTCGTGTGTTCGTGTTCCATCTGAGAATTCACTTGTAGCCGAGTTGTTTTTTTCCAATATTTTTCTTTTTAAAATTTATCATACTGTACAAGAAACTTACTTAAGAAGAAGATAAAGAGCTTCAAATCAAAGAATAGTGTTAAAAGTTTAGCTTAATTGAGCCTGCTCAATAAGGTAGTACCAATTACTATTAAATTATACTAAAATTTAACTACCTACATTATCGTCATTATTATAACTAACTAAATGAATAATGTTAGAGGCGACGGCCGGTCCTTTTCGATAGCTAAAATGTCGCGGTCGACACCGAATGGTAACGATATCGTGAATGTCATAATCAAGTTATAAGAGCTAGCGTTGCGATTTTTTTAAGTAAAGTTAAGATGTAAACGCAGTGTATAGATCAGGCTTTTAATTAAGTACCATTATTTCAATATTGATATACGATACATAACGCTTTTGATCGTGGAGTGGAGAGTGATGATTATGGAAAAAGGGGTTCCTTTTTTTCTAAGAAAAATGGTACGTTTAGGAACTTTAGTTCGCAAACTTTTCGTTTATTTTATTTTTAATTTTAACTTTATGTTTTAGTTTTCTATGCTGTCACATAACATCTATGTTGTATGTGTACCTACTTTCAAGGCAGAGAACATTTAACTAACTGTAATCTACGCTAACCAATTAATTAAGTTTTGTTTTTAGATTTTGTAATTTTTGCATTTTTCAATGCTATATTTATACTTATGGTAAATTATAAATAGAAAAATATTGGAAAAAATTAACTCGGCCACAAGTGAATTCTCAGGCGGAAATCGAACCCCCGACCTTTGGAAATCCGGTCCAATGCTCTTGAAATCCAAGATATAAGAATATTTTTCGATTTATTTAGTTTCACAATGTTAAAAGAAAAGTCTTGAGTCAATAATATTATTATTATTCGCCCGTGTTAGAAAATAAAATAAGCAATTGCTATCGCTATCGCTTCCTCCTATGTTTTGAGGCATTGTTGAATAGACGTGGGAACCTTATGCCCCTTGAAAACTCCTGTAGTACTTACAAAGAGGCTTTACTTGCATTCACTGTGAAAGGTCCCCAAACTGTACATAGTCCTTAAAATCGCTAGTGCTAAAGCTTGATAAAGAATAGGACAAATCTCGATATTTAAGGCGATACTCGGAAAAGTATGTATTTTTTTATTTAAAAGTATGGGGCACTTATAAATGTTACAAATCTGGTAATGAGATATACATTTCTTCATACCTTTATATTGGTTCGTAATGTTTCAAAAACACGATTTAATGATTTTGCCTCGACACTTTTTCTATTTGAAATTACCACCTAAAAATACGAAAATTGAAGATTAGGTTCTCAAACGGGGTTAGTTAGACTATTGGTATTTAGACTATCGTTCTAATTATAAGCGTAAAAATATGATGACATTTCCTTAATTGAATTTATATATTTATTCTTTTACTTTCATAATATTAATTGTTAATTGTGATTCTAGTAATAGTAATATTTATTTGCATAAAACACGGTACAATTCAGTTCTTAAATTATACACGTACGTGTTTTACCGACATATCGATAAGCAAACTTGTAATCTCGTCATGCTCTAAAATAATATGTAATTTAACATTTCTCATACATTAAATTAAATCAAATTATATAAAAAGAAATACTAGCTACTACAGTTCAATATTTAAAAATCAATTACTAGTACATGATGTCCATAATTGATGTGTGGGATGTCAGAAATTTACATGTCAATATTTAAGATGTCAAAATTTAAGATGTCAATAATGTACTTATGGAAAAAAAAAGAAAAGAAAATGAAGCATAAGCAATCATAAATCATTCGCAATTTTCTAAATGTGCCCATCTCGCAATTTTCTAAATGTGCCCATCACAGCAAAACTTTATGAATTCCTCAGTGTCATAAAATAATTGTCTGTCTGTTTAATTTGACTTTTTGTATTTTTTTCTTGTATAACTTGCTGGTGTTTTGGAAGCTTTAGCTCTGTAAGCCTGCATAATTGATAAATAAATAAATAAATTGGAAATTGGAAAATGTGATAACTTCAATAAAAACAAAACGCAAACAAAACGTTCCTAAGACATGATGGTTTCTATCAGATGATGGTAGGCCGGCAGGTGTTGGAAGTAAGTTCCTGATCGGAAGAAAGGTGCGGCGACAGATCTCGCTCCAAGGCGACGCTCACATTCATTCTGTGCGAAGAATAGAGAAGGGAAAGGAGCAGCCATGTGACTAATGATTTTAAGGAGTTTTTAGACAAAGTTTTAAGGGTACCTACCTAACCTACCGAGGCGATTAATCAGGTTGCCTGTCCCCATACAACATAGATTTCAATACTCAATAGTTTATTGCAAAACCATAATGTACATGTAGATGTTATAAAATAATGTAAGACCAGTGTTATGGACCCGGTTGGGCACGCAATTAGGGCTAGAAGAGAGAGGGGCCGTATTTCATCTGAAAAATTATATGATGATAATTTGAATTGTAATTATCATTTTCCAGAACCAATATATGTATGATTTTTCATTGCGTAATGTCCAGGGGGTCTAAAAAGTCTCCTAAAGCAATAATTGCAAGTGAACTCCCTCACAATTCATTTATTTCCTATGGAATTTGCTGCTGGTACGTTTTCTTGCCTTCAAAAAATTTAAAGCAAATTTTGCTACACAGTTCTAAACTGCATAGAAAAATAAACAATTAAATGAATTGTTAGGGAATTCACTTAGCGCTGTATTGCGCTATATTGCGTTAGCGCTTTTTTTAACCCTCAGCACTTTTTTCTTCAATTTCGCTTCTGCTAGTTATATAGAAGGTAGGAAATTTTATTTATGTGCAGCAAACTTAAAAAAAAAGCACAATAACGTTGAGTCTGTGCCACAGTTAAGTATCACATACTTCACAAGATGTAAATAATGGTGATATCTCAGACTGAAAATAATTGTGTGATATTAAGTCTGCTGCACAACTAAATTATTTCGAGTGACCCGAGATCGAACCCTTGTCTGCTCCGCAGATGACAAGTCGCTGCATCGAGCTTCCGAAAAGCGACTCCAACGCCGATCGCCGATGCTAAAAGTAGCGTGTGTGCACAGTCCCTTACCCTCGTAAACCGTTTTCGAACTATTAAATGCTACCAACAATTATTTAAAACAAAATATATATATATATAAACCTGTAAAAATTGGTGGTGATCATTATGGGTATCTCACACCCACCTTTCGCTCCATGTTTTAAATTTTAACCTTACGCTCTCCGGATTAAAATAATGCCTTTAGATAACTATGCTAACTAAAAGAAATTTATGCTTTTTGATGAATTGAATATGCCTAGTGAGTGTATGCCAAACGATTTTATGACAAACAATATTATGCTAAAAGAAAGGAACCCCATATAGACGTAGGGGTCGAGGAGATTTAATCCATACCCATGACTAACATTAATGTGATGGATTTGTTTATTTCCAGTGTCTGGATGTCTATTTTTCTAATCCTTCAATGACATGCTGATATCCGCAACAACAACAACACTTTAAAAACAATATTAGAAAAAAAATGTTAGACCACAAGTTATCCTCAGATGGAACTCGAACCCGTGACCTTTGAGTGTTCGGCTCCCTGCTTTAACCACTGAACAACACGAGTCGTGCGGCCGATTGTCGAAATTTTCTAATACATTTTACATTTTTAATGCACTGTAGGCCAGCGACGTTACATCAATGCGAGGAAATAACCTTGCATTCGAAAGAAATGATCGATTAAGAGCCATTTACAGCCATTTAATTTATGATTTTTAAGAGTCAGTCAGTCTGAGCATAACTTGTGGTCTAAACTATTTTTTCAAATATTTTTGTATAAAAAAAAACCTTGGAAATGCAAAAAACTAAAAAATCATAAAACAAGTGCATATGATGATCGTGATTTTGTTTGATGTCTTACTTCACTTTTTATTGATATACCAGCGACTCCTTTCATCTTTTGTGAACAAAACACGCAGACCTATGACCGGGTAACATTTCTCAAAGGTTAAGTTTAACCGATCATAGCACGGTTAACTCAGCTACGCGAATAACTTGTTTATTTCTAACGTTATTACATATAAATGGGGATTGTTATGATGCTTTATTTTGCGGTTTTTGTATTTTATTGTTATTATAAGCATTAACAAAGTGACTGTCCGCTAGACAACCTTCGTTATTCATATACGTTCATTTTTATTAACCTGTCACCGCGATTAAAATATAGAAAGTATTTATGAAAAATTTTAAATAGAAAAATATTGGAAAAAATCAACTCGGCCAAAAGTGAATTCTCCGATGGGACTCGAACCCAACGCCTTTACACGGCCACCTATCCTCCTAGTTTCCATTATAGTAAGTGTAAAAATACTAAGGCTAAAATTATACGAAGAGTTTTTGTTGTTTTTTATAGTAATATACCTACCACAGTATTTTAATGCTACATCATATGGAGAGGATAATGGCTATTTACTCTACAAAAAATATTTTTTTCTTTGCTTAAATCTTTAATCTTCAAAAAGCAACTTGATAATCCTTCCCATTATTTCAATCTATATTTAATGCTAAAAGTTATTAGAATCGCTTCAATGACTTATGAGCATGAAAAATTGACAATAAAAACAGCAGTATGGATTGTCTTCTGTCAAAGAATATATATGTCGATTTATAATTATATATGTCGACTTAGAATATATATGTCGAGGATTTGATAATTAGAATTTTCGCAAAAATTCTAGGGGTATTGCGAAAACAAGAAAAATTTGACAATTCTCAATCTTACTAAGGTAATCAGTTTTTTTTGCAAAAATCCTATCTTTTTTCAGTAGGGTTGAGAAATGACCATTGTCTAATTTTCCGTGTTTTCGCAATATCTCTAGGATTTTCGCAAAAAAACGGTTTATCTAATTATCCTGCGACATATATACTAACTTCTGTTAGATAATGCTCAGGGCTGCCATGTGGGTACTACGAAATTTCCCCAGATTCCTCATTTTATTTCCTCCAAACTGATACGATTTGTGCAAGAGATGTTTTTGTTTTACTTACACAATCCAATTTTTCCCCATAAGCCAGCAACTTGGCAACCCTAAACGTTCCGATGAAGATTACGCCTTGACAGCTCCTGTCAACTGTCAATCAATAGGGCCTTCGCTGTCGAGTTGCCACACAAAATGACTTCATTTCGTAATAGAAGCCGAATCAGATATGTAAATGCAAATTACAATGAAGAACGAAACGAAATAGTACGGATAGACCATTCACGAACTCAATTACTTATATATCGAATCGTAAGTTATTAAAATAATTCAAAGGGTACCTATATAAGTTATTTCTGTATTGCTTACCACCCACGGCTTAATTTGTTTCCGTGTTATCATAATCGATTTCAAAATATATAATGCAATTAATTTCATTAAAACTATTAATCTTCAAATCTTATTGGTATGAATTTTATATTTATAATACACTGATGAGCAAAAGGAATCATAAATGAAAAACGTTACTCTAACTCTACCGTTTAAAAACTAAACTTCTACTACTAGTATCTATAAATAATTTTTTTATATAGTATTAATTCTGTTATTTCACGTTCTTGGTACCTCTCAAACGGGTTTTTAACAAACAATTTTTTTTAAGCAAGAGGGCCCTGGTGACCTGTGGCACAGGTTCTTCTTGATACCTATATCAGGCACCAGTCTCTCACAATGCAGGTCTGATAATATTGTAACATCTAGTTAAGAGTACCTACTTAAGTACCTATTGTGGAGAGAAAATAAATTTATTTTATTTTATTATTATTATTATTTATGGCTTATACAGGTCCAGCGAAAACGAATATGATTTTAAACTAAGTAGCTAGATCGGGATTAAAATTAGCCTAAGTTAGGCTCCGATCGGTCTCTTAGTTAGTGCGTGAAGGCGTGAGAAACACACTTTCGTATTGATAAAATTAATTAATTAGAATTGTATAGATTTATGATAAATTTTAAATAGAAAAATAATGGAAAAAATTAACTCGGCCACAAGGGAATTCTCAGATGGGAATCGAACCCATGACCTTTGGAAATCCGGTCCAATGCTCTAACCGGTGAGCTACCGAGACTTGCGAACCACCGTCGAAATTCTACAATACTTTAATATTTTGTATAGATTTGCCGACCGAAATATAAATATGAGAAAACCGAACCGAGCCTATATCCCATTTTTTTACGTATGTTTTAATATAACATCGTCAGTTGTCAACCGATTTTATTAATTCTTTTTTTATCTGAAAGTACTTAGTTCAAGTGTGGTCCCATATTATTTTTTACAAAGATCTAGTTAGTCGTTTTTCAGAATCCTGAAAAACATAATTTACGTTTTGGCAAGTAACAGTTTACCTAGATGACATTATTGTTGTGTATGGGGCGATTTTTTGTGTAAGTAACGGCACCATGATGTAACAAAAAATTGTAAAATATTTATTTTTATAAAAAAAATATTTGCATTCCCTGTTACCGAATCCCAAATTATTTTTTTTACCCCTATATTCCCACGGGAACGAGAACCACGCTGGTGAAACCGCGGGATGCCGCTAGTAACAAACAATAGGTAATAATTTATTTCTCACAGATGTTAACAAATCACACCAGAAACTGCAACAGTATCTCATTTTAAAAGTTATTACATTGATTGAAGAATGCAAGAAGGTTGCGTTGAGTCGTGGTTACAATTTACTACATGATCTATAGAACAAAACTATTGACATAAAGTAAGCTATGAACAGTAATTCTATTGGACAATTTCCATAAGTGCGAATTGAAGTTAGAATTTAACATCGAAATGAACACGTTTCAATCCGAAAAAATATATCTTATTTATTGTTTTTTTTTACAAGAATAGTATTTGTTTAAACGCCCAAATCTCTTTAAATACCATTTGGATTGTGATGAGTTTAGCTACAGAGTGATTGGGCTAAGGGGAAGGACTCTTGATGATAAAATAGAGGCGGAAAAATTCTATGGATATCCGGAAAACTTTCTAATCGTGCCACGGATGGGTTAAAAGCATAAACACTGTTATTACAGAACATATCGGGGGCATGAACTGCTGGGCATAGTTCTCTATTATCACGACTTCAGTACGTCACTGACAGGTCCAATGGCGCAGTGATACTGATCATGCCTGGAAAGCTAGGGGTCGTGGATTCGATCTGTCTGGGTGTCATTATTTCGTACCATCTTTATTCTGATATTTGTTTTTAACACAAATCAAGCTACGTGACGTGATACCTTTGTGCCGTGTGATATTTTTCTATTTACTAGCGGCAGCCCGCTGTTCCACTTGCGTCATTCCGGTTGCCATGAAAAAATCCGGATAAAAAGTATTATTTGTTTTAATCCAGGCTATCTAATCTACTATCAATGTGCCAAATTTCATCAAAGAGTATCCATCCATCCTCACAAACTTTCGCATTTATAATATTAGTATGATATTACTGGAAAATCAACTGTGGCTTCGCCGTCGGCTGCTTTAGAAAGGACTTGTCACGAACACCGAACCAGTTACAACGAGCGAACGTGACTACGCATCTTATCATACTTTGCACCATTGGGTAATTTTCAATTAGAGTAGCATCCCTAGAAAATGTACTAATACCTACGCACTTCTAACAATGCAAGACTTTACCACTTTGCGTATACTACCACTTGCGTTTTCACTTATATACTTATCTTTATATTCACTATATACTTTGTAAGGCCGATACTGTATTTAAATCTTGATTCAGTTCAATAATTTAGTAATACAGTTTAAGAATAATTAAACAACTCCCGCCTCTCTCGAATTCATCCTCTTGGATCAAAGTTGCTCAAATACCTATAGTCAACATTTTCAAAACAGATTTGACCATATATTCAAAGAAGCATTGTCACTTCCGAAACCGCGGGTGGCCACTAATAAACCAATACGCAGAGATATAAAATACTCAGATGCAAATCAAACAAACATAAAATTCACAGCTCATCAATTTAAGGAAGTAATAATTATAAATCAGCAAATTATCGACATGGTAAATTATTAAATTCAATAACGTAACATTGATCAATCCATATTCGATTCGTTTTTATATGAATTATGCGCGTGAGTCGATCAAATGATTGATGAACGTTGATTGGAAACCGTTTAAAGTGTAAAATTAAAATAGCTAATTTATATTACGTGGCGGTTTTCGCTATTGCTTATTTAGAAGATCAATCAAATTAATAATTGAAGATTTAACTTTAAGCTTTTCCCTAGATAGATAATCTACGTCGTAACTACGTAATCGATTTGGAAAAATCGATATAACTCCTTCGGTTTTCGCGTCACTAGACTGGCCGTTCCTGCCAACTCCGTCGGCCGTCGAAGTTCGCAGGACACACCTATCGCTCCGGTAAGCGCAATACTTCCGCCAATATTTACCTACCGTACAAAGTACCTGGGTGTAGTAGACGAGTAGCGTTTAGCAGCATAACCTTTATTTTCTCGCTTATCATGCATGACATTTTATATATCAAGGACAATGACACGGCGTTCAAAACGCCTGTAGATTTACCCACCTACGGGACAGTGAAACTAAGGACAATTTAGTATTAGAAGATGAAAAATAAAGTGATGCCGAAAACTATGAGAATGAAATATTGTGTCTTTTGTCCATCAAAAATTAAAAGGATGAAAAGACAATGTGCGACACCTGCAAAAATCCCATTTGTGGAGAGCACAAGTCCAGCACCTGTCCTAAGTGCCTTTGAGGCCAAAATGAATAAAAAATAATATTTATTTAGGTTTTTTTATATTATAGACATTACAAAAGGTTGAATTTGAAAAGTTAATATAGTAAATTATAAGACTAACTTAATTCTTTGCATTTTTCAATGCTATTTTTATACTTATGATAAAATTTAAATAGAAAAATATTTTTCTTTCTTCCTTTGGAAATTCGGTCCAAAGCTCTATTCAACGGATTTCCAAAGGTTATGGGTTCGAGTCCCATCTGAGAATTCACTTGTGGCCGAGTTGATTTTTTCAAATGTTTTTCTATTTAAATATACTTCAATAATTTTGAAAATATTAGACCACATATATTTCTTGAACTGATACCGAGATATGTACAGTCTTCCCCGGCTGACCAGTAGTTTTTTTAGGAAGCTTTATTTAAAAAAGTAATAAATATATAGAAAAAAATTATATATAGAAAAAAATATATCACAAATAATAGTTCATTAACAGGTATTTTATTTGAATAATAAATATAACCTATTACTTTCCGAGACAAGTACCTACCAGAACCAACGAAGATATTTCAAATATAATACATACATTAAGTAATTTAAAATATTCAGACACGAAAATACATAAATGTTCAGACATAAATGTGTGAATAAATGAAAATGAAGAATGGTCGAGAATTGCATTGAACTGAACTGAACTTCATCAAAATTCAGTTGAATAAAACTTCTTTTGACTTTGGAAGGCACTTAGATTTAAATATCATTGATAGCTTAAAAAATATCGCGTTCATTAAGTCGTTTAATAAACTTTGTAACAATATAGCATAAGCCCATAAAAACTGCCCCCTTACTCAGTACGGAATCGAGTTCACATTAGGCTCGAATCAAGTTCAAAAATCTGTTATTTTGGTACTTTGAAAACGGTTGCTATGGTTACCATAGTACTGTATTGACATTAAGTCGATCGGAGGGCAATTCACGCGCCTTCGACATTTTTATATCCTTAATTTCTTTATCAAAAATGTAAGTAAAATCTCTAGTACTGTCAAAAACCTTTAGTTTCAATTATCTTTGATAATCCTAGAATCTCGAAGATTGCTTTCAGTGACTTTTAATATAGACTAGCGGAACCTCGCGGTTTTACTCGCGTGGTGCCCGTTCCCGTAGTGATATCGGGATAAAATATAGCCTATGTCACTCGGGAGAAATGTAGCTTTCTAATGGTCCAAGAATTTTCTAAATCGGTCTAGTAGTTCCTGAGATTAGCGCGTTCAAACAATCAAACTCTTCAGCTTTATAATATTAAATAGTATAGATTTTTTACTCCAAAAACTTTCGAATTCGAGCCAAAACTTAATAAAGCCAAACTTAACCATAAGCACTATAACCAACCAAGAAACATTTTAAATAAATTGGTAGTACCTAAGCTAAAAAAAAAATTGCCATTTAAAATATGCCGCATCTACTCCTGCTTCTTGACAATACAAGCAATGCAGATAAACTGTTCCGGCACCACAACGCAATGTCGACGCATCATCCTTCATGCAATTGGACCAAAAATCAGAACTTCTCAAGACATCAAAACTAACTTCTGATTAGCTATGCAACCCTGGTACTTTCAACCAAAAATATTTTAATTACATTGATTCATTTCCATAGAGCAATTTATATTCGAAAGATAACGCTTTAAACTACGTAGGTAATGTAAAATCAAGCAGTAGATTGTTCTATACAAAATTGCTTTAACTTTAAAACAGGGCGAAACTACACGAAAAAAGTGTCAGTTCACCCTGTAGCGGGGCTCGGTAGTATAGTGGTCAGTATCCCCGCCTGTCACGCGGGAGACCGGGGTTCGATTCCCCGACGGAGAGCCAGTGTAGCGGACTGTAGTGCTCCTGGTCCGGCAGCACTACAGTCGCCGGGACTTCGGAACCGCCGCACTCATTTAGTAATAGGAAAATGAAATAAAAGTTTCGTTCTACAGGCGACTTGTTTTATTAATTTAAAGGATGTTCCTGATATATTTATGAGAATTATGAAGGGACTGCTTCCTTCATCAACACAACTTTAGATAAATAAATATGGTTCTGTTAAAAGAGCTCTGTAGGCTTATTACGAGTTTGGCAAACTTGACTTTACAGTAAACGTTAACGTAAAATGTAGCTCTGTCTCTTTCACACTTAGCGACTGTTTTACCGACATGAGCAGTGTATCCGATAGTCTACGCTCACGAGTCCTGTAAATGTCATGTTAAGCAAACTCGTAATAGGGGTACTGTTCAGCTTGATGGTTATTGTAAGATTAAGTCAAAATGAGCTGAACAGGGTTCGTGGGACATAGACAATTTGAATTTAGACAGAACAGATAAAAATATAATTTGATTTCCATAGAGTGAAACTACGGAGTTTCCAGCCATTACGGAGGTTTTATCCATCCATAAGACTAGAACGAAATGGCATCGTTACAACCCGAATCGTTCGAAACGTCACTAACTCAAAAATATAGACATCATATCGCTACTTATCAACTGCGTCGCACTCTAGCGCCGAATTGTCGCAACGAAGCCCAACTCTAGCATAAGGCAGCTCACAAACTAGCGACAATCACCGAGCGATAATACAGCCGCTGTTTTTAGGGTTCCGTACCCAAAGAGTAAAACGAGACCCTATTACTAAGACATCGCTGTCCGTCCGTCTGTCACCAGGCTGAACCTCATGAACCGTGATAGTAAGACAGTTGAAATTTTCACATAATATATATTTCTGTTGCCGCTATAACAACAAATACTAAAAAACAGAATAAAATAAATATTTAAGGAGGCAATACAACAAATGTGGTTTGTTTTTGTCGTTTTTATAGATAATGGTACGGAACCCTTCGTGCGCGAGACCGACTCGCACGTGGCCCGTTTTTATTTTTTTATTATAAATAATGTCATACAACGTCAGGTATATGATTTGCTTTTGAATGACGTAACTTAAGCACTTACTATGGATTGTAGAACCGACGAAGATACACAAACATACTAATTATTTGGTACAATCAAGGAACTTCCCGGTCGACCAGTAGAGTTTTTTAAGAAACGATTTTTCGAAAAGTACTATGGTTAAAGAAATAATGTATCATTCAAATGAAATTCCTTTTAATGTTCTATTATTTGTGATATAAAGGTTTTCTATAAATCCATTACGTTTTTGAATAAAACTCCTTACAAAAACTCTACTGGCCAACCTGGTTATTATTATTATTAATTAATACACAAATCCACAATTTATAAGACTATTAATAACTATAAACATAGCACTTAGACCCAGGACATACACAAATGATCATCACAGAGGTATTTGTCGAGGATCGAACCCATGGCGCAGAAAGAAGGATAAGTACTGCGCCTCGCTATCAGCTGCTTATTCTCTAAGCAAACATCAGGATCAGGGGAGACCGCTCCATTTTCAATACTGTTTGACAGCTGATGTGATGTTCAGTTATGACAACAGCGTCGATGTTTGCATAACCCCTGGTCCGACAAAGAATAATTAGAGCCACAAAAACTACAGAACCAGAAAAAATAGGACCAATTGAGAACAAACCTGATCACAGTCAACAGCAGCTTCGGCTTTATAAAATTGACGAATTTCTCCAATCGCTTTTGAACTTTATGACGTACCTAAATCGTTGAGCTCGAAATTTTCATAAGTTGTATAAACCGTTGCTGCCGTTGACTGTACAAAAAATAAAACCTATTGGAGTCCAAAAGGTTTATTTTTACTTTTTATAGTTTGTTAAAAAGTAGTAAAGTGAGCGCCTTGCCTAAAATTACATGAACGCTAAAGGACTACTCGCGGGCGTGGTCTGGATCTAAAACTCTATTTTTGTTTATGATTTTTGCATTTTTCAATGCTATTTTTTACTTATGATAAATTTTAAATAGAAAAATATTGCTGTCTATTTTTGTTTCACTTGTCGCGCGTCGAGCGCGTAGCTTCTACTGATTTTCGTTCGACATACCTAAGAATTTCCGTATTTTTGAATCGTTCGACCGCAAAGAGTGCCTTCACCCACTCGTTGCAGTCGAGTGAAACAAACGTGCGACGCGTAACTTAAGTCCCAAGCGTTTGATTAAAGTCATACAAGCGATTCAAAAATAGACCTGCCAGCGTAGCATGCGCACCGTGACTCGCTGTCGACGCTTATCTCGCGATGTCTGTCCCGCTCATATCACTACGGTGAGAGCGGGAGAGACAATCCGCTCGCGCGAGAAAAGTGTCGAGAGAGCTTTGTCGAGGTGCTGGCATTTTCACGACCCGCGCCGTGACATGCCGTGTTAATATCACACCGTTATCACGGTACCAATCGCAGTTAAAAATAAACCTTTATTACAATTATTCTATAACTACTTTTATTTTTTTGCCTTAGCTAACACCGACTTCAAAAGGTTAATTTTTTAGGGTAAAAAACGGCGGAACCCTTAAAGATTCGTCATGTCTGTCTGTCAGTACATCCGTCGGTCGTATGTGACAACCACTTTATTTTAATTTTGAAGTCGATTCAAAAGAAGTAAAGTGAGCGCCCTTCCTAAATTAACGTAAACACTAAAGGACTACTCTCGGGCGTGGTCTGATCTGGCATTGTCACGACCTGCCGTGATATGCCGTGTTAATATCACACAGCTATCACGGTACCGATCTTTAGAGTCGGTGCTAGCCAAAGCATCGATGTTGCACTCGACATTACAATTAATCTATACCTACTTTTATTTTTCTTGCCTTAGCTAGCACTGACTTCAAAAGGTTCATTTTAAAAAGTCGATTCAAAAGTAGTAAAGTGAGCGTCGTGCCTAAATTAACATGAACGCTAAAGGACTCGCGGGCGTGGTCTGATTTGGCATTGTCACGACCCGCCGTGATATGCCGTGTTAATATCACACGGTTATCACGGTACCGATCGCAGTGCCCAAGGACTTCAATGTGATTGAATTTACCGTGAGATTTCCCCGAAAAATTCTGGGAAATAGATCGAGTAATACGATTTTCAGATTATTGTGCATCATAAATGCGAAAAGTTCTGAGAAATAGGTTCAATCTGATCTAACTTATGTGATGTACGATCAATTTGATTTTTAAAACAGATTCCAATACTCTATCACGTGTAATTTGAACTTTTGCTATTGTTTTCTTTGTTAATGTCGATATATTCAATAAAAACAACGATTTTCGTCGCATTATTTTGTAGTTATTTCGCATTCAAATTTTTATTGTGTGCAATTTTGGTATTTTAGTTTTAAGTTGTAAGTAATTTTAGGGCCTTACATATTATAAAATGGAATATATTACTTTAGGTACACATAGTTAAAAGCCTTTCTGAACATAAAAATTTACAATACCACAAATAGATTAAAAAATGTGTTCCTAAAACAAACTTCTTGGCAGATAGATAATTCATAATGATAAGACAATAAGATCGATAACATTAAGAGTAAAACACTTTAGCAATCTTACACTAGAGTCACACACATGTCAACTCATCCATCCATACTAAACGTTTAGACACATCGTTACCACACGATCTAGTCCAATAATGGCTACCGACAATTACCTCGGCTGTGACCTGACCTAAGCTTTTAATATATAAAAAAAATCACTTTGCCAGTCGTGATATATCAGACCTTGTTGACTTGTCAAATTCGGAACATCAATATCAAATCATCGTGTGGTATGTGGGTATAGGACGCGCGCTGGAGAATGGTGCGACGTTTTTTCTTTCTCGATTTATTATTTGATCAAAACTATTTTTATTTTATTTAGATAATGAGGTAGCTACATGAGGTAGTACATCCATTTGGGCTATAGATATATAATAATAATAATAATAATAATAACATTTATTTCAGAAAACTGGTTCCATTTTTGTTAGTAGGTACATATGAAACTTATACGCTAATGTTAGTATCCTATATCTAAAAACAAAAGACATTAATATTAGGGCCTGGCCCTCCCGTCGTTAGCGAGAGAGTGATAGCCCACCCAGGTTCGCAGCATGGGTGAATCCCACCTTTCAGACAGCGTCGCCAGGAGGATATTGGAGCTGCAACGCACGCGTCTTAATAACGAAGCGCTGCGTAAGCGCATCACTGCATAAAAATCTGGTACCTCCGCCTCCGCGAACATTGCGGACGCACTGCACCAGCGCGGCAACCCCATCATCGCCCTAAACGCGTTGTTGTATTGCACGCGAAGGGCGCTGTATGCCCGCCGCGAATATCCCACCCATAGACTGCAAGTGTACATCGATTGACAGTATGACTTGAATAATGTCACTTTAACATCTACTGCACAACGTGCGAATCTACGAGCAAGCATGTTACACCGCACAGACAGCGCCCTCCGCTCTCTCTCTATATCCATATCATCGCGTAAGTCCTCAGTGACCCAGTGGCCCAGATATTTAAAATGTTTCACCTGTTTTATCAGGGCACCGCCAAGAGTGATTGCAGGAGCTGAATATTGTTTTTTGCCTGCCTTGAAAACGATAAGTTCACTTTTTTTGGCATTATATATGAGCCCATGTGTCACTGCATATTCCTCACATATCTGGATTAGGCGTCTCAACGCACCAATTGAAGGGCTCAGCAGCACCATATCATCGGCGTAACTTATATTGTTCATACATATGCCGTCAATGGAACAACCGATGCCGGCACTACTCAACCCCTCAATCAAGCCGTTAATGTATAGGTTGAAGAGACGCGGCGAGGTCAACCCCCCTTGCCTCACCCCGCACTGCAACCCATACACCTGCGACTGAGTGCCAGCCCATCTAACGCTGTTCAGCTGATTACTGTACCAATACTTCAGCAGCCCAATCACTTCAGAGGGGAACCCCGAAATGGACCCAAGTTTTCTCCACAGAACATCGTAATTGACCAGATCGAATGCCCTGGAGAGATCCAAGAAGCATGCGTAAACTGGCGTATTTCTGGCCGTATAGTAGTGGACAGTCTGCTTGAGACAGAGGATAGCACTCTCCGTAGATAAATCCGACCTAAAGCCGAACTGAGCGTCATCAGTGATATCGGGGGTGGAATAAATTACTTCCAAAAACGTACAAATTCATTTTTACTTTTTATCTCTTTATTGACATCACTATCCTTCTGACTGGAAATTCCGGTTATCACTTCAACAAACTTGTAACGTGAGCAGGCGATGAAAAAGTGAACCGATTTTTATAAAAATCATCCCGTGACCACGGCAGCTGTAAAGGTGCCGAAACGTCGGGAAAATCAAAAAACCCCTAAAAAACCTAAAAATACGGACAATTACAACTTAGTTCGTGGAAATATAGCGCGTTTGATATCCGTAAAAGTTGTTTTATTTCAATGAACAGTGCGCGCCAAAACATAAGATGTACCTACGGACTATATTTATTGTCATTTATACATGTTGACTTTTTATGTTTATGTAATGAAACAATGATGATTCTACTTTTTTATGAAAAAAAAATTAACCGTCTTATCAATTGCACCAACTTTCAATGAACGCACAACACTACTCTGATTCATATTTTACACAGTTCAAAGCGTATAGTTCAAGTACAACGCATTTGTAACTCCAAAATTAACAATGAATCTCATACAATGGCTTGTTGCTATTTGTCGGAAGATTCCGCATGACGCAACATAACTTACATTCCTTTGTGAGAGAATCACACTCGACTTATTTAGGTCAAGTCTTAATACCTTTCAATATAGATCAAAGTCAGCGGATTTTCGTTCCTACTATGTAATTATATTTAAATGTCAGACATCATATTTTATTTGTCTATTTTTATGGATTTAAGAGACTTGGCAAATGATATGACTTCTCTAATCCCGAATCAACAGTAGCGTCGTAGTTAAGTCTTTGCATATTACAGATTTGACAGTCTTTTTTATAAAGTGGTGTAATATCGGTTTTCCTGGTCAAGGTCTCGGGTCCAATCGTAGGAATCCATTTACACAAAACCCAGTCCACTTACGATGTGGTAGGAATCGTTTAGGATGCCCTGTCTTGGACTTATTTTTACTTGATCCCACCCAGCCAGAAAATTCAATGGAAGGCCTGTAGGAAGGAACTCCTCACTCCTCACTATGCGCTCACAGTAGCAACTCAGATCTTATATTTTACTTTTAATTGTGTAACTAAAGTCTGTGGTGTTTGCATTACGGTCGTTTTTTCTAATTTCCATAACACAAGGGCTTTAATTAATTTAAAGTTTGAAAATAGAAAAGAATAGAATAGAAAATAGCTTATTTAGCAAAAATACAAACAAATTAAACAATAAGAAATTAATCTAAAATCATTATAGCAATGAAGCTAATGTTATTATTCGTTTATTTTTTCTCCTCAAATCAATTAATCATACGTCGTAGTTTTATGTCTCCACTACTGGAAGGCAAAGTCAAAGTCAAAGATTTTTCATTCATCATTCATCAGATTCAAATAGACTTATAGATAAGTCGATTTCGAATCGTCAAATTTTTTTTCCTACCAGCCATTCAGGATATAGGCCTTCATAAGACCTTCCATTAGGATAAGGAGAATGGACAATGAGCCCATGACGACTGCAAATGCAGCCGGAACCAACAGCTTAACGTGCTTTCGGAAGCAATGAGGGACTCAAGAAAATAACATTTTGGTAACCTGACCATAGCGAAAGTTGCTTAACCGCCACAATCGTAGGCCGAGCGTAAACCACTGCGCTACCAAACACTCTGTGCCATTTTAATTTCACACTGCGCTGGGGCACTTGCTTTCCTGATAGATGGATAAGAAGAATGTTGTTAATACACTATTTGTTCTACAAACATTAAATAAATTTACTGAAAACCTGCCCCCTATTTGTCTAATTTGAAATCTATCGCAATTCCTTTCAAAGGTTTAATTATTGTGATAGCTATTTATGGAATTATGTTTGTCCGGGCGGGGACCTCACGATTACCTACCTCCAATTCAATTCAATCATTTTATTGCTTTTCATAAGTAGGAAAGCAATAATCTGATCTGGTTACTGGATAATACCACTTAAATACACGAAAAGTAGACTAAAAATAAGTAAAAAAAATGTTGGTCTGCCTGGGCTCAGCCTGGAGGAACAGTGGCAGTGAGGAGTTGTCGAACCATTTTTGACCATACTAAACGAAACCTTTTCGTTGATCTTAGAATAAATTTATAGAGTCTAAAAAGTTCGGTCTGCCGAGCGCAGCCTTGGACGGTTCGGCAGTCCAGCAAGTCTCTATGCCGCAAAATTCGAAAACGCAAAGAAGCACAGACATTCTGCCTATTCAAATTTTTTCAAATTCCTTTAAAGATTAAGTAGGTATCCGAAAAATAGTCCTTACACTAGTGGTGGCGAGGCTTATTAGTTTTATGTAAAAAGTATAAATAAGAAGCTGGACTCGAACCCACGCCCTTAAGAATCCGGCCCAATGCACTACCAATTATGCTACCGAGACTTATGAGGACCCCTCGAAATTTTCTACTATATCCCCCTTTCCACGCGTTGGCCAGCGTTTCTATAATAAGCAAAATAATATCCTCACATTCGAAAGAAACATTTTTACAAGTGTTTGACTATCGAATACGAAGAAACAGACGTTTTCTTTTTTTCTAGTATAATTTCTTATTTATATTTATTACATAAAAATAGCATTGTTAAATGGAATCAAAAAGTTCTAGTTGCTAGTTATAGTTTGTAAGCTATAAGTAGTGATAGTTTAGTAATCAATAAAAACATTGTGTTATTACCATGACTTAAACACAGATTTTTAGTTCGACGGAATTCTGATAGTTCTGAAGTGTAGCCATTAAAAAAAGGGTCTCGCCAATACCGGAACGCATTTGAAAGAATTTAAGTAAAATAGAAAAAAAACTTTGTTGAATTTAAGGTTTCAATTAGAAAAAATAGGATTTTAGAAATGACTTATGATTTTAAAATATTATAGTAGGTAGTCAGATTATTTAAAATCAAATTATCGAATTTACAACAATGAATACGGAAAATATCTTCCTTTCACTGAAATCTCTGACCATTAAGTACATTACCCCGATGCATAAGTTACAAATCTTTGGTATGAAATTCATCTATAATATACAGAGGCCGGGCGCGGTTTCACCCGCGTGGTTCCCGTTCCCGTGGGAATTTTGGGATCAAAGCTATCCTATCTCTTAAGTTGGACCAGACTGCTCACGGTGTGCCAATTTAATTTAAAATCGGTTAAGTAGTTTAGGAGTCCATCGCGGACAAACATCGTGACAGGAGATATATATATTAAGAAGATAAAATCCAAAGGTGACTGACTGGTTTATCAACGCACAGCCCAAACGGCTGAACTTAGAAACTTGAAATTTTGTACGAAGATACCTCAAACAGTGTAGGGGCCCACTAAGGAAAGCTTTTTGGAAATTCTACCCCTAAAGGGGTAAAACAAGGGACATTAGTATGAAAGTCGGTCAATTTCAAAGTTAGGATCTTCAAATTTTTTATTTAGGTTGACGATTAATATCTTTTAAATGACAAATTGAAAGGCATTGCAATAGATTTTAAAATTAGACAATTAGCCGACTGCACTTTCTATAAAAAAAAACAACAATTCCCACACTAACTAACCAAATAAACACTAAATGTGGTCCGTGACCTATCAGAGAAAAAAAAACACTCAATAATTTGAACGACCTCTGAACAAAATTACATGGTAGCCCAGCGATTATCCGATGGTTCAAGGTTCGCTTCTCGGCGTAACCGTTAGTTAACATATGTTAAAGAAAATAATAGGTTGTTGTTTTAACTGATAATTATGTCTAACTGAAAGCTTCTGGTGGCTGTAGATTTATTTGTCTGACTTTTATGTTCATTAATTTAGATGGTCTGTGAATTGAAAAAAAAATTGCATAAGTATTATTGAATTAAAGGATAAAGCTTAAATGACTTGGCCTTATAGCAAGACATATACACACTTTTTTTTTTTTTAAGAGTGGAAAATGCGTTACGCGTACCTATGTCAGCTGGGAGAGCAAACAAAAGGTTATGTGGGACTCTCCCGCCGATGGGCCTACCCACTAAAAACCACTCGCCGTGTCCTTCTTCCCATAGTGTCTCGGCAATAGCTATCGCTGTAGCATTATCCATTAGCCTCAACTGGGTTGCTCGCCGAAGCAAGCCCACCTCGGGATGCAGACTTGACAAAAGTTATAGTTATGAGCAAATAATGATACTTATGCTTATGGTAATTTTTTTAAATAGAAAAATATTGGAAAAAATTAACTCGGCAACAAGTGAATTCTCAGATGGGAATCGAACCCACGACCTTTGGAAATCCGGTCCAATGCTCTTTCCAAAGGTCGTGGGTTCGATTCCGTGGGTTCGATTCTACCGGAAAATTAATTAAATAAGAATTAATTTTCCGGTAGAATATGTAGATTAGTTATATTCATCAAACCTGCCCCCAAATTTCTAATTTCAAAATCTATCACAATCCCTTTCAAAGGTATTGTGATCGTGATTGTAATTGTGTAACTTGTAGTCGCAATCCCTTTCAGAACGAATGATGTTTTAAATACACTTCATTTGACACTTCTCCATACATTAGAAATATATTTTCGTGTGTTACTTTGCTTAGACAGTTCAATTTCGTTCATTCAATACCTTTCAAAACGCGTCCCGATCACAATCCCTATCAAATGTCAAATAGTGAAGGCCTGAAGTATGTAAATATCTTTCAATTGGCGAGTTGAAAGGGATTGTGATAGATTTTAAAATTACACAATTAGCCCCCCTGAACCGGACACCGGTGTCCAGCGAACTAGCGTCCAGCGTTGGAATATCTATTGTGTCTCAAAATCCGGAGATTGAGAAGTTAACAAATACGAATCAATATGTGACATTACACTTTGATTGTTTTTAGGGTTCTGTACCCGAAGGTAAAAGCGGGACTCTATTCCTAAAACTCTATATTACTAAAACTCCACTGTCCGTCTGTCCGTCTGTCACCAGGGTCCTGTTTCATAAAGATTACAATTGTCAGTGACAGGTGAGAATTTGACGATTGTACGTTTCTTATAACATTGGTGCTATATGAAAAGCCGACATAATTGTCAAATTGTCGCGACAATCCTACAATTTATGTTACATAAAACATTTTTTGTAATCGGAAAATCTGACATATTTGTCAAATTGTCTCACATTTTTGATAGGCATTCTTGGTCTGTGTCAGGATGAGAAGTGACAGTTATTTTTCTTTTATAAATTCTCACATGATCGAAAGAGTTCGTAATAGGTTTTAGAAAAAGAGAACTTTATAATGTCTGATTGCTTTTTATAGAAAACCTACCTTCTGCAATGATGACAAACGTCAAAATTGCGTAGATCAGTGACAAAAAAAGTATTGAACATACTTGACAGCATAGTTGACAAATTGTCACTGTATCTCATGAATCGTAATAGTTAGACAGTTGAAATTTTGTTTCTGTAGCCGCTACAACAAATACTAAAAACAGAATAAAATACATATTCAAGTGGGCTTCCATAAGTCAAAGGTGTTATTTTGCCGTTTTTAACTCGCTATTAATAATAATGGTACGGAACCTTTGGGTTTTTCACTTTCGCGCCATCGAACATTCCTGGATCAGAATGATAATATCTTAATAAGTGAAAATACTATTACTTGAAAATTAAAAGTATAGTTTTCAATCACAATCATATTCAATTATTGATTTCATCAACAAGCGTGTAAAGATAAATAGCTTAATAATTAATTAGCCGTATAACTTATAATTATTGTTTTGTGCCTTATAATTAAATGTTTTTTGATGTCCATAATTCTGCAGGCAGTTTGCGATATTTATGGACATGTTTTGTGTGATTTCGCAGTGTGGTCATTCGACCACAAATAATCAAAATGTTTCTAGTTTTAAATATGAGGCAATTTCAGTGGAATTTCTATATATTATTTAGCGATGCAATTTTGCACATGTTCGATTTACTACCGAACACTTAGGTATTTCGAAATACCTACAGCGACATACATTATAGTAATTAGCCCAAACGGTCGCTGTGCTATGACACTTCAGCGCAATTATATTTTATTGTAAATTAACATTTACATTAAACATTTACTTTTAGATATTTTAAACATATTTTTAACATTTTCTACATTTTACATACATTATTAAAGTTAGCATATTTTAGACTATTCTTGTTATAAGTAAAAAATTTATCCAGTGAATAAAGGTGTTGACTGTAATTTCGTTTATCACTCCACAAACCCCACGCAGGCTGCATCCCCGAACAGCACAGGTGATCACCGCTAAAAAGACTATATTTTCCGAAAATGTTATCCAAATCGACTGAACCTTTTTCCATATTTTTTTTGCGGGATCCATCTTGTATTTTAATCATGTCTATAAACTGGGTACCAGTTTATAGCCATGATATAAATACAAGATTCTTTTTATATTGAAATTCCTACAGAAACGAGAAACACGCGAAGGAACCGCGGTCAGCCATCATTACTTTCTGTCGTGTCTAAGTTAAATTTTTTTTTTCTCTATACAACCAAACATAAAATCCGACCTTTACGAAAGCCACTTAGCGTGATTTATTACAACAACAAGTTCATACTAAGTACTTAAGTACTTGCAAATCATAGCAAACTTTAATCTACTTTTGAGTTCAATCCGAGATGATTTTGTGTAGTTAATCTATTGCAAAATCGCCATACCATACCCATGTTGAATCGTCGTGACTTAGAAACACTAGGCATTCCAAATGCAGATATAAGGTTTTAGACTTTATTTGCAAACAAATAAGGGTTATGTTGACTTGTTTTATTGTTTTAATACAGCTACTCCACTTGGTTCAATAGGAGTCGATTTGTAGGAAAGTGTTAAAATCGGCTATAGTATTTCGTAAGCATGTGAGCGATGTATTTCTCATTTATGCATTATATTATACTAGTTGATGCCGCGGTTTCACCCGTGTGGTTCCAGTTCCCGTGGGAATATCGAAATGAAATCCCATTGTTTAAATAGGGGTAGATACTATATGTGTGCTAAACATTCAAATGCTTTTAGTACCTTTTGGCGCAGTTACCTTTCGAAGATACAGGGGTACTACACTAACCTTCTGCGCCAGAGCTCCCGGGGTCGATCCCCGGAGAAGACAAATATTTGTGTGCAACATGTCTAATTATCTTGGTCTGGGTGTTTAATATGTATATTATATATGTTTAAAAAAAATAGTATATACGCATGATTATCCGTTATCTAGTGATGTTAAGTATTGATAAGGCTGAAGATGTAAGCGAGCCTCTCCCGCAATCCTCAATCACTGAGGAAGTCCACAGTGATTGAGGATTGCGGAAGAGGCTCGAGATAAGTATCTTACCTTATCTCTAACTCCCGGAACACAACTATGCTGTAAACATTGTTGTTATGGCGTCAGACTTAGATAAGATAGTTAGCTAGCCAAACGGACTTAGAACAAGTCCTACCACCAACCAAACCGAATACAATATGTACCCCCGGGAATCGAACCCGGGACCCCTGGGTCTGATACCGGGGTGGTTGTACCACTAGACCACAGAGGCGGTTAAAAGTATGTAGTAGTAGTAGATTACTCATACATAAATACACTGTCTCTTAAAGGATCACTTCTCGGGAGAAAAGGTATTGCACAATTTTTTTTCTCCGAGGACTAAATCTGTCTCTTTGCCATAATTTATCAAAATTGGGTGTTATGTGGCTGAAACAACAACAACAAATACATAAAACCCATTACCGAAAACAGCATCAAAATCGGTTTAGCAGTTTTAGTTTAGCGCAAACAATTGTTGCTGCAGCGCCCCCTGGTGAGTTGTCACTGTAACACTTATCTAAGAACATTCACCAATCAAACCCAAACCCATTACTGAAAAACGCATCAAAATCGGACTAGTAGTTTTGGTTTTGCTCAAACAAATGGTTACTCCCCTGGTGAGTTGTCACCGTAAAACTTATCTTAAAACATTTACCAATTAAACCCAAACCCATTACTGAAAACCGCATAAAAATCTAGTACATTTGGTTTTGCTCAAACAAATGTTTACTGCAGTGCCCCCAGGTGGGGAATCAGGAAAATAAAAAAAATCCATAAAAATACGGGCAATCAGTAGGCTTATTACGAGTTTGGCAAACTTGACGTTACAGTAAACGTTAACGTAAAATGTAGCTCTGTCTCTTTCATATTTAGCGACTGTTTTACCGACATGAGCAGTGTATCCGATAGTCTACGCTCACGAGTCCTGTAAATGTCATGTTAAGCAAACTCGTAATAGGGGTACTGATCTTAGTTCGTGAAATACAAGCGCCTTTAATAATCTGTAAAAGTTGTTTTATTTCAATGAACAGTGCGCGCCAAACTTAAAATGTAGGTACCTACGTATATGGTAATCGGTTTGTTGGTGGTAGGGCTTGTTGTAAGTCCGCCTGGCTAGCTACCACCATCTTATCTAAGTATCACACCATAGCAACGTTTCCAGCATTTTTGTGTTCCGGCAGTTAGAGATAAGATAGCCAGTTCCTTAGTGGTTGAGGATTCCGGGAGAGGCGCGCTTCCATCTTGCCTTATCATTTCTAAACATCAGCTAGTTGATTATCCAACTCTGTTGCTAACAGGTTTTGATTGAAAGTACAGTTACATTGCTGCTTTAGTAAGATAGTTGTCACATTGATTTTTACTAAAGCAACAATGTGACTGCACTTTCAATCAAACGTTGAGTGAAACAAGTTACATAATTAGGGGACAGGTATGATGAAGGCTTAGCATCTCCCCGTCGTTTATTAAGGCGGTACCCCCACCGAAAGTGGCGCCGCGTTGAATTTTATTTAATATCGTAATTCTAATACACAATTTTAATAAAACTAAACGTGGAATTTTTAGAGCCCATTGTCTTGTATTTTTAGAAGGTATCGCTACATCTCGTCATAGTCAAAAAAAAAAACAAAAAAAAAAGTATATAAGTATGTTTATCCGTTATCTAGTATCCATAACACAAGTTCTTCATGATACTTAACGTGGGCTAGATAATTGGTGTGATTGTATGGAAATATTTATTTATTTATTATTATTTATAGTAATTCGTAGAAGTAGATAGCAAATGTGTCAAAAACGGCCACTTTTAGCAGTTTTGCTATCTACTTCTAGCAGTGACTACGAGGGAATGTAATGATACCGTCTAAAAATTCAAGACAATGGGCTCTAAAAATTTCACGTTTAGTTTTATTAAAATTGTGAATTAGAATTACGATATTAAATAAAATTCAACGCGGCGCCACTTTCGGTGGGGGTACCGCCTTAAAAAAAAAAAGCTCCATTAGGCCCGCTCTATTACGAAAGTTGTTGTTAATAAAATAGATTAAAAAGGTTGAAACATCCTTTTCCATCCATATCTTGATGGCAATTAATAATTAACAGAACCCAAGGCTTGTAGAAAGGCAAGTTATTGTGTTTTTTTTCGAAATTCTCTTGAAACAATGGCGCTGGGACATTAGTTAAGTATTCCGCTCGCATTGTTATGTGTTGTAAGTGGAGCTTCGGATGTGGTGGGTCAGGGTCACAGGTTCGAAAAGATCGGGTCAGTGTTATTTTTTTCGGGTCCGTTTTACATGTTTTTTTTTATTGATGTCCGATATAATGCTTTAAAGTTGTACCATACAAATATTGAAACGGGTATTAAACCGTAGTACGTGATAGGTTATATAGGTTGTACCATACATACCGATTCCCATCAGCCACCATACATTTAAGAAAATGTTTGGAGAAAATTTAGCTCCGGCTTTTCTTTGCCAAATTTTTAGTGCTATAGGTACTAATTAATTATAAGAACTCTATTTACGAAAGAGAATTTTATTTAAGTATTGACGACATAGAAACCATTTTCGCATACATAAAAAGAGTTTTGTAATGGAATTGTTATGGCTTCACGTGCTGTTGTACTAAAATGATAGTCATAGGTAACTCAAAACTTATATTCGTATTGTAAACTATGTTTTTCCCACGACTTCGTCCAAATGATTTTAAATTTTCATCATAAATTTAATTTATATTTCAAAAAATAAAAAATAATTTCATCTCAACATGGCTTATCCTTATCAGCCATTTTCATTGCTGCATGCGTAAGGAGAATGGGCCATGACCCACAACGCCGGCCCAATGCGGCTGCGAATGCAACTGGGACCAATGGCTGAACGTGTTTTCCGCAGAAGAGCTCGATAAATACAGTTTTGCCCACCCATCCCGTGACTGACCGATTCCGCAACAATCATAAGCGAATCGCGGTAACTTCCGTGCAACCGAGCTCAATATAAATCTAAAATCAATAAATAACTAACCTCTGTCTTCGATAAGTGTTAAAAAACACATTATTAAAATCAATAATAATAACTTACATACCGAAGATGACAAGATGATTTATAATTCCCACACTAGCGATATTTTAAAATGTAGTAAGGCATTTGAAAACTTAAATTATGATTCAATGTGAAACTTCATAAAGTAGTGGTTTAATATAAATATTACATTAACAAACTAGTGTCGGTTTGGGTGTCAGTCTAATATGTATACTTCACTAACATTCCGCATACGACTTAGGGAAATCAATTATTTAGGGCTCCTTATGAATTACTTCAAAGTTAAAGTAATTTAAAGTATTCTTCTTAAGATCCTATACGGAAAAAGTATGTACTTTTTGATATAAAACTATAGGATGATTAGAGATGTTACAAATCTGGTAATAAGATATTCATTTCTTCATACCTTTATCTAGATTTAAAATTTATAATAGACAGAAGAAACATTTATAGTAAGTAGGTAGTCAACATTGAAAATTGATGGGGTGAACCTAACTTTAATAGTCCAAAAGTCTTTTTTATGCGAAACGCTCATTTCAAGTTTCACGAAAACCAAAAAATATGGAAAAGTAAAACCCCGTAAAATCCGTCTTCAAAACTTTTTACAGTCGAGCCAGCCAGGACACAAAAAATTACTGGACGTGACTGGACGTGTAGTAGAAGTGCAATGTAAAATGCACTTTAAATGCCTTGGCTGGAATGGTATGGCACTGACTCCCAAAGTATATTTTGAAGACGGTTTTTCGGTAGGGGAATTTAATTAAAGTACTTGGTTGTTTTTTGCTTTCGTATGATTTTTATTTTTAAGTCGATTTTTTTGGGGTTTGAACGTTTTCATATGGAGGCTGGCCTCGTCCCAGTCTGCAGAAGGTCGTGAGACGCCATGTTGAAAAATTTTCTAAATGGCGGACCTGCCCCCTAATTGTCTAATTTCAAAATCTATCACAATCCCTTTCAAAGTTATTGTGATTGTGATTTATGGAATTAAGTAACTTATAGTCGCAATCCCTTTCGGAACGAATGATGTTTTAAATGACACTTCATTTGACACTTCTCCATACATTTGAAAGATATTTTCGTCTGTCGCTTTGTTTAGACAGTTCAATTTCGTTCATTCCATACCTTTCAAAACGCGTCCCGATCACAATCCCTTTCAAATGTCAAATAGTGACGGCCTGAAGTATGTAAATATCTTTCAAATGACGAATTGAAAGGGATTGCGATAGATTTTAAAATTAGTCAATTAGCCTCCAGGACGATGCTACAAAAACTCAAACCCCTTTCTTGTGTTACATGTGAGGAACTTAAATTGCTTAGGGCATATTATTTGAAGTAATCGTACCGCGGAGCTCGGTGGCGCAATGGTTCGCGCGCTCTTCCTGCAATTGTTGAGGTTAAGCAACTTTCGCAATGGTCGGATACGGGATGGGTGACCAAAAATTTACCATCTCGAGCTCTTCCGTGCTTCGGAAGGCATGTTAAGCCATTGGACCCGGCTTCATTTGCAGTTAAAGCCCACTATCCGCATTGGGCCCGGGTGGTGTGATATGGCCCATTCTGCTTATTCATCCATAAAGAAGGCCACTGCCTCAGCAATGAGGTCATTAAAAATGACGAATGAACGAGACCAGATGAATTCAATCGCCTCACCCGTCGGATACGTAGTATTTTAGTAGTTCCGATGACCATATGCGATGGCGGTCTTCATCATCCGTTCCACTTCACCAAATGGTGATTTTCGGAATTAAATGCACGAGTTACTGAAGAAAACACCAATATCCAAAGATATTTTGATAAAAGGTAGATGGGTTATGTCAGTACTAATGCGATGTCAAAAATTGTCCACGGGTACACACATACATAATGGATGGATATGGATGTATAAGGATAATGGTCCATCCATGACCCACCAGGCGGGTCCAATGCGGATGGAATATAATAAACCGATCGACTAAAAATTACTAAATTTACCGACTAAAATACTAGGTTTAGTTGCGGAAAAAATTGGTTTAGGTTAGGTTAGATTGGCTACTAAGACGCTCACCTAGTATTTTTCTCGGTAATGCTAACGCTATCGCTATAGTTTTCAAATTAAGAACTCTCGTAAAACCATTCAAAGATTGGGTTTTTATCAACTCTTACATATTCATATTAATCTATCGGATTCAATATTGCATTTTCAGTATGCAAGTGATAGCATCAGCGAGAGGCCTTGTAGGGGGTTTGAAAAATCGTAAGCTTTAAAGATAGCGATAGCAATAGTGCGGTTAATTACTACCCATGCGGATTTATGGGTTTTAACGAAGGAATGCAGTCGGTGCCAACGGCTGGGCCGGGCTTAACGTGCCTTCCGAAGCACGGAGGAGCTCGAGATAAGTAGTAAATTTTTGGTCAGCCATCCTGTAATCGACTATTGCGAAAGTTGCTTAACCTCAACAATCACAGGCCGAACGCGCGAACCACTTCGCCACGGACTCCTCATAGGAAATAGTCATCTACTCTTTTTAATATAATTATTTACTGTGTCTTTGCCCTTTAGACTACATGATTAAAATATATTGAATGTATGACTACTACTACAGATTGCTACCTTGACCAAACAGAGTTGCTTAGAAAATAGACCTTATGCTAAAAACAATAAGTTCTAAACGCTAATGCTATAAAATGGACAAATGAATAACGATTCGACCTACATTACATAAAGCTCGTTACATCTTTAATTAACTCTAAATTTAGTTAGACCTGTCTCACGATGAAGTTTTGTTCAAATTTCGACTCTAATACTTTGACTTAAAAGCTATAACATTTTTGGAATTATGCGTTTGGAAGGTCTTGTAAGTGGTTCGTAAAATTAGGGTAGGGCTTATGAATAATAGTTTATTTGAAATGAACTAAAATTAGTGTTTTAAGTAAATAGGTATTTTGTATACCTATTCGTTGTAAGGAATATGCATGTGGAGAAAGTACGATATTTCCTACATTCTAGATAATATTATAGTCATATAGACTGCGATTTTATGTTCTATTTTTAAAGTAGCACGAGCATGATCAGAATGGGATGGAACTTTGTCAAAGTAAATTGAAAATGTCAGCTTTTACTATTTATAAGATTACAACAACCAAGAAATATTGTTGTGTACTGTAGCGGACGGAGGCAAATAGAATCACCAGATTTTCACTTCTTGAGATAAGCTTGAGATGTATTAAGGCGTATCTTCAATACGACTGCTACTACAAGACTATCATTTATTTTACAGACGACTGGCGATAGTTTACTTTATTCAAATACTAACATCTAGAAGAATAGTAAGTCATTTATGTAAGTAGATTAAAAATAGGAACGGACCTAAGATAGAACCCTAAGGCACGCCCATATTTACATGACATCCGGATGATTTTACGCCATTTATATCAACGGTTTGAGTCCTCGAACTGAGATACGACAGTGACAACTTCTCAGCATTGTTCTTTACACCGTAGTAACTAAGATTCAACTGCAGCGTCTGATGATCTACGCAATCGAAAGCTTTGGATAAGTCGAAAAAATGCCTAGAGCATTTTGCGACTCCTCTCAGGCCTAAAAGACATGCTCTCATAGTGTAAGTTGTAAAACAACAGCAACAGTTGTAAAACCAAATTGTTTATTATACAAAAGATGATTCATATTAAAGTGCGTTAATAGCTGCTCGAGTATTATTTTCTCAAATATTTTACTTAAGATGTATAATATTGAAACTGATCTGATAACTCCTAGGGTCTTCTGTATTCCCCAGTTATGATAGACGAATTCAATATTACCCGTCTTAAGTAAAATATTCGCGTTCGAATTATTGAACATACTTGAATAAAACTTTTACTTAATAATAAATTATTAACACACACTGAAAATGTTTATTACTTTGCCTTTTAAACCTTTACAGCCATTCTAATTTATGTACTACTCATCAGAAATTCATTATCGTTTCAGTACAAATTGCCAAATTTATTGTCTACGAGAACTATCAATTCTTGAAATTATTTTAAACAATATATAAATTATTAAATGTCTAATGTCTCTGATATGATGTGCCTTAGAATATATTTGAGTTTTTTTTCTGCGTTTGGGTGAAAATAAACAAAAAAAATAATCATGTTAATGGTTGAAATTGAACTCCCCACCCCAGACTCACTAGTAGAAAGGGTCACTACTGCCATACACTACGGCGTCTATGCCATAGGGTCAAAAACTTTCTGTACCTAAGTAAACAAGGTTCAATAATAAATAAATAAATAAATGATATTTTTATTTTAGTGCTATGTTGATAAAAGTTTCTTTCACTTTTTAGATTTCAATGGCGAGGAGATGCAAAAAAGACATTGATCATGCACACCGAATTTGTAGGGTTACCACAAACATTTCTGTTTGTTATGAAGTTCGACTTTTTCGCATACTTCGTATGTTAGTTCTTCTTTATATTGTGAGGCCAATAACTATTTCTTTATTTCTTTGAAATATACTAATGATCAATATTATTTTTGTACTGACTTAAATGGTGAACTACTTCGTCAATCAAGCTTAGAGCATTTTTGAAAATTTTCAGCGATTTTAAATAATCGCACCCGCGCCTCGTTCTACATGAAGTTTGAACTGCATTACATATTAAAACAGACCAAAAAGAAAGTTTGGTCTGAGATTTGTACTCATCATCATCATATTATCACCCGGTCGACACCCACTGCTGCTGCTAGGCAAACCCGAAGACCTTTTGTACTATTTTGAATTTATTCACCGTGCTGCATCGTGCTTGTTTTAGTGGCGACACTTTTTCAATACCTACTAAATGCTTAACATGATAATGATCTTTCTTGGATTTTATTGTGTTGTGTGACAAATTGACAACCCTACATAGTGCATAGCCGGTCAGATAAAAGGAGCGACGCGTGACGTTTTGACTTTGATCGATCGAGGTCCATCTCTGATGTAAATGCAGAGTCCGTTACATAGGTACACACATTTAAAGGTACACGACATATAATACTTACATAGGACTAGTTGTGCAACGACAAGACCCAATTCATCATAATACTACAGTGTAACTAAGAAATTAACAGTGGGACAACGCCCTTGGAACCTCACGCCATGCCGCTTTTGACAAGACTTCTTAGTGATAAATATTTAACAAGAAAATATTTATCACATAGGAATAGCATTGTAGAATGCAAAAATTTAAGAGTTATAAAAAGACTTCTTAGTATTTGACAGAACATTGTACACATACAGGAGTACCAACCTAACAAAAAAGGGAATATACGATAAAACGCACTCTAGCGAGTCCTACTGCCATATAACTCATTGGGGACAATGACAATGTCCTGTCAAATACTAAGAAGTCTTTTATAACTCTTAAATTTTTGCATTCTACAATGTTATTCCTATGTGATAAATACTCTAGCAACCCCTCTTAACCCCATGACCCCGCACGATTGCTCTGTCAAGCCAAAACAAGTCCGTCGGACGACTGTATAAAAATGTGAATGTTATAATAAGTTTATTTATTTATTTAAGGACAACCAACATAATAAACGATATTCACATTTACAATAATGCACATTCTATAAGCATTTCAAATCGTTGTCATACTTAAAGGCTGCCACAACATGCGCCAATTTTTACTATTAGAAAGCAAACAAAAAACAACTTAATTTAAACACTTTCCTATTTAAAATTATCAAAAAGAAAATTATACAAGAGATGCGTTCATACCTACGATTCCTACACAACGACCTACTATTTCGGCACAATTATATCTAACAACAATGATTTAAACTTGTAACAAAAGTAGCCTCAAGTACGGAACTTGCAGCTTTTTGCCCCTACGTTCCTTCGAGAACATCAGACTTCGTGGTGTCGGTTTGTCAGCAATTCGTTTTCGACTCCGAACCGACCGACCCCTGAAATTTCCCACTGAAATCCCTTATATCTTTTGGTTGATCTTAATCTAAAGTATTTTTGCCCTTTTAATATTGTACTGTACATACGTTTAAAATGAAAAAGTTAGAAATACTTTAATTAAATCATGCCAAAAGATTATATTAAAGAATTTCATAAAAAAAAGGAATAAAAATCTTTTAATGCTACAAATACTATATCTTTTGGATAACTCTCATTTTTATGCAAAGAAACAATTAGGAGACGCTTTTCGATGGTTATGGTTTGTGTTATGCCAAGCGTATTTATGACCAACAGCATTTCTTATATATATATATATATATATATATATATATACTACTATACAGGGTGTTAAAAGACCCATAACGAAAACGAAAACCACGTATTCTCTTCATCATTACTATCATTTTCTTGTATTAGGCCAAATCTGGGAACCTGATAGTTATGGTGTTATCGAAGATAAAAGTCAAGACAAATACGTCAAGATTATTGTTTAAAGTTTCAAAACCGCAATGAATATCAAAACCTTTCGATGAAACTGGGTCCCGCCCGCCTACTCGTACCCTCTAGACTAGTCTAGACACACGCAAAACGTTGTTGCACGCGTTTCATTGCGTGTAAAAAGAACACCCATTTTTTGAGAACTAAAAATAAAAGTTGTTTCCCAGCAATTATTTTATATAATTCTTATTTAGTTCGATGTACACTACGCATCCATTACAGCTTTGGGTCTTTTAACACCCTGTATATACTTATGTCAAAGTCAAAATCAAATATTTTTATTTTAATAGACTTATAGATATGTGCTTTCGAATCGTCCAATTTTTTTTTCCTACCAACCATTCAGGACCTCTTTTAACTGATAAGAAGAACGGCCGCAAGAAACTTATCAGCTTTAACAGAAGCAACAACATTTACAAAGGAACATGTCGTTGCCAAACACAAAGCTACAATCTCAAAACATATTTAATATAAGAGGAAAATTTTCTTATACTCAGTTATTAGAATTTTTTCCTTTTATACAATTACAATAGTCATGTTTTATGTTAGTATCACTTCCATGCATTTTGGTCTTTCAAACAATCATCTTCCTTGTAATAACCTTTGCTTAAGGGCGTTTTTTTAACATATATTTTAAATTTATGCAAAGGCAGCTCAATAACTTGTTGTGGAACTTTATTAAAAAAGGCTATGCCTTTCCCCAAAAACGAGCGACTGCATTTTTCAAGCCGAAATCTTGGAACGGCAAGCTTATTCTTGTTTCTAGTATTAAAATTATGAACATCGCTATGCTTAATAAATAAATCGTGATGTTTCCTTACATATACTATATTATCATAAATGTATTGTCCCGCCAAAGTTAGTATATTAATCTCTTTAAACAATGTTTTAAGAGAATCTCTGTCGAAGGTTGTAAATGGCGCGCACAGCTCTTTTTGAAGTATAAAAACATTTTCTATATTGGCTGCTGAGCCCCACAACAACAGGCCATAGGAAATTACACTATGAAAATAACTAAAGTAAACTAGTCTTGCCGTTTCATGCTTAAAGGTATGAAAAGAAATAACCCCGTTTTATTATGACGGTGATTTTGTTTATACATTTCGCTCTGAATCTACACTTTTGAGGCTATGACAGTGATATTTTTTATACATTTACCCTCTCTAGCAATTAAGGTGTAGTCTTTTGCTCTGCAAACCCCACCCCGCAAGGGATGTACGTGAGTGTATGTATGAGTAAGTGTGTAGTAGTAGATCCTGACGCCATGGCAACAATGTTTTCAGCATTGTTGTGTTCCGGCAGTTAGAGATAAGATAGCCAGTTCCTCAGTGGTGAGGATTCCGGGAGAGGCTCGCTTCCATCTTCGGCCCTATCAATACTTAACATCAGTCTCCCCGTTGTTCATAAAAAAAGATATGAGTATGTGTGTAGAATATAATATATTCTTACATACTCTTAAATCTAATCTCTAACTGCCGGAGCACAACAATGCTGAAAACATTGTTGCTATGCGTCAGGCTTAGATATGATGGTAGTAGCTAGCCAGACAGACTTACAACAAATCCTGTCACTAACAAAACCGAATACAATATGTACCCCCCCTGGGAATCAAACCCGGGACCCCTGGGTCTGATACCGGTGGTTGTTACCACTAGACCACAGAGGCGGTTACTTTAGTCTAGTGGGTGACATACCAACACGCCCACAACACGTTCTTCTGCAATGAAGCCTACAGTTGTACTTGAACGGCAAGTGATACGGTGAATAGTGAATGGTACATCATTACAAACAAATCAATCTGTTAATAGAATGATCCCACGCTACCATCCATCCTAATTAGGATTATCTCACGTTTTGATACGAATATATTTATTTATCTTTGAACGGATTTTTATACCGTAAACGGACCAATTTAGTAAAACGTTGCTTATGAATGTGTGTAAAAATATATAATAACATACCGAACGAAATAAGGGAACTGAACCTGAGTAGATTTAATACGTACCTACAAAATTGGCTTCTAACTCATACATTCTATGATATTCAGGATTTTGTTAATAATAAGCACATTTTTTTTTTTAATATCTTATTGTAGAAATTAATATAAAAGTAACTTTTTTTAATCTTGCCAAACATGGAAATTTACAAATTAGTAGAAAAACAAGAAACTGTTAAATTTAAAATCTTATACTATAACAAAATTAATTAATTATTATAACTTTTTAATTTTGCATTTTACAATGCTATTTTTATGTGATAAATATTTAACAAGAAAATATTTATCACATAAAAATAGCATTGTAAAATGCAAAATTAAAAAGTTATAATTAGATGGCTGTTTCATCTTAATCGATAGTCAAACATCTGTAAAGATGTTTCTTTCGAATGCGAGGATATTTTCTCTCATTGATGAAACAACGGTGGCCAACACCGTAGAACGTAGAATATACTAGAAAAATTCGACGTGTCCTCATAGGTCTCTGTAGCGTAATTGGTTAGTGCATTGGGCCGGACTCCCAAGGATGCGGGTTCGAATCCCGTCAGGGCGACATTATTAATTAATAATTAATTATTGACGAAGTGTTGTGCATATTGAACATATTGGGCTACTTACTTACTTATTTCAATGACCACTGTTTACGAGCAAATAAAGATTTCACCCGCGTGGGAATAACATGATAAATGTCACTCTCCTCCGTCCTATCTACTAAATTATGCCAAATATCTGTACTGTCAAATATGTACTTAGGAAGGTTAAGTTTTGGATTTCCCGACGTTTCGACAACTTTTTCGGGTCTATGGTCACGAGATGACCACGTTTTATCCAACTGTGTTGTAAATTTCAGTTTTCTGTGTTTTGGGTAGTTTGTAGTTATTTTTAATACGAAAATATATTTATTTCAAGTATTTTTTTTCATATCTCTGAGTTGCGGAAAAGAACTAATTTGGAATACTTATAGTAAACCGGGCGACTAAAACTTAATTGTATGGGTTGAGGATACAGCAAAGAAAGATATTTTATGATGTAACAAAGATATACTTTTATTGACACAACACTACTTATTTAGTTGATGAAGTGTGAATCGCGGTTTGATGATCTACTACGACTGACGCGCTGTGCCCAGATTCAGACATGAATAAATGTAATTAATGGCAACAATTCTGTGTAGTTATCTGTACCGTACATTAATAATTTGGGATACATACCAAAAATGTGTAATAACTAGGTTTACAGCGGAAAAAATTTTTTTTGGTAAGGTTCGATTAGCGAGTCGCCAATCTATTATTTTTGCTACTCCGAAAATGTTTAGTCTCAAATACATGTCATAATTTTTTACACGATCAACACGAAGGGAAAATATGAAGATTTTTAGTACTTTTTCGGTGTTCATGCTTTACTTCAGTTTTTACCACAAATTGGTCCCACGGCAGACATATAGACAATCCTTCTTTGTAATATTATAAATGCGAAAGTATGTAAGTTTGTTTGTTTATTTGTTACTCTTACACGTAAGAACTGAACTGATTTTGATGAAATATGGCACACATATAGCCTGGATTAAAACATAGGCTACTTTTTATCCCGATATTCCCATGGGAACAGTAACTACGCGGGTGAATCCGCGGGCAGCAATTAGTGTTAAACGTCAGTAATTTATAACTTTTTAATTTTGCATTTTTCAATGCTATTTTTATGTGATACATATTAAACAAGAAAATATACTAGAAAAAAGCAACTAGTCTCATGTCGCCCTGACGGGATCAGTAATTTGTAAACTTAGAACTGACTTAGGCGCTTCTTCGTCCATCAGCAAACAAACTCTGAGAGTGCTGTGACTCTGATTACTACATAGTCACAAGCAAATCATTCCAATAGGAATGATCCCACGCCTGGATCCGCGAACGCAACTCAAGAGTCTCAAGAGAGTAGGTACAGTCGTAAAGATAAGTATGCATTTTCAATCGAATTCAAACCTAAAATCAATTAATCAACCCTCAGTAGATGTACTCATCTACGTTACTAAGCAACCGTTGTTAATGAGGAACCTATCGAAGATAGCTATTAAAACCGACCGTTAACCACACATATAATATCGAACACAGTTTTTGGTACAAGAAAAAAAAACCGGCCAAGTGCGAGTCGGACTCGCGCACCGAGGGTTCCGATAAAATTTTCAAAAATATTTTTGTATGATGTAATTAAAAATTTACGGTTTTCGCAATTTTTCCTTTATCTGTACTATAAGACGTTACTTCGTACCAAATTTCAAGATGCTAAGTTCACGGGAAGTAGCCTGTAGGTTTTGATTCCCGTGCGAGTTTCGAAAATTTGTGGAAATTTGTGGCATAAACGGCTGTATCTTTTGATTGCTTTGGCTTAGAAGTTTGATTTTTCTCACAGCTCCAAGGGACAGTAGACCTGAGTATTAGATATAAATTTCAGTTTGATACCTCCACGCGTTCCTGAGAAAAACGGTCTTGACAGACGGACGGACGGACGGACAACGAAGTGATCCTATAGGTTCCGTTTTTTCCTTTTGAGGTACGGAACCCTAAAAAACATGTAAACGCAATAAAATTTAAAGCAAAATGAAACGTCGCCTCAGCCACATGACACACCCATTGCTAGGTATAGGCCTCCCCAAGGATTTCCACAACGATCGGTCCTGCGCTGTCCTCATCCAGCAGCCTTCCAGTACCTTCACCAGATCGTCACTGTCATCGTAACTGTGGTCGTCACAAAATATAAAGTAACTGGGTTCGTTTCCCTCCGATATTATAACGAATTACGAAATACTTTTTGTGCAGCCAGTCGGGCAGACTTTGAGCAAGTCCTACTATTCCTTTGTACCTTCACTGAAAATTGTGCCCAAGACCTCTGGATCTGAATACCAGTGGTACCTATTTCTACTAGACAGAAAGGTTGAGTGAATTCACTCAAGTATGAGAATAGGCAGAACGAATCTCGTTTCTTTTAGTGTCGCCCTCAGTAAAAAGAAACTACAAAGAAGAAAATTTTGCAAGATTTACCTCAGACAACATTCTTGTAAGTAGTCAGGTACGTAATTAAGGTTTTAGACCCGATAAAGATGCAGTTATTTTAATAGAAAAAGGCTCATTAAAGTCGTTTTCTACTGAATAAATCAGTAAATAATTACAGTTTAATGACAGTAAGTTTAGTTGACGGTGGTAGTACTTTATTTACTGTATGCTCTCCAGCCGAGGTCGTATTATACAAAAGCTGTTACCAATTGGCGTGTTAGATTTATTAAATAAACATACATGTTTTATATTGACGACCTGTTTTGCGCAGGGGTGCTAAGCCCGCCTTCTACGCCAAAGGTCCCTGGTTCGATCCCCGGACAAGACAAATATTTGTGTGCATGAACATGTCTATTTGTCTTGGTCTGAGTGTTTAATATGTATATTATGTATGTATTTACAAAAAGTATATAAGTATGTTTATTTATTATCCATAGATCTAGTATCTATAAACACAAGTTCTTCATGAAATTTAACGTGGGTTGGATAATTGTTGTGATTGTATGAAATTTATTATTTATTTATTTATATATACAGAATGTTAAAAGACATAAACCGAAGCCGCAATATATGTGTAGTGTACATCAATCTAAATAAGAATATGTAAAAATAATTGGTGTGGAAACAACTTTTATTTTTCGTTTAAAAAATGGTGTTATTTTTACACGCAAAAAATCGCGTGCAATAGCGTTTGCGTGTGTCTAGAGGGAACGGGTAGGCGGCCGGGATCCAGTTTCTTTGATTGATTTTGATATTCATTACGTTTTTGCAACTTTAAACGATAATCTTCAAAAATAAATATTTACTTTGATCCTCAATAACTCCTTAACTATCAGGTTCTCAGATTTGGCCCCATACAAGAAAATGATAGTAATGATGGGGACAATAGTGGTTTTCGTTTTCGTTATGGGTCTTTTAACATCCTGTATATACATTTAATGAACATTTTAAAACTGAAATAGAATATTTTACGGATTACCTACACAGGTTAGGTACTTACTCAAATTTGCTTGGTCAGATTTTAATTCCCCTTTGCCCAAGGGTTTATGCACTTAAGGTATCATCATTAAAAAATCTATTGTTATTATTTCATGGACCACTTTTGCTATGTCTCCTATCAGAATTTGGCACTCTATAACTTGAAAAAAACTACATTTTGACTCAGTAGGTATTAGTATCGAACAGCAGGCCCCCTGCACAAAGCAACAACTCAAAACGAAAAACGAAGTTTGAAAAAAATACAATGTATGGGATTGGCGGATTGGCATAAACCGCGCTGAATCGCATGGTCAATTTCATATTAACCGCAAACGAAAGTTGATTGGCGATAGATAACGAATTAAATTTCTCATTTCACTAAGAAACGATGTTGCTTGTCTACAGGCCCTGTTTTTTTCGTCTGTCTGAGTAGTGTGTTAACTCCTAAACTTGCACACTGAAAAAAAAATCCGTGAATGAAAAGTTGCAGTTTTCTCCTGACTTTCCCTTACACAACACACAACCACCAACTAAACAATATTTCCAAAAAACTGACACCGACTTGGGGGTTAAATAAATAAATAAAGATTTCCATACAATCACACCAATTATCTAGCCCACGTTAAGTATCATGAAGAACTTGAGTTATGGATACTAGATAACGGATAAACATACTTATATACTTTTTTTTTTTTGTGTATACATACATAATATACATATTAAACATCAGACCAAGACAAATAGACATGTTCATGCACACAAATATTTGTCTTGTCCGGGGATCGAACCCGGGACCTCTGGCGCAGAAGAGGCGCAATCATTCTTAGTTCGGGTCTCCGAATTAATAAGCTGTCCGTAGCATAGGTCATACGGAGTAGAAAACGTCCGTAACTTAGGCCGAAACTACGGGTTTCGTGTTTAGAGAGTAGACCTCCAGGATCGAAATAATGTCAAAACGGTACTATGGTAACCATAGCAACCGTTTTCAAGGTACCAAATTAACAGATTTTTGACGTTGATTCGATCCTAATATGAAATTGATTCCGTCCAGAGTAAGGGGGTTGTTTCCTTCTACATAAAAATTCTATCACCAGGAAAAGGCTACATTTTTCTTTAGTCACATAAACGATATTTAATCACAAGTAAAAAAATTAAGCCCAGCGAAGTGGGCATGGGTCAGATAGTGTGGAGAAAACAAGACGTTTTGCTTGTCATTCTATATAGAAAAATACTAGAGTAAATCGACTAGTCTCACTAGTTATTCTCGGTCGGGATTCTCAGCGTTTTCATTATTTCAATATACAACGTTATTTCATGTTTACCCAAAACCTCAAAGCCATTTGTAGTACTCATCACTGAGCAAGTAATCACTACGTTTTTAAGAGACGGCACTTCCATACAAGCATCTAAACTGATTTATGAACGTAGTTTCTACCAACCTGAGTTTTTCTAAGAGGTACCAACATAATAGTGTCAGTTGTCAAAATGACAAGGGATTAGGGATGCATCCCTAAACATATTTGTATCGATATCGATAAAAAAAGTACTAATACTTACACCATTATAATTTTTCACATTCCACTCGGAAGTTATTAGTTACCTATTAGTATAGTGTTGCACAAATAAAACAAGGTTTCATATGATTTATGTAATTCTGATAAATCTGTAGGAATGTTGGAAGGCAGTATCAGGAGGATGAAGCAGCCGCTGATAGAAAGAACAATAGCGGTGAGATCTTCTTCCGGACTGGATGTTATTCGCCCGGGAACCGGGATCCAACCGATGGATGGAAGTCTTCGTCCCATGACGGACATCTAAAATATAACAATATCGATAACTATTAACATGACAATGACACAGCACTATGACAATATAGTACACACACTACGATATTGAAATTTTCATAAAATTATTACTTAAATCCATAATATTTACTAATAATACTATTATTATTAACACTGGTTTTACTCAAATGGACTTTATACAATGTTTTTATTAAAACAATTGATAATATTGCCTGTTCAGCTCAAGCGGGAATTTAGCCAAAACCTTCTCGCTCTACGGACAACAAATTTCGGAGATTCCAAAAGATTTGCCACCCATTAAGTCTCTTTGTAATTAATAACATTATAAAAATTATGTAAAATTAAATGAAACATTTCTGAGCAAAATATTACGTTATCACTGACAGATAAAATTAAATTTGGCGGCGCGGCACATGCTGGCCAACTTGACGTGATGTATAATGCGGCTAAATTACCTTGTCGTTATAATATGATATGACAAAGCGATTAAACTTCCTTTTTCATTAGTCGGGTTTTTTCGTAATTTAATGTTGGCACAAACTACGTTCATAAATCCATATATTTTACATTTTTGTATGAAGTGTCGACCCCCTGGTACTCATCATTACGGACAATTTTTTGTGTAGAACCAATCCTGACATCGCGAAAAAATCAACGGTACGGTATTAAAAATATAAAAGTATTGGAGAATTTCGACGGTGTTCCGCAAGTCTCGGTAGCTCAGTGGTTAGAGCATTGGACCGGATTTCCAAAGGTCGTGGGTTCGAGTCCTATCTGAGAATTCACTTGTGGCCGAGTTAAATTTTTCCAATATTTTTTCTATTTAAAATTTATCGTAAGTATAATAATAGCATTAAAAATGCAAAAATTCTAAAATCATAAAATGTATGAATCAGCTGATATTTTTCGCTATTCCAGTATTGCTTTCATACAAAAAGTTGTTCGTAATTGAGTAAGATATGGTTTTAAGGTTTTGGGTGAACATAAAATAACGTTGTCTACTAGGTATTCCATGAGATATTTCCCTAAGACGCCATTCCAAAACGCAACAACTAAACGCATCGAATGCAATATTAACGAGAGCCGTATGACACCGACCCGTTTGCTCCTACATGAATATTTATATATTTGTCCGTCTGTTGACAACTCATAGCAATTTACGAGGTTTCCAGCGGTTGCTGAGGACATCTTATGCTCTTTTCATTTACGAAACTGGTATGTATTAATAATACTATAACTTACTTGGACAATTTGTTTCATGATTAGTTCAGAATTTGTATGAGTAATTTTTACTACTTATTTGTAAAAGCAGAAGAGTTTGTTCATTCCAATTTGATGTTTATGTCGCGAAAATATTAATTTTTTCGTTTAAATAAGAGCAACGCATCATTAATAGAAGCATTATCAGCTTATGTTTCTTAATAAACTAAATCAACATTTACGGATTTAATTGCAATATATTGTATTTCACTGTTAGCCAATTTTCCCCGACTTTTTGAAGGTATACTTATAAAAAGCCAGTAGCCGGTCATCCCGTAACCACGGCGGCAGCTGAAAAGGTGCCGAAACGTCGGGAAGCCAATAATCTCTAAAAAACAACAAATCCAAAGGCAACGTGCTAACGGCGAAATACTTAAGTATATAGTGCACTTGAATCAGTAAAAGTAGTTTCATTTCATTAATACAACTCTTCAATAGGAACTACTTTTTGTATAAAAGTAATATTGAAATCGCAAAAATTATCACTTGCCACATTGAGGTAGGTACTCTTTATTTCGTGAGTCGTGTGTGCGATGTGGATCGGTGCAGACGTGTGCTAAATTATTTTTTTCGTATCGCGTAACGCGTCTAAGTGCCGCTGTTCGTTATGAGCTTAAACTTGTGGCAAACGAGCTCTTGGAGTTCCTGCAACAAAAGCTGGACGTCATGGATGAGGTGAGCGCGATGCAAACTTGCAAGACCAGCTTCACCGAGGACGATGTCGCCGCGGCAAAAAAGCTGTTGTACGAGTCTCTCGGCAAGAGTGATGATCTCCTGGAGCTGTGATAAGACACAAAAGAGCCTGCAGGAGATCATCACCCTGCTCAAAGAAACTGACCCTGATGACATGCCTACGTTCGTGGCGAGAGAGCTCAACAAGCTGCCTCCCGTCACGTTCGATCACGTCGATGTAACCTGCCTCCTGAAGGACATCGTAACCCTCAAGGCAGGCTGCCTACGTTCCTAAGCCTGCCTAATTGCGTAAAAAAGTTGACGATTTACGTGAATCACTCGCCGTTAGTAGGTCACCGACTGCAGGCTCGAACGTCAACGTGCGTCGTGGAGCCTGCCTCGATATATCGTCGTCGAGCTGCAAGTCAGCGGTTTCAACTCCGTCTACGCCACGGCCCGATATCAAGCCCGAGCGCCGCCACCGACGGCCGCGAGCCCCAAGCTCGCGCCGCCCGCGCGCGCCCCGCTACCGCCCACTACCACGGCCGCCGCGCCACGCGCGCCTCGTCTGCACGTCAGCTATCAGCGTAACTTTGCTGCTGTTGCTGCCACTAACGCACGTTCGCAGACGCAGCAGCCGACTTCGTTGAAAGAAAAGCTCCTTCTCAGAATGTCGCCGTACCGGGCCGAGATGAAGACGGTTTCGTCGAGGTTCGGAACAAAAAGCGACGTCGTCAGCGAGTGAGCTCGAATCATCATGGCACCGCACCGATAGGGTCCAACTTCCTGCTGCGAGCTGCCATACCGACTACGGCGGTGTACCTTTCCCGCGTGATAGAGTACATCAAGTTGAAGACCAACATGCGTCTGAGAGTTCAGTCTCTGGAGTCGCGCCATAACACTAATTTTAAAGCGTTTGTGGTGCGCACCCCGACCACCTATTTGGCGCAGGGCCCACCTTCTGCGCCAGAGGTCCCAGGTTCGATCCCCGGACCCGGATCCCGGAGATTATTAGTCTTTAAGGTATTTATTAAGGTTTTTATTTTAAGGTACTTACTGTAAGGTTCTACTTCAATGAATGGGCCTTGATGGCTGAAATTAAATAAATAAATAAATTTCAATTACTTATTTTGAATGTAGAATACAAAAAGGTGACCTCGTAATTTCTTTAACTTCAGTTTCATTTCAATCTCGAGTTACATAAAAAGACACTCTCCGTAACTGCATTTGAAACAAACAGGATTTGTATGTACGAACAACACAAAGACGATATTACAATTATGCATAGATGCTCAAAGCAATGCGGTAGCATTGTCGGCAATTATATTAGAATATTTGTGTAATAATCACCGCACGCATCAACAGACCTCTATTAAACTATGAATAAGTACTTATGTTACTTCCGAAATAGAAGCAAGTACGAAAAGATTGTTTTATTCAAAGTTCTGCATGTTTTATAATTCAAGAACGAAAAAACTGTAACATTTCGGGAAACACGTGCCCGCCCGCGGTTTTACCCGTTTGATTCCGGTTCTTAAGGAAATAATATCCTGTTTCATCCAGGCTATTGGTAAACTATTAGTGTGTCCTCCTTTCAACCAAATCAATCCAGCCGGTTTTTGCGTGATTGAGTATCAAATCCAAACTTCCACATTTATTATTTACTAGCGGCCGCCCACGGTTTCACCTGCGTGGTTTCCGTTCCCGTTGGAATATCGAGATAAAAAGTAGCCTATGTTTTAATCTAGGATATCTTCTATCTGTGTGTTAAATTTCATCCAAATCGGTTCAGTAGTTTTTGAGTGAAAGAACAAACAAACAAACTGACATACTTTCACATTTTTATAAAATTAGTATAGGATAATTGGAGTAGTAGGATAGATGGGATTTCTTTGATGAATATCGATAATAGATACATAGATGGAAACAAAACTCTATGTTTTAAGTTTTAAGAAATCTTATAAATAGCAATAATTCTTGCAGTCAAATAACGTTCTTATAAAAATCTTTATGGCTTTAAAAAAGTTTTAATTTTGCCTATAAACGTAAGTAAACTTGCTAAAAACGCTAGGTTGAACGATTATCGAAAAAAAACGTGTCGCATCAATCAGCCTATAAATTGTAATTTTATTTAATTGAGTGTAAAATACTCGTCTCAATCGATTTACCTACATACCACCTAATCAATCTAGTAAATACGAAAGTTAATCTGTCTGTCTGTCTGTCTGTCACATTTTGGCGCTGCGGAAAAAATTCATTGGTGGGACCATTAGAGATATTATGTAAGTAGAAGACGGTATACTCGTAGTTAGTAAAAAAGTATTGTGGAAATAGCGAAAAAAATAATGAAGAACAAGAATCTAAAAGGCTAGACACGCATCACATTAGGTGGTAATTAAATGTAAACAGTAAATTACTGAATTTAATAAATCGTTAACTGATAAGAACTGGCCAGAATATCGTCAAGCGCTGATTTTCAGCCGGCAGAAGTGAAAACCGCTTAAACGAAACATCAGGAGCAGGCATACATTATCGCCGCGCGGTAAAAATAGAGGCGGATATTACTTCCTCTCCTACGCCGCGCCGGCGGTCTACTCTCCCGCCGTCTTACGAATTTTCGATCAGGTCACTTGTCCTGACGCGACTTTAACATTTTTTACCCATCCCAAAAATATAAAACTCTTATGTGCACAACGCCACTAAAGAAGTGAAGTGAAGTGAAGATGGAAGCGAGCATCTCCCGGAATCCTCAATCACTGAGGAACTGGCTATCTTACCTCTAACAGCCGGAACACAACAATGCTAAAACATTGCTGTTATGGCGTCAGACTTAAATAAGATGGTGATAGCTAGCCAGGCGGACTTACAACAAGTCCTACCACCAACCAACCGTCTACTAATAATTATCCTTTATTATGATCCTCAAAATTCAAGTCTCAAGTGTGACCGCATCAGTTGAAGGTTACCAACAATCATTAAAAAAAAAAAACAAATTATTAAAATAGTTCATACATCGTTACCTTGAATGATAACCGGAAAGAATGTAAAAAAAAATAATATAACATAGGTATTTAAGTCTTAATCTGCATTCATGTTCATCTCGAATTGAGGAATACGACAATTATAAGCAATTCTTCAACTGCTTCGCTAATAGTTATAATATCCGTGTTCATTTTTTTTAAACATGTCTTCATTTTCATTTAAATTGATACAAAAAATAAATAATATGTTGTTATTCTGCTACTGTGAAGCTACTGAAGCTGGAAAATTAAGTCAGAGTTAAGAAAGAAAAATAAGATTGTACGTTATTTCGTGCAGTTATCAGTTCCAATTTATATTTTGCTTTATAGCACAGAAGTTTAATCCCAAACAAAAAAGATTATCCTGATGATTTTGAATTTTAAGTTTTTGTGCAATTTGGTACATATTATAGATACTGTTGGCGATACAAGCCAACCTCTTTTTTACATAGTTTATTGTCTATACCTTTATATGTTTTTATATTTCATTGTATTATCAATAAACAGTTAACGACAAATTCGTCTATCAATTACATGTGGTGTCAGAAGTGAAAAATATAAAATAATAATAGTAGAAAACGAAAAATATGTCGCGTAATTCCGCAAGAAAAAATGCAGATGCAGCCCAGTGACACACCTTGCACCTTCACCGACTACTCTACACGTGTTTCGCCCACACACGGAGCATCCTCAGGAGTTGTTAGACCGTGCCAATCTCAGCACCGAGTGCACTCGGTGCTGAGATTATTGCATATTATTGCATATTTTTCGTTTTCTACTAAGATATGGATTTCCGCCAAGTAACGCCTGATTCTATCAAATACATAAAATAATAAGAAAATAGGGTAAAATAACCCATGCCACAAGATGCCCATCACAAGATCGCACAGTAAGTCAACTGCAGCTTTAGTGTCAGCTAGGCAAGATCCTCAAATCTTTGGCGCTTCCGAAGACGGTGCCACTACACACGACGCTCCCGCGTCGGCTCCATCCAGCGCCCTGCATAATAAAGAGAGGTTTCCCGCCCCCGAGAGTGCGGCTTCCATGAGAACCGCACCAAAAAGTGCTCGCTCATCGCGATCTTGTGAGACTATTAAAGCTCAAATACTTGCGGCCAAAGTTGAACACGCTCGCCGCCTCGCAGAGGTTCAGGCTGAACGCGACCGTATAGCAGCTGAACGAGAGCTTGCTGCGGCGGAGCGCGACCGTGAGCGGGAGCGTGCTGCGGCGGAGCGGGAGCGTGCTGTGGCCGACCTGGAACTTGAGGCAGAGTTAGCTGCCATAGAAGCTGGATCTAGGCATAGCAGCTCAAGTTCTCAGCGCGTGGAAAAATGGAAGAAAAATCAACCGTGGCACAATTACGAGGTGCCGCGGTCGGCACCCGCCACGGCGATTCAAAACCGCGCTGGCGGCGTCGGCGACGCCGCAGAGTCGTGCGTGCGCCCGGCCCCGGCTCGCACTACGAGCCCGCTTCCTACAGGACCGCTTCGCCCGGCCCCTGCTCGTACTGCGAGCCCGCTTCCTACGGGCTCGCATCCCCCAGCTGAATATGTATATTCACACGCACAAGAAATAGGCTTAGGCACACGTAAAGACAATGATTGTTGCTGCTACAAAAATAAAAGCCATAGTGAAGATGTAGGTACACCATTTATTCAGCTGGCCAACGCCATCACAAGCTTGGGTAAGAAGACTACAAAGGTTTGTGACATTTCTAAGTTTGACGGACGCGTCGCGGATTGGCTGCTCTTCAGAAAATCCTATGACCAATCCAAAGCGCACTTTTCTTCTAGCGATAATATAGCTAGGCTTAGCGCAGCGCTACATGGCGCCGCTCGTGAGGCGGTCTCCATCAGACTGGTGGCAGCTGACGACCCGGAGCAGATCGTGCAGGCCTTGGAGAATAGGTTCGCTCAGCCGGAGGTCATCGTGTTGCATCAACTTTCGCTAGTAAGGGCTCTTCCTAAATTAGGTACACAAGAAGCGACTCGTGAACTGAACATCTTCGCTTGCCGCATCCGTAACTGCGTGGAAGTCATTCGTCTACTGAACCAGCCGGAGTATCTGGCATCTCCCGAGCTTGCTAACTCCATCATAGGCAAGTTGACTCCTCTTTTAAGGTCCAGATGGACGGACTTTGCATCCGTAAGGATTGGCTCTGGCAAATATAAATTAGAAATTTTGGCCGATTTTCTCGAACACGACGCAAGTTTACAAATTCAGTTTGGAGTTATTATGTCAGAGCCCACACCTATCAAAAGTCAGCCGTCACCGATCAAAATGCAATGTCAACCTGTCACGACTTTCAAAGACAAAGTTTTTCCGTACTCATTGTCAGACTTACCTATCAAACCAAAGAGTTCGATTTTAACATGCAAGTACTGTTCAAAGTCTGGACACGAAATAAGCGACTGCGGAGATTTTCAATCGCTCTCTTTGGATGATCGTTGGCAGTGGGTGTTGGACAATAAAGTATGTCGTAGATGCTTAAAGAAAGGCTCGCATCAGTATAAGAACTGCAAAAAAAGGTGTGAGGCTGAAACCTGTGCATCCGATCGGCGGCATCATACGCTTTTACATAGACCGCGACCGGAAGCGCTGGTTGAAGTCCAAACAATCTCTGATCAAGTTGGTGAACTCGCTGCCTCGCAGGCCGTCCACCCGACCGCAAGTCAGTCCGCTATTGTAGCGCACAGCGCCGCACCAAGTGACGTTACCAAGCCTCTTCTTAAGGTCATTCCAGTAACGTTAACTGGACCAAAAGGGAGCGTGGACACGTACGCTCTTTTAGATGACGGCAGCTCCGCTACTCTTGTAGATAAGTCAGTGACCGACTTACTCGCTGATAGTGATGAGACATCTAGAGTCCCAATACAGATTAATTGTATCGGAGGGCTCACTAAATTCACAGACATGAATTTCATTAGCATCAAAGTGAGAGGCCGCCATAGTTCGAATGACTACGATATCCGGGTTCGCTCTATCCCTAATTTAGGTCTTCGTACTCAGTCCGCTAGTATCAGTGACCTCAAACGTTACGGGCACCTTTTCGACATAGCTGATGTACTGGCTTACAATGACGCGAAGCCAACTTGTCTCATTGGAACAGACAATTGGCATCTGCTTTTGCCCCAAACCATCCGACATGGTACTAAATTCGAACCAGCTGCAGCTCTTACTCCCCTGGGCTGGGCTCTTTTTGGCTTTATTGGAAGTGGAGCCCATCCGGTGGAGTTTGTTAATAATGCCGAAGTCATTGATTACGACTCTCATCTAGACAATCTCATAAAGTATTACTACAAGTTTGACTCCATAGGCATAGAGAAGAAACCTCACTGTAGCCTTAGTGATAAGCGCGCTTTAGAAATTTTGGAGGAAACTGCTGTGCGTTTACCTTCCGGCAGGTTTGAGGTCGGACTCTTATGGAGGAATGACATCAAGGATGTCCCCGATAGTAAACGCCTCGCCTTGTCCCGATTTTCTAGCCTGGAGAGGAAGATGATCAGAGACCCCGCTTACGCAGCCTCTTATAAACAAAATGTGCAGGGCATGATAGATAAGGGTTATGCCGAGCTGTGCACCGGTCCTCCACAAGGTATAGTTATCTGGTATTTACCACATTTTGGCGTAGTCCACCCGCACAAAAAGAAGCTACGCGTTGTCCACGACGCCGCTGCCAAGTGCAACGGTGTCAGTCTGAACTCGATGCTTTTATCAGGTCCAGATCTACTTCAGCCTTTGCTTGCTATAGTGATGAGGTTTAGGGAAAGTAATAATAATAATAATAATAAATTTATTCATAAAACTCTTAACATAGTGTACAGTTATGTTCTTCTTAAATTAGGACTAATACTATTATAAACAAGTAAGCATCTGCTGCCGAGCTAGGCATACGCCTGTGTTACGGCATTCAGCGCCTATCCCCCTTAAAGATACATCAAATAAAGTCCATTACTTTTAGAAGATTACAGGACGGAATAATTACAGCACATGTATATGTGTGGTGTTTGTGTGTGTGTGTATGTGTGTGTGTGTGTGTGTGTGTGTGTGTGTGTGTGTGTGTGTGTATGTCTGTATGTATGTACGAGCGTGAGTGTATGCATGTGTGCTTGTGTGTTGAGATGTCGTTATTACGTTATTATATTATTATACTAGTTATACACTTTTTGTTTTACTCATTTATTAACTTGCAACAAATTTTCCGTTTGGTCATACGTGAGTGATTTCAGCCATGTAGATGTTATAATTTTACATTTAGAAATAGTTAGTGGATATATATCAAGTTTTTTATTTATTTTATTGTATATTAATGGTCCAAGACATTTAAAAAACCTATTGCTGAAAGCAGTATAAAACCTATCATTGGGTTTACATACAAAACCCCTGCGTGTGGATAGTATTTTAGGATCGTATTTCGTTTCGAAATGTTGTCTAATTGTTAAATTGAGTATGAACAGCTGACGTACAGTGAGACGTCACAAAGCTTGTATAGTTCGGTTGTTGGAAAAAGGATTTTTTTGAATAGACAGATTTTCAGAATAGCCCTTTGAGCAATTTCTAGTTTCTTGAGCACTGTTTTCGAAGCACCACCCCAGCTTACAATGCAATAATTAATTAGCGATTGACATAAGGCAAAAAAAACTTGTTTTAGTCGATATGGTTCCAAAATATGTCTTAAAGTTTTAAAAATGTATATTAATCTGCGTATTCTCGTGCTCATCAAGTCAATATGCTCTCGGAAGTCTAGCTGAGGATCAATAACTACCCCAAGATATTTAATACTATTAACTTTTTCGATCATTTCACATGAGTTACATTCTAGGTCGGGTTGAGAACAGTTATGTGCCAAAATATTGTATTCTACATTTGATGGAATTTGTCGAATTGAAAAAGAGATATATTTTGTTTTCTGAATATTATTTTTGTTTAAGTCAAGTTGCGTTTACAGCAGATATTAGGGAAATGTTCCCTCAGGTAAAAATAAGAGCCCAGGATCGAGATGCCCAGCGTTTTTTCTGGCGAGACGGCCCTCAGCATCCTCTCGAGGAATATCGAATGTCCTCCATGATTTTTGGAGCGACATCAAGTCCATGCACGGCACTCTTTCTCAAAAACAAAAATGCGTCAGATTTTCAGCATCTTTTTCCTGAGGCCGCACGAGCCGTAGTACAAGACCATTATATGGATGACTACCTCGGCAGCGTCAATAGTACAGAGGAAGCAGCGCGCCTAGCCATGGAGATCGTTACCATCCATAAAGAAGCAGGGTTCGAAATGCGCTCATGGGTCTCTAACAAACCTGATGCCTTGGCTTTAATACCTCCTGACCTTTGCGCCACTGATGCTGCCGAAGTAGGCTTAGGACCATCATCACCTTCTCAAACCCGCGTTTTAGGATTAACCTGGTTAGTCAATGACGATTCCTTGCGCTTCATAAAATCCATTCCAAGTCTCCCTGAAACATACACTAAACGCTCTGTCTTGTCCCTTCTTATGTCAGTATATGACCCCCTCGGTCTTATGACTCCTCTAGTAATAAGGGCCGCATTATTTTTCAGAAGACTTGGAAGTTAGGACTAGACTGGGACCAAAGCCTACCTGAGGTACTGTCTAATAAGCGGAAGTCCTGGTTTCACGAACTTAAGAGTCTGGCCGAGTGTTCAATTCCCAGATGCTATTCCGCACTGAAGGTAATTTCAGAAGTTCAACTTCATGTCTTTGCAGACGCTAGCGAGTTGGCCTACGCCTGTGCCGCCTACTGGCGTTTTACTTACGCGGATGGATCGGTGAAGCTAGCTTTAATCGGAGGCAAGGCCAGACTCGCACCTCTGAAGCCATCGACTATACCGCGATTAGAGTTGCAGGCAGCTCTCATCGCGGCTCGCTTTGCTTCGTATGTTTCTGAGGCCCATAGGAGAAAACCCGACAAAATATTTATGTGGTCCGACTCCATAACAGTGCTTAAGTGGCTGCGTAGCGACGCTTGCTCTTTTAAGCCTTTTGTTTCTTTTCGGGTTGGGGAAATTTCAGAACTCTCGGATATAAAAATTGGAAATATGTTCCCACGGGCTTCAACGTTGCAGACGACGCTACGCGTGACACTGGAGATTTCTCTACTCGGTCGCGTTGGTTCACTGGACCATCCTTTTTACTCCAATCTGAAGATTCATGGCCCAGCGAACCAATTTCTATCGTCCAACCGGTATTGGACGAATGTAAAAATGCTGCCGAAACCATTGTATTGTTGGTAGTCGCTCCTACTTCTTTACCGCTAGTTGTTGACTACTATCGGTTTAGTAATTGGTTACGATTGCTAAGAGCAACAGCTCGCGTCTACCAGGCAGCCAAATTGTTTCGGTCTCTTTTACCAAATCACCAAGCTGCTGATTCATTCTTACCACACCAGGTTCGCACACGCTAATCATGAACTCGTTGTAAACGAATTACGGCGGAGATTCCATGTCGTCGGATTAAGACCGACCGTCAGACAGATTGCTGCGAGGTGCCAAGCGTGTCGAGTACAGAAAGCGAAGCCCGTTACACCACCTACCGGAGATTTACCTGATGTGCGGATGGCCCACAATGAGCGACCTTTCACCTACGTAGGGCTCGATTACTTTGGCCCGATAAATGTCACTGTTGGTAGAAGGACAGCCAAGAGGTGGATCGCATTGTTTACCTGCCTTACAGTTAGGGCAGTCCACCTTGAAATCGTCGAAAGCCTATCCTCCGACTCCGCCATAATGGCCTTGCGCCGTTTCATCGCTCGACGAGGTTGCCCTACTTGTATCTACTCGGACAACGGGACTGCATTTGTTGGCGCCGCTAAAATCTTGCCCGAAATCTACGAGTTTGCCCTACTTGTATCTACTCGGACAACGGGACTGCATTTGTTGGCGCCGCTAAAATCTTGCCCGAAATCTACGAGTTTGCTACCACCAGAGAAATTCGATGGAAGTTTATTCCTCCCTCGGCTCCATTCATGGGTGGATGCTGGGAGAGGCTGGTGAGGAACATAAAGAGCGCTCTCGTCGTCACTCTCGCAGAGAAAGCACCTAGGGAGGAAGTATTAGCGACCTTACTATCAGAGGCTGAAGCTATTGTTAACCCCAGGCCGCTGACGCATGTGTCTGTAGACCCAGACTCTGAGACAGCGTTGACGCCTTTCACTTTTTTAATTGGCTCATCTTCGAACGACCTACAGAGCCGGGCGTTTGACGACACCGACCTGTCTAGCCGAGCCCAATGGAAGAAGTCCCAACGGCTGGCGGATCATTTTTGGCAACGATTTGTCGCAGAGTACCTGCCAACTTTGGTGCCACGCCGTGCCTCTCCCAAATCCCGGGCACTTAAAAATGGAGACCTGGTGTGCATAGCGGATGGGACTCTACCCAGACGTTGCTGGCCTAGAGGACGAATTGTTGCAACCTACCCCGGTAAAGATGGCATAGTCAGGGTTGTCGACGTGGCAACGAAGGGGGGGTCCTGCGTCGACCGGTTAGGAAGCTCGCATATTGATCGCCTCCTAATTTGGTGTCCACACCGTCGGGGGCCATGTTGGCGATACAAGCCAACCTCTTTTTACATAGTTTATTGTCTATACCTTTATATGTTTTTATATTTCATTGTATTATCAATAAACAGTTAACGACAAATTCGTCTATCAATTACAGATACTTTAATTTTATTTCGTGAGTTTGGTTCTTACAATATTCAGTATTTATCTTGTTGCTTATAATATTCCATTATGATCGATGCTTATGATTTTTTTGTAGAAAAATATTGGTAAAAATGGACTCGGCCACAAATGATTTTCAGGTTGTCTTGTCTGAGAATGACTTCTGGCCATGTTAATTTTTTGTACAAAAAAATTACAAAAACTGAAACTTCAAAATTAATATTTTGTTCCGAGTTAAACTTCTGTGCTATAAGCATAAATTAGCATTGTAAATGTAAAGTTAAAAATCAAAAATAATTGCTTTATTTATGGCGTTAGTAAGCGCAAGTTTGCTAAAGGTCTTTACTATGAAAAGATACTAATTACCTTACCTTTTTTATATTTTTTGAAAATTGAGGAAGGTTTTTGTGACGAGAAAGAAGGAACCACGCGCGTGAAACCGCGGGGGATACTAGTTATGCAATATAATTAATCATTTTAGAATAAAATTGATCCCTAACACCAAAACATAATATATTCATTGAAATAATATATAATGATGGTATCCCATCGACAATGGCATTCATATACTTATTCGGCATGATGAGTGCTATAAGTACCAATAAGAGAAATAATGAATGGATTGACAAGACTATGTAGAAGGGAACCAAGTTGTGATCCATTTTTTAATCCTTTAGCTGTATGTGCTATAAACAAAAGTTTTTGTTTTCGAATAGTACGGGTACCTAATTGAATGTTATAATTTTAATAAAAACAAACAAAAAAGGAACATTTTCATTATATTCTAGAAAAACGAGAGTCATTGAGGGTTTTTTCCTTCGCTGTTCTGTTTGACTCATTTTTAATCCATTCATATAGTCCAATATTTTTTTGTCATAAGTGTACAAAATTATACACTTAAAAATTTAATATTTATAGCCGTATCAATTACAAAAAGCAGAAAAATATAAAAATAAATAGAAGGGGTTGAAAATTTTAATGACAAAATAAAATGTTTTATATTTTTATGAACGTGATTTAGATTTTTATTTAACACTGCTACGTTCTAAAATTCTGTACTTTTAATTTAACGTTTTTCGGTCACTGGCTTGTTATGCATAAACCCATCTATTACACAAAAGCTATTCAAATATCACTATCAGATTGTATAGTCATCACCAATTTATTATAATTGTCTGACGTTTAGTTTCCAGTTACAAACTGTGGGCATGTACCGCGATAAGAAAACCAATTTTGTAACGAATGCGAAGTAAATGCAAATATTGTTATTAAGTAATTCAATTGATGAATAATAGTTCGGTAGCCTATGAGTTTTGCAATTCATGTTGTAATAATAATAAAAAAATCAAACTACCGAGTTGGGTAGATTATGCACGTGAGTTTTAAGATATCGGAACTCTTCTGTCTCTCTCTCTCTCTTGTGGTATGAGAATTAGTGGCTACCTCAGCGGGACTACCATCATCGATTAGATTAGAAACCATTATGTCATAAGAACGTTTTGTTTGCGTTTTGTTTTTATTCACATTTTGACAAACTTCACACTATGGAGGCGATGATTAAGAGAATACGTCACAAAACTTCCATCTAAAACAAGCTTACTTTAAGACATTCATAGTACGAAATACGGAAGAAATGACGGTGGGTCCCCTGGTGTCAGAGTTTATCAAACCGCCTATAAGGCTTTGTACTTTTTTTTAATGACTGTTATCTGATGACAACAGCCGGGATGGACGGCTCCGAAGCACGGAAGCGCTTAGTTGTAATACCACTTTACGGTCCCCCATCCGACACCTGACTGGATCAAACGTTGCTGGACAAATGTGATCGAATACGATCAGTCTGTCAAGTGCCGCCATGAGCGCGTCTATATCAGTATTTACTTAGGACTTAAAATATGTACAAAATTAAATAGTAACATCCAGTACAAACACAAAATGTTCATTTCGATACTATGTTCGTTATCCCGTGGGGTGCCATAATCGCGATCTGGATCAGTAGATGGATTAGCACGAAATTATCAAACTTTAGTTAGGGTAGTGTCATACCGGTACGTAGAGAATGCCCCAGGGCATTGAGTCCGCCATTTTCTGTGTTTTATATTTATTTGCATTACCCATGAGTAAATAAACAAATAAATATCTGCCAATCATCGTCATCACCCATTTTATGGTCCTACTGCTGGGCGCGGATCCAACGTGGATTAGTTGATATTAGCGACCGAGACCAACAGCTTAAAGTGACTTCCGAAGCACACCACCGACCTCCTTGCCATTTGCAATTGAATATTTAAATTCTTAACACCTAATTTATGTTTATTACGCAGAATTATAAGAAATGTAATCGCAACATAGTTGAAATGGATGCTGGTGAGCAAATGAGATATAAATGGGTAACAAATTACATCTCTAATGACTTTCGTTGATTAATGTTGCCACACCACAGTTCATGCGACAGGTAATATTATTGCAGTATAGCAACTCCAAGTTAGCAACAAAGTAACAGACCATAAAATATTATTAAACAAGAATGGATTTTTTCTAGTATATTTTCTTCATAAAAATAGCATTATTAAATGCATAATTAAAAAGTTACAACATAAATATTAATTAACACTTTATACATGCGAATATAACACAGAAAAAAGTATGCAAAAAGGTATTACTAAATAGCAATATGGCGCTATTTATTATAAATACTTTTTTCTCAACCCCCGGAAATTCTAAACGCCACTGTGGTCCATTGCTAATAACACCATTGGTGTTAGATCCAGAGGACCCGTATTTGATTCCTAGTAGGGGTTACAATACATTAATGTAGTACAACAATATTAATGTATTCGATATAATAGGTGGTAGGGTTTTTCTAAGTCCGCCACCCTTTTTCTATGGCGGTTAGCTACCATCATCCTAAATCGAATTGTGGGCAAAATAAATAGATTTATTAAGCAATGATGATGCACACAACAACATATCAACAACTTATTGTGCACATAATATATAAATAGTTTTTTTTATTGAGCAATTATGATGCACACAACAACATATCACCAGCTTGTTGTGCACATAATATTTTGGGTGCCATTTTTTTTTTGCTTCATTTATTATGCCCTAATAAAATGAGATGTACTGATGCTACTGATATCAATTACACTGTGGTTGTGGTCGGTTAAGTGCAAGTCGTGAGTTTAAAATGAAAAATAATCTTTTTTTTCTTGCAAGCATTCTGCTGCTAATGTGCTCTACTTCTGTAGGACATGCTGAACCAAAGGTCAAAGGATTCTTTCAAATTTTACTACATAAAACCAAAAAAGTGACTATTTAACAGAAACAAACTACAACGTCTCTATATTTCTAAAGGGGTAGGGAACTAGGGATATTCCCTATTCCTGAAGAAATGAAGGAGGAGCCCGTAGCGCAGTGGTTCGCGCGCCTGGCCTGCGATTGTTGAGGTTAAGCATCTTTCGCAATGGTCGGTCACGGGATGGGTGACCAAAAATTTACTATCTCGAGCCGTGCTTCGAAAGACACGTTCAGCCGTTAGTCTCGGTCGGTAAGAATAGAAGCCACCAATTGTATATTTCTGTACCAACACTGGTAAGAACATGAATCAAATATGAACAAAATTGAATATCAAAAAACAAAAATTAATTATTTGGTAAGTTTTTACGTTTTTATAGAAAAAAAACTCTAAATGCTTTAAAAAAATATATTCAAAATAGAAGCGAAATTGAATTAAGAAGCGCTGGACATTACGCAATGAAAAATGTATGTTGTATGGGGACAGGCAACCTGCTAGGATGGATCGATACCACTTTCGGGTCTCCACCAAGCTTATACCTACCGCCTCCACAAGAAGTGTCAGATGGAGTGAGCGGTCGTTAAAACCGTGTAAGTACTCTACTGGTGAGTCCAACATTTCGAAACGCCCTCTACCTACACACGGGGGCGAAGAATGCGTAAAGGCATTTCTTCCAGTACCTTTTTTTTAAATCCACGATGGTTCAAACGTTATTGAAAAAGGCTTAAATAATTTAAAAACCCCCAAATTAATTATCTGTCGTGGGATAAAAAAAAATTTTAGTGAGCATAGGTATTACATGAAAATTGTAGATACTAATTAAAACCCATTACTGAAAACCGCACCAAAATCGGACTAGTAGTTTTGGTTTTGCTCAAACAAATGTTTGCTGCAGCGCCCCCCAGTGATTAGTCCCGGTAACACTTATCTAAGAACATTCATCAATCAAACCCAAACCCATTACTGAAAACCGCATCAAAATCGGACTAGTATTTTTGTTTTTGCTCAAACAAATGTTTACTGCAGTGCCCCCTGGTGAGTTGTCACCGTAACACTTATTCAAGAACATTCACCAATCAAACCCAAACCCATTACTGAAAACTTTATCAAAATCGAACTAGTAGTTTTGGAGATAAATGGTCACATGTGAATGTGACACACGTCACAGAAGTTAATTTTGCTAAGACAGGGCTTTATAGCAGCACACTTATTGTTCTTTGTTTGTCTCAAGCCGCGTCTCCTGCTAATGTTTTTTTGAAACAGTACACAGAAAACGTAAAACAATAATATTTGTTTCCATACACAACCCGTCTCCTTCAAAATGAAATGTTTTACACATTTTGTGTACCCCATTGCCATATTTGTACGAAAATATTCAGAATCTAGAGAAAAGTAAGTAAGAAAGTAAGTAATCTGTCAAATTCAAAGAATGTGCTCCGCGCGCGTTGAAATTAAACAAATTCTTCCCCCCTCTGCCCCGCGCGGGGAATGTTTTCCGTCGGCCTCGGAAAACAAAACATTTCGATTTGTTTTTTTTTTTAAATAAAAAATTGTGTAAGGCCACGCCCAAATGTATCAATGTTTTGTGTAATGATTCAAAAAAACATTAGAAGGAGACGCGGCTTCAGTTCGTCATTTTGTTTTGTTGTCTAGTAACCTAAAGTTCTTGTCTTTTTGTCTTAATTAAGTACCTACTTGTCTCGTTGTATTACTGTTTTTTGTGTGTGTTGTTAATAAATGGTTTCTATGCTATTCTATTCTACATTGGTTTGCAAAACAAATTTTTACTGCAGCGTCCCCTGGTGAGTTGTTACCATAAAACTTATCTTAAAACATGCACTAATCAAATTCAAACCCATTATTGAAAACCGCATCAAAATCGGACTAGTAGTTTGGAGATAAATGGTAACATTGGTTTTCACAAACAAACAAACAAACAACCTCTTACCCCAAACGCATATACCGTCTCCGTACCGTCGCGGGTAAAAAAAGGTGACCCAGCATAACTCTGTCTGTGTCACGTCATCCTATAGATTCCTTTCCTGTCACTTATAAAACGGTGTTTTTTTTTGTTTTTTTTTATTTATTGTTCTCACAAGAATACAGTGCTTACAAATTATACAACGTCTGCCAAACTGTACAACAGTTTGTCGGCAGTAGCTCTCGTGGAAAGTAGACTGTAGCTAGTGTCTGTAGCGATACATGCTGTCTGCCTATGAGCAGAAGGATGAGCAAAATTAATACCTCTGACCTGAGTCATTTAAGTCATCATATGCATGCTGAAAGGTCTTGTGAAAAAACTGAGATGTCCCGCTGTGAAGGTCGGTTTTAAAAGCTTAATTATGTAATTCAATTCCTCTGCCTTTTATCTAATGTCATGTGTCGACGTAATTAGCTCCGGGCTAGTTCGCATTCCCGCCATTATCTTCACGCCATTTTCTAAAATGGCGGACGGATATGGTTGATCAATTACCCATAGACTCAACAATGCGGCAAGATACTCGATTGATTTTCAAAGTTCTTTAGTATATCACATTCACGTCTGATAAACATTGCTGCCTTTGAACTAATGTAATAATTTCTTATCAATGCTTTTTTGTAAAATACAAAATACCTTTTATATTTAAAAGTTTCTTATTATAAACATTTTTTATGGTATCATTTCAAAGTCGTGAATTATATTATTTCCAACGCATGCTTTACAGCATTATTTTACAGATAATTTATTAGGTACCAATTACCTTTCTGATTTCTTTATTCATCCATAAGGAATACTAGTGTCCCAGTAGTGGGGACATTAAATATGTCTGATAATGATGATGATGCCTTTCTGAAACCAAATCGAAATTATATTTTTCAAAGCACCGTGGATGGTAGAATCGACAACACAAATAGCTTAGCAGTTGCAGTTGGTATTGTTCTTATTTTAAATAATATAAAAAAAGCATTGCCATGTCTATACCTCAACTGAGGCTATGGAAATACAACATAAGATTCACTCGCTTAATGTTCTAAAAAAGGAATGGTATTCTTGTAATTAGCTTAATTACAACATAGGACTGTGTGCCGTAAGCCTATATGGATCTATTTATAAATATATTGATACATTTAAATGCCTATTCATAATCAACTTTGTTATGAGATCCGATTAGTTAAGGTTACTGACGATGATGAGATAAGCTCAGAAAAAAAATTGCACGTGCAGATTCTCTCCTTGATTTGGTATGGCATGATTGTACAATCAAGAATTCTTCACGCTACTTACTGTTCCTTTTCTTACTTATAACATGTAAGTTAAATTAATGTATTTCTTTAAACTTCATGCAATTATATCCATCTTCATCAAAGTAATATTATAAGTTAAAATATCAAAACAAATAGCAAATATACATGTATTATGATAAATCTTCGGACGTTTATACTGTCATGTGCATTGAACTATATTAAAATATGCACTTATTCGTGTTTTATGTACAGATTCATATCAGCCACATGACACCCACTGCTTTTAAATAAGCCTCCCCCAAGGATCTCTACGACGACGATCGGTCCTGCGCTGCCCACATCCAGCGACTTGCACAGGTGTGCACAGATGTATGTTTAAGTATTACATCGAGTATATTTCACGATATCCATGTAAAGCAATAAACAGTTTACGACAACATCAGATAAGAATTTAAATACTTCGCGACTCGTGCCACTACCCACCCACATTACGAATTGTCTACATGAAGTCGACTTTCATGCAATTAAGGTCTAATAACATGCCATTCAAATAAATATAGTTAGTGAAATTCGAGCAAAAATCACCCTTATAAACAGAACCTTAGAATCTACCAACAAATGTTAATAAAGTTACACAATTTCTTGAAAGTGTGAATGTATGACAATTAAACCTCGTCTCTAATTTATTACGATTATAACATATCACGACTACACTAAACTTTAATATTTTGAAATATATTTACAATAATATGCAATGCTAAAAGTAAATTTCATTTTTATTTCACAACTTTTCTAATTTACTTTTTAAAGCCTACTTTATTAAACTAACACTTATAGTATTTTTTATACTATGAACTACTTATTTTTAAATACATTTTGTTTACTATAAATTGGAAATTCCTCATTTACATTCCATTTAATACCTACCACCAAGATAATAATAAATCATGTATTAATTAATTCAATTTGATTTATTTTAAATTTGCTTCATCCAAATCCGTTCAATATTTTTTGCGTGAAATAAGAACAAACAAACTTACATACTTCCGCATTTATAATATTAGTAGTATAATATCCGGTTGATGTAACTTTTTTAGAAATGCGTCTTAAATAAGACTGCAAAATTTAAGAGCAAAGAAGCTCTTACATTGAACTTCAAAAATTCATGACGTTGTTTCGGTTGTTTGCCCGGTATTTTGGCATTTTAATGGTTTACTACTATGCCTAATCGCAAGAATCTAAGAATAGATTCCTCCGTTAACATTACCTTAATAATCCTGATGTTATTTTAGGCAGTACGTGCAAGCCCTGCTTATTACCTAGTACCTCCCGATAAATACTTCATTATTATAAGTGATTGCTCCTCCGCCCTTTACAGCTATACGAACCCACTCAAGTACATTCGACAGCACGTCAGATTTTACACTTTAGCTTATGTCGGTCATATTATAACGTGTCAGATAGTAACAGCAGCTTTCCAGTGAAGATATTAAAAGTGTATTAATGGTCAGGGTAATTCTAAAGTAATGTTATAAAGAGGAAATATTTGATTGTTTGTTTGTTTGCATTGAATAGGCTCTGAAAGTACTGAACGGATTTGAATGAAATTTGGTACACAGATAGTAGATAACCTGGTTATGGACATAGGATTTCACATAGGATTACAACTTTTTATTACTTTTATCCCGATATTTCCACGGGAACGGGAACCACGCGGGTGAAACAGCGAGCGGTCGCTATCTATACTAATATTATATAGAGGAAAGATTTGATTGATTGTTTGTTTGTTTGTAACAAATAAACGCAAAAAACTACTCAACGGATTTGGATGAAATTTGGTACACAGATAGTAGATAGCCTGGTTATGATATTAGTAGGATAATATCCGTATACTTATAGCATATAATATATAGGTATATATATATATATATATATATATATACATATATATACATATATATATATATATATATACATACATATAGTATATAATATACTAGCGGCCGCTAGTACCACTTTTCAGTAGGAGCACGGAAAACTTTCATTCTATGTCCTAGTGCTCTCACTCTATTTAAAAAAGGACGATAACCGAAGGCTTTTGCTAAATTCAAAAGAAAAAAGGTTCGTAGCAACATTCGTTAATTTAGCGAAATCCAAAATAAAACATTGTATTATTTAATAACGAAAAGGAAATATATACTACTAGAGGCCGGGCGCGGTTTCACCCGCGTGGTTCCCGTTCCCGTGGGAATTTTGGGATCAAAGCTATCCTATCTATAAGTTGGACCAGACTGCTCACGGTGTGCCAATTTAATTTAAAATCGGTTAAGTAGTTTAGGAGTCCATCGCGGACAAACATCGTGACAGGAGATTTATATATATTAAGATAATAATAGACTTTATCAGTCGATCGATACTACTTTTAGTGGAATTTTTCAAAATATATGGTCCTTAACGTAACTTTTCAAGGAAATGACCAATCTTTATTTCTCCACAAAATAATTCCATTTGAAAGAAAGAAAGAAGAAAGAAAAAACATTTATTGGCACACACACACACTATAGAATAAAAAATAAAAATAAAAAATCTTAAAGTCAAACCTTACAAACTTTAACATAATGAATATGCAGATGTGGGGCCAATAAATATCCTGGCTCAGCATTTTGCTTCTGTGCCATTCTCAGATGGGAGGAATGAAACACAGAAGCGCTGTTTATTCTGCCAGGATGCTACGTCTGACGTTATAAAAATTTGATGAACAATTAATTTGATTACACTGTCATCTTTTCTAAAGTCCTCTAACCGTCTTCGTTTAGCAGGGCTGATAACAAACTCAACAGTTTTGTTTTTGTTACTAAGTTTAGACCTTAATCTTTTAAGGGTTTCATTTTATTTGTATATATTTCTGGAATCGGTGCATCAGATACTTGAACTTCAATTCTAATTTCACTTATAGTAACATCGATTACATTTTTTATGTAATAGTAGGAGCTGAAGGAATGAGGAGGAGGTATGAGAACCTAGCGTGTCGAATTTTTCGTATCTTCCATTACGTCCCGAGCGAGATTTAGTGATGTGGAAATGTTATTGACGAGCTCTTGCAAGAAAGCACTCCACAATTAACCGTTTTCGATTCTGTGTGACGCGTCTTTTCATGGCAATGGTCTCAAGCGGACTGACTTAGGTCGGATTTTTTTTACCGTGGATCAAACTTTTGACACGCAACGTAGGTACACTTTTACTGTCTATCTCGATATAGGTCTGTGAGTGATCTATACATTTAAATCCCAAGCTGCATTTTTGATGGTGCGCCAACCCCACAAGAGATTTATGGCATGAGACAGGGTATGTTATATGCTGGTATGTGTATGTATTCAACCGCCTCTGTGGTCTAGTGGCAACAACCACCGGTATCAGCACCAAAGGTCCCGGGTTCGATTCTCAGTGGAAAAACATTTTGTATTTGGCGTGGTTATGGTGGTAGGGCTTGTTGTAAATCCACCTGGCTAGCTACCACCATCTTTTTTAAGTCTGACGCCATAAAAACATTGTTTTCAGCGTTGTTGTGTTCCGGCAGTTAGAGATAAGATAGCCAGTTCCTCAGTGGTTGAGAATTCCGGGAGAGGCTCGCTTCCATCTTCAGCCTTATACTTAACATCAGGTATGATGAAGGCTAAGAGTCTCCCCAGTCGAGAATTTAAAAAAAAAACTTCAGAGGTTTAACTTTCAGACGGATAGTAAGATGAAGACCGACGTCTTCATCTTAATGTAGGTACTCCATCACGTCCTGCGCGGTTGTGGTGTAGTGCAGGCGGGTAAGGCCGGAGATGTTGTTGACTGTACAATCATGTTTCATAGCAAGCTTGATTTCATGGTTTATAGACGCCTTTAAAGGAGCGAAGAGAATTTTACTACTTCATCTCAATGTGGCATGTGAAGGCTGCTTATTATGAAACTTCATACGAAAGATGTTTTGAATTTCCTAAAAACTGTTTTTGTATATCTTGCTCAAAATCGTTTTTAGAGGTATTATTGTTAAAAGTATTTAATTAAAGTTATATCATGTCAGTCGAGAAACTTTACACAAAATATTGAAAACAAAACGTAGTCTTGCTTTAAATTTTCTGAAAAGCTCTTTAACGTAATAAAGTTCAACAAATCCTATTTAAGTTACATTTGTCAAACTAACCGACTTAGATTTTGTAACCAAGGTTATATTACAAAGTTACGCACGGTAGGTACTTACACTCCTACTTACCTTATTTATTGCTTAAATACATTTTTTTTTTTATATTTCTACATAACTTTATTGTTGTGTTTTAGATTTTGGTTGTGGTTTTAACTTTCAGTTTTGGGGGTTTCAGACCATGTACCTAAACGATTCGAATGGCATTTTTTTTTTCCAAATCAAGAGGTTTTTTTTTTACTTTTCCAATCAAATTCATTTGGCGAAACTACGATTTGTATGGAAAAAAAAAACGTTTTATTTGGAACAACAAATAATATCTATGCCACCATGGTCTGATTAAACCTTATAGTTATGAGATATTAAAGACACGTTGTATGTACTAACAAAGTTACTTTCTGCATTTTACTTTTTACACACACTGGTAGGTACCAATTTGGCTTTGGTTACCTAAGTAAGCAAATAAAAATGCAAAAAAATCATTATGATTATGAAGGCAACTGATTAAATGATCGATTAACGCTGAACGTCAGTACAATTTAAACGTTTGTTGTTAGGGATAAAAACACATTTTAAACCACGATCATCTAATCGACAGTTAATGAACTCCGCCCAATTAAGAGCAATAGTTAAACCACGATTCTTAGGGCCGAGTTCACTCACATAATCGAGAGTTAGCGAACACGGGGCCCTAAGAAACGCTGTAAAACCAATCCCACATAAAGCCACGAGAAAAACTCTAGCATGGTATAAATTTACTCGCACGCAACATCCTAATTCATCTTTTAGAACAAAATTAACTACCAATTCACCAGAACCTTATTACAATCCAATTGTCCTATTAAAACGTCAAATAAATTAGACGATGATTTGCTTAAAGGTGCACGCACACATCACGCGTTTAAAAAGAGTTGCTATCCGGATTTGTCCCAGTTTGAAGGTTGTCCGAGAAAACATTCTACTAAATATTCGGGGTTTGATACTCTTTTTTTTTCTTACTAAGTGTTTGTTGCACTTAGTCATTTCCTCCTATAATCCTTAAGCAATTTTCCGTTAATATACCGGTGTTAACAAAATTTCGGTAAATCAAAAATAAATAAAAGAGCGAAAAGATTATTTAAGTACTTGTTACAAAAATTAATAATTTCATACCTACTTTTTTCATTTGCAAGATAAAAAATGAATATCCAGTTTTCACCCTTAAGAATTTTAGGTATTCCAGTCTTTTTGTCTAGTTTACAGATTTTACAGATGGAAATCGTACTTACCTATTTATAAAACATATTGGCGCTCACGGTCGCTCGCTACCAAGTACTGGCTGGTAAACATATGGTTCAAGTTCTTTGAGAGTTTGTTCTAGGATTGTTAAATGTTTGTATGCTATTTGTATGAATATTTCTACAGCGGTACTTAGACATGTGCGTTGCGCCGCCGGCGCCGCCGCCGCCGGTCGTCTTGGCCACGATTTGATTTTGACTTGATTTTATCTGAGTGAAATCGCGTGACATTATGTACTTGTATTTTGATACTAAATACTATAATTGAGTTTAAAATATAATAATGGCAATTGGAATGCCTCACTTTGATTTTAAACTCTTTCAAAGAAGTCTCTCGTCTCTTTCTAAAAAAATTTGCATATGCAAAAGTCGTGATGTTTATTTATTTTATTTATTGAAAAAGATTCACCAACGACATATCCTTACACATTACAATTTAAAAATTAAAACCTGACTAGGCCAAAAAACATGCCTTTACAGGTGAATACAGCATTTTTTATTTTCTTATTTACTAGTTAAAATAACAAAGCAGAAATTTGAAACAGAACAGATAAATTATAACAGATATGTTGATTAGAGAAACCGTGATTGAGCCAACGAATCCAACGTTAACTGGCTGTTGACTGGCTTAAGCCAGTCAACAGCCAGTTAACGTTGGATTCGTCGTTCGTTCACAACCTCGTCAGTTATAACGCCTTCAAAATGCAAGCGTCTGTCTATGGTACTATTACTTTACGGCAGTGACTTATATCGAGATAGATGGTAAAAGTGTACCTACCTTGCGTGTCAAAAGTGCGATCCACGGTCATCGTTTTACGACCTAAGTCAGTCCGCTGGAGACCATTTCCATGCAAACACGCATCACTCGGAAACGAAAATGGTTAACAGCGCAGTGCTTTCTTGTACAAGCTCGTCAATAACATTTACACATCACTATATCTCTCTCTTGACGTCATCTTAGGTACGAAAAATTCGACACGCTAGGTTCTCAGAAGCTCTTGAAGCGCTCTTACGTCTATCTCGATATAGGTATGTGCTTTACGGGGTGCATCTGCGCCTTTAGTACGAGTTGACATTTACTGTCAACGTTTTCGATAACTATCGGATGTTCTACCCATGTCGGTAAATCAGTTTATGGATATGAAAGAGACAAATCGATAGTTTTCGAAGACGATTATACGAGAAGTTTGGCAAACTCTCTTATCTCTCATTTCATATTCCACGTTTCGGCTCCGTAGGTCGTGACTGGCAGGATTGTGGTAGTGGCGATGAAAAGAAATGACTCAGCTTCATTATAGCGGCTGTCCACGGTATTACTCGCGTGGTTCCCTTTCCCGTGTGGATATTGGTATAAAAAACCTATGTTTCTCTCCGTCCTTTCTAACTAAATAACTGCGTTCACGTCCGGCGCAGGACTCTTGAGGCGGACATCTTTTACATCTTTTATGTTTCATTGTGAATCGTGTTTTTTGTTCCATTCTCGTTTGTTTGTTGTTTTTGTTTTGTTTGCGTTTGTAGCACTTTAATTTTTTTTTTCCTTCCCTGCTGTTTATATCCTTTTGTTTTTTTTTATATCATGTCATGGCACCGCATTGAAGTTAGCACAGGCAAATTAAAACCAGACTCTAATAACTTTTTTGTAATTTTGGCAAGGCAAAGGGACCCGGGACTGTGCAGCCTTTCCAATATGCATTTGCTTTTTGTTTTAAATAGTTTTATTTTTTGTTTTTATAATTTCTCTTTTGTTGTATTGCAGTGTTTAATTTTTGTTTGTTTGTTATTTTGTTGTCACCAAATAGGCTCCTCCAGAATACCAGCGTCTCAGTGGCATGCTACGTATGTCACTGTGACATTGCTGAGGATGGGGCCTAGTTGGCCGCGCACTTTTTTTTTACTGTTATTCTTTTTTATTTATGTTATCATTATGCCAATAAATAGTTTTTCTTTCTTTTCTTTCTTTCTTCTTTCTTTCAACTAACTCTATGCCAAAAATCAAATCGATTGGTTGCTTAGTTAGGGCGTGAAGGAAGGACAAACAAACACACTTTCACGTTTATAATATTAGTTAGGATTAAAAATGAATCTTGTGGAAGAGAACAACAATTTCAAGCGTAACAAACGCTCGTTTAAAAGCCGCAGCCCGTGTGAATGCCCCACTAAAATGTAACAAATTTTGACCCTCAAATTGTATCGTTAATTACGTACTAGTTGTAGCCCGCAGCTCTGTTTGTGTAATAAAGGAAATTCTGTACATCTCCACGGACGTAACCTTTAAGGTTGGAACAATTAGTTAATAGCTACTCAATCATTATCTTAATGATTATAATGTGCTTTGAATTTGTGATCGATTACTTTTAGCGTACTTTGTTAGCGCAATCGTAAGATGATCTTGTAATAAAGTGACTTTAATTGGTATATCGTATTACGATTTAAATAAGATTTTCGTGAAGTATTGAATGGTGTACAGTCAACAGCACGACCGATTGTGCACTTGAACTACGAAAAAGATAAGAAGATTTTATTTCTTATGATAAATTTTAAATAGAAAGATATTGGAAAAAATCAACTAAGCCACAAGTGAATTCTCAGATGGGACTCGAACCCACGACATTTGGAAATCCGATCCAATACTCTAACCGCTGAGCTACGGTGGTCCCATCGAAATTCTCCAATACTTTTATATCAATGCTAGGAATATCCTAGTATCGGAAGATATTTTTTTTTCAGATGTTTTTATGATCGATTAAGATGCAACAGCCAATAATTTATATTTTTTTAATTTTTGCGTTTTTCAATGCTATTTTTGTACTTATAATCAACTTTAAATAGAAAAATATTGTAAGAAATCAACTCGGCCAAAAGTGAATTCTCGGGGATATATTGGAACGCCTAATTTTTTTTTGCCTTAATGGCCTTTCGCAAACATATTAAAGAAATTTTTTTTCACACTACTGTCAAAGAACCTAAATTAGTTTAGCCTATTTTCAGTTCGCCTAATTTTTAAGGCATGCGCTTGCATGCCTTGGAGCCAAATTATAACAATGCGAAATAATATATGATGCTAGACAATAATTGACAAAGAAAGACGGCGAGATGAAATTAGGACTAATGATTTTAGGCGTGTCTAAGGGCACCCGAATTCTCAGATGAGACCACTGAGCTACCGATACCTGCGGACCAAAGTGAAAATTCTCCAATACGTTTTTTATCTTTACTCGTAATACGCTGTGGGCAAGCGTTGTCACATCAATGCTAGGAATATCCTTGCATTCGAAAGAAACATAATAGCAGCGTTTTACCTGAAATAAAACGCATATTAAAATACTTACCTCACTGGAAGCTTTATTGAGATAGCACATCCGTTTCCCGTCGGTTTTCTATAATTTGTACTACTCTTTAACCTATATGACTTCCGGTTCAGTGGCGACACCTGGCGGAGCGCGCCAATTTTTTGCTCTTATCATTTTTATAAGCCAAAGCGCGCCATTTTGGTTCATTGGCTCAATTTCACCAGGCAGGAATTAAAGTGAAAGCTTCCAGTGAGGTAAGTATTTTAATATGCGTTTTATTTCAGGTAAAACGCTGCTATTAAATCACTTGACCGTCACTGGAAGCTTTATTGAGACTTGTTTGTTTTCGCCTGGTGATGCCACTGAATAAGTATTTCTGAAAGCAATTTAGTAAACTCAAATAATGTTACTTTTATTAAATCATTCAAGTACACTTTATTTGATATGTTGTTTCATTTGTTTATTTATGCAACGATACAGTAACAGATTATAAAATTACAACATTTACTGAATTCTAAAATTACTCTATTTGTTAATACTTATTTTTTGGTGCTGAATACAAAAAAAAAATTATAAAAAAATAAAATAAAAAAAAAATTTAAATTATTTCTACAAATATTTGCATTATTATACCAGTAAGTCAGTAACTAATAGAACATTGATATAAAAAGTTGGTGTATAGAAATGCAAATTAAAACGCCAATGTGACATAAGAGTATATTGTAAATAAAAATAATCCTTTTTTGAAAATCATATTTTTTTTTTTTTTTTTTATTGTTTGTTAACTTTACATTCTTTCATTTTAACAATTTCAAAAGCTTTTAAATGAAATTATACATTTGTAATATTAATTTGATCAGGAACACATTCTTTATCATCAATCACCTTGTAATCGTGATTCACACATTAATCGAAATAATTTACATATATTTTAATCAACTGGATTGAAGAGACAGCTCAAATTTTTTGAGGTATTCTTTTGCATTACCTCTCGTTGGTAAAATTGTTTAAAAGTGTTTGCCGAACGCCAATTTCCTCGGGCCAGGATATCATCCAGAGCGTGATTATCCATCCAACTCTTTGACGCTACCGCTGCTCGGAAACTGCCTGGAGAGGCTACAATTTGTGCCTCTTTAAAAAGAGATTTTATCCAACCAGCGATTACTGTGCGTGATGCGGCCTTGGACATACCTCGTATTGTAAGAAATAAATTATACGTTTTTGAAGCTATACGTCTTTCATTTAACATATCTATTGTTTTTTCCACCCAAAAAATAGGATCAAGTTTTTGGTTGTTTTTATTTGCCAAGAGTTTCCAACCGGACTGTCTGTGGTCGCTACTATCAGTTTTTGACCCAAACTTAGGCCAAAATGTAATAGTGTCACTGGATTTTTTGTAATGATTTTCATCAACCATAAGTAATGTTAAGTCATGTACGCGGCGACCGGAACAAAGTAAAAGTAATACAGCTGTATGTCGTGATATTTGAAAAAGATTATTTTCATCCAACGAATATTTCTCTAAAAACGAAATTAAGTCGCAGACATTCCAAACTGGAGGTTTGGAAGATTTTGGATTTTTTAAGGCAATAGATTTTAAAACATGTTTCACAAGAACGTGCCCACTTAAATGAGATGACATATCAGCATTACATAATGTAGATACAACCGATTTGTGTAACAAGATGGTATTATATGATAATGTATCTATTAAAAAGAGGTCAGATAGGAACTGAGCTAACTGAGAACCCGTGGGATTGGTTATATCAACTTTATTACGACTAGACCATAATTGCCAACGTTTCCATGCCACTTCATAGGTTCTTAAAGTAGATTTACGCCATGAGTCTTTTAATAGAAGGAGCTGTTCACGGTTCCATGTATTTGTGGCCTTTGTCCACCCCCACATTTCCAAACCTCTAGTATGATGTTCTCGACTTGTGGAGGTGGAAGGCCGGTCGATGTGTCCACTAGGTGATTCTGTAGATTTTTTAGAGTCAGAGGGGCTGCAAGAGCTCGGGCTTTTAGATCTGCGCGCCAGAAGACCTTCTCCCACCGTGGGACCACTATCAAAAATATTCCTGTCGATTGTATCAGGTGTGCTAACACTTTGGGAACCATGAATGGTGGTGGAAATACCCACGCCAGAGGGTAGTGCCACGGGACACTGAACGCGTCGTGAAATAGGGCTTGGTGATCTGTTAGATCTCGAGACACATAGTTGTAAACTACATGAGCCGTTGCAGATGCAAAAAGATCTATTACTGGTGTCCCCCATTTTGCAAACACTATTTCTAGACAAGGTGGGAGCAAATGCCATTCCGGTGTTCGACGACAGCGAGACAGGTGATCGGCTTGACTGTTGTATTTGCCTGGGAGATAATTCATTTCGAGGTGTATTTGATGGTGGTCTACTAAATTCAAAATTCGATATGTTATTTCCATTAGATTCATTGACTTCGTTCCGCCTTCCCTCCGCAAATAAGCGACAGCTGTTTTGCTGTCGCTTTGAATGAGGACCGTGCTGTGACTCAATTGTTGGGCATGACTTTTGAGAGCATACAATATTGCTAACAACTCTTTCTGGTTGCCATGGCGAATTTGGTCTTCTTGAGACCAATGACCCGATAGCTCTATGTTGTTTAATTGAGCACCCCAAGCCAGGTCGGACGCATCCGTTACTAAGAAATTTGTTGGAGGAGGGTAATGTAATGGCGTTGATAGGTGATAATTTTGAAGCCACCACTGCAGTTCGTGCTGAACATCTGGCGGTAGAATGCACATTTTTTGTGGCCGGTTTAATAATGAAATCATCAACTTTATCAGTTCTCGATGATGCAGGCGACCTCTCGGTACTACAAAACTGGCAAAATTTAGTAGCCCTATTAACCTCTGCAAGTCTTTTAAGCACATTTTTCCCTGTTTCAATGCTTGACTTACCTTTTCTTTTATGCTCACAATTTTGTCTTTTGGAAGGGATTTTAGATTGTCCCACGGTCGCCACTCCACACCAAGATAAATTATTCTTGGTTGTGGGGAAAGAATTGACTTCTTGAAATTTATTTGCCAACCCAGTTTCTCCAATGTTTCTATTACAATATTGACGTGAATTCGTAGTGAATCCGCATTCTGGTGTACTATTAAATAGTCGTCGAGATAAACTATTATTCTCATGTTCCACCTTTCTCTTAATATTTGGGCTATCCAATTTGTGAGTACAGAAAACACTTTGGGAGCCGTGCTCAGACCAAACGGAAGACAAGTGGTTTCTAGTAACTCTTGGTTGTAAATAATGCGTAGAAACCTTCTTTGAGATTCTGTTATTCTCAGATGGAAGTACGCCTGCGATAAATCCAGTTTGCACATCCAATCTTGCGGTTGAAGGAAATCTGGGATGCGATAAATGTTTATCAAATGGAATGGCTCCGCTTTGACATACTCGTTTAGAGCTTTGAGGTTGAATATGGGTCGAACTGACCCGTTTGGCTTCGGTACTAGAAACATTGGAGAAATATAGCTTGGCGAGAGCGGAGCTTTCACCAGGATACCTTGCCTTTTCATTTGATTTATTATGGTGGTCATTTCTCCTGAAAGTGGGGTCTGAAATGGACTTTTTGTTACATCTGGATAAATCAAGGGAGGTTTTTGAGAAAAAGGTATGCGATAACCTTGGATTAGTTTTAAGATTACATGTGGTGCCCCCATTATTTGCCATTGATTTTGATAATTTATTAACTGCCCTGCTTGGAATTCCATGCAGTCATTTGTATCTTTTTGTATTATCTCTGGCACTTCGAGTAGCGTTGGAACGTCCTCGACTATTTCCACGTTCGGGCCGCGAGCCTCTGTTGTGAAATGAACCCCTTTTTATGTTTTTATTATTTCCATAAGAACTATTATTAAAGGCTTGGTTTCTATAAGAATAAGGGTTTTGTTGGTATGCACCCCGCGAGGGTGTGTTATTAAAGGCATGAGTAGGAACGCCTGACTCATAATTCCCATAAATGCCACGCGATGGCACACTTGCCTTTTTAGTACCTTGGCCCCGCGAGAGCCTGTATGATTTAAAAACATCATTTTTTAAAGGCCAAAAAACTTTACGAACTCCTCCAGCTTTTTCAAGTGTTGAAGTGAAAGGTACAGTATTAAATAGGTGACTTTCTGATGGTGGTATTTTATTTAAGGCAGCTTTTATCAGAGGATCCTTAACATGCTTAGTAATATTTTCTCGTCGCATTTCAACCGTTTCAGCTCTATGACCACACGTTAATTGTAACAGATCAGAAGATGTTTTATGAAAATCACCTTTTAAAAATAATTCATCAACCTTCTCAGTTAAATTTTCAGAATTAACAGTTGTATTCTTAGACCAAGAAATGAGTTTTCGTATATTTTCTTGCAACGATTCTTTTTGCTTAAGTATGCAATGTGTAATTGCTGCGTATGCCTTTTCAGTATGTTGTAATTGTCGCGAATTATCATAATTTTTTACCTCGTCGTTTGTTTCCAGGTCTACGAAACCTGGGTTATGATTGTATAATTTTTGGGTATCATTATATCTAACGTCAGACCAAAACTCAGTGCCGAAGCGTTGCACTTCAGTAAACATTTTTAAAAATTGATCAGAAGTTTTTGGAATAGTAGGTTCTTTTAATTTAGTTTCGATATCAAAAGTAAAATCTTGATCTAAAGTTTCGTTGACATTATTATGTAATGTTTCGTCTAAATGCGGTTGTTCGTTGACATCCTTTTGGTCATACAATTCATCACTAACTCCAGATAAAATGGATAAATGCTCCTCGAAATCAGTATTATTCGGATAAGGATTAGCATTGTTCATAATATGGTTACGAAGTTCACTCATTTCTTGGAATAATTGATTTAATTTACGGGATGAATGATTTTTGCGCTTACTTCGTTTATTGCGATGCCGGCGTGATCGCTTTTTGTTGCTCTCGGACGATGACGAGCTTGATCTGCTACTGCTGCTGCTACTGGATGAGCTGCGGCTGCTTCGATCGCGTTTCCGCTTGCGGTTTTCTCCACTGGGTCCAGCAGTTTCTTGTTGCTCAGAGACGTCCATTGTTATAGCTGAAGATTGTTATTAAAGTGATTAATTCTTAGTTTAACTTTATTCTAAGTATTTTAAAGGACGTTAAACCTTTTTTCGGAAAAAGTAAAATGTTACTTTTAAAAGCTAAACACTTAATTTATTTATGAAAATATTGAATATTCTCAGCAAAAGACGAATTCATATTAAAATCTATGTAGTACTTTGACGAACAAGCTCTTAATAGGTAAATCATAAAACACTTTATATCATAAACTCGTTCGTTACCCCATCCTTTATAAAATTCACAAAAATCAAGTTTGTACCATTTACTGTCTTACCTTTTAGCAACAGTAAAAACATGAAATTAATCACAAAACATCGCATTAGTCACAAAGGAATCGATTAATCCTTTTCACAAAAAAATTAAAAACATGGAATTTATCTGTGTAATTATTTTCACAAAAAACAATTGATTATTCCATTAACAGAATCGGAAAAGTGAAAACATGAAATTAATCATGCATAATTGTGATCACAAAATGAATCCATTTACTTAAAACGTAAAACTACTAAAAATTATCATTTCATACGAACGGAAAACCGTTAAATTAAGGAAAAATTATATCGTACTTACAGGTTTTTTCCCACCTTCACTTAACTTGAAACGAATTTCACTTTGCTTTAAAACAAATTTAAATTATTTCGTAATAGAGTAGGACTCACATAAATTTGGACAGATCGATGCGCTTGCACGTGTTATCACGACGGGAAAGAAAACGCCAATGAACCAAAATGGCGCGCTTTGGCTTATAAAAATGATAAGAGCAAAAAATTGGCGCGCTCCGCCAGGTGTCGCCACTGAACCGGAAGTCATATAGGTTAAAGAGTAGGACAAATTATAGAAAACCGACGGGAAACGGATGTGCTATCTCAATAAAGCTTCCAGTGACGGTCAAGTGATTTAATATAAATAAATAATAAATAAATAATTGCATACAAACACACCAATTATCTAGCCCACGTTAAGTTTCATTAAGAACTTGTGTTATGGTTACTAGATAACGGATAAACATACTTATATACTTTTTTTTTGTAAATACATACATAATATACATATTAAACACCCAGACCAAGACAAATAGACATGTTTATGCACACAAATATTTGTCTTGTCCGGGGATCGAACCCGGGACCTCTGGCGCAGAAGGCAGGCTTAGTACAGGGGTAAACAGGTCGTCAAATAATGTTTTAATAATGTTTTATTCGTTCAATTATTTTAATTTGATAAGTGAATCATTTTATTATGATGTATACTTAAGAGTTATTCTTATGCAATAGTGTTTTCATCACAGTCTAGCTTTTGAATTTTTTTATCTGTCCCAAAGCCGGTCCCGCCCTACTATAAAAATGACTGCGCTTACATTAATGCGCCTTTGAAGATGGCTTTGATGGATGGTTCAAAAGTTATTTAATAATCTTTCACTGTGGGCTACATATGTAGCCCGCGTGAGCGCTCTAGTTTTAAAATAGTATCGAGAAATAAAAAAGCCTAAAAATACGAAAATACGGACCATTAGATCTTAGTTCGTGAAATATAGCGCGTTAATTAGCCGGAAAAGTTGTTTTATTTCAATGAACAGCGCGCGCCAAAACTTAAGATGTGACTATTAAAATAGTAATCGGACCTCCGTGGTAGAGTGGCACGTACACCGGTTTCGGAGTTAGCGACACCCTGAAACCGGTCCTGTTCGAATCCCGGTAGCACCAAATATTTGGGCGTTTATTTATTTTTCTACACAAATATACTTACACCATCATCTATGTATAATTATATGTATTTATATCCATTACTCTAGTATCCCGTAACACACGCCTTAAGTGCTTACTTTGGGGCTTGGTTAATAATTGGCGTGAGAGTAAGAAATATTTATTGACTAGCGGCCACCCGCGGTTTCGCCCGCGTGGTGATAAAAAGTAGCCAATGTTTTAAATCAGGCTTCATCTTCTACCTGAGTGTCAATTTAATACAAATCGCTTCACTATTTTTTGCGTTAAAGAGTAACAAACATCTTCACAAATTTTTATCACATTATTATATTTCGGTCAATTATTTTTAATTAAAATAAAAATAATTTTCAAAACATACCATGTTTTTTTTTTTTTTTTATAAATGAAATTACATCTGCAGGCTCCTGGTCCGCACTTTTTTTATTTTGAGTTTAATGTTATTTTGTTGAAATACAAATTCTTACATACTATTACACTATCACAGTTACTCCGCGACTAAAATACTACATGTAAAGTGATTTTGTTATTTTGATGTTATTTTATTTTAATACAATTTGTGTCACAGTTCTAGAGGTTCCTTATGGACTAGGGTTAGTGTTTCTTAGAATTACATAGGTATTATAATTTTTTTTTTTTTTTTTTACTTAAATATGTATATGTTGTTGTAGTAAAGTCAATTTGTTTTATTGGAAAATATATTTATATATATATATATATATATATATATATTTTTTTTTTTAAACATACCATGTTTGGATATGATACATTTTAATATTTTTTTTGTAAAATATGGCTCAAATTATTAATAATATGTTCCTATCAAGCCCTGAGAAAGCTATTTTGAAAATATTTAAATTTTGTATTATTTTTCATTATCCAAAAAGGATTTTTAATTTTTTCGAAACTAGTACTATATTAGAATTTCCAAAATTTCTTTCTTAGAGTTACAAATAAGGTTATAACGTATCATTTGAGGTATATTTTACAAAAATAATTCAACCACATAGTACCGAATCCCATGTTTTTAACATAATTTGCAGGATTTCATTAAATTTCAGGGTGTACCGCTCTAGGACTATTCACATCTATATATATAATACGGCAGTGAAGCCGCTTCTCCTCCTAAACTAAAAGTCGCACAATCAAGTGCAATACACCGTTAGAAAGGTATTTGTCTGAAGTGGTCGGATAAGTCGAGAAATTTAGCAAAAACTCAAATCTAGAGCGATTTAAACCGGAGTTAATGGATTTTTAAATTGAATATAAAAAATGTGTTTTTTGCGCATTATGCGCACACGGGTTGCTCGTTTATAATATTAGTAGGAAGAATAACCAGCGGCCGCCCGCGGTTTCACCCCCGTGGTTCGCAGTTCGTAAAAATATCGGCATAAAAAGTAGCCTATGTTTTAATCTAGACTATCCCCTATCTGTGTCCCAAATTTCATCCAAATCGGTTCAGTAGTTTTTTCGTGAAAGAGTAACAAACATCCTCAAAAACTTTAGTTTTCATAATATTGGTAGGATTTATTATTGACATTATAAAATAGCTAATCTTTGACCGATTTGCTTGACAAAACGTGAAATCATCGAAATTCAATCAACTATTGCATAACGAATTTTCTTGTACATACGAACATACATTACTTAACCTAGAAATTATATCATAACTAACATAGAAATCATAATGCTTACATTTTTGTAGAGTAATCATTCTAATGATCTAAAAATGGATGGGTTCAAAATTATTCAATTCATCATAAATGTCGAATATTTTGGTAATTAGGGTAAGTTAGTATAGTTAACCAATATGTTATACAGATTTTGTAATTCTATTAACACTTAAAAGTAGTCATACGTTCGGCTTTTACGAATTTAAAATTACGTATTTTTCCTCATACTAAAGTTTAGAATATGACCATTGGCTTTTCTCATAAGTAGTAATAAAGTGATTTGATTCAATGTCACTTTGTAAAAATAATGCTGAATTAAAATGTACCTATAATGATAATATTACATTTGTGTGCGTGAATGGTATCAAATATTCACAGTTTAAAGTAGGATTATTTTTCAAAGTGACATTGGCACCTGTCAAATTACTCTACTGGAGAAGTAATCCGACTATGTTTCTGTGGAAAACGGAAGAAGCCAAAACTATAAAGAAAAAAAAAGCCGTCTATAACAGCTAACAGCTGACGTACATTAATTTTTTTCTTTCGCTCACAGTTTAGCACGGAAATTTGTCGAAACTGACTGAATTCAGGCTGTTTTAGAAAATCCTTAAAATTCTTTAATATAATAAAAAGAGTCATTTAATCGAAATAATAATAATAATAAAAAGGATTTTTCCTAGGAGTAAAACTCTTTACAATTTCATTTATGTTTGCTTAGATTTGCATTACTTGTGTGCTTCTATGTTTTTCAACATACTCGCAAATGTTTTTGATAAAAATAATATTAACCAAGTACAATTTAGTTTATGATTTTTAAATTTTGCATTTTCAATCCTATGTATCGTTTATGATAAACTAGCGGTGGCCCGCGGTTTCACCCGCTTGGCTCCGGTTGCCGTAGGAATATTGGGAGAAAAATAATCCTATGGTTTAATCTAGGCTATCAACTATCTCTGTGCCAAATTTCATCCAAACCCGTTAAGTATTTTTAGCGTAAAAGAGTAACAAAATTTTAAAATTTTTTTTATGACTCTAAATATATTATACCTAAATTTTAAAGTAGGATTTTAATAGAAAAATATTAACAAAAAAAACTCGGCAAGGGTCGGTAGTTCAGTGGTTAGAACAGCGGGCCGGAAACCTAAAGGTCGCAGATTCGAGTCCCGTCTGAGAATAACTTGTGAGCTAAGTCGATTTTCTGTAATATTTTATATTAAAACTTATTACATATTTAGTTTTTATTGTGGCTCAACAGTTCATAAGCCCCTACACAATGTATCCTTCTAACAATGCACTGTTGCTCCATCATCCTCGCTAATTTTTGTTGGTACTTTGCTTTATTGTCCGTGAACACTTTTAGTTTTGTTTTTAGTAATTAGCGAATTGCTATTGCGAATATTTACTTTTTTGCATAATATTTCAATTCTGCAACCCCTTAATGTTTGAGAAGATTTGTAGGGTTAACACATTCAGCCTAAGATTGTCGGCTAGCTATTAACCTCTCAGGCTCCAGATTAGGAGATACAGTAGATATTCCATTATTCTCTGGATACCGGTGTCCTGCTAGCAAATGACGCATACATTCATAAATTTTTCATTGCATTAACTTTTATATTTCAGTGATTGGTTAATAAAAGCGGTTCCAAAACGCCAAAAAAACTTCTTGTCGATTAAAAAAAAACCAGACAAGTGCGAGTCGGACTCGCTCACTGAGAGTTCTGCACAAATTTGTAGGTACTTAAGTACATATTATTCTAGTTCAGGAATCGAGTCTCTTATTTCAAATTATTCCCGAAACTTTGTTTCCATAATTAATTACTAAATTTTTTCTATGATTGAATTACGAGTAGTGTATAGTTTTCAGATTTTTCCCTGTAAAAGAAGATATTACTTGCCCAATTTTATAGTTCTAGGTCAACGGGAAGTATCCCATGAATTTTGGTATATTTGAGAGAGTCGAAATATACGTTTTTGTGGCATAAACGAACCTTCCTCTTTTTTTACTTTTACTTGCAAGTTTGATTTTTTCACAGATTTACCAGACTGATGGCCTAATATATGGTTTTAATTTTAGCTCGATCCCTACACGCGTTCCCAAGTTATTCCCGAAATTTAGTTTCCAAAATAAATTCTATGTTTTTATGATTTAATTACAAATAAGCACATCTTAAGTTCTTAGTAACATCTTCGCGCACTCATAATTGAAATAAAACAACTTTTGCGGAGTATTTAGTGCGATGTATTTACCCGAAGTATATATTTGGTACTACAATTTTTACTACAAGTTTCGGCACCTTTTCAGTTGCCGTGGGTTGACTGACGTCGGGAAACCAAAAAACCGCAAATAAACCACAAAATTATAGTAACAAATATATATTTCGGGTATATACATCGCACTAAATACTCCGCAAAAATTGTTTTATTTTAATTACAAATGTTTAGTTTTTAGTTTTTTTCCTGTACTTGTAGTAAAAGACGATATTACTTGCCAAATTTTATAGTTCTAGGTCTACGGGAAATTACCTATGAAGTTTGATTTTTTACACCTTGAACAGACTATTGACGTGAATATATGGTTTTAATTTCAACTCGATACCTTCACGCGTTCCCGAGAAAAAGGGAGACAGACGGACGGACGGATGAATAGACCGACAACAAAGTGATCCTATAAGGGTTTCTTTTTTTTATTTTAAGGTTCGGTACTATAGAAAAGAAGAAAATTATAGGCCACGAGCAGATGGATATTATCAACTGAAGTTGATTATTATTATTATGATTACAAACACTTACATAGTTGAACTTCTGCTTTCTGATTATCTACTGTGGCATCGACCATTGTGAGAGTCAAGAATTTGAATCAAGATCTAAATATCTAATGCTGCAACGATAATCCGAATCTCCAGTACTTTGCACAAGAATTCTTTTTATGTAATTTTGACTCAATTGAAGGCTGATTACAATTTGCTGTCAAAAACACATCAATAGACTACACCAGACCTTTGCATTACGAAAAACTTCCTTATTACGAATGCAATAAGAGTGATGGAGGTGTAAGTTAACTGTGCACTATTCGGCAAATATAGTTTAATTTGGATCATTTCCGTTGCGCAGTTCAAAGTTGGATAGGTTAAGTTCACGCAATACATAAAATTATCTTAATAAGGATGTTATTTATTTTACCAATGGTTGCAACATTGCTTTTCATAGTTTATAATGGAGAACGAAGAAAGTACTGCAATAAGGTAAGCACATAAAAATGGTTTTTTTATGATAGTAAGCATCATGATAAGGTTTTGTATGATTCTAAAAAGGGTGTAAACAATCTACGAGTAGCTTCCCGGTCAACCAGTAGTTTTTCGGGAAACTCGTTTTTGAAAAGTAATAAGATTGAAGCAATAATTTATTGTCATCAAAGAAAATACCTACAAATGTTCTATTATTTTATTATATAATTACATGTGATGTAAACTTTTCCTATAGTTAAATCTTTATATCTTTGAAACAAACGCTACTTAAAAAAGCTACCTACTGATCGACCGGGAAGTTCCTAGTCTTCAATAGTTCATCATCGGCCCTTTTCACCGTCTCCACTGGGGAGGCACTGGGCTAATGGATAAATAAGGAGAACACAAAAATAAGTTATTACTGTAACCTACCACGCGGTCCTAATGCGGATTGGTGGGTGTTTACGTCTGTAAATGCAGCGGGACCTAGTAAGGTAATTATATCATCAATTTCAAATCTTGCGCAATATTATCTTTCAAAAAACAGTGCACAGTTCTAACTTAACCAATTAATGTTTAAAACTCTTTAATTTTATATACTGGAAAAAGACTACTGGATACGACAAGGATATTATTTCTGTGATTGAAGAATCGACAAGAAAGTCGAATGACTCGCCAATAGCGTGGAAAAAGGAATATACTAGAAAATTTCGACGGGTCCTCATAAGTCGGTAGCATAACTGGTAGTGCATTGGGCCGGATTCCTAAGGATGTATAGTATATTTTTTATTTATATTTATTACAATTAATGTTTTAGTTTTAAAATGCTTGGTTGGTTTGTTTATTTTTTTATTTCACACTTGAGTTACTGCAAAGGTATCATTTGTATTATACTTTATCTTAATGATGATTTTGACAAATAACCTGCACAAAATTCACAGTAATGATTATTTCGAAGATGAGTAATCTATGCTATATTTAAGGTTGTTCTCATGTACTTAGAAGGTTAGGCATTCTATTAGCCTAGGTCTTATTATTATAAACGACCGTAACTAGACGATCTATTTTATGTTGAAAATGACCTTTTAATATACCGAACTTAAGTTAGCGATCTCGTCTTTATTGCAATATAAATAGTAATAATCATTTTTATCGATATGAATCAAAAGTATTTCAAGGTCGAACTGTAATAACGTTCACTGTACGTGACGTGCTGTTTACTGTACTTACATAATTTTCTTACTACGGTTAACTGGATTTACCTACACAGACTTATTGTACTGTCTTTTTTTATATTGAAGATCAAGTAGAAGCGAGAAAAATCATGTAAAATTATAAACCACCAGCGGCCGCCCGCGATTTCACCCCCGTGGTTCCCGTTCCCGTGGTAATACCGGGTTTAAGGTGGTACGACTTCCATACAAACAAACATTGCACATTAATTGGTTCATCATACATTAATAATTCGTAAATACATGTGGAACTAACTCGTTTCAGTTATTTGTTTGCGCGAAATTATTAAACAAATGTACTTTCATACATGAGGTACATAAATGCGATGAGTCACACACGCATACCTAGAATTATTGAAATTATAAGATATTAGTTTATTCGTGATTTATGTATGAAGGTATTTTTTTTTTATTATTTCGTGTAAACAAATAACGGAAACGAGTTAGTTGCGCATGTATTTATGAATTATTAAGGTATGATAAACCAATTAATGTGCAATGTTTGTTTCTTGGACGAATTAACCACTGGACACGAAACCCGAGAAGAATGTATGAAATTACGATCAACCAATTCTTGCGGGGGTGAGGGGCGATTACTAATGTCTAATAATGAGAGTAGTGCTTGAAGTAATCGATAATTTTTTTATCGATAAGTAAGGAGTGAATGAATGAACCTATTGAGTTTAATAAACCATGTGTGTTTTAAAGAAATTAGTAAGTTAATTGTTTATTTCGTGGAAAAATAAAAAGCACGATAAGTAAGGAGTGAATGAATGAACCTATTGAGTTTAATAAATCATGTGTGTTTTAAAGAAATTAGTAAGTTAATTGTTTATTTCGTGGAAAAATAAAAAGCACCTAATAATATGAAAACTTCATTAAAAAACCCCTCAAATTCATTAAAACTATAAAATATGGTTTCCAAAGCGTGTGTTTGGGTTTTTTCGTGAAAAATGGGTAGATACATGCAACCTGATACTAAATGAAAGCGCGACTCTCCCGGAATCCTCAATCACTGAGGAACTGGCTATCTTACCTTAACTGCCGGAACGGACTTAGATAAATAGTAGTCCTAGCCGGCAGACTGACAATTTACTTACTAACACTCTTTATGTGAGTAAAAATCATTAATATTTGGTTTATATAATAATATAATTCATTATTTACATTAACTTCTTCTTCAATCACTCGAGCTTTTTTATATAAAACAAAATATGGGTAATTAGTTCATTACAGAACCTTTGTATAGGACATACACAATAGCAACCCCTCCATAAGTGTTTAATTTTATAATCGATTGCAATCCTTTTCAAAGGTCAAATAGTTGTGGCGCCATGCTCGTATAATATGTACCTTTTAAATGAAAAATTTAAAGGGATTGTGATAGATTTAAAATTAGACAATTAGCCCCCGGTGTGCTTCTCGAGCTGTGTCATCTCGTATTCGACATTTTCTTTGGAGCAAAAAATCTAAGTATACTAAAACTTACTAAAAATATTCATCGACATTATAGGATTGTCAAAGATCGTTGAGACTAAAACATTTTATTTTCTCATTCATTTCTTACATTTAAGAAATATGCATATTTGTAAGAAAAAATATAAACTTGTTTTCACTTTATTAAAGATCTCAAAACTTACGCCACCGTATAAAATTAGCACAACCTAAACCCAAATTAGAAATAGTAGACTAGCATTTGGATAGCGTATGGTCCAGCATACGCTATGACAGTTTTAAACAACAAACTCCCAGAAGTTATCAACAAAACATCGCATATAAATTACCTATATTTAAGAAAAAGCCAAGGCAGTTTCTTTCTAGCAACTACTAGCTGAAATACTAATTGCAAGAATTATTGTAGTTTTAAGATTATTTTACTTGAATATAATAAAACGATATTTAAATTAAAATAATTAAAGATGAAAAAATAGTATAATATAGCTTACGTACATACATTATATAATATAAATATAATTAATTTTATTCTTGCTGTGACCTAACAAGGTCTATGTTAGAAACAAATAATAAATGTAACCACCAGTTATGATAAATTTTAACAAGAAGAATATTGAACAAATGAACTCGGCCACAAGTGAATTTTCAGATGGGACTTGAACCCACGACCTTTGGGAATCCGGCCCACTGCTCTTACCAATGAGCTACCGAGACTTGCGGACCACTGTCAAAATTCTCCGATACTTTTATACTTTTAATATGCTGTAAGAATATCCTTCCTTGCATTCGAAAGAGAAAAAAAACAAATGTTTAACGATCAATTATGATGCAACAGCTAATAATTTATGATTTTTGAATTTTTGCGTTGTCAATGCTATTTTTATACTTATGATAAATGTTAAATGTTAATGTACAACACACTATGATAATGTACAACATAAGTCTAATACTAAAAAACAATACCGTGACTGATTGATAGGCAACGCACAGCCCAAACGGCTAAACCAATTAAACTGAAATTTTGCATACAGGTTCCTTTAACGATATTGGCGAGCACTAAGGAAGGATGTTTTGATATTACCACGGGAACGGGAACCATGCGGGTGAAAAAAGCACCTTTTTTAAGTTTGAAGCTATATTTAAAATATAACGAGCTCAAAGTTCGTAGGGTTGCGTCGTATAATTACAGAGTTCCTATAGTTATCTTCTGGCTCCATCATCAGACCTTAGATGTTATTTAAAACCTGAGTCCTCGTCCATGTTATCTCCCTACGTACCGGTTCCACCCAATTTCTTCTTGTTAGGGGTTCAACTGTAAATCTGAAATTAATTTGAATAGTTCCTACATTAAAATTGGATTCGTTCGTTCATTTACATACATCGATATGTTTATCGATATGTTCAAGCCCTATACGACATAAAAATGACAATTGATTGAATGAGTGATACATATAACCCAACCAAATTACTTATGCAATATCTTTGAAGAATTTACACGTACAATGATTACTTTTTGAAATGACGTATTACATTTTGTTTACATACCAAATTTTATTTATTTTACGAAAAATTGCTACTCTAATAGATTGAAATTATACTTACACGTGAAAAGAAAAATGCTTTGATTGTCCGGTATGTTTTTTACAAATTAACTCAGCGTATTTACCCATTTTTGAGATAATGTTCCACTTCGAGATCTCGCGTCATACTGACAACGCCATATTGCTTACTGTGTCTAAAAGGCAGGGTAAGTGACAGAGGGGTAAAGGCGAACGCGGTCCTCGTTACGCGTCCAGTGGTTAATTCGTCCAAGGTTTGTTTGTATGAAAGTCGTACCACCTTAAAGTATCCTACGTTTTAATCCAGGCTATCAACCAAATCCGTTCAGTAGGTAGTTTTGACGTGAAAGAGTAACAAACATCCATCCAAAGATCCTCACAAACTTTCGCATTTACAATATGGAATATAATAAACCGGCGACTAAAAATTATTAGGTTGGGGCAGCAGAAATAATAGGTTGGCAGCGGAAAAAATAGGTTTAGGTTAGGTTAGATTGGCGACTAACCCCCATATTCTAAGTCGTTCCTCCAAAACCTTTTACACTCCACTCAATCTCGTCGTAGGTAAAAATGGTAGTGTGCACTAGGCCTAACACGGAGTGGCTACGTACTCTTTGGCTCCTCCAGGTCCTTACGGAGTTATGACTTAGAATACCGATTTCGAGGAGTATTTCGAAGAGGTTTTCAATGAGTTTTCGTTAAGTCGAGGACGAGTAAGTTTTGGAGGAACGACTTAGAATATGGGTGTAAGTTGCCAACCTATTATTTTTGCTTCCCCGAAAAGTTTTTTAGTCAACACATTAAATACATTCCTTACAATATTAGTAGGCTAGATCTCCTGCTGCTTTATCCCCTAGTATTAGAAAATGTATAACGGTGGCTTATATTTGACGCCTGGTTGTCCGATGGAAAAAGGGAGATGGTGGAATTACGGTGTTCAGTTCAGCTGCACACTCACCAAATTGACAATTTCATTACAATACTTGCAAGACCTGCCACAATAGTCTCATTTCAGAGGAAATTCATGGCCATTACCGTATTGCGTCTGGTCTCATCGTTTGAGTCCATAACCTCAATGCTGGTTAGTAAAAACGACATATTAGTTTTTGCGTCAGGTCGAGACGGTCACTAGGCTGATGTAAGGATCGCGTTCCACGAGAGTGAGGCAGGAATTAATCATTTTCCTTTGACTGACTACATTTTTGGTAAATAACTTCAATGCTCAGTAAATGCCAAAAATGTTCGTCGAAATAGTAATCATTTTAAATAAAAATAGGGTTATAACTTTTAATTTTGCATTTCACAATGCTAGTTTTATGTGATAAAGATTAAACATAAAAATATATAATAACAAAGCAACTTGTCTCATGTCACCCTGACGGGATTCGAACCCGCGTCCTTGGGAATCCGGCCCAATGCACTAACCAATTATGCTACAGAGACCTACGAGGACACGTCGCATTTTTCTAGTATATTCACCTTACTACGATGTTGGCCACCGTCGTTTCATCAATGAGAGAAATATCCTGTCTCTCATTGATGAAACGACGGTGACGACAAAAGATACACTTTAATGGTGCAAGTAGTTTAATATAATTCTTACGTTTAGTTAAAACCGTTCAGCACCTACCCACATTTCATATATAACTATAAAATGTAGACAAATACCGAATAATTTTAACGTCACAATAACAAAATATGTTCCTATAATTTGCATTATATATATAATATGAGTAGATATAAAAATAAACAAGCATACCTACAAAAACTTTGAACAAGAAAGAATAAAAGAAAATCATTGAAACATATAAGTACTATTTATGATTTTTAAGTTTTGCATTTTCAATGCTATCTTATATAATAAACTTTTAAAGAAAAATATTCGTATTTATTCATTAAAGTATGTATGTACTGCTATAATATATGTTAAAGTCAGTAATGATGATGTTAGATGGAAAATGGAGTAAGAATGTGAGAAAGTTGTTGATATAAGTAATATTTATTCATTTGTTTTAGATGATTGTTTTTATTTCAATTTAGTTTTTAGTCTGTAGCCTAGTAGTTTATGCATGCATGTCAATACACTACAAGTATGTTATAAAATATTAGGGATCCCATTAATTTGTTGTCTCCATCTCGCATAGTGCCTACAGTGATCAGCACGCTACGATGCGCCGTGTCATAATATTAAATTAAATAACAATTTGTCAGAGTTCCCATATTAGATTATGTCATACGAATCATTAGATGAAGGTTTCTATCACGCACTATGCGCACGCGATGCACCAAAGTGATTTATGTCGTATCTATTTGTATGAACAAATACTTATAGGTAGTTATGAGTTAACAGTTTATACCTGTTGCTCTAGACTAGAATAACTAAGTTTCAACTAAAAGAAGAAGAGAGAGAACTTATAAGGTGAAAATATTCAACAATTATGTAAAAACAAAATTTTTTTAGACTTTTTATGCAGCAACCTTAATTTTGACGAGACAAAATAAAAGAATAATAATAAGCAAGTAAATATTTCATTAATCATTAACGCCCGAAATTAATAACCTATCGGTAGATATGGATAACGCTATCTGAGATAGTTGCATAGGATACTAGTTTCATTGCCTAGCAACCGTCGTTATTCTGGTCATATTAACAAAAATATCCTAGGCAACTATCTCAGATAGCCCAATCCATATCTACAGATAGGTTATTAATTTCGGGCGTTACATTCTGTCAAAACATTGCCAAAAACAAAAGTCTGTTGTAAGGCGTACTTACACAAACCTCCTTCAAATTGTCCAATAAAAGAATGATTGCTTCCCACTAAGCTCCCTAATTCGTCATAATAATCAATGAGCCTACTCAAACAGCCTTGTTTAGAAACAAAGCCATGGACGTGTCGATAATTAACGAAAACAACGATTATTGTAACAAAACAAATGAATACGAGCTTTAAGACAGGGCCGCATTTGTCTGTCATTTAAAAGAATAATCTTCTCATGTTAATCTTAAAACTATAAAAGGTGTTTTTTTTTTTACAGACAATACATACCTAATATCGGTTTAGATTTTAATGAACCAGAACAGTATACCTGACCAAAGAAAGAGTATATATATAAATAAAGAGAGATATTTTTATGTAGCAAAGAGAGATTGTGATTGTGACCTTTTTGTTTACGCTTTCTCTCAGAAATAACTGAACACACAAGTATTTTGTTAAATCAAGTATTTCACTTGCTCAATACTTTGTCAATACTATTAAAAAATATATAATTACCTTGTCACGTACCATGAAACTAAAAAAAATAAGAAATATAAGAGGCCCTCTTCTTGAAGTACTAAGTCCGATCCTGTATAAATATGAATAACGCTCAAAACCTCTATGTATGGAGGCAGAATCAATAAACTATCTAAACAACTCTCATAGCAATTTCACTCTTACTGCATTACAATAAGATGTATTGTCGGCCATTTAATTTTGTACAACAATTAAATTTCTCAAAAAAGTATTAAGAATTTTTCACGCTAGTGATTAATTTGATTGGAGAGGTAGTTCTGTTATGGACATATAAACATAATAATATTATTTTAGTGGAAGTATAATTGAATTGACACAATTTGTTAGACACGTTTTTGTAGAAAAGGTATCATTTCATTATGATATAATTGTTTATTCTTATTTTGCAATAGCGACGGATCTGCTAAGGCGATATACGATCGTCTTTTATCGCGGCAGTTAAGCAACTTTCGCTATGGTCGGTTTGGGATGGGTGACCAAAGCTTACTAGCTCGAACTTCTTCGTGCACCGTAAGACATGTTTGTAAGTCGATCCTAACTGCATTTTTGTCATTAACGTCCATAATTATTTTCGGTCCGCACAAGTTTTATTTTAGAATTAGCTACTTTCGGATTTCTTTATACGTCATCTGGGGACACGGCAGTGTCCCCGCCAAGACGGAGCCAAGAGAAGCGCAAGGGTAGGTTGGAAAAAAGGTGAGTAGTTGCGCCGTTTTGTTACTACAAGAACTATTGTGTAGCAGAAAAGTGATGAACACTTATAATTTTTTCACCTTACGCCCAAGTTAAGGTAGCAATGGCCAAGCCGCATATTTTGGCTAAAGTGTAGAGTTTGTGAAATTAGGGTTTGTAGAGTTAGGGCGTGTAGAGTTAGAAGCTTGGCTCTACTCGAGATTTGATAACTTTTTGTCAATGCGAGCGATACACGTATGGTGACGTCATTAACATTTGTACATGAAAATGTTTTTGGTGGGTTTACTTATTTCTTCTGGTCTAAGCTTGGTCCATATCCCAATATTAAGGAAGTCTTGTTAGTTAGTGTGTTATTGACAATGATTAAATATCTAATTTTTTGACTTGACTTTTGACGACCTGTTTGGCGCAGGGGTACTAACCCCACCTTCTGCGACAGAGGTCCCGGGTTCGATCCCCGGACAAGACAAATATTTGTGTGCATGAACATGTCTATTTGTCTTGGTCTGGATGTTTAATATGTATATTATGTATGAATTTACAAAAAAAAGTATATAAGTATGTTTATCCGTTAACTAGTATCCATAATACAAGTTCTTCATGATACTTAACGTGGGCTAGATAATTGGTGTGATTGTATGGAAATATTTATTTACGTACATCTTATGTTTTGGCGCGCACTGTTCATTGAAATAAAACAACTTTTACGGTTATCAAACGCGCTATATTTCCACGAACTAAGTTGTGATTGTCCGTATTTTTGGTTTTTTAGGGGTTTTTTGATTTTCCCGACGTTTCGGCACCTTTACAGCTGCCGTGGTCACGGGATGACTGATCATCCTCAAAAAACTTAAAAATACAATTACAACTTAGTTCGTGGAAATATAGCGCGTTTGATATCCGTAAAAGTTGTTTTATTTCAATATTTATTTATTTATTATTTATCTAATCAAAGGTCTTTAAATTTTACAACTGTTCAGTTTTTCTATTACTTAACATATCCTATTAATTCAATACTTTTTTCATAGACTTAAGAAAAACATCAAAACTCTTTTTGTACAACAAACAAACAACTTTTTATAATGTAAAATATGTAAAGAGTTTTTATGATTATCTTACTAGTAATTGAATAACGAATCATAAAACGTAATATTATTAACAGTACGTTATGAAAGGTCTTGCTATAATGTAAAACTAACTATAGAAGTTACGTCTTTTTGTTGCAATATTCACGCATGGCTACAATTAATTTATATTGAGATGTACAGTTCGTGATATGAAGCATGTTATGTTTGTGTCATGCTAAAGATATATTTTGACCGAATCAAATTTATTACAAAAAATATCTGACGGGTTGTCTTTTTTTTAAGTTATTGGTAAATGTACTGACTGTCCGTGATTTGTAAACGCAACTCTGTGATGTTAAATAATTAGACTACCAAATACCTCAAATTCTTCTTTTTAGATTGAACTTAATAGCGCTTATAAATGTTGCCTGGAAGAGATTGCTATTTAGCAATAAGGCCGCCTTTTGTATGCTTTCTGTCTTTTTTTGTTATTTCTTTATTGTTTATCTTTGTGTGTAATAAAATGTTATTATTATTGTTTTTCAATCAATACAATTTGGGAAAACGAATGAAAAATTATTTGTCGTCTGACTCGAAAAAATCATAAATAAAATAAAATAATATACTTTTATTTCAGAACATTGTCCATATTGACAATTACAAACACAAATAAATTATTACTATAGGTATCTTAATCCTAACTTTCTAACTAATATTTTAAATGCGAAAGTATGTTTGTTTGTCCTTCCTTGACGCCCTAACTAAGCAACCAATGGACTTGATTTTTGGCATAGGTTAGTTGAAAGGACGAAGAGTAACATAGGTTACTTTTTATCCCGATATTCCCACGGGAACGGGAACCACGCGAGTGAAACCGCGGGCGTAAGCTAGTTTTACATAAATACGGCAGTTCTATACTGAAAGTGAGACTGATGTGCTGATGACTTAACATATTTTTTGCTATACCTAGAACTTCGCCAAAAACTTTGGCTAACACTGAGATTTAATATTAATCTATCTATACTAATATTATAAAGAGGAAAGATTTGATTGTTTGTTTGCATTGAATAAGTTCCGAAACTACTGAACGGATTTGGATGAAATTTGGTACACAGATAGTAGACAGCCTGATTATGAATACTTTTTATCCCGATATTTTACACGGGAACGGGAACCACGCATGTGAAACCGTCAGCGGCCGCTAGTCAATCATAATAAGACCGGAAATAGAGTTGACAGAATCATTATCACTTTCTTAATTGTATGACACAAACAATCACCATTTATTATCACCACTTATTATCACCATTAATTACCTTAGTTTATGGAGCAATCTGCCCCACATCACCGCCCAATAAACATAATATCCAAACTGTGCACAATCTTACAATGACCACATAACAGCTACACAGAGCATGTATGAAGCAGTAACTCGACTACGTACAAAATAGCGGTCTCACTAAGGTGTAGGTAAAGGTTAGAAATTAAGGAGAGACAAAATAATATTGTTTTAATATAAAAAAATGGTGTGTCTTACGCATCACACGTTTTTTTTATATTAGTCGCCTTTGAAAGTAGGTATGTGTGCGCGTGTACGTTATACGTATTACACGTAATAGTCCATTGTATTGAGTGGCAATTTATTTCTTTCATATTTCCATAAAACCCGAAAAGCTTAGCTTGGCCAAAAAACATTGAATTCAACAACTCGACAATAACAATAATGCACAAATATATACGTTTACTTTTTTTACTACCGGCTATCATAAACTTGTGCTCACCAAGCCAAGAAACGAAGACTTCGGAGCATTAATTACCAAGCCCTTGACTTTCATAAGTGACTGTAACAACCTAGAATAGACTGTTGTTAGCATGCCCCTAGACCTAAATTGTTGCCTTTGTTGTTGCTTAAATCAATATGTATGCGTCGTAGGAGGATTTGATAATTAGAATTTTCGCACAAATCCTAGAGTTATTGCAAAAACACGGATAATTAGACAATGGTGTTTACATTTCTCAATCTTACTGAAAAACTATAGGGTTTTGCAAAAATCCGGTTTGCTTTAGTAATATTGGATATTCTTTACTGTGCTTGGCTTTATTTTTGCTTGCTTGCTAACTCTTATTCTGATGGTTCACAGAAAGTTTACTACACGTGAAATTTGAAACGTCAAGTCGTCAACCAATCGGAGAAGATGTTGTTTTGGACGATCCGACCAACCAGCCAATCAGTGTTCTTATTCCATAATAGCAAGCGATTCTTTTCGTAATCTTACTAAGGCAATTAGTTTTTTCCCAAAAATCCTATCTTTTTTCAGTAGGATTGAGAAATGACAACACCATTATCTAATTTTTTCGTGTTTCGCAATATCCCTAGGATTTTCGCAAAAAAAACTATTTATCTTATTATCCTTTGACATATGTATAATCATTATGGAGGAGCGGGGCTTCTCAACACAGGCCCATAAAGCTTAAAGAGAAGTTCCAGCCCGTAAGGTGTAATGTTCAACATTGTAAATAGAAATAAACAATTTTTATTGTATTTATTTTATTTTATTTACACTGAATAAATTTTACGCTGCACACTTACGCCTTAATGCAAACATTGCCCATCTTATCGCTCTGACAAAATGAATATACTTAATATTAAAAATAGTAGATAAACAGCAAAAATGTCGTAGAGCTGTAGTGCTGCCTTATCTATTTCCTGTGACCGTTGACAGCGTTAGTCTTGTTATAATTGAGTTATTGCTGGCCAACAATGCGGCATTGTGGTTGATCGCGATAACGTATCGCGATAAAATATACTCACATGAAACTGACCTACAGATTACTCAACAAGTTTGAGAGGTATGGGAAAGAAAGGGTTCCGCTATTGTAGCATGAAATAGATAACACTAATTAGAAGATAATATTATTCTTGAATTATCATAAGCAATAATATTATTTTGTATACATTCCTTAAAAATACAATAAGTTTGTATGCAACAAGTTGCAGACTACTATTTTTGAAAGTTTCAACTGCGATCAAAGGAGCAGAAATTGGACAAAAGCTTTTATTTTAATCAATAATGGGGAACGCATAGCCCTCATCATACCAGATGTTAAGTAATACTAAAGCTGAAGAATCCTCAACTACTGAGGAACTTACTATCTTATCTTAATTACCGGAACGAAATAATACAGAAAACATTGTTGACTGACTGGCTCTATTATTCCCCAAATCCTAATTTCGGGGCTACACAAATCAGTGTCCACAGACTATGGCCCACCTGCTTTCCTGCGTGCCCTCATAATTGCCGACCCAACGACCTCTTTACGCTCCTGATCTAGCGGTCCGAGTGGCCCAGTTCTGGGCGGGAAAGATTTATATCTAAACAAGTTCCATCAACATGAAAGAAGAATCGACAAAGTAACATTGCTAATATCTTGGACGGATTAACCACAACGACTAGACATTATTTAATTTATTTTAAGTAACTAATGTTCCTAAAAGAAAAAAATAAGATCAAACTCAACACTTTATAGAGAACCTATCTTTACTACATGATCTAAAACTTCTTAACAGATCTCTAACTTAAATATTACAACCACGATAACAAAATATTTAAAAACCAGTGGTGTATTGCTGCGATACAGATCTACAGACAAAATTTTATCAGTAAGATATAACTTGCTGTCAGCACGTTACTTTTGAAGATGATGGACAAATAAATTGTAACAGTAACACGATTATGCAAGTAATTGATGTACAGTCGCGAGCAATGTGTATATATCGCAGGATAATTAGATAAATCTTTTTTTTGCGAAAATCCTAGGGATATTGCGAAAACACGGAAAATTAGACAATGGTGTTGTCATTTCTCAATCCTACTAAAAAAGATAGGATTTTTGCGAAAAAAGTGATTGCCTTAGTGAGATTACGAAACGAATCGCTGGCTAATATAAAATTAGAACACTGATTGGCTGGTCGGACCGTCCAAAACAACATCTTCTCTGATTGGTTGACGACTTGACGTTTCAAATGTCAATCCATTCTCTCACGTGTAGTAAATTTTCTGTGAACCAATCAGAATAAGAGTTACAAAAATTAAGAAAATCAGAGTAAAGAATATCCAATGTTACTAAAGCAACCCATATTTTTGCAAACATCCTATATTTTTTCAGTAAGATTGAGAAACGTCAACACCGTTGTCTAATTTTCCGTGTTTTCGCAATACCCCTAGGATTTTTGCGAAAATTGTAATTATCAAATCCTCTTACGACATATACACTTTACAATCTTCTCGCATTGACACGGAAATAAAGCTCTCTCTGTCCACAAATATCATTCAAAATTGAAATGTGACAAGGTTGCTTAGTGTTTCTATCAGTGCTTAGTGTGTACAGTCGGCGGTACGTAAATTTCAACAACTTTGCTGAAATAGATAACGCGCTAAGGGCTCCCTCATGGTCAACACATAAAATGTTACTAGAAACAAAAGGGAAAAAACAACAGTAATGGTGGAAAATACTAAGTTATTTTTAAACTTACCACGGCAAAATATTTTTTTTTTCGGCACCGGGAAAACTTTTAGTCTAAAACAAGGGACTCTCTTATCTCTTAACTGCCGGAACCCAAACGCTGAAAATATTATCATGGTGACAGAATAATATAAGATGGTGCCAGCCAAGCAGATTTAGAACATGACCTTCCAACTAACATCTAACTCATAAACTGGGACTCGAACCCAGAACCACGGTACCTATCTGATATCGGTGGTCATACCACTAGGCTACAGAGGCAGTTAAAATGAATATTAATTCATTTTACGTAACTTCATCTAGGCTAAGCCTAATGAATTCTCAATTATTTTTACCAACTTATTTAATTTCTTATTAATTACTTCTTGCACCTAACACTCTTTATTGTCCGTCAATTGTGTAAGATGACCCCATATTTTTCCTCGTTAAAAGTAAACAAGTTTGGGTTGGTGGCAGGACTTAGTAAGTCCGCCTGGCTAGCCGCCACCATCTTATCTAAGCCTGACGCCATAACAACGATGTTTTCAGCATTGTTGTGTTCCGGCAGTTCGAGATAAGATAGCCATTTCAGCCTTATCAATACTTAACATCAGGTATGATGAACCCTAAGAGTCTCCCCGTAGTTCATAAAAAAAAAGTCAAAGTTTTGTTAAATGAAATATTGCCACATTATTGTATTAAAATAAGGAAATTTCGTTACTATTCTTCATAAATTAAATACATTTGCTTAGTCATAAATTTCAATTATGCTTGAGAACTAGTACAGTCTGAATGAAGACGCTTCATTTAATTATAAAGTAAACGCTATCTTGTTCTGTCTGGTTTCGTAAAGTGAACTGAAAAAAGTCTGAATAAGGAAGTCAGTGATCTCATCGTAAAAATAAGGATTGTACAAGCGAAATTAACCTAGATTGTGACCTTGATTGCGAAAGGTTAGCTTCAAATATACAAAAGGTATGTTTCGGGTCAGGAGTACAGCAGCGGGTCTATTTCCCAGAACTTAAAATATGGACAAAAACACACATAACGGACCGACTCTTGTCTGACTTACGCTCGACCTGCACCCATATTCGCCGAATTTTCACAATAATTAAGGTCACATCAAAGAATACGGGTATGGTTATGGATATGGGTCGACCGACTCCTTACAAAAAAAAACATAAAAAATGACTCTGAAAATACGTAGCTTCGTCATCATCAGCCATTTTAGTACCCTGCATGCACTGCTGCATACACTGCACACTGCTGTAGGACTGGCCTTTCTTACGGATCGATAAGGAGGACGGGCCATGGCCCACCACGCAGGCCCAATGCGTATTGGTGGGTTTTAAGGTCTGCAAATACAACCGGTACCAACGAGTTAACGTGCCTTCTAAGGCACTGACGAGTTTGTACATTTTAGGTGACCAATCCCGGGACCGACCATTGTGAAAGTTGCTAAGCCGCTACAATCGCAGGCCGAGCGAACCACTGCGCTACCGAGCTCTTCAATCATAGTTACAATGTAGGTTAAATGGTTATTTTGTAACAAATGGACGACAACGCATAATACGCATTACCCGCGTCCGACCAGTATCCGTTTTGCGTGCTGTTATCTTTGTCCGTATTCTTCCCGTGACGTCTCAACCCACAAGAAATAAAATTCCTTACTCCTCCCAAATTGTGTGCCTAACTCATCCCATTAATACATTTCTAATTAAATTCCCATCTCATCCCAAATCCATTCCTTGTCGTCCATATTAGTTTTAGGAAATAGACCCACCTTAATCCCGACTGATGAAACAAAGAAAGAAAGAAGAAAGAAAAATCTTTTATTGAACACACAGATAAAAAAAAAAGAAAACATAAAAGAACAAGAAAAATTAAAATTAAAATCTTACTATTACATACACAACTACAAGAATAAAACAGAAACAAGACAAAAACAGAAAAATATATATATATATAAAAACAGAAAAACAAAGAGTATATATATTAAATACAGTATAAAATGCGTATATTCAATAAAAACCCTGTCTCAGCAATTTGCCTCCGTGCCATCCAAGTTGGGCAGGATGAGACACAGAGGCGCTGTTATTCTGCCAGGGCGCCATGACGTCTTCTGTGTGTTTTTTTGAGCTTTGAGTTCTATAGTTGATATTCATCTTAATTGAAAATTTTCTGAGAAAAATTAGAATCATCCTTTCGTAGTCCCCTGTCTTCTCCTTCAAAACTGGAACTCTATGTTAATTACTATTGATACTGATAGGCTATGATTTAAAGCGGCAGTTGTATAAATGGTAAGTAAAATATTACCATGAGCATGTTCAATATTTAAATGGTTAAACAAATATTGGGCAGTAATATGCAGTTACAAATGGGCAGTAAACAAATCGGAATCAGTCTTTAAAAAGTCTTATAGTTAACAGTTCTTAAAAGATAGTGACTAAAATGTATTTACCCGCCTCTGTGGTCGAGTGCTAGGTAACAACCACCGGTATCAGACCCAGAGGTCCCGGGTTTCTTGATTATTTCAACGTGTAAAGTAAAAAAAAAATAATTTGTTACGTATGGAAGTTAACGTGATTTATACGTCATATCAGCCATTTTTAATGTGCTCACTGCTGGGGCACTGGCCATCCTTATGGATGTATAAGGAGAATGGGCCATATGACCGCCACGCGGGCTCAATGCGAATTGGTGGGTTTAGCCGACTGCAAATGCAGCCGGGACCAACGGCTTAACGTCCCTTCGGAAGCACGGAGGAGCTCGAGATAGTAAAGTTTTGGTCACACATCCCGTGACTGACCATTATGACACTTGCTTAACCTCAACAATCGCAGGCCGAGCGCGCAAAGCACTGCGCCACGTAGTCCTCAATGATATGATGTGACTAAACTATGAAGGTGAATAACTCTCGTTTTGATTTACTTCAAAGCGGGAGTCAAATTAAACAACGGCACCAAAATCATTTCAAATATGACATCTACGCACTCGCACAGTCAGTGATGGTCTTATAAACCAAATAAATGAATGTGGCACTAGTAATTAGTCTACTACGTCCCAGCGTATCACTCTTTGTAACCGAAGTAATGTTCGGGTATTACCTCACCGAGAACTGTCGAACTAGTTATCGAACTGCCCATTCCATTTTTACAGCCCATTCTGTCATTTTACTGCCCATTTGTATTCTAGACTGCTTTAATGATTTTTGAATCTGCATTGTATGATGAAGTAACCGCTAGTTTTTATTTTTATTACTGTTCATGTTGAACTGCTGTAGTAATTTACCAGCCAGAAAATTAAATAACTGCCCATTTTGTTTTTTAACTGATCATAGTAACATCCCTAATGTTTATATAACTGACTTAAAAATTATTTCCCATACTGATAACGGAATGATACAAATAATACCATTCTTCCCCGATTTATATATTATTGCTTTAGAAAATGAAAAATACCAAGATCACGAAAATATTCGTATGCTATTGATTAGCTTAAATCCATATCAAATAATTTATCAAATTGATCTGTATAAAAGCAATGAAGCTGACTAAAATAGTACCTAAGCGAACTATATTACTTGAAAAAAAAAATGTTTACTTGAAAATCTAATCCTAACTAATATTATAATTGCGAAAATGTGTTTGTTTGACCTTCCTTCACGCCCTAACTAAGCAACCAATCTACTTGATTTTTGGCATAGAGTTAGTTGCAAGTACGGAGAGTAACATAGGCTACGTTTTATCCCGATATTCCCACGGGAACGGGAACCACGCGGGTGAAACCGCGGGCGGAAGCTAATAAAATGTTGGTAATTCCAACATTTCCGTGCTTCGGAAAGCACGAAGCAGTTGGTCTGTTACATCTGAACTCATTATCACCACCGATACGCATTGCAATGCAAAAAGGTCACCGTCCATTCCTTAAACCTCTATTTTTGCCTCTGCGGCCTAGTGGTACAACCACCGGTATCAGACCCAGGGGTCCCGGGTTCGATTCTCAGCGGGGGTACATATTGTATTCGGTTTGGTTGGTGTTAGGACATGTTGTAAGACCGGGTGGCTAGCTACCACCATTTTATCTAAGCCTGACGCCATAACAACAATGTTTTCAGCATTGTTGTGTTCCGGCAGTTCGAGATAAGATAGACAGTTCCTCAGTGGCTGAGGATTCCGGGAGATTTCGCTTCCATCTTCAGTCTTATCAATACTTAACATCAGATATGATGAAGGCTAAGAGTCTCCCCGTCATTTATTAAAAAAAAATCATTCTAAAGAAAAGCCTGTGTTATAGTAATCAGTAGTCAGTAGGGTTAAAAATAGCTGATAATAACATAATAAACATTAAATAAAAGCCACCAAACCCATCAATTAAAAGATGTCCTGAAAGGCTGGTAGGGGAAAAAAATTAGACTATTCGAACGCACTTATCTATTTGAATAAAAATCTTTGACTTTGACACTGTTTATTACCCGATATTTAGTAGACTGGTAATACCTTAAAACACCCATCAATATTCTATATTAACGACCTCCGTGGTAGAGTGGTACGTACACCGGTTTCAAAGTGTCGCCTACTCTGAGGTCCCGGGTTCGAATCCCGGTAGGGGCAAATGTTTGTATGATGAACCTGAGTCATGGACGTTTATATGTATTTCTTCACAAAAATGTATGTATGTATTTATATCCGTTACTCTAGTATCCCATAACACAAGCCTTACAGTGCTTACTTTTGGGGCTAGGTTAATTGGTGTTTTAAAAAAAATACAACTTAATATCGGGTAATAAACAGTGTGCACTGAAATTCGTAAAAGTTATTATACTTCAGTTACAAAATTAGTCGTGATGATGGTGCGAAAATGAATACAGTTTTTAACCGTCCGAAAGGGTAAGGTCATCTGGGATTCCCATCCGTAACCTTCAGATCCTAACTTAAAACGGATTTCGCTCGAGTTAACCCGGAAACTCTCCCCCCTACGCATCCTTACTTAACTGAGCTTAGTTTAAAGTTCTACTATATAAAGTGAGCGTCACGGCTCGGCCGCCAGTCTGGCTTGAACCTTAGTTAAGTTCGCAGTTATTTTTAACTGAAAGTAAGTGTTGTGGTGTTCCGTGTGTGTGCATTGTGGTATCGTCTATGGTTTGGATTTTAGTAAATGTGGATCGGTTGAGGTTGAGAAAAATTGAAGTTTTCTCATTGTGTTATGTTACGATTTTCGTTTCTGGCTTAAAGTTTCTGTAAAGATTTCTAAATATCCCTTTTTATTAAAAAAACAAAATATATTGTTACATAAACAGATAAAATTAATAAAACAATCGATAGATTAAATAAAAAACACGTAAAATAAATTTAAAAAAAAATTTAAAACAGTATGTGTGTCTGATTCTAATGAATTATGATACAGTTCTGCTTATCGTATGAGGATTAGTGGCCACCTCTGGTGTCAGAGTTTATCAAACCGATATAAGGCCTCTGACTTGGCTTAATGACTGTTATCAGATGACAACAGCCAGGACCGACGGTTTAACGATACAGTGATTGTATACTTATTGATTGTGTTCATAAATGCATTATTGATTAACAATACAACTAAATTATAATTAATGATTTTTTGTGGAAAATCTAACAAATTACAAACTAAAGAAACCTTATGTATTTTGTTTTTGAAAATTGCATTTTCTTTTTGAAAACAGCCAATAATGAAATACAAGATAACATCGAAGTATGTTCATGCATTTCTTCCAAACTGTATCCGATGACTGCGACTTCTTTAAGATAAGAACAAGTCCAATCTAGTTTTTGACGATAAAATAAAATAAAAAAACATAAACAATTTTGTTTATGATTCCAAAAAAGTATTCAAAATCACTTCGTTTCAATTTTGTTGTAACTAGAGTATCACGAGTAAAAGCACAAGAAACCAATATAAAAATTTACTATATCAATTAAGAAAAGACTTCTCAATTTAGGTGTATCGTTCTTAATTATGTTTTGTTGAATGTTGTTATACGACGTTATAGAGCGCCATAAAATATTGTTTAAATAAAGCAATATCAACCATTACCATAGATATATTTTTAATAAAATGGAAGGATAAAGAATTTAAAAAAAATAACATCTCGAGGTTTCTCCACGAGTTAAAGATAGCAACGGCATCTGAAGTCAAAAAATAAATAGAGACTATAAACATTATTTAGAATTTACTAAAAGCCCCAAAACCATTTGTACCATAAGCAACCCTAAAATAAATAGCACAGAAAAGCTGTTTCATACAAAAAAATATTTATAAATATTTATTTATGTTATTTACAAAATTGTTGTTTATAGTGATGTCTTACAAATAGTTTTTGTTTTTGTAAATATAAAATTACATTGTATAGTGCTTTAAAACAACAAAATTACTTTTGTCAATACTTTAAAAACTTTAGACGACGTTGATGTCTTTTACTCGTGACAAAGACTCGATATTTCTTTTCATATTATTTCAAACTAGCGGACGCTCGCGGTTTCACCCGCGTGGTTCCCGTTCCCATGGGAATGTCGGGATAAAAAGTATTTTGTGTTCATAACCAGGCTATCTACTATCTGTGTACCAAATTTCATCCAAATCCGTTTAGTCGTTTCGGAGCCTATTCAATGCAAACAAACAAACAATCAATCAAATCTATCCTCTTTATAATATTAGTATCTAGATGTCATATATTTATAACATCTACATCTAAAATATTATATATTTATGATTCTTGAATTTTTCCATTTTTTTATGCTATTTTTGTACTTATGATTAATTTTAAATAGAATGCAAGGATATTCCTAGCATTGATGTGACAACGCTGGCCTACAGCGTATTTGAAATATGTATAAAGTATTGGAGAATTTCGACGGTGGTCCGCAAGGCTCGGTAGCTCAGTGGTCAGAGCATTAGACCGAATTTCCAAAGGTCGTGGGTTCGAGTCCCATATGAGAATTCAATTGGGGCCGAGTTGGTTTATTTCAATATTTTTCTATTCAAAATTGATCATACATATTTTATATCTGTAGGCTGGTAGTAAACGCTCATGGCACTAAGTCTGCCATTCACTGTTTTTGTATGGAAAATAAGTAACGATATAAAAATGAAAATTACTCATTACTAGCCACTGCAAATATGTGTATTATTATTTTAACATCAAAAGATTTTATTGCACTTGCGGAATAGTCATTACGCTTTTCATAACTGCTTAATTGCAGAGAGGATCGTCTTTCTTTTGTTTATTTTCTTAGAGCAAAAATACAAAAGACTAAAAATATCTACAAGCATATTAAGTGTCTAAGTTAATTGTTTTGATTTAAATAAAACAACTTGTCCAGACTATTTAGTGCGATTTATTCCCGAAATATATATTTGGTACAAACGGACTTCCCGGTTGACCAGTAGAATTTTCAGGGTTCCCTACCACAAAAGGAAAAAACGGAACCCTTATAGGATCACTTCGTTGTCCGTCTGTCAAGACCGTTTTTCTCAGGAACGCGTGGAGGTATCAAACTGAAATTTGTATCTAATACTCAGGTCTACTGTCCCTTGGAGCTGTGAAAAAATCAAACATCTAAGCCAAAGCAATCAAAAGATACAGCCGATTATTCCGCAAATTTCCGCAAATATTCGATACTCGCACGGGAATCAAAACCTACAGGGTACTTCTCGTGAACTTAGAATCTTGAAATTTGGTACAAAGTAACTTCTTATAGTACAGATAAAGGAAAAATTGCGAAAAAAGTAAATTTTTAGCTACATCATATAATAAAAAATATTTTTAAAAATTAATTTATGCTCCTCCAGCTTTCCATATTGTAATGTTATAAATTGAATTTTGCAATAAAAATACCATAACTATGACTCGATTGTCGTGATGGGTGAACTTTTATTTATATACCTACAGGTTTGTACGGAACCTTCGGTGCGCGAGTCCGACTCGCACTTGGCTGGTTTTTTTGGGAAACGTTTTCTCGGAAAGTACTAAGATTAAAAAGTAATTTCTTATTCAAATGAAATACCTGTTAATGTTCTTTTATTTGTGATATAAACGTTTTCTTTATCTCTTTTACTTTCTTAAATAAAGCCCCCTTAAAAAACTCTACTAGTCAACCGATAAGTTACCCGACTGTACAATAATTTTTCGTTTTAATTGAGTTTTTTTGAGTTTCCCGACGTTTCGGCACCTTTTCAGTAGCCGTCCCGGGTTGACTAGATACTTATAAGTTTGGCTAGTGTAAAGTTGTTTTATGTCAATTTGACGACCTGTTTGGCGCAGGGGTACTAAACCCATCTTCTACGCCAGAGGCCCGGGTTCGATCCCCGGACAAGATAAATATTTGTGTGCCTGAACATGTCTATTTGTCTTGGTCTGGGTGTTTAATATGTATATTATGTATGTATTAAAAAAAAGTATATAAGTATGTTTATCCGTGAAGAAACTTAAGATATTTAGATTTATATTTATTCATTATCTTAATAAGAACTAGTTTATTAAGCAAAAGTGTGAGTATCTCCTACATCTTTTCTTTATGTATTAATTCCAAACATCAATAAACCACGGGAATAATGTAATTATTAGTGATTCTAACATAAATAGGAAAGTTTGTCGGTTTATTATCCACGCTTATGGAGTTAAAAGAATTTGTATGAAATATTTGAATACAAATAAACCATGGCAGAACAAGACACAATATATTTTTTTATCCCAATATTCACACGGGAACGTGAACCACGCAGAAAAGTCTGGTTCCGTCGCTAGTCCAATCCAAACCGATTTTGTTATGTATTTATAAAACATCTAACACCAAAACAAATAATACACCGACTACAAGTTAAAGAATTTCCTCTGATTGTAAACCCTGTTCTTCAAATTGATTCTATAGTAATATTGAAGTCGTTACTTGACTGAGAATCTTTGCTCAATTCATTTAACTCCTGGGTCACAGCTTTATCAATAAATAACATTTTACTCGTTTTACTACCCAACCTTTAAAGTTGTAATAAATCTTTGTATCTACCCCATGATCTTGCTAACTGCGCCAAAAGTTTCAAGTTCGATTCCAGTCGGGATAAGCAATTTTGCGATGAATTTTTTGTTGGTTTCATGTCTGAGTATTATGCATACTCATATTAAACTTAAATGCTATAAGTACTATATTTGTTTGTCACTTTTGGCGTTTAAATATCTGAACGAAATTGGCATAGGAATAGATTCCTCAAAGAAGGGTTATGTTACTTTTTGAGGCGAAAAGAAGTGATTCCTAAATAAAACGATAAAACTGAATTCAACAACAACAAAATTATGTGTTCTCACATTAAAATATTATTAAATAGCAGCCGCCCGCGTTTTCACCCACGTCGTTCCCGTGCCCGTGGGAATGTCGGGATAATAAGTATCCTATGTTTTAATCCAGGCCATCTCTGCCAAATTTAAAGTAGTTTTAGTGTGACAGAGTAAGGCTGCGTTTCCACAGAAGCGGAGCTGAGTTACAAAAATTGACCAATGATATTGCTCAAATCACATATCTCATCTCCGCTTCGCTTAAGTGGAAGAATTATATTAAAATGTATAGCGTGCTGTGCAGAGCGGAGCTTTGTCATGCTGAGCGAGGCACAGCGGTGTGGAGTTAAGCTAAGTAGCTGTGCTAGGTGAAGTGGGTCCGGGCGGGGCTTTGCGGGCCCTCGGGCGCTCGGCTTAACTTGAGCTAGCTATAATAAAGCTTAGCTCAACCCCGCTCAGCTCACCTTCAACCAGCTACAATTCTTAGCTCTGCACCACTCATTTTTGCGCAGCTTCAATGGAAACACTGACCTTTTTACACAGCCCCGCTTAGCTGAGCTCCGCGCAGCTCCGCTGCTATTCAAACGCAGCCTAACAAACAAACAAATAAACATACAAAATTACATACTTTCGCATTTACAATATATGTAAGATCACAATTAAATATATGTCACTCAGGAATAACGTAACTTTTGACTGATGAAATAATTTCCTAAATCGGTTCTATAGGTCTAGAGATTACTTCGTTCGTTCAAACTAACTTACAACCTTTTAGCTTTTTATAATATTAGTGTAGATAAGTGTAAGTTTCATATGCCTCTGTTCTGTTCTGCGTTTCATCCTAGATCGCATCATCGCTTACCATCAGGCGAGGTAGCGGTCCAAGCGCTAACCAATACATAGTCAAAAAAAAACAGATGAAAGATTAGGATTTTGTCTGATATTAAATGTTGTTGCTTTTGTTAAAGCTGATAAGTTTCCTGTGGTCCGTATTCTTGTCAGTTAAAAGATGTACCTGAATGGCTGATAGGGAAACGCATTGGACAAATTGGCCGATTTGAAAGCACTTATCTATAAGCCCATTTGACTCTGAAAACTAGATGGATTTTTTTTTCATGTACGGTCAATGGCTATTGCGATTTATACAAAATGTCAAATTTCTGCAGACAATTTCGGGCTTAACGGATTAAGCCTTAAAGTTCAAAGTCGATTAAGGAAATTTGACAGATGTATAAAGCGGTAGCTGCTGACTGTACAAGCCCCAAAGAGAAACATATATGTTCGCTCTCAAACAATCCCCATAAAAAAATACATTTAATTGTCACCTTACTTCAGTACGTACTTAATAAGTAAAATTAAAAACATGAGACATACAACACAGAACAATGTTAAATAGAATGTCTTAAAGACAATAATAGTTGACTTATCTCGTGGGACGATTTCTCAACAGAACTAAGTTGAAGGCTTAGCTAAGTTGTTAATGTCTGTGAACTACGAACTAAATGGATCTAGAAAAAAATTGCAATGCTAAACTGTACATTTGTTCCGGTAAATTAACAAAGTTTTATAGATAACAAAATTACCCATTCAAACGAATTTTCAAAGTATTTACTGGCGAAGAATAAGTACACAAGTAGTTAAAATAAGAGTACAGTTCGTATATGTCAACATTATTTATTACATTAAATTATTTAACTCAAAAATTCTGTTCTGCTATAATTTATATAGGTACTTATAGCATTTTTATATTATTATCAATGATCGGTTAATCAGATGCATATTTACCTAAACTTAATATTTGGCTAGGAAATTATGGAAGCGGCTTCTTAAAACATTTTTTTAAATATTAATACCAAGCTTCCAGAAAATTCGGAAATGCAAAATTAGTCGGTAACAAGGCTGTCAGAATTGACTTTTACATATTTTTCGATATATCTCTACGGTATATATAAACGGTGCATCGTAGCACAAAATAAGGTATTTTTCGTCCCCCTGCGTTACTCATAAAACCCCCTTTCAGAATCAATTGTTAATGAAAATATGCTTGAGCATATTTTTTTTACTTTTTCATTCATTTTTTCACGTCGAGTCCAGTTTCCATAATAATTTCACTTGAAATTTTTTCCAAGTCGCTGTCGTAGAGCGGCCCATAAAAAATCGATTGATTTTTTTCGATACAAAAGTGCATTCCATAAGAACCAACACCTCAATTTTAGGAAAATTTTCATGCGATTATCCGATCACTGATTATTACACAAATTAATGGTAATAAATATATAAATAAAATAAAAGTAATTTATTTCGTGTGACCGAAAAAATAAAATTAGGAGTTCGATAGCGCAGTGGTTCGCGCGCCCATCTACAATTGTAGTGTTTAGCAACTCTGGCAATGGTCGGTCACGGGATGGGTGACCAAAAATTAACTATCTCTAAAATTGGAATAAGTTTTAATTTTATTTAATCTTATAAAAGTGTGACCCTAAGCCTGCGAATATAGAAATATAACAAACATATTTTAAACAAAAGATATATAAATAAACTACCTTCGACATATCGTATATTTTATTCATTTCTTGATGATAAATTCGTACTCAATTACTAAATAGCCATTATTTCAAATCAAACGGTAATCACAAATGTGTAGGTAATAAATTCCATGTATGCGTAGGGAATATAAAAAAAGAATACAAAATGGTTGATTGAGCTATGTAGAATTTCCTTGAAAATTAGAAAATCATAAAAATTAAAATAAGGGCTTATTAAATAATTATTTACTTACTAATATGGTTATAAATATTTATATGCTGCATTTGCAGATATTTGCTTTTTGCCTGTGCATTTATTTATCTTCTTATAAAGAAAGCTAGATATCTTTATTTCTTTTGAAGTTCGTAATTGCTTGCCGTGGTGGTCTATAATTTAGAAACTGTATTTAGACTAAGATTCTATATTTAATTTATAACATATTGTTATTACATGTTTCTTTTGACTGCCCAATAAACAAACAAATAAATTTCTTAATTCACTATTGACTTCGACATAGCAATGTCTGTTTAATTTATGATGTTTACGTTTTTGCATTTTCAATTATATTTTTATACTTATGATATTTTTTTAATAGAAAAATATTGGAAAATATCGCTCCAACCACTGAGCTACAAAACCTCAAAGAACAAGGTTCGATAGCTCAAGTGGTGTGAGCAGTGGGCCGGATACCCAAAGGTCGCAGGTTCTAGTCCTACCTGATAATAACTTGTGGCCGTGTCGATTTTTTCCAATATTTTTCTACTAAAAATTTTTCAACATCTATTTATTTCTATATCTAAATACCTATATTCGAAACAGTAAAAAGCTTTGCAACTTTAACTGATTCTTTTTTTTCTAACAAACTTGTAAGCATGAGAAATCTTAGCACTAAACTGACGAATTTCTCAATTATACTTTACATAAGTATCAGTCGTATCAACTGTATAGTTAAGAATAATCTAGGAAATGGCATCGTAATTGACATCATAAAGCTAGATATATAATATGTGCTGTTACAAACATTTGTACTACTAACTAATCTTTGACGTAACTGTATTATTTAGTTGGGTTTCCAAATGATACGCTTTTAAAATCTAAATTTGTGGTAATTGAAAGAATGGTAGTTATTAAAAAAATTATACATTTTAATGAATAGTATGCCATCTGTAAATAATTACTTACCTTAAAATGTAATTAATAATAATAATAATAATTAATAATTTATTTTTATTGACACATTTTTCTTACAAAAATATACATCAATTTTCTTATCTTAATACTTCAGGTTCAGGATATATTTAGTAAAAAAATATGTTCTACTCCAAAACAACAAAATCCTTTGAGTTTACAGGTGATTGGGTAAACAAACAAAAAACTACAAACTTTACCATTCATAATATTAGTGGGATGTCATTAGCCATTTTTAATGTCCCATTGCTGGGGCACTGGCCTTCCTTGTGGGTGGATAAGTAGAATGAGCCATGACCCACAACGTGGGCCCAATACGGATTGTTGGTTTTTAACTACTGCAAATGCAGCTGAGGCTTAACGCTTAACGGCTTAACGTGCCTTCCGAAGCACGGAGGAGCTCGAGATAGTAAATTTTTTATCATTTATCCTGTGACCGACCATGGCGAAAGTCGCTTAACCTCAATAATCGCAGGCTGAGCACGCGAACCACTGCGCCACAGGCTCCTCAACTCAAGATGTTTCACATTACAGTCTCATTATTTAAAAAAGTGTAAACAGTTATGTTAACATTTGTACGTCGGAGTATGAGTCGAATACTCGACTTGCGAATATAAGTCCCAAAAATTCAAGAACACTTTTAGTATTGAGAAAAGTAAGGAAAACAAATTCACTCCATCCGGTTTCCTACAACTTTATATGGAATGAAAATTAAACATTTGTTTCACAGAAATTTTAGAAAATTAAGAAATGTTTTCAGTTGTTTTAAATGCTAATTGGTTAGTTGAACATTTGAGTTCGCCATCAGCACGCAAATTTTAGCAGGAATACACATACTTTTTTTATTTATTAGACCGTGAAGTGACCGTGTTTGTATGAAAATAACGCAGTGGTTCGATTTCTTTGCAGCCGAGTGTAATTACGGTGTCAATGGCGCTACCAAAAATATAGTACATTACTGCAGCAGCCAGCAAAACAAGGAATTGATGGACGAACGTGTAAAACGTGTGTACGTAAGTCCATCAATGCCAAGTTGTGGCCAAGGCTTAAATAGTACTTTTCTCAAATAATGCGCGGAAAAAAAACTACTTTTCGAAATCAGACGAACAACAATAACAATATTTTTCCCGCGTTAACGCATTCATGTGCAGTTTTTTTTTCTTAAACGGCTGCTGCTTTCTATTTGTAAGCCAGTTTGAAATTTAAATATATTTCGTATTTCGGAGTAAAAGATCGTTCCATTTTTAAATGCAGTAATGTACTATTAATGAATTAGGACCAAAATTCATTTAGAATCTCTGATCGTTCGCAATTGTACAATTTGTTAAAATTTAATGTTCAAGATATCCTTTAACTTAATTTATACTAGAAAAGAAAAAAGGAAAATCGCGCAAATAAAGAAAAAAACTACTAAAAGTGAAGAAGTTAAGGATTACAACTAACGAACAAGAATCTTGTCTTTTACAAATGCATCGCGCTTAACAAGATTGCAAAATAAGAGCTTGAATCAACACTTACTTAAAATAAATCATTATTAATAGTTCCTGTTTACTATTATACTTGTTTTATTATGCATTGGTTACGAAAGGGATCGTCAATAAATCCGTTGTTTTTAACATCTTAATATTAGCGTTTCGGTCTGGCTTATACTCGTATTTGTAAGGACCATATTAACCGCCTCTGTGGTCTAGTGGTACAACTACCGGTATCAGACCCAGGGGTCCCGGGTTCGATTCCCAGCGGGGGTACAATTTGTATTCGGTTTGGTTGGTGGTAGGACTTGTTGTAAGGCCGCCTGGCTAGCTACCACCATCTTATCTAAGCCTGACGCCACAACTACAATGTCTTCAGCTTTGTTGTGTACCGGCAGTTCAATATAAGATAGCCAGTTCTTCAGTGGTTGAGGATTCCGGGAGAGGCTCGCTTGCATCTTCAGCCTTATCAATACTTAACATCATGTATGATGAAGGATCAGAGTCTCCCCGTCATTCATAAAAAAACAAAAAAACAAACCGACACTTAAAACCGAAACGGCACTGGCAGTGCCCTTTTATAGCTCCTCGCATGTACAGAGGAGCAATCAATCTCTAAGCGCAGTATTGTTTCCACAGACATATATCGAGATAGACGAAAAGAGCGCTTCAAACTGTATGAGAACCTAACGTGTCGAATTTGTCGTACCTACGATGACGTCACGAGCGAGATTTATGTGATGTGCAAATGTTATTGACGAACTCTTACAAGAAAGCACTGCACAATTAACCATTTTCGTTTCTGAGTGACGCGTGTTTTCATGGCAATGGTCTCTAGCGGACTGACTTAGGTCAGGAAACTTTGACCGTGGATCAAACTTTTAGAACACTTTTACCGTCTATCTCGATATAGGTCTGTGATTGTTTCAATCTTACCATGGTATTTCGTATTACGAATATCTAAAAGAGCTTGTTTTTAGACGGAAGTTTTTTGATGTCATCGCTCAATCATCGCCTCCAAAGTGTGAAGTGTGTCAAAATGTGACAACTTCAATAAAAACAAAACGCAAACAAAAGGTTCTTATGACATGATGGTTTCTACTATATGATGATAGGGTCCGCAGATGTAGGGACATGCAGGGCAAGACCAAATATGTGCCTTTGTCTGGTGGGAAATATCACATCAGACAAACGGCCTCCGAGCTATATCTTACATAAAATATATAAAAAAACTAAGTAGAACACTTAAGCCAGAAACTTAAAACATACTTTTATTCAAAATTACATGGACGAAACCAGAATGTTCAACTATGTATTATATATAGTTTTACTATGTATTGCTTAGGATTCCTGTAAACAATTGGATAGATAAATGAAACATTATAATGTCTCTATTTAAACAATATTCAAAATTATAAACTAAAACTAGGAATCTAAAAAGACCTTTTCCTTTCAGAAAAATATAAACATGGCCGTGAGCAGAAAGGTAAGAAACCTTTTTTTTATTAAGAAATAATTAATTAATATTTCGCTTTACGTGCAATTTATTTTTTTGCATAAAAAACAGATTGATTTATTAATACGTTAATCAGCGGTTGTTTACATAATTTTTTAGTCGTTTGCCAAAAAAGAGGAAAAAAATCACAAAGAAGATTCCTTTATTGTGCCATCATCGCCGGAATTTTATTAATTAAAACTTTAACACGGAATTTATACTTAAAAATCTTAAATATATTTCCAACAGAACATTGTATAATCGCATTATGCATACGTCAAGTCAACAAAGAGATATTGAAGTGCAAAAAGTTTATCATTGTAACAAATCTATTGTTAGCTTGACGAACCAAACAATTCGACAATTTACAGTTGGCGAATAAAAACGAATAATCGATGCGAAATATGTTGAAGGCAATTAAATTGTTTGAAAATGCTTCCTCTATTCGATCTAGGAAGAATTGAATATTATTAATCGATTTTGTAATTTATTATATTTAAATAAATTTATTCATTATCGAACGTTCACTAAATTTGTGACTTTAACAAACCCAGCTACGCTTAAAAATCAATCACTTTAAATAACCAACAAAATCAAGTCTCGGTAGCTCAGCGGTTAGAGCACTGGACCGGATTTCCAAAGTTCGTGGGTTCGATTCCCATCTGAGAATCCACTTGTGGCCGAGCTATTTTTTTCCAATATTTTTCTATTTAAAATTTATCATAAGCATAAAAATAGCATTGAAAAATGCAAAATTAAAAAACCAAAAAAAAAAGAAAAAAATATGTCAAGTTCATAATTCAACTAGTGTACAGTCGGAGAACTTCCCGGTTGAACCGTAGAATTTTTTTAGGGAGCTTTACTTAAAAAAGTAATAGATATATAGAAAGTGTTTATATCACAAATAATAGAACATTTATAGGTATTTTATTTGAAAAATAAATCATTTCTTTAACCTCAGTACTTTCCGAGAAAAAGTTTGCCAAAAAAACTCTACTGGTCAACCGGGAAGTTCCTCGATTGTACATAATACGAATTCCACTAACTATCACTAGTTTTTGGTATCTACATTTTATAAAGACAAAATGAAAATCTTGAAAGTACTATTACTTTTCAGAAAATTACTATGTCTTACACTAACCTCATTAATAAACTCGGTGTAAGCTTTGAGTAGTCACTCAGTATTTTTTTGGTATCTAAATTTTATAAAGACCAAATGAAAATCTTGAAAGTACTAGTACTTTCAGTAAATTACTATGTCTTACACTAACCCCATTAATAAACTCGGTGTAAGCTTTGAGTAGTCACTCAGTATTTTTTCTTATACTCGTGTTAAAAATTTCCTTTGAGTAACAGAAACAAAACACGGAGTATCCCGAACTTTGGACCAAGTACTTTAAAAAGGGTATATAACTTCACTTTTAATTTTACTCTTACACACTTGACCTATTTTCATGAAGTTTCTATACAAGCTGAGAACACATTAATTATTTTACAGAAACAATCCTCATATTTTTATGTTATACTTCCCTTGAAGTAAACTGACTCCTCGAAAATAATATCTAAAACAAGTATTGTTATCAAAGTTGTTCAAGATAAACAATGTTGATTTCAATCGTAAAAACAATTTTATGAACAAAGATAGATTTCAAATATAAGGATAATAATAATGTAAGTATAGAAGTTTGGCAATTAATACCATGTGATGCAAAAACTATACTCATTTCCAGATAACAAAAAAAAAACATTTAAAGAATTAACATTGATTTCAATACTAATGATAAATTTTATATAGAAAAATATTGGAAAAAAAACAACTCGGTCACAAGTGAATTCTCAGATGGGACTCGAACCCACGACCTTTGGAAATCCGGTCCAATGCTCTTGGATCCGGTCCAAAATTATCATAAGTATAAAAATCGAATTAAAAATTCAAAAATTCAAAAATCATAAATTGATTTCAATGTCAATGTCACTTACAAATATTCTGTTTAGGTCAGAATAATCATAACATAATTTTTCGCGTCACAGTTTATTTTATTTGGAAAAACTGCGTTATGTAATTTCAAGATACATAGTTATTTAAAACACCAAACTGTTATCTAAACAAAACAAAGTAAAAGTGAAACAAAATCACAAAAACACTAGCAACAAAACAGAAATTATTCATTTTTTTTATGTTTCTATTGCGTTACGGAAAAAACTCACTATTGTATTTTACATGTTACAACAATACGAAGTAGTTGCGAATAGAAGCACATTTGTAAAAACAATAAATCACATACAAATATCGAGATAATGGGCGTCCGTATATCACAATAAAATTTGTCTCGACAGCTTAGTGTTGTACCTTAGTGTAGATTTTAAATATCGATAAAAACGTATAAAAATACTAATAATAGCTTTCATATAAAAAATATGAAATAATAAACAAAAATACTTTATTTTTCTCTTCACAATAATTTGCTAAACAATAAATTTGGTTATTTCAACAATACATTACATTAGTTATGATTTTTAAAGAAAAATGATTACATTTTACAGATTTTGAAATCTGTAATTTAACCCTGTAATTATTTGACGTTTCATGTTTATCTTTTTAAAACACGATACATGATGCATTTTTTTTACATATTTATTCGTTTTAATATATAACCTGAAATCAAGGTTACCTACCCTATATTTTTATTGAATTATGTTGGTATATTCATAAGCATATTTTTTTAAAATAACCAACCGATCGTTTATTTGAAGTTAAAAGGGACAGAATGATGTTTTAACCCACGTGTATCGACAGTTGGCGAACTCAGCTCTAAGTAGGAAATAGAAATATCAGAAGTTTAATAAATAAAAACAATGATAATGGTCCCATTCTTAAACCCCATTAAATTGTTATTATATCATTTGAAACTTTTGATGTCACAGTCACGTTTTACATCACAAACTATCGATATTATGGTCTCGACTGTCGTATCACTACCCATCATATCGGTTGATTGCTGTTACGTTACGTCGGTAACAGTAATTTTGTCTGTCTGTGCGTCGTGTAATGTCGGGATTATCTCACTTGCTTCCAAATCATGGTGAATCTTTCGTGAATATTGTGATCGGTTAGTATGGAAAGAACTTTTTTAACGAAATATTATTTTTGGGATGTAAATTTTAATCATTATTTTTTGAGCTTTTGTCTGCTTTATATGATAAAAAAATACATTTAACACAACACAGCACCTTATAGCCTTTAACTAAGCAGAGCTGACACTTATAAACATATTTTTATAAGTAACACCACTACAAATATTTATAAAGTGCTTTAACTAGGTACTTATTCTGAAATCAGATCTGTACTTATGCGATATTGTATGTTATTCATTTATTGAATATTTATCAACTAGCAATATTATTTAATATGCTATGGCGTTTGCACGTATGTACTAATGACTAAACCATTAATAACATACTTATTAACAGCACATTAAACTTGACAGTCGCAATACGAAAATCACTCTTATTTCCTTCGCGAAAAAGTCCACGCTCAATTTCAATGTGTATCAATTTCTATGAGTATAGCCGCCGATCGTTCTAACATACTAACTACAAAAGCTTTTTTATTGGTTTGGCTTAATCATTTCCACTACCCCTATTTACTGAGTAGTTATTAACCGATCGACCAAAAAATTTTTTGGATGACTAAAATACTAGGTGAGTGACTTAGTCACCAATCTAACCTAACCTAAACCTATGTTTTCCGCAACCAAACCTAGTATTCTAGTCACTCAATTTAGTAATTTTTAATCGATCGGTTTATTATATTCTCTATTTATTCCACGTAGGTATTCGTTTAAATGTTTGCTAAGGGAAGAAGGCTTTTAAAATAATACGAAAATTAATGATAATTTGTTTAATAATTGTCTATAATAAATAATAATTATAAATCTTTGCATTAACAATAGTATTTTATAATTAATCGTAAATTTTGAGTAGAAAAAATAATACTTGAAAAAATCGACTTATCCCTATTTGCCGTTTAAAAATAATAAAAAAAATAAAGTTATTTTCTTATAGTAGGTATGTTGTTTAGATTGAGTACCTTTAACAATAAGAAAATATGAAATAAATTTAAGCTCTATAAAAAAGCCTATTCCACATTATGTATGTTGAACTACAAACACACTTTCACACAATCATGATAGTAACCTAACCCCTAAAGTTTAAATTCGCACATCGATAAAACAAACCTTACGTAACATATAACTATATATTTCATTCGATTATGACCTTTATGAGCTTGTAATGGTATGCATTTTGAGATGATAATGGTGTATCAGAATTTATGGGTTTTACAATGTAAGCTAATGGTTGAAGGTAATAACATGGTTTCGATGAACTTCGGTTAAATCGACAGTTAAAGTATGTTAAACTAAACTTGGAATAGGTGTGGGTAATCTAAGGTAATTTATTTAGTACTTGTACCCGACACGGGTACTGTAGACAACGTAGAAAATTTGACTTGATTTTGTATATGTAGTTTTTAATATATTGTATTGTACAAACTTATGGGAAACCTATAACTAAATTCGAAAATGAATCTACGTAAGATTTTTACGTCAGAACCAGAATCTTAAACAGTTTGAACTTTATTGGTAGGTAACTTGTTTTGTATTCCGGCAGTTTAAGGATAAAATGGCAAGATTCTTATTGATTGGGAAATTCGGGATATTCCTGAACGACCAATCTTACCAGTTTATGTTTTCAGGCACTGTCGGCTGTGTGTTAGAAATTTGTGTTGTGGAATCAATAAAAATTGTGCATAAATGTGTTCCACGGGGTTACAGAAATAAATGGGTTCCCAGGTTGCTATTTATACTTTCAGTTGTTAAAATAGGAAAACAAAAATTACGGCAATCAATTAGAAAGAGAGATCGTACCGTCGACAGAGATAGCGCTACATATTTTTTTGGCTTCATGTAGGTATGAGGAGCTCTTGCTCCAATTAGGTTACACCTTCATGATCCCGAGTGCGTGCACTCAGAATAATAGGTCGAGAACTATTGAGTTAAGAAAAAGTTGGACGCAAAAATCGGATGTGTAGTGAATCAGATGAGACGATCGGAAGCAAAATCTGACGTCTATAAATCATTGCCAGCCTAAAAGTGTTCTTAACCGATATCTTTAACGACTGTACTTAGTTTATAGGTTTTAAATAAAATAAAAAAATATACATAATAATCAACTAGAATGCTAGAACTAGATGGCTAGAAGTGCATTTTTCAGAATGACTAAGGTCCTTTGCAACAGGAATCTAAGCCTCGGGCTCAGGATGCGTATAGTTCGATGTTACATGGGTACTCGGTACTGTTGTATGGGGCTGAGTCCTGGACATTGACGCAGAATGCATTGAACAAAATAGAGGCCTTTGAAATGTGGGTGTACCGCCGCATTCTGAAAATCTCGTGGCGTGACAGAGTGAGCAACGTAAAGGTACTTCAAAGGATGGGCAAAGATCTTGAACTCATCAACACCATCAAGAGCTGCAAATTGACATATTTTGGTCATGTGATGAGGAATACCAAATATAAAATTCACCAACTGATAATTCAGGGAAAGATTATAGGAAAGCGTAGTGTTGGAAGAAGAAGACATTCTTGGCTTAAAAACCTTAGGGAATGGTTTGGCCAGTACTACATCCCTATTTCGGGCAGCGGCTTCAAAAGTCAAGATAGCCATGATGTTGTGCAACCTCCGATAGGAGTGGCACGTAAAGAAGAAGAAGAATAATCAAAGTTCTCTTAAAATTGTCTTTACTATAACTATTTCCTCTAACCAAAATAAATTAAACTGTCCTCCTGATATTTTCGTTACTTTCCCACGGCACTTTGACAGACGCATACTGATAATTACAATGTGTCAAAGTGACATTAGCGAAGAAACCAATCGATTCGTTTCCCACACTATTATGTTATGCCAAACAGTACAATAAGTAATTTGCGGACAAAAAAGCTTTTTGCGTAAAATACTTTGCCAATTCCTACTGTGTAATGTTTCCTTAATACACTGTTGACCAATGATTTTGTCAAGATCCATAATGCAACGCATTTTGCGCCAATAAAGTAGGTAGACCATACGTTTGTTTGCCTTTCTACAATTATGAGACGCTAAACGAAAAAAAATTAGCATTTTATTAAAAAACTTAGACATGTTACAAATCTGGTAATAATTATGTATTTCTTTATACCTTTATCTTTTTTGTATCTGATTTGTAAAGTTTCAGAAACGATTTATGATTTCGCCTCGACACTTTTTCTTTTAGAAAGAAATCCCTTAAAAATAAAAAAATTCAAATTAGTAGACACTGATAATATTTAGAATCGTGTAGTTCAATTTCTCTTTAATCGCTATAGTTAAGATTTCGATTTCGTGGTTTTCTCGGCTAATCTGCAAAATCGGTCTCGCTCTCGCGCGCGTCGTTTTCTCATTGCTATCTCGCTCCAGTCGTACAGTGCCTTAAGTGCCTCTACACTCTCGGCTCGGCCGAAGTGCTCCGTCAAAGTTACACGAAGTATCGCTCTACATGATGCAAAGTTGCACGAAGTACGTTTCTGATTTCTAGTTTGGTTTTATTCTCGTTTGGTTAGTTGTAACTGGTAGGACTTGTTGTAAGTCCGCCTAGCTAGCTACCACCATTTCATCGAAGTCTGGATACATAACAACAATGTTTTCAGCATTGTGTGCGCCGGTAGTTAGAGATTAGATTCGGTATGATCCGACAGTTCTTCGGTGATAAATATTAAACAAGAAAATATACTAGAGAAATACTAAACATCTTTACAAATGTTTGAATATCGATTAAGATGAAACAGCTATCTAATTATAAAAAATATTTTTTTCAAATATTTTTCTATTTAAAATTTATCATAAGTATAAAAAGTTATAGTTCTTCAGTATTTGAGGATTCCGGGAGGGGCTCGCTTCCATCGTCAGCCTTATCAATACTTAACATTAGTTATGATGAAGGTTAAGAGTCTTCCCGTTGTTCATAAAAAAAAAAATGCTAGCTTGAATGCTAACATTTTTGTTGTGTTCTGTAAGTTCTTTTCAATTCAAATTTGAGCGTTAAAGTTCAAATTGTCTAGTTATGAAGGAGGGCTGATCTGTTGTTTTTACGTAAAAATCTAACAGATAAACGAACAAAAATTACAATATTTTTTTTAAATTTACGGTCTAACCATATCCTACCCGCACTTTAATATTTTTCTAAATATCTCATGTACGATTTGGTTTACTATAATTTTTATGAATTGATACTATACAACATATTGATCAGTACTAATTACTTAGTTTATCGTTTACAACATAAGTAGCTATAACTATCTCCTTAATTATGGTAAGACTAGACCGTTCCCATGGGATGCAACTTTTGCTAACTATATTAGTTCAGAAGCTACTTTTAAGAAGCAACTACCAATTCAATGCAAATAAATGTGTACAAGTAAACTGTACACATACACGTACATATTTTTATAAACATCACTAATTGGCTAGGTTTCCGCTTATAAATTTCAAAAGCCTGATATTTAGAGACTAATTGAGGAACTTAAAAAGTTATGCTAGTGCTAGTCAGTCTGTATGATTTCCTGTTAAAACTAAATTGCGTGTTGTCGTTATTCATTACGATAGGAATAAATATTTTAATTGTCCAAGGTATAAAAAATACACCATGATGGTGAGCTAAGTTAAGAAACGACTAAGGGCTTGTTTCACCACCTACTGGTAAGTTCTGAATAGCTTATTTGGCAGACATTTAACAGTTATAACTTTGAAAAATATGTCAAATTATCGGCCACATAGGCTATCCAGAACTTATCAGTAAGTGGTGAAACCAGTCCTTAGTATTCTAGATTTGAAATCATAGCAACTGGAATCATGATCTTTTTTTGTAAGATCGAGTATGACAAGAAAAGTTATATATACTGGTAGTATGACTGTGTTCAGGGAAGGTAAATATAGAGTACAGTTTAAAAAGTTAAAATGTATTTTAGACGTTTTTTTAAAGAATTGCGCGACTCTTAAAAATCAGTACACAAAAAAAAGGTTAATTTTAGCGCACTCTTTTTTTTATCTTTTCGAGTCTATAACAGACCTAAATTATATCTATTGAAACTGTAAATAAGAATGATTTATAGAGCACAAAATAATAATGAACAAGATAATCCACAAATAAGATTTCACTAGCAAACTTTTTGACAGCATTACATAATGTCAGTAACACAACTTAACTCATAAAACGACATTCCTCTACCATGTCCAATCAATACACGGCAAGTGTACAAGTCATACAATCCAACAATAATGTTTATTAACCTATTAAAGTACCTACACTTGCTTAAATAATATGTCAATTTGAGACTGAGAGACAGGTGTGACGAATCGTTTAGCTAAACGATGTATTTAGCATGACCTATGATATTTTTCTTCATATCATTTCGCTCCTCCCATCCTCGGTGGCACAGTGGTTGGCGCGTTCGGCCTTGGAATGGTCGGTCATAGGATGAATGCCCAAAAATCCTAATCCTAACTAATATTATAAATACGAAAGTGTGTTTGTTTGTCTTTCCTTGACGCAGTAACTAAGCAACCAATGGACTTGATTTTTGGCATAGAGTTAGTTGAAAGGATGAAGAGTAACATAGGCTACTTTTATCCCGATATTCCGACGGGAACGGAAACCACGCTGGTGAAAGCTAGTGTACTATTATCGAACTCGTGTGTGCTTTGAAAGACACTTCTCAAACTTCTCACAAAGTTTTTATACCTACTCAATATTATGGTAAATTTTAAATAGAAAAATATTGGAAAAAATTAACTCGGCCACAAGTGAATTCTCAGACGGGAATCGAACCCGCGACCTTTGGAAATCCGGTCCAATGCTCTAACCGCTGACCGAGACTCCAATATTTTTCTATCTAAAATTTACCATAAGTATAAAAATAGCATTGAAAAATGCAAAAATTATAAAAAACCTACTCAATATTATTTATTACTAAAACAAGAACAAAACCCTTAATTTATGTGCGAAAAAGTAGTAACGAACTATATTTAATAAAACACTAAAATAACCTTATCTTTTTCATTTACAATATGACAAAGATTCACACGCACACAGTTGACCGGAGTTGCATAATTCTGCAATATTTTTGACCTAATTATGCGACCATTGTTTTTGTGAGAAGTAATAGCAGTATGATGTACAAGCTAAAACAGCAGTTATTACAAATTCTTTAGACACATTTTTCTTTGCTTTGTCGTTTTGATATAGATGTACAAATATTCCGATGGCATATTTAGATGATGGTTGGATTCCCCCTTTCACGTGAAAAGTTGGCTCCGCATAATATTCAGTTAGTTTTTTCACACTGATAGACTACTAATAGGTTCTTTTTTAACTATTTCGAATCACAAATTACTTAATCAGTTATTATTAAAAAAAACTGCAGGACGATGGATACATTCTATCCTGACGTTCCCGTGGGAATGTAATGCAACCAAGTAAGGAGAACCCTTTGAATGCGTTTGTCCTTTCAATTTTTTTCAGTAGCTTTTGAATCTTTTTTACAGAAGTACTAGCTACTCATATCAATGTTTAGTTTCGAATTAAAAAATGCATTTCAAAGAGTCTCGCGGGTAGTCTCGGGCACATTATTGTCTGGATACATGACAAATCATGTCACTACATTGTGACCTCAAACGTTAATAACCAGTGTTCGACTAGGAAGATCGCGACAAGAGGTGTCAGTAATTACACCTAAATTACAGGACTCGAACCCCGACCGCAAAGTTACAGTCACAGTTGCACTAATTGTTACTCAGATAGTCACGAACGAAACCATTGCAACTGTGGGTGGGTATAAACACGAATGCGAGATGTAACAAAGTAACAAAATTTCAGAAAGAAACTAGTTTAAAAAAGCATAGATTCCGAGATAAGATGAATCACCAAGGGCGACAGAATTGAAAAATTCCTATGAAAAATAGACAAAATTAAAGTTTCGTAGTCCCCTGTTTTTTCCTCCAAAACTGGAACAATATAATTACTGCTTTCGTTATAATTTTACAGAAAAACTTTGACTGTGTTTCTGTGTTTAATTTTATATTTTGTTCCCAATTGGTTATTTTTTTCTGAACAGCTTATGTTAACTTAGCAAAAATTTGGTCAAATTGTTAAACTTTTGAAGTTCATATTTGTTTATAAATTATTTTTTGCATAAAATCAAAAAAAGGACAAAGCTAACCTTCTTCATAACTTTTGTTTGTCTTACGTTATTCTTCTGTTTTTTTTATTTATTTATTTACCGTATAAAGCATTCAGCGGCCTTATTCACTAACAGTCGAAAACGTTCCCGACAGCAGTAGGCTTATTACGAGTTTGGCAAACTCGACGTTACAGTAAACGTTAATGTAAAATGTAGCTCTGTCTCTTTCATATTTAGCGACTGTTTTACCGACATGAGCAGTGTATCCGATAGTCTACGCTCACGAGTCCTGTAAATGTCATGTTAAGCAAACTCGTAATAGGGGTACTGAATGCATGCATTGTCACTGTCAATCACTTCAGAATACACAAAGCAAAGACAAAGCATAGAACTCGAATCGGAGATTCGATTCCGTGTCCAATGGTTTGAGAATCAGCCCGCAGGTTTATTATGATGCGATTTTAGTTTCATGCGATTCTCAGATTTCATGCGAGTTAAAAGACATCTTAAACTATCAGTTTAGTATAGTTAGGTTTTGGTAATGGTTGGTTTAACGTGATTGCAAGTAAGACTTAAACTTAATAGGTACTTCGTTTATGATGTAATATTATAGTAACATAATTATATTGTCTATGAACTTTATAATCCGCTCCCATTCTGTCTCAAACACGCCCAAAGCTAAATTTCTAATCTTAACAGACTCATTACATTACATTACATCATAATTACAAAGAATCTTCTGCATGAGATCATGGTATTTTCAAATCTTTGATCATAAATCATGGTGATTGATAAAATCTCAGTGGTCGGACACGAAAATTGGCGTTTTAACGCCTTGCCGGCGATTTTCCATGGCAATTTGCTGTTCAGTCAATCGGTAGGGCTGTGCAAATGCTTTATTAACCGACTTCAAAAAAGAAGGAAGTAATCAATTCGTATCTTTGTTTTTATTATGTTTGTTACCTCAGTACTCGGTCGTTTAAGAACCGATTTGAATAATTATTTTTTTGTACTTTCAAATTGGTCCCATTAAAGTCAAGACAGGATCTGATGATGGAATTCTTCAAATATTATAGGCACACCTATATCGATTTCGATGTTTTCTTAAGTAACTCCTGAATTTGCTTCCGTTAAGCACCATTTGGTGGAGTGGAACTGATGATGAAGACCACAAATGGTCTTCGCAACTATTAAATACTTACCATTTCACGGAAGCGATACGATGACTTCAATGTGATTCATAAGCAATGTATGCTCGTCTCAGTGCATGTGATGAAGTAAAGCTGATGATGTAGTAAACGGAGAACTCCTCAATAACTAATGTCCCTGCACCGGGAAAAGCAGCATTTTGTATAAGGTGTGTAGGTTCGGGATTTCTACCTTTAAAAATTGTGAAATAGAAAACGTTTAACAAAAACATTAAAACCGACTTCAAACAACTAAAAAGCAAAAAATAAGCCTTTTAGAATCAATTCCAGCAATGGCAAGAATAAAAGAATGGGACCGCAATGTAGAATGCCATGGCTGTCACCGACTCCAAAAGCTTATTTTTTGCTTTTTAGTTTTTTGAAGTCAGTTTTAATTTTATATAAAAAGTTTGGGAAGCGATGTTTCATACCTATCCACTAGTATACCATAGTATGCCTGGAATCGCGCTAAAAAGGACATTCAAACATCGTCGTCGACACAAGATATTTTTTTCTAATAAAAGCTTTACTATGATTAAGTCATTAAACCATTTTACGTAAAGAATGTTTGTAAACAAACCGCCCATTCTTAACCTCAAAAGTATTTTTTATTACACTTTTAAGGCATATGTGCACTTTATTAATAGCTACGTAGGTACTAGGTACCTTATTTTGTCTAAGATTTATAAATGGTATAGTTAACTGAAAATATAACGTATTTCTGAAATAATAAAAAAATATTCTCAAATGTTTGTTTATAAACATTCTTTTCTTAAGATGGCAAGAGCATTATAGATAGCTGCATCTCCTAACGTGAAGGTTTTGCCAATGCAAATACCTGAAAATAACTGATATAAATCTTTAATTTGTCCCTTCACATACAAATTTTTCTTACGATATAAAAACTTCTTAAATTGTCATCACAAATCAGCGTTCTTTTTTTTCAACTATGTTCACGTGTTTTATCGTTGTAAAACCGAAACATTTTGATGTATGATTTGCTAAGAAATGCTTAGGGCACATTAATGTTTTCGTTATGACATGATTTTCCCATAATTTGAACTTAACAATGTGCGTGATGATGTGCCTGCAAACATTCAACTTAGTAGGGTTGCCAAATTGTGATTAGTGAAAAGTTTTTTATATATATTTTTCTCACTTGTGAAAACATTTAGATTTTTTCTGTTTACAGTATTTAATTACGACACTATTAAAAGAAAATTTGTGAAAAGCAATAGAAAATACGAGTCCTAACATTAAATACCAAATCAAACAGTATTGGAGCAGTAAGTACAATTTCAAATCTATTGCCTCTCTGCAATTTTTGTCAAATTTTTTTTTTCTTTAATGCAAGAAACAGACACTTACTTCAGACCGCGAATTCTTTTATCGTTACCAATATAAAGTCTTTCAAATTTATGGTTTTAATGTGTTATAAATGAAGTTTCAAAAATTCTGCAACAAATGACAACTTATTTATATCAATGTATTAATACAATACATTAATATTATTCCTAATATTAATGTATTATGATTTATGATTCTGTAATTTTTGCATTTTTCAATGCTATTTTTATTCTTATGGTAAATTTTAAATAGAAAAATATTGGAAAAAATTAACTCGGCCACAAGTGAATTCTCAGACGGGAATCGAACCCGCGACCTTTGGAATGGCATTGGACCGGATTTCCAAAGGTCGCGGGCTCGATTCGGTTCCATTAGGGCAAGTTGGAGATTAGTTCTTTCATTTTATTATACAAAAAGCTCTTTCAAAATGTTACAATACGTGTCTAGAACCAATTTGGATATAACTTACCTATACAATCCGGGTGTGGCCCGTGTTACTACCAATCCTACTACCAGTAGTCACCTCTTACAAGACACTCGTGAATTATTCATTTGACATCCCTAACCTTTTTAACATGTCCGTCCTTATAACATCGAACCACAGACGGTCTGTAATTAAATAATCATTAATAGTTACAATGATGTAACATAAACAGTAATAGTTAGCACTGACCTTTATTTGGTTGAGCAAACCATTTAGTAATTATGTACTTCGACAAAAAGTTTATTTGACAATTGTTATACCTACAGTTTTTTTAACAGTATCCAAATTTATAGCTTTTTAATTTTGCATTTTACAATGCTATTTTTATGTGATAATTTTTAATCAAGTAAATATACTAGAAAAAAGCAACTTGTCTCATGTCGCCCTGACGGGACTCGAACCCGCATCCTTGGGAATCCGGCCCAATGCACTGACCAATTATGCTACAGAGACCTACGAGAACACGTTGAAATTCTCTAGTATATTCACCTTTCTCTACGGTGTTGGCCACCGTCGTTTCATCAATCAAAGTTAAAGTTAGTCAAAGTTGTTTGAAAAACGAAATTTGAACTACTGCTACATAGGCGAAACGTCAAGCATGTAAGTACATAGTTGTACTACATAACAAATGCCGCGTTTTATTCCTGTTGTTTTAATTTATAATTATAATAGTCACAATCGTATCTCAATCGTGTAACAATTGTAGCGTACACTGTATTAAAAAGAATAGTAGAAAAGACGCTCGAAATCAGACCAGAGAGCTTGTGTGAGTTTACAAATGTCCAAACGTTACCATCGCGTGAGAGTAAAATTTTGACAGACAGCCTTAATGCAATGGGAATAAGGTTGAAAATTAAACTCCATTCGCAAACTGCAGCGTAAACGATTAAGGTGAGAAAACCTACACTAAGCACTCGGGAAAAATTATGGGACGTCTGATACGACCGACGGGGCAATTTTCTCAGATCCATTATATGTTGAAGGAAAAGTGGAAAGCAGGAGGAAGAGGGAGCTTCGAAGAACCTATATGAATCAGATAAGGAAGACGATAAGTGTCGAGTCGTATCAGGAAGTCAAGGAGATATTGCTATCTCCTACATGTGTAGAGGAGAGCGGAGAAGACTTCACCGATAAGAACGAAGGTCTTAAATAAAAAACGAAGAAAGAAGTGAAAAGAAATGTGTAAAATTGCATTACAATTTTAAATCGATTAGAACACGATTATGCTGCTTTACGTAAGCAGAATTGGGCCTGGGAGACGTATATTTTTGGATCACTCGAATTCCTATTCGCATACGGAATCGCAATATTCGCATGCGAATTCTAAAAGCGTACTTTTGAAATCTGCAACGAGTGGTCCGAACCACACTTTTGGAAAATGAAAATGGAAACTCCGTATTCGAATGATTAAAAAATGTGACAAAAAAGAACTCGGTAATATCAATTCGCATGCGAGTTGATTCGCATAATAATTTCGTATGTTTCAAAAATACGTCTCCAGCATCAAATAAGGCAAGGTCAAGGGGCGACATTGGGTCTGATTGCCGTATTCAACTTCGGTTATACAACCAACTGAGTCACTATAGCCTTAGGATATTTTTGTATCGTCTTCCGTAACTATAGTGTTTGTTTTCACACGTTAGGAAGTAGGAGGACGACGAAATATTTAGAATAGGAACTTGTCTAAATTGATATAATGTTTCAAATTAGACAAAAATACTTCGATCGATAGGAAATATCTCAGACATCATTGAGATATTTCCTATCGATCATCTACAGACTGTCAGACACCATAACGTTGTTCTATAAAGGTCCTATGACCGCATATGACCGCCTTTTAACCGCCTGTGTGGTCTACTGGTAACAACCACCGGTATCAGACCCATGGGTCCCGGGTTCGATTCTCAGCGGGGGTACATATTGTATTCGGTTTAGGACGGTGTTAGGACTTGTTGTAAGTCCGCCTGCTACCACCATCTTATCTAAGTCTGACGCCATAACAACAATGTTTTCAGCATTGCTGTGTTCCGACAGTTAAAGATAAGACAGCCAGTTCCTCAGTGGTTGAGGATTCTGGGAGAGGCTCGCTTCCATCTTCAGCCTTATCAATACTTAACATCAGGTATGATGAAGGCTAAGAGTCTCCACGTCGTGAATAAAAATAAAAAACCCACGAAAGTACCTACCTATATGAGAGAGAGGAATCATCCTCTCATTTTATGCCCCGGATGATAAGAAACATTCCATTGTTCTCTGGACAACGGTGTCCTGCTTAAGAAAATCCATGTTTTCATTGATGTGGCGAGAAAAAAATGGTCTTATCCAAAATTGAGCTCGTATGTAACTCGAACAAGTATTTGCGATTTATGCGATGGAAAATCTGTATTTGTTCCGTATGTAGGTGTTATCTTTATTTTTGTCATTCCTTTTATATGTAGGGTGTAGGTAGTAGTAGTTAAGGTAGTCTTGTCTTGTGTATATAGAAAAACCCTTAAATCTCTGCTGGTCCCTATCTTCCTTTGTAATCTAGGTAGGGTCATCCGAGATGTTTTCCGTGACAGACCACCGTTACTCAATGGCTTACGTGATCTAATTAAGTTGTTTAGATTTAGAATGTAAGTACAATTGTCGTTTCCTGCTGCACCATGGGAATTGTTGCAAATGTTGTAATAGAATAGTTGCATTAGGTAATATAAAAGCTTCTGTGATTCCGTCTGGTGTGCTTCGAAGCTTTACTTTAAAAGCTTTTCGATAAAATGAAATATATGATATGTAGAGGATTTTTTATAGATTCTAACTTTTTGATACCGTTTGTATCTTAGAAGCTCTTACACCCATATTCTAAGTCGTTCCTCCAAAACTTACTCGTCGTCGACTTAACGAAACCTCATTGAAAACCTCTTCGAAATACTCCTCGAAATCGGTGTTCTAAGTCATAACTCCGTAAGGACCTGGAGGAGCCAAAGAGTACATAGCCACTCCGTGTTAGGCTTAGCGCACACTACCATTTTTACCCACAACGAGGTTGAGTGGAGTGTAAAAAGTTTTGGAGGAACGACTTAGAATATGGGGGTTAGTCTAAGTTTCAGAGGTAATTTCCAAAATAAAAGCAATTTTTTGTATACTTATTGTACTTACTCGTAAATTATTTTTGTTTCATCATAACACTTTAAATTTACATGAGCTCTAACGAGTCCCCGATATTTTAGCGCAATTTCATTCGTCATCACGGAAATCAGTGATAGTTTATGTTTTATCGTTCAACACATGTGACTAAGACATTGGTAAAGTTTAAAAAGAGGTTTTCCATTTTATTGGCAAATAATAAACAGTTTATAACGAAAATATGTTCATTTGATTTTTTTCACCAGCATTTAACAAGCACTAACTCACTTCAACATTTACCAAATTACTTTTTATTACAGTCAAACTATTTATTGTCATTCAAAAATGCAATGAGAAATCCACTTGAAGTCACGTTTAGAAATATAACTAACAAATGTCAGATGCGCATACTCCGCTATGTCGACTAAGCACGACAAGCATCGAACCGTAATATTGCATTATAATACATATTTTGTATTAGGTTTAATGTTAAAAGCTAGTATTGACATTCGAAAGATCCTGTTTATAAGGTCTTATAATAACTAATTGGGTTGTAAAACTTATCTAAACTAATCTAGATATATACCCTCACGCTATTTAAGACTGTTGATCAGATCAGTTGAGTATGTATAGCAATCTAGATCTCCTCTATTCACTCTCTGTATAACCATTTTCCGATCTCGGCTCGGTCAGTCCTTGGCAGAGAACCAAGGCTCCAAAGTTACCTCGATTGTTTGAAGATCGGCTAGTGTCGGTAATTATTTAAATACCTTAGATGCCTTAGATTCATACACAAAAATAAAATTACCCTGTAGGAATATCCCTTTCGGGGTAGGTACAACATCAAAGTAACAGTTTGAGAGTAAAAAATCCAACGAATTCATCTCAACGACGACGCCAAATCTGGAAATAGTTTGGTGTAAGATGTTGCGTCTCTACCAACCCGTCTGGCCAGCGTGGTAGCAGTAGGCTATCCTCCTATGAACGCTTCAATAGGCATGAGCTACGAGAGGCCTATGTCCAGCAGTGGACGTCCACAGTCTGATGATGGACGCCTGGACGCCTGGTCTTTAGGGGTGATTGCGAACCCTACCCCCCCGTGACCAATGGCGGCCTGGAGGGCAAGTACTAGGAGTTTTAGTTGGTATTACCCGCCCAGGTGGGTCCAACATTTCGAATCGCCCCTGCACCTGGGGGCGAGGAATGCATAAAAGCATTTCTCCTAGTATAAACAAAAAAAAAGGCTGATGATGGAAGATGTTGTCCGGAAACAATAGTGAAAGATTGCCACCTCATCACCTGCAGTAGTTTACAAATATGTCAAACTTGTCAACTATTCTATGTTTTTCATTTGCTCCCAGTTTAGCATGGGAGATCAAAATAAAATTATACTAATTTGTCTGAAATACCTCGATTTAAATACATAATATAGACGACCGGTTTGGCGCAGGGGTACGAAGCCCGCCTTCTGCGCCAAAGGTCCCGGGTTCGAACCCCGGACACGACAAATATTTGTATGCATGAACATGTCTATTTGTCTTGGTCTGGGTGTTTTATATATTATGTATATATTTACAAAAAAAGTATATAAGTATGTCTAGCCGTTATCTAGTATACATAGCACAAGTTCTTCATGAAACTTAACGTGGGCTAGATAATTGGTGTGTTATATGCAATTATTTATTTTTAAATTTAAAATAGGTAAAGTTCATGATCAACTTGAAATAATAGGCGTTTTTTTAATGAACGACGGGGAGATGTTAGCCTTCATGATACCTGATGTTAAGTATTGATAAGGCTGAAGATCGAAGCGAGTCTCTCCCGGTATCCTCAACCACTGAGTATCTGGCTGTCTTATCTCTGACCGCCGGAACACAACAATGTTGAAAACATTATTGTTATGGCATCAGACTCAGATAAGATGGTAGTAACTAGCCAGGCGGACTTACAACAAGTCCTGCCACGAACCAAAACTTATTTAGTAATAGTAGTTGTGTTTGCCTAATAATAATTAGGCAAACACAACTACTTACTCTCTTCCACACACATTTAGGCTACCAAATTAAATTAATCTTTTTTTATTAAAAAGCAACTTGTCTGCTTTTTTCTAGTTTACTTTCTTGTTTAATATTTATCACATAAAAATAGCATTGTAAAATGCAAAATTGAAAAGTAATAATTAATCTTTTTTGTTGACGATTATAGATAAAACTCATTACGACTAGATGTTTATCTCAGGAACTGCATTATTTGAAGTCGACTGCATTATTCGTTGAGTTAGAAACGCTACTAATGAAGATAGACTTGGCTAAAGTTAGGGTTTTAGTGTAAGCGACAAGCGATTTAGTATATATATGAATGTTGCTTATAACGTGTTATAAATATTACAAATAGTGACCAGCACAAATAAGTAGATAATGTTAGTAAAGGTGGATTCCAAAGCTAATAATGTTATTATTGGTTATCTACATTATAACAATCAGTGATGCTCTATGGTTTTTGTAATAGTAAGTACGAGTAAACTAAACAAAGTATATTCCAAATAGTTACACTCTCAAATCAAATAGAAAAGAAAACTATGCTATATCTCCAACAGCTCTCAGGTAGTAGGAGCGAAGAGCAAGTTGTTATTCCTTGTTTAATAGTACCAAGTTCCAAGTAGTTAAACCCATCTTAGAAAAAAAAATCTGTCTGTATAAGTACAATCAGCAGAATGCACGCCTTGACACTTAGACCTTGAGAGCCTTACGTCGTACGTTACGTGCTGTTGACTGTACAAATTTAAGTCGTAAGTGTAAACTGCCAAACATAATCCACATAACTGACACTGACTGTTTAACTAAACATGAACAGTCATTGCACTCGGCCGATATGACGGGCTCACACACGCGCGCCGCTCGCTATCTCTCGCCGGCCACTCGATCTCACAGGTTTTCACTGGTAAAACAGTAGCTGGCGCGCATCTGTATGAGTGCGTGATTTCGGCCGTTTGTAGGTTTCTAAAGACTGTTTAGACTGTGTAACTGATAAGCACCATTATTCATTCTACTACAGTGAGACTGAGTTACTGAACTAAACAAAACTTTTTGCAAATTAGCTTGCACTAGAACCCCACCCCAACCACATTGTCAGAGCTTCAGCGGCGCGTATATTTACGAAACTATTGTTTTCTTTCGACTTATAGGCGGTCTCGCAATATCGCCCCAATGGATTATTAGGTCGCTAGACTGAACAATGCCAGAGTCATCTTTTGAAATGAAGTTTTAAATTGATATCTTTCTATCTTTGCGTAAGAGTTGATTTGTGGAACGCTTCATCGATGAATATTGATCGATATTTGATTACTACTTTTAGTAAAAGTAACATACTTCTTTTCATAGCTTTATCAAAATAAAATTAATAAAGGTTACTAAGTCAAATCTGTATTTTATATTTGTAATAATGAATACGTAACTATTATAGCCAGGAAATAGAAACCAATTACTACTGACTAAAACAATTAGGCGCATGACAGCTGAGGAAAAATAAAAAAAAACTAAGTAAATAACCGAAATTTCATGAAGCAGCAACGAATCAGTTACTTAATCACTGTAGTTGTAATTAAGCAGATAATAGAAGAAGCGCGGTGATAGAAGTGGGCTGCAGGTGCTAAAAGTGAAAAACCGCATTCCTGGCATGCGTCTAATTGTCTGGGTCATGTTACAAAGTTACTAAGTATTTAGGTTTCTGTGGTTGTGTAGTAAAACGAAAACTTTTGAAATAAGACTTTAGTACGGGTTTCAAAATTTCGATTAGTAAGAATATCTTTTGAAGTAAAATCTCTTATTCCAATGGGAAACCAAAATATCCAGACTAACATACGAAAACGAAATAACGAAACGAATTATTTGGTCTTACCGACGAATAAATTATAGTGAAGTAGGTACCTAGTTGTATTAATATAAGAGGTGCAAACGGAAATTAATTACTCTCATTTGCACCACTGGTGATGCAAGTCGGTGGTGCAAACGGAAAGTACAACACGGGACGAAATCATAATAATATGTTCTTAATTATGATGCTAACTTTTCAAACTTCTAGTGATTTTTTATGTTGGGAGGTACTCGTATAATATCGCAGCTTTTATGCTTTTGCGTTTATTTTAATTCGTCACCAAATCATTATAGTCTAATTAATGTAGTCAGTTTCTAAACTGAAACTTTTATTTTTATAAGTTTATCACAAATAATATTCCAAACCATTCATTTTAACTATACGAAAAAAGGAATTTCAATGAAATGTAGAAAACATGGAAAGGTTATTCCATGTTAGTTCAAAAGATTCCCAGATGGGTGCGTCATTCACCAAATTGTCTAGGCGATGAGTTGAACCAGTGCGTCGTCGTAGAGAGGCGTCGGCCTTGCACTATCCGAGTGTATTGTTCGCCAGCCAACGCATTCTTGCACCCACCGATAGCAAACACATCTCCTTGCACTTATGCTTGCCTGGTACTTTTGAGAAATGAACTAGGCAAGAAAGAACTAGAAATAAAATCGAGTCGTCACAAATAGATGCTTGTTCGCCGGCCAATGCATTCTTGCACCCACAGACAGCAAACACATGTATGCACATACGGTGGCCTGATACTTTTTGGGAAAATAACTTGACAAGAAAAGTACTAGAAAAAATCGTCTCGTCTCACAAGCTCAGACGCGCGATGTTTTCTAGTATTTTTCTAATGAGAAATTGTCGTATTTAAATAGTACTGACAATGCAAAAAATTATAAAAAAATATACAAAATAATACAAAATTTTTGCCCAGGTGATAACCGAACCAGTGTGAATTGTTCGCCAGCCAACGCAGTCTTGCACCCACCGATAGCAAACACATCTATGATGCACTTATGGATGCTTAGTACCACTTTTGGCAAATTACCTATACAATAAAAATGCTAATAAATCGTCTCTCAAATAGCACAAGTGTATTCAATTCTTTACATATAGCGACTTCTTCTAGCAAAAAAATAGTGTATTGTTCGCCAGCCAACGCATTCTTGCACACCCACACTTTATTCGTTGCAAACAAACAAACAAATAATCAATCAAATGTTTTTTCTTTATAATATTAGTATAGATAGCGGCCGCTCGCTGTTTCACCCGCGTGGTTCCCGTTCCCGTGGAAATATCGGGATATTAAAAAGTATCCTATGCTCATAACCAGGCTACCTACTATCTGTGTACCAAATTTCATCCAAATGGGTTTAGTAGTTTTGAGTTTATTCGTTGCAAACAAACAAACAAATAATCAATCAAATCTTTCCTCTTTATAATATTAGTATAGATATAGATTTGAAAATTATTGTAGGAAGCGATAGGCTGGCAACCTGTCACTATTGTTTTCGAACAACATTTTAGACCCAAAAAATGCCAAATATGGCAGCAGCAGCAAGTGTAGCTTTGCGAGTAATGTTTATCTATTGCACACTGTAACCGACTCTGTGGTATAATGGTAACGCCCACCGATATCAGATCCAGAGGCCCCAAATTCAGATTTTGTCGGGAATGAAGTGGCAAATGAAAACAGTCTGCAGCTGGCACATACTATGATTTTCTTTTACCCTTAGTAAAGCATAGGAGAAAATTTTTGATATTATGCAGTTCTCATCCGAAAAAGATTTATCTGCTAACCGTACTAGGCTCATAAAGTGCTTTGTATGCAAAGATTGGCCTGTGTTCACACCAGGCTGTCGCTAACGAATAATGACAAAAGACTGCATGTGACTATTATAGTCACTTGTTATAATAACAAGATAAACTACCCAATAATATTATAAGAGCTACTATACCACTCTATATTAAACTACAGAAGAGTATAGTTCGTGCGCTCGGCCTGCGAAACTTTCGCTATGGTCGGTCACAGTGACCAAAAATTTACTATCACGGGCTCCTCCGTGTTTCGGAAGACACGTTAGGCCGTTCTTGGTCCCAGCCATATATTTATGACTAGCGGTCGCTCGCGGTTTCACCCGCGTGGTACCCGTTCCCGTAGGAATATCGGGATAAAAAGTATCCTTTGTTCATAAACCAGGCTATCTACTATCTGTGTACAAAATTTCGTCCAAATCCGTTTAATAGTTTCGAAGCCTATTCAATGCAAACAAACAAACAAACAATCAAATCTTTCCTCTGTATAATATTAAGGATACATATAGATTGGTCTTCGCGTCGCTAGACTAAACAAAAATGTACGGTTAAAACCCTCAAATCCGCATTTAATAAGAAACTTATTTATTTTATTTATTTATTCAATTCAATAACTTACAGGCTGACAGAATACTCCAAAACGCCAGTAAGCTTAATCTAACAATAATATAGATGGATACATTAGAATTTACCTTAATTACAAATTCAATACAATATATAAATGAATAAAAAAAAAAAGTCAAATAATAATCATGCAATGCAAAATAAAATTCAAAATAATGTCCAAATAATATATAATAAAAATTAGAAGCAAAAATGTCAAATTAAAAATAAACTATGTAACTAAGAGTATAATACTCAGTCGAATTAGAATTTATAATGGCATCAACTAAAATTAAGTACCTAATAAATTGATATTAATCACAAGATTCAGATAAATGTCAGTTCATGTGAGTTAAATTAGTAACATACAGTGAGTTACTTCTTATGCGTTAAAAAGAATATTTATATCTAATTGCTCTCTTTCTTTCAGATGTGGTTGTCCTGCGCAGTGGCATGCACTCTCGTTGCCATGGCAACGGCACAAGGCAACGAATACCTCCCCCCTAGCAAAGGTTACAACTACGACCCACCGTCAGTGCCATTCCCTACCACAAGCAATGGCAATAAGGTTGGTTTTACTGTAAAAAGTTTAGAAACATATTGGTATTTTCTAATAAGTTTTTCACTCACGGCACTTTTCTCATTAGGAAATGACAACGTGACAGTTTGTATGACAGTTAAATTTTCGGATGATTATTAGAGTACGTTTCATCGTATTTTCCGTTTTTTGTTAGGTTGGTACCCCCACAGAACAGAAAATTTCTGTTCTGTGGGTACCACTGAACGGATTTCGATGTGGCTAGCATACAAATAGTTTATAGCGTAGATTAAAACATAGAACATTTTTATCCTGATTCGTCCACGAAAACGGGAATCATACGGGTGAAATCGAAGGCGGTCATTAGTAAAATTAATAAAACACACAACCACACTAATAATATTGAGATTCAGCAGTTTCTTAGTTAGTTATTTCTTTCAGTCTAGTCTAGACAAACTTTTATAAACTTTCACTTCCATTGTCCAGTTTTTGTATGCAAATATGGTTCTATTGAATAAGTTAGCTAGACTTATTCGCATTGTTATAATGAAATTACATAACTTTTACAATGTTCAAATACAACTTTATTCTATACATAAATCATAACGCCTACCACATTATCGAGTACCTATATTTCCTTCAATGAAAGGTGCATTTCCCTAAGTAATACTAACTCACTATATTTCTTAAATCTGTGCACATACGTATGCGTTAAAGTAAACGAAACACGTTCTAATCTGCAAAAATAATGCTGTGTCGATCACTTATGTAGTTTCGATATTTGATACAAGCATCGACGGTACTAACCACTGAACAATATACTCTGTACTACTACCGTACCGATGCTATACTTTTTTTTTATGAATGTCGGGGAGACTCTTAGCCTTCATCATACATGATGTTAAGTATTGATAAGGCTGAAGATGGAAGCGAGCCTCTCCCGGAATCCTCAACCACTGAGGAACTGGCTATCTTATCTCGAACTGCCGGAACACAACAATGCTGAAAACATTGTTGTTATGGCGTCAGGCTTAGATAAGATGATCGTAACTAGCCAGGCGGGCTTACAACAAGTCCTACCACCAACCAAACCGAATACAATATGTACCCCCGCTGGGAATCGAACCCGGAACCCCTGGGTCTGATACTGGTGGTTGTACCACTAGACCACAGAGGCGGTTAAAACTATACTCTTCGTAGAAATAATTTTATTGACAAAATAAGCATGTATTAATTTTTTGTATCGTTTAATGATAATAATATTGGTGATGTTTTGGTAGTAAATACTATAAGACGAATTAAACACAAACGAGCTTTTTATCTAAATACAGTTTGTTAATATTTTTCAATTTGATAACATGAACCTCAAATATTCAAAAACTGTAAAAAGTTTTTTTGTCATTGAAATTCACCTTTCCGACATGGAGGTTCAAATAACAAAGAACTATTGAGATAGGACACCTCCATTGAAATGTCAAAAATAATTGAATAATATAAAATATTACCGCGATTATGTTGACCGTGAAAACGTTTATTATGCTTACAAGTTAAAAGCTCATTGTTAAATGTTGTTATTAGGCTATGCGCGTGAGTTTATTTAACCTTCTTTATCATTATAATGGTTATTATAACCTGCGCTTCTATACGCTACTTTGATTAAAATAGTCACACATAATTAGTCAGCCATTTTAAAGTTCCCACCGGATTGAAAAGGAGTTATGGGCGACTAACTACCGCCCGCGGTTTCACCCGCGTGATTCCCGTTCCCGTTGGAATATCGGGATAAAAAGTACCCTTTGTGTTAGTCCACTACTTGAAGTCCCTACATACCAAATTTCATCAAAAACCGTTCAGTAGTTTTTGCGTGAAAGAGTAACAAACAAACAAACAAACAAACAAACTGACATACTTTCGCATTTATAATATTATAGTAGGATAGTAGGATAAACCTCCAGGCGGGCCAAATGCGAATTGCAGGTGTTAATGACTGTAATAATGTTTTTTTTTGTTTTATGGACGACGGGGAGATTCTTAGCCTTCACCATATTCATATTCATATATTTTTATTGCTTTCTTGTTGTAATTTTAAGTATTGATAAGGCTGAAGATGGAAGCGAGCCTCTCCCGGAATCCTCAATCGCTGAGAAACTGGCTATCTTATCTCTCTGCCGGAACACAACAATGCTGAAAACATTGTTGTTATGTTATGGTGGTAGCTAGTCAGGCGGACTAACAACAAGTCCTACCACCAACCAAACCGAATACAATATGGTACCCCCGCTGGGAAACGAACCCGGGACCCTAGGTCTGATACCGGTGGTTGTACCACTAGACCACAGAATTAAGTAATTTAAGTAATGGCTTAATTTCTTAGTTTGGAAGTGCTCGAGAAAATGTGCTTTTGGCTACCCATCCTACGGCCACCCAAGGGCCGTACCACTAGCTGTTGAGCAATGTTAGAGTAATATAGTAACCGTAGGTCCCAGGCTTTATTTACAGTAAAATGGCTGATGTTGTTCATGACGTACAAATAAACAATTTCTATATACTATTAGGCCTCCTCCAAGGATCTGTTCATGATGGGGTTCGCCATAATCGCCACTCTTGTTGGGAGGGTTGGCGATAGCAGTAGAGCCATGTATTTTAAAAGACGTCCCTGCCCGTCTCCTGAAATTATGCTCCGTTGTTGTATTTTTACGACACCCCCGGGATTCGAAGTGGCAGTGCTATTCTAAACCGGCACTCCACGACACGATCTACAGCTCAAAGATATTAAAAATGTTCTACATACAATGTATTCAAGATTATTAAAATTGTTCTTAAAATCGATTTAACCTCCATTTCAAAATTATTTGCGGTTGTTTTCAATGTAGCTACTAAGTTAAGTTCGTTAACATTTAAAACAAAATTAGTTTCGGTACTTAAAATCTATATTGAAACTCATATTGTGCAACATCGTTCTAAGATGAGGATTGGCAAATAGGGCGTTTGTGATTTTATCGACTTTTTTATCGTTTTTAATCAACCGCCTCTGTAGCCCTACCTAGCATTGGCGGTTTTATCGACACTCGTAGCTCGTTAACGTGTCACTGTCCCACTCACACCTTAACGGAGTATCCCTATCATATCGCGTGACATAAATAAATATTTAAATAAATAATTGCATACTAACACACCAATTATCTAGTCCACGTTAAGTTTCATAAAGAACTTGTGTTATGGCAACTAGATAACGGATAAACATACTTATATACATTTTTTTTAAATACATACATAATATACATATTAAACACCCATACCATGACAAATAGACATGTTCATGCACACAAATTTTTGTCTTGTCCGGGAATCGAACCTGGGATTTCTGGCGCAGAAGGCAGGCTTATTATACCCCTGGACAAACAGGACGTCGAAAATGCTAAGGGGCTATGGTCTAGTGGTAACACCCACATCAGTATTTTTAGTACCCTTAGTACGAATTTGGCAAACTATATTCATCATCGAATCCTTCTTCTTGATCTATTCATCATCTTCATAAAATAAAAAATGCAATTAAATGACTCCTAGTTTAAAATGATGAAGTTATCTGATATCCAACGTATACCTTTATATTTTTGTGTACCATTTTGCAAATGTTGAACTTTAATAGATTCATAGGTTTCAGGAAATCAAAAAATTAATACAGTATTTTTTCTTACTTACACGCATGATCGCCCAAACTTCTCTGATTATGAACCGACAAGCTGATTTTTTAATGCTCAGATAAAATTTACTGCTCAGAAATTTTATTACTTTTACAGAGAAATTGAAAATTAATTGTCATTCATATCCTTGTAATTTTCATATAATTTGTGGTGGTGATGAAAGTAACTGACTGAAAAGATCGAGATAAAAAGATCGACCTTTAGATGTTTTTTTTTTTAAAGAGGTTTGGAATATGCTTTGAGGATGATAAAAAATTATTACTTTTTAATATTAAAAATATTCATCGTTTGTTTCCAGCAACCCGGTCCCTTCAGGCCGCCACCGCCCACACCAGGCCCTTACAGGCCGCCAGTGACCCAAAGGCCCGCCCCGCCAGGTCCCAGGCCCACCAGGCCCAATACCTACGTACCTCCGCCACCACCGACCCCCGGGGGTAACCATGAGGTAAGTGCAATCTACTCCAGACTACTAGACTGATCACCAGGCCCTTACAGGCTGCCAGTGGCCCAAAGGCCCGCTCCAGCTCGCCCCAGACCCACCAGGCTGCAGGCCCATCAGGCCCCTTTTTTACATTACTCTTGGCCCTTATTCTGATTTCCTATCTTATTGGTTAGGGGCCTGCGCGACCTAAAACCAGCCTAAAGGGGCGCCCAAGGCCATAAAGTAGTTTCGTACACTTCAACGACGCCACATTTGGAATCGGTTGGTTCTTAGTTTTTTTTTTTATGAGCGACGGGGAGACTCTTAGTCTTCATCTTACCAGATGTTAAATATTGATATGGCCGAAGATGGAAGCGAGCCTCTCCCGGAATCCTCAGCCATTAAGGAACTGGCTATCTTATCTTTAACTGCCGGAACACAACAATGCTGAAAACATTATTGTTATGGCGTCAGACTTAGATAAGATCGTGGTAGCTAGCCAGGCAGACTTACAACAAGTCCACCACCAACCAACCGAATCCCCCTGGAATCGAACCCGGGACCCTTGGGTCTGATACCGGTGGTTGTACCACTAGACCACAGAGGCGGTTGAAATGCTCTCCGAAAACAAGAGTAAGTAACAGGTTGACAGCCTACCGCCTAAATTACTTTTCCAATATACCCTGATTTTACTATCTGCACTAGAAAGTTAGCAACGGGCACATGCTATGTATGTTTTTCTTTCATCAACGAAAAGTTATAACTGAAGTAACGGCATTACAAATGATCAGTGGCCGTACCGCTCAAGTGACGTCGGCATCGAAGTCGGCTTCATTTGACAGATGGATGTGACACATTGCTGCTTCTTTTTCACACAAATGAAAACCTATACGTGTGGGGATGTATAGATAGGTCTTTAAAAATTGCATTGCGGTTTCTAAAACGATTTTTTCTCAAAGTCAACCGTTTGAAAGATGTACACTTCCAAAGTGGTAAAATGTGTGTTGTCCCCCCCCCCCCCCCTAACTTTTGAAATAAGAGTGAAAAATTAAAAAAATATATATACTGTAGATCTTAATAAAAACTTTCAACGAAAATTGGTTTTAACGAAATTTATTTAGTAGTTTCAGAGCTATAGCACATTTTCCAAAATCGCAAGTATAACTTTGTCATTCATACAAACACTATAATTATAATACACGAATAATTATAATGGCATTTTAGCAAAACCCTTCATGTGCGAGTTCGACTCGCACTTGGCCGATTTTAGTAAAACAAATTGTTTTCTAATTATCGAAACTTTATTTTGAAACAATAATTACGTACGACCGTACGAAACAAAGACATCGTTTAAAAAAAGACAATTTAGTTTTAAAAAAATCTTTATTCACACGTCATCGACGTAGTGGTCTGGGGAGCCCCTGGGAGGCGGGGGGTTGTATGACTTATTGGGCTCGCCCGCTTCCTCCATTCCGTAGTTTTCAATTTCTGTAATAGGTTATTCTTTCAATAAATAGAAACTGTAAAAAGGGGAACGCTAATAAGGTAGGACTCGCAATAAAGATGCATTTGTTTTTATATATCTTTTTTTTATTTCAGTCAACAGTTTTTTTGCCAAAATTATAAAATACTAGCGGTCGCCCGCGGTTTCACCCGAGTGGTTCCCGTTCCCGTGGGAATATCATAATAAAAAGTAGCCTATCTGATACTCCACTACTTGAAGTCTTACCTATCCCTATACACCAAATTTTATCCAAATCCGTTCAGTAGTTTTTAAGTGATAGAGTTACAAACAAAACAAACTGCCATCCTTTCACATTTATAATATTAGTAGGACGTTCTCACCATTAGATGTATGTCCACCATCGACTTTATTCTCTTCATGGGTGTTTTCTGAAATTATTATATTTTTATATGTAGGTACGTAGTGATGTCAATGAGTACAAATTTCATCAAAATTATATGAAAATACTTCTCTATCTAATCAAAATTAACTTAAAACTACTGAAGTGTCATATTTACCGTCGGTGTCTGTAAAAAAGTTTGATTTTTGTAAAATTACATGCTTTAATTGAAGTGTAAATGTTCAGTATAAGCATTAGAAAATAAGATGTTAAAGTATAACCAATATAGAAAAAATCGGTTAAGCGAGCAAGCAAGTTATGAGCTGTTGGATTGTTACTTTATCGGTCTATTAGTAAAACTACTTTTCCCATGGCGCTGCTGACCTTTAGGTAAAAAGTACCTAACACACTAAACACAAGGTAAAAGTATCATAATAACTAAAATTTAGTACGTACCTGGTAAATCTCCAGATTCCACTGAAAAAAACAATTAAGACTCAAATTTTATTTCCACAAGGAACCATTTTAGTGCCTTAACTATTCTAAATGTATTGGTTGTACAAAATAGTAATTTTATTGTAAACTTATAACGAATGCTTTCAAGCCTTAATATTTAGCCTTATCATTTCAAGTTATTAGAGATATTTCAAAACACTTCAAGTTATATTGGTACGAAGATTTTAGAGTACAGTATACGTCAACTCACGGTATTTGAAAATGGTGTAATACCTTACTTTTATTGCTTTTTAACCATTACTTTTTAATTTACACTTATCGATAGAGGAATAGTTCGTCGTCTCAGCCACATAACACCCTCAGCTGGGTATAGGCCTCCCCCAAAAGGGGTGGGTTTGCCATAATCGCCAGCTTGGCAGGCGGGTTAGCGATCGCAGTATGGCCAAGTTTGTAGGAGACGCTGCTGCCCGTCTCCTGAAGGCTGAGTCCCTTAGTCGTCTTTTACGACAGCCACGGGATGAGAGGGGGTAGTGCTATTCTTAGTCGACACTACACAGCTCTACCAGAGGAATAGTTAGGCTAATGCAATGGCCTGGATATACCAGAGGATTTGATAATTAATTGTATGAATCAATTATTCAAATTATAGTTTTATTGCTGTAAAAGTGTCATCCTAGAATAATATTATTTTTTTGGTCTAGTGAGTCCTGCCTGTTCTGCCAGCAGGCTAATATGTATAATTATAAGCACATAAAACGCTCCTGTTTTAGAAAAGTTTATGACCGACAAATAGATAACAGAGGGATGAGTGTAATTTTGTAAATGTACAAACGTTAGAGTTAAGTTTAAAAGCGACAATTATTATAACTCTTAACTTCTTAAGGCAAACACGGTAGTAATTGCCTTTCAGAAACACTAAAATGTAAGAACTTAATGTTGTAAGGGGCAATAGATCAAAAGCGCGATTCCATTATACGTTATATCAATAATGCACTTCAGTAATTAAGTAACAGTTTGCTCAAGATATATTGGCATTAGGTGTAATTCGATTGAATTTGACCCAAATAGGTTTATTTGTCCAACAATTTAAGTACGATAAATGCACAAAGGTTTCTTTACAAACTGTTTCTTAAGGATGGGTGGAATATAAGTGTTTGCAGATATTAAAAAAACTTACACTTGATAGCTTGATCAGTAGAACATCTAGTAGATAACATTGTTGTCTTCAAATTCCCTTTCCCTTCATTTACTGGAACAGCTTCTGTTTGTTCCTCTACTGACTTTGCATCATCATCATCAGATGATGATTTTACTTCTGCTTGTAATGCTGCTACCGGATTTCCAGGTGTGGCTTTCAAAAGCTCTCTGTGTTTATCTTTAAAAAAAAAATTATGTAAAGATTTTTTTATTTTTTTTCAACTGGCAGTAAATTTTAATATCTCATCAAAAAAAGGTTATTTGTTTAAATTGTCGTGTGTTCCACTTTTAAATGGAAGATGTTTTAAATTTTTATTTTGTAACAGAATCAAACAAATAAAGAATAAATATTAATGTTTAGGTATGAAATGTAATATACAAACTTCTCATACTTCTGTATTCTGAAATTTATGAAACAATACCTAATTATTATTGTTATGTATTGAAAACGTGTAAGGCAATTTTATTGTACTAAACACGCAGGCAAATAAATCGAGCCACTTCGTTCCTTTTATACAAACATTATTTAAAACTTTAGTCTCATTATTCAAATCGCTTCAACAGTAATGTAATGTTTGATGTATGAGCCGAATACTTGACTGCCAAATAAAAGTCCCAAACATCCAAAAGTGTGAAAAACTAAGACAGTATTCAATAAAAATGAAACATTTGTTCCACTGAAAATTTCTTAGACCATGACGTGAAATTTTTTGTTTGAAAATAACGTTGTGGCTCTTTTAAAAATAACTTAGTTATCCTCGAGTGTATAATTCTACAACTTATTTCACGATTAACATTCTATTTTTTATTCTTCTTCGGGAGTAAAAAAAATGAGTTTAAATAAAACAAAAATAGTGGGGAGTAGTCAAAGAAAAAAATATAGAAATGTAATATATACCTTATCAAGTAACAAAAAACCCTTAGGTACTTATAATATTTTGAAGAGAAAACGAAATTTTAATATATTTTTTAATACATTTGAATTAATAAATGTACATACTAGTTTCGACACCTGCCAAAGAAAATTGTTATTATCAAATGATAATAATTATTATGTTAATTTTTTTTGAAATATGGTTTATTAAAAATACGAGTACGTATACACATCATATTATACAATTACAATGCAATTATTCGATCTTTCTTTTCTTAACTCAAAAGTTAGTTAAAGCTCTCGAAAAATATAATTATCAACACTTTAGTATTACTAGATTAAGATCATCATCCGTGTTTCTAAAACTTACTTGACAATAGTTCGCCATAGTCTGTAACGGAAAGTAAAAGTTACCATTATTTAATAAGTAAATAAAAATTATAATTAATCACGTCGATTATCTAGCTCAACAGCTTGTGTTAGGGGTGCTAAAACATATTTTTATATAAGTATGTACTTTATTTTTAATACTCAACATACATTGGAAACACCAGTTTTCACCATTATATAACATTAACTCACTTTGTCCAAATCTCTCAATATTAGCTTTTATACTTTTTCCATGATCTGAAAATTTGTTTTTTTTTCAATTTGTCTTTTGTTTTTCTACGATTAAATTTACGTAGGTATGAAATAAAAGTAAAACGAATGTCACAGTCTTTGGGAAGACGTAGTCCTAAAGTCGATATATACAATTTAAATAAATTACCCTTATTCCATGCCTTCATCTTTTCTGTAAATAAACGACATAGTTATAGTATGAAGTTGTAGTAACATTTAAAAAATGAAATGAGTAAGGTTTGGTTTGGTACTTAAGAAGAGAAAAAAAAAATCAATTGATCTGTTTAAATAATCAATTTAATTTCAAGTCTCGGACTCGATTCAACAATCTCCCACAAAAATTTATATAAAAAAATTATTCTACTTCAAAAATAATATATGAAGGAGACTTACGTAAAGCTAAAAGTAATAAAACTTTTTTTATCTATTGCTTTAATAAAACTAAAAGTTTGTTTAAGACGCTATACGGAAAAAGTACCTACGTACTTTTTGTTATAAAACTAAAGGAAGGTTAGAGATGTTAGAAATCTGGTGATAAGCTATATATTTCTTCATATTTTTATAGATTTATAAAGTTTCAGAAACACGACTTTATGATTTTGCCTCTGCAGTTTTTCTTTACGAAAAGACCCCTTTAAAATATAAAAAATCAAGATTATTCTCAAGTGGTCATATTACAATTGGAAATTGGTTCAATTAGTGGACACCAATAATATTTAGAATCATGTAGTTTCATTTTTTTATCGCTATAGTTATTTACTATAACGTGATTTTGTGGTTTTTACGCCTAATCTACAAATTCGGTTTTGCTTCGCTGCGGCGCTAGTCGTATTCTCATTCCTATCTTGCTTAGTAGTATAGCGCCTTAACTGAACGAACAAAAACATTCAAATAAATAATAACAGCTGATGCATGGGGATCTGAAAAAAAGTCGCGAGACGAAAATGAAAAACTCCTGTAGGTAAAGTCGGGTATCTTCCCGATTGAACAGTGTTGTTTTTGGGAACTTTATTTAAAAAAAGGAATAGATGTGTAAAAAAAAAATTTACATCACAACATTAATAGGTATTTCATTTGAATAATAAATTATTTATTTAACCTTTGGTCTTTCCGAGAAACCGTTTCCCAAAAAAACTCTACCGGTCAACGGGGAACTTGTACAATGGTCAATTGTACAATGGTAATACAAAAAATATTGAAGGAAAAGTACCAGGGCTGCAAAACCAATCAGGAGTTACTATCCATGAAAAGCTGCTGCCTAAGTATAATAAAATACACAAGGAGGTAAGCACTTAGATTCCAACCCCAGTGTAGCAGAGTCCACATTGCCCCACTGCCATTGCAAATTTTATGGCATTCCACGTTGTCCCAGCAGTGACAGTGGAATAATTTGAAATCGTACACCAGCCAGAATAGTATTTTTTTTACTCTTGTGATGAAGAGTACTTAGACCTTATTTCATATTGTGATTACAGAAATCTGTGATCGACAACAGACTCATCTGTGAATTTAAATGATTGAATGATGAATTGAAATTAATATAAAGAAAAAAGGATAATCTTAATACACATACCGCTCGTTTGATCGTAAGATCTTGTATACGTCAATGACGGTATGACTATCTGAAAAAGAAAATGGGTTCGTAAATTTTCTTATTAATATCACAACAGTACCAAGTTGATAAGTAATGAAATAGAAATAGCTTTTATTGCATGTTAGTAGGTACATCAAATCGACAAATCTTTAAGTAGGCTAGTAACAAATAATGTTTATGATTTTTTAATTTCTGCATTTTTCAATGCCATTTTTATAGTTATGATAAATTTTAGATAGAAAAATATTGGAAAAAATCAACTCGGCCACAAGTGAATTCTCAGATGAGACTCGAACCCACGACCTTTGGGAATCCGGCCCAATGCTCTAACCACTGAGTAAGTATGTAACTAAGTCTCGGTAGCTGAGAATTGTTAGCAGTAGGTACTTATAATAACCTACTACTTAGTTGAGAAATTATAGCAAAATAAATTCCTTGATAATAGATTATGTATAGGACTAGGTAATAAGGTATGTACATTCAACAGCACATCAGGCGTTACCCTTACACTACGAAAACCACCTCGATTATAGAAGTGGTAGTGGTAGTACTGGTGGTACTTATAAGGGCGTCTTGGGTAGGAGGTTAGGCACTACGGTTTCAGTATGCGATTGGCTGTACCTACCAGCTTCCATATTTTTGCAGACGTCATTAGAATGTCCTAATTTATGCATGTCGAATTTATTATTACTTTTCATTTTAGATAACGTTATAATTACCCATATGTGAAATATTGTGATCCAAATGCAGTAAATTTTCGTCATGACGTTGATCAAAAATATTTCACTCTACATTTAATTTTCTCGCAACATCATAAAAATGTTTATGGCATTTTTATTGCATTTACATTACATGTTGTAGAGTCACCATCATAAAATGTACGGATTGAGACTCAATGTAGGTACCTACTAATTTTCGACCATATCACATCCTCCGGTGGACATCTATCCATATTGGCGGATATAGGTCTCCCTTAGAGGGTGTGTGGTTTTGCCATACAGACTATTCAATAAACTTACGAACACTCGAAAATGTTGTCCCAGCTAACTGATGCTTTGCTATTGCAAGATATTTATGGCGTGACGTGTGAGTGTATTGTTTAAGGGTATGTATTGAATACGAAAACAAAATCGTTAAAGTTGGTGGGGTAGAGAGGAGAGATAGTTTTGATAATTTTCCATTTTAATTAACTAATTAAATTTTGACGTGTACAAATTTTAATGTAATCATTTAAATTCTTTAAACCAATCGAAAGGAGACTCTAATGCAGTGCTACGGCCTAAATAACCCGAACTAAATGACTTTGCTCTTAAAGCATTACATGCAGAAACCCAAATAAGTGGTGACCCATTACGTCAGAATATAGTAGGTAACCATGTTTCCTTTGGAGTAATCTAGATTAAAATACAACATTTCTAGACTGAAAGCATTATCCCGCCACATACTTAATAGAAATTTATTACTCGGGCAGTGAGAACTCAAGGATGCTGTTAGTTTCAACAATGAAGTAGGTATTCTAAATTTTCAGCAACCTTACTCAATAATGATGATAAAATATACATTCACCATCGATCATAAAGTAGGTACCCACCTACCTACTTACTCAACATATTTTAGCAAAAAGCCAATAAATAATTGTATAGAACTGCCGTTTTTACTTACACCGAGATGTTATCATTACTTTATAGGTAGTCTAAACATTATCACGTGACCGTGAGTCTCATTAATTTTTTTGAATCTTTAATAACATAATTATATAATCTTGCTTTTTTCAGATTTTTATGAAAATAAAGATTTTATGTATTTATTTTTTATTATTTATTTCCAGCACCACGACCATGAGCATCACGATGAACATCATCACCACGAGCCTGGTATGCCATTCGATTTCTCGTACGCCGTGAACGAGGACGGCAACGACTATAGCCACAACGCCATCTCTGATGGTGACGTCACCAGGGGCGAGTACAGGGTGGCGCTCCCTGACGGCAGGACGCAGGTCGTGAAGTACACGGCTGACTGGAAGAATGGGTTCAATGCCGAGGTAAGCAATAAATTTTAATAAGTCTTTGATATAAAAACTTTTGAGCTCTATGCCAATAGACTTCTGTGAACGGTGAAGGCAACAGAACTGATGGAGACCTCACCAAGAGAAAGTACAGTGTGGCGCTGCCCGATGGCAGGACGCAGGTCGTGAAGTACACGGCTGACTGGAAAAATGGGTTCAATGCTGAGGTAAGCAACAAAAAATGAGTCTGAGCTCTATGCCAATCGACTTCTGTGAACGTTGACGGCAACGACTACAGCCACAATGCCGCCATCTCTGATGGTGACGTCACCAGGGGAGAGTAAAGGGTGGCGCTCCCTGACGGTAGGACACAGGTCGTGAAGTACACAGCTGACTGAAAGAACGGGTTCAATGCTGAGGTAAGAAATAAATAAAAAATATACCCACTTATATAGCTTTTAGCTCTGTGGTGACGATTAGACGGTTATGCAAGGTCAGCCAATTCCATCAGTCAAGACTAAATAAAAAAATTCACGCAACTTCATGCAACTATCTAGACGGTTGGTTATTCGTCCAGACACAGTCGTGACTGTGGTAAAACTTACAGCAAAACCTAGTACCGTTAATGGACGCCTTGCCATTCGACGTCTCGTACGCTGTGAGCAATGACGGCAACAACTACAGCCACAATGCTATCTCTGATGATGACATCACCCAGGAGAGTACAGGGTGGCGTTGCTCGATGGCAGGACGCAGGTCGTGAAGTAGACAGCTGACTGGAAGAATGGGTTCAATGCTGAGGTACGAAATACCTACATTGAAAAATACTTTGCCGTTCAACTTCTCGTACGCTGCGGACGAGGACGGCAACGACTACAGCCACAATACCATCTCAGAGGGCCTACACTCTAGTCCGTTTGTGAAGTTTCGGGTTGCCTTCAGATCGTTTTCAAGACGAGAGACTTACGAGAGTAGGCTCTCTGAATTCTGATGGTGACCAGCTCACCAGGGAAGTTTGTCCAGTGTCGTGCCAAAAAATGGCCATGCTTGAGAATTGTGAAAGCCCAAAGAATGTAGGATGGACGACCCCGTTGTGTCCACACTTAATCCCTTGTTTTGGCCATTTTCATTTAATACTTATTGACATGAAAGTGGCCACACCCGGGGCCATTAGCCTACGTTCAGACATTAATATTATTCGGAGACGAGTTCCTTGTGTAAAATATCTATATATATATAATACGGCAGTGAAGCCGCTTCTCCTCCTAAACTAAAAGTCGCACAATCAAGTGCAATACACCGTTAGAAAGGTATTTGTCTGAAGTGGTCGGATAAGTCGAGAAATTTAGCAAAAACTCAAATAAAAAAAATAAAAAAAAAATAAAAACTTTTTTGAATGTTATTATGTGTTTTTTGCGCATTATGCGCACACGGGTTGCTCGTTGTAACTAACATAACATTGTAAATGTGATTGTAAAAATCTCAAAAATTGCCAATAGAAAACATTATCAGAACAATTAAAATAACAACAAAGCTCAATCTGGGGGCTTACTCAGACATTACCTTCAGACTTTGGCAGTTAAGTTTGTTCGAGTGTAAACCCTGACGTGTTGACTATAGTAGGTATACCTATTCATAGTTTTCTATTATTTCAGGTGACATACGAAGGTGAGGCGCGGTACCCCGACCAGCAACAAGGATACGGCAGCGGTCCCGCCAGCGGAGGAGGCCAAAAATACGTCCCTCCTAGCCAAGGAGGCGGTTACCAATACTAAGGAGGCAGCTACCAACATTATGGAGGCAGTGACTCAATATTGAAACGTCACCGGTAACCAATACAGACGTAACTAGAAACTTTGCTGCCATTGAAAAATAAGGCGCTTAACTTTGTATTAGAGTATAATACAATCCTTTATATATTTCATTTTTATGTAATAATGGCTTTTAAAATGAGCCGCAATACCACTTAACAGGTCAGTAAAGTTGTTAGTTCTTATTCGAAATACATAAAGCTGATTTTGCTTTAACTCGTCTGAATCATATTATAAAGTACCCAAAGCAAAACTGTTTGAAATGTATCCATTTTATATAACTATGTATTTGATAATAAACATAAATAACAAAAATGGCTACCTGCAACAAAGAACTAAAACAAATATTGTTAAGATGAATATTTTATTTAAACTGTAAAAACAAAGTTGCCTAAAAAGTTAAAAACTAAAATTTAAAATGTTACCAGATAGTTACCATCTCTAGTTCGATATTATTTAAATATTAAGGTATTATTTTATATGTAAGTGCAAAGCACATTCTGACAAACAAACAACTTAAAAATTCTTTGAAGAACCAATTATCTAAAATGTAAGGTTCTTAACTTCTTAAGATTGTGCCTAATTTGTTTATTTGTAAGTAAACAATTTATTACTTCAATGAAAAATATAGGTCAATTGATCACGAAATTACTTACAAGAATAAAGTAATACATAACTATTTTTTAAACTAGTTTAGATTCAAACCTACAACTTTTAAAGTTATGTATATGTTTAGTTACTTTTAGGAAGACATAAGTACCTTTTTATATATATTTCTACTATAATAATTTAGAATACAAGCAGTAACATGTGATGTAAGTAATAAAGGATTATGACAAAATTAATTTAAGTAAAAAAACATATCTCATTCAATAATACTCAATGAATGTCACAATCGGAATCTTAATTGACTATTTATTGTACTTGTAGTATAAAAATGCTTATATCGAAAGTTGTTATTAAATGTCCTTTTGTACCTTATTTTGTATAAAAATAAATAAGCTATAAATACTTGATGTACTTTTATTTCAATACAGCAAAACCTAGATAATAATTTATTTCAAGGCAATTCATTTAAAGATATTCCAATCAACGGTTAACAATCTTTATACTTTTTGTTATTATTTAAATTGTACAAGGTAATTTAATAATTTGCAAACAATTAACAATTTTATGAATTATGCCATTGAAATTTACAATAAAAAATAAGACCAAAATCATCCAGTTTTTTCTTCCTACCAATTAACATATGGGAAGTATTTTTCTGTTGGATAATTTCCTTAAAAACTTTCTTACTTACTATATCTGCTTAATCTACAACAATCAACATAAATAAATATACCAGATTTATTTACTACTAAAAACTAGCACCATGATATTTCTTAATATGAGTATTTAGTTCGCTATTCAAACTAAACTTTTTCCCACATATAAGACATTGAATACTTTTCTCCATATGTTTTCTCTTGAAATGATCGGTCCTACGTCCTGATGTAACAAAACATTGTTTACAAATCTCACATTCAAATGGCTTATCCCCTCTGTGCAATCTTAAATGGTCCAGCAATGTTTTTTTATACAAAAACTTATCACCACAGTGTTCACATGTCATACTATTACTTTTGCTATGAATAGAAATATGTTGTAATAAATTGGTCTTCCTATAAAACCCTTTATTGCAGATATCGCAAACATAAGGCCTTATTTGAAGATGTGCCTTATTCACATGGCCTTGCAAACTATGACTGTTTTGACTTTTATAAGAACAAATATCACAATGGTAATAAGTTTTAGTGCGTTTTCTAGATACTTTAGTGTTTGTTTCATGACATTTTACATGCAATTTAAAGTAGGAATGAGACTTAAGTACTTTAAAGCAATATGGACAGGTGCTGTTTTTATGTGTATTGAGGTGGGCTTTTAATGTACTTCGCTTCTTACAATTTTTCCCACAATATTCACAAATAACAGATTTGGTAATGTTACTGTGAGTCAGTTTTCTATGCTTATTGAGTATATCATGTGTAGGGAATGCCATATCACAATCTTTACAGTTAATTAATTTTGTTGTCTTTTCCTGATGTATCCCATCATTAGGTAAATTATCTAATTTCTTTGGAGCACATTTTACACCTTTTTTCAGTCTTAAATCTTCATAATCAGGTAGTCTTAACTTTACTTCAAATCTTCCAATAGTACTGAGCAAATTTATATTGACACAGTTCACTTCATCACTCAATTTCTTTACAATTTTATTAAGAATAATTTTCTTCATGTGATTTCTATGCAGTAATGTGAACATCTTGAGTAGTAAATCCACACAATCGTTACATGCTTGGCCACATAAAGTATCCTGAAAAAGAAAGATGTTTAGGTACATAAGATCACACACAGGTACTTATTCAAACACAAGTCGCCACATATTCCTTATTCATTATACTTCAATAATAATACCTAACACACACTTTTATAAAAGATGAAACACTTAAAGATATTGTGTGAATTGAATTTTAATCTGTGTTTGTAATATCTTTGCTCCTAAACAAATTTTTTTAAAACCATACTTACGTGAGATGGAAATAAATAAGAAATTATATCTTGAAGTTTCATTTCAAAAGTTTTGTAGTCGATAAAAACAGCAAACTTCTGAAGTAAATTAGACATGTTTTTACAGTGTTTAAAACAGAGAAAGCACGATGATTTTAACTTTAATGGATCCAAAATAATATTCAACAGGTCCATGTTTTGTTTAGCTGATAAGTATTGGTATCGTTGAACTCTCGAAATATTTCATTAATATTTAATTAATATTTATACTACATACAAACAAAAATGTTGAGGTTTTGTATAAAAAAAAACCACAGAGTATTATTTACTAATAAAAACAAAGAGATTTGTCAGGTGTCATCGCAACTTTTAGTAATGTAACCATACGAGTCGGTGATCGATACTCGCGATCACGAAATCAATTCAAGTTTATTTGGCGATCATATCAATAACATATATTATGTTATGTGTAAGTCAACAGCAGCTACTTCTTACGAAGTAACTATTTATTAATCTGTGCTACGGCTTTACACTTTGAACTTGAGAGTGCCCTTACGTCGCTCGTAATAGCGGCGGTTTTCGTAGTGCAAATGTCGTGCAATGTAATAAAAGCCGCAGCTGCTGTTGACTGTACAATAGGTTAGATTCAAGGTCGTGATATTAAAAACTAAAAAGCAATAAATAAGCCTTTCGTCGGAGTCGGTGCCAATCAAGGCCTTCTACTTTGAGCTCCTATTTCAAAAAGGCTTATTGTTTGCTTTATAATTATTGAAGTCGGTTTTTAGGTACACAATGCTACGAGTTGCAACGGTACACTAGCCGTAGCTATAGTGACCGTAGCAGACTGTCGTAGTCGTAGGTATTTAAACCGATCGACCTTGCCATTTAAGGTCCAGACCGCCCCACTCCCCAAATCCCTCACAATACCCCGACCTAAATATAACCCCTACCCCATTTGCGTAAGCCATGGCCCGTTTGCAGGCGCTCGCTGGGCCTCCCCCATTATGGGGGTTTCACCCGGTGCGGCAGACCGCGCAGAGCACCGCGCCGCAAACTCCGGCGGGGGTACCCGTTCGTCGCAAGACGGCCGCTTAAGAACGGCACCCAACACTTTGGGGCAGTGGCCCCATGAGATGAAGCCTGGGGAAGGAGTCAAGACTCGAACCAGTACCAGCCACTAGGCTGAAGATCCCAATGCCATTTAAGGTTGGTCAGTCAGTATAATAGTCACTCTTTACAAAGTCACTCTTGAGAAGTTGTTCGTACAGTAACATCCCGACACGCGTACCAAAAGCACAGCATTCCAAAAGCACTTCAATTTTTAGTGAAGCTTAGAAAGTGATGCGTTTCATTATTCTTAACACCGGAAAAGAACTCCCGAGTGGTAATTTCTTATAGTTTTGGAGAAAACTTATGTCAAAGTTGATCGATTTTCAGAAGTAAAATATTGCATTATTTTTTTTCCCGGCAACTGTAAATAAAATTGTGCTTTTATTAGTATCATTTCATTAATCCATAGAAAAGAAAATTACTTGATTTTACTGCTTTTTCAAAATATCAACCAATAGAGATATAATTTAAAAAAAAACATTAACAATTTTTTTTTTGTTCATTATCTAACATAAATTATTAGAGCGGGTATGCAAATCCGGGGCCATATTAAAATATGGTAGGCTTGATTTGATGAAGCGACCAGCACGGTCCGCAGAGTACCCAACTCCTCGATGAATGCAAATAAATGAATTATGAATTAAGATGACTTACAGCACACATATCGTGTTAAGGCTCGTTAGGGATGCCAGAATGCCTAATGGCATTCAGTCCGCCATCCCATCAGCCTATAATCGATATATTTAGGAGACGATATTCGATATTTATCGGTTATCCGATAAATCGTTACATCCCTAGTTTTATGACAGTGTCACTACACTATTTGACAAACAAACAAAACCTAAAAAATTTTATATGTCAAAGAGAAGATGAAAATGGATAGATTTTTTTATTGTGAGCTTATTTATTTTGCGAATTATTTTTAAATCAAACCGAATCAAAAAAAAATATAATTTACACACCTACGAAAGATTTATGATTTGTGACTTGACAAAGCAGATATGAAAGAAATTAAGGATATTCTAGAAATCTTGAACCCTCAGCAACTCGACAGATTTGAAATCATAAAGGATAAATTAAAAAGGGTTCTGCTTCTAAAGCGATATTGTAGTTTTTGCATAGAATATTACGATGTAATGTTAACAGTCGACACAGTGTTTGAGTTGTCTGCAGTCCGTCAGAAGGTTTCAATAAAAAATATGGTAGAAAACCTTTTTAATGATGTAAGTATATAATACCAATACACATTAATTTTAAATAAAAGTGATACGGGTATGTAAGTATTAATATGTTTTTATTATTTTTAGGCTTCCATATTAACCAGTGATTATGTCTGCAAGATTTGTGTTGATCAGTTGATAAGATCTTACATGTTTATAGCTACCACCAAGTTTGCTGCAAAAGTTCTTGATATTTATGTAACTGAACTGACGGACAAAGTTAATATTTGTGACTTGAAATCTGTTGAACATGTAGACAACTCTATAGCAATGATTCTTGATCAAAGTACATTAGAAAAATATTTCCCTGAAAAAATTAAGATTAAGAAAAGTGTTGAGGCTAAAGAAGAGAATCTATATAAATGTTCTACATGCAGTATAGTCTTTCAGAATCACAAAGAATTCTCAAAACACAAAAAGACACATTTAAAATCAGAATATGAATGCAGCTTATGTTGCAAAACATTCAAAAATGATGTTTCCCTATCAATACACTATACAACACATAAGGTAATTAAATGCAAACTTTGTTCTGATTTAATGCCTGAAAAAGATCTGAGCAATCATCTTAAAACTGAACATAAGAACACTGCTTTAGAATGTCATCAATGTAGTGTTGCATTTTATAACAATCGAGCTTTAGAAACTCATATTCATGTTAGTCATACAAAATCAAAATCGAATCATAAGCAGTGTCCAATGTGTCTGAAACATTTCACAGATATCAATGCACATCAATGCAGATTCACTTGCTCACAATGTAAAGATGTTAAATGTCGACATTATGAATATCTAATGTCTTACAGAGATCAGACAGTGAAAGGAAAAAGAGTTGAATGTCCTCAGTGTGACTATGTAACAAGTACAAGAGAAACATTTCTTGGACATGTTAATAAGGTCCACTTAAAATATCGCCCATTTGCCTGTGAACAGTGTACATTAAAATTTCATTCTAAAATAAATCTTCAAGCTCACATAACACGAGTTCATAAAGAACATTATGTTTGTGGCTATTGTGATAAACAATTTAAAGAAAAGAAAGAGTTAGAGCCACACATAAAATACTGTCAATTGATCAAACGTGAATTTGCATGCGAGAAATGCCTTGCATCATTTAGTACTTATGGAGAAATCTATAGTCATACTAAATTGAGACATAGTGGCTCATATCAATGCCAAATGTGCAGCAAAGAATTTTTATCTAAATCTAGATTAGATTTACATGTTGAAAAATTGCATTCAAGTGTTATTATAACATCTCAAGAAAACAATTCAGAATCAAATTCACAGCAGGAAAAACAGAAATTGGAACAATATTGTATATGTGAAACGTGTGGGAAATCCTTTTCCAGTACTGATGCATTGAACTCACATCGCAAAATACATGAAGAAAAAGTGCCTTGTCCTGAATGCAATAAAATGTTTTACCCAAAAAGATTGAATATGCACCGTAAACAACATTTAGCTGATAAAGATCCAGTATTGAAAGAGAAATTAAAGAAAAAAGCCAAGATTAAGTGCTCTCAATGTGAATATGTTACATATGGGAAAATTCCATTAGAAGCCCATATAAATAGATATCATAAGAAAATCAGACCTTATGCTTGTTCTGTTTGTAATAAAGAATTTATGGGGCTGATTCATCTCAGAAGGCACATGCAGTGCCATTCTGGTGAAAAGAGTAGAAAATGTGAATTATGTCCGAAAGTTCTTGCAAACTACAATTGTTTTATAATGCACATGCGCCTGCATACGGGCGAAAAACCGAATGTATGTGACATATGTGGGGAGAGGTTTAGATCTTCAAGTATCATGAATGTCCACAAGACTCGTATGCATGCTGAAAAAAGCTCGGAGTGTCCGTTATGTGGCAATATGTTTTATAATGTGAGAGAACTCAGGACCCACATTAAAAAAGTGCATTGGAAGCAGAAAGATAAAAAGTTTAACTACAAAGAGTTAGAAGGTTTGAAAGAGGAGCATTATTACTTATTTTATGATAATAGATTACCCAATTTGAAAGACTAATTGATAAATATAATGAATTTGTATAATCAATTGTTTTATATTGTAAAATTAAGCCATATAACAATTTACTGGTATTTACTAATAATAATATTGTTCAATGCTATTTTATACTTTTGATAAATTATAAAAGAAAAAAAAATCGAAAAATCAACTCGGCCACAAGTGAATTCTCAGATGGGAGTCGAACCCACTACCTTTGAAAATCCGGTCTAATGCTCTAACCACTGAGCAACCGAGACCGAGTCTCGGTAGCTTTATATAGCCAATATATTTCTATTTTTTATCATAGTTATTATTATTAAGTAACTATGATAAATTTTAAATAGAAATACCTTCACACCTTTGTGATGTTTTTTAGGTAGTAGGTACACCTTACTTAATATTATCGTGTGTACTTTAGATTTTACGAGACATATTCTGTGGGAGGCTAAAGTATTGTGACGTCAACGAATGTGTGGGGAGAATATTACTTGAGCCCTATTAGACGGCGCTTCTCAGATCCACATACAATTTTAGACATGAACAACCGGTTGACTTCGCTTATCGTTCATACTGATGTTAAGCAATATAAGGCTAAAAGTTTGGAAACGCGACTCTCCCAGAATTCTCGATCTCTGACTGAGGTAACTGTCGGAACACAACAATATTGAAATCATTGTGTGGCGTCAAACTTTAATAAGTACGGTAGTTGTAGCTAGCCAGGCAGTTATAATAATAGGGATCCTACCATCAATCGAACTGCATACAATATGTTACTTGCCTGAAGGCCCACTTGGAGTCGAACCCGAGACGACCTCTGCTTCTGATATCGGTTGTGTTGCAACTAGACCACAGATGCGGTTAAAATGTACCTTTACCACAACTCTAACTAGACTCTTAGCACATTCATTTGGTCTGTCAGAACAAATGAAAGTGCACCTTAATGTCTCTCGAAATAAGGTTGATTTTTTGTCAAATGACTGTATTTTGGTAGATTGAGTGCTTCGATCATTTTGACGCTGACTGTACCAGCCGTCCTGACGCTCATACGGTTACCTGTTTCTTTATTTTTATGTGTGGGGGGCCTTGATCATTATATTTTATAAATAAGAAGAAATTATTTTAAAATATTTTATTACGTTGTCTTTTTTTATTTGAATTAGATAACAATGATTTGAAATCGTGTACAGATAACATTAAAACTTCTGATTAGCTACTGAAAAAAAAACAATTGGTATACAAATAGTAGTATCAGTAAATTTCACTCGGGTATCGGGCAATCGGGTAATTCACAAACATAGTACCCACCTCCGGCATATAATTCGTCCAGAGGAACTAAAATCTCTCACAGCTAGGAAGATTTAGACTTCCTGGAGGCCGCCAGAATAAAAGAGATGGCGAGTTACAATAGATCTTTTAGGCTGCAGTGACTACAGTTCAGACAGGAGCTGCATAGCCCCTAGATTCTACCAATAATAATTCGCTACCTCGCACTTCTAAGAGCGCTGACCACCTATCACATGGATATTAGACTACATTTTAAGCATAACAAACTTTCAAGTAGAGATCAATATTATCAGCATCAATGGATAACTTTAAATTTTCATTTTCTTCAACGTGCGTCCTATCCCTTTATTAGCGGAAGAGTTTGGTAGTTACTCCTCAGAAACTACCAGTCGGATACATTTTGGCATAGGAAAAGATTGCACCATGGGGATGAACATAAATGTTCGAGTGGATGAAACAGAGTAGTTTTGTATGTATATCAAAATTACCAAGCGAACGAAGTCGCGGGCGGCAGCTAATGATAAATAAATCTGCGATTACCTACGTAAATATTAAAAGCAAAGGCATAACAATGTATCAGTAAATATTACATTTCCTATCTTTTTTTTTTTTTTTTTTTTTCTTTATTTGTTTTAGGGACTTTTGTAAATTTATTTACACGTCAGTCCCATCGTGATTGTTGTCATAATTACATTTCCTATCTAAAAAAAATCATATTACATTTAGGAAGTGTTATTGACTATACACTTCTCATTGAATTTCGACGATATACACAAATCTTCACCATCGACTTTGGGTAATCTCCCATCTTCAAACAAATAATAAAATGCAGGACTCAATTCTTTCACCTCTCTGGGGTCAAACTTTTTATCTTTCTGCTTCCAATGGACTTTTTTGAAGTGACTCCTCATTTCCCTCCTCAAATAAAACATAGACTCGCATAGTGGACAGCTTACAGATTTCACAGAATGTCTCTTCACTTTATGAGTGTTCATGATGCTGGAAGTCCGAAATCTTTCACCACATACATCACACGCATATGGTGTGTCACCCGTATGCCTCCGCATATGCAGTTTCAAGCATGCCTTATTTTCGAATTTCTTATTACATACACTGCAAAAGCAGACCTTACTTGTTGTATGAGTCACTAGATGACCTCTCAGCCTTTCCTTACCAAAAAACGATTTGTTGCAGTAGTTACACTGATAAGGCTTCACTTTCAAGTGGAATCTATTCATATGTGTTTCAAGTTCCCCATATCTTGATACTGTATGTAGGCATAAATCACATTTGATAATGTACTTAGTTTTTATTTTAGGCTTAACTTTCTTTATCTTTTTTGGCTTACTATGCATGTACTTTATATGACTCTTCATGTATACGGGCTTCGTTGGCTTTTGGCAAATGGGGCATGGAGTTTTATCCATGTGCGTTTTATGATGCAACTTCAACTGCAATTCCGAGTTATAGGTTTTACCGCAAGTTTCACATGTGTATATTTCTATCTTTTCTTCTCTTCCAGGTTTGCAGTAGACCATGTGATGAGGGAAAAACGTAGAAGTCAATACTTTTTTGCATTCGACACATTGAATGACGTCATTATAATGAATCCGTTTATGAGCTTGTAATTTTTTCAAACTGTCAAAATCTTCTCTGCAGTCTTTACAAGGGAATCTTGATCCTGGTTCATGAATTGACATATGCTCTAAAAGATTCTTCTTAGTTGCAAACTTTATATCGCATATTGGACATTCCAATACGCATCTTTTCCTCTTCATTTGCAAGCCACTGTGAATTCTGAAAACATGTTCTTGAAGTTTGGTGTTAGACAAAAATTGTCTTTTGCATAAATTGCAATCAAAACATTCTTTATCATGTCGTAACTTAACATGATTTGCTAATTCATCTAATGTTGCAAAAGAACTTTTACAGTGTTCACATTTATGGTGTCTCTCGATACTTTGGCATTCCTCTTTATGATTATTCAATGTGAATAATGTAGTAAATTCTTGATCACAGAATTCACACACATGTCTTTCTTTATGAAATTGGTTTATGTGATGTCTCAAAGCAGTTCTTGAATAGAATTGCTGATAGCAGTGAGCGCAAGTAAAGGGATGGTGATCCAAGTGTTCTCTATTTGCATGAGCAAGCAATGCTTCCCTTCTAGGGCATACATAGTCACAGTCTATACATTTAATTTTAGAGATATTCCTCAAAACCTGATCTCGAAATGAAACCAAATATTTATAATGCATACAAATATTTTCTAAACATTCTAAGCAGTTGAATCTACACTTATGCATTTTCAAATCAATCTCACTTACTTTTTTGTGACACAAAGCACATTTAGAACCACTGTGATTCTTTTCCATATGTATTTTTAATCCAGCAGCATTGAAAGTGAAAAATTTACATAATTTGCATGTGTGTGTGTAATCTTCATGGTTAATTTTCATATGCTCTGTCAAATCTTCTGTAGGGACAATAAATTGACAAACCTTACATTTTACCTTTGAATGTGTTTTGTAGTGTGCATTCAAAGTTCTTTGTGACGTAAATGTTTCATTGCAGATTTTACATTTAAATGAAAATTTACTAGCTTCAATTTTGATTGTTCGACATAACTTTACATGTTTTTTCCATCCCTTGTAAGATGGTAATACTTCTCTACATCTTTTACATTTATGTGTAGGGGGTATATTTGTATTTTGCTTGCTCTTTTCATGTAATAAAATCTCTGTATTTTCATTTTCTTTATCCTCTACTAGATTTGCATCGACTTGTTCAGAAAAATCAAAAGCTTCATCCACATACATAATTTTTATTTTATCATCATAATTTTCTTCTAGCACTTCTGTATCATCAGAAAATTTTATATCAGATATACCTAATAATTTCAAGTTGTTTTGTTCAATTTTTTCTTCTTGTAATTTTGAGCATTCCGTTGTAAGTGCTTCTACAACACTTGATGGTTCTCTTGTATCACTATTTGATGTGATTTCAATGAAAAATTTTTGAATAGGCTCAACAATTACTTTTTCGTCATTCACTGCTTCGATAATACTTAACATTTGTTCACTTTCATGGACATCACCTAACTTTGGAATTTTAATAGTATTTTCATTTGATTTTGAAGTTTCTTTTGCAATGATTGCAGTCGTCTTACCAGTTTTTGTGTATTGACACATTTGGGAATCTTGTTCCAGTACAATAACAATATTAGAGTTCTCAAATTCTAAACTAATTTCGCTAAGTTGATTTTGAATATCAACCGTTTTAGAGTAAAGCTCAGTAACACATTTATACACAATTTGGGATAGTTGTTTTGTGTTGTAAATAAAAATATATGATTGGATGGATTTCTCTGTGCACTGACTGCAAACATAGCTGCTGGCAAGGATTTGATGGCCCTGAAAATAAAATAAAAAATATGTTAGCAGCATGTTATTTTATATTTTTAAATCAATAGGTACAAAAAAAATACTACAATTTCTACATAAAGACTCTCTACTTTTTAACTTTAAGAGCTTCAAAATTTTAATCTCATTATGTATTCATGAATTAAAAAAAAAAAGGTGAAATGGTTTGAAAAGGCTTTTTATTATCATGAATCATATTGCAATGTATGCAGTCATGTTTAGGCATAGCTTATAATAAGGGCCCCACACAGAAATGAAAAATTCAGGTATGTGAATTATATGGAAATAAAAATTGAGACATGTTCATTTTTTTTTAATAATAACTGGGCAATAATAAACAGGATACTGTCTAAGGTGTTGCATGCTTGCCCAGGAAATGCCTATTCACTCTTGCCTTGAAGAGGCCAAGGTTGTAGGAATTGGGGAACACATGAGCAGGCAGCGCATTCCACTTTCTCATAAGAAATGTGTCAGCAAAGCGCTTGGTATGGACAGTTGAAATATCAACGACATACGGGTGGTAAGCTAACTTGCGTCTGGTACCCCGATGGTGGAAAGGGGCTGGAGGAACAAGGTTGTGCAGTTCTCTCGCACACTTGATTTTCAACGTAACCAGTTTTGAAATAATTTCTGATGTAACTCACCGCATCGCGCAATATATAATCGATAACATCTTTCAGAGGCTTTTTGTGTGCCTGTTGATCTACAATAATGTCAAATTCTGTATCCATTGACCAAAGCTGCTCACCACTCTCCAAACATATTCCACAAAATTTGGTTGCCACACAAATATTTGATAATTTATGTTTCAAATTCTGGATGTTTTGGGTTCCCATGTTCATATCTTTCACTCCCTGTTAATGAAGTACACAAATTATATAATTATAAGTTCACATAAACAGTTTACATATGTAGATGAGTGCACTGAAATAATTTGAAGCTACATTGACTGCAGTGACTACCTATTATAAAGGCTACTTTTCAGATATATACCTAGGTTCCTATTGACATACAGTAAGTAAGTTAGGTAAGTACAGCATTTGAAAAATTTGGTAGGTAAGTTATAGCTGGTAGACACTCTAGTTGGGGGAAGGTACAATAAAATAATAATAATTGTAAACTAGATGTAAACAACATTAATGATTGTATTCCATTCTTAGAACAATATCATTGGCACTTACGTTACAGATTAATAAATAGTTACTTAATAACTTTTTATGTGAAGTACTTACTTACGCATGTCTACTGTTCTATTCCAAAAATTGATTTGAAATGTTCATGTTTCAATCAAATAACTAAAATATCATTCAGATTGAAAAAAATAGCTAATATGATGCTGAATACCTTAATTTATTAGAATTAATTACTTTCAAAATATAAAAATATTTACAAAGCCGAAAAAAAAGGGAAAGAAATTCAATCAATTTGTCTTATCATGTCAATCAATGTTAAATTGACAGACAGACTAGAAGGAATAGGGAGGCACGAACGTTAGATCGAAAAACCGATAAATAATGGTAAATCGAAGTCTACGATATTAGATCAATATTCGAAAGAAATGCAAATATTTATCAACCGAATACCGATATATCTACACTAATCGGTAGTACCGTAAATGCCGATTTAAAAAAAAAAGTGGGTGTTACCATGTTTAGGATTTTGTTTCTCTTTTGGGTGTTTTCTGAATTGAATTATTCTATTTAGGTGGTAGACGAATACCTATTACATTATAGTTATACTTGTTATTTTATAGCTAACTACACTTGACCGCAAAGAAAAAGGGTCGGCTAGATCTTCAAAAGTACATTAACTATTTTTTTTTACATTTATAAAACCTAAAAAGCTTGATTTTTTTCCATTAAGTACATTTAAATATTTTTTAAATTAGTTTTTAGCTCATAAAGCTAAGTCAAGTAATTTAATTTGAAGATATTAAATATTTTCTAACGAACCTTTTTCTTTGCGGCCCAGTGTATTTTGACGCTGTGCGGTTATTAGATTTACCTATATAAAAAAATGTAATCCTTAAATACATTTAAATTATTTACTTCTTGTTCTCTTCTTTTGTTTTCTTTTTAACTTGCAGTCTGGTGTTCTTACATGTAATATTACTATCATCAGTACTGTATTATCTCGCCAGAGTGTCTATCTGTAGTATGCGGTATTATACGTTTTGACTTGAGGTTCACGTCCACGTTCACACGTGACATCACACCACACCACACATGTATGCTTACGAATAGTCGAGTACCTAGCTAACCTACCTAGGTAAGTACCTTTGTGAGATAAAAGTAAAACCATGTGTGGCTATAATTAAAATTTCTTAGTCGCACATTTACAATAGACAAGAAACCATATGAACGAAAATATTTATTAGTTTTATTATCGTAAAATATGTTTTAAATGTCCATTTTGTTTTATTGTATAGAGTGAACAACCTATAAAATATATAACATCTTGATTCTTCAAGACGACGATCATGAAGAAAACTTTGCGCTGGTTTCACCACCGACAGAAAGATTTACGGCGAATCATTTCACAGTTATAATCTTACTTATATTATAGATGCGAAAGTACGTCAGTTTGATTATTTGTTTGTTACTCTTTCAAGCTAGAAGTACTGAACGGATTTGGATGAAATTTGGCACAAAGATAAAATATAACCTGGATTATAATGGAAGTACCTATACCTTTTGTACAGCTGTGTAGTGTTCGCTTTAGAATAGCACTACCCCCTCTCATCCCGTGGGTGTCGTAAAAGGCGACTAAGGGGCTCAGCCTTCAGGAGACGGGCAGCAGCGTCTCCTACAAACTTTGCCATACTGCGATCGCCAACCCGCCTGCCAAGCGTGGCGATTATGGCAAACCCCCCCTTTTGGTGGAGGCCTATACCCAGCAGTGGGTGTTATGTGGCTGAGACGACTTTTTGTACCGATATTCCCATGATAATGGGAACCACGCGGGTAAAACCGCGGGCGGCCGCTAGTATCAAAAAATATGTAAAATCATCTTACAAGTGAGCTATCCAGTATCAGTCGGTGGTGAAACCGGTCCTTATGATATTATGCATTATCACTGTTGAAGTTTAAAAAGACCACCATAGTATTTTCATGGATTTACTTTTAAACAGGAATTGTAACAGGTATGAAAAATAGCGGTTAATTAAGGTTTTTGATTAAGGTTTTCGGAGGAGAGCGCTTCAAAAACCATAATAAACTGGTTTGATCCAAAACTACGAAATGTACCTACTAACTGGCGAGGCGATCAGGCTAAAAGCGACCTTCAGGTATGTAGACATAAGCTCGCTAGTCGATTTACCACTCACGCGCTCGCGTTGGAAGAACGGTAATTCGTTCAAATAGTAAGCCTATGTCTACGTGCGGAAAATCGTTTTTCGCTTTGCCACTCATGCGCTCGCGTTGTCCCGTTGTATTTAGGTAATTATAAAGAGCCGAAAAAACCTCTATAAACCGCTTTATTGATTCAAAACCATTTAATTTTGCTCTTTCATGAAACCGTGTTTTTTAACATTTGGATATAGCCAAACTTTAATATAACGGTTTCTATGTACTTGCTGCTGTAGCGGTTTGAAAATTAACCGGATAAACAAGTCCTGCTTTAATATTCGTTCGTTTTGCTCGGTTTTATAGTCATGACATGAGTCAGAAATAGTATATTTTTTGGACTAATGTAATGGCAATACAACTCCATTCACTTCGCCCATTGGCTGCCTGCCTGTCTGTAATGTCCGTTTGTTTGTCACTTCACTCTGTGTCATTCATTCATTGCATTTGACAAATTGTCATACGCGTCGGTAATGTGCAGCAGAACGATCGTTGCCTGTTGCAAATATTTGTTTTGTAAATGTGGTGCATTCATGTGATAATGACAAAAAACATGTTATACTATATAATCAAGTGATAAATGTGTTCTAACTTCAGTGTCCAGTTGTAAAATTGTTTTTGTATGTCATTGGCCCGACAATATGGCGGCCCCTCGACACAAATCACAACAGAAAAATATATCTTCGATATTTTCGAAGTTACACGGTGCTTTCTCGGATGCAGTATGTCCCACAAAGCTGGCAACCGACAAAAGAACATTAGACAAAACTTGGAAACTAATGGACAAAGTGGTGAAATTGTGTCAACATCATAAAATGAACCTAAAAAACAGCCCACCTTTTATCCTCGATATTTTGCCGGATACATATCAGCGGTTGCGCGTAATATACTCTAAATACGAAGATAATATGCAGGCCTTGAACAATAACGAACATTTTAATATATTTATTAATAATTTGATAAGGAAGTGCAAGCAGGCGATAAAGTTGTTCAAGGAAGGAAAAGAGAAGATGTTTGATGAAAACTCGCATTACAGGCGTAATTTGACGAAGTTGAGCTTGGTATTCAGTCACATGCTGAGTGAGTTGAAGGCCATGTTTCCTAATGGAACTTTTGCTGGTGACCAGTTCCGTATAACAAAGAGTGATGCTGCTGAATTCTGGAGAACTAACTTTGGAAACAGGTAAGTTTAGTTTATTAAAAATGTTTGTGTGAAGTGCCATCACAATAAAAAACCAACAACTAGATATCAAAGTATGTGTCCATTCTCTAGATAATTTGGTTTGAGCGAGAGAATATTAGTTGACTACATCAAATTGTTGTTTTTTTATATAGTTGGTATTTTATAAATATTTTTTTCAGAACATTACTAAGGTTGCATGCAAGTTTGAATAAAAACAAACCTAAGTTGAAACTATGCTTCCCTTAAATGCAAACATGGTTTCCAGTCACCCGATGTGCATGAAAAATGCACAGTATTCTCAAATTATTTGAGGCTAAAAGTGGCGAGGACACTTTTCATTCAAGGATTTTGGCATGTTGAACCAATCAATCAAATTAACCTTATTTTTCAACGACTTCTAAAAAAGAGGGTGTTCTCAATTTGGCCATCAAAAATTATGGCCGGTATGTTTTTTTATGTATGTACCAATGCTGAGATTTCTGGTCCAATTTACTTTATTTTTTTTTGTTTCATGTTGAATAGTTGCCATTTGGTCCCATACAAAATTTATTCAATATGGCCTAGTAGTTTTTATGTTTAGATTTAAAAATCTATAAATATATACTAAAAAAACTGCTAAATTTCTGCAAAGATTTGTGTGTCAATGGTAAGGTCAAATGTTCAATTTACCAATTAGCATTATAAAAATGGAAAAAGTTTTTGAATGCCGAGTAAAACAAATGTTTCTTTTCATCCCTTAAGATTAATAAGCTAATAATTAGTTCTAAAATGTATTGTTTTACGAGCAACTTAAATATACAAGGTGGAAAAACAGTAATAAAATTTATAAACACGGTAGTTGGAAGGAAATTACCATAAATATAGATCATAGTAAATATTACTAAAAGGAAACATTCCTTTATTTTCAAAAATAAGTAAAACTGCGTTTAAAGATTCTTTAAAGTTATTTGCTTGAACAAGGAATAGAACTGGACTTTTTTTTTTCTCATGATCTTTGGGGAGGCTCTATTACCTGATGTAAAGTATTGATAAGGCTATAGATAGAAGCGAGCCTCTTCCGGAATCCTCAATCACTGAGGAACTGGCTATCTTATCTCTAACTGCCGGAACACAGCAATGCTGAAAACATTGTTGTTATGGCACCAGACTTAGATAAGATGGTGGTAGCTAGCCAGACGGACTTAGAACAAGTCCTACCACCAACCAAACCGAATACAATATGTGTCACCGCTAGGAATGAAACCAGGGACCCCTGGGTCTGATACCGGTCGCTGTACCACTAGACTAGACTTGTAAAACAAATTTTCGTAATTTTTCCACAAAAGTTTCAGTATTTGGTTTAGGTACACAAACAGATTAGAGTCAATACATGATTAAACAAAAATTATTGAATTCTTAATTTAGACTATAATCCTTAAGTTGTGTACACAGCATGTTAGAAAAAACAAAACAGTGTTTTAATTTAAACAAATTACAGAAAAAATAATAAAAAGAACAAAAGCCAATCATCATCACAATACAAAAGAGAAAATAACAATTATAATTTTGGGAATTTAAGTCATTTCTTTGTTATGAGACTGACGTTTGTGGATTTAGGTTGAAGACCATTTGGATTTATACAACTTATTTTGCTATTTAATGGTGTTATTATTCTAAGTGGTATACACAGATTAATGTTTGGTTAATGTCTGAAGTTTGCATAATGCTCACTTATTTATTTATTTTTTATGATTTTGTAATTTTTGCGTTTTTCAATGCTATTTTTATACTTATGGTAAATGTTTAAATAGAAAAATATTGGAAAAAATTAACTCGGCCACAAGTGAATTCTCAGACGGGAATCGAACCCGCGACCTTTGGAAATCCGGTCCAATGCTCTATTTATTTATATTTTTTTCATTGATGTTGAAAGACTAAAATGTGTTTAATACATAATATGCACAAAGGTACATTTCCACTGAATCTTAGAGCATCAGAATAAAATGAATTAAATGGATTTGCACTTGAATAATACACTTGGAAGTGATAATTAACTTATTGCTTGACTTCAAAAATTTGAAAAAATGTGGAAAAGTTTTAATTTCACGCTTTTTACCGTTAGTTTAAGTCCCGTAGTTTCCCGTAAAATTGCAGTATTTTCAAGACATCCTAAACACTACTGAAGATTTCAAAAATCGGGAGCAATTTGGGAACAATCTTGCCTGATGTAATAACATAGCACATCTTAAGTTTCTTCGCGCACTCATAATTGACATAAAACAACTTTTCAAGTTCAACATTCAAGTAGCTAATCAACTGAAAAGGTGCCGAAACGTCGGGAAACCAAAAAACCTTAAACAAAACCGAAAGGAATTACCAAATATATAATGCGGGTAAATAAAACGCACTAAATAGTCCGCAAATGATGTAATAACGTTTGAATCATTTAAGTCAGTTCAGCCGTCTTCGAGTAATCGGTGAACTAATAACCTCCGCACCAACATGTCCATACTCCAAGAGCTCGGCATAAGGCAGCGTTTATCGGCCGTAGTACAGTCGCACATATTGCAATACTTTGGCCATGTCTCTAGGCGGGATAACGACTTCATAGAGCGATTGGTCGTACAGGGAAAAGTAGAGGGTACCAGATCACGTGGCAGGTCACCGATGCGCTGGACTGACCAAGTAAAATCCGCTGTGGGTAACCGCGTGTCTGACTGCGCCAGACAGTCTACCAACCGGGAGAGATGGCGGGAGCTTGTGCGGCAAGCTGTGTCCGCCTCTACCACCGACGTGGACGCCTCAACGTGACCACGACCGCTCTGCCAAGAGCGAAACGACAAAGAAGAAGAAATAACCTCCTTTTTTAAGTCGGGTAAAAATAATAAAAATAGAAACGTGTCTAAACAATTGAATGAATTAGTTGAAATAGGTCTTTAACCCACCTTCGACTTCGCCACAATACACTCGCACTTGGCAATACGAGCAAAAATAAAACAATGTGACATTTTCAGTGCACATTTCCTATTCTTGCCACTTCCTCATTGACAGCTTTTCTCATGGGAATGTTTACCGTAATTGCTGGTTTGTTTTCACGACAGTGCAGCTATTACAGCGTCAGAGAATTACTTTTTGCAGCTGTTGGGATTGAGGTATTTATTGCTTATTAACAACTCCCACGCGAAAACGGAAACAATGTATGTTTAAAAAATAGGTATATTTTGTTAATGCATTGTGATATTTACGGGTACGACGCCAGTATTATTATATTTTAGGAATAGGTATCGCACATGAAATCAACATACTCCTAACGCAAAATAATGAATTTTGATATATTCGGAACCAGCATTTTTTTCTCTACAAACTAGTAAAACAGTAATATTTCTAAGTCAGTTGCTTCTTTAAAAGATTCCGTTTTAAGCCGGTTTTGCCTGTTGCCATGCCCCTCTCCGTGTCTGTGCAGTATAGTCGCATCATACTTGATACGGTGTTAGCTAAGTAGCCGTAGACACCGCACTTCCGTATGTGTTGCATCTCGAATTAACACACCGATTTCGAAAAATATGACCAAATGTGAGTACTCAATGGCGTATTATCTTTAAGTTGATACTGTATTGCATTTCATCTATTACACAAAAAAAAAAAAAATACTTCTAGTTATTACTGTTTAGCTTATTTTTTTACGCCTATATTGGGGCTGGCGTAGTATTATTGAAAAAAAAAAATATTTATATGATAACGCAACATAGTATTAACTCAAAGTGGTTCTAGAAACTAGCTTGTAAATCCTTAAATATTAGCTAGCTTGTAAATCCTTAAATATTAGTTCCAAAGACTTTATTTTTGAAGTAATACAAAGTAGAAGTATATGTCTTTCTAACGATGTAACAATCAAGCCATAAGTAATTGACATGACAGTCAGGAGCTATAAATTTTTTAAATCTTTGAAACGCTATATTTCAAAACTACGTTTTTTAGTTAGGACTATGTCGATTTTCAAGTGCGGTATGTTAACAGCATCGGTGGAAATTAGAATTACGCGTTTTGTGATAAAAAGGTTTAAAGATTCGTCATTGTAGGTAATTTCACACCTCAGACTACCGAGCGAAAGTATGCTATAGAAACTCGAGCGAGATGAACGAGTTAGCTAGCGACTTGAACGAGTTATCTTCACTGGAGTCGTCGGATATTTCGCTCACTAAGTTTAAGTCCATAGCATAGCTTAGCTCGGTGGTTTGCGATGAGAACCTATGTATGGAAAGAGGTGAAAGGATGGTCGCCCGCCTACTTCTGGTGTAGCCGGCGCATAAGCCTCAGTAAGTACTTACCCACACAACTAAACTCATCAACGATTTTGAAAACTATCGATGCACTCATGCATACCGATAAAACAGTCTATGGTATTAGAGACAAAGTGATTGGTTTCGGGATCGTATGTTTATTTCAAACTTTATGGTATGCACAAACAAAAAAAAACCTTTATACTAAAACTATAATTTAAAGTATACTATAGTATACTTAAGGTAGGTCGGCCTTCCCTAACCGAATACGATCAATCAATCCTATTGAAATCTGATACTAAGTACATACCTACAATGCATTTTGTAACTGAAATCCTGTAGTGGTTTATTCCACTCGTGTTTACAAAAAACGAAGCTCAAACGAACACTATACCTGAACTAAAAGCATTTGTTACATTTTTTATAGCACAGGATCGAGTGCTTTTTGTATTACGAAACTTGTAGACGATCGTAATTCGATCAGCGGTCATTCGACATGGTAGGTGGTGATGCACGATTAGCATTTAGGTGTTCATACATCGGAAGCATTCACGTGTAATCTCGTGTAATGTAACAGCTAAGAATCGAGGAATATATCAATGACGTAACTGCGCGTTCACACGGAGACATGTCGGTCCGATTTTGCCGGATTACAATTTACATGAGAATCTCGTGCATCCGATTTTAAGATCCGACAACTCATAAACTAAAATCGGATTCGACATGTCTCCGTGTGAAGAGATCTGATCATAACAATGTGCTAACTGTAATGAAACAATTTGTAACATTAGTGTGAAGATACCGGAGCATTTCTTTTGTTGAAAATGGTAAAAAGGAACCCTTATGGTGCGACTCAGTCTGTTTGTCTGTTACAACTGGATATATCGAGAACGACTAATGCTATCAACTTGAAATTTGGAATAATGGAAAGATAACGTTTGCCCAACTATTTTGCAAATAATAAAGAAATAAAAAAGTAAATATTTTTTTGTAAAAGGGGGTCTTAAAAATTCAAAGTGCTAATTGCAAAAGGGCTACTAGGGCATGTGGGGTATCATATGAAAGAGCGCTGCTTGCACATTCTCAAACATTTTTTCTTTTGTTTGAAGGCCGCATAGTTTTTGAATTTTGTTGAAAATTGTAAAAAGTAAACACCGTTACCCCCTCTTATCTCTGAAGTTTACCTAGAGAAAAATCTGAAGTTATGTGATGGAAGTTTATATATGTTAAGATTATAGGAAAAATATAACAATTTCTCTACAAAGCATACTTTGTTATATAAATCTTAAAAAAATGATTTTATACTTATTGACTTTTGGTTTGGTATGTCGATGTATGGGGGCAATATATGATACGGATATATGGAACGGAACCTTCGGTGCACGAGCCCGACTCGCAAGTGGATATTCTTACCAGTATCATCTGAAAATTGACAAGTTTCTATAGCAAAGTGTCATGATGCGCTTTCGAAACAGAATCATGAATCATTAGTGTCTACCTATTGCATATCGTCTTCTTCTTATCGTTTCGATGACAAAGTTAAATTGTTTTATATATATATCACACTAGCGGATCCTCGCGGTTTTACCCGCGTGGTGCCCGTTCCCGTGGGAATATCGGGATAAAATATAGCCTATGTCACTCGGGAGAAATGTAGCTTTCTAATGGTCTAAGAATTTTGTAAATCGGTCCAGTGGCTTCTGAGATTAGCGCGTTCAAACAAACAAACTCTTCAGCTTTATAATATTAGTATAGATTCATTGGCTAAATACCAATTTCAACTGTCAACGAATTGAGTTAGTGTTGTAACGTAATGTTGATTATTTACCTGTAAGGAATGCTCTCCGTGAATGAGAGCCTTTATTATGTTCTAGATTACCTTACCTCACTTTCTTAGTATCCAGTATCCCCATTAGCAATGTAGACATTGCTCTTACCTGAGATACGTTAAGCACACCTATTATTTACCAATATATTCAATATAACTTTGATTTTCCCTATCATATATGTATTTGTATAAGTACTAATTGAGTACGAGAGTCAATATAAAATGACGATGGTAAGTCAAAATAATAATTTCTCCGAAAATACTTTTAAGACGCTATACGAACCAATTACACAACTTTTGTTATAAAACTATATGACGGTTAAAGATGATACAAATCTGGTAATAAGATATATATTTCTTCAAACCTTTATCTAGATTTGAAATGTTTCAGATCAGAAACACGACTTTATGGTTTTGCCTCGACATGTTTTCTTCTCGAAAAGACCCCTCAAAATATGAAGATTCAAGATTATTTTCAAATGGGGTTACATATAGGTACTATTGGAAATTGGTTGAATTAGTGGACACTGGACACCAATAGCTTAGCATCGTGTAGTTACTCTAATTCGCTATAGTGATTTAGTACGAAGTTACGAAGGCTAATCTGCAAAATCGGTCTAAGCTTTTGGTTAGATACCTATCAGTGGCGAGGAGACGAAATATGGTGAAAGTAAGCCGGAACACGAAAAATCTGCAAATCAAATCAAACAATAATTAACATGAAAATAAAACATTTTGTTTACTTTGCAACTGCTTGGGATCCACGTCGTCGTCTCAGCCATATAACACCCATTGCTGGGTATAGGAGTCCCCCAAAAGGGAGGGTTTGCCATAATCGCCACGCTTGGCAGGCGGGTTGGCGATCGCAGTATGGCCAAGTTTGTAGGAGACGCTGCTGCCCATCTCCTGAAGGCTGAGTCCCTTAGTCGCCTATTACGACACCCACGGGATAAGAGGGGGTAGTGCTATTCTAAGCCACCATATTTAAGTAATTGGAAACAATAAAATTAATGACATAATTATTATAATCTGGGGCCGTACCGCACAAGTGGCGTCGGCATCGAAATCGGCTTCATTTGACAGATGGATGTGACACATTGCTGCTTCTTTATGACACAAATGAAAACTTACCAAAGATTAAGAGCAATGAGTCACATCCATCTGTCAAATGAAGCCGACTTTGATGTCGACGCCACTTGCGCGGTACAGCCCCTGATTGGTGGATCGCTGGGGTGGGATATCTAAAAGGGAAGCCGATAGGAATCGGGATGTATTGACTATGAACCCTTTGCCACTGATACCTATAAGTTATGCTTCTGCATTGTGTGAAATCAACCTATCTTTCGATGAAATTGAAATTCGTCAATGAATTTCCTTTTACTATTAACAGGAAATGATTTGGGGACTCATGAATGAAATGACAACCGTTATCGAATACATTCACGATATCGATATCGGTTATCGATTGGGCTTCATGACCGCCTATCTTATCGCGTCCGGACTTAGTATTACAATATCGGAAATAATGCTTCATTTATGATGTAAAATCAATAATAATCACAATACTTATTTCTTTATTTTTGTAATATTTTTTAGGTAATAAGTTGTTGTCGTTCGATTTCTGGGATTAAAAAAATACTCGACATCCGGCCTTAAAAACGTATGCGGAACTTACTGCACCTAAGGTAATCAACCTTTTGCAAATAAGATCTAAATTAGCATTGCATAGTTCGGGTACCTACCCGATGTCCATTAGAATCTTTAATAAATTGCTAGAGTATCAGAAGGTCGAATCGGTGTGTTAATTCGCTCCTTGAAAAAGCTGCTTGTAGGAAAAGCTTACTATACCATTAATGAATACATTGAAGAAAAAAGTTTCTAAATGTCTGCTCCTCTCCTGTTCGTTGCAGTGCCTTTCGAGCAGTGTGACCAATTGGGGCAGAATTCTGTCATTTGGGCAGATTTGGCACCTGAATTTTAAGTGTGGCAGAATATGGCGACGATTTCGAAAAGTGGCAGATAAAAGAAATCTTTAAAATATTTAAAATAATAAAGATTTCCAAATTCTTTCACTGTGATTTAAATTTATGACTATGAATGGCAATTTAATCTGTAATTAGGTTTATTTTGTTATTAATGTAACTGATCATTAGTTTCTTCATAAGTAAATTGTAGTAGAACTTATTCAAATTCCATATGAAGTCGTTTTTTTTGGTCGTGTGAAGTGGAATATTGGTTTTCTGGTGATTTGGCAGATTTTTTGCCCGTGGTTTGGCAGTTCGCCGTTTCTGAAATGGTCACACTGCTTTCGAGGTGCATGCGATACATTGTTTAGTCACTAAGTAAAGTTGGCAATTTGTAAAATAAACTAAACAAATTAGCTTACTAGCTTAGCTCTAAAACAATAATTAAATATTTTTATCGTTTTAACAACTAAAATTATTTTAGGTTTATTTTATTAACAGTGGTGGTTACATAATTAACGACACTAGCCTAGTTTCACTGAGCTGTGATCTGATAATGACCATCCAGGGAGTGGATGGATTCGGTGGTCCCTCCCATCTCCCGTCCTCCCTCCCGAGCTTTCGAGCTCGTTGGGGGGATGGGAGCTGGTACGATCCTACCCCGAACCCCCGCCGAGCCTACTAAGCTTGACGGGGTGTCGGGGGGCGGCGAGGGATAGGGTGCTGGACTCGCGAGTCCGGTATTCTAGGTGAGCCCAGCATAACCGTTTGGTATGCGTAAAAGCATTCTAATCACTCAAAAAAAAAAAAAAAAAAAAGGGAGTGGATGGATTAGATACAGATTGCTATACATACCCAACTGATGGATACCCAACTGAGGAATGTGACTACAACTATATTTCACAAATTAGTGGCTAGAGGTAGGCAGAGAGGGGCAGACATTTACATTTTTTTCCTCATAGTATTTATTAATAGAATAGTAAGTTTTTCCTACAAGTAGCTTTTTCAATGAGCGAATGAACATATCAATATCTGTTTCGGCTTTCAGATACTCCGGCAACTCATTGAAGATTTTAATGGACATCGGGTACAAACGTGATCTCTTAAAATTCTTGAAAGTTCTATTAATTATTGTTCTAGAATTAAGGTTGAGTTGAACCAGTTAACTTTAACCGATTTATGATTGTCAAAACTGTGAAATCCTATACATTTTCCAACGTTAAAGTTATTGTTAAAGTTAGATGGTGGTGATGGAGTTTGATACTATCCCAATCAGTCCTAAACATACAGAGCTTAAACGAAACCTAATATGCCAATTTGGCATTCTAAAAGCCGTTTACCTGAACCAGCCAATTCACAGAGGAAACACGTAAAATCTCCTATTTATACTTATTTCAAGTCGGCTAACTCAGTCGAACCCTCGATTTCCGGTTTAATAATACGATTTTCATCTGCATTCGAATTGTAGCAAATCGAAATGTCTCGATCTGTCTATTTAGCGATGGGTGGATCAATAGATTCGAATGAGGGGATCATTTTTACATATTTCTTAGTTTTAAATACTGTTGCATCTTCTATTCAAAAGTATATGAAAATTACAATCGTACTATTAACGCCTGACTGTGCGCTTTTTAGGTAAAGTAGGTATTGATAATCCGAGGTACCTGACAAATAGTATTGTGTAAATTTTGTACCTATTTATCATTGTATTTTTTTTATATATAATCTGCAATTTTAATTTATTTTGGATTGTTACTATAATTCTACGAATAATAATGAACTTATCCTAACTTGCTGGCGTTTTGGGCAAACTGTAAGCCAGTAAGTACACTGTTTTTAATAAATAAATAAATAAATAAATAAAATAATTTTTATTTCCCGACTGACGTTGTTTTTGTCTTGTTCATGTCAATCAGAGAAAACGTGGTTTTAAAATTTGTTAAGTATTAAATAAAATCTTTAATTGAATCCCTGATAACGTTAACAACATTACTCGTCCTTTTTTCAAACTCTGTGTCTATCATCTTTTATAGACTTAGTTTCCAAAAATATTGTTTTTTTTTTGTAAATCACACCAATTATGTAGCCCACGTTAAGTTTCATGAAGAACTTGTGTTATGGATACTAGATAACAGATAAACATGATATACTTTTTTTTGTGAATACATACATAATATACATATTAAACACCCAGACCAAGACAAATAGGTATGTTCATGCACACAAATATTTGTCTTGTCCGGGGATCGAACCCGGGACCTCTGGCGCAGAAGGCGGGTTTAGTACACCCGCGCCAAACAAGTCGTCGAATTTAGTTTTACTTTCGCAATTACTTACAAGCTTAGTTTAATATTTCTTTACATTCAAATTAATTGCAATCCGATTGGAAGATCTACTGAGGGTTGCACCACGTAACTTTTACGGTTACCATTATGTTTACGGGTTAAAATGTATGATATTTGAAAGCGTAAAGGTTTTTTTTTCTATGAACGACGGGGAGCCTCTTAGCCTTCATCATACCTGATGTTAAGTATTGATAAGGCTGAAGATGGAAGCGCGCCTCTCCCGGAATCTTCAATCACTGAGGAACTGGCTATCTTATCACTGCCGAAACACAACAATGCTGAAAACATTGTTGTTATGGCGTCAGATTTAGATAAGATGGTGGTAGCTAGCTAGGCGGACTAACAACAAGTCCTGCCACCAACCAAACCGATTACAATACGAACCCCCGCGGGGAATCAAACCTTGGGACCCCTGGGTCTGATACCGGTGGTTGCACCATTAGACCGCAGAGGCGGTTAACGTAAAAGTTACCGCAAAAGTAACATGATGCAATGCAAGTGCAACCCACATCTAGACTAAACTCTACAAGAGATTAGTGCAAAAAAAAACATAACACTTTTAAATTTTTTCATTACCAAGATACCACGAAAAACGACAGTTTTTTTCAAGATTCCCTCAAACTACTGAACCGATTTCAAAATTTCTAAAAATTAGACCAACTTCGGAACTAACTCGATGTTATAACGTTTAAATTATTTAGACCAGGGGGCTCATTGTGTAATTTTAGAATACATCGCAATCCCTTTCAATTCGTCATTTGAAAGATATTTTCGTCTGTCACTTTGCTTAAACAGATAATTTTGGTAATTCCATACCTTTTGAAACGCGTCCCGATCACATTTCCTATCAAATGTCAAATAGTGACGGCCTGAAGTATGTAAATATCTTTTAAATGGCGAATTGAAAGGGGTTGCGATGGATTTTAAAATTAGACAATTAGCCCTGTTCAGGCGTTCTCGAGTAATCGGTGTACATACATACAAAAAATATATATACGCGACGAATTGATAACCGTCTTCTTATTTTGAAGTAGGTTAAAATTACTTTCATTAGAAGGGTAATTTCATTTAAAAGAACGAACAACGGCAGGTGTCACCTGGCATTTTGCACACCTTTGTTTAAAAACGCGATGAAAGGTACTTAAACATCTGACCTTAATTATAGCATTCATAACAAGGAACGTAACGGACCTTTAGAAATGGAATAATTAAATAATTTTCTTCTTGGAAACCGAATTGATTAAAAATGTAAACTGAGAAAATGTCTGTCTCCTCCTTTTTTCTCGTAATGGGAGATTAATTTTCTTTTAATGGCTACTATGAATTGTTTTTTACAAGTTTTCTTTTTGATTGAATAAAATATTTGCTATGTTTTCCATAATATAGGTATATATACTTACGTTATTATTTTATACATTGAAAAAAGAAAAACATGAGAGGTGTCAAGGGACACCCGGATGGAACGAAGTTCTCGCTTCCCTCTGTCTGTCTCCGTCCATCCGTCCGTCCGTCCATCCGTCCGTCCGTGCATCAGTCCATCCGTACGTTCGTCCGTCCGTCCATCCGTCTATTCGTCCATCCGTCCATCCGTCCATCCGTCCGTCCGTCCGTCCGTCCGTCCGTCCGTCCGTCCGTCCGTCCGTCCGTCCGTCCGTCCGTCCGTCCGTCCGTCCGTCCATCTGTCCATCCGTCCATCCGTCCGTTAGTCCGTCTGTCCGTCCATCCGTCCATCCTTCCATTCGTCCGTCCGTCCGTCCATCCGTCCGTCCATCCATCCAGAATCGCGCACGCGCACAGCAAAAAAAGTCGGTACAACTTTTAGTCTTAATTTTTTCCGTCTAGCCCCCTTTCGCAACGCGCTATAAGGAACTTCGTTCCAATAAAAACTTGCTTACGTAAACATTAAATTTCTTTCGGATTCTAGGGCGTAGTTCCAGCTAGAAATTTGAGCTCATGAGATTAAAGTCCCTTTACTCGACTTAGAAAGATTTTGAAACCCATAGTTCTCTTTTAAGTATTTCTCCTACAATATAATAGAATCAGTAGGTAATTGTGGTTTCACGTAATAATAACAAACCACGTTAACATCCCCCTCTTCATATGACATAACCGCTTTAACGCCCTAAAAGCCCTCTGACATGGCGTAGTCCATTAAACAATATTAGATGAAGTAGGTCTTGCTACTGTTCGTAATCAGTCTGAGCTATATTTAGACAATATACCTACACTGTTATTGACCTTATTAACACCTGGAATTGTGGACAGCTAAACCAGGTATGTAGGCAAGGTCAGTGCGGAGAAGACTGGCTTACTTCATTTAAAAAAATAGTCAAACAATAAAACCAATCATTGGTAAGTTCTGTCTTCGTTTTACCTAAAATGTGTACGAACGAAAATGTGATAGTGAAATAGCGTTAAAGTATTTATTTTACCTAAACTCTCTGGAAACGTTAGCTGCATGTAAATTAGTGTATGCAAAAACTATTTAAGTAGCATTTTTTCTTGTCCAACTGGTTGGTTTTTATGATAAAAACTGCACCCGATCTTTTTTATTGCATTTCTCTACAGGATGTTTGACCAGTTTTGCTTCTTTTGACTTTTGAAATATTCTAGTTTCTATAACATATTTTAGGATGTCATAACGGTCGACATAATATTGTACAGTTTCAATAAAATAAATATCTCATTAAAAGTTCATCGACATTTTGGATAAGCGTTCTACTAATATAATAGGTAATATGTAATAATAAATAAAATTTATTTCATAAAAGTTTTGCAAATACAAATACTAACATTAAAAAAAACACACACAGATTTAAAAACTAAACTTCCTGAACTAGGTTTTTAACCTGTTCTTCAGGCGGGTTACATAACTTACTAAGTTTACACGAAAGTAAATTAACAATAAATGGACATATAAACAATGAATGATGAAGAGGTTATGTAAGTAGACTAATATAATTTAACTATACTATGTACATATTGCTAACAGCTCCTCAGTCTCATCGTAAGACAAGTTGCTTATATAATTATATACTATGGACCTAAAATTATGTCAATTTAAATGAAACATATTTAGTATTTTATTCAGATAATGTTATTAACAGTAACTAGAGATGTAAAGTAAATGAAATATATTCCTGTTCCAAGCAAAATTTACCGTTGATATGTCCAGCTAAAGTCTAAAAACGGAATCCCGCTGGATGCTGACGAAAGCGCCATCCGCTCACAACATCCGGCACTCTTAACGACCCCATTCAGCTCCCGTGACGTCACTTCACCGTCATCCGTGGATTAAAAACTGAAATTCTTATTCTGGATTTAATTTATATTATTGAAGAGTATAGCAGAAAAACTCCTTTGGAAATGTTGCTTCAGGTTCTCAGATGGTATAAGATGATGAGTGAGAAGGTACTTTGATATGATTATAGAACCTCCACTTGGGTACATCGTTCATGCTGGAATTAACATTAACATTTAAAATTTTAGTTCAAACGAACCTATTGACATGACGTCAGTTGTCCAAACTAAAGCCTAAAATCCGTTGTTGCTTTGTATATTGAAAACTGTAGTCAGCTATTATACCTATAATGTTTTAAGTAATGAAACGTGATTTTCTATGAGTTTATTTCAGCATTTTGATCATAAAACGTCAAATTAAGCTATTCCAGCAGTATCATAAACATGAATTTTATGACGCTATCTAAAGGCTATTATGTACTTATGAGGAACGTAGTAAACCTATTATAACTGACTCTTCAAATACAATGTTGTCCACTTTAAATGCTCGGATTGTTTAAATAGTTCCTATGAACTTGAGCACGGATTTAAATGTCCCCAAAACTGTAATGAGTTTCGCCTTGAACGGAAATGAAACCTTATAAGTTATGAATCCAACATCTCTATTTAACCGTTTTGCGTTATACTTATGTAACTTTTGTAGGCTACATTTTACATTTAGTTAAGTTGTTACCCGCGAGAGTCGATGTGAAATTAAAACTTTATGTTAGAAAATTCGTCTTCAAATAATGATTTTATTATCATTAGTGCATTAATAAAACCAAATACATTTAATGGTTATTATTCTGGGTACTCTGTGGCAACTCTGTGAATGACAGCTCGTCGCTCCAGTCTGTGCCCGACCACTTCCTGTAGCGACATTGCTTGTGAAAAATGTAATGTCAATATGTCAAGCTAAAGTAATAAATAAATGCAAGTTAATCTAATAGTTTTATTAACTATAATAACAGTTATATTGGTTGATTGATGTATTTCCAGTACTTGTAGAAATACCATTTGAAGTAACATTAGACAAACATATTTTTTTTGCCGATTGTCTCGATTCCCTCCTTAGTTTTTAACGTTTTAACAGATTTACAAATAGTTGAAATGACTTATGTACTGCTACTTATATGAAATTATGCAACGATTGCTTTGTTAACATTACGACTGGGAATGTGTAAAGTAAATAGATACTATCTACATCTACGAGATAACAATTAAGTTTAAGTTTATGTGAGAGAATATTTGTGATGGCATTACAGCTTTAGTGTTTCTATATGAACAGGTGTGCGAGGATTTTATTGTTCTATGATTTGTAGTTTGTACATTGACATTTACTTTCTGCTTGGCGATAGAACGTCATTTATATTTATACATTAAGAAATTTTTTTGTTGTATTTTAACTATTATTTTTACTTGTTTTTGACTGTCTGTGTCTCTTCTTACAACCCCGTCAGAATTACAGCGCTACTGGGTCACTTTGCACATCTGTTAGTGGCTCAGTAGCATTATGCTGAGAGGGGTATTTATAAATTCCTATAAATTTATAAAAAATGTAATGAACTTTAACTTTTTTAATCTTCTTTAGTACTTTTTTATAACTCTTTCGTTGCTTCTTGTCTTATTGTGTGTGTATATCTTATCTCCTGTGTGTATGTAGATAATTTTTTTCTTTCTTTCATTTCTACTACTGTGACCGTTTTCAAAACAAGGGAATTTTCTTACAACATCAGTATTATCAGTAGCTTAAATATTTGTTTTAGATTAGGACCGGAATTCAGGACCAACGCAACACTCGGACCTAGAATATCACAAAACTGAATGTTTATCCCTGAGCAGTTCGAACCTGCGTCCATTGGATCACTGAGCATTATCAGACGGCAATTGTTGTTATCTAGTAGGTAGGCAACGGTTAAGTATCTAGTAGTGACTAGTTCAGTACTAGTTCATGTGAACCCATCTATGAAAGATGCGTAATTCTCGTTTCTTTTGGCTCCCGCTCTTAATGTGTCCTGCCCTTTACGAATTCCAACTTACAGTGAGGTCAGAGGGCTGTTGGCAGAGTCACTTGTATGCCTCTCCCATCAAACTTTGACACTTCGAAATAACTTGCCTCTCTAAACACACCAGTGAATTTAGGTCAGATGAGAATGGCGTGTTTTGGCAAAACATAGTTGTTTGTTCAGTATTCGATTTATATTACACTATATATACGAGAAGCTAGACAAAACGAGTTTAAAGTGAAAAAAAACGGGCTTAAAACGTATTACTTTGAATCTTATACTTTCATCTGCACAACCAGACCAAAATATTGTTATTGCAAGTGTTCTCTATTGTTTCTCATCCCCGTTGCAAAGTTTGCAGAGCCCAATGCAATGAAACACGCGCAATTTCACAATTTCCTCAATTTCTGTTGAAACGTTTATCTCTCGGTCATTAAACCAGTTTGTAACGCACCAAAATGCTGGCTTATTCGTGATCGACAAAATGGCACGGTGTGCATGGTTTGACATTTAAGACGGTTCTGCTATATAGTTGTAACGGAATTTTGTCTAGACGCGGATGCTTAGAAGTAGCTTACTACTAAATATCCCTGAATACTGTTGCAGGATGCTTTAAAATGTCACGGTCTTGACATTAGCATTACAGCTTTTATTTATAGATGACAGCATTTTCTTTTGTTGTATCAGTTCTTTGACGAATGCCGATACTTTTCAACAGAAGAAAACATTTGGACTGACTTTAAAAGTAAAAGGCTTTTGAACAGTCCGGTTTTTCGACGTCTTGTAGTTGTAGCTGAGAAATTAACGCAAGATACTTTTTACTATTTTCAACATCAACTATTGGCAATGTTTTTTTGTCTGTTTTTAGTTATTACAATGCCCCTATTAACTAGCATTAATATACACTTTTATCCCTAAAAAAACAAAATAAGCTTTCGACGAGTTGATTGATTGTATAATGTAATATGTATGTATCCTAAGTAAACATTCTCTATCAGGCATTAGGTATACATTGAATGCCGGATAGCCGCTCACGTCTGCTATGCTATTTAGAGGATTAATGAATTTGTACCCGGAGTCAGGAGTATTTCTAATTTATCACGATCTTGTTACCTCCTCATGTCTATGCTCCTGAATTTATTATGTCGGTTCTGCGTAAACTTGCAGGTTACCCTATTACGCAATAAACTTCTCAAAGTTATTTTGTACCACATCTAGCTTTAAGCTAAAACTCGTAAATTTTCTCTTCTTAGTACTTCCTTCGCCGTACGTTTGTCGTCATAAAATGAAACATTGCCTACACTGCCATAATTAAGTTCTTGGGCTAAAAAGGTTGATAACATCCAGACATTATTAGCTTTTGAGATACCAGAAGGCTTAATTATTGCCCTAATTGAATATGTTATAAGCTAACTTCAGTTTGAAACGCTTTAATTAAGTTTTTGCCTTATTTGAATATTCATCGTATATCTTTATCTACAATATAACCTATGGCTTTGCAATATATATACTTAAGTATTCTTTATAACCTTTTTAATGAATGGAAAGAGCAATTTACACTCATCATCTTAATTGTGTGTGATTTTCCGAATGAAATAGAGTATCAGTCCATCTCGTTTTTTAATGAACCAATTGATCCGGTGTCCGCGAACTTGACCTCTCGTAAAATCTATAACGACATGATCCATTCGCGCTCTTTTACAAAACTCAAGGTGATCTAATATCGACTTTAATTTCCACAGCCCAAGCTTCAATTTTAGCTTGAGTCACCAAACAAATTCGGACTCCATCAATGTTTCGACTATTTACAGCTTTTTTTTCATGAGTGGAAGGTTCAATATCGCCTGCTATAGCAACATTGGCAGCAATTGAATCTTATTTTTCCACCTTACTTTTCTTCAATGGATTATTCTCGTTCCCATTGTAGGTACTTTCACATGCCCAATTCTGGATTCAAGCCAAGGGATTTTGGTTATCGAATGCCGGCGATTCTCCCTTTTACGCTCGTTACTTATTTGCTTGATTTATCATTTTCGCATTTATTATTTTTCGTCTTTGTTTTGACATTTTGAAATTATTTGTCCTCAATGTCGTACATTCATGAAATTTATTTTCGGTTGTTTTCGTGTTTTAGTTTTATTTGGCTCAGTAACATTTCATTACTGTACTTACATCTAATTTTGTGCTGATATTTCAAGGATCATTAAGTATCTCTTTTCTGCTCTGATAAAATTAGTAACAAATATATATATCTAAAATACCAGAAGTTATATTGTGCTAAAGAATCGAGAAAAATAATAGTCCGTTGTCTACTGGGAATGCTTGTATGGAGAGATATACAATTTTGAGTACAGCAATACCAAGTGCCACCCATAGGTGGCACTTCCACCTGAGCCCAAAACGCCCGGTAGGCAGATCGAACTCCGCGACAGGTGGAGGGTACAGAACTCACGGCGCTCAGAAAAATATTCTGGTAGATTTACATTTGATTCCCCATACCATTTTATAGGGTTCCGTAGTAAAATTTGACGCAATACTTTAAAAAATAATAAGTTTATTACTTTTGGTAGTAAAATAATGGACACAATCCCATATATTTTCAGATCTTTGTATGAAGCTTGGATATAAAAAATACTCCCTGAAATTTTAAAAACATTTACATTAAATATAAATTATAATGTAAAATAAAATATTGAAGATACTGCGACTTTCGTCAGCGGTTTGCAGGGGAAGGCAAGAAATCCCGGAAATAAGTAACTTCTACTAACAAAAATTTTATAATATATATTTTATATAACTCTGCCAATTTTCACCTAAATCTGTTTAGCCGTTTTTGCCTAATTGAGTAACAAATATCCAAACATCATTAAAATCTTATATTATCCTAACTTATATAAATAAATCAAATTAGGGTCTCCGGACGCAAAATAGGCGCAAAAAAGTCGTCGAGTTGCGGAAACCGCCCGTATTGAATGAAGAAGAAGAATCAAATTAGGGTTAATTACACTGTTTTTACGTGATTGAGTAAGAAACATCCAAAGTGGTTGAACACGGTTTCGCGGCGTGGTTTCCGTTCCCCTGGGAATATGGCAATAAAATGTAGCCTATGTTTTAATCCAGGCTATAGAACTATCTGTGTGCCCAATTTCATCTAAATCGATCCAGCTGTTCTTGAGTCATTAATGGTGTAACTGTTTTGTCAGAGTAAACACGATTAGTATTTAGTACATGTATTTCGGGAAAACATTTATATGGGAATGACATAAACAACAATAATAGAATACACGAATACGAATAAAGAACTGAGAAGCCTGGAGGTTGTATACTCCAACAGTAACTAACACTAATTTCATTTATTTATATAAGTTTGAATAATAGAAGATTTGATTTTAATTGTTTGGACATTGTTACTCAATCACACAAACGGGTAAATTTGACAGACTTTTTTTTAAAGATATTATGAAAGCTATGGATATTTTATTTTTGTTTGTAGTACTTGCTTCCGGGTCTTTTGTTGTCGCAGTATTTTCAATATTTTATTTTACGTTAAAAATAATGGAACTTATATTTAATGTACCTAAATGTTTTTGAAATCTCCATCTAAAAGGCTTAGGCTTAGGGAGTATTTTTTTATTAACCAAGTTTCATACAATAATCTGAAAATATAAGGGATTGTTACCATTATTTTACTATAAAAACTATTTTTTTTAATAATTTTAAGTATGTCATGTTTTGCTACGGAACCCTAAGAAATTACATTGGGAAATAAGCTGGGCATCATCTAGTTACCTGATAACGATACCAAACTTGACCCAAAGGTCCAAACAAATCCGCCAGATTTTTTTTCTGAGCGCCTGGATTTCTGTACTTTGACCCCCCTCCCCCCTACCTGTCTCGGAGTTCGAAATGCCTACCGAGCGTTTTGGGCTTAGATGAACGTATAGTATTCGTACCAAGTGGCATTGCTGTACTCAAAATTGTCTACCTTTTTCCCAATAGAAAACGGACTATTTAACAAGTAACAATAATTTCGAGTCGACAACAAGTAGAAACTTATTTTGCTTATTATATCATTATTTGTTACATCAGTAGTTTTGACATTTACAGCGGGGTGGTCCCATAAAGATGACACTAGTCGATTTTCATACAAACGAGGTAACTTTGGAGCCTTGGTTCTCTGTCAAGGATTGACCGAGCTGTGATCTAATAATGACCATCCATGGAGTGAATGGAGGAGATCCAGATTGCTGTACATACCTAATTGATCTGATAAACATTCTAAATGATGTGAGGCTCAGAGTTTTCAGGTTCAGAATTTTCATACATTTTTATGCTATTTTCGCCGTTTCTTCATACATCTTTTAGAATGTTAATCGGATCGTTAGATGTGTAGCAATCTGGATGTCCTCCATTCACTCCCTAGATGACCATTATCAGATAACAGCTCGGTCAATCCTTGACAAAGAACCAAAGTTACCACGTTTATATGAAAATCGACTAGTGTCGTTAATATGTGACCACCCCGCTGTAAATGACACAATATCTCGTTCTGGGAATATTCAATTAACATTTAAAAAGAAAAGGTTTTCCAACCATTCCCTTTCATACACTTCATCAAAACGTGTGAATATCGCACCAGATTATTGGTATAACAGTATTTATAGACGCAGAGGAAATGGTACGTCACTACACTACGTATATCTTCGCCCTTGAGACAACATTCGTTAGATTGAGCGCGCACTCGATGCATGAATGGTACGCAGTCTCATTGATACCGTGAATGGGCGTGTCCAGATTATCAATGTTTTTAAGTTGTTTCGTTTACACTGTTTACACATTACTTTAGATTAGAGGTATGTCTTACGATGGTTGAAAACTTAGAGACTTTTTTTATTACATTGAACGTTACGTTACCGGCAAGTGGATTGAATGGTGAACAAACTTTGGACTAAGATCTTTTTCATAAGTTTTTTTTATTTTTTTTTATGAAGTACGGGGAGACTCTTAGCCTTCATCATACCTGATGTTAAGTATTGATAAGGCTGAAGATGGAAGCGAGCCTCACCGGAATCCCCAATCACTGAGGAACTGGCTATCTTATCTTTAACTGCCGGAACACAACAATGCTGAAAACATTGTTGTTATGGCGCCAGACTTAGATAAGATGGTGGTAGCTAGCCAGGCGGACTTACAACAAGTCCTACCATTAACCAAACCGAATACAATATGTACCCCCGCTGGGAATCGAACCCGGGTCTGATACCGGTGGTTGTACCACTAGACCACGGATGCGGTTAATTAGGGAAAATTCAAGCTGATTGGCTTATTTGTAGGTATATAAAATTCATGAGGCCATATAGGTATAAAAAAGGTATTCAGTTTGTATAATACAAAACTTATAAATCCAAATATACTATATAAGTAACTAATAACCAAATTTTAAGAATTTGGTTATTTTTTTGTAAATTAAGGTCCTGTATAAGGAAAGAGGCTATGTCTTTGTCGCAAAAAAAGATGTGAGAAAGGTAAGGAGAGTTCCTATGGGTCATTGGAGAATGTCTACGAGGCCAGTCACTACTAAATTAACATGATAATGTCACTACTAATTAACTTCATTCTCATTGAAATACAACTGGCTTGGTACAGATTCGCAAAACAAGTATCCACAATGCTAATAAACAAAATCTGCAGAGAAGATCAGAAATTCAGTAGGAAAGTTCAGATATCCACTAGTCAATTGGAATCCAAACCATAAAAATAAGGTAATAAAGATTTGCTTACTAAGTTTATTATACAGAAGACTTCTGAATCAAGAGCTATAAAGTTACAATAGATTTTGCGTGATAATTTACTGTTATTTTTATGGGCCTATTTCGGCTCTGCGAATCTATTCAGTTCAGTCAGACGAACTTTACTGACGAAAATATTAAAAATTTATATCATTTCATATCATACAAAACAAAACTATATGTACCTACATATATGTTATTTATTCCATTTCTCAGGAATTCGTGAATAGGATGCGGCTATTTTAAATTTATCAGTTTTGTGGTACCTATTGATATTTCTGAGAATCTGAAAAATTAACTAATAAATAAACCGCGAAATATAAAGTTCCCTAGTTCGCCATATTTGCAGCTAAATTAACATCTTCGCTTCTTTCTCCATTGATTTGTGCACTCTGATCGCTTACTGCCTCAGTAGGAGTTTGTATCTGGCTGTTATAGTTAAATGATATAATTAGTGACCTAACTTATACACACGAATTACATTTACCAATTTGTATTAACATATCCCTATCTAACAACCTATTAGCACACATCATTACGACAAAGATATTATTAAAAGGTAACTATAATATGTTTCTTACTTAATGGTGCTGCTACGATTTGAAAGACAAGATTGATTTACTCGTCCATAAATCCATTTATCATTTAAGCATAAAGGGATTTACAATTACATATCTTATCATAAAATTTATATATCGTGCATCCGGATTCCGAACATGATTTTTAAAAAGTTATATAGTATATTTAATCAGAAATACATAAATATAGTTTCCGATTATTATGAAAAATACTATTCTTATTAATATTGTGGTTGAAAGTTTGCTCCGTCTTGAGACTTTACGTAACTACATACGCTACATACTCGTACATATCAAGTCTTGACAAACTTTGAGATACCTCTCAATCGAGTAGTTTTATGGGAAAGAAAAGTTATAGATAGGCAGTGGCACCTTTGCTTTGAAAACTCAGCGTCACCATTAGTGATAAATAGTTTAAATACAATGAATGTAAAGTTCTCTGAAAGTCATTGCAAATTAAGCTAAATTAATGAAACAAATGCGAAAGGAATTTGAAAGGAGTTAGGCAACTCTGAAATAAAGAAGTTATTAATAGAAAAGTTTCCAATTGTGTCGGCAAACGTAGTGTAGGACGCCCCCCTGCTAGATGGACCGACGAGCTGAGAAAGGTTGCTGGATGAAAAAGGCGGGAGATCGAGTTGTGCGGCGCACCTTGGGCGAGGCTTACGTCCAGCAGTGAACTGATATAGGCTGAATGATGATTCAAATTAGCAGCAAAGTATGGCAAGAAGAGGTTTATTCTGCGTTTTTTCACTTTTGGGTTCACATCGCGCACTATTCTAACTAATTCTATAGTTTTTACGCGGACCTTAGCATTTCTTTTGTCCAGCGATAGATTATCCAGCACAGTATTTATTACAATGAGGATTAACAACAAGTTCATTAAATCGCTTGAAACTTTTTCACAGTATGGCTTAACTGTACTTATTTGTTTTATTCGAATACGATAAGTAGGTAGTTTCGGATTTACAAGTTTTCAAACTTCAAGATTCGCGCGCTCATTGCATGACGTCATTGTAGGTATACCACCGTTTCATTCAAAGAAGGCGACTCTGTCCAAATCGGTCAAGCGCGAGCCGCAAGCTGCATACAAAGTATTATACAGTGACGTCACAAAATAAAATACAAAGTATTATACAGTGACGTCACAAAATAAAATACAAAGTGTTATACAGTGACGTTACAAAATAAAACGCCGACCCGAAGTTTAAAAATTAAATATCTCTAGAAATATACCACAGTACAAAATAAAAATACAGTATTTTTTTATTTTTCATACACTACATAATGGCATATAAATCTAAAAGTGCTGTTAATCACCATTGCTTTCCATATAAACATTTTCGACCATTCGTCGCTGGGTTTATAATAACTTCCCACACCAACAATAGGTATTAATGAAGACTAAAGAATACTGATATATGCCACCTACTCGACTATCGGAGTTAATTTCCTGTAGACAATATAGGTGTCGCATATAATTAATTTTCTGCACGTGTAAGCTATGGTAAATTAATGAACCCGTTAATGCCTGTAGATAACGATAAAGTAAGCAATTAGTTGGAAAGCGGTCACAGGGAGAGTGTAAGGTACGGTATGACTACCAAGATAAATAAGCACTTAGACAGATTGAAAACTTGCTGACACGATCGCGACATGGTATAAAACACGTAGATGGATTACTCGTTCCCGATCCACTGGAATTATTTAAATCGAACAAAATATGTAAGTCCTAATAGACATCGTTTCTAAAAAGGCCTTTTCAGAATGTGTCCCAAATCTTGAATGTGAAATATTCAAGATATGGGATATTGAATTTGCGGTAAGTATATCCAAAACAAAACAAAACAAAGATTTACTAGCATATAATGTGTCAGATGAAAATGACGTTAAAAAGGATGTTAGTGGAATGAAAATTAAGGTCTCTTTTTCCCATCTATTTAAAAATGAACCGGAAAAGATACAAAGGTCACTTTTATGCACACCACAAAATATGAATTACATTCCCCAGACATGCTTCAATGGCCAAATGAATGGTCCTACGCTAACATACGCTGTATTGGCCGCACATAACCTTGCTAGCCAAACAGCCAATCGGATGTTACTATTTTAGTTTAGTAGGTCATTAAACGGAACGCTGAGTTATAATCGGAGCTATTTGGCCCAAGAGAACTTGAAGATGTTTATTCATTATAAATATTGTGTCGTCTGATGCGAAATTTTATTATGTGAAGTCGAGTTTTTACTGGCGCGACGTAATTTTTCAGTAAACAAAGAAGGTAACACAACAAGCAGTTGTGATTGTAGGATATTTGTTGATAATTTGTTGAAATCAGGATTTCCATGAGCTCCAAAATGAAGGAATCACTTTGGAGATTGATTTTCGTGCAATTCGAAAGACAAGCGAGTTTAAACAAAGAAATGTAGGTAACTTTAACATTTGCTTAGTGCCAAGTTATGTAATTTTCACGTAGGTAAATGTCGTTAGTAATAAATAACGCTATTTCCGTGTGTCGTCGGTACCTTCTGAATTTTCTACTGTTATTGTTTATTTAAGTACTTAGATACACAAAATGAGTAAAATACCTTTTAAAGCTCAAATATTGTAAACTCAAACAAAAGTGGTACGGTAGATTGAACGTGCGAAGTTCGCCCTTTGACTTTCCTCAAAACAGCTATAACAGTTTCCCTTCGTTTCAATATTAAAGTTTTAATAAGGGAAAAGCTTCTTTCACCAGTCTATTTATAATTTATAATAACAAACATTATGTTTTGGGTTTAACAAGGATTCATTATCATAACTTATGGTAAAAGAGATTTTGTGCTCCAATATGGAATTCTCCAATTGTTATGTAGAATCAAGAACCGCAAATAGAGGTGTTGTTTAAAAAGCTATGCGTCATAAAATCAGTCTCGTATTACTTGTGTAGGCGGAAGAACGTTATTACTCTTCCCGTCTCACTTACGTTATTGACTGAGGAAGTCGTTTATGTTATTAGATTACTCAAAAATGACAAAAAAATATATTTGGAGGCTTTATTGAGTTTATGATACATAAAAATAGTACAGATGATGAATTTTCTCACAGAATTATTTTTTTCTAGCCCCCTACGCGTTTACGGATTCAAAGGCTTTTCTCAATATTGTCAAGTAACGACGGCGCGTCTCCAAAAAAAAAATTATTTTAAATTGTCTTCTCGTGAAGAAGAACAACATGTGAGAAATTACGAACCGTCGAAAGTCAAGAACAGTCAAATGAAAATTTAACAGCTGCTCTAAAAATTTCGTTTTTAATTTCATCGCATCCTTTTTTTCATTTTCTCAAGTATTAAATAATTATAATATGAAATTCCATTCCCAAGTGCATCATTAGACCACTATTGTATTCCTTCATACCCCTTAACCGGTCTCAACCATGAAAAACAATACAAATTAACAAACAATATGACTTCTGAACGCTTTTCCATTCCCACTAAGAACGGTCATAATGCGAATAAATTATATCGTACTATTTCTCCTCTGTTTATTTTTAAAGTCAGCTGCGTTTCTTTACACCTAGAGATGATAGCATTCGTTGTTGCTAAAACCATGCTCAAACAAGATTCAAACTACCAACATTACATAATTTCAGTATTTCTGTTTATCTTAGTTTTTTTTTCATCTATGATATTGAATTATTTTGAAATTATACCAAGTGTATCATTATTAGCCCACGATCTTTCACTGCTTCACTGTTCAACGTTTGAAATTCTAAATTAAAGTGGGAATTCGGTACAGTCAACAGGTAGGCTTTACATTTGCACTACGAAAACCGTCGCTATTACGAGCGACGTAAGGATGCTCTCGAGGTCAAAGTGTAAAGCCTTAGCTTCTGTTGACTGTACATAACAATGTTAATATTTCTATTGTGTTTACAACGTTACTTTGACTTTGTTTTATTATAGTGTATTTTACATCGAGATCTGTTAACTCTGTTGCACCGGATGCTTTAATGCAATTGCCTCTCCTAAATTGTCATCGTCACAATCGGTTCCCACTGCTATATTTCAAATGCAATTCCAGTGAATTTCAACCAATAAGATGGGGCTAATCTTTGTGATGTTTCTGCATTAATTATTTAATTGTTTTGCTGTGTAGAGTCTAAGATATCAGTATAACTGTCATTCAGGACAGGACTCCTTAGTTTATTAATAGAATGAAGAAACTCGGAATGTAATATTTACAAAAATACTTCCATTTCTTTTAATACAATCCTATTTTGTTATAAATGGTTGAGGAAAAGAATCACCATATCTTTCTACTTGTGAAACACGTTCAAGATTATTCAACTGAGAAAATAAATACCGGAACAGAAGAAATACTGTATTTGAAAGAAAAACAGCTACTTTATGGTTCCGTTCCAAATGATTTGGCTCGCAGTTTGTGGTCTGTCAATTTCCTAAGATAATTCATTTCTTCTTTTTGCGTGCAATATTCAGGATGGGCCATAGTTCACAGAAAAGCCGTTAGATCAGAACCAATAATCTGTGTGTAAATGGGTAACTTTGAAACAATGCAAATCATTGTCTCTCTACCACAACTTTATTTGAAACAATAGTGCCTTTTACCAAGAATGGTTAGTAATTTCCTAGGTACTCCGAAACCTCGCTGTGTTCACCGAACCATTCAAAGGTTTCCAGTTACGTACACATGCAGCCTGCAACATTGACAAATGACACGCTGCAAATCCAACATGGTGGCCAGCGGATGCGCGCGCGGCGAACAGATGACGATCGCGATCGTTACCGGTCGCCTTTTTGCTCTTTTGGCGGGAAACGGTGCAATGAACGCTGACTTCCTAACAGTAACGACTACCAACTGCTTCACAAAAATTGTTTCAGAACATCAATGATTCACTAACGTAATCATCAAGCTAAAAGTTGATATAATATAGAACTACGTATAGAATGCATTGCATAGACTAGTAGAACTGGCTGCAAGTGCTTCTTAACTGTCCATTAATAGTTCAATATCACCAAGCTTACGGAGTACTTGTAACTGATGTTTACTTTTTCCAGCCCATATAACCGGTTTTATACCTTTTCATACACTGTCAATCTATAAATAATCCTCTTAGAGCTTGAGACTATAGTGTTTACTTGCACTCGATTTAAGAGAAGATGCGATATACGATCTTTGAAATCTTAATGATAGTTCTGATGTAACAAACATATTTCTTTACTCTACTTGAAAAACGATGTCTTTTACTTTGCTGTAGGTACTTGTTATTGCTAGACTAAAATACAACTGACTATCAATAATTTCATCCTGAATCATAAAAAGCTGATCTCATAACATAATAGAGAAATTGTAAGTGATTAAATGAGTTATATTGATACTGAACTGAGCGAAATTATTGTAAAAGGGCATTCAAATTCTGAAAACAAATAAAAATGAAAAATTTCTGGGAATTGACAACTTACTCGTTCTATCAGTACTTTCAATAAATGTATAATAATAAATAAATAATAAATAAATATTTCCATACAATCACACCAATTATCTAGCCCATGTTAAGTATCATGAAGAACTTGTGTTATGGATACTAGATAACGGATAAACATACTTATATACTTTTTTTTTTGTAAATACATACATAATATACATATTAAACACACAGACCAAGACAAATAGACATGTTCATGCACACAAATATTTGTCGTGTCCGGGGATCGAAGCCGGGACCTCTGGCTCAGAAGGTGGGGTTAGTACCCCTGCGCCAAACAGGTCGTCAAGTATGTATGTTCCGTATAAAACCTTTTAAATTCTCGTCTGTTGTCTACACATTCCCTGAGAATCCAATCGCGTGTTGGTAATATACCCAAGACATGCTCTAAGTTCCTCGGTATTAAATTGTTATTGGGTGTACTAATTAACCGCGCCGCCATTTTATTGTGTTCTCGGAATAATTTATTTGAAAGGCGAGTGTTTTGTTTTCCAATTATTGCATTGTTTTATATGTATATTCTTTGTTTTTGTTACAGGTACGAATCTTTAAAGGCGAGCCTCAGAGGAGAGATCGCTTAAAAAAATATGGTATGAGTAGTCAGAATCAGTTATTTCAGAATGTCGATGTTGCTTCTGGTGTTACAGCCATCCAACAGAAGTTATGGTCTTATAGTCGTATAAGTATTAATAACAAAATGAATATAAAAAACGGTTATTTCCTAACAGCTACTGGAAACTCGAGAGAAATCGATATGGTGCATTCGTGCAGGAGACGTATTTTTGAATCATTCGAAATTCTCATGCGAATTCAATTCGCATTCAAATTTAAATTCACCCACTTTCATTTTGTCACATTTTTTAATTACTCGAATACGGTGTTGGCGTTTCCTTAAAATCCCTTGACATTATTCCATTTTACGCAGAATATTAAAAAACCGGAAACTAACCCTCGCATAGATTTTCAAAAACCCATACTGAAATCATGTGAAACCAAACGTTCTTAAGTTGTCAAACTATTTTTTTTTATATCATGGCTTTTTCCTTAAATTATTCGTCATGTCAATGTCAATTTGAAAATTAGATTAAGTGCTAAACGTCAAACTTCTTCGCTCGAATAAAAAAGAGTGTTCGGGACCACTCGTTGCAGATTGGAATTAAAAACATACGGTTTTTAGCATTCGCATACGAATCTTGCGATTCCGTATGCGAATAGTAATTCGAATGATTCAAAAATACGTCTCCAGGTTCATACTCTAAGCTCTATCTTCTGTTGCCATGACAAGAAGTGGAATTAATTGGATGACATTTTGAAATGTCTTTACATCAAATCAAACTGATTCAAAGCACTGTTGAATGTAATGCTAATAATATAATAGCCGTGCTGTCATTGTGAGAACGAGCGAAATGTTGGTCGCAGGGTCTTGGTACAATTTGAGGAATGTCTTTGTGCTCTCTCGCCGTTTGTTCCAGACCGCTATAATAATCATTAAATGTTCTACTACGTTTCGTATGAACTTTATCAACAATGAAGCTTGGGAGGACATAGGTACATAACTGAGAATACCCTTCAGTATAATAATAGTCCACAGAGCTTCTTAAGTTGGCGATTTCTGTGTTGTTAAGGGGTTTAGATGTCACATCTAACTTCTGTTCTGTGCCGTAGGCAAATATATTATCTTCCTTAATTTATGATTCAGAATTCGCTTTCTGTTTCATACTAAATATCATATCTGTTGCTGCGAAACTAAAATTTTCGGTGACAATGACAACTGCCTTTATATGTCACTTAAAGGTTTGGATGATAAATTTTGTGATTGACCGATTGACTGTCTTAAATAATCCGATTTAGAATAGTTAACAACTGTTTAACAATTAAACAGTTGTTAACTATTCTAAATTGCAGCAATATGTTATGTTTCCGTCAAATAAAAAATTACAAAATAATTTATTTACCAGTTGCAATATAATATCAGTGAAAGGCACATTCTCTACTTCCTCTTAAGAGAGGAGTGCTCTTCGATTATTTAGCGTATACAAAACGTGAATTATTGTCAATTTCCTTGCCGGATATTGCTATAGCACAAAGATGCTATTAGTTTCATAGAAAATTACAGGAAACAAAATAGTATTTAATATCGGGTTGAATGAAAGTATTCCATTTCTAATTGATACTGTCAAGGAAAAATATATATCATTTAGCTGGTGGCATTTGTTAATAGATGATGTCAAAAGGACCTTTTGTGTTTCAGATGATTTCATTGATTCCATCAGAATGGTATAGTACAGAAATGCCATTCGCAGAATCTTACAATAACTCGGAAAAGGAATTTATATGATGGGATTGTCCTTGATCTATTCAATTCCTCTAATTGGCTCTTCTCATTGGCCACAAGCAAAATATATTACATGATTTAGATTCATAACTTCCAACACTCTTTTATACTTGTGACACGAAAATAATACGACAGGATGGCGCAGTGTTGAATCAATTTAGCAAATTGTGAAAGCAAGATTCGTTCGAGTTCAATTGTACGAAAGTTAACTATTCGCTCAATAGTCAATACCCATTGAATGCCTAATTCAATGGATACGGTTGAAAGTGTTGAGGCAGATTGTCAAGTTATTTGTGTACTATAACAAAACTTAAAAACAATGCGGTGTCATAAGTATCATACGGTGCGTGAAGCTATTGCGTGCGCAGAATCTTCACGTCATGCGCAATCATTATGTACTGTTGGATTATTGTGGACGTTTACCAATTTGCTTTCTTTCACCATCTGTTCAGGGTTAACGCTTAAGCTTAAAAAGCTTATTTGTTCAAGCAGGATTTTTAGTAGATATCGTCGGTAAGCTTAAAGTCTGCATATCAGTTTCGACAATCTAAGCAATCCCAATCTGCATAGAAACTCCAGTTTGTTACATTTTTTTTAAATTTCAGTGAGTAGCTATTTACTGTTCTAATCATCTGATAAACTTTTTGGTTTGGGTGTCAGGTCCAATATTATCTCAATCTCTGGATCGAATAAAGTATTGGTATTATATATTTATGTATAGCTATATCTGGTAACCCTAAGTGTTTTCACTATTGGTTTGCATGTTTGTAGTAATTAAATGAAGCTGCGATTTTATGCTGGCGAATCCACTTTTTTCATTAGTTTGTCTCGCTTATTTTGGTCCGATGTTTCTGGATATAAGAAGCAACTTCTACATATTGCTTTAGGGTGACTTGCTTCTGTCATGAGTTTTGGACGAAAAGAAAAACGTGGTTACTAAGAAGAAATGAGAATTATTTTTCTGGAGCTTACGAAAAATAATCTGTCAATCTCTCAAAAGCACGCTTATGGGAAGGTAAGTAATCCTATTTGTTCCAAATCCTGACGAACCCATTACTTTGGCAAATGAAAAATTGATTTTCCTTTGGGAGATTATAACATACGTCTATGTATGTAAATAAACATTGTTTTATTTGCCTGTCAGAATAGGGTCAAAGTCGCCCGTAGACTACATTTTACGTCTAGGCTTAGATAATTATGATTATGTCAAACTAGAAAAGGAATGGATATACTTTACGCTCAGATGTTCTGACTGCTGACCGATTATTGTTTGCATGTTCAGCAAAACACAATCCAGTATATTCACCTTTTTTTTCTACGGTGTTGGCCACCGTCGTTTCATCAATGAAAGAAATGTCCTCGTATTCGAAGTAAACATCTTTACAAATGTTTAACTAGCGATTAAGATGAAACAGCCATCTAATTATAACTTTTTAATTTTGCATTTTACAATGCTATTTTTAAAAGATACCTACTAGAAAAAAAACAACTTGTCTCATGTCGCCCTGACGGGACTCGAACCCGCATCCTTGGGAATCCGGCCCAATGCACTGACCAATTATGCTACAGAGACCTATGAGAACACGTTGGATACCTATACACCTTTTTGTTCTTGGTATACGGTGTTGGCCACCGTCGTTTCATCAATGAGAAAAATGTCCTCGCATTCGAAAGAAACAAAAGCATAATTGGTCAGTGCATTGGGCCGGATTCCCAAGGATGCGGGTTCGAGTCCCGTCAGAGCGACAAGAGACAAGTTGCTTTTTTCTAGTATATTTACTTGTTAAAAAAATTATCACATAAAAATAGCATTGTAAAATGCAAAATTAAAAAGTTACAAAAACACAATCCGATCAGAATTCTTCTTGCCACTAGAATTCATAATTTATAGCATTGTAAAATGCAAAATTAAAAAGTTACAAAAACACAATCCGATCAGAATTCTTCTTGCCACTAGAATTCATAATTTTACTGTTTCTTATATTTATTTCTTCTTAATTTATTTTGGTTCTTACACATCGCTCTTACATTCGCATTGATTACTAATTACGTGGTTCCAAAATGTTTATATTGTCAATTGTTAACAAATCCATGGTCTCTTGAAATGGTGAGTTTTGTAAGTTCGTTAACTGTTTGAAGAACCACAAGTTGGTGTCAATCAAACTGTGAAACTTTGAAGATGTTGTGACGCACTGACGTTTTAACTTTTAATTGTATTATGATTTGGTTTGAAAACAAATCTTTTGTATTAATATACATAAGGTTGATTTACAACTCTGGTGTCAGTGGCTTCGTTTAAAATAAGCAATTTCCCATGCTTTCCAATGCTTCACAGTACTTTTCGTTCTGTTAGCTGTGTCGCTTGCGCTCAAGAAATATTTCAAATTTTAGGTACAGCATTTGAGATCAAATGCATAGTTAGATGTTAAAGATGTTTCTTTCTTATTCACGCAAAAATGGTTGAACGTGGTAGAAAGTCATTTGGTACACAGAGTTTGCAATCAGGATTAAAACATTCCGGTTGAATATCCCCAAAGGATTTTCTGAATGCCCTCGCAAACGATGTCACTGTTGGAAGCTAGTATTCCCATAAATATCTGTGGTGGTTGAGTTGAATATATACGCCTGATTTTAAGTGTCCCTTTCTACTCTGAGCATGGTAATTTTAATTTCAATAAAGCAATTTACGTTTATAATTTTAATATTTAATGGCCAGCCACTGTTGTCTTTCAAGGAATTCAATCTTATAAATCGCCCTTCTCCTAGTATTTAATAATTCAAATAGACGTCACTCAAAACAAATTAAACGTTCTTCCATTGCGGCGTTGTAATAATTTTTATGATACCCAATAAAGATAATTTATTACCATTCCATTTGAAATCTGCGGAACAATACGGTTCTCTCGGGCTCCGTTAAATATACAAAGTAATTTCTCTAGAGACGAGGCGTTGGTTGGTAAAAGATTGATTTGTTTAAAAAAAAAAAACTGAAAATTGGCACATACATTGAGGCTTCTATAAATGGAAGAGGATTATTTGGAAATAGTTATTAATATCAGTTTTGGCCTAGTCAGTACTTCAAACGTAAGAAACGTAACAAGAACTCAATATCAGAGCAATAACACGCCGAGAAGAATTTGGACATCTTCTTAATTTCTAGGTATGGTTTTGTCGTGTCAAACCAAAGTTAGTGTTATTACTTAATAATGGACGCAGAGAAATAATAATGACATAAATATAATGAAAAACCAACAGTACTTGCCGCCTCTTTTAAAACATTCAAAGATGAGATGTTTTGTTTTATATTAGGTATCTTTATAAAAATCTGAGAATTTTAATTATTATTCAAGCCTTTGTCTTATGGTCCCTCTGATATAATTACTCGTTGTACCTTTGACAAAAAAAAGAGTCGGGTTTAAAAATGTACTGTGACTGCGAGATTTGTGACCTCCTGATTGTAAGTGGAAAACGGTGTTTTCATTTATTGAGCTACAGAAAACACTTGCTTATGAATGGGTTTATCGAATACTAATGCGAAACTAACTGAACAGTTAGGTATTTATTGGTAGTTTTTTACTCTAGGTATTGTTATGCTTGATTAATCCTTAGTTGATGAGACTCAAAAAATCTTCAATTTAATTATCTTCTTCAGAAAAATCATCAACTGTTTCAGAATTTACTCGAAACCGACTGAAAGCTACAAGTAAAAGCTCCACGAAACATATCTTCATTAAATCTTGAAAGCAATTTAACCCTCGGCAGTTTCTCGAAATTCGTTTGTAAAGGTAAACTATTGTCCCGAAGCGAGTCGACACTAATCACTACAATTTGTATCGAAAGAATCATTAAGATCGCTCCCGATTAAGGGACAGAATTAGGAGAGACCTTTGAGCAATTTAAACGTTGCAAAGACGATTTAAAGGCTTTCTACAGACTCGTCACATTTGCTCTGTAATTTAACAAAAAGGTTATCTCGTTTGAATATATTTTGATTAAAAAAACATCTCCATTCTCGTTTGGAATTCTGAAACATGTAGATGGCAATTGTTATTTCGATAGATGCTAATTGTAATCGTTTTCCTTTTTACCGACTTCAACAAAAAAGGAGGGAGGTACTCAATTCAACCCGTTTTTTTTTTGTCCGATGTATGTATACCGATTACTCCGGTGTTGGTGATCCGATTTTAATAGTTGTTTTTTTGTTCGATCGGGTACACTGTCAATTTGGTCCCATATAAGTATAATCTTCGGAGATATGGGGCCTAATGTCATGGAAGTCATGAAACAATTATATCATCCAGGTAATTGTTAGATTCTTGTTCGAGCTGAAGTTTCACGCAATAACTACTGAGCGGATTTTGATGAAACTTTTTTGTTAAAAAGCTATTGGTCCTCGCCAACATACCTATAGGCTATAAACCCTCAATAAGTAACGTCCCTGCACCGGGAAAAGCAGCTTTGTAAAAGGTAATGAGGAGTTGACATAAGGTTATTAGCGTAGGTACGAGACCTGTTCTACCTTTAAAAATTGTGAAATAAAAAACTTTTTATAAAAAAATTAAAACCGACTTCAAAAAACTAAAAAGCAAAAAATAAACCTTTTGGAGTCGGTGCCAGCCAAGGAAAGAAAAATAAAATAGTTGGACCGCAAAGTAGAATGCCTTGGCTGGCACCGACTCCAAAAGGTTTATTTTTTGCTTTTTAGTTTTTTGAAGTCGGTTTTAATTTTTTTATAAAAAGTTTTTTTTTTAATATTAAGCGTTCTTTCTGCTACCAGACTATAAATAACATTAATTATTTCAATTGCAATGTCTTTACCTGCTCTGCTTTTAACTTGTTAGGTACGAATTGAACATTTGGCAGCCCTCTCTTTCTAATTGATTCATAAAATTATAATCCTTCGCTTACCGGTATTATATTTCTAATTGAACGGGTTTAAAATCCGAGGAAAATATTATTAACATTCCATTTTAAAACGCTTTTCCTTGTGAAATATTTACCACTCAAGTGGTTTTTGCTATTCCACGCAAACTACTATACTTTACCCACACCCAGCTAAGGTTCTTTTTTCGCAAGTAAACTATGTTAAGTAGACTTCGTGTTGTGAGTTCTTTCTTTTGTAAAGCCTTTTTCTTAAAATATTTAAATTTAACCGTGTAGTCATTTACAGGGTTTTTATCCCGTCTAAGAAATTGGAGCTTTATTAGAAGCATGATTTGCATCACGCGATCTCGAAAATGAGCTCATCTTATTTCTTCAGCCGAAAGGTTGTAAATCTTTTGAGATTTATTCATATTTCTTTTTAGTGGAGCATTATTATGACTTATCACAGTATCGTTTGGTTTATAGATTGGCGTTAAAATTATTTAATGGGATTTAAAGATTCAGTGTACGTACATCTCAAAATATTGCAAATATTTTGATTTAGAGTAAATTCTGCTAAGTATTGTTTGAAATCCTTTTCTCTTGCAGTGGTTTATCCTCATTCCTACTTTTCTGACGGCCTGTTTGGCGCAGGGGTACTAACCCCACCTTCTGCGCCAGAGGTCCCGGGTTCGATCCCCGGACAAGACAAATATTTGTGTGCATGAACATGTCTATTTGTCTTGGTCTGGGTGTTTAATATGTATATTATGTATGTATTTACAAAAAAAAAGTATATAAGTATGTTTATCCGTTATCTAGTATCCATAACACAAGTTCTTCATGATACTTAACGTGGGCTAGATAATTGGTCTGATTGTATGGAAATATTTATTTATTTAAAGTTCATCCCAATAACCCGCGAAAGAGTGTCACAAATAAAATAAAAATGTTACTGAGCTATACCTAACTATCAATAGTATCTTCGTTTCGTAAGATTTTCCATTTAACCGATATTTAAAATGAGTCTCAATAAAATGTAATACTTCTCCAACCTCTTCAATTCTAAGTCTTCTATTTTGAGACGGTCTTAGGAATCGAGAATCAGTTGTAGAGTCTCTTTGATGCAGCTAATAACTGAAGTGTCTGACCTTCTCTGCCATTAATGATAAGGGCTCTCAACTCTCGCCTAACCTTGGTTTGAGCTTCATCAGGGTTTTTAGAATCTGAGATATCTTCATATCGATTTTTTTCACTTCATCAACTTTCTTTTACCATGGGTGCTAAACAATTTTATAAAAGAAATAGTGAAATTATCTTATTTCTTAAGAGCCCAATTATTTGTCTTTCCCAAAGAAATTATCCCAATTTTATGACGAGATATATTTATTACAACAAGACAAATTACTTACATGTCCTGCTATCAATTGTAAAACGTTAATAGATCTTTAAAGTAATAGGAACTGCCGATTTAAGTGAGCATTATTGTTTTTGCTCGATTGCGGCCAACTTCTATGTTATTAGGTCTGAATGCACCATTAAAATGTCACCTTTCTCGAGAGACTCGCGTCTTGTAGTCTTCAAGTTGATTGCCAGCTGTATCTCCGGTTTAACTGTGCCATCAACGGTACCGTTACGATACAAAACGATATTGTCATTTTTACTACCCCGTTTTATGTTTGCGACTCTTCGGGATTACGTACTTAGTAATGTTAATTACCAATAAAATCGGCGATGGTAACATTTTAAAGAAGGTCCTCTGTATAAATAGGTTAAATTGCAAATGCAAAAGTGTTGAAACTACTTTTAATGGCCCATTCATCTGTCGTCTTAAAAGATCGTGTCTTTCTCAACTTGTGTGAACTGTTTGTGGTCAGATTAAGAATCTGGTTTATCTGTGATATAAATCTCATTACAACAAGTCCAATAAACGCTTATTTAATCATAAACATTGAGGTATTCAATATAAATATATACAATATATACGTTTCATTTTATCGAAATACCCATAGGTAGTACATACTCCTTATTGGACTTTGATAGGTAGTATTTAGTCAGCTTTATTACTAATGGATTTACTTTCACTTTGAATCACTGATACCTTTTGTGATTTATGTCTACAGTACAAAATAACACTAAATTTTCTATTATTGTCTTATTTTATTATTTAACTAAACCGTTATCTAAAATAGCGAACGAACTTTTCTCATAATGTAATTGAAAAACTAGATGTGTTGTCAAACTTGTCAACTATCTATAGGATCTCTAAATCCATAAATTAATTTATTTTAGGGTATGTAAACAGAGCTGTCCTTATTAGGGCAGTGAGCAATGGAACACTTGTTGCAATCGAATGCTTTGCATTGCATATCGATAAGCGTTTTGACTCACTCGTTACCATAGCCGTTAGTATTGTACCACCTTTTGCAACGAATTGTGACTCATTCATTTTGGATCGCGTGTGTGAATAATTTGACGTTATCTCCTTTTGCAATACCCTTTGTCATCTGTAAAGTAAGGACACTGAATATATGGTAACAATTAACCCAGGGGCCAAGACTGAGTCTACAAGCGTATTCGAGAACTTCGATAGATAGTGATAGATTAATTCGAGTGATTGTTTGTTTATAGTGTACTTATGACCCGCTCCGCTGCACTAATGAATAGAAAGAAAAGTGTGTTTAGAGAAATATGTCACTAGTGACAGGGATTAGAAACTTCGTTTGTTTTCTTGAAAAAGCTACTGAATGGATTAAAATACAATTTTCATCATCTTCATCATCATTATATCAGCCGCACGATATCCGCAACTGGAAATAGATAAGCACATCTTAAGTTTCTTCGCGCAATCATAATTGAATTAATAATAATGAAATAATGAAATTATTTGAGCAAAAAACCTCAAATAAACCGAAAAATTATAGTACCAAATATATATTACGGGTAAATAAATCGCACTAAATATTCCGCAAAAGTTGTTTTATTGGAAATAGATAAGCCTCCCACAAATAAATGGGATTTTGGGTAATGATATTTACCATCAGGATCAACATTTAGGGCCAGTTTCACCAACTACTGATAAGTTCTGGATCGCTTATTGTGCAGACAATTTGACATATTTTTCACATTACAACTATCAAGTAATTTGCCAAATAATACTAAATTTGCTTGCTTTTCTAAACTTATCAGATTCTATATCTATAATATATTACAGTAGGTCATGAAACCTCTAAATGTGCTTTTGTCTACAACGGGTAAACGTTAGTCTTCATCATACCTCATGTTCAATAATGATAAAGCTGAAAGTGGATTTGCTCTTCTCCCGGAATCCTCAGCTACTGAAGTAATTCGGTAAAGTTCCTCCGTAGGAAGTGCTAAGTCAGCGCGTACGACGTTGGCGGCAGCTAGTATACAATAATTGTCTCTTTTAACAACCTGTAAAGTGAATTTAAGTTCCATAAAGACGTTTTTATATGTACCTTGACGCTAAGTGCCGTGTACTCACTCTCTGTACAGTTAAACGTACGGGTTAATTGTTTTTACAAGCGTAACTGTTCATTGCTATTGTGTGTACTGCTGTTTTAATTGCTTTAAGTACTCAGATTTTACTATTTACATTTGGAGTTGGATTAGAAGGCTTCGCTTGAATTTGTTTGAACTATTGTTAGAATAGACCAGCGTTTTTTTTAGTTTTATTTAAAATACATGTAGTGTACCATGTTGTTTGCTTGTTCGTTCTCATTTAGGCGAGTTCAAGCTTACTTAGATGATATAATATTCTATCAAACCATTTATAGATTACAACTGATATTGCACGACACCATAAATAAGGGCAACAGCTGTTTCTCCTATGAATTTGCTACGACATACTAATATGGGTAAGAAATATTTCTATTGGGTGGCTAACTTATACCAATGGTTGTACATATAAATAAACACGTCAGTATTAAGCGATGAATTATATACTGTTTGCCAGGAAACAGTACGCACTAAATGCACATATACCTACATATCCCGGTTATTTTATGTGCCTTTACTGTTCACATTACTAAAAGCCTCATAAAGCTTACAAGTTAAGTTCACCACATCATCATAATATATGTGAATAGGCTTTCTAACCGCAGTTTAGTTGCTGGTTTCCGTGTGCTATAGATATACAACAACGGTTTTCTAGTATTATACATCCAGCTATAGGTTATTTAGGACTGTTTGTACTAGATATCTTTAAGAGATATACACCCATTTGCACAAAACTTAAGAATCGCCTGAGACTATTCTTATATAATCTTAATGTTAATTTGTTTTTAAATTGCTTTGTACTAACCTTTTTGTTGTTCTTGAATTCACTAAGGCTAGGGTTACCATTTAGGAATTCGAAAAGTCCTGACAAAAAGCCGGACAGTTCAAAAATTGTCCGGACATTTTGATTTTACTAAATGCAAACATTAAGGTGATGAAGTAAAGTAACATACGCTCGCTCGGGCGGGGACGGAGGTTGATAGCTGTTTTGTTTTAACATGAGTGAGAAGTTAATAAAAACTTGATTTGATTACTTATGTCAGTTTTATTACTCATATTCCATTTAAACCCAAAAAATCCGGACAAATTAAAAAGCCGGACTAAGTCCGGACAGAAGTCCAAATGTCCGGACTAATCAGCTCGTATGGTAACTAACTAAGGCTATTCTTAACTTACGGGCCCTATATTGAAAGCCTAAGGCTTAAGCTATTCTTATTATTAAAGTGTTAAGTAAGATAGATAATAGCCTTAAGCAATTCTTAAGTTTAGTGCAAATGGCTGATAGACTTGTAAATGTCAAATCCTTAAATCCTTAAAAAAATATTGATGTTACCCATACCCTCTCATAATACATCAGTTGCGGGGTTGGTAGAGTATCAAATGTGCAGCTTGAGAGTGACATGTGTAAGCATTTTTCCAATAAACACCTTGCGTGTAAAGAGTTTGATCCATGGTCAAAGTTTTCCGACCTAAGTCAGTCCGCTTGAGACGATTGCCATGAAAGCACGCGTCACTCAGAAACGAAAATGGTTAATTGTAATGGCATTTGACCACCATCGTGCTTAACAAACAGGATGTGATCTAGGGTGTTGCAAGAGCTCGTCAATAATAACATTTCCACATTACTAAATCTCGCTAGTGACGTCGTGGTACATACGAAAAATTCGACACGCATAGGTTCTCATACAGTTTGAAGCGCTCTTTTCGTCTATCTCGATATAGGTCTTTGGTCATACGTCCACGATGCCACATTTGGCATTGATTGGGTGTATCTAAGATGTTGGCGGTAACAATTTATTTTTACAAGTTTGTTAAAATACTATAGAATTAGGAAGCCAATGATACCAAATTATTAACCTTATTGCTTTTATACATCACATTCGTAGCGAAAAAGTTGCATTTGGCAACGAAAACGCACTATCTACGTCGCGAATGCTATATTAAGTCTTATAATAATCAATTAATGACTATTAATTAACTAACAATGAAAATTCTGTGATAATAAAAAACTAAAACTCTCGTTTAAAACCTCGGCAGTTGTTATAAAAAATGTTGTTACGTTTTTTTATGAACGACGGGCAGACTCTTAGCCTTCATCATACCTGATGTTAAGTATTGATAAGGCTGAAGATGGAAGCGAGCCTTTCCGGGAATCCTCAGCCACTTAGGAACTGGCTATCTTATCTCTAACTACCGGAACACAACAATGCTGAAAACATTGTTGTTATGGCGTCAGACTTAGACAAGATGGTGGTAGCTAGCCAGGCGGACTTACATCAACCACCAACCTAACGTGGTGGACTGGGACTGATAGAAAAACAAAATGTGCCAGCTGTTAGCTTGCCAGTGCAGATAGTAGCTTATAAATGGACACGGTATATTATATATACTGTGTCCATTTATAAACTATTACTATCGTTCCTCAGTGGCTGAGTATTCCCGGAGAGGCTCGCTTCCATCTTCAGCCTTATCAATACTTAACATCAGGTATATGGCCCGTCGTTCATAAAAAAATCGAAACTACATTTTTTATAACAACTGCCGAGGTTTTAAACGAGAAGTAGTTTGATATTATCACATTTTTTTCCATTGTTAGTTAATTAATAGTCATTAATTGATTATTATTAGACTTAATATAGCATTCGCGACGTAGATAGTGCGTTTTCATTGCCAAATGCGTTTTTCGCTACGAATGTGATGTATAAAACAATGAGGTTAATAATTTGGTATCATTGGCTTCCTAATTCTATAGTATTTTAACAAACTTGTAATAATAACTTGCGTTTAGCACTAATATTTTAAATTTAAAATAAAATTTTAAACCCCTGAAGACCAGTGCAATCTCAACAAATGGCTTTGATACGGGAAGTAGTTACACATGAAATAAAATAATCGTAAGTTTTGTACGTGATAGCGATAAAGCGAATCATAACTATGCGAATGAGAGTAAAAAAAAACAATTACTTTGCTCGAAAAGCACCTTTTTCTCAAGTTCAATTTCAAAGCTAACCTTTTTATTACTTTCATTCCTTACGAAAAAAGGTGGTGGTTAAACTTTCGACCCTTGAACTTTGATATACACAATGAAGAAATTAACTGGAAACAAGAGTATTTTCTTGTACTTCTTCAAATGTTCTCTTATAATATTTTTTTTTAAACATGGTAACAACAAATAGCGAATACGAATTAGAGCGCCTGCCTAGAAAATGACCGGCACTATGAAAATGGTATGTATACGATACTTATATGATAATTTTCTAAACAAAAACTGGCGGACGGATGGACATGGCACAAAGGTTCTATTCCTTTACATTAAAGTATCTACTCAAAAGTAGCCTGTTGAATGAGACGTTACGATTTCGAACCCCTTTCTTGTGCCTTATGCTTCTCATTAATACCCTAGAGAGGGTTGCACAGTGTTGCACAGTTTACGATTTTTTAAGAATGACGGGGAGATGCCATTGTCATATCATACTTGATGTTAAGAAATGATAAGGCTGAAGGTGAAAGCGGGCCTCTTCCGGAATCCTTAACCACTGAGAAACTGACTATTTTATCCCTTAACTGCTAGAACTTAATAATATTGAAAGCATTGTTGTTATTACTCCAGATTTAGATAAGATGGTGGTAGCTAGCCAGGCGGACTTACAACAAGTCCTGCAACCAAACAAAATCAGCGATTGCAAATAATATCCAGCCATTACTAGACGCTTACAAAGAATTATTGATCCGAATGAGATGCGCAAGCGGCGTAACGGTGTGTGCCATTAATTGATCCAAGAAAATAGCGCCGACAGCTAACGGCATACTTGGTTGATATAATGCGCTTGTAACCGTTTATTGAAACACAACATTATTTAATTATAGCGTGCTATTTTAATTTTGCTATTGATTTAATGTTGAGAGAGCTGAGAAACTTAAGTTTTTTTCTGATTATGTCAGTTAATCGGGTCTTCTGATCTCTTAACTTATCGATCGTTTGCTTTTAGGTATAAGAACTGGCTGTACTAAAGAAGCATCATATAGGTACTTAACATTATTTTCTTTTAGCTTGTATGAATAACGGGGGCTTAGGATGAAACCATATCTATGACCATCAATAAGCTTTTGGTCTTTCGCCTATGTACGAATTGCTAGTAAATCAATGCAGAAAGTTGTATCGATGAGACCTACTCATTAGACTAAGCAGCATATTTTGATTTGTAGACAGATTTTTATGGCTGTATCAACTCTGTGTATAATCTTTATGACATACGGCCGAAATTAATAATCTATCTCTAGTTTGAAATATGGTTATCTGAGATAGCTGTCTGGGGCCCGTATTTCAGAACGTGCTTCAAGCAGTGATCTATACTTAACAGCAGTTAGAAAGGGACGCGCTTATTCATCGCATATAGCGACTTCCCTTTCTAACTGTATTCAACTGCTTGAGTCACGTTCTGGAATACGAGGCTAAGATACTGGTTTCGTTACCTAGCAACGGGTAACTATCTCAGATAGCCTTATCCATATCTAGAGATAGGTTATTAATTTCGGGTGTTAGAGTATAAAGTTCAAGACCTTCGTTCGGATGGTGTAAGCCAGAGAAGGCTTCTTAAATACTTGTTTTTCTTACTAGTTACTCAGCAAGGACTTGCCTTGTATCGATTATGGAGAAAGTATTTGCCTAGATTCCAAGGATGCGATCTCGAGTTTTTTTAGGGTTCCGAACAAAAATGGTAAAAAGGAACCCTTATGGTGAGACGCCGTCTGTCTGTTACAGCTGGATATAATATATCAAGAACTACAAATGCTATCAACTTGAAATTTTGAATATTTTTAGATAACGATTGCTCGAATATTTTGCATATATATAAAAAAACAAATTTTTGCAACAGTGACGTGACTTTTGAAATTGTAAAAAAAGTACGTTGAAATTTTGAATATTTTTAGATAACGATTGCTCGAATATTTTGCATATATATAAAAAAACAAATTTTTGCAACAGTGACGTGACTTTTGAAATTGTAAAAAAAGTACCCCCCCATACTTTTTGGTAAATATTAAAAAAGTGATTTCATACTTAAATTCTTTTAGTAAACTGACCTCGACCTATTTCGACATTTAGGGACAATATAATGATGGTACGGAACCCAAGCTCGACTCACTCTTGACCGGTTTTCTATTTTAATTTTGAATAGGGTCGCTCTTGGATTCTAGTCTAGCGTGCTAAGACAGTGACCGGATCCACGGTGGAGCGAACTAACCCAGAAAGTGCCTATTTATCCATGCTTTAAAGAAATATTACACAGGGAGGGAGTTCCACTCTGCTGTGCGCGTGTGCGCAATATAAAAGCTGTTGAGTGTAGCGCTGGGTGCGACATTTAGGAATATCAGCCATAAAAGGGTGTCAGCCCGCAGTGCGTCTGATGGATGTCCAAGGTAGAAGGGGAAAGGCGGTATGAGCTCATGCAGCTCCTGAGCAGTGACTACACTCTCGAGTACTTATTTATTAAGTTTATAAAGTTTAAAGGTTACACTAAACACTAAAATCAATAATCCTACTTCCTATTTACATTGGGATGTCGTAAGAGTCGACTAAGAGGCTCGATGCATTAACACCTGTGCGAGAGAAGGAAAACTTGAAACAAACCCTCTACCAACCCGTCTGGCCAGCGTGGTAGCAGTAGGCTAATAGCCTCCTATGAACGCCACAATAGGCGTGAGCTAGGAGAGGCCTATGTCCAGCAGTGGATGTCCACAGGCTGATGATGATGATGATGATGATTTACATTATAAATGTGAAAGGATGTCAGTTTGTTTGTTCCTATTTCACGCCTAAACGGTTGAAAGGATTTCGATTAAATTTGGTATGTAGCAACTTCATATAGTGGACTAACTCGTAGGCTACTTTTTATCCCGATATTCCCACGGGAACACAAACCACGCGAGTGTAACCGCGGGCGGCCGCTAGTGTCAGATAAGCACTTGTTGTGCACAGTATGTTGGATGATTGGACAAAGTTTTTGTTACGTCTAATTAGGCAATGTTACGCTTGTTACTGACTCTTGTAAGGTAAACTTGTTAAAGTTATACACGCATGTTATACGTTGATAAGATCCGATATTATTTTGTCCTTTTATTGCTTATAGGCTTAGTAACAAACTTGCTTGTGTTGTTATTATATACCTTCATGAAAAGCTTTCTTTTTTAATAAAGAAGTCTTGAACATAAGCGTGGGAGTGTAGCTAAACGAAAAGAGGCGAAAGCGAGTTTTGTTTTGTTCATGCCGATCTGCCTACTTTCTTTGGTCCATATAGTAAACGACATAGCTAAACAACGCCTGCGTAGTAAAGTAGCAAATCTGAGAAACCCAGCCTAGCGAAGCGAAACGAATATCTTTTCGCTTCTTTCACACTATTCATTTATAAACACGTTGCCTGCCAACCCACGAGTATACTTGTAGCAACAATAGAATTTCTATTATGTCTGGACCAATGGCAGTCAATGTGTTAATACTAATCAATAGGTACTACTGACAGACGACGCACGGCTGAACCGATTGAGCTGAAACTTTGCATACAGGATGTAGGCGAGCACTAAGACAGGATTTTTTTATATTGCCACGGGAACGGGAACCACGCGGGTGAAACCGCTGGCGGCCGCTAGTAATTCGAGGTAAAGTTTCTCAGTTTGTTTCTGGAAGTTACCTCGAGCTCGGGAAGTAGACCAGGTACAGCACATACCTATTTTGAAAACTCTTTCACTAATAGAAAGCTATGTCACCGTATTTGACCATCCCGTCCCTCGGGGTTATTATTTATCTTTGCAATAGCAACGCGATAGTGATAATTGCTTTACGCGTCACGTATCACTATAGTTTCCGCGCGGTTGCTATGGTGATACTTGACGTACTTAAAGCAATCATCGCTGTCGCGTTGCTGTTGCAAAGATAGTAATTACCTATCTTTGCAACAGCAACGCGACAGCGTATCCATCCACCCCGTTGTATCCATGTCCCGTATTTGTCCTGTATTCCGATAAAATACGGAAGTGGTGGTGTGATCTACGGTTGAGATTAGAGGATAGTTGAAAAGCTATGTGGTGTATTATCTACCTTTTTTTTGGTCATGATAAAAAATAACGTCCCGTATTGGTTCCTAGACGTTATGCCAACCCTAGGCATAGGTTATATTTAATTCCGAAATAACTTCATCACAAGTAAAATGTTTCACGCCAGTAAAGTGGGCACATAACTTGTCAGCTAATTAAAACATATATTTAACTAAAAAACTAAAGCAAATGAATAAATCATTGCTTAGACAAATAATGTATCTCTACTCGTTTAAAATGCGTTTATGTAGCGGATGCTAATTGATTCATAGTATCTGATGCTCGTGGCATACTAAAAATGGGTTATGTTATGTAACTTGTAAATATTTGCGGTTAACTTGCATTTAGATTTGTTTATAAACGGTAGCATTTAAGGCAAGAATTCTAGGTAAATACAGACCGTTCACCGTAAGATGTCCCCTGCCGTGATGTTGAGCCGTGTCTTATTATAAGTTATTATAACATAACTGTATATTATTTACAAATATGCAAGTAAATTATATTAATATGTGTTGGGTACATTCATGTTTGTGTGCATGAACATGTCTATTTGTCTTGGTCTGGGTGTTTATTATGTATATTATGTATGTATTTAAAAATCAAAGTATATAAGTATGTTTATTCCTTTCTAGTATCCATAACACAAGTTCTTGATGAAACTTAACGTGGGCTAGATAATTGGTGTGTTGTATGCAATTATTTATTATTTTATTTATTTATTTAAAAAAAAAATATTTATTAAAAAAATTAAGTGTATGGCTGTATGTTTTTTATTCAATCACGCAAAAACAGCTCAACGGACTTGGATGACATCTTGCACACACCCACAGATAGTTTATAGCCGGGATTAACATAGTATTATAAATTAGATGTAACCAACGATATTTTCTAGTAAGTAGAAACTTATGTTACGTTCACAGAAATTTTAAAGACACAACAAAGCACGGAAATGAAAGAGAACATAATTTGAATCAGACCCCATATAGGGTCTTCCCAATTTTAACAATGCGAGCTCGTACAACATATCTGCTTGTACACAGATATAGTATGATTGGTAATTCATTACACAAAAAAAAATCTATGTAAGTAATTCTTCTTTGGAATGTTCCTTATATTTATGAGGCACAATATGGCCCTGTTCGGAGGTATATTTTCTATTCCGAAGATTATTTTCCACGTAAAGACATATAAATGTGTTCTCGACTCGTGTTCGTGTGTCGACAAAGAATATAGGTAACGTATGCCTGGAGGGTAATCTTTTTATTTTGCACAATTCTTTATTTCCCTTCCTACCATTTCATTATTTCCAACGTCCCTTGTGTCTTGGGAAAGAAACGAGTTATAAATTTGCCGGAAAGTAATATTGTTTCATCTAGATACTTTTTGAGAATTGGCTAGTAACTTGGCAATAACAAATGATTTTTAGGGTTCCGTACCTCAAAAGGAAAAAAGGGAACCCTTATAGGATCACTTTGTTGTCCGTCCGCCCGTCCGTCCGTCTGTCAAGACCGTTTTTTTCAGGAACGCGTGGAGGTATCAAACTGAAATTTATATCTAATACTCAGGTCTATTGTCCCTCGGAGCTGTGAAAAAAACTTAACTAAACGTAACTTCTAAGCCAAAACAATCAAAAAGATACAGCCGTTTTTGCCGCAAATTTCCGAAACCCGCACGGGAATCAAAACCTACAGGGTACTTCCCGTGAACTTAGAATCTTGAAATTTGGTACGAAGTAACGTCTTATAGTACAGACTAGAGGCCGGGCGCGGTTTCACCCGCGTGGTTCCCGTTCCCGTGGGAATTTTGGGATCATTTATAGCCTATGTTACTACTTGGGGTCTAAGGATTCTCTATACCAAATTTCGTCAAAATCGGTCCAGTAGTTTTTGAGTTTATTCGTTACATACAAAAATACTTATCTTTCCTCTTTATAATATTAGTAGGTATAGATAAAGGAAAAATTGCGAAAACAGTAAATTTTTAGTTACATCATATACTTAATAATAAATATTTTACGGAACCCTCGGTGCGCGAGTCCGACCCGCACTTGGCCGGTTTTTTAATACTTAGGGACACCACTTTAAAATATTGGGAAACGAGCTACCTAATTGTAGTAACATTAGTGCCAACTCTGAAGCCTGTATAAAGCTTGATGGCCGACGATAGTACACAGATTGACATAATAAAAGCGATCGTCATAAATTCAAAATGTCGCGTTTGAGTCCCATTACTAGGGCGGTTACAACCCGATACTCGGGTTCGTCGATCGACGAAAAGTTCCAAATTATGCGAAAATCTTTAATTGCAGTTTGTGATCATCACGTTTAAACTTTTGTATTTTTATAGTTTTCGGAACAAATAGACTCGAGTACCTTTAATTTGATACCTTACTCGGCCGCGTACTACGCGCCAAAGTCCCTATCGAGTCGTCACAAATTTCGCGAACCTGAATTAAGTATATAGATTTTAATTTATAATTTTAATGGAACGCAGAATTTTAAAATCCTATGTTCGGAGTAGTGAATAGACTTTTTGAATACTGTCAGTGCATTGTTTTTTTTAAATATCTTGTCTTAATAAGCATTCTTTTGTTTCAGGTACTTACTTTTTCTTTACGGACTTCTATTCGAGGATTTTGACAGCTTCACCTACAGTATAAGATACTGAAATTAGGCTGTAAGTTTGTTTATTTTTTTGTGTCGTGTCGACGTGCGAGTTGAGTTGCTTTGATTTTCTCGTTGCACCTTAAGCCCGAGTTCGAAAACTAGTTAACTCTATTCATACTTTGTTTAGCGATTCCACAATAGTGATAGGGATTGCCAAGTCTTGGCTACTAAACGTTAGCTGTAAGTATTATGTTTTTATTAGGAGCGTTATTTCTGAATCATTCGAGTTCTTGCAAGATTCGCATGCGATTGCTGTGTTGAACTTTTGTTCAAGACAGCATTTTTTGTTCAAGATTCAGCAGAACTTTTGTTCAAGATTCGAATGTAAATCGAATAATTAAAAAATACGACTCCTGTTCTGTGGTATAACAAAAATCCACTTAGCAATCACTTTGATTGCGTTACGCGACTGTTCAGAAGTGAACTTATAAAAGCATTGCCGAGAGCGTATTAATCTCACTTTTTATTAATAAGACTAGAGGCTGGGCGCGGTTTCACCCGCGTGGTTCCCGTTCCCGTGGGAATTTTGGGATCATTTATAGCCTATGTTACTACTTAGGGTCTAAGGATTCTCTATACCAAATTTTGTCAAAATCGGTCCAGTAGTTTTTGAGTTTATTCGTTACATACAAAAATACAAATCTTTCCTCTTTATTATATTAGTATAGATAATTAATGTAGCTTTTGCAGGAGTGTTTTAATTAACGTAATGCTGTTAAAGGAATGCTATTGGCGTAATAAGCATTTCGGCGGGTTATTAATTTCTTATAAGTGCAAATATACTTATAAAGTGGGCTTTTCCGGACTTGTAAACGGTTATAAATCTCTTATAGTCGTGATAAACGATGGTCTTGGGACAATTACAAAACCATATTTTGCTAGTTGGCCGCTCTCATAGGAATATCGGGTTATAAAATAGCCTATACGTTACTCTAACACCCATATTCTAAGTCGTTCCTCCAAAACTTACTCGTCCTCGACTTAACGAAACCTCATTGAAAACCTCTTCGAAATACTCCTCGAAATCGGTATTCTAAGTCATAACTCCGTAAGGACCTGGAGGAACCAAAGAGTACGTAGCCACTCCGTGTTAGGCCTAGCGCACACTACCATTTTTACCCACGACGAGGTTGAGTGGAGTGTAAAATGTTTTGGAGGAACGACTTAGAATATGGGGATAAGTTTTTTCAAATAACTTTATGCAAAAAATCAAGTCGATCGGTTGCTTAGTTAGGGCGTGCAGGTAGGACAAACAAACACACTTTCGCATTATTAACATTAGATGGGGTAGGATTAGGATAACAATTTACACAAAATCAGATTTTATGGATTCCATTTCATGCCATTCAAACTGTTTGTCTCTATAACGCAACCCGATCGATTTCGTGCTTCCGTATACACGTGACGGTTAATTGTTTAACGGCACGTTTAAAATTCAGGCCGTGGCGACAAAGAATTATCAACTCTAATGAGTTCGTGCTTTCCGGTCGGAGATAACTTCGTCAGTCAGTACCTACAGTTTACTAACAGGGAGGCACAAATATTTGGAAGATGGGGGCTAATTGTCAAATTTTAAAATTTATCGCAATCTCTTTCAATTCGTCATTTGAAAGATATTTACATACTTCAGTCACTATTTGACATTTGATTGGGATTGTGATCGGGACGCGTTTTGAAAGGTATTGAATGAACGAAATTGAACTGTCTAAGCAAAGTGACACACGAAAATATCTTTGAAATGTATGGAGGAGTGTCATTTAAAACATCATTCGTTCTGAAAGGGATTGCTACCATAAGTTACACAATTCCATAAGTCACTATCACAATCACAATACTTTTGAAACGGATTGGAACTAATAAGAGACTATACCGATCGTTGCGTAACACCGATACACATAATCCAATACAAATATCGACATCGTACACATTTAACCGAAGATACGTTTGTGGTTGAGAGTAGAGTAATCTAACCAAACGGAACTTATTGGAAGATCAGCGACGTTAATTCGTTAGGTTTGGCTTGGCTCTAACAGTGTCATGATGTTTTTAAGTTGTCAGAGCAATCAATATTAGACCAAGTTCTATTACAAGCAGGATGGCGCAATGCAACATCATCATTCATCCATCCCATCATCATCATTAATTTAATATTGAGATTAATGGCCCCCAACCATCAGCAGTTACCATATCTAACCCGAAATCAAATTTTCTTCTACTTGGTTTCAAGATTTTATTCTATGAAAAACATCAAAATGACGGAAAGAAGATGAACCAGGACCTAAAGAAAGTATTAGAAAGAAATCCAAACCATATCCATAATGTGAATGAGCAATCCCGATTGTACAAACAACAAATATATAAACTGCCTCTGTGGTCTAGTGGTACAACCACTGGTATCAGACCCAGGGGTCCCGGGTTCGATTCCCAGCGGGGGTACATATTGTATTCGGTTTGGTTGGTGGTAGGACTTGTTGTAAGTCCGCCTGGCTAGCTACCACCATCTTATCTAAGTCTGACGCCATAACAACAATGTTTTCAGCATTGTTGTGTTCCGTCAGTTAAAGATAAGTTAGTCAGTTCCTCAGTGATTGGGGATTCCGGGAGAGGCTCGCTTCCATCTTCAGCCTTATCAATACTTAACATCAGGTATGATAAAGGCTAAGAGTCTCCTCGTACAACATAAAAAAAAAAAAATTTTTTTTGGGAAAATATAGTTGCATGGTAAAATACATGAGAAATTATGAATAAACATATATCACCTATACAATATGTTAAAGTGGTTTAAGCTCACATTATGCACTTGAATTCAATTTCGGCGTGGCGTACATTTCCATTTAAATTAGTTGTAGACAAGTTAAGTTCTAAAAGCTGGCTATTCAACAGAAAAGCTGGTAAACGGTTTTCAAAGCTGCGAAATTTAATTTTCCTGCTAGTAATACCATTACTTAATGAAAATGGGGATAAATAATGTAGTAGAGGGGACGAAGCAGAAAGATAGCGAATGGAACTTTTTATCAGATTTACTAAATAATTACTAATTTAAAGATCTTGATGGAGCAGTGGTAAGCGCGCGATATCTTTGGTTACGGGTTACAGAACCAAAAATTTATTAAGGCGCATTAAGTTGCTAGTCCCACAGCTGCATGTACATTGCCGTTTTTAACACTCGCCAATCTGCTGCAACCGCGTGATGGTCCATCCGTAAGAAAGTCTGTGCCCTGTTCTAGAAAAATGGTTGATGATTCTCTGTAGCCATGCCTCCTGTAGATACAAAAAGATGTTACATTGGAAGTGTCATTTGGAAATGAGATTTGGCTTATCTCACACTACGTCCGTTTTCCGTTAACTAATGATCGGTTTTTCGTCCCGAGTTGGTGGTATTATGTACAGATTCAATGACTTGAATGCCGAGATAATATAATATTGTGTTATATGAAATACAAGGGGTGTTTATGATTTTCGACAAATGGTACCTATGATCATGTATACCTACGAATATTACTCAAGTAATTATTATATTGAAGTATTTGTATTCTTAAGAATTCTTATCATAGCAAAAGATCAAATTATAAAATTCGATGCGCTGTTTTTGCTTTACCACTTTTATAAGAATATCATACTACATATAGTGAAATATGTGCTGATAAAATAAGTTGTAATGCTTGCATATTTTATGAGAACCATTTAGAAAACAAGTTACATGCGGCTGAACGACATTTTTGTTAAGAAGTTAAATTCATAAAATTACTAATCAAAGCATGTGAATATCACATTCACATGCTATTAAACATTAATCATTGGATTTATAGAGAGCATTGGAAAACATTTTACTAATATTCTAACATCTGATTAACAAGGAAGATTCATTACTGACAAAAATTGTACTCTGCAAAGTAACAAAACAATTTCCCTTTATTAATATAAACGAACACAATGGCCACTGAGAGGCCCCATTGTACTCTTATTAACCGCGTTTATACCACTCAAAAGACTTTGAAAATAATAAATTAGTTTGCCAGTGCCGTCCGCGATGAAAGTTTTGGAGCCACTTTCGGCAGAATAATTGTAACGCTGAATAAAATATGCCGCGTGCCGATTTAGAAATCTACGTAGCGAATTTTTTTAATTACCTCTCAGTTTGTTTGTTCCAGTATGGACAATTCATTGCGAGATACTGTGTTCTTGATTGCACGATGGCTTGAAAGGTTTCTGGGATTGGGGCGATCGAGATCTTTCTGGGCACATCAAGACGGTGTGCCGCAATTTTGTGGTTTGGCCAATTTTATTTTATGAGGTGCCCCACAAATAATTTGGGCAGATTGATGAGTGCAACCTATTTGTCGGTTTGCCCTACTAGTCACTTGGTCACATCGAGATATGGTTAGGCACATGGACATATGATTGGGCGCTCATATAGAGGTGCGCCGGAGTGGGGGAGGGGTGGAAAAGTCCCACTGAGTTATTCGCTAATATATTTAAAACGGTGCGTCCGTAGATCAAGATTATCTTCTATGTAATGAGATCTCATAAAATTTTCTACAACTTTTATCTTACTTACTTTTTTCGAATTCCTAACTTATTTTGAAGGCTCAATTTACACCGCCGCGGAATGGAATGGAAGCGACTTTTTGCAACTAAACTGCACATAGCATAATGAATTTTATATCAACTGTATAACGCACAAAATAAATACGAGCCTAAATATTGGACGCGCGTCTTCCGCGGAATCCTTGCGCATTCTCGAGAATTCTGTGCTATATTTATTTGGGCGTTATACAGTTGATATAAAATTCATTATGCTATGTGCAGTTTCGTTGCAAAAAGTCACTTCCATTCCATTCCGCGGCGGTGTAAATTGAGCCTAAAGTCGAAGATGTTTATATAGTATAGGTAATTATAAAAGGAAAAAGCTTTAAAAGTAGATTTATAAACCTATTGTGTAAAAATATACGTAAAAATCTCATTTGCTGCCACTCAATATTCCAAAAAGCCTTCTAATCCACCTCAGTGTGATGTTATGTTAATTAGCACGACAGAATTGATGATTCCACCGCTGACAGTGATGAGCATCGGTATGAGCACACATGGGGTAGGCACAGCAAATATATTTTAGCTAATTCACTGTTCATTTCATACGAATATACCGTCAGGGTTGACTTAGGAGAAATGTGTAGGACCTAAATAAGCTCCCTGTGGCATTAGTTAAAAGTGTTGTTTTGTATGTTGCGTTCTGATTTAATATAATTATTTTGTTATGTCTCAAATATACTTGGAAATCTTGTAATAGTTACAATATATATGTATACTAAAAATAAAGTGATAGATTTAAATTTTTTATAGATAAGTTTTTGTTAAGCTTCCCATTTGGGAAAATCACCGACCTATTTTAGTGGCAAACATAATTAGTTATTCTTCTTAACAAGCATAATGCATACTAACCTACTGGTTTCTTTTCACTGTAAATGTTGTATTTGGCTTGCTTTGAGTTTTTTTTTTTTATAAATATTGTATTTTTTTAATATACTCACGCTCATTACTATTACTTCTAACTCTAAAATTAATTCCCGCACTTTTTGTTAAAGTAAACTTACAGATTGAAACGCATTCTTAAATTTTCATTATTTGGGATTTTGTTTTTCCCACCATTCAGTAGTTTCGGTACCCTTGTTTTGGCCACATCCATTCTGTTAACTAGAGAAATATTAAAGAGAGTATGACACAGCCCTACAGTCGCGTAGGCCTTGCGTAGGCATCAATCTGGCGTCACCTTCGTGACAGAAGCGAATTTTTAGTACCTACCTACTCGTCCTACGTTATTACGTGTGTTTACGATTCTGTAGAAAACTTTGTAACGAGCAGTGAATCACGCTCGTCGTAGGTAAGACCTACTTCAATTTTATCTGCTTCTAAGTGGGTTGAAAATGTGTCCTTCAAAATTATGTCATCTGGCGTTGAGTACTTAATTCATATCAAAGCTTTTACCAACTTTGGTACTGTCTTTGATACTAACATTAAAAGCTGTTGTATTCAGTGTAACACTCCTTAAACAGTTGTATTCCGAAAAAGATATAAAAAAAAGTTGTTGACTGTTAATCAAACCATTTCTGCCGGATATATTACTTTCCCGAGATTATTAAGGCCGATCATAAATCCAAAGGAAATTATTAAGTTTTCCAGTAGGAACTTTGAAAAAGTTGTCACCCACTCATTTCTTCGACTCGGGAACGGAGATCTTTAGAAACGATTGATTGATTTCCAAATTTGCTACAGCAATCGTAAGTTGACTAATGAACCAAGTTTGGGCCAGGAGACGTATTTTTAAATCACTCGATTTCCTACTCGCATACGGAATCGTAAGTTTCGCATGCAAGTGTTAAGAACTGAATTTTTGAAATCGCATTTCGCGTTAAATCCAACTCTACAACACAACCACTCTTTTTGTTTGGATCGATAGAAAGTTTGACGTTTAGCACTTAATGTCATTTTTCTTTAACATTTAGTTTGACAATTTCTGAACTTTTCGTTTCAAGTGATTCAAGTCCGATTCAGTATCGGTTTTTTTTTTCAATCTATAGAGAGATTTCCGGTTTTCAAATATTCTCCGTAAAATGAAATATGTCTAAGAAAATTAAGAAAGCGGCAACACCGTATTCGAAATTGATTCAAATGATAAAAAATTGACAAAATGGAACTCAGTGCATTTCAAGTCGCATGCGAATTTCAAATGTATCAAAAATCCGACTCCAGAGGAATACGGTTGCCAACACGAGGCAGGGATTAAAAGATTTTTCCCACATCGCGAAATCGTTTACCACACATGTCTCGGGTTTCATTGGCGTGGAGCCAAAGCGGTTCAACGCGTTACCAATGACGTTATCTGCAGTTTACGAGTGCATTGAATCGGCCGGCACTTGTAGGTAACGCGATTCACTTGGCTTTACCACAAGTGGCCAGTGTTTGAAGTTTTACAATTTCTTTGGTCTAAAAACGAAAAACTGATGTTTTAACGTACGCATCATAAGCTGAACCTTTCCTCTGTTTTGCTACACACATGTACAATCTTGATTTGATCCTATTAATGTCTGTTGAATGTTTAAAAACTGCTACACAGCTATGTGTATATGTGGAGACTTGTAAAGCAACAATAAAATTTTATTTTTTGTCTATCTTAGGCAGCTATCCCACCGCCGGCGATGAGCGAGTAGCTAGAAACTAGAAGCAGATGACAAGCGGCTAGCGGCGAGTTATTTATATCGCTCGGCTATCAGCGAGTGTTTTTGTGCGGCGGGCGAGGACTCGCTCCACTCGCCGCTTGTCCTCTGTTTTAGGGTGTTAACTCGCGCGGGGTTGCTAGTTACTACCACTACTTTCATAACTATTATTATGTGCACTCAGATCCGCATTCTCGGTAGAAATGTCGGAGCGGCCGGCCCGCGTGAGCTCTGATCAAGTGTGACCAGATTATATTTGAGTACATACTTACAGAGGCCAAATATACCCATTAAAGTACTGAATTATTAAACTTATTTTATTCATAGATTATCGCAAAAAAATTATGTATTTTAACTACAAACAAACACAACCTCTAAAATATGTTTCTATTACATAACTTTATTATTTCTCCAAATTATACGGAAAAAAACTGACTCCTAGCAAAATTAGGTATTGCTACCTACAAAAATACAGATTTTCGGAAAAATATACACAATATTTGAAAATATTACTGAAAAAACACCTATTGAAATACTGAATCTGGTCACACTGCTCTGGCCGCGAAGCTTTATGGCCTGCACAGACGACGGACATTGGAGGAGACATTGTAAATTTAGTCATGGATCTCCGAAAAATTTGGATGGAAACCATTCAAAGTTTCTAGGCCTACCTAGTCGTTTCATGGTGGTCTAAATTCTCTGATAAGTAAATTGTAATAGCGTTCTTTATGAACTGGTACTATTGTCGACGCTAATTTGAACCTCAAAATTCAGTGTGACGGTCTGCCTTATAGTATAGTCTATTGTTTGTTTGTTGTTGTTAATTTCTAAATACATAAGTTCCTTTTAATTTCATAAAAGTAATATTCCTTATACCAGACCAGACATCTCACGGACGTGATAGGATGTAAGGAAGGAACACATACTCTGACATATTAAATGAAAGATCAAAGTATCTTACTGTCAAATTAAATTCGCCCTTATGAAACGTCACTTACATTACATCTCATAACGTTTTTTTAATATTGTGTGGGTTTCTTAGTAGACTTCAGATTTTGGAGTAAGTAATTAGGTAATCTACGAAATGTAGTACGTAGGTATTTTGAATGAAATCTCCAAAATTTGCATAGTCACACGGAAAACAATTCCAGGATTTAGTGTTTTCCGACCTAATGTATTCAATGTGTACCGGAAACAGTAGGGGTTACCATTAAATGTTTATTCTGTTTTGTTTCTTGAAACTTACTGAATTTATTTATTAGGCATTTGTGGAAATCCCGATAAACAAACATACTCCTTTAATTTTTCAGTTTCAACGAGGAATACACAAAATAAAAACATGCGACAGTCGCAGCGGCTTAGTCTTGTGTATTGTTTTCATTAGAGAACAATTTGATGATGATATCCAAATCGGGGCTCCTTCCCTTCTGAAAACCGGACCCTATGTCTAAATATAAGAGTAAAATCAGTCGAGTCGATTTAATTTGTTGGTTATAATATAGCTCAAATAGCTGCATAATATTGTATTTAGATTTCTGTAGCTCATGAAATAGTCATATTTTTATACGTAAACACCGAGGTTACTCGATGTGACGTTTAATATAGAGAAGTAGGTCACATATCAACTAATCTGGAGCACTCAGTTTTATTAACTGGCCTGTAGGGAGGTTAGAAAAACAAAGTATCGATATTTTTGTAGCCTATATTCAATACACATCCTATATCTCTCCCACTACATGTAATATTGAGGCCCATTAAACCACCTTAATGGTAGGTATTTACGCAAACCCATGTACGACAAATTTTCTTCCAAATGACATTTCCCTGGAGAGAAGACAGGCAATTCCGATTTCACGGTCGCGTACACCATTCACACGCATTTGCGCATAGCAATTGGCGTATGTGACATTTGGGTCAGATAAAGGATATCAACGACATGAGAGACATCAAAGACTGCATAACATACAGTTTGTAATATTACTCGTAATTTTAACCGCCTCTGTGGTCTAGTGGTAACAACCACCGGTGTCAGGCCCGGGGGCCCGGGTTCGATTCCCAGCGGGGGGTACATATTGTATTCGGTTTGGTTGGTGGTAGGACTTGTAAGTCCGCCTAGCTAGCTACCACCATCTAATTAAAGTCTGTCGCCATAACAACAGTGTTTTCAGCATTGTTGTATTCCGGCAGAGAGATAAGATAGACAGTTCCTCAGTAGTTGACGATTCTGGGAGAGGCGCGCTTCTATCTCCAGCTTTATCATTACTTAACATCATGTATGATGAAGGCTAAACCTCTCCCCGTTGTTCTTAAAGAAAAAACAAACTATTCGCATGCTTAACGAACGAAGATAATACAACGGATAGCCGACTACATCACTACACTATTGTGTTATGGAAAGATACATATCAAGCTTTTCGATATGCAACAATAGCTGTCAATGAATATGAAACACAGATTTCTGGGCATGGTGCACTCAATGTTAATGAAAGTTGCAATGACATTTTGAGACAATCCACAGGCGGCCAATGGAAATACAATAAGTTTCGGTGTTTTTGAAGCTAGAACTAGTTTTAAACCTTCCGATACATAAGTACTATTGTTTACATGAGTTTACATAAAACAAAAAAAAAATTAAAGCCAGTTTTAAAATTGAATCTTATTTTTTAGTATCTCTAGCAAGAGGTAAAGATTCCGAGTAAACAATGAAATATGAACTTCTAAAGCCGCTTCTACAAAAGACTAAGGACTAGCTATTTTGATTTTTATTTTTCCTTTAGTCATCAAGTTTCTGCAGCTATCTCATAAACGTGATCTATAAACTCTAGTTAGTTACCCCGAGCTTTATCTGTACCCAGTCCTCTCAACACCCTTAAAGCTCTACTTTCTCAACTAATAAAAGTGGCACTATAGATCTTCTGACCTACATTCTACGAGGCTGCTGGTTCGAGCCTCGACTTGAACTTATTGCGATGAAAATGTATGAGGCAATTAAGCAGAAGTAAACAGATTGGTAGTTAGTGAAGCCGCAAACAATGATTACATGCCCCGCTTTAGATTGTCCTTCTTAATAGTTAAGGTCTAGAATAGTTGTTTACATTGATTTTGAGATTGTTGTTACCTAAATAATGCTGATGGTCTTTTATCTTTTACACAATGAAGTACAGGGATTATTGTAGAGCTTTTTGAAATTACAAAACTAGGGCGGTTACAACCCGATACTTACGTCGATCGACGAAAAATTCCAAATTATGCGAAAATCATTAATTGCAGTTTGTGATCATCACGTTTAACATTTTGTATATTTTATAGTTTTCGGAACAAATAGACTCGAGTACCTTTAATTTGACACCTTACTCGGCTGCGTACTACGCGCCAAAGTCCCTATCGAGTCGTCACTAATTTTGCGAACCTGAATTAAGTATATAGATAAGATAATTAATATAAAAAAAATATTGTCACGTATGTTAATTTAAAAAATAATGGCCCTTGGAGCCGGATCTTCTTACTATGTACATTTTGTATAGTAATGTGGAGATCGTATATGTTTCCGCACTACATGCAGGCCGGTACACCGCCGTTGCTGGCTGGTTTTGCTTATGATGTAAAATTAAAGAAGTAGAGGAAGAGCCCGTCGTGCGTAGATATAACCAGTCGCCTTGTCAGATAAAATACATTTGAAATATTGAAAAACATAAATTAATTATTGAATATAACGATAATAACAATCCAAGCGAGTGTTTATTTACATCTTGCGTTACGCCCGCGCTACAGTAACATACAATGTTTCATAAAAAAGTCCTTTGTTAATTTTGCTTCAATCCTCTATTTTGAAATATGAGTAAATCGGAGTAGTAGATGAGTAGGTTGTACTTTTTTTATCTAAATTACAAAAGCTATTTACATAGATAAGGTTTTGTTACTCTACTGATGTAAGCTAATCTGATACCACAAGCATTGAATGAAATGTAGCATACATTTTTTGTGTCAATGTTAAAAATCATTTCCAGACTTTATCTACGATAACGATTATTTCAACACGTTATGAATGATATTGAAAACAACAAAATGGGTTTTTTGGAAATAATTTTCCTTAAATATAAAATCTAAATAGATTTAATTAACGATCAGTTTTCACACCTTTAATCGCAATCATTTGAACCATTTACTTATATTTGATATCGTTCCACAGTCAGTCTATTTAAAGCACATCTATGAATAGCCAGCCGTACGATTTGTTGGAATTAAGCTGAAGCTGAAGGGAGTTATGACGCAGATAGTCAATTAAACGTTTTATTGATTGAAGAAGGTTTGCAATATTGTTTGATTACACATAGCAGACAGACATCTAATGGTGTTACATCTAGCATGATAGCTTTCAATATTGTAATGTGTTTGTGTGTCCATCACAGGCTTATAATAATCTAAGTAATGCGTATTGCCTAGCCTAAGTAATCAATGGTTGTATCATGTACAGTGTAATAATATATCAAACTAAAATCGATTGTGATAAATGATAGTGTTACAGAATTTTAGTCAAATTAAGTCTTTATTCTAGTATTAATCTAAATTGTGAGCTTTTTCAGTCTAACAATCGAATGCTTTATAACTCCCGTTAACAACGCTCTATTTGCATTCAATGCACAGCAAATTCCTCGAAACCTCCGGTTGAAGTTTGTAATGCGCTAGACAAATTCAAAAGGCGGAGGAGTCTAGGCCATCTGAAACTAGGTCAGTCTCCTTATCCCGGCGAATGCATATTCTCTTATCCCTCGGGGATGCTTACTGGGATTCGTTATTGCATAAAGGTTATTGCCGAAATATTCAGTAGGACGCTTTAGAAGATCGTTTTCTTTTGTGATAGTTGGCTTTTCCGGAAAAAAAACCGTTACTGTATGCTTTACAGTTACATCTTTTTATATCTTCACGATATTGGATTTTAATTTTTATCTGTAATTTGTTTATGCATCGTGATTTTGCGCTAATAGTCCAAGAATCACAGATTCAGTACCTACGCTTTAGAAGTCATTGTCCAAAATATAAAAAAAATCATAGTGGTCAGCTAATCAAATCACAGATGACAGCTAGTAATTTACTTTCCTATTTATCAGTATTGTATTCTTTTGTTTATTATCCGTTTTAATATTTTACTGTTTGACCATCATTATAGCATCTTAGAATCTTATTGCAGAAGATTCTATCACATAGGTAAACAACATATCGGAAGGAATCTTCTCTAATAATATGAAATTATTCTGAACCGTCTTCTACAGCGTCGATGCAAAACCTCAGTGCACTTTGCGTAATATGCATATAAATGGTTGGTGGAATACATTACCTTTGTTTGCGCGTGCTTGATGCAGCTGGTGCATCGATTAGCTTAGCATTGTCAGATGCATTTCGGAAACCTACTTGATTAGTTTATCTTTGAATATTCAAGACCAAACTAATTTATTGTTTCACAAGACTCAAATTCACATAAATAATCTGGGTGTTTTGGGAATTCTTTGGTTTGGATAGTACCTGAAACGAAAACAATGGATGCAAAGACATTGTTCATGTGATTCATTCAGGTGTTCTTACAAACATTTTGAGTATAAACTTAAGAGTTTGGACATACTATAGCCACAAAAGCCAAAAATGCTTCAATCAAAACGCTTTTTTGAGTACCAACTTTAGAATTGTTGTTGGAAAAGCTATAGCCAAAACAAATGCATAAATATCGACTGTTGCTAGGTTTTCGTTATGCAACTTCATTAAAGTAGTTTTACTACCAACATAGAGATTTGATGGCATCATAAACATTTAACTGCATTTCATTCATCTCTTACCCGTTTTGCACAATTCATGTTTTATGCATACTGAAGCGAATACCATTAACACATTTAATTTCAACGTCAGCCCATTGATTATTCAAATGACTTGTTGATTTTTCGAGTCACTGCATCATGGTTTGTCTACAAATATGGTGAGATTTGCTAGCTGTCGTTCTATTTAATGATAATTTTTAACCGACTTCAAAAAAGGAGGAGGTTCTCAATTCGGTTGGGTTTTTTTTTTTTTATGTTGGTACACCGATTACGCCGAGATGTTTAAACCGATTTCCGTGATTCTTTTTTGTTCGATGCAGAATAGTTACCAATTGGTCCCATAAAAATTTGGTTTAGTTTGACCCAGTACTTTTTATGTTTTGAGCATTTTTTTATATTTCATTTCATATTTGTTACTTGGATGACATGATATTATCTTCCTTAAAAAACTGTGAAATAAAAACTTTTTATAAAAAAAATTAAAACCGATTTCAAAACACTAAAAAGCAAAAAATATACCTTTTGGAGTCGGTGCCAGCCAAAGCATTCTACTTTGCGGTCCTACTATTTTATTTTTCTTGCCTTGGCTTGCACCGACTCCAAAAGGTTTATTTTTTGCTTTTTAGTGTTTTGAAGTCGGTTTTGATATATTTTTTTTTTTAAGTTTTTCAATAGATAATTCTAAAACTATTAATTCTCTAGATTTCAAGCAAAGCTTGGGAGATATTAATTTTCTTGGTTCTAATTGGCTTTTCGACCCTGAGTAGGGATAGGATACCTATAGTTAATATTTGCGATAATTTTTTTGTAATAAGATCGAGGTTAGTGATTTTGTCTTCGTAGAAAAGGGTTTGAACTTTTTTTTATGGAGGCTGGCCTCGTCAAAATGAGGAGAATGAGACGTCTAAAAAAAAATCTAAATGACGTCGCACGATTATAAATTAAAATGTTAGGATAAATAATACCCTAGTGTCACGTTAACCGGATAATTAGGGTACCTTTTATTTTTAACTCCAATAATCTCACGAACCTGACACTTTAGGGCATTATGTTGTTTAATATTTTCCTTCATCCTATCCATTTATATACCTAGTTATTATCGTGCGGCACGATTTTGAAAAAAAAGTAAAATGTCGGACCGGGTCGAGGCCAGAAGGGACAAATACCCTTGTTTTCTTTCATGAGAATTTTAGAAATAATAAAGACCACCTCATATCTACTTACACAATTAAATTGTCAATGTAGCGGTTCACTTTACACCATCATACACGATACTCAAGTAGTTATTCGAATGCCTTTCCTATATCGCACGTTCACCTTAATTTTATCTTTGTCTAATAGATTTCATTCAATCCACTTCATTCAGCGTTCGTTGTTATCATTTTCATTTACTTCAGATTGCATTCGGTGTATTATTTTACACATACCGATATCCGGTATAATAGTTGCTTATCAGGGTCTTATCGCTTATGTAGGTTTAAAGAGTCAATATTATCTTTTATGTGTTTGATTAGATAATGCATTTTTGTAATATAATATTAAATTTTTTCTTTGAAAATACACAGGTAATGGAACAATGTTGCTTGACAAAACTTATGATTGTTTACAATAATGTACAGGTTATCAGGCATTTTTATACTATTCGTACTACAAAAGTACGTATTACATTGGTTACCAATATTGGCGTCATCGTTATTGTTCCCAGAATTATTTCATTCCATGTTTACATCCGCTGTTTACCTAATAACCATTCATACAATCGATATTCCATGTTTATGTAGAATAATTTCCAGTACTTAATCTAGAATAGCTGGGAGGATGTGGCTGTAATAGAAACGGCAAAACAAGAGTGTATTAAGATTTTAAATAGCATTGGTTGTCTATCTGCATCGATAGCTAGTAAGAAATAATTAATATCATTAGTAATTATGTTACTTTTTATGAAAAATACTTTTGACACATTTAACAAATTATATCACTCTACTTAACTACACTTATTATCATATTGAGCAAATCACTTATTCAATTTCTTATCCGGCTTCTTGTATTTAATTCTTTCATCGTCATTATCAGACTTTATGATGGCTCTACTATTGTACTGACTGGGGCTTAGGCCTTCCTTACGAATGGATGCATTACATATGGCATAGAATTAGAGGCCATCACTCACTAAAATTCAGATTGGAAGGCGTTAATCACTGCAAAAGCAGCCGAGACCATCGGCTTAACGTGCATTCGAAGCAAGAAGGAGCTCGAGATTTTTTTGGTCACATATCCCGTGACCCCGTGACCAACCGAAAGTAGTTTCACTATCGCAAGCCAAACGCGCTAACTGGACCTCTCTTTATTAAGTAGGTAAGTATATGAAAATAGGTATAAGGGATCAGAACTTTTTTGTATGATGGCTGGACTCGTCCAAATCCTTAGTGTGAGACGCCATATTGAAAATTTTTCAAAATGACCTCGCAAGCTGAATACCTATATAAATGAATAGGGGACACACAGAGGAACAAAAAATGTTACGATATATAATGCCCTAAAGCAGGGGTTCCCAACCTTTTTCCCTATGCGCCTCACCCAAGCTTTTGTAAAAACGCTTGTGCCCTCCTAGGGTCAGAATGAAGGACTAAACAATTTTAATTAAAATTACAGATACCTAATATCTGAAAAGTAACATACAGTTGAAGTCGCTGCGCCCCCCTTGAATCATTCTACGCATCCCAAGTGGGGCGAGCCCCACTGTTTGGGAATCCCTGCCCTAAAGTGTCACGAAAATTGCCAATGCTGACCCAAAGTATCACCTTTCTATCTTTAATTCCAATTATCTCACTAACCTGACACTTTAGGGCATTATGTTGTTAAATATTTTTGGTTCAACTTAAAGTTCCCTATCAATTTATATAGATATTTTAATGCGGTGCGACATTGAAAAAAAAACAAAATGGCGGACCCGGTGACGAGGCCAGAAGGTTCAAACCCCGTTACGCTCCTGAAATCGTGATATCGCGCCAACTCTAGTTCCAAATATTTCATTAAGACACCGCAGAGTTGCTGTCACAGTGGTTTCCATTTTCAATCTCTGTGAGTCGTGTCAAGCGGAAATTTGTTATCCCAGCAAAGACTCAACTTGGCCACAATAGCGCTGTCGAAAATGTGACATTTCTAGCAATTTGCGTGTAATCTAGTCGGTAATAATACATTAGTTTAACTTCGCGATGGAAGGTTTTGGTTTAGTTGTAAGAGGGGTTGCGTTACGTACTTCTTTGTCTTTGCCGAGTTTTAGGATTTCAAGTATTTGATTGTAGGCCACAGTTCTGTAACATCATTTATGAAGTTATTAAAAATGGTGAATTGTTCGTGACATTGATACCTAGGTATACCCATTGGGTTTCGGATGTCTATTTCTGGACGTCTCATAAAGAAGGGGCTTTACATAGACTTTACATACAATACAACTGTAAGTAGGTACTGTTTGATTGAATGCGCTAATTGAGCTATTTCCTAGTTGGATTACGATGATTTTTTTATTGGTTATTGAGAAATTGAGAAAAATATGGGCTTATCGCGAAAATAAAATTTAAATTAGGTATGTAGATACTTTTTTAAATACCAGTAATTTCATCATCACATACGTTGATCCGAAACGAGAGCACTTGCATTACAGATAAAATTGACGAAAGTACAACAAATTCATACTTAGCATAGCAGCACCCAAACATGGAACAAAGACATCACAGAAATGTTAGTACCTATTCAGGATAGGTTTCGCTGCGCCATCTGGCACATCTCAAATTAAAGTGTAGTCAACGGTTTGTAATGCTTAACATTTGCACTAAGATGCAGGAAACCAGTGCAGCAAAATCTGCTTGCTGCTTATACTGAGTTGGACACAATTTTGGCTTTACGCGACGATGCACAATGTTACTTTTATAGTCCGATTTTTATTCAGTAGAGTAATTTGACAGGTGCCAATGTCTGTAAACTGTTTTTATTTTAATTTTTTGCTCAGATCTAGTTTCAGTTCTTTAAGTATTGATTTCATTTACGTACTTACACAAATTTAATATTATTAGCTACATTTTAAGGCAGCATTATTTTTACAAAATGACTTGGGCACCTATCAATAAATTACCCTACTGAATTTAAAATCTGACTGAATTTGTGTTCCTTGTGTGTGTGTGTTTAGGTTTGTGTTGTCGTTGCGTTGTGTGCATCCAAAATAATTGGATTTTCTTTTTTCTTTCTTTCAAGGTAAATTGTAAAAACTGACCTGCTCTTGACTCTATTGAACTACCTACCGATTTCGCACAACGATTACGAATTCCCAACTAATTCACATCCATTGTTAGTGTTGCAAGAGCAGGCGCCCGCGAGACGGCACACCTATCGATCTTTATGGCAACGGGCAATTGTATGAATTCTTAATACACACTTCCTTTTACATACACAGTGACATAGATATGTATTGGCTAAGTTGCTATTGGTATTGGCATGTTGAACTGAGGTAATTGGTTAACTTTTTTGTTTAAGACACTATGTCGGTTCAAATTGTTCCATTATAGAAAATAGTTTTAAAGTTGCAAGGTTTCATAAATTTATCATGATTCCTGTCGTTGCTGGTGAATTTAGGGCTACGCCTATGTATATGTGCCCGTTTTATCATAGTCAAGAATAATATAAAGAGGAGTTCGGTAGCACAGTGGTTACTTCCTGCGACCGTTCTGTGATTGTAGCAGTTAAGCAACATTTACGGGATGGATGACAAAAAAATTATTACCTCGACTAAATTTGCAGTCGTTTATATCCACCTATCTGCATTTCGCCTGCATTGTGGTGGGTAATGGCATTGTTAATTCTTCATCACCCTATCAGTTCTTTATAAGTAACCATTCATAACACCAGCAGTGGGAACATTAAAATGGCTGATGTTAATTTTTTTTTATTCAAGACGGGGAGACTCTTAGCCTTTATCATACCTGATGTTTAGTATTGATAAGGCTGAAGATGGAAGTGAGCCTCTCCCGGAATCCTCAATCATTGAGGAACTGGCTATCTTATCTGTAACTGACAGACTTTAATTAGATGGTGGTAGCTAGCCAGGCGGACTTACAACAAGTTCTACCTCCAACCAAACCGAATACAATATGAACCCCCGCTGGGAATCGTACCCGGGACCCCTGGGTCTGATTCCGGTGGTTGTAATTAGACCACAGGCGGTTAAATGTAAAATAATATTACAGTATTGAAGTGAGTATTTTCCATACCAGTAGTTCAGATTCAAATAGAAACTGGATGTACTTATGTAGATGTAGGTACTTGTCCATATTTCTTTTTACATCCAAATTATGAAGAAATTCGATTGGGATTTCAAATGGAAGAGGAATAAACGTGATCCAGCAATACCTGTCCGCTCTGTGTGCGAAACCTTTTCAAGTTACTTTTTTATTTTATCACGAGATTGTGCAAACATGAATCTTTTAACGTTGCGCAAATGAAAAATCCATCTCATTCAAAGAAATTACGACTACCTTCATGTACCTAAAAGGTCAACGTGCTGATATTATGGGTTACGGTAGGTAGTATAGTAAGTTTATCTTAAGTTTCTTCATGCACTCATTATTGAAACAACAACTTTTGAGGATTCTAAGTGCACTATATTAACCCGAAACATATAATTGGTACTTTATTTTTGGGTTTAGTCAACCTGTGAACACGGCAACTGAAAAGGTGCCGAAACGTCGGAAAACCAAAAAACGTAAAATAGTACCTATCAAATATATGTTTCGGGTAAATAAAGTGCGCTTAAATTCTGCAAAAGTATTTCTATTTCAATTAGCTTTAAAGTTAAAATATTATCTTATAAGGCAGCCAGCGACATTGTGAGCTTAGGATAGTATTTTTATTTCCATTATAAATTAAAAAAAAAAACAATAAAATGTCTGAAATGTTGACCTAGGTAATCATCCCTTCACAATATTTCCCTAATCTATACTTAATATTATAAAGCTGAAAAGTTTGTTTGTTTGAACGCGCTAATCTCTGGAACTACTGGACCGATTTAGAAAATTCTTAGACCATTAGAAAGCTACATTTCTCCCGAGTGACATAGGCTATATTTTATCCCGATATTCCCACGGGAAGGGGCACCACGCGGGTAAAACCACCTTTAGTGTCTAGGTATCCTGCGTACATGCAGCAGCGTCATTTCTGAAAAAAAAATATATTTTCTATAAAATGTAGAATAAAATGTATGAACGAGTAAATATAGATCAATCAGTTACTTTGGTGTTACCTTGGACGAATTAACCACTGGACGCGTAACGAGGACCGCGTTCGCTTTACCCCTCTGTCACTTACCCTGCCTTTTAGACATAGTAAGCAATATGGCGTTGTCAGTATGACGCGAGAACTCGAAGTGGAACATTATCTCAAAAATGGGTAAATACGCTGAGTTAATTTGTAAAAAACATACCGGACAATCAAAACATTTTTCTTTTCACGCGTAAGTATAATTTCAATCTATTAGAGTAGCAATTTTTCGTAAAATAAATAAAATTTGGTATGTAAACAAAATGTAATACGTCATTTCAAAAAGTAATCATTGTACGTGTAAATTCTTCAAAGATATTGCATAAGTAATTTGGTTGGGTTATATGTATCACTCATTCAATCAATTGTCATTTTTATGTCGTATAGGGCTTGAACATATCGATAAACATATCGATGTATGTAAATGAACGAACGAATCCAATTTTAATGTAGGAACTATTCAAATTAATTTCAGATTTACAGTTGAACCCCTAACACGAAGAAATTGGGTGGAACCGGTACGCAGGGAGATAACATGGACGAGAACTCAGGTCTTAGAAAACATCTAAGGTCTGATGATGGAGCCAGAAGATAACTATAGGAACTCTGTAATTATACGACGCAACCCTACGAACTTTGAGCTCGTTATATTTTAAATATAGCTTCAAACTTAAAAAAGGTGCTTTTTTCACCCGCATGGTTCCCGTTCCCGTGGTAATATCAAAACATCCTTCCTTAGTGCTCGCCAATATCGTTAAAGGAACCTGTATGCAAAATTTCAGTTTAATTGGTTTAGCCGTTTGGGCTGTGCGTTGCCTATCAATCAGTCACGGTATTGTTTTTTAGTATTAGACTTATGTTGTACATTATCATAGTGTGTTGTACATTAACATTTAACATTTATCATAAGTATAAAAATAGCATTGACAACGCAAAAATTCAAAAATCATAAATTATTAGCTGTTGCATCATAATTGATCGTTAAACATTTGTTTTTTTTCTCTTTCGAATGCAAGGAAGGATATACAGCATATTAAAAGTATAAAAGTATCGGAGAATTTTGACAGTGGTCCGCAAGTCTCGGTAGCTCATTGGTTAGAGCAGTGGGCCGGATTCCCAAAGGTCGTGGGTTCAAGTCACATCTGAAAATTCACTTGTGGCCGAGTTCATTTGTTCCAATATTTTTCATAAATGGTGATTACATTTATTATTTGTTTCTAACATAGACCTTGTTAGGTCACAGCAAGAATAAAATTAATTATATTTATGTATGTACGTAAGCTATATTATACTATTTTTTAATCTTATAATATTTTAATTTTAAGATCGTTTTATTATATTCAAGTAAAACAATCTTAAAACTACAATAAACTATTGGTTGAAATATTCTTGCAATTAGTATTTCAGCTAGTAGTTGCTAGAAAGATACTGCCTTGGCTTTTTCTTAAATATAGGTAATTTATATGCGATGTTTTGTTGATAACTTCTGTTTGTTGTTTAAAACTGTCATAGCGTATGCTGGACCATACGCTATCCAAACGCTAGTCTACTATTTTTAATTTGGGTTTAGGTTGTGCTAATTTCGTACGGTGGCGTAAATTTTGAGATCTTTAATAAATTGAAAACAAGTTTATATTTTTTCTTACAAATATGCATATTTCTTAAATGTAAATGGATACTAGAGTTGAAATTAAAATGTTTTAGTCTCAACGATCTTCTAATGTCGATGATTATTTTCAATAAATTTTAGTATACTTAGATTTTTGGCTCCAAAAAAAATGTAGAATACGAGATATCACAGATCGAGAAGCACACAGGGGGTTTATTGTCTAATTTTAAGTCTATCACAATCCCTTTAAATTTTTCATTTAAAAGGTACATATTATTCACATCGCATCACATAGCATCGCGCCACAACTATTTGACCTTTGAAAGGGATTGCAATCGATTATAAAATTAAACACTTATGGAGGGGTTGCTATTGTGTATGTCCTATACAATGGTTCTGTAATGAACTAATTACCCATATTTTGTTTTATATAAAAAAAGCTCGAGTGATTGAAGAAGTTAATATAAATAATGAATTATATTACTATATAAACCAAATATTAATGTTTTTTACTCACTTAAAAGGTGTTAGTAAGTAAATTGTAAGTCCGTCTGGCTAGGACTACCATCTTATCGAAGTCCGTTCCGGCAGTTAGAGGTAAGATAGCCAGTTCCTCAGTGATTGAGGATTCCGGGAGAGGCGCGCTTCCATTTAGTATCAGGTTGCATGTATCTACCCATTTTTCACAAAAAAAAACCCAAACACTAACGCTTTGGAAACCATATTGTATAGTTTTTATGAATTTGAGGTATTTTTTTAATGACATTTTCATATTATTAGGTGCTTTTTATTTTTCCACGAAATAAACAATTAACTTACTAATTTCTTTAAAACACACATGATTTATTAATCTCAATAGGTTCATTCATTCACTCCTTACCTATCGTGCTATTTATTTTTCCACGAAATAAACAATTAACTTACTATTTTTTTTAAACACATGATTAATTAAACTCAATAGGTTCATTCATTCGCTCCTTACTTATCGATAAAAAAATTATCGATTACTTCAAGCACTACTGTCATTATTTGACATTAGTAATCGCCCCTCACCCCCGCAAGAATTGGTTGATCGTGTTTTCATACATTCTTCTCGGGTTTCGTGTCCAGTGGTTAATTCGTCCAAGGGTGTTACGCTAGTATTAATTATATTTAAAGTATAACATAAATAACATAAACTTTATGTTTACTAACCATATTAAATACACGAACATCGTGTTATTACATTTAATCGAATCTTATTACATTAGTCATTCGTGTTTTGTATCTTCACTTTTCTGGCAATGGAATTTTAAACATGAACTAATTGGTACTGTTGCATGTATTTAAACTGTTATCTGCTTATTTAAAAGATGCAGTAACATCGATACAGTTATTTGTTAAGTATTTTTTTTATTAACGACGGGGAGACTCTTAGCCTTCATCATACGTGATGTTAAGTATTGATAAGGCTGAAGATGGAAGCGAGTCTCTCCCGGAATCCTCAAGCACTGACGAACTGCCCCCTAATTGGCTAATTTAAAATCTATCACAATCCCTTTCAGAGGTATTGTGATTGTGATATAGTCGTCTGTAATATTGCTTAGACAGTTCAATTTCGTTTATTCCATACCTTTTAAAACGCGTCTCGATCACAATCCCTTTCAAATCTCAAATAGTGACGGCCTGAAAATCTTTAAAATTACGAATTGAAATGGATTGCGATAGATTTTAAATTAGACAATTAGCCCCCTGGCTATCTTATCACTAACTGCCCGAACACAACAATTCTGAAAACATTGTTATTATGGCGTCAGACTTAGATAAGATGGTGGTAGCTAGCCAGGCGGACTCACAACAAGTCCTGCCACCAACCAAACCGAATACCAATTGTAGCCCTTGTGCCGCCCCAAATTGTAGCGCTGGGATCGAACCAGACCTCTGGGTCTGATACCGGTGGTTGTTATCACTAGACCACATAGGCGGGTAAAATTGCAAGAAAGCAAACAATAGTCCTTTAGCACTCAATGTAATACACTATTTCGCTATTATGACTTTCAATTTCAAAACTATCCTCCTAATTAGTATAATTTTAATTGACATTGATACGAACGCCCACAAACGTATCTGACTAATCAGTTATATGGCGTATAAATAACTAGATACCTATGCATACGTGTTTCCCATTAGGGGCCACAAACAAAGAATGCCTTCCTTGTATGATAACAAAAAACCTCCTATTTGCATGCGTTTCCTTATATATTTGCATGCGTACAGTTGTTTTAACTCCGCTACCATGAATTAATTTTAATCTCTTTTAAATTATAGTTTTGACATACTCGTACGCACGAAGCACGAAGCCATGAGCTTGGTAATGATCTACAGGGAGGGCGTTTAAAAACAAATTTAGTAGGAATACCAGGTCGTTTGTACTGATAAATTGGTTCTGATCTGAGGGTATGCTCATTTCTGGTCATAGGTGTGTGAAGAGTTTGTCAATATATCGCCTGCTATTAAATACTAGCGGCGGCCGCCCGCGATTTCACCCGCGTGGTTGCCGTTACCGTGGGAATATCGGTATAAAATTATCCTATGTTTAAATCCAGGCTATTTACTATCTCTGCCAAATTTCATCCAAATCCGTTCAGTAATTTTAGCGTGAAACAAACAAACTGACATAATTTCGCTTTTATAATATTAGTTATATACTTTGTGCTTCATCCTCGAGATTAGAGAACAATTTGTAGTTTCGCGTAACGACTCGGTAATCGCACACTATAGTTAAAATATATTTTTCATGTCTCATATTCTGAAAGTAACTCATAACTTGCCTAAAATGCGGGTTGAAAGTGATATGTGGCGGCCCTAGGGCTGTAATAAATTTGAAAGAAGAATAGGGGGTGTCATGTCAAATCGATATCTGTAATCTCTTTGGACTTTTATTTACCAGTATGTAGGCAAAGGCACAGAAGCCTATACAGCTTATTTTGCTACATTATAAAATAATTAAAATCGTAGAAACCTTACAAAAAATTTTTTAGAATATTCTGTTTCCTCATTCCTCGTATTCAAAATGAAAAGTAGAGTGTTTACTTCGGGTGTATGGACCCATAACAGTCTCGAACTATCGGCGCCCTTACTTCGTTCGGGCGCCAAAACACTCGACTGTTATGGGTGTCATACAGCCCTTGGTAAACAATCTACTATTATTAATCATAAATAATAAGATTTTTCCTGTTTTCGCTGACACCTAAAATATTGTGATTCAGTATTTTTTTTGTTTCTGGCACTTTCCAAGAGGTCGGAACTGTCACCTATTGATTAATCTGTTCTACCAGAAAAGAAAGTTTTGATTGTGACTACTCTAAAATAAAGTAGTGCAGTATTCTACGATAAGGTACCTCTTAAACTGAACCTCCATTAGTCTACTAAAATTAATATCAGCGCTTCTACCGCGCAAGTGTCGTCGGCATCGACATGGACTTCATTTGACAGATGGATGTGACATATTGCTCTTAGTCTTTGGTAAGTTTTCATTTGTGTCAAAAAGAAGCAGCAATGTGTCACATCTATCTGTCTTATGAAGCCGATTTCGATCCCGACGCCACTTGCGCGGTACGGCCACAGGAAAGACGTCGATAACGGCGAAAGTTAAAAACAATAATTATCATTCTTACAAACAAATCATAAATGTTATTTTTCAGATTTAGGATCATTTAATTTAATTTCCATCTAATAAAACATCATGTATCTGATTGTAAATCTTTGCTCCTATCTCAAAGGTCTGAATCAAGGTACAATTTTAATTGAATTGCCACCCGCCGTGCTCATTCAATACGTATGAGAATATCGTGACATATAACATAGTAGTCGTGTGAATATCGCTTGTTAGAGCACATGTGAATTCAGCTTTCGTACGTATTTGCGGATTTTACTTAAGTTTCTACTTCATACCTTGCTTCAATCATTTCGTTTTGTAACATCTTATTCATATTTTTCCTAAAATTTGGCGCCACATTCACTCGTTCTATCATATTTTATTATTGAGTTAGGAATAGCGATTCGTTTTAAACGATTTAAAATTAAAGCTTGGTTGTGTGGTTGTGAGTGAGACACACTAGAAAAATCGATAGATATATTGATATGATAGACGACCTGTTTGACGCAGGGGCACTAAGCCCTCCTTCTGCGCCAGAGGTCCCGGGTTTGATCCCCGGACACGACAAATATTTGTGTGCATGAACAATTGAACATGTCTATTGGTCTTGGTCTGGGCGTTTGGTATGCATGTATGTAAAAAAAAAAGTATATATAAGTGTGTTTATCCGTTATCTAGTATTCATAACACAAGTTCTTCGTGAAACTTAACGTGGGCTAGATAATTGGTGTGATTGTATGCAATTATTTATTTATTTATATCTTTTTGTGTCGGAATCGGTACACAAGTTTTTTTTTCATACGAATCTCTAAAGCAGACCATCTTAATCCTAATCCTAATCCTAACGAACATTATAAATGCGAAAGTGTGTTTGTTTGTCCTTCCTTGACGCCCTAACTAAGAAACCAATTGACTTAATTTTTTGGCATAGAGTAAGAGAAAGTAGATATTCCCATGGAAATAGGTACCACGTGGGTGAAAACGCCGGCGGAAGCTAGTAATAGATGAAAATTATTTTTTTTGTCGTGATCCGTGTCTATTGCGGTTTTTTTAATGAACGCCAGGGAGACTCTTAGCCTTCATCATACCTGATGTTAAGATTTGATAAGGCTGAAGATGGAAGCGAGCCTCTCCCGGAATCCTCAATTACTGAGCAACTGGCTATCTTATCTCTAACTGCCGGAATACAAGTCAGACTTAGATAGCTAGGTAGCTAGCCAGACAGACTTACAACGAGTCCTTCCACCAACCAAACCGAATACAATATGTACCCCCGCTGGGAATCGAACCCGGGACCCCTGGGTCTCATACCGGTGGTTGTACCACTAGAACACAGAGGCGGTTAAAATTAGTACAGTTACCGTTATTGAACTCAATTGATCTAGTACTGTTGTCGTTCTAGTGTTTAATATTGTTCGGTTAACGTTTTACAGAATATTATTTGACGATTGTTGACGTTGCTTCTATAACTTAATCATTAATCATACCAATCTAATAGTGATGAAACCATATTGTCGATTCTTCTTCATAATTAACAAAATACGTCAGAGCGCAAGGATAAATGTAGTGAAAGCTATTACTGCTAATATTATAGTTTTGGATTATATCAGGTACCTGTTTTAGATATGCGAGCTCGGTCTGATCTAATGGATTAGATGCATGGTCCGAGTTTAACAGTAAGAGCTAGCGCAGACGACGGACAACGAAGGACTTTTTGTCCGCGACACGTCTTTATTGTTAACCAAATAAGATTCAACTTAGATCGCGTATATCCATGAAAAGTACGCGATAGTCCTCGTTATTTATTCAACTTTATGTTCTTAGTAATAAGGTCGTGTCGCGGACAAAAAGTCCTTCAATATCCGTCGTCTGCGTATGCCATAAATTGCAAAGAAAATTAATGTAGTTGGAAACAGTCATCGATTTCATTTTAATATTTCAATAAGGTATTTAAATAATTACATTCTAAATACAATTTTAATAATTGAATAATTATTAAAACTATATTTTTTTACCTTGTACCCAAAGCCTAAAACTACTGAAAGTCACCTTAGGGCCCATGCACACCACGTTTATTAAACGCGATAATTATTAAAACTATATTTTTTTACCTTGTACCCAAAGCCTAAAACTACTGAAAGTCACCTTAGGGCCCATGCACACCACGTTTATTAAACGCGATAATTATTAAAACTATATTTTTTTACCTTGTACCCAAAGCCTAAAACTACTGAAAGTCACCTTAGGGCCCATGCACACCACGTTTATTAAACGCGATAATTATTAAAACTATATTTTTTTACCTTGTACCCAAAGCCTAAAACTACTGAAAGTCACCTTAGGGCCCATGCACACCACGTTTATTAAACGCGATAATTATTAAAACTATATTTTTTTACCTTGTACCCAAAGCCTAAAACTACTGAAAGTCACCTTAGGGCCCATGCACACCACGTTTATTAAACGCGATAATTATTAAAACTATATTTTTTTACCTTGTACCCAAAGCCTAAAACTACTGAAAGTCACCTTAGGGCCCATGCACACCACGTTTATTAAACGCGCCGTCTCGCCAACGCGCTTTTTTGTAGCGATAGGGATACAGACGCGATAGCACTAACTTCTGACTGCTTTGTATGATAAGATAAAAGGATTTCGGGAGAGGCTCGCTTCCATCTTCAGCCTTATCAATACTTAACAACAGGTATGATGAAGGCTAAGAGTCCCCCGTCATTCATAAAAAATAACATAAAATCGCGCCGTCGTCGAAACGTGTTTCTAAAATGTCTGATGTTTTAAAATATATTTTTTATGCTTTACTATAACCAAAGCTTCGTAAGTTACAATAAAAATCTTGTGACCATTTTCTTATTAATTTGATAATAGTTTATATTTAAACGTTTAATAAGCATTTATCCTTTTAACAACTCTTTACTTAGTTTATTCTTGCTAAAGGTACTCACTAGGATTTATAATATGTTGCCAGTTCAAATAAAATAATTGCCTACCAACAAATTCAAATGTAAATTGTTTAACATACTTTTAGATCAATGTTATTATTCAATGGACAACATTTCAAAAATATATAATGCAAATATTCCTATGCATAATAAAACTAGATGTTAAAATACGAGACACGTATTTTTTATTTTTATTATTAGCATTATATGTGTGTATTAAATCCGTATTTCAAAACTTGCTCATTCTAAAAGAGCGTAAGTGCGTTCTCAGGAAGTTAAATTGGTAAGGCTGTTGATTATTTCGGATTAAAAAAAAACTGACGTAATGGTTTCTAGTAGTGATGTGACAGTGGCAGAACTTAAATATCGATTACTACATAAAAGTTGTAATTTTCGTTATTTAACCAAAACATGTTTTAAAGATTAACACTTTGGTTAAGATAAAAAAAAAACTTAATAAAAAAAATATAAATTTAAATTTATACGCACAAATTCGCGTTCATGAACAATATAAACATTTTGGGTATTTAGAATTGAAATTGAATCAAACCATATTGAAATTTAAGGTCTGGTATTTCATTAGTGGAACAAAAAATAACCATTTCGTTAAACACACACAAATTTCTGACCCGTGGTCCACCGGCCTGGTGTCGCGTGGTGGTTTACCTAGCAAACATAAAAAGTAAATCTATTCAGCAATAATCATAAAAACATGTATTCCAAAAAACTCAAAACAATCACAAACTGTTTTTTCATGAGGTTTTATTGGCATTATGTAAATTAGAAAATGTCGAATATCGATATCTTAGATTTTCTCTTCGCTCTTTCACTACTTGATTTGACTGTCATTGTCAACTCAGCCAGAGACAACCATTTTTTTTTATATTAGACAGAAATGAAAAGGAATGACGGGATCAAATGCCTGACTTTCTCGATTTGGATTACATTTTAGTTTTTATTAAATATCTCACAAATTACCGATCAGAAAATTCTAAAATAAAAACTGTGAGCTTATGACACTAAAACCTCGAAATGGTTTTTTTATTTTAGTGCTTTATAGAAAATGAAATGTTGTCCATTGAGGAATTCCTAGGTCATAAATCGTAATTTATTGTATATTTAATTATAATAAATTAAATTGACATTCTATTGGCAGGCAATTATAATGACATTTATGATTTGACATTATATTAATTTGACATTATTAAGTTTTGACATTGTATTATTAAATTTTATTTAGACTTAAATATTTATAAAATGGTCAATGTATGAATGAATGGTTATAATTAATGTTTAATGTTGTGGTTGGTTATAATTTATGTTTAATTTTATTTTTATGTTAAATATTTACTGATTTCCACGTCGAACCAAGGCAGAATATGCCGAACTTATATTATTTATCATCATAAATTGTATACCATATTCTGGGAAATAAAGATTATGATTATGATTAAGAAGCTCAGCAAAATACCTAGAAGTATCCTCGGATAAGTTGATAGCTTGTTACCTATAATTTTTATATAAAATCTTGGTATCGGGTAAAAGTACAGTCTTTACGGGAAAACAATAAAAGGTTTTTAAAACCTTTCTCAGATTTCTAAATAACATTACCCATGTCTATCTATATGGACGAGGGACCGTGTGGACCCTCAAACAAATGAGTGAGTCAGCGAATGGAAGCATTTTGCCGAATAACGTCACTTTATATATCTTGCGGTTTGTTTGCAGAAATAAATGGACCTTTATTTATTTAACAGGTAGGCAGGTTTTGTATCTGATTGGGTGTTTGCTTTTGTTTCGGATGAGTTGCAGAAAACGGATCTGATTTGGGTTGAATCATAATAATCTTGAGGATCTGTGTTAGATGTCAGATTTCCCGGCCATTTTCACTTCTCATGGACTGATAGTTATTGAAAATAAAACTATTACAAAATTATGATCCATAGATTCCACGAGGTACGACGTATAGCTCGAAAAAAGAAGAAATTACAATTAAACGCAATAATCAGGGATATTAATTACCTATTGATGAAGTGTGACATGGTTTTTGGAATCATTAATAAACCAATTAATATTGGGTGCGAAACAATATTTTTTATATTTATTATTTTTTAGTAACTCCAATGAGAAATTCGGATCAAAAGACTAGCATCAGCAGTTGATTAATTCTATACAATGTATACTGTTCGGGTCTGGTTTGAAATATACTATTTTTTTTTTCTTGTTCTTTGCAGTACCCTGGTTCCGTGGAAGATCTTCCGCGAGGAGCTTAACAACGTCCATCCGATATCTTCGGGGTTGGAGACGATGGCCCTGAAGACGACCATAGATCTCACTTGCAACGACTTTATATCGAATTTTGAGTTCGACGTTTTTACGAGGTGAGAAGTTTTTTGTTATTAAATAATAATGGATAGGAAACAATTAATAAGTCGTTTGTATTTACGATTGATTGTTGTTGTTGTAAACAAAGTTGATCAGTACTACAGCTGTTGTACTAGTAACGAAACGTAGTAGTAAGCATTATCTTAAGCTTAACTTATAATAACATTTAATATTTTTATTACATAAATGCGAAAGTGTATTTGTTCGTCCTTTCTTGCCGCCCTAACTAATCAACCAATCGACTTTATTTTTGGCATAGAGTTAGTTAAAAGGGCGGAGAGTAACTACTTTTTATCCAGATATTCCCACGGGAACGTGGAAACCACGCGGGTGAAACCAGGGGCGAAAGCTAGTTGTAAATAAAGGTTGTATTAAAGAACTGAGAATGGAAAGAAATAATGACTGATGATGACAGTAATTTTTTATTTTTTTCCTACTGCTGGAGCATTGCTATAGATAGATTTAGAGTAAGTATAATGATAGATAAAGGATGCATGATAAAGAAAAGATGTAAGATGAGAAAGGATAGATGATAAGGAAAGGATGACTGATACAGCAAATAAATAGAGAGAGAAAATGATAGAGCCATAACCAATCACGCGGTGGACTCAATGGACTTAGTGCGAGTTTTTTCTTCTCAAGGTCGATCGTGAACTTGTCGATTTTTGTATGAGATCAGCGGCTCGCGCCGTCGAGCGGATTGTGCCACGGACTACACCAACGCCATGGCTTTACTATAGATAGATTAAGGGGATAATGATAGACAGGATGCATGATAGAGATAAGGTGAATGATAGAGAAAAGGATAGATGAAAAAGGAAAGGATGCATGTTACATAAAATTAATAGAGAGATAATGATAGAGCCATAACCAAACACACGGGGGATTCAATGCAGAGTGCTTAGTGCGAGTTTTTTCTACTCACGGTCGATCGTGAACTCGTCGATTGTATGAGATCAGCGGTCCGCGCCGTCTAGCGGATTGTGCCACGGACTACACCAACGCCATACATAAACCTAACGCGCGCACTATCGACCGTGCGTAGAAAAAACTCTCACTAAGCACACAGATTGGTTGGTGATAAATGGATAACAGTTAGCCAGGTTATTTGTGATATTTCAATGATGGATGATGGTGAAAAGATATGAGAAGAAGAAGAATAATGAGGAATTAGAAGGTTGATTGGATAAATCTCTACCATTAAAAGATTTACCCAATCAAGTGGCCTTAATGCAGATTGGAGGGTGCTGGTGATATATCAATGAGGAGGTACCTATACTGAAAACTAATAGTGCCATCATCAGTGGTAAACAAAATCTGTTGATTGATCAATAACTTTTGATTGTTTTCAAGTCTCGACTTGACTTAAAGTAACCATCAGATTTTGGATACCAGCGGTGGTGGCGCAGGTAGTCTATAGTGAGCGAGCATCCGCATAAAAAAATTGTATTAGCTAATTTCAACCAAACAAAATCCATTTAAGTTCTCCATAGGAATCCATAGGAAGGCCTTAAGAAAGCCATTAGGAAGGAATCCTTAGTAAGGCCTCCATCCATAGGAAGGCCAGTGCCCCAGCTGGGGACATTAAAATGACTGATGATCATGATGATATCTCTATATCTGTACTCATAAATTTACAGGCTATTCCAACCGTGGAGTACGTTGCTCAGGAACTGGCAGTTGCTGGCGGTCACCCATCCCGGCTACGTGGCGTTCCTGACGTACGACGAGGTCAAGGCCCGTCTCCAGAAATACATACATAAGGCTGGCAGTTATGTGTTTAGGTAGGTTATACTTAGGTCTTACATTCATACAGCTCGGTTAACTGAAGCTGGCACGTTCAACACATTCACACGTAGTGTCTATGAAAAAGCGCACGGCGTGACGTTGCACTGCATGCTCATCAAGAATAGTCTGTCACTCGCGTGCGGTTAAACTTACGAGTATGAAGAAGACAGTTATTGTTTTGCTTTTGCTACTTGAGAGTGAAGTATTTATATTTGTTTTTGAAATTGCGTTAGTGTGAGTACTTATAACGCGCCAGTTTTCGGTAACAGACCTATATACTAAGGCGGGCAACTTTAAAAAAGGGACATTCGGGCTTGATGAGGGGGGGGGGGGGGTATTTCTATTTAAAATCGTATTTAATGCTTATTATTAATTGCTTATAATTAAATTTTGTTGTTGTAAGTATAGCCTTTTTTGAAGCCACAAATCTTTATTAAAAATTAAAGGACTTTGACAGTATGTAGTATAGATTTCACTTACATTTTGAAAATGTCGAATTCGACACACATCTCAGCGTGATTCTGAGAGAGACTCTTTCCAAGACTTTAAAGTCGTCCAACATAATTTCGAGGTAGTCCAAATGGCGAGTACTCGCCAATATGCGGGACGGAAGAGACGTATTGCGGGACTATTTTATTAAATACTACAATGTGGGATTACAACTCTCATAACAGGTAGGTTGGCCGCCTTAACCTATACGTACCTTCACTAGTACTTATTAATTCCTTGCGGGGTTTGGAGAGCATCAAATGTGCAGCTTGATTGTGAAATGTATAAACATTACTCCTATAGCCACACCACAATGAGACGCCACATTTGGCATTGGTATTTAGATCTTAGCTCTCCTACGTTATAGGCGGCAAAATTCTCGACCCTTTTCTCGCGTAAGCGGAGTATCTGTCTCGCTCACACCGTACTAATATTACCGGAACAGACATCGCGAGATATCGCGTCGACAAGAAGTCGCGGCTGAGCATGTGCCAACTGTCAGTAGTTCAGATAGTAAAAGAATGTCAACGGACAGGGCATATTCGAAAACTATGGCATAGCACCTTGTTTGTTTGTTTCCGGACAACATCTAATGTACCGGCCAAACGCTTCTTCATGACTTAGTCCGGGCAGTCATGATAGAGCAAAAGACGGAACACCGAGCGACCGACGGCCACACGTGCTTGTAAGCACGCACAGTCCGACTGAGCAGTCCTGAGTGTTTAGACAGAGAGCTCTATGAAATGAGTTAAAACCTTCGAATAACCTCTTACATCGCTAATTTTCATACATTTACTAAAGCAATTTTGACGGCCTGAGGCGCGGGCTGAAGCGCGGTCGAAACGCCCGGCCACACGTGCAGGCAATACCGTGCAGTCCAGTTTGCGCAGTCCAAATCTTTAGCATTTCAATGATTACTCAGGACTGCACGGGATACCGTTTTCCCGGCTACACACTCCGTCTTACTTGCGCAAACCGGTTTGTGCAGGCATGCTTTCAGTTAAGGTAAAGTTGCGTCTAGCCGGTAAATAACATTCAACTAATGCCAAATGTGGTTATATATGCCGTGAGAGTATGCATGCAAACTAAACAGATCATCTTACTAATAGTTTTTTCTTTGTCTTAAACTGTTCACATACATTGCTTGTTATGGTCCCATATAAAAATACTAATGTGCGGCCACTAATAGTGTATTGCGTTTCTAAGAAAATAAGACACCAAATTATGTTTATACTTGTGACATACTTTTGTATTCACGACGCTAATTTTGTAATTTTGTACTAAAAAAAAAAAAAGATTAGTCTCTAATTTGTTCATATGGGACTGAACCCGCAGCCTTTGAATAATGTATCTTATTGTTTTTCACCAGGTTATCATGTACACGGCTCGGGCAATGGGCAATAGGCTACGTCACGGTGGACGGGGAGATTCTGCAGACGATCCCGCAGAATAAGAGCTTAGTACAAGCACTGCTGGACGGGTATAGAGAAGGATTGTGAGTACTCATGGTCTTTGGATATTAATAGATACCTTGAGAACAACTACGGTAGAATTAGTAGCAAATTTAGTAGCTTTCACGTATAGGCCTTTTATAGCGATTTCAGCGCTACCAAGTTGCGCTACAGTGCAATTCACCTCATGTAAAAGGAACGTTGAACGATTGAGATAGAGAATCATCTATTTTTCAGCGTTCTTTTTTTACATGACATCAGTTAGTTATGAATATGTTGCGAAATCGCGAGCGCTTAAAAAGTTGTCAAAATTAAAAAAGCCCGTTTTGACATACTTCTGTATTTCGCGCAAAAAGGGTGGCTATGAGTTCCAGCTTACAGCCAACTTACTGCGCCTAACCAGATTTTTGTATTATGTGTGAAGTTCAATATTATTAGTTATTGATTAATTTAATTAAATTGCAGCTACTTATACCCGGACGGGCGGGATGTGAACCCTGACCTGAGCAGTGCAATCATCTCGCCCACAGAAGACCACATCACAGTGACTCAAGAGCAGTACGAGTTGTATTGTGAAATGGGTTAGTTTTATTATGTTAAAATTGTAGCATAACAGTTTCAAGGCAGTCTTCTTCTTATGGATTCGAGAAGACCTAAATTGGATCGGCCAAAAATCAACTACTAAGACTGCAGCTTCAGTAGTCTCCAGTAGCGAAGGGTGTATATTTTCAGAAGGGAAGCCGGAGTATAAAAAGTTAAGTAAAACAAAGTTTCAATGTAGTTTCGCAATCAAGTTTCGTTACAGAGTAAATAAATCTGATAAGACTTAGTCAACTCGAGTCGCAGTTAGTGAAGTTTTTTAAAAGGGGTAGCCGGTAGGAAACGTGTAATAGGGATTCTTCACCACTGGTAGAGCATAGGCTCCTCCTGCTTGCAGCTGTATGGACACGCAGGGCACGATACAAATGCGCCATCGTGTGGGGGGACAGCACCGCATCCACACCCCAAGAGTAATCGCCTTTGTGGTTTAGTGGTATCAGATCTAAAAGGCCTGGGTTCGAATCCCAATTTTATATAGTTTATTGTTAATTGTTAACCGACTTCAAAAAAGTAAAAAAAAAACTGCGTTAAAAAAACCGACTTCAAAATCTAAAAAGCAAAAAATAAGCCTTTTGGAGTCGGTGCCAGCCAGGGCAAGAAAAATAAAAGAATAGGAGCTTAAAGTAGAATGTCTTGGCTGCCACCGACTCCAAAAGGCTTATTTTTTGCTTTTAGTTTTTGAAGTCGGTTTTTTTTAACGCAGTTTTTTTTTATATTTTAGCTTAATAGATAGTTGCAAGGTCTATTGGGGTATTATTGTATTAGTCAGTTAAGCTCTGAATAGGGTAGGGTAAAAGTATTTTTAAGTTGAAGACTTAAAAATACTTATTTCAAGTTTAATAAGGTCGCCTGGATTAGCTACCCAGGCTGTGAGAAATTAGGAGGCAATACAACGCCATACACTGAGAAACTGCACCTGGACCGCCTAACGGTATAGCTTTTACTATCGCTATAGCTATCGATTTTTCCGAAACCCCCTAAAAGGACTCTCGCTGACGATATCACTTTCATACTAAAAATGCAATAGTGAATCCAATAGATGAATAGAAATATGTAGGAATTAGAAAAAAAAACCCCATCGTTGAAGGGTTTTATGAGAGTTTGAAGGATAGCTATAGCGTTAGCACAAGCTATACCGTTAGACGGTCGGGGTGCTGGTTATCTAATCCTCTAGCCAGGCGGACTAAGAATAAGGCTGCTACCACTAGACCACAGAAGCGGTTAAAAGTAGGTTTACTTCGTATCCATTTGAATCTGTTTGCTATTTCTCATGTATTTACTTGTTTTATTTCCTTTGTGAACAGGAAGCACGTTCCAGCTATGCAAAATCTGCGCAGAAAACGACAAGGATATCAGGATAGAACCGTGCGGACACTTGCTTTGCACGCCTTGTCTCACCGCGTGGCAGATTGTAAGTGAATATTACATTATTCATACATATTATACGTAATGTCTTTGGACCTCTCCGTGTCAAGTTTCTGACATACTTACTTAACTTACCTAATATTCAAAAGTCTTTCCATACAAGCTCGTTTATTCTTGATACTTCTACCGGCCTTTTTCAGAACATCCTCGATCAGTACCCCTATTACGAGTTTGCTTAACATGACATTTACAGGACTCGTGAGCGTAGACTATCGGATACACTGCTCATGTCGGTAAAACAGTCGCTAAATATGAAAGAGACAGAGCTACATTTTACATTATCGTTTACTGTAACATCGAGTTTGCCAAACTCGTAATAAGCCTACTGATCGTGGTATATTCGCCTAGAGTCCAGGGATGGGGAAATAGATTTAGAGACGGGCCATATAAAATAATTACAACACTTCCGCGGGCCAAGGAGCATTTATTCTAATCAAGTATAAAATAAAATTCAAAGATACCTATAATCAATATATTGTTTTGATGTGCTGGGTCAGTGTGAAAGATGTAATTTTGACTGTCTATTAATTAAAGCGTCGAAATCAGGCTCCAAGTAACTCGTAAAATACACTCGAGATGATGTTCACACCCTGTTCCTATTATTTGTTTTTGGGCAAATATACGAATATTTTTACGGGGCGGACCGTTTTAATTTAGATGACGGGTTGTAACGGGCGGGGGGCCGGATTAAACCTTGTCGCGGGCCGCCATTGCCCCATCCCTAGTCTATTCCGACATTTTCCAAGCTTCCAACATTATAATATTGTCTAAATAACTTAAAAAATGGTATCCTTATGCATCGAGAAGGAAACGTGTTCCAACTATGCAAAATTGCGTGGAGAACGACAAGAATATCAGTAGCCTTAGTATGTGCGGTTTTCATCGACATTCGTAGCCCGATAACGTGTCAGTATTACACGCTCATACTTTACTATACAGCTTCATGCGCCAAATCATATCGCGTGATATACGCTGTTTTCATGAATTTATTCCATTCTCATTTATATACTTTATATTTAAAACAAAACCTCAAATCTTTGCAATTTGTATACGGAACATTTTACTGGCAGGTTATTATGAATATTGAAATAAAACAACTTTTACGGATATCAAACGCGCTATATTTCCACGAACTAAGTTGTAATTGTCCGTAATTTTTAGGTTTTTTAGGGGTTTTTTGATTTTCCCGACGTTTCGGCACCTTTACAGCTGCCGTGGTCACGGGATGACTGGCTACTTATAAGTCTACCCTCGAAAAGTTAATTTATATTCGTTCGGATACGGTTAGACATTTACTATGGCACAAATTATTATTGATTTGATATTTTGATTTAATTGTTATTTTAATTCTTTATTATTAAGAAAAGAGAAAACTAAAGACTCTACTGGCAGTTCACAAATTGGGAGGACCTTCGAAGAAAGAAACTGCCAAGAAAACTTCGAAAGCGGGCCGACCTCCATCTTTATAAAAAATATAAAAAAATTAGGATATGTTGTCTCCACCTTTACTTTTTTATATTTATTTATCTACAAAAAGAGCTAACCGTATCTTTGGGTCTTGCAGTGCGTGATTTGGGTTGAGACTTTAATTTATGGATAATAGGGTCCCAAGCTGGTGGAATCTTCCACCCATCATCTCTATTGAAGTTTGGGTATTTGGTAATTTCAATAGCCTCACGCAGCATTCTGGGGACAAATTTTTGTTCCCTGGCGAGGATCTGTGGCTTATCAAACCTGATGTAGTGGGTGGGTCCCTCAAAAGCATGTTCACACACTGCAGACTTGTTATCGCGCCTATTTTTCACGTCAGCTACATGTTCTCTAACGCGGGTCCCTATGCTTCTCTTTGTCTGCCCGATGTAGGAGAGCCCACAGTCACAATCCAGTTTGTAGACACCTGCGACTTGAAAGGGTATGTTGCACTTGACTGGTGGTAGGAATTGGTTGATCTTCTTGGGCGGCTTGAAGTAAGTATTAATAGAAGCACGCTTTAGAATTCTCCCAATCTTGTCTGTGACACCTTTCACAAATGGTAAAATGGCAGGTTGACGTTCTACTGTGACTGGTTTGGCGCGGTTTCTGTGACGTTTGCGTGGTACTTGCAACTTGTTGTTTCTCAGTACTTGCTCGACATGTCGAAGCTCCGCAGTCAGGTGTTGCTCGTCACAGATGCCGCGTGCTCTCTGAAACAAAGATTTCCCTACGGTAGCTAACTGTGAAGGATGATGGTGTGAATCACCATTTAGATATCTGTCTGTATGTGTTGCTTTCCGATACACTGTGTGGCTCAAAGTTTGATCAGGATTCCTAATAACAAGTACATCTAGGAAGGCTAGTTTATTGTTTGCCTCTAACTCCATAGTGAATTGGATGTTTGGATGAATAGAGTTAAGATGGATAAGGAAAGCAGAAACACTATCTCTAGGTAGTACAGTGAAAGTGTCATCTACGTACCGTTTGTAGAACCGGGGATACACTGGTGCTGAAGCCAGCGCCTTCTCCTCGAAATCCTCCATAAATATGTCGGCGACTATGGGGGATACAGGAGAACCCATTGCTACTCCATCAACTTGTACATAGAATTCATCATTCCACATGAGATAGCCTGATGTTAGGCAGTGTTCAAGTAGGTCTGCATATTCCACAGGCATATTGTTGTTTTCAAGTCTCTTCCTAGTAATATTGATGCAGTCCTGTACTGGTAGACATGTGAATAAGGACTGTACATCAAAGCTGACCATGATTTCATCATCGACGAGATTTAGGTGTTGTATCGCACTGATGAAGTGGTAAGAATCCTTCACAAATGCTGTTGTGGTGCCTCTTAGTGGTGAGAGGGTTGTCGCTACGTGTCGAGCCAATTTGTAAGTTGGTGAGTCAATTTGGCTGACTATAGGACGCAGTGGAGCATCAGGTTTGTGTATCTTCGGCAATCCATACAGTTTAGGGGGCTTTGGGCAAGAAGGAATAAGTAAATTGACGTCAAGATTCAACGATTCTGAATGTTCCTTGATGAGGTCACTAGTCTTTTTAAGGATCTTGGTGGTCTGATCGCTTTTGACGTGTTTGTATGTTTTCTCATCTGATAATAAGAGTTGTATTTTCTCGTTGTAATCTGACGTGTCCATTACAACCGTTGCGTTACCTTTATCTGCACGGAGAATAGTCAATTCTGTCTTAGTTCGCAGGTTCTTCAATGCGAGATATTCGTCACGAGGGAGGTTTGCTTTCGGTAGGTGGCTATGCCGTAAGACGGATGAAATGTCCTGACGTATAGCTTCGCTATCCTCCTTTTTCATATTGTTTTTTACTAAGCAGTCCTCAACGTTGCAGATAATATCCTCAAACGGTATCCTCTTCGGTGCCACCGCAAAGTTTAAACCTTTATTTAAAACTTTTAAAGTAGGTTCGTCCAAAGTTTGTTTTGATAGATTGACAACTGCACGGGTTTCATTTGATCTTTGGTCTGTGGTTTTTTCTTTGGCTGTGTTCCGTTTCGCGTTTTGTTTATAGTATAATTTCTGATATTTTGAAATTTGTCTACGCTTGCATTTATCAAATTCGGATGTTTCCCGTTTTTTAGTTATTTGAATGCAATTCTCAAAGTCCTCCGTGTTGAGTTGTATTTTTAATTCTTCGGACAAACCATCTATCTCATTACTAATGACTTGTAAATCGGAATGATATTCTCTGATTAGACTTATAAGTAGCTTTTTGCTTGCCTGTTGTAAGATCTTGGCGCTCCCTCGTATGTCATTTTTTGGAGAAATACGGACACAGCACGGGATGAGATCTTGATCACGACATTTCTTCAAGAAGACAACGGATTGTTTTCTTCTTGCGCGCTTGGTTACTAGATCTTCCAACTGACGAATTTTGTTTGCGGTTTCCAGTCCGTACTGGTTCACATACGTACATCTTATGTTTTGGCGCGCACTGTTCATTGAAATAAAACAACTTTTACGGATATCAAACGCGCTATATTTCCACGAACTAAGTTGTAATTGTCCGTAATTTTTAGGTTTTTTAGGGGTTTTTTGATTAAAGTAAAGGTGGAGACAACATATCCTAATTTTTTATATTTTTTATAAAGATGGAGGTCGGCCCGCTTTCGAAGTTTTCTTGGCAGTTTCTTTCTTCGAAGGTCCTCCCAATTTGTGAACTGCCAGTAGAGTCTTTAGTTTTCTCTTTTCTTAATAATAAAGAATTAAAATAACAATTAAATCAAAATATCAAATCAATAATAATTTGTGCCATAGTAAATGTCTAACCGTATCCGAACGAATATAAATTAACTTTTCGAGGGTAGACTTATAAGTAGCCAGTCATCCCGTGACCACGGCAGCTGTAAAGGTGCCGAAACGTCGGGAAAATCAAAAAACCCCTAAAAAACCTAAAAATTACGGACAATTACAACTTAGTTCGTGGAAATATAGCGCGTTTGATATCCGTAAAAGTTGTTTTATTTCAATGAACAGTGCGCGCCAAAACATAAGATATTATGAATATGTCTTATGATATGGTTGATGGTATGATATGATTATGGTTTTAACTATCTGGAAACCGAGGACATTCTTAAAGCCTGTTAATAACACACACTCCACACACACACACACACTCACACACACACACACACACAAACACACATACACACACACATACACACACACACACACACTCACACTCACACGTACACATACTCACAAACATAAACATACACACACACGGCATGCGTGCAAAAAAATACTTTTTTCTTTTTTTTCCTAAATGTTTTTCTTTTGTTAATGGCCCCTGCGATACAGGCCTAGAGTAGATACTAGTGCAGAGACCGCTGTGCAACTAGTATGTTAATGTTTTGATAATTTATGTTTTGATGAAACATTTTTGCATTTTAATAAATAAATAAATTTATATATATATATTTACGATTTTTTGCATTTTTCAATGCTATTTTTATATTTACAACTTTTTAATTATGCATTTTACAATGCTATTTTTATACTTAAATTTAAAAAATAGAAAAATATTGGAAAAATCCAACTCAGCCACAAGTGGCCTTTCACTTGTGGCCGAGTTGATTTTTTCCAATATCTATCTTTTTAAAATTTATCATAAGGTTACTATCTCTCAATTTTCGATTATCCAAAAAGTAACATAGTCGAAAATAAGCTTCATTTACTCGTTATACATAGATGGAACGCATTCTCTCAGTGTGGAATTTGTAGAGGCAAAGTCTTACAATGTTACCCGTTTTCAGGACTCTGAAGGGCAAGGATGTCCGTTCTGCCGAGCGGAGATTAAAGGAACAGAGCAAGTGGTGGTCGACGCCTTCGTGCCTCCGCGCCCGCCCGCGCACGACAGGTACACTACACTACATTATCTATAGATAGGCTATACTACACCACCCTTACAGCTATTTCCATCAATCTGCACTTAACACTTCACTAGCAATGGAGAAGTTTAATTTTTTTTTTAAATCAGATTTGAAAATATAAGTAAAGTTAAACATAAGTGAGAAAGAATCATGAAAATGACTGCACGACTTAACGGCTCAGCGTGTGACGTCACGCCACTTCGGTCCGCTGGTAATTAATTTATTTCTCAGCCATTTCTTGATGGATTTAAAAAAAATCATTGTCTTATTAGTTTTGATCTATATTTTAATCCCATTCAGTGATGATGTATTCAACATCAAGGAACTTCTCCATTATTAAAGTAAGCTCTGTGGGATAACATAGACCCTTCCTTGGCTTCGAAACCTTTGGGCGAGGATTCATTTTGGTAACATTATAACAATTAATAGTTCGATTATTTTACGAGGTAATATGCCCAATACTGGTTTAAGAATTCGTTTTTATTAGATGGTTTTTATTTGTTCGACGTTCAATCATAACAATTTATACTTGAAACAGACTTTTACAAATATGTAAATGATTTGTTTTAGAACGTATTTGTTTATTATATTACAGAAGTGCAAACACAAAGACTGCAGTAAAACCGGTGTCTTCAAATTCGTCTGGTTCATCAGGATCATCTGGTTGTAACGGTTCAAGTGAGTACTTATAGTACGACTGAAACCAAAACTACGCTTTTTTCATTCATTTAACATAAAAAAGATTTTGGCCAAATTCAATTATATCAACGTTTAGTCAGAATCGTATCTCAATCGTTTAAATTTTTTTACTTTATAAAATGCAAGATTTGTGTATAAGAGCGCTATAGTCTATCAAATCTAAAAAGTCAATCAAAAAGTTTTCAGGTTGACATAACTTTGTACTCGCACAATTTTAATGAAAAAAAAATCGTAAAACTATGAAATTATGAAGATATTTTCATTCAATCGCAAGATTTACAATTCTTAATCACAAAATTTAAATTAAAATCATCAAAAAAAACCAAATAAACAATATGCACTAAAACCTTCTTTCTCTACTTCGTTACAAAGTCACATCGTTACGTCCTTCCACACAGTGTTGCGACACTTCGAATTTACTTGTATACGAATAATCGGTAAATAAATAACGTATTCGTACAGACGTATTTTTATATTTATTGATGAGACTCAACTTTCAGCTAACAATTAATTTTCAATGAAAACACATAATTGAAATTAAATTTATATAAGATTATTCATTAATCTGGTCATAATGTATAAATCCGAAAAACAATAATCGATTCATAAACTGAAAGAAATTAAATCGATATCTCGTATGAGTCGGATATTATAGCTTTGACCCCATCCTTATTTTTCAATATGTCAGAGCTGTCAAACGGTACTTCTTATATTTGATAGACTATAGTATTGTAACACGATTGAAATGCGATCGAATTGCGACTACTAAACGTTAGCAGAATTAGGCACCCGTGGTTTGAATTGAACATTTATTTCGATAGAAACATATCCATCAACGGATTAGCTTGTAATTTCTCAAATGTAAATACCTGAACAACCTAGTTATCATTACATTGCCAGGAATCCGGTAAGAGAATATTTGAGAAACAGGTGTTTAATCAGAGTGGAAACAAAAGACAACGAATCGGCATTCTCTTTTTATCTCTCACTTGTAGAAAATATAAGTAGTGTTCTAATATTGGATTCGCTCAGACTTTATCTCACTGCGTATGTAGGACATTAAGTGCCGGGTCGACAAATAAGTTCTGGAAAAATATCTGCTAGATAAAGCTATGCAGAACTTATCTCTTGGTGGTGAAACCAGTCCTTATAGTTCTAAACTTATTGGATGGTTCAATAAATCAGTACCATCTTTCTTTATATTAACAAGTTGATTCTATTGTCACCAGGTGTAGACGTAACGATATCAAGCAATTCGAACGGTTGGTCCAGAAATACGGCGTTCAACGGGTTAACAGACGATATTGACGACGCTGAGGTAAATTGATACTTATCTCCTAAACATAAGGTATTTATTTGTCTGACATCTTGTTAAAAAAGGTGAGTATACCGATTAAAGAGCCTAAGCATAAGTTCAAAGCTTAAGCGAAAATGGACTGGAGACGTATTTTTGAATCATTCTAATTACTATTCGCATACGGAATCGCTAGATTAGCATGCCAATGTTAAAAACAATATTTTTGAAATTCCTATTCGCATTCGAATCTGCGACGAGCGGTCCCGACCACTCTTTTTTGATTCAAGCGATAGTAAGTTTGACGTTTAGCACTTAATGTCATTTTCAAATTGACTTAAAAACGTTTCATTTCACGTGATTCAAGCTCGATTCAGTATCGGTTTTTAAAAATCTATGGAGAGAGAAATCTAGAAAATTAAATAATGTCAAGGGAGTTTAAGAAAACGGCAACACCGTATTCGAGTGATTCGAAAACGCGACAAAATGGAAGTGGGTGAATTTCAATTCGAATGCGAATTATGAGAATTTCGATTGATTCAAAAATACATCTCCTAAAACAAAACTGCCCAAGAGTTGTTTTTCGTAATCGTTTTCAAGTATTGCTGATTCAGAGTTCTCTCATCTTTTTTTTTGTTTTGAATCTAATTATGTTGCAGCTTAATTTTTATCACCTTTTTACAAGATGTCAATTGTTTTTAGTATGGAATCACAATATATTACAGCATGGTGTTAAAACAATTGTCGTGAGGCATGTTCAGTGCCATTTTTGTTTCTGGTGTTTTCATTAGCTTTTTATTGTCACATCATTTTTGTTTCCCATATAATTTTTTTTTGTAATTGGAATTTGTTGGCGCTTTTTGTTATTTCTCTACTTTCCTACCGCACATTATACCTATTCAATTTCAAATTATTGTTTAGACTAGCTAAATTTCAAATCAATATGCCCTACAGATGTTTTGTAGAATAAGACCTATTTGTGAAATGGCTTATGACTCAAATAGGACATGACCTCGGAGGTAAAGAAGAACCTATTCGCTAATGCTTACCTCATCCTGAAAAAGAGTCATTCGCATTCGTGTAATGAATGACCTGCGGCCCTGCGGCTCTTGTCCCGTCGAATATGGGCCCAACTCTTCACACGCGAGGGCTTATGCTATAGCGCTATCTTGGTCACACACAGAGTCGAGTATTGACTGACTATTGAAAAGAAATCTTATTGTTAGGCAAATAAAGTTGAAGTTGCGCTGTACAAAAATACCGTCGGCTGTCAAATTTGAACAGTGGGCCTACCGCGTTAGTGCCGTCGGCATTGCTGTCAACTTCACTTTGACTCTTATTATTTTATTTTACAATATTTGGGGGTTACCGGTAACATTACAAAGTAGATACCTAAATTATACTACTGAGAGCCAGGCGTGCTCTTTGTGTGTCGTCATAGTATAACGTTTCATACAAAGAAGGCGACTCTCTGACCAAATCGGTCAAGCGTGAGCCGCAAGCTGCGTACAAAGTGTTATACAGACCCAAAATAAAAACGCCGAATCAAAGTGAAAAAAAGGTAATATATCTAGAAATATACCATATCAAGATAAAATAAAAACAGTTCTTTTTATTTTTCATCTACTACATGACGGCATATAAATCTAAAAGCTCTGTTAATCCCCATTAATCCATATTAATTATAAATATTATAATAGACACTATACAAAACTACTAAAAACTCTATAAACAGCTGACAAGTTATCACAAAATAGGTCAAAAGCTTTATTGTCCCGCTTATTAATACTGTTGAACAAATTAGTGGTACGAAAATAAAAAACAACGACACACAACGACAGTGACGGAATGGTACATTCAGTTTTAACTTGCCACTATACTAACATATCCTCCTTTAAAAAAATGTAAAAGCGCCAACAAGTCCCGCCCGCTGCATGCTTCAAAGCGTCCATACATTTCCATGTGTTTGTTCGCAGAGGCGCCAGAGAAAGTCACCGCATGCTTAGCGTTTGCACGGCCGTCATTGCATTTGTGCCGAGTGCAGTTTGTCGATGTGTCCGGTTTATGTTTGAACCTTTTTTTACCCCCATTACGAGTTTAGGAAACATGACATTTACTGTCAAAGTTTACGTAAACTACCGGTTGCACTGCTTATGTCGGTAAAACAGTCGGATGGATAGGAAACAGACAGAACGATAGCTTATGCTTATGTTAGCGTTCGTTGATTGTAAACGTCAAGTTAGCCTTACTCGTAATGAGCCTACTGTTAGCGCTTCTTGTGGTGTTGTTACTTTACACGTCAAATAACTAAAGCTAAAGGCAAAGTCAAAGTCAATATTATTTATTCAGCCTAGGCTGTTAAAAGCACTTATGAACGTCAAAGAAGCTACGCCATCGTTTCACAAACCCTACCGCGGGAGATCTTGTAACGAGAAGAACCGGCAAGAAATCCAAGAGCTGTTTTTTTCTCCCTGAAAACAACTGGACTAATTATTTAGGGTCTTTTTCACAATCAAAAAGTAAGTTCTGAGTAGCTTAGTTGCCTGATGATTTGACATATTTTTCAAATAACAAATCATCTGTATGTAACCTACTCAGAAATTACTGCGATAAAACTGCGCAGTTATCTTTGCACACATGCTAGGTTATGCATGATGGTTATGTCTGTAAGGTCAAAACCGTCATGCATAGCCTATCTTCGGTGGCCAGCTTTATAAAAATTAGTATGTCAGCTAGAACTTAAAATGAGTGTATTGTATGTGATCTACATACCGTCTGGGGCCTAGAACCGGGGATAATATAAAAAACGGAGGCTCTATAGGTCACTAGTGATTAAATCATTAGGGTCCCAACTAATTAAAACCAAATCTTTACTTTTTGATTTTTTCTAACAAACTTAATCGTGAATTCAATATAATGCAAACAACAGTACCGCTCAACTTTTTCGGAGCTACTCGGAACATGACAATTTATGTGTCGGCTGATAGAAAAATAATACTGTCTTACTTACTATCGTAATTCATGAATCCACGTAGGTATTGTTTTCTTTCTGGAGTGTTTTTTGCACTCAAAGCCATTTTCACATTGAATTACAAATTGTGTAAATGAATCCAATTCAATTACTTAAATTGAAATTAATTTAAACTGAAACCAAAGAAATTCCCTTGACAATATTCTGACTTTACTAATCAAAATTATTCTTTTGCATTTACACTCTTTTAACACTATGATATTCTTTATAAAAAGATCATAATGTAAAAAGCGTAGAATCCATGGAATTAACAGGTACTACGTACTAGTACATAATAATTCCATGGCTGAATCTACTTGGTACAAAGAGTATACTTGGTATTGATTGACATGACATGTCATGCATGATGGATAAAATTGTAAACAGATAACTGTCATTGCGATATTTAATAATAAACAAATTTTAATTAATTTGAAACAGAGATTTTAAGCTTTGCTATTCAAGGAGTTAAAGGTGAATTTTCTAATGGATAGTGTATCATGATGTTTTGCGGTAAGATTTTTTGTTGTCTTCTGTACCACGATTAGTTCGCAACGTTAGCGATAATATCGTTTTGCAATACTACACTGATTATGAATCATAACTTTAAATTCTTATTGTGAGTAATGCATGGGTTTTGATTAACTAAGATCTTTTCAGAATAAATACTAATACTCTAGAGAGTCTCTATTTTCAATATTTTCCCCGGTTATAGGCCCCACGCGGTATACATACAATACAAGCTGCTAAACTATTGGTTTAGGTAACTGACACACCATATACATAGAACGGAACAGACCCATAAAACAGACATTCTCTTCAAAAAGATACGCTTTGATTTCAAGAACTGAGTATAATTTGGCTCTAGTTATTTGACGCAAGGTATGTCATCTTTGTTTACAAATCGGTAAGGTCGATTTTTGTTTGTATCGTATTGTTTGACTAAGAAAGTTATTGCTGATAGCCTGCAAGATAAATCTAAGCATAGGCTTTCAGACAAGATTCAACCTTACTGCTAAGAAAATTAGGTTCTACTGTTTTTTTCAAAAGACGATGCTTTATTACAACCGTAAACAAAAACATACCTGAATTTTTTAATAGTTCTTTGGCAATGTTGCCTACTTGAATCGATCATTCTGGTAGTTACTATGAGAAAAAAGGTATCAATCAACCTTTTGGATTAGAACACATTAGGATTTTGATATTATTGAGGTGAGCACAGATGTAATTTATCATAAAAAAAAGATAAGGCAATATTTGGGCCTTTGATATACGTATGTAAATACGCTTATATGATTATTGTAATAAAGGTTAGTTTTGAACAACGCTCAACACACATCACGTACAATCTAAATCAATTACTTATTATGGTGTATTCGCATTTTCTTTTTTTGTGTAATGCTCAAAGTATTTTTTATATTTTTGTTCAACATTACAAGGCTTAATTCAGTTTAAGTCATAGTTAGTAAGCAAACAATCATGATTTTGAAAGTTATTTAAATATTTATCAGACAAGAATATTTAGTCGTCATTATTTATTAAGCCAATGTAAATATAATTTATTTCGTTATCGATAAATTAATAGTGATGCGATTGAAGAAATGCATTATTTTTATCATTATAGTGATAAATAAGTAAGATTTTTATTATTATGATACTTAATGATTTTTTATATGAAGTGACGTCCGTAAGGCCATTTACGGATATTTTTTTGTTATTTGTACTTATTTTACACAAGAATTTAGGAATGCTTTTAAAAGATATGACTGATGAAAATTATGTTTGAAAATATACAATGTTATATCAAATTAGTCCATAGTTACAGCGATCGAAGAATCGACCTTATTTCGATAGTATTAAAGTTCGTAATGCAATAGTATTAATTAATATTTTTTTGAAGTCCATTTGTGTTATGTTAGTTTAAATGTAATGAAGTATTTGTTTACGCTTAGATTATTCGCATTATTACTTTGTCTTTATTTTTTTATTATTATTGCTGACTTGAGTTAATTATTTATTTTGTAAGTTTTTGAATGTTGACAATATATGCTTGGTGAAATTGGTTTTGTGTTTGTTTTCTGTTTCTGCTTATTTTCTTGTTTTTTTTTTATGATTTTTGAATCTTTGCATTTTTTAATGCTATTTTTATACTTATGATAAATTTTAAATAGAAAAATATTGGAAAAAAATCAACTCGGCCACAAGTCACATCTGAGAATACACTTGTGGCCGAGTTTTCTTTTTCCAATATTTTTCTATTTAAAATTTATCATAAATCTTGTTTTGTCTATAACTTCAATGTTCCTGCCAGTATAGTAAAAGATGACAAAGTTTCTAAAGACAAGCTTGACTATAACTTTCAGTCTGTAATTTAATGTAATCACCAGGATTGGCTTTCAGTACAATTACATTTCCTTAGAAAATGAAATATACAAAAACTGAGTCTCCTTAGCTCTGCTCTTTTCTTCGTGTCTTACCAGTGAGTGGTAACACTTCACATTTCGTATTACGATGACTTAGGGCCCTATTTCATTATGACACTGGTTGCGTAACCAAGGAGACTCCAGCGGGCTGATTCACAACCATCAGACACGGAATCGGATTCGAAATCTATGCTTTATCTTCTCTATTTTGAAGTGAGTGACAGTGATAAATGCATAGATTCCGCTCTCGGAATGTTTCCGAAGGTTTGTGAATAAGGCGCTCTCTTATTCACAAACATTAGGAAACGTTTCCAAGCGCGGAATGAATGCATTGTCACTGTCACTCACTTCAAAATAGACAAAGCACAGAATCGAATCCGATTCCGTTGTCGAACGGTTGTGAATCAGGGTGCAGGTGAGATCCAGGACGGGTATGCTAGGTGACCCCAGCATATCCTCAAGGCAGGAATCTGTAAAGACTGGAATCCACTAACTCAAAAAAAAAAAGGGTGCAGGTGAGATACCCTCAATAGAAATCTATACATTTTGGGGGAGTCCTAATGAAATAGGGCTTTTAGGCTCAACTTAGACATTGCGGTGAGATTCAGTGTAAAGGAATTTGAGAAACGAAATTGTTCAAACTATTTGTATCTACTGAATTTTATATCAAACTTTCATGTCAAAACCTTTCGCCTTCCGCAGACCATTTTTAGCTTCTATCTAATTTGAATATTAACACAATTATCATAAAGCTTATTATATTTTGCACAATTTTGTATCAAACATTCCCTTTCCATTTCGTTTCTCTGCAATGTAAATTGAGCCGTAGGAATAATTATTCGTTATGCTATCAAATTAAAAGTAACCTTTCCCCTATGTTACCCCAAAATCAATGATGCAAACAATATTTGCATGTATTTTCTTTCCGAATTGTGCACCAGAATGCTTTTGTGTTTTGTTTTTTTTGCATGTGAAGGTAAGAGATTTTTGTTGTTATTTTAATACTTATGTCAAGTTAGTTATCACATTGATGTACTGCTCAATTATTATTTTAAATGGAAAATCGTTCCGTAACATTTCTCCAGAAGAATTGGGTTTAGTTCTAATGTTTATTGCGAAATATAATTAAATATAAAGTAATGATAATAAGTACTTGTTATTTTCATGCAGTATTAGAAACAAACATGTAGAAAATTCTAAGATAAATTCTATGCTAGAAAGAATGTTAATAATATGAATAGTTTTTCAATTCATCTTCTACATGAAACCCTTGTTTAAAAAATATTGCGTTGATCTTTGGCTAAGTAATGGTTAGATTTTTTATATTTTTATTTATTTAGGTCTGCAACTACTCACTAACGAATACGAACGTTACAAAACTATCCTTTCATAACGCTTCTCGGTATGTAACAAACACATTATTATAACATCCTAAATTCCATTAGGACTGGGCAGAATTCAACGCTGCCACCTCCACTATAGACGGGCTTCGTCCCTCGGTCCGGTCCCCAGCGGCTTCACCCCGCCACTCCCCCCGCGCGTCCCGCAGAGCGCCCGCGCCCGCTGAGAATGCCTATGGGGAGCTTAGGGCCCCGCCCCTTCCGCCCAGGAAGAGTTTGTCTCCCGCCGAGCCCGCCATAGTGGCCGCGTCCAGTGTGCAAGATATCGTTACGGCGACTGCTCAAGGTATGTCCTAAAAGATACGCCCTCGATCTTAGACAAAGCTATACTCTGCGATCTAAACAAAGCAATACGCCCAGGGGGCCTACCGCCATCTCTTAACGCAGTATTGTTTCAATCTTACCATGATATTTCATTCTACGAATCTCTTAAAGCTTGTTTTTTGACGGCAGTTTTGTGACGTCTTCGCTCAATCATCGCCTCCAAAGTGTGAAGTGTGTTAAAATGTGACAACTTCAATAAAAACAAAACGCAAACAAAACGTTGTTATGATGTGATGGTTTTTAAATGATGGCGGTAGGCTCGCTGAGCTTCACAGAGAAAAAGTCAAGATTGCGCGATATCTAGTCGCTGCGTCGAGTGTGCAAAATATCGTTACTGCGACCGATCAAGGTATGTTGGGCTTTAGAATACTTGGGAAAGGGCTTCTTTATATTAGGCGATCCATCTTTGCCGTACCTAAGAACTTAAGAAGAATAAATAACGGCTTTAGATCAAGGTGGCTTTAAAACCCTTACTTACCATACGGATTTAGAGGGCTTCGCCCCGCCGCGCCACTCTCCGCGCGTCTCGCAGAGCGCCCGCGCCCGCGGAGAACGCGTACGGGGAAGTTAGGGCTCCGCCCAGGAAGAGTTTGTCGCCCGCTGAACCCGCGATAGTAGCTGCGTCGAGCGTAAAAGACATCGCTACTGTGACTGCTCAAGGTATGTCGGGCTTTTCAGATGTACATAGGTATAATACTTGGGAAAGGATTTCTTCACAGCAAGAAACTAACATGGGCTGTCAGAGCAATGGGGTACTTAGGGCTCCTCCCCTTCCGCCTGGGAAGAGTTTGTCGCCCGCCAAGTCCGCGATTGTGGCTACGTGCGTCGTACGTGCATGATATCGTTATTGCGACTGCTCAAGGTATATATGAGGTATGGTGGAGTATATCCATATATGTTATATATGGAGTACTTGGGAAAGGACTTCTTTATATAAAAACTCCGCTCATGCTATCTAGAAGAGCAAGTTACTGCGACAAACCAAGGACTGCGACTAACCGTGGATTATTAGAACAACGGAGAGCTTAGGGCTCTCCTAGGAAGAGACATCGACTCAACACCGATTCCTTTCCATTTCAACTCACAGTAGAGCAATAAATATAACTTCTCTAGAGCATTGAAATGTGACCTTTGTATCGTGATAGTTTAGGGCAGTTGATAAAAATGGGTCTTTAATTATTTTAATTTCTTTATTGCCATTGTTAATAAGATTAAGTGTTACTCAATACAAATTATTTTTCAATCCTTTGTCCACTTATCTCTTTTAGAGCCGAGACGGCGGTCGTCATTAGAACCAGAGCCCGACCTGAGACATCGACTAACGTCTGTCATCACAGGATCTACGGAGACGATCACTGGAATCATCGATACGAGGCACGAGGTATGACAACGCCATACGTCATTATATTTGACTTGTATGTGTATTCTAGCAGTGGTCAGGAAATGTTTGTTAGTGTACGGCTAGTTTCAATAACCTTTCTCTAGCTGAAGAAACCTATATCTTTATTGTATTACCTAGCAACTGTCGTTACTTAGGTTGAAACAAAATTATTTAAGCTACAATCTGAGATAGACCTCTCCCTTACTAAGGATGGGTTATTGAAATCGATCATATATAAATAAATAAGTAATTTCAGACAACCAAACCAATTATCTAGCCCAAGGTTAGTTTAATAAGAACTTGTGCTATGGATAGGTACTAGATAACGGATAAACATAATTATATACTTTTTTTAATACAAACATAAAATACATATTAAACACCCAGACCAGGACAAATAGACATGTTTATGCACACAAATATTTGTCCTCCGGATCTTGTCGGATTTGTCCTTTGGGATCGAACCCGGGACCCTTTGCGTAGATAGCAGGCTATGTACCTCTACGACATACAGATCGTCAAAATATACATGCAGTATACCGTATTTATTAAAATAAAAAGCTTCATAATATTAAACTAAACTTAATTTTGTGACTACTTGTTGGTATTTTGACTCATTATATCCACTCTCAATAACATAAATGAAATAAATCGGATTACACTAGCTAGACAATGTTACACGATAAGAACCGTCATGTGATTAATTCTAATTCCAAAATTTGTCACAGGTACCTCCCGATCCAAGAGCATTCGAGAAACCCCGAAGAGCTTGCACTCCCCAATCGAACAGCCGACCTTTACCCGCCCCTCCCCCCGAACGGACCCCAGACGAGCGACCGACCCCCACCGAACCCCGGCCAATCCCCGACCGACCCGACAGACATATCGAGACGAGACAGACAGACAGACATCCGATCCCTGAAAGAAACGACCACAGAGTCCCCGAAAGACCCGCGCACGACACAAGAACGCACATAGAAAGACCAGAAAGACACATTCAGCCTTCAGAAAACAGAACGGACAGATTAGTACCGAATCTAGAATGCAGACAAGAGAGGCATCCGTTACCAGACAGCAGGCAACCGGAAAACAGATTAGAAAGACATCCTGTTCCGGAACCAAACCGTCATTTAGGGGAGAAAATTCCGGAACGGCATACGGAAAGGCATATTGAGTTTCGGCAACCACCGGAACGGCCTCCGGATAAACCGGAAAGGGGTAATGAATGGGAGAGGGTGGAGAGGGCTCCCCCTAGACAGAGGTCATTGCCCTCTACGACTAGTGGCAGTGTCGATCATCAACCTACTAAATCGACGACTATGCCGAAATTCCCTTCAGAAGAAGCGAAAGAACCCCCTTACGAAAATGTGAGCGTCGAGAAGAACGAATTGGCGGTTGGACGTAAGTTTGTTTATTTTTTAATATAGATATAAATTAAAATTAACAACATGTTATTAAACGCTATAGAGTAATTTAAATAAAAATCCATTAGTAGCTAATGATGACAGTACGTGATAACATTACGTGAAGGTATTTTTTGGCCTAAATACTACCTACGTCGTTGTGATGATTTTTTTAAAATGAAATTCTTGTATAGGCCGTATATGTTAACTCTAGTAAAAAAAATATGTTATTTCTATTGCAGCGAAGAAATTCAACCCACTAACGCACGACAAGCACGGAAGAAAGTACGCCGACAACGTATCGTACGAAAACATTAATTTGGATTACATCGCGCGCTTAGTAGGGGAAGGTTACCCGAAAGACATAGTTGTAAGAGCATTGGGTATCACCCGGAACGATTTAGAAATGGCCTGTGATATATTACATGAGTTTGGGTCGAAAGTACCGAATAAGTGTTAGGTATGAAACAAGATGAATTAAATGTACTGAAAAGGAAAAAAAAATGGTGAGTGCCATATATTTATTGTTTGTGGGAAGGAGAAAGAATGTGGCTAGTGCAAGTGACAAGGACCATACACAGATTTGTATAAGACTTCTACGTCATACTTTTGTTTGTCCGATAGTCGGAACGTAGGGGGTTATTTGTAAGAATCATTTCGTTGGTCGAATTTGTACATATTGATAGATTTTATCCGATTATTGGACAGCGAAAAGTATAACGTGAGCAGCTAGCCACGGTCCGTCTCTGCCAAATGGAAAAATGCCACTTATTCGAAGACATTGAATAACAAACTCTAAATTAAAGTTTTAAGGAATAAAATTCAACATAGCCGGAAGTTTACGTAGGTACTGCATTGGATTTTAATCCTTAATACTATACCAATTAGATTTCATTATTTAATAGTACAAGAAAGTACGCAAAGTTTATTCCGTTTGGCAGACCGTCTCACTTTAAAGAGTTGACTGTCTGAAGGAAGTAAAATTGTGATTGGGATACGAAATTCAATGTTAAGTCGACTCAATAGAGTCGTTTTTTCCTTAATGATTTGTCAATGACTTAATATGTGTACCTACGGTGTTTTTGCGAATTTACTTCGAAATTTTAATCTATGAGGAGTGTGTTTTGAAAAATACGACTTTTTACAATACGACGACGATTGTAATGTTTTCTTTTCCATATCGTTTCACGTTTTCTACGAAGGAATGTTTATTTAGCTCTTATAAGAACATCGATTAACGGACCACTATCAGTGATTGCCAATAGATGTTTATAACGATTCAAGTAATCATTAAGCCAATTATTATATATCCTTTAGTGCAACTTCATTAATTTCTTCGAATGACGAAAAATCCTGAAACCATACTATTACTTTTACTGCCATATGTCCAAAGGCAGAAAGCTCAAAATTAATTACTGGCGTGTAACTAAAAAATCTTAGATGAAGTATATTGCTGATACGTCAGTCCGTCAATATCGATAAGGCTGTGATAAATATATCTGTAAAACCTGATTTGAAAACAAAAGGTCTGTTTTTCATTACACCTCTCATAGAATTGATTGACACGCAATGTAAAGACAATTTGTACCTTATGAATGAATTGATAAGTCTGATTTTGGATGTTGGCGTGTAAAAAGACATTTAAAACTTTGTCTATTTGTATACAACATTTGAAACTTTGCTTGAAACATTGTGCATCGTTTAATGCGCGTTTTTTATATTTCTTAAATGTTTGTGACTTTTTAATACATTCTAAAATAAACGTTTCGCTTTTGGTAATAAATATCAGAATAACAGCTACCTGATGCGACGTACAAATCTGCCATTTTGACACAACAAGCAATACAGATTTCAATGTGCCTTTTTACCTGTTGAAGTCAGAACGTATTATCAGCAATTTTATGAAATGACTGGACAAACTATAAATCTTCAATTAAACGAGCTAGTATAAGTTAATTTTATATGCACCTTTTCAAAATTTATCCAGGTATTTCATTGAGGTTAATGGGATTTACTTATTTTTAACCGACTTCAAAAAAGGAGGAGGTTCTCAATTTGACGGAATCTTTTTTTTTATTGTACAACAGATTTATACTTAACTTTACAGACGCATGGCTAATTCATACAGAAACATCAAAAAATTATCGAGATCCTCACGAAAATTCTAGCGCGTATTTATATGAATCATCTTTGAAGATATTTAAAAAAAACTAAAAATGTTAACATGACACTTTTAGCGTGTTACAGTGGAATTTAAAAGAAAATGTAAATAGTAGGTCTCATATCAGACTAGTAGTTAAGTTAAAACCAAAAGTGTTTATTATATTATAGTTCATGAAAAGCATTAAACAATCTGTTTGGTAGCCTTTGGTATTATGTATGTTCTGTCTATTTTATTGATAAGATAATCGGATAGACGCATAACAAAAAGGCTAGTTTAATGATTTTACTGTTACAATATGAATTCTTTTGGTTTTGACTAGTTGTAGAAATCCCAATCATACCCATGATGTGTTCTTAAAAACACAAATTAAAATATAAACAGAGTTATGAAGTTAATAAGTACCTATCGTTTGCAATCAGCTTGGTTTCTGAAGTGTGATAGTATTATAGGTTTAAAATTGAACTTTAAAACATTAGTTGTAAGGCACTTTGCGTATACTATTTATTTAGCAACCATTATACCATTAGTCAACTCTTATTCCAGTGTTTTATTTTTATCAGTATTCATTTTACTCATATACAGTGATATAAGTCAAACTTGCATTGTAAATATTATAATTATTGTAAAATAATAACTTATATTTTCATAATAAAATTACTGTCTCAATCTACTTATAATAGCAATTCACATAGAATATATTTTTTCATATTTACGTGTATACCTATGTATAGTAAGAAAACATTTTGACACTTCAACTTATGACGTTAGCAATATCTTAAAAAAATATAGTGTTACAATTATAACTTTTTAAAATTAACGTTTTGTAAATATAATTATGACATTTCTATTTTTTTGGTATCATGCATTTTGCGAAACGATCTTCCTAAAATAAAAATAAAATGTAGATTTTAAAATTGAAATACCTATATTTAATTAATTTGGTGAGCTTATGTCGAAATGAAACGTTTTGGATCAAGATCTTTGTCTCTATGATATTTTTGTAAAAAACAAATACTTGTTATTAACTTATGAAAGTGATTTTGTAAAAAGCAATTTCTGGATTGCAAATATTTGTTTATACTTTCATTTAATTGCTAACACGTTAAAGCGCTTACTGGTACTCGACTGAATTTTAGGTTATAATGTATCTATCTAGTCTTAATATTTTTTTCGCTAATTCTTTTTTTAATAGATAAACGAAGGGGTTATTATATTATATTTAATCTTAAAAATACAATTTATTATAAAATAGAACTTAGATTTTACCCACAGACCCTTAGATCATACTTTATGAAAATACATATCCACCAGATTGCTAGTCAAAGTTTTGGCTTCGCTCATTTAAATATTACGATCTTCTGTAATATTTATTCGTGAGAAAAGCTGTTTGAGTAGATAATAATCGTAGGCCAGGGGTACACCCGACGATAGTAAATGATACTTGTATAATATTTAGATTGTAAACTTTAAACATGACTAAATTGCTACTAATTATGCCAAAAATATTCCAATATTGTTATTAACTTTAAAATCATATCAACGAGTGTACCCTTGCCTTGACATCCATTCTGTAAATTATAATTAATTTTTGTAAAGTTTTTAATATTTTTCACTATCATTTCTTATTGTATAATATTTAATTGTTGCAATTATTTTGTCACACGAGTATTGCTTGTAAAATTAGTAAGTAATGAATGAAATCGTATAATTATTATTTATGTTTAGTGAAATATTTTTTAACAATAACTAGGTAATAGTAATGCTAATGATTATATTCAAATAGAGATCGTAATCCTGTTGTTTTTTCTAATTGTTTCATCGTAAGCTGGGTATTTCTTTACCTTGTTTCATTGTTGTAATTAAAATAAATATATTCAGGACTATATAGAAGTATCAATTAAATCTTCTATTTCGTTTTGTAGAAGTTTCAAAGTAATTTAACTATTATTAAAGTGATAAATATTAAAATATATACTAGAAAAAAGCAACTGAGCAACAAAATGTCGCCCTGACGGGCGTCCCCCCCGTCAGGGCGACATGAGACTAGTTGCTTTTTTCTGGTATTTATCACATACAAATAGAATTGTAAAATGCAAAATTAAAAAGTTATAATTATTATTAAAGTGATTCTTGTTTCAACAAAAATACAATTTTTCAACAAAATTACGATCTCTTACAATCTCACAAACGTGTTAAGTCACCAGATAGTTCCTATAAATGAGAAAATGTGACCTGCCTTTTAAACAGACAAGTTAGTAAGGTTATGACCACAGAACACTAGAAAGTTATTAGAAGAAGCATGTATGGTATGACTGACTTGTTCTACACGATGTGAGTTCACGCGCAAGAAACGCTTCTAGATGATTCTCGAAAGCTCGAACCATTTCTTACACATGCGTGCAATAACATGTAAGCAAACGACATTTTAGTTCCATGCAGTAATATACCGTGAGACTTTTTTCGTGAGAAGGACTATACATTTGGCACTGAAAGAAATGTCCGAAAAGGCACGCTGCGAAAAAACGTGAAGATAAATGACGTTAAAAGAGATTTCTTATTTTTATGGACTGCTTTAGTGGTTTGTGGAAAAGGGAGGCGACGCGTGATAGTCAACTTACCACTTTTAACATAGCTTTTTGTTTTCTGTCGTTGTCTAAAATCGAAATAACAAAAATGACAATTCGCTGTACCCCACTTTAATTGTTCTGTTGCAACATATCGAAAGTTATGTGATGTCGATTGTACCTATATTTATTAATCTTTATAAATCTCAGCTCAGTTCGGCGAACTTAATCATTCGAGAAATATCAGTAACTGTCGATTAATGTCAACTACGGTTTATACATAATGTCAAAGGAGAAATGTATAGGCGGCGCCACACCCAGAACCTCCATTGATGAGACTACCCGTGTTTGGAAGGTGTTTGAAAGGTCATTGAAAGCACATCGATGATCCTGTGCCAATGCGCATCGAATTCTATCCCGGATCTCTAGCTATTCAAGGTTGTATATGCGCATCTTACTGGGCATTATAAAAACAATCTTAGTATTTTCTTATTATTTATTCTCATCTGACAAAGTCAAACAGTGGGTGACTTGGACGAATGTGGTTAATTCGTCCAAGGTATTTGATGACTAGGTACATCCTACGAGCTACAGATTACTGAGTATAAGAGCGATATCGCACTGCGATCATTCCGAATCCTTGAAAATTCATTCTGAAGTATGAGTAGTAGAACTATTTCTATGACTACTACGCTCTACGTATATATATAGAGTGTTTAAAATCGGACCGAAATCGAAATATACAAGCGTTCATATGGAACAGTATTTCGGGTACTTCGGTCCGTCAATATTCTGCTCTGAATTGAAGGCAGGAGCGATTTCGCATTGTGTCCGATCCGAATCCCCGAAAATTCATTCCGAGTTAGTCATAAAACGAGTTGTACCTGAAATCCGTCATTCTCAATAATTCGGGTCGGATGCAACAAGCAATTTGTAAATTTTCTGGATTCGTATTTCCATTGATTCGGAACGGATGTAGAAGAAGACTATGACGAAACATGATTCTAACAAGAAACCAACACAAAAAGCACTGCCTTAGCCCAAAATCCGAAGGGTGTGGTTAGTTAAGTGTTGTTACAAGAGGGCGCAGCGGCACCACGACGTATCTGTTAAACCCGTATTTTATTTTTGTATTTTGTATTTGTAAATGGAACAGCGTTAAATACCCACCGTTTGATTTTTTCAGATGAGAATAAATAATAAAATACTAAGATTGTTTTTATAATGCCCAGTAAGATGCGCATATTCAAGCTTGAATAGCTAGAGATCTCCGGGATAGAATTCGATGCGCATTGGCACAGAGGATCATGGATGTGCTATCTTTCAAACAAGGGTAGTCTCATCAATGGAGGTTTCTGGGTGTATTTTGCCCACCAACCTTTCTTCAGACGATTCCTAACTCAACAGCTTACGTCGTTAAGTTTAAAGTAGAATGGAGAAATTTGATCGTGCCTGTAAAGGCTGGCCTGCTGTTGACCGTACACAATATAATAGACAACAGGCAAAAGCACAGTTTAATCATAAACACTCGTTGCACTCGGCCGATATAACGCGCTCACTAACACACACGCCGCTCGCTATCGTAACACCACAAACCATATCGAGATAGACGAAAAGAGCGCTTCAAACTGTATGAGATACTAGAGTATCGAATTTATCGCTCCTACGAAAGAAGTCACGAGCGAAATTTAAGTGATGGGAAATGTTATTGGCGCGTTCTTGCAAGAAAGCACTGCACAATTAACCATTTCTGTTTCTGAGTAACGTGTGTTTTCACGGCAACAGTCTTAAGCGGACTGATTTAGGTCGGAAAACTGACCGTGGATCAAACTTACTTTTGTCACGCATGGTATAGGTACAGTTTTACCGTCTATCTCGATGTAGATCTGTGCGCTACACGGCCGGCCCCTCGATCTAACTGGTTTTCACTGGTAAAACAGTAACGAGCGCACGTGTGGCGGCGTGTGTCTGTGTGAGTTCGTTATTTCGGCCGTTTGCTGGCAGTGCGAAGACTTTACATTGTGGCAATATCTTATTTTTATGAATATTTCAAGTTAAAGGATAGTATGACTTGGTTACTGCAACTTTAATACCTCAAGCTGTTAATTTGTTATATAAATTACAGCGATAAAGGCCAGTCAATTCTTAGACTACACATTATTGTTCTTTAAACAAGGCACGAATATCATAACCATTTTTATTACTTTTTTTTGGGTTAGGTATTTATTCCTAGGATTGACATAAAACACGAAAATATACTGCTTAATACTTTATTCTCGTGACTATATTAATTTATAGAAATGCATAAACAGCGCTAAGAATCGCATGCTATTTTTAAAATGCGATCAGTGGGGAGTGAAACGAAACATTACTTTAAGCGTGCTTTAAGGACTGTCAATTTTGTTATCAAAATTTATAAATTAAATTTTAGAATCATGTTCGTTTTCAGTTATTATTTTGTTGATGGCACAGTCATGTTTTGGATATTGTTCGGTATGTTGATTTTTTGTTATGGTGGATTTGTATGAAATGGTAATCACTTAAAATAAGGAATTTGTCATCAATATAGCGAAAACTACAGATCTTGGAATGTAATATTGCGAAAAAAATATTGTGGCCTACAAAATGTCATAGTCATCATAATTCGTCTTCACTAAAATTGATTAAGTACAAACGAACTATCATTAATTATTGTATTTCTTTAATTAATTTGAAATCAAATATAATTATTGGTTATGTTGGTGGTTTGGAGTTATCAACCATGAAGCTAAGAGTAGTAGTATAGTTAGTTCAGAGTTTAAATCTGTAAAAAAAATGTTATGGGTATTTCGAAAGTGTGCTGATTATAGTTTCCTTCCTTCCCTATAAAAAAGGAAATTCGTCTAGAGCATTGGACCGGATTTCCAAAGGTCGCGGGTTCGATTCCCGTCTGAGAATTCACTTGTGGCCGAGTTAATTTTTTCCAATATTTTTCTATTAAAAATTTACCATAGTATAAAAATAGCATTGAAAAATGCAAAAATTACAAAATCATAAAAGGAAATTCGTATCCTTAAAAAATCACGACCACCGAACGATATTAAATATTGAAAATATTTTTGGTCTCGGCAGGGAGGGATCAGATTAAATTAAAATAAAAAACATCTCTGAATTTAAAATTATTTTCTATCTGATCCTCGGGGGTCAGGGATTGAGAAAACTCGCTAATGGTACTATCGCTTTGCCACCCAATTCTAAATAGCATTTAATAATTTGAATGTAAGGTTTTTGAAAACGATCATTCTAAATCAATTTTAGTGTGGACGAGGGTAAAATATTTAAAAAAAGCAGCAGTTAGAGCCATCGAATATTATTTGCTAAAATGTAAAAGACGGAAAGTTTCGGGTTGGTCTTGTTTTACGCTTTATTAAGATAATATGTTGCAAATATATTTAAGTGAAATTAATTGCGTTGTTTCATTAGATCATCTCTTTTTTTATTCCTCATATCATTCTCAGGATAAGTCTTTCAAATGAAAATTATGGATTTGATTAGATCAGAAAAATAGCGTTCAATTAATTTTTAATTTCTTTAAAAGAAAACCAATTGAACTCAGTCAGAAAATTCTCTCTATTTATTTCTTAGTACCGAGGTAAGTACCGTTCACATTTCATAAAAAAATGACGCTGAATAAGTTTTCTATCATAATAGTGATTCTCTTTTATATCCAATTATCTAAGAAATCGATGAAAACGCCAATAAAGTTTTAATTGGAAACAGAAAATTGTGATTACAACAGTACAGTGATCTCGTCACACGATGTTACTGCGAAAATGTTGGTTATAATTCTTGTTTCATTTATTCAGGTAAGAATTGAATGGAAAAATAATTATTCATATTGATGTTGATTTTGAATGATCCTTTAATAAATAAGTGGGACCAACTGACCAACTGACCCCGAAACAGTATTAGACCAAAGTATAATGGAATATTTTCCAAAATGCAATTAAATATGCAGTGGCTTAGTAGATTCGATTACGAGTACAGTGGTTTAGAAATGGCCCATAGGACCATATTAGGGTTGGACCACATGTATCAGCACGCTTTCGCCTTTTCCGTCGCCCTATCCTTTTCTGTCGCTCTACCACTGGTAGGTGTGGTCCAACCCTTATTAGACCAATTTCGCATGAAATGGAGACACTTTAATACCTACCGATAGAAACTAAAAGCAGGAAAGGGGAAATATCCCAGCACATTTACAATGATTTACTTATATCTCTCTTCATGTAGCTACATACCACTCAGTCGCCATTTAGATAAAGTTTTTAGATACATTGCAAAAGAAATGAATATTTTTCAAACTATTTTCACTTAATTTTCAGCTCACCAACCCATCGCCGTTGAATTTTCCGAAACATATAGATTTACAAAAATTAGGTGAAGTCGTTTTCAACAACGAGAAGTATAATGTGTTAAAGCCTACTACTCACGTCATAACGGACCATTTCGAGGATACCATGCTTCGTAGGGATTCTCAGATCTCATCCAAAAGAGTATTTATCGACAATAATGGATTCAGACATTACTGGAGTGGCTTTGAAGATGGTGCAATAGTGGCAGATGATAAAAGAAAGTCTGGTGTTAAAAGGAATGAAACTGAGGTACAACTAAAAGCTGCTAATACTAAAACAGTAAAAAACGTAACTACAGTCAGCAAGTACAACGGAAAGCATCCAAAAAGGATACAAGATGTGCCACTTGAACCTATAACTCCTTCAACTCTAATTCTAAGACAAGCTCAGGGCAAAGCGATGACTATAGCTAAGACAACGTTTTTCTGCCCTTTCATAGGAGTAATGACTATGCATTCACGTTTGGATTAAATTGTTTTAAGTAGGACGCACAAGACGATTTTGATAACTATAAAATTATTTGATAGTTAACAATCTGCATTGCAATTTGATAAGAAAGGCTGGATAATTGACCGAAAAAGTTGCAGAGTATGTTTTAGCAAGGTGATATGAATTTTAGAAATTAAAAGATTTATAGTTGACAGTGTTCACGATATACATATTTACTAAAATGTAATTTCCATAAAATATTTTATTTAAAACCATTACAAAACTATCACTTAGCAATTTTATTTTTTTCTCCAGAACCATTCATAAGCCTTCTATTGAATCTTCTTGTCATGTACGGATCAGTATCTTCTTCATCCAATTTGTATCTGTCGAAGGTGCCCATAAAGCTATCCAGGGCACTTTTGAACGCTCGCCTATAACTTGTCACAGGCATTTTTTCTCTAAGCATCACTACTGGTTCGAAGGGTATGATCATTCCTGCTGCTGTAGCTATCAAAGGTATGAGAGGAGGAGGAAAATAGTATGTGACCAAATCCATTGCTCCATTTACCATACAAGTCCCAATATTCCTTAAAACCATGCTGATTTTCGGTATCGATATTATCCTTATTATCGGTTTTGTTATCATATTCTTAATTTTTGTGAAAAATGTCTCTTCATCCTTACGTATCAATGCTGTTCTTCTGCTCTCGGTGAAATTTGGAAGGACTTCGTTATCCTCAGTTGTGATGTTAGGTGGTAACACTGTTGCATTGGGATTTACGATATCTACTATTAATGTCGAGTTTGCATATTGATCAGTTATTTCTAGCTGTTCTTGAGGCTGAAATATGTTAAGATTTTTTATTGTTTCAGTGTTTGATTGATTAATGACTTTGATGAACTCGATAGCGCAGTGGTTTGTGCAATTGACTGTTGTGGTGGTTTGTGATATTAATGCAATGGACGGTTACGGGATGTATGGCCAAAAATTTATTAGCTCGAGCTCCTCCTAGCTTCGTAAGACACTTTAAGCGTTGGTCCTGGCTGCATTTGCGATCGTTAACAGCCACCAATCTTAATTAGGTTCACTAGCCAACAACTATAGCAAAAGCTGTGCTAGTTGGGATTTGTTGCTTTCATCACAATCACAACAATTTTTTTTTATTTTCTTCTAATATTTAGGTATATTATTCTAGCTATACCTACTAGAGCGTCAAGCTAGTGTGATGTCAAGTTAGCGTGAAGTTGAACTAGCATGATGTGGAGCTAGAATGCTGTCAAATTAGCATCGTCAAGTTTCTCAACTATCGAATTACCTGTAAAACCTGTTATAAGAAGAGCTAGCTCACTATTTAATTTATCTTTAGAAGTAAGTAATAGATAAGTCAAACGGACATAATTACTTACAGTAGAACTCACTGAAAAGATTGTGTAACAAATGCAAATTAATAATATAAACGAAATATAAAGTCCTTGAAAAATCTTAACATTCCTTAAGAAAATCATAACGCATTCATAGCTTTATTTAGAGTCGATGAAATACGATCTATATGTTGAAACTATGAGACCGTGGTTTATCGAAAAGGTAATAAAATATTCGTGTTTATTCACAAATAATAAATATATTGCTGTGTACTACAGTTAACATCAAATAGAAAAGTTAACTTTAATGATAACATATTATCATTAGTTGATTTAGTAGGGAGATAATGTTAAAGTTTAATAACGCTTCCTTCTTCCCCTTTTCCCTAATTTCAAACTCAACTAAAGTAAATTAGAACCGAACTAATAACAATGGATTATTAGAGAATGGATGTATTAGAGTGGATAAAGTAGTGTATGAAACTGCACATAACTTGTACATTAAGTATTCTGTGACATAACTAAGTAGGTACGTAGGTATATAGTAAAACAAAACAAAAGCTGATGAGTAATAGGATTATGTTAGTCGAAGACTACGTCACATACACACTACGTTAATAAAAATAAGTAAATTTTTTTTTCAATCAAGTAAGGAGAAACAGCATAGAATTACATTAACAAAAGTAGGCAAGCACTAGACCACTAAAGCGTCTTGATAGTAGGAGATTTCTAGTATTAAAATCTAGTTTCCAAAATTAATGTTTTTTTTTTATAAATATCAATAATTATTCTTCATCATTCAGTATTTCGTGATTGACTGTACTTGCTTCAGTTCTTAATAACATTGATCCAATAAAATGTTTGGAATTGCTCATGCTTAAAAAAAACTGCAGTTATTACAGATAGACCAGTAATATCTTCTAGACAGTCTTATTAAAAGGTAAGGGGATGTAAGAGCTATGTCCACATTGTGCTCTTTCTTCTTCAACTTTCGTCATCTTTTCAATCAACTTTCGCTTGGCGTATTCAATTATTGAATATTCTGATGATATGATGAAAATTATTTCAATTGATCACTTTTTGCTTAAATGTTTTACTAAATTCGTCTTCAACCACATGAAATAAATCATTATAAAGATAATTAGATTCCATAATAGGAACTGGTAAAGACTCAATTTTATTAATCACATTGTTTCTAAATTCATCTATGCCCTTTTTAGTTATTGGCCTGCATACCATTTTCCGCTTAGGACAGACATGATGGTGCTCTATAGAGGCTTGCTGTCTATGTGCTGTCTTGCTATAGAGTGTTGTTCTGGATGTCACTACTGTGTCAAGCAGAACATGCGTGCAGCAGCATGCGTCCCTAGCTTGCTGCTTTTTACCGAGTTTGGTATAAAGACTGTGCGTTTTTAGTGATAGCTTTATTTAATTATTTTTTAATCTGCTCTGTAATGCCACCTGAGTACCATTATGTGGTGTACCAATAAATATTTTTCTTTCTACATACATATATACATACATACATCAACGTAGGTGACGCCAATATAAGAATCTGTCTAGTAATAGTTCTAGTAATTTGAGTGTCTGACAGCAATTACAGCGCATACATAAAGGGCATGCCTCACTTCCGCGGTTGACTGCGCTGCTGTGATGCATGCCCTTGCTGAACAAAAAGGACACAGTGTGGATATGAACATACCTTCTATTGATTAGTAAACAATATATAGGTACTTATATCTATTGTTGATCTAGAAACCAATTTCAGAAGTTAAATTATAAAGGCAACGCGTTAGTTATTTTCAGTAACAGCAGTCGGAAAAGTTCGCGGACTTTTGCGTTCAAACGCATGAATTTTGCGTGTTATATTTCTGGCAACACTGAATTTAGACAGGAAAGTAATTTGTTTGACAGCTGACTTTCTGATAATAGCGATGAAATTAAAACAAATTGTGTGTCTTACTTATTATCCATATTTTTAATAATTTTGAAATGGAAGTTATTATGAGGAAAAAAAATAGATTCGTTTTTCATTTTTTTTTCGGTAGGAGTCTGAATGCTGCTAGTGCTTAAAAAGAGATTTATAATATTTATGGAGAAGATGCTTTGTCGAAAACTATTGCAAAAAATGGCTCAGCAGATTCAGGTCTGGTAATTTTGATGTTAAAGATGTTCCTCGCTGTGGTCGTCCCATCAAAGTAATAATACGATAAAAGTGTTCGAAAACGATCTTGGTCTAATGGTCGAAGCAAGATGAGCCATCGTTAATTAACTCACTCCGAACAAAGTCATGTTGTGTGTATGGTGGGACTGGAAAGGCATTGCGTATTACGATCTTTTGCCACATGGCCGATATCTACTGTTTAGAATATCTGAAACAAGCTATTAAGAAAAACGCCTAGAGTTAATGAATATACTTATAAGGTGTTGTCTTGGACGAATTAATTCGTCCAAGGGTGTTGTCTTCCATCAGGACAATGCTTGACCACATACATTGAGAAATTTTACTGCATCCTGCATACATTTCAGACATAGCAACTTTGGATTATCATTTATTTCGCTTTTTACAATACTCTTTAAATGAAGTAAAATTGCTTTCTAGGGAAGACTGTATAAATCAATTAAATCAGTTTTTCTCAAACTTATATATAAGGATAATAGGAAATATTGTCATTATTTTCGAAAAAGGAAAAGGTGATGTATCGAATTTACGGACAAAGAAAATCAAATCCATTGCAGAAGCTCTTTTTGAATTCCTCGCCCTCGACTTAGTGAAGTCGTCGCCTACGGCTCGGCCTTTAAACTCATACTCGACCTGCAATTGCCTATTTCACGATCTTTGCAATAATGTACTATATTTGCTAGTTTCTACTAGTTTCGCTCATAAACCCCAAAAATTTTATAGCTGAGAGATAATGGTTCTGTCAGAAAAATGGCGTAAGATTGTCGAATAAAATGGACAATAAACATTCAACAACAAACTTCATTCAATAAAAATTTCATGTAACTGTTTTTTTTATTGTTTTTACTACAAAAAGGCCGCGAACTTTTTTCCGACTACCTTTTATTTTATTGCTCTGGTAATAATATTTATTACTTAATTACGCAAAAACAGCTGATCGGATTTGGATGAAATTTGACACACCTACAATAAATTTAATATTTTTTAAGTCTGTAAAATTTTATAGTTTTGACCGCGGTCAATTGTTTCAAGATTTTTCGAGTGACCTTGCAAGCAAAGTCATATGCAGTCGCTATAGTCATCAAAACTAACATACCTACACCCTTTATTGTCATTTCAGGCTGCAGATTAAAACGAATCGAAACACAAATCGGCATAAACGTGCGTGGCGGTTGTTTTTTTAATTATAAAAACGGTTTATGGTATGTTACGATAACGGTACATATCGAACGTGCGCTTACTGAGACTGCGGAAATGAATATATTTTTAATCTGCGTGCTTCTGATTGCTTCGGCGTTTGCCGCACCGCAGGTATGATCTGATTGTGAAATTGAAAGTTCAGCTAAATGTAAGATATATATCCCTAAAAGTAAATTAATTTCCTTTGTCCGTCTGCACTAATAAATTCATTTCTTTATCCTTCTGTCATTTTTAGGTATCTAGAAAGAGTCTTAAATTCGTCTCATTCAAATAATTGTACACTGTAACTTTTTCGCTATTATGGTAAATTTTAAATAGAAAAAAATTGGAAAAAAATTTACTCGGCCACAAGTGAATTCATTTCGCTATTAATCAATAAAAATATAAAATGACATAAGGTGAGGTGGGGTAAGACTAACATAGTTTTATGCCAGTAAGTGTAGTTTGGATTTCATTGCTAAATTGTTTATTATACCTTTGAACTTAATATGACACTGATAGAAAGAGATCATAATTTTCCATATAAATGTGAATATATTTCTATTAATGTGTCCAAAACGGTTATAATAAACAAACTAGTTATTAAGTAAAACTGTTAGTCTTCCCTCACCAAAAGGGGTAAGACTAACAGTAACGAATTTTCATTCAAAACATAGACTTTTGTTGTGATTGATTAAAAGCAAAATTTACAATAAATATAATTTGAACTCTATCACAAAGGAAAATGATTAAATTTGGTACAAAAACTTTGTTTATAATGATTTGGGGTAAGACTAACATATAAACGGAATCAGAGGTAAAGAACCTTTAAAGTGTCATTGACAAGATATGAATAGTTTTCAATTTTCATTATTAGATATAAATAATTAGACAGAGTTAAGTGTAAATCGAAGAAAATTTTATTGAATGAACACGTTATTGCAAAAGAAACATTTTTCTTTAAAGTAGGTAATTTGTTTTTGCTTATATTAGCTTACATAATAAAAAAGTATGGCACTTAGTAGTAGGTAATCATAATATATTATTTATTAACAAACAGTTTTTAAAATTTTAATGTTTAATAGTTGGTACCTAACTAATCGATAGGAACTTTTGCATAATTTAAAATAACAACTTTCGTCATGGTACGACAAATTATGGCACGTGTTATTAAGTCTTGAAAACGTGATACCTAACTACTTAAATTTTACTCAAAATCAAATCTTATAGATCGATAGGAACTTTGCTTAAAATTAAAATAACAATTTCGTCATGGTACGACAATTATGGCACTTAGTAAATATTGTAAGAATGACAAAAAAGTTATTTTATTAGGAACAAAAATACCTCAATTAAAATGTTTATTACATCTCACTTGGGGGAAGACTAACATACGATAGACTTGCCCCGATAAAACTGGTAGCCTTACCCCACTTTCATATTTCTAAGTTATGTTTTTGTGTAGCTGAATACAAAAATCCCTCTGTTTAATGTTCAATTGATACAATAAACAAAAATCTCTATTATTATTTAAGCTACTTACGATCAGTAGGCTTATTACGAGTTTGGCAAACTTGACGTTACAGTAAACGTTAACGTAAAATGTAGCTCTGTCTCTTTCTTATTTAGCGACTGTTTTACCGACATGAGCAGTGTATCCGATAGTCTACGCTCACGAGTCCTGTAAATGTCATGTTAAGCAAACTCGTAATAGGGGTACAGAACACTTTTATTGTAACACTTTTACTCGAAAAATTTAATAAAAACGACGACACAACAATCAACGGTTATTTTTTACACACCTGTCAAAATTTTACGTCGTTATGTTGGCAAAACTGACAAGTATCAGCGACATCTACACGTTAAATTGAGACCTTTTACATGTTTACTGTTTTATCGACATAGATAACTAGACAAGAAAGCTAGATATAATAAAGTGTTAGTCTTTCCCCGGTGATAGCGATACCTCACCTTATGTAATTATAAAACTATTAAAAACAATACAAATACAAATTCGTAGAAAATTGCAACGTGAGGTCGTGCTACGAGCTACGAGTATATTGCTACGAGCTACGAAGACCTTGTCTTTTTTATTTTACTGACTTATCGCTCAAAGGCTATCAATACCTATCGGTTTTGTGGGATACTTGTCTTTCTGTATATAAATGTAATGTCTGTAACTATAAATGCAAGGTAGACCTGGATAAGCTACAGAGCTTATCATGCTATGGGATTGCGTAAGCTAATCGTATTCATTTGACAGTTCATATTGTATGTCATTAGTGTCAAATTCCATACAAAATGCGGCCGATCGAATACGATATGAACTGTCAAATGAATACGATTGTCTTTACGCAATCGCACCCCAGGTCTACCTTGCATTTATAGTTTATAGTGCAGTCAACAGCACTTCAAACGTTATACTCTCGAGGACTAACTGTCGAACCTGACGCCACAATAGAGATAGCTAAGGCAGTACTGTCAAGAGGTTCGCAGTGCAGTCAGTCACGAGTACCGCGTTGAGACGTTGTGGCGCGTCTGTATGAGTGCGCTCGTTTCGGACGTTTGAATGTAGTTACAGTTCTCCTTTAGCTTATATCTACTGTGCTGACGTGCTGTTGAATGTACTTAAGCTTATATCTACTGTGCTGACGTGTTGTTGATTATACACTTTTACATCTTAAGTTTTGGCGCACACTGTTTATTGAAATAAAACAACATTTACTAATTATAAAAGCGCATGTATTTCACGAACTAATATCTAATTTTCCGTATTTTTTAGTTTTCCCGTCGCTTCGGCACCTTTTCAACTGCCGTGGACATACGGTCAATTAGATTTTAGTTAGAGAAATACAGCACGTATAAAATCCGGTAAACATTAAACATCCGGAAAAAAAAATCATTTAAATATACACTTTGTTTCTGTTTTCCTCAGGTTCCGTATGACTACATACCGATCGGGCGGGAGGCGCGGCGCGACGCCCCCGCCCCGCACCCCTCTGACATAAGCCTCACCTACGAGAAACTGTTCCCGTCGAGACGAAAGTGGATTGACGCTCCAGTGGATTGAGGAACCAATCCAATCTATCAGAACGTTTGAGGAATTAAAGCTGACTGTTTGAAAATGTCGTGTTTTTCTTTTTTAACCTCTCAGACCCCAGATTATTTCTGGTTCCGGTGTCCTGCTAGCAATGCTAGCTGATGATTTTTTTTTTACGGAAAGAATAGCATTGACAGGTGGTGCAGGTGTATCGCAAGTGGTAGGACTTTATCAAATCTTTATCGTATCTTATACAATATATAAAGATACACACTAAAGATACCAAGAATAGTTACAACAGATATTAAAGACTAGATTTCATTGCGTATTTCATTACGACTAAAGTGGATTGACGTTCCGGTACATGGACGAACCAATCCGATCCGATCATTTGAGGAATTTAAAGTTGAAATGTGATGAAATTGATGAAGGACGTTGTCAATGGCAGGTAGTAAACCGGTTTTCATGGTTTCAGGTTTGGAATTCGCTTCCCAGCTAAGTTAATGTAGAGGAACAACTTTTTTACAGTCTCAATCTTAGTGTTTGTAGCACAGTTGCTGCTGATATCCATAACAAAGGTGTTAATTTCGGACAGCTGTGCATTTTAGATTTTAAAGCGTTGGGTTGAATTTTTATATTTTCTTAGTGACAAATTAATGTAAAATAGTGACAATTAAGGATGAACAAATGATGATTTTCCTGCGAGAGAATACAGGTTAATTAATTTCATTTCCTAACATATCTCTTGCTCTTGTATGTACATTGGAAGTAACCCACATTTTTGGTTTATTGTTGACAGTCAGGTACTTACTCAAAAGGTAATAAAAAAGAAAACAATATTAGACAGCAAGCTTTACACTTTAATAAAAAAATACAATACAAATTACTAACTAACAATAACAGTACCTACATTTTAGTACTAACGCGAATGCTCAAACAATTTGATCTCATAAAGAATAAAAAACTCGAAATTAGCATTGCACTATGGCGTTAGATGTTGTTAAGTTTTTCAAAAACTCTTAGTGGGATAAATTACGCCAAGAATTAAAGTGGAAATTACGATAAAGGGGCAAAGATGTTTTTACATTCTAATTCTAACATTTCGAAATGAAGTCGTTTTAATACAAAACTTTTCAACTGCCAAATGACATTAGTTTTCTTTTGTTTCTGGCTTTGGCGTACCGGTGATTAAGAATGTTTGTCCCTAGTGTTATTGACTTATCTACAGGTATTCTGGTTTGATGATTTAGTGTCCACCTCCGAATCGGAGCAGGCTGCTCACGAGACCTTGAACATCAATGTTCGATGGTACGGGTGCGGCCATTTCGGCGTATTTCGACGTGAAGTCTGGGGCGGCTACCCTCGTCTTCGCGTCTTGGTCAGCCTGGGAAAAATGCAGCTTATTTAAAGTAACAGCATACAAAATTATGTCCCTTTTAATATTGGGATGGATGTAGCACGTTTGTTCCCAACGAGTCATACTAAATCCTATGACATTGTAACTCGTTGGGATAACAATTTAAAAAAATATTCTCAACGAGTCACACCCCGTAGGTATGGAATAGTTTTAGTTGAAAATACAAGGGTCCATAGCTAACCAGCCGTGTGACGGCCTAAGATAACAAGTGTCACCACTCCCTTACATGCCTGGGATGTCGTAAGAGTCGACTAAGAGGCTCGACGCATTGATCAACTGTGCGAGAGAAGGAAAACTTGAAACAAACCCTCTACCAACCCGTCTGGCCAGCGTGGTAGCACTACAAAAAAATAGTTGGAGGTTATTTTGTTAGTACTTACATCATCACACTGTTGGAAAAATATTTTTTTTAAGTAAATGTTAAATAAAATGTGTCTTATTGGTTAAGTTAAGTTTCTTTGTGGCTTTCCACGTATTGTGTGTGGGTGAGATTTCAAAGCAGTAAGTATCAATTATTCAACGTCCTCTTTCCTTGCAAAATCTACTAACAGACTTTCTAATTGTTAACTTTGAGAATATTTTTATTTTGGATTCATCTAGGAAAATGTTCACTAGTAGAGTTTTTTAGGAAGCTTTATTTATAAAGTAATATATATATATATATATATAAGAAGAAAACGTTTATATCACTATACATAGAATATTAAGAGGTGTTTTTTTGAATAATAAATTATTTTTTTAACCTTAGTACTTTCCGAGAAATAGTTTCTCAAAAAAACTCCACTGATCAACCGGGAAGTTCCTCGATTGTACACCTTTAAAGTGTCATTGACAAGATATTTATAGTTTTCAATTTTCATTATTAGATATAATTAATTAGACAGAGTTAAGTGTAAATCGAAGAAAATTTTATTGAATGAACACGTTATTGCAAAAGAAACATATTTTTTTAAAGTAGGTATTTTGTTTTTGCTTATATTAGCTTACATAATAAAAAGTATGGCACTTAGTTACTACCTACTGGTAATCATAATATATTATTTATTAAAAAACAGTTTTAAAATTTTAATGTTTAATAGTTGGTACCTAACTAATCGATAGGAACTTTTGCATAATTTAAAATAACAACTTTCGTCATGTTACGACAAATTATGGCACGTGTTATTAAGTCTTGAAAACGTGATAACTACTTAAATTTTACTCAAAATCAAATCTTATAGATCGATAGGAACTTTGCTTAAACTAAAATAACAATTTCGTCATGGTACGACAATTATGGCACTTAGTAAATATTGTAAGAATGACAAAAAGTTATTTTATTAGGAACGAAAATACCTCAACTAAAATGTTTATCACATCTCACTTGGGGGAAGACTAACATACGATAGACTTGCCCCGATAAAACTGGTAGCCTTACCCCACTTTCATATTTCTAAGTTATGTTTTTGTGTAGCTGAATATTACAAAAATCCCTCTGTTTAATGTTCAATTGATACAATAAACAAAAATCTCTATTATTATTTAAGCTACTTACGATCAGAACACTTTTATTGTAACACTTTTACTCGAAAAATTTAATAAAAACGACGACACAACAATCAACGGTTATTTTTTACACACCTGTCAAAATTTTACGTCGTTATGTTGGCAAAATTGACAAGTATCAGCGACATCTACACGTTGAACCTTTTGCATGTTTACTGTTTTATCGACATAGATAACTAGACAAGAAAGCTAGATATAATAAAGTGTTAGTCTTTCCCCGGTGATAGCGTTACCCCACCTCACCTTATGTAATAATTATAATACTATTAAAAACATTACAAACACAGCTTCGTAGAAAATTGCAACGTGAGGTCGTGCTACGAGCTACGGGTATATTGCTACGAGCTACGAAGACCTTGTCTTTTTTTTATTTTACTGACTTATCGCTCAAAGGCTATCAATACCTATCGGTTTTGTGGGATACTTGTCTTTCTGTATATAAATGTAATGTCTGTAACTATAAATGCAAGGTAGACCTGGATAAGCTACAGAGCTTATCATGCTATGGAATTGCGTAAGCTAATCGTATTCATTTGACAGTTCATATTGTATGTCATTAATGTCAAATTCCATACAAAATGCGGCCGATCGAATACGATATGAACTGTCAAATGAATACGATTGTCTTTACGCAATCGCACCCCAGGTCTACCTTGCATTTATAGTTTATAGTGCAGTCAACAGCACTTCAAACGTTATACTCTCGAGGACTAACTGTCGAACCTGACGCCACAATAGAGATAGCTAAGGCAGTACTGTCAAGAGGTTCGCAGTGCAGTCAGTCACGAGTACCGCGTTGAGACGTTGTGGCGCGTCTGTATGAGTGCGCTCGTTTCGGACGTTTGAATGTAGTTACAGTTCTCCTTTAGCTTATATCTACTGTGCTGACGTGCTGTTGAATGTACTTAAGCTTATATCTACTGTGCTGACGTGTTGTTGATTATACACTTTTACATCTTAAGTTTTGGCGCACACTGTTTATTGAAATAAAACAACATTTACTAATTATAAAAGCGCATGTATTTCACGAACTAATATCTAATTTTCCGTATTTTTTAGTTTTCCCGTCGCTTCGGCACCTTTTCAACTGCCGTGGACATACGGTCAATTAGATTTTAGTTAGAGAAATACAGCACGTATAAAATCCGGTAAACATTAAACATCCGGAAAAAAAAAATCATTTAAATATACACTTTGTTTCTGTTTTCCTCAGGTTCCGTATGACTACATACCGATCGGGCGGGAGGCGCGGCGCGACGCCCCCGCCCCGCACCCCTCTGACATAAGCCTCACCTACGAGAAACTGTTCCCGTCGAGACGAAAGTGGATTGACGCTCCAGTGGATTGAGGAACCAATCCAATCTATCAGAACGTTTGAGGAATTAAAGCTGACTGTTTGAAAATGTCGTGTTTTTCTTTTTTAACCTCTCAGACCCCAGATTATTTCTGGTTCCGGTGTCCTGCTAGCAATGCTAGCTGATGATTTTTTTTTTACGGAAAGAATAGCATTGACAGGTGGTGCAGGTGTATCGCAAGTGGTAGGACTTTATCAAATCTTTATCGTATCTTATACAATATATAAAGATACACACTAAAGATACCAAGAATAGTTACAACAGATATTAAAGACTAGATTTCATTGCGTATTTCATTACGACTAAAGTGGATTGACGTTCCGGTACATGGACGAACCAATCCGATCCGATCATTTGAGGAATTTAAAGTTGAAATGTGATGAAATTGATGAAGGACGTTGTCAATGGCAGGTAGTAAACCGGTTTTCATGGTTTCAGGTTTGGAATTCGCTTCCCAGCTAAGTTAATGTAGAGGAACAACTTTTTTACAGTCTCAATCTTAGTGTTTGTAGCACAGTTGCTGCTGATATCCATAACAAAGGTGTTAATTTCGGACAGCTGTGCATTTTAGATTTTAAAGCGTTGGGTTGAATTTTTATATTTTCTTAGTGACAAATTAATGTAAAATAGTGACAATTAAGGATGAACAAATGATGATTTTCCTGCGAGAGAATACAGGTTAATTAATTTCATTTCCTAACATATCTCTTGCTCTTGTATGTACATTGGAAGTAACCCACATTTTTGGTTTATTGTTGACAGTCAGGTACTTACTCAAAAGGTAATAAAAAAGAAAACAATATTAGACAGCAAGCTTTACACTTTAATAAAAAAATACAATACAAATTACTAACTAACAATAACAGTACCTACATTTTAGTACTAACGCGAATGCTCAAACAATTTGATCTCATAAAGAATAAAAAACTCGAAATTAGCATTGCACTATGGCGTTAGATGTTGTTAAGTTTTTCAAAAACTCTTAGTGGGATAAATTACGCCAAGAATTAAAGTGGAAATTACGATAAAGGGGCAAAGATGTTTTTACATTCTAATTCTAACATTTCGAAATGAAGTCGTTTTAATACAAAACTTTTCAACTGCCAAATGACATTAGTTTTCTTTTGTTTCTGGCTTTGGCGTACCGGTGATTAAGAATGTTTGTCCCTAGTGTTATTGACTTATCTACAGGTATTCTGGTTTGATGATTTAGTGTCCACCTCCGAATCGGAGCAGGCTGCTCACGAGACCTTGAACATCAATGTTCGATGGTACGGGTGCGGCCATTTCGGCGTATTTCGACGTGAAGTCTGGGGCGGCTACCCTCGTCTTCGCGTCTTGGTCAGCCTGGGAAAAATGCAGCTTATTTAAAGTAACAGCATACAAAATTATGTCCCTTTTAATATTGGGATGGATGTAGCACGTTTGTTCCCAACGAGTCATACTAAATCCTATGACATTGTAACTCGTTGGGATAACAATTTAAAAAAATATTCTCAACGAGTCACACCCCGTAGGTATGGAATAGTTTTAGTTGAAAATACAAGGGTCCATAGCTAACCAGCCGTGTGACGGCCTAAGATAACAAGTGTCACCACTCCCTTACATGCCTGGGATGTCGTAAGAGTCGACTAAGAGGCTCGACGCATTGATCAACTGTGCGAGAGAAGGAAAACTTGAAACAAACCCTCTACCAACCCGTCTGGCCAGCGTGGTAGCACTACAAAAAAATAGTTGGAGGTTATTTTGTTAGTACTTACATCATCACACTGTTGGAAAAATATTTTTTTTAAGTAAATGTTAAATAAAATGTGTCTTATTGGTTAAGTTAAGTTTCTTTGTGGCTTTCCACGTATTGTGTGTGGGTGAGATTTCAAAGCAGTAAGTATCAATTATTCAACGTCCTCTTTCCTTGCAAAATCTACTAACAGACTTTCTAATTGTTAACTTTGAGAATATTTTTATTTTGGATTCATCTAGGAAAATGTTCACTAGTAGAGTTTTTTAGGAAGCTTTATTTATAAAGTAATATATATATATATATATATAAGAAGAAAACGTTTATATCACTATACATAGAATATTAAGAGGTGTTTTTTTGAATAATAAATTATTTTTTTAACCTTAGTACTTTCCGAGAAATAGTTTCTCAAAAAAACTCCACTGATCAACCGGGAAGTTCCTCGATTGTACAAAGTCCCGAGAAGCTTCTAGAAGCGTCTATTAAATAAAATAATTTCAGAATCATAATAAAGGAAGTTTATAAATAATACAAGTGAACTCACCAGAGCGAAGCCAACCACCGCTATCAGCAGAAATAAAACCAAAAATCCCCTCATAGTGCTGACCACAGTGAATCCAGACGACCACGGCCGTCGTATTTATTTGCTGACCATTTATATGGTCGCTCTAACATCCGTGAACAAGTAATCACATTATTAAGTTTTCAATTTATAATCAATTCGAGACGACTGGTCTAAATTAAATTTATAGAGATCGTAAACATATTAATTTGATTTCTTGATTTAAGTGATAAATATTAAACAAGAAAACATACTAAAAAAAAGCAACTAGTCTCATGTCGCCCTGACGGGATGACAAGAGACTAGTTGCTTTTTTCTAGTATATTTTCTTGTTTAATATTTATCACATAAAAATAGCATTGTAAAATGCAATTAAAAAATTATAATTCTTGATTTAAGTTCAACTATCTACCAAAGGTAGAGATAGAGAGAGTTCCTATTTCTAGATCGTACGAAAAATTGTTAGTCAGTCAATTAAAAATAAATAATTATAATATTTAATTTTAACCACCCCCATTTAAATGATTTTAAGTATAAAAGTACGAATAAAGTAATAGGCCTAGTAGGTGCTTTTTGCCAAATAGTCGCCAACGGCAAATGTGCGACTAGTAGGTACATCTCTAGAAATTTCATAAGTAAATGAAAGGAATTCATGCCTGCTCATGTGATCCCCGATTCCTTCAACCTTGGCCTCTTCAAGGCGAGAGTGAATAGGCATTTCCTGGGTAAGCATGCAATACCTTAGACCACATCCTGTTTATTAAACACTATGGTGGTTAAATGCCTGCCCAGTTATTATATAAAAAAACCATGAAATGTAGTCTTAATTTAATTGGAATAGTCTTAACCTTTTTACCCGAGATGGACGGAACGGAACGGAGGCGGTATATGCGTCTGGAATTAGAGGTTGTGCGGTTGGAGGTTGTGCTGCAATTAACTGCCCAGAAATGTTGTAATATTTTGCAGTTGTGATTAAAATTTTTAATTGAAATAGAACAGAAAGATGGCAGTGGCGGCCTCGACTGATTTTTCTTGCATTTGTAATTTATGAATGCATGGATAAATAAATTACGTACAGTATATTACCTACATCACCTTTAAGCAGGGGAATTGTCATAAAATTATTTGTCTATTTTAATATATTTTTTTTGGTAAACTCGCAGCTGGCTACTGCAGCGCCCTTATGGTGGTTTACAGCTATAAAACATGCAACATTAGAAACCTGCTCTGAAATGTCCTATAGTGGAAAAAACCGCATCGGAATCGGTTGAATAGTTTCTGAGAAGCCCTCAAGCGCAAAGCATCCTGGCTGCTGCAGTGCCACCTGGCTTTCTGTAGCTGTCGTATAAAATCTCCTCTTAAGACCTTGTCTGAAATTATACCTGTTGAATGCAGAAAGCCGCATTGAAATCGGTTTAGCCGTTGCTGGTTGCAGCAGCGCCCCCTGGTAGTCTACCACCATGAAACATGTTTAAGAAGCTGCTCTGAAATGACACCTTTCGAATGCAAAAATCTCCATCGAAATCGGCCCGGTAGTTTCTAAGAAAAATGGTAACAGACATATATACAAACACCACCTCCGTTCCGTTCCGTTCGTCGCTCGTGGGTGAAAATAGAACACAATCATCGATATGTTAGGCGATTGCGTAAAGTCAATCGTATTCATTTGACAGTTCATATTGTATCATTTTAAATGTCACTCCATACAAATTGCAACCGATTGAATACGATATGAACTGTCAAATCAATACGATTATCTTACGCAATCACACCCCTGATCCACCTTTACTGATAAATCATCAAAAAATTCCTAACCCATTATAAAAGTGGGGTACGTACAACACTATCTCGACAACAGCCGATAGAGCGAGCATCACGCACGCCATTATACGACTATACCTCTTCAGAATGCTGCTGTCAGAGACTACACCACTCATTAGACGCGCGCGACAAAACATGCTTCCGGGGTCAATGGTTTTCGCAATTTCGCAATTTTCCGTAACCGGCGCGCTCACTCGACTTTTCATTAAGTTTTCTCAACAACAGTAAAGTACAGTTCAAGGAAAACAAATGATTAATTCGCAATAAAATCAACTGTTGACAATAAGATAGCTTCCACACATTTTTCGCGATTAATACAAAAAAAATACGAAAATTAACCCTTAAATTAGACCCTTAAGAGGCAAAGAACCGCCCAGTGGATAAACAAACGCAAATTACTTAATCGGACGGAATACCATGCAACCTAAGTAGTTTGTTTTTAACCTCTTTACAGTCCGGCCAAAATGGCCGCTTTGGTTGAACTGGGGCCTTATCATGGCCTGTTATAGCGATTCTTTTCAGGTTATGTGAGTTGTCAGAAGCCGCTGTAGGCGTCTATGTTCTTAGTACGCCCGTCTTTGACCTTTTTGGTAAGAATAAAACGCAATCATTGATTAAATCAACCTTTACTGAAAAATCATCAAAAAATCATTAGCCCATATAAAAGTCGAGTACGTACAGCACTATCTCGACCACAGCCGATAGTGCGAGCACCACGCATGCCATTATACGACTATACCTCTTCAGAGTGTGGATGACGGAGACAGGGGATATCGGATCGGGGGTCAAGTCGCGTCGCGTGCGCAGGATAGGTATTATCGCTTTCCATGGTTGATCCTGAAATTGAAAGTTTTTTTTATAAACAACAGGGAGACCCTTAGCCTTCGTCATAATTAATAGGGGTTGAAGGTGGACGTGCGCTTATCTCGGAATCCTCAACCACTGAGACTGAAAAACCTCAACTGCTGTTCCTCACCGAGACACAAATCGACTGTCCAGCCGACGAGGCGTATCGTACCTACCCCGGGTATACTCTGGAGCATCGGTTCATACCCAATGCTGGAGCCTGTGTGTACGTCCGCGATGACATTTGATGACAAGACGTATGAGGGGTACAAAATTTCAGTACTGTGGGCTCTGGTGGATACCGGAGTGGAGCTTATTCTCTACGCCGCTGTCTACCGCTCTCACAGCAGTGACCAGGAGATAACTAGGTTCATTGACCATCTTAGTAAGTCGGCTATTCTAGCTCTGGCTCGTTATACCTCGGCCCAGTTGGTCATTCTGGGGGATTTTAATGGCCATCACAAGGAATGGCTGTTCCCATACTGGGTGACCGACCATGCTGGGAGAGAGGCACGAAGACTAGCTTTTTCGCACGACCTCTCTCAGTTTGTAAACTGCGCTACGCGGGTACTAAATCTCGCTCGTGACGTCATGGTACATACGAAAAATTCGACACGCTAGGTTCTCATACAGTTAAAAGCGCTCTTTTCGTCTATCGATATAGGTATGTGCTGTAGATGCTTTCAGTTTGCTTAGAGACGCACTTACTTTAGCCTCGGCTCTTGCTGCACTCTTGGCGTATCCGCAAATAGCAATTTTTATGCTCTAATCTTAATAGAAAGTTAGTGGGGAATTATTTAAGAGCGCGCGGCAGAAATGCTCGAAAAGTGTGACCAACACATATTGCCATGTCTATATTAAACAAGGCTAATAGCTACGTAATTAATACTTTATTAATATTAAGCATTTACATACGATTCTTTTGACATATAACATTAATATACATCTCATAACTAGACTGATTTATGGACGGTTCTTTAAACCGCAAGAGGAGTGTGACATGCGGAGAATGCCAAAATTACTCCCGATTTCAGGGCTCGGACCGAGTTTTGAAAAGGTATTTGCTACTTTCATTGAAATTCAAGAAAAGGTTTTGTAGAGTATTAACCACAAGACCATATGGAACCTATAGCAAAGTCAAAACTAGACCTAGTCTAGTGGCATACGTGTGACCAAAAAAATGAGGCTCGGGAGAATTGCCCAAAATACATAAACGTATACATATATAAGTATTTCTGTCTAGAAATATATACAAATCGGGACTTCGGGTACAAATGCTCGTATTCATCATACAAACATTTGCCCCAACCGGGTTTCGAACCCGGAACCTCAGAGTAGGCGACACCTTGAAATTATATTGTCGAATATAGATATTCATAGATTTTTATTAATTTACAAGACAATATATTTGATGGCTCGATTAACATACCTTTTCTGATACGAAGTCTGGATTCAACTCTTGGGGCATCAGCGCTGACTGTAAGTCAGCATCTTGTTGAAGTTTCTAGATTTGCAAATTAAAATGACTTAAAATTTGAATTTCTTTGAAATAATGTTTGAATTTCTTTGAATTAATAATTATTACTTATTGTTTTGCGTAAATATTATTATTGTTAGTATTTCCATGTATTTCTATAAATTTAAATTGTAATTTTATTCGTAGCCCGCAAACTTTCAATTATATTTTGAAAATTAAATTAAACTATTCAGCTTGTATATAAGAAACGTTTTTCCTTCAAAGTTAGAAAGCTGAACAGAACATTCGAAAAAGAAATTATCTTAATTCATTAAAGATGCTACTTACATTATTACTATGACCTTGAACTGTTAAAATGAGTAAACATAAGCTTAATACTTCCAGCATCTTGAGTTGAAATACTTATAAAACACTACATTATGGGGTTCGTAAAAACGCAACTTTATTGCATTTTTATGTTCAACATATTTTATAAATTCAAATCCCGTTCAATTTTATGTTGAAATGTTTTGAAACAGAATGAGGTTTTATATTTTGTTGTTTTTCACACATTGTTTTATATTTGCAGGATGCCATTATGTAGTGAGTCACATTTAAATATTTTGATTTCTTTTTCTTTTGGTAACGTAAGTAAGTGCGTGATCATTTACAATCTATAATTAGGCACTTACTTCTGTTAAAATAAACCATAAAATGACTCGTCAAGTAGTAATAGGATTTTGTGAAAACGACCCTAAAAACTTTTTTTCAATAAATCCAAGATTTTAATGTTCAATTTCAAAGTTTCAATGACATGTCTTCCAACAATTTGATCGAAGCATATAATTATAAGCATATAATGAGGAGCCCTTGGAGTAGTGGTTCGCGCGCTCGGCCTTCGATTGTTGAGGTTAACCAATTTTCGGTCACGGGATGGGTGACAAAAATTTACTATTTCGAGCTCCTCCGTGCTTCGGAGGGCACGTTAAACCGTTGGTTACATTTGCAATCGTTAAAACCCACCAATCCGCATTGAGCCCGTATGGATTCTCCATATCCACCTATAAGGAAGGCCAGTGGCCAGCAGTGGGAACATTGAAAAATGGCTTATGACGATGACGATATAATAAGGCTTTCATCGGTTCGGAAAATCACGGAAAACAAACAATTAACAAAGCTTCTGGTATATTTTTATAGTTCAAGATTAGAACTGAGGACCTTTGAGTAGAATTGCCCTAAATTGTTAGCACGAAATTTTGGCACAAAATTAATTCTCCAAAAACTCAATACTACAATTTACAAATCATAAATCTTTGGCTGTTGCATCTTAATCGATTGTTAAACACCTGAAAAGAGGTTTCTTTCGAATGCAAGCATATTCCTAGCATTGATGTGGCAACGCTGGCCTACAGCGTATTAAAAATATAAAAGTATTGGAGAATTTCGACGGTGGTTCGCAAGTCGCGGTAGCTCAGTGGTTAGAGCATTGGACCGGATTTCCAAAGGGTTCGAGTACCATCTGAGAATTTACTTGTGGCCGAGTTGCTTTTTCCAATATTTTTCTTTTAAAATTTATCATAAGTATAAAAAAAGCATTAAAAAATGCAAAAATAAGAAAATCATAATTTATCAAAAATTATAAAATAATAAAAATTATAAATTTTAATAAAAAATGTCGTTTGTCCCAAGAAACGAACGAGTACCTAGCAAAACTTTTCTAAGCCAACCTTGTTTCATCAATGAGAGGAATAATCCTCGCATTCGAAAAAAGGGTTTTACCAAATGTTTGACGATCTATGATTTTTTAAGTTGATTTTTTAAGATCATATTCATATAGCATGGAACTGTCCATGCTATATGAATATGATCTTCCTACTTAAAATTATAGATGCGAAAGTAGCTATGTCAGTTTGTTTGTTTGTTCCTCTTCCACGCAAAAACTACCGAACGGATTTGGATGAAATTTGGTATGTAGGGACTTTAAGTAGTGGCCTAACACATAGGGTATTTATCCTGATATTCCCACGAGAACGGGAACCACGCGAGTGAAACCGCGGGCGGCTGCTAGTATATTATGATAATAGAAAAATACTAGAAAAAAATCGACTCAGCTCACAAGTTATTCTCAGGTGAGAATCGAACCCGCTACTGGGTATCGGGGCCACTGCTCAGTAGCTCGATTGGAAAAGCAGTGGGCCGGAAAATTAATATTTATCATTATAATAATTTTTCAATAGAAAAATATTGGAAAAAATTAACTCGTCCACAAGTGAATTCTCAGATGGGAATCGAACCCATGACCTTTGGAAATCCGGTCCAATGCTCTAACCGCTGAGCTACCGAGACTTGGGAACCACCGTCGAAATTCTCGATAGCTCAGCGGTTAGAGCATTGGACCGGATTTCCAAAGGTCATGGGTTCGATTCCCATCTGAGAATTCACTTGTGGCCACTTGGTTGTTATTTTTCTATTCAAAATTTATCACAAGTATAAAAATAGCATTGAAAAACGCAAGAATTCAAAAATCATAAAATATTTATCATGTTTTACATTTATATGATTTTAAATAGAAAAAATATTAGAAACAAATCGACTCGAGCAGTGGGTTGGAAACCCGAAGGTTACTGGTTTGATTCCCGTCTGAGCATAAATTGTGAGCCAAGTCTATTCTTTATTTCTTTCATTGATGTTTGTAGGCATCAAGTCACAACCGAACGAAGCGGGATGCAGTGGGTGAGCTGCGCATTGTGAACAACCACGCGCAGCCCATACACGAAGACGTGAAGCCTGAAGGAGGAGCTACTACTGAAAAGGTATCAAAACACAGATTTATGGCATCGATACTACTAACCACCGTCATCTGTATAATTAGGTTATTTATGTATGCAAAATAACCTGGCATACTCCCGTCCCCAGCAACCCTGCTAAAGGAAATGCAATGAGGTTAGATAATTAGATAGATAATAGTTTATTTCCGACAGCACACCTTCATATACATATAAAGTTACAATAAAAAGAAGCTAAAAATGCATAACAATATTTGCAATAAGGTCTGATAACAGTCACATAAGAGATGCACGTGTGTGTACCAGCAGAAAGGGTCAAGGCTCGGTGTTTGAATTTTGCCTGTCGGTAAAACATTGATTTTTCAGGTTGTATTTTATACACACAACAACAGTACAACAATCACAAAGTTCCCTCTTTTTCGGAGCAGTTGTTTTCAAGGAGAGTAGTGAGAGAGTGGCAAATGCATTTATGAAAATAAATGTATAAAGATATTTTTGATGAAAATAGTTCTACAACTGACATTTCAGGATTTTTCTTGGTAAAGTAAAGTAACCGTAGTTAGGGTCTTAATAACAAGACATGTTGACTCGAAGATAGTGGTTTATTGAGTGAATTCACACGGTACAAAAAAGTTGTAATTTATACAAAATATAATTTCTTATGGCTAGATGTCAGAATAACGTGAGCGCCATGCATTGTAATATTGTAATAGGCGGTAGGGTTGCAGGTCGCACCGACCTGAAAATCTGAAAGAAATGATCGCTGGAAGTTGGTGCAATCGAGGTCGCGCGACATTTTTTTTTATCATTATTTATTTATTTTATAAAAAAACACTTATGTCTAATACATACTTTTACCTCGCAAAACCATTTCCATGGTTTGTCTGCGAGTGAAGAGTTCACTAACATCAAAATATATAACATCAATACTTAACAATTACAAAGACTAATAGGTATTAAGTATTAGTATTGCCGGCACGTTGCCTGAGTATGAGAGTATATGTTTTATTTATAGCTACAGAACACACAATAAAAAAAGAGCACAAAATACTATTCTAAACATTAATTTATAAAATGGAACTTTTGCAGTTACATAAAATTCCTTTTAAAATGTTGGAAGCATTTAAATTAAAAACTCCTTTTAGATTCATATGAATCCAGAAGCACGTTGCATTGTGATTTTAAACCAGCTCTCCATTTTCCATTTTCATCAAGCACGATGCACGTCGAAACCAGATTACAACCCATCAAAGGGGCTTTCTAACATAGTGAAAGGCTGTTTCAGTACTGCATTTATTACCATTTGGTCATAAATGATGGTTTATTTTTTAACCGACTTCAAAAAAAGAAAGAGGTCCCATCTGAGAACTCACTTGTAGCCGAGATGTTTTTTTCCAATATTTTGCTATTTAAAAAAATATACATAAAGAAGGAGGTTATTAATTTGTCGCGTTTGTTTTATGTATTTTCACCAATTATTCGAAGACGATTGGAATTCATCAGTGTTTCTGAGTTGGTTCCATTTTTTGAAATTTTGAAATCCGTTCAGTAGTTTTCAGGAAATCTTGAAAATTGTGTCTTTTTCGTCACATTTACATACCTAGTATTAAGCCCGTATTAAGAAATGGCTCTCAAAAATAACAGTTATCTTGAGCTCTTTATTTTAGATGTTGTTCTAATTTACAGATCATGCTTAAGAGCATGTTCAAGTTCGTGGTATCAACTGAGAGTCACTCATATTAATAAACAAATCTCTGAACTTATCTCTTGATTGAGAGCGTGTTCCTCAAGTGCTGCCAAACCGCGACGTGAATATTAGAGAGTTCCCTTATTTTTAAGCTATTGCATAGCTTTTATCGCGGGCTTTGAGCGCGGCGACCGAATAATAAAGAAATTCCGTAATGAAAATAAAACCTAACACCCCCCCATTCCATGTCATAGATTTGAGACAAAATGGTCAATGATGAAAAGAACTGTATGAAAATTAGTGTGAAAATATAATTTCTTTTTATAATCTGGTACCGCATTTTTCCAGTTGTCGCGGAAAAAAAACTTTCATGGTCATAATCTCTATCACTATTACAATCATGGTAAAATCCCGTTTTTCGTAATAGTGATAGTTACTTGTAGGTAATAGGTACTACTTTAAGGGTGATTACCACAAAAGGGTCCCCCAGGACTAAAGTTAAGTCACAAGTTTCACAACCATAACTCAACTCACCTAAAAGCCAAACATCTTGAAATAATCTTGTGTTTAATTGTTCGTTTTTTAGAGGACCATCTGCCTATGCATCAGAAACTCTTTTACTATAAAAATAAAAATTATGGGCCAGTTTCGCCACCGACAGATAAGTTCAACAGGGCTAGCACGAAAAACTATCGAAATAGTATCGAGGACTAAAAAAAATGTACAGGACAATGTAGTTCCGTTAACGTCGTCTATATAATATAATATAATATATATATAATATAATAGCTTATCTGGCAGACATATTTTGACAGTAACAATATGAAAATATGACAAAATATCTGCCAGATAAGCTATCTAGAACTTATCTGTCGGTTATAATCTGCCAGATTAGCAATCCAGAACTTATCTGTCGGTTATTATATGACAGATAAGCTACCCAGAACTTTTATGTCGGTAATTATTTTCCAGATATGGTTTTCAGTCTGAAAAATTCTTATTTCCGGCTGAAGGAAGGAATGGAAACATTTAACAAAAAAAAAGAAGTAGTTATAATCATTTAAAAACTTCTTTCAAAAGTGTCGTGTGTAGAAAAATCCATTTACACGTTCGTCCATCAATGCCTCTTTTGCTGGCCGCTGCAGTAATGTACTATTTAGAGTCGGTGCCTCATATCAGACATACTTTTATTTTTCTTGCATTAGCTAGTGCAATGTAGAATTCCTTGGCTGACTGCCACCGGCGACTCAAAAAAGTTTATCTTTTACTTTTTGAAGTCAGTTTTATTATAAAAAGTTTTCACATAGTATAAAGAGACAGTAATAATAAATAAACCAATTTATTTTCTCTCCACAATAAGGTAAGTACTCTTAACTAGATAGATATTACATCAGACCTGCATTGTGAGAGACTGGTGCCTGATATAGGTATCAAAAAGAACCTGTGCTACAGGTCACCAGGGCCCTCTTGCTTAAAAATTTTGATAAAAACCTGTTTAAAAGGTGCCTTATGGATGACCGTGAAATAAGAGAATTAATACTATAGCAAAAATTGTGTGTTGTGTGCGTGTGTATGTGAGTGAGTGAGTGTGAGTGGCAGTTAAGTAATTACACATTTTCATTTTCGTACAGACAACTCATAAGTAAATACTTAATAGTAAATTCATTGAAAATGAAAACACAAACAATAAAAACACACTGTAGAACAAATCGATGTTTTAAACCACGATTATCTAATCGACAGTTGTTGAACTCACGTCTCTGAATAAATACGAGTAGCTAATAGATAACAAAGATTACGATATGTGCACACACTGCTTATATTTCAACCATTACATATTTATTTGGTATGTAATAGCTTTTCTCCACTGTATTTACTGTTTGTTCTAGAGCACTATAGTCATCTATTCTATTCTATTCTGTTCTGTTCTGTTCTGTTCTGTTCTGTTCTGTTCTGTTCTGTTCTGTTCTGTTCTATTGTATTGTATTGTATTCTATTCTAAAAAGCTTTCAATAAATATTTGCCAATAAACTAATAAACATTTTTCATGTCAATTCATTTATCTATGTCAGAAAATCAAAGGTTATGACACAGTATTTATTCTGTGGCACTGTACTAATGTTGCCTTTTGACGTTAGATCCATTATCAAAAGACGACACTTTTTTGGTTTTTTAAAAAACACTTAATGAATATTCATCAAATCTTTCAGACCGGCTTCTTACTTCAATTCTTTCCTTATTGAAGTAGTAACATTTACAAAAAAATATCATTACCGATCCAAAAAGTTAAAATAATAATACTTTAGCGTCGATACTCTAGAACTAACTTGATCCCGAGGCACTTTAGATGTGTGTGTAGTTTGATGATTTGGTATAAAGAAAGACGTCATACATAACCCATGTAAAAGAGGCAAATACGAAAATAAGTCATGAGAGTGTGTAATAGTTTAGGTAATTAAATTTTCTATGGACACTGAAAGAAAATCCACGTTACTATGTAGTTCTTAATGATATTTTTATGTTGATTTGAACGCCAAATGCCAGAAGTTATCTCGAAAGCTGGATTTTTTATTTATTTATATCAGTTAAGAAAACAACCCTGGACGAGTTTCTTTCCGGTTCTTCTCGTTACATGGTCTCCCACCGCCGCCCGTTAAGTTTGTGAGCCAATTCATAAGGGCTTGTAACAGCCTAGACTGAATAAATGATATTGAACTTGAATTTGATCATTAACCAGGATCCACACGGCAGTCTGCGATCGTATTTATAATCATAATATAATTAATGATATAATTCTGCGATCGCGTAGTCATTACCGTTTTGTCTTTGTCTAAAGTACATTATATTCTTTCGTGATGATTCAGATAATTTTTAAGCTCGATATCTTTATTGTACGAGTATGTACATAATTATTATTATCTACCTACATGTTATAACCGTGATTCCCAAAAACATTACGTAGATTAAACAACCTACGTTTCACAATGCAATTGACTGACGAAGAACAAACTAAACTATATTTATAAATATAATTTTTTTTGTAAAAAGGTAGTCGTACATAAATATCATCAAAACTACAATCTAATCTCATTTTCAATCCATTTTCTTTTACGTAAACCGTTTATACAAACAAAAAACAACCAAATATGTTAAGCTTCCATCAAAATACCTATATATTTTATTCATGCAAATAGTTTTTATTTAGATAGATTAAAATCTTTTTTAATTAGAGTAATACATAGTTTTTTTTTAAACACTCCTTAAATTATTAGTAAACTAGCTTCCGCCTTCCCGTTCCCGTGGGAATATTAGGATAGAAAGTAGCTATGTAGTAGTAGTAGTATGTTAGTCTCCATCCTTTCAACTACAAAATTCAAGTCGATTGGTTGCTTAGTTACGGCGTGAAGGAAGGACAAACAAACAAACAAACACATTTTCGCGTAGGTATATAAGTGTAAGTGTGGAAATAAAAAAATCCTAATCCTAACTAAAATTATAAATGCGAAAGTGCGTTTGTTTGTCCTTTCTTGACACCCAAACTAAGCAACCAATCAACTTGAATTTTTGACATAAGATAGTTGAAACGACGGAGAGTAACAGCCTACTTTTGTCCCGATATTCCCACGGGAATGGGACCTACGCAGCTGAACCGCGGGCGGAAGCTAGTAAATAGATAAATATAATATTATTAGTAAGGATGTATTAAAACATATTTTTAACCGACTTCAAAAAAGGAGGAGGTTCTCAATTCGGTTGGTATATATATATTTTTTTTTAATGTACACCGATTACGCCGAGATTTCTGAACCGATTTCCATGATTCTTTTTTTGTTCGATGCAGAATAGTTGCCAATTGGTCCCATAAAATTTTGGTTTCGTTTGACCCAGTACTTTTTATGTTATGAGCATTTTTATATATTTCATTTCATTGTTGACTTGGACGATGTAGTATTTACGATAATTTTGATATACATGAAACCTTATTTAATCTAGAAAAGCCCTGCTGTAGTTTACAAAACAGCCTATTACAGACACTAAAAAGTAAAAAAAAACTGCGTTAAAAAAACCGACTTCAAAGGCAAGGCAAAAAAAATAAAAGAATAGGAGCTTAAATTAAAATGTCTTGGCTGCCACCGACTCCAAAAGGCTTATTTTTTGCTTTTTAGTTTTTGAAGTCGGTTTTTTTTAACGCAGTTTTTTATTCAAGGAGATTAGAAATGTTCCTAACTTTTCTCTTGAATGCGCACTTACAGCCGTGCCCAGAGAAAATTAAACCTTCCTACATTGAAATGGGGTCTGTTTTTAAGGTAATATCATCACGTTTTTAATTAAAAACCTTTGAATGTTTACGGAAACTTGTTGATCGATTCCAACGCGAGTTTACCTTACTTGATTAAATTCTTTATTAAAAATGGTTTGGGATTCAATTCATAGTTGTTTTTTTTCTTTAATAAGTATGGCATCATAACATAATTTGTCCAAATCACGTTGCTCGAAACCAATTCTAGAATGAAATTGGTTTGAGAACAAAACCAGTTACAAACAATAACTGCTAATTGATATATCGTATTTAAAAAAAGTTTCGTTCAAAACACGTTTAAATGTCATTCATATTTAATTACTATATAAAAATCTGTCATGTTTTATAACATCCAGCCAACCTTATACATTGGTTTTTAACTCACCAAAATTAATTTGATGACTCCTTGTTGTAGATTTGATATTGAAATATTTAGTACTTATAGACATGAAAAAAATCTTACGAAGGGAATCATTATGAACTGCTCCAACTTACTACTAACCTCCATTACTTGTAGTATTTAAAATTTTACCCGCCATAAACATTTCAATGAGCCGCTCATAATAGATTTAAATCAAAAGTTTTTAAAAAGACCGATATAAAGACAAAAAAACACTTTATTAAGTACACGTAACAGAAAATACAAACACATAACATTTTAATGGCGAACAAAGGCGGACTTAATGCTGAGAGCGATCTCTTACAGACAACCTTTGATATTAACTATAAAGGTATATTAGTTATATTAGATATTGGAAATGTTAACTATCTTCTCTTCTACCACTTTCTTGTTTTCCATGCTCAATAAGCATGGAAAACAAGAAAGTGATAGAAGGAGAAATTATAACCGTCTCTGTGGTCAAGTGGTAAAACCATCGGTATCAGACCCAGGGGTCCCGGGTTCGATTCCCAGCGGGGGTATATATTGTATTTGGTTTGATTGGTGGTAATCGTTGTAAGACCGCCTGGCTAGCTACCACCATCTTATCTAAGTCTGACGCCATAACAACAATGTTTTCAGCATTGTTGTGTTCCGGCAGTTAGAGATAATATAACCAGTTCCTCAGTGATTGAGGATTCCGGGAGAGGCTTGCTTCCATATGCAGCCTATGACCACTTACCGATTCCTTGCTCAAACCACGGCAATGTCGTACTTGGTTTTGACATTTTCAAAAGTCGTTATCTCCATGATACTCCCAAAATTATAGAGTTATTGTACAAGTACATGAAACTCACAGGTTGTATAATTATTGAACAAGTAAAATAACTTTAAAATATGGGCTAGCATGTGAACCGGATAGTGCCTTATTCAGCTACGAGTGTCGGTAAAAGCCACCACAGACCTATATCGAATAGACGAAAAGAGCTCTTCAAACTGTATTTTATTGACGAGCTCTTGCAAGAAGCACTGCAATTTTAACCATTTTTGTTCCTGAGTGAAACCTGTTTTCATGACAATGGTCTCAAGCGGACTGACTTAAGTCGGAAAACTATGACCGTGGATCAAACTTTTACACGCAAGGTAAAAAGTTGATACTTTTACCGTCTTTCCCGTTATAGGTTTATAGCCACTCATGCTAGCATAGCTGTGGCAAAATTAGGCCAGTGGCAACGATCGAGTCAATGGCCAAGATTGGATCAGAGGCAACTATTACGTCAGTGGCCAAAATTAGGTCAGTAACCATATCGGTCAGTGGCCACAGGGCTATAGTATGACTTTTTCTAAAGTTTTACCCTTTTTCTTCCTAGGTGGTTCCTCCTAAAGACGGTGTCTGGTTCGAAGGTCAGTCGTTAAGGAAGAATCTGCCCCTGAACAGCAAGCTGGATGTAGCCAGGAACATCAGCAGGTTTATCACGTTATTCGTCCTTCTTATATCAGGGGTAGTGGAATTCTACCCTATGTTACAGCACTTTTACTCCACGATACAGAACCTTATTGCAATGTGATAGGAAATAAAGTTGTAATTTGTAATTTTTTTGTGTTTGTTTTTATGGTCTACATGTCAGGCTTAACAGTTACGTTAGAAAAATCGTTCTATTGACTATGTACACCGTGGAAATTCCAGTATGCCACTCAATCTTTCCAATCAAAATCCCTTGAATAGCGGCAGTGGGTAACGTTCTATCGAAATCAAGCGCACACGAAAATCGCGTAACGGTGGTGGACCGGCAACTTTCGCGACTGTACATGAGACTGGTATTACATTACAGACAATACGTTTTTTATGATTTTATTATATGATATATTATATTATAAAGTATTTATGGTATTTTGAAACATAAGATGAATTTTAAATAAAAAATTATTGGAAAAATCAACTCGGCCACAAGTAAATTATCAGATGGGCCTCGAACCCACGACCTTAGGAAATCCGGTCCTATGCTTTAATCACTGAGCTACCGAGACTTGCCCCGGGGGTCTCCATTCTCCAATACTTTTATATTTTTAATACGCTGTAGGCCAGCGTTGTCGTATCAATGCTAGGAATATCCTTGCATTCGAAAGAAAGATATTTTCAGATGTTTAACAATCGATTAAGATGCAAAAACCAATAATGTATGATTTTTGAATTATTGCATTTTTCAATGCAATTTTTATACTCATGATAAATTTTAAATACTTACCTAGAAAAATATTGGAAAAATCAACTCGGCCACAAGTGAATTCTAAGTAAGAGTCCCGTCTCGAGTCCCATCTGAAAATTCACTTGTGGCCGAGCTATTTTTTTATTTAAAATTTATCATAAGATACTTAACGACTGAACATCCATGGCTACCGAATTGCGTTACTCGAATCTATTGTAGTTGCTTTCAGTTTGAAAATCTGTAAATCCATTGCTGAAATATTTTTGAGCCAGTGTTGAATGAATTTACAAATAAGTTATGAACTTCTAATATTTAGTCGTGATAGATATTTATTTTAACAAGACTCTTTAATTCTACTTGAACAATGTTGAACAACACTTGAACATGAGTCGGTATCTGTAATTTGCAGTTTTGTAATTACGAAATCCCTAGACTCTAATATCATATATCGTAATTTTATTCACATTTTAATAAATTGAAACAAAAATGGAATACTTAAGGGCCCATACAAAGCTAGAAGAAATAAGGATTTCCCCCGCGCGTCCCGCACCCTATGCCGCTGTCGACTAGCTCCGCGCGTGTCGTTATCGCAGGCCGAGAATAAAGTTCGCTTGAGTTTACGTGCACAGTGTAATGAAGAAAACAGAGACAAGTGTCGCATGTATATACACATACTTAATGCATTCAAATAGATATTCCTGGTGAGTACTGTTTATTGTTTATTTTATAAATTACGTTTTTTTATAATATTTATAATGTTTTTTCTGTTTCAGATTGGCAACAGTGTAGCGCGATTAAAAACAGGAGACGAGTACTTTTTATTATGGTAATCCTTAGGTAACCTGAGGATTAATAATAAACATACAAGTAATAAATATATAAAAAAATGTGCGACATTACATTTTGTATTATAATGTGGTTTGGTGAACCTCCCGCATTATTATTCGTTTTACATATGTTAATAACCATCTTGGGATCCATTGGTATGTATGCCTAGTGTGAGTTTTGTTTGCTTACGTGAAATTTATATGAAAAAAACGCAATTTACACGTTCTGACAGGGGTTCAGTACGTCTCTCAATTATAATTATAGTAATTAATACACTCAACACAAACATCCTTTTCTTATTAATTCTTGATTTTAGTATAGAAATGCAAAAAAAATATATTATAATATACCCAAAACCCATGTAAGATGGAAGCGTGAAAAATAATAAACTATTCAACAAGCAACCAATTTTTTATTTACATTTTCTTACGTTTAGCTTCAATACTCATTGATATTGCTCCTTTTCGTTTATTTTTGCTTACATTTACTAGCGGACTGCTTAAGGTGGTACGACTTCCATACTAACAAACATTGCACATTAATTGGTTCATCATACATTAATAATTCATAAATACATGTGCAACTAACACGTTTTAGTTGTTTGTTAGCGCGAAATTATTAAAAAAAATTACTTTCATACATGAGGTATATAAATGCGATGAGTCACACACACATACATAGAATTATTGAAATTATAAGATGTTAGGTTTTTCGTGATTTATGTATTAAAGTACATTTTTTTTATTATTTCACGCAAACAAATAACTGAAACGAGTTAGTTGCGCATGTATTTATGAATTATTAAGGTATGATGAACTAATCAATGTGCAATGTTTGTTTGTATGGAAGTCGTACCACCTTAACTTAATATTTCGAGTCTGACGAGGATTCACTAATTCTGGCAAAACATGTTGCATATAAAAGTCTTTTAGTTTCGGTAGCAAAGGTCTCCCAAAATTTGTCGTCTCTTTAAATTTTCTAAATTTTCATACACACACAGTACAAAACAATAAGGGTATTTTTAAAAACCTTTTGTAATTATAACATTCGCCATCCGTATTTTTTTCTTGCAACGTCAGATCAAAATTGGACATTGAACTACTTCTATGCTCAGATCTGAAAAAGAGACAATAACATGTATTTGTGTCTAACAATAAAAACATGTAGGGTTGTATAATGTCTTCGACAATATAAGTATTATTAATTTTACAAGCTTATCTTCTTTTAAATTTCCATGGTTATTGAAGTTACTAGAATAAACTAGGACTGGATTTACACCATGTACCTGTTTATATTTGAGACTCCGATATTTCAGCGCAGTTGCATGCGCCATGGTCACGAGAGAACTGTTGATTGTTGCGGGTTGATGTTATTGGCACACGAATAGATCTACCTTCCGTCTAAGTCTAAGTCTTTTATTACGCTCGATACTGGTACCACTGTCTGCAAACTTACTTATATTTTAGCCCTCACATTGTCATTATCTAAATGTTGTTGCTGCTCATCATTAATGAAAGTAGAAGTAACATCAGGAATTATGTTTGTAAGATCTGCCAATACGATTCTAAAAATTTTAAGATACCTTTTGGGACTAATACATTCGACATTCGTAGCTTCCTGCACCGTCATATCAGAATTGAACATTGAGCTACCTGTTACAATGCTGTTACTACTAGACTCGGCTCTGAAATAAAAACCGGAAACAGGTACAGCCCGAGGAAATAAAGAAAAGAAATTCTGATCATTCCGTCTTAATAATTCCGTCATCTAAACTTTGCATTACTATAAGTAAGTGCCAAGCAATATTTTGGTTCCTCGATGTGACCAATGAGGTACCAAATTGGTCTTGTTCGGAACTTACATAGAATATAATACAGGCGCGGATCCAGGATTTGTTTGAGGGGGGGGGGGGGGGGGGATTTGGTTCAGGGAGGTTATATCATAATTGCAAACATTTTGCTTAAAAACTTTGCGTAAAACTGTGTGCCGGGGGGAGGGGGGCAATGGCTATTGTCCCCCCCCCTTTTGTTTGTGCCTGAAACTAAAAAAGTATACTATGTATTTACTTATAATAAATTACTACTTTTATCTAAAAGGTACAGTCAAATAATAGCTTTAATCAATTTCAAACATTTAAATTGGCACTGATTTCTGACAGATATTTGACAGTTTTGTATCTTAATATGCTGCTCGTCGAATACTTGTCTACTTTCTAAAAATTTCTACAAAAGCTTATTTTTTATCTCTGTTTGCTATAATAACCTATACCTAGGTTATGATTAACAAATAGACTTTTTAAATAATCTACGTGCGAAATCGTCGCGGAGCGTAAGGCAAGCGCAGTCCACACGTCTCAATGGAGCACTCACGACTGAAGAGCGAGGAGCGAATCAGACAGAAATACGGTGAAATAACGCATGCGATAGAGATGCAAACACTGGTGTCTGTTTTAAAAACATCAACGTAAGCGACATTATCGTTTTTAATTTATTATTAATGAACTATTTAAAATTTTGAAAAACTGTCAATCACAAAACTAGAGAACTAGCTAAGGTATTTTTTAATAATAGTTTCAAGACTAAAGGTTTAATAGCGGTTGGCACAGCATTGAAAAACTACAAAATTGGAAGTAACTTTACGATTTTTTTCTATCGAGAAAAGTTTTAGCAATCATGTTTCTGTCAATCACATAACTGAGTACTATAGTCTACTTTCTACAGTATTTTTTTGGGGCCGATAAATCTAGTAATACTATGTGAAATCCTTGATCAAAAATGTGTATTTGGCTTTGTATGGCCCCTTTTATCCCAAACAGAATAAAAAAAAAAGATAAATAGAATTTATTAAAATAGAATTTAAATAAAGACAAAGGTGACGACGATGGTAATGAATTCTAAAATACAATCAAGCTGTTTTTAGATCCTTAGAATATCATATGATCATCATTTTCTCATGACACCACGTCATCAAACTTCATTAGATTGTGTTATTGAATAAGAACGTGAGACACATAATACAGATTAAACATTACAAAAGGACCGTTTAAAATCAATTATAATGTACGGAAAACTAAACATTAGTGTGAGAAATTAGATTCATTTAGCGTTCAAGTGCTGAAGAAACACGCCAATGTAGATTAAAAGAAATGTATATTTATAATCTTTTAATAGCTTGCTTTGTGTCTTTGTGTTTCTGCCAGGAACTGCAAAATCAAAATGTAAGTATATTTTGTGGAGGAATGCTATTTCTTATCACATTATGTATTGTTATTTTATGGGCCGTGACTTCATGGTTTAGCAGTTATTTAATCATATTAATATAATTGAATTACATTTTTCCAGTTCATAGTATGAAAAATGTAGTAAAAATTACATTTTCAAACATATTATTAAGGATTTCATTCAACAATATTAACATGAATTCATAATGTGTTTTAGGTTGAATCATCAGGCCGTATTAGAAGGACACCCGAAAAAGCAGAAGAATATGTTAAAGATTACTTAAAGGATGACAAAGTACAAACTTCAGTACCACCAAAAAATAAAACACCACTTCCACTGTCCCTAAAGCCTAAAGAAAGACAGCCATTAGCTCAGAAATCCAAACATTTTCAAACGACATCATCACTACCTAAAATAAATAAAAACGCATATTCAAACCATCCACTTCGTCCAATACTGCAAATTCAACCAAAAAATATACTTAACACAAAGGATGTTAGAAAGAGACCCGCATTGCCTTCAGAAAATAATAAGGATGAAAATATAAATGTTCCAGACAAGCTCCCGCAGAAAGAAAAATCAAAACCAAGAGTGAAAGCAAAGAAAATTAAGAATTTGCAGAAGAAGACTACTAGTAAACCAACCCATTTAATAGAAGATGTCGAAGATGTAAAAGGAACGAGCAAACCACTGTCTACTACTCCAAATCAAAAGACAGATTCCCAAATTGAAAAACCGGAAACTAAACATAGTAATGTTTTACCTGAAGATGTTAAGGTAAAGAAGTATTCCAAATTAGAAGATTTTTCGCCAAATCTGTCAACAAATAGTGTGACGCCTAAACTAGCCGATAATCTTGTTGATGCTAAGCTAAATTTTCATAAAGTAGAAGCAAGCAACAACAACAATCAAGACGATCCGAAGCCAACGAAAGATTCAAAAGAAAACCATCATCAGCTTGATGTGCTAGAGATACATGCCGATATAGAAAATAATATTTTGAAAATGGAAGAGATGATTGCAGCTAAACGAAGGAAAATTGATGCTGATTCAGTAAAAGATGACAAAGAAATTGTACATTCTGACTATAATTTGATAAACGAAATACCGATCTCAACAAAAAAAGCTATGAAAATTTTGCCTCTTAACACTCCTATGATCGATGAGGTAGTTGACAGTACTAGAACTGTATGTGATGATATGAATAAAATACCTGACGATGTTTTCCGTAATGCAAAACCACTGGTGAATTCTCTTGAAAATAGTAAGTAGTTAATACAACTTTCCAAATTCTAATCCTACAACAACATCGAAACTTTCAAATCATTATTAAAATTAAAAAAAAACTTGTTAGGACTGGATGGGGATTGAACCTAATTCCATTAGACAAGGCTTGCGTCGACCAATGAACGACACAGAAAGAATCGGATAATAATGAATATAATAAAAATAGCTTCGAGTTATTTTTTTAATTTATTTTTTCAGAAACTGTCGAAGTTATTGAAATAAAACAGCGCGATTATGCCGAGGTCGTCGAAAAGCAACCGTTGTCAAACGACTTGAACAAACCACATGCAACATGGCAAGAATGTGGAACTCAAACGCAAGAAAGCAACTATCAAGGAGTCTACGCACCAGACGTGTCATTAGTGCCACCCCCTTATGAATATCCTTACTCAAATGAATATAACATTAATAAGTTTTACTACAACAACAATCCTTACCAAAGAAACGTAGGAGATCCATTCCAAAGAACATGGCGATCTTGGGTCAACACAGAAGTAATCGTAAGAATGAGAAATCCATATGACACAGAAATACAACCTCTAACGACAGCTCAAATGCCTCAACAAAATACGAACTTTAACGCTGTTCATAAAGACGTAAATCCCTCGTACACGTCTTATCCATGTTATGTTTACCCTAGCATTTGCTATGGTACTAACAATGGTTATTATCAATAGTTCATGCTTGATAATAAAAATAACATAAGATAAGCTACCGAGAATTCTAGACGTAGCAAAGTTTAGTATTAAATCTTATTTTCATTGAAGTGTTTGTTTTTTTACAAAACTACTCATTTTCTTACCCATGCTTCATTGTTAATGTTTTACATTTCTACACAAACTTTTAATTAAAATCAATGTAAGTAAAATGAAAGACATTTTGGCGTAGGTGAATATTAAATATTATTTTATTTAATATAAATCCTAAATTTTATCAGAAATGTACAGGAAAATCCAGCGACGAGTGTGGTACAAATTAAATATTTTTAATAATAACAAAACAAGTTAAACTCACATTAATCATAGGGTTATAAAAATAATGGAATTGCACAAGAAATTTTAACATGATGGTAAATTAATGTTACACAATTCAAGCTGTTCAGTGGCATTTTAAAGCTACAATAATTATTATCTTAATGTCTACATTATTCTAAAATAAAATCTTACATATTCAACAAACATTGAAGAGGAAAAAAATGCTTCGGAATGTAATAATAAAATAATTATGAATAAATGTATCTAACAATGATTTTGATGCACGAATAATGGTGACTGTAATTTATAATAGAAAAACGGGATAGATACCTATCATAGATAATCATAAATAGTTCACTTCCAATATTCGCTACTCTTTGGTATTCATGTGAGACGTCAATCCTTTTCATTTTATTTTCACGTAAAAGTAAAAATTGACCGAAATTATTTGGTAGAAATTGACATACCATTCATGATACACACTTTACGAACTAATAAACGATACTGGGTAATTTGGCTTCGTATGTAGAACTTATAATTTCATTTTATAAGTACCTTTTTCCAATATAAAATTACATCACAAATCAGCTGGTGAAAAGGTAAATTTTGGAAGTGTGTCTTAAAGAGTAAAATCTTCTAAGCTGTCTTAGCTGTAAGGGTCAGATTGGAGGTTTATCTATATTTCTAGAAGTAATTAGGAACATTAGTTTTATGATCTATTACATAAAATTTATTTTCTTTCGGAATGCCTTTGAATCCTTCAAGTTTTCGTAAGTTACATACGAAGCCAGATTCTGTCCTGCCCTGTGCATAACTTGGTCACCTTAGTTGGGGACATCTTTGCGAACTTTGTGGCCGCGGAACGAAGCTTGTATCTTGGTGGCAGCCTTGTTCAAATCAGGGTCAGCCAAATCAATCTTCTCTATGTCTTCCTGAAAGAATATAATAATATCAAATTATTTTATTGCTCCAGAAAGGTCTACCGAAGAGATGACGAAGAGAAAAGTTTGTTTATAGTTATGATAAATTTTAAATAGAAAAATATTGGAAAAAACTAACTCGGTCACAAGTGAATTCTCAGACGGGAATCGAACCCGCGACCTTTGGAAATCCGGTCCAATGCTCTAACCGCTGAGCTACCGAGACTTGCGAACCACCGTCGAAATTCTCCAATACTTTTATATTTTTAATACGCTGTAGGCCAGCGTTGTTACATCAATGCTAGGAATATCCTTGCATTCGAAAGAAACATCTTTTCAGGTGTTTAACGATCGATTAAGATGCAACTGCCAATAATTTATGATTTTTGTAATTTTTGCATTTTTCAATGCTATTTTTATACTTATGATAAATTTTAAATAGAAAAATATTGGAAAAAACTAACTCGGTCACAAGTGAATTCTCAGACGGGAATCGAACCCGCGACCTTTGGAAATCCGGTCCAATGCTCTAACCGCTGAGCTACCGAGACTTGCGAACCACCGTCGAAATTCTCCAATACTTTTATATTTTTAATACGCTGTAGGCCAGCGTTGTTACATCAATGCTAGGAATATCCTTGCATTCGAAAGAAACATCTTTTCAGGTGTTTAACGATCGATTAAGATGCAACTGCCAATAATTTATGATTTTTGTAATTTTTGCATTTTTCAATGCTATTTTTATACTTATGATAAATTTTAAATAGAAAAATATTGGAAAAAACTAACTCGGTCACAAGTGAATTCTCAGACGGGAATTCCCGTCTGAGAATTCACTTGTGACCGAGAAAAATTACAAAAATCATAAATTATTGGCAGTTGCATCTTAATCGATCGTTAAACACCTGAAAAGATGTTTCTTTCGAATGCAAGGATATTCCTAGCATTGATGTAACAACGCTGGCCTACAGCGTATTAAAAATATAAAAGTATTGGAGAATTTCGACGGTGGTTCGCAAGTCTCGGTAGCTCAGCGGTTAGAGCATTGGACCGGATTTCCAAAGGTCGCGGGTTCGATTCCCGTCTGAGAATTCACTTGTGACCGAGTTAGTTTTTTCCAATATTTTTCTATTTAAAATTTATCATAAGTATAAAAATAGCATTGAAAAATGCAAAAATTACAAAAATCATAAATTTGTTTATAGTTTTGTCGCGATTATTATTTCGTAGTAGAGCAAGAATTAACAACAGTATAATTTCACAGAAATGAGTAGAATTACACTTAAGTAGTTTTGAAGCCATCATCAAGGGGAATTTGAGCTAATAGTTATTTATATATTTTAATAATTAAAAGAGCCTTATCAATTAAATACATAGTGAAACACAATCAAGTAGTACTTTAACCAGTATATTTATTTAATGAATACATATTACAGTAAAGTTTTAAGTGATTTGGAATTATTACAGCTTCTCTGAGGAATCGGTGTGTGTAAACTACATTAATAATTTTAATAGATGTGTAATACACGAAACACGCTATCTTGATGCCCGTTAGCGCGACATATCGCGACAAACCAATTCTCGATGCATTAAATCGCGACAAACCAAATCTCGATCCACGAAATCGCGATAAACTAAATATGCACGGAATATCGATATTATCTACCTCTCGGCATCTCGACGAATGTCACATAAGATTAAGTTAAGTTGTATATTTTTTGACGAAATAAAACTAAATAAAATAAATAATATAATATATTGTAATAAACAAAAAGTAAGTACCTCCTTGGTATTAATCATACAACGTAACACCATTTTTGTTTAATATTGCAATAAAATAAATGAAAAATAAAAATGGTTTCTCCTGAGATCTCCATGATAACATAAATATAATTTTCCACAAATTGTATTACTAAAATTTTTTTAAGAAGAACATCTTTTTATCTCCCATCTAATTTTTTTATTAAAAAAATATTGCACAATTTTGAATTGACTTTTTTTTACGATTTTGTAATTTTTGCGTTTTTCAATGCTATTTTTATACTTATGGTAATTTTTAAATAGAAAAATATTGCATAAAATTAACTCGGCCACAAGTAAATTCTCAGACGGGAATCGAACCCGCGACCTTTGGAAATCCGGTCCAATGATAATTACCTTAAAAAAGAATTGTCGTAAAATGGTCACATTTTGTAACTACACTAAAAATCGGGCTAAAGTGTTATGAAACTTAGGACATCCAGTTCACGAAACCGAGAAGTTACAAAAACGACAGTTTTTTTATATATTTCCTGTACACTACTGAACCAGTGAAAAAAAAGTTTTATAAAATAAATTAAAAGCCACTTCAAAAAGTAAAAAATAAAACTTTTGGGGTTGCGTTCTATATTGCACTTCTTTTAACTAAATTGATATTTTTCTTGCCTTGGCTAGCAGCGCCTCCAAAAATTTTATTTTTTTACTTTTCGAAGTCGGTGTAATATTTTTTTATAAAAATGATTTTATTTCACAATTTTTAGTTACATAATGTGCCGTTACTTACACAAAAAATCAGCCCATACACAACAATGATTTCATCTAGGTAAACGACTAAGTACTTGACAATACGTAAATTATATTTATTTAACCGTAAAGCAGTTTACAGAATACATCTACCGACTAAGTTTCAACTGTGTAATCCTCATAGTTTTGGAATAAAGTGGCTGTGACATTTTACCACTTTGGAAGTGTATATATCTTTCAAACGGTTGATTTTGAAAAAAAAACTGTAATAGGAACTTCAATGTAATTTTTAAAGACCTATCTATAGATATGCCTCAAGTACAGGTTTCATAAAAAAAATGTTACAAATCCCTTCGGGAAAAATGCTATATTTCTAAAACTGACAACCACATTACGATCAAACCAATTTTCGTTGAAAGTTTTTATTAAAATCTACAGCATATATATTTTTTTAAATTTTTCACTCTCTTATTTCAAAAGACACACATTTACCACTTTGGAAGTGTACATCTTTCAAACGGTTGAATTTGAGAAAAAATCGTTTTAGAAACCTCAATGTAATTTTAGATAATCCACACGTAATAAAAAAAAAATCAGTGTCAGTTCCATGTATGGGGAGCCCCCCTTAATTCATATATTTTTTTATTTTTGTTTAAAAACTGTAAAGCGGTTTACAGAATACATCTACCTACCAAGTTTCAACTGTGTAATCCTCATAGTTTTGGAATAAAGTGGCTGTGACATACATCGATTTGGGCGAATCTATAAGGGTTTCGTTTTTTGCATTTAGGCTACGAAACCCTAAAAATGACTATGTCTTTTCGCGATTTCGTGCGTCGAATTTACATAATCGCTCTTTTAATAGCTATTATATTTAAGAATGTTGGAAAACAGACCTTATCCTGCAGGTCTTGTAGTTCTTTATCCTTCTCCGCCTGGGTCTGCTTGCGTGCCTGGTGACCCCGGAACGAAGCCTGGATCTTGGTGGCAGCATGGCATAAGTCTGTGAACAAAGACATAATATATAAATTAAATGTTGTTTTAATGACACTTGGTTTGGATGGTTGGTTGGTCGTAGGACTTGTTGTAAGTCCGCCTGGATAGCTACCACCATAATTATCAAAATTTGACGCCATAACAACAATGTTTTCAACGTCGTTGTGTTCTGACTCACGACGCGCTTTCACCTAAGGCTAAGCTACACTCCGTTGTTCATAAAAAACAAATCAAAGCATTGAAGTGTTACATTGATTTAAATGTGACATCAACACAGCCTTAATAAAACATTGTTTAATATTTTTTTTGTGTCAACAAAACAGTCCGGCTTGATATGCTGCTGACTGTACATAACCCAACATAAAGGTAGGCATTTAAAAATAGTGTACAATAATTGATTTGTGTTCGATCAATATACGTCATGGATCGAGAACGTTAAATTGCTTCGACGCCTTGTCACAATTTGTCGGTAGTGGTTCTCAATGTTTTAATGAATTTTATTTTATAAGTAGCACTCACTCGCGACTTTGCTTGTGTGTATGTTTTATACTACGACGGGAAAATTTTTAGCCTTCATCAAATTATGTTTTATAATAGATATGTTACCTAATTCTAAGTTATGATAAGGCTATTAAAATCGAATCGCGCTTTGCCCGGAGTCCTGAGGAAGACTGAGGACACTGAGGAACTGGCTATCTTATTTCTAACTACCGGAACTTTAATGCTGAAAACATTGTTGTCATGGCGAACACTTTTGATAAGATGGTGGTAGCTGTGTGGTGGACTAAGTTTAAGTCCTGCCAATAACCTAAACGAATACGATTTGTATACAAAATAATGTTGTTTTCGTTAGTATTTACCTAGATGACATAATCATAGTTCAAATTTTTGTTGTAGGGAGTTCGGACCTTATTTGACTTAAAAAATTGTAAAATAGAAAACTATTTATAAAAAAATAAAGACCGACTTTTGTAAGGAAGCCTACGCCCAAAAGGTCACTTTTTATTACACAACTTTAACAGCTTAGATATTAATTAAAACGAATTTATTGCTTCTAATAATAAAATCACCATAGCCTTATAACGGTTATTAGACTCCGTGAACAACGAAACAGGCTAATACCTTGAACATAACTTTGGGAACCGTCTCTGTCGTTAGTTGGAAAGCAATTTCCTCGTAATGAAAGGAAAATGACTGGCGTGTAGTGATTATATTCCCTTTGTGTGTGTTTCTGTGACTAACTGACACATTAAGGTAGTGGGTATAACCTGTAAGGTTGGTGACTGACTTGTAACATTTCGTCGTAACGTACCATTCGAGGAAAGCGTGTTTTACTCGCGGCGAATTATTTCAGATCTGGGGGTTATTCTCTAAGCAAACATCGTAGCTGTTGTCATGACTGAATGTCACATTAGCGACAGCTACAACGTGTTTGACTCACTACGACAACTCGGCTCGCTGTACTGATAGCTTATTCTCTAAGCAAACATCCTTGATATTGACGGCTGAAACAGCGGGGATCGCCCCATTTTCAATACTAATTGTGTCAATTAGTATTGAAAATGGGGCGATCCATTTACTTACTACGACAGATCGGCTCGCTGTATGGACCTGAAATATTTCGTCGTAATGTAACGTTTTGTTACGACGAAATGTTACAAGTCGGTCACTAGTCACCACCTGAACATTTTATCGTAACATAACATTACGGTGGTGACTGACTTGTAACATTTCAACGAAACGTAAAATTTTAGTGTGTTTTACTCGCGGTGACGTTACGCTACGACGAAATGTTACAAGTCAGTAACTTTTAGTAAGTTAAACACGCTCGCCTCGAATGTTAGGTTACGACGAAATGTCACAGGACTGTCGTTGTCGTCACACCACCCCAACGTGGTACGAAATTTTTCAGGTCAGTACAACAAGCCGAGCTGCCGTAGTGAGAAAAGGTGATTGTAATCAGTATAGCGAGCCAAGCTGCCGTAGTGAGTGAAACGCGCTCTTCTCTAGTAAAACACGCTCGAATGTTACCTACGCAACGAAATGTTACAGATCAGTCACCGCCTTTACTAAAATGGCGACACTATACACTTGTTTTGATTGAAATCGATTTGGTAGCTTTCCTTTAATATTTCACGGTACCCGATGAGTTGGACATTTCTCTTCGGCTCTACTGGTCGAATGGAAAATTTCCCGAATTGTTTGCTCTATCTCAAAAAGATATTTTTCTTCATTTCAATAGAATACGCTTAAATACTCTTTATTCGTGAACTGATTTTATGAGTAGTGCAATACTTTTAGATACGATACGACCAAAGTTCTTATATTTTGCAAAAGATAAATTAAATAAAATGTAAGAAAAAATTTCTTTACCTTTAGATATTTACATAGAGTCATAGACGATAGCAAGTAACGCATTTTTAATACACAATTTTTAAAGTTAAAATAAGTTTTACACTTACCATCACTGAAAATCGGAACTATGAACTTGTCATCTATGATTATGTCATCTAAGTAAATAGTGAAGTTTAAGGTATTTTCAAGATTTCCTGAAAACTACTAAACCGATTAAAAAAAAAATAGGATCAACGCGGGGAACAACCCTGATGAAATGTCCACAATGTACTTACCCTCTTTATGTTATCATCTTGTTACCATTTGTGGATTGCAATAAAAATGAATTGAATTGAAATAGCGTTTGAATCATTCCAATCGGTCCAGCCATCATCGAATAATCGGTGAACATAGGTACATAAAAATATACGCGATAACCTCCTTCTGTTTTTGAAGTCGGTTAAAAAGTAATTACTAATTTCTTTAAAAGGTCATTTATTTTCACTATTTTTAAGAACCACTAAAAACTCGGGTAATAGTTTCCATTCTCGGAATGCTTTCAGCCGCAAACCAACATCGATTACGCTCGATTTGATTCTATTCGATCACATTCGACGATAAGTGCTTATCGATTCTCGTGGATTTCGATTGGTTGCTCGCGTTGTTTCCAACATTACCGAGTTATTACTGTGGCATACCCATTAATGTGGCAGTGGAAATTTATAAGTTCAGTATTTGAATCGTATTCAGGCTACCGCTTGAAACTAGGGAGTTATATGTTTAAACTAGCGGCCGCCGGCGGTTTCATCCGCGTGGTTCTCGTTCCCGTGGGAATATCGGGATTAAAAATAGCCTATCTGTTCACTACTTGAAGTCCCTACATACCGAATTTCATCCAAATCTGTTCAGTAGTTTTGGCGTGAAAGAGAAACAAACAAACAAACAAATAAAGAAACTGACATACTTTATAATATGAAGTAGGATTTAAAATCGATGAATACTTACGAAAGGTATTTTCTTTTATTAGGGAATAGGTATGCTAGGAATAATCAACCGCTCAGATGGCCGTTAGGCTGGACTGTTCAAGGTTGCGGGTTCGAGTCCCATCTGAGCGATATGGAGAAAAATTTGTTTTTTCTTTTTTAGTTTCAAATCACATAAAAATAGCAGTGGAAATGAAAAAAATAAACTGCTGTAGAAGTTCTTTTGACTGGCAGGCTTTTAACTATTTTGTATTAAGTCTGTTTCTTATACGTTCTACTTAAGATACTTAGATAAAAATAAAGCAATCTTTTTTGAACAATTTAAATAAATATCCTTTAGTATTAGCACAGTCTATCTATCTTCTAAGTATTATGTAGGTTGTGAATCCTAAGAACCAAACGATCAACGATTGTAGAGGATCTCAGTTTCACATGTTATCCAAAACATAAACTTTCATTATGTGATTGTAAATTCCACACTTATTTTTGAGGAAACACCCAACATTCTGGGCTAATTAGCTCGCATGCTAATTTTAGTTTGCCAGGAGCGAATTGAATTAATCAATTAAATTGGTTGAATTGCAAATGTTTGCATTTTCCCGATACAGTATATCTAGTAACGTGTTTCATTGAACAGATAACATTGAACAAATTGGTTACAAATATACATTAGTTCTTCTTTTCCATCCAAAACGATGACTGATTGATTGACGACTTTGATATAGTGTGGTTTGATTTCAATCCGAATCCTAACTACTCAATATTATAAATACGAAAGTATGTTTGTTTGTCCTTCATTGACGCCCTAACTAAGGAACCTATTGACTTTATTTTTGACAGAGAGGTAGTTAAGGCGCTGCTCGGAAAAAGTATGGACTTTTTTATATAAAACTATAGCACGGTTACAGTTGTTACAAATCTGGTAATAACATATATATTTCTTCATACCTTTATCTAGATTCGTATAGTTTCAAAAACACGATTTTATGATTTTAATATGAAGTGATTTTGTGTTTTTTTTTTGCCTAATCTGCAAAATCGGTCTCGCTCCCGTGCGCGTCGTTTTCTCATTGCTATCTTGTTAGGGCATATTTTTTTCGAGTATCGCCTTAAGAGGACGAAGAGTAACATAGGCGTCGTTTTATCCCAATATTCCCACGGGAACGGGAACCACACGGGTGAAAACGCGGGCGGTAGCGAGTAGGATATAAATATTTTGGGGGTCTCCTATTTGAAATAGAATGTATTTTGCTTCGATCCGTCGAGCTTGATTTCCGAGATATTGGGCGCTTTCAACATCAACCGGACAGCATCGGCAGCAATCACAGACATAGATCTAATGTCTGTGGCAGCAATCGTCTAAATTGAAAGCGCTCTTTGATGCATCGAACAATTTTATGATACTCCGAGGAAAGTCTTTCGTGCATTTAAAATTCGAGCAAAAAGCAATCGAATTGAAGTAGGAGACCTATATTTTAGGTTTATGTTGAATTTAAACATAGATATATACCTACATTAAGTGAATATACAATTGTTTGTTGATGTTTATTATGTAGGTGATCAATTAAATAAATAAATAATACGCACCGATTCGATCCACGCAGGACCGATCGTCTTGGTGATCCTTGGGTAGCATCTATAGCAGTGGGTGTCAGTGGCTGAGCCGATGAATATGCCCCTAGGGCGAGTAACGACCATGAACATAATTACGGTAGTATTATTTGACATTTGTTTTTTATATTATTCTTATCCATTGTATTTTATTTTGTGGTAAATTCTATTTAAATTATTGTTAGATTAAACTTACTGGAGTTTTGGCTTAGTAAGCTTGTAAGTATCTATATACTTAATTCAGGTTCGCAAAATTTGTGATGACTCGATAGGGACTTTGGCGCGTAGTACGCGGCCGAGTAAGGTATCAAATTAAAGGTACTCGAGTCTATTTGTTCCGAAAACTATAAAATATACAAAATGTTAAACGTGATGATCATAAACTGCAATTAAAGATTTTCGCATAATTTGGAATTTTTCGTCGATCGACGAACCCGAGTATCGGGTTGTAACCGCCCTAGTTTTGAATAAATATAAATACCAGATTAAACATACAAAAGACAAAATTTCAATAAAATTAACTGTAATCTTCAATTCAAATATTGAACGAAATCTAAGTGGCATAAGTAATAAGTAGCCAGACACCGAAATCCCCGCTACCCTCATCAATCTTATTCTGTAGGTAAAGCCGCAAATTAGCTCTGGGCTTTTGTTCCAAACATTTGAAATTTAACACAGTTAAATATTGCAATAAGTCTTATTTAGTTTTAGCTTGAAATAAATCCGATGAGATTGAGAGAGCATAATAATTTTATTTCACAACAGCGGCCTACCATAAACTCTAATGCGATTCATTTTAGGCTATTTTCAGGTCGTAAGAGTGAGACGCCGGTATGTGAGAGTCCACTCTCACAAACTTAAAATAACTTTAAAATAATCGCAAACGTCGTTTCTACACAAATAAAGAAAAAAACATGTTTTTTTTACGTAGGTAGATGCTTACAATTCAAGTGGCGAATTTTATATTTGTTTGAATTAAAGTTGAAATACATATTGAATTAAAGCAGGGCGACATGAGACAAGTTGCTTTTTTCTAGTATATTTTCTTGTTAAATATTTATCACAAAATTACACCATTTGAAGTTTTCTACAGAGACTGTACGAGTGACCTTTTTCAACTAAAAGTTAAGTTTAGTTTGCGTAAGCGTTTAAACGAACAGAACATTCGCTACTTGAGTGGTAGCTAGAATTGTTAGATGCAAGTCTCGGTGTCCGTTTGCGAAGCTCCAATTATCTACAGTCGGATCGCTTTAACATTGTTCAAGTTACAATAACACTGATTTTAGTTGCGCATTACTTGCATTATCAGTTTAATATAAAAAAGTCTAAAAATTTAAGCGTATTTTTGGCTGATATTTCGGTCTCTGCGACTTGAAAGGCATGAAGATATGTGGCCTAAAAACTTGAAAAGCTTTCCATTGAATCCACGAGAGGAAGAACATTAATAACTTGCGGGATCGTATTCGAGGGATTCGCTGCGATTTTGGTAAATGGGGGGAAAGATTTGGCTTTTATGATCAATACTTTATACGTTTATACGTTTGTCACTGAATTGCTAAAAAGAAATTATAATTATTTATCTATTCACGCTACCAAGCAAGGATCACGTTGTGTCACTATAACTTATCTCTATGTTAGTATAAATTAATAAAGAATTTGAAGAAAAATTTAGAAAATGACAGCCTGCGTCATAAAGGGGCCGTCCATGTGATTTAATGAAAAATGTTTTTTCTTTTTAATTAACTATAGATTCGAAAGTAAGCTCTGCCTGCCTTAACATTATAGTAGGAAGTAGGAAAATCGTTACCAAAAATGTTACAAGTAACTAACGAAATAACAAAAATAACTAAGTAACTACCGTTATATACTTTGGAACTTCTAGTGAAGGCAATAAGAGACATACTTAAAACTTTTTCCCATTCCCCGTGATTTGTAAGGGTGACAAATGATGCTACTTCTTGTCGACGTAGTTAAATAGATTATACGAGTATTCATTTTTACGATTTATTTTAGTAGGTGAAATTCACGCAAAACAAATGTGAACAGATGTGGATTAAATCGAGCACACGGATAGTTTAAAAACTGAGTTAAAACAATGGGCATTCAACACAACATCAGCAGCTCCGGACTAAGCAGAGATTTTACTATGGAAACTATACATAAAGGTAAGTATAATTTTAAATTATATAACAAACACCTTGACGACGACAAATGTATATATTCATCATTAGCAGCCGCTCGCGGTTTCACCGGCGTCGTTCCCGTTCCCGTGGAAATATCGAGATAAAAAGTATCCTATGTTCATAACCAGGCTATCTACTATCTGTTTACCAAATTTTACTAAAATCCGTTCAGTAGTTTCGGAGCCTATTCAATGCAAACAAACAAACAAACAATATTTTTTTTCTTTTTTATGATATTAGTATAGATGTACGTACTATCTGCACTGAAAATCTAGAAGCTGGAGCATTTTAAGTTTTTATTTGCTCCCAGTCCAAGGGAACCAGCAGTGAAACTCATAGTATTTTACTATAGTGGATGACAAAATAGGCAAATTATTCCAGATCTTCTCACAATATAGGCTAGCCTGAAATATGAAATGTCAGCACGGTACGAACTAAGCAATATCTCAGAGAATATCTCGGCTACAAAATATTAATCCATAGCGCCTGACGCGCCTCCGTCGAACATTATAAATAGACGCTGTGAGTTATGGTCAAATATAAAATGTATTATTTTATTTACTTTGTCAGTTCTGCGAAAAATATTACCTATTAAATTGCCGATTTGTATGAAGAATTTCGAAGAAAGTTCGTTTTCCATACTAACAATTTTTTTTATAATTTCTACCGCAAAAGTTTTGGCCACAATTTTTTTATGTACAAGCATTGTATGAAGTCTAGGCAATCTCTTAGTCTATGAAATCGATGATATGATTTTTGATATGATGATGATGTGATTTAAAAAATAATGAGTAACTAATAATAATAATTGACACTTTTTAAGGCATATTGCCAAAGTTTTTATACCAGTGGCCTTTGGAACTCTTACACGAAAAAATCATATAACGCCCTTAGAGTTCAATATAATAATATTCTCAGGGCTTTGTTGAAGCTCCCACGCCACTGCAGTGCCTCAGGTATGTTTGCCGATGCACAGATAGAAGACTTTTTCGCAATCATACGCAAGAAAATAGCGTCAATAATGCAGCGAGTGCGGGGGAGCAGCAACCAAATTCTGATGATGATTGCCGAGAGGTTGGACTCGGCGCTGTATCACAGGTTCATCGACTTGCATGTTAAACATGTAGGTCGATGAATATTTATTTCATCTTTTATGTAACTAACATAGTTTTAAGATCACTGTTACTAACCCTATGGACTGTAGTTGTCTGAAATAAATGATATAATAATAATAATAATAAATTATATCACACAAAATTTTTGCCTCAAAAAAAAGTACTTTTCGAGGAAATTTTTATCGCATAGAAACGATAATAATAATCTTATGATTGCTAATTTTTGATCATGATCTTAATTTAATATAAAATCATGCAATTGAAGTATCTTTTCATCAAAGAAATAGTATTTAAAAAAAAAGGAAAAAATCGGCAATTTCATCTTTGCTATAAAATCTCTTTTAGGCGACTAATTGTACGTACCTACAATATAATGACAATTTTTTTTTTTTTTTAATTATTAAAGAATTGATAACTTGTCAGTATACAAAAATTGAATATTATATGTGTTTCTAAAACACACAGCGCTGGATGAAGAAGCGCGTTCTAGATTACCGAATAAATACCTAGTTTATCTTCATATAAACATTTTCTTTCACTTACCACTAGGCTGAATGATCTGCCATACCTTTGTCATGAAGCTCTCATTCGACGAACGTCAATGTCACTTGTCATAGCGTTTTTTAGATTTTACCGGTAACGTGCAAAATTTTTCATTTACCAAAAAAATTGTGTAAAATACAGTTTTTTCACCTATTGTGAAGTTAAAACTAAGAATATTTACTGCGAAGCAGACCGGTGGGTAAGTTTTTACCTATAAGTTGACGAAAACGGCGAGATGGTGCATCGGTAGAAGTGCGCGTTTCGCACACTATCGTCGATTTTTTCTTTCTCATCAGGTGATGAAGAAGGATTCACAGCTCCTTAGTCAAACAAACGATAGTAATGGAACTGAAACAGAGCACCCTCAAATCTCGCCATTTAGTCAAAAGCATCAGACTTTTTGTGAATATTCTAAACAGAGTGATAGCATCACTTTATCAAAACCGACATACGGTTTTCCATAAATTCCAAGTTCGGAATCACAATTATTGTTCAATCCAGATAGTTCAAAAGACAGTTTTGAAGGAAAGTAACAGACCAAGTTAAACAAGTTGTCCAGAAACTTATGGTGAGGTTGAAAAAGGTACATAAATTAATGTATTAATGATTTGTAAACAATCTTTGCAAGGAATCAAAATAGTTTGAGACTTTATTCTGGTACCTCGAGCTTCAAGGCCTTTAAAAAGCAAAACAGTTGTCATTTAAGAATACCTATGTTGGCTCAGTTGACTGGTATAATAAGTAACTATTGCTAAATTAGAGCATTGCGAGCGGTTAAAATAATCTTGTACTCAGTTAGCCGGTAGCTTAGGTAATTGAGTTAACTAAAGCCTAATTAAACCACTAACAGTTTTAAGTGGTCTATCAATGGGTCACAAACCTATTTGGTTATCGCCCTCTTTGAGAAAGACTGAAAACATGCCTCATAGTTCCACAGGAATTTGTTTGGTGACTAAAAGCCACACAGAACACAAAGTCTGAATGCATCTCTTGGTAACAGTTGGACTGCATTGTTTATTGAAAAAGGAAGTTGCCTTTCAGGGAAATGGTCCGCATAAAGAGATATTGAATTAATACATATTTGTGGCTTGTGAATCTCAAAGGGCTTGCAGTATACACTACTAACCAAAACAGGCTTGAATCTGCAGTATGCGCTCGAACTCATCCAGTTGGATAACCAAATTGTTCCAGGCCCACCTCCGGAACGAGGGTGGTATTCGGTCAATCGCCTTTACTCAAAGTAATAGTAGAGCTTATCAGAACATCCAAACAGCTCATTATCACGCTATTGGCAGCGTACCTCTCGGGGGGGTACTACGGCACTGCCGGCCGCCTATCACTAAGAAAGCCCGTGCCGGAATGGCACTGTCGCCCCAGGCCTCGGAGGCTATAATCAAAATAGGGGTGTCCCAAAGGTGGACGTATTAGCGTGATCGCGTCATAAGAAACCGCCATTGTTTTCCAAAAGCCTTTGCCTGACATGGCTCAGTATTATTCCAAGATACAAAGAACAAAGTTCTAAGATACCTAAACATGGCTTGGTGCACATTTGTAGTAGTAGCACCACAGTATTTTTGGCGTGCGAGGCGATGACCCTAAAAGAACGGATTGATAGTGATACAGGATCTTCAGACCAACTTGATAAATGTCACAATGGGCATTAACCCACCTGTAATAGAACTTTTTCCATAAAAAGTTAGGGGGGGGGGGGGGGTAATAAAATAGCCCATTGATCTAAACATGAGAAAGACCTTCTGTGAGTCCCAGCATGACTCGAAATTAACAATAAGTTGTTAAATGGTTATTATGCAATTATAAATTTGTGTGCAGGCATTTATAAATAATCTGTTAGAGCTCCCATCATGAGATGGATCAATGTAAGAACCACAAAGCAATAACATATTATTAAGAGATAAGTGATAGCAAGGTGTCTTGCAGAAGTTTATTTATGTATGGGTAAACAAACAATATTTTGTGTATGTATACACATAAGAAACAAATGACTAAGCTCAATCAAGTCTGCAAAGAATACTAATTATAAATGGCAAACAAAGTATTTGTATTTCTAACGGTTGTAGTTATTGATAACTTAAGTAAACAAGAAATAGAAACAAAAAATCAAATCACCTTCAATTTTATTAACCAATAGTTTCAAATAATTATTAGAATCATTAAACTTAACAGAATTCAAGTATTTAGACATAAAAATAGAACAAAAATAATAATAACATTTTGATAATCATTTCAATAGATTGAGTTGACCTATTTTCTCTAAGGAAAGATATAAACTTTGATCAAATTGTCCAAGAATTTGATTGTCTTATTATACAATGTTACATACTCTATTTACAATTGAGTCAGCAGCATCGTTGTAGTATACAAAATACTTTATTTCTAGAACTAATTCAGAAACAATGAAATGAAAGAAGAACAATTCTATTGTACAATTAACAATCATGTATAAATGAATATATATATATAAAAATATTTTTTATTAACTATCTGGTCAGTGTGTGCTCTATATAGAGAACACTTTGGCGGCGTACCTCTCGGGGGGGTACTACGGCACTGCCGACCGCCTATCATTAAGACAGCCCGTGCCGGGATGGCAGGGCTGTCGGCTCAAACCTCAACAATTGACGTATAGGTAGGTACTCCAAAATGTACCTGACAAAATAATTTAAAAAGGGGTAAGTAAGTTCAATAGGGTTAAAAAGTTTGTATCGATTCTCATAATAAATCCTAGCAGGTAGGTAAGCTCTTGTGGCTTATATACCTACATTCGATATGATTATTAAGTGATAAATTGTATCGAGAATTAAACCAAATCTCTCATTCCAGTAAAATGAGATAAAGGTTATTTTCTAAGATAAAAACTGTAAAGGAATAAATTATAACACAATACTTTTTCACCCTCAAATAAAAGGGATTGTTTACTTACACAATAAGTGTCAAAAATAGCTTCTAAATGGAGTAATGCAGTATTTTGAGATTCAGAAGATAGTTTGACTTTCGCACAAATCTTTTACATAAATATGCAATTTCCAGGATTGCATAGCAGATTATAGTCAATTAATGTTCTGTTTCTGTAATTAATGAGGTATATCAAAAATCTTTTTATACATACTTCTCCCTGTAGCCCTAGCACGAGTGACTTTTATCGAAGTTCGTAGCTCGGTAACGTGTCACTGGCACGCTCAGCTTAGCAGGGTAAGCAAGACAAATCAGATCATATTGTCACGTGATATATCAGTGTTCATGCTAGTGGGCCTGACGCCAGATATGCTCTTGTGGGTTTGGCGGAGCATCAAAGGGTGCAGCTTGAGAGTTCAAAGTGTACCTATAAACTTCAGTGTTATAGCCTCACATAAACAACGCAACATTTGCTACTAAGTGGGGTATATAATGTAGTAACTATAGTGACAGTTTGTCACCACATCACCTACAATAGTTTCATAAGATGCCTTTTCCATTTACAGGCTTCTGTTCTGGTTTCTGGCTATTAGCTGCACTGGAAGGCAGAAGCTGGCACTTGCTGTCTTTATCGTTTTGCTCCCCGTCTAGCATATGGGAAAAACACTTTTTCATACATCAAGGGTTAAAATAAGAAGCTACCTCCTCGAAAGCCCAACAAAACCTGTTAAATTATCTTTCTGAACTACAGAACTTTCAAACCAATTACCAATTTCAGACCTATTGTTTGAAAGGAGAACAGCAATAATACAACTGTTGGCCTCTGGAAGGAGAGTATGATCTCACCTTAATAGAACTTAAGATATATATAATATATATATGTATAGTGATGTGCAGAAGGTGCTTTACTTTTATCTAGTTTTGGGTGTAAGATGGATAAATCTAGAAGAAGTTGTTGGTTAAAAGAACATCTAGAGAGTTCATAAGTCCAGTTCTGTATAGAAAAATAATAATAATAAGTACTGTTATTTCACATCTGCGGTGGACAACCCAGCTACAGGCACCATGATTGGATGGATAAGATCAGTTTTTGAGAAGGAATAATAAGTCTTTAATAGAGTTTTCAATGGAGAATACATTATGTTCAGCTATAGCATAAGAAAGTTGGACCGAAAACCCTTCTACTGAGAATATGAGTAAACAGGTTCTGATTCAGATACAGGTAGTAGAAACCTTTTATTAAGTCAATAATTTTTGTAATGTTAAATTTCAAGTAAGTAAATAGTTTACCGCAAGGTCTAACTGATCTGAAGTGTTTTGATCTAACGATTATTAATTTTATTTTACAAAGGTACAATTCCAGGTTAATTGGAAGAAAATACCTACAAGGGGATTTTTGTTATTTAAGTTATTATTCTGTAGAAAGTTTAGATATGCTGATACCTTTTATATTGAATAAGTAACAATTTTGAAATTCATTATCTTGGTTGTATATATTATCACTGAGAATAATTTTAATCACATAGCGTTTATCTTTCTTTCACCAGCAGATATCAAACAGGTCTTCATCCAGCGCTGTGTGTTTTAGAAACACATATAATATTACTGTTTTGCATTCCAACAAAACAGATATTATGTGTGTGAGAAAACACACAGCGCTGAGCAAGTTGCTTGCTGGTGAAGACACTATGACAAGTGACATTGACGTTCGTCGAATGAGAGCTTCATGACAAAGGTATGGCAGATCATTCAGCCTAGTGGTAAGTGAAAGAAAATGTTTATATGAAGATAAACTAGGTATTTATTCGGTAATCTAGAACGCGCTTCTTCATCCAGCGCTGTGTGTTTTCTCACACACATAATATCTGTTTTGTTGGAATGCAAAACAGTAATATTATGAAAATATTATTGAAGTCCCAGCAGTAAGTAAACACACACTAAGTCGCGTGCAATCGCTTGTCTTCATCTGTAGAACTACAAGCATAAACTACAGATTACATTACTACAGAACTACAGAACTTGAACGACATTCATGTTATGATTCATATTCATTCCTCCATAATAACCTTCTTATAAGCAAGGGTAAGTGGTAACAACGGTTTTACGAGTAAATCCATAAAATCCTACTTGAGAAAAGGTATAACCACGATCGATAAATAATTGGGGCCTCCTTTGTGATTTATAGGGGGATGTCTGTACGACGTTTGTTACCCTATGAGTTAGAGGCCTCGTAAAATTATCATAGACTATAGCGGCCGTCCGGGGTTCCACTTGCGTGGTTCCCGTTCCCGTGGGAATATCGGGATAAAAAATAGCCTATGTTAATCCAGGCTGTTTTCTATTTGTCTGCCAAATTTCATTAAAATCTGTTGAGTAGTTTTTGTGTGAAAGAATAACAATCAAACAAACAAAGTGACATACTTTCGCATTTAAAATATTAGTAAGATTAGAAGGTTTGTGGTTTATTATTTTAACATTATAAACGTTTTATCGATCGCTGCAGTAGGAGCCCCGTTTTCACTGAAAGTGCTAATTTGCTCTAGCGTCGTTAGTTCTAGGTCTTTATTAAATGATTGAGATGTCAAAAGATGAGTATCAATAAGGGCTACATAATAGTACTTTTTTAACTGAAGATTTATGGGGCATGTCAACCAACATTATTAAATCAATTATTGATACAATAGCTCCATATTTAGCTTTCATTTTTAATCAATGCATAGATGAAGGTACTTTTCCCGATTTAATGAAATGTAGTAAGCTTATTCCTCTTTTTAAATCGGGTGACAAAAGTGACCCTATAAATTTTAGGCCGATTTCAGTACTACCGGCACTTAGTAAAATTTTTGAAAAAGTTATATACTCTCAATTATTAGACTATTTAACAATAAATCGAATCCTTCATAACAATCAGTTCGGCTTTTCTAAAGGTAAAAATACTTCTGATGCTGGCATTGCACTCCTCAAACATATTTTTGAGGCTTGGGAGGGCAAGCAAGACGTAATTGGTATATTCTGTGACCTGTCTAAAGCCTTCGATTGCGTTGATCACGTTACACTTTTAAAGAAGCTAGAACATTATGGTGTCTCTAAGAAATCTGTTAGCCTTTTGCAGTCATACTTGCACAATAGAAATCAAAAAGTAATTGTCAATAATACTGCTTCTACTGGAGCCCCCATTATTATGGGCGTGCCACAAGGTTCAATATTGGGCCCTTTGCTGTTTTTAATTTATATTAACGATCTCCCTCATTACACGAGTAATTTATGTGAGACAGTACTATTTGCAGATGATACATCTTTAATTTTTAAAATTGATAGAGGAAACAATTGTTCTGACGAAGTAAATAGTGCTCTCTCTCAAGTCGCACACTGGTTCAACAGTAATAATATGTCTCTTAACCCTTCTAAAACCAAGTTTGTTAGATTCTCATTACCTAACGTAGTGCAGGTCGATATGCATATCAATTTGAATGGGAATGTAGTAGAGTTAGTTGAGAGTACAAAATTTCTTGGCATTACATTGGATTCAAAGCTGCAATGGGATCCACATATTGAAGCCTTGTCGAGTAGACTTAGTTCTGCGGCTTTTGCAATAAAGAAAATAAGGCTCTTAACTGATATTGAAACGGCAAGACTAGTTTACTTTAGCTATTTTCATAGTGTAATGTCCTATGGCCTGTTGTTGTGGGGCTCAGCAGCTAATATAGAAAATGTTTTTATACTTCAAAAAAGAGCTGTGCGCGCCATTTACAACCTTCGACGGAGAGATTCTCTTAAGGATTTGTTTAAAGAGATTAATATACTAACTTTGGCGGGACAATACATCTATGATAATATAGTATATGTAAGGAAACATCTTGATTTATTTATTAAGCATAGCGATGTCCATAATTTTAATACTAGAAATAAGAATAAGCTTGCCGTTCCAAAATTTCGACTTGAAAAATGTAGACGCTCGTTTTTGGGGAAAGGTATAGCTTTTTTTAATATAGTTCCACAACAATTGATAGAGCTGCCTTTGCATAAATTTAAAATATATGTTAAAAAGTCACTCTTAAGCAAAGGTTATTACAAGGTAGATGATTATTTAAAAGACCAAAATGCATGGATGTGATACTAACATAAAACATAACTATTATAAATTAGATAAAAGGAAAATATTCTAATAATTGAATATTGGAAAATTTTCCTCTTATATTAAATATATTTCAAAATTGTAAATTTGTGCTTGGCAACAACATGTTCCATTGTAAATGTTGTTGTTTCTGTTAAAGCTGATAAGTTTCTTGCGGCCGTTCTTCTTATCAGTTAAAAGATGTCCTGAATGGCTGGTAGGGAAAAAAAATTTTTGGACTATTCGAAAGTACTTATCTATAAGTCTATTTGAATAAAAATCTTTGACTTTTGACTTTTTGACTTTTTAATTATAAGTTAAATGTCTTTATCAAATCCCGAACGTTCGAGTGCTAACATAAAAGTATATGTACTCTTGACTGTACCACAGTACATTAAAATGCACTAGTACTTAGGAATAAATTAAGAGGATAATTATTTGAACTACTGGGAAATTTCAAGATTACATAAAATCAAGTAATTGTAGAAAAGAAGATAAAATGCTCTTCTTCAAGTAAATAGCCGTTTTCCAAATTCTATTAGACGAGTTGAATTAAACTGTAATGTAAGAAAGAACTTAAGAATACCGCCATCTATCGAATTTATTCATTAACTACTCAGAACTTTTTCAATTACTGAAAGACTGCTTCACAAGTTGGTTTTGTAATAACTTGAAGCACGCAAGACTGTGTTGGTGGTTTTTTTTACAGGAATTTTATAATAAAAGCAAGCTTGTTTTTTTTGTTGGAGTTAGGTAACGGAATTTTCCAAGGAATTATTTTTCAGGCTAGCTCGGCATGTGGTTTTTTTTTCTTAAAAGCTAGCTTTTTGAGAGTTTGGTGAAAACGATGTTTATATATGTTTTACATGGAACTGCAACATTAATAACTTTCGCAAGAAAGAAATAAAGATAACACATTTGTGACGAGTCGTGCTTCCAGCTTCAGCCTTATCATTATTTAACTTCAGGCATAGGTCTATAATTGGTCTCCACGTTGCTACAACTAGATACCGCGCTTCATACAAACAACGGATTTAAAAATGTGACCACAAATTTTGACGTTTTTCTTCGACAAACCGACTCGGTTGCTATTGAGACACTCACAGTAGACTGTGCCGTTTTTGCCAGAGTAAAACGGTCACACCGCACGGTCCCCCACTCTTGACATTTGGGGGCAAGAGGGCAAGTAGTAAAAAAAAAGAGTAAAACGGTCATAAGCTAAATGTATGAGGGCGGTGTCTAGTTGTAGCAACGCGCAGATCAATGATAAATCTATACCATCAGGTATGTTGAAGGCTTAGCCGCGTATCCATCTTTGATAAAAAATTATTTTTCAAATTGTTAGAGAAACTCATATTTTATTTTATTTTTATTTTTTATTTTTGTTTATTGAAAATATTATTTCACATCCTTTTTTTCGGTGTGCAAAAGACGAGGACTTAATTTCCGTAAAATGTACTTAGCTTATTTGACTTTGTTTATGGTCCAGTCACTTTCTTCGAGCCAGTATTTTTTGCAAGCCTCTGCAAACTGTGCGTAGTTCCATAGATTAATAGTTATTTGTTATGCAAGGCTGGAAAGTTTGTTATTTAGCGGCGAGTTACCTCTATTGAAATCTGAGCAAGTGAAGGATTCTAGGAACCACTCGCTACGCTCGTGGTTCAAAGATTTAATCCTGAGCGAAGCGAGGATTTCAAAGGTACAAGACGCTAAAAACTTTTCTGCCGAGCGCAACACACAATTTTTCACCTCACAACAGCGAGGAACATTTTATGGTTGTTTCCGCGGTCAACTTCCGGTAAAAAGTTCTTTAATCATAAAGTTTAATCTAAATATACCTTATTCTCGTTGTTTTAATGATATAAAAAACTAAAATAAAAAAAGTGAGTATTATAGTTAATTAAAAGTTATTTAAAGTAGGAATATATTGTTACTTATTAATAAGAATAAAAACGATTCCGTAAATGTTGACACTGACAAGTGGTACAAGACAAATACAATTTTAAATAAAGATTTATGTCACAGTCCGAAATCCAATTATAGGTTGTGAAATCTCACCCAGCCTAATATAAAATTCTTATAACAAATAGTTTAATCTTATTGTTATTGTTTTTATGATTCAATGAACTATAATAATATAATTAAACCGAAACGGAGTATTATAATTAATTTAAAGCTATTTCAAATAAGAATCAAATATAACAAAAAAGTCAATAGTGCGATTCGGAACGCATTATGACATATTTTTAGGTATTAAATTAAAAAAGTACTTTGCCGCGCTAGGCCGCAAAAAGCGATTTTCTACGCCTAAACTGATTGACAAAACCTCCTTTTCAGAGCGTGTGAGGTGAAAACAAACAAAGTCATAAACAAACTTCAGCTTTGTTTTTATTAGTTTAAATAAATATTGCCAGCCACGATTGAAAAGTTATATTAAACGAAGGAAAATAATGAAATGTGAGGTAAAATTTTCATTAGTCTAAGCAAACAAAAAGAGGATTCTGTATATTAGAAGTGTAAATAGAATACAATTAAAGTAGCAATGCACACAGAAAATAGTATTATGTGAGATTGTATGTTACTGAACGTAAACGATCTCAAAAGTCATTTGAAAAGAGACTACACAAAATTATGTAAATCAGTCCCAAAATTCAACCCTAAAGTCATCATGGTAACGTCCCCGTTTTCGTGGCGTTAGCTATATGGTTTTGTCCCCATAGTTGTTGTAGATATTTTGTTTTATAAAAAAACGGGGAAATTTAGCAGTCATCGTGGTTTGTTTTAAGTAATGGCTAAAGATGGAAGCGAATCTCACCCGGAATCCTTAACCACTGAGGAACTAGCTATCTTATCTCTGACTGCCGGGACACAACAATACTGAAATCATGGTTGTTATGGTGTCAGACTAATATAAGATGTTGTGAGGTAGGCGGTACACATAATCCAACCGCCAACCGACTATTAAATAAATTATAGTACCACTATTGGACATTTTAGTATTCAACCGCCGTCATATCAATTAGGAATTATACTGAGTTAAGTCACGCCAAGAAATCAATATTCGATAACTTTAACTAAACTGTTTTAGATATCGGAAAAGCAATAACAATCAATTGACCGACTGCTTAAAATCTTTTCGAGATTATATTCATTAGTTCACTGAATTCAAAGGAGGTTCATGAATTTTAAATAAAGCGCCGACAGACCGAAATCTTGAGGTAGTTTCTTCCTTGACTATGTAACGAATTTGCCATTAACATTTTTTATTACTACCAAAGAGCAACTTCCAAAGATTAATAAATAAATAAATAAATAAATATTTGCTTACAAACACACCAATTATCTAGCCCACGTTAAGTTTCATTAAGAACTTGTGTTATGGTTACTAGATAACGGATAAACATACTTATATACTTTTTTTTTGTAAATACATACATAATATACATATTAAACACCCAGACCAAGACAAATAGACATGTTTATGCACACAAATATTTGTCTTGTCCGGGGATCGAACCCGGGATCTTTGGCGCAGAAGGCAGGCTTAGTACCCCTGCGCCAAACAGGTCGTCAATTAATGTATGATGTTCAAAAGTTATTTAATACGAAACGATTACGAAGTACTTAACAATAGCCTATATTACTTTAAAATGACAATGTTTGAACTAATTAACATTTCCAATTGTTTTTCATTATGACTGGAGATATAAATAATGAAAATGAGAATAATCTTTATTCATATTATGAACTTGATAAGTGCAAGTATTTTTGAATTGTCAGTTTGCCTTACTGACATACATTTAACTTAGCTGACACGATACATTTTTAAACAATAAAATTGAAATGCTAATCAAATTGTAAGAAAAATATTGGAAAAAATCAACTGAGCCACAAGTGAATTCTCAGGTGGGATAATTCACTTGTGGCCGAGTTGATATTTTTTCAATATTTTATTTACAATTTGATTCACCAATAATTTTCTATTTAAAAAATTATCACAAGTATAAACATAACATTGAAGAATGCAAAAAGTAAGAAATCATAAATTAAGCTGACACGTTTGATTTAGATTTGTAACCAACCATTTAATTTCAGGTTAGTTCACAGAAATCAGTCGCTGTTCGCAACAAAAATATATTGCGTGTAAATAACAATAATAATAAAAGCCTTTAACTCATATACTTCAACAAGTTTTAGACATATATCTAAAATTTTATATCGACAACTGGATCTGTTTGTCTAACGACAAAGGCCTCTTCCAAATTTTTCCATTTTTCGCTGTCTCTGGGTTTTTCTTGACCATATTTTTAGTTCATCTTCCCATCTTTTGTAATGTCCTCCTTGTCTTCTTATAAGATTCTTTTTAAGGTACCAGTTTGTGATCGACTTGCTCCATTTATCGGCTCAGCGCAACATGATATGCCCCACCCATCGTAATTTTTGTATTTCCTAATAATAAAAGTAACATTTTCTAGTTTAAGTTCTTTCCCTTGTAACTGTGTTTCTTATTTTATCAGATCCCTCGATTACCAACATACGCTCCACAGATTTTCGGCAAACCTCTAGCTTTTTAGTGTGTGCTTGTATAAATATATGGCTTCAAATGGTTGGTGGGCTTTTTTTTAAATATTTTAAGGGACAGTAGTACAAACGAAAATTTAAAATGTTCTAAGAAAAAAAAAACTTATCTATTTTTTGTAATCGAAAATGAACTTGAAAAAAACAAGAAAGACATGATTGTGTCGCAGAACAGGAGTCGCTTAAAACCAATAACACTGCAAACTATGAGAGATCCTCTAACAGCCACTAATTTCCCTATAACGTGTGTTTGTCAGTAATATTAATTCCTAATGGGCAATAAGGCCTGCAATCACAGCATTCGGGGCTCGGGTTTAAAGCGCCTGGAATGGGGCCAAATGGACCCAAACAAGAATGCAGGGTAAGTTTATCTTATTGCGTTTCGTAAGGCAATAAGTGTTAATATTTTATAAAAACTTTTCTTGGGGAAGATTTTCGAATTTGAGGTCTAACGTGTTTTTATTTCCGTTGGTGAAATGTGAAAACTTCGATAAAACTAAGCTTTTTTATGAACAACGGGGATACTCTTAGCCATCATCATACCTGATGTTAAGTATTGATAAGGCTGCAGATGGAAGCGAGCCTCTTCCGGAATCCTCAATCACTGAGGAACTGGCTATCTTATGTCTAACTGCCGAAACACAACAATGCTGAAACCATTGTTGGTATGTCGTCAGGCTTAAATAAGATAGTATGGAGCTAGTCAGGCGGACTTACATTACAACAAGTCCTACCACCAACCGAATCTAATATATGGGACCCCAATCGAACCCGGGACTTTCTAAAGTAGGAAATCGTAAAGATGACTTCTATAAATGTATGGTAAATTTTAAATAGAAAAATATTGGAAAAAAATTATATCGGGCACAAGTGAATTCTCAGACGGGAAACGATAATTGTTCTATAAATGGTTTTGATGTTTTGAATAAACGTAAAATACGCTTTGTACGAGAATATTTGACGTACACATTTCGTTCAACCGTAAATAACATGAACTTTGATATTGAGACTTATGTACGTAGCTACTTGTGATGCTTCAGACATTTTAGAGAATTCGAGACACGGCACGATCGGTGATATTTCTCACGTATCTCATAGAATCGGTTTGTAGTGCGGTGTCTGAAGAATACAAAAAATCGGGAATTTTCTAGCAAAGTTGTTTCTTTCAAAAAATCTGAACAAACCTACATAAAAATGTCAAAAGTGGTGGTTTCCTAGTTCTCTAGATAGGTACAAAGCCAGGTTCTTTTCCCGACAATCATTAATATGATGAAAATTTGAGTTTGTTCTTTGTCTGGATATTATGCTCATAAACTCATAAATGTATACATTTAAAACACTTTCGACGATTCTGATATTCGCGATATAAGTATTTATTTGTTATAATATACCTAAAACAAAACTAACTCAATTCGTATTCGAGATCGATGCACCAATTATCTTATAATTTTGTTTTGAGCCATAAAAACAGTTGATTTTAGTATTTTTTTACTACTATAATATTATTTCATACTATCAAAAATTAAGTCTTTGAAAATTATAAATTAAAAAACCGACGGCAAAAAGTAAAATATAAAAATAAAATCCAAAAAAATAACAAATAATAAAACGCTTTTTAATTACAACAGAAATCGTCTTCACTATATACTTTTTAGAGCCAGCTAGAACGAAAAATCTGAACATAGGCTAGGCACTTACCTATAAGTAGAAGTGCAATGCAGTGTGTTTTTTGGTTTTCATTTTTATATTTTACTTTTTGACGTCGGTTTTTTAATTTTTAAATTAGTTTTTGTTAGTATTTTTTTGTCCTTTTTTGTGTTAGATAATCTCAGTAGGTACTTTTCACCATATTCACCGTGAGGAGCATAATTGCTTAGGAACTATAATTAACACACCTGTGCGATACCTACTTAGTATTTATTAATTCTGATGACGTTCATTATACATTTTACTACACCAAATGGTGCTTTTCGGAAACAAATGCACGAGTTACTCGCAATAGCAGAGAACAAATGAAGACAAATCGCTGTGCCAGTGGTCTATGTCCTTTGGGATCTCTACGTGGTCTGCTTAAGTATTTTCTTGGATTAAATTTTAGAAAACACCGAAATCGATAAAGGTGTACCTATCATTTTTGAAACCAACTTGGAAGTACTACCTACCTTTCAAACAAAAAGAGTTTTTTTTTCTAGTATATTTTCTTGTTTAATATTTATCAAATAAAAATAGCATTGTAAAATGCAAAATTAAAAAGTTCTAATTAGATGGCTGTTTCATATTAATCGATAGTCAAACATTGGCAATAATGTTTCTATTGAATGCGAGGATATTTCTCTCATTGATTAAACGACGGTGGCCAACACCGTAGATAGGCGAATGTACTAGAAAAATTCGACGTGTTCTCATATGTCTCTGTAGCATAATTGGTTAGTGCATTGGGTCGGATTCCCAAGGATGCGGGTTCGAATCCCGTCAGGGCGACATGAGACAAGTTGTTTTTTTCTAGTATATTTTCCTGTTTAATATTTATCAATAAGAACATTATTCAAATCGGTTCAGAAATGAACGAGTACTGAGGTAACAAACATAATAAAACAAAACCTACAACCGAATTGTTAACCTCCTCCTTTTTTGAAGAAGGTTTAAAAAAGCGAGTTTGCAAGATAGTCTAATTTACATTATAAAAGACTTTCATTTAAGCTACGGTGGAGAAGTAACATAATGGAGGTGTGCCAGTGGAAGAATAAATCACAATCATACTTAATAGATATTAATGATCATGGTCACCGCTTGGCTACGGCTTTGTCGTTGAGAGCGGAAGCAAGAGCGAAACGGCGCGCAGCGGTGCCCAAACATGCAAAAATAAGCGACCACACATAGAAAAGAGGTTTGAATAAGATCTCGTCCTAATTGGCCAACGCACGGTTGCACGATGGTGCAAACATGTGTCATTCTTTAGGGTAAGCGTAAGCTGGCGCGCAGATATTTCAGCGCGACTTAGATCTGTGTGACGTGCGATCCGCACAGGCGCCCGTCCGTGCTACATACGCATGCGCAGATCTACGTGTCGCAGACATGTAGTGCGCGCCAGCATATGTTGACCCTTTTTCTGCTATATTATTATCACAATCTCACTTAGATATTAATGATCATGGTCAAGCGGTTACCATGATTTGTCGCTAAATGCGGGATCAGGGTCGCAATTGTTTGAGCAACATTCTAGGTAGCGGCGGATGCAACCTGGTGATAGCACTATTTTCGATACAATTAGACAGCTGATGTGACAATTGCCATGACAAAAGCGGCGATGTGTCGCTTAGTTACTGAATAACATAGGTTAGCTACGCGACACTGGTAATTTCATCTAAATAGAAATATTTTTATAAATTCTTCTCCGAACGAGTAACACTGTAATTCGATAGGACTTTTTTTCCCGACGAGTAACAGTGTGACTCGTTGGGAACAATCGATGTTTGATCGCACAGTCGCGGTCTGCAATCGTCCAATGAGTCGTGCGAAGACTAATTAGTTAGGCTTTTTCAACTTTCCCGCTGCCGCTTGTCGCTTTGCACCTAAGCTGTCGCTAACAGCGGCGAGGACGTAGCTTGGCCATTGGCGGTCAAACTAATATTTCCTCAATTTGTCTTAGGACGTAGGTACATAGTCCTTAAATGGGGCAATGGAGGGCAACGGACAAACAGGAAAATATACCTACTTGGAAAAAAACGGGTAGCAGCAGAAACAACGGTTATTGATTTAAGGACCAAATAGTGCAGTGGTCCTAATGCCCTACTAAGTCAAGGGTCGTGTGTTCGATACTCATCCATGACAATCATTCATGTGATGTAATTTTTCATCAGTTTTTGTCCGAATCTTGTAAATGATGTAAATAATAGTGCTTGCCCGCGGTTTCACCCGCGTGGTTCTCGTTCCCGTATTAGTACCAGGATAAAATATAACTTAACCTATGCTTTTAATCCAGTCTATATAAACAATCAGTAGCTAACATACAAAGGTTCATAATATTACTATGTATAGGTAAGACTAGTGGCCGCTCGTGGTTTCACCCGCGTGGGAATATCGGGATAAAATGTATATTATGTTTTAATTCCAGCTATAAACTATCTGTGTACCGAATTTTATCCAAATACGTTCTGCCGTTTTTGCGTGTCAGTAACAAACATCCAAATATGGTAACAAACATATAAAAACACATTTCGTTAGTCATTTTTAATGTCCCTTGCTGGGGTATGCCCCAACAGTGGAGACTGGATAAGGAGAATGGGCCATGACCCACCACGCGGGCCCAATATTTCAACGACTGCAAATATAACTGGGACCAACGGCTTAGCCTTCTGAAGCACGGAGGAGCTTGAGATAGTATTTTTTTGGTCACCCATCCTGTGACCGGCCATTGCGAAAGTTGTTTAACCTCAACAATCGCAGGCCGAGCGTACGAACCACTGCGCCATGGGCTCCTTTTTAGTAGGTATATCTGTAATTAAAGTTGTTACACTTTAATGAAACGCCTATAATTTATTCTACGTAGGTACGTGATGTTGTCCGATTTTAGCGGTCTATGGGAAAAAAATTAGGTTACCATGATTGAAATGAATATAAAGGTAGAGGAAAGGTACCTACAGAAAGGTAGGTTTCAGCGAGTTCCGGTGTAAAAAACTTGGATGAAAAAGCGAACGTTGCTCGAAGGGGAACAGCAAACGGATCGCTATGAAAAAAGTTTCAGTTAATGATCGCTCGAATGACGCAACGGAACTCGTAAAGGTCGTTTTTTTTTACAAAACTTTTGGGGACATAATGTGATTAAATTTTATTTTAAACTAGTAAACGACCGCGACGTCGTCTGCTTGGACTTAACGTCACAACGAGTTTTTATTTTTCGTTTGTAAGTTTTTTGTTTCCCGAGAAATTAGGAATTCGAACCTAATCAAAATATCACAAATTCTGATCCGTACTAGAGCAGGAAGATACTCGTGTGTCTACAGAAACTAACATTTTATTTTCAGAGTCTACTTATGCTTACATTTAACTGATTTACATGAAACCCTGTTAAATGGCATGCTGTGTTTGGACGCACGCTATTTTTGGATTAAAGTCTTGTCTTATATATTTAGTATTAGATCATAAGTTTTGTAATGACTTTAATCTGTAAATGTACCTACAACAAATAAATAAATAAATAGTTAAGTAGTAATGTGGTAGTTACATAATCGAAAAGTAACTATTGTTCTAGTGGAATGACCGATTCAGAAATCTTAATGGCCTTAACAAGTACCCCATAAAGATTATATACATCGGATACTTACAGGAGTGTGGTTAGGGTTGACTTGATACGAAGTTTAGTTTGTTTTTTTCCTCTTTTTTAATAACAACGAGGAGATGCTTAGCCTTCATCATACCTGAACCCTATCTTAATAAAAAAAAATGCGTTGTTGTTATGGCGTCAGATAATATGGTGGTAGCTAGCCAGGCGGACTTACAACAAGCCCTACCACCAACCAAACCGAATACAATAGGTACTCCCACTGGGAATCGAAGCCAGAACCTCTGGGTCTGATACCAGTGGTTGATAACTTACTAGTTACTGAATGGCTTAGGTTGAACTTGCTAACACTAAACACCTCAAAAACAAACTACATGTGTTTCGCTCTAACCGACAAAACTCAACCCGACAGTACTTTTGGTATCCAGAACCACCGTGACAATTATGCAAGTCACGTGCACATGCCCTTCTATACAGAAAGTTGCTGTTACCAAATACCTGGGAATTATGGTGGACCAACGATTATCATGGCAATCTCATGTGGAAGTAGCTTCTTCTAGACTAAGAAAACTCATGTTTATATTCAAAACTCTCAGACATACGAGTATAGCCTACACGAAGCTACTAAACCAGATTTACTTCGCGCTAGCACAATCAATAATTTCTTACTGTATTACTGTATGGGATAGTGCCTTAAAACCCATTTTATACAGGTTGAAAGAGCACAGCACTTCTAAAGCTCATGTATTTTATAAGGCGCCAATTTTCAACCTACAGTCTTTACACAATAGCAGACTTGTTAACAGGTGGAAAACTGTATATTTTGCACACTGTTTTAAAAAAAAAACATAAAACTTTGTTTTACAATGACGTTGTTATGAAGAAAGGACAAAGTTGCTACTATGAAAGGAACTCATACAAAATTTTCACAGTGTCAATATGTTTATTTGTCGTCTTAACTTACGATGAGACCGAGGATCTCCTTGTAATCGACACCTAACCTAACATACATACACACACACACACACGCACACACACATTTACAGTTAGTTTTTAGTAAATTATTTATTATTATTCTTATTAGTTCGTTGGCACAATAATTACTTGGAACTTAAGCACATTGTATGTACCATTACTAATACTAGTTTTTATGGAAGAGCGACTCCATCTGGCACAGGTGCACTATGCACTTAATAGAGGGAGTCAATCACCATGCTGTAACAATTTATTGGTACCGAAATAAATAAATTGTTTTTTTTTTTTAATAAATTTTGAAATTTAGTAATTTTTTTTTTTAGTTACCAGATTTGTTATCAAAAAGGAAACCTTTTACTGTAGTAGAAATGAGTTCCATGGGAGAAAGCACAAGGTCTACCGCCGTAGGGTCTGTGAACCTGTGAACCGATGGCGTAGCTTCTTTGACATTCCTATAACAGCGAAGACTGAATAAATATATTGAACTAGCTTCCGCCCGCGTTTTCACCCGCGTGGTTTCCATTCCCGTGGGAATAGAGGGATAATCAGAATTTGTTACTCTCTGTCCTTTCAAATAATTCTACGCCAAAATTACAGTCTATTGGTTGCTTAGTTAGGGTGTGAAGGAAGGACAAACAAACATACTTTCGCATTTATAATTTATTATAATATAATATAATACTTATATATAATACTAGAGGCCGGGCGCGGTTTCACCCGCGTGGTTCCCGTTCCAGTGGGAATTTTGGGATCATTTATAGCCTATGTTAGTACTTGGGGTCTAAGGATTCTCTATACCAAATTTCGTCAAAATCGGTCCAGTAGTTTTTGAGTTTATTCGTTACATACAAAAATACAAATCTTTCCTCTCTAAAATTTTATTATTAGTATAGATAACTGGTGGCAACCCTAACAGCAACCTTCATTGAAATTCACCTTTGCTGACCTTGACACGGATTTAAATAGGGGTGAGGCCTTGTTCTCTTGTTTAAAAGTAATCGATTTTAGTTACCTCTCCTCAGGTACCTAATATACACATTATAGAACCTCGTTAACGTTTTCTCAGTTTATCTACCTATTTTTTAGCGGCCCTGCCCCCCTTGCATGAACACCGCTATATCACGCGATATAGCGCATCATGCTGTCCTGCTTACTCCGCTACGATGTGACACGTTATCGAGTTATCGAGTCGATAAAAGCCGCTCATGCTAGGCGTATGGCCTTGAGACGAATTTTCTTAATCATAGTAACATATATAACAGACTATACGAGTATAAGAAAACTGTACTAGTTTTATAGATAACTACTTTTTTAAGCAAACATTTTTATACTGTGAAAATAAATAATTGCATACAACACTCCAATTTTCTGGCCCACGTTAAGTTTCGTGAAGAACTTGTGTTATGGATACTAGATAACGAATAAACATACATATATATACTTTTTTTTTGTAAATACACATAATATACATATTAAACACCCAGACCAAGACAAATAGACATGTTCGTGGACACAAATATTTGTCGTGTCCGGGGATCGAACCCGGGACCTCTGGCGCAGAAGGCGGGTTTAGTACCCCTGCGCCAAACAGGTCGTAAAAATTATCTAAGTACAGATTTTTAAGCTAAATAAATAAATATTTGTATATAACTTATATATTATATTACATATAATTGCTAATTGCGTGGTATAGTATTTTTATATTATTATATTATATTACATTATTATTATAAATAATGTATTGTGCCGTGTGGCGTCACCACGTTAAGAATACATGTGTCACCTCACCACTCCCTTACATGCCTGGGATGTCGTAAGGTAAGAGTCGACTAAGAGGCTCGACGCATTAATCAACTATGCGAGAGAAGGAAAACTTGAAACAAACCCTCTACCAACCCGTCTGGCCAGCGTGGTAGCAGTAGGCTAATAACCTCCTATGAACGCCACAATAGGCGTGAGCTAGGAGAGGCCTTTGTCCAGCAGTGGACGCCCACAGGCTGATGATGATGATGATTATTATTACGCCCCAATTAAGCAACCAATCTCCTTGATTTTTGGCATAGAGTTAGTTGAAAGGACGGAGTCTACTTTTTATACCGACATTGCCACGGGAACGGGAATCACGCGGGTGAAACACAAGTTTTAACCTGAAGAACGTCTCCCAAAATTCTGTTCTGTAGAGTAGAGTTTTTTTGGAAAGCCTTATTTAAAGAAGTTATAGATTTATAGAAAACGTTTAGGTATATCACAACTAATAGAATATTGAAAGGTATTTCATTTGAACACTACATTATTTCTTTATCTTTAGTACTTTCCGAGAAAACATTTCCCATTTTCTACTGGTCAACCGGGAAGTTCCCCGATTGTACCTATAAACTGTGTAATCCTTTACATTTTCGATCTTTCTAGTAACGCTGAAATGGAACCTTAATTTGTTTCAATGCAAGTTTCAATTTTATACTCGTTGAATTTTCGAAATCGAATGAGCATATTGAGTAGCTAGCTCACAGTTAGGTGCTATTTCAGTTGTATCGAAACATGTCGCCTCATATTGCAACGTCGGCGGAATAACGATCGTATCAATCGATAAGGCACTATTCGGTCGTGAAAATTGTACAAATGTTTGTCGTACAGGGGGCCCACCGTCATCTCTTAGCGCAATATTGTTTCAATCTTACCATACTATTTCTTACTACGAAGCTCTTAAAGTAGGTTTGTTTTTTAACGGAAGTTTTGTGTCGTATTCGCACAATAATCGCCTCCAAAGTGTCATCATCATCATCATCATAAGCCTGTCGCATTCCACTGCTGGACATAGGCCTCTCCAAGTGCACGCCACTCAGATCTGTTTTCGGCTTCTCTCATCCAGCTCCTACCAGCCGTCTTGTCAAGTGTGAAGTGTGTCAAAATGTGACAACTTCAATAAAAAACAAAACGCAAACAAAACGTTCATATAACATGATGGTTACTTATAGATGATGATAGACCCGTAGGAGGGTTATTCTTTAAGCAAACATCTTTGATATCGACGGATGAAACATTGGTGATTCAATACTATTTGACCGCTGCTGTGACATCAGTCATGACAACAGCGTTGACGTGTCGCTTATAGAAATAGCGTAACAGCTGGTGGGCATCAATCGTTAAGGCACTATTCGTTCGATCAAAATTGTACAAACGTACTGACCGTAAAACCAAACCGAATACAATATGTCCACTGGGAATCGAAGATAGAACCTCTGGATCTGATACCGATGTTTGTTAGCACAGAGGCGGTTGAGGCGGTCTTCGGAAAAGTCTCCTTTGGCGTCTGAGTTAATTAAGCCTTCTGTAAGGTCTCTGACTTGGCTTAACGACTGGTAACAGCCGGGACCGACGGTAGAATGTACCCTCCGAAGCACGGACAGGGCTGCCAGATGTACGAGAAATATCGTACATGTGCGAGATTTACAGTGGTTGTACGAGAAACGAGAATAACAAAAATCTCGTACACTTTTGTACGAGATAAAAAATGTGATAAAACTAGTTTTTTCTTTCTTTTATAAGGTACTACCGGTTGACAAGGCCCACAGTTTTCCAAGTCCCGAGCGCAGAAAACTATGTTTATTACATTTGATCCGTGGCAACTTCATATGAAACATATCAATATGAACGCCGAAACGCAGCAGCGGACAGCGAGCGGCCACCATCTTGTTACTGACACCCGGTAGTTCGCCGACATCGGTCGCGGCCGCTCATAATATGAGCTCATATTACTAATTTTGGCTCCTAAAAAACGTCAGTTTTTACTTGTTTATACTATGATTTGTTAGTAGATTTTTATTTATTGTGTTTATTTGATCATTACTCTTTTGATATTTACATAAACATGTGTGATTTTATAGCTATTTATTTTGTAAATATTCAATTTGTGTTGTAAAGCCCACAACGGTTAGGAAGGCCCAACGAACTAGTTGCTTGGGCCTTAATAGGAATATAAACAATAATTACTTAATTTTAGCAAAAATAACAATAATTTATAAGTAAAATCTAATAATAAACACAATAAACACTTAAAAATTCGATACCTCGGCTATATTATTACACAGTGGAAAAGTATTTTCTTTTAACAAAATATTGATCATTTTAGTATCCGATTGCTTTCATCGAAGTTTATGAATGTTACAATTTTGATGTGTATTTAACCTTATGGTCTTTAATGCTTACTTTTGCTCCAAAAGACTTAAAAACGGCACGGGCCTTATTGGACATACCATGTTTAGTAAAGCCCAAAATAAGGTTTTTTTAAAATGTTTAAAAACCTAACTAATTATCGTTGTAGCTTTAGTAACTACTTTTATTTGGATTTTGAAATAATCATAGCTTTCATTGTAAACACTCTTTTTCTTCTAAATGATAAAATATAGGTTTTATTTCAATTTGTAAAAAAGTGGGCCTTGCAATCCGGCTGTACCTTACTTCACGCCACAAACCAATCGGCTAAGCGCATCATTGTCGCATTGCTAAATGCACCGATTTGCTCTTTTTCGGGAAATCCCCGCTTACTGTATTTATTTATAGCTGTTCTGATTTCACTTATCGTCGTTTTCGTCGTCTCAGCCACATAGATGACATGATACCCACCTGCTGGGTATAAGCCTCCTCCAAGGATCTCCGGTCCTGCGCTGCCTGCATCTATTCCACATATTTCACTTATGTTTACTAAGTACTAATTACATATCTTTTCTCTGCTGAAACTGAAAGGTGTAGATTGTACCGTACTTATTTGTTATTGCATTAAGGAGTTTTTTTTATATATTTTTTTAAAAGCGTAAAGAATTTAACTCGCGCCCTTCAAAAGAAACACGAGCAATACCCAAGCTTACTAGTTCAGTAAACAGCGAAATTATGAATTATATTTCATTTTTTGTAAATTTATACTTGTACTAGATTTTGTACTGACAGTACAAGATTTTTTGCATTCCTGGTATGAGAAAAGGAACCTGGCGTCTGGCAACCCTGCGCACGGAAGCGCTACTTTGCAACCGAATGAACCGAACCTGGCCGGACCGAACGTTGCTAAACAAACGTGATCGAGTACGATCAGTCTGTCAATCGTCGCCATGAGCGCTTCAGAGGTTGCTAGAGTTCAATAATGACACGAGTATTTGTAATCAATACCCATTGTTCAATATCGGAAATGCCACAATCGGAACTTTGCTAGGTACCGATTCTATTTCTGGCAATGTTGAATGCTTCAACTGCGGTATCGGAATGTCCTAACTATGTGGGTCAGGTTCTATCGATTGATTAAATTCGATTGTTTATGTTGTCGTGAACATTATGAACCTTGTCTGATAAACCGTTAGTCATTTAAACTTGGCTTTACTAGCGATCATAAAGTTTAAATTAATGTGACATGTGCTTTAAACTCGTGGCTTGTTTTTGTAGCTGTCCTTAAAACGTCTCTTAAGTTTACGAGTCTGCTCTGTCTATTATTCGTTTAGGTCCATTGACGAACCAAAAAAGTGGGTATTTGAGTATGGGCTGTATTGGTATTTGTGGTAGGTATGGAATGCAACTCCAATTAGTACTCGCCGAGAAAAGACACATTATGTAGTCGGCTGAGATATCCCTCCGCGGTGGTAGGCTTCCTACGAAGCTGCCTACGCCTGGTCTGCTGCCACCCTGTCGCTAAAATCTGACGCTAAGCAGTCCTACTGGACCTATGGCAGTCAACGTGTTAATTAAGAACATAAGATTTTACAAATCCTTTCTCTTTATAATATTAGTTTTTGATAGAGATATATAGCAAGAACCCTCTTAATTGAAATTCATCAAGATATGAGTATTCTGTCTTTGAATGCGTTTCGTCTTTGACCATAGCATAACACAGTTCTGGCTGCTTTTCAAGGGGTTTGTTCTATCACAGTTTAAAGATAAGTAGGTACATACAGTAAGTTGTCTTAGCCTTATTTTTCTTGATAAAAGTTTTTTTTTGTTCTGAATGACGGGGAGACTCTTAGCCTTCATCATAAATGATGTTAAGCATTGATAAGGCTGAAGATGGAAGCGAGCCTCTCCCGGAATCCTCAGCCACTGAGGAACTGGCTATCTTATCTCGAACTGCCGGAACACAACAATGCTGAAAACATTGTTGTTATGGCGTCAGGCTTATTATTGCAGTCGCGCGGTACCTGTTAATCTATGTTACTGTACCTCGCGTTGGCTGCCCGCCAACACAGATAAGCCAATACCACACGCTTACTGTATCACATAATATATACATACATACAGTCTATCTATAACAGTCGTCTGACGGACATGTTTTGCCAGAGCAATGTGCGGGGTTGCTCGAGAGGGGGTGCTAGCGAGACCGAGCTGCCATACGCTCACTCGGGACAATGACCATAATGTCCGGTCAAATACTATGAAAGTCTTGTCAAAAGCTGCATGGCCGCGAGGTTTCTAGGTTGTTGTCCCACAGGTAGTGCCTTAGTTACACTGTGTTAATACTCTCTGAGACTCTCGCCGAGCTCTCGCCGAGCCGAGGCGCGTCGGGTATTTCTCACGAACAGACCTTTAGTAGGAAGACAAAATACTGTATATTTTATATATACTATAAATTGTGGTTCTATCTAGAAGCACCGGATTAGAGATATTCTATGTCGTAGCACAAAGGACTCATTGGAGAGACACCTATTATTAATACTGAATATGAATTATTCAGAAACTCCACAGCGAACTGAATTTCTACATTTTTTTTATATATGTTACGGTTAATGTTAATGTGGATAAATATTAATAATAACCGGTAATAACTAATACCTGATGATTTGGTAAATGTGATTAAAACAATGAAATATATAACTTTTCTCCATTATTTTAATAATTATCAACAGTCTTTGGTAAAAATTATAATTATATCATAGAACTATTAGCTGAGTAAATAAACTTCTTAATTAATTTTTATTTTTCGCTAGAGAGTGCCGATTATTTCGCTAAAGAGCTCGATGTGTTAACTGCTAGTTGGAGTAACGCATATCTTGCACACAATTGCTATGAGAAGAGAAAAAAGCTCAAACAATTTTAGCTCTTATTACGTTACTGAATAAGAGGCATTGTAACAAATAAGAAAACAAAAAGTTTGCGAAAGTATCATTTCGGCCTATAAATAATGGCTTATTGACAAAACTTTAAGACAAATATACTGGCGGCCCTTTCTGTAGTATCGTTTGTGATAAAGATAGAAATAACTTTGTAGAAGTTACTTCGAAGCGCGATCGTAAACAGTTTGCGGGTTGATTTGGGTCATGACAATCGATTATTTTGCTTTTGCATGTCTATTTAAGGTTCTCCGTCTCAGCAACATGACACCCACTGTTGAAAATAGACACAGTCTAAACAGTCTTTGCACTGCCTACGAACGGCCGAAATGACGCACTCACGCATGACGTTACACGCGCGCTCGGAACTGTTTTAGGCTCGGACTACAGTGAAAACCAGTGAGATCGAGGGACCGACCGTGTAGCGTGTGTGAGCGCGATATATAGGCTGAGTGCAACGAGTGTATAGGTTTAGACTGTGGTATAGGAGGCCCCCAAGGATCTCCACGACGCGACGATCGGTCCTACGCTGCCCGCATCCAGCGGCTTCCTGCGACCGTCACCAGATCGTCGGTCCAACTTGTTGGGGGCCTACCCACGGAGCGTGGTTGATTTGGGTTATGCCAAATGATCATTTTCATGTCTATTTAGGCTTGTCTGTCTACAAGTCGCGACTCAGCCACATGACACCCACTGCTGTGTATAGGCCTCCCCCAAGGTTCCATCCTCTCCAGGATGATCGGTCCTGTGCTGCAATGCTAAATTCAGCTGCTTTCCGTGACCGCGCACCAGATCGTCGGTCCACTTTGTCGGGGGCCTATCTACCCACGTATTTATCAAACAAACATTTGCCCCTACCGGGATTCGAATCCAGGACCTCACAGTACACTAGCAACACTTTGAAACCAGTGTACGTACCACTCTACCACGGAGGTCGTCATAGAATAGTCACCCGGGCCCAGTGGAGTGTTATTAACTGCAAATGCATCGGTATCATAGGTTCTAAGTACCTTCTGAAGCTCAGCGGAACTCGAAGTAGTAAATTATTGGTCACCTATCCCGTGACCAACCACAACTAAAGTTACTTAACAACAACAATCGCAATAACCTTTAAACCAGCAGGCCGTCAAAATTATTACTAATGGATACAGAATTATTAAAGGCTGTCTGCTAATACAATTTCACCGTCTATTCGGTGTGAACTAAAATTTAATCTTTGCCGTTTAGGCCATCAATCATACTTTGTCTGTCGACACCCCTATCGATTCCACACAGGGCTGCCAGACAACTATTCATCAATTAACAGCTTGTTTATTAGTTTCAGTTAAAGGAATATTGTTTTCGCCTCAGGCAATACTATTTTTGCAGTTATATTTTTTGTAATTTGCTATACCTGGAGGGGATTTTGACGTCTCGAATCGAAATACAAACTAAAAACAGTTGTCCAAAATTTGCTCTTACCTTAAAATGTAAGTAGTAAGTAGTGTAGCCATTAAGGCGGTACCCCCACCGAAAGTGGCGCCGCGTTGAATTTTATTTAATATCGTAATTCTAATTCACAATTTTAATAAAACTAAACGTGGAATTTTTAGAGCCTATAGTCTAGTATTTTTAGAGTATTTTTAGATTAATCATAATGTCATGTTTAAGTACATTATGCAGTAGGTATATTAAATAATCAACAATAAAATTTCAGATCTAATAGAATTTTAGTTATCAATGTCAAAATATTTAATGTCATAAATTATAATTATGACTATGATTAAATTATGAAATCGTAATTATAGTTTTTTATTTAATTTTATTGTGCCATAATAATGTTGGTAAAGAATTTAATAAAATAGAATCAATTATTATAATTATATATCCATTTATTTTAAGGAAATGTCAGTGAGGAAGTCTATTATTGTGTAGTATGCTTTGTTAAATTAGCAGCTTCATAAGGCTTTTCTTACAGCGATTTACTGTTAAGATTTTAATGTCATTCGGAATTTTGTTACATATTTTTGTAGCCATGCCAAAGAAACTATTGCTAAAGAGTGTAGTTTTATGTTTAAGTGCGCATAATTTTTGAAGTGAAAACTTCTTTAGCGGCGTTGAGCACTTTTTCTGTAATGGGTATAAAATCTTAAACTCGCGTCAGGACACGTGACCCTGATCGAAAAAGCGTAGGACGGATGGAGAGTAGACAGCTATCCCCTCTCTACGGCGCGGCGAAAATGTATGCCTGTTTCGTTTAGGCTTTTAATAAATTTAATAAATTTGTTTATTATTATTATCATCATCATCATCATCATCATCATCATCATCATCATCATCATCATCATCATCATCATCATCATCATCATCATCATCATCATCATCATAATCATCATCATCATCATCATCATCATCATCATCATCATCATCATCATCATCATCATTATTATTATTATCATCATCATCATCATCATCATCATCATCATCATCATTATTATTATTATCATTATTATTATTATTATTATTATTATTATTATTATTATTATTATTATTATTATTATTATTATTATTATTATTATTATTATTATTATTATTATTATTATTATTATTATTATTATTATTATTATTATTATTATTATTATTATTATTTATTAATAATAATTTATTAATAATAATATGCAAAATATTCCCTAACCATTCCAAAATATCAAACATGCTCAACGTTAATAATCAAGTTTTCACTTCTGCCGGCACTCCCGGAGTGCAACCCGTCTTTTTTTTCCTAGGCCCCTTCTATGGGTCTTAGATGTGTTTTGCTCTGCAAATGTGGAAAAAGCATTTTGATTTTGCTTGACAAATAATGCAACTTCATATATATATAGGGATGGGAGCGTCTGAATACGTAGTTGTTTAAATACTGGATAGCAGCTGTCAGTAGGCTTCAAACCTTTCATAGCCCTTATACATCTTTTTTGGGCTTTAAACACCATAGTTTTATTAGACGAGTTACCCCAAAATATTATCCCGTATCGTAAAATGGATTCTATGTATCCGTGATAGGCCATTACAACAGTTTTAGTGTTGGCTATTTTTGACAGCTTGTATAGAACATAGGCAGACGAACTAAGTCTCTTACAGAGCATTTCAGTATGGTATATCCAACTCATTCGATAATCAATTTGGACACCCAGAAATTTCGTACTAGATACCGTTTCTATTACTTTAGTTTGTTTTTGGTGGGATCACAATTAAAAGATTGGCTCTTTTAATTGTGATCCCACCAAAAACATTTTCATGTTAAAGGTTGCCAATACGAGACCGTAATGCCTCGCACTATCAAAAAGTTATCAGATCTCATCTCATGTAGCGCCAAGATTCTAACTTTATCTACACGCCCACAAGCCCACGGTGTTGAGCGTGAAATGCCGCTTAACCCTTTTTAAGATGCCCAGCTTTTTTGCATTAAAACGTGGGTACAGACATATACATTTGCTATAGCCGCCCGTCTACCGACATGGCCTGTGCTGTGTCATATCGTCTAGTTGACGTGACGGTGATGCTGGACACGGCGGTACCGTTCTTTTTTTTAATATTAAAAAGTTAACTTTTGTTCTGATTCTGAATCGTTAGATTAAATAGAGCCCTAAGATGCAGCGAGCTTTCCTAGAAAAATGCCTATTCACCCGAGATTTAAATATACCAAGATTGTAGGCACCTTGGAATACGGACGCAGGGAGGGAATTCCACTCCCTGGCTGGCTACTTAGCTATACGACTGTAGCAAGATAGCAATGAGAAAAGGACGCGTGCGGGAGCGAGACCGATTTTGCAGATTAGACGAAAAGCCACGAAATCACTTCTTAAGAAATAAATAAACTATACGATGCTAAATATTTTTGATGTCCACTAATTAAAATAATTTCCAATAGTCGTCGTCTCAGCCACATGACACCCACTGCTGGGTATAGGCCTCCCCCAAGGATATCCACGACGATCGGTCCTGCGCATCCAGCGGCTTCCCGCGACCTTTACCAGATCGTCGGTCCACCTTGTGGGGGGGGCCTACCCACGGAGCGTCGTCCGGTACGCGGTCGCCATTCCAGAACCTTTCCGCCCCAACGGCCATCTGTTCTTCTCGCTATGTGTCCCGCCCACTGCCACTTCAGCTGAGCAATCCTTCGAGCGATGTATTTCCAATAGTATATGTTAGAAAATAATCTTGAAATTTCATATTTTTTAAAGGACTTCTGGAAAAGTGAGTGTTGAGGCAAAATCATAAAATCGTGTTACTGAAACTTTACAAATCTACATAAAGGTATGAAGAAGATTTGTAACATCTCTACCATTATAGTTTTAAATAAAAAACTACGTACTTTTCCAGTATAGGGTTAAGTATTAAAATTAATTTGTGAGGATGTGTGGATGGATGTTGTTACTCTTCTACGAAAAAACTACTGCATAAATTTGAATAAAATTTTGCACACAGATAGTAGAAAGGATAGCCTGTCTTAAAACATAAGATACTTTTTATCCCTACGAGTATAAATCCACAGGAACGGGAACCACGTCAGTCAAACCGCGCGGGCAGCTAATAGTAGTAATCTATATCTATACTAATATTATAAAGAGGAAAAATTCCATTTTTTTTTTGTTTGCATTGAATAGGCTCCGAAACTACTGAACGAATTTAGATGAAATTTGGTACACAGATAGTATATAGCCTGATTATGAACATAGGATACTTTTTTACCCGATATTCCCACGGGAACGGGAACCACGCGGGTGAAACTGCCAGCGGCCGCTAGTACTTAATATAAGAATTCAACTGTTTTTCAAAATAACCTTTCCAATGTTGCCATTATTAACGAATCATACAAGCAAATCGAACAGTCCGTTGACATAAAAAAATATGGCCTTTAAAAGACAGCATAAAAGCAAACACCATAAAACGCCCAAGCTAAATTAAACCTTTTCGCTGAATGTTAAAGTCGTTTTCAGTTTTATTGCTTTTTATAGTACTCCAAACATTTGAAATTTTTACATAGACTTTAGAATTTATGCAGGTGGAATAAAAGCGAGTTCTGTATGGCATGCACGCAGGTGCATCGTCGCCATGATGACAGGTGAAACAAATCACTCTATTGTATCGTGAAATACTGTAAATTGTGACGACATGTATAATTGAGATGATCCGACAAGGCTTGTGTGATAGGCTGAGCTGCTGTATATGTCGAATCCAACTGGTTAACTCAGACGTTCAATTGGAGGGCTAGCCCGGTAATAAAAGGCCGGCATTCAATGAAATGGCTATGAGACAACTAGCCAAGTCGTTGAATGAAACGTTTAACGACTTGCCTGGATGTCATATTTATCCGTCTCTTTAAATGCGATGTCATTATAGTCCCAAACTATTCGTGAAAACTTGTTGCCGGCGGTGTAATAAAAGGCATATTTAATCACATATTTTTATTATATCTATATTGATACTTATAAAACTCTCTAAGTTATGTTGAAACGAAAAAATAGTACATAAAATTCCCAGCTGATGCGAGTTATTTGACGCCATATTTGTTTTAAGACTACCAGCGCCGCAGTGGCAAAAAAAATAGCTAAACTTGAATCACGTGGCTGAATTAACGTCAGCCATCTTCAAAGGGCTAACTTACAATAAGCCAACTAGTTGAACGTTAAGTGATGCTAGTTCAATCAACGATCGGCCTAGGCATTAAACTGAATACAGGCGTTTAATGAACCGGCTAGCCTTCCAATCAAAAGGCTGATTTAACCAGATAGCTGCGACATATATATACCAACAAAATGGGGAGAGTCTTTTCAGTATACGTACATATAACAATAAATATAACGTTTTTTCTTTTTACCCAAAAACTTCAAAACCAATTGAAATAAAACAACCTCCGCGGATTTTAAGTGGATTCCTCAGTGATTGGGGATTCCGGGAGAGGCTCGCTTCCATCTTCAGCCTTATCAATACTTAACATCAGGTATGATGAAGGCTAAGAGGCTCCCCGTACTTCATAAAAAAAAGTATATATATTTACCCGAAACATAGATGTGGTATTATTTTTTTGGGTTTTTTAGGGTTTTTTGATTTCCCGACGTTTCGGCTCCTTTTCAGTTGAATTGGTCACAGGTTGACTCAATAATATTGACTTGTATTTGTTATCCCAGTTAGCTTTTTAAACGACTTAAAAAAAGAAGAAAAATTATCGATTCGACACGTAATTTTTATGTGGGTAAGTAAATAAAATATAATTAACCATAGGTAATAGTATAACCATGGGAATATAAATACTGACTTAGAGTAAAAAAAAAAGACGGGTTGCACTCCGGGAGTGCCGGCAGAAGTGAAAACTTGATTATTAACGTTGAGCATGTTTGATATTTTGGAATGGTTAGGGAATAATTTTGCACCAATTGCTTTATCAGTATAAAAGTACTATCATTTATGTGGTAGAATACAATATTCATTTATTGCGCTATCGTACACAAACATGACAAACCATATTAAAGTGAACGTTAAGTTAGGTAATAAGATATAAGAAAACATTAGTTATTATAGAGAATCGAAAAATATATATTGACAATAAAACAAGAGACAAGTAAAAGACATTATCAACAGTCTGTCGCTAAGCAACCGAGACCATAGTCAACCTGTCACCTCAACATTCTCCATCCGTCCTACGCTTTTTCGATCAGGTCACGTGTCCTGACGCGAGTTTAAGATTTTATACCCATTACAGAAAAAGTGCTCAACGCCGCTAAAGAAGTTTTCACTTCAATAATTATTTCGGAGTCGGTGCTAATATCAAGTGCTAAGCTCGTTCAATAAAAACAATCTTATGTTTCAACCGTTAACCTTTCGATGGCAATGATCGAGACAAAATAGAATTTTTATTGTTATGAATTATAAAAATAAAATATTCATGAACTGACTTCAAAAAATAAAAATAATAAATAAAAAAGCTGGCACTGACTCCATCCAAAAGTTTTATTTTTTACTTTTTGAAGTAGGTTTTTTTTTAAACTTTTTTATTTCACAATTTTTACTTAAATCATGTGCAGTTACTTTCACTAAAAATCAGCCCATACACAACAATGATGTCAACTAGGTAAACGACTACTTGCCAAAACGTAAGTGATATTTTTCAGGATTATGAAAAAGTTACTAGCCAGATCTTCGTAAAAAATATATGGGATCACACTTGAGCTATGTTATTTCAGATAATTATAAAAATCAGTTGACAATTACTGACGACGTTAGATTAAAACATACATAAAAAATATACAGTCGACTTGAGAACCCTTTCCTTTTTAGAAGTCGGTTAAAAATACACAGTGATGTCATTAAGAATCGTATACCTACTAATTATTACAAACTGTTGTTAATCTTTCTAAAGAATGTCGACATTTTATCTTCTTAAGACAGTTTTTAATTCATGAATACTAAGGCAAATATTTACGCCTTACGAATTACCCAAATTAGTCTTATTTTTCTTGCTTACAAAATTGAAAGAAAACGCGAAGATTTTCTCTAATAGCCTTTTCGGAGGCTTTTTTCTCCTTTTAATTTCAATGCCACTGGGGCAGGGTAGTGATATAGGACATATTTTGTATCACAACTACGTCAATTTCGTTCTTAATGTAAATAGTCAAAATACATAAAGTACTTACTATACATTATAAAGAAGTAGTTAAGTATATATAAAAATGGCGTCCCTTTAAATTAGTAAAAACATTTTTATTATTGATTATTTTTTTAACTATTGCTACTCATCAACTAATCATATCCGTCTACCATCACCAATCATACATACATACATACATACATAAAAGAAATTAAGTTTCAATTAATTCAATTGTTCATTTTGTAATATTGACTGAAATTAATTAGACATTTTGAGAAGGATTAACATACATACATACTTTTTGTTGCAATTTAAATCCTGTAAGCACGGTATAACCGAAATCGCGGACAAAAGCCGCTTTCTCGGAAAATACACTAGTCTTCTTCTTATCGAGTGAGGATTAGTGACCACCTCTGGTGTCAGAGTTTATCAAGTCGCCTATACGGCCTCTGACTCAAGTCATGGGAAAATACACTAATCACAATGCACTAAAATACTCTGGGAAAATACACTAGTCTTCTTCTTATCGAGTGAGGATTAGTGGCCACCTCTGGTGTCAGAGTTTATCAAGCCGCCTATACGGCCTCTGACTCAAGTCATGGGAAAATACACTAATCACAATACACTAAAATACACTAAAATACTCTGGGAAAATACACTAGTCTTCTTCTTATCGAGTGAGGATTAGTGGCCACCTCTGGTGTCAGAGTTTATCAAGCCGCCTATACGGCCTCTGACTCAAGTCATTAAGTCAACTTAACGACTGTAATAAAATGACAACAGCCGGGACCGACGGTTTAACGTGCCCTCCGAAGCACGGAAGCGCTCAGTTATAATGCCACTTTACGGTCACCCATCCGACACCTGACCGGGCCGAACTTTGCTTAACGAACGTGATCGAATACGACCAGTCTGTCAAGCGCGGCCATGAGCGCTTAGTTACACTACACTAGTTACACACTAGTTATTATGACGTTTTAAAGTAGTGTTAACCGTGTGCCTATCCGAGTGCACTTTGACGGTTTACACTTATTACACTATCATAGTGACATGACTAGTTATATAGACTGTGGTAACGCGAGATTAAAACGTCATAGCGCCAACTATGATGATCGTGAAAACGCGGCTAACAGCGCGCGGCCAAAAACGCTGATATCGATACGTATAAAGTTGCTGCCACATGACGCCCCTATACGGTGTGATACGAATCTATGTATGTACCTAAGCAAGTAAACAGCGGCAAAAATTTCCTCCAATTACAGGTAATATATTAACTCCGCCAATCTCGCTACTAATTCCTACTCAAGTGATTCTTGTCCAATTACTAACGCAATTCAGAAGGGTAAGCCAACAATTTGCAAGCGGAATCGGGCCGAAATTGGAAGTATCCAGATAACCTTTCAGATCGAGATCGATCACAATTCTTGGAATTTAAAGCTTCCGTTGAGTAGGATAAGAATCTTTAAATGAATTTGCTACTTTATGTTACTCTGAGCACAGTAAATATAAGTACATACTGATACAGTACGATAACTTAGCCTTTTTCATAATCTATACTTATAATAAGAATCAAAGTTCAACGTGTCTGTACATTGCTTAGATTTGCAAAAAACATTGATAGGGGGACTCAGAATAAGCAGGAGAACCAATTTCTATCATTTTTAGAATTAATGTATGTCCGTCTGTCTGTATGTCTGTGTGTTTGAATGAGCATCACACCAAAACCACTGATCTAAGTCCACAGAATTGTTTATATGTTTAAAGTCCGTATCTCAACTTACCGCATAGGCTATATTTCATCAAAATCGGTCAACTCTATCAAAAGTATTTACATTTTAAAGAGAGGACGGACGGAGAAATTTATATTGTAACGCGCGTATGCAGGAGGCAGAGTTGGAGTATATGCGTCGTTCAGGTTTTAGTTGCTTAGCAACAGCTAAGCAACCAAATTGTTGTTGATTTTAATTCTTTAAAAATATATTTTGACGTAACTAACTATATCCTTTTTGCTGCTTTTTATTACATTAGCGGTATGGCGTGCATGAAAGGCGTTGTAAGTAGGTATATTTTGTCGCTATTTCTAAAAATTTTAGTTCTTTATAAAATTTTTAAGCAAGTTCAAAAAAAAGGAAGAGTTTATCAATGGGTCGCGAATACAAGTGGTATTTTTATGTAGTCAACAGCAGGTCAGGCTTTTAGAATACTTTGTGCTTGAGTTTGCCATTTACCTATGTCGTTCATTTTAGGTGCGGTTTTCGTAATACCTACAAGTTCTAACAAATTATACACACAAGTTATTGTATACAAGTTTTATGTTTCAGTACCTATGAACAGATTGAACAGTCGTCATTAACCATTTCATTGTAATCATCCATTTCATTAACCATGTAAATTGATAGGGCTTTTACGGCACTGGAAAGTATTGCAGCTAGGACATTCCACTCCCAGTCCAGCAAGCACTGGAGTCTTAGTTCAGTGGTTCAGATAAAGCTGTCTTTCTATACATTCATATATAACTTCTTCTTCTTCTTATCGTATGAGGATTAGTGGCCACCTCTGATGTCAGTGTTTGTCAAGCCGCCTATAACTTCTGACTTGGCTTAACGACTGTTATCAGATGATATCAGCCGGGACACGAAGCACGGAAACGCTCAGTTGTAATGTCACTTTACGGTTACCCATCCGACACTAAACCGGACCGAACATTGCTTAATAAACGTGATCGAATGCGATCGCTTTAGAATATCCTTATAGAACTCAACCCTACTGTCCTCTTTGAAATTTTAGTTAAAACTTAGTTCACTGGGCGCTTTCATATCAGAATTAACTTTGTAAGAGCTCGGTTCAACTAACCGTGCGGCCCGTGACACCAAGGTTACGTTACTTAAGCTGAGCGGAAAATTATTCTGTAGCAAAAACATAAAAAAAAAATTGTTCAAAATAGGTTAAATATGTGAACTTAACTTAACTGAAGAATATGAGAAGTAAGCTTCGCAAACTACTCACAACAAAACCATCTATCTAAATGTCATATATTTTTATTGGCATACATTTTTCAATATACCTACCTAATGAAGTTAAATGGAAAATTGTTAAAATAGGAGAGGAAAATCACACAGTAATAGTGATAATCCCATGCACTCAAACTGGACATGGTTTCTCCCTCCAAACAGAAGGAATACATCAGAAGAAACACATTACGCATTTTGTTAGTGACTAAGATTTGTGTACTAACACTTTACTTAATGTGCGATGTACTTCAGGGACCTTCCCGATTGACCAGTAGAGTTTTTCTGGGAAAAGTTTCCTCGGAAAGTACAAATGTTAAAAAAATAATTTATTATAACTTTTTAATTTTGCATTTTACAATGCTATTTTTTATGTGATAAATATTAAACAAGAAAATATACTAGAAAAAAGCAACTAGTCTCATGTCATGTCGCCCTGACGGGATTCGAACCCGCATCGTTGGGAGTCTGGCCCAATGCACTAACCAATTATGCTACAGAGACCTATGAGGACACGTCGAATTTTTCTAGTATATTCACCGTTCTAAGGTGTTGGCCACCGTCGCTTCATCAATGAGAGAAATATCCTCGCATTCGAAAGAAACATCTTTACAGATGTTTGACTATCGATTAAGACTATCGATCAGATGCAATAAACTCTTTGAATTGAATTGAATTGAATAGTGCTGGGTCACATGTATTACTTACATAATAAATCTACTGTTGGGTAGGCCCCTACATTGAATGCAAGTCAATCAGTAGTCAATAAAATATAACAAAAAAAAATATTTTATTAAAAGAGGTGCCTTGAAAATAGGCACGTTACCAATACTTTTAAACTGGTTTGTTCACTATAAAAATGTAAAAAAGGAAATGTCCCTTCGGTGTTTCGCGCAAAAAGGTGACGACGTTATTATAATCTAACCTCTTATCTTGTGTTCTGTGGTCTCTCCCTTTGAAAGCTGTGGAATGGAGGCAAGCTAATGAATCGACAACGTTGCTGTATAACTATACTTTACTAAGATAAAGCTGGTATTAATTTATGCTTTTGTTCTCAGGAAGCCATTTGCTAGGAAAAATGAGATAGATAGCGTAGATGTTTTTATATTCATAGATTCATACCATAGTAAAGAAGGTTAAGCGTAAGTTAGAACGCGATAATTTCTGGAACTAAGTTTATAGAAAAATTTAATACGAGAAAAGTCATTTGGTACGTTTTCGCGAAAATCTTGAAGATGGTGAAATAATCGAGAAAGTATTCGGATTGTCACGTCAAAAAATATATAGGAAAATGTAGATCCGGTTACGTCCGGTAGAAACACTGCCAAGCACGTCATACATTGGATGCCGATATTTTTTTGATACTTAGATACTCGAAAGTTTTTCGTGCTAGGCCTACTGTGATGGAAATTAATAAATATTTTTATACTTATTTCTAGATAAGACAGATAAACGCCATTATCAATGTCGCCCTTGTAAATCAATTTATAAGTCATTATTCTTTATTGAGGTCATCTTAATTGATCCTGACGCCATTAAAATCAAGACAATCGATGCTAATTTAAAGTACTGTCAAATGTGCAATTTATGACTTTTTTATGCAATGACCATATACTCGTAGATTATTATGATTTCGATTTAAACTTCCGGTACAGCCTTATTAATAAATATGAAATAAAGTTACTAGTTTTTAGTCTTTTGTTGTCTCTCATTTCTTCATTCAGGAATGAAAGTGACAGCGATACTTTTATTCCTAGGTGTCAACTTATTCCACGTTTATTAATAAAAAGGGTCACTACGGGACGTTGGCGGAATTTCTGTGGAAAACGGAAGAAGCCAAAACTATTAAAAAAAAGACAATGTTTTAAGGTGTGATGTGCTGCGCAGAAGAATTTCATTCAAAGGTTCATTTAATTCTTAGATAAGTAGTTTAAGCACTTATATAGATATCATCAACAAAATAAACACAAGTATTCATCTTAAACATGCCCCGGATAGGAATTGAACTCACAGCTTAAGCAAGATAAACGTCACTCCGCCATCAAGCTAGTTTAAGCAAAATTAGTCGTTGTTGCGAGTGGCTGCATTTAATAATTTTAACATCATAAAAGTTTCAACAAAATACTTATCTTGTAACCAAAAAGCGAAGTTACAAACCCAATATTAAACTTTCCTCTCATTAACATTAAACCAAAGTTGCTTGTATAGAAACACAGTTTAAAGATAAATACAGTATTTTATCTTCCGATTAAAGCTCTGTTCGCGAGTAATACCCAACGCGCACAGACCTATATCGAGATAGACGGTAAAAGTGTACCTACCTTGCGTGCCAAAAGTTTGATCCACGGTCAAAGTTTTGCGACCTAAGTCAGTCCGCTTGAGACCATTGCCATGAAAACAGGCGTCACTCAGAAACGAAAATGGTTAATTGTGCAGTGCTTTCTTGTAAGAGTTCGTCAATAACATTTACACATCACTAAATCTCGCTCGAGACGTCATCGTAGGTACGACAAAGTCGACACGCTAGGTTCTCACACAGTTTGAAGCGCTGTTTTTGCCTATCTATACTAATATTATAAAGAGGAAAGATTTGTATTTTTGTATGTAACGAATAAACTCAAAAACTACTGGACCGATTTTGACGAAATTTGGTATAAAGAATCCTTAGACCCCAAGTAGTAACATAGGCTATAAATGATCCCAAAATTCCCACGGGAACGGGAACCACGCGGGTGAAACCGCGCCCGGCCTCTAGTCTCGTTATAAGTCTGTGCCAACGCGCCTAGTCTGAGCGAGAGCACGGCCGGCAAGCGTCTCACAACCAATTTGCACTAAACTTAAGAATCGGCTAAAGCTATTATTATCTATCTTAATCTTAATAAAAATTGCTTTGCACTACCCTTTTAAGATGTTCTTAAATTCACTAAGGCTAGCTTAGGGCCCAATATCGAGCCCCTAAGACTTAAGCTATTCTTGATATTAAATTCTTAAGATAGGTAAGAATAGTCTTAGACGATTCTTAAGTTAGTCTCTAATGTTTTAAAAGCAATAAGCGTGTGGTATGTTGGCGGACAGCTCTATCGTGTATTGCGTACCGCGCGTTTGCAATAACATTTTATTTATTTATTTTCTTAGAAAACCAACAGCGTACATTAATTAACTTTTATTAAGAAAAAGGCTTAGATAACGTACTTCATGTGCTTATATTAACTGTGGAGCAACAATCTATTTGTTTCCGGCCTTCATTTGTTGCGCGACGTTCGCCGACATTGTTCTCCCGACAAAAGTTGCTGAGTGGAACAAATGGACGATTTGTAATTAATATTTTCATTTTCACTTCATTGTGTAGTGGAATTATATTTGGCTGTTCAGAAGAAGAGTATGAATTGGTTTATACATTGAATTTAAAGATTAGTGTATTCGTATGAGTATTGTTTTCAATATGTAGTATCTACCTATGCCTTGTAGGAATGATTGGTTTATTTTTATTATTATTAAAAGTGGAACTGGAAACAAAGATTTTAAGACCGATGACTTTGCGTTTGGTATAACTACTTATATTTTTCAAGACTATGATAAATCTCTATGAGGAAAACTTGCTCGGATGATTTTCTTTTTTCCGGGACCGGAAGCTAAACCTTTGCATAAGGTATTGACCAACAACGTGCAAGGGAAAAAGTTAAATAAAAAGATCTCGACTTTTAAAGGAGGTCAAAACTATTTTAAAGCAAAAGTAGGATACTTCTAATCTTCAATTCATAACTGACTTATCGAAATTTAAAAGCTAACCATTCGAAATTCGATTATACGAATTATCTCACACAGCGAATCTCTAGCAAAGAGGAAGTATTAAGTGTTCCTGAGGGACCATTTTATTTGATTTCCTACCAGCTTTGTAACAGCTACTGTATTGTAGAATATCCTTTGGGAATTAGTTCTCGAACGTAGCTTCTATTTTATTTTAAATGATGTCGATAAGTTGGAAAATCGTTGTAAGCGATAAATATATTATATACTAAAGAGTTTAAGAAATTAAAAAAATAGCTAAGTAAATTAAAACAAATTGATGCGCTTTTTAATGACACATTTAGGTTAGTTAAAATTGCTTGTTGATTTTAAGACAGCTTACTTCTTCTTAAAATTTAATTCAATGAAATCATATTAGTATATACTAATATTATAAAGAGGAAAGATTTTTAACTTGAAAATAAGTTAGGATATACATAGTTAATTGCCTCAAAAAATTAATTTACATAACATTTTGACATATAAAAAAGCCTCAGAGGCAACAAATTAATGCGCATTTTAATGAAACATTTAGGTATTAGTTAAAATTGCTTGTTGATGTTAAGACAGCTTACTTCTTCTTAAAATTTAATTCAATGAAAACATATTAGTATATACTAATATTGTAAAGGGTAAATTTTTTTAACTTGAAAATAAGTTAGAATATACATAGTTAATTGCCTCAAAAAATAAATTTACATAACATTTTGACATATAAAAAAAGGTAGTGGCTCAGCTCATGCTGGACAGTGGACAGTGAAGGTTATTAGAGTACCTGTAAGGCTAGCATGTAAAACTATCGAAATAGTATCGAGTAAGTATCAAGCACGTAATGTCAAAAAATGTATAGGAAAATGTGTTTACGTCCGGTTGGAACGCTGCTCAATGTGTCATAAATTTTTTTACTTTACTTCCTCGATACTTACTCGAAAGTTTTACGTGCTAGGTCTACTGCTCCACAGTTCCACGCTGGTTTTCAGCCGCCCCTCTTTTTATTTATGTAAAATTTTTGTAAGTTTCTACCGAATAAACTCAACAATTCTTAACTTTTTAATTTTGCATTTTACAATGCTATTTTTATGTGATAAATATTAAACAAGAAAATATACTAGAAAAAAGCAACTAGTCTCATGTCGCCCTGACGGGATTCGAACCCGCATCCTTGGAAGTCCGGCCCAATGCACTAACCAATTATGCTACAGAGACCTATGAGGACACGTCGAATTTTTCTAGTATATTCACCGTTCTACGGTGTTTTTTTTCTAGTATATTTTCTTGTTTAATATTTATCACATAAAAATAGCATTGTAAAATGCAAAATTAAAAAGTTATAATTAGATGGCCGTTTCATCTTAATCGATAGTCAAACATCTGTAAAGATGCTTCTTTCGAATGCGAGGATTTTCTCTCATTGATGAAGCGACGGTGGCCAACACCGTAGAACGGTGAATATACTAGAAAAATTCGACGTGTCCTCATAGGTCTCTGTAGCATAATTGGTTAGTGCATTGGGCCGGACTCCCAAGGATGCGGGTTCGAATCCCGTCAGGGCGACATGAGACTAGTTGCTTTTTTCTAGTATATTTTCTTGTTTAATATTTATCAACAATTCTTGTTTGTAACCTAATTTCTCAGTACTTCCTTTATTAGCTTATCTATCACAAATTGCCTAATAAATATAGCTATGTTTTCGCGCATATTTTTCCGTGTTGACGGCACCTAACCGACCGTGGAGGTATTATTTATTCCATGACAGGGGTCCCAGGGTCGTTATTTCAACGGAATCTGCTATGTAATGCCGATGAGACGAAATTGGCACAAAGTAATAATACGGTAAGGAATTCATATTATTTTTCTTAATAAATTATAATTTATCAATTCTTTTGATGGGCCCGGTGGGGTAGCGGTTAATCATGTTTATTGAGTAGGGAGTCGTACGTTCGATGCCTACCCAAGAGTCAAAACAACACATCTATTTGTAAATAAGAAAAAAGTATAAGTATACGACGACCTGCTTGGCGCAGGGGTACTAATCCCGCCATCTGCACCAGAGGTCCCGGGTTCGATCCCCGGTCAAGACAAATATTTGTGTGTATGAACATGTATATTTGTCTTGGTGTGGGTGTTTAATATTTATATTATGTATGTTTTTACAAAAAATGTATATAAGTATGTTTATCCGTTATCTAGTATCCATAACACAAGTTCTTCATGAAAATTAACGTGGGCTTGATAATAATTGGTGCGATTGTATGCAAATATTTATTTACTTACCTATATGTAAAGTGTATAAGCTTATTAGCTTATACACTTTATTTTTTTATTAGCGTATTCGCCAATCGGAATCGGATCAATGTTGTGTGTTGATGTTGTAAGTAGAAACCACGTAGAAAAAAATAAAGAGGTCAGAAGGGGGATTATGCATTAAGTAATGGAAGAAGTGTCGTCGCCTTGAAAGCAGGTTCTTCTTACTATTTCTAATATTTTTCTTTTATTTAGTGGCGTAGCACGAAAAAGTATTCGAATCGTCAGATCACGTTTACGTGCGGTAGAGACGCGCAAGACACCATACATGTGGTTACGTGTACTATCACGTGTACGTACACGAATACTTTTTTTGCTAGATTTTCCGCTGTTTTCTCGTATTCCCATGATTTTGTCTCTTGTGTAATCTCCATTGTGGCAACCAATTATTCGCACCAAATATGTATAAATTAAATTAAAATCATTTATTATCAGATACCATAGATCCAGAGTTGTTCGTAAAACAATAATGGAAAGATTACTTAAATACTATGTTAGTATAAATGATGAATCAATTTAATTAATAATAATGTCAAAAAATAAATTCAAATTCAGTTCACAATGTAAAAAATTCCATTCAATTTGATTATTAAAATTTATACTGTTAACAATTTATCAATTTACTATAAAATGAATTATGTCCCGTAAAATATTAATTGATGCGATGCACTGATTCTGCCTTAGGATTAATCAGGGCGGAAACCCAGTGCCTCTGTAAAGAACTGTCGGGTCTGTTAGCCAGTAACCTTGTTATGTCGTTGGGGCCGCCAAGCATTCTACCTCTAACAGATGAAATTTTGTTGCGCATTACAGCGTGAAAGTCATTCACATGTGCATCTGCAAACATAATATTAACATAATATCGGTATACTATTTTGATAAATTCCATTAAAATCTTTACAACATAGTGCTAGCAACGAATAAGCATCGTGCATCAACTTGTCCCAACCGTGAGACATGTTTCTGCCCGAGGCCAATGCGTGTTGTTTTTCCACCCCAGACAGGGTGTCGCCTCACAAATAAACCGGGCGAAATTATTCTCCCAGTTTTCCCGTTGGCAACAATTCAAGTTGCGTCCTGATATTGCCATCAGCAAGCTTCTAAATTTCGCCGAATACCCGCTTTTTATTGGCGTTCGTTGAGTTTTTTTGTTTGTTTAGTTAAATTTGGAAGCTTAAAATATGATGGTTATGGTAATTGTGTTTTGTGGAAAATTTGCGGTGAGTTCTTGCGGTGGTGGGGCTGTATATTTGATGAACATGAAGGTGCGGTGGTTCTATTGTGCCAGGGGTCGTAAGTTCGAATCACACCCAGGACAAACATTTTGGGACTAGTGTTTGTTATGAGTATGTCTGTCTATTTGTAGTACTATCGTTGACCTTTAAACTTATATTGGAATGTAAGATGTATGTAACGTATTGCTCGCGGTTTCACCCGCGTGGTTCACGTTCGGTGGAAACATCGGGATAAAAAGCATTCTATGTTTTAAACAAGGCTATCTACTGTCTTTGTTCTAAATTTCATCCAAATCCGTTCAGTAGTTATTACGTGAAAGAGTAACAAACAAACAAATAAACATACATACTTTCACATTTATAATATTAGTAGGATAGGTTTAGTAGGATGAAAGACCCTAGTACAAGAGAAGTAGTAAGTTGGCTGATACGCATCGCCACCCTTTTGAGCGAACACAAAAGCAGTCCATACATTTTTTTACCGACCAAAAAAAGAGGAGGTTCTCAATTCGACGGAATGTAATTTTTTTATGTATGTTACTCGATTACTCGAAGACAGCTGGACCGATTTGAGTAATTCTTTTTTGTTCGAAAGGGTATACTTCCCATGTGGTCCCATTGTCATCATGTCAGGATCTGATGATGTGATCCTGGAGAAAACCAGGGAACTCTTCAAATTTTATACGCACTCCTATAGCGATGTTTTCTTTAGTAACTCATGCATATGCTACCGGAAAGCACCATTTGGTGAAGTGGTACTGATGATGAAGACCACAAATGGTCATCAGAACTATTAAATACTTAGCATTTCAAGGAAGCGATACGATTGCTTTAATGTGGTTCATAAGCAATTTATGCTCGACTCAATGCATGTGATGAAGTGGAGCTGATGTTGAAGTACCCGGAGAACTCCTCAATAAGTAACGTCCCTGCACCGGGAAAAGCAGCATTTTGTAAAAGGACATAAGGTTATTAGCGTAGGCACGGGACCTCTTCTACCTTTGAAAATAAAAAAAACTATTTATAAAAAAAAACTGACTTCAAAAACTAAAAAGCGAATAATAAACCATTTGGAGTCAGTGCCAGCCAAGGCAAGAAAAACAAAATAGTAGGACCGCAAAGTAGAATGCCTTGAATGGTATACCGTGCGACCGGGAGAGGTAGTGATACTTCTGTTGATGGTATAAAAGTATATTTACTTACTTAAACTACGCGCTTAAATACTAAAATATAATTGTGACTTATCGCTAGCAGTACAGACGTAATCTCTTTTAGATAAAACTATTTATTATCTACTGAACAATCCCTATCTCAATCAGATAGGTATGTGCATACCGGCACAAATGGCACCGACTCCAAGTATCATATGAATAAAATGCTACTTCTTAACTCCTTCTATTCGAATAGCCATCGAATACCAGATGTAACTATTTTTTAAATCTAGTCAAAAAACGCATTTCAGCTGTTGACTAAAAACTGCTGGTTGTAACAAGCATCCCTTAATTTGTGACTGCCATAAATCTAAAAGGGGATGAAAATATGTTGCTGAAAAATTGTATTGGTAGCAGCCACAAGTTTTATAATGGATATTTCCGCAGTTTACACCTAATCCCATCGCATAATGTACAAATTACAAATTACACCAAAAACAAATAAAAATCCCAGTAGATACTTTTCTCATTTCCGGTCACATCTAATTTGTACGTTATACACTCGAGATAAAGTTTAATAAAACAGGAAAAAAATATCGCTCGACTTCCTGTGAAATTTCCGCGTCGACTGAACAATGGAAATTGACCTTTAAGTTCACGTGTTTTCGGTTCTTTTTCGCGTCACGTTTAAATGTGGACGTGACTCAAATATTTCTTTATTGTTTCACAAAACTGGGCAGTGGAAAACTTAAATGAAGGCAAAATATTGCAGACAATTTCCACGAAATTCTTTTTACACTTGAACTACTAAATCGGATGTAATGCTAATTAGTATGAGACTGCCTTTGCAGGGTGCAAAATACAGGACGACTCTTCGTAGGAATACCTGAACTACTGAACCAAATTTGATGAAAATAGGCATTAGCCTACGGGGGCGAATCTACGTAGGGATTCTTGATTTTATTAAAATAAACATTTCGGGACATTTTTACTTTGGAATAAGTTCTTAAATCATGGTTATTATGTCGAGAAAAACTCCGATCAAAGTAAGCTTCGCTTTTTAAGATTATTTAAATGTAAAAAAAAAAATACGGAGTGTAGAGTCATTAGTTTTCCAGACTGCAAAGTAGGCAAAAAGGTATAAAACCAAATACGAACTCTTTGAAGTCAGGATTATCAGTCTTTGTGCTGCGAAGGTCGCATTTCAAGAAGGTCTTTGCGAAGATCAGATATAGGTAAGTATGATCGCCGTTTGCGATAATCTTTTCTATACTTTGGGCACCGATTTCGATCAGCGTTTTCGGACAAAAGCCATTATAAATTGGAAAGAACGAAATTAGTTACATTAAATAAAAATTACATACCTACTCGTACTTATCTAAATGTTTTTTCCCCTGTTAATATATATTTATTATGTGCATGAACATGTCTATTTGTCTTAGTCCGGGTGTTTGATATGTATATTATATATGTATTAAAAAGTATATAAGTATACTTATGGTACCGAGACTCGGTAGCTCAGCGGTTAGAGCATTGGACCGGATTTCCAAAGGTCGCTGGTTCGATTCCAGCCTGAGAATTCACTTGTGGCCGAGTTAATTTTTTCCAAAATTTTTATATTTAAAATTTACCATAAGTATAAAAATAGCATTGAAAAATGCAAAAATTACAAAATCATAAAAAAAAAGTATATAAGTATGTTTATCCATTATCTAGTATCCATAACGCAAGTTCATCGTGAAATTTAACGTGGGCTAGATAATTGGTGTGTGATTGTATGCAATTATTCAAGCTGTAATCTAGTTGTTGATATGTATGAATATTATATTCTATGTGTATTTTATAATAGTCTATTAGACTTAGTTCTTAATAGAGTATTATATAGAGTATTAGTAGTATAATAGACTTAGTTCTGCGGCTTTCGCAATAAGGAAAATAAGGCTCCTAACTGATATTGAAACGGCAAGACTAGTTTACTTTAGTTATTTTCATAGTGTAATGTCCTATGGCCTGTTGTTGTGGGGCTCAGCAGCCAATATAGAAAATGTTATTATACTTCAAAAAAGAGCAGTGCGCGCCATTTACAACCTTCGACAGAGAGATTCTCTTAAAGAATTGTTTAAAGAGATAAATATACTAACTTTGGCGGGACAATACATTTATGATAATATAGTATATGTAAGGAAACATCACGATTTATTTATTAAGCATAGCGATGTTCATAATTTTAATACTAGAAACAAGAATAAGCTTGCCGTTCCAAGATTTCGGCTTGAAAAATGCAGTCGCTCGTTTTTGGGGAAAGGCATAGCCTTTTTTAATAAAGTTCCACAACAAGTGATTGAGCTGCCTTCGCATAAATTTAAAATACATGTTAAAAAAACGCTCTTAAGCAAAGGTTATTACCAGGTAGATGATTATTTGAAAGACCAAAATGCATGGAAGTGATACTAACATAAAACATGACTATTGTAATTGTATAAAAGGAAAATATTCTAATAACTGAGTATAAGAAAATTTTCCTCTTATATTAAATATGTTTCAAGATTGTAGATTTGTGTTTGGCAACGACATGTTCCTTTGTAAATGTTGTTGCTTATGTTAAAGCTGATAAGTTTCTTGCGGCCGTTCTTCTTATCAGTTAAAAGATGTCCTGAATGGCTGGTAGGAAAAAAAAATTGGACGATTCGAAAGCACTTATCTATAAGTCTATTTGAATAAAAATCTTTGACTTTGACTTTGACTCTATAGCAACTGTTTATGTATTCTAAAATCTAATTTTATCAAATTTATCAAAAAACGACATTTATCAAATACCTAAATAACAAAAAACCCATTTAAGTGTACCAGCGGGTTACCCCTACAATTTTTCCACGTCCTTCTCCGATAAGGTGTAATCGCTGTGTCAAAATTCATCAAAATTGATTTAGTGGCTTAGGCGTAAAAGGGTGACAGACTTGTAATTTCGTATGTACCTATGTTTATTGTACATACAATGGCTATGGATCTTACTAATTTTATAAATGTTCAACATCTTTATAAAATTAGTAAGATCCTAATTGCAAACGGTAACTAAGAATAAACGTTTAAAGTACGCTAAGCGGCTCTACAGAAGTTCGCTCCATAGAATAAGTTACTTCTAAGTTCTAAGTATACTTTGTCTGATCTTCTTTTTTAGTATTCCCTATCTATGACGCGCACAGTTACTTTGTAACCGAGTCGCGTATTGTCTGAGACATTAGACAACTTTCTTGAACTTCTGGGTCGTTAGAATCACATAAAGATTCTTTTGTTGTTACATATTGGTTTTTCGTATTTTACTTCGGTTTTGAGTTAGAATTATTACCTATTTCGCTATTAGCAGCTGCTCGAAAGTTGGTTTGTATTGCTTCTGTAGGCCTGGCATGAGCGGCTTTTATCTTTTTTTTTCTGTTTTGGCTTCTTCCGTTTTCCACAGAACAGAAACGACTGCTCACCATTTTTTTGTATTCTGACATTACATCGATTTAAAGAATCAAATTCATTATTATATTCCTTAGGGCTTTTCCATCGCATGAACTGTTTTGTCGAGTTGTGTACTTCTCGCGATTTCCAAACAACTAAACAGTTTAGTCGATGAAAAGTCGATGTCGATTTTCGAGCAACTACTTCGAGCAACTTCGAACAACTATAGAGTCGATACTATGCGTGTTTCAATATATATATTTCTTTAAACATATGATTCAAAACAAAATAGTTGTTCAACTAAAAGTTGTTTATATGCGCTAGCCCTTAGCCTTTCTGTTATTTGGCTAGATTCTCTAATTGGCCAAATTACGTCATCGTCAGTTTCGCGAATTTCGACAATAGGTAAGATGACTTTTTCATCAGTTGTTTAACTTGTCATGTCAATTTATATTACAATATCTCTTAGCGCAGTATTGTTTCAATCTTACCATGCTATCTCGTACTACGAACCTCTACTACTACGAACCTCCTCTAGAGTAAGCTTGTTTTTTGACGGAAGTTTTGTGACGTATTCGCTCAATCATCGCCTCCAAAGTTAGAGAAGTGTGTCGAAATGTGACAACATCAATAAAACAAGACGCACACTATACCTTCTCATTACATGATGGTTTCTTATAGATGATGGTAGGCCCACAGTACAGTCATGGTCATTCTACTAATATTATAAATGCGAACGTATGTCAGTTTGTTTATTTGTTTGTTCCTCTTTCACGCAAAACTACTGAACCGATTTTAATAAAATTTGGTACACATATAGATAGCCTAGATTAGGTAACGCGTAGGCTATTTTCTATCCTGATATTGCCAGGTAAGGGGTACCACGCGGGTGAAACCGCAGGCTGCCGCTAGTATTTTCATAATGCAAACACACAAGATAAAGGTACATTCAGTTTCTATAACTCAACAAAGATAAATCATAAAACAAAAAAAAACAACCAAGTTTTATTTTTCTAAAACTGAATCATCTAAAGCTTTTGTGATCACATTATCATTGTTATACAAAGCCAAATATAATGAAGTTAACTTGCATTATATTCCGACAGTGTTGAATAATGGAGGTCAGGAAAATGTAGGTCAGTTCTTGTCCAAATAGAATTTGGAAACAATTTATAGGAAACTATAAATAGTCTACTTAATAATAAGTTATAAGGATAATATTGTGAGAAGATTGGCTTAGGAAATCCTTAGAGAATAGTAAGGGTCTAAAATAAATCATAAATCATAACATTTATTTGACACAGACAGTGGATATAGACATAACGTATTACATAAAATACACAAAAATCTTATAGCTAAATGTTCCACATGACTGCATCAAAAGGGATCTAGTTCAGCATGTGTCAGTGTTGAAGCTGACGCTGGTTTTCAACTAGATTGGTTGCTTAACTAGGGCGTGTAGGAAGGACAAACAAACACACTATTGTATTTATAATATAAGTTAGGTTAATTATTCTTTTTATTTTCTTTTTATGGACGAAGACGGGGAGACTCTAAGCCTTGATCATACCGGCTGTTAAGTATTTTATTATAATATATTATTATTATTTTTTTAGGTAGTGCTATTTAAAAAAGGAATAGATGTATAGAAAACGTTATATCAATGGAACATTAAGATAAGTGTTTAATTTGGATAATAAATTATTTCTTTAATCTTTTCTATAAAATGTTTCTCGAAAGAACTCTATTGTTTGACCGGGAAATTCCTCGACTGTATGTTGTTAGACTATAAAAGGCTCAATGGGCCAGTGATACTGTGGCTTGCTAAAAGTTCAAATATTTTTTTGAACCCAGCTAGGATTCGAACCCGCGAATTCTAAGAACTTTCAATACCAGTGTTTAATATGTCACTGGAGTCTTATAAAATTGAACCTGCAAGTTTAATTCTATTTCGAACTTTTTGTCAAACGCTGTTACAAAAGTTCTGAAAGTGTTGAATAAAATACGTAGTTGCTACTTACGATGACGAAGACTTGGGCCTATTCTGTTCGGATTAGGATTTATAACATCGGTAAATAATTAAGTGGAATTGCGAGCTATTTTTGGAAGTTTTACCAAACACTAAGGTTGGTTTTATGCTCGATTTACACCAGGCAAGGGCAGTGGCGAGTACCTTGGCGAGTGCCGCACCAGGGGCTCAATTCTACTAATGCTTAGTCACAATCGTCTCTCAATAGTGTTTCAATAGTAGTGTTTATTTACACTGTTGTAACAAGAACTGTGTAAATCAGCACTACCATTAAAACACCACTGAAATACCATTGTGACTAATCATTAGCAGAATTGGGCCCCTGGACAGTGAAACAAAGAGCGCCCGATTTTTTTTATTATAACTGGGCAGACATTTGACCACCGTGGTCTAAGGTGTTGCATCCTTGCTCAGAAAATGCCTATTCACTCTCGGCTCATTTTATATGAACCCACTTGCAAGGCAGCTTGCAAGCCAAAGTGACTCGCTACCGTCCGATCGTTTACATTCACTGTACCACAGACATAGATGTACTTATCGACTTTGCGAAATACTTGCCCATTGTAAATCGGGCGTTAGAATCGCGCTGACCGCACGGTGACTGTCGTAGACAACATCCGAATTGTATGAACTTATCTAACAGCGCTGACGCTGACGGTGGTCAGCGAGTTCATTCATACGTCAGCGAAACTGCTGTCGGCCAAGAATGAGAGCCAAGACCTAAGAGTCCAAAGTAGATACCTAGTTAATCATGAAAAAAAATCTTCAAATCATTTGTTTTAACCATGAAATAAATAGGTAGTACGTTGTACGTAGTAGGTACACAATATTCCATTGTTTCAACCGTTAGAAAACACACATATGCATTTTGAATGCGGCTATGCATGATATCGTGAATCCCATTAACAATTATCAAATACCTGGCTACTTTAATAATCAAAATCCCTCCTTAAAACACGCTTGGCTATGGCCAAACATCGGAGTTTTTGCCGGCGGTTGTAGCTAAATTTAGCCAAAACCCGAGACAGAGTTGGGTTAGATTTGTAGCCAAGAATGCCGACACTGATATCTCGGTCGAGCCTTAAAAACAAATATGTGATTTGGGACCTGAATCGACCTAAATTGGGACTCTCATATACGTAGCAATCACAAAACCCAAGAATACACAGCAAAGGAGTGGAGCTCCCACTCCCTGCGTCTGTATTTCCGAGTACTAATAACTCTTCAAGCAAGGGTGAATACCCAAGCAGCAAAATCCAATCCTATAAGTATCCTAAGACTACATATTTTTTAGTCCTATAGTAATCATATTAACGTTTATAGGGCTGGATTTGGGCGCACCTTATAGGATATTTCGTCCTATAGTAATTTTGTTACAGTCCGGTAATGTGCAAATTGATTTTATTATTGTTTTATTGAGTGCATCTACAAGATCACGGTGTCCTATAAAGATCTGGTAAATGCACTGAATCAGCGTGATTAGTCCTGTAACGTTCTGGCGTATGCTACTACAAGCGTAATTGATCCAACAGTGGTCAGCGTAATGCCATAACTAGAGCGTTAATTTTGCATTCGTTTGGTAATGGTGTAGTGTGACTTTGAATTTAGAAGAAAATAAAATATTTGCAAAAGTTACGTAATTTATTTACTATTCATTATAGTAAAATAGGTTGATACTGTTTGTGTTTTCACTGTTATATAAAGAAATGAACTTGCGAAATAAGTTTTATTGATAAAGTAATCGATGAAAATAAACATATTTTTAAGCGCCTCAAAAGTAATCACAGTTATTATTTGTTTATTCATTAATTTATTAATAAATACAAGCTGTCATCAGATCGGATCGGCTCCATATTGTAATGCATTTATCAGGAGCTTTATAATGTGTTTTAGTCAAAGTTAATGTTACTATAGGAGTATAATGGACACCATATTGTTTATTGTTTTAGGGGTCCTTGTGAGAAAAACAACAGAAGTAAACGTATGCGAATAGATGTACTTATAGTAATAAATGAATAATATTATCAATGCTTAAACTACTTTGAAACATTTTTATCATAATATCATTTCTTTGAAAATTTTATAAAGATTAATGTTATGCATTTATATAATTGATCATATTTTTCCATGTATGTTAATCAATAACTTAATTTATACCTTTAAACGACCATGGAAATGCTTTCGTAAATCGGTTTCTATTAAAATCCATACTGACAATTTAACTTTTATGGTCTCTATCAATAAAATATTTAGTTTATTAGCAAAAAATCATAAAAGTAAATAACGTCGTTTGGCAGTTGTGAGTTGTAACTTACGCTAGTAATTATAGTTTTTACTGTTAGTATTGAGATGTGTGCGGGCATCCCTTGGTAATGCAAATTTTATTCTTTTATTTAAAATCACAGATAGTCCGTCAAAGATGAATGTGATAGGTATATTATTCTTAACAGCCCATTGTTTTATATTTTCCTGCAATTCAGAATTTTCATCAAAGTCAGTGCAGTGCGGTTATGGTCATCAGATTCGCCATCACTACTATCACTTTTATAATCTTCTTGATTATAACATTTAGATGAATCAGCGTCGTAGTTTTTTATTGGGTCTATTTCCATATTATATTGTACGGAACCATCACAAACTTTACCAGACTCTTTTTCAATCTTGGAAGTTATCGATTCGAACTCTGACCTGGATTTCATTTCTAGAAATTTTTTGCAACTCTTCTTCTATAACTGCCACAGCGTTTAATTAAATTTTTTTAAATCCATTCATGTAGTTTTTTGAAACACTAACAAACATCACAGCATGAAAACAAAATGGCTGTGGACAACCAATCACTCTAGTAATAGCATATGCAGGACACGTATAAGTAAATTCTTACCTATATTAGCAGCACGAATGAAAGTGCGGTGCTAGTGATCCATTAGCAGTCACGTCAAAGACAAATCAATCTTATAGTATCTTCGACCTTTAGTAGCCTAGACCCAAACGTTTACAGGACAACTTTTCTTATAGAACAATAAAACAAAACGTTAAAAAGATTAAATAGTCTTACCCAATGTATTTATAGGAGCACTGCTAATTATCATTATAATATGCATTTATAAGACTGCTAGTACCTATAAGAATCATATAATCAAATCCTCTAAACGTTTACAAGACTATGTAACAGGATCGAAAGCGCTTGTAGCATTAACAGTTTTATACGATGTTCTTGTAAGCGTTTATAAAACTACGTAATAGGATTGAATGTGCTTGTAGTGCAAATCGTATCGTAGGCTACTTTTATAAGATCAGTGATCTCAATCTATGCCTGTATAAGTATGCTATAAGATGTTTAATCTTATAAGCCAACGATTATAGGAAAATTTTGCTGCTTGGGTAGGCATGTTCTGGGTTAGCTCGTTTCATCGTGGATCCTATCGTGGCCCCCGAGCTTGATTGGAATAAAGAGTGAACCCATAAAAAAAGAAAACAATCTTTTTGCGATTGACTGACTAAGCAGTAGGTACACATAATTTTGCTTTGTACAATTTTGAATTTCTTCGCGTTTTCATGGCGACGTGCTTGTTTTCCGATTGTTCCCGCTGTCCACCCCTAGACTGTCCTCCAGGGGTGGCACAATTTTTAAGAAAAAGTGCCGTAGTCTGGTGTGTCTCCACTGGTGGTGGAGTACAGAACTATTAATAAAAGTCAATTAAAATAAACTCAATAACTTTCAATATCTTAACGTGGTAACTGGTGGGGGCAGCTAAAAATAATTATTTCAGAATTGTTTCTCAGTATCCATCAGTGGGGGACAACGGAACTTTTTCTTAAAAACTGGGGGTGGACAGCGAGAATAATCGTTGTTTTCTAAGTACTAAATGCGTATCAAGCTTCTTCTACTCTCTTTCTATGTTCTGTGATCCTTGACAGTTGATTGATAAATCGCTAGTTTTCCTCAAATTACAAAAAGAGACCATACATAACAAAAAATATTTTAAAAGAAGGGAAACCCCGATAACACCGTATTTCCATAACGTAGCGGTAAGTTTAGCTGCTGCCATGAATATATAATGTGGCGGACTTTATGGGAAATTTTGTCTATCATTGTACAGTCAACCGCAATTACGGATACAAAATGTCAAATATCTTCAGTAAATTCCGAACTCAACGGCCTTCTCTTCGTCTTAACCTTTCTGGCCCCGAGTTATGAGACATAACATAACAGACAATCCATTATTCTCTAGCAAGTGCATTGCTAGCAAGTGACGAATTAAATCCAAAGTCTTTTGGAGAAGTTTGTCAGTTTTGTAATGCCTGACCTTCTGTTGACCATATACACGACAATACGTCAGACACTACAGTTTGACTTTTAAAAGCGCCGTTATGTCTCTCGTAATCGCGTTTATTTTCGCAGAGCAAGTATAAAAAAATAAAGACTTCTGGAGGCAGGGCGTCGTACACAGACGCTTCAGAGGGGCGCTGCCGTGTTTCCCCGACTCGACCCAGAAGTTGTCCTTCGAGAGAAGAATTGATTTTTACCGACTTCAACAAAAAAGGAGGGAGGTACTAAATTCAACGCGTATTTTTTTTTTTTTTTGTCTCATATATATATACCGATTACTCCGGTGTTGGTGACCCGATTTTAATAGTTGTTTTTTTGTTCGATCGGGTACACTGTCAATTTGGTCCCATATAAGTCTCATTGAGATCCGATGATAATCTTCGGAGATATGGGGCCTAATGTCATGGAAGTCATGAAACAATTATATCATCCAGGTAATTGTAAGATTCTTGTTCGAGTTTCACGCAATAATTATAATTCTTTTTTTATCTGAAAGAAAATGGTTTATGTGTGGTCCCATATAATTTTACGAAGATCTGGCTAGTAGTTTTTTCATAATCTTGAAAAATATCAAATTTTGGCAAGTAGTCGTTTACCTAGATGACATTGTTGTGTATGGGCTGATTTTTAGTGTAAGTAACGGCACATGATGTAACTAAAAAATCTGAAATAAAAACATTTTATAAAAAAAATTCAAACCGACTTCAAAAAGTAAAAAATAAAACTTTTGGAGTCCCTTTCTGTCACCCAAGGTTGCCTGGAAGAGATTGCTATGGAGCAATAAGGCCGCCTATTGTGTGTTTTCTTTGTTGTTATTTGTTCTGTATTCTTTATGTTTAATCTTGTGCAATAAAATTTATTTTATTATATTATAATGTATGTTAGTATTTATTGTATGGGCCTTGAATGCCTGAAATAAATGGTGAATTTAAAAAATAAATTAAAAAATTAAGCCTGACGTGCTGTTCACATTACAAATAGCAGGTCATACTTTATAGATGAAGTTCGATATCACCCTTATATTGTAAGAAATAAGAGTGGTTTTCGTAACTAACTCGTACGATGATAAATGAAGGGGCAGTGAGGGTGCGGCCATAGGGTATCTTGTTAAACGGGTTTGGCATAATATTGACCATCGGCAATTCATGAGGATATTGAAGATGCCACTTTTATTGAAATACACTTTTATACTATACTAGTTCTCGTTCCCGTGGGAATATCGGGATTAAAAGTATCCTATGTTATATATTTGAGAATAATATATAGTATATATATATACTGTATAATTTGTATATATATTTACTGTATAATATGTAAATTTCATTCAAATCCGTTAGTAGTTTCGGAGCCTATTCGTTTTTTTTGTTTATAGAAAACCAACAGTGTTACAATTATAATTAACAAAAAATGTGTACTTATAATATACTAAGACCAATTACAGGTTTCCTTAAAAATTTAAGCCAATAACTCAGTAAAAACATAAAACAACGTCACAAAACTATCAGCCTAGCTAGTAAACATTGTGTGTATGTGCGTGCGCGTGTGTGTGAGCGTGTGTGGGTTTGTGCGTCGTGTTAAATAGAGTTAAATATTTACGTAACAAATTTTAAAAGCCTAATATACGTAATAGAGTAAACATGATATCAAGCAAAATTATATCAAAATTTATATGGTTGGCAAACTTCATTTATCGCGTGATTGAGTCAAACATCCAAACTTTCACATTATTAATATTTTAGGATCAGTAGGTTGTGTTTTAGTTTTACCGACCAAAATACTGTCCTTAAATTCTTAGAAAATCTAAGTTGATACCTATATAAAAAGATTGAAATACCTACACACGAAACTACCATTCTATGTGTACTTTAATTTTTAGGGAAAAATTTAGTATGACTTTGCTGTACAATTTATTCTAAAAGTACAATAATCCAATTTATCCTAATAATATTATATAAAATAATATTAGTCGGATTGGTACTTAGAGCGTTTGAAACAATTATTCTTGAATCCTAGCCTAATTTGTTTTGTGTTTAGAAAATATTAAAATATTATCTATAAAAAAAGAAACGAAGGAAAATGTTTTATTTTGTAAATCAAAAATTCTTGAATTAGTTACAATTGTAAATTTTATAATTACTTAAGTGGTAGGTACACAAAAAAGGCTAAGGCCGCGCTCACTTTGGACACGAATTTATTCGTACGAAAACGTATTGATTACTATTGATAGTTGTTCGTACGAATGGAGTGCGCACACTGATTTGCTTTTCTCCGTAAGTAAGTAGGTAAGTAGAGTTCTGAGGGCGTAATGTGAGTTTGCAAATATCCAAACGTTACCATCGCGTAAGAGTAAAATTTTGACGGATAGCCTTAAAACAATTGGAATAAGGTTGAGAATTAAACTCTATTCGCAAACTGCGGCATAAGCGAGTAATCGCGGTGATATCGCCTTCTAAGTTCGGATTGTTCTCAGACGTCGTAACTAAGTACACGTACTAAGTACACTTACACGTACGTACGGGTACGCACCCAGTATATGCGCTCCCATAGTACTTCGAAGGTTGGGATCGTTCGTGCGAGTTACAATATGTGGGTTCGTACGAGTAAAATACGTACGAAAACGCGTCCAAAGTGAGCACGGCCTAACACTCAGCATAAGTAACTACACAGATTTCATCCAAGAAAACATTGTGTAAAAAACTGACATAATTTCTGCCTAAACATTAAGAAACTTAATAAAAACCACTTGGGAGCAGTTTTAACTTTATAGTAATAAACGTTATGAATTTATTGGACTCCAACATTCCTAAATGACATTTTAATTCCAATTTAATTAGGTAACTCGGCCCAAGAAAAAGTTATGCTAAAAGAAAAGCTGTTGGACATAGTGTAAGAGACACCAGTAGTATAATTTAAAAACAGGATTAATGCGGCTTTGTCTTTGTGTTCTTTATCAGTTTTGACCTAAAGTTATGTCATAATTTAGAACATTATATAATTATCTTTACTAAAAATTTCAAAATCACTTATTGAGACTCATAATAATTAGCAACAAATATTGTATGGAAACAACCGATGTGTTTCAATTTGTATTGATGTACTTACCTACATTTTAACCTCTCAGTATCATACAAGATATATAAAACAAGATAATATACTAGAAAAAAACAACTTGTCTCATGTGCCCCTTCATGAGTCAAGTTGCCTTTTTTCTAGTATGTTTCCTTGTTTAATATTTATCACATAAAAATAGCACCGTAAAATGCAAAATTAAAAAGTTATAAAAAAAATATCTATTGTTCTCTGTACACCGACCACGAGTTAAAGCATCTTGTCTTTGAAATTACCAAAATAAAACAACTGCACAGCAAACGTAACTAAAAAAAATCAGTTGCTGTAAATTCTCATCATATTATTCTCCTTGTACAAAATAATACGGACAAATTAAGATGTGCACAATTACTCTACTACTGACTACTTTAATAATGCCTATACAAAAATAATGAATTTTTAGTCCGGATCAAATGAGAACGGTAGCGAAGCAATACTTTTATAACAGCTGTAGCACAGAATAAAGGAATACAGTATTTTGTTTATGACTCTTTCTTGATAAAAGTTAATTATTATAATTGCAGCCGCGCGGTACGCTATACGCGATAGCTGCCCACCAACATAGATTATACGCTTATAGGATGACTTACAGTACACCGTGCCGGGTATGAACCAGGTCCGAGCACTCCGAGCCGAGCCCGAGCCAATATATTTTGTATGGACAACTCGGCCAACACTCGGTTGCACCGTGGAGTACCCGAGTGGTGGCCGAACAAAATGCAACAGCGAAACCTCGGATTAGGCCCGGCACCGGTGTAGCTTGAGTTATCCTACTACGTAGAAAACTTTCACAGCGTGCATTCGTCACCGTGGGCGCATTCGAGACTGAGACTCTTGCCGAACTCTCGCTGAGACTGGTCGGGTATTACTCGCGAACGAACCTTTTGTAGAAAGATAAAATATTGTATCTAACTGTATCTTTATACTGTGGCTGTAGGTATAAGAGAAACAGACTCCGGAAGGCAATTTAAATATTTATCCTCCGATTCCTTAGCGAGCTTTTTTAATTAAAGCGATTAGGACGGCCTTTGCTTTGCGATATTAAAGTTCTTTTAGATTTATGAAAAACTTTATTGATAAATTAAGATATCGTGTGCAACATCAAAGGCTGTTAAGTGATAATTTAAACGATTTTATTAGCATTGAAACAATGTTGTTTGTGAAACAATATTTTTATTTGTTTCAGGAACATCAAAGGTATTTATTGATGAAACATACTGGCTAATAGAGACAGAATTTGATTAAAATATAAGATCCTACTGATATTGTAAATGTAAAAGTTTGAATATTTGTTACTCAATCACGCAAAAACGGTTGAACTAATTTGTTAAAAAGCACACAGAAATTATAGCCGTAAGAGATAGGTTAGAAATGGAAACTCGGTAGAAAACTGTGTTAAAAGCTTATTGTAACCTCTAACATAGCAGAGTGTATAATAGTACTATAATGTACTGTGGAGATCGTATATTAGTACAGTCATTTGGTGCTCAAAAAGGGGGTTACCTGGAAAATTTTCCGGGAGTTTTGAAAATTGGTGATTTTATAGATTTCGACGTGCTCTTTTCGAATTTTCACTTTGCCACCTCGTATCTTTGCCGCTCGCGCCGCCATATTGGAAAAATGACGCTCAAATATAGTTTTTGAGAATAACTCCGTTCCAACTCATTTTACGATAAAAATAGTTATGTAATAAATTAAACTAGAGAAAATTTCCTACAATTTATGTAGTAACCTTTTTTTTTGTAAAATCAATAGTTTCAGCGTATGAGAGCCACTCCAACACGCGTTTTGGCCAAATAACTCATTTCCACACCGCGTTTTTTTTTTGTGGTATCCCCAGTAGGCCTTATCCACTTGTAATGCACTATTACAAAATTTAGCGCATTCTCCTTCGCTTAGCTATTCTTGATTGACCAGGTTCTGAAATTTCATCGTCTTCGGTACTGAGCGAAATGTCACAAATAGAAACTTCTTCCATGTCATCCGCGATGGAATAATCAGCTTCGTTGTAGTCCTCTTGTTCCTCGATTTTGTCATACGTTTGGTCGAGAATAGACTCTGTTTCTTCCTCCTCATCGCCACCCAGCTTCCTGCTGAAGTATACCCAGGAAGTTACAGGGCCTCATCACAAAAAAGAGTGAATTGGTATATAGACGACCTGTTTGGCGCAGGGGTACTAAGCCTGCCTTCTGCGCCAGAGGTCCCGGGTTCGATCCTCGGACAAGACAAATATTTGTGTGCATGAACATGTCTATTTGTCTTGGTCTGGGTGTTTAATATGTATATTATGTATGTATTTACAAAAAAAAAGTATATAAGTATGTTTATCCGTTATCTAGTAACTATAACACAAGTTCTTAATGAAACTTAACGTGGGCTAGATAATTGGTGTGTATGTATGCAATTATTTATTTATTTAATTGGTACCTACTTGTGAGACAAGCACCGTGCCCGGTATGAACCAGGTCCGAGCACTCCGAGCCGAGCCCGAGCCAATATATTTTGTATGGACAACTCGGCCAACACTCGGTTGCACCGTTGGGTACCCGAGTGGTGGCCGAGCAAAATGCAACAGCGAAACCTCGGATTGGGCCCGGCACCGGTGTAACGTGAGTCATCATACTACGTACAAAACTTTCATCTTACTTTTATCTTAGGCAGCAGCTCGCTTTCCATCAGACTAGTTGATCAAATGCTTGACCATATAAATTGTAAAAAAAAGACTATGAGGAACTCTGGTCACTAGCGATAAAAAAGTCCATAGCTGATCGCTTCCTCGTCGGTGATGGACCAAGTGCCTTAACTAAACCGAATTAACTCTCTACAAGAAGTCCCAAAACGCGAAAACCGTCTGTTTATTTATTATTTAACCGCGTTACCCAGCTTTTTGATCCGGCCGGGTTATATTATGCATGGAAAATGCAAACCTAATACATAACGAAAAGGGTCCCAATTCCTGTATAACGTTCGTTTTATTAGAAAGGGGAGAGATATATGAGTTTTTGTATTGGCTAGGATATGCTCCATGGGACTTGGAATTATAAAGGTTCCGTGATATAAGACGAGTAGCGGTCTCCTGTGACTTCGGAGTAAGACTTCATCTAAAGAAGATGGCTCAGAAGTGGCCACTTTCATTTAATCCTTATTCTTATAACGTTATGGTTCAAAAATAACCGTAACCAGCACCCAAATTGTCTAATTTCTAAATCTATCACAACCCCTTTCAAAGGTATTGAGATTGTGATAGTGATTTATGGAATTGTGTAACTTATAGTCGCAATCCCTTTCGGAACGAATGATGTTTTAAATGACACTTAATTTGACACTTATCCATACATTTGAAAGATATTTTCGTGTGTCACTTTGTTTAGACAGTACAATTTCGTTCATTCAATACCTTTTAAAACGCGTCCCGATCACAATCCCTATCAGATGTCAAATAGTGACGGCCTGAAGTATGTAAATATCTTTCAAATGACGAATTGAAAGGGATTGCAATAGATTTTAAAATTAGACAATTAGCCTTCAGGGCCTACTACCTTATATGGTCAGGTAGTTATTTGTTTTTTAATTAATGATGTCCTAACTAATCTTTAATTGACATGAAAAGTAGAAAAAGCAACTACCACGTAGGCAATACTCTGATATAAATCTTAGGTATATTTCCCGGTTGACCAGTAGATTTTTTTTGGGAAACGTTTTCTCGGAAAGTACTATGGTTAAAGAAATAATTTATTATTCAAATGAAATATCTATTAATGTTCTATTGTAAATTTTATTATATAAATTAATTTTTAAATAAAGTTTTCTAGAAAAAACAACGAAACAGCAGGAGCAGGCATACATTTTCGCCGCGCAGTAGAAAGAGAAAGAGAGATTACTTCCTCTCCTACGGCGGTCTACTCTCCCTCCATCTTACGAATTTTCGATCAGGTCACGCGACTTTAACATTTTTTACCCATTCCAAAAAATTAAAACTCTGATGTGCACAACGCCGCTAAAGAAGTTTTCACTTCAAACAAGTTAGCAGCGCCTGCTAGTTAGCAGGCACAAAATAGACTTCTAAACCACTTACATTTGACACATGTCCAAGGTGTCCTAAACTCATTCCCGTTGACCGTTTGTCTCTATCTCTTATGGTTTCTGAGATCTCGATGCGTACATACATACGTACGTACGTACGGACGGACAGAGAGGGATTATAAGACTTTTCTAAACTTTAGAGTTTAGAAGTCTAAAACCATAATGGTCAACCGGGAAATTCCCTGACTGTATGTATGAAAATCACCACTTTGAGAATGTTTAAATGGTTTTGACTTACTAATTTGTTTTTTGCGTAGGGAAACTGCATCAAAACCGGCTTAAACATTAGAAGCTACGATACCACAGACAGATTGGCACATAGACAAACTTATTATAGGAAATCATCTTCTTGCGTCTTTGTTAAAAACAAAGGATTCCATTGGTAAGAAAGTCTGAATAAAGTTCACATTTATCATTTCACACATGCAAATTCAGAGTGGGTTCTTACTCTTACACCCATATTCTAAGTCGTTCCTCCAAAACTTACTCGTCCTCGACTTAACGAAACCTCAATGAAAACCTCTTCGAAATACTCCTCGAAATCTAAGTCTATATATATATTCTAAGTCATAACTCCGTAAGCCTGGAGGAGCCAAAGAGTACGTAGCCACTCCGTGTTAGGCCTAGCGCACACTACCATTTTTACCCACGACGAGGTTGAGTGGAGTGTAAAAAGTTTTGGAGGAACGACTTCGAATATGGGGGTTAGTCCACAAATCTCAAAACCTTATATTACGATACGACCTTCTCAGCTCAAGAAATTCAAATATAAGAAATAAAATTATACACGGCACAAAGGCGTCTCGGCTCGCTGTTTCATATTTTCGAGAGGTACTTCAGACGGTCATGGTTACGAGTGGTCGGCAAATAGATGGGTCGCCCTCTTAAAAACCAGTGGGCTTACATGTTTCGAGAAATATGGCGATTATGACGATATATGTCGACACACAATGTTAAGAGGGTTGAGAAAATGTATTTTTAGACTTGTTGAAGTCATTTTTTCTCTGTCGGATAGCGTTTTTTCATCAATGTGCTTAGACGATTGTATAAGTATTAGCAATTTATGTTTTCATCTTTATCGCGTGGTTAAAATGTGTTAAAACCTTCTTGGACAATGCGAACAGCCTGTACATTCTAAATTCAATAATAAAAATAATATTGTCTTGTCAGTCATGTTTACCTATACTCGTATGTCACAACAGCTTAATAAAACTGCTATCTATGATAAAGTAAACTATTTTATTCTCGCATAACTAATTGGTTATGTGCCCAGGACTGTGACAAAAAGAAGCCAAAAGTGTTATTGTGCTATGGAAAATTTTCTACCATCGGCAAGCCAGCCGGCACAATCATCTTCATCTGCGAGTCAGTCATCAGGTATTTCCATCACCAAACTCAATGGAAAAAACTTTAATACTTTTGCTTTTGCCCTTGAATGCCTACTGACAGACCTCGACCTATGGGATGTAGTCATTAAACCCATCAATACTGATGATCCAGATGCCAAGCGCAGGGATGCAAAGGCGCGAGCAAAACTATGTCTCATGTGCGACGAATCAGTTTACCCCGTCATTCGATCAGGGAAAACAGCATTTGAGACCTTTAACAGTCTAAAGAAGACGTATGCTCATAGTGGATTAACAAGACGACTACAACTGATGAAGAGACTCCTAACTAACGAGTTTAAAGGCAATATGCAGACCTACCTGAACGCATCACTTGTTGTACAGCAAGAATTACAACAAATCGGAGCTGCCGTTGACGACGAATTTCTAGCCATCATTATGTTGGCAGGATTGCCAGACAAGTACCAACCACTCGTCATGGCTCTTGAACACTCCAACGCCAAAATCACATCGGAGGAAGTAGTATCGGCTCTTTTACAAGAAGAGTCACGAACGTACATTCCAAGTATCACCCAAAGAAATGGACCTGTCACTACGGCGGCACTACTAACAAAGAAAAATAAGAAAACCTTCTGTACTTATTGTAAAAAGTTAGGCCATCTAGTTTCAGTATGTAGGAATAAAAACAAGAAAGTTTCGACAAAGGTTTATTCAAATAATACATCTGAATTTACACTTTCATCTTGTTTAATTACACCTTCATCCTCAGGTTCACAAGATTGGTTCCTAGATTCTGGTGCAAGCTCTCATATGAGCAACAGGAAAGATTGGTTCGAGTCCTTGACTTCCCATATCGTTCCCGTGACAGTAGCAAATAAGGACCAGCTTCTGAGTAATGGGAAAGGTACTGTAAATATAAATATTTCCGATAGTGTAAATAAAATAAGTGACGTTTTGTATATTCCAGGTTTAGCAACAAATCTTTTATCTGTAAGTAATTTAACTAAAAAAGGTTACGATGTATTGTTTACATCACAAGGAGCATCGATCACTTTGTCAGGTGGATGTCAACTGACAGGTAAAGTAATAGCGACAGGTTCTAACCATAAAGGAATGTTTAGATTAGATCTAGACAGGTCGAATGCTTTTTATACACCTACCAAAGAGTCTCCAATACTTTGGCATAGACGTCTTGGTCATTTAAATGCAAAATGTATGCAAGTTTTAAAAAATAAGTGCATAGGCATTGATTATAACGGAACTTTCTCTGAACATTGCATTCCTTGCCTACAAGGCAAATTAGCGAAAAAACCGTTTCAAAAGTCTCAAAATAAATCGAGTAAGGTCTTAGAGTTAATTCACTCAGACTTATGTGGACCTATGAGTACACACTCGTGGGGCGGAGCTCTATATTTATTGACTTTTACAGACGACTTTAGTCGCAAAACCTTTGGATATCTTTTAAAATCAAAGTCTGAAGTTTTAAATAAATTTGTAGAGTTTAAGCATTTGGTTGAAAACCAAACTGGCGAATGTATTAAAGTTCTGCGTACAGATAACGGTCGTGAATATATCAACAACGGCTTATCTACCTTTTTAAAAGAGAACGGTATTGTGCATCAAACCACAGTTCCGTATACTCCTCAACAGAACGGAGTATCCGAACGCGCAAATAGAACAATCATTGAAAAAGCCCGATCTATGCTTGAAGACTCAAAGTTACCGAAAGCTTACTGGGGAGAAGCAGTAAATACTGCTATTTATTTAAAAAATCATGTACCTACGCAAGCTCTAAGTAACAAAATTCCTGAAGAAGTGTGGACTAAAAAGAAAATCAACCTCTCCCACTTGAAAGTTTTTGGCTGTGAAGCCCATATGCTTGTTCCAAAAGAAAAACGAAGTAAGCTAGATTCAAAAACTCAGACCTGCATTTTTGTCGGCTATGCTACTGACAGCAAAGGTTACCGACTTATAGATCCAAAAAATCCTCGATCTATTATAATTGCGCGAGATGTTGTTTTTATAGAAGACAAGACACTACAGCAGTCATCCCCAATATCATCCGATTGCGAACTGGAATTCCCAGCACAATCGCAAGATATTTTTGTGCCTCTTGATAATGAAGCTGTTCCTCCAACACAATTTCAAACCCTGCCAGGTATATCTGTGACGCCAGGTACGTCAACCTCTGAAAATTTGACAGAGTCAGATGAGCCTGCTCCCGCTCGTGAAGTTTTGCCTGATTCTTCTGAACATGAAGAGCAAGCACCTGAACCTCAAAGGAGATATCCAACCCGAGACAGGCGCTGTCCTCAAAGATACGACGAACATCTCTACATGACTTCAGATCTGGAACCGGAAACTTTCAAGGAAGTTGTGGAACATCCGCAAAAAGAAAATTGGTTCGAAGCTATGAAGACCGAATTTGACTCTTTGCAGAAACACGGAACATGGATTCTTGTTGATAGACCCACAGGTAGAAAAACTACCAAATGCAAATGGGTCTACAAAATAAAAAGAGACACATCTGGGAATATTACAAAATATAAAGCTAGACTGGTTGCCAAAGGCTTCACTCAAGTTGCAGGAGTGGACTATGGTGAAACTTTTTCACCAGTTGCTAGATTGTCTTCAGTGCGATTGTTATTCGCGTTTGCTGCTTATCGTAGGTTAGTAGTAGATCATCTTGATGTCGAAACGGCATTCCTAAATGGCAATTTAGAAGAAGAGATCTTCATGGAACAGCCTGAAGGTTTCGCCGACGACCCTAAAGGCAAGGTATGTCTACTGAAAAAGGCCCTTTACGGACTCAAGCAAGCACCTCGCCAATGGAATATTAAAGTATGTGAAGCAATGCTCAAATTGTCTCTCACGCAGACAGCCAATGAACACTGTCTTTACTATAAAAAAGATGGCGATGATCTTCTCATCGTAGCCGTTTTCGTTGATGATTTCTTCATCGTCTGCACAAGTGACAGCATGAAAAATCATTTTAAAAAAGAACTCAAAAAAATGTTCATTATTAAAGACCTTGGTCCTTGTAAGGACTGTCTTGGTATGAGAATAGAACAAAGTTTTGGGAACATATTTCTCGACCAGACAAAATATATCGAAAGACTTTTAAATAAGTTTAGTATGACAGATGCCATTACTCTGTCGACCCCACTAGAACCTGGTCTAAAACTTAATCTTCCAACTAAAGATGAAGAAAATGCAGAAGTTCCGTATCAGGAACTCATTGGGTCACTAATGTACATTGCAATTTGTACGAGACCCGACATTGCTCATTCCGTCTCATACCTATCTCAGTTCAATGCACATTACGGGGGGGTACACTGGAAGGCTGCGAAGCGTGTTCTTCGTTACCTTAAGGGTACCAAAGACCTCCGTCTGCAGTTTCGTCCTGATGCTCCATTCTTTCCTCAAGGATATGTCGATGCGGATTATGGAAACAATCTTGTAGACCGACGTTCATTCACTGGATATGCGTTCATAATGAGCGGCGCCCCAGTCTCTTGGGAAGCTCGCAAGCAGCGGACCGTCGCACTTTCTACGACAGAAGCCGAATATATGGCTCTCGCAGAAGCTTGCAAGGAGGCAATATACCTTCAGTCGCTCATTAGTGAACTGTTCGTCACGTGTCACCCCATCGTCATCCATACTGACAATCAAAGTTCCATCAAATTAGGTCATAATAATACATACCATTCACGCACTAAGCACATCGACGTCAGACACCACTTCATCCGAGACTCGCTTGCACACCACGACATACAACTTCAATACATACCTACACACAATATGATCGCCGACATATTGACTAAACCTTTGCCGAAACTGAAGCATTGTAAATGTACAAATTCTTTAGGTTTAGCATAGGTTAGTTGTTTCATGTTTTTGCGTTTTATATCATAATGTTGTATTTGGTATTTGTTAAGTTTGTTATGTCTATTAATTAGCAAGTAAGGTGTACATACTGATGTTATTTTTAATTGTGTTTGTGTATATAGGGTATTTTAGTCTTTGATATGTCATGTATTTAATTCTTTGGGGCATATACAGGAAGATACAGGGTGTTCTCATTGCGGGGGGGTGTTAAAACCTTCTTGGACAATGCGAACAGCCTGTACATTCTAAATTCAATAATAAAAATAATATTGTCTTGTCAGTCATGTTTACCTATACTCGTATGTCACAACAGCTTAATAAAACTGCTATCTATGATAAAGTAAACTATTTTATTCTCGCATAACTAATTAAATGAAATTTGTAGCAACTACGTTTTTTTTTTTGCATTCAAAATGCAACATGTCTAAGATGTTCTAAAGTTAACTATATGTATTCTTGAATTATGCAAAAAATATGTAAGTAAGAGTTATGTTTAAAACAAAAGACGTATACCTACATAAAAGGAAAAGCTTTTATGTATATGTCGTATAAGGGCTTCATTTTATAATAATAATAATAATAATAAATCTTTATTTCAGATGTCACAATCTATATCACAATAAAAAAAAACATGATACAATTACAATAAATAATAAATATCAACATTAATTATTAAAAAATAAATAATAAAAACCATTCAATTATTTTTTTCATATTTTTTTAGAAGTTTGCATATTAGTCAGTATATGAACCATAGAACAATGGTTCAAGTACTGACCAGTCTATACAATAATGGATCAAAGACATTTATTCAGAATATCAAAATCATTTAAATCATGAACATTGTTAGCAGTAAATTTAACTGCTTCGAAAACCAATTTAAATCCAAAGTATACAAATAATGACACTGTTAATAATGTATTAATACAGTCAGCAGCACTTCCGGCTTGACCCTTTGACCTAAATAACGTCCTTACGTCGCTCGTAATGAGGGCGGTTTTCGTAGCGCAAGTTTGAACCTGACGTGGTGGCGATTGTACGTACATTATTCACACTAAGTGGATATTTTCGCGTCACTGAATATTCATACTCATATGATCACGTCGATTTTGTCGCTGGAAAATTCGCCGTTTAGTAAAATTTTCATAAATACCTGTGATAAATAAAACTTTTTGTCAATTTCCAAGCTTTTTCATTTATTCTTAACGAGGTTGCTGGGGATGTTGGGATGAAATGTACCCTTTTTAGTCTATAAACTATCAGAGCGGCGGATGAAACATCGTTGGTCACTTTTAAACTAAAATAATTGACTAAATTATCTAGTCAAAACGGGCGTCGTGGTAACCGCTAAACAAAGCAATGTTTGTATTTATAACTTTTTAATTTTGCATTTTACAATGCTATTTTTATGTGATAAATATTAAACAAGAAAATATACTAGAAAAAAGCAACTAGTCTCATGTCATTCCGTCAGGGCGACATGAGACTAGTTGCTTTTTCTAGTATATTTTCTTGTTTAATATTTATCACAATGTTTGTATGTCTGTATTTTATCTTTTCAAACCAAAAATTTACACATTTTATTATTATAAAATTAGTACGAGGGTAGTATTAAAAAATGGTTGGTAATCAACTCAAAAAATGAATGAATTTGAATGGGCAAACAATATAAAAGCTAGTAAATCCTATAAAGAGTTTTGCTGTCCAAAAATATATACAATTTAAATATAACATCACTTAAAAAGAAATAGAATCCTTCAAATAGGTATATATTGTCAATATTACACAACACAGAGAGCTACTTCTTATATGCTCTTTTAATTAAATATTAGTAGGACGATCAATCCAAATTGTAAACTTCTATCGTTGTACGTACATCTTATGTTTTGGCGCGCACTGTTCATTGAAATAAAACAACTCAGTCATCCCGTGACCACGGCAGCTGTAAAGGTGCCGAAACGTCGGGAATATCAAAAAACCCCTAAAAAACCTAAAAATACGGACAATTACAACTTAGTTCGTGGTAATATAGCGCGTTTGATATTCTATCGTTGTTTTTTTTAATCATTTTTTGTTTTATTCTTTGTTACTTATTAAAATAGGCAGTCCTCATAAGTTGCTGTGTCCGTAAAGGGCGACTAAGTTTTTAAGTTCCTTCTAGATTATAACATATGTACACACTTAATTCGCAATAGAAAATTGTATTTGTATTTGTTCTGTTTTATTTCGCACAATATTAAAGGGATCAGCATGATGTAGGTTACCTTTGAGGAGGGATAGATAGAAGACAGTGGAAACATATGGATGTGCTCAAATCGATGTGAGTTTTGTATAGATTTTCTAAGAAGCTTATGCCCTAGGAATATATGCCTGCATTTGAATGCGTCTCAGGTCCCGAGTTATGAGACACAATAGATAATCCGTTGTTCCCTGGACACCGTTGTCCTGCGACGTCAAGTGACGTATTAAAATCACAAGTATCACTCATCATTCATAATTTTTACCGACTTTAAAATCCGTTGAGGCTAAATTGAGGTGTCCCCACACAAATATCACAACAGTATCTTTGACAACATCATAGTATTTCTAAAGTACTGTTTTTCTCAACACTTTCAATACTAACTATACTAAATAATAGCCAAATTTTTTGCACAAGAGTGTACCTAGTTGAGGTGTCCCCACCCAAATTAACACAACAGTATAACTATTGGTTCATAGACAAACAGAAATGTAGCAACATCCTGGTATTTATACAGCACTTTAGTCTAGCCCTACTAGTACTCTAGTCTGAAAACTTTCAGGTCAGATTTCGATGTTTCTTTGCGTAAAGGTATCACTACAAAAATACTACATCAGTGTTGCTATATTTTGGTTCATAGACAAACAAAAATGTTGCAAAATCCTGCTATTTGTAAAAACTTTCGGGTCAAATGATGCCCTTTTGTAAAAGAGTAGAGCGTTATTTATCATCACAAAAAAAAACAAAAAAGGGGTTGCATTCCTTAAAGACCACTTTTGCTCAGTCTCTACTATTGGTCAATCAATTAATGAACTTTTTTTATGTTATCTTACTGCCTGAGAGCAAATTGTCGAGTCGAGTCGTTTTTTTAAAAAAAAAAAACGAGATTATTTCACTCCTACAAGAAGTTAGTTAAAACGTGTTACCTTAGGTAAACTATGTTACACATACGTATAGTATACGTATACCCAAGGTTGTTACACTTACAAATTTATGCTAAAAGGGGGGGCTGAGAACCCCTATTACTCGGCAACCCTGAGACAGATGGATACAGATAATGTCATGCGCCGAAAATAATGCGAGGCAATTTGGACCGTGTGCTCGTAGGAATAAAATGCTGATTGCGTTGAACTTTTTATTCATATTGTATAGGTAGTGTTATTTTGTATTCATATGTCTAATGCGGAAGGTGTATTTTGAGCTCTTTTGCGTTTAAATTTATTAAATCCTTTATGCAGCCAGCAAAGATTTTTTTTCGAATATTGTATTAACATAATAATAATTTCCAGTTTTGTAAGTCAATGATCACGAATTTTAATAACCTATGTACAATTTCTTAAAATTTTGTTTACACAATATTATGAACTAACAACTAAATATTGTACAGTGTCAAAAATGACAAATTTCTACACACAGTTCCAAACTCAACAGTTCAAAGTCGACTGGAGAAAGACAGTTTTGTAAAACGTAGCTGCTTTTGACCGTATACATGTTGTTTATGTAGGTACCAGTGCCGAAGCGTCCATACATATCGATTTCTATAGGCTTCCCTTTTAGAAATTCCATATAACATCGATACACCATAATAATTATGTCATAAAATATGTCACCAATTAGTTATATACGTGGAGGCTAGGCAGTTGCAAAAGGAGCAAATTATATTTTAAAAGGTGTTAATTTAGTAAGTGCCGATCGAGCAGGGGCTGCTCAGGTCAAGGATATAGAATAAAATTTTGTATTTTTTTATTTTTTATTTTTTAATTAATTTTTCTAATAATTAATTAAATAGCTAAATCACCTATTTTCTTGGTTACTTACTTAAAACAAATTTGGTTTTACGTTTGGTTTTCCTTATGCTTAATATTCAATAGGTATCTAATGCTTAAAATATGAAAGTTAAAATAAATTCTAAAATAAAAATACTTATTTAAGTTTTTTTTGTTTAAGTTGTGTTCTATATCGTTGACCTGAGCAGCCCCTGCTCGATCGGCACTTACTAAATTAACATCTTATATATGTATGTACCTATGTATACAGGGTGTTAAAATACCCATACCGAAGCCGTAATATTTGCGTAGTGTACATCAAACTAAATAAGAATATGTGAAAATAATTGCTGGGAAACGACTTTTATTTTTCGTTTAAAAAAAATGGGTGTTATTTTTACACGCAAAAAAAACCCGTGCAACAACGTATGCGTGTCTAGAGGGCACGAGTAGGTAGCCGGGATCCAGATTCTTTGATTGGTTTTGATATTCATTGTGGTTTTGTAACTATAAACGATAATATTTAAAAATAAATAGTGACTTTGATCCTCAATAACTCCTTAACTTTCAGGTTCCCAGATTTGTCCCCATGCAAGAAAATGATTGTAATAATGGGTAGAATACGTGGTTTTCGTTTTCGTTATGGGTCTTTTAATACCCTGTATATGTATTATATATATTCCATGTTTGTTATGGTCCGGCTTACCTTCGCCATATTATGACCCCTCGCCACTAGTACTTACTACATATTGAAAAAACTTCAATTAATTGATGAAGAATAATGATAAAATTTAATTATTTTCAGAGTATTATTTGAATTCGTATTTTATCACTGCAATTTTATAGGAAAGGGACTATAAATTAACCTATACAGTAGCAAGCAACACAAAAGGTAACTAATCTTCAGTGCCAGCCCTAACCACATTGTCACACCTTTCAGCGTACTGTCAACCCTCCTCAAGACCTCATCTAAAGTAACACAGTACTACTGAAGGTAGAATCACAGCATAAAGAAACACACAGTATTTTGTCTTTCTTGATAAAAGTTAATTATTGTTACTTTTTAATTTTACATTTTACAATGCTCTTTTTATGTGATAATTAATATTGAACAAAAAAATTACTAGAAAAAGCAACTTGTTTCAATTCGCTCTGACGTGATTCGAACCAGCATCCTTGGGAATCCGGCCCAATGCACTAACTAATTATGGTACAGAGACATATGGAGATTAAAGAGGACACGTCGAGTTTTTCCAGTATATTCACCTTTCTACGGTGTTGGAAAATATATTAGAGAAAAGCAACCTGTCTCATGTCGCTCTAACTAACGGGATTCGAACATGGACAGTAGCCATCACCGTAGAAAGGTGAATATACCGAAATTAGACGTCCTCATAGGTCTCTGTAACATAATTGGTTAGTGCATTGGGCCAGATTCCCAAGGTCAGAGCGACATGAGACAAGTTGCTTTTTTCTAGTATATTTTCCTGTTTAATATTTATCACATAAAGTTAATTATTATTATTGCAGCCCTGCGGTACGCAATACGCCATAGGGCTGCCCGCCAACATAGATAAGCCAATTACCACACGCTTCGTCGTCTCAGCCACATGACACCCACTGCTGGGTATAGGCCTCCCCCAAGGATCTCCACGACGATCGGTCCTGCGCTGCCCGCATCCAGCGGCTTCCCGCGACCTTCACCAGATCGTCGGTCCACCTTGTGGGGGCCTACCCACGGAGCGTCGTCCGGTACGCGGTCGCCATTCCAGAAACTTTCCGCCCCAACGGCCATCGGTTCTTCTCGCAATGTGTCCCGCCCACTGCCACTTCAGCTGAGCAATCCTTCGAGCGATGTCAGTAACTTTAGTTCTCCTGCGGATCTCCTCATTTCTGATTCGATCAGAAATATAGCTATATAGCCGAGCATAGCTCTCTCCATTGCACGCTGAGTTACCTTGAGCGTTACCACACGCTTACTGCGTACAAAACTTTCACAGCGTGGCGCTTGGCGAGCTCTCGACGAGACGAGGAGCGTAGTGTATTACTCACTAACTGACCTTTATATAGGAAGATGAAATACTGTATGTATCTTTATACTGTGGTAGTTTTTTTGTTGAGACCTTTCACCATACATTATTCTGCGAAATGGGAAGTCGGAAGTCGGTTATGGCCACTCTAAGCCCCTGTCATGACCATTTTTAATTTTAACCGCCTCTGTGGTCTAGTCGTAACACTACTGGTATCAGACCCAGAGGTCCATTGGGATAATAATGTAGGTATTCGGTTTAATTGGTAGTAGGACTTATTGTAAGTCCGCCTAGCTAGTTACCACCATCTTATCTAAGTCTGACACCATAACAAAGATGTTTACAGCATTGCTGTGTTCCAGCAGTTATAGGTAAGATAGCCAGTTCCTCATTGATTGATGAATCTGGGAGAGGCGCGCTTCCACCTTCAGCCTTATCAATACTTAACATTAGGTTCTGTTGAAGGCTAGCGTCTCCCCTTTGTTCATAAAAAGACCAGCGCCCTTATTGTCTAATTTCAAAACCTATCACAATCCCTTTCAAAGGTATTGTGATAGTGGCTTACGGAATTGTGTGACTTATAGTCGCAATCCCTTGAGGAACGAATGATGTTTTAAATTACACTTCATTAATTGACACTTCTCCATACATTTGAAAGATATTTTCGGGTGTCACTTTGCTTAGTTCAATTTCGTTCATTCAATACCTTTCAAACGCGTCCCTATCACAATTCCTATCAAATATCAAATAGTGACGGCCTGAAGTAAGTAAATATCTTTCAATCACGAATTGAAAGAGATTGCGATAGATCTTAAAATTAGACAATTAGCCCCCTGGTTGTAACCACTCTTAAGTCTTGGTTGCAGCTAATAAGGATAATTTATCTTAATCCTTATTGGAATAAGGTTCAAATTGGTTAAGCTGGGTTCCGTAGGTTGATACGTCTATCGAGTTATGCATACGTAGTTGGTGGTGGACCAAATCTCATAGAATTTTTCTCAATGTCCTTTAGTTGAAAAAAAAAACAACGGGTTGCACTCTGGGAGTGCCGGCAGAAGTGAAAACCACTTAAAAGAAAATAACGATCAAAATCCACTATATCTTGACCACAACTTCATAATAAGTTGATGTAAACGGAGACCAACTTGATTTGGAAGGTAATCCATTAAAACTGACCTGGCATCAATATGAAAGTAGGTAGTAATGAGAGATCTTTATATAATGGTTGTTATTTACTGATATACGTAGATCTTTCAAGTGTGAGACTTTATGTAATTTGAAATAGGTCAACGGTAAATGCTCTTACGAATTTTCGATCAGGGTCACGTGTCCTGATAGTTCTTTAACATTTTTTACGCATCCCAAAAATTTAAAACTCTGATGTGCACAACGCCGCTAAAGAAGTTTTCACTTCAAAAATCAGTGCATTCCATATCTTTTTAAGTGTTAAATAAGCAAGAAAATATACTAGAAAAAAACCACTTGTCTTATTTCGCTCAGACGGGATCACTGCCCATATCTTTTTTTGTTGTACTTGGTTCTATTTCACAAGATTTTCGCTTGTGTGATCATTAACAAAATGAGTCGAGGTACTTTAATGAAACCAGCAAAAACCTTACTGGCTTCAGTATAAAATATAGGTCCAACATAATGAAACAAACAAAATATCACAACTTACAAGGCAGTTCATTAAACAAAAAAAACCTTTTTAGCGTTCTAAAAATAACATGAGGTCTTATGTTTCAATTAGGCGGCCCTACCCAATGTTCCCCTTTCGTACAGATTTCATAAAATTAAATGATAAACAATGATATTAAATTGGTTTTGCCCTAATTGAAAGACAACAAGAAATATTGGAGGTTACTAATGAAGCTAGTCAGAGTACGATGTCTGTTGTGTGTGATGTGCTAGCAAGGGTTTTATTGGAATGAAAATATTATTTTACAGACATACAGTTAAAGGCCTTAGTAGGGTAAAAGAAGGTAGGTTTAAATGAAGAAATCAATAAAAGTAGTATTGACCGATGCCTTTCATTAAAAGCAGTTTTGATTTTTGCAGTTTTGCCCGATTTAGATTCACACTTTCGGTCAAAATTTATTATAAAAAAGAGTGTCAGGAAAAAGTTAAGAAAAAAGCGAGTCTGCCTCATTCCTTAGAGAAGTTTAGTGCCTTGAAGAAGAGAATTCATTTTATTCTGGTTAGTTGGAGATGAGACAGTAGTAAAATCTTCATCTTCATCATCATATTTTATATTCGTTCGCTATAGTAGTAGGTTTGCTATTGATCCTAATCAAGCTGACTTAGGTGACAAATCATCCGAAAAATAACTCATCCGCGGGTGAAATGTCCCCCTTTTCGAATTGTTAGTGTCTTCGGATGAAACTACTAACCTAACCTAATCGCCCGAAGCAGATTGCGTCAGTGGACGAGATGTCACTTAGGTTAGGTTAGGTTAGCAGTTTCATCCGAAGATAAATATTTTCGGGATGATTCGTCACCTAATAATTTGAAAAGGGGGACAATTCAGCCGAGGATGAAATATTTTTCGGATGGGTCGTCGCCTAAGTCATCAAGCTCGGCGGCTAAGACAGGATCTACAGTAGAGCGAGCTAGCCCAGAAGGTGCCTATTCAGCCTTGCTTTGAAGATGGACGGGTTATAGTACTCGGAAATACAGACGCTGGTTCCACTACTTTGCTGCGCAATATAAAATATGATGAGTAGCGCTTTGTGCGACATTTAGGAATATCAACCAAGAAAAGGGACCGCAGTGCGTCTGATGTCCGATGGAAGAATGGGGTTGGCGGTATGAGCTCATGCAGCTCCTCAGTACACTCTCCGAAGTATAGTCTGTAAAAGACCGACAGACAGGCAACTTTGCGGCGGTGAGCTAGGGTGTGAAACTTGCTCTTCAGCAGTTCTTTGTCGCCAATTAGCCTCTCAGCTCTGCGTTGGATCGTGTCCTGCCCCTCTAGCATGAACACTGCTATATCATGCGATATGATATAGCGCGTCATGTTGTCTTGCTTACTCCGCTACGATGTGAGCGAGACAGTGACACGGTATAGAGTTATCGAGTCGATAGAAGCCGCTCATGCTAGGCCTGCAGTGCAGTTAGTTGGTATTTCGCTGAGCCGTACCATGATTCTTCTACTATTATCATATAAATTCAATTCAACGTTTTATCTAGCGACTAAAAGGACCATACTCAGTTTATCTTTATAGTGTTGGCCGTTAATTTTTTACAATCTTTTGACCTTTGCACCATTCTGCAAAAACGTAGTACGGCTTCATAGTTCAGTAGATGACCTTAGACTGAATTCGTCCAAGCCTTAGACTTATAATATAGATTAGCTATGTCGTTATAACAGACGACGTAAAGCAAAGCTATCAAAGGATTTTTTTTAAGTTTAGGAAGTTATTACCTAACAATTAACTTAAAACAAAAATGGGGCGTGATTTCTAATGTTTTAATGGAGACTGAAAAGAGCAATTTCACTCTGATGATCCATTACTTAATTAAGATTTATAACCTTTTGTTAGTAACATAGTTAAACTAAACTGATCGAATTACTATTTTTAAAAAGTCTACGTTAATGAGACTGAGAGCACAAAGTAATAAACTACTATAGCTTAACAATTTGTTTAACGTTAGCACGCTATAGCCTTCGAAATTGTTATACGTCACTTTCTTTTACATTTGAAAACCGACCATTGACGCAGTAAAATGCACTCCACGAGCCACAAGGAATCGCACTGTATTAATTGAATAACTTACCTTTGTCATCAGCTCTGAATTCGGCCTCGAGCTCGGCCCTGGTGGGCTCCGGCTCCGGCTCCGGCTGCTTGCTGGCCGCCTTCATGCTCATGGTCTTCCTGGTCTTGTGGCCCCGGAACGCCGCTTGGATCTTGGTCGCCGCTTGCTCCTCCGACGGCTGCGCTTCTGTGCTCTTCTGCTTCTCTTCTGAAAGAAATGTATGTGTTAAGTCGATTTGTTAATGCTGGGGGCACAGCTTTAATGGGCCATGACCCACCGCATGGACTGAATGGGGATATTAACGACATCAACTGTAGCTGGTGAAGTGATGACCCATCCAGTGACCGACCATACGGAACGTTGCCTAATCCTCATAATCGTAAGCTAAACGCACTAACCACTGCGCCATCGAGCTCCTTACTTTTCACTTAATTCGATTCAATTGATATTTTGATATGCTATAAATATTGTTTAACTTTTTTCCGTAACCGCATAAAAGATTATAATAATTAGTATGCATTATAACTTTTAATTTTTGCATTTTACAATGCTATTTTTATGTGATTAATATTAAACAAGAAAATATACTAGAAAAAAGCACCTTGTCTCATGTCGCCCTGACGGGATTCGAACCCGCATCCTTGGGATTCCGGCCCAATGCACTAACCAATTATACTACAGAGACCTATGAGGACACGTCGAATTTCTCTAGTATATTCACCGTTCTACGGTGTTGGCCACCGTCGCTTCATCAATGAGAGAAATATCCTCGCATTCGAAAGAAACATCTTTACAGATGTTTGACTATCGATAAAGATGAAACAGCCATCTAATTATAACTTTTAATTTTTGCATTTTACAATGCTATTTTTATGTGATTAATATTAAACAAGAAAATATACTAGAAAAAAGCAACTTGTCTCATGTCGCCCTGACGGGATTCGAACCCGCATCCTTGGGATTCCGGCCCAATGCACTAACCAGATATCCACTCACGCGTCCGGGCGACTATGGTCGCCCAAAAAAAAATGGCTAAAAATGTTAAGGCGACTATGGCAGCCCAGCTAGCCCTTTCAGTTTAAACTGTTTTTTATTTGTGGTAACTTCACAGGTAAGAAAGAAAGTTGTTCTTAGATGATTCTGTAATCGAAAACGAACCTTTGTTAAGCCTTTGGACCTGTGTAGTCTGTGCCGTTTGTTGTTGAGATTTTTTTTAATACGACAGTGTCAAGATTTTCTTTGTGTGTCGGAGCTTGGAGTCAAATTTTTTATTATTTATTTAATTAATTAAATAAATACCAGTCGTATATTAAAATATGATCTAGTTTACAAATAAATAAATTGAATTGATATAAGTTATATTATTTTGTGTGTAAACTTTCTTGAAAAAGTATTTTGTGTAAATTTAACCAATATTTTGAAGTTTAACATTTTTTTAAATACTTTGACTTAGTTATTTTAGTCAAATATGCAGTAAAAACGATAGTCTATACTTTCAGCTATAGACACATATTTTTATTTTGATATTAGCAGTAGTAGTTTGCTAGATATTAAGGTTTAAAGCGGCACATTACGAATTGCAAATTCTAGATGTGCAATTATTTCGCGAGTGGACGCGTGAGGGCAGTTACGGCTACCGAGCTTGGACGCGTGAGTGGTTATGCTACAGAGACCTATGAGGACACGTCGAATTTCTCTAGTATATTCACCGTTCTACGGTGTTGGCCACCGTCGCTTCATCAATGAGAGAAATATCCTCGCATTCGAAAGAAACATCTTTACAGATGTTTGACTATCGATAAAGATGAAACAGCCATCTAATTATAACTTTTAATTTTTGCATTTTACAATGCTATTTTTATGTGATTAAGGATGCGGGTTCGAATCCCGTCAGGGCGACATGAGACAAGTTGCTATTTTCTAGTATATTTTCTTGTTTAATATTAATCAATTAATTTGCAGTTACTTAACGCTACCTTTTAATTTTATATGATTTATTAAGATATTTGAAATATACGAGTAGGTATATTACAGTTCTATGTGTTGGGGTTCTCACATTTTATACTTAATAAGTATAGGCACTTACTTATGTACGTAGAAAGGTATTTCAGTTAATTTTGTTTAATTTTGTGCTATAAATTCATTATTCTTGTTTTCATTTTATCATTGTTTAGCTGGCGCCTCTGTTGCAGAGTGCCTCTAACTACTGGCTCCGCCTGAAATACAGCGTTACATTTAAGTGACAGAAGCTGAGTTCGGAGACCATTTCAGCTAATATGTAGTTTTTCTTGTTAATTTGTTTTTCATTTATGTCATGCACTATGTTAGTCGAATAAATGTTTTTATTTCTTTCTTGTTTTCTCTCTTTATATTACATACAGCCCGTGTTTCCAATAACATTGGAAAGTTGACACAAGATCTAGAAGTTACATGAACTTAAAACTGTTTCAAAGTCATAATGTACTTACCTACATTAGAAGGCGTTATACAAAGTGTAAATCTCAGTCTTTTATCTAACATTACCTAGGTAGTTCAATATTACGAACAAGGTCTGTCACCATCACCAGTGTAAGACCGAAGACTGTTCCTCATTTAGGCACTATCGTATTGAACTTATGACCTTGTCTATGAGTCAAGACGGCAAGATCCTCTAATAAGCTACAGTATTTCGTTCATGGATAAGATATGAAACCTATTACGGATAAATAAACTAGTCGCAGACAAAAGTCTCACGAAAAAGGTCACAAATTATAGCTTACGTTATTTACTATCTTCTCATTTTATCACTTTCTTTGTTTTTATGCTTCTTATTTATTGTCTGTCTGTTATACTTTTCATACCTACTTATTATAGTTATACTTGTTTGGAAAAAATCTTATACGAATCCCACGCAGATGGATGTTAGGGATGCGTATTTACATTTCCGTATTGAATTCGTCCCTCATTTCATACAAAAAAATCATCATTATAGAAAAATAAAACAATAACGTGTTGATTTTGCTTTATGATGGGGTTAAAATCGGTATGGTTATGCCGAGGAGGGGACGAATTCATTACGGAAAAGGAAATACGCGTAAGAAACATGTTACATATACCTATTCATAAACCAATGAATCTGTTGGAGTATACAACCTCCAGGCTTCTCAGTTCTTTATTCGTATTCGTGTTTTATGTATTTTGATAGCTGTCTATTATTGTTGTTTATGTCATTCTCATATAAATGTTTTCCCGAAATACATGTACTAAATACTAATCGTGTTTATTCTGACAAAACTGTGTAATCCCCAACAGAATCAATTCTGATAATCTAGAAAATATACTTTAACGTTTTGGTTAGGTACTTATTGACTTGTGTGTTTGTGAGTCAATTCCACAAAAACGAAGATCTGTATACACCAAGTAACAAACACTTCAAAAAATCGATGAGTATCGTTCCGCCCTGTACGAATACTTGCAAGCATTCATTTCGGTCTTCAGGCTAAAATAGCACCTATTATAAGACCAGTAAGGACCCATTGAACCCACTTTGAAGTGGTAAAACCTCTCATTTATGTCTGACATCACTGACGTGCCAATTTGCAGTCACTCGTGTACTAGGAGAACGCGAAACTTTGCGGCTTCGTGCCAAACTTTGGTAAATCTTATCAACTTTTAAGGGTGAATTTCAGTAGTGCACTGCGATGTCAAAATAAAATTTTGATGCTGACATTAATTATTAGAAAGAAAGAAAGAAAATATTATTATTAATCTCTAAAACACAATAGACATTAGCAAAAGGAAACAAACAAAACATACAAACTATAATAATAACAGAGAAAAAAACAGAGAATAAGTACATGAGTGAGATTAATGAGGACCCTGACTCGGCGATGTTGCTGTGCCATCCAAAGAACTGCACAGCACGCTGTTATTTTGGCAGAGCCTCGGGGGAGTTTTGGTCACCAACACGTTTTAAACTTAACAAATGTTAAAATGGCCAAATCGCTTCTTTGCTATTTCTAAGCTGTATAATTTTATAGATGAACAAGATAGAACAAGAAAAAAAAATATATAAAAAATATTACATCCAAAGTGTTCTGTGGCACATGTTAATGTCAGTGTGAAGTGAACTGAAGAAAAACACACACATTAGTATCAACTAAAGTAAATATGAGCCGCTATTAGTTACTATGCAATTACGCATGTTTTATACGTATATGTGAAAAGTAAAATGATTATTATATTAATTTTGGAACAAAATATGGACCTCTTTTGCTAAACAACGTACCTTCATAGTTTTGACCAATTCAATATATATTTATATAATATTTATTTTTGGGTTTATCTTCCTACACACCGTTCATAATAATAGTTATGAACCATTCAATATTAATTATTTTTATAATATTTTTTTTTGGTTTGTCTTCTTATACACCGTACATATAATAGTTTCGAACCATTTAATATTTATTCTTCCGGCAAAGGTACTCTAAATTCTTCTATTTGATCAAATTTATCCTGTCAAAACTCTTTAGAACAGGTTCAGTGACATGATGTGGCAAGATAGTGACATAAATTAATTACAAAATCTTCGTTATCATAATTATTCTGCTAGATGACCGAGCGAGCGAAGCGTCACAGATTCAAGATTGGTAAAAAATTGCTTTTGTCCTTCCGTCTGTCTGTTTTGGTCTTGCATTTTTCAAGATGGAAATTGGAAAACAAGTCCCTTGTTTTATTATTATCAACTTTACGACAGCTTATAAATTATGTAATAGTGAGTAGATGCTGACAATAATTAACAGGAACTAAAATGATCTTTCAAAATTCACCTATAACGCTGCGTAAAAATCTACTTTCCCTAATGACAAGCGCTGCAGGCTTTAGAAGCGCACAACCTCTAAAGACTAACACGATTTCACGTCAGCACAATGTAAAATGGAGATGCATAAAATGAACAGTGAATATGTGGAAATGTATTCAGTATTCATTTGGTGAAACTGAAAATTCATGCAGCAACGTCACTAAATGCTAATGCATATTAATTTGGTGTTGAGTGTTTATGCAAGATTATTTCAATTTAGATCTAGTAAGACTACCGTGATCTCGCGAGTCTGTATACTTTGCATTTATTTTCAGTTTTTCTTTAATATTTGTCGCCAATCTAAGATTTTTGTAGCCAAAAAATAATCTTATGACAATGGAAATTACAGTAATAAAATATCACCCGAATGCAGTGTCACTCGCGTGGTTCTCGATCCCGAAGGAACATAAGGATGAAATGCATCACATGTTTTAATTCAGGGAAAAAATCCCTAACTCTCACATTTATCTATCTTTTTGAATAAAAATCTTTAAAAATAATATGTTGTATGGCTGTCTCATAAACCTACGTTCCGAAACCATTGATTAGAATGTAATGAAACTTTAGTAGGGTGTTCTGGGGGCGATAAAAGAAATGCAATACTTTTGAAATATAATAACTGCAGTGCAATATACAAAGAAGTGGGGTAAATTGCAACGCAAAAGTGCAATAAAGTTTCCTGAACTTTTAGTGCATATAAATGCCAACTCAGAAGGATTGTTCTTTCTTTTAACCAGTCCACTGCTCTAACCACTGAGCTAACGAGCCTTATGTCAGAAGGATTGTTTCGCTGTAATAAAAATAATATTATTAAATTATTAATTAAAGTGGTTTAACCAGCGTGGTTCCCGATCCCGAAGAAATATCAGAAAATCTTTTCTTAGTGCTCGCCTACATCGTTAAAGAATCCTGTATACAAAATTGCAGCTTAATCGGTTCAGCCGTTTGGGCTGTGTCTTGTCTGTCAGTCAGTCACGGTATTGTTTTAGTAGTATACTTACTAGCTTCCGCCCGCGACTTCGTCCGGTGGTCTTAAGAACTTGTTAGGAACAGAGAGATTTAGTGTACTTAAGAAAGAAAGAAGGAAATATCTTTCTTTTTCGTAATCAAATTCCATAAGTCATATTTTAAAAATACTACTTATGCCACAAGTATACGTAGTGTATACGCCACACGTGTAGAGTATTTTCCCGTAGAAAATAGGGATTTTAACACGCCAAAAGTAACCAATGTTCCTCTCCACGCTAATAAGTAGTAATATCTGTATCCCGAATTTCATCCAAACCCGTTCAGCCATTTTTGCGTGAAGTAACAAACATCCAAACATCTGAAATTTCACATTTTTATGCTAAAAGTAGGAAGTAGGATAGTTTATTTTCTAAGATTATGTGGTGCCATCTATTTTGGCCCGCATTGATTTTTTATATTTGCCGTAGAAATTAGAGATTTAAACGCGACAAAAAGAATCCTATGTTCCTCTCCAAGCTATAATGTATCTGTGTCCCTAATTTCATCAATTTTTGCGTGTCCAACAAGCTAAACTAAACATCCAAACAACTAAACCTTCACATTTATAATATTACTATCATTATTAGGGAAAACGGAATCTTTACCATGTTTGTATTTTCTTTCGAGTCCCCGATATTTCGGCGCAGTTGCAAGCGCAATGATCACGGAACATGATCGTTTAAAGTGTTATTTTATAATATTAGTAGGAAGTAGGATAGTAGGATTTCTAAAATTATGTGGCGCCATCTTTAAAAGTGCCTGTGTCTCGAATTATATTCAAATCCGTTTAGCTATTTTTGCGAGATTAAGTTACAAACTTCCAAACATTGGAAGTGGACGTGGTTTTCATTCCCGTGGGAATATCGGGATAAAAAGTAGCCTATGTTTTAATCCAGGCTATCTTTTATCTGTGTGCCAAATTTAATCGAAATCGGTTCTGTAGTTTTTGCGTGAAAGAATAACAAAAATACAAATATCCTCACCATAGGATTAATTATTTATTTTTATTAAAGTCCTTTTTCAAACCTTTCTTCAAAATCGAAGCCATTTTCGTAATTAACATCCCATAAAACCTCAATTACAACACCCATATCGATTTTAACATTACTCTTTTTACCCTCTTAGGGGTGGATTTCCATAAATCACAAAATTATGGTTTGGTTATTTGTATTTAATTTACAACTATACTAAGCCTTATAGAAAATAAGTGACATTGACTTTGAAAATAAAGGACTTTTATTAATCAAATTCATCCCCCTTTTCACCTCTTTGGGGGTGGAATTTTCAAAAACGCCGGGACAGGTAAATGTTAATTTTATTTTCAATCGTCAACCTAAATACAACATTTGTAGATCATAACTTCAAAACTGATGGGCTTTCATACAAATTTTCATCCCCTATTTCACATACCCTTAGTGGTAAAATTTCGAAAAATCTTTTCTTAGTGCAGTCTTAGACCTCAAAAGGAACCTATGTGAAGAAACGACTGACTGACTATAACAGCTATCTTCTACATAGATAGAAGATAGATGTTATAGAAAGTTTTCATCATCTCAGCAGTATGAAAACTTTTTATAAATGTCAGCAGCGGCAGCGGTGAAAGCAGAAAAAAAATACAGCTGTATAAACTAAATTTTATTTAAATTTACTAAAATGTGGGAAACTGGTGTTTTTTTTCGCGAGTTCAGGGTTGTTTGCATACAAAAAGTTGTTCGTAATGATGAATTCAACAAATGGTTTTCAGGTTAAGAATAATCTCACTAATATTATAAATGCGAAAGTATGTCAGTATGTTTCTTTGCATATTTCTTTGTTTGTTCCTCTTTCACGCAAAAACTACTGAACCGATTAATATGAAATTCACACAGATAGAACATAGCCTGCATTAAAGCATAGGATACTTTTTATCCAGATATTCTCACGGGACCTACACGGGTGAATCCATGGGCGGTTTTTGCATTGTGTTTGTGTTGAGTGCTTTTACATAAAGCTATATTTATATATTACTAGCGAATATATAAATATAGCTTTATGTAAAAGCACTGCTTCTGTCGTCCTTTACCATGAGCACTCGAACACTTACGTAAAAGGAGACTAGACCGCATGCCGTAAACGACAATACAGTACAAGTCACTGCACTAAAAAGTATACACGAAAAATATTTATTGTAACTAATATTTATATAGCAATTATCGACTCATCGACGTCATCAATGTGACGATCTGACTGTCGTAGGGCAGCCTTTAACGCAGAGGGTTGTGGGTTCGATTCCCGGACAAAACATATATTTGTGGCAAAGAACATGTATATTTGTCTTGGTCTGGGTGTTTATTATGTAAAATAAAAATATTTTTACAAAAATGTATATAAGCATGTTTATCCGTTATCTAGTATCCATGCCATGACACAAGGTCTTATGAAAATTTCCTTGGGCTATAAAATATTTTTTATTAAGTATGTATTTATCATCATCAGTCGCCTTAATCTAAGATTTTTGTCGACTATATCATAATCAACACCAGTCCTATTTTATGAGGATAAAAATAATGGGCAAATCCCACCATGCGCACCCAATGAGGACTGTGCCTTCCGAAGCATGGAGGAGCCTAAGATAGTTATTTTTTGGTTACCTATCCCGTGAACAACCATTGTGAAAATTGCTTAGCTGCCAATCGCAGGCCGACTAGCGTGCGTGCCACTGCGTCAACGAGTAAATAATGGCAAATAATATTCACATAATTATTGTATCTAAGACATATGCATGAATATATCTGTTTGTCGTGGTCTGTGTGTTCTCTATATTTTTGTTTATGTTTGCTCAAAAAGTATTGAAGTATGGTTAACCGGTTTTTCGTGACACAAGGTAGATAATTTGTTCCAGCTAGATAATTTGTGTTAGAAAATAAGAGAAGGTAACCAAAAACAACTTTTCTGTCGCCTTAATCTAGTCTAGAATTTATTTTCTTACGTTGTCAAATCCCAAGTATAATTTATCTCTCAGATACTATCTTACTGAACTGAATTTCTATAGAGAGTACGCATTTTTACATGACTGGCGTTAATGACGTACTAATCTTCAAAACATTAAGTTGGAAAATAGCAAATTACTTTTCTTCAATCATTAGTCATTGTGAATTATTTTGTTTGATACATAAAAGAACTGTAGTGGAAATTTATAGGTCTCTGTAGCATAATTGGTTAGTGCATTGGGCCGGATTCCTAAGGATTCGGGTTCAAATCCCGTCAGGGCGACATGAGACAAGTGTTTTTTTTCTAGTATATTATCTTGTTTAATATTTACAACATTATTTCCTTATAAGGCATGTATTTACTTAATTTTATTTCAAGATGTCAAATAAGTATGTCTTAACCAAAAAAAGTAAGTAGAAATTACTGTTACAATGTAAAATCTGAATCTGGCTCCGAAAACTTAATTCCTTAGCAAAATCAGGTGGCATTGTACGAAAATTAACCGCCTCTGTGGTCTAGTGGTTACAATCACCGGTATCAGACCCAGGGGTCCTGGGTTCGATTCCCAGCGGGGGTACATATTGTATTCGGTTTGGTTGGTGGTCGGACTTATTGTGAGCCCGCCTGGCTAGCTACTACCATCTTATCTAAGTCTGACGCCATAATAACAATGTTTTCAGCAATGTTGTGTTCCTGCAGTTAGAGATAAGTTAGCCAGTTCCTCAGTGGTTGAGGATTCTGGGAGAGGCTCGCTTCCAGCTTCAGCCTTATCAATACTTAACATCAGGTATGATGAAGGCTAAGAGTCTCACCGTCGTTAGTAAAAAAATAAAAAATAAATCCTAAACTATTTTATGTTATTAAATAAGTTTCGCGCTATATTTAGATGCATAAATTAATAGTAATTAGTTAATCAATCTGATATAATCGGTGTATTGATCTAAAATTAATTAAAAGGCTTTGTAAGAGAATAGTTTGGCTTGCCTAATTACAAATTCCTTTAGTCTGAAACTAATGAAATTGTTTTAAAGGCATTCGTAATAGGAAGAAGACCATGATAAAAGTGAAAGTGAATAGAAACCTAGGTTCCTATCTATTTTCTATTAGACTATCTGTCTACAGATCTAGGTTTATGTATATTAATTTTGGCATAGTGATAGTTTAGACATTAAAGAAGGAAAGGAGGAGTAGATAAAAATACCTTAGAACGGGCATAATCTCCTAGCCCTCATCTCATTATGCCTGATGTTAAGTAATGATAATCTGAAGGTCACGCTTCTGGCGAAATACTCATCTGCTAAAGAACTGGCTAGGTTTCTTAACTGCCGAAACACAGCAATATTGAAAACATTGCTGTTATGGCCACAGACAGATGACGGTACAGATGTGACGGATTTAAAAAAAGTCCTAACATCAACCAAATTGCGACCTCTCGATCTTGAAATAAATTAGTTAAAGTTAGAATTTTTATGTATTTAGTGTCATGAAAAATATAATTTTAGTAACTACATCTTTATTTAGTAGTTACATAATAAGTAGTAACGAAATACGAAACGCGATTCGTATTTCGTAGAAGTCACGCGAGGTCGTGTCTTCGAGCGAAATTTACATTTTTTTCTTTTCACTGATATAACATAGGTACATTTTTCTTTCTCTTAGATTACGTAACTTAATACTTAGTAGAATTATACCCAATATTTTATTGCTTAAATATACCAAACGACGCATTATTTAAGGCTCGCATAACTGAGTTTCTTAAATATGAAACCACTATCTTGAATGATAAGTTATATCACAGATCTGTTACTATATAAGTATAATATCAAAACATTTTCTAAATTAATATAAAATTCCGTAAACGTGAATGAAGTTATTGTAAACTAAATTAAAGATGTCGGTAAAAGAAATGCCCGATTTCATTGCTCGACACTGTACATCCGTAATAGTTTCTTCGGTGCATCACAACGGGTCTCTTAAAGGTGCATTTAGCTGCGATTTACTGTGCAGTGCGGAGTGCAGCATATTATCTCCACGACTAGTTTATGACATAGCCCGGCCAAGTCTGCAGTAATTTGTAACTTTTCCGAAATAAATGGTGCATTATATTCCAAGGGAAAAATAGAGACCTTTTCTTTATTAATCTGTGCACATTATTAATAACTGCCCGTGATTTTGTCCGCATATATTATAATATATTTATAATATATACGGATTTTTTTTAGAGTAAATAATGATAAATAAAGCATTTAAATGTATAAGTAAAAACTATGTAAAGTTTCATCAAACACCGCCTAGTACTTTTTGCTTTGAGGAGTTAAATATCCACAAATTCTAACAAACTTATGCGGATGTAATTTTAATAGGATTATAACGAAAATATTAGTTATGATGAACTAGTAAAAGCTATTTTCTAAATGGTTTTTAAACTATTTACTTTTATTTCGTAGAAGAAATTTTGGAAGTTTCGTACATTGTGATAGTAAACATTCGCAGATGGGTACCTATAAATAATTGTCTTCTTTATGAACACTGTACATACTTACATCGCTAATTTGACACCACTTATATTTGACACAAGACAAATTATTACTATTATCCTGATTAAGCAACTTCTATCCAAGTTAAAATTGATTAACTTAATAACGTTTTCATGTAATAAATATCAATAAGAAAATATACTACAAAAACCACTTGACTCATTTCGCTCAGACAGGACTCGAAACCGCACGCTTAGGAATCCGGCCCAATGCACTACCAATTATGCTACCAACACTTATGAGGACCCATCGAAAGGAGATCAATCACGTTTCATACATTATAAGACCAAAAGAGTAAAAGTTTCGGCCAACGAAAATAAAGAAAAAATTATCGTAACACTGTTTACATTATTATTGTAAACAGTGTTACGATCATTTTTGTTATGACGTCAACAGTGAAGGATTAGTGGCCAAGCATTTATTCAAGTTTGAAAATGTCATTTACGTACCTTTTTATACCACAAAACGGAACCTAGCGACCTACCTGAGACTTTCGTGGGTCGTTTATGAAGCTGACGAGGAACTGATCTTAATGTAATAAACGATATATGTTACAAGATTACATTAATACGTGATCAATCCGTTTTATGGGCGTATTTATAAAATATGACATTTTCAAACTTTAATAAATGCTTGGCCTCTAATCGTACACTGTTGACGGCATAACAAAAAATTGTTGTAACACTGTTTATAATAATAATGTGCCATTCATCAAAATAGAACTTTTTCAGTTTCATAAAAACCACAGGCTACTTTCATTTGGCAACAAAAGTAGCAGCCATTTTTTTTGTTATTCCAAATACTTCTACCCAAACAAACAAGCAAATATGTAACGACGAAGATTATTATCTAACCTCTTATGAATAAAAAACAAATAAAAGAAAATTACAGTAATACAATTTTCTCATAAAAGTGGAGGTTTCATTAGCAATTTATACGGATTATATCGATTGCGTGAACCACTTCAGATACAATGAAATAATTCCACTTATTATTAGTAATTGGTCCTTGAATAAAGGTATAATAATAGTGCTTTGCAAACAACCCACTCAAGGCATTCGGTATGAGCTACACTGATAGCGAAGCTATAAGATAAAATATTTATTGTTAAATACTTTCGTTTATTTAATTCAGAATATACGTACTTGCATCAAACTATCCGAGCTCTGGACCTTTACAATATAGCTAAGGCTATAATAGTAATATTGTAGCCTTAGCTATAATAGTAATATTGTAAGCGTGATAGCGTTAAACGAATTGTACATAGCCCCATACTCCAATTTTAAAAGAAAATAAAGATATAAACATTTATTGACCTCACAACTTACAACATCACATTAGACAAACAGCAAAAGAGACAGACAGTACACAAAAACAGTACCTACTAGAATTGATATGAGACCAACGGGTACCTAGCTGTCTCAGCCATGCTTTTGAGGCAATGCAAATGCCACAAAGGCGCTAATTTTCAGACTGCTCCCTGAGTGATGGATGATTGTTAAATAAATATAATAGTATAATATCAAAAAGTACATATAATAATAATAAAATACAATATTATAAATTAGAGAGGCATATACACAACAAGATAGTAATAAAATTAATAAAATGTATAGGTGATTATTGAGCGTTTCGGCTGAAAAGCCGTGATGCCATAGCTGGTAAAAAAACATAAAAAACAAATAATAATGTCAAAACTTATATGTACGTCAAGTCAATGTCAATAGAAAATTAATGCCACGTCTCTACGGCCACGTTTCAGCCACGTAAGCAGGCAAGGTAACCTATCCAGGAATGAAGTGAAAACAAGTTGACGTGGTAATCGCAGGTCTGGTCACTGGGTCTCATACATTGCTCATAGAGTTTCAAGAAGAGACCTGGGAAACTTACTGCTTTGCCCTACCTAGGTGGATGCTATTTTGATATTGCTAAACTTTTGCGGACTGTTAATTGCCAGCCAGAAGCAAATCAGAGAACAGCCTTACCCCATGATAGATCTCGAAAATACGGAAAGTAGGTGTTCCTGTCTATTTATAAATGATTTTTTGAAGGTGTGATTTGAGTTTTTTTCTAAAAGTATACTTTGATTTTAGATCACGTATCAAGCAACGAGTGGCAGCGAGCTTAAAATACCCTCTGGATGCTGCTGTATGATGTTTAGAAGTTATCAAGACCTGAGTGCGTACTCTTTTCTGATATTTGAGCCTATCCTGAGTCCAAACAAGTTTATTGAGAAGGTAACGTGGCTTTCCTGTATTGATGATACCAAATAACAACGTACAACGATGAAGCTTCCAACGCTGTTCCATTTTGAGTGTATCAGCTGCGCTTAAGAAGGGTAATATGTGATCTCTGTGGGATGTGGTAGCAGTAACGTGCCCTGGAAATTTGTACGCGTTGCATAAGTTTTGCTGATCTGGTCAAGAGATACGGCCTATATACAACATCGCAATAACTGAGGTTATATAGGACAAGGGATTCGCACAACTTCACTCTGAGTTCTTCGCCTATGTATGGTCTTATTTTATACAAAACCTTTAGTCTGTAAAAGCAGTTTCGAGCACTCAATGATATTAATTTTGGGATGACAGCTGATGGTAGGTCCTCAGGGGCTCGATGGCAATATCATTGACAAACAATTAATCTGACACTGTTTCATTTCATTTATTTCCAAGCAAAATCTTTATACCTTAATTATTTTCATTAATATAGGGTTAATAATGAACATGGCGCTAAGTTACACTTGGTATAAAACTGAAGCTGACACTTATATTCGCTAAATGGAATTGTATTTTAAAATAGAAAACTGAAACATCCAATTGATCCAATAGGAAGAAAACCGCATACTGGGTTTCATTTGGACAACTGGGGTGCGATTGCGTAAAGTCAATCGTATTAATTTGACAGTTCATATCGTATTCGATCGGCTGCAATTTGTATGGAATTTGACACTAACGACATACAATATGAACTGTCAAATGAATACGATTATCTTACGCAATCCCATAGCCGGTTTGTCCGTTTTGTTGATCGGAATGGAATTAAGGAAAAAAAACAAATACAGCTTTTACCAAGTGTAACCCCTCCTTTCACTTGGATCCACTGCCCAGATTCACCGGTGGATTAACGATGAATACAAATTATCCATGGATCCACCTGTGGATCCTGGCGGTGGATCCAAGTGGACGCAGTGAGTGTAACTTTACACCACGTTTATAAGTAACACCTTTTTATCGTTTAAAATCACCGCTACACTGCATGGCTTCTATAGTTCGCGATGTAAACCTATTCCTAAAACATCGTTTCAACTCGCTTAGCTCACACTGAGGGCTGTTCTTTAAGTGCTTTATAGATTTTCCTGTAACGTAGCCATTAGCAATCGGAACAGCGAAACTTTATAAGTGTGCTTTAAGAATAAACGAATAACACGTTTATAAATCTAACAATAATAATATTTATACTCGAAAAATAATTGTATCCAATCTGCTCAAATGGGACGGGACTCATACTTTGGTATAAAGAATTTTTCTAAACTATGCTTGTTCAAATCATAAACTAATATTGTTAATGTCCATCCGCTGTAGCCTGGTCTGGAGAATGAGCCCTGACTCTCAATGGGCTCATTGCGGATTTTTGGGTTTAACTACTGCAAATACAGCCGGGTGCTACGGCTTAACGTCCTGTTCTCAGGAGCTCAAGTTATAAAATTTTCGGTCACCCATCCCGTGACCAACCCTTGCAAAAGTTGCTTAATTGCCACAACAGTGCTACTGAGCCCCCATACACAGTCAAGTTTGACTATTCAGTTTCCCGGTAACCCTTCATTCACTCAATAGGTATAGGTAGGTAGTATTATTAGTAACCAGAGTAGTTTAGCATTATTTTCGACCGGCGGCGGTCGACGTCTAGCGCCCCAACTTTTCTGAAAGCAATTATGCAGATTTTTGATGCTAATGTTCTAGAGTAGAACATTCTATTGTGGTAACAATATAATGTTCTACTAACATGACGTGGTTGCTACAGCTAGAAAGGAATGTTACAGATTTTATGTATGTGCGTTTTTTTTAAAAAGCTTATTAATACATTTCTGCGTCACTGATAATATGACTCTCATTGGTGAAACAACGCCAACCGACAGCGTAGGAGAAAGTAATATACCCTAGAAAATTTCGACGGTTGCTCACATCTCACATCACAAGGCTCGTTATCTCAGTTTCAGAGCAGGGGTCTGATTTTCAGAGGTTGCTGGTTCAAGTCAAGCCTGAGACTAAAGCAATAGTACAATTTTGGCGTGTAAACTGTGAAATTTGTTTGTATTAGTTAGTTTATACGTCAAAATGTAACTAATAGTTAAGATAACTACTGATCAAACAACGGGCTCTAACTTGTAAGCCAAGTATTTTTTTTCTAGTAACTATTTCTATTAAAATCATTAAAGATAGCATTGAAATTGCAAACTTTAAAAAATAAAATACTATCAACTTGTCTGTCTCAATTTTGGCATTGAATACAGAAACTTTTCCGGATTTCTTACACGCAATTTATTTATACATTAAGATTTCAATAAATATTAGTGTATTCTAATCCTAACTTAATAATAATAATTAATAAAATTAATAATAATATTATAAATTCGAAAGTGTGTTTGTTTGTCCTTCCTTCACGCCCTAACTAAGTTACCAATCGAGTTCATTTTTGGTATAGAGGTATTTGAAAGGACAGAGAGTAACATAAACTATGTTATGTAATTATCATGTATGATGAAGGCTAACCCCCATATTCTAAGTCGTTCCTCCAAAACTTCTTACACTCCACTCAACCTCGTCGTGGGTAAAAATGGTAGTGTGCGCTAGGCCTAACACGGAGTGGCTACGTACTCTTTGGCTCCTCCAGGTCCTTACCGGAGTTATGACTTATAATACTGTTGGCAACGAAAGGGTACAATACCGATTTCGAGGAGTATTTCGAAGAGGTTTTCAATGAGGTTTCGTTAAGTCGAGGACGAGTAAGTTTTGGAGGAACGACTTAGAATATGGGTGTAAGAGTCTCCCCGTCATTAATAAAACAATTAAAAAAAAACCGATATTCTTACGGGAACGGAAACCACGCGGGCCGCACCGCGGGCGGAAGCTAGTTTGTAAATAAATTGCGCGTTAAGGATTTGGAAAAGATGTTTTATTCAGACTACGCTACTTGAAAGACCCCAAGATATAACAAAAACACATTGATATATGATTGTGTTTGCGAACGACAATAAACTGTCACTTGATACATTGATGCTCTTTCAGCGAAAAGCCCTCTAGTGTTTCCTTAGTAGATGTTAAGTGAATGTAAACATTGTCAAATGTGTGTTTTCGAAACGAGGAAATAGTCAATTGTCAACATAGTAAAAGATAGATTAAACCCAAATCGATGTATTCTTAATTTGATAATTTGATGTGAGTGAAATATTATATACAAAGAATGGAAACGTAGTTTAATTTCTTTCAAACAAACACTACAGCTTGAATGCATAAAATAGGAGCACGTAACAGTATAACAGATCTTAAGTTTTTCGCGCACTCATAATTGAAATAAAACAACTTTTGCAGATGACCACGGCAAATGAAAATGTGCCGAAACGTCCCGAAACCAAAAAACCATAAAAAAAATATAGTACCAAACATATGTTTCGGGTTGTTTTATTTAAAATTTTGTGCACTTTTTTTTCTTTTATCAATTATACATAAGTACTAGACATTTTATATTATATGTCACAGACTTTTTAATACTTTACTATGTTTAACAACTACGTTTGAATCTAATTTCATACTTATCTCACGACAGTCGAAAAGGCATCTGGAACCCTTACCCATTATCTCGGACGTAACTAAAGCGATTTTTTTTATAAGAACCGTTCAGGTTAAGCTTTACACTGTACCTAATATTAAAAGCCGGTCTCAGTAGTCCAGAAAATTATATCACTGAAAAAACAAAGAAAATGTAAAATTTTCAGATCTTTTGTTCACGACGAATTCAACGTATTTCAACCCCGTTGTTCCTACATGTTTCGACGGGAAAATTGTGCGGGGATTTCGTAGATTTAACTTGGGATTTTAGTAAAAATTTAATGTCTTTAAACTTGCATTTGGACTGTGAAATATAACTTTTTCCTTGCAGGTACTTGACGCAATAGTAATGTCACGTTTGTCAGATAAAGCAAAACTTTTTCGGCAACGAAATGTATTTTGTTATCTACAACAAAGACACGGTTAGCCTTCAGCATCCGTGTTGTTGAGTAATGATAAGGCTTTAGATAGAATAACGCTTTCTAGATACATCAACCACAAAAGAATTATCTTATCTCTTAAGTATCGAAACACAACAGTGCTGAAAAAATTGTTGTTATGGTGACATACTTAGATAGCTTAGGTAGCTAGCCAGCGGAGTAACAAGTCCTAGCCTAACCAAACTGAATACATACAATATTTTTGCATACCTAACCGCTGCTACGAGAGGGTTGTATATTTTTTTGTTTATATTTAATTTATTTAATTTACAAAAGCACTTCGCAAACCACTAAGGTTTATAGCAAGTGCTAAATACAGCCTACTTAATCGATACATTAGTAAAGATAAAATAAAAACCATTAACAATTTCGGTATTTTCATAACAACATAACACTAAAACACATTATATTTGTAATTTTAATACAATACACACGCTATATTGAGGCTCTTCTCTAAAAGTCATATCCACTAAAATTGCGCTATGTATATCGCTAGGGTTGGATAAAATGTGGGGCCTTTTGTGCAGTCTTTACCACTGCAGGCTTACTATCATGTACCTATTAGAAACCATCATGTCATAAGAAAACGTTTTGTTTGCATTTTGTTTTTAATGACGTTGTCACATTTTGACACAATTCACACACTTTGAAGGCGATGATTGAGCAAGATGTAACAAAACTTCGGCCAAAAAACAAGCTTAATTTAAGAGATTCGTAGTACGAATTAGCATAGCAAGATTGAAACAATATTGCGCTAAGAGATGGCGTAAGCTTCTGGTATTCGAATTCTAGACTAGACCACAGATGCGATTAAACTATACGCTAGGGTTTGCAACGAAATCAAAAGTTGTTCAAATACATATTTGCACTCTCTGATCCAGGTTGAGATCAAACCCACGACCCCTAGCGGACTAAACAAGAATACTACAAAACCAGTTACTACATCATCAAAATGAAGTAGGTACTAACCGCGAGACTTAGATAATAAAATGATAAAGTAAACACTCCACTCATATTTAGTTAAAAAATTAAAGTAGATACTAGCTGAAAGCTGTAAAAAATATTTTATAAATTTGAAACATTGCCAGATAAACACTCAAGAAGATTGAAAACTGAAATCAAAACCTGAAATAAAAATTTGGCACAATTCTGTATTGCCAAGAGTACTTGGCGAATGCGCTAAAACTTTCTAAATTCAATTACTGAAATTCTTAACCATATCGTAAAATTTATTTCAAAGCGAAGTGATATACTTGTTATAATTAGATGGCTGTTTCATCTTAATCGATAGTCAAACATCTGTAAAGATGTTTCTTTCGAATGCGAGGATATTTCTCTTATTGATGAAGCGACGGTGGCCAACACCGTAGAACGGTGAATATACTAGAAAAATTCGACGTGTCCTCATAGGTCTCTGTAGCATAATTGGTTAGTGCATTGGGCCGGATTCCCAAGGATGCGGGTTCGGATCCCGTCAGGGTGACATGAGACTAGTTGCTTTTTTCTAGTATATTTTCTTGTTTAATATTTATCACATTGATATACTTGTTTTTATGCATTTCACTTTCCCACAGTTAGTTAGTTAGTGATTATTTGTTAGATCTTGCTACATAATATAATAAAGTGTAATGCGATCGATCGTGTAGATTTGTTAAATTTTATTTCGCTTTCATGTTTCGATATTAATCTAATAGTACTAAATAGTATTATTTGTTAGTAAGTATCGACAAAGAATATATAACTTACGGTATCGATGAGATGTCATCTGTACATTATAGTGTACGGTAGTCACATTGTCACTTTAATTGGTTTCGGCGACACTGTTCGTTATTCTCAGCGTAAAGGGTCCTAGAGTCGAGTGCCGTCTGTGTCAGCAGTACGTGCGGCTAGACCAAGGAGGCCTCGCTTCACAAAGGAGGTATATCTGGATAGTTTGAACTGGTAGCAATTCACATGAGTGATTTTGGGATAGAATAGCAGGTACCACAATTGAAGAACTTTCGAGGAGAGGGTAGAGGTTTTTGGGCACGTTTCCCAAAAAAACTATACCCCCTTATAAATAATTTAATATTCAAATAAAATGGCTGTAATGCTCTATTTTTGTGATAGAAATGTTGTCTATAAATCTATTAATTTTTGAAATAACGCTCCCTATAAAACTCTTCTGGTCCACCGGGAAGTATCTCGATTGTAATTTTTTAAATGATTCTTAGTCTATCACTATTTACTAGTTTGACAGCTAGTAAATAGTAAAGTAAATAAAGTGGGTTGTAGTGTTTGCTTGTAAAAGTATTTATCCATACAGATTGACAAAATGTTAATGGATAAAAATAACTATTTCTCGTAGATATTTGAGGTTAGGCAAGGCAAAGTTATTGAACACCTGTGCGAGAGAAGGAAAACTTGAAACAAACCCTCTACCAACCCGTCTGGCCAGCGTGGTAGGAGTAGGCTAACTGCCTCCTATGAACGCCACAATAGGCGTGAGCTAGGAGAGGACAGGCTGATGATGAAGGCAAAGTTATCAAAACTAACAATGTTAGTTATTAAAAACTTAATTTCTCAATCAATCTTGTTGTTTATTAATTTTAAATGGAAAAATGTTGGAAAAAATCAACTCGGCCACAAGTGAATTCTGAGATGGGATTAAAACCAAGACCTTTGTGATCTGCCCCTTATTGTCTAATTTCAAAATCTATTACAATCCCTTTCAAAGGTATTGTGATTTTGATAGTGATTTATTGAATTATCTAACTTATAGTCGCAATCCCTTTCGGACCGAATGATGTTTTAAATGACACTTCATTGGCACTTCTCCATACATTTAAAAGATATTTTCGTCTGTCACTTTGCTTAGACATTTCAATTTCGTTCATTCAATGCCTTTCAAAACGCGTCCCAATCACTCTCCCTATCGAATGTCAAATAGTGACGGCCTGAAGTATGTAAAGTATGTAAATATCTTTCAAATGACAAATTGAAAGGGATTGCGATAGATTTTAAAATTAGACAATTAGCCCCCTGGCTGTGTTTAACGAGAAATACCAATACTTTCTAAACCTTGCACCGCACCCATTCAATCAGGTTTAAAATATTTTTATAAATGAATTTCGAACAAAAGTTATGAAGTAAAAATTCGTTAAAAGTTAATTATGATTTTTAAATAGGTAGTTAAATATTGGAAAAAGTCAACTCGGCCACAAGTGAATTCTCAGATGGGAATCGAGCTACCGAGACAAGTTTCTGTGGTTAGAGCAGTGGGCCTGATGCCCAAAGGTCGTGGATTCGATTCCCATCTGAAAAATTCACTTGTGGCCGAGTTGACTTTTTCCAATATTTTTCATCTCATTTTCATCTTCACACTTATAACAGTTTCGATTGCATTACTTATTGCGTTTTATCAGCTTCACAAACTGTTAGAACTTTTAGAAAACCGCAAAGTAGTAAAATTTTATAAGCACCCAGAAAATCTTCAACCGCGAACTAAAACCGCCGACTTTGTTAGCCTTCACAAATATGTGTGGAACGCCTCGACGCATAGTTGCCGAGCGTGTGTGCTACAAAATGGCGGCCTTGGCAAAATGGCCGCTGAAATTCTCAAGAGTTTATTAACATAAATAACTTTATGAAATCTCGCTTTTGTTTTTGCAATTATAGTGTGAATTGCTTTTTATTGTGGTGCTATAGATAATGATAATGATGCATTTAATAAGTAGATTTTTTAACGACTTTAAAAAAAAATAAGGAGCTTATCAATTCGTCACGTATATTTGTTATGTACCGAGCCAAGCGAACCAGGCAAGAGATACAGGAGGTGGCACCTCCCTTCTTGATGGCAGACGGCGCTACACTCCTCTAGGGCTATAACAATGCCACAGCAGCGTCACAAAAAAATACAGCTGCTTCGCGCGTACGTATATTTTACTGACAGTAGATAAGAATCTAGTACTCTGATTTTATGAAAATTAAAATATTATTTATTCAATTGAGCATATTACACGAATTTTTGAAATGGCAGTTTTGACTTTCCACCAGTTTCACTCTTATAGCTGTCAAGAAAAAAAAAAAACCATACATATGTATAATATATTATTCCATACATATTTATACAGCCTATAAGTTTTTCATTCGATAATACATTTTAAATGGTCCTTCGAGCCGGATGACCATAAATGTTATCCTTGGCAGTAAGTAAATAAGCTTGTCTATTTAGTTGACTAATTAACCAACAGCTGCAACATGCATTCAGAACATTAAACAAGAACTACGAGTTATTTATTCTACCATGAAAATGTAAGTTCAGTGCACAATTATATATAAATATCAATCTATGTAACTCGTATGAAAGTTATGCAACAAAGAGCATGTTTTGCTGTTGATTTCTAACAAACCCAGCGTCTAGGTGTATAAACGTTCGTGCCGTCAGCAGCAACTTGGCCAAACATGACGACGGACTCAACAATCAGAGCCACCTGTTTACACTACAAACACGGTACAGTAAGGGCAAGGTTGTGGTGAAAGCGATTTTTATAGCGGAAAGGTTCTGCGCGTCTAAAATCAAGTCTTAAAGTCATCAGAATAAAGAGCGCTAATCCAATGGTTTTCAGGCGTTTAAGTTTGTAGCATGACTACGGACTCAACAAACCAGAGCTATCTGTTTACACTGTCACACTATAAAGCTGAGGTTGTGGTGACAGCGATTTAATAGCGGGCAACTTTATACTACAAACACGGTTTAGTAAAGTTTCGGTTGTGGTACGCGGCAGTGAGAGCGGGAGTTTCAATAAAAATTGAAAAATTTGTTTGTTTTATATTTAAAATAATATCATCAATCAGAGCTACCTGTTTGCACTTCAAACCCGGTATAGCAAAACTGTGTTTGCTGTAAAAGTTGAAACTAAGCAAGATAATTATAATTTTTAACTGGTTCCATTGGTAAATAATTTGCGCAAACTTTGTGTAGTATTTATTGCACTTACCTATATAAATATCTCTACAGTTAAGTACATCATACTGATCATACATAAAGGTTATTATGACTGTGACAATAGTTTGTCATAGGGGATCGAAGCAGGACCAACCCCTAGTTTAGAAGGTTTATCTTCTACCTCTAATTAAATTTTGCAGTATTAGAATGATAATTGAATACCATGTACGGATTATTATCATTATCGACACAAGTACCGTTAAATACTCGCCACTTTGTTATGACGTTCTGGTTATCGCTGTGTTCGTGACCATACGTGATAAACAACGAATATTCGAGAAACAGCAGATACAGTAGAACGCGCAACAGTAAATCACAACATACTGTTTGCAAATTTTCACATGCTAGTAATATAGTACAAGCTTAAAAAAGGTTCCAATTGAGCTCAATCTTTTTGACAATTTGCCCTCTTCTTGATGCATTTAATTTTTTTTTTGCGGTAATTTATGAAAATTCTATTTCTTTAATCCTAATCTTAACTATTCTAATCCTAATCCTTACTATAATCTATACTTATAGTACAAAAAGGAAAGATTTGACTGTTTGTTTGTTTGTTTGTTTGTATTGAATAGGCTCCGAAACCACGGAACGGATTTGAATGAAATTTAGTACACAGATAGTAGAAAGCCTGGTTATGAACATAGGATACTTTTAGCCCGATATTCCCGCGGAAACAAGAACCACGCGGGTGAAATCGCTAGCGGCCGCTAGTAATATTATAAATGCAGAAGTGTGTTTGTTTGTCCTTTCTTGACGCCCTAACTTAACAATACACAAAGAAAACAGTATAGGTACAATGAGACGAGTAGGTACGTAATCAAGAAAAATAAAAACAAGAATTGTGTATATAATATACAACTAAACAACATTAAAACTGCTGAATTGAAAAATTGTCTCAGGCCCTGTCTCAGCAAAATTAACTTCTGGGACATTTTGTTGATGGTCAGAATGACCCAGAAGCACTGATATTCTGACAGGGTCAAGTTTCAGTAGGTACGTACAGTAAGCCTGACTGTATAAAAATGATTATATTAATAAAGCAATAACACTGCATCATTTAATCCGATGAAAAAAATTAAATCCACCATTTAAATTTTATCCAAACAATGGTTACCGGTTGTGAGCGCAAATTATTTATGTCAACTGTTCGTTACATTAAATCTTCATGCATGAGTGTTGCCATGTTTCGGCAGAATAAAACTACTAAAAGTAACTGCCGTTTGGGAGCTTCGTTAAATTTATTGTTTTATTCATTCGTATAAATTTTTCGGTCGCTAACTCTTCTCTTCTGTGTTAGTTCAAAAAGGTCGCAACTTAAGCTCTTTTAAAATAGCTAGTAGCAAACATTTCTCGTTTTGTATTTATATGTCGTAGGATGATTTAATAAATAGAATTTTCGCAAAAATCCTAGGGATATTGCGAAAACACGGATAATTAGACAATGGTGTTTCTCAATCTTACTGAAAATATATAGGGTTTTTGCAAAAATACGGGTTGGATATTCTTATCTCTGATTGGCTTAGCTTATGCTTCCTTGCTAACTCTTATTCAAATTGGTTCACAGAAACTTTACTAAACGTGAAAGAATGGAATGACATTTGAAAAGTCAAATCCTCAACTAATCAGACAAGATGTTGTTTTGGACCAGCCAATCATTGTTCTTATTTCTTATAGCCAGTGATTCTTTTTGCAATCTTACTAAGGCAACCGTTTTTTCATGAAAACCCTATCTTTTAACAGTAGGATTGAGAAATGACAACACCATTGTCTAATTATCCGTGTTTTTGCAATATCCCTAGGATTTTCGCAAGAAAACGATTTATCTAATTATGCTGCGACATACACAAAAATATATTTCAAAATGAAGGCGCGCCAAACCTTAACCACTGATAACATACTTATTTGGAGGTATCAACATACAAACGGGCTTTTATATTTTTACATTTGGCAACACAGTGTATTGTTAAACACAAATCTAAGATTACTTATAAAAGGCAAGCAAAGTTGCTGGCACAAAAGAAAGAAAAAGTAGGGGCTGGTTTAACAAGTTCCCACTATTTTATTCAATTAACTGTACAATTTGGGCAGTCGTTCGAAGAGTATTCTGACCCTCTTTGTGTCTGTGTAAAAAGAGGAAACATTTTCTTGCTTTTTTCGCAGACGTTTTTCCACTGGTTTTTCTGTGACGATAAAAGTCGTGTAAGCTTTTAATTATGTTCCTTTTGTTTGGACGCGTTTATTTCACCTCGCGTTCACATTAATTACAAGGCTCTCGTTTGGAATAGGGCTGGCAACTTAATCAAATAATTTGTTATATTAAATAATTTATTTGATTTTATTTATTTATAAGGACAGCAAACAATAAGCAATAGTTATTCATAATAAAAACAAGATAGATATTTAAGTGTCTTATCAAATAGGCAGTCACAACATGCATTTGAACTATCGTATTCTAAACAATTTATAAGGAACTCATATTTAAAATAATGTAATAGAATTATTATCTAAAAATTTAACACACATCATAGCAAACTATAAAATAAAATAAAATTTAATAATCAAATCAGAGAATAATAATAATACTATTAATGATAAGTTTGGATGACTGTTTACTTTATATTTGATTGCGGGTTTTCCATTGGAATAAAGTAGAAAGAAGAAGAGATGAACACTGTGCAATCAAACGTAAAAAAATAATTATTTTATCGTTGTGAGACCGCTGGGTGGTCTTATGATGCTTATAAATTACATATAATACAATAATCAATTGTTTTGAATATTCAAGGCGAGATTTCTTTGATGTCTTTGATTATAGGAAAATCAATTCCAACTATTCAGAAACGACTCGAACCAGCAAATGTCCGGAAAACAGGTTTGTTAAAATTTTATTGAATAATAATAATAATACTTGAATTGTTTTTTATTACTGGTAACCCTAGCTAGTCTGTCATTATTATTGCACGCCCAATCGCAGCCCTATGCTCATGCCAAAGCACATATTTTTTTTCTTTTGCCGAAACACTCGTTATGTCTCATTTGCAGACTGCAGTTCGCCAGTAAAATAAATAGCTGTCCAGGTTACTATTTTAAACCATATTTATTTTCAGACGTTAATGTTAGTGCACTTCACTGTGCCTACGTAAACAAGGATGTTTTGACAGTTTTGGTTTGTTGCTAAAAGCTTGAAAGTGTCGTTTTTTTTTGTCTATATTCTTCTCCTGCGTGTTGATGATTTCTATATTTTATCGGCCCAGTATGTGGCTGCATGAATTGCACTATTGATTGTCTCTATTAGGTCACTTGCGCTGCAGGTGGAGGGACGTAGGAAGCATTCGCACTGCTTCAGTAAACAGCCTCAACTTGCCACACAACCTCTTACTTACCTACTTACTTCGCTGGCAGACCAATAGTGACCCAAAGTTCGTCTTGGCCTCTTTATAAAAAAAAATCATAAATACTAATATTATAAGAACAATGAGGAGTATCGTTTAAAGGTAATGGTGTAAAAGAACCCAAAATATGTTGATTGATTAGCTTGAGTTAAAACTAGACATAAAAACTTTACACAAGTACAGATGATTGTGTAAAATCTGTTAATTGGTCAACTAGAGTTGACCAATAAACAGATTTTGGGTACGTTACAATTTGGGTGGTTGCGTCATTCGTTTCTCAGTTTGCCTCCCGTTTAATTAAATATCGTCATCAGCCGTTTTTAATGTCCCCACTGCTGGGGCACTGGCCTTCCTTATGGATGGATAAAGAGAACGGGCCATGACCCACCCCGCGGGCCCAATGCAGCCGGGACCAATGGCTTCCGAAGCACGGAGGAGCTGGAGATAGAAAAATTTTGGTCACCCATCCCGTGACCGACCATTGCGAAAGTTGCTTAACCTCAACAATCGCAGGCCGAGCACGCAAACCACTGCGCTACGGGCTCCTCAATTAAATATACTTAACCAAAATCAAAATTTGTGAAAACATTTGTAAAGCGCGGTTGTAATCCAACCATTTAAAACAATACTTTTAGTTTAATAACTAAAGGTAGTTTTGCTTACATCCAGCGGTAGGTGAGGCTTAATCAAGAAATGTGTGCATTGGGTAATTGAGTTTGCATACCCAATGAGATCGCCGTAATAAGATGGGCCTGCTGTAGACTGTGCTACACGCTCCATCGGCAGAATTAATCGATTAAAATGGGGTTTAAATATAATCAAGAGGAAGGAAAAAGTGCTGAGAAAAGGGGAAGGAAAGGAAAAAGGATTGTCGCGTTTATTCTTACGGTGTGGTCGGTAATTTTGTCTGTGGATATGTCTAATTATGATTATTATTTATTATACTTACAATCTTTCATCTCTATTGTATCTACTCTAACATTTAATGTAGTCTACTTCTGACGACCTGTTTGACGCAGGGGTACTGAACCCGCCTTCTGCGCCAGAGGTCTCGGGTTCGATCTCCGGACAAGACAAATATTTGTGTGCATGAACATGTCTATTTGTCTTAGTCTGGGTGTTTAATATATATATATATATATATATATATATGTGTATTTTTTACAAACAAGGTATATAAGTACGTAAGGTATGTAAGTACGTTTATTCGTCTAGTATCCATACACAAGTTCTTCATGAAATTTAACCTGGGCTAGATAATTGGTGTGATTGAATGCAATTATTTATTTGTTTATTTCTTCTTCTTCTATAAGTGGATAAGTGGCCACCTCTGGTGTCTGTCACCAGAGTTGGCCACTTCCTCACTCGACGACCCGTTTATAAGACCTCTGACTTGGCTCAACTACTGTAATCAGATGACAACAGCCGAGACCGACGGTTTAACGTGCCCTCCGAAGCACGGAAGCGCTCAGTTATAATGCCACTTTACGGTCACCCATCCGACACCTGACCGAGCCGAACATTGCTTAGCAAATGCGATCGAATACGATCAGTCTGTCAAGCGCGGTCATGAGCGCTTATATGATAATTTAATTTTGTGTTAGAAGTATATTCAACTTACAACGAACGCGAAATCATTATGAATTAAGAATGTGCTATCTGTGGGCTTACCATTATTAGAAACCATCGTGCCATAAGAACGTTTTGTTTTTATTTTGACACATTTCACACTTTGAAGGCGATGATTAAGCGAAGATGTCACATAACTTTCGTCAAAACACAAATAACGTGGTAAGATTGAAACAATCCTTCTAAACGAGTTTTTTGTTTATATAACTCTTTTTTGTTTGTATAACTTGTTTATATAACTTTTTTTCTTGTTTATATAACTTGTTTAAATTACTTTTTTTTTTGTTTGTATAACTTGTTTGTATAACTTTTTGATTTTCATGAACTGTTTCATATACTGCTTTTTGTGAATCTAACATGCCGTGGCAGTTTGTAACTAAGGCCACACTACGTGTCTTGTACCCGATCATGTTTTTCACTTATGTATAAGTGTGAGTCTTGTAAACTGTCCTTTTCTTAAAAAAAAAATAAAAAAAAAAAAAATAAAGAAAGAGAACGCTCAAGGCAGAATAATATTAAGTAAAAATCGAAATGTAACCCGACTTTTCCGATTATTCTTCCACAATTATATACATTCTTCCGGTAATCAGTGTATCTTTCATTACGGGACGTTGGCGGAATTTCCGTGAGGAACAGAAGAAAGCCATTACAAAAAAAATAAACTTTATTTCATTGGAATAGCACTATATATCAGAAGAGTATTACTGAGTACGATTTTTATTTAAATTGAAAAAAACAAAAGAAGTTGTAATCATGGATATCTTTGCTGAATCAAAATTATATAAGATATTAAATATCCCCTTCGCCTTTGTTCGCAAAATTATCTAACATTCCACCCGATCAGACGCCAGGAGATCCGGTTTCCGAAATTAAATGTGCTATTTAATCTGTTAAATTAATTTCTTTCATTTCTTCTTTGATGGCGAGCTGTGAGTTGTTATGAAACGTCTTTATAATGAGATGAAGGGAAATCTTAATTTAAGATTTCGTTGTGAGATATTTTTAGTACAGTTAATAAGGATGCGATAAATTAGCTCACTGAATATGAATCAAGATTAAATAAAACATACTGAATGCAAGTGCTAGTTACAGCGGCGGGGTTATTACCTAGAAATTAGCAATGATCGCGTAGTGACAGCGCGATCGACGCGGAACGTCACAATAGAAATGGTATTACATTATGTGATCGCTGGCTAAGCGCTCGCTGATGGTTCGTATAGCGGCGTCTCGCACCGTCTCGCGCTCTCTCTCGCTCCAACTTAGAGTGCGAGAGTGAGACGCCGCGATGAATGTACATTATAGTTTATCGATTGTTCGATAGAGGCCGCACTGTAATAACATTGCGGTTGCTATGATACGTGACGTAAAGCAATTATCGCGCAATTTTTACTATCGCATTGCTGTTGCAAAGATAGATAATAACCCCGCGGGTATTTTTCCTTCTCCCATGTTAGACTGTGAACGAAAGAAAACGCATAGAATGCGCCAGCTGCTTTGCGGACTTTTCATTGCAGATAGAAAGTCTATAAACTGACAGGGCATATTCGAAAACATCTTAATTTATTCATATCTGACCGATGCCAAATGTGGTGTAGTAGTTCAGTCAATGAGATATTTTTTACTCTGTAGCTGCATTTCTGATGCTTTGCCAACTCCGCAAGAAAAAAATTCAATTAAACTTACAGCTTTTACAATTAAGTTTGAAGCCTCAATACTCTTTTCAACACCTAAAGAAGCTTTCAAAGGTTAAAAATAAACTGATTTGATTGAAACAGCAGATGTCACACGAAAAGAATCGAATCAACCAAAAAAATAATAATTCAAGTAACGAAATAATCCTGTTCCAAATATCTTCTATTATTGAGTTCGGCAAACTTTATCTTTACATATCCAATATCAATATAAGTCACATATAGGACCTATTGATCTGTTTCCCAAAATAAGTAAGCATTTGTGTGTTCCGAATATCAGAACAGTCAGAACCAACGGAGGTAGGTATTATATTACCTAATATTATAATGTTTCTCTAAAAGCCTAAACATTGGTATATTCTGGGTTGAACTAATGAATCCTAAAATAAAAAAGTTACAAATAATATATATTTACCATAATTAAATAAAAAAAAATTAAGTTAAGAATAATATTTATTTACCAGTAAAATTAATAAACATAATATAAGTAATGATAGTAAATAAATTGTATTTTTAACTTTTTAAGAGCATTTTTTGTGTTGGGGTTTTTAATTTTTTTATTTTAATATCAAATTGTCCGATGCCCAAACTCAGGTCAAAGTTACTAACTGTATGGCTTGATAAGCTTTTACTATTGGAAATGGAAAATCATAACTAATATTATAAATACGATGGTGTGTTTGTTTGTTTGTCCTTCCATCACGCCCTAAATAAGCTGCCAATCGACTTGAAAGGGCTAATTCGATATATTCCGATATTCCCACGCGAACGGGAACCACGGGTGAAGTCGCGGGCGGCCCCTAGTAAAACATAATTATTAACCATTATTAATTTTATTAACCATTCTTTAACCTCTTTATACGCTACTTTCACCCATTATCAAAAGACTAACTATCACCTAATGGTTATCAAACACATAAACCTTCACTATAGCTGACACCATTGTTTACTCGACGACGGTAATAAATTTTACTGATTTATTACTATGCCAAAGTTTTAATGAGGAAGGGTAGGTTTGTTGATCGTTACTATTTTATTATACAGCCTTGGGTACTGACAAAGGTCAAAATATAATTAAGACTTGGCGTTTCTGCTGAAATTGTAAGATCTTCTTGTTTGTTGTTATTGTCTTGGTTGAGTTTAGAGTAATTTTGAAATACTGAGATTGGACACTCTCCCTGATTTGTTTCACTATGCAGTCTTTCTAGTGTTTAGGATTAGTAAGAGCTATGTAACCCTTACATGCCTGGGGTGTCGTAAGTTGTACTTAGAGGCTCGACGCATTGAAAACCTGTGCGAGAGAAGGAAAACTTGAAACATTCCCTCTACCAACCCGTCTGGCCAGCGTGGTAGCAGTAGGCTAATAGCCTCATATGAACGCGCAATAGGCGTGAGCTACGAGAGGCCTATGTCCAGCAGTGGACGTCCACAGGCTGATGATGGATGAAACATTTTGTGTTCACAAAGTCATCGAAGACTTGCTTACTAATAGGTACCTAATAGAAAAGGAAATTGATAATTACTGATTATGTGAAGTATTCAGGACACAATAATGTTTGCACAACCCTTGAAATAATAACAATAATAAATTATCTATATACTTAATTCAGGTTCGCAAAATTTGTGACGACTCGATAGGGACTTTGGCGCGTAGTACGCGGCCGAGTAAGGTATCAAATTAGAGGTACTCGAGTCTATTTGTTCCGAAAACTATAAAATATACAAAATGTTAAACGTGATGATCACAAACTGCAATTAAAGATTTTCGCATAATTTGGAATTTTTCGTCGATCGACGAACCCGAGTATCGGTTTGTAACCGCCCTAGTTATTATTATTACTATTTACTGTCGTGTCGATATTTTTCGACGTTAAATTAATTCTGGTACTTAATTATTATAAATCTTCTTCTTCTTCTTATAGTGTTGACTCAGGCAGTCGAGGGTGGTCGAAGGAGCCTCCCCGTGTGGCGCATTATAATCAGTATGCGTCCACCGCACCCTGCACAGTGGTCTGCGGATGACAAGTCGGTAACGCAGACTAGGCGATCCTTCCACCACGACTCAATGGTTAAAATAACTATATATATTATATTGTCCGTTTTTTTTGTTTGTTCGTTACGATTGAACGGATTTGGATGAAATTTGGCACAGAGATAATAGATAACCTGGATTAAAACATAGGATTTTTATCCCGATATTCCCACGTAAACGGGAACCTTGCGGGATAAACCGCGGGCGGCCGCTAGTAACAGATAAATATTGTTTAAGATCTTTTTTACTGAACTGAACTTTTTACCCGATTGCAAAGGAAGGGTAATGTTTTTCGCGCGTATCTTGTATATATATATATATGTAATATTCTTTATTACCTCTTATCTCTCAAACGGCTGAACGGATTTCCATAATTAAGATATCGTCAGATTTGTCTTGACAGCCCAAGTGTTCTTAGGTAAGTAATGTTAAAAAAAACAACAAAGCGGCTGTGAGGTGCTATTATTTGAAGTGATAAATAAAATATATTTTTAGAATACTTCGATATTGGTAACTAATTAAAGGGCTGATCTTGAGGATTTCAAAAAAGTATATCATTACCGATAAAAACTAAAAAGATATAAGGTTAAATCCCCAATCGTGGACCAAGCTCCAATGCTGTACATTTGAAAGAAATTCCATAAAAAATTACCAAACTTGAGTGATTTAATGCAACTGTTAACACTTATTCAAACAATCCACATCTCTTCTGACATACTATCAACATTAACCAGAAGTTGGCCAAGTTGTGTTTATAAAATGGAATATTTTTAAATTTTCCGGCGAGGTTCGATAAAATAGTATTTTCTTAGAATCGGATGCGCCTGAGACGAAAAATAATATTTTTCCTAAAACTCCATGAAGTTTATGTTTTTCAACTTATTATATTTTTTTATACAATAGTTAAGGATGCTGATTATACCCCTACTTTTTTTCTAATGTCGTAACGTAAGCTGACACAGACGATGTTTATGATTGGTTCAGTGTGCGCTACCTAATCCAATCGTGAACATTTTAAGAATAGTGCCGAAGCAAAATTTTAATTTTATTTTAATTTTTAATTAATGGCAGTTGGTAAATATGAGACAACTCATACTGTTATCAATTTGGACTGCAAAATATTATCCGATTAATAATTATGTTTTTTTTAGTTTAAGTAAATAAATATTAACATATGTACTTAACAAAATTAATAAAATTACGCAATAAATAGCTTAATCTCTTGTGCTACAAATATTGGAACATTAGAAGTTACAAATATCTTATTATATAATTATACTAATGTCCCGAATTATCAAGAGTTATGCGAAAATCTTTTGAGTACCTACTATTGTCCATGACCGGGGGTCCATGACTGGATCTCGCCGGCCCAGGATTAGGTCATGAAAAGGCTTTTAGTTTTCAGGGAAAATATTTTTTTTAAAGATTATTATTAAACCTTTTTATAAATAAAGTAATCACAGTAGAAAACGAAAAATATGTCGCGTAATTCCTTATATATTATTTTTTATTTTTCGTTTTCTACTAAGATATGGATTTCCGCCAAGTAACGCCTGATTCTATCAAATAAAGTAATCACGTAATAGTTTTTTATCATTTGCTAGTACTCTTACACCTGTATGTATTATGAGTTATCTCATATTTGGATAAGAGTAGAAAAACTGGCCTTATACCATCCGCGATTGGGGGTTTTACCTTAAATAAAAAAATCTATAAATTTTACAAACAAAAAAAAACAAGATCAAATATAAAAGGCAAATATAAAAATATTTTGTTCAACATAATAACATGCAGTCGGAGGCATAGAATTTAATACTATGTAGAATCATTCATCGTGTCATGCCTCCAACTGCATGTTATTATGTCAACATAATATTTTTATATTTGTTCTTGTTTCCATTTTTCTCCTATATCGAAATGAGTGATTGAGGATTCTGGACAAGGCGCGCCGTATCTTCAACCATACCTTAACATCAGGTATGATGAAGAAAGCGTCCTCCCGTTGTCCATAAAACATTACTTTATTTGTATTAATTATTATCACGGTATTGAGCAAACCTTAGCATATGATTTATAAAGTAAGCCTTATTCTTTTTTTATTCAATATTAAAAACACAAACTTTATAAAGAAGAGTTTGAAATAGCTGGATATAAAAATAGTAATCATCACAGCAACGTACTGAATAATTTAGGTTTGCAAAAGGCATATTAACTCTTCATCCTTTGGGTGACATTTTGTCAGTTAATGTAACAACTTAAAACTTTGGCCTTACGAAACAAGGGCAGCTTAAACCCGCTCAGTTTTTTATGACAATCGCTTAAAAGTTAATTTTTGATCTAAAATTTTAACGTTTTGGACCGTGTACTGGATTGTGTTGCGATGAAACTGTACGTGATTTGAGTTGTGTTGCGTTGCGTTGAGTTGCAATACCGCTTCAATTCTTTATTGCAGGGTACTGAGACGACTCTGTGTTTAAAACTGATGCGTTGCGTTGCGATGATGCATGACGTCGTAAATGATGGTTTATTTATTTAATCGTATGGCGGTCACATGAATAGGTGGATACATAAATTATTATTATGTCAAAATTCAGATTTCTTAGCCAATTAGCTGCGTCTTGGGGGAAGTTGTAGATGTCTTCCATGGGTCTCGGGTATGAATGCATTAGGCATCGTTGCATTATGTGATGCATTGTTTGAGCCTCTCCGCCACATTCGCATAGGGCCGAATCTTGCCAACCCCATTTATGCCGAAGGAAGTTGCAACGTCCATGTCCTGTTCTATTCCTATTTAGTTTGCAACAAAGCTTTCGAGGTTCAGGTTTGGTTGGTGGATGCAAGATCTGGACAAAAGGTCCATCTGCTACGATGCTCCATTCATTCTTCCAGCAAGTATCTAGGTCAAAGTGGAAGTGACTCTGGGCTAAGGTGCAAGGAGTGTGACGAGACTTGGACCTGACTGCAGGTGGATGGCAGATCATCATGGGCGGGGAGAGATGGTGAAGCTGTTATTTTCTCTGCCTCTCTTTTTATCTGGCGAAGTTGCACAGTGGGAGCATGACATTCGTTGTCATTGCCAAAAGATCGAGTTCAAGTACTCTTCTGGCTATCTTTTGGCAATGGCAACGGATGTCATGCTCCCACTGTGCAACTTCACCAGAAATTACTCCGTGGAGATACCTATCAGGAAAGAGTGGTCTGCAAATCACCATACCTGTAAGGCTGGAAGATTAGTTTGGTTCACAGACGGCTCCAAAATGGCTGAAAATGTAGGATGCGGTATATACGGCGAAAGCCCTCGATTCAGCAAGAGTGTGAATCTAAGCAAACACGCCACCATATTCCAAGCAGAGGTATACGCCATCATAGAATGCGCGGAGGCCAACCGCCAACGAAACTACATAAATCAAACCATTTTTATCTTCTCAGATAGTCAGGCAGCCCTCAACGCTATCAAATCGAATGTCATACATTCGAAATTGGTGAAGGACTGCGTCGATAAGCTGAATGAGCTGGGACAACGGAATAAAATTATACTGAAATGGGTACCAGGTCACTCAGGAATTATTGGCCATGAAAAAGCCGATGAACTTGCAAGGGCTGGAGCTCAGGGCCAACAGCTAGGTCCAGAGCCTTTCTGTGGTATCTCAAAGGAACAGGCCATGCAACTTCTTAAGGGCAACCTATTTGGCGAATCAAAAATATACTGGTTTAATCAACCAGGATTAGAACATGCCAAATCCCTTATCAAAGGCTGTTCGCAAAAGCAAACTGCTGAACTTCTAGAACTCAGCAGAGCAAACATAAGTGCGATAGCAAGAGCCTTAACTGGACACTGCAAACTAAAAAAGTCACCAATTTCACATGAAATTAAGTGACACTGACGTTTGCCGTTACTGCGGATTAGAGAGAAAAACACCCAAACATCTCCTATGTGACTGCGGACCCCTAATTCACAAACGCAGTATCCACCTGGGCCGGCATACTAAAATCTCTCAGAGCTAGGAAGATTTTAGACTTCCTGGAAGCCGCCAGGCTAAAAGAGATACTATAACAAGGTGGCGAGTTACAATAGATCTTATAGGTCGCAGTGACTACAGTTCCAACTGGAGCTGCAGCCCCTATATCCTACAATTAATTAATTAATATGTATTACGAACCTTATCTATACAAAATACAAACTGTTAGATATACATGCATGCATCAGGAAATTAAAATTTATATTATTTTATTTTATTATTTATAGTTCCACTACATAATATGTGTACGAGTACATAGGTAATTATCTTAAAGAACTAAGTGTATTATTAGTTTTAAGTTGAGTACATTGTACAAAATATCCTAGAGGAGGAGACCACAAACCATCGGACACGAAATCGGATTCGAAGTCTATGCTTTGTCTTTCTCTATTTTGGAGTGACAGTGAGAAATGCATATATTCCGCTCTCGGGAACTTTTCCGAAGGTTTGTGAATAAAAGGGCTGGTGTCTTGTATTACGGGGTGTTTTATACAACCTATTTCAAGCGCCAGTCTTCCCAAATAAAATTTGTTTATATATTACTTAAATTAAGTGTGAGTAATTTATACTGTATGTTTGTGTCATAATAAGTAAGCTATAGTGTCGTCGTCGTCGTCTCAGCCACATAACACCCACTGCTGGGTATAGGCCTCCCCCAAGGATTTCCATTGGGTCCTTTCATAAGCTATAGTGTAGTTACTTTTTATTTATACTTTTTGTTATATATGTGAAGAAATACATAAATATTATTATATAATTGATTGTGTAGGTGTGTTATAAAATTGCTTTAAATGTTAAGCAACTTTTGCAATGTTCTCTGATTATTTATTAAGGGCCTGTTTCATTTAGACAGATTAACCCCCTCTTTCATAAAAAATCAGATGGTATTTAATTAGTTGCTTAGTTAAGAAGGAATTTTTGTTCAAACTGAACCCATGATTTAAAAGAAAATGACAGAACTTATTGATTAGTTTTTAGCTATTTCAACCGTGGTCATCTGTGGTGTAGTGGTACAACCACCTGTATCAGACCCAGGGGTCCTGAGTTCGATTCCCAGCGGGGGTAGGTACATATTGTATTCGTTTTGGTTGGTGGTATGACTTGTTCTTAGTCTGTTTGGCTAGCTACCACCATCTTATCTAAATCTGACGCCATAACAACAATGTTTTCAGCATTGTTGTGTTCCGGCAGTTAGAGATAAGGTAACCAGTTCCTCAGTGATTGAGGATTCCGGGAGAGGCTCACTTCCATCTTCAGCCTTATCAATACTTAACATCAGGTATGATGAAGGCTCAGTGTATCCCCGTTGTTCATTAAAGAAAGCTAGCAAAAAGTATAAAATTTTTATGAACAAGACGGTGTTTTCCAACATCGTTAGACTACGGTCGCACGGGAGCTTTATAAAGCTTTAGGAGTTCGGAGCTTTTTCTTTGTATGTGAACTCAGGGCGCATAAAACGCTTGCGTGTGAACACAGTCGAAAAGTCATATATTCTTTTTCGAATCGTTAGAAATAATGCGTGTTAAAGCGTCCAAAGTTTTCTCTCGTGCGAAAAAGCTCCGAGCTCCGAACGCTTTTTAAAGCTCCCGTGCGAACGAGGGCTTGTAGTAAGTATGTACCTTTTAATAGTAAGTATAAGTGACATTTTCACTTAGTTGTCTAAAAAGCAGTTTAACTCAAACACAAGCCACTAATGACGGCCAGTCCGTTCACTTCATACACACATAAATAAATAAATAATAATAAATAATTGCATACAAACACACCAATTATCTAGCCCACGTTAAGTTTCATTAAGAACTTGTGTTATGGTTACTAGATAACGGATAAACATACTTATATCCTTTTTTTTTTAAATACATACATAATATACATATTAAACACCCAGACCAAGACAAATAGACATGTTCATGCACACAAATATTTGTCTTGTCCGGGGGTCGAACCCGGGACCTCTGGCGCAGAAAGCAGGCTTAGTACCCCTGCGCCAAACAGGTCGTCACATTATTCATCATACACACACGCGCATATTGACAGTTTCAACATTTATACGCAAACAATACGAAGCAATTAGCCTGCTCCAAATCCGTCGTTAAAAGTACAATGGGTACCATACAGCCGTTTACACGGTGTCCGGGTCATTAGAATATCATTAATAAAACGGTTTTCTATTGGTCTTGATAGTTTAGCAACAATTTTCAAGATAGTACCGGAAAGTTGAACAACTTTGGCAAAGTTGTGAATTACCTAATCGATATTGTTTAAGAATGTTTCTTGAAATGTTTTAATTTAAATAAGTTTTTTTTTTTCGTTGTGTGAGGCTAAGGTTTTTCATATAAACAGTGATGGGGGTGTAGAAAAGATGGAGTATGGTAAGACACTGTTAGGAAGGTCATTTCCATCTTTCTTACAGCTTTTTTATTTTTAGTTCACTTACTTTTGTTGTTCAAAAATACAGGATATTAATATAAAAAAGATCATCTTAAAGAACCTGGCGACAGTTAAACTTGTTTCTAAAACAAGTGGTACTTATGTAAAAACGTTTAGAAAACATTTAGATATCTACATATTAGTGACGGCCGCATTCTTTTATATCATCTGTTCTTATTTTACAAGCAAATATCTTTAAAAAAAAAAACTAGCTATAGCATTTTTGAATTTAGAGCATAGCAGTAATTTAAATTGTAATGGCCGTAATATCGTTTCTTTCGGTGTAATAACTCCGAAGCTTACTACACCCTCTAATTCGAATCAGAGTATAAAGTAGTTTAATAGTTGACAAAATCCATTCGAAGTTTCAATTTCCATTTGGATTTTCCATTCGAAACGAAATATTTTTAAAGTTAAATGATAATTTTATCACGTATTTTTTATACAAAATGGCTTCGATTTTTTTTTGACGGTTAAAAAAAAATGCGAGTTAATTTTTTTTTTGGGAGTAAATAATACACTCTAAAGAAAGTGCGATGATGTGGAATGGAAACCCGAAATATAAATACCTACTTAAAGCGAACGAAGATATTTTTCTTTTAGGTAAGGCAGTAAAGGAATTTATTGAAATATATTGCTCAATACATTTGCCGGCGATGATATTCAGTACCTCCATGGGAGATAATAATATTATATTTTATTATAGCACCACTGGAAACGTCGTCTTGTTCATATTTTACATACGAGTATACATATTCATACCGTTTAAACTACGTGAGAGCATTTCTGTTTTACTCTAGTTTTAGTCTAAGTTGTATTTCTGCCGTAAAAAGAGGTTAAAAAACAACGGTTTTCCTTTTTAACTTCTTGACAAAATCATAATTTATAAACAAACGGTCAACAGCAGATTTCAAATGTAGGCATTTTCATTCCAAAATTGTTAAATGTTGAAACTTGTTACCACCTGCGGTCTTACCTGAAATATCGGGATAAAATGTCTTTCTATCCAAATCCATTCAGCCGTTTTTGCGTGATGGAATAAACATCATAACATCTTAACATACAAATTTTCACTTTTATGATTTTTTTTTATGAACGACGGTGAGTCTCTTAACCTTCATCATACCTGCTGTTAAGTATTGATAAGGCTGAAGATGGAAGCGAGCCTCTCCCGGAATCCTCAATCACTAAGGAACTGGCTATCTTATCCTAACTGCTGGAACACAACAATGCTGAAAGCATTGTTGTTATGACGCCAGACTTAGATAAGATGGTGGTAGCGAGCCAAGCGGACTTACAACAAGTCCTACCACCAACCAGTTAGTTGGATTGGTATGATATTTACGTACGAGAAAATTTTCGTCATGCCAAAATATATTTGATTTTCTGATTAATTTTCGAGTCAAAATTAATTAATACCGTCTGCGAGTTCTGACGTTTTTAACTTCTTTGGAAACTCCCCGTTTCGACAGCCGTTACGAAGTTATCTAATTGGCTGAATCAGTCATTTACAATAAGTGAACGTTTATACTAAAACGAACATCGGCCTCTAAAACTTAATAATAGATTACACTTTATTCAAAAACAACAAACACGGTTTAGAAAGGACGCTAAAGTAATTTTGCTAAGTGTGTACAACCCCGGTGGGGTTAGTAATAGGTCGAATACGAGGGTTGGGAACAACCTTTATACATCAGAGGTGTATTCAAAATTGGTTACAAATATAAACAAATAATTGCATCCTATAAAAATAGAACAGTCACTCGTAAGCGCGATTCTAAATGCTACAGCGCCATCTAACGGGCTAAAATGTAATTACAAATTGGTTCGAGTCGGTGTCTGTACATTTACCGCCCACCAAGGACGAGACGTCCTTTAATATGGCGACACCAATTCCCTGAAAATACATTATTAATTTATTTCCTATGGAATTTGCTTTTAGTAAGTTTACTTGCCTTCAAAATTAAACGCTAATTCTGATACACTGATACTGACACTGTTTTAAACTCCATAGAAAATACACATTTAAATGAATTGTTAAAGAATTCCCTCAATATTGCGTTAGCACCCTTTTAGACCCTCAGATTACATGGATAATATAATCACAACAGAGAAAAGTATAAAATAAATATTCTTTACAATCCCGCCAATAGATATTAACTTAGCTCGAAACTTGTTTTATGGGTCCTAGATAAACATTATATATGTAATTTTATTGTGAATACATTCCTAACATACATAAAGACACAATCCAGGGCATGCCAGAAACACACCATTCGTCATTCCTCATACATATTTCATACATTACAGCGTCTGCTGTGTTGCGCTATGTTATACAAATACAAATACAAATACAAATACAAATACAAATACAAATACAAATACAAATAGTTATGCTGTGCACAGCTACATTTGGTTTGACCCGCGCTTATTGTTGTTTTTTAATGACCAACGGGGAGACTCTTAGCCTTCATCATACCTGATGTTAAGTATTGATAAGGCTGAAGATGGAAGCGAGCCTGTCCCGTAATCCTCAATCACTGAGGAACTGGCTATCTTATATCTAACTGCCACAACTTAACAATGCTGAAAACATTGTTGTTATGACGTCAGACTTAGATAAGATGGTGGTAGCTAGCCAGGCGGACTTACAACAAGTCCTACCACCAACCAAACCGAATACAATATGTACCTACCTTGGTTGTTACCACTACAGTTAAATTAAGCAGTTGCTCCACAGTAATTATTATTAAGCTATTTACTCACTCATATCCACATATGTGTGAGAAAATAGCTAATTAGATGATCCACCATTCGACGAGCTTACGCTCCTTGGGAACGACCTAAATGTCATCTCAAATAAATAGCCCTTTACTGGACAACGGACTGAAGTTCCATAAGAAGTTATCCCTACTGACTGCGATATAAATCTTCCTAATCTCCCTCTTACAGACAACAAAAACATCAGTAATTTGATATTTGCTCGTTACCCACCAATTAGTCCAATAAACAGAGATATCGGGTTTCTAATTTATCGAACCATTGAAACGCTTGGGGCTGCGCCTAATAATAGAAAAAAAATTGTGGCGGAAAAAGTGATATTGATTTATTATCTAGCTAAGTGTATTTATTGACTACGTATGTGTCTATTATTATGTTATAATAGTAAGGGCTAAAATGACCCATTATTTATGGTAGTTTTACTAAATAGAAATAGAATTATTATGGGTTTTTAGTGCCATATGTAACTCTCTACTTTTCACTACGAACACGATAAAATTACTTATCAAATACAATATTAAAACTAAATGACGGTCACTAATAAAATCTCGATTAGAAAAAATAAATATCTAAAGATTTTGTGCAAATGCCTTTTTTCTGTACGTTCCTTATTCCAATTTTTCGTAATAATGAAAATGATTAAGTAGGTATAGTTTTAATTCGCCTAACTCGAACTAAAGGTGCAGAACCCTACAAAACCAGAAAATTGGACAAATAATATCATCTCGAGCAGTAGGTACCTGATTAAATTTAAGCAAGGCTTCGTTCTCGAGATTGTTCGGAGTTTTGTTCAGTTAAATTTAATTTAAAAGTCTATGTTCCGTACTAACTTAATTTAAAAGGTACGGGAATCCGGATTGAAATTCTAGTATGTATGGATTCGAAGAAGAAAAGATAAATAGGATTGTCTGTATTTCAAAGCTGTATAATATTGTATGCAATGTTTGTTCTGTAAATGCTTCGAAATTTTCATATGAAATAGAATAGAAAGCGTTCATTTAGCACCAGAGATATGTAAACTCAATTTTTGAAATTGGTTTCTATGTACTCTGAGCAATCGCTATTCGGATGAAAGGTTTTTCAACTATTCATCAAAAGCAGGACACCGGTGTCTAGACAAAAAGAAGTAAGTATCTATAATCGAGTTTCATAATCCGGGACCTGAGAGTAGAAAGTGGAAGTATCTACTCATTTAAAGGTGAAAAACCGATCGACATGTCGTTAAATCTTAATTCCGCGCCAAAAGAGAGATGTCTGAGTTACTTAGAAATTACGAATAATGTAAAAGTAGCAAAGTAGGTACAAACAAGTTCAATTGGGATTTTCTAAATATAAACCGATACCTCGGCTCCTATTTGCTCCATTTCAGAATGTTTTCTTGAAGTGTGTAGGTGGACAACTGTAAATCTGGGGATTTACTAAAAAACCAAACACCTTAATCTGAGAAACGTTCGCTTAGTTTCGATTCTTTATCAAAATGAGTTCCAATATTTAGTAAATGATCATATCACTATCAAAATGAGGTCCAATATTTAGTAAATCTAATGACGAAAATCGTCCGGTTATCGCAATCTATCTTTGGTAGTAGACCCCTGTCTCAACTTTGAAAGATTTTTCCTGGGCCATGTCTCCAGGGCAATTTTGTTACATTATCGTATAGTACTCGGGTGACTCAGATTTTGGATGGCAATTTGAAATAGTTTTGGTATGAATTGAGTGGCTGCATTTTTTATCAATTTCATTTTAGGAACGGAGGAGCTCGCTAGCCCAGTGATAGTAGTGAGTTCAGCCTGCGATTGTATCAGTAGGTACTATCACAGTAGTTAGTTTAGTGCTTGTTCACATACAAGACGTGGACGCGGGCAGTCAGCGGGCGGCAGAGCGCGCGATGATGTTCTGATGATGATCTGGGCGAGCTCGTGTTTGATGACCAATAATGTATTGGAAGGCACTTTAAGCCGTTGGTCCCCACCACAGACCTATATCGAAATAGACGGTAAAAGTGTACCTACCTTGCGTGTCAAAAGTTTGATCCACGGTCAAAGTTTTCCGACCTAATAAGTCAGTCCGCTTGAGACCATTGGCGTGAAAACACGCGTCCCTCTGAAAAAAATGGTTAATTGTGCAGTGCTTTCTTGCAAGAGGTTGTCAATAACATTTTACACATCACTAAATCTCGCTCGTGATTTCATCGTAGGTACGAAAAATTCGACACCCTAGGTTCTCATACAGTTTGTAGCGCTCTTTTCGTCTATCTCGATATAGGTTTAAGCCTTAACAGCCGTTTAAGCCCACCAACTTACTTTGGGCCCGCGTGGTGTATCATGGCCATTCTTCTTATCCATTTATAAGGAAGGTCTGTGAAATGGCTAATGATGATGATGATGAAGCATAATTATAATATTTCTGTCTCGATTACACTTCTTCGTAATGCAATCTTGGCAACCTTCAAACCAAACCGACCCCAAATAATTCAAGAAATCAGCGAGTTCAATTAAACAAAAAGTAATGTAGGTAAGTTACCTACATTATTACATTTTCCTAGAACATAATAGAATAATCATTTATTGCGTTATCTATTGCGGTTAAATAAAATATCTTTTCACAAACTGCCGATATAATTCGTGAATTATACGCAAAAAGAAACAACTTGGCATAAGAATGAACTTTGTTCATTAAAGTGTAATGGAAAAATAGAACTTTTTGAAGAATGGCCCGTTTCCCACGGTCGCCCGTCGATTGGGCAAAACAAGTAAAACTTTGAAAGGCACAACAGACGCCGATGAAAATAAGCAGTGTGTTTTTTTACTAGCGGTTGACCGTGACTTCGTCCATGAATACAGCTATTGCCATAGCCAGCTATTCGCGCTGTTTTCATGAGATATCACATCAGCTATCAATAAAAAATAAGTTTCGAAATTGTTGCTTAAAGAATAATTGCGCCTCAGTTCCCAGTCAGGTTTTCATCTTGAAGTGCCTTTTCACATATACGGCAACCGTGCAGTTTAAGCAGAAATGTATAAGCTCCATATACAGCTTTTACATGCACGTCGACCACGCTGTGACCACACGTCGCCCGTTTCGATTGGGCAACCATCGTCTGTAGTAGTGTATTGATTGTGTGAACACTGTCTTTCTAAACTGTTAACCACTCTCGGCCAACGTGTAATGGGAACTTTAAACTTTGCACTGAACTTTTTACTGCAATAAGCTTATAACAAAACAAAGACCACTAGAACCTCTAGCATACACCGCTAGGCCTACAGAAGCTATATATAGATAGATCTACTTGTTAAACCAAACTTCACATATCCAGCACTTTGTCGGAGCTATTTATGCATTGTTTTACGATTCGCATTATTCTCACTTAATTGCATGCAGAACTATTGCACCGAGAGTTCGGACAGAATAGTTTCTGCATTCATTTGTTGATTAAGAGAAACTTTGACCGTATAGTCGGACTGATTTTACTGTTGTTTAATTCAGACTTTGTTTGTTGAACATTTTGATCATTATCGTGATTCTGAACCATGAAACTCAGGTTGATAATGGTTTAGATACAGTTTGGTTTATGTTTTGGGGTTGAAGAAGTCTAAGGTGCTTAACAATTAATTAGAATGAAAACATAAACTAAACTATAAAGATTCAGATAAATACCAACTCGCTAGTCTCGACTCGGTAAACCGCAGAGCCAGGCGACTTATCGGTGACCACGAGCTGGTTAAAAATCTGCATAGTTTAAGTCAACGCCGTAAGGTCGGTTGTCTGTCGGTTTTCTGCAGACTTTACTTTGGGGAGTGTGCATATGAGCTGCATAACCTTATTCCGCCTTTTCCTTTTTCCATCGGGATACCAGACGTACTGCAGGCTACCATCCATACTTGGTTGCCATTACAAACCTACGCACAGAGTGCTTCAAGTTCTCTTTTATCATGCGAACAGCCAAGGAATGGAATGCGCCGCCAGCGTCTGTTTTCCCGAGCACATACAACCGAAACCTCTTCAAGGTGAACAGGAATCTTCTGGGCAAACTCGGAAAAAAAAATGGACTATTCGAAAGCACAAACTTATCTATAAGTCTATTTGAATAAAAATCTTTGACTTTGACTTAGACTCGCTCCATCTTAGACCTCATCTACGCTCCTAGGCCAAATAGCGGTCAAGAGTAAGCCCATTAAATATAAAAAAAAGCTTTTTTACAAAAGAAGGCTCAGGCGGCATTCTTTCAAAAAGAAGGCAGTAGGCGCGTTTGGGTCAAAGGTTCTATTTTACAGTAAATGTAAAATAGAATGTATTTACGTTTTTGCTATACTTTTAGGACTTATAGTTTCTGAATTGAGCAATTTTGCGTACTATACCATACGTCAATAACGTCGTTCAAAACTTTAAATTCTCAATTGAGCACACAAAATTGGCAGGCGGGTCGGGTCGGGAATATGGCGGGTCTATTTTTAACATGGACACGATTTTCATCTTACCAATGGCCATGCTTATCTTTTCCATACCATTGGCACGTACTATAATAAATATTACGAAAAAAAAATTAATTACTTTGAACATACAATTACCTACTCCGTGACTCCGTGATCATGGCGCATGCAACTGCTCTGAAATATAGGAAATTCGAAAACAAATGCAAACATGGTATCCCCCTTTTCTTATCAATTAAGTATAGTATGGTGACCATGCGAGTTTAGTGGCCAGTTTCTTATTTTAATAGTCGTATGTCTCAATATATTTTCATCACAGATCCATATCGAGATAGACATAAAGAGCGCCTAAAACTGTTTAAGAACCTAGCGTGTCGAATTTTTCGTAAATGTTATTTACGAGCTTTTGCAAGAAAGCACTGCACAATTAACCATTTTCCTTTCTGAGTGACGCGTGTTGTCACGGCAATGGTCTCAAGCGGACTGACTTAGGTCGGAAAACTTTGACCGTGGATCAGACTTTTGACACGCAAGGTAGGTACACTTTTACTGTCTATCGCGATATAGGTCTGTGATTTTCATAAACCTCCACTACAAGTTAATTTGAATATCTATTCAAGTTTACTCGTAAAACTCAAACGTTGGACATACTCGTACGAGTGTTCAAAGTTAACTGCAAGCGGGTAGTTCAGAACTCAAAGCGAGATAACTTAGCCATTAACTTTAGCCTAGATGAAGGGAATCCGGGCTATAAAGTTCATCTAGATGTAATTCTATCACTGTGAGACTAATTTGTAATACTGATGTACTGATGTTATGGAGTTAAAAAGTAAGACGATTTTTGATAGAATCAGGCGTTACTTGGCGGAAATCCATATCTTAGTAGAAAACGAAAAATATGTCGCGTAATTCCGCAAGAAAAAATGCAGATGCAGCCCAGTGACACACCTTGCACCTTCACCGACTACTCTACACGTGTTTCGCCCACACACGGAGCATCCTCAGGAGTTGTTAGACCGTGCCAATCTCAGCACCGAGACTCGGTGCTGAGATTGGCAAATGATTTGGCAAACGAGAGATTGAAAAATGACAATTTCGAAACTTATTTTTTATTGATAGCTGATGTGATATCTCATGAAAACAGCGCGAATAGCTGGCTATGGCAATAGCTGTATTCATGGACGAAGTCACGGTCAACCGCTAGTAAAAAAACACACTGCTTATTTTCATCGGCGTCTGTTGTGCCTTTCAAAGTTTTACTTGTTTTGCCCAATCGACGGGCGACCGTGGGAAACGGGCCATTCTTCAAAAAGTTCTATTTTTCCATTACACTTTAATGAACAAAGTTCATTCTTATGCCAAGTTGTTTCTTTTTGCGTATAATTCACGAATTATATCGGCAGTTTGTGAAAAGATATTTTATTTAACCGCAATAGATAACGCAATAAATGATTATTCTATTATGTTCTAGGAAAATGTAATAATGTGGCGAAACACGTGTAGAGTAGTCGGTGAAGGTGCAAGGTGTGTCACTGGGCTGCACCGAGACTCGGTGCTGAGATTGGCACGGTCTAACAACTCCTGAGGATGCTCCGTGTGTGGGCGAAACACGTGTAGAGTAGTCGGTGAAGGTGCAAGGTGTGTCACTGGGCTGCATCTGCATTTTTTCTTGCGGAATTACGCGACATATTTTTCGTTTTCTACTAAGAAGTTAAGTTTATCGCTTTTGGTACAGATATATGAGGTACCTACCTATATGTGTTCTGCTCTCCCTAAAAGCTATATTACATTTTGTTTCGTTTATTAATTTAAGTATATTAAATTATGATTTTGTATTTGTTTTGCATTTTTCAATGCTATTTTTATACTTATGGTAAATTTTAAATAGAAAAATATTGGAAAAAATTAACTCGGCCACAAGTGAATTCTCAGACTGGAAACGAACCAGCGTCCAGTCTGAGAATTCACTTGTGGCCGAGTTAATTTTTTCCAATATTTTTCTATTTAAAATTTACCATAAGTATATTAAATTAATAAACGAAATATTTGTAAGATGTCTACTGGCTAAATCTACTTGTATTCAAATTCATCATGAAAAACTCCACGAAGCTGTGAAGGCAGAAGATACAGGAAGCCCAGTAATATATTATATCTATACTATCTATACTAATCTTATAAAGAGGACCGATTTGACTGTTTGTTTGTTTGCAACGAATAAACTTAAAAACTACTGAACGCATTTAGATGAAATTTGGTACACAGATACTAGAAAGCCTAGTTATAAACATAGGATACTTTCTATTCCGATATAACAACGTTAACGGGAAGCACGCGGGTTAAACCGCGAGTAGCCGTTAGTAACTCAATTCTTTTGAACGTAAAATTAAACCAGGGGTGAACAAATTACGGTCGCCACCTGTCCTCTGTCTGGGCGTTCATTAAAACTGACCCAGTTCTCCCAGGCTCCCCTTACTAATTAAACTAAGGAGGGATTAGAAATTCTTAATACTGGAACTGCAGTCCTGATGAAAATCGATTTGGAATAAGTACTTGTAACTACCAAATCGGAGGTAGGGCTTTTGAACCAAGATAGAGACAGAGGGATATCTATTCTATTCGGATCATCATCATCATCAGGCCTTCACCCCAGTGCTGGAGCAGACCTTCCCTATACACCGTAATTTTGTAATCACCAGATAAACTTTAGAGTGGTAGTATCCATCAATACGAACAAGTTTACTACGTAGCCAACAACGGAAAAAAATATTAGCTGTTTCATATAAATGCATTTTGATTCAGTAGTATTAAAGTTTTCTAAGGAACATCGGATGTTTTTTGTGCTGTCTGTTCTTTATTTTTTAAAATGTTTTGTGACAGATGCTGTAATGAACTTATTTTAATTATACGTACATCTTAAGTTTTGGCGCGCACTGTTAATTGAAATAAAACAACTTTTACGGATATCAAACGCGCTATATTTCACGAACTAAGTTGTAATTCGGCACCTTTTCAGCTGTGGTCACGGGAAAATATAAATAAATATATAAAAAACTAGCTGTGCCCCGGGGCTTCGCTCCCGTGGAATTTCGGGATAAAAAATAGATTGTAGCCGATTCTCAGACCTACTCAATACGCTCACAAAATTTCATGAGAATCGGTCAAGCCGTTTCGGAGGAGTATGGGAACGAAAACTGTGACACGAGAATTTTATATATTAGATAATATTATAAATATAAGTATAAAAAAATCATAAAATATAGCGCACTTGTTATCCGTAATATTTGTTTTATTTTAATTAGTTATTACTAGACCAAAGTATTATCTAGTAATTACACTCAGATTGTAATGCTGTCTTTTTTAAAAATCATTGCTGTTATTCTTGGTTCCTTGATTTTCGATTTAAAAAGGTACACCACCGACATTATTTCAGTACATACAGTTATAATAACATACCTATCGATTTTTCCTAACAAATTCTTTTGTATAACAGAAAGTAGGGCAAACCTTCCGTGGCTAAGAAAGTGTCTGAAAGCTGCTGTCTATCACAAACATTATTATGAGAAATTTTACAAGAAACGCTTCAGAAAATGGATAATGAGAAGGCAATCCTTTCAGCTTAAGATATCGAAGAGATACTTTGGTGAGCAAATTCTTCTGAAATGTTCGAAGTAACTATTTAAGGATTTTTGTATTCAAATCACAGTCTTTTGAGTCACTTTTCTTGTGGAAATTCTTTCTGAGAGATTTCTTTTTTCTTTTATACAAAATTATATACCTTTGAGTAATAATAACTGATATTTTAATAATTCCGACACAACATTTAGTTTTTTTTTGTTGAACGATCATTTTGTGATAATTTTGTTTCTCTTTTATGGTTTTACAGGAATCATGTAAAAGTAATAGTAACTTATGTTATATATATGGTTTATATCGAGACCACAATCGTGATAATTTTGACTGAACTGCTAGGTATTACGGCTGTCTAATCTCTACGCACTTACCGACATATCAATATCACAGTCCAGATAATAAGTTTCTCATCATTCTCATACCGCAAATCCAGGAACTTACCTGAAACAATGAAATACACATTAATTCAAAATGAAGTAAAAGTAAGCATTTAATTCATGCTGTTACAATTACAAAAACCTACATATATATATAGACTCTTCCCTATTGATATTAGTGGCGAAGGCCCATCGGCTTCCCTTTTAGAAATCCTGCTCCAGCGATCCACCATGCAGATCATGATGGTTTTGTAATTAATTATTGTCACCAATTAGTTAAATATACGTAGATGCGAGGGGGTTGCTAAATAAACAAAATGTTTTATTTGTTGTTTATTATTTGTAAGTTTTTCTTGGTTCGGCTTACTTTCGCCATATTTCCATATTCCATTTATACATAATATTATAATACAAATATATATATATATATATATATATATATATATATATATATAATATTTAAACTGTATTCTAGAACAAACGAACTCTATTAACACGCGCTGTCTTGTGCGTGGATTTGGTACCTATGGTTTGTATTTTAACCTCTCAGGTCCCGGGTTAGAGACACAATAATTGGTTTTCCAATATTCTCTGGACACCGATGTCCAGCTAGCAAATGACGAATTTATTGCACGAACATCTTATTAGGGACTTAATGCTTCCTGCTATTCTCTACGAGAAAATTGGTAACAGTGTCAAAGACAAAATAGACAATAATTTTAAAAGAGTGAATAAAATAATATCCTATATACTTACAACATAGCAAAGGTAAAACAGCAGGCCTACCATCATCTATCAGAAATTATCATGCCTTAAGAAGTTTTTGTTTACGTTTTGTTTTGATTGAAGTTGTCACATTTTTACACACTTCCCACTTTGGAGGCGATGATTGAGCGAAGACGTCACAAAACTTCCGTCAAAAACAAGTTTGTTGAGATCGTAGTACGAAAGAGCATGGTAAGATTGAAACAATACCGCGCTAGGAGATGTCGGTAGAACATATAAGGTTTTTCCAACGTTAACCCTTTGAAAATAGGAACTAATGTTATTACGTGTAGCACTAAAGGACATTTCTTTATTTCCCCCTGAAAATAGTTGAGCCTGTAAATTTTTATGTGCCCCGTTACAGCTGAAGAACGCCTGAGCGATTTCCCGAGAGGGGACCTTAACATTTTCAGTGTATTTTATTACCTATAGGTCTGACGTGAGGTAGAAACAGCGTTTTTCGAATAACTAACAATAATTATTTGCCTATATAGGGTGAAAAAAACCGGCCAAGTACGAGTCGGACTCGCGCACCGAGGGTTCCGTTTAAAAATTTTAAAAATTATTTTTATTATGTGATGTAACTAAAAATTTACGGTTTTCGCAATTTTTTGTTTCTCATGAGGATCAAAACACTCTTGACATCAACTGAGGTATGAGCACTAGGAAAGTCAGAAATCGCCAAAAACTATGACTGAATAAAAGGCGCATACTCAATGCGCCACAGACTATATATCGAGATAGACGGTAAAAGTGTACCTACTAAAAAGTAACTAGCAGGAATAAAATGAATTCAAAACTAAATTAATCCAGAATAAAATCTATAAGAAGGGCCTGTGGCACCAGTGGGGACATTAAAATTTTCATTTCTCCAAATCTATAGCAAAATAGTCCCAGCAACATCAAACTTACTACTCATAGTATTAACAGTAACTTAACAGCAAATTAAATAATGTTAGATTCCTCTTACAGATTAAAGTTATAGGTTTATTAATAGCCCACCGCGCGACTCATGTAAAATGGGCCACCTGAGGGCGGGGGGACAGGTAATGACGTCATTCTGATAACTCCTGCCATAGTTCACGAGACGAAAGGATGACATGTGAATATACTCATATATGGAAATATAAAAGTGCACAGTTACATACCAGCCATTTGGCCTTTAAAATAGCCATGCAGTTACGCTTAGTAAGGTCTTACTTGCCGTGTTACTGGTGCCGTGTGGTCACGGCTTAAGAATACAAGTGTCACCACTCCCTTACATGCCTGGGATGACGTAAGAGTCGACTAAGAGGCTCGACGCATTGAACACCTGTGCGAGTAAAGGAAAACTTGAAACAAACCCTCTACCAACCCGTCTGGCCAGCGTGGTAGCAGTAGGCTAATAGCCTCCTATGAACGCCTCAACAGGCGTGTCCACAGGCTGATGATGGATGGATGGATGGATGTAGGGTTTTACTTTAAATCTCAAGGTCTTACTTTGAAGCGATTAAGCCCTATAACGCTGACCGTGAATCGCGCTTCTCCAGGAATTCTCAACCACTAAGGAACTAGTAATTTCATCTCTAAATAGAGATACAGATTTTACCTCTTCTAGCAGATCCTGGAACAGAATCATGGTGTTAGCTAGGAGGACTTAGTGAAAGTCGTACCACCAATCAAACCGACTACAATTTGTACCCTCCTGGGGATCAAACACGGGACCTCTACTGGATCTGATACCGGTGGAGCTACTACTGGACCATAAGAGCAGGTGTATAGCTTTTATTTTGTTAAATAGTTAGAAACTAGGAATAGAATCACATTTTAGAATGTTTAAATGCTGCAAGATACCTGACTAAAGACCTGTTTATTAGACAGGTTAATTAAATTTAATTTGTCGGTGTTTTAAAGACTGTGCTTTCGAGAGTGTGCTCCGGAGCTGCATGAGCTCATATCACCATCCCTTTTCTTTCATCGGACATCGGACGCACTGCGGGCTACCATCCTTTCTTGGATATTCCTAACTATAGTACCAAGCACTATTCATCAACTTTTATAATGCGTACAACAAAAGTGTGGAACTTTCTCCCTGCATTTATATTTTAAGAGTGACTTAGCCCGTTTTAAAGACAGGGTGAATGGATAAAGAGCAAACACAATCAACATAAAAAAAAAACTACCGGAAAAGTTAAGTAATAATAATAAAAAACAATCAAACAAATGATTTGAGTTCACCATCTGTCCTCACTCAACTGCTTGTATGTATATGCCTTTGTTGTGGCAAACATTTTTTATTTCACGAGTTGTTTGGCCCTTTTCAGACTGCCAAGTCAAATTGCAGAGGAAAATGGCGGTTATTTATATGATACCCGCTATCTGTATGATAAAAATAGCATCTATATTGCCGGAGATACTGGGAGCAATAGAAAGGATAAGTCTAATATTATCCGGTGGATTAACTAAAATAACTTAAGCTTATTTGCCATCAGCCAGCAATTAGTTTTGAAAAGATTAATACAGGATAATATAATAATACCATAAGTAACGCATTGTTTTTGTATTTGTTATATAATTTTGTTTTTAAATGTGATAATAACATAATTAACTTTTTGTATCCGTGTGTGAATTGTGTGTATAAATCCTAATCTGTTAGGCTTGTTAATTTAAATTTTCTTTCATTGTTTAAGTACTTTGTTGTTCTTTTTTCTACTGTTTTTTATTGTATAATTAAGGGGACTCTAGGTTTACTTTTAATCTTACTTTATGTATTTATTATATTTTAAGTAACTGTTTGTTCCAAAATAAGAGAAAATAAATGTTATTTCCTTTTTCGAAGTAAATTGGTAAAGAGATCATTATTAAAATAGCAATTAAATCGGTTTTACTCCTCTAAACTCGAATCAAATCATTGAATATGAATGAGTGGTGTGAATTTCAACGAAAATTCTCTTCAGTTTACTGAGAGAATAACCGTAATTTTAGGTCAACGGACATCCCCATTCGAATGATATAGTTAGCTTGACAAATAATGTGAAATTATTCGTCAAGCCAAGCTAGAAAAGGTATCAGTAGAGTTACAGTTTATAATGTTTATGTGTGCGACATTTTCACGTGAATTGCGCTATATAAGCTTAGACCATATAACACATAAGCCTTTATGTACATACGTACCTATTCTGTAAAATAAAGTAATAAAAGGATAAACTATTCTTTTAACACAGATTCCCAGAGACGACCTCTTTTAAATAGACATACAAACATATTAGCTTTATTAATGTAGGTACATTATTTTCGTAAAACCGGGTAATAGAGGCCGCCCGTGGTTTCACTCGCGTGGTTGCCGTTCCCGTGGGAATATCGGGATTAAAAGTAGCCATAATACATAGTCCACTACTTGAAGTCCCTATATACCAAATTTCATCCAAATCCGTTCAGTAGTTTTTGCGTGAAAGACGAAGAAACAAACTGACATACTTTCGCATTTATAATATTAGTAGGAATAACCTCCATGCCTTCCTTTGTTGAGTTGTCAAATCATCAAAGATCCCGTTTGATAGTAAAAAAAATATTTAAACACAACTTTACACTCATAGGCACACTTCGACGACGCGGATTCCAGATTTGACATTGGTTATTATTATAGTAATTCATATATTAGTTGGCAATTGTAATGCTCGCGACCTTATCAATCATGATTTATCCATACTAAATTTCTATGCGTACTTAAACCAAATTTTTTTTTAATACGAAACAATGTACAATTTGGAATCTTCCCGGTTGACCAGTAGTTTTTTTTGGGAAACGTTTTCTCGAAAGTACTATGATTAAAGAAATAATTTAGTATTACCATACCCATGAATGTTCTATTAGTTGTGATATGAACGTTTTCTATATATCTATTACTTTTTAGGGTTCCGTACCTCAAAAGGAAGATACGGAACCCTTATAGGATCACTTCGTTTTCCGTCCGTCCGTCTGTCAAGACCGTTTTTCTCAGGAACACGTGGAGGTATCAAACTGAAATTTATGTCTAATACTGTCCCTTGGAGCTGTTAAAAAAATCAAACTTCTAAGCCAAAGCAATCAAAAGATACAGCCGTTTATGCCGCAAATTTTCGAAACTCACACGGGAATCAAAACCTACAGGGTACTTCCCGTGAACTTAGAATCTTGAAATTAGGTACGAAGTAAAGTCTTATAGTACAGATAAAGGAAAAACTGCGAAAACCGTAAATGTTTTAGATACATCATATAATAAAAAATATTTTACGGAACCCTCGGTGCGCGAGTCCGACTCGCACTTGGCCGTTTTTTTTTTAATAAAGCTTCATAAAAACTCTATTTTTAAATCGGGAAGTCTCCGTCTGTACAAGAAGCTTTGCCGCAAGACTCTTGACAACGCCACGCTCCAAGGATTTCAAAATCGATTAAGTTTCAGCAAGTTAAAGTGACTCAAGCGTAACACGGGACACGGTACAAAAACCAGAAGTGTTAACTTACCCATTAAGAGTTTGGTACCAGTAATGAGACTTGTTAAAAGTCGCGTAATTTTCCTACCCCGGACCGATGTAGGGGTCTATTCGATTCGATAGATTCGAACTAACTGATATATCGAAGATTTATCGAGTGTTTTTAGAAGTAGTATAAAAATACGATTAAAAACCCTTTGATCTAACAAACGATCTAGAGTTATTACTGACGCAAATTGAAGTCGACTTTATAACTATTTAGGTAAGAGAGTTTTTCGCAAATTGTTATCGTCATCGTGGTGTTTTCAGTACGTTCCGTTTTGTAAACACTGCGCGTACATCAAAAGTTTGACTAATAAAGCGACGGAGCGCTCGCTTCGAAAAGTTAGTTTGCTGTCAGTTGTATACAAATTGTTTTTATAAACACACGTAATATATGATACTGAAAAGTCATTTTGCTCCTTGAATAGAAAATTGGAAAATAAAATAGCTGAATCTATTTGTTTTCGCAATGTTCTGGCATCCTAAACAGTTACCAAATGCAGACGAAATAATGTGGTATTCTTATGAACTTCAGCTGTTACCTACATACATTTTAGCAAGTTCAAATAAAATATTATACAGCAGTTTTTCAGGACACTGCTGTTTGTGTGATGCTTCCATACCTAGAATAAATAAAATCTCATCTATTCTATATCACGAAGCTACCTACGAACTTTGCATTAAAATAAAAACAAAATGCACTTCGGGAGTGCCGGCAGAAGTGAAAACCGCTTAAACGAAACAGCAGGAGCGGGCATGCATTTTAAAGAAAGTCGAAAGAGAGGGGGATAATTACTTCCTCTCCTACGCCGTGCCGGCGCCGGCGGTCTACTCTCCCTCCGTCTTACGAATTTTCAATCAGGGTCACGTGTCCTGACGTAACTTTAATTTTTTTTACCCATCCCAAAAATTTTAAACTCTAATGTGCACAACGCCACTAAAGAAGCTTTCACTTAAAAAAATATATTAAATACGTTATCGAAGTTAGATTCAAGAATCACAAAACAATTTAACTCGTATAATACAATTCCTTTACTATAATTTTATTATTTTGCAGCGAAAGGTCAACCTAAAAATATTCTTTTGCTTTATCTCGATTTTTCTTTTCGCCTACTTCTTCCATAATTATATTTATTGATATTTGAAGCCAATAAGCCTGACAGCAATCCGGTGTCACCTTCATCCCTTTGAGACAAAAAGGTCATAATTGAAGTAAAAGTTCAGCCAACCTTCGTTATTTTGAAAGGACACGAAAAAATTGAATATGCTTGTGCTTTCGCTTGGTATAAAAATGTTATAATGTAAATACAAATAGTGTACCTATCTTAATTGTTTCATGAGCATTTACATAGTGGTCAATAATTATAAGTTATACTTAGGTAGCAGTAGGCTAATATCTATAAACTTAATTCAGGTTCGCAAAATTTGTGACGACTCGATAGGGACTTTGCCGCGTAGAACGCGGCCGAGTAAGGTATCAAATTAAAGGTACTCGAGTCTATTTGTTCCGAAAACTATAAAATATACAAAATGTTAAACGTGATGATCACAAACTGGAATTAAAGATTTTCGCATAATTTGGAATTTTTCGTCAATCGACGAACCCGAGTATCGGGTTGTAACCGCCCTAGTCCTCCTATGAACGCCACAATAGGTGTGAGCTAGGAGAGGCCTATGTCCAGCAGTGGACGTCCACAGACTGATGATGATGATGATGATGATACTTATAGAGTTTTATAGACTGTGGTACAGTCAGGGTACTTCCCGGATGACCAGTAGAGTTTTTTTTAAGGAGCTTTATTATAAAAAGTAACAGGTATACATATAGAAAAGGTTTATATCACAAATGATTGAACATTAATCGGTTTTTCATTAAAATAATAAATTATTTCTTTAACCTTAGTACTTTCCAAGAAAACTCTACTCAACCGGGAAGTTACCCGATTGTACCATATATCATCATAAAACTTAGAGTCGCGTCTCGGTGTGAATTGACGCTTATGGAAGCACTTTGACAGTATTTGAAGGTTTTTAAAATATTTATTTTACTATAGTCTTTTTCAACTAGGATGATTGCTGTGACGTTTCAAGTTTGACAGTTTTAGAGATGTCCTACAATGAAATGCAATCAAAATTTCTATCGATTTTTTCTAAGAGTCAATGAACTTACTTGTGGAGAAACTGCAATAAAATTTTAACTACTTTTGCGACCACGTGGAATCTCATCTCTGGAATATCACCCCATGTAAACATAATATAGGATAAAAAGTATTGTTTGTGCTTATTTATATGGTAAAATAAAACATTACGCTGTCAATGTTAATGTCAGCAGAAATATTTAATTTATAGCATTAAAAAACTCTCTGAGTTTTGTTTTATATAAAATTTAAAGTATCTTCTTTTTCACTGTTATTGACTAATGAACAGCGGCAGTTGTCTCATCTCTAAAAAAAAAATCTATAGTATTCAATTAAAATGTAACTAATAAACAAAGATTTTACTTTGTTTGTCCAGAGGTGTAGCTTTTAATTTTTTTAACTTAATTGTTACAGTAAATAAATGAATTATCAAAAACATTTTTTTTACATAGTAAACGCGAATCGGAAAATTTTGTAGTGTCACAGGAATCATTCTAGCTGAAAAAGACTATAGGTTGAGTAAATTTATTAGCAGCCTTTTACTTACAAAACTTTTAAAACAACTTGTGACTTGCTTCAGCAAACCGTTTCTCAAACTTTTAAGTTTTTACTGTTACGAATATGTAACAGATTTATTACTGTATTAACAACTCATAATTAATTACTTGGATAGTATATAAATATAATATTTAAAATAGGTAAAGGTTGTAAGGTTATGAGTTTATAATCTCTGGAAATACAACTGATTTTGATAATAATCTCATAGAAAAGATACATTATTCCTGCGGGTCTACCATCATCTAATAGAAATCATCAAGTCATAAGGACTTTTGTTTGATTTGGTTTTTATTGAAGTTGTAAAATTTTGACACAAGTTTCATTTTGGAGGCGATGGTTGAGCTATCACATTACAAAACTTCCGTCAAAAAACAAGCTTACTTTAAGAGATTTGTAGTACCAAATAGCATAGTAAGATTAAATATAATTTTTCATAGCGGAACAAACATAGGAATTAATTTTAAACCTTTTTAATAACCGCCTCTGTGGTAACAACCACCGGTATCAGACCCAGAGGTCCCGGGTTCGGTTCCCAGCGGGGGGTATATATTGTATTCGTTTTGGGTGGTGGTAGGACTTGCTGTGAGTATACGGACTAGTTACCACCATCTTATCTAAATCTGACGCCATAACAACAATATTTTCAGCATTGTTGTGTTCCGGCAGTTAGAGATAAGATAGCCAGTTCCTCAGTGTTGAGGATTCCGAGAGAGGCTCGCTTCCATCTTCAGCCTTATCAATACATAACATCAGGTATGATGAAGGCTAAAAATTTTCCCGTCGTGAATAAAAAAATAATAAGTTTACTTTTAAGAGATTAAAAATAACTTTTTAATTTTGCATTTAAAATGCTATTATTGTGTGATAAATATTAAACAAGAAAATAATCCCATCCCGTAAAATTCCATCAGGGCGACATGAGACAAGTTGCTTTTTTCTAGTATATTTTCTTATTTTATATTTATCATATTCAAATTTCTTAGCTGGTGCTGTGATGACCTCCAAATATTTACACCCTCGATAAAATCCGTTCGACCCCCCTTTAAAACCCTTAACGACAACCCTTACCACGGCTATTTTTAATCGAGAAAGCATGTTACAACTTCGTCAACTCCGCAAATACAACCTTACCTTCTGTCAAAGTGATTAATTACAACAATTCATGAGCAAGGCAAAAACGAGGAAGCCATTTTGGTAAATTACTCCGTCACAAAATGGCCGATCTTATAACGAATCGGAAGAGATTAGAACTGTATATTGAAGGCTATTAATTTTCCTTTGAAAGGTGCGGAAAGGTTAATTGCTGGGCTTGTTTAATGAATCAAACGGGTTTGCTTTTTAAAAATCAATAACTGAGCTATGATGTTAGTAATATTTCTTTTTTGGCTGCTATTTTCTGAGTGTGACAAAAATATAGATATTGTAGGACCTACCGCTATCTTACAGGATACACATACATCCGGTTTTACATATTTCAATTAAGGCTGATACAAAATTACGCCTCAGATATTTTCATCGGAATTATTATATCGGATATTTAAGTGTTTGAGATGCTCACGCAGTCAATTATAATCACTTTGTCCTTAGATTATCACTTTGATATGAGGTTACAGTTTTATACTAAGGTCAAGATCTGAAGGTCATACAAGGTCGAGACCTTGTGAGTTTTCAACTACTTAATGAACTATAGCCCTTTTCCGGTCACGCAAGACTACGCTGTTACGTTACTTTGCCCCATCCGTTATGTTGACTGAATTAGGGCTTCCAATACCGGGATCACGGTATTACCCAATACCGGGATCCCAGACTTTTTTAGACATTTTCAATACCGGTATTCAAATGGGACTTCAAAAAAAGGAGGAGGTTCTCAAGGCGACGGTTTTTTTTTAATTTTCCATAATTTTACCATAATTTCGCTAGTTGTTAACAGATTTTTATAATTCTTTTTTTATCTGAAAGAGAATGGTTTATGTGTGGTCCCATATAATTTGTACGAAGATCTGGCTAGTAGTTTTTTCATAAACCAGAAAAATATAATTTACGTTTTGGCAAGTAGTCCTAGATGATATCATTGTTGTGTATGGGCTGATTTTTTGTGTAAGTAATGGCACATGATGTAACTAAAAAAGGCGAAATAAAAAGTTTTTTTTATAAAAAAAAAATACTGGGATACCGGTATTAGTGATTTTATTTTTATTTAGAACAAAACTCACTGCAATAGACTGCTAATCACTGCCGAATTTTACAATTCGGTATTTCGGTATTAATTATAAAATTATAAAACAAGATTTCAAAAGCAGATTATTATCGAAATGATGTTTAGTTACTAAAAGAAATAGTTTTTAGGCTACTTTTGTTTTATTTTTTAATTTAAAATTGAGACGATTCGATTCGAGTTGTCGTTGACGTTTGTTCCTCAGGGATCTGCTGACTCTATTCTTGCTGCATATGAATGACCTTGGCATGAAGTTGTCATGAGATATTAACTTCGGCGACAACATCTAGTTGAAAGCTCAAACTGCGGCAAAAAAGCTGGGCATCCTAAATAGGTGTAAGCGGTATCTCAAGCACCGGAACAGCCTCTTATATAAAGCGCAAATCCGCCCGTGCATGGGAATACTGCTCTCAGGTTTGGTATGGTTTACCAAAATATCAGCTAGCCGCAATCGATTCGGTGGAAAGCAGATAATAACCTGGTTGATATTTCACGTCTGCGTACTTTTATTATGCGCACAGCTAGGGAGTGAAATTCCCTGCCTACGTCTGTACTCTCGGGAGCTACAACCCTGGTATATTTAAATTGTATTCTCAACTGAATATGCGTTTTCGAGGCAAGCTCGCTCCATTTTCGACCTATTGTTAATCTAACGATTCAGAATAAGGCCAAGAGTAATTTAATGTACAAAAGACTAGTTATGGCCGGAATTTAAGCCATATTTTTTCTAACATGATTAGTTATTGTATAAAAAAAAAAGTCTGTTCAGACTGAGGCGTAATATTATTGTTATAAAAAAAGGTAGATTTGCCGAATGAATATGTATGGAAAAATAAAAAAATACTTTTGTCTTGGAAAAAAAATACTTATGCCATTTGAATCTATTACATGGTCTGATTAAAACCCCTAAAGTTATGGGTTAAAACACTAAAACAAAAAAACATTTTATAAAAAAAAACCGAATTCAAAAAGTAAAAAATAAAACTTTTAGAGTCGGTGCCAGCCAAGGCATTCTACATTGCACTTCTGTTAACTATATATTTTTTTGGCCTTAGCTAGCTAGCACCGGCTCCAAAAGTTTTATTTTTTACTTTTATAAATAAATATTTTTTCGATTTATTTGTGGTTCCCAACGTTTCGGCACCCTTTCGGTTCCCGTGGTCATGGGTTGACGTAACTATTTATAAGTCTACCTTCACAAAGTTGATTTATTATTGCGTACGGATACGGTTAGATAAATTACTAATTAAAAGTTAAAAAAAATTACTATAGCAACAATTATTGAGCTTAATATTTTGATTTTGTTTGCTATATAAATTATCAATAGAAAGAAATTAAACTAATGATTTTACTGGCAGTTCACAAATTGGGAGGACTATCGAAAAAAGATACTGCCAAGAAAAATGCGAAAGCGGGCCGACCTCCATCTTTAATGTTTGTTATTTATCTACAAAAAGAGCTAACCGTATCTTTAGGTCTTACAGTGTGTGATTTGGGTTGAGACTTTAATTTATGGATAAGAGGGTCCCAAGCTGATGGTATCTTCCAACCATCATCTCTATTGAAATATGGATATTTGGTGATTTCAATAGCTTCGTTCTGGGGAGGAATTTTTGGCCCTTTTTCAAATCGCACTAAATTGTTGTTTTATTTCAATTATGAGTGCGCAAAGAAACTTAACAGATGTGCTTACTTATTTAAAATTTCCTCAGACCAGCCCACACTTTGTCATGTCTGATAACCTACCCCCTGGCTACCATCTACCCCGGAACACCTGGAATACTTTTAAAAGACTCCGTACTGGTGTCGGCAGGTGTGGACTGAACCGGAGAATGTGGCTATTCTCCAGCAATGATAAATGCGCTTGCAGGGCAATCTAAACAATGCAGCCCATGCTTTCCTGCCCTAACCACCCCAACGCGACGTTAGCGAGGAACTTTAGTGACTTTAACGAAACATAATTTAGGCATTTCCTGTTGATAAGATAAGAAGAAGGAGACCTACTTTTTAGACTTGCTTTTTAAATACATCTAGTTATGATGAAACAAAAGCTCTTCTGCGCAGTTGCACTTAAACACAAATACACAAAAACACACAAACACACACACACACATACACACACACATCCTTCCATGTAAACAGACAATGCATCCATCGTACATAATATATAATCTAACTTGTATATACCCACTACATACTTACTTGCCTATTTTTGTTATTATTTCTACTCAAGAACGTAAATTTTTGATATGAAAAACAAACATGTTAATGTGATTAAAGTGCCAGTGGTTAAGAGGGGAGAGTACTGGTTCTCTGAGATACAGGCCACGGCTTAGTTCAGATACCAGTCTCTTCACAATCTTGTGCTATGTGACTTAATTTTCATGTCAACTTTGTAAACTTATTTTGTAAACGATGAGATTGTTTAGAGAAGAAATAAACAGTTATTTATTTATTATTTAATTTCTTTTTAGAAGTATTTAACGTAAGTAGTATTTGTCAAAACCTAATAACTCAAAAATTAATTGATACCTACACATTTTAGCAATGTTTTTGTGAAATCCGATTTAATTACGACAGCGTTAAGGGGGTGAACATTATCTACACGTCATAGAATGAAAGTTAAATCTGACGTGCTGTTGACTGTACATGTATACAGCGTTCTTTTTCGTCTATCCAAAACCTCAAAATGTTAACAGCAATTTTTTTGCGATCTCAGGATTGCTGCTATAAAAAAAGTTGTTTGTAATGACGAACTACGAATGGTTTTGGGTTAACCTAAAATAACGTTGTATACAGAGCCTACTCTGTATCTCTCGTGTTCAGCTGCCTAATTTGTTTGTTTTCCGGGAAATAAACAATAAGCAAATGGAACCTTTTACTTTACGTAGAAGCTGGAGCATCGCCATTTTATTTACTTACATCTGTTAGCCGAACGAATATTTCGAGGGTTCTCAGGCATTACGGAGAATTATTGAAATACATGGAAACTCGGGAGGTCTCGAGAGACGATTACATATACATTACAATTATTATGTCAAACTCGTGTGGTTTCCGTCCCCGTGAAAAAATTGCGATAAATTTCACTGGCAAGTACTCTCTGTCCGGCAGCTGTTCATACTATCAACCACTCTTCGTAAACACTCCCAGCTGTACTATGACCCGAATTTAATAAATTATAAACTTCGAAAGGGAACTATCTGTCCATCTCGCCCCTTTAAAACAAAGCTGTCACATTGATTTTTTTGCTTCCTGGGTAGCTTTCTTTATAATAAAGTTAATTCTATTCTCTGCTTATATAAATTGACGAGAAAGGCTTGCAAAAAGGAACTTACCACCTGGTTACTGCAATTGAACTAAAATGAAACAGAAGACTTATTGCTTATTAAAACTTAACTGTTCACTGATTCATTCATCAATTTATTTTTACATACGCACGCACGCACTCACACACACACACTAACACTCACTTAAATTATATATATTTTGGTTATGATGTACTTAGTTATAAATCACACACACACATATATATATATATATATATATATATAAAAAATGTTAATGACAATATTGGCTGTTACTCATCATGTCATTCTTCTAGTTAGTGTCTGGAGGTAGTGGGAGCCTGATGACCTGTAACACAGATATTTTATATCTAACTCAGGCATCAGTCTCACACAAACTAAATATGCAACAGCAATAATGTTTTGTAAATTTACTTAAGTTTGTGATGAGAAAAATATTTTTTTATTATTATTATATTATTATTCTGATGTATAGCTAAGCTAGGTATATAACAGAAAAGTTTCATCTAAATCCGTTCAGTAGTTTTTGCGTGAAAGAGTAACGAAAATCCATCCATGTGCGAAAGTTTGTCAGACGATTCAAATCAAACATTTAGAATATTAAAAAGATATAAATAGGATAACGTTTCAAATCCACACTTCTGTGGATCTCTGTAGTCTGGTAGCAACACCACCAGTATCGGAATTAGAGGTCCCGGGTTCGATTTCGGACTTTACATATTTTGGTTTGGGTTAGTGGTAGGACTTTCTTTACGCCTGGCTTGCTACCACCATCTTATCTAAGTCTGTCGAAGTAAAAACAATGTGTTCAGAATTGTTGTGTGCTAGCAGTTATGAGATAAGATAGCCAGATCCTCAGCGATTGAGGATTCCAAGAAAAGCGCGATTCCTTAACACCAGCACCCCTACCGCCTTACTGTCTAGCTTTCGCTCTCACTGATTACCCGTGCTCCTGGAGTGAGTCAACCCATTGCCGTTCCATGCATAAGGGTTTATCTATTAGATACAAAATGAAAACCATAACTTACATACATTAAAATTAATATATTATTAGCTGCAAGTACCAGGATCGCATAGCTAACCAGGAGTTAATTTTTAGATGTTTCGAGTTTTTTATAGGCAGCAGCTTTTTAACTTCATTCCAAATTCCACGGATGATCAATTCTTTGCCTACATCCACGCGTAATGCTATTACAAGAAATAACATTAAGATTAAACTAAAAGATTATTTTTTGTCTACATTATGATAAAATTTGTTTACTGACAAAACACTGTCGGACCTTTAACATTTAAGTTTGATTTGCGAAGAATAATTGTATAAAATAACACATAACTTCTTATTGTATACGTGTATGAATCTAATAGGTACAATTCACAAACCTAAGTGGTTTACATAGTGCTTTCTTGTAAAATATTTATTGTATTTCTGTGTGTGGTAAAAATAATAAAAAAAAAAAACTCTCCCTAGTTAGTTATGCTGCTCTGGTACTTCTCGTTTAATATTTTTATATTTTTTATATTTACGATTATAATACCTAGTGCCATGAAACCATGAGTAATTAAAATTTTATTTGGTTAAGAATAAGCAAATTTACTACTGTTGTAACTGGTGGTTTTCATTATTTTCTTAAAGATACAGTCAGAAGTCCAGGAAACAATCCCTAATGCCATGGAACATGTCATTTTAAATACCTATAGACCCTGTAATGGGTCACCCACACGGTCCACGGGTAAACATTGTTCGCTCTCGGTAAAGCTTTCGATATTTCAAGCCACCCACAATGGCTCTCACTAAACTTTCACATCAAAATAGTGAATCCAATAGATAAATAGAAATGTGTAGGGATTGGACAAAAACCCTATCACTGAAGGGTTTAACGAAGTTTTAAAGCTCGATTACTTTTGCTATAGCGATAACTAGACTGTTAGGCGGTAGACTACCTTCTGATAAAGGCCAAGGCCAAGCCTTTCCCTTTCCGTAGTAGAAAAACAAGTAAATACCTTTTTATTTTGCCTGACTCATCTCCTACGTCACTCATACCCTTTTGTATCTAGTCACTATGGCCCCGGTTCCAAAATACCTCAATATATTTGAACGAACCTGCCAGTCACTGCGTTTTAGCAAATTATCTTGCAAGGTTATGTAGAGGGGGATAAAAAAAATATTTGCCCCTTAAAACTTATACAGGGTGTAACAAAATGCTCAATAAAAGTTAAGAATTATATACCTACCCACACTTTATATGAGGTTAATATACAAATCTTAAAAAAAACGTATGGCGATGATGCTGTCTTGCTTACTCCTGTAAGATGTGATAACAGTGACACGTTATCGATAATAAAATCGTTCCATGAGTTACCTACTGTATTTGAGCAAAATCTGTTCTTTTTAGTCAGACATACAGAGTAACTTTCATATTTGTAGGTACCTACTGTTTCTTTAGAATACAAGATTAAATAAGTTCAAGAACTCACAACTAAGCTTTGACTTGAATCTTGATGCTTTGTAAAGTCTGTGTCAGGTAGGGTTGCCAATTTTACATTCAAAAGTACATTCAACATATTAGCGAAATGCAATGACAAAAATAGTGCCTTTCTTATTTATATTCAAATTATTACGTGGACAACCTATGAAATTGCCGTTTAGTATGGAGATATTTACAGACTATCCTTTTTCCATACTAACGTTATTGCTATAAAATTTTTATGTAAAGATTTTGATAGATTACACAAAATCTACTCAGCTAATTACTGACACAATTGTATGCGGAAAATTAAAAGTTTTGGCTATGTTATAAAGAATTGAGTGTGAATTTCGCGATTTCTGACTTTTCTAGTACTCATACCTCAGTTGGTGTCTTAGGCCGTTTTGATCTTCCTAAGAAACAGGATCGATTAGCATCAAAAAGTAAAAAGAAAAACTTTTTCTACTATGCTTTTTTCAAAATCCGTGAATGCAGTTCAATATTTCTCAAAAAATTAATGATGGTTTTCTACGAACGTTTTCATGTAGCTACACGAAAACGGTTACGGTACCTGCCCTTCGTGAACCGTTTTAAATTTCCACCCTGTATATCCAGGTTTAAAAATAAACAAAACTAAGGCGATTATGTGAAAAATTAAATGAATATAAAATAACTATTCAGTCTTTTCCAGTTATGAGGTTTAACGATCATAAAAAAAATGCCAATTTTATAGGGGGGGCCTAATACACTCACCGGCACATTTAACCGCCCACCCCGTTATTTTCATACAAACTCTCACTTTGCGACTATATACATACATAAAAATGTAAATATATTTCTGCAAAGATATGTATGCTAATGTTTAGGTTAAGCATTCGATTGTCCAATAAGCACTTCAAAGAGTTAAAAATCTCTTCCTTTCCATACCTTCGTTTAAGCAAAGCATTACATTGGCCTGAACGGCCAGAAATGAATGAAGCATTCATTGAAATAAAACATATTTTCACGAATTTAAGTGCAGTATAAATGTAATTAGCTGTGTAGTAGTGTTAGAATAGCATGCCGTGTGGGTGTCGTAAAAGGCGACTAAGGGACTCAGCCTTCAGGAGACGGGCAGCAGCGTCTCCTACAAACTTGGCCATGGCCACCAAGCGTGGTGATTATGGCAAACCCCCCCTTTTGGGGAGGCCTATACCCAGCAGTGGGTGTTATGTGGTTGAGAAGACGATGTATGTAATGCACTATAATAGTGCATTTAAAACACTAAAAGTTGTTTTATTTGAATAAATGCTTCATCACATTTCATGCAATATGATATTTATTTAATTGGACAACCAACAAGATCATACACCTTAAATGCTTGGAATTACAGCTAGTGGTTACAAAAATTGGTGCTGTCTTTATTAAAGGTTGCACGGAAAGCAAACTTGTTAAAAGAACAGTTGGGAGCGTAAGGCGTCCCTTAACTTAAAAAACAATACAGCATTTTCTTTCTAAAGCTAGTAAAACAAGCAAATGCCAAGATGAAAAATTAAGTAGAATTATAAAGAAAGCGTTGCCTTGTTCAGCCAGGCAGACTATAAATTAAAATACGTATACTTAGCTTGATGAGGACAATTTCTTTTTAAATATATATATAGTCATATATAGTAATATATAGCCATAAAGTAATGCTTTACTTAAACGACGCTATGAAAACGGGAAGAGGTTTTTAAAACTCTTTAAAGTGCTCATTGGACAATCGAATGCTTAACCTACTAGTGGCGAAAAGTCCATTTATACTGATTCCCATCGGCTTCCCTTTAAGAAATCCCACCCCACCGATCCATCATACAAGTTAAGAGAAATTTCGGTCAAGTTTTGGTCCGGCTTGCCTCCGCCATAATTTGACCCCTTGCCACTGTAACCTACACATTAACGTACAGATCTTTGCTGAAATATATTGACATTTTTATGTGTAGAGCAGGTTTGTTATAATGTGAGCGGTTAAATTTGCCGGTGTATGTAATTTCGTTGTTGCTTAAAAACTATTTTATAATACAGTGCAACAAAAAATAGTGTTTTGGCAACCCTAATGTCAAGACCTCTTGACTGTCTAAATAGTAGTAACTTTAAAGCCGATTGAAAACTTAAGTTCTTTGAGGGTAGTCGTACATTTAGTTGCTGAGCTTGCAAGTTTAAGACTTACGTCAAGATTTAAATGAAAGCACAACAGCACTGTAATTTATTGCGGTCATAAGACATTTTGAGCAGCTTTCCTACCGGACGTAAACGGAACAACACTTTCCTCAACATTTTTTGTCATTAGGTCCTTGATACTTCCTCGATACTATTTCGATAGTTGTTCATGCTATCGTTACTGATAGTACCGAAAAAAGTGTTGCGCTACAACACGCACGTTGCTATAACGACGTAAAAAAAAACTGCAAAGGGCAATGTATGGCCTGCTTCAGTGTTTTCAAAGGGGGTGACGACGCTTCGCAGTCAGCTTTTAATCTCTTTCTTGTGTTCGGTGATCGTCTCACGAAAGATGTTTCTTGGAAGTGGTGATTCAGTCTGTTAAATTGTGTATGGGTAGCTTTATCCGTTTATGGTATCCCTTAAATGTTCAAAGAAATACTGACCGAAATGATGGCTACTCACTTCCCGGACTGTATAGAGCACACAGAGGAGGAGATGAATACTCTATCCACAGAACACCTATCAGTCGGTGAGGCAGAGGCCGAACTAGTTATCACGGAAGAGAGGCTAAGGTGGAGTATCACCTCATTTCTACCATACAAAGCAGCGGGACCAGACGGCATTTTTCCAAAAATGCTACAAACTGCTCTCAGGTTCATAATGAAAGATCTCCTAGCTCTATACCGGAGCAGTCTAGCAACAAATTACATTCCAAGCGGATGGAGAAAAGTCAAGGCTGTCTTCATACCGAAACCAGGGAAGGCCACATATCAGGAGGCGAAGTCCTTCAGGTGTATCAGCCTTTCCTCGTTCCTACTGAAGACACTGGAAAAGATAATAGACAGACATATAAGAGAAACCATAAGTAAAAGTATAAGCCCACTACATGACAATCAACATGCTTACATGGAAGGGAAATCCATTGAGACAGCCCTCCACAACATGGTAGTCAGAGTAGAGAGATCAACCAAAGACAAAGAATACGCCCTAGCATGCTTCTTCGATGTAGAGGGCGCTTTTGACAAAGCGTTTGCGCATGCCATCGTGGAGGCCTTAAACAGAGAAGGCGTAACAGAACAAATATCAGGCTGGATCACCAACATGCTACAACACAGATCCATACAAGCAGAACTAGCAGGCAGTAAATACACCATTAGAGCCAAAAGAGGCTTTCCCCAAGGGGGATGTCTATCTCCGCTGTTATGGTGCATACTAATAGATGATTTAGTAAAAAAGATTACCGCTATGAACATATACATCCAAGCGTACTCAGATGATGGCCTCTTACTTGTGAGAGGGAAAGTACTAAGCGTGGTCAGAGACATAATGAGAAGAGGAATCATGACAACATTGAGATGGTGTAGGAATAAGGGACTGAACCTCAACCCTACAAAAACCAAACTGATGCTGTTCACGAATAAGAGAAAGGTTGATAGAATGACACCAATAATCATAGAGGACGAGGAGCTGGAAACCGTAAAGGAATTCAAATACCTAGGGGTAATCCTGGACAGCACCCTCAGTTTTAGAAACCACATAAAAGAAACAAGCAAGAAGGCGATGACAGCCCTCATGCAATGCAGAAGAGCCGTTGGCAGGAACTGGGGTATGAAACCCGAAGTAATCCAATGGATCTACAGATCAATCATACTACCAAGAATTTTGCATGGTGCCCTGGTATGGTGGCACAAAGCGCAACTAGAATACAACAGGAAAGAACTCACGAAGGTACAGAGACTAGCCAGCATCATGATATCAGGAGCTATGAGAACTACTCCCACGGCCGCCCTAGAAATGATACTAGGCCTCAGTCCAATAGATTTGGAAATAAAAAAGAGAGCCACAGAACAATGGTTTAAGCTGAAAAGCATAAATCTATGGAAAGGAAGAAACAATGACAAAGGTCATGCAGAAATAGGCAAAAACTATGAGGAAAACCTTTCTATGATATTAGTTAACAACGACCTAATAAATAAGGAAAGGATTTTCGACAAAAAGTACAGGGTAAGCATCAGATCCAGAGAAGACTGGAAAACAGAACAAGACGATCTGGATTGCACTGCAATATGTTACACAGATGGGTCTAGGAAAGAATCAACTATGCTATCGGGAGCTGGAGTATACATAGCTAAACCCGACACAAGAAGAGCCACCTTCAATCTGGGAAAATACACAAGTGTATTTCAAGCGGAAGTATTTGCGATAACGCAATGTGCGCTAATGATTAGAAGTGTGATAAGCGACCACAACGTAGAAAGAATAGTAATATACAGCGACAGTCAGGCCGCTATCAAAGCCCTTGACAAAACGGAGACTACCTCAGCCCTGGTAAAAGAGTGCAAACAAACCATTCAGGAACTCGCAAACCTGGTTGAGGTAGAAATTGCCTGGGTACCCGGACACGAAGGTAACATTGGCAATGAGGAAGCCGATGCACTGGCTAGGAAGGGGGCCGACGAACCGTTCATCGGGCCGGAACCAAGACTGCCAATCTCACACAAAATTACCAAAAATATCATTGAGATCAGGACAATCAAAGAAACCAACCAAAGATGGATGAGCAGAAAGGACTGTAGACAGTCTAAGATCTTCATCAAATCAGTGGACAAAAAGAAAACCAAAGAGCTACTAAAACTGGGTAGGAGAGACATAAGAAACATCGTAGGAGTACTGACAGGACACTGCCCCCTAAACAGACACCTGTCAGTGATTAAAAGAACAGAGGACCCTATTTGTCCACAATGTAGAGAAAAAGAAGAAACAAGCTATCACTTCATGGCGGAATGCCCGATGTACGCATCGCTGCGCTGGGAACTCTTTGAAGTAGACAGGCTGAAAGAAGAGGATTTAAAGCAGCTTACGATAAGCCAGCTCAATAGGTATTGCAAGCGCACAGGTAGGTTCGAGGTCCCGACGCCGGTGGGGTAAATGATAACCCGCCCTCCCCTGATCTCGTCAGGGGACTTTGGGGAACTGGGCGAAATGGTTCCGACTATGGTGACTGATCGCCCGTCCGGCTTTGCCGGCGTCCCTCCTTCTAAATAATAATAATAATAATAATAATCCCTTAAATGTTAAATATCATTATCTTTATATGACAATAGAACGCTATTTGCCACATTAATTTTTGACGCTTGTTTGTTCGTCCCTTCTTGAATCGAACACCAAAATGGCCGGACGCAATCTTTTTATACAAGTATGTGATTTTACTATTGTAACCTTGTAGGAGTTATTCTGAGCAATAAATGTTTTCACAAGTTAAAATACGTGTTTTGATGTTGGTTGTGCCCACCTCCGCTCGCTCCACTTCATCAAATTCTATCACAGTCGGCATCAACATTCGAAAATGAATTCTATACGGAAAAGCGTCCAGTCAGCAATCCAAAATTAAGGCGAATCAATGATTAATATCATAAAAAGGTAAAGTTTGTAAGTGGAAGTGAGAGTACAATTATTACGCTACTCTGAAAAAGTATGGACTTTTTGATACAAAACTATAGCACGGTTACAGTTGTTACAAATCTGGTAATAACATATATATTTCTTCATACCGTTATCTAGATTCGTATAGTTTCAAAAACATGATTTTATGATTTTGCCTCGACACTTTTTCTTTTCGAAAAGACTTTACTTACACTATTGGAAATTGGTTTAACCCTAGAAGCCTAATCTACGTCTGCGAGGCGTACACGAAACCGAATATCGTTTGTCTCTTTCTAACGGTTGAAGCTAGCGCGTCGTGCTCTTTCGCCAACTAAGTGGCCGCCGGGGGCTAGCGTACGGTGTCCGTATCATTAGTAAGTCACGCCATTTTTTATTTATCGAAGTATTGCAAGCCTGCGTGACGTATGTTTAGGCTTTGCGTAACTTTTAACTATGAAGACTGCTCTTAAAGTTTAGCTAGTCTTTTGAAGTCTGATTAGTTTTAATGGTTGCTCTAAGAATAACTAATTAGCGTTAAAAAAAGATAATTTTCTATGAAAAAATAATATGTTTCTGTTGATTTTGAAGAAGTTTATTTTTTTGTTCCAATTTATTCACCTAGTTTTATTTTTGTAATAAATAACTGTGATTATAGTAATTATTCATAACAGTGTTGTTTTATTTTTAGCTTATATACCAAATTAAAATTTGCATTACAAAAAAATACAAATTAAGGCTATTTTTTATATAAAACCTTGAATTATATGTGTACGCCTCTGAGACGTAGGTTAAGGCTTTGTGTACTTCTGAAATAGATTAGGCTTCCACGGTTAATAAGTGGACACCAACAACATTTAGGATCGTATAGAAGCATTTTTTTTAAATCGCTGTAGTTTTTTAATACGAAGTGATTTTGTGTTTTTTTGTTTGTCCTTCCTTTACGCCCTAACTAAGAAGACACCAATCGACTTGATTTTTGATATAGAGTTTGTTGAAAAGACGAAGAATAACATGGGCTTCTTTTTATCCCAAAATTCCCACGGGAACGGGATCCACGCGGGTGAAACTTTGGGCAGAAGCTAGTATTCTATATGTTAGGAATGGTTTAGCTAGGGTGTTAATATAGAGTGTATTTTATTGCGTAGAAGTTGTTTTATTCAATAAACAGTACCTGAATTTAAGATTTGATTTCATACGAGTATAACTGTATTTCCAAGAAAAGAAACGTTAAATATTTAAAACAATAAGCAAACAAACATACTATTAAAAATAGTATTGGAGAATTTCGACGGTGGTGGTTCGCAAGTCTCGGTAGCTCAGTGGTTAGAGCATTGGACCATATTTCCAAAGGTCGTGGGTTCGAGTCCCATCTGAGAATTCACTAGTGGCCGAGTGGTTTTTTTCCAATATTTTTATATTTAAAATTTATCGTAAACATACATATATGTTTATAAATAGAGTGGACGGAGTGCTTCTAAAATAAACCCGGCCAGCTAGGGGGTAACTCCGTTGGCGTAAACTTAATTACAATCCATTCAACTCAACGTTTTTACGTGAGAGACATACTGGTAAAAGCTCGCTGAAAAGCGGAATAAAAATCTTGTTCTAGTTGAGTTTTATACAAAAAGTGTTCTAGTTGAGTTTTAACAAAGATGAACTTATAAAATGATTTCTTCACATGAAAACAGATCTACTCGACTGTTAATGGCTACTCGACTGAAGCAAGAGAGTAACGAGAAAAGGATGCGATTAGTAGAAAAAACCACGAAATCACTTCGTAGTAAATAACTATAGTGATTAAAGCGAATATGAAACTATACGATTCTAAATATTATCGGTGTCCACTAATTAAACCAATTTCCAATAGAATAATTTCAAAATTCGTATTTTTAAGGGATCATTTCGAAAAGAAGAAGTGTCGAGGCAAAGTCATAAAATCGTGTTTCTGAAACTTTACAAATCTAAAAAAGGTTTGAAGAAATATATATCTGATTACCAGATTTGTAACATCTCTAACTTCCTATAGTTTTATATCAAAAAGTACGTACTTTTTCGATACACCGCACACTGTGTAATTTCACGAATCTAGCGGAATTTAAATCAGTTTCTTTATAGTTAATGTTAATATTAGGTACTAAAATATGATTTTAATATACATTTAATATTTTTAGCTGCTGTATGAAAGTTATAAAAATGATACTAATTATTAATTCAAGTCGGTAAGTTCCTAATTTCTCATAACTTAGAAACCAAAGTTTAAAAATTTCACGTTCCTTCACAATAAAAAAATGTATGAGTGTCCGAAATAGGCGCAGCCAAATCGGAGTAATTCTTTTAGATGGGTGTATAAAAAATATAAAAAGCATTTCCAGTGAGATACATGGGGATACATTTTTAAAACTCAATATGAACATTTATTATAAGCCATACATGAACTTTATATAAAAACTAGTACTTTTACCTATAATATGTAATAAGTACTCAGCTTTGAGACTTCTACAGAGACAAAACAATAGAACTCACGACCATTAAATAAACCGCAACAAATAAAACCCATTTTTGGGTAGTAAGGAAAATAGTTTCCCTTGATGACGGGTTGCCAAATCAAATCTAAGGTTAGAGAAAAAAAATCAGTCTTATTGTCATGTCCGGTTATCTGCGTATAATGTGAAGCTATAAACATATTGATTTGCGACAACATTTTTTCTTAAGTGGGTTCCGCTAGATTCCTGAAAATACACAGTGTGCAGCGTCTTAAGGAAATAAAATACAAATATATTAAGTAAACTTTTGACTAGTTTATTGTCGTTCATTTAAGTGACAGGTTAATGTATTTTAAATAATACTTAGGTACTGAAGAAAAGCCAGATTAGCAGGAAAATCTTGCATTTTTCTCCCAGCATTAAATAAATAAAAATATAATTGCATACAAATACACCAATTATCTAGCCCACATTAAGTTTCATAAAGAACTTGTGATAAGGATACTAGATAACGGATAAACATACTTATATATATATTTTTTTAAATACATACATAAGATACATATTAAACACCCAGAACAAGAAAAATAGACATTGGATAATCGAATGCTTAGCCTAAACATTAGCATACAGATCTTTGCAGAGATATATTGAGATTTTTATGTATAGAGTCGCAAAGTGCGCATGTTTGTATGAAAATAACGGGGTGGGCCCTTAAATGAGCCGATGAGTGTACCTTTCGTTTACTGCCTACCCAAACATGGAACCGACTGAATTATTACTAAGCCATGTAGATAGTAAAAAATCGAATCAATTTCATACAAATGGTACATTTTATTGCAGGGCCATCAGTACTAATAAAGTAGAAGCACAAAGTACGTAAGGCGGTGGCAGGCTCAAGCAGAGAGGAAACTCAGTACAAAATATAATTTCTCGCATGCACATGACGTTATATTTACAGGTGGTCTCGGGGGCTTTTAGCATTTCTATAGAAACTCTAACGAATTAATACGTACAGCTTCGGAAGAATTCGGGCAATTTAGTATCACTAGCGAACCTAGCGGCAGGAGGCGAACAATTTCGCTACTAAACTCGTAATGAAAGCTATTACGACCAACAAACAAAATGGTAACCCCAGGGTAACCCCCATGCCGCTATGACGTATGAGAAACGAGCTGTGCTAAACACTGGATGGCAAACAGAAATATTTTACAACTAGCAGTTAGCCAGTTCCTCAGTGGTTGAGGATTCCTGGGGAGGCGGGCTACCACCTTCAGCCTTATCATTACTTAATATCAACCCGATTCCTACAACCTTGGTCTCTTCAAGGCAAAAGTGAATAGACATTCCCTGGGCAAGCATGTTATACCTTAGACCACATTCTGTTTACTATGCACGATGGTGGTCAAATACCTGCCCAGTTACCTGTAATAAAAAATAATAATCAGGTATGATGAAGGCTAAGCCTCCCGGCTGTGTAAAAAAAACAACGGGTTGCACTTCGGGAGTGCCGGCAGAAGTGAAACCCGCTTAAACGAAACAGCAGGAACAGGTATACATTTTCGCCGCGCGGTAGAAAAAGAGGGGGATATCACTTCCTCTCCTAAACCGCACCGGCGGTCTACTTTCCCTCCGTCTTACGAATTTTCGTTCAGGATCACGTGTGCTGACGCGACTTAACATTTTTTACCCATCCCAAAAATTCTGATGTGCACAACGCCGCTTAAGAAGTTTTCACTTAAAAAAAACAATTTGCGAAGAGTTGCGACCATTGTCAATAAAATTCGATAATCACAACTAAAATTTACATACAGTTTCAAACCTACTGAGTCGGGCAAGTAGTTTTTCGAGTATGGCGGGAGCTGGCCTTCTGATCACTATTTATTTTGTGGCAGAGGGCATATACGACCTACGAAGTTATATCATCATAAAATGGGTCAGTCTGGCCTTTCGCGGACCTTTCGTATCGATTGTATCAGATAAGAAGCAATATATTACATGTTTACTGACAAAAAAGGTCTACATTTTATCAAGATATAGTATTTTCTGTATGCTTGGAACCTTGATAAAACGTGATGAAATTGTTACGTACGAATTCATGAAATTATAATTTTGTTTGCACGTACATTTGAAGGTTCAGTGAACGGGTAAGCGTTTTATTTTTAAAAATAAAACATCTAAATGTTATCAGGTAGGGTGGCAAAATATATATACTTAACATAATTATATCTTCCTTAAATGTTTGTAACCTGTTATTTCAGTAATCTTTTTGTTCAATATTACATTTTGTGTCTTCACACAAGTTGTGTAGTTGGACAATATTTACTTACTGATATTATTTTATCGTATTTTATCGATCATTTTTGGGTTCATCTAATGATGGAAAATTACAAAGCTTAACCTAGGTAAAGTTTGTGAGGATGTTTGGATGGATGAATGTTTCATACTTTTTCACGCAAAAACTACTGAACGGATTTGGTTGAAATTTGACACACAGTAGATAACCTGGTTTCAAACATACTTTTTATTCCGATATTCCCACGGGAGCGGTAATGCGGGTGAAACCGCGGGCGGTGGTTAGTGCTAAGATCTTTTTCAATTCGACGAATCTGTATGTATTTTAATTTGACGAATTTTGCGTATCTTTACCGAAGAAATCTTTATCGACTTCGGTTTTACGTAGGTTTTTCAGAAATTTAATTATTTATGCCGAAATGAAATGTTTTTGAGTTACATAAACAATGTTAAAAAGAGAAACAGGTTATTTTCTGATTTATAAATACAAATAAAACGTTAAAGATTTATATTTTGTTTTACCTTTGGAAATGAGCGTGAATAAGTTCAGAACAAATCCTGCAAGCTTTGTAATTCCAATGATTAAAGAAAGCTTCATTCAATCTATCAAGATTTCCATAAGATTAAAGATAATTTATTTCTCCGATGTTAGAGTTCGGTAGGTATCTATCTAATATTGATCCGCACCACCTTTGTGAATGTTCATTAATAATGAATGGGAACGTATGATGCAGTAAATATATACGGTTGCCTCTTTGTTTTTAAATACTACAGGGTTGTCTCTTTGTTTTTAAATTTAGTAATAGTGACTAATATTGAAATAAAACATCAAAACACGCACTTCTTACTGATACATTTAGATTTAAAAAAGGAAGAGAAGAGACTGTAATCTGTGGGCCAAATTTGTAAAAAAAAATGGTATATGGTAAACGGACAAGTGCGAGTCGGACTCGGCCACCGAGGGTTCCGCACATATTAGGAGGTACCTACATAATATAATAAGAAGTTCAGGAATCGAGTTTCGCAGGTTTTTTCGAATTTTTCCTGAAGTTTCAAAACTAAAGATTTCATTACTAGTGTTTAGTTTTCAGTTTTGCTCTTGTACTTGTATTAGAAGATATTACTTGCCAAACATAGCTCTGGGTTAAAGGCAAGTACCCTATGAATTTTGATTCCCTTAAGAGTTTTTGTGACATAAACGGCCCTACCTTTTTAAAGTTAATATAGAAGTTTGATTTTTTCACACACTTAAGAGAATTTTGACCTGAACATTATGGCTTTAATTTCATTTCGATACCTCCATGCGTTTCCGTGTTTTTTTATGAAATTCAGTTCCAAAAACTAAAGATTATATTTTTATGATTTAATTACAATTGTATAATATTTCGATATTTTCGTGTATTCGTAGTGCCAAATTTCATAGGTCAAAGGGGAAGTACCGTATGAATTTTGATTTCCTTAAGAGTGTCGAAATATACGTTTTTTTGCGACAAAAGCGGATTTTTTTGCAGCTTAAATAGACTTGACCTGAATATATGGTTTTTATTTCAACTCAATACCTTGATGCATTCCCGAGATAACGGACGGACGGACAGACAGACAACAAAGTGATCCTATAAGGAACAGGATCATTGGACCGGATTTTTAAAGGTCGTGGGTTCGAGTTCCATCTGAAAATTCACTTTGTGAGTTGATTTTTATCCAATATTTTTCAATAAAAAAATTATCATATGATCCTATAAGGGTTCCGTTTTTTGTTTTGAGGTTCGGAACCCTAAAAAAACATTGTTATTTCCTCGTAAAATGTATGTACGAATGTTTTCCATATGGATCGGTTACATACTCTTTGGTATGCGAAAAACTTTTCCTCTTTTATATTATGAAAGATAAATCTTTGAAAAGAACACAATGACACTTGACACTTCGCTCAACGAGTGTTGACTTTTCTCATTCGATTCGTGTTTGCCGATACATTTTGAGTGCTTTGCCGATTTCATTATATTTTCAGCGACCACTGCTGTTTTCTTGTCCCATTGTCAAAACTTGCAGCGTCTTTAGGTGATTACATAGGAAGGTTACGACTTTGAGAAGAAGACGACTTTAAGAAGATGACCACGTGGTCTTAATTGATGATGAAGTATTTCCCCATTGTAGATTTTTTTTTATTATTAGGTACATCGACGACTGGTACGGTAAAAATAATAATAAGACCAACTTAATAAACCTGTTCTTTTTTTGTTACTTTTATCGTATGAGTATTAGTGGCCACCTCTGGTGTCAGAGTTTATCAAGCCGCCTATAAGGCCTCTGACTTGGCTTGACGACTGTAATCAGATGACAACAGCCGGGACCGACGGTTTAACGTGCCCTCCGGAGCACGTAAGCCCTCAGTTGTAATGCCACTTTACGGTCACCCATCCGACACCTGACCGGACCGAACGTTGCTTAATAAACGTGATCGATTACGATCAGTCTATCCACGAGCGCTTCAAATAATAAACCTATTTTATTAAGTTCATAAAAAGTTACTATAAGTAGTCATAGTGAATGATAATATTTATTGCTTCATTTCGTACATTTTGGTCTTAGAAGTAGGTACAGAATAGCTCGCAATATGAACCCTGCAAGGGCGTTGCAAATCTTTATAACTAAATAATAATAAAATTTTATAACAGTTTTTTTTTATATTAAGTACAGATTTTTCTGGATTACAATCTAGATTAAGAACTGTACTTACATTGTTACATATTGTAGCATTAATTCTAATCTGTTTCTTTGTAATAAATAAAAATAAAAAATATTTTTTTATTCCAAGTTTGTTAATTTTATCTAGTACAGTCAGCAACGAAACTTGCCGAACAAAATAACGTTACAAAAGACACTAGACACATGAATTGTACATAAGTTACTGAACATAGTTACAAACAAAATTCCATTTACATTTTAAATTTCCAAAAGTAGCTACAGTATATTTCCAAAAGTGGCCGGACATTATATTTTCAAAAGTGGCTGGACAGTAGACTTCCAAAAGTGGCTGGACAGTAAACTTCCAAAAGTTGCTGGACAGTATATTTCCAAAAGTGGCTGTATAGTAAACTTCCAAAAGTTGCTGGACGTAGTATCGCCTAAAAGTGATTTGTTAGATCATAACCGGACCAATTTTCGAATTTAGACTGATGACAATCATCGAAAAAAGTACAGCACTGTCATATAATACATTTGTCTCTTTAATTTTGGTCGTGACATCATTGACATGTCATTTGTTTATGCCAGCCTCTCGCTTCTTACACTTTTTTACTATTTTAGATTTTAACCGACTTCAAAAAGAGGAGGTTCTCAATTTAATTGTGTTTTACGACATTTATGAATAGATTTTACAAATTATTTTCTTTAATGGATAAAAGTTACACTCCAAGGGGTGGTGGTGGCTTTATTCAGAATTGTAGAAGTAAGTTTTATAAATTTTCAATTTAAATTTTCAAATAGTTTGACTTTTTCGCGGTTCAAGGTTTTTTCGCGGTGTTACTTGTAGATCGTTCCTATAGCTCCAATTTATACCCACTGAAATATTTGATATTAACATGACTGAATTCAATTATTAATGTCTACTTACGTCTATAACATAATTTCATTTTTTTATATTTTTTTTATTTCCTAGATATCGCGTTCTCAGAAATGCGTATCGATCGGACTGTAAGATCGAAAATATCGTTCTACCTGTCGACTATTTATGATGATTGTACACATATTTATGACCTTGACTGTACTAAAATGTTCAGCGACTTTTGAAGATGACTGTATCAAACATGATATTTAAATGATTTACCTTAGTTAAAATTACTTACTCAGTCGGGCTTATCAAAATCGAGTCCTACGCTTCCTATTTTCTCTTATAAAGAGTTTTCATATTCTAATCTTCCTAGCTTTCTAGTTTATTACAAGAGATTTTTCCGTTGAATTTTTTGTTTTCTATTAAACCTTTTTTTGACAAATAGCTATTCTTCTTTTTTAAATTGCATATTTCACACACATTCTTTCTATATTTTGTTTTTAATTATGTCAATATGTGTTTATATAAGTAAAGTGGCTGCAATCGCTACTTAGAGGAGATTATTGTAAAAAATATGTTCAGCAAGTTTTGAGTAGTATACATATCAGTGAATTTATGTAGTCAGACTTGTTCAGCAAATTTTGATATTTAACAGATCAGGCTAATTATGTAATTAAACATGTTCAGCTACTTTTGTAAAAATAATGTACATCAACCTTTGGTATTCCCAAATGTCTACGGACATTTGTACAACAGCCTGTTCAGTTACATATGAACCTTTATAGTGTGCAGAGGTTTTGAAAATTTGGATGTGTTCATGGACTTTTGTTGCTGACTGTACAACACGAACAAGCAACATAATGCCACCGAAATGTCTTTATAGAAAATGCTGAAAGACAGAAAACGCTCACCAAAAACATAAATATTTCATACCCTAACTTGTGTGATGGTAATAATCGGTTCCCATATAAACTTTCATCCCCAAATCCACCCTCTTCAACTTTATTTTCGTGATAAAGTAGAATATTTCTATTTCTACGGTTCATTCATCTTATTTCATACCAAAATTAATAAAAGTGATATCGTATGTTCGGTCGTCAAAACGGTGAATATGGTACCGATTTTTGCTGTCTTTTTATCTTTGCCTCAAGTTGTTATCAACAAGTAATGTGTTTAGAACAAAATGAGGTGCTTTTTTAAATATTTATAGTTATTTTTACTATTATTTCTTTGTTTTAAATTGTTTAGGAAAGTTTGATATCCAAATAAACGTCGCTACAGTATTTTTTTTCGTAATTTAGTTCTTAACAGTTATCACAACCTCCCCGTTGTTTTTTTTTGTGTTTTTTTCTTTGTGTCGAAAGATAAGGATCTTTGGGCACAAAGTTTTTTTTTTTTTTTTATGAAGTACGGGGAGTCTCTTAGCCTTCATCATACCTGATGTTAAGTATTGATAAGGCTGAAGATGGAAGCGAGCCTCTCCCGGAATCCCCAATCACTGAGGAACTGGCTATCTTATCTTTAATTGCCGGAACACAACAATGCTGAAAACATTGTTGTTATGGCGTCAGACTTAGATAAGATGGTGGTAGCTAGCCAAGCGGACTTACATCAAGTCCTACCACCAACCAAACCTAATACAATATGTACCCCCGCTGGGAATCGAACCCGGGACCCCTGGGTCTGATACCGGTGGTTGTACCACTAGACCACGGAGGCGGAGATAAAAACAAGGTAATATCCCTGAAAATTTAATTGCCAACCCTATTTATAATGATGAGAAGTTATCACGACACCTTATGTTTATGTCATTCGTGACATTTTTGTATTATAATTGGAAACCACAAAATTACCCTTACACCTAATAATAACAACCATTTGTCAACTTCTTAAAGGAATTGTCTTTCTTTTCCGTTAACGTTTTAACATTTAATTCGTGTGTTAATCCTAATACGTATTAAGAGCCTTTGTTCCCATTTTACCTATGCCATGCACGGATCAGAGTAAGTTTTGACATACCTAAAGATAAAAAACGCCAAGCGTTGTTTACCTCTCAAAAAACGATCTTTTTCCCCACTCTTCGCACTGCGGACAGCAAAGCAGTGGAACTCTATCCCTGCGTCTGTATTTCCGGGTGCTTATAACCCGTCCGCTTTCAAAGCAAGGATGAATAGGCACCTACCATCTAGCTGCTCAACCGTGGAACCTGTCTTAGTGGACTTGACTAGAATCAAGACCCATTCAGAATAATAACAAAAAACCGTCATCTGTCAGTGCTTAAAGGTATCGTCACTGAGCATTTGTTTTTAAAGTATCCTTTGTTCACATTGTGGTATAGGTACAATAAATAATTGAGTATAAGTAACATTATCTTTCGCAACGTTAATACGGTCAGCTAGCTTCAAATCTCATACCGTCGGTGGGCTGTGAAAACCTCGTAAGTCGCAAAAGACTGCCTGATTTTGTATGGAAGGTTGCGTCTTTTTTTTTCGCGCGGCTATAAACCAAGCCTTGTTATTTTGGAAACATATAAAACCGACCGAATGTTTAACTTGGCTTCTCACAAAAAATTTCACTACACGGTTTTTTACATCTCTTGTAAAATTTGGAGTATTACACATGAGAGGTTTTCACAGCCCGACGACGATACGGAGAAACAGCCCAGATAGATGATAGATAATATAAGATAATCAATACCTACAATAATTAGTAGAAAACGAAAAATATGCAGCACAATTCCGCAAGAATTTGTGCTTTCTTGCGGAATGGTGCTGCATATTTTTCATTTTCTACTAAGATATAGATTTCCGTCAAGTAACGCCTGATTCAATCAAATACCTACAATAATTGATAAAAACTAAACGAACGATGTAAACGTACGAAAAGAATAGGTACCATAGTTTGGCAATAGTAGGTAAGCTGCATTTTAAAGTTCACTAATACTTTATCGCTAATTTAAAGCGATATACGAGTATTTGCATGTCATTTAATCGTGGTGCATGAGACCTGCCTCATTTATACTTAATTTTATAAATATTGTTTGGACTTCATGTGGTCACGCAAGCATATACCTAGTGCATTCTTTAAAAAATGATTTTGTACCGTATAGTTCCTTGATCTATTTCTGTATTGTCTGTTAGTAGTAAATCTAAAATAAGTGACAATCAAAAAAAAATCTAGCTCAAAATAACTTGTGCTATGATTACAAGATAGCGGACAAACAAACATACATTTTTTTTTATTGTAAATAAATACATAATATACCATGATAACACAAATATTTGTTTTCATACGTACATCTTATGTTTTGGCGCGCACTGTTCATTGAAATAAAACAACTTTACGGATATCAAACGCGCTATATTTCACGAACTAAGTTGTAGTTGTTGAACTAAGTCACGGGATGACTGGTCAGTCATCCCGTGACTAAGTGACCTTGGCAGCTGAAAAGGTGCCGAAACGTCGGGAAAACCAAAAAACCCCTAAAAACCTAAAAATACGGACAGTTACAACTAAGTTCGTGAAATATAGCGCGTTTGATATCCGTAAAAGTTGTTTTAATTCAAATATTTGTTTTGTCCGGGATTCGAACCCGGGACCTCTGCGCAGATATCCCTAACTCCACGCAAAGCGTTGTTGTTTGACGACTCAAACATCTTTTATTATAATAATTTATCTACAAACTTTTCATTTAGTTATATGAAACAGTTACCAGGCATCCTTTGTTACAAAATGCTTTGAATTCTCTGTTTGCAAGACTGGTATTATACTGGTCTACCTCTTCGTTTAATATTCTTTCAGTTAGTAACTTGGCAGTTTGTAGTGCAGTTGAATAATTTAGTAATTTTTAATGCAAGTTCTTACTCTGACATTTCGCATAGACATGCTCGCTTAAGCCTTTTTATTATGTCAGTGACTAATTGACCATTTAATTATTATAATTCTTATTCATAACTTAATAATAACGTAAAAAATCAGTCTTGAAGTTCAGTCAACAACACCCACGGTGTACACGCACGCATTGTGTAAAGCACAATGACCTTGAGAGCGCACTTACGTCGCTCGTAATAGCGGCGAATTTCGTAGTGTAAATGTAAAACAGTACGTGCCGTTAACTGTACTATCAAGCTCTTATAATATTTTAATACAATAAAGTTATATTTTTTGTACTGGTATCGTGGTAATTTTTTGTATCGATATCGGATTGTGATGAATATTGATATGAAAATGCAAAAGAAAAAAAATTTCATTAACTTATGCCATGGCTTTTTTTATATAATGTTAAAAATAAATCGCAATAAATTAATTTAGAGTAACACTAGTCCGCCCAGCTTCACTCGCGTGGTTCCCGGATAAATAATATCATACGATTTACTTAACTTTTTATTGCGATATAATATTTTATTCTATTTAAAAAAGGCATTCCTAACTCACAGCAGACAAAGTAATAAGTATAAGTTTCTCACATTAGTATAGATAATATCAAATCGTAAACCAGGCGTTAAGCAAACTTCAACACTGTCTTCTTACGAACAATTCAAAAAGCGCTTACAACAAATAATGGAAAAAAAATATTTATGCGAAAAGAATTTTCTGGGAAAGCTTTTTCACAAATGTGGCGACGTTGATAAGTGAAGACATATGCCTGTGGAAATAGCTTAATGTTAAGTTTGCTTGCGAGACAATGACATATTACACCTCTTTGGGGAACTACGCGTTTTGCATAATGATCATATGTGGTGTTTTTGTGTTATTCTTGGTAACCGCTAGCGACTTCATCCGCAGGCTGAATATCTAACTCGCGACCAGTCACGACTACGGAAAAGGTCGCTGTCAAACATGATATCTGTCAAATATGACAGCCACTGCTTCTGACAAACAACTAAGAAACTAAAAAGTTCTGTTCACAGAATACTTTTCATCATCATCTTCATGTTTTTTGTTATTAAAAAAATACTCTGTGACCCAAAACATAACTAAACTTTAGGAAAACTCTTTTTACTCGTATATAATTTGTATAAAATGGAAATATTCAAAGACTATTTAATCACTATGAAATGTTACCATAGTGTGGTGCATAGCCCAAAGCCATGGCAGAATAAAAAAGTTAAAAAAATAAATTGTGATTTTAAAAATAAAGAGTTCGAATTCTGCAACAAGTTCTGCTAACAAATATTCTAATAGTAAACAACTGTTTTATTTTATTTATTACCAAACAGCTATTAGAACAGTGGTGACCCACCGACGCTGAGAAACCTTAATTATGGAAGAACAAATATTAAGTGCAGAAACCAGCAAACTTGACCTAGCAGCTGTATCACTACAATCGAGATTATTGCTATTTTGGCGGGAATATCCTCAAACATGGTTTATACAGTTTGAAGCTGTTGTAGACCCACTCAAGACATCGGATGACCAAAAATACCGGTATGTGCTCCAACAATTGCAATCGGCAGATTTGCAACATTTGACTGATATTTTATACAAGCCGCCTGACACAAAAAAATATCAAGTTTTAAAGGATCGACTTCTTTCTGTCTATGAACAGTCGGATGTCAAGAATTTTCAAAAATTGATAGGGGATTTAGAACTCGGCGATCAGAAGCCTACTCAGTTACTGCGGCGAATGAGAGAGCTTGGAGGCAGCATGTTAACCGAAGAAGGTTTAAAAGTGGAATGGCTCAACAAGATACCTTCTCAAATACGAGTAGTTTTGTCTGTAAACAGCGAATCAACACTCGACACGCTTGCAGCTATGGCCGATAAAATGACCGAATACTCACAACCAGCCCATATAGCCGCAATGTACAAGCCTATCTCTGCACCTTCGACTTCACAAGAACACGCAAGACCTATTCCAGACATAAACGTTATACATTTTGAAATCCTGTCGAAACAAATAGAAAAGTTAACATTAGAAATAGCAGAGTTAAGGAGCAGACCGCCATATCATCCACACTACAATTTCCGTCCCCGTTCACGTTCAAACTCAAGAAGATCATAGTGGATCAAGGAAGAAGCCCGAAAGTGATACATGGCTATGCAGATATCATTACAAATTCGGCGACAAGGCAAGGCGATGCGAATCACCGTGCGCGAGAAGAGACAAGAATCCGGAAAACTAATATCAGCATCGACCGTGGCGGAAATCGGTGCACTTAACGCAAGCAACCGCCTATGTGTATACGATCGTCACACAAGAGAGCGTTTCCTCGTAGACACAGGCGCCGAAATATCCGTCCTCGCAGGAAGAAACAAAGGAAAGAGATCGTTGGACAACACCTACACACTCTACGCAGCCAATAACACCCGGATTAAAACTTATGGAGACAAGACAATAGAGTTGGACCTGGGGCTGCGTCGTTGTTTCCGCTGGACATTCATCATAGCGGACGTGAAAACTTCAATCATCGGAGCCGATTTCTTACGTCATTTTAAAATTCTCGTCGATCTACATAAGAAGAAACTACTAGATGAAGTCACCAACCTCTCCATCAACACCATGTCAATACGAAGCGAAGAACCAACAATTTACGTCGTAGACAAGTCACATCAATACTACGACTTACTCACCAAATATCCAGAAGTTCAACGACCTATGTCAACGAAACAAGCACCTTCACACGACATTACGCACGAACTACAAACAAGAGGATCGCCCCTTTTCGCCCGACCACGCCCACTACCACCCGATAGATACATCGAAGTCAAGAAAGAATTTGAGAGATTGGTTGAGATGGGCATATGTAGACCTTCACGTTCACCATGGGCAAGTCCGATCCATGTCGTTAAGAAGAGCAACGGACAGCTACGTATCTGCGGCGACTACCGTCGACTAAACGCAATTACGATTCCGGATCGATATCCAATTCCAAGAATCCAAAACTTCACCTTCAGACTACACAATAAGAAGATATTTTCCAAGCTTGACATTCAAAAGGCGTACTATTGGATCAAAATGAAAACAGAAGAATATTGTCAGAAAACAGCCGTTACCACACCGTTTGGGTTGTTCGAATTTACGAGGATGACCTTCGGATTAAGAAACGCAGCCCAAACGTTCCAGCGCTTCATCAATCAGATACTCGCCGGCCTCGAAGACTTCACTTTCGCCTACATCGATGACCTACTTATATACTCCAATACAGAAGAGGAACACAGACAATATATAGACAGCGTATTACACCGATTAAATGAATATGGACTCAGTATCAACATTGAAAAATCTGAAAAACAAAAAAAATGAACTTCTTGGGCTACGAAGTGTCGAAAGAAGGCATAAAACCACTCGAAGATAAAACCGAAGCAATCACTAACTACCCACAACCGAAAACAATAGAAGAATTACGACAATTTTTTAGGAATGATCAATTTTTATCGCGATTGCCTACCAAAACAAGCAGAAAAACAGAAGCCACTTAACAACCTCCTACATAACGCCAAGAAAAAGGACAAGACTGCAATCACGTGAACACCAGAAATCGTGGAAGCTTTTGAGAGTTGCCGTGATAGCATCAAACAAGCAGCGACGCTCTCATACCCCATACCCGGCGCGGAACTAGCGATTATGAGCGACGCATCCGACATAAGCATGGGCATATGCATGGACATAAGTACTGCAACAAAATGACAATCACAGCTGGAAGCCACTAGCATTTTACTCGAAGAGCCTGAGCGACACCCAAAAAAGGTACAGTGTATATGACCGCGAACTCTTAGCGATATACACTGCCGTCAAACACTTCAGAAAGTACATTGAAGGCATGAATGTCACAGTTTATACCGATCACAAGCCCCTCGTGTATGCGCTTACGAAACCGCCAAGCAAGAACGATACACCGCGAAGAGAGAGACAACTACACTTCATAAGCCAGTTTTGCAACCAAATAAAATATGTAAAAGGATCTGAAAACACCGTAGCAGACGCATTATCCAGAATAGATGAGATTCAATTACAATCCGCAATAGACTTCAGTAAACTATCAGAAGAGCAACAGAGTGACATCGAACTGAAACTATTGAAAAGTCAAGCAAACTTGAAATTCGCAAACATCACCTTACCAGGTGTATCTCAAGAAATAACAAATGAAATATCAACAAACAAGCCACGCCCATATCTGCCTGCAACATACAGAGAAATAGCATTCAATGCGCTGCACAATCTTAACCACCACGGCATCCGACAATCAAGAAAAAATATGACAGAAAGATATTTCTGGCCGAGCATCAACAAGGACGTGACTACATGGGCAAGAAACTGCATTGACTATCAAAGAAGTAAAATACAGCGTCACACCAAAACTCCATTCGGTCAATTTGAAAACAGTTGCAGATTTGACCATATACATATAGACATTGTCGGACCGCTCCCACCATCAAAAGGTAATAGATACCTACTGACAATGATCGACAGATGTACCAAATGGCCGGAAGCCGTAGCACTCGCAGACATAACAGCCGAAAACGTAGCGCAAGCGTTGTACGAAACATGGATTACACGCTTTGGCTGTCCCCTACGTATAACAACGGACCAAGGGCGCCAGTTTGAATCTACACTATTTCAAGCACTAATGAAAAAACTGGGAGTACACCGAATACGAACAACCGCCTACCACCCGCAAGCGAATGGTCAGATTGAACGCCTACACCGCGTCATCAAGACCGCACTCATAGCAAGAGGAAACAGTGTCGATTGGGCGAACGAGATAGCAACAGTTTTAATGGGAATCCGAGCAGCAATACACAGCAAAACAAACGTCACTCCGGCTGCGATGACATATGGAACCACTATACGACTACCTGGCGACTTTTTCGTACCTACAAAGTCGAATGAGGACCCGGCAGACTTCACACGCAAACTTACCATTACTATGGCTACGCTATCGCCATCAAACGTTAAGAGCAGACAGCAGCGAACACCGTTTGTGCACAATCAACATGTTCGCACGTATTTTTAAGGCGAGACGACACACGAAAGCCATTGACCCCGCCTTACGACGGACCGTATGTGGTACTGGAACGACACGAAAAGTTTTACAGGATACAGTTAGAAAACAGAGATGCAGTGGTTTCAATAGATAGACTGAGACCTGCATTCGGACGGATCTCTTGAAGGGGGGTAATGTGGTGCATTGCCCAAAGCCATGGCAGAATAAAAAAGTTAAAAAAATAAATAGTGATTTTAAAAATAAAGAGTTCGAATTCCAATAGCACAAGTTCTGCTAACAAATATTGTAATAGTAAACAATTGTTTTATTTTATTTATTACCAAACAACTATTAGAACAATAGCAACGCTAAATTTATTAGCGATCGCATACCGTAATACCAAATCAGTGTGACGATATCGAAATATTTCAGGAATGACGATCTGTCATGCATATTGAGATAATCAGCCTGGGCTGGACATTCGTAAAAACCTTTATGTCAGGTTGCACGATGCGGGATTTCACGCCTGAGGAGCATGATGCCGCCTTCTTGAAAGAGGAAACTAGCATTCGTGAAGCGTTCGCACTACGTTCGTTTTGGTTATGTTCATGCACGCATACGAGCTTTTGAGAAGAATCTAGCGAGACGCATTTCTTGTGCGTGAACTCGCGTCGTGTCGACCAGTCATTAGGAATACATGATAAAACTACTCTATTATTAATTCCACGATATAAACGACTGTGTGCCAAAACTGCAAACAACTGCGCGAAGACATTTGGATGGAATAAATCCCTTGCAGGGTTAATACAGCGTCAAAGGAGCAGCAGGTGAAATGTTTAAACAGCACTCTCATAAGCACAGAATTCTGTTTTTATATATATTTTTTTTATAGGCAGTAGATTTTTAAGTAGATATAACTCCTGGTCAACTATGCGAACCTGGTACTTTCAGCTAAAATATTTTAATATAACATATTACAAAGTAACATAATACAACAAATACAATTGGATCGAATTCTCAGTCAAAAAGTACGTACGTACTACCTGTGGGGAATTTCGTTCTCTATATTACCACCGTGTATCATGAACTAAGGATTAAAGTGGACATAAGTGGATTATGCGCAACATGGATTAAAGTGGACAAAACAGTGCAAAAGATCCATTAATGGATCTTTACAATGGATTTTAGTGGATCTAGGGAACGATGACACATTTGCCACTGGTTGGGTCTAAAGATATTGTCCGGAAATACTATTCTGAATTCATAAATATAAGACAGTAAAAACATGCAACCATAGTAAATATCTAGGCCAAGGTTTTGTGTTAAGGATACTATAACGGATAAACATACTTACATACTTTATTGTAAATACATACCTACTTACCTATGTATTCATTTATGAAAGGAATTTACAAGATTTTTCTTTTTTTTACAATAAAGGTAATTTTTATCTATAATGGACCCAAATGATCTTGCTTTTGATCGGCGCAACCTCGGCAGCAGATACATATTCATATTACCTTGTAAGTCCTAGCTTATGTTAAAATATGAATTGTCAATTTACTTATGTTTTGGAATCAATAAAGTTTTTTTTTTTACTTATCACATGTATTAAGTACCCAGACCAAGAGAAATTGACATGTTTCATACACACACATATTTGTCTCGTCCGGGAATTAAATCCAGGTCCACTGCGCATAAGCTGTAACCCTACGTCAAATAGGTCGCCAAAGATGTTTCCGGAAACAAATAACACACACACACTTAGTTTGCAATAAAAATTTGTATTTGTATTTGTAACATTGATTTGATTTACCTGTTTAGCTATCGATTGCGTCGTAATAAAAGAGCACTACATGCCTACAAAGAATCAATAGTTAAATTATAGCGCAGTTTCAAGCAAAGGCGAGTCGCACGTTGATTGATTCCCACGAACCGGGTCAGTTGACATATTAGCTCCGGCCGGTATGACGGGAAAAGATATCGATAGTATTGTAAACTTATCGATATTTCATAATTAACAACGATGAGACGCTTAGTCCTCATCATACCTGATGTTTAGTATTGATAAAGCTGAAGATGAAAGCGATAGTCTCCCGGAATCCTCAACTACTTAAAAACTAACAATGCCGGAACACAACAATGCTGAAAACATTGTTGTTATTGCGCTAAACTTAGATAAGATGGTGGTAGCTAGCCAGGTGGTCTTCGCACAGAAGTGTTACGTCTCGCTAGCTCAGTAGTTATATAGAGCAGTGTGGGCCGAATTTCCAAAGGTCGTGGGTTCGAGTCCCATCTGTGAATTCACTTGTGGCCGATTTGATTTATATTCCAATATTTATTTTTATATTTAAAATTTATCATTAATATCTTATTTATTTTATCAATGAATTAGTTTCAATTCCGATGAGTTTTTTCGTTGGTTGATTTTACAATACTTAAATATTAAGAAGAAAAATATGTAGGCCAAGTAAATTATGATTTTTACAGAACAGCTCAGAAAAAAAAGGTAAATATAACTAGAAATATTCTATGATTGCTTACAAAGCTCGGTAGTTCGATTAGCTTGACTACGGATACTGAAGGATTTATTTATATATTTTGTTACTCAACTCAATTATAAGAGGATTATAAGAGTCGCTTTGATAGCGAAATACGACAAAAGCAATTTAAAACAAAATATTGATCATCTCTTAAATCGCCTGCAGCGCCCGATCCTACCTAAAACTGTGGAGTCCCTTTTTTACACTAGTGTTTATTCTATGACACACGTCAGAAAAAGCACCACCAAAGTGTACATGCAGTTGTATAAATGAATTCAATATCATTTATTCATATTTAGGCTGTTACAAGCACTTATGAACGTCAGACCTTGGAGTAGTATCAGGTTACAGGGATTAGTTTCCCGGCGTACCTATCTCCACTTTTTTCCATTTTTCTCGAAATCCACAATAGATGATGATGAATTTAGTAAGACAATAAAATATGCCATCTAATTAGTTTTTGTGTATAAATATTATATAGTCAAATGTAAAAAATGGTGTTTAAATAAAATTTTCAGAAAAGTCCGTTTTCGTCGCAATGCGACACTACACACTTGACAGCTATTGCGAGTCTGTCGTATTGAAACCGTACCCATTTGAGAAGGTATAAGATTGTTGTAATCTCTCTTGGTACAATTAGTTACATGAAAGTAACTATAAAACTCATGCAATGTAAAGTGTTGCTAAACAACCTATTATTACCAGAACAATAAAATAAAAAAATATTTACACAAATCACAACAAAACAGAAACGAACAAAGAAACAAATGCCTGGTGTTAAGCTAAAGAGCACTGTCTCAGTAAAAAAAAAAACCGGCCAAGTGCGAGTCGGACTCGCGCACCGAGGGTTCCGTACAAACCTGTAGGTATATAAGTAACTTTAAAATTTTCAAAAATATTTTTATATATAATGTAACTAAAGATTTACGGATTTCGCAATTTTTCCTTTATCTGTACTATAAGACGTTTCTTCGTACCAAATTTCAAGATTCTAAGTTCAGGGGAAGTACCCTGTAGGTTTTCATTCCCGTGCGAGTTTCGAAAATTTGCGGAAATTTGCGGCATAAACGGCTGTATCTTTTGATTGCTCTGGCTTAGAAGATTGATTTTTTCACAGCTCCAAGGGACAGTAGACCTGAGTATTAGATATAAACTTCAGTTTGATACCTCCACGCGTTCCTGAGAAAAACGATCTTGGCAGAAGGACGGACGGACGGAAGAACAACGAAGTTAACGAAGTGATCCTATAAGGGTTCCGTTTTTCCTTTTGAGGTACGGAACCCTAAAAAACCAAAACCATTCGTTGTCAGGTTAAATATGCTCTGAATGTGTGGTAGGAAAATAAAAGAACGATTCAAAATTAGTCATTTGAATATTTATTTGAATAAAAAAGAAAACTCTTTCGCTATGACTATGATTTTGAAGATGTTGTTTTTTTACAAAATTTTCCTTGCATATGTCAATATAATAAGCACTTAATGAAATGCCTCCTTCATGAATAAAATTAAATAAAATGCCTCCAGCTACTAGAAAGCTGAATATAGGTACCTACTCGGACGTTAGGCAATAAAGTATTGTTTAAAATTGCCAGTGGCAAGTCAAACACATCGATTGGCACACACAGGAATCAGGTCAACCGATGCGATATCATACCCTTGGTGTAGGGAAAACATCGATATCGATGTAAATAGAAATAAAATGACAAACAAAATTACACACGTGTGCTGATTATATAGTAGCATATAAGGGACTCGGCCTTCAGGAGACGGGCAGCAGCGTCTCCTACAAACTTGGCCATACTGCGATCGCCAACCCGCCTGCCAAGCGCGGCGATTATGGCAAACCCCCCTTTTGGGGGAGGCCTATACCCAGCAGTGGGTGTTATATGGCTGAGACGACGACGACGACGACGATACGGTTTGGTTGGTGTTAAGACTTGTTCAAAGTCCACCTGGCTACCTTCAAAACTCATAGCCATCACAATAAAGTTTTAGCGTTGTTGTATTCAGGGAATTATGAAATAGGATAGTCTTTGATTTGTAACTTTGGCTAAGGGCCATCTTTGGATAAGGGCCATCCAAAATCTATCGCAATCCCTTTCAATTCGTCATTTGAAAGAACTTCAGGCCGTCACTATTTGACATTTGAAAGGGATGGTGATCGGCACGCGTTTTGATAGGTATTGCATGAACGAAATTGAACTGTATATGGAAAGTGTATAAAGAGGTGTCAAATGAAGTGTTATTTAAAACATCATTCGTTCCAAAAGGGATTGCGACTATAAGTTACACAATTCCATAAATCACAATCACAATATTTTAACGGATTTTGACGGAATCCCGTCAGGGCGACATGAGACAAGTTGCTTTTTTCTAGTATATTTTCTTGTTTAATATTTATCACATAAAAATAGCATTGTAAAATGCAAAAATTAAAAAGTTATAATTAGGGGGCTGTTCCTCAGTGGTTTAGGATTCCGAAAAGCATGATTCCACCTTCAGTCTTATCATTACAGTCTGCATATTGGGCGTTTGGAGTTGCGTTGGGTTCGCGTTAATAGCCTACATACACAGCGTTAAGTGCGTGGCGTTCAGTGAGCGTTAGATTAGAAGGTGCATACTTTTACTCAAATCAGAATTATAACATACTTATGTGAGACTCCTTTACTGTCGCTATAAAAGATGCTGTCAGAGATAAATTTTAAATTGCGTGAATTTTTAATGTGTGTTATCCTCCATATCAGGCCTTGGTTGATTCTTAAACCGCGCGTAAGCAATACGCGCGTTTGGAAACGCCCAGTATGTATTAGGTTTGTTAAATGCTTAGCGTTTTCTTGTTGTGTGTAAAAAAGCATAATCTAGCGTAAGCCCTTAAAATACACTCGCTCACCGCTCCCATTTCCCTCCTATATCCGTGGAAAATGGGTATTTTGCTGCCATTTCCGCAGGATACCGGTCTACCGGTCTAAGCGTGAACCGGAAGTTTCACCGAGTTCTAGTGTTTTAGGTGCGAAGCTTTTAAATGTTTAGCCACATTCGAAACTGAATAATCACAGTATAATCTATTCAGTTTCAATCGAGGAAATACCCGATAGATCTGTAGACGTTTATTATGGAGAATTATTTCAAAATGTAATACATATTTAGAATACATTTATATCTATACTTAATATTATAAAGAGAAAAGATTTGTATTTTGGTATGTAACGAATAAACTCAAAAACTACTGGACCGATTTTGACGAAATTTGGTATAGAGAATCCTTAGACCCCAAGTAGTACATAGGCTATAAATGATCCCAAAATTCCCACGGGAACGGGAACCACGCGGGTGAAACCGCGCCCGGCTTCTAGTCACTAATAAATAGAACCTAATAAAATGTATATCTTTACTACTTTTTGAAAATACGTTTCCTAATACAACTCTACTGGTCGACCTCAGTTGTACTACTATAGAACACAAGACAGAGGTCAGTAGGCCTAGCACGAATAGCTTTTGAGTAAGTATCGAGAAAGTAAAGTAAAAAAATGTATGAGATATGGAGCAGCGATCCTACCGGACGTAAACGGAACTACATTTTCCTATACATTTTTTGACATTACGTGCTCGATACTTACTCGATACTATTTCGATAGCTATTCGTGCAGCAGATCAATGATATGAAGGGTTAGATGTAGTAATTTGGTTGTCACACGTTGTCACCTTTGTGCGCGAGACGAAGAGAACGTCCATACCATCCATCCATCATCAGCCTGTGGACGTCCACTGCTGGACATAGGCCTCTCCTAGCTCTCGCCTATTGTGGCATTCATAGGAGGTTGTTAGCCTACTGCTACCACGCTGGCCAGACGGGTTGGTAGAGGGTTTGTTTCAAGTTTTCCTTCTCCCGCACAGGTGTTCAATGCGTCGAGCCTCTTAGTCGACTCTTACGACATCCCAGGCATATAAGGGAGTAGTGACACTTGTATTCTTAGGCCGTCACCACACGGCACGGACGTCCATACATTACTGGTTTTGTACGATTTTTAATATAGCTTCACGTTGGCATTCCGGTTTTTGTCGAAATCAAACATTATTTAGTGAATTGAGGCCAGCAGCAATATTATTTATGTAGAATTCCATAAGTGTATACTTATGTTGTTGATGACACAACAATACCTAAATAAAACTTAAGTATTAAATCACACTGTCGTGGTCTTCTTTAGAATTCGGACAACAGACCTTACCCCTTGGTCTGGTCTAACATGTAGTCCGGATTCTAGCCTATCCCCACCAATAGTTTTCGAATATAAGTCTGTTGATACGCTTTTCCTATCTGTACTGGAAATCTCTTTCGCGATATTCTCATATAGTCTTCAAATGAAACCACAGGTAAAAATCCCGGCTAAAAATCTGCTGAGTTCCGAAGGCATTATTTTGCCACCTGTATCGTAAGCAAAAACGATCCGACCCGCATGGCCATAATCTGATAATGAAGTTAGTGTCCCACGCACCTTTCATGCCGTACCAAATACTGAACTAAATCGCATTTTCATTGTGGAACTTAGTTGAATGTGGTACAAATTATGTTTGTTTAATGTGAAAGACTCTTGATTTTTATTTAATATGCTAAAGCACATCTTTAGTAAAAACAGCAAACAGCTGGCCTACCGCCATCTCTTAGCGCAATATTGTTTTCTGTCAAACATTATCGGCGCATTATTTTTATATGTCACTTCGTACCGCGAACCTCACAAAACAAAATAATTTTTTGACGGAGGTTTTGTGTAAAGTGTGTCAAAATATGACAACTTCAATTCGTTCGTTGCCAGGAACAATGAATGAAGATGTATATGGATCTGAGATAGTTGTTTATAAAAACTTAAATTATTCAAATATATCATAAGTATTTAGATGTCGATATTTTTTTGCGAATGTTCAGAAGCTGCCTAGTCAAGTCCGTCGTTACAAAGTACCATCAAGTGCAGGTAGGCACGTTCTTTTTTGTAATATTTCATCTGCATAGATATATCTCAATGGTTGTGTCATTGGGCAGGAATGTAAAAAAAAACATTTTATAAAAAAAATTCAAACCGACTTCAAAAAGTAAAAAATAAAACTTTTGGAGTCTGTGTCAGCCAGGGCATTACTGCACTTCTATTAACTATATTTTTTTTTGGCCTTAGCTAGCTAGCACCGACTCCAAAAGTTTTATTTTTTACTTTTTGAAGTCGGTTTGAATTTTTTTTATAAAATGTTTTTATTTCAGATTTTTTAGTTACATCATGTGCCGTTACTTACATTAAAAATCAGCCCATACACAACAATGTCATCTAGGTAACCGACTACTTGCCAAAAGGTGATTGATATTTTTCAAGATTATGAAAAAACTACTAGCCAGATCTTCGTAAAAATTATATGGGACCACACATAAACCATCTTCTTTCAGATAAAAAAAGAATTATAAAAATCTGTTAACAACTGGCGAAGTTATGGTGGAACATACATAAAAAAAAAAAATTAAAAAAAAAAATACAGTCGAATTGATAACCTCCTCCTTTTTTGAAGTCGGTTAAAAAAACTTTATGAAGTTCGCGGTACGAATTTAAACACTATTGAGACAAAAGGAAAACAAAACGTTCTTACGAACGTGATGGTCTCTTAAAATGGCAGTAGGCCCCCTTTTCTGACTGTCAACACAGATCTGTCATAAAGAATTTCGATGTTAATGACGGCCCAATGGTAGAGTGGGTTTCAAGGTCTCGCCTACTCTGACATCCTCGGTTCGAATCCTGGTAGGGATAAATGTAAGCATGATGAATACGAGCATTCGTAATGGCTGTTTATATAATTATGTATATTATTTTACAAAGATTATATTTAGTTATCTCTGAATCATTATAGTTTTTAGTGTAATATGCGTTACGTACACTAATTACACTACGGTAAGCAAAAATGATCTGACCCGCATGGCCGTAATCCCATAACGACGTTAGCGCGCCCCACGCACCTTGCCCAACTAAATAGTTAACTACTTAGATTCCAGTTTCAATGTGAAACTTACTAAAATGTGGTGAATTTTTTTATTTGGTAAATTTTCCTCTTATATTTCAAAATTGTAAATTTGTGCTTGGCAACAACATGTTCCATTGTAAATGTTGTTGTTTCTGTTAAAGCTGATAAGTTTCTTGCGGCCGTTCTTCTCATCAGTTAAAAGATGTCCTGAATGGCTGGTAGGAAAAAAAAAATGTGGACTATTCGAAAGTATTATCTATAAGTCTATTTGAATAAAAATCTTTGACTTTGACTATCACAAGGAGGTGATAAAACTTCTTTGTTTTTTATTTTTTATACTGAAGCATTATACATACTCGTATACATTATACATATAGTTTTATACATACTCGTATTATCCTTACCAAAAACAGAAAACCTCTGACTCTCAGTTGTAAAAAATTACAAATATTTTTTTTTACCTAACTTTTCATAAAATTAAAATTTAAGTTTAGTAGTGTTGCTGTCACTTTCAATTTCATTACAAAGGCAAGGAGATCGAAAGTGACAGCAAGACGCCTAACTTAAACATGACTTAAACATTTTAACGAATAGTAGTAGTAGGATAGATTGAGGATAGGATAATCTACCGATTGTTTTTGTAAGTGTTTTTGTTGTTTCTACAATGTTTTGCGTAAGTGAACGAGTATATCTCTAGACAACTTAGGAGGTACAAATTAATATAATATTTTCTTGTATGTATGTTATTTGACACATGGTTTCACAATTCTATTACTGTATACTCATTTGCAAGTTCATTGTTGTATACAGTAATAACATCATTATAATTTCATCCATTAAAGAGGTGTTTCATATCTTCAGGCAACATTCTACTCGTTTACTCACAAGGTAAATTACCCTATAACCTGCCTGCTATAACAATAACGGAAAATGTATTAAGCACATCTGGTAGCTGAACTAGGCTAACTGCAAATTGTTGGGTCTGTTACCCTATAACAGATTACATTTCTTTGAAACGTGAAACTTGATTTTAAGCGAATTGTATCACTGCATAATACATTGACGACGACTTTTTTATTTTATGATCGACGAGGTGACTTTTAGGCTTCATCATACACGATGTTAAGTATTGATAGGGCTGAAGATGGAAGCGAGCCTCTCCCGGAATCCTCAACAAATGAGGAACTGATTATCTTATCTCTAACTGTCGGAACATAACAATGCTGAAAACATTGTTGTTATGGCATCAGACTTAGATAAGATGGTGGTAGCTAGCGAGGCGGACTTACAACAAGTCCTACCACCAAACAAACCTTTATTGTAAGTAGTTCAAATGCTGGATTACCAAAGATCTAGTCTGGTGTAAGATTTACATACTTAGGTGATAGGATCCAAATATATGTGTTGTAACGATGAATATTTTTGTGTTGATCCGTGTTTGCTATTTTAAATGGGGCGAAATAAATAGTTTAAGTACATAGTTCATTAAAATATCATCATCACCATCAAGAGCGAACCCATTCAGAACAAAAAGAATACCCATACTTAGTCCAAACTCAGCTCAGTTTGTGGATAGTTGGTGTTCTAATAGATGTCACAAATATTTATTATGCAGTAGCGGCCGCCTGCGGTTTCACCTTCGTGGTTCCCGTTCCCGTGGGAATATCGGGATAAAAAGTAGCCTATGTGTTAGTCCACTATTTGAAGTCGCAACGTACCAAATTTCATCCAAATCTGTTAAGTAGTTTTTGCGTGAAAGAGTAACAAACAAACTTACATACTTTCACATTTATAATATTAGTATTTTATTTATTTATTTTTCGTAATGTTTCTTGAGTTACTACAGCTTTAACTTATTATAGTTTAAAATACTTCTCATGTTTTATTTTAGTATCATAGTTATATTTTATCTTCTTATCGAATTTCACTATTCTAGGTCCGTTCACTAGATTTCCAATAATCAAAATGAGTAATTTAAATGTCAGTCCCTTTAGATTGAATTACTCTAAATGCCTGAGAAGTATTTCTATCAAATCAGTCTTTTAACAAAGTAGACAGCTGAGACATGTACGCTGAAACATAGTTTATGTACTGTTGTAAGCGCATCAAGTATTACAGATAACATTGGATTCGTTTTTATTGTGTAGGTCTTAAAGGCGATTTTTGTCGTGAAACTGTTTAGCTTAATGTACCAAGCCACACGTAGCTAATACGCACGCAATCCCATTATGGTTGTCAGTACATTGATGGTTACGTAATATTGTTACATCAATTCTACTTAGGTATTCTACTTAGCAAAATAAAGCATTTAAATTAGTCTATATATTTGGGTAATAAATATTATCTATACTAATATTATAAAGAGAAAAGATTTGATTGTTTGTTTGTAACGAATAAACTCAAAACTACTGAACGGATTTGGATGTAATTGGGTACACAGATAGAAGATAGCCTGGTTATGAACATATATACTTTTTATCCCGATATTCCCACGGAATCGAGAACCACGCGGGTGAAACCGCGAGCGGCCGATAGTAGAATATAAAAGATTAAGGACCGGTTATACCACCGACTGATAAATTGTGATATAAGAGTGATTGGGCTTTGTTTACCATATTTTTCATATTACAACTGTCAAATTGACGTATTCCTTGAAGCGCACATATTTTCAAGCGCACTTAACGAAGCGCCCCTAAATTATACCTCGAAGTACACCTATGTTCAAATTTTGAATAGTGATGGGCACTAACGGAAAATACCGGTTATCAAGCTAAGTGATGCACTTCTTGCAAAAATTCTGAGTTGGTGACGTTAGGGCCAATTTTCAAGTTAAAAGCAATTTTCTATAGAAAAACCTATTGCCCGTTTCACACTACGATCGTTAGTAATATTTTATCTTTACGACGATAGAGTATTATTAGTAAAATATTAAAATACTGAACAAGAAGTACCACAGCAGCATAACTAACCAGGAGATATTGAAAAGCTTATTAAGGCTTCTGTCGTTATCATAAAATATATATACGTTTCCTTCATGCTTATTATATTTGCGGCGCTTGAGGAACTGAGCTTGCTCACCGCGGCTCCAGCTCTTGAGGAGAGGACGTACCACGTATATGGGAAGGACCTAACGTGTCTACTCAGGTTGCATCCCATATAAGGGTATGCCCCAAGCAACAGGGCACTAAGGTCGCACCATCGGGTCTTTTACGGGTTTAAAGAAAATAAACTTATTCGGTGAACAGTAACATCGAAATGGATCTCAGCTTCTGTCACATAAATCTGATGCTGATTTTTAGGCGCGTGTGGTATTATACGTTAGGTCCTCACGTTATGAATTTTGATAAGACCAAACGAATACTAAAATACATGGATAGTCAGAAAGAAATCTAACGCATAAAAACTAATAAATAAAAAACATCTGTGAAATTGTTTCAAAAAACATTAACAAAATCCTTACCTATATCATAAAGATGTTCGATTCGCTTCTGTTATCTTTCGTAAATAGACAAAGAATAATATCCTCATATTTTTTATCACAAATGAAAATGAACATAACATGAAACAATCCTATTAGCAGAACAGTAGTGAGAATATAGACTAATTGTGAATTATGGCCGAGGGTTACCTTGGAAACAGAGGACCTACTCTCTAAGTCCGTTAACGAAGATACGGGGACCATCCGAAAGTAGTTAGAAACTAAGGAGTGGACTTCTCAAGCGAGGATTATTTTTCAAGCGAGGATAGCAAGCTAAATACTAGCCAGAATGACTGCTTGCTAGCTTACTAACACTAGTTTACTATCCTAGCTTGAAAAACTAGCCTCGTGTATTCGGCTTTCTGAGACAATAATAATTGCATTCAATCACACCAATTATCTAGCCCACGTTAAGTTTCATTAAGAACTTGTGTTATGGATACTAGAAAACGGATAGACATACTTACATCCATTTTTTTACAATATTCGTGATCGAATGACATATGACGATAGAGTTGCTCTTCTTCTTCTTCTTCTTCTTCTTCTTCTTTATGAATGGCTTGCTCTATGCTCTAAACATAATTATGATGTCATATCAATTGCCATAACGCCCCATCAATACAAGTGTCAAATTATTTTTTCGGACGGACATAACAGATCGGCACACATGTTGATTATCTAACTTAAAATTACCTAGCAACCAATTTCGTCGCTGTCATAACTGTCATGTTTCATACTGTATGACAGCAACAATAGCGACAAAACTGGAAACTGAAACGTTTTTGTCCGATAATCAGCCCTCGGGAATAGGGACATCGGGCTCCAAACTAATCAAAGTCAAAGTCAAAGTCAAAATCAAAGTCAAAGATTTTTATTCAAATAGACTTATAGATAAGTACTTTCGAATAGTCCAAAAATTTTTTTCCCTACCAGTACTAATAAAATGTCAGTAGGTGTTACGGAATACGAAACGCCGTAACTAAGGCCGAAACTACGGATTTCGTGTTCAGAGAGTAGACCCCCGTTGTTGGTGCGAAAACACGGAGAGAAAATTATTGTTCGTGGTAATATTATAATAGGATCATGTAGAATACCTATTATGTTATTTCAGATTTTGATGTGAAGGTAAGCGATATAACTAATTTATACTGTCTGTTTATCATACTAAAGCAGTGCTTTTAATTATGTTGAACAGATTTTATTTTTTATGATTTTGTAATTTTTGCATATTCAATGCTATTTTTTATACTTATGGTAAATTTTAAAATAGAAAAATATTGGAAAAAATTAACTCGGCCACAAGTAATTCCCGTCTGAGAATTCACTTGTGGCCGAGTTAACTTTTCCAATATTTTTCTATTTTAAAATTTACAGATTTTATTTCTTTGAAGAAGAAGATTAGCACCTATATCGAAATAAATAAATGGAGTCTGATATCTTAGTCTAAGCTAAAGAGAGTCGTAATAAACTATAAATATAACCTGACTACAGGTTACGATATTTTTTTGTCAAGAAAAGATTGAACAAACGGGAAAATCCTTATCTCAGATTGTGTAGCAAAATACTGGGTGGTTGATCTACTTTAAACTATTTACATTTAATATCTCGGTTATTTTTTTTTTAAAGCTTTTACCAAGAGTTGATTCAAACCTAAAATAATATAGACTAATATTTAATTAGCAAACCGCAGGCCTGTAGTGGTGCCAACGAATTCTCTTCGTAATTCAGGTCAGAAATTTACATTTACGCAAATAAAATGGCCACAGCAGTTAAAAGCAAAATGTTGCATATTTAAACTGCGCCAAAATTCCACTGATGTATGATTTCTTTAATTCAATGTAATATATTTGAATGGAACGAGTTTCGGAATAAAAAAGAGTTCATTCGATATTACGATTTCGGTTTCCCCGAAATGATTTTATAAACCATTTTTACAGTTCGTCGAAAGTTATTTTTAGGTGCTAATATTAACGAAAATGTACTAACATTTTGGTGTTTTTAGAGAGAAGGTTGTCGACAAATTAAAAAAAAGTGTGGGATACTGAAAAAGAAAAGGTTTAGGGCGTGTTATGGTAAATCATTAGATTTTTAATAATAAATTAATGTTGTGTATAATTTTAGCCTACAACTTGAGTTTCTTGCAATGATAGAAGGTTCGGCGCAACGTATGTAAATTAAGAACTGTCATTAAGGGCGGATTCGACCAAACTTGAGTAAGTTATTACTCGAGTGTAAACTAATGCTTATTCTAAGAGTAAGCTAATTTTACATTCTACAAACTACTAACCTAAGAATAAGGTAACTACACGCGAGTAAATATTTACACGGGCAATTTTGGCGGAGTAAAGGATTAATCTGAGAATAACAGCTGTCAGAGCAGAGGTGTCACTTGTGAAAATATAATAACCTCAATTTCGTTTTTGTTTATCGAAACACATTTTGATTTGTAATAACAAATGTGTAAGAATAATTTCCAAAATATCAGAAAAAAACACAGAGAAAAAAGCACCACGCAAACGAACACAACCAAACATAATCTAGAAAGTAGAAATAACAAGCTGTCAACATTTGACATTTCACGTATTATCCTACAAAATTCAATTGTTGTGTCATTTCAATGTAAGCTAGATGTAACAAAAGTACAATGATTTTTGTCGGTTTATAAATTCGTTCATCATTCTTTTTAATACGCAGAATAACAATACTGAGTATCGTACTCCTCGAGTACATTGGAAAAACGTAAACGAAGATACCTAAGGGTAAATTCAAGGAGTAAAATTATTCCCGTAATAGTAACACTCGTGTAACTTTGTGTTTGGTCGAATCCGCTCTTAGAGTAATAAATAATAATGTCCCGTTTTCAGGCTTGCAGCCTTATACATATATTGGGAAGAGGTAATATGCCCGCATGCAGGCAATGTTTAGGATGACATACAAAGCCATGCGGGCAACCAGTTACCGACTGACTATCGAAATCAAGATAACTAGTTTACGACCTCTAACTAGGGTTCATTTGATTGGCAGGCTAAAATTTCACAATTATGATTGAACGTGTGAAATGGAACTCAGCCCCCATTGTCTAATTTAAAATCTATCACAATCCCTTTCAGAGGTATTGTGATTGTGATATTTTCGTCTGTCATATTGCTTAGACAGTTCAATTTCGTTTATTCCATACCTTTTAAAACGCGTCCCGAACACAATCCCTTTTAAATGTCAAATAGTGACGGCCTGAATATCTTTCAAATTACGAATTGAAAGGGATTGCGATAGATTTAAAATTAGACAATTAGCTCCCTGATTCGAGGTAAACTAAAGGTTTAAACAGAGTTGGGTCAGAATTACCACCATTGTATAATACTAGCGGCAGTCTGCGGTTTCACCCGCGTGGTACCCATTCCCGTGGGTTATATTAGGATAAAAAGTAGCCTAGTTTTAATCCAGGCTATCTTCTAACTGTGTGCCAAAGTTCATCGAAACCGGTTCTTATATTTTTATAATAGTAGTTTCGCATTTCTCTTCCTATTAGTAAGAAGGAAGTAGGATCAATAGGTCAACATCTTGTTACATATGAGTATGCAAATTTAGTTATAAAAGCAGTAAAAGTTAGATCATTATTGTGACTCTCAATAAAACTAATCTTCCCGAGTGTTCCACCGGTATAGCACCTGAGCCTTTACCGACATGATATATTCACCCGAATCCTAACGTATAGTAATCATCGATAAGGACGTTGCTGTCCTAAAAGTATTTTTTTACGTAGTTTTTGTTATCTACAACGAGGAAACGCGTAGATATAAAGCCATTATAAGGCTGAAGGTGGAATCGATCTTTTCCGTGTTTCTTCAGCCACTGAGGAACTATCTTTCCTGTAACTGCCAGTGTAACAACGACTGAATATATCCAAATAAAAGACCTACAGAGCCTGCCTATAGCTCTAAAAGGAAATAGTATATTTTCACACATATACAGAGTACGATATATTCTTTACTTAAACAATATGATACACAAAAGTAATGGTGGCAGTCATCCAAATTGTATTTTTTCATAGATCTTTTAGAATTCTAGTAAGGATAGCGTTATAACACCATATATTTTTCGTAACATTTCCAGTCTTCTCCCATTGGCTGATAAAAGCCAAAGATGGCACTTTTCAACACTTTACGATGCTTAAAAAAGAAATGTTGTGGTCTCTTCTCGCTTCAATATATGTAAGCGTCCCCCGTCTTATTCACAACTACACTACTAGGAGAATGAGCTAACCACACGGGGCCAATCGAAGGACTTCCCGCAGACTGATTATCTAACGGAAACCCGGTTCAGGAGACCTACTCTCTAAGCCCGTCAACTAAGATACGGGCCTCCGTCCGTAAGTTTCCCGAAAATACGGATGATGCCTACTCTCTATTGATTTCGGATATACTAGTTTTGGACAAACGACACAAACACATTGGGAGTAGGGACAAAGTCAAAACGTATTCTCGTTCACTCTTAGTTCGGGTCTCCGAACTAATAAGCTGTCCGTACGTGATACGGAGTAGGAAACGTCCGTAACTTAGGCTGAAACTACGGGTTTCGTGCTTAGAGAGTAGACCTCCAGATTCGGTTTCGTCCTGTCATTACTGCAACAAAGTAATTATATCTTGTCTGTTTATGTTTTAATCGTGTAAGGTTCTGAGTGTGTGTCTGTTCGTCTCGTTCCTGATGTCACCAATGTGTCTACCAGAATATAAGTGTAGCAAGCTCTGTGCAGAGCTGCTTATTAGCTGGACACCATTTTGGCATCACGCGACGATCCACAATATTTGGATTTAAGTAGTTGTGTTTACTTATTTATTTTATTTATGGAAGACCAACAGCGTACTATAATTACAATATTTAGTACAGTAGGAAACAGATAGCCAATTACAGGTCCTCGCTAATTAAAATACTGAAACCTCTATTAACAAGAACATAAATGTATGAATGAAGAATATATAAAAAAAAAATTAAAGTTAACATAATCCAAGTATTACCAACAACGATCTGTGTAATCTATTTAGAACTATATAACTTAAAACTATGGGTCAAAAAACCGTCTGCTCAACGCATTCCTCGCTGAAGTGACACTAGTGTTGAATAAATCAAAGTTGTGTAAGCTAATTCAAAAAATCAAAAATCAAAAATCAAAAATATTTATTTACTTTCAAATATAATTTACAACAACAGCAAGTAGCCAGTCTTCTTTTAAGCATAAAAATACTTGTATCAGAAGACTCTGCTCTTCATATAGCATAAAGTTTGGTTTTTGTCTAAAATAAAAATAATTTAAGAAACAAACTTTACAAATGAGGTTCTAAGTAATTGTTTAACATAATATTATGTGAGTATGTGTTGTATGAGCGCGTTTATGTGTGTGTGCGCGTGTGCGTGCGTGTGTGTGTGTTTGTTGTGTGTGTGTGTGTGTGTGTGTGTGTGTGTGTACTGAAAACAGATAACTATTTCAGGATGAATTCAGTTTCTTCATAATCGAGGGTTTTAATCCAATGTATTAATGTAGATTTACATTCATGATAAGTTTTATTATATATATTTGTTTTATTATTAACTTTATTATATAAACGAACTGACTGAGCATCGTATTGCATTTTAGCAAATACAGTTTTTGTCCTAGGTACTTTTAGTACAATATCTTTTCTTCTCCTATTTTCTGCGGATCATGCGTGCTAGTTTTGTGTTTTTTCACAATCGTATGGATGATGTAAAGTTTACGAACAGAAAGTAAGTTACTGATTTCGAAAAGTAATTGGGTGGGAAAACAACGCTTTTTAAAATACATAACTTTAATTAAGGCTCTTTGAGATCTTTCCACTTCAATAAAACGCGTCTTATAGGTTCCACCCCAAATAGGTATGCAGTAGGTTATTATCGACTGTACAAGTGCAAAGTATATCTCGTTTAACAAGTTTCTAGAGCTAGTATGTGATGATGGTACTACATATCTTAATGTTTTAAACAGCCAAATAAACTTTCTAATTCTGGAAGATATTAGTTGAATTTGTGGATACCAAGATAATTTATGATCTATTAGTACACCTAAATATTTAATTTCATTTACACGATTTATAGTCGGGCACGTACAGTCTTTGTTTGTTTCATCATTAGTCGTATGTATTTTTATGTTAAAAGTTTCATCAGGTTGTGTGTTATTTTTTATGCTAAAACAAATGTAATTAGTCTTCGAAGTATTGAGTGTAAGAAGGTTATTTTTAAGCCATTTTGCAACTAGAACCATCCCAGATTCGGCACATAGTTTGACGTTACTCCAATTTGGACCGTTAAAAACAATGGCTGTATCATCCGCGTAAGTGAAAACTTTAGCATTTAGCAAGTTTATAGTGCATAAATCATTTATATACACCAGGAAGAGTGTAGGGCCAAGTACACTACCCTGTGGTACTCCGTAGTGCACATCGATGTATTTACTGGTATGTTGGTCAACCTTAACCATTTGCTTTCTGTTACTTAAATAGTCCAAAAAAATCGACAGTGTGGTACCCCTTACACCATTTTTTTCTAATTTACGTATAAGGATGGGGACGGAAACCGTGACAAATGCTTTTTTCAAGTAATTAAATTAATTAATTTAATTAAGTGGTTAAAGTTATCGCTAGCATAGTAATAGTAATATTACTGTAATAGTAATGCTGTGTTGTCGTTGTGTGGTTCTAAAATAAATGTATTTTCTTTCTTTCTTTAACATATTATTCAAATAAAATACGTCTAATGTTCTATTATTTGTGATGTAAACTTTATCTATAAATCTATGACGTTTTGAAACAAAGCTCCCCAAAAAAATCCTCGATTTGTACAAGAAGCATAACAATGTTTTGAAAATCTTCATCGTTCAACTTGAATGTTTTTTTTTTATTGTTTTGGTATTTACGATGCTATCCCTGTATTTAGAGCTTTAGAAAGGTCGAAAATGCTTCTGACGTCCATGAAATAATGTTGATGAGTTGCAAAGGTGAAAAAGAAGTTTTGAAATGCCTTGAATTTATGTCTTAGTTCTCAGTGCTCGGAAAATTATTTCTATAAACAAAGGTAGTGTAAAAGTAAAAGTCAAGTTGTTTTTAGGGTTCCGTACCAAAATGGTAAAAAGGAACCCTTATGGTGCGACTCAGTCTGTCTGTCTGTCACAGCTGGATATCTCAGAACTACTAATGCTATGAACTTGAAATTTGGAATAGTTTTACATGACATTTGCCCAACTGATTTGCAATTAAAAGAGAAATAAATATTATTTTTTTTTACAACAGGGTCTTAAAATTCATATTGTGGCTACTAGGGCATGTGGGGTATGATATGAAAGAGCACTGCTTACACATTCTCAATCATTTTTTTAAATTTGTTTTTAGGCTGCATAGTTTTCGAATTTTGATGAAAATCTCCGAAGTTTACATAGAGAAAAATCTGAAATTATTCTATGTGTTACATTTTTATGTAAAGATTACAAGAAGAATAAAACAATATCTCTAAATAGTATACTTTTTAGAAATCTTAAAAAAATGATTTTGTACCTATTTGCTTTTGGTTTGGTATGTCGATGTATGGGGACAATATATTATGATGGTACGCAGCCCTCGGTGCGCGAGCCCGACTCGCTCTTGACATGTTTTTTATATCATATTTTTGTTTCTCTATTGTAGTGAGTAAAGCAATTGACTAAATAATGCTCGTACATGGCTTCATGTCAGTCTTGCAATTCATATTGATGATCATCATCATTATATTCGCATGATGACAACTGCTGGACATAGTTCTTTCACAAGGATATATACAAATATTTATTTCTATGAAGCAACCACCTCTGTGGTCTAGTGGTAACAACTACTGAAGTCAGACCCAGGGGTCCCGAGTTCGATTCCCAGCGGGGGGTGCATATTGGATTCGGTTTGGTTGGTGGTAGGACTTGTTGTGAGTCCACCTGGCTAGCTACCACCATCTTATCTAATTCTGACGCCATAACAACAATGTTTTCAGCATTGCTGTGTTACAGATAAGATAGCCAGTTCCTCAGTGGTTGAGGATTCCGGGAGAGGTTCGCTTCCATCTTGAGCCTTATCAATACTTAACATCAGGTATGATGAAGACTAAGAGTCTCCCCGCCGTGAATAAAACCAACCAAATTATTTTTATGTTTCTCGGTGTCAGTGTTTACAAATGTAATTATTGTAATTCTGAGCTAGACAGAATATTTCTTTATAATATTTTTTTTTTACTTTGTTGATGATGCCTACCTATAAACTCGGTTATTATTGTATTTTTTTAACCCAGATGTTACTGAATTATAATATTGCAATCGAACTTAATTATTTTTTATATGCGGTTTAAAAAAAACTTAATAATGTGCGAAAAAAAATATGAAAATATATTTTCCTAGTAGAAACTCGGAAAAGCTGTGTTGTTTATAAGCAACGCTAGTAAAATAGCCCTAAATACTCCTTTTTATTAATATTTTCAAAATTATATATTGTACTTATGCGTTCTTTTAAAAGGACGGTAGTAACAGAAAAAGACATACTTTCATATTTTACTTTTTAGTTTGTAGAATATAAATAAATAATTTCATACAATCACACCAGTTACCTATCTAGCCAATGAATGAATACAGTTATATTTTTAGCTATGTTCAGCCTTCTTAGTTCACGAGATACCAAAGTTAATAAAAAAATAAAAATGAGGCTTCATTTTTTTATATAGTCTGTAAATAAATAAACAACAAATCATGCAAGCGATACGTCCCCACGTCAAGAATAGCCACCGTCGTCCACATCAATATATAAACAGAGAAACCCTCCCTTACTAATTAATTCTAACCTAATTAGTCCGGCCTTTACAAAGCAACCTTAAACAAAACCGTACCTAAGCCGTTAACAAGAAAATAAAAGTAAAAAACCACAGATTAAAACTTAAGCACACCTCAAATTCGTAAATTCAAAATTGGAATATCAAAAAAGTTTGTACTCACCTAAATCTTTGGCGGGAGAATCAAATCCACGCTGTCAATTCAAAATTTTTGGCGATCCGGATCGTGCGGTCGATTTTGGTTTTTGAAGCGAAATTCGATCGAGTTGGTGGAGTTTCGTACGGTACGCTGCGCGACGTGCGTCCGAAACGACGGCCTGGGATACTGTGCGGTAGAGCGGCCAGTGTTACCATGAGTTTCTAATTTCGAAGGAAAATATTTCTCAAATAAAAAATGAAAAAAGTATATTAGTAAACTAAAATGTTTTATCAGTAATTTTTTTACTAAAACTTAAATGAATTTTCTCAGAAATAGAGGATAAATTTTCGGTTTCCGAAGACGTGGTTCCCCACGTTGACCTAGATTCGAAGTATTTATTATTTTATGTGCCGGATGAGGGAAGGTAGGACTTGAATGAACTGTCCTTTGAATAACGTGGTTTTGGTTTCATTGTATCATCTCTTTCCTGATGTAATTAGATATTTTCTAAATTAATTAATAATTCTGAAAAAAATACTGAGATGTGTTTTTTTATTTCAACCAATACATGAAAATGGCAGTTTACTTTAGATACCAAAAAAGGTAAACGGTGTTTTCTTTTTTATTTTTGTATTTAGTTCTAATGTAATCCTAAATAAATCTTTAATGGGTATATAATAAACAGGTAAATCTACGTTTTTAAACAAAATTGGTTTCTAAGTACGCGTATTTCACTAGACCGAAAATAATCTAACCTCAACGTATATGTATAAAAATCGAAATAATTCTGTGCACTAAATATGTACTTACTTGCGGCCGCCCGAGGTTTCACACGCATGGTTCCCGTTCCCGTGGGAATATCGGGATAAAAAGTAGCCTATATTTTAATTCAGGCTATATATATTCATTCAAATCGGTTTTGTAGTTTTGCGTGAAAGAGTAACAAACATACAAACATCCTAACAAACTTTCGCATTTTTAGTACGAGTATTAGTAGGAAGGATAGGATAGAATAGGATATTTTTATTTACGATTATTACGCTACCTATTCTATGAGAAATTTTTTTTCTACAAAAATACTAAAGGCAACGCGACGCATAATATTTGGTTTGATTGTAATAAATTTGTAATTTGTTGTCGTTGTGCGGTTCTAAAATAAAATAAATGTATTTTTTTTTTCTTTCTAACTGTACGAGTACATGTCGATTTGTAAGACGAGTAAAAATTGCCCTGATGAAATTTAAACCCGCAATCTTTGGAGATTGGATTTTTTCTAGTGTTAAATTTATAATCGAAAATTATTATAATAGAAAAATATTGGAAAAAATCGACTCGGCCACAAGATATTCAAGATAGACTCGAACCTGTGACATCAGGGTAGTCCCTTAGGGTATCCGGCCTAATGTTAAAGCACTGAGCTACCGAGCCTTGCGACCGAACGTCAGAGTTTTCCAATACAAAAAGTAATAAACATTTTTCTAATGTTTTTTGTTCGGAGACGGTATATGCCACAGACATAGATCTAAATCTATGTCTGTGGTATATGCATTTGGGCTGAGAGGTTGCCATTTATGTCTAAAACTACTAGTCCGATTTTGATGCGGTTTTCAGTGATATATTCGGCGGGGCTATTACCTATCTTTGAAACTGCAACGCGACAGCAGAAATTGCGCGGTAATTAATTTACGTCACGTATCTACCGAACAAACTATAAACTACAAAGTCCATTCATTTAGTTCTTGTTATTGCTACCAAATGGTTTTTGGCACTAGCGTCATAGTTACACGCGGCGTCTCACTCTCGCACCTAGGTAGGAGCGCGAGAGACTGAAACGCCGCGCCGCTACAAGAACCATCAGCGAGCGATTCAGCAATCATATAATATAATACCATATTTATTTTGACGTTTCGCAGCGATCGCGCGATATCTGCGCGATAATTGCTAGTTTTTAGGTGATAGCCCCCGGATTTGATTGGTGCATGTTCTTAGATAGGTGTTACGGTGACAGCTCACCAGGGGGCGCTGCACTAAACATTTGTTTGTCAAACCAATGTTACCATTTATCTCCAAAAATACTAGTCCGATTTTGATGCGGTTTTCAGTGATAGGTTCGGTTTGATTTGTGCATGTTCTTAGATAGGTGTTACGGAAGATCACTCACCAGGGGGCGCTGCAGTAAACATTTCTTGTCAAACCAATGTTGCTATTTATCTCCAAAACTACTAGTACGATTTTGATGCGGTTTTCAGTGATAGGTTCGGGTTTGATTGGTACTCATATTCATAAATAGGTGTTGTAATGACATCTTACCAGGGGGCGCTGCAGTAAACATTTGTTTGTGCAAAACCATAACTTCTTGTCCGATTTTGACGCGGTTTTCGGTAATGGGTTTATTGTAGTACCTACAATAAACATAATATTTATGCTCTCTAAAAAGTTTGAAATAAAAAACAAAAAAAAAGCCCACGACGGTAAAAACGTAATTGAAAAATTATAAAATAATTAAAAACCCCCGACTTAATTATTATCTTGGTCTGGGTGTTTACACAGCGGTGAAGGGTCCATACATGCCAATTCCCATCGGCCTCCCTCTTAGAAATCTCACCCCAGCGATTCACCAAACAGATAACAAGATATTAATCATGTCATTAATTATTCAAATCCTAATCCTAACTAATAATATAAATGCGAATGTGTGTTTGTTTGTCCTTCCTTCACGCCGTAACTAAGCAACCGATCGACTTGATTTTTAGCATATATTTAGTTGAAATGACGGAGAGTAACATAGGCTTTACTTTCTATTCCAAACGCGGGTGAATCCACGAGCAGGAGCTAGTTAGTTAAAAAAACGAAATATTTATTAAATATTTTCTCTGATTTGTGGATTTTTTCTGGTTCGCCTTACCTTCGATATATTTTGACTCTTCGCCACATTGTATAATAGAATGCATGTACATACAATTATAATAATATTTACAAAATTATCCGTTATTTTCTACAATACAAGTTCTTGAAACCTTGGGTAAGATAATTGGTGTAAAAACAATGTTTCATTCTAAAGGTAACAATAAACCCTTTGATAGAAGATCCTTCAGTTTGACCCAATTCCTTATAAGAGATTCGTCCAAGTATAAGAGTATCACAACAGAATCCTATTACTGAACCGAGAATGGCTCTCTACTCTATAGCGAAATTCTATTATTAAAATGTTACCTAACACTCGACACATTCACATAAGAATACTTCAACACAACTTTAGTTTTATAAAAATATAATAAAACATCTTTATTTCAGGCAAAATCACCCTTAAGTTTACTTAATACTTTTTAACCGACTTCCAAAAAGGAGGTGGTTCTCAATTCAGTTGGTATGTTTTTAATACTTTTTTTATGTATGTACACCGATTACGCCGAGATTTTTGATCCGATTAACGTGATTATTTTTTTGTTATTTATTATATTTATTTTATTGACAAAAACAAAAGCAAATAAGTATACAGTACATCATAAGTTACAATCTAACTTTACCGTGTACTGGAGTCACCGTGTACTGTTCGATGCGGAATAGTAATTTGGGTCCCATAAAATTTTTATTCAGTTTGGCCCAGCAGTTTTTATTTCATGGGCATTTCTGCTAACTTGGATGATGTAATTTTCACAATACTTTGTTTATATGTACATGAAACCTAATCTAATCTAGAAAAAAACTACTGAAGTTTACAAAACAACCTATTAAACACACTAAAAAGTAAAAAATAAAAAAATATATTCTACTTTCAACTCCTAGTCATTTATTTTTTTTGTTTCGGCTGGCACCGACTCCAAAAGGGTTATTTTCATGCTTTTTTAAATGACTAGTGGCCACGTTTCACCCACGTAATTCCTGATCCCTCGAGAATAACGTGAATGAGGAACAAATATCCGTACTTTAAAAATAGTAAAAGTCTAACCGTATCCGAACGAAAACATAGTAGGTATTTTTAAATTATTGCATAAACAATGCTATTTTAAATGAGAATTTTTATTATACATGATGTCTTGTTCGATTTTTAATATAAATATTAGCAAATTATAATAAGTAGCTAAGCTAGTCATTTAATGAGTATGGTTTCAGAAAAAAATTCAAAACGTCTGCCAAAAAAAAATATAAAAAATCGGTCCCTATGATAATTGGTTGTTTCTACACACGTTTTTGATAATTTTAACAGTTCTAGTTGTCCAAAGTATTTATATAGTACTAAACCCCCGGTTCCTATAACTTACGAACGGATTTTTTTGGCTACGGACAGCTAAGTTTTGACTTTTAATTTATGGAGAATATGTTAAAATATAACTGTCCGGAGCCAAAACAAACCGTTAGTAAGTTATAGGAAGCCGGGATTGGTGGCTACAAGGGTCAGGCAGTATGTTAACTAGACCTTGTTGGACGTCTACAAATAGCAGTTGGTTCGTTTGTATGAAACTGAGAATGTTTACGCAGTGCGTCCGAATCCTTTAAAAAACGGAACCGTGAAAATACGGTCCGTCATAGCCGTAGAACTATTTGTATGATAGGTTACAAATAGTTCTACGCACTACATTTATTTACTTCTCTTCGTCGCCAACCGTGAATCTCCACGACGCGGACCGAATGAACAAACTGTTTCCCTATTTTATCACCATATGTGAAAAGATAGTCAGCATCCTGGATTCCACTTACTTCCATCACTATTGTTTGCACAACTCATTAAAAAAAACAAAATCAATATCGTGAGTCGTCTCGCATTGATTCTCACTGATAATGTTAAAATAAAAAGTTACGTATCGGATTCAGATCGCAGACATCACAGTGCGTAAGCGACATCTGAATTCTCTGCGAGTTTTCTGGATCCGTTTTTTCACGGATTCGGACGCAGTGCGTAAGCGTTCTAAGAAGAATTTAGACATATCACGAGTATAATTTGTAAAGAATAAGAAGTGAACACTATTGGTTAGCTATTATGGGAGTTGATCAATTTTCGAATATCCTTCACGGGATGGGTGATAAATACTATCTAACTTGAGCTGGAAACGTATTTTGAATCACTCGAATTACTATTCGCATACGGAATCACAGATTAACAGTAACATTAACCTAAAAACTGTATTTATACCGCACGTATAACCGGACCACTCTTTTTTGGTTTAAGCGATAAAAATTAGAAAGTCTTCTTCTTTCTTAATTAATGGCTTGCTTGCGATAAAATTCGCGAATTTTGCCAATGTCAATTTTTTTTTGTATTTATAGAATTTGTACGGTAGGATTGGGTTAAAAATAAAACCTCACAACTCGTGTTATTACGAAAAGAACTCGGGTGAAACTGTGTCGGCACCTACCTGACGCCGCAAATACAACACACGGTACTAGAACCCGTGCATTAAATAGATGGCGCTGATAACAACTCAGTATGGGATACGAAGAACATGTAGGGAAACCTACATCACGCAAGCAAAGTTTCACAGAGCCACTCACGTATTTACAACATCCGAAGATTATCTGTCGGACCGCGGTCCCCGGACTACCAACACCCAGTCCGGAGGAAAAAAACCATTTACCACCCTTTTCCATACCTCCACCATCAACTCTCTACAAAACTTCCGAAATTAGAAAGTTTGATGTTTAGCATTTAATGTCATTTTCATATTGTGACTGATAGTTTAACTTTTTAATCTATGGAGAGTTAGCTTCTGGTTTATAAATATTCTGCGTAAAATGAAATAATGTCACAGGAGTTAGAAAACGGCAACACCGTATTCGAATGATTCGAAAATGGGGCAAAATGGGCATCGGTGAATTTCAACTCGCATGCGTATTGAATTCGCATTAGAATTTCGAATGATTCATTAATACTTCTCCAGGAGCTCTATTTTTGATTCACTCGTCTCGAGGATTCTACTGATTTTCGTGCGACGTTTGAGTTTCCGTATTCCGTAAAAACGATCTTGCGTGTAATATACATAGTTTCGCTTTTCGCCTGTAGTACTGCCTCCCAGCACGAGCGCGCGAGGGGCAAAGCGAAAAGCGTGCTATGTCTACGCATGCAAAGTCGCTAATCGCCTTATCGCCTCCTCGTTCGCCTCGCTTCTCGCGCGACGTGTGATTCAAAAATAGAGGTCCAAATCCATGCCACAGTATAAATAATAGTACCATGCTTCGAAAGAGACATGGTTATTGGAAACATCCACCAATCCTTACTCATTATCCATCCTTAGAGATACCCGAGGAGTGTCTCACCCAGCAATAGGTTTACTTTAGCACCCATTGCTGGGTGAGACGTTGAGACCTTGCCTCGAAATCCAGGATAACGATGAAAACTGAAATCGCAGCCGGGTCCCGTTGGTTCTCTGCATCTTCTGTTCTGTTCGGTTGGCTGCATTTTAAGTTTTTTAGCACTCATCAGACATCATTGCAGCAAAGCAGTAACTTAAACATGAAATAGTTTTTTGTGTATTTTTTTTATAACTTTTTAATTTTCAAGAACTGCTTTACTGCTTTTTGCGAACCTAACTTGCCGTGGCAGTTTGTAACTAAGGCCACACTACGATTTTTTTGTACATTTATGTTATGTTATTTATGTGTGAGTGTAAGTCTTGTAAATAAATAAAATAGTCCTACTAATTTTATAATTGCAAAAGTATGTATGTCGATTTATTTGCTTATTGGTTACTTTTTCACACTAAAACCACTAAACGTATTCGGCTGAAATTTGGCACAAAGATAGTAGATAGCATGGATTAAAACATATAATTTTCATCCCGATATTCCCACGGGAACGAGAACCACGCGGGTGAAGTAAGTACAACTAAGTTGCCTATCCTCTTTATCCACCCATAACATCTATCAATCCAAAGGCCAGTGGGAAAATTAAACATGGCAAATCTTTATATTAAATAGATAAAAAAATTGCCAAGTGTGTGTCGGGCCACGCGCAGTATAGGGTTTCGTAGTTATCCTTTACAGTAGTTTTAAATGGTTTAACTTATATAAATAACTTTCTTAACACTACTAATGACTATGTATCTGCCTATTCAATGGAATGTGTACCTGTGACAACTTTTCCAATATATTTTTTTTTAGTTAATTGACTAGTACTCTTTAACCTGTAAAGTCTCTCTAGCAGTGATAGCTTTCGTTTGAATTTTATTAAATGTACTATCCTCCTAAAAAGATTTAAAAGACCTATCCAACAACACCCCACACTATGAGACAGCTTTCTAGAAGTAAGGACCTCTGAGCTAAGCCGCGGACGGACAGACAGACAGTTGTTGGTTTTACTACGGAACCCTAAAACACAATTCTACCACGTATCATCTTATGACGGGACAAACATCGAGTGGTATTATTTTGTAGCATTGTATTTTGCTATTTCACCGTTCTGAAATCGCTACTACATTGCTACAAAAACAAATCGTATTTAACAGGTCAATGGGGAGTCCGATACTGTTTCATGGCGACCCGCTGGGATTGGCGGGCTTAAAACATGACATGGTGAAAAGGGTTTGACATAATTGGAGTTAACGAAATTATTTTTGTGTAAACCTTTTTGGAATTTGGAGTTTTGTGCTCGGGATGTGTGTGTTACTAAAAAATAAGGCGTAGGGGATATTGTAGTTCAAAAAGAGGTTTCTTTGGTGCAGGGTGTGAAACTGCTTTTGTATTTGAATCTCTTTCGGCAGGCTGACTATCTAACAAGCAACCACTTAGCAGTCAATTTCGCGCTGTTATTACTGTTAAATTTTTATACTGTATGACACCGCAATAGCGACGAAACTGAAACGAGTTTTCGCTAGATAATAGGGAATCCCCTATTGATGATGAATCTTGAGCTGTCGACGATTGTCGACAGCTCAAGATTAAGAAAAAAAATATAGTTCCAAAAACTGTACCAGATGGCGCTTGCAAATAATGAAGCCAAAAACAATAGATTGTACTTACTCAATCTTTTATTATTATTTTTTTGTTTTTTTTTACAAGTTACTGGGCAGGCATTTGACCACCATCGTGCTTATAGTAAACAGGATGTGGTCTAAGGTGTAACATGCTTGCCCAGGAAATGCCTATTCAGCCTCGCCTTGAAGAGACCAAGGTTGTAGGAATCGGGGAACACATGCTCTGTGGTTTCCATACACTTCGTTAATTGCCAACGCCTTTACGTTTTGTACTTTTTTTTTTAAACAGGCGTCAGAAAATCCCCTATTAGCCCCTGGGTCGGTGCATTTTGCATGTTTTTCTTTCAGTAGTTGAATGAGTGAATGTAATATTCTTTATTGTATACGTCAAAACAATACATTACATAAAAAGGACAAAACAAGAATGGTACAAATTGCGGCCTTACCACTAAAAAGTAATTTCATCCAGACAACCTTAAGTTTATCTGGACGAAACAAAAATTGCAAAGGAATGGTCGCGGTGTTTTTGACGAAAAATATACTTTACACAGGTACATAACTACGTTAATTGATTAATTTTGTATTCATAGTTAGATAAATGGATTCACGCCAGGTTCTTACAAATATTAATTATGCATCTTTATTAGAGATATAAATAGTAATGTTTAGTAGTTTTCATAGTAGATTAGAATAGATTATAGATTTATATAATATCTTTAGCCCTTCATATGTGTCACGTACAACTAAGCCAATGAATACTTGGGATCGGTAAATATTGAAAGGGTTTATGTTCGCTACTATTAAAGAGGTCCTTAAATCATGGACTTAACGTTGAATTTTAATATGGCATTTGACAGCGATATACTAGGTATATAAATATAAATCGATGTTGGTATATTTGTCCTCTATGCGTTTCAAAACTTGGTTAGTGACTCTGAGAACGCCCGCGAGGGTTCCTGACTCAAAAAACCTATAGTATTATAAAATCTATGCCTATACATTTCTTTATATTTTTCATAGCATTGTACAAACAAAGTAAAAACCTACACATACAGCTAAGCTAGCATATCATAAAGTTGGAATAAAAAAATCTATAGTGATGATAGTTAAACAGTGTTAGTTTAATCAATCTAAGCACATCTTAAGTTTCTTCGCGCACTCGTAATTGAAATAAAAAAACCGATAGAAGCCTCCCCGCAATTGTACCTCACGCCTCTGTACATCGGGTGCACCCTGGTAACAGTTTAACTAATCCCCTAAAGCTAACTGGCAAATCCTTACCCCACGATGGCAAACATACACACTATCAATACGCTAAGAAGAAGAATTGAAATAAAACAACTTCTGCGGATTTTAAGTGCAATATATTTACTTGAAACATATATTTGCTTGTATATTATTGGATTTTTTAAGACTTGTTAGTTGCTAGTCGACCTCACGGCAACTGAAAAAGTGCCGAAACATCGGTAACCAAAAATCCCAAAAATATATGTTTCGGGTAGATATAGCGCACTTACAAATCCGCAAAAGTTGATTTATTTTATTAATCAATCTAGTTTTACCAAATAAGTTGTACAGTCAACAGTACATCAGGTTTATAATTTGACCTTGATAACCTTGAGCTTATGGCGGTTTTCGTAGTCCAAGTGTCTCAAGCCTGAAAATCTTTTCACTGTACCTAAAGCGAGTTACAAAATCACAGTAATGTTTTTATAAATGTTCAAAAAATTATAAGATAAAATATTATTTATTGTGCACCATGGTAAATTATATTGGAACACAAAAAGAAGAACAATTGGCGGCCTTATCGCTAATAAGCAATTTCTTCCACGCAACCATAAATTGAGCGGGTTAAAAATACTTTAAAGAAATGGATAGTTACGATGTTCTATATGCAGCAAAAGTATGAAATGGTTATATTTCTCTGGCAATCCTATTATTTGTGATAGCAAACTAGTCGTATATTTCTCGGATTTGAGAGGATTTACCGCTTCTAAACCTCTCTGAAAAGGTTCAATTCCAAGTATTCACTTAACAACAACGTATCCTAACTATCGAGCCACACGTAAGCTTAGGTATATAGCTCATCTATATTCCACAATAATATCACAGTCCTCTAATAACCTCTCTTTAATATTATAAAGAGGTAATGTTTGTACTTTTGTGAGATTGATTGCAGAAAGTAAGCTCTGGAACTGCTGAAGTTATTTTGGAAATTCTTTTACCAGTATATAATCATAGAAAGCTACATTATTCCGGGGCCTACTGCCATCTCTTAGCGCAGTATTGTTTCAATCTTACTTTGCTATTCGTACTACGAATCTCTTAAAGTAAGCTTGTTTTTCGACGGAAATTTTGTGACGTCTTCGCTCAATCATCGCCTCCAAAGTGTGAGGTGTGTCAAAATGGCTTCATTAAAAACATACATAACGCAAACAAAACGCTCTTATGACATGATGGTTTGTAATAGAAGATGGTAGGCCTGCGCAGTCTATATTTGGTTGTGAGATGATTTCATCGCAAGTCTAGGCTTTTACAAGCACATGTGAATGAATTCACAAACCTTACGCCGGGAGACCTTGAAACGAGGAAGACCGGCTAGAAACTCGTCAGGTCAATGAATGTATAGGGTATTGTGCAGCGTCCGTACCGGTCGTAAGCGGAACTACATTTCCCTGTAAAGGACTTCAGGCACTTTAGTAAGAGCCGAGACTGATTTAATTCAAATCAATCAATTGTAAAAATGCCTACGTCATTTTAAGTGACGATTCTTCTATAACGTCCGCGTTAAAAGAAAAGGAGAAACGGAAAAAGTCGTCCGAAACAAATCGCTTTGGCAGTTGACTGACAGTAGCAGTAGCAGTGACAGTTGAACTCATTTTAGGATGTCAACAGTGTCAATGTCATTTATCAAGTCAATGATTTTTTTATGTGCGTAAGTAATCAAAATGGTGTCCGTTTTATTTATTACTTCCGTTTTATAAAAAAATAATTTAAGCAGTTTAAAAATTAACTTACTACTGTTTTATGATTATAATAACAGACAATGTTTATTGGTTACAGAATTATATTTATACACTTTTGGATCTTAAACGCCTGATGTCCTTTTTGACGAGATGATTCAAATACTTTTCGCAAGATATTCGTGCAAGCGTCACAGTACTTTAGCTTATATTATCTCTACTGTGGCTGAAGTACCAAGGAAGCAGAACACAAACACTAGTACGCCGAAGCGTATAATCCTTTTGGCGACAGATCCCTAAGCCTTCGCGATCGATTTGTCATCCCATTGTTGCTTGACTATGCAAATACAACTCCAATTAATTTATGTAATTACACAGGCTTTGTTTAATGTGATAACGTCTTGATGCTTTCCGTAATTATTTATTTATCAAGGCCTTTTATTAGATAAATATTAAACAACAAAATATACTAGAAAAAAGCAACTTGTCAGTTTATGATAAATTTTAAATAGAAAAATATTTTTGACCTTTGTAAAAATGGTCCAGTGCTTTAACCGCTGAGCTACCGAGACTTGCGAACCACCGTCGAAATTCTCAAATACTTTTATATTTTTAATACGCTGTAGGCCAGCGTTGTCACATCAATGCTATGAATAGCCTTGCATTCGATTAAGATTTTTGAATATTTGCATTTTTCAATTATATTTTTATACTTAAGATAAATTTTAAATATAAAAATATTGGAAATAAATAACTCGACCACAAGTAAATTTTTAGATGATCAAGATTCAACTTGTCAGTTCCTTTTTTTTAGTATAGGTATTTTATTGTTTAATATTTATCACATAAAAATAGCATTGTAAAATGCAAAACTAAAAAGTTATAGTCTTTTTTTATAAGTCTTAAATATAGCTTACTAACTGTACCCTCACTGTCATGCATTGAAATCACACGTAAAGAAAAAAGAATTATATAGAATTCGCGAGCGTCCCGAGAATACCATACCAAAGTTTCTTTACCATCGGATCAATGTTTTTGGATCGCATAGAAGACAAACATACAAAGATAAAGATGTAGCTATTCTTATTTGTATCTTTTTTCATATTTTCAGCAGACAGTGATTCACAGTGAGCCACTTTGCTTCGTTTAATGTAAGAGTAAAGTGAGGTTAATCAAATGGGGTATAATAAATAAATAAATAATTTATTCAATAATAATAATCAAAACATTACAGTGTTAAAAACTTATAGCCTGGTATGACACGATACAAGACATGTGTGATGAGAGTATACATAAATCTAAATAACATTAGTGGATATTTAACAAGCTTGAACTTAAAATATACCTGTTAATGGCAACTTAACGCACTCACTAAAGTGCGACCATTTTGAAAAACTTTCATATTACTAGACATTAAATCTTACCACGTTTTTATATTAAATGGGCTTACTCTTGACCTCAATCTGGCCGAAGGGCGTAGATGAGGCCTACGATGGAGCGAGTTCGCCCAAAAGAAGCCTGTTCACTTGCACCTTGAAGAGGTTTGGGTTGTATGTGCTCGGGAAAACAGACTCCGGCAGGGCATTTCACTCCTTGGCTGTTCGCATGATGAAAGAGGGCTCAAAGCGGTCTGACGATAAGTTTGGAATGGCAACCAATAGCAACCAAAATGGATGGTAGCCTGCAGTACGTCTGGTATCCCGATGGAGATAAGGAGAAGACGAGATGAGGTTATGCAGCTCAGATGCACACTCCCCAAAGTAAAGTCTGTAGAAAACCAACAGACAAGCGACTCAAACTGCAGATTTTTAACAAGCTCTGGCTCTGTGTTCTACCGAGTCGAGAGTAGGGAGTTGATATTTTGCTAAACCATCCCAGAGGTGGCTACAATACTCCATGCACGATCAGACTTGAGCTTTGTGAAGAGTAAGAATCTGTCCAGAAGCTGTCCAGGCGTGAAGTATCGTTTGACCCTGTTCAAAATGTTCAGAATCAGCAAACTTCCAGGATTTAGGCACTACTCCAGTCAAAAGAGAGGCAGTACAAGCGTGTCAATACCGGAGACAACCGGTGCACAGTGTTCTAGCACTCTAGCGGAAATACCACTGGACTTGTTCACGTCAAGACTTAGCAAAGCTCTGCGTTCCTCTTTTATGTGAACTGTGATCTCCGGCATCGAAGAATCACATCGAGGTAATGTTGGTGGTTGTTTTGAGCCTGCATCCGAGCGCGAATTGTTCGCAAACAGAGAAGCAAATACGTTTGCTTTCTCCGTTGCGGAGTGAGCCAGTGTACCGTCGGGCCTTTGCTTTTGGGGGTAGTGAGGGGCGGCAGAAGTTGGATTCAACCGCCTCGGATAGAGACCAGTGGGGTTAGCACGAATAACCATCGAAATAGTATCGAGTAAGTATCGAGCACGTAATGTCAAAAAATGTATAGGAAAATGTAGTTCCGTTTACGTCCAGTAGGAACGCAGCTCAATATCTCATACAGTTTTTTTACTTTACTTCCTTGATACCTTCTCGAAATTTGAATGGATGATTGAATGAAAAAGTTTATTGGGTACCAAGCATTAAACAAAAACAGAGGATACGAAACAAATAGAAAAATAATTTAAAAAAAACCGTTAACAAAAAATCCAAAATTAAACAATACTTAGAGCTAGGTACCGAATAGGCTTCTGCTCAGTATAATCCGCGAGACAACGCGAACGTGTGTCACCGTGGCACTGATATTCTGCAGATATTTGCAATTTATTCGCGCTAGGCCTACAGAACTCTGCTACCTGGCGGGTAAGTGGCAAGTCTCGTCCCTATACGTTTGACATGGTCGAAACGTGCCATCCAGAGGACCCGCTTGCTTGAATAAAATATTAAAGTAGATTTTCCTTCACACACCTACTAGATGTGGCCTCTATTTACAAAGAACTTTGTTAAAATACCTCAAAACAAAGGAACATCACAAATTCCTCGGCCCTCCTATTGCATAATACAACTGTCTACGAACCTGTAGCTGCTACGTCGTAGCTGTCGTAGTTAAACCTCGTAGTATGAAGTGGACGTTTGAAATCCGGTGAGAAAATGCTTTGTACAACGCAATTTTATGGTTATTCAAAATCTTTAAACCAGTTTTAGAACTCATCATTACGAAAAAGTTTTGTTTTGAATGATTTATGAAACAAAGTTTTCAGGCGGGAAGAAAGAATTCCTGGTCATCCTTGTGCAATAATTTTACAGATATTGACTTGATATTGATTTATTTAAGATTTCAGATGGATTAACATTACGATTTATTAATAATTTCTGATTATCATATTCATAAAGCACACGGCTACCAAAGAAGGAGCTAAAGTTTTACCTGGAAAAAATTGCTACTTAGCAATAAGGCCGCCTTTTTTGTTACCTTTACTCAATAATAGAGTAAAGTCACTGACATAGGCCATAGAGTGGCGAGACTCAAGTGGGAATGGGCCGGCCACATTGCCCGCAAACAAGAATCCTGGTGCAAACGACTCCTAGACTGGAGGCCTTGGGACCAAAAACGACCACGAGGGAGGCCACAAATGCGATGGAAGGATGACATCAAAAAGGTGGCGGGCAGCAACTGGACTCTAACTGCCCAAAACAGAGAAAGGTGCAAGTATTTGAAGGAGGCCTACACCATATCATTGGTTGACGACGGCTAAAGAAGAAGAAAAAGAAGAGACTCAATAATAATTGTTGAGATACTAAATGTCTAACCAGATCTGAAAGAAAAAAAAAACCTTTCGAGGGTAGACATATAAGTCTCCTTTTCAGCTGCCCAAACGTCGGAAAATCAAAAAACCACTATAAAAAAAAACAAAAAAATACGGACTATTACAACTTAGTTCGTGAAATATAGCGCGTTTGATATCCGTAAAAGTGTTTTATTTCAATGAACATAAGATGTACGTATACCTTTACTCAGTTTTTGTATTTGTGTGTTATTTGCTTGAATGTTGTTATTATTATTCGTTCAATCCAAAACAGGACCAAAGCCATAACAACATGTCTCACAGTAATTGAAAATTGCAACTTAAAATGAAAAGCAGTCCTATTATATAACGAATAGCGTTGCAAATGGTGCAATTCTTATTTTTTTAGTTTACTTTCAGCAAACGGACGGGCTGAGCGATCTGTTTCTATTAGCTTCCGATACGAAATAGCTGACGTTAACGATAGGAATGATTCGTTTTCGAGTGCGCAATTAAAATGTTTATAAATGTATATTTTTTGCTTTCATAAAAAACACTTACTTCCGCCCGCGGTTTCACCCGCGTGGTTCCCATTCCCATAAGAATATTGGAATAAAAAGGAGCCTATGTTATTCTGCATCCTTTCAACTAACTCTATGCTAAAAATTAAGTGGTTCGGTTGCTTAGTTAGCGTCAAAAAAATGACAAACAAACATTCGTATTTATAATATTAGTTAGGATTAGGATGATTATCATATCAAAACACTTTAAAATGTCTTCATAATTCAAAAAGTAAATCGTATTAATTTTAAGCACATTCTAAGTTTCTTCGCACACTTATACTTACACTGCACAATATTTAAGGTTTTTTTGGTTTCCCGACGTTTCGACTAATAAGTAGCTAGTCAACCCGTGACCACGGCAACTAAAAAGGTGCCGAATCGTCGGGAAACAAAAAAACTGAAAAATTATAATACCAAATACATATTTCGGGTAAATAAATCGCACTAAATATTCCGCAAATGTTGTTTTATTTCGTATTAATTTTGTTTCCTATTTTTTTATTGCGATACTTAATCATGAGGTATTTACTATGCGAAAGTAATTTATTCCATCAGTCTGTCCTCCGTATGTTACCTTTTTGCGTAAGAAGTTTGAACCAAATATTAGTTCTAGATTTTTGTTTTCGTGCAAACATTGATGTGCACTACACTTACTCTACCTTATTTCACAGAAATTATATTGAAACTTAAACTTCCCGAATTAGCTAGATTGTTTTTAACTTGTGATAATAATTAACTCGTGTTTAAACCAGAGCAAAGAAATAGGCAGGCACAACCAATTACAAATTCGATGTAGTCAACCATCCGAAGAATGTTCAAAAACTACCAACGTCCTAAATAAAACATTCGGAGGAGTTGGCAAAATTTTGTGGTTTTTCTTTTTATAAAATGATAATGATTTGTCTATATAAACACACATCCAACTCCGATATATAGGAATAAATGCGCTATAAGTGTGCAATAGGTGCATAAATTGTTCTTAAAATGACGATCATATAGAGCACAGGTGTAAGTTAAGCAAGAAAGACGTTAAAGCCATTAGAAGCGTTTCCCGTAAATCTACATTTCTTCACAAAAAAGTGACAGATGACTGCGTGAAAGCTGTAAGTCTGTTAGCTGAATTATTCAGCGATGAAATATTTCATGAATCACACTTTTGCTTTATTTCAGAAACGATTGGATTACACGATAAAGCTTTTTTGGAAAACCTTTAAAATCATCAATCAATTGAAGTTACGTGCAACACAAAAAGACTTGAAAAATAAAATCCTATGTTTCTTCATAGGCTGATACTCTTTTTTTCTGTCTTTATCTGTCTGTCTGAAACTGTGATTTATTATATAAAGATAATACGTCTCAATAAGATACGCATAAAAAAACTGCGTTGAAAAAAAACTGACTTCAAAATCTAAACAGCAAAAATTAAGCCTTTTGGAGTCGGTGGCAGCCAAGACATTCTACTTTAAGCTCATATTCTTTTATTTTTCTTGCCTTGGCTGGCACCTACTCCAAAAGGCTTATTTTTTGCTTTTTAGTTTTTGAAGTCGGTTTTTTTTAACGCAGTTTTTTATTTACTTTTTAGTGTCTGTAATAGGCTTTTTTGTAAACTACAGCAGGGTTTTTCTAGATTAGATAAGGTTTCATGTACATTATAAACAAAATTATCGTAAATACTACATCGTCCAAGTCAACAATGAAATGAAATATATAAAAATGCTCATAACATAAAAAGTACTGGGTCAAACGAAACCAAATTTTTATGGGACCAATCGGCAACTATTCTGCATCGAACAAAAAAAGAATCATGGAAATCGGTTCAGAAATCTCGGCGTAATCGGTGTACATACATAAAAAAAATAAAAAATAAAAATATACCTACCGAATTGAGAACCTCCTCCTTTTTTGAAGTTGGTTAAAAACGAAAGACTCAGCTAAAATATACGATCAAAACTGTGAATAGCCTCCGAGCTAGAGGTTCTTTTTTGCATTCGATACGGCGATTCTCCCACTGGCGCTGCAGCGGATGCCGCGCACAGCGACGGAGAAGCAGGAGTTGTATTTTTAAACCATCGAATTACTTATCGCATACGTAATCAGAAGATTTGCATGCGAATACGGTGTTATTTAAAAGCACATACCTATTTGATTGTTTCAATAATACGACAGAGAGTGGCGGAATAGCGTTCAGTAGGTTGGACAACGCGGTTTTCTATACAAACTGATGACATTGGCATACAATATTAAAATCCGCGACTCCGCGCGCCGCGACAGAGCGCGGTTATTACCGCCTATGAGTTACCTAAAAAAATTGCCCTCTATCAGATTAAAATGAAACTGTATATTTGAGACGCATGACGCCATCTTTGTGTTTGCACGAAAAACAAAGTCTTTGTGGAAAACTAGCTGGGAAAAGTATCACCAAGCAAACGGTGGTAGTAGTTTCGGAAAATTCCGTTAGATGGAGCTATTACGAATATTGCTGTTATTCCCGCACCTTTTTATTGAATACCTAATTATAAAAGTATGTGAAGGCACGCTTAATCAAAATTAAGCAATAAAATTATTGCTTATTTTGTTAAAGACAGAAGTTATTGAAGTTATGGATTCGTTTACTGATAACATATAGGTAATATTTAAAAAAATATAAAGATACAGTTACTGCTGTAGTAATAGTTCTACTTATTACAATAGTAACTACAATAAAATATGTGTGCCATTTGATAAAATTGTTTTTTTGTTACTTTGTAATAAAATGAACGTAAAAACAAAAACAAAAAAGCCCGCCTGCTTCAAAAACCGGAAAAGGTCGAAACAAGATCAAATATTCAAATATTGTGTTCAACATAATACATGCCGTCGGAGGCACGACATTATGAATGAAGCGAGTCTTATTAAATTACATGTATGTATTATGTTGAACAAAAAATTTTTATAAGATTTAAACTTTCGCGTTCCATTGTACCTACTAAGACACATAAAGGTAACATACCATTGCGCCCTATCGTAAGTCAAATTGATTCACCAACATATGACTTGGCGATGTTGCTGGAGTGTTGCAACCGTTAGTTGGGAACACACCGTTCTTCGTGAAAGAATCTTACCACTTCAGGGATATCGTAAGGAGCATTTAGTTGGAACCCGGAGATTTTATGGTGAGTTTCGACGTGGAGTCACTTTTTACAAATGTCCCGCTTAAGGATTGCCACGAGGTTAGTAAGAATAAACTTTACGACAATGAGCTGCCGGAAGAAGAAATAGTTCTGATTGAAAAACTATTTAGATACCAGTTCTACCTCCAGTACCCCTATTACGAGTTTGCTAAACATGACATTTACAGGACTCGTGAGCGTAGACTATCGGATACACTGCTCATGTCGGTAAAACAGTCGCTAAATATGAAAGAGACAGAGCTACATTTTACATTAACGTTTACTGTAACGTCGAGTTTGCCAAACTCGTAATAAGCCTACAGATCGACGGAGTTGCAATGGACAATTATATTATTGTTTTACAATTTTACACGAACTTTCTACGTATACGTGATGTGTGATTGTGTCTGCAATATTATATGAACTGATAAGTGTATTATAAGCTTAGCTACGTCGAATGGACACTTCAAAGATACCGCCACGTGGTGTGAAGTGCTGCACATCCAGGACTGAAGCTATTCTACGAGTACGTAAGTGCATGTATTTTTCATTATTTCCAGCTGTTTCCTCTTATTTCCATAATAACCTAAAACAGCTGAACTCCGTCTCAATAGTTGTTGCAAGTGCCTTGCGTTACGATATAAGTTTTCGTCCATATTAGCTAAATTTAATTCATTTATTTATCTCTCAACTCAAAAAATACAGTCCACTAAAATTATTACTTTACCAGCGCCACCAATTCAATTTTAAATAGTATAAAGTACTTTTAACCGCACCACATATCAGATGGAACATAACAGAGCCTTGGCTTTCCTTGGCGTGCAGACCAGGGTAAGAAACGACGGTACTTTATCTCACTCTGTTTACCGAAAACCCACACACACAGACAGGTACATACCTACATGCCGCATCTCATCATCATCCTCAGCAGCTTTAATCCGTGATGACGTCGTTGACCAATAGAGTTCATAACTTGTGTGACTTTGCACGTGTTCAGGAGGTACTAAAACGAAACGGATACAAGGTGTCGCAGCGATGCAAAAGGCGAAAGAAAAAGGAAAAATGACCGGAAGTGAGTCGTCAGGCAGCATTTTTGCCTTATACCAAGAGGCGTAACGGATATAATTTGACAGTGCTTAGAAGCTGCAAAGCGTGATAAAAAAAATTAATTTGGCGCCAAAAGTCCGCCAATTGTTTTTTTTTTATTATTTTGATATACCCAGTGTCACTCTCACAGTAAATACGAATTTAACGACACTTCTCACTCGACACACTTTGACGACCTGTGTGGCGCAGGGGTACTAAGCCCGCTTTCTGCGCAAGAGGTCCCGGGGTCGATCCGCGGACAAGATAAATATATGTGTGCATGAAGATGTCTAATTGTTTTGGTCTGGGTGTTTAATATGTATTTTTTTTTATGAACGACGGGGAGACTCTTAGCCTTCATCATACCTGATGTTAAATATTGATAAGGCTGAAGATGAAAGCGAGCCTCTCCCGGAATCCTCAATCACTGAAGAACTGGCTATCTTATCTCTAACTGCCGGAACACAACAATGCTGATTATGGCGTCAGACTTAGACAAGATGGTGGTAGCTAGCCAGGCAGACTTACGAGTCCTTCCACCAACTAAACCGAATACAATATGTACTCCCGCTGGGAATCGAACCCGGGACCCCTGGGTCTCAGACCGGTGGTTGTACCACTAGACCACAGAGGCGGTTGTTTTTTGTAAATATATATTATGTATATGTTATCGGCCAAACCCGAACTAGTTTTGTCTAGGCTAAACTAGTTCTTCCTATACGCGATGGGATTAACTGGTATAGCCTAGACCAAACTATTTTGTCCTAAGCCTGATAGGATAAACCAGTTTAGGCTAGGCCAAACTAGTTAATCCTTTATGGTACAAAAATGATACATAACAATTTCTATTATACTTTTGGGTTAGGGTGTCGCATAGGGGGTGCAGGAATATTTTTGACTGATGACTTGGGGTCTTGTAAAATTTACAAGAATGAATTTTATGAAAATGCGAATATCTCAAAAACGGTAGTTTAAATGTAACAAAATTGTCGACCCCCCTTTGACACCCCCAGAGAAACTAAGGAGGCATCCAATGGACATATATATTTTTTCTCTCAAAAATTTTGGACAAAACAGAGAAGGGGTTGACGGGAGCCTGTAGCAACAAACAGTTACAGACGTTGCAGGTTAGGTTAGGTTAGAACTGTGACCAAAACGCCGCGCGAGCCGAGCGAGCGAAGCGAGCGTGCCGCGGCAGCGGCCGGCGAAGCGCCATAAAAAAATGTTTTTATTTATTAAAAAAAAAAAACTTTTTTGGCCTAGCCTAATTTGGTTTATCCTATTGGGCTTAGGACAAACTAGTTTGGTCGGAAATCGGGTCTGGCCGGTAACATATATATTTTCAACAAAAACGTATGTAAGTATGTTTATCCGTTATGTTTAACTTAACGTGGGCTAGATAATTGGTGTGTTTGTATGCATTTCATTTATTTATTTCGTAAGCTAAAATCCATTGAGCCGTGTAGGCCGCAAAGCGTGCCAAACAATTTATACATACTCTCGAAGAACTGAACCCTCTTTCTGGCGCAGTCGGGTAAAAACAGAACACATGGCGTGTTCCAAAAATCTTATTTTTTAAGATTATAACAGCATATTTAAGACTGAATACTACACATTTATGTATTTTTTTCGGATCTACAATGTTAATATAGCGACATATTATTAAGTTTGGTTTGCCTTTTTCTATATTTATCTTAAAAAAGGTTTTTAATTTTTCAAAATATAAAAAAAATCTCACCTGCACTAGCATTGGTGTGGTTATCTTCTACATGTTCCTTATCTTCTTTATTAGTCTTCGCGTCACCTTTGGCCTCCGAACTAGTATTGCATCCCATTTTGTTGCACTTATTTATAAACTAATTTGACACTAGTGAATAAAATTCTAAAAAACGACACTACAGTAAAGGGGTACTTCACACTATAACATAATGTCTTGTTGAGTTGGGATCTGAAACAAAAAAAATATATAAATAATTTTCAATACTAACTGCCGGTTGCACTAAAAAATAATTTTACAAATTTGTTACAAGTAGGTAACTGAAATTTGCTTGTCAAAACTGACAAATCTCATACATTTTAACCATAAACTCTCTAAAAGTAAAAGTTTAACGTAAAAAAACAACAACTTGGTGCAACGGGCGGTAAGAGTAACTTAAACGATACTAGAAAAACAGTAATAAATAAACACGCAAATTAAAAGGTGCCTTTTCTCCGTTAATGTTTTATAGTGGATTTCGAACTCCATCCATTGTTTCTTGTGGAATAATCTATAATTTATTATTTTTATTATGCTTTAATCTAGCCTTCGATCGATCGAAGAGATTATATCTAAGCAAATGTTTGTATGATGAATACGAGCATTTGTCCCTGAGTCTTGGCCTTTTATATGTATTTCATTATATTTCATACACCTATATATGTATAATCTTCTTCTTCTTATCGAGTGAGTATTAATGGCCACCTCTGATGTCAGAGTTTATCAAGCCGCCTATAAGATCTCTGACTTGGCCTAACGACTGTAATTAAACGGCAACAGTCGGGACCGATGGTTTCACGTGCCCTCCGAAGCACGGAAGCGCTCAGTTGTAATGCCACTTTACGGTCACCCATCCGACTACTGTGCTTAACAAACGTGATCAAATACGATCAGTCAGTCAAGCGCAGCCAAGAGCGCTGTATTTCTATTTATATCGGTTACCCTAGTATCCCATAACACAAGCCTTACAGTGCTTACTTTGGGGCTAGGTTAATTGATGTGAGTGTAAGAAATATGATGTGAGTTTAAGTTTGAACTTTTCAGCTTACGCAATTATTATTATTATACTACTAATATTATAAATACGAAAATATGTCAGTTTGTTTGTTTGTTCCTCTTTCACGCAAAAAACTCCTTAACGGATTTTTATAAAATTTGGTATGTAGGGACTTCAAGTAGCGGACTAACACATAGGCTACTTCTTATCCCGATATTCTGACGGGAACGGGAACCGCTGGCGTAACCGTCCACTAATAAATTATAATCATAAATATATAAAAACAAAGTACAAAAATATGCAAAACATGACTTCCGCATGTTATTTACCGCGCAAACAAAGTCATGGTGTTTTGTTAGTATTTCATCTCGGAAAGTAAACACACCGTACTATAATTAAGAGAGTGCAATACGTTTATTCGACCCACAACAACGCATCATACTTTACATGTTAACATTCTTTGCAACCTTATTTCGAAGGTATTAAGACCTATTTTTACAGAGTAACTGTCAACCTAGATGTTAGGACTAGTGTACACAAGCGTCAAGTTTGTATGAATCTAATTTGTTGAGCGTGGGGTGCGTTTCTAAATATCTATTAAATGAGGGTCGTTGCCGCTTGGTCGTTATAATGTCGGTATAGGCAAAAGTACATTCAACAGGACATCAGGCTTTAGGGTAGAAACAAACCGAAGATGCTTATCTGTGATATCTGGCGGTCGCGGTTAAGCCCGGCGTCATACATACCGATTCCAATTCCTGCCTTTAGTCTGTGGTAACAACCGCCGGTATCAGACCCAGACATCCAGGGTTCAATTCCCAGTGGGGTTACGTATTGCATTCGGTTTGGTTGGTGGTAGGGCTTGTTGTACGTCCGCCTGGCTAGTTACCACCATCTTATCTGAGTCCGACGCCATAACAACAGCATTGTTGTGTTCCGGCAGTTCTATCCAGTTCCTCAGTGTTTGAGGATTCCGGGAGAGGCGCGTTTCCATCTTCAGCCTTATCAATACTTAACATCAGTTATGATAAAGGCCAAGTTCAAACATGTTATCCTCCGTATGAGCCCGTGGCGCAGTGGTGGTTCTAGCACTCGGCCTGCGATTGTTGAGGTTAAGCAACTCTCGCAATGTTCGGTCACGGGATGGGTGACCAAAAATTGTTAATTTTTGGTTTCTCTAGCTCGTCCGTGCTTTTGAAGGCACGTTAAGCCGTTGGTCCCGGCTGCATTTGCAGTCGTTAAAACCCACCAATCCGCATTTGGCGTGGTGGGTCATGGCCCGTTCTCCTTATCCATCCATAAGAAAGGCCAGTGCCCCAGCAGTGGGGACATTAAAAATGGCTGATGACACACACACACACACAATATTGTAATTCAAACAATGTTATTTTTGCTGTGCCCTAACATGTCGATGTTTGAAACAAAATACAAATACTTATATTATCACCACTGAACTTACAACATCGTATGCAATGAATGTTTTGAAGATAGCGGTCAAGCGCATTACCTATCCAACAATAAAATAGAAAAAGTTTGAAGTTCTAGCCGTTACAGTCTAAACAGTCTTTGCTCTGCCTACAAACAGCTGAAACGACGAACTCTCACAGACAAGCGCGCTATTACGCACTCGTAACTGTTTCACCAGTGAAAACCAGTGAGATCGAGGGGTCGGCCGTGTAGCGATAGCCGAGTAGGCAGAGTCCAATGATGTTAGACTGTGTCCCCGTTATTCATAAAAAAGATCAGACGGAACAGAATTGAAACCGGGTTTAGCCCGGAAAGACCTCGGCGCCGATTCTCATTACTCCTGCAATTGTACGATGTTGTCCAGTTACTTGCTGATCGGCCGTTCTTAACGATGCGAGTCAGTAGGTGTGTGACGAGACAGCGGTTTAAAGTTGCACAACACTATAAATATACCATGTCCCTTACGATGCTGGTGTAGCATCAACGGTGCAGCTTAAAGACAGGTTGCCAGCCCATCGCCTATTATTTCCAGACAACATCTCAGACCCAATCCATGCCAAAAACGGTGCGTCGTTTTTGAATTGTGACTATGAGAGTTATTGGTGATGCTATGACAAAGCCAGCCCGGCCGTCCCGGGGCACAAGGGCAGGAGGCAGGATCCCGACGGCAAATGGCGCGTAGCGACGGTTGCCGAGCGACACCACAGCGTCACACGTCACAACCACTCGCTTAACGACCGCTGTGCGAACAGCGTACGCATTTCATAGTCGGGCATAGTTCATGTATGACATGCATCCATACATTATTTCATTCAGACCACTAACACTGTCTAACCAGTCTTTGCACTGCCTACAAAAGGCCGAAATGAGGCTCACACTCGGAACTGTTTTATCAGTGAAAACCAGTGAGATCGATAGCGAGCGATGCGTTTCTGTGTGTGAGCGCGTCATATCGACCGAGTGCGACGACTGTTTATATTTAGACTGTGCCACTAGTCTTTTGTTTGCGCTATCGTAGGATCCTTTACATGATCCTTCGAGCCGGATATGAACCAGCGACCTATGGATACATGGATTATGGATTACTGTGATGTTTTCAATAATTTTGCTCTTGAGCTGCACTTGATGCTATGTCAACTCCGCAAAGTATATACGGCATGAATGTAATGTATGTAACTATACCTATGTATATTGAATGAAAGATTAACATACATATTACCAAAACCAGGCGTGTAATGGAACGTTCCTTAATTAACTATAGTGGGGAAGCAATAATCATTATTAATTAGTCTTTGCGTAATGAATAGATACGGAGACCCTACCAGCTGTCGTAGCAATATTGAAGTTTTATTATATTATACTAGCTGGTGCCCGCAACTTCGTTCGCGTGGGTTTAAGTTAAAGGTACTTAACATTTTAATTTTATGTTACACTTTACTTAACATATAAAACAACAATAACGCATTTATTTATTAATTGCCGTGTGCCCACGGGTAATATTACACACTTAAGTAGCTACACACCTGGGTGAATCTACGGGTGTTTTGAACGCCGTCATTGTCCTCAACATATTTTCATATTTTTAGCGTAATAAAATTTTGTCCATGGTCGCTAACTATGGGTCTGATAAGAAAGCTCAAGGTCACCCAGCGTGCAATGGAAAGGGCTATGCTTGGCGATTCCCTACATGATCGAATCAGAAATGAGGAGATCCGTAGAAGTACTAAAGTAACTAGGTTCTGGAATGGCGACCGCGTACAGGTGCGCAGGACCGGTCGTTGTGGAGATCCTTGGGGGAGGCCTATACCCAGCAGTGGGTGTCATGTGGCTGAGACGACGACGACGAAAATTTTGTCCTCGTGTCCAGTTACGAATATAGGTCCCAGACGAGTAGCGTTTAGCAGCATCATCATCATCATCATCATCAGCCTGTCGCAGTCCACTGCTGGACATAGGCCTCTCCAAGTGCACGCCACTGAGATCTGTTTTCGGCTTCTCTCATCCAGCTCAGTTTAGCAGCATAACCTTTATTATTTTCGCAGTTATGCATGACCTGTGCATGACACTTTATATGTTAAGGACAATGACGGCGTTCAAACCGCCTGTAGACTTAACCACCTAAGAATTCTTAATACACTTCCGTTTAGGATCAATATGAATAGCTCGTAGTGTTACGACGTCGTTATGACCCGCGAGAAAGCAACATAAAGCTGGAAGTAGGAAAAATAATAATCACTGAGTTCGACACCAGCGGTTTTCAGCGCATATCCCTGCGACTCAATATATGAATTGCAAAGCAAGTGGTCACAGTGAACTGTGTGTGCTTAAACTCAAACGGAAAATTGTTAGGGATGAGCGTTATACGTGGTAAGAACACAGTTTTAACGGCGCCACACTCAATGAGTATCTTAATTTTCGTGGCTTGGTAACATTGCCCTATCCTGTTACCCGTTTCAGACTCTTTAAGCTGACAAGACAAAACAGGCGCAAAAAACTTACCAGCTTTATCAAATGTAAGTAATGGTATTTACAAACAACATACGAGTACCATTACTAAATACAAATTAATCTCAAAGTATTATTTGATTTGACTGATGAGTAACATAGTAGACATTATGTTATTTATCAATTTCATGCATTACAGTCATTTAGATTACCTTGTACCTCGTAATAAATAACCTTTGCTCATGAGCGTCTTTTTTATCCGTTATCTAGTATCCCTTCATGAAACTTAACATGGGCTATATAATTGGTGTAATTGTATGCAATTATTTATTTATTTATTTAGAAAAGGTCGAAGCTAATACATACGAATAGCGCCGTTTTGCTCACAATATCACTTTGATATTGCTTCAACATTTCATGGTGAGACCCACAGATTCCTGGTTATTAGCGTAATGACGAACGAGAAGGTTGTACATCTCTGACAGGGTGGTACGAGCCTGGGGATATCCATTTTTTTTATAAATAGTTGACCAAGTAGCCTAAAGGAACCGCAAGAAAAAAAATTGTTCTCACCAGATTGCAAGGTTTAAAAAAATATTTGAAATATCTCGACCTTTTTAGAGTTTTTTTTTACTTTTGCACATTATCTTTCCTTCATAGGCTAGGCTAGGCTGTTACAAGCACTTATGAACATCAAAGAAGCTACGCCATCGGTTCACAAACCCTACGGCGGGAGACCTTGTAACGAGAAGAACCGGCAAGAAACTTGTCAAGGGCTGTTTTTTTCTCCCTGTTTTATTTCATACAGAGTCGTCAAATTGAAAAGTGACCTCAACATATCAGTAAGGTCAATTTCCATCACAAAAGGAAAATACTAATTAAAATATTACATTTTATGGTTATTGTAAACGTAAACAATTTTTAACTGGCAAAGAAAGACTTGTCTATCAAACATTACAACATTTCCCGCACCACAAGACTACTACACTGCAAGTTGTGAGGTACATACAGGTCAGTATCAATTTATTTTAGATAAAAATATTTAGGCTTTAAGCACAGCATTAAGATAAGCAGACTGAGGTAGACCCATTTCCGCTGGCGGCACCCGTTCACGAGCATGGCGCATGAACCAGCCATCGCTTCGCTCAACCATATTTTAGGGAACGTAACGACCCGCCTCACAGGACACCGCCGAAGAAACGTTTGAGTGAGCATGACGTACTTCAGGTACTTATGTTAAGCTGTATAAATATAAAAAAATACAATGGCAACAGCAAAAAAATAACGATAAAAGTGTCTTAATGTAAGACACAACACAACCTACAATGTCACTAGAAGACGCATCAGCTGGGTCACAATCTCAATCGTAATTAAAGTTTAAAAAAAAAAAAAAAAAAAAAAACTGTCAATGACGTCATGACTCCTCTCGGTCGCTAGCGAGTAGTCGACGGCGGCGCCGAGATTTGTGACGTTACAGCGAATTCTTTCGGGCAGTAAAAGTAATTTTTTTGTCACTTTAGAAGATATTGAAATAATTCTTTCACCATATTTATTATAATTCTGAAGTTTTGAAAGATTTTTTTGTTTTCGTGAAAATGGAAATTTCCTTCATCGTCATCGTCATCAGCTATAATTAATGTCCCCTTTGCTGGGGCACTGGCCTTCTTTATGGATGGATAGGAGAACGGGCCATGACCCACCGCGCGGGCCCAATGTGGATTGGTGAGTTTCTGATAGGAAAAATCCTTATTAAGTTGAAATTTTCGATGTTGATGACTCAAAAGCACAAAGTAGTTCAGTATTTACTAGATATAGATATTTGCGGGCGATCACTTTTTTTTAAGAATTTGTAATAAAATAATAAAAAGTTATAAAAACGTCGAGGAGTCCGTGGCGCGAGGAGCCCGTGGCGCGAAGAGCCTGTGGCGTTGTGGTTCGCGTGCTAGGCCTGCGATTGTTGAGGTTAAGCAACTTTCGCAATGGCCGGTCACGGGATGGGTGACCAAAAATTTATTATCTCGTGCTCCTCCGTGCTTCAAAAGGCACGTTAAGCCGTTGGCCCCGGCTGCATTTGCAGTCGTTAAAATCCACCAATCCACATTGGGCCCGCGTGGTGGGTCTTGGCCCGTTCTCCTTATCCAACCTTCCTTCAGCCATCAGCCATTTTTAAAAACATAATAAATGGCTGATGACGTGTAAGTTTCCTTTTTTTAATTAACTCAAGTACATATCTATAAAGTTCACAAAAAAGTTCTTGTTGGCCGAGAAATAAAATAATGAAAAAGTAAGGTAAATATAATATTACGGTTTTCCACCCCAAAGGGAAGAAAACAGATATTTTAGATCTTGCCAAGGCTTGACCTTTCGGAGATTAGCCATCTTACCTTTATGTACTTATGTCCGAACTTACTGCGTTTCGTCAATGAGAATGAGTGGCGAGACGCGGGGTGAGGGGTGCAGCACCCCCGCGCGCGGGCGGCGACGGCAGGCGCAGCGTCCAACTTGGGCGCGCGCTTCCTTAGTACCTTCACTAAAAAAAGCCGGCAAGGCATTGCTTAGGTCAAGCCTTGGCAAGATCTAAAATATCTGTTTTCTTCCCTTTGGGGTGGAAAACCGTAATATTTTAGTTCTGTGCCTTCGGCTTGACCTTTCGGAGAAGTGTTTACATTCTGCCGGCGCCATCAGCGTACTGTGAATCCTAATACTGGAGCTAAAGCTCAAAAATTATAAGGGTAGAAATAGTTAAAGGAAAATTCTGTTTAAATTACCAAATAGGTTTAATCAGTTCCCAACAATTTTACAATAATTGGTGTGACCTCAGTCTGACACATATAACAAAATTAAAACATTCTACCCGTTTCTATTCGTAATAACTGTTATCATACTTAAATTGGTGGTAACAATCATCAACTATAACTAAATACCCAGGGTATCTTTCTTATAATACTAATTTCTCATTTAATCAACAGCACTAAAGGAAGATCTCAAAACATTATTTATTTGAGTCTCTGTTCTTTCAATAGTTTTACAGTAAAACTTAAAGAAATTTTTATGACCTTGCCAATTACCACGCTTCAAAATCAGATCTAGCGGAACATTTTTATTAAAATCGTATGATGCAACCGCAGAGCGAATTGAACCCGGACCACATTTAATCCCTAAATCGTCAAACGGCCCTTTTAGCCACCCAGCTATAATCGCCCTAGAAGCAGCCTTGACTCTACCCCGCGTTGTTATAAAAAGGTTAAGTAACCCGTCCTGTGCTCCTCTCCTACCCTTGGAAACTGTTATTAGGTGCTTCACCCACTTAACAATATTAAATAGTTCATCATCAGAATGGGATAGCAGCCAACCGGACTGGCGGTACCTAGCATTGTCGGTTTTTGAGCCAAAAACGGGCCAAAAGGTGATGGACGTCTCTTCCATTATACAATGATCTGTGTCTATGCACAATAGGGTTAAGTCATGAATTCTACGCCCAGATGCTAACAGCAATAGTAAGGCAACATGGCGCGAAACTTGGAAGATACTATTCTGATCAGGAGGATGAGACTCGATCCAATGTAATAGGTCTTGAACATTCCAAATTTGTGAGTTATCGCATTTTGATGTTTGGGCACGTAACTTTAAAGCTTTAACCATTGCCGAAACTACGGGATGACTTGACAGAGTTGAGCTACATTCTGGGTTAGACAAAGATATAATTACGGACTTATGCACTAGAATAGTTGCGACAGACAATTTTTTAATCCGACTTAGAAAACCTAAATATGAAGCTATGTCACGTGGTCGAGGATTGCTTGGTTTTGCCCCATTTTGTTTAGACCACTCGACCCACTGTTTCCAAGCTGAGCTATAGGTTTTCCAGGTTGATTCTCGCCATGCCGACTGGATTAGAGCGATGTCTTGCTGTTCTAGGCCATTTACTAAATTATACCACCCTGTATCTTCCAGACCTCTAAATGTTGCTTTTCCGCATTCGGGGGTGGATGACCGGTGGAGAGATCGACAAGATGGTGGGTAACATTGCGAATAGGAAAAGGCGCTCCGACTGCTCTCCGTTTCAGGTCTCCCCTCCAAAACACATTCTCCCACCGCGGAACTATCATCAGAAATAGCCCTGATGCCTTGTTTAGGTGTTGCAGAACCTTTGGGATCAGCGGTGGCGGAGCAAAAACCCATGCTAGTGGGAAGTGCCATTCCCTGCTGAAAGCGTTGATGAATAACGCCTGCCGATCCTTCGCATCTATCGTTGCGTACTGGTGGACTACTCTGGACTGATTTGTCGCAAACAAATCTATTAGCGGAGTTCCCATTCGTCGAAAGATTTCTCTGGTCATATGATCGCTGAGGTGCCAATCCGGAAGGCACTTGCCCCGAGAGAGCGGGTCCGCTATTGTGTTGTATCGTCCCGGAATGTAGAAAGGAAACAGGTGAGTGGCCTGACGATGGGCTAGCAAAAGCAAACTCTTCGTCGCCTTCAGGAGTTTTAGCGATCTGGTTCCTCCTTGGTTTCTGATATAGGCTACTACAGTTCGGTTGTCGGACTGAATCATTACTGACCGGCCCCTTGTTTTTTCTGGGAAGCTGCTCAGTGCCATAAACACGGCATAAAGTTCTTTTAGGTTTATGTGCCAGTTCATCTGGTCCCTTGTCCATTTCTGCGAAAGGTGGTGATTTCCTATTTGCACTCCGTAGCCTATATTGGAAGCATCTGTGGTGACAAAAACCGTAGGTTCGGGTATAAAAATCATTCCTCGACGGGATAAGTTTTCCACCCACCAAGATAGCTCGTGCAGGGCCTCTTCTGGCAGTCGGAATTCCAGGGTCGGGTTTTCTTCTGGAAGTACACGGCTCGCCCTCTGGAGATAGCGAGTGTGAAGACGACCTAGGGGTGTCACGAGTGACGCGAAGCCTAATTTTCCTATTATTGACGTGCCTCGCTTCCAATTCCAATAATGACATTTTCTCAGTTTTTCTAATTCTCTTAGTAGTGGTGTGCATTTTGTTTTGGGCAGGCTTTTGCTGTTTGTATGTGTATCCCAAACTATGCCTAAAAATTCTATCTCTTTTGAAGCTTTTGCCATTGACTTTTCTAGATTCAGTTTCCATCCTAGACTTTTCAGTAGGGATACTGCTTGTTTCATGTGCTCTTCTAGTATGCGAGGATCTTGATGAGCGAAAAGAAAATCGTCGAGATAAACTATAACGCGGATCCCTTGCGCTCTCAGAATGCTTGCTATCCATTTGCTCACTTGTGAGAAAGCCAGAGGTGCACTTGAGAGTCCGAATGGAAGTGAGGTCATTTGAAAAAGTTGGCCCTTGTATGAAAAGGCAAGATAGCGTCGATGGCTTTCTCTGATTGGAATGTGAAAGTAGGCCTGCGAAATATCTATTTTCCCCATGTAATCGTTTTCCTGGAGGAATTTTGGGACATGGCCTTGATTTATCAGTCGAAATTTGCTTGGATTTAGGAAGAAATTGAGCTGCCGAAGGTCGAAAATCTGGCGAACTTTTCCATTTTGTTTTGGAATCAAGAACAGGCGAGAAAGAAAACCCGTCTTCGCCTTGGATCTTTCTATAACACCTGATTCCAGAAGTGCCTCTATCTCTTTGTCCATCAATTTTGAGGTTTTCGTGGCAAATCTTGTTACCAGGTCTGTTGTTAGAGGCATGGTGGGTGGTTTTTTGACAAATGGAATTGCATACCCGGTTATAATCTTTAGGATTGATGTTGAGGCTCCCAGCTCTTGCCATTGCTTTTTGTACCGCCTCAACTGTCCACCTTCGAACTTCGTGTCAGTAGTTACGGCGCTGCCCACGTTGGTCTTTCCTTTCAGGTGCCTTCTTGGGTCGGTTACCTGACTGCTTTCTCTTCTGGCTATTGGTGTTTTGAAAGGATCGTGGTTGCCAAGACGGATTTTGCGGCTTTGTCGGCCGAGAAGCTCCATGGTTACGGGTTTGACGATGAGTGCGCTGTGCCCGTCCCTCTTTACTAGGGACTCGTCCAAATCGTGATGGAAAAATACGCGATGTCCCTCCGTTATCTTTAATGAAATTCGTTAACTTTGCCTCCTCGAATAAGTGCGTGTGTGAGGGTGGTATCTGCTGTAACATTGACGATAACGATTCATTCCTAGTTTTAAAACCCTTGCGTCTCATCTCAATCGTCTCTGCGCGATGTGCACAAACATATTGTAGTATGTCATCTGATTTAGATTTAAAGTCAGAACCTTCGGACAGAAGCTTCTTCAAGTCTTCAGAAGCAGAGGGGAACTTTGCTGCTAACTTTTTTAATTCTTCTGCCAGAGCTTTTCGTTGGCAGAGGAGACCATGGACTATTGTTCCCAGTATGCCGTCTTGCTTGCTAAGAAATCCCGTCGCGTGTGTTCCAAGATCATTAAGCTCTCCGTTTACTTTGAGCGCGCTGAAAACCGGCGAAGCATGAAGTCTTTTAACTACTTCTTTATACCTTATCCGATTCCATGATTCTGATCCGAATCTTTGGCATGCAATCCCCTCAGCTCTAATATGATCAGAAGGTGGAGGTATACTTGGCTCCACCTCTTTCACTTCTGGGAGAAAATCTAATTCGGGAAGTTCTTCATACGCTCCTATTCCCTGATTAGAGCTTACAGATGGTGCGCGCCAAGTTTCAGGTGAGTCTGGCCTAGACAAAGCAGGAACCTCATCCACCCCGGATGAGAGGTCTTCATCTGAAGAGAAACTCCGTATCGCGTGATTTTCTTTTGGTGCCAGCGAATCTAATCTATCCATAATGGTAGAAAAGATCTGATCTACCCTCTGTTCTAATAAATCAATGCGAGAGCGTTTTGTCTTAGAGATCCACGCATCGTTGGACTCGGGATCTGATGACATTTGCCTTTTCCTTCCTGAGCATGAGGGTTCAGAATCTTTTTCCATAGACAGAGCTCTGTCAGCATTAACTCGAGACATTGGCCTCACTCCCCTTACAGCTTCATTAAAGAGTTCCGTTGCGGCCGCTGAACCCCTCATCATATTACAAATTTCAGGTGGACTGGTGATTAGGGCTCTGGTGAAAGCCCAGTCGAGCATTTTAACCTTTATCTCTCTAAAGCCTTTTTCGGAGAGACGTGTCGTGTCGGGATCAAAAGCCCGTGCCAGCTGATCAGTTGGAAGAGCAAACCGGAGCTTATTTAAAACTTGCGGGTCCACTCGATCACCGAAAATATCTTCTTTGGACAGCCGAGACACTTTCCATGATGTCCAGCCCGCTGGCATCAATTCTTGCGCTAGTACCTTCACCCGCTCCAGAATCTCCTGCTCTCTTTCTGACCCGCAGGTTTCCTCGAGAAGGTCTCCGAGTGAGACCTGGGAGGCCTCTTGAACCATCTGAAGCAGAATAACAAAGCTTTTGTAAGGTTCAGTGGATCATGTTATAATTCGCCCAATCAGTGCCATTTTTGTGAATTATGAAATAGAGTACATATAGCTTTGAAAGTTGAACGTAGAATAGAAGACCTTTATCATTGAATTCTAATTTATAGGTAACGAGCCGTCAACTAAAATTACTATAAGAACCAATTTATGAACCGACGACGGTTGAGATCCAGGAGCCGATAGCCGTGACTCACGAGACGAAGGCTGCGTCTTACTAGCCGATGGCTGCGTTCAACAAGCCGAAAGGCTGTGTCCTACGAGCCGAACGGCTGCGTCCAACGAGCCGACGGCTTCGCCACATGAGCCGACGGCTGCGACCCACGAGCCGACGGCTGCGTATCACGAGCCGTCGGATGCGTCCCACGAGCCGACGGGTGCGTCGCATGAGCCGACGGCTGCGGCTCGCGAGCCGACGGGTGCGTCCCCCGAGCCGACGGCTGCGTCGCATGAGCGGACGGCTGCGAACTAGGAGCCGACGGCTGCGACAAACAGGTCGGAACTCACGAGCATATTGGCTGCGGTGAGTTAAAATGAAATTGTCTAGTGAGCCGCTAGGCCGCGCCTAGAAAGTCTCAAGCCTAGAAAATACCAAAATTCCTGCTAACAACACTTAAAAAAATGTGTTCAACTTGGACAGAAAATCACTTATAACACATAAAACATTAAGTAAGTAGGTATATCATCGAATCTGAAGCTTTAACCCGATACATCCGAAAAGTAAACACTTTTTTACAAAACTCTAAAATGCCACACATTTACATTCTCATAGACGAAATAACGTGATAATTACAATGAAAACACTTACCTCGGCCAGCGAAGTATTCACTTTGTTATTATCACTATACTATAACTTTACGTAGGTATCACTCTACGTAACGCCACAACGACGTTGGACATCCGTACACACAGGTAATAAACAGCGTACTAAGGAAGCGCGCGCCCAAGTTGGACGCTGCGCCTGCCGTCGCCGCCCGCGCGCGGGGGTGCTGCACCCCTCACCCCGCGTCTCGCCACTCATTCTCATTGACGAAACGCAGTAAGTTCGGACATAAGTACATAAAGGTAAGATGGCTAATCTCCGAAAGGTCAAGCCGAAGGCACAGAACTAAAATAGAAAATTTAGTAAAACTATTTTTTTTACTACATTTGTGAGACCAACAAGTCTATTTGTTTAGTTTATTTTTAGTAAAAAGTTGTCTCATAAGATCAAAAGCATGAAATAGTATATGACTCCTAGCTCTAGCGGTACGTATACCTATTATGACGTAGCACAAGCTTACATTAAGTATATATAACTTTTTGTGGGCCATCTCGGTAGGGTCCGGGTCACATTTTAGTTTGACGACCACTTTACATAAAACCGCTCTTAACCTTTTTGTCAAGCCAGCCCAATAAAAATGCTGTGAGTAAACATGTGTTGCATATACTATAATACCACAAATTAGAAAAATATCAGAAGGACCGCTTCTGTCATACTTGAAAATGGCTACTTATTTTGCCGCTTGTTTTTTGACACCACGTATCGCTAGTTTCGACTGAATTCGGAAGGCCCAGCACGAATAACTTTCGAGTAAGTATCGAGGAAGTAAAGTAAAAAAAAATATATATATATATATATATATTGAGCAGCAGCGTTCCTACCAGACGTAAACAGAACTACATTTTCCTACACTTTTCTTGAAATTACGTGCTCGATACTTACTCGATACTATTTCGATAGTTTTTCGTTCTAACTACTGCTTGAAGCTGCGGGAGAACGTAACATCAATGTTTTCGTGCGAGAAATTGCAATTTGTTCTGAGTGGTATCTCTGCTTGAGCGCCCAGGCCTATGTACTTTGTAATATTAACGTACAGTCGCCATCACGTAAAGTTTGGCATACTGATGTTGAGTGTGCTTTTAATGAGGTGGTTTTTGCAGTGCAACTTGCTTGTTGTACTGTAGACTACAAATCTTACTATAAGCGAATGTATGTCAGTTTATTTGTTGCTCTTTCACGCAAAAATATACTGAACGGATTTAGATGAAATTTGGTACGTAGGGATTTCATGTAGTGAACCGACACATAGGCTACTTTTTATCCCGATATTCCCACGGGAACGGGAACCACGCGGGTGAAATCGCGGGCGGCCGCTAAGTGTCTTATATTCCCACAACACAGCTTGAAATTAATTTATTTTGGTGATTGGTGTATCTCGATCACGATATTTTAAATGAACAAAATGCTATTTCTGTAATATTTTAATAATAAACTAAAACTACTGTTTGCAATAATGCACGAAAAAACCAGGTGTTTTTACAGAAATATCGAGAAAATTTCAAAACCAATCATATTATGTTTGTTTCTTTAACAATACCTGTAAAAACCGACCAAGTGCGATTCGGACTCGCGCACGAAGGGTTCTGTTGTTGTGTCTGTGTTCTATCTATAAAAACGGCAAATAAATCAGGTTTGTTGTACGGGCTTGAATATTTATTTTATTCTGTTTTTTAGTACCTATTTGAAGTTAAAGCGGCAACAGAAATACATCATCTGTGAAAATTTCAACTGTCTACCTATCACGGTTCATCACCCTGGTGACAGACGGACAGACGGACGGACAGCGGAGTCTTAGTAATAGGGTCCCGTTTTATCTTTTGGGTACGGAACCCTAAAAGTAATTTTGTTCTACCTCCATGATGACCGGTAAAAATAATCAAACTCTATAGAGCAGATTAATTTTAAGCAACAGGTTAACAGTCTATAATATCGCCATAATAGTACATTTATTTAGGCGATACTTATATTTCGCAATGGTCGGTCACGGGATGGGTGACCAAAAATGTATTATCTCGTGCTCCTCCGTACTTCAGAAGGCACGTTAAGCCGTTGGTCCCGGCTGCATTTGCAATCGTTAAAACCCACCAATCCGCATTGGGCCCGCCTGGTGGGACATTGCCTATTCTCCTTATCAATTTATACGGAAGGCCAGCGCCCCAGCAGAGGACACATTAAAAAAATGGCTAATGAAGATAAGAATGAGGAATGCATTCAATGTTTGAGAACTACTAAGCTTTAAAAATAATATAAAATAGGTTAGCCATTTGCATATTCTATGTAGTACCTAAACATATTTAAAGTAGCCTTCCCGGTTTCCTTGGTAAAATTATCGATCAAACAATGCCTAGATCTTGAACGCGGTCGGTCTAGTCCAATTACTAGACCGACTGAATACTTTACTCGTAAATTAGACTATTAATTTAATATTATGGAATGGAAATACCTAAGTATTTCTCTTTCTATTTTAAAAAAGTACTTTACCGCAGTAAGCGATTTTCCACGCAGAAATTGAATGACAAAACTTGATTTTCCGAGCGTGTGAGGTGAGAAATATTCGTCATATTAGGTTCCGAATCGCAGTATTGACTTTTTATGTTACATTTTATTCTTATTAAAAATAAATTAAATGGAGTATTATAATTGGTTTTGGTTTTATTATATTATTTTTGTTCCTTGAATCATAAATACAATAACAATAAGATTAAACTATTTGTTATGAGAATTTTCTATTTAGGGTAGGTGTTACACAACCTTTGGTTGGATTTCGGAACGTGATCAAAACCTTTATTTTTAAATTTCTCGCTCTTGTGTTAATCTTTTCGTCGTTATTATAAGTAACATTTTATTCCTATTTTGAATAACTTTGAATTAACGATAATACTCCTTCCAAGTTCTGCTTTGCCTTCCATGTCAGGTGAGCGCGTGAGGCAATACCAATAAACATAGACGTCCCCTGATCTCCCTTTCAGCACCGCCCAACAGCGAGCCGAGGATGCTCGCGAGCAGCAATTTAAAATTGGTTTCGCGAGCCAAGTACGAGTATCAGCCTATCAGTTATAATTGACTGATACCTTGCGGTTTTAGAAATTAATTTCTCAAAAAAGAATTTTACATTCACTCAACATTGAGTAACTTACAGTTAAAATTATGTTTATACATTATGCTTGTCGCTCGAACAGCTCTAATACAAATTATTTAAGTGCACTTAGGCACTAACTTCTTTGTTTTGATTTGCCGCACAATTAAGTTTCTAAAAAGGCTAGGTTAACTAAGTTTAACAACTTCACACATTTTCTTAACGCAACTTCTAACTTTGTTTTAGTAGCAACAATAATCATTAGGTTTAAGTATAAACAAAGTAAAGTCTTTGTCTAGAATCATTTGACATGAAAACTTTACGTTACGGTAATTTTGAAAACTTTACCTCTTTTAGTTAAAAGTTTCAACAAAGGGACAATGTGTTTGACAATGTTGGTTATCTTCAAATCTTGAGGTCTATTCCTAGTTATACTATTTTGCAGGGTTTAAAGTTCAAAATTAACTCGGTGGTGCAGTGGTTAGCGCGTTCAGCCTGCTATTGTAGCGGTTAAGAAACTTTCGCTATAGGATACGGGAACGGGTGATCAAACATTTAGTATCTTGAGTGCCTCCAAGCCTTAGAAAGCAGTGAAGTCATTAATTTCGGATGCATTTAAAGTCATCGATATTGCAAACGCATTCGGCCAGTTGATGGCATCAGTACCTCTAGCAAGAATTGATCTTTACTTTCATTATTATCGAAAACTATCGGATGCACTGTTGATAAAGCAGTCGACGGATAAGAAAGGGACCATCCTCCTTATCTATCAATAAGGAAGGGTTGTAGATGATAATATCATGTTGTGACCCATCCTCTTTCGCCATTCATAAATATGGTGTTGATGACATGATGATATTATGTCAGCCGCAATCTGTAGTCACCAACTTAATGCATAAAAATCCCTTATCTAAGTATAGTTGTCGTGATAGTATTGAGTTATTATACTCAATACTATCACGACAACTATACTTTATCATCTACAGCCCTTCCTTATTGATAGATAAGGAGGATGGGCCAAACCATATTATAGAGTCTAGCAAGCTCTAGCATCGATTTACTGCCATCGTTAATTTATTAACAGAGTCAAACAGACAGTGGTAATAAACAGCTGACAATTGCCATTATCGCATTCCGTTTCACGAAATGAAAAGTTGCCACCAATTACTTTACAGCAAGAGTTTGCGTGATCTTCAACAGTTTGGGTGCGACCGCGGAACGGAACGTATCCAAAATTAGATTTGCAACCTTTTGGTTGTGGTTCAGGGATGAATGATATTGAGAAAACATTCATGGACAGCGAAAAAATGGAACTGCATTGTTAAGAAGAATTATTTCAATGTTAATCCTTTTCATGTACAGTCAACGGCATAAATATTAACCCGGCGATAATGTGGTGAAAAAAGGTACGTGGAGGTTGTGGAGGGTATATTTGACCCTGTGTCAGCTGTGTTTCCATTGCATTTTAGACGAGTTATTTTATTAGTTGGGTTATATTTTATAGATTTTGTTTAAAAACTGATTATATGGTTGGCAGTGTTTGGCATACTGGGGGGTCCCCTAGCAACAGCTACTGAGTCATTCAAAATCTCTCGGCGGCGGGAAAAAAAACAACAACCGATACAAAAATTACAGGGTTAAATTGACCCCTCCACATCCTCGCCGGGTTTAACCTGTAAAGTCTGACATGCCGTTGATTATAACTTTTTAATTTTAGCATTTTATAATGCTATTTTATGTGATAAATATTAAACAAGAAAATATACTAGAAAAAAGCAACTTGTCTCATGTCAAGTCATCCCGTCAGAGCGACTTTACAGGTTAAACCTCATATCACTCGTAATAACTACGGTTTTCGTGCTCAATAGTTACGTTTACTAATTATTATCCTTTTTTTAAGCTTAATTTTTAAAGGGTTTTTGTCCTTTTGGAGATGCTAACCCCATCCATACCTTATATAAGAATTACATTACATTAAAATGATCTATATCTATACTTATATTAACTTCAATTAATAACCAAGCTACATAATCATTCTGCAATTTCTGATTTAGGGTCAAACAAAACACTGGATCATTCCTACATCAAGGCGATTTATGTTGAAGGTTATCCTTATTTTAAGTTTTTTTTTGTGTTTTCTTCATTGCTTAGGTTAGGTTAGCAGTAACAAATGTAATAATGGGTCCCTTAGCTAACACAGAATCTATTCCCACTCTGCCGTTGGTCAATCCCAATCAATCAAAGTCAAATAAAGTGGGATTTCAACCAAAACAGCATGAAATAACAAACGCCATCTCCAAAATCTATTAGGGCCTTCCTAGCTCGGTAATCCCACGGGACCCAGTTACCGGGATGTATTAGTCTCAGTCAACGGCTAATGGACACGGGATATACAATGTGTATACCTACATACGTATGTATGAAATGTAGCATTGCTCCTTTGTTAGTGAGTAGATCTATCTTTATGATAAGTAAATGACACAGTGTTTTCTGGGAGTCACTACCAAGTACCTAGTGCAATTTGGGGAGTTTTTTTATTAATATTTTTCACAGCAATGTTTTGTACCTTACCTTAGGTTAGCGTCCGCTAAGCAATATATATTTTTTTCATTGTTCGTCGGCAGTAGTGCACACAAATTTAAAGGAAATGTTCATCAAATGAATGTTACACCCGATTAGCATTTAAATTTACGACCCTGAGTCAGTCAGGGTTACTACCACATCTCTACCATTTAATAGTTTTGTATTTGTGCCACATAATTTGAGACTAGCTTCCGCCCGCGGTTTCACCAGTGTGGTTCCTGTTCCCGTGTGGGAATATCGGGACAAAGATTAGCCTACTTTACTATCCGTCCTTTCAGCTAACTCTATGCCAAAATCAAGTCGATTGGTTCACAGACCTTTATCGAGATAGACGAAAAGAGCGCTTCAAACTGTATGAGAACCTAGCGTGTCCAATTTTTCGTACCTACGATGACGTCACGAGCGAGATTTAGTGATGTGTAAATGTTATTGACGAGCTCTTACAAGAAAGCACTGCACAATTAAACATTTTCGTTTCTGAGTGACGCGTTTTCATGGCAATGGTCTCAAGCGGACTGACTTAGGTCGTAAAACTTTGACCGTGGATCAAACTTTTGACACGCAAGGTCGGTTCACTTTTACCGTCTATCTCGATAGAGGGTTTGTTGCTTAGTTAGGGCGTGGAGGAAGGACAAACAAACACACTTTCGCACTTATAATATTCGTTATGATTATATCAACATGTTTATATTATAGCCCCGTAATTATCGTTCGTACAATGATTGATCATGTTGATTGTTAGGTGGCACTGGTCCCATACAACCAACCACCGTCATCAAACAAATCCTTTGCCTTCAAACATTGACGTGTGCTCGCTTTGTTTTGGCTGTGTCGGGTTTGTTTGTTCGTCCAAGCTTAATTAATGCCATATCGGTGCCGTTTAAACGGATAAGTTTCCAATTTGATGTTGAAAACATAATTTTTTACTGCATGGGATTAAAATATGCATAACTTGCGGCCGCTCGCGCGTTTCACCCCCATTGTTCCCGTTCCCGTGGGAATATCGGAATAAAAAGTATCCTATGTTCATAACACGGCTATCTACTATCAGTGTACCAAATTTCATCCAAATCCGTTCAGTAGTTTCGGAGCCTATTCAATGCAAACAAACAAACAATCAAATCTTTCCTCTTTATAATATTAGTAAGAATAGATTACCTTGATACTGGTCACAGAGTACTATATGTATATGATACTGGTATCCATAACACAAATGCTTAAGCTACTGTAAAAAAATGTTTTGTCAGAAGAAACGTTATTTCGCCCTTATCCTTCGATAATAGCTTCCGTGTTATCTATTTTTGCCTCTAACTCCGAAACTAGGTTAAGCTAGTTAGAGTCCGTGGTGAACCTTATCGAGCCAACTTCGAGATTAACTATTTTGTTTTAGTTACTTGCAGTCATGTAGCACAGAGTAGAAAAGTTTTCAGAAGGACCGCTTCCGCCTGAGAATTACTTGTGTCGATTAGGTACATGTATGTTGATTTTTTCTAGTATATTTCTATGTAAGAAAATAATATTTAAAAAAAAACTGAAAATGAACATAGGATACTTTTTATCTTTATATTCCCTCGGGAACGGGAACCACGCGGGTGAAACCGCGAGCGGCCGCTAGTGCCTATAGATAGGAAGTGGACGAGATAGGTTAGTGGACGAGTTAGGAAAGTGGACCAATTAGGAAGTGGACGAGATAGGAAAGTGAACGAAATAGGAAGTGGACGAAATAGGAAGTGGACGAAATAGGTAGTGGACGAGATAGGAAAGTGAACCAATTAGGAAGTAGACGAGATAGGAAAGTGAACGAAATAGGAAGTGGACGAGATAGGATAGTGGACGAGATAGGATAGTGGACGAGTTAGGAAAGTGAACCAATTAGGAAGTAGACGAGATAGGAAAGTGAACGAAATAGGAAGTGGACGAGATAGGATAGTGGACGAGATAGGATAGTGGACGAGTTAGGAAAGTGGACCAATTAGGAAGTGGACGAGATAGGAAAGTGAACGAAATAGGAAGTGGACGAAATAGGAAGTGGACGAAATAGGTAGTGGACGAGATAGGATAGTGGACGAGATAGGAAAGTGAACCAATTAGGAAGTAGACGAGATAGGAAAGTGAACGAAATAGGAAGTGGACGAGATAGGATAGTGGACGAGATAGGAAAGTGAACGAAATAGGAAGTGGACGAGATAGGATAGTGGACGAGTTAGGAAAGTGAACCAATTAGGAAGTAGACGAGATAGGAAAGTGAACGAAATAGGAAGTGGACGAGATAGGATAGTGGACGAGATAGGATAGTGGACGAGTTAGGAAAGTGAACCAATTAGGAAGTAGACGAGATAGGAAAGTGAACGAAATAGGAAGTGGACGAGATAGGATAGTGGACGAGATAGGATAGTGGACGAGTTAGGAAAGTGAACCAATTAGGAAGTAGACGAGATAGGAAAGTGAACGAAATAGGAAGTGGACGAGATAGGATAGTGGACGAGATAGGATAGTGGACGAGTTAGGAAAGTGAACCAATTAGGAAGTAGACGAGATAGGAAAGTGGACGAGATAGGATAGTGGACGAGATAGGATAGTGGACGAGTTAGGAAAGTGGACCAATTAGGAAGTGGACGAGTAAGGAAAGTGGACCAATTAGGAAGTAGACGAGATAGGAAAGTGAACGAAATAGGAAGTGGACGAGATAGGATAGTGGACGAGATAGGAAAGTTAACGAAATAGGAAGTGGACGAGATAGGATAGTGGACGAGTTAGGAAAGTGAACCAATTAGGAAGTAGACGAGATAGGAAAGTGAACGAAATAGGAAGTGGACGAGATAGGATAGTGGACGAGATAGGATAGTGGACGAGTTAGGAAAGTGAACCAATTAGGAAGTAGACGAGATAGGAAAGTGAACGAAATAGGAAGTGGACGAGATAGGATAGTGGACGAGATAGGATAGTGGACGAGTTAGGAAAGTGAACCAATTAGGAAGTAGACGAGATAGGAAAGTGAACGAAATAGGAAGTGGACGAGATAGGATAGTGGACGAGATAGGAAAGTGAACCAATTAGGAAGTAGACGAGATAGGAAAGTGAACGAAATAGGAAGTGGACGAGATAGGATAGTGGACGAGATAGGATAGTGGACGAGTTAGGAAAGTGGACCAATTAGGAAGTGGACGAGTAAGGAAAGTGGACCAATTAGGAAGTAGACGAGATAGGAAAGTGAACGAAATAGGAAGTGGACGAGATAGGATAGTGGACGAGATAGGATAGTGGACGAGTTAGGAAAGTGAACCAATTAGGAAGTAGACGAGATAGGAAAGTGAACGAAATAGGAAGTGGACGAGATAGGATAGTGGACGAGATAGGATAGTGGACGAGTTAGGAAAGTGAACCAATTAGGAAGTAGACGAGATAGGAAAGTGAACGAAATAGGAAGTGGACGAGATAGGATAGTGGACGAGATAGGAAAGTGAACCAATTAGGAAGTAGACGAGATAGGAAAGTGAACGAAATAGGAAGTAGACGAGATAGGATAGTGGACGAGTTAGGAAGTGGACGAGATAGGAAAGTGGACCAATTAGGAAGTGGACGAGTAAGGAAAGTGGACCAATTAGGAAGTGTACGAGATAGGAAAGTGGACGAAGTCTTCTGAATGATATTTTTGAGGCTTATTAAGAGGAGCTCGATGGCGCAGAACCAGGATGGGTGATCAAAAATTTATTACCTCGAGCTCCACCGTGTTTCGGAAAGCACAATAAGCTGTTGGTCCCGGCTATATGTATTTGCAGTCGAATCGCATTGGGCTCACGTGGTGCGTCACCACGTCCATTCTTCATATCCATCCATATGAAAGGCCAGTGCCCCAGCAGGTGGGGACATCAAAATGACGAATGATGAAGATGATAGAGGTATATTGATAAGACACCTAGACACGAAACAAAAACCAACATGACGATAGTCCATGAGTTCACGCAAACGAAGACGAGAGCCCACTAGTATAAAAATAGAACAAAAATATCTTTAGGTAGCTTCATCTCATTGAAGAAAACAATCATTATGGCTATTATACTCGAATGAATGTAACAAAACCTACGTCTTATAGTATCATTAAGGACTACCAAAGAAATTGAATGTTTTTAGATTTCTATTCTTATACGAGACATAAAAAGAGAGCTACACCTAGAGATTAATACAATATTAAATGGACTAAAACAACGTTTTCCCTTGTTTTCCCAAAACCATTAAAGTATAACTCATTACGAACAACATTCTGAATGGAAGCAAACTCTGAAATCGCGAAGAAAACAGCTTTTTCATACAAATTTTTATTAGAACTCAGCAAAAATTAACGAAACAGCTGATTTTCGTGATTTCGAGGTTGTTTCCACTCACATTTATTAAGAGAGTTAAAGATATTGATTTATTCAATCTTTATTGCATGATCATGTTTTATTCAGCTCAAAAAAATTCAAATTAGCAACCAAAGAATCCGGCCTTTGAAAATTAATAAAGTCCACTGCCGTCCATTTTTAATAAGCACCACGTCACGTCCCTAAATGGAATTACATTTCAGTATTTCACTCGTGTTTTTGTTTCAATTTCTTTCGTATATCATAAATCAGAACAGCTTTGTATTTACTGTTCTGGAACGGTGTATATTTTAATTTCAGACTTGAATTTTTCAACTGTTGAAGGGATTTTTTATTACCTACTTGCTGGCCTGTACTGTGATAATCTTACAAAAGTCACTCAAAGTCACTTTAGTTTATTATTAAATGAGTTTTGTATTCTTTCAGAGTAAAATCAAAATCGTCTTTAATTCACATTTTTTTTATTGTACTAATATAAACTTTATAACTGTGTCTTCTCATCTCTTCTCATCTTGAAGAACGGACGAAAGGTGGAGCAAGATAGTGATTGGTACCCCAGAGATGGCAAAAGAGGAAAGGGAAAGCTACTGAAGAGATGGGAGGATGATCTAGTAAAGGGACAGGCAAACAATGGACAAGAATAGCCAGAGAGGAGGAGAAGTGGAAGAGTTTGGAGGAGGCCTTTGCCGGACACAGAAGATAAATACCTAAACTAAAAATATATAAACTTTATCATGATAAATCTTTGAATAAATAAGGCTTAAAATAAATAAATTGTGTCTTATTTTAACCTATATTTACGTGATCCCTCGCCTTCTTAGGTATATAAGTATAAAAATGTAAAGTCCCCCTACCTTACATTTTTATATATACCTAAAAACTATACTGATCCATCTGATGTCAATAGCAATCGTACCAGATGACTTCTAGCGAAGGTCATAAATTATTTTTTTTTGTGTAGAACTGACATTTTTGCACTGTATATTATAAAATACATTATTCTTTGAATCTGCAAACTCAACTAAAATCGTTACGGATCCTCATTGTGTATTCTACAGAAACGGGAACCAAGCGGCTTAAAATAGCGAGCACCACTAATAGTTCATAATTAGTCTAATTACCTACAATTATATAAACACAAGCTGTGTAGTGTCTTAGAATAGTAATACGCACTCATCCCGTGGGTGTCGTAAAAGGCGACTAAGGGACTCAGCCTTCAGGAGACGGGCAGCAGCGTCTCCTACAAACTTGGCCACACTGCCATCGCTGACCCGCCTGCCAAGCGTGGCGATTATGGCAAACCCCCACCCCGCAAAGGGATAATAAGGTTGAGAATTAAACTCTATTCGCAAACTTCGGCGTAAGCGAGTAAGGTGAGTAAACTCACACTAAGCACTCGGGAGGCCTACCGCCATCTCTTAGCGCAATGTTGTTTCAAGCTTACCATGTTATTTCGTACTACGAACCTCTTAAGGTAAGCTTGTTATTTGTGGGAAGTTTTGTGACGTCTTCGCTCAATCATCGCCTTCAAAGTGTGAAGTGTGTCAAAATGTGACAACTTCAATAAAAACAAAACGCAAACAAAACGTCATTAGGACATGATGGTTTCTAATAGATGATGGTAGGCCCGCAGTCCATTGATAAGTTTTAAGGCTATCTGCATTGAAAAGCCAGCAGCAGCAGAAGCTGGCACCTTTGAAGCATGACGACCATATTTGGCGCAGGGGTACTAAGCCTGCGCCAGAGGTCCCGGGTTCGATCTCCGGACAAGACGAATATTTGTGTGCATGAACATGTCTATTTGTCTTTGTCTGGGTGTGTAATATGTATATTATGCATGTATTTACAAAAAAAGTATATAAATATGTTTATCCGTTATCTAGTATCCATAACACAAGTTCTTCATGAAACTTAAGGCGCTACTCGGAAAAAGTATGGACTTTTTGATATAAAACTATAGCACGGTTACAGTTGTTACAAATCTGGTAATAACATATATTTTTCTTCATACCTTTATCTAGATTCGTATAGTTTCAAAAACACGATTTTATGATTTTGCCTCGACACTTTTTCTTTTCGGAAAGACCTCATAAAATACGAAAATTCAAGATTATTCTTAAATGGGGTTACTTACACTATTGGAAATTGGTTTAATAAGAGGACACCAATAATATTTAGGATCGTATAGAAGCATTTTTTTAAATCGCTGTAGTTTTTTTAATACGAAGTGATTTTGTGTTTTTTTTTCCTAATCTGCAAAATCGGTCTCGCTCCCGTGCGCGTCGTTTTCTCATTGCTATCTCGCTTCAGCATATTTTTTTCGAGTATCGCCTTAACGTGGGCTAGATAATTGGTGTGATTGTATGCAATTATTTATTTATTTATTGTTGTACTAGTAATATAGCTCAATGGCTGGCACATTCTAAGTCACTCCCATTCCAGCATGGGAGGAATTAGTCTAATTTTAGCTAAATATACATTACATAGGCATAATTTTGACAATTTAACTAATTTGAAGTGTCATTTGAGGGCAGGCGTGGCAGATAACTACCATACATTATGACACGCGAGGATAGGCGCGGTGTGCAAAAAATGGTGATAATTATCAGATGATGTCATGATAACGAGAATTAAGTCAAATGTGAAACGGGTAGCAACAGTAAACGACTGTATTAATGTAAATTAAAAAAATATGTAAATAACAGCAAATTAAATAGAGGATAGGCGGTCTTATTGCTGCAAACAGTCTCTTTTAGGATACTCGAGGTTAAGAAAATTAAGAAATAGAACACAATGATAGAGCAAATATATATATATATATATATATATTTCTCTGCTGAGAAGTGTCAATTAAAAAGTTTTACAGAGACATGATTAAGAGATCAAAATTTATTGATTTAATTGATGATTATAATTCATGACATGTATGAATTATTATCTTTGTTTGTCTGAATTTAAAAGAAAGTAAGCAGGATTAACGGAACTGCGCTATCAAAGACCTTTAATTCCTAACATGTCTCACAATTCTGGAGTAATCGAAGAAAGAACTTACTATCTTTTTTATAAAGTAATAACTTCCAAAAGAAAGATTAATGTGTACGGAACCCTCCCACGGTTCTAGGAGGCAGACCACTTCAGAGATGATTAATCTCTTTGTCACCGTATAGTATGGTTGTGTACAGTGTGTTGTGTACGACAAATCAAGGCGTATATGTTGTTCTATCCACAGTTAACTTCATTAGCCGAATTTTAATATTGGGGTAGTATTTCACCGATCGGCTAAAAACTTTTTGAGCGAAAAAAGGTGAAACTTACACCCATATTCTAAGTCGTTCCTCCAAAACTTACTCGTCCTCGACTTAACGAAACCTCATTGAAAACCTCTTCGAAATACTCCTCGAAATCGGTATTCTAAGTCATAACTCCGTAAGGACCTGGAGGAGCCAAAGAGTACGTAGCCACTTCGTGTTAGACCTAGCGCACACTACCATTTTTACCCACGACGAGGTTGAGAGGAGTGTAAAAAGTTTTGGAGGAATGACTTAGAATATGGGGGTAAGTCGCCAACCTAACATAATCTAAACCTATTTTTTCCGCAGCCCAACCTTGATTTTTTGTCGCTTAATTTAGTAATTTTTAGTCGACCGGTTTTTTATATTTACACGGGAAAATAATGTTGAGTGAAGTATTGTATATCTAAATCAGATATTGTATCGATGTTTTGTATATCAATCTATACATTTTAAAATAATTGTTTGTCTATTAATTTGACCTATTATGACCATGTTATCCTACTCCTAATCCTTCCTAACTAATAATTAGGAACGCGAAAGTGTGTTTGTTTGTCTTTCACGCATTAACTAAGAAACCAATCGATTTGATTTTTGGCATGAAGTTAGTTGAATGGACGGAGAGTTACATAGGCATAATTTGGTACACAGATAGTAGATAGCCTGGTTATGAACATAGAATACTATTTATCCCGATATTCCCATGGAAACGGGAACCACGCGGGTGAAATACTTACTACTTCTTCTTATCGAGTGAGTGACAACAGCCGGGACCGACGATTTAACATGCCCTCCGAAGCACGGAAGCGCTCACTTGTTATGCCACTTTACGGTCACCCATCCGACACCTGACCGGGCTGAACTTTGCTTAACGAACGTGATCGAATACGATCTGTCTGTCAAGCGCGGCCATGAGCGCTTACTTATTACTGCAAAGACTTTCTGTGTTCTGTATATAATACCAAGATATTTTCAGTTCTTTTCCATACTATTAACCACTGTACTAGCACGGAGACATACAGGGTGTAAGAGGCGTCGTCGCGAAAACTGAAACCACAGACTCAGACCATTATTCTGAGCAACTTTTCCAAAGAAACCATATATCGGAAATGAAAAAATTTTTTCGACTCCCCATACAAAAGTGATCGCTCAGTTGATCATTTTGTATGTAGAGTCGAATACACCCTGTATACCTTATAACTTTTAAAAATTAAAAAATCCATTGTGTTCGTTCATTGCCAGCGAATGGTTTACGACAATTTTGCTATCAAATTGAAGGCCCTAATATAAACATATTCCCATACTATGTAATTTTAAAATTACAATGTATAAAAGAAAAATATCAAGAAGTCCATGTAGAAATGTTTCGTTAATTCTAATAAATGAGTTAGAGCCTCAGAATAACATAAGCGCATGCTCCATTTGGCTGCGGTTTTGAAAGCCCAAAGCGGCCTTTACTTAATGTACATTATGTACATAGGTACAGGCAACCACACATCACCCTTTACAGTTTAACTTTGAGAGCGCCTTCTTTTTTATGAACCACGGGAAGACGCGTGTCCTTCATCACACCTGTAAGTATTGATAAGGCTGAAGATGGAAGCGCGCCTCTCCCGGAATCCTTAACCACTGAGAAACTGACTATCTTATCTTTAACTGCCGGAGAACAACAATGCTAAAAAACATTTTCGCTAGGGCGTCAGACTTACATAAGATGGTGGTAGCTAGCCAGGCAGACTTACCACAAGTCCTACCTCCATCCAAACCGAATACAATATGTACCTCGCTGGGAATCGAACTCGGGACCCCTGGGTCTGATACCGGTGGTTGTTACTACTAGACCACAGAGCAGTCGCATCCGCGAGTCGCTGGTAATAGCGGCGGTTTTCGTTGTGCCAGTGGAAAGATGACGTGCTGCTGACTGTACATACCCTGCCACCCTTCTCCTAAGTGCTGGTTTCATTAGGCTCTAATTGTAAAACTGAATAAATTTATTTGTATTTGTAACACAGAATGCAAGAAAATAAAAAAAAAAAAAAAACAATGATCGTTGATGAAAGGTAAGGAAGAAAAAATCATCCAATGTTTTTGGTCAAATATTTCATACGTGTGGCATACATCTTATAAAACTGATGCGACTATTTATAAATATATTATAAATTATAATTCTATTTGTTTTTTTTTTCAAATTTAATATTGCTTCAATTTATTTTATGGCTTGTTTTTTTATCAATTTATCGTTTTTATTCGTACCTTTCTAAAATGAATGAGAAGATAAATTTTACAGGGGATGCGCGTGCGACTCAGATACAATATGTTTTTATGTGTGCACACATAATAGTGTTCTAACTTGTACCTCTTGGGTGTGTATGTGTCGTGGGCCAATCGTTAAATTGGGCCGATCGAGATCTGCCTGGGCACATCACGATGCGTGTCACGATATCGTGATTTGGCCACAATCATGATGTGCCCATAAAAAGTTGGGCAGATCAATGACAGCAACCTATTTGACTATATGCCCTACTAGTCACTTGGCCGCAACAAGATATGGCTGGGCTTGGGCGGATCGTAATGTAGTTCCAATCCACGACGCTTGTGGCGCTGCGTACGCGCTGTTAGTTGATGTAATTTCGCGAGAGAAAAATTGCGGCGTCACAACAGCTATAAGATTTTATTAAGGGTTTCATTACACATTTGCTTACCTAAGTACTGTTTTAGAGTTTAAGATTTTGAAAGGAATCATAATACATATATTTATTTAAAAGTGTGCCAATTACATTTCTTGTGTGTATAATTTGGTCCTACACGGAAATCGATTTGCCCAAACGTGGCTGGGCGAATCGTCAAACGTTATGATTTGAACGATTTGACGGATTAAAAACCGGCATATATAGAAATGCCGGCGTGTCGTGATGAGCCCAGGCAGATCGCGATCGGCCGACGACATATACATGTACATAAAGCCTCCGTCTGAAAAACAGCGTCACGGCAACGTCGCGTCGTCGTTGCTGTCCCCTTGAAAATCACAGTATCTACACATTCAGAAACTTCTTTAATTTGGTTGAAGGCCAAAGATCTAACACCCTAACCTAATCATCTCAAGGCCCTAAATATAACTTTTATACACAACTTCAAACGAGCCAATTTCAGTTTAAATTGTAAGCGCAAACAGTTCATTTTTCCTTATTTCTTTCCTTATGATTTTTTGCAGGAAAAATACGGGTACATCTTGTTCCTACGCTATTTTATGTGTGACAAAAACAAATTTAAGTGAACATTACCTACGCACAGTATGGCGGCGCTGATGACATTTATATCGTATGGCGGTTCACGTACTTCACGTATTTGGACTACACCACGACGTAACTTTATGATTGGAGATAAAATTAAAATATTTTTGTATTCGTATTAATATATATATCTCATTTTGGCAAAATAATATAAAGCTAATGTTTAACTAGAAATAATAAAACAAGAAGTAAAATATAAATTTATATTCATTTTATCAATCTTCTTTCAAAATGAAAATAGACTAAGAAGAAACTGCATGTATTGTTGGTAGGTATCTTATGTAATCCTAAGAAGGAACTCCTAACACAGGTTTATACCTAAAAGGAGACCCCAGCCACTGTTATAATATTGTCAAAAGATACTGAATAAATATTTTTAATTTTTTTTCATTGTAGAGGCTCGAACCTGCACCCGCCTAGAGGCGGAAGAACCCGACGAAATTACGCCACACAAAGGGCACCCTACTGCCTAGACTGTTAGTGATATAGAGGTCCAGTTTTTTTTAATCGTAGACCAACTCAATATAGCATTTAGTTTTTGAGATAATATAGTAGATTTTATGACAAAAGACCCTAAAAAATTATCGAATATTCAATGTCAAACATTTATGTAGCCCTAAAATTCATGACACCAAGGCGATGTCACACTCTGAGCGAGAATGGGGAATATACTGTACCGATCGAAAAATCATTTTCAATGTAAAAAAAATACTAATCTGACATTATAATATGAATCAGATGAATAACATAAATCCGCCGTTCCGTACAGCGAGAATCGCGCCCCGTTTGTAATTTACAAGTGTCATCGATTTCTCGTAAAATACATTCTGATTGGCATTTACATTCTGATCATCCGATTCTCTACAAAAAATGTATCTACACTTTTTTTCATAAGTATTGCCATTTCCGTGATATAGCGGTTGAAAGAATTGAAAAAATATTTTATTCGTAATATGCACACGTTTCCACACCACCTATGAGGTAGTGTGCTTGGCGCTTTTTTTTTAACGTGGTTTCCCCGGTAGGCCTATTGTAATTTGGACTTGAAAGACCTAGGCCGAACAGCACTCATAATACTATGGCTAATATTCGTGTATACTAATTGTAAATGTTCTAAATTGGAGCGTTTATTTTTTAAAATGACCTTCTCTAAGAAATAAGTCAGTGACTTTGGAATGTCTGTATCAATATCTTCAAACATACGACCTGGTGGAGGATAATTAGAATTATCTAACACTGCACATTGAATATCCTCTCGAATAATTGCTGCTGCAGCTTCTAAGATGCGAAATAGCTCTTCTTTTTTATCGGTTTTTTTTTTTCGTACCAAGCTTGATTTAAAATATCATGGTGACTATCAATAAAACATACGAATGTTGAGGATCCTGATTTTTCTGTAATAATAATTCTATCACCATACTCCAACTTCAATCGCATTTTAAATAATCGATTTTTTACAAATACTTTTCAATTCGTCTAATGTGAATTGACAATCATCGCTATTTTCAATATACTTAAATATTTCTCTCATCGCAATATTTGTAGCTTCATCTTTAGGACGACCGACTTTACCCCCAGTGGTCGGTTTCAGAAAAGAATTGTAGCAATCGTTATGATACTTAGCCTCGGCAGCGACTAAATCATATTCAAATTCAATTCGAGCAGCAACAGCTTTGGCTACATCATCACAACGAGTTTTAGCTATAGTTAGAATACTGTCTTTGAACGAAAGTGTAGTCACTTTAAAAATCTTACGTCGGTACTGCAGTGCTTTTTTCTTCTCCAACTCTTCATTTAATTCATTGCCGCAAAATAAACAACACTGGTTGAAGCAAAATGTAGTTTCACTTACTCGTGCTCTAGTACGAGGAGGACTTATTTTTGATGAACCAGCTTCTTCTTCTTGGCGCCGTCTTTTCACGGCATCAATGCTACTTTTTCGAGTATAATTTTTTCGACACTGCACATGAATTTTTACAGATGTCTGGTCTTTCAGGTACTCCGAAAACTCATCACCTCTTTCAATACTTGCATCAATTAATGCTTTCATGCCGCGATCAACAGTAACAACTCCACTTTCAGTCAAAGGTTGACTACAAATAAAGCAGAATTGCGACTTTTTTTTTAAAAACAGTAAAATGCACAAACTTTGTTACAAAATATAAGCGATAGCCACGAGTTGTCACTACGAAGGAATGCTTACGACTAACAGTATTTTGTTGAGTATGAGACCTTCGAAACGGAGCAGGTATACGAGCATCGCCACGCTGACAATTGAATGGAAGACAGATGTTACTCAAGGCCATGCGACTAAATGAAAATAGGGGAGGAGTTTTTGACGTTCATTTATATTCTAAGAATTTTATAATTTGTATGTATAAGACATAGGGACTCATGTATTTACTCATATAACGGTTCAAAAATGAATATAAAAGAACATTAACGTGCATATTACGAATAAAATATTTTTTTCAATTCTTTCAACCGCTATATCACGGAAATGGCAATACTTATGAAAAAAAGTGTAGATACATTTTTTGTAGAGAATCGGATGATCTACAATTTTTGTCTGAACTATTTTTGCTGTAAAACTCACCGTTTAGCTGAAAAACGCGAAAAACCTATTTTTGCAAACTTTCACCATCAATAAAAAATTTTGTCTAATGACGGGATATTTATTCTTTTGTTTTAAAGTGGCTCAGGTATTAGCACAATAATAAAACCGGTCAAGAGCGAGTCGGGCTCGCGCACCTGAGGGCTCATCACATCGTTACATCATTATATTGTCCCCATACATCGACCTGGGACGAGTTTAATAAATAATTTCATACAAACACCAAATATCTAGCCCACGTAAAGTTTCATGAAACACTTGTGTTATGATGGATACTAGATAACGGATAGAAAGAAAGAAAGAAAATTATATTTATTTGGGACAAACACGACATTAAGACACATCAAAGTAGTACAAAAAAAAACACAGTTTGTCCCAAAACGCTACCGACTCAGCATAATGCATGGCTTTTTGGCCAGCGCTGGTCTTCCGTCGGTACCGTCTTGGTGGGGCTGAGAGCCATGTTAACCGGCACATTACAACAAACAAAATACTTCAAATAAAACAAATTACAAATATAATCTCAACCTTTATGACTGATCACACATACTTATATCTTTTTTTTGTTAATACATACATAATATAATAGACATGTTCATGCACACAAATATATTTCATGTCCGGGGATCGAATCCGGGACCTGTGGCGCAGAAGGTGGGCTTAGTACTCCTGCGCCAAACAGGTCGTCGAGATAAGATAAGTATACTTTTAGCGAAATTATTTATTCCAATCCCCATACTCTAATTAGCTTATTGGTGTCTGGGGCTTAAGCTCACCCAAATAATAATGACAGTTGTGTCGTGATCGTGAAGGCACGAGCAACGGCAGTTGCACGAACCACGAATGGTTCTGGATGGATAGGTACTATTATAGATAAGGGATAAACATACATATGTCGTAGGATGATAAGACAATGAAATTTCTCAACATTGTTGAAAAAAGATAGGGTCTTTGCAAAAATACGTGTTGCTTTAATAACATTGAATGTTCTTAACTCTGATTGGGTTATTTTTTTCCTTGCTTGCTAACTCATATTCTGATTGGTTCACAGAAAGTTAACTACACGTAAAATGGATTGACATTTGAAACGTCAAGACGTCAACCAATCGGAGAAGATTTTGGACGGTCCGACCAGCCAATCAGTGTTCTTATTTGATAATAGCGATTCTTTTCGCAATCTTACTAAGGCAACCCGTTTTTTCGCCAAAACCCTATCTTTTTCAGTCGGATTGAGATATGACGATACCGTTGTCTAATTATTCGCGTTTTCGCAAATCCCTAGGATTTTCGCATAATATCGATTTATCTAATTATCCTGCGACCTCTGTGACACATACATTACATACACTCCCACCATGAATCTCTTGCGGGGTGGGAGAGTATCAAAGGTGAAGCTTGAGAGTAAAATGTTGTTGTAATAATGCGTAAGTATTCCCAGTTTAGAATAGTGTTTATTAAAATGTAATATTTCTCACCAAATTTTTTTACAAATTTATATAATAACATGCCTTACCTGTAGGAAATCTACAGGTTTTCCTGTTTATAAAATTGATGCTGGATTATACAATTATAATTTTAATTTATTTAATTTAGAGTGCCAAAACAGATAAAAACTCCAAGACAACGACGGGTATGACATTATTCTCTTTTGAAATTTTTAATTTTGACAAATAAGTCACAAAGGAGGTTATAAGATAAACAGTATAAAAATATAGAACAAGTACACAGAGTAGTCACTCATATAGCCACTCTTCAACGAAGCCACATTTGGCAATGGTTGTCGGTCTAAGTCTCTAAGTCCTAAGATCACAGACCTATATCGAGATAGACGGTAAAGTGTACGTACCTTGCGTGTCAAAAGTTTGATCCACAGTCAAAGTTTTACGACCTAAGTCAGTCCGCTTGAGTCCATTAGCATGAAAACATGCGTCACTCAGAAACGAAAATGGTTAAAAGTGCAGTTCTTTCTTGCAGGAGCTCGTCAATAACATACATACATCACTAAAGGCGGATCCACATTTTGTGGTGTGGTGTGTCGTGACGCGTTGTGACGCCACACCACAAAATGTGTATCCGCCTGGAATCTCGCTAGTGACGTCATCGTAGGTACGAAAAATTCGACACGCTAGGTTCTCATACAGTTTGAAGCGCGCTTTCCGTCTATCTCGATATACGTCTGTGCCTAAGATATTGTTCGGAAAGAGACAGGTTGCCAGCCTATCGTCTATATTAGTTACTTTTAGTTATATCCCTGGCCATTGATAGGCTTTACTATCTGCACTGGAAAGTTTTTTTTTTTAATGAATAACTTCATCATACCTGCCCCCTGATTATGTAACTTGTTTCTATCAACGTTTGATTGAAAGTGCAGTCACATTGCTGCTTTAATAAAAATCAATGTGGCAACTATCTTACTAAAGCAACAATGTAACTGCACTTTCAATAAATTTCAACCAATATCTGTTAGCAACAGGGTTAGATAATCAACTGGCAGATGTTAAGTATTGATAAGGCTGAAGATGAAAGCGAGCCTCTCCCGGAATCCTCTGCCACTGAGGAATTGGCTATCTTATCTCGAACTGCCGGAACACAACAATGCTGAAAACATTGTTGTTATGGCTTCAGGCTTAGAAAAGATGGTGGTAGCTAGCCAGGCGGACTTACAAAAAAACCTACCACCAACCAAACCGAATACAATATATGGGAATGTATGACCGCTGTAATGACCGCTGGGAATCGAACACGGGACCCCTGGGTCTAATACCGGTGGTTGTACCGCTAGACCACAGAGGCGGTTAAATAGCAGATAAGATAGCAGATGCTACATTCTATTTCACTCCCAGTCAAGCACGGGGTGAGGCTTCTGGCCTATGTTGCCGCAGTGTGATAAATGTAACATACCTCTATTTACTTAAGATGCTATACGGAAAAAGTATGTACTTTTTGATATAAAACCATAGGAATGTTACAAGTCTGGTAATCAGATATATATTTCTTCAGACCTTTAGGTAGATTTGTAATGTACCATAGACGATTTTATGATTTTGCCTCGACACTTCTATTCGAAATTAACCCCTACAAATATGAAAATGCAAGGTTTTTTTCAAATGGAGTAACTAACTAAACCAATTTTCAATAATATACTATACTATTGGAAATTTATTTAATTAGTGGACACCAATATATTTAGCATCGTGTAGGTTCGTTTTCTCTTTAATCGCTATAGTTATTTACTACGAAGTGAATTCGTGGTTTTTCGCATAATTTGCAAAATCAGTCTTGCTCTCGCGCGCGTCCATTTCTCGTTTCAGTCGTATAGCGCCTTAACTAGCATAAATGTTTTGAGAAAATTTTAATATGACATTAAACAAAAACACTTCGGTTTCAAACTGGCCCTTGGCGACTAAGTGCTAATCGAAAGTCTTTATTCCAAATCATCCCCGATCCCCAGACACCAATAAGCTAATTAGGGTCACCCAATAAATAATGGCAGTTGTAAGGGCCCGTCTATCGCCGCGCCTGGCCATCGCACGAACCACGAATGCTTCTTGCTAAATTGTCCGTAAATTATAGATAGATGACATTTTGGTCGATTAGGACTATGTGTTTTATCGAGAACGTGACTGCGTGTCTGTATTTCGTATTGTCGTCGTGTACGATTTATGGTCAAATAATAATAATAGGTTAACTATAAAAAAACTTACAGCCACACTAATTATCTAGCTCAAGGTAAGTATCATTAATAATTTGATAGAATCTGGCGTTTCTTGGCGGAAATCCTTATCTTAGTAGAAAACGAAAAATATATATCTATCACTGACTGACTCGGTGCTGGTACCGATCTAACCGTGCAGGTCTACAACTCCTGAGGATGCGCCGGGTGTGAGCTAAACACGTGTAGACTGTAGAGTGGTATGTGAAAGTGCAAGGTTTAGCATTTGCATTTATTATTTGCATCTTGCATGGATTTTTTTCTAGCGGATTTTTTCTGACCCTTTGAAGATGTCTGAAGTTAATTCAGCCATGTGATTCAGATCAATTTTGCCACTGGGGCGCTGGTAGTCTCAAAACAAGTAGTAGCGTCGGATGGCTCACATCAGCTGGCAATTTTGTGTTTTTTTTTTCATTTCAACATAACTTACACTGTTTTATTAACCTAGATATTTTTTATTTTTATACTTCAAGAACCTGTGTTATGATTACTATGAGGAAAAACACAGCTTCTTACCAGTTTTTTTTCCTGATAACAACTTCCGCCATAGGGCTTTATTTTTTGACAGCCGTTTTATAAATTGTCATCAAACTGGATGACAACAAGGCATCAATTGTGGATTCTACGCTACACTAAAAGTAGTGTAGTTTTTTTGTCCTGGCTGGCACCGACTCCTTAAAGTATATTTTGAAGACGATTTTTGTTGAAATTACGAGGTTTTATTTAAGTAATTGTTATTTTTCGGTTTTCGTTTTAATGTTTTCTTTTTAAAGTCGATTTTTTTATTTCTATCTCTTTTTGTGTTCATAAGCCCGTACTTTTCACCATATTATTATGCATTGTACGTGAGGAGCATTATTGGTTAGCAACCATAATGAAGTAATTTTCTTTCACCTGTTCTTTTCCGATGACCATGTTAGGTCTTCATCATTCGTCCCACTCCACTAAATGTGCATTTCGGAAGCAAATGCACGAACAAACGTTGGTTAAGAGAATTTCGAAATCTTATTGTGTGCCTATAATATTTGAAGAGTTCCCTGATTATATCTCCAGTATACCATTTTCAAATCAGTCTTGACTATAATGGGACCAACTTGAAAGTACTTCATACCCTTTCAACAAAGAAAAGAATTATCCAAATACGTTAATAAATACCCGAGTACAGAGGTAACAAAAAAAAAAAAACATATAACCGAATTCATACCCTCCTTATTTTAAAGTCGTTCAAAATTACTAAAATACACACAATTTGTCTGAGATTTTGAAAACAACCGTCACAGCATAGATAAATTGCTTTATAAAGTGACTGTAAAAATAACAACATGATGATGAGGAGTGGCAACACTGCCTAAGTGTACATTGGCTTTCCGTGCTTTTAATTTATATTTACTATCATTACGCTACAAACAAGCATCCTAGTGACCGTGATTTGTTAATCGCTTCATAGTGAATCAGTGATATCGTTTTCAACGTCTTTCATCACCCACGGAGCTAGAAAACCACAAAGATAAGTTGCAATTTAATACCCACAAGTTGCAAACAACTTGAGAAATTACTCATATACCCGCATTCAAATGACAACGTCAAATTTGGTTTTGACAACTGCCAAAATCAATTGACAGCACTGGTTTTCATTTTGACAATTCTAAAAGTGTTGCCAGCTAATAAAAATTACCCCGAAATTGGCACTTTTCTCTAAAAATGGAAAGTATGGACACAAATAATATTACTTTCCGCTTTCCTCAACGACAACGAGCTACTTCACTCGGAGATATAACGGACTCATTCATACTCGATTCAACGAGAGAATATCAGTCTCAAATTTATCTTAACCAAAGCAGTTCGCATTTAGAATTACAACAAAAAGCAGATAAACTAGAAAACGATTTACTTTCTGCGAATAATGAAATAGAAAACTTAGTTTCCGAAAATGAGAACTTAAAAAGAGACTTAGAAAAATCATACAAACTGATAGAAATTTATAAAAAAATTGAATTCAACGAAGGCGTAGGGACACCCTCAACTTTTCGTAAAAGAAAAATACCAAGAATCTTAACGACAACTACTCATGACAGAGAGTTATCAGACATAACACCTTGTAAACCACTGACTTGCAAAACTCAAGTAGAAATAATAGCTGATTTAAATATGGAAATAAGGCAACTAACGAGTGCACTGGAAGAAGAAAGAAGAAAAAATAATTGTTACAAGACTCAGATAAAATCGTTAGCGGAGTTAGAGAATGAAACTAAGCAACTAACTAGTGCATTGGAAGAAGAAAGAAGAAAAAAGAGTAATATTGACAGGGATATAGAAAAACTGATAAAAAACAAAAGTACAAATGAAAAGACAACAAGTAAAAATTTCAGAATTATAACTACTAAGAACGGCTATTTACATAAAATTTGGAAACTTCAGAAAAATATAAAAATCTTAGAAAATAGAATAAAACACCTGTTGAGAGAGGATAAAAAGTTAAAACAGGAATTGCAAAAATTGATTAAAATTAATAGTTTATTTGGAAAGGAAAGGTTACATGGAAATGACACTGCTATATACGATGCTGGTAGTCATGGAAAAAAGGTAAAAACTAACAAAACAATATGTTTTTCTGATGAAATCGGTAGAGGACTAGCTGCAAAACTAACAGAAAATATAGAAAACCACGAAAAAGTTATAAACTATTGCAAACCCGGAGCAAGTTATGAGGCAGTATTAGAAAACTTCGAACACAAAACAAATACTCTGAATTATGATGACATTGTAATTATTTTAATCAGTAAATACAACGATAAAAATAAACCAAATATATCAAATAGGTATATAAAATATATAGAAAGTATCATACTTAACCCCAAAAGAAAGTTTAAGATGGTTGTGAGTGGGATTTGTTACAATGGTAATAATAATGCCGATATTTACAATATTAATAAGAAAATAGCACAGTTAGCTACCATGTCAGAAAATGTTAGATATTTAGAAATAAATCTCAATGTCAATGAATACAAAAAACAAAGTATAAACTACAACCTCAAAAAATTTATAGAACAAACAATATCTACATATATAACTAAAGGATACCAATCGTCCTCATCACTTCAATTCATAAAATGCGTATCAGAAAATACAGAAGAAAAACAGTCACCAATGACTTCAAATTTTTCGGGAAAACTACTCACCCCTGTGATAAAATAATACTACACGCGAACACTCAAAGCATGCACAATAAATATTTGGATATTGAATACTTACTAGAAGAACATAACTGTGACATTCTGTGTCTAACTGAAACGTGGTCAAAAGATCATCAAGTCCCAGCTATGAATATTGAAAATTACGTACTTGCGTCATATTTTAATAGAACCTTTTTCGATCATGGGGGTACAGCAATTTATGTAAAGAATAATCTAGATTATAAAGTACGCAAAGATCTTAATAATCTATCGTTTGAAATGAACTGTGAGTTGACAGCTATCGAGTTAAGACAGTCAAAAATTGTTATTGTATCATTATATAGGACTGGCAAGGACATCTCTCTTTTTTATGATATTCTGACAAAACTATTACATAATGTCTCTAGAGAAGGGAAACATATAATTATAGCGGGTGATTTTAATTTAGATGTACTTAAAAAAACGGACAAGAGAATACTCAAACTCGCTAATTTACTAAAAAGCTTTAACTGTCATTGGATGCTTAACTCACCAACTCGAACTCATGGCAAAAGTGCTACATGCCTTGATAACTTTATTGTAAACTTTAATAATTGTACGAGCAACGTCTTAGATTGTAAGTTATCGGACCACAACGTTATAAGTCTTAAACTCAAAATTGACGATAATATAAAAATGTCACAACCGGTGACCTTTTCGAGAAAATTTACTAAGAATAACATTAATTACTTTCATTATTTATTTTCTAAAGACTATTATGGTTTGAAATCGCAAATTCTATCAGCTAAAGATTCAAATGCTGGAATGAATATTTTACTTGACGCTATTAAACTTTATTACAATATTGCATTCCCTAAAACTAAAAATTATGCGCAAAGATCGTTTAAGAAGTGGACAACAAAAGGAATACAGACATCGAAAAATAACTTAATTAAATTAGAAATATTACATAATCATAAACCAACTGAACAATTACGAATTAAAATTAAAATATATAAAAAAATGTTAAGAAAGGTTATGAGCGCAGCGAAAAAAATGCAAAATGCTCATAGAATACAAGTGGCAAAAAATAAGATCAAAGAGACGTGGAAAATAGTAGGAGAATGTGTACAAAACGGAAATAAACGACGACCTAGATCAACTATCAAATATATAAAAAATACTAGACTAGAGAAAGTTACAGATGCTAAAGAGATTGCCAACATATTTAATGTTTTCTTTCGCAATATAGCGCATTCTTTAACTAGCAATGTCGACGTTAACATTGATAAATGTCTAAGGTATCTCAACAAGGTGGTTAAACCAACTACCTCAATTAAATTTGACTCAGTTAATATTGACGAATTACATAAAATTGTTTCTAACTTAAAATCTACATTAGCAGTTGACATTTATGATATGAATACTAAAACTATCAAAGAGCTGATACTACAAAACCCATACCTAATGGAGTTGTTGCTTATAGTGGTGAATAATTGTTTGGAAAACGGAGTCTTTCCTGATGCTTTAAAGGTCGGCAAAGTTATTCCCGTGCATAAAAAGGGAGATACTTGTGATGTCAGTAACTATAGACCTATATGCATATTACCTACCGTGTCTAAAATCTTTGAAACTATCATCAAAGACAAAATAGTTCACTACTTTGAAGAAAACAATCTATTTACCACCACTCAATTTGGTTTCCGAAAAAATAGGTCGACGGAAATGGCGATAAGAAAAGTAGTACATTTTGTGTTAGAGTCCCTTGATAGGTCGCAGAAGTGCGCAAGTATCTTTTGTGATTTGTCTAAGGCCTTTGACTGTCTTCGTCACCATATTCTAATGTTGAAACTCGAGCATTACGGATTTCATGGAGTTGAGTTAAATATTATTAAATCATATTTATCGAATAGAACTCAGACCGTGGCTATTAAGGATAAAATCTCAGATGTAGGGACCACTGATATTGGAGTGCCTCAGGGGTCGGTATTAGGTCCAATTCTTTTTCTTATTTATGTCAATGACCTAGTAAATTGTCTTCCTGATTGGTCATTCGTTAGTTTATTTGCAGATGATACTCATGTAGGGATCAATGATAAGTGTGATGCTAGACTCGAGCTTAAAATCAAGGAAGCCATGAGTTACTTAAAAGATTGGTTCCAAGCTAATGGTATACTACTTAATGACGACAAAAGTAAGATTATGCACTATCAATCGAGAAAGGGACTAAACCGAAACGTGTTAGTTACCGACACTACATTTTTGGGATACACTATAGATCATACTATTAGTCACTCATATCACATAAATAAGTTATGCAAAAAGTTAGCTAGTGCAAACTATGCACTATTGAAACTTAAGCCAGTAACAGACAAAAGAGCTTTAATAACGGTGTATTATTCCTATGTTCACTCCCTCCTAAATTATGCTATCACTGTATGGGGAAATGCATCTGACATTAATCGCGTGCTGAAATGCCAGAAAAGATCTTTACGGATCATTAACGGGTTAAGAAAGCGTACGTCGGTGAAAAAATATTTTGTCATCAATAATATCATGACGGTGGTTTCATTGTACATATATAGAAACTTGATTGAAATCCACAGTCAAAAAGACTTATTTCAAAAGCGAAAGGACGTTCATTCTTACAATTTAAGAAACAAAGAGAGGCTGTGTTTGCCAGCGATAAGATTGAAAAAAGTGCAGAAACAGGGCATATATAATAAGATAGCAATGTACAATAAATTACCCCAAAATATAACACAGTTGGACACGCTAGAATTTAAAAGCGCTATCAAACATTTCTTTACTTCTCATCCATTTTACTCCTTAAATGAATTCATGACAATGCGTCTAGAAGAATCTTCATTCTTGCAAAGGGATCATGTGTAATTTTTTAATTGCAATTATTTTAATTCTGATTTTTTATTATTTTCTTGTTTAATCTAATATTATATTATTAATGTTACCTATTTGTAACTATTATGACAACCTCAGGGCAATTTTATGACATATATTGCAAGTCTATGACTAATATTATTTGATATTTTTATATACTTTTAAGTGTAATTATTTTAATTTCTGATATTGTTTGATTTATTACTATGATTATTATTGTTATTTTTAAGTATTATGACAACCTAAGGGCATTTTTATGACATATACTATAAGTCCGTGACATGTTTTTGAAGTATAAAAACTAATAATGACAATAGATTGTGTAGCTTATTTTTTTTTTTTTTTTTTTTCAGATTTTCATTTATACTGTAATAAGTTATATTATTAATATATTATTTTTTCAATATTTTAAGAGCTATGTAAATGACTTGCCTTGTATAACATTCTTCGTTATAAGGTTAATAAATAAATAAATAAATAAATAAATGACATAGTTGTGACTGATCTTAACTGACTTTAAAAAAAGAGGTTCTCAGTTTGACCTATGTATGTATGTTTGTCCGCAAAACAATTACAAACACAAAACAGTAAAAAAAAAGGTAGTTAGGTTAAGTTTTTATTTGTTTATTTAGACTACTAATATTATAAATGCGAAAGTATGTACTCTTTCACGCAAAAACTTGTGAACGGATTTAGATGAAATTTAGTACACAGATAATATATATCTAATAGATAGCCTGGATCAAAACAAAGGGTACTTTTTATCCCGATAAGCCTTCGGGAACGGGAACTACTCGGGTAAAACTGCTGGAGGCCGCTAGCTAGATTGGGCAGTCAACAAAACATGTTCCAACAATATTATGGAGATAAAATGGTGTTAACATTTGATCCTATCGCGCATCACAAAGGTAATAATATCTTATACCCCGCTGGGATACAAACATATTACTTCGTACAGGCTGTAATGCAAATAATATCCTATTAAATGTAAAGGTTGGAAGTTTGTTACTCAACCAGGCAAAAACGGCTGAATGGATTTAGATGTGGCACACGCACAGTTTAATAGTCTTAACTTAAACATAATAAGGATTATGATTTTTGTATTTTTTTTAATGCTATAATTTATACTTATGATAATTTTTTCCAAAATTTTTATTGCATAGATTTTAATATTGACAAAATACTGTCGTTTTCGTAACGAATATACATATATACATACGAATTTTTTGGTTGTGAAACAATTTGAAAACTTAATAAATAAGCCTTTATGACAGTCGGTGTCATATGAAAGAAAATAAAAGTATAAAACGTAGAATGCAACATCGATGTATTTTTTTGTACTGACACCGACTTTTAAAACTTATTTATTCTTTTATTTTTTTAAGTATATTTTTATTTGTTTTTAAAAAGTTTTCAGTATGCAATACTCTTGGGCTTGATGTTCTATGGACTTAAGAATTAACTTATGTGGAAATAAAAGCGCTTCGTCGTTTTTTTTGAAAACTCACAATTTCGGTCTGAATTACATTTGATCAACCAAATTCTCAGGATTTCATGTCAATAGTGGTCTTATTAAACATATTATAAAGATGCACCTTTAGATTTTATTGATATCTAAAAAACCCCGATTTTGCCACTGTCTCACTCACTGATGATCATCAAAATTCATAGGGTGCTTCGTGAAGCCATAGAAAGTTAAAATTTGGTAGGACGTAGGATATTAATAGGATACAATAAACAAAAAATCAAAAATTTGGAACTTTTACCCCTCAACCCCTTAAACTAGGAGATGGAAAATACGTATTTCAGGATTTTTAGTAAATCATACAAAAAGAAGTGAAATTCCACCAAAAACATTTTCATGTAAAATTGACAAGTGTAAAAATGTCTAACTCTACAAGCTCTAACTTCACAAGCTCTACACCTTAGTTTAATATATATCTTGGCCGTTTCCTTACTACAAGAACTATTGTGTAGTAGAAATGTAATGTACACTGAATAATTTTTTACACTTTACGCCCATCCAAAGATAGCGAAACGGCCAAGCCACATATTTTGACGTTTTAGTTTGTGAAGTTAGAGCTAGTAGAGTTAGGACGTGAAGAGTTAGAAGCTTGGCTCCACTGGAGATCTGATCTGACCTTTTGACAGTGCAAGCTATATGTATATATATGGTGACGTCTTGGCATAACATTTTTACATTAAAATGTTTTTGGTGGGATTATATTTATAGGAATAAATATATTGATCAGCAAAATATCTATTTGGTCAGCAACTCTCTTTAGCTGACCTAGTAGTTGCTGACCAAATAGGTTCTTTTGCTGACCAATCAATTAATTGGTTAGGTTACCTACGTTAGGGTTTTTTTGCTGATCCATTAAATGATACCGTTTATTTATCCTTAATAAAACTTTTACTTACTCCTTTTTAGCACATCATGTATTTGTACGTCTTCGTGCGAGGATCATTCCTGCGCGCCGAGATTGCTGTCACAAAATTGATACACCTTATTAATTAATATTTTATTTGCTTTTACTAACTCCTTTTTAGCACACCCTGTATTTGTACGTCTTCATTCCTGCCGAAATTGGTGTCTGAAGATTGATACGCGTTATTGGATTCCGAGAGCGATATATCTATTTGATTTGTCGTCATTTCTAACTTGGAAAGGTTGTGATACGAAGGAAATTGTAGCGAATTATAAGATTCTGGCAGGAAGTTATTTGATTGCTTGCCTTAAAACAGAATATAAATAAAAAACTAAATCTGGAAAGTGAAGTACTTAAAAATCGGATTTTGAAATAAGCTGCAAAGTAATTTTGTAATTTTGTTAAAATTAAGTATTTTATATTTTATTTATTTACTAGCTGTGCCCGCAACTTCGTTCGCGTGAGAACCGGAACATCGTTTGCAATCCTTCCCGACTAAATTGTTGGTAAGGCGGTCATTTTAACCAACTTCAAAAAAGGAAGAGACTATTGAGTCGCCTATATTCTTTACTTTTTGAATACACATGACCACTTAATTAAATTCTTATCATTCGTAGAGCTTAGCTTAGGGGACCTAGCGCAAAGCAATTTTTAAAGGATATAACTGGTCGCCTGTTTAAGGCAACGGGGCGACCGGAGAAGTAGCAATTTCTTCGCCCAGCGCATAACTTTTAGCCATTCAAAGGGGCAACGCTGCTAGTCTTTTGTACCTTGCCTCGAACAAGAGATTTGGTCGAAATATTTTATTTATAAAATCTCGTTTGTGTAAAGATAAAAATGTTGTATGCTAATTGTATAATTAAGAGGTAAAGACAATTAAAGTCCTAATTTATAATATAAAATAAAAGATGTTTGGAGGTGAGACAAACGTTACGTCAAAATATATTTTTCAAGAATTAAAATCAACAACTGTTTGTTGCTCAGTTACCAAAACCTGAACGACGCGTAAACTCCAACTATACTATCCTACTGCATACGCGGCGCGTCACAATATAAATTTCTCCGTCCGTCCTCTCTTTATAATGTATTTACTTTTCATAGAGTTGACCGATTTTAATGAAATAAAGCCTATACGGTAAGTTGAGATACGGACTTTAAACATATATACAATTCTGTGGACTCAGATCAGTCGTTTTGGTGTGATGCTCATTCAAACACACAGACATACAGACAAATGGACAGACAAAAATTCTCAAAATTATAGAAATTGGTTCTGCTGCTTATTCTGAGTCCCCCTACCTACCCCTACCAAATCCAAGCAATATACAGACACGCTGAACTTTGATTCTTATTAGAAGTATATAGATTAACAGGTATTTCACTTCAATAATAAATTATTTCTTATAACCTTAGTACTTTCGGGAAAACGTTTCCCAAAAAAATCTACTGGTCAAGCGGTAAGTTTTCCAATGAGACTTGTTGTTATGTATTATAAGTATAGACTAGCTTCCGCCCTCGGTTTCACCCGCGTGGTTCCTGTTCCCGTGGGAATATCGGGATAAAAAGTAGCCTAAGATACTCTCCGTCCTTTCAACAACTCTTTACTAAAGATAAAGTTGATTAAAAATTTATTAAAAAAAAATTAAAAAAAAATTATTTCCATTTACAATTTGAACATTACAAGTTACGGGTTGGAGCTTCTCTTTAAGCTTTATGGGCCTGTGTTGAGAAGCCCCGCTTCTCCATAATTATTATACATACTTATGTGGAATAATGATTGGTTGCTTAGTTAGGGCGTAGGGCGTGAAGAAAGGACAAACAAACACACTTTCACATTTATAATAAGCATATAGTTAGGATATTATAATATTGTATTATAAATATTGTATATTATATAGTTAGGATAGTTAAGATTCCCTTCCGAGCCTCCACCGAGCTTCTACGCTGGGTGGGGTTACGGGAGGGGCGTGGGATGGAGTGCGTGACGAATATTCGTATAAGCCGTGTACTCCAGGTGAGTCCAACATTGCGAATCGCCCCTGTACCTAGGGGCGAGGGATGCGTAAAAGCATTTCTTCTAATTAAAAAAAAATAACAAAAAAAGGATAGTTAAGATTAGGATATAGAACCGATAAACCACGCGGACGATGTCGCGGGCAGAAGCTAGTTAAAAATAAATGATCGAAAGTAATCGATACACGTGGTCAGGATATTCTATAGCAAATGCTAGTCTCTATTGCAACTATTGTGGATTTACAAAGCGCATCCGTCACTGAAAATAAAATGTACTTTATATTCAACTCTGAGTATGAATGGGAGTCAACTCTATCCGACGAGGCATAATGGGAAAAATATGTCATAGTATAGATAGAGCAATAAGTGTATGAACTTTAAAAAAGTTCTTATACAACGAGGGTTTTCCGAACAGTCGTGAAGAAAAGGTAAAAAAATTTCAGGATTTCAAAATTCAATAAATGTCAATGTAGTGGGCAAACATCGAGAAAATTGAGAACTTCCTCCTTATTTCAAGTCTGTTAAAAATACTACCGGCCTGTCACCACTTCTTTCAAAGCTTACAAAAATATCTATCTTATCTATAAATATAATAAAACTGTAAAATTATAATTTCTGTACATTGAATATATTTACCAAAAACCAATTGGGGACGACGTAAAAACAGTAAGAGAATACGTTAAAACGATTTTTTTAATTTTTGTCTGTCTGTTTGTCTGTTTGTATGTACACGCTAATCTCCGAAAGTACTGAACGGATTTGATTTTTTTTTTGTGATCGGTATGTAGCTAATAGGAAGGGCCATAAAATAGGTTTTTTTTTTAAATCTGTAAAACCTGATGTAGGAGACTAAGAGATCAGCTAAACTATGAGAGTTATGGAAATGTCACAAAAGCAAAAGCTGTAAAGCGTGATGAGCATTTTCTGTTGACATATTAAAATCCAGAATATTTGAACCCAATTAAGGACAATGGAAATGCCAGAAAAGTAATAGACCAGCTACTATTAGAGATATGGAAATGACCCCTTAGTAAAAGTTGTTAAGCGTGATGGGCATTTTCTGTTGGCATATTCTTGAACCTGATGTAGGAAAATGGAAATGGCAGAAAGAAATAGACCAGCTAAACTATTAGAGATATGGGAATGACTCCTTAGCAATAGTTGTTTGACGTTATGGGTATTTTCTGTTGAAATTAGAATCAATAGTATTATAACCTAATGTAGAAGATTGGAAATGGCGCCTAGCCTAGCAAATTTGTTTGGGCATTGTCTGTTGAAATATAAAAATCAAGGACTCGGTTTAACACGAAAAAAAAAATAAAAAAAAAATAAGAATGCTAATTATTGCACCTGTTACTCCATATTATTTAAAGAACTACTTCTTTTAGTACTTATGATAAATTTTAAATAGAAAAATATTGGAAAAAAATTAACTCGGCCACAAGTGAATTCTCAGATGGGAACTACTAACTAACTAACTATACTTCTTTTAGTTTTTTAAAGACAGTTGATGCTGTAGAGCTTCCTGCGTTTTCAACAACCTGTAGGGCACTTCATCTTCATGACGATGATCAACACTGGGACAAGACTCTCGAGGAGGTTTGTGTCAGTGACAGCCCCCGCTGCTTACGACATTTGTTCGCAATTATGTTAGTGTTCTGTGGTCTTTTGGATTACTTTAGTATTGTGGAAAAAATACAAAACATTTATTTCTGAAGACTTTGAGATAACAGACCCATGGGTAACGTCACATCCCTTTTCTCGGGAGATTTTAGACAGACCTTTCCTTTATAAGTCGGGGGACAAGAGCCGATGAGATTAACGCCTCATTAGAATATTCTAAGGTCATATACCATAAGGCCTCAGATACATAAGCTGAGATTGACAACCAAAGCGCAGCTTGGCGGTCATTCACATGCCCTAGAATTTTCAGCATATTATCAAAAATTAGAGAAGGACACCTCCCTGTAGATCATGGTCAGGTAAGTCTTCCCCAAATACTGAGAAAAATCGTTGCCTCAGAAGTGGAACTTATACACTCAATTCGAAAATTCTTGGTTATGTGAACGCGCCGTACTAACACCCAAATGCAATAAATGAAAAAGAAAATAGTAGAAATTGTTGCGGATCAAGTGGTTTACACTTGCTTTGTAGTATGTAGTTGATCAGGACGACGCCACAAATTACCCAATTGAATTTTTAAATTCACTTCCAGCGAGTGGTCTCCCTGCTCACAAGATCAATCTTAAAGTCGGTGGTCCGATGATAATGCTTTTGCGAAATTTTTACTGAGCCAAAATTAATAATTTTGCATAATATGTAACGGGACCCGACTTAAAGTAAGTGCTTTGCAAAGAAATATTATCGAAGCTGAGATCCTGACTGGGTGTCCTGCCGGTGAAACTGAGTTTATACCGCGTATACTGCTCATACTTCACAATTTTCCGTTCGAGTTCAAGCGCACACGCACACAGTTCCCTGGGTGACCCCGTGCTTTGCAATAACTATAAATAAGTAGCAGTGACAAACGCTGAAAGTCGCTGGTGTCACACTAAGGTCTGATTGTTTTTCCCACGGCCAGCTCTATGTTGCTTTTTCGCGAGTCAGTAGAGCTGCGGATCTATTCATATTGGCAAACGGAAAAACCACCAATGTAGTTCATAAAGCAATACTCTAAGCACATACAGCTACATTAGTAAAAAAAAATCCTTTGGCATACGGCATTTAATAACCATTTTTTGTTGTAAGTAGAACGATTTAATGGTCGATCTTTAACGTCGAATTAAAAACTGTAAGTACTACATAAAAGTCCACGCGTACGAAGTCGCGGGCACCAGCTAGTATATATATAAAATTCAAAATCCTGACTGACTGACTGAGATATCAAGGCACAGCCCAAACCGCTGAACCTAGAGACTTGAAATTTTGCACATAGATACCTTATACAGTGTAGGTATCCATACTAACAAAGGATTTTTCTAAATTCAACCTCTAAAGGGTTGAAATAGGGGATGAAAGTTTGTATGAAAATTTGTCAGTTTTAAAAATAGGATCTTCAAATTTTGAATTTAGATTGTCAATTAAAAATGAATGTTGACCTATCTCGACGTTTTCGAAAATCCTACCCGCAGAGGGGTGAAAAGAGGGATAAAGGTCCTTAATTTTCAAAGTAAAAGTCATTTGTTTTTTTATTAGGCTTATGGTTGGAATTTAAATACAAAAAATCATCTCAAGAAATTAACTCCTATGGGGGTAAAAATTTATAAATAATGTTTCAGTCAATATGGGTCGTTATTGAGGTTTTATTTGATGTTGATTGCAAAAATGTCATCGATTTTAAAAGTCCGATGCGGTGGACATGAATCATCCATTAATGGTTTAAGAAAAGGGTTCAAATTTTGTATAGAAAAGTAATGTAAAATAAACATAGCGACTTTAATCGCGATAGCTTTGGAGCATTTTCTACTACTATTCCATTGACACTTATCCATGCGCTTATATTATAAATGCTAAAGAAAGACTGCAAGACCAGGGAGTCAATTCTGCTAATGCTTAGTCACAATCGTCTCTCAATGGTGTTTTAATAGTACTGCTGATTTACACAGTTCTTGTTACAACAGTGTAAATATAAACTACTATTGAAACACCATTGACAGACGATTGTGACTAAGTATTAGCAGAATTGGGCCACTGGAGCTCTATTTAAAATGGCTCGTATGCTTGCACGTCGCACGCTTGCTGCGCTCGACTGCAACGAGTGGGTGGAGGAGGAGGAGGACACGGTCGAGCGATTTAAAAATACGGATAATAATAGGTATTAACGAAGCGCTCTACGCGCAATGAGTGAATAAAAAATAGAGAGCTGGTGCCTATCTTGCCCAGCGGCTGAGTCTTTGTATTCAGCACGGCGCCAGTGTTCTCGGTACTATGCCAAGCGGCTGTGAGTTGGACGGCGTTTTTTTGTTATTATTTGTCTATTAAGCAACCAAATATTGGAAATAAAGTGTTTCTGTAATAAAGAGAAACATTTTTGCAATCGCAATTGAAAGCTGTACATCGGAGATCTGTAGATCTTCAAAGTGATTTCTAATTTTGCCTCCAATGTGTTTCTCTGGTAGAAATTAATTATTTATCAAAATCGGAATAATAGGTTTTATTTAATTTAAATATATATGTAAATCTTTACCATAATAATAATTGGAAATCAACTGAATTTAAACAATAGAAGGATGAGGAAGCTCGAGTGAGGAGCTCCTCATCTTGTCAGTCACAGGATGGGTGACCAAAAAATTATTATATCAAGTCCCTCTGTGCTTCGGAAGGCATGTTAAGACTTTGGTACCGGTTGTATTATATATACAGCATGTTGCCTATCAATATGCATTAGGCCCGCATCAAACGGTCACCAGCCATGGCCCATTCGTCTTATCAAACCTTATGAAAGGCAATTGCCCCAGCAGTGGGGACATTAAAATAAATAATAGAAATAGTCTGGCGCCCTACCGCCATCTCTTAGCGCAGTATTGTTTCAATCTTACTATGCTATTTAGTACTACGAATCATATAAAGTAGTTTTGTGACGTCTTCGCTCAAACATCGCCTCCAAAGTGTGAAGTGTGTCAAAACGTGACAACCTCAATAAAAACAAAACACTAACAAAACGTTCTCATGACATGAGGGTTTCTAATAGATGGTGGTCGGTTTTATTTTTCTGGTCTTAATTCATTATATCAATTCCCTTGGCATTATTCTTCATTTAAGGTTAATTTCGTTGAACTATACTGTGTTTTCGTTCACTATGCTTACAATGGTTCTCGCGTCATGTGAAATCCCTTTTATTCATTGTACAATACGATTCTATACATTGTGTCCTACATTTTCATTGTAAAGATTGAACTTTATTCAACACGTGTTAGGCTCCATATTTCTTTGTAAACATTCTGCGATGCTTGTTTGAAGTTGTATAATGTTATGCTGGCTCTGGCTATTCATGGAGTTTTTATTAATGTAACTAATACCTAGTTAGCTAGTTTGAAATTAGAGCATTATTTTCAGTACTTGTGGTGTTATTCGGATTAAGACAGTATTTATCTAGGTTTTCATAAAAAAAACATTAAAAAAACTTACCTAATAAAAAATTAATGCAATTTTGTATGAAAAAATGTAATTGGCATTATTTATGACGACCTCCGTGGTAGAGTGGCACGTACACCGGTTTCAAGGTGTCGCTTACTCTGAGGTCCCGGGTTCGAATTCCGGTAGAGGCAAATGTTTGTATGCCGTTTGAACGTTAGGGTAACGTTTATTTGCAAAATAAGCATAATGTTTTAAATTTTTTTTTTTTTTTTTTCTATAAGTACTGGCAGTCGCTCGCGACCTTGTTCGCCTTTGAAATGTCGCTACCTGTTTCCCAACTTTACTTAAGCCCTAGAATATTTTCAGATTCTAAGTATTACACCTCCCCTCCTTAAAGATTAGTTTACACACAAAGGAAAATCTTTAGTAAATGTAAGTTTATTTTCCTTGATGATATTATTTATAACTTCACCAAAAAAAATTTTGAAACGTAACAGACCGACACAGTCAATCTTTTTTGGGTTCCGTTTGTCTAAGGGAATTTCTGAATTTATGATCTTTAAGATACATCAGAGTTTCTGATGTATCTTTAGGATCATAATTTATACAGAACTAACAACAATAGCACAACAAAAACAATAAGATTTGTTTGCTATCATTAAAATGTAATACAAATTATTAATCCCTTTGCAAAGTAACATAATGACTACTAAGCCATCTTCAAACTTTTCATCTTACAAGTCCGAGAGTTTGAATTTCTAATGAGCTATTCAAAGGCCCTCGAGATTTAAAATCAGCATCAAATCTTTAGAGCTTTTTGTAAAGTTCGGAGTTAAAGTATGTTTTTGATGTAATTGCCTAATTTTGTGACTTTAATGGATATTTTAAATTGAAACCGTTATTTTGATGTGCAAATCAGTTTTTTGTAAATATGTAGTTAAGAGTCTTTGTATTCAGCGGGGCAACAGCGCGAGTGTTCTCGGTACTATGCTACGCAGCGCTGCTGTGAGTTGGACGGCGTTTTTTTGTTATAGTAGGTATATGTTATATTATATAACGGTTTATAGTATTTTCTACCAATTTGAATTTCAGATTTATTTTATTAATAATTACCTACCCCTGTCAACGATGTTGATTAATTTACATGTAAAGTATTTGTTGTGATACGAAATTCAGAACTTGAAGTCATAGGTATAGGTGGAGTTGACACTCCAAATATCTCCTTATGGCAAATATTCTATGTAGCGTTATCTCATACTCTAGAGAATTCTTTCTCTTTCTAATTTTGTTTTCCTATTTTAGAAAGGATAATTAGCATCATGGACTCCACTTACTCCCACCACCACGTGAAACAAATATATGCAAATTTCCTAAAACACAAACAAAATCTCGAGTCGAGACACGACTTAACACCCTGCAGACCCACCATACCCCTGGGGGTAGGGTATTAGAAAGAGAGGGAATTCTCTAGAGAGTGAGATAACGCTACATAGAATTTTGTCTTCAAGTAGGTATTTGGAGCGTTAGCTCCACCTATACCTGTGACTTCATGTTCAAAACCAACATGCATGGTCCAAATTATATGTGAAAAATGTTATCTACCAAATACAGAACAAACTCAAAATTATCAACCGTGGGAATATCGGGATAAAAAGTATCCTATGTTCATAACCAGGCTATCTAATATCTGTGTACCAAATTCCATCCAAATCCGTTCAGAAGTTTCTGAGCCTATTCAATGCAAACAAACAATCAAATCTTTCCTCTTTTTAATATTATAGATGTAAATAATGAAAGCAAGGGAACAAACTAAGGTAATTTACACTTCTAAATATTGAAAACTTAAATATTCAGAAATGGTAATTACATTAAATTACGCATCAGCTGAAACGTCAAAAAGCATGTTCATTTCGCATTGAACAAAACGAGGGAGTGAAACAAAAGCTCCGCGCGTAGCTGTCAACCGGGGTGGCATCGAAACTGACAGCTGTCAGAGGTATCTCCACACCGCTCCATGCGGAGTGCTGAGTTACAAGTGTTACAACTAGGTAGGTACCGAGATTTAAAATGAGTCAAATACTTTTTTGATTGATGTACTTTTTGGTGATTGTTGTTTTCTTTACAGCAGCCAAACACTTATTGCAGGATTAATTTAAAAATAGAACAGACGTTATGAAAATAAATAAATGTCAAGTAGGTATGTAGACCTTTTTTTTTGTTTACCTCTCTTCTAACATTTGGAGTCTAAATAAAAATGAAATAAGAGAAAGATGGAGATGCCTTTGCTTGCCGATAGTAGTTAAAATACCAGTTTTTAAAATTAAACAGGAGAATGTAAATTTTGATGATTAAATTATGATAATTTTAGTATAATTATATTATATACATATTACATACATACATACCCAATATATTGGTTGGGTGTAATACCCGTAACACAAATATAAATCCTAACTAATATTATAAATGCGAAAGTGTGTTTGTTTGTCCTTCCTTCACGCTCTAACTAAGCAACCAATAGATTTGCCTTTTGGCATAGAGTTAGTTGAAAGGACGAAGAATAACATAGGCTATTTTTATCCCGATATTCCCACGGGAACGGGATCCACACGGATGAAACCACAGGCGGAAGCTAGTTCTGTATAATTGGCTTAGTTTTGTTTTAAGGAATCCATTTTGTTCTTCATTACTAGTTAATAATAGGTACTCATTAAATCTTTGTTAGCATTGTCAACGTTGTTAATTACATAAATGCACTAATAAAAGGATTTAGTTCTGCAAAAATCTAGGACATTTGGCAAGAACGACAGACTTGTAGGCGCCTTACGTACTGTCGACAGCAAGTCAGACTTAACAAAAGTGTAAACATTGTCTATAATAATTTGTTGGAACTACCCGGTAAACCATACGCGCCCGCCATACTGCGATCGCCAACCCGCCTGCCAAGCGTGGCGATTATGGCAAACCCCCCCCCCCCTTTTTTGGGGGAGGCCTATACCCAAAGTCAAAGTCAAAGATTTTTATTCAAATAGACTTATAGATAAGTACTTTCGAATAGTCCAAAATTTTTTTTTTCTACCAGCCATTCAGGACATCTTTTAACTGATAAGAAGAACGGCCGCAAGAAACTTATCAGCTTTAACAGAAACAACAACATTTACAATGGAACATGTTGTTGCCAAGCACAAATTTACAATTTTGAAATATATTTAATATAAGAGGAAAATTTTCCAATATTCAATTATTAGAATATTTTCCTTTTATCTAATTTATAATAGTTATGTTTTCTGTTAGTATCACATCCATGCATTTTGGTCTTTTAAATAATCATCTACCTTGTAATAACCTTTGCTTAAGAGTGACTTTTTAACATATATTTTAAATTTATGCAAAGGCAGCTCTATCAATTGTTGTGGAACTTTATTAAAAAAAGCTATACCTTTCCCCAAAAACGAGCGTCTACATTTTTCAAGTCGAAATTTTGGAACGGCAAGCTTATTCTTATTTCTAGTATTAAAATTATGGACATCGCTATGCTTAATAAATAAATCAAGATGTTTCCTTACATATACTATATTATCATAGATGTATTGTCCCGCCAAAGTTAGTATATTAATCTCTTTAAACAAATCCTTAAGAGAATCTCTCCGTCGAAGGTTGTAAATGGCGCGCACAGCTCTTTTTTGAAGTGTAAAAACATTTTCTATATTAGCTGCTGAGCCCCACAACAACAGGCCATAGGACATTACACTATGAAAATAGCTAAAGTAAACTAGTCTTGCCGTTTCAATATCAGTTAAGAGCCTTATTTTCTTTATTGCGAAAGCCGCAGAACTAAGTCTACTCGACAAGGCTTCAATATGTGGATCCCATTGCAGCTTTGAATCCAATGTAATGCCAAGAAATTTTGTACTCTCAACTAACTCTACTACATTCCCATTCAAATTGATATGCATATCGACCTGCACTACGTTAGGTAATGAGAATCTAACAAACTTGGTTTTAGAAGGGCTAAGAGACATATTATTACTGTTGAACCAGTGTGCGACTTGAGAGAGAGCACTATTTACTTCGTCAGAACAATTGTTTCCTCTATCAATTTAAAAAATTAAAGATGTATCATCTGCAAATAGTACTGTCTCACATAAATTACTCGTGTAATGAGGGAGATCGTTAATATAAATTAAAAACAGCAAAGGGCCCAATATTGAACCTTGTGGCACGCCCATAATAATGGGGGCTCCAGTAGAAGCAGTATTATTGACAATTACTTTTTGATTTCTATTGTGCAAGTATGACTGCAAAAGGCTAACAGATTTCATAGAGACACCATAATGTTCAAGTTTCTTTAAAAGTGTAACGTGATCAACGCAATCGAAGGCTTTAGACAGGTCACAGAATATACCAATTACGTCTTGCTTGCCCTCCCAAGCCTCAAAAATATGTTTGAGGAGTGCAATGCCAGCATCAGTAGTATTTTTACCTTTAGAAAAGCCGAACTGATTGTTATGAAGGATTCGATTTATTGTTAAATAGTCTAATAATTGAGAGTATATAACTTTTTCAAAAATTTTACTAAGTGCCGGTAGTACTGAAATCGGCCTAAAATTTGTAGGGTCACTTTTGTCACCCGATTTAAAAAGAGGAATAAGCTTACTACATTTCATTAAATCGGGAAAAGTACCTTCATCTATGCATTGATTAAAAATGAAAGCTAAATATGGAGCTATTGTATCAATAATTGATTTAATAATGTTGGTTGACATGCCCCATAAATCTTCAGTCTTTTTAATATTTATAGACTTGAAAGCTTTTAAAATGTCTTCACTATTAATATGTTTAAAATTGAATACTTTATTACACTTATCAACACAAGACTCTAAGAGGGCAGCAGCAACGTTTGGACAGGAATTCAACTTACTGGTAGTTTCTAAGGGTACCCGAGAGAAGAAATCTTCAAAAACACGGGCAACCTCAACGTCAGATTCAATTAATTTATCACCAACTTTAAGACAGAAGGATTTTACATTATTTTTAGTTTTCCCAGTTGATTGGTTAATAATATTCCAAGTAGCCTTTATTTTATTATCCGCTAATTTGATTTTATTTGAAAAGAACATCGCCTTAGCAGCTACACATACATTTTTAAACATTTGAGAATACTTCCTGACATATGCAATAAAATTTGGGTCACAGGAAGTATGCTTTGACGCATAGAGGTCATATAGTTTCCTTCTGCTTGTGTAAATTCCCGGCGTGGCCCAATCACTAAACTTTACTTTATCCGAATTACAATTGATCACTTTTTGCTTAAACTTTTTACTAAATTCGTCTTCAACCACATGAAATAAACCATTATAAAGATAATTAGATTCCATAATAGGAACTGGTAAAGACTCAATTTTATTAATTACATTGTTTCTAAATTCATCTATGCCCTTTTTAGTAATTGGCCTGCACACAATTTTCCGCTTAGGACAGACATGATGGTGCTCTATAGAGGCTTGTTGTCCACTATGGTCCGATTTAATAACATTTATTATAGATTTCTCAGTGACTACACAGTTTGAAAAAATGTTGTCTAAACAGGTGGCAGATGTGGGTGTTATTCGGGTAGGCTCATTAAAGGTATGTGATAGATTAAACGATTTAAATAAATTTAAAAATCTACTTGCTAGCTTCGACAACTTTGAGTCTAAAATGTCAATATTATAATCCCCACATATGACAACCTTTTTATTACTTTTACTAGTTATTCTTAAAACTTCCTCCATAGTGGACTCAAACTCTGGGTAATTACTCTGAGGGGGTCTATAAACACATATTACAATTATTTGGTCTAGGTCTTAAGACAATTCAATTATTCGTTCAATTGAGAGGGATATTATATCTTTGCGTTCTTTGTACTGAAAATTATTATGTAAAATTATAAGAGACCCACCTCTAATAGCAGATTGCCTACTAAATGAACTCACAATTCTATAATTATCCAGATTTAAAATTACTTCATGACATTTTAACCAATGCTCAGTGATACACAACACATCAACATTTTCACAGTTTAAAAACAAACATACTTCTAGGTCTTTGTCAGAAAAGCCTTGTATATTTTGATGAACAATTTTTAAACATTTTGGCTTTCCTCTTGTCAACACTGGGCTAGAGGACACCTCTGTTGTCTCTGATGGTAATTTAAATTAACCAAGTCAGTGTTGGGATTCAATAGAATCAAATTACTTGGAACAGATTCCAAAGTTATATTACAAATGTCAGAATTTAACTGCTCAATAAAAGCAGAGGTTTTTATAGCCAGATTATTGGCTAAATGTTTAAAATAAAAAGATAGCGTAAGCGCTATTTGTCTCTTATAATAGTGAGGCAGATAGTAATTATCTTTTGTCAAGTTAAAATTATTTAACAAAGGATTTATGTCAATTATATGTAGCTTTTCAGTGTTATGAAAGGCTACTGTGTTTAATGTTAAGTTTAAGTTGTATCTTAACTTATTTTCTATCTCTGTGAAACTTTGACTGTAGGGAAATGTAAACATAACAACTTTCCTAACATTTAAAGAGCATAGAGAGTTAACATAAGATATCAACTGTTGTTTCTTGACATTAACCCTATTCCCCATCAAAATTATGATATTTGTGTTATCACTATAAGATTTCCCAACAATTGTTTTCATTATATCATTTATACTTGAACCAGGCATACAATAATTAACAATATTTTCCTTTGAATTTTTCTGAATTAAATGGCCTAAGTTCTTCCCAATGTCATCACAGAACATAATTGTTTTAGTATCACAGTTTTTAGCAGCAGAAGGGGACATACTTTTATTGCATTGCAATAAACTATCAGAAAGAGAAACAGAGTTGGTTAGTAAATCACCCACCTGAGCAACTTGGCCTGATGAGTCATTTTGACTTAAACAAGTGTTGGCAATCATACAACTACAGCTGCATTTCTTACCTAGTGACTCAAACCGATCTGTGTTAAAATTACAAATGTCTATCATGTCATTTGCAGCAATTTTTTGATAATTTAGCTGTTTGCGAGAGAACTCACTCAAGTTAGTATACATTTCCCTCAGTGAAAGTTCCAAATTGTCAATTTTGTTACCTAATTGAATATCCAACATATCATTTTTTTTATTGTTATTACATGATTCCAACTTAATCACATTTAATTTTTCCAACAATTGGCTACGTTCTTTCCTTAAATCACTATATCTATTATAATAATTTTGTCTTTTAACCAATTTTTGTGTTTTCTTTATATATCTATTAATCTTAATATATTTTTTTAATTTCTTCCCGCTACTGAAACGACAATATTTTTTTATGTATGAACATGGTCTACTAACATCGTTGACACATTCTAAAGGTCAATCGACACCTGTTGCAAAATTACATTGAGATAACTCATTGAACAGGCTTTGAGAGTGCTTTTCTTCTATAATACTTTTATTTTCTTTCTCTAAATCAAGTGTTTTCTTTTGAGAAAGAGACAATCTTATTTCAAGGTCAGTTATGCGACTCAATGCCTGTTCATGGGTGTCAGAACAATCCCTAAATGACTGAATGAAGTCTTCCATTCGATTACACTTGTCTACAACTTCAGAGTATTTATGATGAATCTCAGCGAGTTCATTCTTGAGTTCAGAGTTCCGAGTAATCGTCTTGAGGATTTCATTCTCGCTGTCCTCTCTTTCCTGCAGTAAAGTGTCATTAAGTTCCTTTGCTGCCTTCAGATCTTCCAGGGCATTCTTGAGCTTAAGCTCCATATCCTTTGCAGATATTCTCCGGGTCATCATAATTGTTTAAAAAGGTTGGATTTATGATTCAATGCTAAAATAAAAAAATGAGATTACTATCTTATTAACTTAAAATTCAGGTTTGTTTTTAAAAGAAACAAATGAATTTCTAAAGAATTTATGTGATTGCAGAAATAATTTAGTAAGATAATGATAGCTTGTATTTTAGGTATTGTTTATAAATCAATCAACAAGTATCACCATCAACTTTACTTTGTGTAAAGGAAAGCGAGGTTACTCAAGTTGTGTAAGTATAATAATATGTTAAGTTACTGCTTTATATAATAAATTTTAAGATATTATTATGGTAAATCTGAATGTAAGTGACTTACAGGTTTTACCGTCAAATTAACTTTAACAAAGTAAAGAGAGGCCAAACCTTTATGCAGGGAATACTCTGTTTAATTTTAATTTACTTAACTCTAATGAATGTGTACCTACACCTATCAATTAAAATAATAAAACATAAATATTAGTTAATAAGAAAAAAAAAATAAATACTCAATATGCATAAGCACAAAAACATAACTTGTTGATTAAACTTATATCTTTGCTGAAAAATTGGCTGCACAATCAATGAATGAAGTGGTTTTGGATGGGCAGTATTGATGTAAGTAGTGTTTGGCAAGAGTAGCAGTATGGTGAATGTCTGTGACAACAGTAGTCACCGTCAGCTTTACTTCCACAATTTGTCAAGTAAAGAGAGGTTGTTAACAATGCCAAATCGTAATGGATTGTGACGTTGTTCACTGGAAGTGAACTCTGTACAAGTAAGTAGTGTTGATTAGTGTACAGAAATGAGAAGCCAATTTAACACCAAATCTACTAAGTCACTTCAGTGTTTTATATTATACTAGATAAGCTGAGTAAAATACTTATCAACTAAATTATGGAACAAAGTTACTTCCCCGGTTTATGTGCAGTTCAGGATTTATGCATTCCTCCTTTAAAATATCGGCTTTTGTTGAGCTTGATTCCACGTCAGGATGACGTTTGGTCGTTACAATATTGTAGTCACTTTATTTCAAAAATAAATCTATAGATTTATTGGATAACACTTGTACATATGTTAAAGGGTCCTATTAACACTTTAAAAACAAAACACTATAATAAAGCTATGATTTTACTTAAATTCTAATAATCCCAGCAGTGGGTGTTATGTGGCTGAGACGACGACGCGGTAAACCAGTAGAGGTTTTTTAAGGAGCGTTGTTTCAAAAAGTAGAAGATTTATAGAATAAGTAATTTTTTTTATACATTTACTTTTTGAAACACAATTATCACAAATAACAGATCATTAATAGGTGTATAACATTTTAAAAATGAATTACATAATACTTTTCGAAAACACGTTTCCCTTAACAAAACCGGCAGCTTGAATCAGGTTGATTACCCACAAATTGGGCCAGTGGTGGGTCATGGCCCGTTCTCCTTATCCATCCATAAAGAAGGCTGGTGCCCCAGCAGTGGGGACATTAAAAATGGCTGATGATAAAAGCTGATTATATAACAAAAAATCACCTAGCAACTATTTTGGATTTTACTGTCACATTTTGCATACTGTTTATGTTTATGTTAGACAATCAGCAATTGGGACCTTCCTCAATTGAACATAAGGTTCAAAATTATTCGTATTGGCGCAGGGGTACTATACCCGCCTTCTGCGCCAGAGGTCCAGAGTTCGATCCCCGCACAAGACAAATATTTGTATGCATGAACATGTCTATTGGTCTTGATCTGGGTGTTTAATATGTATATTATGTATATATCTACAAAAAAGTACTTAAGTAGGGTATTTAGCGTGGGGTAATTAGATAATTGTTGTGATTGTATGCAAATATTTAATAATTTATTATTTATATTCAAGATTTAAAAAAAGGGAAAATATCACATTGAAAACACTGCGGTCAACAGTAGAAGTCAATTTGTTATTTTCTAGCAAAAAAATATTCACGGGTGGTGTGTGAAGCGATTGAAATTAAGAAACATTCAAACATTTTCAATCGAGATTGAATTTGTTAATTATTCATTCATTCAATTTCAATCAATTTTAAATTGTCTAAAAACTGGAATTCAGTCATCAAAAACGCTTTTGCCTGCGCGGTTGTCTAATAGCCAGAATACGACTGCGATACAGAATAGGGACACTATTAGTGTTGTGTGACGGTACGTGGAAAAAAAACTGGGCGGTGGATGAAGATTCCACCTCGGACGACCGCGACGAGACGTACCTAGCGCATCCCCAGTCAGCCCGTGACCACGGCCGATGTGACTTAGGGAAATCATTGGGAATTTTAGGTACGTAACTACGTGAAATACCTACCGTATATTTGTGCGCGTTTAATTCTTTTTTTAAATACTTATAATGCAACGCGAAAGTTTAAAAGTGTATAAAAAATAGATTTCGTTAATGAAAATTACATCCTTGCGAAGCCAAGTTAAGGCATTAGAAGAAACTTAGCAATAAGCTTTAATTATTACCTTTTCAATAATAAGACACTTCAATATTTGAGAGGTACAGTCAACGACAAAGAACAACGGTTTTTCAGACAATATCAAACTCAATGGCTTACTTACATAATAAACTTTAATAGAAAAATATACAAAAAATAAGCCCTAATTTTGGAGCTGGTGCCAGCCAAGGCAACAAGCAGAATGCCTTGACTGGCACTGACTCCAAAATTAAGGCAATTTTTTTGCTTTTTAGTTTTTGAAGACGGTTTTTTTAACACAGTTTGTTATTTTTTCTTTTTAGTGTCTGTAATAGGTTGTTTGGTAAACTACAGAAGTTATTTTCTAGGTTAGATTAGACTTCATGTACATTTACAAAAGTATCGTTCAAAATTCTGATACGAGTATGATGACATCGTCCAAGTTAACAAATATGAAACATATAATGCTCATAATATAAAAACTACTGGGCCAGACTGAACCAAATTTTTATTGGACAACATGGCAACTATACCGCATCGAACAAAAAAAAAATCACGTAAATCGGTTCAGAAATCTCGGCGTAACCGTGTACATACCTACATAAAAAAATATATATAACAACCAAATTGAGAATCTCCTCCTTTTTGGAAGTCGTTAAAAATTCGACTCTCAGGCAAGATTGGGCTATTTCATATTATTTGATCATTAAACATTTGTAAATAATGTTTCTTTTGAATGCAAAGATGTTCCTAGCGGCGCGCACTGATAAAACAGCGATGGCCTCGTAGAAAAAAGTAAAAATACTAGAAAAAATTCAACGGTTGTCTACAAGGATCGGTGGTTAGCTGAGAATAACTTATGAGCTGAGTCAACTTTTTCTAGTATTTTTTATTTTATTTTATCATTGTCACTGCTATCTGTATCATAAGTTAATGGCTTACTTTAGTCGATTAGAGAAATTTGACATATTTGTAAAGGCTGACCTGCTGTTGACTGTACTTTATTGATTCAAGTTTCATTTAAGTTACGAGTGATACTTCAAACTTCACCGTCTCGACTCGAAAGGTCGTCACATGATTTACGCTAAGAGTCTTTACGAGACAATTTTACGGCCATAACTGAACTTAAATGTTTACTTCTATTGCTAAAGAATTAAAGTTGAAAATGGAGTAAACGTTCCTAGACTATTAAATCTTCAAGTTACTCAGCTGTAAATACAGTTTGTCTGGATTAATTTCGTCGTTTACGCTGTTTACTGTAATAGATCGCGAAGTAAGGACAATGTAGTGATATTCTTGATGACTAACAGCCATTATCAATAACTACTGTCATTAATCATGATTAAACCTGAACATGATTAAAATGTCATTGTGTTTCTATACATTTTCGTCAGGTATAGAAAAATGAGGTATAATAAATATTTCATTGTTGTGGGACTTGTGAGACCGCCGGAGTTCTTATAATCCTTAGTATCAAGTGGTCAAAGGAACAGATAAACGTTCTAACACGATTTTAATTTCTAACGATATAAACGCGCAGATATGAACACACTCATTCACACGCCCGCACAGAGATGAACACACGCATTCACACGCACACACATGCACATTCATTCGCATTCAAACATACATACCTATGCAAAAACACACACACACCCACACACAATCGCATATCTGCACTATTGTTTATATATTGTTATGTATATGGCATCTTGCCCCCTGATTATGTAACTTGTTTCTATCAACGTTTGATTGAAAGTTTAGTGACATTGCTGGTTTAGGAAAAATCAATGTGACAGCTAACTTACTAAAGCAGCAATGTAACTGCACTTTCAATAAATTTCAATCAAAATCTGTTAGCAACAGAGTTAGATAATCAACTAGCAAGTGTCAATAAATTAAAAGCGGTCTAGTTGAAAACCAGCGTCAGTGTAATACTGACATAATGCTGAACTAGGTCCCTTTTAGTAGAGCTGTGGGACAATTTACTCAATACTGTAACTTTAAATTAAGTTTCTTTTTGTTTAATCTCCTTTTTGTTGAATTATTGTCATTTCCATATCCTTCGCCTGTACTAAATAAATGTTGTGAGTATAAGTATGAGTAACGAGAAACACCTGACTGTTGAGCTTTGACATGTCGAGCAAGTACTTAGAACCAACAAATTGCAAGTACCACACAGACGTCACAGAAACCACGCCAACATTAGAATACGTTCTACCATATAAGTATGGCGCGAAGAAGGTATGATTTTTTTACTTTGAAAATTGTACCACAAGTGCTTTTTAAGTACCTACCTTAGTTAGTAGTTAGTATTCTTTGAATTAAGCATCTCATGGCATGTAGTTATTAGATAAATTTTTCGCTGTGAGCTGATACATGTTTATTTCTTATATGTATATAAATCTATACTTTCATACAATACAACAGTTTTGCCCTAGACAACATCGTTGAGACGTTGTTTTCGGAAGTCTCTCTCAAATATATAATATTCTCAACTAATTCAAGTTTTGCTGCTATATTTTAGCCAAAGTTTCCGGTTGGGTATGCGTTCCAGAACTAAAACAATTGATCTTGTCGGTTGACGGGCGCAGATGTGCTGATTGCTCGGAGGCTCTGTTGAAGTTTCATAATGAAGGTTATACTTACCTAAAGTTTGGAGGAAAATATAAAATTTAGTATAAATGATTAACATAACCCTCTAACACGCATAATCACAGAACAATATACTCTAGGCGCATAATTAACCAATATTTTATCCTACTTAAAGTTCTGTCACAAATGAAAGTCAAGTAATCAGATTAGTTCGTTCGTTATCAGATAAATATTTTAATATTATGGTCTGACTAGGGTTACCAACCATACTTTAAAATAACGTATCGTACGTTTTTTTCCATCTCCATACTTTATATTTTTGAATAAAAATAAAGTATGGAAAATACATCATTTTCGACTTATTATGCGTGAGTTATTTTAGGACGGAATATTCTTGTTGGCATGGTTTCCGAACAAATGAATGATAATCAGGTGCAACGAAATAACGAAACGTCTGCAAAATTTCTAAACTGTCATGCAGTCAACGAAATTGTCAAGATCTGGTTGGTTGGCGTTTGTTTTGTACTGTTGTTGTTAGTTTTCTACTGCTGTGGAATCGGTCAATGCCGTTACAGAAAAGAAATTTTGTTATCGCTACATCAGCCTCTACCGAGGGGGCATTCGCTTGGTAATGAACACAAAGTATTAACTGTATGAAATAAAAAAAAATATAGCTTTTAAAATTTAAAAAAAATATATTTTTAATTTCAACGTATTTTTTTATTACGTTGAGTCTCATTGCTATTTCAAAAAGGATTATAATTATTAAATAGTGCAAGAAGAAGAAAAAATAAAATACATTTAATAAAAACGGCGTTAAAAAAGCCGACTTCAAAAACTAAAAAGCAAATAAATAATCCTTTTTGAGTCGGTGCCGGCCGCTGGGCCAAACTGAACAGATTTTTAGGGACCAAATTGGATCAGTAATCTCGGCGTAAACGGTTTGCATACATAAAAAAAACATACCAACCGAATTGAGGACCTCCTCCTTTTTAGAAGTCGGTCAAATACTTTGTTTTTTCTTAAAATTCGTTTTTTTTTATTTGACAGAAATAGATATACTTAATTTTTTCAAAAAAATAGTCGGCAACCCAGGTCTGACCTTTTTTGTTCAGAAGTCTGATATTAACAAATTTATTTTATGTAGAGTCACAAAATATTGAACGATCTATTCGTATAACTATCTATCTATTCTTTAAATTGATTGAAAACACGTCACCTACCTCGATACATCTTATATACAACTAAAAGTTGTATTTTATCATTCAACTCTTGCACAATTGCTTGCAAGCTTGCTGACCTATGTTGTCTGATAATTAATCTAATATATAAAATTCTCGTGTCACAGTTTTCGTTCCCATACTCCTCCGAAACGGCTTGACCGATTCTCATGAAATTTTGTGAGCGTATTGAGTAGGTCTGAGAATCGGCTACTATCTATTTTTTATCCCGAAATTCCACGGGAGCGAAGCCCCGGGGCACAGCTAGTAATAAATAAATTTCTAAAGTCAGGCGATATAAAGCGACATTGTCAATCTTACTTTCAAATAAAAGCTGTATTTTGACATTTTACTATTGCCCTACCGCTGCTTACTAATGAAAATCAATAAAAATTACATTGCTAACATCTGAAATAAAACAACTTTTACCCGACGACGTATCGGCACCGTGGTCACGGCAGCTGAAAAGGTGACTATACGTCGGGAAAATCAAAAATCCTTATAAACCTTAGTGACCTTCGCTCTAGCAGCAATCTCATTTTAAAAATTCCCTCCCACACTTCTGGCTTTGTCTTCTACTCTTTCTCCCTTACTGCAATTCGACTCTGGAACCTCCCCTTGGACATTCGGAAAGCCCCCAGCAAGTTTGTGTTTAAGATACTGGTCCCTGAACACTATCTTAAATCCCTACGCTGATCCCCTTCATCTCTGACATAATGAGTCCTTATAATTTTATATGGATGTATTTATGTATGTATGTTAAATATTTATATTATGTAGTATGTTTATATATTATTTGTTATTTCATCATCATCATCATCATCATCATCATCATCATCATCAGCCTGTCGCAGTCCACTGCTGGAATTTTTAAAATGAAATTGCTGCTAGAGCGAAGGTCACTAAGGTTTATAAGGGTTTTGATTTTCCCGACGTATAGTCACCTTTTCAGCTGCTGTGACCACGGTGCTGATTTGTTATTTAAATACCCGTAAATAGCTATTCCCACTTTTGTTACAATATTCTGAATTATGTTTTATAGTGCTACTTTGTTGCCGATACGGTAGGTCTAACACCTTTTACTGGTTGACTGGTAGAGAATGCCTGAGGGCATTAAGTCCGCCATTTGCTGTATTTTTTTTTATATTGCAACAAAGAATAAATAAATAAATAAACCCTAAAAATACGGACAATTACAACTTAGTTAGTGAAATATAGCGCGTTTGATATCCGTAAAAGTTGTTTTATTTCAATGAATGAAAGTCTACCAACTACGACATATATGCTGATCCTTTAAGCAAATTAAAATCTATTTGTCTGGGCAAAGTATAACTTAGCCATTGTGACATTTTAACTTGCATAGTTTTAATTTTAACATAATTTTCTTATTTTTTTTTTTTGTAAAGCTGTTGGTTTGTTGTATTTAATGCATGCCGTTGTCACCTATAATTAAGGTTTCACTTTGTTCTCAATGTTAATATGTGTGAGTCTTCTTTTTTCTTTTTGTTGGTGTAATCTTGTTGGTGATCCAAATAAATAAATAAAACAGATTTCAGAGAATAAGATGTACATATTGCTAATATCTATCTATATAATGTTCAGACTTTGCTTAAATAATCTCATTTCCTTTTACGGTGTTGACACACGTTAAAACCATAAAACCAGCTTGATTTAGTACACAATTACTAGATGGCTGACAACCCCTGACCCCTGATTCAGCAAGCAGACTTTTCCATCCGATTTTATTACTACACCAAAAAAAATAACCTAACCACAAAGTAACTACGAAGTAAAATGACCAAGGGGCTAATTGTCTAATTTTAAAATCTATCGCAATCCCTTTCAATTCGACATTTGAAAGATATTCACATACTTCAGGCCGTCACTATTTGACATTTGATATAGTATTGAATGAACGAATTAGAACCGTCTAAGCAAAGTGACAGAGAAAATATCTTTCAAATGTATGGAGAAGTGTCAAATGAAGTGTTATTTAAAATATCATTCGTTCCGAAAGGGATTGTGACTATATGTTACACAACTCCATAAATCATTATCACAATCACAATACCTTTGAAAGGGATTGTAATAGATTTTGAAATTAGACAATTAGGCGGCTGAGTGGTTTGTTTGCAAAAACTTAGAAAGCTAGAAAGCTATTTTAATTAGAAATATATACCAGTAGGTACATAAGTGCATAATACAGGCACATTAAACATATAAATTTTCATCATATGAACATTTTGTTAAGATGGAGCTCGAACCCACGACAATAGTTTTATAGCCAGATGGCTGCGATCGCGTAGGATATTTATCGTATTAATTTGACAGATCATATCGTATTCAATTGGCTGCAATTTGTATGGAATGATATTTGAGATACAATATGAAACTGTCAAATAACGACGATTGACTTTATGCAATCGCCTAATTGTCTAATTTTAAAATCTATCACAATCCCTTTCCAAGGTATTGTGATTGCGATAGTGATTATGGAATTGAGTAACTTATAGTCGCAATCCCTTTCAGAACAAATGATGTTTTAAATGATAATCTTTCATAAATCACGTCTTTATCTGACAATTCTTCATACATTTGAAAGATATTTTCGGAGTTTCACCCCGAGTTCTTTTCGTATTAACACGTGTTGTGAGGCTCCATTTTTGACTCAATCTACCGTACAATTTCTAAAAAATACAAAATATATTTACTTGACATTGGCAAAATTCGCGAAATTTATCGCGAGCACGCCATTAATTGAGAAAGAAGAAGAAGAAAGATATTTTCGTCTGTCACTTTGTTTAGACAGTTCAATTTCGTTCATTCAATACCTTTCAAAACGCGTCCCGATCACAATCCCTTTCAAATGTCAAATAGTGACGGCCTGAAGTATGTAAATATCTTTCAAATAACGGATTGAAAGGGATTGCGATAGATTAAAAAATTAAACAATTAGCCCTGCCCCCTAATTGTCTAATTTAAAATCTATCACAATCCCCTTAACAGAGGTATTGTTATTGTGACATTTTCGTCTGTCATATTGCTTAGACAGTTCAATTTCGTTTATTCCATACCTTTTAAAACGCGTCCCGATCACAATCCCTTTCAAATGACAAATAGTAACGGCCTGAATATCTTTCAAATTACAAATTGAAAGGGATTGCGATAGATTTTAAATTAGACAAATTGGTCCCTTGGTCTGTCAACTATGTAGGTACGTGTATTTGCCATGGAATTACATAATATAGTAGATACTGTCATCATCATCCCGTGACCACGGCAGCTGTAAAGGTGCCGAAACGTCGGGAAAATCAAAAAACCCCTAAAAACCAAAAAATACGGGCTATTACAACTTAGTTCGTGGAAATATAGCGCGTTTGATATCCGTAAAAGTTGTTTTATTTCAATGAACAGTGCGCGCCAAAACATAAGATGTACGTAAGAGTAGATACTTATTAATTCCATTGTATTTGGTAATATTTTATTTATATTTGCATTTCTTGCGCGTATTCTTCTTGTCAGTTAGAAGACGTCTCGAATATTTGGAAGGGGTAAACATTTTGTGTATTCGAATCGACATCAGCCATTTTTAATGTCCCCACTGCTGGGGCACTGGCCTTCCTTATGATAAGGAGAACGGGCCATGACCCACCACGCGGGCCCAAAGCGGATTGGTGGGTTTTAACGACTGCAAACGCAGCCGGGACCAACGGCTTAACGTGCCATCCGAAGCACGGAGGAGCTCGAGATAGTAAATTTTTGGTCACCCATCCCGTGACCGACCATTGCGAATGTTGCTTAACCTCAACAATCGCAGGCCGAGCGCGCGAATGACTGAGCCACGGGCTCCTCGCGTATTCGAATGCTGTTAATATTTAAAGTTCATTTGAAAATGAAAATTTATTATTACTTACTTAATAATTAATTTATTCATCAGGATATCGCAATATTGGAAAAGGGTTTGTAAGAACTATGTACTTAAATATTCGACATCAGTACAGTCTGTACAGTTTGACCTTGAGAGCGTACTTAGATCACTCATAATAGGGTTTTGTAGTGCCAGCCTGAGGTGTTGTTGACTGTACATGAAAAAATAAATGTTTCTATTTTTAAATGATATGAATTGAACTTGTCTAGTCTAAGCAAGTTGAAAACAAATTGGTTATTCCAGTGTTCAATTATTCTTAGAACAACATAAATAAGGTTTAATAGCAAAAAGCTCTTCTCAAGTTGCATTATAAAAATAAATAAGAATTTGCTCTTAATAACAAAAGCAAAGTCAACCCTTTGAAAGGGCAATATTTTAAATTGCAAATCTAGCTAAATGTGATATAGCTGTGCTTATAATACGAGCATGAGAGATTGAGACTGCCTATTACACCGGATTGTAACAAAAATAATATTTATTTTCCTTCTGTTGGCATGTATTGTATTGTATCATGTCATCGAAATAAAACATTTATGATCTTTACTGCATTCGCTACTACTATACACCATTTTTTAACGTTATAAATTTTCATCACATCATGTAAAAAGGCACTACAGGTAAAGGTGGAGGCGGTATCTTATATCATTTAGATGATAAATTCGGCTTAGATTTCCTGTTTTTAGTTTGGTTTTTTTTTTTTTTTTACACCTTTTTTGTCGTTTTCATCTTGCAAAATACCATGTTTTCAATACGACTCATTGTTATGCTTCGTCCCGTTTTTATATGAGAAACCTTAGATGTGTGTATCATTATTCATAAATCATCATCATCATCAATCAATAATCTATATTTATCTATACTATTATTATAAAGCTGAAGAGTTTGTTTGTTTGAACGCGCTAATCTCAAGAACTACTGGACCGATTTAGAAAATTCTTAGACCATTAGAAAGCTACATTTCTCCCAAGTGACATAGGTTATATTATATCCCGATATTCCCACGGGAACGGGCACCACACGGGCAAAACCGCGAGGATCCGCAAGTATTTTATAAATGTAATACTATGTTTGAATGTAAGAGTTCGGTGTTCGGTGTGAGAAGGTGTCGGTATTAAATTCGCGGGATGATCTCAAGTAACGCCACCCCAAATTTTCTTGATTGTATCATTTGTCTGAGACCTGGAGGTAGAATACTGTCTTCAGCAGTTTATAATAAAAGCTGAATTCGCTATTTGAAGAGAATATTTCGCTTCCATTCTATAATAAAAGGCAAAGATGTGTGTAGAAAACAATTTTATTATTTTTAAGACAAAATTGTCTTTACGCCCGTTAAGACTTTTTCAACTGCCAAGAAGAGGAGGCTCAAGAAAATTTGCCAGCTGCCAGAAGTAACGACGTTTACAATTTAACTTTAAATAAGGAGTTATTTATTAAGAAAGTGCAGACAAATGGGGTCGCGAAATAATTAATTATTTGATTGATTTTTATAATAAGTATGATGCAATAAAAAGCTTTCAATCATTGTTTACATATTATTTCAAGAATATAATAATAATAACGCCTTATGCCCATATGTCGCCATATGTCGTTGGTGGGCTGATAGTCACCAAAGTCATTCATAAACTTCGTGGAAGCACTATAAAAATTACATACGTGCAATAAACATTATTTTCATGAGAAACAAAAATTGCCTACTATATTAACATAAAAGGATTTTTCGTTTTTTTTTCTTGTAAGTCATTACATTATTATGGTTATCTTTAACTAAAGCAAAAAGTCTCGCCTGCGCAAACCGCTTTGCGCAAGCATGGTTTCAGGGAAGACGTTGCGTGTAGCCGGGACATTATGGATGGATAAGGAAAAGTTTTTTTGAGTACACATAAATAAATAAATATAAATATAAATAAATATTCGCATGTACAATCACACCAATTATCAAATCCCACGTTAAGTTTCATGAAGAACTTGTGTTATGGATACTAGGTAACGGATAAACATACTTATATACTTTTTTTTTTTTTGTAAATACATACTTAATATACATATTAAACACCCAGACCAAGACAAATATACATGTTCATGCACACAAATATTTGTCTTGTCCGGGGATCGAACCCGGGACCTCTGGCGCAGAAGGCGGGGTTAGTACCCCTGCGCCAAACAGGTCGTCATATAGCAAACATAAAATAACGTATGTAACAAAATTTTTAATTGTGCAAGTTTAGGTAAGCTTTGTTGCACACTGTACATTTCAATGTTTTGCTACACATTCCTCACACAATTTTAGTATGGAAACTTCCAAATCTCATTAGCTGTAAAGAGTAAACCCCGTTGGGTGTTTGTTTGGACATCAAAAAGCTAAGCTTCTAACTTAGATGGGGGCTTGTAAAAGTTTCGTTCTATCGGCTATTTGCGTGCAAAACGACAAAGTTGAAATGATGTGATCAAACTCTTCGTTTTTTATTATTATTCTGCATTCATAATACAGGAGATTTTATGAATAAATAACTTCGAAAACTTGGTAATGGAATTCAAAAGTAATGGCCAAAAAGCTGTCATATTGAAATTTTGTTACAACGTAAAATATGCAGTGTATTTATTTTTAAATTACCAAGTAGTCATACGTACAAGTAAAATAAAATGCTACTTAACTGACGGACTGCATACCATGACGGAAATTGGAATTAACAAACACGGAAATTTTTCGTTCTACCTAAATAAATACACTTGTTAAACTGATGATATAATGTATTCTTTTACTTTCCATTTCTTATCAAATAAATGCAAGAACTAATCCCAAAAAAATCTGCTCCGAAAAATTAAAGACTTATTAGATATTTGTCGGACGCTCAAAAATCTGCTCAGCTGAGAATTTTGAGCATTCCCCGCCCTCCCCCAGCGAAAACGCCAGAACAAATTTGTATAGAGCATTATTATCTAAAGCTTCTCCTTCTGGTACGGAAGCCGCGTTGCTCTATGCCTTGGACTTTAACACCGCCCTGGTTTCGGGTGTAACACAAAATTATTATTTATCAGAGCGTGGATTGGTAGACTGGCTTCCAAAATATAAAAAAAAATACTTTCCTGTTACGACTACCTTTTATTCCCCTGCCTACTTCCGCCGAAGTGAATTTCGGGGTTTTTAAAAAACTAAAGAGTAACTATCTCGAGCTCCTCTGTATTTTTTAAGGCATATTAAGAGGATTATGTAGCTGTAATTTTTCACACAAAGCGATAACGTTTCGCCCCCCCCCCCCCCCCCACAACATAATCCAATTTTGATATTTTTTTAAGTTGTTGATATATTGGATAAAGTTTTTACAAAATATTCTCTCAATATCCATAATTTCATACTAAAAAAAACGAGCATTTTAATTTATTTAAGTTAAACTAAACCGTATTACTAAAAGAGAAAACCGTACAGCCCTAGATTAAGATGTACTGAATCGAATAACACCAACATTGCCTCAGGCTTATGGGGTTGGAAACGTTATCGCCCGAAACAATATTTCAGAAGGAAAAAGTAGGCAATCGCCTCTAGGATTCGCGATGCGTATCGGCACTACACAATTCTCTTAAGCTGCTGGTCTCGGCTGCAAGTACTCTCCAATACACGCCAATCCACATGGAGCTTACGTGGTGGGTCGTGATCGTGACCCATCCACTTCATCCTTTTAATAATGGCTGATGTAACGAAACCACAAGCATCAGCTTTAAAAGTATGCCAAAATGCCAGACATTTATTATATTATAAGCGTGAACGGAAAATATTCTCCGACGAGATGTACAAGTATTTCCAAAAAAAAACTGAAGCTTAAACAAAATTGCAGGCAGAACTGGATTATAATATTAATAAATAGAGCCATGCTATGAAAATCTACACCTTATACTTGGCCTCACCTCAAAGGGACGTCACGTCAGACCCATCCTATATACCTACATAGTCTAGGACTATATAGGTATTGTTATCACAAAGTAAGTATAATGGCGGCAGGTGTCCACGCAGAGAAACCACTTAGAACACAGTGTCATTTCTCGCAAACACACTTTGACGTTACGTTTAAGTTACAGGCATTCTCAAGCAGTTGTGACTAGCGACAAGTGTTGTCAACACTAATAATTACGACAGATTAACCTGTCAGGCATCGGAAAAATAGTAACAACTGAAATATTATAGTTCGGCACCGGTGGGTCCGTGGTTGAGACCCCTAGTGGTCAACGCACCTGTGGCCCCCGAATCGAATATGCTTGTCAAAACATTTGGTTAAAAATTGCTTTGAAACAAATTAAACTGACCGGGGGTCGTCCATAAGTGACCACTGGGGGCCTCAACCACGAACGACGACGGTCTTGCGCTGCTTTACGAATTTTGTAACTAGGTTTTTACGGGAGCGGACCTTCTGACACCTTTTCTAATTTGTGTTGATACGGTATGCTATCGTAGATTGGTCAAAGGCTGAAATGGCAATCGCCGCAAATATAGGTCGAAACTGGTTAGTTTCTCTATCGATAACATTTTGACCTCCGACCGGTTTGATTTTGCGTTAGATATCCAATAAGAATGGGTACGATCACCCGTTATTTAGGAAGAAATAGATATGCAATGATTAACCGACATTCGTTTTAGAAGTAAAGGGAATCTGTACCTTTTTTTTTTTTTTTTTTTTAATTTGAGTGAGGGGAATGCATTTACGCATACCGATCGGTTATGCTGGGCTCACCCAGAACACCACCACCCCCCGGCCCCCCACTCGGCCTCGAAAGGCCGAATGGGGAGGGGAGGGGGGGGGGGGGGGGGGGTACTACCAGCTAAACCCCTCACTACTTGCCCTCTCGCCGCCTTACGCCCTGGGGGACCCTTGTGGTAATCACCCCTATGGCTGGCGGCCCGCCCGGCTTCCCGGGCCTCCTTGCGGCTGAGAGATGGCCGAGCAAGTGGGGCCATCTCTGTCCAGGCTGGTGGGGAGGAACCGTGAGATGCGGGAGACAGCCAACAGGCCGTCACCCGGACCACACCGCCCCGCTAAAGGGGAATGAGGTGCGCGTAGCGCCGCCTCCTTCGCCCCACCCGTCTTCGACGGAGCCGATCCGCATGAGCATCCTCTTCGCGGATCCGCTCCGATGCCTCCTTTTGCATGATGACACTCTCGCAAAAGGAGACTGCCGCTTCCCATGATCTCTCGTTGTCCAGCATGGCTCTTGCCATGCTGGGCAAGGAGACATCCCTACCTATCACAGCCTCCAGAGTACGGCGCTGCGGAGCCTAGGCAGGGCACACCATGAGAGAAACAGTAGTACTGCAGTTGAGTAGTGATTGCTGTACTCTGTACTCAGACATCATTACTGCTATTTTAATGTCCACACTGCTGGTGCATAGACCTTCGCATGGATAAGGGGAAGGGACCAGTGGGCCTACCGCGTATGCCGTCGGCATCGCTGTCAACTTTACTTTGACAGCCGACGGCGTTTTCGTACAACGCAATTTCGAGGTTATCGTCCTATTAATAAGATTCCTTTTCCATAGTCAGTTAATACTGGACTGTGTGTGCGACCGAGACAGCGCTATAGCATCAGCACTCGGGTGTGAAGAGTCGCGCCCATATTCGAAAAGCCGACGACATCGACGACACTTACGCAGTAGCGCCACTGCACCTACCACGGATTTGTGATTGTCAACGACTGTAAATGCACCTGCAACCATCGGCTACTTGCCTTTCGAAGCACAGCAGGTTGATTACCTTATTTCTTAATTAATGGCTTGCTCGCGATAAAATACGCGAATTTTGCCAATGTCCAGTAAATATATTTTATAGTATAAGAAATTGTACGGTAAAATCTAAAATAAACGCTATGACCCGCGGCTATTTTTCTGATTTTGACCCAGGCTGATTATCTAACAGAAACTCGATTCAGTTTCAGTATCGTCTTGTCATAACTGTCACATTTTAATACTGTATGACAGCCACAACAGCGACGAAACTGAAAATGAATTCCGTTAGGCACCGACTCTAAAAAGTATATTATGAATACGGTTTCTGTAGTAATTATGGGATTTTATTATTTGGTATTTTGTTTTCATTTTTATAGTTTCCATTTTGAAGTTAATTTTTAAATTTTCAATTTCTTATTATTATTTTTTTAATATCTCATAAAAGGGTAGAGTGGATTTATCTGAATTTCAAGTTAAGCGAAAAGTAAATGAATGTGTGTGTGTTTGCTCAAATAGGTGACAGCTTACTCACTACTTCCAACCTTCTTCTTGTTACTTTTCAGTCAAAAGCGATAATTGCTTTGGACAAAGCCTGATTTTAGTTAATTACGTAATTCATGTAAAGTTACGACAGATTTTTCTAAACATGTATCACATTTAAAGACCTCTAGAAAAAACAAATACCTACTTCCTCCTCACTCAATTATAATTTAACTATTTCAAAAAGAGTCTCCTACAAACAGGTACCACGCTTTAGAAATCTGTTGATATACAACCTGAAAGCTATGAAGTTTCTCAGTCACCAACTTCTAGGGACCATAAAACACAACAATATGGAGCACTTGGTGCTGATATTGCACGGTCTAACAACTCCTGAGGATGCTCTGTGTGTGGGCGTAATACGTATAGAGTAGTCGGTGAAGGTGCAAGGTGTGTTGAAACTGTGTTGTATCTGCATTAATTTACAGGCGGGCGGGCGGTGCATTTTGCATGTAAGTTTTTTTTCGGAATTAAGCTACATATTTTTCGTTTTCTACTAAGATATGGATTTCCGCCAAGTAACGCCTGATTCTATCAAATTCTAAACTAGTGTGCTTTGAAAAGTTGCGTACACAATATCGGTTTCTGTAGGTACAATCGGAAATATTCCCGAGTGACCAGTAAAGTTTTTTTTGGAAACGTTTTCTCGGAAATTACTAAGGTTAAAATTATTCAAATGAAATACCTCTTAATGGTCTATTATTTGTGTTTTAAACGTTTTCTATATATCTTTTACTTTTTTAAATCAAGCTCTACTGGTCAACCGGGAAGTTTCCCGTCTGTACGACAAAAACCTCTGAAAAAGCAAATAACCACAAATAACCCAGCACAATATATTAAAAAAAATCACTCTCTACAAATACGAGTGGACTGTACCTCGCTTGAGAAGACTATTACAACCTCAATGAGTCACAACACTACAGAATAATAGATATCACGGTTTAGAAATCTGCTGATATACAACCTCAAAGGTATGAAGTTTCTCAATCACCAACTTTTAGGGACCTCACAACAATTTAGAGCGTTTGAACTTTATACTAGTGTGCTTTCATAAGCTGCGTAGACAATATCGGTTACTGCATGGTAAAATGGACTTTATGATACATTGCTTTTAGTGCTTCTTTCATTTGAGTAATGCAAGAGAAAGTGTTTGGTACTGATGCACCTTACACCAATGAAACACCGAAAATAGCCTTCCTTCATTTAATTGAACACCAAACAGTTTATCTCAATTTTACTTTCCACAGTTCACAATACTTAAACAGTCTTATTTTTAGAATATCACTGGTACTTTATGCATTTGACCTTCTCAGTCGACTATTCGTATATTACCCTGCTCACTTTTCTTTTTTTCTCCCTGCTATATTTTTTTCGAACGAAATGCGCGGGAACCAATGACGTTGGAAGTCAAATGCATAAGTCCTAAGGCATGAGTTACTTTTTACACAAATCATGGTATTAAATTACTAGTTTTGTTTGTTTTTATAAAGTTATAATTATTTTAATGCAGATAACATCAGTTTTTGGCTTCATTATTTTATAATAATTTTAACATCATATTAGTATCTTATTATAACTGACATACTCTTAAAAAGTTCTTAAACAATTTAACAATGAAAGTAACAATTAACTATATATTTAATATATTTACGTTAATAACTCTAACAGCTCGTCCATCCTGATTTCGGTTCACGTCCTCGTGAACATCTCATAAAAATAAATCTAAATTAAATACATTTTTCGACAAGGTAAGTTGTACATAATTTTAATTACATCCAATAGCTTTGTATTTCAACATTTGTTTAACAAACTTTTAAGATAGTTGACAATTAAATTGCACACTTTGTGCATTATACATTTAATTATTATTATAATGCTGGTAGTACCCTTTTTAGCACACTTTGTGCTTTACCTAGCACACTTTGCGCCGACACACTTTATGCTTCTATTTGCGCACTTTGCGCTAGCACACTTTGTACTTTATTTGCGCACGTTGCGCTAGCACACTTTGTGCTCCAATGGGCGCACGTTGCGCTAGCACACTTTGTGCTCTTAACTTGCACACTTTGTGCTTTAAATTGCGCACGTTGCGCTAACATTATCTGTAATTTAATTTGTGCACGTTGCACTTAAACAATAATTATGATCTACACATGTTGCATTCGTTTATGTAATTAATAGACATATTGGTCGAACTAATAGGTTTAACTACTTCCCAGCTTGTATGAGCGATATGAGACAAGTTAATTTACTTTCTTGTTGAAATCACATAGAAATACAATTTTAAATACAAAAAAAATTATAAAATCCTAAATTAATCTTAAATACTAAGTACCCGTTGTAAATTCTGTACTCATATGCCCTTAAACCAGTTAATCACAAAAGTAGTATTAAATTAGACTTAAAACTACTAATAACAAAATTATCAATGTTACCATTTTAATGACTATTGGTATCGTCCTCATGTTCCTCGCTACCTGAACTATCGGATTGGGAATCATTTCCCTTGTTACTATAACACAGCCATGGGAATATTTTGTCTACCGCATAAACTCCTGTATAAGTTTTAGTCCCCTTTTTTGTTATAGCTGTATCGCAGATTTCGTACCTATCATTGGCTAGTATCTTGGTAATCTTATACGGCCCTGATAACTTAGGTAATAATTTCCTACTTTTACCTACACTATGAATAACCTTTTCAACTCGCACAAGATCTCCCACATTATAGTTTCTAGCTGATTTTCTTTTTTTGTCAAAATTACTCTTTTGTTTCCCTTGAGACTCCGTTACAAAATTATCTACTTCAGATCTGATTTTAATTATGTCAGTTTCAGAACTTAAAGCGCTATGATTTTCTACAACTAGTCCATTTAATTCTATTTTATCTAAAGAATCATTAGTATTTTCCTCATTAGTTTGAATTTGAGACGTTGTAACATCTAAATTTGTTTCCCTTTGACTAGACCTGTCAGCTTTCTGATTATGCGTACTACTTGAGTGACAGTTACTATCATCTCTTGCGGTATCCAAAGTGTCTGTCATTAAATCCTGTTCAATTTCTGGCACGATATGACCCTCGTTTGAGTTCATAAGCTTAAGCCCAAACAAAACTTCAGATGGTGATTTTCCCGTACCCTTATTAACGGTATTATTTAGGCCCCATTGAACCTGCAACAACCTGTCATCCCACAATTTCTCATCAAAACCATGGTTTTGCGCAGCTAATGAGTCAAGTATAGTACGGTTATACCGTTCTACTTGACCATTAGCGCGTGGAGAAGCAACTGCATTTTGAATGTGTCTGACTCCCAACTCTACCAGAAACTGCTTAAACTTTACACTAGTGAAAGATGTACCTCGGTCGCTTATTAGTCGTGTAGGTAATCCAAATGTGCCAAAATAATCTCTGAGTACAGCTATACTAGTATTTGATTTAGTGTTTTTAACAGCTTTAAGGACTATAAATTTCGTGTAAGCATCTATTATAACTAAAATATAAGCATTTTTACGTTTACTTGTGACAAACGGGCCAACATGGTCAATGTGTATCGTGTGGAACGGTTTAGAAACCTTAGGGATAGGATGAAGATAACCTTCCTTTTTACCAGCTGGAATTTTATTATGAGCGCATTCGAGACATGCATTAACGTATTTTTTTACAAACTTCCTCATTTTTGAAAACCAATAATGTTCCTTAAGTCTTTCGAGAGTCTTTTCAAAACCGAAATGTCCTATTTGGTCATGATTTTTTTGTAAAATTTGCCACCTACAGCCCTTTGGCACGACCCATCTTAATCCCGCATCAGTATTTCTATATACCCTGTCCTTCTTAAGCACAAAATTCTTCTTTATCTCAATAATATCGTCATACTGAGGATCTGTTAATATGTCTTTTATACGTTTAAGCTCCGAGTCATTTGATTGGACGGTAACTATCCAATCGTTTTCTATACTCATTACTTCGTACTTTTCGATAACTTCCATAACGCCTACTTCTCCTTGAACTGGGTTTCTACTCAAAGCGTCTACGTGAGTCATCTTATTGCCTGACCTATATACTATGTCGCAATCATATTCCTGGATTAAGCTCCACCATCTTGCTACCCGCGGAATCATATCTTTCTTTTGAAAGGTTGCCCTAAGTGAATTGCAGTCTGTAACGATAGTAAAATTTGATCCCAGAACGTACGGCCTAAATTTCATTAGTGATGCTATGACAGCGAGAGTCTCTAATTCATAAGACGAAAAATGTGATTCTTCTGGAGAAGTTTGCCGACTGTAATAAGCAATTGGTTTAAAGTTGGAATCTTCTTGTTTCTGTAACAATACCCCGCCTATTCCGTGTTTGCTAGCGTCAGTGTGAATTTGTGTCTCAGCAGTTGGATTATACAAAGCTAAAACAGGTCGCGATACTAATACATGTCGAATCTCATTAAACGCATGTTCTTCCTCGATTCCCCAATTCCAAACAGCATCCTTTTTTAATAATTTAGTTAAAGGTCTACTAATTTGTGCAAAACCTTTGATGAATCTCCTAAAAAAACTAGCGAGACCTATTATTTGCCTTACGTTATGGACATCTTTTGGAGTAGGGAAATTGCTAACAGCCTCAACTTTTCGTAACCCTGGTTTAATGCCTGACTTAGAAACTTCGAAACCTAAATATTCGACCTCTTCTTTGAAAAAATAACATTTTTGAGGTTTAAGAGTCAGTCCCGAATGTCGTAATTTTTCGAAGATTGTACGTAGTCTATCTAAGCCTTGTTCAAAAGAATTCGATGGAACTAAAATATCGTCCATGTATGCCAAAGCTGAGTCAAAACGCGTATTCCCCAACACCATATTAATCGCCCTCTGAAAAACAGCGGGTGCGTTTGCTAACCCAAACGGCATTCTGTTAAATTCGAACTGACCGTCGGGGGTTACGAAGGCCGTTTTGTATTTAGAGTCCTCACTGATCGGGATCTGATAATAGCCAGATGCAAGATCTAATGTGCTAAAGTAGATGTTACCAGATAACCGATCAATTTGGTCCTCAATACGTGGGATGGGGTAATGTTGTTTCACTGTTTTATTGTTTAGTGCTCGATAATCTACACATAGGCGTTTATCACCGGTTTTCTTCTTAACTACTATAATTGGTGAAGCATATGGAGAGGAAGATTCCCTAATGATTTGATTTTGCAATAGCTCATCTATCATTGTCCTGACCTCGGCTCTTTCTGTGTGACTGAGGCGGTATGGACGATGAACTACAGGATTCAAATCTTTTAGCTCTATGTCCATTGTAGTAACATTAGTACAACCTAACTCTGATAAATGTTTGGCAAAACAATCCCTAAATTCATTAACCAGGCTTAATAATTTATTCTTCTGATTTTCGTTTAAATTATTACCAATATTTAGGTCTGCTAAGGTAAGTATTTCCTTTTCGCTACATATTTTATTGACTGTTTGATATTTAAAATCGTGTAAATTTTGTAAGAATAGAGTACCCCGAGAGATGATTTGATCAGTTGGAAATTGTAATGTCAAACATCTACTATTAGATATATGTATATATCCTACGCCATTATTAACCTTCATTTTACAACCCACTATCTTATATTTAGTTCTTTGACTATCCTCAATATATATTTCTCCTGTGAGAGGACAGTCTGTCTTAACTTTAATCATTGCACTTCCATATAGGTTGATTGCACTACACGACCTAAAAGTGAAACGCTGCCCACTAAGTGGACTCTTAGTTTTTATAATTAGATTCCTGTTATCCTTGTGTATTTCAATATGAGATTGTTCTGTCACAGTTTGACCAATTAGAACATCATAACTAAGAAAACGATCCGGTACTATTATTAATTCTACTGTAACTTCGACTTGGTCTATTTTTAATTCTACTGTGCACGCGCCTACAGGTTGAATGAGCGAGTTACCAAAACCACGCAAACACGGCAAATTCTCTGTCTTCCAATCAGAACAACCAACCACTTTCCTAGCTACCGATTCTTTAACTAAGGTACACTGGCTGCCAAGATCTACATATGCATTGCAATCGCATCCTTTTAAGTTAATTTTCTTTTTAAATTTTTCGTCAAGTAACTCATCGGCGCTAACTAGTCATAATGACTTAACCTCTGACTTGTCCTTCCAAACTTCTCTTGTACAACTAGGATCATTGTGACCAAGTCGTAAACACTTTTGACATTTAACTACAGGTTTTTTACAATCATTAAAAGTATGACCTATTCCATGACAATTAAAACATCTTAAAACACGGTTTAGTTCTATTTTTCCCGGTTTTCGATTTGATTCACTATTTATTCGTATAATCTTTCTATTACCGTCAAATTTCTCATGCTTTACACTTCTTAAATAACCTAACAATTTATCAGCATCTTCGAAACCTACAGCTTCTGCACCATAACGAATCGATCTATCGTCTATACCAAAAACGATACAGTCAATAGCGTTTTTCCCTACTATACTACATCGGTTCAAAGCTATTAATTTCTCGTAGAAATACTCTTCCAAGTCTTGTCCAAACTTAGCTCTTATATTTAGCATTTCGGTAAGTAGTCGACCGTAATTCTCGTATACAGGAAAAGCAGATTTAAGTTTCTCTTGCCACTCTTCCCATGTATGCATCACTGATTGTTGACCTTCAAACCATCGTTTGGCCGTACCCATAAGTTTTGGCAATGCATAATGAGCGGTTTGCCTGCTATCCCAACCATAAATCTCCGCACACTCATTAACTTTAGTTAACCAAGTAATAATCGTTTGGTTTTTAATCTTTGGGTCAAACTCTGGGACAACATTCATAGCAGAAAACTTTTCTTTATTGAGTGGGTTTACAGTTGAGACAGCTTGCAACACCTGACTAAGGCTATCAATTAAACTCTTGTTTATGCTTGCTTCGTTTTGCACAGATGGTAAGGAAGGTTCAGAACTTCTACCACTGTTGACGATTTGAACAGAACCAATAGTGTTAGCTGATTCTTTATTAGGAACTATATCAACTTGATTAGTACAACTACTAGAACCTCTTGCGACAATGGTGGTTTGATTTTCATCCGGTACATTATTGCGTGAATCCCTAATAACGCTTGGTAGTTTCTTTTGACTATCCCGGGAGCGAGCCAAAAAAGCCTCAGAACTACGAGACCTACTCTCATGCAAAGCTGACCTTGAGTTTGATCGGGACCGGTGTTGCTCCTGCCTCGCTGATCTCTTGGTACGTGACCGGCTGCGCTTGCTTCGTCTGGAGCGGGACGGCCGCCTCGTTGGAGATCGCGATCGTCGACTTGTAGCGGAACGTGACCGCCGCCGTCGAGTGCGAGCCCGTCGGTCTCGTGAAGATCTCTCACGTGGCATTGTGTTAAAACAATGATTTCGAAACTGAAAAAGCCCAGTGGAGAAATGTTAAAAATTATCATTAATTAAATAAGACAAGGACAGAAACACCAAGTGTTTTATTCTAGGTTTATTTTCCTGAACCCATATTATTATGATTATATTAATTTACAACCATAAGCCTAGCTTCGGTTCTGAGGTTGAAATCAAGACAAAAGATCAGTTTTGATACTAAAATCTAAAAAACTAAGAAAGGAGTAAAAGAAAAGAAAGAACAAACTAAAGGTTCCATTAAGTTTGATAAAATGTATCTTTAACTTACCAAATTATTATTTAAATACACAAATTTATTCTTTACTCAAGCTTAACTGAAAGAAAACCAGCTAAATGAAACATAACCAGGTGTCGTCGTCTTTTAAAACACTAGCTTATGCAACAAGATGGCGCCCGGTTTGTGATTAGCTTTCTTTAAGTTACTCATAAATAAAGAAACGTTTGAAAGCTATCAATTATCACCTTAAAAATTATGATCGTAATATTTGTAACGTCGTAAACTTTATTATTCACATTTAAATCTTTTGACAAAAGAAAAACAAAAGATTAACTCACCTTTTTTTGTTTGTTTTAACAAACCTATGTATCAAACCTGGATGTCCAGCAGCGTGTCATCCCACTTCTGAAATTGATGCACCTTACACCAATGAAACACCGAAAATAGCCTTCCTTCATTTAATTGAACACCAAACAGTTTATCTCAATTTTACTTTCCACAGTTCACAATACTTAAACAGTCTTATTTTTAGAATATCACTGGTACTTTATGCATTTGACCTTCTCAGTCGACTATTCGTATATTACCCTGCTCACTTTTCTTTTTTTCTCCCTGCTATATTTTTTTCGAACGAAATGCGCGGGAACCAATGACGTTGGAAGTCAAATGCATAAGTCCTAAGGCATGAGTTACTTTTTACACAAATCATGGTATTAAATTACTAGTTTTGTTTGTTTTTATAAAGTTATAATTATTTTAATGCAGATAACATCAGTTTTTGGCTTCATTATTTTATAATAATTTTAACATCATATTAGTATCTTATTATAACTGACATACTCTTAAAAAGTTCTTAAACAATTTAACAATGAAAAGTAACAATTAACTATATATTTAATATATTTACGTTAATAACTCTAACAGTACGGTCAACAGCAAATGTGGTTTATACTAAATATAAAATTTCTACAGACAAATTTGAAATCAAGGTATATGATTTAAAGTCCAAAGTCGATTGGAGATGACAGACATTTTTATTTATTATCGCATAAGCTTATCCCTATTAATACAGGTCAAGACCTAATGCAATAGGGAAGCCACAATATTTATTAAATTATACATTATTAAAACCAACATTATTTCATTTACGAATACTTACATTACAAAATGAATTACCATACCAATTTATACCATCCAAATCTAAATAAATTCCCATATAGATTACATAAATTATTGAATTATATACATTTTTTATATATAAATAAATAAATAATTGCATCCAATTACACCAATGATCTAGCCCACGTTATGTTTTATGAAGAACTTGTGTTATGGATACTAGATAAGGGATAAACATACTTATATACTTTTTTTTGTAAATACATACATAATATACATATTAAACACCCAGACCAAGACAAATAGACATGTTCGTGCACACAAATATTTTTCTTGTCCGGGGATCGAACCCGGGACCTCTGGCGGAGAAGGCGAGTTTAGTACCCCTGCGCCAAACAGGTCGTCATAATTTTTCGTCGTAATTTTTTTATATATAAAATTACATTAGTTACAAATTATATAAAATAAAAATCTCACAAATTGTCAATTTTATCATAACATGTCTGATAAATATGTCTATTTTAGCGTTAATCTAATTTAACAACATGTAAAGCCGTAGCTTTTGTTGACTGTACAATAATCTCGCTATATTTTGTGATAGCTACGTTAAAATCGTTTGAACATTATTAAAGTCTCACAAATAATAGTGAGATGTAAAATACATGAGTTTTTTTTTATTACATTACATCGATTTATGATTTTTAAACACACCTTTGCAAAGACCGTACTACCGTCAAAGGGCAATTTTAATTATTATGATTTTGCAAACATAGTGAACTAACAAAGAAAATAAAAATGTAAATGAAATAAAATTGTGCGTAACGAAATTTCGATATCATCGATGTAAACAGTGCACGCAGATATAAAATAAACTAAAAAAAGTGACACAGCGCTAGTATTTTTAAAGAAAAAAGGGCAGACAGATTTGGTTTCGATGAAAATGTATCGAAATCATATTATATCTTTTCTTGCGTAAAATTGGAATTCATAGAAGCATGATTTCCAGAACAGTCTGCATCATAGTCATAACTAATAAATGTTAATAAATGGTATTTGCGCCTGAACAAGAGCTATCTACAACATAGGTATCTAAAGCTCAATCTTCGCATTATTTTGAACAATAGACTTAAAGCAAGGTAATAAATATATTTATAGAAACAAAACAACTATATATATTTCACCGTTAGCATATTACTTTTAATGGTTTGTTGGTTTTCTGACATTTCGGCACCATTTCAACTGCCTTGCATTTCAATTAAGTTTACTGGGGGGAGGGGGTTATTACCCTCTCCCAATAATAAAATCACCAACAAACCTCTTAAATATGTTAAAATGTTACATGTTTTAATATACCGCGTCAAAATCGTGACAAATGGTGACAAGATGAATAAAAAAATCCATGTAGGTATAAGTAAGCCAATACCATCAGATTTACAATTTCAATTCAGTCGAAAAATAATCGTTGCCCAATTACCACAACCCGAAAGCTATAGACTCAAAAAAACCTACACATTCATAAATCATTTTCTCTCTGTCCAAAAATGCTTTTTCCTTTAAACCATTATTTATCGCCTGACTGTCGTCGGTAATCCCGGTACTCGAAGCTGACTCGACTGCCGATAACACAGAACAGTATTGAGGAATAAAAACTGTAAAAGAGGTCGTTGTACAGTCAGATTTTACAAAACAAGTACAAGGACATCAGGCGTTCTGGTCCAAAAAAGTTCAGAAAACGCAATCACAGGGCGTTCATACATTTTTCTTTACATGTTAATAATCTACATATTAGAACAAATCCTCTCTGGCTGCGGATTTTTTTTAACCCAACTTGGTATCGACAATGCCTGATGTCCTTTCTTAAGACAACTCCGATCTCATCGGCTTACGTCTTCAACCTCTCTTACTCCGAATTATGAGACACAATAGATATTCCATTTATAACTTTTTAATTTTGCGTTTTACAATGCTATTTTTATGTGATAAATATTAAAACAAGAAAATATACTAGAAAAAAGCAACTAGTCTCATGTCGCCCTGACTGTTTCTAGTATATTTTCTTGTTTAATATTTATCACATAAAAATAGCATTGTAAAATGCAAAATTAAAAAGTTATAATTAGATGGCTGTTCCATCTTTATCGATAGTCAAACATCTGTAAAGATGTTTCTTTCGAATGCGAGGATATTTCTCTCATTAATGAAACGACGGTGGCCAACACCGTAGAACGGTGAATATACTAGAAAAATTCGACGTGTCCTCATAGGTCTCTGTAGCATAATTGGTTAGTGCATTGGGCCGGATTCCCAAGGATGCGGGTTCGTATCCCGTCAGGGCGACATGAGACTAGTTGCTTTTTTTCTAGTATATTTTCTTGTTTAATATTTATCAGATATTCCATTGTTCTCTGGACACCATGTCCTGCTAGCAAATGCCAAATAAAGTTGAAAGTCGATTGGAGAAATTTACAATTTTGTTATGTCGTTGACTGTACCTGCATTAACATATTGAAGTGACCACACCACTAAACGCGTAGCGAAAACGTATAAATACTCCATTAAGAGCGGAGCTAAACGAAGTTCAATTCTTACATTTTCTACTCAAAAGCCCACAATGCATGAATGTGATACGAACATATGAACATAAGTATTGTAAGGGGGACACATGCATGTAAATAATGTATAGAGTATGGATAGTTATTACATCCTGGGGTGGGATGCGAAAAACTAACCTAATTTATCTGGAAAGAGCTCAGCGAGCTGTCTTAAAAGTAGCCAATTCCCTTCCCTTTCTATATCCTACACGCTTACTGTATAAAAAGTGCAAAGTATTAACTGTACGCCAGCTTTTTATAATGCACATATTACTAAAACAACATGCAATGCTTCCGTATAATAAAGCTGACACTAATAATAAGAGACGAAATATTGTTTGCATTTCTAAACATGAGTCAAAATTTATCTTTACAAATAGGTTCTTTTTATTTTTAGGTCCATTCTTATATAATAAACTAAACAGAACACTAGATATGTTTAATTTAAATTGTTATAATTTTAAGTCAATAGTATATAATTATTTATGCAACTTGTCTTACGATGAAACGGAAGAACTGTTAGAAATATGTAAATAATAAATAGTATTAGTTAAATTAGTCATCAAAAATGTTTTCTTAATCATTGCATATTATGTTTACCTATCTAGATAAATTGCTTAGTAAGTGTATTTTTAATTTACTTACGTGTTATATAAGTATGTAAGGACTGACTCACCTGAAGTACAGGTTAAATACCTAGTTCAGGAAGTTTTAATTTTAATTTGTCTTTAAACTGTAAAATGTTTGTATATTTGTACATGTACTGCAAATCTTATGAAATATGAAATAAATTATTATTATATTATTATATTATTATATAGTTACATGTTTATTTTTATTGTAAATTAATTTGTTTAAGTTTATGTTATTTCTTTCAATTTCTTTTGTTTCATAATAAATAATTTATCCCTTGTTGTTTTACTTGTGCTATAAAAACTTTTTAGTGTTCGATGCACTATTGCCCAAAGCCATGGCAGAATAATAAAGTTTAAAAGTAAATAGTGATTTTAAAAATAAAGACTTCTCTCTTGAGTTCGAATTTCAATTGCAGAAGTTCTGTTTTATTTTATTTTTTACCAAACAACTATTAGAACATAAGTATGTCTTATAACTATTTAATTTGGCATTTTTCAATACTATTTATATGTGATAAATATTAAACAAGAAAATATACTAAAAAAACATGTTAGGGCGACATGAGACAAGTAGCTTTTTTCTAATATTGTTTAATATTTATCACAAATGAATAAGAGTTTATTTGGATACATTTATGAGACAAATACACGTTTATAGCAAAAAAAACACAAATTAAAAAACTAACTTAAACTAATAGGTGCCCAATTTTATAGTATTGTCTGACTGAAGTGGATGTCTCACGGCTGCAGCAAAAAAGGTAGTCAATTCAGCATTTTGCCGGACCCAAAGAGCCTGACGCTGATTTTCAATTGACCCCTGGACATTCTTTTTGACAAAATGATGCCAAATATGCCGATGCCAACTAACATGAAGTAGTTAATTTTGCCATGCTCATATGACAAGTCCCGCATACTAGATAAAAATGATAATTATTAAAGACCTAATTTCACGAGGCTATTAAAACTAAATACCATAAATATATACACAAATATATCAACACAAATATTAATAAATACAAATCTAGACTTGCATAAACTTAAAAATCGACAAATAATCACACCCGGTTGCGCTTACGCACAGGAAGGAACAATGCATATTTTGTTGCTTTTGTTTTAGATAAAAGTTTCTTGTGGCCGTTCTTCTTGTTAGTTAAAGTAGGAAAAAAAATTGACGATTCGAAAGCACTTATCACTTATCTATAAGTTTTTTGAATAAAATTGTATTGACTTTGACATTACTTGGGTTCCGCTAATTTTAAATTGTAATGGCGACCTGTTTGGCGCAGGGTTACTAAACCCGCCTTCTGCGCCAGAGGTCCCGGGTTCGATCCCCGGACAAGACAAATATTTGTGTTCGTCTATTACAAAAAAAAAAGTATATAAGTATGTTTATTCATTATCTAGTAACCATAACACAAGTTCTTCATGAAACTTACCGTGTGCTAGATAATTGGTGCGATTGTATGCAATTATTTATTTATAACTTTAAAAAAAATGGTAGTTACTTCGAAATATAATAATATGCACTTTTACAGTCAAGTCACCACATAGGCTGTCTTTATTTTTTTCACATCAGTATAAAGCCTGTGTGTATAGCTTGACGTTTTGTTGACTGTACAATGGGTACACTTACATGCAAAAATAGTAGAAAACAAAAAAGATGTGCCGATTGGTGCTATGAATTTCAAAAGTGATATCATTGATGTAATACCTAACTTTTTTAATCAATACTTATTATACGTAAAAGAAACAGTCGGATTAAAATCAAATATCTATATTCATAATATAAAATATTTTTACTATGGGATCGTAACCACATGACATGACTCATCGAGTCATACTATTAAACGTAGTTAGGTAGTATCAAATTAATAGTTAATTTCTGTTTTTAATGTTCAATTCACTAAAGTACAGTGAACTCACAAAGACTTCTTATAATGTTGTTTTTCCAGGTTCTATCTAATGCGAAAAGTATCTTATTAATCAATTCGTTAATGTTACTTGTAAAATTGGAACTTCGTTCAATGCTATACAAAAAATAGCCTTCCACCCGTGACTTCGACCGCGAGGAATTAGATTACAATATAATCCCGTTATTATTCCCTATGCTGTGGGAATATCAAAAATCCTTTCTTAGTTCTCGCCTACGTGTTTTTTTTTTATTTTTATGAACTACGGTGAGACTCTTAGCATTCATCATACCAGGGCCCTTATTCACTATGACCACTTAGCGATTCCTTACTCAAACAACTCCAATGTCGTACTTGGTTTTGACACTTTCAAAAGTCGTTTTCTCCATGATACTCCCGAATTATAGAGTTATTGTACAAGTACTTGAAGGTCACAAGTTGTATAATTATTAAACAAGTAAAATAACTTTAAAATTTGTAAGTGTCATAGCGAAACCGAATTTAAAAAATGTCGAAACCAAATACGACATTCGCGTGGTTTGAGCAAGGAATCGGTAAGTGGTCATAGTGAATACGGGCCCTGATGTTAAGTATTGATAAGGCTGAAGATGGAAGCGAGCCTCTCCCGGAATCCTCAATCGCTGAGGAACTGGCTATCTTATCTATCTGCCGGAACACAACAATGCTGAATACATTTTTGTTATGGCGTCAGACTTAGATAAGATGGTGGTAGCTAGCCAGGCTGACTTACAACGAGTCCTACCACCAACCAAACCGAATACAATATGTACCCCCGCTGGGAATCGAACCCGGGACCCCTGGGTCTGATACCGGTGGTTGTACCACTAGACCACAGAGGCGGTTTAAGGATCCTGTATGCAAAATTTCAGCTTAATCGGCTCAGCCGTTTGGGCTGTGCGTTGTCTGTCAGTCAGTCACGGTATTGTTATAATAGTATGGATAGATTTAAAACGAGTCCTACCACCAACCAAACCGAATACAATATGTACCCCCGCTGGGAATCGAACCCGGGACCCCTGGGTCTGATACCGGTGGTTGTACCACTAGACCACAGAGGCGGTTTAAGGATCCTGTATGCAAAATTTCAGCTTAATCGGCTCAGCCGTTTGGGCTGTGCGTTGTCTGTCAGTCAGTCACGGTATTGTTATAATAGTATGGATAGATTTAAACCATACACGCTACGTGCTACGAGACTACGAAATCGCTACGCAGCTACGAGTGGGCAACCTTAATTCTTTCTTTTGTTCTGCCTTTTCCACTCTTCGAGAGGTTTCCATTAATTATGTACCTACGGTGACTTCCCCTACTATTCTACTTTCTATCCAATCTTACTAACTCGAAAGTTTGTGAGGATGTTTGGATGGATGGATGTAAGGCCACGCAAAAACTACTAAACGGATTTGGTTCAAATTGGGCATACAGATAGTAAACTTAGGATACTTTTTATTCTACTAATATTATAAATGCTAAAGTATGTCAGTTTGTTTGTTTGTTACTCTTTGACGCTGAAACTGCTGAACTGATTTGGATGCATATTGTCACACAAATAGAAGATAGGGTGGTCTAAAACATAGAATAATTTTTAACCCGATAGTAGCACAGGAACGGGAACCACACGGGAGAAGCCGCGAGCAGTCACTTGTATATTAGAAATTCGAAAGTTTGTGACAATGTTTGTTACTACTGATTGAACTACTGAACGGATTTTGATAAAATTTGGTACACGGATAGTATATATACATATATATCCTGATTAAAACATAAGATACTTTTTATCCCGATATTCCCACGGGAACGGGAAGCACGCGGGTGAAATCGCGGGTAGCCGCTAGTCGAATCTATTTCGTCGTCGAATTACGCTTAATGTATTCTCGAATGAGGTCTAATGTATTCTATGGGCGCATTTGTTTTAGTTCTCGGTGAATTGGTGAAACTCTTCGTAACTTGATTTTATGGATTTGGTTCCTTCTGTCTTGTAATTGGATGGGGGTGGAATGGTTCCTTTGCACTCTTTAATGGAAAAGCTTCATATTGCAATTTTCATTTAGTTTAGAATTTACATTATTTAACCTCTCAGGCTCCGAGTTATGATTATGAGACACAATAGATATTCCATTGTTTTCTGGACACCGGTGTCCTGCTAGCAATGATTTCCAAAGTTCGTGGGTTCGAGCCGAGTTGAATTTTCAAAAAAATATATATTTCAAATTTATCATAAGCAAATGATAAATTAAATAAAATGCAATTAATTGTCTCGGTAGCTCAGTGGTTAGAGCATTGGACAGTATTTAAAAAGGTCGTGAAGGATATGACAAGCTTAATGGCGAAGTGGTACTTACTTATCTTGTCTTGTTAAATAAACAGATAAGTGAGGAGTGTTTAAAGTTTATTTTTGATTCGTGCAACCCCATCCATTTAAGAAAATACAACATTATTTTATTACTTTACTCAAAATAAATCATTAGTGAAACTCACCATTACTTTGAAGCTGATTTTATTTCGCGATTTTATGTTGATCTCATACAAAAAGTTGTTCGTAATCCTAGGTTCTACAAATAGTCTTGACTAAGGTTTTGGGTAGGTATCTAAACATAAAATAACGTTATTTCCTTAAAGAGTCATTAGGTTCTTACATTCTCATTTATTTCACGTTTGATACATAAACATATAAAACAATTAGTAGGGGCAACGGAACGTGGAGTGACTATGTCGAAATTCCGAGCACCATTTGTTTTTCTTATAAAATATTAACGCCATTATTATGTACATCACGCTTTAGGTTTATCTCATTTATTCTTATACAACGATTTGAAAATTAATCCATATCTTATCTTTCTTTTAAGCACAGATTAAACAAACTTTTCAGCTGTTTTTTTAGTTTTGACTTTTTTTTAATTTGGTTATGAAGAAAACAGATCCCTCCCTCAAAACCCTCAAAAATTGTCGTTACCTACTACAAGTATTTAGATCAATCCCCTTATTCACAATCAGTCGGAAATGTTACCGACAGCTGAACGTATGCATTGTCCCTGCCAATCACTTCAGAAAAGACAAAAACAAAGCACAGATTTTGCATACGATTTCGTCTTCGAAAGATTGTGAATCAGGAAGCTGAGCTGTCATAAACAATAGAATTATTATAATGATTAATCTACTTTACTTGAATTTAGTTCTTTTTGTAAGGGTTTACTAAAAATCCTGAATTAATACGGATTTAATTATTATTTACAATTTTCAGACCTTTAGCTTCAAAATTGGTTGAAGTTTCATTCACACTACTATCCCCTATTTTAAAAATTTCCAAGCCTTATTAATTTTTTGTTGTGTGCTAATATTAGCTTACATATCAAATTTCAGCTTTCTAGGTCCTCAGGAAGTACCCTATGAATATTGATGATCATCAGTGAGTCAGTGACGAAATCAGCGTTTTTTAGATATCAATAAAATCTGAATTATAAGAGCTTTGAGATTGAAATTTTACATGTTTAATAAGACCACTATTGACATTATATCCTGGGAATTTTGACTATTTAGTATAATACAAACCCAAATTATGAGGCTTCGAAAAAACGACGAAGCACTTCGGAAAAAGGTAGGTAGTGCCCTTGTGCTTTGCTTGGCTCGCATTAGCGGGGACACTGCCGTGTCTTAGATTTAGATTAATTAAACACCAAATAATATAAAAGCAAATTCTACTTAAAATTGTTGGTGATTGCGTATTTATTTTCGTTCTCTCCTTCATTCCCATCATCCGGCCTATCCCGAGGGATCGCTGCCCGTCTGTTCTTGCTCCAGATAAGGACGGAAATAATATTACTTCCGTAAATATCTACTTCTGAATTTGGTACTTCCTTATGATTATCTTTTTTAGAATTTATCCTTGAAAACCATTAAAAAGCCTTGTTATCATTTAGGTTTTAGTGCTATATGATATTCGAGTTTATCTACTCTAGTAATGTCAATTATTACCAAGACCAATTTCAGCCAAGCACCGTGCACACTTGGTTTTTTTCTAGACAAGATCGCTTCAGCTTCGGCCTCTTCTTAAAACTAACTATTCAAAACGAGCCCAAGAGCTATTTAATGTTGAAAAAACAAACATAATTTAGGTAATTTATTAGCTCAGCATGTGTTCGAATATCAATAGGCCGCTTGTTCAGATCCGGCTCGGAAGACCAAAAAGAATGTAGGTATTGTTTGTAGAATCATTTCCTTTGTCAATCAATATCAACTTTTATATAAAAAAAAAAGTGTTTAAGCCATGCAACCAAGGTAACATTGAAACAGAAAAACGTTAAGGTTTTTATTTAAAATCCACACGCTAAAGTTTATACACCAAAACAGTAAGAACTTTTGCGCGTGAGAAAGTATTGTACTCACGACAGCTGGACATAACTCAAACTTCATAGTTTGATCTTATGTCACTCGTACTAGAGATGGTTTTCAATGTAAGTGTAAAGCATAACCTGCTCTTGTCTGTACTTATCCGTTCTTTTCCCTTTTGTCCCTTGATTATATTACTGCAAAATCGTTTGAAGTTGATTTTATTTTGATATACACACATTGCGATAAGTCTATATTCATAAATACCGTGATGACTGACAAACAACACACAGCCCAAACGGCTGAACCGATTAATTAAACTGAAATTTTGCAAACAGGATCCTTTTACGATGTTGGCGAGTAATAAGAATAGCTAGATAGATAGATAGATAGATAAATCATTTATTCGCATCACAAAACAAAAGAAAAGAAACAAACTACTTACGGACTAACAAAAATAAGCGGGCACATAGGTTCGTATAGAGACCTACCCATAAAATCAGACTATTGTTTAATTTCATAAGTACCTATATCTGTGCATGTGTGTCATAGCGATGCAAAGAGGCAAAAGCTCAGCGTATATATTTGCCCCGAAGGAACAAAACACTGGTTTTCAGCTTTCACCCGTAGAAAATTGCGGACGGCCGCTAGTGTTGAAATGCACAAGATGGATTTTCTCATATTTTTGCAATATATTCTACTTAAAACAAGCCTGATTATGTTTCCTAATAGATTTGTTATCTTAAAAATTTACGTGAAATGAATAAAAAGTTGGGTATTTATTTTTCATATGTATTCAGAGATTATTCATTGTTTTCAGAGAGAAGACTAAAACATATTTTAGCCAGTATTGTATTGAACTTCTATCGGAATTTAAGTACAGTGACATTTAGGGCAATATAATTACAATCGTCGATAGCCAGTGTAATTAAAAACTAATTTATTTTAATGTCATACGCCTGACAAAAAAGTTAAATAACCAAACATTTTATCGGTATAATTCAATATCAAGCGTCGGTGTTTTATCAAGGCACCGAAAAAGCAATATAAAGTTGTTCAGTTGGGAACAAACTTATATAGGTACGCGCTATCTTTTTCGCTTACAAAAATCCATGTGCTACAAATGAAACTGTAACCAGCCATGACGATCGCTATTAACAACCCACAGGATTTAATTAAAAACTTAATTGAAACATCGACCTCTCTAGCATGTGAATCAACAGGTTCTCATTAATAATTCATTTCAATATTAGTTTCCAATATAACAAAGTTAAGAACCTTAGCCGTAACGAATCGAATTCCATTAAAACAAGGCTGTTAACTCCTTCGTTTAAAAAAAAAAAAAGAAAAAACGCGCGAAACTTTTAAGAGTCAGACGTCGATTATAACAAATCGATTTAGCAACGCATCGTAGGCAGAAAAGGGGATACTCACAATAAAGGGTTGAATTTAATCCTTGTTACTAATAATCCAATGATCACTGTCACACACAACACAGATCAATTACGATTGGTTAACTACTGAGTCCGCACTGATTCTATTGGCTGTTTAAAATTCGCGCGGTTTTTGCGAGGGTGGTGGCGGCACGGGGTAACCCTCCGACTGCTGGGGACGTACTGAGCGTAGGCGACTCGGGAAGGATGAAACAGGAGTCCCTACCTCTAGTCCTTAATGTAATGACATTTTCAGTAGTCGGCCTCTTATCTATAAGTATTTGCGAAGTTCCAAACGCGCTCCCCTTGTGTAGCAACAATGGAAAGCGTAAACAGTTTTTCTGGTAGACGTATATTGAACGTATTTATGAAAATGTGACATTTTGGTGCTAAAAGATTACCTTAATACGGTATTCTAAATTATGACTTTTGTCAAGGTTATAATGCTGCAATAAAAGGACTTAACGCTAATTAGAACTCATCAGTTCAAATGAACGTAATTTTAACTGAGCTCTTCAAATTGAATCAAGGACTCGTCTCTTTAATTGGTTCGACTCACGAAAAGATCCTTTGTTCTTTATGAGATAGACGCCCAAGAAAATTATCTTTAGAATGGCAATGGCTATTTAAAATTTGCGTTTTAACGGAAATCAGTTTTTCCAACTCAACAGTTAAGAATCCTAATCCTGACTATATATGTATATAATATACTATGTATATTATGACGACCTGTTTGGCGCAGGGGTACTAAACCCGTCTTCTACGCCAGAGGTCCCCGGGTTCGATCCCGGACAAGACAAATATTTGTGTGCATGAACATGTCTATTATCCAAAACAACCAAAAACCCAAACTTCAATAGAGATGATGGGTGGAAGATTCCACCAGCTTGGGACCCTATTATCCATAAATTAAAGTCTCAACCCAAATCACGCACTGCAAGACCCAAAGATACGGTTAGCTCTTTTTGTAGATAAATAAATATAAAAAAGTAAAGGTGGAGACAACATATCCTAATAATTTAATTTTTATAAAGATGGAGGTCGGCCCGCTTTCGAAGTTTTCTTGGCAGTTTCTTTCTTCGAAGGTCCTCCCAATTTGTGAACTGCCAGTAGAGTCTTTAGTTTTTTCTCTCTTCTTAATAATAAAGAATTAAAATAACAATTAAATCAAAATATCAAATCAATAATAATTTGTGCCATAGTAAATGTCTAACCGTATCCGAACGAAAATAAATTAACTTTTCGAGGGTAGACTTATAAGTAGCCAGTCATCCCGTGACCACGGCAGCTGTAAAGGTGCCGAAACGTCGGGAAAATCAAAAAACCCCTAAAAAAACCTAAAAATACGGACAATTAGAACTTAGTTCGTGGAAATATAGCGCGTTTGATATCCGTAAAAGTTGTTTTATTTCAATGAACAGTGCGCGCCAAAACATAAGATGTACGTATGTCTATTATCTTGGTCTGGGTGTTTAATATGTATATTATTATCTAAGTATTTACAAAAAAAAGTATATAAGTATGTTTGTCCGTAATCTAGTATCAATAACACAAGTTCTTCATGAAACTTAACGTGGGCTAGATAATTGGTGTGTCTGTATGAAATTTATAAAAAAATATATTTATTATTTATTTATATATATACCGGGTGTGAAAAGACCCATACCGAAGCCGTAATATATGCGTAGTGTACATCAAACTTAATAAGAATATGTGAAAATAATTGATGGGAAACGAATTATTTTTTTGTTAAAAAAAATGGAAAAAAACGCGTGCAACAACGTGTGCGTGTGTCTAGAGGGTACGAGTAGGCGGCCGGGATCCAGCTGTGCGATTCTGTAACAAAATCCGCGATCACTTCGACACCGAACTCACGTCTAGCTTGCAAACGAAATCGCCTCTACTGCACAATGTTAAAGTCGATTGTTATTTGCACCTCTTGAGTGAGTTCAGTGTCGAAGTGATCGCGGATTTTGTTACAGAATCGCACGGCAGTTTCTTTGATTGGTTTTAATATTCATTGCATTGGTTTTGTAACTTTAAACGATAATCTTTAAAAATAAATACATATGGCCTTTAATCCTCAATAACTTCTTAACTATCAGGCTCCCAGATTTGGCCCGATACAAGAAAATGATAGTAACGGTGGGGAGAATACGTGGTTTTCGTTTTCGTTATGGGTCTTTTAACACCCTGTATGTCGCAACCATCTGGTTAAATCAGCCATTTGATTGGAAGGCTAGCCTGTTAATTAAACGCCGGCATTCAGTTGAATGGCTAGGCCAATCATTGATAGAACTAGCATCACTTAACGTTCAACTAGTTGGCTTATTGTAAGTTACGCACGATTCAGCCACGTGATTCAAAATCGTGATTCAAAGTGAATTAAAAAAGACATTACTTATCGTCCTTATATATGTAGGTCTCCTTAAGGTGCTATACGAGCGCCTTAAGTAATGAGAAAAGGACGCTCGCGGGAGCGAGACCAATTTCGCAGATTAGGCGAATAAAACATGAAATCACTTCGTAGTAAATACCTATAGCGATTATTAGAGAAATAATTCCACTTATTCGAATTATTTCCATATTATTGTCCACTAATGTCTAAACTATGTAACCCCATTTGATAACATTTAGGCGAACAATGTCCCGTTTGCAAAACGTCCCTTCGACAAAACTTGTCCCTTTCTCAAAGCGTCCCAATCATGAAATTTTCGTATATTTAACCGACTTCAAAAAAGGAGGAGGCTATCAATTCGTGCGTATGTTTTTTATGTTTGTTACCTCAGTACTCGGTCATTTATGAAACGATTTGAATATATTTTTGTTTTGCTTTTTAGTTTTTTTGGGGGATCATTTTGACAAGAAAAAGTGTCGAAAAAATAATAAAATTCTAGTACATTACAAATCTAGATGAAGGTATGACAAAATGTATATCTTATTACCAAAGGAGATGGCTAAATTGTGTATGGACGACTGCCTAGCAATGTATTTACACTGAACCTAGTAATATATAATGCTGGATAGCGGAATATTAGTATTTCGTATGAAACAACTTTCAGGAACTTTTGAAACAGTTAAAATCTTGAAAATAAAATCATGAAAAAACTCCTCCGTCTGTCAGGTTGACGTTTTATATTTATTTAATTTAGGCTACGTTTGAGGCAATATTTTTTCTGAAAGCAGCCAGACTCGGCCTCTTAGGTGACAAATTCGGAAGTTCACGTGAAAAATATTTCTCAAACACGATATTTTCTCACATGGAGAATATGTGGACAAGTATTTTCTACTGCCACTGCTCTTTTTAATAAAAAAAAAACTATTGTGGTTTGCGGGTAAAATAATGCCGTCTGAACGTAGCCGTATCATTACGGATGCTCATCACTTGTCAATTGTATAGGTCCACGAAACTTATTACTTCTTTTGTCTTTTCAGTGATCTATTATGAACCAACAAAATGAAGAATATCATAGTTTTGTAATAATTTAAAAACATAAATTGTCTAATATTATTTGTTTCAGTTTACACAAATATAATATAAAAGAAGGTTTGTTACCCACTGATTTCGTAAACACGGAAATTCTTCTTTTCAAACAAAAACATCAAAACCAACTTGGAATCTTTTAATAAATTGATTATCTCATGAAAGTGATGTATGAATATTGAACACAAAATAATTAAAATATGAATATTTTAATGTTACGTCCTAGTAAGACGTTAATATACATGTTTAGGGCAGTTTCTTAGCCATGTCCTTTGTAATATCTCTAACCATGCTACAGTTTTATATCAAAAAGGACAATACTTTTTTGAAGTGAAAACTTCTTTAGCGGCGTTGTGCATTTCAGAGTTTTAAATTTTGGGCCTGACGTGACCTGATCGAAAATTTGTAAGACGGCGGGAGAGTAGCCCGCTGGCGCGGCGTAGGAGAGGAAGTAATGTCGCCCTCTCTATCTACCGCGCGGCGAAAATGTATGCCTGCTCCTGCTGTTTCGTTTAAGCGGTTTTCACTTCTGCCGGCACTCCCGGAGTGCAACCCGCTGTTTTTTCCGTATAGCGTCAGTGTTATCTTTTTGTAATAAAATCTCGCATACTGTTTCGTGTTGATACTTCGGTAATCCTATAAAATTAAATATAACACATTATTTATATTAGATAATATTTTGCATGATTTAAGTTTTTTTAAATATTTCAACGAATATTAGACAGACACCAATAAATTAAATTGAGATGAAAAATTAACGAATTAGAGTTGAAAATGAGATTGATAAAAGCAAGAGCGCTTGAAAAATATCTAACTGTCTAGACGGTGCGATTCGGCGAAATGTAAATAATGTAAATTGGTAGTTTGCTGATTGGATAGGAGTAAAATATATTGTACTTATAGCAAATTGTTGGTTTTTTATACTTCATAGAAATTAATGAATAGTTACTGTAGATAGACTTTGACTTGAAACCAAAAAATATTGCCGAAGGCTATTGATAAACTGACAGAGAAAAGAAAAACTTAAATAAATAAAATTAGATAACCAAATATTCAGTGCACATTACATTTCATAGTAAATCTAGTCTATATTTAAATAAAAACCAAAATTTGAAACAATTCTACGTCAAACCAAAATTTTATTACCCATAATATTGTAATACTAGCGGCCGCTCGCAGTTTCACCCGCGTGGTTCCAGTTCCTGTGGGAATATTGGGATAAAAAGTATATTATGTTCATAACCTGGCTATCTACTATCCGTGTACCAAATTTCATCCAAATCCGTTCAGTAGATTCGGAGCCTATTCAATGCAAACAAACAAACAATAAAATCTTTATAATATATTATTATAATATGTAACCATTCAGGCTATAATAGCCTGAATGGTTACATTACATGTTTCAAGATTGTAGATTTGTGTTTGGCAACGACATGTTGTTTTGCAAATGTTGTTGCTTCTGTTAAAGCTGATAAGTTTCTTGCGGCCGTTCTTCTTATCAGTTAAAAGATGTCCTGAATGGCTAGTAGGAAAAAAAATTGGACGATTCGAAATCACTTATCTATAAGTCTATTTGAATAAAAATCTTTGACTTTGACTTTGAATATTGTATAGATATGCACACATGCAATCTAAACAGTGATACATCTCGCACCTTCACCGACCGACCTTTTCACGTGTTGCATAACATAGAACTATAAATAGGAGTTGTTAGACAATTCCATCAGTTTTGTTTGCGGAAATAAGTTATTTATTTCAAATTAAAATAAACATCCAAGTTTTCACATTTACTAAACTATTATTTGGATTGTACAGTTTAGAATTAAGACATTTATTTGTTACTCAATTAGGTACTTACGCAAAAATGGCTGAACATATTTGGATTAAATAAGACACACAGGTAAAAGCCTAGATTACATTTTTTTTTTCAAAATATAGTCGGTATAACTTACCTTTATAATGTAACCATGTCAAATTCTAGTTCAAGTATTACCTTTAACAGTAGTAAAACAGTGTCTTATATAATAAATAAATATTTCTTACTCTCACACCGATTAACCTAGCCCCAAAGTAAGCACTTTAAGGTTTGCCTTATGGGACACATGGTAACGGATATAAATTCATATATAAATATTTGTGTGTAGAAAAACATTTATACATCCATGACTCAGGTACTCAAATGCTCGTATTCATCATATAAAAATTTGCCCCTACCGGGATTCGAACCCGGGACCTCGGAGTAAGCGACACCTTGAAACCGGTGTACGTACCACTCTACCACGGAGGTCGTCAGTATATAACTACCTATTCACGTTTTCCTACCTATTTGCCACATTGCACAAATTATATAAACAGCCTTCAAGCAACACAAACTCAAATGAAAAATATCGTCACCATAATCAATACCACGACACTATCACTTACGCCCATATGAATATGAGTGATATTCGTATGAATAAATCGAGGGAAGGGTGAACCTATATCAGTGACGTGTCAAAATCAGTCACGTCAATCCGATTTGGCGGGATCTATTACGTCACTTTGACAAGTTGACGCGATCGTTCGGAACGGCTTGGGAACTAGAAAAAAGGTTCGAGTAATAAGATTCGGGATTAAGAAGTTTAGTGCTTCGTGAAAGGGGGTGAAAAACCTCTTTCGAGTTTCAAGGTCTTGTAGACGAGAGCACAAAATACAGGTAGGGACAAAACTATACGAACTTTAGTAATAATTCTTTGGTACTTATTTACGGGATCGATAGCGCCGTGGATACTAACGTTGGGTACTAAGGCAGAGGTCGTGAGGTTGAATACCACTAGAAAATTTATGAACATCTTGTATACGTACATCTTATGTTTTGGCGCGCACTGTTCATTGAAAAAAAACAACTTTTACGGATATCAAACGCGCTATATTTCCACGAACTATCCTGTGACCACGGCAGCTGTAAAGGTGCCGAAACGTCGGGAAAATAAAAAAAAACCCCTAAAAAACCTAAAAATACGGACAATTACAACTTAGTTCGTGGAAATATAGCGCGTTTGATATCCGTAAAAGTTGTTTTATTTCAACATCTTGTATTTTTTTGTCTGTGTGTTATTTTAAAAGCATATATTTTTAATATTTCTTTGCTCTAATATAAAGTGAGACAAGTGATCAGTAAATGTTATTTATCTCGGAATCCGATCAAATGTTAATGGCTGATACTTATGTACATATAAAAAATATACAAGAGAAATATACTTACCTACCGGAAATAGAATTATGTGCAGTCAGTTATTAGAAGTAGTCCTGACTATAGCCTACTTTAGCATATAATCGATTGAGATGAATATATTATGATATCGATGTCATTTGAAATACCGGCAATAACCTTATTCCTATCAATATTGATCGCAAAAACACAGAATATTTTTTGTTTTTTTGCATGATCGTAATGCTATCCTATAAATCTTTAGTTGACTTCACAAGTAAAAAGAGATTCTCTATTCGATTCTATATTCTTTTGCACCGAAAATTAAAAAATTAAAAAATCATCGAATCATCGTATAAAAATAGTGTCTAATCGCAAAAACACAAAAAAAACATAATCTGAAGGTTAAGCACGAAAACTATCGAGCACGTAAGGTCAAAAAATGAAGTTCCACTTACTTCCGGTAGGAAGGAACACTGCTCAATATCTTTTCATTATTATTTTTTTACTTTACTTCCTCGATACTTACTCGAAAATTATTCATGCCTATATATTTAATAAAATGAACGATATCGTTATCTGTACATTCAACAGCAAATGCAGATAAAAGTTCATTATAAACGCGATCTTATCCCGTATGGAATAAGATCAATCATCCTTGATATGCCGTCGCCTGTACTTTACTCATTTTATTCCAGAGAGAAATTCGTAGAAAATCCCTAGAACGAGATAATGACCCGTATTTTTAAGACCACTCGAGCATTAATTAACCCCAAGAGATAACACTGACTTGAATATTTTAGATCTAGATAGAGGCTAGCTCTATTCTTTCTTATGCCTAAAAATATTTTTACAACGAACATGTATAACTTAACAGTGGTACTACAAAAATCTCTTGTAAGTTAAATAAGAAAATACAAGAAAAAATCTCCTAAAAGTTTTTTCTCAGGCAGGACTCGAACCCTCAACTTTTTTTTTGAACAACTTGGAGACGCTTAGTCTTCTCATAGCGATGTTAAGTAATGATAAGGCTGAAAGTAGAATCGCGCTTACTTCAGAATCTTCAACCACTGAGGAACTGGCTATCATAGAACTCGTCATCAACCATTTTTAATGTCCCCACTGCTGGAGCACTGGCCTTCCTTATTTATGTTGTATGTTATAGTTTAAGTTTGAATTTGAGCTTAATGCTTAATGCTGCATTGTTTGGCTGCGCCTCTATCTACTTTCTGGCTCCGCCTGAAAACCAGCGTCACATTAATATATGACAGAAGCTGAGGTCGGAGACCATTTCGGCTACTATGATATTATTTGTTACTATTGTTTCTATGTGTAAAACTGTTTGTTAGACGAATAAAAGTTTTTTTTTTCTTTCTTCCTTTTCTTTTGGATAAGGAGAAAGGGCCATGACCCACCACACGGCCCTAATGCGGATTGGTGGGTTTTAACGACTGCAAATGCAGCCTGGAACAACGTGCCTTCCGAAGCATGGAGGAGCTCGAGAGCGTAAATTTTTGTTCACCCATCCCGTGACCGACCATTGGGAAAGTTGCTTAACCTCATCAATCACAGGCCGAGCGTGCAAACCACTGCGCCACGGGCTCCTCGTGTACACTCCACTATCTTAGAACTACTTACACATTTAATAGTTCAAAGCAACAGGAGTCAAACGCGACATTTATTATGAAGTTTACATATGTACTTACATTCCGGTTGTGGTTGTGTTGTTACAGCCGTGGTCACAAGCAGACTGCAGAGAAGCAGAGAACCAGTCTGCTGTTATGTAAAGTAAGTTAAAGTGAACTTGATTTTTATTTTAGTTAGTGAGAGTAAGACGTATGTATAATTATGTATTGAGCTATGTAATCTTTTATCTTTCCTGGCTTTGTCTTTAATTTGACACATAGCTATTAAGCTAAATTGATCTTTAAGCTTAATACTATCGAATAGTACCATAAAGCACACGATGATTTTTTTCTCAAATCTTATGTAATTTTTCAAAAATCTTTGAATACAGTTTTATTTATTTTTGAAAATGAAGGAATGTTTCGTTTGGCTAAAATTTGCTTACATCAATTTTAGTAGTAAGAAAGTATCACTGGATGGAGAGTGACCGTTTTTATAGCACATTATAACACAGCCAGTATCTCAGTGGTTGAGGATTCCGGGTGAAGGGCAATTCCAATCCACCTTTAATCTTATCGTTGCTAACATGACATCGAAGATCAAGACCAAAGCATGTCCTTGCCTTAGAATAAAAAAACACAGGTATAAACCATAGGTTGAGGTATGAACATTGAGGAGCCCGTGGCGTAGTGGTTCGCGCAAGTTTCGGAATGGTCGGTCACGGGATGGGTAACCAAAAATTTATTATCTCGAGCACCTCCGTGCGGGAGACACGTTAAGCCGTTGTTCTCGACTGCATTTGCAGTCGTTAAAACCCACCAATCCGCATTGGGCCTGCGTGGTGGGTCATGCATTTCTCATTCTTCTTATCCATCCCTAAGGAAGGCCAGTGCCCCGGCAGTGAGACTTTAAAAAAGGCTGATGACGACAAACATAGGTACATCTTTAGAAAATGTAAATGCTTATTATTTATATTACTTATAACTTTTTACGTCTGAACCACCAATCCACATAAAAAAGTTAAATTAGAGCACGGGGAAATTTACATTATACTTTATGATTAGTATTAATGTTGATTAAATATCCACGCAGACGTAGTACGTGTAGCCCTTTATAAAACTCATCTTTTTTTCATTTCCAAAATAAAAAAAAATTAATACCCTCAAAAATATTAAATTTTTTAACCCATCTGTGTATTTTTACACAAAAGTACAACACAAAAAATGCATTATAGTCAACAAACTTAACAGAGAAGCGGCGAAAAATATAACTAAAAGCAAATCTCTTAAAAGTATTGGAAAGTTAAAGGAATTTGAACCTAATTGCCAAAGGGAAAGCGATAGTGGCGCCCTCACCGATCGAAAGATAAGTTGGCAGTCGGTACAATAAAACGCGTTTTGAACGTAGCCAAATAAAATTATGAGAGAGATGTCTAACTTGTACCACGAACGCGATTCGGAATACAATCGATAATTTGGAAGCAGTGATGTGCTTTCGTTTAGTTCTCATCGAAAGGCTATACGAGGAGCTCGTGGCGCAGAGGTTCACGCGCTCGGCCTGCGATTGTAACCGTTAGGTAACTTTCGCAATGGTCAGTCACAGGATGGATGACCAAAAAGGCAGGTTAAGCCGTTGGTCTCGGCTGTAGTTGCAGTCATTAAAACCATGGCCCATTCTCCTTATTCATCCATAAGGAAGGCCAAGGCCAGTGCCCCAGCAGTGGAGACGTTAAAATGGCTGATGTGATGACTATGACTATAAAAGGCTTTAAACATTTCCCAAATAATTTCAACATTATTATGTTGAAATGTTTAAAGTTGAAGCACAGATTCACATCTTATTAGATGTGAATCTGTGCTTCAACTAACTTTCAAATAGAATAATTATTGTCAGAGCTGCCATGTATAAGTAATAGATAATTAGTGCTAAAATAAGATAGTGCTCAAACCCACATAACACAAGCATGAAATTAGACGTAGTGAGTTGGCTGTTTACGTCGCCACTCTTTTTCGCAAAACAGTCCATCCAAGATTCTAAGCAAAAAGTTTGGAAAAAAAAGTGATGCAGAAAGCCAGGCTGGTTTTCCCGATCAATTAAGGCTGATTGTCAATAAATCGGTGTGTCGCCGCAACGTTCAAATCATGGCAAACCATTCACCGCATTCTGATGCCATCAAAAAAGTTCACATTCGTAAAAAAAAGTTTCAGAACCTCTTTAGAAAGGATTTTTTTTTTTACTTTTTTATGCGATGAACTTTTTCGATTGCTTGAGAATATAGACCCAGCAGCTCTATTTTTGATTCACTCGTCTCGAGGTGTCTACTGATTTTCGTGCGACGTTTGAGTTTCCGTATCTTCCGTACTTCCGTAATAGCGACCTTGCATTTATATACATAGCTTCGCTTTTCGCCTGTAGTACCGCTTTCTAACGCGAGCGCGCGAGGGGCAAAGCGAAAAGCAACTTATGTCTACACACGCAAGGCTGCTTTTCGCCTGATCGCCTCCTCGTTCGTCTCGCCACTCGCGCGATGAGTGATTCAAAAATATAGCTCCTGGCCTTGCAGTACAGCTCGGTAGCTCATTAGACCGAATTTCCAAAGGTTGCGGGTTCAAGTCCCGTCTGAGAATAACTTGTGAGTAGAGTCTTTTTTTTATATTTTCTATTTTAGCATTTTATGTTAATGGGATTTTAAATTAAGAATTATGATATGATTGTTGCTATTATAAAGCTGTTTAACGTCTTAAATAAATGCTTATTATTATTATCGTTAGCCTCAACCCAACTATAGCGACACAAAACGACTGTTTCCTGTCCGTATCTTGGTACGTGGCGCCTAGGGAGAACATTCACGCTTTGGCGCCGCGCCGTGACGTCTAACGGGACCGTAGAGTAATGAACTTGAGAGATTTTTTAAGGATTTCTTTATAATTTACTCTATTAATTTCGCCTTTGATGTCTTAATAATAATTTATTTTATATTTTTATAAAAAAAAATATTGACCTATTGCCAGAATGATCCGCAGCCGATGGACGAGGAGACTACTTGAATGGCGATCCCGCGCAAACACCCGCGGTAGAGGACAACCGGCCAAGAGATAGACGGATGACATCCGGCAGCAAGCTGGCATCAACTGGATGCGTGTGGCAGCAGACTGAAAGAAAAGAGAAGCAGAGAGGAGGCCTTTGTCCGAAGACGGACTCTACAAGAGCTGCATTAGATAGATTTAAAATGATTAGTGAGTAGTGGACCAGAAATCAAGGTTATGCGTTCGATTCCCTTCTAAGCAATATGGAGATAAGTGTGTCATACTTATGCCGTGTGGTGACGGCCTAAGAATACAATAGTCGCCACTCCCTTACTTGCCTGGGATGTCGTAAGAGTCGACTAAGAGGCTTGACGCATTGAAAACCTGTGCGAGAGAAGAAAAACCCTCTACCAACCCGTCTGGCCAGCGTGGTAGCAGTAGGCTAATAGCCTCCTATGAACGCCACAATAGGCGTCCGGCATTGGACGTCCACAGGCTGGATGGATGCGTCATACTTTATGGAACAATAGCGGCTGCCCGTGGTTTCACTCGCGTGGTTCCCGTTCCATGTTTTAATGCATGCTATCCTATCTGTGTTCCAAATTTCATCCAAATCTGTTCAGTTTTTTGCGTGAAAGAGTAACAAGCAAACAAACTGATACTCTTGCATTTATAATACTTTGTGCAATTTAGTAGGATGTTGATTATGTAATGTTTTCTCGAAAGGCTATCATGTATTTTTTTTATTAGTCGTATTATTAACGTACCATTTGTACCATACGATAATTTTTTGACATTAACTGATCTTCTTTAATACAATGAATCCACTAGAAAGTTGATATTGACTTACCGTTATCAAAATTTTGTAGTTCTAGTATAAAAGAAGCGTTGTACATGACTGATGATGACAATGATGACGACAAGTTTCTATAAATACATTTTGTTATGAATTCGCATTTTAGCCGATTCGAATCCTGGGTGTAGCAAGCGTACTTTCAAAAATATTTCACTGCAGTTTTTCTTCTTTTTAAAAGGGAAATAAAGGAAAAATTCCATTCTGTTTATTTGTAGGTAGGTACGCAAATACCAGCAATTACTATCAACTCATTGATGAAGCTAAAGCACGTCCCAAATTCAAATTAATTCGTCTCTAAGCGTCAGGTCGAATTCCAAATTCGAACCAATTATGAAGTGCCAATCAATTATTCTGTGACCGTGTAGCTGCTCTGTGCGAAGAGGCGGTTGCCATGGCTACGCACGTTCGCTCCGAATCGGTTTCATGTTCCCTATTTGCGAGTTGCGTTCGTGTTTACATAGGGATGTTACGTGCAAATCGATTTTACATCGATTATGTTTTATGTGTCAGAGGGACATTTTTATGCGATTACGTTAACGCCCGTTTTTACGTGGTTCAACCAGATATTAGTATTATTATAAAGGCGCGCGGCGCGCGGTGCGCGATTTCGTTTGCATGGTGGTTTACTAATTTCAGTTTCTACTCTTCTCTTCGAGATTTAATTTTGCAATAAAAGGAAGTCTTCTGATAGCTCTTAATAACTATCTTTTTAACCGCCTCTGTGGTCTATTGGTACAACCACCGATATCAGACCCTGGCGTCCCGGGTTCGATTCCCAGTACATATTGTATTCAGTTTGGTTGGTGTTAGAACTTGTTGTTAGTCTGCCTAACTAGCTACCACCATCTTATCTAAGTCTGACGCCATAATGTTACGGCAGTTAGAGATTAGATAGCCAGTTTCTCAGTGATTGAGGATTCCGGGACAGGCTCGCTTCCATCTTCAGCCGCATCAATACTTAACATCAGTTATGATGAAGGCTAAGGGTCTCCCCGTAGAGAGTTCCCGGCTGCTAAGTATAATGACATCTAGGTAGACGTTACGAAAACGACAGTATTTTCAAGATTTACTGAAAACTACTAAACGGATTTCTAAATTTCAAAAAGTTTAAATAGGTTCAGCCGTCTATGAGTAATCGGTGAATATACATTTTTTAAAAATATAATTATATACGCGACAAATAACTACGTCCTTCTTTTTTGAAGTCGGATAAAAACAATTTATCAATGAATGTAACTAAGAATGCTTTTCTGAATAAATGTTGCGTTAAATAGATTAGATTATCTCATCACACTATATGAAAAAGGCAAAATTGTTAGGTACCTTAGTAAAGGCATCTAAAGCAGAATTCGCAGCACTAAGCCCGTTTCTGCATAATATTTTTTTTAATCCTATTAGCCAGTTGTAAGGGGAGACGTGAAGCACCATGATCGAATATGGCGCAATAAATATTAAAGCTGCGTATTGTTGGACAGGATGCAATTGGGATTTTTTAGGTTTCATTGTATTGTAAAAATAAAAGCTAAGCAAAATGGATTGGGGGCAAAAGTGGTAAAACCCAAAATTTTGTTGGTTTTACGCATTTTTTTCCGTACCTTTTATTAACTGTAGGTATTATGGACGGCGCAAAAAACGATGTCTTAAATTTTAAATCGTCATTTATAATTGAATATCATACCTTAAGTTGTTGATCTATGGATTGCATAATAAGCTACAACTGCAACTGGGAAAAATTGCGCACCGCACTTCCACTGATCATGGTTATTATTAACTTTTACTCCGGGCTAAATGTTCCCGTTGTAGATAAAAAAAAACGTTCATTGTAACATTTATAAATCCAGTCAACGTCATAAACTGTTACGGGTGGCCGTAATTTCATTTCTAATGTGAAATATGACACAATGTGTAAAAAAACAGTGCCATTATTTATACGAATAATATTAACTCTGCATTACCTTTTATAATGAAATTTGTTATGGATATAACTAGAAACTTAGAGACAATTCTTTTTATTACCCGACTACGGCTAAACAAAAAAAGGAGGGTTATGATTTTGACCGGTATGTATGTATGTATGTTCATCTGTACCCACATAACTTTTAAACTGCTGATTATATATTCACAATTAAGGTATCGTTGGAAGCGTCTCGATTGTCCGCTGGTTATTGGCTATGTTACGTCACATGAAATTAAATATAGCGCCCTCTAGACGACATAAAATCTGTGAACTAAAACACTTTATTTTTTAAAGAATATCGTGTTTGGTGTCATATGAAAGCTCTTGGTAAGCACGTTTCAAAAACATATATTTTATTAGGTTTTGCTCGCGGCTTTGCTTGCGTAAATCCCTTTTTGGTAATAATTTCCATAAGCTTACGTCCTATAAGGGAGTTAAACTCAATTTCTCTCCAAACATACCCAAAATACAAATATAGTCATCTTTATCAAAGTATCTACGTTGAATTTAACATTTGACATTTAACAAAAGAATTTAAATAAAAAATAAGTTCAAAATCTAAAACCAGACTACTGAAAAATCTAGAGCGTGATTTTTCAGTAGTTGGGTTTTAGTTTTTGAACTTATTCTGATAGATCGCACCACCTCGCGATAACCTATTTCCACGCGGACAAAGCCGCGGACAGAAGGCTAGTGTTACTTTAAGCAGTTACCGTAACACCATCGCTTAACTGTATTCATTAATTCATATTTTGAAAATGACATACTATCTGTTTTTAATGAATAAAAGGAATACTTTCATTCATTCAAAACCGAAAACAGCGTTTTGATAGATATAAACAAAGTAAGGATTGCATCGTACTGTTAATTTAGACTTTCACCTTCCCTTCTTCCTTCAAGAATTAATTAATTGTTCCAGAGATAGCACGTTCAATAAAAAAATGACTCCATTCAACACTCAGGTGATATTAGAATTAAAATTAAATATAAAATTCATTTAATAACAATAATTCTTCAACGGATAATTTTAAAAAGGCCAGAAATCGTGGCTTGTGTTGCCTTAGCGTTATTTACCTATGCATAAATAATATTTTTTGATAAGTAAGTAATAACATTAAATAATCGATGAAATGCATATAAGCAACCAATGTTTATATTGGGAAAACAAGATAAGGGTTACACAAATAAAATAAAACGAATACATTGAGTTTCAAAACTGTGAAGCGGAACAACTTTTACGGATATCAAACGCGCTATATTTCCACGAACTAAGTTGTAATTGTCCGTAATTTTTAGGTTTTTAGGGGTTTTTTGATTTTCCCGACGTTTCGGCACCTTTACAGCTGCCGTGGTCACGGGATGACTGGCTACTTATAAGTCTACCCTCGAAAAGTTAATTTATTTTCGTTCGGATACGGTTAGACATTTAATTTGTGCCATAGTAAATGTCTAACCGTATCCGAACGAAAATAAATTAACTTTTCGAGGGTAGACTTATAAGTAGCCAGTCATCCCGTGACCACGGCAGCTGTAAAGGTGCCGAAACGTCGGGAAAATCAAAAAACCCCTAAAAAACCTAAAAATTACGGACAATTACAACTTAGTTCGTGGAAATATAGCGCGTTTGATATCCGTAAAAGTTGTTTTATTTCACTGTGAAGCGGGCTAACGACTTTGTTTTAACTGTGGCGTTTTAACTGAACAGTTCGACTGTTCAGTTAAAACGACTGACTCCCACAATATCTACACAAGATTGTCATTTCAATTGTACAGTTTCCAGTGTTGTTGCCTACACAAGTATGTTATAACTGAAGGTCTGTAACCCGTATTAGCCGTCGATTAAGCATAACAACCTATATTTTTAATAACCTAAAAACACGGTCGATTAAAACGACACAAAAATGGAATTAAAACAAAATATTTATGCAGTGTGCAATCTTAATTGACTTGTGTCTAAAATTTCCCGCTTGATTATAAACTACTGCGCATCATTAACATCGATTATGTACGGTCGTAATCGAGACTTTTAAATACAATGCGTTCGAAAATTAAATCTGTAGCTTCGATCATGAAGGTGGTGTTTGTGCTTGGCCTCTTCTTAGCGGCGGCTTTGGCCGCTCCAACAGTAAGTTCTTTTTTAATCTATAGTATTTGAGCAAAATCTAGAAATTATTATTATCTCACAAAAAACGTTTCCTTGGTATGTTAATATACAGGGTATTTTTTTAAATACTATCCAAATTTTTAAGTTCGTCTCGGAATCTATAAGTGAACAACTTTCTCCTGGAAACATGGCGCGAAATATGGCATTTTTTTGTACTCTTCATATAAATCAGACTGATCTCGCGATCGATTTAGTATGGGAAGTCAAAAATAAGAGTTTTTAACTTTTTTGTACTTTTAATTTCAAATAGCCGTTTTTTAAATTTCCATTATAATATAAGCAGGACATTCAAGATTTATGTCGGACGTTCGTTAAAAAAAAATGTGTATGGTCAATCTTTATACGGATAAAGATTGAATGTTTTGACTGATTGGCTAATTAGATATATTTAATCACTATTCGTTAGTTATTCTTTTAAACAAAAGGTGAGATATCATCACAAGCACGTTAACAAAACTTGAAAAGAAAACATTGATTATAAGCAATGTGTGAGAAAGAAATCATTGACTGTACAGGATTTAAGTAATAATATTTTTTTTATGATAAAACGTATTTATTTATTTATCAATTTGTGAACATGCTGACTTACAGTAATCCCAAAACGTCAGCATGTTATATTGTTCTAAAGACGATATAGATATCGACGACAGAAAATATTTGAATCTTCTTATCGAGTGAGGATTAGTGGCCACCTCTCGGGACCCCTGGGTCTGACCACTAGACCACAGAGGCGGCTAAAATATAATTATTATTATCGATGGTGCACTCAGCACTCTACATTGCACGACAATATTTACAAGATTTCCTGAATACTATAGAGGTTCTAACAAGGCGCTTACGCAATATTGCTAAGTGAATTCCCTAACAATTCATTTAATTATTAATTTCTATTTTTTTCTGTTTCTATGGAGTTTAGAGCTGTGTCAGTGTCAGTTGTCAGAATTTGCTTTTAATTTTTGAAGGCAAGAAAACTATCTAAAAGCAAATTGAAATAAACAAATAAATGAATTGTCAGGGAATTCACAACAATATTGCTTTAGCGCCCTTTTTAGACCTCCTGAGCAGATTACCTAAAAATGGTACAAACTTAGGAACAATCCTATCCTGTAATAACTTTTAATGCCGGTTTTCTATAACATACTACTTCTTCTTTCTTAATTAATGGCGTGCTCACGTTAAATACGCGAATTTTACCAATGTCAAGTAAATATATTTTGTAATTTAAAGAAATTGTACGGTAGATTGAGTTAAAAATGGAGCCTCACAACACGTGTTATTACGAAAGGAACTCGGGTGAAACTCCTATATCATACTAACGGATTGTTTTGGCTACGGACATTGACATTGACATTGACGTTGACATTTCTTCTATGAAGAATGTGTCAAAAAATCACTGGGCTGCGTTCCGAGGGTCAGAGTGCCTTTAAATAAAAATGAAATAGTCCATTAATAATTAGGTGTATTATTATTTTCATAAATTTAATAGGTTTAATATTATTAATAAATATTTTAGTGAGCACATATTTTGGTGCATAATCAGTATTTTTGGCGGTAAAAAGTCAAAATTTGTTAGAGAAAAAGCGAATAATTTGAGGTACAGTTAAATACCATCTTTTTTTTATTTTAGCAATCACTAGACGATGACACCGATCAGCAACAGCAGGTAAGTATCGAATCAAAACTTTTTTTTATCAAGTTCTTTATTTTCACTTTCCTAAAAGAAGTGTTCTTTTTTTTATGAGCGACGGGGAGACTCTTAGCCTTCATCATACCTGATGTTAAGTATTGATAAGGCTGAAGATAGAAGCGAGCCTCTCCCGGAATCTTCAATCACTGAGGTACTGGCTATCTTATCTCTAACTGCTGGAACACAACAATGCTGAAATATTGTTGCTATGGCGTCAGATGGTGGTGGCTAGCCTGGCGTTTTTTTTTTTGTAACAGCATGTTGTAACACACAATAAACTTAAAAACTAGAACAATACATTAGCCTAATTAGTTTCCAAAGCTAGCTTTTACAAAAATTTGTTAACAAAGTATGTGTGAAATAGTAATATCAAAAGTACTTAAATATATAAGTTTAAAGAAAGAGAGGGCCGAACAAAATTTTAAATTTCAGTTAATTAAACAAAAAAATTAGGTATATATATATACACATATATTAACTAGGTACTATTTATGATTTGTTACTACATTCCATTAACAGTTTGCGAAATCGCTTTATTTTATCATGAAATATGTCAATGGCACTGTAGGTACTATTATATTTTCTACAAGATCTAATGTGATGGGTATTAGCTCTATAACTTGTTTTATAGGGAGGAATAGCAAAAGTAAGTTTATGGCTCGCATTGGGTCGAGAACACCTAAAAGTCAATTTACTTAACAAGAAAGGAGAATCCACTAGACCGTTAACAATTATATGTAAAAATACTTGGTCTTTATGCTCTCTGCGAGACAAGAGGGAAACGATTTTATCAGGGTTAAAGTTCTTAAACCTATACTTCATTCGAGAAACAAATCTATTCTGAATTCTCTCAAGCATTCCTACATACTTGGAATACATGGGGTTCCATACCGAAGATGCATATTCTAACTGTGATCAAACGTAAGAGTTGTAAAGCAGTAATAACGTGTTAATATTTTTTTTAATCTGTGCTTTGGCGTAGAATAAAACCCAGTAATTGATACGCTTTTGCTGTGATTTTATTGATGTGCGATTCAAAATATAAACCACAATCAAGTTGCACCCCAAGTTCTCTTACCATTTACACCAACCAAATGAAAAGATAGAATAAAAAAAATGTGAACGATGATTTTGATTCAAATAGTGTTAGACTTGGTGGGTCCACAGGATACACATAGATTTTCTATATAAAATATTAGTTTTATTCTGGTTGTTTCCTCATATTAACAATAAAACGTATATGAACAAAATGTATCCATAGTTTATCCTATCCTATACTACTTCCTATTTATTATTATAAAGGCGAAAGTATGTCAGTTTGTTTGTTTGTTTGTTCCCCTTTCACACCTTAACGGTTTAGAATGTAGGGACTTCAAATAGTATATCTACTAATACATAGGCTACTTTTCAACCCGATATTCCCACGGGAACGGGAATCACGCGGGTAAAACCGCGGGCGGAAGCTAGTTATCCATAATACAATACAGTAAGCTGTATGAAGTTATGAGCTAACCAGAATGTAGTGTCAGTTTAATCGGCCCAAACATCCCAAATGCTTATTTACGTACTTTTTTAATAAAATTACATATTACAAATATAAATTATTGTTATTAATTATAATGCATATTTAATAAATAATAATTACTTTAATTATTTAATCCTACCTTTTAAAGTTTAAACATAATTCTATATTTCACTGAATCAATACAAAACTCTTGTCAAGTATAGTCGGGAATGAAGACGCGAGCATCCACAATACAAACCATACACGATCCGTACGCAGAAATCGTGGATGCATTGTAATCACAGATTTAAAAACAGCATTACAATATATATTATATACGCGAGCAGTTTCCTATGGCTGCGTTCTGGCCTTATAGTAATGGAAAGACGCGCCCCTGTCCCCTAATTGGCCATATCGGTAGCACGATGTTGCATGCGATTTCATCGTGCGATGAAGCAAACGATTATCGAGCGATCGTCAATTAAGATAGCCAGTCGACATTAGTGTGCTGCTTAGTGCTATTTTTTTTACTCACAGTCGACAGTGAGCGCGTTAGGTTTTTGTGTGTAGTCCGTGGCATAATCCGCTAGATGGCGGGTCGATGATTTCATACAAATATCGACGCGTTCACGATTGAGTGTGAGACTTGAAGAAGCTTGCACTAAGCACTCTGTATATTTGATCAAACGGTCGTACAATGACCAATTATGTCAAGGCCTCATTCTTGTAAGTTGCTTAAGTAAATTTTATGTCAGTAGCTTACGGCTTTAGCCTTTTTATATAAACAACGGGGAAACACCATTCATGGTACCTGATGTTAAGTAATAGTAAGGCTAAAGGTGAAAGCGTACCTCTCCTGGAATCCTCAACCACTGAGGAACTTGGATATGTAGGTATCTTTAACTGCCGGAACAAAATAATGCTGAAAACTACATTGATACAGCGGCAAAATTTGTCGACTAGGTATTATCTCACTTTAATTAATTACATCACTTACATATGTGAAAAAACTAACTTCTTTTACGCTTAGTACTTATTACATTTACGCTGTTTTAACTCATACATTTCTAAGCCGTAAACGTTATAATAGTAATTGTAAAAGTAACATGTAATTACAATTACATGTTACTTTTACAATAAATTGTGAAACGTATTTAATCATTTTCTAAAAAATCAACACAGGTTCAAAAAATTATATTAATAATGTTATTCTTGTTTCAGCCATCTGGTCGGCGAAATCAGCAGCAACAGCAACCGGTACTTACATTAACTTATTAATTTTTCTCTGTGGAAATATAATCAAAACAGTCTGGTGTATCTTTTCAAACAATAAATAATTATCCAAAACTTCATATAAACAATAAGTTTTATGGACAAATAACGGCCGCCCGCGGTTTCACCCGCGTGGTTCCTGTAAATATAAAAAAAACCTTTCTTAGTGCTCGCCTACATCGTTAAAGGATCCTGTTATGCAACATTTCAGCTTAACCGACGGGGCTATTACCTATCTTTGCAACATCAACGCGGCAGCAGAAATTGCGCCATAATTGCTTTACGTCACGTATCAACAGTGCGGCCTCTACCGAACAAACGATGAACTACAATGTACATTCATGTAGTTCCTGCTATTGCCACTAAATTGTTTTTGGCGCTAGTGTCATAGCAACACTCGGCGTCTCACTCTCACCCCTAGGTAGAAGAGTGAAACGCCGCTATACGAACCATCAGCAGGCGCTTAGCCAGCAATCACATACGTAATACCATTTTTATTTTGACGTTTCGCAGCAATCGCGCGATATCTGCGCGGTAATTGCAAACTTTAGTAAAACCCCCCGGGCAGTTCAGCCGTTTGGGCTGTGCGTTGACTATCCGTCAGTCACGGTATTGTTTTGTTAGTATAGATAATTCATATAAGTTCACATTGTGATGTTAACGAAAACGAGTCTTTTCATTTTCTGATAACCACTGAACCGATTTCAATATTTTAAGAAATGGGAACAACTTATCTATGAGTTGAAGGGGTATTGTAATTACTCGTAAACTTATATATCGGTTCAGCTCAGCCGTCTTCGAGTAAAAATCCTTGTCTGCAATTATGTTGGTTGATGTTAAACATACAATTTTCATTAATTCAGCAACCATACGACGACGATGATATCGATCAGCAACAGCAAGTAAGTTCTTCATTACTTATTTTATTTATTTATTTGCATTAACAACAAAGCTGTCGAGCGCTTATCAGTGAAGTCCTGGCCACTTCTCCTTACACATTGCCATCTCTGTGATCTCTCTTGATAGGATATTTTTTACATTATACAGGCTTACTCATGACCACGGAACAAGGAAAAGAGGTCATCCTCATTCTCAATCCTTAAATCGAGAGGAGGCCTAAGATGGAGCGAGATTGCCTAGAAAAAGCATTTTTTCTAGAATCCCCGTTAACCACTTACAGTTCTTAAAAAATAGTCTGAATGGATTTTCCTTGTCAAGAAAGGCATTAAATGAACCCGAATTAAATTTTCCCCATACTTGTGATATTTTTTTCGATTGACTTGCTTGCACGTTGACAACACAAATTTTAACGACCTAATTCGGTTCTGTAATAAATACTAATGATAAGATATGCTTAATTAGTAGCTACCTGGTCAAATTAACCTAAATCCATCATCCCCTCAAAACCGGAAACTTTTTCATCGCCCCTCGTAGAACACGTTAGCGTAGACTATCGGATATTCATGTCGGTAAACAGTTTTACGTTACATTTTACTTTAAAGTTGACTGTATACTCAAGTGTGCCAAACTCGTAATAGACCTACTAATATTCCAGAGGATATATCATTAACGACATTTTATCGAAGAATATTTGTATTTCTAAACATCTTCTCTGATGATTGGCGTATGTTTCACAGGTATTACACGAAAATACGTCATTCTTAACTTTCGATATGCCAATAAGTATCGATGGTTGGTGGTAGGACTTGTTGTAAATCCGTCTGGCTAGCTACCACCATCTTAACTAAGTCTGACGCCATAGCAACAATGTTTTCAGCATTATTGTGTTCCGGCAGTTAGAGATAAGATAGCCAGTACCTCATTGATTGAGGATACCGGGAGAGGCTCGCTTCCATCTTCAGCCTTATCAATACTTAACATCAGGTGTGAGGTGTGACGAAGGCTAAGAGTCTCCCCGCCGTCGTTCATAAAAAAAAAATGTTCTCTCCAAAAAACAAAAACGTGAAATAATATTTATAATTTTAATCTACTTGTGTTAATAAAACATATTTGTTTCAGCAATCTGGTCGACGACATCAACAGCAGCAGCAACCGGTAGTTTTCTTTGTTACCTAAACTTGTAAATTAACCTAAATTAATTTTTAAGTAAAACCTAAATTTATTTTTACAAAATAATATAGTTGATAGGTAGCAATGATATTGTATAATATGTAAGTAGCCTAAGTTACGTTCATAGCTTGAACGAATTAACCACGTTCATAGTAATGTGCGTTGAAATCTAACTATGACTTCAGACACATGGACAATTTGACAATTTGCCATTGTTTTACGCGCAAGTCGGACAAAAGACACAAAAAAGCACGGAAATGAATTGTTCATAGAACAACATTTTTATAATCGCAGAGTTGACACTCGAATGAAAGAAAGTACATAATAGTGAAATTAAACATAATCAAAAGGTAAACATATTAATTTATTGATTATTATTATTAAACACCATGAAAAAAATATGTTATTTTTTGTCACGTCACGTCATCACGCAAAACAAAAAATATTAATAATCTAAATCGGTTCATAAAAAGATAAATGGTCGAGAATCCGTATATCACGTTTTGGTGGCAAAAACGACGGTGTTTGTTAGATTTCCTGAAATCCACTGAATTTAAGAAATGGAACCAACTTGAGAACTACCTACTTCTTGATTAAGTCTTAAAAGCATTTCAATCGCTTTAGCAGTCTTCGAAGAATCGGTGTACACTCATAAAATATATACGTGATGAATTTAGTAATTAAATTCAAAACTGTAATAATAATGTTTGTTATTGATACACTTAATTTTTTCTTTAATTTCAGCAACCATTCGACGATGATACAGATCAGCAAGAGCAAGTAAGTTCTCCTTGTTTGTTAAGTTTGTTTCTTTATTTTGACTATTAACAGAGTTACTTACATGTTCATAAGTTTAATATAAGAGCAATTCTTTTTCATACGTTCGTCATTTTGATCCCCGATAAGTGGGAGCAAAGTAGGTCTTTTCTGTATGAGTATTTTTAGCGGGCAGGTATGAGATTTGAATTTGGAACACCATTCGTAGATAGAAATCGGAGGCAAGTTGTATGAATGATTGGCTGTACGCGCACGGGGACAATAAAGAAATGAGAAAATTTTGTTCGTAATCGGAAGGGATTTAATTTATTGTACTGTGCAAAAAAATACCATTCTACGTTAAGTTAGTTTGACATTATATTAACCCCTGAAACAGTAAAAATAGCAGCTATTAATAACGTCATACAACTACTTTAGAGTGTCTCTTATTTATTTTGTCATTGAAGGAGATGAAAATTAGAGTGTATCACACGAGAGCAGTGGCAATACTATTTTCCCCTTGGGCGATGTACTTTGGAATTTGAATTATGCGCGAAAATAAAACACTGCGCTCAGGAATCACTCGCTTCGTTCTGGATTCAAATATTTTTTCCACCTCACACGCTCGGAAAATGTTTTGTCATTCAATTTCTGCGTGGAAAATCGCATCTTGAGGCCTAGCGTGGTAAAGTACTTTTTTATTTATAACCTAAAAATATGTCCTAATGCGTTCCGAATTGCGATTCTTTTCCAATGAATAGTGCGCTATTGACTTTTTATGTTATATTTTATTATTTGATAGAATCAGGCGTTACTTGGCGGAAATCCATATCTTAGTAGAAAACGAAAAATATGTCGCGTAATTCCGCAAGAAAAAATGCAGATGCAGCCCAGTGACACACCTTGCACCTTCACCGACTACTCTACACGTGTTTCGCCCACACACGGAGCATCCTCAGGAGTTGTTAGACCGTGCCAATCTCAGCACCGAGTGACTCACTCGGTGCTGAGATTGGCACGGTCTAACAACTCCTGAGGATGCTCCGTGTGTGGGCGAAACACGTGTAGAGTAGTCGGTGAAGGTGCAAGGTGTGTCACTGGGCTGCATCTGCATTTTTTCTTGCGGAATTACGCGACATATTTTTCGTTATATTTTATTCTCATTTAAATAACTTTGAATGAATTTTAATACTCCCTTTTGGTTTTATAATATTATTTTAGTTCCTTAAATCATAAAAACAATAACAATAAGATTAAACTATTTGTTATAAGATTTTTTTTATTTAGGCTGAGTGAGATTTCACAACCTATGATTGGATTTCGGAACGTGACATAAACCATTATTTTTAAATTGTCTTGCACCTCATGTCAATGTCAAAATTTACCTAATCGTATTTATTGTTATTATAGGTAACAATTTATTCATATTTTAAATAACTTTGAACTAACTGTTACACTCCCTATATTATTATATTAGTTTTTTATATCATTAAAACAACAAGAATGAGGTATATTTAGATTTAACTTTTTGCTAAATGATTTTTTTGACCATGGAAACAACCTAAAAAATTTCCTTGCTGTTGTGAGGTGAAAAACTGTGTGGTGCGCTCGGCAGAAAAGTTTTCAACGTCTCGTACCTTTGAAACCCTCGCTACGCTCAGGATTCAATACTATGAATAATATTTATAATGGTATTCTACTTTTGTTAATAAAAATGTTTTTTTAGCAATCTGGTCGACGACATCAGCAGCAACAGCAGCCGGTAGTTTTCTTTGTTACCTAAATTTCAATTTATTTTTACCAAATTAAATAGTTAATTACTTACTTTTCCTTTGGAAAATATCATTAGAACTTAGTCAGCTTAGTCTAGCTAGTGTATTCAAGTTTTGCTATTTCTCGTTTTTCTTACTTACACTAAAATAAATTGAAACCCTTTCAAAAGCAACTGTATGAACCAATATCCACACGGCGATTTCATCGCGGCGTACGACGAATGACAATTGACGAGCAAAACGTTCGTCCAAGGCAAAACGTCAACGATTCGCCGCGAGACGCTAGCTGCAATACTATTGACACTATACTCGTATAATCCAATTTCACTGAGCTCTATTCAACAAATCAACTGTGCAGTAAGTTGTTGCGCATACGTGGTGATCCGTCGCGAGTCGTGACGATACGCGATGGCGGAATAATCGCCTTACTGTGGAGATTACCCGAGCGACGATAATTGGGCGGAATCGCTGCGAGGCGTGGAGGTGACGCCAAAAACGACAGTGTTTTCAAGATTGCCTGAAATCCACGGAGATTAATAAATGGATCCAGCTTGAGAAAAAAAATGTGATATTGTCAATCAGTGTACACTCCTAAAAAAAAAAAAGACGGGTTGCACTCCGGGAGTGCCGGCAGAAGTGAAAACTTGATTATTAACGTTGAGCATGTTTGATATTTTGGAATGGTTAGGGAATAATTTTGCACCAATTGCTTTATCAGTATAAAAGTACTATCATTTATGTGGTAGAATACAATATTCATTTATTGCGCTATCGTACACAAACATGACAAACCATATTAAAGTGAACGTTAAGTTAGGTAATAAGATATAAGAAAACATTAGTTATTATAGAGAATCGAAAAATATATATTGACAATAAAACAAGAGACAAGTAAAAGACATTATCAACAGTCTGTCGCTAAGCAACCGAGACCATAGTCAACCTGTCACCTCAACATTCTCCATCCGTCCTACGCTTTTTCGATCAGGTCACGTGTCCTGACGCGAGTTTAAGATTTTATACCCATTACAGAAAAAGTGCTCAACGCCGCTAAAGAAGTTTTCACTTCAAAAATATATACAAGTAATTCAAAATAAAAACTGTAATAATAATGTTTGTTGTTTATACACTACATTTTACTTTAATTTCAGCAACCATTCGACGATGATACCGATCAGCAACAACAAGTAAGCTTTTCTTGTTTGTTAAGTTTGTTTCTTTATTTTGACTATCAACAGAGTTACTTACATGTTCATAAGTTTAATATACATAAGAGCAATGCTTTTTCATCCCTTCTATTCGAAAATCGTCATTTTGTTCTCCGATAAGTGGAAAGTAGCTCTTTTCTGTATAGAGTTTAATCGGGCAGATATGAGATTCGAATTTGGAACACGATTCGTTCATAGAAATCGGACGCAAGTTGTAGAATGATTGGCTGTACGCGCACGGAGAGGCCCGCATAAACTGAAAAAAAAAGAAATGAAAGAATTCTGTCGTAATTGATTGTATTTTGCAAAAAATAAGTTCTTTTTTTATGAAGTACGGGGAGCCTCTTAGCCTTCATCATACCTGATGTTAAGTATTGATAAGGCTGAAGATGGAAGCGAGCCTCTCCCGGAATCCCCAATCACTGAGGAACTGGCTATCTTATCTTTAACTGCCGGAACACAACAATGCTGAAAACATTGTTGTTATGGCGTCAGACAGATAAGATGGTGGTAGCTAGCCAGGCGTACTTACAACAACACCAACCAAACCGAATACAATATGTACCCCAGCTGGGAATCGAACCCGGGACCCCTGGGTCTGATACCGGTGGTTGTACCACTAGACCACGGAGGCGGTTAATACGTTCTATTCTACGTTAAGTTAGTTTGACTCCTAAAACAGTAAAAATAGCAACTACATATTAATAAATTCATAGTGATTGGAGGATGTCTCCTTCAACGCACTAAGCAGCTGATACAGCGGGTGCAAAATGCTTGTGCAAGATACTGCTTGCCTATTCCCCGGCGTTGTCACGTTATCTTAATAAAAGTGATCTACTGAACATGGAGAGGAGACGAGAAATGCACTTTGCATGCCTATTGTTTGGAGTCATTAAAAACAAGAGCCCTTGCTACCTGCATGACAGATTAAACTTTTCTGAACGCCCTGAACGGTTGGCTATTCGTTTGAAGTGTCCATCACATAGCACAAGAGCGTTTCGAGGAAGCTTTCGATACTTAGCGACAAAGTGTTGGAATAATATTCCTCCGCCTATTAGGAATTCCGTTTTACACTTTTAAAATCTCGTACAAGAAACATTTACTGTATACTCAAAAGAATAGCTAAGTGTGAACGTCAGCTCGAAATGCCGTATATTTGGTTACATTAAAAATAATGATAACATTATTTAAATTTTAACTGTTCTCTTATGTTTATGCTTTATTTATTCTGTTTTAATTTGCGTTGCTATTTTATGTTTTAAAGATTTTATATTCAATAAGGAAAAATTTTGTTTATATAGTGTCTTGCATGTTTCTTTGCTCTCTAAAGGCATCTGCAGAAAACCAGTGCCGTGGTGACGGTAACGTTATCGTGGCTTATACTGAGCAGAGGCCTATTAGGTACATAGGTTAATATTCTTTATTTTTTATAAAAATGTTTTTGTGTATGTTCTACCTGTACCAAATAAACGCTTTCTATTCTATTCTATTCTATTCTATAAGGTAAATGCAGGTATTAACGACGTACGAACGAACGTATAATTTATTTTCTTGAATTTAACTATAATTGTTTTGGTGCGAAATAAAACGTAAGTGGACTGTATTAAATAGGTTATATAATGATAAAGTTCTAGAGTAATTGTTAGCAAAACGGTACAATGGACGCGACGTTTGCGTGCCCGGTCGATCGCGAAGTGCCGAACGGGGCCGCGGAATCCCCGCTCGCCGCTCAGCTAGTGACGTTTGTGCGTTTGCGCATGAACAATAATCAAAGTGTATTTTTATACAAATGAATATACAGTAATAATGATTATTTGTCCCTTAATTGTATTGTCTATACCAAAAATTTGTTCCACTCTGACAACCCCACAAAAAACGGTTTGTTTGTGCGCCCCCACGCAGCAAGTGCTTTAGCCATAAAAAGCGTTCTCGCCGAACGTAAGCACACACATTTTTTTCGTAAAAGTTTTTTAATCATTTTATGATATTTATGCCAACGCCTATTTGACGAAGTCGTTGCTTACTATATTCCAAATACAAAAGAAGCACGTTTCTTGTATTTTAATATGTTTGCTTTAAATAAAATCAATAAATATATTGCCGCGGTGATAGCTTCCAGGATTTGCCAATTGCTGCTATTTACCGTGCCCTCGGTAAAAGCAATAAGTGAAAGCTGAGTTTACTAGATTTTTATTCTAGGATACGGTATTATTTGTCAATAAAAACAGTGACATGATACTTTAAAATATCTAAAAGTAGTTTTGAGCCATTTCCGTGGTAAAGTTTATTAGCTAGAAATCTTAATTTTTGGCAAGAAACATCAAGCATAAAAATATAATTTCTTCTAAGTTCTTGAACAAAAAGGATTTTTTATTAGAGATAATATAGCCAGTTCCTAAGTGGTGAGGATTCCGGGAGAGGCTCGCTTCTATCTTCGGCCTTATCCATATTTAAGAACAGGTATGATGAGTCTCCCCGTTGTTCATAAAAAAGAGAAATAGCGCGTGACGCTGTCTTCCTTCCCCGTTAAGATGTGAGAAGGGCTGTGACATGATATGGAGCTTCGCGATTCGATAAAAGTTGCTTATGCTAGAGCTATAGATCCTTAGGTTCTTTACTTCCTTTGCCTTCCACTTTTCTTTCTTTAATGGATTTGACGAAATTTTCGTGTCGTTTTAGGCCACGCTATAGGGCCTTATTCACTATAACCACTTAGCGATTCTTTGCTCAGACCACGACAGTCTCGTTCTTGATGGTTACGACATTTTGAAAATTCGTAGTCTCCATGGCACTCCCAAATTATAATAATTATTATACAAAGTACGATAACTTTAAATTAGTAAGTACCTATCATAGAGAAAACGAATTTTCAAAAATGTCGTAACGTCGTACGAGGTTTGCGCGGTTTAAGCAAGAAATCGCTAACTGGTCATAGTGAATACGGGTCCAGGTGTACTAACGACTTTTGTCATGTGGATTTTCTCTTAATATTTTCATCATTACTCGTTGCTTCATTGTCTCTGTCCAGCTACTTTTTTTTAGCTAATCCAACTTTTCGAAAGATATGAAAATATCAAATTTTTGTATGGATATCTGTAGTAGTATGTAGAGGCAGACAGACAAAATCATATGTAAATGTATAACTATTTATTATTTTGTTTTAGCCACAAGCCAGGAGAAGATTGCAAACTCTAACATTGAAGGTATTGGTTATTTTTAATTAACTAGGTATAACAGGGTGACCATCATTTTTAACCGACTTCAAAAAAGGAGGAGGTTATCAAGTCGACTGTTTTTTTTGTTTTTTTTTTTTTTTATGTATGTTCCACCATAACTTCGCCAGTTGTTAACAGATTTTTAAAATTCTTTTTTTATCTGGAAGAAAATGGTTTATGTGTGGTCCCATATAATTTTTACGAAGATCTGGCTAGTAGTTTCTTCATAATCCTGAAAAATATCAATCACCTTTTGGCAAGTAGTCGTATACCTAGATGACATCATTGTTGTGTATGGGCTGATTTTTAGTGTAAGTAACGGCACATAATGTAACAAAAAAATCTGAAATAAAAACATTTTATAAAAAAAAAAGCATTCTACATTGCACTTCTATTAACTATATTTTTTTGGCCTTTGCTAACTAGCACCGACTCCAAAAGTTTTATTTTTTACTTTTTGAAGTCGGTTTGATTTTTTTTATAAAATGTTTTTTTGTTAAAATACTAATGCACACTTACGGCAAGTGAAAATAGGCATAGGATACCGGCCCGTGCGCTCTCTACGACCCGTAGGCTGATTATCTAACGGAAACTCGGTTGAGGAGGCCTACTCTCTAAGCCCGCGTCAACTAAGATACGGGCCTCCGTCCGTAAGTTTCCCGAAACTAAGGATGGAGCCTTCTCTCTATTGATTTCGAATGTACTAGTTTTGAACAAACGGCACAAACACATTGGGAGTAGGGACAATGTCAAAACGTATTCTCATTCACTCTTAGTTCGGGGCTCCGAACTAATAAGCTGTCCGTAGGTGATACGGAGTAGGAAACGTCCGTAAAGCTGTCTACACACCAAAGCCGCTGGCCCGGCGGCACGAACCCGGCGGGCAAGGCCGGCGGCCTTATTTTGAAACAAGCTTGCCGGCGCCGGCGGCTTGCGCCCGCGCGTGTTTCCCGGCGGCACACCCCGCTGCACTGCACAAGCTGTTAAAATTAGATCACTATCGTCCTTGTCCATTTCAAATATTGAAAATACGTAGGAATAATTCGTTTCGAATTATTACTTACACGCGCAATTTCTCCGAGCACTCGGCAATCACTAATATTGTGAACGACATGCCGCGACTGTCATGCCGCCGGCCAAGTTATCTGAATCGCAACATTCAGAAGCCGCCGGCACTAACCCGCCGGGTTAGTGCTGCCGGGTTTGGTGTGTAGACAGCTTCACTTAGGCCGAAACTACGGGTTTCGTGCTTAGAGAGTAGACCTCTAGTTTCTGTTCATTACTAACACCTTTTCATGCCGTATGACAGCCACAACAGTAACTGAAACTGAACTGAGTTGCCATGTGATAATCAGCCATCCGAATGCATTATCATAATAATAGATATTTATATAAGTAAGTTACTTACACTCCACTCTACTTACTTATAGTTATATAAGTAAGTAGAGTGGAGACCGCGTCTCGGCAAACGTAGTATAGGACGTCCTCAGGCACGGTGGAGTGATGATTTGCGCAAGACGGCTGGTAGGAGCTGGATGCGAGAAGCCGAAAACAGATCTCAGTGGCGTGCACTTGGAGAGGCCTATGTCCAGCAGTGGACTGCGACAGGCTGATGATGATGATGATGATAAGTAAGTTACTTACATAAAACTTACGAAAACAACTTGCAAGGTATGGCTCACCTAATGAGAGCTTTTCACGAGAAATAGTCAAGCGTTAAGGGTATTTTACTTACAAACTGAGCAAATCTTGTACTTAGTTTAGAATACTTCAATAATGGATATAAAAATTGAATTTTATAATTAGTGGGATTCAAACTCAAGACGCTTACTGTCGCGGATGTAAGCTATTTCAAAATAATATGGTGCATCCACACTGCAGTTACTCTTCGTGGACCAACATGGTGCAAGACGGTAACATTCGATAACAATCAGCAACATAATAATATTTAAGCACTAACATGTTGTTAACGGATGTTGTTCAGTGACATTGGGAAACGTTGAGCAACAAGAAGTGACTGTGGTGTGGATGCACAATTAGATAGACCTCAACAAAAATCATTACAAATAATGTAAAAAATACAAACTTCTTGTGTATAGCAAACGATGTTATTATTGCAAAATCAAATAGTTTAATATATTATTACGTAACGAAGTTACATACAAAGCAGGCAATGAAAACAATTATCCTTACGAGTTACTTCTGTGGAATTTCCTGACAGCCCTGGACTTACGCAGACTCCATGTTCCGAGTAATTTTTAAGAAGGTAACAATGTGAAAAACAAAACAAACGCAAAGCTAATGGCGTCACCACCGTATAGCACTGATTGGTTTGAGTCATGTCAAAACTTGACATACTTCGTCATCTCAGCCACATAACACCCACTGCTTGGTATAGGCCCTCCCCCAAAGGGGGGGTTTGTATAATCGCCACGCTTGGCAAGCGGGTTGGCGATCGCAGTAAGGCCAAGTTTGTAGGAGACGATGCTGGCCGTCTCCTGAAGGCTGAGTCCCTTATTTGTCTTTTACGACACCCACGGGATGAGAGGGGTAGTGCTATTCTAAACCGACACTACACAGCGACATACATTTCGACAATTAATTATTTACAAAAACATTTTATAAAAAAAACTTTAAACCGACTTCAAAAAGTAAAAAATAAAACTTTTGGAGTCGGTGCCAGCCAGGGCATTCTACATTGCACTTCTATTAACTATATATTTTTTTGGCCTTAGCTAGCTAGCACCGACTCCAAAAGTTTTATTTTTTACTTTTTGAAGTCGGTTTAAAGTTTTTATTATAAAATGTTTTTATTTCAGATTTTTTAGTTACATCATGTGCCGTTAATTACACTTAAAATCAGCCCATACGCAACAATGTCATCTAGGTAAACGACTACTTGCCAAAAGGTGATTGATATTTTTCAAGATTATGAAAAAACTACTAGCCAGATCTTCGTAAAAATGATATGGGACCACACATAAACCATTTTCTTTCAGATAAAAAAAGAATTATAAAAATCTGTTAGCAACTGGCGAAGTTATGGTGGAACATATATAAAAAAAATAAAAAAAAATAATACAGTCGACTTGAGAACCTCCTCCTTTTTTTGAAGTCGGTTAAAAATAAAGTATTGGGTTCACATGGTGGTGGCGCCATTAGATCTTAGTTTCCCACCCTATATGATAAATAACTTGTCTATAGGTGAAAGAACTAGGTATAAGGCTTGAAAAAAAATATATAAAATAACACTGAGACCCACTTCGGCTAAAAGTGATTGTATGGAAAAAACCCTACTATTACAAAAAGTAAACGTGAATTACATTGTCTGTTTGTGTTTTCTAGGTCGTACACGACAAAGAAGATGATTACAATCAAGTAAGACGAGTTTAAAACGTTGATTAATTCCTTCTAACATTCTTACTTCATGTCAAAGGTGGATAGGGGTTTTCTTTCATGTTTCATCTGTTTTATGTTGTCTTAAATCATCAGCATTATGTGGATATTCATCATTATTTCTGTCTCGATACATTTTCTAATTTTATTTTTCAATCAGGAGGTTGTGATGCAATATAATCATATAGCTATTTCTTTGTCCATCTTTACCATTCTGAAGCAAATAAATATCGTTATCTGGAGCTTTTTTTGATGAACTACGGGGAGACTTACATTCATCATCCTGATGTTAAGTAGTGATAAAGCTGAAGATGGAAGCGAGTCTCTCCCGGAATCCTCAATCACTCTATCCTCTGAGGAACCGGCTTTCTTATCTCTAACTGCCGGAATACAGCAATGCTGACAACATTGTTGTTATGGCGTCAGATTTAGATAAGATGGTGGTAGCTAGCCGGGTGGACTTACAACAAGTCCTACCACCAACCAAATTAGTGTACACAGTCGCCTGTAGATTTGGGTTCATCGTTGAATACAGTGTTACAGTATCAGTACCCCTATTACGAGTTTGCTTAACATGACATTTACAGGACTCGTGAGCGTAGAATATCGGATACACTGCTCATGTCGGTAAAACAGTCGCTAAATATGAAAGAGACAGAGCTACATTTTACATTAACGTTTACTGTAACGTCGAGTTTGCCAAACTCGTAATAAGCCTACAGTCTTATTTGATCACATCCACAAATTACTTATGTTTCCATTAACATCAAGTGATATTTTGTCAAAATCGTCATCATTTATTATCACCAACTCGATGTCCTCTGCTGGGTCATGTGATCATTGGTCATATTATAGCTTTTCTGGGTCAGAAATCTGTCTCTCTTCGCATAATATTAATTTGCTTGGATTCAATAATGGCTTGGTTTGTAAAATCGCAAGGATAACGAGATCAAATAATAATATTTTTTATTAAGCGTACAACTTGAATGTGGTATATAACGCTTAGAAGCTATTTCTTCCGAACAACTATGTTGGGTTTTCATCTGGGCAAAAGTAGACAATAAAAAATGGGCAGCAGCATACGTATTTTGTTCTTTCGATTCACGCCGTCGTTTTTTTTAGAGACCGAGATCGAGAAACTCTAGAGAGGAGGAACGACGCGACAGAGATGACGACGAAGATGATGATGATGATGACGTAAGTAATGCTAAGTCTTAGTCGTAAGTAATGTTGGTCCCGGGTGTTTTTGCTAAAAACTACTAATCCATATTGAACCTGCGTAGTGGGTCATGACCAATTCTCCCTGTCCATTGATACAGAAAGCTAGTGCACATTCTAATCATAAACAGTAATTGCACTTAGCCGATATGACGCACTCACACACACACCGTTTGTTGACAGTGCAAAGCGTGTTTAGACTGGCCAGTGGTTCAACAGTGGGGATTATAATATATGTTCGATAATGATGATGAAATATTTGGAAGGCAAATTAAGCAGTTCGTCCCAACTGGATTTACAGGTTTAGTTATTCTCCACTATGCTAGGCTGCTGTTGTAAGTTATTAAAAAAATTGGTAATCATTAATCCTGTATAGGACAAAAAATGGATGCTGATGAATGTTCTTGGGCATGTCATTAAATCGCCAAAGCCATAAAAAGTGCTAAGACGGCTCTTTATTTGTATTGTAAAATCCTCGGCAATTTTAAATGGCTAACTTATTTTTGACATCAGCAATGTCTAATCTAGAGACTTATATAAGATTATATATAATTCCGATAAGGGAAGACCATAGCTCAGCTGAACTAGCATAACAAGTACATACAAACAGAAGACTCTTTTAATTTTCGCTTTGCTTTTGTCGATGGGAAGATCTAGGTCTTCGTCTGGTAAAAGGACGATTAACTTATCAATATTTCTAGTGATACGAATAACAACAGCTATCCTTAAACAATTTAACAAACTCGATAAGTCTACTTTTAATAATCATCGAAGTTCAGAATGAGTTCGAAATCTTTTAAATAGTGCTCATATTATGGAAATCTGATTACCAAACAATATTTCTATTTTAACCAGCATGATCATCTAAACTAAAACATATAACATAGCACCACAAAATGTAGCAATTTAGTGAAATAAATAAATTGTATTCATCAAAACTTCTACACAGAGATATGATCGTCGTGAGCAAGATCGTGATAGGCGGTATCGTCAACAAGATAGAGTAGACCAGGACCAAGACCGACGTCAGCGATACCAAGACCAACGCGTCAGTCAACGTTATCAATACCAGGATAGGAGAGAACAAGATAGACAACAGCAGGATAGACGTGTTCGTTATCAGGATAGGAGAGAGCAAGAGCGAGAACGATTTGAACAAGAGAGACGTCAGCGTCAACAGGAGAGACGACCAATTGAACAGGGTGATGGTGATGATGATCGTCGCGTGGATGATGCTGACGATCAAGCACTGAGAGTAAGTAAACTGTGTAAAGCAAAGTTATTGGTAGTCACCAAAGGCACAACCTGAAGTAACAATACCTTAAAAACGATTATGAAGATCGCAAAGAATAGAATGTATGGGATAGACATATTTCTCGTAAGCTGCATTGAATCACGTGGTAAATTTGTCAACATTAACAAATTTTGATATAGAGACGATGACGAATATACTATGTCGTTTCGCTACGAAAGAATGTTACTTTGGGGAGGCCCCTTGGTGTGGCGGTTAAGGACCCTGGCTAAGAAAACAAAGGTTTCCGAACCCCGCAACCCCGTCCTCCTGAAACACGTTAGAATTATTACATTAAAATTTGGTAGGCAGCAGCGGCGAAAGATCCATACAAACCGATTTCAATCAGCTTCCGTTTAGGACATCCCATCCGACCGATCCACCATACAGTTAGGAGACTTTTTGGAGTTTTTGAAGTGAAAACTTGTTAGCGGCGTTGTGCACATCAGTTTTAAATTTTTGGGATGGGTAAAAAATGTTAAAGTCGCGTCAAGACACGTGATCCTGATCGAAAATTCGTAAGACGGAGGGAGAGTAGAACGCCAGCGCGGCGTAGAAGAGGAAGTAATATGCCCCTCTCTTTCTACCGCGCGGCGAAAATGCTGTTTCGTTTAAGCGGTTTTCACTTCTGCCAGCACTCCCGGAGTGCAACCCGTTGTTTTTTATTTTAGCCCGGCTTATCGTCACATTAATACGAACACTCGCCAATGGTAGACAGGCACCCGAATCATTAATACTTAAGAAACAGCTATTTAGTGACATACATAGTACAATCTTTGCTTAGTTTGGACAAAACCCAAGTATGCACCCAACGTAAAATAATAAGGACTTAATTATCTTAATTTTTAAGGTCATACTCGTGACACTTTTTGTTATATTTATGGAAAATGAAATTTTCCACATCTAGGTATTAACTTTTATTTTGTAAATACGAGTATATTAAAACAATTAAAATCATAAGAGAACATTTGATCAGTATTGGGTAACCTTATAGCAGGATATTTACTGTCAGATCAGAACAGAATTGAAACCGAGAGGATAGAATGCAATATAAAATACTGACACCACGCGTCACAAAACTAGCGACCGGCAGGCTGAGTATTTAACGGAAAATCGGGTCACTCTCAGTTTCGTCCTGTCATTACTGTCACATTTTCGTACTGTATGACTGCCACAACAGCGACGAAACTGAAAAACTGAACTTAGTTTCCGTTAGATAATCAGCCCTCCGAATCGGCAAGAACCGCTGACCGGCAAGCAACTGGCCAACATCGCACAAATGCAGGCGTAGGGAAGCAAAATCACTGGTGCCGGGTTGTAACCGGGCTGGAAAGAAATAACCGGTCAGCTATTTCTTTTCTAGGGTGTGTGTGACGATGAACCCGGATTCTATTTTTTTTTTAATGGACGACGGGGAGACTCTTAGCCTTCATGTTAAGTACTGATGGCTGAAGAAGAAAGCGAGATTTTCCCGGAATGCTCAATCACTGAGGAACTTGGCTATCTTATCTCTATCTGCTGGAACACAACAATTCTGAAAACATTGTTGTTATGGCGTCAGACTTAGATAAGACGGTGGTAGCTAGCCAGCTATTCTGTAGGTACTTAACTATTCTACCTAGATCAAAATAGAAGCGGTATAGGTCTGTGGCGGCGCTTAGCTAGACCAGTCAAACACATATTAGAATCAGGGTTCATCGTCATACACACCCAAGAAAATAAATAGCTGACTGTCGGAAGGTTTGTATTGCATTGCATTCTAGCCTCCCAGTTTTATTAAACAACAGACTATAAGTGCCTTTTCACACGTCCCGGTTGCCGGGTAGCCGGCGCCGACTGTCCGGTATCACATTCAGCTTTCACACGAGCCGATTTTATATCCAGTACCGTTTACTATCGACGCCAGTACAGTCGCGTAGTGACTACGCGTACGCATACATAATTAAATTTTCACTCTTCTCTAAAAATGGAACGTGAACAAATAATTGCAATGTGGTGTTTGAACCGAAGATACCGCCGCCAGAAAAGAAAGCCAAGAAATTATTGGGTTATTCCGATTAACATGAAAAGAGAACAATGTGGAGCATTCTACACCTTATTTCCAGACCTACTAAAATATAACATGTTTACATCAGTTATGTAAACTAGAAATTAAAATAAAATTAAGTACCTACTGACTTACCAAATGCGTTTTTTTCATTGTCGTCTATTTCTTCAAAGTTGTTTTTTAATAATACACAGACTTCTCTCCAGCCTTTTTTGTTTCATTTTTATCTTTATATTCTGAACAGGTTTTATCCCATAAAACTGGTCTAGCTTCCACTAAATTTATTAGTAATTCAATATCTATCTCCATTTTACAATTTTCGCATAAAGTGATAGGACGATACGAGGGTGTGAGAATAAACGACGTGCGCGTGCTCTCCCTGTGATTGTACCTGGGCGACTGCGCGCCGGTGCGTATGAAAGCATGCTGCGTCTTCCATACACCACTACGCGTCCGGCCGCCGGCTAACCGATATCCGGCGATCGGGCGCATAGTGGTGGATCCGGCGAGCACCCGGCGACCGCCTGCCCAGTGAATTACGCCGGTACGTATGAAAGCTAACGTACATGGCCATACACTTCGCCGCCGGGTACCCGGCGCCGGCTACCCGGCAACCGGGACGTATGAAAAGGCACCGGTGGATTCGTGGGTCCGACGCCGGTGGGATGAACGATGACCCGCCTCCTCCTATTTTCAGGGGATTTGGAGAACTGGGTGAAATGGTTCCGATTAGGGAGACGAGACTGATCACCCGTCCGGCTTTGCTGGCGTCCCCGCCTCCTCCAAATAATAAAATAATAATCAGTAGGTCTGTGGTCGCGATAATATGATACAGCGATTTACCGATTCTAGGCTCTCATCACTGAGTTATTATATACTAACGTATTCTCATATTCCTTTGTATTAAGATTATGATTCGAGATATTAATACTGTAATATTTAAGTTGCGGTGGTTTGAGTTTGGGAAACATTGTTTTTTTGTCCAGTTTCGTCACTTAACTGGCTAAGTTTTTTTCGAGCAAATAACATTGTGAACACATAAATTGATAAATAACTTTTTATTTTTCAGAACAGCCAGTTGGACTACTTGGCAAAACAATTGGATTATCTTTCAGCTGTAAGTTTTATTTTTATAATTTTACAATATGAAGATTCACCTTGATGACACGCTAACTTCATGAAACTTGTTTCTATACCGTCAAACTGTTTTTTTGTAATTATAAAAGTAACTTATTGGAAAATCTACTGTATCGAAGAGATGATTATTATTTTTTTATATTAGATGATATGTTTTTTTTCTATTCATTTGTTTGTTGCGCACCAACTACCCTCATCCCTTCTACCAGGTTTTGTGTCGTATGGGTTGCCTGGAAGAAATCGCTGCTAAGCGATAAGGCCGCCCTTTGTACAACGAATTTTGTTCAATGTTTTTTCTTTTATACATTTATTTTCTGTCTGTGTGTGTGCAAATAAAGTGTTATAAATAAATAAATAAAAGACTTCCATCTGCCCGCAAGTCGCAGCCCAAGCTGAGGGCTCACGATGCGATTAGTAATGATGTGCAAAATAACAGAAAACTTCACGGTAATTGTAACTTTAAATCGGACATGCAGACACTTTATGCTAATTGTTTACATATTGGTTCTATTAAGTTGATATTTTGTTAAGAGAATGCATAATACTATTTTAATTTTCAAACAAATCAAACCCCTTAAAAATACAAAAAATCAAGATTATTATCAAAGGGGTTACATAATATACCTACTATTGGAAATTGGTTTAATTAGTTAATTAGTGGACACCAATAATATTTGGCATCGTGTAATTTCATTTCTCTTTAATCGCTAATAGTTATTTACTAGGAAGTGATTTTCGCCTAACCTGCAAAACCGGTCTCGCTCATTGCTATCTAGCTTCGGTCGTAGAGCGCCTTAACGAGTTTACATAATTGCGTGTGAAATAAAGTCTGGACACATCTTCCTACCGATATTGAGACACAAGAATAATTTAAAAAATGCCCTGGGCGAGGGCGACATGAAACTGGTTGCTTTTTTCTAGTATATTTTCTTATTTAATATTTATCACATAAAAATTGCGTGGTTAAATGCAAAATTAAATGGTTATCATTAAAAAATCTGTGTTTCAGAAATATCAAGGCCGAGGTGTAAGTTAAAATTTCTTAAACATTTGGTATGTATTTAAAAATATTTTAGTTTACTATCTGTAGTTAATAGGTACTATATGTTTTTACTACTAACATAATTTCACTTTTAAAAGACTCAATTAAATAGCTACTTAACATAAAATGTTGATTTCATTTTAGGTGCTTAAAGTAGCTTACGTAAGTATAAAAAACTAAGAAATCTTATACCACGCTTGTGTCTTAAAATATTTTTTATTAAATGTCTATTTTTGGTATTTCTAGATGGATATTTATTAGTGTAATGGTCCATTTGTAGTAGGTACTTTTGCCTACCGCACTAGGGATTGTAGGTTTGACGTCCATCCTGGGGGTCAATTCTGCAATTTTTTTTGTCATAATCGTATCTCAATGGTGTTTCTCAAAAGTAGTGTTTATTTACACTACTGTTGTAACAAGAACTGTGTAAAACAGCACTACCATTGGAACACCATTGGAATACGATTGTAACTAAGCATTAGCAGAATTGGGCCCCTGGAGAAACGATCTCGTAAAGAACATTTGTGTTTGTTCTGTGTTTAAATTCTACTAATATTATGAATGCGAAAGTATGTCAGTCAGTTTGTTGGATTTTTTGTTTGTTACTCTTTCATGAAAAACTACAGAACCGATTTGGATGAAATTTTATTAAAACATAGGCTACTTTTTATTCCGATATTCCCATGGGAACGGGAAGCACGCGGGTTAAACCGCGGGCCGCCGCTAGTTTTTAATAAATTCATTTGTTCTGATTTCTAATTGATACAGTGCTAAGCTGATTGATTATATTAAATGAAAATTTTTTTTTATTATATTAACTACGGGAAACGCATATACTTCATTATAATTGATGTTAAGTGATAAGACTGAAGGTGGAAGTGCCTCCCCCAGAATACTCGAACATTGAGGAGGCTATCTTATCTCTAACGGAACTACGGAACACAACAATCCTGATAAATATTGCTGTTATAGCGTCAGACTTAAATAAGATAGCCAGTTCCTCAGTGGTTGAGGATGGTGGTAGCTAGCCAAGCCGACTTTCAGCAACTCTTACCACGAATTCAATTTGTACCCAACTGGGAATCGAACCCGGAACCTCTGGATCTGATACTGGTGGTTGTTACCACTAGACCACAGAGGCGGTTAATGTTTTTAGCATTCAAAGTTGTTTTATTTCTTTTTTTGTACTCATACAATTATTACATTAGCATTATTTTACAGGTCCCACCGGCTCTGTCAAAATCGGTAAATTTTACTATTATTAATAATTTCAAAATTGTCTTACATTTTTCCAAAATTGCTAAAGTAATAATCATATTATTGTTTTTTCCATTCTTTTTAGCGTCTAGGTGAAGTTCACAATCTCGGGGTGAGTAGGCCTTCATACCGTGGTGCCTTCATACCGTGGTGGCATCCTTGGCGGCCCGGCATTAGATCGCTGGAGCTCGAGATAGTAAATTTTTGGTCATCAGTCCTGTGTCCGACGACCATTGCGAAAGCTGCATAACCGCTACAACCACACGCCGTGCACGTGAACCACTGCGCCGCCAAGCGCTTCTAATAAATATTTTTTTATCACTACATAATTAAATATTTTGGTTGGGTTGAGGCCCGCCGAACCAAAATCAGGGTAGGTATACTTGGCCCTTTACTTCAAAAAAGTTGAAGACCTAAGAAGACCTTGGGTGCAATTGCGTAATCGTATTCATTTGACAGTTCATATCGTATTCAATCGGCTGCAATTTGTATGGAATGACATACGTTATGCTTGTGATACAATATGAACTGTCAAAGGAATACGATCACTCTTACGCAATCGCCTAGCTTGTCTAAGGGCTAACAAATCTAACAACCTCTAACAATGCACTTAAAATGCAGCAAGCTGAACACGGATCAGCTAGTATTTATTATAATTTTTATGGATTATTTTACTAAATTTACTGTTATCCTTTTTTTCAGTCTCTGAGCTTCGCTTACGTAAGTTATCACTAACAATTAAACAACACAAACTTTGAAAATTATATCTAAACCATCATGTTATTTCCATACTTTGCAAAATTGAGAAAAAAGAATAAAAAACCAAATAAAATAAAAAAATTAAGAACGTCAAAAATAAAAGAGTTAAATAATTTTTACAAAAATCCCCCGGCTAAAAGTGAAACAAATTACAAACGCGAGAAAAATCCCCTTGAGCTGCCATTACCTGCCGCAGGGTGCCCTTTCGGTCGTATAATGTTTTTAGTTTTAATGTCGCGCGGTGTCTGTGTTTTGACGCAAGGACGAAGGGGCTGCACTTCCCGGAGCGCCGGAGACGTGTATTTCCATATGTATGCTTGCATGTGCTTGCATGCTTACTTTGCACGCTTGCTTGCTTGCTTGCATACTTGCTTGTATATTTACTTGCATGCTTGATTCCATACTTGCTTTGCGTGCTTGCATACTTGCTCGCTTGCTTGCTTTCATGCTTGCTTTGCATTTGCATGCATGGCATGTATGCATTGTATACTTTTAACATTATAGTACATATTATAAGTATTTGAAATATCTTTTTTTTGCGATAAAGATTGATATGCAAATAAATCTTATGATTAGTTATCATTATAGTGAACACATTTATGCAAAAAAAAATATACTGAAATACCATTATAACAAAAGAGGTTATCGGGAAAAAAAGTATGCGTTATGATTTATTCTGTATGAACGTTATGCGAAATGATTAGTTTGCCAAAAAACGCTATGCAGCCCTTAAATATACCTTTCTGTTTTATGGATCCGAATATGGACCCCCTGCCGTACCTATTTTGTACATACTTTGCAGATGTGATCAGAGAGATGGCAATGGCGGCACCCGACGAATTTTTCTTGCGTTTGTAATTTATGTCAATTTAAGTCGGGGGATTTTTGCCCACGAGTCTTAAGTAACGTAAGATCTCAGAACTAGGAATTGTTTTGTGCGTAAGATGCTCCTTCTACCCTCTATCAACAGTGTGGCCTCTACCGAACAAACAATTAACTTCAATGTGCATGCATGTAGTTCCTGTTTTTGCTACCAAATTGTTTTTGGCGCTAGCGTCATAACAACACGCGGCGTCTCACTCTCGCACCTAGGTAGGAGAGCGAGAGAGTGAGACGCCGCTATACGAATCATCAGCGAGCGATAAGCCAGCAATCACATACGTAACGTAATACCATTTTTATTTTGACGTTCCGCAACGATCGGGCGATAATTGATAATTTTTAGGTAATAGTCCTGAGGAGCTACATTTTTCTATACATTTTTTGATATTACGTGCTCGATACGTCCTCGATAATATTTCGAACGCTTTTCGTGCTAGCCCAACTGTGTGATATGCATTACTTTTACGTGTATTCCATTTACATTATCATCATACCACTAACGATAAATTAATAAATAAAAACAGATTCCTTACCTTAAATTCAAGTTTGCTAGAACGCTTCTATAAATATAAAACCAATATATTTTTTTCTTATTTTATAATTATTATTTCTTTTACCTTCAGGTTCCACCAAAATCAAACTTCAAAGAGGTAAATATAGTTCCCACTTACATATTATTTGACGCTAATCTAACTAGAATGTTAATATTATAATATTGAAAGAAAGAAAGAAAATACATTTATTTAGGACAAATTACATGTTAACGAAAGGCAGTACACACAAAGAACATTAAAAATTTGTCCCAAAACGGTCACGACTCAGCATAATGCGTGGTCTTACGACCCGCGCTGGTCTTCCGTCGTGACCGGTTCGATGACGTTCCGGACAACAAAAACAAAACAACATACCATACTACAATTTAAACAGACAAGTAAAATCAATTTAAAAAAAGAAACGCAGAAAAATATTAATTAACAAAACAAAACGATCACAACACAACGATATCTGCAGATCAACGTTATATTGATGTGATGAACCTAGAAACAAAACACTAAATGGCTATAATGTGATTATAGTATTTATGAAACTTCAACTTGGTTCGAATAAATGGCCCATAATAAATTATATCAACAGATTTTCTGTTCTATCTTTTTTTGTTCGGTCTTACACTAACACTAAAGCGAATGTAAGAAACTTCGCATCCAATGTACGCTGCTCCTTAATTGACTAACCGTACCTACCTGGATCATCTTACTTCCTACTAATATTATAAATGTGAAAGTTTGGATGGATGGATAGATGAATGAATATTTGTTACTCTTTCACACAAAAACTACTGAACTTGATTGAAAATTGGAACACAGATAGTAGAAGCCTGGATAAAAACATAGGTAGGCACCTTTATCTGATTCCCACGGGTACGGGAACCACCCGGGTGAATCCACAGGTGACCGCTAGTTATGAATATATGCACAGGACCGATCGTTGTGGAGATCCTTGGGAGAAGCCTATACCCAGCAGTAGGTGTTATGTAGCTTAGACGACGACGACGTAACTAAAAAAAAAGTTATATAAAATCTAAACTATTTCAGTATTTGGGCCTTTCGCAACCTAACGTGAGTAATTTTTACTATGGTGATCATACTACAAAGCTTTTTTAATTGTACTTTTATACGTGAAAACACATATAGGTAGGTTAGGTTAGGTTAAACATCTATCTGACCGAGACAATTAGGCGCATGACAGTTAAGAAATACATAAAAAATCTAACTAAAAAGCAACATTTCAGGAAACGTTATTCAATCAGTTAATCACTGTAGCGCTTATAAATCACATAATAAGAGAAATACGGTGAGAGAACTGGGCTGCAGGTGCCAAAAGTGCAAAACCACAGTCCTGTCATGCGCCTAATTGTCTTGGTCGTGTACTGTAGTAGGTCGTAACATCATTTTTTTCGAGCACTTCGCAGTAACTACTTACCTAATAGGTTTTAGGTACTCTTAAATAGCTCTTTGAAGATACGTACATCTTATGTTTTGGCGCGCACTGTTCATTGAAATAAAACAACTTTTACGGATATCAAACGCGCTATATTTCCACGAACTAAGTTGTAATTGTCCGTATTTTTTGTTTTTTTTTTTTAAGTTTTTTAGGGGTTTTTTGATTTTCCCGACGTTTCGGTACCTTTACAGCTGCCGTGATCACGGGATGACCACGGCAGCTGTAAAGGTGCAATTACAACAATTACAACTTAGTTCGTGGAAATATAGCGCGTTTGATATCCGTAAAAGTTGTCTCTTTGAAGATTTTCATTCGTAGGTAAGGTTTTAAGGTTTTTAGATTAGTTAAGGTTTCAGTTTAGGTACTATTAATTAAAAAAAAGCCTTTTACGGCTTCACGCAGCCCCAGAAAAGAAAACGCAACGTACCTTTAATCGAACTTGTAATTAGATGCAGTAAAATTACAGATAGAACTGTCATTTCGTAAAATAATGTGGCCTTCCTAAGTCTACTAGTGAAGAGAACAAAAATCAACTGAACGAATTCAATTGGTTTGGTTAGTAGGTAATATTTTTGTCCGGTTCTTAGTTAATAAATTAGCTAATTTAATTATTCAAGGAAAATAAAATATGTATCATGATAAAGTTATTTCCTGAATTCAAATAACTAGGTAATGATTAATTTTAAATAAAAGAAAAATATTAGAAACAATCAACTCGGCCACAAGTGAATTCTCAGATGGGACTCGAACCCACGACCTGTGGAAATCCGGTCCAATGCTCTAACCACTGAGCTACCGAGACTTGGGGACCAACGTCGAAATTCTCCAATACTTTTATATTTTTAATACGCTATAGGCCAGCGTTGTCACATCAATGCTAAGAATATCCTTGTATTCGAAAGAAACATGTTTTCAGACGTTTTACGATCGATTAAGATGCAACAGCCAATAATTTATTAATTTTGAGTAGGTATTTGCATTTTCAATGCTATTTTTATACTTATGATAATTTTTAAATAGAAAAATATAGGAAAAAATCATCTCGGCCACAAATGACCTCAAATAACTAGTTGCCATATATTATAAATGTTAATATTATGATAGGTACAAACATTTTATTTCAATTCAAATACATCATTTGTTGAAAAAGTATATTAATAACGAGAAAGGATATAATAAATAACAAATGAACTAATTATAATTAATTAGGAAAAAAATTAAGATATTTTTGTTAATTTTTTGTATAAATAACAGACAAGAACAGATAATAACAGACTGCCGGATTCCCTGTGCACCACTTGTCAAAATATTAATTCACGAAACCAAAGTTCCAGTAAATGCGCATACTAAAATAGGACACTAATAATGTTGATACTTTGATTATATTTTTTACTATGCATTATTTCAATAGACATCCATACTAATAAGTATGACATAGGTATGTAATTATGTCACAGTAGTATTTAAATAAAACTTGTGCAAGTAATTCTTTCAAAATATTAATGATATTTGGCAACACAACGACACTCTAATAATATAACTGATTCATAGATTTCATAGTGAAAACCTACACATTTTTTACATTCCGATTTCCGAATAGTTAATTTAATATCAACCAATTTTTTAATATCATAACCAATTTTTAACTGAGTGTAAATTAAACAAACTATTATTTTGTCACGTTACTATTTTCACTTTGTCAGAAAGTGGGCACACTGGAGTTGTCATTTTACTACATCTAATTACGTGGCGGGTATAGGAAATTTAGGAACGTTTTAATAACAGATTTTTTTATTTTATTACAGGTGCCACTTAACAGATGGGTAAGTTTCACTTGTACATAATTATTATAGCGCAGCCTCTCCGGATTAGTATAAATATTAGATTTGAGGAACTTGATGGCGCTGTGGTTCGCGCGCTCAACTTTTTTTGTATGAGAATCTTTTACGCTTCCCTCGCCCCTGGGTGAAGGGACGATTCCTCTCCAGGACCCTTATTCACTATGACCACTTAGCGATTCCTTGCTCAAACCACGCCAATGACGTGGGTACTTGTATTTGCCATTTTCAAAATTAGTTTTTTCCATGATACTCACAAATTATAGAATCACTGTACAAGTACAAGTATAATAACTTTAAAAAATTGTAAGTGTCATAGAGAAAACGAATTTTGAAAATGTCTGAAGCAAATACCACATTGGCGAGGTTTGAGGCAAGGAATCGGTAAGTGGTCATAGTGAATACGGGCCCTGCCAGCGTAGCATGCGCACCGCGACTAGCTGTCGACGCTAATCTCGCAATGTCTGTCCCGCTCATATCAGTACGGTGTGAGTGGGACAGACAATACGCGTCGAGAAAGCTTTGTCGAGGTTCTCATTCTACGCAGGCTGGCCGTCATTGGTCACTCACGGGGTACAAAGGTATCAGTCGCCCCTACGACCAGACTAGATAAGATATTTGTGGATATGCCTTGGATTAGGATACCAGTATTAGTATTTGTGATGTATCCAACGGCTAAGTTTAAAAGTGGCTTGCTACAACCGGGTCTGTGGGCTATCCTAATTCAAATAAACGGTGACCCACTGCTGGGTATAGGCGTCTCCCATAACATGCTCATAATATTACGGAATTTCATTACAGGTTCGAGGATACTTAGTGAGTTTTATTACTCTTTCTTAGATTATCTAATTATTATTTTGTATTGTGAGTTTAAAAAAAAGTCAACGTCTCCATATAAGTGGTATAACTCAATCGCTAAATACGCGCTTAGGCCTCTGCCTCGAATCTAGCGGGCAGCGGAGCGGCGGCGGCGCGACTATGGAAACGCTCGCCCCGCACCACCCGCGCACCGCCGTTTTCGATAGTCGCGCCGCCGCCGCCCCGCTGCCCGCTAGATTCGAGGCAGAGGCCTTAGTGTGGCAACGATTTTGGCATTCGGTCCCTTGGTCTATCTATAATCGGCGTGCAACGTAACTATTCTGTGGCGCAACGCAACCGATAACGATGGAACTTCGTCGAAGTAAATTGAATGTGATTTTCGATTTACAAAATGAAACCTTACCGTGCATTTGCACTGCCAAAACGTTTACACGAAAATATGTTGTAAATGTACGGTCTGTAGCGCTAACATAAACACGATATAGCACGATAAAGTTTCACTGTCCCGCGTGATAGTGATTAAGGCTACGAAAGTTTAAAATATTCTCTAGCTAGGTGGCCGTAACATGTTTTTTGTAAATGTTTTGCAGTGCAAACTCACTGTTAGCGAACAATTCAGAACAAAATTGATTGAAAAGGGTTTAAACCTTTTGGCCTCGTCTCCGGTCCGGTGTTTTTTTTTCCAAATTGCGTCTCATACTACGGACTCGGACGAGGCCTTTGAAAATATTGGATAAGTTCTCAAATTATTTTTTTCATTCTCCAGAGACAAGAAGAAGATCGTGAAGAAGACGAAGAAGAAGATCAGCCTGAAGAATAGTTTTAAAGAAAATAGTGTTCCTAGTATTGATAATAAATAAATAAACTACCTATATACCTACCGAAATGACTGGCTAACGAAATATGGACAGAGATCTAGTTTGTTATAAATTAAATTATTATTACCTATTTTAAAAATATTTGATAACTTGCAAAATAAACCGTATGGCTGCAGCATCCCTGGCATTTTCTTTTGGGTGAAAAAACTAATTATTATTTTGATCAAAGTCCGGCCGATCAGAGAATTCGCTTCAGAGGCCGGCGACCGGTAAGCTCCATACTAGCGTAATACCAAAATGATTTGCAAATAAAGCATTATTTTTGAACTTGTGATGTTATTCGGCTTAAGACAGTATTCATCTAGGTCGCCATTTAAAATATAATCCTTTATAATGTCATGATTTTTCTATTTATCGTAAGATTTTAAAGCTGTTTATCATAGCGTATAATTCACATCTCAAATGCCTTCGCCATAAAAAAACAAATAAAAAAAAACAAGTACAATGGCGGTGGAAGGGGGAGCGATAAGAAGACGCGCCGCAGAGCGGTCGTTCGGGGTACATTCTGACTCCAGCAGCCGAGCTGAACAGTCATAGGGAGGACCTCTGCCATAGCTACGATCTTAACATATCAGAAGTGTGCCTTATCCACTCCCACATCAAAAAATTTCATGTAAGTACTTCCCTTTTTACTTAAATATAAAATGTGTTTAAATGAGCAAGTCGGATAGTAGACTATTCCACTCAAATTGTTTTTAATATAATATCAAACGTACTACTTTGTTAAAATGTTAGATTGCCAAGCATAGAAAATGTATATTGTGCAGATACAGATCAAAGTTAAAATAAAATGAAGGTATCGGCCAAAGTCATGTTTGGTGTATCGAATTATCAAAGTATACATCGCGTTTAGTCCCGTACAAGGATTTAAAGTTGGAACTACCCTCATTCTTTTTATTTTTTACTGTAAAACTACCTTGTACTGAAATGAAAAGCATTTTATAAATGGAGGTTTATTGAAATGAGCAGGTAAGTGTAACATAATGGTGGAATTGTCTACTGAATCTTTCGGCAATGAAAATAAGAAAATTACTTTCATGTTATTTCGAATGTTTTGCGCTGGTTCGAGTCCCGCGATACATAAATCAACATAGAAATATTAAAATTATCTCTGATAAACATTTTTAAGTGTAACTAAGAAGTAAATCCCTTTTTAAAATAAAAAGAAAATACCGCTAAAATATGATACTGTTGCTTAAAACAGTAGCTATAGTAAGTTGAGTGTTCACACATTTTTCTGTAAAAATAAAAAAATATTCTAGATTGTCGAGGTTAAATAAAATGTTAATATGGAAAGTGAAACTTATTTAAAATTCTCCCTAAAATTGAAAATTTCATACTTCTATACTTATTCATACTTCTATACCTATGATACAGTTCATGCTTCAACCCTCTCTCTATGCGTTTAGGGCCACAAGCTGCGGGAGTCATTCGCGCTTGCTACTAGTGGCTGCGTTTGTGGCCCACCTCGCTCGCACACTCGGCTACAGTTAACGGTTTTCTTTGGCGACTTATGGCCGCATTCAGCCACTTGTGGCAGCGATTCGTGGCCGCGTCTAGTGGTTTGACCGAGCTACTAGTGGTCGCGTTTAGTGGACGCGACTAGTGGCTCAATGCGGTGGCACAAAAAGTCAGAATAGAACCTGTGTCCCAGAAGAGGGGACATTGATACCTGCCTGACGATGATGATGAATGATGGCACCTACCCACCCTTTGTCTCCACAGATTTGTTTCGCAAAACTATGCGTCTTTTAGACATTGAAACTGAAGGAATTATTAAACTGTCATCTTTATTTTAATTTGATCTGATGCTTTTAATCACGTGTGCGAGCGTGATACTGCTAAATCGTGGGTAGACGCGAGGGCTCGTCTGATATATTTGTTCACTTGAGCGAGCGTGATACTGTTGAATTATTGATAGACGCGAGAGCACGTCTGATGGTGTTGTTCACGTGAGCGAGCGTGATACTGTTTTATTATTGACGACGCGAGAGCACGTCTGATGGTTTTATTCACGTGAGCGTGTGTGATACTGTTGAATAATTGGTAGACGTGAGAGCACGTCTGATGGTTTTATTCACGTGAGCACGTCTGATGCTTTCGTGTACGTGAGCGAGCGTGATACTGTTGAATAATTAGTAGCAATGAGAGCACGTCTGATGGTCTAGTTCACGTGAGCGAGCGTGATACAATACTACTCAGTAACCGGTAGACGCAAGAGCGGATCCTGTGGTTTGTACACGTGAAAGAGCATAGTTCTGCTGAGAGTTAGTAGACCTGCCGTCCCGCAGCAGCCCCCTAATTGTTTAATTTCAAAATCTATCATAATCCCTTTTAAAGGTATTGTGATTGTGATAGAGATTTATGGAATTGTGTAACATACAGTCGCAATCCCTTTCAGAACGAATGATGTTTTAAATGACACTTAATTTGACACTTCTCCATTTATTTGAAAGATATTTTCGTCTGTCAATTTGCTTAGACAGTTCAATTTCGTTCATTCAATACCTTTCAAAACGCGCCCCTATCATAATCCCTTTCAAATGTCAAATAGTGACAGCCTGAAGTATGTCAATATCTTTCAAATGAGGAATTGAAAGGGATTGCGATAGATTTTAAAATTAGACAATTAGCCCCCAGGGGCCTACCATCAACTGTAATGCGATTCATTAGGTTACTTTCAGGTAGTAAGAGCGGGACGCCGCTAGACGCGCCATATGGCAGCATCCTAATCTCACAACCTACAATGAATTGCATTACAGTTGATGGTAAGGCCCCAGGTCTCATGATTTTTGTGTTTATTTGACTTTGTTGAGTCACTGATAGCGTAAACCTTGGTTTCGTATTCGTTGAGTTTTGAGACATAAAAGCATAGATGAGACTAGTTATAATATCTACTAGATAAAGCGTATGTTTGAAAATTAATAATGGATCCAAGTAAAATATACAGAATTATATTTTAAGTTATAAGAACTAAATATGTATTAATGTAAATTTATATCAATAATGAAGTCAGAGTGAAAATATAGCATAATAATATTATACATGCGAAACTATGTCAGTTTGTTGTTTGTTCTTCTTTCACGCAAAAACGAATGAACGGATTTGGATGAAATTTCATGTAGTGGACTAACACATAGTCTACTTTTTATCCCGATATTCCTACGGGAACGGGAACCATGAGGGTGAAACCGCGGGGCGTCCGCTAATTGTGCTAAAAAGGTGTTGATTAAATATTCACTTCATCCAGATGCAATTGTAACTTAGACAATAGGCTATTTGACAGGTTTTGAAAATCCATTTTATATTATGTAGTGGAGATTAAGGAACCCAGTAAAAGTTGTTTTTGAAGTGAAAACTTCTTTAGCGGCGTTGAGCACTTTTTCTGTAATGGGTATAAAATCTTAAACTCGCGTCAGGACACGTGACCTGATCGAAAAAGCGTAGGACGGATGGAGAATGTTGAGGTGACAGGTTGACTATGGTCTCGGTTGCTTAGCGACAGACTGTTGATAATGTCTTTTACTTGTCTCTTGTTTTATTGTCAATATATATTTTTCGATTCTCTATAATAACTAATGTTTTCTTATATCTTATTACCTAACTTAACGTTCACTTTAATATGGTTTGTCATGTTTGTGTACGATAGCGCAATAAATGAATATTGTATTCTACCACATAAATGATAGTACTTTTATACTGATAAAGCAATTGGTGCAAAATTATTCCCTAACCATTCCAAAATATCAAACATGCTCAACGTTAATAATCAAGTTTTCACTTCTGCCGGCACTCCCGGAGTGCAACCCGTCTTTTTTTTTAATTCTGGTACATATTTGCTGAAAAATATCAAATAAAAAATTTAATATTTAAATAGCGCGCCAAAACGCTACTTTGACAATATGGCGCTGCAATGGGGTTCGGTGACGTCACTTGCCTGTATCCTGCATATCATCCACATTAGGCAAACGAGGTTTACAAGCAGGTGGCGTCATTATAAACTCGACGAATCAGGAGCGTTTTGTGTCACGTGACAAAACGTTTAAAAATGCATTTTTATTTACGGATTTATAAATAAATTTATAATTATTTTCAACTTACGTTAATAAAAAACCATTTTTAAACTCATAATTTATACTGATAACAGTAATTAACACATGATTTTTCGCATTGTCAAATAGCCTATTTAATTTTGTCAAAAGTTAGATAAGATATGATAATGACAGGATGGATAAATGTGCTTACTTTAATTTAAATTCGAACTTGTGCTTACATTATACCAAAAGTAGTTCATAAGTTTTAATACGTGCAGAACCTTACTAAACTTTGTAAAGCCCTGAATAAAAAGAAGTGAATTGAACTTGCCTCGAGGTGAATGTTGTTGGTACAGAGTTGGTACTTATAAATGACTTGTCTTGTCACATTGAACTACTTACGTGTTAATTTTATTTTTAACTTATGATGACATCAACTTTTAGAATTTGACTTTTGACTCAAACTTTGGACTTTGACTTTTGTCATTTGACCGTTAACCTTTGTCCTTTGATCTCAACCTTTGACCTCGACCTGTGACCTCGACCTTTGACCTTGAACTTCTTTTTTTTCTTTTGACTAGGTAGTGTGTATTTTTTTATCTTAATTTTTACGGTTACTTTTGCGCTACTCTTTGGTTCAACTAAGATATGGTCTTTCGAATTGAGAGTTTCGTTTGCCAATATCGTTTTATGAATTATTTTAACGTTAAACATCTTGACTGAGGTTGTCAGACAGTTCATAAATAAAAATTCTTCTTACCGATTTATTAACAAGTGACTTTGCACGTTACAATTGAAATGGAAGCAATTTCCTGTATAAATTGCTGTCAAATACAATAATAAAAATAAAAAAAGAACTGCAAAAATGTATTCACTTATTGTACTTGTTACATATGAGTTCTCAGACGGGAATCGAACCCGCAACCTTTGGAAATCCGGTCCAATGCTCTAACCGCTGAGCTACCGAGACTTGCGAATCACCGTCGAAATTCTCCAATAGGTACTTTTATATTTTTAATCCGCTGTAGGCCAGCGTTGTCACGTCAATGCTAGCAATATCCTTGCATTCGAAAGAAACATCTTTTCAGGTGTTTAACGATCGATTAAGATGCAACTGCCAATAATTTATGATTTTTTAATTTTTGCATTTTTCAATGCTATTTTTATACTTATGGTATTAAAATTTACCATAAGTATAAAAATAGCATTGAAATAGAAAAATATTGGAAAAAATTAACTCGGCCAAAAAAATAACTCCATTCCCGTCTGAGAATTCACTTGTGTGCAACTGCCAATAATTTATGATTTTTGTAATTTTTGCATTATTCAATGCTATTTTTATAGTTATGGTAAATTTTAAATAGAAAAATATTGGAAAAAGTTAACTCGGCCAAAAAAATAACTCGATTCCCGTCTGAGAATTCACTTGTGTTGTGGCCGAGTTAATTTTTTCCAATATTTTTCTATTTAAAATTTACCATGAGTTTTGTTTAGTTTATAAATTACTTAAATAAAATATACCTACGTATAACATGTATTGATAAAATAAACATTAATGATACTGGTTACTATTTGATTGACAACATATTGTTATTTTTGTTTTAAGATGTCAGCTTCAAGTATGTCGACTTCGAAGCATAGAGCTCTGTCAAGAAGAAATAATGTTATTTATTCTTCAAGTTCTGAATCCGACAATAAACCAATAATAATACGACCTAAGCGTAAATTGGTTGTCGATGATTGTAAGACTAATGATGAAGCGTCATCTAAACGACAGCGTAATGATGAAGCCACTATCAATGTCGTTGATCTGGTAAATGCCTTGGGATCAATATCTAACAGCAAGGCATACGTGACGTCACAACAAATAATTAACTCTCTTCCGGAATTTAATCCTGAGAACAAGGGAAAAAATATAGAAATTTGGCTACATAAGATTAATGAATATGGACAAATTATGAATGGGAAGATAGGTAAATAACACACTTCGCTACACAAAAACTTGTTAGCACAGCCAAAAATTGGTTTAACTCTTTACCAAGCCTTGATTTTTCATGGGACGAGTGGCAACACAAACTTAGGAGAGCCTTTCCTGTGGAAGACAATTTCGCGATCCTGTTAGAAGAAATGTTTGCTAGAAGATCTAAACATGATGAAAGTCTGCGTTTTTTTTTTCATTTATTTAAGGACAACCAACAAGATGTATACCACATACATGATAAAAGATACAGTTGCAGTTTATGACAAGTTAATGTTGCTAAATAGATATCAAATCACAGGAAAAAAAGCTGTTGATTGTTTGATCCACGGCATAAGCGATGTTTCCCTTAAGAATAGCGCCCAAGCCCTAAGATGTGAAGACCCAGAAGAGTTGCTGAAATACTTGGTTATACAAAAACTGCTGCAGTCTTTTTCTCAAGCACAAAGGAAACGGGGATTAACTTTTAACAAGAATGTTGGATTTCAGTCTAATGCTAGAGTTTTGCGGTGGTACAGCTGTGGAATTGAAGGCCATACATCCAACTAATGCAGAACAAAAATTTGAAGTGTTATAACTGTCACGAAGAAGGGCATCGATTGACACATTGCCCAAAACCATTAACTAACTTCGCAAAAGTATGATAATAAAGTAGAGAAAGTGTATGCAATTGATTCGAATCATAATAATGATAAATTTACTAAAAATGTCCAAATGAATAATAAAGATTTCGTTGTTTATATTGACTTTGGCAGTGATAGCTCCCTGATTAGACTTACAGAAGCAGATATTCTTAGATTAATTGTTGATACAAAGGATTTACCCCTAATTAAAAGTTTTGACAATTTACATCCAACCAGAGTGTAAATCTGAAGTTACAATTAGTGTAGATAATGTTGAATGAGAAATTATAGTTTATCTACGTGTGCCTGTATTAGGTCAAAATTTTACTGAGTTGCCGAATATTTTTGTAATAAAAAGCCGTCAACATTTGATATTTTTAATCCAGCCTTCTTTTAATTTGGAACTTACTTCACTCAAACTGGCAACTAAAGAACCAGTTCAATTACAAAATATCTAACTGATAACTGTTGTTATCTCTGAAGAATACACAGGAGACGTTTATATTGAAGGTCGGTATTGTAACGAGCCAGATAGAGTATATTATATTCATCTTAATTTCTAACATTTCAAAGAAGCCGTTTATTATCAATACTAAGACAACGCTTACTAGGGCAATACCTTTTATAGAAACAGACTTTTTAAACGTAAGGCAAATAAGTTAAGCTAATGAAAGAATATTACCTTTGAAAAAAGAAGAGATTTAAGTAGGACCGCATGTTGATAGGGAAAGCACAGACAAACTTTACTATTTATTACAAAATTATCAAGATTGTTTTGCAGTTTCCCTTGATGAAATAGGTTGCCTACCCCCAAGAGTTTGAAATAAACATTAACCTAAATGATAAAAAGCCAATCTTTTACATACCCTATAGATTATCATATTTAGAGACAGAAAAAGTACGGGAAATGATATCTGACCTTATCGATAATGGCATTATTCGCGAGTCCAACTCGGATTACGCTAGCCCGATTCTTATGGTTAAAAAGAAAACAGGAGAACAAAGACTTTGTGTTGATTTTCGCGCCGCACTTAATGCCAAAAACGTTAAGGATAGATATCCTCTGTCATTGATAGAAGATCTGGTGGCAAACTTAAGTGGCAATAGGTTGTTTACGACGCTTGATATGGCCTCTGGTTATTACCAAGTATCTCTTTCGGAAGGAAGTTAACATTTGTCGGCCTTTGTGACACCAGCCCTGCCCTGGGCCCTGTTTCATAAAGCTTGACATGTCGACAATTTGTCAACTATGCTCGAACATATTTTTTTTTCTGTGATGTACGCAATTTTGACCTTTGTCACCATTGCAGAAGGTAGATTTTCTATAAAAAGAAGAAGAAAAAATAAGAAAAGAAGAATAAAGAGATTTCTCTTTATCAAAATCCTATTACAAACTCTTTCGATCATGTGAGAATTTATAAAAGAAAAATATCTGTCACTCTTCATCCTGAGTCAGGATGTCAAATGTCCTGCCTGACACAGACCAAGGATGCCTATCTATCAAAAAAGTGGGACAATTTGACAAATATGTCAATTTTTCCTAGACAAACCAAATGTTTTTTGAAACGTGAAATTGTAGAATTGTCGCGACAATTTGGCAATTATGTCGGCTTTTCATTAAGCACCAATATAATATGAAACGTACAATCGTCAAATTGTCACCTGTCACCTGTCGCCAACAATTGTAATCTTTGTGAAACAGGGCCCTGATGGTCACTATGAATTCAACCGGATGCCATTTGGTCTTGCTAATGCTCCGGCTGTATTTCAAAAGGTAGTAAATAAAATTTTAGGTTCAAAGCGATTTAATTCTGTGCTTGCTTATATGGACGATTTATTGATCCCCACCCAGACAATCGATGAGGCGTTTACAAAACTTGATGAAGTGTTCAAATTAGTAAGAGAATTCGGACTAACGTTTAAAACTATCAAAATGCTTTTTCTTTGCTAAATCCATTGAATACTTAGGTTATGAGGTATCAGCAGATGGTATAACACCAATGTCGAGGACAGCAAAAGAAACGGCGGGTTGGAAACGAAAAATAATTGTATATTAGGAAAAGTAATATTTACAGGCAGAAGGAAAGACAAGTTAACCCTTCATTCGACGGATTTTTATTTAAATAAAATTTGTAAAATTGTTATAGATTTCGATTCTTAGCTTGTAGAGAGCCCGCGAAAAAATAGCTGAAAAAATCTACCCATTTCGGGTTCCTGAAAAACATACGTCCACTATACTGGACATTATCAAGTTCATAAGAAACTAATGCACTCCAACCGCGTGCAGTATACTTCCCATTGTCAAAAAGAAAGAATAAAAGAAACAAGTGATTCGGTAAAAAATATGTAATTATATTAAAGCAAATCAGTCTCATAGTCACATTTCTTATGCTTAAAACACTAGTACAAACTCCAAAAACTTATAAGTACGAAAAACTCACTTATGTTTTGAACATAATAATTAAGTACTTATAAAATCTTCATTATAATCACCATTTTTCTTTATGCAAAAATAATTAGCCTTCCGGTTTTTTTTTTTAATATCAATATAGCTTAATCTATATAAGCACATAATACTTAAGAGTACAATCAATATAAGTACCAACTGTCACTTATTTTTTTATTGCCCTACCCTACTTACTTATTGTGGAAATAAGAAAAACAATTCCTTTTGGCCACTAAGCACTACCTCTGCTTGCATTTGGAACAATGTACGTACGTTCGTTTTATTGTTCTTGCGGAATTTGCAAAATCCATAATGTCGTATAATCGTATATGATACATGTACGGTACAGATAACCGCACAGAATAGTTGTCATTAATTACATTTATTCATGTCAGCATATTTACGCGAGTGCGCCGAATCTGGGGCACAACGCGTCAGTCGTAGTAGATCATCAAACCGCGATTCACACTTCATCAACTAAATAAGTAATTTTGTGTCAATAAAAGTATATCTTTGTTACATCATAATATATCTTTCTTTGGTGTATCCTCAACCCATACATCAAATGGTCCTTCGAGCCTCCGAAGGTGGGACAATATTCGCGTGATACCTACGTGCGTGTTGGTAGACTCGTGCCCTACAATTTAGACCGCCACATTAACTACGTGGAGTTGAGTAAGTCCAGCAGTTCCAGTCTTCGGTGAGTTATCTTTGCTTTTTACATCATCAATCAACATGGAAGATCTTCTGAAAAACCAGAGCCTCATCATAGATGCGATGAACACGCTTTTCACTAATTTCAAAAAAGACGGTTCCGATCGCAAAACTTCGTGCTACGTAAAAAAGCGGTTGAGCACGTTGGAAGGTTACTGGCAGGAATTTCAAAGCAATCACATTAAACTATGCGAGTATGATGACAACTCTCATGATTATTTCGCTAGCAATACTTATAAGCGCACATCAGAATTTTACATTGATATAAGAGCACACATACAAAATTACTTGCCCTCTGATACATCGTCGGAGGAAAAACAACTTCTGCGTCCGGCAACTCCATTGACACATGGGGGGCGACCTGCTACATTTCGCATCGATTCACCAGCCGTTTCGCAGCAACAGCGTCCAATAGAGTCAAATTCTTCGCACAGCAGTGCAGTCCAGGGGATGAGCAGCAAGCTTGAAGAAATGCTTCGGAAGCAGAAGAGCAACTTCAAAGCATTCTCTAGGACGGTTAGTAACATAAACCTTGATAATATATCTGACAGGTGGGAGTTCGAGGATATCTTGAAGTCGGTGCAAACCAGATGGTCCGCTATTGATTCCCTACACTGGGAAATAGACAGCGAGCTCTATGAAAACACTGAATACGAGCAATCCTTTGGTAAGTACGAGCAACAATTCAATGATATAAAAAAGAACATCAACAGCAAAATGTGGAGCCAGAGTCATCGGGAAAAATCTACTCCACAGATGGACATACCTACCTTCGTCGGGAATTACCATCAATGGGTATCCTTTAAGGATTTGTTCGTAGAAGCGATACACAATAACCGCTCCTTATCAAACGCACAAAAACTCCAGTTCCTGAAAAGTAAACTTCGTGGGGAAGCAGAAAAATTGGTGCAACATTTACCAATCACCTCCGAAAACTACGAAGTGAGCTGGGATATCCTAAATCGCAGGTACAATAATGTGAAATTAATATTCAACAGTCACGTGAATATTTTATTTAATTTGCCGTTTATACAGCAACAATCCGCGACGGCAATAAAAAAAGATATTTGACACCACAAACGAATGTCTTAACGCAATAAAAGCGCTCGGTGTAGATATCACTACATGGGATCCATTACTCGTTTATATCCTGTCTAACAAATTAGATGCCGAGACACATATAGATTATATAGAGTCCTTAAAAAATCCAAGGATTCTACCGTCATTAGATGATTTATTACAGTTTCTAGAAAACAAATTTACATCCCTAGAGGCATCTCGACGTAAACCAGAATCGTCCAAACCTCAAAGTCAGCAAGATTTCGGGAATAATTTCAAGAAACCTCAGTATTTTAAGTCGCTAATGAGTCATCAAAAGCATCATCAATATCAGGTGAGTCAGAATAGTGCCAGCAGTCTGACCCAGAAAGCAAAATGTGCCGTTTGCAATAAAGATCGAGATCACGCTATTTACAAGTGTGAAGCATTTTTAAATATGCTTCCGCATATGAGACAAAGCATTGTCACGAAGTTGTCACTATGCATTAATTGCTTGCACTTTCATCGGAACGGAAAATGCTTTTCCAGCAAAAAATGCCGCGAGTGCGATGGAGATCACAATACATTACTGCACGGCTGCAACAATAAAGTTGTAGGTAAAACACGTCCGTCCGAACAGCAAGATGACGCATACATACAAGCGGGTCAATCAAACAGTAATGTGCTTCGAGAACAAGATTGCGAAATATTACTGGCAACGGCACTGGTAAAGGTAGAGAAGGCTGATGGATCTGTCCTTACCATGCGAGCATTAGTTGATCAGGGTTCGCAAGTATCCTTGATCACCGAGTCAGCCGCGCAACGTTTAGGGATTAAACGTAAGGGATGCAAAGCAGTCGTCAGCGGGGTTGGTTCCAAGGAAAATAAATGCAATGGCATGATCTCTATTATGATGTCGTCATTACACGATGATTACACGCTAGACGTCAGTGTTTTCGTCACAAAGAAGTTAGTAAACAATTTGCCTAATAAAACATTTTTAAAACCAACTTGGTCGCATATAGAAAGCATTCAATTAGCCGATCCATATTTTTTCAAGAGCAGCTCTATAGACATATTGTTAGGAGCCGACGTTTATTCCGCGATCATATTAAGCGGTATAATAAAATATAATGACACAATGCCTATAGCACAGCAAACACGCTTAGGTTGGATTTTATGTGGCAGCGCGTGTGTTACAAAATCATATCATTGTAATGTAACATTGATCGATGATAACCTGCACCAGTTTTGGCAAATCGAAGATGTCAATGAAAACAATGAAATGTCATTTGAAGATTTGCATTGTATGCAGTTATATCAGTCGACTACCGAACGTCACTCTAGTGGGAGATATATTGTGCGCCTTCCATTACATATAAATATTGATGAAAAACTAGGTCAGTCCAAACCAAAGGCCTTGGCACAATTTTATCAATTAGAACGAAAGTTTAAACGACAACAACAATTAGCAGCTGATTACAAATTATTTATTCAAGAATATCGTTCATTAGGTCATATGCAATTAGATACCTCAGCAATCGCCGCCGGTAACAAGAAACCGATAGGTTATTATATGCCGCATCATAGTGTACAGCGAGCTGAGTCTACAACTACAAAGTTAAGAGTTGTTTTTAATGCATCGGAAAGGACAACAACCGGATATAGTTTGAATGACCTTATGTTTCGAGGACCTAATTTGCAACACGATTTATTGGTACTTATCATCAGATTTAGACAATACCCGTTCGCATTTACAGCTGACTGCGAAAAAATGTACCGTCAAATTTTGGTTCATAATGAGGATCAAAAATACCAAAAAATTTTATGGAGGGACTCACCTGATAGACCAGTTAGGGACTACCAACTTTCTACCGTCACTTATGGTACGAAAGCTGCACCTTTTCTTGCTATTATGACATTGCGCAAGTTGGCACAGGACGAACGCCATACTTATCCAGCAGCCGCGAAGGTCCTAGAAGAGCAAATATACATGGATGACATCCTGACAGGACAATTTTCCGTTGAATCAGCAAAACGGTTGAAAGTAGAGCTCATTAAACTACTTGGTTCAGCAGGATTCAATCTCAGAAAATGGGCTTCGAATGAACTGTCATTACTGGATAAAAAGATGTTACCTGAGTCAGAGTCTCCAAACTTTAACTTCCGTCATCAAGAGTCCACTAAGACGTTAGGGCTAGCCTGGAATTCAAAAGAAGACCACTTCACATTCCAGTGTAAAATGGCTCCAAAGTCAACACAAAAACCCACCAAAAGTTTATTGTTGTCGGAAATATCTAAAATCTTTGACCCCCTAGGATGGTTATCTCCAGTTGTCGTCCAGCTGAAACTACTATTTCAAAGCATATGGACTTTAGATCTTCAGTGGGATGAAGAGATACCGGACGAGCATTTCAAGAGGTGGGTCCAACTGAGAGAAGATATTGATAACATCAGTAAAATAACAGTACCTAGATGGATACAGAGCGGAGAGAGTGACGTATTACAGCTCCACGGGTTTTGCGACGCGTCCACGAAAGCGTATGCAAGTGTTGTGTATGTAAGAGTACAGAAGCAAAATGGAAATACAGTGACACTTCTGGCCTCCAAAACAAAGGTAGTGCCACTAAATAAAACAACATCGCTGCCAAGGTTAGAGTTGTGTGGCGCTCTCTTACTAGCAAAACTAATGACAAAGATAGTCGAGAGCTTAAAAGATCACAAAGTTGAAATATATGGGTGGTGTGATTCAACAGCAGTGCTTGGTTGGTTACAAGGGGATCCGGCCAGATGGAAGCCCTTCGTTGCCAACAGGGTCAAAAAGACAACAGAAGTCATCCCTTCAAACTGCTGGCGTTACATAAAGTCGGAAGAGAATCCGGCTGATTGTGCAAGCCGCGGTCTGTTTGTTCAACAACTTAAGGATCACCAGCTCTGGTGGAACGGACCACAGTGGCTGCCAACTATCAAACAGCAAAACCAAAACAATACGTTCGAAACTAACTTAGAAACAAAGTTACAAACTAATACGATACAAATAAACAATACAGAAATAGATGTAATTGCACAACTTTTAAGCAGACACAGCAGTATTACGCGAGCAGCGCGGCTCCTTGCGTGGGTAATGCGAGCGATAAAGCGAAAACATCGCAGTCAGTCATTTTTAACAGCTGATGAGGTCATTGCCGCGAAATTGAAAATAATTAAATATGTACAAATGCATGAGTTTTCAGCTGACATATTAAACATACAAAAAGATGGAAAGGTCAAGCATAACAGCAAAATAAGTAATCTTAATCCATATTTAGATAAAATTGGAGCATTAAGAGTCGGAGGCAGGTTAGAGAACTCCAACATTAGCGAAGACATGAAACACCCGCTAATAATACCGCACTCCAGCCATCTCACAGATCTTTTAATTGACCATGCACACAAATCATGCTTTCATGGGGGTGCCCGTTTGACTTTATCATATCTACGAAGTGAATATTGGATATTGGGAGGCAACCGAGCCGTCAAAAAACGATTACATCAATGCGTTATTTGCAAAAGGCATGCTCCGAATAAACAATATCAGATAATGGGCGACCTACCTGTAGCTAGAACCAACCCTTCCAGACCCTTTTATCATACGGGGGTCGATTATACTGGGTTCGTCGACGTCAAGGCGAGCAAGGGTCGAGGCATTAAAACAACGAAAGGATATGTGGCAGTTTTCGTTTGCATGGCGACAAAAGCCGTTCACCTTGAACTTGTTTCTGATTTGACATCATCAGCGTTTTTAGCGGCTCTCCGACGCCTCGCAGCACGAAGAGGCACCCCACGCTATTTATACAGTGATAACGGGACAAATTTTGTCGGAGCAAATAAGGTGCTAAATAATGAATTTTCGACCTTAAAGTCAATTTTATCTGATGAGTTTCTAGCAGAAATCAGTGAAATGAAAATTGACTGGCGTTTTAACGCCCCATCTTGGCCCAACGCAGGCGGGCTATGGGAAGCAGCCGTCAAAAGCTTAAAACATCACTTACGCAGAGTAGTAGGCGAGCAAAAATTAACCTTCGAAGAGTATACAACTTTACTAGCTCAGCTCGAAGCGTGCCTTAACTCTCGCCCACTCTGCGCGATCAGCGAAGATCCAAATGATATAAATTATTTAACCCCATCCCATTTTTTGTCAAGTGGCCCGATACTCACGATCTATGAGACAGAAAAGGACGAGAGAACTCGCTGGAAATTAACACAAAAAATTTTCGACGACATATGGGCAAGATGGCGCGTTGAATATTTAACACAACTGACGGCACGATCTAAATGGCGACAAGGACAAAATAACATCAAGTTAAATGACGTGGTGGTCATACATGACGCCAACTTACCACCCGGGAAGTGGGCGCTCGGACGAGTAGTAGATGTACATCCAGGGAAAGACGGGCACGTACGAGTTATAAGTGTCAAGACGAAAAACGGTGTCCTAAAAAGACCCGTAGTCAAGGTGTCACTACTCCCCGTAAATAGCAGTGATAAAAATCAATTTGTAGCACAGCAAACAACTGCTAGTCAGCAAAAACCTTCACCGTCACCGTCCAAGCCAACAAAGAAAAATAATTTCGCGACGTCATGTATCAACTTTATTATGACATTGTTTATGCTATTCGCATTATGTGGAACAACAAGTGCACAAAGCAATTATGATATTAAGACTTTGCATAGTAACAACAGCATTTATTTTGATAAATTATCGGACCTGCGCATCATACAGGATAAATGGAAACTTATAGTCTATTATAACATGGATCCTTACTGGAGTGGAGCAAGATTGTTACAACAGTATTATCGTAACTTAAATTCACTCTGTGACAAATTCGAAAGGAAATCCCACTGTGAAACAATAACACTACAACTACGTCATAGCTTCGCGGAACTCGAATACTATAATACGATGTTGCAAATTCAGCGTTTTGAAAAGCCGACGCGCATGCGACGCGGGTTAATAAACGGAGTTGGTAATATTGCTAATGGCCTCTTTGGATTATTAGATGACAATTTTGCAAAACAATATGAAAAAGATATCTCAAAAATTAGAAACAATCAGAAATATTTAGTAAATCTTTGGAAAAATCAGACGTCGGTTATAGAAGCGGAAAATAATATTCTGAAACGCATTGGGGAAACCATGGAAAACCAACATGAAATATTTCAGAATCATCTAAATACTTTAGAGAAAGCAACAAACACTCTAAAGGGTGAGATAGAAAAAATTGACATTTCGGAAGAATTTATTTTGGCAAGTATTATTGCAAATAACATCGTCAACAATTTGAAAAGCATTCAAGATACGCTTTTGGATACGATGATTAATACTCACCATTTTAACTTTCACATTTTATCTCCGGAACAGCTGCGCAGTGAACTAAATATTATATCAGGACAACTGTCAAAAGATGCAGCATTACCCATCGATAACATCCAAACCGACTTACCAAAGGTGTACGAGATTCTCAAGGTCAGCGCTCGTATGACAAAACAATATTTTATTTTTGAGATCCAGATTCCGTTAGTCAACAGAGATACGTATGAGTTATACAAGACCTACTCCGTACCACAACAACATATTGACTCTACAATATTTATTTCCCCGATAGCAGACTACGTAGCTATCAATTTACAAAAAGATACCTACTTACCAATATCGGAAACGGAACTAAGGAAATGCAGCCAGTTGGACAAAACATCAACATTGTGCGAGTTACAAAAACCAGTATTCCATAGAGATTCGGATGAAGATTTATGTATCAGAGATCACCAAAACAGGGCATGTATAACATCTATAAGTATGTGTAGGGACACCTGGACAGAGCTTATCAATGTAAACAAATTCTTAGTCACCTGTTGCGACAAATGCAACTTGAGATTCATATGTGGGCGTCAAGTTACCACTGAACAATTAAAAGGCGCTAACATTATTGCGCTCGGAAGTGATTGCATAATCAAAAGTGATTCATTCAGTATAATGGCTCATAAACAAAACATGAACGAAATTAATTTGGAACCTGGAATAGTTTTGGCTGAAATTGCCACAGTTAACCAAATTATAAACTTGACCATACCTGTCACATCTATGAACTACACCGATATGAGAAAATCATTTGAATCGGTCGATAAGAAGATATCGGAGTTGAAATCAGAGGAAAGCAGACTAGATCGAGAGGACGAGCTATCATCACATGATGTCCACCAGTACGCTGCGATCTATACCGTAGCGATTATATGCGTCGCGTGTGTAGCATTCGTCTGGTGGAGATTGCGCCGTACGGCAATCCCGGTAACAGGTGAGCAGCACGCGCCCCTTGGGCGAGCAACCCCTGTGCCCTCACCGCCGGTATCGGCGCCCACGCCCGGCCCAGCAGCAGCAGCAGTGAGCATTCAGCTCGCCCCGCCGGCGCCACCCGCGCCAGCGCGCCCTCCTCCGGCTTCACGCCGGGCAGAGAGGGCGTTCTCCGAGGTCAGTGATTGTGAACAATGTGAAGTGAGAGTGAGTGAATACGATGGTTATAGTGTGCCAAATGTGAGTGCAAAATATAGTGGACATACTCGTAACACTAAACGGAACACTAAAGTGACCGCACCTGAATTTAGCAAAATAAGTTTCGTTACAAATTGAATGTCGGTTTCAGGATGTATTATCATTACTAACATAAACAATGCAATCACCTTGTCTCACACCATTACTAAAAACACCATCTTACACTCAGCTTCTCGCGCCCCCCAACATGTACGGTACAGATAACCGCACAGAATAGTTGTCATTAATTACATTTATTCATGTCAGCATATTTACGCGAGTGCGCCGAATCTGGGGCACAACGCGTCAGTCGTAGTAGATCATCAAACCGCGATTCACACTTCATCAACTAAATAAGTAATTTTGTGTCAATAAAAGTATATCTTTGTTACATCATAATATATCTTTCTTTGGTGTATCCTCAACCCATACAATACGTATAATGTCAAATGTCGACAACTTGGCTAGTTGAATCTCTGCCTCATTTCTTTAGATTTTTGTCACATAGTTCCTTGCAATCTTTCAGTCTGTTTTGCCTTATTATTCCGAAGCCAAACTTGGTAAAGCCTTTACCAGTCGGTGTGGTAACAATAATAGAAGTCAACGGTTTATGGATCAAGTTGTCTTCGGCTTCTTAAGCAGGGTTGCTGTCTTTTTTAACGGGAATACTCTAAGCCTTCATTATATATGGTGTAAAGTATTGATAAGGCTGAATAACCGAAGATCTGAGACCTCTCCCGGAATCCTTAACCTCTGAGGAACTGGCTGTCTTGTCTCTAACTGCTGGAACACAACAATGCTGAAAACATTGTTGTTACTTGTAGCGGTAGACTTAGATAAGATGGTGTTAGCTAGATAGCTAGCCAGACGGACTTACAAACATAAGTTCGATCACCAACTAAACCGCTAAACCGAATACAAAAATATGTACCCCACTTTGAATCGAACCCGGGACCTCTGGGTCTGGCACCAGTGCTTGTTAACACTAAGCCACAGAGGTTTATCGCTCCCACTGATGCTGGAACAATCCTCTGTTTGAAGATTTTCGTTTACTGTCTCGATGAAAGTATCAGTACCAACGTTATCTTGATCAGTGTCAATAGAAATATTGTCTTGTGTATAGTTTTCAGACCTGTCTAAAATGTTAATGTTCTGTATGTATGAATCGATGGAAGGGCAGGATGAGGACGACAACTCCTCAGTTTTATCAGCAATTTCCTCTTAATTTTCAGGTTCAGAACCACTATCTATATATGAAAGAGCGTTTTCAGGCGGCACCAACTCTACCAAGTGGTGCCCTCTCGATTTCTAGCTCTAAAAAATAAAAATAAAAAGATATAAAACGTTTTATCTACGGATCCCTAAAAATATTAATACGCGAAACAACAAAAGTTAATATACTAGTAATACGGCAACGGGAAGAATACTGGACATAGTATTTAGCAGTTACTTTACTAGTGATTCGACGACGTGTAGTATACCTACTGGACATACAAGTTGTGGGCGTCGTTAAAACTAAATAAAACTCAGTAATACAATCAAAACAATACGAGAAGCTTTTCGGGAATGTTATCTTTAGTTTTTAATAACATTGCTAAGAAATAAGCCATAACACAATTAATAAAATGCAATTTACCGAAAGCCCACGCATCGTGTTATTCCTTTCCGCCATCTCGCTGGTGACTGCTCGCGTCCCGTCGATGCACACGCTTTGCAAATTTTTGACAACGTAGTTAAATAGGTTCAGATGCAATTATAGCATCTAAATCTAAGAAATAATGGTCTATTATTTATGTATATTTTATTTCATTCAATGGGAAGTATACTGTACGGCGTCGAATTAAGGGCAATAGCTATATAGAACAATAGCTATGACGAGGTCCGAAAAGAAGAAAACAGCAAAGAGTCAAGACCATAGCCTAGGTGTTAAAAACTACACAGTATAAAATACTATCAGTGGGTCCGTCCTTGGCAACCAAGTAAACGCAAAATCACAGCTATCAAAGATTTTCCGAATCCCAAAAATGTTCATGAAACATCAAATTTTTGGGATTAGCGAGTTACTTTTGCAAGTTTGTGAAAGGATTTGGAGAAATTGCCACTTACAAGTTTGCTAAAAAAAGACGCTGAATGGCGTTGGACGGAATATGAGTCAAAAATAGCAGTATTAAAACTAAGAAATCCAGCTCTTGACACAGAAGTACATACAGATGCAAGTTTGTTGGGAATTGCAGGAATTTTGATGCAGTGGCAAGAAAACCCAACGGTATTGAAACCTGTTACGTATTTTAGCAGACAAACGTCTCCAGAAGAAAAATATTATCATTCATATGAACTTGAATCGTTGGCTGTTATAGGTTCCTTAAACAAATTTAGAACGTTTTTAATAGGAAAACATTTTAAAATATATACAGACTGCAAAGCTTTTCGACTTACATTTGCTAAAAAAGATCTTTTGCCTCGAGTTGCGAGATAGGTATTACAAATGGAAGAATATAATTTAGAAATCGAATATCGTCCTGGGGATAAAATAGCTCACGTAGATGCATGGAGCCGAAATCCCGTTGAAGAAAGCAACGATGATTGTCTACCTGAAAACCTAATATCAGTCTTAAACATTCAACAATCAGATTGGCTTTTGACTTTACAACTTGGAGATCCAGAAATTAATCGTATAATGGGAATACTAAAGCCTAAAATGGATGACGATTGTAAGGAAATAAAGAAGAGTTATACTATTAAAAATAATAGACGGGTTGCACTCCGGGAGTGCCGGCAGAAGTGAAAACTTGATTATTAACGTTGAGCATGTTTGATATTTTGGAATGGTTAGGGAATAATTTTGCACCAATTGCTTTATCAGTATAAAAGTACTATCATTTATGTGGTAGAATACAATATTCATTTATTGCGCTATCGTACACAAACATGACAAACCATATTAAAGTGAACGTTAAGTTAGGTAATAAGATATAATAAAACATTAGTTATTATAGAGAATCGAAAAATATATATTGACAATAAAACAAGAGACAAGTAAAAGACATTATCAACAGTCTGTCGCTAAGCAACCGAGACCATAGTCAACCTGTCACCTCAACATTCTCCATCCGTCCTACGCTTTTTCGATCAGGTCACGTGTCCTGACGCGAGTTTAAGATTTTATACCCATTACAGAAAAAGTGCTCAACGCCGCTAAAGAAGTTTTCACTTCAATAATGTTCTATATTAAAAGATCCATGGTAGTTCTGAGGATCCATACCAAGTAATACCAAAAGGGGCAAGAAGGCAGATTTGTCGTCTAAATCACGTCGAAATCGGTCATTTTGGTATAAGAAAGACAACAGAAAGAATTCAGAGTCGCTACTTGACAAATTCTTCTCCAAAATGACACAATTTATAAAAAAAAAATGTTGGTGCATGCTTGGAATGTGCCTACAATAAAGACAAAAAAAAAGGTCACATTTACTCAATTGACAAAAGTTACATACAGTTCGATACCCTACATGTTGACCATCTTGGCCCATTCATCAAAAGCAAGCGTGGAAATATGTATAAACTAACAGTTGTTGATGGATTTTCTAAATTTGTTTTCATCAACCCCGTAAAAGATACTAAAAGTTCTACTACGATTAAAAAATTACAAAACATATTTCAACACTTCGGAACACCGAAACGTTTGATATCCGACTGAGGTACTGCATTTACGTCTGCACAGTTCAAACAATTTTCCCAGGAGAATAATATTAAGCACATTTTAAATGCTGTTGCCTGCCCCCGCGCAAAAGGTCAAGTCGAACGGTTTAATCATACTATCTTAAGAGCAATAGCTACACAAAATTCAGGGAAACACGAAAAAGACTGGGATGTGCTTATACCATCAGTGCAAATTGGAATTAATAGTATAATTAACGCAACAACAGGAAAATCTGCGTCCGAAGTGTTGTTTGGCATTCGATTAAAAGCGGATAGTCTTTTAAGGGAATTTTTTGAAGATCCATCTCGGAATGAAATCAGTTTATAAGAAATACGATCGAAAGTCCAGGAGAATATTAAATCGAACCAACAAAAATGGAAGAAGATGATGAATGGATGATTCTGCAAAAGAGTACAAAATTAATGATCTCGTGCGTATAACAAGTGTCTTTTACACAAAATGTAGGAAAGAGTAAAAAATTACTACCGAAATTTAACGGTCCATATAAAGTAACAAAAAAATTTGGTAATGAGCAATAGGCTCCGAATTTTTCAAAGTTTGTGAGCTATGGCGCGATAAGCATGTGTATGCTGTGGGACACGTAACACGGGCCGAAAAAAACCAAACGTGTTAGTAATATTTTATTAGCAACCACAACTTTGTTTCTTTAAGTTGTTTTTTCTGTGTCAGCTGGAGAAACGTGTCCCCAGCTGACACATGCCGTTAAGGCAAACCAGAGAGGTTAGAGTTTTAGGCTATGGTCAGAAATTTTGGTAATGAGAACCAAAAAACGAACCGTCACACTCAAATACTGTTGAAACTGCGATTATTAAAGTGTGTGCGAGCTAGAGTACCGTGTCTCTGGCTTGCACACCTGTATCTTCGTAAATTATTTGAGGTAGGATTATGTTATTTATTGTTCTCACTGTAACAGGAATGTGAGTGTGCTGTCAATGCGATTTGTTGTTGCAGGGTTGCAAGATAGCCCACGGCCCACACCAGTACTCTGAGGAATATACGATGAAACGCACATGTTAAAAGTGTTTTACATAATACATTTAAAAAAACATGTTTCATGACTGTAATTGTTTTCTTATATTTTTTTTTCATTTTAACATTAGTTATCTCAATAACTCCACTAGTTATCAAATCCAGTTAGAAACAATAAAAATGCTTATGTATTATGGATTGAAATGATTTAGGCTATGTTTTTGTACAAAGAACAACAAGCTTGGTATGTACCAAAGATCCATAGAAAGTGGTTGTTTCTTTTTGTTTGGCATAAAAGGGCCTAGTACCCAGTGCCGTGAAGAAATAAAAATTTTTTTTTTTGTTTTGTTTGTGTTTGTTTTGCTTTGATTGACTTTACTTCAATAATTCACTTTGATTCACTTCAATATCAACTTGTGGTCTGCTTGCCTTGCCAGACAGAAGATCAAGTATCAATCAAGTAATTAAACCTTTCCAATCTTTTATTATCCTCGTGTTAGTTTATAACGAGGTTTAAATATGGCATACGATATATTAAATTCGCTCAACGATTTGGGGTAAGTCGAAACCGAAACCGCTTTAAATCTGCAAATATTTTCTTATTTTGGTCACATTTTACGAATTGTACACGCGTTGCATTAAAAAATTAAATTACTTGCATTTCAAAATTAAAAAAAAAAAACAAAATGTTTGAGGTTACGTTACTTACGAAATTCCTTCCTTTGAAAAGTCCTCTTGACTCTACGATTATTTACTTACTTCGGGCTCAGCGACCCGAAGTGGATCTATTACTCTGACTTAGGATTATTAAATTTTCAGAGCCGGTAAAACCTTTTAAAAAAAATAAGGTTATTAAATTTCTAAATACCTCCATTAACTTCTTCTTTTCTTGAAGTTGTTACCCCTTGAAGACAATCTTCCTGCTGAATCTTATTTGAACCAATTTACGGTCGAGCGACTACCCTATTGTCCAACTCTTAAGTTTATTTTGCTAGTAGCTTTCTGTTCAATTTAACACAAGTAGACATCTAATAGGCATGAAGAGCCCGTGCCGTGGCTCAGTGGGTCGTGCGCTCAGCTTGTGATTGTTGAGGTTAAGCACTTTCGCAATGGTCGGTCACGGGATGGGGACCCAAAGTTTTCGGATGGCACGTTAATTAAACCATTGGTCCCGGCTGCATTTGCAGTCATTAAAACCCACTTATCCACATCGGGCCCGCGTGGTGGGTCATGGCCCATTCTCCTTATCCATCCACGATGAATGCCAGTGCCCCAGCAGTAGGGACATGAAAAATAGTTGATGACAAGACATCTAATAAACAAACTTACAAGAAAACATTCTGCTTAATAATATTAAAGTCTAATACTACAGTGTGAAATTATGAGTATAACGTTTAGGCATAGGTACTCATAATTTTAGTAAAACAGTATCTATACATACAGACGTCTGACAGACACATTTTGCCAAAACAATCGTGCGGGGCGAGAGGGGGTGCTAGCAAGACCGAGCTGCCTACGGTATGGCAATGACGTATGTCCTGTCAAATACTATGAAAGTCTTGTTAAAAACAGCATGGCTCCGAAGTTTGAAGGGTGTTGTCCAACTGTTAGTTCATTATACTGTGGTAGTAACAAGAACTAATAAAAAAACTACAATTAAAACACAATTGAAATATGTTTATAACTAAAAGTAAAATAGATAAATAGAATAAAGTAAGTCCCCAGCAGGTACCTACATCATAAAACAAAATAATATAAGTTATTTTCTGCAGCAATTTTATGCAAAGTTATTGTTCAATTATTCATAATCTATCTATTTGAACATCAAAAAGGCTTCAAGCCATATTTTACAGGCTGAATTGGCAATAATTATCATACAGGCTTTCTTTCTTATCTTATCCTCATTATCTGACACCAGAGGGGTGGCCACTAATCCTCATTAGTGGCCACCCCTCTGGTGTCAGAGTTTATCAAGCTGCCTATAAGGCATTATCAGATGACAACAGCCGGGACCAACGGTGTAAAGTGCCTTCCGAAGCACAGAAGCGCTCAGTTGTGTGATGCCACTTTACGGTCGCCCATCCGACGCCTGACCGGACCGAATGTTACTTAACAAACGTAATCGTATATGATCAGTCTGTCAAGTGTGGATATAAGCGCTTCAAGTGTGATACAAGCTTTGATTAAAAACCTACCATTAGTACTAACTAAAATCTTGATGTAATAATAAGTCTTCAATTGTTTTGCTGTCTTAATAATTAGGCACTGTCTTAACACTTTCGCGGACAGTGAACGAGACACAATAGAATTTTTATTGTTATGACTGCTATAGCCGTTCAGTGTCCGGGAAAGGGTTAAAAGAAATAAGCAATTGTATAAAATAATGTAAAGAATTAATAAACCTAGATATTGATTAAAAAAACTACTTTATCACCAGCTATGAAGGTCTATTATTAGATAAAGTAACATTTTCAAAAGCTCTTGACGGTGGCCTCAAATCTCTAGAATACACAAAACTTATTCATATCCTGGCTGAAGAACTGAAGAAACTATGCCAACTCAAAGAAACCGTGCATATGATGAATGATCTGAATGAGTCAAGCTTTTTCCTTTTGGAACTGAGTTCGTTCTTGAAGAAGTTGGGGTGTCCATATAAAAACTTGGTCACAGGTTAGTTTTACTATGTCGTACTTACAAATTGAACAGTCACAATACTGTACCCCTAGTACGAGTATGGCAAACTATAATCGTTATCAAAAACTATCGCTCTAGTTGCTTAACACAAGACCAGTGTATCTGACAACTTTCGATAACGTCGCTAAATTATCAACTCTTACTAGCGGCACAGTATATAACTTAAAAATTATATTTAACTAGCGTGGTGGTTCCCGTCCCCGTTGGAATATCGGGATAAATAGTAGCCTATGTTGCTCTCCGTCTTTTCAACTAATTCTATGCCAAAAACCAAGTTGATTGGTTGCTTATTCAAAGCGTGAAGGACACAAACACACTTTCGTATTTATAATATTATAAGTTAGGATTAGGATAGGATGAACGAATTACATCGGATGCGCATTTTGAAAGCGAGTAAACGCGAAAGCGCACTTTACAATTGCTGAAGGAAATTGAAACATCTGTAAAGAAGTTAAGTTCCATATTTGCCAACTGGCGCGGACGCCGGTCGCACGCCCATGCATATATTATGGTAGGTACTTAACTTCTCTACGGATGTTTCAATTTCAATTGTAAAAATCTGTCCGTTCGGTGTTAGTCATACATGGATTTAATAATTAAAAACCATATTGTTTCAGGTCACATATCTTCTAGATTGCAGACCAAAAAAGATCGGGTGTTGCTCCTCGATTTTTTAATATCAGAGCTAATGACTACCAGGATGGTGCAAGTTGATAAGCCTAAAGAGAAAACTACATCCACAATGAATATTGTTATGGTAAATTTAATTGTTTTTAATGTGATACCCGGAACAAACTTTAAAACATACCTGTATGTTTATTATGTTTGAAAATAATTCTAATCATTTTAATGATGGGAATTAGTTTAACATAGTGTATATTTCTATGAGGTTTTAAGTAAACCTTAACCACACACACACCATAGCGAGTACAATTTGTTTAAACTTGCAGCTAACTGAATTCCATACAATATTTAGTTGGCTTTAGCACTAAACATAAATAAGTAGTTAAATATCTTGATTAGTTTGATCAAAGATTCTTTGACAAAAAATCAATGTTAAGAAATTTTAAATTTCTCAATTTAACTACCTGTCATAAGTTTTTATTTGATTATAGCCTGAATCACCCACTGCCAAGGATCTCAAGGACATCTTAATAGCTTTAAAGTTTAAGAAACCACCTCCGGACATTACTCCTGAAGTGCTCTTCTCTAAATTAGAGGCTAAATTAAAAGACAGCATTCGAGAAGATGGTAAGTTCAATATTATACCACAAGTATAATAATGGCCATTACACATCAAAGTTTACTGAAACTTTTCAGCTTCCGAAAAGCGATTACTGTTCACTCCCGGCCACCCGCGATTTCACCCGCGTGGTTCTAGTTCACAGACCTATATCGAGATAGACGAAAAGAGCGCTTCAAACTGTATTGAAAATTAAGCGTGTCGACTTTTTCGTACCTACGATGACATCACAAGCGAGATTTAGTAATGTGTAAATGTTATTGACGAGCTCTTGCATGAAAGCACTGCACAATAAACCATTTTCGTTTCTGAGTACGGCGTGTTCTATGGTAATGGTCTCAAACGGACTGACTTAGCTCGTAAAACTTTGACCGTGGATCAAACTTTTGGCACGCAAGGTAGGTACACTTTTACCGTATATCTCTACAGAGGTCTGTGTTCCCGTTCCTGTGGGAATATCGGGATAAAAAGTAGCCTATGTGTCAGTCCACTAAGTCCCTACATAGGTACCAAATTTCATCCAAACCCGTTAAGTAGTTTTTGCGTGAAAGAGTAACAAACTTTCACAATTATAATGTTAATAGGATTTTCAGATTTTTTGTATTTGCCATGACTTGAGTTCTCTTCCTAGGTCACTACCATTACGGTACGGCAGGATGGACCAGTTAGGCAAGTCCAACTTTGAGAAAAATATCTCTCTTCGAATTCAACTCGAATGTAGCCTTCGGGAAACTCGTAAAATCATCGCGTCTCACGTCTCATAAGTCAGTGTCTTAAGACGAAAGTTGACCAGTGTGTGTTGCCAGTGATGGCTTGTGGCAGTGAAACGTAGTCGCTAACAATGGGACTTATAAGAAGCCCCACGTCGCACAACGTGCAATGGAGAGAGCAATGCTCGGCATTTTCCTGCGCGACCGAATCAGAAATAAGGAGATCCGTTGGAGAACCAAAATAACCGACATAGCCCGAAGGATTGCTCAGCTACAATGGCAGTGGGCGGACGACGCTCCGTGGGTAGGCTCCCTACAAGGTGGACCAACGATCTTGTGAGCGGTCGCGGGAAGCTGCTGGATGTGGGCAGCGCAAGACCGATCGTCGTGGAGATCCTTGGGGGAGACCTATACCCAGTAGTAGGTGTCTATGTGGCTGACATGATGATGAGTTCTCTTTGAATAATATAGGCTGTATTCATGAGTCGAAGTCTCTTGTGCGCCTATTTTGTATACCATTGATTGCATTGATCGTGAGTTTTGATTATTTATTTTATTTTCCCAGGTGATCAATTGTTAGGTAAGCCATTATACACCAAAGCTTTGAAGGAGAAACGTTGGAAGCAACTGGAAAGAAGATTCAACAATATGTTTGAAAACTATCGTTTCAGAAGGGAGACACTCATTACGTGCTTGGACTGTACGATACAGAGTTTTGAGGTAAGTATAATAATTATGTCGCAGCCAACTGGTTAAATCAGTCGTTCAATTGGAGGGCTAGCCCGTTAATTAAACGCCGGCATTAAATGAAATGGCTAAGGGACAACTAGCCAAGTCATTGAATGAAACGGTTTAACGACTTGGCTGGACGTCACATTTTGCCGTCTCATTAATAGACTCAAACTATTCGTGAAAACTTGTAGCCGATGGAGTAATATCAGTCATATTTTCTCACAATTTTTTTATTAGAAATATATATATCAATATTGATATTAATAAAACAAACACTGAAGTTATGTTGAAACGAAAGTAAACACATAAAATTGCCAGCTGGTGCGAGCTATCTGACGCCATATTTGTTTGAGACTACAAGCCAGCGCCCCAGTCACAAAAAAATAAACGTAATTTGAATCACGTGGCTGACATAACGTCAGCCATCTTCAAAGCCGCTAACTTACAATAAAACAACTAGTTGAACGTTAAGTGATGGGCATGTCCTAGGCATTCACTGAATGCCGGCGTTTAATTAACGGGCTAACCTTTCAATCAAATAGCCGATTTAACAAGATGGCTGCGACATTTACACTACATAAGAAAGGCTTGTTTATTTGTAAGTATCTTTTATTAAAAAAAAAACTTCTTTCTCAGTGGTCCGACCGACTCAAAACAAAAAAAGATCTCATCCAAATAACATACCGTCCGAAACGAGACCAAATCAAAGCGGAACCGGACGTCCGTCTGTCCGATTTCCTAGCCGCTCGGACTTCGTTACTGCAAGTGGGCAAAACTTACAACGCTAACGTACGGAAGAATACGCATACGGATGTCAACAAAGTTATTATCGGGCAGGTCAGTAGTAATCATTAACAAACGCACCTACTTAAGTATTTATGTATTACATAAATAAATGATCTTGCCATTGTCAGGTTATATATTTCAAAACTGAACTAGCTTCCGCCTCCGACTTTCTGCGTTGATATTTGAGATCAAAATATCTCTATGGAACTATTGACGGAGGGGTACAGTACCCCTATTACGAGTTTGCTTAACATGACATTTACAGGACTCGTGAGCGTAGACTATCGGATACACTGCTCATGTCGGTAAAACAGTCGCTAAGTGTGAAAGAGAGAGCTACATTTTACGTTAACGTTTACTGTAAAGTCAAGTTTGCCAAACTCGTAATAAGCCTACAGAACGTAGGTATATTAACCTTCAGTTTTTTAAGTTTCGGGATGTAGTATTTTTGGTAAAATGTGCTTAGGCATAATTTTAGATATGTCTACCACAAAATAGATGGCGTAAGTAGTATTTATAAAGTAGTAATTTTACCCGCGTGATTCCCGTTCCCGTGAGAATATCGGGAAAACAGAAGCCTATGTTACCCTTCGTCCTTTCAACTAACTCCAAAAATCAAGTCGATTGGTTGCGATCGATTGCTTAGTTAGGGCGTGAAGGAAGGACAAACGAACACACTTTCGCATTTAGGTATATTAGTTTGGATAAAAGTCTTTGTTGTAAAAATCTATAGCCAAAATACGAATGGTGGTTTCAACTAGAATTGAAAACAGATAAATCATAGTATAACAGAAAACTTAAGTTATTATTTTTATCAAATTACAAACATCTTTGCACCCACTGCTAGTCTATTTTTTTCTGGACAGGGCTCTACCAAACCTGCCTCTTCCACTGAGAATACAAGTCTGACTGTAATAACACAACCAATTAGGCCCATGGACAATTTAGCGTACCAGACTGGAATACCAGGAAGTTCGGGGTCACAATGTCGCTCGGTAACTGCGGGACAAACTAAAGGAATACCACTACTACCTACCCCTATCACTACACTTCAACCAAATGAGAAGGATCTTCCCTTAACTCTGAATAGTTATGGGACACCTATAAACGAGCCTAAAGCAAGGAACAAAACCTTTGTGGAAGGGATAACGGACGAAGACAATAGTCGGTGGATAAGGCGTTATAAAGCCTTCATAGCTAAGCAGTTTAAGAAACGACTTGCAAACAAAAGGATTGAAGCTTCCGGTGATGGTTCCAGAAATATAGGCTTAGGAATAGTAAAAGCTACGTTTGAGACACAGAACCCACCAGTATTAGAAGGGCAACACCCAGTTACTATGGCTAGTGTATCTCATGACATTAAATCGCTTAAACGATCTTTACCTGAAGAAGAGTTGCCTACAAATCAGGCAAAAAAGACTAAAAGCGGAGACTGGATGTCAGGGGCGCCCAAAACGATGTCGGAATCACAGCTTTCACTCGTAAATAGTCAATTGCCGAAAGCAAAGGCGGCCGTAGTCAACGTCCCTAACTCAAAAGCCGATGTCTTACTGGAAACGCCAACCTCGTCCTCTAGGGATGAGGACAATGGTTCCGGCAAAGATAAGGACTGTAACTTGACTTGGACAAAGAGTAAGTGGAAGCGGGAGAAGCGCAAGCTCTACAAGAGACTGATGGAGGCTAAAACAACTTCTGGATCGCAGGTCCCGCTAACAAAGCCGGCGGGCTCTGGGACCGAGAAGCAACAACAAAGGCCACCTAAAGTTAAAGGGGGGACTAACCCTGATGAAGGACCGTCGCAGCGCCCACCCAAGCGACAGACCCGAAGCGACGGGGCGGACGGACCGCGAGCAGCCGCTGAGGAGCAAAGCGATCTCGCCGTCTATGTCCACCGAGGAGACGGCGTTAGGGTGGACGAAGCTGTGGCGGCCCACATCAGGGAGAAGCTCGTGGGCCTGATAGAGGAGCGACTGCTGGCCAGGATCGAGGGGGATGAGGGACGATCCACCGCCTTCGCTACGTCCGGTCTGGTGTCGGAAGGATTCTTCCTTGTTACACCATACACGGTTGAGGCGAGGAAGTGGATACTATCTTGTGACCTCGGAGAGTATGACGGCACCACCCTCGAGATTAAGCCCCTAGCTAGAAATCGAGTGACCGTGTGGCTGCCTGGTAGAAAAGGTGACCACTCCAAAGCCCTTACGTTTCTTCAACTCGCCAATGAACATCAGGAGGAGTTGAAGATGCAAGAGTGGACCCTCCTCTATAAGGAGGAGCTAGCGACGGGTATTCGACTGGTCCTGGGAGTCCCTAACGGAGTCTTCGGGGAAGAAAGGGACCATGCCTGGCTCCACTATCAGCTCACACGAGTCCAGGCGAGGCTTCTGCGAGCGGGCAAAAAAGGGAACACTCCACAGACTTGGGGCTCTGTTCCAAACACAGTAACACGGGCAGAGCAGCCAAACAGAAGCGCTGTCACTCATACAAGAGAACAAACTTGTGGGCCGCCAGGAGGTCGGGGCATTAAACGCTGGGATAACTGTGAGGCGACAAGCGGCCCACAGCCCCTGTGGCCCAGCTTCCTGGCCCATGGCGAAACCAAACCACATGTCACAAACACGAGCCCGGGCCCAATGCCAAGCACCAAGGGGTTGGAACCCCCTGGCTCATCACCAGTTAACCTGAGGTGTACGACCCCGAGGACGAAGCATTAGGTTTCAGGTTCAGACACACACTCACACACACAAACAGTAACACTCAACATACATAATAACACACATACAACAGTAACACAAAAACAAAAAAAATATATACTTCAGTTAAATTTGCACCAAGCCATGACCGACCTTGTGGCTTCAAATGACATATACATAGCCCTGCTACAAGAGCCATATCTTAACACTGAGGGCCGAGTGACTTGCATTGGACTTCTATCTATGGTGAGTCCAATCCAAAGACGCATAAACGTCAGCAACAAGGCAAGGGCATTACGACTAATGAAGTTGAATGTTTACAGAGATATTACAGCAGCGATAGTCACAATTATGCAGAGAAGATGAGCGCAGGAAAATAATCGTCTTCATTTCTGTCTACATCCGGAGTGGAGAGATTACGAAACACCAGGGATACCTGGCCGATATTCAGGGCCTAGAAGAAACGATAGCGAGATATAAATAAATAAATAATAATAAATAATTTTCATACAATCACACCATTTATCAAGCCCAAGGTAAGTTTCATTAAGAATTTGTATTAAATGGATACTAACTAGACAACCGATAAACATACTTTTTTTTGTAAATACCTACTACATAATATCATCGCAAACTCGCACCACACCGTGTAGGGCAGCAGCAGCACAGACTGCAACAAAAAGTAAGGGTAACTTATTACTCGATCAAATATCTTTAGACGAATTTTTTATTCATTACAGTAATTTGACAGGTGCCAGCCAATGTCATTTTATAAAAATAATACTGCCTAATATTATAGCTGCAATGGTAATTGAATTTGTATACTGAATGAATCAATACTTACTGAACTGAAACTGGATCTGAGCAAATTGTTATGAAAAACAGTATAAATCAGAATTATTTTTACAAAGTGACATTGGTACCTGTCAAATTTCTCTACTGAATTAATAATCCAACTATTACTTAGGAGTTTCACCCGTGTTCTTTTCGTAATAACACGTGTTGTGAGGCTCCATTTTTAACTCAATCTACCGTACAAGTCTTTTAGATTACAAAATATATTTACTTGACATGGCAAAATTCGCGTATTTAACGACCTTAATTAAGAAAAAAGAAGAAGACTATTACTTAGAATTAATTAAATAATGTAGGTAACACACCGAACGGTCGTCACAAGAACAAGGAAAGAAGTATTAGAGATAACACGTATGTCTAAAGAGGAAAGTTATCTGATGAAGTACTGCAGGGTCCTCACACTCCTCGGACCATCATATATCATCAACATATCTCTGCAAAGATCTGTGTGATAATGTTTAGGTTAAGCATTCGACTGTCCAATAAACACTTTAAAGAGTTTTGAAAATCTCTTCACGTTTCCAAACCTTCGTTTAACTATACGTTTAACGTTTAGCTATAGCAGTCATAACAAAAAAAAATCGATTGTGTCTCGTTCATGTCCGGCGAATGTGTTAAGCAAAGCATTACTTTATGGCCATATCACAATGAATGGAATCTGATGAAGCATTCATTGAAATAAAGAAACTTACGGATTTAAGTGCACTGTATAATGCACTTGTCTCAGCCACATGCCACCCACTGCTGGGTATAGGCCTCCCCAAGGATCTCCACAACGATCGGTCCTGCGCAGTCCGCATCCAGCGGCCAGCGGCTTCCCGCGCCCTTCACCAGATCGTCGCTCGGTCCACCTTGTCGGGGGCCTACCCACGGAGCGTCGTCCTGTGCGCGGTCGCCATTCCAGAACCTTTCCGCCCCAACTCTGCCTCTATGGACAAATGCAGTGGTTTCGGTACTCACTAAAATTGCTAATTGGACAGTCAAACGCTTAACCTAATCATTAGCACACAGATCTTTGCAGAAATATGTTGGGAGCGCGAGCCGCGCGCTCGTTATACATCGGAGGCGGTTCCCGAACCTGGGACTTGGCCATCCACACGGCGCGCGAGCGGGCGATAAATTACGACCTTCCATACAATTTATATTGGTACACCTAATACATTAATTTTATACAATCCGCTTTCTATCATTTCAATAAAGGATCCTTCATAAACAACAATGTTCACATTTTTATGTAGAGTCGCAAAGTAAGCATGTTTGTATGAAAATAAGGGGGTGGGCCAATATATGTGCCGTTGAGTGTAGTTTGAATTGTCAAGTCAAAACTATAGGCTTTATGAACAATAGGAAAATCAACTGGGAAAAATGCGAACAAGAAACGAAAGAATGGAAACCCTGTAAACGAATGTTAGGCTAATTAATTAGTAACACAATAGAAGTAGAAAGAAAAGCAAGCTGTTTGGAGAAGGCCCTTACAAATGCCAACCTGTCTGTTGGAAAAGTGATATCAGGGAAGGTACGACTATGGCGGAACGAAGAACTCTATCAATTAAGAAAGAGAACCAAATAGGTTCACTTTCCAAGGAAATTCTGACTTTCAAAAATCCATAAATGTATGAAAATAACCAATAATTGAACTTGTAAAACATGACTAGAGTAATCCTAAAACTTCTGTACCATAATAACTATTGCTCCAAACGACTATTCCTAACCACACGTTCCATTTCTTTAATTGGATTGTATCAATCCTTTCAGAATAGGCCCAAAAATGTATGGAGCCTGAATGTGCCTGAATGATCTCCTTTTGGGGGCCTTTTGACTGTTTTACTATGGGTGGTATTCCACTTATCCAATGCACATTTGATCAAAGACATCCTATTCAATATATTGGATGACTTCATTTATATAGAATAGGAATCTATTGTGTATCTGTCATAATATTGGATAAGTGGAATAGCACCCTTTGCACTGTCATCTCGTAGCTAAATTAGTGATAAATAAAATTTCCAGAGGTGTCCGTTCATTTGGTGTGTCACTGCTGATCTGCGGTTGGGATGGAGACCAACCGTACCTGTTCCAGTATGATCCCTCTGAAGCGTATTGCGCTTGGAAGGCCACTGCCATGGGGATGAACTTCATTAATGGGAAGACATACCTGGAGAAAGGGTAATTTATTATATTTTTAAATGTGCATGTGGCATAATCCCTATTTATGAGGTCTTGGCTGAGCTTTGTATTAAACATCCTTTTATTTAGGGTAAGTTTAGACCGAGAGGTAAAAGGTGTTCGAGCAATTTTTATGTGACACTCGAAATCCGCTTGCGTGGCCTCGAGACCTCGAGCATCTTTTATTGATGTTAACATTAAAGTGTCATATAAAAATTGCACGACTCTTTTGCCACTTGGTCAGAACTTTAATTGTCTTTTGTCAGTCAATTAACAGTCCAGCCCCCTAATTGTCTAATTTAAAAATATATCATAATCCCTTTCAAAGGTATTGTAATTGTGATAGTGATTTATGGAATTGTGTAACTTATAGTCACTATCCCTTTCGGAACGAGTGATGTTTTAAATGACACTTTCTCCATACATTTCATTAAAGTGTCATATAAAAATTGCTCGACCCTTTTGCCACTTGGTCAGAAATTTAATTGTCTCGTGTCAGTCAATTAACAGTCCAGCCCTCTAATTGTCCAATTTCATAATATATCATAATCCCTTTCAAAGGTATTGTAATTGTGATAGTGATTTATGGAATTGTGTAACTTATAGTCGCAATCCCTTTCGGAACGAGTGATGTTTTAAATGACACTTTCTCCATACATTTCATTAAAGTGTCATATAAAAATTGCTCGACCCTTTTGCCAGTTGGTCAGAAATTTAATTGTCTCGTGTCAGTCAATTAACAGTCCAGCCCTTTAATTGTCCAATTTCATAATATATCATAATCCCTTTCAAAGGTATTGTAATTGTGATAGTGATTTAGATTTAGTGATAGTGATGTAGATGGAATTGTGTAACTTATAGTCGCAATCCCTTTCGGTACGAATGATGTTTTAAATGACACTTTCTCCATACATTTCATTAAAGTGTCATAAAAATAGCTCGACCCTTTTGCCACTTGGTCAGAACTTTAATTGTCTTTTGTCAGTCAATTAACAGTCCAGCCCCCTAATTGTCTAGTTTCAAAATATATCATAATCCCTTTCAAAGGTATTGTAATTGTGATAGTGATTTATGGAATTGTGTAACTTATAGTCGCAATCCCTTTCGGTACGAATGATGTTTTAAATGACACTTTCTCCATACAAATCATTAAAGTGTCATAAAAATAGCTCGACCCTTTTGCCACTTGGTCAGAACTTTAATTGTCTTTTGTCAGTCAATTAACAGTTCAGCTCCCTAATTGTCTAGTTTCAAAATATATCATAATCCCTTTCAAAGGTATTGTAATTGTGATAGTGATTTATGGAATTGTGTAACTTATAGTCGCAATCCCTTTCGGTACGAATGATGTTTTAAATGACACTTTCTCCATACATTTCATTAAAGTGTCATAAAAATAGCTCGACCCTTTTGCCACTTGGTCAGAACTTTAATTGTCTTTTGTCAGTCAATTAACAGTCCAGCCCCCTAATTGTCTAGTTTCAAAATATATCATAATCCCTTTCAAAGGTATTGTAATTGTGATAGTGATTTATGGAATTGTGTAACTTATAGTCGCAATCCCTTTCGGAACGAATGATGTTTTAAATGACACTTTCTCCATACATTTCATTAAAGTGTCATATAAAAATTGCTCGACCCTTTTGCCACTTGGTCAGAAATTTAATTGTCTCGTGTCAATCAATTAACAGTCCAGCCCTCTAATTGTCCAATTTCAAAATGTATCATAATCCCTTTCAAAGGTATTGTAATTGTGATAGTGATTTATGGAATTATGTAACTTATAGTCGCAAACCCTTTCGGAACGAATGATATTTTAAATGACACTTCATTTGTCACTTCTCCATACATTTCATTAAAGTGTCATATAAAAATTGCTCGACCCTTTTGCCACTCGGTCAGAAAATTTTTCTTGTGTCAGTCAATATCGGTCATTCAATACCTTTCAAAATGCGTCCCGATCACAATCCCTATCAAATGTTAAATAGTGACGGCCTCATTGCGTTAGCATGAGCACCTCGATAAAGCATTCTCGACACTTTTCTCGCGCGAGCGTATTGTCTATCCCGCTCACACCGTACTGATATGAGCGTGACAGACATTGCGAGATAAGCGAGTCACGGTGCGCATGCTACGCTGGCTGAAGTATAATTTAAAAATCTATCGCAATCCCTTTCAATTCGTCATTTGATATTTGATAGGGATTGTGATCGGGAAGCGTTTTCTTCTTTATGAATGGCTTGCTCTATGTTCTAAACATAATTCCGCCAATGTCACGTAGGTAGCTTTTACACGTTGAGGTGGGATGTGCAATTGAAAGGGATTGTGATGGATTTTGAAATTAGTCAATTAGGACTTAGGGCAGATTTCGCAGCATTATGGCCTGCGCAGACGACGGACATTGAAGGACTTTTTGTCCGCGACACGACCTTATTACTAAGAACATAAAGTTGAATAAATAACGAGGACTATCGCGTACTTTTCGCGGATATACGCGGTCTAAGTTGAATCTTATTTGGTTAACAATAAAGACGTGTCGCGGACAAAAAGTCCTCCGTTATCCGTCGTCTGCGCTAGCTCTTAAGAGATCTCTTACATTCAGGCACTTTTCAGAATTGCTTTAATACCATCCTTTTCTCTTGAATAATATTATGTAAAGAAGATGCTCTATCAATAGGTTATACGATAACAGTTTATATGATCTTCTACTTCTCAGGTATACCGAAGACTTGGAGCTTGATGATGCAGTCCACACTGCAATCTTCACTATAGAAGAAGGTCAGATGACAGCAGACAACATAGTAGTAGGCATTTGTGATGCAGCGGGGTTCCGTAGCGTAGGTTGGTCTACTAATATTATAAATGTAAAAGTATATCAGTTAGTTTTTTTGTATGTTTTTTTTTGTCCCTCTTTCACGCAAAAACTAATGAACGGATTTGGATGAAATTTGGTATGTAGGAACTTCAAGTACCTAATGCACTAACACAAACTACTGTTTGTCTCGATATTCCCATGGGAAAGGAAACCATGCGGGTGAAACCGCGGCCGGCCGCTAGTATACCATAAACTTACCTGTTTTTTTTTTTATAAATAAGCCTTTTACCTATGGTTGCGTTTTTTTTTATAAAGATCCTATTGTACAAGTATACCATAAACTTACCTGTTTTGTAATAAATAAGCCTTTTACCTATGGTTGCGTTTTTTTTATTATAAAGATCGTATTGTACAGAGTGTACAGTCAATAAACAGCACGTTAGACTTGACTTACGACAACTGCCGCTATTACAGTATGACACAAAAGAGTAGAAATTATTTGATGGCGCTGCTAATCTAACTAGTAACATAACACTATTATTACTACGTACTTTCAAGTTTGATACAGTGCGCCAAGGATTTTTATTAAACGTGGACGGGGGCGCTGTAACTGTCAAATTAACGTAAACAAGATGACGATGTTATCTTTTTTTGCCAAGTGCGATATAGCTTATTATAATCAAATACTAGACACGCGAGGTTAATACGTACGGTACAGCTTCGGCAGAATTTCGGCGAAGAAACAAAATCTGTAAATGTTGCTTTCTGTTTGTTTGATATCAGCGTCGTTATAATACAAGTGACTGTAAAAATAATTATTCGGCATTTGACAGATGTATCAATCAAATAAGGGAGTTGTTGAATATTATAGCTTATATGTATATAATAATAGCGCAATTAATTTTCATCAAAATAATAATTGTTAATACCTTATTTTTGTTTAATAAAGGAGATAATTCACGCTCCATAAAGGAAAGTGCCGGCCATCGAAAAAATGGTACGTGTGGTTAGGACTTAGAGCAAAAGTTGTGTTATGATGGTACAAAAGTTGTATGATTACTCTTAAGTCATGTTATAGAAGTTTAATGATTCAACACTTTCATGCATTTAGGGATTTTTAAAAGTGTACAGGAACAATATTTAAAGTATTGTTATTAAGCGGTGGGGTAAATATATATTATGTATGGTGAGCGATATGGTTGTGCTATGAGCTATATGCTATCATATTATAGCGTAGTCTGAAAAGCGCTTAACTTAACGCGGGCAGCGGTGCTGCACATCGGGGTGGAACTTAAGGAAAACGAACATGGCGCCACCACCGCTGGTACCAAAATCTGTGGATTGGTCAATTACTTGTCAAAATTACAGATTTTTCAGGTTTTGACTAGACTTAGACCAATCAAGAGATTTAGGGTACCAACGGTGGTGGCGCCATTAGCTTTGCCTTTTCCACCCCCAGGTCTGAAAGTGTGGCCATTAGAACGGTCCCGACAAAACCAGATGCATTTGGACAAAAATGAGTAAATAAAAAAAACTTTGTTGAATCTAAGGTTTAATAACATCGGGTTTGTTCCCAAGTTGGTCCCATTGTTTGAAGATCGGTTCAAGTCGGTAAAAAAAGTAAGTTTTTTTATTGGTATAGATGTTTCGCAGTGCGAACGCATGGTAAGATGCTCCTAACTAATCTGCGGCCGTAGTGTTTTCGTATGTGTGTGGTATACAGCTTCCTCATTCATAAGGCGTAGAGAAATTCTAAGCATGCCATATTTTAGGTGCAACCACAACTTCGTTACTAGGAGTTTTTTTTTGTGTGTTAGCTGGAGAAACGTGTCCCCAGCTGACACATGCCATTTTAAGGCAAACCAGTGAGGTAAGGGCTCTTTAGACTATAGTCAGAAATTTAGTGCAAAATAGGTGCAATGAGAACTAAAACAACTAACCGTCACACTCAAATACTGTTGAAACTACGATCATTAAAGTGTGTGCGAGCTGGAGTTCCGTGTCTCTGGCTTACACACACCTGTATCTTCGTAATTATTTGAGGTAGGATTATGTTTAACTTCAGAATTTTGAGTCGAATGGACAACATTTCATTTTCTATAAAGCACTAAAATAAAAAAACTATTTCGAGATTTTAGTGTCATAAGCTCACAGTTTTTATTTTAGATTTTTCTGATCGGTAATTTGTGAGATATTTAATAAAAACTAAAATGTAGTCCAAATCGAGAAAGTCAGGCATTTGATCCCGTCATTCCTTTTCATTTCTGTCTAATATAAAAAAAATGGTTGTCTCTGGCTAAGTTGACAATGACAGTCAATTCAAGTAGTGAAAGAGCGATCAAAATCTAAGATATCGATATTCGATATTTTCTAATTTACATAATGCCAATAAAACCTCATGAAAAAACAGTTTGTGATTGTTTTGAGTTTTTTGGAATACATTGTTTTTATGATTATTGCTGAATAGATTTACTGTTTATGTTTGCTAGGTAAACCACCACGCGACACCAGGCAGGTGGACCACGGGTCAGAAATTTGTGTGTGTTTAACGAAGTGGTTATTTTTTGTTCCACTAATGAAATACCAGACCTTAAATTTCAATATGGTTTGATATACATTTCAATTCTAAATACCCAAAATGTTTATATTGTTCATGAACGCGAATTTGTGCGTATAAATTTAAATTTATATTTTTTTATTAAGTTTTTTTTATCTTAACCAAAGTGTTAATCTTTGAAACATGTTTTGGTTAAATAACGAAAATTACAACTTTTATGTAGTAATCGATATTTAAGTTCTACCACTGTCACATCACTACTAGAAACCATTACGTCATTTTTTTTTTAATCCGAAATAAGCAACAGCCTTACCAATTTAACTTCCTGAGAACGCACTTACGCTCTTTTAGAATGAGCAAGTTTTGAAATACGGATTTAATACACAAATATAATGCTAATAATAAAAATAAAAAATACGTGTCTCGTATTTTAACATCTAGTTTTATTATGCATAGGAAAATTTGCATTATATATTTTTGAAATGTTGTCCATTGGTGCAGTAAGCTTCAAATTTTTCTAATCTCTAGTTCGAATAGTTTTTGAGCTACGAACCGATAAGCATGTGTAAGCACGTGACACATTTTGTATTACTGTAACTGTATAAGTTAGTTAGAGTCTCGTATTAAGAATCAAATGATACCTTATAATTTCAAATCCCTGGGCTTCTTAGTTTCAAAACTATGGGCAAAATACTGTTTTTCCGCCAAAAAATTCAAAATTAATGGCGCAGACGCAGCTAAGAGCGCCGTTGCCGTTCCGAGCTTGAACTTAACGGCTGGTATCAATTCGAATCATTTTAATTTGCGCTTCTTCTTCTTCTTCATACAATACGGGCGGTATCCGCAACTCGACGACTCTTTTGCGCCTATTTTGCGTCCGGAGGGTGTCAGGCCGGATCACTCCAGCCATCCCAGCTCAACCAGGACTGCTCCCAGCGCCTTCACGTCAGAGACGGCTTCCAGGAGACTGCCTGGTTAGCCGAGGTACTTCGCCTGGTAAGGGGCTACTCTGTCACAATCCAACAGGACGTGAGCAGCTGTCTCTTCTTCCTCCATGCAGCCTCTGCATAGTGGGCTGTCAGTGACACCTAAATTGAAAAGGTGCTTGTTAAAGTTACCGTGGCCAGTGATGGCCCCTGTTATCAAACGTAACAGCGGTCTATTGCGTTTAAGGAGAGCTCTGGAGAGACGAGCGTCTGCGCGCGGTAGTGCTAGTTTTGCTTGTCTGCACGTCTCCAGTGAGTCCCAGTAGTTTTGATGCAAGTTAGCTGTGTGCTCACGGATCTTACCATCATACCAGCTAGCCGGGATGGGAGCAAAAGGTTCTGGTCCAAGAGGGGTAGAATCTGAATCTCGCCTCGCTAACTCATCTGCCATGTCATTACCTCGTGCGCCGCTGTGGCCTTTAATCCACTGGACAGTGAGATTATTGGAAGCACCTACCTTGTTTAGGGTGTTGTAACATTCTTGTATTAGGCCCGATCTACTGTGACTACTATTCAGTGCCTGTAGTACCGACTTGCTGTCAGAGAGTATATAAATGTCGCAGTTTGTTACCTCTTTGAATATAATTGCCTGTGCTGCCAGTGTAATACCAACACATTCCGCTTGAAAAACGGTATTGTATGGACTAAGTGGAGAGGCAATTTGTATGTTAAGGTCCTCTGAAAATACCCCCGAACCTACTCCCGATGATGTCTTGGAACCATCAGTGAATATCAGGAGGGCCTTGTGCTGCTGTCTGGAGTCAAGTTCGTCCTCCAGGTGTACCCTGTATTTTTTTAATTAATTTGCGCTTTCGATCGTTTTAATTTCTGTTTTGAGAACTTTAGACTAGGAGCCGTCCGATTTAGGTACGCTGATTACAAACCATCTATGTAAGTTACTTAATATTGAAAATTAAATCTGATTCTCTTTTGAAGTAGTTTTTAAATGTTGGTGTTAGAAAATTCACAACATTTGTTGATATAAGGCATGGATGATGGGCAATTTTCTATGAAACCTGGGCGTAAAACCAACAGAAATGTAACAACTTTTTAGTACTTACTTACGTTTAGTACTACTAAACTCCTAAAAACGAAGTTGTGGTTGCACCTAAAATATTACTGATACGTTTGATTGATTGCTCCTAATATGCACTAAAAGTAAAATATGGCATGCTTAGAATTTCTTATTTGAATTATGAGGAAGCTGTAGACACACATATCTTTTCGTCGGTTCGGTGGACTCTATTGTCTCTATTTTTCGTTCGTATTCTTGTTAATCTGTGCTTTGCTTTCCGTCATTCATTTTTTGTTGGCGACAAAATCTGCATTCTATCAGCTTTGTTCGTTATTTACTACGAATATCAATAAAGTAATCAAATCTAGAACTTTACGTCAATCTTCTGTGGTCTTCTTGTTAGTGTTAAGCGAGGTTTAAATATGGAAAACGATATATTAGATTCGCTCAACGATTTGGGGTAAGTCGAACGAAACCGCTTCAAACCATCAATATTTTCTTGTTTTATTCACAAATTAGGAGTCATACACGCGTCGCATTAACATAGAAAATAAGTTATTGGTGTGAATAAGCGTTATTATAAGTAAAAAATAATACTCCGCGTTTGAGGTTAGGTTAGATTGATTCTTCCTTTTTTAGCAAGCCTTTAAAATTCTGTGTTATTACTTTCCAGTCTCTCTCTATCCTTTAGGATTTATTTCTAATTACTCTCACACATTCATCTTTCATTTATTACTGTTTCAAGACTTATTTGGGTCAGAGAGTACCCTATTTGTTTAATGGAATAAATAACAATGACTATGACATCAAGTAGCCAAATGCCTACCATCGTCCTACTCTTCACTTATTTAAAATTTTGAGACAATATTGATACTTATATAGTAAATGTACAAGAAAATAACTAATATTTTTTTCACCTCACACACTCTGAAAAGGTGGTTTTGTCAATCAGTTAGTTGCTTTTTGCGGCCTAGCGCGTCAAAGTACTTAATTTATTAAATTTTAATATAAACATATGTAATAATGCGTTCCGAATCGCACTATTGACTTTTTTGTTACATTTTATTTTTAATTTAAATAGCTTTAAATTAATTATAATATTAATTAATTAATGATAATTAATCCATTTTGGTTTAATTATATTTTTTTAGTTCATTTAATCATAAAAACAATAACAATAAGATTAAACTATTTGTTATAAAAAAATATATTAGGCTGGGTGAGATTTCACAACCTATGATTAGATTTCGGAATGTGACATAAATCTTTATTTTTAAATTGTCTTTGTCTTGTACCTCATGTCAGTGTCAACATTTACGGAATCATTTTTATTTATAAGTAACAATATATTTTAACCTTTGGAAAGCCCGACCACCCGCGTTGCTATGACGTCAGAAGCGGACACTTGACACTTTCCCGCCATTTTTTATCGCTGAGCTTGCACTTAACGCTTGGTTTTTGTTCGTGAGGCCAGATGTCGAAGCCAGAAGACGCCCACAGCTACATTTCTGAGTAGCTATTGAAACAAAGTATCGAGCGAAACAGCTGTGGACAGCTTTATGACGTATATGTTATTTTTTATCGGGCGGTGAATGCGGTCTTTGTTTCATTGAACTGCTGTTTGTGCAAAATGAAACACTTGCCTTGAGTATTCAAAATAACTTACGCCTTGAAACTTTACATATTCTGAATCTACAATGTATAAGCTCTGTTATAAAGGTAAAATATACATATAAGCCCATAGTAAAAAATAAAGAACAAAGCGCCGCAAGTTAGGTAACGTTTTTTTTTTATTAATATATTTCCACTCTGCGTAATTTAAAAAAAATATTGTGAAGAGATTATTAAATCAATCTATATCGTGTTTACTTTGTTATAAACGTCACTTATTTAAAAATATTATGTTAGTTATTTTTGAATAAAAAATATCTTATCTTTTTTTGGAAAAGAAAAAAGCAGAACTGTCTAATTTACATTTGTCGTTATAATTATTTTCAATTATAAAATACAATTATTTATGTTTTTGTATAAAACAAAACTTAAAATTCACCAATTTACTTCCCTTTTATAAAGAAAAAATACCAAAACCACAGATTTTACGTAATTCTTAACAGCAGCTGCATGCACGTTGCAGCTGCAGACATTTAAATGACACTACCAGTTTAGCGCGAATTTAGAAATATTTTTTTCTCTTTAATTTTCTATGGGCGGCTATCCAGTGTTCGGTATGCATGAACGGCCAATTTATTGTATATTCCGTGGAAAAAAATTCAGGCTTAACAAAGCCATAACATTTAAATAATAGCGAGTTAAAAAAGCGCGCCAAAATTGGACAGCCCGGGCTGTCAGCGGGTCGAGCGGGCGTCTAAAGGTTAAATAACTTAACCTACTTTAAATAACTTTGAATTAACTATAATACTCCCTTTTTTATTATTTTAGTTTTTAATATCATTAAAACAACAAGAATAAGGTATATTTAGATTAAACTATATGTTTAATGAATTTTTCACTGGAAGTTGACCGCGGAAACAATCATAAAATGTTCCTCACTGTTGTGAGGTGAAAAATTGTGTGTTGCGCTCGGCCGAAAAGTTTTTAGCGTCTTGTACCTTTGAAATCCTCGCTTCACTCAGGATTCAATCTTTGAATCAATCCTAGAATCCTTCACTTGCTCAGCTTTCAATAGAGGTAACTCACCGTTAAATAGCCAACTTTCCAGCCTTGCATAACAAATAACTATTCTTTATTCATAGATCAGAAAATTGTTGAATTTTCTATTTGTAAAACCTGCCCCCTAATTGTCTAATTTAAAATCTATCACAATCCCTTTCAGAGGTATTGTAATTGTGATATTTTCGTCTGTCATATTGCTTAGACAGTTCCATTTCGTTTATTCCATACCTTTTAAAACGCGTCCCGATCACAATCGCTTACAAATGTCAAATAGAGACGGCCGGAATAAATTTCAAATTACGAATTGAAAGGGGTTGCGATAGATTTAAAATTAGACAATTAGCCCCCTGATTATCTGCCTGAATATTATGTTTTGGAACAATTATAGGTACAGTATATTCAATTATTCATAGTCTATTTGAACATCAACAAGGCTTTATTGGAAAAATTTCAATAATAATAGTTGGCCAGTTTGATAACAATAATTATCATACAATCTTTGATTTATATACCACTTAACCCACTTGTTGCTAGCGTTTGATATACGGATCATCACAAAAATACAATAATTTTGTAAACAATGTAGGTAGTTTCTGATTACATTTATTTTGTTAATCATTTGCTGATAGCCCCTTTGTTTGTCAAAAGTTGTCACAAGGCCAAATATTTTTTATTTATTTTTCCTGTTGCTTACTTGCATGTATTAGCTTCTTTATAAAAAATAACAGGAATTGTATGAAAGAAGGTATATCCGTAACAAGTATTATCTTAAATCTTGATGTAATAGTCTCCATTATTCTTCATAAAAATAATTCTTTTTGAAGAAATATGCAATTTCATATAAAATTTTAAGGATGAATAACCCTGGATACTATGTTTAAACTGCTTATTTAGTGAACATAATATTAAGTATTTTAAAACTGATTCTTAGATTTTGGACATTTAATTAAAACATATGTTCACTAGTTTTATTTATTATTGAAGTTTTTATTTTGGCTTAGTTTAATTATAATTGAGCAACAATTGAGTTTCTACTTATGTGTCACCTACTTTGTATATTAAAATGTGCTTAAAAATAAACTTTATCACCAGCTATGAAGGTCCATTATTAGATGAGGTGACATTCACAAAAGCCTTAGACGGTGGCCCCAAATCTCTTGAATACACAAAACTTATCCATATCCTTGCTGAAGAACTGAAGAAACTATGCCAACTCGAAGAAACTGTGAACATGATGAATGATCCAGATGACTCCAGCCATTTCCTATTGGAATTGAGTTCGTTCTTGAAAGAGCTGGGGTGTCCATACAAAAACTTGGTCACAGGTTAGTAAAGTTTTGTAATACTTACAAACTGAACAGTCAAATGGGTAGGTGAATTATTTTGTGTCAAAAATCCCCTAGTATGAGCTTTTCAAACTTTGTTTGTTACCAAGAAAATCAGTGTGTTTGATCTCCGACCGATAACTTTTGATAATAATGATATATAATAGCAACTCAAACTAGAGGTACACTATAACAATGTATAATATATTTTTTAATCAAACCCTGGTTTGTAACAAACAACGAGATTCACGAAAACCTACAAATGAGTACAGTAAAGAAAGAATTCCGGACTACAGCTACAAGATACCACTCGCTCAGCATCCTAATGAGCTAGCAGTCGCACTTACAAGACAATCCTATCTTAACCGGCTGAAAAGGCATGTTATCTCGTCACTCCTGGAGCGGTTGTAGCTCCTGTATAACATGAAGTAGTGCTCTTAATGGAGGGCATACTCGGCGCAACCAAAACTGTCAATGCATTCACTCATAGTGGCTAACTGATTGTGGATTAACCAAAGCAAAAAAAAAAACAGCTGTATAATTGTGTAGTTTATTGTTTTCACAACTCTAAACTTAATGTAGCTTTGATTAATTCTCACATTGTAGTATGACACACTCATTAATGGGCATTTAAATAACACCAAAACACAATGTTTTTATTTTGATGTTTTCTTAGCAAATGACAATGGGATCTATCTATCTATCTTTGAAATATTGTAATATAGTGTTATATAAGTATTGCTACTAATCATTGTGCAATTGTAATCACTAATTATTATACTCTTAAATGTGTTTGATTGTATTATGTTTATTTATGTAATCCTTACATTCCTATTTGTATTATGTCTTATAAATGATTCTTATTTAAATATAATAATTTAAAATGCAATGTTGCAGGTCACATGTCGTCTCGATTACAGACTAAAGAAGATCGGGTGCTGCTTCTAGACTACTTAATATCAGAGTTAATGGCTGCCAGGATGGTCCAAGTTGATAAGCCTAAAGAAAAAACTGCGTCCACAATGGATATTGTTATGGTATTTTTTTATTATTGTGCCATTTATTAATTTGTGCTTGAACTAAAACCCTAACCAAGCTTTAAAAATATATCAGTATGCTTCTTGAGTGAAAAATTATCCTGTTTTGAAGCATTTTTTATCAGGCTTACGGATTAAAAAATAACTGGAAAAACTTTACTTTGTAGATGAAAAAAAAATATAACTCATACCATAATAATAGTTATAACTAATAATTTATTTATTGATATTAAAATGACAAGGTTTGAACTTGAAAAGCTGCCAAAATTCCATACATTTTTAAATACATAAACATAACACATACATCTTTAGATATCTTTAATTACGAAATTTTTTATTTGATTTTAGCATGAATCGCCCACTGCCAAGGATCTCAAGGATATCTTAATATCCTTAAAGTTTAATAAGCCACCTCCAAACATTACTCCTGAAGTGCTCTTCTCTAAGTTAGAGGCTAAATTAAAAGACAACATTCAAAAAGAGGGTAAGTTTCAATTTTCATACAAGAATATCCTAATCTTTTTTTTTTTTTTTTCCCTCCCTCGCCAACAGTCCTGGAGTCCGGGCCGCCAATGTTGGGGAGGATCCTTCCTAAGGCCGCAGCTGCCTTCTCTAACCTGGGCGCCAGCTGACAGCTGACGGAAGTGCTCCGTAAAGCGCCAGCGCCCGTCTAGGATAAGACCCAGGTACTTGATGTGGGGCTTCGAGGGGATCAGAACCCCCCCCCCACGTCAATATTCGCTCCATATGGCGGCCCCCTTCTGGGACCGTGAAAGATGATAGCCTCCGTTTTGTGGACCGCCACCTCTAGCCCTAACAGCTCGATTCTCTCCATAACTAGCTGGGTCCCCACGCCAGCTAGTCGCCTCGCCTCCCAGTAGTCCTCGCCTCCCGCAGGCCTTCCTTCCTTTCTGAGGAGGCACAGGCGTCCCCTCTTCCATGCCCTGGGGAATTCGCCCGACTCCAGGCAGCTGTTGTACAGCGCCCGGAGGTGTTCCCCTATGTGTTTCAGGGCAATGGAGAGGAGCTTTCCTGGTACGCCATCTGGACCCAGGGCCTTCTTTTTGCCCGCAAGGCGGTCAATAGCTACCACAAGTTCTACCTCGGTTATGGGCTTGAAGCTCTCGTCCACTTCAGGTAAGCCGGCTCCGGTAAAAGGTGCGAGCTGCGGCACATCTGGGACCTCCTCAGGGAACAGTCCCCCCACTACACTCTCTAGGAGCGCTGGGTCCATTAGCTCCGCGCCTGGTTCTTCATCTTGCTTCGAACCATTCGGTACGGGCGCCCCCATGGACCCCGGTTCAGGTCCTCCAGGAACTCCTTCCAGGAGCTCTCTTTGGACCTGCAAATGGCATCTTGGAGTGCCTTTTTGGCAACCCTAAGGGCCTCTCTGAGGCCAGGCTCCTCTCCGGACGAATGGCGACGACGGCATCTTTGAAGTGCACGTCTGTGCCTCTGGCAGTTGTCCCGTAAAAGCGCAATATCATCGGACCACCAATAGACCTGTTTCCTGATTGGCGGTCCAGTCACCCTGGGCATTGCTGCACTACAGACAGCTTGGATAGACGCCGTCAGTTGCGCCACCCTGTCATCGATATTGGCCCCCTCGTTGTTACGCCCTTCAGCACACCAGGCCTGTATTATGGCTGCCTCCTCTGCCAGCTCTTTATTCAGCTTGTCCACTGCCCAATGCGGGAATCCAGGCTGCGGGCCCACCAGACCATGTTGCCGTCCTTGCGCTCCAGAGGGGGAGATCCCGAACTGGATATATCGGTGGTCTGAAAGAGTCTCCGGACCAACCATCACTCTCCACCCCTCGATACGATCTGCGAGAGCCGGGGTTGCGAATGTGAGGTCCACAATGGACACGTTAAACCGTCTCGGTACTGGCTGTTGTCATCTGATAAGTCGTTAAGCCAAGTCAGATGCCTTATATACGGCTTGATAAACTGACATCAGAAGTGGCATACGATAAAATAAAAAATGTCTGTAATTTTATTTCAATAATGGAGAAATAACTTTAAAATTATGAGTGCCTTGATTTATCATGAGTTTCAATCATCAATCTATTTCCTCAGGTGATCAATTGGTAGGTAAGCCGTTATACAACAAAGCTTTGGCAGAGAAAGATTGGAAGCAACTGGAAACGAATTTCAACGAGATGTTTGAAGAGTATCGTTTGAGAAGGGAGACACTTATTACCCGGCTGGAGTGTACAGTACAGAGTTTTGAGGTAAGAAAATATTATTTACACAAAAATACTAGAAATTAGTTGCTAGTATGAGACTAGGGCGTAGAAACTTTAGCATTTCCAACAGTCGCCTTATTGTTATGTTTTCTTTGTTTTCATGCATGATGAGAGTATTTTCTATGCTTATTTGTAAGTGTAAGTATAATGTAACATTTATTTTCTTTTATTGAACTCAATCTTATGCGCTAAATGTAGGTTTATTATTAAGCGATCACGAGACGTATTTAATAACAAACTTTTCATTCTCCCAGTGGTCAGATCGCCTTAAAACAAAGAAAGATATCATCCAATCAGCTTACCGTCCGAAGCGCGACCAACTCAAAGTGAAACCGGACGTCCGACTAGCCGATTTCCTAGCCGCTCGGTCTTCGTTACTTCAGGTCGAGAAAACGTCCAACGCTAACGTACGGAAGAACACGCATTCAGACGTCAACAAAGTTATTATTGGGCAGGTCAGTAATCATTGTGACGTTCTTCTATTGTAATAATTGTGCCCGTAATGGACAACATTTCAAAAATATATAATGCAAATTTTCCTATGCATAATAAAACTAGATGTTAAAATACGAGACACGTATTTTTTATTTTTATTATTAGCATTATATTTGTGTATTAAATCCGTATTTCAAAACTTGCTCATTCTAAAAGAGCATAAGTGCGTTCTCAGGAAGTTAAATTGGTAAGGCTGTTGCTTATTTCGGATTTAAAAAAAAACTGACGTAATGGTTTCTAGTAGTGATGTGACAGTGGCAGAACTCAAATATCGATTACTACATAAAAGTTGTAATTTTCGTTATTTAACCAAAACATGTTTTAAAGATACTTTGGTTAAGATAAAAAAAAACTTAATAAAAAAAAAAGAAAATTTATACGCACAAATTCGCGTTCATGAACAATATATACATTTTGTGTATTTAGAATTGAAATGTATATCAAACCATATTGAAATTTAAGGTCAGGGGCCTTACCATCAACTGTAATGAGATACATTTTAGGTTACTTTTAGGTTGAGAGCGCGGGATGCTGTCATACAGCGCGTATAGCGGCGTCTCACTGTTACTACCTAAAATGAATCGCGGTACAGTTGATGGTATGGCCCCTGGTATTTCATTAGTGGAACAAAAAATAACCACTTCGTTAAGCACACACAAATTTCTGACCCGTGGTCCACCTGCCTGGTGTCGCGTGGTGGTTTACCTAGCAAACATAAAAAGTAAATCTATTCAGCAATAATCATAAAAACAATGTATTCCAAAAAACTCAAAACAATCACAAACTGTTTTTTTCATGAGGTTTTATTGGCATTATGTAAATTAGAAAATATCGAATATCGATATCTTAGATTTTGATCGCTCTTTCACTACTTGAATTGACTGTCATTGTCAACTCAGCCAGAGACAACCATTTTTTTTTATATTAGATAGAAATGAAAAGGAATGACGGGATCAAATGCCTGACTTTCTCGATTTCGACTACATTTTAGTTTTTATTAAATATCTCACAAATTACCGATCAGAAAATTCTAAAATAAAAACTGTGAGCTTATGACACTAAAACCTCGAAATGGTTTTTTTATTTTAGTGCTTTATAGAAAATGAAATGTTGTCCATTCCCGTTCTCGCAGGAGTATCAAGATAAAATGTATCAATCTTACTAATCTGTGTTTCAGTCCGGGCTATAAATTATCTGTAGGAAATTCCATCCAAATCCGGTTTTGCGTCATTGAGTTACCAACATCTAAACCTTCAAATAGTTATAAAAGGACCTGCTCAAAACATAGTGGAGAAAAGAGAGAAAAAAAAAAAGCCAAATAGCCCAAACTTTTGAAAGTATAATGTTAGTAGGATTTAGTTCTATCACCTGGAAGAGTTTTTTTTGGGAAGATTTTATTCGGAAAGTACCTAATAAGAAAAAAATATATTTAATATTTAAATGAAATGACAATTAAGGTCCTAATATTTGTGATATAAACATTTTCTGTCAGTCTATTATTTCTTGAAATAATCCTCCCATAAACCTCTACACTGGCCGACCGGGATGTTCCGCGTACATAAATAAAATCTTACTTATACTCAGTGTGTCAACTATTAGTATTATTGAGACGATATGTCATTTGTATTTAGGTCCCAGACAGAGGAGGCAGGCCGAACGAGCAACAGCCACCACCACCTGAAATGCCTTCGTGGCAACAGAGAGCGCCCGGCGGACAGGTAAATAATATTATATGTACATTCGTTTATTTTAAAAAGAAAGGAAAATATATTTTAACTTCTTCTTATCGAGTGAGGATTAGTGGCCACCTCTGGTGTCAGAGTTTATCAAGCCGCCTATAAGGCCTCTGACTTGGCTTAACGACTGTAATCAAATGACAACAGCCGGGACCGACGGTTTAACGTGCCCTTCGAAGCACGGAAGCGTTCAGTTATAATGCCACTTTACGGTCACCCATCCGAAACCTGACCGGGCCGAACTTTGCTTAACAAACGTGATCGAATACGATCAGTCTGTCAAGCGCGGCCATGAGCGCTTTATTTTAACAATTATTTTAACTAAAAGAAATACATAGAAATTGGTTCAAAACTGGTGGACTAACGCCGTTTTCACACCAACGCGCGACGCCGCGAAACGCGAATTTTGCGCTATCAGAATTTGTCTCGCTCTAAATCTAGTGATCATAGCGGGCCATCCACTAACGTTCTTTCCTTCCGGTTAATCCTGTCGTATTATGTGTATGGAAACGCATCAGGATAAAATAAAATCGTTAAAGCCACTAACCGTCTGTAATTTAATTATTATCTAATTTCCTGACGGAGAGCGTAGAGCCACTAATTTAGGTTTTAGTTGTGGCGTCATCCCGTCGCGATTGTAAGAAGAGGAGATTATAATAACGCCATTCATCTCGCTTCTGAAAATTCACTTTAATCCAATTAGTGGATGGCTCGTTTATGGCGTAACTTACCGTGTCTCAGGTTCGCGCGTATTTCCTGTTTCGCGGCGTCGTCGCCGTAGCGAGTTGTATATTTAATGGTTAGTTGCCTATATATTTTAATCTAAAACAACAATAGTTGCCATCTAAATAAAACTAAAATATAAACTTGACAAAACTAAGGATATAAGTATATAAGTTCTTATGGAAAAGACTTAGAAATTCGAATGCTAACATGTTTAGAGGTAGTCCTTCTGTTTACGTTCAGCATCATTGTTTTCATTTGATAGTCTTACCATCAGTTATGTCACATCATGGGCCCGCCAGGGATTGTGATAGATTTTGAAATTAGACAATTAGGGAATTGTCTAATTTCAAAATCTATCACAATCCCTTTCAAAGATATTGTGATTGTGATAGTGACTTATGCAATTGTGAACTTGTAGTCGCAATCCCCTTCGGAACGAATGATGTTTAAATGATACTTCATTTGACACTTCTCCATACATTTGAAAGATATTATCGTCTGTAATTTTGCTTAGACAGTCAATTTCGTTTATTCAATACCTATCAAAACGCGTCACGATCACAAACCCTATCAAATGTCAAATAGTGACGGCCTGAAGTATGTAAATATCTTTCAAATGACGAATTTAAAGGGGTTCGCTCCTTCGGCATCTCGATATAGCGGTATATCGCGTGATAGAGCGGTGTGTAGCTTGGGGGGCACTACGACGTTTACAATCACGCATCCATGTTCTGAAACGATAATAATGCAGTAGTTCATTAATTTCTCCTCACAAACAAATAAATAAATAAATATTTCTTACGCTCTCAATAACCAACTATTTAATATAACATTGCAAGTAGTCATCAAAGCTAGACTTAGGCTTCGAACACAGCATACGTTTAAACAGTAAAACGCTGCTTCTAAAGTCGATTTTTTAATTCAGTAAAGAAATTTGACAGGTGCCAATTCACTTTGTAAAAACAATCCTTCTTAAAACTGTGTTTCGTAATGATTTGCGCATTTCCAGTTCCAGTTTAGTAAGTACTGGTTCCTATCATTATAGCTAATTTTAATTCAGCATAATTTTCATATTGACAATGACAACCTGTCAAATCACTATTGAATAAAAAATCCGACTATAGTCTTATCGTCTTAAATAAATAAATTTTAGATAAATATAAAATAAATATATTTTAGATATTGAGGGCCTGTTTCACAATCTAAAAGTAAGTTCTCATTTGAATGTTTTGATATGAAAAATACACACATCAAAAAAATTATTTGATCACTTAATGATTATCATACGAAATACTTGTTTTCGTACAGGAATTATTAAAGTAAATCTTGACCGATATTTTTTCAATTTGGTACTGTCGTAATGTTGATCATTTTTGTTTTCGAAAGGTACCAAATTGAAAAAAATATCGGTATCTTTTTGATGATTGTCTTTCAAATACTCCGTCAAGTACACTCCGAACTTACTAGATTAGATTGTGAAACTAGCCTTATAATAAGAAAACTTGATATAATCATAACTTGATTTAAATAACTAACAATAAAAATACCGTATTTATATGGTGGTTTATAAGCTATGATAGTTGTGTTTTTAAGCTAAACATGCTATTTTTTATTATTTACAAAAACACGTGAATCTACCCTTACTCATTTCACTTATACGCACAACTGAGTTATTTCAAATGTTTTTCTTGTTTCTTTATGCAAACAAAATATTAATAATCATAACTGACAGTGGAAACTGATAAATCACACCGAAAATATGATATTTTTTACATATCAAGTTGTAAACATTTTTGTACACAGTCCTAGTCCAACTTTTTTTCTGGACAGGGCTCTACCAAACGTGCAGTCTTCATGGAGAATAGGAAACTCATTGGACGAAGACAACCAATGGACAATTTACAGTACCAGACTGGAATACCAGGAGGGTCACAATCTCGCTCGATAACTGTGGGACAAACTAAAAAAATACCACTACTATCTACCCCTATTACCTCACTTCAACCAAATCAGAAGGATCTTTCCTCATCTCTGAACAGTTATGGGACGCCTATAAATGAGCCTAAAGCAGGGCCAAGCAACGAAACCTTTATGGAAGAGATAACAGACAAAGACGATAGGCGATGGTTAACGCGTTATAACGCCTTCATAGCTAGGCAGTTGAAGAAACGACTAGCAAACAAAAGGAATGAGGCTCCCCTTGATGCCTTAAGCGGTTTAGACTTAGGAGTAACAGTAGAAGCTAAGTTTGAGACACAGAACCCACCAGTAGTAGAATCGCAACATCCGGTTACGTTGGCTCGTTTATCTCCTGACATTAAATCACTTAAACGAGCTTTATCGGAAGAGGAATCGTCATCAAATCAGGCCAAAAAGACCTTTAAAAGCGAAGAATTGATGTCAGCGGCGCCCAAAACGACCTACATCAAGCCTTCCGTAGTAAAAACGAAAGAGGTCGCAAAGTCTTCTAAAGTTTTTACGCCCATCCGCGTTGAGATCCGGAATAAAGAACCAATGTCACACGAACAGCTAGGTCTGGTCAGAAAAGGAATTCTCCAGGCGATTATTGACGACCCTGAGAAAAAAGGTCCTGCATTCGCAGGATGTACTTTTAAAACGGGCTGGCTACAAATCGATCTCAAGAATGCCTCGAGTCTGAAATGGATGGAACAGAGGATCGGGAACATCAAACCCTGGCCGGAAGCACAGCTTTCACTCGTAAATAGTCAGTTGTCGAAAACAAAGGTGGGCGTAGTCTACGTCCCTAACTCAGAAGCAAAGTTTATAAATGATGCATTAGTACTTTTGCATAAACAAAATGATCTAAACACCAGAAAGTGGAAGGTTCTCAACTGTAGAACTGAAAAGAACGGAATTATTATCGTCCTTTCAATCGACAGTGCTTCTATAGAAGACTTGCGCAAACTAGATTTTAAACCGCGACTCGGTTTCAAAAGAGTCCTCATTCGCATTCGCGGTCGCGATAAAAAAAATAGGGCAGAGACAAAGAATCTGCATATGAAAGCCTCGAGCTCCAGAGCTACAGCGAAGCGATAAAACGCGCCGTTAAAAGCCTGGGGTCGTGGAAGCTAGTATACGTATTTTCAGTTGTTATAGTCCTTTCCTTTCCCTTTAGCATAAATTATATTTTCCTATTGGACATTTTGAGATACTCCTTCTGTTTTCTTTCAACATCTATTTTCCAATTTATTGGACAGTCTTTCCACAAAATCTTTATCCTGTTTTAATTTCTTGCATTCGCAATGCTATTTCTCTAAACCATACGTTATATTAGGAAAAAGAAAAATTGAGAAAATCCTAATTGCTCAGAAACAAAAATCTACCACATGGACTCGGGATCCGAAGATAAAGCCTGGGAAACTAGTATAGGTAAGTAAAGTAAACATATTTTGAGATAGTCCTTCCGTTTTCGTTCAGTTTTTTTTTTCATATTGTTTCTACAGTATTTCAAGACCCCTGTTTGCAGTCTGAATATCTGAACAAACTCGACAAGTCATCATCATTGTATCAGCCGCACGATACTCACTGCTGCGTATAGGCGTCTCCAATATCTTCACGATGACCGGTCCTGCGCTGCCCGTATCCAGCAACTTCACGCGACCGTGCACCAGCCACCTGATTATGTAACTTGTTTCTATCAATGTCTGATTGAAAGTGCAGTTACATTGCTGCTTTAGTAAGATAGTTGTCCCATTGATTTTCAATTAATTTCAATAAAAATCTGTTAGCAACAGAGTTAGATAATCAACTAGCTGATCTTCGTTCCACCTTGTCGGGGCCTGCCCACGGAACGTCGTTCGATGCGCGGTCGCCATTCCAGAACCTATCCGCTCCAACAGCTTTCTTCTCGCTATGCGTCCCGCCCACTGTCACTTCTTTAGTTCTCCTGCGGATCTCATTTTTGATTAGATCACGCATATATGGCTCTCTACATTTCACGCTGAGTGCCCTAGAGCCTTCTTATGGGACCCATAGCTGTTGAACACGTTTAGACTGCCGTTAGTCATCACTTGGGACAATGAGTTAAGTTGAACGTTAAAATTTTACGAAGCTTCCCGAATGCTGCCCATCCGAGTGGATTCGAAGAGAGATCTCTTCCTCGAAGAACTTACCTAACTGGACTGTCTGTCCTAGTTAAACGTAATGTCAACAACTTCGAGAGTAGTGTTCCCAACGTAGACTGGAGATAACAAGGGCTCGACAATTGTATTTTATTCCGCTAACGAAATTCTATTCATTATTCTGTTACGCTAACGAAAATCTTATTTCTAACTCAACTAACTGCTTTCCTTACCTAAACTTTCGCTGCGGGCGACAGCTCTTTAATTCGAGCTACCGTGATATTACAAGAATCGTTGAAATCCTAACTAATATTATAAATGCAATAATGTGTGTTTGTCCTTCCTTGACGCATTAACTAAGCAACCAATCGACTTGATTTTTAGCATAAACTTAGATGAAAGGCAGAAGAGTAACATAGGTACTATAACATACTATACACCACATTTTATTATAGAAAACCACGCGTGTGAAACCAAATTTTTAAACCGCAATCGATTGTCAAAATTATTAAATAATAAATATACTCGGCAACCCGTACAGTAAAATTTCAAATTAGATTGAAAATCATGTTTATTGCATATCCAACTTCTTGGCTGAACCGTTGTCAGAAGCTGCAATAATTATAATCAACTTCGCTATTCATAGTCTTAAGTAGGTTTAGTCTTTAAGATTAGGGTAAGGTGGAGCTGGCAGTTCGACTGGTCGATCAAAGCTCCTAAATAAGTAAAGAAAAAAATATTATTGTGTTGTTGTGCGTTTTAGTAAACGATGTTGTGCCGTTATTTGAATTAAAACGGACATAATTACCATAAACTACACATTAAAAAAAAATATATAAAATATAAAAATATTAATAAATATACTTATTCTCTCTTTTGATACTACGATATGTAGGGATAATAGATATATTTTCATTTACAAAATAAAAACCATTATTATGGTAACAGAGCAAACTTTATTTTAATAACAATTAAACGCATGATTGACTCAAAGTCTTTCTGATTTTAGTGTTTTTTTTTAAGGATGTGTAAGTGTCTAAATCCCACTCCTAGTGCGTCTGTTTTTTTTTGAACAGGGCACTAGCAAATGTGTTGACACCATGGACCGTAGCAAGCTGATTGATCAATTTCTTGATGAATTACTACTAAATAGTAGCAAGGACAATTTACATATCAAGATCGCAACGGACCCACCGCCGAGTAGCAGTGATAATTCACATTTCTGCGGGACGCCGGAAGTGCAGCCTGAAAGAACACCTCCTGTCACCACGACTGATTCTGATCACGAGGCCACTGGTAGCAAGGACAATTTTCATATCAAGGTCGCAACGGATCCACTGGCGGGTAGCAGGGATAGTTCACGATCCCACGAAACGACTAAGGTGCCTGAGGGGATACCTCCTGTCCTCACAATTAATTCTGATTACGAGGCCACTATGGCGCAAATCAAACAAAACCGGACATTACCAGGTGGGTCTAAAAAGATGCATGATAAAGCCATTGTGAAACAGCGAACTCGAAGGGCGACTGGTCAAACACAACCACTTAGTGCTGATACAATGAACCAAAACAGGCTAATTGATCAATTACTTCATGAATTACTACTAGATAGTAGCAAGGACAATTCACATATCAAGATTGCAACAGAACCATTGCCGGGTGGAAATGATAGTTCACATTCCCACGACGCGACCGAGGTGCTTGAGGAAGTAACTCTTGTTTCCAAAGTTGATCCTGATGACGAGGCCACTTGTAACAAGGATAATTTACATATCGAAAACACAACGGATCCGCTGCCTAATAGCAGTGATAGTTTACATTCCCACGAAACGACCAAGATACCTCCTGTCCACACAATCGACCCAGATCAAGAGGCTACTATGGCGCGAATCAAGCAAAACTGGGCGTTGCCAGGTGGGTCTGGATTGACACATGATAAAGCCATTGTGAAACAGAGAACTCGAAAGCCGATTGGTCAAACACAACCGCATAGAGCTGATGCCATGAACCAAAACAGACTAATTGATGAATTACTTCATGAATTACTACTAGATAGTAGCAATGACAATTTACATATCAAGATCGCAACGGATCCACTACCGGTTGAAGATGATAGTTCACATTCCCACGAAACGACCAAGGTGCCTGAGGGAATACCTCCTGTACCCACAATTGATCCTGATCACGAGGCCACTATGGTGCAAATCAAACAAAACCGGACATTGCCAAATGGGTCTAAAAATACGCATGATAAAACCATTGAGAAAGACAGAGCTCCAACCGACCTGGCTAAAACTAAGCGGGCAATAAGAAGGGCTAATAACCGAAGGAAGAAGAAACTTGATAGGTTAGCTCGGAAGGCTTTTGCTAACCTCTTTAACGACTTTCCCAAAGACATTGTCTCGGGATCAGCAACAGCGACAGTTACGGGACAGAGTAACCTGCTACCACCAAAACCACGTCAGGTGACTACTACTATTTTAGGAAAAACACCAGGACCGACGATGGAAGCTAACTTTGCTAAAGATAATAGTTCACTACCGGGTGGTAGTGGTAGTGCACATACCCATGAAATAATCAAGGTACCTGAGGAAATACCTCCTGTCACCACAATTGATCTTAGTCACGAAACCATTACGACGCAAATCGAACAAAACTTGACGTTGCGAGGGACTAAAAAGACGCATGATAAAGCTATTGTAGAAGACAGTACCTCAACAGACCTGGCTAAAACTAAGCGGGCAATGAAAAGGACTAATTACCGAAGGAAGAAGCAACTTGATAGGTTAGCTTGCGAGGCTATTGCTCACCTCTTCAACGACTTTACCAAAGACATTGACTCGGGATCAGCAAGAATACTGCCACCACCAAAACTACCCCAGGTGACTACTACCTCTTTAGCAAAAACACCAGAACCGCCAAGGGAAGCTAACATTGCGAAGCATAAAAATCCCTTAATACCCATACAACCCCAGGCGACTACCAGTTACCTAAATAAGGCACCAGAACCGCCAAGGGCAGGTTACATTACTAAACAAAAGAATCCTTTATTACGCACACCACCCCAGGCGACTACTAGTTCCCTAGGTAAGGTACCTGAACCAATGAGGAAAGCTAATATGCCTAAACCCTTAATACTAAAACCACCACAGTGGACTACTTGTTCCCTAAGTAAGGAACCAGTACCTATGCAAGCTAACATAGCTCAACAGAATCCTTTAATGCCCAAACCATTTCAGTTACCAACCAACGCAAACCAGGGAAAGAAGGCAAGAAAGCGAGCAGCCGCATGTCCTGTAGAACAATCACAGCATAAAGCCAAAAAGGCCCATATGGAAAAAACTGTCTATCATTGTGATGTGACAAAGAAGCTCAATGCTGCATCAACAAGTAGCAATTCATCTACATACGCCGCAACAATCACTAAGACTCAAGATATCCGTTTTGCCGTGACATCGTCATCAGAATACATCTCGAAAGAGGTATCTGACCAGATCCAGAAAGAACTTACAAATGCCATGTTACGGGACGCCATCTCAGGGGCCCGCAAGCCAGGTACAGTAGTTTTCTGCGGCAAACCTTTATACAGAAACGGGTGCCTACGTCTAGCAGCTACCAATGAAACAACCCTACAATTTGTCATAGAATGGGTGAAAAACCATAACATGCCTAATGTGGGAGAACTCACGATTCTTCGCGATACGGATCTGAAGGGAAGGGTCCAATGTGGGTTAGTTCTCCCCACACTCTGGGAAAAAGAAGAAACTGATATACTCATGTTACTACAATACTCGAACCCTGATCTTCAACCAGAGCGTTGGCGGATAATCAGCATAGAGCTACAGAGGCCCCACAACACTACATTTGTCGTTCTTTCGGTGCCTAAAGACCTTATTCCGGAAATCGTGGCCAAGCGTCGTCGTCTCAGTTTCCTCACTGGGTCTGTATACTTAATGTTCAGAAACGCTAAAGGGAAGTACGTCAGAAAACCGCCCATCAAATACCCCTGTCTTTTATCTAAAGGTGACACTACACAAGAAATGAATACGAGGATTAATGCTGCAGTACCTGGTCCCTCTTATGCTAAATCCTCGCCTAAAAGCGATGAATTAGAATGGAATGAATTTACTGCCGACGATCAGGCTTTCATAGTGGGTGATGATGGCGTTGTAAACATGTCCCCAAAGTAAACAATGATTTTACCAGCACAGCGTCACTGCAATATCTCAACTTTGATGCTGGCTGACAACACAAAATGTACAAGAATATAAAAAAGAAATAGATTTATTCAATTTAAGATTATACACAAACACATTGACGCCAAAAGCTATTGTTTCGCAACTGCGTAAAACTTTGTAACCAGAAAAGCTGGCAAGAGACTTGTCAGGTCCTGGTTTTTCTTCTCTAAATCAATCTCTTTGATTTAGGATCAGAGACGGCATTGTAATGGAATTCTAGAGGTAAGCAAGCACATCATTCTTATTGGTGAATTTAGATCCTGAATTTATTTCTAATGGCATAACTTATGTTACAGAATCCTGATTGTTGCTAGAACAAGAACTGTTCTAGCAACAACCTAAAGCCTGAAACCAAATGAAGTATTTTGTATTACTTGCCACAGACAAAAATATGAAAGAATGTCATCTCATCAATCAAATACCCACACTTTGTAGGAAAAGGCGAATAGAAACCACAGAGGTACCTAAATCTAATCATTTATCGTAATTCTTCTAACTAATCTACCTTCGAAACGGTTCACCGAAACGGTATTCATTTATAGGCAGCCTTATCCGAAAATCAAACATGATATTCGGAGATGTTCGTTTGGTTTCGACACTTTATTGCATTCAAAATAAGGTCGAATATTTAGTAAGCTTTAGCGATCTGGCCCTCTAGCATGAACACCGCTATATCACGCAATATGATGGTGCACGATGCTGTCTTGCTTATCCCGCTAAGATGTCAGCGGGAGAGTCACACGTTATCGAGCTATCATAACTATAAAAGTCGCTAATGCTAGGGTTATTTTTGGAGAGGGGACACCAGCAAGGCCGTACAGGTGATCAGTCTCCCTAATATCAGTGCTTCTGGGTTATTCTGACCATCAATGAATGACCCAGAAGTTAATTTTGCTGAGACAGGGCCTATTAGCAGCACACTTATTGTTCTTTTTCGTCATTTTGTTTTTCTGTCTAGTATCAATTTTTCTTTTTGTCATAATTAAGTACCTACTTGTCTCATTGTATAACTGTTTTTTATGTGTGTTGTTAATAAATGGTTTTCTTCTTCTTCTTCTTCTTCTAGTCGGAACCATTTCACTCTAATGCTAGGGTTACTTATCTTCGTAATAAACTTTCAGTTTCCATCACATCCATAATAAACTTATATTCACAATTTACATTAGGTTATATTCGCAGTGTACTATCTGACCAAGACATATAGGCGCTTGACAACTAAGAAAAACTTAAAAAATCTAACTAAAAACTAACATTTCAAGAAACGGTAATCAATCAGTTAATCACTGTAGCGCTAATAAATCAGATAATAAGAGAAGTACGGTGATAGAAGTGGGCTGCAGGTGCCAAAAGTGCAAAACCGCGTTCCTGTCATGCGCCTAATTGTCTTGGTCGTGTAGTATTATAATGCTGTTTGGCTATATAAAATAAATTCGTATACGAATACCGATTCGGTAAAACCGTTAAAATATTAACGCGGGATAATTCTTAGCACATTGGTGTAAGCTGAATTAAGATGCATGTTCCTTTGCAGATACGGGTAATTTTTTTTCCTTATCGCGACAATTAGGTAATTAAAGAGTTTGAACTTTTTTGTATGGAGGCTGGCCTCGTCTAAATCCGTAGTATGAGACGCCATGGTGAAATTGTTTCAAAATGATGTCGCACGATAATACCTATATAAATTAACACACACAGGAACAAAAAATGCTATGATATATAATGCCCTAAAGTGTCACGTAAGCCAGATAATTAGAGTTAAAAATGAATAAAGCCGACCCAAAGTGTCACGTTTGTATCTTTAACTCCAATTATTTCACTAACCTGACACTTTAATTATGTTGCGTAATATTCTTCGTTCATTTTTACTTTCCCTATCCCTTTATATAGATACTAGCGGATCCTCGCGGTTTTACCCGCGTGGTGCCCGTTCCCGTGGGAATATCGGGATAAAATATAGCCTATGTCACTCGGGAGAAATGTAGCTTTCTAATGGTCTAAGAATTTTCTTAATTGGTCCAGTAGTTCCTGAGATTAGCGCGTTCAAACAAAGAAACTCTTCAACTTTATAATATTATATATTATTAAGTATAGATTATCGTGCGGCGAGATTTTGAATAAAAAACAAAATGGCGGACCGGTGACGAGCCAAAAGGTTCAAACCCCTTTATTGTATAGTTTAAATTCAATATTTTTAAATTACTTATTTTAACTTCAACTGTATCACTTAACTATCAACTGTCCATTTCTCGCCTCATTTTTTTTCTACTGAATTAAAAATCCAACTGTAAAGTTTACTGGTGAATTCTCTTCTCCTGCTTGGTACGATTTTGCATATACGTGCCATAATTGTTGATAAAACTGCTCTAAAGATTGTTGACACTGCACGGAATCAGAACGGAAGGGCTATCTCAAAATAATTATGTCTTTAATTAGCGGTATCATAGTATGGGATTTAACTTAAGCCGCAAAAGCATAGGTATGCGCCTTTCTTAGCGCCTAGAGCCTAGTGACTTGCTTCCTGGGTAGTTCCTAGGATATACAGCGCTTACACTGCCTCGTGCCTCTTGACAAAAATGTCAAAACCAACATGTTTGTCTATTTGGATACAAACTAGGCTACTAGATAGGCGCTAAGCGCGCAGTGCGGCCGCTCGCGAATAACGTTCGTTTTATTAAGCTACTCGCTAGGTGACTAACTAGGCTCTAGCCGCTAAGGAAGGCACCTTCCTATGCGTATGCGGTCTTAGTGATAATTTGTGAAGTCGTGTTTTGTAGTCCGAATAGGTTCGGTCCAAACCACATTTGACCGTTTTTACGTCGTCAATCTTGCGTAACGCCGATACAAATAATTCTATTGAAATACTAGCTGTGCCCCGGGGCTTCGCTCCCGTGGAATTTCGGGATAAAAAATAGATAGTAGCCGATTCTCAGACCTACTCAATACGCTCACAAAATTTCATGAGAATCGGTCAAGCCGTTTCGGAGGAGTATGGGAACGAAAACTGTGACACGAGAATTTTATATATTAAATCTCACATTAAACACAAATTTTTAGTATCACGAATTCACGAGTCCACCGGCGAGTCGCCGCTGCCGGGGCGGTCTCACAACAATTATAGTAGATTGTTTACCAAGGGCTGTATGACACCCATAACAGTCGAGTGTTTTGGCGCCCGAACGAAGTGAGGGCGCCGATAGTTCGAGACTGTTATGGGTCCATACACCCGAAGTAAATACTCTACTTTTCATTTTGAATATGAGGAAAGTAAAAACAAACAGAATATTCTAAATATTTTTTTTTTTATTTTTTAATTATTTTATAATGTAGCAAAATAAGCTGTATAGGCTTCTGTGCCTTTGCCTACATACCTTTGGTAAATAAAAGTCCAAAGAGATTACAGATATCGATTTGACATGACACCCCCTATTCTTTTTTCAAATTTATTACAGCCCTAGGGCCGCCACATATCACTTTCAACCCGCATTTTAGGCAAGTTATGAGTTACTTTCAGAATATGAGACATGAAAAGTATTTTTTGTATCTCATTTTCCTTTACTTGACGAGTTAACCGAAGATGCGTTTTTACGTCGAGTAGAGATAAATTCGCAACGGAAAACCAGCCACGTAAATGCGGTCAGATGTGGCTTGGCCATTAGTGGTCCAAAACACAATCAGCTATGTTAAGATTCATACTAAAACTTGATTGTATGTGTCATTGTCATTATCTGTAGACTATTTGCAGTGTTAAACACATCTATCTTACATGACTAATAACAAATGAGTCAATACTCGTATTTAGGGAGGTGGTTACGGTGGTGGGGGTGGACGAGGGGGCGACAGAGGGGGCCGTGGGGGTGACAGAGGGGGCCGTGGCGGTGACAGAGGGGGGCGCGGCGGAGGCAGAGGGGGACGGGTGCAAGGAGGATACAGTCAAGCAACTGGTGATATGGGCAGGTAAGAACTTGTTATGAAACTTGTACATACATTCGGAGATGGACGGCAGGGCGACAGAGACCGCGGAGTGACAGGCGGATGGGTACAAGGAGGATACAGTCAAGAAACTGGTGATATGGGCAGGTAAGAACTTGTTATTAAACTTGTACATGCATTGGGAGATGGACGACGGGGCGAAAGAGACTCCGGGGTGACTGGCGGACGGGTACAAGAAGGATACAGTCAAGCAACTGGTGATATGGGCAGGTAAGAACTTGTTATTAAACTTGTACATACATTGGGAGATGGACGACGGGGCGACAGAGACCGCGGGGTGACAGGCGGATGGGTACAAGGAGGATACAGTCAAGAAACTGGTGATATGGGCAGGTAAGAACTTGTTTTTGAATTTGTACATACCACGCAAAACGGTTTCACCGTAATTTACTAGAAAAAAGTGCATTAAATGGTTAAATCTTACTAAAAGGGTATTTTTTTACTACTAAATGTGTTTGTAGAAAAACAATTTCTGCACCCTGAGTAGAGAAAAAAGAATAGTCAGGAGGCAGTGCTTGTCATTAAGAGACGTTTTGGTAATAAGTGATGATGTTTATTTACTTTTTATGTATGTTTTAAAAAAAATGTGTAGCATTGTCCCGATTTTGTGGCGTAGGCAATAGAATAAATGTTACCATCGGATACGATGTTTAAGACAGAAGATAGTTTTTCAAGTATACTATAAATCAATACTATTGTTAGACTTGTATAGTTCGGCCTACTATAGCTTAGACTTATACTTTGAATGTCCCACAGGCCCCAAACGAGTCCTGCAGCGGTAAACCAAAACCAACGCAACTACCAAACGTACGAAGTACCACCAGGTGGTTACAACCAAAACCAAGGTGGTTATAACCAGAATCAAGGCGGTTACAACCAGAATCAAGGCGGTTATAACCAAAATCAAGGAGGATACAAGCAAAACAATCACGGCCAAAGCGGTTACCAGAATCAAGGAGGTTATAATCAAAATCAAGGCGGTTATAATCAGAACCAGGGTGGTTACAACCAGAACCGAGGCGGTTCTGCGGGTTACAACCAGAGTGGCTATGACAGTATGGGCGGTTATAATGGTCAAGGTACGTATTGTAGATGGATATTACTGAGTAAAAATTGGCTATAATCGGTAGCTATAACAGCTTTACGATTAGCAATTGAAATGCGACCAACAGCTTAACGATCCTTCCAAAGCAATTAATCAATGTGTCTAAAATATTGTTTGATATTTATTATTATTATGGTTTGAAAATTTTTGTATGTTGCAAAATCAATACCTACATATACTGTCTGTTATTTATTTTTATGGAGGCCGCGGTTGAAACCTTAGTAAAACGGTTGTTCATATCAATACGAAACCAAAATAAGTATTCTCCGACAAATATCCACGTTTCAAAGTTATAAGTTCTCAAAACGTTTTACAATAAGTGGCCGCAATATTGAAAAAATAAAAACAAAATCTTCAAACCAGTTTGCTTTCATAGTTATCATTATATTTACTTATTTTATCTTCGACAGGTGGTGGCGGTGGCGGTTACAAAACCTACACCCAAGGCCAAAACTACCAAGAGCAGGGCTACCAAGGGCGCGGCTACCAGAACGAACACGACGACCGCGATAGGAGAGGCCGCGGCAACTATAGGGGACGGCGTTGATAGTACATCGTCGTAGTAGTACGTACGATGTAGCGACAGTGTGACACACGATGAAAATAGGATTAAATTATGGTGTTAAAAATGAGTGAAAAGAACAATAGCTACTCGATCAAAATATATGAAACAGCTGGAGACGTATTTTTGAATCATTCGAAATTCTCATGCGAATACAATTCACCGACTTCCATTTTGTCGCATTTTTTTATCACTCTAATACAGTGTTGCCGTTTTCTTAAACTTCATTGACATTATTTCATTTTACTCAGAATATTTAAAAACCGGAAACTAAATCTCTGTCTGTGTCAATTTGAAAATGACATTAAGTGCTAATCGTCAAAATTTCATCGCTTGAATCATAAAAGAGTGGTCGGGACCACTCGTTGCAGATTCGAATGCGTATTGGAATTTCAAAAATATACTATTAGCAATCTCATGCGAATCTTAAGTTTTCGTATGCGAATAGTAATTCGAATGATTCAAAAATAGGTCTCCTGGTTTTTTTCGCGATTTTGTTGTTGACTACATAGTAAAAGTTGTTCATTTTTAGTAATTAAAAAAATCACGATGTTAATAAATATGTCGCGTTGAGTACCGTTACTCTTGATTTATAATTATAGCGGCGTGTGTTCTTGCTAGGCTTATTATTGAATTAAAGTAACAGTTCCACTTAAAACCTACACCCAAGGTCTAAACTACCAAGGGCAGGGAAACCAAGGCCGCGGCTATCAGAACGAACACGACGACCGCGATAGGAGAGCCCGCTGCCACTATAGGGACGACGTCTGTCGGGATTCCAGACACAATAGAAAATCAATTGGGTCTCGCGTGGATCTACGTTCAAAGGGTTAAGAGAATGCTATGTCTTTTCACTCGGACATTGGCAGATTCGTCACGTAAAATGCAAACGTAATCCCCGTTTCTACTGGCAAAAGATTTACAAGAAAACATGTTGTAAAATTTAGTGCAGCCGCGTAAAGGATGACCAATAGCTCTTGATAGGAGCTGTCAAATAATGCATTCTCTCAGTGGCCGCGTTATACGTTTACAACATGTTTTTTTGTAAATGTTTCGCCAGCGGAAACGGGGGGTAAGACGTACATCTTAGTAAAAAAGTTGCAAGTTCAAATGCGTAACAAATTATTAAAATATACTCCGTGTTCTTAATTACTAGAAGTTAATAGAAAGTTTAGAGGATGGTAGTATCCATCTATACGAACAACTTTATTATGCAGTCAACAACGAAATCGCGAAAAATATCAGCTGCTCCATACATTTTGTTCAAGAAGGTATTATACTTTTCTATAAAAAAAAAGGTTCTGCATCGTAGCGTTTGGTATTTTTACTAAAGAGAGAATGCCATCATATTTTCATGGTGTGTAACGCGCTTTAGTATGAGGAGAGGTTTTGTTTGACATAAAGTCACTTGACTCGACACGAGCGACAATCGGTGAGCGATTAATATATCGCCAAAAAACATTCAGAACTAAAAACAGAAAAGCCTTGCTTCATAAAGTCACTCGTAAAATATCACAAGAAACTCAATGCGTGTATCGGAGCTATAAAAAGTCGCTAGTGGGATTTAACTTCTTTTAATAAAAAAAACATACCAACCGAATTGAGTACTTCCTCCTTTTTGGAGGTCGGTTAAAAACAAAACCTTTCTTCATATTATAAGGTTAGAACTAAAAATAATACTTATTTAAATCTCTTTAGGACTTAATAATGCAATTTATTCACATAATAACTTCCAATCCGACAAGTCATGTGCTCTGAATGTATAGGTAAAGTATACATACTATATTATATACATTTGTATTATGTAAACATGTTGGATAACGTATTTAAATGTCGTGCATATTGAAATATCGGCCGTTACAATTTTTGTAATAGATTATAGGTAATTGTTTAAAACCATCAAGCGTTAATACATTTAATCGCAATTGTTTGCAATAAACACGTGTGTACAAAATATTGTATATAAATTAAGTAAATAGAGTGATCTATTTTCTCGCTCTCTCTCCACTATGTCATAATTATTCTAGAAAAATAAACAGCTATCTCATCTGAGCTTAGAATCGAACCTAAGTCAAGATGAATTCTTTGACTATAGTCAGTTACCGAAACGAGCCAATACTGAGATAATTTGGTCCCTTGTGATTTGGTGAAGAGACGCATTATCTATGTGCCTTAATTTTAAATAGAGCCTTTTGACCCCTTGACAACACCATCCTACACCACTAACGGCTTTTAATCCCCATTACACCATCAACAAATGTTGATGTCACTAGATCCAATAAAGTCTTTTTCAGCTAGTATGATTCATGTGACACTTCAAAATTTTCCGAATTGCGTATCTATGTCAGAAAAATGGAAATCATTTATTTACTGTAGCAATTTAGTAAAAAAAATTTGTAAACCACTCCTATTGAAATGTAAAGTAAAATCTTTGTCTATTAATTACGTTTTAATGGAATTCGATAGAAAAATATTACATTTTTTGTGGTGCAGTGTGCGATTCGGAACAGGGTAGAGATGAGACACAACAGGGGGCTCGATTCTCGCTTCTTTGAGAAGTTATGATTCTGATTAAATTGAAACAATTTAGTAAAAAAAAAACGGCCAAGTGCGAGTCGGACTCGCGCACCGAGGGTTCCGTACAAACCTGTAGGTATATAAGTAAAAGTTCACCTATGACGACAATCGAGTCATAGTTATGGTATTTTTATTGCAAAATGAAATTTATAATTTTCAAGAAAAAATATTATTTATTGTGTAACAAAAAATTTACGGTTTCGCAATTTTTCCTTTATCTGTACTATAAGACGCTAATTCGTACCAAATTTCAAAATTCTAAGTTCACGGGAAGTACCCTGTAGGTTTTGATTCCCGTGCGAGTTTCGAAATTTTGCGGCATAAACGGCTGTATCTTTTGATTGCTTTGGCTTAGAAGTTTGATTTTTTTACAGCTCCAAGGGACAGTAGACCTTAGTATTAGATATAAATTTCAGTTTGATACCTCCGCGTTCCTGAGAAAAAAGGTCTTGATCCTATAAGGGTTCCGTTTTTTCCTTTTGAGGTACGGAACCCTAAAACAAGCAGTTTTTTAGGGTTCCGTAGCCTAATGGCAAACAACGGAGCCCTTATAGATTCGTCATGTCTGTCTGTCCGTCCGTCCGTATGTCCGTATGTCACAGCCACTGTATTCCGAAACTATTAAGATAACACAGTTAAAACTTGGTACGTACATGTATTCTGTAAAGCGCTTTAAGATTTTCTAACAACAATAAAAAATATGGGGGGGGGGGATTGACTTCGGTACCCTATACTGCGTGTGGACCCGACACGCAAGGGACTTGTTAATATACTTACAAAGAGTCACCAAATTGAAAAATGAGTATCTATCTCATTTAGTGCGATACACTAAAGTATCACTAATTTACTTAATTTACATATATATATAATATTAAAATAAAAGTGCTATTATGTTGCTAGTAATAACGTAAAGACCTCAGTGACGTGATAAGTCGAGCCTTTTGTAAGCAATCGATTAATAGTAGCAATAGGGTTTGTGTGACTGTACTATAGATGAAGATAGTAAATGTACTCAATAATAATTGTAAGAAGTATTGGCTGTTTCACGAAATATGGTTAAGTCTCAAGTAGCTTACTATACAGACAGCTAATTTAATTGAAAAATTGTTGTCAGAAACCGCATCGTAACGCATAAATAAATACGCCTAGAAAGCAATCCACTAGCGCGCGCGTTGCAGTGCACTGCGGCCGGCCTGTAGCATATCTGTAGTGTACGATATTTCATGATTTTTGTATGATCAGTGGGCCAACCGTTAGTTTTGATTTCCGTTTACTGTACAGTAAACGGGAGACATTTTGTATGAGAATCTGTAGTTCTGCTACTGCCCACTGCATCTAATGGGCAGTAGCAGAACTACGGATTCGCATACAAAATGTATTTATACTACTGAGTGCTTAGTGTGAGTTTTCTCACATTACTCGCTTATGCCGCAGTTTGCGAATAGCGTTTAATTCTCAACCTTATTCTCCTTGCATTAAGGCTATCTGTCAAAATTTTACTCTCGCGCTATGGTAACGTTTGGATATTTGAAAACTCACACTAGGCCCTACTGTACATTAAATGGAAGGGAAAACTCATGATAGGGCCCCAGGATTTTGTAATGCGCCGGCTCCAAAACTACATAAATTCAAGAATAGCCACAAGAAACATTAAAATTAAACTACGTCCTAATTCCCCAATCGATGTCGGCAACTTGTCGTATGGCAACCCTTATTGAGATTGATACCGAGTCACTAGAGACCGACTCATAAAAGAAGTCCCACGGAATATTAGTGGTACTAAAATGTGGTTTGGTAATCCCCATAGCAATAGAGCTAATTTTCGAATGTTTAAGGCGACTGCAGCGCCAATCTTCTTTCGTGAGTTGACTCTATTTGGTTGTGGAATTTTAACTGTGTTACTGTCTGATATATACTGTCTTATGGTAAAGCCTCTAAAGAATTAATAACACCAATTTATTAAAATTACTCTCAATACTTTTTTTATGTTCTCCAAAGTACTCATCTGTAATGTTATAAATTAAAAAATCTATTGTTGCCATCTACATATTTGTTATTTATTATATTTTAGTATTTGCACTCTTGTAGTCACTCATGACAAGTCTGACATCTATTTTAAGTTTGACTGTTATTATGGCAGATATTAATATGGAAATGTGAAAACATAAAATTTATGAAATAATTATTTATGACACATACATTTTTGGTACTGAAATTCTAAAGGCAAATGAATTAGAATGTTATTTAAGAATTTCTCATCTGACACTGGAAGTTGAGGAATTTCTCTCTGAAAATATAATAATGTAAGTAGGTAATTGTTTAGTTTACGGCTAGTTACATAGTAAAAATGTGTGTATTATTATCTATACAAAGAGTTTTTTGTTACATTTTGTAAACTTAAAATAACTTATTTAAATGCGTACTGAATTGTCTCATTAGTTTACTAATAAATGCATTTTTATTTTAACTTTGGTTTTACTTAATTTCAATAAGAACCAACTTAGTATTATTTAGTGCGCTATTAAATTTGATGAAGACTTCGGACGTCAAATTACCACCATTAGCACTGAATTCAATGAAAAACAGAAAAAAATACCATAAAATAAACAATGATGTGGCAACACAGTTTGAATATCACTTATCTTAGTTAAGTTCTTGTTTAAATTAACTTGTCTTAATTTAATAGTCATTATATACTTCCTCAAGTTTTAGGCGCTTGGCAACCTGTTTTAAATTTAAAACTAAACAAACATAATAGTTTTAAATTTAAAACAGGTTGCTAAGCGCCTAAAACTTGAGGAAGTTCTGTCTGCCTACTGTACCAATTAAAATAATTTAATCTAAATATCTCATTTCACAGTCTACTGTAATGTTAGTAATATGTGACGTTACTGATCCGACACAATCCTTAACTTGACACTATGCTAATGTTCTGGCACAAACATAATAAGTGGATACGTGATATCAGATAGGTGTTTGGTAACTTGACAGGAGTATGTGTGGGTAAATAACACTATAGCACTGTTTTACGTAGTGTGTGTGATACCTGCGCCTGGGCAAGTTGCTTGCTACAGGTGTGTTGTGTGTCACTCTGGCAGGACCATCATTTATTATGTGCGCTACCTATGTTATTTGTAATAGTAGGATTTAATTTTTGAAACTGACTTATACTAAGTTGTAAGAATTATAGACTATTAGTATTTTCTTTAAATTCTTTTTAGATTAATAGCAGTCAATGGGTGGGCTTGAAAAATTACGACGATGTGCCCAATTAGTAACAATAGAAGTATTTCTTTCCATAAAAAATCATAAGTGATGAAGAGTAGAAAAGCATCGACAGAGACGATTTGGTGATGGATGCGGGAAGCTGCTGGCTATGGGGAGCGATGGAGATCTTTGGGGGATGCCTATACCCAGCAGTGGGTGTCAAGTGGCTGAACTGATGATGAGAAGAAGTTAGGGATCGTAACAAGTAGAAAAAAGTTACATCTGCTTACTCCCGCTCTCTTTTATTTTTATTTCTCTGTTTAAACTCCGCAAAACAACATGCCTTAAGGTGTCTCCACCTGCATAGGAGATACAAGATACCTGCCGGCGTAACGCACACCAAGCCGCTGTCCAAACACGTTTTCCACACACGTTCTCTGGCCCACAATCGCTCGCTGGCTATTCACGAAGCGACCGCGCACCCGCTACCACGTCCACGTCACTACGAGCCGCGTTGCCTTGAGCGGCGCACGTTTACCTGCGACAAACTAAAAAAAACGAACGTAATAATAATAAAAAAAAAGGAATGTGACCGGTGTAAACGTCCAAAAGTCTCATGTGCCATAAATAGTGATGTTAGTGTTGATCGTTTTTTGTTAAGAAAAAAATATGGGTGTTCCGATTTGGTTTTTTGTGACGGTTCTGGTGCCAAGTGTTTTCGGCCAAGAGGTGGCGGATTGTTATGGTGCGGGAAGCGTTGCCGGTGCAGCGATAGGTGCATTCATTGCTGCCCTTCTCTTGGTCGCTGCAGCTTACTACCTGAGGAAGCTGTATTGGAAATCGCGCAAAGGTATGTTGTTGTTACCTTCCCATTTTAACGCTGTCTCTTTCATTCGTTACGTTGACCTGCCATTTGAGTTTTTGAGTCGCCAAATATGGTAATTTGACAATCGATTTATCGATTTGGTCATCGATTGTTAACATTAGGCATTCCGACGTTGTATGTTCCTTTAAATCATAAATAATTCATACGTTATTTTGGACAGTTCTTACGTTGTTATAAAAACATTATCACGATCAAAAATCTTTATGATAGCCTTCTCATATTTTTAGAATGGTTATTCTATTCATTAGGTAAAATAAGCAGGTATCTTATTTATTGTTTAAATGGACACAAAATAACAGTTAATAATATGTATAATACCTATACAATAATATTATGTTCATATACTAATCTTGAATACTTAGGTATTCCATGAATAACAAATTTGGTCCTTCGGGCTGATAAAACTGTCAAACTTGCAAAATAGATCGCAACATCACTCAAGTTAAATTGTTTATATGACAATCCCTTTGCTGTCAAACAAAATAAATCGCACGTGAATATAAAACGTATGTTTAAACCATAGCCTCGTTAAGCACGACACGGAAGAAGAAAAGGTTAAAAAAATCGCAAAAGATCCGGGAGGTTTTCTACCTCATTTCTTTGATAAGACTTTTGTACTTTAATCTTTTGTGTAATATTAAGAAATATAATCAGTCGACATTCCATTGTTTCTTAAAAGATTTGCGGTCAAAGTAATTAGTCATAATCTTGAGTAGGTACTTCTACTAACACCACTGTATGTAAGTACATAAATCAGCGTATAATATTATCTTATCTCTGTTTGATTTGATACGCACTTGTTTAACATCGTATTAATATTTCTACTGAGTACAAGAACAGTCATTAAAAGGATTGTTGAGTTAATTAACACACTGTTAGAGACGGTCATCTATTCAAGATGTATACATATACGAAAAAAGACATACTTAGATTTGACAGACTTGACTTTAGAATGAATAGATTTCCCAAAACATAACGATAGAATACTAGAGTAGCAGATAGAAATAAGTTTCGATACATGCCATGACTCAGGTAAATAATGCTCGTAAGTAATTATCATACAAACATTTATCCCTAACGGGATTCGAACCCAGGAGCTCAGAGTAGGCGACACTTTAAAAACTAGTGTACATAACTACCACGGAGCTTGTCAAATATAATAAAGGACAGTATTGGAATGTGTTTAATTATGCCTGCTCTTGATAAGTAACAAAGCATTTAAAATTCCTAACATACTCAACGATATTAAAGAAGATAAAACGCCCGTAGTAAAATTGTTCGATACAAAATGACGAGATTCGATATGGTAATGATAATTTTGTGAAATTACTTGTCGGTCGACGATCGTCCGATGGAAAATACACTAGAAGCTGTTTCTGATTATAGGGACCAGTTTTTTCAACCGAGCATAGATTGAACTTGTTTTTTTCTCTATCTTATTTCATGGCTTAGGGCCATAACAGCTTTTAGTCCGTCGCTTGGGAGATTTAGATAGGATTCGACATATTGGCTGGCTAAGTAATTACAGACGTCAACAAGTTAAAAGCCTGTAGGTCTAATAAACAAATTTCCAGAATTGAAATGATTGACTAGATCATTCTTTTAAAATAGAATCGTAAATTTATTATACTACTTTATGTTATTCTAGGTTTGCATGGTTTTTTTCTGCTCGATTTTTTTTACTTATAAACGATATTCTATAGCTCTCCATTTTTATCTGGAATCCAAAATCGATCTGACTTACTTATTTACTTCAATTCAATCTACATTAGTTATCTACATTACGTGAAAAACAGTGTCATTTTCATTAATAATAGATATGAAAGATTTTTTAGTACCTACCTATACATATAACCGCAAGTAAGAAATAAAATAATATAAGTCAGATTTTTTATTTAGTAGAGTAATTTGACAGGTGGCAATGTTGCTTTTAAAACTAATCCTGTTTTTCGTAATGATTTGCGCAGAGTTCAGTAAGTATTAATTCCATTCACGCACACAAATTCAATAAATACATTTATTTCTGCATTATTTTTACGAAGTGACATTGACAATCTGTCAAATAACTCTACTGAATTAAAAATCCGAGTCTACTCTAGTAACTGCAAAAATCGACTCGTCTACAAATATTGTAAATAAGTAGGTAGGTAAGTACATAACGAGAATTATAATTATAATTTTTTGACGACGAGGTCGAAATCAATCACACATTTAATACTAAGCATAATAATTCACTGTTGATTTTTAAGATGGTAAACATTGCACATTCAATTTATGTTTTTTTACCAATTCGGTAAACATTTTAAAGTTCAAGGATCTTTTTAATACATATTGTATTTAATTTTGCACTCAATGCATTCCTTTTTAAATCCTCAGATCAACTCGAAAATTCGTGACAACTTAAAAATTATCATAATACTGTTACAGAATTACTCTTAATACAGTTGCTTGAGTGCTATAGTAAGTAAAAAAACACTGCTTAATGGTAACCTTGAAGTATTATTATCACTTTAGCATACAAAGTAAGCAAACAAGTGTCTCAACGCTGGCAGTTTTAGTATATTGAGAACACACACATACATTTAGAAACCGTTTTACATATTTTGTAACAGTTTGGGAGGCTGCTGTTAGGAGATTGCAAACAGCTACTCGTAGTTAATAGGTAGTTTTAAAATATAAAAGTCATTAATTTTCGATAAGGTCAGACACGGTTAAACGCGTCACTTTTAACATCTAGTACTTTGGCATCTAGTGGATCTAATAGTAAAATATAACTAATTATTTACCGCGATTTATTCAGTGTTTCCCGTTGAAAGTCCGCACGTTTTCTTTTACTTATAAAAAAAATCAAAACATCGGTTTTTGAAAACGTAAGTACTAAAACAAAGTTTCTTTCTCATTAATAGTAGCACGAACAGCATTATAAAGTGTGACGTCACCGACGTCGTCGACAGTACTATCTCGAGTACACAACACCGCAACGCAAACAGACCGTGCCGCGCAAAAAGAGCAGTTTCTCTACGGTTATTTTGTTTTTGTGCCAATTCTTATTCAAAATCCTTGGCAAGGTCTTTTATTAACTGTATTCAAGTTAGGAAGTCTGTTCAAGTTTAGGAAGATAAAATAGGAAATCTAGTATTGTATCTTTATGGACAAATGATTGACTAAGGTTGGATTGCAATTTTGGCGGTATTGATACTTAAAAGATCAAAATGATGATGATGATTCGATACAAGCCTTCATTATGGCTGATAAAATTTAACAATATTTTTAGCAGGAAGTACAATTTTTTTTATGTAAAATTTACTCAAATGCCACCTTTTCTCAAACATTTTTAGAAACTTTAAAAATTAAAGAAAAAATACTACGCGTTAAATGCTTTGGTGGGTAACCACCTCCTTCACCCTCACCCCAATTTCCCTAATTTCAGACTCAACTAAAGTAAATTAGAACCTGTCTTTACAAGGAAGTATCGTAGGCTCCTTTTTTTTTTACAAATTCATCCTTTAATTTCCCAAGCTACATACTTAGATACTAAGTATAAATTCGCGAACATAGAGATAAAAAAAATAAAAATTTAATCCATTGAGTCCCGCCGGCTACCTGGGAAGCCAGGGAATAATAGATTATCTAAGCACATCTTTAAGTTTCTTCGCGCTCATAATTGAAATAAAACATTTTTTGCAGAATATTTAGTACGATTTATTTACCCGAAATATATATTTGTTGCTATAATTTTTTGCGTTTTTTTTTGTTTCCCGACGTTTTGGCACCTTTTCAGTTGCCGTGGTCTCGGGTTGATTAGCCACTTATAAGTCTACCTTCACAAAGTTGATTTATTACTGCGTTCGGATACGGATACATAATTACTAATTAAAAGTTAATAATTTTTACTATGGCAACAATTGAGTTTAATATTTTGATTTGTTTGCTATTTAAATTATTTATTATTAACAAAAGTTAATCTCTCTTTTGTTTATTAATTAGTTTTTCTTTAGACTTAAAAGTAGCTAGTCTACCCGTGACCACGGCAACTGATAAAGTGCGGAAACGTCGGAAACAAAAAAAACGCAAATAAACCGAAAAATTATAGTATCAAATATATATTTCGGGTAAACAAATCGCTCTAAATACTGTTTTATTTCAATAGATTATCTATTGCGTCTCATAACCCGGGACCTGAGAAGTTTTTTATACTTAATGTTATATTTTTGAGCTTATGCTTTTTCATCCGAAGAGTCGATATGTGAAAATACACTCGCCAAATGGCAAACGTAGACAGACACATAATTGCAAATAGTCAGGTGGAATGGAAGTATTCGCTTTCCCTTCGCGCCATTATCGGTACAGTCGACCGCACATCAGGCTGTACCTTGTTGACCTTGAACCCGTCCTATTTGCGTACCAAATAAGGGTGATTATCGCGAAGCAAGTGATAAGTTTAACTGTTAGTGACAGTACTTCACTTTGACTACGTTGAGTCGAGTAACCTTTTTGGAAAGTGCCTATGGCGATTGACGACTTGCAGGTAGGAATACTAGATTACTGCTCGGGGGTCGTGGGTTTGATTCTTACACAAGGAAAAATTTCAATCCTAAGTACTTACTAATATTATAAATGCGAAAGTTTGTCAGTTTGTTTGCTTGTTACTCTTTCACGCTAAAAGTACTGATTTGGATGAAATTTGGAATGTAGGGAATTCAAACATTGGACTAACACATAGGCTACTTTTTATCCCGATATTCCCATCAGAACAGGAACCACGCGATCCCGTGAAATCGAGGGCGGCCGCCAGTATATTAATAAATAAATAAAATATATCTGTTTGCCTCGGTCTAGGTGTCTCTGGTATCTAGATGGTAAAGAAATTTGTTACTTAATAAATTACTCATATTTTCCTTTTAAAAAATAGCGGCCAATTTACAAGTGTAATCAACACTCAATATAATCTTTGCCATTTAAATTTTCACATCTAGCAACACATTAATCATATTTCAATCTCGTTCAGAATCGCCTCTCACGAACAAAACGCTTGGCTTAACATTGGACAGTTAATTATGCCAACCAATTCACGTTTTTCATCAAAAAGTTATCCAATATTTCATTAAATCAGATTGAATAACACGTTACGTGCAAAAATATCGTGTGCTTAGTGATTAATGTCGACAAAACTAAACGGTTCTCACGTATTTTGATTTTGCTTTATTCATGATGAAATAGTTATTTGTTATGCAAGGCTGGAAAGTTGGATTTAGCGCGCGTGTTACCTTAGGGTACGAGACGCTAAAAAATTATCTGCCGAGCGCAACACACTATGTTGCACCACACAACAGCGAGGAAAATTTTTAGGTTGTTTCCGCGGTCAACTTCCGGCAATAAATTCTTTTAACAAAAAGTATAATCTAAATTTACCTTATTCTTGTTGTTTTAATGATATAAAAAACTAAAATAATAAATAGGGGAGTTTTATAGCTAATTCAAAGTTATTTAAAATAGTTATAAATTGTTACCTAAAATAACAATAAAAACGATTCGGTAAATGTTGACATTGACATGAGGTACAAGACAGACAATTTAAAAATAAAAGTTTATGTCCCGTTCCGAAATCCAATCATAGGCTGTGAAATCTCACCCAGCCTAATATAAAATTCTTATGACAAATAGTTTAATCTTATTGTTATTGCTTTTATTTTCAATGAACTAAAATAATATAATGAAACCAGAACGGAGTATTATAAATAAATTCAAAGTTATTCAAAATAATAACATGTAACATAAAAAGTCAATAGTGCGATTCGGACAGCACTAAGACGTATTTTTCTTTCTAAATAAAAAAATAGTTTGCCACGCTAGGCCGGGAAATGCCATTTTCGGCGCAGAAATTGAATGACAAAACATCCTTTTCCGAGCGTGTGAGGTGAAAATATCGTTTGCTATGTCAATCTTGATTTCGTGAAGACGTTCGTGTTTAGATAGATAGCTCATGCCAAAATTATCAAAAAGTTAGAAATTGGCCAGTAATTTGAAAATCCGAGTTACTGGTAGGTGTAACACAGAATACTAAATAGTGTAACTTATATTTTTCTAAATTCAATTTAAGACCGTTTTAGCAGATATACATTTTTTTACGGGTAGTCTTAAGCGCGAGACACACTGAATGCTGTGCAGCGCAGCACAGCCAGCACAGCACATCACAAATTATGACGTTGTAACGTATAAAATATGATACACCAAACGGGCGATGTTGCACAGCGCCAAAGAATATAATACACTTACGACAGCGCTGCGCAGCTACGCGCGTCACACCACACAACAAAATGTCAAAAATCTGTTATTTTGGTTCTTTGTAAACGGTTGCTATGGTTTCCATAGAGTAGAACCGCTCGCTGGATTTGTAACTTATTTCTGTGAACATTTAATTGAAACTGCAGTCACATTGCTGCTGTAGTAAAAATCAATGAGACAACTATCTTATTAAAGCACCTATGTCACTGCAACATATTATGTCAATTTCAATCAAAATCTGTTAGCATCAGAGTTAGCTAATCAACTACCTAAGGATTATTTGATATTTCTACTGTATTTATACTATTTTTTGTATAGTATAGTATACACATACATTAGAGATGGGCCAACTATGAGTTTGGCCGACTAGTCGGTTGCAGAAAGGCCGAATGCATACTTTATAATAAAGTATTGTACGTTATTTCAGATAATTGTACTCTATGCTTTATGAGAACATTAGAGTACACTAAAATACTTTATTTCGCTTGATTTGACTTCTTTGGGATATTGAAATTCAGTTTTTTTCCCCCTTCCCTTCTTTGATTATTTCACGAGCATGGCGCTCGCACATAAACGAAAAGTTAGAAAATTTGGTATTTTTTAATTCTGCACACTTAGGTTCAAAACCAAGAAAAATTATTTGTACCTACAATTATTATTATGTATCTACAATGTCCTATCGCAATCACTACGTACGTCGCATTAGCATAATGTCAGGACTTTTTAATTAGAAACCGGGACTTTTGTCAGGATTTTTTAAGTATACATGGTGTCCCTAGGCCCATAAGCAAACTTTTTATAACACGACCAAGTTATGGTGCAAGAAGAATAAAGTCTCTGCCGTCTGGCGGTAGTCGGCCGACTATTGGGCCTTTTTACAACCGACTAGTCGGCCAAACTCATAGTTGGCCCATCTCTAATGTATGTGTATACTTTACAAGAAATAGTATAAATACCGTAGAAATATCAAATTATCCTTAGGTAGTTGATTAGCTAACTATGATGCTAACAGATTTTGATTGAAATTGACATATGTTGCAGTGACTTAGGTGCTTTAGTAAGATAGTTGTCTCATTGATTTTTACTACAGCAGCAATGTGACTGCAGTTTCAATCAAATGTTGACAGAAACAAGTTACAAATCCAGCGAGTTTATAACCCTATATGTCAACATGGCCGCGTTGCAGTTGCAACATATAGTCTGTCCCTCGAAAGAAGTCCCTGGGAATATTAAGGAACTAAATTATCTCCATAGTAGACATACTGCTGGACATAAGCCTCTCCTAACTCACGCCTATTGTTGCGTTCATAGGAGGCTATTAGCCTACTGCTACCACGCTGGCCAGACGGGTTGGTAGAGGGTTTGTTTCATGTTTTCCTTCTCTCGCACAGGTGTCCAATGCGTCGAGCCTCTTAGTCGACTCTTACGACATCCCAGGCGTGTAAGGGAGTGGTGACACTTGTATTCTTAGGCCCTCACCACACGGTCAACGCTTTAGCGTACATATCTAAAAAAATCTCTTAAAAACCGTAATTTTAATTTTAATGTTCTATTGCTACATTATTAACTTTGCAACACTTGGTTGTTTAATTAAAATAAAAAAGTATAAAGATTTTCTTAACAAATTAGGTATGTTCCGAACTTTTTAAGTTTCCAGCAACTATACCTACATACCTACGTTCCAAATAAAAAAAATAAAAGTAGCAAGGTTTATCAACATAAAGACAGGAAGTTTCCACTGTTGGGTGCCGTGTTTGACACTTTCTGTTTGCTGCCGTTTCTCTCGGCGGACTTTCTTATGTAAACTTAAACGATTGCTTCATTAGTGTCTTTCGATGTTTTGTGTTCGATCTTTAGAAAACTTAACTACTTATGAAAATAAATAAGATTTTTTATAATAATATCTACCTACTCACTGTGGTAGCTTTACGATCATATATTAATACTTTCTTGTTTTATCAAACAATTTTTTTTCGTGAAAAATCATCAAAAATCACGTTTATAATTCAAAGAAAGATACAGCTAGATATTGGATAAGTATGGTCTTTTTAAATCATTAAAAAAGTTTAACCTTATTAAAACAAAACACAAACTTCTTTTTAGGCATCCTGGCCAATACAGTTCCGACTATGGCCGTATAAAAAATAAATACGTCAAAAGCAGGTGTACCAACCTCTTTTGCTTTAAAAAAGATGCGTTCCAAATAAACCATAGAGGCTTAACGTGGTTTAACACAGCCGGTCGGTGGCCAGTTACCATATAGGGTGGTTGTAGATATGGCGCGATCCAACGTGCACAGTTAGCCGATGTTGTAAAACCTCTTTGAGAATCCAATAAAATACTGTATTGGACAAAAAAAAATCGAAACGCTCTGCGCTACGTTCTGCGTTATTTTCATGCACTTTACTTACAGTCTAAGCATTAAAAAAGTTTGTGTATTCCTGCATAGATTGGCGAGGCGATGTCAACAGTACATAGAATTCGAAACAACTGAAATGGTTTTTGGACTTCCTCAAACATCCAGGAAACAATAATTGCAAACACCCTGAAATGTGACATAATAAATCTTTATTTGTCACGAAATGTGACTAAAGTAGTTATCTTTAATTGTCACCAAAATGTTTCATATAAGTAGGTATATTTTGTTCGTCAATCGAACATCCCAGTTAAATATTTTTGACAAATTAATACTTACTGAATTGTTTTGTTTGTGATCAATTTTCTTGTCCTTTAGTGCACCTACCTCAATATTTATACTTTTTATTGCCAACCCATTAACGAATAACGCACTTGCTTTATAAAATAATCGAGATGTTTCTTCATCTCCATGTATGTACTTTTTACGCAGAAATTTCAATGTCAACTTTTTTAATCGGTTTTGTTTAATTTGTATGTCAAGGTCAAAGTAAAGGTCGCTTTGAACAAGGAAACGGAAACGATCGATACGTGTTGCACTTTCCATGTGACATTTAAATAGCATTCAGAAAAGAAATTATCACAAGGTTCACTCTGGAAAATATTTCGTAAACAACCTGCACTCATTTCTTTAATAAATAAATATTTCTTACATTCACACCAATTAACCTAGCCCCAAAATAAGCACTGTAGGACTTGTGTTTGGGATACTAGGGTAACGGATTTAAATATCCGATATAAAAATTTATATAAATATTTTTAAAACGAAATATATAAAAACGTCCATGACTCAGGTACAAATGCTCGTATTCATCATTCAAACATTTGCCCCTACTGGAATATGAACCCAGAACCTCAGAGAAGGCGAACTTGAATCGGTGTACGTACCACTCTACCACGGAGGTCGTCATTAATAAAACCTATACTTATTTAAAGTACTATACCTAGGTAATGAATCGAAATGGAGCTATATGCTATATTACACCACCACTGACAGTTGTAATATGAAAAATATGTCAAATTATCTGCCACTTAGGCTATTCACAGAGCTTAGTGTTAGTTTGCAAAATGTCCAAGCGTTACCATCGCATTAATGCTAACGGAATAAGGTTGAGAATAAAACTCCATTCGCAAATATTAAACAAGAAAATATACTAGAAAAAAGCAACTAGTCTCATGTCGCCCTGACGGGATACGAACCCGCATCCTTGGGAGTCCGGCCCAATGCACTACACAACTATTATCCCGTCAGGGCGACATGAGACTAGTTGCTTTTTTGTAGTATATTTTCTTGTTTAATATTTATCACATAAAGATAGCATTGTAAAATGCAAAATTAAAAAGTTATAATCCATTCGCAAACTTCGACGTAAGCGTGTAAGGTGAGAAAACTCGTAATAAGCACTCTTAACTTATCAGTAGGTGAAACCGGCCCAAGGTCTAATCTATCTCTCTATGCTAGAATTTCATGAAAATTGGTTCGCTGTTTAGGTGTGTAACATGTCACTTGTATATATAATATTCGTGGATGAATGATACCTAATGTATTAGTGTTTCTTTCAACACTTGTCTCATAACTACGTGACTTTATGTTTTAGGTCAGTAATTAAAGTAGAAACAAAGAATTACTCTCTTAATTATCGTGTATTTATGATTATTCTGTTCGTGCTCTATCAGTGAACAATGTTTAAGTCATAACCATGAAACAAAATGCTGTTTGAATCTTTCACGTGTTCCATCGTAGCATAGATGGACAACAGTCTGAAAGAAGGGAAAAGCGAAACCAAAATATTTTGGTTATTGAAGGTAGTGAAACAAAAGTGAGGGACGAACTGAGTCTGACATGTAACTAAACTAAGTTTTGTTATAAATAGTTAATTGAATATAACTTTGATTGTGTAATATCTACTGAAGTTTGGTTACTTTTTGTTAAGGTCAACCAGTACAGTTACTTTCTCTGACAAAGTCGACCATCTGCCTTTATGAACCTAATTAAATTGGTTTAAACAATTGTTTATGTTTAGAATAGAACTGAAAACAGCAAAGAAAGCAAAACCATACACAACAATAGTTATGCATGCGATTACCAAGATCGCCATACCATGCTCTGATATGATGCAGTTCCATTTTTTATTTTGATAACGATTTGTTTACAGTCTTCTATAGTTATCAAACTCTGATAAAAGATTATAATCTTGAAGTGTGATAAATAAATCATTTTATATTTCAGTTGTGTTTAATATTTTTTCATAAGAAGTCGTTCATAATGTTCTTTGTCTATTTTTGAAGTTTCTGGAATAATTGAAGATGAGAAGTAGTAAGATTTCAGGTGAGATTAAAAATCGTAATCCTAACTTAATATAATAAATTAAATGCGAAAGTGGGTTTCTTTGACCTTCCTTGACGGCCTAAGCAGCCGATCAACTTGATTTTTGGCGTAGAGTTAGTTGAAAGGACGGAGATTCTCATAGACTTATCCCAATATTCCCTCGGGAACGGGAACCACGCGGGTGAAGTCGTGGGCGGAAGCTAGTAAATACTTATGCTTTACCAGTGTTTTTTTACCACCCACCGAAATTTGCAGCTGTATTACAAAAATATACATATTACATTTCTGATAAGATTCGTAGACATGCCAAGTTAACTTAATTTGATTTTCAAATGTACTTGTTTATGTAATAGTTGTACTACTTATATTTGGTGATGTACTTACTTGTTTATTTGTTTGGAAAAATCTTTCCTAATAACTGACTTAAATCTTCCTGTTCCTGATAGCTTTCCTAATATAGACATTATCTATGTTAAACGTGATTATTCTGGAGAGGGATTAAATTTTTTAGTGTTCAAGAAAATTAATAAAAAAATATATTCTCATATATCCTATATCTTTATCAGTTTATCATCTTTCCTGTTTTCTTTTAAATATATTTTACGTAAGTGTACCTAGTATACTTAGTATATATGTTTTTGTTGTTTTTCATAAATTATTAACGATTATTTTCATTAGAGAAATCTTTATATACGAACTTTTACAACAGTAGTATAATTTTATTTCTTCTGACCATCTCAGCAATAAATATTCCATTGTAGAAAGCAATTTAGTTGTCATTTCAAAGAAATAAAAACTCTTAACAACTTTAAAACATTCAGCTCTTGCGTTTCCTCTCTTAAAGTTACTTTCACTTGAATAATATAAGCATTAACTGAAATGAAATTTCTTTTAAATATTGAATTTTATGTTCCAAGAAAAAAATAATTACTTACATAATTATGACTAACGTTTAAGGCATGAAATCTTGTTTTTCTTATCTATTTTAGTTTAAAGTAAGAAAAGTTTATAGCACACTAGTTAGCGGCCACCCGCGGTTTCACCCACGTGGTTCCCGGTGGAAATATTGGGATAAAAAAAATCCTATGTTTTAATCCAGGCTTTCTACTATCTCTGTGCCAAATTTCATCCAAGCCCGTTCATTAGTTTTAGCGTGAATGAGTAACAAACAAACTGACATACTTTCACATTCATAATATTAGTATGTTCTTTTTTAAATAATAAATACGGTTATTTGTTATTTTTAAAACAAGTGCAAAAGCTACTTATCTCGTAATGAGAGCAATTTTATATGATATGATGTCGTTATCACGACTTTTCGAATATCCACGCATACGAAATAAAAAAAATGTATAGGAAAATGTGGAACCGTTTACATCCGGTGGGAAAGATCAATTTGTCATTCATTAATTTACTTTACTCCCTCGATACTTTCTCGAATGTTTTTCGTGCTAGGCCTACAGAATCTACTTAAATATTTGCGACAGTCTGTGTCTTTCAGTCTGTCGCAACATTTTCACGCTAGACCACTATTACTAATTTAATGAATTTTACCATATAGATACACTTTTTGTCGCGAGAAGTGATCTAGAAGCGTGATAGTTTAATAAATAATTGTTTTATGTCAGTTATTAAAACAACTACAAAACTTTAATTGAACTTATTAGGCACCTTAAAACTTTGTAATAGGATAGTATAAACTTATTGCAAAATCTGTATAATAGTATAAACATGACACGCCTATGCTATTAAACCATGCAAGATTGCATTAATAATTCTAAAAAAAACCTGCCTACTTGCGTTTGTAATTATCGTGCGGTTAAGGTCATGACGATGGAAGCATTCATAGTTGGTATTGCGTAAGCGATTTGATCGATTATTGCTTAACTAAGCAGCTGAGAGCATGGGAAAATGAAATCAAAAATGGAAATGAGAAGATTATACTTATACATACTTACTTTTTCGTTTGTATATAAATACTTCTTCCCAAAAAGTAGTGTTTCCTAATAATTAAACCTTAACAATAATAAAAAAGACTAAAATGCAGTTTTTGAAGCGTAAGTTTTATAAAGTTGCGATTTTTTTTTCATAGCTATGGAAACCTGTAATTGGCTTTCATCCCTTCTATTCGAAAAGCGTCATTTTTTTCCTCGATGAGCGGGAGCAAAGTAGTTCTTTTCTGTATGAGTTTTTGGCGGGCAGGATGCCCGCTAATAATTATATTCCTAGGAACTTACTAATGAATCGCTTTGGTAGAACTATGATCCGGTATATGATCATATGCCTAGGGATATAATTATATTACGGTTACATCTTTCTTACTGCGACACAATTACTTTAAAGTTTTTTTTAATGAACAACGGGGAGACAACTTAGTCTTTATCATACCTGATGTTTAGTATTGATAAGGCTGATGGTGGTAGCTAGCCAGACGGACTTAGAACAAGTCCTACCACCAACCAAACCGAATACAACATGTACCCCTCGCTATGCTCGGGATTCTACTTTAGAATCCTTCGTTTCGTTCTGGATTCAAAATAGCGCCCTCGCCGTAAAAATATTATTTTGCTCCCTTGTAATACAATCTACTATTATTTAAGAACTCTATGTAATAATTTCATTTGTACCTAATGTGGCTGTTGGTTTTCTGAATAAAGTAAAGATTCACATTACCTAACTGGGCCTTACAAGAAATTTTATTAAACGTGTTTAAATGTCGATTTCCACTGGCCATTACACCAACGTTCAGAGATTGTGAGTGTTCGATAGAACTTTTGACAGGCCACGACCCAAAATCGCCATTGGATAAGTACTTTCATCCCAATGTTCCCACGGGAACGGAACCACGCGGGCAAAAACAGTGTAACAAATCACTGGTATAGTTAGTAACTATTTAAAAAGAAAACAGTTTGAAATTGTTGTTCAAAAATAGAAGGTCGTAAAAATAATGTTTCCTACCCAAAAAAAGACCGTTCGAATTTCGAAACCCGTCAACAATGTTACCACAACAAAAACAAAAGCCTGCCTAATTGTTTAGGGAATGCGGGGGTGAAAATAAAGCAATACTCTTTGGCATTCGAAGAACGTGACGTCATAACCCGATACAGGTACTTTTGGTATAGTGGGACCGTTTGGAATTGGTGGTTAACCAAAAATCTGTTTTAGTTACATATTATATATTTTGTATTAGTGTAGAAACTACTCATATTGCCCCTTAGGAACCTTTTATTAAGGAAAATAAATAACACATTTTTATTTATTTATTCTCAGGATTAACAGATTTACCCGAGATACCCTTTAACTCAATTTACATTTTTGTATCAAAAAATATTGGACATAGAAGACATTTAGGCATAGACTACCACTTATCGTGAAAATGTATCTAGAGGCAGGTGAATTAACTATGCAAAACTTGAACAAAACCCAGATGGACGAAGACGTCTTTCGACTGCTCCTAGAATTAGAAATATTCTATATAATTATATGATATATACTTCGCGACAAAAAGAAGCTTAATTTTAATTCTTTATTTTTGCAGAGTACTTAACTACTTGAAATTCATCGAATACGATTCGATGTGCTCTTTTTAAGTTCCGTCCATAGCTTATCTTGATGGGGTTAGTACGAAAATATTTAACCGTAGGGCTGATTATGTAACGAAAATTCGGTTCAGCTTCAGTTTCGTCGCTATTTTGGTTGTCATACAATATGAAAATAGGTGTTTTTTTTTACAAAATCAGCATGATGCATTGGCATCGCATCGTTGCTGCATCTCTTTCGATGGAAAATAAGTAGATGATGTCGGTATTTGAATATAGTATCATCGACAGCCGTCTCTGAAATAAAAGAGAGTGTACTTAGGTACTTGTACCTATTAAAATGTAAGTCTTATTCTAAAATCTACATATTGTGACTTGCAATAAAGATTTATATTAACCAGCCAATTCTGACCAGCGCGAGTGTATCGGCACCCAGCTATGTGGGTCACCGTAAGAATGCCGCCCGGCCGGCCGCTCCCTCCGAGATGAGGCTTCAAACGCGAGTTAACGCGAGAATTTAAATATACCATATACATACCATGTGTAGTGTGATACCTACATATACCATGGTATATGTAAGTAGGTATCACACTACATCAAAGGGAGTAGAGAGTAGAATCAAAGGGATATAAAATTTCGCTCCCTCCGATATAAGGCTTTAAATATTCCTTAAACTATGTATAGTGTAAAGCCGTGTATATACCGAAAGTTGGCAACTTTTGACACCCTTGACACCTTTTAAGATTGGTGGTAGGACTTGTTGTAAGTCCGCCTGGCTAAGCTACCTTGTCTTATCCTGACGCCATTACAACAATATTTTCGGTGTTTGAGTCAGTGTTTGAGGATTCCGGAAGAGAGTCGCTTCCATCTTCAGCCTTATCAATATTTAACATCAGGTATGATGAAGGCTAAAGACCTCCCCGTTGTTCATAAAAAAAACAAACACGTGTAGGCAACAGAAAAGTTGTCAACTTTTGCTCGATGGAGACTCATATCCACTGAAATTGTTGGCGAGTTTTGTCACCAACAAGTGATGGCAACACAATACTGACAACTTTTGTTTGGTGGAGACTTTTAACTACTGAAATTGTTGGCGACTTGTGTCACCAACAAGTGATGGCAACACAAAAGTGACAACTTTTGTTCCGTGGAGACCTATCCACTATCATCCCTGCGACTGCGACAAATTATTTGTGAGAAAACTTTGAGGCGAAAAAATGAGGTTATAAATATTTTTTTAAGTAGCATCAAAGAAATAAAAATTTATCTAGCCATGGAAAAACTGAGAGTAAAAGAAAAATAATTGTCGTCTGATTTGTTTATTACTGCACCAGTGTTGAAGGTGTTACTTTCATTTTTTAATACAGACAAGGAATCGAAATACAAATATTTAGTCAGCCACATAAATACAGATTCCCTTAAAACGCATATTGGAAACAAACGCCCTAGGTCTTTCAAATATTTCACAATTACACGCAAGTTTTGTGCGAATCATACGATGAGTAATTATCGAGATACGCACAGAGATTATAAAATTGACAAATACTGCGTCACGATTACTAAGTCTTACCCAGCCCCTCTAGCATGACCACTGCTATATCATGCGATATGATATAGCGCATCATGCTGTCTTGTTTACTCCGCTACGATGTGAGCGGGACAGTGACACGTTATCGAATTATCGAGTCGATAAAAGTCGCTCATGCTAGGCCTACAGGACCTCTATTTTTGAATCACTCGTCGCGCGAGTAGCGCGGCGATCGGGGAGTCGATCAGGTGATTAGCGACCTTACAAATGTAGACATAGTTCGATTTTCGCTTTGCCCCTCGTGCGCTCGCGTTGGGAGGCGGTATTACAGACGAAAAGCTAAGCTATGTATATAGGTGTAAGGTCGCTATGACGGAAGTACGGAAAATACGCAAACTCGTAAGTCAAACGAAAATCAGTAGAAACCACGTGACGAGTGAATAAAAAATAGAGGCCCAGGTCTTACCTTATTAACGTTTAGGTAGGCAGGCAAATGATAATGGTAGCAGGTTAAAGTTGTAATAACATGTAAAAGTTCAAAATCAATACTTCACGAATTTAACCTTCTCCAAATAGCAGTAAGTATCTCTTAAAGAAATACCAAAATATTGTTTGACACCAATTATTTATTATCTGATTGGCTGAGTGTAAAAGGAAATAATGTATGTTTGGTATTCATATTACAAATCTTATCTGACTTAATCATATTATTGACTACTAAACAGCCCATAATTTATCTAACATATTGTGTTGGTTTTGTATAATATGGTTGAACTTAATAAAATACAGGTTAGAGATTTAATTATGGTCAATAAATATGGATTGATTTATTAGTGCTACTCTACATCGGTTGAAATCTAGCTACTCGTTGTTTATCTTATTATGTATCCATGGCGTCATTAATATAACTGATATATGGCGCAGTGGTACTAAACCCGCCTTCTGCACCAGAGGTCCTGGGTTCGAACCCCGGACAAGACAAATATTTGTGTGCATGAACATGTCTATTTGTCTTGGTCTGAGAGTTTAATATGTATATAATGTATGTATTTACAAAAAAAAGTATATAAGTATGTTTATCTGTCATCTAGTATCCATAACACAAGTTCTTCATAAAACTTAAAGTGGGTTAGATAATTTATAATTAATTGTATGCTATTATTTATTATTATTATTAAACTTAGTCAATTGAATTTAATTTATTTATACTTAGATATAAATCTTAAACTTTACCTTCCTAATTATCGAATATCATTATTAAACAAAAACATGTTTACATTTCAACAACTTTTAAAAACCTAAAGTAATGTAGGCTAAAAACGCAACGCTATCCGTTTAAATCTTAATCTGTTGCTAAACCGAAGGAAATAACTGGAATACCAACTTTATCTTTATAAGAATCTCCATGGTGCAGTCGATTCAGCGCAGATCTACTCAGCGATGTAAATTTAGCTAGAGTCGGTCTAAGGATGGGTGACCATAAATAAAAAATTCTGCCACTCTAAGTACTGCAGATCGAGACCGTATTTAAAAAGGTCTCATATTTATATATAAAAAAAAAATATCAGGCTTAAAAAGAAGTTGTTTTGTCACTTCAATAGGTTGCCTGTGATTTGCCTGTATTTTCCCAAAATAATGTTTCATCTGAATAAAAAATGTCTTAATCTGCGTCTTTATGCTAAATTTATCAAAATCCTTTCAGCCGTTTACGGTAAATTAAGTTAAACAAACTTAAGAACTTTCACATTTATAATGTTAGTTGGATTTTATCCTAATCATGCAACATACGCTTACTATGGTATTGTATATATTTTTTTACATGAATGACGCATAGGTATCTTAAAAAACTCGTACGCGTAAAATCCCATACTTGTTTTGCTTCTAAACCTGCTCAAGTAGGTACTTTTTCTTTTCGCAATTCCGTTAGAGGCCGTTAGTAATTATTTGTACAAGAACTCCTATTTATATCCCACAATTTTATCTACTCAAACAAAGGTACAGTCTGTGGTACAGTCAACATCACGTCAGGCTTTTTAGTTCTACCTTGACAACTCCCTTAGGTCCCTCACAATAGTAGCTTTTAACCGCCTCTATGGTCTAGTGGTAACCAGCGTTACCGGACCCAGGGGTCTCGGGTTGCATTCCCAGTGGGGGGTACATATTTTATTTGGTTTGGTTGGTGGTAGGACTTCTTGTAAGTCCGCTTGGCTAGCTACCACTATTTTATCTACGTCTGATGCCATAACAACAATGTTTTCAGCACTGTTATGTTTCGGCAGTTAGAGATAAGATAGCCAGTCCCTCAGTGGTTAAGGGTTCCGGGAGAGGTTCGCCTCCATCTTCAGCCTTATCAAACTTAACATCAGATATGATGAAGGGTAAGAGTCTCCCCGTCGATAATAAAAAAAGCTTTTTTTGTAGCGCAAGTCTAAAGACAGACTTGCTGTTGACTTTACAACACCAAATATTAGTTTTTCAGTGTGTAGTCGCGATAGCATTGCAGAAATTTGAATTAACACATATCTTACAATCGATAGCGAATTTTAATAGCTCCTATTTTAACTCCATAAAGGTTTACTGTACTATCTCAGTATGTACCACTAGATATGCTGTTGAATGTACTTTGACTATTTGTCTCTGGCGTTTGTTTGTAAAACTTATCTTCATTGTTATCAGATAGTTAGTAGGACGGTGTTAAAATGTGGGTTTCTGTTCCATGAACGTTAGAATTTGGCATCACCTCTAAAGTCTGTAGGTGTATTGAAGGTCTTACACATTGTTGCAATCATCTTAGCAAGTTCTTTTAAGATTCTGACAAAAGCTCTTTTGATATTTAATTAATAATACCTGCTGCTTTGAAATTTAGCTTTATGCCAGACATAATTTACGACTTGAAGTCTAATTTCAGTATTGTTTTAAAGATGGCGTGAAAGGTTGATTCCGTCAAATAGACCTGTGTCGTGGAACGAAAAAAAATATTAAAATTTTACTACTACTAAATAATGATTGAAATTTTGCACTGGTTGGATGGTAATGAAACGTAACTTACAAGACAGAGATTGACATAGACACGTTTCTTAAGCTAAATTGATCTTTATACTTAAGACTATCGATTGGTACCATAAAAGTTCAGGGTGTATTTTTTCTCATTTAAGCCGGTTCGATTCTCTGTACAGGTAAGTGACTTATTAAAAATCTTTAAATGCAGTTTAACTTATTTTGAAAATAAATGAATGTATCCTTCCAGTAAAATGAGCTATCTAAAGGATTTAAGGTAGTTGAATGGAGGGGTCCAGGGCCCAGGGCGATTTTTTCCATCCTGTATAGCGGTGATGGCTTGGCAGAGCATCAAAAGTGCAGCTTGAGAGTAAAATGAGATTTCTGTGCAGGTAAAGATTCCAATCACAATTTGGACAAAGAACTTTCGAACGTCTGTACAATAATATGACAAGACAATAATATAAGCGTAGTAATAAAAAATAACATTGATAATGTTTACAATACAAAATCTTTATTCTCATAAAAAAAAACAATGATTATGCAGATAGGACAAACAAAAACAATACAAATGCCAAAGGTCACAAAAAGATTTCAAACTTCGCTTCCTAATTCGACACATTATCAGCATAACCTTGAATCGACACAAAAAGTGATACAAATCAATGGGAATAATTTTTTTTATTAAATAAATACGAACAATGGACATTTTAACGCAGATTTTTTTGCTGTGGAAGTAACGAATGCTTTGTTCCGTCGAACTAGACGATAATCACTTTGTTTAGATTTATCGGATGCTAAGATTCAGGTTTAGATGGCTACAGGCTATTGTTTAAAATTTTACACCTATACTGAAATGAGTCATAGCATTGAGAAGAAAACAATTTTTTAGTTCACAGTAACACATCTTAAATATTTATTAACTATGCTTAATAATTCAGAAATTATTGAAAGAGGTGTAATTTCAAATTAATCCTAATACTAACTATCATCCTTCACACTCTAACTAAGCAAATAATCGACTTGATTTTTTTCATAAAATTAGTTGAAAGGACAGAGAGTAACTTAAGCTGCTTTTTATCCCGATATTACCACGAGAACGGAACACGGATTCCCACGCGGGTCAAACCGCGGGCGGAAGTTAGTTAAAAATGAAAATACTGATATTCATGAATATATTTTTCTTTTTATTATGTTGAATTAAAGTATATTATATCAGAGGAGGTTTCAATCCTAAAGTTTAAGAGCCGACCACATCGAAATCGAAATTAACCTTGTTTTTTTCATTTCACTGTCGTACAGCAAACAATCACACTTGTTTGTATTATCATTTATCTTCAACTGGAAATCCTGTGTTTGGAATTTGAAACTAATACTGGTAGCAATCCAAATTGTCATTGTTTACATTGTTCGCGATTAATGTTTATCAGCAAAGACACTGGTCGCTATAATTCAGTAACATTGCATACATAACCAAGAGAAAGTGTACCGAACCATATTGCGGCACCGAGTTATTTCAATTCCTGTAATTTTGGCGTTTATTAAGTGCTATTTAGAATTCAGAGTCGATATGCAACATTAAATAATTGGTGTTTCCTCGTCAAGCTTCGATACATTTTATATAAGATTAGCTTTATAGGATAGCAATATTTACAAAACAAAAAAAAAAATAACCAGATACATCATTTATCATTTGTAAAGAATGTTCGAAATTTTTCCAAGTTTCAATTAACTTGGATTTAAAATCCTACGCAGTTTATTTAGTATACTTTTTTTTTAATGAGAAGCAATAATCATGATCCATAAATAAATTAAAATTCCTTTGGTTCACACTAATGCCTTTTAATCATATTTAATCATAAAATGCATCATAGAATATCTACGTTTAAAACGTCGCGTCTCGTCATGAGCGGATGTTATAAAAACTCATTTAAATACAATTCTAAGAAAAGGTGTCTGCAACAACCGTCCGTTTGAATGTCGTTTAAACCTTGGGGATATAAGAAACTTCATCATATAGCCTCTCTTTAATATATGTAAGTATGTTTATTTTGATGGCTCTAAGCACCATTGCTGTAAATAAAACGAACATTAATAGGTAATATTGACATAATCTTTTGGCTTTCAACTGCAATCAAATTGCACTCAAGCCTTGAAAATTTACATTGCAATAGCTCTAAAGACTCAAGTGAGACTGAATTAAATTAAACATAAACACGAATTTATTCAAGGCATTTGACTGAGTCGAACGCAAATCGACTGACAATCACTTGAAGCATGCAACCTTTTAGTCGATTACATCTAAGTATAGTATACATCTGTGTCATTAAGTTACGTGTATTGGAGGAATTCCAGTTTTTGCTTTACGATGCTCATCGGCGATCGGTCACGGAGTGCCACAAGGTCACATTCTCGGGCCACAGTTTTACATTCAAATAAATTCTTGTTATCAAATGAATTGTCAACGATGTTGAAGATTGGAAAGATAAAATAAATAATGACGAAAATAAAGTTTGTAAATCTGCGTCATTACTTACTTTTATGTGAAGAATTGCACATGGGTAATTTTATGTAATGAAATATGATCACGAGTTTACGACTCCGCTTAGTCGATCGAGCATTATTATTAAAGTGAATAAATTTGCATATTTACTTCTCGTCTGTCGTTTGAGCTGCGACCAAAACAAATATTTTTTGTTGGCGATCGCACATTAGCATTAGAATGACTACATTATTTTGCTGTATCTTGTTGATGGTAAAATGACTTTGAGTCAAAATCAAAAGTTGTAAATTCTGTATTGTACAGCAAGTCCTTGTAAGTTTATGGTTAAAGTCGTTGTGAAGTATTGTAGGATATTGGTCCTTAGATGTTTCACTATAGGGTACATTCTGCCGTGTAGCATCAAATATCATTGAGCCACCGTAATCCCTGGTCGTGGTGACATCACCGACCGCACTATCTTGCGACGTGACCACGTCGTAATGGCTGACCATTGTTGGATTAAATGTGTTTATTTAAAACTTATCCTCTGCTGCAGCTTGTAAAACAATACTTCATAGACATTGGTATCAAATACAATAGACAACATTTAAAATATTAAAAATGGGCTTTGAAATAATGCCGAAGCATCGGATAATCTAAAAGTCAAAACTTATAATTCAAAAATCTAATATCCTTTAAGATTAGACACTACATCAAAATCAAGAGTTTATTACAGTTAGCTTAATTTAGTGTAGTCATTATACTTAAGTCGATTATAACTATAAAGTTATAAAAGTTGTAGTACTTATAGAATAAATATTATTAAGCAATTCATTTGTCTAGACGAGGCCTCTTTGCTGTGGGTGGCAAAAAAATGCAGATGCCGCGTCCCAATCCACCTCATACCCATAGCTCATCGGGATATACCCCATACCTATATCTTGTGTATATGATCATGGAATTAATTTACCAGGACCAAAGGCTTAACATGACTTCCGAAGCATTCCAGATCATACATGTTGGGTTACCCATCCTGTGAGCCTGTGACCGACTTTTACGAAAATCTGAGAACGCCCGAACCACCACCGAGCTCCAGCACATAACATTTGACATTGTCGGCATTTAACGCTGAGACAAAGGACTTCGCTCACTATAAGTATGTACTCGTACTCACTATCATAGCGTAAGCGTGAGTACATTGACTATTTCTCATACACCCTCTGTATAATGTTGCAACAAAACCACTTTTGTTATTCACTCTATCATGTGGATAAACGATAGCTGTTACTTCAAAATGCACGTAGTATGTTAGTAGGTATATCTCCTTTACCGGTCGAGGCTATCGTGTATCGTGTTGTCACGTTTTCAAAGGACATTTCTGTTCACTCGCAGAAGTGGCACACAATTGATGTGTGCCTTTATATAGTAGCCACTATTTCAAAGCCTAGGGTCAACGAAGGCTGGTAGACTATCAGCGACATTGTAGTCGTTATCAATGAAATTGGAATTTAGTGGCTTTACCATATTGTTGAAATTGGCATGGTTCAGTAGCGGACATTTGAAGGTCGCTGTCCTTGAATCGCGTGCCAGTAGTCCCAGACTACACTGACACTTTTTTATATACTGGGAGAATACCTTTACGACGTATTTCTCCACCCGTGGGGTGGGACTAACTAAGTCTCCATCCTTAAACCGTCTCCCGGCCTATCCTAACCTCTTAGATTTTGGATCATACATCAGTTTCGTGACATGTTAATTTTATTGGTCTGCATAGGCCTTCTCTTTTAATTTAGAAGGCAATTAACCGATCTCTGCTGTCTGCTGCTTTTGATCACTTTTTACGAGACCCTTACGGGATAAGAAAGGGTGATGCTATTAATTCTTATCTAACTGAAAATGCATAGTTTCACTTAAGGGCGCGCTCTAGGCCAATAGCAAAAGTAATAACTGCAACGGCGAACTGCAAAGTAAAGGCTGCCTTATTTCTATAAGAAATAAGGCAGCATTTACTATATAACTCTCCGGCCCCATTCGGCCGGTCCGGAATTAAGAAATGAAGGAAATTCTTTTTTTAAGGATATTTAAAGGTTATTTACAAAAAATATATAACATAAGCCCTGCCTTATCTATAGTGTAATTATACTAAAAAGTTCCAACCTTTATTTTAATGTATTACTTGAATACTAGCAGTTTATCGTGTTAATTATAGTGATTTGGAGGCAACTTCGCAATTTTTTTTCTATCGAGAAATTTTTATGCAATCGTGTTTTTAAGTAACATAGTCACTAGTGTTAGTCCTGTAGTTTGCTGCATTTTAATTTGAAATTCAGTTTTTCATTAATATTGATATTACAGACGATCATGTAAAGCAATCTGATTTTCGTTGGCCTATAGCGGGCGCTTAAGGGAATACAATAAAATTTACCGATTCTAAATACTTAAGTAGACATCGTTTAATGCTGCAAAAGTATTTGTATTAACCTTGACAGTGTTACCGATTACTTAGAAAGTAAGCATCTGAACTAAACGTTCGATTTTGACAGCGAACATACTAAACAAATATTGGCACTATAATTCAATTATATATGGATGTTTAAGAAGGTTGTAGGTTTTTCTGTTGAACCCGTTTATCCAAGGGCTTGATAACTTATTTTAACTTAAGTGGCCGGGGTCCTCGACTGGGTGTATTTCCAAAACAAACTATTTCCATTTGATTTCCATGGAACTTTTCTGTCGGTGATGGATGACTGGTACTAAGTATAAACTTTACTATTTTAATCATACAAAGGAATTCGGCTAACAAATGTATTTTTTGTGCGTGACTACGGATTATCAAGTCTTGAGCTCGTCAAGTCAAGAAAAGAATACGTAGCAATATTTGGAAATTCGGTATTGCTTTTGTATCAAATTCTAGTCACACCAATAGATTTAGTTAGGATAGCTAGACTGAATCGACTCAAATTGACTCGATAATACAAATCAAAAAGACCGGGGAAAATGGCGAAAACTTGTAAGGGGTTTAATGCACCGTGGGCTGCCCTTGGACATTAAGAACACTTGTAAAAAAGACAAAATTTCGATTTTATTTTACCTTGATTTAGCCCATACGAATATGTTTAAATATTAAATCTAGGTTTGAATTACTTGAATTTTTGTTAAATTTTGCGGCAAGTATGATCTAAGATAATAATTCTTAGCCGTGACGTGATGAATTGAGAAAATAAACTGGGACGGAGTCCTCAGTCAATATTAAAAACCTTACAATGACAGACTTTTTGAAGACAAATCTTAACATTTTTGAGACATAGTAGCACTCGTAGCAATATTTTAATTGCCACTGTCAACATCCATCAATACTTTTATGGCCCCAGAACGAACTAAGTTTAAACAACCAATTACCGCGTGGTAATTAAAAAAAAGCACTTGTAACTTGTAACAATTTACTTGTTTACATGGCTCTGTCAAGGTCTGGGGGCCAATTCTGCTAAATTTTTGTCATAATCGTCTCTCAGTGGTGTTTCAATAGTTATGTTTATTTACACTGTTGTAACAAAAACTGTGTAAAACAGCACTACCATTGAAACACCACTGGAATACGACTGTGACTAAGCATTAGCAGAATTGGGCCCCAGCTGTCGAACGGTCACAACAAGTCACAATGTAAATGGAACGACAAGATTTATTAGTTTTGGTTTTGTTTTGGCTGATATCTTCAATGTTTTTTTTGATGGCCACGTGTTGTAGCGACCTTGACTGCAAAACTTACGGATGTGGGATCGAATCCCGTGAAAGAATACTTACTTGACTTATTATAAGTTATTATACATTAGTACCTACATCTGAACATCTGTCATCTGTTATCCATATAAGTTCTTGAAATAAAACGACTATTCCTCATAAGCGCACAGTTTATGCACACGAGTTTGAAATTCTGTTTATTATATTATTATAATACAGAGAATTTCAAAAAACCTTATGCTTTTTATTGGTTTTACCACGTTTCTTCACCTTTTTAGGTGCCGTGGTCACGGGATGACAGTGATCCCGTGAAAAGTTGCTTTCTTTCCATGAACACAGCGCATGCGCGCCAAAATTGAGATTTATTGATATAATTTCTATATCACACTATAATATGCAAAGAAACTTTTTTAATGTGCTCACACTGATAAAGCACAGGACTTTCATATTTATTTATTTAGTTTATTAGGAAAACAAACAGCAATTTTCAATAAGGCTTCACAAATAATTTATTACACATTTGCCAATACAGTTTCCACAAATAGATTTTAAACATTGGTGTCTAAAGTTGAATAAGCAGGTCATAGTCTAGCAAAAACAACAAGTAGATGAACATATTCAAACAATCCAGTGATACTTACATGATTACAAAGAAAATAATAATTTAAAGACTATTGAGTAATTAACAACATTTTGTATTTTTTAGGCTTAGTGCAGAAAATGTCGATGTGACAATACTTCAAATTGTATAATTGAATGGATCTTAGTATAAAACGATTTCTCGTACAGTTTGAACGAGAATAAGATATAAAAAATGTACCGCATGATCTTGTGTTGAACCTCGAACATCTTAGCAAAATTTTACTTAGCAGATAAGGCGAATCGACATAGCTATTAAAAATCTTATACAATAAAATTTGATCACGTTGCTGTCTTCGCAGAGTAAGGGAAACAATATCGTCATCGACAAAATTTCGAAATTTGTATTTCATTCTCTTAATAAATTTATCCTGTATTCTATCAATACAATTAATATATACCGAATACTGTGGATTCCAGACACACGATGCATATTCTAACTGGGATCTAACGAGAGCATTATATAAGAGCATTATGGTTTTTAAGTGAGTAAACTCAACACTGCCTTAGTACGAAACCTAACATCCTATAAGCCTTAGATAGGATAGATGAGTAGGATGGGCTACCCATGTACCCATGCCACGACCCACCCAAATGCAAACCTAGCAAAGGTCCCGCGTGGGTCATAGTGAGTTAATGGAGTAGAACTAATATAATTAATAATGTATCCATAACTATGTCACAACTTCAAACTCTTGGAAAAGATACTGATAAGATAAAGATAAGATCTTTCCAATATTTTAGAGCCGAAACTGATTCAATACCAATCGATCGATATCGAAAAGTTAATACCAATCAAATCCTGAAACTCATCCTCACGCAAACGGCTACATAGGAGACCAAAAAAGTTACAGGAGTGGTCTTTGTAGACCTCTCGGTGGCTTATAACACTACAACTAATATAATAACATACGACTATCCACGAAAGCTACTGTTAACAAGTTGTTGTACAGTTTGGCAGATGTTACATAATTTGTAAGCACTGTATTCTTGAGAGAACAATAAAATAATAAAAAAAAAAACATCCGCAAGATGCCTTGCAGATTTATAGTGCTCGTATTATTTAAAGTATGAGATTTTACATTCCACCTGTACTTATTTGTTTTTTCTTGTTCTTCAACTTTAGTCTGCCTGTACCCTTACTAATTGGATTAAAACTATTTTAAGAAGTCTGCAGTTACGTTAACTGGCAAGGTTAATTAGTTATAAAACGATTGCATAAGATTTAATTACTCTTTGGTTCGTAATCAGGTAATTTAAGTTATTGAAAAAATCCCTTAGGCCACGTGGTCTAACCGGCTAGTTCGATTAATCAGACCACGAATATATTTTCTCCTGTTGGTTCGATTGATCGAACTACAAAATTCTCCTGGTCCGACTGTTGAACTAATGGGACAATTAAATTTCCTTGTAGTTCGATCAATCGGACTATGAGCTCGGTCTTTTTTCCTGTTGGATCGATTGATCGAACCAATAGTTTGATTGAACCATGGGGACGTGAAAAGTTTTGTTAGTCCGACTAAGGGAAAGATTATCTTACCTCATTAACAAAATTATGCGCTATTGACGTTTGGGCCACTTTTCAAGTCAAATCAATTTTGTATTTACCCTACTGCTCGTTTCACACTACAATACTTCTAAAATGACTCCTGGTTACTTATGCGACCCTTCTATTAATTATTAGTTGATACTTTTACAATCACTTGAAGCATGAAGCAACTCACTTGAAGCAAGATTTCAACTAAAAATATTTTAATTTAATAAGTATTCGTAACCCCCTTTTTAATAGGGGTAAATTAAAAATGGGTGCGCTTCGAGAAAGTACTATCACGGAAAAGGGTAAAAACGGGGGGACATTACAGATTTCAACGAATTTCACGCGGCAGATACAATCATAATGATAAATTTACTAATAATGTAATCAGGAATTGGATATAGCCCGAAAATATTTATTATCGTGTCACTCGAACCACCAGGTTTTTTTTTTTATGATCGGACTACGAGGATTTTAAAGGGTACACGTAGTGCGATAGATCGGTCAAGATGAAATTTCAAAATCCCGTTTGTTCGATTAGTAGTACTACAAAACTGAAAAATCCTTGTAGTTCGATCAATCGAACCAACAGGAAAACAAAATCTTCGTGGCCCAACTTATCGACTCCAAGGGGAAAAGTAGTCGGTCGCCTGTGAATTCATCTCCGCGGAGTTTTGTTTACCGTGTTAAAGTATTTTATAATATCATTAAGTTATCTCATTACAGAATTTAGTTTAAATTCAACAAGTAAGTAGTTTTTGAATGTAGTAAAAATTGTAAAAAAGCATACTTAGGTACTTGCTTATTTGGATTTTGTATTTTTGCTTCATACCAGCAGTTTCTAAGACGAAACTCAACTACATTATTCACTGAATACCAGGATCAATTATGTGATTAATACACAAGAAAATGTACTAGAAAAAATTAACTTGCCTTATTGACCTCACAGTTGTCGCATCTCTGAGCGTTAAGATAAGACAAATTTTTTTTCTTGTTTAATTACTTGTTTAAAAATAGCATGGTTAAAAGGTACTTAGAAGATTTTACCAAACAAACAAATGTTTTTGTGTATTATTCTACAGATTCAGTTCCCTTATATATTATTGAATCAAAATTTAATAATTCATTGGCAAAAAAACATAAATAGGTATATTTATGTTTTTTTGCCAATGAAGTATTTACTGGACTCTAAGATTCTTTTATTTTTATCGTTTTACTTTTTCGTAGCGTTCCATTTGCTAAGTTTGATGTAATAAACGTAATTAGTGTGAAATTTGACACTATTAGGAGAAAAAAACTCTAACTGTAGTGTTATATAACACATCACCTGAAGATTCAAAAGAATTAGCTCAGCTATGTCTTAAAAAAACTGTACATTCATAAGAATTACCTTTATATTGTGGCAAAAAAGTATTTCGAATGTTGAATAAAAGTTACGTTTGCGGAAATTTTGATGTAATTTCGGAGAAAGTTTTCGCTGGAATTGGTTTGGTAAATTAAAAAGTAGCTTTTCCTTAAAACAACAGATGAGATATTATGCATTTTTATCGGCATATCGTAGGTAAAATCGGGAAACTTCCCGGTTCACCAGTAGAGTTTTTTTGGGAAACGTTTTCTCGGAAAGTACTAAGGTTAAAGCAATAATGTATTATTCAAATGAAATAACTCTTAATGGTCTATTATTTGTGATATAAATGTTTTCTCTATATCTTTTACTTTTTTAAATAAATCTTCCTGAAAAATCTCTACTGATCAACTGGGAATATCCCTGACTGTACCTAGTACTTTCAATAGTAAGTGGCGTTTAAAAACTATATTAGCTATTTTAATTTAAAATTATTTATTTTCTCCATAATCTAGTTAGTTCATCATTTATTCTTAAATCTATGAATTATAAAATTGATTAAAATAGGATCAGTTTTAACAACTTCTTGCGTCACACACGTCCATAACTTAAGTTAAGATCCTAACTACGCAGATCTGGTACAAGCATTACTATTTAATAAACAAATCTCAAGTGTTCTCAAACAAATCTACGTTTCAATAAAACTGCGTTACACTTTACACGATCTAGAATTCGTTATCACGTTTTATTAAAAACAAAACCACTATTGCGTGCCTAATCTATTACTCAACCATAGACAATTACTTAACGTTCCCGCCATAACGAGTCAGCTGTCAAAATAATTCAAGATGGCGGTGCGCGGCCGTGAGATATGCCACCGGCAAAACCGGTTGAATAGATTGTTCAATGAGCACAATAACTATTTCTAAACTAAACTGGTGGTTAGCCGATTGTTAAACTCGACTAAGATATAATGAAAGCTGTTGACACATATCTTAAATGCCCTATCACTTTGATTGATTGAAATAATGATTTTTAAAGACTCTGGTATTGCACATACTTAGAATCTTTTATTAATATCACAGATAGATCATTATTCAATACTAATACTGTATGATTATCGATTGACTTAGAAAATAACTTATTACTAACTTAATCAGGATTTTAAATTTGGGTTTTCCGGATGCTTTTTTTCTATCTAACCACAACTATTAGTTGTTTTGAAATTTCCAAAAGTCCTAAACGTTTGAAGACCGGTGATATCATAATAGTTCCAAGAATTACTATCTATATATGTTTAAATAGACAAATCAGAATGCTTGAGATTATTAACAGCATATTTATCTAAAGTGATCCAATCATAATAGAACTAAATACCGGTTTCTCCGCTTTGGAGACCAGTTTTTTGCACATTTGAACAACACATCTAGATGTGGTAATTAAAACTGTATGCTTGATTTAGAATAACCTTTTGAAGTGTGCCGAACAATAAACGGTGTTTTAACTAGTTTCATTAGTTATGAAGTGGGTAATCCACTCGTTGATTCATAACTGGTTACATTTTATCTAAAAGATACTGTTTTGAAAATATTATGTTAACACTTTCTGCCTGCTACTTTAACCACGTGAAATTCCACTTTCCTTCTTTGTATTTTGGTCATAAAACATAGTGTTTATTACCAGGTAATAGTGTACCGTTCTTGTCTCCTTAATATATTTTATATATAGTGTTATTGTGTAAACTGCCAGTCCAGAACAATTTCCTATTTTGTTTAACTCTCTATAATTCGAATTATTCTTGTAAATGGTATTGCGAAATAAACCTATTTCGTAAAAGTATTGCTTATTAAAATTTTTGTATTTGTTATAGGTATGTATCAACTTAACATCAACTCGTTTCTGCTAATGTGGTTCCTGTTTTTTTTTTGAACGAACCCCGTTTTAAGGTCTGTCGAAACTATATTTTATTTATTTTATTTCAAAATATTTTATTTGCATAAAAAAATGTAAAATAGAAATTAAGTTCCACAGGGATGAGATCTATGACCGCAACTTTATTACTATAAGCGTAACATAATTCTAATCAAAGCTACATTTTTAATATTGCGAATAGTTAAACTGATGAGCAAGTCCGTTTGTATGTCAACCTATTCGGTTTCAAACCCGTTATATTGCTAAACAAACGTGGTTCTGCTACTTTCTCTGAGAAATGTTTGCTTCTATAATTAAATGAAATCTTGAGGCTCAAGAGCAAACGGTAAACCTGGAAAGGTTATCTTGTAGTGATCTGTGATTCCGTTTAACAGTGGAATGTTCCGTGCATATGTAGAAAACCATGATTGTGATACGATGCCAAGAGGCTAGAGCGCAAAATCTAGGTAGTGTCAACCATATCTAATGGTGCATACACACCGCAGTTACTTTTTGTAGCTAACAACGTTTCATGTGTTAATTGGTGTGAGTGTAAGAAATATTTATTTGTTAACATCCGATAGCACAAAGTTATATATTGTTAATATATGTTGCCGTACGTTTGAAAACAATACATATTTTCTAACTATCGTTAACGTATGCTGTGCAACTAGCTTGTTGTTGAAAGTTACTCTCTGTTTTATTTTGTTAACCCTTTCAGCGCCCGAATATTTTAATCTTTTTTTGCTGTATGCCGTCTTACATATCAGCTACGAGATAAATCGTACCTGGCATAGTAGAACATAAATCCCTTAACACAACAACAAAAAATTATAACAGAATAAACAACATAACTCCGGAGTTACGTGTAGTTGATTGTTTTAAAGCTTATCACAGCAAAATTTTGTATTCCTACTGCAGAAAAGATGGAATTATGTCTTCCTTTGTTTGTTTGTACTACGACTAAGTATCTTATGTTTTTTATATCATATCTTTTTTACATTAAAAATCAGATTGCTGATTTTATCATGTGTTTTCTTTGCTAATGCATAACGTTCAAAATCCGACCTTAACTGTAGTGCCAATGCCAAATGCTGTAATAAATATTTTTCTGGTATAGAAGACCCAACAAAATCTACGAATATACTCGTAGTCGGCACCATGATATAGATCCTCACAACGAGTTATCTCGTAGCTGGCACGCAAAGGGTTTTATGTCATCGGCGGTATGAATGCCATGACATGAGTAACATTTAAAAAAAAGTAACAAGAAGCCACAATTGTTACAAATAGTTTTGAAATAATAACGTGTTACTCACTGTTGCTCCACAAACGTTAGCTGCAGTGCGGATGCACCTTTAAACCTCGAATATCTATATCTATACTAATATTATAAAGAAAAAAGATTTGATTGTTTGTTTGTTTGCAACAAATAAACTGAAAAACTACTGAACGGATTTGGATGAAATTTGGATGAAACAGATAGTAGATAGCTTGGCTATGAACATAGGATACTTTTTACCCTGATATTCCCATGGCAACGGGAACCACGGGCGTGATCCCGCGAGTGACCGCTAGTCATTAATAAAATGCTACCAGTTATAATGTTATTTCAAAACGTAGTTTAGAGCTGCAGCAGTCTTTGTTTTCCTATACTTGCCTGAGCGAATTAATGTGACAACTTCACTATTAAACCAGTTTTAACTAACACCATTATGTTCGGTCAAAACAAAACAGTTTTATTGTCTTTGTTTTGGAATCAAAATTTTCTGGTTATAATAGGACTGCATCTGAATCAATATTTATATTAAGATCCGAGGGCTGATTATCTAACGGAAATTCGGTTCAGTTCCAGTTTCGTCGCTGATGTGCGTGTCTGTGTTAAGTCTGCCAAGAAATAAAACACGTTCAAAAACGCTTAAGGCTGGGAATACACGTCAGATATTTCTTTCCGATAGTCGGATCCGATAGTCTGATCAGGGGGCTAATTGTCTAATTTTAAAATCTATCACAATCTCTTTTTTTTTAGTTTTCGCTTCTTCCGTTTTCCACAGAAATACCGCCAATTTACATCAGTCCTCAGTATTTGACATGTGATAGGAATTGTGATCGGGACGCGTTATGAAAGGTAAATGAAATTTATGGAGAATTGTCAAATGAATTGTCATGCTAAAAATCATTCGTTTCAAAAGGGATTGCTACTTTAAGTTACACAATTCCATAAATCACTATTATCACAATCACAAAACCTTTGAAAGACATTGTAATAGATTTTGAAATTAGACAGTTACTGGGCAGACAATCGGAAGGCACATATTTGATCGGATGTATATATACGTGACGTCCGATTCGTAAAGAACGCTACGATTTTTTTGTCTTATACAATTGTCTGAAGGCGCTGTATACATGTATACTTCTGTACAGAGACGAAATAGACGTCTGATTCTCCTTCCGATTTGCCAGTTGACTCTCTAGCGCATATTATTTTAGTCTTTGGACTGAGTTTAGATCCGATCATTGTCTGATCACACAAACAGAAGCAAAATTGGACGTCTATTGCCAGCGTAAGGCGCTATACTGAAGCGAGATAGTACTGAGAAAAGAACGCGTGCGAGACCGATTTTGCAAACTACGAAATCTCTTCGTAGTAACTAACTATATCGATTAAAGAGAAATGAAACTACAAGATGCTAAATATTACTAGCGTTCACTAATATCCATAGATCCAAATTATACCATCAGATGTTGGTGGAATTAGTTTAGCCTCTGGGCCCGTATTCACTATGACCACTTACCGATTCCTTGCTCAAACCACGCGAATGTCGTGTTTGGTTTCGACATTTTCAAAATTCGTTTTCTCTATGACACTTACAAAATTTTAAAGTTATTTTACTTGTTTAATAATTATACAACTTGTACGCATTGAACACCTGTGCGAGAGGAGGAAAACTTGAAACAAACCCTCTACCATCCCGTCTGGCCAGCGTGATAGCAGTAGGCTAATATCCTCCTATGAACGCCACAATAGGCGTGAAATAGGAGAGGCCTATGTCCAGCAGTGGACGTCTACAGGCTGATGATGGATAGAGAAAACTACTTTTGAAAATGTCAAAACCAAGTACGACATAGCCGTGGTTTGAGCAAGGAATCGCTAAGTGGTCACAGTGAATAAGGGCCCTGATTAAAAAGTTAGCATAAATTTTACTTGGTTTGTTGATGATGATGATGATGATTTACTGTGATGAACTTTGGCATAGAGAAAGAACTTGGAGAAAGTCGAAGGTTATTTTATGTCGCGAACATTTGAGGTGGTCCCTAAGGAGTTCGATTTATACCTATGAATGTTTAAAAGAAAAATAGTGAATGTCATATTATATGCCACTAGGTTAATTCCATTTCTGAATCATAACTTGATACATCAAGTGATGATTCAGAAATTGAATTATTACTATTAACATTACTTATTGATTTTGTAGGTATCATTTGTGTAATAATAATCTATAAATTGCATTGGAAGTAAAATTGTTGATTCTGGTCAGATATGATTTTTAAATGACTATTTCTAATCTCATATCTCTTTTGCTTGTATGTTACTACCGTTGAAAGAAGATTACGAATTTATTTGGTATAGTAACAAATTAGTTAATAGGTCGGTATATAACCTTCTTTACATTGCATATCAAGAAATAAAATAGGTCGCTTCTTTATATATATCGTGATTCTCTTGTTATGCTTCTTTGCTCTATGAAATTTTCAGGTCCATTTAATTCATTTAAAAGGATTTGAACTTATTTGTATGAGACGCCATTTTGATTTTTTTTCAAAATGACATCGCAAGATAATACCTAAAGTGAACCATAATTACAACAGAAAACACCTTCAAAATATACCCGTAGTAAGAGACGCCATTTTGATTTTTTTTTCAAAATGACATCGCAAGATAATACCTAAAGTGAACCATAATTACAACAGAAACCGCTTTCAAAATATACTTTTCGGAGACGTAAAAAATAACAAAAATTTTTTTTTTAAATCGGTCAAACCAAAGTACCACCTTTGTAGGTTGAACTATAATTATCTCACTAACCTGACACTTTAGGGCATTGAATGTTGAATGTTGAATAGTATATTTTGTTCATTTTTACGTATCCATTTACATAGGTATTATCGTGCGGCGCGATTTTGAAAAAAAAATGGCGGGCCGTGGCAAGGCCCTTTTGGCCCCCTTTAAAGTCCACTGCTGGAGCTCAGTCCTTTGGCTTAGTATTATTTTAGATGGATTTTTTGGCGATGCATGCTCCATCTTAGGGCACAGCTCGCTTTCAATCAGGCCAGTTGGTGACTTGCTTGCTTATCAATTATAAAAAAAAGGATGTTTTCTTTTACTTTGATTGGTGGAGGAAGATGGGCCAACAATCCTTTAATCTGGATTAAAAGGAATAAACGTTTGAAAATACAGCAAGGACCAAAGGGTTAGCATGTCTTCCGAAGGCGTTTTTGGTCAGCCATCCCGAGCCCTACCGTAGCGAACGTTGGTTAACTGCTCTGCATCTATTATAATAAATAATATTATACAAAATATTATAATAATCCATGAAAGTCTACTCCTTAACCAGACAATGGTATGATTGATATTTGGCAGGTCAATAAACTGGCGTGGGTGTCAATACTGCTATGTCAGCTGAGCTTGTCATGACAGTATGCAATGTCATAATATCGGTAAATGTTGGTAATCGCACATCATAAGTATAATATTATGTTTAAAAACAAAACAGTGACGTAAATTGATCTTATTTGTAATCAGCATGTGTAAGTAATTTGTTGTATTTTTTTACTTTGACAACTCTAATCGAAATAAGGTAGCGAGAGGCAACAAAAAGGTTAATTTAATGAAATTTAAAGTCGGTCATTCTCACGACAATCTAATTTCCGTCACGTTTTTATTTTTGTTCTTTGTGTGAAGTGACAACTTCATAAATACAAAACTTAATTGATAATTGATGTGCAAAATATGTAAAACATAACGTGATTTTCAAGTTTTGATGTTGGTACAAAGATTTTAATGAAAAAAATTAATCGTGGCGGAAATTAGATTGTCGTGAGAATTACCTGCATAATGTAGCACAGGCTTAAACTTACAATATTTTTGAAAAATAATGTCTAACCAAAACTGTTGTTAAATGTTAATTATAACCTGCACTATTCTGTTTTCAAACTTTCATCTAATAAACAAAATATAAACAATAAAACATCACTTTGTTACTATTAACTGCACGTCAGGCTTTTGACCGTACCTCCAGGACATTTAAATATTGTGTGAAATGTATACAATAGCATCTATAACGTTGCGGTGAAAGTATGTTTGTTCAGCAGGCACGAGTCAGGGTCAAAGGTGCTAGCTCTGTACTTAACTCTACGGGTTACTAATGGTTTAATTATGGTGTTTTATGCCTTGGATTAATCATCGGTGCTATGGTATTTATTTAAGGGAATCAATGAATAGCAAAAACTAGTCGCTAATTTAACGAACCAGTTACGAAAACGTAGTTTTTCGCATTTTTAGTAGGAAGAGCATTAACCCTACAGGATAAGAGTCCGAATAAACCATATTACAAAAAAATAGTTATTTGTTATGTAAGGCTGGAAAGTTATGTTTTGCGGCGAGTTACCTCTATTGAAACCAGAGCAAGCGAAGGATTCCAAGATCTCGCTTTCAAATATTAAATCCTGAGCGTAGCGAAGGTTTCAAAGGTACTCCGTAGGAGTGCGTCTCCTACGGAGTACCTTTGAAACCAAAAAAAAACAAACAAAAAAATTAGGTTTTTTCCGCGGTCAATTTATGGGTTAGTATTAGTAATAATTGGGCAGGCATATTTTAATAAATTACCTTATTCTTTATCTATGAAACATAGAAGCCCCTTTATTTCCTTTTCATTCTCATAATCTCCATATTTGACCGACTATTTACAACCAAACATTGAAACGAGATTTATATCAAAAATACACCGAATGCATTGTCATGCGAATCTTTTGAACAACAATTGGTCGTATGTTCGTCATTATACACCCGTTTTGTGCCAATTGGACATTGTATGAAGTTTCCATGCCACTGACTTTTACCTACTTCAAGAAGTGCTAAAGCAAAAAAGGTAAGTAAACCAGGTACTTAATTTGACCTTTTTATGGAACATTTTCACCAACCGATTGACAATTTGAGCTAAACGTCATTTAAACTGCTTTGCATTTAAGTCGTTTGTTTGAAGATTAAACAAAACCATGTTTTAAACCACGATTATCTAATCGACGGTTGGTGAACTCTATTTTAGCCAAATTTTACATTTTGCATTTTTCAATGCTATTTTTATACTTATGGTAAATTTTAAATAGAAAAATATTGGAAAAAAATAACTTGGTCGGTCTCAATGGTCTGTCAAGAGCATTAGACCGGATTTCCAAAGGTCGCGAGTTCGATTCCCGTCTGAGAATTCACTTGTGGCCGAGTTAAATTTTTCCAATATTTTTCTATTTAAAATTTACCATAAGTATACAAATGAACTAATTAAGCATCTAAGCGCTATACGGATAAATATGTACGTACTTTTAAATATAAAACTATAAGATAGTTAGAGATGTTACAAATCTGGTAATAATATATGTATTTCTTCATACCTTTATCTAGATTTGTAATGTACCAGAAACACGGTTTGCAGACGATATGGTGTTTGCAGACGATATGGTGTTGCTCAGCCCTTCAATTGCCGGGCTCAGGAGGCTAATAAGAGTTTGTGAGGAATACGCGACTGCACACGGCCTCCTGTACAATGTCAAAAAGAGTGACCTCCTGATTTTCCAAGCCAAGGGGCGTAAGCCGGAGAATATGCCTCCAGTGCTGCTGAACGGGGTCGCTCTCGGTAGGGTGAAGGAGTTTAAATACCTCGGCCATGTTGTCACTGAGGATTTGAAAGATGATAGCGACATAGAGAGGGAAAGGAGAGCGATGGCGGTCCGCTGCAATATGGTCGCCCGCAGATTCGCACGATGTAGTCCAGAGGTAAAAATCACTCTTTTTAAAGCCTTCTGTCAGACCTTATACACGTGCAACCTGTGGGTCAGCTATACCCAGCGGGCCATCAACGCTCTCCGAGTACAATACAATAATGCATTCAGGGTGGTGTTGGGACTTCCGCTTTACTGCAGCGCGTCAGCGATGTTTGCGCACGCTCACATGGACGGATTCCATGCGATACTACGGCGCCGTATCGCCTCTCTCCAACGCAGGGTGCGCGGGAGCTCCAACACCATCCTGAGGGTACTCAGTGACAAACCTGATTCCCCATTGTGGAGGCATTGGGTGCGAGCACATGTTTTGATCCCCGGTGTATCTGTAGGGGGTCGATATCTTAGATAAATATGTTAAATTCTAAATTTTAAATTTATATTTTTATTTTTATCTTATTTTATTATATTATTTTCTTTTAATGTAATTGATTATTTAATATGAATTGAATTGGTATGACTCTGATTGATATTTTGACATTTTTATTATTTCATTTAGTTTTATTACTATTATTATCACGAATATTATGATCAACTGTATGGACATAGTCTGAAATAAAATGTTTTTTTTTTTTTTTTTTTTTTATAATTTTTGCCTTTTTCACACTTTTTCTCCTTGTAATGACCTCCTAAAAATACGAAAATTCAAGATTATCCTCAAATGGGGCTACATACCTATAGGTACTACTGGAAATTGGTTTAATTAGGATTCATGGATTGAAGACGTAACAAACATTTTATAAACTTTCACACTAATAACATTAGAAGTTAGATCATTGCTCATTACATTTTGATTGCCGATACATTATTTGGAAATCAGATAATACATGTCATGTTCCATACTTCCAATGTCTTTTAAAGCTTACTCTTCATGAATATGAATGGAATGACGAAACAAAAATGTACCGGCGTCCTCTTATATGCAAATGAGACCGCCTTTTGTAAATTTAATTCGTATGCAATTTGTATTGATATGTGTCATTGCAGTTTCTTCATGAAATATTAGTTGAAAATGTGATTTGTTTATGCAAAGAGGCCGTAAATTGTAGAACGGAAATATAGTCTATCTTTCTATAGTATAGTCTATGTCTTTTTTTATGAACGACGGGAAGACTCTTAGCCGTCTTCATACCTGATGTTAAGAATTGATAAGGCTGAAGATGGAAGCGAGCCTCTCCCGGAATCCTTAGATACTGAGGAACTGTCTATCATATCTCTAACTGCCGGGACACAACAATGCAGAAAACATTGTTGTTATGGCTAGATAAGATGGTGGTAGCTAGCCAGACGGACAATATGTATCCACGCTGGGAATCAAACCTGGGACCCCTGGGTCTGATAGCGGTGGTTGTTACCACTAGACCACCACAGACCTATATCGAGATAGACGAAAAGAGCGCTTCAAACTGTACGAGAACCTAGCGTGTCGAATTTTTCATACCTACGATGACGTCACGAGCGAGATTTAGTGATGTGGAAATGTTATTGACGAGTTCTTGCTGCAAGAAAGTACTGCACAATTAACCATTTTCGTTTCTGAGTGTCGCGTGTTTTCATGAGAATGGTCTCAAGCGGACTGTTTTAGGTGGGAAAACTTTGACGGTGGATCAAACTATTGACACGCAAGGTAGGTACACATTGAGCGTCACAAAGGCGGTTGTAAAAGGCGTTTGTTTAAATTAAAAGATAGATTTGTAACGTAGGTTATTTAATAGTTGTGCCACAGACAACAAAATATTAATCTTTCTAATTTGTAATTGCCATGAATTTTGGTATAAATTTATGAATATGAAGACACATGCAAATTATACTATGGGAGGGATATTATTTATACCCCTCCCATGGTAGGTATAATATAAATTACCAGTCCTTTTCGATGTCTCCACTGCTCCCTAGCAATGAAATGAAAAGGAAATAAAGGGGCTTCTATGTTTCAACTTCTTTCCTTAAGGATAAATAAGAGAATGGGCCATGAACTACTATGCGGGCCCAAGCTGATTAAGTAGTTAGTTTTAACGACTACAAATACAGCCGGGTATACGACTAAAGCGATGAAGCAATGAGAGAAAACGACACACGATCCGAGCTAAACAGATAGACAGATTTTGTAGATTAGGCGAAAAACCACGAAATCACTTTAAAGTAATTTTCGTATTTTTAAGAGGTCATTTCGAAAAGAAAAAGTGTCGAGGCAAAATCATAAAATCGTGTTTTTAATCTGGATAACGGTAGAAGTAGAGATATATAGTACATAGGAGTAAAAATTAATCTTAAATAAATAAATAAATATTTCCATACAATCACTTCAAACTTTTTAATTTTGCATTTTACCATGCTATTTTTATGTGATAAATATTAAACAAGAAAATATACCAGAAAAAAAACAACAAGTCTCATGTCCCGTCAGGGCGACATGAGACTAGTTGTTTTTTTTTCTGGTATATTTTCTTGTTTAATATTTATCTAGCCCACGTTAAGTATCATGAAGAACTTGTGTTATGGATACTAGATAACGGATAAACATACTTATATTTTTTTTTTGTAAATACATACATAATATACATATTAAACATCCAGACCAAGACAAATAGACATGTTCATGCACACAAATATTTGTCTTGTCCGGGGATCGAACCCGGGACCTCTGGCGCAGAAGGTGGGGTTAGTACCCCTGCGTCAAACAGGTAGTTAAATATAAAGCTTATATGGCCATTTGAATGTCCATACAAAGATACAAAAAACTAACCGAACTACATTAATTTATGACCAGCGGCCGCTAGCGGTTTCACCAACATAATTCCTGGTCCCATGGGGAATACCGGGATAAAAATCTGTGTGCCAAATTTTATCTGTATCGGTTTATTTTACGTGGAACAGTAACATACAAACAAACTGTCATACTTTCGAATCTTGATTGAAAATTACCGGTGTGTAATAAAATCTCTCGTTACATTTACAGCTATTTTATGTCACATATCATTATCATTAACGTCTAACAAGATTGTTTCTAATGACGTGATGTTACATTTCTTTCCCATGTGGGAGCATGAGAAGAGCGCCTATTATGGTCATTATATCCATTATACATGAGGCGTCGTATAGGATTACTATCAAGGTAGATTCTAGGTTGAAGAATTTGATAGAATCTGTCTAATTTTAAAATCTATCGCAATTTCGTCATTTGAAAGATATTTACATACTTCAGGCCGTCACTATTTGACATTTGATAGGGATTGTGATCGGAACGCGTTTTGAAAGGTATTGACTGAACGAAACTGAACTGTCTAGGCAGTGACATACGAAAATATCTTTCAAATTTAAGGAGAAGTGTCAAATGAAGTGTCATTTAAAACATAATTCTTTCCGAAAGGGATTGTAACTATAAGTTAAACAATTCCATAAATCACAATTTTTTGAAAGGGATTGTGATAGATTTTGAAATTAGACAATTAGGGGGCTGGCTTTTTTTAATACGCTGTTAATTTTATGGCCGAGTTAATTTTTGCCAATATTTTTCTATTTAAAATTTATCATAAGTAGGTATAAAAATAGCATTGAAAAATGCAAAAATTCAAAAATCATAAATTATTGGCAGTTGCATCTTAATCGATCGTTAAACACCTGAAAAGATGTTTCTTTCGAATGCAAGGATATTCCTAGCATTGAAGTGACAACGCTGGCCTACAGCGTATTAAAAATATAAAAGTATTGGAGAATTTCGACGGTGGTTCGCAAGTCTCGGTAGCTCAGCGGTTAGAGCATTGGACCGGATTTCCAAAGGTCGTGGGTTCGATTCCCATCTGAGAATTCACTTGTGGCCGAGTTAATTTTTTTCCAATATTTTTCTATTTCAAATTTATCATAAGAATAAAAATAGCATTCAAAAATGCATAAATTTAAAAATCTGGCTTTTTTGTTAATCATTTAAAGTTTAGTTGCTTATTGCATCAAAAGGTCCAGTCAAAAATTCAGGGCTACATAAAAATTTAACCAGATTTATAATTATATGTACGATGTCAATGATTTATATGAAGAAGATGATATTTTTCTTACTCCAACGCGATTCTTGTTTTCCTAAAATAATAGTAAGTATTTGTAGGAAATAACGATTTTTGCTATTTCCCCACATTATCTAACTTTTGCCTAAAGTTGCAAAAAAATCCTAAATCTGGCAACCTCGCAATACCTAATTAAATGGATAATGTAAGATACTTATTTAGAAAAAAAAGGATTGATACCGTTCTCGACAAGTTTCAATTCAATTTAACTACATTAATTATCTTTGAACTTGATTTTTTGAGCCAAATTTGAGAATTTTTCTTACATTAGACATCAACGTCATCTTCAGCCCTGGTTTGATCCAAAATTAGTGCAAGGTCTGGTCTGGCACGTTTATAAAAAAAAATGTTTTTGTGCCCACAACATTCATCATCATCATCCATCATCAGCCTGTGGACGTCCACTGCTGGACATAAGCCTCTCCTAGCTTCCGCCTATTGTGGCGTTCATAGGAGGCTATTAGCCTACTGCTACCACGCTGGCCAGACGGGTTGGTAGAGGGTTTGTTTCAAGTTTTCCTTCTCTCGCATAGGTTTTCAATGCGTCGAGCCTCTTAGTCGACTCTTACGACATCCCAGGCATGTCAGGGAGTGGTGACACTTGTATTCTTAGGCCGTCACCACACGGCACATCATTACACTTAAAACAGTAAAATGTTTTTTTTTATTTTTTTATTATCAACGGGGAGACTCTTAGCCTTCATCATACCTGATGTTAAGTATTGATGGCTGAAGATGGAAGCAAACCTCTCCCGGAATCCTCAAATACTGAGGGACTTGCCATGTTATCTCTAACTATCGGAACACAACAATGCTGCAAACATTGTTTTTATGGCGTCAGACTTAGATAAGAGGTGGTAGCTAGCCAGGCGGACTTACAACAAGTCCTACCACCAACCAAAACTTTATGTTGTTACTAAGTAATGGTTTGTCATTATTACATTACTACCTACGCTCTCGATGAAAAGATGTCAAGGGATCAATGTTTATATTAAGGTCGAACTTACTTAGGTATATTTTACATCTTTCTGTACAACATTATTTAACGTTGTTATAAGAGGTTTCTTAAAAAAAATTATTTGAACTCTGCAAATGTACCTATAAAACAGCTGTTATTTCGTTCCGTACAAAAAAGTTGTTCGTATACCTAAATGGGTTTTGACGTTTTAAGCTAACAAAAAGCTAATATAACATTCTTAAACTTTTATCTATACATATATTATAAAGAGGAAAGATTTGTTCGATTGTTTGTTTGCAACGAATAAACTCAAAACTTCTGAACGGATTTTGGATGAAATTCGGTACACAGTAGATAGCCTGGTTCCTGGTTATGAACATAGGATACCACGCGGATGAAACCGCGACCGGCCTCTAGATTATACTAATATAATACAGAGGAATGATTTGATTGTTTGCATGGAATAGGCTTCGAAACTACTGAATGGATTTGGATGAAATTTGGTACATAGATAGTAGAGAGCCTGGTTATGAACATTGGATACTTTTTATCCCGATATTCCCACGGGAACGGGAACCACGTGGGTGTAACCGCGACCGGCCGCTAGTCTATACTTAATATAATACAGAGGAATGATTTGGTTGTTTATTTGTTTGCATGGAATAGGCTCTGAAACTACTGAATGGATTTGGATGAAATTTGGTACATAGATAGTAGATAGCCTGGTTATGAACATAAGATACTTTTTATCATGATATTCCCACGGGAACAGGAACCACGCGGATGAAACCGCGACCGGCCGCTAGTCTATACTTAATATAATACAGAGGAATGATTTGGTTGTTTGTTTGTTTGTATTGAATAGGCTCCGAAACTACTGAATGGATTTGGATGAAATTTGGTACATAGATAGTAGAGAGCCTGGTTATGAACATTGGATACTTTTTATCCCGATATTCCCACGGGAACGGGAACCACGTGGGTGTAACCGCGAGCGGCTAGTAGTACAATAAACGACACCTAAACAAGTGAATATCAATAACAATAATGATGTTCACACACCACTCGCACGCACAGTTTTGCTTTCGTTAGAGATCGCGTCGAGTAGGTCGGACTTTCACATAGTTTTTGCTGCCCTAATGAAACTTAGTCGCCTATGTTATTGAAAGTCTGTTTACTAGATTGCTTGAGTAGAAAAAAAAAACAACAGGGAAAATGTGTGATTGCTACTGCGTAATTCGAGACTTGTTTTTTCGCTTTGATCGTTTTTTTTCTGTGTGTTTTTCACCTCTTACCTTAAAATTAATTAAAAAAACTGGCAAAACCGTCTAAAGCTGCAAAGAACAAGATCAAAAGAGCAAAATAAATACCTACCAGTACTAGAAAAAAGCAACTAGTCTCATGTCGCCCTGACGGGACATCAGGGCGACATGAGACTATAGTTGCTTTTTTCTAGTATATTTTCTTGTTAAATATTTATCACATAAAAATAGCATTGTAAAATGCAAAATTAAAAAGTTATAATAAATACCTACCAATTAGGCTTCTTCGAGTCTACCTATATCATTAATTTACATAAACTTTATCCAAATATGTGAAAGAGTCCATCTTTAGAATAGCGAAATATTATGGCCACATTAAACAACTTTCGAAAAAATATATCTTGCTATCGAAAAATATCTCACGTAACATGTAAAGGGTAGGTCACACTGAATCTTAAATAACACCAAGAGCAAAGTGAAGCTAAAAGAAATCCGTATGGTTCGATCTGCACATATGGTGGATTAATAGCCAATACACATCCATGCCTTAAACCAAGGATATACATTTTAAGGACATAGGTAAATTGTAAAGAAATAATGGCTTCTGAAAATCAGGCATATCACCATAACACCGTTTAGAAAAACATTATCCTGTAAATGAACATGTATGTTTATGTATGAACAACGGGGAGACTCTTAGCCTTCATCATAGCTGATGTTAAGTATTGATAAGGTCGAAGATGGAAGCGAGCCCCTCCCGGAAACCTCATTCACTGATGAACGGGCTATCTTATCTTTAACTGCCGGAACACAACAATGCTAAAAACATTGCTGTTATGGCGTCAGACTTAGATAAGATGGTAATAGCTAGCCAGGCGGACTTACAACAAGTCCTACCACCAACGAAAAATGTAAACTGCTTTCTGTGTTTGGAGCAAAATTATGAAGAAGCGTCACAGATAATTTACTAGGGAGGCAGGTACTTACTTCTACTAACCTACATGACATATAAAAAAATATATAGGTACCTACCCACCTTCGTATTTCTTTATTGTTTAAAAATTATAAATAAAAAGCCACCGAAAGAAATTCGTCTCCTATAGCTACATTCAGTGTGTTTCCGCTTAACCGGAAAAGAATGGCGGAATCTTTCTAAAAGAATTCGTAACATCACATAATTTTGTGAGATCATGTTGCCTACTGAGCCAAAACGTAAAACTAGTAATAAAATCGAAACCGGCCAATACATTGTCCAATTAGTAAACTGTTACTCTAAAGCGAGCAATGGACAAGAAAATCGCTAAGTAATTACTTACATCCGAGTTGGAGTGACTATGTCGTTGAAATTTTGAAGGACAGTCCTAAGATCTTAAAATCAAAGTTGATAAAAGTCAATCGCCCACAGTTTAGGGCTTGTTTATTGTCATGCGTGTTTGTCCCCGCGTGCGGGCCAGGCCCGCATCCGTGTTGCAGGTCGCACGCAAAGCTGATATATTTCGCCACGCCGCAATATTGTGCGTGTCGCCAGGAAGAGAACTCGAATCAAAATGGATGTAAAGAAAGTAATCATGTCTTACTTAATTTAAAAAAACCGAAAAAAGAGAGATTTCAAGTTGACCCCTGCCTGGAGACTATGCTGTTTAGTGGAATGTTAATCAAATACTCCGGAGTAACGCACACAAGTTCAAGAATTACTTTAGAATGTCGATTCCTAGCATCGACGAGTTTTTGGTAAGAATTGAACAAAAATTTGCAGTGTCCAACAGTGAACATCGAAAATTACTCTGTTGGTATCGATTGTAGAATGAAAAATCTATGATACCAAAACTTGTATAATAATTATGAAAAAATAAACAAAACAGTGATAGTTCCTTTAAATAACTTAGGCCTTTGCTAAAAATCTAAAACGTCAGAAAATTCAGCAATAAAAAATACAATTTCAGCAAGTGATTTATTCATAATATGCTAAAGTATACTTACGAACAAATATATGGAATTACTTCCCTTGTAAGTTGCAACAATTTAGTAATAGGTAATTTAATAGCGACTATATTCATATTCAGTAGCAAAGATTTCAACAAGTGTTGGAAAAAATTATCTACTTCATTTATTTTGACATCGCCAGCTTCTCTTTGAGAGTCTACAATGAAAAACAAATCGCGATAGCGGGACGTTTTTTGTCACAAAACACATTTTCATCGATTGATTGATTTAAAGGGCATTAAAGTATCATTGAAATTTAGACGTTTGTTTGAAAAGAACAGAACGATGTGTTAAACCAAAATTATCTCATCCACAGTAACAGAAATTGGCCTTATTTTTAAAGGGTTTGCTCTTGATCGGGCTCGAGCGAGGGCAAGACAAGATCTGCGATGGAGCGAGTTAACCGAGATGGTGTCCATTCACCCTAGCTTCGAAAATTTACCTATATGAACTCAGAAATAAAGAAGCAAGGAGGGACTCCACTCCTCAGCTGTGCGCATTATAGTAGATGTTTCGTTTATCATGTTCACTTTTCGTAGTAGACTCCAGGACTTTCCCAAGCAGTATGTATCTTATGCAGTCACTACACGCGTGCGGGCAAGTGACCTTGTTTCAGCGATTGCACGCAGCAGCTAATTGCCATCGCTGTGATGTGAGTCTAATGATTTCGCTGGGGGAAACCTATCACTTAGATCAGATGGGGAAATAGCTTGCATTAGAAATGTAAGATGTGTGCGTACTGGTTTATAAAGTATGTAACATTCATTATGATTTGAATTTTTGCATATTCAATGCTATTTTACAAGTAAAATTTTAAAACTTAAGAAAATAACACTATTGTCTTAGTACGAGTACTATTATATATTCTGTGACATTGTGACTAGCCTCTAAATTGCTTGGACAAGACTTATGTCTGCCAGCTTTGGAATTCCAGTCCACTGCTCTCCCAATAATTGAGCTACAGATACTTATGGCACTAACTATACTGAGGCACTTCAAAGTATTTACTTCTTTTCTAGTATTTTTTACTTGTCTAATGATTTCACTGAGGAAAACCTATCACTTAGGTCAGATAGGGAATTAGCTTGCATTAGAAACGTGGGAACGTTTGCTCTCTGATTGTAAACTATGTAACATTCGTTCGTTTTATGATCAATGTAGCAAGATTAAAAAAAAAAGATGTGCTGATTTTCCAAAACCCCAATATTTTTACCTCACTGAAGGATAAGGCCACAAAAATAAACTTGGCACTAATATTTATAATTTATAATATTATTTAAAAAGTGAGCAGGCAGCCTCACAACAACTCCTACCACCAACCAAACTGACTACAATATCCTCCACTAGGACCTCTGGGTCTGGTGGTGTTACCACTAGACCACCAGAGGCGGTTAAAACCACGTGAGTTTTTTTTTAATGAACGACGTGGAGACTCTTAGCCTTCATCATACCTGATGTTAAGTATTGATAAGGCTGAAGATGGAAGCAGCCTCTCCCGGAATCCTCAGCCACTGAGGAACTGGCTATCTTATCTCGAACTGCCGCAACACAACAATGCTGAAAACATTGTTGTTACCTATTATGGCGTCAGATTTAGATAAGATGGTGGTTTTCTCGTTTGAGCATTAGTCATATTAGTAATTTAACACATGTTACGCACTTGGGGACAGCCGTGTTTATTCAACACCCACTGCCTCCAAGATGCGGTCTGCTCAGCTAGCTCAGATGGGCACGAGACTCATGGGAGTGTGCGTGGGTTCTACCTTGATGGCTGTTACACTCGGAAAGAAAATATTGAGATTAGTTCACTAAAAGGTTCTAATTCTTACTTCTAAAGAGGGCGCCACCAACACAGGAGTGTTGGAATAAATCAAACAAAGTGATACATTTCTGACAAAAATAATATGTATATTGATGTTAAACCACTGTCATTATTTAAAATTACAAACAATTCTTTCTAAACATTATTAGCAGAAAACATGGGCACTGTTAATAAAACTCATTAAAAGTTAAAGAATAAAAGTTACATGTGGGTACTCAAAAACACATGGTAAATTATTTGGTCATGACCTGTGGAAACAAGAATCAGTGGAAGCGTCCTTCCATGAATCTATTCTGAAGCTAAATGTACAATCCTAAGTTACTTCTATATTAAAATTACATTAATACAACCGTTTTACATGTCGATGAAATTCTCAAACAAAAAGTACACAAAAACATACGGAGTTCGTTGTTAGCTTACGCAGCCATCCTCCAAGGTGTTGGTGCACTCACTCTCCCATGCAGCAGAGGAGAACACTTCTATATTCTGTGGCCTGAGACGAGACACACTGCATCAAGGGGACATGTGCATCAGCCCGGGGAAAGTTGTCAGAAATGCAAATAAAATAACTTAATTTCTGGCTTAAAACAAAGGAGCGGCTCTCTGAAACAAAATAAGAGAGCACACGATAATTCTCAAGAAGTTCCACCATGAAGCGTGGGACTCCAACCAAGACGAAACGGTATGAAAAACTCACCTGCCGCTCCTATTAAAATTCTTGATTCATATAAAAAATATATATTGGCACTATGCCATATCTTGGATCACCACCTCATCTCCAACAACGGATCGGACGATCCCAATATAAATTTCTGCTTCCAATATTTTATGTCGTATCGACCGACACCGAGGATCGAAAAGAAAGGCAAGTCACCGTCACCGGCGACCATAGACGAGCCGAACCAAAGACAATGATATATTGTTCCAGAATTTTCCACAAAAAGAATTTAGATTTTTTATTCTACAACTAATTGAAATGTATTTTAATAAATACAGAAGACATACTGAAAGTAAATTAAACCATTACAATATTAAAAAACATTAGACAATAGCAATAAATATGCAATGAGTAACTTTCACAAAGACAGCAAGTTGTGATTTATAACATTAAGTTATTGCCTGTTACGAAACGTAAAACGTCAGATGTCATGTCATTCGCTGTCAATGTCAAAGTCACTCAAAACAATAACACTGGTAGTTGTTATTGTGAAAATAAAATATTGAAAACAACAAAATATTACGGAATGAATGCTAAAACTTTAGTAAATCGTGTAATGAATGATTCTGCAATGAAATAGCTCGGTGCGCAAGGAACCTACGGTTAGTAACACTAAAATCAGTGCCACAAAAAAATGTAAACAAAACACTATCGTGTCTGGGGCGACGGTGTATCCCGTGGTCTGTTCTTGGCGTCGTTGATGGTGAATTCAACACAGGGCCTGAGCCCAGTCCTGCGAATAGACCACCAGACACACCCTCACTCCAGTCTCGAGAGTGAAAATACCACGGTTGCGTATTATACACGCAACATACCCCCCTCACAAGAGCGAAGACGGGCGTGTGAAACAAAGGCCTATTCGCTGAAACAAGACAAAAAGGTAACAATGTACAACAACAACTAAACAACAACACCAACAGCATACACCATTTTAATGATCCTAGTGGCTGTCGATCACTAGCGACCCAAGTGGAATGTTCTCTGAATTCTATACAAATATTCTTGTCTCCAAAGACTATAAAGCTATCACTTCTATTAAATGTTTTTTTTTTATTTATTTAAATCCTATTAAAATAAAGGAATAAAACCTTAAAAATATTTCTTAAATTCCTAAGCATGCATCTAGCATCCTACTTAAGTTAGGATAATACCCTAAATCCTTAGTGTGTTTAAACATATTCTATTCTGTAAGTGAACACCATAGTGCACTTATTCTAAACACGATGTTAATAAACATCATTAAACTCTTATAAAGAGTGTTGAAATTAAATTCTCTATTTCTTACAGTTTGTTGATTCACAATACTGTTTTAGAATACATAACGTGAGAAACGTTGTTAACTCATTACGAGTGTTGAAAAGTTTACATACTACTACTGTACTAATCCTAACTAATAAGTGTGGAGCGAGATACGGGTCAAGAACAAACTAACATTACATCTATCTAACATACCTAAGTTCCTAAAATTGGTCGACTAATAATTTTGAAATATGCACACTCACTTTCACTCACTCTTCTTTCACACCCTAGTCACCTTGTTCTCATCCCCAACTCACTGCGCAGCTTATTTTCCTATCCTAGCTTATCTATATCTGATTCCAGCCTTAAATCTGCAGGATTAATAGTCACTGCAAGACGACCAGTTCTTGTTAATGAGGAGAGCTTAGCTCGCATCTCATCCACTTTTCTCAAATTCTTATGACCTCTGACTAAGAGTTCATATTTTAATTCATCACTCAACAAGTGATAAAAATTCATTTTCACTGAAGCCATTTCTAACAATGAAAGATTCTCAAACAAAAAAAAAACAAAGATAAGCGAACACTAACCTCGATATCCGAGATACCAAATGATGAACAACGACGGACGGAGTCACCCTCCAACAATGTGTCTCATCACCGGGCCTCACGTTGGGTACGCCAATTATGTTACGCACTTGGGGACAGCCGTGTTTATTCAACACCCACTGCCTCCAAGATGCGGTCTGCTCAGCTAGCTCAGATGGGCACGAGACTCATGGGAGTGTGCGTGGGTTCTACCTTGATGGCTGTTACACTCGGAAAGAAAATATTGAGATTAGTTCACTAAAAGGTTCTAATTCTTACTTCTAAAGAGGGCGCCACCAACACAGGAGTGTTGGAATAAATCAAACAAAGTGATACATTTCTGACAAAAATAATATGTATATTGATGTTAAACCACTGTCATTATTTAAAATTACAAACAATTCTTTCTAAACATTATTAGCAGAAAACATGGGCACTGTTAATAAAACTCATTAAAAGTTAAAGAATAAAAGTTACATGTGGGTACTCAAAAACACATGGTAAATTATTTGGTCATGACCTGTGGAAACAAGAATCAGTGGAAGCGTCCTTCCATGAATCTATTCTGAAGCTAAATGTACAATCCTAAGTTACTTCTATATTAAAATTACATTAATACAACCGTTTTACATGTCGATGAAATTCTCAAACAAAAAGTACACAAAAACATACGGAGTTCGTTGTTAGCTTACGCAGCCATCCTCCAAGGTGTTGGTGCACTCACTCTCCCATGCAGCAGAGGAGAACACTTCTATATTCTGTGGCCTGAGACGAGACACACTGCATCAAGGGGACATGTGCATCAGCCCGGGGAAAGTTGTCAGAAATGCAAATAAAATAACTTAATTTCTGGCTTAAAACAAAGGAGCGGCTCTCTGAAACAAAATAAGAGAGCACACGATAATTCTCAAGAAGTTCCACCATGAAGCGTGGGACTCCAACCAAGACGAAACGGTATGAAAAACTCACCTGCCGCTCCTATTAAAATTCTTGATTCATATAAAAAATATATATTGGCACTATGCCATATCGTGGATCACCACCTCATCTCCAACAACGGATCGGACGATCCCAATATAAATTTCTGCTTCCAATATTTTATGTCGTATCGACCGACACCGAGGATCGAAAAGAAAGGCAAGTCACCGTCACCGGCGACCATAGACGAGCCGAACCAAAGACAATGATATATTGTTCCAGAATTTTCCACAAAAAGAATTTAGATTTTTTATTCTACAACTAATTGAAATGTATTTTAATAAATACAGAAGACATACTGAAAGTAAATTAAACCATTACAATATTAAAAAACATTAGACAATAGCAATAAATATGCAATGAGTAACTTTCACAAAGACAGCAAGTTGTGATTTATAACATTAAGTTATTGCCTGTTACGAAACGTAAAACGTCAGATGTCATGTCATTCGCTGTCAATGTCAAAGTCACTCAAAACAATAACACTGGTAGTTGTTATTGTGAAAATAAAATATTGAAAACAACAAAATATTACGGAATGAATGCTAAAACTTTAGTAAATCGTGTAATGAATGATTCTGCAATGAAATAGCTCGGTGCGCAAGGAACCTACGGTTAGTAACACTAAAATCAGTGCCACAAAAAAATGTAAACAAAACACTATCGTGTCTGGGGCGACGGTGTATCCCGTGGTCTGTTCTTGGCGTCGTTGATGGTGAATTCAACACAGGGCCTGAGCCCAGTCCTGCGAATAGACCACCAGACACACCCTCACTCCAGTCTCGAGAGTGAAAATACCACGGTTGCGTATTATACACGCAACACACATCTGTATGACTTTCTGGTGAGGCCTTCGTGTTGAGTGATCTAATGCCCGATTTACACCAGACAAGGACAGTGACGAGTGCAGTGGCGAATGGCGAGCGGCTGAACTGGACAGCGCAGTGCCCGACTTTATATGGAACCACTTGGAAGGCAGCTTGCAAGCCAAGTTGACACGCCACTGTCGAATCGTTTACACCACTGTACTTATTCACTGTACTTCCCAACTTCGCTAAAGACTTGTATAAATCGGGTATAAGCGACAGAAGCGTGCGTGCCTCAGCCATTGTGTTGTGGTCGATGAAGCGTCAGGTCTCAAATTAATCTTGTTTGCTGCAACACCGGCCTAATTCGGTGACTTGTAACTGCCAATAGAAGTTTGTGTTGGGCTCATTAAACTTCAACCGTATGAGATTAACTATGACTATTATTACATTTTGGGCCGGAACAATTCGACACGCAGAAGGTTTGATCCTCTTATAAAGTGGGAGTTTAAGGTTAAAAATATGAACTTTGTGGTGGTGGATGATAATTACTTTCTTGGATTGATGCGCCAAAGGAGTGACTGTGTGGAAAAGGAAAAGAATAGAACTTAATTATAGGCTACGTAATTTCGTATTCTACTACCTACTCCCGGGTTAGATAAGAAATTTTTAAATAATCACTCCAGATCTAGCCAAAAGTAAGTTAATTTAGTTATAAGTTGTGTTTTCACAATCTCTAAGCAGAAAAAAAACATTGCCTACGATAGCGACTTTGGCGCCAGTAACTAACTAATAAATTATATTTATCCAAAATATCGTTATTTCAACATGTCCAAAACCCCTACAATACGCTGCCAGACGAATTTTATAAATGCAAAGACTTTAATTAAAAGTTATTTCAGTGCCCATTCACATTTTTGCACTCGCGTGTTGGCTACTCGTAAAGATCATCAACATTCGCGGCAATTAACGACTTTCTCCTAAAAATTAATAGTTATTTGTTTTGGTTCGTAATGCAAATACTTTCGATTTCACCTTGCACAATTTTATTACTTGAGATGCAGTCAAGATTGCGCTCAGATGCTTGTATATTTATTAAATAAGTGATAACATAAAAAGGAACGCGCTCAAATAAATATTATGAGCGCCTCGTGAATACATTGTTTTTTTAATTTATTAAATTGCATTTTCTTTTTATTTAAAATTAAATTACTTACGCATATAATTTTCCTTTAATAATAGTTTATTATTACTATATTTACTCGAAACATACATATTACATTTATGGGTTTTAAGTTTCCCGCCGTTTCGGCACCTTTTCAGTTGCCGTGGTCACGGGTTGACTGACCGAGGAAAGACGGTTTTTTGTCTTTTAGAAATGTGATAATTTTTTAATAGAAAGTATTTAATTGTTAAATTATTTTGTCAATTGGAAAAGGAGTTTAGTTAACGACTTAAATTAATATAATGGCAGTTGACATGATCAAATAACGGGGAAGGTAAAACAAAACCCCATGTCACTAAAAAGGATTAATTTAAACAAAAGCTTATTCAAACCATTGTCATCCGCTACCAACACGTGGTATATTACATACTTTGAACTAGTTTTTAATTACTCTATTAATTTACCGTAAATTTTATTCATGGAGCTCTAATCTAATCCTACTTACTGCATCATCTGTGGTCGTGTGTTCGATTCGCACACGGGACAATTATTTATATGTAAAATGGTTCACGTGGATTTCATGGATGTAACGAAAAGTATCTTTAAATTCTATTATCGAATAAATGTAGCTGGGGAAGCTTAATTAATTGTTCCACTAGGCAATCTTTAATTATAGCAACACTAACCCCCATATTCTAAGTCGTTCCTCCAAAACTTTTTACACTCCACTCAACCTCGTCGTGGGTAAAAATGGTAGTGTGCGCTAAGCCTAACACGGAGTGGCTACGTACTCTTTGGCTCCTCCAGGTCCTTACGGAGTTATGACTTAGAATACCGATTTCGAGGAGTATTTAGAAGAGGTTTTCAATGAGGTTTCGTTAAGTCGAGGACGAGTAAGTTTTGGAGGAACGACTTAGAATATGGGTGTAAGGGCCCGGTTTCACTACTGATTAATACGTTCTAGATAGCTTACTTGGAAGATAATTTGTAATTTTTTTTTTTAATACAACATTACTGTCCGCCATACTGTCCAACATACTGAACCGCCTCTGTGGTCTAGTGGTACAACCACCGGTATCACAACCAGGGGTCCCGGGTTCGATTCCCAGTGGGGTACATATTGTATTCGGTTTGGTTGGTAGTAGGTTACTTGTTGTAAGTCCGCCTGGCTAGCTACCACCATCTTATCTAAGTCTGACACCATAACAACAATGTTTTCAACATTGTTTTGTTCTGGCAGTTAAAGATAAGATAGCCAGTTCCTCAGTGATTGGGGATTCCGGAAGAGGCTCGCTTCCATCTTCAGCCATATCAATACTTAACATCAGGTATGATGAAGGCTAAGAGTCTCCACGTCGTTCATTAAAAAAAAACTGTCAAATGAGCTGTTGTATTGTATAAGCTATCGAGAACTTATCTGCTGGTGGTGAAAACATAGGGAATACCATAGGGGCCATAAGGAATGAAACTGATTTGATTTAAAACTCTGTCAAAAGTTAGTATGGATAATCCAGCCCTTTAAAAATAAATAAGTTTTAAATTGTATTTTTTTTTTGTCAACAGGCAAACACCTAGTATTTTCAACGGACCCCGAGTCCGTCAAAGATGAGTTCGCGTTCGACAACCCTGGGTTCCGACAGGACGAACGCACGTGGAGGAACGAAGCGCCGACCCTGCCCCTAGGGGGGAAGACGCACGCACTGCACGCGCAGTTCACTCAGCCCGAACGCACGAAAGATGACGAGCATTTACAGGTAAGCGAGGTTTTTTAGAGAAAGAAATAAAGATAGCCTATGCTGTAACTTTCCCGTAAGTTTTTATCACTTTATTTGAATTACCTTTATATATTTACTTCTTTTCGAAAACACATTTCCCGAACAAAACTCTACTAGTCGACTGGGAACGTTATAATCAATAATCTTTATTTTATAATCATAACATTTTTTTTTTCAAAAAGTAATCGATTTATGGAAAACCTTTCTTTTTATCACAAAGAACATTAATAGGACGGAGGCAAATAAATATTAAACTGTATTTTCTTCCCAAACTGTTTTCACTTTTAAGATTTTTTGCTTTACGCACTAACATTTGATGTAAAAGAACCGCAATTAAGGTCAAAAATGATTTGAACAGTTTATTCTTTGCATTTAAATCTATTCAAGTGAAAGTAAATATTTATAATGGTGGATACGGCTGTATATATAGAATACAGCCCGGACAAAAGGCTTATCGTGCCTTCAGAACTTCAGAAGCAGAGAAACTGAAGATAACAAATTGTTGGTCACCCTAGTACCAACTACTGCGAAAGTCCTAGTCCCTTGATGTCTATTGACGGCTAAAAACAAAACCTAATAGAACGCGTAATGTATTTTTAGAAATTGCATCGTTTATTTAGCATTTTATTAAATTATAAAACGTACATACGTTCAAATAGTAAAATAAATAGTCTCTTTATTATTATAATCACTCTTACAAGTATTTATTTATGCTGTGGCATTTGTTGTCAAACAACGTGCCACAGACTAAATAAGTATCAGAGGTCAACCGTATAGCAATAAAAAGTAATTTTCCTTGGAATCCCGTCCCGACCACTTCTAAATTATAATCCCTGGGATGTAATAAATCTGGAAAGCGTATAAACTCGTTAGGCAACTAGATACTTCGATAGGGTTGTGAGTTTCCAGAAAAATAAATATCCTTATACCTATATTTTTATAAACTTTATTTGTTGGTTTATAAAAAAAAGAGATTTCCTACCCTTTTTAAATTTAGTAGTAATGAAAATTATAAACATTATTTTGATTAAGTTTTGATGCTGCATTCTAAAGGTTAGGAAAATAACTATAATTTATAGATATTTTCCTAGTGCTTTGAGACCTTGTGTTTTATTTATTTCGCAGTAGCTCAACGGAAATATATGCCAAAGGTTTTTATTATTCTATGATTAAAGCCCAAAATACGCACCAAGCATTTTAAATGCATCCTTGAAATTCAACTGTAAAAGAACTACGAAATATTGGATACGTATTATCATATTCTAGTCCATTTACAGTGCTTACAATAAGGATATATCAATTTCTAACAGTTTTCAATAAAGTTTATTTATTAACTTAAGTAAACCAGCCATAATTAGGTAGTAAATATTTATACACACCTTGTTGTGAAGTATGGACTTCTTGATATAAAACGATAAATTTCCTCATACCTCATATCTTGATTTGTAGAGAACCAGGAACACAATTTTATCATTTTGCCTCGACACTTTTTCTTTTCGAAATGACCCTATAAGCCGAAAATTCAAGATTATTCTCAAACGGGGTTACGTATAACTATTGGAAATGGGTTTGATTAATGGATTCATATTTAGCATCGTGTATAAGCATTTCTCTTTAATCGCTATAATTATTTACTACGAATTGATTTCGAGATTTTTTCGCCAAATCTGCGAAATACATAATTTCATACAAGTAAATAATTGATAATGCGACAACCCTGTTACTCACACCGACTCTGATGCATTTGGAAAATAAAAGTGGAAGTTCGAATTTTGTTTAAAAGTTTTGTACTGTAATTATTTGTTAGAATAGTTATTGGATGGTTGATATCGTATTCCACCTTCAAAATTATGGTTAATAATACACCTTTTTCTCTACGTTTTTTATACATAAACAAGGCATTAAAAAGGCCCTTTCACGATTTACACCGCTTTTGGTAAAACTTTGAGAGAATTTGACAACCACAAATTGGTGTAACATTTTTGTTTAATGGTCGGTTTCAATAAACTATCCTCAGTAAGAGATAGGCTTACTAGAGCTTTGTTGCCTAGATATTTTTGTTAATCATCCCAAAATAACCTAAAACAACAGTGGTTGCTAAGTAACGTAACCAAGATAGGCCTATCTCTTGTTAAGGATATATTATTGGGCCGTAGGTTTTTGTTTTCCAAATACCTATCTACCGAAAAATTGTGACCACACGTGCCTTAGTATAAATTCCTGATAATCTTAATAGGTAATTACTTTTTACACTAGTTATTTACTTATACGAGATTTTATTAAGACTTCTAAAAAAACGACATGATGCAGTCCATACTTTTCCCTTTCTATGATTTAGAATTTTATCTCAAATTCGACAATCTCGAGTCGAGAATGTGTAAGTATTACGTCGCTATACGACTGAATCTAGATAACAATGAGAAACCGACGCACGCGGGAGCACGAAAGATTTTGCAGATTGAGCAAAAAAAAACCACGAAATCACTTCGTAGTAAATAACTATTAGCGATTAAAGAGAAATTAAACTACACGTAGTGGACACAAATATTATTGGTGTCCACTAATTTAACCAATTTCTAATAGTATATGTAACCCCATTTGAGAATAATCTTGAATTTTCGTATTTCGAAAAGAAAAAGTCGAGGCAAAATCGTGTTTCTGGTACATTACAAATCTAGACAAAGGTATGAAGAAATGTACTCGTATTCTTATTACCAGATTTGTAACATCTCTAACTATCCTATAGTTTCTTAAAAAGTAATAATAATAATAATAATATTAATATTTTATTTCACCAAAGAAAAAATACATTGTTTGGCAAGTTACAATAGCTTACAACTGTAAACATAACTTATTTCTTACATGTAATAAACAATTGTTTCAATCAATTGAAACAAGCCAATGGTAAACATCTGCACCCGAACTAGGAAACCTGTATCTCAGGTGCAGTGCTCTTACTCTCACTATGTACAAAATAAGGTTTAACCAGTGAGGCAAAATGGTATAAACTAAAACTAACAAAAAATGTCAGAATCAAAACTAAACCTTAAAGTTAGATTATACTTATGTAGTGAACCTCTCACGGTGAGTAAAATGAATATGAGTGAGTGTGTGTGGAGAGGGTGTGTATATTGTTGAGTCATAATGAAATGGGATTATTTTAATTTATTAACAGAATCTTATATTCGTTAAAGGTACCTAGGATAATTATATATTTATGTCATTAATGAATTATTTATCTATTTAAAAAATTAATTCGGTTTCATCGTAACTCAAGGTTTTCAACCAGTCACAAACACAATTTTTGAGTTGATACATGTTTAAGTTATGTATATTGTTAATTTTGTTGATTTTATTATATATAAAAGGACAAAGAAAGTTAAAGAAATTTTGAGCAAAGTGATGCTTAGCAAAAAATGTTGGGCATACATTATAATTTGTACGTTTTGAAGTTAATACATTTTTAAGTACATACTTTTTCCGTAAATCGTCTTAAAATCTTACTGAAAACAATCGAAAATCGTTTAAACTAAACATTTTGACGAAAGTAGAGATTTCACTTTTTGGTTTTTTTTTCGTTCTTGAGATGTCGCAGCGCCAGAATTCGCCCCGGTGCCCGCCACCGGCGCGGCGTCATCGTCAGATCTTTCGGTTTAATCAGAACCTTTTTTACTTAAATAACTTCAATTAATCGCTTGTAAGCCACATAGGATCCAGTTTGTGTCTTAAGTCTGTCTCAAGTGCTTTTTTTTAACCTTTTTCTCGTTCTTTGTGATCAAAACTTTATTTCTTGGAAAATAAATAATAAAAGAGTAGTAATTTTTTAAAACGACGGGGAGACTCTTATACCTGATTTTAAGTATTGATAAGGCTGAAGATGGATGCGAGCCTCTCCCGGAATCCTCAATCAGTGAGGAACTGGCTATCTTGTCTTTGTCAGACTTAGATAAGATGGTGGTAGCTATCAGGCGGACTTACAACAAGTCCTATCACCAACCAAACCGAATACAATTTGTATCCCCGCTGGGAACCGAATCCCTGGGTCTGACACCGGTGGTTGTATCACTAGACCACAGAGGCGTCATTCGTGATTCGTCTCGTAACGTCATAAGGTTCGCAATATTTGCACATGCTGACGTTCGAAAGTAATAGTTATGCAATTCCGAAAGTGCTGGCAAGTGGCAAGTAGCATGTCAACACATGTTACTTAAGAACCAACCATATGTTTTTTACACTTGTTAACTTGTTTATTTATTTATGTACGAAATTATGCGAGAGTTTCCTGTATTTTTTAATTGAAAGCACTGAACTTATGGAAATTCTAAAATTCTAAGAAAAATTCTTTGATTTATTTATTATTTTTATGGAAGATTTACAGACATATAACATTTAAAGAACATCATTTCTAAGTGGATACCTAAATACCAATGCTGGTACTTAGGTATCCGCTGCGGCGCCGCTCCTTATGGCGCGCGGACAAAACCGGACTTAGCTAGTATACTTACCAATATATCTATATATAGTAAAAGTTAAGTCACAGATTCTAATCCTGCATAAAAAAATGTTTTCATTTATTATTATAAATTGTTAAATAATACATCTTATGCTATGACTAATGATGTCTTATCTGCTTTGTCGAGTATTAATCCCAGAGTAAGCACCTTAACAATTACGTAAGGAAAATTCCACGTTAGATTTTTAACCATATAAGATTTCCTAACTATTCTAAACCCTATTCCTTTAAAATAAGTGTCTTATTGGTAGAAATAAAGACGGATAACGAGAATTCTAGAGTGTGAGATTATTTTGCGATTTTATCATTGTTTGGACTGCTTTAGTTGTCCAATTTGGGTCGTAACGCCATCATTATGTTGTTGTTTGTATTATATTGTAAATAAACTTCTGTTTTTGTTCAACTTCACAGTAAATGTTCTATATAATGACCCAATTTGGGATCCATCGATAAATATTGTATATGTTGTAAAGAATTTCTGATGATTTCTTTAAAGATTTTGACGGAAAATGGCATTTAGATGACTGGGAGTGTAGTTAGGAGCCAGTGGCGCAGTGGTTCGCGCGCTTGGCCAGCGATTGTTAAGTTTAAGCAACTTTCGCAATGGTCGGTCACGGGATGGGACTTCCAAAAACTTACTATCTCAAGCACGGAGGACCGTGCTGCGGAAGGCACGTTAAGCCGTTGGTCGCGGCTGCATTTGCAGTCGTTATAACCCACCAATCGGTATTTCTCTTTATCCATCCATATGGAAGGCCAGTGGCCCAGCAGTGGGGACAATAAAATGGCTGATGACGATGACGATGACAAGTGTAGTGTGTTGTGTAGGGTTGATAATATTAGCAATCTAGACAGCATATAGGTACTCTTTTTTGCACGTAAAATATGGGCTCAATTACAAGTCCGTGTGCAGAGCCTGCAGCGAAAAAAAAACTACAGCAGCGAAAAAAAATGAACAAATGAGCAACACCAGTTTTCTCGAACAGCTACTGTTACCTCCTAAATTTTTATATTAACTATTTTATATGTTTTAAATATTTGTTACACGCCAAAAGAAATGGTTGGAAAACGGTCAGTTCCGAAAATAAACGTGTTAATACTCAACTCAATTCTGTATTAAACACTAGGTGATAATATCCAGCTCTTAAAATACAAGGAGTTAGCAACAGATGTTTTAAAAAAGTATCAGGGGCCGTACCGCGCAAGTGGCGTCGGCATCGAAATCGGCTTCATTTGACAGATGGATGTGACACATTGCTCCTTCTTTTTATCACAAATGAAAACTTACCAAAGACTAAGAGCAATATGTCACATCCAGCTGTCAAATGAAGTCGTTGTCGATGCCGACGACACTGCGCGGTAGGGATCGGAGTGCCCAGGTCGGAATGTCAAGATATCGAATAGGCTCATTTGCAAGCAGCGGATCAATTTGTATCGCACTCGGAGGAATGCAGACAAGAATTGTTGCGTTATTGTGATCATGTTCGTGTAGGGTAGGGAGACCACACTCCTTGATTCGTGATTCGAAGTTATCGCTTGGTTCTATGAAAACATTCGACAATATGGGAAGAAACCAATTTTCCCTATTATATTTTTTTTTTAGTTTCGAATATGTCCTGGCCATTTTTGTAATGTAGAAAAGAAATAGATACAACACTCAAAATAGATATAAAAAGTGACAAATATACATACTATTTATTTATTTGGACCACCAGGGAAAATTACAATAAACCTTACAAATATTACAAATTATGGAGATCATTCCAAATTTAAAATTCTTTTAAAGGTAGCCACATCATGCATAAGAAGTCACTAAAATAAAAATACGACTAGGCAAAAATAAATTCGCTTAAATAAAAAAACAAATACAATTAAAAACAAAAATATTTCAAATAAAATTAAGTATTTTTGAATTACTTAAAATAAGATAAAATTTAAATTTGAGAAAATTAAAATTAAATCAAATTTTACAAAGGAAATGTTATGTTTTATAATTGACTAACTTTTCGACAAGTTATGGCATAAAACCCGTCATTTGCTGTTCATGCCATACAGATTAAATAAAAAAAGATCTCTTTTGTATACAATCTATTAGAATTATGTCAGCAATCAAGACATTATAATGAATAGAGTTCACATCAAACAGACACTAGATATACAATCTCGACACGATACATTTTCCTATAACGTTACGTTGTCTAAGGAAGCGTTACTTTCATTCGTTACATCTCACAACCATTGGAACTGATCGAGAATTTCCACATCAATTTACCAACAATATTGTTAAACCCATAAAACTAATAGTCTCGTCGTCTCAGCCTTATAACACCTACTGCGGGGTATGGGGGGGGGGGGGGGGGGTTTGCCTTTTACGACACCCACGGGATGAGAGGGGGTAGTGCTATTCTATGCCGACACTACACAGCTAGAACTAATAGTATAGGTACACATTTAAGTATTAACGTCACCTCATAAGTCCCTTGCGGATTTTTCTAACCTCAAAATCCGCTAAACCATATGTTATGTTGAAAGATCTTTCATATCCTACTTCCTACTATCCTAATCCTAACTAATATTATAGATGCGAAAGTGTGTTTGTTTGTCCTTCCAATTAAGCAACCAATCGACTTGATTTTTAGTATAGAGTTAGTTGAAAGAACGGAGAGTAACATAGGCTACTTTTTATCCCGATATTCCCACAGGAACGGTAACCACGCGGGTGAGACCGCGGGCGGTCGGTAGTTATTTTATATATTACTAGCGGATTCTCGCGATTTTACCAGCGTGGTGCCCGTTCCCGTGGGAATATCGGGATAAAATATAGCCTATGTCAGTCGCTAGCTTTCTAATGGTCTAAGAATTTCCTAAATCGGTCCAGTAGTTCCAGAGATTAGCGCGTTCAAACAAACAAACTCTTCAGCTTTATAATATTAGTATAGATTATATTATTATTTTTTCTACACATTTAAGTATTAACTTCACGCAATAAATTCCTTGCGGGTTCTTCTAACCTCTTTCATACGTTGAAAGATATTTCATAATATTCATCCATCCATCCATCCATTCATTCATTCATATCCCACGAATATTATTATTATTGAGAAAGATTGTGAGGATGTTTGGATGGATGAATGTATGGAGATTTGTTACTCTTTCACGCAAAAAGAACTGAACGGATTTGGGTGAAATTTGGCACACCGGTAGTGATAGCCTGGATTTAAACATATACTTAATACTTTTTATCCCCATATTCCCACGGGAACGGCAACTTCACGGGTGAAACCGCGGGAAGCCGCTAGTATTATAAATGCGAAATATGTCAGTTGATTTGTTTCTTAATCTTTCACGCAAAAACTACTGAATGGATTTGGATGAAATTTAGAACAGAGATAGTAGATAGCCTGGATTAAAATATAGGATACTTTTTATCCCGATATTCACATGGGAACGGGAACCACGCGAGTGAAACCGCCGGCGGCAGCTAGTTTACACTTAAGAATTGTGGCTAGAAAAACGACGATTTTGAGATGTTGCAGACCGAGAATAGACCCCCAGAACAGACCCCCTACACCGGTAATGGGCCCAGTCGACGTAACTTCTTGCGAGTGGACGGAATGCGACTATGCTAATTGTATCACCGGCATTTTCTCGACAGCCGCCATAAGCACACGACACAACATAGAAAAGTTACCAGAGGTACCACTCCTGAAATCTTGGATAAACTTGCCGGATTCACTAGGGAGGGTTGTTAGTGCTACTGTAGGTGTTGACTCTGTAGGTTTCATTTGTATTATTATACAACTAGCGGCCGTCCGCGGTTTCCGTTCCCACAGGAATATTGGGATAAAAAGTAGCCTATGTTTTAATCTAGGCTATCTTCTATCTGAGTGCCAAATGTCATCCGAATCAGTTAAGTAGTTTTTGCGTGAAAGAGTAACAAACAAACAAGACAAACAAATCTGCCTTTCTTTCAAACTGACTTACTAAAACTCACTAACTAACTTTGCAAGTTGTTTAGACACAAAATTTTATATTTGTCATGTTCGTTAATAATTTTGACAATGCGACTGAAAGCCACTTGAAACTGCATGAGATAGCCTGTAAATAAAGTCAATTGCATGTGAGCAATTTCACTTTGTTCTAAGGCGTCTCTCTGCTTGAACGCCACCGCATTACCGTACATACTTTGTGACCAGGATCTCAGCCGATCAGGGAACAGTAAAAACTATTTAGTTTATACCTCTATGGTATGTTGTAATCTGTGTGCAAGTCCTCGGTTTTATTGCTTTAAACAAACTATGTATATTTAAGGAAAAACAACTTCTCTAAATGTCTGAGTAATACTTTGATGTCCTCAATAACGACAGGGGTTAAAAAATAAGGTTAAAGTAATAACAAAAATAAGCGATGAATATAATATTTTCCAGATACCTACATCTGATTTATTGATATATGTAAAGCGGTGAACTTTTCATACATACGTATGCGGACTTGGTTTTTATCTTATTTTAGTTATCAACCCTTTAAATAGTGAATTCGTTTTTTACGAAATTGAAAAATGATAAATTATTTTAAAAACCACCAACTTAATTATCCGTCGGGGCCTATTTTTTTTTAATTTTAACATAAATAAGTATAGCAATAAAATATACTGTTGATTTAATGGCAGCCCTCGACAGATAATTAAGTCGTGGGTTTTTAAATTAGTTATTCTATCCTTTTTCAGTTGTTCAGTCTTTTCTGTTTCAGTTCTAATCTTTTTCTTGATCTAATAAGGATACTTATGTATGCAATAATGTTATGGAACCCAAATTTAATTTCTATGCAATTTCATTTTAGTAAGTTTCTTGCCGTCCACATAATAGAGCAAATACTGCTGCGCTGACATTGTCCAATAGAATGACATTACAAAATTCGATAGAAAATAATCAAGTAATTAAATCATTGTTCCTTAACAATATTGGTTAGAGTGGGTATTCCAGCTATATCTTTGTCCAATATCATAAATGACAGTACATAATAGAATCCCATCCAATATATTGAATAAAGTCTTCCAATTTATTTGATCAAATACACATTGGACCAAAATATTGGATAAGTGGAATACCATCCTAAGTGTGATCCTAATCCTAAGACCCTATGTGCTACAACCGAAAAGGCTAAACGAATGTTTTCCTGGTGACTTTGCCAAATGATTAATCTGCCAGTATAGAAGGTTCTATACATTGAAGGTTGTGCTGGTTCACACGGATCTAACATGACGTCACTGTACGTGGTTTTTTTAACAGTAGATGTTGAAACTCTTTATAGATATATACTTTGTTTTGACATTGTATGTACAAAAGGTATAAACTTAAAAGAGTAGGTAGGATATTTCTAAGGGCTAGAACAAAACATTACAAAAAAGTTAAACTGTCAAATTGAGTCACTTTCATAGAAATAAAAAAATATATTAACGAAACGTTTCGTTTATCCTACTAATATTATAAATTCGAAAGTGTGTCAATTTGTTTGTTACTCTTTCAAGCTAAAACTACTGAACGCATTTGGATGAAGTTGGGCATAGAGATAGTAGATAGCCTAGATACTTTTTATCCAGATATTCCCACGGGATCGCGAAGCGGCCGCTAGTTATCCCATATTAATAAGATTACAATTTTGCGCTTTAAATAGATAGAAATTTTGTTTTATAGTTGGATGTGAAGACTGGGCTAATTTCATAAAAAAATACCTACTTAGGAATTATAAAGCGTATCGTTTAGTATTAATCGTTTATGATTTGGCGTTTGTGTGTTGTATTCGGATAAAATCGCAAAAGATACGCGGTAAAAATAAAAATAAAAATACCCAATTATGAATTCGGTGTCATTTTTTATTTTAGGAGTGATGTTTAATCTTACCTCATAAAATTTAAGGTTTTGATTTTATAAGTCGAACGCTTTTGGAGGCTCATCTTAATACACTAATAATATTTAATACTAATAATAGATTAAGAATTCAAAATATTTTTCGAAATCATTCGACACCAAAATTACTGCACTAGCCGGTAATATCGGTATATTACGGTATAGCTTTTTTAATTTAAATATTGGGTGTTTCTTCTATCAAACTTCATTATTTGAGCCTGAAAACTAAGCACCAGCGTATATCGATTTTCTTTATTTAACAAAGTCTTGGTTTTAGTAAAAGTATAGAAAATAATCAACTTGATTATAGTAACTTAAGCCTAGTTACAGGAACTGTGTTTTTATTTGCATTATCTTATTAGTAATGAAAACGTATATTTAATGAGGAACATGTATTATAAATGTCACACAACATCGAAATATACTTTAGTACTTAAAAATCTTATCTGAATCACAGTAAAAAATACGTAAGACAGTAGCAATAAAATTAACTTTACCTTAACTTTTCAAATTATAACGAAATACGCGAAACACTTTGTAAAATAATTTATAATGGTTATAAATAACATATCAAAAAGGGGTCAGGTTTAATTCGGCTCTTCTTGTTTTTTTCACGTAGCTTCTTTTTTCCAAAACTTCTACTTTGGTCTGTCGTACCCTTCCCATATTAAAGATGTACCCTAAAACAAAGCTAAACATTTATAATTCAAATAAAAAAAAAACGTTTACGTATGTTTTAAAATAAAAAAAAATGCGCTTTGATGTTATTTCTTTTATAAAATTATTAATGGTCACTCGCGATCTCACCCGCGGGGTTCCCGTTCCCGTAAGGATATTGAAATATCTATCTTTTTGCCAAATTTCATCCAAATCCGTTCAGCAGTTTTGACTTATATTCATTGCAAACATAACATAACATACAAACAACAAAATATATACAAAAATACAAATATTTTCTTATTATAATAGATTTTGGAGTCGATTATAATAATAAAAGTTTCTAGTTAGTTAATTTATTTTATTTGTTTGGAAAACTTACAGCTAAGATAACAGAATAACAACTAAAAATAGATACATCATAGCCATTAACAAGTTTTCGCAGTTTAAAATTATAGAGCGAAGTAAACGCCAAAATTATGTTTTTTTTTTTTACGAAATAACAAAAGTGCTTAAAATATAACTTTGCTTTGTTCCAGCAATAAAAAGTAAATGTATATACCTAAGTTAAGTTAAAATTAAAAAGAAGGAAATTAACAAACATAAATACCTTATTATAAAAAAAAAATAAAAAATAAACATTTAGGAAAAAAATGCTCTTGCCATCAATCGCCTGACAATCGTAGGCTTTAGATTAAATAAGTCAAGTGATGGATTTCTACTGATAAGATCATTTATAGTACTAGAAGCTCTACAAAAATAGGAATTCCGCCGATAATTGGTCTTGCATATAGGCACACGCAAAGGGCGCAAGTTCCTCAGTTGTTTTGTCGGCACGTTGACGGAAATTTCACCCAATAATTCGGGTGAATCGACTTTACCATTTAGAATGTTACAAATAAAGGTGACGTCAGCAATATCTCTCCGCATGTTTAATGGTAGAAAGTGAAATTTAATACACCTAGCCTCGTAGTTAGGGAGATATTGTTTGGTTTTAAATTGTAGATATCTTAGAAACTTTTTCTGAATTTTCTCTATTCTGTTAGTATAAATCTTATACAGGGGATTCCAGATTACTGAGGCATATTCAAGGATGCTATGAACCTATTTCATTTGATAAAACCTTATACTAAGTTGTGGAAAGAATATGGGGCTCCCAAGTAATATCGGTGTCTTGACCGTAATTTCGGTGTCTATAAATAGCACCGAAATTACGACAAAAAGGTTATTTCTATTTTCTCAATAATCTACTTTACTTTCGTGGGTAATTATTTTACACTAATACCATAAGGTATTATACTATCTCTTATAAAAATAACGGTCCGATAAAATTGATACCGAAATTTTCGTATCAGCTGTACAAAATTACGTTTCGGAATAACTCAGCTCGTCATGTTCCAGAATACTCTGTTGCAGCGAACACTCCACACACAGGTTGGCTTTACCAATAGCCATAGGATAGGTGTAGTCTCACAGCGATATAACTCTTAGCCAAAGAGCTATCAGCAGCTATTTGGAGGTTGTTAAAAGTATGGTTTTAATGTGACGATATATTTAAAAAATTACTTGTTCTTTTTAACTTAGTGTATGTACTTCGATTACTTATCTAAATATTACGTAACTTTCATAATACTAGGTTGTAAGAATAACTATTTATACGTATATGATTGCGCGCATCTATGAGTGTGACATGTCTCACGATCATAGTTTAGGGAGTTTTTCGTAACTTAAATTTTTTTTTTGCTCGTAACATTAAGTAAGAAAAGCATTACTTTTCATTGGCCTTTTAAGGGTCGATTCATTAAGTGAAAAATATACTCGACGTATTTTGATCATTAGTTATTTTTTAAGATCCTGTGACGCCTAAAAATCGCCTGTTGTAAATCCACCCTAGTAATAAATAATAACCTAAACCCCCTTTTTTGCATGAGAACAAAAGACAATCACAAATATGTTATATTAATAACAAACCTGGGGGGTTACTCATCAGGATAGAAATAACGTCAAAACGGTACAATGGAAACCATAGCAACCGTTTTAAAAGTACCGAATTAACAGATTTTTGACGTTGATTTGATCCTAATGTGAACTGGATTCCGCCCAGAGTAATGGGGCTGTGCTGCATGCTGCATCATAACATAATTTTTAATTAGAAAAAAAAAATTAGCTGCTAAGCAAAGTGGTCATATAACTCAAGGTTAACCACAGTGTTATTCTTTTTATCTGCTATAAATTACCGAGATGACTTATGATATGAAGTCATGGTGCAAACGTGCAGCATTTTATAGCTTCACTTCCTCATCGCTGGTGTATTGTTAACTACTAATTGGTATTAATTCATCAAACCCGAACCGGACACCGGTCACAGATTAATAAATAGTTACCACCGGTGTCCAGAGAACAATGGAATATCTATTATGTCTCAAATCCGTGAAGCGAGGACCTGTAATTGGCTATCTGTTTCCTACTGTACTAAATATTGTAATTATAGCACGCTGTTGGTCTTCCATAAACAAAATAAATAAAACAACTTTTACGGATATCAAACGCGCTATATTTCCACGAACTAAGTTGTAATTGTCCGTATTTTTAGGGTTTTTAGGGGTTTTTGATTTTCCCGACGTTTCGGCACCTTTACAGCTGCCGTGGTCACGGGATGACTGATCAGTCATCCCTAAAACCTAAAAATACGGACAATTACAAATTAGTTCGTGGAAAACTAGCGCATTTGATATCCGTAAAAGTTGTTTTATTTCAATGAACAGTGCGCGCCAAAACATAAGATGTACGTACAAAATAAATAAATTAAGATATCCAAACTTTTAGTGCTATGGAGCTATATTTTCTTTTATACACAACGGTAAACCTTCAGCAAACCTGATGTTAAGTAATGATATTAATAGTCTGGCCAACCGATCACTTACGGCACGCGAAGTCATAAAACGAATGATGTGCGCATAATGCTACGTGGAAAGATTTTTTGGAGGTCATATGTAGTCTGTTAGCTAGTAGGGGTGGCGTACCCTTGCACGTGGTGCATTCCTAGAATGCGTTTATTATATTTTGTATTTTTTAGTTGCTCCATTTATATTCCCTTAACAGAATTCTTCTTGTTTACAGCGCGCCAGAGTACGCAGAGTGAAGTTATGGGCCCGAGACTTCACTGGGCTAGGGTTGCGGTGCGGTGGGGGGGCGCGAGAGGGGGTGCATGTCCACTCCGTACTGCGGAGCGGGCCAGCCGCTGCGGCTAACCTGCAACCAGGTATAGCCAGTCTTTTTGTTTAAACATCTTTACTAGTGGAGTATGGCGTATAAGGGGATCAGGAGAACTATAGTAACCGACATAGCTCGAAGAATTGCCCAGATGCAGTGGCAGAGGGTGGGAAACAAAGCGATAAAAACTGATGCCCGTTGGGGCAGAAAGGTTCTGGAATGGCGAACATGTACCGGATGATTCTCCGTTGGTAGGCCCCCGACAAGGAAGACCGACGATCTGGTGCTAGTCTTGGAAAGTTACTGAATACGGGCAGCGCAGGACTTATGGTGGTGTAGATCCTTAGGGAAAACCCTTCTAATACATACATATTAGTGGCTGTAAGTGGCTCTGATGATCATGATATAATTAGACCAAAACGTTTCATGTTATAAATTATTGAGTATTAGATTAGCTGTTTAGAACATTTCAGTTCGCTATCTTTCCCACGAAAGTTTTCAATAAAGCTTTTCTTTCGTTTCCAGGTGACAAAATCAAGAGTATCAAGATAGAGTTCACTGGAACCCCATTGGAGGACGCGGTCGGGATTATATCCCTCGCCTCCCCCTACCCTGTAGAGTTGGAAGTGGTTGAGGGCGGACGAGCCAGTGGAGCGGGGAGGTTGGTCATCCACCCACTATTGAGGAGAGCTGGTTCAACTGGAGACGTTAGTACGGTAAGATAAGCTTTCAAATATTACAACCTAGATATTTTTACACTATATATCCCTTGAGAGTTTGGCAGGGAATCAATGGTGCAGCTGGAGAGGAAAAATGTAAGACATACTCTCGTAGCCAGATCTCAACGACGCTTTATTTGACAGTGGTTGAATAGATGTAGTCCAACGTTGTTCGGAACAACGTCAAATTTTAAATGAATTAATATTTGCCACATTTAACAAAACTCCATCTACCGCCAAACTTAGCAGTGACTCTACAAAAAATTACATTTTAATCAATTACTGTGGTCTAGTTGTACAAGCACCGATATCAGACCCAGGGGTTCGATTCCCAGCGGGTTGGTAGTAGGACTTGCTGTAAGTCCGCCTGGCTAGCTACCATCATCTTATCTTATGTTTTCAGCATTGTTCAGCATTCATGCATTTCATTACGGTTCGGGGATGTTCAAGTAAAACCAATTTAATACGCTTGGAAAGAGCTCAAAGAGCCATTCTTAAAGTAATCGCTTTCGAAACTATTATTTTTCCGACTATTGAATTATTTTCAATTTTCAAACTTTTAAGTTTGTAAGACAGCTCTATGTTCTTCAAGTAATTTTGCGCAAGCATATGCAGACTGTATATAACAACTCTCTTATTTTAAATAGACGTAGACACTATGCAGTTTGTAAAACTCCTCGCTTTAGGCTGAAGTTAGGTAGACGTCATTTTCATTTTATTTCCTCTCCTATGTACAATGAAGTAAATAAAGTCATAGTTATTTTTCCCTTAACTTTAAGAAACTGTAAAATTAAAACCATGCATTGGCTCCAAAACTTGTCGTACTCTGACACAGAGGAAGTTATCAGAACTTTAGTGGGGATTTAGATGATAATGTTATACGAAACCATTTATAAAATAATACTCACACACACGCACGCACACGCACGCACGCACACACACACACACACACACACACACACACAAATATGCAAAAATACACACCCAAACTTGCATGTCCTTTATGTAACAATTAAACTACTATTACCTATAAGTATTAGATATAAAACCTATCTATGGTAATAATGTGTTCTGGAGGTGGGCGCTAGTGACTGCGACACAGTTTATAACTAATGCGGTCATTACCGATCACTACCTGCTCTTATCTCTAATTAAAAAAATCTATAATTCTCTCTATAATTAAAAAAAAATCGTTTCAAAATTTCATGTTGCGTTCCGGCAGTTAGAGATAAGATAGCCAGTTCCTCAGTAATTTAGGATTCCGGGAGAGGCTCGCTTCCATCTACAGCCCATGAAGGTATTTTTATAACTGGAGCTAACATTCCGAACACCTTGTTGAAGCAAATTTGTATGTAGCGCTATCTCACTCTCTAGATAATTCTCTCTCTTTCTAGTTAATTTTGTTTTCCTTTTTTCAACACTAGTAGTGAAAGTATAAGATCTCCACATACTTTAAAACAAAATTAATCAGAAAGAGAGGGAATTATCTATAGAGTGAGATAACGCTACATAAAATTTTGCTTCATGTAGGTGTTCGGAATGTTAGCTGCAGTTATAGGTACCTATACCTTCATGCTACAACCTTATCAATACTTAACATCAGGTATGATGAAAGCTAAGAATTTCCCCGTCGTTTATAAAAAAATACAAATAAACACTCAGGTTCTGGAGTTCCTTGCATTGAAATTATAAAAATATCAAGAAAGATTTCCTGTTATTGAAGATCTGGGTCCCACCAGACCAGACAAACATATTAAAGAATACGAGTATTATTATGAAATGAAGTCCTATTTCTTGACTGTTTTCTTCAAGGAGGTGTTTTATAATACTTTCGGTGGACAGCTCCAAATTATATGCCCCAGTCGCCCTCAACATTTTATAGAGTCAGACATGACTTAAAATCAAATGAGAACTCCCATACATCGCGGTGGCTATTATGTAATGCATTAGAATTTTTATAAATTTTAGCTCGTTTCATATTCCATCCACTTGTCACTTACTCATTGATGGCTCAAACAACCAATATTCATAGAGACACGTGGCTATAATGTTTTATATTTTTGCTAGCTCAATTATAGCTGGTTCTGTAATAATAAGAAAAGCATCACCTTTCAGAATATTAAAGAGCATATTAATGTTTAGAGAAAACTAAACACTAAGCGTTAAGAATTAAGACTCTTTTTCATCGAATATTTTTTTCTATCGTACAATGTTATGGGCGGTCGATGATTGTTTGCTATACAATAATGTCGCATAGTCATGGAATGTATACGTCTCTATTGTTTCGATTTGAAAGACAAAGAAGGTTGTAAGAGCACAATTGTTTTACATACCAATGTTTGCTTATCTTTTAGATCATTGCAATAAAGATTCCTATTTCAAAAGTATTATAAAAGTAAAAAATGCACTTGAATATTGATAAATAATAGTAATAATAACTGTAACAGATAAAACCTGAAATGACCTTAATAAATAAAGTGATTTTCAATAATAATAAGTACCTATAAAGTGCATTAATTGTTTCTTTGACATTTACACAGAATAAACACACTTACAATTTTTTTCTTGCTTCAGCTCGAGAAAGAAGCTAAACTGCTCCACCCGCCACGTTCTCCAAATACATCACACTCGAACAATTCAACACTAGAGACGAAGAGCAAAGGAGGCATAAAGAAAATTATCACAGAAAAGATTATCACTAACACTACTCTAGAAAGGACTAAGAAAGAAAAGAAAGACGTGTTTAACACGACATTGGAGCGAGAAAATGAGAAGAATAGTAAGCTTGCAAACAAGACCAGATATTCAGAGATTCCAGCTGCGTTAAATAAACCTGAAAGAAATAAAATCCGACATTCCACTGGAAGTGACGTTCAAATTGCAAAATCTGAAAATGGTGCGACCCATATAGAACATGCTGAATTGCAGAAAAAAGATTACGATCCTAAGAGGGGCATGAAATTTGGTATTCGAGTGCTGCCACCTAATGTACCGGATGACGGAGTGCTAAAACAAAAGAATGTTGAAAATGGAGTCGTGGCTGTTGACAAAAAATCAATCGATGTAGTAGACAAACCTGAACCCCCAAGACCAGCCCCAGTGACACAAATAAAACATGAAAATGAGACCGAACCTAAGAAGCCCGTCGTCGCCAAGAGAAGGGAGAAGATGGCACCACCTATTCCCAATGCTAGAGCAAAGCTAGCAGAGTCAGACGTTCATACAAGCCAACAAGACACATCAAAAACATCAGACAGTTCAATTTCTTTCACTAGAAATGATCTTAACTCTAGTGGTATCAAAAGAGATGAGAACGGTATACCTCAAGAGTTACCTCAACACATGTTCGAAGCTGCGAAAGCTGCTAGAACTAACAGAAAGAGTTCGATGGAACTGTTAAATGATCAACCAAAGTCAGTAGAAAATAAAAAAGAAGAAGCTCCAAAGCCTACTAAAAAATCTAAAGGAAAAGCGCCCTCACCACCAGAAGTCGAGAAAAATAAAACGGATGACAGCATCATAGAACAAATGAAAAACGTTAATGATTTCCTATCAAATGAAAAACAACATTCTAGTTTACTTTATGACACATCTTTCACGAGCCCAAATCAATCAGTCGTGTCTTACAATACATCGACGCCAAAGGTAACCAAAACCAAATCACGACTGGATGATACCATTAGCTTCAGCCAAGATGACATTGATGACATCGTGTCTAGGCCCTTTAAGAGAGAAAGTGACTCACTAAATAACTACTTTGAAGATTCAAAGTCTAATCTGTCATCAAATCATGACGTTCATTCAGTTGTTTCTTTGAACAACAGCGAAAAAAGTGATAAAGGTTCTACTACGATTGAACTCAATAACAGTGACATAACTATACATAGCTCGCCACTTAATGATACTGTTCAATCAGTCTCCGATGATGCGTCTCTTTTGGATGAAAATGAACGCAAAGCAGCATCTCTTGGTGATCTTTCCAGATTTGAAATGAGAACCAAAGCTAATAAGCCATCCACAGGAACATTAGAAAGAGCACAAAGCTTAGATATATCTGCCGATGACGCAGAAATACAAGAGAATACTCTTTCTCCTAAGAAAAGAAAGGCCATGTCTGTAGTTGAAACTACATTCTTCGATTCTGGCAATGAGGATTCTTTACCTGATATGATTGATTCAGATAAAGGTGTTGTTATTAAGCATAAAGAGCCAAGATTAAGTTTAAATATTGGTAAAACATCAGCAATCGAAGGTCTAAGCACATTCCAGAGAAATCGGCTTAAGAAAGGTTCCGAGTTTGGTAATTTAGAGGATGCCATTGTTAAAGGTTCAAGGAGTTCCATTGACGCAGAAAAACTAGAAGAAGAACTTATCGCTAACAAGCCAAGAGGTAGAGAATTTGAACTATACCAAGAGAGTGAGTCCCACGAGACATCTGATCACTTAGCTCGCAGAATAATGGATGAAAATATGAAGGTTAATTTTAAACTAGTATCTGAATTTGCAAAGTCCACATCTGACGGAAGTAACATGAGTTCTCTCGATAGCACTCAAGAAACGCAACCTAGAATAGAAGCTACTAATAAAACAGAAGCAAGCACGCCAATTAAGTTTGAAGAAAAACTCACAATGTCATACGATACAAACATTCCAGATGATTTGAAAGTATCTAGAAATACATATGTAAATAGTTTAGAGAGACCCAAGTCCGATATGATGAAGAAGCTTTTAGCCAAAAACCCAATTTTAAATGTACACATCGACCAAAGCGCACAAAAAATTGAACCTACCACTAGTACTGAAAATACAGCACAAATGACTGATGCATTTAAATCAGCGATGCATCAGCCCGATATCGTCAACTTTGATCTAAAGACATCAGAGCCTAAAGGGAGGGACTATGATGATTTTATAAGTAACGTCAATGTAGGTTCAAATAATAACACGTTGAAATACACAAAACCTACTTTTGAAACATTTGGTTCATCTTCTACGGATAGGACAACAGAGCTTAAAGACACACATAGCACTAACATTGTCACAATATCTACAAGTGACAAAATTCAACCTGTAGATTTACAAAAGAATAAGTCATATACAAAATCTATTGAAATCAATGAACCCACTATGAAAATTATTCCCGATGTTATAGATGGCATTAAAACCAGAGACCAAAATGAAGGAAGAACTTTGTATATGGAACCTGCGAATATGTCTATTACAATGACTCAAGAACCTGTCCAGAAAACAGTTACAGTTAATGTGTCTGAAGATGAATTCGGAAACAAGGTAATAACACAAAACGTTGAAAAAATTGCCACCAGATATATAACAACGAAAACAGAAGCTCCGTTACAAGTCCAACAAGTTAGTTTTGGTATGATGAAAAATCCGGGAAACATAGATGAGTTAACTTTGGAAGAAGGAGAAATAAAAGAGATTGACAAACGATTTTTAGACGAAATCAAGAGACAGAATCCTAATATGCATTTTACTACCGACGAACCTTCCTACACGAAAACGGAGACAATAATACTTAGTACGAGTGATATGGACGAGATGCAAGCGAAAGCATTAATGGAGAAGTTTAAAAATGATCCTAATTTCATGTCAGAGAAGACACCTGAAGAACTGTCTCAACTTGGTATTAGAATTGTTCAAGACCTTGAAGATGAACAAAGTTCGAATCAAAACGCTGAAGAAGTTACAAAGACTAGATATTCAATTAACCCTATGATAGCATCGGATAATCAACAGTGTAAGATTGAGAGTGGCGAAGTTTCAGAAAAGCAAAAGAGTCATATCACAGAAATTCAAGTTGTGACACCTCGTACAGAAAAAGTGATGAAGGAAAAGGAGTCAAAAGATAGGATTAACAGTAGACAGAGAGTAGCTTCATACGAAGAACCTCCATTATCTTACGAATTGGATATCGATATGCTTAACGATTTTATGTCAAACGAACGCCGACATTCGGCCAAGCAACAGGCCGAAGTGAAGAAAACGAGTCAGAACGAACCAAAGAAAAGGCATGCCGATTTCGATTTGCCACGAAACAGTCACATCAAATTCCGCACAGCAACATACGAATCTCCGAAAGGTACCATTGTGACCAGCACAGATTTAGAGAACAGAAGATTGTCTCAGTTAGATCAACAACTGCGAGCGGCGAATGAGGCAACATCCGCCGGTCAAAAGCCAGTAATTTCAGCGAAACCTAGCAACATTCCCGTAAAAGCTTCAGATAAACAAAAGCCCGTAGTAGGGGTTTCATCGAAAATACCGGTTTTCATGAGCCAGAAGTCAGCTAGCCAGGAGAATTTGACGGAAAGGGCGTTTTCCTTACCCAGATCACCACCTCCTTCTTTGAGTAGTAGTACGAGCAATATTGCTAGCTCGGGTAATATTTCTGTAACTTCCATCAAAAGTAGTTCGAGAAGTCCCAGCGGTGGTAAATTGTAAAATACTTAGAGGTACTTTAATTCTGCTCCCTATTCAAGTAGCAAATTTTCTATTCATTTGAACGCTAACGAAAACCAAAAAGGTTTGCAATCCTAATACTAACTAATATTGTAAATGCGAAACTGTGTTTGTTTGTCCTTCCTCCTTCACGCCCTAACTAAGCAATCGGCTTGATTTTTGGCATAGAGTTAGTAGAATGGACAGAAAGTAACATAGGCTACTTTTTATCCCGATATTCCCACGGAAACGGGGACCACACGGGTGAAACCGTGGGCGGAAGCAGTCACTTATGGCAAGCTTCACGTATATTGAAGTCTTGTGCATAAGATTGAAAGCGTACATCGTGTTATTTTTTAAGTGGTTGCTATTCAAACTTAAAGGTTTGCGTTAGCGTTCAAACGATTAGAAAATTCGTCACTTGAGTAGAAACTGTATTTTTAAAGAAACTTAGATTTATGAACTTGTTGAAACTGAAGGTGCAAATATTATTCACAAGCGCTAAAATAAAGTTTTTAATGAATTGTTAGATTTTTAGATTGTATTTCTTGTTAAAAATTTACTTTGAAATGATATCGTAACAATGTGCCTTTTCTTAAATTATAGCGTTATGTAATTAATCCTATTTGATAATAGGTAATTCTATCGATGTAATTCAGCTATTACAATATAATTTTTGTGTATTTTTGTAATAACTTAAGTATGAATTACACAATTTTACAAAAAAATATACCTCTTTTCGTATTAAACATTATATATTTTTTTTTAAAGTTTGGCTAGTATATCTAACTAAGAGATTCTTTTTTATTGCGTCTTGTTTTGAGAATTACCTATTTAAATCGATTTTGAAAATAGGATCTTATGTATTAATACTGTAATAATTTTATGAATTATATAGTATGTTATGTTACTATGGGTTGTGAATGTATAGAAAAAATAGTAATTTTAGTCTTACACTGTCACAATTTTATTAAAAATACTTATTCTGAATATCATACATATAATTTTTCAATATATTATTATTGAGATTATAAAATAAAATGAAAATAATAGTTATTCTATTATTTTTAATATTTGACATTCCGTCCTACAAGTATTACCATTTTAAATGTTAAAATTATGTGCATACATAGTAGATAAGAATTTATCTTGGTAAAATACAGAAATTAATTATTTCTGGGCCATCATAGGATATTAGATTAAATAGAAGTAGTGCTTATATTTATTAACTTTTTACAAAAAATGTTAGCAATCTATTGATATTGTATTACAAACATTAACAAGTTATTATCACAATTATTATACAAAATTGTATTTTATTGGTGTATTATAATTTAAAATAAAGAGAAATAATATGTTTACTTTAGTTTCATTTAATTCTATTTATAGTTAGTAGTAAAATCCTCGCGTCCAAATTACCTCAGAGTATCAAGACGAAAGTCTACGACCAGTGTGTGTTGCCAGTGATGACTTACGGCAGCGAAACGTGGTCGCTAACTATGGATCTGATAAGGAGGCTCAAGGTAACTCAGCGTGCAAAGGAGAGAGTTATTCTCGGCGTTTCCCTGCGTGATCAAATCACAAATGAGGAGATCAAGAGAGAAGGATTGCTCAGCTGAAGTGGCATGAGCGGGACACATAGCGAGAAGAACCGATGGCCGTTGGGGCGGAAAGGTTCTGGAATGGCGACTGCGTACCGGACGACGCTCCGTGGGTAGGCCCCCCACAAGGTGGACCGACGATCTGGTGAAGGTCGCGGGAAGCCGCTGGATGCGGGCAGCACAGGAACGATCGTCGTGGAGATCCTTGGCGGAGGCCTATAACCAGCAGTGGGTGTCATATGGCTGAGACGACGATAGTTAGAGGTATTGTATGAAAAATTTGTATTTTATTTATTTTCACTAGCTGAGCAAATGGATTTTGGTTCATGAAATAATCCTTATATAGATTTTCTTTTTACACGCGAGCAATATCTCTGTGTTCCATTTACCGAAATGAGTTCATACTGCGAGATGTCATACGTTCGTGATTGGCTGAAGATATGGCGCATAGGCAATCCGCTCGCTCGTGATTTGAACGATTTGATTGGCTGAAATTAGGGCACACTGATGTGCCTTATCTTCAGCCAATCACGAATGAGCAATTTCTCTCATGTACACGATCAAAAAAGTCTGATCACTCAATGATATTCATACAAAATACCTGTTAATTTTGGTAGAGGGATTATTGTAGTAAATCTTGACCGATATCATTCAAAAGCTAGAATGTTCAACATTGTGACGGTGTATTTTATTTTTTCTGAAATGATTTGTTTTTACTTTTTGTGCAGTCTTAGATAAAATTTTGCAAATGTTGATCATAATTGTATGACATTTTGAGGTAAGAAGTTTAAAAACCCGCATAGTTACAACAAAACAATTCACAAAATAAACGAAATGTTGAACAATCTATTGAGAGAGATTATTGTTGAGTATTTGAATTTAAATTTTATATGAAAATCATTAGATGATCACAAAGTTTTTTGATGCGTGTATGTTTGCATGCATTTACATTACCTACACACCAAACGAACGGAATCGGCACGCAGCGCATTTTACAAATTGCTGAAGGAAATTGAAAATCCTCGCGAACGAAGTCGCCGCCGGGTGCTAGTACCTGTATCTTGGAAAACATTGTTTCTTACAAGCTTTCTTAAAATCAGACTTAACGTTATATTTACATTGGTATTTATCGCACACATCTCTATAAGTCTGTCTGCATTTTTTGAAGCAAAATTTCTCCACTTTTCTAGTGCAGCTACTTTTGATGCTTCTCAAAGCTGTGGCGCCGTAATCATTCGCGTCTTCATTGTAGTCTTCTAATGGATGTTCTTCGGATATGTCTGACTCCGATGTTGATTCACTTTTAGTTAGAGGTTTAGCATGTTCGCTACTTTTAATTATTTCTAAATCAGCAATCTGTGAAGAATAAAAATATTAAAAATGTCTAACTAGCTGACCCGTGCCCGCCATTGGGCACGTTCGCTTTGTGGACGTTGCACTCCATGGTCATCAAGAATAGTCTGTCTGTTTCTATCGCGCGCGGTCAACTTATGAGTATGAAGGAGACAGTTATTGTTTTTCTTTTGATACTATAGAGTGAACTATTGTATTTGTCCGTTTGTTTTTTAATATGTTCTTTTCAAATTGACTACCTACCTATTTCCGTAAGTGGTCGTAAAGTTGAAAATGATGCCAAATTTACCCATTGCCTAAGAATCGGTCAAGCCGTTTTGGAGGAGTTTTGTTACAGACACTGTGACGAGAATTTTATAATTTAGAGAAGATATAATACTCACAACTGAACTTATTAAAGCCATTCCAATGACAAATATCATGGAATCCATTCTTATCCTTGACTCTGCTCCTTAGAAGACGTATCTTTATCCTTTCTTGTTACTTCCAATGCTGTATAAAATATACATCGAAGTATTTAACGAATGTTTTTTATTACCTATAAACAATATCGCTCTACTATTGAAACTGAAATACTTCGGCACAGGTTTTATTGATGGAAAATTCCTAGGAATAAACCTAATCTAGCCTTAGCAGTGAAAAGAAATTGAAATAAAAAAAACTCGCACTAGACCTGTAGTATTTTTACCATTATACCAACAAGTAAACATGGTACAAGTTACATGGACCGAAGATCAGTAACGAGTCTATTTATAAAAAAAAAAACTATCTATACACTGGGCCCCTACCGCGCAAGTGTCATCGCATCGACATCGACTTCATTTGACAGATGGATGTGACATATTGCTCTTAGTCTTTGGTAAGACGGCCCCTGGGGCCGTACCGCGAAAGTGGCGTCGGCATCGAAATCGGCTTCACTAGATGGATGTGACACATTGCTGCTTCTTTATGACACAAATGAAAACTTACCAAAGGCCCTGGGATCATCATATCGTTTAAGGATACAATTCCCATTAACACAAAAATAAAAAATCGCCTTAGGCTATTCTTATCTATTTTAAAACATAATTATTAAGAATAGCTTAAGCTTTAGGCGCTCGATATTGGGCCCGTTAGATAAGGAGACCCTTAGTGGATTTTAACAACGCCACATGGTTAGTGCAAAGCAGTTTTTTATTAAGAACTAGCTTCCGACCGCGACTTCGTCCGCGTGATCTTTAGAACTTGGTCCAGAAAGATTTAGTAAAATAAAGAAATATAATAACTTTCTTTTTCCTAACCTAATTCCATAATATATCTTTAAAGAAATACTATTTACGCCAACTATTGCGATGGAGTGTATTTTCCCGTAGAAAATATGGTAAATTCCCGTAAAAAATTTACGTGACAAAAAGTAAGCTATGTTCCTCACAAGGCTATAAAGTATCTGTGTCCCGAATTTCATCCAAACCCGTTAAGCCATTTTTGACTGATTGAGTATCAAACATCCAAACCTTCAAATTTTTATGATATGAGTAGGAAGTAGGATAGTAAATATTCTAAGATTATGTGGCGCCATATATTTTAGCCTGCATTGATTTTTGTGCTTACTTTCCCGTAGGATTGAGAGATTTTAACGCGACAAAAAGTATACAATGTCCTTCTCCAGGCTATTATGTCGTTCAGCCGTTCTTGCGTGATTGAGTAACAAACCTCCAAACACCTAGATATCCAAACTTTCACATTAATAATATTAGTAGGAAGTAGGATAGAAAGATTTCAAAAATTTTGTGGCGCCATCTATTTAAGCCACTATCGATTTTTGTATTTTAGCGTAGGAGTTTGGGATTTTTACGTCACAAAAAGTATCCAATGTTACTCACCTCATTTTTTAAGAAAATCCAATAAAAACAACGTAAACACAACATCGTCACACTCACATCAAACTTTTTATTTCTACTGAGATTTTGTTGCCATGACTCTGATGAATTTTACACCGATAGATAAAGCAGTTCACACAGAGCCATCTACATTTTTTTGATAGAACTACGAGCTCTCTGTGCGTTGCTATTAGAATTAATCTGAACCCCGCCGTATTGAAATTGTTTCGGGGTCTGTGGTCCCCATGGACGTGTCGCGAGTTTGACAGTTCGGGGCCTGTAGTCCCCATCACAGAATACTAGTACTCCTAGCGGAGGTCCCCATGGACGTAAAGCAGCAGCGGAATAGTAAGCAGTGTTAGTAGAAAATACTTGTTCATAATAGTCTCCGTGTGAGAAAATATCGTGTTTAAGAAATATTTTTCACGTGAACTTCCGAATTTGTCACCGAAGACGCCGCCTCTGGCTACGTTCGAAAAATGTATTGCCTTGAACGTAGCCAAAGTGAACTAAAAATAAAACATGAAGTTGACAGACGGAGGAGTTTTGTTATGATTTTATTTTCAATATTTTAACTGTTTCAAAAGTTCCTGAAACTTGTTTCATTCGAAATACTGATATTCCGCTATCTAGAATTATATTTTACTAGGTTCAGTGTAAATACATTGCTAGGGCGGTCGCCCATACAAAATTTAGTCTTCTTCTTTACCCATACCCCTTGCCTAAGAATCGGTAAAGCCATTTTGGAGGAGTTTTGTTACAGACACTGTGACATGAGAATTTTATAATTTAGAAAATATAGAATACTCACAACCGAACTTATTAAAGCCATTCCAATGACAAATAAAATATACTGTGTAAAATATACGTCGAAGTATTTAACGATTTTATTTTATTAACTATAAACAATATCGCTCTACTATTGAAACTGAGATACTTCGGCACAGGTTTTTTTGATGGAAAAATCCTTTTGGTGTTTTTATTTGAACTGAGTTTTATCTTAATAGTCCGTTTATGTGGTATAAAAATAAAGAGAACTAAATTAGGACTGGAAATAAAATAATCTAGTTTTAGCAGATTGAAAAGAAGTTGAAATAAAAAAACTCGCACTAGAGCTGTCATATTTTTACCATTATACTAACAAGTAAACATGGTATAAGCTAGACCGAAGATCAGTAACGTGTCTATTTATATAAAAAAAAACTATCTATACGCTGCCCCCCTAGCATGAACACCGCTATATCACGCGATATGATATAGCGCATCATGCTGTCTTGCTTACTCCGCTACGATGTGAGCGGGACAGTGACACGTTATCGAGCTATCGAGTCGATAAAACTCGCTCGTGCTAGTTCTGCATCATATCATCATATCGATAAAGGATACAATTGACATGATTTCATTTTTAACAAGGTACCTTAAATCGAAAACCATTTCGAGATTTTTAAATTTCTAACACCGTACGTATTTTTTCGGATTGTTTATTCAATTATTTAACGAAATATTTGGAAAAAACCCCGATTTGTCGTGATCACGGAATAATAACGACATTCCTTTGTCTATAAAAGTTCTCTTATTAAAAATCAATATAAAAAAATCGCTTATGGTAAATTTTTAAATAGAAAAATATTGGAAAAAATTAACTCGGCCACAAGTGAATTCTCAGACGGGAATCGAACCCGCGACCTTTGGAAATCCGGTCCAATGCTCTAGCCCCTGAGCTACCGAGACTTGCGAACCACCGTCGAAATTCTCCAATATTTTTAATACGCTGTAGGCCAGCGTTGTTACATCAATGCTAGGAATCCCCTTGCATTCGAAAGAAACATCTTTTCAGGTGTTTAACGATCGATTAAGATGCAACTGCCAATCATTTATACTTATGGTAAATTTTTTTATTGAAAAATATTGGAAAAAATTTACTCGGCCACAAGTGAATTCTCAGACGGGAATCGAACCCGCGACCTTTGGAAATCCGGTCCAATGCTCTAGCCGCTGAGCTACCGAGACTTGCGATTATTGGCAGTTGCATCTTGAAGTCATCTGTTTAATCTGTCAAATGTCACAGGCATTTGACAGATTAAACAGATGACTTCTTCTGGCTAAGCTTAAGTACTACGGTTTTGATGAAATGTCGGTTCAGTTCGGTCAACAGCTACTTCCCTGATCGCTACCAGTACCAGTCTGTGAAGTTAACTAACAATGGCACTGGTACTACAAGTCAGTCTTCTCCCGCACCTGTGACTTGCAGAGTCCTTCAAGGCTCTATTCTCGGACCACTACTATTTATTTTATTTAGTGCGGATCTCGTTAACGTAATCGAAAACTGTAACTATCATTGTTATGCTGACAATGTTCAATTGTACATCTCCGACCAACCAGACAAAACTTTGGATTCGATAAGGAAGTTTAATAGTGACCTGCATAATATACCTCAGTCAGTGGTCAGTTGAAAATAGACTTCTTTTCAACCCTTCCAAATCTAAATTTATTATCTAGATTTCCAAAACTATTGAATACAAGTATTGGGGATCAAATGAATGGATGTTAACTTTAAATGGAGTTATACGTGTGTTGAACAGCAATAAACGAATTTTATTATTATTATTTTTATTATTCTTCATGCCGTTTGGATCGCTACTTAATAAAAACTATATACCGGATCAATAATAAGCATATAGTCACGTCATGCCGTTATGACGGTTCAGATGGCAAATGGCGCTGTATAAAGTTGTCAAAAGAATGTATTGGAAACGTCAAGAGCTATTAGAGCGTATCTTCTATTTGGTATTAGTAGTTAAGCTTAGTTGACACAATGCGAGGTTTCACGCACGAAGAGCATGCCGCCTTCTTGAACGACAAAACTACTTTTCGTTCGTGGAGCGATCGTTTTCGTTGTGACAGCACGCATTATAAGGAAAATCAATCATCTACCTACACGATGGCAGTTACACAACAAGCATTTCTCGTGCGTGAACTCGCATCGTGTCAACCAAGCATTACTTGCTTTCTCATTGTATATATTGTTTATTACCTACGCCAAGTTTCGATAAATGTTTTTTTGTTTACCACCAATAATATGGTTTACAATGTCTTTTACATGCTCTTCTGAATTTCGACCTCACACTTGATCTGCATTCATATTCCGAACAAACTTCTTTATAAGCCCTTCTACAGGATTTTTCACAAAATCTCTTTGTTTTTCTACTGCAACTACTTCTCAACATTTGAAAACTCTTTGTCTTCGTTCCGTCATTATCGTAAACATAATCTTCTAAAGGGTGTTCTTCTGATAAGCTAACAGAATTTGCTTCTGCAGAATTTCTGAGCATAGTTTCAGCATCAGATTTTAATAACGGTTTGAGGGGATGTGATCCAGCTCTCTGCAAAATATTTATAATTATAAGTATAGAGATTAATTTTGGTCTAACAAGTCAAATTTTTATTAACAACCAACTATCATAATATTCCTATTTCTACAATCAAACAACATGACGTGCAATACAAAAAAAAAAATTACTTATTTTATTCATAATTTAAAATATGTTTGTAACAACAATGTTAATATAAATAAACCAAAACGATCCTACTTATTTTAAAACTAGGAAATTCTAGGAATAGAATGATCTGTTAAGTCAAGAGGTAGTCAGTAGGTCTGTTGTCTGTACGGAAGGTAAGTTAGTTATATGAACTAATAAAAAAAAATATCTGAATACTCACATCACAGCCAGTCATCATCAATACCATCAACAACAATATTGCATACATCTTTTTTTGATATTTTAGACGATTATTTTATTTGGATTTTAAATAATATTTGTTCGCTTGTATTGAATTGAAATATTTTATTATGAAATAAAACATGTACGCGTTATGTTTGTGAAATCTTGAAGATTTGCAATAAAAATAAGAAATATTATGTTCCAAGCAATATTCGGTTTTATGTTTTTGATTATGAATTAGAGATGTACCGACTAGTCGGGGAAGCTGGCTATCCAACCACATTTGTAGTCGCCGACTAGTCGGCAAAAAGCACCGACTAGTCGGCCTATTACTTTATTCTTATTTTTATACTTAAAAACATTTAAATCGGGGTGATTAAAATAAAATTGTTAGTATTACAATAATTATTTTTTAGTTTTAATGAATCTGACAATTTCATAAATTTAACGAAAAATTTTAAAAAATAAAATCCGTACATATAAAACGTCTTCTTTTCGCCTTTTTATTCCCTTCCTTGGCTGTCCCTTTTGGATTTTTTTGGAAGTCCTTAGTTAGTGCGTCTCAAAAATTTGATTGAAATCCGTTGATAAAAATCCCTCTTTTCCCCCTATTTTTAACCGACTTAAAAAAAAAGGATGAGGTTCTCAATTCCACGATTTTTAAGTAATAGGTTGGGGGAAAAGTTTCTTCTCATTTTTTAAGAAAATTCAAAAAAAATTTTCATATAGTGATTTAATTTTAACTAAAGTATGTAGGTGCTATTTTGTTCTTTATTTATTTATTTGCATAAAATATGGTAATACAAAGTTGTAGTTCTGATGTACTTTTTTATTAGCTGGTGAAAGCCTGCATTGGATGTACATTTGTCTCTTCTTAATGCAACATCTTTTTAAGCCTTTGGTTAGCCAACGGTTTTTAGGTTGTTTTTTTACAAATTTCACCTTTATAAGGAAAGCATAAATTAAAGAGCAGGGTGTAAACGTCGTGAAATGTATTAAATGCATTTTCAGCATCTGAGTCCGTTAATACATCGTTGAAAGACAAAGTTGAGAAATGCTGAAGAAACTTCCTCATGTTGACTTTGCTCATGTCACGTCTATACTCAAACCACGAGAGAGATTTTTTGTTTGGATGCCGATTGTCATTTAATTGTTATTCCGTCTTGAAAGTAAATGATTGTCCAGTTTCATGATCCGATAAACATAATAATTATATGAATTTCAGAAAAAATGACAATATTTATATTACTTGCTATTAAGTCAAAACACGCTTTTTTACGTGTTGGTTGTTTAATGTGGTTTGTCATGTTATTGTTACTTAATAAACTAGTCAGTTCCTGTGTCTTCTTGTTGTCTTGTAATATGTCAATATTACAATCTCCGCATAATATGATTTTTTTATTCCTTTTACTTGTTAATGTCCTAAGCAAAGTTTCAAATTTATTAAAGATATCAAGCTTTGAAGTCGGGGAGAACACAGAACTACAGAAGTATATACACACTACTATAAGATTGAATAGCGGTACTTCTACTGCACAGCATTGAAACGAAATAGGTACGGATTCCTTAATTTCTATTTTCTTGAAATCAATACTATCTTTCAATAGTATACAAAAACCACCTCGCCTTTCTTGTCTGCAGAATGAGGCTGCCAGGGTATAATTCTTTAGGTGCAAATTGCTTTCGGAATCACTCTTATAAAAGTTTCAGTAAGACATATGATGTCATTGTCAATGTCGCCTTATTTCTTTTTCGATTCGGTTAAAGTTATTTGGAATATGTCTTGTTTGTTAAGAATATTTGCTATATTTTGATGTAATAACGTGAGTTTAGTTTTGTTTACGAAATAACAAGTTTTGTGCTGGTTGTTCATTGATTTTAGGAAAGAAAAATGGTATTGTTTTTTGCGCTAGCTAGAACCTTAGTGGACGGTTTTTGTGGTTTTGGCTTAACGGATTGATTGTTTTGGGTAAGGTAAAATTTAATCATTTGTGGGGTGAGATATTTTTCTTTGAAAAGTTTAAGTATAGTCTATTGTATTATTAATTTTAAAACATAAGTTATTTAAATATTTTCCCATTTGAAACGAAGATATGCCATTATCATTTTATATGTCTAGAAAAGTACTATTGATGTGATTATTTTAAAAACAATTTTAAATTATAATTTAAAATAACTTGAGAGGTGTCAAGAGACAGTCCAATGGATGGAACGAAGTTCTCGCTTTCAAGCATCAAGCAATCGATCAATCAATCGATCAATCAAACAATCGAGCAATCAATCGATCAATCAATCGATCAATCAATCGATCAATCAATCGATCAATCAATCGATCAATCAATCGATCAATCAATCGATCAATCAATCGATCAATCAATCGATCAATCAATCGATCAATCAATCGATCAATCAATCGATCAATCAATCGATCAATCAATCGATCAATCAATCGATCAATCAATCGATCAATCAATCGATCAATCAATCGATCAATCAATCGATCAATCAATCGAGCAATCAATCGATCAATCAATCAATCACGACCTTCCAGTTCCGTCCAGTTCCGTCGAGTTCCGTCGAGTTCCGTCGAGTTCCGTCGAGTTCCTTCGAGTTCCATCGAGTTCCGTCGAGTTCCGTCGAGTTCCGTCGAGATCCGTCTAGATCCGTCGAGTTCCGTCGAGTGCCGTCGATATCCTTAGAGTTCCATTGAGTTCCGTCGAGTTCCGTCGAGTTCCGTCGGTTCCGTCGATTTCCTATATGTTCCGTCGAGTTCCGTCTATTTCCGTCGAGTTCCGTCGAGTTCCGTCGAGTTCCGTCCAGTTCCGTCCAGTTCCGTCCAGTTCCGTCCGTCCGTCCGTACGTCTGTCCGTCCGTCTGTCCATCCATCCATCATTTCATACAAGAATACAACTTATTTAGATAAAGTATTGCTCAAGTATAAACCGCCCACAGCAAGAAGGGCGCTATTTGTAAGTACGTGTAACGTTCTAGCTTAAAGGTCCGGAATATATGAGTATAAAGTAAGCAAGCCTACCTGACCAATGAATTTGGTCGCGAATTATTTTGTTTAGGAGTTATTTTAAAACTATCATATTTCCTAAGATATTCATTAAAATTAAATAATGTAAACAACAATTTTGTTATAAATTAAATACTTGTGATGATAAACGTATTTATTTAGATAAGGATTAATATCATGTTTATGAAAACAGCTTCCCAAATAACGCATTAGTTTAGAACAAAATTTATTATCTTAAAAATAGTTATAGTGAGTTAACTTTAAAACATAGACATAATGCTGTCGCGGTTTTTTTTCAGAACTTTTGATGGGAAATAATTTCGTCATACATGACTTTTACGTAACTTTAACCGTTTACACACCGTCCGCAACGGAAGCTAGCGACATTAATTCAAGGCCTAAAACCTGGAAAAGCCTCTGGAATTAATATCATCTCTGTGGAACAAATTCAACACCTTGGTCCGTTGGTTGTATCGTGGTTGCTGGACCTATTCAAATACTGTCTTAACATGGCCAAAATCCCCCACCTGTGGAGAAAAAGAAACAACAATAATTGCATTACTTAAACCAGGCAAACCGGGAGAGGATCCGAAAAGCTATAGGCCCATCCAAATACTTTGCCACACATTTTAAAAAAATAATGGTGAGACCCACTTGTGGGAGGCCAGTAACCGATCCGCTAGATAACGAACGATTAAACAGTTACGTCGGACTGCGTGATTTCTTCAGTAGGTAGTTTTTTTTTTCTGGTGGCTGCGATTGGCTCCTTGGGCGAACGTTGGAGTTCAGTGAATGAAGAGGTCTTGATAACGTCGGGCAGAATCACGTCAGAGTCACCAATTTGGCAACTAGCGCGGCAGATGAATTAAACAGCCAGGGTAGTGAGCTTAGCGCTGAGATCTAATAGCTAAGAGCAATATTTAGTAATTTTACTCATCTTATATACTAAATTATAATAAGTAATTTTATGTGCGTCAGCTGGAAATAACTATCCCTGTTTCAGTTTATCTTGCCATAGATTCAAAGTCCGAGCTGACGCCACACTTCCTTGTTGAGAACACTTCGGACGACTGTTACAAATATTTTCTTTTGTTCTATAAAAAAAAACCTTAGATTATTATGGCAACAGAATTTTTTTGCTAAGATGCCTTTTCCATATAGTTATCATAAACTTTAGCTGGACCATTAGTTTCCTTCATCAGGTTTTCCAGATTTCAAAATAAATAGTAGCTTAAAGCCAGGCCCCACCTTACTAGGTGGGGGCCATGTTTTACTACTGCAGCCACAAATCACAAAAAAAAATATTCAAACTCGTTCAGTAGTTTCGAATATTAGCGCGTCCATACAAACAGACAGACAAAAATGCAAAAAAAAACGTTGTTGTTTTTACGTCGCCCACAATAGTTGACAATAGGCCTATCCATCAGCATAACCTAAAAGATAAAATGAACACGCTAGCTTAAGATGAGCCGTAGGTTCAAAGGCTGCAGTCTGGCTGCAGTACGTTCCGGTATCAAGTTATTTTGTACTTTTACTGAAGAGTTGTAATGTCTGTAATTTCTGAACTACAAGACAGATGACCTTGAAATATGTACGAAACAATCATTAAAGTAGGTACATCTTTTCTTACCGGCCGGCGGCGTGTTTTGTTGGCAATATCCAGTCCGTACTGGTTCACATAAGCACATCTTAAGTTTCTTCGCGCACTCATAATGTCAAAGTCAATATCAAAGATTTTTATTCAAATAGACTTATAGATAAGTGCTTTCGAATCGTCCAATTATTTTTTTCCTGCCATTCAGGACATCTTTTAACTGATAAGAAGAACGGCCGCAAGAAACTTATCAGCTTTAACAGAAGCAACAACATTTACAAAGGAACATGTCGTTGCCAAACACAAATCTACAATCTTGAAACATATTTAATATTATTAGAATATTTTCCTTTTATACAATTAAAATAGTCATGTTTTATGTTAGTATTACTTCCATGCATTTTGGTCTTTCAAATAATCATCTACCTTTTAAGAACTTTTGCTTAAGAGCGTTTTTTTAACATATATTTTAAATTTATGCAAAGGTCACTTGTTGTGGAACTTTATTAAAAAAAGGCTATGCTTTTCCCCAAAAACGAGCGACTGCATTTTTCAAGCCGAAATCTTGGAACGGCAAGCTTATTCTTGTTTCTAGTATTAAAATTATGAACATCGCTATGCTTAATAAATAAATCGTGGTGTTTCCTTACATATACTATATTATCATAAATATATTGTCCCGCTATATAAGTAATTATCCCGTTGTATAATTGAAATAAAACAACTTTTGCGGAATATTTATGCGATTTATTTACCCGAAATATATATTTTGGTACATCCTTTCTATCAAAAAATTAATAAATAAAAGCAGACTACGCGTTAACTAGTTTACGTTACTAATTACAACAAAGTAGACATTTAGACTTTCATCCCCTCTCCCAGGGAAACCGTGCTGAATTTCGGGATGAGAAATATCCTATGTCCAAATCATGCCAAGTTTCATTTGTATCCATCGAGTAGTTCCAGAGTGATGCGGCAGAAGAGACAGACAGACAGACAAATATAAAAATAAACTGTATTGGCTTCAGTATCAGTTATAGAGTGCCCTACAAAAAATGGTTCAGTACAGTTTTACGCTTCAAAATCTTACTGCGACGTTTTTCGCTATGAAAAGCTCATTTTGATAGAGTCACTTGTCCCTACTAAACAGTTTGAATAATGCTCAATATCCACGCCATGTGGTTTTTCAAAAAAAATATTTTGATAATATTTAATTATAATATTTGGTTAGGGAAAAAGTCTTTTCGCAGTATGTATTAGAGCATGCACCCGGTTCTACCCGGTTCTTTGAAGGTATAAAAAGAACCTGTTCCGAAAGGAGTAAACCTAGTTCCCCCGGTTCTTAAAAAACTGAAAGTGTTCACATTATTTCTTCAATTCCCCACTAATAGTTAATATAAGAAAAGTAATTAAATGAAAACTGATTTGTTACGAAATCTAGACTGAAATTATGTAAAAGTTCTAAATACACTAAACGGCACGGAATCTTAGCCAAGCGCTTATCTCGCAATGGCAATTTTTTTTTTGTATTTCCAATTATTGTTTCTTATATTATTCTTGAGGGGAGGTAAAAAAAATGTTTACTTATGATTCAAAAGTGTAATTCAATATGTTTGAGTACACTATCATGCAAGCCTCTATCGTTTGGCAATATGTTCTGGTGGTCGTATGGAGTTAGTTATCGTCGATAACCGGCTAACGGCAGCCTGATACATCGAAGAGGTTCTCTAGGAATATGTTTTGGTATATTCGGGATACATTGGGCATGGCCGATCCCTCCTAACACGCACACGTTGCAAATTACCTTGAAAAATACCTTCAAAAAGGTGGTATTCGAAAATTGCAGTGGCCCGACCTTAGTCTGGACTTAAACCCGATTGAGTATATCTGGGGCATGCCCAAAAGAAAGATAGAGACTACCCGACAGAAACTCTTAACCAACTTCGAAATGCAGCTTTAACTGCTTGGAAAAGTATACCGCAAGTTGTTGTCATAAACATTATTCAAAGTATGCCAGTTCGAATGCAAACCGTTTTTAGGGCTAAAGGAGGAAGCACCCGATACTAAAACCTAAAGACAATAAACCAGTATAGTTTTTTATTATTCTATAGTGTTTTAAAATTGTATGTTTAAAATGCCTTGCTCTGCAAAAGTATCTTATACTATAAATTAACTTTTTGGTGTAGTGGCGTTTTCAATTTCAAGTTCTAAATGTATGAAATACTTATTGAGTGCACCCTTATTTGTGTCAAAAATACCTTTAAATGCAAAATATAGTAAATTTATACGTAGGCAAGTATCCGTGCCAGTGACTGTATATGTTGACTAGACAAATTGAAACAATTTTATTTCATACTCCATATAATATTTGCATATCCTGTCAATATTATCTACGATTTATTCCATTTAAACGAAAAATTAAAAAAATTGTGGCTAGAACCGGGGAACCGGTTCACCCGGTTCTATTAGTCTTCAAGAACCTGGTATGAAAATCCTGAAACCAAACCCGGTTCTGCAGGCCCTAGTATGTATGAACTTGTAATAAAATCTCTTTGTCTATACTATTTGTATCTAGCTGGTTTTGGTATCATCAGAAGTTTAAATTTTAAAGAAGATAATTCCAAATTAAAATTATGAAGAATTGTGATTTTCATTTGTTTTTTTTTTTACTCTCAAGAGGAGTGAATCTAATGAAGAAATTCGGAACATTTTAAAATTTAACTACAAGAAAGGTAAAAATGCAACGCAAGCCGCGAAAAAAAATTATGTTTATGGACCTAGTGCAGTGTCTGTGAGAGTGGTACAAATTTAGTTTAAGCGTTTTCAATCCGGAAATTTTGGATGTCGAAGATGCGCGTCGCTCTAGTCGCCTTATCACGGACAAAAAGGATACCATTTTTGAAAAAGTGGATCAAGATCGGCATCAATAGTTACGAGGAAGCTGAACACTGGGATTTGACCACCAAAACAGTTTTGGCTTACATTTGAAAAAACTGGGAACACAAAAAATTTGATGTTTGAATACCTCACGAGCTCACTGAAAGAAACCTAATGAACCGTGTACTCATTTGTGATTCTTTTTTTAACAGATTCTACAAAGTCCAGAATGTGTATTCTTGACCATTTAGCCTGCTCCATTATTATATTAAAAAACTTTCTGTATTCTGTTATATTACTGGAACTATTATCTCATGCATGGTGGTTTTTGTACTTGGGAGAAAGTAGAATGCCGTAAAGGTCGACTGGCAGTTGACATGACATCTACTGTTGATATATCGAATAAGACTACTCCTACAGCCACCACGAAGCCTTTTGCAAACCCCATATAAAGCCCTTCTACATTGTTTCATGCAGAACTTTTCTGCTTTTACGTAACAAGCATCCCACCAGTTGCCGTATGTGGGGCGTCTAGCGATTTTCAAGTCCTTTCCATCAATGTAATCTTCTAGAGGATGTTCGGCTGATATACTGGAAGATTGGTGGTGGTGGAGCAAGCCCTTATCTGTTTCGGTTATGTTGTCTTCTTTGATGTTGGTCTCGATAGAACTGAATACACCTTCAGACTCGGAGCTTATAATAACAGGCGGGGCGACTCTGTTGTTCTGAAAAAAAAAAGTTACTTAGCCTTGTAATAAATATACCTACAAAATTTATTTCTAATAAATACAATACGGACATACCTAACTTTTTATAATATAATAAATATCTTATGAATCAAATCAGGAATTGGTATTTTTTTTTTGAGAATGGGCGCGTTTAGCATCTGGTAACGGGAGACAAGGTATTTTGATGAGTTAGGATTTTAAAGATTATTTTACAAGAAATGCATATCACAGCGAAGTCGTATGGGGAGCCCTTCAAGCTGGCGATGAAACAAACATATAATCAAACTCAATCAAAGTATCATTTATTCAGTCTAGGATGTTACATGCACTTCCGAATGTCAAAGAAGTTACGCCATCGGTTCACAAACCCTACAACGGGAGACCTTGTTAGAAAAGGTTTTTTTTATTTTAACTCACGACGGGTAATTGAGAAAGGATAAAATAATTTAAAAACCCCAGACTTAATTATCTGTCGGGGGCTGCCATTAAATGAACTATAGTTTTGCAGTTCTAAAGTAACATGAATAATTGGATTTATTTATATTCATGCTGAAATTTATAATATTGATAGCAGCCCCCGACAGATAATTAAATCGGGGGTTTTTAAATTATTTTATCCTTTTACAATTAACCGTCCTGGGGTTTCCAAAATTTTTGATTTTGCTTTTTATTTCAAACTTTTTAGAGATCATAGATATTATGTACATTGTACTACAGAAGACCCATTACTGAAAACCACATCAAAATCACAAATACACAAACAAATGTTTACTGCAGCGCCCCCTGGTGAGTTGTCACCGCAACACCAATCTAAGAACATGCACCAATCAAACTCCAAATCATCACTGCAAACCGCATCAAAATCGGACCAGTAGTTTTGGAGATAAATGGTAACATTGGTTTGCACAAACAAACAAACAAACAAACAACCTCTCACCCCAAAACGCATATATAAAAAGAATAATAATTAATTTGGCAATACATATTATGGTCATATTTTCGTAAGCCAGAACTGCCAGATTTGGAAGACACTCCAATTTGCTCAACTGATCGTCTGTCACATCTAGATTCTAGATAGCGAAAGACGTAGTCGAATGGAGTGAAGAGATTGCGCAAAAATAATTTTAGTTTTGAAAGGAATAGGATAGAAAACATGAACAACACACAAAGAAAACAGTATACAATAAGACGAGTAGATAATTAAGAAAAATTAAAACTATAATATTTGTATATTATATACTATAATTATGTTTTAATATTTCTTCTAAACAACAAAAAATTACAAATTGAGAAAAAAGGAAATAAAAATAAAATAAGTGTGCTGCTGATAGGCACTATCTCAGCAAAATTAACTTTGTCATTTTGCTGAGATATAACTGGGTCATTCGTTGATGGTCAGAATGACTCAGAAGCACTGATATTCTGACAGGGCCAAATAAGAAATTAAAGTATAGATTTCCCATACTTACTTCTGTCCCATAAAGAAGAGAAGTGAGTGATTCATTTAATACTCACATTAACTTTATTTATTAAAACAATAAAAAACAAAACTCTGGAGATCTCTTGTAAAACCAGCATAGTCAAAATATTATCAACAATATATTTTACATACAAAACATTAATTCAATTCGTGGTGAATTTCGTGTGCCCCACATTTTACTAAATCATTTCTTTTTATTATGTCGCTGTAAAATGCTACACACGTGATATCGGCTATCGTTAATATTTACAATGGTGCTGTATAAAGTTTTATTTAAACAGAAATTTCGCAAAAGGCGTACCGTTGAAATTTAACACCCGATTAAACGGAAGTTTTAGTTTTACCACAAGACCGCAAAAAATAGTCTGAGTAAAATGTGAGGCGCTCGGAATTCACCACGAATTGGATCATTGTTTTGTAAATTATTTGTTGATATTATTTTGAATAATTATGCTGTATTTACAAGAGATCTTCAGACTTTTGTTTTTTATTGTTTTAATAAATAAATTTAATGTGAGTATAAAATAAATTCAATACTTATACTACTTCGCATACCATTTTTCGACTTGGCCGTTTGATATCTAAATGTGACAGACGATTAGTTAAACGAATTGGACCATCTTAAAAATCTGGCAATGTGACTTATTCGGCTTACGAAAAAACCTAACTCACCCTTTCTCCCATTCTCAGACGCTTCCTCCTCCATCTCGCTCCAGGAGGACATGGATCACTATGATGCTTGAGCAACACCAACTTCCTCTTTAACTCTTTCTCCGTTTGAACTTCAGACTTCAGAACTACTTACTAGCATTAATTCCTTAAAATCAAAGCTGACAGCGCCCTTTCTTGAATCATCAGATATTTTATTATTTTCTCATCTTGTTATTTATTAGTAATGTAGGTGTTGTATTCTTATACTATAAATACTTTAATATTGTATAAGGTGTATTTATAAAGATAAATATCAGGGGCGTGCATTGGTTTTCCAGCGTAGTAGGCACTGTAGATCTAACTAGTAACTTATCCTATCCTGCTACCGAATATTATAACTTTGAAAGTTTGTTAGGATATTCGGATGGAGGAATGTTTGTTACTCTTTCACTCAAAACCTACTGAACTGATTAAGATGAAACTTTACAGCAATGTAGCTTATATATCAGAAAACCACATTGTATGCAAATATTTATAATTATCCTGATATTCCCACGGTAACGGCAACCACGCGGCGAGTGAAACCGAGAGCGGCCGCTAGTCATAAATGATAAGGTTCGTAATATTTAGTAGGAATATTAAAATGCTGACGAGTTTGACTGTTTGAGCACGCTAATCTCCGGAACTACCAGTTCGAATTGAAAAATTATTTTTGTGCTGGATAGTCCATTTATCTCGGAAGGTAATAGATATTTAATATCACGTTACGATTAATAAGAGCAGAGCATTAATGTAAAACGTTACAGAAACGGGAAAAAAATATTAGTTTTGGGAGCTTCCATTGCGGACGGTGTGTAAACGGTTAAAGTTATGTAAAAATCATGTATGACGAAATTATTCCCCATCAAAAGTTCTAAAAAAAAGTCCGCGACAGCATATGTCTATGTTTTATGGTTAACTCACTATAACTATTTTTCAGATAATAAAATTTGTTCTAAACTAATGTATTATTTGAGAAGCTGTTTTCATAAACATGATATTAATCCTTATCTAAATAAATAAGTTAATCATCACAAGTATTTAATTTTGAATAAAATTGTCTTTTACATCATAAAATTTTAATGAATATCTTAGGAAATATGATAGTTTTAAAATAACTCCTCAACAATATAATTCGCGACCAAATTCATTCGTCAGGTAGGCATGCTTACTTTATACTGATATATTCCGGAAGTTTAAGCTAGAACGTTACACGTACAAATAGCGCCCTTCTTGCCATGGGCGGTTTATACTTGAGCAATACTTTTTCTAAATTTGTTGTATTCTTGTATGAAACGCTGCTTGTTCCGAGTAGGCAATTTCGAGACTGCCTATCGGTAGGTATTCAGTATTTAGCGTAAGAAATATCTTAGTGGGTGAGTGTTGAATAGAAGTTTAAACTAAAATAAAATAACTTTAACACTTATTGTATATTTATTTAGGTTTTGAAAGAGGTAGGCACTGCCTAATTGCCTATATGGAATGCACGCCCCTGATAAATATATATATTTTTTAGACCAGCAGAGTCGCTCCGCCTGTTATAATAAGCTCCGAGTCTGAAGGTGTATTCAGCTCTATCGAAACCAACATCAATGAGGACAACATAACCGAAACGGATAAGGGCAAGATCGACCAATTTTACCAATCTTCCAGTATATCAGCCGAACGTCCACTAGAAGATTACATAGATGGAAAAGACTTGAAAGTCGCTAGGCGACCCACATACGGAAACTGGTGGGACGCTTGCTACCGGAAAACAGAAAAGTTCTGCATAAAACAATGTAGAAGGGCTTTACAGGGAGTCTGCTATAAAGTCAACTGTTTTAGAAGTGCCCACACATTAATCATAAAAAGATGTCAAGTAAACTGCCAGTCAACCTACACGGCATTCTACTTTATTCCAAGAACAACAACCCCAATATAGGATATGATGGTTCCAGTAATATTTGATGGCTAGCTCTTCAAGAAGACATCATGACAAAAATTTATCGAATCTATTCTGTGTATTTTTTTTATTTATAGATAATTAAATATGATCAATGCTCAATTTAAAAACTCATGCTTTTAGCACAGGCCGCATTTATCAAGATAATAAATAACATCGAATAGACGTGATGTGGTAGGACCAGCGCCCTGTGATTCACCTAGAACAAGCTAGCTTGACAAAAACCACTAACAACTTTCTTTGAAATGGCTAATGATTTCAATTAAGGATGTCAATTCCAAAATATTTCCCCCACCTCCTGTTTAACTAATAGTAATTAAGGTGAGTACTGAAATTATTAGTCTTCAGACGAGATAGTTTATTATATGTTAATTATTGTGCTTGTGCCGAGTTTGTGCTATGGATTCTAATCTTGAAAGTAAGTACTTTTTTTTCATATATCATGTTCACAAGAATGTTAAGCATTTCTTAATAAACAGATGCTATTTGCTTAACATATACGTTTATTTTGGTTATTTCTATGTAAATTAGAGGAAAGTTACATGCACCCGCATGTACCCGGGCTGGATTTGGTGTTAAATGATAGCTGTGTCCCTCTAGTATTCAAAACTGCAAAATTTTATTGCAACATTTTTGCCAAATATTTTTCCTTTTTTCAGAAGTTAAACTTTATTTGATCATTCTTATGACATCTGTTTGTTTCCACAATGTAAATGCTTAATATTAATAGAAATGCGTATTATTTAAGTACTTTAGCCATAGTAATTAGTCTAAGTAGTCATAATCATTTGTGTAGCACTAATATCTGATAATTTTCTTTTTTGTATATATTCAGTGTTTTTTTTTTAATAAATTGTAATTTAAAAATGCTTAATCTTCTTGTGAACATGATATATGAAAATAAAGTACGTACATTCAAGATTATAATCAATAGCACAAACTCGGCACAAACACAATAATTGACATATTGTAAAAAACTATCTCGGTAGTAGCCAGAACACTAATAATTTCATAACATTTCCGTAAATCCTTATGTACTCACCTTAATAACTATTAGCTAAACAGGAGGTGGGGGAAATATTTTGGAATTGACATCATGAGAGTATCCTTAATTGAAATCATTAGCCATTTCAAAGAAATTCGTTAGTGGTTTTGGTCAAGCTAGCTTGTTTTAGGTGAATCACAGTGCAGCGGTCAGCTAGATTTAAATTTGATATCTGAAGGTGGCTGTCAATTTTGAAATTAAAATTCTGACTTACTACTGTGTGTATCTAAATATGAATACTAATAATCTAATTATAAAGTGTTTTGACAGTTCGTGTTTGTTGATTGTTAGTGTTCCACGAACCCGCTTCAATATTCAAATGCAAGCAAAACTAAAAAAAAACCGGCCAAGTGCGAGTCGGACTCGCGCACCGAGGGTTCCGTACAAACCTGTAGGTATATAAGTAAAAGTTCACCCATCACGACAATCGAGTCATAGTTATGGTATTTTAATGCAAAATGAAATTTGAAATTTGAAATTTTTTTTTTTATTATATGATGTAACAAAAAATTTACGGTTCTCGCAAATTTTCCTTTATCTGTAATAGAGGTTACTTCGTACCAAATTTCAAGATTCTAAGTTCACAGGAAGTACCCTGTAGGTTTTGATTCCCGTGCGAGTTTCGAAAATTTGCGACAATTTGCGGCATAAACGGCTGTATCTTTTGATTGCTTTGACTTAGAAGTTTGATTTTTTCACAGCTCCACGGGACAGTAGACCTGAGTATTAGATATAAATTTCAGTTTGATACCTTCACGCGTTCCTGAGATAAACGGTCTTGACAGACGGACGGACGGGACGGACGGACAACGAAGTGATCCTATAAGGGTTCCGTTTTTCCATTTGTGGTACGGAGCCCTAAAAATACTAATAATGTACAGGTATCTGCAATTTGGAGACCAACTTATAGTTGTTTTATCTGTATTAAATATTTAATACAGCGGTCTAAAATAACTTAATTTAGTACCCACACATACAAATTTTGTGACAGAGAGGAGACATAGCTAATTATTGAGATTATATTCCCGAAGTATACTTAGGTACTTGGGAGTCGTGACCAACGACACTTAGGCTGCGTCCTGGACGCCAGCAGCGGCCAAAGCGGGCGGTGCGGGCGGTGGCACGCAGTCCATAGATTTGTATGAAGCTGTTCTCGACGACAGCGGTGCGGTCTATCAAGACGCGCATGCCACCGCGCGCACCGCCCGCACCGCCCGCTCCGGCCGCTGGCGTCCAGGACGCAGCCTAAGTGACATTTTGACGGTACTGTTTAACATCATGCACAACAACAATAAGGTATATTTTGTTAAAATATTTTATAAGATGACCGCGGAAACAATCAAAAATTTTCCCCGCTGTTGTGAGGTGGAAAAATTATGTGTTGCGCTCAGCAGAAAAGTTTTTAGCGTCTCGTACCTTTGAGACCCTCGCTCGCTACGCTCAGGTTTTAATAGATACCTCTACCGATAAATTCCATTTTCCAGCCTTGCATAACAAATAACTATTACTATCATTAAGTATTACAAAACTTAACTAGCAATTTTCCGATCACATAAAAGGGTTATAACTTTTATGATCTTTTAAAATTAACATTTTGTATCGTTGCCTGAATAAAGTAGATAGACTTTGCTTATGTTTGTAGCCAGTAACAATGCTAAGAAAGTTTATAACTGACTATTTTTAAATAATGATGTTGAAAACTATACCAATAGCAGTTACAATTACTTTATTTCTAGTCGTAAGTAAAATATAGTAAAAGAAGTATTATACATACTCTCTTCACAAAGATTTTATTATAAAACTTGGTGAATTTAAGAGGAAGACAAACTGAAAAAAAAACATAAGTAATGAGCCAAAATATATCAATATTTGAGGAAGTTTGTTTAAATGGAGAAGGAGAAAAATAAAGAAATATAAATATTTATTGCAAGATACAAAAAATACTCTAGTGCTCTAACCCTTCTTATATTTTCTCAGAATGATACAAATTCAAAAGGAATCCCAAGAACCAGTGATTTCAGCAAAGAATATTTGAAAGACATGGGTTATGATAACATTAATGATATAGAAATGCCGATGGTCGAAGATGCTAATCCAGGGGAAGTAGCTGTCATCATGATGAAAGTAAGTAACTGGTATAACAAATTAAAAGATAATAAAAAGATAATAAAAAGATAATAAATTAATAAGCATTATGGAAGGCAATAAATAATTGAGTATTAAAAAGATGTTGTTTACACGACTTGGCAAGCTTACATAAGTAAATATTTAATAAGCCGATTGGACGAACTAGAAACCGGCGAGTTTACAAACCGTGGGGCTAGAACGAACAACTTGCGAAAAGTATTCGTATCGTCACCACAACAAATACTTAAATGGGGTTTAGAGCAGAGTATTTTTCCCTATACATTTTTTTACGTGACCAATTGAACACTTTTCTTGGAGTTTTTCATGCAAGTGCCACCCATTTTTTATGAAACAGAACGAACCCTCTCCAACCCCTGAAGTACCAATAATCAAACCACCAGAGAGAACTTTCCCTATTATTCCGGTTCAAGAACCTATTAAAGGTCTAGCTAATATAGATCTAACCATGGGAGAAGTCAGTGATACATCCAGCTCCAGTGATCTATCTGAATCTGGTCTAGAACTCGAAGACATTGAAAATATAACCGACAATAACGATGATGGTAAAATTCAAGTGCTGAGGAAAGCTTTAAGAAGTTGCAGTAAAAAAGCGTACAAGAGATGCACTAAGGCTTGTAAAGCAGCTTACAAGATAACCTGCGCTGAATATTTTTGCTCTAGAAGAAGAAAGAAAGCGTTTAAAAGATCTTGCAAGACAAACTGTAGAATGAATTTTATGTGATAGCAGTAAATATTTGATAAAAGATTATTTGTCTGTATTTTTTTCGTTGTGTGATTTCGTTATCGCTGGTCGAGGATCAAAGCATGATATCAATTTTATCAATAAATAAATAGAGTTAAAGGAAAATACACAATCAATATAGTGATCATTCAATCAATTAGAGAACATAACACACAATGATCTTATTCCCAAATATACCTTGTTAAATAGTAAGTCACATCGCATACAGAACCGATGACGGCCGTTGAGTTGTTGGCCAAACGAGTTCTGTAGGCTTATTACGAGTTTGGCAAACTTGACGTTACAGTAAACGTTAACGTAAAATGTAGCTTTGTCTCTTTCATATTTAGCGACTGTTTTAACGACATGAGCAGTGTATCCTATAGTCTACGCTCACGAGTCCTGTAAATGTCATGTTAAGCAAACTCGTAATAGGGGTACTGATAGGTTATTCTCTAAGCAAAAATCCTTCATATTGACGGCTGCAATCGCTCCATTTTCAATATTATTTGACAGCTGATGTGACGTTCAGTGACAACAGCGTCGATGTTTGCTTAGAGAATAACCCCCTGAGTGGAGACCGCGATTAGGCAAGTGCAGCGTAGCCTACGCTGGTTCCAGGGCGCTGCGTAGGGACCCTGCAACCAGGTGGAGTGACAACCTGCGAAAAATGGTAGGCAAGAACTGGATGCAAAGGGCTTAATGGCGTGAGCTAGGAGAGGCCTAGCAGACGTCTAGTCTACAGGCTGAGGATGATGATGATGAAATAGTAAGAAGACAAACACAAACGTTTATCAGTATTCATCACGTATATAATTGTTTTGCGTGAGGATCGAACCCAAGAGCCCTGCCGCAGTAGGTAGCACAAGTAGAATTGTGTTCGTAATGTATTCGTGTTTGCTACGTCTAACGATTTACGTCCACATGTTAACCAAATGTTTCGTATTCAATGTTCGTGTCTACCTTGTCTGTGTGCTAAGTGCGAGTTTTTTCTACTCACGTTCTATCGTGAGCGCGTTAGGTTTTTGTATGACGTTGGTGTAGTCGGTGGCGTAATTCGCTAGATGGCGGGCCACTAATTTCATACAAAAATTGCCGCGTTCACGATTAACCGTGAGTAGAAAAATTTCGGACTAAGCACTCTGTTCGTTCACGCGGCTTTAGTTCTGGGATTTCTAGGTGGAGATTGAACCAACACCTTACACCTTTTGCTCAGTAACCTAGAAAGTACTCAATGCATCAATAAAACAAGTAAAAAAAAAGAAAAAATGGGCCAGTCAACTTTTTAAAATTTCGTAGAGCCGATCTTACAGTATTTTTTTTACAATGATATTGAAAAAAATCTACTATCTTATTTTACAATTGGCATTAAATCTCTTAATAAAATTTGCTAGCATGCGTGTTATAAGCACATGCGTCCATGATGAGTGAGTCCACATACTCGGTTCAGGACCCGAATGCATTTATATAAAAATATCTAGTCTATTATTATTAGTCTATTTGTATAAAAATATGTGAGGTTTACTTTAAACTAAATAGAAAAACAGTTTTCAAGAACAATAATATTATGTAGGTACTTATGTTTTCCGACACATGCTGGGTCGAAATCTAGTACTTTACTTAGATTCATAACATTACTCGTATATATTTACACCCAGTAAAAAGACTTATCTAATGTGTAGTCAACAAATTAATTAAAATTACGTAAACCTTAGGGCTACTGAAATTCATTTCAGTGCAATTTTACCACTATTTTCATTATCCAAGTTACAAAGGTTATGGCTGTTGACTTCAATGATTGCATCGTTTTGCGATAAGCATTGGCACAGATAAATTAAAAACGAATTTAATAAATAATGGAAAGTTAAAAAGTTATGTTATAATTATGTTTATCGTCAAAATATTTACGGTGACTGTATTAATTCTTACTGGCGTAAGCTTTTTTTTGTTTACAAATTAAGGTTTTTTTAATTATTTATCATCAGCTATTTAAATCTCCCTGCTGCTGGGGCCTACCTTTAGGATGGATAAGGAGAACAGGGCTCAATGTGAATTGGTGGGTTTGAAGACTGCATATACAGCCAGGCTGGGACCAACGGCTAAGGAAGCACGAACGGGCTCGAGATCCAAATGCTTAATTCGTGCTTAATTTGCTAGCAGCAGGAGCAGGTTAGGTTTTTGTATGGCGTTGGTGTAGTCCGTAGCGTAATCCGCTAGATGGCGGGCCGCTGATTTCATACGAAAATCGACGCGTTCACGGTCAACTCTGAGTAGCAAAAACTCGAACTAAGCACTCTGAGAACAATAGAATATTAATTGTGTTGGGCCTGAAAGGTTAAAATGTATTTTGATGTCATGTCTCTTTCAGCATAAAGTTTGGACAAAATATATACCAACGACACTGGAAGGAGACTTCGATTACGATGTTGACGAAGCAAAAGATTACGATGATCCAAGTGACACTAAATTAGTTACAGTTGTCGTAGTAAGAGTGAGTGGAAAGTTCTCTCTAACTAAAAAAAACTCTATAGTCGAATGAAATATTACCGAAGTTAAACCTGCGGGCCTACCAATGTCTTTTAGAAACCATCATGTCATAGGAACGTTATGTTTGCGTTTTGTTTTTATTAAAATTGTTACATTTTGACGCTTTTCGTACTATGGAGGCAATGATTGAACGAAGATGTCACGAAACAAGGTTACTTTATGAGGATCGTAGTACGAAATAGCATGGTAAGGTAAGCTGAAAGAAATTCTGCGCTAAGAGATGGCGGTAGGCCTCTTGCACAACACAGTAAGTGGGTGTGTTAGAAAAAAAGTTTCAAAAGAATGATAATAGAAACTATAGAATAGTTGTTGAAATTTTTACTTATTTCTAGTGAGATGAGAATTTAAATGTTGGGTAGTGATAAATTATTAGCGGTAACAATTTCCTTCCTATGGTTTTGTTTACCATTTAGTAGATAGAGACTTCATTGATCAATAAAATGAATAGCTCATAGCCGAACCTAAACATACCATACCATTTTCCATTTCAGAACAGCTTACCCAAATCAGATCAGTACAGTAGCTACGAAACTTCTAAAGAGTATTTACCGGAAAATCAAGTACAAAATACAATAGAAGATACAAGAATCGTAGAGCGAGTGAAAAACTTCAATATATTTGATTATATCGATTTCGATGATGAAAATGAGGGAGAACTGGAATTACAGGCAAAAAATGAAAAAGATCCTTTCCAAATGTTAAGAAAAAAGAAGAAACGTAAAAAAAGTAAGAAATATAGGACTTGTAAAAGTGTTTGTAAGACCGCCACTAAAAGTGTTTGTAAAAAGTTTAAATGTTCTAAAAAGAAAAAGAAATCTATTGCCAAGGCTTGCTACAAGAAATGTAAGAAGAATCATGATGATGATGATTAAACAATGCCATTCGGGATTAATTAGCTTTGTCCTACTTTGAAGGCCATCAAGTGAGAATACGTATTAGCCCTTCAGGACCATTAAGTTGAATTCCCGTTATGTTGAATTTTTTTAAAAGTTAGATTCCCACTAAGTTAGAACTATATAGAAATGAATAATTTTAAAACAGTTGTTAAGAAATACTTTTCGGATAATATAGTTAAAAAATAGCAAGTCATATAATGAATGTGTTATTATACAAAAATCAACTATAATAATATAAATTTAAATAGTAACTATAATTTTTAGTGTATAAAAAAATAATCTTCTAATCAAAATTTCTTTACTAACTACAAAATGTGTTTCTTATTAAGTTATAATACTTAAAAAAAACATGTACTTATACTTTTTATGTTTTCTAACAATTTATTAACATTTTGTTGTATTTGCTGAACTCCTCCGCCACAGTTAAAGCCGAAGGCTTTTGTAGCGGTGTGTAAATTAAATATCATGTATTTTGTAATACTTTTGATCAATAAATGAAAAAAAAAAAACTCATTATTTTGAATTCCAATATGTTCAATTTTCCATTAAGTTGAACTCCCGTTATGTTGAATCTTCTGAAATTTGAATTCTTTTATTATATTAAAATATTATTAGCTAAGAGTACCTGGGTCGCATAGCTGACCAGAAGCTTTTTTTACATTTTCGAGTTTTTTATAGGCAGCAGCTTTTTAAGGGGTAGAATTTAACCGATCCTAAACCTATTTTTTTCCGCAACCCATCCTAGATTTTAAGTCGCTCAATTTAGTAATTTTTAGTCCACCGATTTACTATAGGTATTCTCTTTTTAAGTAGGTATAACTCCTTGTTGGTTATGCTACCCTGGTACTTTTCAATCAATATTTTAATATGTTTTTTAATACAAGAATTTTGCTTTCACTTAACCTTACTGAGTCAAATAAGTACTATAATCATAATCATAATCTTTATTCCTCAGAATATGGTAACAAATTTAGATAAATAATATAAGTTTGGCATATTCTGCCTTCTTTCGGCGTGGAAGCCATTCATTCATACATTGACCATTTTATAAATTTCTTCTAATTGAACAGGGTAGCGGTAGAATCCTTAGTTCCTTAAATAGTGGTTTCAATGATCAAGGAAGTCAGCTCCACAGATTGCCCTAATATATTTTTTGTGTTTTAAGTGCTCTATGAGCATCTACCGAGTTTCCCCTGATAATGAGACCGTAACGCAAAACAGACGAGACATATCCGTGATATGCTGCCAAAGTGTTTTCTCGGTTTGCAACCACCCTTGGCCGCCTAAGTACAAACACGAATTTGTCCAATTTACTACAGGCTTTATTTATATGCTCTTTCCAGTTGAGGTTCTTGTCTATCGTAATCCCTAAGTAATCGCTAACATATTTTTGAATCACCCGTTAATTTTTCATAGCTTAAGTTGAGTGTCTTTGTAGCGCTGTTATAGGTATGAAAATGTACGACAATACTTTTGTCTATGTTTACTTGTAACTGATTGTCTCCTAACCACTCAACCACTGTCTGCAGTTCCCTATTTCAAACATCTTCTAATGTGATTTTATTTTTACATTGGTATAATAATACTCAGTAGGGATAAGTGAAAGCAAAATTCTTTCACTTCAGACGCTTGGAAAAGGTGGTTTTATCATTTAATTTCTGCGCCGAAAATCACACCGGCTTAGCGGGGGTAAACTAAGTATTTTTTTTTATTTAGATAGAACAATACGTCATAATGCTTTCCGAATCGCACTATTGACTTTTTATGTTACTCTTTATTCTTATTTTAAATAACTTTGAATTCATTATAATACTCCGTTTTGGTTTTTATTATATTATTTTAGTTCATTGAATCATAAAAACAATAACAATAAGATTAAACTATTTGTTTTAAGAATTTTATATTTAGGCAAATCGAGATTTCAGAACCTATGATTTGATTTCGGAACGTGATATAAACCATTATTTTTTAATTGTTTTTGTCTTGTACCTCATGTCAATGTCAACATTTATCGAATCGTTTTTATTGTTATTAAAGGTAATCATTTATTCCTTTTTTTAATAACTTTGAATTAAATATAATTCTCCCTTTTTTATTATTTATATCATTAAAACAACAAGAATAAGGTATATTTAGATTAAACTTTCAGCTAAAATATTTTTTTACCGGAAGTTGACCGCGGAAACAACCTAAAAAATTCCTCGCTGTTGTAAGGTGAAAAATTTTATGTTGCGCTCGGCAAAAAAGTTTTTAGCGTCTCGTACCTTTGAATCCTTCGCTTAAGTTTCAATAGAGGTAACTAGCCGCTAAATCCAACTTTCCAGCCTAGGATTACGAAGAATAGTTATTTGTTATGCAAAACAAATAACTATTCTTCGTAATCCTTCTGGTGAGAAAACCAGTCGTCCACCAGGTCGTGATACACCTGGGTGGTTCACCTAAATGTACCACTGGCACTTTTTGTATTTATAACTATTTAATTTCAAAACATCTACGGGCCGTGGTCCTCCTTTTTTTACTCCAGAATCTACTCGATCGTTCGAATACTTATTAAATTATAATATCCGAATCAATTTTCAGAAAATTCAACATAATAGGAATTCTACTGAATGGGAATTGAACATCATGCCATCCAACTTTCAAAAAATGTAACAAAACGGGAATTCAATTTAATGGTCCTGAAAAAATAAAGTTTTTATAGTTATCGTTGTGTTTATTCAAATCGAAAAATATCCTTTTTTAAGTTAATAAGTTTCAAAGATTTGCTCTACATTCAACAAGTTGACACCCAAATAGTATTTAGTGAGACACCTTAATAGTAGGTATATAATGTCACCGACCTTTTTCAAGAACCGATTGTTTGTAAATAACCGAGGGTATTTATAAACCTTCGAATTATTGTAAACGGACAATTGCATTTTCAATAAAACAGACGAGTTTTCGATTATGTAGGTAATGATCAGTATCTCTGTTATATTGTACGTATGCGTGTGATGAAAAGCATGCTTTACGCCGAATTTTTGAAATACGCAATAACGTTAACAACGAGTGCTTGAGTGTTATTAGTGCTAAATAGCAGTTTTTATAACATACAAAGCGAAAATTCATTGAAAATTAGTGAAACGAAACCTGCGGGCGAAGAAATAAATGACCAACCAGGGTTAAATAACTCTGAATTTGTTGATGAACAATTATTTAACACCTGTGCTACCAATCCATGGGCCAATCGGATGACCGCGTACAATAACACCTATACGGTAACTACGGGTAATTAAAGGTACTTATACCGTGCCGGGATTGGTGCATTTTATACGGGATCGTGCACAATTCAACGCTCTTGTTCTCGTTTCTTGATAAACTGACCGCTGGACAATGATTATTTATAAATAAGCGAAAAAAAAAGTTTTATTGCAAATTGTACGGCCTGTTTACAATAGTTCGGCAGCTTAAAAATACCCTCGATTATTAATTATAAACAATAGGTTCTTGCAAAAAGACGGTGACATATATAGTACTTGCAAAACCTTTTCGAATATGCGAAACTATATTAGTTTCGTCATAAATTCGAATGGGATTTAATTTTTATTCAATGTTTTATAATAATACCGTGTTAGTAATAAAACGGTCTGAACACATTAAAATAATATATTTCAAAGACGACAAATAAATTCTTAAGCCGTAGTCACACTGAACTGAACACAGATGTGTCATACATAGCAAGGCACAGGGACTGGATCTGTCGTGCCGTGCGTGCAGCAGCCTGCCCGCGTCCAGGATGACGTCACGCCTTGGACGAATTAACCACGTCACGCTCATGGCTCATGGTGTATAGGTAGTATAATACAGTCAACAGCATGTCAGCCTTGCTCTCGTTCACATGGGAGCTTGATTCGGAGTTTTTTTTGTATGCGATCTCAGGGCACAAAAAGCGCCCGCGCCGTGAAGTCATATGGTCTATTCCGAATCGTTAGAAAAAAAAGCGGGTTAGTGACCAAAAAGCTCTTGTGCGAATGAAGTATAACACTTACTTTACGAAAACCGCCGCTATTACCAGAGACAATAAGGGCGCTTTAAAGCCCGACGTGCTGTTACCTGTACAATCGGGTAACTTCCCGGTTGGCCAGTAGAGTTTTTTAGGGAGTTTTATTTAAAAAAGTTAATATCAAAAATAATAGAATATTAACCGGTACATATTTCATTTGAATAATAAATTATTTATGACTTTTTAATTTTGCATTTTACAATGCTATTTGTATGTGATAAATATTAAAAAAGAAAATATACAAGATATGTTCAAAGCGAGACATGAGACAAGTTGCTTTTTTCTAGAATATTTTCTTTTTTAATATTTATCAAATAAATTATTTCTTCAACCTTCAACATACCGAAAAAACGTTTACCAAAAAAAAGTCTACTGGTCATCCGGAAAGTCCCCCGATTGTACAATCGGCATCAACAAGTACAAACTGTGTAAAAAACATAACCTACCATTAAAATACGATTGAGATAATTTATGACTTAAGCTAGAAAAATTTTTTTTTTTTAAATGTAAGTACTTACGATTGTAATTTTTTTTAGTAAATAAAAAAATCGACTCCATACATTTATCATTGGTCTCCGCGTTGCTACAACTAGATACCGCCCTCATACGTTTATCTTGTGTCTGTTTTACTTTGCCAAAAATAGCAGTCTACTGATTTGTGGTCTACTGTAAGTCCCATAGCAACAGTCGGTTGGTTGAAGAAAAACGTCAAAATTGTGGTCACATTTTTTGATTCGTTGTTTGTATGAAGCGCGGTATCTAGTTGTAGCAACGCGGAAACCTATGATAAATTTATGATCTATAAACAATAAAACCCAAAAAAAAATTTAAGGAATATATTATAATATTTGTTTTGTTGCTGCGCTGCCAAGCTGCCATAGTTTTCAGTACCTACATACCTACTTAGTAAATTTTAATTGTTTCACACATACATAGGTATTGAAATATCAGTAACGAAAACGATATTTTAACTCCAGAGTTATTTTTCAGCGAGTTATAGCTTTTGAATGTAAGATTTATAATTAGTAGATAAGACCTTACTACCAGTCTTACCACTCAAGATGGGGCATTTCATGAGCATAATTAACTACATTTATTTCCAGTGAAAAATATGTTTCTACTTAAAAACTTATAGTTTTGGAACCATGCGCTGTTTAGGACATATTTCCACACTTGTCATTCTATCAGCGTTTTACATTGTAAGTATTTAGTATTTATAATTCTCGTTAAAATACAAAAATATCTTTCAGAAAATCCTACTAATATTGAAAATGCGAAAGTATGTCACTTTGTTTATTTGTTTGTTTGTACCTATTTTATGCAAAAAACTTCTGAATTTATTTGGATGAAATTTGGTATGTGGGAGTTCATGTAGTGGACTAACACAAAGGCTACTTTTTATCCCGATATTTCTACGGGACCGGGAACCGCGGGCAGCCACTAGTTATTTATAAAATTTTAATTAATTTATTGTGTTTCAGCATCACTCTTCAGCAGAAAACAATTTTCGTTTAAATAACAAACGAAAATCCATTTTGTATTCTCGAAATCCCCTGGCACTTGTAATTTTATTTGTAAGTTTGTCTGAACTATTATTTAACAAAAACATATTTACAATTATTTTCAAATTACAACCTTATTTCAATCTAAATTAGATTAAATTTCCAGCATAGAAACAATTCTGTAAAGGACTCAAAAAAAATTGACAGTATCCACTATGATAAGAATTTTGACACAGAAGATGGAAGACAATTTAATGATAAATATTATAGATATGATAACGGGAAAGAAAGAGACATGACTACTGATACAAATGATGATACTAGTGAATCTAGTGATGACAGCGAAATTACATTAGAGAATCTCGATAGAAATGTCGTCAGATCGCTATGGAAAGGTTGTTACAAGAAAGGTGTTGACAGATTCAGGAAAGCTTGCACCCGAGCTCTGAAATATGTTTGTAACTCATTCAAATGTGATTCTAAAGAAAAGCGCTATTTTGAAGTAAACTGTAAAGATACTTGTAAACATCAATTTCGAATGGGGAAGAGGATGTAATTCAAAAACTATAAACTATTTGTAACTTTTTAATTTTGCATTTTATAATGCTATTTTTATTTTATGTCAGGGCGACATGAGACTAGTTGCTTTTTTCCGGTATATTTTCTTGTTTAATATAAACTATTTGGATTTTATAAAAGATAATAAATAATGGTTTTAATATGTAACGATAGTTTAAATATTTAGGTAGTAACCAAGGACTTATCTATATGTTTTTAGGGAGGTTTATTTTAAAAAATAACAGATATAAAAAAACCACAAATTATTGAACATTCATAGGTTTTTCATTTAAATAATAAATTAATTGTGTTTCTGTCTGTATTTTTGTGTGTGCAATAAAGTGTTCTTTAACCTTAGTACTTTCGAGAAAACGATTTCCAAAAAACTATACTGGTGAACCAGGAAGTGGCCCGATGTAGGTACCAACTCTTTTGAAATAAGTAGGCATCTAGAAATAACCAGTGTACTCGTAATTACATACACAATTAATGTATTATTTACACATATGCAATATCTACATATCATTATTTCAAAGAAGGCAGTTAAAAACCAAATTTTAAATTAATCGTTACTTCTATATGCCCCCGTATGTACCCTAGATACGAGTATTAAGACCGGTAAAATATTAAGCGTTAAATTTCGCTATCTAACAATGTTTGAGTAAACACGTTGGCAGGTAGGTACTTTAAATTATTTTGAGACTTTTAGAAAATATATTTAATCTGTGTCTGAGTCGCTGTCTTCATATTTTCCCCTGTTAAACTCCTTTCTGCAAGTTTTCTTGCAATTTCTTCTGGCTTCCCTTCTAAATCGTCGTGTACATCTGTATCTAAGACAGGTGTTTCTATAAACCCCGACACAACTTCGCCTGCAGGTTTTGCTCGCTTCTTTGACGCAAAATATTTGATTTCTCCTGGTACACTGTTTGAGTTGCCTTAAACCTTCTGAAGGGTTATCTTCACTGCTATCACTTGACGATTCTGATGAAGAATCCTGTTGAATCCGTTGCGTGATATTTTTGTTTAATATTTGCCTCAATTTAGATAGCAAGTTACCTGATGAAGACTGTTGCTGAAATTGAAAATTGAAAATTAGTGACTTATGCAAGCACCTATCCAAAATACGATACTTACATATAAAAAAAATTGAAGAGATAAATAGGTAAAACCCACGACATTAGATCAGGTCTTTACTGTTTGACCTCGAGAGCTTGTGCTGCTTATAATAGCTGGGCAGTTGTTGACTGTTACACATAATATCGCCCATTTTATGAGCCCTTATAAGTTGAGACTTTTGAGGAATAACATTAAACCAATAGTCTCCTCAACCTAAGGTTAGTCTGACTGGTTAACCCTATTTAATGGTTTTTAACGTTTTGTCTATATGTTCTATTCTGTCTCTGCCTATATGACGATTAGGTATAAATTCAGTCAAATGCAAAAACTCGCTTGAGCTGAACTTTTTATCAGACCTCGATTTACTGGCCAATCGAATAACAGGTGCATACTTACACCTAAAATTATAAATATAGGTGAACCCATATGTCCAACGTCCAATTTGATATCGTTCCTAGCCCTCAAATAGTTCACGGACACCTTGCGTTCTTCGAGTCTCGTAAGTTCCTTCATAGCATTGAACCTCAACTCGTTAAGGTTTATCACTTGTTGGAGGAGCTCTGCAAACTTCATGTGGGCATCTCTCTTGGCTTCTGCGAAATCTTTACTTTCGTCGCTACTTGCTTGTACCTTAGTAAGTTGTTGAAAAAGTTAGAATAAGTATAAAAGTTTACCCTCAGGGTTTTGTAAAGAAGCTATTGACCTGAAGATGTTGTCAATTTGTAGTTAACATTAATAGGTAGAAAGAAAAAAGTTTCAAATAAAATTACAATAGCTTTCACTATTGTTCAATGTTGAAGACCAGGCTCAATGACGTGAGCTAGGAGAGGCTTATCCTCAGTGGACTTCTACGGATTAATGATGGTGATGATTGTTCAAGAAGCTACCCTAATAGCATTTTTTGTTGGCATTTGGTTGGGCCGCATGCACTGTGTTAGTTGGCCAACGGTTAGATTTGGCCATCTTTTTGAGGTAGGGCCTATAACAAAGGGCCATTGTAGGATTTCCTACATAGGGCCATTGGTTGTTTTGCATTATGGGGCCTTCTTACCCATTATCAACAGTTACCCCACAGTTGGTTAAAGGTTGGGGTTTGGTTGGTTTCAAAGTAGTATTCCAGTATCCCAGTTGTGGGACAAATATAATTAGAAATAAAAAATATAATTAAAATTAATCTCTTTTATTAATTAAAAGTTACAGACAACAAATGACAAAACAACACAAAAATTACAGATGTGCAAGTCAAATTTTAAAATGATTAGATCCAGACTAGCGACCGTTCGCAACTGTGGAGTACGGCTGTCGCCGCGCCCGCCGCCGCCGGGTGGTCGGCGGCAGTCGCAGAATCATAGGTTGATCGTACTATGTTCGGTCGCAAACGGTCGCGAACGAGCCGTCGCTCGTCTGTTATCACATAACAGTATTATTTTCCGATATACTATTACTGCTATTACTATGATGTTCATCGATAAATGATGGATTACTACTACTAGCAATATCATCATTGTTTTTTCTTAATTTACCTCTTATTTGAGATTTTATTGCATTTCGATGACGCCTCTTTGTTCTTGCAGATAGTCCAGAATATTGTGTAATAGTGTAGAGCTGCTGTAATTAATTTGATTTTGTTCTTCTGTTCTATCGTCCGCCATTTCGGTCTCTAGCAAATCTAAACCATCTGGTTATGACACCTGTTAGTTCAGATTCAGTTGCTGGCTCTGCCACCTTGTTTCTTCGCACTGCAACTGTAAACACTACGATACTGTTAACATTGATTTAGATTTACACAATCGATAAAGGTATCCTACTAATATTATAAACTAGCTGCTCCGCGCGGTTACAGCTAGTACAAAAATAAAAAGAAATTCGGAAATATTTTCTAAAATAATAATAAATTTTAAAATATATATGATATATTTATTAGTTATCATAAAATAGTAATAAAGTTCTTATTAGAAGATTCCAAAACCATATAAAATTTGTATAATAACTATGTATTTTTGTTACCTTACCTAAAGAAGAATTTATTCTATCCAGAATTAGTTTTCGTGTAAGTGTTGATCGTAATGTCGTTGGTGTGGTTTCCTCATTGGTTGCAGTTGAGTTATGTACAGATACTGGAGAATCTACAAAGTGGATTATTATTATTAATTATAAATAATAATTATTATTAATTATTAAACAACAATTATTTACACTAATACAAATAAAATAGGTTGGAGTGTAAAATTATAGTCAGCCATAGTTTCATTAGACCATTTGAAATTATTGAATTGAAAACTCTATAACTCCAAATGTAGACACAAAATAATAACTATGCATTCGCGTGATGTTACCTCAAGAATTAGTTCTGACCAGACCAGACCAGAATTGATCTGTGAAGATTTCAAGCGTAGCCGGGCCCGCACATAAACAATATTTAAATGGCGGATGGCTTCCCTGGTACACCCTTCATACAAAAATTTTCAAACCCCTTTAAAAGCCGGCTAGGTTATTAAATGACGCCATATGAATTAGAACACAATATTATGTAACCTACATACAAGTATAAACCATAATCAATAATATGCTACACTTCTACCAAAAAGGAAAGGTTTAAGTACTTTTAGGTTATGTAAGCACATTTAACTGGTAAAACTCACCGGTTTCGTAAAATGTGCGTCGTATTATAGCATACACCGGCCTATTTTCATCTAGCACTGGTTGGGACAATAAGATTTGTTATACTTTGAGTTGATTTTGTGAGGCGGCCACAGGCATTGTCGTTTTCTTGGGGTTAGCCACTCTTTACGGATATAGCCTACACTGGCGTCTTCAAACTCAACCACCTTAAACATTTTTACTTGGTAGTAACATAAACTGAAACTATGAAAAATACCATAAACGGTAAAAAATACAAACAAAAGTCCGTTGCGAGCACCTCGTTCGTTTATTCAGGGCGCGGCGGCAGCGCCAAATTTCACAACAAAATGGCTCGACTCGGCGTGGGCGCTGGTGAGTGGTGACTAGTGTTGCCAGATCCGATTTTAAAATTCCAGGAACAGTCACAAGGAAAAATCAAGATAAAAATGTTATTGGAAAAATAAGAAGATAGAATATTTCAATATTAAAAAGGAAAGACATTTTTGCAAATAAAATTGAAGTTCTCATTTTGAATCATGCATACCTACAACTTTATGCTTCAAAGAGATATTGATATTATCAAATCTAAAATATGCAACGCATAGTTTTACAGAGTGAAGGACTTTTGTTTGTATTTTTTACCGTTTTTGGTAATTTTCATAGTTTCAGTTTATGTTACTACCAAGTAAAAAAGTTTAAGGTGTTTGAGTTTGAAGACGCCAGTGTAGGCATTATCCGTAGTGGCTAACCCCAAGACAAAGACAGTTCAATAGGTAGGTATATTTTTGTAATTCATGCAAGAATAAATTCAAATCTAATTTATATTCTACTTTTAAGTTCTGTTTACTATTTAGTTCTAGATACTAGATACCTACGTTCGATTTTCTGCATAATTGCATACATATACGTTATTTATTTATTTCAAAACAAAAATATCAGGAGAATCCTTTAAAAATCACGAAATCTCCTGGATAATCACGAGATCTGGCAGCACTGCTGGTGACCGCTCGCTCACCCCACAGCCCACACCTTTCAGCGCGCACGCATTTGTATTTCAATAATAATAGAAAAATAGATACCTACCTTGTTAAAGCTAATTTATACCAAGAAGCTACCGACTTTTCTGTAGAGTTGCACAAAGTAATTCCGACATAAAATTGGAGTCATTCTATACTTTATCTTACTGAACAAAAATACCTTTAAATGCAGTTTTATAGTACCTAATATCTACCGACTAGTCTGTTTTGCGGGACTATTGTAAAAGAAAATCGTAAGCTCCTTGTGTTATTATTAAATAAATAATAATAATAATAAATAAATAATATCCGCTTATCATATCCGACTACATTAGACTCTTAGATCAGCATGTGATGCAAAAAAAAATTATTAGGTACTTTATTTTATTTTGATTAGGTACTTACCTATTTATTCAAATTAAATTATTTAATCAAAACAAACTTCCGAAAATACAAATAATTTTATTTTTATCTTTTTTTATTAATACCTTAGCACAAATGCGCTTTAAAAAACTATGCGTTCGCTATAAACAAAATATTCTGCAGCGCTTTCTTTGCTAACTACCGTTGAGCCGTATTCATTGTAAGCGGAAGGGCTTGGCGCTTTATAGCTGTTAGAGTTAAACCACACAAAATTTATGCAGCGCTTGAAAATCACTCCGTTCATTATTACGAAGCCCTACGAAGGAAATAGCTAGAATAATATTTTACTGCACTGGGTCAATGTTAATAGATATCTAATAGGGCCTACGAAAAATATACTGCATAATGCCAACAGTTTTTAACTAAAGGTAGGCAGTAGTAGCTTTGGCCTAACGTTGGTAAATGGTTGAACGTTAGGATAATATTTTATTGCATTGGGCTAATGTTATTTGATATATAATAGGGCCTACGAAAAATACACTGCAGATATGCCAACAGTTTTTAGCTAACGGTATACAGTAGTCGAATTGGCCCAACATTGGTAAATGGTTGGACGCAACGTTAATATTTTACGGCATTGGGCCAATGTTAGAATTAAGTAAGCAATCTAACTAACTATATCCCAACGGATTCCCCACTGTTGGCCAATGGATGCCATCATAAAATGCTACTAGGGTACATTGTCCTTTCTTAAATCTGCAGTAAGAGACCTTTTGCTGCTTTCATTATTATCGTTAAATTATTATTATTTCATTATTAAGTCTTCTGTAAAAGCGAAAATAAATCTAGAAAACCGTGAAAAAAGATGTGGAAAAGCCGAAGAACTACAAGAGTCTATGCGTGCGAAGTCGCGGGAAACAGTAGATATTAAATAAAGAGAAATTAAAGATGATTACCTAGGTACTTCATGTATTAAATTTAAATATATGAAGTACCTAGGTATATAAGATAAGTAAGCTGAAGTAGGGACAAGATGCAAAAATTATACATAGGAAAATGGCGAATGCGCTCTCAAGAAACTTAGAAAAATTTATAAAAAAAATATATTTGCTTACGTCTTACTTACATAACTTAAATAGAAAAGTACAAAACACGACGTAAGGAATATCATTTCAATAAAAAGCCATTCGTTCACGGTTTTAAAGTTTCATTATTGAAACATTTCCGCTGCAATCATGGATCTTGTTAAAGTTTCGACGATGTAATGAAATATTGTGTACAATTCATTTTAACCATTTTCTTTGCGAATGCTGGAAACCACAAGCTATGTAAAATCTAACGAATGTGTAGTAAATTGTCTGGGTGTGTGAGTTTTGCTCGTTTTACGTGTGTGAATGGTAGGTAGGTACTATTTGAGTGTGTATAAGTTTTGAGTCAAATCAATCAATGCAAAGCAATTGAGCAGAAAAACAGAGACGGAAGAATAATTGCATACAAACACTCCAATTATCTAGCTCACGTTAAGTTTCATGAAGAACTTATGTTATGGACTAGATAACGGATAAACATACCTACTTATATACGTTCTTTGTATCTACATACATAATATACATACTTAAAATCCACACCAAGATAAATAGACATGTCCAAACAATATTTGTCTTGATAAATATTAAACAAGAAAATATACTAGAAAAAAGCAACTAGTCTCATGTCGCCCTGACGGGATTCGAACCCGCATCCTTGGGAGTCCGGCCCAATGCACTAACCAATTATGCTACACAGACCTATGAGGAATACTCGTCATTCAAGTAATCATTTTTTAAGAAGACAATCTTTTACATTCATCTTAAACTTTTCGAAAGGCAAATCCAAAATATTATCTGGAATTTTATTATAGATACGTAGACCCATAAAAGATCCAAGGACTTTCTTTAATCGGTACCGAGGCATAATCTTTTTCTAGTATTGCGATCGTGCAAATCACCATGTTTGATATACAGGTTGATATTACGCAGTACAAAAAGAATTCAATTTAAAATAAATTGAGAAGCAGCTATCAGTATACCAATTTCTTAAATTTTTTCCCGAAGAGATGTTCTGGAACCCAGTTGATAAATGGCCCTTATAGCTCGTTTTTGTAGTATAAATATTGTATTAATGTCAGCTGCTACTCCCCACAAAAGAATACCAACGACATGATGCTGTGAAAATTACTGAAGTACACAGTCCTAGCAGTTTCTATATCAGTCAGTTGTCTGACTTTTCTAACAGCGTAGGCAGCAGAACTAAGCTTGCCAGCTAGTATTGCAATATGTGGACTCCATTGAAGTTTACAGTCCACTGTTACACCCAGAAAGACTGTTGATTCTACTAAATCAAATTTTTCATTGTTCATAACAATTTCCATGGGTACTTTCTGAACATTTGGTAAAGAAAAAAGAACGCATTTAGTTTTCTTTGCATTAAGCTGTAGATTATTATAATTAAATCAAGCTAGTACTTGCGAGAGTGTTTTGTTTACATCGTCAAAATCAGTTTTGTTCCTATCAATGTTAAATATTAAAGAAGTATCATCCGCAAACAAGACAATCTCACATACGTTTTTGGCAAAGGAAGGCAAGTCATTAATATATACTAGAAACAGGAAAGGGCCCAAAATAGAGCCTTGAGGCACGCCTAGTTTTATATTTGAGCCGGCAGATTTTACTCCATGAATAGCAACGGTTTGAGTTCTGGAACTGAGATACGACAGTATTAACTTCTGAGCATCACCTTTTACACCGTAATAATTTAGTTTCAACAGCAGCGTCCGGTGATCTACGCAATCAAAAGCCCTGGACAAATCGCAGAATACGCCAAGAGCATTCTGCGACTTCTCCCAGGCTTCAAAAACATGTTTTAAAAGAGCTACCCCTGCATCAGTGGTAGACCGTCCCTTCGTAAAACCAAACTGTTTATTATGTAAGAGATTATTTAAGGTGAAATGTGTCAATAACTGTTCCAACATGATTTTCTCAAAAAATTTGCTTAAGACGGGTAATATAGATATTGGTCTATAATTACTTGGGTCTTCTCTATTTCCTGATTTGAATAAAGGTATTACCTTACTTAATTTCATTAGATCAGGAAAAATTCCCTGTGCAATACATTGATTAAAAATTATAGCAAGAAAGGTGGCAATAGTGTAAATAACACTTTTAAGAACAGTAACAGATATGCCCCATAAGTCAGTGGTTGTTTTCATTTTAAGGGATTTGAAAGCCTTTAATATGTCCCCAGCATTAATAGATCTAAAATTAAAAAATGAACACATTCAGATACATGCTTTTCGAGCAACGAGACTGCAGACGCTGGTGAAGAGTCCAAATCAGCGGTGGTTTCTGTCCAACGATATGTTTACAAAAAATCTGCCAAAAATATTAGCAATTTCTAATTTCGAATTTATTTGGACGTTATTGATGTTAAGTGTGAAACTATTGTCACGTGGTTTAGATTTGCCAGTTTCACGCTTAATGACGTCCCATGTTGTTTTTATTTTATTATTAGAATTTTTAATTTTTGCTTTATTATAATTTGACTTTGCTATAGAACATGTCTTTTTGAAAATCTTGGAATATTGTTTGACCTATGAAACTAGGGCTGTGATTGGTTTCTCGTAAGTTATAAAGTTCATAAAGCCTGTTTCTACTTTTATAAATTCCTGTCGTAGCCCATTCGCAAAACTCTAATTTCTGGGTGCATTTAATAGTTTTGGATTTAAAGTTATTATTAAACTCATTAGTTACTAACCCAAAAAGGTTTCCAAAAAGTGCATTAGGATTATTATGCACATATGGTACTAAAGCTACTTTATCAGCTACATTATTTTTTAAAATTTCCAAGCGCTTTTGTGTTATAGGCCTGCATTGTACAGTCATAGGTGCATCAATGATATCTAATTGGTACGTCACTTTTAATCCGTAATGGTCGGATGTAATGTTTTTGACAACTAATTTATCAACTGGATCACAGTCGGTAAATATATTATCTATGCAAGTGGCTGAGTGGGATGTTACACTTGTAGGTTCAAAAAACTGATTGATTAAGTTAAACGATTTGAACACGGATCATCCATCATTTGAAACATAACTATATACTCGTTATCATTACTACCAGGCGGAATATATACAATACACAACAAAAACAAAAAACGATTTCGTAAGTAAACGGAAGCACTGACTAATTCAAAGACATGTTTGTCAATGTTTACGCTACTCAGTCCGTGCACTGGTCGCAGCTCGAAGCGCGGTGTGGCCACGTGACACGCGCCGCACTGTTTGCGGCCATCCGCTCGATCGCTTCGCAGAATGGTGAAGCCCGGGGGAACTAACTCCGCGTCGTGGATTGAACTGTTACATCCGGTATAAATCTGAATTTGATATTGAGATGCCCGTACAAAAATCTTCCGTTTTATTTCTTAACCCTCTTACATTTTGATAGTATATCTCAATGGATTGACTTGATTTCTTGGTTTGTCTTTTGTTTTTGCTGCGACTGGTTGCGTGTATCCTTGATTTTCAAAACCAAATCCATTCGCAGAATTCTACATTTACGGGCCAACTTTCTGGTTTACATAATATGTCATATAAACTTTCCGGAACTCCGATGATAAACGAGTCATAATCTCGTTCTGTCTTATGTTGTATTTTCTCTATTTTAATTTTAATTTGCTCGCTGTATAAATTTTTGACAGATCTCTCTAAATTAGTTTCCGTAGTGTTTTTATTTAGACGCCATACGTGCAGGTATTTTTTGCGTTCGGTTCCCTGAATCTCCATTCACACTTGATATTCCTCCTTTTTTCACATCACTGTTGGGGTACCTGGCTCTTTTCCTGTTAACAATCTTCCTGTTAAAACTTATGATCTGAAGAAACAATAACAATATCCATTTTTCGCATTGCATTTTCCGCAATTTTGCCATTACTACCGCCACATTTAATAGACGAAGGTTGGCAATATAAAATTGAAGATGCTCCTGATTCGGCCAACATACAAACATTTTTAAAATATTTTCAAAGCAGTGGCTGGAGAAGTCAAATTTTAAGCAAATTTGGTTTGTTATTAGGCAGAGGCACAGAACTACTAACTGAATGGAGAGTTGGCATAAAGAACTAAATAAAAAAATATCAAGAAAAGGACCCAGGCTTATCAACTTACTGACCTACCTACTGAAAATTTTACTGAAAAATGATTTTACTAAAATAACAAATAAACGGGCAAAGGGAAATATAATGAGAGACGAATTCATAATGAATTCACAAATTATATTAATTAGTGGAAAATTTACTGTTGGTAATTTTTTGGACGCCTGAGCTAAAATTGTAAGATAGGTAATAAAAAACTGCGTTAAAAAAAACCGACTTCAAAAACTAAAAAGCAAAAAATAAGCCTTTTGGAGTCGGTGGCAGCTAAGACATTTTACTTTAAGCTCCTATTCTTTTATTTTTCTTGCCTTGGCTGGCACCGACTCCAAAAGGCTTATTTTTTGCTTTTTAGTTTTTGAAATCGGTGTACATACATAAAAAAAATATATATATACTAACCGAATTGAGAACCTCCTCCTTTTTTGAAGTCGGTTAAAAATGAAAAACTGTTTTTACTTTCTTTTTACGGAAAAAGACAAAGAAAAAAGGACAATTACTTTTTTCTTTGTGTTTCCCGCTGTCAAATAAATCTAGCCAACGGGAAAAAATACCCGTTGGCCAGACTAGTCTGACCATCAATCTGACCACTGGCACTAGGAAAAACTCTTAAAATACGGCACCGCGTCCATAGTAAATTATGAATAATTTGGAGTGGATTTTTTTATAAAATTCTATTAAAACTCTTAGACCTAAAATTAAAAATGTAAGACGCAAAACTGTAGATAACTTACTAGGCATTAAGTTTTTAAAGAAAAATATACGAAATATTGTAAGCGCCAACACACGTTTTTGGAGATTTTGTACAACTTAGATGAGCTCAATAAAAAAACTGCGCCCTATTTCAAAACTTGCCCATTGCCATAGACACATTACCCGTGGTAATAACTATGTAAACTTTGTGTATTTTTTTTTTAATTATTATCATGATAACTGTCCTTGTTGGTACTGACTGGTCGGTCGTGAGACACTCTTAAAACTGTACAGTCTTATGAGACCGTCTCACGAAAGAAGTCCCACGGAATCTTTTTTTTTATTTTTATGGATGACGGGGAGACTCTTAGCCTTCATCATACCTGATGTTAAGTATTGATAAGGCTGAAGATGGAAGCGAGCCTCTCCCGGAATCCTCAACCACTGAGGAACTGGCTATCTTATCTTGAACTGCCGGAACACAACAATGCTGAAAAAATTGTTGTTATGGCGTCAGGCTTAGATAAGATGGTGGTAGCTAGCCAGGCGGGCTTACAACAAGTCCTACCACCAACCAAACTGAATACAATATGTACCCCCGCTGGGAATCGAACCCGGGACCCCTGGGTCTGATGCCGGTGGTTGTACCACTAGACCACAGAGGCGGTTAAATTATAAATTTTAAATATCAATTTATAGAAAACGTTTATATGACAAAATAAAACTTTAAGAATAAACAATTCCTAAAATAACTGTACTGGTCAACCGGGAAGTTCCCCGATCATACACAAATATACAATGAAGTATTTAGTTTTCCCGTTGTCTTTAATTAAAAAAAACCTGCTGCTACTACCCAAAGTAGATACTATATAAAGACATTTAAAGCCACTAGACCACAGAGGCGGTTGAGTTACTTAAAATAAAATGTGGTTTGCTTAACCTCATAGTAATAGCTTATTTTCGAATGTTAAAGGCGACTTCAGCGCCACTCTCAGGGATCTCTTTTCGTATGACAAACTAAAAACAACACTAGAAAATGTCAGTAGAAAATATCTTACAATAAAATTACAACTTCTTAAAAACATAGTTTATTAACTATTTTACATTAATTCAAACTTATTATAATAATAACAGTTTGTATAGCAAGAAAATTATACTAAAAGTAAATCAACACATTTTTTTTTAATGCTTAGACTGAAATAAGCTATTATACACTTACAGATTTAGTTTTTTTTTTAAACGTCAAGTTTCTTTAAGTCTTCAAGTCTTATTTTGTAAACAATATTTAGTATATATTTAACTCAAAACATAATTTCATGCTATATTTAGTTAGACCAATAAATCTTAGTTTAGACCAATAACTTGGCACCAATAAATCAAAACATTTGTGGAAAAAACTGAATCATATTGACTAATATTTTGGCTGACTGGATGTAAAAGAGCTCCAAAACGGCCATATTTTTCTACAATTTCTAGCTTGTTCTTCTTATTGTATGAGGATTAGTTGCCATCTCTGGTGTCAGAGTTTATCAAGCCGCCTATAAGGCTTGGCTTAACAACTGTTTTCTGATGACAAGAGCTGTAATGCCACTTTACGGTCGCCCATCCGACACCTGACTGAATTGAAATTTGCTTAACAAATGTGATTGAATACAACCAATCTATCAAGCACCACCATGAGAGACAACTATTGGTGTCTCATGCTGACTATATGCTAGAGCAAGTTGCATATATGTCGGTCACACATTTGGGAGCACCATAACAAATTCTTGCAACATGTGAAGCAGCCATTAAGATTGTTTACAAAAGAGACTCTCATAACTTCTATAATTGCTAGACTTAAAATATTCTACGTAGCACTTTGTCTGTAGTTTTTAGTGTCCAATATTTTCTTGCCACACATAGCACATATGCCTTTTTTATATGCACAAGCTTGACAGTAGTGAGAACCGACTTGATGAACTTTTGTCCTGCATATTCTGCAACATTGAGAAGTTTTAAAATATTAGTGTTTATTTGAGGTACTGAAGCAGTTGTATAGACAGTAAATTGTAAATAACTAACTTATTTCATTAGATTTGTTAAGGAATTTATGGTTGTGTTTTAACAGGCTATCTACAATCTTAAAATTACAATTCTGTTTAGTATTTTCATTAACCTTTTTAGGACATATAAAACTGACTTTGTACTCAGATTGACGCTAAGAACTTTCTGTGTTACATATTAGTTGATCGACTGATAGAATAAGGCTAAAATAGTTCGCGATTAAAAGAACAACAACTCACTTGCATTCTTGGAATTTCGCTGTGTAAGGATTGTAGCGACCTTTTTTTGCGGTCAAAGCTTTATTTTCACCAACTTTTCTACCCCCAGACTCCACTGTATTTCTCGCACCGCTTTTCCAAGGGTCAGGTGTGATCACCCGGCCTAGTTTCTTCTCGCATTTGTCACAAACCATTGTTGTGCTTTTGGTTCCAAAACAAACAAAATAAAGATAACCTCCAAATGTTAAACACGATAACTTCTGTACTAATATAATTCGTATTGTTTATATTATGTACTTATATAGATAAAAAAAGTCTTATTTATATAAACGACTGACTACATAATAATTTGGAAGCAATAATTTTTTTAATTTACAGTAGAAAAACATCAATACTGACAGTGACATTTTAATTTTTGATACTTGTTTTTTGACATTGACTTTTTTTAATTAGTCTGTTACCTTTTTTTTATTTATTTTTTTATTCGTTCATAAGGACAGGCTAGGGTCATAGACCATACTGCCTCGTCATTAGTAAGTATCTTTTCTTGAGTGAAGTTTTATAAATCGCTACCCTATTATTGCTTTGTACTAACTCCACTTTTTAGGTATTTTGTGTTTGAATGTGTGTGTTAATGTAATCATAATCATAATCATAATCTTTATTTGCAATTAAACATGGTATATAAAAGATGTCACAGATAATAATAAGTACAAAAACATGTTTAGCCAAAATTAATTAGCCTGCAAAATATACAATTTATTAAATAGTTCACTTAAAATATTTAAACAAAAATTAATATTAATAATTGAATTTGTTTAAATAGTATTAACCTAATAATTTAATGTTTAATGTCAAAAAATTCTTTTAGATTATAAAAAGTATGCAAGCCTAGCCATGTCCCCAATTGTCTTTTAAATTGAATAATATTTAGAGTCCTAAATTCCTTGGGTATTTTATTAAAGATTGATATACACATGACCATACAGCTTTTGTTATACTGCATTGTTATTGGCGTTATCTGAAGTACTAATCTATTCGGATCTCTAGTATTTCTTGGGTAGATATCACATGCCCTTTTAAATAAATGCTTATTCTGCATTACAAATACGCATACATCGAAAATATAAAGAGATGTCAGAGTCAATAACTGCATTTCACCGAATAGAGAACGGCAAGAAAACCATGGTGGAACCCCATATAAAGCTCTTAGACATTTTTTTTTGAGCAATTAAAACTCTGTTAATATAGGAACTATTGCCCCATATCAACAACCCATAGCGTAAGATGGACCCAACATAAGCGTGGTAAGCAGCTATCGCAGTATTTAAATTTGTTACAGCTCTGACACACTTCAATGCGTACACAAACTTATTAATTCGGGAACAGACATTATCTATATGTATTTTCCAATTTATGTCATTATCTATGGTTATACCCAAAATTTTATTTCATTTACTTCGTCAATATTTATTTCATTATACACTCATTTGCAAAAAAAACGGGCGATTTTGATTTTCATTCATCTTTAAAAAGATACAATACCAAAAAGGTTTCAATCGTTTGTACACGTTACTGGCCGGTTTTAAAAATGCTGTGGTATTTAAAAAAGTACGTTCTAAATTCAAATTTTCATTTGATGCTCATTTCTACAGAAAACCCCTTTTTATCCTACATTTTTGGCGCGAAGTTTCAGAAGTTAACATCGACTTTCATAACTTTTATTCAATTTTTATCGATTAATTTCATATCCTTGACTGTCAAAGCTTTATTTATTGCTGTTTGGCTGTATCAAAAATGGTAGATAAAGTGGTAAAAGCTACCAAAATTATCGCGCTGCTTGAAGAGGGTTGCAGCCAATGTTTCGTGGCTAGGAGGCTAAATGTTAGTCGCTCGACAGTCCAAAGGACCTGGCAGCGATATCAGGAGACTGGTTCCGTCGAGAGAAGGCCTGATTCTGGAAGAAAACCATGTACCCAACCACGGGATGATCGTTTTCATGTGAGTCGCGCATTGAGAAATCGCAAATCTTCGTATGTGGATCTTAAGAACAACCTCCAAGAAGTAAGAAATGTGCATATTAGTCTATGGACGGCCAGGAGGAGGCTTCTCGCTGCCAATATACGCAGTCACCGCCCGGCCCGCGGCCCCAAATTACTCCGTGAGCACAGAGTTCACGGGCTTAGGTTCGCTAGAAATTGTGAATCATGGACTCAAGAAGAGTGGAATAGGGTTGTGTTCTCTGATGAAGCCAGGATATCTCTGTTCGGTGAAGATCGACGTCGGCGAGTGCTAAGAAGACAAGGAGAACGCTTTGCAGAGGCATGTTTCGAAGAAATCACACCTTATGATGGGGGCTCTGTTATGTTTTGAGCAGGAATAAATTCAATGGATCGTACAGAGTTAGTCTTCATTGAAAACGCCTCACTAACTGGGCATCGATACATAACGGAAGTTCTAATTCCTCATGCACAACCCGCATTGGCCGCTCTAGGTGAAGACTCGATTTTTATGGACGACAATGCTCGCGCCCACCGATCCCGCGATGTTAATGCGTATGTGCAAGAGGTCGGCATTCGTCGTCTGGATTGGCCAGCTCGAAGTCCCGTCCTCAATCCCATAGACTAGAGCATGTCTGGGACGTTCTGAAACTGCGTGTGAGATCAGTACACCCGGCTCCGCAGACCATCAGTGAGCTGAAGAATGTGATTACTGCGGAGTGGGAACGTATTCCGCAAGCAAGTATCCGGGATATACTCGCTAGCATGCCCAGACGAATTCAAGCTGTGATTTTAGCTAGAGGGGGTCACACTCGATACTAAACATTTATCTGCTTTTACTTTATTAAAGAAAAACAAACAATAAAACTTTTTTATTTTTATTTCATGAGTATATGCACTACTAGCGAACATACACTACTAGCGAGGTTTAGCGTTATTTCCCATAAATTGTATCTAAATTTTATGAAATACTGATGAAAACGATTATTTTCTTATTAATTTACCAAATTGTGAGGATAAAACTACCTATAATTATCAAACAAAGCAATTTTAACATTTGAAATGGTTAATTGCTTAGGTGCCCGTTTTTTTTGCAAATGAGTTTATTTAATGTCAAGTTTTATATTTTTATATTTATTAAATTGCATGTACTTTGTTTTCGTCAAGTTTATTTTTAGATTATGCATATCAATAAATTCAATAAAAAAAATTAAAGTCTTATTAATGTAATTTTCATGTTCCGTCACTGTTTTATTAGAAGTCACTATTATAGAAATATCGTCAGCAAATGCGATGCATTGGTAATTAACCAATTGTATTAAAAATGTCATTAATATAAATTATAAATAGTATCGGGCCCAATACGCTGCCTTGTGGCACACCACATTGATTGAGCTTATATTGAGATGGACATGGTACAATTTCATTTTTGTTATTTAGTTTTTCAACAACTACACATTGTTTTCTGTTGCCTATATATGACTTTATGCACTCTACCGCATGACCTCGTACACCAATCGATTCCAGTTTTTTTATTAGCAGTTGGTGCGAAACATGATTAAATGCTTTTGACAGATCTACAAATATACTAGTTGTCAATTTTTTGTCGTTAATACCTGTCAAAATCGTTTCCATAAGTTTATGTATTGCCAAAGTGGTTGACTTGTGTTTTTGGAAACCATATTGGTCTCTATGTAATTATGGTACTTATTACAAAAGTCAATCAATTGCCTATACATACACTTTTCAAATATTTTAGAAACACTGATGTTTTTGCAACAGGGCGATAATTATCAATTAAGTCTCTATCTCCTTTTTTAAACAAAGGTGTTATAATTGTATGTTTAAGCAGTTCTGGAAATACACCGGTAGAAAACGATAGGTTTATTAAATGAGTTAAGATGCGAACCAATTCGTTTACACAACCCTTTAAAACCTTAGTACAAACTTCATCATATCCTTCGGCTTTGGTGTTTTTCAATGACATTACTTCTTTTCTTACATCTATTTCACTAACAGGTTTTAAAACAGAGAATTTAGTATTTGATGTTGCTTCATATCTTTTTTCATATTGTTGTTAGATTCACCGTTGGATAAATTTACGAAATGATCATTGAATGCTGTAGCTATACTAAAAGGATCTGTCAATGTTGAGTTATTAACATTTATTTTACTTATATGTTTAAGTGAATGTTTTGGGTCAGTCAATTCGTTTTTTATTATTTTCCAAGACGCTTTACATTTGTTATCACTTTTATTAATAAAGTCAATATTGGATTTTCTTTTAGAGTAAAAAATACATTTTTTTAACAATTTTGAATATCTTAGGTATTTGTCCTTATTGAACTGTGTTTTATTTTTGTAGTATTTATATCTAAATTTTCTTTTATTACGTTATACGTTATACGTTCAGTAACAATGTAAGAGTCGTCTGATTCTAAATCTTTAGTCATAATGTGAGAGTCACTGTAATCTTCAGAGTCACATGAGGATGATATTGATGGTGGTGTAAGGCACGATATTTTTGAAGGGGTCGCGTCTAAATTATGCGGAGACTCAATTTTTGTAGGCGTTTTTACATTTTTTTTTCGATTTCTTAAAGTTATATTAGTATTATCAGAACTTGCAGTCATAGTCTTGATTTGTTTTGTTGTGCAAGTAGTACATTTCCAACCTTTGTCCATGATTCGATATAATTTTTCCGAAAGTACAACACAATCAAATTCGTACCGATTATTACACTTAGTGCATTTAACAGTATCTCGAAGAGTACATTTCTTTATTATTATGTAGTAATTTTTCTGTACTACCGATCGGATTGTAAAATATTTGTATATTCACTGAAATATGTGAAATGTATTGTTTTGGTCTATATCCAAAACACATTTTAGTCCGATTTTAGTACAATTTATCAGTGATGATATGAACGAAATACAAAATGTTGAAATGTACTATATACATAAACAGTTTATTTTGAATCTGATGGTACAAAGCTATATTAAGAAATTATTGCACCTTGCTTTGTTCTATATCCAACCATGTAAATTTATGAGGAAGGTACCTACATGCTAAATAAAGATGAGTGAAAGATATATTATATTACTTTATCTACTCCCAGCATGGGTATTTTAAAATAGATACTATTGAATTGAGGCAACTAAGGCCGCCTACATATTGGTCGGTAGGAAAAAAATATGGACGTTCGAAAGCACTTATCCATAAGTCTATTTGAATAAAAATCTTTGACTTTACAGCATTTTACAATTTCGAATTTGTATAACTTTTTAAAGAACTGTCTCAGTTATGCTGAGCGAAATGCGTTTACTATTTAATTAATAAGTATTCATTCCTTATTCGACCAGGGTAGGGTACCTGATACTCAGAATATCCGAACGGTATTCGCTGAATGTTATAAAGGTCTACGCTCTGTCCTCGACACACCAAGATGATGAAGTGGAGGCTATGTATGAGGACATTTGTAGAGCCATGCATAGCCACAAAACTCACTACACCGTTGTGAAGGATGACTTACTTGAATGCTAAGTTGGGGAAACGTTGCAGTGACGAGTTGAGAGTGGGGCAATTTGAAGTTGGGCAACGGAATGACAGAGGCCAGATGCTGGCCGACTTTATGGAGAAGAAAAACCTCTTCATGATGAACTCCTGCTTCATAAAGCCGGAAAGCCGAAAGTGGACCTGGATCAGCACAGACGGTAAAGTTAAAAATGAGATAGATTTTATCATGTCGACGAAAAGCAAATATTCAGTTATGTCACTGTGATCAACACCGTCAAGACGGGGAGCGATCACCGAATGGTACGTGGCACGTTGAACATCAACGTGAAGCTGGAAAGATCGCGGCTGATATAGTCTACGCTCCGACCATTACCGGCCCATATCCAAAACCCTAAAAGCTTTTCACTCGAGCTCCAAAACCGCTTCGAAGCTCTTGAGAACAGCATAGATGTGTACGATCTATACAACACGGTGGTGGATACTGGTCCGTACGGTAGAGTCCAAGTACTTTAAGACCCGCCGTCCCAAATTTAAGAAACTTTCCGACCACACACTCTTACTCATGGATCAGAGACGTGAAATGAGGCTTCAGAACTCAGCGGTTGTTCATCGTTATAGGCAGCTAAATAGACAGATCTCTGTCTTTGACAAGCTATCTTCGCCAATTTAATACGAACTGTACTACGCTATCGAGCGGAAAAAGGCTCCAAAGCGTTCGCTAGAGATCTGTCTATTGGGCAAAGCCAGACGACGAAGCTTAAAACTGACGACGGTCGCATCATTTCTACAAAACCTGATTTCTATGGACAGTTATATATGACACCAGCTGTTGAAAGCCAGGCTAAAGACCCCAGAGCCAAGCTTACCCGACACTTCACCGAAGGTAGATCTGCAAGGATTTAAAGATTTCGATAATAAATTTATTATCAAAGAGTTAGCAATAGCCTATTGGGACCATACACGAACATTTCTCATTAAGCCGCCCTATGCGTATAGGACTCTGTCAAAAAAAGAAAAAAAGCAAGTACAATGGATGGAAAAGGATCGCGGTCTTACTTGGAGTGAAGGTTACATTGATCATTATGAATTTAGAAAGATAGTGATCCCATACCTAAGCGGCAAATAATATTCATAAAAGGATTGGAAAAAGTTATGTCAAAATTGTGAAATAATAGAATTAGGTGAAAAGGGTTGTCCAAACTTTTTAAAATTATATAATGATTACTGTAATAACGATAATGAAGTAGTTTTTTTTATTAAAAAAAATGTGTGCTTTAAAAAACGTACTATGCCTAAAAACATGGTGCTATAATAATAATATTAATAATTTTATTTGACTTTTTTGTATTGAAATTGTCCTAGTTTAGTAACATTGTACGAGAAATATTCAACTTCATTAAATATTATAAGCTGTTTATTTAAACCATAGTAAAGTATGTGCTCTAAAAATGTATTGTGTAGTATCCAATACTAGGTGTCGACAAATTAATATTCTTAATTATTAATAATAATTGCTGTAAATTAAAGCATAAAATATGAGAATAAATAGTTACGACATAAAATGAGTGTCAAAAAGCAATCAGACAAAAAGCGACCTTCCGTCTGTAGACATAAGCTCGCAATTCGCTTGGCCTCTGGCGCACTATCGTTGTCCCGTTGTTTAGCTACTTAAAAATAGCAAAAAAAACCGGTATAAACCGTTTAATTGACTCAAAATCTTTTAATTTTCCTCTTTCATGAAACCGCTTTTTTTAAGGTTTGGGGCGAGCCAAACCTTATTGAAACAGTTTCTGTGTACTCGTGGCCATACCGGTTTGAAAATTAACCGGATAAACATTCCTGATTAGTTGTTCTGCTTTTGTTCAATCACAATGGTGATAGCAGAATAGGCTGAATGCAGCCTATTCTTCAATAACATAATTTTTAAAGGTATTGTTGTAAAGTTATCTTGTTGCTTGAGCTTCTTTGTGTTGTTGTTGTCTTTGTAGCGTTAGGAAAAGGAATAGATAGAATATTATATTGTTTCTAATCGTCTTTTAATACAAAGTACATACTTTTAATATTATTAACCAAAATAAATTGAAGTGTTTGATTTGAGTGTGCAGATAAATAATAGCTTTTATTAGTCTGTAGCAGCTACGTAGGGTCGGGTCAGGGATCTGTAGGGTTCAGTGTGCTCGTTATGCTGCGTCCACCCCGGTCAACGAAGGCCAACGAACGACATCAGGCGTTGCGCGTTTGTGGCCTTCAAATGTCAATCTGAAGCTAAGTAAAGGATCACTGGGAGCGTTCACATTCGCGTTTTTTAAATCGTCTCATTGAGATATAAGGTAAAACACAACCCCTTGGCTGGCGTTCGTTGGCCTTGGTTAGCCCGGTGTGGCGCGTCTACATTAGCGGTGATTTTCGTGGTACCTAAGTCAAAGTCAATATCATATTCAGTCCAGGCTGTTACAAGCACTTATGAATGTCAAAGAAGCTACGCCATCGGTTCACAAACCCTACGGGCAAGAAACTCGTCAAGACCCGGCAAGAAATATTAAGATAAGCAGACTGAAGTAGACCCATTTCCGCTGGTGGCACCCCATTTCAATGCGATTTTTTGCCTAAGTGTAAACAAGTATCTACTGTAGTACTACTAGTACGAAGTATAGGGTTAAAATAAACAAAACCATTGTCTTTATCAATATATTAATTTATTTATTCGTCTGGACTGAAGTGTAAGGAAACTAGAAGGTTTTCTAATTCTGAAAAAGAAAAGAAATAGGTAGATACATTACCTACTTATGCCTTTATTTGTTGATTTCACTATTACCTACTTACTGAGTAGTAATAGATAACTTTGATATTTTAAAGTAGCTTGTCCCTTATAAAAATGTTTTAATTCGTCATTTGCTAGCAGGAAAACGGTGTCTAGAGAACAATAGAATATCTATTGTGGCTTATAACCTGGGACCTGAGAGGTTAATCCTGGCTATCTACTAATCTTTGTGCCAAATTTCATTCAAATCCATTCAGTAGTTTTTGGGTGAAAGAGGAACAAACAAACAAACTGAAAAAATTTCGCATTTATAAATTAGTAGGATAGGATAGGATTAGTGAAATGACGTTATGTAGGTATGGTAGACTTAAGGTGGATGCGCACTTCTCCCGGAATACTCATAACCAATGAGGAAATGGTTATTTTTTATCTTTTACTTCTGAAACTCAAAAAGACTTGCATTGTTTGTTTTTACCCACGAAGTGAAGGACGGAATGGAACGGAGGCGGTAGGTATATGCGTTTGGGGTTAGAGGTTGCTTGTTTGTGTGTTTGTATGTATGTCTGTCGATTTCGATGCGATTTTTTGCATTCGAAAGGTGTTATTGTAGAGCAGGTTCTTATTTAGACATGTTTCAAGGTGGTAGACCACCAGGACGCTGCAGCAATCAGAAAACAAATAAAAAACAACGGGTTGCACTCCGGGAGTGCCGGCAGAAGTGAAAACCGCTTAAACGAAGTGCAGCAGGAGCAGGCATACATTTTCGCCGCGCGGTAGAAATAGAGGGGGATATTATTTCCTCTCCTACGCCGCGCCGGCGCTTTGGTCTACTCTTCCTCCGTCTTACGAATTTTCGATCAGGGTCACGTGTCCTGAGGCGACTTTAACATTTTTTACCCATCAAAAATTGTTTATACTCTGATGTGCACAACGCCACTAAAGAAGTTTTCACTTCAAAAACCAAAAAACCTAACAAACCACATATAATTTATCGAACTCGGAATCTTTCTACCCGAAAATAATACAGTGTTCTTACCACTAAACCTAATAAATTATTATCAAAAAGTTTTTTTCTGCTTGAGAACGTAGTTTACATACATACTTACTCAAAGTAATCTCTTAGGAACCTGAAATAATACATTAGTATTTATTATTAAAGACTGTCTCTCGAAAGATGGTAGGTACCTTAGCTGAGAGGCGCTGTAGTCGCCTTCAACATTCGCAAATAAGCTCTATTAGGTAATTCAAATCCTAATCCTAACTAATATTATAATTAATGTGAAACTGTGTTTGTTTGTGTCGTGCCGTGTGGTGACGGCCTAAGAATACAGGTGTCACCACTCCTTTACATGCCAAGAGTCGACTAAGAGGCTCGACGCATTGAACACCTGTGCGAGAGAAGGAAAACTTGAAATAAACCCTCTACCAACCCGTCTGGCCACCGTGGTAGCAGTAGGCTAATAGCCTCTTATGAACCAATAGGCGTGAGCTAGGAGAGGCCTATGTCCAGCAGTGGACGTCCACAGGCTGATGATGTGTGTTGGTTTGTCCTTCCTTCACGCCGTAACTAAGCAACCAGTCGACTTACGGCCGGTTTCAATAATCTATTCCTAACAAGAGATCTTGGTTACATTACTTAGCAACCGCTGTTATTTTAAATGATTTTGGGCTGATTAACAACAATATCCAGGCAACAAAGCTCTAGTAATCCTATCTCTTAACGAGGATAGGTTATTGAAACCTACCATTAGTTTTTGCCATAGAGTTAGTTAAGGACGGAGAGTAACATAGGCTGGTTATATCCCGATATTAACACGGGAACGGGAACCACGCGGATGAAACTGAGGGCGGAAGCTAGTATGTAGATAATTTAAGCTCCAGCTAGTAATATTCTTGTGATTGTGACACGGACTCTACACCAAATCTCATAGATTTGATAAATAAATATTTCTTACACTCACACCAATTAAATTAGCCCCAAAGTAACGAAACGAAAGAGAAATCTTGGTGATGAAACAGAGACAAGTGAACATCATTAAAATCAAACTTTGGCACAAAACAAAACACAATCAGCAAAAATTGACGACCTCCGTGTTTCAAGGTGTCGCCTACTCTGAGGTCCCGGGTTCGAATCCCGGTAGGGGCAAATGTTTGTATGATGAATACTGAGCATTTGTACCTGAGTCATGGACGTTTATATCTATTTCTACACATAAATACTTATATTTGTAAAAATATATGTATTTATATCCGTTACCCTAGTATCCCAATCTTTCTTATTTTAATTTTTTTTATAAACTACATATATTATGGTGTTAGTTCTATAATCAAGTCCTTTTATATCTTTCCTATCATATCCTACTATCTCTATATATAAGGCCCGTGTTATCCATTCTAATGTTCATCCAGCGCCATGAGCATAACACCTACAGCCTTCACTAATAGCTTCAAAAATCACAAAAAAATGAAGTCGGCTGGAAAAATATAATTATTTTTTTAAATTGACCTTATCAAGGTCAATGGTCAGAAAAACTTTTTCGACGTAGCACGCGCTTAAGTCCAGTAATTTTATAAATGCGAAAGTTTGTGTGGATGTTTGTATGTAGGTTATTCTTTCACGCAAAAACTACTTAACCGGTATGGATGAAATTTGGCACACACATAGAAGATAGCCTGGATTAAAACATAGGCTATGTTTTGTATCCCGATATTCCTACGGGCACGGGAAACACGAGGTGAAGGCTAGTTCATTGTATTTTTTTTTTTAATTTAACTTTTGATCCAATATTTTAGTACTTTAGAGAGTGTATCCTTCTGCAGTTACTTACGTATTTCAGATGCAATTTCTAAAAAAAACATTGAAATTATAGAATATATTGGTTCGATTTGATAGACGACTTCTCTTATTCAATTTATTCATGTGTTAAATATCAAACTGTACTTACGCCTAAATTCGCACGATTACCAGCGTTTCCCTGTCAATAAATTTAAATTCTGTGACACCAAAATATTCAATGGCGCCATCAAATAAATCAAACAAAATACAAAAGAAAGCGTCACACACCTTCAACTGGGTTCGAATCCAACTAGGGGCAAATATCTGATTGTATGCAAGAAAACTCAAAATCTAGGAATTCAAAGACTTATATGGTACATACCAATCCTATTCTGATAACCTGTTGGATTAGATGATTAAATTAGTAAAAAATATGTAACCTTATGAGATTTATGGCTAAGCATTATAAAAATACTTTGTATACACAATGACTGCCACGAATTTCGAAGTCATGTTAGAATATAAAAATACACTTAATACAAAAGAGAACTGGATAATTCCAAATTATATTAAACTACCGCCGTCTGCGGTTTCAACCGCATGGTTCCTGATCCCGTGGGAGTATCGGGTTAAAAGTAGCCTATGTTTTTATCCAGACTCTCTTCTATCTGTGTGCCAAATTTCATCCAAATCGGTTCAGTAGATTTTGCGTGAAAGAGTAACAAATAAAGAAACTGACATACTTTCGCATTGATAATATCAGTAGGATAAGAAGGATGAGCTGTGTGGTTACCATGCATACTTACGGCTAATTTCTTTAACTGTGAAAAAAGGTAGTTGATCGTTATAAGACATCCAATATGTTATTCGAGATAGTTATTACCAAGGCTAGCTTTGTCATTTCTGTGTTCTTCAATTTTTTTGCCTTCTATTCCTTCCCCGACCTGACATTTAAGCAAATGAACCCTTCGTCACAGTCTAATTAAACACCAACAGTCGTTGCACTCAGTCGATATGACGCGCTCCACAATGCGCGCCGCTCGCTGGTATAGCCACATGGTCGGCCCCTCGATTTCACTGGTATTCACTGGTAAAATAGTTCCGGACGTGAGTGTACCAGCACGTATTTGTGTGAGTGCGCCATTTCAGCCGTTTGTAGGCAGTGTAAAGACTGTTAGACGGTGCAAACCACTTTTTGCTCTCACGAGAGACATAGATGCCCTTTACTTGCGACGGCCAATTTCGTCCATTCATTAATTCCATTTCAATTTCAGTTAGACTTGTTGAGGATAATGGTGAGAAAAAGCGGAAAATTCGATTCACTTATTACTTACTTCATCTATACTTGGTTCGTTATCACCAAAGCCTCCCGATGTATCTTCATTTGCAATTTCAATATTATCCTGGTCAAGGATTGTATCAAAAACTGCTTCAAGCTTGCGTTTTGGCCAAACATTGACAACTGGCATTTCTTCTGATTCATCCGATACAGAAAAAGAATCATCGTCATCGTCAACTAGATTACATTTTAGAACATTTATTAAACGGTTCAGCCCTGCAGCGTCCGGTGCTCCAGATTTGACTAATTGTCGATGACCAGTGTATCTCTGCAAAAAATTGCCGATGATAAAAAAAACCAAATCAGCAATGCCTAACAGTTGGATGTTGAAGTAGTTATGAACTTCTATTTATCTTCAACGATAATTGAGAGTTTTGGAATGCATCTTGTAAATATGTTTTTACATATGAATAAAATAGTAGAGTGTGGTAGAGGTGTTTAAAATGGTGGAGATATCATATCTCTACTATCACCAAAATCTTTACGATTGAGACAGCTCATTACCAATAAACATGTTTTCTTTATTTCTTTCTCATTGTAAGGGTTGTATAAAACTGAAGTAAGAAAAGTTAAAGTCCCTAAAATCAAGGTCACTCAAATACACGTACCAATGCAATTGAATCTATCTATATTGGCACTTTGTTAATAAGTAATGACTACATCTTTCTACTGCTGTTTATAGTCGTTAGTCGTAGTTGAGCGTAGTCAAGTATTAAAATGTTGAAGTCACACAAACAAACTGATACCACAACCTCAATCTTAATATGTATTTAAAACTTACAGCATAGTTTAGTTTGAAAAACATAATTAAGAAAATTAAATACTGCACTTTCATTTTGATTTCACTTCAAGGTAACGAATTCAACTGATTGTTATTTTCATTCTAATCGTCATTGAAAGGTGACATGTAAAATTGATTATAAGAATTAAATTGCCTTGTAAGTAATTTGTAATACTAAGATAACCTTAAATAGGTAAAATTGATATGTAGGTAATAACTTGTTTCGACAACAAATATCGAAGATGTTGTAATTTGTACATCAAATAAATAAAAATTTGTTAATTATCAACCGTAACTGTAAGATGCAATTAAAACAAGCGTAGTCATCTAAAAACCTCTTTATATTGAGCAATATTATTGATCAGTGTCAGTATTCAACTAGCTACAATAGGAATATCGTTAAATTTTAAAAAGATTTTACTTTTAATTAATGTGCATAAATGTCCAATTTTTTTAGATTAAGTTATTTGCTATGAAACAATATGATACAATTTTTAATACTGACATTTCTAGGTCTTCAACATTACAAGCTCAACACTGTAGAAACAAATCTACATTTTCTAACACTAATACAATACAAGATAAAAACTATAACAAAATATTGCACAAAACCAAAATTCATTAAAATCTTCAAAAATGCTGCTAACTTTGGCTAGGTAGCTTATCATTAGGGGATGTAGTTCGGATGCTTTCCGGCCTCATATTTGGCTCAACATCTTGGCTTGGTTGATTCATTACTTCGCTTTGAGGAACATATTCTTGGCTTGCTGCTTCAGGCACTTCTGCTTGGGGAACATATTCCTGATGTTGACTTTGATCATAAGCTTGGTCACCCTGGTAAGTACCATCAGCAGCGTAGTTCTCGTACTGACCCTCATACTGTGCATTCGGATCTGCATACTGCTGAGGATAATCCCCGTACTGTTGATTGTCATCGTATTGTTCATATTGCTCTCCAGTATAAGCTGGTTGCTCATAATTCTGTTCGTAATTCTGATTCTGATACTCAACAACTGCTTCATTCTCAGTATAGTTTCCGTAATTCCCATTATTATAGTTTTGTTCGTCGCTTTGATATTGTTCAACGGTTTCCACTTCCATTGGTTTATCTATAGATGGCTGTGGAAGCTCTCCAAGATTTTCAGTTGTATATTCTTTATGTTCTTCATTAACTGGTTCTTTGTATTGATTATGCGTTTGTTCTTCATTTGGATGACTTAATATGGAGCTTCTAGACTGCTGTCTACTGACTGCTCTGCTTGGTTGGATGTCAGCTGTATATTGCTCTCCTGGGACTCTTCCTTGGTCTGTGAGTCCGGTGTATCCGGTGGTGTTATCTCTGGAATCGTCTGGTCGGGTATCGGCTTGGGTATTTGGTACATTTCGGTGGGTTTTGGATGAGTGCGTGGGTGGTGCTGGAAATAGTTTAGATATTAATTTATCATGAAAACTATGTAAAACCTGCTATGTAGCAAATGTTTGACACATATGTTTTTAACATCTACACAATCAAAAACACATTTTTGAAAACATGCTTTTACCATCGTTTAGGAATTTGTGAAAACCATAAATTTGATTTTCATTGCATGTCGCTTTTAATTTTAACATTAAAGGCTAGTAATAGGTACCTTCTCTTCCATACCCTGGTTGGTTTATTATGTGTTTAATTACTTTACCTTGATAAGTGCTAGTTGTGCTCGGTGCCGGCTGCAGAGATCTCCCCAGTATCTCTACTTGATGCTGCAGAGTGGCCAGTTCTTCCCTGTAGCACACCACAAACGTGACAACACTCACACACAAGTGCCACACAAACTTACAACTACAGAAGAGCACAGATCAAGTTATAATATTAAGAATGTAAAGAAAAATATTTCATGCATTAGGTACTATCCTTGAAATCTCAAGACTCGAGATCTTATTCTTGTATCCTCTAAATCGTAACGACATAACATTGATGATCGTAATGATGATTATGATCATTTAGATACGCATGATCAATCAATATTTGATTTGTTAAGATAAAGGTATGGTTAACATCAAAGTTACATCTATCTATATTTATCTACAACAAGCAGTTGTGTATGACGCAACTCAAGGTAGACGTACAAAAGTCTCAGTGCTATGATTAAAACTGGTATAATTTTTCAATAAAAACTCTCACAAATCCATCAATCAATATCATAATCCCAATACTCTACCTTCACTGGATCATCATCAGAATCCCCAATTCTATCAATGGACAAGTCACTTAAGTTTCTCGTTAGATTCCCGATTTCATCTCTAGGAGTGTCATACTGAGAGCTCAGTTCATCTTTTCTAAATTTATTAATTCTGCTTGTGTAAGGCGTTGAGGTGTAATAAGTGCGTTCTAAGTCGTAAGATGATTGACTATTAGGATAGCCACTTAAAGGCGTGTAGCTTCTGAATGGTGTGATTGTGGTGGTGCAGTATTTTTTATGAGAAGACCATAGATTTCTAAGTTTTCTCATAAGCTCAACGTTCCTGAAAAGCAATTGTGTTCTCTCTGCTCTGAAATGAAAATCGAGTGAGTGAGAATGGGTGCTTTTCTGATTGTTAACTAAAATTTTTGCTAGTAAAAAGCTTAATATTAGCTTATTGAGTTGTAAAAGAAAAACTCAAAATTAATTCTTGTAATTCCTACTTTTATTTTAAAAGTTGGTTAAATCGATACATTGTAATCATTGCCCATTTATAATGTGAAACAACTTTGTAACTCAACTTAAAAGATATCAACAAGAAAATTTTTTGAAACAATGCGCAACAATATTCAATACAATACAACAACCGATTTATAAAATAATACAGAAATTTAAATTTAACAAACTAACACTATTAACAATTTACTAAAACAAAATATTAGCAAAAAAAAAACATTACAACATCAAGATAAGTTTAGAAAGATACACTTAGTTTGCGATACAAAAGCACATAATTTACGTTTATATTTCAGCGAAGCCTTCTACACATAAAATTTAGTAATATGCGGAATACATTTGAATAAAAATCGAATACGCAATTTCACATTATAGTCAGTCCAATTTATTTAAAGTGTCTTATCTTTAACTACGATTTTTCTAAACTTTCTTCTTTTGCCGTTATATCTTCGGCTTCTTGACCTTGTATTGTGTCATCAGTTTTAGATTCTGTCTCGACAGTTTTATTATTACCGACATCTGTTAATATGTTGGTGTCTTCTTGATCATCTTGGTCATTTACTTTGGGGCTGACTGATATGAGATCTGTTTCGTTTTTTGCTTCAATTGTATTATTATCACCATTTTCGGTTTTTTCTACAGTGTCATCAGTGATTATGTCCATTTTAGGTTCATTACCTATTTGCTCATCACTAGGCTTCATATTAGCTTCACTTTCTTCTTTATTGTTATTGGTAGCACAACCGTCAATATCATCAATAACTTCTACGGTTTCTTCCAATACTTTGATATTGCCATCATCAACTTCCAAACTTATATTATTCTTTACACCCTTATCATCATTAGTCTGTATCACTATTTCTTCTACTTGCGCTTCTCGTTTCTTTTTATCTCTTTTTCTAGACTTAGGTATTAATTTAACACTAATATCAACTTTGATTGGCTCCTTTTTCTCCCGTAAAAAGGGCTGTTGAATCATTAGCGGTAAGTTGTAGATTCTTTCACCTTTGGCGTCACAGAGATCCTGATTGGTCGTCAACGGGCCAACTATAATTGGCGGGTATTTATTCGACGAATCGGACTCTTTTTCGGAGCGGCGCTTGAAACGGCGGTTCCCTACTGGCTGGTCTCGTGATCTTGAATGGTCGCACTGTGTTCTGATTGGTTCGTCCGCATGGCCGCGACTCTGCGCACTGCCTGCCACCAATAAAAACACAGCACGACGTTAGACAAACTCTTTCTAAATAAATGGGTAATGATTACATAAAAATATAGAATTTGTGTGCAGAGTAAAAAAAGATGTAAGTAATTAAAAATGTGTTGTCGCATGCAAATAAAGTTGAAATTGTTTCGTACTTGTGCCTACGATTTGCGTCGTCGAGCTTGTCTGTTAGCAAACGACATTCGCCGGTGAGTTTCTCCATCAGACTGTTTTGTGATTGTATCATGGACTCCAACTCAGCCACCGTTTTAGCTGTGGGACCAAAGGTTCTTGGTTTAAACTTATCCTTTTCTTCACAAATCTAAGATATATTGGCATTAATTTACTAGTATTTACTATCATAGATGTATGTCAATGTTGGGGAAGGTATATTTTTCCTGCGATGTTTTAAGTCATTGATTTAAACAATCTGATGAATAAACTATTGATCAAATGATAACACTTTGAAAGCCCTTTCATAACACTAAAAATACACGTGCAGGCGTTGAATATGAAGGGGTAAAATATAAATGTTTTGAAAATGAAGAAAATAATGATGTTCGAAAAGTATTAAGAATATTCAAAACATCAATAGTTTACCCATAAGGACGAAGTCATCTCTACAACTGAACTAAATTTCCCAGTGATCTGATTTGATATGAATTATTTTCTCTTTATTCAATTTGCTGTATTACTTTAAATGATTCTGAATGTGTGTTGCCCAAAGCATTTACGTACCGTGTTTGTTCTCGATGGACTCCAAAGCCGTAGAAAACTCTTTGTCTTTCTTCTTCTCTGGTGATACTGGCGTTAAGTTCTTCATATTCAACTGTGAAATTGTTAAATCTATATAATGCTATTTCTTAATTATTGTCTTTTACTTTTAATAACAGACGCGAGCTAACAGTTCTACTAATAAATTGATTTACCTACATCTTATAAAATATTGCTTTTTAATATAATAGAAATATCTAAGATCTCAAGGTATGCTTCTTATAAGTTTTAAACGTGCTTCATAATCATAATAAAATTTATTTATAATTTCATTTTGAAAGAAAGATAAACAAGACTAAGAATTAGTCTATGAACCAAAGAAATTAGCTTATTTTAAAAACCCCCTTTCTTTTAACTTCTGTCTTTTCTTTCGACTTTTCCTTTTCTTATTCAAATATTAATTATAATAAATGAAAGATTACCTCTTTTTCAAGAGTAGCGATTTGTTCTGTGAGGCGTAGATTCTCACGCCTTGAGTGCACCAAATCTGCATCAGCTCGGTCGAGACGTTGACGAAGAGATTGTATCTGAAACAAACAAAGTCTAATTGAACCAAATGCGCAACACCGAAAAATGGGAAGAACATCCTTTCTGGATGAAAAACAAGAAACTGCCTAACAATATTTCATGGTGTAGTTATTCTAACTTATTAAAAATATTGTAACTCATAGATGTTTTTCCCTTCGCTGATAGCAAATTCTACATGATGGATTTTTTTTATATTCACGACGGGAAAACTGACTGAGACATCATACCTAATACCATACCAGATGTTAAGTATTGACGAGCCTCTCCCGGAGTCTGACTATAGGAGGAACTGGCTATCATATCTCTAACTGCCGGAACACAACAATGCTAATACTACTATATATATAGACTTAGATAAAATGGTGGTAGCTAGCCAGGCGAACTCACAACAAGTCCTACCACCAACCAAATACAATATGTACCCCCGCTGGGAATCGAACCCCTGACCCCTGGGTCTGATACCCAATGGTTGTTACCACTAGACCACAGAGGCGGTTGTCAATTATATCTTGCCATTAAACATTTCTAGACTCTAGAACCTCCGAAATTGCTTCGCGGTATAATAAACTGTAATCGATATAAAATAATATCGACTTTAAAAGCTGGTCGAGTTTTGTCAACCCTTTTTGAGAGAAATGTAGAATGCCTTGTTCGATAAAGTTTCATTCATGAATTTCATTACCTCAGAGTTGAGTCGATTCGTCTCATGTTTCGCCTGTCGCTGCTGCCTCTCTATAGCGAGTCGAGCGCTCGCTAACTCTTCTTCGAGAGATGCCTTCTCTGCGTTAGCTTGTGCCAAATCCGCTTGTAGAGATGCTGCAATATTGAAATTAATTAATTATTAATTTCAATACTTCAACAGTGGGTATGTTCAGTTTTCTATTTAAAATTAGTTTTAATTCAATATGGTTCAGAACGACGATAAAAGCAGAGTTGTTAAGTTGGACGTACCACGTCGATGGATATATAAGTAAGCATTTATTTAAAAAATATTTAAATATTAATCTGAAAAGATGCGGTAGCATAGAAAATTACAGATATGGCGACTAAAATTGAAATAAACATATGAACAGACGATGGCGACCTGGTGCGCGGTCGCAGGAAACCGCTGGATGCGGACAGCGCAAGACCGATCGTCGTGGAGATACTTGGGGAAGGCCTATACCAGCAGTATGTGTCATGTGACTGAGATGATGATTATTCAAATAAATATTATTGATCTAATTGTTGTGGATTATAGAAGTAAACATAGATTTATCATTGGTCTCCGCGTTGCTACAACTAGATACCGCGTTTCATATAAACAACGGATCAAAGATACGTGCGAAAAACATAACCCTTCCTTTGCAGTCGGGTAAAAATGTGACCACAAATTTAGTTGTTTTTTTTCAACCAACTGACTCGGTTGCTAGGGATGATTGTTGACGCCATATGCCGTTGTCACAGTAGACTGTGCCGTTTGTGACAGGTAAAACGGTCAAGAGCTAAATGTATGAGAGCGGTATCTAGTTGTAGCAACAACGCGGGGACCAATAATAAATATATGGAAGTAAAGCTAAAATAATTAAAAATTAACACCATTTCCTGTACCTGTTTTATTCTTGAGCTCCATCTTCAATTCCTCAATGGCTGAAGTTTTCATGGACAGCTCTCGCTTCAGGTCGTTTTCTTCGCGACGCTGGCGATCTAGTTCAAGCTTTAAAAAATTTAAATAAGGTTATTTTTTATCATTTTAAAGTAATACTGTGGTGATAAAAGTAGGGTTTCGTGGTTGGAAATTATGAAGCTTGTTATCTAGGTAGATATTTTAAAACTAACTAAATTAAAACTTAAGTGATGAAGTTGATGATTCTCTTGCTTCAGCCAAAACGTGTGTCAATTCAGCATATTATTGCCATTGATTCTGGGATTCTACAGTAGTAATTTGTTAAACCAGCCCTAATCCAATGTGTTGAAGAAACAGTTTGGGTTTTAGTCCCCCGTGTGAAGCCCGCGCAAAGAAATTGTCGAGGCACATAAATGATTTTGCGTTGACCTATTGTTTTTTAACCATTAACTATAATTTCATTACCTGTAACTTTGCCACATTGTCGTATTGGGCTGCCAAGTCGTGCTGCAGTTCGTCGAAGTGCGAGTTGTACCTGTTAAATAAAATGTTAGATGCAACTTTAGTTCTCCAGTCACTACTGCTAAATGTAGACAAGTACCTTACTATAATATTATAGATGGGTTGTCATTTTGTAGATCATGATGTGGCCAAATTGACTTTAGTGCAAATAGATTTTTAAATATTATTTCTCGAGCTATATCGGGGTACAGTTGCTTTCAGTGAATGCCTATTCTCCCATTCCAAGGTTTAAATGTTAGATGCAACTGTAGTTCTCCAGTCACTACTGCTAAATGTAAACAAGTACCCTACTATAATATTATAGATGGGTTGTCATTTTGTAGATCATGATGTGGCCAAATTGACTTTAGTGCAAATAGATTTTTAAATATTATTTCTCGAGCTATATCGGGGTACAGTTGCTTTCAGTGAATGCCTATTCTCCCATTACAAGGTTTAATTAAACTGGTGTCTAGTCAGTAGGAGTTTGAGAACCGAGGTCAGCAATTGTCGGTTTGATAATCACGAGATTCAGTTAGTGAACTTGCCTCTAAGTCTGACATCTCATTGCCGGAATAGCTTTAATATAATCAGTACCTCTGCTCGGCTGCACTGCGCTCCTGTATAGCGCGCCGGGCGCCTTCGCCAGCCAATTCGCGTACTTTGGACCGTTCTTTGGTCAGATCATCCTGTCAGAGAAATCATTTGTTAACGAAATATATTAAACCGAGCGACAAAAAAATACTAAATTGAGCGACTAAATATCTAGGTTGGGTTGCAGAAAAAATTGGTTTAGGTTAAGATAGATTGGCGACTACGTCGCTCACCTAGTATTTTAGTCGCTCAAAAAGTTTTTTAGTCGATCGCTTAATTAAGTCCTTTGTGAACGCTAAGAAATTCCTTATCAAATTGAATACTGTACTCCATTGTATGTACATGAAAATGCTTTATTTCTGACCTGCTGAATTTCAAACAATACCAATACCCGATCCCGATACCAAAACGGGGGTTGGGGGTTGGATCTATTTATAGTGAATTCCTCAGATTATCCTTTATAAATGTCCGACGAGTGCAGATAAGAATTAAGAAGTTTTAACGATTAAGCCTTTTCAAGTCGCGGCGCCAAGTAGAAGGCCTTGCCTAGCAACGACTCCAGAAGGCTTATTTTTTGGTTTTTAGTTTTTGAAGTCGATTTTTTAACGAATATTTTATACTTTTTAAATTAAAAAAACTGCGTTAAAAAATCGACACTTTAAATTAAATTATCACGTAAATCTGTCCCGAAATCTCGGCGTAATCGGTGTACAAAAAAAATCGGCCAAGTGCGAGTCGAATTCGCACATGAAGGGTTTCGTCTCTCACCCAAGGTTGCCTGGAAGAGACTGCTACGTAGCTATAAGGCCGCCTATTGTGTGTTCATTTTTTTTTGTATCGTTTGTTTTTGTATCGTGTGCAATAAAGTTTCTATTATTATTATTGCCAAAATGCCATTATAATTTTTAAAAATAAGTTTGTTTTTCATAGTGTTTCTATGATTGACAAAGTTATATTTGCGGTTTTGGAAAATGTGCTATAGCTCTGAAATTACTAAATAAATTTGTTCAAACCAATTTTCGTTAAAAGTTTTTATAAAGATCTACATCATTATTTTTTTTTACTTTCTTATTTAAAAAGTTAGAGGGGGGGGGCACATTTTTCCACTTTGGAAGTGTATAACTTTCATACGGTTGATTTTGAGAAAAAACTGTAATAGAAACTTCAATGTAATTTCTAAAGACCTATCTATAGATAGGCTTCAAGTATAATTTTTTCAGTGTCAGTTCCATGTATGGGGAGCCCCTCCTTAATTCATATATTTTTTATTTTTGTGTAAAAACCGTAAAGCGGTTTACAGAATACATCTACCTACCAAGTTTCTACTGTGTAATCCTCATAGCTTTGGAATAAAAAGGGTGTGATATACACCGGTTTGGCCGAATCTATAAGGGTTTCGTAGCTAAACCGTAGTTCGTACGTGTGGGGTATCTATAGATCTTTAAAAATTACATTGAGGTTTCTAAAACTATTTTTTCTCAAAGTCAACCGTTTGAAAGATGTACACTTCCAAAGTGGTAAAATGTGTGTAATTGGCTAGAGGTAACCTACTGGCTCTGGTCATAACACCCACTTGTATTTCTTCGTATACCTTGAGTATGCGTATTTCTGCTTCCAAGTTATTCCTCTCTTCCCTCAACTGCAGTTCTACTGCATCAGAACCTCTTTTGTATCTTCCATCCAAATCTCCATCTTTTTGTTCGAGCGAAAGCTTCAGTTTGGATATCTGTGCCTCCAGTGAAGATTTGTCTCTGTAATATTTTTAATCATCTTTAGCAAATGGTGTTGCAATATCGTTTAAGTTTACTTTAAACCTTATTTTAAGTGTGTACCTTTGCAAATTATCAATTTGCCGTTTGAAACCATCAAGGCAAGTTGAATCAACGAGCCCAGAGGCGAGTTTGCGTTTGTTCTCATTGTTTTCTTCCTGAAATTAGTGAAGAGCTTCATTATCATATTAAAACCTTTTTTTTACAAATTAAACTTTTTCTAGAAAAACTTTTTTTTTTACTGCATAATAATTAAACGGTCTAGCTGTCTTTGAATGGCATACTAAACCTTTTTGTCTTTTTAGCGGAAACATAAAATTTGTCACGTGAGTACAGTAAACTAAAACCACGATACGAATTCTTCCATAAATCTCAGTAGCTTGCAGATTGAACCTTACCTGCACTTTCTTTAAGTCGATTTTCGATTGAGCCAGTTGCGCCTCCAACTCGGCTATGCGTGACTCGAACACTATGTTTGGTCCTTCGAGTTTCGTAGAACGGAACTTGCCTCTCCGTGCCTTTGGAGTTGCCTTTATAAAATACGATATTATGCATGAAATCATAAATCTTTGAAAATATACCGACATACAAATAAAAAGATGATTGGGTTTCTTCGTGTTCAAAGTAGATAACCTACTTTTGATAGCATGTTTTGCTTCGTTACGTAAAGTAAACAAAAGAGTTCGTGGTTTTTTGTAAAAAAAAAAGGGTAGAATAGAAATCTTTGCAAACCACATGCAGATATTTTGTCATCAACTGTTGTTTTGATCGTTTTATTGTAACGCCACATCACAGTGTTAGAGTTAAGGGCCCAGTTTTTTCACTTTGTTCCAATTAAATAGCCTTTCTAACAGGAGTAACAGTACATTCCTTCCACACCTTCCTCCATCATAAAACTAGATCCAGTATGATCAGTTTTTATCGACATTCGAAGCTTGATAATATGTCATTGTCTTGCTCACATCTTAATTTTCGCTTTTTAAACAAAACAGCATCACGCGCTATAATATCTCGTGATAAAGCATGTACATGCTAGGGTACATGCTACTTTAATAATGTTGATAAAGCTAAGCAATAAGTTTATAGCCGCAAACTCATTGATGGAAAATACTAGACGTTTGCCTACTCATGTGGTGTATAAACAACTTGAACATTTTTAACTTGAGCCAAATTTTCTACAAGATCTGCTTACTCATAGTGATTTCTGTGGAACCTACCTTATTATCGCTTTCAAGTCCCGTGCTATCGCCGAGATCGTCAAGGTCGTCAGTCTCCGAACCACCGTTGTACGAGTGGAACATGCGATTGATTAGTTTGTTTTTTTGTGCTTCGTGCAAATGCTCATTCTCTGATATCACCTCCTTTACTTTACCGAGGAGGTTGTTGAGTTCATCCTGTAGAAGAGATAAAAGTTTTATTTACAAAAAAGGTTTTATCACATATTTTTTATAAACAAGTTATTAAAAATCTTTTCACTCTTGAAAAGCAAAATGTTATAAAATTTTTTATTATCTCGTAATAGACGTATTTAAGTAAGTATATTCTAATCGTGATGTGTCACAAGTAGGTGTCCGAAATAGATGTAAAGAACTTTTAATTATATTCTATTCAATCAGAATTTAAGAACTGCTGATGTACGATAAGGAAAAGTAAGACCAAAACAATATTGATAAAATGTGAATAAATGAAGAGATGAGATGACGAATGTTATGGTGAAGTGGAGGAGTAGCACATGTTGCGCAGTTTTAAATAGAATTGGTATAAAGTCAGGAAGACGATGATTTACTTTAGCACCTACAGCTGGTTAGATTAGTTTTCCTATTGGAAACTCCATAAAAATTTTGAACTTTCATGCTCACGATCACTATCATCAATATCGAAAAATGGGATTTTTACCATTTGCTAACAAGACAGAAAAAATAGCTTAGGTATTTATACAGTGCTATCGAGTCTTATTTAAAACAGAGTTTTATTTTGGCCACGCATTCCGTTATAATGATAAGTGATAACATGTTCCTCGTCACGGTCTTTCAGTGTCTTACCCTGCAGTATTGGCTCTCCCTCTCCAGCTGTTCAATGTACTCCTCTTGCTTCTGGATAAAGTTGATGACGTCAGGATTGGTCCCTCCCGAGAGGTCCGCCGCCGGTGCGGTGGTCGGAGTCGGGGCTGGGACTAATCGGGAACAGAAGGAGATAAAATGTTGGGGAACTACAAAGTACTTACTCCATAGACGGAGGAATATTAGTTTGCTGATGAACTCCAATCAAAGTAATAAGCCAGAGACGGATAAATTAGAGATACTGACGATACTGGCTGAGCTACATAGGAGATCGTCAAGTAATATGACTCTTAAATCTGATAAGAACCATAAATTTTAAAAAAGTTTTGCCGTGGCGCGAGTGTTTTTATAACGTCGTACGGCAATTTCTTGCATTAGTAACCGCGTATTATCCGTACTTAGTGTTGTGTAGGTTATCAACGTATGTACGTCGACGGCCGATCGTTTAACTGGGCCGATCTAGATCTGCCTGGACATATCAAGATACGCCGCCGGCATTTCTTGATTTGCTTGTCTATCGTTCAAAGCATAACGTTTGACCATTCTCACGGCCACGTGTTGGCAGATTAATTCCCTTAGGTGACCAAATTATAAGCAAATTAAATGTAATAAGCACACTTAAATATAAATAACAATTCCTTTAAAATCTTAAAATCTAAAACATTACTTACGTAAATGTGTATTATATTAACTCTAAATCATATCTTAGTAGCATCACATAATAATTAATAGTGTAGCATTAAAATATAACAGCTGTCGTGACGCCGCCATCTTTGTTGCAATCAGCTGACAGAGTGCAACCGCCATATTGGAACTACATTACGCCCAGCCATATCTCGAAGTGCCCAGCCAAAGCACGAAGTGGCCAAGTGACTAGTAGGGCAAATCGACAAATAAGTTGCTCTCATTGATCTGCTCAACTTTATATTGGGCACATCATCCATCCCCATCTGACTCGTTTAAGTTCTTTATAGATCGGGAGCCGATTTCGTAGCAGTAAGTACTTTATATTTTAATCTATTGTTTTGTTAATAATTATTACATAATATATTTTGTATGTGTATAATATTGCTTGACATTATTTTTTTGTAAAATTATTTTATTGTAAATTGTTAATTAATATTTATTGCAATTCAATGAACGTCAATTATTCGTTATATTTCAATTCAATTCATTCTACATAGAGTTTTAAAGACATTACTATTTTGCATGTTCTTATGTTTCAGGATGGGAACTGAAAATCACTGCTTTACTTTCGGATATCGCTGAGTTTTCACCCATTTGCATCGCTACAGCACACAATTATTCGAATTTTGTGTATAATGTGTAATTTTAAGTTAATTTGTGTAAAATGTCTGTAATAATCTTATTTTTTATTTCAATTTCAATTTCGATTGTGTATTATAATAATAATAAATATAAATAATAAATAAATAATAAATATTTCCATACAATCACACCAATTATCTAGCCCATGTTAAGTATCATGAAGAACTTGTGTTATGGATACTAGATAACGGATAAACATACTTATATACTTTTTTTTGTAAATACATACATAATATACATATTAAACACCCAGACCAAGACAAATAGACATGTTCATGCACACAAATATTTGTCTTGTCCGGGGATCGAACCCGGGACCTCTGGCGCAGAAGGTGGGGTTAGTACCCCTGCGCCAAACAGGTCGTCGTATTGTTATTGTTACGTGTTCATGCTGTAGCGAATAAATAATTTATCTATCTATCTATCATATACTTACCGTGTGTACTATGTAGAGGCGAGTACTTAGCGTTGTGTAGGCTATCAGCGTACAATGTAGCGTACTTCGCTGTAAGTTTAGGCCGAGGGCGGTACTCGGTTAGAGCGGCGTACGGTGATGTAGAGTACTTCTTGTCTAAGTCCCCGTCTGACTCGTCTAAGTTCTTTATGGAGGGAGAGCCGCCGTAACTACGTACCTGGGAGAAAGTAGATTCAATTATTTCATTATTTTTAATCTAAATATTTAAATTTAATGTGTAGATAAGTAAAACAAAGCAACTTCCACCATCATCTACCTAGGTACTTGCAAAGTGTACTAAAAAAAGGATATAATAATTATATATCGTATTATATAACTTTTTAATGTTGCATTTTACAATTCTATTTTTATGTGCTAAATATTAAACAAGAAAATATACTTGTTTTTTTCTAGTATATTTTCTTGTTTAATATTTATCAGATATAGTAATTTATTATGAAAACTAAAGTAACACCCTAAACAACACACACATTTAGTAACACTCAACAAAAAAAAAAGTGTAAGTACCTACTTTGGGAATCGAACCCATGGCATGACATCAACACCAATCAAATCTCTTGAAACATCTTTAATTCGTAATCCGACGAGTACCTATTTATTAACAATCCAATTTACATAAGAAAACATTACAAATAATAAATGTTCAATATTATTATTGATTGTCAAGTAAGACTTTTCGGTAATGCATAATATTTTATTTAGGTACAGAAAAAGACAGCACAACTCAGCTCATTCCGAAAAATGACAAAATTTATGAATAATATCAACTATTGAAGTGTGCTTTTTATTTGAATCCCATTGTGTAATTATTGGTAGCTCTAATCATTCAATATTAATAAATATTATCTTTAAGCTATTAAAAAGGTATCTAAACTAACAATCTAAAAATATATTTAGCTAAAGGCGATCTCTATTAAAATATGTTATTACCACTTTATTTTTTATATAACATCGATGTTGCTTTGTTTTTCTACAGATGTAAAAAATCAAAACTTACGCTCGGCGCATAGTTCCCGGACAAAAAGTATCTTAGCTTCGACACAGCTTCCTTGTATGCTAGCTCCGTATAGTCCGGGATCCTTTTCAACCCATATTCATTTACCTTCGACGGCCTCCTGTACGAATAGTAAGCACTCATTGCATAAAACTTCAAAAAAAAGTTTCCAATACTCCGTCACATCTCGAAGTTTCCAAACCACAAAAAAAAAAATGTATTTAAAAAAGAATTTAATTTTTAAAATTGAGTCCTAAAATGCGCATTGCGCCAGGACTTGTTTGCCTCGCGGCATTTTGATTTTGAAAATGGAATAGTATTGATTAAACTATTGTACGGTTGCCATGGCGACCGCTGTTGACGTCAACAAGTTAGCAATATTGTACGACTATGAATTATTTAAAATGGCGATAGCGCGATAAGTTGAATAAACAATATTTTAATAAAAAGATAAAATTCTAAATTGGATTAATATCATGCGATTAAGTTGTACTGTAAGTTATTAGAGGAACCTTTTTATAACTATTTTGTTTGTGAACTTTTATATTAAAAGCGCTAAAATTCTTTGGCTGTGTTTGTTTCACAGTATTTATTGTTTTGTTTTTATTATTGACAGTGCCAATTTTGAGTTAACTTTAAAAAAAGCTGAAGTAAATTAGGTCATAATCTTAGTTATATAAATAAATGAAGTTATAAACAATATTTGTATGCAATTTCAACTTTTATGAAGAGTAAAACATGGTCAGTCAAATCAAACCGCAGGACAAGACAGTACTTATAACACTTGCACTACGAAAACCGTTACTATTACGAGTGACATAAGGTCTCAAGGTCAAAAGTGATCTTGAGATTCTGAGATCTGCTGTTGTGTGTACAGTCTCGAACAATGTATACACGTTACAACCTTACCGCATTGACGCACACAGAAACAAAGCTTTCTCTGTCCACAAAATATGTCATTCGGTAATGTGACAAGTGTTTTTAATGTCAATGTACGTAGCTGTACAAATTATATTTTGAACAATTGACGCATGTAACTGCGCATGCGTAAGTATTAGGTAAGTATAATTCTTTAGTAGTATCTGAGTATGTAGTTACAGTCGAGGAACTTACCCCGGTTTACCAGTAGAGTTTTTATAGGGAGCGTTACTTAAAAAAGTAATCCATCCATCCATCCATCATCAGCCTGTGGACGTCCACTGCTGGTCATAGGCCTCTCCTAGCTCACGCCTATTGGTTCATAAGAGGCTATTAGCCTACTGCTACCACGCTGGCCAGACGGGTTGGTAATAGATATTATAGAAAAGTTTTTATCACAACTAATAGAATTCAATAGGTATTTCATTTGAATACATACTAAATTGTGACGTTAACATCAGTGCTTTTCGAGAAAACGATTACCAAAAAAACTCCAGGTACCTACTGGTCAACCGGGAAGTTACTATTGTACTAATAAGTAATTATAGCAAGAAAATTTTAAGTTTCGTTTTCTAGCACTCTGAGTCAGAGTTGGTACTTGAGGCAGGAAATCTATACTAATATTATAAAGCTGAAGAGTTTGTTTGAACGCGCTAATCTCAGGAACTACTGGAACGATTTAGAAAATTCTTAAACCATTAGAAAGCTACATTTCTCCCGAGTGACATAGGTTGTATTTTATCCCTATATTCCCACGGGAACGGGCACCACGAGGGTAAAACCGCGAGGATCCGCTAGTATGAATAAAATACCAGCGGCCGCCCGAAGTTTCACCCGCATAATTCCCATTCCCGTGTGAATATCGGGTCAAAAAGTATCCTATGTTTTAATCCAGGCTATCTACTATATCTGTGCCAAATTTCATCGAAATCCGCTCAGTAGTTTTAGCTTGAAAGAGTAAAAACCAGCGGCCGCCAGTACCTAATAAAATTATGAAGAGCTCGATGGGACAGTGATTGAAGCTTTCGGTTATACTGTTGTAGCGGTTAAGCAATCTTCGTTATGGTCGGTCAATAGGATGGGACACAAAAAGTTATCTATTCTCGAGCTTCTTCGTGCTTTGGTGTATGTATTGTTTCAACAGATGTTATAATGTGACAAAAATATCTGATATAAAAAACTTTTTATAAAAAAATTAAAACCGACTTCAAAAAACTAAAAAGCAAAAAATAAACCTTTTGGAGTCGGTGCCAGCCAAGGCATTCTACTTTGCGGTCCTACTATTTTATTTTTCTTGCCTTAAAAATTTCACAATTTTTAAAGGTAGAACAGGTCCCGTACCTACGCTAATAACCTTATGTCAACTCCTCATTACCTTTTATAAAGCTGCTTTTCCCGGTGCAGGGACGTTACTTATTGAGGGTTTATAGCCTATAGGTATGTTGGCGAAGACCAATAGCTATTTAACAAAAAAGTTTCATCAAAATCCGCTCAGTAGTTATTGCGTGAAACTTCAGCTCGAACAAGAATCTAACAATTACCTGGATGATATAATTGTTTCATGACTTCCATGACATTAGGCCCCATATCTCCGAAGATTATCATCGGATCTCAATGAGACTTATATGGGACCAAATTGACAGTGTACCCGAACAAAAAAACAACTATTAAAATCGGATCACCAACACCGGAGAAATCGGTATACATACATCGGACAAAAAAAAAAAACTGGTTGAATTGAGTACCTCCCTCCTTTTTTGTTGAAGTCGGTAAAAAGTAAGGTAAAGCTACGTTGTCACTCTTTGAAAATGTGACCATTCGCGCACAGAAAGTAACTATTTTATGAAATTCTAATTTTTGCATGTTTTAATGCTATTATTATACTTATGATAATTTTAAATTAACCCTTAGCTGGTATTGGGGTCCAATTGGACCCCAACTGCTCATATTTTTTATCAGAACTTTACAGTCTAAGCACGTACACTCTTGTGCACCTTGGTAATCTCATTACGTCGCGGGGTGTGGCGGGTGACGGACGTGCGTCACTCTACTGTTACTAGAAACGGAGGTATGTATACTAATGGGGTCCAAATTGACCCCCGATACCAGAAGTGTGCATTTTATAGTAAGAGTTATTTTGTAATGTTTTTATTATTTTTTCAGTAAATAATCGTCGTTATGTCGGGTTTTTTGCATGACAGAGAAATTGCACAACTTTTGGAAGACGAAGACCAGGAATCTGACTTCGAAATCGTTCATGATGGCCTTAACAGCTGCTTGTGACCATGAAACATCAGCGATTGTGAGAAAGCGGAGGTACTTAGTTGTTCTGAAGACTTATGCGATCGCAAAAAGGACGTCAAATGTTCAGAATAGTGTAGGAAGTGCCTGCATTACAAAAATGCAAAGAACATACTGTGCCATAACGGTCACTTGTACCAAATGTTAAACCTTTTGTGGTAAAATTTTTAGTTCTTCCATGAGGATTTGTTTTAGTTTGTCATTTTTTTTATTATATGTGATCTCAGAAGATGTTCCTGATTTTTGTTATATTGATGATATACGAAAACAATATAAAGAAGGTTTGATGCGTTATTTTTAAGTTTTTATATAAATAAGAGTACCTAAAGTAAAACCTTAGAAAATATTTGTAGTATGAAAGATGTTAGCTATTTTGATAACGAAACATGTGATCTCTGATTAATATATGCCAAATAACTTAATTAATATGTAGATTATAAGTTTTATTTTCATAAATAAAACAGAAAAATTAAAAACTCAAACCTATTGTTTTATTATCATGCATATTTCATATGGGGTCACTTTTGACCCCCGATACCAGTTACGTTGCCTTTTTAAGCGATACCAGTTAAGGGTTAAAATTAATCATAAGAAAGTACTTAACTAATTTCAATTCAATTCCATTCAATAATTTTATAGATTTCCATAAGTAGGTTAATTTAAAAATAACTTAAAAATAACATTAACCATAAATGTTTTAAACGGAAAACATGCATACATACATAATTTAATGCAAGTACTAAGGGACTCGGCTTTCAGGAGACGGGCAGCAGCGTCTCCTACAAACTTGGCCATACTGCGATCGCCAACCCGCCTGCCAAGCGTGGCGATTATGGCAAACCCCCCTTTGGGGGAGGCCTATACCTAGCAGTGGGTGTCATGTGGTTGAGAGACGACGAATGCAAAAAAGCCAATCAAAACGTCGGAGGTCAAATTAAAGAATTACTCACCTTATTTTAGTCCTTCTCAACTTTCCATTCATGTCTTTATCAGATCCCGCACTAGAACCACTCTTCACTCTATACGCTGGTGACTTAGGTTTGCCTAAATAATTGGTAGACCCCATGCTAGGCCGAAAACGACCGAAAAACCCCCACAGATTGAATATAACTTCAAAACAAAGAGAAATTACTAAATATGCAATTAAAAAAGTTATTTATAATGCAACAAAACTCTTTAAATCGTGAGTCACGTCAAAATATAAAAAAAATCGAATTTAAACAGTTGAAGTATACGAATTTTCAAAATTGATATCCATTGCGTACGCCTTTAGACGATCGTCGTCTGAAAAGGAATGAATTTTAAGGAACACGACTTCCTGTTGTTTGTCCCTTTCGCTCTATCAAGAAAACTTATATGTCGATCTCGCTTCAACAGATAAATTTTCATCGGGATGAATTAGACCTGGGGCCATGGTTAACTTTAATAAAAATAAAATAACGTAGAAACCCGTACCGATCCAAATCAATTAAATGTATGTGAACAATAATAATTATTAATAATTGCATGCAAACACACCAATTATCTAGCCCACGTTAAGTTTAATGAAGAAATTGCGTTATGGATACTAGATAACGGATAACATTTACCCCTGAACGACCGTAAGCTTCAATTGATGTTCGCGCTTACAGTGCGTCAACGACCGCGAGCATCTATTGATGCTCTGGGCCCCCTCACGACTCTCTTCCTTATAACTTCTGTCCTAAGACGTATTTTCGTATACGGTTTTCGATATACCACAGATAAAAAATACAGCTACAAATGGAGAACAAAAAACACGACAAAAATTTTTTTTTTTTTTTTTCTTCTATATTTTTTTTTAAATCGCGCGGGCGAAAATTTAAACGCATACTTATTGTTTTTTTTTTATATGGAAACCTCTTTATGTTTTGCTATTGTTTGAAAGGTTTTATTATGTAGTTTCTAAAAATATACAGTTGTACAACGTTTTTTCGTCACCCTGTATCTAAAAATCACATTTGATTATAAGCAGGCACATTAGTCTAGCAAAGGCCGCCGCGAACGACGATAAAAAATAAACACGTCGTAAAAATGTCAAACAGTCGTAAGTTGATAGCCTGATTCATATTCTTTCCAGAAATGTAACTCAAGTCCCTGTAACTATAAACATCTGGCCGTGAGAACAAAACAAAGGCCTAAGTGCTTAGCGCAGCAAAAAACGGTGTCGAGTGTAGGCATGTGACACTTTTTTTTGGCGCGCGGGCGGTCCTTGAAAGGTATATCCTTTTTTTTGTAAATACACACATAATATACGTATGAAAAAATATAATATAATACAATCGGGGAACTTCCCGGTCGACCATTACTGTTTTGTTCGGGAAACTTATTTTCGAAAAGAACTGAGGTTAACGTAATAACCTCAGTAAAGTGTCACTAAGAAGATTATGCAAATGAAATAATTACTTATTGATGTTCTATTTTGTGATATACTTAAACTATTTCTATAAATCCCAACTAAACTTTTTTAAACTTCGCTCCCTAAAAAAATCTCGACTGGTCGAGCTATACATAGCGGTGTTATTATACGTACAAACGGTAAAGGAAACTCCTTTATTGTTTGTACGTATAATAACACCGCTATTTATAGTATTACGATTGTAAATTACAGTGGGAATATCTTAAACCCTTCAAATAATCTTCCTCAAAAATTTCAGATTCCAGATCCATCTGGTGTTATCTACAAGATAGCACGTCAAATAAACAAACTTGTTAGGTCACGGTAAAAGTAAAAGTAGAGCCGTAGCTAGTCATTCCATGCCAGCCCCTAAAATGTACCGAAACATCTGGAACCCAAAAACCTTTAAAACAAATTAAAAACACGCAATTTCAATAAACACACACAAAAGTGCTAAAAACAGGTTTTTTTTTATATATAGGCATTAAGATAATTATGATGTCACCCTAGCTCCAGGACTACGCGACTGGTAGTGTCTTGCGTGTCTCCTGAAGACGCCCATTACAGTTTTGGAGGGAAAATAAGTTCCAAATCACGCGAGTGATACCGCGTGCGTGACAAATGACTACGTTGCTACGCCGTAGCACAATCACTGCTGTAATTCGATTAGGTAGGTATTTGTATTTTTCGAGATCTTTGTTAAAACACTGGCATTCTATTATTAACTATACCTACCTACTAAACTTCCATAATATACTCCGTACTCACATACTGTATTACTGAATAGTTGTACTTTAAAACGAGTAAAACTCTTCTTCTTCTTTCTTAATTAATGGCGTGCTCGCGATAAAATTCGCGAATTTTGCCAATGTCAAGTAAATATATTTTTTATTAGAGAAAATATTCATCTTATGCTTAAACCGTGTGTGAGCATAAGATGAATATTTTAATGTCTCAGTTAAACAAATGAAAGGATTATTGTGAACTCGCCATTAAAGTTAATTCGTCATCACAAAAACGGCAAAATAAAGTGTAAACTCGCCATTCGCCCATAACATTTTAAAAATAAATGTGTTTTGTGACATATGACGAATTTACACACCCGCCATAGTATTGGCGAATTTTATTTCAACGTATGGAACTTTTCAAAATCACAAAATTTCTTTTCACGTATGTGGCGAGTTTACAAAAACCCAAATGAAAAACCATTCGTATAGTTTGAGGGTTCGAACGTCTGAACAAGTTAAAAGACAAAAGCTTTTGCTCCTTCGTTGTGTACCAAGTTAAGTGTTTCGATTCGATTCGAGAAAGATTCGATTTAATGTAGATAATTTAAAAAAAACGGTTTTACTCTTAAATTAAAAATATTTTAACAAACTTGGTATAAAAATATAAATTAAGAAGATTTTTGGTATACAAAATATACCAAAAATCAAGGTTCGAGTGACATTAAAATGCATATATTTCATTTTTACGGGATTCATATTATAAACTTTTGTTTTATCCATGTTTTAACAATAACTAAATCAGTGTAATTGTTTATCAAAAAAATTCAACTATTTCACTTTTAGCATTGCTTTTTAAATATTGAAATGCAAACGGGTATTAAAACGTCGTCGGGTTTAGGTAGGTGAAATACATCACTCACGGACCTCACAGTACACGCGTTTAATACCCGTTTGAATTTAAATATTTACATAAAATTTGTGTTTAATAGTTCATTCAGTGTTGCCACCAAAATTTATTATCAACTATGAGTGAGTAGTTAATAAACAGTATGTGTGTCACGACAAGTTCACAACTTTTTGAGACGGTGTCGTTTGCTAAACTTAGGGGTCAGCCAGAGCGTGCGTTTGATATTATTATGTAAATAATCTACCCTCTACCTTATGTTATATTTATAGCAATATTGTAACTAATAATGTTAATTGAAAGATGGAGCCATACACTGCATATAATGCAACCACTTTTACAAATTGTTCTTAGATATTGTTCAAACAGCTTAGTTGGTTAGATTCGCTAATAGATTAGATAAGTTTCGACATATCCATGCTGCGGTGTGTCATACTAAAAGAGACTAACTGATTACTATTGGAAATTTGGTTGATGTTAGCACGTAGTCGACCAGGGCAGGGGCCCTACCGTGGATATGAACATGGACTTCATTTGACAGTTAAATGACCATATAATGTAATTTTATGAGCTTCAACTGTCAAATGAAGCCCATACCCATATCCATATTTTTACGCGGTAGGGGAGCTGATTGACTACTAAAGTAATAGCGTAAACACCGTTTTAGGTTCAGACACTTTTATTCGACATGTTCGAATGAAGTATAAACAAACAATACCAAAATGTCAATTGTCTTGTCATAGGCATCATTGACACTTGCTGGCCTCAATCGCAATCGTGATAGTTAAGCAAGCTTCGAAACGGTCGGTCATGAGATGGGTGACCAAAAACCAATCTTCAAAACCCTCCAATCCGCATTGCGCACCCGTGGTGGGTCATGGGCCCATTCTTCCTATCTGTCTTGTAGAGAAAGGTAGCTAGGTAAATATGGCGTAAATGTATGTATTCTAAAGGGCTAACTCACAAGTGAAGAGTTCTCCTGCAGCGGTTATCTCAAGGCTTTTATTTTAAGGCGGAGCAAAGTCTTACGTGTACAAGTCTAAAACGACACTCGTACCATGGTACGGGTCTTGCGTGACACTCGCAGTTTCAGTGTTTGGGTTCAGTAGATCAATACGAACAGGTTTCGTCGCTATATTGAGCTTATTTATGACATTATTCGAATGACAAATTAACTACTAGTTTGCTTAGCTATAAGATAAGCTTTGGTTTACTCATAGACTCGATACTCTCAGTATCTACCCCACTTTCTGTGTTCTCTGATCTACCCGAATAATTAAAATATAATATTTCTAGTTTTTAAACTGCTGAAAGCATATTACATTTATTTTGAACATGATTTGTCACTAAACAGAATATGCTCGAGTACACTTTTAAGAACTAGGTACTAACCGATATTAGGGGTAAATTCTAACTTTATAATATTACTAGAGGCCGGGCGCGGTTTCACCCGCGTGGTTCCCGTTCCCGTGGGAATTTTGGGATCATTTATAGCCTATGTTACTACTTGGGGTCTAAGGATTCTCTATACCAAATTTCGTCAAAATCGGTCCAGTAGTTTTTGAGTTTATTCGTTACATACAAAAATACAAATCTTTCCTCTTTATAATATTAGTATAGATTATATTAGTATTGATAAATTCGAAAGTGTGTATGTCCTTCCTTCATGCCATAACTAAGCAACCAATCGACTTGATTTTTGGCATAGAGTTAGTTTAAGGACGGAGAGTAACATATTAGGTTACTTTTTATCCCACGGGAACGAGAACCACGCCGATGAAACGCGGGCGAAAGCTAGTTACATATGAAAAAAATTAACTTTGAGAGAGTCAGTATGGCAAACAAATATCTGAAATAATGTATATTTTTTTTAATTATTGCATTGTTCAATGCTATTTTAATACTTATGATATATTTTAAATAGAAAAATATTGGAAAAAAAATATTTAGAGCATTGGACCGGATTTCCAAAGGTCATGGGTTCGATTCCCATCTGAGAATTCACTTGTGGCCGAGTTAGTTTTTTCCAATAATTTTCTATTTAAAATTTATCATAAGTATAATGTAAAAGTATGTTAGGTACTTGCTGTTATTATTTTATTACATTAAAAAGTGCTCGAAAACTTTTTCGCCTGTGGAATCTCACCTTTACGCAATTTTACCTTAAACTTACAAAAAGACGGGAGTAAGCATTTAAAAAATGTCACACGAGGAAACAGCGAAAATAAAAGAGGCATGTAAAATAATAATTTTATTTTTATCAAAGACAACTTACTTTGATACTGATATTCAAAATAGAATTAGTAATACTTATAGTAAAATGTCACTACAGTATCTAACGTACAATCGGTCACAACTGCATATTGAACACTCGTTGATGTTGTCAATTAGATTAGGTAATGTTATTATAATATTATGTAAACATTGTATATATAGTGCTTAAGTAGTTTGACAATATGTTAAAATTACACAGATGTGTATTTACACATTTTTATTCCTAAGAATGATTTGAAATGAAATGTACTTATTTAAAAATTGTTTGCATAGGTCACTAGGGAAATTAACTTATGACCAATAAAGCTATGATAAAAAAAAAACCGCCCAGCCATAGTATGATCTTGAAACAGTTTTGGCTTCATTGGATAGTAAATTTTAACAGCTGCAATAAACGCTTGTGTATGACGAAACGATAAAATTTGCCACTTAGACACAACTTCTTTCAAATTCGCCATACTACCTACTGTAGCTGCTTATTTCAGTTTGAAGAGTTGAATTTTTTGTTAATATTACTTATACAATCGGTGACCTAACGAAAACTTTCAATTTTTTTTTAATAAAAAACGCATCCTATTAAGTCTGTAGTGTAATCTATAGGTAGAATTGCCCCGGGTTTTTATTTCTTGCAAGCGCATTGTTTTGGCTACGGACAGTTTTACATTTTGACATATCTTCCTAAGAAATGACAAAATTTAACTGTCCGTAGCCAAAACAAACAATGTTGTGCTAATGTCTGTAGCTACTAATAATATAAAAAATTAATAGGACTCCAACTTCTTCCATTTTAAAATAACACCGTTTTAGTTAATTTAATTTATATACTAAATCGTATAGGTACCTAGTCTTTTTAATAAAAAATATTTGAAAATTATTTTTAAATCGGTGGCAACTCTAAATATAATTTTAAAACTGAGGCTAACTAAAACTACCGTTTTTTAGTTATGTGGCATTTCAGATTTATTTTCAAGCATAGAAATCAACAGCGTTATCTATGGTTAGGGGAATATTATATCTTAAAGATCTAACAGTCTCCAAAAATTAAGTAAGTATGCGCCATAAACTTAAATTATTAATAAATCATCTACTTATGGGTTATTTTTTTAAGTATTTGAAGCACACCTTGCACACCACACTTTCATACAAAGGGTGGTGTGCAAGTTAGTAAATGTGAAACATTACTATGGCATTTAAGTTTGAAAAACAAAAGAGAAGTACAAAAGAATGATACAATATTTTTCTCAAAAATGCATGGAAGTATTGTCATTATTTTCGAAAGAAGAACACGGGAAGTATCGAATTTACGGATAAAGAAGGGCAATGTTGCTGAAGCGTTGTAATGTTGCAAATGCAAAAAAACGCTCCTGCAATGTATTTGATTTTCAGCCATTCCACCACTACATCCAATGCCCACCTGCAAACCTCATCAGAAGTTCAACAAACAAACATAAATGTACCGGGGAAATCAATATCATTTTTTTTAGTAATTGCTCCAATATGACTAATGTAACTTTTAATATTAATTTAATTAAATGTATAATATAAAAAGTATGTTTTATTTCCCCTACATTCTTTTGAGAATAGCACTACATTTGCCTCGACTGAAATGGCAATTGCCTGTCTCGTATTAGTGAAATCCTCGCTTACGGCTCGGCCTTCAAACTCATACTCGACCTGCAATTGCCTATTTCACGGCGTTTGCAATAGTGTACTATATTTATATATGAATTAAAACTGCAAATTCGGTAGTAATGTTTGCACGTTAAAATAATTACACTAGAAGTAAAGAAACTTTACATCTTACAACAACATTCAACAAACAAACAACAACGCCTTTATTATTGATTAGTAAAATAATACTAGATCTTTCTATTTTTTGGTGTTAGTAGTCACCTACAAAACATAAAAAAACTAAATCTAAATAATAAATATATTTTTTTTAAGTAAATCGACGCAATTGCACAAATAAACTATTAAAGACCTTCATAATAAAAATAATGCTTTTTATGTAGAAAATATAAAAAAAAAATAGTTCATTAGGGTTTTCAAATCGGTGAAAACAACTTTTTGAAATAGGTTTAATTTTCTTAATGGATTTCAAACCCTACTTCAACTACAATAAGTTTCAAAATCATTGTTAAATAATTATCATTTTTCTTAAAGTATACTGTAGAGTGCGCCTCACGAATGAAGTCCATTGAGAGTGGCGCTGTAGTCGCCTTCAACATTCGAAAATAAGCTGTATTTAACTATGCTGCTTAAATACATAGTAATACAGCTTATTTTCGAACACCACGGTTTTTTATTTTATTAACCACATTTTTTTAGTTTCAGTAATATTCCGTGGGACTTCAATACAGACAAAAACATGATGAGATATTCAGATAAGATATAGGTAAAACAGAGTTCTTTTTCAATATTGCGTTTTCCACTTAGTACAATTTTTATTATAATGGTTGTAAATATAACTAATGAGATATTTTTAATGGCACTTTCGAATAAATACATAGCAAAATAAAGCATTCATATCGTCATTCTACTAAAAAGAGTGAATGCTTATTTTGTGCGATTAGTGATGCCAAATATAATAATTTATCTTGTCTATGGCACAAGATATCAAAGCCCAAAGAGGTTTGATGCGAAAATATTTACAATTTTATCATTAATTAATAATCTTAAAATTAACTATAATAATTCGTTAATATAGACAGAGGGAATTTAAAAAGTGGAGTACAAAAACAGACGGATTTATTTCTTTTTAAATGCATACTGCTATCACCTGAGAAATCTCATTGGAATTTGTTTACAACTTGTTTGACCCAGCTGCCTTTTAAATCCAAATCCTTTGCTTCTGTAGCCGTCAATTCATCTGTGCTTTTGTTTAAAGGAATGTCTTCTTTATCTTTATTAATGGATGAAGTTGCAGGTGCTACCTCTTTCGCTGGGTTATCACTTAAACTTCTTTGAAAATTAGAGACTTTATTAATAATAGGCTTAGGTCTTTGTATCGGCTTCTTTAAACTCTGTCCAGGCTTAGCCGTTTGGCTTTTGGATAGTTGTTCGATTTCCATCCTCCTTTCTAAAACGGATTTGCTTGCCATTTTAGGCTGTTCATTCACTCTTTTCAGCTCGCTCGTCCTGATCTTACGAGTAGCTGAATCAAGACTAGCTCTTTCAAAACTTAATCGTTTCATGTGTATGTTTCCTTGAGGTTTCATATTATCTTTAGTTGTATCATGTAGCCTAACGTCATCTGCCGTATTTTCATTAGCAGTGTTAGATTCTTCACCATGTGGAGTGGATTCTGATCTCACAACTGTTTGTTTCAAGCTTGGGCTATGTTTAATAGTTTTGTTATTTACAGACTCAGTGGATGACGATCGTCCTTGGCTCTTAATGTGGGTGTTGACCTTATTAAAACTTGTCGCTTTTAATTGAACACCGGTGAAAGAAGGAATGTTCGAGGTTTTTGGTTTGGCAGGCACGGGAGGTGCTGTTTTTGCTTTATTTTTTTCTATTTCTTTCTTTTGTCCAGTCTCGGTGTGATGAGTCTTATTGGACGTTAACGTCGTTCGGTTACTCACACTCACCTTGTCACTAACATTTGTAATGACAGTGGTCTTTTTACTTCTAAATGATGCTTCTCTCTTGATACTTTCCACTCGAGTTACTATTTTACTAACCCTACCAGATACTTCGATTTTTATTTCCTCCGTGTCCTCTTGATCAGAATAAACAGCTGAATCCCTAAACACATCTTCATCCGTTACATGTTCTATTTCCTCAAAGGATTTCTCATAAAAGCTGTCATCGGAAACAGTCTGTGCAGGCGTTTCATTCGCTTTCTCTGTATTGAGTGTATTTTGTACAGTACTACTTGTTTTTTGGCCTTCTTGGTAAGTGCCTTCGCTCGAAGAAGTAACAAAAGAGGAATTCGAAAATAAGCTGTCAGGTCTAACAGCGTTTTTATTAATGAGAATATTTACATTTTTCAAATTGTTTTTATCGTAACTGAGTGTCATAGGATCAACATAATCTGATTGAGCTATTCTGGCGCCTAGATGTTTACTTCCTTGCATGTAAATTGGCAGTTTGTTCAGGCTCTGATACAAACTATTGTTTGACTTCGAAGGCGATGGAGTACTACATACTGAGCTTGATAAATTCGTAACCATACTGTAACTTTTTTCATAAGATGGTCTGCATTTTTCAAATTTCGGTGAAATATTATCACAGCTTTGTGACAGTACTTCCATGTTATTCTTTTCGATTTGGCTTTCAGTCAATGTAGTTTGTTCGTAAACGCTCTTACTTAAAACATTATTTTTAATTGAGTTAGTTAGTGATGTTGTAGGACTTACATCAGTTGAAGTGATAACAACTTTGATATCGTTTTTCAACAAATTGTTTTGAACATCCTCAGTGATTACTTCTGTTTTAATAATTACTGTTTTATTTTGGTTATCATCTGGGTGCTCGTCGCCTATAATACTTTTAAATCTTTGTAACAAGTTTTTCGAATAACTCCTTGGATTTAACGCAGAACGTTTTTCAATTGATGGACTTTTTAAATCTGATCTGATGCTGTCAGGACTACTATGATCGTTCGCGTTTATTTCATTATCTTCACTACTTTTGTTCGGAGTCCTATTTTTGAAACGACTTAATACATTTCTAAGTGAAAGAATATTACTTGTTGGTTTGTATATCTTATGTTCGGGATGTATTACTTCTATTTCGTTTGGTTTATCCTCATTATGATCTACCGGCAACACTTCACACGATGAAGTTGTGGAAGTGTTCAAATTAGGCTGCGATACTGTCAAAAGATTCTCATTTTTGTTTTTGGTTAAGTCAATTTCTTCAAAATTACTTTTATAACATCGGTCGATTTCTTGTTCTAACTCTAAAGTTGATTGACTTATATTTTGTGGAAATTCACTGTCATTTGTTTTAGGGCTTTTGCTAAACTTTAAAATATCACCTTCGCTCATGTAGTTTTCGACATCATCATAACTAATTTCACTTTTATCTGAAGCTATTGTAAATGGTCGGTCAGTACTCATTACTTTTCCGTCTCTATTTAGATATGTTTTGCTATTACTATTGGGCTTGCATTTGAACGTATTTAAATTACTTTCTTCTTGTGAAGATGTTACCACTTGGAAACTTCTAGGAAGCGAACCAGACTTTCTATCTCTTGATACATTGAAATGTTCTTTTTGCCTACTCAGCCATATTTCTGGTGTATTGGGGCTTTGTTGGTCTGAACTCATGGGTAAATAATCATTTCCTAAAGCACTGGACATATCTTTCTTTCTTCTGCAAACTTCCACAAGACTATCGTATAGATTTTCATCTATATTCGGTGAACCTTGTTTTTCCATCGGTATATAATCATCATCATCGATTAGTTTTCCTTTATCATGAGATTTGACTGGAACGTCGTATATACCGTCGGTATCTTGAGTATTCAATTTATCAAAAGAGAGATATACGTAATCTGATTCTGGATTAGTCATAATAATATCAGGAATGCCCTGAACAGCAATGGGCGGTGAGGGTAAACGCTTAGGTCTAGACATATGTGGATGATGCTGAATTAATTTGCTTTTACTATTTAGTGAATGCAAATTTTCTTCCTCTTTGCTTTCAACTCTTAATGTTTCATAAATATGGTCATCGTCAGATAATACACCGATCTCATCATTACAAGTTGGTTCTAAAACTTCGTGTTCGTCCGTTTTACTTAATTCAAAATTTTCCGAAGTTTGTCTACCATATTTCGGTTTTAATTTAGTTGACTCCATATTGCGTGCAAGAATGACATGTTCTGGGTTGGAGAGTGATTTCAATAGTCTCTGATTGCGTCTTTGTGCGCTACTTCTTTGCTGCTGTTTCTTCAGTAACTTTTGAAACTCTCTATTTTGCATTAATAACTGAGAAATTATTTGCTCCAAGGGCTGTTCAATCTCTTCACAGCTTTCATGAACTTCTTCGTGTGTTGTTTCAATTTCATTAGGTTTATCTTCTACCTCAGATCCTTCCGAAATAACTTTTTGTTTATTCAAATATTTAACTTTCTCTAATTCATTCTTTTTAAATGAGTCTGTTTTCTCAATTAATTTTTTGTAAGTTTCTTCATCAATATGAGGATCTTTACTAATTGTTTCAGGTATTGCCAAAACTGGAGGAACATCTTTAGTTTTGTCTATATTTAAGCTATCATTAGATTCTGATATGTGAAGGATATTTTCAGTAGATACGTCAGTTGAGAAATCAGCATAGAATTTAGCTGTAGTGTCAGACCCAAGACGTAAGCCTTTTGCCCTATTCTTCTTTAACTTTGATATTTTCTTTGGTATGTTTTTAGTGTTATACATTCTGACTTCTACACCTAATTTTCCAGGACCCACTCCTCTTTTTTTGTTGTCTAGTTCGGGATCAGAAATAATAGTACCGTCATTGTTCTTCACTTTTCGGGTGATTTTATTTGAACCACAATTACGACATTCAAATTCTATTTTTTCACATCCACGGGATTCGTTTCTTTCACTGTCACTATCTTGCGATTTCTTTGAAATAATAGTGTTTTGTTGCAATCCAGGTTCTGATTTCCGTCGCCACGTTCCTATTTTAGTCAGTCTAGATCTCTGTGGGTCATCTTTTGATTTCGATCTTAAAGTGTCTGTCTTGAACTTTTCGCTATCATTACATCTGGATTTCCTCGTGACATGTAAAGTGTTAGAAGAATCAGTAACAGCGATATTTTCTTTAATTTTCTCACACTTTAGGCAGGTTTTAGGGATATTTCTTACATTGATCAAAGAGTTATTGGTGTCACTTAAATCTTCTCTACTTTTACTGGTTTCTGTGTAACCCACGATATTGTCAGATGAATGGTAGCCTCTTGTTTTATTTAATGACCCAGGAAATTCTTTGTTGAAGCTTTCTTGAGACGATTTGAAGTCGGAACACTTACAGTCAGGTTGTTTTCTTTCTAGCCTTTCAGCACTTCCAGAATCAATGAAGTGTAATGATCTATCGCATTCTGGGCACTTGTCACCGACTACTTCGCCTTCTAGATGGCTACAGCCACATTTTTCTTCTCTAACTTTAGGCTTGGACATTTCAGTTTCACAGTCAGAGCAGAGATCGACGTAGCAATTATCACAGGTGTAATCAGTGCCTTTTTCAGCTGATACCTGACTGCAATCACAGTCTTGGCTGGATTCAGTTTGTGAATTCGGTACTGTGTATTTTCTATTGGCTTTTTTCAGGCGTCCTCTTATGCCGTTTTCGAAGGATTTTCTTCTTTCTCTATCAATTTTTCTCTTTTCTAGGTACTCTGGGGCTGACAGTTGTTTCCTCATTGACGCTTGAGTGATCAAGTTGTGAGATTTTTCAGCAAGCATGTCATCTGCGGCAAAATGTAAGAATTAAAAAGTGTCTGTGGATACAGAAGAGATAATTAAATACTAAATACACGTGAGAAAAATTACCATCAGTTTTATTTTGACCAAGTTCCATAACCAGCTGTCGGGCGTGGGAAGGTATAACTGCATTATAGTTCTCCAGTATTACCTGTAAATATAAAACCGCACGGTCAATTGCTTATATAATTTTCAAAACACAGCGATCCAACAATTTTTTTCCGCCCTTAATAATATTTCACATTAATAGGAGGTAAAACTGCGTTTAATCGCCGTCAGGGGCGCTCTTGTACTCTGGATAAACAATCGTTTTGACAGTAATTTTTTGCATTTTTTTCAATCTGTTTTTTGCTAGTACAAATAAAAAAAGAATTTTAAAAATCTGTTAACAACTGGCGAAGTTATGGTGGAAAATAAATAAAAAATAAAAAAAAATAAAAAAATACAGTAGACTTGATAACCTCCTCCTTTTTTTGAAGTCGGTTAAAAAGTGATTCCGTCAGTGTTGGCTCGGACTCAAGAAAGTGTTGTGGCAAGACAGTGAAGACTGAGGGCAGAGCACCGTGAAGACAGTTGAGTAAAGTTGATGCAGAGGCAACAGTATATTCTGTCACAGGGAATGTTCATGAATGACAATATAGTGAAAGTTGTAATAGGGATTAAAATGCAACAGCGTCCAATGCAATTCCTCTTATTCAGTCGGAACTTGGAACGCGTGATGTTGGCACACTTAAGGCTACCTACCAGTGTCTAACCGATTTTGAAGATGATGAAAATTAGATACGCTACTTTACTGTTTTGGAGTCCTACGAGAAATTGAAATCTGTGCAACAGCCATTCTATAACTAGCTTTAAGTTTATAGTTAGACCAATTTCCGAGATTTCACGAAATTTATGGAATAAAATAAAATATTAATTTATCATTAAAAGTTTATTAACACCAAAAATATTTACCCATTTCATGCTATCAAAACTTGCCTGTTCAAGTAATTTTATGTAAAAAGCATGTCAAAATTCGGTAAATTAGTTGCACTGTTGACATTCCTATAATAACACTATAATAACATTGATCTGGCATGTACAGTGCTTTTACTTTTTCCTGTTGTGGTCCTGTGATCCTGAAGTTATTGTTCTTTTCGTAGAAAACCAGTCCAAGAGTTCATATTTCTTCCATTAGCGCGCCTGCAGCATGAGTTGCTTTACTCAAAGGTACTGGTAAAGAACTATAGGTCATCAAAGGAAACGCGACCTACCCGCTTCACCAACAAGGTCCACTCCCGTTTGCGTAGCAGCGTTCCATTGGATCAACCTTATTCATCATCATCAGCTTCGTGACGCATAATATTGAGCATAAACCTCCTCCAAGGACCTCCACAACACTCGGTCTTCAAGAAGGTAAAATTATCAAATACCTAGAGCTGCCAAAGGAAATGCAACCTACCCTCTTAACTAATAAGGTCCACTCCCGCTTGTGCCGCAGCGAGCGCGCCTGCAGCGTGAGTTGCGAGCGCGGCGCGTCCCACGGAATCACGTGGAACGATAATGGCGCCCCCGCTATCGACTCCACCAGCATCATATTGTTGCACTGCCGAATTACAGATATCATTATTATTCTTTTTCCTTCTCATCCTAATCCTAACTAGATAATATAATTTTAATTATTTTATTATTATAATAAATTTTAAATGCGAAAGTGTTTGATTCTTTCTTCACGCCCTAACTAAACAACCAATCTACTTGATTTTTGACATAGAATTAGTTGACAGGGCGGAGAGTAACGTAGGCTACGTTTTATTCCGATATTCCCATGGGATCGGGAACCACGCGGGTGAAACCGCGGGCGAAAGCTAAAATTATTATAAAGAATGTTTTAATTTTTGTATGTTATGAATGACGCTTGGATATTTAGAGGAATGAGCTGCATCTGTCAGCACGGAATCCCATTTTCCGTTTTCCTTTTCTGTCGTGCAGAATCGTCATTTGCTAAAGCGAGAAAGACAGCGAAATGCTATAGCAATTGCACGCGGTATTCAGCGATGCAATAGCATTCCGCAGTCTTTCCCGGTCTAGAAAGTTATAGTTCTCAGTGACAGAAAATGACATTCAGTGATGACAGGTGTAACTTAACCCCAACTCAATCACACAAAAACCAGCTGAACTGCTTTGAATGAAACTTGGCACAAAAAAAAATTTGCGTGATTCGGTAACAACAAACAATCCAGGTGCAAATTTGGACTAGTGTCAACATTTTGTCATACCACACAGCAGCATAAATAATGTATTATTTCTTACCATGATGTGTGACTTGTACGCCAGAATGCCATCCTCCCGGTTTTTGGTGACGAGCAACATCTTGTCAAACAGGAACACGTGACGCATGCCTTTTGCGCCGAGAACTCTGAAATATGCAACATAGAGGGAAATTAACGAAACCTCGCTAGGTCCTTAATACTAGTTTTCTAAAATTAATTGTATAACTAACTTCACAGTATCAATACTCGACGAACTGCATAAGAATAGCCCTGTCGGTCGGTCATCGGTCTAGAGTTCTGTTCTGATCTGTGGGGCTATCGCGTAAAAAATATGGATATGGACATGGGCTTCATTTGACAGTTAAATGACCATATATGGTAATTTTATGAGCTTCAACTGTCAAATGAAGCCCATATCCATACCCAGATTTTTTACGCGATAGCCCCCCTGTTCTATGAAGAACAGAATATAATCGTGGTCTGTGATAGTGACAGGGCTAAGCAGCTACGAATAAGACAAAACTCAAAATTCTATATTGTTATTCAGTCTAGGCTGTTACAAGCACTTGTGTACGTCAAAGAAGCTACGCCAACGGTTCACAAACCCTACGGCGGGAGACCATGTAACAAGAAGAGAGATGTTAAATGGTAATACAATACCAACCTAAACGTTCCTTCGGCGCATAGCTCGCCGTAAGTTGTCAAATCTGGACCATTCCATCCGTAGAGGAGGGACTGGATCTCCTGAAAGGATAGCGTTGCCATTCGTAAAGAAGTTGACCTATTTAATCACAAAGAAGTAAAAACAAAATCTATTTTCTTTAAGGACTGTCATTATAGGTTGCAATACTGACAACACTGAAATCCGAAGTCACTAGTAAATTCATGGCTGATTCCCTTATTCTGGACTAGACTAATATGTGATACATTATTTCCTTAATCTTTGCAACTCCAGTGGGAACTCTACCCACTTCCTCCAAGTTGTAGTATCTCGTTGAGCCTGCAGGCTTACTAGATGTCCTAGCACTTAGGTTCTTTCTAGTTTTAAGAGGTTCTTCTAGGCTTATTTTAAGAAAACCCAGATGGATACTGCGTATATATTGCTAAAGGGGGTGCTAAGGTTTACAAAAATACCAGCGTTGAAGCTGCTGTTATTATCTCTTTTCTTGTAAGATAAATCCCTTACCTGAACCCTGACCGCGTGCTCGTGCCGCCTCTTCATATCATCGATGTGCTGGGCGATGCCTGTCATCTTCAGCAGAGCGTACTCGGTCTCACTGGACGCGCACTGCTTCACCACGTTCTGAAATATTAACATATACGACATTTTATACAATACCATCCAATTAAAAACTAGGCAAAGCTTGTGTTATGGATATCTTAATAAGTTAATGATGTGATTTACTTGGCAGTCGTTGTTGCTTATTTTCTAGATTTTGAGTGGATTGTATGCGGCGGTATCTATCGTGAAAACAAGTTATTACTTCATGTACTTGTGAACACGCAGATGTAACATAGAGCGGAGAATACTGAGCTGCAATAAGATGAGAAACAAAGAACACAATCACAGCTCGTTCAGGTGGAAAAGACATGCACAATTACTTGATTTGCTGATGATGGTGACGTCTCAGAGATCTCTGCATCTAGTAGGCGATTGTGTAAAGACAATCGTATTCATTTGATAGTTCATATTCTATCTATTCTATTCATATCATATTATACGTCATTCCATACAAATTGCAGCCGATTGAATACAATATGAACTGTCAAATAAATACGATTACCTTACGCAATCGCACCCCAGCTCAGCCCGACGGTCTTTGGCAGCCGGGTGTCGGTGGTGAGCAGAATTGCTTGACAAAAAGCATGGAATATGGTTGGTATACCTAACGTTTTCCCAAGTGAGCCCCACTATGAAGAAATTAAAATACATTAATTGGCCAGTGATAAAACATATGGCAATCGATAGATAAGTTCATACAAACTAAAAATGTATTTGATAAAATCTCGAAAACATTCGGCAAAATTCATTATTTTTGTTTCGAAAAAAAAGTTTAAAAATGACACTTACATACGTTTATGCCTTTCTCATTATAATATTAGGTGTTTTATTTCTCTTATTGTTTTAATATTTTGTTACTGCGGAACGTAACGTATTCTCAGCCATCTTGTAACAAGTCAAGCGTCATTCCGTTATTTTGGTTTCGTGAATGCTCGTTTGCGATCTTTGCTGTGACATCTATTTACTGGCTGTGTTTTTGGACTCTGATCTCGTTGTCATCTGATTTACCTTGACTTTCTTACTGGACTCTGATTTCGTGATCATCTTGTAATTTTTTAATCAATCACTCAAATAAAGCAGTTGGTACATACAAAAACTGCTTTATTCATCATTATATCGACTATCGACGACCACTGCTGGAAAAGGTCTCCCCAGGTAGGAGGGTTGGCGATCGCAGTATGATGGCAAAATACAAAATACGCGGTAGGATGCTTCTGCCCATCCTCCGGACTAGGATCTCTTACTCGCCTTTTACAACACTCACGGAAAGAAATGGGGTGGTGCTATGCGTTGCCGAGACCACGCACACTTTCATCGGTTTTTTTACATCGTTCAAACAATTTACAGCTCATAAAAAAGTCAATAGAAATATCTGAAAAGAGTTTAAGTATGTAAAAATATTTTGACAAATAAAATATTAAAATAAAATATATATATATGATCAAATAAGCAATACTAATAATTGGCGTTTTTGAGACCTATATATATAATGACATCTTTTATTCTATCTCTGAAAGTATATCGTTGTCGAGATTTTACCAAAATACATTTTTAGTTTGTATGGACTTTGTCTATCTATTGCCATACGTTTCACTGGCCACCATATTTTGATTTTTCTATAGTTGGGATCTCTTGGGTAGAGGCCACGGTATACCATGCCTAAAACAAATATCTTCCATGCTCTTTATTTAGAGAAAACACCTAGATTTCACTTATGGGTACACAATTAGTTATTCACAAACTAGATACGTTATTTTGAAGTTAATTAGCGATGCGGATACGTGAATTAAGAATTTATTGATTATATAACACATGTGGATCGTGTCGCGGAGAGATTCGAAGGGAAAACCAATTATGTCGTCATTCTTTGAGTAGGTAGTAGTAGTAGATTATTCTTTGGACGAAATTTAACTCACTCTCTCGCGTGGGTGCGAGCGGCATAGCAATATTTATTGTGCATCAAGGAAAGGGACATAATTAAAGGATGGGAAATTACGTACATATTTGCAACATGAAATAGATACAAATTCTTTTTAAATCCACCAGTGGTTTTTAGAATAACTGGGCTCTATAGGTACTCGGGTCACTCGACATAACTAATTTAGTTTACGAATTCATGTCCGAAAATTGCAAATGTAGATACAGCAAACATAAAAGAAATATATCTGCAGATTTTGTAGACTCTGTGGTGCCTCACAAGGAGTGAGAAAAGACGGGGGGTCTTAGTCGTTGCCAGATTTCTCAGACCCACGATGTTAAGTCTGAGATATCTGGCACAAAAATATGCGATTCGGACTTGAATTCAAATACGAAATTATTTCGAGGGACTTGAGAATCGGGCCTTTCAAGAGTCCCGCAAGATCTACATTGGGTACCCTTTATTGGGTCTAATTTTACGTAACTAAAAGACCTAGCTAGACGTTTGAAGCCCAAAGCAGTACCTAATATTCAAATTTTGCAACCATTGAAGACAAATTAGGCTCTTATTCCCACTTCTCCTCTTCTTCTTACCTGTAGTAACAAGTGGTACTTCAATATCCTTTGCACAGGTTTCAGCAAATACGACGCAAGAGGTAAAGGGTGTCCCAAATCCAGTTGCCTCTCTCTAAACTCCCTGGCACTCTGAGGCTTCGAAGCCAACGCAGCTAGTCGTTCCATGGTCCTAGGGTACCCGGTACAGTAGGACGTGTAGACGGAGAAGCCGGTGGTGTTGTTTACGAAGCACCGGGCGATGCAGGTCGCATCTAAACGGCAAGTGTTTAACTCTTCACATAGCGATCTGAAAGAAAACGACGGTGATTAATTTACAAGTTATTAAGTACCTATATTAGAGGAACAGACGGTGTTATAAAAGCTGCAGACATAAACATATATTCTAAAATTATGCTGTAAGTGCACCTGTAGCAAATATATCTGTCGGAAGCGCGCTACGAATTCGACGCAAACGAAGTCGCAGGCGGTAATATAAAATAGATTTTGGAACTTGTTAACTGCAACTCTATCTAACCCTATAGTAAGCAACTAAGTTTATTTCTTTTATTTATATTATGTACATCTATATCAACTATCATTGCCATAATTGCACCCACTCCCCTTTGTCCTCTTCGTTATTATTTTTCTAACCAAGGTTGCCTGGAAGAGATTGCTATTTAGCAATAAGGCCGCCTTTTGTATGCTTCCTTTCTGTTTTTGTTATTTCCCTTATTGTTTGTCTTTGTGTGCAATAAAGTGTTTTTTATTATTCTTTATTATTATTTAAAGGACGCTTGGATTATGGATTCTCGTATCGACAATATACTACTTTCAACTTTTTTTTGTAAATACATATACATAAGAACCACCTAGATGAACACAAATATTCGCATTCAACTTAAAAATAACTGTGACCTGTATGGGAATAGAACTATTACACGGCAATTTATTATTAATAAAAGAGGTTTCAAAAAAATTTAATAAAGGACTTTACACAACTTTCTATTTAGACATTGTAGAAAGCAACTTATAAAATAAATGCAAGCACAACAAAGTATGTTATTCATAAAAACATATTGTTAAGTTACTGTGCGCTAGAAATGCTCAACGTGGTTATTTCCGTCAATTGCCGACGACTTGCCAATACGTTTTATAATCCCGGCTCCTCTGTGTTTAACACCAACTCAAGAGAGTTCAGCTCCATTGTTTCTGCTGCATTTTACGACTTTGCCACATAAACTCAAGCGGAAACGTGACTGGTCAAAAGGCTTTATAATTGCTCAGCCATTTTTCATTTCGCTTCGTCAATTCTCATAAGGAATGGCATTCGCTGGCTTAATAAATATTTGTGTTTTTCTGCTATCACTTCGATTGAGTCGTAAACTTAATAACTTTTACGCGACACGAATTCATAAATGCCCATTGAGTGTAATTCGGAATGCTACAGAAATACAAGCCTACCTTTTAAATAGTTTTGTCCCTAATATAGCACCTTGCGGAACTCGGATCTGTATTGCATAATAAGCAATGTCTTAAATTGGCAACATTGTATGCTACCATATGGTACATGCAAGAGATGTAACACCGCAGCCGGTATCGAGTTAAACAGGCCATGTAATAAGATATAAATCTGTGGTTGATGTTATTGAATGCTAAGATAAATTGAAAATCTATTTACTAGCAATTATTTACTTTAACTTTATTGCTGGAAGAAACGGTACTTCAAATTAACTTTTCAAGGAAAATCCGTGTTTTTAAATTTGACCTTACATTGTCGTGCAATGGTACTGCAATAAATTAACAAGCAAAGTTAATTTATTTATCTTCAGCCATTAGGAATATTCGTCGTGTATCAAATTAACAGCAAAATCTAATTATCTCTTCTTGACCCTTTTTTTGCTTTTGATTTACAAATGGCAAAAAGAAAAAAAATACAACAATAATGTAGATATTATTATTATTATTGATAACATACCATTACTTTCTAACATTTTAATCCAAATTGTTCTATTGCCGTTCATCATAAACAATATTAAAAACAGAACAATAGAATCTAACGAGAGACCACCCATAGGGTAGAGGGTGCATAAGTCCTACGTAACTTAATACTGTGAAATCTCGCGAGCGATCTTACCTCGATTTCGAGGGGACCTATTTGTCAGACAGACTATGTAGATGATATACGAACATTATGTTATAGTGGGCGGTAGCCATTAGCTGCTATGAAAAAAAGTTGTGTTTGACATTTTAAATGGTAAAGGTTCCGGAGATGAGAATAGAAGTTCGCTTTTAAGGGATGGATGAAATATCTTTGATCTGTTTCGTTTTAATGGAATATCTAAACGTTGACGTTGTGTTTAGGAAATCCTGTTTAAAATTAAAGTATAACTGTAGTTAAAATTAAGTAAGGATTGTGATTATAAGGCGCGTTTCCGTTGTTGTATCACTTAAGCTTTTAGAACATTAAAGTATTTGAACGTTTAAATTTAATATTAAATATCCTTAAATATTTCTTCAATTCTTATTCTTTATATTAGTATCGTAATTATGTGCTTTGTCGGATTTGGCAATTTTCAAAAATCTTTGGTAGAGTCGCTACAACTACTTACTTACTGTGTTTAGCGAAAAGGGACAAGTCCCAATATGGGCCACGTCTGTGTACACCACCCCTAATGATCGAGAAAAAAATACTGATTCTGTGAAATAAGGCGTCAAATATGACATCGCGACGTTAAAAAAACTATCAGTGTCACTGTCATTGAGTTCTACTGTTTGACTTTGTAATTCTAAGAGTTTCACTCGAGTTCTTTTCGTAATAACACGTATTGTTCAGGCTCCATTTTTAACCCAATCTACCGTACAATTTCTATATATTACAAAATATATTTACTTGACATTGGCAAAATTCGCGAATTTTATCGCGAGCACGCCATTAATTAAGAAAGAAGAAGAAGAAGTTTGTAATTCTATTGACTGACAGTGAGTAACAAAATGACATCTTCCGCCATGATGAATTGTTGATGTGTTTTTGCATTTTATTTATTGATCCTTCCAAAAAACAAAGCTGTTTTAGAGAAATTAAATAATTAGAAACTGTTTATCGTGTCTTTATCTATCTTATAGTATACTGAACACAGACGTGGCCCCAGACTTCATACATTTTTGGACATCACCTTTGTTAGTACACTATCTCGCCTTTCACCTTTGTTAGTAGTCTCTCAACATTTTTACGGAACCCTGAGCCCAACCCTCAGGTTTGACAGTCCCTCGCTATTATTTTAACACCCTTCAGTCGAGGGATGGATTATTGCTACGTTTCTTCATTGTTGACGGTTTGACGACGCGGGCGGAGCGTTCTTTTGTACTTTTCTAGTTTTCCATTTATTGTAACTATACATACGAAATTTCTTTTGTAGGCAATTTGGTAAATTGCGGTTGGACATAACATTTTACTTTTCGGGGTTTGTCATTCTGTGTGATTGAGTGATCGTTGTATTCATATTAATTAACAAGTTTAACTTTGATTACTAAACTGAGAAATTGTTATCATAGTGTAATTAACGAATCATAAACGAGCAGCTCTATGTTTCATTTTTTCTAAATAAAATACTCTACTTATTTCTTTTCCCTCGCATTCCGAAGTTTTTATTAGAAACTGATTTTATAGATCTTTTGGTTTTTCAGTACAAATTAAATTGTGTTGTTTACCTTTATTATAAGCAATTTTTGTACTGTTTTTGAATTAAGTTATCAATAGGCGGTACGTAACTGAATGATAAAGTAATAATATTGCTAAAATTTACTGACCTGTTGAAGGTATATATCGCTTCGATATTGTTGAAAAGTTCTGACAGCTCCTCCTCGGAGAAGGTGGAATGTTTCTGCCAGATGTGAAGGTAGCCCTAGAACAAAGAGACATGGTTTTTAGTTCGTTTTCACAGCCAAACTACCGAACCTAGAGACTTGAAATTTTGTACATATAGATACCTTATATAATGTAGGCGTCAACTAAAAGAGGATTTTCTGTAGGAAGGTTTTTAAGGCGGTACCCCCACCGAAAGTGGCGCCGCGTTGAATTTTATTTAATATCGTAATTCTAATACACAATTTTAATAAAACTAAACGTGGAATTTTTAGAGCCCATAGTCTAGTATTTTTAGACGGTATCATTACATTCCCTCGTAGTCACTGCTAGAAGTAGATAGCAAAACTGCTAAAAGTGGCCGTTTTGACACATTTGCTATCTACTTCTACGAATGACTATGGCGAGATGTAGCGATACCTTCTAAAAATACAAGACAATGGGCTCTAAAAATTCCACGTTTAGTTTTATTAAAATTGTGAATTAGAATTACGATATTAAATAATATTAGGAATAAAAGTTTGTATGAAAGTCCGTTTCGAAGTTAGAATCTTTTTAAATTTTTGTATTTACGTTGACGACAACCTCGCGGACGAAGTCTTGGGTGGAAGGCTAGTATAGAATAAATTTAAATAAACACACAATTATGCGATTCTGTAATACTTATAAGCATAGGCACTTGTGTTACGTAAATCATGGGGTAATTCTGGCGCTACGACATCTTGAACTCGACATTTTCTGGAGCCAAGAATCTGTATTAAAATTTACTGATTCTGAATAATCTTCCGTATTATAAGTATGCAAAATTTTGACAATAGAGATTTCACCTTATCGTCCTGGGGTGAAGATCAAATCGTGGACTTTACTTAAACAAAATAGAAATTTAATTAAGGTGAGTAATTTAGAAATAGAAATAGTTAAATCGTTTTTGAAACTTTACAACAGTAGTTCTTATCATTAAGTACTTTTAAACTTAGTTGCCTTTTTCGGACACTTTACTGGATGGTACCCAGTTATTAGACAATAACTTAATTACACTAACAAGTAACATACTTAAACTTAAGACAGGAACATAAAAATACAATCCGTCCTCATCAACTGGGTTTCGGGGTTAGAGGAGGCTGTGAAGCCGCGGTTCATGCAGCCCGCACTTTTCTGCATACAACAAATTATGATGTTTTCGTCAAAATTGATGTGAAAAATGCGTTTAACTCGGTGGACAGAGGTGCACTTCTAAGGGAAATAAAAAAAGAAGTGCTTTCTATCTACCAATATATGTGGCAATGTTATGGCTTCCCTTCAAAATTAATGTTTGGACAAAATGAATTAGATTCATGTGTGGGCTGCCAGCAGGGAGATCCGCTCGGTCCTGCCATATTTAGTTTGGCTATTCAACCAACAATTTCATCTCTAACTTCAAAATTCAACCTTTGGTATTTAGACGACGGCACTTTGGCAGGGGATTTTTCATCCGTACTGCATGACCTGGAGTATATAAAACAGCATTTTTCCAATATCGGTTTATTTCTAAATTTCAACAAATGTGAGATCTTCGTATCAGACGGCATGCCTTCCAATAGAATTCCCGAAATAATCAAAAGATTTGAATCCATAGGTTCTAATATATCTGCACAAACAAAGGCGTCTCTAACGATTTTAACCTTCCGCAGCATGTATTGGATTTTTACATTGTCTTTTTTATTTTAATTTTTTGAAGTTCGTAATTGCATGCCGTGGCTGTCTATAATTAGAAACTGTACTTAGACTAAGATTTTACATTTAATTTATTACATATTGTTAGTACATGTTTTTGTTGACTGCCCAATAAACAAATAAATAAATAAATAAACGCTATTGGGAGCCCCTTTGTTTGACGATGCAATCCCCTCGATAGTCAATTCCAAACTAAATAATTTCGGAAAAAAATTACCACGGCGTCATGGGTTAAAGCCACACATAGCAACTTTGTTCACAATGTTGGAAATAGCAAATGTGAAGTAGTTGAACTAGCATTATCTGATCATTCGGCACAGTTGTTTACTTGTCCCGTAAAAATGTCGCATACTATAAAGCACTGGTATGTAGAAAGACGTGACTACTGCAAAGAAAATGTTGCTAAATTCGAACAACATATTGCATCTCTAAGCTTCAGTGATGTTTACGAAAGTAACGATCCAAATGTAGCTTTTGAAACATTCCACAATATGTTTGTACTTTTGTATGACCTCTGTTTCCCAAAAAAATATTTTAAAGTTTCAACCTACAAAAGACCAAAATGGATATCCAGAGGCATAATTAATTGTTCTAAACGAAAAAGATCTATGTTATGGAATTGTCGTAGAAATCGAGATGAGCTGCATAAAAATAGATTTAAAAACTACTCTAAACGGTTATCTCGTATTATCAAATTGACTCAAAAGGCTCAAAACAACTATTTAATAAAAAATGCTGCCAATAAATGTAAGGCTACTTGGTCAATAATAAATAAAAATAAATCTTCTGTCCCAAAAGACATTCAACAAATTAAAGTAAATGGAAGTATTATTGACAAACCACTTGACATATCACGAGCTTTTAATAACTTCTTTATCGACCAAATCGAAGCACGTAAATCGGACCAAGTTGCTAATACACTGACATTTTCTAATCCTAATTCCATATTTATGACACCCATAACTGAACATGACATTAATAAAATTATAATTTCCTTAAAAAACACAAATAGCACTGGCTACGACGGTGTTTCTACTGAAATACTTAAAAGAGTTTCACATTTGATTTCCGTTGTTTTAAGTTACATTATAAACTTGTGTATCATGAATGGTATTTATCCGGACAAGTTGAAACTAACTATTATTAAACCTTTATTCAAAAAAGATGATAAGGAAAATATGAACTGTTATAGACCTATAGCACTGACACCGACTGTAGGAAAAATATTTGAAAAAGTCATTTACCATATTATATACAGCTATTTCGAAAAGTATAATTTATTTTCTGCTGAACAGATAGGCTTTAGAAAGAATAAAAATATAAATATGGCGATGCATAACCTTTTGAAATCGGTTATTACTGCCATGGATCAGAGAACACCGGTTGCTGCCTTGTATATGGATCTAACAAAAGCTTTCGATTTTGTTGACCATGATGTCTTGCTGAGGAAAATTGAATCGTACGGAATAAGAGGCGTTGCACTTACACTTATAAAATCGTACCTCAGTAACAGAAAACAAGCTACTGTTATAACTAAAATTTGTCCCAAGCTACGTAAAGAAATTCAATATCCTATAGAGACGTTAAATATGGTGTACCTCAAGGTAGCATCTTAGGTCCATTAATGTTTATTATTTATATTAATGACCTTCCGAAGATAGTTAAACAGCAAATGATATTATTTGCTGACGATAGTACAGTCATATTTACAGGACAAGATATTAATACACTATCGCAAGAAATAAGGCAGACATTAGGAAATATAATTAATTGGCTTAATTCTAATAATCTAATAATAAATCTTGACAAAACTAAACTAATGACTTTTAAAAATAGAGGTGACCTTACAAAACTTGACGTAAATTATTTGAATAAAAAGATAGAAACCATTGACATTACAAAATTTTTAGGAATATACATTGACCACAATTTAAACTGGAAGGCTCATGCTGAACATATTCGTAGTAAACTGAATCAATTTTCCTATGCACTTTACATGCTTGCTAAAGTATCAAATATCGAAACAGTGATCACTTCATATCATGCCTATGCGGGCTCAATTCTAAGGTATGGTGTTGTTTTCTGGGGGAATTCTTGCCTAAAGGAAGATGTTTTCAAGGGTCAAAAAAAGTGCATAAGGGCAATGTGTAAACTTCAACAAACAGATAGTTGCAGGCCCTACTTTGTGAAATTGAAAATTCTTACGCTACCTAGCTTATTTATTCTTGAGGTTGCTCTTTATGTTAAGTCCAATTTGCACCTCTTTACAACATTCAAGTCCTCAAGGAGAAATAATTACTTAATGCAGATACCGAGCAAGAGTCAACTTTATAAAAAAAGTGTATTTGGTATAGCTCCTAAAATATATAATCGCTTGCCAGAGGACATAAAAAATATTGAACGTCTTTCTGTGTTTAAAACCAAATCAAAGATTTTTTTGTTAGAAAAAGCATATTATACATTAAATGAGTACCTGACAGATAAATTATTGTAAATCATTTATATCGTAAATTATCAAAAATGCTTATTTGACGTATAATGTAATTTTTATTTTTGTTTTTATTAAATGTTGTTATTATTATTTTTAATTTCCAATGTTATGTAATTAATTTGTTTGTAATATTTTGAATTTGATTTTTATCTATAAATTGACATTTTGCTTATACATTTTTATAATTCATTGCTATATAATATCAATTATTATTATCTTTCGCATGCATATTTATGTTGATATAGCTGTTCTGATGTTTTTTTTTTCTATGACATGTACTACCACTGTTACCTACCTATATCTGCGAATAAATGAATTGATTGATTGATTGATTGAGCATTTTACATACTTCGGCTTTGTCTCTTCACTCCAAAATTCTTGTACATCCTGCGCTGTTCCCCCCTTTGGAAGTTTCCCTTGATCACCAAATCTATTGATACAGTATTAAAAAGTACTATTTGCAAAATTCTAAATTTACAACTTGAAGATCGCAACTGGGAACAAGCCACTCTTCCAATTAGATATGGTGGGCTGGGCTTACGCACAACCTCTAGTGTCGCACTCCCTGCTTTCCTGTCCTCCGCCTACAGCACCTTCTCACTCATCAGCGAGTTATTAAACTGCCCTACACTCGTTGACGGAGAGGTGTCATGCTTGTCGGATGCCAGATCTGCGTGGAGTGCTTCATTCCCGGAAGAGGATTGTCTCTTGGATCTGAAACACCAGAGCGCTTGGGAGTCACCAGCTCTCATTGCAGCTCACGCAGAGCTTCTGGCTGCTTGTCCGGATGACATGGACCGAGCCCGACTGCTAGCAGTCTCGGAAAAAGAATCCGGACATTGGCTCCACGCTCTTCCCTCCCACAACCTAGGTACCGTCCTCGATCCCGCTACCCTTCGCATCTCCATTTGTTTACGCTTAGGTGCTAAGCTGTGCGAACCTCATCACTGTCCGTGTGGCAAAGATGTGGACCAGTTCGGACGCCATGGGCTCACTTGCGTCAAGAGCGCAGGTCGCGCCTATCGGCATGGTGCGATGAACGATATAGTTAAGCGTGCCCTTGGCACTGTTTCGATCCCATCATCTCTGGAACCCTGTGGTTTATTCAGGGATGATGGTAAAAGACCCGATGGTACGACGTTAGTGCCCTGGTGCTTGGGGCGTACCTTGGTATGGGATGCAACCTGTGTAGACACCTTAGGTCCTTCCCATATACGTGGTACGTCCTCAAGGGCTGGAGCCGCGGCGGAGCAAGCTCAATTCTCGCTCTCAGTAAGCCACGAGTTTGCAGCGCTTGCAGTAGAGACAATGGGCCCTTGGTCGTCGGACACAAAAAAGTTTATGAAAGATATCTCCACAAGACTGGGCCACGCCTCAGGAGACCCGAGAGCTGGTGCCTATCTTGCCCAGCGGCTGAGTCTATGTATTCAGCGGGGCAACAGTTCTCGGTACTATGCCACGCGGCTGCGAGTTGGACGGCGTTTTCTTGTTATAGTTAGTATAAGGTAGTGTAGTATGTTTATATGTTTATTATTAATTTATTTGGTATCTAATAAATAGTTTTAGTTATCAAAAAGATAATAAATATTTCTAGTATAAATCATATATATGCTCATAGTTTGTCATACCCCTTTGTATGTCAAAGGGGTATGACAAACTATGAGCATCAATGTAAGACAATGAAAATATTATCGTCATCTTCATAGTTATCGTTAAGTATCGGCTTTTTCAGATACTTACATTTAGTAGGTAATTACTAACAGTAATTTAGAAATGATGATAAAGACAAAAACCGGCTGTGAGATGGAACTCGCAAAGATGGATACAATGGGAACAACGAGTGAGACGGGAATCCAGCTTCTAGTATTACACAAAACTTGATCGTGGTGACAAAGATAAACGATGGTAAGATAGGTAACGTTGTATATAAAGTGAGAAACAACAATCCCATCCAAAAAATCGTTTTATATAATTTTGATGTGTCAATGATTTTACAGGATAGAACCCTTAAAATATGCTAACATCATCATCAGTCATTTTAATGTCCCCACAGATGGGACATTGACCTTTCATATGGATGGATAAGGAGAAAGGGCCATGACCTACCACGCGGGCTCCAATGAGCCCGAAAAAAAACCGCTAAAGTTATTGCAGTTAAGTGAGTTTTTTAACGACTGCAGATCCAGCTGGGATCAATGGCTTAAAGCCCCTTGTGAAGCACGGAGGAGCTCAAGATAGTAAAATTTTGGTCACCTATCCCGTGACCAACCGTTGCCGCCTCAAACATAACTATTGTAAATGTATCAAAGAAAAAGATTTTAATAACTGAGTATGAGAATATTTTCCTCATATATTTATATTTCAAGACTGTAGATTTGTGTTTGGCAACAACATGTTTCTTTGTAAATGTTGTTGCTTCTCTTAAAGCTGACATGTTTCTTGCGGCCGTTCTTCTTGTCAGTTAAAAGATGTCCTGAATGGCTGGTAGGGAAGAAAATATTAACGATTCGAAAGCACTTATCTATACTTAAGTCTATTTAAATAAAAATATTTTGATTTTGTACAGTCACGATTCACAAGCAATAATATGTAGAAACTACACAACCATGTCACAACACTATATCTTTTTCAACTCACACGCTCAGAAAAGGAGGTTTTCTCATTCAATTTCTGCGCCGAAATTGGCATATTACCGGCGTAGCGTGGTAAACTATTTTTACTTTAAAATGAAAATTATACGTCATTATGCGTTCCGAATCGCAATATTTACTTTTTATGTTACATTTTATTCTTATTAAAAATAACTTTGAATTCTTTTTTATGTTTTGTATTTTTTTGCATGTTTCAATGGTATTTTTATACATACTTATGATAAATTATAAATAGAAAATTTTGGGAAAAACCAACTGGGCCACAAGTGAATTTTCAGATGGGACTAGAACCCACGACCTTTGGATATCCGGTAGAATGCTCTAAACACTGAGCTACCGAGACTTGCGGACGAAATTCTCCAATACTTTTATACTTTTATACGCTTTATAATATAAAAGTCCTAACGCTTTATAATATACTAATAACTCGCCGTCGCCGCTAAATCCAATTTTCCAGCCTTGCATAACAAATAATTAATGTTGAAAAAGAGAGCTTTGTTTCTCTGTGTTCTAATATGGTTCTAATGCGATACAGTTGTATACGTACTACAGGTAGGTATTACATTATCACATTAGAACACTACCAGTAGTGTTCAGTGTTTACATTTATTGCTCGTGACTACAACTACGCCACAGAGCACGTAAAAAGCACGGTTTTTAACCGACTTTAAAAAAAGAAGGTTCTCAGTTTGACCTGTATGTATGTATGTATGTTTGTCGGCGATTATCTCGCGTTTGGCTGAACCGATTATGATGCGGTTTTCAGAATAGTATTTTTTGCATTTAGGATAAGGTTTTAGTATATTAATTACGAAGATCTGGATGGTAGTTTTTTCATAATCCTAAAAAAATTAAATTACGTTTTGGCAACAGTCGTTTATATCTAGGTATGATTATGATATTGTTGTGACTTATTTTAACCGACTTCAAAAAAAGAAGGTTCTCAGTTTGACCTGTATGACAATGTATGTATGTTTGTACGCGATTATCTCACGTTTGGATGAACCGATTTTTATGCGGTTTTGAGAAAAGTGTTTTGTAATAGGTGATGAGCAGTTAACATGAGGTAATAAGTGTAGACATCATCTACCTTTAAAAATTGTGAAATAAAAATAATTTTATAAAAAATGAAAACCGACTTTAATAAACTAAAAAGCAAAAAATAAGCCTTTTGGAGTCGGTCCCAGCCAAGGCATTCTACTTTGCGGACCTACTCTTAAATATTTTTGGCTTGTTTGGCACCGACTCCAAAACGCTTATTTTTTGCTTTTTAGTTTATTGAAGGCGGTTTTAATTTTTTATTAGAACATCTTATAAGCTTCTCATTCCATTTTCGTTTAACTAAGAAACTAGCATAGTGGAGAATACCAATACTTCTTTAAGTCACAGCGATATCAACTGATACAACTAGATACGGCGCGGCGCACGCGCGGTAGAAAGTAGCAGTCACTGATACTGATACCATGATAATGATAGTAATATCACAGTCACGAAACTCCCATTATAAGGAGCGACTAGATAATTTCCTGTTTAATCAACATGAATAGGATATTTAAATTGCAGATAAGCATATTTGGTAGATAGATAGCCTTTTGCGTACAGCTTCTGTTTAAAATTTTGGAGTGGTGTCGCTTGGATTTTCTTGGTACTGCCACACATAGAAAGTAATCATATAAAACACTTTGTATTTTATAAATGAGAGTATAAAAATCTCCCAGCGAATATTCCTCCAAAAGGAATGTTCGTGCCTTTCTTTGGATTTCGATTCGTGGTTTGGTAATTTATCATCAACTATGTATGTTTTTTTTATTCACTTTATCGTTGGTACGGTATTTTGTTTATTTGTGTATCTATAATATATATGTATAAAGTATTCGTATAGTATGTATGAATCTGTATATTTATGTAGTATTAAAGTGATGTACGTTTATATATCAATATTAAATTGCATTTTGTACCGCTTACGCTTGTCTCTGTTTCATGAAAGGTTGACTGGTAGAGATAATTTTTAATATTAAGTCCACATTTTGTACCTAACAATGTTTATTTTACAATAATGATTTACAAAATAAATAATAAAATAATGCGATGTTGAATAAAACAATAAAAGTTACTCTCATACGCTGAAGAGGGGATAAAAAAAACCAGAAAAGTGCCAGTGCAGCTAAATCAAAATCAAAAATCAAAATCAATATCATTTATTCAGTCTAGGCTGTTACAAGCACTTATGAACGTCAAAGAAGCTACGCCATCGGTTCACAAACCCTACGGCGGGAGACCTTGTAACGAGAAGAACCGGCAAGAAACTCGTCAAGGGCTGTTTTTTTCTCCCTGTTTTATTTCATACAGAGTCGTCAAATTGAAAAGTGACCTTAACATATCAGTAAGGTCAATTTCCATCACAAAAGGAAAATACTAATGAAAATATTACATTTTATGGTTATTGTAAACGTAAACAATTTTTAACTGGCAAAGAAAGACTTGTCTATCATACATTACAACATTTCCCGCACCACAAGACTACTACACTGCAAGTTGTGAGGTACATACAGGTCAGTATCAATTTATTTTAGATAAAAATATTTAGGCTTTAAGCACAGCATTAAGATAAGCAGACTGAGGTAGACCCATTTCCGCTGGCGGCACCCGTTCACGAGCATGACGCATGAACCAGCCGTCGCTTCGCTCAACCATATTTTAGGGAACGTAACGACCCGCCTCACACGACACCGCCGAAGAAACGTTTGAGTGAGCATGACGTACTTCAGGTACTTATGTTAAGCTGCATAAATATAAAAAAAACACAATGGCAACAGCAAAAAAAAGAAAGATAAAAGTGCCTTAATGTAAGACACAACACAACCTACAATGTCACTAGAAGACGCATCAGCTGGGTCACAATCTCAATCGTAAATTAAAGTTAAAAAAATAAATAAATAAAAAAAAGCTTTTATATATTTGGAATAATTGAAAACATTATTTACCTTTGTTTACTCTGATCAAGCAGTGCCACGCATCTCAACTCAAAACATCATAAATAACATAAAACCAAAACAACATATATCTCTACACATTTTAACACAAGCAAACATGAGCAGACCCATCCCGCTGGCAGCACCCGTTCACGAGCATGACGCATGAACCAGCCATCGCTTCGCTCAACCATATTTTAGGGAACGTAGCGACCCGCCTCACACGACACCACCGCAGAAATGTTTACAGAGAGCATGACATACCCAAGCAACCTGTGTTAAAAGTTGAATCTAATACTTTACTAAACATTAATTGAATGACACTACAATTTCGAAAAAACAAAACTAAATATTTATGACCAAGCTGTCTCGTCATTCAAGTAATCTTTTATAGTATAATATCCTTTTTTAAGAAGACAATCTTTTACATTTATCTTAAACTTTTCGAAAGGCAAATCCAAAATATTATCTGGAATTTTATTATAGATACGTATACCTAGACCCATAAAAGATCCAAGGACCTTCTTTAATCGGTACCGAGGCATAACAAGTTTATTTCTATTTCTAGTATTGCGATCGTGCAAATCACCATGTTTGATATACAGGTTGATATTACGACGTACAAAAAGAATACAATTTAAAATAAATTGAGAAGCAGCTGTCAGTATACCAATTTCTTTAAATTTTTCCCGAAGAGATGTTCTGGAACCCAGTTGATAAATGGCCCTTATAGCTCGTTTTTGTAGTATAAATATTGTATTAATGTCAGCTGCTACTCCCCACATAAGAATACCATACGACATGATGCTGTGAAAATAACTGAAGTACACAGTCCTAGCAGTTTCTATATCAGTCAGTTGTCTGACTTTTCTCACAGCGTAGGCAGCAGAACTAAGCTTGCCAGCTAGTATTGCAATATGTGGACTCCATTGAAGTTTACAGTCCATAGTTACACCCAGAAAGACTGTTGATTCTACTAAATCTAATTTTTCATTGTTCATAACAATTTCCATGGGTACTTTCTGAACATTTGGTAAAGAAAAAAGAACGCATTTAGTTTTCTTTGCATTAAGCTGTAGATTATTATAATTAAACCAAGCTAGTACTTGCGAGAGTGTTTTGTTTACATCGTCAAAATCAGTTTTATTCCTATCAATGTTAAATATTAAAGAAGTATCATCCGCAAACAAGACAATCTCACATAAGTTTTTGGCAAAGAAAGGCAAGTCATTAATATATACTAGAAACAGGAAAGGGCCCAAGATAGAGCCTTGGGGCACGCCTAGTTTTATATTTGAGCCGGCAGATTTCACTCCATTAATATTAACGGTCTGAGTTCTGGAACTGAGATACGACAGTATTAACTTTTGAGCATCACCTTTTACACCGTAATGATTTAGTTTCAACAGCAGCGTCCGGTGATCCACGCAATCAAAAGCCTTGGACAAATCGCAGAATACGCCAAGAGCATTCTGCGACTTCTCCCATGCTTCAAAAACATGTTTTAAAAGTGCAACCCCTGCATCAGTGGTAGACCGTCCCTTCGTAAAACCGAACTGTTTATTATGTAAGAGATTATTTAAGGTAAAATGTGCCAATAACTGTTCCAACATGATTTTCTCAAAAATTTTGCTTAAGACGGGTAATATAGATATTGGTCTATAATTACTTGGGTCTTCTCTATTTCCCGATTTGAATAAAGGTATTACCTTACTTAATTTCATTAGATCAGGAAAAATTCCCTGTGCAATACATTGATTAAAAATTATAGCAAGAAAGGGGGCAATAGTGTAAATAATACTTTTAAGAACAGTAACAGATATGCCCCATAAGTCAGTGGTTGTTTTCATTTTAAGGGATTTGAAAGCCTTTAATATGTCTCCAGCATTAATAGATCTAAAATTAAACGATGAACTACATTCAGATACATGCCTTTCGAGCAACGAGACTGCAGACGCTGGTGAAGAGTCCAAATCAGCGGTGGTTTCCAACGGTATGTTTATAAAAAAACTGTCAAAAATATTAGCAATTTCTGTTTTCGAATTTATTTGGACGTTATTGATGTTAAGTGTGAAACTATTGTCACGTGGTTTAGATTTGCCAGTTTCACGCTTAATGATGTCCCATGTTGTTTTTATTTTATTATTAGAATTTTTAATTTTTGCTTTATTATAATTTGACTTTGCTATAGAACATGTCTTTTTGAAAATCTTGGAATATTGTTTGACATGTTCTATGAAACTAGGGCTGTGATTGGTTTCTCGTAAGTTGTAAAGTTCATAAAGCCTGTTTCTACTTTTATAAATTCCTGTCGTAGCCCATTCGCAAAACTCTAATTTCTGGGTGCATTAAATAGTTTTGGATTTAAAGTTATTATTAAACTCGTTAGTTACTAACCCAAAAAGGTTTCCAAAAAGTGCATTAGGATTATTATGCACATATGGTACTAAAGCTACTTTATCAGCTACATTATTTTTAAAAATTTCTAAGCGCTTTTTTGTTATAGGCCTGCATTGTACAGTCATAGGTGCATCAATGATATCTAATTGGTACGTCACTTTTAATCCGTAATGGTCGGATGTAATGTTTTTGACAACTAATTTGTCAACTGGATCACAGTCGGTAAACATATTATCTATGCAAGTGGCTGAGTGGGATGGCTTGTAGGTTCAAAAAACTGATTGATTAAGTTAAACGATTTGAACAAGGTTAGCAGCCGAATACTTAATGTACAGTTAACAAGAATATCAATATTGAAATCGCCACACACTGCTACAGGTTTGTTTTTAACATTTAACTTTTTTACCACATCCTCCATTACCGATTCAAATGTTTCAAAATTACCTTTCGGGGGTCGGTATACGCATACTATAAATAAGTTTTTTAATTCTATACACGAGAGCTCAACATGGCATTCTATAGAGAGGTTCTCAATATCCTTTCTTACTTTATAATGTATATCATTTCTCACGAAAATTAAAGAACCGCCATGAATCGCTGTCTTCCTAGCTAATAAACTTGATAATTGAAAATTGTTTACATTGCAAGACACATCACAGTGCTTCAGCCAGTGTTCGGTTATACAAATGATATGAATATTATTATATTCTGCAAATAATTCTAATTCTAAAACTTTGCCAGACAAGCCCTGAATGTTTTGACATAACATATTGAGACAAGGAGGCTTGGCTGTTGTCTTATGCCTTAGTTTAAATTTATGCTTGAAACTTTTCTACTATTATTAGTAGAAGTCAAAGGAATGTCAGTTAGATTCGACTCAGTTACACACTTTGTAACGGAGTCTTGTAAATTATAAGCTAATAAATTAGCTAACTATAACCTACATTTTTTAGACAGATACATACAGTATCTGGAGTCAAGGTAAAATTGTTAATAAATTTATTAACGTCAAAATATAAAATAACGTCACTATGACGACAAATCAAATTATATATATACATATTTAGGTCAAAGATTCGTTTATTCTCATCCCTGTTTAAATTACTAGCATAAGGCAAAGCACTTATTATTATTCTGCATCTTGTGTTTGATTGCAATGTCCGTAATTTATTTATATTTTTAAGTATATCCTTTTTTGTTAATTTGGAACTGTTACCACATAATATTACTAAAGTTGTGGTTTTATTTATCTGAGATTCATCTATTTTTGTAATTATTTGGCTAAAAGTCTGGCCAGGAGTACAAAAATTAATACATTTTTTGTCAAGTTTCTCACTAATAATTGAGGCAAAACCTTGACCTATCCAGTCTGAGTACATAATTGTTTGACATTTATTACTTAATACAGGCTTAAAACTAACAGTATTATACCTTGACTCAATCTTATTTTGAGAGACCAATGTATGACTTGGTTCTGGATTCTGGTTTAAATTAATTAATTCCGGATGTCGAGTTAAAGAGCAACAATTTGATTCTTCATTAGGATAATTTAATTCAGATCTGAGTAATGAGTCATATCTGTCAGCATTATAATTACAGAGTTCTACCAGCTCTGTGGCTGACTGAATATGTTCATTAATTTCTTTTTGCGCACTTGAGTACTGATTTTGCATGAAGTCAAGAGATTCATGCAATCTTTGTATGTCTTTTTGTAAACTCTTGGTATCTTGTTCATACATTTGCCTACTCTCAATAAGTTTCGTATTATAAATATCTAATGAGTCAATTAAATCTATCCTTTCTTTCCTAAGTGCAATATTTTTGTAAAAACAGTTATTTCTTTTAATTAATTTTTCTGTTTTCTTGATAAACTTGCTAATGCGGATATACTTTTTTACTTTCTTATGCCCTAAAGTACATTTAAGTTTATTAGTACAATTAGTATTATTTTCTAGTGGTTGTGGGGAAAGACACGCTCCTGGAGACAGCATCAGTTCCTCAAAAAGACTATGAGTGCGTTCCATCTCTTGGTCTCGCCTCAGTGCCTCGACTTCAGCTATGCGTTTATTTGCAGCAATCAATTCCTTTTCCAGGTCTGAGATACGACTAAGAGCTCTGTCATAAGTGTTAAGCTGCTGGTCATAATCACGGATGTTGTCTCTTAGATGATCTCTTTCTACTAATACCTCCGTATACACAGAATGAAGTTGGGCCAACTCGCTCCTCAAAAGAGAATTCCTGTCAATAATCTTCTTAATCTCTTCTTCACTATCCTCACGTTCTTTTAAGAGTTGACAGCAGGTATCCCTCGAAGATTTGAGTTCTTGCAATGTCTGCCTCAACTTCAATTCGGTGCTTTGAGCGACTGCTTTGCGGGTCATCATTATGAATAATTTGCCTGAAATTATATTGTAACTTTTAATAAGTGATCTTAGAAGCTTAGTATTGTTGCTGTAATGAATATGTTCAATTATTTGTAATATTTGAATAAAAGAAACACAATTTCAGTAGTATAACAAAAAAAAAAAAAATTGTAAAAAGTGGGTAGTAGAAATTGTAAGTAAGTACTCAATAGATTTCACAATAAAAATGTTTTAAAGCTAAGCTAATTATAAGAAATTTTAATAAATCGGTACTGCAAATGATAATTCAGGCTAAAAAAAAAAAAAAATACTAGAATACTTGGAAAATAATATACCTAAAGTAAATGTTGTTGATATGTTTACTTTTCTATAAAAGTTTGACCTTTTACACAATAAATATTGGTATTCAAATGATGAACTAAAGCACAGTCTAATTGTTTAATGAAGTAATAAGTGAATAAATAGGTATCACTATCATCACATCAACTAAGTTGGTTGAAATGTCAATGCAATAAGTGGTTTGGAGGATTTGATAGATTAAAAATGGTTTGAAAATACAGTGTGAGTAATGCAAATAATGAAAACAATACTCCCCGGGTTTAAACAGTAGCAGTCCACAGTATTTTACAACTTTTCACTTCAAATTTCACTTGCAGACTTCTCCAGTGACAGTTGGAGTCAATTTGCTTTGCCGATAATTTAAAAGTGGGCCACTAAAACTTGCTGATAACGATATTACTTATTATTTATGGCACAATTTAACTATTTATAACAGATAAACTGGGATAGAACGATAATTAATAATAAAATTAAAATATTTTAAATCCTAAAACGAATTTGACAACTGTAGCGGCCAGTGTTGCCAGGCTAAAAGCTTATCAATAGACTTGGTATATTCGAATACTATAATAGTGGATGGAATGGCAACCTGTCGCTATTGTTTCCGCTATTGTATGTACGTTGTCTTAGCCACATAACACCCACTGCAGGGTATGGGCCTCCCCCAAAGGAGGGTTTGCCATACTCGCCACGCTTGGCAGGCGGGTTGGCGATCGCAGTATGGCCAAGTCGTGAGACGTCGTATGAGTCCCTTAGTCGCCTTATACGACAACCACGAGATGAGAGGGGGTAGTGCTATTCTAAGCCGACACTACGCAGCTGTATGTACTGTATGTACGTAAGTTACTTATCATAATCATCAATAATTTATACTATCCGTCACAGGCCTTCCTTAATGAATAAGGAGAACAGGCTATAGGTAACAAAACCTGTACAATGCTTTGGTTCGCGGCAGGTTTGAAATTTGCTAGTGTCGCCTGGAACCCTGTTTATAGCGCACAGTCACAAAGAATAGTCACAAGTCTTTACAACGTGCTTTCACAAGGCATTTGGCCTTCTCATCTACTGGCATATCTCACCGCCATCCTTATCAACAAAGACTTCATTTTCTCAAATTAAAAACACTACATGATCGCCGGGCATATTCAGACCTTCTTTTCCTCTTTAAACTAGTTAATGGTATGGTGAAATGTAATAATTTGCTAGAAAAAGTATTAATCAATGTTCCTTATAATTATCCACGACATAGGTGTGGTAATATATTTCATATACCAAGGTGTAGGACTAATCTTGGTCGACACCAGCCTCTCTCTAGGATATGCTCCGCTTACAATAAGGTGAGGTAAGAACACAAGAGTATCTGGCATTGACATATTTAGTGATAGTTACAATTCCTTTAAGGAAAAGCTGCTGAAACATGTTTGATATAATCATAGTTCTGGAAGACTAAGCTAACGTAATTCTTAAGAACCTTTGGTTAGTATTATTACTTATTTTAAACATATTTAATAAATGTTGTGTATACCTATTATTGGCATGTATGTAAGAATTGTACCCCTAGCTATAATTTATAATAACAATGTTTAGACATGTTATGCTGTTGGTAAAACAGGTCGTCAGTATTGGTATTGGTGGGTATTAGTTAGTAATTCGGTTTGGTTATTGAATAACCTCCAATATAAACGACTTGAAAATGTACCCAAGACCAACGCATCAACGTTTACCAAAAGCTCCGATTTTATGTTTTAGACTGTTCAACATGAAAAAGTTTTGGTCATCCATCCGTTTGCCGATCATAGCGAAAGTTGCGTAAACTAACTCAATATGTCGTTATCTAAATCTCCTTTTGAGATAAACTTTACTAATAAACAACTATCTGAAGCAAGGATCTCTTAATAAACAATGGCGTAACTCAATTTATTATGGAAATCATAGGATCGTTGTTCAGATAAGAACTAACTAGCTGCCCGGATCTGCTCTTCGTAAGTACTCGATGGGAAAACTAAACAGATTGATTGAGATAAAAGATTTATAACAGATTCTTAAGCCTTTTTAACCGACTTCAAAAAAGGAGGAGGTTATCAAGTCGTCTGTATTTTTTTTATTTTTTTTTATGTATGTTCCACCATAACTTCGCCAGTTGTTAACAGATTTTTAAAATTCTTTTTTTATCTGGAAGAAAATGGTTATGTGTGGTCCCATATAATTTTTACGAAGATCTGGCTAGTAGTTTTTTCATAATCCTGAAAAATATCAATCACCTTTTGGCAAGTAGTCGTATACCTAGATGACATCATTGTTGTGTATGGGCTGATTTTTAGTGTAAGTAACGGCACATAATGTAACAAAAAAATCTGAAATAAAAACATTTTATAAAAAAAATCAAACCGACTTCAAAAAGTAAAAAATAAAACTTTTGGAGTCGGTGCTAGTTAGCTAAGGCAAAAAAAAATATAGTTAATAGAAGTGCAATGTAGAATGCTTTGGCTGGCACCGACTCCAAAAGTTTTATTTTTTACTTTTTGAAGTCGGTTTGATTTTTTTTATAAAATGTTTTTTTATCACAAAGATTTTGTTTTCGAGACTTTGGTGTTTGGTTTTCCCGTTGTTTGCTTGGCACCTTTGCAAGGGCTACGGCACAGAATATACGCTTATCAAAAAATAAATCGAGCCACTGCGTTATTTTCATACAAACATACTCACTTTACAAATTCACTCAATCCGGTATCCTACAACTTTATATGGAATGAAAATTAAGCATTTGTTTTTCTTACTTTACACAAAACTAAAAAAAATGTCTCGAATTTCTAGGACTTTCATTCGAAAGTCGAGTATTCGACAATCTAACAATTGTAGAAATGTTTACAGAACTGTTTATACGTTTTGAATAATGAGACTGTAAAGTACGATTCGATTACAGAACCAGAGCACAAATTCCATCCAACTGCAGCGAGGTGTGAGACAGGGAGACGTCATTTCTCCGAAACTGTTCACAGCTGCGTTGGAGGACATTTTTTTATTTTTATGAACGACTGTGAGACTCTTAGCCTTCATCATACCTCATGTTAAGTATTGATAAGGCTGAAGATGGAAGCGAGCCTCTGCCTTTAAGCTTTTGGACTGGAAAGGACGCGGCATCAACATAAATGGCCAATATCTGACAAACCTTCGTTTTGCCGATGATATAGTCCGTATGGCTAAGACCCTGGAGGACCTGAACACAATGCTCGAAGATCTCCGAAGTGCTTCCCAAAGAGTGGGTCTTAGGATGAACATGGATAAGACGAAAATCATGTCGAATTCCCATGTCATACCGACTACAGTTCACGTTGGGAACACTAAACTCGAAGTTGTTGACCATTGCGTTTACCTTGGACAGACAATCCAGTTAGGTAAGTCCAACTTTGAGAGAGAAAACTCTCGTCAAATACAATTCAGATGGGCAGCATTCGGGAAACTCCGTAAAATCTTAGCGTCCAACTTACCTCAGTGTCTCAACACGAAAGTCTACGACCAGTGTGTGTTACCAGTGATGACTTACGGTAGCGAAACGTGGTCGCTAACTATGGGTCTGAGAAGGAGGCTCAAGGTAACTTAGCGTGCAATGGAGAGAGCTATGCTCGGCGTTTCCCTGCGTGATCGAATCAGAAATGAGGAGATCCGCAGGAGAACTAAAGTTACTGACGTCCCTCGAAGGATTGTTCAGCTGAAGTAGCAGTGGGCGGGACACATAGCGAGAAGAACCGATGGCATCTGGGGCGGAAAGGTTCTGGAATGGCGACCGCGTACCGGACGACGCTCCGTCGGTAGGCCCCCCACAACGTGGACCGACGATCTGGTGAAGGTTGCGGGAAGCCGCTGGATGCGGGCAGCACAGGACCGATCAGCGTGGAGATCCTTGGGGGAGGCCTATACCCAGCAGTGGGTGTCCTGTGGCTGAGACGTCGACGACGACGTATGTACGTATGTTTGTGTAAAGTGAAAATGAGCATGAAAATAACGCAGTAGCTCGATTTACTGACAAGTGTAGATAAGAATTACGAGGTGTCAGTGTCATCCCATTAAAATAAGTTTCTTTTCGATGACGTCATTTGCCAGTCCCGAGGGCTGATTATCTAACGGAAACTCGGTTCAGTTTCAGTTTCGTCGCTGTCATACAGTATGAAAATGTGACACTTATGACAGGACGAAATTGAAACTGAACCGGGTTTTTGGTCGATAATTAGCCTGATGCTGTTTTTTCCAGAAAATATAATAGGAAACCAGTGAGCATAAGATTGTGATACTGCACATGGTGCGCAGTGCACCAGACGACGAGGAAGGAAAATATTTATTTACTAGCAATTACCTATATACTCGTAATTTTATTTTTCGCTAGGTTCTGTCACTAGCGTATAATCAAACAAAACGTGGTGGTCAGGATTCGGGCTACAACCGTTATTTTTAATCGTCAATTCGATGACTTCCACAGAAAAAACAATGTTTTGCTCTTAGTCAGTCAAATATAGTTTATTTCGTTTAAATCCAAACAGTCGTTTTGGTGTTATCGCGAGTTGTACTGATCGGCACTCGCGTGAGACCTCACTCTTCAGTGCTCTCTTCCGCTCCGCGGTCTAGAAAGTCGTCGCAGGAGGTGAAGGGAGGGTCAAACATATATTTTTGGGTTGTCTCCCAATGGATCTTCAAAAGTCCTACCACCAACCAAACCGAATATAATAGGGAATCCACCGTCTGATACAGGTGGTTGTTACCACTAGACCGTAGATATTCATTGCCACAGAACCGGTTTAAATTGATGTTGTTTTCATTAACTTCTAACTCTTATCCTACAGAAGTATCAAACAATCAAATAATGAAAAATATATAAGGCTAACATGTGTGATAATATGGGATAGATTTGGTTTTTGGTGATGCTGGGTGGATTTTTACTGGTACTTGCCCATTCTCCTCTGTCGTCTCCTGAGTCACCCAAACTATATTTTTTTGCAAATCCAAACAATGTACAGACACGCCGAACTTAGATTTTTGTTATAAGTATAGATTTAACTTCTTGTACAAAATACACAATGTAATGTGAAAAAGGCGGACGTTAATACTAAAAGTACTCGAAATACAAAATTACAGATGTCACCAATTTGAGCTCTTAGTTTGACCAGTCGCCACAAATCATTTTCCGCTTTTCTCAAAGTCTGCATGCAATCTGAGCCTTATAATGTCTCTAACAGACAATGCTCTTGAGGTGACCAAATTCTCAACCAAAACAACTTTATCGTCCAAATGAAATGAAGAATGTTTTGAAAAATGAGAAGCCGCTGTTGAAGAAATTATACTGATTACTACTTACTAGCTTCCGCCCGCTGTTTCACGCGCGCGATTCCCGTTCCCGTGGAAATATCAGAATAAAAAGCCTATGTTATTCTCCGTCCTTTCAACTAACTCTATGCCAAAAATCAAGTCGATTGGTTGCTTAGTTAGGGCGTGAAGGAAGGACAAACAAACACACTTTCGCATTTATAATATTGATTAGGATTTTCTAAATTTTTTACAATTACAACGAAGAAGTAAATGCCTCTAAGGACAACACACTTACCTCGTAATATAGTCTAAATAGTCGTCATTGCCACTGCACTGACATAACCAGTCCTCTGTCATTGTCATTGCCACGCGCGTCACACGGTAGAGACAATCAAATAGAATGGACCAGACAATGGCGTCATGCCTGAGAGAATAGAGACACAAAACTTGTGAAATAGCTCAGAACAAGACGACAAAGGAAGGAAATGAATATTATGAAGTAAAAATATTATACTACCGAAACGTGGTGCTTACAAAAGAGTTTGAATGCGGTTTGGTTATTGAACGAAAGTTCTCTATTTTCGCCTTTATCATACTTATGTTAAGTGATAAGGGTGAAGGTGGAATTTCCCGGAATTCTATACCACGCATGAGAGAACAGAGACAAAACTTTTGAAATAGCTCAAAACAAGAAGACAACGCTAAGGAAGGAAATGAATATTATCAAGCAAAAAAATAATACTACCGAAACGTGGGGCTACAAAAGAGTTTGAATGCGGTTTGGTTAAAATATCTATAATCATTCACGTTAAAATCATGTGTTTAGTTAATATTATTTAATGTACCTTCCAATTTGTCACTGTTTGTTGACTGGCCCAAGCAGCTAGATTTCTTTGCTCACAATACAATACAACCCAGGCTGCACTTCAAATAATAATAAGCATTAATTTCTCCTTCGTCATGTCAACACAAGCCATTAACTCAAAGATTAGGTTCAGCAGGTTATATTATCATTAATTATCATCAATGTTCAATGAGACCACAGTGCAATATTTTCACAGTATTACAAGACACGCTCTCAATTCATTATATTCTTCTTTGACAAGATGCCTTATAAGCATAAGTACTAAAAGTTACGATGATGAAAATAAAAAATTAAATTGATTATTTCGTTATACATAATTAGACCCCAGTTGAACACAAGGCTAAGTGCGTTGTGTGTTTCCATCGTGTTATACGACACCCTATACCTATCCAGCAAGAAATGCTCCATGGAGGAAGAATACCTCTAAATTCCTCCTGCGGGGCTGTCATAGTCTTGCGAATCTAAATCCGGAGCAGAAGCTGTTGCACCAGGAAGGGCCTCCTTGCTTTGAACCTACTGTTTTACTACCTCTACTATGTCGCTAACTGTACACCGCCCACGGGAGCTTTTTATAGACACGCGATGCATTTTTATGCCGTCCATGTCGATACGTCGATGGACGACTGTCGATAATTATTAATTAGATACTGTAGACCTAATTCAATTAATGAGTTTTGGTAGTAATTGCCTTAACGGTCATAAGTTAAAGATTTTTATTAATTAGTTGGTGATTTTAGTGATTGGAAAGTCTTTGGGTATGCTTTTATAGGATAAACATTTGAATTGAACATTATTGTTTGTGAACTTTTAACATTGCTTTTTACGCCTTGAATTTCGTTACAAATTCATGAGAAATATTTTAATTGGGTTTCATTTATGTACTTTCAGGATCCTTGACTATTTGAGACAGTTAATCTGTAAAATTCTATTTTTTTCGGTAAGTAGTTAAGTAACTACTCCAAGTCTATCAGAATTGTTTTATGATAATTAAAATTTCTTTAAAAAATAAAGGACATAAACTTTAGACAATATAATAAACTCTTCGGTTATTTCTACATATTTTTCTTTCTTATTTAAAGAATTAAGATATATACTTAACTAATCATAATTGTTAAGTTGGACAATGTTCTTTTGCCATACGATAACTTCTAAAATTTCAAAGTTTTCATTGGCATTATATGCGTCTAGTACTATATAGATGATGATACTAAAAAAACGCCATATCTGTTTCAAAAACAGAAATACCCAAAACAGATCTTCACTTGTCAACTTACTAAATAAGAAAGCCTACTGTGGCACTCATGTATTTAGCCGCCGACCAACGCACAGTCCTGCGTGCGCATAGGCAGCCATACGTCAGCCCACGTGTTCGTCTCGAAGCTCATTTAAATAACTCGATTCACGCCCGCGGTTTTGGATATAAGTCACAAACGACAGCGGTAGATGATACGACATAAGAAAAAGCCGTTATTTTATTTAAATTAAATGCTTTAAGGATTTTGGTACGGGCTTCGTTTATCTTAAATTTAGAGATGTGTGATGATAATAAACGGATTGCATTGCATTTTTTCGTAAAATTGTTTAATTACATTGAATAGAACGCATGAAAAGCCGATTTTAAAAATGGGGACGAATTTCTCCTATTATTTCTTAATAATTTAAGCAGTTTGGAGTCTTTGTTTCAACGGTTTCTGAATTGTGAATTTCAATTCAATAACGTCACTCATGCATAATCCGTAAATATAAAATTCAAAAGTGACTGGCTGATCCAGGGCTGATCTATCAACACACAGCCCAAACGGCTAAAACCTAGAAACTCGAATTTTGCACAAAGATACCTTTAACAGTGTAGGGATCTACTAAGGAAGGATTTTTGGAAATTCCATCCCTAAAGGGGTAAAACAAGGGATGATTTTTTTGTATGGAAGTCCGTCAATTTCGAAGTTAGGGTTTTAAAATTTTGTATTTCGGTAGACGATTGAAAATAAACATTTACCTGTCTCGATGTTTTGAATAATTCCACCCCAAAGGGGTGAAAAGGGGGATGATGTTGGGTACGAAAGTCTTTTATTTTCAAAATAAAAGTCACTTATTTTTATAAGCCTTCTGGTTGGAATTTAAATAAAAACAAACAAACACATATTTTGTTTTTTTTTTATCCACCCCTAAGGGGGTTAAAAGATGTAAATTATTTCGTGGACATTGGTGTGGGTTATATGCTGGTATAAAAATGATGTATTTTAATTTTAGTTAATATTACTTAGCATATAACTGTTTAATGTCCCAAATTATAAAAATAAATAAAATAAAAATAAAAAAAGGCGGGCAGAGGGGCCATGCGGGCCCAGTTTGTATTGGGTGGAAACTACTGTAAATTCATTTGATAGAATCAGGCGTTACTTGGCGGAAATCCATATCTTAGTAGAAAACGAAAAATATGTCGCGTAATTCCGCAAGAAAAAATGCAGATGCAGCCCAGTGACACACCTTGCACCTTCACCGACTACTCTACACGTGTTTCGCCCACACACGGAGCATCCTCAGGAGTTGTTAGACCGTGCCAATCTCAGCACCGAGTCGGTGCTGAGATTGGCACGGTCTAACAACTTTTTTGCGGAATTACGCGACATATTTTTCGTTTTCTACTACTGTAAATTCAGCCGAGATCGACGCCTTCGGTTTCACAGTCTGTGAAGCCTGACCGGCCTTTGACCACGACTTCTGTCGCACGTTCTTGTCGTACGTGATCCACTTTTCATCACCAGTTATCAGCTCTAGATAGAAAACTAGTATCGAGAATATATCGAGTAGAAATTGTACAGTTAGGAGCACATTACTCTTGACATTTTGACTTTGAGTGCGCCCTCATGGCGTATAGCAATAAGAATAGTTTTCGTGATGTTATCAGCTTCTTCAAAAATGGTTCGGTTTCATTACGTCGTAATAAAGAATCACAAATGAGTACACGGTTCATTAGGTTTCTTTCAGTGAGCTCATGAGGTACCCAAATATCGAGCTTTTTTGTGTTCCCAGTTTTTTTCATATGCGTCAAAACTGTTTTGTGGTCAATTCCCAGTTCTTCAGCTACGTAATACTACTGATATGCCGACTACGATATTAAAATGGATGCCATTTTTTAAAGAGTGAACTCTTTAAAAAATGGCATCCATTTTATCCGTAATAGGGCGACCAGAGCGACGTTCATTTTTGACATTAAAATTTCCGGATTGAAAACGCATAAACCAAATTTGTGCTATTCTCACAGACACTGCACTAGGTCCATAAACATCGCAAATTTTTTTCGCGGCTTGCGTTTCATATTTACCTTTTGTGTAGTAAAATTTTAAAATGTATCGCATTTCTTCATTAGATTCACTCATCTTGACAGTAAGAAAAACAAATGAAAATAAAAAAAACCCTAATTGAATTTGGAATTATCTACTTTAAAATTTAAACTTTTGATGATACCAAAACCAGCCATATACAAATAGTATAGCCAAATAGATTTAATTACAAGTTCATACATACTATATGCAAAAAGACTTTTGCCTCAACATAATATATGTCGCAGCCAACTAGTTAAATCAGCCATTCAATTGGAGGGCTAGCCTATTAATTAAACGCCGTCATTCAATGGCTAAGGGACAATTAGCCATGTCGTTGAATGAAACGTTTAACGACTTGGCTGAACCTCATATTTACCTTATTCAATGAGATGTCATTATAGACTCAAACTACTCGTGAAAACTTGTAGCCGGCGGTGTAATATCAGACATATTTTTGTCACACATTTTTATTACATCAATGACAAATCGAAAAAAGAAATACCAAAATTGCCATCTGATCCGAGCTATCTGACCCCATATTTGTTTTGAGACTACCAGCGCTCCAGTGGCAAAAAAAATTAACTAAATTTAAATCACCCGTCTGAATTAAAGTCAGCTAACTGACAATAAGCCAACTAGTTGAACGTTAAGTGATGCTAGTTCAATCAACGATTGGCCTAGGCAATCAACTGAATGCCGGCGTTTAATTAACGAGATAGCCTTCCGATCAAATGGCTGATTAAACCAGATGGCTGCGACATAAACACCTGGGAATCAAAATCGAAACCTCTGTACCTGATACTGAAAGGTGCTACCACTAGACCACAGAGGCGGTAAAGTAAAAATATAACCATTTCCCCAGTTTTTTAACAATTTCCACGCGAACGAAGTCGCGGGTGAAAGTAGGTATTGTTGGTACATTTTGCTTTGAGTTTAGTTTGAGGTGTTCTCAACTTGATATTTTGATATTGATTATAAAACAGTTTGATAACCTTAGTAGCCTTGTTACGTAATATTATTATTCTGCCTTTTAACAACTAATGGACGAATTAAACTCTTGACATGTACAGTCAAGTGCAATGACATTTATATGTTACGGTAAATATTAATAATTACCGTGATTAAAATTAAAAGTGATTAATTAATTCTTTTTGCAGCACATTATTTAATAATTGCACCTTACTTTTGATGAATGTAATTAATGTTCAATGAAGTCGGTCAAAAATATCGATATTTACAGCCTTTTAGCTTAGCAAAACGTCAATAGAAGCAGGAGTAGCTTAGTATTATATTTTAGTACTTCCTAAAGAAAGACGTCTGTGGCGCTTCGCCGGCCCCTGCCGGGGTACGCTCGCTTCGCTCGCTCGGTTCGCGCGTCTTTTGGTCACAGTTCTAACCTAACCAACCTTGAGGTACCTTTTGTAAAGTGATAAATTTCATAGTTTTAATCACATCGACCAAATCACATGGTCAGTATCAATAATGACCGGTAATTATAAATAATTTTCACACTATTAACATTTACCATAACATATACACTTTACTACCTTATTGCATGAACACATGGAAACAAAGATCTCTCAGTCCACAAGTCATTCAATATTGTAATGTGACAAGGTTTCTTAGTGTTTCTACCATTACCCATTTTGAAGGTCTATTCTGATCAACCGCCTCCTCTTTCCTTTTGCGCTACAGTTAAAGAAAGCTGCATATTATTGAATATCTCTGAATTCGAGATTGATAATCAAGAAAATAGGTTACAACGGTATCACACGGCGGGCTACATTACATGGCGCCATCATTAATTTTTCATACATTTACATAAAACGTGACTTGGCAAAAGTGCCTCTTAGCAGGCATGCCGTTAAAATAAAAGGTGAAGACACTCATAATTTGTAAATTATATGAGTGATTATTATAAATACCTTTACGTCAGTTCAAGTAGAAAAGTAAGATTAATGTATAAAATTGAGGTCTCAAAATTACTTTATTCAGTACTAAAATGAGCAAACGTAGAAGAATAGAAGAACAGAATAGAATTTTATTTGCATAAGATATGGTTGTACATACGTGATGGAAAAACTTGTCAATAATATCGCTTACCATACCTTGCTTATTTGGCATGCAAAATGGTATTAATTTTATAATAATTTAAGTTACACAATCAGTTTCTAAATTTCATTAAAATTAATATATTAATGGAATACCGAACCTATGTTTGTGTCTATGAGATAGTCATTTGTAGCATATTAGCATTTTTCAGTTAACCCCGTCATTAATTTGTGTTTGAAAATGTTAATCGTATATTGTTTGAATTCATTGGGCAATTTATTATATATTCTAATATTCATTGGGTAATTGTTATTTGAGAATAAAGCTGTTTTAATCTTAGGACCGAGTAGTCCATCAGTGTTCTTTGTGTTAAAATTACAGTGTTTAGTTTAGTTAGACCATTTAGCAAAGAGTTTTGGTTTTTTTTTACGAACAATCAACATTCCAGTATGTATAAACAATATACCGTCAACAGCTTAAATTTTAAGAAAGTACGGTCTACATGAAGTCATTGAGTTAATATCAGCTAGTCCACGTATGCACTGTTTCTGTGATATAAAAATTCTACTAATTTCATTTGAATTTCCCCAAATAATGATACCGTATTGTAAGTTTAATACTACATATCAATATAGGCTTGGAGAAGTTGACAAGCGCCAGAGTGCATAAGCAAACCTTTTTATCTTATTGCAAACTTTATACACGAGATATTTCCAAAAGCACCGATTATCGATAGTAATGCCTAGTAAATTCGCAACATAACATTACTTAATCGTAACGTCATTACACATTCTAATATTATTGTCATTACTGTTTTTTTTTCTTTACAAAATGTCATATAATTAGTTATTTCTAAATTTATTTTCAAATTAGTTAATGTCAACCATAATATTACGTCATTAATTGTTTGATTTATTGTTGTTTCATAATTGTCTATTTTATTTTCTGTGATGACTATTGAAATGTCATCAGTAAATAAGGTACAGTGTTCGTGGGCAACATTGGGTAAATCATAAATATATGTAAAGGACCAAGTATTGTTCCTTGTGGAATACCCAATTTGTTCAATAATGTGGTTGACTTAAAAGTGCGCTCTTCATTAGTATTAATTGTTTTATCTCTACATATTGAGAGCGGTTACTTATGGTAAATTTTAAATAGAAAAATATTGGAAAAAAATAACTCGGCCACAAGTGAATTCTCAGTTCCCGTCTGCATCTTGCGTTTTGCGTCATAAAAATAGCATTGAAAAATGCAAAAATTACAAAATCATAAAAAAAATAAAAAAAGCGGTTACTTAGATAAGTTTTTAGCCAATTAATGCATTTCCTCTCAACCCATGCAATGCACATTTTTCTACTAATTATACTATTTGAGAAAAAATCAAACGCCTTACTCATATTAAAGTATACTGCCGTACTTGCTAAATTTTTATCAATATTTTCAGTGACTTTATTAACTAAGTTAAAAGCAGCTAATTGGGTAGATTTCCCTTTATAGAATGCATAATTTAGCTACAATTGATGACAAGGCTATTGGCCTGTAAGTAGTTAGGTAGTAACTTGCCTATCTAGTGTGAAAATTTTAATTACAGGTATTATTGGTTTGTTGTATATTAAACTATCCATATATCCAAAAACTCGTGTAGGTAAGTAGGAATACTTACCTACACGACCCACACTTATTCTAGTAAAAAATATAAAAATAGTAAAATCTTTCAATTTGGTTATGCTACATTTTATTGCAAATTGCAAACAAAACGTCGTTCTACTATTACATGGATATTTACTTAATATTATAAGCTATTTTTTCTAAAATACCGAAATTCAATAGTCAAAAAGATCCTCTGATCCCAGAAGTCCCGTCAGATAGTCCAGAGACGGGACTAATGGGAAGTTCTTTCCCAGTTGTCCCGTAGTGTTAGTAGTAACACAACTTGCTTTTTCTCGTATAAATTATAACGCGACTTATGGCAGTGAAACGTGGTCGCTAACTATGGGTCTGATAAGAAGGCTCAAGGTCACACAGCGTGCAATGGAGAGAGCTATGCTCGGGCTCGGGGTATCCCTACTATCGAATCAGAAATGAGTAGATCCGTAGGAGAACTAAAATAACCGACATCGGTCGAAGGATTGTTCAACTGAAGTGGCAATGGGCCGGACACAGCGAGAAGAATCGATGGCCGTTGGGGCGGAAAGGTACTGGAATGGCAACCGCGCACCGTGGGTAGGCCCCCGACAAGATGGACCGACGATCTGGTGAAGGTCGCGGGAAACCACTGGATGCGGGCAGCACAGGACCGATCATCGTGGAGATCTTGAGGCCCATACCCAGCAGCGGGTGTCATGTGGCTGAGACGACGACTTACCTTGGTTTGACACACCACAAATTCATAACGACAGAATCGATAAAATGGAACACAACAGCTATTTTTATAACTTCACCCACGCAACGTTTTATTGCCCATATAAATAAATACACGCATTGACTCGATATAAATAGATAGAAAACTAGTATCGAGAATATATCGAGTAGAAATTGTACAGTTAGGAGCACATTACTCTTGACAATTTGACTTTGAGCGCGCCCTTATGGCGTATAGCAATAAGAATAGTTTTCGTGATGTTATCAGCTTCAATTGATGTGCTGCCTACACTTATCAAATAGTGAAATGCATGTAGGATGTAGAAACACGAGACTTTTATGTTTGTGTATGTTAACTTTCCAAATTCAGAATAAATAAATTTAAAAAAATGTTTTTACCGTCGGCTTTTGATCATAATCATAATCATTTATTTTTGTCAAACATGAGTGTACATTAAATGCAGATGTCAGGGTTTTGCGTTGTTCATACATGTTTGGCCTGGTGAGGCATACAAAAATTACAATACCTAGTCAAATACATTAACGATAACTCCAACAAAAAAAATATATCTCTCTATACTACGCCTATTAAAAACTAAATTTCAAGGTACAATATATTGGTGATTTAGTTATTTCCTTGTCTAAGGAATTGGCCTTGGCTAAGGATTTATAATTTGAAGGATGACATATGATCGTTCAAATCCTATCATTCGTCTGGGTGTTATTATCTATAGTTACTTTTACTTATGATGTTTGTAATGCTTTCTTTATCTAGAACGGGGACATGCTTACTGCCTTCATCATAGTTGATGTTTTCGTTTGTTCTGATATCCGTAACCCAAGTGGTAAAGCTTTTCATCTCGGAATCAGATCAATGCATGTGATGTTATCTGATATTTATTCATTTACCAACCCTTCTTAATATTGTATTGCGGTCATCCATCAATTTCCTAGTGCTGAGTTTGCTACCGACATCGAGTTGTGTAAGGTCAGCACAACAGATATGAATCAGTCTATGTAGGGAGTTGGATGCATCAATCCCACTCCCCTAGAATGGATGGCATGCTGAGGTAGGATGACCATGAGTTGAGCAGGTTCTTTTCAAAACTTGTTTTTTTTTAAAAAAAACATTGAAATTAAGACTCAAACAAAATAAAATTTGGCCAAAACTTGATAGTTACACCAGAAAAAAAAGAATAAAAGGCATGATTTCGTCAAAAGTAGATTATTCCACTTCGAAATAATATTACCCATTTCAAAAAGAAATTTTTGGAACAAAATTAAGTTAACTATTTTAGTCTAAATTGCAACAAAACATGTTTTATCCCTACATTTTTCAGTCAGAACTTGTTCTTTACTTTTTAATACGGCAAGCAGAAAATTTTGTTTTTGAACGATTGCACGTATACCTGGCGTTAGTTTGACATTTTAGACACAAAAATCATGTCACAGAAACATGATTATTCCTCTAGAGCACCTATCAAAACATGATTATTCCAATCAGCCGCGTCAAAACTAGATTATTCCATTTCAATTAGGTTTTAAATTAAAAATCGGCCAAGTGCGAACTCGCACATGAAGAGTTCCGTCTCTCACCCAAGATTGCCTGGAAGAGATTGCTATGTAGCAATAAGGCCGCCTATTGTGTGTTCCTCTTTTTTGTCATTTTCTCTGTATGTGTTTGTTTTTGTATCGTGTGCAATAAAGTTTATATTATTATTATTATATTAAATACACCTACCCAAAATGCCACTATAATTTTTCGTCTGCAAAAAATACTTTGTTTTTCATAGTGTTTGTATATTTGACAAAGTTATATTTGCGGTTTTGGAAAATGTGCTATAGCTCTGAAACTGCTTAATATATTTCGTTCAAATCAATTTTCGTTGAAAGTTTTAACAAAGATCTATAGCATATATTTTCTTTTTAGATTTTTCACTTTCTTATTTTAAAAGTTAGAAGGGGGGGACACACATTTTACCACTTTGAAAGTGTCATTCAAACGGTTGACTTTGAGAAAGAACTGTTTTAGAAATCTCATGTAATTTTTAAAGACCTATCTATAGATACACACACACATATAGGTTTGATGAAAAAAATATTTTCAGTTTCAGTTCAAAGGTGGTCATTTAATAAGTATTGAGTTACAAGCCATGCTTTTTAGTTTTTGTCGAGGAAAGGCTTCAGTCCACATGCGTCCTTTCGTCACATATTCTTTATAAAACCAATGACCTTGCTTTTTATTTCCGAAACACAGGCTAACACGAGCTAGCCCACTTAAATCAGTTATTATCTTTTTCTCTTTTTTGGATAAAATATTTTATTTTCTATTGTTTTCTTTGGGAAGCTTACAGTATCATTTACCAACTAAGTAAATTGACAAACATTTAAAAGCTAACTACAAGCTTTCGCAGACCAAAGCTACGTAGGTACATAAACACAAAAAAATACTTAAGCGAAATAAGCATTTTAAGCTAAATAACAAGATAAAACAATTAAGTTTAAGCATTAAGCTTTCAATCATTAAGCAATTTTTTTCTGCATTATAACATTATAAAAGGGTAAAAAAAAATCCTTAACCTTCTGAAATCATGGTCACTCTAACCTACCCCCATATAAGGCTGTCGGGACCGTTACGGGACCGTTCTAAAACTGTGCAATAAGTTCCAGCACAGAAAGACCTTATTAAATTGACATAAGGTACAAAATAGAGTACAGCTGATCCACTCTAATAAAAATGTCCAATTATCCTTTATACTTACACCATTATAAAAGAGTGGTTGGTTTTTAGGTAAGATCGAATAGAATTTACAGTTTTAAATATAAAATTGCTTGTATCGTTTACAAGCAAGGCAAGTTTGCACTACACACATACGTAGGCACCATCATAAAAAAGGTAAAAAAAACCTTTTGTATGATAGACGGTTAATTAAGTTGCCTATAACATTTTCCGTTTACTACTTTTTATTTTAAAATCTTTTGTTTTTGTAATCTCCATCTGCTGTAAAATTAGTCTTGGTTCCGTTTATAGGAAAATTCCTTTATTTCTATTAAGAGAACAAGATGTCTGCAATGGACAGAAACCGTTTAAACCAATCGCCATTCGCTAAAATATTATTCAGCTAGGCAGTTACTTAGCTGAGGAACATAGCTTAACTATAATTTAACATTTTGTAATTAAAAACTAAAATTAATAAAATTTTAACTTACAAAATCACAATCTACTAGGTAAGTAAGTATACTTAAATTATAAAGAGGATAGTTTGTTTGTAGAAAATAGGTAATATGTGGTATATACGGAACCGATTTTGAAAATTCTTCCACTAGTACAAAACTTCATTATTCCTGAAATGAATAGGCAATGATTTCAAGTAATATATAAGTCGATGGAAATAAATCGATATATATATTTATCTTACTGTACGGTTGCGAAGCCTGGACTCTTACACAGAAGGAAGAAACAAAACTTCTCGTCACGGAAAGAAAGGTGCTCCGTAATATTTTCGGACCGGTCCATACCGATGACGGCAGCTGGAGAATCCGAAAGAACGCTGAAGTGGAGGAGCTGTACGCCGAGCCAAATATCCTTGGTGAGGTCAAAGCACAGAGGCTTCGATGGTTAGGCCACGTCGTGCGAATGGAGGACGGTCGCGCAGTCAAACGAGCATACTTGGGCCGGCCAGTAGGGCGCAGGCCAGTCGGTCGACCTAGGTACCGCTGGGCTGACCAAGTGGCCAAAGACCTACGGAAGCTGCTGCTGCCCGACTGGAGGAGGTCGCGCTATGCAGGGAGCAGTGGCGCCTTTTGTTGTCGGAGGCCAAGATCCACTTCGGGGTCATCGCGCCATCGGAGTCGGATCGGAGTAAGTAAGTATATATATATTTGTTTTTTTTTTTTACATACAATAGGTACTGAGCCTACGCCTCTTACAAAACTCAAGATAACTTTACTCTGGAACCACTGGATAAATGTTGGTATCACGAGAAAATGGAAATCAAAGCCTGAAACTAACTTTAAACTGGTGGCTTCAGATAAAAACTTTTTAAAGGAAATTGTCAAAAGTCCAATAACTCATAAATCTATTTCCCTTTAGGCCCATAGTTTTATTTAGATCGTTAGCAACAGTAAACAAAATACATTATGACCGTGTTCACCAATTAGTGGTGACGGACTGACACTCCATGACACATTGACAGTGTCACGTAAATCCCGTTTGGTTTCAGTACTTTTTTCATGAAAGAGTAACACACAAATAAACAAACTGACATACTTTTACTTTCGCATTTATAATATTATAAATTAGGATAACATGCGTTTCCTTTTTATTTTAACTCAACGACTTCGGATGAACATTTACTTGTTTCGAAAATTTATCAGCATCAAATCAAAGATCAAAAATTAGTAAATCATAATAATATAACGAATAAATGAATAATATTTTAGGTGATAAATATTAAACAAGAAAATATACCAGAAAAAAGCAACTAGTCTCATGTCGTCAGGGCGACATGGGACTAGTTGTTTTTTTCATTTTTTCATTGCTTTTTTCAATAGCATTGTAAAATGCAAAATTAAAAAGGTATTTTTTTTATGAACGGCTGGGACACTCTTAGTCTTCATCATACCTGATGTTAAGTATTGATAAGGCTGAAGATGGAAGCGAGCCTCTCCCGGAATCCTTAACCACTGTAAAACTGGCTATCTTATCTCTAACTGCCGGATCACAACAATGCTGAAAACATTGTTGTTATGGCGTCAGACTTAGATAAGATGGTGGTAGCTAGCTAGGCGGACTTACAACGAGTCCTTCCACCAACCAAACCGAATACAATATGTACCCCCGCTGGGAATCGAAACCGGTACCCCTGGGTCTGATACCGGTGGTTGTACCACTAGACCACAGAGGCGGTTAATATTTCTTACACTCTCACACCAATTAACCTAACCTCAAAGTAATCACTGTAAGGCTTGTGTTATGGGATACTAGAGTAACGGATATAAATATAGGTATATTATTATACATATATAAGTATTTATGTATAGAAATACATTTATAAACGTCCATTCGACTCACATACAAATGCTCGTATTCATCATACAAACATTTGCCCCTACCGGGATTCGAACTGGGGACCTCAGAGTAAGCGACACTTTGAAACCGGTGTACGAACCACTCCAACACGGAGATCGCAAAACGAATCATCCTTCTATCGCAATCCGTCTTTCATAGTAGACCCCTTTCTGACAAAAGTATCAAGGGCTGTGTGATGAGTGAATCTGAACCATCACAAATCCAACTGAAAGACATAATTAATGATATAGCGTGCGCACTGCATTGAGGTCGCAAATTGCACGCAATGCAGTTTACACCTAGATAGGTAGTTGAGGTGTAGCATCAATGAAACTCAAAAACGATACATCTTTCAGTACTATTACTATATACGTAACCGCTCCTTCTGAGTGCTTAGTGTGAGTTTTCTCACTTTACTCGGTTACGCCGTAGTTTGGTAATAGAGTTTAATTCTCAACCTTATTCCTTTTGCATTAAGGCTATCTGTTAAAATTTTACTCTCACGCGATGGTAAAGTTTGGACGTTTGCAAAGTCGCTTTAGGCCCTCAGACCTCTTACATACAGTCACATTACAATTAACGACACTAGTCGATTTTCATACAATCCAGGTAACTTTGGAGCCTTGGTTCTCTGCCAAGTATTGACCGAGCTGTAATCTGATAATGGCCATCCAGGGAGTGAATGGAGGAGATCCAGGTTGCTATACACACCTAACTGATCTGATCAACATTCTCAGAGATGTAAGGATATATTTGAAACGAAAAAATAGCATAAAAAATGTATGGAATTTCTGATACTGGTATTAAGTATTGTATTGTAAGAAACTGTAACAAACAACACCCAATTTGTTTTTGTCATCGATTGAAACGCAAGTCTAGAAAGTAAAAATTCAGGTCAGCCATTTAATATTCAAGAGGTCAGTAGGGCGGGTATTATGCAAAGCTGAAAGAGTAATGTGATTTCAACCCTATTTCAGAATCCAATTTCAGGCAAAAGGCTATAAGTACTTACATAGCATTGTATTGACTAGTCGTAAAATTATCGTAAATGTATTTTCAGATTTTATGAATTTATATAGATTATTCAATAACCATAAAAGTTAAGTTATTAAAGTGGCAATAACTTAAGGTTATTGAATAATCTATATAAAAGTACTTGCTTTCCGCCCGCGACTTCGTCTACGTGGAATTTATGTGATAACACCAATGATATTATATGAGTATGTGTGTGTCATACGAGCTCGTATTGTTTTTTTTTTAAATAAAAACACGCAAAAGTAGCTTGTCCTACTTCAATATCTAATCTAATCTAAGTATATCTGTGCCGAAATTAATTAAAATTGAGTCTGTGGAATGCGTGTAAAATGTACCTACGTTACCACGTTAATTTGCATCTTTATATAATATTAAGAATATAAGTAATTTATGATTTTGTAATTTTTGCATTTTTCAATGCTATTTTTATACTTATGGTAAATTTTAAATAGAAATATATTGGAAAAAATTTACTCGGCCACAAGGGAATTCTCAGACGGGAATCGAACCCGCGACTTTTAGAAAACAGAATGAAGAGCATTAGACCGGATTTCTATTTAAAATTTACTATAAGTATATAAGTAATTTATTTGGATAAAGAATATAATCTTTACCGTTAAAATTTTCTGCTGTTTAAACATGCTGCAGCATTAAAATGACATATTTAACAATTTCTTTTAACCTAGATTAATTCCTTTTAACTAATGTTACAAAAGAAACTAAAAGTAGGTTGAGTAATAGATGTTTGAAATAAAAACGAAATGGCAGGAAGAAAGGTGTCAAAATGCGTGTGAAGTTTCAAAGGGGAAGGAAATTAAAAGAACATTCAAGAAAGCCGATTGGGAATTGTAACAGAAGCGAATGTACTGATTAATTTCATTTAGCGTACCCGTACCTCTCTGTTTCTGTTTTGTATATAAATACAAAACAGTACTTTACATTACATTTCCTACTTTACATACTTAAATAAGTACCTAGGTATGTGAAGTAGGTAGGCTGTTTTTAATAGCTTACGTTAATTTATATGACAGCCCTAAAACAGGAGTATATTTTTACAAAGTTAATGTAGTTTGATATAGTACGTACCAAAAAATAAGTACGTACTCGAAAAATTTACTCGATTAAATGTATGCATAAAGGGCCGTTTTTTTCGGGACTTCGTTGTGGACATTGTGATGACCGACACTACTTAACACTTCCTAAATTTTCTTTGGTAATAATAAAATCACGTTGTATTTACGATAAAACTTTATTTATAGGCTATTATAGCTAGGAAGAATAAGTATTATTCATATCTACATAGTCACGCAAGGTTCATCAATACTGTTTACGTTATTAGTCATACCTCTGCTGTCCACCTACACGATTTACATAGTAACGAATCAAATTAAATTGCGCAGAAATGTTATTTTATATCTAGGGTCTATGTTGAGAGTTGAACCGATAAAGGCGAAGGCTCCATACATACAAATTCCCATCGGTTTCCCTTTTAGAAATCCCACCCCAGCGATCCACCATGCAGATCCTAATAATTATGTCAATAATTAGTGTCACCAATTATTATAGGTAAGCCAGGCAGTTTCAAAGTGATCAATATTATTTATTTTCCATGTTTATTGTTGTCTGATTTGTGGATATTTATCGGTTTGGTTTACCTTAGCCATATTTGGTGAGGGTCGAACCGCGCCACTACTGGTATGTATCAACCTACCTTTTATTTGTCAAAAATTAGGTTACAATTACACAATCTATATATATAATACGGCAGTGAAGCCGCTTCTCCTCCTAAACTAAAAGTCGCACAATCAAGTGCAATACACCGTTAGAAAGGTATTTGTCTGAAGTGGTCGGATAAGTCGAGAAATTTAGCAAAAACTCAAATAAAAAAAATAAAAAAAAAACAAAAAAAAAAAACTTTTTGAATGTTATTATGTGTTTTTTGCGCATTATGCGCACACGGGTTGCTCGTTACAATTACATTATTTAAAGTTAATTCTAGTTAAAGTTTAAATAGCAATCTCTAGTTTAAGTTTGTTTCTTTTTCTGGGTGTTACTAGGCATGCATACCTTTTTTTATTGTTTATGTTTTTCTATTGTAATCGGTTGTGTGAGTTTATTTATTTATTTGTTTATTGGGCAGTCAAGAAAAACATGTACTAACAATATGTAATAAATTAAATATAGAATCTTAGTCTAAGTACAGTTTCTTATTATAGACAGCCACGGCATGCAATTACGAACTTCAAAAAATTAAAAAAATAAAGACAATGTAAAAATCCAATACATGTTGCGGAAGGTTAAAATCAGGTTAATAAATAAATAAATAAAATAAATTTGAGAATGGTTCTTTTAAGATTCATACAGACTTATACAACGTTATTTTATGTTTATGCAAAACCTCAAAACCATTAGTAGAACTCATCATTACGAAAAACTTTTTATAAGGAAGCCACCCGATAAAAATCAGTTGTTCCATAGACAATTTTATTATAAACATAAAATAACGTTGAATATCACCAAAAAAATAGTGTTTATTATACGCTGATATATTAGTTATTAGCTTCAGTACTCACCTCCACCACCTGTCTCAGATCTTCCACATACACGTTCTCGGTCTGCACGATCTCCGCGCAAACTCGCTCCAGCTGCGACAGCCCTGACATCTCATCGATAGTTTGAGTATCTGGAAATAAACATATGAGTGAAATATTTCTGATATCAATTATTATTTGGACTTGTCATTTTCTTAAATTATTTATGTCTATTGAAGTAATATAATTAATATTTTTAAAAAAGACCAACATTATTATAACTCTTATTTCACCACTTTTGTTTTTTATTTTCGAGAGCAAAACAGATTCCAATTTTCTTTCCGTTTTAAATAGTGAAAATTGGGTTTCAAAACAAATATACAAACTCCAAAATTTACTTTACAACAAAGTAAATATTATAAAATATTGTATCGATGTTCAAAAACGAACTTTCAAGTTTCGAAATTATCAGAAAACGAATTGCAAATTAATGAATTTATTGGAAAAATCGATGGAGCTAAAACAACGACAATTAGTTGTGGTAATCGATTGAATTGGTAACAACATAATCAATCTATCCATGGTTTTAAAACGTCTAAACTTTCACATTTTCCAACCATTTGTAACTATTGGAATATTTTAAATAGAGCACATAAAAATACAAATATAATGGCAACTTAGGTAAGTAAGATGTTGCACACCATATTCAATTTATTTTAATTTATTAATTAAGTATTGGATTTGTGTATTTCTGTACGGAACATTGCAAACTTAGTGATTGATATAGTTATAGTAAGGTTATGTTTTCTGCTACATACCCATTATAATTTAACTGTACAAAAAAACTAAATAATAATTGAAAAACTCACGTGATGTATCCTCAGAATTCCTTTCCACAGATGCACTTTTGTTCGAAATCCCAGCGCTATTAACGAAGTTATTGCTGCCATTAGCTGACGTCATATCAGCGTCGCTGTGGTCGTCCAAACTCTCGATAGAAGCCAAATACGCAGAGTTCACTCCTCCTTTATTTTGGACGCCACTACTCGACGTCGAAGAAGACGAAGCAATGGAACTCATCGATAGCGGTCGTGACACTTCGACAGTCGGTGGATTCAGTCTTATCACCTCCTTTTCCGGTATCGCCAAAGTTTTCAAATTTCCTGTAGACCCTATCGCGTGGGGATAAGGCCCAGTTTTCAATAAGTGTTTAGACGGGCTCTCGTTTTTGAAGTCTTTTCTGTGCAAACTATTGGTTCCATTTATTGTTTTAGGTAATTTTGCAGGTGTTGCTTCAGGGCTCGGGATTTTTGGTTCAGGTTTAAGAGGAGAGTTGTCTTTAGACGATAATTTTATATCGAATTCTCTATCGTTAGAAGATATAGAGAGTTCGATGGACTGATCGATGTAAGGTAAAGAGAGGGATTCGAAGGCTGTTTTATTGAGTGCGGCGGGCACGTCATAAATAGCCGGTCTGTTGTTAGTAGGGACATCATAAGTGGTTTGGGCGTCGTCTATTTTGAAATCCGGTTTGAATTGTGTGGTTTTTGACGACTCTTCTTCGGGTTTATGTTTACCGAATTTTTTCAAGCATGGTTGATCGTAAATCTCAACAGACGGCAATATTTCAACACCTGATTGAGATATTTTAGAAGTGGCGCCAACTAAAGGAATGTTCGATTTATGTCTCATCGTGGATCTGCCGACGGTAATGCTTTTCTTTTGGAATTTCAACGTTGTTGTTTCCGTCGCACTCGAAATCATTCTCTTCACGTTAGGCGATAGATTATCGAACGCGGAATCCGAAACTTTTGTGTCTCTAAATGTCCTTTGTAATTTACTGTCTTTAACGAGAACTGTATCACTGGACGTTAGATCGCACTTATCTATTTCATCACTAGCACCGTTTTTATCACTTTTAGTTCGTAAAGTATAAAGAGAACTTTTATTAACCATGGCTAATGGGAGCTTAACGCTTCCCGGAATCCTGGTGGGGTCTTTCGGTGGAGATTTGGATATATCCTGATATTTGTCGTCTTCTTTTGTTTCTTCTGTCATCGTTTCAGTCACCGGTGGGTCGTTTCTGGCATCTTTAGCTGTGTCTAGAAACACTTTTGGCCTTAAACTCTTCGCTGGTTCTAGCAGCGAGTCATATATGCCAATTAGAGTTGGTGTGAGGTCTGTCGTGCTACCTGTAACAAAATAGACGTTTTCATTAGACTATGCTACTGCGTTACTCACTAGGAGAATGTATACGCTCCATAATAGCTCTTAAGATTTGAAACGTAAAGTAACTTTTTGCCTAAGGGTTTCAAATGTGGGTTCTGACAACCAATTAGTAGTTAACAACAGTTTAATGGGTCTGCCTGCATTCTCCAGTGAAGAAAACAAGCGATATGGCCGTAGCGGTATAAAAGTCATTACTGGTTGCCGCAGTAATATTGTTAAGTCATTATCTTGTTACTATGGCTATCTAGCTTCTGTGCAATGGTCATGGTCATACGTTAAAATTTAAAACGCTAAAAGGGAAACTTTGATTTAAACCATAGAATGGTTGTAGATGTTACAAATCAGGTATATATTTTATTTATAATAAGATATATATTTCTCCATATCTTTATCTAGATTTGTAATGCACCTGAAATGCAAAATTTACATCGACACTTTTTCTTTTCGAAATGACCCCTCATCATCATCATCATCATCAGCCTGTCGCAGTCCACTGCTGGACATAGGCCTCTCCAAGTGCACGCCACTGAGATCTGTTTTCGGCTTCTCGCATCCAGCTCCTACCAGCCGTCTTGCGCAAATCATCACTCCACCGTGCCTGAGGACGTCCTATACTACGTTTGCCGAGACGCGGTCTCCACTCTAGAACTCGTTTACCCCAACGGTTATCGGTTCTACGGCTAATATGGCCAGCCCACTGCCACTTCAGCTTGCTAATCCGGTGGGCTATGTCGATAACTTTGGTTCTCTAATGACCCCCTAAAAATACGAAATTCAAGATTACTATTAGAAATTGGTTTTATTAATAATATTTAGCATCATGTAGTTTCATTTCTCTATAATCCCTATAGTTATTTACAACGAACTCATTTCGTAGTTTTTTTCGCCTAATCTGCAAAATCGGTCTCGCTCTCGCGCGCGTCTTTTTCTCATTGCTATCTCGCTTCAGTCGTATAGCGCCTTAAAAGAAATGTGGCTTTGCCGCTAAAGTCAGCGTGTAGCTTCCTGTCACTATTTAATAACAAAACAAATGTCTGTTTTATCTAAGCGTGATTGGCGTCATGTTGTATAGCTTAAACCTTCATAAATTAGATTATATAAAGCTAGCAAAAAAAATTGTTATTTTTATCAGATAGATCCAGAGATTGACTGATTACAAATAATATACTTCCATCACACTTTGATATTCGATTTTACATCAAACGGAAAAAGAAGAAACAACTAAAAAGTTCTTAATAAACTAAAGTAGAAATTTTATTCATATTGATACTACTTTATAGCGCTTGCTTTAAGGTTGGCTTTCAAAACAATCTTAATAATATTACTCACAATCGACGACGTTTAGGGTTTAGGTCATTGGGTAAGTACTTAATTATTTTTCATTTTAATTTTCGAACCAAATGTTATTTATGACTATACAACTTTTGAGCGCTTGTTTTAAGGTTGACTTTCATAACTTTTTTTTTTAATTAACTTTGGTCAAATTGTTATTTTTTTAATTTCCATAGCGTCTTTGAATCTATCTGTAAATAATTCTGGAGCAAGGAAGACGCCCAGTCATACGTCTTGGAGGAAGTAGCCCATTCATAGGGACAACTCAATTTATAGAGCTGTTAAAACCATACTAAATGTTATCACAATATATAGAATGAGAAACTGACTGTTACTATCAGCATCTGAAATTATACTTATACAAAGCTCTTTTTGGTAAAAAGTTGAATGTGAGAACAAAAAAACAAATTTGAAAGCTTAGAAAGACAAAATGGAAACAAAACACGGAACCTTTATGCTTTGACGAGGACAACGTGTTCTCGGACATTATAAACAATAGTAATATTGTATTGAATACATACAAAATAATAATTTCAGCAACGTAAACACTAGATTTTTTGGTAATTGGGCGTGCTTGAAAGATAATGGCCAGGCCGAAGGTCTCAATGTGGCTAGGAGCTACAAGTGCGAAAAAGAAAGGAAAGGTTAACGAAATATCTACGAGTAGGTACAATACATAAACTGCTTAAACGCTGTTTAAAAAAATAACTGCTATTATTTCATTTGTGTCTAACTAGTGTTAAATAGAGTTTTTTGGTCCAAATTAAAGTAGTAAGTACCGTCGCTATTGGTGGGGTATCCATCAGCACCATATAGATCCACTACAGTATCTTACGTTACATTAGCTTACAACTCGAGTATATCGGATACTGATCGAAACTGTTTGATGTTGAGTCCTACGTTCAATATGCGTTTAAATCCGACATGAGTGGTTCTGGAATATTTTCAGAGGGCAGTTATTTTAGACTAAAGAAATCACAATGATAATTTTAAACCAGAAAATTAATTAGAAAACTAAATCTTTGAACCATTAATATAACGAACAAGAAAGTTTAAAATCTTACATGAAATAAAAATCAACTAGCCTAATCTGTTTTGTACTGTTTGTACTGTAGCATTGTGATTGTGAATGGGTAAATAAAAATTTATTTCATTTCATTTCAATCGCTCAGACGACATAAACTGAGACTTGTAGAGTTTTTCTAGTACTTACTGAGGTTTGAACTTGTTTAGATGGAGACTGGCCTCGTCCAAATCCATAAGTATGAGAATTTTACTAAATGACATTGCAGGTTCTATACAAATGCATAGGGAACAAAAAATGTTATGACATATAATAAAGTGTCACTTTAGCCAGATAATTAGAGTTAATAATGAATAATGCCGACCCAAAGTATCTTCCTATCCTTTGTATCTTTATCTTGTACTATTAGGTATTCTGTGCTTTAACTCGAATTATCTCACTAACCAGACACTTTAGGGCATTATGATATTTTTTGTTTAAACGTTGCTTATACATTTATATAGGTACTAGCTGTTTTTAGAAGTTTTTAAATAAAATATATGTCAAAGGAATTAGGTACCGTAAAATGACTTCAGAAAAAAGATAGACATATACTGTCGCGGACATTTTTTTATATCATTTAAAGAGTAATAATTCTTTCATATATATTTTTGGGTAACTTGAAACATTTACGCAGCGCACGCAACGGAAGCCCTCAAATATGGATAATTTTCCCGATTTTTGCAACATTTTTCACTGATGCTTCGCTCCTATTGGTCGCAGCGTGATGTTATATAGCCTAAAGCCTTCGTCGATAAATGAACTATCCAACACAAAAAGAATTATTCAATTCGAATCAGCAGTTCCTGAGATTAGCGCGTTCAAACAAACAAACTCTTCTGCTTTATAATATTATTAATAATAATAAATAATATAAGTATATATTACCGAGCAACTCGATTTCGTAACTTTTTCAAAATGGCGGACCGGTAACGAGGACCTTAGTAATTGTTATTATTCTTTGCCAAAAGGTTCAAACCTCTTATCCTAAAATGAAAAATAGAAAAATGCTAACATCAGAATGTTAATAAAAAAGATTAATGAACTGTCAGCTGAAATTGGGTAAAAAAGAGTTGTAGTTATAAAATAGGTCGCTTTTAAACGTCTAATAAAAATTTACATTATTTCTAGGTCAATAAAGTTTTCCATTCACAATGAATTTTCCAATATAAATTAGTTTAAAAGTCGATATAATACAAGAAGACAACACTTGTGAAAATGAATTAATATTGAAAAGGTAGGATTAGCTTTCGTTTAGAAATACGTATGCTGAATTAGGTAAGCAGCAGCTATATATACGTCGTACGAACGAAAATACCTTAATAATGACTAACACCGCTATTAAACCTAAAAACAACACGGTTTGATACCGATAACCACACCCAAATACCTAAGCTCGTAATTACTCGAATGACAAACGCATAACAATGCTCTTATCCTTGAACTAAAGACCTTTCTTGACATCGATACATAATCGATAAACTATCGATTACAATGTGACAATCCGACAAAGATATGCACAAGCTATTGTTCAGTCACATTCAGCTATTTGTTAGTTCGTAAACTTTTACTCGATGTGACAACTCAACGTATCGATACCTCCTTCTTATTGTACCTATCGATTTTTTATCGATGTGACATTGCAAATGCAAATACAATAATGTGTATGTAGGACAGACGACCCTTTATTGTTACTTTAAGAATTAAATGCCAATAATCTCTATGCCATTAGTCCATGACATGATGCAGTGACCATACAAGGAAATCAGGATAAACTCCTCAAGTCATATTGCTTGTAGTAAGGATAAGAGTGACTGGGAAACCCATTAAAATACTACCAGTAGTTTTGCCTGAAACGCGGACTGACTAAATTACAACAACCGTACATACCGAAACTGAATTTCTATATCTATGTAGGAATGTTTCTACCCATATGTATACAAAAATGACATCTATTAGTCAAACCAGCCCCCTAATTGTGTAATTTCTAAATCTATCACTATCCCTTTCAAAGGTAGGTATTGTGATTGTGATAGTTTATTATATATTGTGATTTATGGAATTGTATAACATATAGTCGCAATCCTTTAACCAACGAATAATGTTTTAAATGACACTTCATTTGACACTTCTCCATACATTGAAAGATATTTTCGAGTGTCACTTTGCTTAGACAATTCAATTTCGTTCATTCAATACCTTTCAAATCGCATCCCGATCACAATCCCTATCAAATGTCAAATAGTGACGGTTTGAAGTATGTAAATATCTTTGAAATGACGAATTGAAAGGAATTATGATAGATTTTAAAATAAGACAATTAGCCCCCAGTTTCACCGAACTTATTATTCTTCATTTTTTCGGTTTTTTTCGGATAAATAAGGTTTGTTGCTCCCTTAAAACATAAAAAAACGACCATTCTTAAACGATATTATGAATTAATAAATTCTCAAGAGTATCCTACAAATTATAAATGAGATGTTTGTTACTCAATCAGCCCGATATTCCCGTCCCGTAAACGGGAACCACGCAGGTGAAACCGCGGGCGACCACTAGTTATGGAAGAGAATAAATTCTTTGCAACGTTATTTTATGTTTATTAAAATCCTCAAAACCATATTTTGTAGAACTCATTATTACGAACAAATGTTTTAAAATTTTTGAAAGGAAAGTAACCCTGAAAACGCGGAAGAAAACAGCTGGTCATAACTTTTTAATTTTACATTTTACAATGCTATTTTTATGTGATAAATAATAACAGCTGTTTCTCACAATTACAGTTTTTCGCAATTTCAGTGTTGGTTCTATACGAATGGTTTCAAGGTTTTGAGTAAACATAAAATAAAGACGCAAAGAATTTATTGAATAAAATAACGTTGTAAAGATTAAATACCTTTGCCCATAAGCTTTTGTTTCTGTTGTTACATAGCTTTGGGCCTGCTCACACTATGACGCGTTAAACCGCAACGCAGTACAAAAACATAGTTCCCGAGATTCCATAATTAAGAATGGCTTGTGTATGACTCATATTGGTATAGTTCAATGCATGGTACATTATAATTGCAAATTATATTTATTTATTGTTTACAAGAAAGATGCTTTTACGTCCCATAAAGGTAGTCACTGTAGGTAATCACCAAAGGCAAATTGCCTTTATTTTAAGCGATATAACTAAAAAGCTAACATTTAACCGCCTCTGTGGTCTAGTGGTACAACCACCGGTATCAGACCCAGGGGTCCCGGGTTCGATTCCCAGCGGGGGTACATATTGTATTCGGTTTGGTTGGTGGTACGACTTGTTCTAAGTCCGTCTGGCTAGCTACCACCATCTTATCTAAGTCTGAAGCCATAACAACAATGTTTTCATCATTGTTGTGTTCCGGCAGTTACAGATAAGATAGCCAGTTCCTCAGTGATTGAGAATTCCGGGAGAGGCTCGCTTCCATCTTCAGCCTTATCAATACTTAACATCAGGTATTATGAAGGCTAAGAGTCTTCCCGTCGTTCATAAAAAAAAGAACAATAAATCAAATTGAATACTACAAAAGCGTAAAGATCAATTTCAAACAATACAACTACCTCTACCTATTTATATATAATGGGAGACAAACAGCGACCATACAAGAAAGAAGTAAAAGTACCGGCGCGGGGCGGCGCCATAGATTATGAACATAAAATTAAATGAATATTAGTATAAGTACATACACAAATTTTTACAGATTTAAACACGTACTGATTGAGAACACATTTAAATTACAATGTGTATTTTAGCTTGAGTTTTGGGTTTTCCGTCGTTTCGAGTTTCGTTTTAATTCACAAAAACCTTTGGTTTGTTATTTCAGTAAAAAGTACGCGCAAAAATTAGAGCCATCATCTTAATCATCATCACCATGAGCCTCTGTGTGTCTATTGCTGGGCATTAGTAATGATATTATAAGTGTGTACTAGAAGCAGACATGTCATACGAGCTCGAGAAACATTGGGAAGACCCTATAAGGGGTCCGATTCAATTTGCTATCGCTTCCATTAGCGTGCTTTTTCGGGGCTTTATCCTACTTGTCAATTGTCAATGTGTGCAGTCTGCGTCACAGATTTCTACGCAAATTACTATGAAGGCAACATATCTATTATAAAACATTATTGAGCATTTTCATGTATCTCTACTTCTTGAAAAGAACCTCCGTGAAAATTCACCAATTTCCTCCACTCATTTACCAAACAACTGCATGCTTTAAGCTTCCGCGTTTATTTTAACGTCCAGTCAAATTTGTGTCGGCCTTTTGAGCAGATCCTCATTATTCACGACGAATGCTGATGAAAAGACACATCGTCACAGTGATGTGGCGTAACGCCGCTTAGAATAAAATACTACGGCTTAGAATTAATTACTTTAATGATTGAGTTTATTTTAAAATGTGAAGTTTATTGCTTGTTCGAATAGAGACGATAGAAAAGACATTGTCCGATTGGTTGACCAATGTTTTCTTAATTATTTTTGTTGGGAATTGCCGAGATTAGCGTTTCGCTTCTTACGTATGATAATAGTCCGTAGAACGGCTTTCAATTATGGAACAAATACCAAATATTTTTCTCCGAAAAATACCAAATGTACCAGTAAGGCAAAATCGTACACATGGCAGCAGGTATGGCCTGACGTGCTGTTAACTGTACCTACATTAAGCTGAAGTTTCGAATTATACGAAACTTAATCGTAAAAAATCAAAATTTAAATGATTATTTTCAGTTCTATCGTTCGTAGTTACCGTAAATACACCAATTACGAAAGACGCATTTCAAGCCAAACAGTAGTATTGAAAAGGCCCGTTCACCGATGTTGCATCCGCTGCTACCAAAGATGTTGCTTAGAGAATCGCGCCTCAGAGCCTTTTCCGTGTGCGCGCTGTCATTCAGTAAATGTCACGGAGCACACCCTGGTGCCCTGGCACTGGCTTTCACCGCGTGACCGCGCATGCGTTACCGTGGTTACCGCAGATCAACTATTGATGCTGTATCGGAACACAAGTCTACTTACACTATTTTCTATTTTATATAAAAAAAAAAACAAAGTGAGATACCGCCAATGTTGAAATTATTATAGAAATTAAAACGGTCATGTAGTTACGATAGATGAACTATTGATGGGGAATGGACTTGGAACACAAGTTTACTGACACTATTTTATTATCTTATGAAACAAAAAGGGAAGATTACACTTTCTATAAAAATAAAATAGTGATTTAGAGTTCAAATTCTTAGTTACGACAGATGAAGTATTGATCTACAATAAAATACAGTAAATGAAGTAGTACATGATGCTATACATTGTGGACTTATATAATTACTTAATTTTTATACTCATTCTAATTTCATTAAAAATCGTCTTTGTGTTTCAAATCTTGATGATCTCATAGGTCAACTCGATCTATAAAATTATAATCATTACAAATACCGATATAGGTACTCGTACTTAATCAGAAACGTAAACTGAAAAATTGGAAATTCAATGCGAAATCTTATGATACTAAACAATATTTTGTATAAACCGACAAACCAACGCTTATTTATAGCAATAATAGGCAAATTCAAATAGGACACGAGTACCTACAATTAAAAAGTAGATAACATTTGCTCATATTTACGCTTTATTTAGGTAGATTTATTTAGATTTACGCAGTCGCCAATACTTCGCCATAAAATAAAATAAAATATTTTAGAAGTACCAGTCAATCAGACTGGTAGAAATCCGCATTTGGTCACATCATTACAGCAGTCACTTTATTGCTAAATGTCACTGAACACACCCCTCGCAAGTCGCGAGCTTTCTACTGCAAGATCATATTTCACGTTTTTTATGGAAAATAGTCGCTCTTTAATTTGCATACTATTAAAGCAAGGCCCTGTCAATAAGATTATTGCTCATTTTTCTATAGTTGCCATTCTAACCAACATCAAAAAGAAGATTTGCCGATATAACCGCTCAAGTGGCCAGATGGCCACCCGCTCGGTGCCTTTTATCGGTCATGTCAATCGACACCTAAAAAAATATTTTTCTATTTAAAATTTATCATAAGTATAAAAATAGCATTGAAAAATGCAAAAATTCAAAAATCATAAATCTAAATTCACATTTATAATTATTTTAGTACCTAAGAGAATAGGTAGTTATTTTCGAAAATATTCAAATGCTAATATGCAACAGGAGACAAGAGAAGAAAAGAAACAAGTCTAAATAGCTGGAAGACTTAGAGATTTTGTGAAAGCGCGGAAGAAAAACTGCCGGTTCCAGTATTTTTTATCGGCAGTACCCTATAGGTACAGTCGCCTGCGCAAACATAATAAAATCTTGCTTATTTTTTATGCAAAATCTCAATCCTGTTATTTTTGCAATATTTATATACAATTTCAAGACATTCCTTCTCCTAGACCACGGCCCGGGAATGGTGGCAAATCGTCTGGGAAAAACTGTAATTATTAAACAAACAACACAAAAGTCAAAAAATTCATGTGATTACAACAAACTATTCAACTAGTAATCCATAAATATTGTTTTTAAATTCAGCAATACTTATCATAAAAAAGGAATATAATAAGATGAACAAGAAATAAACACTTATGTTAAACCCATAAACGTCAAATGCATAAAAAACGTTGTTGTGTAGAAGCACATATTGTAGGTTTTTTATTTTTTTTCATTAATACTTTTTGATTACCATATTGAAATATTTCAGCTGTGGAACTTTGGTTAATTCGATTTGTATAGGGAGAGCTATTTGATACTTCTCCTCTATTTTAACGCGCTGTTGGGTGAAAATAATAATAGGGTTTTAGTACTAAGTTTTACCATAAGTAAATTAAATACCTTTTTTTATATAGAAAAAAAAATATAAAAAAAATATCATAAATATAAATATGCATTACAATTCGAAAACTTAAAAATCATAAATTAAATGCACTTCAAATCATGTGTTGCTGTACATTGTTTTTTTTTCGTACGTACATTTTATTTTTATTATGGTGCTTTATACAACCCGTTACCATATTATGCCGTGAACTGTCCAGAGAGCACATTTTCTCGTTAATTAAGTTTTTCTGAGCGATAGAGAGGCTATTATGCGCCGTTCCGCGTACGTAGATAGAACAGGCCCTTATGCGCATGCACAAAAAACACATGCATTTTAATGAAATCATTTTAAACATGAGTTTACGTCTACATTGAAGTTTTAGCGATTGATTATTTATAATTTTGAGCTGAATAAAGTGACAAGAAATTATAGTTTATTAACTTTTCACTGGTTTTGATTGAATTTCATACTTACTTATTTTATTATCTATACTTGTATGCCTTATTTTAAGTTTTGAAGGCTCGGTAGCTCAATTGGGAGAAAAAGGGACTGGACATCCAAAGGCAGCGAGTTAAGTACCACCTGAGAACAACTTGTAAAGTAATATTAAATTACAATTACAATAAAAAAATATGGGAAGCGATAAAAAACATAACAAGTAACACAAATAAAAATAAAAATGCTTCTAATGAACTTTTGAGATTGACCACAGATCCCCTAACTTCACTGAACTTAGTTAATGATTACTTCGCCAATGTCGGAAAAACTTTATCATATGAAATACTTAATAAACTAAATCGTAACAATGCAGATAGTTCAAGATATACAGACTCAAGCTCTTGCAAAACAATGCTCTCCTCATTTGTTTTAGAAGAAACAAACGAGGATGAAGTTGAAAAAATATTAATGGGATTAAAAAACGAATGTTCAGTGGGTTGTGACAAAATTTCAAATAGACTATTGAAAGATATAAGATCCTTTATAGTACCTCCGCTTACTTTTATCTTCAATCTTTGTCTCAGCAGAGGAATTTTTCCGTCATCTCTTAAAAAATCAGTAATAATACCTATACATAAAAATGGGGATAGAGACCGCATCGGAAATTATAGGCCGATTTCATTGTTACCAGCTGTATCTAAAATTCTAGAAAAGATAATAAATACGCGATTAATTAACTATCTTGAAAAAAACTCCATACTGTCTGATAATCAATTTGGTTTTCGTCGCGGCAAATCGACCACAGATGCTGTTCACAATCTCATAGAATTTATATCTAAACACACTGATAAAGGAAAAAAATGTTTAGCCATTTTTCTTGATTTAGCAAAAGCATTCGACACGGTCTCCATCCCTATCCTACTACGGAAACTAGAAAATATTGGTATAAGGGGTATACAGCTGCAATTGTTTGAAAGCTACCTATCTAATCGATCACAACGGACAAATATAAGTTTGTATACAAGTTCAGACGTTCCTGTTACATGTGGAGTTCCACAGGGGAGTATTTTGGGCCCTATTCTGTTTCTTATATATGTAAACGACGTATGTCAAACTACTTTTACCAATGGTAAACTATTAGCTTATGCAGATGATACTGCTCTTGTCTTTGCTGCTGACACATGGGCTGAAGTCTATGATATGGCTCAAAGGGGTTTGAACCAGGTGACAGCAAAATTGACACAGCATGCTTTATCACTTAATATCACAAAGACAAAGTATCTCTGTTTTTCAATTAGAAACATTCTGCCATTTGCTAATTTGCAATTACGTGTCCACGTCTGTGACGATACGGATTGCTGCAGCTGTCCCTTGTTAGAACAATGTGCACATTTAAAATATTTAGGAGTCATTATAGATAGTAACCTCTCCTTTAAACAGCATATTGCATCAATTTCTAATAAAATACGTAGACTTATAGTGGTTTTTAAAAATCTGCGACATGTTCTTAACGCTCAACTGTTGAAGACAGTGTATTTTGCACTCTGCCAATCAGTTAGTACATACTGTATCTTAGTATGGGGAGGTGCTGCTAAAACAATACTGCAGCCTCTTGAAATAGCCCAAAGAGCTATTCTGAAGATATCCCACTTTCGACCTTTTCTCTACCCAACCAATCTGTTATATAAGGAATGCGAAGTTTTAACTATTCGCCAGCTGTACATTTTGTCTGTCGTCTTGAAACAACACGGAGAAACCACATTTGATCCTGATTTACTGCACAAAAGGAACTGTAATATTATGTCTAATCAAAAAATTAAATATCGCACAACTTTCGCTCAGAGGTTCTATGGTTTTTTAGGTCCATACTTGTACAACAAAGCAAACAAACAATTATCCATATACCCTAACACTAAATTTCAATGCAAAAGGAAGCTTATAATGTGGCTACTCACCTTGTCATATGATGACACAGAATGTCTATTAAATGTTTTAAAGTAAATAACAATAAATATCCACTCACACACGTAAACACGTTCACACTCAAACACACATACATACAAACACAAACACACACACACACACACACACACACACACACACACACACACAACTCACACACATACACACACTAGACTGCTTATAGATGCATAATAGATACATACATACATTACATATGTTTCAATCACTTCACACATAACGCATTATTAGAACTATACTGTTGCAATGTAATCTGTATCCAGGAGAGCCTGGAGATCTGTAGCACAGGTTTCGACCTATTTCAGACTCCAGACTCTCACAAGGACCTGATAAAACTTATTAAATTATTTGTAACTATTATGTTTAAAAACCTTGTGAGAAGTGAATAAATTTCTTATTTATTATTTATTATATTTAAATATTTTAAACCTTCATAGTCGTAATCACTATCACAATTACGAAAAACGCGATTTTGACCATGTTTTTATTTGTTGTCGAGTCCCCGATATAGTACACCGTAATCATAGCGCATGCAACTGCGCCGAAATATCGGGGACTCGACAACGAAATACAAACATGGCAAAAATCCCGTTTTTCGTAAGGTGTGTCGATTTTTTCTATTATTTTTCTACATTTGTCATGCTATTTTTATAAAGTAAGTATTCATTGTTAGAGTAGAAATTGCTCGTATTGAGTAGCGTAACCGACGACACTTGTGTATTTATTTCATTTAGTCTAATTACATATAATTTCTCAGTTTATAATAAAATGCGGAAAGTATTTAGGTACGCAGCTATAAAAAGAAGATTAGAATTTTTAGAATGTGTTCAGCGTAGTTTAGTCAACCTTAAAATCCTAAGTATTCGATTTAAAAATAAATAATGTATTGCGGTTGTAGGCTAGAATTTCCGGAATGTCACGTTCGTTCGCGACATCTGCGGCTTTGCGTGGGATTTTCTCGGCGTGCGGTATGGCGCCACTGAGCACGTGACTTTAGTCCTGATTAATGTTGCCAGTATTGTAAACTTTACCATGAAAAACCTTTTTACACGACTGCCCTAAAATCCTTTTTAGGGCAGTCGTGTAAAAAGGTTTTAAAAAATAAGACTTAATGTTTAAAGATTTTTACTTCTTGTTAAGAAGAAGAAAGCTAGATATTTTTGATTTCGAAGTTAGTTATTTTGGATTTCGCCAGGTGACGCTTTATTTTTAGCTACTAACACTACTATGTACTGAAAAAATACGATTTAAGTAATTTTGACTGATATTGAATTGTTTGAAATTGTGAAAAGTAAGAAAACTCGGATAGTCGGTTAGTCTTCAACTTCAACATTATTCAAAATGGTTTGGTTTTTCAGTAGGAATCAGATTATTTGTCTACTAAACTACTACAATATTCTCAGGTGGCAACACCGGTGACTAAATCTGAGTAATGTAACAGTAAAGCTGGTTGGAAGGCGTCGCGTGAATATGCAGAGTTTATCACTACACTGATAGTGGCCGGTTTATGCACGCAAACTGCAACAAATGCAGGGGAATGAACTGATAGGATTTTTAACTTGGCAAATACATTAAGTGGCAACACTGTGGAGAAAAAATAAAGGCATATTTGGCAGTACGTATGCCTTTTTGTACTTACTTTGTTTGCCAGGAAAAAAAATAATAATTAAGTAATAATAAATACACTCTTAGACCATTTAACATTTAACTGTCCTAACTGCTAGGCCACAGGACTTCCTTAAAGATAGATAAGGAGTATAGGCCTTGCATAATAACTCAGCAGGTGGGCCCAATGCGGATTAAGGAAACCCAGAAAGCAGCTGCAAATGCAACCGGTAACAACTTAACGTGTTAAAAGCATGGATGTGCTTAAGACAATACAGTTTTTTGTTGGTCACCCATCCCAAACCCGGCCATAGTGAAAGTTGCTTAACCGCAATCTCAAGTACCTTAAGCTCTTCATTAACTGCATTACCAAAAAGCTTTTATTGACCCTATTAAATAATTGAGTTGTTTTATTAGGTACGCAATTCCGAGGTTATAACAAAAAAGCTGTCAAATGTTACACAAGTGTGGTGATTGCAATTCTGAATGGCAATCATAAACCGCCCACTGAGTCTGTAAGTGGGTCTTGTTTATTACTAACGACAGGCCCTGGCTTTGTACAAGTATTTTGCTAATGAAGAATATAAGAAATACGACTAATCGTCCTTTCACAGTCGCGACTGTTGATCTTACATACTTGCTATTGAGGTGTTCATGTAAAAAAACCCATTTCTTTTGTTTTCTAACAAACCTCCTGACGAGTACAAAATTGAGATGTATAGGCGATTATAGTACGTATTTTCACAAAAAAAAAAACGTCTTCCAGACAATAAAGTATAATGCGAAATGCAAAAATTGAGTCATGATTTGTACAAAACTGTTTAAAAAAATATCAATTATCCAACTTTCTTTTTTTTTCTACATTTAAACTTCTTGTCACACATGCTGCATTAGAATTTATTTAAATATATATAATTATGGATTCTTAGTTATTGGTACCTTATATATTTAAGAGAACTAAACGAGAACGGTTGCAAAATTTTCATGCATTTTAATTTAGTAAGATTGAGTAGGTACGCAGATTGAGTAAGATCTTATGAATTCGTGTAATAAAATAAGGACACATTAAATATTTAGATAATTACAGTTGTTAAATACTTGAATAATGAGAATAACATACAAACGTCTGCTTACGACTTCATCCGCGCAGAATAGTTTCTATTTCATATAATTTCATACTATCCAGAAATTCATCCTCTTCAAGATTTATTTTCCAAAATTTTAGAAAGAAGGTCTCTCTGTCTTTCCATAATGATCTGTCACTATTATTTAGAAACAGTAAAAAGGTTGTAAAGCGTCTTTATTTGACAAATAACAGATCATATCGTCCATGGAATTAATAGGTTTACCGAGAACTCAAGAAGGTTACAAAAATTCATTCATAAGTTACAACCGTCTTTTCAAAAACAGAAAAATTGTAAGCTGTCTTTACTTAACCTGTTAAAACTGTTAGCACCTCCCTTAGCCAAAAACAAACTAACTAACTTTAATTTAAAAAAAAAAACATAATCACAAGTCAGCCTCTCAATTTGCGCGCCAAAACATTTCCCGCCATGTTATTCACCAAGAAGGTCAAATGTTACGTTGCAAGTCGTAACAAATAGTTACAAAACGCCAATCGGCAAGATCTACATCTGATGTTACGAACAGAATCTTGTCAATATAATTGGAATGTTTGACAATAAAGAAACGTTAAATTGGAAGTAAAGGTTGTGGCATTAGATCGGGAAAGATTAAATGAAGTGTTGTAAAAGACTGTTCATGTAAATTGGCTATTTAAATGACGGAGAATTTCGTAAGCAATGCGATTAGTGAAGGATTGTCAATTCAGTTCTGCTTACACCATTCAAAATAGTTAAAAAATTATTCAAAAACTATCAAATAAGATATCTAATCTTTCTTACACAACGTCATTGTCATACAGATAGAGCAACGCGGCATCCTTCCTTTTCCTTCCTTTTTCATACACATCATATTATCATTAAATACATTGAATTGTGACGAAAGCAAATCTGTGTACCTACATGAAATACTAAAAAAGGCGATGATTGCTATGTATTGTTTGCAGGATTTAGACATTGAAACAATGGTTGTGGATTTTTGTCTTGTCATGCAAAAACTTAAAAATAAAGATAGGTAGGTAGCAATATGTTTAATCAATTTCAGCAATAAAAAAATACTGATTTTAATTTCGTTACATACAATTAAATAAATAGATGAGGAGCTCAATGACGCAGAGACAGAAATCATTAAGTTTACGACTTTCCCAATGGTCGGCCACGGGATAGATGACCTTTTTTATGAACAACGGGGAGACTCTTAGCCTTCATCATAGATGAAGATGGTAGCTAGCCTCTCCCGGAATCATCAATCACTGAAGACCTGGCTATCTTATCTCTAACTGCCGGAACACAACAATGCTGAAACATTTTTGTTATGGCGACAGACTTAGATAAGATCATGGTAGCTAGCTAGATGGACTTACAACCAGTCCTACCACCAACCAAACCGAATACAATATGTACCCCCGCTGGGAATCGAACTCGGGAACTCTGGGTCTGATACCGCTGGTTGTTACCACAAGACCGCAGAGGCGGTTAAACTACATTTACTATTTTGATTTGGTCTTTCGTTTTTCGGGAAAGCAAGTAATGCCGTTGGTCCTGGCCGCAACCGCAGCCATTAACTAAACCGCATAATGGGTCATGCCCGCATTCGCCTGGCTAAAATGAAATCAAATAGCCGATGATGTTATAAATAACTACTGGCATCAACCAACATTAACTTTCCCACTGCTGAGGCACTGGCCTTCCTTATGGATGGATAATGAGAACGGGCCTGTTGTGCCAAAAATGTGCCGATGCTGGTTCGGGGTACATGCAGCTGGATTGAAAACTCACTTTTGAAAATAACATTTTAATTTATTAGACGGACACAATCAAGCACAACTATAATGTATTATGGAAGAAGTAGAAGAGAGAAACAGAAACCAGAAACGGTTCTCAGATATTAAAAGAATATAATAAAAATTTAAAATTTAAAATTCTATGTTGCCTGCAACGGCGCCATGATGACCCACCACGCGAACCCAATGCAATGGTTTTTTAAGACTGCAAATACAGCCAGAACCATCGTCGGCCTAACCTGCCTTCCGAAACACGGAGAAGCTCTAGTTAGTAAATTTTTGGTCACTCATCCCGTGCCCGATCATTGCGAAAGTTGCTTAACCTCAACAATCACAGAACGTGAGCACGAACTAGGTACTACGCCACGGGCTTCTCCCTTGCTATTCAATTTAGGCATTTACATTTTAGATTTCAATTTTTATATTTGAATGGTTATATATATGCAAAAAAAATCGTATAGATTTGATAAATATTAAACAAGAAAATATACTAGAAAAAAGCAACTAGTCTCATTTCGCCCTGACGGGATTCGAACCCGCATCCTTGGGAGTCCGGCCCAATGCACTAACCAATTATGCTACAGAGACCTATGAGGACACGTCGAATTTTTCTAGTATATTCACCGTTCTACGGTGTTGGCCACCGTCGCTTCATCAATGAGAGAAATATCCTCGCATTCGAAAGAAACATCTTTACAGAGGTTTGACTATCGATAAAGATGAAACAGCCATCTAATTATACCTTTTTAATTTTGCTTTTTACAATGCTATTTTTATGAGATAAATATTAAAAAGAATTATAGATTTTCTATACAATATAATAAACTAATCGATAAAAATAAAAAAAGCGAAATTCCTAGGTCGCTCACCTATTATTTATGTCGCTCAAAAATATTTTAGTCGATCTGTTAATTACTACCCATTTTCTATGAAATTACTTCACAGAGATAAGACACAGTCCTTTGCAGACTGTGTGGCGAAAAGTGATTGATACCAGCTTATTTTTGCTCGATAACACCCATTTTATTGCTGATTTATCAAGCAACCATAAATGTAAGGCAGTAAAGTTCATAGTGCTTAATCGGCATCTTTTGCAGGACGCCATATAAATGAAATATTGATATTTAATGTCATCGAACGATAATGCAATACTTACATTTATTGATGTTAACAGAATTTTATAGTTTCCTTTCCAGTGAACTGTATCAGTTTTGTGTCATTTTTCTTAAATGCGTAATGTAGTTGTTTGTTATTGTTACTGTACTGTTTTTTTTTGTTTTTGACAGTATAGAAACAAATCGAAAATATTTCTTTCTAGGACTCTGAATATACAGTTGAATTTTACCTTTTCCCTTTGATTTATCTCTGCAGCTTAGTGTCTTTTTAATAAAAAAAATACTCTCGTTTAAGCAAACATTTACAAATTCATAAAGTCGAAATTTAAAAATAATCTTTGACAATGTCGGACCAATACGAAAACTTTATTCTTTCTCAGGACTCTGAATTTACAATTGAATTTGATTTTACATTTTGATTTATCTCTGCATTATCCTACTAATATTTTAAATGCGAAAGTATGTCAGTTTGTTTATTTGTTTGTTGCTCTTTCACGCAAAAACTACTGAACCGATTTGAATGAAATTTGGTACACAGATAGAATTTAGACTGGATTAAACATAGGCTATATTTTTACCCGATTTTCCCACGTGAACGGAAACCGCGGATGAAACCACGGGCGGCCGCTAGTAGAGTCTATTTAATAAAAAAAACCTGCGTGTCAGCAAACATTTAACTTCGTAAAGGAGAACTTTAAAAAAAATCTATTTCAGTGTCGGATCAATGCAAAAACTTATCTTTCTCAGGACACTGACTTTAGAGTTGCAGGTTAGTATTTGATTTTACACTTTGATTTTTCGCTGCAGTTAGTCATAAAAAGCCATAGTGGACACGCCAAGATAAAGAAGAAGTTCATAGTCTATTTAATAAAAAAAAACTGTTATGTAAGCAAAAATTTAAATTCATAAACAAGAACTTTATAGATGATCTTTGACAATGTCGGAACAACACGAAAGCCAACAAATGCCTCACTCGAGTCGTGAACGTTGGGTGGGCCCAGACACAGACGTAACTATCCCCGAGGGCTGTTTGCACAAACGCCACAGCTTGTTTAATCTATCTAGAATAGTGTATTGGGGCCTTTAGCTACGAAATTGAAAATAAAAACAACAGAATATTAAAAAATCGGCAAGTGCGAATCGAACTCGCACATGAAGGGTTCCGTCTCTCATCCAAGGCCGCCTATTGTGTTCCTCTTTTTTGTATTTTTCTCTGTATGTGTTTGTTTTTATATCGTATGTAATAAAGTTTCTATTACTATTATATTTAATTAGGTATTCACTTGACTACCGATTACCTATACCTACCCAAAATGCCACTATAATTTTTCGTCTGCAAAATAGTTATTTGTTATGCAAGGCTGGAAAGTTGGTTATTTCGAAGGTAGGTAGAGATTACATTTATTGATGTTAACAGAATTTTATAGTTTCCTTTCCAGTGAACTGTATCAGTTTTGTGTCATTTTTCTTAAATGCGTAATGTAGTTGTTTGTTATTGTTACTGTACTGTTTTTTTTTTTTAGTTTTTTTTTACAGTATAAAAACAAATCGAAAGCATTTCTTTCTAGGACTCTAAATATACAGTTGAATTTTACCTTTTCCCTTTGATTTATCTCTGCAGCTTAGTGTCTTTTTAATAAAAAATACTCTTGTTTAAGCAAACATTTACAAATTCATAAAATAGAACTTTAAAAATAATTTTTGACAATGTCGAAACAATACGAAAACTTTATTCTTTCTCAGAACTCTGAATTTACAAATTTGATTTTACACTTTGAATTATCTCTGCATTATCCTACTTATATTTTAAATGCGAAAGTATGTCAGTTTGTTTATTTCTTTGTTGCTCTTTCACGCAAAAACTACTGAACCGATTTGAATGAAATTTGGTACACAGATAGAATATAGACTGGATTAAATATAGGCTATATTTTAACCCGATTTTCCCACGTGAACGTAAACCGCGGGTGAAACCAAGAGCGGCTGCTAGTAGAGTCTATTTAATAAAAAAAACCTGTGTGTCAGTAAACATTTAACTTCATAAAGGAGAACTTTAAAAATTTACTTGTCCAGTGTCGGAACAATACAAAAACTTATCTTTCTCAGGATTCTGACTTTACAGTTGTAGGTTAGTATTTTGGCCTGCGCAGACGACGGACATTGAAGGACTTTTTGTCTGCGACACGACCTTATTACTAAGAACATAAAGTTGAATAAATAACGAGGACTATCGCGTACTTTTCACGGACATACGCGGTCTAAGTTGAATCTTATTTGGTTAACAATAAAGACGTGTCGCGGACAAAAAGTCCTCCGTTATCCGTCGTCTGCGCTAGCTCGTTGATTTTTCGCTGCAGTTAGTCACAAAAAGCCATAGTGGATACGCCAAGATAAAGAAGAAGTTTAAAACTGTTATGTAAGCAAAAATTTAAATTCATAAACAAGAACTTTATAGATGATCTTTGACAATGTCGGAACAACACGAAAGCCAACAAATGCCTCACTCGAGTCGTGAACGTTGGGTGGGCCCAGACACAGACGTAACTATCCCCGAGGGCTGTTTGCACAAACGCCACAGCTTGTTTAATCTATCTAGAATAGTGTATTGGGGCCTTTAGCTACGAAATTGAAAATAAAAACAACAGAATATAAAAAAATCGGCAAGTGTGTGAGAAAATGTTTCTCAAAAAACTCTACTGATAAACCCGGTTATTCCCCGATTGTACGCAAATGCATCGATTCGATACTTGACTATCGAAAATTCAAATAATTAATTGATATTAAAATCCGTACGTACCTAAGGAGGAAGTTGTTAAATATTAAATTTTAATGAAATATGCCTTCCATTGGATTTTCTAACCATGTTGACGTTTCGCTTCTGATTACTGAAAAACATTAACTTTGGCAATGAAAACTGACGTTAAAACGTTTATAAACTCTACATTTTTATTGACAAAAAACATCATTCAAATGTGAGTAATATATAAAATAGTCATTTTGCTTACAAACACAATGAAAACAACAGACAAACATATTATACGGCAATTACGTCAGTGATGTAACGACGAGGAAGCCACGTTTTCTTAAAGAGCCATTGTTTGAGCTGATGTAACCAACAGCCCTTGGGCTCTCAGACCCTTGGGTGGCCAGGTACAATCGAGAAACTTCCTGACTTCCACGTCATGGAAACGAAAAAAAAATTATATACCTTAACGCATGGTGGGTCATGGCCCGATCTCCTTATCCATCCATAAGAAAGGCCAGTGCCCCAGCAGTGGGGACATTAAAAATGGCTGATGACGATGAGACTTGGATGACTATTCACTAATACTTAATACGATACTTAACATTATTATGACTCATTTCACTTATTTGTGATCATTTTACCATTTGTCCCATACTTCTTCTTCTTTCTTAATTAATGGCGTGCTCACGATAAAATTCGCAAATTTTGCTAATGTCAAGTAAATATATTTTGTAATTATGTAGAAATTGTACGGTAGATTGAGTTAAAAATGGAGTCTCACAAAACGTGTTATTGCGAAAATAACTCGGGTGAAACTCCTGTCCCATACTTATAATTTTATGAAGATGACAGCTACTTGTCAATAAAAAAATTATGACATCATCGCAGTACCTAGACGTAAACTTGCGACGAACCGTTTGAAAAACTAACACGTTTATATGATTGGAGGTCAATAGAAGTACCGTAATGGAGTTATTTATTTGATTATGAAGGTCGAATTCAACTTTAAAACTAAAAATTCGAATCAGTTATTTATATGAATCGATAGGTTTTTTTTTTGTTTTAAAACCAAATCCTATTTTTCATATTCAAAACGGTGAGACGTTACCTTCATCATAATTGATGTTTAAGGTTAAGATAAGGCTGAAGATGGGATTACCATGAAAATTCAAAAGGGCCCGGAATCCTTAACCATTGAAGAAAGGGCTTGTTAAATGGATTTTTAGTACTAAACTATCACAATCAATAGTAAAGTAAAAAACTAGTTTCCATTCATTTTGTAATTGAAAACTGTGCTAAATGTTTGCTTTTGGCGATTGTTTTCGTTTACATTACACGGTAATTGAACCAGCAACCCTGATGTAATGGGTCTGACTACAAGTGCACTTTGTTATATGTATGTGTCTTTTAATATCAAGGACGGTTAAATAGTTATTTGTTATACAAGTCTGGAAAGTTGGATTTAGCGGCGAGTTACCTCTATTGAAACTTGAGGAAACGAACGATTGGTTCAAAGATTGAATCCTGAGCATAGCGAGGATTTCAAAGGTACGAGACGCTTAAACTTTTCTGCCGAGCGCAATACACAATTTTTCACCTTACAACAGCGAGGAATTTTTCAGGTTGTTTCCGCGGTCAACTTCCTGTAAAAAAATATTTTGACAAAAATAAAGGTCTATGTCACGTTCTGAAATCCAATCATTGGTTGTGATGTGAAATCTCGCTCAGCCTAAATATGAAATTCTTATAACAAATAGTTTAATTTTATTGTTGTTATGATTCAAGGAACTAAAATAATATAATAAACCCAAAACGGAGTGTTATAATGAATTCAAAGTTATTTAAAATAAGAATAAAATGTAACATAAAAAGTCAATAGTGCGATTCGGAGTGCACTATGACGTATTTTTCTTTCTAAATTAAAAAATAGTTTACCACGCTAGGACGGTAATATGCGATATTCGGCGCAGAAATTGAATGACAAAACCTGTTTTTCCGAGCGTGTGAGGTGAAAAAAAATATCGTCTCTGAAATTGGACTGTAATAAGTATTTTGTAAGGTACGTTTCATGATTTAGAATTGCATTTGAATATATTAAGTAACTTTCTAAGAAAGAAACTAGAACAATGTTAGAACTGATGATTTAGAACATATTTTTTTCAAATTAAAATAAATTAACAGACATTTAACCTTTTACCTCATGTTTATTTTTAATTGTCTTTCCTACTACTCTTTTGTTATGTCAGTTTTCCGGTTTGGTTTTCTGTTATTATCCTTAAAATAAACCCAAATTAAAAATACCATTGCATAAAAATATAAAATAATCATAGAAATTTAATGTAAAAAAACAACAACTTTCGATTGATACTGACAGGTATAATTTACCAAGTAGCCAAGGCCACAAATGAATCTTCTTGCTTACCTCCATTAGAAAATTATCCGACTCAAAACCAAACACTTGATAAAATACGTTCACTTTACAGTTCACACCATACACTGGCACAATCACAAACATACGGCAGCCGTATGCGTTCTAACATTAAAATTGAGACCAAAAGATTGTGTGCACATGTCTCGTAATTTAAAAAATAAAACAAAAATGGTGGAACGTCAGACGTCACTTCTTTACTGAGGATCGCGACGCAACTGACTGATGAATCACGAACAAGGCAAAATAATGCCAATTAACTATCGGTGGGATATATCCATGCACAAAACTAATAAAGAACCATTTGAGACCTTATTGCGATGTATTAAGATTGTTGTTGTCGTCTACTATAACGTAAAAAGTATGACGTGTTTTTGTGGTACGCGTTACGAATTTATGAATGAACGGTCATAGTAAGACCTTGTTGCCTCCCGCGGTCGGACAATTATAGATGTTTATTTTATCGCTTTCTTACCTAAGTAAAGTTTAAAGCCGAAAAAAGGTAATGATAAGTACCTAGTTGTTTGGATAAACTACACGTGCTGCATGTTTTACTGTTTTTGTAAGAGCAGTCTTTTGTAGTAGAAATGGGTCTAAGCTGAGATATTGTGGTTGGTTATTGAAAACCGTAGTTATGTGACTTTTAAAAAGATCCTTCCTGTCGTCGGATGGTTGACCAAAGTATAGTTGAGTATGTAGTTAGGTGGATAGAGCCAATGATTTTGATAAAAATCTTCGTCCTCTGGTTGGGCTAAAGATTTTTTTATCTTAATGTTCTTGGAATACCTATTTACCAGTTTACATAAAAGCGGTTTTAAGTCTACCTGTCTCTACTCTTAATTGGAGACTGATACTTTAGAATTTTCTAAGAAACTAGCGGCGACGTTCCCGTGTGAATATCGGGATAAAAAGTATGCTATGTTCATAAATAGGCTATCTACTAACTGTGTACCAGATTTCATCAAAATACGTTCAGTAGTTTTTGAGTTTATTCGTTGCAAACAAACAAACAATCAAATATTTCTTCTTTGTATTATTGGTATAGACAAGATTTATATACAACAATAAAAAAAAGGCTAAATAGTTACAAAACTATCATCGACACTTGACAACAATGAAACAGGCAACTCTATCGATCCCAAAAAATAATTTAATGCGACTCTACTGCTTAATTGAAGAAATGAACAACCTTTTTGTAACTTTTCCTTCTGTAAGACAAATATTTAAAAAGGATAGTGTTTATTGAGGTTATAATGCTAACGTAGTAGATACATCTCAAACCAGTCCGCGGAACGAACGGTATTACGGCTTTTTGGAATATTTTATCCAACCGGCAAATATGCATAACACAGTTATTGCTAAAATAATGTCAGATGACTTATTTCACGTGCCTTTATTATGAACAAGGTTTATGCAAATATGTTTTCTTTGTTACTTTTTATAAATAATAGTTATTTGTTACGTATGCAAGGCTGGAAATTCTGATTTTGCGGCGAGTTACCTCCATTGAAACCTGAGTAAGCGAAGGATTCTAGGATTGATCCACGAGCGTAGCGAGTAGTTGAAAGATTGAATCCTGAGCGTAGCGAGGATTTCAAAGATCGCCAAAAACTTTGCTGCCGAGCGAAACACACAATTTTTCACCTCACAACAGCGAGGAATTTTTTTAAGGTTGTTTCTGCGGTCAACTTTCGATAAAAAATATTTTAACAAAATAGTTTAATCTAAATATACCTTACTCTTGTTGTTTTATGATTTAAATAACTAAAATTATAAAGGGAAAAGGGAGTATTATAGTCAATCCAAAGTTATTTAAAATAGGAATAAAATGTTACTTATAATAACAATCAAAACGATTCGGTTTTTTTAGGTGCAAGACAAATTTAAAACTTAAGCATTTTTCTGTGGTCCGAAATGCAATCACAGGTTGTGAAATCTCACCCACCGTAAATTAGAAATTAGTAAATAGTTTAATCTTATTTTTATAATATATTTCTTTTTATTCAAAGAATTAAAATAATATATTAAAACCAAAACGGAGTATTATTCAATTCAAAGTTATTTAAAATAAGAATAAAATGTAACATAAAAAGTCAACAGTGCGATTCAGAACGCATTATGATGACGTGTTTTTCTTTCCAAATTAAAAAACCGCCCAAGTGCGAGTCGCACTCGCGCACGAAGAGTTCCGTACCAATATCTATAAAACGGCAAAAAAATCATGTCTGTTGCATGGGAGCCCCCTTAAATATTTATTTTATGCAGTGTTTTTAGTATTTCTTGTTATAGTGGCAACAGAAATACAGTATCTGTGAAAAGTTCAACTGCCTAGCTATCGCGGCTCCAGCCTGGTGACAGAAGTAAAGACAGATGGACGGACGGTACGGAACCCTAAAAATACTTGTCCACGCTAGGCCGCAAAATACAATTTTCCACGCAGAAATTGAATGACAAAACCTCCTTTTCCGAGCATGTGAGGTGAATAAAATATAATATCACCGATAAAACTACATACAATTAAGTATTGATAAGGCTGAAGATGGAAGCGAGTCTCTCCCGGAATCCTCATCACTGAGGAACTGGCTAATGCTGAAAACATTGTTGTTACGGCGTCTGCGGCGGCTTAGATAAGATGGTGGCAGCTAGCCAGGCGGACTTACAATAAATCCTACCACCAACTAAACCGAATACAAATTGTACCCCCGCTGGGGATCGAACTCGGGACCCAGGGGGTCTGATATCGGTGGTTGTTACCACTACCACACGACCACCACATAGCACTAAGTGCTAAGAGAATAATTGTTCTTGCACTCTTACTGATGATGTACAGTACAAAAAAGAACTACCCGATAATCCAGTAGAGTTTTTTTAGGAAATGCTATTCAATAGAACATTAGGTATTTTATTTGAATACTTAATTATTTATTTAACCATATTACTTAAAAAAACGTTTCCTAAGAAAACTCTATGGTCGACCAGGCAGTTCCTCGGTGGTACTATACATGACAGCGTATCTTACTTTCTCTTACGTTCGAAATTAATAACCTATCTGTAGATATGGATGTGGAGGATATGGAATAGTTAATTATAATATCTGAAATAGTTGCTAAGATACTGGCTTCGTTGCCTAACAACCATCTTTATTTTGGTCATATTAAGAAAAATATCGTCGGCAACTATCTCAGATAGCCCTACATCTACAGTTAGGATATTAATTTCAGGCGTAAAAGAGTTGCAATCGAAACATTGATCAAACAATAGAAAGGTGTTCTTCGACCAGACGACCTTATGTTACGTTAATTAATTACCTGACATTCTCAAGACGACACAGCAGATACAAGGTCATATTATACAAGGTGCTCCAAGCCCGGTGGATATGCACCAGGCCAATACCATAAAAAAAATTTATTAGGAACCGCAAGGAAAAAAATACCGAAAGAACAATTTTTAGATTTATAAATTTCAATAATTTATTGCTTATACAATAATGTAAATAAAGATGTTACAAAATAATAGATACTCATTAGAGATTATTGGGCACTGAATGAGAATCAAAAACAATTTAACCATAATCAACCAATCAGCCTTAATATATTAATTTATTTTTAAGAAAAGACCTATCACGTATTTACCACACGTACCACAAAGAAAATGCCAAAAAATATGTGGAAAAGTAAAAAAATCTCGAACCCGTTGGTGTTTCGAGAAACAAATTATTTCAAATTATTTTTATCTTGCAATCTGGTGAGAACGGATTTATTTTCTTGCGGTTCGTAATAGGCCTGTTGATCAACTATCTATAAAATAATTCTATCCACTAGGTTTGGACAACCTTTATAGATGTCTAATTTCAATATTTTAGATAAGATACAAGCTACCTACTTAGTATTTCAAAACTATTGCACCTAAGCAGACCTTATAGCAGCCTTATATGTATTAATTACTAGCGGCACCCGCGTGGTTCCCGTTTCCGTGGAAATATCGGGATAAAAGTTACGTTTTAATCCAGGCTATCTTTTATCTGTGTGCCAAATTTCATCCAAAACGGTTAGTAGTTTTTGCGTGAAAGAGTAACAAACATCCCCACAAACTTTTGTATTTATAATATTATTAGGATTTTCTCTTTTTTTCACTTTGTTTTGACATTTTATGTTTAAAAATGTAAAACTTGATTTTTTAATCTTCTTCTTCTTCTTTCTTAATTAATGGCGTGCTCGCGATAAAATTCGCGAATTTTGCCAATGTCAAGTAAATATATTTTATATTAAATAGAAATTGTACGGTAGATTGAGTTAAAAATGGAGCCTCACAACACGTGTTATTACGAAAAGAACTCGGGTGAAACTCCGATTTTTTAATCATTAAATGCATTTTGCATTATCTATAGGAACTAATAAAACAGTAACGTGACTAACTGACAGACAACGCACAGCCCAAACTGCTAAACCGATTAAGTTGAAATTTTGCATACAGAATCCTTTAACGATGTAGGCGAGCAATAAGAAAGGATTTTTTGATATTGTCACGGGAACGGGAACCACGCAGGTAAACTGCGGGCGGCCGCTTGTGTCGTTTATTAAAGGCGATGTCAGATGTTAATAATGAAACATATTGTTACATACTTTTTTCATTCTTCGACGTCAAATTCAATTCCTAAACAGAAAACAAAAGATTTTTATAAAGTTTTTTTTGTTTGTTACTCGTCTTAAAAATGTTAACTTTACTTATATAACCCTGTGTCATCTGTGTCCAGTCCAATAATTTAAATTCTGTTTGACAAATGGTTCAATCTGTTAAACAGTGGCGTCAGCTCAGCTGTGGCTCTCATTATTTTGAATTTACCATATCATATTAAATTAAATAACTTGTTTAAAATTAGAATTTGAATGGTTGTTCTAAAATAATATACCTAATATGTTTTTTATCTCGAGTACGAACAGTGCATTCAGTTCTGCTGGCGCGCGAGTGCGTTGAACCGACCATATCGCACGCTAGTGATGTGTTTATATCGGGAACCGTTTATCGATAAAAAATACATTAAAAACTTTATTTTGGGATTAGGTAATTTGTAACTATTATGGAACAGTCTTCAATTTACTCGGATAATTACTTTTTATATAGTGTGTTGAAATGAAATTTTACCCCTTACAAGGCTTTTCAAGTTCATTACAACTTAGAATCACAAAATTAGAATTATTAACATAAAAAATCTAAGCGAAGTTGGTATGTACAGTAAGTACAGTGGTGTAAGCGATCGGACAGTGGCAAGTCAACTTGGCTTGCTGACAGCTGTCAAGCTGCCTTCCATATTTCACTTTCCAGTCTGGACAGTAAAACAAAAGACGAGCGCTTTTGTTTTACTGTCCAGCCTGGAGTATGTAATTTGAAACTGACGAAATTTTTAAATATTAGATGAGATCTTAAGTATTCGACATTGAACTTTTAATATCGTTATTAGTTAAATACCAAATTTAATTTATCTCAGACATTTTAAAATATATTTGCATAAAAAAGTTATTACTGCATCTAAAATAATTGCACAAAATATCTACATCGGCAATGAAGTAATAAAACTTTAAGTAATAGTTGTCATTAATACGTCAATGACAGTGAGAGATGAGGGGTAATTTTGTCCTAGATTTATGGCTGACCAGTTTTGTAATTTAAACAACAAGTTATTTTATGTTATAAAGCTATGATTAGTAAAGTTTAAAATCTGTCTTGATTACCGTGACATTCTCACATATTTTAATAAATCGAGCAAATACATTCAACAGCACGTTAAATTTCAATTCAAAGAAAATTCTTATCATGTTACAAGTAAGAGAGGTTACAAACAATTTGATCAAGGAGCTATTAACCTTGATATTAGTTTACTCTACATTTTACATTATTATTTATAAGTATCATTTCGTTTCTCGCTTTAATAAAAAAATATTTGACAGTTTCCAGACACATGGCAAACACAAATATTAATAAATGTTTCGTCTTGTTTTAATAACAAAATCTTTCTTTCAAATCCATCATGAAAATGTAGTATGTCAACATAAAACATAATATTAAACATATTTCTCAGTGACCAATACACCTGTTTAATACAAATACTTAATTTTATTACTATATTCTCCACGTGTGTTTTGAAGTGTGTGATATAAAATAATAATAAGTTGTTATATAATGTCGCTCGTGCCTCATATTGTTTTATTTTCACGTGACTTAATACCTAGTTGGATGTTTTCCGATCGCACGTGCCGTATTCTTTGTTATGTGTTTTATTATTACGGGTATAATAACCATAGTGACATCTTATTTTAGATTTCTCATACTGTTTATTTAATGTACGCAGATGTAATCGAATTTCAAAAGCTTTTACCGTATGCTACGTTTCGTTTATTTCCTAAATACAAAAAAATATTCGTGTTTTTAAGAAATTATGAAACATCATGATACGAATTTTCATCAATCCTTTAAAAAACAGTTACTACTAATACTTATAAAAAAAACATCAATTTTAAACCAAGATTTTAAGCAATTCAGTTGAAAACACGGAACATCCCTAAATCTCAAGCAGTTCATAAAATAAAAGCGAAGTCATAATATCCTGCGCTCGCGCACACACGTGTCGACGGAACAAACAGGGTTGTCACAATGCTACAGATAATAAAATAATAAACTAAACTAGTCACAATCACAACACAATGCTAAGTACCTACCTAATGTTTTTAAACTAATGCTAAAAATATGCTACAGGTATAATACGTCAACTAACTTTTACAGATTGAGACGCGCTTTTTTAAACAAATTTTAATATGCGGCATTTTAACATTTAGGTACATAGCGATACTTTTTCGCTTTTAAACTATCTTATGTCCATCTCAATGGTTCAAGTTATCTCCATACCAATCATTAAAATTGGTTTAGCAGTTTACGCGTAAAAAGGTAAAAGAATGAGCTACTTTCGCTTTTATAATATTAGTACTTACACGCACACACACACACACTAACACACAAACATACACACACACACACATACACACACACACATACAATACTTAATTAATAGCTAGCTATTTAAATTATTATCTTAAAAGTAGAATTTAATTTCTAAAAGTTCTTTTACCTAATGGAGGAGGAACTTCCCGGTTGATCAGTAGAGTTTTTTGGGAAACGTTTTCTCGGAAAATACTAATGTTCAAGAAATAATTTATTAATCAAATGAAATATCTGTTAATGTTCTTTTATTTGTGATATACTTTAACGTTCTCTATATATCTTTTACTTTTTAAATAAAGCTTTCTAAAAAAACTCTACTGGTTAACCGGGAAGTTCTCCGATTTTACAGGCATTGTCGAGCTTAAAAGGGGTCTCCAGTTACTATTATGATTATATTCTATGACTCCCGCTACTAGTTGTTAAGTTTTATATATAAAAGTAAATATAAAATAAAAATATTATAAAATATGTTTTTTTTTTATATTTCTTAATTAGTATGGGTTGTTAACCCTGGTCAGGCGACCGTAATGCATGTAGGTACACTGGGCTACCCGAATTTTATGAATGAACTTCTTTGAATTGACACATTGTATAAATCATTAGGAAGTATATAAAACTTCATCCAATCTTTTTTTTGTATGAGTTTATGACTCATTAACAATTTTTTAAGGAAAAGAAAGTTCATTCTATGACAAACAACAGCATTGAGTTCCTTATTGAAAATTACTGATTTTAATAAATATTTACGGTTATCTGTTCGGTTATACCTATGTAATGTAGTATATATTAATATTATGGTAACTACTAATACTATATCTACTGTCAGTAGGTAGTCATTTAAACAATGATTCCGACTTTAGTATGGTGTGTAAAAAATACTCGTATATCATTTCCGTTCAGTAACTCATTTCGATTATGTACGTTTTCTTTAAAACGTTCAATAAAAAAGAAACGTGCCAAAAGCGAGTAGTTATATCAAAGCCTCTTTTAATGGGATGGCGAAGGCAAAGCTAATGGCTCCACCACCGTTGGTACCTAAAACCTCATGATTGGTATAAGTCAAGGCAAAACCTGACATATCTGTCATTTTGACAAGTAATTGACCAATCAACAGATTTTTGTACCAGCGGTGTTGGCGCCATTACTTCTCAGTTTTCCCATTAGCTTAAAAGAAAACAAAAACTATTTAAGTTTCGAATATCTGACATTTTAAAAAGCAAAGTTTAAAGAAAGAACAGCCAGTGGGGTGCCGCGCCAAAATAACAGAATCCGTTGGTCGAGCGAGACGAAAGTATATTTTGGTAATTACTGGAATGCAGTAGGTAGGTACCTAAAGCTATAAGTAGGTACAAAGTCATAGTCAAAGTCAAAGATTTTTATTGAAATAGACTTATAGAAAAGTACTTTCGAATAGTCCAAATTTTTTTTTCCCTACCAGCCATTCAGGACATCTTTTAACTGATAAGTAGAACGGCCGCAAGAAACTTATCAGCTTTAACAGAAACAACAACATTTACAATGGAACATGTTGTTGCGAAGCACAAATTTTCAATTTTGAAATATATTTAATATAAGAGGAAAATTTTCCCATATTCAATTATTAGAATATTTTCCTTTTATCCAATTTATAATAGTTAGGATCACACATAGCCCCATCCATATCTACAGATAGGTTATTAATTTCGGGCGTTAGAGTCTCCCAATCGTTCATAAAAAAAATATTCTTACTTCATTTTTGTTATTACTAAAGACTGTTTATAAAATCTTCAAAATACAAATATTTAAATACAATATGTAGATAATTTACGATAACTGAAAATATCAGCTATTTCGCTAGATAACACGAGTGAACTCTATTACTTTACCGATATAAGTAAAATGAAAAGCCGCAGGTGGTTGGGCTTTTTGCTGGTCCCCTTTTTGTCGAGGTCATTCCGTCTCTGCTCTTCAAAGGCTTGAACTGGTGTGAACAGTATGTATCCACGTCGATCGATTTTGTGCGAAGTTCTCCCATTGAGACGGGTCGACTTCGCATCTCCGCATATGACGCTTAGCACATCTTTGTAGCGCAAGAGCTGGTGCTTTGATGGTAATAAACTAATGATGAGCTCTACTAATCGTCTTTTATAAAAGAGGTCAAATCGCAATAAATAGGTACCTAACTAAATAAGTAACATCACTAGGACTGAAATTACAGTTCCAAATTCGAACTGACGTGCTTAGGCAGTCGCTGCTTCAAGACAGTTTTGTGTGTAGCGAGAGCGGTCCTTCTGGTAACCTTTCTATTTTGTGGTCCCAAAGACAAGCCAGACGCGTTAAATTAACGTGAACACACTGATTGTTTTATAATGTGTCGAGTTTAACGTTTATAACATTTATTAGCTTTAAATCGGTTGAAACCTTTTTATAGTTAATAACGATTTATGAGAAACGGGAAACCTTTTATACTTTTTTATTGTATTACTAACGGCTTTGGATATAATTGATAGGTTACGAGCTGTTTTTTTTTGTTTAGTTAACTCCTTGTCTAGTTTCGAGGTTCAATGAAGAATTAAAACTTTTTAATATCTATAACCAGTAACAAATTATACCTACGTGATAAATTCGAAAAGAAAAAGTGATTTTATTATTGACGATCAATTACTAAATAGTCATAGACATAGTCATTTTTTCATAAACAATAAAATCGTATTGGAAATTCCAAAAAAATAAGGAATAAAGACATTATTAAAATCCTAAATAAAACAACACCACACAAACTAGAAACATGTCAAAAAATATTACAATAACAATTACTTACTTAACTACTTCTTACTATTTCAATAATCATCAACCGAGTAATGACATTTTTCCACTAATTAAACCGCCTCTGTGGTCTAGTGGTACAACCACCGGGGTACATATTGTATTCGGTTTGGTTGGTGGTAGGACTTGTAGTAAGTCCGCCTGGCTAGCTACCACCATCTTATCTAAGTCTGCCGCCGTAACAACAGTGTTTTCAGCATTGTTGTGTTCCGGCAGTTAGAGATAAGATTGAAGATTCCGGGAGAGGCTCGCTTCCATCTTCAGCCTTATCAATACTTATCATCAGGAAGGTATGATGAAGGTTATGAGTCTTTCATCGTCGTTCATTAAAAAAAACTTATCTTTAAATTTGTTTGAATTATAAATAGTATCAAACTCTATTGGCAAGGCATTAAATAACGTGACTGCTGGTACTTGTATTGTACTATTAAGTATTTTGTGCTGCTGGGTATCTTCCACAGTGATTATAAAAAGGTGGTTTGATAACTAATTATAAGTAAAAGTAAATTACCTTTATTTTATTGTTGTACTATTTATATCCATTAAAGTTTTTTTATTTAGTACAACACTATCATAGTGATTTTTGTAAAGAAAAGCTAATAAAAAACACGATTTCTTTACCTACCTTTTAGACTCGTTGTGGAAAAAGCACAAAAACGCGCGAGCCAAAAAAAATATTCCGATTAGAAATTTTATGTTTATCTAACAACATTTTTTTTGTATAAAATTTAACAAGATTTGCCGTAGATACAAATCACATAAACAAACAACAAAATTCTTATAGATAAGCAAAATATGCTGCAATTAATTAGGGGAAAAATGTTGTCGCGTGCACAGAATTAGTCTTCAGAATTTATTCGAAAATATTATGGAAAACTTTCTGTCACGATTTCCCATAAAGACTCAATCTTTAACACTAAGGTCTTAAGGTTCAAAATCAAATGTCACAGTCGTGGCAAAGCTGTGCCCTGAGGGTGTGAAGCGAACCAAGATCCAGCCGATATGGTCACATTATAATTTGACTATTTAGATACATCTGATCTGAACTCCATATAAAGCTGGGCTTATAATTTTGACCACTTTCACTATGATACTCGTATGTACCGAAAGAAGTGTTTTAGATCGTAATTTAGATGTTTCGTTTATAAAGCATAATCTGCTGATGTAATTAGCCATATCGAAGTAGCATGCTGTGACGAAATTTGAGAAAATAGTTTTCTCTTTCCAATACTTCCTATTCTTATACTTATTCTATACAGTCAACGGTACCTACGTCAGACCTTACATTTTGACCTTTTCATAGTGAGAGGAATGCATTAACGCATAAACTGAGGTTATACTGGACTCACCAAGGATACCAGACTCGCTGCCATCGCATCGCATCAAGCTAGGGGGACCACCGCCTCCCGGCCTCGAAAGGCTAAAAGGGGAGCCGGCAGAGGGCCCGTTACGTCATAGTGTCCTGGGGGAACATGGTATACATCACCCCTTCTTTACAGTCTGACCTAGAGAGCGCCCTTGTATCCCTCGTAATAGCTGCAGTTTTCATAAAGTAAGTGTAACCTGACGAGCCGTCAACTGTACATGCATACGTATAATCTTGCCCTTCTTCCGAAAGGGTAAACAGCAGCACAGAATATAATAATAGTACAAGTAGAGTTTATTTATTTCCACTTGCTTCTATTACTTATTCTATACTATACTCTCATCATACTTATTCTTTATAATGCCTTAATTTTTTTTTTATCACTCATAGTCCACTCAGCCTACAGCCTAAAATGGGGTGTAGAGGGCGTGAGCTGGAACCTAAGCGATTTCTTCAGAAAGTTGCTCAGGCAGGGTGCTAAAGATGTAAACATACTAAAAATCCCGCTCTAAGCACGTGCGTCTGAGTCCTTTTTCGGAGTGGGGGGAAGGAAGAAAGAACTTTTCAGTGTTTCTCTAATATATTGAAAACGATAGATAACTAAGATAGATTATGACAGATAGATAGATAGATATATATTTTTATTTTTATTTATTGAATTAAAATAAACATACAGCTCTTATTACTTTCTTCTTATTTAGAGTTATTATAACTATAAGTAATTCATTAGCCAAAACAGTTTCCAACGATGACAATTGTATAGCGAAGACTATAATGAATAAAAATTTAAAAGATAACAATAAAAGAAAAGTAAAAAGAAAACCTAAACAATGGATGCCATTCCAACAACCAAAGTTAAGGAAATATGTAAGTAAGGCGGTATAATAGAATATAGAATTTGGCTGAAGCAGATAACACTGTACATGTGTATTGTTTAATTACACACTATTAACTTTTTTCACGGCTGATATATAAGCACTTAGTTTGCAGTTAAATAAATCAATTTTGCTCTACGACGCACCGTTTTTAATATATTAGCGAAATACTAAAAAGTGGGACCTTTCCCCCACTCCGGCGCACCTGCTTAAAGCGGGGGTATTTAGGATGTTTACTCCCTAAGCACACTGAGCCACTTTCTGAAGAAATCGCTTAGGTTCCAGCTCACGCACTCTACAACTACTTTTTTGGGTGGGCTAAAAGCAAATATTAACATCAAGAAACAATACTTATTGTAGAATTTAGCGTACGTATACCTAATTACTCCAATCTAAGCTTTTCTCCGTCTCATCAAGTTGAATGACTCTATCTTAACTTTATATACGACTTACCGATTTAAGTTTTGAACTATTTCAATTGCCATCATAGTATAACGACCATAACTTTTTGTAGGAGCAGCGGTCGGTTACGATGATGTCATAAGTATCATTTTTTGCTGTCAAAACGGTCAATATTCTATAACTACATTTTTTCTCATCTTATTTAATAGACATTTGATGAATAATTGACATTGTTTGATGTACGTATGGGCGGCAGAATATCTAATTAACTTTTAAAAGTTAATTTTATAACGATTTTCGACATTAAATTACGAAATAGAATATACAGAAAACTTCCCATTCTAATCCATATTATAGATACCTAGCCTTGGAATGTTTTTTTAATGTTTTATAGAAAAACATTATTATTCTAACTCTTCTTTAAACATATTATTTGATTAACACGTCAGCATCCTTATTATTTTCCTTTTAAACTCATAAATTTTAATGAGCCACCGTTTGCGACATCAAAACATAGATCGATTACTAATTTCCCTAAGTGCGAAAAAAAAATTAAGAAACTTAGCACATTTTACTGGGGTACAATTTAATTGCTAATTTAACAAAGTGCAAACAAAATATTTGAGTAAAAAATGCATTGGGTATTATTAAGTATTTTTTTATATCATAGGTCCTGTTAATTAAAAAGTTAATAGGCAAGAAAACTCATTATCCAAGTCAGAATTGAACTGTTCAGTTAACAACAAATTCAAAAATTGTACCTTGGAAATGGATCTTATTTTTATACACAATAAGGGGCGCGGTTGAAATCAACATGTATAACATTATGTGCTGACAAATGCACAGTTAACATCAGATTTGTATTTGCACTATGAAAACCGTCTCTATTACAAACGACATAAGGACTCCCTCAGAGTCAAGTTGTAATAACTGACGTGCTTTTGACGAAAGATTTTCCTATATTAATCTGTTAAGCTTGCCAGGATTTTATATTATCTTAATGAATGCGGAAGGGCAAGAACCTTAAAAATCGCTGTAAACGTCAAATTAATGAATAGTTATGATTATGAGCAATTATGAATTTCTGTTTTCATTTACTGATCAATAAAAAATCTTTATTACGGTTTCTTGCGTAACTTAGGTTGGTATTTTGATTGTAAATATTAATCTTTAGGTTGTGAAGAGTGGGAAAAGCTTTTGTATAAACACAAGACCCACGACGATGAAGCTACCTATTAAACAAATAGCACGCAATATAAAACCAAATGTGCTAATAAAATAAATAGGCTTTCTAGAACTTGTTTTATTTCAACTTGGAATTATCAGAAAGAGGTCAGGAAGACAATTCCTCAAAAACAAGGTAATAATAATAATAATAATAATGTTTTTATTTTTTCTCTTTACAAACAGTCTTATGTCTAAATCCAATACCAACAAATTATGTAACCATCTATTTGTAAGGAGACTGGCACCTAAGCTAAGCCGAAGCCTGTATTATAGGATACCAGGATCTCCGCCCTCGTGACAATTTTGGTATCCTTATTCTATACATAGTATATATAACTAATCTAAGACAAAATCAGTATAATTATAAGCTGTAAATTTAAAAAAACAATCTACAATAAAAGTTATTTAGAGCTGTTTTATATTAAATATATGTACTTAGGTAACGTATGTATAATTTATATTGTGTATATTATGTATTAAAGTGTTATGAATTAAATTTAAGACTTCAGTAAATATTCAGTGTTATCATAGTTGAGCTTAAGCAGATGTTCCTTGATTTTGTTTTTTAATTCATGAGTACAATTGTTAACGATATTGAGTTGTTTAGTAAGTACTTAAGTTCGCTACAACATAAAGAAATCCAAGATCGTACAAAGATTTTGGAAATGTATGTGTCGTGGGCCAATCTTGAAGTGGGCTAATTGTTGGATTGACAAAAAAAACGTAAAAATTGCATAAGAATGTGTGGAATTCCTGAAACTGAAAACTCTGATCATTACAACTTTTAAAATGTTGATCAGATCTGTAATCTGGATATCCTCCTGTGACTCCCTTGAAGGGCATTATCAGATACTATGAGACTGGTTGCTGCTTTTTTCTTGTTTAATATTTATCACATAAAAATAGCTTCGTAAAATGCAAAATTATAAAAGTTATAACTTAGTGTCTTAAAATGCCATCCGATCCAAATTGTAAACTTCTATCGTTGTTTATTTTTTATTATTTTCTGTTTTATGTATTTAGTCTTTGTAACTTAATAAAATAGGCAGCCCTCTCATAAATTGCTGTGTCCGTAAAGGGCGACTAAGTTTTTAAGTTCGTTTTGAATTATAACACCTGTACACACTTAGTTTCCAATAAAAAATTGTATTTGTATTTGTATTAAAGACATAGCCTGGAAAGATAAAAGATAAATAGTTTAATACACTTTATTGTACCTACATTAAGTAGGTAACAAACTAAAGAAAAAAGTTCTTAACTTTATGTTGATCGAAATGAGAGCAACACTACACAGATTTAAATTTTTAGGTAATTAACATGTTTGGACTAAATAATGAAGTCCAAAAATGTTAATATATTCACCATAAAAGGCGACAAGGTTCAAGTTTAATGGGTTATATACGAGTATGTGTCAATATAGCTTTTTTTTTTAATTCAGGATTTTTCTCTAATTTAATATTTGATCTTTATACTTAAGACTGTCGGTTGGTACCATATAAGTACAGGATGTATTTTTTCTCATTTAAGCCGGTTCGATTACCGGTACAGGTAAGTGACTTATCAAAAACCTTTGAATGCAGGTTAACTTATTTTTGAAAATAAAGGAATGTTTCCTTTGAGTAAAATTTGCTTACATAAATATTTAGGGTACTTTCCCTCCAGAAGCAGTATTTTTATCCCACCCTGCATAATATATTAGTACAAGGTACTTCTCTTCTCTCTTGTATTCTGTGAGGATAATTAAATTGCTACATAGGAAATAGTTATAGTCTAGAAAAAACTGTGATTCCTTATTACCATAGAATGTGGCTGCATCTCCTTTACGGATGCAATGGCCACAATTTTGTCTCAATATAGTAAAACAACTAAGTACAGTGAATTGCTAAATGTCTTTGTGGCAAATGGCGCAGAAGTATATAATCAGAGTTTATTTTTCAATGGTACATATTTAAATTATAGAATACATTTGACAAGCTCGGCGATGTCCCAATGATACTAATTCTTCCTAACTTCTACTACGCCAGGGTTTGATCTCCACTGAGAACAAATTAGTTTAAATAAATCTCTCTTTCTCTTATCGTGTGAGGTTTATTGGCCACCTTTGGTGTCAGAGTTTGTCGAGCCGCGTATAAGTCTCCGACTTGGCTTAACGACTATTAACAGCCGGGACCGACGATTTAACATGCCCTCCGAAGCACGGAACTGCTCGGTTGTAATGCCGATGCGAATACGAGTCTACCAAACGCTGCCACGAGCGCTTCTAAATAAATAAATGTTATGTCGTCAATTAACCCTAAAACTACTAATAGCTGTAGTCGGATTTTTAATTCAGTAGAATGATTTGACAGGTTTTACATTTTATTTCATGGAATTCAACGAGATTAACACTAAAATATAAACAAAAAACAAAGAAATTAATAATAAAATAAATATACTACGCTACCTTATACTAACTATAGCAAGAAAACGCCGTAGCCGCGTGGCATAGTACCGAGAACACTGGCGCTGTTACCCCGCTGAATACATAGACTCAGCCGCTGGGCAAGATAGGCACCAGCTCTCAGGTCTCCTGAGGCGTGGACCAGTCTTGTGGAAATATCTTTCATAATTTTTTTTATGTCAGACGACCAAGGGCCCATTGTCTCTACTGCAAGCGCCGCAAACTCGTGGCTTACTGAGAGCGACGCATACTTGCGGCTCTTGAGGAATTGAGCTTGCTCTAGAGGAATAGAGCTTGCTTGAGCCTGAGCTAGGAATTGATTGGGCTCCAGCTGTTGAGGACGTACCACGTATATGGCAAGGACCTAAGGTGTCTACACAGGTTGCATCCCATACCAAGGTACGCCCCAAGCACCAGGGCACTAACGTCGCACCATCGGGTTGAGAACAGGTTGTCAATGTCATTTTGTAAAAATAATGCTGATTTAAAAAGTGGCTATAATGATAATATTGAATTTGTGTACATGAATGGAATACTTACTGAACTCGAACTGGAACTAAATCCTTACGAAAAACAGATTATTTTTACAAATTGACATTGGCACCTGCCGCATTACACTACGAAGGGCCTAGTGTGAGTTGGTGCCGCATTACACTACGAAGGGCCTAGTGTGAGTTGGTGCCGCATTACACTACGAAGGGCCTAGTGTGAGTTGGTGCCGCATTATACTACGAAGGGCCTAGTGTGAGTTGGTGCCGCATTACACTACGAAGGGCCTAGTGTGAGTTGGTGCCGCATTATACTACGAAGGGCCTAGTGTGAATTGGTGCCGCATTACACTACGAAGGGCCTAGTGTGAGTTGGTGCCGCATTATACTACGAAAGGCCTACTGTGAGTTGGTGCTGCATTACACTACGAAGGGCCTAGTGTGAGTTGGAAAATGTCCAAACTTTACCATCGCGTAAGAGTGAAATTTTGACATATAGCCTTAACACAATGAGATTAAGGTTGAGAATTAAACTCTATTCGAAAACTGGCGTAAGCGAGTAACGTGAGAAAACTCACACTAAGCACTGAATTGTAAATTCGACTATAAATTTTCTCAATAATCGAAACGGTATGCATCCTCTTTCCTATAATTTTATAACCAGCTATCCCCATAGATTACGAAGAACAAAAGTGAAACTATTCTCATGGTGCATCGCTTATTATTCGCATCAAGAAAGCATTAGCATCAAATACGAATTGCATACACAATGCACTCGGCAACTCGTTCAAGACTATTTAATTTTACTCATTAATATAAAGCTGTATGTCGTGGGTTCCTTTGTCTAACTTGCATTGCAGGAATTCCATTCAAGTAGTTTTCCATTTCGACGACCTCCATGGTAGAGTATCGGCTGAAATTAATGACCTACCTTAGATATAGATAGAGCTATCCGAAATAGGTGCCTAGGATACTGGTTTCTTTAATAACAATCTTTAATAACAAAAATATCCTAGGCGACCTAGGTCGCCTAGGATATTTTTGTTATTATGACCCAAATAACGAGACGGTTGTGGGTAAAGAAACCAGTATCCTAGGCACCTATTTCGGATAGCTCTATCTATATCTAGAGGTAGGTTATTAATTTCCGTGGTATAAGAACACCGGTTTCAACGTGTCGCCTACTCTGAGGACGAGCATTTGTACATGAGTTAACTCTTATTTTATTATATATTCAACTTTTGTTACAAAAATCAGCTGTTTCATGCAAAGTATATTAACTCTGTTAATATGTATAAAACAGTATTTCAGGGTTGCGTCCATACAAAAAGTTGTTCGTAAGTGGTACCTAATGATGAGTTCTACAAATGGTTTTGAAGATTTGGGTAAACATAATATAACGTCTACAGTCCGATCACCGTAAGATGTCCACTGCCTTGGGAATAGGCAACATTGCCTACGGTGTTTTCCAACAATATTATGTACCTTTTAACCCCCATCTAACAAGTTTAGATAACTTGTTTGTACCCATCACAGATTAATGTTTTACTTGCATATTTTTAAATAAAGAAGTAATAAAGTTTAAATAATAAAATTAGGGCAGGGGACATCTTGCGGTGATTGGACTGTATAATATGTTTTGTTACAGTGCGTGCTGTTTGGGACAGACTATATTATAATAATATTGTAATGTGTTGTCTATGATCAGTTTGTAACCTAGTAATCGCGTAAAATCGAACGCAAGTGGTACCTAATGATGAGTTCTACAAATGGTTTTGAGTTTTTGGCTGAACGTACTTAATATTACGACTAGAGTCTGTTTAATGAAAGGGGGCACTTGAAAAAGGAGGGAAATAAAAAAAACTGAAAATACAAGTAAAATTGGCCCTGTCACCACGTAATTTTTTTTTTTAATATGTGGAATTGTTGCATATACTTAAACTTTAAACACTATTAATTACACAGACTCTATCTATCTATCTATCTGTGACAGAGCGTTCTTTGAGAAAAATTATTAAATAAATATTTATTCAAATGCGTTGTCTATGGTCAGTTTGTAACCTTGTAAACGCGTTTATCGATAAAATCGCTCGTTATTGATTGTGACAAAAATGTCAATACTATGATCGATAACAGTTTGTTGGCCCATGGTATAATTTATTGCTGATAAATGACCGTTTGTGATTCTTGAAAACCTCACTTTTCAGGGACAAAAGTGATAAAATTAATAAGTAAATAATCGAATAAAATATCAGGTCGGAATCGAACCCACGACCCGACGACTACTGGCGCAGTACCTAGACAGGATCACATAACTGTCCATTATTCGAAAACAAGAACTTAGCCAGTACACAATTTGCAACAGTTGTATTTGTGTAAACTAAAATGTGTAGTGTGTGAGTCGGAATTCACCTAATACCTTTAACTGATTTATACTGGGCAAAACTGTCAAGTCCTATTCATTTTCCAATTTATAAAGTCAAATTCAGCCAAAGTGAGCAATGTTATATGCAAACTAGGGATATTACTGAGCTTCGGTTTCGATTCCGAAAACTCGGAACTTCCGTTTGATTTTTTACATTCAGTTCCGATTTCGGTTCCGACAAATATAATCGGAAGTTATATCGCAGGTTACATTTGATGAAAAGAAATATTCAATCAATGGAGATGACAAATTTAGCCGAAAAATCATCCTGCAAAAATTTGTCATCTCTATTATGTAGTAGTGAGTGCCTAATCGTGACCGGTTGAGAAATAGATTGGATGGAGATAAGCTTTAGTTTTGGTATAAATTGCTTCTTTTGGAGTCACTTAATTTGTTTTTTTTTTCTTTCTTTCTGTTTTGGAACTTTTTATTTATGCATTTACAATGCTATTGATATGTGATAAATTTTAAACTAAAAATTATACTAGGAAATAATCAACTCGTCCTCATATCGCTCAGATAGGACTCGAAACTGCGTCCTTTGGAAGTCCGACCCAATGTAATCATTGAGCTACCGAGACTTATGAGGATACTTCGAAATGTTGAAGTAAATTTTCTTTTCTACGTGGCAGCCATCTTTGTTTCATCAATGAGATCCAATCCTCACATTGAAAAGAAACATTTTTACAAATGTTTGACAATCTATTAAGGTGAAACACCGACTTAAATTAGATTTTTTTATTTTAATATTAAAACGCTTTATTACACATAAAAGGAATATATAGACAAAAAAGGCAGTAAAAGGAAACACACAAAAGGCGTACTTATTGCTAGGTAGCAATTTTTTTCAGGCAGCAGATTTATTTTTATAATTTATTTAACAATAATTGTTTTTATTTTCAACAGGCCACCACATACACCTATCTGTAATTGATTGACCTAATAATAAGATTAGTAATGAGTAATGGGTGCAATTTGTTATAGTGTAATAATCCTATCCTAACAAATATTATGAATGCGAAAGTGTGTTAGTTTGTTTGTTTGTCCTTCCTTCACGCCCTAACAACGCATAAAAAAATATATTTAAAAACTGCCCATTTTCCTGTTGCCTGCAATTTTTTTCATGATCTGTGAATTAAAATTTTGACATTTTCTCAAAAAATGAGGAGAGTTTCCTCAGAACGTGTTCATGTAGCTACAACGGTTGATGTACTCGTGCCCTTCATGCCCCATCCTAACTTTCCAACCCGTACCTATATAAAAAAACCGTTATCGTGTTTTTAGACCTGCCCTTAACAAATCTCTCTTCTGCCTACGCCTCCGATTTCGGTTTCGATCCCGGTTCCGATTCCGATAAAGCAAATCTAAAAACCCCGATTCCAAATTCGGTTTTGATATAACCACATCCATAACGTAACATCCCTAATGCAAACACCACGGGCGGCAACTACAAAGGGTCAGTAAAAACCTGGGTCCTCTCAGTTATTGTTATGCGATATAGACTCTGGGCGGTCCGTGAGATAACTCCGGCATAACACAGGTTATGACAGAAGGTTAATGTCTTCTCTTGTTCAAGTGGAACGTAGTAGACATAGTATAATAGAGCATAAAATAATATTTAACTTCAAATCAATATATGGTCCTAAAATAGAATATATGGTCCTAGAAAGCCTGTCATCATTCTATCCTATTTTCGTTAATCTTTAATACCCTATACATTTTCCCTTTTAAATGCTTGAGGCTCTGAGCTTTCAAAAGTTACATAAAAGCTAAAAATTATTAAGGAATTTCAGGCCAGAAAAACGGACAGGGTTTTTCAATAAAACTTTTCCAACACAAGTTTTAAGTAATAAATAATTTTTAATGACTATGATTTTGCGAATAAAAGCGCAGTTTCGTATATATTGAAGTAAAACAACTTTTGCGGATTTTAAGTGTTTTTAACTATATTTACCCGAAACATATATTTGGTCCTATATTTTTGTTTTACGACGTTTTCACCTTTTCAGTTGCCGTTTTTTTTATTTTTTATTCGACGTTTTGGCGTTTTTTTAAGAGTTTGCAGCTGGTGATATCCCAGAGAGATTTTTTTTATCCAAGTATGGAAAATAGGAGATGAGATTGATGTTCCTAGAGTCTTAGACCTCAGAATAATAACTAGTATTCTGAGTCTATGGGCCTGTTTCACAATCTAAAAGTAACTTCTGAGTAGGTTCACTTGATAGAAGATTTGACCTATTTTTCATATTACAACAGTCTAATTATCTGTCAAGTAAGCTACTCAAAACTTACTTTTAGATTGTGAAACAGGCCCTAAACCTAACAATAATATTACAAATAGACAATGGAAGTTGTGAAACTCTGATTAATGAGTGCAGTTTCCGATAGAAGGTTGCTTACAAAACCTTTTGCACTATGGTCATGGCGTCGAATTTATTTGGCGCGAAGCCCACGGCAGATTTTATCGTCACAAGAGAAACGACAAAGCGTCGTGAGCCGCATGTTTAAACTTGGTTCTTTATTGTAATCCAACGCGAGAGGGCATGTATAAACGTCCATGTAATGGATAACATAACATGCATGTTTGTAAATATGATTAAAGTAGGAGAAATAATAAAATATTCGATATTATACAGAATCAACACATTACAAAGAAACCAGTAGGGCAAGCACGAATAACTATCGAAATAGTATCGAGTAAGTATCGAGCACGTAATGTCAAAAAATGTATAGGAAAATATAGTTCCGTTTACGTCCGGTAGGAACTCTGCTCAATATGTCATACATATTTTTACTTTACTTCCTCGATACTTACTCGAAAGTTATTGCTGCTAACCACACTGATGTTAGGTTAAAATACTCACGCCACTACGACGATACGTAAATAAAGATAGAAAAAATTTTTAAACCGGAAATATAAACTTTTTGGAACCTTATTTCCATGAGATTTCAACAAAATATGTTACATTACAACACTAGTATAGTATTAAAATATAATCTGTGATTACAAACAACCTTTTTTCAGCCGGACTCCTTGTTTTTGCATTTCTTTTTACCGACGACGGCACTATGGGTTCCACCGTTTCTTTATTTACATACTTATCAATACGTGCCTCTACCATACTATTAGTTCGTCCAATGAATTCCTCTATTTAGTAGAATGCAGTTCTATGTTGCATTCCAATGCTTCTCGGTGCTTTAAGCATCAAGTAATTCGAGTCAGCCTTCTTGAAATTTTGCTGGCTACCACCAACACTACAATATAACACACTTATTGTAGTGTTGGTGGTAGCCTAAGCCTTTAAAAAATGATTACTACACAAACAACAAGAAAAAAGTACTAGTTTTTCAAAATCATTTCATTTTTTTTTTACCGGTCTCCACTGCTATTTTTACTCAGATAAGGTAACCGGCCGGCGGCGTTCGTAATCTTAGAGCTAGCAAACAGCGACAAATCTCTCGCAAACACGACACTGATAAATGAAACTGGGGCATTGCTTTACTCAAACCTACTTACATCCTTGCACTCCTTTGTGGAACCCACGTACTGGCTGTTTGTAATCATTTATGTCAAGCAAATGAAATAAGAATTTTGTTTAGATATTCTCACTGAGAACACAATTACATATAGTAGACCAACCCTGCAATTAGATTAAATTATTGTCAATTTTGACACGTTAAAATCTGGTCGTGTTCGATGGCGCAGTAGTACTAACGTTGCGAAAAAAGGGTTTTAGGTAGGTTTGATACACATGCGAGAAAGTGAGTAACGTTTGTAGTTTTTCCATAAATCGATATAATCTAGAGGAGATAGGGTATTGGCCGTGTCCTTGGACATAGCCAACGCTTTCAATACCCGCCCCTTTTCCGTTATCGAAGGGGCACTGCGTTTTCACAACGTACCTACGTTACCTTCTCATCTTCGTCGCATTATAAGCGACTACCTGAGGGATGTAGTATTGGTATAATGTTTATATTTGATATATTTTCTTTCACTGCTCAGTGTATAATATTTACTTTTGAAAGGTCAGTGTTTAAATAAATTTTATGTTTTAATCCATATTACTTATAAACTAATGTGCCTTTCATCCAAATTAGTTTTACCGTATTTTCTTGATTGAGTAACAAACGTTCAAACTTTCACATTTATAAAATTTGTAGGATAATTAAGAAAGTTACAGTTGCACTCAATACTGATAATAACCATAGTAATTATGATTACTATTTTAATTAACATAAACATAAGTTTTATTAGAATTAGCAAATTCCGGTACCGCTTCTACGTTATAAATTTTGCACGTTGATTAAACTGTAATGAAAGATATATAATGAAGACCTTCAATAGTTACATAAAATTCTTTATTGAACATAAAATTAAGAGCGTAGATTAGATATAGCCCTCTCCTTTTCATATCAAGTTGCCTGGGTGCTGCGCAGACGACCGACGGACTTTTTCATCTAATAGGATAGAATCATGCATACTCACGCACAGCATAATCTGTGGTAACACCACCGGTATCAGACCCAGAGGACCCAGGTGTTCGGTTGGTTGGTGGTAGGACTTGTTGAAGTCCGCCTGGCCAGATCGTAACCCCATACCCAAGTTTCATCCCTTAACCTTTTCATTTAAGCTTTATTCATAGCCACCACAACCGACATTGGCCACTATTTCCACTCAACGTATTGCTCAAAATGGGGTGTAGATTGCTTGAGCTAGAACCTAAGCAATATTTTCAGAAAGTTGTTCAGGGTGCTTAGGGCGTAAACATACTAAAAATCCCCGCTTTTAGGTTTTTCGCTAATATATACAAAACGGTGCCTCGTAGAGCAAAATTATCTGCTTTGTAATGAAAGCTCATAAAATTTTGTACAACTATTATTCCATACACTTTTTTTTTAATTCCTACCGATTTTCAAACTACAGGTTCTGGAAAAGTGTACATTTCGAAAAACCTTATTTTATCAAACATTAGCTTTTGCCTGCTACTTCGTTCGCGTTATAAATATCTCCTCTCTAAAATATTGGAATGTATTTATAAGTTTTCATCCATTTAGGCCGTGAGGGTCCTGACAAGAGGTTTTCTCTCTAAGGAAGGGGATAAAAATACCCACTTTTGATTTTTCGTTAATATCTTTATAACAGTGCGTCTAAACGGATAAAGACTTAAATCCATACTAAATCAAAAAGAGGAAATATTTAAGTTTTTGTATCTTTGTAACGAATAAACTCAAAAACTACTATACGAATTTGGATGAAATTTGACTCCACATATAGTATGTAGCCTGGACTAACACATAAGATACTTTTTTATGTTAAGGGAACGGGAACCACACGGATGAATGGCAAAACCAACACACAACAATACAACTTAGATAAAAGTTTCGATTACTCAACGGCTGAACGGATTTGGTTGAAATTTGTTAGATGATTAAGATTAGAATTATGATTAAGATCTGGACTTACATTATAGACTACTTTTCATTGCGAAATAACGCGAACGAACGAAGTAGCAGGCAAAAGTTAATGTTTGATAGAAGGAGTTTTTTCGAAAATGTACACTTTTCCAGAAGCTGTAGTTTGAAAATGGGTAGGAATTAAATAAAAGTGTATACGGAATAAAAGTTGTAGATAATTTAATGAGCTTTCGTTAGATAGAGTAAAAAAATTAATCATAAAAAAAAACAAAATATTGAATTGTCCTTCCATAGTTTATTTACCTTTACCACAATCGAAAACACCTTTTTTACACAACCACTTTTTTTGTTATAACAACACCTCGATTCGGAACAAAAACTATTATAAAAACCGCTTAGCAATCAGCTAAGACCGCAAACCGGACCGTGCGACATGTCAACTGTTCACTGTAATAGACATTTGGTGACCGCAGGCCCGGTGGAAAAAATTAGCTGGCCTAATCCCACGTTAAGGCGACGATTCGGACTTTTCACTGGGAATATTTAACGGAACGTAGGTAACTGTTATACAGGGTGAACGATACCATTATGGCCACAGTCCCGGTTGTGGCCAGTTCGAAGTTTGAAGTTTCCCGCCTTCTGCGCCAGGGATCCCCGGATCGATCCTCGGACAAGACAATTTTTTGCGTTACATGTTTGGGTTTAATATGTATATTATGTATGCATTTACAAAAAAGTATATAAATATGTTTTGTATAATATCCATAACACAATAAGTTACTATATTTTTGAACCGAAACACATTATGTTTGGAAAAAATATAGTACTTACCAAATTTAATGTTTCAAGTATTTACTTGTAAATACAGTGTACTAAATAATCCGGGAAAGCTTTTTATTTCAATTAAGAGTGCGCGAAGAAACTTAAGATGTGCTTATAACACAAGTTCTTCATGAAACTTAACGTGAGGTGGCTAGATAATTAGTGACTTATTATTTATTAAACGAAAATGAGGCTTAGGATGACCATAACAACGTCTTATTTCCTGCTTGACATGATGCCCAGATAATCATCACTACACTACATATTGTTCAGTACTTTTTCGTAAGATATTGAATGTATCGTAAGATAAAGTTTCAAATCCAATACTCTTTCGCAAGTTTTTTATGCTAGTCCTTATATCATCTTGTCTCAATAAGGCCTGCAGAAAAGTCAGTAAACAAAATATCATAATTTGTGTAAGATTGTAATTCGTAATACGCTCAAAGTGTTTTGTTTCAAACTTACCAATGCTATAAAGAGAATGTATTATAAATATTACGTGAAAAAATATACGGAAATGTTTTCAAATTCTTGAATGGAAAATTTTACTTCATTCAGCACCATATGTCTCTTCAAGATTGCAATTATTCAAATGAATCAGTGCGACTGAAAGTTGGAATTGTTTTCGAATTCCCTCAATTCAACCCTTTTCACATCGCTCGCAGACATTGAATTAATTTGGGAACTTCCCCTTAAGGAGACAGTGGGGTGACCACACGTTAATAAATTGAGATAATGGAATCAAATACTTAATGCATTTAATATAAAAAGGCATTGCCTTTACTAACACAAATAGTTTATAAGATTTTTTATATCCAAAGAAGTTTTCGAATTTTCGCAGGAATGGCAAAAGGCATCGATGATGGTGCATTCTTAATTGCATGCACTTGTAGACTTAAAATGTTCTTGTCTTGGCTGGCCTTGGCTAGGCACCGACTCCAAAAGGCTTTTTTTTTCATTTTGAGGTCAGTTTATTTTTATTTTTGTAAACAGTTTTATTTGAAACAAGTCTCAATATTTGATGCATGCTGAGCTAACCCGTAAGTATCTAATACATTAAAGTCCTCATGTCCAACAATGTTTTATTTTTTTAATAGTATGTTGTATGCAAATGTTGGTTCGTCTAACTAATCACTAAATAAATAAAAATCCTTAAACATCATTACCGTGTAGTCGCCTCACAGCACAGTGACATTCAATTACCCACTATTAGCGACGCGGCTTACGCCAGATATTTTAAATGATCCAATTTATTTGCGATCTGCATTTGACACCAATGCTACCACGGACTCATTTTTTATGTTTAAGTTTTTTGCTTTATGTTTCAATTTGATGTTAATTCTGTTAACAAAATGTTTTTACGTTTCGTCCACTTTGTTAAAAATTACAAAGTTTTTTATCAAATGCGCAATTTTGCGAATTTTACCGTAATAGGATATGGTATGACCCATTCTCCGTAGTCTAAACGTACTCTAAAGTAACGACTTTTTTAATCTCTATTTACTTATCAGCGAATCAAAGTGACATCTTCAGTTTTAAAACGAGTCAAACAAGACCGTGTTTTGTAATAACACCATCATATTTCTAATGATAAATGTATCATTCCCGTTCCCATCTTCCCTAAGATGGTGATTACAGATCCCAATCACCATTAGGCAGCCATTAAACCCATAAATAAAACAACATATAAAAAGAGTCAGTTTACTATATCAGTTTAAAACATTACGCTTTGTTAACCAAACGCCCTTATATGTACACAATAAGAGCTATTTTCCAAGAGCAACGGTGATGCTTAATGTAGTGTCGATCGTACTTGGCACCACAGAGTACTTAAGGCCAAGCAGAATGTCAACGCCAGAACTCGTATAAAATGTAATTTTTTACACGCACACCTTGTACGATTTTAAATGCATTCTCAAGCACTTTCAGAAGTAGCTATTCAGTCGCTATTGTCAAATGAATACTCGGTATTATTGATTATTAAACCAAAAATATCTAGCTTAATCACACTAGATTATCAAAATGGTTTCAAATAGTTTTTTGCTTTCAGTGTTTCTCAAAGTTATTTCTATATCAGACAACCGAATTCCATGCGGGCGAAGCGCGATCACGATTTTCATGACTATTGGTAATGACATATATTTTGAACTGTCGGGATAGGTCATAGGCTACCTTATATCCCGGAATTTTATAAAGTTCCCTAGGGAACGCAGTATAGATCTGTAATGTAATTCTGTAGTCCACGCGGGCAGTGTACTAAAAGCTAGTGTACTATGAAAGGAAACAAAAGGTTAATATAAAGGTTGTCTGGAATAGATCACTTGCGGCGATAAGACCGCCTTTGCCCACAAATCTTAAGTTGCTATTTTTTAAGTATTATTACTATGTGATTTCAATAAAAAAATTATCCTATTATCTATCTATAAATTGCGATATCAAATTATTCTATTATATTTTTTATCATGTTGCAATTGGAAACTTTTATCAGGCAGATATTTAGCCTGTTACAAAATGCATAAACTAACATATTTTGTACAATGTACAGATATTGGACATGTAACAAACAGCATGTAAATAAAAATAAAAATATCTTACAATAATTAATCGAAATATAGAGAAACTTACTTGGAGTTAAGTTATGTAGTTGTGTTAATTCATTTAATCTTCTATAAAAAGTCGAAAAACATCTAAATTTACGTAATTTCTGTCGCATACTCACTTTTTGTAACATAACCAACCACAATCAGATAGCAAACCAAAAGATTGAGAATGACTGATTCTGATCGTTTTTTTTTGTAAACAATTTAGTATAATAGTGTTCCGAAACATTGACTACACATGTTACGACACAATTACAGCACATTTTCGATAAATCCTGCATTTAGTTATAAACTAAACGCATTTTGCATTGTGTGGAAGCTCGCACAATCGCAAAGTGTCGTCAATGTTACGAAACTGCAAAGACTTACTACTCTGAAATCTTCGACCGAAAATGGCTATATGATGTTCAAGAGCTTGCCTTCTGTAATTTTTTATTTTGTGGTTGCGTCATACATTGTCATTGAACTTGAGAGAAAGTATGAGTCTCGCAATGACATTTATATAATGAATGGTTGACCAAAACGGATGATCGTTTCGGCCATGTATCATGTATGGCATGTTCTTATCTATAATCATGGCCATGTTTCTTTTTCTATGTACTTAGACTTTATTTGGATTGAAGAGCTTGAATCAAAAAAAGAAACTAAGAATTTATACTTTCCAAACATCAAGTTGTATAATAATTTGCTAAATGATTTCAGCTTTTCGCAAATGATGATACATACAAAATGTGACATGTGAATGGTCATTCTTCACTTTTCAAAGAGTAAACAGTTACCGTGTTTAAATAAAATTCTAATGGAAGCCAATTTGTCCTGCAAATTTTATTTCGTTGAGCCTACCAATTACACCTCCTTACTCAAGTGTCTAATCTCTTCTTTGACTGCTAACACAAACTTAAAAGTTTTAGTTAGGACGAATAAAAAAGGACATTGCCACAAAATTTAATGTATGGAGGGTTGGTGCCTTTTCAAAAATCCCTGCACACCATTCAAACCACAATCGATAGAGTATACTAGTACGAACAATAGTTATTGAGACAGCACATTTCTAAACCGTATCCTTTCTGAGATAAATGCACCTGTTCATCACCATTATTTCATAATTGTTTAAGCTGTTTTTTTTTTTTTTTAATCAACCTATACTAATGAAATATATTATTTAAACAATGTATTATATATATATAATAGTAGTATTTAAAAAATATTAACAGTTTATTTAATAATCACCTTATTAGGTTCTATGACGTTAGCGAAATTCCGCCGTTCCCCCGAAAAGTAAAATATGATAATTATCATTATTCACAGCTTGTCATATGAACGTATACTTTTGTTAGTATGGTAGAGTGTACTCGTACAGGCCATGCCAGAATACCAGCGCCGTTGCGGTGTGACGATTACTGCGCCGCAATGGCATAATGCTGAGGCAGGGTCCTGATTGGCCTGCCACACGGCACACCACAAATTTAATTTGTATTTAGGTTAAGTATATAATTAAGTACATATTTGTTGTCTTATCTAGTTCGGTTTAAAATATTGTTTTTTTTTTAATTTTTTTGCTTTATTTTTAATTTCTGTATTCAATATGTGATGTGTGTTAGGTCAATATAATAATGTCAATATGATAATATTTTCTATTATATTCTATACTATTCTATTATTATTTTATTTTTATACATTGTTATCATATACTTAATATATTGTAAAAACTATCGGCCATTCTTATAAGCCAGATAAAATTGCAAAATTTTACTTATATTCCTTATTTACCTTAATCTAGAAAATAATAGTGATGTATAGGTGCATTCATATCGGAATGGATACGGTTTAGAAATGTGCTGTCTCAGTAATTATTGATTGTACTTAAATACTCTATTCATTCAATAAGGTCTGAATGGGTGCAGGCATTTTCGAAAAGGCGCCAAAATTAAGCATTGCCCTTAGTCACGTAAGTAAGACGGCTGATTAATATGAGAGTTAATAAATAAACCGCAATATCATTACAGTAAAAACCAAAACCTTCCTAATTAATAACCAAAGAAATAACTGTCATTTAAAGTCGTTAAACATTATGAATCACTTCTCACCGATAAAATTATTACTGTGAGTTTTCACATAATGGTCATTAAAACGACCGTAATTTTGAGGTAAATCAATTTTATCTCACATTCTTGGCTTCACTTTATGAACCTGCAAAAAGTTTGATTTATTTACATTTTGTATAATACTTAACCAGTTAACACCAGTGTGATGCTGCCTTCTACTCGGAGGTCGCAGGTTCGATTCTTGTTCAAAAGAAGTGCAACTGACAGCTTAATTTTGGAACGTTCCAAAAGGATAATAATATTTGCTTGTTATTCTACATATGTATGTACTAAACGTCCAGTTGTGGTACGAAACCGGTAGACTGTTGCTGGAGTCCTTGGGGGCCTATTCTCGCGCATTATCACGACATTATAGAATTGTCAAAGACCGTTGAAATTGAAACTAAAGGATTTTGGCAGTATATGGTAAAGATTTCACATACCTTTGAAGAAATTATGGTTAGAAAAATGCCGAATTAAACATAAATCTCATCACGACAATTCGTCAATTTGACATTTTTGAAACCGTAATTTCTTTAATAAAAATTAAAGTGAAATCTCACAAAATCTTTGGTTTCAACGATTTTCAACAATCCTATTGAATCCTCCAACAACGTTGAGATTGTTTTCAGTGAATTTTTCATACAGATTACTGGCTTCAAAAAATGTCGAAATCGACATTATCTCAGCGCAAGGATTGCCCCCCTGAAAAACAGGAATGTCAGAGACGAAGTTACTAAATCTTTGGTCCTATTTGCTCCGGTCCATCCAAATGTTTTAGTTGTTCCCGTTTTATCGTTATACGCTATGTAAGGTCAACTTGTAGGAAAGAAACTAAATTTTCATTGACACTTCTAATTTTTCATATAACTAGCTTAGCTATAAATAAATAAATAAATAAATATTTCCATACAATCACACCAATTATCTAGCCCACGTTAAGTATCATGAAGAACTTGTGTTATGGATACTAGATAACGGATAAACATACTTATATACATTTTTTTTGTAAATACATACATAATATACATATTAAACATCCAGACCAAGACATCTTCCCAAACCCGATCGAACCCGGGACCTCTGGCGCAGAAGGTGGGGTTAGTACCCCTGCTGCAAACAGGTCGTCAATATCAAATCAATCAATATCAAATCAGCTATATATCTATATTAATAAAGCAATAGCGTGACTGACAGACAACGCACAGCCGACCCAAACGGCTGAACCGATTAAGCTGCAATTTTGCATACAGAATCCTTTAACGACGTAGGCAAGCACTAAGAATAGTCTTTGGATATTCCAACGGGAACGGAAACCGCGGGAGGCCGCTAGTATGGACGCATAGTAGCGGCCAGATGCTAGTATCACCCAGACGCATTTCAAAATAATCATCACATAAAAAATTGTTCTGGGTGGGGAACGAACTCCTGGGGCCTTACCATCAACTGTAATGCAATTCATTGTAGGTTGTGAGAGTGGGATGCTGCCATATGGCGCGTCTAGCGGCGTCCCGCACTGACTACCTAAAAGTAACCTAAAATGAATCGCATTACAGTTGATGGTAGGCCCCCTGGGGGCCTGAACTGTTGAACTGATACAATTTCGTTTTCGGGATAATAATATTTAATTATACCAAAGAGATCCACTCATCCACCTGTCATTCTCTACTAGGCCAAATTTCGAAACGAAAGTTCGATTTTTTTACAAATAAGGAACTGTCTTACATCACACGTGAAAGTAACATTCGGTTACAATAAAATTAACTCCGAATTCAAAATACTAATATGGTTTCTTCGAGAATCGATTATGCTTTTGTCATTCTTCGGGCGTGAAGTATCGACGCAATATTATTCTTTCTCTGTTAGTTCGAAGATTATGAAAGTGTATGTACACATGGAAACGCGTTGCGCTAATGAAGATAAATAAACAAGTGAAGCGAGCGCTTTCTTTGTGGAACCATAGAGTATAGAGTTGAATGCAACCAAAGAGTATCGGAGTTGCGTAAACGGTTTGTTCAATGATACTGGTGCAAGGAGTGGTCTCTGATCGCATTTCTTTGTTTTGATAAATATTTTATCGTTTTATCAGTATTTGCGGTTCTATCCTACTAATATTATAATATGAAAGTAACTCTGTTTGAAAATTAAGGTTTTAAGCAGTATTTTTGGAGGTTAAAACGGAACTGCGACACGCGTTACTGCAACACCACGCTACTGCGACACCACGTTACTGCGAGAACACCTTACTTACTGCGACACCAGTAACGTGGTGAATGACTGAATTATGAATACCTATTAATTAAATTGTAACATTCATCGTTGTAATATTCAAGACGATGAAGATTATCGTAAAATCAAGAACATATTCTTCCCAAAGAAAAAATCATAGTCTGAAATCTGAGTAGTAGAGCAAGTACAAGATATTACTTACGTATTCTTTTGCAAAGGAAAAACACTTTAATTATACCGACGTTCATTTGCATACCTTCGCTGCAGAAAAAAACGTTGCACTCTATGGACGTTTAAAAAAAAAGATAAAACCACCTCAACGAAGGATAGTAATTTTCTCATGAAATATTGATTTGCGATGCCACACCTTATGTCTTTGTAATACACATCAAAATGGATTTCCGATAATATAGTTTTAAGTGTAGGACTGGACTTACAAGATGTTTCCATAATATTATAGAGGAGCGGGCGAAATTGGATAAGAACGTGTTGTTAAATTTTATTTTCTTTAATTTTCTTATTATTCATTAACACAACATCATTGTAACCCAACAACTATAAAGGATATAGATTGATCTGGGAAAAGTTATTTCATCTTAGCAATTGTGAATTTTTCATGGATATATAGTGACACAATACTTTCTCCAAGACACAAGTCTAAGACTAGTCTCTAGTCTGAGATAAATTTGTTGTACCGTCTCTGGGTTCAATTACGATAATTATGTACATATTTGTAAGTATCTTCGTCAGTTTTGATATCTACAACACATATCTCCCTTTGTTAGTCCGGGGTCGCGTACCCGTAATTGTACGTTTTTAAGCGGTGTACTCCTGAATGACGATGGTTTTTATGATAATCTTAAAACTCTATTAGGTCGGCTCGTACGTATGACACCCACAGGAAGACATGACAGATTTGATCCGAAACTACACGGGTATCCGAGCTACTGCGACGTTGTCCAAAAGATCCTTCTTAGTCATTAGTACCCTATCTATACTTTTCTTACCCTGATTTCATAATTATCCTGTCTATATTTTCCCTGACCACGTCACTGGTGATGGCAAAATGCTCTAAGTGATTATATAGAGATAATCCTTTCTCTCAAAATACTTACACCATTTTTCTTAAAATTATTACAATTGACAGCTTTGCCTGTCACTGCACATGCCTTTATCATTCATGAATATTATAACTAATTACAAATCCTTTGTTTAATATCTACCTACTCTATTTAGTCATCAACTAAACACGGGCTATCTTAGATGAGTCGTGCCTCATCTACGTTCGACATAAGGCAGTTGCATGAATAACATTATTAGTAGTAGCAGATTAGGATGGGTAAACAATATCCGTTGCATTACTTACATGGGCACATCCTAACTAATATTATAAATGCGAGAGTGTGTTTGTTTGCCCTTCCTTCACACCCTAACTAAGCAGTCAATCGATTTGATTTTTGGCATAGAATTAATTAAAATGACGGAGAGTTTCATATTATATAGAACATCTTACGCTACTTTTTATTCCGACATTTCCACGGGAACGGGAACTACGCGAATGCAACCGCGGGCAGAAGCTAGTTAATTATAATGTCTCCTTTACTTATAACACATGAAATTATTTAGTGCATCTAGATTTAATTTGAGCCCTAATTCTACGTGTCCTAAATCTGGAACTATTTTGTTTTTAACTAGAAAACATTACACACCTTGATCTGATTGATCTTCTTCGAATTATTTAAGTAACTTTTATCTCTTAATCTCTTTCAAAACAAAAGAGGGCCAAATTTGTATCAATTATCCTATTAATATTTTAAATGTAAAATTATGTCTGTTTGTTTCTTTGTTTCTCTTTCACGCTTAAACTACTGAACGGATTTGGATGAAATTTGGCACAGATATATTAGATAGCCCGGATTAAACACAGGATACTTTTTATCCCGATATTCCCACGGGAATGGGAACGCAGGTGAAACCGCGGGCGGCCGCTAGTAAATCATAAAACTTTTTTGACATGTCTTGTGATCATCCCTTTTAGTAAATCCCTAAATTAAATAGTAAAGTTTTCAAAGCTGTTTGTTTCTCAATCACGAACAGATTGAATGAAATTATACATACAGTTCCAGAGCTCGAAATATTATACTTACTTTTTATACTAATATTAGCGAACGATAATCTAGCGGGCAAAGCTAGTCATTTATTGTTTATTATATTTTACTCCCTGTGTTGTTTTAACTGCGAAAATAACCTAGCGACGTCCATTTCTCGATTAACCGGAATGGCTTCTAAATAGCCGATGGTCGTTTGAAATAAATGAATGTAATTATACAAACAGATCCACCCGAAATAGGACATATTATTATACTTTTAAACCTGATATTGGGTAACAATAATCTAGCGGGCAAAGCTAGTCATTAATATTTATTTCACGAGTTCTAAGGTCTAATCAGAATGTCTGTTGTTTTTCCTTCACAATACAACCTGGCGACGTTCTTTTTTCGACCAATCGGAACAACTATTTCCCATGGCTTCTAAATAGTTGATGGTCATTTAAAATAAATAAATGTCCGTAACAAGAGGTGTCGTTAGTGCGTGGGAGTGGCACCCCAATTATGTCGATGGGTTCAAGTTTAACGGTTATCGATTAGGGAACGGATGGGGGGCGAATGCCGACCTTCGGACGATAGAAAAATGAGTGCAATCGGGATTTAGTACGTATTGTATTTATTGCCACTATAATTTTGTTTGTGGGAATGTATTTTTTTGCTACATTTACTTATTATTTTAAACAACTTTGAATTTAAACTTTTTAATTTTGCATTTTACAATGCTATTTTTATGTGATAAATATCCCGTCAGGTCGACATGAGACAAGTTGCTTTTTTCTAGAATATTTTCTTTTTAACTTTGAATTTACTTTAAAAAATCTTTTTTATTAACCGACTTCAAAAACAGGAGGAGGTTCTCAAGTCCATACATAACGTCGTCAGTTGTCAACCGATTTCAAAAGAACATAGTTCAAGTGTGCTCCCCTAAAGCTTTTACGAAGATCTGGCTGGTAGTTTTATCATAATCCTGAAAAATATGAATAACGTTTTGGCAAATAATCGTTATCTAGATGACATCATTGTATGGGCTAATTTTTGTGTAACTACGGGACATAATGTAGATAACTATAAATTTGTGAATTAAAAAAAGATATTAAAATTGGTTTCAAAAAGTAAAAAATAACACTTTGAAGTCAGTGCCAGCCAAGGTAAGTAAAATTAAACTAAAGATAATAGAAATGCAATGAAGAAGCTTTTTTTGCATGAATTCTAGTGTTCTTTTTAATCCAGTTTCCTTCTTGATTAAATATCCATAAATTTTCCCGAATGGAGTGCTTTCCATTTATGCTCTTAAGTATGTAATGGACGAGTATCTTTTCTATTTATTACTTATTACCAATTTGTCTCTATCTTTTCGGAGTGGAGTAGGTACGTTCTTATTTTTAACTGTAACTTATTATGAAAGAATTGGGGATTGGGACGACTTCGAATAAGGACAACTTCCTTTTTCTACCTACTATTTGATTTGCAACTTCTAATCTTTCTTGTAAGACGTGTAGACGATAAGTGTCGATTCGTATCCGGAAATCAAGGAGATGACAAAGTGTAGAGAGGAGTGGAGAAGACTTCACCGACAAGAGCTAAGTTCATCAATAGAAAGAAGAATCTATTTTGTGTTCATAATAGATTCTTTTTCTATGGCACGTCAATCTTCGATCATATGATCGAAGCCGTCAATAGAGATCTTTATTGACATAAATCGTATTATATCCGACGCCGCTTCCTCTGCTAAACCACCGAAAGTGATGTTTTGCTTACAGAAATAGCCGAACTGGCTTTCTTGGGGCGAATGAACCGTTGAATAAATAGATTCAGTTCAACTAAGCCGATGCTCTGCTAAAATGTACAATGTATAGATTAAAACTATTCTAGGTTAAGTTGAAATTACAGAACGAAATCTTACTTACGAACTACTCTACTTACAAAAAAAAAACGACAGAATTGACCATGATTTTTATGTAATAAATATAAAACAAGAAAATATACTAGAAAAAAGCAACTAGTTTCATGTCGCCATGGCGGGATAGTCGGGACGGGACGGGGTAGAAAAATAGCATTGTAAAATGCAAAATTAAAAAGTTATGACCATAAATTTGTTAGAAAAACCTTAATACTTCTAAGGTGTAAAAGTTTGGATGTTTGTTAGGTATTCGTTCATGCAAAAACGGCTAAACAGATTTGAATAAAATTTAGCACATAGTGAATAAAACATATTAGTATACAGAAAAATGTTCCCGAACGGAATTTACTGAATGTCCAAGCGTATGAAGTCGAGGACAAAAGCTAATATTAAAATAATATTAATGGCAAAATTTAATTGAATTAACTTAAACGATAGAGGTAAAAGCGTAAGAGGTAACGGGAGCAAAAAAGGCAAAGAATTTTCTGCAAAGAAAAATTATGAGCAACTAACCTAATCAATACTTAAGAATTAATTTAAGTATTCACTTATTCTTTATAAATGCAATTAATTTTAATGGCTCTCTAAATAATAACTATTATTTATATTGACTTTCACCATTCCCACGCTCATAAATAGCGAACACGAATAATGTTGAACAAATATTACAATAAAAATACTTTATAGTATGTACCTAAGTGCGTACTTGTTCTAATGACAGCTTTCGCATTAAAGAATGAATAACGATAATCGATCTTATTGCGTAATACAATTAAGGCACAAAATAAAAATATAAAATTTGATTTTGCATTCGAACAAAAATACACTTATAAAACCCATTCCTAGTTGAGCTCTCAAATAGTTTTAGTCCTCCTAAAACAGGAGTCTATATGAATTGGAAATTTTCCCTGTTATTTTACACGATGCAATGAAGTAATTTGACCTCTATTACGAGGAACAGATGGTATGTTTTGTGGCGTCAAAGTTGAGCAATAAAGTTTTGTGTACGGAAATTACATTTTGTTTCCCCCGAGTCATTTTGTTTGACCATAGATTTAAAAGTTTACAGAAAAGGGTCTCTAAAAATGTTAGATGAAATTATTTTTCGCCATAATTAAATTAAAACAAAATCTTATAAATAATTTAAGTAAATGAAAATGGGGCTTTTATAAATATATGTATCTATGTTTTATTCAAATAAATACATTCAAACAAATATTTATCACAGAAATCAAGCTTACAACCAACATAATACGACAGAAAGTCTTTTAAAATTATCGAATGTTATTTACAAATTACCTCTTTATCGACACTATCTAAAATTCGGAATCATTGGAATTAAACATTTACGGATTACTACGCATTTAGTTAATTTCAAAGAATTACCTCGGGTTTCTTTGTAAGAGCATTGGACCGAACACCCAAAGGTTGCAGGTTCCATAGTCTATTTCAGCTAGGATTATTCCTGTGACACTTCTCAATTTTCCAAATCGCCTATCTATGTCAGCAAAATGTTTTTGAAAAAACATTCACTGTAGCAATTAAATCGAAAAAAATTAAAACTACTTTTCTGGAAATATAAAGTAAAATCTGTGTCTGTTATTACTTTTTAATTGATTAGACAGAAAAAATATTTTTTTGAAGTGCGATGTGCGATTCGGAACAGAATAAGACACAACAGATTCGACAACTGCCGCTGGTCATTTGTCAATAACAGTGAAAAAGAAGATACTTTAAATTTTAAATAAATCAAAACTTTGCGAGTTTTTTGTTGCTACAAATTAAATGTTTCTGCTGACGTTTAACAGCACAATTTATTTTACCACATAAATAATCACGTATAATACTTTTATCCTATAAGTATTATGTTTACGTGGGATGATACAAGTTACGCTATATAACCGGATACGTGGCCGGTATAATAGTAGAATATATGGCATTTTCCACAAAGTAGGTACATTGACTCTTAGAAAAAAACGATAGGATTTCAATATGGGACGTCTTTAGAACTTCAAACTTGAGAAACTGTTGAAGTGTTTGGAGACTAGTTTTCTGTTTAAAAAAATATAACATTTGGTATTCAGTTTTTGTTTTACCGAAGTTTTGGCACTTTTCAAACCTTTTTTCGCGGGATGGCTGTCAAACTTTATTGCGGAACTACGAAACTCTATGAATATCCAACTCTATGGTAGTCTATGGTTGCGGTGAGGGGTGTTTAGCAATAAATCAATCGTACAGCGTTAAACTAATACATTCAGAGCTCATTTCATTTGTGAGCAGCGTTTCATTAACCTTATGGCGGTTCGAAATAACCATAAAGATTATAACTAAGATATTGTTTACACAAATAGTGAATGCTCTTATTGTCCTTTTTGTAGTAGTCGTAAAATAAACCTTTTGGTGGTTGGTGGCTATTGCGTTTTTTGTATAAGTAACTAGAGTCAAAATATGGGTTTGATTGGATTGGAGTTCCCAAGCCTAGCCTAATATTTGTTCTAATCTTACTATAAAGAAAAAAATAGATAAGACAAGACAAGGCAATGCAGGTAGAGTCCGTCATAATTCACAATGTGATGAAAGTAACCTTTTTTTATGAACAACGGGGAGACCTTCATCGTACCTGATGTTAAGTATTGATAAGGCTGAAGATGGAAGCTAGCATCTCCCGGAATTCTCAATCACTGAGGAACTGGCTATTTTATTTCTAACTGCCGGAACACAACAATACTGAAAACATTGCTGTTATGTCAGCGTCAGACATAGATAAGATGGTGGTATAGCTAGCTAGGGGACTTACAAGAAGTCCTACCACCAACCAATACTAAGCTAAGTACAACATAAAAACATATACTAGCTATTATTTATGCTTTTTAAGTTTTTCTACGAACAAAGACAATGTGCTCTAAGGTATGCATTGTATATGTCACGATAAAACACGATATTAGCTTTAATCATAGTAGGTAATTATTAATAATTGATAACTCAAAAAATAAAAAACTCAAACAATTGATTTTAATATTTTATATAAAAAATGTACTTAAATAGAAACCGCGTTTAATTTACTACTTACTTTTTTCCTAATCACCATATTGTAAAATAGTAGGTAATGAAATAAGTAAATACTTACTTATATTTATTTGGCCGTTTTTGTAAACAAAAACAGCCTACGTCCTTATGGTTTCCCAAGACTACTCATAATCGTTTTGCAGGTATTTTTAACAAATCATTTGATTTAATAATTGATTGACATGTTTTACACTTATCAATAATCACTTCAATTTCAATAGCTCTTCCTAAGAAGTGCTATGGGACAGATAAACATTACTTCCGTCGAATCTATTGTAAACAATAGATTCTCGAAATCAGTCACCTTCCCCCTCCCGCGGAGGAAGCCGCATTAGTATAAAATAATACCACCACCCTGGATTCCATAACTGGAAGGAGACGGAGCTGTGTCCCATAAGGGCGGGAGTCCCACACCCAGCATCGTCAGTAAGATGCTGGGTAGTGACAGATCGTGACAGGCGGCAGTCTCCTTCTGCGAGGATGTGATCCTCCAGAAGGAGACAGCGGAGAGGGCTCGCGAGCAGGACGCTTATGCGGCCCGTATCCGTCGCAGGCGGCTAAGGGGAAGGAGGCGACGGTATGATCGCCTCATTCCCCTATAGAGAAACCAAGCTGGCGTTGGTGGGTGTGCCATCGCCGGCCTTGCACGGTTTCCACCGTCTGGGAAGATGGCTAAACTTGCTCAGCCATCTTCCAGCCGTGAGGAGGCCCGGGTAACCGGGCCACGGCCGCCTGGTCTTTAGGGGTGATTGCGAACCCTACCCCCCGTGACCAATGGCGGCCTGGAGGGCAAGTACTAGGAGTTTTAGTTGGTAGTACCCGCCCGCCTCCCGTCCTAAGGCTCGATGGGGGGTCGGGAGGCGGGTATCCCCCCCCCCCCCACTTTCTCATTATTAGGATGGGAAGGTGGGGATACAAGGGGATAAATACCCCTTCCGTACCTCCACCGAGCTCACGCTGGGTGGGGGTGCGGGAGGGGCGTGGGATGGAGTGCGTGGCCTATATGTTTGTATGGGCCGTGTACTCCAGGTGAGTCCAACATTTCGAATCGCCCCTGCATCTGGGGGCGAGGGATGCGTAAAAGCATTTCTCCTAGTATAAATAAAAAAAAAAAAAGGGAAGCTGTTTGTCACCCACCCTTTACGCCGTCTTAACCAATGACATACCATCCCTAAACCAGCAACTAAAGGAGTGGAGCCACAAGTTGAGCTGGCGCTGTTCGCAGATGATAGCGCTTTTTATAATTCCTTCCCATGGCCGCTGCGATGAGACTTCAAAAGCAACTAGACATCCCCTCGCCCTGGCTCGACAACTGGAGGATTGCGGTGAACGTGGGCAAGACCACCGCAATCCTCGTCGGGACGAGCTAGAAGGCGCCACCCAAACTCACGACGAAAGACGAGACCATCCATTAGCAGCCGTCCGTTAAATACCTCGGCTGCCACATAGACCGCAACCTTAGCATGGTCGCCCAGGTCGACCATGCCACGACCTCGGCCCGCGCAGCACGGGCCATTATCCATCCTATCCTATCATCGCGGCTCTCTCTGAGGGCCAAAACCGCGATTTTTAAAACCCACGTCCGGCGCGGCTCACGGTATAATGCCGCACCGGCGGGGTACTCTCTGTGTTCGCAGGCTCAGCGGCAACGCCTCCAGCAACAACAGAACGTGGCGCTTATCACCCACAACCATTATCACCCAGGCCGGGCTGCTACGTTCGCAATTCAGTAATCGCACGGCACCTCAATGTGGAGCCCGTGCATGACTTCATGGGCCGCCTGGCGCGTCAAATGTTTGACCGCGCCGACCAGGGCCCACACCACCATCTCCAAAGCATCGCGCCAATACCACCACCTCCATCTCCAACAGCAGCGGGAAGAGCTCCTTCCTCCACCACAACAAGGGCCAAGAGGACGTCAAAGGTGCTGCCCCTACCACCACACACCTAATTATAGCCCAAACCCATTTGTATAAGCCGTGGCCCGTTCGCAGGCGCTCGCTGGGCCTCCCACAATATGGGAGTCTCACCCGGTGCGGCTCACCGCGCAGAGGGCCACGCAGCAAACTCCGGCGGGGCATACCTAACGTCAACAGACGGCCGCCAAGAGGCCCGGGCCTCCTAACACACATTTTCGTGCATTTCATTTAACCAATATTTTCAGTAAATATTACGGACTTTATTACTGTAGGGAGGCAAGCACGAAAAACTATCGAAATAGTATCGAGCACGTAATGGCAAAATATGTATAGGAAAATGTAGTTCCGTTTACGTCGGTAGGAACTCTGCTCAATATGCCTTTTTTTTACTTTACCTATTCGATACTTATTCTAAAGTTATTCGTACTAGGCCTACTGCACTGCAGAATACATAAGTACATACATACCCATATCGAGATAGACGAAAAACGCTCTTCAAATGAGAACCTAGCGTGTCGTATTTTTCGTACCTATGATGATTTCACGAGCGAGATTTTAGTGATGAGTAAATAATATTGACGAGCTCTTGCAAGAAAGCACTGCATAATTACTTTTTTATTTCTGAGTGACGCATGTTTTCATGGCTATGGTTTTTGACGACCTATTTGGCGCAGGGGTACTAAGCCCGCCTTCTGCGCCAGAGGTTCCGGGTTCGGTCCCGGACAAGACAATATTTGGGTGGATGAACATTTCTATTTGTCTTAGTCTGGGTGTTTTATATGTATATTGCAAAAAAAGTATATAAGTATGTTTATCCGTTATCTAATATCCATAACACAAGTTCTTTATGTAACTTAACGTGGGCTAGGTAATTGGTATGATTGTATGTAATTATTATTATTATTATAGGGTGATAAAAAAAAATATTAAAAAAATATGGTTTTTAAGCGGACTGAATTAGGTCGTAAAACTTTGCCCGTGGATCAATGGCATGCAAGGTAACTCATTTACCGTCTATCTCGATAATGGTCTGTGGTAGTTTTTACATCTTAAACTTGATGTTCTTTTCTAATTTTCTCACACAAATATCCCTCAGAATTGACAGATTTAAAAAAATACAGATAATGCATGCAATATGTTTGTATTGTAACGAATGTGCTTGTAAGTTGTGTTGTTGTATAAACACGAATGTGTTGTAAGTTGTAACTCGTAAACATACGTTCCGGAGGGGACACAGCCCGACCTATCCCAAGCGAGTAAACATGGTACGACCAAGTTTGTGTAAACTGTGCAGAGAAAGAGTCACAGTTTTTACGTTTGGACAGTGAGGATAGGATTTTCTTACAATCACGCCAAGAAAATAAAGAAAAAATTCAGCATTGTTTGATGTCGAATAACAATCTGATGATTCTACTTTTAATAGTTAAAAATACTTGCCTTGGCTATTCTGATATTGACGACAATTTTTTCAACGTACTTAATTTACAATTCGTTCAATACGCAATAAAAATGTGATCTATGATTTTTTGCGTTTTTTCAATGCTATTTTTATACTTATGATAAATTTTAAATAGAAAAATATTGGAAAAAATTAACTCGGCCACAAGTGAATTCTCAGATGGGAATCGAACCCACGACCTTTGGAAATCCGGTCCAATGCTCTATCCGCTGAGCTACCGAGACTTGCGAACCACCGTCGAAATTCTCCAATATTTTTATAAGTATTTTTAATACGCTGTAGGCCAGCGTTGTCACATCAATGCTAGGAATATCCTTGCATTCGAAAGAAACATCTTTTCAGGTGTTTAACGATCGATTAAGATGCAACAGCCAATAATTTATGATTTTTGAATTTTTGCATTTTTCAATGCTACGAGTATTTTTATACTTATTATATTTTTTTTTTATTATTTTCAATTTTAACTTGTGGCCGACTTAATTTTTTCCATTATTTTTCTATTTAAAATTTATCTAAAGTATAAAAATGTGATCGTTTCATTATCATTCTAAAAGCATCAGCACGGGACCGAAATGCGTGCGAAACGTGGAGGGGCCTTTATCGACCGGACGGTACGACCTATCCCAACATTTGCTCCGCACTCTGAGAATCTGAGGAGGGAATCATAGAGTGACGTTTACATATTTAAATTCTCGTTTCCATCATCAGCCATTAGGTACATGTCTGAAGTGCTAGCGGCTATAAATTTATTTTGGGCAAAACATCACCTAACCGGATAATCTTTCCTCCACCTAGATTTAGCACAACTCTATTTCTTTATACACCTTTTAACGCGAGAACATTAAAGTCAAAAGTGTACAAAAAAATGGAAAAAATAGGACTCTATCTATAAATTCTCGAGAACAAAAATAAATGTAAAAAAAAGCCACTTCAAAAATTAAAAAGTAAAAAATAAACCTTTTGTTGAGGTAATAAAAATAAAGGTAATAGAAATGCAATGTAGATCGGTTCAGGTGTTCTCGTGTCATCGGTGAACATACATAAAAAATATATATACATACATACCTATATAATAATAATAATAATTACATACAACCCTACCAATTACGTAGCCCACGTTTTAAGTTACATGAAGAACTTGTGTTATGGATACTAGATAACGGATAAACCATACTTATATACTTTTTTTAAATACATACATAATATACATATAAAACACCCAGACTAAAACAAATAGACATGTTCATGCACACAAATATTTGTCTTGTCCGGGGATCGAACCCGGGACTTCTGGCGCAGAAGGCGGATTTAGTACCCCTGCGCCAAACAGGTATACGCGACGAATTGATAAACTCCTTCTTTTTTTGAAGTCGGTTAAAAAGTCTCGTTTCGCGCAGCGATCCCGTCGTCGGTCGCATATTTCATGTTTATTGGAGGCGGCAATTTAATAACCCTGGAATGCAAAAACAAAGAACAAACACAAGACACAGAATGTCTTTTTCGAAGAACTTAATAAAAACTTTTTGATGCCGGCTTTTAAGCTCTCGAATATCCAACCTTATTTTAAGGATGTATGTTACAATATTATTTTGCTTCTAATATTGAAATATGACACATCAGGCATTTTGACGCGAATTTAATGCGGTTAATTTTGACGGATACGTTCCGAAACGTTGACAACTGAATAACTCCAGAAAATTGTACTTACTAAAATATCTAGAGTAATATAATTAGCTAGTTAATTATACAAAAAGTTGGATCTCAGTGGGGACTCGAACTCGCACTATTCGCGCTGCTGCGTATTTACATATTTGTGATAGCTACGGAAATCAGAAATAAGTATAAAAAAATAGAAATTTTCTATATCGTATTCCCAGGTTTAGTTAAGTCTTGATTTTTCGGTGAAAACCAACGTTATTTAGTCAATATGGAGACTACCCTTGTTATTCGAGAGAAACCAGTTTTCCAAATGTTCTAAAAATCATGCTATTAAATTTTAAGATTAACCTTTAAGTTTCCTCTCTTAGTTCCAAGGAGCAATTTAGTTGATTTTTTACAGTTTTTTTGGTTTATTGCTGACAAGCAAAGGCATATAAATACGTACAGCCAGATAATGCATTTGGGGCCTGTTCCCCGTCCGTCCGCACCCTACTTTATAAGCAACCCTCTTTTATCAAACTCGTCTGTTTCCCTGTCAAATTCTTATCTGTACCCACATGTTCCGCCATGTGTATGTCGATTCTGATAAGAATTGTAAACAAAAGTAAAAAAAAAACAAAATCATTTACTCAGTCTAGGCTGTTACAAGCACTTATGAACGTCAAAGAAGCTACGCCATCGGTTCACAAACCCTACGGCGCCGGGGGGAGAACTATCTATCGGAAGAAAAGGCAAGAAACTCGTCAAGCGCTGTTTTAAAAAAATAAACCTGTTTAATGTCACTTCGTACATATAGTACAAATATTATTGTTTTCTCTACAGAAGTTTTGACCCGCGTGGTTCCCGTTCCCGAGGAAACATCGAAATGTAATAATATATCTTATGTTTTAATCCAGGCAATAAACTGCTGTGTGTCAAACTTTTTCCAATATATTTTCTCCTTTTGTTTCGAATTTCATCCTAATCCATTCAGTCTTTTTAGCGAAATTGACTAACAAAATTTCAAATATCCAACCTTTCCATTTATCCTAATACTAGTCCAGTCCTGTTAATATATAAATGCGAAAGTGTGTTTGTTTGTCCTCCCTTCACGCCCTAACTAAGCAATCAATCAACTTGATTTTTGGTATAAAGTTAGTTGAAAGGACGGATAGTAACGTAGACTACTTTAATCCCGATATTCCCACGGGAACGTGGAACTGCGGGCAGAAGCTAGTCTATACTTATATTATAAAGAGGAAAGATTTGTTTTATGTAATATTCTAGTATGTACTTTTCCCTAGTTTTTGTTAACATATACCCTTTTAGGTACACCAGCATAATTACTTATTAAAACATTAATTACCGACTTCACATGAAAACGTCACCAAGTTCAACAAAATCATTAATATTCTTCGCCCCATATTTTATGAGAAGACACCACCAGTCACTGTCCTTCCTGTACTGAGAAAATAAAAAAGTCGTTCGAACTGCATAATTTTACATAAAAAAATCTAAGTTGCAATACTCCTTATTGCGTAAAATTGCAATTGCGAACTTGGCGACAGTCCAAGGTTAGCAAAATCTTTAGTTCTGTTGCAACCGACCATACAACGTTGACCTCTGAATTCGGCTTTCTCTCTAATCCTTTATATTGAAATCGCGACTGACAGGGGTCTTTTCAAACTGGCCGAATGCATAAAATACATGTTTGTAACCACCCCTGTCTAGACGACCGTCTGCATCCGTACGCATGCGTAAAACGTATCGCAGGAAATGCAAGGAAAAACTAATTTAAAAACAATGAAAATAGAGTTCAATGTCGCTTTCATAAAGGGATGCGGATGCAGTGTTGATTCTCTTTTGTCTGGATAAATTGGCACAAGATAGATAAGGTGGCAGGAACGTTACGGAACTTTAACATGTTTTTTTGCGTTAGTTTTACCTTTTGTCGGCGTCAAGTTAAAAACTAAGGCTGAGTTGCACCAGTTAACTTTAACCAATTTATGGTTGTCAAAGCTATCAAATCCTATACGATATAAAATTATATTTCAATATCATTACAGTTAGATGGTGCAATTCATCCTAAAGATCGTATTAAAAATAAGGTTGTAAGTAATTTGGTTACTGAATATCGAGATCCGCTAACTAAACTGAAGATATACTAACTAATCTGAAAACTGAAGGCAATATAATAATCACAAGTGCGGTTAAGTTTAAATAACTTAATTCAAATAATTTTAGAATAGAATTATAATTTTTTTATTTTGCATTTTACAATGCTATTTTTGTGTGATAAATATTTAACAAGAAAATATAATAGGAAAAAGCAACTAGTCCCGTCAAGGCGACATGAGACTAGTTGCTTTTTTCTAGTACGTTTTCTTGTTTAGAATAGAATTCAAATATAATATAAATCATTATTAACAACACACAGAAAAAACAGCAATACAATGAGATAGGTTAGTACTTAAATAAAACAAAGAAAATACAAGAATTATAAATAGGTAACTAAACAACAAAACAAAATAACGAATTGAGACAAAGAACAATATGTGTGCTGCTAATAGGCCCTGTCTCAGCAAAATTAACTTCTAGGTCATTCGTTGATGGTCAGAATAACCCAGAACCACTGATATTCTGATAGTATCACCCTTTAATGGCTCATAAGTTATGAGTCATAACAAATAAATTTACCTAATAACACAAGCATTAGATAGGATTATAAATTCTAAGTAACCACTTTTTTTTAATGAGAACAATAGTTATTTGTTATGCAAGGCTGGAAAGTTGGATATTTAGCGGCGAGTTACCTCTATTGAAATCTGAGCAAGTGAAGGATTCTATGATTAAACCACGAGCGTAGCGAGTGGTTCAAAGATTAAATCCTGAGCGAAGCGAGGTTTTCAAAGGTACAAGACACTAAAACTTTTCTGCCGAGCGCAACACACAATTTTTCACCTCACAACAGCGAGGAACATTTTATGGTTGTTGCCGCGGTCAACTTCCGGTAAAAAAATCTTTAAACATAAAGTTTAATCTAAATATACCTTATTGTCGTTGTTTTAATGATATAAAAAACTAAAATAATAAAAAGGGGAGTATTATAGTTAATTCAATGTTATTTAAAGTAGGAATATATTGTCCATTTATAGGTTGTGAAATCTCACCCAGCCTAATATAAAATTCTTATAACAAATAGTTTAATCTTATTGTTTTTGTTTATATGATTCAATGAACTAAAATAATATAATTAAACCAAAACGGAGTATTATAATTAATTTAAAGCTATTTAAAATAAGAATCAAATATAACAAATAAGTCAATAGTGCGATTCGGAACGCATTATGATATATTTTTAGGTATTAAATTAAAAAATTACTTTGCTAGGCCGCAAAAAGCGATTTTCTACGCCTAAACTGATTGACAAAACCTCCTTTTCAGAGCGTTTGAGGTGAAAAATTATTTTATTTAAATTAGTAGAAAAACTAGTAACCGTTATATATATATATAATCTTATACTCTAACAAAAAAACGCTGTCCAACTCACAGCCGCGTGGCATAGTACATACCAAGAACACTACTGTGCGCTGTTGTTAACTACTTTAACTTTTTATGCAAAACTAAATTATAGCCTAAAACACGTCACAAAAACAACAAAACCAGGAAAAACGTGAAGTTCAATACCCATTCGGCAAACTGTTATTATATCGTTAAAATTATAGAACAACAAATAATTATAGATCGTTTACGTCACGGCGTGTGAACATGGCATGTCTGGTTGCAATTAAAAAAACAAGATCGCTTTGGTTCGCGGCCATGCGCATAAATCTGATGTTACACTGGCTTATCGCGAAAACACTGCAGCCCTTGTTTGCAGATAAGATAGGCTCTTCACAGTTCCACTTTAAAACTCTCTGCTATTGCGTCCTCAGTCAATGTCAAAAAGTACATAAACTATACTATAAAATATAAACAAACTATTGAACTACATGAGAGTTTCTTGAACGTTAATTAATAGGCAAATTCCCGCTGTTTTAAAAACATTTTTTAACTGTGTCAAGGTCTTAAAAGATTATAACAAATCTAGAGCAACAAATGCTTACTTAGCGAGCTTAATTTTGTTTTTTTTTGTTTTTTTTATTTTTGCATTGTTTAATGCTATTTTTATACTAACATAAATTTTAAATTGAAAATTATTGAAAAAAACAAACTCTTCCACAAGTGAATTCTCAGATGGGACTCGAACCCACGACCTTTGCAAATCCGGTTCAATACTCTAACCACTGAGCAGCTCAAGCTAAGAAGTCTCGGTATCTGAGAATTCACTTGTGGCCGAGTTGATTTTTTCCAATATCTTTTTATTTAAAATGTATCATAAGTTAATGTTGTTTTGTTATTAAAATGTTGGATAGTGGTTGCAGGTTGAGGAGCTCGTGGCGCAGTGTTTGCGTGCTTGGCCTGTGATTGTTGAGGTTAAGCAACTTTCGCAATGGTCAGTCAAGGGATGGGTGATCCATAATTTACTGTCGCGAACTCCTCCATGCTTCGGAAGGCACGTTAAGCCGTTGGTCCCGGCTACTTTTGCAGTCCTTAAAACCCACCAAACCGCATTGGGCCCGCGTGGTGGGTCATGGCCCAGTGTCCTCATCCGTCTATAAGGTAGACCAGTGCACCAGCAGTGGGAACAATAAAAATGGCTGATGACGATAGTGGTTGCAATTTGAAAAAACAGATCGCATTTATACCGGGCCATGCATGTAAAGCTGATGTTACACTAGGCTAATCGCGAAAACACTGCAGCCCTTGTTTGCAGACGAGATATTGAATGACTTGAGAATTATCTCGGGTGAAACGCGTCAGCCGTCAACTTCCTGCCAGTTCAAAAAACATTATCTTTGTCTGCGGTATTAAGATAAAAATACCACCAAATTTTCTGTGTAAATGACAGAAGCCCTTTTATATTATAACAATTTTGTAGAAATTTTGCTGCTACTTTTAGTTTCGTACCGTACCACTATTATTAATTTCGAGAAAATAACGGCATAAACGACGTTTGCTGATAAATATTAAACAAGAAAATATACTAGAAAAACTGCGTTAAAAAAAACCGACTTCAAAAACTAAAAAGCAAAAAATAAGCCATTTGGAGTGAAAATGGCTTATTTTTGCTTTTTAGATTTTGAAGTCGGTTTTTTTTTAACGCAGTTTTTTTTTTACTTTTTAGTGTCTATAATAGGCTGTTTTGTAAACTACAGCAGTGTGTTTCTAGATTAGATAAGGTTTCATGTACATTATAAACAAAATTATTGTAAATACTACATCGTCCAAGTCAACAATGAAATGAAATATATAAAAATGCTCATAACATAAAAAGTACTGGGTCAAACGAAACCAAATTTTTATGGGACCAATTGGCAACTATTCTGCATCGAACAAAAAAAGAATCATGGAAATCGGTTCAGAAATCTCGGCGTAATCGGTGTACATACATTAAAAAAAAAAAAAAATTATACCAACCGAATTGAGAACCTCCTCCTTTTTTGAAGTCGGTTAAAAAAGCAACTAGTCTCATGTCGCCCTGACGGGATCGGGGGACGGGATCCCGTCAGGGCGAACTGAGACTAGTTGCTTTTTTCTAGTATATTTTCTTGTTTAATATTTATCACACAAAAGTAGCATTGTAAAATGCAAAATAAAAAATTTATAACGACGTTTGCTGTATGGGAGCCCCACTAAAATATTTATTTTATTCTGTTTTTGGTATTTGTTGTTATAGCAGCAACAGAAATACATAATCTGTAAAAATTTCAACTGTCTCTAACTATCACGGCTCATGAGATACAACCTGTGACAGACAGACGGACATTATAGTGCTTAGTAACATTAAAGTGCTTAGTAATATATAGGGTTTCCCGTTTATAACTTTTTAATTTTGCATGTGATAAATATTAAACAAGAAAATATACCAGAAAAAAACAACTAGACTCATGTCGGCCTGACGGTTTTCCGTTTTTACCCTTTGGGTACGAAACCCCAAAAACACAGCTTCAAAGTCTTGGCAAATTAAAGACGAACGCATATTCGATCAATATCAAAAGTAAAGTACTCAATACACACTGCTATAACGTTCTCATTATCTGCAGTATAAACGTACTGCAATAAACGCCAGTCCAATATTGAAGTCGTGACTGCATCGCATTGTCGTGACAATCGCAGCAGGCCGCGATAGGCATTACAACAATGATTTGCACCAGATGTGATGTTACAACATCGCCTACATCTGTCTCTATGACCTATGTTAATAACCTGGGGAAAGTTGGCTTAATCGTACTTAGAGATGCCATTTCATAAAACTAGTACACATAAGAGTACAAGCATAAAACAGAGAGTGCCTGCATAACCTAACTTTGTAGTACTTACCCAAATAACTTCTTTGAATATTCATTTACGCTAAATAAATATTACGGGACGGGGGCTAAATGTACAGAGTGGCTTTATGCCACTGATTAGAGTCATAATCCCAACTAAAACGTTATGTGTACGTTATTTTACAGCTTATTATACTCGTATAATAATAAAAAAAATAGCCTTATGGAGTCGGTGCCAGCCAAGGCAATTAAAATAAAATCTCAAAGTAGAATGCCTCGGCTGCCACCGACTCCAAAAGTTTTATTTTTTTGCTTTTTAGTTATTGAAGTCGGTTCTTTTAACGTAGTTTTTTTTTTACTTTTTATGTCTGTAGTAGGTTGTTTTGTAAACTACAGAAGATTTTTTCTAGATTAGATTAAGTTTCATGTACAATAGGGGAACTTCCCGGTTGACCAGTAGTGTTTTTTGTGAAATCTTGAAAAGTATTAAGGTTAATGAAATAATTAATTATTAAAATATAATACCTGTTAATGTTTTATTATTTGTAATATAAACGTTTTCTATATATACGATTATAGATTGTACATTATAAACAAAAGTATCGTGAAAATAACATTGTCCAAGTTAACAAAAATGCTCATAAAATAACTACTGGGCCAAACTGAACCATGTTTTTTTTATGATTTTGTAATTTTTGCATTTTTGCAATGTTATTTTTATACTTATGGTAAATTTTGAATAGAAAAATATTGGAAAAAGTTAACTCGGCCACAAGTGAATTGAACCCGCGACCTTTGGAAATCCGGTCCAATGCTCTAATGCAGCGTAGAAATTCTCCAATACTTTTATATTTTTAATACGCTCTAGGCCAGCGTTGTCACATCAATGCTAGGAATATCCTTGCATTCGAAAGAAACATCTAACACCTGAAAAGATGTTTCTTTCGAATGCAAGGATATTCAATGCAAGGACCGGATTTCCAAAGGTCGCGGGTTCGATTCCCGTCTGAGAATTCACTTGTGGCCGAGTTAATTTTTTCCAATATTTTTCTATTTAAAATGAACCATGTTTTGTTAGGACCAAATGGCAACTATTCTGCATCGAATAAAAAAAGAATCATGTAGATGGGTGCAGAAATCTCGTCGCATTCGGTGTACCTACATAAAAAAAACCGAGGAGCCCGTGGCGCAGTGGTTCGCGCGCTCGGCCTGCGATTGTTGAGGTTAAGCAACTTTCGCAATGGTCGGTCACGGGATGAGTGACCAAAAATTTACTATCTCGAGCTCCTCCGTGCTTCAGAAGGCACGTTAAGCCGTTGTCCCGGCTGCGTTTGCAGTCGTTAAAACCCACCAATCCGCATTGGGCCCGCGTGGTGGGTGGCCCATTCTCCTTATCCATCCATAAGGAAGGTCAGTACCCCAGCAGTGGGGACATTAAAAATGGCCGATGACGACGATGACGACATAAAAAAACATAACAACAGAATTGAGAACCTTCTCCCTTTTAGAAGTCAGTTAAAAAAGAAAATGTATAAATATAATGTAAAAATGTGTGTGAAGTTTCATCGTAGCATCTTCAAAAAAAACATATAAAATAGCCTTGTTAAGGCGCTATATGACTGAAGCGAGATAGCAATGAGAAAACGACGCGCGCGGGAGCGAGTTCGATTTTGCAGATTAGGCGAAAAAACCACGTAATCACTTCGTAGTAAATAACTATAGCGATTAAAGAGAAAATGAAACTACACGAATGCAAAATATTATTGGTGTCCACGAATTAAACCAATTTCCAATGTAACCCCATTTGAGGATAATTGGAATTTTCGTATTTTTAAGAGGTCTTTTCGAAAAAGAATAAATGTCGAGGGAAAATCATAAAATCGTGTTTCTGAAACTTTACAAATCTAGGTAAAGGTGTGAAGAAACATATATCTTATTACCAGATTTACAACATCTGTTTTTCTTTATTGACACATATTTTTCTTACAAAAATACAGATCAGTTTTCTTTAGTACATTTTAGATCTGGAAATTGACATCTGGACCTGAACCAGTGTATAATATAGATGTTAACAACATTTCAACCTTAAAAAAGAATATATATTTAAACTGCTAAAAAGCTATGTGTAGAGTATGTCCTCTCATGGTGTGTCAAATGAGTGTTTTTTTTAATTAAAATATTATATTATGGAATTAATCTCTAACCGTCCTATTAGGTATAGTTTGATAACTTTTCCGTATAGCTACTTAATGCAAAAATTCTTGTAAGGCTGACGACCCAAGATAAGCGATGTAATAAAATCTTCTGGCACTCACATGTTTAGAAGTGATAATTAAAAGCAAACGTTTAGTGTAAACAATGACTTACCCAAACGCGGTTGCCATTTCCGCAGTCCATTTTACTCGTTCCATTTTTCCACCATTTCATTCCGATTTTGTCTACGATCAGTCGATTTCCTGCATATTTCTGTCTACTTCTGCTTAAAAATATTGGTAAAGTCGAGTCGGGGAACATCCCGGTAGGCCATGGCCAGTAGGTAGTGTTTTTTTGGATATCCTTTTCTCGAAAATAATAAGATTAAAGAAATAATTTAGTATTGAAATAAAAAACTTATTAGAAAAAATCAATCAACGGCTACTAACGGCTCAAAATGCCAAAGTTAAAAGTCAATTTGAGAACATTGACAGTTGTGATAGCTTTACCTACTGTTAACCGTACCTTAAAGTTCTTCATAATAATAAACAGTGTAGGTATATTAAATAAACCGTGACAATATTAAGTTCAGTAGTTCCAGAGCTAACATTTATCCTACAAACAAACTCACCAACTTACAAAGTGTACCACTCTATAAATTATTATAGATAGACAATGCTGTTTTTCAGAAGTAAAATTACAGAAACTACTACTGCATAGCAATAATAACATGCAAAAAGACGTATTATTCGTGGACTTATATAAGAAAGTAAATACAGAGCGCTCGTGTAAAAACTTGCACTACGCACTCTGATTCAGTTATTAAACGTAAACGTCAAAAAACAGGCGAAAAAGTAGAGACTTTTTTTAAAGATGCTTACGAAACTTTAACAACAGTAGGTCGGTCTTACATTGATGGGTGTGGTTTTATAATATAATGTTATTGCAACTGTATTACCACAAAATAGAGAAAGCCCAAGCAGAGAAGCCTAATATAAAATTCTTATAACAAATAGTTTAATTTTATTGTTATTGTTTTTATGATTCAATGAACTAAAATAATATAATAAAACCAAAACGGAGTATTATTATTAATACAAGCTATTTAAAATAGGAATAAAATGTAACAAAAAAGTCAATAGTGCGGATTCGGAACGCATTATGACATATTTTGAGGTATTAAATTAAAAAAAGTACTTTACCGCGCTAGGCCGCAAAAAGTGATTTTCTACGATGAAACTTAATTACAAAACCTCCTCTTCCGAGCGTGTGAGGTGAAAAGTATTTTTTTTAACGTACGTACTTTAATTTGTTGCAGGGATATTGTTAGATGTGTTATTAGAACATATAATTACCTCACTGCATAATAAAATAGCTTCAGATCAAGTTTCTTTACATTTTCAAATATCCATAAATTAAAAAAAATACGAAACTTTGAACTTGTAAACCTCGACTCTGAGTAATTCTAAAATGTTTGTGCTTTTTTAACTTTTTTTGTTGGCCAGCACTTTTAGAAAACGGTCCAGAAATTTAAGGAGCCTGAATGATCTCCTTTGATAATTGAATGACAACATAATGACTAATATCGTCATTGGTCATACATCTATGAACACATTCGACGGCATGTCGCGAAATAAGATCCTATCTAAACAAAGACGGCGTCAGTTAGCCTAACGCAGGAATAATTACAAATTTCATTGTTTTTATTTTTAAGTATGTCTTTGTTTTTTGTGTGATTTGTTTCAAATCATTTTTTTCTTTCTTTCTTTAATTTTATTATGTGTCTCCGGTAGCTTAAAACCTCAGAGTGGCTAATACTCTACTAAAGGAGAGAGAAATAGGGTTTCTTTATGAGAACTTTGTACAGTATGGAGGAGCAGTTATTCGGTTTTTTTTTCTATTATGTGGTTTATTATAAGTATAATATTATGCCAGTAAACTCGTTCAGGGTTTAAATGTCCAAAAAGAAATTATACATAACAGGTTTAATATAATAAAGGGCGTAGGTGTTACAGGTTCGATCATAGGCACGGAAAATAGTGGTACAACCTACACACAGTGTGTAGGTGGCTTTAAGAATCGGACTAACTGTCACATCACATTTTTGGCGCCAGCTTTCTCCCTGAAAAACTTCTCGTGACTCTTCATTGAAAAAAATATTTTTGGACTTTGTATCCAGTTAAATCTCCGCTATATTAGTTTTGGGACGAATGGAAATTTTCTCAAAACTTATCCCAAAATCCTTTTAACGTAAACTTATGGTTTCATCTTGATTCTGAAAAGTGCGATATGGTATCTCTTTGATCTCTGAATTTTTTTTGGTAAAATTGTTAAGTAGTATATTAAAGTTTTTGAAAAGTTGCTCTAAAAAAATTACAAAAAAAAAACGAAAACGGAAGCTTTTAGTTCTTTATTTGGTATGAATTTTATAGCGTTCCCGAGAAAAGTAAAGCTAAACACCGAGAATATGAGGGTTGATATTATTATAATTTCCCATTTAATATTAAAATAAAAAAAATCATACAAACAGACAAATTATCTAGCCCACGTTAAGTTTCATGAATAGGTAACTTGTGTTATGGATACTATTAGATAACAGATAAACATACTTATATATTTTTTTTTTTGTATACATAACATTCATATTAAACACCCAGACCAAGACAAATAGACATGTTCATGCAAACAAATATTTGTCTTGCCCGGGGATCGAACCCGGGACCTCTAGCGCAGAAGGCGGGATTAGTGCCTCTACGCCAACCAGGTCGTCAATATTATTTTAAGTATTAACTTATGATAAGCAATGGTTTATTTTATCGAAACAGAAGGTTATCGCAAGCAACAACGGAAACGGAACTGCACTTAATAGAATATTGTATAATCTGTAATAATTGATCTTTTGATTTTTCCGCCTGATAACGCCACAAGTGCCACTGTAATTGTTGTGTCCTTAGTCGTTAAGTATATTTTTCTTGCAAAATATGGAACTGAGAGCTCAACGAAGCAAAGAAAAGGAAAATTCTATCCAAACTCAACGTCTAACATGTTTAAAAGTTTAAAGTTGAGCTAAATAAGTTCAAAAACAGAGCTAAATAAACACTACGTGTAGCGCCATGTCGCTTACAATATTACTTTAACATTGCTCAACAACTCTTACTAAGGCCCGAGGTAATATTATACAAGTAATCTGCTATTTTGATGTTAATCATCAAAGCGACAGATGCAATAGCAAAACTGAGCTTGTGGTTATTACATAATGATGGTTGGAAGGCTGTAGTCAGGATATTATTTACATAATATAATATTGAGAGTAAGAATGTTAATAAACAATCCTTTAAGATACAAAACATTATCACTTGCGTCTGCGTTTTCCCAGATTCCTATATTCCTACTTTCCTACTAATCCTACTTTATATTGTGATGTTTGTTATTCAGTCATGCAATAACGGCTGAACGGGTTTTAATGAAATTTGGGACACAGATAGTAGATAGCCTGCAGTAACCCTTAATTCGACGCCGTACAGTATACTTCTCATTGAATGAAAAAAAAATTACATAAATAATAGACCATAAATACTTTTCTCCCGATATTATCACGGGAACGGGAGACCCGCGGGTAAATCCACGGGCGGCTAACAAAGAATCTTGGTTAGAAAATGCAGCATTTATTTTATCTTCCTGTTTTAATCCAGACTATACCTAAACTACCTGGGTACCACCATCCAAATTCATAAAAGTAGTCGTTTTTGCGTGGTTGAGTAACACACATCCAAACTTCCCAACCTCCAAACTTTCACATTAATATTACTAGGATTCTGTAATAATAACTGCATTTTATAAGCAAGATTATTAGTTATTACCACAGACATAGATCTAAATCTATGTCTGTGGTTATTACACATAGGTACTATCTGTTTTGTCTATGGTACCGAATTGCGATCGCAGGAAACCGCTGGCGCCAGTAGTCTATGCCTGACATAGACACTACAGCCATTCTCGGATAGTCTGATAGTTTTAAATTTTAAATAGCCCCCACTCGTGACTATGTTTATGCAGAGGTTGTTGGTTATTTTAATCATGTTTAAAGGGTCGAACCGACATCTTTATTTAAACACTGGGACCTGAGACCCATTGTGAGCGATGCTTTAGCGAAATGGTATTAGTTTCGCTCTGCATATACCTTTGATAAACGAAACCAAACGCAATATTATAGAAAGACACGGCTTACTTTTATACCGACTTCAAAAAAGGAGGAAGTTATTTCGCTCCAAATATTATTGCCCTATAATTACCGCCACTGCACAGGGAATTAAACCCGGCACCTGTGGATCTGGCACCTGTGGATCTGGCACCTGAGGTGTAACGACTAGACACTGAGGCGGTTAAAATTTTCCTATCATCCAAATATTCTCAATAATCAATGAGTACTTTAAATATGAACGTGGCATGTTAATCAAATGCTGATATCCTATTTCTAAAATATTTTAATTTTTTTTACTAACTTCATTTAGGAAACAAAAGCCTAAAGTACGTCTTGATTGGCATTGAAAATTGGAAACAACGTTACGTCTTCTGATCTGACAATAAAACCTTTGCGAGAGTTTAAAAGTTGAAAGTTTAAATCACCTGCACCATCTTTATTTCAAGTTGTATGAAAAGCATTATTACAACATTTGAAAGATGAAATTATTCAAAAGCAAACGTCGTAATCTAAAACAGACTGTTTACTTTTAAAATGTCGATTGTTCCAAACAAGCACGCAACACATCACACAATGATGTTTACAGTAGCGGAGCGGTATGAGCCCTTTCGACATTAATGTTATGTGATGACAAGGTTATAAAATAACGTTAACAACATTGTTGCTACAAAAACCAACCACTTTGTTTTTAACCTACCTATCAATATTTTAAAGTCTTAATTTGGAAGCCAATTTTCTGAATTGCTCTCAGGTGCATCTCTTTTATTAATTATCCAAAAGATAGGTATGGCATTATAGAAAGCAGAAAACTGCTTAAAAATAAGAGGTCATGATAGGATAGGAGCTTCATCATATAATTTTTGTCTTGTCTTAATTCTTTGAGATTGGTGCTATAGGTACTTCGTCCTTTTCCTCCACTCCACCACAGTCTAAATTTGTGCACAGAGAGGCTTGTTTTCGTGTGTATCAATGCGATAAGGTTGTATAGTGTAAACTTAAATTGCTCGTGACTGAACTATGGAGATAATTTTAGTTCCTGTAAAATTCTGTGTGCCATTTTTCGTGAGATGGACTCTACCCCTGTGTGGGACAGTCATACTTATACTGTTTAACAAGCAGGGTGTCTGTTACAGGTTCTTACGCACGTTTTAGTCTTTCTTTAGAAATCAAAACACATTTTATTTATGGTCAACATTCAAATTTCGAACTGACAAAGGACTTCCGGCCATGCAGCCGCGAGCAGAGGAAGAGTACTTCATTAAATTCTATCGTCGTAGAGTGGAGCGCTAACACTGATTTTTATTACAATACGGGCTCGTAGGACCAAGTTTAGTACTATTATTGTGTGATTTTTGTACTATTACTTCTTATGTTGCACAAATTATTCGTATCCTATGAAGTGGGACTTGCCCATAGCCTAGGACACATTTATAAAATTTATTCTATTCCAGTTTTTTTTTATGAAATCGCAGCACATTTTTCTAGGAAATTGATATTTTATCTAAATTTTGTTCATGAATAAAATAAACATATACCATGATTTATTTAACTTCTAAGTTGTACATAAATTAAAAGGCCTTTTAACGGTTTTGTTGAATTTTACAAATAAAAACTAAAAACCAAACAGCTGGCACTTCAAAGCAAAAATAACATATGTACGAGTATTTATCTGTGTCAAGTTACTCGACTGCAACTTAGTAGGTACGTACAAAATTATCTAAACAAGTGTATTTTTTCCGTGAATAACAGTCAATTTGAAGAAGCAGCCGGTATGAGTCACGCTCCGTCGTGACCTTCTTAAGAACCATCGGCGTCTAATGCCTATTTATTAGTGTGCATTACATTATCTATCATTGCATTGACGTTCACATGCACATAAGCAGAGCATTAATTAGACACTTTGTAAGAGGGGAACAGTTAAGATGTAAAGTTTTAACACAGATTTATAGGGAAGGATCTAGGTAGTGTTAGGACTCTTACACTAATTTGCACTAAACTTAAGAATTGCCTAAGGCAATTCTTAACAATCTTTAGACATTCATAATAACAATAGCTTTAGGGGTTAAGCCTAAGGCGCTCGATATTGAACCCGTAAGTTTAAGAATATTCTTTGTGAATTTATGAACGTCCTAAGGTTAGGGCAAAGCAATTTTTTTATTAAGATTAAGATAGATATAATAGTCTTAGGCGAGTCTCAAGTTTAGTGCAAATTGGTGTAAGAGTCCTAAGACCAAGCGTGGTTCCTCGGGAAAATCGGGATCCAAATTATCGCCAAGTATCTGTTAATGCAAAATTTCATCCATTCAATTAAGTTGAGTCGTTCACTTCTGATTGAGTAAAAACCAAAAAAAATCTTAACATTACACTTATTTTTAAGAACGTTATATATTATAGGCAGGACCCAGCCAGGTTTTCAATGAATACTTTCTGCCACCGATTGATAGTAATAAGTACTCTACATTAAAAATAGAGTAACACAATCGTTAATTATAAGGCTGTAGAATTCCTTATTTTTCGTTTCACCGTATTATAATTAGGTGCATGCGTAAATCGGCAGCACATTATGTGATTGATCACGTATAATAAACGAGCGGCCGATGCATTTGGTTGTTGCAAGAGGTGCGGTGAACGCAACACTGCCCTCCCTTATGGGGAAATGCTACGTAAACCAGTCCTTTCATACTCTTACACTCGTCGCCTCGGAAAAATCATGACCTCGCCATTTTATAAAAATATTTTACTGGTAAGTGTGCTTCTTTGCTTTTTCATGGGACTTAAAGCAATAAAAAAGAAAAGAAAAGTCACTGTCAAGGAAAATCATAGACAATTAATAAGAGAAAAGGAGTTTCACCCAAGTTCTTTTCGTAATAACACGTGTTGTGAGGCTCCATTTTTAACTCAATCTACCGTACAATTTCTATATATTACAAAATATATTTACTTGACATTGGCAAAATTCGCGAATTTTATCGCGAGCACGCCATTAATTAAAAAAGAAGAAGATAAAAGAAAAAATAAAACTAAAATCAATTAAATTTTTTGAAAAGTACAAACCGAAAAAGTCCTCCCAAGTCATAGAATGATCCGAGTCGGCGTTCGCTCCGTCCATCGTGCCACACAAAGTTGCGCTACAACAACTTTGTTAACGGTACCAAAACAAAAGCAAAACACCAAAAACGTCTGCCTCTATATTTACATCACTAAACACAATGAGGTTTTACTTAACATATTTGTTGACAAACAAAATACTCGCGACGATATCGGATGCCGCAGAGGACGGAGCGCGCGTCGTCCCCTCTCGGCTGGCAACTGCTGAATGAAAAAGGCCCTCTGTCTACTCCGACACCTCGTTCCCCTCCCTCGCTCTCCGTGCACTCACTTGCACTCCCAATGTTGCAGTCTGCATCTGCAGCGCAAACCCCATAACGCGCATAGCAGTGGGACCTTTGATAAGCGCGTTTAATAAGATTATAACGGTAAGTCCAGAGATAAATAATACTAGGCCACCGCCTGTTAACGGTAAAGAACTAAGTAAGCAGGTTGCTAGCTCTATTTCAAATAAAAAATCCATTCGATGATTCGACTATATTCGATATATTTGCAATATGATAAAGGTTAAAAATGTAATTGAGTTATTGAACCAGTTTACTTAGGTAATTAAAGAATGGAGATTCTAAAACATTTTACGCAAAATATTGACATAAGTACCTAAAACACCCCACGTTGCTAATAAAATAATCATTATTTTAATTAAAAGTAACAACAACACACGAAAGCTAAATATAAAGTTTTATTTATTTTCTTATTTATATATTGATTAAGTTACGACGACAGTATTTCGTAGCGCCTTAAAAATTAAACTAGCAATATGTAACACTATGCATTTAGATTTACACGACTTGATTCACTCTAAACTTTTCCGATTGCAGATGTCCAGATTTAGATCACAGACCTACAGTATAATCAGTTAGTTATTCGTATCCATATTATACTATATTATACTCTATTTTACCCAAGGTTGACTGGAAGAGATTGCTGTGTAGAAATAAGGCCCCCTATTGTATGTCTACTTCTTTGTCTTTTCTCTGTACTATTGTTTTATCGTGTGTGAAATAAAGTTTATTATTTTCGTTTATTAGATAATTAATAATATAAGTACATCCTTCTGCACTTCATACGCAAATTACTCAATGTAGGGATTTAGATTAGAATCCTTAGTCTTTACTCACACTTACGTCTTAGTTCAACGTAAATGTATTAGTTTAAGTGGTAAATTAAGCATCATAGCGGCGTACATAGGCACACATAGAGCATTGTTCATCCAGACCATAGATATATCGTGGGCGTGGGCTGATCGTTAAAATGGGCCGATCGCGATCTGCCTGGGCATATCACAAATATCACTATAGGTACGCCGGAGTTCCTTGATTTGACTATTTTAAAGCGGTCATATCGTTTAAAGCATAACGTTTGACGATACAGTAAAAGTTTGGGCAATTTATGATTTCTTTAAAAAATCTTAAACAGTACGCAAATGTTTAATAAAATACTATAAAATGAAACAGCTGGTTGTGACGTCGCCGTCGCCATCTTTCTCTCACGTAAACTTACAACTAACAGTGCGCACACGGCGCCACAAGCGTCGTGGATTGGAATTATTTTACTATCCGCCCAGCCAAATCACAATGTCCAGTCAAGGCCCGACATATCTCGATGTGGCCAAGTGACTAGTGGGCTTAACGACAAATAGGTTGCTCTCATCGACCTGCCCAACTTTTTATTAGGCACATCATGAAATAATTGGCCAAATCACGATATGACGGCACATCGTGATGTCAGTGCCGAAACTAAGGCGGTGCTGGCGGTGCTGGCGGTGCCCAGGTACAGGGCGCAGAAATGACCAACCCTTATCTGTCATCAAAATCTGAACCGAAAGACGTACAGTCCAGTCCAGTAACTATGAACTTCGGATCTTGCGTCAATGATCATAGGTATTACTGATATTTTAAAGACTTTGTTTATGATGTTGACTAATAAATAATCCAAGTTTGTGACCTCAAGCGCCGAATGCAAAAACCGCTAAAATTTGGTGAAAAGATTTTGTTAATTTAAGCCTTGAATAACTAGTTTTTGATAGTTACTACTACTCAGGGCCTTTTTAAAGAACACTAAAGCTACAATATGAGTTCAGAATTGTCTCTGTAGACCCAATAGTTTCCGAGATAAACCTTTTCAAAATTTAACAATATTCTAAAATACCGCGAAAGAAGCAAATGATGCCCAACCCATGGTCAAAAAAATCCGGACGTTGAAATGGAAGCTGCGATTTGTCTTAACAATAACTCTATCTACACCTGACGAGATAGCAGCAACAGTAGGAAAGAGAGTCATCATTTCTCTAACTGGAGGCAACTCCAACATCCACACCCTGAACCCCGGACCCCCTAAACCCCAGAGCAGGCCGAGTTTCGGAAAGGATATGGTGCCATAGACCACATCTTCACAGTGCGGCAGATTATACAGAAGGCCGAAGAGTATAATCGGCCCCTGTGCTAGCATTTGAAGTCTGAAAAAGGCGTTGGACTCTATCGAAATCCTGGGCTGTTCTAGAATCCCTATAACGATGCCAAGTCGATTGGCGATTTAGCCAAGTATTGAGGTGCCGGTACTGTACTATGCCACTACCATGACCGTCTAAATACAGATTGAGATGTGGGACAAGAAGATGAAATATACTCTAAATTGTTCACAAATGAGGATTTGCTTAAAACGATGGACTGGAAAGGACATTAATATCAACGGCGAAAACTTCTCAGACTTACGCTTCGCAGATGACATCCTCATTATATATAAACGGCCTATCTGATCCTTCCTAACGCATCGGTCTCCGGATAAACTTGGACAAGACTTAAGTTATTTGGGAACCGATTGCAGTACTTACTAGGAAGTACTTTTGAAGTTGTTTCGGAATATATTTACTGCAGTGTTGGGTAAAAACAACTTTGAGAAACTACTATAAAAGAAACTACTTCGAGTGTTAAATTGTGCATAAATTAACAAAACTACTTCGCCCATTCCACAGAGTCCAAAGACAAAAGTCTTCAATTACTGGACACTCACGGCGGGGCTGGTTTCACTTTCACTAAACCGCCTCTGTGGTCTAGTGGTACAACCACCGGTATCAGACCCAGGCGTCCCGGGTTCGATTCCCAGCGGGGGTACATGTTGTATTCGGTTTGGTTGGTGCTAGGACTTGTTGTAAGTCCGCCTGGCTATAGCCACCACCATCTTTTCTAAGTCTGACGCCATAAGAACCATGTTTACAGTATTGTTGTGTTCCGGCAGTGACAGATAAGATAGCCAATTTATCAGTGATTGAGGATTCCGGGAGAGGCTCGCTTCCATCTTCAGCCTTTACTTAACATCAGGTATGATGAAGGCTAAGAGTCTCCACGTTGATCATAAAAAAAAACAAGTTTGAAATCGCTCAGCAAGCTATGGAAAGCTATACCATTAGGCGGTCGGGGTGCAGGTGATCCGACTAAGAACTAATCGTCATAGACCACCGAATTAGCAAACTGAAGTGGCAGTGGGCCGGTCATATACGCCGCAGAACCCATAACCGCTGGGATAAACGAGTTCTTGAGTGGAGAGTGGAGACCACGTATTGGCAAACGTAGTGTAGGTTGCCCTCAGACTAGGTGAAACGACGATCTTCGCAAGGTGACTTACCCACGGGCCGCTAGTCGTGCTCAGTGGGGTGCACTTGTAGAAGACTATCTCCAGCAGTGGAAGATAATGGGCTGATAATTATTGTGGCAAATTTAGTCTACTTTACTACTTACCTACGTCTTAATTGAGTAAGTTTGTAGTTACTATAAAACAATTGCCGTAGTTACTATAAATTCTATACCTACCCAGTTTGACCGCTGTAATCACAAACTGCACAACTTACGGTAGTATGTGGCGAACAGGAGAGTCCTAAAGACGAGAAAAATAAAGACGCACCTCCTTGCTTGATTGCCCCTAGTGTCACTACTCTTTGCTCAATACTACTATTAGTGCAAGTGCAACAGTGCAAGTGACATGATGATGATGAGCAACGGATAATGCGATCCAAGTTGTTATAAGCTACACAGTTATGTGAGCATAAGAAAAATTGCAATAAACAAGTATTGGTTTCATTAAACATATAAAAACTCTTATGTTTTGGCGCGCACTGTTCATTGAAATAAAACAACTTTTACGGATATCAAACGCGCTATATTTCCACGAACTAAGTTGTTATTGTCCGTATTTTTAGGTTTTTTAGGGGTTTTTTGATTTTCCCAAAAAATCGTTTGATATCCGTAAAAGTTGTTTTATTTCATATAAAAACTCTTTTTTATTTTATGATTTTGTAATTTTTGCATTTTTCAATGCTATTTTTATACTTATGGTAAATTTTAAATAGAAAAATATTGGAAAAAATTAACTCGGCCACAAGTGAATTCTCAGACGGGAATCGAACCCGCAACCTTTGGAAATCCGGTCCAATGCTCTAACCGCTGAGCTACCGAGACTTGCGAACCACCGTCGAAAAACCACTTGTGGCCGAGTTAATTTTTTCCAATATTTTTCTATTTAAAATTTACCATAACTCTTTTATAATTTAGGACATTGGTATATAGGTATATTAAATTGTAATTTATTTTCTTATTAATGTTTAATATACATTTAATTTTGTACCTCACTGTTTTAGAGTATGTTTTGTTTTATGTGAAACTCCTAATAAATGATTAAGTACTTAACTTTACTTTAATTGTAACTTTGAATTATTTTTATTTTTTATTTGTAACATACCTTAATTAAAATTTTGTACATTTTAATGTGAAATATGTGGAACTTGTATTCTGAAATAAATGAATTACCTATTGTTATTATGTATTATAAAACAAAAAACATTAAACTTGGCTGTATACTTAACAATTTCGTTTCTTGAAGTTGACGGTTTAACGAATTTACTTATTATCGTTGTTTTACCGGCCCTGGCTTTTACGGATTTTAACCATAATACAATATTCGTTTTTAAAACGCTCTTTCTTATGTATTTAATATTATTCTTTTAAGTTAAGGCAATCTTAACCCGAACTAAAGTTCTTTTGAAAATTAAATCTAAAAAAATAACAAACGATTGCACAAGAAATTACCAGACGGTAAAATAACGGTAAGCCAGTCATGAGCATTGATCGGTTGACTTTAACAACATGGCGCTTTACTAATCAGTTGTTATGTATTGTGTAATTTTTGTGTTTATTACTTGAACTACGTCCAAATTACTCTTTACCATATGTTTTTTTTCTATATCATTTTGCAAGGAACATTTCAATAATAACTTAACAAGTTCCTTCTTAGTGTATTGGATAAAAACTTAATAGGTATTACTGGTATGTGTTTTGTTGTATAATATTTTATTCGATTAGAACGATTTACGGTCACATTTTATCACACGTTGCCTTTGATTCAATTAGATATTGCAGTTCCTTTCTTTATTTATACTAGTATTGCCCGTGATTACACTAGACAGGTGTGTTTACCGGTTTGTGTTTTTTAGTTATTTGCCAACGTTTTTTCCCACATTACAGCGAATATCTAGATGTTTTATGATGCCTCGTCGTGGTACAGAAGTGGCACAATTGCCAATGCCTGCTAAGAAAAAGAGCAAGGTCTTAGAAGAACCGTCGAGCCTAGAAGTCAGTTTTTGCGATGATGAGGCATTACCTCCCGGAATAGTGTTTTCGGACATACAACAGAAGAAATGGAGGATTGGAAAGCCAATAGGTATTAATTTAACATTTTCCACCACCCAAATCGGCTTCATGACCAATCCTTATCTAATTTTAAACTTAGATTTGTTAACCATAAAAGTGAAAGTTCATCTTTATTCCAGTTTAGGTACATTTGTTATTAGAGCTATTACTCACAATTTTTGTTAATACTACACATACCCATTTAGACTTTCACACGGTAGTTTTTTTTTTATTAAATCTTTCATATTTTTAACAGGAAGAGGCAGTTTTGGTCGTATTTATCTTGCATCAGATGAAGTTGACAAAGAAGTTACTAAGTTGAATGCAAGATACGTTGTGAAGATAGAACCACATACAAATGGACCTTTATTTGTTGAAATTCACTGTCTGATTAGATCTGCTCAAGCTGCTAAAGGTATTTTTTTTTATTTTTACTATCAATGTTACAAAGCTAAAGAATATTTGATAAATGTATTATTGTTGAAGCCTAGATTGTTAAAAATTCTACTACCACAACCGTGTCCACAAATACGTCACCTCGTAATTTACATATATAATTCCATTTTTATTACTTTGCAGTAAAATCTTGGCGGCAACAAATGAAACAAAAGCGTTTGGGTATGCCAATCTACATTGCCAGTGGATCCTTCACTGATGAAACCACTGGAGTTAAATACAGATTTCTTGTCCTTCCCCGCTTCGACATTGATCTACAGAAAATAATTGCCAGAACCAAGGTTCTGGACCTAAAGAATGTACTTGTTTTAGCCATTCAAATACTAGATGTTTTGGAATACTTACACAATCAAGGTTACACACATTCGGATATAAAAAGCTCAAATCTTATGTTAGGTTTTGATGGCATGAAACTTGGTAAAGTTCCAGCAATGAAGCCCACACCATCATTCCAGAAAGACACTAAAGAAGTTACCGTTTTAAATGGGAAGCAAAGAAGAGTCAAAACCGGTAAAAACAGAACATCTAATTACTATGATGATGAAGATTTTGTTGTGAGAGACTATAAGAGTTCCAGCCCCTCAGAAACCAGCAGTAATGACAAAAGACTGGCTAATGTCAAAAAGAAGTTGAGGAAAATACTTTCAGACAGAGACAGTCGAACTCTGCATAGACATCATGCTTTCAACCTGAGACAACTCTCAAACTATGTTAACTATGAAGATTTGAATAGTTCAGTATGCTCCGACCAGTCATATCAAAAACTACTTGATGACTTTGGAAATAATCTCATTATGTCCTCTGATGAATTTTGTAATGAATCAAACAAACATCCTAGTGCCGAGATAACAAACTTAAATGAATTGTTCAAAGAGGCAATATTATCACAATCTAATGGACAAATATACCTATTGGATTACGGTTTAGCTTCAAAGTTTTTAGATTCAGATGGGAAGCATAAAGAGTTTGGTATGGATGCAAGAAAAGCTCATGATGGTACATTGGAATACAGCTCGAGAGATTCTCATATTGGAGCACACTCACGAAGATCTGACTTGGAAACTTTAGGATATAACCTTCTTGATTGGTTGACAGGCACTCTGCCTTGGAAAACATCAGAGGTTTTAGCTGAACCAGATTTAGTTCATGCTCTCAAGAAAAATTTTATGAGTGATATAAAGCTGTTGCTAAAAACCTGCTTCAAGACTGAATTTTATCCTCAATTCATGGAAAAATATCTGGAATATGTCACTAGCCTAGATTTTGCTGAAATACCTGATTATGACTACTGCAGAAGTCTCTTTAAAAGTGAATTACTTAAAAATGGTTATGACAAAGATATCTGCCTAAACTTTGCTGATTCATCTATGTCGGCTATGAACCGTAACAAACTTTTTTGTTCAAAAAGATTTGCTAAGAAGAACACATCTCGAGACTTTATTGCCCGAAACGGAATCAAGAAAAATTTTGAAAGAGAGAATGTATACTCCTTAGAAAATGATTTAAAATTAGAGTTACTGAAACAAACACTAAACTCTTCTAGTGATGGAACACGGAAACCGTGTGCATCAAGAAACTTTTTCATATCTGATGCTGATCTAGTAGCAAGACTGAAAAAATCTCTAATGCCACATGGCATATTTGGTAAAAAGCTATCTCCTAAAAACTTACGTTCAAAAAAGAAAACAATCCAAAAACGTAGAGGAGTAAAGAGACACAGAAGCAGCATTGGCAAGTTTGGAAATTTTATGGGTTCTGCAAGACAGTTTACCTGGGCAGAAATTTTAGCTGGCAACCCAGAAGACATTATCAGGAAGGAACGCAATGTTACCTCAAGTGATGACAATGATGATGATGAAAATACCTGTAAGTATAGAATTCGGAAACTATCCAATGCTTCATCAGAAAGCAATACTGATAATGTACAATCACCACTTATGCAGAAAGACTATTTACAAGGACTGAATCCCACATATGCTATGAAGGAAGTGATTGCATGCCTAAAGAAACGAGCATCAGGGAAGTGTATTAAAGAACCTGAAGAAGATACTCATGGTCTAGAAGGATATACATCAGCTATGGTCAAAATATACAGAATGAAAGAAAAAAGAGAGGCAAAGGAAAAGTTGGAAGCGGCAAAACAAAATAGTTCTGCAAAGAAAGAAGTGAATTCAAAACCAAGATGTACTAGATCTAGAAAAAAGGTTGTCGAACCAACTATGGCCAAAGATGCACCAGTTACAAGGAATACTAGGAAAAAATATTCTAGTGAAAGCAGTAATGAAAAATCGGATACAGACATTGAAACAAACAATAATAAATGCAAACTGAAAACTAAGAATAATAAACCAGCTGGGAAGAAGACAGTTCAAATAATTGAAGACGCAAAACCGCAAGTGAAACCAAGTAAGTTATAAATCATATTATCATACTAATGATATAATGTGCGAAAGTCCATCCTCATGTTAGTTAGTAGGGTTGGTCCACACCTGTCAGCAATCGCCTTTTTCCGTCGCCGTGTTCCAACCCTTACTCAAAAACTACTAAACTGATTTGGATAAAATTCTGGCACTCAGATAATATGTAGCCTGGATTAAGGTACAGGATACTTATCCCGGTATTCTCACGGGAACCACGTCGGAAGCCGGTAGTCTTATATATAAAAAACTCTTTCCATAGAGCAGACCTGCCTTAGGTCTGCTCTATGGTCGTGGTATAACAACCCCCGGGGGTCAAACGCAGGGGTCCCGAGTTCGATTCCCAGCGGGGGTACATATTGTATTCGGTTTGGTTGGTGGTAGGACTTGTTGTAAGTCCGTCTGGCTGGCTACCACCGTTGACGCCACTGACGCCATAACAACGTTTTCAGCATTGTTGGGTTCCGGCAGTTAGAGATAAGATAGCCAGTTCCTCAGTGATGAGGATTCCGGGATTCGGCCTTATCAATATTTAACATCAGGTATGATGAAGGCTAAGAGTCTCCCCGTTGTTCACTAACAATTAAACCTGACTCTTCACATAGTATATCTGGGAACACTTACCAATAAAATGTCAGTTTTTTTGCCGACAAAATTCTGTAAATTATCTGATTCTCACACACAGTAGACTTACCAATTATTCACAGTCTGTAGTCCCCTCTAGCGCTGTCTTCCGGTGTAAAAGGGCGCTAAAGCAATTTTGCTTAGTGAATAATTTATTTGTTTATTTCCTATGGAATTTGATTTAGGTAAGTTTCTTGTTTTCAAAAAATTAAAAGCAAATTCTGCTACACTGTTCCTGATATAGTTTCTAAGCTGCATTGAAAATAAATAATTAAATGAATTGTTGGGAATTTACTTATCAATATTACATTAGCGTCCTTTTTTGGGTTCCGTAGCCTAATGGCAAAAAACGGAACCCTTATAGTTTCGTCGTGTCTGTCTGTCCGATGTACGAGTATGTCACGGGCACTTTATTCCAAAACTATGAGGATTACACAGTTATATATATATATATATATATATATATATATATATATATATATATATATATATATCCCGTTACTTATTGTACGTCCACTATGGCCATTTTTGCATATAATGTGGCGTCCACCTGCTTACGACGTCCAATATACGGACGTTAAATAGGAGACTGAGCGCAACGTTCGTAAATTGTCATGCTGATCATAGAAATGTCAAAATATGAAAAAAAAATTGGACGCCATTTTTGTTCCAATCTTGCTGTACTGAATATTTTCATAGTTCCGCTAATTTCGTCGCAAAACTAATAGCGCTGCTGTCAATTTGTGAATACTTTCATTCATGGCCGTATTTGACTTCCGCACAAAATTTGGAGATGCGATGTTGCCGTTCCGTGCAAATACGTTGTAAAAACTTGGTTGTGCTTTAAATTGATTTCGTTTCTGGACTGGCATGCCATTGCTACCGTTGTAACTCTACTTTATCGGGTACCACCGCTAGACTGTCAAGGCGCAACCTGCACGCGTAGCATGAGCGCACGGGACTCGACTTGGGAGTAGCTCGACAACCGCTGTCTTGTCTAAGTCCCGTGTCGATTTAGCGAGCACAGTTTGACAGCGGGACTCGTTTTATAGGGTAGAGAATGCCTTTTCTACCGCGAGAGTGAAATAATTGCCATTTTTAAATACTGATTATTATTTAAATATAGTAACACCGAACCGGTAATTTGCCGATAAAAAAAAATCATACATTCTACGCATTGGATGACTTGTTCCTGTCATGTTTGGCTATATTTTAATCTGTGATTTAACCAAGGCGATAAAGAAAAAAAAAGTCGATATTGACATGACATATTATTTGTTGATTGTTTTGTTTTATGTGAATTTAGTTACGTTAACTATAAAACTATCTTTTAAATACGAAAAAATATATATATAAACAAGAAAAGGAATGATATTGGGCAGATTTGGATGTGTAGTTGGCGGACAATAAAGAGAATTGTGTATCTTGTTCATTCCAATACATGAACTATAGATTCGTATCTCACTCAAGTGTTTTCTCATTATATTTTAGCATTTTATTCTGCTAGAAAGCTATTTCATCTATTCTTTTTCTTATGGAAGAGACTGCACAGCTCAGCAGTCTGCAAAGATTTATGAAGCACACGTAATATTACAACAAGCAGTCTAAGAAGAAGAAACCGTCATCTTGTCATACTTGTATGAAAACTCTGAAAATGCAAACTTAATACCTAATTAAACAATAAAATTATAAAAAGTTGTCATGTTATTTAGTTCAAAACTACTTTACAGTAGGGTCAGTAGTATAAAAAAAACCACCACCTTTTCATATTTTCAGTTTCATAGTGGCTTAGGATTTAAATTTAATTGAGTGTAGGAACCTACATTTACTCCCCTTTTTGCACAGGAAAGTACCTAATCTATCTCATTAGGTACTATTATATGTAGATCACTTATTATCAAACCATATTAAGATAATTGTGATGAACAAGTTGATTAGTTTTCTGCATCTATGTCGCAGGGAAATGATAAAAACAGGGATTAGATTAAATCTATAAAGGATTTGGTGTAATGGTGGAAGATAATAAAATCACAACTCCATGGGGTCATTTACCAACCCGAAATCAGTGATTTCATAAAATCTCTAAACCATTTCAGCTAAATGATGAAACAAAAACTGCGAAATCAAAATTTATTTTATGTAATATTAATTTGGTGTCTGAAACAAAGTTAAAGTAGTATTTGTAGATACTCTTTAGAATTGTAGTTAAGCGATGTAAAAAGTTCATTATTATAATATATATTTTTTTATCATTATAATCTACAACAATACCTATTCAAGATCTCGTACAAGTACCGCTAGCCAAAAATAAGTTTAAGCATTGTTTGTTACGCTGGCTTATCGAAAACAACTTTTACTCTGTAAGTGAATACTTAGACTACAAACAAGTTAACAATAAATTTTGAGGACATTGACTCAGGAATATGACTATAAAAATGTAACTATAATGTAATTATATTGTATTAATTTCTTTTTTTTTTCATATACTGACACTATCACGAGTTGGAATTTAATTAATATTTAATAATCTGACATTGTACAATTTAAATTAATATATAATTTTTGCATGCCTACAATATTTAAGGTAGAATACAGTAGACCACAGTAAACACACATTGTCATCCATCTCAATGAATCACACTGTATTGAGCAAATAAATGATTTCTATTTCTATTTCTATTTCTATTCATAAAATGCTATTATTTAAGTATCTACTTTATTATATTGTCTAAAATCACTGGAAACAAATATAAGTACCAATCGTACTCAAATAATTAAATGAAAAATATTGTTTTAGGTTAAATAAATTGTCTCAGCAGCCGGGCAGGGGTGGGAAAAAGATTTAATGCAAGTTACAACTTATCTATTTAATTTCACTGTAACGGTTTAGATTTTTGATCAAATCACTGATTTCTATTAGGGGAATGAAGTTGTGATTTTAGTAGTAACTTCATCAAATTTCTTAGAGATTTGATCACATTCCTGTTTTTTCATAAATTTTATGGGATACCTATCTAAGCATAAACATATCTGAAAAAATAAGTCTTTGTCCAAAGTTTCTATAGAAGTCCAGAGTTAATCTTACGAATATTATAAATGCGAAAGTATGTCAGTTTGTTTGTTGATTTGTTACTCTATCACGCAAAAACTACTGAACGGATTTGGATAAAATTTAACACGTAGTAGATTAAAAAAACGTAGGATACCTTGTATCCCGATATTCCCACGGGAACGGGAACCACGCGGGTGATACCGTGGGCTGCGGTGCCGCTAGTTACCTACCTAATAAACTTACCGTCTTTACTTACCGTCTGACCCACTGGGTCTTAGAATTATTATTATAAGGATGGCATAGAATTTTGCCCAATGTGTTAAGTTATGTTCACCTTTTTTGCGTGAAATTCGTATTGCTAAACAAGTTTTACAGTAAGTTTATTTATGGTCTTTTCCATGAAAAGGAGTGGAAGAGGTTGAGAAAGATCCTATCTTAATAATTCTAGTGATGGAATTCGTATTTCATGAACAAAGCAAACAATTAATCAACTTGTTTTCTTTCTCGACTACTCAGTGGGTAGTAGACAATATCTGGGACTCAACTGACATATTATATGTCAAGTGAAGATAATAAATGGTCGTCGTGCTCGCAGCAAAAGATTATTGTCGGCTCCTGACGTTACCTTGAGACCGCGATTGTTTCTCGAGTACGTCGTGCTCATGCCTCGCGAATCTCACTCTCAACCCGACTCAAATGACATTTGGGAGTAGATATAGCTTTTCTCGACGTCGTCATGCTACGCGTGCTGGCCGGTTTTGAACAGTCATGAAATAAATGGGGCTATTACCCATAGGTTTATTCATACTTGCTCATTGCACCAAGTACATATAATTTAGAAAAAATATAAAATAAAAGGGCATATCAAGAAATCAGCATTTATTATTTATGATAGGAATTGTAGGTATGATTAGTAGTCATTTAGGATTGTTACATTTATCATTAACCAAATTACCATGCTATAATATTATGATTTTTTTAAATAAATAAATACTAGCACAAATCTTGGGACGTAGGACTAGAACTTTGAAATCCGGTCCACTGCTCACCCAATTGAGCTATCGACCGAACTTTACCGGATTTCCAAAGCGATGTCAAGTCCCGCCTGAGATCAACTTTTTTGTAGAGTCGATTTTTTCTAAAAGGTTAGTTAATTTTCCACTATTGAAAGCTTTGTCTGTGTAAATCTTTATTAAACGCATAATTGTCAAATTTTCGGATTGTCACCTATCACCTAGTACCATTTCAAGCCCCGGATTAAGATACACGATTTTCCATTGTTCTTTAGATACCGATGTCCGGTTCGGATTTGATGAATTTACCTCTGTGGATCCAGATCATCATCTAATTACATCGTTATTTGGGTACACACTCGACGGTATTCGACCTAGGCAGCTTAAGCTGCCCGTGGATTCGCAAAGGGATTTACTTTCGTACTTCACAATTTTTAAATTCAGTGCCTCTCCATTACTGGAGGTTCGCCGTCAGCTCCACAAATCTCTCTCTGTTTTTAGCAAAGTGAAATAGTTCTTCCGCTTTTGATTACTGTCCAGCCCCCTATGTTTCTCAGCCATGACTATTTACGTCTACCAGCACGTCTTCTGCCGTCTAAAAAACCCAACTTAATAAGTTGAAGCATCTGATATCGGTCGTGTCGCAAAACATTCCCGCGACATTGCGACACGATGGAGTACTTTATGTTGTTGACTTTTTGAGTCTAATTTATACGCATCATGCGACGGTAATAACATCTCGAAAGCTTCGAGAAGTCTTCTAACATCCTCCTTAATCGTCCATGCTTCGCAACCGAATAGAACCATTGCTGGCCAGACATAGCACTGGAGGATTCGTACTCTGAGCTGGATGTTGATGTGTCGGCAGCATATTACTTTTTTCACGTTGATGAAGGCAGCTCAAGCTCAATTTCGACCCGGGACATAATTTCATGATCTGAGTCCCAGTCGAATTAAAATTATTAGGTATTATTTATTTTAAAAAAGGATGCTGTATTACTAAAAATATACTTCATGCGTTATTTGGCGTCCGTATTGCGACCTACGCAGATTAAGAACTTTCACGCTTATGTTTGATTGTACCTTACTTTTATTCTTGAAAGTAGTAACTCAGGTAAATAAACCTGCTAAAGTTGGTTAATGTGTACATGGCATCTTCATGACATGGACAAGGAACTGAGTATTTACCCTTATACGGACGTAAAAATACCATAAATATTCACACCAAGTTTTATTTGACGTCCATTAATTCCATTAGTAACTATTTGACGTACACTGTTGTTTTCGATTAATTTATGTTGATTATTTATTTAGGGCCCAGGGCATATTTTGATGATTTTTTCTCAGTTTATACAGAACTCAGTGTTATTAGTTAATTTTAAACTTGTTTTCGTGTCCTTACGTTTAAATACACATAATTATATGGAAGTCCGAATATTCTAAAACTTTCATACTGAATGATATTTGACGTCCATTTTTTTATATATTTTTATACTTAAAGATGTGGACGTCAGATTATCGGTAAAATTTCATAACCTACGATATTTGACGTCCATATAACATATACACTGTGATATGACCATGAGCATTTTTATTTTTATTTCCTTGTGCAAGACACACTACTTTAAAGGCATTTTTCGTTATACATTTTTTGTGAGAAACTCATAATAAGTAAATTATTCAAATATGAATAAACTTATAAACATGTGATTCAAACCAATTTCTTATACTTAAACAAAACGCCATCACAGCTGCGTAGCATAGTACCAAAGAATACTAACTATTACTCTGAGAAAACTGGCGCCGTTGCCCCGCTGAATACAAAGATTCAGCCGCTGGGCAAGATTTTTGGGCACGAATTTGAGTGCCGCAAATTCGTGGCTTACTGAGAGTGACGAATATTTGTGGTGCTTGAAGAATTGAGCTTGCTCAGCCGCGGCTCCATATCTTGAGGACTACCACGCATATAGGAAGGATCAAAGGTGCCTACACAGGTTGCATCCCAGTTTGAGGTACGCTCTAAGCACCAGCCTACACAGGTTGCATCCCCGTTTGAGGTACGCTCCAAGCACCAGCCTACACAGGTTGCTTCCCAGTTTAAAATACGCCCTAAGCACCAGGGCATTAAGGTCGCACCATCGGGTCTTGTACCATCATCCATGAATAAACCACAAGGTTCCAGAGGTAATGGGATCGAAGCAGTGCCGAGGGCACGCTTAATTATATCATTGATCACACCTAGCGATGTGCCGCTGGGAATATTCCCATTTCCAAGTAATTTACTCGTTGTAAACTTACGGGAATATTCCCAATATTCCCGGAAACTTTCCCAAAGTTTCCAATATAATATATTTTCAAGTATGGTAAAAAATCTGTGCTATTTATATTTTCTTCTTAATCCCACGGTTACGCAACAACAAGTATGTGCATGCGCTTGCTTGAGTCGCGAGGGGAGGGTCCCGCCGCGCCGCCCCCTCCCCTTTCCTCTAGTTTAAAACAAAAGAAACAGTTTACCCCAGTGTCGCTTTTATTGTTGAGTGTGCTGTGCTAGCTGTGTTAGTCATAATGAGACCAAAAAGTAAAATTTTTGATTACTTTCTACAAACTGTTAACGAACAAACAAATGATATAATATAACATATTATGTTCATTTTGTAAAATTGTATACAAATATAAAAATAACTACTAGCTTTGCCCGCGACTTCGTCCGCGTGGAATAGTGATTTTCGGCGGGGGCGGAACTTTTCGCATAATGTCGATTGTCCTAAAGTCGTTTGTCTTACATCAATTGGCATAATCATTAAATAGCATTACATTAATGTCACATATTTTTTCCTTCGCATACATTTTAAGTAGCATAACTGTCTAAAGGCATATTATTATGAAGCATAATAAATGAAATCCCTAATTTCATTTGGCCTAATATTACGCAGTATATTTTATTTGCCATAACTATAGAAAAACCTAATTTTATTTGGCATATTATAGGTAGTCCTAAAATTTTTTTATGGTAAAAAAATGATACATAACAATTTCTATTATACTTTTGGGTTAGGGTGTCGCAAAGGGGGTGCAGGACTTAAAAAAAATTCAACCGATTTTGTATAGATCAGGGACTTGTAAAATTTTCAAGAATGAATTTTATAAAAATGCGAATATCTCGAAACGGTGCGTCGTAGCTAAAATCTAACAAAATTTTCGAGCCCCCCTTTGACGCCCCCGGAAATACTAAAGAGGAATCCGACGGACATAATATGTCCGTCGGATTCAAATATAATATATTTGTTTTTCTCTCAAAAATTTTGGAAAAAAACAGAGAAGGGGGGACGGGGGTCTGCAGCAACAAACTGTAACAGACGTTTCAGGTTAGGTTAGGCCGGCGAAGCGCCAGAAAAAATTGTTTTTTCCTATAAAAAAAAACAACTTTTTTAATTTATTTGCATAATAGTCAGTGACAGAAACGAATCGCCTTAAAACCGACTCTACGCAGTCTTGTATGCCCTACCCCTAGAGTGTAATTTAAGCCCGCTTAGGCGCGGAGGGGCGAGGCGGCCCGCGATCTGAGGAGCAGGTGGTGACTGAAAACCATCTGCGACGATAAGCTTGCGTGGGACCGCCAGAGCCCCGCAGCGCCGGAGCCGTGACAGAAATCATGCATGCTGCATGCCTGCTTGCATGCTGCTTGTTTGCTTGCATGCCTGCTGCTTGCCTGCTTGCATGCTGCATGCCTGCTTGCATGCTGCACGCCTGCCTGCATACAGCAATTATGCTTAAAAAAAATAATCGTAATTCTATTATTCCTTGTGATTATTATGCTATAAATTTATATATTTATATTTATATTATGCTAAAAGTTTTCGCCCGAGGGAAAGTGATATTTTTCCGGGATTAAAATTAGCCTATGTCACTCTCTAGCTCGTAAACTACCCACATACTACAAAACACGTCAATCCGTTGCTCCGTTTTCACGTGAAAGACGGACATACAAACAAACACACTTTCACATTTATAATATTAGTATAGATTGTATGTCAAAAGAAAATACATATTACGCTGAACAATGTCTCTTAAGATACTATATTTGTATCTCTTATAGTTTAGCTGGGCTGCTAGGGTTCCACATAAGGTGTACCAGACCTTCGATATTTTTCCGTCAATAGAAAATGCTCATCACGCTTAACAATTTTCCTTAAGACCGTATTTGTATATCTCTCATAGTTTGACTAGACTGCTATGGTTCCACATCAGATATTGCGATCTTCAAAATAAATTATAGCCTATATGCTGGCGACGACCAATAGCTGTATAACAAAAAAGTTTCATTAAAATCTGTTCGGTAGTTTTTGCGTGAAACGCGGACAACAGACAGACAGACAGACAGACAAAAATTTCAAAAACTATATTTTTGGTATCTGTTTCGTTTAAGAAGACCCCTGGTGGGAGGTATTTTTTTCTATTAATTCATTTCAATGTATAGAATTGGATCGCTTACAGGTTTACTATAATTAACTATATGGGTATTGGAAATATTCCCGTAAACATTGGAAATTTACTGGGAATATTCCCAGGAAAATTGGAAATTTTCGTTATAAGTGATAATTAACCTTTGGCATATTCATTAAGCCTTGTAATATTGCCAATAGAATGGTTAGCATACAACAAAAAAATACTGTAATACAACACAAGCAATTTTCCCCTAAATTTCCGCTTTTGGGAATATTGCCGGGAACGCTTCTGGGAATATTCCCAATGTTTCCAATATTCCCGGGAACGGCACATCACTAATCACACCATGCTGATAGGTACGACCTGCGCTCTTGTCGCAAGAGAGCCCATGGCGTCCGAACTGGTGAAATCAACGTCCGGATTCTTTTTCGGAGACTGCTAGCAGTAGGGCTCGGCCAGTGACATCCGGACATGCGGCCAGAAGCTCTGCGTGAGCTGAAATGAGAGCTGGTGACTCCAAAGCGCTCTGATGCCCCAGTTCCAAGGGACACTCCTCTTCCGAGAATGAGACACTCCAGGGAGATTTGGCCTCCGACAAGCATGACACCTCTCTGTCAACGAGTGTAGAGCAGTTTAATAACTCGCTGACGAGTGAGAAGGTGCTATAGGCGGAAGACAGGAAGGCAGGGAGTGTGACACTAGAGGTTGTGCGTACGCCCAGCCCACCAAATCTAAATGGAAGAGTGGCTTGTTGCCATTGGCGACCTTCAAGTTGTAAATTAAGGAATTATGTTGTTTTTATTAGTATATTAGTATACGGATGCCATATTGTTATACAATTTCCGCATCGCATGATATTTGACGTCCGTTCAAAACCGAAAGTGATTATTGGGGCATTGTGTGCGACTAAAGTTTAGATCTTAATTACTACCTATGTCATTTCAAGTACAAATTGTGCTCCTTAAAATGTTTATTATATGTATATATCTACCTCATTGAATGAATGATTGAAAGAAGATTGCTGTTTAATAAACGTACACGTTTATTAATCAGGAATATTTTAATTTAAATTAGTTTTACTATTATTATAATATTGCTCATTTTAATCAGTTTATAGTGTACCACAGCTGTAACGGAACTGTAAGCGTGGATGCGGGGTAATAAGGCGGAGCCAGTGGTTGAATCGCTTATAAACAAATTATTACCTTTAAATAAAATTCTACAAAGCGGAATAGGTAATAAGAGTGGCAACGTCGCACTTTACAACGGAATTGCGTTAAGCAGGAGAATGAATTAAAAATGATGTATATCACGGGGGTTATGATAGCTGGTAATATGGATAGGAGTCCTTATTGGTTTCCCTCCGTCTGGCAATATACGTATATTTGTATATTAACATCTGGTAAATATTCAAAAAACTAAGTTGAACACTATTTTTGAAATTGTTAAATGCACCAATATTCGCAGTCATAGTTTAAAATAACTAACAAGAAGTAGTGGACGTTACAATAATGCGAAATGAAAGGACGTAGGATCAGTATTGTGATGTAAATATATATATATATATATATATATTAAGGGGGGGCTCCCCATACATGGAACTGAAACTGAATTTTCTTATCAGACCTATTCGCGTATCTATAGATAGGTCTTTAAAAATTACATTGAGGTTCCTAAAACTGCTAGGTTCTCATACAGTTTGAAGCGCTCTTTACGTCTATCTCGATATAGGCCTGTGGTTAATCACAGAAGTAATCAACTTAGCATATCGACACCTGCAAGCAAGAACATTGTAAATCAGTTTTAGGCAGTATTGAGGTAAAATGATATTCATACTAAGCAAAAAATTTTTTTTACACTTATCGTATATAAATTCGTTATAATTTAAAATCTGCAGCGTGTAAAGCGTCTCAAAAACATTGTATCTCAGACATACAATTATTCAACAATTTCAAAATTAACGAATATATCAGTTTCATACAATATTGATTGTATGTCGGAGTTACAATGTAATTTTACAAAGTATATGAGGACGAGTTTTATCGTACAATAAATAATTAAATATATACATATATGGCATCAAAATGATACAAGAGTTTGGGTCTTACCACGTTTACTTATATGGTCAAGATCGATTGGCATTAGGACTTATCCGAAATTGCTAAGATTTTTTTTTATCTTTGTCGTGCTCTCCTGTAAAATGCCAAAAACTGAGTTACCATGTTCTTGCATGCAGGAGCTACTGATTTCTACTGTCTCGAGGATTCTACTGATTTTCGTGCGACGTTTGAGTTTCCGTATTCCGTAAAAGCGGCCTTGCAGGTATAAACATAGCTCCGCTTTTCGCCTGTAGTACCGCCTCCCTAAGCAAGCGCGCGAGGGGCAAAGCGAAAAGCGTGCTATGTCTACGCTTGCAAGATCGCTAATCGCATGATGATTCAAAAATAGAGGTCCAGGTGCCGAATGTGTGGTACATAAGATCATATGTTTTATCTTGCGGTGGCGCATAGATAAAATTATTTGCCAGGAAGAGGGCTTAGAGTTGTACCACATCGACGAGGTCGAACCTTTAGCATTTCGCTGTTGCTCATTAAGAAAACCTTTTACAAGATACTTAAACCTACTTTTATTTCAGAAACCAAATCGCGGTCTGTCACCATGCCCACCAACAGAAGGCGGCTGAGGAGCAGTCGCCGTAAGCCCAACTAATCAGACTCAAATTCCCGCGATTTATAAATTTAGACATACTTATTTTAAGTCAAGATGTGTTTGCCGCCTGGAATGCCTATTTCGAACCGGACAATACTATAATGATATTAATTCCTCGTAACTATTTAAATTTTAAGAGACCCACCATTTAAGAATCAATAAATCCGAAATCTTGACGATATGACTTGTTAATTAATGGGACAATGAAACTGTGATTTTAAATATTTGTGAGTGTATTTAGAAATTGCATTGATTAATATAATTATTAATATAAGCATCACACTTCCTTTCTTTGGCTTCGTATTTGAGGCCTTACAAGAATAGATGTTTTTATAATTTGCATTTAGATGATTGCTAGTAGTGTTGCTATTCCTATGTCCGTCAATGTTCCACTATGTATTTGATGTAGATGATGAATAAAAATTGACTTTGTTGAATTTATCATGTTTTATTTTTAAAATGCAACAGGGTAAAGTAACATTCTGTAACATAAATAAACAGCATGCAATATTTTTTTAATTGACAAAAGTTTAAGAAATTCTGAAGTCTTTTGTTCTAATATAAGTTTAATCAAATGTATCAGTTATTAAATATACTTCTTGTAGGTATTTTAAATACTCGAAATTAGTTAGAGAAATTCACTCGCACTTTATGGAAAGAAGGAATGAAAACATAACTAGGAAATGAAGGTAGTTTACAAGAGGGATTCAAATCAACAGAAACAAACATTCAATATGTACTTACAATACAATATTTAATAAATAAAAATGTATATCTTTAACTATATTTAAATGGAAGTAATAAAGATGCATCTGATTCAGTGGCTACTTCGATAACATTATCTACAATTCCATGGTGTACATCAGCGTTATGAACTGTTGTGGTTTCTATTTGATCTGTGGGTTCATCGTTGAATTCTTGAATTATTGGCATATCACGTGAGGGCATTTGTGGCGGTAAAACTGAGGGTTGATCTTTATGTATTGGAGCACTTTCTATTCGATCTGGATAAAGTATCGACATGTCGCGAGATGGTAATTGTAAAACTAAGGGTATCGCTCCAGTTGTCACTGTTATTGTGTTATTTTGACTGTGCGTAATACTAGATTCGTTTAACTTATTGACTTCCTGTTCATATTGGCCGTCCACTCCTATTCGCATGTGTGGGTGGCTGCAAAAAAACATATCAGATTTTTATTCTATTTAGTTCGTCATCAGGGCACCAGTGTCCAGAGAATAGTCGAATATCTATTGTGTCTCATAATCATAACCAGAGACCTGCACCCCGACCGCCTAACGGTAAGCTTGTGCTATAGATTTTTCAAACCGTCTTACAAGGGCTCTCGCTGACGCTATCACTTTCAAACTAAAAATGCAATAGCGAATCCAATAGATGAATAGAAATATGTAGGAATATACATTTGATATACCTATCGTTGAAGTTTGAAAGCTATAGCGATAGCAGAAACTATACCGTTAGGCGTTCGGGGTGCAGTTGTTATCCTACTAATATAATAAATGCGGTTTGTGAGGATATTTGGATGTATAGATGTTAGGATGTTTGTTACTGGATTGCGTTACGCCAGCAGGTAAGTAGCTGCTAGAAGGAAACGAGTTGGAATGAATAATTGGAGCGGTATTTGCTATGAATGTAAGCAAAATAAAAAATTGTGCGCCATATACCTTTGGAGTAAAACGGAAAAAAACGAATTCTGTTGGAATAACGCTCTCCAGCAGGAAGATTTCTACACGAATGGTCGGAGAGAAATAAAAGATATATGTAGCTTATATTTGTGCAGAAATGTGGTCCCTATACTTTTAGCGATATTCGATTTCCTGCTGGCGTAACGTTTTGAAGAATCCCAGATCTCGGAAACTACTAAATGTGCGATCATACAGTAAACACATATAAGAAGCCCTTAATTTGTGCCAAATGTGCGAACGAAAACATTTCAAAAATATACACCTGTATTGAAATAATTTGGAAAACATGAAAAAGTTTTTAGGGCTTAAACTACCACATAAATAAAGAAACCAAAAATTGTAAAAAGCATTGGCCCTTACAAATTGGGTTGTGTTCTTCTCAATTATTCCAACTACCATAAAAAGTTTGAAAACCCCACATTTACGCGTTTTTATATAAAACCCATATGAAGGTAAAACTGACAATGTTAGGACTTTGTCAGTCAGCAGGATATAAATATCAGAGACAGTAAATACCCTAAACCAATAAATAATTAGAGCGGGTAAGAAGAAGACCAAAGTACATTTTATGTATATATGAAATTAATAATTAAAATCTAAAACGGCCGTAGATATACTGATTAACCGACCGAATTGGTATGGTCACGAAAAAGCGATGCGTTCATACATATTGACGACCTTTAATTCAATGCAATAACTCCGCGCGGAGTCAACACAATACATTTTTAATTGTTATTATATCTTGGGAATTAAAGTATTAATGTAGATTTAAATGCATACCTTGTTTCAGTATCAGTCGGTACTGTTGTTATTATTTCTCCAAAAGCATTATATTGTACAGTTTGTTTTAATTTTGTTGTACTATGTTTCTTTGGACGATAAACTCTAGTACTATTGCTACGAGCCGCTCTTATAACAATGTTGTTAGGATTATCATTAATACAAGATTGATTAGACTGATCGACGACTTCCTCCTGTACAGCTGTGTCGTTCTCTTCTATTCGCATGTGTGGGTGGCTGCAAATATATAAAAAAAAAACATTTTAAAGTACAGTCAACGGCCACTGGTTAATCTCGTCATTAGCCATTCTTAATATCTCCGCTGCTGGGACACTGCCCTTCCTTATGGATGGATAAGATGAATGGGCCATGACACACCACACGGGCCCTATGTAGATTGGTGGGTTTTAATGACTGCAAATGCAGCCGGGACCAACAGTTTATTTATTTATTTGTTTATTGGGCAGTCAACAAAAACATGTACTAACAATATGTAATAAATTACAAAATCATCTAATTTAATTTAATTTAATTTAATTGGGGTTTACGTTACTAATAATAGATTTAACAATTTCGCTAAAAAATAATTTCGTTTAATACGGTATATCGAAAAAAATTTACTTTTTATGAATTTTTTATTTTTTGCATTTTTCAATGCTTTTTTTGTACTTATGATAAATTTTAAATAGAAAAATATTGGAAAAAGTCAACTCGGCCACAAGTGAATTCTCAGATGGGACTTAGTACTTTTAAATATAAAACTATAGGACGGTTAGAATGTTACAAATCTGCTAATAGAGCAACTTCAAAATAAAGTGTACTTCACTTTAAAAAAAAAATTGTAAGTTGTTTTTTTTACAAATTTAACCATAATATAATTAATTATGATGAAAACTAAAAAGGAACGCGGAATTCGAGGTAATTTCGCGATAATATCGAAACAAAACTGACTTTGTGGCGAAACTGGTTCAGTTGTGTGACTAAATTTAAAAGCATAATAAAAGGAAACTGTAAGAGTAAGACTAATGCAAATTTTTAAAATTTATTATACTAATTATACATGTGACTTATTGATAAATCAAATAAAATTGCTTTAGTTTCAACGATTAAACACAAAATTATCGTTTTTTTTTAATGGGTATTCGCATACACGGAAACTTTTGGAAATAAAATATTTTCTGACGCCTGTTGGGAAGGGGACATACAGATTTGATGGGCTTCAACGTTTTAAAATCTTCGTAAATGTAATATTTAGTAAAAAAAACAAGTTACATATATATTAAATAATATGCTTATAGTGTTGTAAAAAACTCAAGTCTTTAAAACGTTTCACGAAGATTTTAAAACGTTGAATAACAAAGACAAGATAAAAACACGATAAACAGTTTCTAGTTATTAATAGTAGATTGTTTACCAAGGGCTGTATGACACCCATAACAGTCGAGTGTTTTGGCGCCCGAACGAAGTGAGGGCGCCGATAGTTCGAGACTGTTATGGGTCCATACACCCGAAGTAAACACTCTACTTTTCATTTTGAATATGAGGAAAGTAAAAACAAACAGAATATTCTAAAAAATTTTTTGTAAGGTTTCTACGATTTTAATTATTTTATAATGTAGCAAAATAAGCTGTATGGGCTTCTGTGCCTTTGCCTACATACCTTTGGTAAATAAAAGTCCAAAGAGATTACAGATATCGATTTGACATGACACCCCCTATTCTTTTTTCAAATTTATTACAGCCCTAGGGCCGCCACATATCACTTTCAACCCGCATTTTAGGCAAGTTATGAGTTACTTTCAGAATATGAGACATGAAAATTTCTTTAAAATGGCTTTGTTTTTTGGAAGGACCAATAAATATAATGCAAACACATCAAAAACACATCATGGCGGAAAATGTAATTTATTCACTGTCAGTCGATAGAATTACAAAGTCGAACAAAGAGTAGAACTCAATGACGTGACACTGACAGTTTTTTTTTACGCGGAGTTGCCATAATTGACGCCTTTTTTCGAGTAAAGAATATTCAATTGTTTTTATTAATAACCACCCGTGCATTATATAAATTTGATTGTATTTTTCTCAGAATCAGTAAATTTTTCTCCTTCTTTGGAAGTCGGGTACATAGACGTGGCCTATATTGGGACATGTCCTTTTGAACTTCCTTGTCCTGGGGTCTGTAAAGTAAAATTTTGCTAAAACTCATGCATACCTTGTTTCAATACCAGGCGGTATAGGTGTTATAATATCCCCAAAAGCATCATACTGTACAGTTTGTTTGATACGTCTATTTGATTTTGTAATACGTCTCTTTGGACGATATACTCTAGTATTATTGCCACGACCTTTTATCATAATAGTGCTGTTTGGATTATCAGTATTACTAGATTGATTAGACTGATCGACCACTTCCTCCTGTACAGTTGTGTCGTCCACTTCTACATGCATATGTGGGAAGCTGCAAATAAAAAAAATACGTTAGATTAACCTACAAATATTATAAATGAGAAAATATGCCACTTTGTTTATTAACCGACTTCAAAAAAAGGAGGAGGTTCTCAAGTCGAAGGTTTTTTTTATGTATGTTTTACCATAACTTCGCCAGTTGTTAACAGGTTTTTATAATTCTTTTTTTATCTGAAAGAAAATGGTTTATGTGTGGTCCCATATAATTTTTACGAAGATCTGGCTAGTAGTATTTTCATAATCTTGAAAAATATCAATCACGTTTTGGCAAGTAGTCGTTTACCTATATGACATAATTGTTGTGTATGAGCTGATTTTAAGTGTAAGTAACGGCACGTGATGTAACTAAAAAAACTCCAAAAGTTATATTTTTGACTTTTTGAAGTCGGTTTGAATTTTTTTTTATAAAATGTTTTTATTTGTTACTCTTTCACGCTAATACTATTGAACAGATTTGGATGAAATTTGGCACAGATATAGTGGATAGCCTGAATTAAAACATTGGATACTTTTTATCCCGATATTGAAACGGGAACCACGCGGATGAATCCGCAGGCGGCCGCTAGTAGGTAACAATAGGTAAAATTTAAAAAAGTTTTGAATTGCTTTAATGCTCTATTATATGTGATATTAACGTTTTTTATAAGTCTTTACTTTTTAAGATAAGTCCTTAGAAAATATCTTCTGGGCTACCGGGGAGTTAGTCCCATCTGATCCCCTGTAACTAATCTACCGATAATTTTCAACTCCCAACGGCGAGGCTTTTATCTATCTTTGCAACAACAACGCGACAGCGATAAGTCACGTATCACCATAGCAACAACCAGCCAGCGTAGCATGCGCACCGCGACTCGCTGTCGACGCTTATCTCGCGATGTCTGTCACGCTCATATCAGTACGGTGTGAGTGGGACAGACAATACGCTCGCGCGAGAAAAGTGTCGAGAAAGCTTTGTCGAGGTGCTCATGCTACGCATGCAGTTATATATATTATACGTAATAGCTCCGCAGATCCCCTCATTCGGCATTTGCATGCATGCATTTTATTGTTGATTGTACCACTGTACCTACCAAAAATAAGCTAATGGTGATCCGATGGGACTAGAAAATAACAAAAAATTAAACAGATCCGCCAGGGGATCGGTCGCAAGGGATCGGATGGGAATAACTCCTACCGGGAAATTCCTCGACTGTAGTAAATTTAAATGCATACCTGGATTCACTGAAAGGTGGTGGTGTTGTAATTTTATTACCGAAAGCATCATACAGTTCAACTTGTTTTAATTTTTTTATGTTGCGATTCACTGGAGAAAGATTTGTTTCATCGTTTTTTCTTTTAACACCTCCGCCTGGAAATAATAGTACAAATTATAAAATGTTATTGTAATGAATAAAATGAATCGGTGGACTAAAATTACTAAATTGAGCGACTAAAAATCAAGGTTGGGTTGTGGAAAAAAATTTTTTTAGCCGATCGGTTTAATACTACTCTATTTGTAAGAATATACAGGGTACTACAAAAAAAATTCAAAAGGATTCGAATTTTCTTTTTTCGAACCCATCCGCCGCTATATTTATGTGCATCTGGATTGAGGGATCCATTTCCATTTTTTGTTAAAATTTAGAAATCGACAAAATTCATAACACAAAAAAAAAATCACTTCTAAGAGAAGGAAGTTAGAACCCGAAATGTGGAGCCTTCAATTCACAAATTTTGCAAAAACGCTCTCGTTCTCGGTAAATAAGCTCTCTATTTAGGAAAGTTTTATACCACAAATTTGTCCTTAACTACTTTCTTGGTGGCGGGCTCGGATACGCCTCCGTTCCCCCATTCTGTTGGCGTTTTGCTGGGTTAAAAGGCTGTCAGAGTTAGAACTGACCTGCAAACATCTTATTTAATTACTTTTACCAAAGACTGTTGTCAATTGTTAATAATAACCGAAAAAAGTGATACATTTAATAGTTTAAATCACATTGACCAATTCACGAGGTCAGTATAAATAAATAATTGCATACAAACACACCAATTATCGAGCTCACGTTAAGTTTCATTAAGAACTTGTGTTATGGATACTGGATAACGGATACTTATATATTTATTTTGTAAACACCCAGACCAAGACAAATATATATGCTCATGCACACAAATATGTCTTGTCCGGGGACCGAACCCGGGACCTCCGGCGCAGAAGGCGGGCTTAGTACCCATGTGTCAAACAGGTCTTCGAAGTAATAATAATTACCGGTTATTATTAATAATTTTTACACTATTAACATTTACCGTGTCATATAATATACAGGGTGTTAAAAGACCCATACCGAAGCCGTAATATTTGCGTAGTGTACATCAAACTAAATAAGAATACATATGTGAAAATAATTGCTGGGAAACGACTTTTATTTTTCGTTTTAAAAAAATGGGTGTTATTTTTACACGCAAAAATACGCGTGCAACAACGTATGCGTGTCTAGAGGGCACGACTAGGTAGCCGGGATAAAGATTCTTTGATTGGTTTTAATATTCATTGCGGTTTTGTAACTATAAACGATAACATTTAAAAATAAATAATGACTTTGATCCTCAATAACTCCTTAACTATCAGGTTCCCAGATTTGTCCCCATACAAGAAAATGATTGTAACAATGGGTAGAATACGTGGTTTTCGTTTTCGTTATGGGTCTTTTAATACCCTGTATGTCTCCCTCTTACTAAAATTGTTACGCCACTCAGGGCCCGATCTAAACACATTTCTGTAATACCTTCTGTACTTATGGAAAGCAATAAAGTTATCGAATTGAATTGCATAGTGATACCCCTACGCGAATGAGGCGTATGTGGCTAAATGCATGTTGCTCACCTGGTTTGTTCGGGGCAGCGTTGCCCGCGCGCCGCGGCTTGGTCGGCATCGCCCGTCGCCTCCTGGGGGTGGTGGCGGGGTCGCCCGTCGCCGACGCAGCGGGCCTGCGCCCCCGCCCCGCCGGCCGCGCCCTGTGCCACCGCCCCGAGTACAGCACCAGCGACCGACCACTACACGTCCCTCGCTTCTTCTCACGTTTCGGACGAACTATCCTGGGCTCCAACTTTTTTGCAGCTTTCCACCTTCTCGAAAACGATTGTCCGAACACGGTGAGGTCACGCTGCGAGTCCTTTATCAAGCGTTTAGCAGTGTCGTCCAAAAAGGGAGTCACATTGTTCACTCTTATTCGTGTGTATGCGCAGTGGAGATCGCAGAGTATCAAACAGCTGTTGCAGAGGTGTCGCAGGGCTGTCGCTCTACTATTTCCCGCAAGCAATGTATCCATGGCTCTGTTTATCGCGGTCAGCGCCGTCGCTATACACTTCTGCATCTTATACCATTTGCCATCGTTCGCTGTAAACTTTTCTGGGACCATGTCGGCAATTTCAATGTTCATTTGTGGTGGTTCTATCAACAAAGTATTGTTTGGTGTGGGATAGCCGGTGAGAATCGCATTTCTCGCCTCCTTTGATAAACCAGATGCTAATACTGGCCTCCATAGGGTGCAAAGTTTAACGTCAAGACTTTCACCATAGGTGAAAGCAGGTGGTTTGTCTTTCTCATTGGTGTCTTTTAACAGGTCTGGATCCAAGATATCCGGCAGGTAAAGGTCCTCTAGTTCGGTAACTTCCATTCCAGGCGGTAGTGGTAAAGCGCAGATTCCATCTGGAAGCGTTATTACTTCATCCTGTCTGTTCTTCTGTACTTCATCGGAGTTTTTCAAATTGACCATCTGTACTTCATTGTAGTTCTTCAAATTGTCCATCTGTACTTCATCAAAGTTCTCCAGACTGTCCATCTGTATTTCTTCAAACTGTGCCGGCGCCGGGATGTCATCTTCGTCGTGTTCGTCATCTTTGACATTGTCGAGTGCGAGAGGGTCTGCTTCCAAAGGTGTCAGGTGGAATAATTCATCCGTAGCTTCTTCTAAAACAGAACAACTGATGTGTAACATTTGAAATAGAGCAGCAGGTAACAGCTAGTTTAATATAAACTAGCAAGTTAAGTAGCTTCTTATACCTAAGCCTAGCTTTTCTAATAATTGACTCAGTTTGCTTAGTACAGCCATTAAGAATTAATACAGGATTAATGTAATAGCTGCTTTGCAACTAACACTACATAAAACAAGTGGAATAATACCTCTTTCTTCCTTTATTTCTGTAGATTGATTTTCTTTTGGTTCTCTCCATTCTGAAAAGAAAAGCTTAATTTATTATTTAGATACAATTTATTCACATTAACTGCGTACGTCTACAATACTGCATTTAGACATTGGCACTGTTGGCACGAGTGTTGAGGCGAATGTCGAAGCGATCAAACAAATAGCAACTTTGCTTATGTGTAGCGAGCATATGTGTCGACGTAGGCTCGCTCTTGTCTCGCCTTCAGAAAATTCATCATAACGGGAGGAGTTCAACTAAATAATTATCTTTTCCCAGGGGGAAATGCCTGTCCGGGGAGACTGGGAGGTTATGTGGGACTTGAACCTACTAAAACCCCCTGGTTGTTCCCTCCACGCGTTGGCAGATTGTCGGGACTGGGGTGATAGTCACCGGGCCTCCGCCCGCGTGTATCTTTTGGACACTCCCAATGGGACGCCAACTCATCCTATTCACGGGGGGTCCTCCTACCTGTAGGCCTACCATGAGTTTTCCGTTCCGTTTACAGTACAGGGAGACATTTTGTATGCGAATATGTACAGCGCCTATGTGACGCAAAATAGGCGCAAAAAAGTCGTCGAGTTGCGGAAACCGCCCGTATTGAATGAAGAAGAATGAAGAAGAGAAGATGTGCAGCGCCTCTAGTGGGCAGTAGCAGAACTACGCAGATTCTCATACAAAACGTCTCCCGATTACTGTACAGTAAACGGAAAGAAAAACTCATGGTAGGCCCTCAGGACGACGGAATATTTAGTTCCGCCGCCGACCCCCATTCAACCTATAGAGCAAAACAGATATTATGTGTGTAGGAAAACACACAGCGCTGAGCAGGGTTTTTTTTGTTGTAATGGCTTTCTTCTGTTCCTCACGCTGAGCAAGATGCTTGCTGGTGAAGACACTATGACAAGTGTCATTGACGTTCGTCAAATTACAGCTTCATGACAAAGGTATGGCAGATCATTCAGCCTAGTGGTAAGTGAAAGAAAGTATTTATATGAAGATAAACTAGGTAAGTGGATATTATCTATTTGTTTAACCGTTTATCTAGATCGCGCTTCTTCAACTGTAATGTTAGAATGCAAAATAGTAATATTATAAATAAACTGGTATATGTGCCGGCAAGACAGGTTGCGACAGGAGATGCGCAGTGTAGTGACTGGTTTATATAGTTACTGAACATCTTCTGTCTCGCTGCGCGAGGACGTACACACAACTGCTCATGACATAAGATTTTTTTTAGTATAAATGCAAATAACTATACATAAAGACAACAAAAAAAATTACCATAATCTAAAGTTTCCGTTGGTTTATTCTCACAGACATTTTCAGGCAGTGCCAGTGTTGTAACAGCAATGCTAGAACTGTCATCTGAAAGAAAAAAAGCATTATTTTATTCTTATATACATGATGGCACCAGTCATCTAGCTAGCCAAAACTGTTTCAATAGATACAAAATAAAATCACAAGTATTACCAAGGAAAAGACATGGTAAGACTATTGGTGTCATTTCGGGATAAAGTAGTTTTATGTCTTCTGTCTTAACATCTCAACATGGCTTTGATTCAAAATGTGATGTGAAACAAAAATTAAAATACCAAAATTAAGGTACTTATAATTATGATATCAAATTAAATTTATTGACCTGGTAAATGTAATAAGGGTACTGCTAATATGCTCAAACGGTTATTACGACTCTTATGTTCCGGTAAGAAATGAATATCGCATATCCTCTTCTTCTTGTAGACTTCAATTTCAGTGAGAGTTTCAAGTTTTGCACCTACTATTGAAGCCCATGCCTTGAAGCGTTCTGGATACTTCACAGGGTATGGAAAGACATGCAAAGTGGCCCCTGAAAATATAAAAAAATGATTTTGTAAATACAATTCTCATATATCTGCTATGCCATCCTAGTCACCATACAACAACTTACTAAAATATTATTAATTATCATTAAAATAAATAAATACTTCAAGGCAAGGCAACATTACACATTAATCTGATTATAAATTATTATTACGGTTGGCCTAAGTTATTTTATAATAACTTACCAGGATTCTTGCATCCAAAAATACACAGGAACGGCATTGTTACGATTTTGTAACAAGCACAATAGCACTGAGCCACAAATAATATAGGTACCTAGTCACTGAGCGAGCAAGTTGGTAATCAATCACTAATCCACAAATTATATATTGTACACTAATCACTAAAAAAAGTCGGGTCGGGGAGTTAAAATATAGACGAAAAGAAAACAAAGAACTGTCAATGTCACAAATTCTTTTTTTTTTTTTTTTTTTTTTTTTCGTTCCTAAGAACAGGCTAGGGTCATAGACCATACTGCCTCGTCATTAGTAGGTATCTTTTCTTGAGTGAAGTTTTATAAATATAAATTCATTAGTTTTTATTAGAAAATCCAAGAAATTATTGGTCAATCCAAAAAGTCATATTTCAGTATTTTTTGTCATAGGTAAAGTTTTAAAATATTTAATTCATTAGTTTACGTAATGTCACAAATTCTTCTTCTTCTTCTTTTTGTGCAGTTGTACTATTAAGTATTCTGTGGTGCAGTGGTGGTGCCCTTTTGGATTTCGCCAATGTCCAGTATTTAGCTCAGTAGATTGTTTCTAAAGACTCATAGCATAGCTCCAACATTGAGATCTCGCCACAGCAAAACTCGCGATCGTGCGAAAATAAAGGTGCGTTTACACCGATAAAGCTACCGCCAATAAATATTACTTCGTTCGATGGAAAGATGGACAGTTGGCCCATTTTTTATGAGCAGTTTAAAGCTAACATTCATTTAAATGAATCATTAAATGATGCCCACAGAATTCAATATTTAACAGGTAAATTGACCGGTCCCGCTTTAAAAATAATCGCAGGCATCATTCCATCAGGCGAAAACTATTCATCAATTTGGGAAAGTTTAGTTAAAAAATATCAAGATAAGAGAGCCTTAGGTTGTCATTACATGTCAATACTGTTCAATATAAAACCCGCCGCTAATACTACCTCGTCTTTAAATAGTTATGTTGAAACTTTCGACGCTGCTGTTTCAGCTTTAGAGCAATTAAAAATAAACGATTTAAAGGATTTCATTCTTTTAAATATTGCAATGCGCAAAATCGATGCTGCTACCGCCCACGCCTTTGAATCTTTTATCAGAGACAAGGAAATTCCTTCCTATAAGGATTTCGTAGAATTTACAAAAAGCCAAGTAAAAATATTAGACCGTACCTTTGCGTCGTCATCGCAATCGAACCGCGCTCATACATCGGTGGAATCGCACCTTAATAACAATATTGCGAAACAAAACCGCGCGCGCAGTACCTACCAAGCACAGACGGCAGGGGTGTTGAGTCTTCTTCTTGTTTGATGTGTAATAAGTCTGATCATCAGCAGTTATACAAATGTCCCGTATTTAAATCACTAACCGCTAAAGGTCGTTTCGATTTCATTAAATCCAAGCGAGGTTGCATAAACTATCTCAGTTCGTCTCATACCGCTTCGCATTGTAATTCCACTTATACATGCAAATCCTGTAAAAAAAACCCCATCATACCTTATTACATTTGGAGAGTAGCAATAATAATAATAACTCGCACTCATGGCCACGACAAGAATCGTACAGTGGACGAGGGAAAATCTCTTTCACGCGAACTCATCGAGTTATTTAAGTCTGGTGGGTTTAATTTAACAAAATGGGCCAGCAACTCACCGGAGTTATTAGATGCGGTGCCGCAGTCTAACCGTGCCGCAATAGAATTTTCAGATAGTGAAGATATGAAGGTCTTTGGCCTTAAATGGTTACCCGTTCAGGATATAATTATTTACCTTTTCAATTTCTCCTACAAAGGAAACGTTCACTAAAAGGATCATTCTTTCAAGCATAGCCCGCTTATGGGACGTACTTGGATTCGCCGCTCCAGTTATATTATTTGCCAAACTCTTAATTAAAGAGCTATGGCTTCTTAAAGTCGGTTGGGACGATCCCTTGCCTGATAAGCTACATTATTTATTTCGAACCTTTAATGATCAACTGCCGCTTCTTTCCGCTTGTAAAATCCCGCGTCATCTAGCTGTAACCACTGGGTGCTCTACCAACATTGTAGCGTTTGCGGACGCAAGCATGAAGGCATACGGTTGCGTCGTATATCTGCACGTCATACAGAAACATACAGTGCTCGTACAAAACATGATTATATGTTCAGATTCGACAATAGCGCTTTCATGGATTAATTCCTCACCACATAGATGGGATATTTACGTTAGTAACCGCGTTGCAAAATGTCAAGAAAATCTAGATTCGCGGCATTTCTATCATGTCAGTGGAATAGAGTATCCCAGTGATTGTCTCTCTCGAGGTCTATTGCCAAAACAATTGCTCTCTCATCCGCTATGGTGGCATGGCCCTGCTTGGCTTAGTTCTTCAGTATCAAGCTGGCCGATCACACCTTTTATTCCAGAAGCCTGTGAGACGTTACCCGAATATAAAAATAAAACTTATGTGTGCTCGACTGTTGAATCTGCCCCTAATCGTATTTACGATCTCACGCAAAAATGTTCCTCTTGGAACAAAATTATTCACATCATTGTTTATATCCTGAAATTTTCAAAAATATTACCGCGTAATAATATATCCGCTTCACAGCTCCTAATAGCTGAAAAATATTTAATCCGAACTATACAGGGTTTTCACTTTGCTTTAATTAATGACTTAAAAACTAATAAAGCAATTTCTTCACCGCTCAGAAAATTGGATGTATTCATAGATCCATTCGGAATAATAAGAATAGGAGGTAGACTTTCTAATAGTAATTTACCATACGAAGCTCAACTTCCCGCGTTATTACCTAAACTAAACATGACCATGTTACTCACCTTTTAATTGACTACTATCACCGCCTGCATTGTATTGTCACACTAGTGTCAATGTATAAAGTTCTTTATTAAGCCAAAAATATTGGATTCTATCTTGAAGAAATGTAATTAGGCAACGTATTCACGCGTAATCACGCCTGTAATTCTTGTTTTAAAAATTCTCCATCTCACCTCAATACTAAAATGGCGGATTTGCCATCGTACCGCGTTCAAGAAACTAAAGCATTCGTTCATACGGGCGTCGATTATGCCGGTCCTATAAATATTACCTTATGTAGACGCCGAGGACAAAGAAGTCAGAAGGCGTACATTTGTTTGTTTATCTGCTTAGTGACCAAAGCGGTTCACATCGAACTAGCTTCGGATCTGTCATCGGAAGGTTTTCTTTCCGCGTTTAAACGCTTCATTTCTAGGCGTGGTCCTGTTTCGTATATGTATTCCGATAATGGAACAAATTTTGTGGGCTCTAAGTCTCAGATAAACGATCTTCTAACCGACTATCGCATCGAATGGCATATGATTTCGGAGGACTCTGGGAGTCTAATATTAAAAGTATGAAGCTTCATTTATATCGCGTTATTGGTTCTCAGTTATTTACATATTATTATTATTATTTATTTAATAATAACACAAGGAGCTTACAATTTTCTTTTTACAATAGTCCAGCAAAATCGACTAGTCGGTTTGTCTGTGGGATATGAAGAACTGTTAACAGTTTTGACTCAAGTCGAAACCATTTTAAATTCTAGACCGCTTTGTAATCTATCAGAGGACCCGCATCCCGAGCCTCTTACTCCCGCGCGTTTTATAATGGCTTCCCCTTTGACCTATCTACCTGCCGCGCCTATTTCCGAGGAAACTAAGACTCTGCGCTATAGGAAAGAACTACTGCACCAAATGGTGCGTAGTTACTGGAAGAGTTGGCGTTTAGAGTATCTTAATTCATTACAAGCGAGGCAAAAATGGCTTACTAATGCTGATAACGTTAGTCCGGGTACTATTGTAATGATACATCAGGATGACGTTCCCCCGCTCCGCTGGCCATATGCCTAACATGGTGCAACCCACAATAAAGGAAGTGTTGTTGAGATGTGTCTGTGTGAAACATTTATATACTTTTTCACTGGGCCCCATCACTTGTTATTTGATCGCCAATGAAATATCAACTATACAAATGATAAAATGTTTACCACATGTAAAGCTTCATCAATCATACGCTTCTTACTTATGTTGCAGATTTACTGAAATTTCTATCTAATAAATGTTTGATCATTGAAATGTTCGATGGTGATTAAATGACAAACGATGATAACACTTTTCACTCAAGGGATATGTGGCATAGAATTTTAAACTTATTAATAGGTATATTAATATTAATTATTTCCTTTTGAGTGCAATAAGTGCAATATTGTAACAAAAATACATACCTGGAAGAATAATTTACCTAAAGGTGAACGCGCACCTGTCAGCGCCGAAGGAGCCTCAGTCATCGCATTTTATGAATCTTTATATGAAATAGTACATATGGCATCGCGCACCTGTCCGCGCCGAACGATCCGCATTTTTCTAAAATTCTGTAGGTATACTGATTCCACAAGCTGGCGCGGCTGACGCGCGATTCGCCACGTGCGTACGGCGCGTACGATGCGGGCAAGTGCGCGAGGCTATGAGGAAATGCGATGACTGCGGCGAGTGCGGCTCCTTCGCCGCGGAATGGTGCGCGTTCACCTTAAGAGGGTTATCTGCATCATTAGTGTTGATTGATTTGAAGTTGTGCATTGTTATAACCAAACCTGAAATTCCCCAAATTATAAGGTTAATTACAATAATCATCAAATTAATAAAAATAATTATCATGAAAAGATAAATTAATGTCTCAAACAAATTCAGCACATACATAGTACTAGTGACTTAAAGAAATATAAATGAAAAGATAAGACTTTCCATTAACATAGCTGTTATAATAATAATTATTAAGAGTTGTTTAGATGTGTTATGCCCAAACAGAGCAATAATTAAGACAGAAACATATTTTGTCTATGTTGCTCTGTCTAGCTTATAGCAATCTCTCCAAATGCGGCAGGTGTGTCGGTAGCCGACTTTACTAAATCATCAAACTTGTACAACTTGAATTACTTACAGAATTTTGTGCAGTACATCCTTAATGTTAATAATAATAAATATTATATTTTTCACTACATACCTGCACTTTCATGAACATTTTCTTTTTCATGTCGATAGTCACAGTCCTTGTCAATGACAGTGAAGGAGCTGTCCTATAAGCGTCTATTACACCACACGGTATAACAGGCCGTTCTCTGCATTCAGAGTGGTTCTATTTCTATTACACTGCAAGGCAGATCGGGCCCCGGGCCTCTAGGCCCGATCGACCGCCCTAAATAGCGTTGCCGTACTTTTTCTTTCGACTATCGATATTGTTTTATTATATAGGAATACAGCGGAAGAGTTTAGTTTGTTTGAATCGCAGGAACTACTACATCGAATTAAAAATATATTTTTGGTTCTTAAATTTTGCATTTTTCAATACTATTTTTTTAGCTTAGTGTATATTAGGGCATGTTTTATTAGTAATTGTTTCAAAATTAAAAACAAAAAGTATTATGTAATTTATTATACTAAATATTATATGTAGTGGTATAACATTAGTTGTATAAATTCTTAACCGGCTTCCGTTGTTTTTAGTTCGAAAACGACTATTTCCGTTGCTCTCTTATTATTAGCTGCGCGTTGCTATTGGTTTTTGCTCGAATAATGGCGGACGATATTTTTAGAGGGAAATGTACGATACCGCGCCAACTTGACATCCTGTAGAATATTCTCAGAGCATTGAGCATTCATTCTTGCCTGGGTTCTCGAAACAGAAACATTGGTAGTTCGGTTGTAATTGGAAAGTTTTTGGAAGGTTGTGTAACGGAAAAGCAATACATCACAATTTAGTATTAGTCGGGATTATCATTTATTATATTATCCATCGCATCCTGAGTTCCTGGATTCCAGCATGGAGAAGCTTTCATTTTATACTTATGATAAATTTAAAATGATTTGACTTTTGAAGAAATGAAAAATAATTCCAACTCTTAGCTTAAATATTTTATTCAATAAATAAAATGCACAATGTTAACAATCTCAAAATTCGAGTAAGTAATAAAGATACAGCTGATTCAGATCAGAGCCTACTTGCGTAACAGTATCAATAGTTCCATCACAAAAGTCTACCTATCTTTTGGTTCCATGGTGTACTTCAGTGCTAGGTTCTGCAGGGCTAACATGCACGTCACGAGATAATTTTCTCACGCCATTTTCTCGTGGTGAGATGACATATCTCTACTTCTCGACTGTCGGTAACATTGCACTACATTTTGTCATGTCGTTCTGTCACACGTAGACTTCGAGAAATTTTCTCTTTAAACTGCAACATACGCGCCATATTTTCTCATAAATAATCGAGTTTTGACATTTAGTTTCGATTTATTTGTCGTCGATCATTCTGTTCGAAGAGATAGCTGGAGAAACGTAAAAAGTGTTGCGAAAAGTGGCAGTGCCGTATTACAATTATTTATTAACTATATATGAAGAGAGGTGGAATAGGCGGATCGAAAGGAAGCGCATACGAGACTTCTGCGACCCTTTCGATCTTCGCGACAGCGAGTTCCAGTCGCTGTGGCGGATCACAAAGCCTATGGCCTATGTTCTGCCATATACTGGCACTAATACGTTATCTGTGCCTTGTTAATTCTGATGCTGAAACAATAGGTACAATACTTAGTATACGAATGTACTAAGATTACGAATATAAATATTAAATGCGAGCAATCATACAATCACAAATACCAAACTATACTATCAAGAACTAACGAATATAATTATATACTTACTTACGTTTTCTTTTGAAATGCCATTTCAAAGTAAATACAACTACCTAATACGTACATCTTATGTTTTGGCGCGCACTGTTCATTGAAATAAAACAACTTTTACGGATATCAAACGCGCTATATTTCCACGAACTAAGTTGTAATTGTCCGTATTTTTTGGTTTTTTAGGGGTTTTTTTTTTATTTTCCCGGGATGATGTTTTTTTTTTATGCTCTTCAGACAAAGAGAAGCATAGGGACCCGCGTTAGAGAACATGTAGCTGACGTGAAAAATAGGCGCGATAACAAGTCTGCAGTGTGTGAACATGCTTTTGAGGGACCCACCCACTACATCAGGTTTGATAAGCCACAGATCCTTGCCAGGGAACAAAAATTTGTCCCCAGAATGCTGCGTGAGGCTATTGAAATCACCAAATACCCAAACTTCAATAGAGATGATGGGTGGAAGATTCCACCAGCTTGGGACCCTATTATCCATAAATTAAAGTCTCAACCCAAATCACGCACTGCAAGACCCAAAGATACGGTTAGCTCTTTTTGTAGATAAATAAATATAAAAAAGTAAAGGTGGAGACAACATTCTTAATTTCTTTATAAAGGTGGAGGTCGGCCCGCTTTCGAAGTTTTCTTGGCAGCTTCTTTCTTCGAAGGTCCTCCCAATTTGTGAACTGCCAGTAGTCTTTAGTTTTCTCTTTTCTTAATAATAAAGAATTAAAATAACAATTAAATCAAAATATCAAATCAATAATAATTGGTGCCATAGTAAATGTCTAACCGTATCCGAACGAAAATAAATTAACTTTTCGAGGGTAGACTTATAAGTAGCCAGTCATCCCGTAACCACGGCAGCTGTAAAGGTGCCGAAACGTCGGGAAAATCAAAAAACCCTAAAAAACCTAAAAATACGGACAATTACAACTTAGTTCGTGGAAATATAACAACTACCTAAATCAAAATAAACCAAAACCACAGCCGGACCGGACTTCAGACAAGAATGACCACATGTGAATGTGACGTTTCGGTGAAGAAACCGGTTTAAAATTTGACAATAGTGCTATCTTTGTCATTATTAATAATCGCAAAAGAGAAGAAACATTTTTATTTTTTAATTTAATTAACTTGACAACAAGACTATTGGCCTTGCTTAACATTTCATTCGTTCAATTTGTTGTGTGTGGGTGGTTTTAGTCACCATAGACACAAATAATTATCAGTGTTTTCATTTAAAAATAAAACTTGACGTTTCGTCATGAAAGGGATATCTCACGACGTGATGATTCTCTCTCGTGGCGCGTATGTTGCGAATTGCGAGAAAATTATCGAGATTGACAATTTTTCTCATCCCATCTCGAATTTTCTCATGGTCGCGCATGTTAGCCCTGCTGGAGTGCTTTCTATTCGATCTGGAGGTTTATTTTTGTGTGGATTAAGTATTGGCATATCTCGTGACGGTATTTGTGATAAATTCATGTTTCCAGCTTTAAACGCATGCCTCGTTTCATATATCAGGCGGTATTGATGTAATTCTTTCACCAAAAGCATCATACAGTACAATTTGTTTTGACTTTTTTGTACTACTACGTTTCTTTAGGAAAAATTGAGAACCATGGCCACGATCTTTAGTTCTAACATTATCATGAGGATTATAAGTAAAACTAGATTGTTTGCACTGATCAATTACTTCCTCATGCACATATCCGTCGTCCGCTTCTATATGCATTTGCGGGTAGCTGTAAATAAAAAAAACAATTGGTTATCTACAGGGTATCAAAAGACTCTTAACGAAAACGAAAGCCCATGTTTTCTCACATCGTTACTATTATTATCTTGTATAGGGGCCACATCTCAGAGCCTGATAGTTAAAGAGTTATTGCAGATCTTAGTCATATACTTTTGTAACATTATTACGAAATCTATTTCAAAATGTAATATTGAACTTTCTCGCAGAAATATTATAATTTTACAAAACCCCAAAGATTGTCGAAACAATGTTGCCATAAAATGAAAGAGAAAAAAATATGCGGCCCCGGGGCCGGGGGCCGCCAATACAACGCGCACACTTTGTTGCATGCGATCCATTGCGTCGTGTAATAAATAACCCCCGCTACTAATAATACGCTTCGTTAAGGATATTTTAATACTCAGTAGGTATCTATAATAATTGGCACTTTTCTTGAGTTTTTTGTGCAGTATGAGGCATTTTCATTTTTTTCTTAAATTTATATCTTATAGTTTCATTTAGATGGCGTTGTATGATGGAAGCAAATGCACGCAACGGAGTGTAATCATAATTTCAGATAGGCAACTATCGAGATCATAAAAGGAAATATACGCATACACATAATTTTTAAGAATTATTATTAGACTCTTATATTTTTATTTAGGGAAAAAGGCTTAAAAAAGAAATTCAAACCAAAAACCTAATATTTCGTGTAATGGAACGTAAGTAAGCCGTAATGACAGATAATGTAAGCGAGATAGTTTTATTTATAAATTAAACGTTTCGGCTATGTTGCAATAGCCGTGGTCACAAGCAGACTGGCAGGGCGCGGCATCGTCTGTTTGGGCGGGCTTGGAGATCTTCAGCCACCTTCAGTCCTCCCGATTGAAAATTTTGTACTTTTATTTCAACCGCTTCTCGTATCATCCTAGTATGATTGATAATGACGATCGGTGGAGAGGATTTTAGGATCATGTAACTCCATCCAATGATTAATTCCAGCTTCTAAAAGATGTTCAGCTACCGCGGATTTACTCGTCTGTCGATTTTTAACAGCTGCGATCGCAGAACGTGTCAAAGAACTTTGACACGTTCTGTGATGGTCCGCTTTGTTTGTCCAATGTATGAACTACCAGCTACAATCGAATTTTATACACCCGGAGTCTGAAAAGGTATTACGTCCTTTGGCGATCGCAGTTGTTTAGAAATTTGACATAACGGGTATATACAGTCTTGATAGAGAATTTTCTAAGTACTGTTCCAATTTTATCCGTTACGCCTTTGAAATAGGGCAAATATGCTGCCTGATGACTCGCTTCTGCACATTTTTCTTTTTGCTTCTGCCTTTTCCATCGCTGCGACACCTTGTACCCGTTCTGTATTAGTACCTCCTGAACATGAGCAAGCTCTGACTGAAGATATTCAGGGTCACATAAGTTATGAGCTCTGTTAGGCAACGACGTCATCACGGATTGATGCTGCAGAGGATGATGATGAGACGAGGCAAGTACCTGTCTGTGTGTGTGTTTTCGGTAAATCGAGTGAGATAAAGTACCGTCGACTTTTACCCTGCCTGATGTGCGCGTCCAGAAAAGGCAAGGCTCTGTTATTTTCCATCTCATACGTAAACTTTACTTTAGGGTGGATAGAATTCAAATGTATTATATATTGTTCGACTACCTGCTGACCTCCGTGGATAACACAGAAAATATCATTCACGTAGCTCTTCCAGAGCTTAACAGTTTGGGGTCCAGTAGCTAATGCTGTGTCTTCAAAATGCTCCATCAAGACATTTGCAATCACCGGCGCGAGAGGGCTACCCATTGCAACTCCATCGATCTGGAGGTAGAACCGGTCTCTGAACAGAAGTTAATATCCGTCAAAACAATTTTCAATCAGAACAATATATTCATCCGGTAGATCATTATCGTAAAGTTTACCCTTAATAACCTGAAGGCAATCCTTGAGTGGGACATTCGTAAAGAGTGACTCCATGTCGAAACTCACCATAATGACCGGGTTCCAACTTAATACTCCCTGCGAGATCCCTGAAGTGGTATAAATCTTTCATGAGAACACACCGTTGTTCTCAACTAACGGTTGCAGCTTGGCGAAACACGTTGCTGGAGTAGCAACGTGTTTCGCCAAGTCATACTTAGGCGAGTCAATTTGACTTATGATAGGGCGCAATGGTATGTTACTTTTATGTATCTTCGGCAGCCCATAAAGTTTGAGGGGTTACACGATTTTCGGTTTGTGAAGATAATTGTACTCGTCCTCCGTGAAGATGTCCTTGTGCTGGTCGATAACGGCTCGAATGCGTCGTGTGAGTCTGACCGTAGGGTTGTAGGACACAGATTTGTAAACATTAGTGTCTGACAACAAACACCTTATTTTTGCAACATATTCTTTAGTATTCATTACTACAGTAGCGTTTCTCTCGTCGGCTTTTAACACTAAAGGAGAACAACCACTTTCTATGGAGCTTTGGTACAGATAGCAAGTTCTTTGCACAACAACATAGCTTATGTCATTTTAATTGTTATTAAATAAGCATTTTTATTGTTTTTAACTGGATTTGATAACTAGTAGACTTATTGAGATAACTAGTGTTAAAATGTAAAAAATAAGAAAAAAAATTTAGGGAAATTCTTTCCTTTTCTTGTATTTTTTTCGTAATTTATTATCTAAAACACTTTAACACTCTTGGAAAACAATAAAAACAAATACTACTTAAGCTGTATTAACCTTCGAGCCATCTGAAGAAACAATAAAATTAACATTAGTCACTGATTTTATTTAAACATTTACAAACAGTGAAAACTAATGGCGCCACCTCCGCGCCTGCTAGTCCCAAAAAAATATGTTGATTGGTTTAAGTCAAATCAACACTTGTCATATTTGTCATTTTGACAAGTAATTGACCAATCAACACGTTTGACATTTGACGTCAGAATGACAGCAAACACAGATTTGACTACCGACAATGGAACAGATTACGAATTAAAACGATGTTTAATCGAGTAACGATTACGTTATTAAAAAATATTGTGTGTGACATGGAGTGACCATTAAAAACGTTTAAAAGTAAATATTTTAGTCATTTTAGGATTAATAACGAATATAGTGTTTTTAGTGCAAAATGTAACTGTTTCTTTATTTTATGTACTTAATATCGATTCAAATCTATTATTTTACCTATGACTTTCAAATTCAATTTGAGACTTATATTACCTCTTGACATCTTGCCTCAGAAATCTGCTTCCGCGGGTGGCACTTTATTACGGATAATCGTTTGCTCCACCCCTACTGCATTCTTGACAGGGTTAATATGATTTCAATTGCGATTAAAATCAAGTGTTTTTTTTTTTATAAAAATCAATGATTTAAATCAATACTTTTTACTGCGAACAAATCAGCTAGTGTCAAGGGACTCCCCCGACATAAACTACGGCGCGTATCGTTATCGCCTTAGCGTTAACGCTAAACGACTAATTAAGAATTTAACATTAACTCATTTATTTTACAGCAACAAAATAAGAAATAGATTAGGCACCGAGAAGGCAGCCAAATTAGTCTTCCTTTTGAAACAACTAAACTAAATTTATTTTTCGTGTGATTTTCGTTTGATTAGTGATTTGGTTTTAGAAGAACTTTTTGATTTTTGATAATTTTATAATATTTTTTGTTACATAAATAAGTATTAATTCGCTATTTAAATGTGGAACTGTTTTGTTTAAAAAAAATGTTTTCGGTAATTTTATTAATAATTAATTGTCATAAAAAATATTAATGTTGTTTTTTTTTATTAATAACTGACTACTAAAATAAATAGATAAGAATATAAAAAAAAAACAAATAAATCAGATTTAAATCAAATAAATCCGTTTTTAATTTTAAAAAAAAGATGATTTTTATCAACCCTGATTCCTGATGTAATATGTAAAATTCGCTCACTACCTCGTTCACTTCACTATGACAGTTTCTAATTAGTTGTTTCAACAGACGAACACTCGCGTTATTTAGAATCCTTTGCGAACGCGCGAGATCACTACGAGGTTTGATACGAACACACGTAGGTACCTAACACTGCACTATCCTGACACTTCGTTAAAAATATCAAAGATGTTTCCAAACGCGCTCGTTGCTTCCGAAGGAATTCTAGTTGTTAGATTTTCACTACGAACTCCGGCCCGTATCGATTGGTAATATAAGATTTTAAACTTTCGCGTTCCATTATAATTATAAATGAAAACAACGGGACTAAAACGCGAATTTGTTATGTAGTTTAAACAGTTTTGTTTGTAAAACAGAAATGAAAAAAAAAATGACATAATGGCCGTTTCTTTTCTTTCGAAATTTCAAAAGTGTAATAAACTTATTTGAACAATTTATTAGAGCCCAGCTCTTATTAAGATTATTGGCGCGTTAGGAAATGTCTTATTTGGAGTCTTATTAAAAAGTATTCTTTGCTTCCACTGTACAGCGCCATCAATCAAGTTCTTGAAAACTTTTTTTTTTAAAGAAAATTATTTATTACTAAGAAAATATAATGATTGTACAGTCAACAGCAGCTACGGCTTTTCACTTTGACCTTGAGAGCGCCCTCACGTCGTCGCTCGTAATAGCGGCAGTTTTCGTAATGCAAATGCAAAGCCGTAGCTGCTATTGATGTACAATATGTTACAAAACCGATAAATACATAATCATTTATGTACAATATGTATTTGTACTCATTCTGGTCTGGGTGTCGCAAAGGGGGTCCATAAAAATATCATTTTTTTCCAAAAAGTGAAAAAACTCATAGCTTTCGAAATAAGATAAAAATGTTTTTTTCTGGCCTTTTGGTCACAGTTTACCTAACCTAACCTGAAACGTCTGTTACATTTTGTTGGGTAACACGAGGGACTTCGCCCCCCGAGCCCCATTAGCGGGGGGCTTCGCCCCCCCGTCCCACCTTCTCTGTTTTTTCCAAAATATATAAAATTTTGAAGTTTTGAAATAGTGGGTGCCTTAAGGGGGTCGCAAATTTTGTTACATTTTAGCTACGACACCGTTTTCGAGATATTCGCATTTTTATAAAATTCATTCTTGAAAATTTTACAAGTCCCCGCTCCATACTAAATCAGTCAAAATATTTTAAGTCCTGTCTCCATACAAAATCTGTGGAAATTTTTATGTCCTGCACCCCCTTGGGGCCCCAGGTTAAAAACCAAAAAAAAACCAAATCCCAAATCCATACAAAAATGTCTAGAAATTTTTCTATGTCCTGGCTCCATACTAAAACAGTCAAACATATTCTAAGTTCTATCTCCATACAAAATCAGTTGAAATTTTTCTAAGTCCTGCACCCCCTTTGCGAACCCACCCTAACCCGCATTCTGCTAGCATAATTGCATACATACCTCGTTTCAATGTCAGGCGGTTTTGATGTAATTTCTTCACCAAAAGCATCATACTGTTCAAATTGTTTTATTTTTTTGGTGGCGCGATTTATAAGAGATAGTTTTGAGCCATCGCTAGGTTTTTGTCGTTTAACAGTGTTATGTGGATTATAAGTAAAACTAGATTGATTACACTGATCGACTACTTCCTCTTGTATATATCCGTCGTCCGCTTCTATATGCATGTGCGGGTAACTGTAAATATATAAAAAAATGGGATATATACAGGGTATTAAAAGACCCATTACGAAAATGAAGGCCCTGTATTCTCATCGTCGTAACTTTTATTATCTTGTATGGGGCCACATCTGAGAGCCTGATAGTTAAAGAGTTATTGCGAATCTTAGTCATATACTTTTGTAACATTACGACGAAATCTATTTTGATATGTTATTAATATTAAACTTTTTTGCAAAGAAATATTATAACTACAAAATCGCAACGAGTATCAAAGCACAATGTTGTACAATAAAAAAAGAGAAAAGAATATATACGGCCCCGGCACCCGCCAACACAACATACCGTTTGTTGCATGCGTTCCGTTGCTGTGTAATAAATAACACCCGTTTTTGTAAGACTTAAAATAAAAGATGCCCATCAATTTTATTTTTAATCGTTTTTTAGTCTGATGTACACTACGTATAATATTACGGCTTCATTAAGGGTTTTTTAATACCCAGTAGGTATAATAATCGTTACTTTTCTTGAATATTTCTTTTTCTGCAGTAATGGAGAAGATAACCATTTTTTGTTTTATATGCCAAAAAATTCTACAAAAAATTACAAGAATAACTGTGTTTTTATTGTTTTTCTATCTTTAAAACTGACCGAGACATAAAAGTGCAAAGTTAATATTTTCGGTCTAAGCCGCTGACCGAGCGCGATATCGTTCATGACGTCACGTCGTCCATCTCCGCGCGAGCAACTCGGTGAATCGAAGCATTTACCCGAATGAGCCCGACGCGCCCGGAACTTCTTTGTTTATTTTGACAATAAAAACAACATGAGTCCATCTATTAAATATTGTAGTGTGCCTCAGTGTCAAAATACGGCCACGAAAACACCCGAAAAGTTGTTTTTTCACGATCCTAGGGATCCGTAAATCAGAAAAAAAATTACAAATGCGATGAGAAGAGCGCATCTATTAGGACCAAATACGACAGCATCTTGTTGTGAGGATCATTTCGATCTAAGTATTAAAATACTATTTATACCTATACCTTGTCATGTGAAATACTAAGTAGTAGGTAGGTACTTGGTTATTGCTAGTAACTAGGTACATGTTTTTTAGTAGGTATGTAGGCACTTGATCGCAGTGTATTGAAACTAACGATGTATTGAACCTTTCGTTTCCAAGGTTAATGATCATTATAATTTCAAGAAGAAACATTGATTATATAAAACTACAGTATTCAATGTAAATAAACACCCAAACTTGGGTTACACAAGTAGATAGGTCAATGACCTAAGTCGTTCTTCAAGATTGACGTAGAGTTCGAAAGTTTGCGTATGTTTTGCAGTAAAATGTTTATAAATATGATCTTGGGGGTTAATATTTGATTATTTGTAAAGGAATGTGTAAATATATTTATCTACAAAATCTGTTTTTTTTTATAAAATATTCTGCCACCATCATATCGTGGACTATGGGAAGGTTGTCGGATTGGCCTTTTTCAAATCCTTCTTCCATTTTAGTTCTAAAACAATAATTTACACAATACACTTAATCAATCAGCATTATTTAAAATCAATAAATAACACCAGAGCGCACGAGAGCAGAGAACTTACCCGCGAAATGTACTACGGACGTATGAGGCGGGGTCGCCTGCCGTGCCGTATGGACGAGATGACGTCACACGGTACTCGCGAACACTGACGAGATTTACAAAACCTACGTAAACTTCCCACGCTTTGGTAATACAGCACCGATCGATGTGAAATAAAAACTAGAATAGTGTATACGATCTAGACTTTTATTCTACGCATTTAAAAGTGTAATATTGTAACCCTGTTATCTTCTCCATTATTGAGATAAAAATAAATATTTTCACCTCACACGCTCGAAAGAGGAGGTTTTGTCATTCAGTTTCTGCGTAGAAAATCGCTTTTTGCGGCCTAGCGCGGTTAAGTACATTTTGAGGTAGTAAATTAAAAAATGTAATACCTCAAAATATTTCATAATGCGTTCCAAATCGCACTATTGACTTTTTTGTTACATTGCATTCTATTCTTATTTTAAATAGCTTTGAATTAATTATAATACTCCGTTTTGGTTTTATTATATTATTTTATCCTGAGCGAAGCGAGGATTTCAAAGGTACAAGACGCTAAAAACTTTTCTGCCGAGCGCAACACACAATTTTTCACCTCACAACAGCGAGGAACATTTGCATTGACATATTTTTAGGTATTAAATTAAAAAAGTACTTTACCGCGCTAGGTCGTAAAAAGCGATTTTCTATGCACAAACTGAATGACAAAACCTCCTTTTCCGAGCGTGTGAGATGAAAATAACTATTATTGTACATACTCATACTTCTACAAAAATTGCATACTTACGTCGTTTCATTGTCATGTGGTTTTGATGTCATTTTGTCACCAAAAGCATCATACTGTTCAATTTGTTTTAATTTTTTTGTGCCGCGTTTCATAGTAGATAGTTTAGAGCAATCGCCATTTTTTTTTTTTCTAACAGTGTTAAGTGGATTATAAGTAATACTAGATTCATTACACTGATCGACGACAGTTTCCTCCTGTACATCTATGTCGTCCACTTCTACGTGCATATGCGGGAAACTGCAAAAAATATATTTATAGGTATATTTTTTTCAATAGGCCGCAATAAGCGTTCCGCATGATTTTAACTAAGTACGTAGAACTAAAGAGCGAATAAATCTATACTAATCCATACTAATATTATAAAGCTGAAGAGTTTGCACGCGGGCCCAATGCTGATTGAGTGAGTGGGTTTTAACGGCTGCAAATGCAGTCAGGACCAACGGCATAACATGCTTTTCGAAGCACGGTGGAGCTCGAGATAATAAATTTTTGGTCACCCATCCCGAGACTGACCGTTGCGAAAGGTGCTTAACCACAACAATCGCAGGCGAACCGCGCGAACCACTGCGCCACCGAGCTCCCCATTGTATAAATAACAAACCATTTTTGTTAAAAAAAAAAATATTGCCCCAAAGACAGTTCATAAACAAAAGTTTTGCCCGAAAGTCATTTAAAAACTATGATCATCAACAAAGAAAAATTAATTTAATAACTCAAAATCAAAAATTCTGTTTCGTGCGAAACGCTCATTACTCTGGACCCACACGAAGTATCACAATCGCAAAGCGCAGATATTCATTACTCAAATTGATAGGCGTATTTTATTTGTGGTAACTTAATATAAAAAAGAAATCTCACATTTCTAGCATTTAATTAATACATAAGTACCGTACCTTGTTTCAATGTCAGGCGATATTTTTTCACCAAAAGCATCATACTGTTCGACTTCTTTTATTGGAGAAAGTTTTGTTCTATCGCCAACATTTTTTCGTTTGACACCGCCGCCTGGAAAACAATAGTACAAAGGACAAAAGGTTAGTTAAGTGAAAACAACAGACAGGGTGTCGGAGTGATGCGAGCGCTCACCGGGTGTGTTGGGCGCAGGGCTGCCTACGGGCCGTGGCTTGCCCTGAATCGCCTTTCTCCTCCTCGGGGCGCCTTTAAGCCTCCTCGCGCCGCCCATCCGCGCGCTCCCTTTAATCGCCGGCCGCGGCGGGTGCCACCGCCCCGAGTACAGCACCAGCGACTGACCGCTGCACGTCCCTCGCTTCTTCTGCACTCGTTTCGGACGACGACGACCTTTCCTCTCCAACTTTTTTGCAATTCTCCACTTTTTGAAAAACGTGTTTCCAAACACTGTGTCGTCGCGCTGCGTGTCCTTTATCACCCGTTTAGTAGTATCGTCCAAAAATGGCATCACGTTGTTCACTCTTACTCGAGTGTGGATGTAGTGGAGATCGCAGAGTATCAAACAGCTGTTGCTGAGGTGTCGCAAGGCCATCACTCTGTTGTTGCCCGCCAGCAACATCTCCATGCCTCTGTTGATCGCGGTCAGCGCCGTCGATATATACTGCTGCATTATATTCCATTTGCCATCATTCGCTATAATCTTTTCTGGGACCATCTCGACAATTTTGGCGTTCATTTGTGGTGTCTGTATCAACCTACAGTTGTTGGGTGTGGGATAGCCGGTTACAATAGAGTGTCTCGCCTTCTCTGATAAACCAGACACGAGGAGTGGCGGCCACAAGTGGCACAATTTAGCGTCAAGATTTTCGCCATAAGCAGGTGGCTTGTCTTTTACAGAGCTGTCTTTTAAGAGGTCTGGATTTAAGAGGTCTGGATCTAAGATATCTGGGAGGCTGAGGTCCTCTGTCTCGTCAATTTTTGCTTCAGGAGGCAGTGGGATAACGCAGATTCCTTCAGGTAGCGACATAAATTTATCGGAGTCTACTTCCTGAAACTGTATTGGCGCCGGGGTGTCATCTTCGACGTCTTCGTCATCGTCAAGTGCGGGATAGTCTGCTTCAAAGGGTACCGTACATTCATCGTTTTCTGCTACTAAAACAGAACAACTGATTTGTTACATTTGAAATAGATACGATACTCTGGCTTTTATTTAAACGTTACATAAATAGCAAACTAGTCGAATTAAAATAGGATTGTATGGCAGTAAGGAGCATTTATCTCATTTTAGAATAATAGAACTAGACATATAACATACCTCCAGATGGGTTTGGCGAAAGAGGAGCGTCTGCACCTATTGGTTTCCTCATTTTATACCCATCATGGTCATGTGTGACACAGTAAAACTTATGCTCTTGCACTAAAACAAAGGAAATATTTCGAAAAGCCTTATTTTCTTGTGGTCCAATGTAATTTTGTCATATTAATGGGACCAAGAGGGAGAACTGTTCTATTACTATTTACGGTTGTGCAAATTTCCTCCTGTATGCAACGTGTTTTTTTTTTTAATATCAATTTCCTCCTGTATACAACGTGTTTTTTAATATCCCATACCCTTGGGGTTTTGATTCTTTTGATCAGACCATGTACAGTGCGACAGAAAAGAGTAGAAAGCGTATTTTTTTGGAACTAACCAACTACACTATATGGCCACACAACTTCCGGTTGTCAAGTAGGTAATTCTACTGTCAAACCATTAGCACCTTCGTACCTAAGAAGTGGAAATCGTGACAAACTCCAAGACGATTAACTAAATTTAGTTGTGGCGGTGCCCGTGATGTAACATAAAAGCTGTTTTTGCATTGTTTGGCAGAAATTCAAGCCGGAATGTTGCTTAGCAGTCTCAACAATGTTTACAGACGAATAGCGGATTTTACAAGTAAGTAAGTTGCACGACACGTTTTTACGAAGTATTAAATAGATAATGGAAGTTATTTCGTTAAGAATTTCCCCTCTTAAGTATCATTTTTTTCTTACCTTGGAGGACAGTGTCCGTTTCGACTGCTCGACCACATTGTCCCAGAAAAAAAAACCACTATGTCAACATTACGAAGGAATTTGTAGAAAACTAATAAAGAAAACCCCAAATTTGCAGAACCGATATTTGGAAAGTTGTAAGGGCTTAACCGTGCCCGCGCAGTCGAAACGTGGAGAACCGCTTGGCCACGCAGATCTCAGAAACGGGAGCTACATAGAGATCTCTTTCTTTTTTGTAAATCACTAATATGATTTCGCAGAAATTGTAGAAAGTCTTAATAGAGCCTTAAAGTATGTACTTTACATTACGACCTACACAGGGGCGTGCATTCCGTATAGGCAATTAGGCAGTGCCTACCTCATTCAAAACCTAAATAAATATACAATAAGTGTTAAAGTTATTTTATTTTAGTTTAAACTTCTATTCAACACTCACCCACTAAGATATTCCTTACGCTTAATACTGAATACCTGCCGATAGGCAGTCTCGAAATTGCCTACTCGAAACAAGCAGCGTTTCATACAAGAATACAACATATTTCGAAAAAGTATCGCTCAAGTATAAACCGCCCATGGCAAGAAGGGCGCTGTTTGTACGTGTAACGTTCTAGCTTAAACTTCCGGAATATATCAGTATAAAGTAAGCATGCCTACCTCACGAATTAATTTGGTCGCGAATTATTTTGTTGAGGAGTTATTTTAAAACTATCATATTTCCTAAGATATTCATTAAAATTTAATGATGTAAAAGACAATTTTGTTCAAAATTAAATACTTGTGATGATTGACGTATTTATTTAGATAAGGATTAATATCATGTTTATGAAAACAGCTTCTCAAATATACATTAGTTTAGAACAAATTTTATTATCTGAAAAATGGTTATAGTGAGTTAACCAAAAAACATAGACATATGCTGTCGCGGACTTTTTTTTAGAACTTTTGATGGGGAATAATTTCGTCATACATGATTTTTACATAACTTTAACCGTTTACACACCGTCCGCAACGGAAGCTCCCAAAACTAATATTTTTTTCCCGTTTCTGTAACGTTTTACATTAATGCTCTGCTCTTATTAATCGTACCGTGATTTTAAATATCTTATTACCTTCCGAGATAAATGGACTATCCAGCACAAAAATAATTTTTCAATTCGAACTAGTAGTTCCGGAGATTAGCATGCTCAAACAATCAAACTCGTCAGCATTTTAATATCCCTACTAAATATTACGAACCTTATCATTTATGACTAGCGGCCGCTCTCGGTTTCTCTCGCCGCGTGGTTGCCGTAACCGTGGGAATATCAGGATAATTATAAATATTTGCATACAATGTAGTTTTCTGATATATAAGCTACATTGCTGTAAAGTTTCATCTTAATCAGTTCAGTAGTTTTTGAGTGAAATAGTAACAAACATTACTCCATCCAAATATCCTCACAAACTTTCAAACTTATAATATTCGGTAGCAGGATAGGATAAGTGCAAAGTTACTAGTTAGATCTACAGTGCCTACTACGCTGGAAAACCAATGCACGCCCCTGGACCTACAGTTCTTTAAAGTTATGGCCGCGCAGTTGAAACGTTGACTACCGCGCGAACAAAGGGATCTCAAAAACGGAGCTTTTTGCTTCTTCATTCTTTCATTCATTCATTCTTCGTTCTTCATTCTTTTTGCTATTCATAGATACGATTTCGAAGAATTTATAGAAAGTTAGAGTAAAGCCCTAAAGTTTGTAGTTCACGACCTGCATGCGTAGCATGAGCACCTCGACAAAGCTTACTCAACACTTTTCTCGCGCGAGCGTATTGTCTGTCCCGCTCACACCGTACTGATATGAGCGGGACAGACATCGCGAGATAAGCGTCGACAGCGAGTCGCGGTGCGCATGCTACGCTGGCAGTAGATCTTAAAAGCCATGGCCGCGCAGTTGAAACGGTTAGAATCGCGCGCCACACAGATCTCAGAAACGGAGCGTTAGAGGTTCCATTATTTTTGCTAATCACTGATACGAATGCTGATAGTATATAAATGGCTGGCATAAGGACCTGCATGATATTTAAATAAACCCCTGCGTGTTTCATGAAAACGCCTATAATTTTAGAATCTTTTCCATGGTTTGAGGGTCTAATAAGGCCGCGTAAGCAAAATTGTTAAGGAAACATAATGTGAATTTCTTGACAATTCATTTCTTTATTATCTACGGAGTTTTGTCGTCATTTCATAGAACAGTGTCAATGTAGCAGAATTTGCTTTTTTATAATGAAGGCAAGAACTTTTACTTTGTGATTCTTTAACAATATTGCTTGTGGCCTTATTAGACACTCTGATCAAAACCCTAAAGTAATGGGACATAAAAAACACGCTGTATATATACTAGCTACCGCTCGCGGTTTCACCCGCGTGGTTCCCGTTCCCGTAGGAATATCGGGATAAAAAGTATCCTATGTTCATAATTAGGCTATCTACTAACTGTGTACCACATTTCATACAAATACGTTCAGTAGTTTCGGAGCCTATTCAATGCAAACAAATAATAAAATCATTTTAAATAGAATTTTTTTGGAAATAAGCTACTCGGCCACAAGTGAATTCTCAAGAGCCCACGACCTTTGGAAATCCGGTCCAATGCTCTTGTATATGCCTGCTTCATAGCGTTTCATGTGTAGTTTGCTGGTGCCTTAACAAGAGACCAAACTGAACTCACTCATTGACATTAGTCGGCGGCTGCACAAGAATGTAATCACTTTAATACCTCAATGACAAAAACACTTACGTGGTGTCTTATGAGTTTTCTTTTCCTCCAGATTTATTTCAGTAGATTCATTTTCTTTTGAGTAAACGCCGCCGCCGCCGTCAAGATGATTGTCACCTGAATTTAAAGTCGTCTTTGGGCTAATTTTTTTCTGTCTAGCCAATTTCAAATCTGTAAAGTAAAGAGAAGAGTTAATTTAAGGTTCGTGATACACGAGGCTAGTGTTTCAAGATAGGATTGTTGTGTTAACTATTTTTTTTTTTTTTTAAGTTAACGTCTCATTTCCAATATGAAATTATTTCGAGTGACCCAACCGAATGTGTACGGATCGTACCTAGCGTTCAGTCGCTCGCTATACTTAACTAGCTTTCGAAAAACGCCGATTGCCGATGGCATGTGTTAAAAGTAGCATGCATTGTGGCCCTTAGAAAGTTTATTTATTTCAAAATACTAAGTTCCAAACAAAAGACACGTCAATTACGTCATGCACGAAATGATAAAGATAGAGAAAATAAGCAATAAAAAAACCGGCCAAGTGCGAGTCGGACTCGCGCACCGCGGGTTCCGTAAAATATTTTTTATTATATGATGTAACTAAAAATGTACGGTTTTCGCAATTTTTCCTTTGTCTGTACTATAAGACGTTACTTTGTACCAAATTTTAAGATTCTAAGGTCACGGGAAGTACCCTGTAGGTTTTATTCCCGTGCGTGTTTCGAAAATTTGCGGCATAAACGGATGTATCTTTTGATTGCTTTGGCTTAGAAGTTTGATTTTTTCACAGCTCCAAGAGACAGTAGACCTGAGTATTAGATATAAATTTCAGTTTGATACCTCCACGCGTTCCTGAGAAAAACGGTCTTGACAGACGGACGGATGGACGGACAACGGGTACGGAACCCTAAAAATACCTGAAAATACCTAAAATAACCGTAATACCCCTAATTAGCGTTGATATTCCTTTACTACCAAGATATTTTTGATAACGCTGAGTACCTAGATACCATTTAATAGTTATTCACGATTATATAATTGGTCATCTTATCACATTACATAACATAGAAATTGTGTTTTTAGATAATATTGATCACTCTGGACGGTACAACAATAAGATAATCTGCCAGCATATCGTCCCCTTAGTGGTAAAACCGATTATCTGCACTTTTTTTTTTGTCATAATAAATAAAATTTTGTTATAATAAATTCTCAAATTATTGTCAAGATGGCAAGGTAATATACAAATTTTGCAAAAAAAAAAGTGCAGATAATCGGTTTTACCACTAAGGGGACGATATATGAAAATGGAATTTGTGTCCCTTAGATTATTTTGATCAGTCTTCTACGTCACTACGATCTTTATGAAGCAGACTGTACACGAGACTCGTGTTTCAAGGTACGATATCAAGCTAGAACCTCGGTTTACTATCTTGGCTACGCTACTCTCCTGACCTGCACCCCGACCGCCTAACGGTATAGCTTGTGCTATAGCTATAGCTATCGATTTTTAAAACCCCCTACAAGGGCTCTCGCTGACGCTATCACTTTCATACTAAAAATGCAAAGGTGAATCCAATAGATGAATAGAATTATGTAGGAATTAGTCAAAAGCCCTAACGTTGAAGGGTTTTATGAGAGTTTGAAGTTTGATAGCTATAGCGTTAGCACAAGCTATACCGTTAGGCGGTCGGGGTGCTGGCTTATACTAGAAATGGAGCTAGTAATGTTTACACTAAGCCAGAATTAATACCTAGCGTACTAACACTTGTTTAAAAAACAATTCTATCTTGAAAAACGGGCACAAGATTGACTCTTCTCTTTACTTTTCACATTTGAAATTGAATGGACAGGAAAAAAAACAGCCAAAAGAGGACTTTTGACAAGAGAACTTTGAGAAAATTAGATGCCAGTCGTCTTGATGGCGGCGGCGTTAAATTAAAAGAAAAGGAATCTGCTGAAATAAATCTGTAGGAAAAGAAAACGGATAAGACACCTCGTTAGTGTTTTTTGTCATTGCGGTATTAAAGTAATTAAATTCCTGTGCTGCTGCCGACTAATGTGACTGTCAATGAGTGTGTTCAGTTTGGTCTCTTGTTAAGGCACCGGCAAACTACACATGAAACGCTATGAGGCAGGCATACAACCTGTTTTTTTAGGTATTGTCTTGTTTTTCATAATATGCCTTGCGATAACTTCATTTGCCATAACGATCCTCAGTCATACATAATATTCCTTTGCACTATTCTCATTTATAATAATAAATAACGCATGATATAATCATTAAGTAGCATAACAACAAATGCCATCATTCTTAATAACTATGAATATCAAATCAAATCAAATCATTTATTTGCAAGCAAACAGACTACAAAAGCTGTTACAGACTTTATATTATAATATGATCACGCGTTGCACCAGGTACTGGCTCGCAAATATAAGTATTATACAAATCAGTGGACTTGACAATATTATTAAAGAATAATGAGGAAAATATTAGGCTAATACAATAATTCAACTAGATGTCAATTAGTGTCAAGTTATTAAATGTCATAGGTATTACATTAGGTATGTCAGTTTAAGATTTCAGTAATTAGTATTTTAATGTCCGACAAAATATATAATGTTACAATTTACAATGAGATAAAATAATTAAATTTCAAAATTGATTATAAGTTGTCATTAAGATATTCGGTTACACCATCGTATCGTTTGACATAATGAGGTTATATGTATTTAGATAACTAATAATAATGTGGGATAGTTAAGACGGGGGTTTATAAATTATTTTGTAGTTTGGTTTTTCTTCTGATTGCTGCAGTGCCCCCTGGTGGTCTACCACTAAGTAACATATCTAAGAACCTGCTCTGAAATGACATCTTTCAAACTTAAAAAACCGCATCGAAATTGGCCCGGCAGTTTCCGAGAAAAATTGTACCAGACATACAAACAAACATACAAACAACCTATAACCCCAAACTCAAATACCGCCTCCGTTCCGTTCCCTCCGTATCGTATCGTATTCGTATCGTGGGTAAAAACTAATAATATTCAAATCCGACTGAGTCAATCCCGATTGCAAGTAGTCTTGTATGCCCTACCCCTAAAGTGTTATTTAGAGCTGCGAAGGCGCGGATGGGTGAGGCGGCTCGCGTGCTGAGGAGCAGGTGGTCTTGAGCGAGCCGCCGCGGCTGAGGCTAGCGCCAGCAAGCTGAAGCTGCGGTGGTTAGCGAAAGCCATCTACTATTAACATGTGTGGGACCGCCGGCCGGAACCCCGCAGCGCCGAAACCGTGACAGAAAACTTGCACGTAGCGTGCTGTATGCCTGTTTGCGTGCTGCATGTCTGCTTGCATACTGCATGCCTGCCTGCTAGCATGATGCATGGCTGCTTTGACGCTAGCGTGCTGCATGTGTGTTTGCGTGTTGTATGCCTGTTTGCGTGCTGCATGCCTGCTTTCATGCTACATGCAATGCCTGATGATGAACATACTAATAGCAAATGTTCATTTGCAAAAAAACATGAATACTTAATTAGACTATACTTCTTATTTTTAGTGTAGGCAATGAGTTTTATTGTAAATCATTGTTAAATATTCCTGCCTTATAACGTTTTATGTGTAGGTTGCCAGTGCTTTAACAAGAGACCAAACTGAACACACTTATTGACAGCAAGTTTTTTCCTGCAGTCCATTAAATTTCAAATCTGAAAAATATAGAGAAGGGTCAATCTTAAGTCTTAAATGAGGCTAGTTTTCCAAGATAGGATTGTTTTGTAAACTAGGTAGTCATTCTGGCTTTGTGTAAACATAATGAGCTTCATTTCTAGTATGGGCCAGGTCAGGACATACCTATCCTGACCTAGCCCATACTAGAAATGAAGCTACCGCCAGCCGGGATAGTAAGCCGTGGTTCTAGCTAGCCTAACTTGAAATTACATCAAATGGTAATAACAGTGAGACGAGATTAGATCCAATCACATCACAAAATGTAAGAATGTACTTACCCTCAGCAGGTGCTCCTGAGTTAATTTCATGGGCGGTAAAAAGAGTGGGGATTGCAGACATTATTCTCCTTCCATCTGGCTTAAAGCATTTTGCCTCAAAATGAAGCTTACATATGCGTTTATCGCCAGTTGTCAGTCTTAAGACTTCAGGACATTTATAACGCAAAATCTTGTGCCACGCCTCAAGAACATCTTTACGGTTACGACTAGGAAGTCTGAAAAGTCTTATTGATGAGGACTTTGATGAGCATTCAGGGATGATGCAAGTTTTATGGCCCGGCATGATCTGAAACCATAAGTATACTACTTTATATAATTATCACGTGCAACCCTACATCGTCTAACCAGCACTCGTACCGCCTAGCGGTATTGCTATCGCTATCGCTATAGCTATCGATTTTTAAACCCCCTACAAAGGCTCTCGCTAACACTGTCATTTTCATACTAAAAATGCAATAATTAATCCAATAGATGAATAGAAATATGTAGGAATTTAACAAAATCCCTATTGTTGAGAGTTTTAAGTTTGATAGCTATAGCGACAGCGATACCGTTAGGCTTGCACATTATAAACCTATGTCACATCTAAAATTGTGTCAAGGGATTTCCCACGACATAAACTACGGCGCGCATCATTAACTCATTAATTTTACAGCGTAGCAAAATAAGAAATAGATTAGGCACTGAGAAGGCAGCCAAATTAGTCTTCCTTTTGAAACACCTAAACTAACATTATTTTCCGTATTAATTAAAATGACAGTGTGTTTTTAAAAAGTGATTTGATTTTAGAAGAACTTTTGATTTTTAATATTTTATAATATTTTTTGTTATTAAGTAGGTATTAAGACGCTATTTAAATGTTTTGTTTTAAAAAAAATGTTTTTGTTAATTACTAATTGTCATTAAAAAAATAAATGTTGTTTTTTTTTTATTAATAACTGACTTCTAAATTAAATAGATCAGAATATAAAAAAATCAAATAAATCCGTAACTAAATAAAACTTTTAAATTATTACAAAGGATCTGATTAAAGCTATTGGGCTGATTGCAGATAGACAGGAGAAAGAGAAAAAAAAATTAGTCTTATTTAGTAAGTACACTATGCATTTATTACGGTTTTAGTATGGGTCTTATATCACCCAGTATAAAATATTATTATTAATTTTCTAGAACCCATAGGTAGCTTTGGACAGTCGCAAGAGATGAATGGCTGGTAGGGAAAAAAAAATTTTGGACTATTCGAAAGTACTTATCTATAAGTCTATTTGAATAAAAATCTTTGAATTTTGAATTTTGAATTTTTGAAGGCGGTATTTGCAAAAGTAAAATAGAAATTGGAGATACCTATTATTTAAATTATTGATTTGAGTTGTACATGTACTCTTGGATTTCTGTAAATAAAGGCTATTTTATTTAATTTAGTTTGATTGATGTAGACTACGTATTTATTACAGCTTCGGTATGGGTCTTTTAATACCCAGTATAGGTTTAATTATATTTTTTTTAGTACACATAGCCAAATCAACCTAAAATAGATTGTAAAACTGTGGTTTGGGACTAGTGTGTGTTATGTTAAAATGTCCGTTACTGAAACATGTTGAGGGAGAACTTCAAAATCATGGCTCTTTACGGACCCACTATTTTGTAGTTTTTGATAGTACCAACTCCCAGACCTAACAAAATACATTTTATGCACTTTTAGGGGTTGGTATGCACTATAAGTTGAGATAAAGGGTGTGTGGGACCCCATTATTCTGGAATATTAGCAAAGAGATTTCAGTCCAGGAGTCGCAAAGGATCACCAAAAATACACTAACTTTTTTTTGACAAAATGACAAAAAGACTGCTTTCAAAAACAGCATTTTTCAAAAAAGTAATTTAAAAAAAAAGGGAAAAAACTTGCAACAAAAGACAGAAAATTTGCAACTAATTTTTCTATGCGACTAGGACTTAAAAGACATAGAAGAATTTCTAGCGTTTTTTGTATTGAGTTTGGACTTGAGAATATTTTCAATATATCCAATATATCCAAGGGGTGCAGGACGTTTAGTGCATTTTGTATGGGCCAGACACTTGGAAAACATTTCGAACATACTATTTAATAAATATGTAAATTTATATCTTAAAATTTTTGGACCCCCTTTAATTACACCCGGAGTTACTTCGGAGGCATACAATATACTATCTAAAACGGTCAAGTCCTAGTCTAACTACTTTTTTTAGATACATCGTCTCTGGCGCTTCGCTGGCCGCTGCACACTCGCTACGCTAGCTTAGCTCGCGCGCTTTTTGGTCGCAGTTCTAACATAACCAAACCCAGAGATACCTTTTGTGCTTTTTAATCCTTAAAGTTAAAAATACCGTCAGAACAAAATACGCTAAAACCTAACCGAGATTTCTATGGTTTGAAAAAAAATATCATCTATCCTATCCTATCATGCTAAGGTGTAAGCTGTAAGTGTACAAAAAATACTTTTATTGTTTATAATAGATCTATTCAACAAAAATTGCAAACTTTCAACTATTTGGTCTGTAAAGTACAGTTCAGCCATTTATTGCCTGGATTAAAATATAAAGAATACATTTTATCCCAATTTTTCCAACACGGACACGGGTTAAACCGCGGGCGCCCACTAGTAAATGAATAAAAAAGAAGGGTGTGTATGTGTAACGTAACAACTTGTATCATTGGGTGTAACTAGAGGCTACAATTAAGTTTAAGTACTTACCTTACGAAATGAGTTGAAAGGATAAATCCGATAGAAATATCTTTCGTTAACTTTTCTTTCAACACAAAACACCAAGTACAACACTGAGCAACAAACGAATGTTTCAAAACATTCAAATTAAAAAATAAGTCATGTTTAGCACTTTGAGAAAATTAAATAATTTGTGAGTTTCTTGGCTTTTTGGGAACGTTTTTTACTTTGTAATATGAACTAAAACGGATTCATTGAATTAATTTTATTTTTGTATTGTACAATGAAATACAATTTAGTGTACCTAACCTACCTCAGGCCACAAATTATATAGTAGTACAGATAGGAATCAAGCCTGCTATTGGCCGTTTCTTAGTCTAATGTCAGCTTCACATTGATAGTGCGGCAAAGTCTATCGAACGACATATCGATATACTAAAATTTATCGATATCGATACAAGCAGCACTACAGCCCTAGTGTACTTTTTAAATCCTATACTTTTAAATGCTCAAATGAATAAAACAACAAAATAAGATTAATTTTTTATTTAATTCAAATCACAATAATACAACAATATGACTAACCTAGTAAAAAAAATAAGTTATTATTAATAAACTGTAAAATTGCATTTTTAATGAAGTAATAAGTCATTACTTATAATCATTACCTATAAGCTAAAAAATAATGTATAAATACTAATTTTCAATACATAAGAAGTGTGAATGACTAAAATATAACATTTCTTTTATCAGTACATAATTGATGGAAGAAGTTAAACAATTATAAACAGTGATTTCAACAACTTGTGATACAACCCATGTGTTTAATGAAAAAGAAGAAACTTTTATTTAAATTTTTTAGAAGTGTTATGAGATGACAAGTAATACACTAACTATTACTAAGCGATGACATGTAGGAACCAGGTACCGATTTCATTTAATAGCAAATTTAGTGTTATTACATACTTAATGTTAGAATTAAAATAAGATTGCAAAAAAATAACGAAATTGGAATCTAGTTCTGGCTTTTTTCTTATTATGCACGGGAAAAATGCATTTACGCATTAGCACACTTAATGTAATGTGGGACTCGCCGAGCACAATGCCCATCCTACCCATGCTGCCACTGGTCTCTTCTCCGGCATTCTGAGAACAAAGATAGTTACATTGTATATAATAGCTGTATTGCAGCTACAAGTAACATATTTAAATGAAACAAAACCTGTAAAAAATCATTGCCTGCCAATCATCATCACATATAAAAAAATACAATTATTTTATTGATTGTAATTTTCTTTCAGTAGGTATACCTTTTGCGCTTTTCAAGTGCCAATTGATGCATAACAAAATTAATATTAATACTAGATTCTGAAAAAGACCCTTTTATATTTTTATTTATTATTGTACAAAACTTATGAATTTGGACTCTACAAACAATAACAATGAAAAAATTTAAAGCATGATGCTGAAGACCTCCAAACCAATCAATGTGAACTGATTTAAAAAACTTGTTTCTGATGTTGATCAGTATGTTTGGTTGGTGTGGATATTTGTTCATGACTTATTAATTATTTCAATTAGGATTCTTAAAATCATGACAAAAGAGGCATTGGGTCAAGGGCAAAGACAAAGAGTTTTATTCAAATAGAAACATTTTTTTCCCTACCAAACATTTGGGACATCTTTGAACTGATAAGACGAACGGCCGCAACAAACTTATCAGCTTTAACAGAAACAAGAACATTTACAATGGAATGTTGTTGCCAAACACAAATCTACAATCTTGAAATATATTTAAATAAGAGGAAAATTTTCTTACACTCTGTTTTTCATACAAAAGTATCACATCCATGCATTTTCTTTTAAATAATCATCTACCTTCGCTTAAGTGACTTTTTAACATATAATTTAAATTTATGGAAAAACATGTCATCTAAAAATGTTAGGTAACAAACAGTTAGGTACTTTCACATTTATGACATCAGTGAAGATATAAATTTACCTTCATTTGTTGTGATGATGTTGGTTGAAAGTGGTCATCTGTAGTTTTATGCAGCATTCGTATATCAGTTTTGCCACATAATGACAGGTCTTTGCTTAGTATGTATGCCCTTTATAAGGATGGATCTTAAATAATACAGAATTTGTGTCCATTGATGGTGATTTAAATTTTAATGACCTGAAAAAATATAGCAGCTTGGTATTACAAAATGGGTGAATTAACTCAATGTTCACAAGACATAGGTTTATGTGAAAAAATATAATATAAATATAAATAAATTTTAAAGTTAATGATTTCCATTTCTTCAGAAGTTCTAAGTACTAACCTTCAGGCATCTCATTAATCAAGTTTTCACGCTTGGTGTCTGCTTGAGATCTTTTCAAGCATGTTCAGAATGTAGATCCTTGGTCACAAATTATCGCCATAGGAGGGACCTGTTTGTTTTACAGCCTTCACAACTTCCTGAAAACAAAAATACAAGTTTTTTTATATAGGTTATTGAACATAAACTCACACTCCGTAAATCCTTTGCAGAGTTGGCAGATCATCAAGCTACTAATTTAAACTTACTGTTATAATGTTTTTCAATGTAGCAGCAGCGGTAGTTCCTTCACAAACATAAAATGCTACCAATTGTTGTGGATAATTTATTCTCGTGAAAGTCGTTCGTTACTCGTTAAAACGTTCACAGAATAATGAGAAACTATAATAATTTTAAGAGTATTAGTAAGAGCTGTCAAATTGCGCGGCTCGGTAATCTGTGGTTCGAAAATGGCTACCTCAACATGGAGTTTTGACTTGTGAAGCATTTTTTTTTTTAAAAACTACGAACCACCTTGTTGTAGGGGTGATTCCTACGGCTGCCTCAGGCGGTCGACACTTCATACAAAAATGTAAAATATAAATAAGGATTTATGAACGTACTTTGTGCCAACATTAAATTACGAAAAAGTCCGACTAATGAAAAAGGAAGTTTAATCGCTTTGTCCTACCGGATTATAACGACACGGTAATTTAGCCGCATTATACATCACGTCATGTTGGCCAGCATGTGACGCGCCGCCAAATTTAACTTTATCTGTCAGTGATAACGTAATATTTTGCTCAGAAGTTTTTAATTTAATTTTAAATAATTTTATTAATGTTATTAATTACAAAGAGACATAATGGGTGGCAAATCTTTGCGAATGTGCGAAATTTGTTGTGTCCGTAGAGTGAGAAGGTTGAACAAGGTAATATTTTTGGCTAAATTTCCGCTTGAGCTGAACAGGTAATATAATCAATTGTTTTAATAAAAACATTGTATAAAGTCCATTTGAGTAAAAACAGTGTTAATAATCATAGTATTATCAGTAAATATTATGGATTTAAGAAATAATTTTATGAAAATTACAATATCGTAGTGTTTGTACTATATTGTCATAGTGCTCTGTCATTGTCAAGTTATTAGTTATCAATATTGTTATATTTTAGATGTCCGTCATGGGATGAAGACTTCCAGCCAGACTAGCTTCGGTTGGATCCCGGTACCCGGGCGAATAACATCCAATCCGGAAGAAGAGCTCACCGCTATTGTCCTTTCTATGTGGCTGCTTCATCCTTCTGATACTGCCTTCCAATATTCCTACAGATTTATCAGAAATACATGAATCATATGGAACCTTGTTTTATTTGTGCAATACTATACTAATAGGTAACTAAGAACTACCGATTGGAATGTGAAAATTTATAATGGTGTAAGTATTACTTAGTATTATTTATCGATTTCGACAGGTGTATGTTTAGGGGTGCATCCACAGACATAGATCTAAATCTATGTCTGTGGGTGCATCCCTAATCCCTTGTCATTTTGACAACTAACACTGTTATGTTGGTACCACGTAGAAAAACAGGTTGGTAGAAACTACGTACTAAATCAGTTTAGTGACTTCTCTAAAAGTGCCGTCTAATAAAAAAACGTAGTGATTACTTGCTCAGTGGTACCTATGTGCTGTAAATTGTATGTATATTGAATTGATATGCTATTAGGCACACATTAATTAATAGTGGTATGGTTATTTTTTATTTTTTTTTCTGGTTCGTCCAATTTGTACATTCGCCAACGTCAATTAAAAAATAATTATGAAATAAAATAGATGTTTTTCCGGCTCGTATAGTTTGTCGCAGGGCTTGAAACCGGTATAAAAAGAGCGGTTAATTCAGGTTTAAGTTTTTGATTAAGGTTTTTACAAAAACCGCTTCCAGCGTATTCGGAATGAAAGCGCTTCAAAAACCTAAATAAACCGGTTTAATCCAAGCCGTCGAAACGTACCTAGTATAGTATAGTATAGTAATATTTATTTGCATAAAACACGGTACAATTCAGTTCTTAAAATTCAAGTACGTACATGCGTGTTTTACCGACATATCGATAAGCAAACTTGTAATCTCGTCATGCTCTAAAATACTATGTTATGTTCTCCATACATTAAATTAAATCAAATTATTTAAAAAAAACACTACCTACTACAGTTCAATATTTTTCATGTCTCATATTCTGAAAGTAACTCATAACTTGCCTAAAATGCGGGTTGAAAGTGCTAAGTGGCGGCCCTAGGGCTGTAATAAATTTGAAAAAAGAATAGGGGGTGTCATGTCAAATTTACAAGTCAATGTGTCAAATCGATATCTGTAATAGTTCTGTTGTATCTCTATGTGTAATCTCTTTGGACCATTGACTTTTATTTACCAAAGGTAAATGGCAAAAATGTAGGCAAATGCACAGAGGCCTATACAGCTTATTTTGCTACATTATAAAATAATTTTGTAACATTTTTCTTATTGAATATTTTTTCAGAATATTCTGTTTGTTTTTACTTTCCTCATATTCAAAATGAAAAGTAGAGTGTTTACTTCGGGTGTATGGACCCATAACAGTCTCGAACTATCAGCGCCCTCACTACGTTCGGGCGCCAAAACACTCGACTGTTATGGGTGTCATACAGCCCTTAGTAAACAATCTACTATAAATATCAATAACCAAGTACATGCAAGAAACAACACAAATCTCATATCTCAGCATGTTAATACACACAACAATATTATGTCCATTAACTAATTAGTGATGTATCGGATGTCAGAATTTACATGTCAAAATTTAAAATGTCAATATTTAAGATGTCAAAATTTAAGATGTCAATAATATACATAACGAAAAAAAAAGAAAAATAAGCATAAGAAGCATAAGCAGTCATAAATCATTCGCAATTTTCTTAATGTGCCCATCACGGCAAAACTTTATGAATTCCTCAGTGTCATAAAAACAATTTTCAACGAGGATTTTAAAAACTACGCGTTTTAAAATTACAAATGGAAGATTTTGAATGCGATTCGGAAGTAAATTGAATAGTTTAATGCACATGCTGTAACTATTCCTCGTAAAACAAGTTGTAGCTGATGGTGGTATAGCTAACCAGAATGGATAACGTGTTCGGAAATTGCATTTTTCTTGTTTCATTGGAAATAGATTGGCGTTCTTCTTAACAAATACCAAAATTTCGAAAATATACAGCGATGGTAAAGCAAGAATGTTTAATTTCTTAAAAAGAGGCCTACAGGATTCCAACTGTCCAACGCCGCAAATAGATCTTACACCTTTTTTTTGCAATATGAAAGCCCGATTGATGTTTGTTGAGTTTCCCCACATGATCAACCCATATCTTTGTATGGACCCTACATGACCGTGATATGCCATTAAAGCTGTCCTTTGGCTCGCCGGGCGTGAGACTATAAAGAGCGTAAACAAACCTATTTATTCTTTGACATACTATGTCGACATGTTGTTGCCAAGTTAGTTTTGCGTCTATCACAATGCCGAGAAAAGTAGCAGATGTAGTTTCTGTAATGGGCTGATTTCGATGGTGTATTGATAACTGTAGGGGCTTGCCGTTTTTATTACAAAATTGTATATATTTTGTTTTCGCTATATTTATATTTAAATTATTATGCTCTAACTAATTCGATATTTTTGCTATTTCATTATTAATTTCATTCTCATAGTCAATATTATTATTTTTATGAATAGTTACAGATATGTCATCAGCAAAAAGAGTAACCGGATATTTAGTACATTTAGGGAGATCGTTAATATACAGTATGAAAAGCAATGGACCTAATATACTCCCCTGAGGAACACCCAATGCATTTATCTTATCCTCGGATCTGTATGCCTTATTTTGTAATTCATCATTAATTTTCGAAATCTCCACAAACTGTTTTCTGTTACTCACATAAACCTTAAACCAATCATAGGCAGGTCCACGTACACCGTACATCTCAAGTTTTGCAAGAAGTATTTCATGATTGACAAAATCAAAAGCCTTTGTCATACAGAATCGCAGATACGGGGACTTTTCTGTCCATAAGTGCTGATACTTGCCTGACAAGGGAGAAACATGCAAGTGCCGTTGATCTTTCCTTCCTAAAACCATACTGTTCTTCACTGAGAATGTTGTTTTTGTAAGAAAAGATGTCAACCTTAAATTATTATTATTATTATTATTTAACAGGCAAGCAGTTGATGCAACTGATACCGCCTGTATCCTGATAGTGGCATAGTTTATTTAATCCATATATTGTAGGTATTTATCAAGTCTGTTCTTGAATTGGTTGATGTTGGCAGCTGAAACAACATCTTCTGGAAGCTTGTTCCACTGTCTTACGACTCTGTTGCAGATGAAGTTTTTACAGAGATTATTATTATCGACGCCGGTACATAATTTTAGACTGTGACCTCTAAGCCTGATATTTTCATTATGCTTAAATATATTGTGTATATCACAAAGGTCGTAGTGTCCACTTAGTATTTTGAATGTCTCAATTAAGTCGCCACGGTTCCTGCGGTCGTGCAATGTTGTGAGGTTAAGCACATCTAGTCGCTCTTCGTATGTGAGTCGTTTCAGCGATCTAGGTATTTTGGTAAAACTTCTTTGAACTCTCTCCAACTGCTCAATATCTTTGACAAAGTAGGGACTCCAAACCTGAAACGCGTACTCCAAAATGGGTCTGACAAAAGTTTTATAGATTTTCAGCATCATCTCAGGAGTCAAAGTCCCAAAAGCTTTCCTAATTAAGTAGATCAGGCTTTTAGCTTTTTTCGATATAGATGTTATGTGATTCTCCCATTTCAAGTCTTCAGAAATCTTCACTCCTAAGTCCGTTTGTTCTTTGACTTCTGTTAGAGAAACATCTTCTAGCTTGTAAGACTGGTGAGGATTCCGATTGCCTATGTGCAACACCGTGCATTTCGAAGCGTTAAGCCTGAGAAGCCAGTCTTTGGACCAGTTAGCTATTGCGTTCAGATCTGATTGGAGTCGATCGTAGTCAAGTAGCGGGTTCGCAAACAACTTGGTATCGTCTGCAAACATGCTGACGTTACAATGCAAGCAGCATGGAAGATCGAATGTGTGAATTACGAATAATACCGGACCAAGGACAGCCCTGTGGCACGCCACTGAGCACCTCACGCTCGTCTGACAGCTCGTCTCCTATTCTTACTTGAAAGGTCCTATTCTGTAGAAATGCTTCTATCCATTTTAGAAGTTTGCCCCTTATTCCCACATATGCTAGTTTATGCAGTAGTCTTTCTATAGGAACTTTGTCAAATGCCTTCTCATAGTCAAGGTAAATAACGTCAGTAGGTTGTCTTTCATTAAATTGCTCCACCCACTGCGATAAACATGACAGTAGGTTGCATAATCTTTTCAAAGATCTTTGCTAAAATTGGGATGATCGCAATAGGCCTATAATTGTTAATGTCAAATCTCTCTCCACGTTTGAATAATGGTTTGACAACGGAGATTTTCAGCGTGGTTGGAAATTTACCTTCCATAAAACAAGCATTCACGAAGTATGTTAGTAAGGGAGCCAATTCATAAGCACAAATCTTAAATTACTCTAGTGCATATTCCGTCTGTAGAATTAGAGACTTTATGACTTTGACAATTTCGTATTCAAAGTCAATAAGGGCGTAAGTCTCGTGCAGTTTTCTGAATTCATTGAAAATCGGACCGTATTGCAGTTACTTAAAGCATGTATGAATATCGACGCGCTGTAGGCGGTCTCGACGCAACGTACAGTAATCATAGGTTCTGCCTACTACGCGTTTACTTCGAGATGCTTCCACCCTCCCTCCTTATCGAACCGCGCTCCTAGACAGTACCGTTAGCAAACAACTCTATCACGAATATCGCTTTTTGGTTTTGGTTTTTTTATAATCGTTTTGTTATGAAGTAGTATTTTTGTTACTGTTATAAGCCGCTGTAGTAGTGATTTTACGAATTATTTTTATTTAATTATTTTTAAATTTTCGCAATTTTAATGTTTTCTTCATTCTTATGATAAATTTTTAATAGAAGAATATTAGAAAAAATCAACCATGTTCACAAGTTATTCTCAGACGGGACTCGACTTATGTTTTTGTTAAGTTATTTTTTTATGTTATTTTATTTTTCGCTGTGTGTGTGTGTGTAGTTTGCATATCGCGTGGTGTTTTTACAATGAGTAGAAAGAGGACAGTTTTGAAGTTTCAGAACGTAATTTGTAATGTACCTACTCAAACTTTATTTTAATTTTTTTTTGTCAATGGTACCAGTTGATGTGCCGTAATTTTATAACGGTCATCGGGCGGTACCTACAGTATAAAGATACATACAGTACATTAGGCTCGGTTTAGTAAGGCGCGGTAGGTCAGTGGTTAGAGGTCGTGAGTTCGAGTTCTCAGACGGGAGAATAATTGTGTGCCGAGTCGATTATTTCTAATCTATTAAAATTAAGCCTGTCTAACGAAATGCGGCACCTAAAAACCTCGGCAATTTTAAAAATCTCTAATAACCTTTTATCATGAAAGGGTCTAAGACAAAATACTGTATGTTTCTTTGTGCTGTGTCGAGACGACCAACTTGATGCGAACAAGTAGTACCTACACGCTACAAGGTACACGCGACCATGTATGTTATTATGAATGTGACGCGTCTTCGCGTGTACTCGCGGCGCGGTCACTCAGGGTTGCCAGAGGTATGTACGATAATTATCGTTCATGTATATATCGACTCGTACGATCGTACGATACAATGTAGCCTGTATAATAATTTTGAAACCCTTGAAAGTGGGGAAAACAGCTTAAATTTGTGTAATATTAATAGAATTTAATTAAATTCGTAGAGGACGACGTTTTAAGACGCACAATAAGCTGTGATGAACTTTTTTCTTATTTTTTTGAACCGATTGAAATGATGCAAACGTTGGCCGGCTACACAGTGCCGATGAATTGACGATCCAAGTACTGTTTTGAGGCGTTTCTAAAATAGTAATTTCATCAATTAACATTTTACAATAATATTTTGTACTAAATTATAGTTTGTGAATTTTGAGATCTGCATCTGCATGCATCCCCCCCGTACTTCCCGTGAACTTAGAATCTTGTAATTTGGTACGAAGTAACGTCTTATAGTATAGATAAAGGAAAATCGCGAAAACCGTAAACTTTTAGTTACATACATCATATAATAAAAAATATTTTTGAAAATTTTTAATTTCGTTTTGCAGTAAAAATACCATAACAGCTATGACTCGATTGTCGTGATGGGTGAACTTTTACTTATATACCTACAGGTTTGTACGGAACCCTCGGTGCGCGAGTCCGACTCGCACTTGGCCGGTTTTTTTTTTAAATAAAGGAATGTTTCTTATGTGAAATTGGCTGACATCAATATTTAGGGTAGGTACTCTCACTCCGACGACCGTCTTTTTTTTCCATCCTGTATGTATATTGTGTCCGTGAATCGATGAATTTGCGCTAAACAGCGAAACAATAAGGATCGTCTTCAATCCAAGTATGTATGATTCACACGTATTCGCGTTCGTATTCATGTACACATACACACACACACACACAAACGGTTTTGGCTTCAATAGGATGTCGGAAAATGAAGACAAGGCTGAAAGGACTTTGTTTCCAAGCCAAAAACCTTAATAAAAAAATGTTGGTGACAATGACAGTCAGTCAGTCAATTCATGAATGACATTGACAGTACCTCTCGTACTCCTAATTAATTTGGTGATGTGAGTGATTGTTACTATCAGCCGTAGGAATCACCCCTACAACAAGGTGGTTCGTAGTTTTTAAAAAAAAAAATGCTTCACAAGTCAAAACTCCATGTTGAGGTAGCCATTTTCGAACCACAGATTACCGAGCCGCGCAATTTGACAGCTCTTACTAATACTCTTAAAATTATTATAGTTTCTCATTATTCTGTGAACGTTTTAACGAGTAACGAACGACTTTCACGAGAATAAATTATCCACAACAATTGGTAGCATTTTATGTTTGTGAAGGAACTACCGCTGCTGCTACATTGAAAAACATTATAACAGTAAGTTTAAATTAGTAGCTTGATGATCTGCCAACTCTGCAAAGGATTTACGGAGTGTGAGTTTATGTTCAATAACCTATATAAAAAAACTTGTATTTTTGTTTTCAGGAAGTTGTGAAGGCTGTAAAACAAACAGGTCCCTCCTATGGCGATAATTTGTGACCAAGGATCTACATTCTGAACATGCTTGAAAAGATCTCAAGCAGACACCAAGCGTGAAAACTTGATTAATGAGATGCCTGAAGGTTAGTACTTAGAACTTCTGAAGAAATGGAAATCATTAACTTTAAAATTTATTTATATTTATATTATATTTTTTCACATAAACCTATGTCTTGTGAACATTGAGTTAATTCACCCATTTTGTAATACCAAGCTGCTATATTTTTTCAGGTCATTAAAATTTAAATCACCATCAATGGACACAAATTCTGTATTATTTAAGATCCATCCTTATAAAGGGCATACATACTAAGCAAAGACCTGTCATTATGTGGCAAAACTGATATACGAATGCTGCATAAAACTACAGATGACCACTTTCAACCAACATCATCACAACAAATGAAGGTAAATTTATATCTTCACTGATGTCATAAATGTGAAAGTACCTAACTGTTTGTTACCTAACATTTTTAGATGACATGTTTTTCCATAAATTTAAATTATATGTTAAAAAGTCACTTAAGCGAAGGTAGATGATTATTTAAAAGAAAATGCATGGATGTGATACTTTTGTATGAAAAACAGAGTGTAAGAAAATTTTCCTCTTATTTAAATATATTTCAAGATTGTAGATTTGTGTTTGGCAACAACATTCCATTGTAAATGTTCTTGTTTCTGTTAAAGCTGATAAGTTTGTTGCGGCCGTTCGTCTTATCAGTTCAAAGATGTCCCAAATGTTTGGTAGGGAAAAAAATGTTTCTATTTGAATAAAACTCTTTGTCTTTGCCCTTGACCCAATGCCTCTTTTGTCATGATTTTAAGAATCCTAATTGAAATAATTAATAAGTCATGAACAAATATCCACACCAACCAAACATACTGATCAACATCAGAAACAAGTTTTTTAAATCAGTTCACATTGATTGGTTTGGAGGTCTTCAGCATCATGCTTTAAATTTTTTCATTGTTATTGTTTGTAGAGTCCAAATTCATAAGTTTTGTACAATAATAAATAAAAATATAAAAGGGTCTTTTTCAGAATCTAGTATTAATATTAATTTTGTTATGCATCAATTGGCACTTGAAAAGCGCAAAAGGTATACCTACTGAAAGAAAATTACAATCAATAAAATAATTGTATTTTTTTATATGTGATGATGATTGGCAGGCAATGATTTTTTACAGGTTTTGTTTCATTTAAATATGTTACTTGTAGCTGCAATACAGCTATTATATACAATGTAACTATCTTTGTTCTCAGAATGCCGGAGAAGAGACCAGTGGCAGCATGGGTAGGATGGGCATTGTGCTCGGCGAGTCCCACATTACATTAAGTGTGCTAATGCGTAAATGCATTTTTCCCGTGCATAATAAGAAAAAAGCCAGAACTAGATTCCAATTTCGTTATTTTTTTGCAATCTTATTTTAATTCTAACATTAAGTATGTAATAACACTAAATTTGCTATTAAATGAAATCGGTACCTGGTTCCTACATGTCATCGCTTAGTAATAGTTAGTGTATTACTTGTCATCTCATAACACTTCTAAAAAATTTAAATAAAAGTTTCTTCTTTTTCATTAAACACATGGGTTGTATCACAAGTTGTTGAAATCACTGTTTATAATTGTTTAACTTCTTCCATCAATTATGTACTGATAAAAGAAATGTTATATTTTAGTCATTCACACTTCTTATGTATTGAAAATTAGTATTTATACATTATTTTTTAGCTTATAGGTAATGATTATAAGTAATGACTTATTACTTCATTAAAAATGCAATTTTACAGTTTATTAATAATAACTTATTTTTTTTACTAGGTTAGTCATATTGTTGTATTATTGTGATTTGAATTAAATAAAAAATTAATCTTATTTTGTTGTTTTATTCATTTGAGCATTTAAAAGTATAGGATTTAAAAAGTACACTAGGGCTGTAGTGCTGCTTGTATCGATATCGATAAATTTTAGTATATCGATATGTCGTTCGATAGACTTTGCCGCACTATCAATGTGAAGCTGACATTAGACTAAGAAACGGCCAATAGCAGGCTTGATTCCTATCTGTACTACTATATAATTTGTGGTTACTATATAATTTCTGACTGTGAGTGATGTGAATTGTGAGTGATGTGTTGTTGGGTGGATTGGCTGATTGGATTTTTTTCGTGGAATACTTTGAAATAATTTAAATAAAATCAAGTTTAATAATTGTCCACCACAGTGTTGGTGACAAAATCCCCACACGTTTATAATCACTATTTAATCTTGGGCACATGACATAACCTTGAATTATTTTATTTAAAATGGAAAATGAATCGAATGATATTATACGTGTCGGCTCAAGAAAAAGTGAGGTAAAAGTCCCTATTCTATCTTTGCCTAGTAACTGTACATAATTCTGGAAGTAACTCACAAGAATGCGGCATTACAAAGTTTACCAATTTTAAGAAAGTATTTTATTCTCATGCTATAAGCTAAGGTATTATTTTATTTATTCCAGCTTGCTCTGATACAAACTAATCATGTGATAGACTCTTTGAAAGCAGTTTATCCTGACAAATGTTTTACTATTGGTAAGTTTACAGATTTTATTTTTATATTTTATACTTAAACATAACTGAAAGATTCTTGGCTTCAACATGGTATTTAATGGCCTATACAAATTGATAACTTATATTCCAAGTAAAATTGGAACACCTTTGTAGCTATAGCAGTCAGAAATACTGGAAAAACTTATTAGATTTTTCTGCTATAATCTCACTGAAATGTACAGTTAACAGAATAGATTCAGATTTTAACAAACTTCATTGATTTTAGTCTTTATACCAGGGCATTTAAGTTAACCATAACTATTTTTAATCATAACTCGCAATATGAAATTATTATTGGTTATAGTACTGATTTATATTTATTTTCAGTTACCATGACAACACTAGGTGATCGAATACTGAATGTATCATTGCCCAAAATCGGTGAAAAATCTCTATTTACAAAAGACCTTGAAGATGCCTTAAGAAACAAAACAGTTGATTTTGTGGTCCACTCATTAAAAGATCTGCCTACAACATTACCTGATGGACTTGCTATAGGGGCAGTGTTTGAGAGGTAAAGTACCTACACAAGCAATAATATTCACATTTTCACACCACAATATCTTGTGTCCTTTGTTTACATGGAGAGCTTTGTTTCTTTTATTTCAAAGTGTCAAGGTTACATATTATTGGTTTTGACTGTAGACTTGGGGAGCCCGTGGCGCCGTCGCTTTGCAAACGGTTGGGCCTGGAATGGGTGACCAAAAATTTATTCTCTTGAGCTCCATCGTGATTCGGAAGGCACTCCTTCTCCTTATCCATCCATAAGGAAGACCAGTGCCCCAGCAGTGGGGACATTAAAAATGGCTGATGATGACGATTGTACACTTAAAATATAGTCAGGTTTTCTTCTTCTTTTTAAGTAGTGTTGGTGCGCTTTTGGATTTCGCCAATGTCAAGTTTTTAGCTCTGTTACATGTTTATCTTGAGACATTGACAGTATCTTGATAGCATTCTTATGTCGCTCGTGAGTCTTGATAGCGTCGATATTCGTAGTTCTAGCTAGTGTGTCGTCGCCTTTCGTAACATGACGTGCTGTTGACTGTATGCTTAAAAAAAAACAACATTTAGTTGTTTACAATGATCCCGCAAATTAGTATTTTAACCTTTCAGGCACGGGATTATGAGACAATAGATACCATTGTTCTCTAAACACTAGTGTCCAGTTTGGAAATTATGTGTTCATTATTTACAACATATTTGAATGTCTCAAACTAAACTCTATGCAAAATGCTCATACGAGCCTCTCCCGGAATCTTCAACCACTGAGGAACTGGCTATCTTATCTCTAACTGCCAGAACACAACAATGCTGAGAACATTGTTGTTATGGCGTCAGACTAAGATATGATGGTGGTAGCTAGCCAAGCGGACTCACAACAAGTCCTACCACCAACCAAACCGAATACAATATGTACCACTGGGAATCGAACCTGGGACCCCTGGGTATACTGGTGGTTGTTACCATTAGACCACAGAGGTGATTAAAACGGTATGTGCTATGCAGCTATGCTGCAAGGATATGAATGCTAAGTTCCAAATGTAACTTTTTCCATTCATGCTAAGCTATGTATGTTATTTGCAGGGAGGATCCACGGGACGCTCTGGTTCTCCGGGAAGATCTCAAAGACCACTCACTAGCGACTCTTCCAGCAGGCTCAGTTATTGGTAAGTTAAAATTTTTTGTTTTATTTTTCAGTTAGGAGAATGCGGTCCTATCCTATACCCTTTTTTGATGTCCTGGGGAAATCCCTTTGGTAATCATTGAGTGTGCAGCTGGATGGCGCAGCCTAATTCTACCATCTCCCTTTTTCCATCGGATATCCAGACGCACAAATATGCGCCACTGTTTTATGGTTGACATGTCAAAAATTCAAAACAACACTATTTGCAAGATTTCCTGAAATAAAAACCGATTTCAAATTTTTTTTTTTTTTTAATTTAAAAAATCTGTCTTGGTAATGAACCATGAAGGTAATAGTGTTTGAACCATTCCAATCGGGACAGCCGTCTTCGAATAATCGGTGAACATACATTCAATAATACAAGACAATTGATAACCTCCTTCTTTTTTGAAGTCGGTTTAAAAGAAATATCAACATTTCACAACAGTACCCCGTTTATAAGTGCATAAGTGGCGATGGCGATGCGATCGGTTCGTTATTATTGCTCTCTTCCTTTGCTATTGACCGCGATTTTAAGTCCAGTGATTCGAAGAACTAGACTACGTTTCGTTTTCCGTGATATCGTGTTGTACTTATCGGTTAATTTTCTTTGATAATGGTTTTCATTTTCACTGTAGATACTACGGAAATATGTATAAACTAATAGTTTGATGACTAGAAATAAGTCGTATTAGTTTATGTGTTGGCGTTAATTCTATCTTTTTATGAAAATCTTTATAGTATTGTTTGCGATTACGAATAAAATATTGATCCCGAAATACACTGTCGTTAAAACACAATACTGTACGTAACGTACATCTTATGTTTTGGCGCGCACTGTTCATTGAAATAAAACAACTTTTCCGGATAACAAACGCGCTATATTTCACGAACTATAATTGTCCGTATATTTAGGTTTTTTATTATTTTCCCAACATTTCGGCACCTTTTGGTCGTGGTCACGGGATGACTGGCTACTTATAAGTCTACCCTCAAAAAGTTAATTTATTTTTTCGTTCGGATACGGTTAGACATTTACTATGGCAACAATTATTATAGATTTGATATTTTGATTTAATTACAATATATATAATATATTATAATATTTATAATATTATAGACCCAGAGATCCCTGCCTCCCCCCTAATTGTTTTCAAAACCTATCACAATCCCTTTTGAAAGGTTTAGTGATTGTTATAGTGATTTATGGAATTGTGTAACTTAAAGTCGCAAATCCTTTTTCTTGAATAATTTTAACTTCATTGACACTTCTCCATACATTTGGAAGGTATTTATGTGTGTAATATTCAAAATTAATGTCAAAAATGAACTATTTAGTTCATCAATTATCTTTGAAAACGCGTCTCGATCACAATCCCTATCACATGTCAAAAGTAATGGTGTGAAGTATATCAATATCTTTAAAATAACGAATTGAAAGGGATTGCGATAGATTTTAAAATTAGACAATTAGCCCCCTGCTTCGATTCCCAAGGGCTACATATTGTATTCGGTTTGGTTAGTGGACTTGGTAGTAGGACTTGTTGTAAGTCCACCTGGCAAGCTAGCTACCTACCACCATCTTATCTAAGTCTGACGCCATAACAACAATGGTTGTGAGATAAGATAGCCAGTTCTTCATTGGTCAAGGATTCCGGGATAGGCGCTCTTTCAACTTCAGCTTTGTCAATGCTTAACATCAGGTACGGTGAATGCTAACTCTACCCGTTGTTTTTAAAAAAGAGTACAGTCCACCTAGCATGGAGCTGACTATTCAAGAACGGGCTCAAGGTCACCAGTCCAGTTCAGTTCCCCAAGTGCTCTCAGCTCAACTGTACATAATAACAGCTTAGTTCTCTCGAGTCGATGGTAAATCGTGAATCGTGGTAATAACTATTGATACTGTTTTACAAGTTCGTAGTAAAGGGTAAACGTTAACGCATAAAAATTGAGGATATCCACAAATTAGTTAATTGTACAGGAAATCTAATATTAGTTTTTTGCTGTGTTTTATCAATCATTTAAGCGGATGATCAGCCTATCTATTTATGAAATTATGATGGTACTAGCGCCCCCCGCCGGGTCTGGCTTTACAAACTGAATAAAATATTCAATTGACTTAATTCTTGGAAAGTTTAATGTACTTATGTAAATAATACCAACTTATGTAAATAGCTGAACATGACGCACTAACGTTTTGAAGTTCATATCGTGTGTCGAATTGGCGCGTCACTGTTTAATCAGCTTGTCTTTTGGATAACAAGGTGATTTCACCTTCACAATACCATAGATTTTTTTACCGTTATTAAGCTTTATTTAGCAAAATATCTACTCCATGCAGTTTTGAGTGGACCAAATAATTTTCTCCGGATAACTGAAAAAACAAGTAACAACTTGCCGATAATAGCAGCCATTAAGGTTCGTGGGTTCTATCCCCACCCGGGACAGAAATAAAAAAATATGGTTGTGCTTAACACAAATGCTCAGGCTACTTATCTCAGAATCTGCTTAACATACAGGTAATTTTTTAAACACTATCCAAACTTTTTTTTTGTGCCGTGTTGTGACGGCCTAAGAATACAAGTGTCACCACTCCCTTACCTGCCTGGGATGTCGTAAGAGACAACTAAGAGGTTCGACGCATTGAATACCTGTGCGAGAGAAGGAAACACTTGAAATAAACCCCCTACCATCCCGTCTGGCCAGCGTGGTAGCAGTAGGCTAATAGCCTCCTATGAACGCCACAATAGGCGTGAGCTAGGAGAGGCCTATGTCCAGCAGTGGACGTCCACAGGCTGATGATGTGATCCAATTTGTAAGTTCGACTCAGAATCGGTACAACTTCCTACTAGAAACATGGGTCTACGATACGATACGATACGAGGACAATTTTTGGACTTCCTATACTAAATCGATCGCGTGATCAGTCTGATTTCTGAGGCTACCGCCTCTGTGGGTCTAATTGTAACAACCACCGGTATCAGACCCAGGGGTCCCGGGTTTGATTCCCAGCGGGGGTACATATTGTATTCGGTTTGGTTGTTCTAAGTCCGCCTGGCTAGCTACCACCATCTCATCTAAGTCTGACGCCATAACAACGTTTTCAGCATTGTTGTGTTCCGGCAGTTAGAGATAAGATAGCCAGTTTCTCAGTGATGTGGATTCCGGTAGAGGCCCGATTCCATCTTCAGCCTTATCTTACTTAACATCAGGTATGATGAAGGCTAAGAGTATCCCCGTTGTTCATAAAAAAATATTTGTATGATGAGTGATTTTTTTTTGTGATATTTCGACCCATTTTTCTAGGAGAGAGTTGTTTATTTTCAGATTCTGAGTCGAACTTAATTTGGATAGTGAATTAAAAATCACACTGTTTATGACCCCTATTTATTGTAAATGTCTATGCTATATCAAAGTCCACACGAATTTAATAAAAAGTTGAGTCGAAAGTATGGAATTCCTGGGATGCGAGGGCATGACAGTCTTGCCCCTCCCCAAAGATCTGCCACTGTGTTTTAGCTACATAAGTATGAATTAATGTCATTATTTATTATTTTAGGCACCTCGTCCCTCCGCCGTACAGCACAACTGCACGGCACACATCCCCATTTGTCAGTGGTGGATGTGCGAGGAAACTTGAACACGCGTTTGCGGAAGTTGGACGCAGCGGGTGGGGAGTACTCTGCGTTGCTATTGGCCAGCGCCGGCCTACAGAGGATGGGGTGGGGGGACCGGATTTCGAAGGTCGGAACTAGGAACTGCCTGGTATCCTTGTTCGTCAATGGCGGACGTGCACATTATGCCAGAAATTATTTCAAACCTGCCATCCTGCGCAAATCTTTCGTAACACCAATAACGTAAAAAATCAAGTTCACTGAAATCATCGAAAACAATGTTTTAAGCAAAACGCTAACTGGTCACGGAAATGAGCTCGTATTGAGAGATTTTTTTTGCTGGTAATTATTATTGATTTTTCTCGCTCGTGTTTATCGGATTGCCTATGCGCCTATATTTAGCAAATCACAAGCGAGTGAATTCTCTCATTACAAGCTTGTTTCGTCGAACAGACTTATAAGCATCCAGACTACTACAAAAATATGGGTTAAACTACTGATGTAGGAAAATGATCTGTAACTCGAGTGTCATAAAGTTCAAAAAGTTCATTCCAAAAACTTTATTTTAAATATGTTCTGAAATATTTGCGCAGGATGGGATGGGAGGTCTGAATAATTTGATGACCTTGGTTAAATGAACAGCTGTTTTGAATACTTTGGATGTTTCAAAAATTAACACTCACGAACTATTCGTTGTATATCTGATGTTGACTGTACAGATTTGGTGTCCTTACGATTGTATTATGGTGCTCATGCCAACTATAATATCTTGCTGTGATTGGTTAAAATGGACATGGTTGGTTATGTTAACACAAACGTGGGCTTGAATGCTTGATACGTAATAAAAAAAATATTACTTTTTGACACATTGTGTTCAAAAAGCGTTGCACATAAATCAAATTGGTTAAATACGAAAAAATTCAATATTTCGACATCTTTTTAAAAAATCTAAATTCCTATGAACGGTGAAAAGTGGACTTGGTACGTTATGAAATGTAAGAACTCAACTAACGGGCTTAACCACTTTTATTTTATACGCTAGAGTAAGATACATATAGTTGCCAGCCACACATGGCATCAAAAATATTGCCCGTTTGGATTATATATATTTATAGAAGAATATAGTTTTCTCACAGTCCATTTGTTTTGCCCAGATCCTGCCTTGCGCTGAGATGAAGTACGCTGTAGGGCAGGGCGCGCTAGCAGTAGAATGCCGCGGGAACGACAACGCCATACTAGCCATGCTGACACCCTTCAACCATCCCGAAACCTACTGCCGCGTGCTGGCCGAGAGGAGCTTCCTTAAGACGCTGGGTGAGGCCTATAACTATTATCATCATCATATCAGCCCCACGACACCCACTGCTAGGTTTAGGCCTCCCACCAAGGATCTCCACAACAATCGATCCTGCGCTGCCAGCATCCAGCGGCAACCGCGCACCAGATCGTCGGTCCACCTTATAGGGGGCCTATACACGGAGGGTCGCGCGTCGTTCACACATAAAAAAAAATGATCACTTAATGATTTTCATACAAAATAGCTTCATAGTAGTTTCGTAGATGGATTATAATACTAAATCGTGACCGTCATTTTTTCAATTTAGATCTTAACCGATATTTTTTCAAATTGGTACCTTTCAAAACATAAATATAATAACATATAAAGGACATCAGGCAATCTCCATACAAAGTTGGTCCAAAAAAAAAAGTGAGCGGCCAGACCCAAGATTATTTCTAATAGGTAGTTTATACTAAGGCCTAAAAAAAATTATATGAACTTAACCCTGTCACCGCATGAAGAGAATTGCTATTTCAAGTCAAAATATATAATATGAAATAGCTACTCAGTTCAAGTGGTGACAAGGTTAGGTCCATATATTTTTTTAGGCCTTAATAGGAACTACCTATTGAAATTAATCTCGGGTCTGGCCGCTCACTTTTTTTTTTGGACCAGAATGCCTGATGTCCTTTCTTACACTCACACCCATTAACCTAGCCCCATAGTAAGCACTGTTAAGGCTTGTGTTATGGGATACTAGGGTAATGGATATAAATACATATAAATATACATTATAAGTATAAGTATTTATGTGTAGAAATATATTAAACGTCCTTGACTCAGGTACAAATGCCTATTCATCATACAAACATCTGCCCTTACCGGGATTCGAATTCAGGACCTCATAGGCGACACCTTGAAACCTATGTACGTACCACCACACGGAGGTCGTCAAAAGCTAGAATGTTCAACATTTCGATAGTTTTTTTATTTTTTGTGAAACGATTGTTTTTTCGCTGTGTCTCACCCACTGCCACTTCAGCTGAGCAATCCTTCAAACAATGTGTCCAATTTTGTGTCCCAAATAAATAAATTAAGACATTGTATATTGTTACTTTTGACTGTACTATAATATTATGCAACCTCTGATCTCCTTCAATTTTGTACTTATTTCAGGCGGTGGCTGCAGCGCACCAGTAGGGGTTTCCACAAGACTGAAGCAAGTTGACAATAATTACACACTCTCTATATCGGGAGCCGTTTGGAGCTTAGATGGCACCACCAAGATAGACCACTCACTCCAACAGACATTCCCTCAAATAAGCAAAACTGGAAAACACAAATTAAGTCCTACAGATGAAAGTGATAATAAAAAAGTGAAAACAACAGAAGAAGGCGTATCTCACTCGATTAACTTAGTCGAAGAACACAATAAAAGAGTATCGGAAAAACATGAGAATTTGAACTGTGAAGATACAAGGAGTTTAGAGGAAATACAAGCTCTGAAAGAACCTAAAATAAACTGTGGTATGGCACAAAACTCTAACATACCTCTGGATGTTATAGAAAAATGTGATAGTTTAGGAAAAGAGTTAGCCGAGGCGCTAATCTCCAAAGGTGCTTTAGAAGTAATGAAAGTGACTCAAGACTTGATTAGAAACTCCACTACCTCAAAATAGTGATAACAGTTTTTTTTATGTAAATAATGTCTATAGATTTTATTGTTATATTGTACAGGTTAGTGACAATGTATTATTGTAGGTTCATAATCATAATTATGTTTGAATATGTATAGTTTATTTGGAACAATTCTTATTAAGTACTTACTTATCATGGTGGCACTATTGTTGATTTATTTATTTGTTGAATAAATTGGTGAGTTATGTTGGGGGATGAACTGGTTTTAATTAATATGAGTAAGGAAATTTCAATAATTTGTAAAGAATTTTTAAGTTTTATAACTATTGCTTTTGCTGTTTGGCTGTAGAAAACACTACCAAAAGGGTCAGAAAAATCAATCTCATCAGCTTCCGAACATTTGGCAATGGATTATTTAAATTAAATGGCTATTAATTTGTACAATATCTTTATTCCACAATAAAATCTCAATCAAAACTCACAAGCATTCGTAACCAGTTGTGAACACAAAACAAAACCTAAAAATAACACTAACAAATAACTACATTATTATTATATTATCATCAAACTCGCGATCTTTTCTTTGCAAGGATTTTGGGATTGGAAATTTGTTTTTTCAAGCATTATTATCACAGCCAATGCAAACTACGCCAATTTTCACTAATTTAACGTTCAACAGTATTTATAGTTATAATAGCGATAAGGTTAAATAAATAGAAAGTATGCTAAATGTTATAGACATCTAAAAATCCTTTAATGAAAAGAGCGATAACTTGACTGGTCCTTATTAGACCACAAGCAGGCGAGAGAAGTGACTTTGCGTTGTTTAAATAAAAGATTAAATAGTAATTAGTTACAGCTTAGAATCAACAAGGAGCTCTGTACGAAAATTAAAATAAATCTAAATTCAATAGAACTCAGTTACATATAGAGAACCAACATGATGTTATGTTGAATGTTGAGATGATATTCCAATACTACTGTTTTAATTCATTCAGAATAAGCACCAAGCTCTGAAAGATAGTTTGAAATGCAATAAGGGTTATTGTGCTTTGATACGTTACTATAGTAGACTAAAGCAAAATACTGGAGACAGATAACCTTCAAGGTATGTACGTATCACTAGTATTTTTACTAATGGTTCTTGATTTTTGTGTTAGTTGTAACTGCTATTCTTATCTATCTTAAAACAATCAAAATAAGAGTAGCATAGGCGCTCGATATTGGGCCTGTAAGTTAAGAATCCCCTTATTGGATATTATTATTGGAGTACAAAGCAATTTTTATTAAGATTAATATAGATAATGCATATAACAGGATCATAATTGCCAGTATTGGAAACTATTAACCACAACAGCAATTACCCTTATTAATCTCATTAATAAATCTAATAATATGCAAAGATATTATTGAATTTATCATCAGGGATGGTGCACATTCTGGTAGGATCTGATGTAATCTATTCAACATCTTCTTCCTGGAGAACATTGCCACTGGCCTTCATTGAAGCACGGAGGCGTTCAGACACCTCAGGTAATTTCTTGAGCAGCAAGTGGAAAATAGGAGCTGGCATGGTTTGCTGTAGAACCTGAGATGAAGAAATATAAAGTTCAGGTATAGGGGTAAGATACAATGGCAAATTTATTTAGGCTTAAGCTTAGTTTAGGGTGGTATTCCACTTATCCAATATTTGACCAAATTTCTTAGATATATGCCCATTCCACTTTTCCAATAATTTTACAATATACATATTACAATTAGATTATATAAGTTGGAATAGGTTTTAGATCATTTTTTATTAGTTTCAAATAACTGACTCAAAAGATAATTTCATGGACATCCTCTATTAAAAGCTTCTGAGAAACTAGTGCCTAATTATATCCAATGTTATTATTGATTGATGTTTAAAAAACAAATTTATGACAGGTTCAGTTAAGCGTGAATGAAATCCTTGGTGGTAACACTGTCTGTGAGTTTCATAACAACATTTATAATATTAAAAATATATTCACTTGACATTGGCAAAATCCAAAAGGAAACCGAAATAGCTTACAGAAGAACACTGTCTGTAAGCTATTGTTTAAAGCACATTGCAACCTTGGTTCTGAAGAAAAGAAATTACAAGACCCTAGTAACAGTCACTAAGCAACTTACACCAAGCAACTGCTGTGTCTGTCCACAAACAGCGACTGCCTGTCCAAGGTGCTCCACACCCGCTTCCAGGTTTCCTGCAGCCAGAAGCTCCTCACCAAGCTGAATCTGAAATCAAGAAAAAGTTTTCATTTCTTTCTTCATAAAAGAAATCAGAGCATCCACCTTCCAGTGGCAGAAGGCAGTAGCTATAAAAAGTTTAGAATTTGTCTAACAACAATTGATACTTTCTGGATTCCCACAGCACAAAAGATACTTGGTAGGTACTCAACTTATTGATTTCTAGGCTGTTACATGAGTTGTGAATGTCACAGAAGCTATGCCATGAGTTCTTCCAACCCTATGGCAGGAGACCTTGCAACGAGATGAACGAGCAAAAAAAAACTCATATAGGGCTATTTTTTTTTCCATCATATTATTTTGTATAGAGAAATAAAACTCACTGTACAACTTCTTCACTGATTTTGGCCATTATCTTTGCTGCTGTGCCCTATTGAGCTTTCTATACTAGACATGGAATTAAAAGCTTTTTTATTATCTATATGGCGAAGTTCACCTGCTGGAGGAAGAACCTCTGCATTGCCTCATGATCACTCATGTCAGGTAGAGGTCCACCCAATGTGCTTGATCTTGATGAGTTTTTGACCGCATTCTGTCTTCCTGCAATCAATTACACAATTGTGTTTACATACCAAATACCTACTGACATGCTGTCAGAACAAAATGGTCAGTTTTGAAGGTCAAATGTACTTGTCTTATTCTATGACAATTCAATGACTAACATAAGGCTTTTTCTCAATAAAGAGTTGATTTTATTAAAGAACATAGTATTGTTAATGAGTTAAGATCCAGCTAATTGCAAGCACAGACCATAACTTGCTTTAAAACAATACAGTTTTTCTAAACCCTGTTTTAATTATTTATTATGTCTTTGCTCTTGATCCTAGCTTTGCCCGGGGACTAAGACAGATACAAGCTAGAGCAAGTTAACCCAGAAGGTTCCTATTCACCCTTGCTTTGAATACGGACAGGTTTTAAGTAAAAGAGACGACACTCTGATCAAAGTTAATGATTTTAAAGTATCATTTGAAAGTCATTGAATCACTGCTATACATTGAACTTCGTTCTTCTCCTATATACCGAACCTTAATATAGTATATGACGTACTCTTACTTGACAATGATAATGAACTTTCTCGTGGCTACTGTAAGGGCCAATGCTAAAGCCTTCTTACATTAAATAGAAAATGATAATTGATATGATAAGGTAGACGATCGATGAATGATAAATAAAACCGTCCCGTTCGAGTGTTAAAATGTCACTGACTTATTGCATTATAAAAATATAATGATTTAACAAATTGCACGCGTTTACGAAACGCGGCGAAAATGACGCGACCTTAATATTATGTTTATATAGAAAAAATATGTATGTACGATTGTCAACTCGTACATCCTGCGCCTCCAGGAGAATGGGCAGTGATACATAAACTGATAAGTCGCGAAAGACAAGAAATAAACTACATATAAGGCTAAATTCAAAACAAATTACAAAATAAGCAATAATTAAATGATGTGCCTCATTAATGCTATGATAACAACTAGTTAAAAAAATATATAGGTTTAGAGCAAGTAAAAAAATAAGGTCCAGCTATATTTAACTTATACATTAAATACATGATGTACATAAACCGGAACAAAAATTAGTCCTTTATATTATCAAATCTGACCGAACGACTCGTCATAGGAGAGATAGAGGTAGATTTATCGATACTTAACACTGATTGTCTGATTTCACTAGGCGTGTCTTTAATACCCCGCACATTCATAACGACTTCACTAACTTCGCTTTTACGCGGCACATTCACAAACACTTCACTAACACTATCGCTTGCCCCTGTGTCGGGGGCCGCCGCCGCAGGGGCAGCCGCCGCCCGACGCGCGCGCCGCTGCCGCAGCCGTCGGAACACGATGATGCCTGCCGTCAGCACAATCAAGCCGACGATGATATATCCGAGACTATAATGATGAACGTCGTGTATTCGTAGTTCAGTATTAGATTGTTCCTTCACGTCAGATATCTGTGTTTTCAATGAATCCCAATCGACCTCATGACTCTCAATCTTCGGGATATTGATGGAGGAAGTGTTCATGATATTATTTAGCACAGAAGAATGTGGAATTTCGAGCTTTTGATTGATATTTACTTTATTGAAGTAGTAATTGTGTGAATGTAATACGAAATCATTGCCCTTCAAAGTACACATGGGTCCTAAGTGAATGACCCCGCTACCTGTCATAGTCTGTGACGTAATTCCAGCTGGACAAATTATGTGGACACTGCATTGCTCGCAACATGTAAATAACCATTCGTTATCGGAGTGTAACTTAATCCAGCTCTCTTTACAACTTGATACCTCCGACTTGCACGGCGATGAGTCAATGCCACCGTCAATTAAATTGATATCACAAATGGATTGTTTTATTTTAGTGCTGTAGATAGGGTTATTTAGAAAACATAACAGCTTTTCTGTAGAAGAGTGACGACAGGCTTGAAGGTCCAAATCTGATAAAAATATAAGTGAATCCTTGTTGATATTAAAACCAATATAAGGATATTTCGGAATCAGCTGATAATATCGATCTTCTCGTTTCTGAGGGATGCTGATGATCCGGTCTAGTTCGAAAACTTCGTTATTCAAGATAGGTATTTTGATTTCAATGATGAGAAATTTGTCGGTAACTCTCGCTGCTACTCTCAGTAATTTATAAAAATTAATGATATTTGAGCCATCTAAAGGTAGTACGAGATCTCTTTGCAGGCGACCAGATATAATATTTATTTGTTTTTGCAGCTGTTGCGGTGATAAGAGGTTTGTATTGATACGACCGTCATTTATATCAGTCACGGTGCCAATAAGGGTTTCTTGAATACGTCGAATGTTGGATATGATAACATGGGCGGCCAGTGATGAATACGTTATATAAGCCGATTGTGACGTCACCAAACGAACTTTATTTAACTCGGCAGTCACATTATTAATATGATTATCTATAAGTGAAAACTGCTTTTGCATGATATTCTCGTGTCTCTTTAATATGTTATACTCGGCCTCCATTACTATAGTTTGATTATGAAGAAGGGTTTGCAAATGATTCTCATTTTTCTGTATACGTTCTATGTCCTTTTGATATTGATCGGCAAACCTTTCATCAAGCATACCAAACAATGAGTTTGCAATGTAACCAACACCATTCACTAATCCTCGTTTGAACCTCCGAATAAATTGATTTCTTAACAGCTGATTGTAATGGTTTATTTCATCGAGCTCGTGTTCAAGTTGTAATATGACACTTTGATAATCATTAGACGAACAACTTTCCTTGATATGCGTCACATATTTTTGTATATTAGATAGACCATCCCAATAGGTACTCATGTTGTAATATATGATAAGGTTCCATTCATCTCGAATGTGCTGAATGTTTGATATTCTATCGAAATAAATACTTTGATTACTGTTTACAGGTGTGATAATAAAGTCTTGTTGTCCTTGTTGCATGCTAGGTGATATAAAAAATGATAAAACCATGACGAGGCTTAAGAAGAAATTCTTAATATTACTACGTCTAGTACGACGAGGCCTTTCTTGACGAGGTATAGGACGTAAGGGCTCTTCGCGACTAGGTGATGGTAAGATCGGTTCTTCACCTTGCTCTCGTGTTACCAAGGGCACTAATTTGATAACTGGTCGCTTTATGATATTGGTTTTGGTTTTCAATGATACGACCCTCACTTGACCGTCCTTTCCCGGGTGTAACTCCTGTACTCTACCCATTGCCCACTTCCCGGGTGGGAGGTTGTCTTCTTTAACTAGAACGATGTCATCAACCTCGATATTTTTATTCGCCGTTCTCCATTTTGATCTTAACTGCAGCTGTTGCAGGTAGTCTGAAGACCAACACTTCCAAAACTGTTTGTTTATAGACTGGACGAGCTGCCATCTCTTTGATAAAGTTACAGATTCGGGTTCTGTCTGAGGTTTTGTAAGTAGGAGCCCACCTATTAAGAAGTGTCCAGGGGTTAAGATAGGATCTTCAGAATTTTCAGTCAGAGCGCAGAGTGGCCTTGAATTTAGGCATGCTTCCACTTGATGTAGAACGGTGATAAACTCCTCATATGTTAGTTTCTGGTCGCCTAATACTCGTTTGATATGGAACTTTAAACTTTTTACGGCGGCTTCCCAAAGGCCACCAGCATGAGGATAAGAAGGAGCGTTGAAGTGCCACTCTACGTTCATTTCTGAGATGTCGTTAAAGAAATCCTTATTGATAGTATCTTTTATTTCTTGATATTCCCTCTTTTGGAGTTTGTTAGCGCCTACGAAGTTCGTTCCATTGTCACTGTAGACATGACTTGGAACTCCACGACGTGAACAGAACCTTCGAAATGCAGCGAGGAAGGATGGAGTGCTCAGATCTGACACGAGTTCAAGGTGGACAGCCTTTGTTGATAAACAAATAAATACTGATATATATCCCTTTGTGGTGCGAACACCTCGACCTTTGTTGATTTTCAGATCCACGTGCCCAGTGAAGTCGATTCCACAATGAGTAAAGGGTCTGGATGGTACCACCCTCGGCTGTGGTAAGTCAGCCATGATAGGTTGATATTTATTCTGGCTGAAGCGACGACACCTAACACAACGCCTTAATTCTCTTTTCACGGTCGACATTCCACTAATAATCCAATATTTATTTCTGATATATGTTAGTGTGAGCCGCGCTCCACCATGTAATGTTGTGATATGCGCTTGCGTTATGATAAGCTCAGTGAATCTATTGTGGCCGCTTAGTATGATAGGATGTTTTGCAGACCAGCTGATGTCGGAATGGTGGAGGCGGCCACCAACTCTCAATAATCCATTCTCATCTATAAAAGGACTTAAACTCGCTAATTTACTATTCTTATGGACATGTCCTTTTTCTCTGATATATGATAATTCTTTACAAAAATCCATAGCTTGCACCGTTTTAATGATAATATTATAAGAATTATTTAATTCAATCGATGATAAAGTTTTATCTGTTGATATGTTACACCGGTTTCGTATTCCAGTGATGAAACGTAACACTCTAGCAATAATTCTAACAATTAAGGTGATTGAACTGTATTTATTCAATAATTCAATTATAATTACTGACTGATTTTGATGTAAGGCTGCGTGCACACTATGAGCGATTTTCTTTGTTTCTATGTCGGGCTCAACATATGACACTTCTGATATGTGTTCTGGTACAGATGATAATAGCCATTCTGGTCCTTCCCACCACAAACGATTCTCTGATAACTGCGAAATTGTGACTCCTCTGGTAGCACAATCTGCTGGATTCGCTTCAGATTTTACATAATTCCAGCTTGTTGGTGAGATAACCTCCTTAATTTGTTGGATTCTATTAGCAACAAACTGTTTCCATCGGGACTGATCTCCATGAATCCATCCTAAAACTATCATCGAGTCGGTCCAGGCATGGATGATAATATTTTCGCTTGGTAATGCATCCTTTACCTTTTTCATTAGCTGTGATAATAACAGTGCTCCACACAGTTCAAGTCGAGGGAGGGAAACTGTTTTACTAAGCGGTGCTAACTTAGTTTTCGCTGCTATCAAACGCGATGTGCGCTCGCCCTTATCGTCAGTCGTAATACAGTATATGGCACAAGCGTATGCTTTTGCTGATGCATCGCTAAAGCCGTGTAAATGATATTCGTGTTGAATGTTACCTAAATAACGAGGTATTTTAATGTTGTTGATATTTTTAAAGTCGTTGCGTAATATAGTCCATTCTTGGATGATATTTGATGGTAATTTTTCATCCCATGATACACCTGTGGCCCACACCTTTTGAAATAGGAGTTTAGCTTTAATTGATAATGGTGATATCCATCCGATGGGGTCGAAAATTTTTGATATGTCTGATAAAAATTCGCGTTTTGTATGATGTTTAAGTTCGGATGTTTCGAATTTGTTATCGTAGGTAAATGAGTCAGAGGACGGGTTCCATTTCAGACCTAACGTTTTTCGTGATTCCGAACAACGAAATTCGTAAGGGCTGTTTAATTGATTGCTTGATAAATCTTTGACGAGCTCTTCTTCGTTACTCGACCATTTACGTATGTTCATCCCAGCTTCACGTAAGATGTTAATTAATTGTGTTTGGATCTCTTTTGCAATTTCCAATGAAAAGTGACCTCCAAGATAGTCATCCATATAAAAACAACTATTCAAAGCCGCAGCCCCCAAAGGATATTTTTCAGCGTCATCTGATGCCAGCTGTTTGAGTGTTCTCATCGCAAGGAATGGCGCGGCCTTGGTTCCGTACGTCACAGTTGTTAGTTGATAATTTAGGAGAGGTTCGTCAATAGAGTTGCGCCATACTACTGATTGCAAGTTTTGATAACGATCACTTACAAATATTTTACGAAACATTTTCTCGATGTCAGCAGTCATCACATAGCGGTACTGGCGCCAAGTTATGATAAGAGTCTGGAGATCCGCTTGTAAATTGGGTCCCTGTTCCATAACATCATTTAGACTCTGACCCGACGATGTTTTAGATGAGGCGTTAAAAACTACCCTTAGCTTTGTAGATGTAGAATCTAACTTAAGCACGCCGTGATGTGGTAGATAGTACGACAGTCCTCCACTATTAGTACTCGAGACCATGTGTCCTAAATCCTGATATTCTTGCATAAAATCTTTATAATTATCCGAAAACATCGTGTTGTTAACCATTTTGCGCTCCAGTTGATAAAATTGTGCTACCGCTTTCGGCCTTGACGAACCGAGCTGCTTCTCGAACTCAGGTTTCATAGGAAGACAGACTTCATACATCCCGTTTTCCAAACGTTTTGTGGTCGATGAATAAAAGTCTTCACAAAACTGTTCACCAGATGATACATTTGTATTGGAAGCTGAGATCTCCTCCATTTCCCAATATTTGCTTAAATCTGATACATCATTAATTACGACATTACAATTAAATGTTTTGACGTTTCCTGATAAAATCCAGCCTATTCTAGTCTGCTGTGCAATGGGTGAATGTGATGGTCCCCTGATAAGTCCATCCATTAATATTTGGGAATATACACTAGCATCCAGTAATAGGTCAATAGGACCCGAGACGTTGTAGTCTGGATCTGCTAAGTTGATATGTTGCAAGTGTGACCATGATTTTTTCATAAAGGAATGGTTTGGTAAGTTGTTAATTACCCTTGATATAATTAAAGCTTGGGTTGTAAAGCTGTAGTCGTCGTAGATGGAATGACATTCTATATTAACCATCCCCCTGCTTTGCTTGGATCCGTGTCCAATACCCGACACTGACGCATGATATTTATGACGTTGCAGGCCTAACAACTGCACTGCATTCTCTGATATCAAGGATATCTGCGACCCCTGATCTAGCAGGGCGCGAAGAGTGATAAATGTTCCGTTATCTGATAAAACTTTTAATAATACAGTAGTTAACAATATTTCTTCATTTTCTCCAGCGACGTAATTTACATTATGTTGTTTGATATTTTGTTTATTTTCTGATAAGTTGGTTTCAGGACGCTGCTGAGATGTACCTGGAATTGCAGAGATGTTGTTTGCAAAGGCTTCATGTAATAAGGAATTGTGGTCACCCTTGCATTCTTTACAACGTTTAGTTGATAGGCATGGATTTTCATAATGCTTGTACAGGCAATTCTTGCATACTTGATATTTTGTAATTGTTTTCAACTTTGCACCGGGTGTCAGGTTAATGAACTTCCTACATTGAAATAAATCGTGATTAAAATTGCACACCGGGCATTTTGTTGCTCGCGTATGATAAGTTTTGCCCTGATATTTTTCGCGATTATTATTTTTGGGCGAATAAAATAGTGACCTTGGGTTGGTTACATGCTTTGATAATGTTGATGGTGTACTGATATCTCGCTCTTTCTTATGCATAGGTTCGAGAGCCGTAAACTTAGTCTCTAAAAATGATATAAATTCCTGTAATTCCGGCAAGTCACGCGGAGATTTCCTAGCTTCCTTGTAGTCTTTTAATGTTTCGCCGTCTAACTTTTTGGACAACAGATGGACGAGAATAGGGTCCCAGGTGTTGGTATCCACGCCTAAGTTGTGAATGGCGTGTATACACTCCACAGACGTGTTATGAATCCTCTTGATCTCAAAAGCTGACTGCTTCTGGACGTTTGGTTGATTGAGCAGCGTCTCCATCTGATTGGTGAATAACAGCTGTTTGTTATCATACCTATGCACTAAGATTTCCCATGCCGTATTATAATTTTCAGATGATATGTGAAGATGCTGAATTAATCGCTCCGCTTCCCCCCTGACCTTCCCTTTCAGATGCTGCATTTTTTGTGAGTTGGTAAGGGAGTTATTATTGTGAATGGCTTCGGTGAAAAGATCGTAAAAGGTTGGCCACTGAGAGTATTTTCCGGTGAAGATCGGTATATCTAGTTGCGGAGTTGATTGTTGAATATGAGCGGTAGATGATAATTTCCGGTTCAGTGCCCGTTTCATATTTTTAAAGTCTTTTTCATAAGAAGCGAGTTCCACTTCGTATTCTAAATCTTCACCTTGTAGGATGTCATCTAAATCCAAATGTTGGGTCTCGATAATATTCCAGCGGCTCTGTATTTTGCGGAGTTCATCTTCAAGTTCCCATTTTTCGGATATCTCTTCAGGGTTGATACTATTTATTAAACGGCTGAGGGCCCTAAAGTTAGTACGTTGTTTTGATAGCATTTGAGTTACTACAGTTGATGTGGTGGCTGTTGCTTTATCTTGTTTTTGGTAGCTAAGCAAAGTGTGTTGAAGGGCATGATACATTTCCTTGGTTCTTTCAAAATGATTTTCAGAATAATAGACAACATTCTTGTCTTCATAATCCAGTGATAAACGTTGATGATTAAGCTCGAATTCCTTCCAAAGTTCATTAAGTCCATTGATTCTCCGTTGTATGTATTCCGGCGTTTTCCTACTCGCGGAATCCTTCCCGAAGTTCGTTTTGATAGAAATGATAGATTCGATGATATTGCTCTGACGTGCTAATAAATCTTCCATGGTGATAAATAAATTAAAAAAATAATAGGGAACAATCTTACTTCAATCAGAAGCTGAAGCGAAGTTGCGATGCGACGCTGATAACCTGCAACACGAGTGAACCTCCTGGCCCACTATTGTATGATGTGATCCAAGCGATGATACCGCAAGCCTCCTGGCTTACTGGGTGCTGATACTGCCTTAGCAAGCCTCCTGGCCCGCTGAGTTTGATAGAGAGAAAGCAAGCCTCCTGGCCCGCTGAGAGTTGATAAAGAGATAGCAAGCCTCCTGGCCCGCCGAAAGATGATAAAAGGTACACAAAATGTATCACTATAAAGGTCACACTGTTAATTCACTTTGACGTTTCATATAAAAAACTAAGTGTAAGAAAATAATCACTTTCACGTAATTTGATAAAGTCCACACTAGGTCCTGCGTTTGAGTAACCCGCGCGAAACTTAAAAAAAACTGAAAGACCAAAAAAAGAATGTTCGAAGGACCAAAAAAAGAATGTAAGGGCCAATGCTAAAGCCTTCTTACATTAAATAGAAAATGATAATTGATATGATAAGGTAGACGATCGATGAATGATAAATAAAACCGTCCCGTTCGAGTGTTAAAATGTCACTGACTTATTGCATTATAAAAATATAATGATTTAACAAATTGCACGCGTTTACGAAACGCGGCGAAAATGACGCGACCTTAATATTATGTTTATATAGAAAAAATATGTATGTACGATTGTCAACTCGTACAGCTACTTTCATCATGCTAAAACAATGAGTTTAATTTATTGTTCTTCGTAGCTTGTCTCGTTCCACTCTATTGAAGCAAGCAAAACTACGTGAACGTGATGTGTTATCAAATTTTTAGGTTATAAAAATATCGATACAATACTGCTTTTGGACTTGGATCATAATAAGAACGGTTTTTAACGCAGTTATTTTACACAATCAGGCTACAAATAAAATTAAATACCAAATTACAAAGATACCCACGTTCTCTCAGCTTCTTTTTGAAAAGAGGATCTCTCCGTCGCTGTTGATCAAAGTACACACAATAACCCAGGAACAATGTCCCAGCTATGCCCACTGCAATCCCAAGGGTAGTGCGGGTAATTTCCATGTTTCAAAATTAACTTTGATCGATTTATACACAATAGAAATCACTTCGCTGTTGATAAAATAATTTTTAATTCGCCATTTATAATTTCAAAAGTTTTATGTTGGTATGATAGCAGAAACTCCTTTTCAACATGGTTTCATATGGCAATGTTGGTAAAACATAATAGAATAAAAAAAATGGAAATCCTTTCCTAATTTCTGTCTGTCTGTAGTCTGTGCAACAGGAAGCCAGCGCCTGTTTATTTATTTTTAATACTGTTATTCCCAAAAGATTCTTTCTCGCAATGTTGGCAAGATTGTTTATCTGTCAAATGGTACCAACATATCAGCAAAGAAATTATGATTTGAAATGAAACGCACTAGAATGAACCGCAAGCAACAATTATTTTATTTTATAACTAAGACTAAGATAAAACATTTAGCAGATATAATACGTAAAGCAAAATATATTATTAATTAAAAAAAACATTGATTGCGTTTTTTTATTTTTTGACTGACATTCGCTATCATGTGTTCATTGTTGCCATAATTAAAATAGTCACACACATGATCTAAATTCAAGATTTAAAAATATTGAATTGTTATCTTATTTATACTAAAGAATAAATATATATGCCGAAAGACCCATGTAAAAGATTGGCCTGTGAAATCCAGAGATGCCTTGTTGGTAAGTAATTACATTGTAATTTTATTTATGAACATCTTATCCGACAGCCGACCGACGTAATATCAGTCGCCATCTTTACTTCAATCTTTCAATCAACCCACGGATTCGCGGGCGTTTCATCGCCGATTTTCAATGTTTTGCTCAAACAAAACGTTATTTTACTTTACTAAAACCACGTAAAAACTTTCGGCAAACTTACGTAATAGTTGAGTGTAAAAATGAGCTTTTTCGGGTTCGGCCAGACTGCGGATATTGAAATCGTTTTCGATGATGCTGACAAACGGAAGGTTGCCGAAGTAAAAACGGATGATGGCAAAAAGGAGAAGTTGTTGCTGTATTACGACGGTGAAACAGTTTCTGGGAGAGTGAACGTAACATTGAGAAAACCAGGATCGAAACTCGAACACCAAGGAATCAAGGTCGAGCTTATAGGTCAGATCGAATTGTTTTACGATAGAGGTAATCACCATGAGTTTATATCGTTAGTGAAGGAGCTGGCTCGTCCTGGCGATTTGTTGCAGCATACGTCCTATCCTTTTGAATTTTCAAATGTTGAGAAACCGTATGAAGTGTATACCGGTGCAAATGTCAGGCTTAGGTATTTTTTGAGAGCTACCATCGTTCGCCGACTGACAGACATAGTGAAGGAGGTGGATATCGCCGTACACACGCTGTGCAGCTATCCTGATGTATTAAATTCGATAAAAATGGAAGTGGGCATTGAGGACTGTCTTCACATAGAGTTTGAGTACAATAAATCGAAATACCACTTGAAGGACGTTATAGTAGGTAAAATCTATTTTCTACTTGTCCGCATAAAAATAAAACATATGGAAATCTCCATTATTAAAAGAGAAACTACTGGATCGGGGCCTAATACTTTTACAGAGAATGAAACTGTTGCAAAATATGAAATAATGGATGGAGCTCCAGTAAGGGGAGAAAGCATTCCTATAAGAGTGTTCTTAGCTGGCTATGACTTAACACCGACAATGAGGGACATAAACAACAAATTCTCTGTAAGGTATTATCTTAATCTTGTGCTGATGGACACTGAGGACCGACGTTACTTCAAACAACAAGAAGTGACATTATGGAGAAAAAGCGACAAGTCTAGGTTACCGTTACATAACCCACATCATCCCCAAACATTATCACATCCAAGCCATTCCATGCCAAGGCAGTTGAGTGCATCCAGTGAAGAAAATTCAGCAAAGGGTATATCACCCTCTCATCCAGAAAATCTGTTGCAAAGATCAGTATCGCCATCAATGTCGGACAGTGAAAAGCATAACGGACCATCAGAAATGGAGCAAGATAAGTCTGAAATATTAACAAATAAGTTATCTAATACACACATTGAGAACAGCGAAATTGAAGTGCCAGTAGCAGCTGTGAAACCTTTAGAAAAGCCAGTTGTGGTTGAAAAACCACAGGTAGTTGAAAAACCACAGGTCTCAGATAAACCGCAGGTTACGGAGAAGCCACTGCTTGCAGAGAAACCAGCAGTAGCAGATAAGCCTCAAGTGGCAGAAAAACCACAGATTGCAGAAAAACCACAGGTTGCTGAGAAACCACTTATCAGCCAACCGGAAAGTGTAGAAGACGATCCAAGTCAATAGCCGACGTGCATCTGCTCGGTAGACTTGACAGCTGCCGACGATATGAACTGTATGTTTTCATACCTGAAAACAATTGTTTGAAGGACAAAGGAAATCCTACATGAGTAACTAAATTGTTATTTATATGTATAGTGTTTGCCCCATTGCCATGTTGATTTGCTACAAATCACAAATACTACATGGGGATGATGAGATTTCTACACACTACATAACATGTTGCTGCAATTTTGCATTAATATTAAAAGCAACTTAACTTCATTAGTTATACTTACAAGGAACATTCATGATTTGTGAGTTGTGTGCAAATAGAGATAATTAAGAATGCAATAATAATGATAATGCTTCATTAAATGAAGTGCCGTTGTTATTGTGCTGAAAGGGATGACTACCTATTAAGTCTTAAACATTAATGAAGTTCATAGCTATGAAGTAATAATAATAAATCAGTTATGTATCTGACTGCATAAAAGTAAAATTATTTAGCTACTACTTTAATGCCACACTTCATTGTATATTCTTTGTGATTCGCCTCATAGAATCAAATTGTTGTAGCCTTTAATATTGATAATTGAAACTGCTTCTTGTTCATTAGCTTACAGCAATTGTGATTTTTATATTGTTATCAAATCAAACCATGTTCATTCATGGGTATGGGTATATCAATTTACATATTCAACTGTATTATGTATGACTGCCCTACCAAATAATGTTTTGAACTGACTTACAATGTTATTCTCATATCTCTTGTTATTCTGTTTTTATCTATATAGTGGTCATTAAACTTAAATCAGTTTTATTCTCTTTTAAAATTATATATAAATAAAAAACTGACAGGTTGCAATTTCACATTACTCTGACATCTTTATAAATAATTTAAATCTAATGGTGATGGATAATCTCACATAATATATATAAAATAATAATGTTTAGAATACATCTCTTTGAAATTGAAAAGTGATTGAGAAGTACATAATGACAAATTTTAGGTAATTTAATGTAATGATTCAGATCTTGTATGTATTGTATGCTACTATTTTCTGTATCACTTTGTCACCTGAGAAATCATTTATATGCTAAAGCAGAATATCAATTTGAGAGAAAATTTAGTGTCTGACTTAATTTAAAAAACATTGTTATTTGTATAATTATTATACAAAAATTGCTAACTCTTGAATGTGCTTTGTGTGCCATCCAATGGAAATATGGATACATCTGCTTTTGTGCAGACATGACTGTGTTGATTCAATTGAAAGTTATCTACTTTACATTACAAATGTTCCACCACACCTTGCTAATTCAACAAGCTGACATTGTTTTAGTACTGAACATATCATTGCAGAGAAAAGTATAAACACATTTCACAGTGTACCTACATCAATTTATTTCAATTTAAACTGTCGACAGTAGTTCATATCAATTGAACCTTTGTGAATATTAGGAAACTATCAATCTGACGACAGCTATTGACTACGATGTCAGTAATGCAATAGATTCATACCGGTACACAGTGATTATAGCAATAAATATAACATTGTTTCACAATTTCAACTAATACTTTGAAAAAAAAAAAACGAAATGAATCTATGAGACTATTGTCTGTAAAAAGTATACTAATAAAATGTGTAATTATGGAATATAATATATTAGAAATTTAGGTTTTTTAAGAGTTTGCTGACTGTGTGTGGTATTTGTATTTAGGCAATGTAGGTACGCATTTTCCATTGCACCAAAATCCATGTATGAAATAATAAAGCTTGGAATGTGATCGCGAATCCATGTGCAGTCGGCTCGTAAATAGTTTTATATTTTATGTAAATTAGGAAAAAGTCCATGTTATTAAAAGCATTATTCTGTTATATAACTATATTATCTTAAATTGTTTGATTTTAGTATCATATTGTATAATAAATATCTTTTTTGTAATGAGATTAAGAGCGCATGTCGATTATATCATATTGTTAATAAAATATATGTATAAATTGCTGACATTGAATTTTATTTCAAACTCATTCAAGTTTCCTATTAACTCTGCTATCGATGTTTTTTTTTATCTAATTCGCTATTATCGGTGTGGACGCGCACTACCCGTTATCAACAAGTAGGTAAACTCTGAAACTTAGTTCACAGTTATTTTTTAACATTAAATGAACATGAATTATAATATAAACATTCCGTTCCTGCTAGATTTACTTTGGTTGAGTGATTTACCTATATATACAGGGTGGGAAAAAAAACCGGTCATTGGAGGGAAAGTACCCTAAATATTGATGTCAGCAAATTTTAATCACAGGAAACTTATTTTTATTTTTATGAGCGACGAGGAAACTCGGCCTTCATCATACCTGATGTTAAGTATTGATAAGGCTGTAGATGGAAGCGAGCCTCTCCCGGAATCCTCAATGACGATGATGATAGATGGTGGTAGCTATCCAGGCGGATTTACAACAAGTCCTACCAGTACCACTAACCAAACTTCAATATGTACCCCCGCTGGGAATCGACCCCGGGACCTCTGGGCCTGATACCGGTGGTTGTTACCACTAGACCACAGAAGCGGTTACATACGTTGTTACGTTATTCATTAAAAAAAAAACGCTAATCATTATTCATGCGCAGAAAAGATGAATGGTTAATAATATCTATCTATAAGGCGTAAAGAAAAGTAGCGTACGAATAGATGAAATCTAGAAGTTAGCCTCGGTCCCTAACCGCAGCCCTTTCACGTAATAGAAAGTGGCCTAACGGTTTTACTATTCACTTCTAAAGCCGAGCATAGCGGTGCCATTACTGTTGTGGGTTTGAATCCCGATTAATAAGGAAAAACAGTTTGATTTTAAGTATTGTTACTAATTAATTAATAATTACTAATTATTAATATTAGCATCGCATCATACAGTCTACTTACCTTTTCATCACAAAATACGTGAGGGTTTTGAGAATTTGTTTAGAGAACAACGAGACGACTTGACAAGGGTGGTTTTTTCCTTAGTGCAACTGTAGATTCCACTTTCCGCCTTATCATTAGGATTAACCTAAGGTATGTACGCAGTCAAGAAACTTGCCGGTTAACCAATAGAGTTATTTTAAGGAAGCTTTGTTTCAAGAAGTAAACGTTAAACGTTTTCTATAAATCTTTTTTTTTTGTTTTTCTCTTAGCCTTCGTCATACCTGCATACCGACCGCCTATAGGTATAGCTTGTGGTATCGCTATAGCTATCGATTTTTGAAACCCCGTACAAAGGCTCTCGCTGACGCTATCACTATTATACTAAATATGCAATATTTAATCCAATAGATGAAAAGAAATATGTAGGAATTAGACAAAAACCCTATCGTTGAAGGGTTGTATGAGAGTTTGAAGTTTGATAGCTATAGCAATAACACAAGCTATACCGTTAGGCGGTCGGGGTGCTTCAGCGCGGCATTCTGGTGGCTGCGATAGAAAGCGATCTTTCGCTGCCCGGCATGGCGCGCGCCATGCTGGCCACCGAAAGATCCTGGGAGGCGGCAGTCTCCTTTTGCGAGATGACGTCCTCGCAAAAGGAGACTGCCGCCTCCCAGGATCTTTCGGGACATCGGAGCGGATTCGCGAAGAAGAGGCTCATGAGAATCGGCTCCGACGCAGACGGATGGGAAGAAGGAGGCGGCAGTTTGCCCACCTAATTCCACTATAGTAGGTTGGAGAGATGGCCACACTTGCTCGGCCATCTCTCAGCCGTGAGAGGGCCCCGAAAACGGGCCGACCGCCGGGTCAAAGGGGCGATTGACACCACGGTCCCCCAGGACCCTACGGCGGTGAGAGAGCAAGTAGTGAGGGGTTTAGCTGGTAGTACCTCCTCCCGGTCTTCCATCGAGCCTACTTGGGCTGGATGGGGGGCCGCGAGGCATCAGGTGAGCCCAGCATAACCTGTTTGGTATGCGTAAAAGCATTCCCCGGGGTGCTGATGTTAAGTAGTTATAAGGCTGAAGATGGAAGCGAGCCTCTCCCGGAATCACTGAGGAACTGGCTATATTATCTTTAACTGCCGGAACACAACAATGCTGAAAACATTATTGTTATGGCATCAGACTTAGATAAGGTGGTGGTAGCTAGCCAGGCGGACTTACAACGAGTCCTACCACCAACCAAACCGAATACAATATGCACCCCCGCTGGGAAGCTGGGAATCGAACCCGGGACCCCTGGGTCTGATACAGGTGGTTGTACCACTAGACCACAGGCTGTTAAATTATAAATTTTAAATATTAATTTATAGAAAACGTTTATATGACCAAAAATATATCATCAATAGGCATTTCATTTGAATAATAATAAACTTTAAGAATAAACGATTCCTAAAAAAACTGTACTGGTCAACCGGGAAGTTCCTAGATCGTACTTATACGAATATACGATGAAGTCATTAGTTTTCTGTTTCAAAATCTGTTAGTAACAGAGTTAGATAATCAACTAGCAGGTATGGTGAAGGCTTAGTCTCCCCGTCGTCAAATCGATAGTCGGAAAAACATGGTAGAAAACTTAATGTTATTTCATTAACTATCCTTGTGCCTGCCTGATTGAGGTAAACATATGCCTACCTTGTCTATACCTTTCGCACCTTGCACATGTTGTAGTTGTTAATAATAGCCTTATGTTAATTATGTATCATGTAAGTTGCGCAATAGCTACTTGTAGTAGTTAGATAATATTCAATGTCACTATACCCGTCACTTCACTAGTAGGTAGGTGTCCATAACAATACACAAAAATTAATATTTCTATGAATAAGAGAGTATTGATGATATGAAAAATTCATTGATTGTCATTTATTGATTTGTTCCGGGTGGGGATGGAACCCACGCTGCGTGAGCAGGTTATCATTTTGAATCTGATAGCTCATAGGTTTGGACAACCGAATAGTTATTTGTTATGCAAGGCTGGAAAGTTGGTTATTTAGCGGCGAGTTACCTCTATTGAAAGCAGAGCCAGTGAAGGATTCTAGGATTGAACCACGAGATTGAATGATATCAAAGATTCAATTCTGAGCGAAGCGAGGATTTCGAAGGTACAAGACGCTAAAAACTTTTCTGCCAAGCGCAACACACAATTTTTCACCTCACAACAGCGAGGAACATTTTATGGTTGTTTCCGCGGTCAACTTCCGGTAAAAAAATCTTTAAACATAAAGTTTAATCTAAATATACCTTATTCTCGTTGTTTTAATGATATAAAAAAATTAATTAATAAAAAAGGGATTATTATAGTTAATTCAAAGTTATTTAAAGTAGTATTATATTGTTACTGAAAAATAACAATAAAAACAATTCCGTAAATGTGAACACTGTCTGAGGTACAAGACAAGACAAAGACAATTTATGTCTCGTTCCGAAATCCAATCATAGGTTGTGAAATCTCACACAGCCTAATATAAAATTCTTATAACAAATAGTTTAAACTTATTGTTATTGTTTTTATGATTCATAAACTAAAATAATATAATAAAACCAAAACGGTGTATTATAATGAATTCAAAGCTTTGTAAAATAAGAATTAAATGTAACAAAAAAGTCAATAGTGCGATTCGGAACGCATTATGACATATTTTTAGGTATTAAATGAAAAAGGTACTTTACCGCGCTAGGCCACAAAAAGCGACTTTCTACGATGAAACTTAATGACAAAACCACCTCTTCCGAGCGTGTGAGGTGAAAAAATAGTTTATTGCCTTCGAAACTATAACATTTTGCTAACAAACAACAGCCTCAGAAGCAAAAGGTAGTGGCTCAGTTTATGCTGGGCAGGCTTCGATCATCAAAACCTAATCGAAGTGGGCAGGTTACAAAAAGCACCTGCTCCACGGTGGTTTTCAGACACCCCTCTTTCTCGAAAGGTGAAAGTGGGATGTGAGATGTAGTGTAAAAAGGAGCAGCAGCGAAATCAAAATAAGCTAAATTGCATATAATTACATATTTACATACTAAAATTTACAAACAATAAGAAAAACCACTACGCTAAAAAAACAAAATTAAGACACATTTTGTTCTGCAAATATACTCGTAGGCGATTCACCCACTGGCACCGCGCCTCGCCGGAGCAGCGGATCCCGCGCCGAGGGAGAAGCAAGAGTTGTATTTTTTAAACAATCTAATTACTTAGGGTAAATTTTAAATAGAAAAATATTGGAAAAAATTAACTCGGCCACAAGTGTTCCACAAGAGCATTGGACCGGATTTCCAAAGGTCGCGGGTTCGATTCCCGTCTGAGAATTCACTTGTGGCCGAGTTAATTTTATTTCCAATATTTTTCTATTTAAAATTTACCCTAAGTATAAAAATAGCATTGAAAAATGCAAAAATTACAAAATCATAAAATATCTAATTACTTTTCGCATACGTTATCGCAAATTTTGCATGCGAATGCGGTGTTTCAGTAAAAACTATACTATAATTATGCTAACTCGTTTTGTCCACTGAAGCTACCGCGTCGGCGCTGCGAAGGTTCAAAATAGTAGGTAGTAATAGGAGGTACTTACTCCATCTATTGCTTCCTTCGCTCCCTTTATGGCATCTCTATAAATAAAACAACATTTGTTACAGAGAACAACTTCCAAGAAGTCCGTTGCGAGCGCGTGTTTGAAGCGATGCGCCAGTGCTGCGTGCGGTACAAGGCTGCTGGTTCCCTCGTGTGTGACGGGTACGATCTGGAGCCCAGGAAGTTCGCGCCGGTCACGGACAGGCCCAACATCACCAGGGAATAGGTGGGTACAATTCTTTTCTTTGAAAGGACGGGAGCTCTATTTTTGATTCACTCGTCTCGAGGATTCTACTGATTTTCATGCGACGTTTGAGTTTCCGTATTCCGTAAACGCGACGATAGCTTCGCTTTTCGCCTGTAGTATCGCCTCCCAACGCGAGCGTACGAGGGTCAAAGCGAAAAGCGTGCTATGTCTACGCTTGCAAGATCGCTAATCGCGTGATCGCCTTCTGGTTCGCCTCGCCACTCGCGCGACGAGTGATTCAGTCTGCTCTGCCTACAAACGGCTGAAATGACGCACTCACACAGACATGCGCCGCTACACGCGCGCTCGCTATACTGTATAAGGCTCGGACTACAGTGAAAACCAGTGAGATCGAGGGGCCGATCGTGTAGCGATAGCGAGCGGCGCGTGTATGTGTGAGCGCGTCACAGCGGCCGAGTGCAACGCAACGACTTGTTTATTATGTTCAGACTCTCGACGGGGTGGTTGGTATCTGTAGGTATGTGTGACTCATCTAGGTTGCCTGTCCTACTACCCTATAATGCACGCATAAAAATAAATGGGGGACACTCTTGATAACTAGGTATACCTATAAATTACGTACTTTTATTGTTCCAGATAATTATGGATAAAATACACCGTCGAAGCCAACCACTTGGTAAAAGGAGTTGGATCTACAAGTACCCTAAAACTTTTCAAGTGACGGCCTCCTTGTTTTGCATCAGCATTTTCTTTTCCAAACCGATCTACGACTTGTTCTTCAGACCCAGAGATATCGTGGATTTCACCGAACCGCCAACCACACTATCCAGAAGACCAGTTAAAAGCACCATAGAGAACTGAAATGGAATCCGTCGCGAAGGCTAGAGAAAGATTAGCAAAGTACCCCCTTGTATTTTCCAAGTGTACGAAACAAGGAGCGCTATACGCCAGGTGCGTTTTACTCAACGAGGACAGTGTCAAAAAGGACGATTGTGCGAAACAATTCCTAGAATTTAAAACGTGTTTGCAATCCGCTGCGAAGGATTTAAAAACAAGAATATAAACATGGAAAGGTTAACCAAGTTCATCAACTTGCCTTTCAAATACCATCTTATTGCGGGGGTAGTTGTAAGATTAATTCTAATAGTGTACGGGGATATCCACGATAGGACTTACGACGTGCCGTATACTGATGTAGATTATAAAGTTTTCACCGATGCAGCGAGACATGTCGTCGCCGGCAAATCTCCTTACATGCGACATACTTTCCGATACAGTCCGATTATTGCTTACCTTATGGTGCCCAATATTATCGTTAGTAGGAATTTTGGTAAAATGTTGTTTTCCATCTTTGATATTCTGGTCTCTATTTCGGTTAAGATGTTGGTCGAACAGCAGTTGCAGACGACAGTGAAGGATAGGGCGTCCAAAGTGGCAGTGTACTGCTCTTTGTTTTGGCTTTACAATCCTTTGAGCATCGGTATTTCAACCAGAGGGAATGCAGACTCCGTGCCTTGCTTTTTTATAATATTGTCGCTTCTTTACTTAGAGACTGATTTAGTAGAAGGCTTTTGCAAATATGTTTTGTCAGGCGTTTTACTGGGCATTTCAATTCATTTGCGCCTGTATCCTTTAGCCTTCAGTTTCCCCATGTATCTCTCTCTCGGGGAATACAAGATCAATCGAAGGACCAATTTAACCGAAGGCATTCTTTCACTGGTCCCAAATAAAAAGCAAATCTTATTGACTTTCAGTTGCATCATCACTCTCTTCCTTCTCACATACAGCATGTATCTCCTGTACGGCTACGAATTCTTATTCGAGACTTACATATATCACTTATTTAGAAAGGACACGAGACATAATTTTTCCGTGTTATTTTACTATTCCTACTTGACGATGGATCATCTCTCGTTTGACGTAGTGAAGGCTGTCTCTCAGGCGTTTGAATGTGTTATCCTGTTTATCTTAAGTTTGACTTTCGGCTGTGATCCGAAGACATTGTCTTTCGCGTTGTTTTCACAAGCGGTGGTTTTAGTCGCTTACAACAGCGTGATGACATCGCAATACTTTATTTGGTTCTTGTCTCTTTTACCACTGGTAGTTCATAATTTCAAATTGATACCGGCCAAAGCGGTTCTTTTAGCGATTATCTGGGTGTCGGCACAAAGTTCGTGGCTATTTTACGCTTATCTCTTAGAATTTAAATGTAGAGAAGTATTTATACTTATATGGCTAATGAGTATTGTATTCTTTTGTGCGAATATTTTTATATTGAGTGAATTAGTTAGAAGCTACACTCCAGGCTATGGATTTGGTAAATTAAACTACATTTCTAAAGAAATAAAAGCAAAGTAGCAAGTTTTACATAGTGAAGTAGATTTAGATTTTTTTTTTATATTATAGATAGTTTGGAATTTAATAAAAATAAATTATTATTTACCAGTATAGTTTTATTTCTACAAATTTGTTTAACTACTATTCAACCACTAAAAATAACTAAAATAAATCATTCATACTCAAACAAAAAATGCACATAAATAAAAGCAATTAAATGGACACCTTTGTAAAAATTTACTTCAAACTGTCATCTGTTAATATTTGAGCTGGAAATAGTAACAATAAATACCTGTCAGTGATAGATAACTTGCAATGGTGTTGGTGGTGATAGATAACATGCAATAAAGTTAGGTTTAATAGTCAACAGATGGGCGAACAAATGAGAAGCTACGGAATACATGACAGGAATACGGTTTCGTATTCCTATAAAGCCGCGTTTTGACGATCTTGGTTGACTCGTAAGAATGGACTGACAGAGTAGTCTCAATCAAGAATGAAAGAGTGTACTATGATAGAGGTTTACAAGTTCATAGTTACTTTGATGTTTAATCGCTTCATTTGAGTAGAAAAATGGGTACATTTTTTTTTATGGTTAGAACAATAATATTGATGAAAATCATCATCAATCAATACATGTGAAATTTCCTATTTTATCACAAAACTATGAAATAATAATAAATAACACGAAACTCTAAGGTATTAACTCTAAAAAATTTAAGCTATTATGCCACTCTAATCACTCTGAAGAGTTAAGCACGGTCCTAGTCAACTATGATGGTTAACTTTTGTTAAGTGCACTCAGATACACGGTTCACACGATCACAGTAACGTCATAGTCCACTCTTAAGTCAACTATGATCGTCAAAACACGGCCTAACAGCCAGTAAGATTGCATTGCAAGTTCACATCACACAACTATTTCTTTTCGGGTAAATTCATTTTGGTAAGGTCCTCAGTTTCTGCACCTTGGGACATGTTGGAGAGCTTCTTGCCGATACGTTCGTGGACATCGAGGTACTTGGCCACACAACGGTCAAGGCATACGGATTCACCTTTACCTGGAATAAAGATAGATATAATAATAATAAAGCCTTTTATTTAGAAATTTTTACACTACTGTTTTTTTTATAGAGATAGTTATTAATACTATTAAATTAATAGATATTAAATCGTGCCACTATTAGGATACAGGCGGTATCAGTTGCATCAACTGCTTACCTGTTAAATAATAATAATATATGATATTGTTATTAGAACATTAGAAAATTGGAAACTGATATAAGAATAACAGCAGTATTATTCCCATATTATTGTAGACATTATATTTGCAGATTTCAGAATTTTAGAACATATATTTTATGACATACCAGTGGCTGCCCGCGGTTTCATCTGCATGGTTCCTGTTCCCGTGGGAAAATCGAGATAAAAAGTATCCTATGTTTTAATCCAGACTATCTACTATTAACGATCTCTGGATATGGATAGGGCTATTGGAGATAGTTGCCTAGGATACTGGTTTAGTTACCTAGTCATATTAACAAAAATATCTTAGGCAACTATCTCCAATAGCCCTATCTATATCTAGAGATTGGTAATTCATTTCGGGCGTAAATAAATAAAGTTGTCTTATTCATTAATTACCAAGCTCAGGTTCGTGATATTTGATAGGAATACATTTGCGGTGACAGGCACTCACGAGCCGATTGTACATGTCCGACATCATCTCAATTTCTAGCTCCTGCACCAACTGCAGCTTCGCTGGGTCCAGTTGTGGCACTGCCATTTTTGTTAATTAGTAATATAGCTTTCCAACACCTAAAATGAGATGTTATGTTTATTGTACTACATTTGCAAAGAACCCTTAATTAATAAATACGTATTGAAGTTTAGATAAGCCAATTAATTTTGTAAAAAAATAATAATAAAATTTGGATCATTAAGACTCGTTCGCATGGTCCACATTATTATTTAAGTGTCATTTACGCTGGGTTAAGTAGGCTAGCCAACAGCAGATTCCTTCACTTTATATCTCGCTGATTGCATTCTCAATTTAAAAAACGATATTTTAAGTTCAATAACATTTATAAGTTTAACATAATTTCTTGAAAGTATATATGTTTATTTGTATAACACTATAAGTTTAACTTACCTGATACTCAAAGCGTCAAACTATGTATCCTGGACTCTCACTTTCTGTAGCTGTCTGCATATAACCCTTCGTTAGATTTTCGCATACGTTCTCTAGCTTTCATATTCTCCAAACGATGGGCAGTTACATAGTTTTTAGACACAGCAAATAGGGATAAGCTAGTGACTGTTATTGCCAACCTATAATGTACAAATAGAAAATATTTATTCCAAAAACTAAAGAAATATAAAAAACATATAAAAAGCCAGTTTTGTATGAGCCAAATAAGTATTTATTGGAAAACAATATTGATTAATAGCGACTGATTAAATTACCTATTAGTTCCAACTTTGTCACATTTTTTTTACCTATATCATTTCTTACTTTCAACCTCATATATGAAACAATTAACATAATTGATAACAATTTATGAAAAATATAGTAGAATTAAAAGTTATGGCTAGAAATGTGGAGAAAAATGACTAAAGTACAAATAAACTAAACAATTTTATTTGGTAAAATTATAAATTGTTCTTAATAAGCTCACCCACAATTATGTTAACGATATGTAGATTAGTACTCAAGTATTTACCACGAAAGAGTTATTTTTCCAAATTTTCCAAGCGGCATAATAGGCAACTCACGTAAATTATTTATTTTTTAGGTTATTTAGTTCCTGAAACTCCCATCAGTTACGTCATTTACCGGAAGTCGCTACTGTCGCTCGATATTTTCAATGACTAAGTGCCTTTTCACACGTCCCGGTTGCCGGGTAGCCGGCGCCGATTGTCCGGTATCACATTCAACTTTCACACGTACCGTTTACTATCGACGCCCGCCAGTACAGTCGCGTAGTGACTACGCGTACGCATACATATATATATATATATATATATATATATATATATATATTTTTATTAAATTTTAAGCAAGTACGACGTGGAGGCCTAGCAGCAAATAATGTAAGAAATATTTTAGCGGACTATTTTTTTACCGAATCCGGAGCAGTCAGTTGGCAGTTATCTAAAATATAACATGTTTACATCAGTTATGTAAACTAGAAATTAAAATAAAATTAAGTACCTACTGACTTACCAAATGCGTTTTTTTCATTGTCGTCTATTTCTTCAAAGTTGTTTTTTATTAATACACAGACTTCCCTCCAAGCCTTTTTTGTTTCATTTTTGAGGCGGAGCGTAGCGGAGCCTCTCTTATGTTGACTCTTTTGAAAATCTGTCCGCCCGGTCATAGCGCCCAGACAGTTTAACCGATTCTAATGAAACATGGCACATACTTAGACATCAACCATACCTAGGAGGTGACAAAAATTCGATGTCCTACCATCACCATAGCTTTTGGCGCCAAAAAAGACCCAAATTTTTAGGGTTTTGCTCGAAAAGTATAGACTTTTGTGCATCGCGATACACCAGAATGTAATTCTGCGTTTAATGCAACAAACCGCGTCTAAATCCGTCATGTCCTCACAGAGTTATGCCGACATAAAGTTGTAAAAGTTCGCGGCGCTCCGCCTCTCTTGCGCTCCAAAGCGTAAGTTATCTTTATATTCTGAACAGGTTTTATCTTATAAAACCGGCCTAGCTTCCACTAGAGTTATTAGTAATTCAATATCTATCTCCATTTTACAATTTTCGCATAAAGTGCAGGCACTAAAGAACACATAAAGGCACTACGCGTTTTCGTAACGACGCGCAACGTCGCGAAACGCGAATTTCAAGCGAAAGTTAAAATATAGCAGAGCAAGGCCAGTAACAAAATAAATTCTAATTATGCTACATATTCACATTTCTATAGGAATAAAAAATATATATACTAGAAGAATTAGTCTGTAATAGCTATTGAAAGGGGGAACACTGCCCAGTATCTTTGGAACCTTGCCTAAAGGGACTTTTTTAGGGAAGTTCTGTTCTGTTGTATCTATAAGTTCATTGCATTCATTGTCACTGTCAGTGTCAGTCCAGTCAAAGTTGTTGGTTGTTGGTGGTCGTGTCCTCAATTTTACCTATTTTGTGCCCTCGCTCGCACGGAACACAATTACTCCCACAAATTATCGTCGTTACAAAAAATAAAGTAAAGTGCTAATCTTCTCAATATACTGAAATATGCCAAGAGCTAAACTACACAGTAAAGGGAAGCAAACCTCGATACAAAAACCACACAAAATTGAAAGTAAAGGCACTGATGATGCTAATCCTGAAGAATCTATGAGGCAGTTCCAGTTAGAGCTTTGTTGGTGTATTCAACAATTAGAACGTTCCCTCAATGAGAAAAAAGGAAGCGAGAAACAACGTGTGTATTATATTAATTTAGATGGTTCTTTTTTGTCTTTTTATGGGTCAATCAACTATTTCTTGTACCTATTTATGTCCCTGCAACAAAATTTTGAAATCTCCAAAACAATCAGTTTGCTATAAAATTTATTACATATCCAGATCCCTATAATACATTACTTTATATGCCGTCTATTAAATGTTACTAAAGCGATAAAAATTATATTGTTTTATTGGTAACTAAGGGGACTTCATCACGGTGACATACCAAACGTAGGTCTCTTATGTTACCAATAAAACAATATAATTTGTATCGTTTTAGTAACATTTAATTGACGGAATATAAAGTAATGTATTATAGTGATCTGTATAAATAAGGATCTGGAAAAGTAACAAATTTTATAGCAAACTGATTGTTTTGGAGATTTCAAAATTTTATTGCAGGGACATAATTAGGTACAAGAAATAGTTGATTGACTCTATATATAATTATTACACTTGCATCCAATGTAACTTCATACTCTTGATTCTTATATTCCGATGTAACAAAATAAATGATCAACCATTGTTTTTTTCAGTACAAGAAGCATGGAAGGTGCTAACAGTTTTAAAGAGTAATAGTCACCCTATAATTAGAAAACGCCAGTTGATGAGAACCCATTTTGGTGACTATAGGGCTAAAATGGCAGCAGAAGAGAAAAAATTAGCTAAAAGTGAGTGTTCTTCTGGTATCTATCAGATATGTTAGATATTACATATACCATGTTATCCTACTAATATTATAAATGCGAAAGTATGTAGGTTTGTTTTTTACTCTTTCACTCTGAAACTGCTGAACTCTACTATCTTTGTGCCAAATTTCGTCCAAATGGATGAAAGAACAATGACCACTTCCCATACAAGCGCTGACCTGTTAAATGGAGTGTTTCAAGGTGGATAGTATGCTATATAATATAAAGTATGAGCTATATTACTTCTCTATTCACGAAAATTTAAAATTAACATTTTGACAGGTTATGCCATCCTTCCTTGGCACATAGGATACTTTAAATTCAGATATTCCCACAGGAATGGGAACCATTTTGGTGAAATCGCAGGCAGTTACATATTTATAATAAATAATCAACTTTTATTAACTGTTTAGATGTACATTACATAAGTTACCGGATTCCCCTTTTAAACTCAATTGCCTGTGTCAGGGGGCACCACTCTTCTTTAACAATTAAATCTTTAGGATAAACAGTTTACACTAAGATGATACTAATTGAATGTAAGTAGGTAAAATCTTTAAATATATTAAACAATTCAAAGCGTGCGCGTGTGTGTGTGTGTGTGTGTGTGTGTGGAATATTGTGTTTACATATAATGTATGTTCAAAGATATATATATATATTTTTTTAAATATTATTATTATTCAGCTTTCATAATCTCAGCTATATAATTTTTTTAAAGTAGTGCCTCAATTTCCTCATAATTTATATTATCTAGCCATTTCTGTAACAATTTCTTTTAGTTAGTTTTTGCTATATATATTAAGTTTGCTGTTGACCCTATTGTAAATAAGTACCGAAAGAACACGTATTACCTGGAAGCAAAAGTGGTAATATGTGCTGGGACCTATTATTTCGGTCTTCTTTTTTTAGCATTTGAGGGATCATAAGTAAGTTTGGTCCACCAGGATTCCGAAGTATTTGGTTTGTGCTACTTTTTCAATGGTGGGGCATTGGGACGTTGGTTTTTCCCTAGATTAGCTACACTGATTTATCTTTACCTCAAAGTTTGTGTCAGGCTGAGCGTTGTCGTAAATGCCAAAACATATATAATTACTTTTTGCAGCGTTCAGTGTAAGAAGGTTATTGCGGAGCCAAATACCTATTTGTTCAAGTCCACTCTCTGCGTCTTTTCAAACCTTCTCCCAGCTTTTTCCAGTAAAGACAATAGCGGTGTCATCTGCGTAGGATCTTGGCTATAAATAAATCTTGGCATTTTTAATAGACATGTTGCTCAGATCATTCAAATAAATTAAGAAGAGCGTAGGGCCAAGAACACTCCCCTGCGGAACCCCAAAGGACACTTTCATGCTCTCACTGGTATAGGTTCCTTAACTTAACCACCTGTTTTCTATCTGTCAGATAGTCTATAAAGGGACTCCTCTGATGCCGATGACTTCCAGCTTGTGTATAAGGATGGGGAGAGAGGTTGCTAGTATGCTAATAAATGATGATTATTTTAACAGACAATATCACATACATTTACTGATTCTGAGTTTAGTAGCACTTATGTTATGGACTAGTTCCGTTTCACGTCCGGCCTTGCTGGTGTCCCCTCTCCAAATAATATCCAGCCAAGAAAGAATGTTTGTAAACAAACTTTGAACACTTTTTGTAATTATTCCATAAATACGTTATATTTCAGACATCTAATGACACATCAAACTTGAACAATATTAGTAAGCTAGCTAGCTTTAAGTAAAAAGTACTTTTAGGGTTAAGTATGGGCGGTTTGTTTACAAACATTCTTTCCCTAAGATGGCTGAAGTATAATGTAAAATGAGCCATTTGGTATGGGTGTCATTAACAAACCATTTCTTCTTTCAGTGGCAAGCAAAATTAAGATTGCTGAAGTGCCTGACAAACCAAAAGCAACATTCCTCAGAAAATCAGCTTTTTTGGCAACAGGAGACAGTTCATTCAAGTTCAATTTTAATATAACTTCTGATGAATTAGATAATGGCCTAAAAAACGCAGATTGTAATACAAATTGTCAAAGTGAAATAGTACCAGAAATTAAAGAATGCAATACAGAAAATGTTGATTCCAGCAAATTGCAAGCATTTAAGTTTTCATTTTCGGAATCGGCATTTAAATTTAACTTTAATGTAGATAGTTAGTATTATATTTTTTTCATGTAAGTTTGATATATTGTAAATAAACGTAAATTTTATGAAATATTTTGGTTTCAATACTTATTACAGCTCCAAATACAAAGTGTATAAAAACCTAAAAAGTTTGGTCTCTGTGCCAGCTATGTATGTCCTGAAATTCAGCTATTGAAACAGCACTTTGACTCTCATTACTCTATGCCACCAACATTGCTTTATAAATTCTCAAATGTCTTCAAGCAAATCCAAACCAAAATAATTATTATCTCTAATGAATATCAAAGTTGATTAGAGAAATTGGTATAAAATGTGGTACACGCAGTGTGGATGAAACAGTTTTCGACTATTACTAAAAAAAACATAAGGACACAAACACAAGGATATCATGCATGATTTTTTAAATTAAAAGTATCATAACAAAATAGTAATATATCTCCTTTAATCTCGACACAGGTCTTGAAGGTTTCTCCTCGCTATACGTACAGTCCTATCACTCGCGATGTTCATAGCACACTCGTAATTTTTGAAGAATTCATCCGAATTGGGAACAGCAAAACCGACTGGCAATTGGTTGCTGCGACTCGCACCGCTCCACACAGCGACTCCGAGAAGCTTCTTCACTTTCTCATCAATAACAGCACCTCCAAGTACACCTAGGAATCTTTTACATTTAGGATCCTTCATGTTATGTTCTTGAAGCGAGCAGGAGTGGTAGCAGGGTACGTAGAAACCGACCACGCCGTTGATAGAATATAACGTGAAACATAGGTTGATGTTCACGACGACATCCAATGAAGACAGGTAGTATTGTACTATCGCCGCGTTTTCTTTCATAGACTGTTAAAAAGACATTGATGTATTTAAAAAATAAATTCTGGTATGAGGTCTTTCCTATTCATATCACTCGTTCCACTAGAATTCACCGGTGGATCTGTGGCTATTTTTTCCTGTTAAATCCACCGGTGGATCTACGGCTTATCCCTACTTATTTGGCACTAACAACCTTGGTGGTGCAGTGGTCAATGTTTTCGAACTGCGAATGCGGCGGTGATGCAACTTTCGCAATGGTCGATCACAGGATCGATGACCTACAATCGCGAGCTCCTCGTCAACGCTTAGTAATTTCGCCGTATCAGCGGGCACACGAGAGGAATGTTCTGTGGCATCCACCCTTCCCCGCCTCGATGCGGCGTTCGGTGGTTGCAAATCAGGCCCCTTACTCTTGACGCGATCACAATGAGATCGAGATTGAATTAATGTCAAACGTCAGTAATTATGACTAAAAATAAGTAATTAAACTAATAATTAATACTTGAAATTAGTAAATAAAGTAACTTTGTACTCTATTAATCGATTTTAGCGGCACTTAAAATCGAATCAAAGTCGAAAATCAGTAATAGTTATTGACATTCAATCTCGATCTCAACGCGATCCCGTCAAGAGTAACCCCCCAGGTGTCGCGCCGCAGCGCACATCTCACAGATATGCCGCAACGCATCGTGTGCCCCAGCACTAAGCCGTTGGTCCCACCTGCATTTGCAAATATTAGCACCCACCAATCCGCAAAGCCGCGTTTACGGAGTAAACAAAAAAAAGTAACTATTTATTGATCTGTGCTGCGTGCTCGAGACCCCTTCTTATGAACCCTTTCTTGTGGTTGTACAAGGAAGGCCAGTGCCAGTAGAGAGGATATAAAAATGGCTGATGAAGTCAAAGTCAAAGAATTTTATTCAAATAGACTTATAGATAAGTGCTTTCGAATCGTCCAATTTTTTTTTTCCTACCAGCCATTCATGATGATAATTTATACAAAATTTGGGTAGACGGTTGTAGTCACAGAACACAGAAAGTCTTTTTCGTTGTAGCCATTTCACCACCGACAGATAATTTCATCACTACGTTTTAGATGAGTTCTAGATAGCTTGTTTGACAGATATTTTTTTAGGTTTCCGTACCTAAACCAAAGGGTAAAACGGGAACCCCGTTAGGTTATTACCAAGACTCCGCTGTCCGCCCATCTGTCACCAGGCTGTATAGTTATAGTAAACAGTTGAAAATTTTACAAATTATGTATTTCTGTTGCCGCTATAACAATAAATACTAATTAAACAGAATAAAATTAATATTTAAGGGGCTCCCAAACAAACGTGATATTTTTTGACGTTTTTATAGATAATTGTACGGAACCCTTCGTGCGCGAGTCCGCCTCCCAGTTAGCCGGTTTTTTAACATGTATTATGAAAACTATTTCAAATGAACTGCCATATTAAGATATCCAGAATTTATCAGACAGTGGTAAAATCGACCCTCAGGCGCAATTGTGGCCATTTTAATTTAACCCTTTATAAATAAATAAATATAAATAATTCCATACAAACACACCAATTATCTAGCCCACGTTAAGTTTCATGAAGAACTTGTGTTATGGATACTAGATAACGGATAAACATACTTGTATACTTTGTTTTTTTGTAAATACATACATAATATACACATTAAACACCCAGACCAAAACAAATAGACATGTTCGTGCACACAAATATTTGTCTTGTCCGGGGATCGAACCCGGGACCTCTGGCGCAGAAGGCGGATTTAGTACCCCTGCGCCAAACAGGTCGTCAATGCCCTTCTATTGTAATAGTTCAAAATGGCCACGAACGGGTTAGTTCAGCTATATCAGGGGGCTTATTCTACCCTACATAAGATTTCTATCTATTGCCTAGTAGTACCCGTCCAACACAATTAGACGCATGATAACTTTGAAAAACAAAATAACTTACTGTAAACTAACACTTCAAGAATCGAATTTCTGTCAGTTAATCACTATAGTGCTAATCAGTCAGTTAATAGGATAATGCAATGAAAGACGCGGGTTGTGGACTTTAAAATACGTAACCGCACTTCTGCCATGCCCCTAAGAGCTAGCGCAGACGACGGATAACGGAGGACTTTTTGTCCGCGACACGTCTTTATTGTTAACCAAATAAGATTCAACTTAGATCGCGTATATCCATGTAAAGTACGCGATAGTCCTCGTTATTTATTCAACTTTATGTTCTTAGTAATAAGGTCGTGTCGCGGACAAAAAGTCCTTCAATGTCCGTCGTCTGCGCAGGCCATAATTGTTTTGGTCGCATAGTACTTAATTTGTGGTCAATGACATAACAGTTGGACCCGCCGCTACGCGTCGGTGGGTTAGTCTTGTTTGGTCCACGGGTCGTGAGGAAAGTAATCAAACATTTACCTTGTCAGTGGCGTACCCAATGACCTTATACTCGGCCGGTCCATAGCCCATCTTCCAATCAGCGAACCACTGGAACCCCTCTCCAGTCCTGAACCTGGATATCATCTCGATAGTCGGCCAGTCCCCCTGATAATCCTCGCTGTTCACCACTATTATGCCGATGTCATCGAATAGCTGCTTCGTAGTGACGTTCGGTAACACGAAAGCTAGTGCGGGCAACTTTGCTTGTTGGTAAATTACTGACGTTATTTTTACTTTTAGACTGGAAAGATTCAAATTATTATTAAAGCCCTTGGTTCCCAAACGACAGTTTTAACCGACTGTCGGACTATATGGCTACGCCGGGGGTCTGGGAACAAGGAGTTTGTCTTTGTAATCAATTCAAATTATTATATTAATTAAGTAGGTGGTCAGTGCATTGGCCCGGATTCCTAAGGATGCGAGTTTCAGTTCCGACATGAGACGAATTGTTTTATTCTAATATATTTAAAAATTATCACATAGAAAACTTATGCTTATGGGTATCATTAATGTTTCCCGAGGACTAGTCCAACAGTCAGTACCTACCTTCAGAAGTATTTTAGAAGTGCCTATGATAATTCATAGTTAACTCCCATGGTGGACTGGGAGAGAAAGCAAAACAAAAGCTGGCTAGCTTTTCAGTGCAGATTGTAAGTATCTTTATACACCACCTGCATCTGTAGCTCGTATTAAATATTCATCCATCATCAGCCTGTGGACGTCCACTGCTGGACATAGGCCTCTCCTAGCTCACGCCCATTGCGGCGTTCATAGGAGGCTATTAGCCTACTGCTACCACGCTGGCCAGACGGGTTGGTAGAGGGTTTGTTTCAAGTTTTCTTCTCTCGCACAGGTTTTCAATGCGTCGAGCCTCTTAGTCAACTCTTACGACATCCCAGGCATGTAAGGGAGTGGTGACATGTGTTTCTTAGGCCGTCACCACACGGCACGGTATTAAATATCAAGTATTCTCAATTTGAAAGGGAGCTAATATTGTTTGGAACTTCCCTTGGGTAATTATGATAACATTTAAATTTGGAACGCCAAAATGTCAACAATTATTTTTATCAAAATAGTTTCGAAAAAAAAAACAAGGCTGTTCAAGGCATATCTTCCTGGCCTAAGGAGTTTTTAAATATAAAAATTGTCACTGCAAAGAGACTTTACTCCTATGAAAAATATAAACATGGCTGTATGAATTGGGGTCTCTAGCAATAAGTAAACATTTGAAATTTTTACACATATTGTCCACTTATTCAAATATAATGTAATAGTGTATAGCTATCTCTTTAATTTCTGTGCTTTTTCGTGTCTTTTGTCCTACTTATCAGTAAAACATGGCAAATCATCAAATTGTGAATGTGTGTAGTCTTGACTCTTGGTCACAGATATAATGAAAACTATCATAGCATTGCATAACATAAGGAACTAAATATCAAAAGAAAAACTCGGTGATTTTTAGATCCTTTCGATATTTTTTCCGCGAATTGCGAAATTGTTGCCACTATTAGTTTTATAATTTTTAAAGTTCTTTTTTATTTAACGTCACAGTAGGCACAGTAGGTGTATAAAGTATGCTCCTCGGGGATAAAAGTGTCTTAGCCTTGAGCAGACTTGAATCCTTCGCTTCATTCAGGATTCTTAGGTACCATAATTCCCTCGCCTCCTTTTCGCTTAGGATTCAATAGGCTGCCCGTGACATAAGACACTCCTATAACCCCTTAGTCTGCGAACATCGCAGCCCTGTCCTTGGCATTGAGCAACGCGGCTTCCGTCCGACTAGGAATTTGTTGCTTTCAATAATTTAATGCACCAAAAGAAAGAAAAGATGACGACTAAAGTTGAAAGAGCATGTGAGGACATTAGCTGTTGATTGTGGTGCAAGAAAAGTATCTTAAATTTGAGAAAAAACCCGGATTTTTATGAATTTTCACCAGATTTCAATAGTTTTAATTCAAAGAATACGGCCTCGAAAACTCCCGAAACTCGAGAAAAAATAGGTCGAGAAATCAAGACACCCTACAATAAGAGTTACTTTCGCATTTATTATTAGTAGTAGAGTATTGTATGTAGGTATTTAATTAATTTCTTTGTCTTATTAGTATTTTTTTTACTTTTTATAAAATTACCAATAATAGTTCACGCTGTAAACTATTTTTATAATTTTTTTGTTGACGGTAAAATACGTGAAGTAAAAAACTTAGTATGCCGCCTTTTTCAATCCTATTCTTTATCTGCGCAGGTTGGTAACAGAGCGGTAACTTACGGATACAAGCACCTGACTGCAGTGATAAACAACTTGGCATGTATGCAGGACGCAGTGCACATGTGCGGGTAGTTGTTCCTAGCTGAGTGGACTACTTTGGCGATCCAAGGGTAGTCCGACTCTGACGCACGGTCAGCGCCCACCTCGATGTTTATTAAATTTGGAAACACTGAAAAATTTAAGACGTTATCTCTTTGGGAGTGCTTCCGCTGCCCAAAAATTTTGCCATTAGGAACCGGCGTTGATACGTTGCCGGCAGCCGAGATGTAAAACAACCGCTGCCGGCGCCGGCATTCGAAAGGGCAACCGGCAAAACAGGTATGGGTCCGGGAGTCACAAAGAGGGTGCTTCTAAAATTAAGTGTAATACGACATATTTCTGCAATTACTTAAAAAAAATGTCTCTGGCGAACCTTTACTCAAGATGTAAAGGGTTCAAAAGACATGAGAAATTATATTATTTACTTACTAGAAATATACTATATATTAGAAAAAAATACTTTTCACATCAAAACTAGGAATTGATTAAGAGATAAGATAGCACTTCCTCATTGATTGAGGATTCCGAGAGAGGTTCGCTGCCTGTTACAGCCTTATCAATTCGAGTTTACCCGTTGTACATAAGAAAATATTAATAACGCTCAGTTTTATTAACATATCCTAGGCCTTAGAACATAGTTTAGTTTCCTTAACATTTTTGTTCATCAGTCCAAAATAATAATATTTACTCAGTATCATATCATAACCAAGATATGCCTATATCTTACTAGGGATAGTACCTATGGCTCTAGTACGGGACCATAGGCTAAAATAGCTGCTAGAGTCCGTCTCACAAAAGAATTCCCACGGAATAATACTATAGAACTAAAATGTCATTTGCTTTTGTACCTAATTTGCAATAGTAATTGAGAGCTTATTTTCGAATGTAGCCTATACTCCAGCCAAATCCGATGAAGAATAAATGTAAACAAACCAATTTAGGGTCATCACAACTGAGGTTAATTTTTTTTCTAAAGGTTGTATTTCTGACTAGATTTCTGACTAGACTTCTGCACATTATTGATTAATTCTTTATGTAATATATTTTTTCTACAATATATCATTAGAAACACTCGCAAAACGTTAATATTTTAGTAATAAAACGAAAAAGAAAATAAAGCACAAATTATATTTAGTAGACAGCCCTATAACCAAAAAGAACTCAGGTAATATGAACATTTTCACACTTATATACTAACCTTCCAACTGAAGTTGGCAATCACTTTCTTTCGTGTTCCTTTACCCTGATTAATGTTGAAATTCTATTGCACTATAACCCGAACGCATTTGGAAGTTACGTTCCGTTTTACTATTTAACACGACATACACTTTTATTATTCATTTACCCTACTTATGTTTCCGAAGCAATATAGCATTTTAAATTTATTGCATTCTTTTATATAAAAAGTTTATGAATAACTGTTTAATTATTTAATGAAATTATATTAATAATATCGCGTCTTTAATAAAAAGGATTTTACTGAATGGAATAACGAAACGTGAAGATATAATTTGGTCTAATTAACCAATAAACGAATTGCAATTTTTTTTATAAAAATTGTATACTGTTGTCTGATAGAAAAAGGTTGTTATTATATGCCTGTCAGTGGTTGCTAGGCAACGTTTTGTTAGTAAACATTCTTCATCGGATTTGGCTAGAGTATAGCCACTACAGCGCCTGACGTTGCCATTTCTAAAACTCAAAAACGCTGGACTTTCTCATTAAAAACCAGACTTTTGGATCCCAATGCCGGATATTACGAAAAATTAAGGGTTTTTGACAAAAACTTCGAATAAAACACATGTTTTGACAAAAAGTAATAAAACATATAAGTACAGTCAACAGCACATTAACTTTGGACTTTGTACCGCCCGTATGTCAGGGGCGTAAACGCAAATAACCAACTGCAAGTGTACAGGTTGATGCGCTGTTGACTGTACTTTATAGGAATTTTCGTTTAGTTGCGAAGTTCGTTTCGCTCGCTCTTTTGCTACCGACTGAAGTGATCGAATTGATCGACAATAAAAAAAGGCTAACAATAGCCGGACGCAGTCAAATTTGGCCGGACAAGAGATCAAAAAGCATAACACTGTCCGGTTTTATCCGGACGGATGGCAACACTAGCAGCGCCACTCTCAGGGGATTTGTTTCGTGACACGGACGCTAATAAATATGGCATCACCCGTTTTATTTACATGTTTGGTTCAACCCCGGGTCTTCACTCCGCCTCCTCGGGTACAACATTGCATCGAGCGAATCCATCTCAAACGGTGACCCTAAACACCCACTCACTAAACTCAAACTCGCAAATAACACCAACATGTTGTAAAATAAAACAATAAAATTCATATAACTTCTATTTTATTACATCATATACTTTACACTCCGGTATTGATAAAATATTTTCGACTTAAAATTTAAATAAAATAGAATATAGAAAATTTACTAAAGATTAAAACGTTTTTATATATCAATGCTTAAAGTGCATTCACACTGAAAATTAATCGCAATGTAAATATTTGAATCTTAGGAATGTTGAAATACTATTGATTTTTCTTAAATGGTAATAAACTAACACACAAAGAAATAATCAAATGGGATAAACAAACAAACAAAGCCATTTTTGGCTGAAGTACATATTGCAAGTGTTTTTACTGTTCCAATATATTAAATGGTGTAATATAATATTAATGGCCCTGGTTATTTCTCCTTGTTATATTAATACGAAAACATACCGATTGGTAGCGATTCTAAAATACTTTTACACAATTTGACACAAGCTTAGCCTCCTATCCTCCCAATTATTTATCCTCATATAAATTTTTAAAAAAACCTTTTGCTTTCGAAACTGCCTGGGAACAGTTAAGTAGGATGAAATGCAAGTATTTTTTTTCTTATATTAATTAAATATACTTATCTCAGAATAGATAACCTCCTTCTTTTTTGAAGTCGGTTAAAAATGTAACATCATAACTTATCTTCTCAGATATGATACCTCATTTAACAAATTTTATTACTGATTTAAAGCTTTTCAGAACTCTTTCATTCAAGTAATCTAGAATCGGAACCAATAAATAAAAAACTAACGGCAAAAATACACAATAGACGTAACATAATTAAATAAGTTGAAATTAAACGTTCTCGACAACAAGCCCCCTTTCACAAGTGAATAAAGCGCGGAATACACATGCTACTTAGTAGCACAAACATTCTAGTTTCGGGCAGGTGCTACTTTGTAGCAAGTAGGTAGTACGTGTATACGAAAAGAGCATATTTGACAAGTACATACACTCGGAGAGTGCTAGTTAGTAGCATGTGTATTCCAGGCTTTATCTATCTAATTTGTGGTGACAATGACTACTGAACCGACACAAACATGACATTGTACATTTTAAGTATTTTGTTACTGGCCTTGCAATGCTATATTTTAACCTTTATTGAAATTCGCGTTTCGCGGTAAAGTGTGAGCGGGACAATGACACGTTACCGAGCTACGAGCAAATACTATAGATGTCGTAGCCATCTGTTTAAATCAGCCGTTTAATTGAACGGCTAGCCCGTACATTGAACGCCGGCATTGAATTAAATGGCTAAAGAACAACTAGCCAAGTCGTTGAATGAAACGTTTAACTACTTGGCTAAACGTCATATTAAGCCGTTTCGTTAAATGAGCTAGAGTAAAACTACTTTATGGACTAACTACTATTTTGGTTGTTATGGGGGCTTTAGTAAAAGGCTTCTGAGGTTTAAAAAAAAAAACCTCGAAATTTAAATTTCTAACCTATCACGTGACCTACAGTACTAAGGCAGCAGGGGTACAAAAAAATCTTGAAATAATCTCAGTAGATCTATTACAACGAATAAACATTGTCAGCTGAGCGAGCTATCTGACGCCATATTTGTTTTGGTGACACTAGCGCTGCAGTGGCAAAAAAATCACAAAATTTAAATCACCTGCCTCAATTCACGTCAGCCATCTTCAATGGGCTAGCTTACAATCAGCCAACTAGTTGAACGTTTATTGATTCTATTTCAATCAACTGTTGGCCTAGGCATTCAATTGGATGCCGGCGCGACATAGACATTGCTACACGTGTCCATAATAGCCGCGATAATAATGTCGATAATCTCGTATTTAACAGGGTGGAAACTGATCTCCTTGAAGAATTCCACAGGGCTTTCATCAGGAAACAACAGAAAAAAAAAAAATTAAACCTAACCTTAAGAGCGCTTGTTGACGTAACTGTTTATGTAATCCTAACTCAAATGAATAAGGTTAAAAATTATACGATCTCGTATTTATCAGGGTGGAAGCTGATCTCCTTGGAGAATTCCACAGGGGATCCATCCTCTGCTTGCGTTACCTTGGTAGCGGCGAGTAGAGCTAAGGAAGTGTCTGAGGTCCAAGTCACGGTGAGAGGGAAGAAGTCGTTAGGAATCGCGGGGGTCACCCTGAGGGAATAAAAATGATATCAATATTTGTTTTATCAGAAAGAGCTATTTTTTTTCTCGCTTGTAGCAGCCCTACTCCTATATGAGTAGGGCTGCGCCACCAACCGGGATACATTTTCTGTCATCATGGCATTCAGAATACTGCCAGGAAATAACAGGTAGCGATATGATATGGCGCTTGATGCAGGACAGTTGTGATATGAAAAATATACCAACTCCTCTGTCAAGTAAGCTACTCAGAACTAACTTTTAGATTGTGAAACATGCCCTAAGCTGTCAATGTCAATTCAGCAGAAACATTTGATATATAGCATCAAAGTGCCTTATCAATACTTAACATCAGGTATGATGAAGGCTACGAGACCACCCGTCGTACATAATAAAAAAAATACAAAAAACTGGCTGTGTCATGTATTTTTTTATTTATTTAAATTATCTTCTTTTTAACTGTTATCGACTAATGAATAGCGGTAGTTGTCGATTCTGTTGTATCTCATCTCTCCTGTTCCGAATCGCACATTGCACTACTTTTAAAATGAAATATTTTTCTATCGTCTTTAATTAAAATGTAATTAATAGAGACAGATTTTACTTTATATTGCCAGAGGTGTATTTTTACATTATTTTGATTTAATTGCTACAGTAAATAAATTATTTTTTAAATAATAGTATGACATAGTAGTCGCGATTTGGAAAATTGTGGAGTGTCACAGGAATCATCCTAGTTGAAAAAGAGTATAGAGCATTAGAAAATTCATCCACCGAAACGGCACTGTCAGTGGCCTTGCAAATGGTTGATGACTATAAATCCTAGAGCTGTAACTGGTATTGTTAGGGTACTCACGTGAACTCCAAGCTGCCGGTCTTCTGCTGCGCGTTGACTATGGGCACGGACCACACCAGCGTGCGGCCCTTCTGCGCGTAGCTGCCCTCCCATTGGTGGACCACCAGCGATATGTTGCCGGAACTGGTAGATGATGGAAGGATATAGATTGAGTAAGGTGCTGTGACACATTTTGATTTAATGGCAAGAAATATTTACGTAGTTTTCGCTTGGTAAAATACAAGTGTGAAATTAATATTACGATACGGAATTGGTGTCTTGATTAGTAAGTGCCCAAGATAACAATATCTTAGCCTTCACTTGAAATTTAAAAAGTTTAATGTTGATTCATACATAACAATTGTATGAGAGATCTGAAAAAGCCTTCCTGTAGTACGCGGTTACTGAAAGTTATACACGGAGTTATAGCTACATTTTGTACGGTCACAAATATAGAAAATATAATGTATAATAATATTGTTTCCGGACATTATCAATGTATTTTTCACCTCACACGCTCTGTAAAGGAGGTTTTGTCAATCAGTTTAGGCGTAGAAAATAGTTTTTTGCGGCCTAGCGCGGCAAAGTACTTTTTTAAATCAATACCTTAAAAATATGTCATAATGCGTTCCGAATCGCACTATTGACTTTTTTGTTATATTAGATTTTTATTTTAAATAACTTTATATTAATTATAATATTTCGTTTTGGTTTTATTATATTTAGTTTAGTTAGTTAGTTTTTTATATCATAAAAACAACGAGAATAAGATATTTAGATTAAACTTTATGTTTAAAGAATTTTTTACCGGAAGTTGACCGCGGAAACAACCAAAAAATGTTCCTCGCTGTTGTGAGGTGAAAAATTGTATGTTGCGCTCGGCAGAAAAGTTTTTAGCGTCTTGTACCTTTGAAATCCTCGCTTCGCTCAGGATTCAATAGAGGCAACTCGCCGCTAAATAACTAACTTTCCAGCCTTGCATAACAAATAACTATTTCTCCGTTTTTTAAGGAGCCGTACGAGATTAATTATTTTCTTATAATTATAATGATACAACAAAAAGCGACAGACAATATCTACTCACGGTAACGGTATATTGATGTTGACGTCAGACAGAGACAGGTGATCTTGCTCGAGCTCGTACTCGATGTTGACGTCGCAGCCGCCGTTGGCGCCGTCTGATGGCCAACAGTTCACTGAAACGAACAACAAACATTATAGTCTGCTTTGATAAATGGTGTTTCTAAACGGACAATATTTTCCTGCAATTTCTGGCAGTCTGTATACGATAGAGCAAGATGTATATAGTTGCCGGGCATACATCAGCAAAAATATTGCACAACGTGGAAGTAGCGATTAATCCACTTGTCGCGTAAAATCTTTTAAACGGCTATCAGTGGTTGGTAAGTCTATACGACTCCAAATCGCGCGTGCGTCAGTCGCCACTTGAGCACGCCGACGTCGCTGTGTCACTGTGACATTGTCGGGTACTGTCACTGTGACATGGCGGTCACCTGATAGCGGCGCGAGCTTGTCGTCCTGCGCGTGCGTCAGTCGCCACTTGAGCACGCCGACGTCGCTGTGTCACTGTGACATTGTCGGGTACTGTCACTGTGACATGGCGGTCACCTGATAGCGGCGCGAGCTTGTCGTCCTGCGCGTGCGTCAGTCGCCACTTGAGCACGCCGACGTCGCTGTGTCACTGTGACATTGTCGGGTACTGTCACTGTGACATGGCGGTCACCTGATAGCGGCGCGAGCTTGTCGTCCTGCGCGTGCGTCAGTCGCCACTTGAGCACGCCGACGTCGCTGTGTCACTGTGACATTGTCGGGTACTGTCACTGTGACATGGCGGTCACCTGATAGCGGCGCGAGCTTGTCGTCCTGCGCGTGCGTCAGTCGCCACTTGAGCACGCCGACGTCGCTGTGTCACTGTGACATTGTCGGGTACTGTCACTGTGACATGGCGGTCACCTGATAGCGGCGCGAGCTTGTCGTCCTGCGCGTGCGTCAGTCGCCACTTGAGCACGCCGACGTCGCTGTGTCACTGTGACATTGTCGGGTACTGTCACTGTGACATGGCGGTCACCTGATAGCGGCGCGAGCTTGTCGTCCTGCGCGTGCGTCAGTCGCCACTTGAGCACGCCGACGTCGCTGTGTCACTGTGACATTGTCGGGTACTGTCACTGTGACATGGCGGTCACCTGATAGCGGCGCGAGCTTGTCGTCCTGCGCGTGCGTCAGTCGCCACTTGAGCACGCCGACGTCGCTGTGTCACTGTGACATTGTCGGGTACTGTCACTGTGACATGGCGGTCACCTGATAGCGGCGCGAGCTTGTCGTCCTGCGCGTGCGTCAGTCGCCACTTGAGCACGCCGACGTCGCTGTGTCACTGTGACATTGTCGGGTACTGTCACTGTGACATGGCGGTCACCTGATAGCGGCGCGAGCTTGTCGTCCTGCGCGTGCGTCAGTCGCCACTTGAGCACGCCGACGTCGCTGTGTCACTGTGACATTGTCGGGTACTGTCACTGTGACATGGCGGTCACCTGATAGCGGCGCGAGCTTGTCGTCCTGCGCGTGCGTCAGTCGCCACTTGAGCACGCCGACGTCGCTGTGTCACTGTGACATTGTCGGGTACTGTCACTGTGACATGGCGGTCACCTGATAGCGGCGCGAGCTTGTCGTCCTGCGCGTGCGTCAGTCGCCACTTGAGCACGCCGACGTCGCTGTGTCACTGTGACATTGTCGGGTACTGTCACTGTGACATGGCGGTCACCTGATAGCGGCGCGAGCTTGTCGTCCTGCGCCTGCGTCAGTCGCCACTTGAGCACGCCGACGTCGCTGTGTCACTGTGACATTGTCGGGTACTGTCACTGTGACATGGCGGTCACCTGATAGCGGCGCGAGCTTGTCGTCCTGCGCGTGCGTCAGTCGCCACTTGAGCACGCCGACGTCGCTGTGTCACTGTGACATTGTCGGGTACTGTCACTGTGACATGGCGGTCACCTGATAGCGGCGCGAGCTTGTCGTCCTGCGCGTGCGTCAGTCGCCACTTGAGCACGCCGACGTCGCTGTGTCACTGTGACATTGTCGGGTACTGTCACTGTGACATGGCGGTCACCTGATAGCGGCGCGAGCTTGTCGTCCTGCGCGTGCGTCAGTCGCCACTTGAGCACGCCGACGTCGCTGTGTCACTGTGACATTGTCGGGTACTGTCACTGTGACATGGCGGTCACCTGATAGCGGCGCGAGCTTGTCGTCCTGCGCGTGCGTCAGTCGCCACTTGAGCACGCCGACGTCGCTGTCACTGTGACATTGTCGGGTACTGTCACTGTGACATTGTCGGGTACTGTCACTGTGACATGGCGGTCACCTGATAGCGGCGCGAGCTTGTCGTCCTGCGCGTGCGTCAGTCGCCACTTGAGCACGCCGACGTCGCTGTGTCACTGTGACATTGTCGGGTACTGTCACTGTGACATGGCGGTCACCTGATAGCGGCGCGAGCTTGTCGTCCTGCGCGTGCGTCAGTCGCCACTTGAGCACGCCGACGTCGCTGTGTCACTGTGACATTGTCGGGTACTGTCACTGTGACATGGCGGTCACCTGATAGCGGCGCGAGCTTGTCGTCCTGCGCGTGCGTCAGTCGCCACTTGAGCACGCCGACGTCGCTGTGTCACTGTGACATTGTCGGGTACTGTCACTGTGACATGGCGGTCACCTGATAGCGGCGCGAGCTTGTCGTCCTGCGCGTGCGTCAGTCGCCACTTGAGCACGCCGACGTCGCTGTGTCACTGTGACATTGTCGGGTACTGTCACTGTGACATGGCGGTCACCTGATAGCGGCGCGAGCTTGTCGTCCTGCGCGTGCGTCAGTCGCCACTTGAGCACGCCGACGTCGCTGTGTCACTGTGACATTGTCGGGTACTGTCACTGTGACATGGCGGTCACCTGATAGCGGCGCGAGCTTGTCGTCCTGCGCGTGCGTCAGTCGCCACTTGAGCACGCCGACGTCGCTGTGTCACTGTGACATTGTCGGGTACTGTCACTGTGACATGGCGGTCACCTGATAGCGGCGCGAGCTTGTCGTCCTGCGCGTGCGTCAGTCGCCACTTGAGCACGCCGACGTCGCTGTGTCACTGTGACATTGTCGGGTACTGTCACTGTGACATGGCGGTCACCTGATAGCGGCGCGAGCTTGTCGTCCTGCGCGTGCGTCAGTCGCCACTTGAGCACGCCGACGTCGCTGTGTCACTGTGACATTGTCGGGTACTGTCACTGTGACATGGCGGTCACCTGATAGCGGCGCGAGCTTGTCGTCCTGCGCGTGCGTCAGTCGCCACTTGAGCACGCCGACGTCGCTGTGTCACTGTGACATTGTCGGGTACTGTCACTGTGACATGGCGGTCACCTGATAGCGGCGCGAGCTTGTCGTCCTGCGCGTGCGTCAGTCGCCACTTGAGCACGCCGACGTCGCTGTGTCACTGTGACATTGTCGGGTACTGTCACTGTGACATGGCGGTCACCTGATAGCGGCGCGAGCTTGTCGTCCTGCGCGTGCGTCAGTCGCCACTTGAGCACGCCGACGTCGCTGTGTCACTGTGACATTGTCGGGTACTGTCACTGTGACATGGCGGTCACCTGATAGCGGCGCGAGCTTGTCGTCCTGCGCGTGCGTCAGTCGCCACTTGAGCACGCCGACGTCGCTGTGTCACTGTGACATTGTCGGGTACTGTCACTGTGACATGGCGGTCACCTGATAGCGGCGCGAGCTTGTCGTCCTGCGCGTGCGTCAGTCGCCACTTGAGCACGCCGACGTCGCTGTGTCACTGTGACATTGTCGGGTACTGTCACTGTGACATGGCGGTCACCTGATAGCGGCGCGAGCTTGTCGTCCTGCGCGTGCGTCAGTCGCCACTTGAGCACGCCGACGTCGCTGTGTCACTGTGACATTGTCAGGTACTGTCACTGTGACATGGCGGTCACCTGATAGCGGCGCGAGCTTGTCGTCCTGCGCGTGCGTCAGTCGCCACTTGAGCACGCCGACGTCGCTGTGTCACTGTGACATTGTCGGGTACTGTCACTGTGACATTGTCGGGTACTGTCACTGTGACATGGCGGTCACCTGATAGCGGCGCGAGCTTGTCGTCCTGCGCGTGCGTCAGTCGCCACTTGAGCACGCCGACGTCGCTGTGTCACTGTGACATTGTCGGGTACTGTCACTGTGACATGGCGGTCACCTGATAGCGGCGCGAGCTTGTCGTCCTGCGCGTGCGTCAGTCGCCACTTGAGCACGCCGACGTCGCTGTGTCACTGTGACATTGTCGGGTACTGTCACTGTGACATGGCGGTCACCTGATAGCGGCGCGAGCTTGTCGTCCTGCGCGTGCGTCAGTCGCCACTTGAGCACGCCGACGTCGCTGTGTCACTGTGACATTGTCGGGTACTGTCACTGTGACATGGCGGTCACCTGATAGCGGCGCGAGCTTGTCGTCCTGCGCGTGCGTCAGTCGCCACTTGAGCACGCCGACGTCGCTGTGTCACTGTGACATTGTCGGGTACTGTCACTGTGACATGGCGGTCACCTGATAGCGGCGCGAGCTTGTCGTCCTGCGCGTGCGTCAGTCGCCACTTGAGCACGCCGACGTCGCTGTGTCACTGTGACATTGTCGGGTACTGTCACTGTGACATGGCGGTCACCTGATAGCGGCGCGAGCTTGTCGTCCTGCGCGTGCGTCAGTCGCCACTTGAGCACGCCGACGTCGCTGTGTCACTGTGACATTGTCGGGTACTGTCACTGTGACATGGCGGTCACCTGATAGCGGCGCGAGCTTGTCGTCCTGCGCGTGCGTCAGTCGCCACTTGAGCACGCCGACGTCGCTGTGTCACTGTGACATTGTCGGGTACTGTCACTGTGACATGGCGGTCACCTGATAGCGGCGCGAGCTTGTCGTCCTGCGCGTGCGTCAGTCGCCACTTGAGCACGCCGACGTCGCTGTGTCACTGTGACATTGTCGGGTACTGTCACTGTGACATGGCGGTCACCTGATAGCGGCGCGAGCTTGTCGTCCTGCGCGTGCGTCAGTCGCCACTTGAGCACGCCGACGTCGCTGTGTCACTGTGACATTGTCGGGTACTGTCACTGTGACATGGCGGTCACCTGATAGCGGCGCGAGCTTGTCGTCCTGCGCGTGCGTCAGTCGCCACTTGAGCACGCCGACGTCGCTGTGTCACTGTGACATTGTCGGGTACTGTCACTGTGACATGGCGGTCACCTGATAGCGGCGCGAGCTTGTCGTCCTGCGCGTGCGTCAGTCGCCACTTGAGCACGCCGACGTCGCTGTGTCACTGTGACATTGTCGGGTACTGTCACTGTGACATGGCGGTCACCTGATAGCGGCGCGAGCTTGTCGTCCTGCGCGTGCGTCAGTCGCCACTTGAGCACGCCGACGTCGCTGTGTCACTGTGACATTGTCGGGTACTGTCACTGTGACATGGCGGTCACCTGATAGCGGCGCGAGCTTGTCGTCCTGCGCGTGCGTCAGTCGCCACTTGAGCACGCCGACGTCGCTGTGTCACTGTGACATTGTCGGGTACTGTCACTGTGACATGGCGGTCACCTGATAGCGGCGCGAGCTTGTCGTCCTGCGCGTGCGTCAGTCGCCACTTGAGCACGCCGACGTCGCTGTGTCACTGTGACATTGTCGGGTACTGTCACTGTGACATGGCGGTCACCTGATAGCGGCGCGAGCTTGTCGTCCTGCGCGTGCGTCAGTCGCCACTTGAGCACGCCGACGTCGCTGTGTCACTGTGACATTGTCGGGTACTGTCACTGTGACATGGCGGTCACCTGATAGCGGCGCGAGCTTGTCGTCCTGCGCGTGCGTCAGTCGCCACTTGAGCACGCCGACGTCGCTGTGTCACTGTGACATTGTCGGGTACTGTCACTGTGACATGGCGGTCACCTGATAGCGGCGCGAGCTTGTCGTCCTGCGCGTGCGTCAGTCGCCACTTGAGCACGCCGACGTCGCTGTGTCACTGTGACATTGTCGGGTACTGTCACTGTGACATGGCGGTCACCTGATAGCGGCGCGAGCTTGTCGTCCTGCGCGTGCGTCAGTCGCCACTTGAGCACGCCGACGTCGCTGTGTCACTGTGACATTGTCGGGTACTGTCACTGTGACATGGCGGTCACCTGATAGCGGCGCGAGCTTGTCGTCCTGCGCGTGCGTCAGTCGCCACTTGAGCACGCCGACGTCGCTGTGTCACTGTGACATTGTCGGGTACTGTCACTGTGACATGGCGGTCACCTGATAGCGGCGCGAGCTTGTCGTCCTGCGCGTGCGTCAGTCGCCACTTGAGCACGCCGACGTCGCTGTGTCACTGTGACATTGTCGGGTACTGTCACTGTGACATGGCGGTCACCTGATAGCGGCGCGAGCTTGTCGTCCTGCGCGTGCGTCAGTCGCCACTTGAGCACGCCGACGTCGCTGTGTCACTGTGACATTGTCGGGTACTGTCACTGTGACATGGCGGTCACCTGATAGCGGCGCGAGCTTGTCGTCCTGCGCGTGCGTCAGTCGCCACTTGAGCACGCCGACGTCGCTGTGTCACTGTGACATTGTCAGGTACTGTCACTGTGACATGGCGGTCACCTGATAGCGGCGCGAGCTTGTCGTCCTGCGCGTGCGTCAGTCGCCACTTGAGCACGCCGACGTCGCTGTGTCACTGTGACATTGTCGGGTACTGTCACTGTGACATTGTCGGGTACTGTCACTGTGACATGGCGGTCACCTGATAGCGGCGCGAGCTTGTCGTCCTGCGCGTGCGTCAGTCGCCACTTGAGCACGCCGACGTCGCTGTGTCACTGTGACATTGTCGGGTACTGTCACTGTGACATGGCGGTCACCTGATAGCGGCGCGAGCTTGTCGTCCTGCGCGTGCGTCAGTCGCCACTTGAGCACGCCGACGTCGCTGTGTCACTGTGACATTGTCGGGTACTGTCACTGTGACATGGCGGTCACCTGATAGCGGCGCGAGCTTGTCGTCCTGCGCGTGCGTCAGTCGCCACTTGAGCACGCCGACGTCGCTGTGTCACTGTGACATTGTCGGGTACTGTCACTGTGACATGGCGGTCACCTGATAGCGGCGCGAGCTTGTCGTCCTGCGCGTGCGTCAGTCGCCACTTGAGCACGCCGACGTCGCTGTGTCACTGTGACATTGTCGGGTACTGTCACTGTGACATGGCGGTCACCTGATAGCGGCGCGAGCTTGTCGTCCTGCGCGTGCGTCAGTCGCCACTTGAGCACGCCGACGTCGCTGTGTCACTGTGACATTGTCAGGTACTGTCACTGTGACATGGCGGTCACCTGATAGCGGCGCGAGCTTGTCGTCCTGCGCGTGCGTCAGTCGCCACTTGAGCACGCCGACGTCGCTGTGTCACTGTGACATTGTCGGGTACTGTCACTGTGACATTGTCGGGTACTGTCACTGTGACATGGCGGTCACCTGATAGCGGCGCGAGCTTGTCGTCCTGCGCGTGCGTCAGTCGCCACTTGAGCACGCCGACGTCGCTGTGTCACTGTGACATTGTCGGGTACTGTCACTGTGACATGGCGGTCACCTGATAGCGGCGCGAGCTTGTCGTCCTGCGCGTGCGTCAGTCGCCACTTGAGCACGCCGACGTCGCTGTGTCACTGTGACATTGTCGGGTACTGTCACTGTGACATGGCGGTCACCTGATAGCGGCGCGAGCTTGTCGTCCTGCGCGTGCGTCAGTCGCCACTTGAGCACGCCGACGTCGCTGTGTCACTGTGACATTGTCGGGTACTGTCACTGTGACATGGCGGTCACCTGATAGCGGCGCGAGCTTGTCGTCCTGCGCGTGCGTCAGTCGCCACTTGAGCACGCCGACGTCGCTGTGTCACTGTGACATTGTCGGGTACTGTCACTGTGACATGGCGGTCACCTGATAGCGGCGCGAGCTTGTCGTCCTGCGCGTGCGTCAGTCGCCACTTGAGCACGCCGACGTCGCTGTGCAGAGGGAAGGGGCGCTGGCTCTGCTTGAGCCCGATTACTCCGCTAGATCGGAACGCTTCTTTGTCCACGTTCGGGTGGGTCTGGTAACAAGGACGTACGTGTTAATAATATTTTGCAGATTACAAACACTTTTATTTAAACTTAAAATTTATTGTTACTGAAATAGATATAAGAAAAAAAAAACATTTTCAGTTCAAAATAATAACATCTTTATCACAATAAGTCAAATTAAATGCATTTAACAATAACTGCATTTCCTTCAATTCTGTGGCCGTACCGCGCAAGTGGCGTCGGCATCGAAATCGGCTTCATTTGACAGATGGATGTGACACATTGCTCTTAGTCTTTGGTAAGTTTTAATTTGTGTCAAAAAGAAGCAGCAATGTGTCACATCAAATGAAGCCGATTTCGATGCCGACGCCACCTGCGCGGTAAGGCCCCAGATTTGGTTTGAGTTAGATGTTAAAAACAATACAAAATATATGTTTAAAATTATATAAAAACACAATACTAACGCTATCTATTTTTTTATTTTACTTTGTACGATGTAAACTGGACAGACACCATACAACAGAACGTAAATGATGCTCCTACTGTTCATCAAAAATATCTGAAGGTATTATTATTACCTGCAGTTGCAACGATCTGTTGTCCTTGTTGTCGACGTGTATGCGGATCTTGCCGTACTGCTCGTTGCTTATGCGCAGCGTCAGGAGACCTTAGCGGAACGAAAAGCAGAAATCATTTATTTATTTATCTCTCGGTTAGAAATATCACATCATTCTTAGGTTTGTCATTCCTATTATTAATTTTAGTAGCAGGGTTTAAAAACGGATATTATGAACACATATTAATTAATAGGTAGGCATATAAGCTATCTTAGAGATTGGATTATAGTCCGAAGGGACTTTCTAAATGTCTACACGGACGAAGTCGCGCGCGGAAGCAAGTTATACTATAATTACAATGAAAAACCTTCCTAATGTAAACTTTCGCAATATTCTTTATTAAACCGCTAATTTACTGGATAATTTTGTCCCTAAAGTCGGGGAGATAATTAGACAAAAAAAAATCTTTTGCTGTAATTTCTTTTCTTAAATTAAAGAAATGATACCATATACAAACACATATCCCCAAAACCAACTTCTTTAAGATTTGCTTTAAAAAATAAAACGTGAACGTATAATACTTGTTATTAATTTTCAAGGAAACAAAAGAAACAAATCTATTTTTATATGATACTTTTTTTCTTCTTTTTGTTTTTATTTAATGGCGGTTTATTGTATAATATAAAATGTTATAAAAATTGTACGGTAGTTAGAGTTAAAATGGAGTCTCACAACACGTGTTATTACGAATCGAACTCTGGTGAAACTGCCTATGATCCTTTTACATTTTAAAAAGCTTTAAAAAATGACTCAGATATTTATTTTCTATAATTGGACATAATTTTTCTTTACGTACTGTCCACACTGTGGCAAATTATCATACGAACCTTTTTATTTTTGATTGGATTAAAAGTGTTATGTGAAATGTCAAACGTCATTGAGCTTTATTCAGTATTGTTCCGACTTTCCGATTTCCAAGTCGATTTTTTTCTAGTATTTATGTATAATTGTAGCAAAAAAAATATGAGTTAACTACAAAAAAGAAAAGATTTGAAATTGGAATAAGTGTCTTGGTCACAGATTACAACGCAAATTACTATGAATGTAACATATCAAAGTATAAAATACAAGTATCATTAATTGTGGTATAATTTTTCAATTAACTATATAAAATCCTATCGTATCCTACTTCCCACTAATAATATAAATGCGAAAGATTGTGAGGATGTTTGTTTGTTACTCTTTGACGCAATAACTAGTGTGCTTAGTGCGAGGTTTTTCTACTCACGATCGATCGTACGTACGTTGGTGTCGTCCGAGGCGTAAGCCGCTAGATGGCGACCCGCTATTTTCATACACAATACTACGCGTTTAAGATCGACCGTGAGTAGAAAAAACTCGCACTAAGCACTCTGAACGGATTTAGATTAAACTTTACGGTAATATAGCTTATACATCAGAATAACAGACAGGTTATAAATTATCTCGATCTTATCTTTAATTCACGGGAACGGGAACCACGCGGACGACCATTACAGCAAGGTTCTTTTGGTCGTTAAAAAAAATATTTTAAAAAAAGTTGGTATACCCTGTAATCAACTTTTGATACTGACGATTTTTTGTTTACATTTTTCCATCTAATTATCTCTCCGACTAGTTCGTACACACATTAACTTTAGTCAACAACGCACACGAAGAAGCGGACACACAATAATAATAATAATAATAATAGTTATGAATAAGCAATATTGAATTGAAACGCTTGTGGTGGCGCTTGACAGACTGGTCGTATTCGATCACGTTTGTTAAGCAACGTTCAGTCCGGTCAGGTGGCGGATGGATGACCGTAAAGTGATATTACAACTGAGCACTTCCGTGCTTCGGAGGACACGTTAAACCGTCGGTCCCGGCTGTTGTCATCTGATAACAGTCGTTAAGCCAAGTCAGAGGCCTTATAAACGACTTGATAAACTCTGACACCAGAGGTGGCCACTAATCCTCTTACGATAAGAAGAAGAAGAAGAAGGAGAAGCCAATATTGTTTTGTCTGACAAACATGCAGAATATTCCATTCTATTGTCGAGGTGTTAAAGTTCAATTTTGCTTACCTGAAAGTTCGAAGTTTTGGATGTCGCCGTCGCGCCCGGCCACTAAGTTGAGACGCTCCTCGAAACGTAAATGAACGCTGAAATAGATGATATCATGAATAATCATACTAATATTACCTACAAATACGAAAACGGTTTGAACGTTTTGGCCTCGTCACCGGTGCATTTTTCAAAATCGCGCCGCACGATAATACCTACAAAAATGGATAGAGAAGGTAAAGATGAACAAAAAATATAATACAACATAATGCCCTAACCTAAAGTGTCAGGTCGGCATTATTAATTTTTAACTCTAATTATCTGGCTAACGTGACATTTTTTGTTCCTGCATATTTATAATGAAATGAATTTATCATGACCTAATGAGTAAAAAATTAGAGGGCGCTGAAAAATATTTTTTTTTCCAAAGTGGGTGATACTCGAAATAAGTTTGAGACCATTGCACTACAGTGTAGTAACGTTTGTTACTCACTCAAGTCAGTGAGTATGTGTAGTGTACTCACTCGTTGTGAAACGAGTTAATGTGGTGATGTGTGTTAATGTGTATGTGTTACTCACGGTGTATGTATATTCACTGGTTGTGGCAGTGTGTGTATTTATTGGTTATAGCAGTGTGTACTGGCACGAGCATGTCCAAGTGTAGCGATATGTGAATTCATCATTCACATCAACGAGTTTGCTCATATGTATTACAGGTCGATTAACTAAAGCTGGCACGTACAACACATTTACACGTAGTGTCTGTGAATAAGCGCGCGGCGTAACGTTGTTCTGCGTGGTCATCAAGAATAGTCTTTCTGTGAGTATGAAGGAGACAGTTATTGTTTTGTCCATGCTACTATAGAGTGAACTTTTTGTTTACATCCATTCGTTTTTTGAAATTGCATTAGTGTGAGTACTGTGAACGCGCATAAGCTTTCGTTAACCGACCTATACAGTGTTGGTCGCATAATTAAAGATACTAGTCAATTTTCATACAATCGAGAATGTTGATCAGATAAGTTGGGTATGTATAGTAATCTGGATCTCCTCCATTCACTCCCTGGACGGCCATTATCAGATCACAGCCCGGTCAATCCTTGGCAGAGAACCAAGCCTCCAAAGTAACCTCGATTGTATGAAAATCGGCTGGTGTCGATAATTACGTGACCACCACTGTATGTATAGTAGTCGTTGTGAGCACGAGCAAACGTATATCAGTCTGTATAATAACTTTGATTTATTCAACACCAGTGTCACTTCAGCAAGGAATGCGTTGAGCAAACGGTATTTTGACCCATAGTTTTAAGTTATATAGATCTACATATTCTAACTAAATAGATTATACAGATCGTTGTTGGTAATACTCGTAGTTCGATGTACTGTTTGTGGGATTATGTTAACTAATAATAATAAATCATTTAAACTACAAATTCGTATATTCTTCATTCATACACAAGTGCTTGTTAATAGAGGTTTCAGTATTTTAAATAGTTACTAGCGAGAACCTGTAATTGGCTATCTGTTTCCTACTGTACTGAATATTGTACTTATAGCACGCTGTTGGTCTTCCATAAAAAAATAAAAATAAAAAAAAAATAAAAAATAACTCACTCGTTGTGGTTGTCGGCTTGCGGCGCGGGCGCGGCGGCGGCGCGGGCGGGCGCGGGCGCGGCGGCGTCGCCCTCCGACCGCAGCCGCGACACGAACGAGTCCGCGTCGTTGCCGCGCGAACCTAGCTTCATAGCGGACCGGCCTATGCTGCGACCGCTACGGCGACAGAAAAAAAAAAAAAGTGAAGACAGAAGTTAAATATTCAGGGCTCCTATCAAGCAAGTGTCGTCGGCATCGACATCGACTTCATTTGACAGATGGATGTGACATATTGCTCTTAGTCATCTGTCAAATGAAGCCAATTTCAATGCCGACGCCACTTGCGCGGTACGACCCCAGGTCCTTCTGTAACTTTTTCGTTGTTTTTTTATGATACACAAAATCAAATGACAGAAAATAGACCTCGGTTTTTCTATTGCATTGGCAACTTAAAAGAGCGACTGTTGTTAGTACGACACGAACGAGTCCGTGTCGGCTCCGCGCGAACCTAGCATCGTGGCGGACCGGCCTACGCTGCGACCGTTACGGCGACAAAAAGTAAAATATTATGTCTTTTCACAAGTTTTTTATAATACAATAAATGAAATGACGAAAAGCAGACCTCGGGATCTCTCCGAGTACCTGTTTTATAAACCTAGCATAGGCCTATGGCAATCGCGGCCTGAGATTCTAACTATAATCTGTTTTATTTGAGCTATATATCAAAAATAAATTTGAGTGAAGTCCATAGAAGCCAGGGCGGGTAAATTTTTAAGCAAACACTAAATAATTTATTGTAATCAAATAAATTAAATATAGACAAACATACATGTAGACATGATAACTGTCAAAACAAATTTCGATATAATTTCTATATTTTTTTATTTATAAGATCTGAATGTATATACCACGTCCTGCAAGAAATAAATGAATTATTAATTAATATATTAAAATACATCTAAAGCTTTACTTACGTGTCCCTTGCTGGTGTAGTTGGAAGCTTCTCAGCAATAGGTTCCGTAGACGCCGATGAGGGCATCGATGAACTGCCGAAACCACTACCTGCAAAGACATGACTGTTAAAGTCGCCAAGAGAGCATGTTTAAAAGAAAATAACGGGTTGGCCGGTTAGATGTGCTTTTATGTTTATCTGTACGAGAGTTATAGACTTATTATTTTTATTATCCATAACACAAGTTCTTCATGAAACTAAACGTGGGCTACATAATTGATGTGATTATATGCAGTTATTTATTTATAATTATAAAATAATAACCAAAGGACATCTGCGAGCGCGGCGGTGCTCCCCGCTTGGCCGCCTCCAGCCTCTCTCGTTGCAGCTCCTTGGCGCGCTCTCGCATGCGGTTCGCTGCTTCGCGTTCTTGTGTCTAAACAGATAGAGGAATTTACACATCTGTTTTATCTCTAAATGCAAGGGCAGTTCAATTAAGTGATAGATAATACAAATATCATTAAGGGGTCAAGTTTGGCTGTTTGGATGTCTGTTACTCCATCACTTAGCAGGATCACGGATTATCCTAATCCTAATAAATATTATAAATGTAAAAGTGTGTTTGTTTATCCTTCCTTCACGACCTAACTAAGCAAACAATTGACTTGATCATAATTTTTGGCGCGCACTGTTCATTGAAATAAAACAACTTTTACGGATATCAATCGCGCTATATTTCACGAACTAAGTTGTATTTGTCCGTATTTTTTGGTTTTAGAGGGTTTTTTTTTATTTTCCCGACGTTAAGGCACCTTTTCAGCTGCCGTGGTCAGAAAATAAAAAAAACCATCAACATTTCTAGAAATACGGACAACTACAACTTTCGTTCGTGAAATATAGCGCGTTTGATATCCGTAAAAGTGGTTTTATTTCAATTGACTTGATTGTAGGCATTAAGTTAGTTGAAAGGACGGAGGGTAACATTGGCTACTTTTTATCCCCGTATTCACACATGAACCACGCTGGTGAAACCGCGGGCGGCCACTAGTTTGTAATAAACCAGAAAGCAATTATTATTTTCATTTAGCTGGTGAAAAATTCTCGTCACGGAAAGAAAGGTGCTCCGTAAGAATTTCGGACCGGTCCATACCGATGATGGCAGCTGGAGAATCCGAAAGAACGCTGAAGTGGAGGAGCTGTACGCCGAGCCAAATATCCTTGGTGAGGTCAAAGCACAGAGGCTTCGATGGTTAGGCCACGTCGTGCGAATGGAGGACGGTCGCGCAGTCAAACGAGCATACTTGGGCCGGCCAGTAGGGCGCAGGCCAGTCGGTCGACCTAGGTACCGCTGGGCTGACCAAGTGGCCAAAGACCTACGGAAGCTGCTGCTGCCCGACTGGGAGGAGGTCGCGCTATGCAGGGAGCAGTGGCGCCTTTTGTTGTCGGAGGCCAAGATCCACTTCGGGGTCATCGCGCCATCGGAATAAGTAAGTAAGTATTTAGCTAGTGAATATGACTATCATAATAAAGCAATTCCGTTATAGAAAACCTGTCAAATGTTAGGTTAAAACAAAATTTTACACCATAATAGTCTTTATTGTTAAGATGACAGCAATCTTTTATTTTCTTATAAGTTTGGATCCGTAAATACTAAACAACATAAATACCTGTCTAACAGCTTGATAGATCTTTTCTTCATGTGAGTCCATCTCCACAAATGATCGGACCTGTAATAAAATAGTTACTGTAAACAACACTTGAAAAGTTGTTAACTTTAATGTTAAGAGACAAATATATTTTTTTACAAGAAAAGCTCTTATTTGCTCCTACTAATCAGACAGGATGGGAGTCAAGAGATTTTAAGGAATATTTGTCTTATAAAATTGATCTTATAAATAACATTGTTAACACAATGACTGAGCTGAAAAAACCATCATTAAAATGTATATTCACCTGTGCCAAATTGACACTCTCCCTGTACCCGAGGGCTACAATTTCATCAAACGCGAAGAGTAGATTGAAGGCCTGGTTAAGCACTTCGGCTTCGGTCAGCTGGGTGCAGTACTCTGGCACCTGAATAATAAACATTCTTACAGTCATCTATTTGTAAAAGATTTACAGTTATTTTTATTATTATTTTACAGACAGGCAGTTGATACAACTGGTATATTTACAGGTAGTTTTTTTTAATTTAATTACATATTAATCCTAAAAAGCATGAAAATCTAAAACTCTGTAGTCACTCTTTAGTGCTAGTTTGCCATTTCTTTCAATTTATAAAATGAGTTCAATGAAAATTTCAATCTGTTATGCACAATATAGTAAATCTTTTTCCATGAATATGGTTAAGAGTGTGTTGATTATAAAATAGCAAGTTTGTTAATAAAAATCTTAAGTCCATTGGAAAACATTGAGTTTCATACCACTCTACTGAACAATCTGAGAGTCTCCAAGTCTTCAAGAATGTTGCTAGCTTTAGTTGTGATAAGGAGCATATAAAGTTTATCCAAGGGTTGGTACACATATCTGAAACAATGATTAAACTCTAATTCATTGTATTATACTAAAATAAGCATTTATTGAGTTGAATTATCCATTAATTGGTTAACTGGGAATTAATGTAATACAATTAGAGCCGATTATAACACCGACATATAATATCTGTATAGCTCATATAGCAGATAATTGGACAATTGTAATATGAACTTATATGACATACATTGTAGTAGCATTTAACGGTAGTGAAACCAGCCAGCTCTTAGTTAATTTATTTAATTGCTAATACCTGACTGATTCAGTTTCAACGAATGTATGCTGTCGGCCACCAGTCATTAGCTTCGGGAAGGCCGCTAATAAGCCTTCTATACGTGCTTTCGTCATCTCCACGAACTGTCGGGACACCAATGCTGTAAATATTTAGGTATATAAATTGGACTAATAATCAAGTCTCTTGAAAGTGAAAATAAGTGATTTGTATAATTGAATACCTTTTCCTGACTTCGTACATACTGTGGCTGCTATAAGCACCTGAAATTTCATGAAAACATGATAAAATATATATCTAAAAAAGACCGCACTTTACAAACAATTTTTACTTGATCTGTAGAACACAGGTACTTAGAATCGCATTTTATGAATTTAAAATACTGAGATTATAATGAAAATATTCACCATTTTGCGTAATTTTCCACAGCTTTAACAGTTTTCATATAAAATGTAAAATTGCAATAGCAAAGCAACCCGCTATTTGACAACTAATGACAGCTGGATGAAGATGACGTGCCGTGTTTGTTTTTTTTTAAATTCAGTTGTTTGTTGGCACTGACCAACCTTTATCGCGTTACATTTTAATATCAATGCTTGCTTCACATTGAATTTATTTGAATGTTGATTTGTTACCAACAAAGTGATGAAGTTTAATTAACCGATGCATTCGATCGTTTACACATAGGTTTTTGTAAAAAACAAAAATAATGTGAAGGTAGCCACCCAAAAGAAAAGTAAAAAAATAAAGTGTCTTTGGTAAAAAAAATATATGTCAGGCATGGCTGGCTGTCATTAGTGTTGGGATGGGACTGTTGGTTGGGTACGAAACGATTTCAAACAGAGTTTGATTGCAAGAGAGTAGCCTCTTTTGGTACTGAGCCAGTACATTGCTTGCCTCCCTCCCACTTCAAATGAGGCTAGGCGTAGGTAAGTACCGTATACGTAAGTAAGTAACTGCAATTTCAAGTAGCCACGTAGGTGCTTCCGGAGATACTAGATAGCGCTTTATTTATCATTTTAATATTATAGAATTAAGGCGTAGGTTTTTGAAAATTTTCTACTAGAAAATAGACCAAAAAATTCCATAAGTCTCACTTTCCAATCCAAGGAGCTCAAACGGGACGGGACTCTCAAGAGTTCAGACTATGTACTTAGTTCTTTCTTTCCAGTAAGAAAATATCAAATATTGCACTGCCACGACAACCTGGCGAGGCAATATTCACCTTTCTGTCCATCCGTGTTCTGAAATGTCATAATTGCTTGGCTAAACTTGTCGTTTAAAAACTATACATGTTCGCAATAGCGCGATAGCGCCGCGGCATGAGTGTAAAATTAAAAAATAATACAAAAAGTATTGAAAGACTAGGAGTGATCTTGCAAACTGATTTATTGTCAAAACGGAAAACTCACAACTATAAAATACTTTATAAAAACACACTTCACGAATGAAGCTCTAAACTGAAGTCCACCAAACATACTTTGACATTATGACGCATGAGCTTTTGATTGCAGAACACTGGTTCTTGGTTCAATGAATAATAAAAATGTACATTGATATGATCTCCTTGTTTAGGTATACCTTAGTTTATGGTGTTTACGTTATGACATTGTCATCTGTGTTATTCTTTTAATTCGGAAACTACTATGTAATGTTTTAATGTTGAATAAAGCCAATGTTCTGTTTGGTTCTGTCTTTACTCGTATCAATTTATTCAACATTATTTTTGTGTTTCACCGAGTTCAATCATGACTGACGAAAAACCTGATGGAAAGTCTATGTCGCGATATCTACGGCCTGAGCGCTTTGACGTAGAACCTGCAATGGCCGGTTCAGACCTGAAGTGGGCCCACTGGAAATACTCGTTTGAAAATTTTATCTCACGGGAAGCCACTTCAGCCGACGACACGCTTAAGTATCAACTCCTTGTCAATCATATTTCGCCATTTATATTCAATTTCATTCGAGCCTGTCTCACGTACAAAGAAGCCATTACTACTCTCAATACTGCCTATGAGAAACGACGTAATATTACCTTGGCTCGACATCGCCTGACTACCAGGAAACAACAGCCTAGCGAATCGTTATCGGAATATTCGAGGGCCCTTACCATACTCGCCCGTGAATGCGATTTTAAAAATGTTACCGCTAGCGAATATCAAAATGAAACCATTCGCGGGACATTCATCGCCGGACTTTCATCGCTGAAAATCAAAGAAAGACTCATAGAAAAATCTACAATGTCACTAGAGGAAACTCTGAATCTAGCCATATCCTTAGAGCACCACGCAAATACTTTCTGTATCGTCACCATCTAATTCACCTGTCCCTGTTAACGCAGCGTCCGAGGTTCAAGAACAGCTACCACAACAAAACTTAGCCGCAACTAATACCCAAAACAGATCCCAACCCAATCGCTCAACGCAATGTGGTCGAAGGTGCTTCTTTTGCGGTGGCATTGTACATCAAAGGATCAAGTGCCCCGCTAACAATGCTGTATGTCAACTCTGCTCCAAAAAGGGTCACTTTGCTAACGTTTGCCGTAGTCATGGACCAAGCCAACGCACCGCAAATGCTGCGGCTACTAACGATGACTACTCTGAATCTCATGTCACTGACACTGACTTTCAATTGTCAACCATCTCTGCTGCTGCTGCTCCATCTAGCCTACAGAAAGCAACCACTCCTATCAAACTGAACAACTATCGCGCGGATGCATTAGTCGATACAGGAAGTTCTATGAGCTTCATCGACAAGAATCTCTCTCTTACCATGAATCTTAAGCGAAAACCCTGTAGACAAGCGATTACTTTGGCATCCCTTAACAATGTTTCCTACGTGGAAGGACTATGTTATGCGACAATCGAGATTGGTGAACATATCTATCGTCATCAGCCTTTGCTCATTATCGCCGACCTGTGTGCGGACATCATTATCGGGCACGATATACTAAGCAAACATTCGTCGCTCGAACTTCAATTTGGAGGAGACAAACGGCCACTAAAAGTATGCAGCGTGTTAGAGGCATCAGTCCCACCAGCTTCAGTTTTCACCAATCTTTTACCAAATCTAAAGCCTATAGCTATTCGCTCTAGACGGCATTGTCAAGAAGACCAAGAATTCATATCTAATGAGATTAACAACTTGCTTAAAGACAAGGTCATCGAACCTAGCATCTCGCCTTGGAGAGCACAAGTGCTCGTGGCTGGGGGAGGTCATCACCGCAAGCGTCTTGTCATTGACTATTCGCAAACCATAAACAGATTCACGGATCTCGACGCCTATCCTTTACCTAGCGTTGATTCTATTGTAACGCAAATCGCTAAATACAATGTTTACAGTCAAATCGATTTAAAAAGTGCATATCACCAGGTTCCTATTCTCCAAAAAGAAAAGATATACACTGCGTTTGAGGCATGCGGCAATCTGTATCAGTTCACCCGAATACCTTTTGGGGTTACGAATGGTGTTGCAGCTTTTCAGAGGACCCTACAGTTTATCATCGATTCAGAAAAACTCAAAGGTACATATGCTTATCTTGATGATGTGACTGTCTGCGGGAAAGATAAGCGGGATCATGATATCAACCTTCGTAGATTCATGGAAGCCGCTGGAAAATACAAACTCACTCTAAACATGAGTAAATGCACGTTTGAGTCAGAGTCTATCAATCTTCTCGGCTATACCATTCATCAGAACGTTATCAAACCAGACAAGTCCCGATTAGAACCACTAACAAATCTTCCAATCCCAACGGATACGGCTACTTTGAAAAGGGCACTCGGACTATTCGCCCACTATTCGAAATGGGTAAACAATTTCTCTGCTAAAATCAGACCCTTGATCGAAGCTACTTTTCCTTTATCTGAAGAGGCTATCAACTCCTTTAACAACATAAAGATTGACATTTCTAAATCAGCCTTATCCGGAATAGATGACAAAGAGATATTTTCTGTCGAAACGGACGCCTCTGATTTTGCTATCGCAGCGACGCTATCACAAAAAGGGCGCCCCGTAGCTTTCTTCTCACGTTCGCTCAATGACTCGGAAAAGAGACAATCTTCTATTGAAAAGGAAGCGAGCGCCATAGTTGAAGCTTTACGCAAATGGAGACATTTCTTGGTTGGAAGGCATTTTCTACTCGTAACTGATCAACAATCTGTCGCATTCATGTTAAACCAAACACATTCAAATAAAATAAAAAACGAAAAAATCGAGAGGTGGCGTCTGGAACTCTCTTGTTTCAAATACGACATTGTTTACCGACCCGGGAAACAGAATCTCGCTGCTGATGCGCTTTCTCGGGTTTGCATGCATATAGATACAGCATCATCCAATTCTAAGCTTGTTGAAATACACCGATCTCTTTGCCATCCTGGGATCGCTCGTATGGTCCACTGGGTCAGATCAAAAAACTTACCATACTCCATCGAAGAAGTGAAACGAATGACGGCAGCATGCCCTATCTGTGCTGAAATAAAACCTCGTTACATAAAGCACCAAGGAAACCTTATAAAGGCAACGTCACCGTTCGAAAGACTAAACTTGGACTTTAAAGGGCCGATTCCATCCAACACTCAGAACCATTACATCTTGACGATAATCGATGAGTATAGTCGATTTCCTTATGCCTATGCTTGTAAAGATATGACCTCTGGGACGGTCATAAAATGCCTTAAGGATTTGTTCTCCACATTTGGTACTCCGGCTTACATCCATTCCGACAGAGGAACATCATTCTTATCAGACGAACTAAGGCAATTTCTAATTTCAATTGGAACATCTTGCAGTCGTACCACACCCTATAATCCCCAGGGGAACGGCTTAGTTGAACGTCTAAATGGTACATTGTGGCGTACTATCCAACTAGAACTCAGATCAAAGAACGAAGACATCGCTAACTGGGAGAAAGCTTTGCTTCCGGCACTACATTCAATAAGGTCTCTCTTGTGTACGGGAACAAACGCAACGCCCCATGAGCGTATGTTCAATCATCCTCGCCGCTCGATAAATGGCCAGTCTTTGCCAACTTGGCTTCATTCACCTGGACCAGTTTATATGAAAAAGAACGTAAGAAACTCAAAATACGATCCAGCTGTAGAAGAGGTTCAGCTGCTGCAAAGTAATCCTGAATACTCTTACGTTCGATTGACCGATGGACGCGAGACAACCGTCTCGAATAGATCACTAGCACCGCTACCACAGGCCATTGATGATGACGACGACCTGTCCGATGACGAGGAGCAACTACGAACGGAAGAAGCTGCTACCAATGAAGTTACCACAAATCCAGAAGTGGAGAGTGTACGTCGCTCTGCTCGAGCACGGAGACCACCAGTCCACCTTCAAGACTACGTCACTCCATAGAGGGGGTGAATGATATGATCTCCTTGTTCGAGCAGAGCGACGTACACTGTATCACAAATTCTCTCGAGTTTGATATGTCATGGTGGTAGAATGACATGACAGGACGTTGACGTATTTTCGTTCGTAGTCGTAGCGTAGCTACGTAGCTAGCATGCCTCACAAGTCGCTTCGGAATTTCGGATCCTCTCACTCTCACCCTACAGTACAGTTACTTGACTTACGGGAGTAAGGAGTAGCGCGAAACTACTACCGACCAATCTGAGCCGCCTTTAAATGACGTCATGTACCTACGGGACAAATGTACTGCCTCTTGTAAGTCCTACCCAATATGACCCAACACTAGCTGTCAAAAATATACGCAAAAGCACATTTTCTGATGGTTGTTTATCTATGAGTTTTCGGAATATTTTACGCATTACTAACGTTTTTCAGTATTAATTCGTCTAATTTTGTAATTGAGACTATTCTTTATAAATGCATTCAACACGATGGAGCTGATCGTTTGAAGGCCGTCTCAAATTCTATGGAATACGTTTGCATATTACGGAGGCCAGTTTATTGTAGTAAGTGGACTTAAAATTACTCTTTAATATTTTAGAGACGATTAGATGTAGTCCATAGGGTCACATGCTCTCCGATATGCGTATTGTTACTAAATCTTTATCCTTATTATTTTTGCTATTGGTCAACAATTTCATTTGCATACAATCATTTCTTCTGCCTTGTGCATAGATTATCTTTATTCAACCAAATCTATTTATCTATAATGTAATAAAGTTGCAAATGGTTTTGCCCTCTACTTGTGAATGGGCTTAGTATGTTTTTGCCAGCTAAACTTTTAGTGTCTGTATTGTTGTTTCTTGACTTAATTTTCATGTCAATATTCTATGGAACAGTGTTCTTTACTAGATAGTGAGGATGAGGTATTATTTTACTTAACATAAAGAGTATCCAAACACTATTTTAAGATTGGGGTGTATTAATTAATAGAATAATAAGATAAATTGTATCAGTCACTAGGTTAGTCCAGTAAATATGAAACTAAAAGTGTATTATCATACTGAAGGACTTATATTCCCAGTCCACAGTTGAGAAGTATGTATAGAAATGAAGACATGTGATGCGTGCCGTAACCGCACTGAAAGGAGGGTGTCGGAGCACCGTCCCGAGGAACCGGGGGATGACTGTGACCCCCTGATAGACTCCCCAGTAGTCTCCCAGGAGGAGCCCCACGATAATTGCAATTTTGTAAGAGTCGCATTATGTTCAGTGTAGTACACAATTCTGTTTAGTGCACTTTGTAAATTAGTGCATTCACTTTTATTTTATAGTTGTGCAAACCTCAATGTGTATGTAGATATTTGTTTTCATTATTATTATTTTTCCCCTTTAATGGTGTCTTTTATAAAGTGCTGAAATTGAATTAGATTCAAAAGTTGATGAGGTGACGCATACAAGATCATAAGCCATTCTGATAGGAGTAATCTTTGAAAGAAATGTAAACAAAGTAAGACTTGTGGGTCATTAACGAGCTAGATAAGTGTTTGGATTAACGTAGATTAGAATCTATGTGATGGACAAAAGTTCTTTGTTTGTAGTGTCTTTTAAATTACTTTAAGTTAAAAGTTTGTGATAAAAATATCTGGTTCAAGACATTGAAAATAATTAACTTCAATTACAGCATTTTATGTTTGCAAAAAATATATACATTAGGTACTACTAATGATATGTTTCACAATATCACCTACATGCAGTGTTATTAGGTCAATAAAAGGACTTATATCTTATCTGGCCCTTTATTAGATCAAATGAATCAAGCTGACTTAATGAACCAATTTCATTGTCAGCCGTGAGGTTTTTTTTGCTTGCGGGAATATAGCAGTGTAGTGATGTATAATGAACAACGTAGCTGCCTCACAGTTCAAAGATCGAACATTGCTCAGACAATTATCTTTATCTAATGTAGTTTCATTACTATTGTGTTGTGTTGGATTTAAAATGGACTTTTTAATATTGTTGAGTGATTGAAAATGAGAAAGAAAATTTATATTACACCACCCACAAAGGTATAAAATAATCAACTTTTATTTGTTGGACTTTTGTAATAAAATTGCAATGTTTATCTGCATGTTCAGTTTTTTTCAGATCAGTTGAATTAAAAATACAACAAGCATGATTTTTCACGGTATTATAAATTGCATGTATGGAACTCGGTTATAATAATATAACACACATGAATTAAATATAAGCTTAATCCTAAATTAAAATAATTAGTAAAGTATTTATCATTATAACTGCAGTCCACAACATTTTATAGTGAATGTTTATCTAAAAAGGAAAATGTGATTTTTTCATTATCTTACTGGACAATACTTATCTAACGCCATTTGATATTTCTGCACATAGGACCGACACGCCGCGCGTCGGAGACAATATTTTCTAATCAGTATTTTGTATTTGTAGCTTTGTATCTAATGTAAATTCTTATTTTGATCTGAAATTATAAAAACTAATAGAAAAGTTTAACTAATCTCACTTTCCTATGCGTATGGCAATCCTACTAATATTATAAATACGAAAGTATGTCAGTTTATTTGTTTGTTTCTCTTTCACTCAAAAACTACCGAACGGATTTGGATAAAATTTGGTATGTAGCGACTTCAAGTAGTGGACTAACACACACATGATAACACTTTTTATCCCGGGATTCCCACGGGAACGGGAACCACGCGGGGGAAACCGCGGGCGGCCAATAGTGTTATCATAACTTAGAAATCAACAAAGTGCCGACGCCGATAATGAGAATTCCATTTAACTAACATTAAAATTTGACATAAAAAACACTTTCAAACAATATTTCTGACTTACTCACAGTAGTACCCTTGAAATAAATAAAAAATTGCGAACTATTTAGTGCGATTTATTTCCGAAATATATATTTGGTACTATAATTTTTCGGTTTATTTGTAGTTTTTGGGTTTGGGGTGGGGAAACCCGAAATTAGGAGTGTGCGAAGAAACTTACGACAGTGCCCTTGCTATATTTTAGTTTGGCAAACTATATTCGTAATCGGAAAGCTCAGAAATATTTGATAAGCTCGTCGTAATTACGGGTCAGACAATAGGCCCTGTCTACCATTAAGTCAATCCATGACCTTAATCATGTACAGAAAATGACACAACTAGTTCAACGAGACTGATTGGCGTACAAAAATCTAATTTCACGTAATTGCCATAAATGTGGGTTTTGTAAGACCAACTTTTTTTAAGACTCCCTACATTCTTGATTTTGTTATCTCTGTAACACGCATGGTAACAAGCATGTTATTATCTTTATTAGGTACAGTCGACAATACATCAAGGTTAACAGGTTGACCTAAGAACTTTCCATGGAAAATAATTTACATTTAGAGAAAAAACCATTTTAATTGTACCTATTCCAGTGGTCATAATATTTTTTATTCGAAACAAATATAAAATTCAATGACTTGATTGGCACGTATCGGCACTCTGCTCTGGTGTGTGCGGATAGGCCTTAATTAATAGTTCTTCTACCTACTGCTTACATAAGTTTTTGTATGATAAAAAAAAGCAAGAAAAATCATTGACCCATTTCACCTACAATTTTTTATTGAAACGATGGACTACCATCAACTGTAACGCGATTCATTTAAGTTATTTTCAAGTAGTAAGAGTGAACCGCCGATATACGCGCCGTAAGGCAGCATTCCACTCTAACAACCTAAAAATAACCAAATAATAATCGCAAAGATTTGACGGTAAGCCCCTGGCCTGCAGTCCTTCGATTAAGGAATCGTGATTAAAGGTTGTGGTGGTGTTACACAGACGTGCGGGATCTGCACGATGTTTCCGTCGTGCATGTCGCTGCTGTCGCGGCGCGAGCAGGCGCAGCAGCCGCGGCCAGGCCAGGCTGCCGTCGTGCTCAACGTGTACGACATGTACTGGACCAACTGGTGAGTTTGTACGCGACCCGCCACTGGCCATCATCCTCAATACCTCGTCATCAGTCATGTATTAGTGGTCTTATGGATTGATAAGGAGAATAGGTCATGACCTGTCCCAATACCGCTAAATCAACGGCTTAACGTGCCTACTTAAGCACGGAGAAGGTCTAAAGAAGACCTACGGCTTGGCAGAAATCTCTTCCAGACGCCACGTTTAGTGTGTCACTTCAGTCAGCCAGTAGCCAAAAGCTTAATACGATTTTTACTTGACGGAGCGCATTTACAATTTGCTGAAGGAAATTGAAACGTCCGTAAGGGCGTCGGTTCCATACTTGTATGTAATTTACGTAGCTTTGAAGCCGACCGATGGCGCGCGGTCTTCGCGGCCGCTGGTCGGTCGGCTTCAATTCAATTGGACCGTAAGCACATGTATTAGTGAGCTAGGTCTGCCATGGGCAGGTACACGGCGGGCGCGGGCGTGGGCGTGTTCCACAGCGGCGTGCAGGTGCACAGCTCGGAGTGGGCGTACGGCGGGCACCCGTACGCGTTCACCGGCGTCTTCGAGATATCACCGCGCGACGAGCGGGAGTTGGGCGACCAGTTCCGGTTCAGGTAATCCGCGTTATATTACGGTTTTTTTATAGGTAGGTACAGTCACGAGCAATATGTTTACACTATAGAACCTCATCACATTGAAACATTCGGAAATTAATACTCTCTGAGCCAGTCTGACTGAGTCCACAAAGACATAAAATATTGATCGTGACTGTACTAGAAGAAACAAACACATAGGTACAAAAGATTCAAGTCTATGGATTAACAATGCTATTCCATATAATAATATTTATAAAAAAATACAAAAGATCCCCTTTAGTCTGCCTGCACATACGTAAATTTTTCGAAACGCTGACATCGCCGAAACATTTAATAAAATAAGGCTTATAGAAATAGCGCTTAGCTCTACACACTAGTTGTTATACTGTCAGTTTAATTTATCATCCAAGCTAGGAGCTAAAATACCATCATCTAACATTTACCAATTTATATGTTGTCCGCAGACAAAGTGTACATATAGGGTATACGGACTTCAGCGAAGAGGAGGTGCGCCGGTTAGTGGCAGAGCTCGGCAAGCAGTTCCGCGGTGACAGGTATACTCACGCTGTGCAACCATGTCGCATCGCGTTACATAACTTGTGTATGAGCCGCTTAGTTGACCACGTACTCGATACACCATAAATAGAAGTTAAGTTGTTGTAGTAGTAATTAGTTCGAGTGTCTTGAAGAAAAAAATTATTATTTAAAATGTTTACAGTTGTACAGTTACTTAGACACTAAATTAACATAAGTAAAAACAAATAATTACGACTTTGGATGACGTAAGTAATGTTTATAGTGAGCGTTACTTTTGAACATAGGTACTTACCAGCGGCAAAGGGTCCATCCATTAATACCCATTTCCATCGGCTTCCCTTTTAGAAATCTTCTTCTTTATATGTAATGGCGGTTCCCTTTTAGATTTCGCCAATGTCCAGTGAATATATTTTTAATATTAAATAGGAATTGTACGGTAGATTGAGTTAAAATGGAGTCTCACAACACGTGTTGTTATGAAAAGAACTCGGGTGAACTTAGAAATCCCGCCCCAGCGATCCACCATGCAGATCATAATAATTATTAACACCAATTATTTAAATATACGTGGATGCCAGGCTGTTGCAACGTGAACAACATGTTTTAGTTTTCATGTTTATTATTGTCTGATTTGTGGATATATCTTGGTCCGGCTTACCTTAGCTAAATTACGACTCTTCGCCGCTGGTACTTATCTATATTTTGTTTTTCTCAATCGATGCAATGTGACATGGTCCTTTCATATATAATCTCTAATCTAGCTACTATAGCCAGACTATTTGAATAAATAACATTCGACTTTGAATGGGGCAAGAACTTCTTGAAATATATAACACAAAAAATATTTTCTAGTATCTAATAAGAAAATAAAACTAAAAGTCCCTATAAATTATGATTTACACACCTAAATTCTGTCGTCGTAGGCGTATGTTAAGTATCGAATAGGTATGTTCAATGGATTTTGGACCCTTAAATACTAATTATAGATGTACGGTGCAATGACCGTACATTTCACGCGGTCAGCATTTTACGCCCGCCGCGCCAATTTTGTAATAGTTTAATTTTAGTTCACATTAAGCAATCATATCGTGTACTCGTAAATCATAATCATTCTTTTAGCATATTTTGACATAATTTCGTTTTATTATCAATATCATTTAAAGTGTAATTTTGTACATACCAATATCAATAAATTAGTGTTCAACAAACTTCTAGCTTATTATTTTTATCAACTAGTGTACGGGTTCCGTACAATAGGTTACATGGCCTAACTGAGATTTGTAAAAATAATTTATTTTTGCTCGCAGGTACCACCTTATGAACAACAACTGCAACCACTACACGTCAGCTTTCTGCCTGGTAATTATTAATTCTATCAAAATAATAATAATATGCCTGTAATTATATGTAAAACAGCTGTATGCTGAGAAAGTTTTGAAATTATAAAGAAAATGCATACTAACCTACCAATTATCTAGTTCACGTTAAGTTTCATGAAGAATTTGTGTTATGGACACTAGATAAACATAATGTTTAATACTATTACACCAATATTACCTAGGTAATTTATTTATTAATACTCAAGAACTTCTGCTATGAATGGATAACGGATAAACATACTTATATAGACTTTTTGTATACATACACATTGTACAAAGTAAACACCCAGAGTCCCAGACTTTACAGTGGTGGTCGTTAATTAGGTGACCACCAAAAATAAAAATATAAAAGTATTGGAGAATTTCGACGGTGGTTTGCAAGTCTCGGTAGCTCAGCGGTTAGAGCATTGGACCGGATTGCCAAAGGTCGTGGGTTCGATTCCCATCTGAGAATTCACTTGTGGCCGAGTTTATTTTTTTCCAATATTTTTCTATTTAAAATTAATCATAAGACACTAGTCGATTTTCATACAATTGAGGTAACTTTGGAGCCGTGGTTCTTTGCCAAGGATTGACCAAGCTGTGATCTGATAATAGCCATCCAGGGAGTTAATGGATGAAATCAAGAGACAAAATGTTATTTATAAAATCATTTTTTTAAGTATGTGGTAAAATTATAACTACATATTTAGCAGAATCGTTAACATTTTCAATAGGTACAATAGACTTACACTGCTCTGATTCAGTGATTAATGCATATAAAAACAGCTTGTAGCCAGTCAGAGAGCAATTCTTTTGTTCCAATATTCATAAAAAACGTTTTTAATTTAATAGCTACTGCTTACGTGACGTAGGCACGTGTGGCTTTCATTGTTTTACGTTATTGTAATGCGAATCTTATCTCAAAATAAGATCAATTAAATTTATTCACTTAAAAAAATGATACCGACTTTCCGTATAGGAAACATCTGGTTTAATTTTGCTTACAAATTGATTGATATTAACCGTACTTAATAATAGAGATGTACATAAAAATAATTATAAAACATAAAACATGTTCTGCGTTTTACTGCTGAACTATACTTCAGGTAACTCGTGGAGGGAATGTTGGTACTAAACCTACTAAAAGTAAATACTACTGCCACACTCGTACATAACTTAAAAAGCATTTGAAATACCTGTTCCATCGCCCCATTATGGAATCCGTGTTTTTATAGTTTACTTACCGTTGTGACAGCTCGAACGGTAATAGCTTCCAAATATTTGAGGTACAGTCTACGGCGTATCATGTGTCATACGTTAACCTTGACCATTGACCTTTCGTCTACGTAACATAACAAGAGTGGATTTCGTAAAGCAGCCGAAAAAAAATTGAGTGTAGGTTAACAGCAGGTCAGGATTTACAAAACGGACCATTTTCTCTAATCGGCTTTAACTTTAAGATGCCAGCCGCCGTTGAGATTGGCATTGTCTGAAGTAATGACATACTGTATTAGTTGCAGTTGACTACCGATGATTGTAAGCTCACTTGCACTACGAAAATCGCCGTTATTACGAGCGAAATAGGACGCCCTCAAGGTCAAACTGTAAAGCCGGACGTGCTGTTGACTGTACATTGGTACAGTATTGCTGGTCAGGTACTTTTGCTAACAAACTTTATGACCAACATTCTTTTTATGAGTTGAGCGTTTGAAGAATTTGTATAGTTGTTTTATTTCATTCATACCAATAGTACGTGCGAATTTATAGTGTTTCACAATAGTTTTTTTAATTAACTTATTTTCCAATAAATGTTATTTGGAGATACACTTAAACGGCCGAAATCATAACCTATCTGTAGATATGGATAGGGCTATCTGAGTTAGTTGCCTAGGATACTGGCTTCGTTGCCTAGCAACCGTCGTTATTTTGGTCATATGTATTAACAAAAATATCCTAGGCAACTATCTCAGATAGCCCTATCCATATCTACAGATTGGTTATTAATTTCGGGCGTAAGTATACGCACTGATCGTGCTTCTTTTATCTTGAAATAAGTTGTACCAATGTACAAAACTTTTGTCTTCTTCTTTTATATTAAAGTGTGTTGTGTAGGTACAAATTAAATTATTAAAGTACCTATACTGTTAAAATTTGCCGTAAATAGATTCCGATGTATGGTAAATATGTATCGATTGTTAGATTGTTAGTCCAATTAACAATGTACCGGCGACGTTTTGAAGGACGCACACAAGGTTCTCATTAAGTATTCAACGACAAATCTTTTGCATTAAAACGTTTTTACTTTGATTTTTTTATTTACAAAACGGCGACACGCTTGCCTTCACCATACCTGATTAAGGCTGATGAAATCGCGCTTTTCCCGAAATCCTCAACTACTAAGGAACTGGCTATCTTATCACTAACTGCCGAAACATAACAGTACTAAAAAAAGTTGGTGATAGTTGTAGCTAGCCAGCCACACAGTAGATATGGTATTCTTTGAAATACAACAACTTTTATGAATTTAAATGCGCTCTTTTTAACAAAATATTTTTATACTAGCTCCTGCCCGCGATCTCACCCGCGTGGTTCTCGTTCCCGTGGGAATATCGGGATTAAAAGTAGCCTTTGTTAGTCTCCGCCCTTTCAACTAACTGTTTATCAAAAATCAAATCGATCGGTTCCTTAGTTGAGGCGTTGAGGTAGGACAAACACACTTTCGCATTTATAATATATTTATTATAGATTGTATTTGTTTTCTCTTAACTACGACGGCCACGAGACGGCCCCTGCAAAGTTTGTCGGATTTTAGGAAATTTCAAAACATAAAACCAAATTTTTTAAATTCTCTAAGTTCGCTAAGTACTTATGTTGTGAACTTGTGAGTCATGCATGTTTGATGCTCACGAGCGACGATAAAAGTTAATTGGATTGTAAACGTTATTGAATAAACCGTTTTTAGAAACTTACAAAAAACCGTTCAGAATTACTGTTGGTAGTAAAAAAAACATTTACTTTGCGGTAAATTTTAATTTTTAATATTTTATCAAACGCTCACCGTTCAAGTTTGATTCACTATCTATCGTAAATTACATTACATATCACGTTCATTTTGTCTCGTTTTGGTCGAATTAGTGAAATACACCACTATTATATGCATCATCGAGCCAGATAGTTGGTTTGATTTTTGCACACGTTTATTAATTTAATTATTACGATAGACAAACAACGAATCGATAAAAAAATAAGAAATACATAGGATGAAATAAATTACACCTTGTCCAAGTCTTGTTGGTCGCCCTATTATCCCCCGTTGCCACTGGCGAAACATTTACAAGAATAAATGTTGTTACGTATAATGCGGCCACTGAGAGAATGCATTATTTGACAGCTCCTAGCAAGCAGCAGCCATTGGTCATCCTTTCAAAATCGGCCGCATTATATTTTACAACACGTTTTCTTGTAATTTTTTTGCCAGTGGAAATGGGGGGTTAAAAATAAACACGTGTATTAATTATTTATTTATTGTCCACCAGGCGCTGTGCTCTCGCGACATCCCCGCGTGGGTGAACCGGCTCGCGTACGTGAGCTCCTGCGTGCCCTTCCTGCAGCGGTGCCTGCCCAAGTGAGTGCAGCTTGTTGTCTTATAGCGATCATTATACTGTACTAGTGGCCCGCGGTTTCCATGGTAACCGGCTAGCGTTCCGTACGTGAGCTCCTGTGTGCCCTTCCTGCAGCGGTGCCTGCCCAAGTCAGTGCAGCTTCTTAGATCAATTTAAAACTTAAAAAAATAACTGGTTTCTCCAAGATGCACAGACGACACTCGAAATCACAACCTTTGGATTTCCAGTCCACCAAACGGTATCCCGTGCAGTCCTAAAAGCACGATTTGTGCAATCATTGAAATGCTTAAAGATTGAACTGCGCAAACTTGGACTTGCCCGAGGCGAACATAACATGGACTTGCCTTGCCTTTGGATTGTCCGACCTTAAGTCTTGCAAAATTGTTTTACGACATACGTAGTAAAATTAAAAAGAGCGGTGTTAGAAGGAGGTTTTAACTCGATACAAAGAGCTCTCTCAAAACACGGAAGACTGCACAGTTGGACTGCGCGTGCTTACCTGCACGTGTGGCCGGTCGTACAGTGTTCCGTCTTTTGCTCCGTTACGACTGCAGCCCTACACCCCTACCGCGTAATGGTATTTCTATCGCTATCACTATCGATTTTACAAACCCCCTACAAATGCTCTCGCTGATGCTATCATTTTTATACTAGTGAATCCAATAGATTTAATAGAAATATGTAGGAATTGGACGAAAACCCTATTGTTTAAGGTTTTACTAGTTTTAAGTTTGGGAGCGATAGCAATAGCATTAGGCGGTAGGGGTGCTGGACTGCGCAGGCATGAAGGAGCGTGTGGCCGGTACATAAGGTTGTCCTTTCGTCTTGAATTAAAATGCATCTATACTTAAGCCATTTTACGAAAGAATGTTTGTAAAATAACCGCCCATATTTAACCGCAAAAGTCCTTTTTATTACACGTTTTAGAAATATGTGCACTTTTTAAGTAGCTTACTTATGTTGTTCTAATTTTTATTTTTGATATTGGTTATCTGAAATATGACGTTTTTCTATACTAATATTTTAAAGAAGAAGATTTAATTGTTTGTTTGCTTGCATTAAATAGGCTCCGAAACTACTGGATTTGGATGAAATTTGGTACACAGATAGTAGATAGCCTGGTTATAAACATAGAATACTTTTTATTCCGATATTCCCACGGGAACGGGAACCACGCGGGTGAAACCTCTAGCGGCCGCTAGTTATGAAATATTAACGAAAATGCTTAAATGTTTGCGTACAAACGTTCTTTCCATAAGATGGCTGGAGTATAAAGTTGTTTTTTTGGTTGTCGCAGGGAGTGGCTGACGCCGGCGGCGCTGCAGCAGTCGCTGGCGGCGCACTCGCGCTCGTCGTCGCCCAACACGCCGCACTAGCGCCGTGAGTATGACGCCTAGGGCTTAGGGATGCAATGTAATGCATCGGCGCAAGCAATAAGGTTCGGCGCAACGGTTGTTAATAAAAGACTGTTGTTCTGTAGTATATTGGATATTTATTAAGGCTAACGGCGTCTTATATATTGGGAAGAGGTACGTGTGTGTTAATACAGGGATCAGTTTTCGAACCTCAGATAAGAGTTGTCGCTCACTTTATTCATAACCAACTAAAATAAATGATAATCACAAAGTACAGTACGACAAGGCTTATGGAACTTAACACGAAACGTCATTTTTGGAAGCTGTGCAGCGCCTAAGCGCTAATTATAATTATAAGCCTTGTCGCACGTGCTATAAGGTCTTTAATGAATGTGCCAAAAATAGGAACTAACACTGCCATCTTGTGTTTACGTCGCACCCCCGCCCGCTTTCTTTATAAACCTTGTCGGACTGTTACAGAGATATGCAATGCATGTGTAATTTTTCCGTTAAAGAACACGCTATCTGCCGGGCTATATGACCTGATACGAACATTTTATGGGTTTGAACTGTCAAATGAAGCCCATATCCATACACTATTTTTTACGCGACCCCAGAAGACTATTTTATTTTATCTTAGATAAACAAATTGAAAGTCAGATAACACTCACCTTGATTTGATTTCGATAGACATGCAGAAGTAAAATTATTATTGAGCCAGTATTTTTTTGAAAAGCTTTAGCTTTGAAAAGTTCTGATTTGGAATTATTTGACGATTTGTTTGGCGCAGGGGTACTAAACATCCTTTTTTCCGCCAGAGGTCCCGGGTCCGATCCCCGGACAAGACAAATATTTGTGTATGTCACATGCATAGCATGACTATTTGTCTTGGTCTGGGTGTTTAATATGTATGTATTTATAAAAAAAAGTACAAAAATATGTTTATCTGTTATCTTGTATCCATAACACAAGTTCTTCATGAAATTTAATGTGGGCTAGATAATTGGTGTGATTGTATGCAATTATTTATTTTATTGCTTTATTCCAGACGATCCGCTGCCTTAAAGCAGACATGAAGACCGAAGTGTTGTGTGAACTAACGCTAGATCTAATACTACTAAACTAGGTAAGGGATTGGCGCATTGTCGACATTGTTGTTTAAACTAGTTTGTAAACGTTAAAAATTATACCTTATTGCGAGGGCATTAGTCTTATTGGGATTATAGACTTTGTCTCTTTGAGATAAACCTGACATTGGTGTGTCAACTTGCTGTTCCTAGTGAAGGGATTGGCGAACTGTGTTTGTAAGTTATTAAAATAAACTGTTGCATGTTTAAACTATAGTGATAATACCATTATGGCTAAGCTAGGTTAACATTCAACTCAGAGTTTGATGCAGGCAAAAGTAGCATTAACTCTGAGTTAAATGTGTTATCCTCGCTTGGCTCAAGTGGGCCTAAATGTGGTCTAAAGTTAGACCAGTAGCAGCACCACTACCGCGTAAGGGTATCACTGTCGCTATCAAACTTTAAACTCTCGTAAAACTCTTCTTCTTATAATCTTCTTCTTCAACGATATGGTTTTAGTCCAATTCCTACATATTTCTATTCATCTATTGGATTCATTATTGCATTTTAAGTATGAAAATGATAGCGTTAGCGAGTGTCATCGTAGGGGATTTGAAAAATCGGTAACTATAGCGATAGTGATAGCAATACTGGTAGGCGGTAGGGGTGCTGGTTTTAAAAAGGAAGCCTTCAGTTTTGACTTTAGACCATGTTTTGTAGGCGTCTTTGCTATAAGTGACTTTGTCTCCGTCTGCGTCCATTTTCCCAACAATTTCCACCAACTATGTGATTAGATTAATTTTACTTTCCAGTATTTTTCAGTGCTTTTACATTTCTTAAGTGTTTGGTAATATTCAGATGCGACATATGCATTTTAAATGTTAGTAAGTATCTGTTTACGTACTTTGCATTTATTAAGTAATTACTTGCCCGATAAAACAGTCAATAAATCAAAACACGGTAACTACAAGGTCACTGTATCCATACTATTTTAATGTAAAACCTTAGGTTAGAGGTCCGTCCGTTGTTTATCTTCTAAACTACTTCAGAATATTCATTGATATGTCATACGTCACCCATTGAGTGATAATACAAAAGAAATCGCATTATGAATAAAAATAGTCGAATCTTTTACACTGTGACAAACCAAACTTTTGTTCCTGGGACTGGTTTGAGTGTTAAAGATTAAACTAAATCGCTTATTGTACCTATTCGTCGCAAGTGCCATGAAAAATAAGTCAAATAATAGGCTAAAATTAATCATTTATTTAGTAATTGTGATAAACAGGTCCCATTGTAAAGATCTGAATAAAGTATTCAGTAAATAAGAGGTGTAATAAAAATTAAATTTGACGTTTGTATTTATACTATTGAATTGAATAATCGAAACGAGAAAATTAGCTGTTATCTTTGTACTAATATGAATTTCTCTTGACAATGCGCCAAAAACTGTAGGTATATTGAAAAGAGACACAATGATTATACCGAAAGTATATCTTTCTTGGTTACTTTACATGAAATGAAGTTTGGGATAATTCATGTTTCTGTCATCAAATGTAATTATTAGTGTGAACAACTTATCCAATTACAACTTGAATACTATATTAGGCAAGTTCTTAATTTAAGAAAATGTTTACGTCTACTTAACTTGTCTAACTTTCAACGTTGATGTCTCGGTTCAAATACTGGATGTCTAAAGCTGACGGCGAATTACCCACAAATATGTGCCACTCTTCACCTCAGTGTTTCAAATTGTAATGTGTGGCCTCTATTCCAAATTGATCTTAAGTAATTATGAAATAAGACTGGGGCCGCACCATGGTCTCTTTTACCGATTCAGTTCTGATTATTTTTAGGTTATGAGTATATAGGTGCGCGTTTATAGCGACGTCTCACTCTCACATCCTGCAAAAAAGCGCTATAAGAGATCATGGAACGCCTCCTGCTCTCAATTTTGAAAAGAGACTAGTCTAGATTATAAAATCATTGAAATTGAAATTTAATTCTCTACTGGTTTGGAATAGAGTTCATTTTATAGTGAAGTAATGTTTAGCTAAGGTTTGGCTCGGGCAACAAGACAAACTAGCAAAGGTTAAGGTATTTTATAATGTAAGTCCTATTTTGTTAGTCAAGGAACGGAGTGTTTTATTATATTGGGTTATAAAGTTCAGTTTCTCTTTGTGAACCCTAGACTGCGTCCATGTAGTACAGTGCTACTATTTTAACAATATTCTTAGTAAATATGTTGCACACAAACTGCCCGAACTATGTTGTTAAATACATACGCTGTACTATACGATTGCAATATTTCTTATTTGTGTTTTTTTTTAATCTTTCGGTGTTTTGCAAAGCACAATACTACACGGGCAGATTCTATGTAAGGTGAAATTGATGTTTAGTTTATTCATATGTAGTTGAATTACATATGTAAAAAATTGCTACATTTTTAATTGAACGTAGAATTGTGTTGGTGTTAAAAACACAATGATTTTTCTTTCATTTTATATTGTATTAAACCAAAGATGTATGGCTAATTTTAGGTCACAATTTTACTGTTTTGGACAAACAATCACTGAAAACGAACATCGATTAAAAAATCTTCCAAAAAGTATATCTCAATAGAACAATTTGTATGGTTACGAGTATATCTATGTAGGTATGTGCGACATTTTGTGTTTACATTTTCTTGATTTATTTATTAGCAGTTTACCTTTTATCGTATATTTACTAATGAATAGTAAATATATTATTTTGTTTCATATTGCTCGCTTTGATTCTCTCTCGCTCCTAACATGACAATAATATTAGGTATCTCGGCTTACCACCTTCGAATTACTTATTTTTTTAACCCAACGCGAGCTCACAATAATACGCATTTCGTATCATGTTTATACTTTGAAACTAAAAAATTATCAATTTTTTGCGAAAACTGAAAAAAAATATGCTACCTATTTATAAACGCTCAACTTCTTTTATTTGCTTTTGAAGTATTGTTGACATTCCCTTCTTCTTTCTGACAATGCTAGCTATGATACACCACTTCATAGGTCATTATCACAGGCAGCTATTTCTCTTTATTCTCATTAATACGCTGACCGCGCCGCTCAAATATTATGTCTTGCAACTTTTGATTATTGATTGTTTGTGACAGTTAAAATAAAAGTAAATATAGTTATATAAACTACCTCCTCAACCGAAAATCAATGCTTGCAAGTAAATTATGCATAACAAGCAGATTCTCGGCTCGGTGGACACCCAAGATCAAAAGCGGAACATTTGTGTCAGTAGTTCGGATAAAATTTCTTGGGTTATGAGGCTCTCCGCATTCCAGTTGCAATCCCTAAAAATTGTCGCTCCGTCGTTTTTATGGATTTATACAATCGCAAGCTAGTAGGATTATTCAATTTCATATCGTTTAAGTTTCATTATCATCTTATCCTTTAATGTAACTTCTATTTTATAAAGTTAAATCGGCTTGATTGTTGTTATCATCATCCATACCAAATTTTTTGTAATAATTTTAGTGTTTTAGTTGCGTAAGTATATTACTCACTTAAGGATTTAAATTGTTCTAAGTACATCTTTATGTAGGTTGCATTTATTTTACAAATGGTTTCGTGTGGTGTATGTTAACGTTAAGTTTAGGAAACAATTTTAAACAAAAATCACATGTATAGTTCATATACATGGTTTTTTTTTTAAATGTTGACCGTCGCATATTTATATTGTTTCTGTGAAATAGATGAAGTATTGGGCATGTATAGTAAAAAGAAAACTTTTTTTTAACCCTTCGGATGAAGATGTAACGAGCTAATATAGAAATAGTGTTAATAAAATTATTAAATATACCCTTATTCCGTTCGATAAGACGAAGTTTGTGAACACATTCGGCTTGTTGAATGGTCTTATTTGAAGTTTTTCACAATATTGTCAATCTTAAACAAACATATTGGCAGTATAATTTTTGAATGAGTAAACTGTGTAAAAACAATCCTGATTTGTTTTATTTATTTCTAACTTATTATAGGGTAAGGAATTCAGGTTCTAGCATTATGAATTATTGAAATCTATGGATTTGAAATACAATAAAACAGAGAAACTCCTTACACAATACTTTTTATTAAAACTAAATCATATCAGTATGACAAACAAAAAGACCCACAGCTCTTAATATAAGGTAAACTTTTGTACACTGTCATTCTAGAGGGCTATATGTAGCCCTATTCTCACATTCACTCTAACAGTTACTTGTGTAACCAACGTCAATCATGAACTTATAATTAAACCTCACTTGTAAATTATACAAGTCCTTGATGCACAATGCGGGCTTTGCCTTACTCGATCGCTAACATAAACTTATTTCTATAGGCGTGCCGAAGTACATACTACTTCAATAATTTCGTTACACTTATAGAAGTTTATATTTCTCGATTGTAGTAGGATAAAACCTCGCACTTAGCACTATGAAAAACTTAGATTCTATTTGATGTTAATACATTTGTCGATCGAACCTTTAAAAACAGGATTAGTAGCCAATTCGAAATGGATTGTGCATTTAGATACTAGACTGAGCAAAAACAGTGCTGAAAATACACAAGTGACCAATACTACTGAAATGATGACTATTGAACAAATATATTTATTTATGGTGGTGTAATAAAGCCTGTCTCCATGTTCTTAAAATAACCAATCAGTTTGACTGCTTAGTTACATTATGTAAAGGTACTTTTAACTCAATATCATTGGAACAATAAAATTGATTGGAAACAAAATAAAAGAAAATATAATTAAAACAATATTTCAACTAAGCCCGATTTCAAACCAAATGTGGCGTATTGATAATAAAACAATCACTTCTAACAGGATACAAAATATGATTTCGGTCACGTAAACTGTTTTGCTTATATAAAATTACCTATACTTTGAGATGCGTTTACTAATTACTAAATACTTCAATCGCAGCGCAGGTACCGAATCGTATTATGTAACATTAAAATCTTGATTCGGTAAAATCTATTAATTTTCATGAATCTTAAATTTCGATATATCCCAGCAAGTAATTACAGAAAAAGTAATTTTTCATCATATTACGCCGTACGTTTTTATTCCTATCAATGGTGCATTTACTTAGTTTAGTACCGTATTGCCCGGTTTTTCACAAAAAATATGACTATTAGGATGAGTTATAACTTTTGTGATCAATGATACATTGAAAAAAAGTTTTAGTTTAGCTTGGTGCAGCTTTAGAAAAACACTTCAAAACGTGTTTTAATGTCTAACGGAAACTGTCGCTACGTTGTTATTTACTTGTCCTTGAAAATTATAGATATCTAAATAAAACAATTAGTTTAGCGAGTGGTGGAACATGTCGGAAACACTGGGTTGTTAATTAAAGTTGGTGGCAACTCGACTCATTGTTATTTTTCTTGTCGCAATTCTAAACCTAACTTACAATTTAATTATAGCCGGACCGGAGTCGTGGTCAAACAAACACAATTAGTAAGTAGGTTAAAAGTAGAAGAATACCGAATTATACATTGAGAAGAAATGCCCCAAAACTCATAATAACTACTAATATTATCTCAATTAAACAAATTGTACCCAAGCACCTACTTATTCACTTACATAAAGATCAGGACAAGACATTAGGGTAACTTTTAAATATATATTCAAGATGTTATGTAAAAGATTTTCTGAAGTAAGTGTTACTATTTTTTTTATTGAATTCACAATTCAATACACTACAAAAAAAAAGGAAATTGTTACCTTCTCAAATACAACACATTTGAATTCGGTCTGAGCAAGTTGCAAGACTAGTAGTTTTTTATTGTATTTGTGTTGGTATAGTATAGTAGTGGACAAGTAAAGAGCAACGCAGTGCCTTACAGATACTATAGCGGTGGCGGCGAGGGCGAGCGGCGCCGTCACTTCTTGTCGGCGGCCGGCGCCGACGCCGCGTTGGCCGCGTTGCCCGCGCCGTAGTTCTGTGGGCGAATGTCACATTACTACATCTACACTTGTCAGCTAATCAATCGAGCCACTGCGTTATTTTCATACAAACATACTCACTTTACGGTCTCATTATTCAAAACGTATAAACAGTTATGTAAACATTTGTACATCGATGTATGAGTCGTATACTCGACTTGCGAATGTCCAAAAAATTCAAGAAACCTTTGAGTTATGTGCAAAGTAAGAAAAACAAATTCACTCAATCCGATTTCCTATATTTGATGGAATGAAAATTTTTGTTTTTCTGTGAATTTTTTTGTATTAAAATAACGCAGTGGCTTTATTTATTTGTTGCCAAGTGTATATTTATAAAACAAAGTCTGTGGCCCTACCGCATAAGTGTCGTCGACTTTTCTAATATGGGCGTAACTCTTCGCACGCGAGCGCTGATGCGGTGGTCACACAGAGTCAAGTATTAACTGACTATTAAAAGGAATCTTATTGTTAGGACGATAACGTTGAAATTGCGCTGTACGATAACGCCGCCGGATGTCAAAATGAAGTCGACAGCGATTCCGACGACACTTACGCGGTAGGCCAGTGGCTACCGCGTAAGTGCCGTCGGAATAACCAGTGGGTTAGATACACCATTTATAACTCAAGAACGGCAAAATCGATTTGAAAGAAATTTCGCACACAGATAGTTTATAGCTTCGAACATAGGATACATTTTATCCCAATATTTCCACGGGAACGGGAACTAGGCGGGTGGGACCACGGGCAAGTTACTAGTTAGTAATAGAAATACAACCCGTTATTGTATGTAAACCTTTTTTTTAAATTAGCTTCCGTTCTATTTCGCGGCAATGTAAATTAAATTATCACACTGACACTTTTTTTTAATGATGGTAAACTGCTATATTTAGTTATAAGAAGTATTGTCTTTATGTTACCTGGTAATATTGTGCCCACGCTTGCTCTGCTGCATTTCCTGTTTGTTGACCGCCTTGTTGATACTGCTGCAATAAACATTACGTGGCGTATTAGATGATTAAGAAAATTATGGAAAAAAAAGAAGTTGGTAAGTTACTCTTTATTTCCACGTTTATCGAAAAATCATGGACGTCAACGATAACGATAACGTGGAGTGCAGAATAAGGAAAGCATAAAGCCAAATTACTTTGAACTGGGATCAAAAGAAAAGCAGAATGCGCTCGCTTTCTAGGGCAGATAGTAATATCATTCGGCGGGCTGATTATCTAAAAAAAAAAACTTTTTAGATAATTTCGTACTATCATTACTATCACATTTTCATATTGTATGACAGCCAAAATAGCGACGAAACTGAAACTGTGGCCCTACCGCGCAAGTGTCGTCGACATCGACTTCATTTGTCAGAAGGATGTGACATATTGCTCTTAGTCTTTGGTAAGTTTTCATTTGTATCAAAAAGAAGCAGCAATGTGTCACATCTATCTGTCAAATAAAGCCGATTTCGATGCCGATGCCACTTGCGCAGTACGACCCCTGGGCCCCTACCGCGTAAGTGTCGTCGACATCAAATTCATTTGACAGAAGGATGTGACATATTTATTGCTCTTAGTCTTTGTTAAGTTTTCATCTGTCATATGAAGCCGATTTCGCGGTACGGCCCCTGAACCGAGTTTTCATTAGATAATCAGCCCTGCGGCTGTGTGAGCCCAAGAGCCTGTCAATGGACAGGGCATATTCAAAAACTGTGGGCCTACCGCGTAAGTGTCGTCGACTTGTCGAGTATGGGCGCAAATCTTCGCACGCGAGCGCTGATGCTATTAACTGACTATGGAGAAGGAATCTTATTATTACGAACATAACGTTGAAGTTGCGTCGTACGAAAACGCCGTCGGCTGTCAAAGTGAAGTTGACAGCGATGCGGACGGCCCTTACGCGGTAGGCCCACAGTTGTAGGCGATAGGCTGGCTACCTGTCGCTGTTGAAACCGGACAACATCTTATACCAAAGTCGTTGAGGTGTGGCTTTGAGTTTGCTGTTTATTTCTACATGTTTGTGCTCAAACTCCTTTTATGATGCTGTGCCAAGCCCGCAGCATATGGCATAAAATATGTACCCCCTATGTATGTATGTCTTACCCCTGGCCACCCCTGCTGTTGTTGTTGCCACTGTTGCCACTGGTACCACTGCTGGGCGGTATAGTTCGCCGGCCATTGTCCTTGCCCTTGTCCTTGGGCCGCAGTCTGTCCTGGGGCAGATTGGGCCCCAGCCTTGTTGGCGACGGCGGTTTGCCCCGCCTGTTGAGATTGCCCGCTAGCGTTGGGGTTCCAGTTGCCCCAGTTACCCCAGTTGCCCCAGCCGGCTGTGGGATAATTAATAATTTTATGAGGCTTCTAGACCGGCCATATGTCGTTCATACAGGGTGTTAAAAAACCCATACAGAAGCCGTAATATATGCGTAGTGTACATCAACCTAAATAAGAATATGTGGAAATAATTGCGGGGAGTTTTCGTTTTCAAAAAATGGGTGTTATTTATATAAGCACATTCAATGTGTGCTTGTGGTTTAGAAGGTACGAGTAGACGGCCGGGATCTAGTTTCTTTGATTAGTTTTGATATTTATTGCGGTTTTGTAACTTAAAACGATGATCTTTAAAAATAAATATTAACTTTGATCCTCAATAACTCTATAACTATCCGGTTCCCGGATTTGGCCCCATACAAGAAAATGATAGTAACGATGGAGAGAATACATGGTTTTCGTTTTCGTTATGGGTCTTTTAACAACCTGCAGGGCTATCGCGTAAAAATATGGATATGGACATGGGTTTCATTTGACAGTTAAATGACCATATATGGTAATTTTATGAGCTTCAACTGCCAAATGAAGCCCATATCCATACCCAGATTTTTTACGCGATAGCCCCCCTGTATGTGTGGCCGGCAACTATATGCATCTTGCTCTAGCATATAGTCAGGGTGAAACAATAGCTGCCGGCCAGAAATTGGAGAAAAACATGGCCCGTTCAGTCACACAATAAAATAAAGAAGTACACAAAAATATTTTTAACTGTGTCTTTATTTTATTTTCACAAGTGACCTTTGCGCTTTGCTCTGACAGCTGTTATTCTCAGATTAAACCTTTACTCCGCCAAAATTGCTCGTCTAACTATTTACTAGGAGGTCTGAGTCACTGATATCAGATCCTGAGATCCCGGGTCCAATTCTCAGCCAGTGTAAACATTGTTTTCAGTTTGGATAGGGATGGTGTCCAGTCCTGCCACGTGTTTTATGGCAGCCTGGCTAACTACAACCATATTATCTAAGCCATAACAACGTTTTTAGCATTGTTGTGTTCTGGCAGTAAGAAAACATTGATAATCAAACGAATTCCTCAGTATTTGTGGATTCCGGGTGAAGCGCAATTCTTTCAGTCTCATCATTCTTCACGTCGGATATGATTAAGGCTAAGTGGTTCTCCAACATTCATAAAAAAATACTTTTGCATCTTATCTTATAAGAAATTATATTTTTAGCAGAAATATGTAAAATACTACAAGTACTGACCTTGGTTCTGGTTCCAGTTGCCCCAGCCACCCCAGCCGCCTGCCCACTGGTTCCAGCCCTGCTGCTGGTTCTGGTTGTTGGCCATTTGACCGTCCTGATTACAATGCCATAAACGAATAATATCAGTTTCCTGGTATTTGTGTTCCATACTAGTGACACAAAGAACATATTCTTGTTAGTTCAAAAATGTGTTTGGATGTGTACGATTATTATTAAAAACTCTTCAAATGCTGAAGAAAAATTATGACTACAATTTAATAGAATACAACATGTGAATGCGTCTATCTATCAGTATGGATGTTTCCAAGTTATCATCATCTTGATCTAATCCCAGTCTCTTTCTCTCTTATTATGGTATGAGGATTAGTAGCCACCTCTGTAGGCCTAGCATGAGCAGCTTTTATCGACTTGATAACTCGGAAGGGTGTCACTGTCCCGTTCACATCGTAGCGGAGTAAGCGAGACAGAATGATGCGCTCTATCATATCGCGTGATATAGCGCTGTACATGCTAGGGGGCCTGGTGTCATAGTTAATCAAGCCGCTTAAAAGCTTTTAACTTCGCTTAATGACTGTTTTCACTAAAAAGTAAACTTTGTAATGGGGGGAGTTTATTTGTCGAAAGTACCCGATATCTGGCATTACTGAACCGTGTTTATGTACTTCTTCACCAGAAGAAAGCTACATATTTTCTGAGTAACAAAGACAATACTTGATTGTGATGAATAGATAAGTGTGGCATAGGTTTTAGTAGGCCGGCCGTGAAGCAAAAAGACGCTTAGAAAATGATTTTTACTCAAGTCTTCTCTGATATGGGTATCGGTCTCGGACCCATATCCGAGATGACTTGAGCGAAAAGTAACCTAACACTCAAGTTGGCCGGCCGACTATTGGTGTGAGTGTGTCTGTGCGTTTGTATCTATACTAATATTATAAAGCTGAAGAGTTTGTTTGTTTGAACGCGCTAATCTCAGGAACTACTGGACCGATTAAGAAAATTCTTAGACAAATAGAAAGCTACATTTGTCCCGAGTGACAAAGGCTATATTTAATCCCGATTTTCCCACGGGATCGGGCACCACTTGGGTAAAACCGCGAGGATCCGCTAGTGTATAATATATATTACCTTCCCGGGGTGTCGCGGGCCCGGCGGCGCGGCGGGCCGCGGCTGGTTCCGGCTCTGTGGTTGCGCGCCGCCGCGCTGCCACGATCCACTTTGTGCACCTACAATAAAAACCATTCATTACAATCCTATATATTACAGAACTGTAACACGCTCCAGTATTAACGAATGCTCTCAATCCGCCAAAAATCGGAATACATGGCGACGCATCACGAGAGCAGCGGTGGCGCAGGAACCAATCGACTGAGACATGACAAGAGTGCACGACTAACGGTCGGTTTCAATAACTTATCTACGGTAAGAGATAGGCTTACTAGAGCTATGTTCCCTAGATATTTTTGTTATTCTGCCCAGAATAACCCGAAATAACAACGGTTGCTATGTAACGTAACCAAGATAGGCCTATCTCTTGTTAGGGATAAATTATTGAAACCGGCCGTTAGTAGAAGAATTACAATCCTATTAATCCTACTAATATTATAAATGTAAAAGTATACCAGTTTGTCTGTTTGTTTATGTGTTTGTTGCTCTTTTACGCAAAAACTACTAAACCGATTTGGATGAAATTTGGTATGTAGACTTCAAGTAGTGGTCTAACACATGGGCTACTTTTTATCCCAGGTATATTTTTATACCAGATATTCCCAGGAACGGGAAACACGCGGGTGAAACCGCGGGCGGCCGCTAGTAATATTATAAATGAGAAAGTTTGCATTTTAAGAAAGGATGCAATCGTTAAAAATACAGTTGGCACCTTTATCTTCATCAAATAAAAAAAACATTTATTCAGTAAGTATCGGATATTTCCAGCCATTAGCGTTTGACCTTGTAGCGAGAAGTACGGGAAAGAAACTCGTCGAGGACTGGTCATTTCTTCTTGTCTTATTTTATAAAAAATCGTAATAAGGCAGGAGCATACCGATTCATATTTACCCTACGGATACAGACCCTTGAACTGGTCCATATGACCTGCGGGCCAACGCCCCTGTCTCTTACACCCATCCATCATCCATCATCAGCCTGTGGACGTCCACTGCTGGACATAAGCCTCTCCTAGCTCACGCCTTTTGTGGCGTTCATTGGAGGTTACTGCTACCACTGTTGGTAGAGGGTTTATTTCAAGTTTTCCTTCTCTCGCACAGGTGTTCAATGCGTCGAGCCTCTTAGTCGACTCTTACGACATCCCAGGCATGTAGGGGAGTGGTGACACTTGTATTCTTAGGCCGTCACCACACGGCTCTTTCACCCATTTGCACTAAACTTAAGAATCGCCTACTAAGATTGTCTCGTCCCTTAGCCCACTAAGACATGCTTTCCAAATTATGGGTTTGCGACACACTGGTAGGTCGCGAACGAAAATTTAGTTGGCCCTGTAGAACGACTTTCGACGAATTTCAAACAAAGAAGACTACTTATGATACATTTTAGAATCATCTGAGAGTTCACGTGTGGCCGAATTGATTTTTTCTAATATTTTTCTATATAAAATTTATCATAAGTATAATTTTTTTTTTAAAATAACATAAAAAGAAGACTGCATTACAGTGGTTTCGGAACTAGTCACTAGGCCCTTGTTACGAGGCCCTAGACTGGGGTTTCTGAGAATTACCAATTTTATGCCACCTTTTACCTAAGAGAGCCTAGAGGTGAGTCTCGAGGTTGGAAACTTGTATTAGGTAGGTCGTAGCCCAGACAATGAAGGGACCACTGCACTAAGTCGTTCGATATTCTATAGCCTAGCCACTCTTAAAATTTAGAACCTAACAGTTCAATATCTACAACACACCAAGCAGCGCTTGCCTCTGATCTCAACTTATTACTAACTTAACTATTTTAACATTCACATTTGTACATGTTGCTCTCGGGCTACAATGTTCAGCTATTTTCATAAATATAAATATATCTTTTACGCAATTTTGTAAGAATAATTTTGCTTATGGTTTACATCAGCAGAAGTCGTTTGTCACAAAATTATTGGTTTATTTAAGGGAAACCTGTTATTGGCTTACTATAGATTTACATAAGTTATTATATAAGCATTGATAAAGCTGTTGGTTTTCTAAATAAAGATAAATTACCCTGTTATTCCTGTCCTGACAGTTCCCTGAATCATCAATGTTTCGAGACCCCTTTGCATCCATACAAAGTCCACCGATAAACCTTACAAACCTTCTAGAAAAAACACAATAACAATCTTAAAAAAACTTCTTTAAATCTACAACTTACCACCAGGTGCCTGCCTCTTGTCAGGCATCAGTCCCCGATTACTCTCCCCGGGCCCGCGCCGGGGACCACCGCGGTCAATAAGGCATTGTAAAGTCCAACATTATATAGGCAATCCTTAAAGTTCTTATAACTATACCACATCAAGCGGCGTAATATCTAAACCGACTTGAGCCCCTGATACTACTGACAGTTCTTGAATCTTAATGTATGAGACCGCTCGCACCTATAATTAGTACACCGCTAAATCCCAATAGTCCTTATAGAAAATACACAACAACAAAGTACTCCTTTTATGTAAAACTGTGCAAGGCGACGCTTGCTGCTTGTCATTATTCCTGATTCGTAGATCGCTCAAACGCTCAATATCGCTAAATCCTATAAAATTTTACAATAAATACTCTAATCTACAACTCACCAGGCGGCGCCTGTCTCTTATTCGAGCAACGGTCCCAGGTTACTCCTGTTCGGTCCCCCCGGGCCCCTGAACCAGTCCATGGCCTGCGGGCCCATGCCCCTGGTCCCTTAGTCTACTAATACCTCCAAATATAACAATTTATCCTAAAATACCTAAAGCCGCGTATTATTTCCGCGGTACCTTCAACCCGATACACTCTCGAAGAACTTGGGTAATAATAAAGACCTCACAAAACTCAATAACAATCCTAAAAAAACATCGTATATGTAAAACTCACCAGGCGGCGCCTGTCTCTTATCCGGCATCGGTCCCCGATTAGTCCTGTCCGGTCCTCCCGGTCCCCCCGGGCCCCTGAACCGGTCCATGGCCTGCGGGCCCGCGCCCCGGTCCCGGGCCCCGCCGGGAGGGCCCCCGGGGCGGCCGCCGGGCCCCCCGCGGCCGCCGGGCCCTCCTCGACCGCCGCGGAAATCGTCGCGGTCTCGGCCGCCAAAGTCATTGTTTCTGGAAGGTTGAATATGTTTCACTTTGTGTCGTGATCTTATCTTAGTTATTAGATTAGACTACTGTGATGTTAAAGTCGATTTAATTTTATTCATAAACGGTCGGTTTCAATAACTTATCTACAGTAAGAGATGGGCTTACTAGAGCTTTGTTGCCTAGATATTTTTGTTGTTCAGACCAAAATAACCCGAAATAACAGCGTGTAACGTTTGTCACGTATATTTTATCTTCGGTATAAAATTTATTTGTTTCTTATAAACAATTAACCAAACTCAGCCTTACTTAACTAATTATTATAAATAAAACATGTAAGCAATACCTCTCTAATTAAAACTTAATTTTATAAAACGAAACGCAGAGAATTCGCGCGCCTTTCTTAGTTTGAATTTTTATCTTTAAACGTAGTTGTTGACTAACTGGTCGAACAGCCCGCCTGCGCGTGCGCAGTAGGACAACATAAAAAACCGTTACCGCGTCGCGTCTCGCGAGCTGCCGGCCACCGTCGTCGATCGTCGATTCATTCGCCCGAATCTCACTCGAAGCAGACGCACGTCGCTCTGATCATTATTTTTCCATTACGACTACCTACTATACTGTAGTTCGTATTCTCAACCATATTTCAAAACGTCTAGAATTTCTGAGTTCTGTGAAATATAAAGTCCTATCCATATTTACGATCCCATACTGGGTAAGTTGTGCATTTAATGGTTTTAGTTAGTTATAAGAAGCAATGGTTTATATAGAAGAAAGGTACCTAGCTGCTTATTGCATCATCTCTGTTTGAATTCATTCTAATAGCAATAATCATTTCACCTTTTGTTCCGTCATCAATATTACATGCCTAAAATAAATGAGTGTTGCCGAATCACCTTATTTGTTAAATAATTAAAGAAATATGCAGACATAAATGCCATCAGTTATAAAAAGTGTAACCGTTACTGATTTTGATAATTAACTGCCACTTCAAACCATAATAAATTTAATATCACTCCATGTACACGCTAGCTAGCTGTTTTCCCCGGCTTTACTTGCATTGCGCTCGTTACTTAACCAAAACTAGTGGCAGTACCCGACCTTGTTTCTACGGGTACTAACTGGAAATATTGATTTCCTTAGGATCACCGTACGGGTTGGACAACCAGGAGGACTACCGTATTCCCTACGACGGCATCGAAGAGCAGCAGCAGTACAAGGGGAGTGCTACTACGGTTTTCGTTTATACCGGATCTGTAAACCCGTCTACCCACGACCTTGAGGCTAATTATTGTAATTTTTTGTCCTTTGAGTAAATTACCTTGTCTTTAATTGATATCGTCTTTTACTGAACCTTACCTTAAGTAGAAACGTGTCAAGCGGTTGCTAAGTAACGTAACCAAGATATCTCCTATTAGGGCCTCTCCTATTAAGCCTATCTCTTATTAGGGATAGATTATTGAAACTGGCCGTAAATGGTATACTATTAGGTAGTAACGTGGTTAGAGATCTAAATGGAAGTAAACTTATTTTAAAATTAAGTATCAAAATGTCCTTTTCGCATATTGCCCCCATAATAAAATGGGGACAATATGCAAAAGGGACATTTTGCAAAAGAGACCTGTTGCGACCAGTGGACATCATAAGAAAGGGACATTCTGCGTCTGAGCCGAACAGCACCCCGACCACCTAACGGTATAACTTGTGCTATCACTATAGCTATCGATTTTTCAAAACCCCTGCAAGGGGTCTCGCTGACGCTATCACTTTCATACTAAAAATGCAATAGTGAATTCAATAGATGAATAGAAATATGTAGGAATTAGACAAAAACCCTAATCGTTGAAGGGTATTATGAGAAGTTTGATAGCTATAGCGATACCACAAGCTATACCGTTTGGCTTTCGAGGTGCATTAATCAAATTATTTTTGATTGCCTAATCCATTATTTAAAAAAAGACAAAATAAAAATTATATTTTAATTCATATATTGAATTTTTTTTTTTTTTTTTTTTTTTTTTTCTTTATTTAGGAAAACAACAGCTGTTATACATCACAAAGGAATCAATAACATATATAAAGTTACAGTAGCCTAAGAGTTTCCACTAATAAACATGACTATTATGTTGAGTAGGTAACAAAATTATACAAATCAAAAGGTAAGTACTAAGTTAATTTGAATAAACGATAAGGGGCCGTCCATTAATCACGTGATCTTTTTTTAAGCATTTTTTAACCCCCCCCTCCCCCATGGTGATACATGGTGAGGTTTAAGACTACCCCCCCACCCCCCATCTAACATCACGTGTATTTTTCGTATCTACAAAAAATCTTAAATTTTTTAGAACTAGAATTGTCTTGCGCGCGCAAGCGCGCGTGTTGAATTTATATATTAATTTGGTATCGTATATGTCATGATATATTTTTGTGTCATTTTACTAAGTAGATATGCTATGCATATTTTATCTATATTTATTTTCTCAAAATCAAAAATGTTGTAAGATTTAACAATAACATTTATACTGTAAATAAACTATAGGTATAAAGTCTTATTTATTAGTACAATCCCCTTAAATAGATACCTACTAGTTTTAACTTACCTTTTGACAATTAGAACAATAATAAAGAATATTGGAAGATTTCTTTGTTTGGTGCTTTCGGCGGTAATCTACTAAAAGATCATTCGCCCACTTCATAAATTCTTCTTTTGTAGTATATTTTTGTTTCGCACTAGCCCACAACTCATTAAATTTTTTCTGAGCGATACTAGGTTTTTTTCCTTTCTTATACTCTGCAAAAAGGTCTTTATACAGATCACCTACTTTAAACATTGTTTTAATAATGCAAAACGTACTAAGGTATTATAACAGTTTACGCATGTATTCGGCGCGAAAACAACAGAATAACTGGCGATTGGCGTGCCGAGCGGGCGGTCGTCGGCGGCGCGTGAGATGGTACTTCGTTCGTTGCCTAGCAACGGCGAGTCAAGGTCACACTACACGCCGCTTTTCGATTTAAAAATCGCGCGTTTGAAAAAATCATGAAAAAATAAATACACGTGATATCTTACTACACCCCCCCCCTCCCCCCTTGTGACATTTCGTGATTTTTGTCAAACCCCTCCCCCCCCTTTCAAGCCTCACGTGATTAATGGACGGCCCCTAAAAAGAAAAAAAAAATTACAAATTCCAAAATTACAACGTGAAGTCAGGTTGGTACTACTTATACTTAACAAATACTAATCATTATTCATCAAACGCAAGAGATTACGAAAGCGGTTAAATTTTTCATGAAATATATCGATGTGGTTAAATTTAGAGTTATACTCATTTGCAGCTCTAATTATAAAACAATTCTTCCTATAGTTGACCCTACACAGCGGAGAAACAAATGTATGCTTGTTACGAGCACCAAGTCGTGAACATTTGAAACGTAGCTTACTAAGCAAGTAAGGAGAATCAATTAAGTTATTTATTATTTTGTATAGTAATAATTGATCCCTATGGGTTCGTCGCGTGGACAGAGACTCAATTAAATTTGCGTCAAAATCCTTGAATCTATATTTTAATCGTTTTATAAATTTGTTTTGTATACTATCTAATAAGTGAATATATTTTAAATATTGAGGATTCCACACACTGGAGGCATACTCTAATTGAGACCTAACATATGAATTGTAGAGGATTTTTAATGTATTGACATTTTTGAAGTCAACACTCTGCCGTAAAATAAATCCCAACAGTTTATAAGCCTTACCAGTAATCTTACTAATGTGACTGTCGAAATACAGGCCGCTATCCAACAATACTCCCAGATCTCTCACCTCGTCCACCCTGTCCAAAGTTATGTTATTCAATTTATAATCAAAGGAAATTTTTTGTTTTTTTCTCGAAAACGTAATAACGTGGCATTTATCAATATTTAGATATAATTTATTTAGAAGGCAATATTCAAACAAACGATTTAAGTCACTTTGCAATTTTTCACAGTCATCACGCGATCTAATAACAGAAAATATTTTAGTGTCATCAGCGTACAATAACAATTTCGAATTTTGAAAACATTTTACGACGTCGTTTATGAAAATATTGAACAGTAATGGACCGAGATGAGATCCCTGGGGAACTCCGGAGAAAACAGGAATAAAACTAGACGTGAAACCCTTGCAAGTAACTGCCTGCGCTCGGTTTCTAAGGTAGGAAATGAGCCATCGCAGCAGGTCACCGTGCACACCGATTGATTCTAGTTTAGAAATTAGTAAAGTATGGGAAATTTTATCAAATGCTTTAGAATAATCGGTGTACACAGCGTCCACCTGATGTCCCTCCTCCATAGATTCAAGCACTGAATCAATGAACTCGCAAAGGTTGGTTTCAGTAGACCGTCTAGCCACGAACCCGTGTTGATGTATGGTTAATAAGGGAGTTACCACAGGGCAAAGAGAGTCGCATATTATTTTTTCGAAGACCTTTGGTAGTACTGACAATTTTGAGATACCACGATAATTACGGATGTTATGCTTATCACCACTTTTATGTATGGGAACAACAAAAGATCGCTTCCAAGTAAGCGGCATAACTCCACTCGATAACGACAAATTAAAAAGGATTGCTACAGGGACTGACAGTTGCTTACTACATTTTCTTAAAAATAGAGGATGTATGCCATCCGGTCCGCTGCCTTTAGAAACATCAATTTTTGAAAGATACTTTTCTACTATGGACTGTGTAATTGTGACGGTACCAATAAGGATAGAACTATCATCATTTGAGCATAGGTTGGGAAAGCTCATGTCATCATCTTCAAAAACGGACTGAAAGAACGTGTTAAACATATCAGAAATACTTTGGCCGTCATGCGCCACTTTATGATCAAACTTCATTGTATCCGGAATAGAATTAATGCGCTGTTTTGATTTCATAAAAGTCCAAAAATGTTTAGAACAATGATTAATGTTATTTTCGGATCTAACTACAAACTGGTTATAACAAGATACTTCTAACTTTTTCACACAACGTCTCATATCTGAAAACACTTCATAATCAGCGAGTCTGCCGTAGACTTTCCATTTCGCATGTAACTTATTTTGCCTTTTAAACATTTTAATTAAAGTAAAAGAAAACCAAACTGGATACCTATGACTATCTCTTACCAATTTAACTGGCACAAAACGATCTATGATATCATTTACTTTTGAATAAAAAATCTCTAATGCTTTTTCAATATCAGAATCAGACAGATGTTGCTCCCAGTCCATATCGTCAAGTTCTTTTTTAATAAGTTCATAATTCGCGGCATGGAAACGTCGAACTGTGCGCGGCGCGTCCTTGAGACTAGTTTCAATCGTAGAAACAGTAGCCGTTATAGCCAAGGATGGATGATGTTTATCCTCAGGCTCTGAGAGGGGCTCAGTACGCATCACATGACACGATACACTAGAAATAATCAAGTCTAAAAGTCTATTATTGTGATTAAAAATACTATTATATTGACACCATCCCGTAAAACACATGAGAGTATATATTTGTGATGTCAGCGTATCGGCAGAGGGATTTTGCAAGATAAAATCATGGCCTGCATCACTACTACCAGTCCATGTTGCATTCCTTACATTAAAATCGCCGACCACCAGGAACTCATCATTAGGCCTGTCGATACTCAAGTCAGAGATGCGTTCAAAATATAAATATTGTGACGTCAACTGGTCACAAGTCTCTGGAAAATAACAACAAAATAAATGCAAAGTACTTCTATTAATTATACAACCTATACTTATTAATACATAAAAACTATGTATGAGAAGAAACAGGTATTGGTTATTTTTATACTAAACAGTTAAGCCAATACATGGCTTAATTGTGCGATATGGTTAACCGTATCCACAACCATGTAGCTGTAACATTAGTAAACGTCAAAGAAGCTACTCTATCACATCAGTTCGCAAAGCCCTTCGAGACCTTGTAACGAGAAGAACCGGAAAAAATCTCGACAAAGGATATATTTCAATAAAAAGGTTCACAACTGATAAGAACTTAAAGAAGTCAAGGAGTATAACACTACATTTCGATTGTTATCATCTTGTAGAACAGTAAAAAAAAAACTATTATTTTTTTCCTCTAGGTATAGTGTCCGATATAAGCGCCAATTCCGTAGCTAAAACTGATATATTAAAAAAATTGACCCTTCACGCACAGACACAACACTAACCTGTTGGGCGGTCCCCATCTGTCGAAACGCTGCGGTGGGCCTGCGGGCCCCGGGCCCCTCTCGCGGGGCCCCCAGCGTCCGCCGCCACCACCGCCACCGCCGCCGCCGCCGCCACCGCCGCCGCCGCCACCGCCGCGCCCCGCGGGGCCCCAGCGGCTGCCACCGCTGCCGCCACCGCCACCGCCACCGCCGCCACCGCCGATGCCCCAGCGGTCTTCTACAAAAATGGTAACAACTGACTAGAATCTTAAGTTGTGGCGCGCACTGCTCTTGAAATAAAACAACTTTTACGGATTTTTAATAAAAGATCTAATTGTCCTGCCGTGACCCGTGACCGCGGCAGCTGAAAAGGTGCCGAAAAGGTCGGAAAATCCAAAAAAAATAGGGACAATTAGATTTTAGTTCGTGAAATACAGCGCGTTAAAAATCCGTATAAGTTGTTTTATTTCAACTTACTAGGAGTTTGAAGCGCTCATGGCAGTGCTTGACAGAGTGATCGTATTTGATCACGTTTGTTAAGCAACATTCGGCCCGGCCGAGTATCGGATGAGTGACCGTTAAGTGGCATTAAAACTGAGCGCTTCCGTGCTTCAGAGGGCACGTTAAACCGTCGGTCGTTAAGCCCAGTCAGAGGCCATATAGGCGGCTTGATAAACTCTGAGACCTGAGGACTTGGCCACTAATCCTCATACGATAACAAAGAAAGACTAAATTCATTATTTATCAGCAGGTGGTGAAACCGGCCCTAAAAGTTATTCAGACCGCTCTTAGAGAATGCGATTCTTACAAGTCGTGTCATTTTTAAGTAAACAAATGCAAAGCTCGAAAATTATTCGGGAACGGACGCTTGCGGAAATAAAATCAGCCTTTTTGTCATTTCACTAGATATATTTTACACTTACAGGAATGATATATTACTGAATTTATTTAGTAAGAAATTCGACATTTTCCTTGATTTAGTGGTATCCCCAGGGATTTCGGGAAATCCCTGATATACTCATTTCCCTACGACATAAACACTAAGATGATGCCTCATCAACCAACTGTCGTCAATCGTTATTTTTCTTTTAAAGTAACGACTGAAATGCAGTGACATTTAACTTAGCGTATTGATAAATTAGGGCCAAAGGCCCGACAAACAGACAAACTACTAGTTGACTACGACATCTTCATTAATATGATTTTTTTATTATGTTCTAATAATTTGGTTACTTTTAAATTGTTCTCATTAATTTGTCTTTATAATAAATATAACATACTGGCGTTTTGGGATTACTGTAAGTCAGCATGTTCACAATTTAATTGATAAATAAATAAACGACTGAAACGTCATCATCATCTATTTTTAATCTCCTTACTGGATACTGGACCTCCTTTTGGATGTGTCAATGCAATATTGCCGATTATGGTTTGCACAAATTACCCTTTAGTATTTTGAAACTAAGTTGGAGAACAGATGACATCAATGAGCAAAATTTTTCTCTATCCTTTGCTCTATCCTGAAAACTCCTTAGATACAACTACTTTTATTCTTGCCACTGCAGCTTTTTTTTTGAGAACATCACTGAATGTTTAGTGAATATCCCTACCATGGATTGTTTGGACGTTTGTTACCCAATCACATAAAACCGACTGAACTGATTTGTATGAAGGTTGGCAGACAGATTGTTAAACATAGGATACATTTTATCCCAATTTTATCAAAACGACTCCATAGCCATACGAGTTGATCGTTATTTCTCTTCATTCATTTTGTTTTATTCTTGCCACTTCGGACCCCAGTTTTTTTAGAACATCCCTAATTTGATCAGTGAATATCCTGCAGTATTGTGCTTGTATTATTGTATTTACTCACGTGTGAACGTCTGAATGGATTTGGATAAAAGTCACACAAACAGTTCATTGTTCATTCCTGGATTAAAATATAGGGTACGTTTTATCCCGAAGGTCCCGCGGGCACAGGAACTACGCGGGTGACACTGCGGGCGTCCACTAGTTCTTATGTAAAGACTCTTCTGAAAAACCTTTGTACTTATCGCGATCCCTCTGGAAGTCCCTGGGCCTTCTGTTGTCCCTCGCTCTCTCATTCAACTTGCATTCAACTCCTTGACCTCTCATGCTTTTCTGTTCATACATTCCTGCCACATCGGACCCTAGCTTTTTCGAGAATATCACTAATTTGTAGTCTATATTCTTCTGGTTATAAACTGTGGTACTTACCGCGATCCCTTTGGAATTCCCTGGGCCTCCTGTCGTCCCTATGCCTTCGCTCGTCCCTCGCCCTCTTAGAGGGCGGGCCGTCCCTTGACCCAGACCGTTCCCTCTTCTCTCTCTCCTTGCTAACTCCCGCTGCCTTAGCCTCCTTATGGAACGCTTCCACCACAGCCTTGGCTTCTTCCTCGCCCAGCTCCGGGTATATAACTTCATCTAACCACGCGCTTTTCTCGGGCAGAGTGAAGTTCGCTGTTAAAGAAAGAGTTCGTTAGGATTTTGGTGAGATAAAAATCAGTTTTATCTCCCGATGGACTTTAAAGATTTGATTTCAAGTTTAGATTTAGATTGTTGAGGTGTGTAACCGGGAGTGATACGGGGTTGTGGTGGTGGTATAGGGGTGTTCACCTTTCATGTCGACGACGGCGCCGTCGGGCACTTCCTTGCCGTCGGCCTCTTCGCGGCGCTTGTGCCGCTCCTTGTAGGTCTCCTCGTCCGTCACTATGACGACGGCCACGCGACGGTAACCCTCGAACTCCTTCAGCTTACGCCTCTGGGCCGACGGGTATACGTTCGTCTGATTTACCGACGCGATATCGAAACCGCGTTGTTATACGCCGCCGCAGATTATGAAGCAAAACATTTGACGTTACATATTGTGTCGGTCGGTCACTCGCTGGCAGATCGACACCTAGAACAAGCTCAATAGAGATCCCGGACGCTTTATTCGCGCCGTTTGGCAAAGTCAGTGTCACCGCTCCCTTTCTACTTACCCGACTCTAAAATTATTAGCCTACGGGAGACGGTGTTACACAATCTTACGGTTAGCTTAAGTTACGACGTACCTTATGAAGATGCGGAGATACATAGATGTGGTATACGAAGCTAAGAGTGTTCACAAGCTTATATAGATAGGATTAGTTATGGGGTTTCAATTCATCGAATCAAATGATCGGTGTACTTGGCCAAACTTGTGTTTATACGATCTCGATTGTTCCTGAATTAAGTGTGGCTGCCTTTTAAAATTCAAAAAGAAAATTATATTGAATTTGAATGTTGAATAGTGATCATGAATGATTCTCACCTGATCGAGGATATAATTTCTCCTGCGTCCCTTCGCGATTTCCAACAACTTTAGCACGCATTTAGCGCACTTGGAGACCATGGCATCCCACCGGCCCTCGTAGCTGGATCGGAAGGGCTTACAGTCCACCTGAATCGATGCAACACTCATACAGTAGACGCTCGCGACCGGCGCAAGCACTTACCACTACGCTTACACTAAGAGAATAAGGGTTTGTGATACCAGGGACACTCCTCGTTGAGTCGATTATGTACTCCTCTTCAGTCGGCGATCCACTGGTATCATACTAATATCGAAATTTGACCTCTAGAGGTCATACTTTGTAGTATTTTTTTGGTTATAATTTTGTAATTTTTTTTGTTTACATTTGTTGATCATATTGCACCCTGTTGAAAATACAGACGGTCATTAGTATGGCTGTTTATTGGCTGTAGATCATTTCATATTTTGTTGTCAAACCTCAATGCTGGAAAGAAGGACGGATTAGTTATTTGTGTGTGATTTTGTAGAGTGTGATCCAAATAAACTTTGACACGCAAATAATATGGCAACCTCTTTCAAATAACGCGTTTTTAGTGTTCTCTTATCATTCGATCTCTAACATTCTTCAACTTTTAATCCTATATTAAAATTAAAAGATATTCATTCTGAATTACATTAACTTTGATTGGGATAACAACTCCTTGCATACTTTGTTTAGGTTTACATGAACTTTTTCGAAGCCTTTGATACCTAGTGAATTACGAAAATACTCAACAATGTACCTAATATTTACACTCGTGGACTATAATATATATGCCCCAGTAAGATGGTTTAAGCCGTGATATAGCTATAACTTATATATATCCCTATGGATATACCTTTATTCGCTAATATACTTATATGAAAGCGATTCATCTCATTAGGATTATTACAAGATACAAGCACAATCTGCCAGTAATATCTACTAACTATCTTAAAAATATTCCATAAATTTTATTCTTAAATAACTCCCTCTTTTAGATCAAAAACGGCCTTAAAATTAATTAAAAGAACTATTATAGTATTTCTGTATTATACTCGTCCTGAGATTCTCATCATCATCAGATATTCTGATAATAAGTATTATTTCCATTCCAGATTTTATATAATAAAATATAGAATAATAAGAACAAAAAATAGTCCAGGTAGTTCCAAATGACTTTCCCAATATTTAGTACCTGTAATAGTTAGTCATCACAACATTGATCTTAGGCATGTAGTATAATTCATCCTAGACATAGTTTAATACTATTATATACAAATACAGTCAAGCTTCTTGTTGGTACATCGCCTCATATCTATAAACTATTTTGATAACAGTCCAGAAGATTAACAAACCTATAGCTAATTAATACCAGTCTTAAATAGTCGCTTCAAAGTTCATGTGCACCTCTTCTGAATCAAACTAAGAACGCTATATTCAAAAGAGGCTAAGACAAATTGCAACAATAACGCGACAAGATATAAATGCACCTTGACCTCTACGTAAAAAATATCCACTATAAAAACTGGTTGTATTGTAACATCTAAAGTGCGGCCGCTGAGAGAATGAGATACTGTCAGGTTCCGGTCAATTTGTAGTCTACTAAATAAAGTTTATTTTCAATCATCCGGAAATGTTAGGTAATCGAAAATAAGCTCTATTTATTTCACATACTTCAAAACCATTTGTATGTAGGACTCATCATTACAAACAAGTTTTTGTACGGAAGCAACCCTGAGTTCGCGAAAATCAACTGTTTATACATTTTTGCAGAGTTCAAATAAAATTTTGTATTAAACAGCTGTTTTTTCTTTATTTCGTTGCTCCCATACAAAAAGTGTTTGTGATGATGAGTTCTACAAATAGTTTTGAGGTTTTGGGTAAACGTAAAATAACGTGTTTTTCCCATAACTTAAGAGTTATAATACGGCCATGTAAACAAATCGAATAGTATATATTTTTCCCAAATCAAAAGATTTTTTTTGGTTTTCCAAACAAAAACGTATTTCTGCCAAATGAATTTGTATGGAAAAGTAAAACAAAACTTTTGATTTGGATAAACATATATATGCCCTTCGATTTGTTTACATGGTCTGATTAAAACCCTAAAGTTTTGGGATATAAAAAACACGTTGTATATAACTGACAGTGTCTGTCAGGAATACATTCCCTCGCCCGAACTTTAGTGATGTATCTGTGTCGTGTCGTGTGGCGTGTGTGTGGTGAAAGGCTACATACCTTCATCCTGTCGAAGAGCGCGCCGGTGGAGAGGATGTTGTACCGCTTCTCGGGGTTGGCGAGGGCGTGCGACTTCGCCCAGTACGTCTTGCCGGCGCCCGGCATGCCCACCATGAGGATCACCTAAATGACCAAGTAAAGATTAGAGATTTACGTTTGTAAAATAAAAAGAGAATAGGCCAGCCCGTGGCCACGGCAGCTGGAAACAGAAAAACGTCGGGAACTGTGTGAACCATAAAAATGTGTTAACGGTTAAATAATATACAGTGGTGGTCGCTGATTTTTATACAATCGAGGTAACTTTAGAGACTTGGTTGTCTGCCAAGGACTGACCGAGCTGTGATCTGATAATGGCCATCCAAGGAGTGAATGGAGAAGATCCAGATTGCTATACATACACAACTGATCTGATCAAATATGCTGCTGCCACTAAGTATCAGCTAGTTTCTGGAATCGATTGAAAACCGTGCCAGGAAACTCATTGGAAACTCAGTATTTGCCACGGCGGAACTTCAGAGCCTCAGTCACTGCTGCAAAGTTGCATGTCTATCGGTCTTTTATAGGATACACTATGGAGAGTGTGCGAGAGATTTGCACGACCTTGTTCCTCCAGCCTCTTTCCACCATCGGGGTACCAGACGCAGGTTAGCTTATCAGCCGTACGTCGTAGACATTCCAGCGATCCGTACCAAGCGCTTTGCTGACACATTTCTTATGCGAACCGCTAAAGAATAGAATGCGCTGCCTGCTCGTGTGTTCCCCGATTCCTACAACCTTGGCCTCTTCAAGGCGAGAGTGAAAAGGCATTTCCTGGGCAAGCATGCAACACTTAGACCACATCCTGTTTGTTAAGCACGATGGTGGTCAAATGCCTGCCCAGTTATTACAAAAAAAAATACATATCTAATATATAAAATTCTCGTGTCACAGTTTTCGTTCCCATACTCCTCCGAATCGGCTTGACCGATTCTCATGAAATTTTGTGAGCGTATTGAGTAGGTCTGAGAATCGGCTACTATCTATTTTTTATCCCGAAATTCCACGGGGGCGAAGCCCCGGGGCACAGCTAGTATATGTATATATTTGTGCAGTCAATCTCCCTTCATCCATCGTCTCTTTTATATCCAAACCATTTTAACATTCCCTTTTCTATAACTGTTACTCACCTTTATTATGATCATACATTATTTACATTTTTCAAAATGAAAGTGATCGACTTATAGGTGTTTATTTAAGTATTTATATTTTAATGCTCATTTGCAACATTTTTGTGTTAAAGTCTGCTCCGCATATTACATTGTAATATTTACGACGGCGTGCGACTTCGTCCAATATATCTTGCCGGGGCTCGGCATGCCCACCATGAGGATCACCTAAATGACCAAGTAATATTGTAGCTGCATTGTTTGCATAAAAATTGTAAAAGTTCAAAACTGACTAGCAAGCGCTGGAACTGGTTAGAAGGAGCATGTCATGTATGTAGTACTGAATACATTTATCGCCATAATGTTATAAAAATGCTACATTAAAAAAGAAAGAACATTATAGACTCTGTCGGTTATCGAAATTTGGAATAAGTAGATTTTAGATTGATTATTATAGAACAAAAAGACTACTGAAACTGAATGAGGTGTGGTGTGGCATTGAAAACAGGCACTTTATTTATCATGCCAAAGTAAACGAATTCAAAATCGGACAAATAGAAATGTATGGACTGCTACGTAGCAGCCAACTTTTTACTTCCATATTCTTTCTTCTGTTTTGTGGTTTTCCATCGTTGTTTATGTAAGTCGACTGAACTAAATGTCCTCTTGTAGCTGCATCGTTTGCACAAAAAATTATAAAAATACAAAATTGTTAGAAGGACCACGTCATGTATGTAGTACTGAATGCATTTATCGCAACCATAATGTTATACAAATTTTACATTAAAAAAGAAACAACAAGTTATAGACTCTGATGGGTATCGAAATTTGAATAAGTAGATTTTAGACCTTTACATAAAGACAACTGAAACTGAACGAAGTGCGGTGTGGCATTGAAAACAGGCACTTTAATTATCATGCCAAAGTAAACGAATTCAAAATCGGACAAATGGAAATGTATGGACTGCTACGTAGCAGCCATCTTAATACGTCCATCTTGACAACCTCCGTGGTAGAGTGGTACGTACACCGGTCTCAAGGTGTCGCTTACTCTGAGGTCCCGGGTTCGAATCCCGGTAGGGGAAAAGTTGATGTATGTAAGTATGATGAATACGAGCATTTGTACCTGAGTCATGGACGTTTATATATATTTCTACACATAAATACTTATATAGGTATAATTATATGTATTTATATCCGTTACCCTAGTATCCCATAACACAAGCCTTACAGTGCTTACTTTGGGGCTAGGTTAATTGGTGTGAGTGTAAGAAATATTTATTTATTTATTATCTTCTATTTCTTGCTTTGTGGTTTTCCATCATTGTTTCTATAAGTCGACTGAACTTAATGTCCTCATGTTACTCACCTCACAGTCGGCCTTTGTGAGCGGGCGGCGGGCGCCGGCAACGACCGGCCCGTGGCAGATGAACAAGTAGCCCGGCACTAGGTCGGCTTCGGTCCCGTCCAGCTCTTCTTCTACCGTGTATCTGAGGATGGGTTGTTTAGTTATTACCTCATATGTCAATATGACAGGAATATAAAGGACATTGGTAAGAAACATCTGTATAAAGTTAAATACCACTGCCGGGGCACTGGCTTTCCTTATTAATAGATCAGGTTCAGGGCGCATAACAGACCATGCGGGAACAAGCGGATTGGTCGGTTTCATGTTTTAGCGACTCCAAAGGATCTCCTCTCGTTACAAGGTCTCCCGCCGTAGGGTTTGTGAACCGATGGCGTAGCTTTTTTGACGTTCATAAGTGCTTGTAACAGCCTAGACTGAATAAATGATATTAACTTTGGCTGCAAATACAGCCGAGACCAGCGGCTTAACGTGCCTCCCGAAGCAAGGAGGAGCTTGAGACAACAAGTTTTTGGTCACCCATCCTGTGAAACTCTTGCAAATGTTGCTATGATCGCAGGCCACACGCGTTAGCTACTGCGCTAGCGCCACCGAGCTCCGAAATTGGATAATCCGTATCTAAATCTGGCTTCTCACTCCAAAATTACGTTAACAATTCAGATTATAAGCAACGTTTCAGATTTGACTTTAAGTCTAAAACTAGGACAAACAATCAGAAGAATTCAGCTACAGCGATAAAAGATATTATGTAATTCAACTTGCGATCTCACATGAAACTATTCATACGAGAGTAAATACTGAATTATTATCTACCTGTCCGCAAATCACGGCTCATATAACATGAGCAATGAAACATTTTGCGACAGGAAATCATTGGAAATCTATTCTATTTATACTCCAGCCGTCTTAAGGAAAGAATGTTTGTAAACAAACATTTGAACACTTTTCGTAATTATTCCACAAATACGTTATATATATTTCAGACATCTAATGTCATATATCAAATTTGAACAATATAAGTAAGCTATTAATGAAGTACACATATTTCTAAAATATGTAATATAAAAGTACTTTTGGGGTTAAGTATGGGCGGTTTGTTTACAAACATTCTTTCCCTAAGATGGCTGAAGTATAGCATTGTGCTTTCTTAATTGTTTTATGGTTATAAACTTGAATAGTTTAATGTAATCCTATCCTATTTCCTATGTACTACATATTGCAAATGTGAAAGTTTGGATGTTTGTTTCTCAATTACGCAAAAACAGCTGAATGGATTTTGATGAAATTTGGGACACAGATAGTTTATATAGTCTGAATTCAATCATAGGATATGTTTTATCTCTATATTTCCATGGGAAAGGGAACCATGCGGGTGAAACAAAGGGCGGCCACAAGTAACGTTAAATAGAATAATGGTTAATACATGTATTAAATTTTATATTAAAAATTAAATGAAATTGATTCAAAACATCTTTAAAAGACCGTTCTTTTATGCAGCTTTATAATCATAGTAATAAAATATGATTATTGATAGTAACTACTGAGCAATACTTACAAATCTACTAACTTACCGGGTAACGAATTTGACTCTCTTGTCTAACGTCACCTGACCCTTCAGGACTTGCTCTTCAGTTACTTCCACGACTTCACCATCAGCAGATTCTATGAAAACAACATATCCATACATAAAAATCTATAATAATACAAACAAACCAATCATAACCACGCTGTAAGTAAAGTAGTTATAGTCGGATTTTTTATTCCGTAGAGTAATTTGAGAGGTGCCAAATGTCACTTTGTAGAAATAATGCTGCTTTTTAATGTAGCTATAATGTTAATATTGAATTCGTGTACGTGAATGGAATCAATACTTACATAACTTGAACTGAAACTGAGCAAATCATTTCGAAAAACAGTTTAAAGCAGAATTATTTTAACAACGTGTCATTGGCACCTGTCAAATCACTCTACTCGCGGGTTCGATTCCCGTCTAAGAATTCACTTGTGGCCGAGTTAATTTTTTCCAATATTTTTCTATTTAAAATTTACCATAAGTATAAAAATAGCATTGAAAAATGCAAAAAATACAAAATCATAAATTATTGGCAGTTGCATCTTAATCCATCGTTAAACACCTGAAAAGATGTTTCTTTCGAATGCAAGGATATTCCTAGCATTGATGTAACAACGCTGGCCTACAGCGTATTAAAAATATAAAAGTATTGGAGAATTTCGACGGTGGTTCGCAAGTCTCGGTAGCTCAGCGGTTAGAGCATTGGACCGGATTTCCAAAGGTCGCGGGTTCGATTCCCGTCTGAAAATTCACTTGTGGCCGAGTTAATTTTTTCCAATATTTTTCTATTTAAAATTTACCATAAGTCACTCTACTGAATCAAAAATCCTACTTTAGTAACCGAGTGACTATACATTATGATGACTATACAGATATGGATAGGGCTATCTGAGATAGTTGCCTAGGAGTTTTTTGTTAATTTGACCAAGATAACTAGGCGACGAAACCAGGATCCTAGCCAACTATCTCAGATAGCCCTATCGATATCCATAGATAGGTTATTAATTTCGGGCGTTACCCAAATTCTAAAAGTATTGGCATGAAAGAATCAAAGCTAAACGGATGTTTAAACTTAATCAAACAAGGATACTGCAAATTAAAACGAAAGATACCAGCCCCCCTAGCATGAACACCGCTATACCACACGGTATGATATAGAGCATCATGCTGTCTTGCTTACTCCGCTACGATGAGCGGAACAGTGACACTTTATCGAATCGATACAAGCCGCTTATGCTGCATCCTACTGATAACTGTCGGATTAAGTTTTATCATAGATATTATGACTCAAGTGATTCGAACTCTAAAATGTGCGAACGAGGCCTACTACATCCACAGTTAGTTCGATAATCGTGGTTTTAAACTTCATCTGTCAGTCAAAACTTCAAATAAAATGACTGAAATAGCAAACATACCAGGAACCGCAGGCTTGACGTCTTCAGCAGTCTCCGTTTCCATTGTCTCGGCTTTCACCTCGGTCTCCGGCTGATTCTCCTCTTCCGGTTTGTCGCCATTCTCCTGATTGTTATGATAGATCAAATTAAGTCTTTCTTAAAAAAATGCTTTTGATAGCTCATCATTTGAATAACACATTTCTTATGCGAACCGCTAAAGAATGGAATGCGCTGCCTGCTCGATTCCTCCCCATCCCCGATTCCTACAACCCTGGCCTCTTCAAGGCGAGAGTGAATAGGCATTTCCTGGGCAAGCATGCAACACCTTAGACCACATCCTGTTTATTAAGCAAGAAGGTGGACAAATGACTGCCCAGTTATAATTATAAAAAAGTACAAAAAATGGTTTTGTCATTTTTTTTCGCAAACCAAAATGATTCGCAAACCTCTTTTATCATCAATTAGGTAATTTGAGCGATTGGACATAAATTGTTAACTAATTAGCATAATCACGACCTCGTATTTAAATTAAATAAATAACAAAATGTCGTTGTGTCGATTTTTTTTCGAAAACCACTTAGTGTAACAACACACAAACGAAATAGTATTGAATATAAGAATATTCAATATTATTATTACTATTAATATTTAAAAGAGCAAATATTTGTGTTATTGTATGTTTGTAATGAGTAAACTCAACTTTTCAAATGCTCTTCAACTGTGTGACATTGTGGCCACAATATTGCTACATACGTAAATTAAATTACCTTGGGCTGGTCGTCCTCCTTGTCAGTAGTTTCATCCTTTTCCGTCTCCTTTTCTTTCTCTTTCTCCGCCTCTTCCGTCTCAGTCACTTCCTCGCCCTTATCTTTTTTCTCTTGTGCTTCTTTCGCTTTACGTTCCCGTTCTTGTCTCTCGCGTTCCTAACATGACAAAAATATAACCAATTCAATTAAAAACCCGCCAACTGCGAGTCGGACTCGCGCACGAAGGGTTCCGTATCCATTATCCAGTAGTACATACCAATACCTATAATACATGTTTGTTGTATGGGAGCCCACTAAAATATTTATTTTATTCTGTTTTTTTATATAAAATAAATTAAAATAATATCATCAGATCATTTTCATTTTCATTTTTTTTACAGTATTATTATTACTTATTTATTAGTACTTTTTTCGCGAGGTGAACAAAATGATAGCTTTTATTTCCAATCATAATTACCTCCCGCCTCTTCCGCTGCCGCTCTTCTCTCTCCTTCTTTTCTTTCTCCTTCTTCTCTTTCGCTGCCCTGGCGATCTCCTCCTTCTGCCGCTGCAGCTCGGCTTCTATCTTCTTCTTTTCTTCGATTACTTGCTCGATGGGAATCTCCAAGCGTTTCCGAACGATCTTCGTTTTCGTCAACATGTTATACCTTCAGAATAGAATAGGAAACATTTATTAACAACACACAAAGTAAAGAAAACAATACCTACAACGAAGAGACAAATAATTAAGAAAACACAAACGTTATAAAGTGTATAAATACATTTATCTTAGTTCGGGGCAAAAAACAAAAAGTGTCCTCCTAATGCCTGCCCTTTTTCAGGAAATTTAACTACTGGGTCATTCGTTGATTCCCAGAATAACCCAGAAGCACTGATATTCTAGACAACATAATTTTTTTATTGATATATACCGGACCAATGCTCTAACCACTGAGTTACCGAGACTTAGTCTCGGTTTATCAATGCTATTTTGATATTTATCATAAGTATAAAAATAGCATTGAAAAATGCAAAAAAATCAAAAATCATAAATCATTCATTTTCTCGCGTAAGCACAGTACCTGTCCCGCTCAAACTGTACTGATATGAGCAGGACAGACATTGCGACATAAATGACGAAAAAGTCGCGGTGCGCATACTACTCTGGCTTATAAGTACATCTTAAATTTTGGCGCGCACTGTTCATTTAAATAAAAAACTATTACGGATAACTAGCGCACAGTTTATTTGTCCGACTTTAGATCTAATATTTCGTGTGTTTTAAGATTTTTTATTTTCTGGACATTTCGGCACAATTTCAGCTGCCGTGGTCACGGGATGAGCTGGCTTAAAAAAGTAAAATTAGTGTCTGGGTGTTAACTCACCTGTCGTATCCCATGTTGACCTTGTAGCACATGTTCTTGGTGAGCACGTGCGGGAAAAGCGGCTTCCCTTCCAACAACTCCTTATCGAACTCGAACGCAACGCCGTGTTCTACGCCGTTGACGGTGTAGGAGATTTTGCAAGGACTCGACTCCAGATCCTGTGGGACAAAAATTAATGTTAGGGAATACTTTCAGTCACATACAAGTTAGTTTAGGGATGAATGTTACAATTTAAAATTCTAAATCTTGGAATAGTTATACCGTGTTTTGTATCTGTCAGCCAAATGACATTTTGAACTCAAACAAATAAAACAAACCACTGAGTAACTACTCCAAGCTTACACCAAATTAATAAATAAGGGGGTTAAATTTAACTTCAAACACAAGAAAGGGATAAAAAGTTTGAAGATATGGATACAATGCAGCATAAACATCGCTATTATGCGTTATATGGCGCATGAACCTATCTTGCAAACCCGCTAACGCTACGTCAACACGGAAACGTCGGACCTACGGGGCTATTACTCATATAAATAAATTATATTGTGACTAAAACCGGATCCGGCAAAATCGGCGGGGCCTATCTTTGCAATAGGCCTATGGTCACAATATAATTTATATTAATGAGTTCACTACTATTATACTCATAACAATAAGGGTAAAAATCCACCCAATTTTAAAATATTAAAGATAACTAAGACGTAAAATACCTATGTAAATTATTTTAGTACTACTAGACTACCATACAGACGGGTTGTATAGTCGGGGATATAATTAGACAGAAAAAAATGTAAACAAACAGCTGTAATTTTTTTTCTTAAATTAATGAAATGATACCATATACAAAACATACCCCCAAAAGATTTGGTTTCAAAAATATAACGTGAATGTTTAATACTCGTCATTATATTTCGAGGAAACAAAATAAAAAAAACTATTTTTACATGACTTTTTTAGATTTAAATCATCTTTAATAAGTGACTTACATATTTATTTTCTTACGTACTGTCCACACTGTTGCAAATTGTCGTAGGTCATGCATGAACCTTTTTCTTTTTTTTATTGTTGTTCGATTTTATTTGTATTCTTAAATATCAAACGTCTTTGAGCTTCATTCGGTATCATTGCGAGTTTTCGAGTTGTTCTCCCTTTGCACGTTTATTGTTTGCTGTCAATTGTTACTGTTTTTGTTGTTTGTTTTTTGATATTTTTCCATTATTGTTGAATTATTTGTTGATTTTGGTTATTGTTTGTTGTTATTTCGACATGGAGCCTTCTCCAGGATCATCTGAAGACTGCGTCACCAAGGTAATCTTATCACTATTAATATGCGAAAGATTGTGAGGATGTTTGTTTGTTACTATGTCACACAAAAACTACTGAACGGATTTAGATGACTTTACAGTAACAAAGCTAACACATATAACAGTACCTATGCTAAAATTTATCCCGATATTTCTACGAACTCAGGCACCACGCGGGCGAATCTAGTTGCTAGTATTATTATATTCCGTTTTTTCGATTCCATTAGCCCCTTTATTTACTGTGATTTTCCTTAACTTGGCCTAGGTTCTAAGTATTACTAGAACTTGAAAAGTAAGAAACCACAAGGTTCTTCGTTTAAAAAATGATTATTTAAAAAAAGTTCTTCTTCTTTCTTAATTAACGGCCTGCTCGCGATGAAATTCACGAATTTTGCCAATGTCAAGTAAAGAAAGAACGAAAGAAAGAAAACTTGTGACATTGACAGTTCTTTGTTTACATTTTTTCCGTCTAATTATCTCCCCGACTTTAGATGGTTTGTAATTCAGCTTGCGATCTCACACGAAACTATTTATTTATACGAGAGTAAAAACTGAAGAAAAAGAAAGAAAACTTGTGACATTGACAGTTCTTTGTTTACATTTTTTCCGTCTAATTATCTCCCCGACTTTAGATGGTTTGTAATTCAGCTTGCGATCTCACACGAAACTATTTATTTATACGAGAGTAAAAACTGAAGAAAAAGAAAGAAAACTTGTGACATTGACAGTTCTTTGTTTACATTTTTTTCGTCTAATTATCTCCCCGACTTTAGATGGTTTGTAATTCAGCTTGCGATCTCACACGAAACTATTTATACGAGAGTAAAAACTGAAGTATTATCTACCTGTCTGCAAATCACGGCTCATATAACACGAGCAATGAAATATTATGCGACAGGAAATTATTTTGAGTTGTGGTTGGTAATTAATAACTAAATATTTACAAGAAGTCTTTGTAATTTATAAATATTGCTTAAAGTTAGCGATATAAAACAGCAATGGTCTTAATTAATGGCGTTACAGTCACAAAAATGTTAAATGATTGATGGTCGTTTCCAATGAGCTATCCAAATAATGGCATAGGACTATTTGAGAGCAGTTGCCTAGATATATTTTTGTTAATAAAACCAAAATAACCACAACGATTGCTAAGTAACGAAACCAAGATAATCCCGTCTTTTACTAGAGATAGAAAGTGGCCGCCTGTAAAATAAATCAATCAATGGACAACACCAGATATAAGATTTTCCTATAAAATAATCATTATAATAATAATAAATAAATAAATATTTCCATACAATCACACCAATTATCTAGGCCACTTTAAGTATCATGAAGAACTTGTGTTATGGATACTAGATAACGGATAAACATACTTATATTTTTTTTTTGTAAATACATACATAATATACATATTAAACATCCAGAGCAAGACAAATAGACATGTTCATGAACACAAATATTTGTCTTGTCCGGGGATCGAACCCGGGACCTCTGGCACAGAAGGTGGGGTTAGTACCCCTGCGCCAAACAGGTCATCATAATTATTAGTTTAAACCTATGCACACTATCCTGACTTTGTTAGCCTGTTCGTATAGTTTGCATAGCCGCCAATACCTATTTCTAAACTAAAACTTACCAAATAAACCCCCACGACGTCTTTCTCCTGTAACGTGGGTCCGTATTCCTTGAATTCGCCGTTGTTGACCGCCCGCCCGTTGCTCTCGTAGCCCCAACTCGATTCGGCATCGCCTGAGAAATAATCATTTTCGATAAGAGATCTGTATAGATATTTTTATTTTCTTAGCTAGACTGAATTTCCGTAAGTAGCCTAATTTTATTAAAATATTTTTATGTTGATATAATAAGAAAATACACTAGAATTCTTAGTACGAGTTGACGCTTACTGTCATCGTTTTCGACAACTAGTGGATGCTCGCTCATGTCGGTAAAGCAGTCTATAAATGTGAAAGTGACTAAGCGATAGTTTTCGAAAACAAATAAATAGCTTGCCAAACTCGTACTAAGGGCATAGACCAAATCAACAACTCATCTCGCTTACCCCCTTTTTCACTGGCAAAACATGTTTACAAAAATAAAATTTTAAAAACACCCGAGACCCAAAAAAAAAAAATTTCTTTCTCGGTCGGGGGATCCCCAACGTATAATATACCCTTTTAGTACTTCTCTTTTTGTGGTCCCCCGACCGAGAGAGAAATTTTATTTTTTTGGATTTTTGTTTGTGTCGGGGGGATTTTAAAACTTGAAAAATTTTTTTCATCCTTTTTAAATTACACACAAAAATAAAAAACCGCATTGAAATCGCTTAATTCGTTTAGGCACTACGAATATTTATGTACAGAAAGACAAAAAAAATTTGCCGCCATTTTGTTTTTTTTGCTGCACCTAAATTTGCCCAGGGTGTACATTATTTTAGTCAAAGCACTACCTTTGTATCTTTTACATTTTCGGCGGGCAGTTGACCATCTCCATAAATGGCCAGATGGATGTTCATCAAACGTGGCTAAGAACCATCTCGATTAATAGAGCTTTCAATAAAAAAAAACCGCATTAAAATCTCTTAGTTCGTTTAGGCTCTACGAATATACGTACAGACAGACAGACATAGGCTTCAAACATAACACCCCTCTTTGCGCTGCGTCGGGGGTTAAAAATATAATGCGGCCGCTGACAGGATGTCCAATGGGTATCTAGGAGACTGGAGCTGTCCAATAATGCATACGCTTACAATACGTTTTCTTGTAAATATTTCGCCAGTGGAAACGGGGGGTTAGGCGGAACTTGAACCAGCAACTTTTGAGTATCCAGCCACTGTCTATTCAAGTATCTATACTGTTAGGCAACATCTTCTCATCAATGAGAGGAATGTCTTCTGATTCGAAAGAAGCATTTTTACAAATGTTTGACATACGACCAAGATGAAACAACCATTTATTTGTGATTTCGCTTGCGATCTCCAACACCAAATGGTTATGAAGAGTAAATACAAAATATTTGATCTTCCTGCAACTGTTCTATAATGTCAATATAATGACATTATACATATTTTAGTTGCAGGTTTTTATGACTTGTTGTCTGGTATCTCCGATAACCCAACCTTTCATACCATTTCACTGACAATCTTGGACGAATTAACCACTGGACGCGTAACGAGGATCGTGTTCGCCTTTACCCCTCTAGTCACTTACGGATTTTTTGTACTAAGTAAGCAATATAGCGTTGCCAGTATGACGCAAGATCTCGAAGTGGAACATTTATCTTAAAAATTGGCAAACGCGCTGTATTATTTTGTAAAAATCATACTGGACAATCAAAAAAATTTTCACGCGTAAGTACAATTTCAACCTGTTAAAGTAGCAATTTTTCTTAAAATAAATAAAATTTGGTATATAAACAAAATGTAATAAATCATTTCAAAAAGTAATTATTGTACATGTACATTCTTCAAAGATATTGCATATGTAATTTAGTTGGATTGTATGTATCACTCATTCAATCAATTGTAATTTTTAAAGGGCTTGAACATATCGATGTATACTCGGGGAGATAATTAGACGGAAAAAATGTAAACAAAGAACTGTCAATGTCACAAGTTGAGTACAGGGTTAAGCAACTTTTTTTAAAAATATACGTTTTTTAAACGACCAAAAGAACCACGAGTTTTCTTGTTCTGGTACTTTTTAACTTTTCAAGTTCTGGTAATACTTAGTAGGCCAAGTTAGTGAAAATCACAATAAATTTAGTTGAAAGGAATCTAAAAATCGGAATATAATAAAACAAGCGGCCGCTTGCGGTTTCATCCACGTGGTGCCCGTTCCCGTAGAAATATCGGGATAAATTTTAGCCACTGTGTTATTTTCATGTATTAGTTTTATACTGTAAATTTTTATCTAAATCCGTCAGTAGTTTTTGCTTGAAAGAGTAACGAACATGCATTCAAACTTTCGCATTTATAATACTAGTGGCCGCCCGCGTGGTTTATAATTTATAAGCCTGATTTCTGATGTATAACATATATATTGTAAAGTTTCATCTAAATCCGTTCAGTAGTTATTCCTTGAAAGAATAACAAACAAACATCCTCTCAATCTTTCGCATTTATATTATTAGTAGGATAGGATAGGATTTTATGTAGTTAAATGGTAGAATTATACTGCAATATAATATCATTAATATTATTTCTTAAATAAAAAGGTTCGTGACCCACGATAGTTTGCCACAGTGTGAACAGTACTCAAAAAAATTTTATGTTGAGTTATTGAAAATAAATATGTAAGTCATCTATTAAAGCTTTTTAAAATCTAAAAGAGTTATGTAAAAATTGCTTCGTTAATTTTGTTTCCTCGAAAATTAATGAAGAGAAAATTCATGTTCTATTTTTTAAAAGCAAATCTTAATGAAGTTGGTTTTGGGGCTATGTGTTTGTATATGGTATCATTTCAATAATTTAAGAAAAAAGAAATGACAGCTGTTTGTTTACATTTTTTCCGTCTAATTATCTCCCCGAGTATAAGTAAATGAACGAACGAAGCCGATTTTAATGTAGGAATTATTTAAATTTATTTCAGATTTCCAATTGATCCCCTAAGAAAACGAAAGTGGGTGGTAGCGGTTTTAGGGAAATAACATAGATTCCATATAAGAACCACTGAATATGCAGCATACATTTTCAGCCACAATGCTACAACAGAAATTCATTGAAACAGAGAAAACTGTATCAAAACTCTATCCCTACATTGTATTTACCTAAATTTGTAAGCACACAAAAAAATAATAAGTCAAATTATATCAGCTATCTTATCCTAAAAGTTAACTGATTCAACAAAATATGTCAGAAGAAGCCACAACGTTGGAATCTAATATTATTAGATTCCAATTTAAAGTGTATTTTAGACGAACCAGCTTTTATATCATATTAATTATTTAAATAGATTGGATTTAAAGTTTTTTATCATTTCATTGCATTGAAATATAAGTATGTTTTTATTCATTAATAACTAATTTGTCAGGGAAGGAAACCGTGTGAGTTTGCATTACCTAAATATTTTGATTTGACTTTGATTCACATAATATTGTGTATGTCTTTTACATAGGTACTGTAATGAACTAATTTAATTACCCATATTTTGTTTTAAATAAAAAAGCTCAAGTGATTGAATAAGAAGTTAGTGTAAATAATGAATTATATTTTTATAGAAACCAAATATTAGTGTTTTTTACTCTCTTAAAGAGTGGTTGTAAGTAATTTGTAAGTCCGCCTGGCTAGCGACTACCATCTTAAGTCAGTCACTAAAAATAGCCAGTTCCTCAGTGATTGAGGATTCCGGGAGAGGCGGGCTTCCTTCTTAAGCCTTACCAATAATTAACATCAAGTTCGTTGCGTCTCCCCATTGATCACAAAAAAAACCCAACACAAACACGCATTGCAAACCATATTTTAGTTTTTATGAATTTGAGGGAAATTTCAAATGAGATTTTCATATTAAGTAGTTTTAATTTTTTTCCACGATATAAATAAAGAATTTACTTACTAATTTATATAAAACACACAGGATTTATTAAACTCATTAGGTTTATTCATTCACTCCTTACTTTTCTATAAAAAAAATGACGATTTCTTAAAGCACTACTGTCATTATTTGACAATTGTAATCGCCCCTCACCCCCGCAAGAAGTGGTCGATCGTGATTCCATACATTCTTCTCGGGTTTCGTGTCCAGTGGTTAATTCTTCCAAGCTGACATTTCATCAGACGAAATGATATTTTTTAGGGTTCCGAACCAGCTCATCTAATTGCTCACAGTGTGATAAAATTGAAGATGTCCAACATTTGTTGGTGGAGTGTGACAGGATTCGAGCATTACGTGAGGAGTTAGTTGCGAAGCTGAAAGTCAACCGACTTCATATTGGTATGTTCCTGAGTGTTCTATCAAACCCTACATCCAAAGTAGCAGTGTTGACTTACAGTTTCGCAGCACAAAGCATTACTCTAAGAGCAAATAATGTTATCTAGCATAAAAAAGTGCCTCAATAAATTATAGTTACGATGGGGCTGGCATGTAACTCTGTACAAAAGCTCCTAAAAACAATAAAGAAAGAAAAAAAAAAGAATTCCGAACCAAAATGATAAAATTCCTCTTTACCATTTTCGTTCGGCTCAGTCTGTCTGTCACAGCTGGATATATCAAGAACAACTAATGCTATCAACTTGAAATTTGGAATTTTTTAGATGACGTTTGCTCAACTATTTTCCAAATAATAGAGATATAAAAAAAAATATTTTTTGCAACAGGGACTGCCGTTATAAAATTACCCCCCATTAGTTTTTTTTTAACCAGGACATGTCTGCTCATGCCTCAGTAACTGATAAGAAAGAGCAGTAGTCGCGACTCTGCGATCTTTGACATTCTAAACTGTCAAAGATCGCTGAATGTACATTTCACCTCAAAAGTATTTTTATACGTACTAAAGTCGTGTTTTTATAGGTTTCTGTCAGTTTGTCGAGATTACTAAGTGAGGTTGTTTTTGATTAATTAATTTAATATGGTTACCTAGATGTAGAGTGCAATTGTCGGTAGACCAGCCCACTCGCAGCCCGGATAGAATGGGCTCTTTGTCCGAGCTCTCTGAGGTAGTCACCAGCGAGCCCACCGACACCTGGGAAACAAATCATTTATTATTAAATTGATATCAAGTTGTGTTGATGCAATCACAGGGCCATAATAATGCTATTACTTTGTATGATGAGCGAAATGATGCACTAATAGTAATTAAGCCTGGAATTTAGAGGTCATAACAGGGCCCTTTTTTTCTATCCAAGAGGAAATGCCCGCGCATACCTCCCTGTCCGGGGAGACAGGTAGGTTATGTGGGACTCGAACCCACTAAAACACGCTGGTTGTTCCCTCCACGCGTTGGCGGAGATTGTCGGGATTTCAGTCACCGGGTCCCCGCCCGCGTGTATCTTGTGGACACACCCAACGGTACGTCAGCTCATCCTATTCACGGAAGGCCTTTTCTGGACGACGGAATTCCCCGTTCCGCCGCCGACCCCACATAAAAGGGCCCTAGTCATAGTAGGTATACACCATGATTACCTATTTGATTACCAGAGAAACTTTAGGGGAGGGGAGGGGGGTATCCATCAATATGAACAACTTCTACTATGAGAGATAACAACTTAACCCATTCAATGCCGAGAACTTCACACAGAGTCTCACACAATAGATTTTTTATTGTTATATCTAGGGAATGAAAGTGTTAAGCGAATATTATTTAATAGGTGAATAAGAGGGGAATCTAATCTCGCCCTCGCTTAGCGGCACCACGCTATTCAGCTCCAGTGACGTTATATGCTGGTTCGTCACTTTAGTCCGGTCAGATGGCCCACACTAGCACGTGACCCACCTCGTAGCACACGCGGCCCGCGGTGACCCCGTGGGAGCCCCTCGCGCCGGCCCACGCGTGGGCGAAGGCGCCCTCGCTCAGCGGCACCACGCTGTTCAGCTCCGGTAACGTAAGATACTGGTTCAGGTCACTATCGTCTAGTTAGAGACAGAAAAAGCATGTAATTATAACCACATTAATATATTAAAAAAATATGTACGATACACAAAATAAGTTTGGAAATCTCTGATCCAAGGTTCTAAAAGGAGGTCATAAAACTTATTAATCGAGATCTCACTTATATTACAAAAAAATATTATGAAGCAAATAATAAAATAATTATTTTTAATTTATATTTCATGACCATTACAACAGTAATTTAGGCAACAGAAAATAAAATTTATGTATAACGAATGTGTTATGTCTAAATAATAAGTTACTTACACCAAGACAAAGTGACTTTGTCCTCATCAAGTTCAGGTTCTGAAACCTTGATCTCCGTCGAGTCTTTACTTCCCTTCAGGACATCGCTCTGTAAATAAACACACACAATCAATAAACAGCGAATTTAAAAAGTTTTGATACAGGACGTCGTCGTTTTCGCAAAATGATATCTCAAAATATTAAAAGTACTTTTGCGAAGACCCTTTTACAGAATTAAACTTTATTAGTATTCTTCGAAAATTAATTGTCATATGAAAATAGGATAGTGCGAGAGTCAGCAAATCTGACAATTAGGGGTTGTTCTACTATCACAATCGCACATATTTACACAAAAGTAAAGAACTAAGTCAATGTCACCAATGTTGTTACATGACCTACTGTTACAATTCGTTTTAATACCAAATATCCAAAACATACAGAACACTAAAAACCTTCACTATCACTGAGAAAAAGATAATAGTATACAATGGAAATCAAGAAATAACTCAAATGGACTGTTTTGTAATAAATTAATCAGGTAAGTAATTGCATTTTCAATGCAATAGTTTATTGCCTGGTCTTGTTCATAATTTTTTAAGAAAGTTTAAAATATCTAGGCGCAGCGCCTGAGTATAAGACAAGTAAAAATCTAGCAAAGTAGTCAATAAATACCTCGACAGGTGGAGTGAGTATCTCATTGGTGACTTCGACAGTTTTGTAGAAGTTGCTCCATCGAGCTTTCTTCTCTTGCTTGCGCTTAAGGCGGTTCAGTTTAACCGGGTCCTGCGGCCAAGGAAATTTAACTTGCAGATTGTACTCTTATTTATGCGCCGGCGGCGCCGGGTCAAACCCTTACAGCGCAAGGGGGCTATTTTCATCTCGAATTCGACATTTTTCTAGTCATAATTTATTTATTTAAAATGTTAGTGAATCTTAACTGCTTTCAAAATATTTTAATTTCAATGGGCTATTTGACAATGCGAAAAATAAAGTTTCAATTACTGTTATCAGTATAAATTAAGACCTTAAAAATGGTTATTTACTAACGTACGTTTAAAATAATAACTTTATTTAAAAATCCGTAAATAAAAATGCGTTTTTTTCAACGTTTGTCACGTGACACAAAACGCTCCAGATTCGTCGAGTTTATGATGACGTCACCTGCTTGTAAACATCGTTTGCCTACGTATGTGGATGCTTATGTCCCACAGATCAGAATACAGGCCAGTGACGTCACCGACCCCATTGCAGCGCCATATTGTCAATGTAGCATTTTGGCGCGCTATTTAAATATTGAATTTTTAATTTGATATTTTTCAGCAAATATGTACCAGAATTAAAAAAAAAACAACTGGGTTCCTTATACTCTACTACATAATATAAAATGGGTTTTAAAAATCTGTCAAATAACCTATTATCTTCTTTAGTCCTATAATGTTGCAGCTTGTTTTCATTGAATTCTTAATACAGATTTGTGATAAATATTTAACAAGAAATTATACTAGAAAAAAAAGCAACTTGTCTCATGTCAACAGATTTGTGGCTCCAAAAGATGTCTAACTCGAGATGTCGCAGCGCGAGAATAGCCCCCCTGCACAGCAAATCACAACGCAACACAGCTATTCCATAAATAACATACAGTGTCATCATTTTAATGTATGGAATATGGATGCAATATCCATATGGAAATGACACACCCAACGCGCTTTGTAACGTAACGCGTTGCGCACTCCAGCGATGCGCGTTAGGTGAGTCATTTTCCATACTACTCAATACATTACAACTTTATATATACAGATTGGACGGATATTGGACCGCACTTTAAGCTTGCGCCTGCCCGCGACTCCGCGTGAACATTTTTGCGGTTCCTAATACAAAATTAACGACTCCACCCCCTTATAAGATTTATAAAGGGGTGGAGTGTAGTATATATTTTGTAGATCGATCGCAATACCTTTCAATTCGTAATTTGAAAGATATTAACATACTTCAGGCCGTCACTACTTGACATTTGATAGGGATTGTGATCGGGACGCGTTTTGAAAGGTATTGAATAAACGAAATTGAACTGTCTAAGCAAAGTGACACACGAAAATACCTTTCAAACGTATGGAGAAGTGTCAAATGAAGTGTCATTTAAAACATCATTCGCTCCGAACTACTGCGACTAATGTTACACAATTCCATAAATCACTATCACAATCAAAATACCTTTGAAAGAGACTGTGATAGATTTTGAAATTAGACAATTAGGGGGCCGATTCATTCGGAAGACAATCAAATCTTCAGTAAACCTATCTCGTACTGGGTAAGTAGATATAAAGCATGAGGTTGACACAAATTTAACCCGTTATCATTATCATATCAGTCATATTTAGCTATCCCCTTTTTCCATCGGACATCCAGACGCTCTGCGGGCTACCACCCTTTTTTGGTTGATATTCCTAAATGTCGCACCAAACGCTTCTCAACATCTATATATTGCGCACAGCAAAGGAGTGGAACTCCCTCCCTGCGTCTGTATTCCCGAGTACTTAAAACCCGACCACCTTCAGAGCAAGCGTGAATAGGCACCTTCTGGGTTAGCTCGCTCCATCGTGGATCCTGTCTTAGCCCCCAGGCTTGATTAGGATCAAGAGCAAACCCATTCAAATTAGAAAAAAAACGGCACTGACCTCTCTGACCGCCTCCAACTTCTTGGCGTCTTCCTCTGCCTGCCGCTTTTCGCGCTCGATGCGCTCCTGTTCTTTTACTTTGAGCCGCTCGTTGAGTTGCTCCCATTCTTCCTCTTCAGTCAACTCGCGAGGACGCTGGAGAAATAAACATTTTTAGGGTTCCGTAGTATGTATGGGAACTTATTTGGTACTATGGGGGAATTCGAGCAGACGTTGACACACACACGCATACATGCACTTTATGAAGGAGGCTTCACCCACGCAATTGAATATTTGAGCTGAATGCACTATCAAAGCGGTTAAGTACCGGCCGGTAGGCTATCGAACGAGATAATCCAGGTTTGAGCGGAGAGCACAGACCTATATCGAGATGGACGGTAAAAGTGTACCTATCTTGCGTGTCAAAAGTTTGATCCACGGTCAAAGTTTTACGACTGACTGACTTAGTCCGTTTGAGACCATTGCCATGAAAACATGCGTCACTTAGAAACGAAAATGGTTAATTGTGAAGTGCTTTGTTGCAAGTGCTCGTCAATAACATTTACACATCACTAATCTCGCTCGTGACGTCACCGTAGGTACGATAAATTCGCCACACTAGGTGAGAACCTAGCGTGTCGAATTTTGAAGAGAGCGCTTCAAACTGTATGAGCATACAGTTTGAAGCGCTCTCTTCTGTGGCGGGGAGCTTAGCGGCTCGCACGATCACGTCCTCGCGTCGCGGCTGGCGACAGACCACTCGCTCCGCCGTCCGCGTGTGCGGCGTGGGTTTGAGTTGATGAGTGATTGGGTTAACGAGCGAATGAGACCGTCGCGCTCGCGGCGCGAACATGGTGAATATACGCTTGCTCCCAACTTTCATACCAACAGTGACGCTTTGTCGACGAAACACTCAAGCCATTTGATTTTGATTCGCATGATTTCGAGGTTGCCGTTTTGTGGACAGAGCGTTAAGGGTTTGTATGAATGCTGCGAGCAAGCGTGCTACAATTGTCTATTAACGTATAGCGTGCGTAAGAAGGGACGTTATGTGGACAGAAGCCTTTTTTTAACGACTGGAAAATGCGTTACGCATACCTATGTCGCCTGGGAGATGTGGACAGTAGGCCTACAAGTTAATATGCGTAATAGTTATATTGCGTTCTAGACATTTCATGTCACCAATATCTTACTTCATCAGATAATTAAAACTGAACTTTATTTAGTTGATTCAATGAACTGTCAGGAACTGTCTAAAACGCATTCTTTCAGTGGCCGAAATTTTGTAACATATCGCCCATTTCAAATCGCGCCCAATATGAAGTTATTTTTGGCCAGTTCTAACCAAACATAACAAAAAACTAAACATTCTTTTAGTTTCATAGTGATTTATATGTTAAATTGTCCTGTACTTAGGCTGGATTGCATCATCTAATTAATTTTAAGGTGGTACGACTTCTATACAAACAAACATTACACAATTATTGGTTCATCATACCTTAATAATACATAAATACATGCGCAACTAACTCGTTTCAGTTAATTGTTTGCGCGAAATAATTAAAAAATTGTACTTTCATACATGAGCTATATAAATGCGATTGGTCACACACACATACGTAGAATTATTGAAATTATAAGATATTAGTATATTCGTGTTTTATGTATGAATGTACAATTTTTTAATTATTTCGCGCAAACAATTAAATGAAACGAGTTAGTTGCGCATGTATTTATGTTTTATTAAGGTGTGATGAACCAATAATTGTGTAATGTTTGTTTGTATAGAAGTCGTACCACCTTAACGGTAACTTTATTTTTAAAGGTTAGAAAAACTATAGGATTTGACAGCTCAGACAACAATCATAACTCTGTTAAAGTTACTATACGTGACGCTGTCTGTACCAACCACCATTAAATAAATTCAATAGAACAAACATAATTTTGAATCGACAACACTAATGACAGCTGCAAGGTGAAACAGCGAATGTAAATACCATTAACTTTGAAATAATCATTCATTTTCGAAGGCAGACAGTGGAACAATTTGTGGCAGTAAAATATTAATTGATGTTATTAACCTATTGACTGGGTCAACTAAATACATTGGGATTTATTGTTATAACTATTCATAACGTCTTACTTTTACTTAGCATTTACAAAAAAAAAAAATAAGAAGCAATCTTTTTAATGATTTCTCACTCATTATAAGTCAACAATTTTAAAAATACACATTCGAGTACAATGGAAGCTTTGCTGTGATTATAATCAGCTCATAATAAGAACCGTTTTAGCAGCATGTGGGTATTTCAGTTTAAACTCTGTTCCGAAACTATTCGGCGACAGAATAACCGGTCAGAGATGGTCACTAAATTATTAATCTGTTAGAAATGTCTTAACTAACTTGGGAACAAAGCGGATGTAATAAAATTTGAACCATTTTTTATTAGGTCAGCCGTCTATACATCTTACTAACATTATAAATCCGAAGGTATGTCAGTTTGTTTATTTGTTACTCTTTCGCAAAAACTACATAACCGATTTGAATGCAATTTGGCACACAGCTACTTTTTATCGCGATACTCCCACGGGAACTGGAATCACGCCGGTAAAACCGCGGGCGGCTGGTCTTGAAAAATGTATAGATGACGAATTGATTTATTTTAAGTCTTTATTATAGAATGCTGCTTACCTCTTCACGCGCATTGTCCTCCTGGTTCTCTCCATCTTCAACTTTTATCACTTCATCTTGCTCCATTTTTTCCGGCCTCGGCAGAGAATCTGCTCCGTCATCTTTCTTTTCACTCTCCTGCACCTCCATGGGCTCTGTAAACAATTTCATAATTTAAAATGTCATTTAATTTACAAACAAAACATGTGTTTTACGATCTGTGTTTCGATATCAACTGCATTATTTTGATGCAGTATTTTCTTTTATTTGTAGGCACAGGACAGTTTAATGTTCAGCTGTTTATGCCTGTTCAAATGCAAGACAATACTTTTGTAAGCTGTGCAAATATATCTAAATAAAATAAAAAGAAGATTTATTTGTTTATTATATGCATTTTCTATTTACTATTCAGTTGCTTTTACCTGGTGAAATACAAGACAATATATTAAAACATGTGCAAATAAATCTAAACAAAAAGAAATGTTATATGCTTATTATATTATGCATTTTCTGTTTACTATAACTTAAAAGTGCTGTTGGTTAACAATCCAAACTAATATTATAAATACGTAAGTGTATTTGTTTGTCCTTTCATGACGCCGCCCTAACTAAGCAACCAATCAACTTGATTTTTGGTATAGAGTTAGTTGAAAGGACGGAGAGTAACATATACTACTTTTTATCCCGATATTCCCACGGGAACGGGAACCACACGGGTGAAACCGCGGGCGGAAGCTAGCATCCTATAAGTACTTCTATAATTTTTAACTCCTCTATTCAATCTGTATTGACTATGGCCTATTCCTGAATGTGGTTAAAGACTGACAATAATGTTTTTTTGTACAAAGACTGGACATAACTAGGCATAATAGTTAGTTTCATAATAAAACACTGATGTTCAATAACTTACCGTCTTGTTCCTCAACTTTTACTGGTGGCGGAGATTGGCTCCTGTAAAAAATAAATAAATAAATTACTAATGCCTAAAACTTTACTATACACCGTCACAAATATGAAACATGACAACTGTGATTTGTGGGTTAGGTACTACAACAGGTCGAGTAAAGTCAAATTACGCAAAATAAATATAAATTGCAAATAAACACTACAATGCCTATTTTCTGTAACACACACATGTAAAACTCCTACATATGACCTACTTGATAAGTTTCCAATTATCATGAATCATTTTAAAAATTCCAAACTATAAAATAAAAACAGCAACAAGTAGGTTCAATAAATTCATGAAAAAACTTAACAGTTTGATTATTGATCAAGATTTTTTTCTGGTCGACTAGTAGAGTTGTTGTCAGAGTTTATCAAGCCACCTATAATAAAGCCTTTGACTTGGCTTAACGATTGTTATCAGCTGATCACAGTTTAACTTCGGAGAAGCACGGAAGCGCTCAGCCACTTTACGATCACCCATCCGACACCTGATCGGACCGAACGTTGCTTAACAAACGTGATCGAATACGATCACTCTGTCAATATCAATATAATAAATGCGAAAGTATGTCAGTTTGTTAGTTACTTTTTCACACTAAAACTACTGAACGGATTTGGTGCGTCGTCCTGTCGCAGTCCAATAACAAAATCCTCTCCTACTAATATTATGAATCTTCTTCTTCTTATTGTATGAGGATAATGGCCACCTCTGGTGTCAGAGTTTATCAAGCCACCTATAATAAGGCCTTTGACTTGGCTTAACGATTGTTATCAGCTGACAACAGCCGGGACCGACGGTTTAACGTGCCCTCCGAAGCACGGAAGCGCTCAGTCACTTTACGATCACCCATCCGACACCTAATCGGACCGAACATTGCTTAACAAACGTGATCGAATACGATCACTCTGTCAATATCAATATTATAAATGCGAAAGTATGTCAGTTTGTTTGTTACTTTTCCACGCTAAAACTACTGAACGGATTTGGTGCGTCGTCCTGTCGCAGTCCAATAACAAAATCCTCTCCTACTAATATTATGAATCTTCTTCTTCTTCTTCTTATCGTATGAGGATAATGGCCACCTCTGGTGTCAGAGTATATCAAGCCACCTATAAAAAGGCCTTTAACTTGGCTTAACGATTGTTATAAGATGACAACAGCCGGGACCGACGGTTTAACGTGCCCTCCGAAGCACGGAAGCGCTCAGAAACCCTATACGGTCACCCATCCGACACCTGATCGGACCGAACGTTGCTTAACAAACGTGATCGAATACGATCACTCTGTCAATATCAATATTATAAATGCGAAAGTATGTCAGTTTGTATGTTACTCTTTCACGCTAAAACTACTGAACGGATTTGGATGAAATTAGGCACAGAGAGAGTAGATAGCCTGAATTGAAACATATGATACTTTTTATCCCGATATTTCCACGGGAACGGGATGGGTGAAACCGCGGTTGGCCGCTAGGAATAAATAAGCTGTTTTGCTTACCCGGCTCGGATGTAAGCGGGACAGTGACACGTTATTGAGCTACCAGGGTCAATAAAAACCACTCATGGTCATGGCTACAGGGACAACTGAAATACTCACTTTTCATCTATACTAATACTATAAAGAGGAAAGATTAGATTTTTTGTTCATGCATTGAATAGGCTCCGAAACTACTGAACGGATTTAGATGAAATTTGGTACACATGTAGTAGATAGCCTGGTTATGAACATAGGATACTTTTTATCCCGGTATTCCCACGGGAACGGGACCCACGCGGGTAAAACCGCGAGCGACCGCTAGTCATCAATAGAATAGATAGAGTAAATATCCTCGCTAGCGGGTTGCGCGGCCGTTTTCACCCAGACCGTACCGGCTCTCTGTTCGGTTCAGGAGTAAGTTCCCGTGACAAACAATTTGAAGCCAGAACTCACTTGTCATCATCGATAGAGTAAATATTCTCGCTAGCGGGTTGCGCGGCCGTTTTCACCGACACCGTACACGCTCTCGGTTCGGTTCAGGAGCAAGTTCCCGTGACAAACAATTTGAAGCCTGAACTCACTTGTCATCATCGATAGAGTAAATATCCTCGCTAGCGGGTTGCGCGGCCGACTTAACCGTCGCCGGCTGCTCGGGCTCCGACTCCGGCTCGAGCGTCTGCTCTCAGGCCGGTTCAAGGGTAGGTTTCCGGGACGAAAAGTTTGAAATTCTTACTTGTCATCATCAATAGAGTAAATGTCCTCGCTAGCGGGTTGCGCGGCCGACTTCACCGGCGCCGGCTGCTCAGGCTCCGGTTCCGGCTGGGGCGCGGGCACCGGCACTGGATCCGGCGCCAATACCGGCTCGGGCGACGGCTCTCGGACCGGCTCGGGTGATTCCTCTTTCTCTTCTTCCGCGATCGGTTCCGGTTCCTCGCGGGGTACCTGTGTACAATTTGATTATAGATCTGTTTAATACATACAGCCCGCCTAGCACGAACCAGGGTGTTTTGTTTCTGAAAGATTTATTTTAATTTAAAAAAAATATCTAATAAATCATATTTTTTTTTATTTTTTAGATGTATTGCGTTTTTGTTGTATATTTTACCATAGCTGATAGGATTGACTTACTAACTGACAACTTTCTACTAAAACAATTTATATATAAATAGATAAAATTCTAATTTTGCTGATTTTTCATTTCATTGCTAAACCACTTAAGTCCATGTTTAATTGTTTTAGAATTTATAATTATGTTTGTTATCACATTTCATGTTAAATTGTTTTAGAATTTATAATTATATTCGTTATCACATTAATTAAAATCAGTTATTTTTTTAATTCTGTTACTTACTTATTTTTATGGAGTTCTTATATCAATAAGTAACAAAAAAATCAAATTTGATTTAAATCACGTTTTTTTTATCACTTGATTTAAATCAACGTGATCAAATCAAGTGACTTTATAAAAAAAAATCAGTCCTGGCACGAACACCGCTATATCAATTTTTTTATAAATAACGGCGAGACTCTTAGCCTTCGTCATACCTGATGTTAAGTATTGATAAGGCCGAAGATGGAAGCGAGCCTCTCCCGGATTCCCCATCACTGAGGAACTGGCTATCGCAAAGGGGTACTAAGCCCGCCTTCTGCTCCCGAGGTCCCGGGTTCGATCCCCGGACAAGACAAATATTTGTGTGCATGAACATGTCTATTTGTCTTGGTCTAGGTGTTTAATTTGTATATCATGTACGTATTTACAAAAAAAAAAAAAAAATATCCGTTATAACACAAGTTCTTCATGAAATTTAACGTGGTCTAGATAATTGGTGTGATTGTATGCAATTATTATTATTATATTATTAACTGCCGACATTGTTGTTACGGCGTCAAGCTTAGATAAGATGGTAGTCCAGACGGACTACAACAAGCCCTACTTCCAACCAAAATCTCGCGATATGTTATGACGCATGATGCTGTCTTACTTGGCCCGTTACGATATGAACGAACAGTGACACGTTATCGAGCTATCGAGTCGATAAAAGCCGGTCATGCTAGGGCTACAAGATCAAAGCATTTTGCTCTGTTTTGAGAATGTAATATATAAATAAAATAGCCCGTTTCTGAATGTTTGGAGCATTCCGTGAGAAGCGCGATTTCACCTTCAGCATTAAAAATTACTTGACACCGTATCCTGAAAGCTAGGTGTTATTATGATAAATTTTAAATAGAAAAATATTGGTTGATTATTTCCAATATTTTTCTATATAAAAAAAATATAAGTATAAAAATAGCATTGAAAAATGCAAAAATCAAAAAATCATAAGCTAGGTGTGTCCTTGATGTAGATAAAAAAAATTGCAAGTTTGTTAAAGTAAAATGTTAAGAACTTATTATTTTACTAGATTTAAGCGCGTGCTACGCCACGTGTACTCACTAGGGTCACTGGAGATAAAAGTTTTTCTGACCTTTGACCTTGATATAGTCAATTTAAAAAAATAATTATATTTTTCCGGCCGTCTACATTATTTTTGGGATTTTTGAAGCTATTAGTGAAGGCTGTAGGTGTTATACTCATGGCGCTGGAGGGAACATTAGAATGGATAACACGGGCTTTATATATCGAGATAATTAATTCTATTCTTGATGTTGATAAAAATGTTATATGGTACAGCCCTTCACTATAGCTAGTGATTTATTAACTTCTCTGGGGAAACTTAAGAAGTAATTAACATGATAATGCAGATTACTTCATTATTAAACTTTATAATACTTCTTACTTCGTAACAGGCCGTTAATATTAAGTCTCTTATAAAATCTAAGGTAAAAGGTGCGTAATTTTGTTAGTTTTTATTTCAAGTTCAAATATCTTTTCATCACATAACACTATAATTCTTTACATAATATGTAGGTACTTTAATAATATTATTATTACTATTACGATATCCAACATTAATATTGATAGTACTCACCACTAAAAATAATTAAATATGGGGTACACAAAGAAAACTTTAAACTCCACTACAAAGGTTATTTATTTTACATGCACAAATTATCGCGAAACGAAAGCAGTCGTGGCGACAGCCACGCGTTAATAAATCAAGCCGGCAAGCACACCATAAAATTATATCTCTAATCTCTATTGCTGTGTGATATGGTATGGTTGATTTATCGTAGAAACACAAAAACTGAATCAAACCTATTTGAAGCATAATTATTATTATTTATAGTTTACACAATGATAAGATCAGCTGATAAGCATATAATTGAAAAATATCAACAACAAATTGTTGGAACTACCAACATTTTTAGTTTTAGTTAATCATGTTCTATATTGGCAACATTTTTTACTGTTTCCTTTTGTGATAGGGAAATAAACCGCTTTTATTTTATGGTTACTATATAATATAGTCCGCATACATCCATATTCTAATTTTAATCATGACAGCCGGCACGAAGGACATCCATGAGTTGGCAGTAACACTGCACAGGTGAGCTCATTTTAATGGCTACGATAGAACCTTCAAATGGAACGATAATGATCTTCAATATTGAACAAAAAAGAAACAGTTTTAAACAAGCCAATAAAACAAGACCTCTCTCCTTTTTCCCGATCAACTTTAGCATTTTTTTTAATTCATTGAAGTACTGTTATTTGATTGTGTTGTCTGTATTAGTGAAACAAGGAAAAATCCCTTATTCCACGTATCCCACCTGGCCTCTGGTTTTTTTTCGCTCTTCCCACCCAGCTGGGATAAGTGGAGCATTTCAATTTCTATTCCACCTACCCTACCTGGCCATCCCACCTGGGAGGGAATAGTGGCAATTTAGTCTGCATGCAAAAATTAAATAGATTTTGTTGATCCCATGGTAAGCAAGGCTGGTTGAGTTACCCTGACCATCTGCCCTGACAGCCGATATGTATTAACTTGGTGACCACCAACCGGGCGTCCATGCTGATAGCGTTGCGTTATTCAGAAAGGCTTCCAAGAGAAGGTCACACATATCGGGCTGTCAGTGCAGACGCACAGCATTCCTAAATAAATATTTTCGTACAATCACACGGATACCAATTATCTAGGTAAGTTTCATGAAGAACTTGTGTATTTGCTAGATAACGGATACAAATACTTATACACTTTTTTTTGTAAAAACATACTTGTTATACATATTATTCACCCAGACCAAGACAAATAGACTTTTTCATGCACACAAATATTTGTCTTGTCCGTGGATCTAACTCGAGACCTCTGGCACAGAAGGCGGTAGTACCCTGCGCCAAACAGGTCCTCAAACCTAATACTCACTTTGGCGGGAGTAGCAGCCAAGCGCGAAGATGACGACCTCCTCGTGGTCCTTGCAGCTGGACCCGGTTTCCGAGGAGTAATAGGCTCGTCTGCATCCTCAGTGGATGTGTCTAGTATTGTAGTCTCGGCTTGCACTGTTGACAACCCAAATTCTGTTGAAACTTTGAACAACAAAGCATAAAAATATATATAAAGACAATTAAACAGATATTAAACAGATTACACAGATCTCCAATTTTAACCATCTTCAAAAAAAGGAGTGGTTAATTAAAACACTCACATTTATTCGTAAGCGTCAGAACCGATGGACCAAGTGCGATATTTGATGTTTTGAAACTATCAAATTTCAGTACCTTTTTGATACTATTTGATACCTAAATTAAATTATTTAGTACCTCGACGAATAGTGAAAAAACATGAAAAGAAAATGATCAGCCATTCTGACGTCAGGTTCGCTGGACCAAATTTTTTTCTCATAGTTAGAGACAATATAACTTAATTATTTCTTTGTAACTATTCAGTACCTTTTTGGTACCCTAACAATAAATTATTTTTTAAAAAATCTGGCGTTCCAAAAAAAAGTTTCGGATGAATGAAACTTTTCCATACAATTTCCCTATGTATATTTGTATTTACTTATGTTCCTCTGTAGCGGCTAAACTATTCATCCGATTTTGATGACTAAAGTGTCAATCGATTCCTTATTATGCCCCGGGTAACTTATGCTAATGTGCCTTTATTCAATTGAATATGGCGACCTCTAGAGGTCATAAAGTCATAAAAAATAATTAAAAAATTGCTTAATGTTGCCGTGTTTGGTATCAAATGTTTACTTAATTTGTTGTTTACTTTGTTTGTAATACTTAGTTTTACACTTGATTGAGACGACCAGGACCTTTACCATAAGAAACCCATGATATGGAAGAGTAGTTTCTTCTGGCACAGGTGTTTTTACACTTAAAAGAAGGAGCTTACATTGTTCTATGTAACCCGATTTATGGAAAAGAAACAAAATATTTTTATTTTATTTTTATTTTTTAAATGAAAGGGCTTAATTAGCACATTTCAAAAATATGAAAAGAAATAAATAATTCCACACAAATCACACCAATTATCGAGCCCACGTAAGTTTCATGAAGAACTTGTGTTATGGATAAGTACTAGATAACGGATAAAAATAGGTACTATATACTTTTTACTAGATACATAATATACATATTAAACACCCAGACCAGAGTCAAATAAACATCTTCATACGCACAAATATTAGTCTTGTTCGGGGATCGAACCCGGGACTTCAACAAGTCGTCAAATATATATATGTATAAGTTCATTTAATTATATTGTTAGATGTTGCTTACTTTGTTTGCATGCACCCGATAATTGGGAATTATTTCTAAAATCAACCCTCACTCCAATCCAATCTACCCAAAAACATTTTATAAAAAAAAAACAAACCGACTTCAAAAAGTAAAAAATAAAACTTTTGGAGTCGGTGCCAGCCAAAGCATTCTACATTGCACTTCTATTAACTATATTTTTGGCCTTAGCTAACTAGCACCGACTCCAAAAGTTTTATTTTTTACTTTTTGAAGTCGGTTTGTTTTTTTTTTATAAAATGTTTTTACTTCAGATTTTTTTGTTACATTATGTGCCGTTACTTACACTAAAAATCAGCCCATACACAACAATGATGTCATCTAGGTATACGACTACTTGCCAAAAGGTGATTGATATTTTTCAGGATTATGAAAAAACTACTAGCCAGATCTTCGTAAAAATTATATGGGACCACACATAAACCATTTTCTTCCAGATAAAAAAAGAATTTTAAAAATCTATTAACAACTGGCGAAGTTATGGTGGAACATACATAAAAAAAAAAAAATACAGTCGACTTGAGAACCTCCTCCTTTTTTTGAAGTCGGTTAAAAAACATATCGCTGCATAAAAAAAACAAAAAGGCGATAAATCAAAAAATTCAAAATCACTTTTTTTTTATTTGGTAGTTGTTTAATGTTGCTTGCTTTGTACGCATGCACCCGATAATTTGGAATAATTTCGAAAAACAACCCTCACTTCATTCAATGTAATTTTTCAAAAACCTTTGAATGCAGTTTAACTTATTTATTAAAATGAAGGAATGTTTCCTTTGGGTATAATTCGCTTACATCAATATTTAGGGTACTTTCTTTTCGGGGCATCATACGGTAGCATTCCGGGGAAGCTTTCAATTCCAGACCAGCGAGCGTAGCATGCGCTCCGCGACTCGCTGTCGACGCTTATCTCGCGATGTCTGTCCCGCTCATATCAGTACGGTGTGAGCGGGACAGACAATACGCTCGCGCGAGAAAAGCTCGCGCGAGAAAAATGATATTATATGTGTACCTATGTGTATGTTTAACATTTTAAAAAATTAAAAAAATGTACTGTCATTGCTTACAAATTAAATACTGACACGAATTCAGACAGATTTTCGAGATTTTACGGCGGCAAGTGGTTCCAGCACCTGCATGCGTAGCATGAACACCTCGACAAAGCTATCTTGACACTTTTCTCGCGCGAGCGTATTGTCTGTCCCGCTCACACCGTACTGATATGAGCGGGACAGACATCGCGAGATAAGCGTCGACAGCGAGTCGCGGTGCGCATGCTACGCTCGCTGGTCTGGAATTGAAAACTTCCCCGGAATGCTACCGTATGATGCCCCGAAAAGAAAGTACCCTAAATATTGATGTAAGCGAATTATACCCAAAGGAAACATTCCTTCATTTTAATAAATAAGTTAAACTGCATTCAAAGGTTTTTGAAAAATTACATTGAATGAAGTGAGGGTTGTTTTTCGAAATTATTCCAAATTATCGGGTGCATGCGTACAAAGCAAGCAACATTAAACAACTACCAAATAAAAAAAAAGTGATTTTGAATTTTTTGATTTATCGCCTTTTTGTTTTTTTTATGCAGCGATATGTTTTTTAACCGACTTCAAAAAAAAAGGAGGAGGTTCTCAAGTCGACTGTATTTTTTTTTTTTATGTAATTTATATATAATATTGTCCAAGATCGACCCTTGGGGTACGCCTCGTGTTACAGGTAGACGGGTAGATTGGGCCTTAGACCCATCACCCTTTGTTAATTCTACATATTGCTGCCTGCGTGAGAGATAGCTATCCATCCATCTAAGTGCTCTTACATCAACACCATAATATGATAACTTTGACAACAGCAGAGTGGTATTTATTGTGTCAAAAGCACGTGAGAGATCAAGCAAGACCATGGCACTCATCAATCCCTGATCCTGACCTGTTAAAAGATCATCAACAACATTGGCCAAAGCAGTAGCAGTACCATAGCCTCTGCGAAAGCCAGATTGTAACTGGGGGAGTATATTGTGGTCTTCTAGAAATTTAGTCAGTTGCTCACAGACCACTTTTTTAATATCTTAGAAACGCAGGGTAGCAGACTGATGGGTCGAAGGTCCTGTAATGATTCTGGCTGGTTGCTCTTTGGAAGAGGTTTGATTACTGCAACCTTCCAACTTTCAGGAAACATGCATTCTTCTATTGACCTGTTAATTATGCTGGTTATAGTTTGCAACGATTGGGGCAGAGTAAGTTGCAACATCTCCAAAGAAATACCATCATCCCCCTGTGCATTGGACTTGAAACTATTTATGGTCTTTAAGACCATATCCTCGCTGACTGGGCGCAATGAGAAAGTTGCAGTGCTGTGCCTGTGGTGTTCCAGATAAGTCAGTTGAGATATTGATACTCCATGGCTCCCCGGTAGATTAAGGAAATGTGCATTAATTTGATCTGGATTGTCCAAATAAGCAGGGAGATCCAATTCAGATTTCTTATTTAATGAAAAAGTATTTTTTAAATTTTGCCATAGTCTCTTAGAATTATTAATATTATTATTTATATGATTGGTAAAAAAACTTTTTTTTTCATTTTCAATAGCATCTATCACAATCTTTTTCATTGATTTTTTTTGTTGCATCCCTAGATGTAAATCCAATATGCATGTTCAAAATTGTTAACTGTCTGTGTTTAGTTGTGTGAATCTGTAATTGGTTTAATGTTGCTAGTTTAAATGTTATCCATAATTTGTTAACTGTTGATTCGCCTGTAAAATAAAATAAAAAATAAAATAAAATTTGTAAGTTTCTTTTAAGGTTTCTTTCTTCTCCGTTGGCACTGATGGATCCTTTGAGGCACTTAATTCCCTGTACTCTCTTTGGAACTTGTCCCTAATACTCATCATGGATCTTATTGTGTCCGTTACCCACGGATGTGAGGAGTGTTTGAATTTCCTTTTCTTAATGGGAGCGTGAAGGTCAAATAACACCTTCATACAGAACGAGAAAGCCTCCACTAGACTGTTGAAATCCTTCGATTCGCTAAGACTGCTCCATTTGATGGAGTCTAGATCTGAATTGAATTGTTCAACTAGGATATCCTTCATTGGTCTGTAAGTTAGCCAGCGAGGACTTGGTCTCTCTTTTTTAATTTTAAATTCTGCTACCACCATTGCATGGCCTCCTAAGTCAGGAGAATATTTGACATTGATTCTCAGTGCATGTGCGTTTGCACAGATCACATCTATAAGACTTTCACTATGGTCTGTGAAATGGGTGGGTTCCCCTACCAGTTGACATAAGTTGATGGTATGCAGAAATTGATCAAAAAGCTTAGCCTTACTGCTGCTTGGATCGAGGAGGTTGATATTAAAGTCACCGAGTAAGATTATGTGATCGAATGTACCCAAGGAGACGATGGAGCAGGTGATGGCATCTAGAAAAATGTTTACGTCCTGCCTTGGGGGTCTGTAGGCGGTTCCAACCGCTATGTTCTTGTTATTGACGCGCACACTTAGCCACATCTGCTCCACCGCAACCGTGCTGGTGTGATGGCAGGTACGAGCGTTTATGCCTCTACGTATGTAGAATCCTACCCCTCCACCACGACCGTCACATCTCGGAATGTGCTGCAGACGGTAGCCCGGCAACTTAGGAGCTTTGTCGTCCTGTCCCGAACCCAGCTAAGTTTCGTTTATCGCCATAAGATCCGGAGCCGTTTCCTGCATGGCCACTATAAATTCCTCATGTTTAGTACCCAGTGACCCAGCATTAAAAATACCAACTATTAGGTTCTTAGAACACATCATAAGAAATCGAAATTAAATTCCACACATTGTCACAAGTATGAATCAATAAATCAATCAAGTCACATAAATAAATTTTTGCAATTCTAACTAACTGGCAGGAGTGCAGCAAATCACATTTATTATAAAAGACATTTTTATTCGGAAGGCCACATATAAATTTAGTTTTAATAGTTTCCTTAATTAATCTCAACAGAATGTGATTTTTGTTAATCATATCATAAACTTTAAGGTAGACTGTAAATAAATTTAAAGATATTGTACATAGTGTAAATAGTGAAATAGCTTTAATCAGGTTATAACTAAAGATGATGATAAAATAGTAATTTGTGTATATATTGATCATGTTTGAAACTGTATAAATTGTTGGACTCGAAAGCTTAGTTTTATTTGATGGACCTCTAAACAACGTTGAGTAAAAAATAAACATATAGATACAAAATACAGTGGAGACATGGCACAAAGGTAAGCACATTATCACTAAAACACTGATTAAGAGCATAACGTTAGTATTAAACATTGTATTATACGAACGTTTTATATTACAGGACATTAGGCCACCCGTGGACCGAAAACGCGGTTGATGTCCTCGTCCGAACGAAACTGAAACATGTCCGTTCCATCTCCCTGACGAGCGATGATGCGACCGAAATTGTATGGAAAAGTTTCATTCATCCTAAACTTTTTTTTGGAACGCCAGATTATTTTAAAAATAATTAATTGTTAAGGTACCAAAAAGGTACTGAATAGTTACAAAGAAATAATTAAGTTATATTGTCTCTAACTATGAGAAAAAAATGCGGTCCAGCGAACCTGACGTCAGAATGGCTGACCATTTTCTTTTCATGTTTTTTCACTATTCATGGAGGTACTAAATAATTTAATTTAAGTACCTATCAAATAGTATCAAAAAGGTACTGAAATTTGATAAGTTTCAAAACATCAAATATCGCACTTGGTCCAGCGGTTCTGACGCTTACATTTATTCTATTCTTATTTTTACTCACTCAATCACTAATTACAAGATAGGTAACGAAATATCACAATAATGAAAATCACAACATTGAAATAAATTATTATCATATTACAAGAGTGTATTTATTGACGTAGAACAAGACAATTCAATCAAATTCAATCAATGTCACAACCATAAAGGCAGGTCGTCCAGCCAGATATATAACATTCGTCCATATCCTAATAAGCTACGACATTTCCTCGATAAGTCGTCGTGGCTTCCTGGTGATGCGCCCACTACGCCTTGCCGGTGCTCCCTGCAAGACAGCCGTAGCCAGTGGGAGACCAGGTGTCTCAGTTCTGGCTTGTCGTGGAGTGCCCGCTTCATTCTGTGTGCTTGAAGAACTGGGGACGATGTGCTCCGTCACATTTGCACTTATATCAGGCGAGTCTCGAGTAGCCTGGCAGGAGGACCAAATTAATGGTTGGGTTAGCTGAGGGGTTCGGTGAGGTGCCCCTGGCTGATTGCTAAGTGTGGGTAATGGTGATCGCCAAGTTGGTGAATGAGGCGTAGGTGTGGATGTAGGCAATGGGCTGTTTGGGTCGGCTAAGCGGGAACGCACATGATCTGCATGATATCTCCTCTCTATACCGTCTGTAGAGAACACAGCGTAAGAATACTTGTGCGTACGCCTTGAAATTGTAGCAGGTACCCATCGGGATCCGTCTCGGGCGCGAACAAATACGCTGTCACCTGCTTTAAAAGATGGGGTTAGTTTCTCAGACTCAATGTTTGCCTGTATCTGTTTGTGTTGCAGAGTTCTTTTAGGGTAAGGCCGCGCGTTGTCCAGAGCACAACGTAACCGACGCCCAAACAAAATTTCACCTGGGCTCTTACCGGTGGCACTATGAGGCGTTAAACGGTAGAAAATAGGAAGTTTTCTAGCCTCCTTCTCAGGGTCATGCCATCGCTCGCACTTGATGACATTCTAGTTTTGAAAGTACGAACGAGGCGTTCTGCCAGGCCATTAGTCCTCGGATGATATGGAGATGACATAATATGTATGATGCCCTTGTCTCTGCAATAATTTTGGAATTCCCGGGAGGTGAACTGTGTCCCGTTACCTGACACCAAGAATTGTGGAAAACCAAACGTTGTAAATATAGAGTTTAACTCTTCACACAGATTGTTTGTTGTTATTTGGTTCATGGGCTTCTCAATCCATTTTGAGAGTGCATCTGCTAGAACAAGCTAGTATTTACCTTTAAATGGTCCCGCAAAATCGACGTGAAGTCTTTCCCATGGATTGTCAGGGACGGACCAGGAGTACACAGGCAATTCAGGGTTATTTGGCCGGTTTTCTTGGCATTTACGACAGTATTTGATATAATCTTCGATGTCACCGTCGATCGATGGCCACCATACGTGCGAGTGCTTTCATTGCACAAGTCCCTGGATGTCCGGTGTGCAGGTATTTCAATGTAGCCTTCCTGAGCGTATTTGGAATGACTATTCGACCCTGCCACAACAAAATCTTATTTTCGATGGACAATTCGGTGCATTTTCGAGCATAAGGTTTTAAGGTGTATGAATATGAATTTTCCCGCCATACTGTCTTAATGTTCTCCGATACTTGTTTGAAAATAGGATCCTTCCTTGACGCATCCCTTATTATCTCTTCTGTCAGCGCTATATCTGAAATACTGTTATGGTTTAGTTGAGCTATTATTCTGTGTACTGTCAATTCTACACGGGACGGTTTCTCATCAGGATTGGGCATCCTAGAAAGGTAGCCAGCTATGAGATTAAGTTGTCCTTTTGTAAAGACGATGTCATAGTCATAGACATCGTCTTTACAAAAGGAATTGGTCAAACTTTTGAATGCTAAAAATATGGCTAATGCTTCTCGATCAATAACTGAAATTTAGTCTCCGCTGATCTCAGCTTCCTTGACGCAAAAACGATCGGTTGAATTTGATCATTCGCTTTATGAAATAATACGGCACCCACGCCCTTTTCCGAGGCGTCACACGCTAAAAACAACGGACGTTTCTCGTCAAAGGCCACAAGTGGCTTTGATTCACAAATCAGCATTTTAGTATTTTCAAACGCTGCATTTTCTTCATCAGCCCATCGCCACTTTTGGCGCGCGCCAGTTAGTGTATGTAGGTCCGCGCAGAAGCTGTGAAAATTTACGAGGCCAAGAAATGACCGTAGGTCTTGAGCGTTAGTAGGCGGTGTCGCTTTTGTTATTGCTTCAATCTTCGATTAAGTTGGTCGTATTCCATGTTTGCTGATTGTGTGTCCCAGGTACTCGATATCTGTTTGGAAGAAAGAGCATTTTGATAAATTGACTTTTAAGCCAGCCTGTTGTAATTTGTTAAACATAGTAGACAGTGTTTCGAGATGTTCAGCGTCATCCTTCCCTGTTAAGGCGATATCATCGAAGTAAATCGCTACGTTTGGTATACCAACGAGTAGCTCATCAAGGTAGTGTTGAAAAATCGAGGGTGCTGTTGATATTCCAAAAGGCATTCTATTGTATTGATAATATTCTTTGTGAGTAGATATTGTCAGGTACTTTTTTGACTCTGGGGCGATCTCAAATTGTAAGTACGCGTATTTTAAGTCGATTTTCGAAAACTTTACTCCATTTACAAGGTTTTGACGTAACTGGTCAAATAGCGGAACTGGGTGAGCGGGTGTTACCATGGCAGGGTTAATGGTGCTGCGAAAGTCACCGCAAATTCTGATTTGGCCGTTAGTTTTGACCACGTTGACTGTGGGTGTTGCCCATTCCAAGGGGGTCATATTTGGGTCAACCTTGGTAACTATTCCCTCGTCTACTAAACGCTTAAGTTCTCTTTCTATATTTTTACGGATAGCGAACTTAACGGGTCGGGCAGGAACATGTTTAGGTACGGTACCATGTTTACTATAACAATAACGGCGTAATTTTTTACTTTTCCTAGCTTGTTGTCAAAAAGAGGCGAAAAAGTGTCTAATACCTGTTTAAGTGTTCTGGTAACTCGTTGCGCAGGCTTATCCGAGTAGACGGGTCATTTCGTACATCTCGCTCCATTGAAGACCAAAAAACATGGGGTTGGCGTCTTCCATAACTACAACGGGCCGAATTTTCTGTCTTCCGAGGATTTCAACTGTTACGTCTGTAAGTCCCTTTGGTTTGAGTTTGAGGTTCCCATAGGCCCGTAGTTTCGGTGCCTTTGTTAAAGGGGGTGCTCCAATACGTTTCCAAAATTCCGTACTAATGATGGAGTATACTGATCCTGGGTCCCAGTCCAACGTACATGTGACACCGTTAAGTGTGACGTCAATGCGCTTGCTGTCCTTATTTCTATTGCGTTCAATCTTGTAGACATTGTCACTATCGTATGAGCTTGTAGACGGTTGTGATAAACACTCATCGTTGTCACTGTCAGTGTTCCTAATTTTATGTAATTTGTTTTCGTTTTTGATAAATCTTTTTTTTCCTGACTTGGTGCTCGTCAAATATGCTCTCCCAGACTTGATACAGCAATCTTCAAAATATCCTTGCGTTTGATATTCCTTGCACGTATGGTCTTTTGCCTTATAATCGCCCACCTTATGCCTATCATATGCACCGCATCGACGGCACTGGTCTAGGCCAAACCTGCGTAAAAAGGTTCTCTGTGTGTTTTGAAGCGCCATGTTGGTTATTGTTCTGACTTTGTTTGTGGCAGCAGGTAATACGACATAAATGTCTGTTAGCGTAGTGTTCCATAGTCTCATTGCAGTCTCTTACGCAATTCCAAAACTCAGTTAAAGCTTAGAATTTTGTTGTTTTAGGTTGATGTAAGTCAATTAGTTTAAACTTTACCTCTTTGTATCGACTGTTGTCAAAATTGGGTATGAGTGCTACTTTCAGGTCGTGAAAGACTTCTGGAGCTAAGCAAGAGAATAAGAGTTATTTCCTGATGTCGTCTTCGCTTACGTACCAGATATCGCATTTCTTTTAAAAAAATCAAAAAAATATTCTACCGACGTAGTAGCAGGGTTAAACGTATCGCACTTGAAATTTGTAATTATTGTGAGTTTGTTACTGTTGTTGGTATTCGCCGCGCTGGTAGACTCCGTACCAGGTGTGGGGGCCGCCGCTGTCGGTCGCAGTTGTTGTAGAACGAATTGTTGCAAAAGGTCTGATATTTGCTGTTGTTGCTCCCGTTGTACTTGCATAAATTCTCTAAATTGTTCCGAGTTCATTTTGATTACTTATTCCTCGTCGCCAATGAAATAAAATCACATTACAAGAATGTATTTATTGACGTAGAACAAGACAATTCAATCAAATTCAATCAATGTCACAACCATAGAGGCAGGTCGTCCAGCCAGATATATAACAAACATTTTTATAACGTGGGAGGAAGGTCAGTATTCTCTCTTTTAATTTTTAATTTTATTTTTTAATGTGGCGCCGGATATGCCGCCGCCTAAGGACGATTACCGTCTCAATGTCAGTGTCAACAGTCAAAATGTATAAGTTGAAACTATTAATTTAATCTAACACCCATGTTCTGAGTCATTCCTCCAAAACTTACTCGACCTCGACTTAACGAAATATCCTTGAAAACCTCTTAAAAATACTTGTTGAAATTGGTATTCTAAGTCGTAACTCTGTCTCGACGTAAGTAGCCTGGAGGAGCCAAAGAGTACGTAGACACTATGCTTTCGGACAAGTGCACACTTCCATTTTTATTCATGGCGAGACGGTATGGAGATGGTTTTATGCGTTTGGGGGTGAGAGGATGTTTGTTTGTTTGTGCAAACCAATGTTGCCATTTATCTATAAAACTACTTGTCAGATTTTGATGCGGTTTTCAGTGATGGGTTCAAGTTTGATTAGTGCTATGTTCTTAGATAGGTGTTATGGTGAAAACTCACCAGGGGGCACAGCAGTAAACATTTGATTGTGCAAAACCAAAACTACTGAATGAATGTGATGTGGTTTTCAGTAATGGCGTTTATTAGTACAGAGAACATAATATCTATGCTCACTAAAAACCTTGATAGAAAAAGCAAATTTTTAATTTTAAAAATGTAAATGAAAAAGGATTAAATAATTAAAAACCCCCAACTCAATTATCCGTCGGAGGCTGCCAACACTATTTTAAAGTCCAACAAATATAAATAAGTATTACAATAAAATATCTCCAGATATTCACGTTTTGGGGGGCAAACGTTACTCGCGTCCGTAGGATATCCCATCTTTCCTAAGACACACCCTACACGTGCCCCCTGGGTGGTGCCAAAGAGTAACAACGCCGAGTCTTGGGCGGCGGTAAATAACCCGATCTAACAAACCTAACACGTTTGTCTGTTGGAGGTAGGAAATGACCCCAGCGGCTCGGTCCTTGCGGTCATGTCTCGTAAGGCTGAGGGTTTGAGCTTAATTGTTTGAACCGCGAGGAAGAAAAACCTCAATAAAAAATTACCCTAATCCCAGTGGTGAGGACTGTGCCCAAGGGATGCGTGGCTGGAAGGTGTCCAGCTTATAGCACCAACCTCGATGTGACCGGCTAACATCGTTGTATTGTGCCTTCTTGCAGGAATGGGCGTCGCCCTGTAAGCGACCGTTACATCGTCCCAACTCGTGGGAATATTATGAATAATAAAACCTCTAACCCCAAAAAAACCCTAACTCAGCAGGCATTCCATCCTGGCCTCTTCAACAGACAGCACACACCACACTACCAATAGACCAAAATGAAAATTCTGAGCCCAAGGAAAAGAAAACAAGTAAACCTCCACCTATAATTTTATACGGCATTGACGACGTTAACAAGCTATCAGAACTATTGAGTACGGTTGCCAAAGGAGATCAATACAAGTACAAAATAGTTAACAGAAATCAATTAAGAATTAATTGTTCTGACATAGAAACCTACAAATGCATTCTGACTAAGGTTCGAGAAAGTGGTTTAATAGGCCACACATTTAATAGAAAGGAAGAAAGATGCTACAGAGTAGTCTGTTCGGGATTTTGAGGACTGGTGGCGGCATCTAACAGCGAGAGGCGACACTACATTCGTCACTCGGTCCCCTTCATTCTACGGTCACTGTATTCGTTCTTCGGTCTTCCGTTCACCCACTCATTCAGCGACACACTCGCATTCAAATCCTCCTTACGTTAACATCTTATTATTGTACCTGTATTTTCAAATTAATATACGTTTTATAAACCGTTGAAATAAATAATTTATTGAAGAGATATCCTCCGTTCCTGCCCCAACATTGGTCCTTCGAGCCGGATAAGATATTGTACCTCCGAGAAGGCAATTCATCACGTTCCTGATTGCAATATTCAAGAAGAATCGGCGATTCGTTATTGGCAGCATCAACGAGAAAACGGTCAGGATATCCTATCTAACCCTATCCCGTTCTATTCGATTAGTGTTAAAACTGTGTGTTTTACAATTCCAGTGCGTTACCAGCGTTTTCCATCCAGCCAATTGTCAAGAAGTTATTTCGCGTGAGTACTTTCATTTTCTCTTTGACCGCCATAATGACTGAGGAAAATTCAAAATTATCGGTTCCCTCTCGTTCTCCTACTTTGCGTTTACGTTCTGATGAGGGTTATATCAGTGATTTAAGAAAGCAAAGAGTCATTTTAAAGAGTCGTTTAACTCAATTCAAAAAATACGTTGATACATTCGATGGGGCTTGTCTTAGTAGATTACAATTTTCTGAAATGAAGTTGCGATTACAATCAGCTAAAGATTATTTCAAAAAAATTGAGTCGATTCAAAGTGAATTAGAGTTGAAGTGTTCCGAATCAGAAGTATCGAGTAACTTAGAATATTTTACTTGTGTCGAGTCTTTATTTTACGGTGCAACTTCAATGGCTTCTTGTTTGCTGGACGGTTTTGAGACTGGTGAAAGTTCGAAATTGTGTAATTGTGATCATGAAAATGCGCAAAAAACCGTTAGAAAAAATATTAAACTACCCGAAATTAAATTACCTGTTTTCGATGGTTCTTTTGATAACTGGCTCGAGTTTAAACATTCGTACGTTACGGTTATTCACAATAGTAATGAGTTGGATGCTATTGACAAATTTCATTATTTAAAGTCTTCGCTAAGTGGTTGTGCTTTGGAAGTTATCAGAGCTTTAGAATTTACGCCAACCAATTATATTCACGCATGGGAGTTAATTGAAAATAGATTTAATAACCACAGACTTTTGATTCAAAATCATATAAAATCGTTATTTATGCTTCCATCTTTAAAACAAGAATCAGCTTTAAAAATAAGACAGTTGGTTGATTCGGTTTTAAGAAATTTACGTGCTCTAAAGTCATTAGACGAACCTACGGAGACGTGGGATTCACTAATCATTTATTTAATCGTATCTAAATTGGATTTTTCCACCGAAAGCAAGTGGGAAGACCATAAAGGTACTTTACAAAGCAGCTCGAATAAAATAAAATTGCAAGACCTATTGACTTTCCTTAATAACAGAGCAGACACGTTAGATTCCAGAAGCAATTCAACTCATTCTAAACCGCAAGCACAATTCACAAATTATAAGGTCAATAATGCAAATAGTTCAAAAAATATTCAGTATACGCAAAGCTATGTGTCAGCCACTAGTAATGGCGCACATACTAATTTGAATAAAACTAATTTATTTAAGCGTAGCTGTCCCCTGTGCAAGAACTATAATCATTTTCTTTATGCGTGTACTGCATTTTTAAATATGTCTATACAAGACAGATTAAATTATATTGATAAAATCAAGATATGTAAAAATTGTTTACGCACAGGTCATTCAGTGACAGAATGTAAATTTAGTTCGTGTAAATTGTGTCCACAAAAACATAATAGTTTACTTCATTCGGATAATGAATTAAACGTACCTACGTTATCTACGACGGCTTTGCATTCGTCAGCTGATCGGTCCGATGCAGCACATCGTACATGTGACGCGGACAGTTCAGATTTTTCGTTAAAATACGTTTTACTTCCAACCGCGATCGTAGAAGTAGCCGATGCTAATAATCGTTTCCACAAGGCTCGCGCTCTTCTCGACAACGGTAGTCAGCACAGTTTTATTACGGAAAAACTTGCACGACGTTTAAACGTTAAACATATACAGTCCACTGTTCGAATCTCGGGTGTTGGTCAAAGTGTAACACATTCGAATAACTCATGCAATATTTTTATGCGTTCGACAACAAGTTCATTCAATACGCGTTTAACTTGTTTAGTTTTACCACAAATATCGTCTCGTTTACCTACGAATAATTTCGATTTAGATATTCATGTTCCCGAAAATATTCAACTTGCAGACCCTACGTTTAATATACCTAATGAAATCGATATTTTATTAGGTGCCGACATTTTTTGGGAACTTTTATGCAATGATAAAATACGTTTACCGAACGGACCTTTCTTACAGAACTCGAAGTTAGGTTGGTTAGTTTCCGGTCCGGTTAATAACAAATACCTACACGAAAAAAAGGTATTTTGTAATTTTACGCAATCACTAGATTCACAACTTCGTAAATTCTGGGAATTAGAAGATTTGTCTAATACAAATAAAGTGTTGACTCACGATGAGCAAAAATGTGAAGAACTTTTTATAAAAACGGCTACCCGCGAAAAAGATGGTAGATTTTCGGTTCGTATCCCGTTTAAAGACTCTGTAACCGTATTTGGCGATTCTTATACGTTAGCAAATAATCGTTAATTAATAGTGAATTGTGGTGGCACGGCCCATCTTTTTGCGTAACAAAAATAATTTAAGTTTTTCGGATAATTATTATTCAAATAATTTATTAATTCATGATAGTTTGCCGGAAATGCGTAATAATTCCGTTGAAAGTTACATTTGTACGACAGATAATAATTTATTTACGTTTGAAAATTATTCGTCATTCAACAAATTAAAACAAATTGTTTGTGCCTACGTAAATCGTTTTGTTTACAACTTACGCTGCAAGCGAGCGCAGCCGGCGCGGCAACGTAGAACCGGTTTGTTATCAGTGGACGAGATGATCGAGGCGCAGCGCACGCTTGTTAGGATCGTTCAAATGCAATCATTTCCTGACATTTATAATAACTTGCTTAAAGGTTCGCGTTGTGATAAATGTACAGATTATAAGCGCATTTCAGGTCTTAACGTGTTTTTAGACGATAATAACATAATACGCGTCGGTGGTAGACTGGTAAATTCCACAAATTTTTACTATGATAAGAAGCATCCAATATTACTTTGTGCGAAACATCCATTCACAGTGTTATTGTTTAGATGTGAGCATAAGAGACTGCTACATGCAAGTCCACTACTTCTTTTAGCAAACATTCGTGAATATTGGTGGGCCTTAAATGCAAGAAACTTAGCGAAAAAAGTGGTTGGCGAATGTGTAACTTGCACCCGGATGAAAGGTAAAACATTGAAACCTATTATGGGCAATTTGCCAAGCGAACGCATAGACGCATGTTTTCCTTTTATTCGTACAGGTGTGGATTATGCAGGACCTATTTATATACTTAACCGTAGCGGACGAGGGGCTCGTCTAATCAAAGCGTATATTTGTCTATTTGTTTGCTTCGTGACGTGCGCCATACATTTGGAACTTGTTACTAGTCTCACAACCAACGACTTTCTTTTATCATTAAAACGTTTTATAAGTCGTCGGGGCAAACCCGAAATTATTTTCTCTGATAATGGGAAAACGTTTGTAGGTGCGGAAAAAGAACTTCCGTTATTTTTATCAAAATCAAGTGAACAAATTACTAATTTTTTTTGCCAACGATGGCATTCAATTTAAATTTATTCCCCCGTATTCTCCTCACTATGGTGGTCTTTGGGAGAGTGGAGTGCGCTCGTGTAAATATCATCTTAGACGTATAGTAGGCAACGCTAATCTAACGTACGAGGAGTTCAGCACGGTTTTAACACAAATCGAAGCCGTCCTGAATTCCCGTCCCCTTTCCCCTATGTCTACAGATCCTAATGACCTAGCTCCACTCACACCTGCCCATTTCCTGATCGGGCGATCGTTGACTGCTCCAGCTAGCGATGACCTGACAGCACAGATGACGTCATGAGCCAAACTACAATGTTATGACAGGATAGAGCAGATGCGACAGCACTTCTGGCAGCGTTGGTCCAAAGAGTACATCGTGGAACTCCAGCAGAGAACGAAGTGGAAGAGCCACAAAAGCGACATCACTTTGCACAGTTTAGTCCTTCTGAAGGATGATACTCCTCCCCTCAAATGGAAGATGGGGCGTGTGCTACGCGTGTTCCCAGGCAAGGACGGCATATCACGCGTCGCTGAGATTCGTACAGCGACCGGCACCACTCAGCGCTCGTTCGCGAAGATATGTCCCCTGCCACTACAGCCAGCAACTCTTGATCATCACGAGGAAACAACATTGACATGTTGAAAGCGGAGCTTTCAAGGCCGGCGGTATGTTCGGGATTTTGAGGACTGGTGGCGGCATCTAACAGCGAGAGGCGACACTACATTCGTCACTCGGTCCCCTTCATTCTACGGTCACTGTATTCGTTCTTCGGTCTTCCGTTCACCCACTCATTCAGCGACACACTCGCATTCAAATCCTCCTTACGTTAACATCTTATTATTGTACCTGTATTTTCAAATTAATATACGTTTTATAAACCGTTGAAATAAATAATTTATTGAAGAGATATCCTCCGTTCCTGCCCCAACAAGTCATAAAGAATCTTCATCACACCACACCTCTTCAAGAGATAAGAGCGGAAATCGAACAAACTGGCAATGTAGTGTCAGGAGAAATAATTAATGCTAAGTTTGGACCTACCAAAAAACCGACTTCCACATTTTTTGTGAACCTACTACCTGGTCCTAATAACAGGGCCGTAAAGGAAATTAAATATATCTACCACCAAACAGTTACCGTAGAAGACCCAAGAAAAATGAAGACCGTAGTACAATGCCAGCGGTGCCAACAATATGGCCATTCAAAAAATTACTGTATGCGCCCATACAGATGTGTCAAATGTGGGCAGTCTCACAAGACCTCAGACTGCCAAAAGAAAGACCGCAATACGCCAGCAACATGTGCACTCTGTAACGGACCTCACCCTGCTAATTATAAGGGATGCGATGTCTACAAAGAGATCCTAGACCGAAGAAACAGAAATCCAACTCTGAAAGAGGCCAAAACACCTAAGGCAGGGAAAACCATAAACACAAACACCATCGTTACTAGTGAAGTTGTAAAGACGACGAATAATAATATAAAGACCTATGCAACTGCTTGTAAAGAAAATCATCAACAAACGGATCATCCGCTAGAAAAAGACCAACCTCGCGGAATAGTAACCATAGAAGACATTCTGATAAGACAAACAGACAAGTTCGATATGATATTACAACAAATGAGTACCATGATGGGGCTCTTACTAAAGCTCGTCGAACGTCTAGCAAAGTAACTATGTTCAAAGTAGCAGCTTGGAACATAAATGGTCTGGCACCGAACAGAGAAGAGGTGGAACTACTCCTAGCAGAGCACAAAATAGACATTCTTCTAATATCAGAAGCACACGGAACAAAAAGTACCAACATTAAATTTAGAAACCACCAGTGCCACTTAACAAACCATCCAGATGGCACGGCTCATGGCGGATCAGCAGTAATAGTAAGGAAGGGGTTGAAATATCACATACTGCCAGAATATAGATCAGCTCACATTCAAGCCACAACAGTGGCTGTGGAAGATAGCACAGGCTACATCAACTTTTCAGCAATTTACTGTCCCCCTAAGCACAAAATTGATGATGGCATGTTTACGGATTACTTTAACCAACTCGGAAATCGTTTTGTGGCCGGAGGGGACTGGAACGCGAAACATATGAGCTGGGGCTCTCGCCTTACAACCACTAGAGGCAGACAACTAAAATGTAGCATAGATAAAAATAATTTGTCTGCATTATCTACATGCGAACCCACATATTGGCCAACAGATCCCAATAAAACCCCAGACCTGCTGGACTTCTTTATAATAAAGGGTCTTCCGAAATATTATATCAAATGCGAGTCATGCTTTGATACCTCTTCCGACCATAGCTCTGTAATATTTACCATTAGCACACTGTTGATTCAATCTGAAACCAAAGAAACACTCACTACAAAGGACACAGATTGGGACTCATTTAGGGAGTATATCGAAAGCCACATACAGCTAAAAGTGCCTCTCAAAAGTACAGACGACATAGAGAAGGCCACTACTTATATAACACAACTAATTCAAGAAGCTTGCTGGACCCATACACCTTCGTCTGAGCCGAATGATAGACACCTAAATCATCCTCTAAGAATTAAAAAGGCATTACTGGGTAAACGCAGGCTACGAAGAATCTGGCAACAGAGCAGGCTACCGGCTGATAAGACTGAATTTAATAAGGCAACCAATGATCTTAAAGAGCTTTTACACGAGTGGCACAATAAAACCTTAGAAGACCAATTGCAGTCCTTAACAGCCGACGTGTCAACAAATTACTCTCTTTGGAAATTTACAAAGAACATGGATAGACCTCAAAATGCTAAGCCCCCACTTAAAACACCAAGTGGCTGGGCCAGAACGCCACAGGATAAAGTGGATACATTCGCTGAACACCTACGAAAAGTATTCACTCCAAACATACCCACTAGCCCGCAGAATGAGGAATTTATTGACAAAGTCTTTAATCAGGACTTTCAAATGTCACTGCCCTTACGTCCTGTTACTGTGAGGGAGGTGTGGCGAACTATTCAAAACCTGAAAGATAAAAAAGCCCCGGGATTTGATCTTCTCACCAAGGAAATATTAAAACAGCTTCCAAGAAAGGCCATTGTATTTCTCACGTCACTCTTCAACAGCATACTAAGAGTGCAGTACTTTCCACTTGTTTGGAAAGTATCGCAAATTGTAATGATACACAAGACAGGCAAACCACCCAATGAAGTGACCTCATACAGACCTATAAGCCTTCTTCCAATATTATCGAAAGTGTTTGAGAAGCTACTAAAATATCGTATGTTACCTATTCTGAATAAAGATAAAGTGATTCCAGACCATCAATTCGGTTTTAGACAAGAGCATTCTACCACTGAACAGGTCCATAGAGTCTACGAGAAAATCAGGAAAAGCCTGGAAGAGAAGCAATACTGCTCATCGGTGTTTTTGGACATCCAACAGGCGTTCGACAGGGTCTGGCACAAAGGACTCTAGTACAAACTGAAGATTAGCCTTCCTCATCAGTATTACTCCCTTTTAAAGTCTTTTAAAGTCTTTAAAGTCTGAAAGAATATTTCAAGTCAAGGATGGAGATAAGAAATCTAAATTTCACGACATACTGGCTGGAGTTCCGCAGGGGTCTGTCCTGGGTCCAATCTTGTACACGTTATACACAGCAGACTTACCGCAGATTGATGATGTCACAACGGCAACATATGCCGATGATACTGCATTACTCGCAAGTAATAGCAATCCAGTATTGGCGACAAAGATGCTTCAAAAGGGTCTCGATAAAATAACAGCATGGCTTCAAAAATGGCGGATAAAAGCAAGCCCAAACAAATCAGTCCACGTCACCTTTACGCTTCGGAAAGGCAACTGTCCACCCGCTACTCTGGAAAATGCCACATTACCACACCAAGACCATGTAAGATACCTGGGGCTCCATCTCGATCGACGCTTTACTTGGTCTCACCACATTAAAACCAAGAGACAAGAGCTTAATATACGCTATAAAAACCTACATTGGATTATGGGACGTAAAAGATACAACACCAGTCGAGATCAAAGCATAACTGATTTATTATTTAAGTACCCACATAACTTGACATTTTAATTGACAATCAAAATACACAATATACCTTTCCTCTACAATTGAAGTAAAATCAAAGTTATGGATTTAACAGTCTATACTTAATCAACAGAATTTGGTATGCCGATTATTCCTGGCCACTGTTCTGGTGGCGGAATGATAATAGGAGGATCTGGAGAAGATGACCCAGATCTGGGTGCTCTTGGAGTAGCAATTTGTGGCGGAGGTGGTGAGTTAAATCTGTATGGCTGCTGGCTCACTGCTCGAGCTACCAGCTGATCAACATGCCGACGATGTAGCTCGCCATCTTCCGTTCTCACCATGTAAGAGCTAGGACCGTCGACTAACTCAACTTGTGCCTTCTGCCATTTCTCGCCAGGTCCGTACATACGAACTAAAACCGGCTGATCCTGAACAAACGAACGTGTTGGCGGATGCTGAGCTGCTTCTTCCAGTTGCTTATCGGCCTGGCTCGGAACCGAATCTGGGTGTAGCGCAGACACTGCAGTCTTATATCGGCGTCCATTTAGCATTTCAGCCGGGGTCTTATTAGTGCAACTGTTGGGGACAGTTCGCATAGCGTATAGGGTTTTAGGCAATTTCTCATTCCAAGGTCCATTTAAATTCGAAATTTTCCTTAATTTGTTTTTAAATGTTTGAATAGCTCTCTCTATTTGGCCATTCGAAGCTGGATGATACGGTGGAGAATACAAATGTTTAATGCCATTGTTTTTCAAAAAGGTATTAAATTCTCTGGATGTAAAATTTCTGCCATTGTCAGTGACTAAAATGTCAGGCAACCCTTGTGATGAAAATATTTCGCGCAGAATGGCAATAACTGCTTCACTAGACATCGATGGTACTATTTTCGCATCAAACCATTTACTGTAACTATCTATTAAAACTAGAAAGGTTTTACCTTGAAATGGGCCTGCAAAATCTAAATGTAGGCGGCTCCATGGTCTCTCCGATGCAATCCAAGTTTGCGGATCTCTTGGCGGATTATTCCTTACCGCTTGGCACTGCTCACACTCGGCAACACAGCGCTCGATCTGCTGATCCATCCCGGCCCACCAGACATATCCCCGAGCAAAAGCCTTTGTTTGAACGATACCAGCATGCGGGGCGTGCAACAACTTCATCACTTCACTTTGAAGTGACTTTGGCACGATGACTCTGTTACACCACAGTAAACAACTTTTACTCTGTGAAAGAGCCTCTCTCCTTAACCAAAATGGTCGTAGAACCGGGTCATTATTAGAACGCGGCCAACCGTGAAGCACATGAAACAGCACCTTCTGTAGTAAAACATCTTTCTTAGTTTCTTTAGCAATTCTTAAAGCATCGATATTCCAGCCTTCTGGCTGTTCTTCCAGCAATAGAACTTCTTTTACGGGTTTCTCAGTTTCCATAGCCGAATGAGTCATTGTCCACCTACTCAAAGCATCAGCATTACCTAATGATTTACCTGGTCTATATTTAATATCATACTCATAACAACTGAGTTTCAAAGCCCATCGTAACATCCTTGGTGAAATCTGGTCTGGAATTGGTTTGGTAGGGTTAAACAATCCAACTAGGGGCTTGTGGTCCGTAATAATACAAAATCTTCGACCAGCCAAAAATTCATGGAATTTGGTTAATCCAAAAATAATAGCAAGGGCCTCTTTATCTATTTGCCCATACTTTCTTTCATGTGGCTGTAAGGTTCTCGAGGCCATCATTATGGGTTTTTCTGATCCATCATTCATAACATGAGCAATAATAGCACCAACACCATAGCTTGAAGAGTCACAAATCAACAACAATTCTCGGTCAACTTCATAATTAACCAGTGTCAACTCAGACGACAAAAGCTCTTTAGCCCGCTCAAATGCAGTATTTTCTGCTTCACCCCAAATCCAAGGTCTTTTTGCTTCTAACAAACGATACAGAGGCTCCAGCAGAGTAGCCTTGTCTTGAATAAATTTTTCATAAAAATTGTATAAGCCCAAAAATGCTCTTAAGGTCTCCTTGTTTGTTGGAGCAGGTTTGTCTTTTATTTCTTTTACTTTTAAAGGTGATGGGTGGAGCCCCTTCGCATCTATCATGTGACCCAAAAATTGAATGCTATTAGTCGCAAAAACGCATTTCTTTATATTAAGATGAAAACCTACGTCGTCAAGCTTCTGGAGAACGGCATGAAGCCGCTGATCATGCTCTGCTGCATTTCTCCCAGCCACGGCTACGTCATCAAGCATACATGCTACGCCTTCGAGGCCAGCCAGTGCATTTGCCATGACACGCTGGAAGATAGCTGGTGCCGCATTGATACCAAAAGCTAGGCGGTTCATCTTCATCAGTCCCAGCGGGGTGTTGAGGGTTAACAGTGAGGCAGTAGCATCGTCAACTTTTAATTGTAGGTACGCCAATTTAAGATCTATTTTGCTAAATACCCGACCACCACTAAGCTGAACAAACGACTGAATCGCTGCCGGAAGTGGGTATGTATCAACTTCAATCGCCGGGTTTACGGTTGAACGGTAGTCTCCACATATACGAAGAGACCCGTCGTCCTTCTTGACCAGTCTTAATGGCGTAGCCCAATTTGAATATCTGACAGGCGTCAGAATACCAGCTTCCACCATACGAGTCAGCTCTTCCTCCACTTGACGCCTTAAAGGAAATGGCACGGGACGTGCTTTCATAAAACGCGGCGTTGCGTTAGCGCGCACGTGCAGAGATACCTCAGGGCCTTTATATTCACCAAGTCTGTCGCTGAACAAACTAGGAAACTGACGTACTAAGGAATCTATTTCACAGTCCTTCCAGCAGATTCCTAACACTTCAACACCTAATGCTTCAAACCAGTTTCGACCCAATAGGCTAGGGCCATTGCCCGACACAATTAAAAGTTCGCACTGAGCTTCCTTATTCCCAAGAGATGCACGAACAGGTGTTGCCCCTAACACTTTGAGCGGGTCCCGAGTCCACGTCACTAATTTTATATTGGTAGATCTCAACGCCGGCGGCGTATGCCACAACTGCTGAAACGTTACTTCTGACATGATTGTTCTCGACGCCCCGGAGTCCACCTCCATAGTCACTTGAGCGCCATCGAGATATATGTCTGCTGTAATCGGAGGGCTATATTTCTCAGAGCACACGTACACCCCCATCATCTTTTCAGACTCGGCAGACGGGGCCTCTTTACTCTCATTCTGAGTATGATGTATCTTTGTTCGCCTTTTTCCACAAGCAGATGTAATATGTCCATATTTCTTACAATAAAAACATCTGGCTTTTATAAACGGACATTGTTCACCAGCTTTATGGCTACGTGCACAATGACGACACTCGTCCGTCTTGATTCTACCAATTTCCATAGGTTCATTAACCGTGGACGGAGTTAGCTTTGTTTCACAACTACTATCAGGGTACATGTCGTTATAAGTCGTCTGGTAATTAAGACACTGCATTACAGCCATCTCATAGGTTAGGTCTTTAGCCTTCAACAACTCTCGGCGCAGACGCTCATCACGCACACCCAACACTAGCCTATCTCGTAACTGGCGCTTTAAGTCCGTAAAATTGCATTTTGCGCCTAATGAACTAATGGCCGCTATATATTCTTGCACGCTCTCCCCTTGAGATTGTTGGCGTTTATGGAACTTCCCGGCTTGACATATTTCATTCACTTCAGGTTCATAAAATTTGTCCAAAATCCCTAAAATGTCTTTAAACGGTACGTCCGTAGGTCGCCTAGGTACCAACAGTGACACAATAAGTGAATAAGTTTCTTTGCCGCACTGAGAAAGGAATAATGAACGCGCTTTGAGCCAGTCACTTTCCGCCACTCCCGCGGCGTCTAATGCACAAAGTAGTCTTTCTTTGTATTCACTCCACTTATCAGTTTTAGGGTCAAATTGTCCGGGAAACACAATATTTGCAATATTTGACGCCATAATTACACTCAAAACACAATATTTTCCGAAGTCGCCATTAAAAGATACAACACCAGTCGAGATCAAAGCATAACTGATTTATTATTTAAGTACCCACATAACTTGACATTTTAATTGACAATCAAAATACACAATAGGACGCAACAGCAAATTAAGCATCAATAACAAGCTTCTGATCTATAAGACCATTCTGAAGCCAATATGGCTCTACGGTATTCAACTCTGGGGTAGCGCCTGCAAGTCCAGTGTAACTATAATACAAAGAATGCAGAACTCTATCTTACGGACAATAAGTGGGGTTCCTTGGTTCGTCACTAACGCTGAAATGACAAGATCTTACTCCAAACGCCTAAAAAGAAAAGACATATTATAAGTCGAATCGAACAAAGCTTATAATTAACTTCGAGCAAATGGCTCGCTGGAGTCACGCTCTTAATGTCAATAATCGAACACGAAATCTGATTAAAGTAGAATACTGATTGCAGATAGGAAAAAGACAGTAGAAATTTTAAAAGTCTATGCAATTTAATACCTGAAAATGTCAAAACGTTTTTTGACATGAATAATTATCAGGGGCCTTACCATCAACTATAATGCGATTCATTTTGGGTTATTTTTAGGTTGAGGTTAAGGTGCGTATAGCGGCGTCTCACTCTTAATACCTAAAATAAATCGCAATACAGTTGATGGCCCCCTGTTCATTGTACTAAGTTTTGTTTAAACTTGCACTTAGAGTTTATCCCGCTCGTAAGGTCCAAATGGTTAATTAAAACACTCACATTTATTTAATTCGTATTTTTACTCACTCAATCAAGGAGGTCATTTGATCTCATCTTATTCAATTCGCAAATCGCAGGAACAATTATCTCGGTCCTTTGGGTTGTTCTTTACCAAATTTCAATTGATTTAGCCTATTAGTCCCACAGGCACAGAGAGGAAATAAGTAGGAAAATACAATCATTTATCTTTTTGCTTTTATTGATGCCTTGTTGAACCAGATAGTTATATATCATCTTGCCTCAAAGGCATTCCTCTAATAAGTATATGATTCTATTATTTGAGTAAAATTACCAAGTCCAAAACAGTTTGAAGGTTTCATCTATAACTTTCATAGCATTTGAACACAATACTTGTTTATTTTACCTTCTTTACCAGATTTTTATTTGAATATATTCACATAAGTCATTTCAATACTATTCATTGTCCAAAATACACAGTTGTACAGTCAGGCACACACAACTAGGTTTACATGTTGACCTTGAACATGACATTAGAAGGTATGGGTCAAAACACATGTGTTTTAGGCTTTATGCTCCATTATGAAAACCTACTATTTTGAGTGACATAAGGGCACTTTCATAGCAAACTGTGGTCTAAGCTCCTGAGTGAGTCTATATTAATTTTCATAACATAAAACTCCTTATTCAAATTAGCATTTTATTATGCATAATTTTTAAATCACATAACATTATTCTACATAACTGAATATGCATAATGTGAATGCGCATAAGGTTAATTGTCCTAATGATTTCCATAAACATTATTATTAAGAGAAATAAGTGTATTGCTTTTTTAAGCCAATCATATTATGACAATTAATGTTTAACATATTAAGGAGCACCCCTCCTGAGTACATAACTAACTACTTAAATCGTTTTCGGTCTGTTTAGTATGATGTAGACTTAACACTAGGCAGTACATCTAGGTCAAAATAATGACTTTCAGCATAGTCTTAGTTTGGTCATGCTCAGAGTGACAGCAGTAAACTTAGAGCACTGAAACTGTTAAATTTACTTTGCTGCCAGCTGCACGTCATAGCAAGAATGTAAACTCTTGTCGCAGTTAGAGTCGCCTTTCATCATTACCAACACATACAGCGAGATTACAGTTAATTGAAATTTATTCATGGTTTCGAAGCTTATTTCATGGTTCGTGATAATTTAATTTCAAAATAAACTGTACTAAATCCATATCCAGTTTAATAATTAGTCAAAACCAAATGACCAAATAATTTGAAAGATTGAGGTTATAATTTAATTAAATATGATAAAATCTAGCTTGAAATGCCAGAAATTAATCTTTATCAACCTTAAACACGAGTTTATAAATGTAAAAGGAAAAGTTGTGGACGTTATCTAAAAATCACATGTGCTGGAATAATACTAGAAACGTCTGTAGACAGGATATGGTCAATGTCTACACAAGCGATGCAAGACAAATATAACATTATTCGGTCAGTGTTTAAAATATAGCCATTTAAATATATAGCATATTTACCTTTTCCTGTTTTAGCTTCTAAAGCTTTCCTTAGTCTTTCAACCAGAGCCGGCTTATTGCCTTTCGTGTCCAAACCGAGAGCACCAAGCTCAGACCGAAGGTCCACCACTTTCATCTTTGCGGGATCCATAATCAAAAGAATAACAGTTTTCTTATTACACAATAATTCAGCTACTGGCACAAAAACATCCACAATTAGGTCAAATTAAACATTACTCGCGACAAATAATCATCAAGATAGCGCCAAACCAAAGCAATATGGCGTCCGCCAACCAATGCTATTGCTATGCCAAACGACAACGACCACAGACAAGAAAAGAGTACTAACAAGGTTAGGTGTCTATGGTATGGATGCTCTATTATAACGATTACAACATAGAAAAAATATAGCTCTTTAAAACGGGGGTACCATAATAGCGGCAAAATAACTATAATTAAAGTGTTTATAAACACTTTTTGTTGCTTGGATACAAACATTGAAACTTTTTGACATGTTTATATTTTAGCTGTAAGTCGCTCTACTGATATTATATTCATTTTTTTTATTTAGCCAAAGAATCTCATTTATTTTCTAATAATGGCTCGAAAGGAAGAACCGAAAAGTAAGAAAATATCTATTTCAGTTCAATAAGAGTTTAATTTAAATCGATAATCTTATGTACGTAATAAAGTAACAAGAATTTTATAATACCTATTATAATTTCAGTTCAACCCAATAACGACTTGGAAAAGAAAATAATGGAGGCTTTTGAAGTGTTCGATCATTCGGGGAAGCAAGTGGTAGACGTCAGAGAAATTGGGACCATCCTTCGCTCTTTAGGTGATTAATTAAATTAGCTTTTTATTAACCTTGATACTATTGAAAGACTACTAGTACTAGGAGTGGTTTGGCAAACTGATTTATTGTCAATAAGGAGAACTTACAAATATAATTCTTTATAAAAAAAACACAATTTAACATCATAAAACGGTATGAAGCTCGAAACTGAAGTACCTAATGACACACCATTGTTTGTAAACACACGTTGACAACTGGCGTATGTGCATTTTGAATGTTGTTTACGGACAGTATTCCATAAAGAAAAACATAAAAGAAAAACATATAAAACATGTTTTATATGTTCGCAGACAAAGTTAGTTTGAAACAAATGGTCTATTTTTATTAAATGCCTCATATTACAGGATGCTGTCCAACTGAAGCTGAAATACAAGAAGTAATCTTGGCGACTGAAAACAAAGAGGCCACTGGCAATGTGCCACTGACGAACTTCTTGCCGTTCATGTGTAAAGTTATGTTAGAGCACAGGTTTGTTAAAATACAATTCAAACACTCACGCAATTCCCGTAGCGGAGATATGGCATTACAATTCTTAGTAGTACAACAAGAACAGCAGTAGTTTTCGCGCCACAATTCAAATTCTAACTGGAATTATTGCGCTATAAAAAAAATCTACTCTAACACAGTTACTTTGCTGTTATGCTGGTACCGCGGTTAAGAATCCTTTGCAGATTTCATAATTTCTTGGATTCTGTGTAAAATCCTATCCAAAAAAAACGTTAAAGAGTGGCGAAAGACAAAATGATGCTCCAAAAAGCATAGCCTTCGCCGCGCGCCTTCTTGTAAAACACACAGAACAGAATATGAAAAGGAACTTTTTAAACCGAGACAAGACAATTATACTGTAAGTTGTACTTCTTATAGTTCGTGATAGCAAAGACGGACGACACCTTTATAAAGTTTAAGTACTGCAGAAATTGGGTTACGTACGATAGCAGAGTGGTTGAATGCAAACCTCCTCACCTTAAACGTCTCTAAAACTAACTACATATGTTTCACAATCGACAAAAGAACTCAACCAAAAAATGATTTCCTAATAAAATTGCATAACTGCTGCAACGCCTGCAACCATCAAAATCCATCTTGTTCTTGTTCTTGTCAGACAATTAAAAAGGTTGACTCAACTAGATATTTAGGAGTCATACTTGACCAACGTCTATCCTGGCACTTACATTTAGAAAGTATTATGACCAAGATCAGAAAACTTATGGGTATTTTTAAAAAACTTAGACACGTTGCAAATAGAGAACTACTCAACAGAATCTATGTTTCACTGGCGCAATCCATACTAACATACTGTATTCCAGTTTGGGGTGGGGCCTGTAAGACAAAATTCCTGGAAATAGAAAGAACTCAAAGAGCCCTACTCAAAGTGATGTATTCTCTTCCTTATAAGTTTCCAACAGTTCAATTATACACTCTTGCCGAACTCCTGACAGTTAGAAAATTATATGTCCTTAACTCCATACTTAGACTACATAAATCAATAAACTTCGATCCGAAAATAAACAATAGAAGACGAAAAGACAGCTATTCCCATAAAATTAGTTAAAACAGCCTTTGCAGCTAGACAGTATGATAAACAGGCAAACTATCTTTATAACCAAATTAACAAGAAACTTAATATTCTTCCCATAAACTATTTTAAATGTAAAAAAACCGTAACCGCTTGGCTTAAATCCCTTGATTACATAAATACTGAAAAATTATTAACAAATGTGTAAATTAATTTAAGTGGCATAATGAATAATTATTGGCATGAATAAATCTGAGAGACCAACCAATCAACACACACACCCATACATACACACACACACGCACACACACACACACACACACACACACACACACACGCGCACACTTAAGCATGCAAAAATAGTAAAAAACAAAAAAAAATAATATCAATATTTTTTGTTTTATATTGCTATTTTAATTTACTTTTTTCCATTGCATTGTTTTAATTAAACTTACCTGACAGACAATGAAAGTGGAAGAGCGATGGCTTCCTGATACAGGTATTTTTATACTTACTAGGAATGTCATCTCAATTATTGTAATCACGTGGTTTGTTAACGAAATAAAGCATTTTGTATTTTGTATTTTTTTTGTATACAGTCGGACAACAGCACGCCAGCTTTACATTTTGTGACCGAGCTTGAGCGAGAGCGAGCGCACGTCGGCGTCGTCGCTCGTAATAACAAAACGGCGATGCTATTACCTCAGAATTAGCGATTACCGCGCAGATATCGCGATACCGCGGGCCGCGATCGCTACGGAACGTCAAATTAAAATGGTATTACGTATGTGATTGCTGGTGCTGTGCTTACTGCTGGCACAGAATACTTAATAGTACAAGTAATAAGCTGGCTAATCGTTCGCTGATGGTTAGTATAGCGGCGTCTCATTCTCTCGCGCTCTTACCTAGGTGCGAGAATGAGACGCCGCGTGTTGCTATGACGCTAGCGCCAAAAACAATTTGGTATCAATAACAGGAACTAAATGAATGCTAATTGTAGTTCATCGTTTGTTCGGTAGAGGCCGCACTGTTGATACGTGACGTCACAGACATAGATCTAAATCTATGTCTGTGCGTGACGTAAAGCAATTGTCGCGCGATTTCTGCTGTCGCGATGCTGTTGTAAAGATAATAGTCCCGCGCCGCCGGGCGGTTTTCATAGCTCAAGTGTAAAATATGACTTACCGTTGATTGTACTAAAAAAATGCTCTACTTGTCACAGATACTACCCAGCCAGTGCAGAGATGCTTCTGGCCGCTTTTAGATACTTCGACAAAGACGGAAAAGGTTACTTGACTAAGGAGAGATTTGCTCAACTCATGCTAGAAGAGGGGGAGCCGTTTACGCAGGTCTAACAAATACCTACGTTTTTCACGCCACCTTGTACTTACTTAGGGCCACTTTCACCAAAACAGCGAGTTAAAAATATAACCCGAGGGCTATTTTCATATCCGGTCAAATAGGGTGAAAAAAAACTAAATGCTATATCCAGCCCCCTAATTGTCTAATTTAAAATCTATCACAATCCCTTTCAGAGGTATTGTGATTGTGATATATTCGTCTGTCATATTGCTTAGACAGTTCAATTTCGTTTATTTCATACCTTTTAAAACGCGTCCCGATCACAATCCCTTTCAAATGTCAAATAGTGACGGCCTGAATAACTTTCTAATTACGAATTGAAAGGGATTGCGATAGATTTAAATTTAGACAATTAGCCCCCTGATCTGACATTAAGGACGAAAGATTGAAAGTTATAATAGACTTATCCAAACTACTATGGAACTATGCTGTATATTCAGCAAGGCTTTCACCATATTTGGCCGGATGTGAAAATTGCCCTCGGGTTATATTTTTAACATTTTAACTCGCTGTTTTGGTTCAAGTGGCCCAGGTGCTTACTACTTTTGCAGAGGAATGAGCTGATTCTCGCTCATACTACAAGACGATTATATAGTTAAATGGTTATTTATATAAAACGTACGAAAGTGATGTAGGTAGTCTCCACGAAAAAAGTCTCCTGAGAGTGGCGCTGCTGCATGTCGGTTGGGTTCGACGGTTCGACATTCGAAAATTCGACACGAAAGAATTGCCACGGAATATTAAGGAACTAAAATTATCTAAACTATATAATAGAGCTTATTTTCGAATGTTGAACGGGTCAGGCCGTAGACTGCAGCGCCTCTCTCTGACTTCTTTGCTTTCGTTCGTGGCGCACACCACACGGACTCTATTATTTTTTGTCTTTTTTTGTAAAGGGTTTTACCGGTGCGGCTCTGGCTTCTACGGCCTTCACCGTATTATGTGATTATAACCTGATAACAGAGATACCACTTTAATTCCAGTAATATTCCGTGGGACTTCTTGCGTGAGACGGGCACAATGGTTTTCCGTGTCTAGCTAATGACAATGAAAATCATGTTTTTTCCAGGAGGAGTACGATGAGATGATACAGACCGCGCTCGACCCTGTAACGGACACAATTACGTACGAGTATTACATCAATCAACTGATGGTGAGTTATAAATTTAAGGGTAGTACTTAACCGATGGACTTAATAACTTTTTTACTGACAAAAATACTAAGTGAGGTGAGCGACTTAATCGCCAATCTAACACTATAACCTAACCCAATCTTACTTTTTCCGCATCCAAACCTAGTATTGTAGTTGGTAAATTTAGTATTTTTTGTCGGTTGGTTTATTATATTCCTAAATTTAATATAGCATAGCTTGAAAGGGATTAGAAGTCAAAAGGTCGCCGTCGGACGGACTGCATCGTCTCAACGGGAAAAACGTTACCCCAGCAGTTACCGCAGAACATCAGTCAGATAGGTATTACCAAACAAGTCCTACAAATTGGCCCAAAATCATGCACTTATTTCACCTAACCTATCCAATGAACCTACCCGTCCCTATGTATTTTATACTCTCTGACCATTAGATAAGAATCTAGCTGAAGAAACCTATACTCCAGTTTCGGAAGCGTCTAAATTCGGAAATCGCAGGTTTATTCCAAAAGTCTCGCTGGCGCACTTTCACGGCCCATTATTCAACTTGTTTTTCTCTAAAAAGACGCACTCTTCATCTTCTTCTTTATGAATAGCTTGCTTTATGTTCTAAACATAATTCCGCCAATGTAAAAAACGCACTCGATTCGAAGACAGTCATGGTCGGCCTCGGACGGACTGCATTCATCTCACTCAACCAACAGCAACAGGCGTTTGACGGACCGGTACTCATTATTTATTTACGTCCTAGCCGCGACCGCGGCGCCGTCTCGCCCGGAGCACACTCGCAAATGATTCGCTATGTGTAGACCTCATGCAAGTAATGCTGCGTACGCGCCGGACCAGTAGCGAACGCCAGCCAAGGGGTTCTGTTTTCCCCTCCGTCTCAATTAGATGATGAGAACTCTCAGTGATCCTTTACTTAGCTTTAGATTGATACTCGAAGGCCACGGACGTGCAGCGGCGGCAACGCTTAATGTCGTTCGTTGGGTCGGTCTGTAGGACGCACGCAGCATAAGCAAACACAAAAACTTGATTAAAAGTAAAAGCTTAAGAAAATTATTAAATACTTTACAAAAAAAGGAAAAATGTTTACTGCAATAGTACCTACTTTTTAAATACCTATTGTAACGTGCTACAAGCTGCGCTCTTTTAAATTTACTATTGCGAATGCCATCTATGGAATAAATAGAGGGTTTATGGATCGTTAGAATTTTAACTCGTCAACAATCAAATGTATTCGGAATCATAAAAACATTCACCGATGTCGTTGATGAAGACAAATAATAATGAAACTAGGTGCGACCCCTGAGGAACGCTCGAACCAATTCGAAAAGGATTTAATTGAAGAATAACCATTTAGTACATCCAACTTTAGAAGTTCTGTTTGTTAGCATGGACGATGATACCAAGATTTTGCAGTTTACGGACTAGTAAATCATGAGTAACCCGGTCAAAGGTCTTACTGAAATCGGTGTATATTCCGTCTAATGATGAACGATTAACTTATTATACCTATTGAGCGTAGCGTAGTTTTGATTCTTATTCGGAACAAATGTTTTATGTGATTTTGTGTTTTATTTATTTATTTATTCAATTGTTGTGATTGATATGATTTTGTCAGTTGAATTCTTCTTGTCTGGATGTTATTTCCTATTGTACTTATTTTGTAATATACTCGTTATTTCTAATGAACGTAACACAATCGGAAGTTCAATGATGTGATGATGGCGGGTATAAAGTATAGACATCATCTTACATACAGTCGATATTGACTGCATACTGTCACTATTTCAACTGCAGAAAGTCAGAATACAAGACAAGACACAACACGAATACAAGCAAACGACTGTGTAATCGCTATTGTTCCTATTGAATTCATGAATACAACTGGGGCCCTACCTCGCAAGTGGCATCGGGATCGCAATCGGCTTCATTTGACAGGTGGAAGTGACATATTGCTCTTAGTCTTTGGTAAGTTTTCATTTGTGTCAAAAACAAGCAGCAATGTGTCACATTTATCTGTCAATCAAATGAAGCCGATTGCGATGCCGATGCCACTTGCGCGGTGCGGGTCCTGTTTGCAAAGATCTTTAATGTTGTAAGCTGTATTGTAGAATGGTATTAGATTTCGCCATTGCCTATAGAACTTTGAATTTATTGATTTACTCTACCGGGCTAATAAATAAAACTATTCAAATTATTAAGTATTACATTTTATTCCATAATATTAATAAGTCAATTAAGAGAACAGGTACAGAAACAGAAGTTTCACTTCCCGTGCTTAAAATAAAGAAACATCTGCGAAAATGTTTAAATCTAAATTCCTAATAATCAAATGTGACCTAATCTAACAAGACTACACACGTAAACCTGAATACTGCTTCACTAGCAACTTAATAATCATTATTATTGAAGGATTATTTTTAACTTAATTTTGGGCAAGACGGCTCGCGCGTCTAGTTCGGATTGTGTTAGGAGTGACGGTAGGAGTACTGGTGGCCAGCCGGGTAGACGCTCTAGTGGGCGTAGCTCTCCCAGTTTCCTTCTCCTCGCCCTTCAAAACCTCAAGCTTATCATCCTCACTCTTTAAGGGCTCAAGTTTATCAGCTTCCTCATTGTCAGTCTTATCTGTGGATTCGCTTTCCATTGCTGTATTCTTATCAGTGGCAATTTCTTCATTTTTTTCTTCATCAGGGACAATGACCACATCATCGTCTTTGGCAGCTACTTCTTCGCTTTGACCGTTTTCAGTTGGCTCTATAGCTTCCTCCTTTTCAATAGTGTCCTCTTTTGATTCACTTCGTTCCTCCTCTTGTCTTATTGAAGACAAGAGATTGCTTATTTGATCATCCAAATCAGGATTGATAATATCACTAGAATTATCTTTATTATCTCCTTCAACCAAATGCACTTCATCGTCCGCGTCGCCACTGATCGCAGAAAGATTCAAAGTTTCATTTTGGCTCTCATTGACAGTTTTCTCGCTTATTTTTATGTTAATTTTGCAGCTCCCTGTAATAAAAATATAAATTAAGGATAATATTTTGAGATGTACTTCAATGTACTACACGTCCACCACAATTAGGCGCATGACAGCTATGAATACCATAAAATAACACTTCAAGAAGCAACCAAAACTTCAAGAAGCGCTAATTAATCAGTTAATCCCTGTAGTGCTAATAAATCAGTTAGTTAAGTATATGCAATGAAATAGGCGGATAAGGGCTTTGAAAATACGAAATCGCATTCCTGTCATGCGCCTAATTGTTTTGGTCGTGTAGTATTGATAATATTTTAGTGGAACAGAATCTTACCTATGGTGCATTCTTTAACATCCAGCATCCTATTAAAATCTTCTTTGTTGTCGAACCCAACAAACAGAAGATGCATGTTCCTGTGCTTCTTAATTGACTTGGGGTTATATTTCTGCAGGAACGATTGCATTTGTTTCCTCTTGGGCAGACCGGGGCGTCCAAAGATCTAGAAATAAAAAGTAGCAAACTTTAATTAATGACAACAATTGCAAGCATTATATTAAATGCTTTGTGTGTTACAAGTTTACCTTGACATAGTATGGTAGAATTCGAGGTGCTGCAGTCGGTGTGGATGTGGGTCGCTCGGACACTGTCGAAGTATCTTTGATGGCGCTGGCGTTGCGGAGTTTAGCCGCCTCCATTCTGGTTTCTATGGACAGCTTATCTTGCAACTTAGCCACTATCGCTTCTTTGGCTTCCAAATACTGAGGACTCTCATTCAAGATTTTACAGAGGATCTGTAAAGTAAAAGTATTATAATACATGTTAAATGTACTGGCTATGTGACTGAAATGTGTAAATACAAAGTAGTAATCTCGCGTTTTTCTACGGGTGAAAGCTGAAAACCAGTGTTTTGTTCCTTCGGGGCAAAAATATACGCTGAGCTTTTGCCTCTTTGCATCGCTATGACACACATGCACAGATATAGGTACTTATGAAATTACACAATAGTTTGATTTTATGGGTAGGTCTCTATACGGACCTATGTGCCCGCTTATTTTTGTTAGTCCGTAAGTAGTTTGTTGATTTTTCTTTTCTTTTACTTTGTTTATCTGCATGTATGTTTGTGATGCGAAAAAATGATTTTATCTATCTATCTATCTATCTAATAAGTAAAAAGTTAGGATACTTACATTTCTGTACTTTGGGAATATAGTAGCAATTCGGCGTTTAAGTATACTACCTATTACATATTCCATTCTCTTCATTCTCTGTTTAAGCTGGAACTCAGTCGGAGCCGACTTTTCATCAGTTTTCGTATCTGAAGTATTGGAAGTGTTTGTTTTGGCTTCAGGGTCACCGTCGGTCTTGACTTCAGGGCTACTATCGGTCTTGACTTCAGGGCCACTATCGGTCTCGACTTCAGGACCACTTTCGGTCTTGGCTTCAGGGGCACTCTCAGTCTTGACTTCATCTTCCATTGGTTTATCGTTTTCAACGTTGTTTTCTTCTTCTTCTTCCTTTTTGTCACTTTCGCCATTCTTCTCTTTCTCCTCATTTGGTACATCATTTTCAGATGTTTCAACATTTTCATCGTCCATAGTTTGGTCGAGATCTTTCATATTATATATCATCACATCTTTACTGAAATCTTGAGGATTTTCTTCCATAAGCTCACGGACGGCTTGTTTTACTTCTTCTGGGTGATCACCACTATAGATGTTATATAACTAAAAAAGAAGGATTTAATTTTTTAGACTATTACTAGTTAGTTACAGAATAAAGAAATAGGTAAATAAAGAATTACCTTCTTGAACATTTCATCCAATGATTTGCATATCAATTGATCCATGTTAGTTTTAAAGTAACTTTCAGGACTGTCTGAAAAATATAATTTTATACTTAATTAAGAATTCTATGAAGACTCAGAAAATTGTAATAGACAATTTGTATAACAATAAGAAAATATAAGAAATATTAGCCTTAGATTAAAAAATATTACTCAATCATGTTATGTTATTGGTCTGTTTTGTAGCACCTGAATTTGTACCCTCATCTTTCATCGTTGTTTGGTATGTTCTTCATGCAAATTAAACATGTATTAAATCAATACATATATCCTCCTACACAACATTTATACAAAATAAAGTCATGTGGAGTGTTGGAAATATATCAAAAGATTTATTAAAAAATGTAAAATATATTTTTGATTCAAACATTTGGCATAGCTACCTGTGTCTTCTAGTTTTATATGAATCTGTTTGTTGTTGGCAGCTTTTTGTGCTTCCAATGCAACGGTTACTATTTCCGAGTCAGATTCGAGCGGAAACACATTTCGGTACTGGTCGACAATAGTGCCAACTTTGCCGACGTGTTTCCCGATCATGACGGTGCGCAGGCGCTCGCGTATAGCTTGTTTCACTTCTCGCAAGAATAAGTGCGAAAGGAAACTAGCTTTGTACTGACTGTCAGTAGCAAATTGCTGCTTTATATCTTTCAAGATGCTGCCCAGAGCCAATTCCAGGCGGCCAGCCACTTGTTGAGTCGGAACTTTATCAGCATGAAGAATAAAGTTATCGCGTGGTTCATCATTCCAAACCTTCGGAGCATCAATTGGATTGTCTTTGCGTTTTGGAAGAGGATATGACACGAGTTTGTTGGCCAAATTAGACGATGTCGCTTTGGGTTTTGTAACTTTGGAAGGTTTGAAATCCCTATAGACAGGTTTGGATTTAGAGCTATTAAATCTCTGACTGGGAGGTACTGATGAACTACCCATGTAAAATGGAAGTTGGTTCCAAGGTTGCGGTGGCTGATTTGGCGCTTTAGGTTGAGAATTTTGGTTCCTAATGGGGCCTTGATGTTTGGCAAACGGAGCAGGCCTATCAATCGGATCTGATCTTCGATCAGGGGCACCAAACTTTTTCTTTGAACCTCCCTGAGGTCCAGAGAATCGTTTGGGTGCAGAATTGGAATTCCACTTGGAGTCATTTGGCCTCTTGCCAAGTATACTGCCGCCAAAATGGTTACCCATTAAAGGTGGAGCTGATGATGGCCCAAAATTATTAGAGAAGTTCTGGTTAGAATTAAATTGCTGTTGTTGCCCATGGAATTGACGAGGCTCATTGTAATTGTATTGTCTCTGAAATATTTAGAAAAGTTGAACAATAAGTAAAAGATCAACATCAAGTGCAATCTTCATTGCAGATCAAGTTGAAACATACAATAGAAGATCACTATGTGTATACCCTGTTTCACTAAGATATTCTGTCCAATTTTATAGTTGCAGTGAATTTGCAATAAAAAAACAAGATGAACATAAATTCATTGCCTGTTTTGGAAAATGGAACAAAATATCACAGTTTTGGTATAGACAATACAGTCTATTAAATACAAAAATATCAAATGCTCAAGTGGCTCTTAATAGCAACAGATATTATGAACCACACACACTTAATATTTAGAAGGAAACTACTTTAAATGTATTTTGTTTCATAAGATACATTCAAAATCTGTACCTGATAACTGTCTTGGACAATTATAATCACTTTACAATACATTACTGAAACTCACTCCTCTAGCATGACTATCCCAAAAATATAAGATACAGCAATCTCACAAATACTTTATAAGTATTTTATGACAGACAAGTATCTATAAATTACTGCATCATTTATCATGATGTACTGGTCATGCTAGAGGAGCTCAGGACCATCACATTATAGAGACAGCCAGTATGCTGAAGATGTTTCTAAATATATGGAAATCTTGATTGCCTCATTTATTTTACTGTACAATTAAAGGAAAAATATTAATTCTTGTTGGTCAAAGTACAGAAAATATTAAATGAAATACAAAAGTATATTATAGATATTATACTCTAAAATATACCAGAGTTTTGTCTCATGACCACAATAGTTAGTTAAAATATAAATATTTATAAGCTGACCTGATGATTGTTGTACTGCCTCTCATTAGTGAGTTGCTGTTGCTGCTTCTCAATCATTTCCCTTTTACGCTTCAACAACTCCAATTCTAAATCTAAGTGCTGTTAGACAATAAAATATTATTATAATTCTTGCAGATTGGTTTACTTTGAATCAGGGATGCGATTGCATAAAATAATTGTATTCATTAGTAATTGTATTTAGACAGTTCATAATCATATTGTATGCAGTTTGACATTATTGCGTGGAATTTAACACATTTTTTTATACAATATGGAAGGTCAAATGCATACAATCACTTTACACAATCGCATATTATCTGGTATGATGAAGTGAATTTAAGTGAAGTGAAAGCTAATTATAGTGTCTCCCTGTTCTTCATTAAAAAAAACAAGTACTTGGTAATTTTTTTGTATAAGTCCCACAAAATATACTTTCCAAGAAAAAGGAAAATGTAGGTATAACCAAAGAAACTTCTATGGTTTAAAAAAAAACTTTTTGCAGGAAGTCTTCATAATCCTAGACATTTCTAGCATACAATTACCAACATCCAAATCGTGAACACTACATACGAAATTATTATTTTAACATTTGCCAATAAAGTTTCCATTTAAAATAATTTACAATCATTTGTTAAGTACAAATTAAAGTGTATAATACAATGCATTACAAGCACAAGCAAGGATTAGAATTTGTTCTACATTATTTCTAGTTCTGATTACAATAATATTGATATCAATGCTACTATATTTTTTATTATAAGTATCCTAGGTTCTTAGAAAAAATTGATTCTTTGTACGACATCAAGGAACCGAAAAAGTATTGCAAGAATGCAGTGATTTAAGCATTTAAGCGTAATTTTACATAAAAGGTAAGAGGAATCAACATTGTTATTTAATTCATGAAACCCGAACTGAACACCGGTGTCCAGAGAACTAATGAATATCTATTGTCTCATAACCCAGGACCTAAGAGGTTAAAATTTTACACAGTAACAATATCTCTTTCTTCTCATCTTACACTCAAGGGAATCTTAATTTCATCCGGTTTAAAATTTTATATGAATAATAAATACCTAGTTCTTTCAGGTTACAGTTTTAACCTATAAAATATTGGCCCGAGTTATCAATGAAAACTTCAAACTATAAACCACCGTAAATGACATAAACCGTAATTGATTAAAACACACACAAATTATAGATGTTGATTCAATCGACGTAAAGTAAAAAATATACTAAAGGTAGTAATAATCCATAAAACGACACCATCCCGGAATTATATTATCGTTCGTTATTTTACCCTAGAATTAAATACCACATGCGAGATGATTGTTAAGTTTATTCAAACGTCAAGAAAATATAGACTATAGGTACATTAAAGTGCTTACGCGGACATTTTAACGGTACTTTATTTGCAAATGAAATGAGAGTCAAAGGAAATTATTGTTATCCATGATCAAATTACTAGTAATTGCTATCATACTTTCTGTAAAGCGACTACATTAAAAAATTCACTGGAGAATGGAATTTTGTGATGCAAAGTACCTGAAGCTCAATGTGATTTGTCATCAGCGGGCCATTTTGGGGCGCAGGCTTGTTCCGTGGGAAATTACGCCTCATCTTTACTTAGTTATTTCCAAGCGAGCGAGATGCTTTTGTTTTATTGCTACAATTGGTAGCTAAAAACCACCTAAAAACTATTTAAATCAGTAACAAAAACCTTCAAGACGATCGATAGCGACTAGGCGACTAGCGACGACACAGAACAGAGACACGCAGTGGTCTCGAACGAACTCGTCTTAGTACGAAATCGGTAGAGCTGCCCACTAAAATCGGTATTTTCGTACCCAAAATCGGTAGATAAAAAAAAACAATACCTATTCAATCAAATTCGTTTATTTATCAAACGAAAATTAACTAAAAGTCTAGTTTATATTAAACACATTTAATATAATTATTTTCTCCGATCTTTAAGTTTATACCAATATTCTTTTATTTTCCACTCGCACTTGTACTCAGTTCCTCGTCAGACAACATTTTAGCTAAATAATCTTATTTTTACTTACGATATTTTTTGTAAGCACTTCGCCATTATAAATTTGGAGAAACTTTCTGAAGTTAATGAAAAAAAAAATTAAAGCCTGAATTCCTATTTTATAGACAAATTAGGTGAATTCTCGAACGGAAAACCCCTAATAACAGTTGTCGGACATTCCCCAAAATATATGGAACATTCTGTAATAACTAACTACTCATACATACTTAGTATTGAGGGATTCCCCGTAACATACAACATAAATTAAAAGGGTTGCTAACTAAGAAGTGTAAAATCGGTGGAAAAATCAGGATAAATTCCATGTACTCTCTAAAATCGTAGAACAATCGTTGCATTTCGGTATTTCGGTAGGACAGAGCCCATATCGGTTGAAATACCGAAAAATCGGTAGGTTCGAGACCACTGCAGACACGCACGACACGACACAGCACAGCACAGTGCTGCCAACTGCCAACTCTAAAAATAATTTTCTGATAAATCTACATTAAAAAAATGCCAAAAACAATTTTTTTTCGGAATATACAAAAAAAATGCCAACAGAGAAAGCAAGAGCCTTTATTAAAAACATCTTTACAATCGTGACAAAGCACCGAAAAAAGTAATTTTGTGACTACACAAATAGAATCTGGACCCTCGTCTGTATCTTCTTCAATAGATGCAGCCGGAGCGGATTACATAGATGCATAGGCATCATTTGTCTCTATTTTTCGCAAGATTGGGTCAGAGAGTGGGACCTCGTAGGGGTGACAGGACAGCATTTGATAACCCTTTTTAATCCGAATCTTACGTATAAAATTGCATTTAATGTTGAAATTGATTAACTTTCCCTGACTTTCGTTTTTACCAAGTTAAATTGGCTCAATACACGCTCTACGTCTGCATTTCAAGTGTAAATAAACTTGCGAGTAAAATGCTAAATAATATGCTTTAGGCTAAACTGATTTTGTGCATGCCAAATCACTTGAAAAAAATGCTTATTTTTTTACAATAATTCCCCTTCAGATTTAAATTTAGCCGTTTTAGCCATAAAAATGCTTAATTGGCAGCACTGGCACATTATACGGAATCGGCGCAGCCCCGGCGCAGCCCCGGCGGCAGCCCGGCACAATAAAAAAAAACAATCAGGGGTGTGATTGCGTAAAGACAATCGTATTCATTTGACAGTTCATAACGTAATAAAGCAGAGCAAACGAAACTTCAAATAAAAAAAGGTCACAAAATGTCAACCAACTCACAAAACAGAAAAAACAGAACCAACTAGTCTAGTCAGTCAGTGGTTGGCAACTTCTTGTACATTTTAGGTACTATTTAATTTATGTTGGTAACCACACGTGAACCACAGGCACTTTGCATTTGCACCACAAATTATAAAGTAAGGTACAAGATTTTCACAGCGCGCGCCGCGGCAAGTGAACTATGCGAAACCAGCGGAATGCGACTTGATTGAAACTACCTCTATAGTTTGGAGCGACACAAATTTTGTTTCGGTCGGATTCCACTTGTACCGGCCAGGGCTGCGATTATTCCGCAGTGGGACTCACAAATTATATAGGTGGGACTGGGAGGTGTGAAAAAGGGTGACACACACACAGACTCAAGCGGGTTTCACTGAATAGTTCCTTTGCCGCTATGTTGGTACTCTGTTTTCCAAGAAGGTAGGTTGCTGCGCGGCGCGCGAAAACTACAAATCCATGATTAATTGGATGGGAAGAAAAAAAGACTGAAGATGACCTTTCTAAAGCAATCTTTTTTTACCCCCGTTAATCCATGTTCCTAATACCTAAGCTCCTTTAAAAGTCCTTCCTTTCATCCCTTTTCAGGTAGCTTCTAAGGAAGTATATGATATCGCCGATGCATTGGAAGCAGAGCGCAAACGTTTGGAAGCGGCGGCACCAAAGAAACGGACTGCCTCTGAAATGCTTCGTGGTCTATGAATACGTGAAGCCCTACTGTTCCATACGAACATGGCGGAAAAGAATTTAGCTCTAAATAAATAGTAACTTAAACAGCCTGGCCATGGCCACGAAAACGGACGGGCTATGCGGCTTTGCATGCTCCTCACCACTGTACTGTATTATAATAATATTGGCTATAAACTATATAGAAGGACGTAAAACTTGTGATGCGCAACGCCGTTTAGCCCGCCTGCGTGGCCAGGCCGTAAATTATTTTGTTTATTATTGGATATGCTGAAGTGAATACGTAGTAATTCAATTTTTTACTACATTTAACCTGTAAAACCAGGCATGTTTCACTCCCCGTGTCGGTTCGAAAACATACCTAAAGTCTGTTTTTTCTTACTTTTCTCAAAACGTAAACAATCTTTACATGTCGTTTTACAGGTTTCTTTAGAACATTAAACAAAGAAAGTTATAACAAAATTATCTTTGTACTCAATAGTTGTTTTGTGTCATGAAAGGTTTAGATTGACATTAACATGTAATGTTTTTCGTTACAATTCAATAATAAGTCTTGTCAAGATTGTTTACATTATAAGACAAGTAAGAAAAAACCGACTTTACGCACGGCGCGGCGGCAACTCCAGCGTTGCTAAGTAATCTAGCAGCAGCACAGAGAACATTTTAACATATTGAAATAGAGAGACCTATCTTCGACGTTGAAATTGGTAGTAGGAAAGTGGCGCCATCTATTAGTCATAGTAGGAACTATATTTCTTTACAAGTACGTACGTAGCATCCCTATTCCATCCAATTTCTTTTAGTATTTTTTGATTAAAAAAGAATAAAAAAAAGTTATTCGTGTAATAACTTATTTTTATTACCTACAACAAAAACAAGTCAAGTGCACATGACCAGGGGGTCGACACTTCATACAAAAATGTAAATTATATGGATTTATGAACGTAGTTTGTGCTAACATTAAATTACGAAAAAGTCCGACTAATGAAAAAGAAAGTTTAATCGCTTTGTCCTATAGTATTATAACGACACGGTAATTTAGCCGCATTATACACCAAGTCATGTTGGCCAGCATGTGACGCGCCGCCAAATTTTACTTTATCTGTCAGTGATAAGCATAGAGATACAACAGAACTATATTTACAAGTCAATGGTGATAAGACAACTGACACTGTTATGTTGGTACCTCTGAGAAAAACTTAGGTTGGTAGAAACTACGTTCATAAATCAGTTTAGTTGCTTGTATGGAAGAGCAGTCTCTTAAAAACGTAGTGATTACTTGCTCAGTGCACATGACGAAATTATTTTCTACGTAGGTACATACTTTAGAAAATGAAAATAGGTATGAAAAGCAATTTAATTTTAAAAATGTCTAGCAGGGAATCACGAGCGAGTTTTGTTCGTAATTTTAAAAATGTCTAGCAGGGACATTTTTGCTGCTGCCGCTGGATGCGGGCAGCACAGGACCGATCGTCGTGGAGATCCTTGGGGAAGGCCTTTACCCAGCAGTGGGTGTCATGTGGCTGAGACGACGAGGACGAAGTAAATCATAAGGAGGCAACCCTAGCGGCGGCGGCAGAAGGAATACGAACGAGCTACGCGATAGAAAGAGACGCAAATTGTAGGCGAATAAACTCTGCGCTCAATACTTAGAATAGAAGGTATTGAGCGCAGTGCGACGTGAATTGAACTTTATTGCGTCGTAGCAAGACTAGCTATTTGTTTGATTGGGTTTGCAGAGTGAATTTTCTGTACTTGTACAATTTAGAATTCTGTGGTATAACCCTGTTTTCACATCGACAACCGGCGCTGCGAAACGCGGTGACACGGCTTAAGCTGGAAATAGGTGTCCGATTTGCTTCCGATTGGTCGTCTCTGTACAGAAGTATGCATACAGCGCCGTTCATTGTTTCGCGTAGCGTTGTTTCCGACTAGGACGTCCGATCCGACTATCGGATCGGATGTGTATTGAGTATTCAAAGAAATGTATGGCACGAGCGACTTCAGATTGTCTGATCATGATCAGACTATCGGAGAGAAAAATCTGACGTGTATTCTCAGCTTTAACTCATCGCGTCGCGACGGGTGTGTGAAAACGGTGTATTATCATCACCCATGTTTTCGCCCCTTCTCCTGAGAGTGGCACAGCAGTTGCCTTCAGTATTCGACACTTCTTTGAAATCTACGACTTGTTCTTCTAGCTCCCGTGCGCCGCCCGTAGATTGCAAGGACTTCTTGATAAAAGACTCGAAGTTCCGAATACTATATAATTATTAATAGATTTTTTTAAGATTTGCATTATATCATTACAGGTGGAGGACGAAGTTGTGGAAACTGCTGAACCACCGAAATAAATTCAACATGAATCTCGATTAGAAGAAACCAAATACTCAAATGATATTGTTTTGCCACTAAATTAAATCTAGTTTAATTTCACCAATAAATAATAGTACATACATATAATTTTTATTTTATCATTTATTTCTTTGTAATAATAAATCACATATACTTTAGTAACATATACTATTATTCTAAGCTAAACCTATTCATCGTCAGAACCGCTGCATTCGTCCAACACGATTCCTGCAGACATGAGATACTGATACAACTCTTTATCATCTAATTCTTCAAAATCGTCTCCTTTCGATGGCTTTTTGGTATCAGGTTTTTTCACTACTTGTTTAGTTGCAACGTTTTTCGGGGTGTCTTTAGCGGACGTACGATTTGGGACTAGTTTGGTTTGTGGAGTTTTGGATGGAGTTACTGTATTAGCTTTGACAGGAGTAACTTTTTTGGTGTTTGCGTCAGGAGTTTTGACAGCTTTCGTGTGATCTACTGTTTCTTTAGTCTGAAGATTAGCTTTCGTTGGGACTACATTGGATTTCGTTGTTTTAACGGCAGCAGTCGTTTTAACATTGATTGCTTTGGTCGTGTTTTTAGTTTCTGTCGGTTTCTGGATAACTGTCTTAGCACTAGCAGCAACAGGGTTAGCTGGTGTCTTCGTTTTCTCATCTTCGACGTCTGGTTTTGAAGCAGTTTGTATATTTGTCTTTGTATTAATATTAGAAGTTGTAGTTTTAATATTATCAGTCACTTTGTCTTTAGTGATTTCCACCTTTTTAGTTACAGGTGTTTGTACATTTGATTTAATGTTTGTATTAGGTGTTGCTGCTTTATTAGCATCCGTCACTTTCTCTTTAACAATTTCTACCTTTTTAGTTGCAGTTATTTGTATATTTGTTTTAGTGTTTGTATTTAATGTTGTAGTTTTTTTGTCAGCAGATACTTTGTCTTTTGTAACTTCTTCTTTTTTTGTTGCAGTTGTTTGTATTTTTGTAGCAGAATTTTTATTCGAAGTTGTAGGTTTACTTTCATCAGTCGCATTGTCTTTAGCAGTCTCTACCTTTTTAGTGGCAGCTGCATTTTGTGTTTGATTATTACTTGCAGTCTTTGTGACAGGTGAGGCTTGTGGTTTATTTCCTACTGGTTTTGCGGAAGTCATTGTACTTGCTGCGGTAACTACAGTCTTTTGTAAATTAGGGTTGGCAGCTACAGGTTTTGGTGTAGTTTTAGCAATTTCAGCAGGTTTATTGGATTTAGTTTCTAGTTTAATGTTACTTTCTTTGTCAGTTGGTTTTATTTCTTCAACCTTTTTCACCTCCGGTTTCTTAATTTGTTCAATAGTAGTGGCAGTAGCAGGTTTCTTATGTGGTTCCTCCTTTTCGGTTTTAGTTTCTTTGGGTGCAGTATCATACACATCCATCTCAGTCCCTTGATTTGAAGAGCTTTTATTTTCAATAGGATTATCCTCATCTGGAATTCCATATTTAGTTTTAAGAATTTTAGGGCATTGCATAAATCTGTAGCATGGTGATATTGTTAACTTAGCGGCACCTGCAACAATAAGAACAAGTACGTGAGCGAGTAATTTACATTATAGTCAAACAAAATGAAATGTTTGTATGAAAAGTAATCGGAATACTGAAAGTGATGACGCTCGTAGCCATTACAACGTGAATAAATTCTAAATCTTACAAAGGTACGTTTGTATGGACTGTTTCAAGTTTCAGTGTCAGGCGCATAATAGTGGCGACGCCCGACAATTTACAACTTCTAAACTCTGTTTGCACTGTGGAAAAAAACAATAAAAAGCAATTCCAAGGACCGGTTTCACCACTCACTGACAACGTCCTGGATAGCTTATTGAGCAGATAATTTGACATATATTTCATATTACAATTGTCATTATTATTGTCATTACAACTGTCAAATCATCAGCCAAATAAGCTATCCAGAACTTATCAGTAAGTTGTGAAACACCGACAGATAACTTCAGGGTTCTGGATAGTTTAACTGTCAAATTATCTGCCAAATAAGCTATCCAGAACTTATCAGTAAGTTGTGAAAACCGACAGATAACTTGGGTTCTGGATAGTTTAAATGTCAAATTATCAGCCAAATAACCTATTCGGAACTTAACTATCGGTGATGAAACCGGCCTTAATTCTTTGTTTATTACTCACCGCAGAATATCTTCTTGTTGCTGCACAGATCGTCGTAATCGGCTATCGTCTTAACTTGCGCCGCGAAAGTGTTACTCACTCTCACTATGCGCTTGAACGCCACGAAGTTGTACCTCTTCAGGAAGTGTCGTAGGAATTTCCTCTCTGGCTTCGTTGAGAAATGGACCTGTTGGGGTAAAATAAAATCACTTTAAAAACTAATCACAGTCTAGGCTGTTACAAGCATTTAATTTTTGGTTAATGTCTATCGTCCCTTGCTTTGTTTTAGATCTCATGAAACGTTGAAATCAACCATCCAACTAAAATAGAACTATTGTACAACTCATCCTCGGTCATTGGCAGAATCGTTTCAAAATAGTGATGCAGCCATAATCACACGAAAATTTATTGACAAGCACTTGTGAATGTCAAAGACGTTACGCCATCGGTTCACAAACACTAACACAGGAGACCTTGTACGAGAAGAACTGCCAAAAAACTCTTCAAGGGCTGTATTTATGTCCCTGTCTCATATAGTACAGAGTAGTCGAAAGTTAAGTTGAAATAACATTATACAATAGTACTTACTCAGTTAATGCAACTGTTGCATAATGGGGGGTTTTACACACAAGTGTGGGTTTGTTGTAGACAAGTAAAAATTGTAACCGAAACTCTTTTTACTAAAAGAATGGCGCGTCTCGCTTAATTTTAGCTGAAGGCCAAATAAAATAGTAAAGTATAAATAGTAAGTTAACAAAACTAACCTTTTTTCTTGACTTTATGCAATTCTATGCACATATTTATTCTAGAAAACAAAAAATAAACATTTATCACTTACTTTAACATTCAAAGGGTTGAATGTGTTTAGCAATCTCTGCGTGACGCTCATTCCCAGTGCCTGTAAAAAATATGAATGATGACAAATACACTCGATTGTAATGTATGTTACATCATAAGAAAAATCACTTTCAATACAGAAATGTACAGTCACTGAAGTTCCAGGGGGGTACTCTTGACGTGATCGCGTTGAAGATCGAGATTGAATGTCAATAATTATTATTCATTTTAGACATTGATTCGATTTGGATTGGCGCAAATATCGATTTCTAGAGTACAAAATTACTTTATTTAATAATTTCAAGTATGATTTTTTAGTTTAAAAAGTTATTTTAAGTCATAACATTGACTTTTGACATTAATTCAATCTCGATCTCAATGCGGTCGCGTCAAGAGTAGAGGAGTTCTCATCAGCCATTTTCAATGTCCCCACTGCTGGGGCACTGGCCTTCCTTATGGATGGATAAGGAGAACGGGCCATGACCCACCACGCAGGCCCAATACGGATTAGTGGGCTTTAAGGACTGCAAATAAACGTGCCTTCCGAAGCACGGAGAAACTCGAGATAGTAAATATATGGTCACCCATCCCGTGACCGACCATTGGGAAAGTTCCTCAACAATCGCAGTCCGAGAACGCGAACCACTGCGCCACGGTGCACATATATATCATATCACGCGATATGATATTGCGCATGATGCTGTCTTGTCTACCCCGCTAACATGCGAGCGAGTCAGTGACACGCTATTGAGCAACGAGTGTCGGTTAAATGCTAAAGAAAAATGACACAATTCTAACTTATGAAAAAGATTAGAAGTAGTAATTTTTTTTGCACTGCGAAAACTGCCGCTACTATGAGCGACATAAGGGCGCTCTCAAGGTCAAAGAGTGCAGCATGACATGCTGTTTAATTTTTAACAGCTAGGTCCAGAGCCTTTCTGTGGTATCTCGAAGGAACAGGCCATGCAACTTCTCAAGGGCATCCTATTTGGCGAATCGAAAAAATACTGGTTAAATCAACCAGGATTAGTACACGCCAAATCCCTTATCGAAGGCTATTCGCAAAAGCAAACTGCTGAATATCTAGAGCTAAGCAGAGCAAACATAAGGGCGATAGCAAGAGCCTTAACTGGACACAGCAAACTAAAAAGGCACCAATATCACATGAAATTGAGTGACACTGACGTTTACCGTTACTGCGGATTAGAGAGAGAAACACCCAAACATCTCCTATGTGACTACGGACCCCTTATTCACAAACGCAGTATCCACCTGGGCTGGCATATAATTCGGCCAGAGGAAATAAAATCTCTCTGAGCTAGGAAGATTTTAGACTGCCTGGAGGCCGCGAGGCTAAAAGAGATACTATAACAAGGCGGCGAGTTACAATAGATCTTATAGGTCACAGTGACTACAGTTCCAACTGGAGCTGCATAGCCCCTATATCCTACAGTTAATTAATTAAAGCATGACGTGCTGTTTACTGTACAACAAATTCAAAACTTTCTAAACCTAAATATTGTAGTCTGTACCTCTAGTAAGACTTGATATCAACTCGACGACCTGTGTGGCGCAGGGGTACTAAACCCGCCTTCTACGCCAGAGGTCCCGGGTTCGATCCCCGGACAAGACAAATATTTGTGTGCATGAACATGTCTATTTGTCTTGGTCTGGGTTTTTAATATGTATGTATTTACAAAGGAAAAGTATATCAATATGTTTATCCATTATCTAGTATCCTTAACACAAGTTCTTTATAAAACTTAACGTGGGCTAGATAATCGATGTGATTGTATGCAATTATTTATTTATTTATCAGTTATCCAAAACCATCAGATGCACAGCTTATGTCATGTCGGTAAAGCAATCGATGAACATGAAAGATTCAAAGCGACAATTTTCGATAACTAATAAAGTTTAATAAACTCGTACTAAGGTCTAAGGCTAAAGGTAATGAGAAAGAAAAAAGAAAACATTTAGGGCTATTATTGGGACCACAAAACGATACACAGATTGCATAACAGAACAGATACAAAAAATTAAGTAAAGCAAAACACTGCACTGCGCTAATGCGACGTTTCGCATGATGCCAAAACTGTGCCAAGCTCAGTATTTAGCAGCAAGCTGGGCCTGCTGCACTGATATTCTGCTTGACACAGTAGTGACATCCAAAAAACAGAACATCATTATCTAGAATGACGTGTATACACTTTACAACCCTATTGCATAGACGCACACGAAAACAAAGCTGTATCTGTCTTATGTCAATCAATATTGTTATGTGACAAGGTTGCTAAGTGTTTACTTACATTCCTGAGGTCGTCGCTGGCTTCATTGCGGAATTTTTCAACCACCCTTCTATCTTCATCAGTCGGAGCATCGTCCGGTAACGCTTGCCACACCTGAATCAAAATAAATAACGCTGTCATCATCATCATTATCGTCCATTATAATGTCCCCATTATTGTGGCACTACCCTTAGTTATGGTTGAATAAAGAGAGTGAGCAATGAATGACCCACCACGCGGGTACAATGCGGATTGGTGGATGACAATATCTGCCTTCAAGAGATCAAGAATCTGACCAAAAAAGTATTTTTTTTATGAGCAACGGGAAGACTCTTAGCGTTTATCATACCTGCTGTTAAGTTTTGATAAGGCTGAAGATGGAAACGAGCCTCTTCCGAAATCCTCAAACACTGAGACACTGGCTATCTTATCTCTAACTGGCGGAACACTACAATGCTGTAAACATTGTTGTTATGGCGTCAGACTTAGATAATATGGTGGTAGCTAGCCAGGCGGACTTACAGCAAGTCCTACCACCAAACAAACCAAATACAATATGTACCCCCGCTGGGAACCGAATCCCGACCTCTGGGTTTGGAGTTGTTACCACTAGAGCACAGAGGCGGTAAAAATATGCACAAAAGCTCATAAGGGGATTTTAAGGATTGCAAATACAGCCGGGACCAACCAACGGCCAAACGTGCCTTCAGAAGCACGGAGCTCGAGATCTTAATCTTTGTTCACCCTATTAAAAACAGCCCTTGACAAGTTTCTTGCCTGGTTTTTTCGCTACAATTTCTCCCGCTGTAGGATATTATGAAACGATGACGTAGCCTCTTGACGTTCATAAGCGCTTATAACAGCCAATTGAATTAATCAATTTAATTTTCTTTTCTAGCGGCCGCTCGCGGTTGCACCCGCCTGGTTCCCTTTTCCGTGGGAATATCGGGATAAGAGATATATCCAAGCTATCTACAATCTGTATGCCAAATTTCAATCAAATACGTTTAGTAGTTTATGCGTGATAGCATAAACATCCATCCATTCTCACAAACTTTCGCAGTTAATTAAGTAAGGATTATTTTATAATGATTATAAAAAATCCTTACTAAATTAACTGTACTGCTTATCTAACCACAAGAATACGGGTGCGGTACAGAATAGGGACACTATAATCTCGTGTGACGGTACGTGGAGAAAAAACTGGACGGTGGATGAAGACTCCTCCTCGGACGACGGCGAGACATAGCATCGCATCTCCAGTCAGCCCGTGACCACGGCCATTGCAACTTGGTCGGAACGTCGGGAAATTTAGGTAGGTGAAATACATCACTTACGTTTCTACGCGTTTAATACCCGTTTTATTTTCAATCTTTATAATGCAACGCGAATGTTTAAAAGTGTATACCCATTCAATGTCTAAATAAATCCAAATAAAGAAATTTTATTTTAATGCCCATAAGGTAACTTTACCTTAATCATGATCTTCTGTAGTTCATCCTCTAGCATTCGCGACGAAACCGCGTCTAACTCCAAGCTGCCATCAGGGCCTGGCTTTGGTGGGTCCACGGGCGGTAATAGCTTCTTCGGCTTGGGCCTTTCCACTACTGAGGAAAATATGCAGAAATAAAAACATAGATCACGGCATACAGTGGTGGTCACAAAATTAACGTCACTAGTCGATTTTTATAATCGAGGTAAACTTGGAGCCTTTGTTTTCTGCCAAGGATTGACCGCGCTGTAATTTGATAATGGCCATCCAGGGAGTAAATGGATGATATCCAGATTGCTACACACACCCAACTGATCTGATCAACAATCTAAGAGATGTATGGAATTTCTGAAACTGAAAACTCTGATCCTTACAACTTTTAAAATGTTGATCAGATCAGTATTTGAGGTAGGATTATGTTTTATAACTCAAATTTTTGAGTCGAATTGGTGCAGTAAGCTCCAAATTTTTCTAATCTCTAGCTCGAATAGTTATAGAATAGTTTAAGCTACGACCCGATAAGCATGTGTAAGCTGGAGACACGTAACACATTTTGAATTACTGTACCTGTATAAGTTAAGAGTCTCGTATTAAGAATCAAATGATACCTTATAATATTAAACCTAACGGCTTTCAAACTCGATTGCAACAGTGTAGCGCACGGAACGGCAAAGGCGCTCTCTAAGCTGCGTCCGAGCCATTTATTTTGAATTTTTTACGGGAAAACAGTTTTTTGCCTATAATTTTGAAACTAAGAAGCCCAGGGATTTTAATTTTTGCCTCCTGTGTGCACGTATTATTTAAGGTATCATTTGATTCTTACTGAGACTCTAACTTATACAGGTACAGTAATTCAAAATGTGTAACGTGTCTCCAGCTTACACATGCTTATCGGTTCGTAGCTCAAAAACTATTCGAGCAAGAGATTAGAAAAATTTGGACCTTAGTGCACCAATTCGACTCAAAATGAGGTATAAAACATAATCCTACCTACCATATAAATAATTACGAAGATACAGGTGTGTGTAAGCCAGAGACACGGTACTCCAGCTCGCACACACTTTAATGATCGTAGTTTCAACAGTATTTGAGTGTGACGGTTAGATTTTTTGGTTCTCATTGCACCTATTGTGCACTAAATTTCTGACTATAGTCTAAAGCCCTAACCTGGTTAAAACACTGGTTTGCCTTAAAACGGCATGTGTCAGCTGGGGACACGTTTCTCCAGCTAACACAAAAAAAAACTTCCTAGTAACGAAGTTATGGTTGCACCTAAAATATCACTGACATGTTTGATTGCTCCTAATATGCACTAAAATATGGCATGCTTATAATTTCTCTATGCCTTATGAGGAAGCTGTAAACACACATATCTTCAAAGGTGCAGCTTGAGAGTAAAATCTTTTCAATATCAAGTAATTAATACTACAGCTATCATTAAAATATTAGTAGCTTTTAATATGGATGTTGTTCAGAGCTGGCTTCAAACTCTTGATTACCATGATACGGAAAGTATTTTAAATATCTTATCTTAATGGTTTTTCTTAGTGTATTATAGATTTCATAAATTATTCAAAAAGGACACTTTACTTTGGGTACCTCACTCACATAAACAAAATCCATATTAGTTTAGGTTCTTAAAAATCTTAGCCTTAGAAAACTTCTGTATTATTATAAAAAAAAAATATTCTAATATTTATAAATTACTATTGCTCTTTACATAATTTGTATTATTACTTTATTATAACCGTCTTTGTGCTTTGTTTAGTATGTATGCTTGATCTAAGCGGGGTGGGAGCCTGGTGATCTGTAACACAGGTCCTTACTATGTGAGGCACCTAGTATGGACTCCAGCCTCTCACAAAGGTTTTTTCTGGCTTCTTTTATTTTATTTTTTTGTAATTTAGCTATACATTTATGCTATAAGGACATAAGAAACATAAATTGTTTTTGTAACTACCTCTGTAACCTTTGTGAAGAGTGAAATAAAGATATTTATTTATTTATTTATGTATAAAAAAACTGCTACACTTACCTTTAGCTTTAGGAGTAAAACCAGATCTAAGTACAGGTTTTTTCTGTATAGTTACAACAGGTTTTCTTACCGGACGCTTAAATCTTGTTCCTGTAAAGAAGAAAACAATTTTATTAAAAAAAAAATACACGTTCCACATAGTTAAATAAGACGAAACATTAAAGTTCTTTAGTGTAAACAATCTTCGACATATCGACGAATAAGTAGTGGAGTGCTGTTTTATTGATAACAAATCACCGCCAATCGTCAAGCCAGCTAATCTGAACGTACACGACGGATGTTCGCTCTGTTCGGTACGATGAGAACGAACGACCTTCTAAAAAATCCATTAACACTATGGAATAGAGAATAGATGCAAGTAGTAGAAGAATAAGCATTTGCTAGCTTGGTCTGAATGTACCCATCGCTAACTATAATAATGGTTAACAATTGCCAACACTCCACAAAGCCTTTCAGCTGAACAATACAAAGGATGTTTACATCAAAAGCTACACAAAATAAGAAGTAAATAATTGTTTTTAACTAACTGAAATCCACCAATCTCCTTTGGCCAGTATGTTGTATCATGGCCTTCTATGGATCGTTATCCACATGATCCATATCTATCTAATAATAGAATGGAAGAAATGGAATATCAGTCCGAACGTTGTAGGGATAATACAAAATGATGCTGATGAAGGCAAATCCGATCGTCCAATGAAGTCTTTTCAGAAGCTGCATAGAAAAGAGTACAGGTAGATGCGGTGGATGAAAGTAAAACACCAAAATTCTGAATACAAAAGACAGAATGTTCGTCGAGAAGGGACAAAACGATGTGATAGTTTATTTTCGCATATTATTCTGCGGTTTAGTGATGTCACGGAAGATCGGCTGCTATAACTGCATACTTATATTTAAGTGTAAAACCATTACAATAATACGAGAATCAATTCAAAGTCAGTCGGGAGAAAATTTGCAAAGTCTGTCCTGTATCTGCTGTGTGTCTCAGTCAAGCATTTACAAACACTTCCATTTGGATTTCAGCAACTTTCGTGAAGATTTCCTAGAAAGCCAAAGTAAAATTTTGGTACTCACTAATTGAACTACTTGTGAAGAAACCGCGAATACTATTTGAAATTTTTCAAGTATAATATATAAGCGTTAGGATACAATATAGTATTAAGAAGTAACTGGACGATTAATGCGCCTGGTCATTCTGCTAATGTGAAGTGAGTTACAGTTCAGAAAACTTAAACAGCGAAATATCTTCACATCTGCGAGTCGATAGTGACAACAGATTGAATTTTCCAAGTAAGTTGGAGAGGCCCTTTCGAGAACCCAAACAAATAAATAAATACCTTTTTGCCACAATAGTCTGAACACGCTAAAAAATTCCTGGTTGATCCGTGTTGTTAGCACGCAGTCTCGTTCGGCTATTTAATAACTTCCTTATCTAAGGAGAAAAGAACTACCTTTTTGTAAGTCGCTGGTATGCATGTCATGGTTGATTCTTCAAATAAAATGGCGGCTATTAATAAAGTTTTTGTCAATCATATACATACCTTCACATCATATCGGCTTAAGGGGTTTGCAGAGCCTCTATGGTGAAGCATGAGAGCATGAGAGTAAAAAATGTATAAACATCAGTTCAACGAAGTCTCTTTTGGCATTGTTTACATCTGAGAAGTAGTCCGTAAGCAGTAGTGACAGGTTGCCAGCCTTCGACTACGTCTACGAATATTGTCTGTGCGTTGATAGGTTTGCACTAAAAGGCTAGCAGCTAGCGCATTCTATGTTGGTCGCTCAAAGTCCGCCATGGAAGAAGTTTGCATTGTCGTATTTAAAATGTATTCTGAAAAAAGGTTTCTAAGGCTTAGCCCGCGTAGCGAAATATCACCGCGCGATTTTTTTTCGGGCGGTTTGAAATCCGCGTACTAAATCTAACCGAACAGTGCGGTCAGAGGCATATACTTCCATAGCGCACAAAACATTCGTGCGAGCGCGGGGGATTCTGATTTGGTTGCGGAATTATTTTCGCGCGGTTTTTTCCGCAAGTGCGTGCAGCGTTAAACAATATCCTTATGTCACAGAATTTTGCGGGAAAAATCGCGCGTATTAATTTCGCTATGCGGGCTAACCCTAGTGCGGTGCATCGACAAACTAATAAGAGAGTTTTTTATTTAATACTGAAGTTAAAGGGCATAAACACTAACCTTTTGTATAACACGAAGACTTACATGGTCGTGAGCACATTAATTTGCCAACTAGAAGACCATTTATTTTTTTTATACATACCTATATAGCTGGAAAATTTACGTTGATGCATATCTAATAATTATTATTTAAAAAAATAAAGCTCCTACGATTCTGCAAACAATTACCTAAGATTTCTCTTCTAGAACTGCAATATGGTTTGAACAGCAAAACAGCGAATGTTCTTAGTATGCTGCTCGCATACTCAGCCTTCTTGAAGGTCTTGCTTTCTACAGAAGAAACTAATCGTTGCTTCCATTCGCTGCTACCTAAACTGGAACTCATAAAATAGCGACACATTTAAAAGTTAATTAAATCCTTGAACAAATTTTAGCAATAAAATATATAGCCAAATACCAAAACGACTGCTTACCTATTGAACCTTAAAAAATTTGGTTTCCATCGTCTGAAATTGGAAGCAACTTTAATGAAAAACCCATTAGACAATCAAACTTTATTTTAATTAAAACGGATCCATTCCTGGGCAACTTACATCTAAATAATGTGTTATAAAGCTAGAACGCATAACGCAGAGTCCATTTTAGATTTCGTCTAGACAAATAACGTCATCTTCTTCGGAGTCCGAGCCCGCAATATCCATATTGGCGACGTCGTAACTATCGGTCAGTTCAGCTTTATATTTCGCGATCTTTTCCAGAAACCGACTTTCCGAACAATCTGGCTTAAACTCTGCAGATCGAGTGGATTGTCTACCGCACAGGTAATCCAATTGGTAGTTAGTTTTCGTAATAGTCTCCGCAGACTCGAGATCTAATTCTACCTCGCAATTATACCTATTCTTTTTATCTCTGACGAAAGTTATTGGCTTCCACAGAGCGAAATTAATTTTCTTAACCCCTTGATTGGCTTGCTTGAGCCTCTCGAGGACCAGCCCGGGCTGCCCGGCGTGGTCACCAGGAACATAAAGCAGCATTTTCAAGAAGCGAGTGTTGTGATCGTCCCCGCCCAGCACTACTATGGGCTGACGATTCAATCGCCCGAAATCGGTGGACGTTAACCACCTTTTCGACGCCGAGTTTTCCGGCCAAATACCCAGGGAGTTGGGCGAACAGAAACCGTATTTGACAAAATCAGTTTTACTAGTGCCTTTCTGCTGATGGTATTTGAACAAGTGGTATATGACCATTTCTTTAATTTTCCTAGCCTGCACTAAAGTTAAAGATTTGCAACCTTTTAAGGTGAGCTTGATAATATTAGGATCTTCCTTCAAAACCGGCATAGGAGAATTTTGCGTCGCATTAATGATTTCCGATTGGTCGGTGATGGACGACTCTAACAATCCGGAATCGAAAACGTCTTTATCTACGGCGACGGCTTTAAGGAAAACATTCACTTTTTGTAGTTCGTAGCTGAGCATCATTTTGTGCTTCTCGAGGGCACGGGCGGAGGAGGGCGGCATGTCGGCGTACACTCTGGTTCCCTTCGCGTTGACGATTTTCTTGACCAGCTTCCACTTACCTATCTTAATGCCTTCCAGGTTTTGATTCTGGAGTTTGAGTTTGTCGAGGGGCTCGATGTTGCGGCACCTAGAATGGCCGGGCAGCCAGATTGCGGCGCGTTCGTACCACAGTTCCTCCTTCGTGTAAACCAGAACGCTGAAAAGTGAGAATTTGTTGAAGTCCAAATTGAGGAGCCAGTCCTTCGAAGCTTCGTCGGTCGTGTGGACCTCGTAGCGAAACGAGCTCTGCAAACCCTTCAAGGTGATATCGGGCGCCCAACCTTGGGACGTCTCCGACTCCTTGAAAATTTGAGTGATCAAAAACTTTTTCAAATAGTCCGCTTGGTTTTCTGAGAACGGTTTGAAATCATCCTTGCACAAATACAGGTTGTACCCGTCGTCTTCTTTGGGTGGTTCGACGCTGAACACTTCCTGACTAACGCCTGAATAACCCTCTTCGACTGGCTGATAAACCTGACTATGACCCACGAACATTTCTTGATTTTGTTGTGACTGATACAGATCCTGAGCGGAGAATGGCGAAGGCACCATCATAGGAGTCTGGTTTATCATCAGAGGTACCTGGTTCTGTTCGAATTGTGCTATTGCCATACCAAAAGTTGGCTGTCCAAATGATATCTCTGAAACTGTGAAAGGTTTTATTCACCGACAGAATTTATACACAAATATTTAATTTAATATGTACTTACTATAACTACATTTATTTAACACATACATTGTACGTATTAGTACTTAGTGTGCGGTGTTTACGTACCAGATTACCCATTTATTCTCATGATCATGTTGGTATATTGAGTTGTAAAACACTGTAGGTATTTAAAATAATTGTTACCGACTATAAAATATGTAACGTTATTACCTTGTTGTTTCAAGTCTGACAGTCTAGCACTCTTCTCGGGAATTTCACTATTGACGACGTCTGAAATACAACACACTTCTATATTGTTTCATATAATTAAATACAATAAAAAATACATATAGTAACTGAAACTATTGTAGCTCCACTTCCCAAGACCGAGGGAAATAAATTTTGTTGTGACTATGCTTTTAATTATTATAGACAAGTCATATCCATAATCCACATTATAGATATTGTTTATTTATTACTAAACTTGTTGCAATATTTTATGAAAATATGTGCGCATGTTTGTATCTAAAGAAATCATAAGACTATTAAATTTTTATTAAAAATATACTATTATTGGTTATAAATGCTTTAATAAATAAATAAAAGCTAACTGTGGTTTGAAAACATTTTTTATCTTACCTTGAGCTAACCTCTTCATTATTCTATGCTGTTTGGGGAAACACGACATCACATCTTCGAATATCTTGAGTTCGTCTCGGGGTCCATATTTGGCGTTGAATTTCACAATCAGTTCTATGAAAGAGATATCTTCAGTTCCAAACATGTCAAACATGATCTTGGCGATTGAAAGCTTCAGTTCGTCGTTTACGCGGCTTCTAATGTCGTCAGTCATCTCAAAATTTCCGTATTTATGCATCATTTTGTTGGCGATTTCATCTATTGCTTTATCACGCTTTACTTTGACAGCGGGCGGAACGTAGATTTTTCTCGGTTTTATATCGCGCGGCTTCCAATCCGGTTCTCGCCTGTCGTCCTTCGGTTCCTCCTGGGGGCGGTGTTCTAGATCTAGTTTGCGGTAGTCGTCTCTGTGTGAACGGTCATCTTCCCCATCTCGACGTCGCGTGAGTTCCTCTCTTTTTCTTTCAGCGCGTTTCAATTCTTCCACTTTTTGTTTAAACTCTACAGTTCTTTTGTAGATGTCTTCGAATTCTTCATCGAACTGGTCACGTGGTTGTCGAGCTTCTTTTCTATCGTCACGTCGGTTGAGATCCTCTCTCCTCGGCATTATATCGCGACTCTGCTCCGGTCTCTTTTCCCGGTAATCATCTCTTTCTGGATAAGCTTTTCTTGAGGGAACGTCTTCAGCGCGGCGATCTTTAAAGTCACCGCGATCAAATTTCGCATCGCGTGGCCCGTATCTGGATTCTCGTGCATCAAACTTGTTATCTCTAGATCCAAAATCAAGCTCGCGTGGTTCGAATTCGGGCTCCACGGGTTCGAAGGTGGGCTTGAATTTATGGTCACGTTGCTCGAATTTGGAGTCCCTTGGTGGTCCGAAATTGGCCTCCCGGGGAACAAACTTGTCTCGTGGTTCAAAGTCAGAGCTGCGCGGTTGAAACTTAGCACGATCGGGATCGAAACCACCTGCAAACTCGTTGCCGGTACGCGGTTCGTACTTAGGGTCGCGTGGTTCAAACTTTGGAGCGCGTGCATCAAATTTGGGGTCGCGTGGTTCGAACTTCGGGTCCCGCACATCGAATTTCGTATCTCGTGGTTCAAATTTAGGTCCTCGATTGTCGAACTTGCTGTCCCGTTGGTCAAACTTAGATTCTCGTGGGTCGAAATTGGGTCCACGCGGTTCAAACTTTGGGTCTCGTGGTTCGAATCGGGGCGGCTGGAATTTTGGATCACGGTCTTCAAACTTAAGATCACGAGGTCGGGGTTCCGAAGCACGAGGTTCAAACTTTGGTTCATGTTGATCAAACTTGGGGTCACGTACATCAAATCTTGTGGGTCGAGCTTCAAATTTAGGATCGCGTGGACCGAACTTTGGATCCCGTGGGTCGAATTTCGGATCTCGCGGTTCGAACTTAGGATCTCTGGGCTCAAACTTTGGCTCTCTCGGGTCAAACTTAGGATCACGTACATCATATTTTGGATCACGAGGGTCATACTTAGGGTCTCGAATATCAAACTTAGTGGTTCGAGGTTCAAACTTAGGGTCTCGTGGTTCAAACTTAGGGTCTCGTGCATCAAATTTAGGGTCTCGAACATCAAACTTAGAGTCTCGTGGATCATATTTAGGGTCTCGTGGTTCAAACTTTGGGTCTCTAGGTTCAAACTTTGGATCTCGTACATCAAATTTTGGGTCTCGAGACGTAAATTTTGGATCACGCGCATCAAATTTAGGATCACGTACGTCAAACTTAGGATCACGCGGCTCGAACTTAGGATCGCGCGGGTCAAATTTAGGGTCCCTGTTTCTTTCTTCATGCGGCTTGAAATCGTGACGTCTAGGGGAAGGCTCTCTTCTGTTCGGAGGAGGGACAGCATCTCTAGGATTGACATCTCTTCTCATTCGCATCTGTTCTTCATTATACGGGCGATGTTCGCGTCTCATAGCAGCTTCAGATTCCTCGAAAGTTCTATGGTCCCAGACGGGAACCTGTTTAGAGGCGTCAGGTTTGCTTATGGGTCTTGGATAATGGTCTTCTTGGGCCTGGCCCGGCCAAACTGGGGGCGGTGGAGCGTCAGATATCTCGGGGCTGCGTCGTTTCTCTAAGGCCCATGAGCGGCGCGGCGACCGGGGCGAAGGCGAATGTCTTCTGTACCGATCTCTGAGCGGAGACCTTTCTCTGACATCTCTACGAGTTGGCGAACCAGACTTGTGCGAGGGAGACAGTTTCTCAGGCTCTGCCCCTCTCGCTCTTCTATCGTCATCCGGTTTCTTCATCCCAGAATACCCAGCCTTGTCCTGCCAAGTAGAACCCCTCTGGTCCATCTGGCGAGGCGGATACGATACGTTTTCGTGCACGTTGGGTCGATAACCATCTGAGTACATAGCTTGATTTGCTGCCTGGAAATTGAAACTATTTTGCAAAAACGAAAAGCATTAACACAAATTAGCTTATTGTTAAGATAAGATATCCTAAAAGAAATAATCACAATGGAAATGTTTATATTTTCTTCTTCATTGCACACATTCCCTAATAAGGAAGAGCTTGTCTACACAATTTCATATTCATATCAGCTTCAAAATTCGAAATTGAACTCATTATCTTAATATTTAAAAGGTTCTTCATCATTCATTAGACGCTTCAGAAGAGTTGAAATATGTATACTTGACAGAATGATTATTAAACTCTCTAAAATTATATATTTAATTCAACGATAACTATAGTATTATGGGTTGCTGAACAGTCATGTCCTGCAGAACCAGACGCATATTATGTATTCAATACAGTCATTGTATTCATGCGTAAACTCTCTTAATTTATGTTTTATTCTGGAAACTCAATTTTTTATTCTGAATGACGTCCAACCACCACAAATAGATTTCAGAAGAGGCTGCTCATAAAGTAGATTTGTGTTGAAGGCATCACAGCAAGCTGCAAATTATTCTTGTCATTTTACCATTTCTTTCTCTTTATCCTTATACAAAATCATTTCATTTTCAAATAAGGTCATTGTCATTTCATTTGTTCTCCCTTCTTTCAATTATGGTCATACCTTTGACATAATTATGCAACAATGGCTACAAGTAGCATAATACATCCCTAGTCCTTTGTTACTGGACAGGCTTCTTCACGTCGAAATAATTATTTTTGCAGTTACTTTGAAAATATCCTAATCTCTAATTGAAATGGATTGTTGTTTTCCTCTATGTATTCTTCAAATGTTTTTGAAGTTCATAGTATTAACTTTTTAATGTTACCTACCGACGAGTTTCGGATATTCAAAAACTGCATTTTCATGTTGTTTGAACATTATGTAACAAGTCCTTCTAAAGTGGTTCCATTAAAATTACTGGATTGTTATATATTAAATAAGGCTTAGTTTTCCACTTAACCCAATAATAATCCTCTTTTGTTACTATCTATATCTTCTTTTTATTTTGTTTATATTCTTCTGGCATCGCTTGTTTCCTATATTATCTTCTGATTAGATTCTGACCACTTATATCTCGATTCAGATATTCTCTGTTGTCTTACTTATTTTAACATACTTAATAATTTGTGCTTTTTAATCTCGGTTGTTTGAGCCTGAAGGCTGACCATAATGAACATTCTGATTTTGCACCAACATTTGATAAAATAATGTAACTCTGACTTGCAGACTTGTTCCAAAGTATTCTAAATCAAAACTGGGGGAATATTCTACATTATTCCTTATTTTAAACAGTTGTCAAGAAAAATGTTTATGTTCCTGAAGTCTTCCATATTTTTCTTGTTGTCTAGATAGACAATTTCATCAGTACATATCACATCAGCAAAGTCAGCAGATTTGCATGGCAAAATAAAAAACCCTTTTGTCTCTGTCTCTTCCTTCATCCCATTCTGTGATGGAGGTGTCATTCTTTTTTACAATACTATATCTGATGACAGATTTGGTTATTTTATTCTCCCTCATAAACTTAACACTACATCTTTCCTCTTATCTTTGATCAATAAACTTTTCTAACTGCCTCCTTTATTTTATGTAACACAATCAAATTGCTTCTCTTCCAAACATATTCAGCATACATCTTAATATTTAAAACTCCTTCACTAGTACAAGCTTAGAGTAGTTGGCAATAATCTAAAATCTTCATACAAATATTTTAATCACAGAGGCTGCATCTTTATAATACCTTAGTTTTAGCAAATATTAAAGAATCTAGATATTAGCACAGCTTGACGTTTCTAATAAATTGACCTCAACCTCTTAAATAGGTTCCTCTTCGCCATCTGTTGTATTTTCCATGGCGGTATGGTGTGACCGTTTTGTTTTTTGATCCTGTAGTCTCCATTATAGTAGCGAAATTGTTCTCCTCCAGCAGCTAGGTTCGCTAATTTCACTAAGTTGCGCGAATTCTTCCGAAATAATAATTACGTATCTTGCTAGCATTTCTATGGTATTTATTTTAGTGGTGCTATTGATGAAACGAAACACTCCATGAGCTATGTCAACAGTCCACACTGTGCCCTTCTTGTTCATCAAGGGTGTGCGTTACAGCGCAATCAACTTCGCACGAGAGGCATGCCCTAGACGTATGCGCTATGGCAGATGAAAGAGTAGAACGATCTGTTATACTCATGTTGCCGTGTCGGATGGATTTCTGTGAATACTGAATGGGGTTGGCAACGCAAAATTATTTGTAGATGGCGCTTCGTACGCTTGTTCCTAAATGGCCGACGTTTGACTTACAAACAATACAAAAGAAAAAGGCGGTGTGTGTTATAATCCGGTTGTATAAATTCGAAATGGATGAAAAATCTTATTGTTCCTGGCATTATTCAAAGCTCAAGGGGGAATTGAAACGGCAGGGTGCGTCGACCAAAATCAATAGTGCTATTATAGTGTTGTAGGTAAAACATAGAATATACTTAACAAAAGAAATAGAAAAATGTCAACAAGCGCTGTCTTGCCAACAACCTGATGTTTACGGGTTGGCAAGGTTTTAGACTAAGTATATTTATGTATATTTTAGGAATAATTAAATTAAAAAAAAAAAAAACTTGTAACTGGATCTTTAGGGAATTTGTGAATCCCGTATTTTTACAGCCAATCAAGCAGCACTTGGTCATTTCAGAAAATAAAAATAATTTTATGTTTTAAACACTATTGATCTGACAGGTACAAGCGTACTCAGCTCCACAATGACAATTGCCAACCCCATTGATTCTGAAAACGTCACACATCACATCTATTCTATTTGATTGTTTGCATTGAATAGGCTCTGAAACTACTGAACGGATTTGAATGAAATTTGATACACAAATAGTAGATAGCCTGGTTATGAACATAGGATACTTTTATCCTGATATTCTCACGGGAAAGAGAAACACTCGGGTGAAACCGCGAGCGACCGCTAGTGTTTCAATAAGCTGACAGAAACTAAATTGACTACCTACGTCGAGTTCGCGTTCGTTGATCCATTCAATAATTGAATGCTGCAAACGAAAGTTGAATAGAAAGATGAAAATGAAAGGGCATAGTGTGGATATACCTGTTCTACTTGGCTCACCCTCTGTTAGAAGCTGGTTATGTGGAACTTTGGTAATAATCTATGCCTTACCTTGGAGTCCGGTTCATAAGCCGGTCGGATTTGCTTGGAGCGGGTATCCGGAAAATCTGCCTTGTCATGACGACGACTGGGCGAATACCTGTATGGACGTTTTTTATAATGTATTAATCAAAATATGTTTTTGGAAATTTTAGCTGTAAACTACCTGTGTGCGAAAAATCTAAGTCAGTTCTGCAGTTTTTGGCTGATTGAGTAACAAACACGCGAACTTCATTCCACGACCTGTTTGGCGCAAGGGTACTAACCCCACGTTCTGCGCCAGAGGTCCCGGGTTCGATCCCCGGACAAGACAAATATTTGTGTGCATGAACATGTCTATTTGTCTTGGTCTGGGTGTTTAATATTTATTTATTTTTACAAAAAAAATATTTTTTATTTATTTATCTATTTACAAAAAAAAAAGTATATAAGTATGTTTATCCGTTATCTAGTATCCATAACACAAGTTCTTCATGATACTTAACGTGGGCTAGATAATTGGTGTGATTGTATGGAAATATTTATTTATTTATTTATTTATTTAATATGGATAGAGTAAAAAATCAAGAATTACTTTAATTTCTGTGTTGCTTGTGATAGTGAAACTATAAGACACAGATTATAATTATGTAATAAACTATCTGTAAGCACATCTTAAGTTTCTTCGCGCACTCATAATTGAAATAAAACAACATCCTAACTAATATTATAAATGCGAAGTGTGTGTTTGTCCTTCCTTGACGTAACTAAGCAACCAATTGACTTGATTTTTGGCATAGAGTTAGTTGAAAGGACGAAGAGTAACAAAGGATACCTTTTATCCCGATATTTTCACGGGTACAAGAACCACGCGGGTGAACCCGCGGACGGCCGCTAGTTTACAAAAAAACTTTATTCGTCACTAAACCTTAGGAAATTTTTAATAGAAAAATATTAGAATATATTAACTCGGCCACAAGTGAATTCTCAGATGGGATTGGAACCCACGACCTTTGGAAATCCCAATGCTCTAACCACTGAGCTACCGAGACTTGCGGACCACCGTCGAAATTCTTCAATACTTTTATATTTTTAATACGCTGTGGGCCAGCGTTGTCACATCAATGCTTGCATTCGAAAGAAACATCTTTTCAGATGTTAAATGATCGATTAATATTTTTACCAATATTTTTTTATTTAAAATTTATCAAAAGTATAAAAATAGCATTGAAAAAATGCAAGATTTCAAAAAATTATAACTAAGAAATTTTCTTAAAAACTAATTATAGATCTAAGTTTCTAAGAATGGCCCACTTTTCTGCTCTGGGATCTTATCATCAACTGTAATGCGATTCATTTTAGGTTGTGAGAGTGGGATGTTGCCATACGGCGCGTACAGCGGCGTCCCACTCTTACTACCTGAAAATAACCTAAAATGAAACGCATTATAGTTCATGGTAGAAAAAATTAAATTTACCTGTCCCTCCCCGGCGAAGCCCTCTTGTGCGGCGACGCTCGCGGCGACTTGCGGAGCGGCGGCCGTCTATCGTCTGATACAACACATATACATCAATTATACTTCGTGATTTGTCCTCGATATTAGCATTATGCACAACTTGTAGTATCGCTCGTACCTGTTACCACTTAGCACATTATTTTAGAGAATTAATCTAAAAAGAAAAATTCTTGACTTCCGTTTCAATTTAAAAAAAAAATGTATCAAATTAACGACTTTTGTATTTCCGGTTGCTATTCCCGCCAAATGGCCGACCCTTCCCCAATACAACATGGCGCCAATCCTTCATTCGCTTTTTGTGCTTCACCACGAGTGCACTGTAGAATAATAGGTGTTAAAGTATTAAAAATTATTTGTTCGGAATAATGCCGAAACGTAAAAGTGAGATTTCTTTGAACTATATTGCAAAGAAGTTGAAATATTTAGAAAAGGAGGTAAAACGAAATAGACGTCGTTCTCGTCGACGTAGTGTTTCTTCTTCCAGCGAGAAATCATCAAAATCTCGATCCTCAAGCTCCGAATCGTCGACAGAGGGAGAAAAGGACACTAATTATGGTAAGTAATTCAAAATGGCGATTAATTGCAAAATTCATAAAACGCATTCGAAGCAGTTTTTGGGACTGTTTCACGCGTAATAAATCAAAGTTATTGCATTCAGAATAATCAACAGGATTATTCGCCGCAAAAACTGTATTTTGTGTTATATATCTATTGCACTCGAGATAGTCAGCAGGACTATTTCACCGCATAGATTGTAGAATGACTTGTTTTTTCTCCACATTATAATTTAGTAACTTTTCTATTGCATTCGAAATAGTTAATAGGACTATTTCATCGCAAGTTTCAATAATAAAAGTACATACTTATGTTGGGAAACCAAATATCTATTGCATTCGAGATAGTTAATAGGACTATTTCATCGCATAGATATATCTCTACAATATCCGGGTTGGACCGTTACAGATTATGACCTACCCGATTATACAAACCAACAGCATTCATTGCCGATGATAACGTCTCAAGCAGACAACCTTCAAGAAGTTTCCTCAGGGGAACCCCAACCATCCACCTCTCAGGCAGCCATCATGTTGGAACCACAGGCGAGCACCTCTCAAGGGGCTATTGAAGCGGAGCCACGGGCAACCACCTCTATGGCGGTGCTGGAGCCGCAGCTGCAAGCTACCCGTGAGGAAGACAACCTAGCGGCAGCTGATCGACAAGTGGAAGGTTTGAATCCTGATATATTACAAATCCTTGGTGTCGACCCAAATACAACAGTAGAATACGGCCCTGCTATAAACATTGAGCTTGCAAATAGATTAACCTTTATTGTTACCAATGGATTGAAAAAAGATGAACGCCAAGAATTCACTAAAAAATATTTAATCCCGGAAAATTGCCAGTCTATAGCAGCCCCTATTTTGAACGCTGAAATTAAAACGGCACTTTTAGATACCAGTTTAAAACGAGATAAAGCCTTGGAATCTCGACAAAAAAGTATATCTACGGTAATATCATGCCTAAGCCGCGCTATAACAACTCACATCGGCTCCACTGAACCAGATCATGAACTTTTACAACATTTAGTAGACGCCACACGCTTATTATGTGACGTCCAATTTAACGATTCGTCGGTGAGAAAATCCTTCGCCTCGAGCGCTCAGAGTTTAAGGAACAATTGTCCAATACAAAAATTGGAAAACATCTTTTTGGCGACAACTTGACAGAAACTTTAAAGAACGCGAAAGCCGTAAGTAAATCGGGCGCACAACTTAAAGAACAAAATATAAAAAAGGCTAATTCTGTTTCCAAGAATTTAAACTGGAAGACGACGAGCGGAACACGCAGGCAGGCACCCGTTCAGTCGACTTCACGTCGCCTGCCGATGACGCATGCTCCACCTCCAGCGGCGAGCACCTTCCATCACCGCTACGCGTACCCGCCGCCAGCGCCGCCGCCGCCGCCGCCGCGCCAGCAAGGAGCCTCATCGAGCAGGTCGTCTCGTCGGCCGCAACAGATCCGCAGGCGTTGAACACTGACGAGGTATGTTACGCAGGACGACTAGCTGATTTTATTAAACAATGGACTATGATTACCAAGGATCAAAAGTTGTTGTCGTGGGTAGAAGGTTATAAAATTAATTTTAATAAACCAGTGATGCAATGCCATCCTAATACGACTATAATTCGGTCGGAAAGCGAGAGAAAACATTATAATGATGCCGTAAATCGTTTGTTAACTATCGGTGCTATAACTGAATGTGAGCCCTGTTCTCAGCAATTTGTTTCGAAAGTGTTTCTTATTCCAAAACCAGATGGTACTATGAGATTCATTTTGAATCTAAAAGAATTAAATGCATTTATTGATACAAACCATTTCAAGATGGAGGATATTCGTACAGTTTTGAAGTTAATTTCAAAATATTGTTTTATGGCCACAATAGATTTAAAAGATGCTTACATGTTGGTAAAAATACATTCCAGCTCTCGAAAATATTTAAGGTTTTACATTGCAATGGAAAATAATATCAATAATACGTCAAAACTGTACGAATTTAAAGTACTACCATTTGGACTTTGTAGTGCTCCATATATTTTTTCTAAATTGTTAAAACCGGTAATGAAATTATTGAGGTCAAGTGGTTATACATCTTCATCTTATTTAGATGATATTTTTTTAATGGGGGCTTCTATTTCAGAGTGCCACAATAATATTACAGATACAGAACGGCTCTTAAAAGCCTTAGGATTTATTATAAATTATGATAAAAGTTCCTTGATACCTTCACAATGCTGCAAATATCTGGGGTTTATTGTCGATTCGAAATACTGGAATTTAAGTCTTCCACAAGACAAAAGGATACGTATAAAAAATGAACTTATCCAATTTTCTCGACTAAAGAAATGTAAAATCAGGAAATTCGCTCAATTAATGGGCTTATTAGTTTCTGCTTGCCCAGCCATAGAGTATGGGTGGATGCATATAAAACAATTAGAAAGATGGAAATTCATTAATTTACAAAGACACGTAGATTATGATAAGTTTATGGATGTACCAGATTCTTTGTTGCCCGACATTCATTGGTGGTTACAGGTTATAGATAACTCTGTACACCGAATTAGAGATGACACATATTGTCAAGAAATTTTCTCTGACGCCTCAACAACGGGGTGGGGCGCAGCTTGTAGAGGTGAATCCGCGAGTGGTCAGTGGTCTCTATCGGAAAAAGAGGCGCATATTAATTATTTAGAATTATTAGCTGCATTTTTTTCTTTAAAGATATTCGCGAAAGATTGCCGTAATTGTCAAATCCTTATGAGAGTGGATAATACAACAGCCGTTAGTTACATTAATCGCATGGGTGGCATACAATTCCCACATCTAACGAAAGTCACTAAGGATATATGGCAATGGTGTGAGGAACGAAAAATATACGTTACCGCATCATATATTAAATCTGCGGATAATGTAGTAGCCGATAGGGAATCTAGACGTTACCACCCTGATGCTGAATGGGAACTGTTGGATTCAGGATTCCAAAAAGTTATAACTAGGTTCGGTTTACCAGAAATAGACTTATTTGCTAGTCGAACTAATAGAAAATGTTTTTTATATGCATCCTGGCAATTGGACCCCGAAGCATTCGTCATCGATGCTTTCACTATTAATTGGAAAAACTTTTATTTTTATGCGTTTCCCCCAGTTTCCTGTATATTAAAAGCCCTTAGAAAAATAGTAAATGATAAGGCTAGAGGTATAGTGATGGTTCCGTTATGGCCATCCCAACCGTGATATCCTTTGTTTACAAGTTTGATAATATCTGAAGTTATAGAATTTAACTGTAACTATTTTACTATTCCTAATTCCAGCGGAAGGAACATTCGAACGACAACTACCCTGGTTGCCGCGGTATTATCAGGACAGCAATGTTAAAGAAAGGTGTACCTTCTACAGCTATAGACATTTTAATAGCCTCTCTATCAGATAATACGATTAAACAATATAATGTTTGTATGAAGAAATGGTTCTATTACTCGATAAATAATAATATAAATTTATATCAACCGTCGATAGGTTCTATATTAAGTTTCCTGACAGAAGTTTATGAGACAGGGCAACAGTATTGTACTATTAATAATTACAGATCAGCAATGTCATTAATTTTAGGATCAATAATGCATAATGATTTAATCTCAAGATTTTGTAAGGGTGTTTATAGACTACGACCTACATTACCCAAGTATAATGTGACATGGGATGTGAATGTGGTTTTGGATTATTTAGCCTCATTAGTTCCTCATGATCAAATAACTTTGGAACAGTTGACAAAAAAGTGTTGTACATTGATTGCCTTAGTTACAGCCCACAGAGTTCAAACTATATCAAAAATTAATGTGAAAAATATTATTTTTAATGAACATAACTTATGTATTAAAATAACAGATATTATAAAAACTTCTCGTCCTGGTTCTGCTCAACCCATTTTACACTTACCGTTCTATAATGAAAAACCTCAAATATGCCCAGCAAAAACACTGATTTCATATTTGGAAATAACGAGAAATATTAGAAGATGTGATAATTTATTTATTTCTTTCCGTAAGCCACATAATTCTGTTACTTCGCAGACGATAAGCAGATGGCTGAAATGTATAATGGAAGATAGTGGAGTCGACGTGACTATCTTCACCGGCCATAGCATGCGACATGCGTCGACATCCATGGCATTAAAGCGAGGAGTTAATGTAGACCTCATACGTAACACGGCGGGATGGTCAGGTAACTCCACTATCTTCGCTAGATATTATAATCGAGAAATTATAAATGGTGATTTGTCTGAGTTTGCCAAATCAATACTGCATGCAAAAGATTAAAAAATAATGTTTTCTTGGTTTTTTGTTATCTTTATTTTTTAAATAAAATTTTGTATTAAAATAGAACTATCTATTTGATTTATCATGATATTTCCCGTTAACTGTTTTCTCTAAACATCTACAAGTTGTGCATAATGCTAATATCGAGGACGAATCACGAAGTATAATTGATGATTAAACGAACTTACCTGTTCGTGAAGTTCAATCACAATTATACGAGGGATTCGTCCGAAGATATTAGCAGGTGGTCCCACCCTCCCTATGGATTTTTGTAAACTACAATAATCACCCTTACGGAAAATATCATTTCTATTTATTTTATGTTTTTCTCTAAACTAAATGAAGGATTGGCGCCATGTTGTATTGGGGAAGGGTCGGCCATTTGGCGGGAATAGCAACCGGAAATACAAAAGTCGTTAATTTGATACATTTTTTTTTTAAATTGAAACGGAAGTCAAGAATTTTTCTTTTTAGATTAATTCTCTAAAATAATGTGCTAAGTGGTAACAGGTACGAGCGATACTACAAGTTGTGCATAATGCTAATATCTTCGGACGAATCCCTCGTATAATTGTGATTGAACTTCACGAACAGGTAAGTTCGTTTAATCATCAATTATTTTTACTGTACCAGCTTTTGCCCGCGACTTCGTTCGCGTGATTAAGATACTTGTTCATTTATTACATTTATCACGGATTACCATATACCTATTTCTATTCCATGCTCACCTATCCTTTGATGGATCAGAGTCTGTTTGCTTGGTTAGGGAATACCTAAAAGTACATATAATAGAATAAACGCATATTTAAATATTCCCATAAAAAAATCATATAAAACTGGAACACCCTGTAGCACATTTTACAAAGGGAATTTCCCAAAACTTTTAATGCTCACCCTTACTTAATTTAGTCGTGTTTCCAGGAGACCAGGTTTTTCTCCCAGGAAATATTTATGCGCATTAATAGTTTCAACTTGATTTATTACATGGCGGCTAAGACTTGACGGGGCGACTACGTGAGATAAAAGTTCTACTAAAACACTTACTTGGCGACGCTCTTCTTCCAGGAGACATTCTCTTCCCAGGAGACATTCTTCTTCCAGGAGACATTCTCTTCCCAGGAGACATTCTTCTTCCAGGAGACATTCTTCTTCCAGGAGACATTCTTCTCCCAGGCGACATCCTTCTCCCAGGAGAGATCCTCCTCCCAGGGGACGGTCTCCTTTCTGGAGGTCTCAAAGCCCCTCCCATCCTGTGGGGCGACACTCTTCTATCGTGGGGAGACGGCCTATTGTCATGCGAGCCTTGGGGCAGAGCCCTATCTGGAACTAGCCGCTTGTCACCACCATCGAATGGAGGCCCGTCAGGCTTGACGAATTGGGGCTTGGGTTGTTGCATCTTGGGATGAAAAGTTTATGTTTTAGGTAAAAATTATATTTTTTTAGTTCAGTAATAGGCTGATATGCATTATATGCACTTGTGACAGAGAAGCTACGGTATCTGCTAGCATAGCTAAGTCTTGAAACTTATTGTATATTTAAAAAGAGAAAAACCCTACAAATACACAAGTAATTTTGCAACAACATAAAAGTTGTGTTTAAGATTCCTTCGTAAAAATAGCATTCTATGCAAAAATAAAATAAAAAACGTAGTTAACATTCGGTTTGGGCACAGATTACTTTTTAGGTTCACAAAAGATCTCCTTTCAGGCAAAAAAAAAATTAGAAACGATGCAATAAGTAGTGTACGCATACTAAAATAATGATAACAAACAACAAGTGAGGATATATGAAATGACAAAAGGCCTTTTCATTTACATTGTAGAAAGGAAAATACACTTACAAGTTTATTCCAAGGCACAGGTTGTAAAGATCCTTGAGTTGGGTACCCCTGTTGAGGTCCATCAAACTGATTCAGACCCTGAAAATAATCGTTTTGATAAATGAAATGTGGCTATCTTAATTCTCAGCATAGAGGAAGACTTATTATTTTGATGGGGGGATGCCAGTGAAGTCGATCAGTCTCCATAGTTGGAAATATTTCACCCATAGAGGAAGACTTTAGGCATTCATTTCTTTTAACTTAGGAAAGAGCTATCTTCTAACAGACACACACAGACACAATCACACACACTGAAAATTAAATACATAATGGCTAATAACATGACAAGAAGCTTATATATACCGGTTTGTTCTGTTCATACTTCTGCTCCTGGTACCGGCTGGTTTGTATGGGATCCTTCACGATTTCAACGTTGCGCAGTACGTGTGTGCGGTCTGAGCGGTGTTGTGGTGTTGTCTACGGGCAAACAAACCTCATTAAACTATGCCGGTATCGTAGTTCCGCATTCTGCCGCGAACCGCATTTAGCCTATTAACTGATTGATAAGCACTACCACTGATTAAGTGATTTGATTGAAGTATTGGTTTTCAGTTAGTTGGTTTTTAGGGTTTTGTAGCCTAATGGCAAAAAAACGAAACCCTTATAGATTCGTCATGTCCAATGTATGTCACAGCCACTTTATTCCAAAACTATGAGGATTAAAAAGTGGAAAATTGGTAGGTAGATGTATTCTGGAAACCGCTTTACGGTTTTTACACAAAAATAAAAAATATATATTAAGGGGGGGCTCCCCGATACCCCATGGAACTGAAACTAATTTATTTTTTTCATCAAACCTATACGTGTGGGGTATCTATAGATAGGTCTTTAAAAATTACATTGAGGTTTCTAAAACTATTTTATTTTCAAAGTCAATGTTTGAAAGGTGTACACTTCCAAAGTGGCAAAATTAGTGTCAGACCTAAATACAAGTTGGACAGACTAAAAATTTTGACCTCCGTCATATAGACAGAAATTATCATATAATACACATCCTACTTATCCATCAATAAGTAAAGGCTGTGTTTCAGCAATGCATACATTAAAAAGATTGGTAAAGATGAAAACACAACTTACAACAACTGGTGCTTTAGGTTTTTGTGCAAATCCAAATCCTTGGTCTGGTCCACTCCTGTTCTGGTTATACGGCCCGGATTGGCCGAACGGCTTGTTTCCAGACCCTTGCCCCATAGGAGCCTGTTGCTGAAAAAGTTCATTTATATGATTTTAGATTTTTTGCATTATTCATTGCTATTTTTATACTTATGATAACTTGGCCACAAGTGATTTCCCAGATGGATCCCATCTGATTTGGCCGGATCTGAACTGGCCAGGATGATTTTACCCAATATTTTTCTATTTAAAATTTATCATAAATGTTCATTCAGGTTTTAGTCACATTATTACGGCAAAATTAATAGTTGGAAAATTGCATCCTAAAATATTTTCTATCATATTTTCTCATAACACATTTCAAATTGATTTCTATATACAGTGGAGTGCTGTTAATATGCAAACCTTAGATATAACAGATATAAGTAATCGAAAATGCATTTATTAAATTAATATTTATATTTTATGATTTTTTAATTTTTGCATTTTCAATGCTAATTTTATACTTATGACTGGTCTCGGTAGCTCAGCGGTTAGAGCATTGGACCGGATTTCCAAAGGTCGCGGGTTCGATTCCCGTCTGAGAATTCACTTGTGGCTGAGTTAATTTTTTCCAATATTTTTCTATTTAAAATTGACCATAAGTATTAATATTTATATTTATTGCATATAGGGCATAATGAACATAATTTAGGTAAAAATGACAAAACGTTTTATGACCCAAAGGTAGTTATTATTTCTGATTTTTATGACTAATAGGGTTAGGGGTTCTGATGAAGACAACAGGGTATTGTCTTAATATGATAGTATGATAATAGGCCAAGAAGAAACATACCTGTGTTTGAAATTGATTAGGCCTTTGTTGGTAATCAAAATTGTTTTGTCGCATTTGGTTTTGAGGTTGTTGGTTACCCCACAAGTTATTCTGCGGGGCTTGAGGCCCGGTATTCCAAGGATTTTGAGAATGGGGCTGGTTCTGGTTACCATACTGTTGGTTACCAAAGTTGCCAGCTTGGTTGCCATAGTGGCCAGGTTGGTTACCAAAGTTGCCATGCTGATTTGACCCCCCCATATATCCCTGATCAAAATTGCTTTGTTGGTTGGGAGGCTGAAAAATGAAATATCAAAATGTTATAAAATAGATCATCACCCTAAGGTGACTGGTAGAGAATGCCCGAGACATTAAGTCCACCTTTTTACAATTGGTGAGAATTAAATAAAGAAATAAATAAAATAAACAGCAGAAAATACCATATTAGAGCAAAAAGGTGCAATTTATTTAAATTATGGGAAAATGTTCTTAGCAACTTTTCCTTAATTTTATTGCCATATTAGACAATTTGTGGCAAATATGTACATTTATCTAATTCTGAGAAAATGATATTAACCACTTTATCATGCATGATGCTGTCTTACTTACCCCGCTAACATGTGAGCAAAACAATAATATGTTATCAAGCTATATGTGTCGAGGTAGGTAGGGCTACTGAACCGACAAAGGTATTTAATAGTAATGGTAAATAATCATTTTTATTTACCTTAAAGAACGTCCAGACAAATAACAAATACAAACGTTCCGAATTAGGGATGGAACCCAATAGCCCTAATGCACTAGGCACTCTTAGGCAGCATTGATACCAAACAATGCCTTAGGGGCATTGAAACTAATTATGGATGTAAAATAACTATGATCTTACCGCTTTTCCTACAGGCAGTACTCTCAAGATATTCCCATTCATGCGATAACCATTTAGAGATTTACACAAGTGAGCTCCCTCGCCCTCGTCCGCCACACCTATGCGCACTTTCTTACTGCCGTCTATATCTCCCACTAAGTTATCCAATATAAAGTCCGATAAATTGCATTCTTGTTTTATAAGCGTCTTCAAATCATGGTATTTAACCTGAAATAAAAGGATGCGTTGTATCAAAGAACCTTCCATGAAACATCGACTACCTACCGTACAATACAACAAACTTACCATCGCAGGAAGTCCGTGAATTGTTAGCATCATCTTGGTGCCGTTTATGAACGTAGTATATAATTAACTAAGAAAATTCAGTGGATAATCAAAATTAATCATTTTATATTGGAAATAAATTCACGCAAATCCAACCCAATTTTCTGCAAATTGTTTTTTTTTTTTTTTTTACTATCAATAGACTAGATACATAAAAAAACATAATATGACGGACTAGAGTAAGCGCCACGAAGGAAGTCCCGCGGAATATTATAGAGTCCTTACTAAATAATGTCCTTAAAGTTACAGTCCATAGTTTAACAGCCGTTTTTATGTCTATGATAAGTTAATGTCAGTTTTGATTTGTTCTCTTTTAATTCTATATCTGTCTTTCATTGTATTTTTTCCATGTCGATTTAAATAAACTAAATGCTAACTCTCATCTCGGTAATTACATGAACGGCGGGAACCGTCTAAGGAAAGGGGGCAACAAAAGGAAAACAGAATTAATTAGAAAGAGAGAATATTATCTAGAGAGTGAGATAACGATACATACAGTTTTGCAGTTTAGTTAGAAGTTTGCTTGAAGTCAGAATGTTGGCTCAAGTTAAACTTATATTATTATACCATAGAAGACAGGGCCGGTAAAATATTTTATAAAAAATAATAATTTGTCAATTATATGTGTTTCTAAAACACACAGCGCTGGATGAAGAAGCGCGTTCTAGATTACCGAATAAATACCTAGTTTATCTTCATATAAACATTTTCTTTCACTTACCACTAGGCTGAATGATCTGCCATACCTTTGTCATGAAGCTCTCATTCGACGAACGTCAATGTCACTTGTCATAGCGTTTTTTAGATTTTACCGGTAACATGCAAAATTTTTCATTTACCAAAAAAATTGTGTAAAATACAGTTTTTTCACCTATTGTGAAGTTAAAACTAAGAATATTTACTGCGAAACAGACCGGTGGGTAAGTTTTTACCTATAAGTTGACGAAAACGGCGAGATGGTGCATCGGTAGAAGTGCGTGTTTCGCGCACTATCGTCGATTTTTTCTTCCTCATCAGGTGATGAAGAAGGATTCACAGCTCCTTAGTCAAACAAACGATAGTAATGGAACTGAAACAGAGCACCCTCACATCTCGCCATTTAGTCAAAAGCATCAGACTTTTTGTGAATATTCTAAACAGAGTGATAGCATCACTTTATCTAAACCGACATACGGTTTTCCATAAATTCCAAGTTCGGAATCACAATTATTGTTCAATCCAGATAGTTCAAAAGACAGTTTTGAAGGAAAGTAACAGACCAAGTTAAACAAGTTGTCCAGAAACTTATGGTGAGGTTGAAAAAGGTACTTAAATTAATGTATTAATGATTTGTAAACAATCTTTGCAAGGAATCAAAATAGTTTGAGACTTTATTCTGGTACCTCGAGCTTCAAGGCCTTTAAAAAGCAAAACAGTTGTCATTTAAGAATACCTATGTGGGCTCAGTTGACTGGTATAATAAGTAACTATTGCTAAATTAGAGCATTGCGAGCGGTTAAAATAATCTTGTACTCAGTTAGCCGGTAGCTTAGGTAATTGAGTTAACTAAAGCCTAATTAAACCACTAACAGTTTTAACTGGTCTATCAGTGGGTCACAAACCTATTTGGTTATCGCCCTCTTTGAGAAAGACTGAAAACATGCCTCATAGTTCCACAGGAATTTATTTGGTGACTAAAAGCCACACAGAACACAAAGTCTGAATGCATCTCTTGGTAACAGTTGGACTGCATTGTTTATTGAAAAAGGAAGTTGCCTTTCAGGGAAATGGTCCGCATAAAGAGATATTGAATTAATACATATTTGTGGCTTGTGAATCTCAAAGGGCTTGCAGTGTACACTACTAACCAAAACAGGCTTGAATCTGCAGTATGCGCTCAAACTCATCCAGTTGGATAACCAAATTGTTCCAGGCCCACCTCCGGAACGAGGGTGGTATTCGGTCAATCGCCTTTACTCAAAGTAATAGTAGAGCTTATCAGAACATCCAAACAGCTCATTATCACGCTATTGGCAGCGTACCTCTCGGGGGGGTACTACGGCACTGCCGACCGCCTATCACTAAGAAAGCCCGTGCCGGAATGGCACTGTCGCCCCAGGCCTCGGAGGCTATAATCAAAATAGGGGTGTCCCAAAGGTGGACGTATTAGTGTGATCGCGTCATAAGAAACCGCCATTGTTTTCCAAAAGCCTTTGCCTGACATGGCTCAGTATTATTCCAAGATACAAAGAACAAAGTTCTAAGATACCTAAACATGGCTTGGTGCACATTTGTAGTTAGTAGCACCACAGTATTTTTGGCTGGCGAGGCGATGACCCTAAAAGAACGGATTGATAGTGATACAGGATCTTCAGACCAACTTGATAAATGTCACAATGGGCATTAACCCACCTGTAATAGAGCTTTTTCCATAAAAAGTATGGGGGGGTGGATAATAAAATAGCCCATTGATTTAAACATGAGAAAGACCTTCTGTGAGTCCCAGCATGACTCAAAATTAACAATAAGTTGTTAAATGGTTATTATGCAATTATAAATTTGTGTGCAGGCATTTATAAATAATCTGTTAGAGCTCCCATCATGAGATGGATCAATGTAAGAACCACAAAGCAATAACATATTATTAAGAGATAAGTGATAGCAAGGTGTCTTGCAGAAGTTTATTTATGTATCGGAAACAAACAATATTTTGTGTATGTATACACATAAGAAACAAATGACTAAGCTCAATCAAGTCTGCAAAGAATACTAATTATAAATGGCAAACAAAGTATTTGTATTTCTAACGGTTGTAGTTATTGATAACTTAAGTAAACAAGAAATAGAAACAAAAAATCAAATCACCTTCAATTTTATTGACCAATAGTTTTAAATAATTATTAGAATCATTAAACTTAACAGAATTCAAGTATTTAGACATAAAAATAGAACAAAAATAATAATAACATTTTGATAATCATTTCAATAGATTGAGTTGACCTATTTTCTCTAAGGAAAGATATAAACTTTGATCAAATTGTCCAAGAATTTGATTGTCTTATTATACAATGTTACATACTCTATTTACAATTGAGTCAGCAGCATCGTTGTAGTATCCAAATTATTTTTTTCTAGAACTAATTCAGAAACAATGAAATGAAAGAAGAACAATTCTATTGTACAATTAACAATCATGTATAGATGTATATATATATATATATATATATATATATATATATATATATATATATATATATATATATATATATATATATATATATATATATATATATATATATAACAATATTTTTTATTAACTATCTGGTTAGTGTGTGCTCTATATAGAGAACACTTTGGCGGCGTACCTCTCGGGGGGGTACTACGGCACTGCCGACCGCCTATCATTAAGACAGCCCGTGCCGGGATGGCAGGGCTGTCGGCTCAAACCTCAACAATTGACGTATAGGTAGGTACTCCAAAATGTACCTGACAAAATAATTTAAAAAGGGGTAAGTAAGTTCAATAGGGTTAAAAAGTTTGTATCGATTCTCATAATAAATCCTAGCAGGTAGGTAAGCTCTTGTGGCTCATATACCTACATTCGATATGATTATTAAGTGATAAATTGTATCGCGAATTAAACCAAATCTCTCATTCCAGTAAAATGAGATAAAGGTTATTTTCTAAGATAAAAACTGTAAGGGAATAAATTATAACACAATACTGTTTCACCCTCAAATAAAAGGGATTGTTTACTTACACAATAAGTGTCAAAAATAGCTTCTAAATGGAGTAATGCAGTATTTTGAGATTCAGAAGATAGTTTGACTTTCGCACAAATCTTTTACATAAATATGCAATTTCCAGGATTGCATAGCAGATTACAGTCAATTAATGTTCTGTTTCTGTAATTAATGAGGTATATCAAAAATCTTTTTTATACATACTTCTCCCTGTAGCCCTAGCACGAGTGACTTTTATCGAAGCTCGTAGCTCGGTAACGTGTCACTGGCACGCTCAGCTTAGCAGGGTAAGCAAGACAAATCAGATCATATTGTCACGTGATATATCAGTGTTCATGCTAGTGGGCCTGACGCCAGATATGCTCTTGTGGGTTTGGCGGAGCATCAAAGGGTGCAGCTTGAGAGTTCAAAGTGTACCTATAAACTTCAGTGTTATAGCCTCACATAAACAACGCAACATTTGCTACTAAGTGGGGTATATAATGTAGTAACTATAGTGACAGTTTGTCACCACATCACCTACAATAGTTTTATAAGATGCCTTTTCCATTTACAGGCTTCTGTTCTGGTTTCTGGCTATTAGCTGCACTGGAAGGCAGAAGCTGGCACTTGCTGTCTTTATCGTTTTGCTCCCCGTCTAGCATATGGGAAAAACACTTTTTCATACATCAAGGGTTAAAATAAGAAGCTACCTCCTCGAAAGCCCAACAAAACCTGTTAAATTATCTTTCTGAACTACAGAACTTTCAAACCAATTACCAATTTCAGACCTATTGTTTGAAAGGAGAACAGCAATAATACAACTGTTGGCCTCTGGAAGGAGAGTATGATCTCACCTTAATAGAACTTAAGATATATATAATATATATATATAGTGATGTGCAGAAGGTGCTTTGCTTTTATCTAGTTTTGGGTGTAAGATGGATAAATCTAGAAGAAGTTGTTGGTTAAAAGAACATCTAGAGAGTTCATAAGTCCAGTTCTGTATAGAAAAATAATAATAATAAGTACTGTTATTTCACTTCTGCGGTGGACAACCCAGCTACAGGCACCATGATTGGATGGATAAGATCAGTTTTTGAGAAGGAATAATAAGTCTTTAATGGAGTTTTCAATGGAGAATACATTATGTTCAGCTATAGCATAAGAAAGTTGGACCGAAAACCCTTCTACTGAGAATATGAGTAAACAGGTTCCGATTCAGATACAGGTAGTAGAAACCTTTTATTAAGTCAATAATTTTTGTAATGTTAAATTTCAAGTAAGTAAATAGTTTACCGCAAGGTCTAACTGATCTGAAGTGTTTTGATCTAACGATTATTTATTTTATTTTACAAAGGTACAATTCCAGGTTAATTGGAAGAAAATACCTACAAGGGGATTTTTGTTATTTAAGTTATTATTCTGTAGAAAGTTTAGATATGCTGATACCTTTTATATTGAATAAGTAACAATTTTGAAATTCATTATCTTGGTTGTATATATTATCACTGAGAATAATTTTAATCACATAGCGTTTATCTTTCTTTCACCAGCAGATATCAAACAGGTCTTCATCCAGCGCTGTGTGTTTTAGAAACACATATAATATTACTGTTTTGCATTCCAACAAAACAGATATTATGTGTGTGAGAAAACACACAGCGCTGAGCAAGTTGCTTGCTGGTGAAGACACTATGACAAGTGACATTGACGTTCGTCGAATGAGAGCTTCATGACAAAGGTATGGCAGATCATTCAGCCTAGTGGTAAGTGAAAGAAAATGTTTATATGAAGATAAACTAGGTATTTATTCGGTAATCTAGAACGCGCTTCTTCATCCAGCGCTGTGTGTTTTCTCACACACATAATATCTGTTTTGTTGGAATGCAAAACAGTAATATTTTGTTTCTGAAGGCTCCAGCAGGGCTAACCATGGGCTAACATGCGCGACCATGAGAAAATTCGAGATGGGATGAGAAAAATTGTGAATCTCGATAATTTTCTCGCAATTCGCAACATACGCGCCACGAGAGAGAATCATCACGTCGTGAGATATCCCTTTCATGACGAAACGTCAAGTTTTATTTTTAAATGAAAACACTGATAATTATTTGTGTCTATGGTGACTAAAACCACCCACACACAACAAATTGAACGAATGAAATGTTAAGCAAGGCCAATAGTCTTGTTGTCAAATTAATTAAATTAAAAAATAAAAATGTTTCTTCTCTTTTGCGATTATTAATAATGACAAAGATAGCACTATTGTCAAATTTTAAACCGGTTTCTTCACCGAAACGTCACATTCACATGTGGTCATTCTTGTCTGAAGTCCGGTCCGGCTGTGGTTTTGGTTTATTTTGATTTAGGTAGTTGTTATATTTTAACGAACTAAGTTGTAATTGTCCGTATTTTTAGGTTTTTTAGGGTTTTTTGATTTTCCCGACGTTTCGGCACCTTTACAGCTGCCGTGGTTACGGGATGTATGAATTGTTATTTTAATTCTTTATTATTAAGAAAAGAGAAAACTAAAGACTACTGGCATTCACAAATTGGGAGGACCTTCGAAGAAAGAAGCTGCCAAGAAAACTTCGAAAGCGGGCCGACCTCCACCTTTATAAAGAAATTAAGAATGTTGTCTCCACCTTTACTTTTTTATATTTATTTATCTACAAAAAGAGCTAACCGTATCTTTGGGTATTGCAGTGCGTGATTTGGGTTGAGACTTTAATTTATGGATAATAGGGTCCCAAGCTGGTGGAATCTTCCATCCATCATCTCTATTGAAGTTTGGGTATTTGGTGATTTCAATAGCCTCATGCAGCATTCTGGGGACAAATTTTTGTTCCCTGGCAAGGATCTGTGGCTTATCAAACCTGATGTAGTGGGTGGGTCCCTCAAAAGCATGTTCACACACTGCAGACTTGTTATCGCGCCTATTTTTCACGTCAGCTACATGTTGTCTAACGCGGGTCCCTAAGCTTCTCTTTGTCTGAAGAGCATAAAAAAAAATCATCATCCCGGGAAAATAAAAAAAAACCCCTAAAAAACCTAAAAATACGGACAATTACAACTTAGTTCGTGGAAATATAGCGCGTTTGATATCCGTAAAAGTTGTTTTATTTTAATGAACAGTGCGCGCCAAAACATAAGATGTACGTATTAGGTAGTTGTATTTACTTTAAAATGGCATTTCAAAAGAAAACGTAAGTAAGTATATAATTATATTCGTTAGTTCTTGATAGTATAGTTTGGTATTTGTAATTGTATGATTGCTCGCATTTAATATTTATATTCGTAATCTTAGTACATTCGTATACTAAGTATTGTACCTATTGTTTCAGCATCAGAAGTAACAAGGCACAGATAACGTATCTGTGCCAGTATATGGCAGAACATAGGCCATAGGCTTTGTGATCCGCCACAGCGACTGGAACTCGCTGTCGCGAAGATCGAAAGGGTCGCAGACGTCTCGTATGTGCTTCCTTTCGATCCGCTTATTCCACCTCTCTTCATATATAGTTAATAAGTAATTGTAATACGGCACTGCCACTTTTTGCAACACTTTTTACGTTTCTCCAGCTATCTCTTCGAACAGAATGATCGACGACAAATAAATCGAAACTAAATGTTAAAACTCGATTATTTATGAGAAAATATGGCGCGTATGTTGCAGTTTAAAAAGAAAATTTCTCGAAGTCTACGTGTGACAGAACGACATGACAAAATGTAGTGCAATGTTACCGACAGTCGAGAAGTAGAGATATGTCATCTCACCACGAGAAAATGGCGTGAGAAAATTATCTCGTGACGTGCATGTTAGCCCTGCGTACACGTTGGCCGAGCGCGCTCGGCGAATGTGCTCGGCAGATTTTCGTGGTGCTGTTCACACGTTGGCCTGTTTCATTCTGCGTTGGTCGCTACCCGCTATATGAAGATGGACGCTAGGGCGATCGCAGCCGCTGCAATATACTTGTACAGCGCTTTCAAATTTTATTTACATGTGCACCAGGGAAGAGTGATTAAAAAAAGATGGCGCAAAAGAAGATGGTGGATGATAAGTATTCATCGAAACAGAACAAGGTAAAATAAACGTTTAAATTGTTACTATCTTATTTTGAATGTGTGTACTTCTAGAGTACTCTGCTATTATGTATTAGGTACAGTCAGCAACAGGTCAAGCTATACATTTCCTGTCATGTTGCCTAGTTCTGTTGCCAAGAAATGTCATTTGGTCAGAGCGAGTGATAAAACGGAAATGGGTCAATTTGACGTGTTGCTTATGGTACTACTTACTAATCTACATAATTATTATTATTAACCATTTTAGGGAGACCATGAACAACCAACTTGCCGAGCTCCTAGCAGAACCATCTGGAGAGTTTGAAAACTTCGTTCGATTGTCACTTACCGACTTTGAATACCTCATACAAAAAGTTTCCCCAATCGTTTCGAAAAAGGACACAGACTGGAGGGAAGCTATACCAGTAAAAATACGGCTTGCAGTGACATTAAGATTCCTAGCTACCGGGGACAGTTACAGGAGTCTGCACTATCTATTTAAAATAACAAGCCCGCTTATCTCACGCATAGTGATTGAAGTCTGTTTAGCACTCAATGAAGTATTAAAAGACATGATTAGGGTATGTAAAAAAAGATTTTATTTTAAATTAATTATTTATTTCAAGATATTACTTTTGTTTTTTTTTATGCATCTGTATATGCTTGATAAAGAATATTTTGTAATGGAGTTGAGTTAGTTTCTGAAGAATTGTACCCTTCGCATATATAACTGTGATCAGTCATAGCATGTCGAGATACTTCTGGCATACTAATTATAACAGGCTGTTCTTGTGACGGTGGATGGGTTGGATTGGGTGAAGATAGTGTCGTGTGTATTTGTACTGGGGCTAAAACTTCATTGGAAATAATTTTAACTCGTCGAGGTAGTAGTTGATTAGGAACAAATGTAGAAGGTGGTGTAGTTGCTGAAGATGGTCTGTTTTGAGGCGAAGGAGGCGGAGGCGGCGAGCATGACCATTCAGATCGGTATGAACTTTGAGAAGAGGATGGACGAATGACGTATGAATTTTTACTAATCGTTTGTGCTTTTCGACGTCTGTTTAACAACATATTATCTATATCCAACATAATTTCTTCTCTTTCAATCTCTGTATATTTCCTAAGTTTTATTGCAAGAAGTTTACCATATAATTCGCATGGATCATCTTCTCGTGTTGAAAAATCTTTAGTAAGGACTTGATTTAAAGTGTTGAAAGCATTTGACATCTCCCTGCTAGCCTCTGCTTATTCTGGCGGATTTTTGAAACGGCGCCTTATAACTGGAACTGTTCCTGTATTACTGTTACTCCCAGCTACAGAGTTGTTTTCTTGACTATCGTCTTGTTCAGCTAGAGCCTCTTCTACAGAACGTGTCGATGATGAGGCCTATAAAATAATTACTGATTAAAAACTTTTTTTTCAGATGCCTGAAACTGCAGACGAATGGGTTTACAAGTCAGAAGGATTTATGTTCCCCCATTGCCTTGGCGCTATAGATGGCAAGCACTTAACTATCCAATCACCGGCAAAGAGTGCGTCTGACTATATTAACTATAAAGGCAGCTTCAGCATTGTTCTACTAGCTCTAGTGGATAGTAATTATTGTTTTATGTTTGCCGATGTAGGATGTAAAGGTCGGATAAGTGATGGTGGCGTATTTAATCAAAGTGTTTTATGTCAAAACTATCATATGGTAGTATTAATTTACCACCTCCTAGCCCACTTCCGGGTGGCGATAATAATATTAATTTCGTATTTTTATGAGATGGAGCATTTGCGCTCAGTAGCCACATAATGAAACCTTTTCCAGGCCACCACGCCCTAGGATCCCCGGAAAGAATATTTAACCAGCAATTGTCTCGTTCTTGTGTAAAAGTAGAAAATACTTTCGGCATCCTATCCAACAGGTTTCGAATTTTTAAAAAAGCTATAGCTCTGGAAACCCCTTTACGAGCCTCTATTATTTCAATGTCTTGTCTACTTTTACATAACTTTTTGAGATACAGTAGTTCATCTCGAAATATTTATACACCCCCAGGTTCATTTGATACTTACATTAACGGGGAAGTAGTACGACCAGGTTCATGGAGAAGCGAAAATAGAGATAGTGCTTTGTTGCCATTACAGAATGTGCCACGTAGACCTACGCAAACAGCAACTCAGATACGGTCTGATTTTATGAATTATTTTTGTAGAAACAGAATATAAATAATTAAAATTTTTGATAATAAAGATGTTGTTTTACTTACATTGTTACCCACTGTATTAATTAGGCTGGAACATTCATACACATCATTCAAAAAGTTGTCCATAGGCTCGTAGAATGGCCAAATAGGGTTATAATGCTCATCTTCACCCATGCCGGATTTAATGGACTGGATTTTCTTCTTGCGATGTATTCTGTATGTAGCCATTAATGACTCTTTTTTTTTTTAATTCAGTGACTGGAATATTCATATTATCTGCTATTCTACTCCAAGCATCATTAACCTGAAATGAAAAAAATATTTGGTGGGTATACTTACAGACTAGCAGACCCGCGTAACTTAGTCCGCGTCAATAAGATAATGCCACCATATTGTATTTATAGGTAATTATAGAATTTAATTATAAAAAAAACAACAAAATGATTTGAATACCATTTAGATCATATTTTTTTAAATCAGTCCAGTAGTTTTTATGTTTATTCGTTACAAACATATAAAAATACAAATCTTTCCTCTTTAAAAGATTAGTAGACCACAATAGAACGTCCAATAATATTTCAAGAAGTTTCAATAACCCATAAATATTGACATGAACAACTGTAACTATTATAGATTATTATAATATTACTAGCTGACCCGTGCCCACTTCGCTGTGCGTTTTTTTTTCAAAATAAAAGCTAACCTAAACGTATCAAAAAGTAAGCTACATCATCTCTGAGTAGGTAACACAAACTCAGGGATATAATTATTATTAGGTACTTACACTGAAATCGCAACTAAACATGTATTACTAAATATAGTTAATGGCAGGTATACACTTTGATTAGTCAAGTGCCAAGTGTTTAGTGTTAAGTGTGTAGAGTGATTAGTGTTAAGTGATTAGTGATGTCCTATACTGTTTAGTAGGCGGTGTTTAGTTCATTTAAAAAAAAAATAGACGACATTTTGCCTGTATACTTTGATTAGTAATAAATGATTGTTTTTATATTCAGGACATTTTACATTATATAAACACGCATGTTGAACATACAACTCCACAAATTTATGGGTTACGGATTCGAACCACCTAGTAGATTTTTTTAAAAATATTTTTATCAATCACAACAACAGGAGAAACGAACACGAGACTTTGTTGATTTAAACTAAACACTTAACAGTCACGTCCAGACGTGTTTAGTTCGTGTTTAGAGCAAGTGAGGGGTGAAGGCGGGACGCGCGGGAGGTGCTACTCGCAGAAAAAATAGAATGCGCTGTAAATACTGTACTTCGCTAAGCACTATACACTTAACACTAAACAGAAACTGTCGAAACGTGTTTTTAGCTAAACACTTAACACTAAACATGCCACTCGCACTAATCACTAATCAAAGTGTATACCAGCCATAAGTTAGGCAGGTAAGTTACTTACTTTGGTTTTATTTTTATGTTGCTCGTGTTTGGGGTTCCATATAACGGATTCATTATGATAATAATCAATGAACTTAAATATTTCCTCACTACTCCATGACGTCATATTCGTAAAACATTAATTGTTGAAATAATTAAACACGCACGCACGACACTACAGTCTACTCTGGCGCGTAACTATGAACTGAACACCCGGCCAACGTGTGATCGCTGTTTGCGGCTTGCGCCAAATTCCCTTTGATTCGTGCACGAAAAACCGACACCCGACGGATCGGCGGCGAGCGTTGGTCACAAACGCCAAATACACACAAAATGACCCTGTACACGTTGGCCGAACGCATTCGCCCAGGGGCCGGAAACTTACTTAGAACCTCATTGTGTGGTTTTTAGCAGCGCCATCTATTAACCTTTCACCGTGATTGTCCTGAAACTGTCAATGTCAAGTGACAAACAAAAATTGCAAATGGCTGTCACAGTAACACTTGCATTGTAGTTTTGTTATCGTACGTACGCATTTACGCTACGCTACAAAATATAATTGCTAAGTGTTAATACGTTGAGTTGAGATATTTCTCCTCCGTGCTCTGTTCACTATTCCGCATTTTCGTCGAGTTGAGTTTGAACTTGGTTCCTCGCTCGTTCGACGCCGGCGCCGGTGTTTAGTGATTTTGCGAAACGGACGCTATTAATTAGGTTCAGTGAATTGCGATATAGACGCTATTAGATAAGTGTGTGTTGTGATCATCATGCCATCTTCTAGGCGTTGTGTATTTGGTTGTGTGACGAAAGGTATGAGATTTCGAGGTTATATTTTACTAGCCTACTGGGGCTCTACCGGCTGACTTATTTATTTATTTAAACTTTCCGTACTTCGGAAAATTTGCCGGGCTTTAACATAAAACAGGTAAGTACTATTTGCCGAAGTTATTTGGTAGGTAAGCGTTAGCCGGTACGGCCCCTAAATTGACTACAACCCAGTCAAGTTAACTTGGCACCTGAGTCGAAAACGAGATTTTCTTGAGATCTTTCCTATATTGTGCTGTAAGTGCTGTTACCATGTTCTATGATTTCACTATTATATTGCCTTTCATTAATTAAGTACACAACCATTAAAGTATCACACCACAATCTTGACTCGTGTGGGATAAAAAACATTCGAGGTAGGTGTGGAGTTAACTTGCCCGAGTTGTACTTTATTCAGTGAAATAAGAAAACGAGTAATCTTTTACTGAAGAAACAGATTCAAACAAAGTTAAATATACCTGCATACTAACTCACACAGTACAAGCTATTTTAGAAAATCCAAATAATGTTAATTAATATTTTATTCTTATTTGTAAGTTACTTAAAGACTACAAAAGATTCCTTATTTTTTGAAGCAAGAGGCTTTACTAAATGCAGTGTATGATTATGATAATATGATTACGATATTATTATAAACTGGTAATATCCCCAATGCAAGGATATTATTTTGTCCTGTATTTGTACTGTTTGGTGCAATAATTTAATGATTAACTTTGCATAGTTGGTGTACCTTGTGAAAACAAAGTAACAAACTGAACTTTTAAATGCTAGTTTTGGAAGTATTAAAAATAGCCAACCCTTCATGACATGTTTATACATATTTTAATTTTATTATTTATTTTTTCAGGTCTCACAGTCCATAACTTTCCACATCCTGTCAAGTTTCCCGAGCAGTTTAAAGCCTGGGTTGACCTATGTGGAGAGCAGCTCAAAAACTTGACCGTTGAGGATATTTATCCAAGAATGAAAGTGTGTGACAGACATTTCATTGGAAGTCATAGAAATCGCAACAATCGTTTGAGTGCTCTGGCCATACCAACTTTGCACATTCCTTGTAAGTATAATACCTATTCAATTAATCATAATTAAATCTCTCGCATACTTTACTAATTTCACATTACTGTAATAAAAAATATTGTTGAATAACCCACACAGAAACATAGTGTCAGCTAAAAAGTAGAGCCAATTAAAATTATGGTCTGATAAGTATTATAATTACAAAGAAAATAGCTGCCCCCCTAGCGTGATCAACAAAATGCGATATGATATAGCATATAACTGTGAAAAGACAATGGGTTTTGACGTTTGAATGTTGATAAATCGCTGTACCATGCAATATATATCACGTTTTGGGCGGTCATGCTAGGCTTACTGGTCTACTTTGCACATGAAGCCCAAAAATGTGTATGCAAGTTGTACAAACAGCTGCATTTCATACTACAAAATGACAACTTTTTTTCTTTCATCTACCCAAATTAATTTTTTATTAATTTGATAACAAACAGCAATTCTCAATACAAAAGTAATGTTTCGAAAATTTCAGATTTGCATCTGGATCCTGAACCAACAACTGGAACATGTGAAGTAGCTCCTATCAAAGACGATAATATAACTGTCATGACAATAGATATGCCAGTGCTGTCATTAGATCAAGGTATGTAATGTATTTAAACAGTTGGATTAAAATCATTATAGCTGTCCTGGTAAACTTATGCTTCATCAGAATAAGTGAATTTTAATAAAATGTTGTAATAGTTTTGTTATTAGAAGTAGAGATACAAAAAATCTAAGATCATAAAAATGAACAAACATCTGTAAAGATGTTTCTTTCGAATGCGAGGATATTTCTCTCATTGATGAAGCGACGGTGGCCAACACTGTAGAACGGTGAATATACTAGAAGAATTCGACATGTCCTCATAGGTCTCTGTAGCATAATTGGTTAGTGCATTGGGCCGGACTCCCAAGGATGCGGGTTCGAATCCCGTCAGGGCGACATGAGACTAGTTGCTTTTTTATAGTATATTTTCTTGTTTAATATTTATCTCATAAAAATGAGTTACAAAAGATGTACCTAGCCTTGTAGTGCGTTTCCACCTTCAGCCTTATCACCACTTAACATCAGTGTCTTTTAACGCATGATAAAGAACCTATATCTTGCTTACACCTTAGTGGGGTAAGCAAGACAGCATGACGTATCATATCATATTGTGTGATATAATGATGGTCATGCTAGGCAGGCTGGTGTGATGAAGGCTAAGTGCTACACTGTTGTGGATACTTGAAATAAAATAAAATAAAACTTTGTTTTATAATATTATGTAAAGATTGAAGTTAGTTCAAAATTGCAAATTTTCAGGATCTACTGAAGTGGAACATGAGACCCCTCAAATTGAACCATCCTGTTCTTCACAACACTCATCAGGTAAAACAAAATATTCATAGTCCATTATATTTCTTGTTACTGCTATAAATTTTGTACAGAAAATACATGTGATTAGATTGGAACTTTAATTTTTGTTAAATTATTGTAAAAATTAATATTGTTATTTTTCAGGGCTCCATGAAGCGCAGAAAACCTTTTTAGAAGATCACTATTCAAGGTCTGCAAAAGATTGTATTACGCCCGAAGAAATAGGTTCCTCTGCTACACCTTGTCAATCAGGTACTGTATACAATATATACAAATTATTGAAACTAATGTAATTAAAATAAATTAGTCATTTTATATCATAATATGATATATATTATAGTTATTTATTACTGAAAATGAAGTATTAGGAAAATAACAACCCGTCTCACAATTTTTTTTCTAATACTTAATTTTCAATGATAAAAGTTGCATTGTGAATGCAAAAAAGTTAAATTAATTTGATATAGCTATTTGATACAAAGCTGTGACAGTACCTTGTTAATTCATCAAAAATCATATTTTCTGATACTATTCCAGATGCTGTTGTTGGTGTTCTGAATGATTATTGCCCTGAAAAGTCCATAATAAAGAAAACTGTGACTAAGAAAGTCCCAGGTAAAGTAATTTTATGTGTATTATTAGTCAGATTTTAAACTGTTGTGTATTGCGATATAAAATCGATATAGAATCAATTATAAAATAAGTTTCTTTGTTGCTAAATTATTTTCTAGCTGTCCGGAAAATAATAAACTACTTATTATATTATATTATATATTATATGAAGTTTTTGTGGATAGAATCAAAGGCTATTAAATTAATAATTAATATTTCATTCTAAGACTTTGACTTTATTATTTACTTACGTATAGAATTCTTTTATTTCTACAGGTTCATCAAAGAAGACACTTAACGTGGGATATTACAAGACTACACAAAAGAAAATAAAAAATCTGCAAAGAGAAATCTTTAGGTTAAGAAAACGGTGCATTTCTTTTAAATCCAGATTGAATGCTGCATCAAAACTGTCAGACAGCGCAGCTTTTCAGAGAGTTATGGCTGAAATGTCTTTGCCAGCAAGACTTTTTACAAGTATGCAGTATAGAGAAGCAAAAAAGAAGCCAAAAGGCCGTCGCTTCACACTTGAAGAGAAGATTTTGTCATTATCATTTTATAAACGAAGTCCTAAGGCATATACTTTGCTACACAAAACTTTTACCTTACCATCAAGTAAATCTTTAAGAAACCTTCTAGGTAAAATAAAAATAGGACCAGGGATTAATAATCTCGTTTTTAAAAAAATGAGTAACACTGTTGCTGACATGAATGAGGACGATCGTCTCTGCGTAATAATGTTTGACGAAATGTCTATAACTCCTCACATACAGTATGATGCCAACGTCGACGAAATGAAAGGATTTGCGACAATTGGGAACCAAACAAAGATGGCAGACCACGCTCTAACCTTTATGGTAAGGGGAATAAAGAAAAACTTCAAGCAACCAGTTGCATACTACTTCACCCAAAATCTAAACAAAATAGATTTAAAAAAATGTATTAAAGAAGTACTCCGCCATGTCAAGAGCACTGGTTTGAAGGTGGTAGCAACTGTTTGCGACCAAAGCACCGTCAATGTTGGCGCCATCGAAAGCCTCATAAAAGATACAAAAGAGAGCTATATTAAAAAAGGACAACAGTGGCGTGACAACATATTTATGGTGGATAAAATGAAAATAATACCCATTTACGACGTGCCTCATCTAATAAAGGGTATTAGAAACAATTTAATTACTAAAGATTTAAAGTATGTCGATTTCGACGATGAAAATAAAGAGAAGATTTTGAAGTGGGAGTACTTTCAGCAACTGTATGAAGCCGACAAATCTCAAGGAGAGCTGAAATATCTTTTAAAGTTAACAGAAGAACACGTAAACCCAGAAAAAATAAATAAAATGAAGGTAAAAACTGCTACTCAGTTATTTAGTCACTCGGTTGCTGTGACAGCAAATCATTTAACATCGCTCGGGGAACTGGACCCGGCGTGTCGGCAAATTACGCCTATTGTTAAAATGCTTGACAATTTGTTCGACAGTTTAAATTGTAACACATTTGGTGTTGTAAATGGAAAGGTATTTATGTCTGGGGTCAAAAGAAATTCTCCTCATCATAAGCTCTGGCGAGATAGCCTTAAATTTTTGAAAAATATGAAATATATAGAAAAAAAGAGGGGTGGATCTAAAATTCGATTAGTTGAGAAAGTTGTACCATCAATTTCAAACTTTATTAAAACCATTGAGGGAGTACAAGCTATTTGGAAACTTTTACATGAGAAGTACAGTTTTGATACAATGCTATGTCGAAATTTTAACCAGGACCCAGTTGAAAACTTTTTTGGCAGTGTCAGGAGTTTGGGAGTACGAAATGTATCCCCAAACACAATTGGTTTTGAGGGAGCCTTTAAATCCCTCTTATTAAATAATTTTAGTTCATCACAATCATTAAAATCAAACTGTGAACAAGATGTTTGTACATTTTTACAATCTGTAGACTTTTTAATTAGCAAAAGTAACTGTAATGTAGAGGAAACTGAGCAATCAAATGATATAGTAATAAATGAAGAATTATTAAATAATTGTACCGAAACAATTGTAGGCATTGGTCAAAAAAGTTATGTTTGTGGTTGGGTCCTAAAAAAATGTTCAAATATAATAAGAAATTGTCAAAACTGTAAAAATAAATTATTTGTATCAGAACACATACCAGCTCATGGGTTTATTAGAGAAAAAGAATATTTTAATAAAAAATGGCTGTGCTATCCCTCATTGAATTCCATTAAATGTTTTGAAGAAATTTCAAATATTACAGTTAACTTTTTAAAGAATAACTTCACTTCTAAAAAAGTAAAGGAAAATATTAAAATATTAATTGATGTTTTTGTTAACGTTCATAATATATTTGAATGTAATGACCACAAAAACGATCTGAGAAATATGTTCGAAGACCTCATAATTAAAGTGACGCTGTATAGTTGGTGCCGCTCAATCCGAATCAACCGAATTTTAAGTGGTAAAATCACTTATGATGGGGATGATGAGACAAAAATGTATGCACAAGTGTATTTTAACAAGCATAGACATAATAAAAATAAAAAGTAAACTATGTTTTATTATTTCTATTTACCCTTTTATTTCATGAGAGTAATACAATAAATAGCTACATACCGATACATAGTATATCTCTACTACATACTGTTGTAACGAGAAATAACTTTTATATGCCGTTCTCTTTTAAAATACTTACAGGTAAACTAAAATTACTATGGCACCATGGTAATTTTAGTTTACCTATAAGTATTAAAGAGAACGGCATATGAAAGTTATTTCTCGTTACTACAGTATGTAGTAGAGATATACTATGTGTAGGTATGTAGCTATTTATATTAGAAGTTCGGGTGAACTGCTAAGAGATGGCGTTAGGTTTGCATTGTAAAACTGGTTGGCATTGAAAGCTTGCAAGAGGGCTCTCTATTCCCAGTGTATTACCTTACTCTATGCATTCGCCGAGCGCGCTCGGCCAACGTGTACTGGAGCCTTGACATTTGTTTGACTTGAAGACATTCCCATTCCCATACATTATTTCCCATTCTTGCTCAGCTCAGACCACAGAGTTGTGCCACAGAGTACTTTTTCCTCAGACCGCTATGTTATTGTGAGAATTACTATATACCAGACTTGATTGATTATTTGACATATTATTTTGTGTGATTTGATGTGGATTGTGGATTTGATTTGATTCTGAATTGCATTCCACTACAATTTTTGTAGTGTACTGTAGTTGTACTGTAATTGATAATTCCAATTATTTTTCAATTTTATTGGAGTTGCAAACTACCGTTATCTTCTCTGGCAGATATAAAATGTTGTTAACTATACATAACCTACCGTCTTCCGTACGTATTTTTTGTATTCATCAACATCGCTTCGTGGTTGACCGTTGATTTTTATAGGAACTATTATAAGTACAATAGAATTTGCTATAATTATATTAATTCCAGACGCGGTATACTGATGTAAAGTCGCTGATACAATCGCGATGTGGTCTGTCGGAGATACTATTGGACAACTTGGTCAACGAAGACGAAGGCCAGTCTAAGAAAGTGACTTTAGGTGTGGCAGAGGAGGAAGATGCGGCTATTGTGGTGCGCCAAATCAACGGCCTATTCGTTAATGGAAAGCAATTGTATGTTGAGAAAGTTCGACAAAAAAAGGTTTGATTTTCTCATTTTATACAATAGCAAGCCCTACGTATTAATTATATTATAGTATAGAACCAAGACTGACTGATGTCACGCAATTTCTGGTCAGAGTGTCGTGTTAATAACATAAAGTTTTGTTATAATAGTGGTCGCGTTCATAACTACAATCGATTTTTAGGCTAAAATTTTGTATATCGTCCCACAATTTGGATGTTGGTAATTTTATGGTAGAAAGGTCTAGCTATAAGAAGACTTCCTGCAAATTTTCAGGTTAAGGACCCTTGAAGTTTTTGAGAAATAAAATTCAGAAGTTTGAATTTGTTCTATGTTTTTGGGTCATATTAATATAATCCCACAAATTCCGGAAAGTGGAAGGAGGGAGTGGAGGGAGAGGAGCCCCTCTGAAAGTAATCAAGTTTAGGAGTCTAATACTTTCCAAGAAAATTTGGATTCTATGGTTTAAAAAAAAATAACCACAATTAATTTCTAACCTATCATTGTCATTACCTACAGAGCTCCAACAGCTACAAGCTACTAAGTACAAAAAATCTTTTATATTCTCAGTAGATCTCTTCAACAACAAATACTGAAAAGCAACTCATGTCTCACCTTGTCAGGGCGACATGAGACCAGGGGCGTGCATTCCATATAGGCAATTAGGCAGTGCCTACCTCAGTCAAAACCTAAATAAATATACAATGAGTGTGAAAGTTATTTTATTTTAGGTTAAACTTCTATTCAACACTCACCCACTAAGATTATCTTTATGCTAAATACTGAATACCTACCGGTAGGCAGTCTCCAATTTGCCTACTCGAAACAAGCAGCGTTTCATACAAGAATACAACTTATTTAGAAAAAGTTTTGCTCCAGTACAAACCGCCTACTACAAGATGTTCACTATTTGTACGTGTAAAGTTCTAGCTTAAATGTCTCTGAATATATCAGTATAAAGTAAGCAAGCCTACCTGACGAATGAATTTGGTTGCGAATTATTTTGTTGAAGAGTTATTTTAAAACTATCATATTTCCTAAGATATTCATTAAAATTAAATGATGTAAAGGACAATTTTGTTCAAAATTAAATACTTGTGATGATTAACGTATTTATTTAGATAAGGATTAATATCATGTTTATGAAAACAGCTTCTCTAATAATACATTAGTTTAGAACAAATTTTATTATCTTAAAAATGGTTATAGTGAGTTAACCATAAAACATAGACATATGCTGTCGCAGTCTTTTTTTTAGAACTTTTGATGGGGAACAATTTCGCACTACATGATATTTACGTAACTTTAACCATTAACACACCGTCCGCAACGGAAGCTCCCAAAGGAAGCAATATTTTGTGCTGGACTATCCAGAAAAATTTTATTTAATTCGAACTAGTAAATCCGGAGATTAGCGTGCTCAAACAATCAAACTCTTCAGCATTTTAACATTCCTACTAAATATTACGAACCTTATAATTTATGACTAGCGGCCGCTCTCGGTTTCACTCGCCGCGTGGTTGCCGTTACCGTTGGAATATGAGGATAATTTGCAGCCTATTTTTCTGATGTATAAGCTACATTGCTGTAAAGTTTCATCTTAATCAGTTCAGTAGTTTTTGTGTGAAAGAGTAACAAACATTCATCCATCCAAATATCCTCACAAATTTTCAAATTTATAATATTCGATAGCAGGATAGGATAAGTGCAGAGTTACTAGTTAGATTTACTATCACTATTTACTATACTAGACTACCACGCTGGAAAACCAATGCACGCCTCTGCATGAGACTATAGTTCCTTTTTTCTAGTATATTTTCTTGTTTAATATCAGTAACTATTGTTCGTACTTAAGTAGGTACTCTATCAATTTAATAAGGTCTGAATGGTGTGCAGGCATTTTCGAAAAGGCGCCAAAACTAGGTATTGCCCTTTAGGAAGGTTTTAGAGAAAAAGAAATACTTTAATTTCAATTTTTCTTATTTTTTCAGTGACTGATTGACATTATCAGTATTTGTTTTTTTTTACCTTAATTTAGATCTTAAGAAAATATCAAAATGAATAGGACAAAAAAGAAAAGACTAATAAAATGATTGGCTATATAACCAAATGAATCTTTGTGCCATTGTCGGGATAGGTAGTATCAGTTACATCAACTGCTTGCCTGCCTGCCAATATTAATAAAAAGAACATGTGACATGTTTCTATGGTATTATAAACACTGTTATTACATAAGACTACACAATTGTATAAAATACTAATAGATCTCTATGGATGTTTGTTTTTATACAAATATAACTTTTCAGGTTACAGAACAACCTTACAGAGTAGAGCAACCATACAGAGCATCGGAACCAGTTGGTTACCAAAACAATCCTGTTGAACAATCCAGCAATCTGAATATGGATTCTCTTCCTAATGTTCCTGTGGCATTAAATTTAGGGTATCCCCAAATGACTTACAACCAGCAAGCTCTAGTCCAAGACCCGATGATGCAAATGATGCTGGCGCAACAAATGATGGGCATGTTTATGTTGCCTCAGCAAAATGTATGTATTTGTTGTGCCTTTTTTTAAATGTATCTTTGGAATTGATTTTCCGTTTAATCTAAAAGCATTTATATCTTCTTCTTTTTATATAATGGCAGTGCCCTTTTCGATTTCACCAATGTCAAGTTATAGATGTATATATATATATATATGATGGTAAAAGTTATATCAAAATTGATAAATAATCCAATTGAAGTGACAAGCTCATTGCAGATTGTTTACTATTGGCATATAATTTCTATGGTAGACTAATGATTTGAGAGCTTTGATACCTTACCTCCTCCTAAAATACCTTTAACAATAGGTACTATACAGACTAAGTATATAGTCTGATTGATTATGTATTTCCAAGAATGGAGATTCTTTAGGAATGGCTTGCTTTATTACCAATGACGGTAACGAGATGGTATATGTGTTTGGGGTGAGAGGTTATTTGTTTGTGCAAACCAATGTTACCATTTATCTCCAAAACTACTAGTCCGATTTAGAAGCGGTTTGCAGTGATGGGTTCGGGTTTGATTGGTAAATGTTCTTAGATAAGTTTTACGGTGACAACTCTCCAGGGGGCGCTGCAGTAAACATTTGTTTTGTAAATTAATGTTGCCATTTATCTCCATAACTACTAGTCCGATTTTGATGCGGTTTTTAATAATGGGTTTGGGTTTGTTTGGTAAATGTTCTTAGATAAGTTTTACGGTGACAACTCACTAGGGGGCGCTGCAGTAAACATTTGTTTGAGCAAAACCAAAACTACTAGTCCGATTTTGACGCTGTTTTTAGTAATGGGTTTGGGTTTGATTGGTGAATGTTCTTAGATAAGTTTTACGATGACAATTCACCAGGGGTGCTGCAGTAAACATTTATTTATGCAGTAAACAAACACAAAACCAATACTACTAGTGTGATTTTCATCGGTTTCTGTAGTACAATGTACCACGCTAAGTATTACAGTGACTGAATTTAAAAAAAAACACTTTATTGGCAAATCACTTGCTCTATTTAATTTGCTATAAATGTCACATTACCTAAATTGTAAAATTTAAGTTTAATTTTTGTAATAGTATAAGCATCAAAGTTTTAAGTGAAGTTTAAATTTTTGTTATATATTATTTATTTTGTATACTACAGGCTTTTAAATTGGATTTTGTAGTTTTAGGTCTTTTACTAAGTAATGATGAATCAGTCAAAAAATATATTTTTTGACTGAGTCATCATTACTTAGTATTTAAGACCTTATTTTTAGTCTTTCTAATAGTAAAAACATAATCATACAACTTGACTGTACGTCTTTGGTTTAAGTCTATTTACCTCTAAAATGATTACGATGTTTTTGAGTTCGGTCTTTTTTAATGATTTTAAGTCACTCTAATACTATAAACATATACTACTAGGCTGTACATTTTAGATTTAGGTCAATTTTTCACTAAAAATGAAAAATATATTTTTGAGTTCAGTCTTTTTAATGAAAAGTAAAATCAACATCTTAGAACTATATTTGTATTAAATCTAAAAAAAACTAGTTACAATAATGTTGTATTGTTAATGAATGAATTTAATTAAGAAACAATCATGTTTATCTAACATAAACAATATTTTATGATTTTGTAATTTTTGCATTTTTCAATGCTATTTTTATACTTATGGTAAATTTTAAATAGAAAAATATTGGAAAAAATTAACTCGGCCACAAGTGAATTCTCAGGCTGGAATCGAACCAGCGACCTTTGGAAAGAGCATTGGACCGGATTTCCAAAGGTCGCTGGTTCGATTCCAGCCTGAGAATTCACTTGTGGCCGAGTTAATTTTTTCCAATATTTTTCTATTTAAAATTTACCATAAGTATAAACAATATTTTTTAACAAATAATAAAAGTATAAGGTTTTATTCTAGAAAACTATCGGTAGGTTAATTAATCAGTCTCACAATATTCTTAATTGGTCTATTTTAGACACAAAACTATGAAAACATTTTCAAACTTAAAAATCGAACGAATAGGTTTCATGAACCTTTAGTTACCATAGAGATAGTTTTTATGGTAACTAAAAGTTTATGAAAGTATACATTTACAAAATAAAAAAAGAACTTCTTATGAAATTATCAATCAGTCTTATTTCTTATGAAATCTTAGTAGACAGGTACAAGACAGGTTACAAAATTTGCACATCTGCCTATCTTAATCATAGCTACATTTAGTAATTAAAAGGAACTCCAAAAATAGAGAAAGTTTCTATAGTATAGTAACTAGAGGTTTATCAAAGTAACTAGTATAAAATATGAATAACAAAACGAAAATAGAACTTCTAAAGAAATGATCAATCAACCATTATGTTCTAATTATAATCTTAGTTGACAAGTATAAGAAAGTATTCAAAAGTAGCACCTCTATCTTAATTATACATAATTAGTATGTAAAAGTACTCCACAAGTCATCAAAAACCGATTTGGAATCCGTTACTAGCATCTTATATAGTATAGGATCATAAAAATCGGAATAAAATTATGGTATTAATTTTTTTGCAATTAACTCGCGCAAATCTTTTTTTTTATTCTCACTCAGCACTTGTTTGCCTGTATAAGCCTTAACTAGTGTTAATTGCTCTAAAGATAAAATTTTAGTTCGTCTAATTCGAGTACATACTTTTACTTTATGTGACCATTAGCAAGTTATCAGTATTAGTATTAAACAGACTAAACACGAAACTATGACCGTTGTATAAATAATATTGACAACATTTTTACTATTAAACTGACTTAAACATTAATGTGATCACGAACTGAACTGTTTTTTTAGTTTTAAATAGACCAAAAAAGGTGGTGGTATAAAAAAAACACTACTTTTAAGTATGTGAAAAAAAACAACAAATCAACTTGAGGATCTAGAACTGCATTAAGCATAATCAGCCATTTATCATTCTTATTTGGCTTTGGATGCTGATGCAATTGGATCGGTGGAAGGTTGGTTGTTATCCGGAGCTTTAAACCTCGGCGCCATACGAACGTGATTGGAATTGGAATCATCCGGATGATTCAGATGCTATTCATCCTGTCTGTCACAGTGTCACTGGTGCCTGCATAAATGTGTCTACTTAATAGACAAAGTGCTCAACCAATTGGAAAAATTTACACAAATAAAGAATTTTACCTACCATCCGGGCATCTGATGATTTGTTGTCTTGGCTCTTCCATTCCTTTCAATATACCCGTATTGAAAGAAACTTAAAGAAAAGTAGAAAATCGTCAATCGACACCTTTTTGCGCCTATTTAGCGACCTGCTGGAACCGTCTAGCTGTCCCTGCTTAAAAAGAAATGTTCCAAGCACCTTTGCATCGATGACGGCTTCCTGGAGACAACCAAAACTCCGCATCGAAGACTGCTTCACGGAGACTACCAACTTATTTATAAACACATAGACACTCACTTCAGAATAGACAAAGACAATGCACAGAATTCGAATCCAATTTCGTCCGAACGGTTGTAAATCAAGGGGCTGGTGAGCTTACAATATCGAGAGGCATGCAAGTCATGCAGAACATCAGAACAGAACTTGAACATCCACCAAGTTTATTTGATATTACAAATTTACTAAGTCAATTGGAATTAGTAAATTGGATTTGCGTCTGTACACGCACCGTTGCATATAAAATCTCTGATATTATGTGCGCAAATTCAGCAAACTGGAAACTCGTTGGCTTGACTCGCCACACCTTTTTCAAATTTGAGTGGCCTTCTATGCTGATAAATATTGTAAATGCTTTAAGCGACGCCGGCATGGCTGAAGCATAATAAATCAGAATTAATTGAAGCCATTTTAATTAAAAGCCGGAGCTATACACGGCGCATATAAAGCCCAAGCCCCCGGAATCTCGGAACCAATGCATGCCCGATATACGGATTGCTACAATGACTATACTTTAAACGTATTCATTGTAATGGACTATATTTATTGTGTCCATGATATCGACCTATGCAGTCAATAGTAAAATAGGCAATGCACTATTATAGTGCATTGCCTATTTTGTACATAAAAATGTTATTTTGGAGCACAGTGCCAGTACAACCTTATCCCAAAATAATTACTGATACAGCTATTTATAATATGATATCATTCTGTCGAGTCAACCACCGCTTGTGTGGAATTCTGAAGCTGAAATGAGTGGACTAATTGTCAGTAATGGTGAAAGATATACTAAATAGTATGTTATATACACTTTTAATCTTTCGCGTTGCATTATAAATATTGAAAATTTAAACGCGTAGAACGTGATAGGTATTTCACCTACCTAATTTTCCCGACGTTTCAGCCAAGTTACATCGGCCGTGGCCACGGGCTGACTGGAGATGCAATGCTACGTCTCGTCGTCGTCCGAGGTGGAGTCTTTATCCACCGTCCAGTTTTTTCTCCACGTACCGTCACACACAACACTAATATTGTCCCTATTTTGTAACACAACCGTATTCTGATTGTTAGATAACCGCGATACAAAAGCTATTTTTATCACTGAATTTCAGGTTGTAGACAATTCAAAACAATCCTCACGATCCTCATCCTCCAATTGTTTGGATGTTTCCTAATTTAAATTGCTTCACGCACCACCCGTGAATCAAAATGCCGACCCGTGGAAAGAACCGTAGAGCGGTGAAATTATATCCAGTGATTTGTGCCACTCTCTAGTAAATGTTTAATACCCGTTTCAATTTTCAATATTTAAATAGAATGTTATATTCATAACTGTTAGTCCCACCGTCTCATAGTAAAAAGCTTTGTCGAAAAGCAATCCCGGTGATAAGCTACGACATCTCGTCTTCGAAAGGGGTTTGAACCTTTTGGAATTGTCACCGGTCCGCCATTTTGAATAATTTTCATTATGGCGTCCCATATTACGGATTATGGCGAGACCAGCCTCCATACAAAAAAGTCAAACCCCTTTCTGTAGCTACAAATCTGTATAAAAATTCACAGAAATCTTCGACGATATAGGATTGTCGAAAATCGCTGAGACTAAAACATTTTGACAGTAGTAGAGATTACACTTACATTTATAATAAAGAAATATGACTAGTAAAATGCAAATTTTGAGATGTCGCAGAGCGAGAAAATGCCTCCAGGGGCTCTATTTTTGATTCACTCGTCGCGCGTCGAGCGCTTAGTTTCTACTGATTTTAATTCGACATACGCATTTCCATATTTAAGTCGACGCAACGAATGTTTAAGTCATACGAGCGATTCAAAAATAGAGCTCCAATGTCTGTCTGCCACTAGAACTTTCTCAATATTGAAATCTCAATTGTTCTTCATTCTTTGATTATAAGATTCTGACTTATTACTAAATAAGATTAAGGGAGGGTAGTTTCACATTTGGCAATGAGTGAACTGACAATAAATAAAGTGAACTCAAATAATGTATCCTCTAAAATAACTCTATATCAGCATGATTGTACTCCAAATTACAACTCTTTTTTTAACACACACAGACGCGTTGAAAAAAATGTTGGTCAGATAACATACTGTTAATTTTGACATTGAAACTTCTGAACATGAAATAAAGTTCTTTACTCTCAGTTATGTTGAGGATTGCGATTTCTTCACAGAATCTTTTTATGGGCAACAGCGGTCAAGCTCCTTCAGTTCCAGAACAGCTGCCTTCATCTTCGCATCGCAACAACCAAAACCAAAATGCTGGTTTTGCGTCTGAACAGCACTCCACTTTAAAAGAAGACAATCGCTACCAAAATAAAAACTCTCAGATGTGGAGAGATGATGATGGTCACCAGAATAGTAATCGTGATCAAGGTTTCAATCGCTCTTATGAACGCTCTTATGAGCAGAATCAACAGGAGAATAAATCTTACAACCCTGACAGGCGCAATCAACCGCCCAAGGAAGACAGAAATCAGAGAAACAGCCCTAATGAACGTAACAAACCGTATCAAGGGTTTAATCGTCCTGATGACCAGCATGGCCAAAGTCAAGACCAATGCCCTTGGAGTTCTGACCGCAACCAACCAGGAAACAATAGAACTGCGATGAGATGGCAACCGGATAACTATCGCGATGAAGGGCCCTCCAGAAATCGGAGTCGATCCCCACGCACTCGCAATACGTACAACGCTGCGCCTCAAAGATATCAGAGAGAAACTAACTACTCTGGCGATTACAAGGATAACCATCAGCAGTTTGAAGGCAATGAACGTTACGACCAGGCTCCGAAAAGAGTCAACGATGAGCCAAAAGAAACCTGGAATCGTCGTAACGTTCCGCCTGAAAAACAATCCCTTGTTCAGGCGCGCGATATCCCTCCCCATCAAAGTATTCTACAGGCAGCGCGAGAGTATTACGAGCCGGCACAATCTTTCTCCCAAAATGATTCTTATTCTTCTAACCGAAGTCAAGCGCGTGAACCAAGAAAACGTTCCTATCTTGACTCGGATGTCGGCAACGATTCACAGCATAACTGGGGCCAACCGACTCGGTCATCGCTCGGTAATAATTCTAGACCATCCAATAATCGGGAGAATAGTATTCAAACCCCTGCCTTTAAGTTTCCTCCACAAAAGGAAACGCCTAACTATGAAAATAAGAGACAAAAAATTGAACCACCGCCTAGGAGAAATGCCCCTCTTAAAAGTAATGCGCCTCCTAGTGGAATCCCCTCTTTAATGAGTCTTGCGCCTCCTAGAGGAATCGCACCCTTAATTGCACCTGCTAGAGGAAATCCAACTCCCCAAAACGACAATGTTCCTCGCATTGGGAGTTCATCACTAAATGAAAAATTTGCTCAAATTAGAAATGTGCCTCGAAATAACTCCTCCTTAAAATACAAACGTAACTCATACCCCGTTAAGATCGAAAGAGCCTCTTCTTTTCGCTTGCAAGCAGCTGCTCAAATAGGCAAGGCGATCTTTACCAAATGTAAAGGTAAAATCAATCCTCTATTATCGTATCAAGAAAGAGATGCAAAATTACTTAAAGCTCTTAAAGTAGCAGTCCACACCAGAATAGAATTGCTTATGTCGAATGAACTAGAAGTGCCTATAGTCGACATAGTAGACAGATATAGAAAGCGGTTCCCATGGAAGGATGATCAAAATTTATACTTGGCAGTCGTTAAAAATTTTGACGATGAGGCATCAACAAACGACACAAAAGCTCAGGACGTAGGTAAGTCGCAAGTTGATTATTTTACAATAAATATAATGAGCGGGTGAGCAGCGAGCACGCCACGGACGCGCGTACCGAATAACCGTGGCGAATTCGCTAGGCGCCCGCGCATTTCAGCGGGGCTATTACCTATCTTTGCAACAGCAACGCGACAGCAGAAATTGCGCGATAATTGCTTTACGTCACGTATCAACAGTGCGGCCTCTACGTATGAACTACAATGTGCATTCATTTAGTTCTTGTTATTGCTACCAAATTGTTTTTGGCGCTAGCGTCATAACAACACGCGGCGTCTCACTCTCGCACCAAGGTAGGAGTGCGAGAGAGACACCGCTATAGGAACTATCAGCGAGCGAGTAGCCAGCAACCACATACGTAATACCATTTTTAATTTGACGCTCCGTCGTTCGCAGCGATCGCCCGATATCTGCGCGATAATTGCTAATTTTAAGGTAATAGCCCCGCAGGAACTTGCTCGCAAATCGCAAGTGTGATAAGGCTGTAACCCGTGACGTAATGTCCTCCAAAAATCCGATCAGAAACAAGGTCAGTTAGCTTGATTTTTCGCTCAAACAACATAAAACAAGAAAGAGGTTAGAAGGAGCATGTTACGCAATTATTTCTGAATGAACTAATTACGTAAAATGTGTGTCACCTTGAAAACGGATGTGGCCATGGTTAACGTGAATAAATCCAAAGAAATCTTACAAAGGGAAAAGTATGAACTGCTATTGTGATTCGCGCAAAAGGTTCACGAAAGATAGCGGCCGTCTGCGCATGAACACTCATGAAGAAAAGACTTAAGACAAAATAATATTTTAATGTTAGTAAAATAACATTGAAATGTTCCGGTCATGTCGCATTCCGCCCGCGCTTCACCCCGCATCTCCAAGGGGACCTAAAAACGCAGTGGTCATCTTTCGTGAGCCGTACTGTACTACTACTACTACATCTAACCTCTTTCTCTGTTGTTTGTTTACTTTGATATCTAGCGGGTTCTGCGGGTGGGTTGCGATTCGCACACACAACAGCAAAAGACGCGTTGCGTCGTTTCTATTTGCATCTAAAAATGCAATCATTTTGACGGGGAATTTGCAGTCCCTTCAGTCAAACTTCGAACACCAACCGTCAACCTTTTGAACCTTCAGTACTAGTTAGTGACAAGGTTACTAAAAAAAGGAGAATACAATATTTCCCTATTGGAATACAAGGCAATGAGCTGAATGGCTATTGCGAAGTCCAAGCGGCTTTTAACAGTTCTAAACTGCGTAAATTCCAAGCACATATAGAACTTGCCTACTGTATAAACGCTTGAATTTCCTTCAGCACATTGTAAAATTGAGTTCTTCGAGGCTCTACTTGTGCCGGGTCGTTTGAATTCACAACACATTCGGTACGGTATCCACCGAGATATAATTGGATGGGGATAAATAAAAACGACAGCTTCGGGGCTATCTCTATCGACGCTGAGGGCGTTAGGATTGCAATTTAACTGAACATTTCATGAGAAAACCTTCATCATATACTATAAAAACTCTACCTAATACGTACAGTTTTGGAAGAATTCGGGCAACTAAGCGACACTAGCGAACCTAGCGGCCGGTGGCGAACGATTTTTCTGGTCATTAAGACAAATGGGCTACAGACCAACAAATAAAATGGCCATCCCATGTCGCTATGGCCGCTAAAAGATGGCGTTGTTTAAGAGGTTGCAAAGTTAATGTGTGAAAAAGGTCTTAGCTTTTCTCATCTACAAGCTGTGCGTATAATCTAGTTTCTATAGTATTTGGGCTCATAGAAGGTTAACAGTCAGGGTCACCCAGCAGAAGATAATATAGTAACATGGGGGCAAACAACAAAACCGAGAACTCCGTCAACGTTTTGTCAAATGTGATACTTCCGATGACCACAAAATGTTCCTAAAGTTCATCGTGCCGTTCACAGGGGTGATATAGTATTATTCCAACTATCACATCTTAACATGGGGGCAAACAACAAAACCGAGAACTGCATCAACGTTTTGTCATATGTGACACCTCCGATGACCACAAAATGTTCCTAAAGTTCATTGTGCCGTTCACAGGGGTGATATCGTATTATTCTAGCCATCATATCTTATTATTCTGTAAGAAAGTTGTGATAATATCATTTGGACCAATGAAGAGTTAAGGCAATACCTAATAATAAACCATTAGGCTACGGAACCCTAAAAAGACATGATTTGGCAACAATAAGAAGTAAAAGATTTTTTTAGGTAATTTAAATTTATGTTAATTTAGGTCCAGTGCAGATGAAGAAAGAAATATCAGAGACTGATGTCAAAAAAGAAATGCCTGTTCCGAAACAAGAGAAACCTGAAAGTACTGCCAAGTTGCTCCACCAACCCCAAAAAGGTTCGTTTTATTCGTTTTTTTTTCTTAACTACTAGAGCAAGCGCATATTGAGCCACTAGTCGCGGCCACTAACGCGACCACAAGATGCGGACGAGTTTTTTCATACTTTTGTATAGTATCGGCGCAAACCGAGCGCTCGAGTGGGCCACAAGCTGCGGGACTCGCTCGCGCTTGCTATTAGTTGCCGCGTTTGTGGCTCACCTCGCGCCATCACTCGGCCCCACAGTCGACGGTTTCTTCTCTGGCGACTAGTGGACGCCACGTAGCCACTAGTGGTGGCGATTGGTGGCCGCGTCTAGCGGCTTGACCAAACCACTAGTGGTCGCGTTTAGTGGACGCGACTTGTGACTCAATATGCGGTTGCCCTTACGCTCGAAATTAATAACCTATCTGTAGATATGAATAGGGCTATCTGATATAGTTGCCTAGGATACTGGCTTCGTTGCCTAGCAACCGACGTTATTTTGGTCATATTAACAAAAATATCCTAGGCAACTATCTCAGATAGCCCAAACCATTTCCGTCCGACACACTAACGGCCGAAATTAATTCCATATTAATTTCGGCCGTTAGTGTCGTCGTCGGTTAGTTTCTTGCCTTGCGATATCCAACGATGTTTTTCTCGATAAGAGGGAAGGGGTAAAAAAAAGCTTATTATGCCAATTAAAATACTAGTAAAAAAGTTTCTATAAGCACATCTTAAGTTTCTTCGCGCACTCATAATTGAAAAAAAACAACTTTTGCGGAATATTTAGTGCGATTTATTTTACACAACTTTGTGAAGGTAGCCTTATAAGTAGCTAGTCAACCCGTGACCAAGCCAACTGAAAAGGTGCCGAACCGTCGGGAAACCAAAAAACCTCAAATAAACCGAAAAATTATAGTACCAAATATATATTTCGGGTAAAATAAATCGCACTAAATATTCCGCAAAAGTTGTTTTATTTCAAAAAAGTTTCTATCCCCACGTGACATCGATTTTTAATATGTGAAATTGTAGCCATACTTAAACTTCAAAAAATTACGAGTGACACGATTCATTAGCGGTAGAGGGGCATCTCTACCACATTTAGACGATATTCGCGTGCGCTGGATTTGGTCAGTCGTACAGGCTTACAATGACAACTAGGAACCAATCTTTCATATTATTATTTTAGGTCCAGCTTCTGCTCCAAGAGTGCGGGTTCGTAAACCCAAAATGGTAGTCGGCAAGTTGCCTGACTATTTCTTCCCAGAAAGAACAGGTTTGTATTCCTCAATTATTCAGGCTCACGTCACAGTCTAAACATAATAAACAGTCGTTGCACTCGGCCGACATGACGCGCTCACGCACACCACACCGCTCTCTAACGCTACATGGATCTTGCTAGTCTTCGCTGTAGTCCGAGCCTAAAACAGCAGCGAGCGCGTATGTAGCGCCGCGTATCTGTGGAAGTGCATCATTTCGGCCTTTTGTAGGCAGAGCAAAGACTGTTTGGACTGTGCCTCAGTTCACCGACTGATTAACAGACCTGAGGGGTAATTCTCGCGCTGAGATATGTCGAATTCGACATTTTTCAAACCATAATTTATTTTTCAAAAGGAAAGTAAAGTCATTACTACGTTCAAAATACTTTAGTTTCAATGGTCTTTGACAATCCTATAATGTTCAAGATTGTTTTCAGTGCGTTTTAAATATAGATTTATGGCTCTAAAAAATGTCGAATACAAGATGTCGAATGCGCGAGAATAGCCCCCCAGTGGCCCTACCGCGTAGTCTTCGACGTCGTCGACTTGTCGAATATGGGCGCGACTCTTCACACGCGAGCGCTGTCTCGGTCGCACACAGATTCGAGTATTAACTGACTATGAAAAGGAATCTTATTATTAGGACGATAACGTTGAAATTGCGTTCTACGAAAACACCGTCGGCTGTCAAATGTAGTTGACAGCGATGCCGACGGCCCTTACACGGTAGGCCCACAGCGGCCCTACCGTGTAAGTGTCGTCGACTTGAACTGTTGACGCAACTCTTCACACGCGAACGCTGATGCTATAGCTCTGTCTCGGTCACACACAGAATCGAGTATTAACTGACTATTGAAAAGTAACCTTATTGTTAAGAAGGTAGCGTTGTTGAAGTGTCGCCGTTCTAAAACCCCGTCGGCTGTCAAAATGAAGTCGACAGCGATGCCGACGACACTTAGGTCGGTAACCGAAAGCTGGCGCGTTATCAGTACTCACACTAATGCAATTACAAAAATCGAATAGACAAATACAAAAAGTTCACGATATTATAGCAAAACAACTGTCTCCTTCATACTCTAAAATTGATTGTACATATTGAGAAGTAGAAAATTATATAATTATGTACCTAGAATAATATATAAAACAAAGAAATAGTATAAAACACATACACTTACACACACGCATACACACACACTAATTAATTATATATATATATCTAGATAATAAGATATTTGTAAATGTCTTAAGTATAAAAATAACTTGATACGCGAGAGCGATCTCTCCTGGCACAAGTGTTTTCACACTTAAAAGGAGGAATCAATCTCAATTTATTGTTAAAGCTTTATGTCTGATAATAAATATTTTTTTCATTTTCATTTTCATACTCGTAAGTTTGAACGCGCGCGAGAGAGACAGACAGTCTATTTTTGATAACCATGCAGTGGAACGTCACGCCACAGCGCGCTTATTCACAGACACTACGTGTAAATGTGTTGATCGTGCCAGCTTCAATTAACCGACCTGTAGGCCTAGCATGAGCGGCTTTTATCGACTCGATAGCTCGAAAACGTGCCGCTGTCTCGCTCACATCTTAGCGGAGTAAGCAAGACAGCATGATGTGCTATATCATATCGCGTGATATAGCGGTGTTCATGCTAGGGGGGCTGTACGCGGTATGCTCACACCCACAGTCACCAATTAACGCATTTTTTTATGTTTAAAGTTGCAGAACGATGTTTTAATAATTATTGCTCATTTTTCTAGCAAAGAAAAAGGCTTTTATCAAAGATGTCGATAAATGTGATCCATTGGTACAGGATGCGCTTGAAAAGGAACTGGATGCGATATATAAAGTAGTAAGTACCTAGCATAACGATAGTAATAAATGATTTTGATATTATTGCATTGATATTTATAGTAGATTAGTAGCCAAGGGCTGTAAGGCATCAATTGCAGCCCGAGATATTTTGCAATTGATGCTTACACCCGAGCTAACTATTCTGCTTTACATCTCGATTGTGAGGTAAGTAGAAAAAAACCGGCATTACAAGAATAAAACATTTTATTTATTGATATTTATAGTGAAATGAGAACAATCCCAAAAACAAACAATATTTAAAGTAAAAGTTTTCTATTCCCGCCTTTTTTCATTAAAAAGAATCAAGTAAAGAACTTTTTAATATTTTTTTTCAAGATCGTAATTGAGCGTCGCCGTTCGATATTTAAAATTGATGACTGATAGCAAAGCGACCTCTTTTCTTTGGTCATTGGGCTGAATGCATGATGTCTATTGCAAGTATGATGGTTAGATGCACGCGAACTTTTTGAAAGAGGTGTTTTTTTTTAATTACTTACCGCCCTATTGCTTTTCTAGCTTCATTATTACCCTAGAGCGCTAATTAGTCACCTACAAGCCCCATTTGAAGGTAATAAGAAACTACTTACCGAACATGAGAGATGTAAATATTATTTATTAAAAGGACAATTAAGAAAAATGAATAGATTCCGTTTTTTCATAATTTCCATAAAACATTAATTCTTTCCGAGAAACATTCTTTCCATAGGATGGTTAGAGTGGGGGGCGGAACTTTTCGCATAATGTCGATTGTCCTAAAGTCGTTTGTCATACATCAATTGACATAATCATCAAATAGCATAACATTAATGTCACATAATTTTACCTTCGCATAACTTTTAAGTAGCATAACTGTCTAAAGGCATATTATTATGAAGCATAATAAATTAAATCCCTAATTTAATTTGGCATAATATTAGGCAGTCCTAAAATCCCTTAGCATAATTGTATTTGCCATAACTATAGAAAACTCTAATTTTATTTGGCATATTATAGGTAGTCCTAAAATTTTTTTATGGTAAAAGTAAATGACACATACCAATTTATATATTAATTTTTTTTATAATTTTATAAAAATGCGAATATCTCGAAAACGGTGCGTCGTAGCTAAAATCTAACAAAATTTTCGCCCCCCGGAGATACTAAGGAGGCATCCGATGGAGATAATTTTTTTTATCTCAAAAAACATAGAAGGAGGGACGGGGCTCCAGCAACAAACTGTAACAGACGTTTCAGGTTAGGTTAGGTTAAAACTGTGCCCAAAACGAGAGCGAGCGTGCCGCGGCAGCGGCCGACGAAGCGCCAGAAATTTTTTTTTATTTAAAAAAAAAAAAACACTTTTTTAATTTATTTGTCTATGTTTTTTCGAAACTATGATTTTAGACTTTTTTGAAAAAAACGTTTGTGTTATGTTTATGCACCCCCTTTGCGATACCCGGACCTAGTTCTGCATACTAGTCAGTGTCAGAAACGAATGATCTAAAAACCGACTCCACGCAGTCTTGTATGCCCTACAGACTTATAGAGTGTAATTTAAGCCCGCGTAGGCGCAGAGGGGCGAGGCGGCCCGCGAGCTGAGGAGCAGGTGGTTTGAAAGGCTGAGCTGCTTGCCTGCTTGCATGCTGTATGCCTGCTTACATGCTGCATGCCTGCTCCACGCTGCACGCCTGCTTGCATACAGCAATTATGCTTTTAAAAAATTATTCGTAATTCTATTATTCCTTGTGATTATTATGCTATAAATTCATTATGCTTTAAGATATTATTCGTTGTGATCATTATGCTTTACATTAGTTATGCTTTTAAAAATATGCTTAAAGCTATTCTGCGTTTCAAAATGTATGCCTTTTAATACTTATGACAAACAATTTTAGCCTACACTATATTAGGACTTTTAAAATTATGCGTCGCGATAATATGCAACATGATGATTATTGGTATTAAAATTATGGAACATGATTTTATGACAATAAACGTTATGCTTAAAATTACGCAGCCGTTAGAGTGAAAACGTTTTTTTTTTCAGTTTATGTCGCAATGTAAAGGTGCGGCGAATAAAAAAGAGGCCATCATTGAAACACGTATTGGAACCCATACTAGCAAGTCGTTCAGGCAGGTAAGAAAAACGGAGATGTTAAAAAAAGGCTAAAACGATTTAAGAATTCTCCTATCCAAACGGCAACTATTTCAAGAATTTCTTTTCACCTCACACGCTCGGAAAAGGAGATTTTGTAATTTCCGCGTAGAAAATCGCATTTTGCGGCCTGGTGTGGTAAAGTATATTTTTTTATTTAGAACCAAAAATTCGTCATAAAACATTCCGAATCGCACTATTGATTATTTTGTTACATTTTATTCTTATTTTAAATAACTTTGAATTGATTATAATACTCCGTTTTGGTTTTATTATATTATTTTAGTTCCTTTAATCATAAAAACAATAACAATAAGATTAAACTATTTGTTAACTATTTGACTATTTTTTGTTGTTGGCTGAATGAGATTTCACAACCTATGATTGGATTACGGAACGTGACATAAACCTTTATATTTAAATTGTCGTTGTTTGTACCTCATGTTGTCTGTCAACATTTACAGAATCGTTGTTATTGTTGTTTTAAGTAACAATTAATTCCTATTTATAATACTCGCGTTTTAAGGTTTATTTAGTTTAAAAATTTTGTTAAAAGATTTTTTTACCGTAATTTGACCGCGGAATAAACTTATGAATGAATGAAATATTCTGAAAATCTCGTCCCTTAAAATCCTCGCTACGCTCAGGATTCAATGTTTGAACCACTCGCTAGAATCCTTCGCTTGCTCAAGCAGGTTTCAATATTTAGCTTTAGCGAGTAAGCAGAATGCGTGAGTACTACACGACCAAGACAATTAGGCGCATGACAAGAATGCGGTTTTGCACTTTCGCCACCTGCAGCCCACTTCTATCACAGGACATGTACATGTAAATGTTGGTTTTTAGTTAGGACAGTGGCGAGTCAACTTGGCTTGCTGTCAGCTGTCAAGCTGCCTTCCATATAAAATCAGGTGCTGTCTTTTGTTTCACTGACTAGGCGCTCGTCACTCGCCACTTTACTTGACCCGTATAAATCTGGCATTATTCCAAACATTAAGAAGTAGCAGCCAATAATTAGTATGAGTGCGATTTTTTTAAATGTATATTATTCCAACGTCGATTTTTCGAACAGGCCCTGAAAGAAGCAGTGGTGAAGCGCCTCCTAGAGTACCGTGAGGTCTTAGAAGTACGAGTGGCAATTAGCGGCAAAATCCCGCCGCCAGCGGCTCTGAACAAGTTCCTCCGCCCCTACGGCGTTGTCAGCATAAAGTTAGAGAAGACGATCGCTTCCCGGCCGTACTACATCGCCATATGCCAAGACTACAACAAGTATGAGGAGCTATGTCTTACCGGATCAGCTGTTATGAGTAAGTTTCAACATACATACTAGTACAGGGGTTCCCAACCTTTTCTTGTTCAGGGACCACTTTTATATCATTTTGGTAGCAGGAAGCACCTTTATAGGTATAATAAAAAAAAACTGTAATGAACAAACTGAAAGATAGATAGATAGACACTTCATTGCACACACACATTACAAAAAGAAAGAATAAACACATAGAACTTAAAATTATGGTGAGCAAGGGAGGCCTTATCGCTGAAAGCGATCTATTCAAGATAACTTTTGTAATTAAGGAGAACTGAAGAGAATGCAAAGGGCAGTGTGTAAACAACACACATATTTAAAAAGAAACTTAGACAATACAAAAAGGAAATCAACATATTCATTAAAAAATTACAGAGCATTATATTAAAATATACTACTTATATCTAAATAATATCAATATATATAAATAACGACACGATTGTGCCGTGTGGTGACGGCCTAAGAATACAAGTGTCACCACTCCCTTACCTGCCTGGGATGTCGTAAGAGTCGACTAAGAGGCTCGACGCATTGAACACCTGTGCGAGAGAAGAAAAACTTGAAACAAACCCTCTACCAACCCGTCTGGCCAGGCGTCTGGTAGCAGTAGGCTAATAGCCTCCTATGAACGCCACAATAGGCGTGAGCTAGAAGAGGCTTATGTCCAGCAGTGGACGTCCACAGGCTGATTTTCACAGCGGCTTTAGAAGTTGTAGCCGTGTCATTCATTTGTTTAGTATAGTATTCAATTAAACTTTTAACGCAGGTAGCTTGAGTATGTCATGCTCTCTTTAAACATTTCTACGGTGTTGTCGTGTGAGGCGGGTAGCTACGTTCCCTAAAATGTGGTTGAGCGGAGCGATGGCTGGTTCATGCGTCATGCTCGTGAACGGGTGCTGCCAGTAGGATGGGTCTGCTCATGTCTGATTGTGTTGAAATGTGTTGAGATATTTATATTTTTGTTTAAATTTTATGTTATTTATGATGTTTTGAATTGAGAACGTGGCACTGCTTGATCAGAACAAATAAAAATAAGTAATGTTCTCCAATTATTGTAATTAAGTATATGAATGTCATTATTATTGTTTTAAATTTAACCTAAATGCGCTTTATGATTATGACCCAGCTGATGCGTCTTCCAGTAACATTGTAAGTTGCGTCTTAGATTAATGCACTTTTATCTTTCTTCTTTGCCATTGTATTTTTTTATTTTAATACACTTTAACATAAGTACCTGAAGTGCGTCATGCTCACTCAAACGTTTCTTCGGCGGTGTCGTGTGAGGCGGGTCGTTGCGTTCCCTCCTAAAGTATGGTTGAGCGAAGCGATGAATGGCTGGTTCATGCGTCATGCTCGTGAACCATAACCATACCATAAAATGTAATATTATAATTAGTATTTTTTTTGTGTTAGAAATTTACCTTACTGATATGTTAAGCTCACTTTTCAATTTGACGACTCTGTATGAAATAACAGGGGGAAAAAATTGCCCTTGACGAGTTTCTTGCCGGCTCTCTCGTTACAAGGTCTCCCGCCGTAGGGTTTGTGAACCGATGGAGACGTTTGACGTTCATAAGTGCTTGTAACAGCCTAGACTGAATAAATGATATTGTCCATTACAGAAACATCTACGTAGTCAAGGATTGACAGTAGGAGTGATTGCGAAAGTTCGATCTTAGTCTTTATAGGGAGTAAGTTTTTCCACCTACGCAAGGAACCAGTTGCAGTGTAGACCTTTCTGCTTACTTCGGCAATGTGATGGGACCATGACAGAGGGTTGTCGAAGAGGGCCTCAAGGTTTTTGACAACATTACTGAAAGGTAAGGGAATAGAGTCAAAAAGGAGAGATGGAACATTGATGTGTCTAAATCTGACAATCTGTTTTGATCATCCAATAATGATTGCCTGTGATTTATGAGGATTTACCGCAAGGATATGGGATAGGCTCCATTTATGGATCAAGGCAAGATCAGCTTTGAGATGTCCAATCAGCTGGGAAAGGTCATCGATGGAAGCTTGAGAGTAGATTTGGAGGTCATCAGCATACAAATGATACTGACATTAGAGGAGAGGAGTTAAAATGTTAATGAAAATAGAGAAGAAAAGGGGGAAAAGAACGCCATCGCCACCACCGCACACCAGCCATGACTTTCATCATCAGCCTGCGGACGTCCACTGCTGGACATAAGCCTCTCCTAGCTCACGCCTATTGTGGCGTTCATAGGAGGCTATTAGCCTACTGCTACCACGCTGGCCAGACGAGTTACCAGACGGTTTGTTTCAAGTTTTCCTACTTTCACGCAGGTGTTCAATGCGTCGAGCCTCACACTTACGGTTTCAATAATCTATCCCTAACAAGAGGTAGGCTTATCTTGGTTACGTTTCTTAGCAACCGCTGTTATTTTAGGTTATTTTGGGCTGAATAACAAAAATATCTAGGCAACAAAGCTCTAGTAGATAGGCTTACTAGAGCTTTGTTGCCTAGATATTTTTGTTATTCAGCCCAAAATAACCTAAAATAACAGCGGTTGCTAAGAAACGTACTGTAGATAAGTTATTGAAACCGACCGTTAGTCGACTCTTACGACATCCCAGGCATGTGAGTGAAATGTATAAACATACTGTCACCTAGCCTCACCTTAACGATGCCACATTTCTAAGAGTCAACTTATTGCAGCGATACAGTCACGATGCGGTCGCAAAACGTCTACCTTAAGACTATGTTCGCACGAGAGCTTTTTAGACGCTTTAACGCGCGTTATTTTAACGATTCGAAATAAACCATATTATGGATTTTGTTATTATGGCTTTTTGCGTCCGGGATTCGCATCCCACAAAAACTCCCAAGCGCCAAACGCTTTATTAAGCTCCCGTGCGATCGTAGTATTACACACACGCGCCCCTCTCAGCCCAAGGTTGTCGTAATGAACTCGGAATTAACAGCTATCTATAAGATTATTCAGCGTCTTCTGTAATCTTCGGGTTCACAATCGCCAACCAACTCGCCTACCATGGAATTATAGCAATATCCTCCTAATTCGGAGAAGGCTATACGCCTTAGATAAGAAGAACTTTAACCTTTTATCTATGAACTAGCTTTCCGCCCGCTCTTTCACTTGCGTGGTTCCCGTTCCCATGGGAATATCAGGATAAAAAGTAGCCTTTGTTACTCTCCGTCCTTTCAACTAAAAATCAAGTCGATTGGTTGCTTAGTTAAGGCGTGCAGGAAGGACAAACAAACACACTTTCGCATTTATAAAATTAGTTAGGATTAAGATTCTTCCCACAAAACTAGGTAAACAAATACTTACAAGAGTTACAGTTTCTTCAAACAATTTTTATCTCATACTACAGTTACTTTCATGTTATATTCTTTTCAGATCCTCAAACAACATTATTATTCAAGCCAAAACTCAATGCTAAAGGTGCAACGAAAAATGCCCAAGGTACAAATAAAAATGCCCAAGGTACAAATAAAAATGCCCAAGGTACAAATAAAAATGCCCCTACATCTCAACAGAATAAAAATGTAAGCTCCTCGATAAAAGTTGAGACTGTGGACCTAAGTAGTGAACATGATGAAGAAAAAAGCGTCGGTGAAAAGAAAGATGAAGAATTATTTTACTTAGACATTCCCGAAGTGAAGCCGACACAGGAATCTCATGTTAATAATGATGAAGAAGAAACTAATAATGTAGATTCACAAACTAACAATGCAGATACAAAACCTAAAATTGAAGATAAAAAACCTAATGATGCTGATACAAAACCTAACGATGAGGACACAAAACCTAACGATGAGGATACAAAACCTAACAATGAAGATACAAACACTAATGATGACGATACAAGCACTAATGATGAAAACGCGAAAGAGGTTTTTATGTTGGATGGTGAAGAATACGAAGTAGAAGATGAAGATTTTGATGTGAAAGATAGTGACTTAGAGGATTTCTAAGTTTTTCTAATCCCCATAAACATAAATGCACTAAAATCATTGTACTAGAATTACCAATTTAGTTTTTAACAAAATTTTCTTTTTAATATAGCTAGTTTAGTTTAGCCTAGCTAGTTTATAGTAGATATTAATATTTTCTTTATGTCTGCAGCTACCCAAATAGCTGTATAAAACTTAATTATAGTGATAAACAGTCTCAAACGTACTATATTATACTTTTCTTAAATAATAAGTACAAAATACAGATTGCAATATGTATTTGATATGTAGAAAAAGTACTTGCAGTATAAAGTAATTAATCATTTCATGTTAATATGTTTTGTTGACAAGAGTCACTTGATTCGTACATAAGGTTAAATTTTCTTGTTATTTCTTTATCACATACTAATGCATGGATGTTACAATCTCCTTGATAAGTATTTAAAGTGAATGAACTTGTTACTTGGATAAATATTCATGTAAAATAAAAAATAAAATACATTAAAAGCCAGAATGACATACATAATAGTTCTTTTATTTATGTAACCTTACATTAATTAGTAGCATTAAATTAATTAGCAGCTTGAGAGGTTGTTTGCTCCTGCCCCTCCTGTAAGAAATAAAACTACCTAAAAATCAGTCTTCACCACATCAGGAAAAAGTAAGACCTCACTTAGAGTTACGGTACTATATTACAAATTAACTCTCACATTTGCGGAGGATGACATCTGGGATGTCTGTTCAATAAATTCCCAAGGGAGGGTGGCATCTGGATATTTGTTCAGTAAAATCCCAGTTACAGTTGGAACTGTGACTTCAGGGATATCTTTATAGTAAATTCCCAGTTGGGATATTCGAGGGAGGGTGACATCAACTGTTCAGTAAATTCCCAGTTACAGTATGGGACAATCGAAGAAGGGTACATCTGGGATATCAGTTTATTAAATTCCCAGTTACGATTGGGATAATTGAGGAGAGTTGCCAGTGACGCATGAGACTGACTCGATAACCGCCTCTGTGGTCTAGTGGTACAACCACCGGTATCAGACCCAGGGGTCCCGGGTTCGATTCCCAGCGGGGGTACATATTGTATTCGGTTTGGTTAGTGGTAGGACTTGCTGTAAGCCCCCCTGGCTAGCTACCACCATCTTATCTAAGCCTGACGCCATAACAACAATGTTTTCAGCATTGTTGTGTTCCGGCAGTTCGAGATAAGATAGCCAGTTCCTCAGTGGTTGAGGATTCCGGGAGATGCTCGCTTCCATCTTCAGCCTTATCATTACTTAACATCATGTATGATGAAGGCTAAGAGTCTCCCCGTCATTCATAAAAAAAGACAATCTCAGGGTCATGGGTTCGGGCCCCACGTTGGGCGCCAAAACTGTAGCGTTGCAAAGAGAAAAGAGAGACAGTCTATGACAGATAAAATCCTCCTCTCTTTTATCATAGGCAGTCTCTCTTCTCTCTTTGCAACGCTACAGCTCTCCTCAGTAAATTCTTAGTTACAGTTGTTGGGACTATCGAGAGTGGCAAAAAACGAAACCCTTACGGTACGTATACGCCAAAACCGATTTTGTCGGCCGATGACGGACAGAACTACTCGGACGAGCGTGTGCTTACACCGCGTCGACATTGTCGGATGTTGCCGGTCTTCTCTAGTTGATTGTGGGGCTGAAGGAATTTGAAGAAATGTATATTTTTGATAATTCGTACCGCAATTTAATACGTCGACGTCAACGAACTGTTAGAACAGTTAGAAGTTATCACAGTTTCAAAGGACCCTTGCGAAACCGTGCCGGGTCGCTAGTTGTATATAAAGCCAAAAAAACCATCAACTTGCATTGTGTAGACGCCCCGGTTGACGGGCGAGAAATCCCAACAAGTTCGGACTCGGCGGCAGATCGGCCGTCATCGGGCGGCTACGGACGATGGCGGTTGTAGTAGTGTACGCGCTCCCTTTATATTACATACGTTTGATTTCATCGGCCGATGACGGGCGAGTAAAGATCGGCCGATAACGGTTTTGGTGTACGCGTGCCTTTATAGATTCGTCATGTCCGATGTATGTCACAGCCACTTTATTCTAAGTTACTTATTTAAACTCCATTTAAAAAATCATGCCATGTCTACAGATTATACCAACCTCGCTTTCTTCATCATTCCAATCGATTCCATCTTGGATCCAGTCCTCATCGGCGTCTTCCAACCGTGCGTCGGCTTCCTTTATCTCTTCCTTAAATACTTTTCTTTCTGGCTCCACTTTGATAGTTTTTGACACAGGCTGCTCAGACAGGGGTTCAGCTTTTGACTCGGGCTGCTCAGCCAGAGGCTCAGCTTTTGACTCAGGGCGCTCAGGCAAGGGATCAGTCTTTGTAACAGGCTGCTCAGGCAGGGTTTCAGGTTCTTTCTTCACGTCCAAAGTAGTAGCGGTTGCACTATCTAAAACAGCAGAGGTTTCTTAGCAACATTAATATTGACTATGTTTAAGAACAACATTACAAGTCATAGCCAAGGCGTAACGTGGTGTTACGGAATGTTATGGATAAATTAAGAAGTAATATTTTAATTAAAAGATATCATTAAAATACACAACCAAGATTTGGCGGTGTATTTACTTTAGGCTGCTTTTCCACCAGATATGTGCTATTTTTTATATTTTTACATTGAATAGGCTTGCTCTTGGCCTCTCTGAATCGTTAGATATAAGAAGATGGAGCGCGCTTGCCTATAAAAACCGATTCAGCTATCCTATCCTATGCTATGTAACTATGCTGCGAGGATGTGAACGCTAAGCTACCAAAATGTATGTGACCTTTTTCACTGATGCTAAGCTAAGTAGCGGGACGAGTAAGATGTGATATGATGATGCGCCGCCGCGAGGTAGCTGTGCGAGGAAGTTGCGCAGCTCGAACTATGCGATGTATTATCTGACGGTAGGGAAAGTACTGTATTGTATATGTCGCTGCCAACTGGTTAAAACAGCCGTTCAATTGGAGGGCTAGCCCGTTAATTAAACGCCGGCATTCAATGTAGTGGCTAAGGGACTACTAGCCAAGTCGCATGAAAAATTCAATCTTTAATGGCTTGGCTATACCTCATATTTAGCCGTCTTATTAAATGAGATGTCATTATAGACAAACTATTCGTGAATACTTATATATCAATATTATATCAATATTTATATTAATAAAACACTGTAAGTTATGTTGGAACGAAAAAAAAAATACATAAAATTGCTAGCTGATGCGAGCTATCTGACGCCATATTTGTTTTGAGATTACCAGCGCCACAGTGGCAAAAAAATAAACTAAATTTGTATCACGCGGCTGAATTAACGTCAGCCATCTTTAAACGGCTAACTTACAATAAGTCAACTAGTTGAACGTTAAGTGATCCTAGTTCAATCAATGATCGGCCTAGGATTCAACTGAATGCCGGCGTTTAATTAACGGGCTAGCATTCCAATCAAATGGCTGATTTAACCAGATGGTTGCGACATAATTATATACCATCCATATAAAACACATCCATCGAAACGCTCGTGGCGGCTCTTGGCAGACTGATCGTATTCAAAAATAATAAAAAAATAAATGGGTGGGTGCCTGGAAAGTGGTTTTACACTGAGCGCTTCGGTGCTTCGGAGTGTACGTTAAACCATCGGTCCCGGCTGTTGTCGTTTGATAACAGTCGTTAAGCAAAGACTTATAGGCACTATTAGGCAGCTTGATAAACTCTGAAACCAAAGGAGGCCACTAATCCTCACTCGATAAGAGAAAGAGATCCATCGATATAAAAACATAGCTTAGTGGAACCCGTTTCCACCAATGCTAAAAAGTGTATGAATCAATGAATATGATTGGTGGGTGGACATCAAAGGCATCCATAGCACATCTCAGATAGAAAAGGACCGTCATTAGAGCTGCCTTTACACGAAACGTGCTTTGACTCAAGTCGAGACAAGTACGTTTAAGTACCAGTCACGTTCACAGTATACAACCTTGACACATTATAATATATAATGTCATTTGTTTATGGATTTACACACAGCCCGATCCGTGCCACCGATACGATCTGAACGCATCCATAATCTGTAACCAATTGCTTTCCATGTATGCTTTCGCACTGCCCGCGCTAGAACGTAACGCGTACACGCGCAGCCATTGGTTACAGAGAACGCATGCGTTCAGATTGATCGTCAGATCGTACCGGCGGCGCGGGCGGCACGGATCGGGCTCTGTGGGTAAAGCCCTTTAATTTTAGATTTGTTTTCGTATGTTTCAATCTGATAAGGTTGAATATTGTTTAAATAACTGTGCATGTGACTGTACAATACTGTGTAAATTATATAAAGTACCAACAAGTACCTACACCTGTACCAAGACCACGACTATTTGTCGATACTTTCGTGAACGTCAAGATGGCTGGATCCCCATTGGTTTTATAAATATCTCATGGATAGGATCTGTCCTTTTCTGTACTTTTTCTGCCATTTGATTGATACATAAGTAAAAAAAGTCCTTCATAAATAATTTAAAGGATATTCAGCATAATTGATAGATGATCCCTCCAGTATATCGTAATCATGAGATATTTAGGGCTGCTATCACACTAATCGATGATTGTCGATAGATAGCATCGATCAATGATAGAATGGACTATCCCCTTCGGCCTCGTAAGTAACCGTTGTTTCGTAACTGGTTTCGAGTAAGGAATTGTATGGTGGAAACTATCGATCGACGTCGACTAATACATTCCAAATCGATCGACATTCGATCGATTGGTATGGTAAAAAACCAGTCATTTTGACGTTGACCACTTTACCATATAACTTGTGCTCGCCATGTCTATTCCCTGTGTAAGTAGAACATACAAGATATTTTTCTTCTTAATTATGAATATAAGTTTTACTAAGTATATTTATAATCACAAAAGGAAATATTTGAAATTAAGTTTACAAAACTCTGATTTGATTCCAACTTTAGGAACCAAGAGTTTTGAACATTCATACAATTTCAGTGTTGAGCCTCGTTTCGAAATGGAATTTCATCCAAATCAAATTTTTGGAGGCACTTTTGAAACATCAGATAATATATTTTGACCACATACCAAAATGTTGTATTCAACAATTTTTTTTTTTGGTTTGTGGTACTGTGTAATACCTGAAACTGGATCAACTTGACTCTTTGCTGGAATCTCTTGTTTTTTATTTATTTCCTTATGGACATCCTTTTTGATACTTTTATCATTACCCCCATTTGTATAGCTCCAATAGCTCATTCGGACTTTGTCGAAAAGCTTTGTCACTAATTCTTCATCACTTGCCTGTGTATGTTTATTCCTGTAGAGTTCAACAATCTTATTTGTCGGAGTATACTCCCCGATATCTGCCAACTCAATAGTTATCCTCTTCCTGACTTCATTTACAATGAGTTTGCCCAGCATTTCTCTTTCTTTAGACTTTTTTGCTGCATACTTGTTTATAATTCGATCCATTTGTCCCATAAGGATACGACAAGGAAGAACAAATCTAGGTAGTTTCACAGACGTTAGTTTAGTTTGCGTACTAAGTTCGTGTGCCCGAAATTCACATGTGTTGGACCGTAACTCTCTTTTGGGTCGTAACTCTCTTTTGGGCCGTTGATATCTATCCCTAGATCTTTCTCTACTTTCTATCTCTCTTGATGCACTTACACCAAATTCCTGTGGAATTTATGAGAATATTACAGAGAATGGCAGCACAAAGAACTTGCGCTGTCATGTATTTGTCATGAACAATATGTGTGACAAAATACAACGTAGCAAAAGTTGGCTTTTTATTTTGTTTATAGAAAAGATAAACTTTCTGAAATTTTATAGAAAAACTGGAACAACTTGAGTATATAAAGAACATAATTTGGTTCACAAACAAATATCCAAAACGCATCATGTTGCAAGGCAGTAAGTATTATTTGGAAAACTTTGTCAGATTTCCACCTTTTGAAGCCCTTTCAAACATTTGATGTGCATCCAATACTGTTATCAGTAATTTTATTGGTTCTGCCCTTGTTGCCAATAATTCGGCAACCAAAGATGACATAATGAATCATAAGCTATGGAGTTTCTTTATTAGCACTTTTATTACTGCCATGTTATTGAGAAAGTAAAATCCAGAACGAAGTAATTTAGCTAAGTTGACAAATTATAAACAGCCCTGTTATGAAATTTAATCTAAGTTAGTTCAAATATATGAGGCGATTATAAAATCTTATTGAAGTAAAAGTTTTACAGTATTATATGGATAAGAAGTTTCATTCAAGCCGATTAGTAGAAACAATTTAATAGTTACACTATCTAGCAGTGGCGACAAGTCAAAATATGGCGAAGGTATGCTGGACCAAGAAAAAATCACAAATCGGACAATAATTAACATAGAAAACATTTTGTTCACTTTGCAACTGCCTGACATTGACATATTAGTTAATCGGTGACAGTAATTATTATGAGGACAGCGGATCAATGGGCTCATCATCGGCTTCCTTTTCAGAAATCGCGGGATTTCTGAAAAGGAAGCCGATGATGAGCCCATTGATCCGCTGTCCTTGGAAGCCACACCACCTTCGCCACTGCTATCTAGCTAGTTTAAAAGGTACACATTTTAGAGTTCATAAAAGCGTTCACATACCTTAATCAAATCTAGCTTCTTCTGCTCCAAGAGCAGTCTTCTTTCTTCTTCAATTACCATACGTTTTTTTCTCAAGAGCTCCAACTCCAACTGCATATTGAATAGAGAAAATATTTACTTACGCCCAAAATTAATAACCTATCTGTAGATATAGATTGGTCTATTTGAGAAAGTTGCCTATTATTATATAAAGGATATTTTTGTTAATATGACCAAAATAACAACGGTTGCTAGGCAACAAAGCAAGTATCCCAGGCAACTATCACAGATAGCACTATCTATGGTAGGTTATTAATTTCGGTTGTTATTATATCAAGTTATTCAACTAGGTGTAAATAATAGTATGGGGAAAAAAATATTGAAAGGGAATACACATGATACGTTAGTAAAATTATTCTTAGTTAAATAAAAAAATATTCACAATAACATAGGTTTTTTCTCAAATACATTGTACAAATATATTTAAGTTTCTTTCAAGTGTCAATGTACAGTCACATGCAATGACATAGAAACACTAAGGCCTGGGAGTTTCACCCGAGTTCTTTTCGTAATAACACATGTTGTGAGGCTCCATTTTTAACTCAATCTACCATACAATTTCTGTATATTACAAAATATATTTACTTGACATTGGCAAAATTTGCATATTTAACGCGAGCACACCATTAATTAAGAAAGAAGAAGACACTAAGGCCTGTATTCCAGAATGAATAAACTATATGACCATGACTATGACTATGTGACTCAAACAGTGATCTTTACTTGAGTACTCAAGTACTCACTACATCACATGTAGTGATATTCCTTTCTAACTGTTCTCCTCAAGTACAGAACACTGCTTGAGTCACATTCTGGAATAGGGCCTAAGCAACCTTGTCACATTACAATATTGAATGACATTTGTGGACAGAGAGAGCTTTGTTTTGGGTGTGAGCTTTGTTCAATGTGATAAGGTTATAAAGTGTATACATATCATTGCTTGTGACTGTACAATGCATTTGCCAATGTTGGGGCCAATGTGTAAAGCCATAGTAAAAACTACATAAATTCACTTCTACTTAAATTCATTTAAGTTTTACTTACATCAAGTTTAGATTTCTCCCTGTGTAATGGACTGCGAGATCTATCTCTAATTGTTGAATATGTATTGTAACCGCTGGCCCGTGATCGGCTCCTGCTGTAATGAGAGCTTCTTCCATAAGTTGGGGAGGGTGAGCGATGCCGCTTCGCAACCCCCCCAACCATTGTAACGTTAAGTTGATGCTTTTTACTATGCGCATTTTCACAATACCAATAGCCATTTAATGTATCCATAGCTTGGGTAGCTGCTTCAGAAGTTAGGAATTCAATTTTAGCCTCTTTTTGGTCACAATCCCTCATATCTGCTATCTCCTTGATCCAGAACTTACACCGAAGATTGAAAACGCCACTTCTTAGTATACTCCTGATATTGTATATTAGCTTCGGCATTTTAGCCTAAAACCATGGGACATTAAATAAATTTAATTTAGCACATAGAAAATATTTTATATAATTAATTATTGAGGTCAAAGATTTCTCATATAAGTTGGAAACCAATGTTAATTGAGGTAATAAAACACTGATTAGGAGTAATGAATATTTTACCTCTTTGGGCAGCCCTGTGATTATGATTTCTGTCATCTTAAAAAGAGCTTGAAAATACCACGTAAAAAGTCCTGACCCTTTGTACGGTGACTCTTTGTATATTTTATCCAATTATGCACCTCTTTTGAACAAATTATTGTCTTTTTTGCAATAATAAATGCAATGAAATTGCGTGATAGTGAACGTCAGTGAACGTCTAAAAGCCTGACAAAAACCAATCAATCAATATTGATCAATACTCATTTCATTTGACTTGTCTTGTCCACAGAGCACATAATAGTAAGTAAATGCGTCTTGGGCCCTTATTCTCTATGACCACTTTGCGATTCCTTGCTTCAAAACCACGCCAATATCGTACATGGTTACAACATTTTCAAAATTCGTATTCTCTATGACCAGCCGTAGGAATCACCCCTACAACAAGGTGGTTCGTAGTTTTAAAAAAAAAAAATGCTTCACAAGTCAAAACTCCATGTTGAGGTAGCCATTTTCGAACCACAGACTACCGGGCCGCGCAATTTGACAGCTCTTACTAATACTCTTAAAATTATCATATTTTCTCATTATTCTGTGAACGTTTTAACGAGTAACGACTTTCACGAGAGTAAATAATTATCCACAACAATTGGTAGCATTTTATGTTTGTGAAGGAAACTACCCCTGCTGCTACATTGAAAAACATTATAACAGTAAGTTTAAAATAGTAGCTTGATGATCTGCCAACTCTGCAAAGGATTTACGGAGTGAGTTTATGTTCAATAACCTATATAAAAAAAACTTGTATCTGTGTTTTCAGGAAGTTGTGAAGGCTTTAAAACAAACAGTTCCCTCCTATGGCGATAATTTGTGACCAAGGATCTACATTCTGAACATGCTTGAAAAGATTTCAAGCAGACACCAAGCGTGAAAACTTGATTAATGAGATGCCTGAAGGTTAGTACTTAGAACTTCTGAAGAAATGGAAATCATTAACTTTAAAATTTATTTATATTTATATTATATTTTTTCACATAAACCTATGTCTTGTGAACATTGAGTTAATTCACACATTTTGTAATACCAAGCTGCTATATTTTTTCAGGTCATTAAAATTTAAATCGCCATTAATGGACACAAATTCTGTATACTAGAGAATTTCAACGTGTTCTCGTAGGTCTCTGTAGCATAATTGGTCAGTGCATTGGGCCGGATTCCCAAGGATGCGGGTTCGAGTCCCGTCAGGGCGACATGAGACGAGTTGCTTTTTTCTAGTATATTTACTTGATTATAAATTATCACAAATTCTGTATTATTTATGATCCATCCTTATAAAGGGCATACATACTAAGCAAAGACCTGTCATTATGTGCCAAAACTGATATACGAATGCTGCTTAAAACTACAGATGACCACATTCAACCGACATCATCACAACAAATGAAGGTACATTTATATCCTCACTGATGTCATAAATGTGAAAGTACCTAACTGTTTGTTACCTTACATTTTTAGTTGACATGTTTTTCCATAAATTTAAATGTTATAAAGACACTTAAGCAAAGGTAGATGATTATTTAAAAGAAAATGCATGGATGTGAACTTTTGTATGAAAAACTGAGTATAAGAAAATTTTCCTCTTATTTAAATATATTTCAAGATTGTAGATTTGTGTTTGGCAACAACATTCCATTGTAAATGTTCTTGTTTCTGTTAAAGCTGATAAGTTTGTTGCGGCCGTTCGTCTTATCAGTTCAAAGATGTCCCGAATGTTTGGTAGGGGAAAAAAATGGTCTATTTGAATAAAACTCTTTGACTTTGCCCTTGACCCAATGCCTCTTTTGTCATGATTTTAAGAACCCTGATTGAAATAATTAATAAGTCATGAACAAATATCCACACCAACCAAACATACTGATCAACATCAGAAACAAGTTTTTTAAATCAGTTCACATTAATTGGTTTGGAGGTCTTCAGCATCATGCTGATGCTTTAAATTTTTTCATTGTTATTGTTTGTAGAGTCCAAATTCATAAGTTTTGTACAATAATAAATAAAAATATAAAAGGGTCTTTTTCAGAATCTAGTATTAATATTAATTTTGTTATGCATCAATTGGCACTTGAAAAGCGCAAAAGGTATACCTACTGAAAGAAAATTACAATCAATAAAATAATTGTATTTTTTTATATGTGATGATGATTGGCAGGCAATGATTTTTTACAGGTTTTGTTTCATTTAAATATGTTACTCGTAGCTGCAATACAGCTATTATATACAATGTACCTATCTTTGTTCTCAGAATCCCGGAGAAGAGACCAGTGGCAGCATGGGTAGGACGGGCATTGTGCTTGGCGAGTCCCACATTACATTAAGTGACCGACTTAGTGTAATGCGCTGATGCGTAAATGCATTTTTCCCGTGCATAATAAGAAAAAAGCCAGAACTAAATTCCAATTGCGTTCTTTTTTTTGCAATCTTATTTTAATTCTAACATTAAGTATGTAATAACACTAAATTTGCTATTAAATGAAATCGGTACCTGGTTCCTACATGTCATCGCTTAGTAATAGTTAGTGTATTACTTGTCAAGTCATAACGCTTCTAAAAAATTTAAATAAATGTTTCTTCTTTTTCATTAACACATGGTTGTATCACAAGTTGTTGAAATCACTGTTTATAATTGTTTAACTTCTTCAATCATTATGTACTGATAAAAGAAATGTTATATTTTAGTCATTCACACTTCTTAGGTTGAAAAGTAGTATTTATACATTATTTTTTAGCTTATAGGTAATGATTATAAGTAATGACTTATTACTTCATTAAAAATGCAATTTTACAGTTTATTAATAATAACTTATTTTTTTTACAAGGTTAGTCATATTGTTGTATTATTGTGATTTGAATTAAATAAAAATTTAATCTTATTTTGTTGTTTTATTCATTTGAACATTTAAAAGTATAGGATTTAAAAACTACACTAGGGCTGTAGTGCTGCTTGTATCGATATCGATAATTTTTAGTATATCGATATGTCGTTCGATAGACTTTGCCGCACTATCAATGTGAAGCTGACATTAGACTAAGAAACGGCCAATAGCAGGCTTGATTCCTATCTGTACACTATATAATTTGTGTCTATGACACTTAATGAAACCGTGTGATATGAACGTGACTTGCGCGTGGTTTGAACTGTCAAAAATTCCACGTTTTAGAAACGCGTGGAATCAACGTGGAGTCTGCAAGGAATCGTTGTGAATGTGAATAAATTTATTGTTTTTGTGCTAAAAACTATTAAATAAATCTATAACGTACCTAAGGCCAAAGACCTTCTAAACACCATCTCTTTCTTTAAGTATTTCAGTGAAATTTAGTGTCAGCTATTTATATTATAATCTACTATTACTAAGATTTTGTAAATTTTGTATCGAATTAAACCACATGTAACTATAAAACTATTTTATTATGAACTTTTATGTAAGTATTTTGCACGCAACTACCGAAGACCATTCTTGATCTACACTTATACTTGTGAATCACATTTTTTTAAAAATTGATTTCAATGAAGTAAGATGTTTTAGTTTTACATCGCTTTTAAATGTGGAACAAATGCAAAATACATATGTTAGGGGTTATGTAAGTAAATTAGATATTATAAGGCAAGTAACTTGTAACATTTTTGGGAGTAACAAACGATTAGGTACTTACAATAACAAATCGCTTCAAATAAAATACCGCCAAGTACATCAAAATTCTTCAAACAAAATATACTCTTAGGTACAATATTAATGTTTTGAAGTGTATGTATATATTTCCATTGAAATACTAAGTATTATTATTTCTTTCTTGTAATAAACATATAATAAACAGACAAAATTGAATCAATTAATTTTCATTGTAAAAATCGATAACAAGAAATAAAAAAGCAAAAAGGAACGTTCAAAAACGTTCGAACGTTTTGGTTTTGCTGCGTGTTTGTTTAAATTATTGTGTAATATTTTTTCTTTGTTATTGCTAAAATTGCATTGTTATGATATAAACGATTAAATATTAATATAAACATAATAAATTACTTTTTAGTGTTTTTGTCTTAGCAAAGGTCAAAGGAGATGGACAGCGCCATCTATGAGATTTTTAAAGAACGTACCTTGGAAAATTCCTCATTGTTAGTGAAATTAAATTTTGCAAGTAATAAATTTAAAATCTTAAAAGTTTTAAGTTTAGTTTTCGAACGCACTCGTGACTTCATAACGTACCAAAGACAATTTGTCTTGGAGGTGTCTTGGAGCGCGGTGGGACTTACAGAATAGAGTTGACCAGATTCCTTACCGTGACAAGATACGATATTGACGGGGTTTATGCGTGGTAAGGTTTAAGTGTGGAATCTAAGTGGTCATAGTGAATAAGGGCCCAAGATCTTGACCGTCTTGTCTGTCAAATCTTGGAAGATTTTTTTTTAAATAAATACTTTAAACTTTTTAACGTAACCATAACAACATTGGTATGGTAACCATGCAGCCTAATATTTATACTATAAATATCCCCGTTCCGCGTCCATTAGGCTTGCCGCGACGACGCCCGGCGAGATAAGCCGAATCGAATTCCAATCCAAAATGTCCCCGCCTGTTATGCTTTACAAATTTTACAAATATACAATTGGGGATTAACATCACTTTTAGATTTTTATGCCATCATGTAGTAATTACATGAAGAAAAAAAACTATATTTTTATTTCAATGAACAGTGCGCGCCAAAACATAAGATGTACAGTCAGCAACAAAAGTCCATGAACACATCCAAATTTTCAAAACACCTGCACGCACTCTATAAAGGTTCATGTGTAACTGAACAGGCTGTTGTACAAATCTTTGATCGAAATTGATCGATCGTCTGATCAAATAGAAAAACGTCGATATTGGATTCACCCAATCAATTAGGTACAGTCAACAGCACGTGCGACTTTACATTTGCACTACGAAAGCCGCCCCGCGCGCCGCTATTACGAGCGACGACGAAAGTCTAGACTGTGTCTAAACTAAAAGGCTCAAGAAGTGACTAGAGGGGTAAAGGCGAACGCGGTCCTCGTTACGCGTCCAGTGGTTAATTCGTCCAAGTGTTGTCCATTACCACTTTAAAGTAATATTGTATTTTACTCTACTATTACTCTTTACTGAAACGACTCAGTGAGATGATCCGAATTTTTAGCACCGCCTACTTGATATCGCAACGGCTGCTGGAGTCGTAATTTTTAGAATTACATTCGCATGCGAGTGCGGTCTTATACAAAGAAATTCGCAGGCGAATCTTGCAATTCTTACGTGGCGCGGACTCTACGACTGAGAATACACATCAGACTTGGTTGGTTGTAGGACTTGTTGTGAGTCCGCCTGGCTAGCTACCACCATCTTATCTAAGCCTGCCCTATTTTTGAATCACTCGTCGCGCGAGCGGCGAAACGAACGAGGCGGCGATCAGGCGAATAGCGACCTTGGACATAGCACGCTTTTCGCTTTGCCCCTCGCGCGCTCGCATTGGGAGACGTTACTACAGGCGAAAAGCGAAGCTATGTATATACCTACGGGCAAGGTCGCTCAAGCTTTTACGGAATACGGAAACCCAAACGTCGCACGAGAATCAGTAGAATCCTCGAGACGAGTGAATCAAAATAGAGCTCCTGACACCATAACAACAATGTTTTCAGCATTGTTGTGTTCCGGCAGTTAAAGATAAGATAGCCAGTTCCTCAGTGATTGGGAATTCCGGGAGAGGCTCGCTTCCATCTTCAGCCTTATCGATACTTAACATCAGGTATGATGAAGGCTAAGTCTCCCCGTCGTAAATAAAAAAAAACTGATATTTCTCTCCGACATTATAGTCTGATCAGACAATCGGAAAGCGCTCCTGCTCTGCTATACGTTTGAATACTCAATACAAATCTCCGAGCCGATAGTCGGAAGATTAAGATAAAAATTGTCTTAGGCGATTCCTAGTGCAAATGGGTAAGTGATTTGTGATCTATTCAGAGTAGAGGTTTTTAGACCCTCAGAATCAACGATGGTGTTACAAATATATAGGCGATTCCTAGTGCAAATGGGTAAGTGATTTGTGATCTATTCAGAGTAGAGGTTTTTAGACCCTCAGAATCAACGATGGTGTTACAAATATATAGGCGATTCCTAGTGCAAATGGGTAAGTGATTTGTGATCTATTCAGAGTAGAGGTTTTTAGACCCTCAGAATCAACGATGGTGTTACAAATATATAGGCGATTCCTAGTGCAAATGGGTAAGTGATTTGTGATCTATTCAGAGTAGAGGTTTTTAGACCCTCAGAATCAACGATGGTGTTACAAATATATACATATGTATATTATACCCAGACACGGAACAAACACAAATGTTTGTCCCAGGTGGGGATCGAACCCTGGCGCAGTAGGCATGATCAGTACCACTGAGCCATCAGGCTCGTCAAAACTCGCCATAAAATCGCCATTAGCATAAACTATATTTTAATTTATATGCTTTTATACAGATCCATAAAATAAATAAATTAATTAATAAAACACTAACGTTGACAATGTGTCATTACAATATAGAATTTATTTACATCTTAATAAGTTACAAAATGCATTGGGTTTATTTACAAATCTTCCGTGCTCCATTTGTATGCCTCTTCCTCCTGGGCCTTCCTCTTGCTCTGTTGATCGAAGAACTTCTTCTCGTAACCGTTTGAGCGGTCGACGCCGTCCCATCGGTACCCGGGACGAATGTTGAATCGATTCGGCGGGAAATTGCCTTTGTATGTGGGTTTTTCTGGAAAAAATAGTTGACGTTATACAGGGTTATATGTAAAAGAATAGCTCACATTAACAAGAACCGTTCGTTTTATGAATTATATATAACATAACTCAATAAATTTAACAAAAGTGATTGTTGACACGAGTGATTGTCATGTGTGGCGTGATATTTAAAGCGTCCAGAACAGTGCGACAAGGCTTATATAATGAACGTGGTAAAAAAACTAAGATGGAACGTCATTTTGGACAGTTGTGCAGCGCCTCCGCCGGCCGCGTTAATAAGCCTTGTCGCACATGCGTTAAGGTCTTTGGAGTTTCACCCAAGTTCTTGTCGTAATAATAATAATAATAACACGTGTTGTGAGACTCCATTTTAACTCAATCAACCGTAATTTTTTTATACACTGAATACTGGCGAAATCAAAAAGGGAACCGCCATTAATTATAAGAAGAAGTTATGGTCTTTAATGAACGTGGCAAAAAAAGGAACTAAAACCGCCATCTTGTGTTTACGTCTATTTTGGCAGTAACAGCGCCCCCATCCACGTTCACTATAAGCCTTGTCGCACTATACAACAAAATTGATCGAATCACATTTCTTCCCGCTTGTCCATCCCAGACGAATCTCAACTCCTTAACTAAGTGGGTTGGTTGAAATTCGCATAATCGCGGTCGATTCAATTCGGCGCGTCGCTAATGGACGTGGTTTCATATTGTTATTTGCGGTTTCTAATGTTACAGTGTGTGTCGCTTAAGGTTAGGTCATGCATGCACCCCTGTCCATCTCGATAAGGGTTACAGATTCATCACTCTGTGAATGTGGTCTGGACGAGGCACAGTGGGCGAGAATAATAGTGTCCCTTTCATAGGATTTTTGAAAAAAAAAATTGCTTGCATTATCTGTTTTTGGTTATCAGTTTAATTAGTTACATCAATTTATTGAAAAAAAAATGGTCTCGGGATTCCCAACTTAATTTTACTACAGTAAACCCGCGCGCAAAGGTTTCAAATGTATGGAAACACAATTTGTTTCGGCCATATCTTCTTTCGTTCTTGCATTGTAAGGCTGAAACTCATGTGGCTTATTACTGAGACTGTTACAAAGCCATGTGACCTTTGAACTTGGCCCCGGAAGACCCCGTTCAAAGCATATGATTTTTTTTAAATTGCTTGTTTGGGTACTTTTGTAGTATGGGTTTATGGGGTTAAAATTCAGATTTTTCCGTGTTTTTTGCATAGTACTTCGTTATTTAGATTGAGTATCTCATTATCTACTATGTGGCTTAGGTACATAACTACCTCGTACGCAATAAATCAATCAAAGTTACCCATATTAAATATTTTGCATAGCTGTTCTTAACTAAAGTACAATAGATAAAGAATGTGTTGTTTACCTGCTTGAATAATTATTTGACTATTACTTAAAAGCCGCGTGCCATTAATGAGGCGCTAAAACAATAGGTCCTATCTATTGTTGTGGCAGGTTCTGAGGAATGCAAAGGGTTACTTGCAGTCATTACTTGCTATTGTTTGTTCAACATTTCGTATCTAAATAAATGGCAAGTTTTGAAGAATACAAAGGATTAATCGCAGTCATTACCTGTCATTGATTGTCCAACATTATTTTTGCAAATATGAAACGAATGCGAGGGGTACGTATGTAATAAATACTGGGTGCACCTAAATTTAATTTCACTTATCTTTATTGATTCGTACCGTAACGTTTTCCTATTCGAAATTTTTGATATTAACAATGGAAGGACTAGTTTCAAACCTCGACGTTTTTATGCATTTGAGACAAACATCTTTAAATGCATATACTTTATTTGAAAAAGTGCTATTTTCAGTGACGTTGTCTTTATCTGAAGAACAAAAAATATATTTGAAAACCTTTTGTGCTTCTTACACCAGTAATTTGAAACGAAAATGGAAGTCTTTTAATTTACACAAAGCAATTTTTTCAAGAAGTATGCAGACTGGCTGGATGAAGAAATAAAATGTTCAACTGGGCAATCTGTCAAGAACTGAAGAAGGAGAATCGAGTGTAGTGATGAGTTTTGAAAATGCCGCAACAAGTATTTCGTCAGTCGAAATACTTGTTGCGGCATCTTCAAACTTTCACTCCTAGGAAAGAATTTTCCAACTTAAGTCCACTGCAAAAAAGAAGAAGAACTGAAAATCTCATTGCTGAAAATGATTTCGATACACTTGCGTATGCACTGGCGAAGAAAACTGAAAATGAAAACCAAACGGATTCTGCAGAATTAGTTAAGCATTTAATTAAGAACCCTGTGGATGCAAAGATGCTTCGAGGTTGTCTCAAATCAATAAAACGACCTTGTTCTGCTGACAAGGCACTGGGTATGTCAACATCATTAAATTTATCAAAGTGGCAGTATATTACTTTAAGGCAGACAACAAGAGATATGGGGTGTGATATATTTCCATCATATGATGCTCTTAAGCAGGCGAAGAAAGAGTGCTACGTAGCAAGAGAAGATGTGTTAATAACGGAGACAGATGTTAAAATTAAGCTCCAGTCTATTTTAGATGTAACAGTCAAGAGACTGTTAAAATCTATATCAATAGATTTAACTGGTGAATCCACACTTATCAGTAAATGGGGATTTGATGGTGCATCTGGACACAGCAACTACAACCAAATAATGGATGGTGATGATTCCAGTATCTTCATGTGTTCATTTGTGCCGCTGAAGCTGGTGAGAGCAGATACTGGTGATTTAACATGGGAAAACCCCAAAGCTTCTTCCAACTTTTTACTGTCGACCTATTTATTTTAAATTTGAGAAGGAAAATGACATGAATATTAAAGAAGAAATGGCTGCAATTGAACAAGAAATCACTGCTCTTCAACCAACTGTTTTCGAAAATGCAAATGTCAGTCATAAATTGCACATGACAGTGATTGATGGTAAGATAACTTCACACATATCGGACACATCGACAGCTTCGTGTGATATATGCAAAGCGAAACCGAGTGAAATGAATGATATCGACATGGTAAAGCATAGAACACAGTCTGTGGAGATGTTTAAGTTTGGCCTATCTACTCTTCATGCAAAAATCAGATGCATGGAATGCATCTTACATATTGCTTATCGCCTCGACTTCAAGAAATGGCAAACTAAGGGTGAAGACTTAAAGCAACAATTAAACAACAGAAAGAAGATGATACAAGATCTGTTTCGAACTGAAATGGGACTTATTGTGGATGTAGTAGTTCAAGCGTGCATAAAATACTTATCCATGGCGCTGATATAATTGAGCATAACAATTTTATTCCCATCGGCAAACTCTCTGAAGAGGCTTCTGAAGCACGTAACAAAGACTTAAAAAAAATCAGAACTTTCCACTCACGGAAAACTAGCAGGATTGCTACAAATGAGGATATAATCCATAATTTGTTAATATCCTCTGACCCATACCTATCAAGTTTTAGGCCTAAAATAATAAGTCGACCTAGTAAAGCTCTTTCAGATGAAGCTAATTGTTATTGTTATTAACTTCTAGTGAGAATAAAGAAAATTTAGAATTTGTAGATGTAGGTAACCTGTCTGACATAGATATTAATTAACTAATTTTGTTGTTTTTTCTTTATACAATAAATCTGTTAATGTATTTACATTTTATATAACTAGGTTAAGTACCTATCATTATTTTAACGATGTATTGTTATAGATAAGCATATTTATTGTGTAAATAATTTTAGTGTGAATGTAGGTACTAAACTTTAGACTAGTTATGTAGGTAGAAATACTTTAGTTGTAATATTATTTATGTTGACTGTTTTTTTGTTATTTTTTTAATAGTTAAGGTTACGTTACTAAATAATTTAATGTCAGTTATAAATTAAACTTGTATACAGAAAACTTATTTACGTTTTTTTAATTATTATTTTATTAAATTTAATGTAAGTTGTAAATAAAAACTTGCCCACTGAAAACTTATTTAAGTTCGTTTTATTAATGGCGCGCGGCTTTTAAGCAATAGTCAAATAATTATTCAAGCAAGTAAACAACACATCCATCGTCCTTTATCCGTAGTATTTTAGTTAAGAATAATTATTAAAAAAAATTAAGTGCACTTTTGATTGAATTTATTACTATGGGGTAGTTATGTACCTAAGCCACATAGTAGATAATGAGATACTCAGTCTAAATAACGAAGTACTATGCAGAAAACACGGAAAAATCTGAATTTTAACCCCATAAACCCATACTACAAAAGTACCCAAACAAGCAATTTAAAAAAATTCATATCCTTTGAACGGGGTCGTCCGGGGCCAAGTTCAAAGGTCACATGGCTTTGTAACAGTCTCAGTAATGCAAGAACGAAAGAAGATATGGCCAAAACAAATTGTGTTTCCATACATTTGAAACCTTTGCGCGCGGTTTACTGTAGTAAAATTAAGTTGGGAATACCGAGACCATTTTCTTTTCAATAAATTGATGTAACTAATCAAACTGATAACCAAAAACAGATAATGCAAGCAATTTTTTTTTCAAAAATCCTATGAAAGGGACCCTATTATTCTCGCCCACTGTGCGAGGGAACAACTGATCACATATACTTTTTAACTGTTCAAAATACGCAACGTCCCTATATGATCTCCTTCCCCAAAGTATATCCAAACCCACAAAATTTAAAATTATTCTTAGCTATGTGAAATCCCCCTGTATTGATGTTTTATGTGAATATATATATATATATATATATATATATATATATATATATATAACAAGTAATAATATAAGACTATAACTAGTAATTATTGTGTTTGTCCATATTTCGACAGTTCAACAGATCATTCTACAGACTCAAAATCTAAGATCTCACCACCCAGGGGCGTGCATTGGTTTTCCAACGTGGTAGGCACTGTACATCTAACTTGTAACTTTGCATTTATCCTATCATGCAACCGAATATTATAAGTTTGAAAGTTTGTCAGGATATTTGGATGGATGAATGTTTTTTACTCTTTCATGCAAAAAATTCTGAACTGATTAAGATGAAACTTTACAGCAATGTAGCTTATACATCAAAAAACCACATAGGCTACAAATTATCCTGATATTCCCACGATAACGGCAACCACGCGGCGAGTGAAACCGAGAGCGGCAGCTAGTCATAAATGATAAGGTTCGTAATATTTAGTAGGAATATTAAAATGCTGAAGAGTTTGATTATTTGAGCACGCTAATCTCCGGACCTACTAGTTCGAATTGAAAAATTATTTTTGTGCTGGATAGTCCATTTAACTCGGAAGGTTCTAAGATATTTAATATCACGTTACGATCAATAGGAGCAAAGCATTAATATAAAATGTTGAAAGAACGGGAAAAAAATATTACTTATGGGAGCTTCCGTTGCGGACGGTGTGTACACGGTAAAAGTTACGTAAAAATCATGTATGACGAAATTGTTCCCCATCAAAAGTTCTAAGTCCGCGTTAGCATATATCTATGTTTTATGGTTAACTCACTATAACCATTTTAAGATAATAAAATTTGTTCTTAACTAATGTATTATTTGAGAAACTGTTTTCATTAACATGGTATTAATCCGTATCTAAATAATTACGTTAATCATCACAAGTATTTAATTTTGAACAAAATTGACCTTTACATCATTTAATTTGAATGAATTTCTTAGGAAATATGATAGTTTTAAAATAACTCCTCAACAAAATAATTCGCGACCAACTTCATTCGTCAGGTAGGCTTGCTTACTTTATACCGATATATTCCGGACCTTTAAGCTAGAACGTTACACGTACAAATAGCGCCCTTCTTGCCGTGGGCGGTTTATATTTAAACAATACTTTTTATAAATAAGTTGTATTCTTGTATGAAACGCTGCTTGTTTCGAGTAGGCAATTTGGAAACTGCCTACAAGTAGGTATTAAGTATTTAGCGTAAGGAAAACCTTAGTGGGCGAGTGTTGAATAGAAGTTTAAAGTAAAATAAAATAACTTTTCTCAAACATGCATGGAAATATTGTCATTATTTTCGAAAAAAGAACACGCGAAGTATCGAATTTACGGACAAAGAAAATCAAATCCATTGCAGGAGCGTTTTTTGAATTTGGAACATTACAAAGAGTATTTAACCCTTTAACCGCCACACTTAATATTAGTTTTCGAGCCCCCAGCGCCAGGCACAGTAAAACGACAAATAAATACCTACAACAAACAGAGATGCTCAGTAGTATATCGATATTTCTTTCGATAGGGACATACGTCTTTATCGAACGCTTACAATTTAATTTAAATATCATAACAGATGGATAGATAGACTTTGTATGTTAACGGCAGAACAATAGGTTTAACTACGTAATTAGTCAACTACTTTTGTTTCTTTTCTTCTGCAATAATAATATTAAGTCATTCATAATAAACATTCATATTTGTTAAATAATATCTTTTAACCGACCTTTGCTCGATAATTTAAAGGTATAACACCCAGACACAGGACGAACTTGATTTTCTAGAAATGAAACCTAGCTAGATCGATTTTTCTCCCCCGAATCGCCGTTTATACTAAACTAGAGGCCGGGCGCGGTTTCACCCGCGTGGTTCCCGTTCCCGTGGGAATTTTGGGATCATTTATAGCCTATGTTACTACTTGGGGTCTAAGGATTCTCTATACCAAATTTCGTCAAAATCGGTCTAGTAATTTTTGAGTTTATTCGTTATAAACAAACAAACAAATCTTTCCTCTTTATAATATTAGTATAGATTTAATAATAAAAATGTTAAATCACATTAAATTTATCGATCATACCAATAAGATAACTATAATGCAGCACAACACTAATAGAAAATTCCAGAAGGTGGCACTCTTTTATGACGTCAGAAGCGGGCGTGTTTCTCCGGTCGTGGCGAAAGGGGTACTGATAACAATCGTTTAAAAACATGCAGGCTAGGGATGGGAATGGTCAATTCAGTCGCTGTCAAATTAGGCTTTAATTAGTCAATTTTAGGCTTCATTTATTATAAATAAAATAAAATAAACTCATTTATATCTACAGCAACAATTGCTTTATTTGTTTTATAATAAATAAGTCAGTATAAACGGTAGTAGTTTAATTTATGTGGATTTGTGTGTCAGTCAATCATCGTTTATGCCCCGTCCCTACTAACGGAATTTTCCGGCATTGGCGTTGGACATCAATACACTTTTCTAAAAATACTATCAGTAATTTATTGAACTTTAGACATTAATTTTAAGTCTCCTAATTATGAAACTTTAATGTAATCAATTGTAAATAATTACTTCATCATCTATTTATCAAGTAATGAATACTATTTTTATATAATAAAGTATCTATCAAACAAAAAGGCAGATTAAATGAGTAGTGGCACTTGACCGTAAATATCCGTCCATGGCGATTTGGGCACGAACATTTTTGGCGGATTAATCCGTTCGTGGCGGTTAAAGGTTAACCCTTTAACCGCCACGAACGGATTAATCCTGCACGCCGTTTCATACAACACTGCTAGAGCGCTGTAATGTTCCAAATTCAAAAAGACGCTCCTGCAATGAATTTGATTTTCTTTTAGTAATTATTAAATGTATAATAAAACAAGTATGTTTTATTTCCCTGCATTCTTTTGAGAAAAGCACTATATATGCCTCGGCGGAAATGGCAATTGCCTGTTTCACGGCCTTTGCAATAATGTACTATTAACATTTATTGTATATTTATTTAGGTTTTGAATGAGGTAGGCACTGCCTAATTGCCTATATGGAATGCACGCCCCTGCACCACCTCTATCCTTGTGCATACCAGTACTCTTACACGACGCCTAGAAGAAGCACTTAGTCTATAGAAACAACCGATTACTGAGCGAAATACTAGATATTGGCGAAATCTAAAAGGGCACCACCATTACATAAAAAGAAGAAGAAGAATGTTACAGTGTTGCTCCACAAAAGTTATCTGCCATGTGGATGCTACATGAGGTAGCCGCATTATATTACATTTAAATACGTATAGCGGCAGTGGGCGGGACACATTGCGAGAAGAACCGATGGTCGTTGGGGCGGAAAGGTTCTGTAATGGGGACCGACGATCAGCACCCCGACCGCCTAACGGTATAGCTTGTACTATCGCTATAGCTATCGATTTTCAAACCCCCAACAAGGGCTCTCGCTGACGTTATCACTTGCATACTAAAAATGTAATAGTGAATCCAATAGATGAATAGATATATTATGGAGGAATTAGACAAAAACCCCATCGTTGAAGGGTTTTCTGAGAGTTTGAAGTTTGATAGATATAGCTTTAGTACAAGCTATACCGTAAGCGGTCGGGGTGCTGGTGAAGGTCGCGGAAAGCCGCTGGATGCGGACACCCATCGACCGATCGTCGTGAACAGGGTTCCATGATTAAAATCAAGTTGACTTAAATCACGATTTTTATTGCATGATTTTTGTTTAATAAAAATTACCGATTAAAATCAAATGTCCGAAAAAGAAATTAATTAAACGCTGGGAGTGCATATTAATCAACTGTAATGTTCAAAAACAATGTTAATACAAAGTACGATATGTACAAGTTAACTTATTTATCACATTAAAAAGGAACAATCAAATATTAGGTTTTTTTTTGTATCAATAAAAATATAACAATAATGATTATTTTCATTCATTACATGCAATTAAAGTAATGAATAGAAGTAATAATCACAATAATGTTCAACACTCAAAACTCAAATCGTTGTTTCTGGTTATGCGACATTTTCTTTTGGCATTGTTGCCAGGGCTATAATACATCTGTTCTACCTAAATAAAAATATTGCTGACAAGAAAAACTAGGGTAATGATCGCAAAACGTAATAAAAATCAAAATAACAAAATAAATGAAATAATCACGATTTGTTAAAAAAAAGCGATTGCTTTTATTAAAAAAAAACATGATTTTTTCGAACCCTTGTCATGGAGGTGGCTTATACCCAGCAGTGGGTGTCATATGGCTGAGACGACGACAACGTTAGCTTAGTTACATAGTATGTGAACTCGAGCCTTAATCAAAATACAACAACCAAAAAAGTAAATTACCTGGTCCAAGTTCTCCCTTCTCCCGTTTCTTCTCCATAATGTACTGCAGCATAGGATCTCCGTCCCTCAACACGTCTTTGAGAGAGTTCTCCAGGTCCCTGTCGTCTTTGTGCCTCGCGAGAGGCTTCGCTGCCTCGTGCATGAAGTCCTGCATACGAGCTTCTTGGGCCTCGATTTGTTTTAACCTGAAACAATACAAAGAAGTATTACTAGTGACCGGTCGCGTTGTCACCCGCGTAGTACCCGTTCCCGGGGGAATGTCGGGATTAAATTATCCTTTGTATCAATCCTGTCCCCTAGCATAAACACCGCTATATCACGCGATATGATATATCATGCTGTCTTGCTTACTGCTTATGAGCGGGACAGTGACATTTTATCGAGTTATTGAGTTGATAAAAGCTGCTTTTGCTAGTCCTACAGGCTATAATCTGTTGTGTATGTGTGTGATTGCGTAACAAACATTCAAACTTTCAAATTTATTAGTGGGATTCACAGAGCTATAATTTTTTTTAAAGGTAATTGTCGCCACCTTGCTCAGATGGGAATCAAATTAAAAATAAATATTATCCTTTGGATAAAACAATACTACTAGTTTTACTTAGTTTGGGCATATATGGTACTCTGTTCAAATGTACCATTTATTGATGTGTAACAAACTTACCCTTTGCTCCATTTCTTATATTTTTCGTCCAATTCTTTTTGTCTTTCAGCTTTCTCCTTCTGTTTCTGTCTTTCTTCAGAAGTTTCTCTCTTACTTGCTGTAATTATAAAAATAATATAAAATACTTTATAGAGAACTTTGAAAACAAATCATACACTAGAAAAAAAGCATCTGATCATAAGATTTGGTCCAAGAAACTACGAACATAGTTACTAGTGTAAAATTCATATAAGAAGTTAATTTATTTTATACCTTTTCTGGAGACTGCCTTTGCATTTCTGCCAGACACTTCATCAGCCATTTTGTTAAATGCATCATCTTCTCTCTTTCTGAATGCTTCGTTCTCTTCCCTCAATTGTTTTGCACCTTGTAAGCCTGCCATCTTTCCATCTAGGGTCTTTTCCATTTTTTTATTTGTTGGAGGGGGACTATTGTCACTTCTGGTATAATTTCTCTCTTTTTCATGTCTTTTTCTATCTCTTCTAGGTGGTGATAAATCTGAACTACTGTCTCTATGTCTTCTAGAAATTTTCTCTTTGTGATTGTTTTTAGGCCTTTTTGGAGGTGATTCAGATTTATTTTTTTGCTTTCTAGGAGGCGATAAATCAGAATCATCAGTATTTCTTTGTTGCTTGGAATCATTTCTTCCTCTATGATTTCTTTCTGAATCAACATATTTATCTTTATGTTTACTATGGCTTTGTTCAGGTGACTTTCTCCTCTTTTGAGGCATATCATCTACTGGAGATCGGTTTCTTTTGCTATACTCTTTCCTTACTAATGGTTGTGGCGAAAACTTGCCTTTTCGCGATTTTCTGGGGGGCGATAAATCAGAGTCTGGAGATTTTGACTTCCTTTGTTTATGTGACAATTCCCTATGTCTTGATCTTTTTGGAGAAGGTGACTTTGCCCTTGTCCTGGTGTCTAATTCAACAGGATCAGCATCACCCCATCTTGATGGTTTTCTACTTCTAGCTTCTTTGTTATTTACATTTTTTCTTGGAGGTGATATGTCAGAATTATCATGTCTATTCCCCTTTCTTGGAGATGACTCCTTACCTCTCCGAGGAGGGCTGAAGTCACTGTCACTGTTGTGCCCTTTCTTTTTTGGTTCTTTATTGTTTGTTTGACTATTTGGCTTGATCCTTGGAGGTGATAAATCTGAATCATTTTGTTTTTCATCTTCAGAGTCACTGTACATTTTTCCAAAGACAAGTTCATTTTCTTTTTGTGCTTCTTTGATATCTTTCTTTATTTCTTCTATTTGTAATTTGCTGTTGAAACCATCATCCTGTGGTAAACAGAATACAGAAAACAAATTATTATCTAGATACCTTTAAAAAAAATATATATATATTCAGTAAATATAATAACCTAGCGGTCGCCCACGGTTTCACCCGCGTGGTTCCCGTTCCTATGGACAGATCAAAACATCCTTTAGCAGTGCTCGACTACACTATTTTTTGTCCAAAATTTCAGCATAATCAATTCAGCCGTTTGCGCTGTGTTGTCTGTCAGTCAGTCACAGTGTTGTTTTATTAGTATATATACTTGTTTAAATACATTTTTCATATTATCCAGTTTGACTGGGTTACAAACAAGGGTTACAAGGGTTACAAGTTGCAAACTCAATTGATTTCGTAGTCTAATGAGTTAATTGTTGGGATCAAAATGGCTGTCATTGACTTATATATTACTAGCGTAAGGACCCGGCCAACGGTGCTAAAAAGCGTGCCAAATCGTTGGCCCTAAAATATCAGTTTAGGGCCAACGGCGATGCAGTTGTCTACTGGAGACTGAAGTTGAAAGACGTTAGCTGTCATTTCATAAAAATGGCGAATTTGTGTAGTAAAATGGTGCAAAAATTATGACCCAATAGTTAACAAGATCCATGGAATATCATATCATCCGTAAATAGCTTTACACAATGATTTCAAAAGGAAGGATGCGCTCATCTGAACATTTGACATAAAACTGTCTCATACCAATAAAATCAGAGCCATCTGTGAACAACTCTCTCGAACTTTTCGCATCGCATAGGTGTATTAGAGGTGGGCAAAAAAGATTATAGATGTGAACGATTTCGATCAATTAGAGCTATCTTATCTATCACTCATCTAGTTTATTTGGGGAGCTAATACTATTTTTAAATGTTTTAATATTGTTTAACTAATTCAAAATAAAAACGCATGTTTCAAATTAAAATTATCTTCTCTACTCAATCTGACAACACTGCAATTATTATTGTATATAGAAATAAACGAAAAATATTTTTATTTAAAAAGAATATTATCATCTTATAGAGGGACTATTGAGTAACTTCTCAATATTTTCCAACAAACTTTGATGCAATATTAGACGTAAGTAATAACACCGTAACCTGTGCAATTGTCTCGTTTCTATACGCGGCGTTCGTAACCGACCTTTATTTTCGATTAACTATCATTCTTTGAGTTAATTAACTATGGAACTAAAGGTCCAGCTTTTCATAGAAAGACTTCACTAAAATGCAGCTGATACAAAGTGAATGAAAAAAAACTGTACGAGTTGAAAAAATCCTCTAAGTCTAGCCGCTTCTTCACAATATGTTTAAAATACCATCACAAAACATACTTTAAGTTTTACTCTATTGGCTCTTTCGCTATGAAAATATTTCCATAGAAACTAGCGCCATTGGTAGAACGGTGGGAGCAACTGAAAAAAGTAACTCTTTGTCGCTATGAAGGTATTTCTATAAAAACCGGCACCTGGTAATCGGTGATAGCGACTGAGTTTTCATAGTTTCGTTACATTTTGGTCTTACTTAATTAGTTTTAGTTCCTTTGACGATGACAGCCTACAAGTGTTTCCACTGTCTTATGTCAAGGATACGTTCGTTTCATAGTTCGTTTCATGACGACCGGTACGTTTGTATACCGGTTTTAAGGTGTCGCCTACCTGTGAGGTCCTGAGTTCGAATCCCGGTAGGGGCAAATGTTTGTATGATGAATACGAGCATTTGTACATGAGTCATGGACGTTTATATATATTTCTACTTCATAAATACTTATATAGGTATGTATAATTACATGTATTTATATCCGTTACTTTAGTATCCCATAACACAAGCCTTACAGTACCTACTTTGGGGTAATAGGTAAATAGGTGAGATTGTAAGATATATATATTATTTAAAGTATATATTTATATTTTAAAAAAATATATAAAAAATTGGCTAGCTTTAGAATTTTAATAATTACGTGAGGATTTGGATTTTTAAGCTTCGCCGATTAATCTCATTATGCCAGCTGCTTATGAAGGGAATTTTGAACCGTCTCCTTTCATACTAGACTAATGATTTATTCATTCAGTTTTTATGAATCGTTCATAATAATGTCCCATCTCTAGTGCTTTGATCTTCTGCCATTAACCCTGCTAGTGGTCGCACATGATTTTTATTGCATGTCTAACAATTTTATTTAAACGATATTAACTGTTACAAGAATTGTTCGAAGACAGTCTTAACCCTAGAGTGGTCGCGTACTAAAATTACCTGATTAGTCGCGACGTCGTCGCGAGGAATACAGGTGTTTGCCAAATATATATGATAATAGAAAAAATATGTTATTTTACCGGAGGATAATTATGTCATAATATTGACCGTCATACTAAAGTACGAAGTTCAAATATCGATGTACTGAATTCAAAAAGTATAAAAGTTTGAATAACGGGACCCGCCGTTTCCACTGCCGAAACAATGTCAAGAAAATATGATTTAAACGTATAATGTGGCGACTGAGAGAATGCAATATTTGATAGCTCCTATCGAGACAGGACAGGAGCGCGACAGCACTGACGTGCTGTCCAGCTGAGACTACTGCCCAATCTTGTCTACACGTACCCAATTGCTGGGTCCGTAATTCTGAAAAACTCAGTCCAGTCACTCGTGTAAAATAATGCATTAATTTGAAGAAGTATATAAGGGGTCACGCACATTATTTCCATAAGTATAAGTTGACTTCGAGGAATAAACATCTTCCGAATATTATAAACATCACAGATTAGCACTATAAAATGTTTTCGATTGATAGGATTTTAAGCTATTGTAGATGAAACAATTTCAAGAACTTAATCCCTTTTCCCGTATATTGAGCAGTAATGCAAAAAATGTGATATTGTTCTGTTATTCTACCGGAATGAGCAAATATGTAATCCGTGCGACCACTTGCAGGGTTAATGGCAAAAGATCAAAGCACTAGAGATGGGATATTATTATGAACGATTCATAAAAACTGAATGAAGGAATCATTAGTCTAGTATGAAAGGAGACGGTTCAAAATTCCCTAGATAAGCAGCTGGCATAATAAGATTAATTGGCGAAGCTTAAAAATCCGAATGTACTCACGTAATTATTAAAATTCTAAAGCTAGCCAATTTTTATATATTTTTTAAATATAAATATAAACTTGTATATATATATCTTAAACTCTCACCTATTTACCTATTACCCCATAGTAGGTACTGTAAGGCTTGTGTTATGTTATGGGATACTAAGGTATCGGATATAAATACATGTAATTATACATATATAAGTATTTATCGTGGACAAGCGCTTAGTCGCACAACTGACGCTTAAATATTGCTGGCTGGAAAAATGCCACTACGTCCGATGATACGCTGAGGAACCGATGATCAGTACAAATAAACTTTTTTATTTATTTTATTCAGTATATTTTATTACTAAATAAATGCACTTAATCTATGTCACTTTAATACAGATTATAAATCGGCTAAATCCGCGACCACAAAATTGTCTGCACTTTGAATAATTTAAAATCTATTATTCCTTAAAAACAGTTCACGCTTGACACTTCTAATTCGCTGCACTTGTTTGAACACTTCTTATTACTCTTCAGAACTCTTATTGAACATTTATTTTCAAACTCTTCTTTTAACACTTCCGGATGCGCTTACTAAAAACACTTTTTAAATCACTATGCTGTATGTACGCTGCGCTGCGTGCCGCTTTTATACCGCCCGCAGAAAGTCCAGAATCGCATGGAATATTCGCGACGTGTGCGTCTCGAACGTTCCCGACAATCCACGAGCGGCCGAGAGAGCGAAACACTATTTCTGTCTCACTCACTCGCTTCCGCGGGAAAATTTTCTCGCAATCTTCGTCCTTATTTAATGCAGCGCGACTCTTTTACTTACTTTTTGTCTCTCAATGTTCGCGCGGCGTTCAAACAATTATTTCATTGTTCGACGTCGCTAAGATAGATAAGATAGCTCCAATTGAACGAAATCGTTCTATAATCTTTTTTGCCCACCTCTAATACACCTATGCGATGCGAAAAGTTCGAGAGAGTTGCTCACAGATGGCTCTGATTTTACTGGTATGAGACAGTTTTATGTCAAATGTTCAGATGGGCGCATCCTTGGATACAGCAGATCAAGTAGTAGATATGCGACGGGTAGCACGCGGAGAGTACTTATTATCACTGTAATTTGTAAATAAATATTCGAATTCACTCAAACGGGGTTTATTTTATATTCAATTAAAAATCGTGTTCACCATTCTCAATTTCTCAAAAAGATCCCCTTTTGACAGTAGTCAAAAGACGATCTGCCAGTACTTTTGAATTTAGAAATAGGATGCCGAAAGAAAAAGCCAAAAGGGACTGCCAGGATTATCACGAGGTTGTATTGTTGAGGTCGTGATAATAATTAAAAGAACAGTTGGATTAAAATAAAGCAACAATACTCTATTGCCACAATTAAAAAAAAAAAAAAAAAAAGCAACAATAAATAACTTTTGACAAGACAATAAACAAGACCTTAGCAACAGTGACAATAGAATAGAGACATCATAAAAAAGGAAGCATACTAAAAAATATAAAAGGATATTCAAACTTCTTTACATGTATGCCTCGTCACAATACCCCGCTCCCGCCCCGGTTTTTTTTTAGGTACAGAGTAAATTAAATAGTAAACTATAAATTAGGAGTATAAAATACAATATTAGCAGAAAAATGGGAGTAATGGAAAATTTTGTGGGTGAGAAATATGTACAATGGATGAGGTTAGTTCTCGTTCATACTTCACGCAATCATACATCAGAATCAAATGTCTCTCCGTCACCTATAGCGACAGGAAACCTTGCACCCCGGTGTTCCGCCGAACTTGTGCTACGCGGAACACCTAACCAAATCCCTAAAGTTTGGAACAAAGTTCCAAGGAACATTATTTCATGATAAAACTATGTACAAATAATTCCAACCGATTGGAAAGCAAAATAAGTAAGTATGCAGTCTGCCTTTACAGGGCAGAATTAGCCAAAAGACTAAATAAAATGAAGTTAAAGGCTTTTTTTACGAGTTGGTTACCGCTCGAGATAGGTGAATAATGAAGAAGGCTTATTTAACGAGTTGGTTACCGCTCGGGATAGGTAAATTATGGAGAAGGCTTATTTAACGAGTTGGTTACCGCTCGGGATAGGCTTATTTAATGAGTTGGTTACCGCTCGGTGATATTAAACCAATTAAAAATAAATTATTCTTCATTGATGGATTCGAATGGGTGAATGAGGTGGCAATGGAGGCGTGTGAGGTGAGGAATTAAAACCTAAGAATACTATATACACCTACACATGGGAGATAATATGCGAGAAACGATTCTTGATGTTACTTCGTGGGTTTGATATCTCTCACATGCCATTTGCCTAACTAAAGGTTTGCCAGAGATATCGGAGAGATCATAAACTAACGGTGAATGTTTTTGAGTGACTATACATTTTATAAATTTTGGAGCAATTTGGCCGAATGATATTTATCTGCACAACTTACGGTGTAGTTGTGCCTCCAAACATTATCACCAACATCATATTCTTTATGTTGATGGTGTTTATTGTAAGCACTAGAGTGTCTAGAGTGAGAAAGGTGTGATTGCCAAAGGCGCTTTTGAACCTCTTGAAAAACTGGGGATAAAAATCCTAAGCTGTAAACTCATCTTTAGGAGCAAATATAAGCTCATCTGACATGTCTGTACGTTTATAAAGAGAGCCGCAAGGAACAAGTTCACGACCGAAAACTAGGAAAGCAGGTGTAAATTTGGTTGTTTTGTTATAGGATGAATTAATTCCGAATTGAATGTGATGAATGTATTTGTCCCAATTTCGATGATCATCTTTGATGAATGTTGCGATAGCGGTTAAAATAGTTTTATTGTAACGTTCAACGGGGTTGACCTGAGGACAATATTTGGGCGTGTAATGAATTTTGGGGATTTTATATTTCGAAAAGAGTATTGAAATGTCCTGGCTAACAAATTGTGGTCCGTTATCCAAATTTATGGATTCCGGGACACCATCAGTCAGAAAGATTGAATTTTCGAGGATGTGTGCTATAATGGACGATGTTGCTCTCTTAATGGAAAAGATGAGGCAATATTTAGAAAAACAGCAGGTATATTTAGAAAACTACAAAAATGAAACGATTATGTTTGTGAGAAGAGGGAAGTGGGCCAATAAAGTCGATAGACAAGCATTGAATAGGACGGGAATAATGTTTTGGTTTATCTAAAAGTCCTTTTTTTAATTGAGTTTGATATTTTTAGGCTAAACAAACTTCACACTTCGATATGTAGTCAGACACATCCCTATACATTCCTGGCCGAAAGTAATTTAATTTTAATTTATGGTACATACAAATATGTCCCAAAATGAGCGGAAGCAGGATCGGAATGATTTTGAGAAATGATTGGAATTCTATATACCTGCGGTATTACTTCTTTTCATGCGTAATCAGAGTGGTGTAGTTGAGTAGTTTGCATAAAGCGATAAAGTTTGGAGTTATGAATGAAGTAGTAGAGTTAGGATTGTTGGAACATAGGGAATAAATATTATTATACCAATCATCGGAAGTGTTAGTAGGACTGTAGGTGATAGAGTTGATAGTTACGTTGCGAGATAAAAGATCAGGAATTAGATGATCTTTTCCTCGTCGATGCTTAATTTTGAAATTGAAAGCAGAGAGGCGAATACTCCATCGAGAAAGACGGCCACTAGGATTATCTAGGTGTAAGAACCATTGGAGAGCAGAGTGGTCCGTGTAAATGGTAAATTTATGACCGTTGTCAATATAGCAACGCCAATGTTCTAGAGCTAAAATGATACTAAGGAGCTCGCGTTCGGTGATCGAATAATTCCTTTGAGCGCTTGTGAGAGATTTGCTCGTGTAAGCAATGTGTTTCTCGATACCGTCAAGGTCCAGGGTGAGCATAGCACCTACACCAAAACTTGACGCGTCACAGTGTACTGCAAAAGGTTTAGTGAAATCGGGACATGCTAAAATGGGTGTAAAAACAAGTGTTTCTTTAATTAATTTAAAAGCCTTGTCGGCCTCATCCGACCATTTGAAAGGAGGTGATTTTTTTGAGGTGGAAGTGAGTTTATTTAAAGGAGCAACTAGGTAACTAAAGTTTGGCACAAATCGTCTGTACCATCCTGCGGTACCTAAAAAATTCTTGACTTCACGAGCTGTAGTAGGGAGTGAAATGTCGAGAATAGATTTGATTTTTTCTGGGTCAGTTTGTAGACCATTTTCATTTACGATGTATCCTAGATATTTGAGTTGTTTCCTCAAAAATGAGCATTTGGGAAAATTTATAATAATGTGGGCGTTGCGGAGTTTATTAAGTACTTTATAAAGAAGGGAAATATGTTCTTCAAAGGTTTCACTGACAACAATAATGTCATCGAGATAAGAAAAAATGTGGTTATCAAGGTTGTCATCCATAAACCTTTGTTGAGTTGCAGGAGCATTTGTTAGGCCGAAGGGCATAACTTTGAATTGGAATAGGCCACGGCCGGGAACATAGAAAGCTGTCTTAGGTCTGTCGGAAATTTTCAGTGGGATTTCCTAAAATGCTTTTGCAATATCAATAGACGAAAGGTATTTTACGTTTATTAAATTGTCTAAGATATCTGAAATGAATGGGAGTTTGTAGGTGTCTTTGAGTGTGATTGAATTTAGCTTGCGACTGTCGACGCGAAACCTCCATGTTCCATCCTTTTTAGGTGCCATAACCACGGACCGGACATTTTCTGTATGTGACGTTCAGTTTGCCACAGCGGAAACAAACTATCTTGTCACTGGTGCAAGCTTCTAGGGAATGTTCATCACTTCAGCAGCGAGGACATGAAAAACGACGAACAAGATGCTTGGATTGAGTATGTACGGCATTAGTGTGATAAGGAAAACTGGGAATATATGGCTGTGTTTTGGATGTGGTGGGTTGTTCAAAAATAGAGTTATCTGTGGTGGTAGGGTTAATACAGCTTTCATACCATTTACAAGCCGTAAGTAGTTTGTCTAGAGATGTCAGGTTGTCACCTATAATAATAAATATTATCAATAAGGTAAGATAAATTGTCAAATGGGTAAAAAACAGTGTCATACATCAGACAAACTAAGAAAAATCCAGATCAACAGTGGATCTTTTGAGGGATGTACTAAAAAAATTATTCTTGACGTTAAGACTCGCTGGAATTCACTACATTATATGGTAGAAAGATTCATAGTGTACGAAAAAGGGATCACAAAATGGATATTTAAATAGTGGACTGTAATTCTAAAACGCCAGAAATGTTTAGGCCTTCACATTCATGAAATTAGCATTTACCAGGTAGACTGTTGGCTCTCCCGCAGCATAGCATCGAGTCAAGTAGTCAAGTAGTAGTTTAATAGTAGTCAAAGTCGTTACCCCTCGATGCAATTTCCACGTCTTCTTTCCTCGAGCACCAATTGAATGAAAGTTTGACGGCTTAAGAATAACTTGATAAACAAACTATAAAAATTGCATACGACAATGCGCGCGCGCGGCGGTTCGTATTAGAGAGAGAGTGTTACGAATTGAGCGGGTATCAGTTCTGTCAAAAATGACAACTAGTGTTGCCACAGAATTTATTGATACGAAAATCAAAACTGAACATTCCGCCCACCAAAATCCACTTGTATTTTAAGTAACTTTAAACAAAAAAAAAACGACACGACAATGAATAAAAAATGCAAGTTACATTTTACGACAAAAACGACAATTATCAACAAAAACAAAAAAAAATTAAGTAGTTTTAACTTATTAAATCTGCGTTGGTAAGCGACATAGTTTAACATTCGGCCTCCTATAGCTACCGGAAGCTGTTTTCACTGTAGCGACTCTACATATACCGTCAGAGCCCGGATGCAGAGTAATGATGCGACCGAGAGCCCACTTCAAAGGGCTACATTGCTCGTTTACAATAAGAACTAACGCTCCGATTTCAATTTTGCGTCCTACTTTATCCCACTTTGCCTTTTGTTGTAACGTATGAAGATATTCCTGATGCCACAGGGACCAAAAGTCCTGGTGCATCTTTTGGATCAGGTTCCATCGTTGCATCGGGGAAAGCCTCGACTCCACAAAATTCTCTTCCGGGAGCATCACCGACGGTTCTAGCGTCAGGAAATGACCAGGAGTCAATGCCGAAAGATCATTGGGATCAGCGCTCATTGGAGTTAAGGGACGCGAATTCAGCATCGCCTCTATCTGCGTGAGGACAGTAGAGAACTCCTCAAATGTTAGGCGCTGATCGCCCACAACGCGGTTTAAATGACTCTTTACTGATTTAATCCCAGCCTCGGCCAGGGGAGGGTTAAACGAAAATTTTATACATAATTGTTCGGAAGCGCCCTGAACAAGTTTATCAAGGTAGTTACTTGCCCCGACAAAGTTCCTACCCTGATCCGAAATGATTTCACAACACCGGCCACGGCGTGCAACAAAACGCCTCAAAACAGCGAGAAAAGCATCAGTTCTCTGAGCTCTCAGAAGCAAGCTCTATGTGCACCGCCTTGGTGCTAGTACAAACGAAAACACAGATATATGATTTATTTGTCTTGGTACCGCGCCCACGACCTAGAGCGATGCTAAATGGACCGCCATAGTCAATAGCAACTTTCGAAAAAGGTTTAATTTGATCTACACGATAAGACGGAAGGTTTCCCATCAAAGGTGGAAAGGACTTTGGATTAGCGCGGAAACATTTAAGCATTTCGAAACCACCGAGTTAACTGCGCGTTTACCTGAGAGAATCCAAAATGTTTGGGTTATTAAGTTTAATAGCGTCTGAGCACCGGGGTGCATGTTCTCTTTATGAAACGCCTCAATAATTAAAGTGGTAAAGGGGTGACTCCGCGGTAGCAACAATGGATGTTTAATTTCGAAATTGACATGTGCGTGAGCCAAACGACCGCCCACCCTGAGGAAACCAGAGTCGTCAACAAAAGGGGACAAATTACGGAAACACTTTGGCATAGAGTTCGGAGAATCCTTTTTCAAAAGTGCAATTTCCGACGAAAACGAGTGAGCCTGAACATGCTTAACGAGAAACATGAGAGCCTGATCAAGCTCAGAGGGCTGTAAAGCACCTGTTATTCTATCAACATGGTTTTTCTGCTTCGAATTGTGCAGAAAACGACGACAGTACGCAAGCACTCGCTTGAGTCTCGACAACGACGAGAACCTTTCAACCACTTTACCAATGAAGGGACCATCAACAGTACTAGCAACAAGCGTAACAACCCTTTGTTCTTCGCCAGTAACAAGTGGCACCGAAGGCGGTAACGGCCAATTCTTTTCGGATTGAGAGAGCCAAGACGGTCCATGCCACCAGAGACTGTTATTTAAAAAGTCACGAGGAAGTGTCCCACGTGACCCACAATCGGCTGGGTTCTCAGCTGTCCCGACATGACGTCAGCAATCAGGAGGAATTCGGTCTTGAATATGACTGACCCGGTTTGCGACAAAGGTTTTCCACTTTGACGGACATGATTTTATCCACGCAAGAGCTACTGTAGAGTCAGACCAGGGTGTGATGTCATCAATTTGATAAAATGGTTTCTAGGCATCTACGAAAGAGACCAGCAAGTCCGAGAGTAATACAGCTGCCTGCAGCTCTAACCTTGGGATAGAGAGTTTCCGAAGGGGGGCCACCTTGGACTTTGCGCAACAAAGCTCGACTACATTCGTACCGGTACGAATTTAGTCGAGCTTCACAATATCCTCGCTCGGACGCATCACAAAACCCGTGCAACTGCAATGAAACGGGTTCATTGAGCATGCGCCGAGGAAGGGAGAGGGACTCCAAGAGCGGCAGCTGTTGCTTAAAACGCAACCACTCCGATGCGAGGTCCTCGGGAACTTCATCATCTCACGAAACTTGGCAGGCCCACAATAGCTGCATAAACTACTTGGCATAAAAGGTAACCGGTACCAAAAAACCCAACGGATCGTATATTCGGGCGATATCCGAGAGGATACTCCGCTTCCAACAACGATGATCTTCTACCAACACTCGAAAATGAAAACGGTCCTCATGCGGTGACCACAACAATCCCAAAATTTTTAGGGAGACATCTGAAGCGTCTTCAAACATTCGGAAATCCGCCGAATACAAATCCGAGAGAGGTAAATCAACGAAAAAATCTTTATGATTGGATGTCAAGCCACCCGACGACAAAATAGCGGAGAGTTCAGACCGCAGTGATAGAGCCGATTCGACAGAGTCAGTTCCAGAAACGATATCGTCGACGTAAATATCGCGAGACAGTACCGCAGAACCACGCGGAAAATCGCGCTCTGAAACTTGTGCCAGCTGAGAGATCGTCCGAAGCGCCTGATACGGAGCACAGGAGACACCGTATGTTACAGTGACAAGTCTGTAATCCCGCACAGGACCGACAGGATCGGGATGGTTTCAAATGATGGCACCTCATCTGGGCCTGTATTCACTATGACCACTTACCGATTCCTTGCTCAAACCGCGCGAATGTCGTATTTGGTTTCGACATTTTCAAAATTCGTTTTTAACATTTACAAATTTTAAAGTTATTTTACTTGTTTCATAATTATACAACTTGTGACTTTCATGTACTTGTACAATAATTTTATAATTTGAGAGTATCATGGAGAAAACGACTTTTAAAAATGTCAAAACCAAGTATGACATTGGCGTGGTTTGAGCAAGGAATCGCTAAGTGGTCATAGTGAATAAGGGCCCTGAGTTGTGCTTTAGTTCAAATTGTTCCTTAGTATTTTTATCTAACTTTGACCACAATAACTGAAACAACATGAAATTCTTGTCAGGCAATTGAAATGTTTCCAAAATCGATAAATTTTCAATAAAAGTTTGTTGAACACGTTCTATTTCATTGGCCTGGCCAAGTTTTACCGGTTCACATGTCAACATCTTTTCATAAAAGGCATTGGCAAGATGTATTTTTCTATTGAAATGCTGTAATGTTTTATATGCTATTGGGTAGTTGTCATTACAAAGAGGAAAGTTTTTAATTAAATAATATGCCGAACCTTGTACACTTGATAATCAATAATGTAATTTTTCAATGTTATTAAGGTCTTGCCTGTTATGCACTAACGAATCAAACATTTGTATAAACGAAATCCAATTGTTTATGCTACCATCGAAAGGTTTGATGATTATTTATGGTAGCTTTGCACACGAAGAAGAATTATTGTTATCTATGTTCGGCTTAGTCTCAGATTGCAAGAAACGACATTTCAGTTCCTTTACATATCCTTCAAACTGCATTGCATGTTCGGCTTCCGCAGGCCGGTGATCGTTTTAAAAATTTCTTTGAAAAAAGTCTCCCCTGAAAATTACGGGGCCTTCGTTCCTGACCACTTAATTAATAGAACTCTTAATTACTTGTAATGAAGATTAAAGCATATTAATTGATTACTATTTTATTTTACTTAAAATCGATCGATATGAGTAAGTATCGATACTTTTCAACCGATTCCAAGTAAGTATCGATACTTCACGACCGATACTGTATCGGGTAAAAGTATCGATACTTTGGAGGTATCGTTTTATCCCTAATTTAATAGAGTGGGATCCATAGTTGGATTTTTATTCTGTGAGGACTTGCACTTGCTCACGATAACTAATCACTCAAAAACACCATGTATATTATGAAACACTTTAATTATATAAACATAACACAAAATAATATATCTCTATAGAAAATAAACAGCCTCCGCTGACAGTATAATTTTCTTGACAGATAACCGTCATAACATTCCATTCAAACATCCTTCAAGATTCAAACCAGCCAGTCTGTCAACAATTGCCATGACCGCCTGCTCTAACACTCCTCCTCAATAGTTTTCCCTCAGACATCATATCCTCATCCAAACTCTCCTGGTTCCTTTCACTCTCACTAACGAACAGCCTTCAACACACACCCATCTCTCTACGACAAAAATCATGCTTTTCTCTAACAACGGATTTTGTCAAGACATCAGCAACCATTCGCTTTGTTTCTAAATACGCCAGCGAAATTTCACAATTTTCGATTGCTTCTCTAATAAAATGATAGCGCACATCAACAGGCTTAGTCTGCTGATGTTGCACTGGGTTTTGTGCAATTGCCATAGCGGATTGACTGTCCGTATGTATTATTATAGGAGACTCCTTACGGAAATTATGGGAAAGGAGGAGCTTTCCCATAATTTCCGTAAGGAACCTTTTAAAGATATGGCTTCTTTGGCAGCTTCGGATAGGCTCATATTCAGCCTAGGCTGTTGACAAAGCTATACTCCTTTGTTTGGTACTTTGCCATAAATTGTCTCCCTTTGCCATCTTGAAGACGTTGCCGGAATATGACCTTCGGTCGACAAGGTTTCCACCGTGATCAGCATCGGCAAATCCTTGTATACCATCCGTATGAAACATGACCGTACCGTATAGGATACAAAAATAGCATTATAAAATGCAAAATTAAAAATTTATAATTAAATGGCTGTTTCATCTTAATCGATAGTCAAACATCTGTAAAGATGTTTCTTTCGAATGCGAGGATATTTCTCTGAATACTTTTACTAGAAAAAATCGACGTATCCTCATAGGTCTCTGTAGCATAATTGGTTAGTGCATTGGGCCGGATTCCCAAGGATGCGGGTTCGAATCCCGTTAGGGCGACATGAGATAGTTGCTTTTTTCTAGTATATTTTCTGGTTTAATAATTATTACCGTATAGGCTTTATTTCGGCTTACGGCTGCTAGGCAACGAAACCAGTATGGAGCCAAACCTGGGAAACCGAAAGTTATGGAGTTATTGAGGATTAAAGACATTATATTTTTTATAAAGATTATCGCTTCAAGTAACAAAACCGCAATGAATATCAAAACCACTCAATGATACGGGGCCTACTCGTACCCCGTCACCTACTGTGCTCTTTGGTCACACGCCATTTTTTTAAATTTAAAATGAAATTCGTTTCCCAGTAATTATTTTTATATAATCTTATTTAGTTTGATGTATACTAAGCATATATGACGGCTTCGGTATGGTTTTTTTAACAGCCTGTATATGCGCAAAAAAAGTCTTATCAAACTTTATTTTTGTAAGTAACTTTTCCCATTAGAACACTAAAGGCACCAGTTATAATATTGGAGTTGGATCAAATATTATAATAATTACCAAAACCATTTTCGGTTGTTTCATTTCTGAATAAATGTGTCCATTTCAAAGATAACGATTAATGATAGATAACTTTTGATTTACAGGCAAAATCAGCTATGGCTTTACACTTTGACCTAGAGAGCGCCCTTACGTCGCTCGTAATAGAGTCGGTTTTCGTAGATCAAATGTAAAACCGTAGCTGCTGTTGACTGTACTTAAATTATGAATGTAAAATTTACACAATTTCATGTACTGAGGACGTACTAAGTTTCCACATTTGATTTTGCACGAGTTCGATTTTCATATGAATTAAGCGATAATATGAATAATCAAATTGGCGGGACCAATGTACTTCCTTTACCTTTAGAGGTACAAATGTCTGTTTCAGGGTACAAATAGTACATATGTAGCACAAAAACTTTAATGTGATACATTTCAAATTGGGGACTTGATCCCGCCATCTTAACGCTCACCATAAAACTTATCATTCTCTATGCTCGGGAGCCCCGATCCCGATCCCGCATTCGACATGGTTGTACTCGTTTTGTTTATGTTACTCGAACTAGTAGGGCGTTATTGGTTGGTAGTTCTTACCGCCGTACTCCTCTAGATCCAAGATAAAGTATTTCTCTCTCTCTGTTATACACTAGTGTAGTACTTAATGTGATCATGATTAGGTAGACCAGATTTTTGGAAATCGTACTTCCCATAACCTGTGAGGAGAGGACTTGCACTTGCTCACGACAACTAATCACTCAAAAACACCATGTATATTGTGAAACATTTAATTATATAAACATAACACAAAATAATATATCTCTATAGAAAATAAACAGCCTCCGCTGACAGTAAGAAAGTGACTGAGAAAATTTTCTCAGCTAACAGATATCCGTCATATCATTCCATTCAAACATCCTTCAAGATTCAAACCAGCTAGTCTGTAATATGTTAGAGCAAAGAGGTCAAGGCAATTGACATGATTTCATTTTTAACAAGGTACCTTAAATCAAAAACCATTTCGAGATTTTTCAATTTCCAACACCGTACGTATTTTTTCGGATTGTTTATTCAATTATTTAACGAAATATTTGGAATAAACCCCGATTTGTCGTGATCACGGAATAATAATGACATTCCTTTGCCTATAAAAGTTCTCTTATTAACCTTTTGAGCGCCAAAGTCGTCTATACTAGACCAGCACCTGCGGGCCCGGTGCGCCAACGACATCTATAGTTGACAAAAAACCCGGCTTACAAAAATATTAAATAAATGTGTTGAAAAACTATAACAGGTATTTTTTTTGTTTATTCGGCAATAAAGAATATCCCTGCAACATATGAGTATAAAAACAAGTCTCTTAGAGCCATAAGAACTGAGAAATATTGAACTATAAAACATGGTTTTTTATCTAAACAAATAGTATGTCCAACACGCCAAAGTCGTCTACTCTTGACCGCTAGTGCTGTACTGCGGAATGTAGTTTTATTGTAAATTACCTATTCAAAATTCAACTAAAATGTGTTATTTTATTTTATTATAATTGCTATTTTAATAAAATGAAATGTAAGAAAAATAACACTACCATAGCGTACCGTAGCTCAGCTACATGAATAAAGAATCGTCAAATCAACTTCACCTAATAAATCCAATATGCCAACTCTGGCGCATCCCTAGCGCGCCATCAATAATCAGTTCTCTGAGCGCCGTGGTCACGGATAGACGATAGCCTGATGACGTCATAAGCGCTCACTATGCGCAGTAGTGCAGTGCAACATGAGCGATTCAATTGAACTTCTTTGCATTTTGGAAGGCGTCGATGATGACGACGAATTTTCGGAATCTGATTCCATTATTGAAGAAGATTTGGTTAGGGTGTCGCAATGGGGGTGCAGGACTTAAAAAAAATTCAATCAATTTTTATATGAAGATGGGACTTAAATTTTTTTTAACATTTTTAGTATGGAGCCAGCGGCCCGACCGCCTAACGGTATAGCGTGTGGTATTGCTATAGCTATCAAACTTCAAACTCTCATAAAACCCTTCAATGGTAGGGTTTTTGTCTAATTCCTACATATTTCTATTCATCTATTGGATTCATTATTGCATTTTTAGTATGAAAGTGATAGCGTCAGCGAGAGCCCTTGTAGGGGGTTTGAAAAATCGATAGCTATAGCAATAGCACAAGCTATGCCGTTAGGCGGTCGGGGTGCAGGTCATAGAAAAATTTCGAAACAATTTTGTATGGATTTTGGACTTAAAATATTTTTCGTTTTTTCTCCACCTTGTGTCGCAAAGGGGGCGCAGGACAGATTTTTTTTTACTGATTTAGTATGCAGCAAAGACTTGTAAATTTTTCAAATATAAAATTTTATAAAAATGAGAATATCTCGAAAACCGTGCGTCGTAGGTAAAATCTAATGAAATTTTTTATCCCCTTTATGAAACCCCGGAGGTATTTAGGAACTATCCGATTTACTTATCGAAAATGGTCAAGTCCGAGTTTGACTTTGTACTTGTAATTTTTTTTCTCTCAAAAGTTTTAGAAAAAACAAAAGAGAGGAAGCAACAAAATTGAGAACCTCCTCCTTTTTTGAAGTCGGTTAAAAAGGTTAATCGATGTCTTTCTAGGTATCGATTTCGAAATTGATACATTGCGTGTGACTCGGGTACATCTCTATGGAAGAGGCAATAAAGGATGGCCAGCTGTGCCGTTGTCGTCCAGTCGTGACAATGAAGACATCACTATAGAGAATAGTGCTGTTGCTTACCACCATTTTATTTTCAATGCCATGCTTTTATATAAGTACTAAGTACATATATACAAAGAGTGGAAGAATGGGACAAGATTAAATTAAACATCCCAGATTATAAGAAGTATTTATTGCATATAAAAACAACAAAAACAGGTCGCCGTGTGTTACCAATATATCGACTCTTGGCAGCACTATATTTTTCGTAGGTATTTTATTTTATTTTATGCTCTGGCGTGCAGGACACAGTAACGCGTTTATGGCGTGGCGCCCAAAAGGTTAAAAATGAATATAAAAAAATCGCTGTCAATATAGTCAAAGAGTATGTAAAAGTGCATTTCAATGAAATGAAAATAAAAAATAAACGATAAAATGTTTCAAAACGGATTGAAATATTTCAGTTTTGAGTGACAAATTTTATCCAAATCAATTTGTTCAGCCGTTTTTGCGTGATTTTTTAACAAAGATCTAAGTGCTCAAACTAAACATACAAACACTCACAAATTGTAGGATAGAGATAGAATAGAATCGGACTAGTTATGACTATTCGCAATTTTGCTGCGAAAATAAGCCTTGATAGGGTTCAATGCCAAATCAAACTGCAAAAATAAACACTCCAAACTAATATATTTCCAAAATGAAAATTCTAAATATTTCACTGAATATTTTTTTTCTTGAAATTTACCCATTCATATTAAACACTCCAAAGAGTAAGTTTCTACCAACCTAATAAATAAAATCGTACTACCAACATAAACTGAAAAATCAAAAGAATAGTAAAGTATCTTAACAGCTTGAACATGATATCGATAAAAATATTAATAAATAACATTAATCTCAAATATTTTATACTTTGGTACTAAAACCAGGCGATAAATCGAAACACACATGCTAGCAAAAACAAATTTATTTGAAACAATTGTCAACATTAAATGATAAACATAGTTGTCTAAAAATAATCTGGATTTTTTTCTCCTGATGATGACGCGGTAAATGGATTATCGCTTACTTTTTTGAATTACAAAAGGACAAGAATCAAGTTATTTATTAAGCAGCGAGTTCAATAAATCTATTTTAATGAAAATACGTTGCTGTAAAAACTGCTCTATTTTAGTTTGCCTCGAATTTCAGTCCCTTCGGAGGCTGCAACCACAAAAACAGTATAATATATTATAAACACCATAGCATAGAAATCAATCGCCGAAAATATCGATGAAAAATATATATTGCACATTTATGGCACCTCACTATAACTGGCGTTATTTACTTAAAAAATATATGCATTTTTCAATGATTTCTCATAAATAATTCAGCTTTTTTATGATGTTTCAATAATTAGGCATCAGAAATTGCGTATATATTTAGTATCTTACACTGACCTATTTAGGTAGTTACTTGTACGGCTCCAATGAAAATCTGGCTAAGAATATGTTTTAAGTACATTTTTACTCTATAACGCCACAAATTTCACATTTTCCATAAACGTCTTGGCCTTTCCTCCCTTTAAAATCAAGTTAAAATAGCAAGACTAAAATTAAACAACAACAAAACAATCTTGCAGGCGAAAACCATACAAGAAATACAAACGTAAACAAAACAAACAAACTTCATTAAAGTGTCATGTTGACTTGACAACGTCACAGTGTATTTTTTAAATTAATTTGCCAAGGTATGTCCGCCAGAAATCCGTACGACTGGACTTAAGCTGTTTTAGAATGAGCAATTTTTCAAATTAATTTAATGATGAGTTAAAGTAAATAAATTTCAAAAGGAAAAAATACGTGTCTTTTATTTTTATATGTAATTTCTAAATAAAAAATAAAAACGTAGGACAAATTTTATGAAATGTTGACAATTGCCTTGACCTCTTTGCTCTAACATATTCTGTTTGTTTAAAACTTGCCTACGTAGAGTAGAGAAAATTATTATGTACCTATGTAAATAGTCTGTAAAGAATATATTTTTACTCTTTGTACCTGCCTATCTAGATTAAATGTAATCTATAGAGTGTATTGGCTTACCCCCATATTCTAAGTCGTTCCTCCAAAACTATTTACACTCCACTCAACCTCGTCGTGGGTAAAAATGGTAGTGTGCGCTAGGCCTAACACGGAGTGGCTACGTACTCTTTGGCTCCTCCAGGTCCTTACGGAGTTATGACTTAGAATACAGATTTCGAGGAATATTTTGAAGAGGTTTTCAATGAGATTTCGTTAAGTCAAGGAAAGGTAAGTTTTGGAGGAACGACTTGGAATATGGGTGTTAGACTGATTATTTTATTAGTGTAAATAAGTAAAAAAGTTGATTTTTCTAAAGAAAATTTTGACAATCTTGTTATATGTGTGATTTATGTGATGTCTTGGACAATCAGTAATACGAAGATCACCATTTTGAACTGAGAGTATTTCATTTTCAATACTTAATTATTTTCATAGTTGTTATTATTAACATTACTTATAAATGTTTTTATTACACTTTTATTTAGTTTTAAGCATTTTAATTTTGTTAATGTTGATTGAGTTGATTACAATTACTTAATTATTTTTATAATTGTCATTTTACACAGTAGTATTAAGACTTACACCCATATTCTAAGTCGTTCCTCCAAAACTTACTCGTTTGCGACTTAACGAAACCTCATTGAAAACCTCTTCGAAATACTCCTTGAAATCGGTATTCTAAGTCATAACTCCGTAAGGACCTGGAGGAGCCAAAGAGTACGTAGCCACTCCGTGTTAGGCCTAGCGCACACTACCATTTTTACCCACGACGAGGTTGAGTGGACTGTAAGAAGTGTTGGAGGAACAACTTAGAATATGGGGGTTAGTCAACTTTATGGTTGCCAAGACAATTTTGATTTGTTTATGACAACAATGTCATTAATAAATAAACGATTGTAAATTACCTAATTGAAAATAAAATAAAACTAATTGTCCTAAAGTGCTGGGATTGCACTATAAGCCCTAGCAAAGTAAGTAAATGGGTTAATGCATCCCCATTAAAGGGTGTAAACTAAAGTACAACACAAAGAAAATCCTAACTAGACCGAAAGGTTTGGGGTCGAAACAGGCAATACATGTAATTGTGCCGGGCATTTTTTTAGAATTTTGAAGAAATTACTTACAGTTAAATATAATTTATTAATTGATTGATGAAGTGGGGACTTGGATCTTGAGGAGCATGGGATCGGTGGGTTGGCAAAACGGTTTGACGGTTGGTTCTTGTTCTTGGATCTTAAATCTTGGATCTTGGATCTTGAAACGGCAGGAATGATGATGACGACGACGAAAGGAGCACAGGAAAGTAGGTACGGTATTCAGGAAAAGTAGGTTCGGTTAATTTTAACATTAGGCGCCAGTGCGACGGGTAGCACGCGGAGAGCACTTATTATCACTGTAATTTGTTAATTAATATTCGAATTCACTGAAACGGGATTTATTTTATATATAATTAAAAATCATGTTCACCATTCTCAATTTCTCAAAAAGTAGTCAAAAGACTGCCAGTAATTTTGAATTTAGAAATAGGATGCCGAAAGAAAAAGCCAAAAGGGACTGCCAGGACTATCACGAGGTTGTATGCCTCGTCACAGATACAGCAAAAAAAGAACTATATAAAAAGTATGAATAAAATTTACACATTTAAACCTACCTGATTTACCACCTTCCATTTTGAACTTGTTTTAAATTGTTCTAATTTTTTTATTTCTTCCGGTCTCTCGTCAATAATGCCAGCGATTTGTGGTCCGTCTTCTCCCTGATCAAGTATATCCAGTTCATCGCCATCCAGGGGTCGTAACTTGGTTAAATCTAAGTCATCATCTATGATTTTGAACCTAAAAACATTAAACAAATACAAAACACCTGCCACAATATGAAGACCAACGAATTATATCAATATAATAATACACATTACTAATGAATGTTTGTTTAATATATGAGGTACTTGTAACTTATGTTTTACTTGTTAACTTTTTTAACACTGTAAGCAAGATTAAAGTAATGCTGATGTGTCTCTTCTTCTTAAGACATTAATGTGACACTTAATTCATCTCAAACAATAAACTCAAGAATAGGGGAGAACCAAATTCTACAAAGAGGTTAGTTTTACATCTTTTTTGTCTTAGTAGATAGGTTCAGACTATAATACAGACTTTGGTCAAAGTTTAAAGTTCTGTAAATTGCCTTAAATTAATGAATAAAATAAACTTCTATTGGCTAAAATCTTAGAAATTATTCTAAGGCTAAAATATATAATCTAAAGTTTCTTTTTTATTATTGTATGCATTTTACATACCACGTCAATGAAATAGCTTTTATTTGCAATAGGCCATAGCAGTATAATTTTTTGTGTTGTATGAAAAGCTGTGAGTCTTGCAAACATACGAACTGATGGTCGCCAGAGATGAACAAAATAGCAGAATACAGTGGATAACAAATTCAAATGCTAATGCTTTCATACTAACCCTTTGCCTTTCGGGAACTTCTTCTTCTTTTTCTTTTTGTCACTACTTGATGAACCACCAAGGTATTTCTGTAGATAAGACTTTTGATCTATCTTTGAAGTCATATTGTTTAGGTAATTAAATTGTTTTGACTCATTAGATTAAATAAACCAATGAAAAACACAATTTGTTTTTTGTTAGACATAACAGCCACAGATTAGGTATTAGCTACTACGTAAATAACAGCAGGGGGCCAATTCTCATGAATTACGACATAAATCTCGAATCGACATAATGTCGAATATTCAATGTCTAACAAAAATGTCACCGATCACTATATATGTAGCAAGCTAGAAAATGTCACTGAAATCTCTATTTTTCATAAAAATGGTATTCTCGCATTCGGTAGAGATGACATGTCGAAAGATTTTGAAATGTCTATAACTACACGTTCCGTTTTCATCGATTAAGTGAACTGCAATCGAGAAATGTATGTATTTACTTAAAGAAGGGCTTTATACTTTATTTTATATTTTCAAATATAATTTTATTATCAAATATGATCAAACAATATTACTGACAATATTTTTAACAGATTTGTTTTTACATCTTCTTAATAATTTTATCTTTAGACTGTGAAATTCTGCTTAATACGAAACGCGAGTCCTTGTCACCTGTATTCACGGAAAACAGGGGTACCAATCAAGCAGCAAAGGAACAATTTTTTGGAACGCACTTTTATAACATATTCTGACTACTGTCAGATCAGAAGATTTAAAGTTATTGAGTTAAATAAAATAAAATTCTGTGACACACCGGAGTTCCAAATATCCATAACATTTATTATTATTCTTTTATACAGTACGAAAATAAACTTCCAATTGTTACCCAAGATCTTGCTCAATTTTGTTTATTTATGGATAATGTAAGATTTAGCTAACAACACATTTCCAACGGCAACGAGGAATATCCGTAGCATTATCGCCAATTTCATCATGTTTTCTATTAATAAATTAATGAAAAGTTCATTTACCGACATTTTCCATCAATTTCCATTAAATTATATCTTTAAAATAAATGCAAAACAAAGAAATTATGACAACAAGTCGACTATATACTGTTCGGCATTAGATCTCGAACGCTACCGACCACTCGAGACATGTCGAACGCTGGTAATAGACATATCTCTACCATGAGATTGCGAGAATACGAAATTAATTTGTTTACGTTCGACATGTGCCATGTTCTTTCGACAAATCTCTACTTCGACATGATCTCTATTGCGTGAGAATCGGCCCCCTGGGGGGCAATTCTCGCGCTGAGATATGTCGAATTCGACATTTTTCAAACCATAATTTCTTTATCAAAAATGTAAGTAAAATCTTTACTACGGTCATAATTCTTTAGTTTCAATGATCTTTGACAACCCTATAATGTTGAAGCTTGTTTTCTGTGAGTTTTAAATATCGATTTATGGCTCCAAAAATGTCGAATTCGAGATGTCGAAGGCGCGAGAATTGCCCTCCAGTGCTTTGGTTGGTTTTGGTTTTTTTTACTTTGTTTTTTTTATTCTGTTGACAGTGTTGACTTTGTACCTACTCGCAGCTGAAAAGCGAGATACCTATGTAGTACAGGAGGCCCTTTGTCCCTTTCTAACAGGGTTATTACCACACTATTTTAATATCTTAATACACGGGACTTAGGCCCGTATTACAGAAGGTGACTCAAGCAGTGATCTGCACTTGAGCACAGTTAGAAAGTGACGTCACTACATGCGATGAATAAGCACGTCCCTTTCTAACTGTTTTCAAGTATAGATCACTGCTTGAATCACGAATCAAATACGGGCCTTAATGAATTTATATTTAGTTTTAATTTAGAATTAAGTTAAAGAGAAGATTCTACTACGCAATTCACTTGTCTACTTATAAAGAGCATAAACACCGCTTAATTGATTCAAAACCCTTTTAATTTTGAAACCACTTTTTTTTAAGTTTTGGGTCGAGCCAAACCTTATTGAAACGGTTTCTATGTACTCGCGACCGTACAGGTTTGAAAATTAACCAGATAAACAAGCCCTGCTTCAGAAAGTCACAGTCACCCTTATATGAGTTGCTCATAGACTGATGCTATCTAATATCAAAAAATATTAAATTAACAACAAAAAAAATACAAGATCTGTAATTTTGTATCAGAGCTTGATTGAAGAATATAATTCAGTTACGAGTAGACAATTTTTATTTACTTTCTTCACTCGGCATAATCAATATCACTGTAAGAAAATTACTACACTAAAATTTAAATACTTATTTAAGTTTTAGTGTAGAAATTTCAGTACATACCTATAACCAGAGATGGACTCTGCTTTTTGGTTGAGTGCGACATACATCGTTCCGTTTGCATAAGTGGTTTTTGTTGTGTTTTCTAGTGTTATTTGACCCTGTTGAATTTCTGTTAAGTGTTTTTAAGGTGGTGGTACTATATAATACGTATATTGGTAAGTAACACGTGTTTATTTGTGTTGTTTTGTCTAAATGTCTGACCCACCTGATCCTGGTGGGGTCGAAGACGAGCCAGGTGCTCAGTTTTCACCTCCCTTGACTACCCAAACCCAAATGGACATAAATCACACCCAGATCTCTCGAAAGCGCGCCCTGAATCACGAGGCTTCGCCCCAACCTCCGAAAAAGACAAATATTCCTGTGTCTACCCTCAATACCCAGCCCAGTCGACGTATTTAAGCCCAGAATATTCAGGAAATAAGATTAAATACACAGCCCAGGATTCTTCACCTTTCCTTGTTCACATTAGCAAACCGGTGTCTGAACCCTCCTTGGGAATAGTTTTACGCCCTATCAAGTTTGGACACTTTTATATCACAACAAAATAAAAAATCTTTGGTCATAAAACCATATGTCACACCACCGATATAAGAGATTTTTCTGCCCGTTTGCGTTCCTTTGCTGAGAACTTGAAACCAGTTCCAACTTCACACCATAGTTCCAATAAAATATTTGTGTATAAAGATTTAAGTGCTTCTTCTCACATCTTCGTTAGAGATGACACTGTAAAGGGTTCAAAATGCTTATAAAGGTCCCTTCGAAGTATTAAAAAGAGGTCCTAAAGTATTTAAAATACGTGTGCAAGGGAAAGACGTAAATATTTCTATCAATCGTCTAAAACCAGCATACTTACTAGCTGACAATATTCTCCCTTCAAATAATAACTACACGGAACCCGAAAAACCTTCCCCCGGTTTAAAAACAACTCGTTCAGGGCGTACGGTAAAATTTACCGATTTCTATCGCCCGTAGGCACGGTCTCTGGAGGGGAGTGATGTAGGTAACTTACATATTTATTATATTTACTTAAATTGAAAAACTAAAACATAAATTGTATTAAACTACTTACACCTAATTTATTTATAAACAAACTTAAAACTAACTTAAATTATTTATATTTACTATATACAAAATTATACTACTTATATATAAATTACACATATAAAAATTATCTATTTAATACAAACAAATTATCACACACAATATTTACATAAGACATGAAATTCACAAAATCATCCGATAATTTGCCGGACGATGTGGCACGCTCAATAGTCGTGATAATAGGGACACTCGCGCATTTCCAAACGGTTTCGCAATCGACGCAGGCGCAGGAGCGGGGCGACCAAGGCCGATCGAAGCCGGCCGAAGTCGAGATCCATACACCGTACGAAGCCCGTGTTGTCCGCGCTCCGCCGCTTATGTTTTTCTACGCTGTTTTGTACGCTTTACGCACCTGTTATCATAAGTTTTCACTGTTATCTTCTGTGCTGTGCTGTGCTGTGTAAATTGAACGCTTTGCTTTTTCCTATCTATAATTCTTCTGTTCTTCCTTCTGACTTTTTATATGTGCTTGTGTGTGCTTGGACAATATACCACTTTACGTAAGTCAAGACATTTTTATTTGGAGTACACACACCCATAGTGGTGAACGATGGTGTTTAGCGCATTGGTAGAAATTGAATTTCGGTAGAATTTAAGACTTTTTCTGATGCTAATGCCTTTCTTGAACAACCGGCATTAAAAGCTGGTAACTATGAAGCGATAATTCCGAGCTACAGTGTTACCCGAATGGGTATTGTCCGCCAAGTTCCTGTAGAGTGGACGCTGGCAGAATTGGTGGAGTCAGTGGAGATCCCTTCTGGATATGGACCAACTGATAATACTCCCGTTTGGGTCCCAACCCAGACTGTTGTTTTGACCTTTTCTGGACAAAAGCTACCACCTTATGTTTATTGCTTTTACACATCACTACCAGTAGAGATGTACATGCTTCCAACCATCCAATGCAACAAGTGTTGTAGGTTCGGCCATATACAGTCTCAGTGCAGATCCCGAGCCCGATGCTTCATTTGTGCTCAACCTCATGAAAGCCACACCTGTAATAAGGATTCCCCTACCTGTCTCTTCTGCTCTGCAGCCCATAAGGCAATTGACCCCTCGGGCCCTGAACATTCAAGGCAAAAACAAATTAAAATGGTTATGTCTCAAGAAAATTTATTATATTAGATGCGGAGGCATCAGCAAGATTTACTCAGGTGCGAAAATCATTTGCTGAGCCGAATATGTCAATTCACCTCCATTACCCTCCCTTTACCCAATTCCTCACCCCATCCCCAGTTCAAATAGTCCCAAGTCCTATCGAAAAACAGTCTCCTATCACAGGCATCAACGTCTTCCTGCTGCAAGTCCTGGATACAACCGTCAGGACCACAGAGCCATTGTTGAAACCCCTCACTCTCAACTCCCAAATGGTTGTGCTATTCTTACCAGACCACCTAGCCCCCCTAGTCCCAATGATAATCTTATATCAGCACTACTCTCGACTCTCATTAATCTCCTTGCCAGGTTTGGAGACGTCGAATTACCGAACAATGTCCAAAACCTACTTACTCAGCTCATTAATATTACCAGTCCCAATGGCTCCAATCCTCCAATGGAACTGTCGCAGCAGCAGGAATAAACATCACGAAATACAATATCTTTTAAATAAATACACACCTACCATTCTTGCAGTTCAGGAGATGTGTCGCAAGCCTGGCGATCGAGGCCGGTTTCCAGGTTATTCGTGCCTAAGGGACGATAGAAGCGATGGGTACGGAGGCTCTGCCCTCCTAATCTCCAGGACAGCAATTTTCTCTCAAGTCAACATCCCCCCTCACAGTGAGCATGTAAATGCTGTAGCTGTGAGAATTCACGACACAACTTATCTATCTGTTTACATTCCTTATCCTAATCACGCATGCCTAGCAGAGTTTTCCGATTTGCTTTCCTCTCTTTCCCCCCCACTCATGGTGTTGGGTGATTTTAACATTCACCACACATGTTGGGGCTCCTATCGTTCCGACCACTTATCCTCTCCCTTCCTAGACATCTGTGACAACTTTAATCTTTGCATCCTCAACGACGGCTCTCCTACACGCAGAGTTTACCCGTCGCAAAACCGCAAGAGTGCTGTGGACCTTAGCTTATGCTCACCTGCCCTCGCCCCAGACCTCACCTGGACTTTCCTCCCCACGACCCTTGGTAGCGACCATTATCCTATCGTCATAATTAACATCTAACAATCGCCTTGCTCGCTCCAACCCCTGCCCTAAAGCCTTAAATTTAATACATCCAAGACTGATTGGACTGACTATCGGCTGGTCCTAGATCAAGATGTACAACTCCTCCCTGCAGTCACTTCTACCAACTACCTCTCGGTTTATATATATCTTATATCTATCTACAGCTGAGAAATGCCTACCAATAAAAAATATCTTTTAAGGTAAAACTCTTTCTCCACCTTGGTGGGACGCTGAGAAGTGCACGACACTGTGCAAGGAGCGAAAGGCAGCGGAACAAGAATATTCTATGTCTATGACTGAGGCCAAGTTTTTCGCATACCAATCGGCAGCGGCTAAGGCTGTTAGAGTTCTCACCGAAAAAAAAGCGATTAGGTTGGCGGGAGTTTTGTGAATCCCTATCCCCAAGATCCCTCCCTGGTGTGGAGAAATATTAGAAAATTTCGTTGTTTCCTGTAATAGTAACATAACGGCAAACGACCCATCAGCATGGCTGGAGTCCTTCCAAAATAAAATCACCCCCCCTTCCGTCCCACCAGAAGTTGAAGCGACACTATGCGCGGCGTCAATTCCATCCCCTCATTCCGAATTTGATGCCCATTTTCTCTGGAGGAACTTAAATTAGCTCTTTAGACGGTCTCAAAGATTCCTCCCCGGGTATCGATGATATTCTGTATTCACTTTTGGTCAACAGCAGCCTGTCTTCTAAGTTCTAAGAGCTTCTTTCTTAGTTTACTTAACCAGATCTTTTTGACGGGAATTCCTCCAGAGGAATGGAAGACACAAATTATTATCCCATCCTAAAGCCAGGAAAACTCAGCAACGACCCTAATGGACGAACTAACCTTGGACGAATGTACAGACCCATTGCCCTTTCCTGAACCATGAACAAAATCCTGGAACACCTCATAAAAAACCGACTAGATTGGATAGTGGAGAGTAAGGGTCTTCTTGCTAAAAGCCAGTTTGGGTTTCGCAAGGGAATGAGCACAATGGATGGACAGCCTTAGTGTATTCTTGACCGATATCTGGATAGGCCTTTCCAAACATGAAAACGTGGCGGGAGTGTTTTTGGATGTGTCATCTGCATATGACAACGTGCTGCTTCCAGTACTCAGGCAGAAAATGCTTAATCTGAGTATTCCTGTGAGGCTAGTAAACAGGGCTTGTTTATCCGGTTAATTTTCAAACCGGTACGGCCGCGAGTATATAAAAACCGTTTCAATAAGGTTTGACTCGACCGAAACCATAAAAAAGCGGTTTCATGAAAGAGAGAAATTCAAACGATTTTGACTCAATTAAGCGGTTTATACCGTTTTTTTTGCTCTTTTTGAGTAGGTAAACATCGGGACAACAAGAGTGCGCCAGTGGCCAAGCGAATTGCAACCTTATGTCTACGGAAGGTCGCTTTTTGTCTGATTGCCTCAACACTCATAGGTTGTTTATTATTGGTTAATTATTTTTCATTGATGTTCGGCACCGCGCCGCCCATTTTTAACCGACTTCAAGAAAAGAAGGAGGTTCTCAATTCGATTTTTTTTTATGTATGTAAACTGATATTTCTGTCAATTATAGACGGATTTCAAAATTTATTTTTTTGTAGGATAGAGTTTACTTCTAAGGTGGTCCCATTTTCACCAGGTCAGAATCTCATGATGGGATCCAGGACAAATCGAGGGCAACCACCGAAAATTGTATGCGCGTAAGGTTCTTTTGTTACATATTCATGTCTTACTCAGGTATTCACTTCAGGGTGTCAACATCTGATGCTGCTGTGCTGATGATGAAGCTACAAAACTCCTTAACGGTTAGGAGTTTTGAAACAGTACTGCAATGGTCGATGGAAACTACTTAGTAGTATGTAGGGTTAACGTGATGCATGTGAGGTATACTTGAAAAAACATCTAATGCTGCTGTGCTGATGGTGAACCTACAGAACTCCTTAACGGTTAGGAGTTGGGGGACAGTACTTAGATATGAGCGCCGCGCCCCGGCGCGCTGCCGTTGCCGTGAGTTAGCACCAGCGGCAGCGCGCCGCCGACGCCGAGCAAAACACGCGGCGCGGCGCCACGGCCCGGCGCGGCGCGTCGCGACTTGTAGTAACCTTATTTTTATAATACTTACAGGCATAAATATTTACTATTCATTTAATTTCTTATTGTTTAAAAGACTTATACAGTAATTAAGAAATAAGAACTCCTATTTAGTTTCGTTAATTTTTAAAACACCTATTATGCGTAGTGTAGGCTAACAGCTAACTTATGATTTTTGAATTTTTGCATTTTTCAATGCTATTTTTATACTTATGATAAATTTTAAATAGAAAAATATTGGAAAAAATTAACTCGGCCACAAGTGAATTCTCAGATGGGAATCGAACCCATGACTTTGGAAATCCGCATTGGACCGGATTTCCAAAGGTCATGGGTTCGATTCCCATCTGAGAATTCACTTGTGGCCGAGTTAATTTACCTACTATCATTGAGGAGTTGTCTTGATTTCACTGAGATTTTTGTTAGAATTTCCCTCGATATCTCTGAAATTTCGTGATTACATCGTAATCATCTCAGGAATAGTCTTTGGCCCTACATACTACTAAGTAGTTTCCATCGACCTATTGCAGTAGGTGGTACTTAGATATGAGCGCCGCTCCGATGACCAATTTCAGAGTGCGTTACCCCCGCAAAATGTTGTGCTTTATATCATGTCATAAGGAGAAATTTGTTTACTAATAGCAAAATTTGTGTGAATTATATTATAGTTTTTAAAATATTTGAGAAAAACAGATTTTGCTGGAGTAACGTTTGAAACGTTACCCTGGCAAAAAAAGTCGTTTAAGCCCGGAACCAAATACATGAATAGATAGCTTTTATTGCGCAGTAAATGTTAGCAAATAGCAAAATTTGTGTGTGTTATAGCTCTTGAGTAATTTAAGATTTTGCTGCTGTAACGTTTTGGGATTTCCCAGATCTCGAAAACGGTTCAAAGCAGAAGTTTGAAAAAAATACCAATGAGAGACCTTAATGTGTTAAGTAGGTAAGGTATACTTACTGTTTTTTGTCTGGTTTTTATGTAGGCCTAACACGAATAACTTTCGAGTAAGTATCGAAGATGTAAAGTAAAAAAAATATTTGAGATATAGAGCAGCGAGCTTTCCTACCGGACGTAAACGCAACTGCATCTATGCTAAATTTTAAATAGAAAAATATTGGAAAAAATCAACTCGACCGCAAGTGAATTCTCAGATGGGACTCGAACCCTTCGACCTTCTGAAATCCGATTCAATGCAATGTTCTAACCACTGAGCTACCGAGGCAGAACTACATGTCTAATAAATGACAAATTGTCATAATATATTGATATTTTTTAGAAATTAATTGTATTTTGAAACAATTGGCAATATCTGTAATAAAAACAATGTGTCTACCCTTTTTTGCCAGAGCTTTTTAAGTCATAATTTTATTCTGCATAATAACGGTTGGCATAAACCTTATTTCACAGAAAGTTGTTGTCATACACTCATTTGTCATAAGTACATTCGAAACGCATAATTTTGTAATAGCAGATTTATCATTTTGGTGACACCCAGGTCAAAATTATAACTATTAGGTACTAGTAAGTACCTATATTGTAAATGTGCAATGTAGACTGCACCATGGATTCCTTTGCTGGCACCGACTCCAAAAAGTATATTTTGAAGACAGTTTTCGTTGTAACTACGGGTTTTTATTTATTTGTTTTGTTTTGTTTTTGATATTATTTTTTACGTTTTGAAGTCGGTTTTAAAATTTTGAAATTTTAGTTTTGTTGTTACTCTTTCACGCAAAAACTACACTGGTTAATTGCTCAAAATTTAATAAATGTGTTTTAGAGGGTGGCGTTTAACGAAGTACGCTGTAATGGGTTACGAACGAAGTACGCTCATTTTCTCGCCTATGCTCACACAACAATTGTATGATATTTTATGATATTCACCGCTATGCAAGAGTTCTTTAATCTTGGGTTCAAATATAATAATTTAGTACTAAAAAAGATATATATAGGTACTAGAACAATGACCCTAAAACTAAAACCTTAAAATTATAATATTTTTGGGTCAGAAGTGAAAATTCATTTAAAAAAAAACAAAACTTAACAGTTACACAGATTTATAATTTTTAAAGCAAACAATTTTTTATTTGGAATACGAAACAAAATCGACACATAAAATCAATTAGAAATTAAAAAAGGAATAACTTCACCAAAGAGCGACCGCCTATACAACCAACAGCATCGACTGCCAAGATGTGAACGCCGCGAAAATCAGGAGCAAAGTGACGAGCTCGCGCCGATGCTGCTGCTTATATAGCCGGTGGCGGGAGCGGGGGTGGCTAGGTAGGGATGGCTGCTTATACGGCCTCTCCTGACGAAGAGTCGTCCTCGACTGCTTCTCTTGTGACGCCCCTGAGATCAATTGTCGAGGGTCCAGCTTCAGGCTCCAAGGAAGGCATAGAGAGTCCAACTTCAACGCCTGATGGTTCAGCTTCAGGATCCAAGGGAGGCTCATATGGTCCAGTCTCGTTTGTCCCGGGAGTCTCGACTAGTGCAGTATCTTCAGTATCATCGTCTAAAAGAAAACATAATTTGAGAACACTATCTTTAATTAGTTTAGCACACTCGCTTTCACACATTTCTTTCAGCCAACGTTCAATTAATTCATCCTTCATCTTATAAACACATTCATACACATCAGTCACATAATTCCTCTTGTACTAAGGAAGTTAAGAGACTAGGATGTCCCTTCACGTTAATGTAATCCTATAGGCCTTGTATTGATGTCAACCTCCAGCTGTTGCAGCAACTCGTCCACCTGCAACATAATGCGACTGGCGCATCCGCCTGACGACATACGTTACAGGCCATAGGTATTTACCTATACGGCGACTTGGCTAATGTACCAACGCCACTGCGACTTGACAAATGAATGCCAACGCAAATGCGACTTGACAAGTTATTGTCAACGCTACGGCGACATGACAAGTGATTATCAACGCCACGGCGACATGACATTTTAATGTCAACGCCAGGACGACATGACGACAAACGTCAACGTCCATACCCGACAAGCGACTGGCGCTACGGGACTTAAATACACACAATTCGACTCTAAGCACACGTAGCCCTTTTTGTTTCGATAAGATAATAAAGCACTAAATTACTTACTTGCATATCAAATACAAACATTCTGAATTACTGACATCAGTTAGGTAATGCACCAAAATTACTTAGTTATCAATAGCCACTAAGAAAGATAAGTAACCATTTCATCGTAAACAAAAGGGCACGACAGTGACAATGAGCAATGCTTACGTTCGAAGAACGACGCACATGTCTCCGGGCACCACTCGCCTCGCCACGGTACCATGTGCTGTGCCGCAGCTTGCGTGGTTTTGCCATAGCCACCACTGAGCAGCCTCAGCTCGTAGCGTCCGCTTGGCAGAGTTTTGGTCACCTTATACGGACCACGCATACCAGGATCTAGTTTTCCTGTAGACTGTGAAAATTTAATAACAAATACAAGATCATTAGTATTAAACTTTCGAGGCGGTTGCCTGTGCTGATTTACTCGTTCATCCTGGTCAACTTGGTTTTGTCTCAGCAACCGACGAGCCCTGTCTCTGGTGATCTCTCTCAAGGCCTCTCGATTGGGTGTCGAGCTGTCCACTGCAATGTCACGAACTAATGCACGGATGATGGGGGTCATCGCGCTTGTACCAATGAGCAGATGAAGCGGGGAGGTCTGTGTGGTCTTTTGCTTCGTGATGTTCAGAATCAGTTGTAGCTTCCAAAGCGTATCAGACCATGACGCATTCTTGTGATTGGTCTCAATACGAAGCATATTTAGGACTGTTCTCACGTACCGTTCGACCTGCCCATTGGCATGATGCATTTCCGGTGTTATGTAATGCAGGTTGCAACCTAGCTCGGTAACCCATGAAGAGAACTCGCTGGACTCGAACATGCGACCTTTATCGGTAATGATCGTTTTCGGCATCCCGAAGAGAGAGACGGCTCGCATGACTATTTGTTTTAACTCGGTTGCGTCCTGCCGATACATTGGGAAGAGTAAGCAGTATTTAGTGAAGGCATCCACTATGAGGAGGATAAACTTATACCCATCTGACAACGGCAACGGTCCCAGCGCATCTATGTGAACCGTGTGGAATGGCTCGTCCGGCTTCTCCCAGGAAGTGATGTTCTGTAGCGGAGCACGAGGGACACGTTTCTTTGAAATACACACTAAACAATGGGAGGTATATTTTCGAACGAACTGTCTGATTCCGGGGAACCAGAAATGCTTCAAAATAAGGTCCAAGGTTTTATCCGCTCCAATGTGATCGTGTTCGTCGTGGTATATTCGTAGCAAGCTGAGCCGATGACCCTTAGGTATGTAGCAGAGCAAACGTGAGTCCTCACCGGATGGTATGTACTTGTAATACAGGACGTCCTTTTGAACCACGTACCTACTCTGATCTAGCTCACCATCGCGGTGTTTTTGCAGCAGATCCTGGGTCTCCTCATCAGCTGATTGGGCTACCTGCGCCCAATTAAGTGGCTTGGAGACCTGGTTGACTTGGACAGCAGGATTGCGGCTCAGGTAGTCTGCGTGGGGCATCATGACGCCCTTTCTGTACTCGATGGAGAACTCGAAGTCCTGTAAATAGATCCACCAGCGCGCTACCCTAGGCAATAAGTCTTTTTTGCGTTCCGTTGACTTCAGAGCATTGCAGTCGGTGATTACAACGAACTTAAGTCCAACCAGGTAATGACGGAAATGTTGGAGAGCTTTAACCACCGCCAAGGTTTCCAGCTCATATGAGTGGTATTTGTTCTCGGCTCCCTGTGTCACTTTACTAAAGTACGCTACGACGTGTTTCTTTCCATCAGGATGCGTTTGAAGTAGTAGAGCTCCATAGCCAATGCTGCTTGCATCGGTATGTACTTCTGTTGGGAGCTTAGGGTCGAAAATTGCAAGTACCGGTTCACTAGTTAGATATCTAACGAGGTCCTGTCGGATCCCTTCGTGCTCTGAGGTCCAATTAAATTCGAAATTTTTACGAGTAAGGTGTGCAATCGGCGCCGTCTTTAAAGCGTAGTCTTTTATGTAGCGGCGGAAGTATCCAGCCAAACCAAGGAGTTGGCGTACTTGCTTAACGTTTTTGGGTGGTGAAGTATTTACAAGGGCTTCGATTTTGCGTGGACTCGGCCTAACCTGACCTCTACTAACCACCCTACCTAGGTACTCGACTTCCGTCACAAGAAATGAACATTTACGAATGTTAATTGAAAACCCAGCTGACGTAAGAGCATGCAAAACCCTACGAAGAAGTTCAATCCCTTTATTGACAGAATGGCTCATGAGGAGTACGTCGTCTACGTAGACCAGGACCTGACCTTCATCAATGAGGGGACGAAGAGTATCGTTTATGATTCGTTGGTAGACAATAGGGGAGTTGGCTAGACCGTATGGCATTTTGACATATTCAAAGTGTTCCTCCGGTGTTACGAAACCAGTTAAGTGAATGCACTCTTCTTTTATTAGGATTTGGTGGAAACCAGTTGCCATATCTAAACTAGAGAAGAACTCATAACCACCCAGCCTATCTATGTGGTCGTCGATTAGAGGGAGAGGATATCTATCTTTGACAGTTATGCGATTAAGGGCTCTAAAATCGACGCAGAGCCTATCAGAACCATCACGCTTTTTTACAAGTATGATGGGGCTGGCGTACTCTGAATCGGACTTCCTAATAATGCCTTTATCCAAGAGATCCTTAGTGATTTCCCTGACTTTTATTTTCTCTTGATAAGATAACTTGTAAGGTCTATAAACAACTGGCGTGGAACTAGTAAGTTTAATATCCATTTGTCCTGTTTTGACCGTAGACGTGGCTGTCCCAGAAATGAGAAACTTGGAGAACTCATTAATAACCGCCATAAGAGAAGTTAGATCATCACCTTGAAGTGGTGTGTTAATATTCGCGTCTGTTAAGGTAATTTCTGTAACCGTATTAATCGCGGAAACTAAAGAACTAGAATGCGTAAGATATTGAACATCTTTAGTGCGCACATACGTTATGCCATCGCGATTGAGCACGTCGGTGCCAATTATAATTGGAGTGTTCATGTAAGATGGCGGCACTACTATTAAATCAACCTCGACTGATATGTCTCGAAATTCTATTGTGGTCGTGACATAAGAGCTGGCCACTAATTCCTTATCACTTATGCCCTTAAGTACGCATCGTTTCGCTTTAGGTTGACATTTGAGATATTTCAAGACGTCTGAAGAAATGAGGGACCCATTGAGGGCTCCACTGTCTATCAACACATCAACTGGTATGCCGTCTATTACTGCTGAGGTGATATCTTTATTTTGCGGAACATCAGGTTGGTAAGAGCACAAGTTAACACTATGTGGATTTCGGGGCGCTGAGCGCGCTTTTGCAAAACATACATCCTCAGTATGTCCCTGTTTCTTACAGAATGTGCAAAATTTACTAGTACTAGGCTGAGGCGCGGTATTAGTGCTTACACTTGGTTTACTTTTTTGAGGACAATCGCGGTTTAAATGTCCACGCTTATTGCATTTAAAACATTTAATATCTGAGCGATTATTGAATTTTTGAAAATGATGTTTTTTGTTTGAGAAATTAGAACGATAATCGTGCTTCATTTGATTAGGCTTAGTATAAATTGATAAAAAGGAAACAAGGTTATCAGGGGTCAGGTCAGCATTCGCCGCAGCGGCGCGTATTTGAGGGTTGTCTATTCCACGTATTACTATTAAAGACCTTAAGTCATCGCTGAGGACCTGAACCACTTTCAAACGTAATAGGGTGCGGCGAGCATATTCCGCGTAAGTAGGATATCTATCGGACGTAGTTTTCATGGCATCGAATAAAATGTTCGCAAAATCTAGCTTGCGTGGGCAGAGTGGTTTGAACTCTTGCTTAAAATTTGACCAAGTACGGTCATTTGTGACCCACTCTCCCAGCCACACCTTGGCGTCACCCTTAAGGCAAGAAGCCACACGAGATAGGCATTCATGATCATTCCATCCATTTGCGTCTCGGGCGCGATCCACTTCCTCGCACCATGCATCAATGTTGTTTATCGAGGGATCGAAATTAGAAACAAAATATGATTGCGATTTAACAGGCTGAATGGTTTTTATAGCCTGAATAAGTGCATGCGCGAAAGTGGATGCCTCAGTGACGGGAACGGTTGATCTAGTGGAATCATGGTTTTCAACTTGTAAGGGAGGCGTTCCAGGCATCCGGGAGCGAGGGGCGGACCGTGACCTTACATGCGTACGGGGTGCGCGGGGGCTCCGTGAACGAGAACGGTTCCTACCACACTGATGGCGTTGGGCCCTACTACGCACTGGGGATCGTCGCCTATCATACGAATCGTCGGATGAATAATTATCGCTACTAAGATCCCGTGGTCTACGTTTCGAATCATGTTTACTTGATATAAAACGGCGTTTACGATAACGTGACCTACCATGTGAACGTTCGCGTTCGTGGCTACGTGATTTAGATCTCATTTCGTAGTGTATAAGTTGAAAACGTAGGTATCACGCACAAAAATAGCACAAAAACAACGAAATAATTAATTAACAAACCGACATGAAAATTCAACAATGAAATCACAAAAGATAGAAAAGGAACAAGAAAATCAACTCTAATTTGCAAAATGCCTGTAGATTTTAGTTGTTACTTACCCCAAAGCCCAGTAAGTAATTTAAGAACACAAATCACTATTAACAATCGCTAACTTCGATAGCGAAGGAAATTTCATAGTACCGACAATAGAAAAACAACAAAAGAAATTTTGTTTCGTTTTCCACTAATAATGGGTCGTGTAGTCGCTTATCCCACTTCTGATTTTGGGTCAGAAGTGAAAATTCATTTAAAAAAAAACAAAACTTAACAGTTACACAGATTTATAATTTTTAAAGCAAACAATTTTTTATTTGGAATACGAAACAAAATCGACACATAAAATCAATTAGAAATTAAAAAAGGAATAACTTCACCAAAGAGCGACCGCCTATACAACCAACAGCATCGACTGCCAAGATGTGAACGCCGCGAAAATCAGGAGCAAAGTGACGAGCTCGCGCCGATGCTGCTGCTTATATAGCCGGTGGCGGGAGCGGGGGTGGCTAGGTAGGGATGGCTGCTTATAATATAATAACTAAAATATATTATTAAAAGGAGTCCCTTTAGGCAAGGTTCCGAAGATAGTGGCAGCGTTCCCCCTTTGAATAGCTAGACTAATTCTTTGTCCGAGGTGCTGCCAGCTCTTCGGTCTCCTGTGAGGTCGACTAACCTTTTTGCTATTTCCTTAAAAAGCCTTAATAGCGCTAGGACCCCACGGAACAAGGGTCTCGACACCGAATGGGACAAAATCATATTCGGAGCCTAGACCCCTGTATTTGCATGATTTTGCTTTTTCAGCCGCTTCACCAGCCGCACCAGCTCTGTTGTTGGTTCCATGTAGATGGGAAGGGGCCAGCGTGTCTGAACAGGTTGCATCCCATACCAGCACCCGGCCCATCTTCCATGGAATCAAACTCATACCGTCCGGTCTCTTGCCATCGTCTCTTGCAATACCAGTCGGCTCAAGTAAACTTGGCACGTTGACGGTGGCAAGGGACCGGGTATGATATCGTTAAGTGCGGCATGTCTCGAGAAGCGGCCTGCACTTTTTTGACATGACAGTTCCCCTTGTTCTTCGTACATAACTGAGTTACATAACTAGCTATGTACAAAGATAAAATATTCTTCGTACAAAACCGGGTTATGTACCAAGAAACCTACTTTCTTTGCACATTACCAGATTATGTACGAGGAATTATAAATTCTTCCTACATAACCCGGTTTTGTACAAAGAAATTGCTGTTCCTACTACAAAACCAAGGAGGTTCTTAAACCAGTGTATCAGACTTATGAATGTCAATTCATCTTTTACTTTTTAAACATTTACAAGCTAGACGTATCCTGCATTCATGTCATAAAATAATTAATATGGTATAGAAAGGAAATACTATCGTAATTTATCGCAAATGCTGAATTGATTTCAAGTGCTCTTTTAGTCATTAATGATTAAATATGATAATTGGTCTGCAATACAAATAATCAATCTTGTTTTATTATGTCGACTGAATCGCCGAGCAGTTCTACAAATGAGCTAGTGTATGTTGCTAGGGGTGGAATTCTAGAATAAAGAGATTTATAGGGCGTACCTATCCAACACTTGCACATTTGCTCTCGGTTTTACGCGACGATGCGACATTTTACGCTGTTTCCGAGTCCAATATTAACAAAAAATTCAATAAAAAAAAGAAATCCTTGAATAGCATTGAAGTTAACATTCGAATAAATAGAGCCGTGTCTCAATTGGAAAACCGTTACATAACAACAGGACATTGTCTGGAAAAAATATGCCCATTTATATAGTGAGTGCGTCGTGGAACACCCGGTATATGTAGTGTGTTTCCGACCATTAGGGTTTTAAATTTAAGGCATGCTTCTACACCTCGAATGGAGCAACTTTTGTTCTACGACTCTTAAATCTTCTTAAAAAATATATGTTAAGTTGTATTCATAAGCAGAGTGTTTCATGTGCTTATTTTAGTTTTCTAAGAGTGAAAAGTTTTGTTCTAATGTATAAAGTTAAAATAAATAAACTTAATTGAGTTTTTACAAGCTTTTATTAAGATCTATTTACAATACATTGGACAACATATCCGACACTACGCCATGAATCCTGTCTAATGAAAATCTCAGAAGGTCAACGATAGTCTGTGCATGGGTGGTGCCGAAATCCTTGCAGTTGTTGGGCGACTCGATCCCTCAGGTCGACTTCGTCATTTTCTTAAACTTCACACTTTCCCAAATTGCCTCTTTTTTAACTCGGCATTATCTTATTTGGTCTCTTTCTTGAACTTGACTCTTTCCTATTTTCTTAAACTTGTCACTTTCCCAACTTGTACCTTTTTTAAGTCGACATTATCTTATTTCGTAATTTTCATAAACATTGCTATTTTAAATTAACGAACGTGTTAACATCTTTCTTCTAGTCGTGCCAAACAAAAATAACGTATACGCGAGTAAGGGACAGGTAATCGTCATTACATCTCGTTTTAACTAGTGATAGTTCGTATGACATTATCTCAGTCGCACTTCTTTTTTTATCTTTATGTCAGGGACTTGTCTTGAGACATAATAAAGTCCAACTTTGACATTGAGATGATGGCGTGGCCTTTTCGACGCATAAGCACGAAATACCAACCCGACGTTTTTTGGTGTTTTTCGGATTTATTAATTACGCAAAATACCAAAATAAAGATGAATTGACATTCATAAGTCTGGTTAATAATAATTCATCTACACTGGTTTAAGAACCTCCTTGGTTTTGTAGTAGGAACAGCAATTTCTTTGTACAAAACCGGGTTATGTAGGAAGAATTTATAATTCCTCGTACATAATCTGGTAATGTGCAAAGAAAGTAGGTTTCTTGGTACATAACCCGGTTTTGTACGAAGAATATTATTTCTTTGTACATAGCTAGTTATGTAACTCAGTTGTGTACGAAGAACAAGGGGACAGTTCGTGATGTCCTAGCTTGTCGACATCACTGCCACAGGGACATTTATGAGGAGCGCAGATCGGAACCCCAAGCCGTAGACAGGTTGCGATTCGGAGCGTGTCAGGCTCAAGAAATGTTCCTGTATTTGACGAAGATTGTAGGTGATGTTATCGTGCCGTGTGGTGACAGCCTAAGAATACAAGTGTCACCACTCCCTTACAGGACTGGGATGTCGTAAGAGTCGACTAAGAGGCTGGACGCATTGAAAACCTGTGCGAGAGAAGGAAAACTTGAAACAAACCCTCTACCAACCCGTCTGGCCAGCGTGGTAGCATTGGATTCCCTATGAATAGTGTGCCTCGCCATGTACGGCTCCATCACCGCTGCCCGTGAAGACCAAGCCGACACCAAACACACTATCGACCAGCTATTTTCTATTCTAACACGGTTATCTATGACACAATCGCCCAATAATAAATAGGAACCTTCGATATACTTCCAAAACATTTACAAGATTTAAAGACGTCATTATCAATCAAAGCTTATTTCGTCGTAATCTGGAAGCTTTACCTTAATTGTAAAATAGTAAAATTGTCAAGAAAGATTACAATTATATCATGAACAATAATTGTTGTTGTAATAATGTTGTGCACATTTATTCTTTCCTTTTCATTCAATTCAAAATTGTGTTCAAAATAAATATTATTTCAAGTAAGTACTTTTATAAATTTACATTTATTGAATAGACATGTTGCCGACACCAATCAAGAAATTGACTAATCTAATTACTTATGGATTTTGCTATATCCATATGCTATCATACATACATTATATGATCACATTCACACACTGCTGAACTACTGCTGACCTATCTGAATGACCTTTTGAACATCATGGAAAAAAGCACATTGTACAAAATACATACTTAATTAGTAAAAGTAAGCTAGTTTTATTAATTTAATAGTATCTTTAACAGCAGTGTTTTATTCTTCCCATTCCCCAACTCAAACACGTAATTATTGTTTAACAATAACTATTTTTCTTAAATAACCTATAAATAATAATAAATAATATTTCCATACAATCACACCAATTATCTAGCCCACGTTAAGTATCATGAAGAACTTGTGTTATGGATACTAGATAACGGATAAACATACTTATATACTTATTTTTTTTGTAAATACATACATAATATACATATTAAACATCCAGACCAAGACAAAATAGACATGTTCATTCACACAAATATTTGTCTTGTCCGGGGATCGAACCCGGGACCTCTGGCGCAGAAGGTGGGGTTAGTACCCCTGCGCCAAACAGGTCGTCTAAACCTATACCTCTCAGAGCCTCTCAGAGCCTCTCAGAGCAAAGCGGTTATTGTGGAGTTATGCCAATGTTTTAAAGGGGTTATAATTCTTTACTACTAAATTCGCCTAACTTCTTTATCAAATCTGTCTTTGCAACTTATGATATTCGCTAACGCTTAATCGTTAAAGCCAAATCTTTTTCTACCTTTAAAACGACATTTTGTACAGAATCTACTTGAAACAATCGTTTACCTACCTTATTCGTGTAGGTACATAATATACTTAGTTGATTCTAAGGACAAAAAAATATATATAAGTAGAGAAAAATCATTGTTCTTTTTATATAATTTTTTTTTCTGTAAATGGCTCGGCCATTCTGACATTGTGTCTGGCTTAACGGCCAACAGCGTTACCCACAGTCGTAATATTTCTAAATTTTATTAAACTACTAATTTTTTTACAATGTTATTAAATTACTAATTAACTTCAGGGGCGTTTATAGTTTTGAAAACTAGAGAATAAGATGCTTGTTAGTGTAATAAACAAACTGAAATAACTGTAATAATCTCTCACGGCCAGACTGACCTGTACTTCGCTCTCGAAGGACACAGCAATAATCATATTATTCTCACATCATAGTCATAGTCATAATTCGTCATAAATGGTCTCTGGCCTTGACATACCAGTCCTATCACCTGCTGCACATGAATTTCAGAAAGGCATCAGGGCAGTGACCGACCAGCAGTATCTCATATCATAATAGCTTCCGGCCTTGACATACCAATCCTATCACCTGCTGCACATGAATTTCAGAAGGGTATCAGGGCGGCGACCGACCAGCAGTACTTAAGTTAAATATGATTATTGTAAAACTTTCTTAATAAATAATTTCAATATCTTTGTTTTTCATATCTATAATTATGTAATTTCAGTTTGCTTCTTTAAACACCAATAATGGTACATGTGTAATGATTTAATATGTATTTATATCAGTAAATATTACTTATTCTCTCTCTTTCATTCCTCAATACCCTTCTATAAAATTTCATTATACTCAAATATCTTACACTACAGTTAGATTTTACATATAAATGTTTTATTTTTATTATTTAATTTATCTAATGAGACTAATGAATTAATTCCTATAGTTGCATTATTTCATTAAAACCAAAATATTATAGCAAATGGAAAAAATGAAAATACCTATCGCATTTAATTTAAGAACAATAAAAAATAAAAGAAGTAATAATCTATCACGGTTAATGATGCTGAAGCTATGGGGACTCCTCAAAGTAGGAATTTTGTTCTACCCATTGATTGTTAGATGTTCCGTCATAACCCATTAATAGTCTTTTTTTTTTCAAAAGAAAACAAAATATTAATTGTAGAAATTTTTCAATAAATATGTAAAAGTTAGTAAAAGATAACCATGGTTCGAAAATATAGCTGATATTTATAGTAAATATCAAAATATCCGGATCCGGAATATATTTCAATAAAACTGATATGTATATCCAATACATATCACCAGTCGGACTAGGTAAATGCTTGTTAACACTTAGTGAATTTAATCTATACTTATTATTGAAATACTCTTGAAATTAAGCTGTGTAAACTAAATTATTTAAAAGTAAATTACAATGGAAATTTAATCATTTGCCATCTTGTAATGTTAACTTTCACTAATGCAATATTATTGTTTATGTTCTTTATTATGCAAGGTCACTCTGATGACTCGGCCAGGCTTTCTTTATGTAGGTATTTAAAGTGAAAGCATTTTGAAAAATATCAGTAATAAAAAGTGGTTAAAAGATTTTCAATTGATATATACATTAACGACACACATCAAAGCATAAAATTCACATCCAAGGATATAATATCGTGTCATATGAATAACACATCAATGACGAGTATTATATATTATATAATTAAGCGTCGGCGTCGGAGATGTAGTCTTTTCCTCGGGCTCCGGAAACAGCATAGCGGCCGGCGCGGAGTGAAGATCTTGCAATGCAGTAACATCCCCCTGAAATTATTTAAATAACGTATTACGAAAGTGTTTGTGAATATCGATCCCACTTCTGATGTTAGAAATTATGACCATAAGTACATGTATCAATGGATATGTAATTAAAATTCTACTGGAAATGTTAAAGAGCTTCAATTGTAGTTAAATTAAAGTATTGTTATACGAGGAATAAAGAAATAAAACCTTAGAAATCTTTCAACAATTACTGGAATTTATTAAATAAAAACGACAATTTAAAAATGTTCTTTCAATTATAATGATTATTTAAAACAAAACTTTAAACACATAACACATTTAATTAACATAATCTCTACCCTTAAGGAGAACATCAAGTATAACCTCAAATAAAATTAATCGAGAATAACACAGTATTAGAAAAGAATAAAACAGTGACTATTACGGGAGAATAAAACAGTAATAATTAGGGTAGAATAAAACAGTATGGAAACACTTAGCTAGACCTCTAAATAAAAGTGAATCAAGTTCAAACAGTATTAAATTAAAATAAAACAATATTTAAGTACAATTAGACAGTATTAAAGTACTTAGCTTTTAGACCGCTCTGCTCGACTCACCACACAAGACTGTCCACATAATGTGTCCTCCATGCTCAGAGTGAGCCAAAAAAGGAGGGGGATTCTCCCGCCATTTTATCCGTGAAAATAATACATTTGCTACAGTGGCGCCAACGAGTCAAATTAATTATTTTATGAATATAATATACTTTAAATAAACTATTTGTACCAACTATAATATAAATATTAATAACATTATTTATAACTTAATTTAACAAGATACAATATATGTTCAATATTTGTATAACAAAAATGATTAAGGAAAATAACAGGAAGTAAACGGAAACCTGATCATTTGTCAATCGTCTGGCCAAAACATCTTTTTAGTATTTTACTGTTATTAATTATCGATTTTAATATTTTGATAACCCAATATCGATAAGCTTCAATAATATAATGAAATTTAATGTTAAATTTACATTATAATTATTAATTTATTATCTGCTAAACAGGAAATAACTAACTTAAGAATAGTCGTCTTTGTCAGATAATCAAATCACATTTTTTAATAGAATTTGGTTAAATGAAGGATAAAGGAGAAGAAGAATGATAATGAGTATGTATTCTAATATTAATTTAATGACTTTATAAGCAGTAATTGACAAATAAATTTAAATTCAAAATTGAATATTCTTACACGCGCGTACGAACACTGGTTCATTATCCGTTAACTGCAAGTGTAGTATTTTTTTACATTTACCTAATTTATCAGTAAACACTTCGGGAAATTCGGAAGTTAATCGGTTTACAACTGGGTCCTCATGTAATTGATTAAAATTTATTTGCTTGATATTTAAAGCTCTCATCCAATCTCTTCCCAACAGTGGGCGTCCACCACCTCTAATTGTTGAACTGGCCATCAGACAATGTTTTTTATATGACATTTGTTTGAATATATATTTGATAGACTTCAATAAAAATAGGATAAGGAAGATTGGTTTTATTAGGTTATGGGCATTATTTACAAATAATTGTTTTTTAAACAGTGCTTTATTTCTATTTTTAGGATTTGTTTTACCTTTTACTTCGTGTTTCGCAAATATGAGTGCCCAAAAACTGGATCGCTTCAACATTGAAAAGCTACGCGGTCTTGACAATTGGCTGGTATGGAAATTCGATTTAAACCTTCAACTTACCATGCACAAGATGCAAGATATTGTGAAAGGCGTCGAAACTGTTCCTGTATTGCCAAGAAAAGACGCACCGGCTGACGAAATCGCGAGTTATCAACGGAAACTTACCCAATATGAAGAACGCGACGCATTACTCCAATGTATCATCGGCTGTAGCGTCTCCACCGAACCTAAACGTCATATACTCACTGCTAAATCCGGTAAGGAAATGTGGGATATACTTCACTCAGTATACGAGCAGAAGAATGACAGAAGACTAGACTTGTTGTATTGCCAGTTGTTCACTTATACAAAAGATGAAGCAGACGACATTGCCAAGCACGTCTCTAAGCTGCAGGCATTATGGCAACAACTGAACGACGAATTAAAGGATGAAGGAACACTTCCTCAATCATTGTTAATGAACAGGATATTGAATACTTTACCTTCAACATATCTTGAGTTCAAGAATGCTTGGGAGTCTGTGCCTAAGGAGAATAGAAGTATTTCTACTCTTATGGAGCGTTTGTGTCTTCACAAACAGCTTCTTCAAGACCTTGGTACTAATCCTTCTACATCCTCATTACCGTACGACAACGCTCTCTTGTCAAACAAAAAGAAAGTCAAATGTTCACATTGCAACAAGATTGGACATAATAGCAAACAATGTTTCGTACTTAAGAAACTGAAGAAACGGAACAAGAGTAACGCAACCATACCTCAGGATGATGGTGATGCATTCCTATCACGTCTTGATAATTCCAATTCAAACTGGATAGTCGATTCTGGATTTTCTCACCACGTTACGTCAAGCGCCAATTGGTTTAGAAGCTACACACCTTTCGAAAACCCCAGACCTTTGCGATTGGGAGATGATCGGGCTATGTATGCATACGGCCAAGGAGTTATTGATGTTGAAATGTCCGTACAAGGCAAATGGCAGCGTGCTCATCTGAATAATGTTTGGTATGTACCTCAAGCAGGACAAAATCTATTCTCAGCTGGGTCAGCCCTAGACCATGGTTATATAGAGATAGCTGACAAGGATAAGCGTGTCTTCAAAGATAAAAGCGGCCAAGTTAAAGCTGTCGGCATCAGAGATGGTAATCTATATAAACTTTTGATGAGAGTGAGAACTGAGAATGCTTGTGTTGTCAAAGAAGGAACAAGCCTATAGATTTGGCATGAAAGATTTTGTCACCAAAACAAAAGACATGTAAAGGAAATCCTTACACGCAACGGTATCAAGTATTCACCCGATCAATCTGATTGCGATGGCTGTGTATACGGAAAAATGACCAGATTGTCATTTGGTACTAGGCAACATCGCGGCACAAAACCTGGTGATCAAATCAACGCAGATGTTTGTGGCCCTATGTCAGAGTTGTCACTTGGCGGAAGAAGATACTTCGTTGTATTCAAAGATGACTTTACTAAGTTCAGAAGAGTATACTTCTTAAAGCATAAATCCGAAGTAGCCAGTGTTCTACCGAAATTTCTTGCTGAAATCAAAACAGCTGGTCATACCGTTAAAGAGCTACTCACAGATGGCGGAAAAGAGTTCAACAATGCGGAAGTACATCAAGTCACAGAAGCAGTTGGCTTACACCATCGTATTAGTATGCCGTACACTCCAGAACAAAACGGTGCAGCAGAACGCGAAAACAGGATTCTTGTTGAAGCAGCGCGGAGCATGCTATACAATAAAGACCTTCCGAAGAAGCTGTGGGCCGAAGCTATTAATACTGCGAGTCATGTACTTAACAGAATTGGACCAACACAGGTTGAAGGAAAGACACCCTACGAGCTTTGGTATAATAAGCCACCATGCATTGACCATTTACGTATTTTTGGCACAGAATGTTTCGTACATATTCCAAGCCAGAAACGTAAGAAGCTTGATAAGAAGGCTATGAAAGGATATTTAGTTGGGTATTGCGGAGATAAAGATGGCTATCGTGTCTGGATACCTGAAAAGAATGACGTGATCAGCTCAAGAGATGTACTGTTCAGATTAGAGACAGTTTCTTCTGACTTCTGTAAGCTCCCATTTTTATCTGGGCAGCATGAAGATCATGAAACATCTGAAGCTGTTGAAACAGGAAACGATTCATCTAGTAAGGATATTCAAGATGAAGCTGAATCATTTGATGATACCACTGATGTTGAAACTTCTTCTGAACATGATATACAACCGCAGAACCGTTATAATCTGCGAGATCGACAATTGCTTCAAAGTTCTAAGTCTAACTGTTGTGTCTGTCTCTCTGAAGATGAGCCACAGACGTACAAACAAGCTATGAAGTCGAAGAACCATGAAGAATGGCGTACTGCTATGGAAGAGGAAATGAATTCACTCATAGAAAACAACACGTGGGTGTCAGTAAATCTATCTCAAGATAGAGAAGCCCTTAGCAAGAAATGGGTGTACAAAATTAAAAGGAGAGTTGACGGTTCTATTGAACGTTTTAAAGCTCGGCTAGTCATCAGAGGCTACAGTCAAGAGCACGGCATAGATTATCATGAAACTTTCAGCCCTGTCGTTCGCTGGGATACAATACGCACGATGTTGAGTGAAGCAGTCGTCAAAACAATGCATATGACCCAATTCGACGTGAAGACTGCATTTCTATATGGAGACATCGACGAGGTTATATATATGAAGCAACCTGTGGGATTTGATGACGGATCAGGTAGAGTCTGCAAGCTCATGAAAAGTCTTTACGGCTTGAACCAAACAAACCCATCCCCCCATAGCGAAAAAAAACAATCTATGGCACGGGCTTTTAAAGCTCCGGTTAATTTTGAAACCTGTACAGCAGCAACAGCAAGTATATAGAAACCGTTTTATTAAGGTTTGGATCTACCCAAACCCTAAAAAAAAACAGTTTCATGAAATAGCAAAATTAAAAGGGTTTTGAATTAATTAAGCAGTGTATAGAGGTTTTTTCTATTATTACCTAATTACAACGGGACAACGCGAGCGCCTGCGTGGCAAAGCGAAAAACGACCTTCCGTACTTAGACATAAGCTCGCTATTTGAATGCAATACCGCTCTCCCTTGCGAGCATAGGTCTACATACCGATGGTCGCTATCACAAATTATATAGTAATGTCGCTATTAGCCTGATTGCCTCATAGAGATACAACCAAGTCAATGAATTGCCTCACCATGCGCCAGTTAAAAAAATATCTGTCTGGTCTGTGACGAAGTGACAGATAGCTAGCAGACAGATTGTATTGTAACGTAAGGTAAACTGTCTGTGGGGGTGGACATTAGTTAGTTTACATTTTTTTTTCCAAAACAAGTTTTCTACAACCTACAACTTCGAACACTTCGAGTCAACATGATAAAAATACAGAGTTTTGTATTTTTTGATATAGAAACCACTGGACTGCCATGGGAAGAAAGAAACAGTACGAAAATTACCGAGTTATGTTTTGTAGCTGTGTCAAGAGATAATATAATGATAACATCTCAGGGTGACTCACCACCTCTTAATAAATTAACTCTAGTTTTTAATCCTTGTAAAGATATAACCTCTGTTGCTGTTAAAATGACGGGTCTTACTAACGAATTACTTAAGCATACTCCGCCCTTCGAGCGGAAGACAAACACAATTTTATCGTTTTTGCAAGAGTTGCCACAACCAGTTTGTTTAGTAGCTCATAATGGTGACAGATTCGATTATAAAATATTATTAGCAGAATTCTCTGATGCAGGTGTATCCCTGCCGGATGACTTAATGTGTATTGACTCATTAGCAGGATTTAAATATATTTTAAATGGTATTAAGCCATATGTTGCTCCAAAACCTGTACCAAAACCGGAACCTATTCTACCAAAGACGCCCGACCCTACATCTGATTTATTAACAGATGATGAAGATGACTGGCCTGCTTTGAATGCAAGTACAGAAGAATGGCAAGAAATAGAGAACTTGTGTAACAGTCTGTCTGACATCTCTTACAAAGAAATAACAGAGGAACCAGAAAAAAATCCTAAAACAATTATAAACAAAGTTTATAAAAAAGAAAAATCTCATAAAAGAAGTGAAAGAATAAAGGTTTTTAGCAAAGAAAATAAACAAACACCTTATGCAAGGGGGTTAACCCTTGTGGATTTATACAAAAAGCTTCTGGGTAAAGAACCTATTAGCTGGCACAGAGCTGAGGGTGATTGCATGATGCTTCTTCAGTGTGTAGTCGCTACCAAAAAAGACTTCATAAAATGGGCTGATAGTGCGTGCAAAAAAGTTATTGAAATTCAACCACTTGTTCGATATTAGTTATAATTGCAGATAATTTATTTTATTAATTTATGACACCATGTTTAACTATTTTTAATTCACAATGTTTGAAAACTATAATCCGATATGACAAATATGTATACCAACTTGACATTTAATAATGTAAACTAATGATGAATATTTGATAGTATAATACATATAGTGGTATTACTTTTTTGTTATTAACTATGTTGGCCAAATAATCATGTTCATATTATTTTATGCTGTTTGCATAAGTCTTGTTTTGTAAGTTTCTATTACTATACTTATTTTATTTTTATTACTTATTTTTACTGTATGTGCAATTTTGATACTACTTTCCATAAGACTATGTACTATAGCATGAAAATATTATTATAGAAATACAAATTGTTCAATGTTTCAGTTATTCCTTTAGGAAAAATCAATAAATGCAATATAAAAAAATAGAGATAACTAATATACATATATTATAGATAGATAGATAAAATCATTTATTCGCATCACAAACATACATGCACATAAACAAAATAAAAGAAAAGAAAAATAAACAAACTACTTACGGATTAACTAAAATAAGTGGGCACATAGGTTCGTCTAGAGACCTACCCATAAAATCGGACTATTGTTTAATTTCATAAGTACCTATATCTGTGCATGTGTGTCATAGCGATGCAAAGAGGCAAAAGCTCAGCGTATATTTTTGCCCCGAAGGAACAAAACACTGGTTTTCAGCTTTCACCCGTAGAAAAACGCGAGAGACGCATTAACAGAACTAAATTTTACATAGATATATAAAAATAAAAAAGTACTACAATTTAATTATCTATTAAATGAATTATCTATCCCCATGGCAAAACAACAATTTTATGCCATGGGGTTTCAGAAATTCATAAATAGAAATGTTTTGTACATACATACAGGTAAAAAAGTGAGAACCTCCTTTTTCAAGTCGGTTAAAAATAGTTCGTCACATACACAGATTGATCTGTGGTCACATAGAACGTTAGTTTTCGTGTATCTGTAAAGTTTATGTAAATTAAGCTTGATGTGCTGGCTATAGGTTGGGGCGCTAGTAGAGATATCAAACACCATAAAATAGTAAATATAGTTTCAGTTTGGATTTTATTTCACACGTCTGTATTATTTAATAATTAATAAGCATACGAATTTACGGTTCAACTTTTTGTAAATGTTGCAAAAAACTAAAACTAATGACTTACTAATTGGATTGACTACAAATGAATTTAAAAAAATAATATTTTGTGCCATCTTAAAACTAAAACTAATGACTAGGCGGTATGGTCTTTGATCTTAGCCTGTTCCTGTAAGGAACGAAAAAAAAGTAACTGACTGACGTTTGATTGATTCGATTTTGACCTTTTTGACTATAGACCTGCATGCGTAGCATGAGAACCTCGACAAAGCTTTCTTGACACTTTTCTCGCGCGAGCATATTGTCTGTCTCGATCACACCGTACTGATATGAGTGGGACAGACATCGCGAGATAAGCGTCGACAGCGAGTCGCGGTGCGCATGCTACGCTGGCTGCCGGCCTAGCATGAGCGGCTTTTATCGACTATTGACGCATAATAAAGATCCTATATCTCGCTTACACCTTAGTGGGGTAAGCAAGACAACATGACGTATAATATCATATCGCGTGATATACTGATGGTCATGCTAGGCAGGCTGTGTTTGTTTGTGGACCTGTGTCGATCATCGATCATTTGTCGTAACCCGGGAGCTCTATTTTTGATTCACTCGTCTCGAGGATTCTAATGATTTTCGTGCGACGTTTGAGTTTCCGTATTCTTTATAAGCGACCTTGGCCGTATATACATAGCTTCGATTTTTGCCTGTAGTACCGCTCCCAATCCCAAACGCGAGCGTGCGAGGGGCAAAGCGAAAAGCGTGTTACCTATGTCCGCGCATGAAAGATCGCTAATCACCTGGGGGCCAATTCTCATGACGTGCGACATAAATCTCGAATCGACATAATGTCGAATATTCAATGTCTATCGAAAATGTCACTGAAAACTCTATTTTTCTTAAAAATGGTATTCTCGCATTCGGAAGAAATGACATGTCCAAAGATTTTGAAATGTCTCGACACGTTCCGTTTTTATCGATTATGTTAACTGTAATCGAGAAATGTATGTATTGACTAAAAGAACATACCTTTTCCATTTACACATATAATTTTATTATCAAATATCAAATATATTCGCTACAGCTATTAACATAAATAAAAGAATAAAAGATTACAAGTTAACTAATACGAGCCGTAAAACAATATTTGGTCTCATACTAATAAATAAACAAGTCGATAACTATACAATTATACAAGTATGAACCGCATCGAGCCAAGCAAATATTCTACGCGGGAAAGAGAAAGTGGAGTGCAAGTGCAACTGTGATGTGAGCTGTGACAGTGAATGATTGAAGTTGAAGCGATCGACCGGTTGAAGGTCATGCGTGTTCACGCGCACACAACACAACACAGTGTGCACTATATAATTTGTGAGTGTGCATCGCTCGCAGCTACATGCTGTTTAAAAAGTATAATTTTAATTTATTTTTTATGTTGTTTTTTGTAATGCATTTTTTCACGGAGGCATCAATGCTATTTATTAAACGAACCAAGTAATACGTTGTCCGTTTTCCGTATACATTAAAAGCTTTTGAGGTTATTTATTCTTCGTTAGTAACTTTTCGGGTTGTAATTTTATGACTAATTTTTTGTTGGATTGCAGAATTGAAGAACTGTTCTTTTAGAAGATAGTACTTAAATTTTTGATGTATAGGTAGAACTTTGCAGTGTTTGAAAAGGTGGTATTCATTATTTTTATATTTTTCTTTGACTGCTGGTGATACGATTTTCTTTAGAATTCTAAACTGGCAGCTTTGAATTTTATCTAGGTAATTCTTAAAAGGCCGACCGTAGCTGGTAATTCCATAGTTAATTATAGAATCAGCCAACGAGTTGTAAAGCAATATCAGTATTTTGAATGGTATTCTCTTTTTTATTTTTGTTATATTAGCTAGAAATGCTCTTAGTCTATCACAGATACTATTGATATGTGGAAGCCAACTAAGATGGCTATCAATTATTACGCCAAGATAAGTATGCTTGTCCACTGTTTCAATTACAGGGCAAGTGCACTTTTGTTTTTGTAAATGGAAACATACGTGATCATGAGCTATAAGTATTTTATCTGTGTTAGCTAAGGTTTTGATAAAGGGTGATCGAATGTGCACTAATTTTGTTTTGTCGGCATTTAGAACAAGTTGGTTGTCATGACACTATTTAATAAGGGAGTCGAAATCTTGTTGAAGTCGTTCAAGAGCCACTTCAATATTTTTGTCAGCTTCGACTAAACACGTATCATCCGCATATTGATATGATGTACAGTGTTTTAGTACATTATTCATATCGTTGACATATGCTATGAAGTGTACTGGACCTAAAACTGACCCCTGAGCTTTGCCACACCACTTAAGCGCAGGACCTCTAATTCCAGAGTCTTCAAGTTTTTTTTGTAGGTGTTTATGATTTAAGGTGTCAAAGGCACGTGAAAAATCAATAAACAGAGCTAAGACATGTTTACGATCATTCACGTGACTATTAATTTCATCAGAGAACTTAGAGAGTAGTGATGTGGTACTTTTGAGGGGTTGAAAACCATACTGATTAGGTGTAATAATTTTGTTTTTGTGATAGAAAGTATGTATCTGGTCACATAAATACTTTTCAATAATTTTGTCTATAGATGATAATAGGGATATTGGACGATAATTTGACACCTCATTATGTTTTCCTTTTTCATGAATAGGTCTTACAAAGCTCTGCTTAAGTTCATCTGGATATGTCCCTGCTGCAAAGCTGGCGTTAATTACTTAAGTGTGAAATAGGTGTACATACTTTCTCAGCAATTACTTTGACATCTGCGATTTTAATACCGTCACCACCTGGGGCTTTCCTGCTCTCAAGTTTGGAAATTATCTGTCTAATTTTTTTAGGTGTCGCTTTTTTAATATATAAGGTAACATCGGCAGATTTTCGATAGTCATTTGGATTTAGTAACTTAACTGGACATGATGGAAGTATAGCCTTGACGGCATTTCGGAATTCTTGTGCAAATTTATTAGCAATGTCTACATTCGAGTATTTTTGTGAATTAAAAGCTTTTGAAACTATTTCATCTATCGAATTTACGACCCTACCACAGATGGAATTAATAATTTGCCAAAGTTTACGAGGATTTTTTATATTTGCGTTTATTTCGCCCTGATAGTATTGATTTCTACTATATTCAAGAACTTTATGAATTTTGTTTCTGAGTTTATTGTACTCTAAACGTAAGCAACTATTTGTAGGATCTTTTTTCCAACTATTAAAAAGTGCGTCTCTCTTATCAGACATTTTAAGCCTATAATTTTTAACCCAGGGTTGTTTAATGGTTTTATCTGAGTATTCGGCTGTATATTTTAAAGATTTATTATAAGCGCAAACAAACTTTGATTTAATAAAATTATATATTATTTTGGGACACGACACGATGTATCTTTCAAATTAATCGACCAATTAGTACTATTTAGTTCCTCGGTTAAAATCTTATTATCGCGATAGTAAACTTTACGATTTTTTACATCACTCTGTATGCGGTTCATTCGTGCTACCTGACAGGCGAGCAACGTGACTCGATGTTCCGCCAGAACAGTGTCAGAGGCGGCCGAGCACGGATTTACTAGTGAAGTTAATCGCATAAATATGTGGTCGATACATGATTTAGTAACTTTCCCTGATCTCATCTCGATTCTAGTATAGTTAGTAATACCAGCAGTAAATCCGTACTCGGAGAGCATGTCGATGTATGAGTTTTTAATTGCACAGTTACTTTTAAGGTCTATATTAGCATCTCCAAGTATGATTGTGTTTTCGGTTGAGTATTTACTTATTATATGTGCCAGTTCGGAAATAAAAGTGATTTTATCATTGGAGGGAGGTCTGTAAAGTGCACACAGATAGACAAAGAGAATACGACGTTATTGTTCGTGGTCATTAAGTATCTGGTTATGGTTTCGTAGCTCGTTGTGTTACTTATTATTGGAGTAAATTTAAGATAGTTTTTAACGTAGATTATTATCCCCCCTCCTCTTTTATTGGAACGTAGTTCTGTGTGCATTTTATAGCCAGAGATGTGAAACAAGTTACTTATCGCCGGGGAGATTCCGGCTTCAGTCAATACAATGACATCGATAGGAACATTACATGAACTTATAATTAACAGTAATTTGGTGAAATTTTCAATTGACGATCGTATGTTTACATGCAGGCAGAACAAAACAATATTATCGTAGGGTACCTGACTAATAAAAGAGTTAACCGTAGAACAATCAAATAGTTCTAGGCATTGTTGGTTATTAATATTCGCCATTATTTGAATGTAAGTATGACTTAAATACAAGTAGAAAGGAAATAATATGAGTGTAGATGTTTATCGGATAAGTAAATGAGTACTTATTAAGTTTAGTTAGGCAGTAAAGCTTCAATATCAGCCGTGGATCGATATATGCATGGGCGCTTGTTGTCGTTGGTTTTCTTCACGTAGACAGTACCAAACTTGCACCATATGCAGTTATAGCTATCCTTTAGTTTTTGTTGGGTGTTGTACAAAAGCGTTTTTGTACGACGGGTTAAAGCTTCACGTATATATACCCGACGCTCGGCTTGGTCGATTGGTATTTTCTGTATAATATTCTCTGCAGTCAGTTCGATTTTTTTGCGGATTGGATCCATTGTGTACGTGCGTTGTTAGACCTTACTTCTACTATTATATGCCCTGGTTTTGGACGATCTTTAGGTTTTTGTAGTCGTCGAGCATTTACAACGTCATCGGCATTTACGTGTAGTTGTTCCGCAATTTTATTCATCACTTCATTCACATCCTGATTTGGAGTTTCCAGGATACCTGCTATCTCTAAAGTGCTACCCAACATTTTCTGATCTATTTCGTTATTATGTTGTTCAAGGGCGGCGATTCTAAGTTCCAGGTTCTTATTTTTATTTAATAGGTCTGTGTTTTTGTTAAGTAGCGACTTTATGGTACTTTCCTGTTTCTTAAGTATGTCTTCGAGATCTGCAATCTGGCTATTCATATGTTCAACTGCGTTCATAAGATCTCCGATTTCTGCCTTAATAATCCTTTGCGTTTCTCGAGAGATACTTGCGACTAATTTCTTCTCGTTCAGTACAGGAGGTGAGCAGGTTCCCTCCTCGTCGGAACTATCCTCGGGTGGCACAAAGAACGACGATCGCTTGGACAAATTGCTTTGGCATGCATCACAACTCCACTCCAGACCTTCTGAGTTCCGATAAGCTGCCAGTTGCTTGCCGGTTAATTTAGAGCAGCTGGTTGTTGAGTGTACAGTTTTGTTGTACCTACTGCATTCCAGCCCCGGTAATTTTTCATCTTCTTAATAATTTTATCTATTTAAACTGTGAATTTCTGCTTGATACGAAACGCGGGTCCTTGTCATATCAGCTGTCTTCACAGAAAACAGGGGTACCAATCATGAAGCAAAGGAACTATTTTTTGGAACGCACTTTTATAACATTCTATCTGTCAGATCAGAAGATTTAATTATTTGAGTTAAATAAAATAAAATTCTGTGACTTACACTGTGGTGTAAAAGTCAAAATGGTTATACACTATCGCAAACATTTTCCATCATAATTGATAATAAATATTTTAGCAATGTATCTTCATCTTGTTCCAATTAATCATTATTTATTAATATCCTGTTATTAATATTCTTTTATGCAGTACGAAAATAAACTTTCAATTGTTACCCAAAACCTTGCTCAATTTTGTTTATTTATGGATAATATAAAATTTTGCGAACAACACATTTCCATTAATAAATTAATGAAAAGTTAATTTTATTAATTCCTTTAAAATTAATGCAACACAAAAAAATAAGACAACAAGTTGACTATATACTGTTCGACATTAGATCTCGAACGCTACCGACCACTCGAGACATGTCGAACGCTGGTAATAGACATATCTCTACCATGAGATTGCGAGAATACGAAAATCTGTTTACGTTCGACATCCGCCATGTTTTTTCGACAAATCTCTACTTCGACATGATCTCTATTGCGTGAGAATCGGCCCCCAGGGGGGCTATTCTCGGGCTGAAATATGTCGAATTCGACATTTTTATATTATTAATTTCTTTATTAAAAATCTAAGTAAAATCTCTACAACTGTCAAAATCCTTTAATTTCAAATATCTTTCATAATCCTATGATATCGAAGATTGCTTTTAGTGAGTCTTTAATACAGATTTTTGACTCCAAAAATGTCGAATTCAAAATGTCGAAGGCGCGAGAATCAGGCCCCTGATCGCCTCCTCGTTCGCCTTGCCACTCGCGCGACGAGTGATTCAAAAATAGAGGTCCGGGAGCTCTATTTTTGATTCACTCGTCTCAAAGTTTCTACTGATTTTCGTGCGAGGTTTGAGTTTCCGTATTTTCCGTACTTCCGTAATAGCGACCTTGCATGTATATACATAGCTTCGCTTTTCGCTTGAAATACCGATTCCCAACGCGAGCGCGCGAGGCGCAAGCGAAAAGCGACCTATGTCTACACTTGCAAGGTCGCTTTTCGCCTGATCACCTCCCTGTTCGCCTCACTGACTCGTCTGGTGATCGGGTTAAAAGGATTCGATCATTTGGGTCACAGCACAGTTCGTTGGTTTTGAGCTGCCCCCTTATTGTCTAATTTAAAATCTATTACAATCCCTTTCAGAGGTATTGTGATTGTGATGTTTTCGTCTGTCATATTGCTTAGTCAGTTTAATTTCGTTTATTCCATACCTTTTAAAACGCGTCCCGATCACAATCCCATTCAAATGTCAAATAGTGATGGCCTGAATAACTTTCAAATTACGAATTGAAAGGGATTGCGATAGATTTAAAATTAGACAATTAGCCCCCTGGTTATTGCTAGATAGAATCATGACATACCTAATTTCGATAACATTTTAACATAATAACTACTTTTGTGAACGTCTAGGGGGCATGTCGCCTGTTTGTGACGTACGGTACCTACTGTGTGTAATAATTATTAAAATTTATAAACAGTCTACTTAGATTTCATTTAAAAAATATTATGCTCTGTTTATCTTTTGTCTACCGCCTTGCCAAAAAAACAAATTACTACAGGGATTGAATGCACGAATTGATCATTTGTACAAGCAAGCAATTAGTTACGGTAATAATATAAAATAAAGTGCATTTTAGTTGGTTTTGTCACCGGTTCAAATGATCGAGTCCTATCAAGATCCGTGATTCGATCAATCGTGCACAGGTTGCGTTGCGATCGAATCAAAAAGATTCGATCAATCGCGAGTTGTGATCTCGAGTATCGCGACCGACACAGGACTAGTAATAAAAAAGAAGAAGTAATTGTCAGTGCTTGTCAGTCAAATTGTTGTTGGCGGAAGCCGGGATTTTGGAGCTTCTGGAGTGAGAAGTGCAAAAAATAATATTTGCGTGTAGATTAGATAATATACTAACTAGTTACCATGTCTATTATAGGAGTTACAGGTGTCCCAATCCCGGTATGTTTTTATTAGGTTATCTAAGTATTCTGTTTAAACATTCATAATGTCCATCACGAGCCCACCGGCAGGCAGCGGTCTCACTGGGTCTCACAACAATGAAAACATTTATTTTGCCTCATTTTCACGACTTTATTAACATTTAATCATTCTTATTTCAGTGGACCATCAATCAGTTACAATTGAAATTAGAAAAGTTCATAAAAGGCCCTTTTGAAGCGTTGAACTTTGCAAAAGGCAGGGGTGGCAAAAACGCGTATTTACGATTATCCGAAACTTTAGATCCGTTAGGAGTAATTGAAAATTTAAACCGGTTGAAGGTGGCGAAAGGTGTCAAGATCTATGCTTTTATGCCAAAAAAAGTTCCTGACGTGAGTACACCACTATCAATACCAAATTTTTTACTATTATACTATTATCATGCTATTGAATTTTTTTGTTGTAGTAATCTGAGCCAAAAAACTAGACTTTCCGAAAGGGCACTGTCATTATACAATACAATACAACAATGCTATTTAAACAAATATTTTATCACTAAAGGCGGTCTTATTGCTCAGAGCGGTCTCTTCCAGATAACATAATGGCAATAATAGAAATTGACAGAGAAAATAATGCAGGTTGTAATTCTTTTTATATTATTCATTATATAAAAAGAAGAAGAGGGTAGTTTAGAACTTATGATAGTTATTGTATTTGTGTATCCTATTTACAGTTCCCGTTGCCAAAATCTCATGTGAAGAAGGTAAAAGCAGCAATTGGCCCTCCTCAGCCACCAGAGCAGGTATAAAAATAGCTATAAACAAGCATTTAGTAATTTTTTATGTGCCAATATTATACTCGATGCAATATTTGTTACCATATATGAATTTGGATGACTTCCGTGGTAGAGTGGTACGTACACCAGTGGTAAAGGTGTCACATACTCTGAGGTCTTGGGTTCCATTCCTGATAGGGGTTGTATGATGAATACGAGCATTTGTTCCTGAGTCATGAACGTATATAGATATATACTTCTGCACATAAATACTTGTATAGGTATAATTATATTATGTATTTATGTATCCCAGGCTGGATTCAGAAAAAATTACAGCACATTTGATCACATTCATACAATCAAGCAGATCATCCAAAAATATAACGAGTACAACTGATCTACTTAGCCTTCATAGACTACTCTAAAGCTTTTGATAGCCTCGACCACAAGCAAATTTGGCAAAGTTTAACGGAACAGGGAATCCACAAAGTCTACGTTAGTGCTATACGAAATATCTACGATCGATGCATAGCGCGAATTAAACTGGAATCACTGGGAGACTCATTTCCAATAAAAAGAGGGGTTAGGCAGGGTGATCCACTCTCTCCCAAGCTCTTTTCGGCAGTACTGGAACAGATTTTTAGACAACTAGACTGGTACAACCTTGGCCTTAACATCAACGGATCTCGCCTCAACCACCTGTGATTCGCGGACTATCTGGAGCTTCTGGAAGAGGATCCAAAAAAGCTTAAATGGATGATCCAAGAACTAGCAGATAGAAGCGGAGATGTTGGTTTGGAAATGAATCCCAGCAAAACTAAAATTATGACTAACGTAGAAGAGGTAGATATTCACATCAACGGGTGTAACATAGAATATGTGAGTGAATACGTTTATCTTGGCCAAATAATATCTCCAATGGACCTAATGAACAAGGAAATCGAGAAAAGGATAACGTACGGGTGGAACAAGTACTGGTCCATGAAAGAAATTATGAAGAGCAAAGACTTTGATTTAAAGACCAAAAGAAAGGTCTACAGCACCTGTATATTGCCTTGTATAACCTACGGATGCGAGACTCGGGCACTGACAAAGGCACAAAGAGATAAATTGGCCCGATGTCAAAGAGCTATTTAGAGAAGTATGTTGGGAGTAAAACTAAAAGATAAAATCAGAAACACCGACATTAGGCACAGGACAAAACTACCAGACATACTAACTCGCATAGATGAGATGAAGTGGAGGAGGACTGGCCACATGCTTCGCTGCAATAAAAATGGAGCAAAACAGTGACGCTGTGGTACCCAAGAGATAGTTACAGAAAAAGAGGTCGACCTATAAAGCGATGGGAAGACGAGATTAAGTTGACCCTGGGGCCACTCTGGACGCGAATGGCGGCAGATAGAACGGAATGGAAGAGGTTATTATTATTATTTTTGGAGAGGGGACGCCAGCAAGGCCGGACGGGTGATCAGTCTCCCTAGTTGGAACCATTTCACCCAATGCCCCGGTGAAGAAATCCCCTGACGGACAGGGGGGGGCGGGTTATCGTTCACCCCACCAGCGTCGGACCCTCGAACCTTCCTGTGCGCTTACAATACCTGTTGAGTTCACTTATCGTCAACTGCTTTAAATCCTCTTCTTCTAGCTTGTCCGCTTCAAAGAGCTCCCAGTGCAGTGATGCATACATTGGGCATTCTGCCATGAAGTGGTAGCTTGTTTCTTCCTTTTCATTACATTGTGGACAGGTGGGATCCTCTGTCCTTTTAATTATTGAAAGGTGCCTATTCAGTGGACAATGTCCTGTCAGTACTCCTACTATGTTCCTTATGTTTCTTCTGCTTAGTTTCAACAGCTCTCTAGTTTTCTTCTTATCAACTGATTTGATGAAGATCTTTGACTGTCTGCAGTCCTTTCTTTTCATTCATCTTTGGTTAGTTTCTTTGATTATTCTAATCTCAATGATGTTCTTAGAGATTCTATGTGATATTGGTAGTCTTGGTTCAGGGCCAATAAAGGGTTCATCAGCCCCCCTTTCAGCCAAGTTATCAGCTTCCTCATTGCCACTGTTACCTTCGTTTCCAGGTACGCAGGCAATTTCTACCTCAGCCAAGTTGGCGAGTTCCTGAATGCTTTGTTTGCATTCCTTCACTAGGGCTGAGGTAGTCTCCACTTTGTCAAGGGCTTTGATGGCAGCTTGACTGTCGCTATATATTATTATTTTACCTACATTATGGGTACCTTTTCACTTTTAATCATGTGCGCACACTGCATTATCGCAAATACTTCCGCTTGGAATACACTGGTGTACTTGCCCAGATTGAAAGTTGCCCTTTTTGTGTCAGGTTTAGCTATGTAAACGCCAGCTCCCGATAGCTGAGTTGATTCTTTTCTTGACCCATCAGTGTAGCATACTGCAGTGCTATCCAGATTGCCTTGCTCTATTTCCCAGTCTTCTCTAGATCTGATGCTGATCCTGTATTTTTTGTCGAACATCCTTTCCTTATTGATTAGGTCATTGTTGACCAGTATCATTGAAAAGTTTTCTTCATACATGTTACCTATGATAGCGTGGCCTTTGTCATTGTGTTTACCTTTCCATAGATTAGTACTTTTAAGCTTGAACCATGGAAGAGGTTGGAGGAGGCCTTTGCCGAAAGGCACACCAAACTAAGAGATTTATTATAGGGAAAATAAGTGTATTTTAGTTAAGTTTGGAAATAATTTATTATAGGAAAATCACTGTATTTGTTTGGAAATAAAGGCTTTATTTATTTATTTATTTATGTATCCCATAACATAAGCCTTACAGTGATTACTTTGGTGCTAGATTATTTGGTGTGAGTGTTAGAAATATTTATTTATTTATATATGTTGCTAGAACTAGCAGATGACCAAGACAAGTAAGGGGGCTAATTTGTAGTACATAATATAAAGTTTGTTTATCTATTTACAGACCCTGATACCAACACATCATGAGTTACTATCGGAACTTCAATATAAATATCTTGGCTTATACAGTTTAAGTGCAAAACATGGGCATAAGTTGCTGAAAACTATTTCAAAGGTATTATTTCTCTAATTCTTTATGAGCTTGGGTCATTCCTAAATCAATGAAAAAACGTGTTACAAGCGGATATTTCGTAAACGATACTATTATCACATTCTTTACCCATTTATTATCTTTTAAAAGCACGTTTTAAATCTAGTTTGGTATAAAATAATAATCAAACCCCATAAAAATTTACAAAAACGGGCATTGGGAACAAAGAACAACATAGATACCTAGATAGAACATAGATAGAACCAAAATGGTATTCTCCTACCTCAGCTTGTGTCACATAAATGTGACGCTGATTTTCAGGCGAAGCCAGAGAGTAGCTAGAGACACAAGCCAAACATATGATAAGATAGACCACGGGAATGGGGACAAGACGCGGGATGGGATGTGCGGTGCGCAAGGAACGGGCCACGGGGTGGGACATGCAGTGGTTGGGAAACCGGCCGCGAAAATGTTATGTTTTAAGCAATTTTTACTACACGTCTCACCGGACGACGAACTGGTGGCATTTGACCTCATATAGTTTCCGTCGCAGCGCTCGTGGCTGGGCTTGACAGACTGATCGTATTCGATCACGTTTGTTAAGCAACGTTAGGTCCGGCCAGGTGTCAGATGGGTGATCGTAAAGTATCATTACAACTGAGCACCTCCGCACTTCGGAGGGCTTCTATACAAGGCAACGATATATTATCACAATTATTTTAATCAAAAAAGCTGAAACTAAAGATCTATTATAAATATATTAAACTAACGGCCGCCCGCGTGGTTTCTGTTCCCATAGGAATATCGGAATAAATTGTAGTCTATATGTTATTTCTGATGTATACACTATATTACTGTAAAGTTTTATCTAAATCTGTTGAGTAGTTTTTGCGTGAAATAGTAATAAACACACCATACTAGTACACCATATTAGTATGGTGTGTTTATAACTATTACAACTACAACTACTACAATTTATTCCGATATTCCTATGGGAACAGAAACCACGCGGGCGGCCGTAAGTTTAATATATTTTTAATAGATCTTTAGTTTCAGCTACGTACCAAGTTCAGTACATACCAAGAAAATAATATGTACCAATACCATAGTGTATCATAGATTTAAAAAAATAATAATTTTGCTATAACGATCAATAATAATGAAAATTTTTTATTGCTTACAGGAGACTTATGAGATAAGAGCAGGTAGTGATCGGTAGTGACCGCATTAGTTATAAACTGTGTCGCAGTCACTAGCGCCCACCTCCAGAACACATTATTACCATAGATAGGTTTTATATCTAATAATAGTAGTTTAATAGTTATATAAAGGGCATGCAAGTTTGGGTGTGTATTATTGTATGTGTGTGTGTGTGTGTGTGTGTGTGTGTGTGTGTGTGTGTGTGTGTGTGTGTGTGTGTGTGTGTGGGTGAGTGTGTGTGAGTGTGTGGGTGGGTGCGGGTGTGTGTGTGTGGTGCGTGTGTGAGTATTATTTTATGAATGGTTTCGTATAACATTATCATCTAAATCCCCACTAAAGTGCTGATAAATTCCTCTGTGTCAGAGTACGACAAGTTTTGGAGCCAATGCATGGTTTTAATTTTACAGTTTCTTAAAGTTAAAGGAAAAATATCTATGATTTTATTTACTTCATTGTACATAGGAGAGGAAATAAAATGAAAATGACGTCTAGCTAATTTCAGCCTAAAACGAGGAGTTTTACAAACTGCATAGTGTCTACGTCTATTTAAAATAAGAGAGTCGTCATATACAGTCTGCATATGCTTGCGCAAGATGACTTGAAGAACATAGAGCTGTCTTACGGTTAAAAGTTTGAAAATTGAAAATAATTCAATAGTCGGAAAAATAATAGGCTTGAAAGCGATTACTTTGAGAATGGCTCTTTGAGCTCTTTCCAAGCGTATTAAATTGGTTTTACTTGAACATCCCCAAACCGTAATACAGTATGATGAAATGGATTGACCTAAAGCGTAGTAAATAGTTTTCAAAGTTTCAAAGTCAATAATGTTTCTGAGTTTTTTAAAAGTATATATAAGTTTTCTGATTCGAGATGCAGTAGTTTTAATGTGTTCTTTCCAGGAAAGTGAAGAATCAATCCAAACGCCAAGTTATTTAAAGTGGGGGACGCGCTGAATTTGCAGACAGTTACAATTTGTCCAGTTGTGAAACGGTTGTGTATGAGCGCGGATAGAAAAAGCGTCAGAGGGAAGTGTGGATGCATTAGCAGTGAAAGGCATAAATTTTGTTTTATCCAGGTTGAGGGTTAACAAGTTTGCTGCTAACCATTCCGTGACAACATTAAAAGCGTGCTCGGCATTTGAGGTTACTTCGTCCCAATCGTTACCGTCGATGAGCAAAACAGTATCATCAGCGTAAACTATGATATCACAGTTTGGAAGGGTTAGTTTACAGAGCTCGTTTATATAGATGTTAAAGAGGGTGGGTCCTAGTACACTCCCCTGCGGGACACTGTAGCAGATGTTTTCATAAAGACTTTCAATGCTGTTTATGGTAACGCATTGTGAGCGATCATGTAGATAGCTTGTGAAGATATCTAGAGCAATTCCACGTATACCACAATGTGATAGCCTATCTATCAGGATGGGCACAGAAACAGTGTCAAAAGCCTTGGAGAGGTCCAAAAATAAGCCTGCACACTTTTGCTTATGTTCAAGGCTAGTGACTACGGCTTTGGTTAATTCAAGAACAGCGTCTTCGGTAGACTTACCTTTTCTGAAACCGTATTGATTGTGTGCAATGATGTCATTTGCATCTAGATAGTTGGTGAGTCTTTTATTTAGGATCTTTTCCAAAAGTTTAGAGAAACCACTTAGCACCGATATGGGTCTGTAGTTTGCGACATTGCCTCTGTCCCCATTCTTGAAAATAGGATGTACGACAGCCTTTTTGAATGCCTTTGGGAAAACACCAGAGGTAATACACAAGTTAAATACATGCTGAAGTAAAGGAGCCAGCACGAGTTTAGCTGCTTTAATGATCGTTGTAGGAATCCCATCCCAACCAGTTGCAGAAGTTTTTTTGAGGCCATTTATTAAGCTTACTATTTCTTCGCAGTCAGTAGTATACATTGACATGGAGTTTAATGGAGGACTATGCGGGGTTACAATGTTTTGAGAGGTACTAATTTTGAGAGCTAAGTTTTTGCCAATGCTGGCAAAATATTGGTTCACTGCATTAACTGCTGAAATAGGATCATCAGAAGATATAAGTTGGTTAGCAGACGTACGTGATTGGCTAATATTTCCTATCTTCTTGACAAGGTCCCAAGTAGCCTTCGGATTTTTATTTGTTTTGAGGAATTCTGCGCGTTCATATTCTCTTCTAATTTTTTTGATAAGGTTATTTACGAAATTCCTATAGCGAGTGTATGTTACTTTGAGAGTTGTATTTTTAGGATTATTTTTTAATTTGTAGGAGAGCTTATCACGGTTTCGCAAACATCTCAAAAGACCAGGTGTGATCCATGGCTTGATAATTCGCTTTCTGCTTGAGACATACACTTCGCTGGAATGTCTTTTTACTATAGATGAGACTGAGCCAACAAGCAAAGAAGCAGCCAGTTCCGGATCTTGACACGAAAGGATATGAGAAAATTCCTGAGATTTCAAGTCCTCGACGCATGCGTCAATGTTGACCTGTTTGCGAAAATAAGAAGTATTTGTAGATTTTAGCTTGAGATCACAGCTAAGTATCACAGGAGCATGATCTGTAATAAGGGAGTTTAGAACAAAGGTAGTGGCATGTGATTTGGTTCGGAGTATGACGTGATCGAGGCAGTTTGGACCTCTGGTAGGATGCACATGCGCTGGCAGCATACCGTGGGAAACAACCGTGTTTAGGTAAGAGTCAGAATGCCGGTCGGAGTTATTGGGTGTTATATTAATATTAATGTCTCCAATAATTGCAACATTTGGGTAAGTACTTGTAGTTTTTAGGGTCGAGTCTAGTGACTCCAAAAAACTGTCAGTATTAGTAAAAGATGGCGATCGATATAAAGCAATTATTGCTATTTTGTTAGTGAGTTTCAAAATTAAACAATTTGCATTATTAAATTGTGGTACTTCAAAAGAAAATGAAATGTTTTCCCTAACGTATGCCACAACTCCTTCATTTTGATTACCATATGAAGACATGCATAAGTTAAAACCGGAAAGTGTAGGTAAAGATGGACACACACTTAACCAACATTCAGATAGGATTATTATATCTACGGTGATGGTGAGGCGGTGCAACAAAGTTAAAAGACTTGAAAAATTACAGTCTATACTCCTAATATTTACGTGCAGAATTGTTACATTGAGGCTGTCATTAACATACAGTTTGCAATCTTCAGGACTACAGTTGACAAAATTTGACACTTGTACTTCCTCAATTTCGTTTAAAACGCATAGGTGTTCAGTCATGTATAAAGTTGAAGAACAGCCGGTTTATAATAAAACATTTACTTAAATAGTAACTACTACTTGGGGCAGTCTCATGCAGATATCTGACGAGGGTAGTACGATGATAAAATGATATAATTAACACGAAAGGAAGAAGTTTTGAGGTTGAAATGTGTGCTTTATGTGGTAATAGTGTAGTGTGAGTAAGAGTGTATGTTTGTGGATGTGTTGGTAAGTTAAGAGTAGAAAAATATACATAATAAAGTTTAACAACAATATATGCAAATAACACAAATATTGGAATGTTTGCTTTATGTATTAATAGTGTAGTATGAGTGTGGCAGTTTGTATGTGTACGAGTGTGTAGGTAAAAAGTAGAAAAAAGTACAATATAAAGCTTAACAACAATATAGTAAATTGAGTAAATTAGGTATTCCAAAAAATCTAAAACATGCTGATTACAAAAATTAACAATATAAACATAAGCAAAATAGGATAGTCACAAAAGCATTTTTAGATTTCCAAGGTCGTTCTCAGATTTTATCAAGTAATGGGTACTATTATCAGTTTTACGTATAAATATTTTTCCATGGGAGACCCAGCAATACTTATTTGAAGTCATTCAGCTTCGTAAAATCACGACACAAATAAAAAAGTCTCTTCATTTTTGGTGATAAATTTTCGGAAATATATATAGGTTTTAGGGGCCCCTTTATCTTGAGGGTTTCAGTTGTAAGTTTAGAGTTTTGTTTGTTGTAGCTTTTATACTTTTCTATAACGTTATCTCTGATCAAAACGCTGATAAAATCCACAATAATGGGTCGGTTGTCGGGGTCTCTGGTGGAGATGCGGAAGACATCTTTTACATCCGATGGTTGAACATCCAGGTTAATTTTCTTCATTACATTTTGGATCGTATTTAGTAACAATTGTTTAGTTTAGTTATTAGTTATATAATAATCATATCATATAATATACAACATAACTAAAGCCCTACAAGACTGATTACTTTAAGACACTAGATGTGACTAAATTATGTAATTGATTGTTTAATTTGACGACCTGTTTGGCGCAGGGGTACTAACCCCACCTTCTGCGCCAGAGGTCCCGGGTTCGATCCCCGGACAAGACGAATATTTGTGTGCATGAACATGTCTATTTGTCTTGGTCTGGATGTTTAATATGTATATTATGTATGTATTTACAAAAAAAAAAGTATATAAGTATGTTTATCCGCTATTCTAGTATCCATAACACAAGTTCTTCATGTTACTTAACTTGGGCTAGATAATTGGTGTGATTGTATGGAAATATTTATTTATTTATTATTTATTGGCAAATTTGAACTAGTCTCATTGTTTGGTTTCATATATACTTATTATGTATAAGTAATAATTAGTTAATATAATTTCAACTAATACATATATGTATTAATAGTTATATAAACCATATTAACTAAGATAGAGGTTTACTTTAATTAAGACTAAGATTTAAATAGGTACATAAAGAGACAGCTTTCCGAAGCCGAAACCCATGTACTCAGACTTCGAACTAGAAGAATCATGTTCTGAGCAACTTTTCTAAGAAACCATAATGCAGGAAATGAAAATGTTCGTTAGTAGATTTATATGAAAAGTAGAAATTTCTTATTCATTTCCGGCATATGATTTCTTAGGAAATGTTGCTTGGAATCATGGTCTGAGCCCATGGTTTTCGGCTTCGGAAAGATGTCCGTCCCTTACAGAGTTTTTGGTATATGTAGGGAAATGTGATTTTTTGTTCCTTTAAAGAAATGTGATTTTTGTCAAAGTAATAAATCAATTAATTAATAAAAGTCAAGGTTCTTATAATGTATGTATTATTTTTCTTATGGTCCTTACGGGGTTTGGGCGTCATTACCGTTATTTATAACTTATGGTTTTCCTAATGAAAATAAAATAAATCATAATGTATACTCATTTTAATTGATTTTCTTGATTGTCATCTTTAGAATAACCATAAGAAAAAGTTTCTTATTACCGTGGTTTTTGTGTCCACACCGTAACATACACATGTAAATAACTCTGCAACTAATACACATTTGTGAGGTACAGTTGCAGTACAGGTATTGTCGTGACATTATCCATCCATATAAGGTAATATGAAATGATTTTATGAGCTAATTTTTGCAATCCTAAAAATTAAGAAAATTTAGGAATGACCCGCTTATTTATATTAAAACTGTTTTAATTCATTAAGTCCCATCGGCTACTGGGGGAGCCAGGAACAATTGTATTTTTTATCTACTCTCTTATCGAAGATCCTGAGAGGTTTAATGAGTATTGAATTGAGAGAGTCATGAGTTACAAAGTACAGTAAAGTTGGGGAACTTCTCAGTTAACCAGTAGTGTTTATTTAGGGAGCTATATTTAAAAAGTTATAGATATCTAGAAAACGTTTATATAACAACTAATAGAATATTATAAGGTATTTCATTTGAATACTATTGTTTTTTTTTTATGAATGACGGGGATTAGCCTTCATCATACCTGATGTGAACTATTGATAAGGCTGAAAATGGAAGCGAGCCTCTCCCGGAGTCCCCAGCCACTGAGGAACTGGCTATCTTATCTCGACTGCCGGAACACAACATTGCTTAAAACATTGTTGTTATGGCATCAGGCTTAGATAAGATGGTGGTAGCTAGCCAGGCGGACTTACAACAAGTCCTACCACCAACCAAACCGAATACAATTTGTACCCCCGCTGGGAATCGAACCCGGGACCCCTGGATCTGATACCGGTGGTGTTACCACTAGACAACAGAGGCGATTAAATTTTTTTTTAGTTTAGTACTTTCCGAGAGAACATTTCCCATAAAAACCACTGTTCAACCGGGAAGTTCTCCGATTGTTCCTCCCTCTTTTTTGAAGTGGGTTAAAACTTGTTTACTTTACATACTAAGTGTTAATGGTTTATTTTGTATGTATTTGTTTTAGACTGTGTTTGAACGCCTCAATCATATTATGGAGACCAACATAGATTATGCTAAAACGTCATTTGTTCTCAGCAAATCATACAGGTGAGCCATAATATCAAACCCTACTAATATTTTAAATGGGAAAGTATGTCAGTTATACTCCAGTCATCTTACGGAAAGAATGTTCAAAAACAAACATATTGAGACTTTTCATAATTATTCCACAAATATGTATTTTTTAGACATCTAATGCCAAGTATATCAAACTTGAACAATACATATAAGTAAGCTATTAATGAAGTGCACATATTTCTAAAACATCTATACTAATATTATAAAGCTGAAGAGTTTGTTTGTTTGAACGCGCTAATCTCAGAAACTTCTGGACCGATTTAGAAAATTCTTAGACCATTAGAAAGCTACATTTCTCCCGAGTGACATAGGCTATATTTTATCCCGATATTCCCACGGGAACGGGCACCACGCGGGTAAAACCGCGAGGATCCGCTAGTGTAATGTAAAAGAGCTTTTGAGGTTAGAGGTTAGGTTTGTTTACAAACATTCTTTCCTTAAGATGGCTGAAGTATAGTTTGTTTGTTTGTTTGTTACTCTTTCACGCTAAAACTACTGTACCCCTACCGCGCGTGTCGTCGGCATCGACATCGATTTCATTTGACAGATGGATGTGACATATTGCGCTTAGTCTTTGGTAAGTTTTATTTGTGTCAAAAACAAGCAGCAATGTGTCACATCCATTTGTCAAATGAAGCCGATTTCGATGCCGACGTCACTTGCGCGGTACGGCCCCTGATTTGGATGCAATTTGGCACAGAGATAGTAGATAGCCTGGATTAAAACATAGGATACCTTTTTATCCCAATACCCCACGGGAACGGGAATCACGCAGGTGGAACCGCAGGCGGCCGCTAGCTAATTATAATGTCTATAGTAATATTTCATGCATGTACTTACTTATTTTAGCTTCTCACACAAAGTAATATTGTTCTAAAGAATAACTGGCTTTAGACTTAGTCATCAAAACATATTTTAAGCAATTTTCGTTAGGTTTGTCATGGGATGGGGGACCAAATCCAAATATTATTTTTCTCGGAGTCCTCTGTGCTTTTGATGTGCATGCCCAGCCCCATGCGCGACATGATATAGCGCATCATGCTGTCTTGCTTACTCCGGTACGATGTGAGCGGGACAGTGACACTTTATCGATTTATTGAATCGATAAAAACTGCTCAGACTAGGCCTACAGGCTATGTTTGCTGTTGTTCAATCATTGCTCTCTTGGCTTACAGAACAGGGTTCCTACTCGATTAATGAGTACTTAGAGTATAAAAGTTGTTAACAACGTAATAATAATAATAATAATAATAATTTTATGTTTTGTCATATTGGTGTTAATCTGATTCTTTTATTTCATTTTATTATATTTTTTACCATTAGAAAAATGTCATTTGATAATATTTGTATGAATTTATTTAACAATATTTTATAATTATAGTTTTGACATTTTATTATATGCGTCCACAAAAATTGACATTGTACTGTGACACCTGTAGCTCGATTTCCTAATCAATATGTCTATTTTTAAATTGTCTACAATTGCAAGCCTACATATTAAAGGTAAATACTGTAGATATAAAAAATTCTGAACAACATGTAAACCCAGTATTAGCAAATAAATACTTATTCTATTCTATTCAATTCTGTTAACATCGAATAATCAGCATTATGCCTGTCATCCATCAAGCAGGCTATAGTCTGGGTAATGGGGGCTGCAGCCATTCATGGCTGATGTTTAGAGGTACGCAATATTTTCGTATTTACGAAATAGATGCGAATTTATGTGAAAATTTTGATATAAATGCGAAAACCAATAACTTTAAACAATAACTTTAGATGATTTTGACATAATTCGGTTTTGGCGCCACTCAAAGTGACGTGTGAGTTCGCGTCTCGACGTCTGTTTCGCGCCTGTTTTTTGTGATACACAGTAACGAAGATCCCATGTCAAGGACATTTTGCTCGCTGCACCGTGCTGCTGTCCATCTTTGCTAAAAGAGCATTACAGCATTTGCATCTGGAATATCCAACCGACAGCATAGATTCAGAACGGTTCTTTAGCAAGTACAATGTCGTCGTGACAGACTGAAGAACAGCTCTTAAGGATGAATGTGGAAATTGCAACAATATTAGCATTTAATTAATGTTTTAATATGGACTATAACATGATTACAATTTCAACAAGAAACACTATAATATTAGAGTTACTTTCGAAAATATACTTATTTTTTTGTTATTACTATAGGTACTTATGGAAATGCGAAATTACCTTATATAATAAAAAAACTATATGTGTGAAATTTTATTATAGCGCTCATGGCCGCGCTTCACAGACTGATCGTACTTGATCACGTTTGTTAAGCAAAGTTCGGCCCGTAGATTGGAATTATAACTGAGCGCTTCCATGCTTCGGAGGGCACGATAAACCGTCGGTCCCGGCTGTTGTTATTTGATTACAGTCGTTAAGCCAAGTCAGACGCCGTATAGGCGGCTTGATAAACTCAGATACCAGGGTGGCCACTAATCCTCACTAGATAAGATGTTTTTTACTTGCGAAAATTCCGTACATCTACTCATGGTGTCTGCTGTCTGCATCAATCAAGTTTGGATGGACTTAATTTTCTACAGATTATGATGAACAGTCCCGTAACTACATTTATATAAAATAGTTTTGGGGTCATGGAAGGAAAGATGGATGAACTAACAACTAATGATCACTGGCCCTTCCGCGTAAGTGCTGTCGGCATCGCTGTCGACTTCATTTTGGCAGCCGACGGAGTTTTCGTACAGCGCAACTTCAACGTTATCGGCCTAACAATAAGATTCCTTTTCAATAGTCATTTAGTACTCGACTCTATGTGTGACCGAGACAGCGCTCGCTCGCGTGAGAAGAGTTGCGCCCATATTCAATGCGTCGACGACACTTAGTTTCAATAACCAATTCTCTAGAGGGTTGCTGCCTAGATATTTGTGTTAATCAGTCCAAAGTAACAGCGGCTGCTAAGTAGGAGTTTTTCTTTTAATGTAAGGAACATCATACTGTGCCGCTATACTATAAGAATCATGTAACTTTGACAGGAACGATAGGTCTACTCAACAGGTACTTATTGTAAGCGCACAGGTAGGTTCGAGGCGCCGTCGCCGGTTGGGTACATGTCAACTCGCCGTTCCCCCTGCCCTCAGGGGATTTAGGGACCGCCTGGTCTTAGGGGTGATTGCGAACCCTTACCCCCTTGACCAATGGCGGCCTGGAGGGCAAGTACTAGGAGTTTTAGTTGGTAGTACCCTTGGGAGTGCGTGGCCTATATGTTTGTATAGGCCGTGTACTCCAGGTGAGTCCAACATTTCGAATCGCCCCTACACCTGGGGGCGAGGGATGCGTGAAAGCATTTCTCCTAGTATAAAAAAAAGAAGGGGATTTAGGGAACTGGGTGAAATGGTGCCGACTATGGAGACTGATCACCCGTCCGGCTTCACTGGCGTCCCCCCTTACAAATGATAATAATAGGCCTACAGGTTATGTTTGAGGTTGTTAACACCCAATAATCAGCATTATGCTTGTCATCCATTAATCAGGAGAGCCTATAGCCTGGGAAGTAAAGTAAGATTCAGGCTTACTATTAGAGCGTTGTTGCCTAAAGTTTGTGTTAATCAGTCCAAAATAACAGCGGCTCCTAAGTAGGAGTTATTTCCTTTCAAAGTCAATATCATTTATTCACTTTAGGCTGTTACAAGCACTTATGAACGTTAAAGAAGCTACGCCATTGGTTCACAAACCCTACGGCGGGAGACCTTGTAACGAGAAGAACCGGCAAGAAACTCATCAAGGGCTGTTTTTTTTCTCCCTGTTTTATTTCATACAGAGTCGTCAAATTGAAAAGTGACCTAAACATATCAGTACTGTCAATTTCTATCACAAAAAGAAAAACTTACTAATTATAATATTACATTTCATGGTTATTTTAACCGTAAACGATTATCAACTGGCAAAGAAAGACTTATCTATCATACATTAGGTATTTAACATAAGGAACATAATAGTGTGCCGCTACTAGGTATAAGAATCATGTGACTTCGGCAGGAAGTCGTACCCGCACTTCGCGGACTTCCAGCTGGTTCTATCCACGCTGCACGGGGCGCAGGACGCGGCGGGGGCGCAGCGCACGCAGCTGCTCGAACAAGACCTCATCGATGGGGGGCCAGGTTTGACTGACACCACAGACCCATATCGAGATAGACGAAAAGAGCGCTTCAAACTGTATGAGATACTAACGTTCGTTACGACCTACGAAGACGTCACGAACGAGATTTAAGTGATGGGAAATGTTATTGACGAGTTCTTGCAAGAAAGAACTGCACAATTAACCATTTCCGTTTCTGAATAACGTGTGTTTTCATGGCAACTCGCAGGATTTAGTTCGGAAAACTTTGACCATGGATCAAACTTGTGATACGCAAGGTAGGTACACTTTTACCGTCTATCTCGATATAGGTCTCTAACTGACACTTGTATTTTTGTTTGGGTTGAGAGGACGATTGTTTGTTTGTGCATACCAATGTTGCCATTTATCCCAAAACTACTAGACTGATTTTGATGCGGTTTTCATTTATGGGTTCGGGTTTGATTGGTGCATGTTCTTAGATAGGTGTTACGGAGACAACCAACCAGGAGGCGCTGTAGTAAACATTTGTTTGTGCAAACTAATGTTGCCATTTATCTCCAAAACTACTAGTCCGATTTTGATGCGGTTTTCATTTATGGGTTCGGGTTTGATTGGTGCATGTTTTTAGATAGGCGTTACGGTGACAAGTCACCAGGGGGCGCTGCACTAAACATTTATTTGTGCAAAATTAAAACTACTAGTCCGGTTTTGATGCGGTTTTAAGCATTGCACTGGATACAGGCATATACCAGTTGTATCAACTGCCAGTGTTGAATGATAATTATAATAATAAAAGGATTGCTTGTTTTGTAAGTGACTATCTGCAGACCCTGGTGTACTATCTTGTTTTTGTCATTTAACCTGTAAGCACCTGCATATATTGATAAATAAGTAAACAATTTGTACTCTTATTTCAGAAATAGAAGACATTCCATTCGAAAAGGTGCAAAAGACTTGCCACAAGTATACGGATAAGATACAGCAAAAGGTAGGACTATTTTTTTTTCTATATTTTTCTTTTTCACCTTATTGGCGAAGAAAGGTTTTTTTAAAGAAAAAATGTCGTTTGATGTCACTAGCTTATGCCCGCGGTTTCACACGCGTGGTCTCCGTTCCCGTAAGAATATGGGAATAAAAAGTAGCCTGTTACTCCGTCCTTTCAAACTAATCTATGCACAAAAAACAAGTCGATGGTTGCTCAGTTAGGGCAGACAAACTCACTTTAGTATTTTTAATATTAGTTATCGGAATAAAAAGTAGCCCTTGTTACTCTCCGTCTTTTCAAACAAATCTATGTCAATTTTTTAAATCTATTTTGTGAAAGATATCGAGCAGTTAGAAAAGCTACAAAGAAGCTTTACCACCACGTATGAAGAAGTGTTGAACCTCAACCGAAGGAACCGTGGAGATTTAATTAAACCTTCAGAATATTTAATAAGTAAACAACTGTTTTTATTGATTCTGACAGATGTCGTGGGTCGAACATTAGCAGCGCCTCTGGCGCCGAATATCGTCAGTTTTCTCTCCCATTCCAATGCAATAATTCTATTTTTGTGCTAAAAAATAGATTGTTTTTTGTTATCACACACACACACACACACACACACACATACACACACACACGCATGCTCGCACACACACACGCACACACACTTATAGCGTTAGTTAATAGTGTTACAATATTCTTGTGTGTACCTCTAAAAATGCAACTCCAAAAGTGTTTATTCTTTAAACTCAATTGTAATGTACAATGTGGAAGAGCGAGGTCTCTTGGCAAAGTATAATAATACTTAAAAGGAGATCTCAGTGTAATGTTTAGTAAAAAAATGTTTTTTTTTTAATCAATTGCAGGTGGTAGAGCACATCAATGGCTTGAACTCTGAGCCAAATTCTTCTATGCCGACACCAGAAGAACTAGCCCAGTGCCGGGTCAGGACGGAGCTCAAGAAAGTTGCGCCTTACATGGGTCACGTGAGTTGTACACCATGATTTATTAATTGCCAGATAAGGTTCATAGGGTCCTAGTATATATCAATACGAATAACTACAATGTAGTCTAGAACGTAATCGCGAAAATGAGCAGCTGTTCCATAGAAAAGTACTATACCTACCTATTCGATCAAAATGTATGGAACAGCTGTGCGTCTGAACTGGTGGCCAGTTCATCGCCTACTATTGTTTGTTCTATATGCCCTGTGAGCCTGTGACCTACCTGTTGATAGACTTTTACTATCTGCAATTGTTCACTAAAAAAGCTGAGGCATTCCACGTTTTTCACATTTATGTTTGTTCTGTCTAATACATTCGTTGCTTTTAATAATAGTAAAACAGATTATTTATTGTATAATATTAGTGATGTAAGTGACCTTACAAATACAATTTCAAGGCTATTTTTCAATTTGACGACTCTGTACGAAATAAGACAGAGAAAAGAAACCGGACAAGTGCGAGTCGGACTCGCCCACCGAGGGTTCCGCACATATTTGTAGGTACATCATATTTATTGAGTCTCGCAAGTTTTTTTCGCAGTTTTCCCGAAATACAGTTTTCAAAACCTAAAACTAAATGATTTCATAACAAATGTTCAGTTTTCAGATTTTTTCCTGTACTTGTAGTAAAAGACGATATTACTTTCCAAATTTTATAGTTCTTGGTCAACGGAAAGTACTCTATGAATTTTGATTCCCATGAGAGTGTTGAAGTTTTCGTTTTTGCGGCATAAATGGCCTTACCATTTTCCCAGCTTCAATGGATTGTTAACATGAATATATGGTTTTAATTTCAACTCTTTACCTCCACACTTTTCCGAGTTTTTCCCGAAATTCAGTTTCCGAAACTAAAGACTATATTTTTATGATTTAACTAGCTGCCACCCGCGACTTCGTCCGCGTGGTCTTTAGAACTTGGTCCGAAAAGATTAGGAAAAGAAAGAAAGAAATATCTTTCTTTTTCCTTACCTAATTCCATAATTCATCTTTAAAAAAATACTACTTACGCCACTTATTGCGATGTAGTGTATTTTCCCGTAGAAAATAGGGATTTTTACTCGACTAAAGTTCCTCTCAAGGCTATAAAGTATTTTTGAGTGATTGAGTAAAAAACATCAAAATTTTCACATTTTTATGATATAAGTAGGAAGTAGGATAGGAGGATTTCAAAAATTATGTGGCTCTGTCTATGCAAGTCCCTCTCCAAACATACTCACAAACTTCCAAAATTTATAATTAATATTATATATGTAGGATATGATCGGATAGGATAGGATTCATTATTTATTGTTCAAATGCAACGAATGACGGACTTTAACGCCGTTTCATCCGCGAGGAATTAGGTTATCGCGCGTACTTAGAATGTCGCGTGGTGGTGCCATTTATCATAATAAAAAGTATTCTATGTTCATCTCCACGGTTCAAGTTATGTTCATACCAAATTTCACTAAAATCTATTCAGTGGTTTACTTGAGAAAGGGAACAGCCAGACAGTCAACAATCACTTTCACATTTATAATGTTAGCATGGATAAGATAAGTGTGGTAAATTTTAAATAGAAAAATATTGGAAAAAATTAACTCGGCCACAAGTGAATTCTCAGACGGGAATCGAACCCGCGACCTTTGGAAATCCGGTCCAATGCTCTAACCGCTGAGCTACCGAGACTTGCGAACCACCGTCGAAATTCTCCAATACTTTTATATTTTTAACACGCTGTAGGCCAGCGTTGTTACATCAATGCTAGGAATATCCTTGCATTCGAAAGAAACATATTTTCAGGTGTTTAACGATCGATTAAGATGCAACTGCCAATAATTTATGATTTTGTAATTTTTAAATTTTTCAATGCTATTTTGAAAAATGCAAAAATTCCGTTTCCTTTACTAAAAACTGAATTTTTAGTAAAGGACTATTTTTGACGTTAATTTACAAGTTTAATTTATTTATACCTCCAACAGACTGTTGACCTGAATATATGGTTTTAATTTCAACTCGATACCTTCATGCGTTCTCGAGATAAACTCGATCGGACGGGACGGACGGACGTACAGACGGACAACAAAGTTTTCAAACTACTCGTTGTTTCGGACTCAGGTCAATCTGTGATGTTTTTTTTTGTTCTAGATGCTGCGACAAGTGGTGACGGCCAACTTCGTGAATACTAAGCAACGTGGACCTAATAAATACGTTCGGATAAGGGTAAGATTTGACTATTCTAAATTAATATTTCCGTAACTTTCACTTGAGCCCCCAATTTGGAACCCCTGGGGGGTCTACAGACACTCGCTATTACTTTTGAACCCCCTACCAACTTTAATAACTGGAATTTACTCAACCGTTAGAATACTAAAAATTAAAATTTTAACAGAATCGCATTGATAACCAGGAGTTATTTTTTAGATGTTTGATGTTACCCTTACCGTGCGTACGTGTAGTGCGCAATAAATTTTACAACATGCTTTCTTGTCAATGCAGTGCGAACGCACAGTTACTCTTAAAACTTACTACAATAGGCGTGTTACCTTTACAAAACCTTCGTCTGGACAGATATACGGCGAGCCATACCTTCCGACTCGCGACTTCCTGGAGCCCATCCTCAGACCAATCGACGCCAGACGAATCGTCCGTTCAGACCACATATTTAATATGGTCGCCTTCACCACGACATATGGCCACCTCCCTAAGCTCATGGAGCGAGATGGGACGGAGCTAGGTCAGTATACAATACATTACATACACTATAACTGTCGTTATAGATAACATATTCTTAGTAACGGCCATTTTCAATAATCTATCCCTAGTAAGGCCTGTCTTGGTTACGTTACTTATGCTGTTATTTTGGACTGATAAACAAAAATATCTAGGCAACAAAGCGCAGCAACAAAGCGGCAGGCAAGGAAAGGGGCGTGCATTCCATATAGGCAATAAGGCAGTGCCTACCTCATTAAAAACCTAAATAAACATACCACTAGTGTTTAAGGTAATTTAGTTTAATTTGTTTCTTCTATTCCATAATCAAACTTCTATTCAACACGCACCCACTTTTCCTTACGCTAAAAACTCAATACCTACAGTAGGCAGTCTCCAAATTGCCTACTCGAAGCAAACAGCGTTTCATACAACATAATTACAAAAGTATTAGTCAAATGTAATACGACCAATATCACCTACTGAGGATAAGTTATTGAAACCGACCGTTAAAGATAACTGATTGATTGATCACTGACACTGGCTGTAAGCCATTTCGCCATTTCGTACACAAGATTAAACAAATTCCCGATGTCGCGAATACCTAGCGCACGGTCGTTCCGTACAAATTCCCTATTCATTCTGCCACTATAGGCATAGCGGCTACATACGGTTCACAACGGATAAAGCTTTTAAGCTAGAATCTAGCGAGTAGATCATAATGTACCAGAAACTTTTAAGCAGATTTTGATAATTCATATTTTATTAGTTTTGGTACATATTTTTTAACTTGTGGAACAAAAAAGGTTAATGAAATAGATGCAGTTGTTTTTAAGACATGGACTGCTAGGTGAAAAACATCGGAATGACCACTTATTATTTATTCATTGGATATTTATTTTGGTTTCTTGCCCTTTTTTACACATTTTATCATAACTTAATACGTTTATTATTGGTATTTGTAAACTATTAAATTTGTTCCCAGGCGGTGCCAAGTTAATTATAAGAAAATCAGAAATGAAAGTATTTAAGGCGCCACCCGAATTCTTCCTTAATCTGATGAAGAAAACCAAAGTCGATGACCAATATCATGATATTCCGGAGCCAGAGATGAATGAAGAGGATATGGAGGATTGGACCGAGGAATTGTAGACCTTACTAACTAGATAGTAAGGTTGAAATTATGATTTTCTCATTCATACTGTTTTTTTTAAGCTGAACTTATTTAACGTAAGGTTGAGATTACGACTAAGATTTGACAGTGGATAATTTTTTACTAATGTTTTGTGTAGTGAAACTGCAGTTAATAATTAAGTTGATTATAACATCATTAGACCTTATTACTGGGTACGTAGTAAGGTGGATAATACGACTAAGATTAAAGAGTGAATAATTTTTAACTATAATAATATTTTGTGTCAGTGGAACTGTGTTTTATTTAAGCTGATTAAAGCGTATGAAGAAATTGTAGACCTTAAAGCTAGGTTTTAAGGTTCAAATTAGGACAAACACTTGACAGTGGATAATATTAAACTAATATTTTATGTCCGTAAAACTGTAGCATTACTTATTCATATGCCGAATATTGGATATTGAATTAGGTTCTTTGAGTTTATTTTCGTCTATATTTTGTTTAGTTTATCTAGATTTTCAAGATTTATCCAGAATGTGTACGTGATGTTAAATCATATATGATTTGATTAAGGAAATAAATGTTCAATGTTTATGATATGATATTTATTGCATTTACAATGCTAATTAACCCTTTAACCGCCACGAACGGATTAATATAAAATATATAAAAAATTTCGTGCCCAAATCGCCATGGACGGATATTTACGGTCAAATACCACTACTCATTTAATCTGCCTTTTTGTTTGATAGATACTGTATTTTATAAAAATAGTATTCATTACTTGATAAATGATGAAGTAATTATTTACAATTGATTACACTTAAGTTTCATAATTAGAAGACTTAAAATTAATGTCTAAAGTTCTATAAATTACTGATAGTATTTTTAGAAAAGTGTATTGATGTCCAACGCCAATGCCGGAAAATTCCGTTAGTAGGGTAGGGTCGGGGCATAAACGATGATTGACTGATACAAAAATCCACATAAATTAAACTACTACCGTTTATACTGACTTATTTATTATAAAACAAATAAAGCAATTGTTACTGTAGAAATAAATGGGTTTATTTTATTTTATTTATAATAAATAAAGCCTAAAATTTACTAATTAAAGCCTAATTTGACAGTGACTGAATTGACCATTCCCATCCCTAGTCTGCATGTTTTTAACCCTTTAACCGCCACGAACGGATTAATCCGCCAAAAATGTTCGTGCCCAAATCGCCAACGACGGATATTTACGGTCAAATACCACTACTCATTTAATCTGCCTTTTTGTTTGATAGATACTGTATTATATAAAAATAGTATTCATTACTTGATAAATTGATGATGAAGTAATTATTTACAATTGATTACACTTAAGTTTCATAATTAGAAGACTTAAAATTAATGTCTAAAGTTCAATAAATTACTGATAGTATTTTTAGAAAAGTGTATTGATGTCCAACGCCAATGCCGGAAAATTCCGTTAGTAGGGACGGGGCATAAACGATGATTGACTGATACAAAAATCCACATACATTAAACTACTACCGTTTATACTGACTTATTTATTATAAAACAAATATAGCAATTGTTACTGTAGAAATAAATGGGTTTATTTTATTTTATTTATAATAAATAAAGCCTAAAATTTACTAATTAAAGCCTAATTTGACAGTGACTGAATTGACCATTCCCATCCCTAGTCTGCATGTTTTTAACCCTTTAACCGCCACGAACGGATTAATCCGCCAAAAATTTTCGTGCCCAAATCGCCAACGACGGATATTTACGGTCAAATACCACTACTCATTTAATCTGCCTTTTTGTTTGATAGATACTGTATTATATAAAAATAGTATTCATTACTTGATAAATTGATGATGAAGTAATTATTTACAATTGATTACACTTAAGTTTCATAATTAGAAGACTTAAAATTAATGTCTAAAGTTCAATAAATTACTGATAGTATTTTTAGAAAAGTGTATTGATGTCCAACGCCAATGCCGGAAAATTCCGTTAGTAGGGACGGGGCATAAACGATGATTGACTGATACAAAAATCCACATACATTAAACTACTACCGTTTATACTGACTTATTTATTATAAAACAAATAAAGCAATTGTTACTGTAGAAATAAATGGGTTTATTTTATTTTATTTATAATAAATAAAGCCTAAAATTTAGTAATTAAAGCCTAATTTGACAGTGACTGAATTGACCATTCCCATCCCTAGTCTGCATGTTTTTAAACGAGTGTTATCAGTACCCCTTTCGCCACGACCGGAGAAACACGCCCGCTTTTGACGTCATAAAAGAGTGCCGCCTTCTGGAATTTTCCATTAGTGTTGTGCTGCATTGTAGTTATTTTATTGGTGTGATCGAAAAATTTAATGTGATTTAACATTTTTATTATTAAATCTATACTAATATTATAAAGAGGAAAGATTTGTTTGTTTGTTTGTAACTAATAAACTCAAAAACTACTGGACCGATTTTGAAGAAAGTTGGTATAGAGAATCCTTAGATCCCAAGTAGTAACATAGGCTATAAATGATCCCAAAATTCCCACGGGAACGGGAACCACGCGGGTGAAACCGCGCCCGGCCTCTAGTATAAAGGGGGATTCGGGGGAGAAAAATCGATCTAGCTAGTTTCATTTCTAGAAAATCAAGTTCGTCCTGTGTCTGGGTGTTATACCTTTAAATTATCGAGCAAAGGTCGGTTACCAGATATTATTTAATAAATAGCTTAAGTTTATTATGAATGACTTAATATTATTATTGCAGAAGAAAAGAAACAAAAGTAGTTGACTCATTACATAATTAAACCTATTGTTCTGCCGTTAAATACAATTGGCGAGATTAGCACAATTAGACCAGGCATCGTTATATCATTTACTAGCGGCCGCCTTCCCGTGGGAATGTCGAGTAAAAAATAGCCTACGTTTTAATCCAGTCTACCTTCTGTGTGCCAAATTTCATCCAAATCGGTTCAGTTTTTGCGAGAAAGAGTTGCAAACATCCTCACAAACATTCGCATTTATAATATTAGTAGGAGAAGGTAAGTATAGATGAATGAAACTTCATTTTAATAAATAAAGGAAAACATTTATTCAGATCTCATATTTCGGAATCAGATAAAAAAATTTGATTGTCATAAATATTACACAAAAATACAAACTTAATAAAAAAAATGCATTGTCAATGCAACAGATTGATTTAATAAAAAATATATACGTATGAATTTAAATAAAAACAGATATATTTGAAGATATACGTGGAAGCAACATCGCACAGTAAAAATAAAAGATGTTGTGTACAACTTGTCTAAAAAAACAACCTTAATGAAAACAAGACCATATTCACATGGAATGAATTAATCGGTGGATAAAAAAATACTGTTTCTATATCATAATATATTAACATTCTCCTAATTTACGTGTTCAATATTATTATAATTATTTGTACAACAACGGAGTATAATAATTTTGCAATAGTTAGTATCAATCGTATTACATACCCGTATTCGACACGATGAAAAAGTGTTAAATAAAAATTACATCAATAAACATTATTTTGTGACTTAGAATCGATTTGAATCTCTTTAAAACTTGATTCAGTCGAAGTTTGTCTCAATGTACGCAGTTGGTTTTTGTAAAAAGAATTTTATTTTTAAACAATCATATAAATTTGATAAGCAATAAATAAAAAACGACCTTATTTACTGTGACATAAGGTACACAGGAGTTGTTCTTTTATTTTTGCATATGAAATAAGTAGGCACATTTTGAAACTGCGTAGGTTGAGACTTCATAAGTAATAAAGGCCGGTACAAAGGCCGGAGTCCCTAAAAATAAGGCGTTTTATAGGCAAATTGTTATTTTAAGAGTACACTGTGCGATTCAGCCATTCTTCCAGAGAGAACGTAGCGGAGTCGCCCCCTGACGACCGTTGTTTGAACGTATCTGAAAAATTTAATTAGTTTTAGTAAAAATATCTTATTTGGCGCGGTTTTGACAGTTAGTAAGCGTGTGCGAAGGCTGTTTACAGTACCACAGATAGTTGTAGAAGGTAAAGTAAATAAAAAGGTTTAGTACACCTGTAAAAAGCCCGTAATGTGTGTTGAAGAATTGTTTGCGAACAGATTTGCCATAACTGTATCTAACTATAATTATAAATAAAATAAATTGAGTCGCAATTAAACTCTGGAATAATTAATTTGACGTTTGGTTTTTTACTGTGGCAAACAATATTTTGAAAGACACGTGAAATCGCCAAAATTACTTATAAAAAAATAAAAAACTTGGTAATTATTGCTCTTATGAATGATTGTAAAAACTATTATTATCTATTTGTATAAATAACTTGTACATAGCAATTTCGCTGTCTTTTATGGTGAACAGTAACACGAAATAGAACAGTATAGTAAAACCACTTGTTATTTTTACGGAGTAAACATAATATAATATGTATCTAATATCGAATGTCTGATAATTCTACTAAACGTAATTTGTTTGCTAATGCTATTATGAATAGTCTTCCCGTCGTGAATAATAAAAAAAGAATAGAAAAATTTGCATTAGACTTATGAATTGAAAAGAGTGCAGTGGATGAAATTAAAAACTGAGCCGAAATGGTATTTCAATGTTTAATTTCGCTCAGGGAACTGTATAAAAAAATATATACGCGACGAATTGATAACCTCCTTCTTTTTTTGAAGTCGGTTAATACCTTTAGTTGTTGGTCCTAGGAGAAGAACCACAATAAGCATTTAATGCTATAAAAAGAACTTGTAAATGGGGCGTAATATAGGATGTCATTTAGCATAACTAACCCAAAGCACATTTTGTGAAATAGCTAAGCAATTTGCCATAGAAACAAAGTGAGAAAGTCTTATTTCCTTGGTCTATTTTTTTAAAATTCGATCGTACCCTAATCAATGTTTTCAATGAAAATATGACCTATATGTAACTGAAATACTGGTCAACATATTTCGCCAATCAAAAATATTTTTATCGTCAAGTGGTATACGTATACGTTTCTATATCGTAGGCCGTGGGCGGGGCGTATAATGTTCAGTCGTGTATACTTGTCGTGTCGTCGCGGCTCACGGGACACCTTGCAGCTCGCGTTCGAGACTCTCGAGCGGTTCGTTGTTTGCTGTTTTTGGTACATACTTTATGGTTAATTGGAGTTTTCTACCTTTTATTGGTATAGGATAACCAATTTTCGGAAATAACATTTTACAAGAAAAAAATACTTGATTCCAATCGGTGAGAGCATACTTTTGTTTCTAGTACAAATAGTATCGAATAAATATAACTTTCTTTCTTATTTTTTTATAAAACATTCAAATTATTAGATGACTACAAAAGTAGTTATTTATCTATAAAAATAATTATGAATAAGAATAATGTTAACAGAAACTAGAAAATAGTAATATGTTCAAATTTTTATTGTATGGGTTCGATTCCAAAAGTTTAAAACAGTTGACAGGTTGTTTGTATACGAAAATAGCTCTAATTTGAATGCTATAAGATCTTTTATTTGTTGATTTATTTAATGTTTATAGAATTAAAATCAAACATTATAGGCTTACCGATCATGGTCTTGAGTCGCACCGAGCACATTATGAAGTCATCGAACTGGATGTAGCCATCGGAGGAGCCGTATCTAATAAAGAAAAGAAAAACATACATTTCAGTACGTACTGGTTGCGCCGGTATACAATACAAATGAGCCGCGTTAATTATTTGATTTATTGAGGTTTGAGGTGGAGCATTACTTCTATAGGGAAGTGAGGTGGAGTGTCCACCAAATTAAACAATCGAACTTGAAATCGATATGCAATTAACAAATAATTAACGTCATTTCCATTTCCCTTTCGCACATACCTTGTCTCGCACAAAAGAAAGCGAGACGTTACCGCGCCACCTAGCGGTTGTAAATGTTACACCGCTTAAAGACGCCTTTTTGTTCTAACAACAGACCGCACCACCATTTTTTGCCTGTATGAACCCAGTACCTAAAGTAGTTACATTGAGCAACTGAAAATAAAGTCGCTCTTCGATAAAATTTTGGTATTAATCTGATAAAAAAATATCGATTATAGGAGTTTGGTGGAACAGCTCAGCAGTTTCTGCTATTATCGTTCATGAGAAAGGTAACCATGCTGCATTGTAAATTGTTTATAACCACCAATACGTATCGGACGACTTCGTCGATTCCTAGGGATCTACTACGAAACCCCAAACGATAATCGTATGAACGGTTGTACTTTATCAGCATCAAAATTAGGCCATTCTTACAGGAATTGGATGAAAATCGTCCGGCTATAGCAGAGATCTGTCTTTCGTAGTAGTCAAGTAGCGAAGTCAATGAAAATAGGTTAAAGGAATGAAAATAATGTTGGTGATGAGATGGAACGTTTAAATTAAACCAAATCAAATATTTTTTTCGCGAATACAGGTTATATACGGAAAAAAGATTTACTTTTTGATATAAAACTGTAGGTTAGACAAATCTGGTAATAAGATATACATTTCTTTATACCGTTTTCTAGATTTGTAATGTACCAGAAACACGATTTTATGATTTTGACTAGACATTTTTCCTTTTCGAAATGACCCCCTAAAAATACGAAAATTCAAGATAAATCTCAAATGTGGTTACATATACTATTGGAAATTGGTTTAATTAGTAGACACTAATAATATGTAGCATCGTATTTTCTCTTTAGTCGCTGTATTTATTAACTTCGAAGTGATTTCGTGGTTTGATCGCCTCTGCAAAATGCAACATTATACTTATGGTAAATTTTAAATAGAAAAATATTGGAAAAATTTAACATTATAATTCAAATGTTGATGATGGTGATGACAATGTTGCTGATGGTGGTGGAAATGTTAATGAAAATTATGGGGAAGTGCTGATTTTGATTTATATGCAATCATGTAGTCCGTGAAAAAAAAAAATTTTCCTTATGTTGATTATTTCTAGAAATATTTATTTTTTTAATTTCTGTGGGCCTACCATGAGTTTTTCTTTCCGTTTACTGTACAGTAAACGGGAGACAACTTGTAAGAGAATCTGTAGTTCTGCTACTGCCCACTAGAGGCGCTGTACAGATTCGCATACAAAATTACTCCCGTTTACTGTACAGTAAACGTAAAGAAAAACTCATGGTAGGCCCACTGGTCGGCGTTTTATTTTGTGAATTTATAACACTTTGTATTGCGGCTTTGCTGAATCTTGAAGTTTGAACACTTGCAAATCCGACTACTTATCGTATTTGAATAAAACTAAGAAAGTTCAGTTTTTATACATTTAAGTTATACTTCAACAAAGTTTTAAACGATTTACGAGAACCTGTTGTAAATCCCCATTATAAATAAAAAAATAATAAATAAATAATTATAACTTTTGTCTCATGTCGCCCTGACGGGACTCGAACCCGCATCCTTGGGAATTCAACGTGTTCTCGTAGGTCTCTGTAGCATAATTGGTCAGTGCATTGGGCCGGATTCCCAAGGATGCGGGTTCGAGTCCCGTCAGGGCGACATGAGACAAGTTGCTTTTTTCTAGTATATTTACTTGATTAAAAATTATCACATAAAAATAGCATTGTAAAATGCAAAATTAAAAAGTTATAAGTAGATGGCAGTTTCATCTTAATCGATAGTCAAACATCTGTAAAGATGTTTCTTTCGAATGCGAGGATATTTCTCTCATTGGTGAAACGACGGTGGCCAACACCGTAGAAAAAGGTGAATATACTAGAGAATTTCAACGTGTTCTCGTAGGTCTCTGTAGCATAATTGGTCAGTGCATTGGGCCGGATTCCCAAGGATGCGGGTTCGAGTCCCGTCAGGGCGACATGAGACAAGTTGCTTTTTTCTAGTATATTCACTTGATTAAAAATTATCAAATAAATAATTGCATACAACACACCAATTATCTAGCTCACGTTAAGTTTCATGAAGAACTTGTGTTATGGATACTAGATAACGGATAAACATACTTACAGAATTTTTTGTAAATATATACATAATATACATATTAAACACCCAGACCAAGACAAATAGACATGTTCATGCACACAAATATTTGTCTCGTCCGGGGATCGAAATCGGGACCTCTGGCGCAGAAGTCGGGCTTAGTACCCCGGCGCCAAACAGGTCGAGAAGAAGTTATAAGATTTATAAGTTGTAATAAAAAAAATTCAAACCGACTTCAAAAAGTAAAGAATAAAACTTTTGGAGTCGGTGCCAGCCAAGGCATTCTACATTGCACTTCTATTAACTATATATTTTTTTGGCCTTAGCTAGCTAGCACCGACTCCAAAAGTTTTATTCTTTACTTTTTGAAGTCGGTTAGATTTTTTTTTATAAAATGTTTTTATTTCAGATTTTTAGTTACATCATGTGCCGTTAATTACACAAAAAATCAGCCCATACACAACAATGATGTCATCTAGGTAAACGACTACTTGCCAAAACGTGATTGTCATTTTTCAGGATTATGAAAAAATTACTAGCCAGATCTTCGTAAAAATTATATGGGACCACACATAAACCATTTTCTTTCAGATAAAAAAAGAATTATAAAAATCTGTTAACAACTGGCGAAGTTATGGTAAAACATACATAAAAAAAACCGTGGAGGAGGTTCTCAAACCTACTCCTTTTTTTGAAATCGGTTAAAAACAACTTTTACGTATATTGGTCACCACGGCGCAGCCGAAAAGGTGCCGAAACGTCGTTAAAATCAAAATACCCCTAAAAACCTAAAAATACGGTCAATTACAACTTCGATTTTCTTATTTGACATTTATTATCATACATTTTTTTTTTATTAATTTATTTCTCGATTTTATTTTATGACATTTCGATCAGTTTCTTAATGTTAATCTAATTTAAATCATTGTATTGTATATTTGCATGCTATGTAAAATGGCTAAATAGGTTAAGCTCCATTTTGTTTTCACAATTGTACTAAACAACATTACTGTAACCCTATTTAGAGCAAATAAACATATTTGTATTTGTATATTTGTATTTGATAAAGCGCGTTTAATATCCGTAAAAGTTGTTTTATTTCAATGAACAATGCGCGTAAAAACTTAAGATGTACATCGATTTATAAGTTACCTGTGAGCCAGCACGTTGAGCACGTGAGCGTTGACGGTGTAGCCGGCCGAGTGCAGCGCGTCGCGCAGGTGGTGCGCGGGGATCGCGCCGCGCCCCTCCGTGTCGTACAGCCGGAACACGCCCTTGGGGGGCAAAGAATACGGGTGACAATCGGTTGCATAGTGTATTATTGTTTGTGCAGCTCAAGAGGGAACAGGACCTCTATTTTTAAGCTTTTGCATAGCTTTTATCGCGGGCTTTGAGCGCGGCGACCGAATCAAGAAATTCCGTAACGAAAATAAAAGCTAACACCCCCACTCCCCACAATCGTAACTAAGCAACCAAAATCTAGGATAAAATGCTATGCAATAGCTTTACCGCAGCAGTCCCCGAGTGCCATACGTATTTTTAATCACTCGTCGCGCGAGTGGCGATGCGAACGAAGAGGCGATCAGGCGGTTAGCGACCTTGCTAGCGTAGACATAGCACGCTTTTCGCTTTGCGTCACGCGCTCGTGTTGGGAGGCGGTAGTACAGGCGTAAAGCGAAGCTATGTATATACGTGCAAGATCGCTTTTACGGAATACGGAAACTCAAACGTCGCACGAAAATCAGTAGAATCCTCGAGACGAGTGAATCAAAAATAGAGCCACTGTAGTCACTGCGACCTAAAAGATCTGTAACTCGCCTCATAATTAAGAGTATTTCTTTTACTCTGGAGGCTTCCAGGCGGAACACGGCCATAAGAAAGGCTAAATACGGGTGAGAATAGGTTGTATAGTGTAATATTATTTGTGAAGCTCCAGTAGGAACTGTATTCACTGCGATGTGAAAGATCTATTGTAATTTGCCTCTTAGTAAGAGTATTTCTTTTACTCTGGAGGCTTCCAGGCGGAACACGGCCATAGGAAAGGCTGAATACGGGTTAGAATCGGTTGTATAGTGTTATAAGTATTTGACTTATTATAGTATTGGCATTGCGGAAATGGTGAGCGGGGATCGCGCCGCGCCCGTCCGTGTCGTACGGGTGGAACACGGCCTTAAGGCATAGAGAACACGAGTGAGAATCGGTTGTAGTGTTATAAAGGAGTGAAATGGTGAGTGGGAATCGCGCCGCGCCCGTCCGTGTACAGGCGGAACACGGCTTTAGGGGAGAGAGAATATGGGTTAGAATCGGTTGTAGTGTTATAAAGGATGATATGCGATATGTTATAATGGTGAGCGGGGTTCGCGCCGCGCCTTAGGCCAGAGAGAATACGGGAGAAAATAGCATAACCATACATTTTAGCAGAGTTCAAATAACATGAAACAGCTGTTTTTTTTGCGATTTCAGGGTTGCTTTTATACAAAAAAGTTGTTCGTAATGAGTTCTAGAACGGTAAAGTAGTTTTAAGATTTTGTACGATTTTATTATCATGCTGTGATCTCTTATAATCGGAGAATCACGCGAAACTGTACCCATAAATCTAGTGTTTAAGAATGTGTTGTGTATACTCTGTTGGAGAACCTTAAATAAATAAATAAACAAGTTGTAAAACACCCAGACACAGGACGTATATGATCGCATTAATAATTTTCCTGGATGAGGATCGAACCCATGATCCTTGTCACGCAAATCACAACATTAATTACAGGATTTGTGTGTAAGACACCACAAATAAGTTCCTATTTCCATATAAAAAAGTACAAATAGGTACTTTAAACCTCAAGCTACAGCTACATAAAGACACTTATTATATAACAAAATATGAAAATACATACCCTCCAGTTACGCAGATCGATCCACAATGTCCTAAACTCTTCAAAGCCGAGACCTCCCGATCCATCCTTATCGAGCATGGCAATCATACTGCGACATACGTCCTTGGAGAAGCCCTGGCCTTTTAGCTCTGCAATATATTAGTTTACAGTCAGTATGTCTGTATACTGTAGCTATGTAGCTATAGTATACAGACTACAAAAATATGTACAATAACTTTGACTATAGAAACAATTACGTCAGTAAAATATTTTTTTTTATTGACCATGAAAAAGTATTTTACATTTTCAACCTTATTATCTTTTGACACCAGCCCCGTTACAGGAAAAAAAGAACATGAATTGTTCCTGTAGTCAAAGTGATACTTTATTACAATGTTGTAGAGTATATTTTCGAACTACGTTCGATATTTTACTCTTTAGATAAGGAATTATGCTTATTTTAAATGATTTATCAATGATAACGCAGTTTCAAAGTTTCAATGGTATGAGACTTGAAACGTAAAAACAGTTTTATATTTTGCAATGGTATTGGTGAAACATTACTGTTTTTATTCTTATTTTTACGTAATAATGATATCAGGTCTCATCACAAATATAATTAAATAAAATAGTCATATCAACCTTTTTATTTAATTACTTATAAAAGATTTTGGAAATGGAGGGAAAATAATTATTATCTAACTACATACAAATATAAACTTAAAAATATTTAAAATGCCCATTTTTGTGCGCTTTCTTTGTGCCGTATAGAACATGCCGACAAAAAGCTAAGGTATGAGAATATTTTCAAAATAAATTGAAAATATCGCCATACTTGTGGTTAGTAGCAACGTGAAGCAATAGTAAAACAATGCTTTAGAAATAAACCAAAAAGTATGAATATTCTCTAAGCATTATTCTACAAAATAAATAATAGTAAATATACACAGTAAATATACAAAATACCTGAAAAGTAACGAATTAAAAAGGCAATAAAACTTCTTATTCTAAAAAATAAAAACAATAACAAAAACAGACATTCTAAATATATTTCGCCTCCATTTCTATAAGACAGATTAAAAATAATAAACAATCATGCACTGCCACAGGACCTGTAAAACTAGAAAAACATTAGTCATATTTTCAGTATAAAACAAGTATGCAAATAAACAATAAAATTATGCATTCATTAAAATATGAAACAATATTAAAAGAAAAGATAGATTTATGGCCAAAAATGGTGTAATTTTTTTTGGATTTTTACTTTTATTGCAAGAAAATAAAAATCTGAATGTTTGTATGACTATGTTTAGTTTAATACTAAACTTTCTTATTCATAATTTTACTAATCAGTAATTAGTTAGTAAATTATTCTGTGAAAAAGACAACAAACTCGCTAAGCAGTCGTTTAAATGACATTTGTCTTTTAAAATTAAAATAAAAGTTTTCTGTCAAGTCTAAAAATTTGCAATTCATAATACAATTTCTAAATTAACTTTCTGAGTAAGTACCTATCTAAGCATTTAAATGTTTTGAGCCAACGCCATAAAAAAACAAAACCTAATACCTTTCTGCGGTTGCGGCTGCGTCAGCTGCACCTGATCGGGCGACTGCTGCACCTGCTGCAAGTCCACGCCCAGCTCCTTGCAGATCGGCGAGCAGAGAGCGCAGAGTAGCTGCTCCAGACAGCTCTGTTCCTGGGGGGGAGGCGCTCCCCCCCGCGCCGCCCCGCCGCCATCGTACGCACCGCCCTGCCGCATGGCTAGCTCTGCCACGACACATTCAATGCTATATTGTAGGACATACGACTGCCTTTTGTTTGAGATACAAGGTGTCTTATCGTATGGCTAACTCTGCCATATATTCAGCACTTCAGTGCGCTTCAGTTACGGCTGCTTTTAGCTTACAGTTTAATCGGTGTGCCGGCGCGTGCTTAGCTGCAAGGATACTATGCTACGGGTAACTTGGATACGGGACATTGAACGCTATATTTGGAGGCATAGGACTGTCTTTTGCTTGCAATATGCGGTGCCCTGGCTAGTTCTGTTATAATATATGAAGCACTATAGTGGGAGAGTTACGGTTGTTGTTTGTTCGCAATATATGCGGAATCCTATTCCTAGCGTATGGATATAGCTCTTCTATGGTATATTCAACACTATTGTAGGTGACAAATTACTGTTTTCTATAGCAATAGACATATATGTCATACGCGCCGCTCTGACGCATGATATATAGTTAGCGAAGATATACTAAGCGCTATAGGTACATATTCTGCGTCCCCCTCGCCCCTTGAAGAGTGCGCAGAGCAGCTGCTTCAGACAGCTTTGTTCCTGGGGGAGATCCTCCCCCCCGCGCCGCCCCGCCGCTAGAGTATGGGGCTCCCTGCCGCATGGCTAGCTCTCCCAGACATACATAACGACATACGGATATTTTTGCTTGCAACAGGAGGTCCTATCGCAAAGCTAGCTTTGTCATGACATATACCGCTATAGGGGCAGTCTTTGCTTGTAATTTAGCCGCCGCGCCGGAGTTTAGCGCTGCTAGAATGCTACGGGTAGCTTGGATACGGGATATTGAACGCTAAATTTGGAGACATAAAATTGAGCACTAATGTGGGGAGAGTTACGGCTGTTTTTTTAGTGCAATACGCGGTATCCTATTGATGGCTACTCTGCTATGATATATTGTTGGATATACGGCTTTTTTTAGCTTGGTCTGAGTGAAGGGCCGGCTAGCAATGGCAATAGGCTATTTGACCATTTTATATTATATAGTGGAGTTTAACGAACCCAGTTTTTTAATTCTGGTACATATTTTCTGAAAATATCAAATTAAAAATTCAATATTTAAATAGCGCGCCAAAACGCTACTTTGACAATATGGCGCTGCAATGGGTTCGGTGACGTCACTTGCCTGTATTCTGCATATCATCCACATACGTAGTCAAACGATGTTTACAAGCAGGTGACGTCATTATAAACTCGACGAATCAGGAGCGTTTTGTGTCACGTGACAAAACGTTTAAAAATGCATTTTTATTTACAGATTTTAAATTAATTTATAATTATTTTCAACTTACGTTAATAAAAAACCATTTTTAAACTCATAATTTATACTGATAACAGTAATTGACACTTAATTTTTCGCATTGTCAAATAGCCTATTAGAGCGATATATTCGGGAGTTACGGCTGTATTTTGCTTGCAGTTAAGTCGTGTGCTTTGCTAGCATAGATAGCTGGCTAGCTTTGATACGGGATATCCAACGCAATATCACAAGGCACAGGTCTGTCTCTTACTCGCAATATACGGTGTCTTACCATAATGGCTATCACTACCAATTTATCATTTATCATGATATATTGATCGCTCTAATTCTATAAAGATTATTTTGTACTTTATTAGTATGTGTTTAAAAATCAACCATAACTCACAAGCATTTATAAAGATTGGTGAACATAGTGCTGGCTTTTACTTCAGTTACTAAATGTGGTCATTTCGGTTTGTAAAGTAATGAAAATAGCTTAATCTAGTATGCAGCAACAAAGTATTAATTAAAATTTTAATTAAGAAGCATTGCGACAGCAATTATATAAAATTATAAACCAGCATTTACAGTATGGCGCTCGTAATATTGTCAATTATTTCCATCATAATACTTCAAAATCTACAATAAAAGTAAACAAACTACCAAAGAACAAAAATCATAATATAATAATAATATTTTGATCCTAATTGATTATTTACTAAATAAAAAAGTAAATAAATAAAAACTACTACTATAGCTAGTTATATTATATACTTACTTATATTACACCTTCACATTGATCGCAACGAAACGACAAACAAAGCTTTTTACTCGGCATATAAGCGTCTCACATTGAAAGCTCAAAAATGGGCACAATATATAAATTTTATTGCAGTTCAAATTGTAAAAAACACAGTTCAAATTGTAAAAAAACACTGTATAATATTATAATTAATGATCGGATATTCGGATGCATATTAGCTAGGAAATTATGGAAGCGGCTTCTTACAACTTATTTAAAAAAATATTAATCCCGGGATTCCAGAAAGTTCGGGAATGCAAAATTAGTCGGTAATAACGCTATCAGAATTGACTTTTATGTATTTTTCGATATATCTCGGAAACGAAAAATACCTTATTTTTAGGCTACAGTATTTTTCGTCCCCATCGTTACCCATCGGCTTAGTATAGCAGTACCCCCTCTCATCCCGTGGGTGTCGTAAAAGACGACTAAGGGACTCAGCCTTCAGGAGACGGGCAGCAGCGTCTCCTACAAACTTAGCCAAACTGCGATCGCCAACCCGCCTGCCAAGCGTGGCGATTATGGCAAACCCCCCCCCTTTTGGGGGAAACCTTTACCCAGCAGTGGGTGTTATGTGGCTGAGACGACGACGACGACGTTACCCATAAAACCTCCTTTCAGATCAAATGACATTATAAAGTCTAGTTTCCCTAGTAATTTCACTTGAAAATACGACTAGGTCGCCGGCCCATCCAAAATCGATTGATTTTTTCGATACAAAAGTGCATTCCATAGCAGCCAACACCTCAACTTTGGGTAAATATATGCATCCCATTATCCGATCACTGATTTTAATATCGCTGTTACTTAAAGACTATATAGCTTGTTTAAGTACAACATTATGTAGTTTAATGTTTTGTCACAATATTTTTTGTTAAGTTAAACTTTAGTTAGTTTAAACATTTATCAATGCTGATATCAATCGGTATTTGTTATGAGAGCCTTACCATCAACTCTTAGCGATTCGTTTTAGGTTATGAGAGTGATGATGCTGCCATACGGCGCGTATAGCGGTGTCACACTCTTACAACCTGAAAATAACCTAAAATAAATCGCTTTACAGTTGATGGGCCCCCTGTAAATAAACATTTAATATTTTTATCAACTGAGACAAATAAAGTCGATAATTAGTTTTTGAATGATAAATAATTATAATTTTACTTTTAATTTTTTTTAAATAAAGATATTTAGTTACCTACATTTGTTAAGTTTCCGAATTTAACTACTGAGCTTATTACTACTTTAGTAGGTTTTTAGGGAAGCCATTAAAATATATGAATAGTTGTTCTGATTTATTCAGTATTTATTTTTAGCATTTTATTGACTCAAAATATTTTTTGATCCAGTAAACCAATTAATTATTTTTTTAAACTTTTAAATATTTTTTTGTTATTTTCTTTTTCATTTCTTTAAATGATTTGTCAACATACCTTCCCTCATCGCGTAGTCGAGTATCTCCTTCAGCTCCTGCCAGTCGACCTCTCCGTCGGAGCCGGCGAGTCGGTTGAAGAAGTCCCGGACCGGGTCCGCCGGTTCTGGGTTAACAGGGGCTATTTCCTTTACCTATAGGGTAATGGGATATTAGGATTGCTGTTTTTATTATTATTATTATTAGATACGTAAAGCGCTGGACCGCTATCTTGCCTGATGGAAAGCGAAGATGCGATCTAGGATATAAGGCGCTTGCCTAGAAGATACCTATTCACTCGTGACTTGAAGACCCCCAAATTGTAAGTGTCAGGAAACACAGACTGAGGCAAGGAGTTCCACTCTTTAGCGGTGCGGATGATGAATGTAGAGTCAAAACGCTTAGTGCGACTCTTGGGTATATCAACCACATAATTGTGGCGCCTATTTGTACGTCTGGTTGTCCGATGAAAAAATGGGGATGGTGGAATGAGGCTGTGCAATTCCGCTGCACACTCCCCGAAATGTAACCTATAGAATACGGATAGACCAGCAACCTTCCGCCTATGTTCAAGGCTCTTTAGTTTATTAAATAACTTATCGTTGCCGATGAGCTTCTTGGCCCTTCTTTCAATGGACTCAAGTGTCTGGAGTTGGTATTGGGCAGAACCATCCCAAAGATGAGAACAGTACTCCATACACGATCGAACTTGTAAAGATTGAGCTACTGTTCCGGTGTGACAGTTATTTTAATACTGTTTTATAGTCCGGCTGTTATTTTAATACTGTTTAATAGTCCGGCTGTTATTTTAATACTGTTTAATAGTCCGGCTGTTATTTTAATACTGTTTAATAGTCCGGCTGTTATTTTAATACTGTTTAATAGTCCGGCTATTATTTCAATACTGGTGGACTAACATCCTACTATTATCATAAATGTAAAAGTTTAGATGTTTGTTAAACACGCACAAGCGGCTGAACGTATTTGGATGAAATTAGGCACACAGATAGTAGATTAAGACAGAGGATACTTTTTATCCAGATATTCTCACGGGTAAGGCGAAACAATACTACTATTTTCTACAATTGAGAGTTAATAATAGACTTACCCTATCATCAACATCGCCCATTCCGATGTCTTCATCGTTTTCCCTATGGAAAAAACACATTTAAAATTAAACAAATAAACATAAATAAATAAATTTATTATATTATGATAATTACAATTATTATCTCTGTGTTATAGATACTTAACTAAAAACAATGACAATACTTTTTAACGTTTTTCTTGTAAAGCCATAAAAACACAGGTCATGATGAACGGAGATTTTCAAGCACACAAATAATTGTCTAGCAAAGGAATCGAACCTGCGGCCTCTAAGTAATATTAGTTGCCTAATATTACAGATCTTTTTAACTAGAAAAAACTAGTCTCTGAGCATTTTGGTTGACAAATTGATTTTTTCCAGTTAAAATTAAATAAATATAAACATACAGTAAAATTATTATATGTTTTAATACTTACGCCATGTTATTGCACTTCTCAGAGAACACACGTACTAAGAACTCTCCCTCCTCCTCGGGCTCAAAAGTTGAAGGCACTATGACGTAACTGCCGGGTTCGAACTTGAACCTAAATGTGAAAGAAATAAGGATCAATTTTAAAATGATACACAATATAGTTTTCCGCCGTCTTATTCATTTTAATACTGTATTTGGTCATATACTGTATTTTATGTAAGTGCATCTTGTATTCTGATATAAATAAATAGGCTATTTGGCAGAGAGTAGCATGCGCACCGCGACTCGTCGACCATTATCTCGCGATATCTGCACCGCTCATTACAGTACGGTGTGAGCGGGACAGACACTGTGCTTGCTCGAGAAATCTTTGTCGAGGTGCGCATACTACGCATGCAGGAAGAATCAGGAAGATCTACGTGTATTTCCAACATAAAAAACATACATTTAGAAATTATTTAAGTATGATGTATTTAACTCGTAGATTATTGTTAAACTTTTTAATTTAACACTTGCATAACATATTTTTCCTAGAAAATACGAGAAAAAATAACTTATCCCACAAGTTCCGCCTAGGAAAATTGCGGGACTTGTCGATGTAGATATTAAAATAATCATACTTAAAACTTGCATAACACACACATTCCTTAATTTTTTTAGCGTACTTAACAGATGACTTGACACCAGTTGTGATATGAAAAATATGTCAAATCATCTGTCATTTAAGCTAGGTACTCAGAACTTGCTTTTTGATTGTCAATCAGGCCGAGTCAGTTACGATAATCAGAGGGTGTAGTATGAGTTTGCAAATCTTCAATCAAACGTTAATCTCGCGTTTTGGCAGATGACCTTAATTGAATGAGAATAAAGTTGAGAATTAATCTCTTGACGTAACCGCGATAGTAATGTTTGGACATTGTAAATTCACACTAGTCCCTCAGATTAGAATCACAATAAAATAAAACATTTTGGGTTTCCCGATGTGTCGAGACCGTGTTACGTCATCCCGTGACCACGGCAGCTGAAAAGGTGCAGAAACATCGGGAAAGCAGAAAAACTTAAAAAAGACGGAAAGTTAGATCCTAACTCGTGTAATACAATGCGCTTAAATCCGTAAAAGCTGTTTTCATGTCTCATATTCTGAAAGTAACTCATAACTTGCCTAAAATGCGGGTTGAAAGTGATATTTATATAATATATATATAATAATAATAAATTTGAAAAAAGAATAGGGGGTGTCATGTCAAATCGATATCTGTAATCTCTTTGGACTTTTATAGAAGCCTATACAGCTTATTTTGCTGCATTATAAAATAATTTTGTAACATTTTTCTTATTACATTTTTTTTAGAATATTTTGTTTGTTTGTACTTTCCTCATATTCAAAATGAAAAGTAGAGTGTTTACTTCGGGTGTATGGACTCATAACAGTCTCGAACTATCGGCGCCCTCACTTCGTTCGGGCGCCAAAACACTCGACTGTTATGGGTGTCATACAGCCCTTGGTAAACAATCTACTATTTATTTCAATAAACAGGACCTCTATTTTTGAATCACTCGTCGCGCGAGTGGCGAGGCGAACGAGGAGGCGATCAGGCGATTAGCGACCTTGCGACCGTAGACATAGCACGCTTTTCGCTTTGGCTCTCGCGCGCTCTCGTTGGTACTACAGGCGAAAAGCGAAGCATTGTATATAAGTGCAAGGTCGCTATTACGGAATACTTAAACTCAAACGTCGTACGGAAATCAGTAGAATCCTCGAGACGAGTGGATCAATAATAGAGGTCCAATGCGCGCCAAAACTTAAGATGTACGTAGTTACAATTTACAAAGACTCACCTAGCGCTAACTTCCCTCAAGTTAATAAACGCTTGCGATCGTCCCACTGAAGCGTTGTATTTGAAGAAGTTGACGTCCAAAGGCTTGGGCACTCGGCCGTAGTCGGGCAGGCGGTAGACGGCGAACCCTATGGTCAGGCATTCGAGGCCCTGGTGGCGCTGCGAGCGACGGTTCTTCTGCATTAGGGCTATGATGATCTAGAAAGAACGTATTTATTGTAAAAAAAAAACAGTTTTTTTGTATAATTTTGTACCGTCGGGGCACTTGAGATCAGTTGAGTTTTTTTTAAGAAACGATTTTTCGGAAAGTATTAAGGTTAACGAAATAATTTATTGATAAAATGAAATACCTATTAAAGCTCTATCATTTGTGATATAAATGTTTTCTATAAGTCTATTACTTTTTGAGATAACTCTCTTCAAAAAAACTCTACTGATCAACCGGGAAGTTCCCCGATTGTACCTACTTAAGATCTGTGTAGGCTTAGAATATCACTACCCCCTCTCATCCCGTGGGTGTCGTAAAAGGCGACTAAGGGACTCAGCTTTCAGGAGACGGGCAGCAGCGTCTCCTACAAACTTGGCCATACTGCGATCGCCAACCCGCCTATTTGGGGAGGCCTATACCCAGCAGTGGGTGTTATGTGGCTGAAACGACGACCTACTTAAGAAGTATTTTTTTGTAAAATTTTGTACCGATTTTTTCGTAAAATTATGGACAGCTTATTTTGTAAAATTTGCACTGTTTTTTTTTTTGGCCAGATTTTATTGATAGTTGGCCAGTTTTTTTTTGTAAAATCCAATTTAAAGTAGAAAATGTAAAGCCCAAAGGTTTGGGAACGCGTCCGTACCCTATGGTCAGGCATTCTAGTCCCTGGTGGCGCTGCGAGCGACGGTTCTTCTGCATAAAGGCTATGATGATCTGGGATTCTTATATCTGGGAATATTATATTTTTTTTGTAATATTTTGTGCAGTCGAGGGCACGTCACACTTTAGCCTTGACAGTGTCCTTATGTTGGGTCGAGCGTTAACGCGGCGGATTTCGTTATGCAAAGCTACTCCAGTAGGCATAGCACGCTTTAATTTCGAGCAACTATCGAAGAAGCATTCCTACCGGACGTAAACATAACTACATTTTTATATATATTTTTTGACATTACGTGCTCGATACTTACTCGGTATTATTTCGATAGTTTTTCGTGCTAGTCCTACAGAGAGAGGAGGAATATTTGGAAGGAGGGATGCCGGTGAGGCCGGACGGGCGATCAGTCACCATAATCGGAACCATTTCACCCAGTTCCCCAAAGTGGTAACATATCTGCTTTAGAGGTTACATTTGTTTCCATACTTAATGCAGAATATGCTTCTTCTAAGAGTTTTAAGACATAAGCAGAACTTCTTTCTTGAGTTCACTCTAAAATAATTGTCTGTATGTAGAGTCAAAGTAAAATCACATTTATTACAATATACTTACGGTACATTTGTTGTCGTCATCGCCCTCATCCACGTCGGTGAGTGTGACGGTGTACTGTGGATTTTTCCAGAACGTCTCCAAATAGTTTCTGCAGCCACCAGCAGTTACACCTATAAAATAAACAATAATCTGGTTCTTTTGACGAACAAATAAACAAACATACTCTAAATATTATAAATATGTTTCGGGTTTTGACCGATACAATATGTCAAAAGTACTTTTGACCGTAAACGAGTTTCGATCACTTTTTTGTATGGAAGCAATATTGTTATCGCGAAATAAAAAACAATATTTTCATACATTTTAGCAGAGTTCAAATAAAATTGTGATGAAACAGCTGTTTTTTTCTTTGATTTCAGGGATGCAAAGTGGTTCATTATGTTGAGTTCTACAAAAGGTTTTGAATTTGAGTAAACATAATGTTTTATAATAAACATATTATGTATTCTATATATAAACAAACATTACCTCTGACCCACTCGCCCTCGAACACAGACATCTCCCACTTCTTGGTGCATCCCTCAGGGCACTCCTCTGGATCCAGCGAGTCTGGGTTCAAATTGCAAATCTCCACTCTGGTGACAAATAAATAAACAATAATAGATAACTCTAATATTTAACCATAGAAAATCTGGTAAAGATATGGTAAGATTTATCTCAATGACTTCCTACAACTGACTTTGATCTTTACTACTGGATAATTGGGTACAAAATCAAACAGCCCTGAGTCATAGATTATGTTAAAAATACGTTTAAATGTGATCTTCCGACTGTGATACTTTCTGGCATGTTTCAAAGACCGATTAAGTTCGAAATAATTCAGCTGAAAAATAATTTTATACACATTCTGTTCCTTTTAATATTAAACCAGAAATTAGTGCTTAATCATAGATTGTGATACAGGCTATTAGAGCCTGTTTCACAATCAAAACATAAGTTCTAAGTAGCCTACATATCAGACGAGTTGTGATCTGAAAAAATGACAATTCATCTGTCAACTAAGCTTATGAAAACATGTCTTTTGATTGTGAAACAGGATCTTGATGCAAATAAATTTATATTTATTAAAACGAACTTTCTTTTTATGAACAACGGGGAGACTCTTAGCTTTCATCATACCTGATGTTAAGTATTGATATGGCCGAAGATGGAAGCGAGCCTCTCCCGGAATCCTCGATCACTGAGGAACTGACCATCTTATCTCTAGCTGCCAGAACACAACAATGCTGAAAATATTGTTGTTAAAAGCGTCAGAAATAGATAAGACATACCTGTCAAAGTGAGTGGAAAAATCTTTGAAGGACATCCAGAATTCCCCATCGTCGTCGAAGGTCAGACCTAGCTCCTCCTTCTCCGATTCAGGGATGTAGCGCCATTCCGGAGACCTGTAGAGGTTATAAACATTTAAATTAATAAATTCTTCTATACCCTATTCAAATTCCTCTGACACAAAAGGTAAAAAACCCATAAAAGGTTTTTCAACAGGTCGAATTTTAAACGCATCTAAAATCTATTTAAAATAAAGTGGCTGTGACATACATCGGACATGACGAATCTATAAGGGTTCCCTTTATTGCCATTAGGCTACGGAACCCTATAAAGTGACATAAAAAGCACCTAAAACTATAGCTATTCCCAAGCTTTGAACGCTTTCTAATACTACTAAATTGAAGAGTAGCGATAAAGCAAATAATTTACGTTGAAATGTGAAATTTTGTAGTCAGTCTGGTTACACCGGCCATCTCTACTCTCGATCAACTCGTTGACTCTTGCGTGCCGTGTTTTCAGATAATTTCGTTAAATTCTTGTTATTTGCTTCTCCTCCTCCATTTGTTAAGTTTGTTGTTTTCTATTACCGTCTTATTTTTACTTGTTTGTTTGTTGTTAGGTTACTTGACAATTTATTTAAATACTAATATTAATAAATAAAAAATTTAGAAACATTGGTTTTTTTGTTCTCAGAGGAAGTTGAATAGAGTATAAGGTCAACAGTAGTACAGGCTTAACAACGTGATTTTAGAAAAAAGTACAATTATTCGATAAAAATATATGAAACTGCTGATTTTTTTTTCGCGATTTCGTTGTTGGTTCCATGGTCTAAGTGGTTAGTATTGACGGATACTACAACCGCAAGTTAATTTGATAACTAAAAAATCACCGTGTTGTGTATATTAGTAGGTAGGTATGTACTAGCTAGTATGAACACAGTGTGCTATTTTTTTTTAATGAATGACGGGGTGACTCTTAGCCTTCATCATACCTGATGTTAAGTATTTAAAGGCCGAAGATGGAAGCGAGTCTGTCCCGGAATCCTCAGCCACTGAGGAACTGGCAATCTTACTTCGAACTGCCGGAACACAACAATGCTGAAAACATTGTTGTTATGACGTCAGGCTTAGATAAGATGGCGGTAGCCAGGCGGGCTTACAACAAGTCCTACCACCAACTAAACCGAATACTATATGTACCCCCGCTGGGAATCGAACACGGGACCCCTGGGTCTGATTATTTATTCAGTAAAATCGCTACCAACTTGTCACTCCAAGGGCCGTTCCACTCGGCCTCGTTGCCCCACGGGTTCCGCAGGCGCAGCAGCGGTATTTTCCCAGTTCGGCCCGGCGTCTCGATGTCCACGTACTTCACGCGAGTGATGGAGTACGCGTGGCCGCGGATCAGCCCCACGGGGGTTTCAGCCTCGAGCACGTGCGGGTCCGGCTGTTCGTAAATAACGAAAAAAAAATGGTTAGACAAGATAACATTTGTTAGTTTGTGTACTTATATCTATTATGTTTTCTAACAATTTATTAACATTTTAAATTTGTTGTATTTGCTGAACTCCTCCGCCACAGTTAAAGCCGAAACGGCTTTTGTAGCGGTGTGTAAATTAAATATCACGTATTTTGTAATACTTTTGGTCAATAAATAATAAAAAAAAAAGCTTAAATTATGTACTTAGATATTGATTTTTATTGAATAGGTTATAAATGAATAATACTCTTGAAGGGATCGAAAATTGGTTACACGCAAAGCCTATGTGGTAATATTGTTAATACTTTCTTTTTTTATCTATTACTTACGGGGAACCCTAAACGATTCGGTAATAAATTATCCTTCCTTCATTACATAGTTCCGAAACCCTCAACTACTGGAGGAACCGGGTATCTTAACTCTAAATTGCCGGAACAGAACCATGCTGAAAACATTGTTGATGGCGAGAGACTTATATAAGATGGTTGTTCAAGATTTTTTTAATTTTGCATTTCACAATGCTATTTGTATGTGATAACGTGTGTGTGACGGGATCACGTCAGAGCGACATGAGACAAATTGCTTTTTTCTTGTATATTTTCTTGTTTAATATTTATCAAGATTTACTAGCTTGAATCACATTTGATCAGAAGGTCTAAAAAGGGCGCTATCGCAATATTGCTTAGTGAATTCTGTATCAATTAATTTAATTGTTTATTTTCTATGGAGTTTAAAACTCTGTCAGTGTCAGTGTAGCAGAATTTGCTTTTAATTCTTCGAAGGCAAGAAAACTTACTCAAAGCAGATTCGATAGGAAATAAACATATAAATAAATTGTCAGGCAATTCACTTAGCAATATTGCTTTAGTGCCCTTTTTAGATCCTCTGAAATCTTTATTGGAAAAATTAAACGGAACAAAAATTAGTTACACGCAAATACCTTAAGTAGTCATCATAACTTTAATGCTGGGGCGCTGGCCTTCATTTCCTTGTGGATGGATAAAGAGCATAGACAATGACCCACCACGCGGGCACGCAATATAATCCCTTGCCTGGTTGGCAGAGTATCAAAAGTGCAGCCTGAGATTGAAATGTTTGAACGTGTTTGTTTGAACCTCAACGACGCCACATTTGCCATTGGTTGGGTCAAACTCTTATGGGCTCTTGGGCAAGCACACCAACGCAACACCTTAGACCACATACTGTTTGTTAAGCACGATGGTAGTCAAATGCTTGCCCAGTTATAATAATAATATATTGAAAAAACAATTTTCAATTATAAAATGCAGAGCAATATCTGGCTTCGTACCGTGAAAAAGTGAAAATCTTTTCAGAGCGCGGCACAAAAACGAGGGAAAAAGGACAAAAAGGCCATCGCCAGAAAAAAAGAAATTAGTAAAAAGGATGAATAATAAGAGTGTGTGTGAAAAGGATATGTAGAATACTTAAATATTTTTAAATGAGGTCAAACATAATTTGCAACTTATTTCAAATATTACATAGATAACAAGGATTTTTATAGAATGAGGTTGATAGTTTGAAAAAAGAGTATGAATTAAATGAGGTCGCAGCATGTATGAAATAAATAGAAAATATGGAAAATTAAAGAAATATAATAATAAATGCTTGTGATTAAATAAATAAGATGCAATATAAATAAATATTAAAAAGAAACGTTGTTTTGAAAAAACACAACGTTACAATAGTCTGCGCGGAAGTGCTAGTCAGGCGACTAGCACTTCCGCGAGGACTTTATGAAGTAATGTAATGGAGATTAACAGCACCACAGACCTATATCGAGATAGACGAAAAGAGCGCTTCAAACTGTATGAGAACGTAGCGTGTCGAATTTTTCATACCTACGATGACGTCACGAGCGAGATTTAGTGATGTGGAAATGTTATTGACGAGCTCTTGCAAGAAAACACTGCACAATTTTCGTTTCTGGGTGACGCGTGTTTAGCACTGATTTAGGTAGGAAAACTTTTACCGTGAATCAAACTTTTGACACTTTTCTCTCTTTCTATCTAGATATAGGCCTGTGAACAGCAGTTTTAGATTTAAATGCCATCATGTAGTAAAAGAAAAACACTTATGGAAAAAGTTTTTATTTTTTCCATAAGTGGTATATTTCTAGAGATATTTAATTTTTAAACTTCGGGTCGGCGTTTTATTATGTGACGCCGCCACTTTCAGTTTGTATGCAGTTTGCGGCTCACGCTTGATCGATTTGGTCAGAGAGTCGCCTTCTTTGTATAAAACGGTATAGAATGACGTCACGCAAAGAGCGCGCGAATCTTGAAGTTTGAACACTTGTAAATCCGAAACTACTTATTGTACTTGAATAAAACTAATACAGTTCAGTTTTTATACGTTTAAGCTATACTGTAACAAAGTTTCAGCAATTTAATGAACCTGTTGTTAATCCCCATTGTTAAAATTATATTCAGCTCGCCCGGCGCGGGTGTCTCAATATTGCCATACTTAACTGTCACTCTTATGGTCCGGTATCATTTCCTCTCTTCCTTACCTCGATACTGCAACCGAGATTTACGGAACACCATACTGCTGAAGGCGTATGAGAGGAACTGGATGAGCCAGTTCCTCTCATACGCCTTCAATCTTCCGTAAATCTCTGTCCCATTCCTATTAGAAGGTATCATTCCATCTCTGTCATTCCTATTACCCGGTATCATTCCATCTCTGTCACTCCTATTACAAGTCTCATTATCTCTCTCTCTTACCTCTATACTGAATTCTAAATCGTACATCTCTGTCACTCTTATTGTTGCTATCATTATCTATCTCTCTCTTACCTCGATACTGCAACCCATGAGCCAGTTCCTCTCATACGCCTTCAGCAGTATGGTGTTCCGTAAATCTCTGTCACATTCCTATTAGAAGGTATCATTCCATCTCTGTCATTCCTATTACCCGGTATCATTCCATCTCTGTCACTCCTATTACAAGTCTCATTATCTCTCTCTCTTACCTCTATACTGAATTCTAAATCGTACATCTCTGTCACTCTTATTGTTGCTATCATTATCTATCTCTCTCTTACCTCGATACTGCAACCCATGAGCCAGTTCCTCTCATACGCCTTCAGCAGTATGGTGTTCCGTAAATCTCTGTCACATTCCTATTAGAAGGTATCATTCCATCTCTGTCATTCATATTACCCGTTATCATTCCATCTCTGTCACTCCTATTACAAGTATCATTATCACTCTCTCTCTCTCTCTTACCTCTATATTGCATTCTAAATCGTACATCTCTGTCACTCTTATTGTTGCTATCATTCTCTCTCTCTCTCTTACCTCGATACTGCAGCCCATGAGCGAGTTCCTCTCATACGCCTTCAGCAGTATGGTGTAGAAGTTGGGCGGGAGCTCGGCCACATCGTACATCTCTGTCACTCCTCCGGTGAAATCTTCCATCGCTTCGCACGTGGATCCGCCTTTTAGAGCCTCGTACGATCCGTGGAGCCTGGGCGATGAAAAAATATTTTGATCAGCACAATATCTATTTTCCTTGTGTGTCATTCAAAATTAGGTTAGGATGGGGTCAACATACCTGAATATAGGTAAAAGCCTCTAAATAACAGCAATTCTCTTTGGCTGACCTATATGATGTCGATCTAAATTTATAGTAGGTACTTGCTGACAAACCGGTATTTTTGCTGATCCATCAATTATTAGTTAGATTAGAGTTTTTGCTACTCGATTAAATAGCACCAGAAGTAATAAAATGACAGTCACCAAGGAATGACTTTTGGACAGGTTCCTGTCATTTCGTTATATTCACTAGATAAAGTGCATATTCGTATAATAAAAAAAATAAGATATTGGAAATGGTCCCTATTCCATTTGTTAGCGACGCGCTTATTGGTATTTGAATTTTTATAAAATTATAGTAGGTACCTGTGGCCCTACCGCATAACCGTTCGAAGCATAGACTTACTTGGCATAAGCCTTCTCGAGAAGCGCGCTCCAGAACTCATTGTTCTCCGAGGAGTGAAGGAAGACCAGCTTCCCGCGATACGTGGGCAGCCGGTCGTCGATCACCACGTCCACCCAGCGCCCGTACTGCCAGAAACTACGATAAACAAGGAGTTATTATCAAAAGAGGTGAATGAGACAAATGTGTTTAAAAATACAGATAGATGGGACTGTTCACGAAACTCTAGTTATGATTATGGAAAAATCTATTAAAATTGATAGTAATGCAATAGTTAAAAAACATTTCAATGTTTGATAACCTAGTGAATGAAGGGGTAAACGTCAATGAATACTTACCGAAAATGAAATGCTCCAGCGTAGTCCTCATCAAAGCTCTGATCATCTGGTACCACTTGGAAGAACAATCTGGAAGAGAAGATTGTTTTTTTTTATTACATTCCATTACAATACTTGTCAAAGGTGCAGCTTGAGAGTGAAACGTAAATCACTCAGCCATACCTCAACAACGACGTCAAAGGGCAATGCCTAGTTTTGACGCCGCCGTTTCGAAAATGCCTGCACACCATTCAGGCCTTATTAAATCGATAGAGTATTTAAGTACGAAAAATAGTTACAGAGACAGTACATTTCTAAACCGTATCCATTCCGAGATAAATGCATTTTCATCACTATCATTTTCTAGATTAAGGTTAAATATATAAGAACTTTATTTCATGCTAAGGATATACAAAGTTTCACATAAAGGTAACTTATGAGTAGTAGGTATAATATTTAGATAAAGGGGTATGACTAAAATGGGTAAGTTACAGTTTTGGTGAACAAGGGTGATTTTTAAATTGTTCGAAGCTGACCCTAATAGGTTATTAGAAATAACCTGTGCTTAGGGATTCAGCTCCGAACCCCAAAATGTATAATAGTGCAGGTAGGTTTAACATTACAGCGAGTAGACTAATGTTTAATATGGCTACTACATAATCATAAGTGATAATACAATTCCACACAATTTTGAAAACTTACTATAACTAACTTGAGTGTGTGTGTGTGTGTGCTTGTGTGTGTGCGTGTGTGAGAAAGTGTGCTTGTGTGACAGTGCGTGAGTATGGGAGAGCGTACGTGAGATGATTAATTTGAGGTTATTTAAAATTATGATAATACTTCTAATAAACTTTCGGTTTCATCATATGTTTTATTAAGGAGCCATTTGGCTAATATTTATTTACATATAATAATGATAATAATGAATAAAAATAAAATAATAATGATAATTATCATATTTCACTTTTTTAGGGGAGAGCGGCATATCGCTACCGTCCTAGAACCTAATGAGGTGATTATTAAATATATTGATAATATTATTTATAATACTATTATTATTTGATACATTTTATATGTATAAATAATATTTCATTGGTATAAGTTGATCAATATCAAAAATTATGTTGTTTTCAGCATAAATATATGAAATAATAGTAATGAACAGGTGCATTTATCTCAGAATGGATACGATTTAGAAATGTGCTGTCTCAATAACTAGTGTTCGTACATATACACTCTATCGATTGAACAAGGTTTGAATGGTGTGCAGGGATTTTCCAAAAGGCGCCAACCCTCCATACATTTGTGGCATTGTCCTATAGCATTGGTCAGCCACAATGGTGAGTTGAAGCATAGTATTATATAATGTGGTTATAGCGAAGAAAAGTAGAGTACCATTTCAACATGTTCTCAAGAGACTCGGTAGACCGAACATCCAAATATTGAGTGTTCGTGTGTCCCGTCTGAGCAATTTGTGGGACGAGACGATCTTTTTTGTTTTCTTTATTTAACGATAGGTCAGCGCTTGATCGCTATCTCGCTTGATAGTAAGCGATGATCCGCACCCCCACCGCCTAACGGTATAGCTTGTGGCATCGCTATAGCTATAAATTTTTCAAACTCCCTACAAGAGTTCTCGCTGACGCTATCGATTTCACACAAAAAATGCAATATTAATTCCAATAGATGAAAATAAATATGTAGGAATTAGACAAAAACCCTATCGTTGAATAGTTATTATGAGAGTTTGAAGTTTGATAGCTATAGCGATAACACAAGCTATACCGTTAGGCGGTCAGGGTGCCGGTCTAGGATGAAACGAGCTTGCCTACAAGATACCTACTTGCGACTTGAAGGTCTTTAAATTGTAAGTACTTATCAGAAAACAGGCACAGGCTATGTATGATAAAATTTGACGCGTATTTTTCTAGAAAAAAAAAATTCTTACAGAATAATTGTATCCTAAATACTAACTTCCTGTATAGTGTAAGATTGGCGACGGCGGCGAGGAGCCAGCAGTCGCCCAGCTCGCCTTGCTGCACATCGAAGCGGCTGTAGCCTTCTACGAACAACTGCGGGTTGTCGCATATCTCCTGAAGAAGAAGGGATTTCAATTACATCTTCAACCTTCGCGCTTCTTAAAATTCCACTTGCATATGCGTAGCTTACCACAGATTACTAGCATGACACCTGCCCCCTGATTCACAACCGTTCAATGACGGATAAGGATTTGAATTCTGTGCTTTGTCGTTGTCTATTCTAAAGTGACGACAGTGACAATCACAGACCTATATCGAGAATTCGAGATAGACGGTAAAAGTTTACCTACCTTGCGTGTAAAAAGTTTGATCCACGTTCAAAGTTTTGTCTGACTTAAGTTATTAAATGTATTTACACATCACTAAATCTCGCTCGTGACGTCATCGTAGGTACGAAAAATTCGACACTCTTTTCGTCTATCTCGATATGGGTTTGTGGTGACAATGTTAACCTCCGCTATCGGAAACGTTTCTGAATGTTTGTGAATAACGGGAGCTACGAATGCGTTCAAAACTTCGATCGCCATATCCGGTTAAAAGCCAAAGGTTTTGATCTAAAGTAATTTGAACAATGGTAAATTTTAAATAGAAAAATATTGGAAAAAAATTAACTCGGCCACAAGTTATTGATGCCAACCGACCGGATTCCCAAAGGTCGCGGGTTCGATTCCCGTCTGAGAATTCACTTGTGGCCAAGTTAATTTTTTCCAATATTTTTCTATTTAAAATTTACCATAAGTATAAAAATAGCATTGAAAAATGCAAAAAATACAAAATCATAATTTGAACAAATTAATGTTTTGACTCTTTTTAACACAAATTAACAAGGATTGGTCTTCTTTTGTAGAGACTAATCATAAATTTTTATTGTTATTGCTGTTGCCGAAAATCTATTACAAATGGAATTAGAGACTGCAATTTTTTATTTTAAAATAGATCTGTCGACAACCTTCACCTAGGCAGCATGTCTACATTGGCCACGGTTCAGCGTAGTGGCAGGGAAGAGACTTGTTCCATTCCTTTTCAATAGAAAATTAACGTTGGTTCTTTTACATGGCTTAGCGGATTTTTGACGCACAGTGGTCTTTTGGCTGAGACACTGCTTATTCCCTAACTCTCTCGCTCTCTCTCCATCGTTCTACAAGAGAAAGCAAATAGAACTCACCCCAGGCCTAAGCCAAGTGATGGGCCTGTCTAGCCTCTCCTTGTAGTAGAGACTACGGTCTATGGCCGGGAACTCAGGGTCTTCGAACAACCTGCCTTCGGCTAGGCATCGGGACCGGATGTCCTTGAAGTCCTGGTAGGTGGCTGGACCGAATGAGGACGGACGGGTTTCGCCTAGCTGAAAGAGGAAGACACAAACATATATTGATTTGATACATTTTGAGCTTCTACTACGTCTATTACTGCTATGCATAGACTGTTTTGTTAAGTTTTAATTTAGAGCTGTGGATTTTGAAATACATAATAAATAGGCCTCGTCTTTAGTCATAAGGATACGAGCAAGAAGATAGTAAACCAAAAATAATCGTGACAAGAATAAAAGCGGTAAATTTTTTATATAATTATATTTTTCCCTCTATATATATTCAGTAACTTTCTGTAATTGTACGTACAAAGGATTTTAAAACCTTTTTTCGTCGAGCTCATGAAAATAATGAAAAAACACCCGAAATGCAAAAAAACACGCAATCTGGTTATAAAAGAAATGAGCATAATTGACGAACCCAAAACAGCTGTTCTCCTGTTGGCATAAACATTTTACTGCCTCTATACAACGGAGGCGTTTTCAGCTTGTAATCATTATGAAGATCCACTGTCGACCATTTCTTACTGGGAGATTTTTCAGACTTATTCACGCTAGTTCGCCTACTAAAAATCTTATGCCTAACTTGAGGTGAAGTCTCGCGCTCAAAAACTAAAGCTTTATTCGCAATAGCTTTGCTGTGTTCACTATAACTAATGGTCTTGATCGTTTGACAGTCTTCCTTTTCAATCTTTTCTTTGGCACCGACCACTTTGGTGGCCCAAAATGGCTTGTAAGAAGTATTTTCGCGTATCTTAGATTGTTGGTATTCAAAATCAGACACTTTGGCTTTCTTGAAATCATCGAAAAGTCTTGTGAAAAATCCTCCATCTTTGGGTATTTCGTCTTTCTTGGCTTTCTGATCGTTGGTTGCTGTTCTATTTTTCTGTCTGAGAATTCTGCCTGATTTGGGAGAAAGGATGGAAACAGATTTTTGTTTCCAAGTTTGTACAGCAGTCTTAACGTTTGCAGTAGCATAGAAAGCTTTCAAATGACCGACTTCTTCTTTGTCCCATTTTAAAAACGCTGTCTCCTTTATTTCTTTTGGCATCTTGTTGACACGAAAATTGATTTCCTACTGAACTACACAATAACGGGTGTTAACTTAAATCCTTTTAACTAATGAATTCAGTTGCATTTTTGGAGCAAGGGCAAATGTTTAGTTAAATACTACCGAAACCAATACAAATGGTATTAAAGTAACAATTAACAAAGATGACTACGGTAATTGCTTTTATTCTTATTTATTTTAGATACAATAATAACATTGCTTTTATTAGGGAAAATATTTTATGTAACTAATGGTTAATTTTCCCTCTCTTATCTTTAGGCTAATATAGTTTCAACACAGATTAAAAGCTCTGAGTCTGAGTGAATAAAATATTTTCTAGAATAAAAAAATCATGGTTGTAAAATTTTTCACACATAAAACAAAAATGTTAGAATAGAAGTATATCACAGATTCATATTCGTCTAAACCTTGACATTGCGTGTTATTAACGTGGAAGTTAGTCCTTGAGTAATTACATCTATTTTTAAGAACCACGTTTTGTAAAATACTTTAAAGCAATAAAATTAAAGTAAATTAAATCTTTTATGTTCAGCATTGGTATAAATAATTCATTTTAAAGGACCTTCAAAATTGCCCTTGCACCAATTCCAAATAAATTACACTAAATAAAAGCACTTCTCACATAAAAAAACACTAGTGTAAAAATTCTCACAATTCACTTGAAAAAGAAACAAAATATATATAAAAAAAAACGTTTCATGAAAGTGACCATTCGGCCATAACTGAAACTATTGACTGAATAACGACTGATAACATTCCATAAATGTAGAGGACGTACATATATGTACGGTTCATGTACAGGAAACCATCGGAGAATTAAGTTGGGCGATAAGCCTCGTGCGGTTGTCGAAGCTATAAGGAAAAGCTATAATTGCTAACACTAGCTTTTCTTTTTATAACTTTTTAATTTTGCATTTTACAATTGCTATTTTTATGTGATAAATATTAAACAAGAAAATATACTAGAAAATGCGGGTTCGAATCCCGTCAGGGCGACATGAGACTGTTGCTTTTTTCTAGTATATTTTCTTGTTTAATATTTATCACTAGCTTTTCTGTTTACATAACAAATTGTTAGGTATTATTAAGCAATATATATTATGACATAAAAAAGGTGTTACTATAAAACGTCTACAGCAATGTCTAACTTTAGACTACCTTTTGTTATTAGTAACAGAAAAACACAAATTGGTAAAGTTAATTTACATTCTAAAATATGTAGTGATTGTTGTTAGTTTTACCTATTACCTATTATTCAAGATAATACTCCTCGACTCTATCGTGTTTGATATGTCATATTTTTTATATGTATTGTGTTCTCTTTTCATTGAAATTGGTTAAATATGGCGTTCTTATGACTTGTAAGACCTTAATTATGTACATGCCCCTATTCGCAAATAAATTAATTTGATTTGATTTGTAGTTTTATTACAATTTTATATTGGTTTTGAACCAAATCCAAACCACAAAAAATAGTCGGTCACATGTGTTTTTATTGTGATATCAGTGTAGTGAAGAGATCATTGTGATAATACATATTACAAAACTTAAAAGAATTGCTAAAATTCATCCCAATTCCATGAACATTGAAGTTTGATATTATCAAAACAAATATACAGTGTGTATCGCTGAGTTTTGATTGCAAAGCTTATCAATGACTGTATATTTATTCTGTGATAAAACACAAATAATTATAGAAATTATATCGGCCAACTTTACGACCGGAAGTACTAATTAACTATTCATAATTTAGTTAAATAAATAGTAAAGCTTTTGTTAGCTTTCAAATGTTTCAAACTTTAGCAGTTAATAGGAGCGTACGAAGCAATTACAATAACGATAAACAAAATAGGTCCCAGGTAAGTGCCTTTCGGGACTCTTATATTATAGCACAGAGGGTGTGTTATATGACAGTTAGTTATCGACTGACAAATATACTGGCTCGTAAAAAAGACAATTAAAAACAATGTAATGATGAAATTCCATTAAGCTAATAATATGTACGTAGTTTTTTAAAGAGGTTACTTTATCAAAGGCTTTTGTAAAACAATTACGTTTTTGGTTTTCTTTGTAAAAAAAACTTGCTGGTTTAACTTTAATATGGCCCTTTTTGTAAGTATTCAAATATTATTTACTTAATTCCACGGTATGTATAAACAGTTCAGTTCAGTCTTATGGTACAGTTGGGGAACTGGGTGAAATGGTTCCGTTTAGGAACACTGATCACCTGCTCCCTAACTCTTGACCACAGAATACTAAATAGTACAAGTGATCGCACTGAGATCGAGATTGAATTAACATCAAAAGTCAGTGATATGACTTATAAAAATAATTAAACCAAAAATTTATACATTATGATATGAGACTAGTTGCTATTTTCTTGTCAGATTATTTATTACATAAAAATGGATATTTGATTGGAATTAGTAAATAAAGTAATTTTATTATACACTAGAAATAGATTTTAGCGCGATTTTAATCAAATTAGAATCAACGTCGAAAATTAGTAATAATTTATTGACATTTAATCTTGATGTCAACGCGATCCCGTCATGATGAGTAACCCAAATAATTGTACAGTCAATAGCACATTAATCTCTACATGATGACATGCATCGTACGCGCAGATCTTTTGACGTTTGTAATAAAAGTGATTTTCAAAGTTTCATTGTTAATATTTGTGGAGTATCGACGACCGACTCTACACAAATTAACAACATGAAAAATATGCAATAGTTTTACTATTTTTTTTAAAATGAAGTTTCAATAGCCTTACCCACTTTGTAAGGAAGTTCCCTGAAATGTATTATTTGCACATTGCTTTATCATACGTGGATAGGGTAGCGACAGATAATAGATACAGTGAATACATCATAGATAAGACTCAAAACTCAAGGGCATATATTTGCTATCGTGGAAATAATTAATGACGTTTAAAAAGTTTTGGATAAGTTAATACTTACGTTTTTAAGTTAGGATAGGTATATCTAGATTTTTGGAATGGATTGTTACTTTTCAGTAATAATAATACTGTAATGTTGTCTTTCATTATTATTCATTATTGCAGCAACTACATAGTCATTTTGTAGTTTTACCAATGGGACCATTACCGGCTTTAATTAACCAGTAACAATAAAAACAATTCTATAATAATAATACTTGTTTCTCTAGAGACCTTTAGTGAATCATCTGCAGAGATCGATAGTTCACACACTTGAGGTCAGACGTCTAGACGAAGGGACTCTGTGAGGAAGTTTTACAACTATCACATTCAATACTACAATAACAGCGGGAGACCGCTATGTACTTCCATGTTGTTTCACTGCCAGTGAAAGAACATTAAAAATTATACATTCAGCTTGTTGAAAGCTCGTACGCTAATGTTGTTAGACAAGGTATGCTGGTTCATTTAATAGGAAAGATTATGATAACCTCGACGACCAACGAGTAACGACTGGCCAATGTAACTTTTTCATTATACCTAATTAGATTTTCATTGTCAGACGCTGAACTGAGCGTGAAAAAGAATGTGCCAGCTGCTTTCTTTCCAGTGCTAATAGTAAAAGACTACCTATCAATCAATAGGCAGGATATATTAGAAAACTAATATTAGGCGATAGGCTGGGAACCTGTCACTATTGTTTCCGAACAACATCAGACTCACTGAACCAATGCCAAAAATGGCTATGGGAGTGATAAGCTGCACTCCAGCTGTACTTTTTGGTGCTCGGCCAACCCCATAAGGGATTAATGGCGTAAGTGTGTATGGATGTAGATTTTCATTTGTTTCTGTGTATTGACGCACACCCATTATTGACCAGAAAATACTACATCCGTTTTTATCTATAGCAATATTATAAATAGGAAAGATTTGTTTATTTGTAAGGATTAAATTTGGTACACAGATAGTAGATAGCCTGGTTATGAACATAGGATTTATAGGAATTTTTATCTCGATATTCCCACGGGAACGGGAACCACGCGGGTGAAACCGCGAGCGGCCGCTAGTCGACTATACGGTCGTCGCTCGCGTTTATATAATGTATTCGTCTATTATTAGTATCAAGCGATTTATCCTACAACTTTCCATAATGCAATGAACTCCAACCAATTGTTTGAGTACGCAATCAATCAAAGGTGCCCGTTTGATATACGACAATTGATATAACAAGCAAGGCTGAACTTTAGATTTATCCATACATAGATCGGGTGTATTGACTTTGGTAACATATTCCCATTCAATGCGATAGAAGACATAAATAAAAGTAAAGAAAAGGAAACTAGGTTAACTACTTAAAGACCAAAGTTATATTGAAATGGTATTACTGTCGGTAGTTGGCACCCGACAGAGTTTTTGTTTAGTTGAATTGTAGTGATCCAGTATCTCAATGCTTTTAGATGATGTCATCTAAACAGTACCTTTTATGTTTTCTGTTGAGATATATTGACTGAACGGTTTTAGAGTTTAGTTAGACTCCACAATTCGTTGTTGTTTGTATTCGTGTTAAGATTTTAGAGTTTTTTATTGTCGTTTTTCAAATTATTATTTGTAATAAATCAGGGGCCGTACCGTGCAAGTGACGTCGACTTCATTTTACAGATGGATGTGACATATTACTCTTAATCTTTGGTAAGTTTTGATTTGTGTCAAAAAGAAGCAGCAAAGTGTCACATCCATCTGTCAAATGAAGCCGATTCCGATGCCTTGTTTAGCCAAAACTCTTAAAAATAGTTTTTTGTTATGCTATGCATCCTTTTTATATCTACGACTTTGTCTGTCCTGTTTGTTTCACGTTTCACAGCCCTTGAACAAGGCCTAATATAACCTTATGTTGCGAACAAAACTCGCAAGAAAAAAAGTCAGTGAAATCATCATCATCAGTCCATCATGGTTCCTTTTTGGTCGTAGGTCTTACCAATTGCACGCCACCGCACCGCGGCTAATCTACGTTTATCAAATTTTTCTCAGCAACTTTGCAAAAATATCGTCGCTCCACCTAGTCCGCTCCGAACGAGTCTTTTACACCAGTGTAAAATAAGAGATGGACGTTTCTAACGAAGAACAAAGTCAATACGAATGGAGGACGCGTTCTCTATAGGTACATTATCTCATAATTGCGGGTTTGTAAAACGACGATAGCAAACAAGTTCTTCCCGCCCACATAGTCCATCTGGCATTTGTAATTAAACCGCGTAGAGCCGATGGTATCACAAACATGAAGTATAGAAATAGAACATGTGATTGTTAGATCTTTAGCGGTCTGTTTGCAGCCTGGCTTTAATTATGTAACTCAATGTCTATCACCAATGCTCCAATGCTTTCGTTAAGTAAGTATTATGTATGATGTTCGCAGATGATAGCACATATTTATATGCAATGGTCTGTACAAAAGAAAGGCTTTTTAAGAAGAAAAAAAGGAAGTCGTCTTTCTTGTGCAGGAATTAATTAATGTATAATTATCAACCACTAAATCAGCCATTTGAATGTCCCAACTGCTGGGGCACGGACCTTTCGTAAAGACGAATAAGGAAAATGGTATGGCAACAAGCCACCAATTCCCAATAATTAGAAATACAGCCGGGACCAATATAAATTTGGAGGATCTGGAGGAAGGCAATTTTGGTTACCCATTCGGTCCGATGGCGAAAGTTTCTTTACCGCTAAATAAATTCAAAGCGATCATGATATAAGATGAAGGTAAATAAGGTACACAATTAAACCCCTGTATAGTACTCAAAAAAAGAATTTAAATATTGTTATTCTACTTACAATTTTTTCAGATTCTGATTTAGGAAATAAATTACTTGCTTAAAATTCAAAGAAAGGCGCTTATGAAGGACCTTTTCGAAGATTTAATCTTTTAGGTCTATGTCCTGGTTTTGTAAGATCAAAAGTAATGTTGTTAGACGTGAATTTATGTGGCACCATAATGTCTGCATTAAAACATCCCTATGTTTGGCTTGGAGCCAGGATTTCCAAGAAGTTGACAGTAAAGGAAGTTTGGAAAGTACGATTTTCCTTCACGCGTGTGAAACTGGCGTCGAGTATTTTACATTGGCATTACTGCTGTTATACTTAGCAATGCTGAAGTAATCTTAATTGAAAGACGGAACTATAGATTCCGTTTGTCATCGTCTCGCTTACAATATTACTTTGACATTGTTCTAACAGTTCATAGAAAGCCTCCAGATTTAATCTTTATGACGTCTTATTTTGAAAGACTATTTTTTTAAATGGGATAAAAAGTCCTCTTCTTAATTACTTTACTATCCTGTTTTCAGAAAAGGACCTACAATCACCAGGCTCAAAAATCACCACGACTTTTCAAATCTATACAATTCGTAATACTATTAAAAAAAAAAACATTATATCAAAAGTTCCTACGTTTACGAAAAGCTCTATAAAAATTGTCTAGAATCTTTATTTGCCGTTGGCAGCCTGTCAATACTCAAGTATTTGCGACGAGTCATGGGATGGTGTAGAATATTTATGTCTGTAGTTCAATCACCTATGTTAATTAGTATTTCAAACAACTATTATACTCGCAAGCGTTGACAAAAGATTGTCAGTATTTCTCGTTTATGTCATGAAATAGTAATTCTACTCAGTTAAAGTCTACTGAAGTAAATAAGATATTTATTGAAACAATAATGTTGTTCGTCTGATTTCGAAAAGTAGTTTTCATTTCCGCGCATTATTTGAGAAAAGTACTATACAAGCCTTGGACACAACTAGGCATTTATGGACTTTTGTATGTGTGCCTCGGCTTCGCCTCGCCATATTTACACATTCGTCCATCAATGCCTCTTTTGCTGGCCGCTGCAGTAATGTACTATTCAAGTCATCATCATCTGACATTTTAATTTCACCAAAGCTGGGGCATAGGCCTTCATTATGGTTTGATAAGGAAAATGCAAGATGGTTCACCAAGTGGATCCAATGCGGATTGGTGGGTATTAACGCCTGGATGTCCTGCCCCTAATTGTCTAATTTCAAAATCTATCACAATCCCTTTCAAAGGTATTGTGATTGTGAGTAGAAAAAACTCGCACTAAGCACTCAGTTCTGTATCATTTCACTATCGCAGTACAGTTCTGTGTACAGTACATTTCGTGGGTACTTTATTGTGACTTTTCAGAGAGACCGACCTCGCTCTTAATGCCGCACTTAAATAAAATTTAATACGAGATTAAACGACAAAGCTAACGCATATGCAGTTTAGCCTGTGACATAATCTGCGCTTGTCATTTGATGAAACAGATCCGACCAAGGCCGATAGATTATCTCGTTGAATTTAGCAGTGATGTCGAAGAACGGAACATCTGGAGAACGGATCATAACGAAGCAACTGTATCATACGCTAATTTCTGCAAAACCGAAGTTTTATCTCAATAATACAAAGACTTTGAGGTGAAATCGACAAGAGGGGAACAAACAATTTTGTAGAAAAATCTAAAATTTTTCCAAAAACTACGGATGAGTGGAAATTTATAATGACAAAAGAGAGGGAAATAGTGATGCTGTAGAAGTTTTATACAATCATCTTACAAAAATTACGGACGAGTTTGTGATACCAATAAACAACAAAATAACAAATTACTTGAAGGAATTTAACGTACTTCCTCACAAATAATGTCATGATTTCTCAGTTGGATTCTCAATAGAGTTTTTAATCTTATAGAATGTGAAACGCTACACGTACGCGGTAAAACTTCCGAGGAATCCTACAAAATTTACAATTTACAATGAGCACGCTCTCGATGGATAAGGCTTTTGATTTGATTTTGATATTCTGTCGACATAACATTATCTTTTTGATTTGATTTTGATATTCTGTCGACATAAAATTATCTACATACATTATTGGTTTAAAGAAATTAGTTTTCATACATGAGTCATGATGAGACAGGTATGTGAAAAACCATGAAATATATGGCACGGCCACGACCATGCCATTAAAGTAAGGACAGTTAAGTGGAATACTAAACAGTTATTTTAACATTACCATGAACACGGCCTTCCTAATAAACCAATTAATACCACACCTTTGTTTTACACAATGGCTTGGTCGAAATTTCAAAGTAAATGACTAACTCAGGCGTTGTCCACCGATGAATGATAAAGAACAGTTTGCGAAAACTTTAGGACAAAGATATCCGATCTTTGTAGTTTTGTACTACAAAATTAGTAGAAAAGAATTTCGCAAAAGTCTACTGCTGAATGATAAAATTAAACTTGTGAAAATGTTATAGAAAAGATTTCGCAAGAGTCTATTCTAGCTTGTTAATGCTATACCTAATGAAATTTTCTAATTTTCTATTGTTGTTTACTTCCCGTGACATTTCGTCTAGTTTTCCTTTTCGCTTTTAGCAAGCAATCCACTGAAGCGACTGATTAGGCTATGAGAATATTTAAGATTTTATGTAATTATTTAGTTAAGGTTTATTTTTACAAACATACTAAAGTAATTGGTTTAATCTCTTACATGTAATTCAACGGATATTCTATTTGATAAATATTAAACAAGAAAATATACCAGAAAAAAGCAACTAGTCTCATGTCGCCCTGACGGGACTCGAACCCGCATCCTTGGGAGTCCGGCCCAATGCACTCTTAAAATGCAAAATTAAAAAGTTAATAAGGATATTCTATTTTTACTAATTAAATCATAATCCAATATGCTATATTAAGTTCATTACATTAGTCAACAGATGTCGGTATACCTTGTGATTACACAGCTGACACATATTTATGTGACCTTGCATTATCACCAGGAAGCAGCGGCATTGGTTAGCAAACAAATGCATAGGAAAATAGTAAGGAGGTTAGTCATTCCATGCGATAAAGCCACAATTGCCAACTGCACATGAGTTGACTGACATGTTTAAGCAATCATAAAAAAATAAGTTATTGAATTTAAACTATTACACAGTATACAGATTTTTTTTATTAAGTTGGGATTTTTCATAAATTTATATTTATGTAGGTTTATGTGTATGTTTAGTTTATTTTTAATTTTATATTTTTTACTACCAGTGAGAACAGAGAACAGAGTACCAGTCAGATTTGTACTGTGGTACCCACTGATTATTAAAAGATTGTGTACGCAGATACAGTGGTGGTCACATAATTAAGGATTTTCATACAATCAAGCGAATCAATCTTTGGAGCCTTGGTTGTCTGCTAAGGATTGACCGAGCTGTGATCTGATAATGCCCATACACACCTAACTGATCTGATCTACATTCTATAAGATGTGATGATCAGAGTTTACAGTTTCAGGAATTCCATACTGTTTTATGATATTTTCGCGTTTTTTTTAAACATATCCATTCATCTCTTAGAATGTTGATCAGATCAGTATATGTATAGCAATCTGGACCTCCTCCATTTACTCCCTGGGTTGTCATTATCAGGTTGTATATTAAAACTACAACAATACTTTGATTTTTAGGGTTCCGTACCCAAAAATACTGCAGTGCGTCTGCCATGTTCACTGAAGCAGGTGTAGAGGACTTTCACTATATCTTGAGAAAGCGAGCAGCGTCGATTTTAAGTAGAGTTCGGGAGAGTCCAAACAGCATCCTGACTGTTATAAAGGACAGGCCTGACTGATTTGTTTAAAAAATAGATACGACTTTAAGTAAATGGTCCCAAAATATATTTAAATTAATTTTATACTAGAAAAACCATAACTAACATAGGTTAGGTTAAAGTGTATACTAAGAAATGGGTTTTTCTGAAATAAAGATTATTTATTTATTATTATAATAATTATAACTAAGACTCCGCTGTCCATCCGTCCGTCTATCTGTCCGTCTGTCACCAGGCTGTATCTCATGAACCGTGATAGTTAGACACTTGAAATTTTCACAGATAAATAATGTATTTCTGTTGCCACTTTAACAACAAATACTAAAAAACAAAATAAATTAAAATAAATATTTAAGGGGGCTCCCATACAACAAACGTTTTTTTTGCCGTTTTTATAGATAATGGTATGGAACCCTTCGTGCGAGAATCCGCACGTACTTGGCCGGTTTTTTTATGATTTGTTGTGATAGACAAGGATAGCCTATTCTTTAGGGAAAGAAACCAATAATGGGAAGATTTAAAAAGACGGTGCTTTTATGATTTTGTAATTTTTAGATTTTTCAATGCTATTTTTATACTTATGGTAAATTTTAAATAGAAAAATATTGGAAAAAATTAATTCGGCCACAAGTGAATTCTCAGACGGGAATCGAACCCGCGACCTTTGGAAATAATTTACGATTATAGGCAGTTGCATCTTAATCTTCTATATATAATATTTTTCTATTTAAAATTTACCATAAACGGTGCTTTTATTTTACATCTATATTAGTGTACAAAATATTAGAACATTATATATATGACACCATCCAGTTTGATAATAACTTTCATATCAAGTCATGATTATCAGTTGCATTGATAAGATTATAGACAGTTTTTAATCATAATTATTATTTCAATAATAGTATATTAATATATTGTTTTATTTTGAATAAAACTGCTTCAAATTTGGGCCAAGCCCCTAATAATTTACAAGATACATTAGATGAAGCACCAAAATTAGTAGCATTGACCTGTGTAGGTGTTGCACACACAGGTAATTGACTAACTTGAACCCACACAGATTGATATTATTGGTAAATAAGTATTGCTTTATAATAATTATAGCAAAAACTTTGCAAATTAGAACTCAATTTCAATTCATATAAGACCTATTTTCAAATCGCTTATGAAAGCAAAATCATGCTTTTGAGAATATTTTATTATTGAGATTATTTATATGTTGGAGCAGTTTTTGTAGTGCAACTTTTGAGCTTGATGTACAGTCACATGCAATGATATAGAAACACTAAGAAACCTTGTCACATCACAATATTGAATGACATTTGTGGACAGATAGAGCTTTGTCACAGAATATATTGGCTTTGTTTTTGTGTGTGTCAATGCGCTAAGGTTGTAAACTGTATACATGTTATTGCTCGCGACTGTACATACATAATAAAAATAAAATCTTAATCATGTAACTTAGTTTATGTATGAAAAAATATAGAAAATAGAATACTCTTGGAATCAAAATTACGTACCACTTTGTAGTTTTTAATGCTTGGTAGGAATCTCTTTTGTTCCACCTCCTTCTTTTGGAAGACTTCATTGATGATGTTTCCGATAGCCTGAGCGCCATATTGGAGTAACGCCTGACCTCCTTGGTTCAGTATCTGCCTTCCTGCGCCTTGTATAAGTGCGCCAAAATCTGCTCCACCATTTTGCGCCATGGTGGCGTTTCACTCACTTATCTACACTACTTATAACTCTGTCACTGTCTATTTTACATTTTGAGGAGAACTGTTTAAAGAAAACCATACATATTAAACAATGTTTACATTTTTTTTAAGTTGGCAATAATTATGGTGCTGTGTTATTATTAAAAATGGAAAAATAAATTGTTTTAATTCCACTCCACAACTGATTCATATTGTTAAGAACATGATACTAATCTTGTGGAAACTGTATGGAGGTCAATGTTAGTCAGAATTCACAATTATGTAGTGACATCATATATAAACTGTGGTGCTAATTGAACCATAGTTTTTTAACCACTAACTGAAGGATTTGAAGGTTCAATAGTCATAAAGGTTGTTCTTGGTTAAAACTTCATTTGTCTGAATTCTTCAATTGACCAGTTTCTTCTGTTTATTCATTATAGAAACTGTTTATATTCTTTAAGTACCTAGGCACTTAAATAAATGAGAGCTCTAATTTAAAATATCTGTTTAAAAGAGATGAGATTTAAACAGCTTTTTTAAATAATTCATTGTAAGTGAATGGATAACTTCCGATTAGTTTAAAAAGAAAGAGTTTTATGCTGTAAATTTTCTTGTTGGTTACCACTTATCTTACGGGATAACCGGCTATAGTTAGATTCAGATTTAAAATGCAGTTAATCTCTATGCAAGTTAAGTATATGGGTAAAATTAGGTCAGTGGAACAATGTAATTCAAGACCATAGAAACAGAATATTCTCATAAAATAAATTAAATTATACTCCCTGAAGTAAAACTGGTTGCTTAAACAGTAAATTACTAAGGTCGGAACACTCGCCTATGTTCAAATGATCAAAATAAGTGAGGTCATAGTTGAAAATTGTATGCGAAGCAATTCCACAGTCTCTTTCAAATTTCTACGAATTTAATCTCTTTTTTTAGCAACTTTTATATCACACAGCACCATTTTGTAATTGCCAAATCTTTAATTCACTTTATATAACTTTATTCAGCCTCAAAATAAATTAAAATAAATAAAATTTACTCCCGCACCAACACTCCATGAGACGAAAACTGACAGCTGACTGACATTTCTCAGTAGGTTATGCAGCCGCACATAAACGTTCTTTCCCACGCGCAATCACAGTTTCTTACAATAACCTTCTTAAATCAGTCGTATTTTACACATTCCTTGCAATGACGTAAGCTTGTCCAAAAGTAGATTCATTTACAATTTTTATTAAATCTCCGTCCGGTAATTAATTCAATAGTGTATTAATCTAATATAATCCAATTCCGTGATGAAATAATATATATTTTTCAATCTTTCCACGAACTAATCTTTCATGCTTCCTTTTTAAATTTTTGCTTGCAACACTTGAATTTTGGTGGGAAGGTGAACGGGGGTTTGTTAAATAGTACGTCAAGTACGTGCTATTTAAAATAATGGGTTAAAAAAATATATTTAGTAAATAGAGATATTTACTATATCTTTAAAAGCGAAGCTACCAGGCTTTAGTAAGGATTTTTTGTAGCGGTGTTCACTGTTCTCAAGAATCTTGTGATCAAGAATTTTAATCACATATAGGTAAGTATCGAGATCTCGTTAAAGGTCTGTGATTTTAATATTTTTTTTCTTAACAAAACCCAGTTAATATTGACTAATAATAATAAGTATAGGTAGGTATTTATTAATTACTACACTAAGGTACTACTTTTTTTGTAAGTTATTTATCCCGCACACAGTTTGTAATGTTGCATTACAAACTACTAGCGCTCGCCCGCGGTTTCACCCGCGTGGTTCACGTTCTCTTGGGAATATCGGGATAAAAAGCCAGCCAGCCTATCTTCTATCTGTGTGGCTCATCAAAATCGAGTCAGTAAGTAGTCAAACTGGTACTTTCGCATTTATAACATATTAGTTGTATGATTAGACCACGACGGAGCGGACTCACGAAACTCAGGAAAATACTTTGTTACCCTTTTATTAATACAAGTATAAGTAGGTAATATGGCCTCCTGACCACTGGTCATCAATAGATTACTATTAAGCGTAAGAAGGTAAGAACAAGACTCGCTTGCCTAGATACCACCTAGGAACTTACTCATGACTTGAAGAACCCTAATTTTGTGACCTAAGTCTGTGTTTCCTGACACTTACTATGTGTCAGGAAACACAGACTTAGGTCACAAAATCGAAGTACTACATAATTGCGAAGGATACAATCACACCCATTTGCACTAAACTTAATCTATCTTAATCCTAAAAAAAAATGTTTTGCACTTACCTTTTAAAAATGTCTTATATTCAGTACTTAAGCCTATTCTTAACTTAGGGGCCCAATAAATGTCCTAAGTTAGATAATAATAGCCTTAGACCATTCATACGTTTAGTGCAAATGTGTGTAAAGCTATTCTGAAAGCTTAGGTTGGTGCGGTGCATTGATAATAAGTAAAACATCATTGGTGCGAATGTTGCGGCGCGGTTTTATTATAGAAGGGTATAACACAGGATGGTAAGATAAAGACTTAGCTACTTACTTACCTTTAATTCCGTCGTCTACGGTAAGCAGAAAACATATAAAAAGGTGTTAGTTGATAAAGACTTACATAGATTATTTTATTTTACTTTTACAATTGATCATTTTGAAGATCATTTGAATAAACAAGTATGGATTTGCCAATAATCTATTCTATGAGTCGTTATTTCTTTGGTACGGAAATTACGTTTGTCATCGCGCATTTTTAAGCTATGATGGATGATGCACCAGCACCACTGATGCGCTTTATGAATGACCCGCACTTCTTTACGTCATCGTCATCAAGACACAAAGAAATAACGTCACAACACAAGCTTCAAAGTTGAGGACGGACGAACGTCATTCACACACAGTAAGCTCACCTGACGATCATGTCATAGGTGTTATTATGCAATTCAACAGAACAATTCCTATTGTTATCTTACATTAAATGGGCTTACTCTTTACCCCGATCTGGCCGAAGGGCGTAGATGAGGTCTAAGATGGAGAGAGTTCGCCCAGAAGAAGCCTGTTCACTTGAACCTTGAAGAGATTTGGGTTGTATGTGCTCGGAAAAATAACTATCCTCATAGCAATAATAGAGATCGTATAAATAGCAAATTTTACGGATTTGGACAACAGCTAAAGTCACTGCAAACGCCTAGAGTGGTGAGAATCAAGTCAAGTGGGATAATGGACCGGCCACACTGCGATGCCAGAAGGCAATAATCTTTGTGTTAACGACTCCTACATTGAAGGCCGTGAAGCCAAAAAAGACAAAGTAAGATGACATCAAGAAGGTGGCGGGAAGCAACTGAACTTTAACCGCCCAAAACAGGGACTTAGGCCTATACTCATTGGTTGAATAAAAGAGAGAAGAGCCGTAACAGGACATCAACCTTGCTTGACCCAAATCGGAGCGGTTTGGAGGAGTTCAGTGGCGCAGTGGTTCACGCGCTCGGCCTGCGATTACTTTTCCGGATAATTAGCCCACAGTTTATTCACATGAGCTTAGATTTAATATATTTATATAGATTTAATATATTTCTATAGAGGTTTAATATTGTATATTATTATTTTATTTATTTATTATTATTAGTTTTCTCGACGTTCGGTCACCTTTGCTGTGGTAACGGAACTTACTTTTTGTTTTTACAAAATCGAAATATAAAATAATAATATAGAATTTTACATATATTTTAAGTCTTATCTCTATTCTTCAACAATCCAATTCTACCTTCTTTTCACTTTTACGGTTCCGTAGCCTAATGGCAAAAAAAGGAACCCTTATAGATTCGTCATGTCCGATGTATGTCGATCACAGCCACTTTATTTCGAAACTATGAGGATTACACATTTGAAACTTGGTAGGTAGATGTATTCTCTAAACCGCTTTACGGTTTTTACACAAAAATAAAAAAATATATATATTAAGGGGGGGCTTATGGTACTCCCCATACGAAATGAAACTGATTTTTATTTTCATCAAACCTATACGTGTGGGGTATCTTTAGATAGGTCTTTAAAAATTACATGGAGGTTCCTAAGACTGTTTTTTACCAAAGTAAACCGTTTCAAAGATATACACTTCCAAAGTGGTAAAAAGTGTGCCCCCCTCTGCAACTTTTAAAATAAGAAATTGAAAAATAAAAAAATATATACCTATATGCTGTAGATCTTGATAAAAACTTTCAACGATGAATTAGTTTGAACGAAATATATTTAGCATTTTCAATACCTTTGAACACTAACAAAATCACGGGTTGGTTGCGCCGGTATACAATTCAAATGGCAATACTGGCCGGCAGATGAAAAGTGCTTTGTGTTTTCTAATGGCCGCTCGCGCGTGTGCCGATTTATTTATCAAGATAGTGGCCTAATCGCTTAGAACTCTTTAGACAATAATATTTTCTATAAGTACTTTAAAGGATTCTGAGCGATTAGAAACAGTTTGTTCATAATAATATTACTATGGCTACTTCGATCCGTCAATAATCTTCTTCGGCATGGAGATTCACATATGACGGAAATAAATCGGAAGACGGAAAACGGAAAACGGATGCAATCACGAATTCGGATCGGCCGTAGTGCGTAAGCGCTCAAGTGAGCATTAGAACATACCAGTAAATCTACATCATGCTTTGCTATTTTAGCCATTTTTCGACTAGTTTTCTACTGACTGGCCTTGCGGCTAAGGGGGGTCAACGAGCCCACTATATTTGCCGTGCCGCACCGAATTTTCAACTATGAAATGCTGTAATTGAAAATAGATAATCGGATTTCCCCTGACATAACAAGGGACATAACAACAAGTGTTTCATCCGGATACTATTTGAAAACCCCGCCCGCACGTGGATAAATCCGGGGAAATCCGAATGGATGGCAGCCCTATTCGGAAGGTAACGTGCCTTCCGTTGGTCACCGTTGTATTTGCAGTCGTTAAAACCCAACAATCCGCATTGGGCCCACGTGGTGAATCATGACTCATGGTGGCCCAGTCTCCTTATCTAGCCATAAGGAAGGCCAGCGCGCGGCGCCCCAGCAGTGGGGACATAAAAATGGCTGATGACGAAATATTTCTTTACAACTAGCGGTTTATAAAATGTGTGCGTATGGGATGATGACTGAAGGGAACGATGGGCTATTTTCGTTCAAGTTTGTGAAATGGCGTTCACCTCCTGGCTGCGGTATAAATATAGGTACTAAATGTTTCTTCATACATCGGTAGTTCATATTTGAGTCGCAAATCTCAACAACAATAACCGGCTTGGTGTGATTTGTCTCTCCATTCATAATGCAATTATTTTTAAATAAATTATAAAATTGGAAAAAAACGATTGTCTTGTCTGAGCAAATCTAACCTTTGATAAAAAAAGATTATTGAACCTACAAACTCTGTGCTGTAAACTTGGAATAACGGCTGTTAACCGCAGATCGCACCGCAAATCCGTCCGAATGATTTTTTTTAAAGATAATGATGAATGCCAAAGCCCAAGGTACCCAATTATTTAACAATTATACACAATTATAACTATTTACTTGTTTAAAACAACTTGTTTTGATATGTGAAACTCCCAGAATATAAATCGTACCAAAACAATTCGCCTGGCTGAAAATGTAACTCCTACGCAGTTGATCTAACGAAAACTTTTGGAAAATCTAAATCGTAAGATAATAATGCATTAAGGAAAAATATATACTGCCTTGTCTTGATGAAAATATACAACAATGCGCAATGATTGAAAGAGTCTGTTTTTTTTATGAATGAGGGGAGACTCTTAGCCTCCATCATACCTGATGTTAAGTATTGATAAGGCTGAAGATGGAAGCGAGCCTCTCCCGGAATCCTCAATCACTGAGGAACTGGCTATCTTATCTCTAACTGCCGGAACACAACAATGCTGAAAACATTGATATTATGGCGTCAGACTTGACAAGATGGTGGTAGCTAGCAAGTGACGATGAAAATTAAGTTAGCTAGAACGATACATTATCAAAAAACAAAAACCCGATCTACAAATTACATTTCCTTATATTATGTATGATAAAGGAAAAAACTATATTAAACCAACACCAAGCAGCAATGTTTTTTTTATATTTCGTACTCTGGGAAAATTCGTATCAACCCACACAAATTCGACATAATGAGTATGAGAAAAAAACTAACGGCTTCTTGAATCCAAAATCTCACGAGACCGAATATAGTAAAGTACGTCATCATGAATCAGAACTTCAACGCTGGGCCGAAGACATTATAATGCCTGCTTAGTCATTAAGGAAAACTAAATGACTAAGTTTTATAACGGCAATTAAAACACTGAGAGGGGTCTTGCTTGCAAATAATACAAAAATAGCAACTTCAAAATTAAAGTTGACATTTATGTTGATTAAGTATTAAATATCTTTGCAAACGAATGTGTGCTCTATCGTTATTATAATTAACAAAGTCGGAAAGTGAGGTCTTTGTCTTCATTTGTTAAGTTAACCCAGAGTATGTTTCTTTATCCTTATCATCTCCAACTTCTCAAACGATGATTGGACCTTGGGGGAGAACAATTTAATCATCATTTTGACTGTATCCTAATTTATTTGGGGTTGGTGCTCGGTGCAGTACCTTCTTCACCGTCATCTCATCATTCACGCCCTTCCTTTCATATTATTATGCACATCTTCTCGTCTCTTCCTCTTTTCGCAACATTAAAATCTTGGGAGGCAACTAGGAGATTTTTTTAATGAACGAAGACACTTAGCCCTCATCAATACCTGATGTTAAGTATTGATAAGGCTGAAGATGGAAGCGAGCCTCTCCCGGAATCCTCAGCCACTGAGGAACTGGGTATCTTATCTCTTACTGCCGGAACACAACAATGCTGAAAACATTGTTGTTATGGCGTCAGACTTAGATATGTGGTGATAGCTAGCCAGGCGGACTTACAACAAGTCCTACCACCAAAAATGAATGCATGCGCAATTTCGAGCGATTGCTAGTGTTATATAAAGTATAGATACAATGGTAGTCTATTTTTAGTAATGTTAGATTCAAACGTTGAAGATTTAATAGTTTCGCGGTGCAGCTTCCTACAATCTTCCTAGATCGTAAACATTTTAGAACATTTCTGGTGCCAAAACTGTTAAATTTAAAAGTGTGCGAGTGATCACTTGTAATTAAACTTTGTTTAATATTTTTGTTTAAAAATGGAAAAGAATTTCTTGTTATATTTATTTATTGTTAGGTAAGTAAGGTCCGGTCACGAAATCATAAGCTTCGTAACTCCAGCGAATGCTTAAAATTTAAAAAAGTAGCAATGAAACATATTCTTATATTCGAAAGGTTGACATTTTTATATGCTCAGTCTTGTTTAACTGCTTTTTGTCGGTCAGCATCTCCTTATAAGAACTTACTCTTTTGTCTGTTGATTCTAGGTGAAGGTAAAAATCACAATACTTATGCAGATACACTGATATCAAAGAGTCTACCTTTGTATTTTGGCACTAATAAAATAAAATATCTATTTGCAGCACAGCAGCTACTGTAGCTATAGATAGAGTTCGACCCTTGCTAGAGTCCTTGGAGATAATTGTTGAAATTTGAATTTTAGATAAATAATAGATATCCTTGCAAAGACAATCTTTAATATTTTATTATATTTAACCTGGCTACACCTGAACTAAATTGCATTATGTGTTTATTTATAATTTTATAGTATAAACTTATTTAAAGAGGACGCCCTTTTTGCTTAATTTATTTACTTATGTACCTAATTTTTGAGCACGCCTTTTTTGCTTTGTTTATTTACTTATGTAGGTAGGTACCTAATTTTCTCTTAATAAAATGTGTCTGTTGTAGTAAGAATTGGTATTGTAGTCGTGTTTACTAAATTAGTAAAATTACTTACTTCACGCTAAATTCCGTTAGTGCTGATTGATCAGGCATGATTACTAATGAGCTTTATGTTTGTAGGTATGTATTTCTTATTTGTTTTGAAAGTTATCTGAACATTATTTTACTTATCACATGTTGTAAATGCCAAAGAGTGCAATCGATGTAATAGTTATCTTGAAATTATCTGATACATTTATCTTATCGCAATTGTTGTACCAATAATTTTTCTTATCATGAAATTGTTACCTACATATTAATGCTAAATTGCTGCATGTGATAAACATAATATTTTTTTATTTTATTAAGTGTTTGGTTATAAGCTCTGTAATTTATTACCCGTGATATTTATCAACTTTATTTTTTACTAACGTTACCTCAGCCTTGCAAATAGAGCTTGGACGAATTTCGTCCAAGAAATAGAGGGGTTAGCAGTTAAAAACCTAAACTGTTTTTTTTTTACAATCACGTTGCAGAATTTGTGGGGGTCTGTTGTGAATTGTGAATACTTGACATCTGACTCTATCAAGGACAATTTTGATAATGATTATGATTAAAAAGAAACATAATTAATTACTTGTGGTACTTACCACTGCCTGCACATCAACAGAAGCGCAAACTTCTTCCACCACCTCCTCAACAGCCCCACTCTCATATTCATCAGCTGGCAAAGCCGGGTACAATCTTCCCGTGGTCCTGAACGTGCTGTCATCTTCACTAGGCAATGTTGGGTACAAGCTTCCATTCCCAATTAGAGGTTCCTCGTCCGTGCTCCCTTTGCCTTGTTCGTGTTTCAAAAAACCGCGAACAGCTGACGCCGCGCTCCCGCCTCTATGCCAACCCCAGCCGTTGGCGCGAAAATTCTTCGGGTAATACGTAATCAGAGACATGTTTTGTCACAAACTCGCGAATAATCTGTGTACGGAACAGACGTGCGCTCAAGACGGAGCGCGGGAACTGTATGTTTATTTATTTATCTGAAACAAGGATTTCGTTTATGTAGTGAAATGTGTTGATTCACTTTTACTCGCGAATGGTTTTCGGCTATCGTCGGCGCCGGCCAGTGTTTTAACCGAATGAGTCATTGATCAACAGAAGCGGACACGTTTGCCAATTGACCTTGCAATTTTTATCACCAAACACCGGTTTCTGTAAAAGGCAGATACCTAAGCCAAAAAGAACTTTATTTTCATCGGAATAGGAAACTGACTGATTAGATAACTTTTGAACAAGAATGCAATTATGTAATTTATTTGAACTAGGTATAGGTAGTCTGATTTTTAATTCGACGGAATTCTGACAGCGATCGATCGTGTTTTTTGTCATCTTACATCATAACATAACATAAACCTTTTCCGTAATGTACGTTTTATATGTATTAGTTACCCTAAAAGAATATCAATAAACAAAAAAAACTATAAATAAATATGAATATGACGAAATAAAATATTGTTTCTTTTGTTTATTTTCAAAGGTTGAATGGGAAAAAAATAATAAAAAAATACTTAACATAATTTTAATATCAAATATTAATATATTTTTTATCAAAGATTTGGCTTCTTACTATTTTATCAGTTACAAGTGCAAATGATTTTAAATAAAACTGTATTTTTTACTGATGTAAGTATTCACCACCAAAAAAACAATATTTACAGTTTATTTATAACAAACAACAAAAATATTTATTTATGGATTTTGTCCCATAGATTTGTGACTTATGTATCTTCAGGGTTCAAGTTAAAGGATATACACTCATTTGCAAAAAAAACGGGCGGTTTTGATTTTCATTCATCTTTAAAAATATACAATACCAAAAAGGTTTCAATCGTTTGTACACGTTACTGGCCGGTTTTAAAAATGCTGTGGTGCTAAATTCAAATTTTCATTTGATGCTCATTTTTACAGAAAATACCCTTTTTATTTTATCCTACATTTTTGGCGCGAAGTTCCAGAAGTTAACATCGACTTTCATAAGATTAATTTCATATCCTTGACTGTCAAAGCTTTATTTATTGCTGTTTGGCTGTATCAAAAATGGTAGATAAAGTGGTAAAAGCTACCAAAATTATCGCGCTGCTTGAAGAGGGTTGCAGCCAATGTTTCGTGGCTAGGAGGCTAAATGTTAATCGCTCGACAGTCCAAAGGACCTGGCAGCGATATCAGAAGACTGGTTCCGTCGAGAGAAGGCCTGGTTCTGGAAGAAAACCATGTACCCAACCACGGGATGATCGTTTTCTTGTTAGTCGCGCATTGAGAAATCGCAAATCTTCGTATGTGGATCTTAAGAACAACCTCCAAGAAGTAAGAAATGTGCATATTAGTCTATGGACGGTCAGAAGGAGAGTCACCGCCCGGCCCGCGGCCCCAAATTACTCCGTGAGCACAGAGTTCACAGGCTTAGGTTCGCTAGAAATTGTGAATCATGGACTCAAGAAGATTGGAATAGGGTTTTGTTCTCTGATGAAGCCAGGATATCTCTGTTCGGTGAAGATCGACGTCGGCGAGTGCTAAGAAGACAAGGAGAACGCTTTGCAGAGGCATGTTTCGAAGAAATCACACCTTATGGTGGGGGCTCTGTTATGTTTTGGGCAGGAATAAATTCAATGGATCGTACAGAGTTAGTCTTCATTGAAAACAGCTCACTGACTAGGCATCGATACATAACGGAAGTTCCAATTCCTCATGCACAACCCGCATTGGCCGCTCTAGGTGAAGACTCGATTTTTATGGACGACAATGCTCGTGCCCACCGATCCCGCGATGTTAATGCGTATGTGCAAGAGGTCGGCATTCGTCGTTTGGATTGGCCAGCTCGAAGTCCCGACCTCAATCCCATAGAGCATGTCTGGGACGTTCTGAAACGGCGTGTGAGATCAGTACACCCGGCTTCGCAGACCATCAGAGAGCTGAAGAATGTGATTACTGCGGAGTGGGAACGTATTCCGCAATTCCGGGATATACTCGCTAGCATGCCCAGACGAATTCAAGCTGTGATTTTAGCTAGAGGGGGTCACACTCGATACTAAACATTATCTGCTTTTACTTTATTAAAGAAAAACAAACAAAAAAAACTTTTATTTTTACTTCATTAGTATATGCACTACTAGCGAACATACACTACTAGCGAGGTAATAGCATTATTTCCCATAAATTGTATCTAAATTTTATGAAATACTGATGAAAACGATTATTTTCTTATTAATTTACCAAATTGTGAGGATAAAACTACCATAAAACTACCTATAATTATCAAACAAAGCAATATTAACATTTGAAATGGTTCATTGCTTAGGTGCCCGTTTTTTTTTGCAAATGAGTTTATTTACCTTAATGATTGTTGTTGTAACTTTCATAATTTGATCTAAAAAAACAATTTTTAAGTCCTAGTTTTTATAAGAAACCTTAAAGTAAACAAAGTTGTTTTTTATTTCACTTAAGTTCATATGCCTTCCGGTTTTGTCGGGACCGTTTATTTAAGGCTGGGAATACACGTCAGATTTTTCTATCCGATAGTCTGATCATACAATTTGAAGGCGCTCGTGCTATAGGTACATTTGTTTGCATAGGTGTACGTAATACACATCCGATCCGATAGTAGGATTGGACGTCCGAGTCGGAAAGAACGCTACGCGTTTACGATTTTATTGTCTTATCCAATTGTCTGAAGGGTGCTGTACTGTATGCATAATTCAGTACAGAGACGAAATAGACGTCCGATTCTCCTCCCGATTGCCAGTTGACTTTCTAGCGCTTATTATTTTACTCTTTGGACTGAGTTTAGAAAAAGTTAGACGTGTATTGAGTGAATCCGATCAGACAATCGGAAGCAAAATCGGACCTCTATTGCAAGCTTAACACACACTTCGGAACTGTCAGAACTCAGTCGAATTAAAAATCTACTATGATTATAGTAGATATAGTAAGATATATATATATATATATATATATATATATATATATATATATATATATATATATATATATATATATTGCAATCAAAGATGTATATTTTAGTATCACGAATATCACGATTAAGTTTTGAAGTTTTAGATCGTCTGTTTTTTTTTTGTAAGCATATTATTCTAGACTACTCTACCTAGTCTACCAACCAACACTGATCAATATAGTTTTGGCAGACAGATAACTTTTGCTCAGGGCTCAGGGGAAGGGGGTGATGAATACTTAATGAACTGAAGTAAATGTGCGGAGAACAGCTTTTATCTAGAGACAGGAAAGATTCGTATATTTTAAGTACCTACTTAATTAATTTCATTCCTTGCATTCGTTGATTTGAGACTTGAGATCTACTAGTGTTTGTCAGCTAACTTTCACACCACGCCTACAGATGAAAATTTGGCAAAGAGTTATCTCTAATTTAAGTAGGTACCTATAGTCGGGGGAACTTCCCGGTTGACTAGTAGAGTTTTTTAAGGAGCGTTATTCAAAAAAGGTAATAGATTTGTAGAAAGCATTTATATCACAAAATAATAGACCATTAATAGGTATTTCGTTTGAATAATAAATAATTTATTTAATTATCACATTTCGTTCTCAATGTTGGACTTACCTCACAGTAACAACAACAACTTCGAGTGTAATGTTCCCAACGTGAATTGGAGTGGGACTGGTGCAACATGGGAATTCGACATGATTTTCGGTCTCATCCATGTTCATCCTTAGACCCACTCTTTGGGAAGCACTATGGAGATCTTCGACCATAGACTTTTTCTAACTTTAAAAATTGTGAAATAAAAAACATTTTATAAAAAAAATCAACTTTAAAAATCAAAAAGTAAAACTAAACCTTGTGCAGTCGTCGATGCCAGTCAAGAAATTCTACATTGTACTTACTTCTTTTTCTAAACTAAATTCTAGCCTATAAGTTTTTAACACTGTAATGTTTTGATTATTGAATAAATTATTTATTATTATTATATTTATTATTCTACTACTTTTATTTTTCTTACCTTGGCTAGCACCGACTAAAAATAGTTATTTGTTATGCAAGGCTGGAAAGTTGGTTATTTAGCGGCGAGTTACCTCTATTGAAAGCTGAGCAAGGGAAGTATACTAGGATTTAACCACGAGCGTAGCAAGGGGTTCAAAGATTGAATCCTGAGCGAAGCGAGGATTTCAAAGGTACAAGACGCTAAAAACTTTTCTGGCGAGCTTAACACACAATTTTTCACCTCACAACAGCGAGGAATATTTTATGGTTGTTTCCGCGGTCAACTTCCGGTAAAAAATTCTTTAAACATAAAGTTTATTCTAAATATACCTTATTATCGTTGTTTTAATGACATAAAAAACTAAAATAATAAAAAAGGGAGTATTATAGTTAATTCAAAGTTATTTAAAGTAGGAATATATAGTTACATAAAAATAACAATAAAAACGATTCCGTAAATGTTGACACTGACATGACATGAGGTACAAGACAAAGACAATGACAATAAAAATAAAGATTTGTCACGTTCCAAAATCCAATCATAGGTTGTGAAATCTCGCTCATCCTAATATATACATTTTTTTAATAACAAATAGTTTAAACTTATTTTTATTGTTTTTATGATTCAATGAACTAAAATAATATAATAAAACCAAAACGGAGTATTATAATTAATTTAAAACTATTTGAAATAAGAATAAAGTGTAACAAAAAGTCAAGGGAAACGATAACTTTTCCTTATTTCTGCGTAATCTAGATTCAGTACTTTAGAAGAAAAGTACAATTTTCCTTATCTCGATTCTTTCACTGTATTTTTTTCCGGAATGGACACTTGCCAATTTTATTTTATTTGATACACGTTGATGCATTTTAATTTATTACAAGGGTAGGTAGATAGGTACCTATATTTTATTTGTAAATTCACTATCACCATCCTCTTCATTATTATCTGCAGCGATTTTTTTATTTTTGTATCGATCATTTTGATGCCACCTTGGTGCCGGATATCGTACCGTCCAAATTTGTATAAAATGTACTCCAATCTTTACGTACATGACCTATATAAACGCAATAACTTGACCAAGCCCTAGGGCACTCCTAAGTGCGTACCTACTCGCGTCACCATTTGACCTCTTTTCCGGTTTTTTTTAATTAGTGAGAAAGTACAGCGAGTTAGGGGCGGTTTTACAAGGTAATGAATGTTGTCATTAGAGGAAAGGTTATTTATGAGCTAATTTATCATGTAAGTATTCACAAACCTACTTCAATAATATTAGAATAACAAGAACTAACGTTTTGCATTCTACATTAAGGACGTAGCGTCTTGAAACATTGTCATCCCAGGAGATTTTGACCTAAATTAGGTGTTTCTTTATAAGATTAACATATAGTTTTTAGACTGCCCTGCTGACCCTTGAAGTTGGTTTTTGTATTTTTATAAAAAGTTTTTTATTTCACAATTTTAAAACATCACAAAGTTAGGATAAGTCCCGTACTTCGGTTTGACTCAAACTATTAGTGTAGGTAGGCAACTACTAGTTTGAGTCAAACCGTTTGGGTCAAACCGCTTGACCGATAAGCAGCGTTATCTAGTGAACTTTATTGCCATCTAGTTTGGGTCAAACCGCTTGACCGATAATCAGCGCCATCTAGTGAACTTTATTGCCATCTAGTTTGGGTCAAACCGCTTGACCGATAAGCAGCGCCATCTAGTGAATTTTATTGCCATCTAGTTTGGGTCAAACCGCTTGACCGATAAGCAGCGCCATCTAGTGAACTTTATTGCCATCTTGCGGTTTTTACAACAGTATTTTTGAGATTTCCTGAAAAATACTGAACTGATTTCGAAATTTTAGAAAATGGGACCCATTTGGGAACACACCTGATCTAATAACGTTTGAATCATTACAACCGGTCCAGCCGTCTTCGAGTAATCGATGTACAATCGGGGAACTTCCCGGTTGACCAGTAGAGTTTATTTGGGAAACGTTTTCTCGGAAAGTACTTAGCGTAAAGAAATATTTTTCTATTCAAATTAAATACCTATTAATATTCTATATAACTATGTCATTCATACAAACACCATGAAAAACAAAGTTATTTTTGCAGACGAAAAAATATTGTGGCGTTGTAGGTAGGTATTTAATATAATAATAATAATAATAGAAAATTTGTTGCACATGATACAAAAACAAACACAAACAGAGAAAATGACAAAAAAGAGGAACACACAATAGGCGACCTTATTGCTACATAGCATTCTCTTCCAGGCAACCTTGGGCGAGAGACGGAACCCTTCATGTGCGAGTTCGACTCGCACTTGGCCGATTTTTTACTTTTCTACAAAGTAGTTGCGTTGTGCCGAATGAATTTTAGGAAAAGTAAAAACAAACTAGATATATTTAAAAAAAAATACGTATCTGCCATTTGAATAGTTTGCACGGTCTGATTAAAAATCCCGATGTAAAAAATAAACACGTAATAAAGTAAGTTTACGAGCCCGATGGCTCAATGGTGGTCCACCTACTGCGTCAGTGGTCGCGAGTCGATCCCCACCATGCGCTCACAAAATTGCAGTAAATTAATTCTTGTGTAGAGTAGGTTGCCAGATGCAGACTTATAATTTACGGGACAATACTAAAAAAAAAAAGAAAAAAAGGACGGCCAATAACAAAAATATTGCAAAATTATAGTAAGGTCGGTTAGGCGGGCGCTTGTAGTTTGTGGCTGCAAGTACTTAGTCCGCACGCACCCGTGGTGTCGTAACTTTGTGGGAAAAAACTAGCATTCGTGAATTTCGGGACAATATAGTGTTATTACTGGACACGGGACCACATGCAAAATTTCGGGACTATCCCGGAATTCCCGGCCATCTGGCAATCTAAGTGTAGAGGCAGGATGCGATCCGATCAGTCACATAATAAAGGCACAATCTCACGACACTTTGTTTCAAGGCCGAAAACAAAAACAGATGTTGTTTATTTTGTATAGGTCACCACAAAAGCGAAGTTTGTGCGAATTTGACAGGAATCGGTGAATAAAGAGCTAACGCAAAGTAATATTGACTGAAATCTGTTAGTTATAAAGCCAAAATGGTATTGTTCCTTTAAGTATTTCATGAGGAAAATGTTGAGAAATTGCCTAGCCTTTATTTATTTAACTCTAAACAAAAAAAAACACTTACCACTTACTCGCGTCTGGCCACATACAGATCACACACAGACTACCGAGATAAGATCATGATTTTGCGAGAAAGATTTAACATCAAAATCGCGTTTTAAAGAAAAATTAACTAAAATACGAATTATTACTAAAACGACATTTTGTTGATTCAATCAATACAAATAACAATTAGACTTTCTAATATTCGTATTGTTTTAATAATAGGCACTCGTTTCTGAACGTAGCGCTGATGTCACTTTTAAAGAATTGAGTTGTGTATAAGGCTAGGCGTATGTTAAGATACGCATACTAGGTATGAGATATACTGAAAGTATTAATATTAATAATATTCTATTAATTTCTTCCCATTATTTAAATAAGAGTGCCTGAAATACTTCAGTTGTCATGCAATTCTATTGTAAATCTATGAATAATTTATCCTCCTAAAAGTTTTAAAAATAAAATACATAAAAATCTAAATACTTTACAAGATGAGAACTGATATCTGCGTGGGCGCGCGATTCTAACCGTTTCAACTGCACGGCCATGGCTTTTAAGATCTATAGGTCGTGAACTACAAACAAACTTTAGGGCTTTACTCAAACTTTCTATAAATTTTTCGAAATCGTATCTATGATTAGCAAAAAGAATGGGACCTCTGAGAAGCTCCGTTTCTGAGATTCCTGTTTTCGCGCGGTTGTCACCGTTTCAACTGCGCGGACATGACTTTAAAGAACTATAGGTCGTAAAGTACATACTATAAGGCTCTATTAAGACTTTCTACAATTTCTGCGAAATCATATCAGTGATTTACAAAAAGAATGAGATCTCTATGTAGCTCCCGTTTCTGATATCTGCGTGGCAGAGCGGTTCTCGACGTTTCGACTGCGCGGCCACGGTTAACCCTTTATAACTTTTTGAATATCGGTTCTGCAATTTTTATTTTATTTTTGTTTATTGAAAACCAACCAGTGTTACAGATATATTAACAAAAATTGTGTACACTGTTTAGTAAGACCAATTAAAGAACAAAAACACAACGACATAAAAATAGTAAACAAAACATTGTGTGCGAAATAAAATATTTTTTTTCAATAAAAAATTTATTATTATTTAAAAAAAACTAAATATAAAATTAGTTAATACAATAGATTGAGTTAAACAATATTTTAATGATGCTTCTGTTGATCTTTTATCAGCATCATAATTTTTTTTTTTAATTTAAATTAGTGGTTAAATCTAAGTATTTAAATTTTACCACAGAATACATAATTGTACAAGTACAGAATGTTTACTTCGCAACTCCAATCAAATAAATATCTAGTCTAGCTCACGACGCAATAAAGTCCAATTCACGTCGCACTGCGCTAAATGCCTAGCACTATATTCTTTCTTATTCTATTCTTATTCACCTACAGTTTGCGTCTCTTTCTATTATCGCGTAACTCGTCTGACGCAGCTAGGGTTGCCTCTTTGTGATTTACTTATAGATAGACTTTGTGTAGGCATGTGCATAGTTTGATCAAAAGGTATATTAATGGTTAATACCTATCAAAAGCAAAAAATAATAATAACAAACCTACCTAAAGTACCTACCTACTTCTTTAACCTAAAATTATAGCGATATGGCATACATTAGTGCGTACTTTGATTATGAAATTGAATATTATTTCAATATTTATGTGTTTATGTAGGTAGGTTGCGTGTTAAATCGGAATGACATATTACGAGACCCCTTGAGGCGCCCCAATGAAGCGCACCCAAAATGTTCCTCGAAACACACCTTTTAGGTGTGCTAACGATATCAACTACTCCTAAAAGGTGCGCTTCGAGGGATATCTGTTAATATGGAGTTGTTCTTCCTACTTATTGTCGTAATCTAAGTAAGTAGGGACCTATTTAAATATTAACCTACCTAATCATTGACCTATATTATTTGAAATCATTGTACATAAAAAATAAACCTAACATGAATGAGAATTTCATAATAGTAATAACCACTTTAAAGTAAAGGTAAGTCCTTTCATCGTACTTAGACAACTTAAAAAACATGAGACTAATTGCTTTTTTCTAGTATATTTTCTTGTTAAATATTTGTGAAATTAAAAAAGTTAACTTTGAATCGCGATCCATGTTTAAGTAATTATAAACACTGCACAATATGTGCTAGTTTTTTTTTCATTTTTCCATTTTAAATTTTACTGATTTCAAGCTAGTTAGCTACAGAAAGTAGGTGACGAACAAAACTCGCGCGAGCGTCACTGCTCGCTCGTGCGTGAGTCACTACTAGATTAGCAACGCCGGAGTTGCCGCCGCGCGTAGGTACGTTTTCGAGCTTATACGGGGAGTGAAACAGGCCTGTTTTTACTATAATGTTTATTTATTAAAGTTAAAAACTTTATAAGTATATTATGTCTTAATTTTAATTTGTATTATATCTATCCATATATCCAATGTGTTCATGCATTACAACAATAATACCTACAAGGATAAACCGGACAGTGAGGCAGGATACCAAAACCTGTAACAGCTACTATACGATTTGGGACCTTCGATTATTTAGCAGTAAACAAATCCTTATTAGTATAATTGAATTAAACGTATGACTTATTGATCAGCAAAGCAGACACAGCTTTTTTGAAAGCTGGCTTAGACAATGTAAAAAGATCAAGGTCACTGAATTTCTCATTATACAACATAGCAAATCGTGATAGTGGAATATTCTTAGCATAGTTTGTAGAGCATGAAGGTACGGGTATAGCACAGGTAGGGTTTTCTGTATTAGTTTTCTAAAAATTCCTTCGTAATGTTGACATAGTCGTTTTTTTTCTTTGACACTGTGGCCGAGCAGTCGAAACGGACACAATACTCTACTAGTCCAATAGTTTGAAAAATAATTTGTGTGATACTTTATTCATAATTATCATAGGTCGAGACCATCGTTTTAAAATGACATGTCTTATGTATTTTATAATCCTTAAGCAGCCTTCTAAAATGTATAATTTCTATCGGTACAAAAGACATTATTTTGTTTAAATACATATTGCATGTAACCGATACTGCTCTTTTAAGGAATACGCAATGACTGTCTGCCTTCACTAGAGGTCGGTAAATAAAAAAGTTACTGTCACTGTCACTTAGCACCATCTGATATGTCAATGTCACATTCGTTTACATTACATTTTAATTATTTTCAATTCAACCACGTGCTGTTTGAACTAAAATAATAAAATGAAAGTACTTTCTGAGGAACGAACGAAAATTCTATTCAAAAAACTGACAGGATAGTAAGCATTATAGCATTTAGTTACTCGTTTGGATATTACATGTACAAAGTTTTGAGACTTCGAAATTAAGTGTTGGGTTAGATTCGATTTCTTATCGAGTTCAGTGAATTGAAGACGTTTTATTTTTGTTTTCAGTATTGGAGTCAATGTTAAGTTGCTGATAGACCGACCTGATGGCACATATTGCTTCAGAGAGAAGAAAGACCGAGTGTATTATATATCTGAACGCCTGTTACAATTAGCTCAAACGGTTAAACCAGAACATCTAATATCAGCTGGAACATGCTTCGGGAAGTTCACAAAGACTAATAAATTCAGATTACACATAACAGCATTGACGTATATTGCACCTTATGCTCCGTTCAAGATTTGGGTTAAGCCTTCTGCAGATCAACACTTTCTTTATGGTCATCATGTGATGAAAAGTGGTAAGTAACCATTTACTAAATTATTATTTATGAAAGAGGTTAACCCTGAGTTTCTATAACTTATTTACGGATTGTTTTGGCTACAAATAGTTAAATTTTGACATTTCTTCTATGGAAAAGTATGTCAAAATGTAAATGTCATATGTTTTTATCCGGAAATTAAAAGAAATATGTGAATGTAGCTGTAGTTACTTATTTATTGTATTACAGCATGTTTTATTTCAATTCCAGGACTTGGCCGGATAACAGAAAACACACCGAAGAACCAAGGTGTAGTTATATATACAATGTCTGATGTTCCTATTGGGTTCGGAGTAACATCAAGAACAACAACAGATTGTAGACATGCTGATCCGCTAGCGACAATCGCATTCCACCAAGCTGACATAGGAGAGTACATAAGATCGGAGGATACATTGACGTAGTATTAATAAATTTGTTTTAATTTCATGTTTCTATTATTATTTCTCAATTTTCTGATCAACATGAAGCAACTTTACTACAGCGAGCTTATGGAAAGAATATTTGTAAACAAATTGCCCAGACTTACCCTTAAAAGATTTTTTTATTTTGTTTTACCAATATGTGGACTTCATTAATAGCTTATTTCTATTGTTAAAGTTTTGTATATCGTCCCCTTAGTGGTAAAACCGATTATCTGCACTTTTTTTTAATAAATTCTCAAATTATTGTCAAGATGGCAAGGTAATATACACCTTAACTATGTGTTAAGGTGTATATTACCTTGGTATATTACCTTGCCATCTTGACAATAATTTGAGAATTTATTATAACAAAATGTTGCAAAAAAAAAAGTGCAGATAATCGGTTTTACCACTAAGGGGACGATATAGCATAAATGAACTGAAACCTATTGTATTTGTGTGACAATTAGGAAAAATGTACAAAAGTTAGTTTACAAACATTCATTGCTCAAGATGTCTAGGATAGGTATTAATTTTGTTAGTAAAATAAAAAATATTTAGCTTTAAAAATTGTGTTTGTAGATTTCAGTGAACCATTATAATAGAAAAAGCATAAGTCCATATGAAATATTTGCTTCACATCAAGGATTGAGATCAGAAATGCTGTTTTTTTTATGGATAAGAGATTTATTAAATCTTTTAGGATATTTTGTGTGAAAAAATTAATGAAAAAGCTTGTGATTCCTCTAACTAAAGTAGATAGTAACTTAAGCATACTCTCTTAGCATAGAAATATTATTACAAAGGCTGAGAGATTGTGATTTTTTCATTGCTCAATATTAAAGCGTCACTGTTATTGAAAAATTGAAGACAATCTACTAATATCTAATAATGTGCATATGTTAGAAATTCATATACAGTGATAGAGAAGCACACAGAAATTCAAATACTTTATGGGTAAGACTTTCAAGTAAGTATTTGAGCATCTTAGGTGGTTTTTTTTTCCTAATTCTGTTTAATGTGACAGGTACTTTAAAAATATTGACTTCAAATTACAAAACAAGCCTGAAAGTACATGGGAAAGTTGTAAGTTTTGGCTTCTTCCGTTTTCCACAGAAATTCCGCCAATGTCCAGTAGTGAAAGAGACACGGTTAGAAAAGAAATATTTTTTATATAATAAAAAGTTTGCTTACATGCAATGGAGATTAACAACAGGTTCATTAAATTGCTTGAAACTTTTTTACAGTATAGCTTTTAAACATATAAAAACTGAACTGTATTTGTTTTATTCAAATACAATAAGCAGTTTGCGATTTACAACTTTTCAAACTTCAAGATTCGACTTCCTTTGCCGTGGTACCATTACAGTACAGACAGTACCATTGTTTTTTGTTGACCGTAGTACATCCTTTTTTTAGCCGTGGTACCTCCTTTTCTTGCCGTGGTACCATTAGAAAGTTTAAGTGATAGATAAGTTTAAAAAAAAAGTATATATAAAAGTATTGGAGAATTTCGACGGTGGTTCGCAAGTCTCGGTAGCTCAGCGGTTAGAGCATTGGACCGGATTTCCAAAGGTCGCAGATTCGATTCCCGTCTGAGAATTCACTTGTGGCCGAGTTAATTTTTTCCAATATTTTTCTATTTAAAATTTACCCTAAGTATAAAAATAGCATTGAAAAATGCAAAAATTACAAAATCATAAATTATTGGCAGTTGCATCTTAATCGATCGTTAAACACCTCGGGCCCAATTCTGCTAATGCTTAGTCACGATGGTATTCCAGTGGTGTTTTAATGGTAGTGTTGTTTTACACAGTTCTTGGTACAACAGTTTAAATAAACACTACTATTGAAACACCACTGAGAGACGATTATGACAAAATTTTTGCAGAATTGACCTCCTGAAAAGATGTTTCTTTCGAATGAAAGGATATTCCTAGCATTGATGTGACAACGCTGGCCTACAGCGTATTAAAAATATAAAAGTATTGGAGAATTTCGACGGTGGTTCGCAAGTCTCGGTAGCTCGGCGGTTAATTACAACTTAGTTCGTGAAATATAGCGCGTTTGATACCCGTAAAAGTTGTTTTATTTCAATGAACAGTGCGCGCCAAAACTTAAGATGTACTAACGGAATTTCTTTCATGGAACCACCTACTGGGAATAGGTTAGAGAAAAAAGGGTGGACAGGTTAGACTACTAGGAACAGCGGGGGTGTCGCGGCGTCCAGCCTCCTTTGACTGACTGACTGGCTGACGAGTGACAGACTTACATATTACGAATGACAGACACCTATGGCTATGACAGAGGACAGAACGGACAGATGACGATCGACGACCTGACAAAACGGTGTTTTACCAAGCTGCGGCTTCGACCTGACTCCAAGACGACCAGACAAACGACCAGACACGGGGGTAGGTACTTACTTTCTTACATATAATCCGTGATACCATTAATGAGATACCACGGCAAAATATTATTATATAAGTACTACTGGTCAACCGGGAAGTTCCCCAACTGTACTTAACATTATGGCATATAAATCCAAAAGTGTTTCTTAATCGCCATCGCAATCGAAATCAGATATCTAAAAAAGAAAATATCTAAAATTAAGTATGAAAAAATTAAACTTTTGTCAAAAAATACACCACTCTAGGCCCCGGCGAGATTCGAACTCACGATCTCCTGTTTACTAGACAGGCGCTTTAACCAACTAAGCCACGGCGCCGTTGACGCGTTGGTCGAAAATTAGCTTCAGGTTAATAAACACTACGTAAATATAGATAATCCAGATTATAATACATTGCGATATGATGTCATATTGCCTACAGAAATTACTTAGGTAAGATATTTGAAAAATATTGGAGACAGACTGTTGGTGTTTTTAGGGTTTACAGAATAAAATTAATATTTAACGGGGCTCTCATATAACAAACTGTTTTTTTTTTTACTTTTTTTATTGATAATGGTACGGAACCCTTCGTGCGCGAGTCCGACTCGCATTTGGCCGGTTTTTATCATTGCTGTCTGCTGTAGATAAGTATTTAGCGCCTTGAGCTACCTACTTACATATTTAAGTACCTACTTACCTTCTTATTTTTTTATAAGGATTCTAATATGCATTTGAACTAATAAAACTTTATATGAAACAGCTGTTTTTTCATGATTTCATGGTTGCTTCTATACAAACAGTTGTTTGTTGTTTTGTGATGAGAACACAACCCGTTGTGAGGTTTTTAGTAAAAAGATAAATAACTTTAATAACCTATGTATTTTCTGTTTAAAGAATCTAGTTTTATAAAAGTAGTAAAGTAATGCCCTATTTACACGGGCCAAGTCTTTAGCGAGGTTGGTAAATAAGTACCTACAGTGAAATAATATTTCCACATCACTAAATCTCGCTCGTGACGTCATGGTACATACGAAAAATACGACACGCTAGGTTCGACTTAGGGGTTTTCGTCTATCTCGATATACCTAAGTCTGTGGGCGAGTGCCTGAACAGTGAAACAGACAGCGCCCGATTTTATATGGATCCACTTGCAAGGCAGCTAAAGCAGCTTCAGCTCGCCACTGTCCGATCGTTTACACACTGTACTTACTCACTGTCAAGCAAGTGGATCCATATAAAATCGGGCGCTGTCTGATTTTATATGGATGATTCTTTTATCTACTTAATTTAATAAAATGTGGTGGTTGCTGATAACACAGACTTTTAAGTATGTACAACACTACAATTTAAGTACCTACCTAACTACATAGGTGTGTGATAAATATTAATAATGGCAAAAAACGGAACCCTTATAGAATCGTCATGTCCGATGTATGTCACAGCCACTTTATTCCAAAACTATGAGGATTACACAGTTGAAACTTGGTAGGTAGGTGTATTCTGTAAACTGTTTTACGGTTTTTACACAAAAAAAAAACATATATTAAGGGGGGGGGGGGGGGGGCTCCCCCATACCACAGAATACTTAATAGTACAAGTACCCATACATGAAACTGAAACTGATTTTTTATTATTAACGTATACGTGTGGGGTATCTATAGATAGGTCTTTAAAAATTACATTGAGGTTTCTGAAACAATTTTTTTTTCAAAGTCAACCGTTTGAAAGATTTACACTTCCAAAGTGTCAAAATGAGAAACTTTTGAAATAAGAGAGTGAAAATATAAAAATATGCTGTGTAAATCTTAATAAAAACTTTTAACCAAAATTGGTTTGAACGAAATATAGTTGGCAGTTTTAGAAAAATAGCACATTACCCAAAAAGAAATAAAAAAATTTTTTTTTTCATCAACCCTATTCGTGTAGGGTGTCTATAGATAGGTTTTTAAAAAATTACATTGAGGTTCTTAAATCAGCCAACCGTTTGAAAGATTTCAAAGTGTATTTTTATAAATTATATTTAAATAAAGTATTCAATTTTGGTAACAAAAAAAAAATGAAAACAAGCATTCTACTTTGCGGTCCTACTATTTTATTTTTCTTGCCTTGGCTTGCACCGACTCCAAAAGGTAAATTCTTTGCTTTTTAGTGTTTTGAAGTTGGTTTTCATTTTTTTTATAAAACGTTTTTATTTCACAGTTTTTAAAGGTAGATAATATCATGTCATCCAAGTAACAAATATGAAATGAAATATATAAATATGCTCAAAACATAAAAAGTACTGGGTCAAACTAAACCAAATTGACGACCTGTTTGGCGCAAAGATACTAACCCCGCCTTCTGCGCCAGAGGTCCCGGGTTCGATCCCCGGACAAGACAAATATTTGTGTGCATGAACATGTCTATTTGTCTTGGTCTGGGTGTTTAATATGTATATTAAGTATGTATTTACAAAAAAAATGTATATATGTATGTTTATTCGTTATCTAGTATCCATAACACAAGTTCTTCATGAAACTTAACGTGGGACTAGATAATTGGTGTGATTGTATGCGAATATTTATTTACTTTTATTTAAATTTTTATGGGACCAATTGGCAACTATTCTGCATCGAACAAAAAAAGAATCACGGAAATCGGTTCAAAAATCTCTGTGTAATCGGTGTACATACATAAAAAAAAACAAAAATTATACCAACCGAATTGAGAACCTTTTTTTTGAAGTCGGTTAGAAAAAGGAGAACCTTTCGAGGTATTTTTTATCATATAAGAAACGAAAATAATAACCATGATATGAATTATTCTTGATCATACTGATCTTAATTCAATATAAAATCAAGCAATAGATGTACCTTTTAATCACAGAAGTAGGGAGGTTCTCTAGCAGTGTAAGAAAAAAATCGGCAATTTCATACTTTAACCCCTATTAATTTTTTTTTATTTTCGTAAAGCGGTTTACAGAATATATCTACTTACTAAGTTTCCACAGTGTAATCCCCATAATTTTGGAATAAAGTGGCTGTGACATACATCGGACATGACGAATCTATTAACTTTTGTGGGCAAATCGTCCTCTTCAAACACCCATTGCGTGGATTGCTGCTTCGTGAGAGGATCGTAGCAATATATCCATGATTCGTCAGTTGTAAGAATGTGGGATACGTTTTGCGAAGTTCCTCCTTCGAAGTTTTCTAACATAATTTGCACCAATCAACACGACGGCATTTTTGCTCATCGGTGAGAGAATAAGGTATCCATCGCGAAGCAAGCTCCCGAACTTTAAGGTGTTCATGCAGGATGGTGGAAACTGCCTGTTATCCAATGTTTAGTTCAGCCTGTATCTCTCGATGTGTAATGTGTCTATTCTCTCGCAATAGCCACTCTACCCTGATGATGTTTTCATGAGTTACTGCAGTTGGTGGTCGGCCGGGTGTTTGGTCATCGTTTAAGTTCTCTCGACCACGTTTAAATTCACGAAACCAATAAGTAAGTAATTGTTGCTAACGCAGGAGCAGACTCTACAAAAGCAGTTTGTAACTGTTCTGGATATTCATTGAAGGTTAACCCTCGTTTCTAATCATAGAAAATTAAAGCACGAAAAGCTTCCCGCGAGACGTCTATTGTTGCAAACAAAAGAAGAGTGACAGATATTCTTTAAACTAAACATAAATATAAAAAAAAACTTCATATAGGTGGCCAGTGAATTTTACAAATGGTTTGTGTTGAAATTAGCCGTCAATTCAAAATAGTTTCATAAAGGAAGAGGTTGTATTTATTCTGTGGCTATTAGGTACTATTTTACGCTTCCGCTACTTAAAATAAAAAAAATAATTAAGTATTGTTGTTAGTTCCGCTAATAGCATTTTAAAATAAGTTAAAACTTAATGTCAAAGATATTGTATTATACTAGCTTCCGCCCGCCGTTCTTGGACGAATTTAATTCGTCCAAGCCGCGGTTTCACCCGCGTGTTTTCCCATCCTGTGGGAACATCGGGATAAAAGTAGCCTATTTTAATCTATGTCCTTTTAACTAACTCTATGCCAAAAATCAAGTCGATTGGTGGCTTAGTTAAGGCGCGATGGAAAGACAAACAAAGACTTTCGCATTTAATTATAAAACCTAGCTTCCCACTCGCGGTTTCACCCGCGTGGTTCCCGTCCCCGTGGGAATATCTGTATATAAAGTAGCTTATGTTACTCTATGTCTTTTCAACTACCTCTATGCCAAAAATCAAGTCGATTGATGTGAAGAAAGGACAAACACACACACTGTCGCATTTTTAATATTAGATAGAATTAATTATTGCTTAGGATTACTTTGTGTTGTGATTTTGCCAACCCTAGCATTTCCCAATGACAGAGTTTCAAGTATGTGTTGTTTTTGTACACGAAATGGAAGGTGTATTGCTCGGTAATAGATTTTGTTATATAAACATAGTTGGTTTTGCTTCTGATAACACACGCACAATCGGCTTTTTTCCCTTTACCTACCCATATTAAGTCGTCTCAGCCACATGATACCCACTGCTGGGTATAGGCCTCTTCTAAGGATCTCCACGACGTTCGGCCCTGCGATGCCGGCATCCAGCGTCTTCCCGCGACCTTCACTAGATCATAGGACAACCATGTCGGGGGCCGACACACGGAGCATCGTCGTCCAGTGCGCGGTCGCCATTCCAGAACCTTTTTTTATGAACGACGGGGAGACTCTTAGCCTTCATCATACCTGATGTAAAGTTTGATAAGGCTGAAGATGGAAGCGAGCCTCTCCCGGAATCCTCAATCACTGAGGAACTGGCTATCTTATCTCTTACTGCCGGAACACAATAATGCTGAAAACATTGTTGTTATGGCGTCAGACTTAGATAAGATGGTGGTAGCTAACCAGGCGGACTAAAACATTCCTACCACCAACCAAACCGAATACAATATGTACCCCCGCTGGGAATCGAACCCGGGACCCCTAGGTCTGATATCGGTTGTTGTACCACTAGACCCAGTGGCGGCCTTTCCGGCCCAACGGCTATCGGTTCTTCTTGCTAGTTACAGAATACTAAATAGTACAAGTCTATGTGTCCCGCCCTGTGCCACTTCAGCCAAGTCCGGTTACTTTAGTTCTCCCACCCACCCATATATATTATGTACTTTGTTTTAATATATATTTTATAATAATAGTAAATATTTGCCAATTCGCGCGACATTGCCAGCCGGATTTTTTCTAGATTCCTATGCAAAATTGTCTAAAATAATTGATTATTTTGTTGAAACTAAGGTTATAGGAAGCTCATAATGTCAAAAGCAACAGATTTTAACAAAAACCTAGCTAAAACCAAAATGATATAACGATTCGATTTTGGTTTTATTGTAAATAAATAGGGCGATCAGAGTGCTTAGTGTGAGTTTTGCTCACCCTACTCGCTTACGCCGAAGTTTGCGAATAGAGTTCAATTCTCAACCTTGATCTCATTGTATTAAGCTATCTGTCAAAATTTAACTCTTACGCGATGGTAACGTTTGGACATATTCAAACTCACACTAAGCCCTCAGAGGGCTGATTAAGTAGCGAAAATTTGGTTCAGTTTCAGATTCGTCGCTGTTGAGGCGGTAATACAGCAAGTAAATGTGACAGTAATGACATTGAAGAAACTGGTTGCTAGGTGATTTTTGTTAGATAATCAGCTCTCGGGACTTTCGGGACACAACCAGGCGCTCTATTTTTGATTCACTCGTCTCGCGTCGAACGCTTAGTTTCTACTGATTATCGTTCGACATCCGAATTTCCATATTTTTTAAAAGATCGACCGCAACGATTGCCCCCGCCCACTTGTTACAGTCGAGCGAAATAAAGCTAGTAAGGCGCGACTTAAGTCGCATGTGCCAACGCTATGTCGTAAGAGCGATTCAAAAATAGAGCTCCAGACGTCATCATCATTTATTTTAAAATGTATACTTACTACGATTTGACACTACACCTACTTAGTAAACAAAAGACTGTCGCTCAGATACAAATTGATAACAGAACCCCTATAAAAGCCAATAATGAAGCAAAACATAATGGTCATTCTTGATAGTTGCTTAAGATGAAACAACAAGGGTGAGAGAAGAAGGCATTTGATAGGCTGTTTTCTTCTCCAAACAAAACTGCAACAATATAAACTAAATAATTTTCATGAAAAATTTAAATTTAGATTTTCACTTTAAACTTAGGTAGGTACTTGAAAAGAGAAGACAAAAGAAGCATAGTATAATAATATCCCTTTTTGAAGAGTTTTTTTTTATATGCATATTGAACTTCTAACTGGCAAATTCGTTATAATTTCTGGAATTCGAAATAATAGTTTGTACATTTGAATGAGTGTCCGAGTTACACACCTGAGTGTTTGAAAATTGTTAATCGTAGAGAAAACTATGGAGTGTAGGTACTGCTCATGTTTTCCAACGATCTACCACCACCACTTAGAGCTCTAACTGGAGTATTTACGTTCAAAAATAAATTACGTTTCGATTTGCTAGAGATACAAAAAATTCGAGCCCCTTTCACAGTTAGATATTTTTTTTATTACTTTTTATTTATTTATTTGCATTAACTTGTTACTAAACTATTTATATTTTATTTAATCTTGTAAGTCATTTTTAATCCTACTGGTTTATAAGTCTTCCGTGCAATCCTTTCCCTCCCAATATATATTTTTTTAAGACTATATTTTTTTTTAAGTGCGTCATTTTCACCATTTCCCGCCCACCCATCAATAGGGTGAGGGCTGAAAATCGATGTTTCGCTCATCCCACGAGCGAAAATACCACATCGAGCCTAGACCCTGTTTTGCTGCTGCAGATAGAGGCATCCGCACTACGTCTGACGAAGTGATTATAGAAATATGTTACCTATTTATAAGATGTCTAAAATACCAGATGTATCTATGTGTGTTGCAACAAAATAAACAATTTTCTATTCTATTCTATTCTATAAAGTGGTCGATGGAAATGAAAGAAACAAAGGGATAGCTTTCGATATGTAATATAGTTAGGGTTGCCATAACTTCTAGGAACCAATACGGGACTTTTATTTATCGATGACAAAAAAAAAACCGCCGTTTACTCATGTAGCTTTTCAACTACCTTTTAATCTCTACCGTTATGGCTATCACTACCACCACTTATCTCTATTTCCGTTTTTTATCGGAATTCCGGGACAAATACGGGACATGTAGTAATAAGGGACGGGATGTTAGAAATACGGTGACAGTCATATATCCCGTATATCTCTAAATATTGTTTGCCAAACTCCTACTAGGGCCGCAATGACAATTTAAGCATAAGTATGGAGCCCGTGGCGCAGTGGTTCGCGCGCTCGGACAGCGATTGTTGAGTTTAAGCAACTTTCGCAATGGTCGGTCACGGGATGGGTGACCAGAAATTTACTAACTCGTGCTCCTCCGTGCTTCGGAAGGCACGTTAAGCCGTTGGTCCCGGCTGCATTTGCAGTCGTTAAAACCCACCAATCCACATTGGGCCCGCGTGTCGGTCATGGTCATGGTCACAGGTCATGGCCTGTTCTCCTTATCCATCCAGAAGGAAGACCAGTGCCCCCACAGAACAGAAAGTGAGTGCCCCAGCAGTGGGGACATTAAAAATTGCTGATGACGACTGATGACGATGAGTGTTTGTGCATATCATATGCCTGCTTGTCTAGTATACCATTTGTTCCTTCTTTCGTCCTGTTTTTTTATCATACGGAAAATATTTTCTTTACTCCGTTGCAAAGTTTATCTCGTTCTCGGAACGGCAACTTTGAATTTCATAACGTTTGTTGTTTAAACATGATTGTTTATTCTTTTCAGAGAAAATATTTTGTTTGATTCCGACGTAAGTACTTTACGTTACGTTCATATTGCTTTAAACGTTCATTATTTGCCAAAGGATATTAATGATATAAAACGGACAAATATATTTTTCCTGCAATAAAAAAAAAACATACTAAGGAAGTTTTATTAAAAAAATATTAATGGAGCCTCAAACCTAACATTATATTCAGACTTACTATGCCTACTTTACTACTACTAGTGACGATATTTAAAAGTACGGATATTATCTCAGCACGAAAAACCGAATTTATAACTGTTTTTTCTCTGGAAGTTTGTAATTAGCTTTTAAGTGCTTGCTTATTTACCTAATTTGTAAATACTGCTGTAAACTTCCCAAAGAAAATAAAATAAATAAATAACATACAATTGGCCGCCCGCGGTTTTGCCCGCGTGGTTTCCGTTCCCGTGAAAATATCGGGATGAAAAGTCTATGTTACTCTTCGTCCTTGCAACTAACTATGCCTAAAAATCAAGTCGATTCGTTGCTTAGGGCGTAAATAGGGATAAAACGATACGAGTAAATACAAGTACTTATTCGATACTTTTCTTTCGATACTGAGTACTTTTGGCATCGATACTTTACAACTGAGTACCGAGTAGGTATCGGTCAGAAATACTCGTATCGTTTCGTTTACTCATTCAACACATTAGTATAATCTGTGTTTGTTATATGAACGATATGAACTTTTCTTTCCGTGCCGTGCTGCGTTGGTTGGCAATGGCTTTGCTGGCTTTGAAAGCCAACCCGTTAGAGGAATTGGAAGATTTAAAACCTGTATTTCAAGATTTATATAAGCAAGCGCGACTTTATTTAAACATTGTCGGTACCTCAGTACCGTGCGAAAGACTATTTTCTAAAGCTGGTGCAACAATCACTTCATCTAGAAATCGTTTGACAGGGAAATATTTGGAAAAACTTATATTTTTGGGGAGCACCACAAAAGCAGATGTTTTTTTCATAAATTTCTTTGAAATAAGTCTCTTCCGAAAATTACGGGGCCTTCGTTCCTGACCACTTAATTAATAGAACTCTTAATTACTTGTAATGAAGATTAAAGAATATTAATTGATTACTATTTTATTTTACTTAAAATCGATCGATATGAGTAAGTATCGATAATTTTCAACCGATTCCAAGTAAGTATCGATACTTCACGACCGATACTGTATCGAGTAAAAGTATCGATACTATGGAGGTATCGTTTTATCCCTAGGCGTGAAGGAAGCACATACAAACACACTTTCGTATTTATAATATTGGAAAGGATAATCATTCTTGGCTTGAGTTCTTGGACGAATCTTCAGACTTTCTCATCTTGATATTCTCAACTCAGAAACCGACTAATAAGATAAATAAGCACTACACGACCATGACAGGAATGCGGTTTTGCACTCTTGGCACCTGCAGCCCACTTCTATCACCGCACTTCTGTTATTATGTGATTAATTAGCGCTACAGTGATTAACTAATTGAATACCGATTTTTGAAATTATAGTTTTTACTTAAAATCTAAAAAAAACTTTTTATTTTTTTTAGCTGTCATGCGCCTAATTATCTTGGTCAGATAGTAGGTAGACATATTGTTTACTAGTTGATGCCAGCGACTTTGCTCGCGTAGACTTAGTATCAGCTTTTGCATCCGTTGACATTGAACGTGGTACACCGTTATAGGAAGTGAACGGTGAAGACGGCTTCACCGCATGGACGTACTCCCAGTGTTATTTTTATCATGTAATGGAAAAAAATCTCATATCACACCCCTGATTTTTATATGTCGACAGAAAATGCCCATCACACTAACGACTTTTGCTAAAGCGCCATTTCCATATCTTAGTTTAGCTGGTCTCTTAGCATCCTGCATCAGGTTTTCCAGATTTCAAAATAAATTGTAGCCTATAGACCTAGTGGTGCACCTACATGTTAAACAAAGTTTTATTCAAACCGTTCAGTAGTTTCAGAGATTAGCGTGTACAGACAAACAGACAGACAGAAATTTTAAAAAAATGTTCTCAACCTATTTTATTATTGTTTTTACGTCGTCTCCAATCACTTTTTGGTAAATATATTCAATGTACAGTTGATTTTACAGTTTTATAATATGTATAGATTAGTAATACAATTATTTAGCTAATGGTGCGACATCGAACCCACGAGAGGTCGCGGGCGGTATCTATCTGCGTTATACAAATAAGACGAGACGGGATCTATCTCGGCTTAATATCCGGAAAAGTGTTTTATTACAATACATTATCCAATTTAAGACTTTCTGGCAACACTGTACCCATATAATTATGTCGCAGGATATTTATATAATGGTTTTTTTGCGAAAAACCCTTTTATTCAGTAAGATTGAGAAATGTCAACACCTTTGTATAATTGAAATAAAACAACTTTTACGGATATCAAACGCGCTATATTTCCACGAACTAAGTTGTAATTGTCCGTATTTTTAGGTTTTTTAGGGGTTTTTTGATTTTCCCGACGTTTCGGCACCTTTACAGCTGCCGTGGTCACGGGATGACTGGCTACTTATAAGTCTACCCTCGAAAAGTTAATTTATTTTCATTCGGATACGGTTAGACATTTACTATGGCACAATAAATCCGATTTTCCGATCCGATGATCCGAAAATTTATTTCAATGAACAGTGCGCGCCAAAACATAAGATGTACGTACCTTTGTATAATTATCCGTGTTAACGCAATGTACCTACATATATCATTTGTCTTTAAATAATATTAAAACAATATTTTCATTACTCTAGTCAACTGACTGCTGCGGGAGAGTTATTGCTTTCAATGAAATCTTAAACAACTTAGCGTTTTGATGGTTAGCCTTGTACCTCCCTCAAAGTCGAGGCAGCAGAGGTCCATAATTAGTTTCATTTCCAGAACTTTGCTAATTACTCTAGAATACTAGATATAGACACTGACAAATCGTAGGCAAATCTTGGGATAATCTTATCTGGAAATCTTTGAAAGAGTAACAAAACGACCTTTTTATATTTTCAGATATTTTTTTGTATTACTTTCCTATAAATGAAGTAATAAAAAATTTATATAAAAAGTAAAAATATTTCCATTTTGCTCATTTATGTACATGTAGTACCTATATCAGTATGTTTTTATGACAATTTGGTATTTTTTATGTTGTAGGTACTGCTTTGTTTCATGCTTGTTTAAATTATAATGTAGAAGTGCCAAGAAATAAATAATCAAACGAAAATTAAAAGCTTCCTACTACCAAGTCATATTTGCTTACATAAAATATCCTTCAGAGTTCAGAGTCAACGTAATTTTCCCGTCTTTTATATACAAGAACCATTGTTATATAGAAAAGATATAGACATTTTGTTTTAAAAAGAATCACTAAAAAGGTTAACGTTACAAAAAAGGAAAAAAAAAAACAACGTAAACGACACCTGAAGTCTCTGAAAACCCATGAAATTTATGAATAATATTTACAAGAGAATTTCTAATAATGAGCTGGAGTTTGGACGCTTTACGGAATTTTGTTATAAAGGAAAATATTTGTGTACTACCGTCGGCACCTAAAACTTAACAGTTGCAGTAAGAAAATAAGTCTTATTGCGATCGCGATAAGAGCGGAATCGTGAAAAAAAACGATAAACTTTAAATGATGACCTCCTCATCTGATTAAACCAAACATTGCGAACTTCGGGCCGAATTTTTCGTTTTCTTCAAATTCTTTGTTGACTTTGAGGAAATAAGAATGTTATTATTACTTCGAGTCACAGCAACCTTTACTTACAAGTAAAAAAAACTCCTTTAAATAAGTTACCTTTTTGACATGGAGGTAACAATGGAATAAAGTGAAATGAAATTACACAAATGGACTTCCAATCAGAATTCTAAGCAAAATCGATTTCATTAATTGTTAACTGTTATTTTTTATTCTAGAAAATGTTTACGGGATCTCAATGCTGAACTGGGTGTGAAAGAAAAATATAGAATGTGCTAGCATATCTTTCTAGTGGGTGTGTAATGTATGATATAATTTTACATGAACTAACAATCAGTTGATATAACAACATTTCATATAATTTCATTTGACATACCGATCACATAACATAACATACGAATCATATAATCTCATTTAACATAATTTAATTTGATATAAAAATCAATTGGCCTAATAATCATTTAACCTAATCATTAAATGATATAATGCTCAAGCAATTCGTTTTCTCCATGACACTCACAAATTATATATTCTTGTGCAAGTACACGACACTCACAAATTATATAATTACTAGCGGCCGGTCATGGTTTCACCCGCGTGGTTCCCGTTCCCGTGGGTATATCGAAATAAAAAGTATCCTATGTTCATAACCAGGCTATCTACTATATATGTGTGTACCAAATTTCATCCAAATCCGTTAGGTAGTTTCGGAGCCTATTCAAAGCAAATAAACAAACAATCAAATCATTCCTCTTTATAATATTAGTAAGTAAAATAACTTTAAAATTAGAGAGTGCCATAGAAAAAACGAATTTTGAAAATGTTTTTAAAATCGGGCTAAAAAGTATTATGACATCTAGGTAACAAGTAACGAAAACGACAGTTATTTCAAGATTTCTCGAAAACTGCTGAAAACTGAACCGATTTAAAAACAAAAAATAAGACCAACTTGGGAACAAACATTATGTTATACGTTTGAATTTCGATCGGTTCGTTCGGTACTTACGTGAGTTATCGGTGAACATACATAAAAAACCACCTCCTTTTTTAGAAAGTCGGTTAAAAATGGGATGTTTCCTTCTCACTATCGATAGAAGTTATGTCCTTACCAGCAGCCGTTGTCGCAGAGAAATGCTTCTACGATCTCTTTGACGCAGGGGTAGGGATTCCTTTCCTCTCCGCACAGGTCGTGGGTTCGCTTCATACACAAGACAAATATTGTAGTCTCGAGCAATGACATGTAAAGGTACACTTTAGATTTTAGAACCTTATTGACGCATTGGCGCACTCGAAAACAAATCTCTCGCTATCCACAAATATCATTCCATATTGTAATGTGACAAGGTTGCTTAGTGTTTCTATGTAATTGCAAGTGACTGTACATACGTATAATGTCAAAATTAGGCTCACACCATGAATCCTTTGCAAGGTTGACAGACACAGACCTATATCGAGATAAACGAAAACAGCGCATCAAACTGTATGAGAACCTAGCGTGTCGACTTTTTCGTATGTACCGGACGTCACAAGCGAGATTTAGTGATTTTATTGACGAGCTCTTGCAAGTAAGCACAGCACAATTAACCATTTACGTTTCTGAGTGACGCGTGTTTTCATGGCGCTTTCAAGGTCTCAAGCGGACTGACTTAAGTCGTAAAACTTTAACCGTAGATCAAACTTTTTACACACAAGGTGCATTTTTTTTGTCTATCGATATAGGTCTGTGGATGGTAGAGTATCAAAGGAGCAGCGTGACACAGTAATGTCTAAACATCACTCTCCTAGGATCACATCTCATCGACACCACATTTGGCAATGGTCTAGTCTAAATTCGAGTATCTACCAGACAAAATTTTAACACGTGTTAGTGACAAAAGTTGTTTTATTTTATTTTATTTCATTGGAAAACATACAGTGACAAAGTAACATTATAAGTAACTAGCGGCCGTTCGCGGTTCACCCGCGTGGTTGCCGTTCCCGTGGGAATATCGGGATTAAAAGTATCCTATGTATTGTCCCAGGATCCCAGACTATCTATTGTCTGTGTACCAAATTTCATTTAAATCCGTTCAGTAATTTCGGAGCCTATTCAATACAAACAAACAAACAAACAATAAAATCTTTCCTCTTCATAATATTAGTATAGATGAATGTATAAAATCTATGCACCATTTATAAGTTTTCGCTTATAACATTTCTGTAAGTATTTACTTTGTAAAAGCTCTAAAAGCTCTCCAAAGTACGAAAAGATCATCGCCACATGCAATACTAGAAAAAAACTTACCAATTGGTGACGCAATCAATTTACTTGCTCGTATAGTTGCTGATGGCCCTCCTAGTCGGTTTATTGCAATATCGCCCATAATGTTAATCCGGCAAGGCATAAAACTGGGTGCGGCGCTTTTATTAGCCAATCAATTTAGCTGTTAGTGGTCTTAGTTTGCACATGTATCGGTATAGCCGCTCTAAGAATAAGTTTGGTTTAGTATGTTACTTGCAGGACCGTATTCAGTTTTCTTTTTACTAGTATACTCTTTTTTTAAATAGCGGTCGCTTAAATTAATCTGACTCCGAGATAAGTAGCTAAGTACTTATATTACCAATGAAGGTAGCAGGTAAACAAACAACTATACAGGGCGGTCCAAGCCTGGTAGATATAAATTGTTTTATAGATAGTTGACCAAGCGGCATATTAGGCACCGCAAAGAAAAAAAATCGATGAATATTTATTTTTAAATTTATCGAAAAATTTGTTAAACTTTAATAACTATTCAGCCTAGATATTTTTTTAAAGAAAAAACCTATCTGGTAAATAATAAGATAAAAAATATAATAATAAAACGATTACTTTAAATAACGTTTTTGTTTTATCATATTATTTTAGTTCCTTGTATCATAAAAACAATAACAAAAGGATTAAACTATTTGTTATAAGAATTTTTAATTTACGGTAGGTGAGATTTCACAACCTATGATTGGATTTCGGAACGTGTAATTTTTTTAAATTAAATGTAATGGCATTTTTTAAATTGTCTTGCACTTAAACATTTTCAGATTCGTTTTTATTTTTATTATAAGGAACATTTTATTCCTATTTAAAAAAACTTTGAATTAAGAATTAACTATAATAATCATTTTTATTTTATTTTAGTAATTTAAATCATAAAAACAACAACAATAAGGTCTATTTAGATTAAATGATGTGTTAAAAGATTTTTTTTCCGGAAGTTGACAGCAGAAAAAACCTAAAAATTTTCTTCGCTGTTGTGAGGTGAAAAATTGTGTGTTGCGCTTGGCAGAAAAGTTTTTAGCATCTCTTACCTTTGAAACCCTAGTTACGCTCGTTCTTCGCGTGAGAGGATAGAGCTTCAATAGAGGTAACTCGCTTTACCAGCCTTGCTGGCTTGCTTTATTGCTGTTGTTATTATTTTTTTATATATATTTATACAGCTTAACATAAGTACCTGAAGTACGTCATGCTCACTCAAACGTTTCTTCGGCGGTGTCGTGTGAGGCGGGTCGTTACGTTCCCTAAAATATGGTTGAGCGAAGCGATGGCTGGTTCATGCGTCATGCTCGTGAACGGGTGCCGCCAGCGGAAATGGGTCTACTTCAGTCTGCTTATCTTAATCTTGTGCTTAAAGGTTAAATATATTTTTTTCTTAAATAAATTGATACTGACCTGTATGTTCCTCACAACTTGCAGTACAGTAATCTTGTAATGCGAGAAATGTTGTAATGTATGATAGATAAGTCTTTCTTTGCCAGTTGAAAATTGTTTACGGTTACAATAACCATAAAATTTAATATTATAATTAGTATTTATTTTTGTGATGGAAATTGACCTTACTGATATGTTAAGGTCATTTTTCAATTTGACGACTCTGTATGAAATAAAACAGGGAGAAAAAAACAGCCCTTGACGAGTTTCTTGCCGGTTCTTCTCGTTACAAGGTCTCCCGCCATAGGGTTTGTGAACCGATGGCATAGCTTCTTTGACGTTCATAAGTGCTTGTAACAGCCTAGACTGAATAAATGATATTGACTTTGACTTTGACTTTTGACTTTGCATAACAAATAACTATTATGATTTTGTTGTAGAGTGATGTTTATACATTTCTGTGTCACGCTGCTCCTTTGATTGATACTCTGCCAACCACAGACCTATATCGATAGACGGTAAAAGGTACCTTGCGTGTAAAAAGTTTGATCCACGGTTATAGTTTTACGACCTAAGTCAGTCCGCTTGAGACCTTGAAAGCGCCATGAAAACACGCGTCACTCAGAAACGTAAATGGTTAATTGTGCAGTGCTTTCTTGCAAGAGCTCGTCAACAAAATCTCCACATCACTAAATCTCGCTCGTGACGTCACGGTATATACGAAAAAGTCGACCCGTTAGGATCTCATACAGTTTGAGCGCTCTTTTGGTCTATCTCGATATATTCTATATTTTTCTTTCACACCCAGTCCAGCATTGGGATCCCGTAAACATTTTCTGAAATAAAAAAATACAGTTAACAATGAATGAAATCGATTTTGCTTTGAATTCTGATTGGCAGTCCATTTGTGCAATTTCATTTCACTTTATTCTATTGTTACCTTCATGTCAAAAAGGTAACTTATTTAAAGGAGCGTTTTTTTACTTGTAAGTAAAGGTTCTTATGCATTGACTCTCAGAAGTAATAATTACATTCTTATTTCCTCGAAATCAACAAAGAATTTGAAGAAAACTAAAAATTCGGCCCGAAATCTTACAAAATTGTGAAACGTGTGTTTTTAGTGCTTTTTCGATGTCATCAATAGCATAACCTTCAAAATGGCAAGGTGGGAAAGAGGAACGGCCATGCCAGGTAATGAGAAACATATCTCTTGTCCGATTTCAGGAGTAACAAACACTTTGATAATTTGCTGTTTTTTTTATACGTTTGGTGAATAGCTACAGCATACAGTCGTTCATCGAAGGCGTCTAGGCAGAGCAATCGTGTGGGGGATTCAAGAAGAATTGCTGAGCGAAGCGAGGATTTCAAAGGTACAAGACGCTAAAAACTTTCTGCCGAGCGCAACACACAATTTTTCACCTCACAACAGCGAGGAACATTTTATGGTTCTTTCCACGGTCAACTTCCGGTAAAAAATTCTTTAAACATCTAAATATATCTTATTTTCGTTGTTTTAATGATATAAACAACTAAAATAATGAAAAGGGAGTATTATAGTTAATTAACTCGGCCACAAGTGAATTCTCAGACGGGAATCGAACCCGCGACCTTTGGAAATGCGGTCCAATTCTCTCTCGATTCCCGTCTGAGAATTCACTTGTGGCCGAGTTAATTTTTTCCAATATTTTTCTATTTAAAATTTACCATAAGTATAAAAATAGCATTGAAAAATGCAAAAATTACAAAATCATAAATTAAACTATATATAAGGCTGGGAGAGATTTTACAACCTGTGATTGGAATTCGGAACGTGACATCAATCTTTATTTTTAAATTGTCTTTGTCTTGTTCCTCATGTCAGTGTCACCATTTACGGAATCGTTTTTATTGTTTTTTCTATGTAACAATATATTCCTACTTTAAATAACTTTGAATTAACTATAATACTCCCTTTTCATTATTTTAGTTGTTTATATCATTAAAACAACGAAAATAAGATATATTTAGATGTTTAAAGATTTTTTTACCGGAAACAACCATATAATGTTCCTCGCTGTTGTGAGGTGAAAAATTGTGTGTTGCGCTCGGCAGAAAGTTTTTAGCGTCTTGTACCTTTGAAATCCTCGCTTCGCTCAGCAATTCTTCTTGAATCCCCCACACGATTGCTCTGTCTAGACGCCTTCTATGAACGACTGTATGCTGTAGCTATTCACCAAACGTATAAAAAAAACAGCAAATTATCAAAATGTTTGTTACTCCTGAAATCGGACAAGAGATATGTTTCTCATTACCTGGCATGGCCGTTCCTCTTTCCCACCTTGCCATTTTGAAGGTTATGCTATTGATGACATCGAAAAAGCACTAAAAACACACGTTTCACAATTTTGTAAGATTTCGGGCCGAATTTTTCGTTTTCTTCAAATTCTTTGTTGATTTCGAGGAAATAAGAATGTAATTATTACTTCTGAGAGTCATTGCATAAGAACCTTTACTTACAAGTAAAAAAACGCTCCTTTAAATAAGTTACCTTTTTGAAATGAAGGTAACAATAGAATAAAGTGAAATGAAATTGCACAAATGGACTGCCAATCAGAATTCAAAGCAAAATCGATTTCATTCATTGTTTCCTGTATTTTTTTATTTCAGAAAATGTTTACGGGATCCCAATGCTGGACTGGGTGTGAAAGAAAAATATAGAATATATCGAGATAGACCAAAAGAGCGCTCAAACTGTATGAGATCCTAGCGGGTCGACTTTTTCGTATGTACCGTGACGTCACGAGCGAGATTTAGTGATGTGGAGATTTTGTTGACGAGCTCTTGCAAGAAAGCAGTGCACAATTAACCATTTACGTTTCTGAGTGACGCGTGTTTTCATGGCGCTTTTAAGGTCTTAAGCGGACTGGCTTAGGTCGTAAAACTATAACAAATAAAATAGGTCGAAAATATTGGAAAAAATTAACCCACTTGTTCCTGAATTAACTTTTTTTGCACAATTGATTTGAAATTTCATATACTTCACAGAACGTAAACATAAAACTGATAAAAAATAATTAAAAAAATATTTCAGTTCAGGAAAAGCTGGAAAATGCCGTGTCGTAAACGACACAGTAGGAGAATCTACTACTATGATCTTTCACTACGTCGATTTCAGTAGGCTTCGACATAAATAGGAGAAATAAAGTCAAACACCCAAAGAATCACTCTCATGTCCACACCTCGACGACGCCTTATATGGCATTGGTTGAGTCGCAGGTATTAAGGCGTTTTTTTTTAATGAACGGCGAGAAGACTCTTAGCCTTCATCATACCTAATGTTATGTGATAAGGCTGAAGATGGAAGTGAGCCCCTCTCGGAATCCTCAATCACTGAGGAACGGCTATCATATCTCTAACTACCGGAACACAACATTGCTGAAAACATTGTTGTTATGGCGTCAGACTTAGATAGGATGGTGGTAGCTAGCCAGACGGTCTTAGAACAAGACCTACCACCAACCAAACCGAATACAATATGTATTCCCGCTGGGAATCGAACCCGGGACCCCTGGGTCTGATACTGGTGGTTGTACCACTAGATCACGAAGGCGGTTAGACGTTAGGCAATAGCGACAGGTTGCCAGCTCATCGTTTACAATAGTTTTCGAATATCCTTCATTCATCAGCCCTGACAGTTGGAAGACTTTTACTCTATGTACCCGCATTAGACGCATTTTATACTTTCTATCACGCTCAGCATGGGAAATAATAAAATGACTCAACTTACATTCATCAAAGAAGTCATTCATGTTACAAATTCAGCAAGTGCTCCGAGTAAAGGCCCAGGGACATTTTGAAGAAAAACAAAATGTCGTCTCCAGAGTCTTCATCCGTTACTTACAATTTTGCGGAGGCATGATGTAAGGTAACGTCACCCAGCGTAAAATGTAGAAAGACATGCTTGCCGTTTCCCTGCTTGATCGAATCAGAAATGAGGAGTTCCGCAGGAAAACAAAAGTAAACCTTCATCCCTCGAAGAATTGTTCAGATGAAGTGGCAGTAAGCGGGACACATAGCGAGAAGAACCGTTAGCGGATGGGGCGGGCTGGTTCTAGAATGGTGACTCTGTGAGTAGGCCCCCAACAAGGTAGACCAATGATATGGTGAAGATCGCGGAAAGCTCCTGGATGAGGGCAGCCCGCCAACGACCGATCAACGTGAAGAACCTTAGGCCCTAGAGGATCTTCACAACGATTGTTCGATGGCTACCCATACCCAGCAGTCGTTCTCATGCCGCTGATATGAATGTGATGATGATAGTTATAGAGTCTGGAACTATTTTTTCATAGTTTTGCTCTTATTTCTCAGTAATCTCGTTCAGAGTGAAAGGTTGTCGTAAAGCCCTGTAACAAATATAAGTACTACTGATAGTAGTACATTCTCCTACTGTGTCTTTTACGGAACAGACAAAGTAAAACGAAAATACTTGATGAATATCTTATAAATATACCGTATTTTTTTATTTTCGAGATTATTAGGAATCGACTATTGATAATTAAATAACAAATAAATTAAAAACAGCATAAAACAATATTTCAAATTACCCTGTATTTATCATTTTAATAAGCACGTAATTTAACCTCATTTTGCACAAAAACAATAAACTGCATATCACGGTTACCACTTTACTATAACTGACTTAGGCATCAACAGCTAGTAGCAATATAAAATAAAAAAATAAAGTACCGTCGTACAACAGAATTATATTACCATAAATAGTTTAATCTTATTGTATTGTTTTTATGATTCAATGAACTAAAATAATAATTATAATAAAACCAAAACGGAGTATTATAATTAATTAAAAACTATTTAAAATAAGAATAAAATGCAACAAAAAGTCAATAGTGCGATTCAGAACGCATTATGACATATTTTTAGGTATTAAATGAAAAAAGTACTTTACCGCGCTAGGCCGCAAAAAGCGACTACGACTATTTTCTACGACGAAACTGAATGACAAAACCTCCTCTTCCGAGCGTGTGAGGTGAAATAATAATTAACAAATCTAGGTCAGGTTTTTCTTAAAGTACCAATAATTATACAGTTTATCCTATATTTCAGTATTTTTTTAACGCACTGTAACATACATTGAAATTAGTTCTCTCTTAAAAAACCTAATATATCCTAACTTTAATATTATGAACGCGAACGTGTGTTTGTTTGTCCTTTTTGACGCCCTAACTAAGAAACTAATCGACTTGATATTTGGCGTAGAGTTAGTTGAAAGGACGAACAGTAACATACTACCTACTTTTATTAAATATTATACCTATATATAATATTTAAGTCCGTCCCTGCAATAGGGCTAAGTTACTGGTATAGCTATGAAATTAACTTTTGTTTTGGTGGTTTTCGCTTATCCTTATATATAATTTGTAATTGTAACTAACATTATAAATGCGAAAGTGAGTTTGTTTTTCCTCTCTTGACACCCTAACAAGGAACCAATCGACTTGATTTTTGGCATAGAGTTAGTTGAAAGGACGAAGAGTAACATAGGCTACTTTTTATCTCGATATTCCCACGGGAACGGGAACCACGCGGGTGAGACCGCGGGCGGAAGCTAGTATAAATATAAGTCAGCGTAAAAAACCAACGTAACCAATAATTGATTGATCTGTAAAAAAAATGTACATGATTTGCACAAGCAAACAAACAAACAAACACGCTTTCGCATTTATAATATTAGTTAGGATTAGGATATATAGTTATATATTTGCTGATTTATATTTAGAGGAGTGTTTCAAGCATTTTTTGTAACGTAGGTACAATCAGGGAACTTGCCGATTAACCTGTAGAGGTTTTTGAGAAACGTTTTCTCGAAAAGTACTGAAGTTACAGAAATAATTTTGTATTCAAATGAAGTGCCTTTTAATGTTCTATTAGTTGTGATATAAATATTTTCGATAAACCTATAACATTTTTAAATAAAGCTCCATAAAACAACTCTACTGGTGAACCGGGTAGTTCCCCGACTGTACATCTAAGAGCACGAATTTCTGTCATGTAGGATCCTTAATAAAGACATACGAGTATTCATCATCAGCCTGTGGACGTCCACTGCTGGACATAGCCTCTCCTAGATCACGCCTATTGTGGCGTTCATAGGAGGATATTAGCCTACTGCTACCACGCTGGGCAGACGAGTTGGTAGAGGTTTTGTTTCAAGTTTTCCTTCTCTCGCACAGGTGTTCAATGCGTCCCGCCTGGTCTTTAGGGGTGATTGCGAACCCTACCCCCCGTGACCAATGGCGGCCTGGAGGACATGTACTAGGAGTTTTAGTGGGTAGTACCCGCCCAGGTGAATCCAACATTTCGAATCGCCCCTGCACCTGGGGGCGTGGGATACGTAAAAGCATATTTCTCCTAGTATATATATAAAAAAAAGTTGTTCAATGCGTCAAGCCCACAGACATAGATCTATGTCTGTGGTCAAGCCTCTTAGTCGCCTCTTACGACATCCCAGGCATGTAAGGGAGTGGTGACACTTGTATTCTTAGGCCGTCACTACACGGCACACGACATACGAGTATAATACCTATTTATTGAAGACTGAAAACATTAGGTGAAAATGATGTTAACCCACCATGAGGGCCTAATGCGGATCACGTGGTGATCATGTTCAATAGATATTATACTACTTACTTAGTATGTTTGATCGTAAATCTCCGAACACGATTCATTTCATCAATGCTTACAGAGATAAATGTAGCAAAATAAAGGAAATCTCTCTTCCATTGATATACTTACGACGTGCTAATGTCCATCCATTTGTTAAGACAGTGATACAAATGTTTAACCATTAGAAGTCAATGTATGAATCAACGAAAAAAGTTGTAATTCTGAGGATGAATGAACCTAAAGATTGAATTAGTAGAGTTCAGTATTAATTTAGATTTTCTCTTCGTTCCCAAACTATGAAAAAAAAACACAATCGATTCTGAACTGCCATAGAATGTGATGAAACTATTAAAACGTCCCAATGATTTAATAGTTTCACCCCATTAGGACTACTTCGCCCACTTTCCTATATCGGCCACTTCGTAACTGGTCCACTATCCTATCTCATCCTCTTCCTAATTCGAGGAGATTCGTCCACTTTCCTAGCCGGAAGTTAAACGACTCAGAAGAAAGGAGGATTATTTGAGTCGTATAATTAGTGGACGAGTTAAGAATGTGGACGAGATAAGAAGTAGACGAGTTAGGAATATGGACGAGATAAGAAGTGGACGAGTTAAAATTTTGGATGTTTTGGGAAGTGGACAAGATAGGAATTGTAGGTAGACAAGTTACTTCCTAACTTGTCTACCTACAATTCCTATCTTGTGATGACGAGATGGGAAAATGGACGAAGTCGTCCTAAAGGATTTCACATTCACCTTCAATACCGTTGCGTCTTTCAAGTCCAAGTCAAAACAATTAGATCTTTCAGGACTAACTTCGAAGGTTATCTTTAAAATTCACAGGAAGAGTACACATGATATGCTGCTGTGTCTCTGCGTGTATATGCGTGTTTTTGTATGTTATGGAGATACTGTCTTGGTATTCTGTTACAGTTACTTTTTAGTATCTTTTATTATTTTATTTTATTCAGCGAAAACGGAAGATCCGTGTTAGGGCAACACACTTAAGTGCCTTAACATAATGCTGTGTTAGCCTTTTTTGTGTACCACCTATGTACTTAATTATAAGTAAAAAATTGAAATAAATATTAAACAAGAAAATATACTAGAAAAAAGCAACTAGTCGCGACATGAGACTAGTTGCTTTTTTTTTTGTTTTTTTTTGAATGGTAAAAGCAATTTGAAATATCTCATTTTAAAATTTGTTGGAATCAGTTTTCCATAGGCAACAGCCAATATTATATAAGTACCTACTATGAAACATTTTTTTTCCTTTTCCGCAAAAATAAGTAAGTAGATACCAGCTTAGTGTTGCACGATCTAATATTAATAACTCATGAAGATGCTCCGTGTGGGGACAAAATACGTGTACAGTAGTCGGTGAAGGTGCAAGGTGCGTGTTTTGACACACAAAGAAACAAATAAGACAGATAATGGACATATACGAACGGAGGCCTTATTGCTCACTAGCTTGGACGAATTTAATCACCTTACTAGAGCAACATTGAGCTATAAATCAATATTTAATACCTACTTTTTTCGTTAAAACATGAACTTTTAAACTGAAATGAAATCCATGGTCAAAGTTGCCGGCGGTGGTTAGTCTATTATAAAATATTCGAGTAATTCGCGTCCATTTCTAAATATCGCTCACAAAGTTTTCCGCTCGCGCCCGAAATTCGGAATATTTTGTTGTCGAGCTGTGGGGTAGCTTGTTAAGAATGTTTTGTTGTTATGAATAAACTGCTACATAATGGCTATAGTTGGTACCGAAATTTTTGATTATACTTTTTTGCAGTTGCAAAGATATTTTTTGCAATATTATTTTCTTTAGAAATAGGTGAGATTTTTAACGTTGCACGGGAACACATGTTGGAGTGGCTTGACTAGATAGGTAGCCTTGAACGAGAACTTTGAGAAAATTGCGTGAATGAAAACTAAACTGTAAAACTTTATGTGATAAATATTAAACAAGAGAATATGCTAGAAAAAAGCAACTTGTCTCGTGTCGCTCTCACGGGATTCGAACCCGCCTCCTTTGTAATCCGGCCCAATGCCCTAACTAATTATGCTACAGAGACCTGTGAGGACACGTCGATTTTTTCTAGTATATCCACCTTTCTACGGTGTTGGCCACCGTCGTTTCATCAATGAGAGAAATAATCCTCGCATTTTTAAGAAACATTTTTACAAATGTTTGACTATCGATTAAGATGAAAAAAACTTTTCTCAGAATTGTTTAAGTTGGTGGTGTAATTGTTTAAGTTGGCCCCAGTGGCGAAGGGACGGAATATGGAGAAGGTAAGCCTGACCAAAAATTTCTCCAAAACATCTTTTAACTGTGTGGTGGATCGATGGGTTGGGTATCCAAAAGGGAATCCGATAGGAATCAGTTAGTATGGATCCTTTGCCACTTTTACTTACTGATCTTGATTTTCGACAAGTGGCAAAAAAGTTTAGAGTGTTCGTAATACATTCCCGATATTCTTGCTTCTTTGATTTTTCTGGAAACCAAGAGTTACCCGCTGAATCCTTCATATCCAGTTTTAGGTATACATCCATTCTTCCGACACGTTTATTTAAATTTAGGCCTTAATCTTCGCGAATTAAATTCAATTTCGTAATTGGACGAGCGCGTCGTTTATTAGCGGGCAACACTTTTAATACCATTAACCGTTTTCCATTCGCGTCGAAGTGTAATCGCAAACAACTTGAGGCGCGGCAAACAGATTACCGAACGCACCTAGCAGCGCCGCCATTTCATTACGCGAACATAAAATGTCGGAGTGCTTAGGGTTGCCTTTGCAAAAAAAAAGGATGTTTCATAGATAAAATGGACTATAATAAAATAATAAATATTTATTACACTCACACCAATTAACCTAGCCTCAAAGTAGGAAAAATTTCTGATGCATATATTATGGAATACTAGGGTAAAGGATATACATACCTATAATTACACATATATTTATATAAGTATTTATGTGTAGAAATATACATAAACGTCCATGACTCAGGTTCTAATGCTCGTATTCATCATACAAACATTTGCCTAACCCAGATTCGAACCCAGGACCTCAGAGTAGGCCATACCTTGAAACCGGTGTACGTACCACTACCACTCTGCCACGGAGGTCGTCGGGACTATACAAAAATACTACCTACCTAAAAAAAACAATTTAATGAAATTTCATTTGAATTTAGATAAGTATTATACAGCCAGGATCAATGGCCTTACATGCTTCCCGAAGCACGGTGGAGCTTCTAACATTTATCTTACCTAGTAAAGTTCTGGTCACCCATCCACTAAAAAACAAAACTCATTATAAAGAAATAAAACGACTACAAAAGATGGATTATGATAAGTGTCAACCGTTTTTATGAAATCTTCAGTCATCATCTCAACCACATGACATGACATCCGCTGCTAGATCCTGCACTGCCTGCATCCAGCGGCTTCACCTTCACCAGATCGTCGGTCCATCTTGTCGGGAGCCTGCTAAGAGCTATTTCAGAAACTATCCGCCCCAACGGTCATCGGTTCTTCTGGCTACCCTTGTGTCCCGCCCACTGCCTCTTCAGCTGAGCAATTCTTCGAGCTATGTCGGTTACTTTACTTTAGTAATTCTCCTTCGGATCTCCACATTTCTGAAATCTTGAACAGAAAATATAAACTTGACGTCATTATATACGTGCAGCAGCCCTGATCGTTGTAAACAGGACCGATTGTTTGCGGCGTCTTGTGATTGAATTTGATTTGGTAATGTAGTTGTTGACAATCCTAATTTGGGCTTTTATGAACATCGAGTGGGATTTAATCGTCTGTTCTTTTATTTGAATACATTGTCGTACTTGTAGGATTAGGAAATTCAAACAGATCATAACCATCGTTAATTCATCATTGATACTAATCAAAGACTTATCTAAGTCTGACGTCATTACAACAATGTTTTTAGCATTGTTGTGTCCGGCAGTTAGAGATAAGATAGCCAGATCCTCAGTGATTGAGCACTTTCATCTTTGATATCATGAAGGCTAAGAGTCTCATCGTCGTTCATAAAAAAAGTGGTCTTAATAGTCATATAGGATTTACTGATGCTGATGTATATAATTAAATTTTACCGCCTCTGTGGTCTATAGCCGGATGTTTTATTCAGAAGAGTAATTTGACAGACTACCAATTAGTAAAAATAATGCAGCCTTCAAATATATCTATAATGATAACATTGTATCAATACAGAATTTTATCGAAGAATAGATTAAAGCAGCGTTATTGTTACAAAATTACTCTTCTTAATAACGCCACCGGTATCAGACCCAGGGGACCCGAGTTCGATTCCCAGTGGGGGTACATATTGTATTCGGTTTGGTTGGTGGTAGAACTTGTAAGTCTGTAAAAAAACCAGCTAAATGTGAGTTGGACTCGCGTATGAAGGGTTCCGTACCACTATCAATAAAAACGGCACAAATTATCACCTTTGTTGTATGGGAGCCCACTTAAATATTTATTTTATTCGGTTTTATTAGTATTTGTTGTTATATCAAAAATACATCATCTGTGAAAATTTCAACTGTCTAACTATCACGGTTCATGAGATACAACCTGGTGGCAGACGGACGGACGGACGGAGAGCGGAGTCTTAGTAATAGGGTCCCGTTTTACCCCTTGGTTACGGAACTCTAAAAAAATAAGTACCTACTGATTTATTGAACACTTTGTGGACAGTCCTTTATTTATTTATGCATACAGATTACCGAATTTAATAATTGTGTATGCGTAATAAAGTATTGGTTTCTGTAATTAAATCCGATAATCTCGCGCCAAATGACCAGCTAATTAAGTGCGGTACCATACGGCGGATCTACGGTTTAATAATTGCAAATTCTGAACCTCATTTGTACCGAGCTTTTTAATTAAATCTGATACTAGCGACCTTTTTGGTGGACAATTTTGCGGTTTTGTGACATTTTGTGGCTACATGTTCTGTGGTAAGAAAAAAGGTTTTATATCGATTACTTATTTATCAGCGATAAAATAAAAAATAATTAAAAAGCCAGCCAAGGCATTCTACATTGCATTCGCGCAAGTGTATAAATTATAACTATTCTTTGCTTATATACTTACCTACTTTTATTTTTCTTGCCTTGGCTGGCCCCTCTTTTCCTTTTTCTGCGGCTGGGATCGACTCCAAAAAGGTTCAAAATTACAACACGTGTTATAAAAAAGGCTGTTTATTATTTAAGTCATTTTATAGTTATATATTATTAGCTAAAAGTACCAGGGTCGCATAGCTTACCAGGAGCTATTTTAAATTATAGAGTTTTTTATAGGCAGCAGATTTATATAAGTAGATATAGTTGTTTTTTTTATTAACTCTTGAGTGAATTGATACAATTTTTTTTTATTTTTATTGTTATCGGGAATCACAATCTCCATGGTAAATGAAGGCTAATTTGTCACCTGGATAGTACATATAAATTATAAAGCTTCTCAAAGACTTCGCAGATAAAATCTGTTATATAATATCCTTTGTATATTCTGCTATGTGAGGGGAATGCCTTTACGTATACCCCGTCCGCTGATGATGTGCCACCGTCCGGTTATGTAGGACTCGCCTGAGTGAGGCCATACCACCAGTTAGTCCCTTCACGGGTTCACAAGTATTTTATTGCCTGTAGTCCCTCTGCGCTAGAGTGGATCTATGGGTTATTAAAACTTCAGGTATAATCATCTTTTACCCTTGGTACCCTTTGTCCCCCTGGTACCCACCAAAGGTAATATTTTTCCCCCTAGTCTCCTTCGCTACAGTAGTGGGCCTACGAATAATTAAATCAACAATACCGTATTTACCCGTGGTCCCACCGCACCGCTTCGTCCTACCCTGGTGGACCCATGAGTTGGTTCCACTGCTTGTTATAATACAAAAAATTGAAAAATATTGAACGAAAAGTACCAGAGCAGCATAACCAACTAGGAGTTATTTAAAGCTGCTGCACATAAAAAATCTCGAAACAATTAAAAATAACTCCTGGTTTTAATTGAATTCGATCGGTCGAGTAGGATATTTCTTGGGCAGTGGGTCTACGGGGAAGAAAATTTCTATAATTACTCGTAGACCCACTGGACGTCAAAACTGTAGCGCAGTGGCACCACGGGGCCCGGGGGACCACGGGTAAAGCCTGAATATTACTCAAAAGGACATGGAGACATATATTCCCCGTGGGTAATAAAGGGGCTAAGTGTCTTCCCGCAATGTATAAAAAAACCGTCGAATTGTAACTATGTTATAGTTCCGTGGTTAATGAGAGACCGAATCCAATTTTCTGAGAATTCAACTTAGTGGGAATTCAACATAATGGGACTTCAACATCACGCTATCCAACTTTTACAGACTTCAAAATAATGGGAATTTTCAACATCATGCTATCCAACTTTTAGAGACTTCAACATAATGGGAATTTTCTACATCATGCTATCCAACTTTTAGATACTTCAACATAATGGGAATTCAACATCATGCTATCCAACGATTAGAGACTTCAACATAATGGGAATTTTCAACATCATGCTATCCAACTTTTAGATACTTCAACATAATGGGAATTCAACATCATGCTATCCAACGATTAGAGACTTCAACATAATGGGAATTAAACTTTAAAAAAATTCAACATAACGGGAATGCAAATTATTGGTTCCGAAGGGGAATAACATCGAGCGACAGGAAAAGGGTCGTATGGATCCGGCGAAAAACGGAGTTGAGAGATGTGGTGCAAGTAATCGCGGAGCGTTAGTGGAGTTGGGCAGGTATGAGATTCTAATGATGCACCTGTCAGCGTATGAGCAGCAACACAAGTATGCAAACACATAAAATTTCTTAATTAAAACTTGTCAACATTAAATAGTAGCTTTCAGTTTTTTATCTTAAAAAATCGGTTGACTGAGCTTAACTAAAGCACAACTAATCGAGTATCCTAATTCGTGAAGCGTACCGAAACTCATCAGCATGCATCTAATGACGTCATATGCTGTAAGGCGTCGTAATTGCGTAATTAGCTGTCATTCAGGATGGCCGACGAGACAACCGAGGAAATTAGTGATCTTGTTGGGAAACTGTCCTGTAAAACTTTTTTTTTTTATTTATGAAGGGGAGCCTCTTGGCCTTCTTTATACCTGATGTATATTATTGCTAAGGTCAAAGATGGAATCGAGCCTCTCCCGGAATCTTCAACCACTGAGGAACTGGCTATCTTATTTCTGACTGTCGGAACACAACAATGTTGAACACATTGTTGTTATAGCGTCAGACTTAGATAAGATGACGGTAGCTAGCCAGGCGGACTTACGACAAGTCCTATACCACCAACCAAACCGAATACAATATGTACACCCCATTGGGAATCGAACCCGGGTCCCCTGGGTCTGATACCGGTGGTTGTTACCACTAGACCGCAGAGGCGGCTAAAACTTATTAACTTAAAATTTAATCGAAATCACTCAAGCTCATTAAAATAGATGAAGATTAATTGTTATTCATGTCATTATGTAGCCTTTGGGTAAATGGTACCTATATAATGTATGGGCAATTAGTTTCCTGAAATAAATTAATAAATTATAGATATAACTTTAGAATGATGTAGTTACTTATAGTAATTGTTTCCCAAGCCCATTACAATTTCTTTGTATTCCAATTATTGCTTCGGAAGGCAGGGTTGGCCGTTGGTCGCGGTTACAGTTGCCGTTGATAATATCCAATAATGTTTTAAAATAGATATGTTACCTGCTTAGTAGTTTGCGTTGAAATCTGTGACGAAAACTGCACCCATTGACAATTGACAAGTAGGTATTAAATAATAGCCTGCGCAGACGACGGACATTGAAGGACTTTTTGTCCGCGACACGACCTTATTACTAAGAACATAAAGTTGAATAAATAACGAGGACTATCGCGTACTTTTCATGGATATACGCGATCTAAGTTGAATCTTATTTGGTTAACAATAAAGACGTGTCGCGGACAAAAAGTCCTCCGTTATCCGTCGTCTGCGCTAGCTCTTAAAGTCGCGAAAAAGCACGGACATGAAAGAGATAACAAATTGAATCGGACCTTATATATATATATCTTTCTAACAAATTTCCACAATGCGAGCTACACACATATACCTAATATCATTGTTAATATCCATCAGTCAAGGCCTTATCAATCCAAAAGGAAGGCTTGTGTTCCAGTAGTACTGAAACGCGTTTGCGGGACGTAAATTCTAGATGTAAATAAGCACTCGCTTAATCGTTGTATTTAGTAAATAATTAATATTTCACAATATTTTAAAATGTTTTATTTGACACGACGGACCTCTCTTTTTATAGTTTTATTATAAACAAAACCAGCCAGCAACGGCGGCGGTGCGCGGTGTATCGGCCGCGCCAATCTTTATTGCGAGTCCGAAATTGGTCGCAAGACACGTCGCAGTAGCTAATTTCGGGTGTCAGCGGGACGTAATGCTGCGCAAGTAAGCACTCGCAGCTAACTTCGGACTCGCAATAAAGTTTGGCGCGGACTATATGGAGCCATATACGATCTCCACAGTAATTAGGTTTATTACAAAATATCCGATAATAATGAGTTATTGTTGGTCTTTCAAACTACGATTTTTGACACGCCCAACCCGCATCGACTTTCGCCTTCAGTATCCGTGGTCAGATCGCTTTGGTTAGATTAATCTGACTACGGGCACTTTTTGTGTCCTCACAATGATCGGTGACGGATGGGCGACCAAAAATTTACTGTTAGGCTCCTTCGTGCTTCCGAAGGCACGTTATACCATTGGTACCAGATGTATTTGGTGTCGTCAAAACCCACCAATCCGCATTGGGTCCACAGGTTTATTTCCCTGGTCAGTTCCCCAGCAGGACATTAATAGGCTGATGATGTTGATGATGAAGCTTAATTGTGACTTAAGAGGCCGGCGACCGGTCAGTTCCCCATACTAACGTAAGGCCAAAATGAATTTGAAATTATAGCATTATTTTCTGTAGGTACTTGTGATGTTACTCGGATTAAGACAGTGTTTATCTAGGTTTCCATTTAAAAATAATCCAAAATAAGAAAATACACTAGAAAAAAGCAACTTGTATATTTTCTTGTTTGGCCTTCACACAAAATAGAATTGTAAAAATTAGTGTTATAAATAAATTGGCATTATTTTTTTATTGTGTAGATATTTTTTTTTAATAGAAAATTAGAAAAATACTGTCTTGATCCAAGGAACATCACAAGTACAGTCAATCATGCTCAAATTTTTTATTATTTTGGAATTACGTTAAACGTAATAATTTAAAAGAGAACGTAATACGTTTGTATGGGAGACTGACGTGTGGTGGGCCTCTAAATAAATTGCAGCGAGTTTTTCTTGACAAGGGTACTATATTTTTATGTTTATAAAATAAAACAGCCAAAGTTTCACAATGTTTTTCTATTAATGATGCACCTAATAAGTTAATTTGATTCGCCATGGTCCGAAGTCAACAAGTGACATTTACAAAACTGTTCAATTCTACGCTATAAATTCTGATTCTACTTATGAACAAATAAAAGCTTTGTAAAATACTAATAATCATTTTAATACACAACAAAAATCATACATTGTAGTACCATTATCGTTTCATTATAAATGTACACACTAAACATTATACATTCATCTAAGTTTATTACAATTACAAAATAATTACACATTGTAAATGCTAACAATGTAGGTATGTAAAATTGCATGATGTATATTTACATAAAGTTTTCTTGTTTACAGTTTATTTTGTATAATTCATATTATGCGTATATGTAGACAACAACTTATAAATAATTTTATTTACAAAACATACAGCAAGTATTTACGTTTTTACGTTACAGTTTTTACGTTTGTAATTGTAATTGTTTTAGAATAATTCTCCAAATGGGGGCTCACCATTTGGTTGCAAGTTCAGCTAAACATTTACGATTACAAACCAATTATATAATTTTAATTACATTATCATACGCCTATCAATGACATCAAGTTATTTCACAGCTAAGAAAACATATTTAATACAGGGAGTTGTAACATGTGGAAACATGTGAAAGAAGCATTATGTAGATCCAGTTTAAAGTAATTGTTTTCATAATGAGTTTTTAAACATCGTATTAATTTCTAAATAACACAACAGCGAAAACACCGAAGCATAATTAAAATGTTAAATTTACAATTTACATTTTCTAAAACATAGTAAATGCTAGTTTGCAATGATAACGACAGATTAAATTGTAATTTACATTTTGATTTCACATTGAATACATAAATTATTGATATGTCTACAATTTTACAAATAGACAAACAATAAAATATTCAAAAAAGTTGCTATTTTAATACAGTTTCGAAAATATTTACAAAAACATTACACGCGACACTTAAAGCACGGTTTCATTAGTACACGTCCTAGGGCCGTTCACTAGTGAATATCTACTGGAACCGCCATTTTTCCTACTAGTGACAGCACCCCTAATGAATAATTCTTTGAAAGTCTCCCTAAATTGCCTAGACATGCCGCAGTAGATGGCAAAGTTGATAGGGTAGGAGACGATAATAAAGAAGTTTGTGACTAGGACGAGTATATTGGCGATATTATAATCTAGAATTTCTACTATGCTACTGGATATCATGTGGAGGATAGTGACGACTGCCACAGGAATTTCTACCATCAGGAAGACAGTGACGACGACGATCAACATGAGCGTAGTGCAGTTGGAGTCCCGGAGTTTCTTGCATTCGGATTTTCTGTTTTCTTTGAAGAGTTTCTGCCGGTTCAGCTGAGCTGTTCTCATTGCTCGGAAGAGGAGGACGTTGAGGACCACGAGGGATGTGCAGGGGATGAGGTGGACGAACAGCACGCGGAATGTGAAGTAGGAGATGAAGTAAGCGTCGGTGGATAGGCTGCTCACCCACGGAGCTAGTTCCACCTGAAACAGGACAAAGATTTTATAAGACCCTTTTATTAGTTTTTCAAACATAACCGTGGAGTTCTGAGTGCATAATATGCGTCCACTTTTAGTTGCAAGTGGTTGCAAGAGGGACGCGACGCGGCTAATTATTCTTTGTAACTATGTGTTAATGAAATAAACAACATAGCGCACTACGCGGGAGCGGAAATACGTGACGAATTGTGAACCTCCTCCTTTTTTTGAAGTCAGTAAAAAATAGAAAGTTTCATATAACTTTGTGCGAAAGCTACAGGCATTTAGGCAAAATTTCTATTGTAAATACTTGGCAATTCGCATTACTAACCCTACATTCGTTGACTGTATTACGGGCGTTCGACGTTCAAAGGCATCCCAAGCCTGTTCCCGAAATTGGCGTAAAAATTAGATTTCCAAACTTGCTCGATAGTGATATCATTTGGAGCACGGCGAGTCTTATTAGGTTGCGACTAGGGTAACATCACAGAACACGAAATAGAGTTTAATGTTAATCGATTTGTTAAATTGATTCTTTCGACAGTGAAGATATTCTTCTCATTGATGAAGCAACGCTGACCCAGAGCGTAGAAAAAAGTGAAAACTATTATAGTTTTTTTTTTTAATATTTTTTCAAATGAGTTTATTCCTCTTATTGGTAAAGCTACTTTGGCCTGCAGCGTAGAAAAAAGTTGTTGGGTCTAGTACCGCCTGAGAACACCTTCTGAGTCGAGCCGAATTTTTCTACTTTTTTTATTTATTAATCACAAAGAAGAGAGAGAGAGAGAGGCGATACTAATTGTATCAGTACTGAGTACTAAGTGCGAGTTTTTTCTACTCACAGACGATCGTGAACGCGTCGATTTTTTATGAAATCAGCGGCCCGCCCGCCTTCTAGTGGATTACGCCACGGACTGTAGTCAAACGCCATACAAAAACCTAACGAGCTCTATCGACCGTGAGTAGATAAACTCGCACTAAGTACACTGAAGGTTAACATAGCATCTAATCATTTTCTTGTGTTTTCTGGTTACCAAATATTTACGGGAGAATTTATATTTTTCATAAAACGTAGGTAATTTTACGGAAAACTGTTTATACATACGAAAGTTATACTAGTTAACAACTTCAAAATTTTTTTTTTTAAACTCTCAAAAAAAACTCTACTAGACCGCGAAGTTCCTTGCTTGCACGTAAAACGCCTTTTAAATGCAGCAAATACCTGTTAGATGGTAACCCTACTTGGTATACGCTAAGAAGTCTGTAATCTCATAGGTTCGAAGGGGAGGCGCCAGTAAAGTAATTTAATTTGCCCACACTTTGTCACAGAGCGGTTGTGTGGGAAGTATGTTAGGAACTGGCGAAAATATGTAGGGAAAATAAAAAGTTTAAAGAAAGTTGTGCATGGTATTCTAATATTCAAGTATTATAAGTAAAACGATGTTATTATTTAAAAAACCGGCCAAGTGCGAGTCGGACTCGCGCACCGAGGGTTCCATACAAACCTGTAGGTATATAAGTAAAAGTTCACCCATCACGACATTCTAGTCATAGTTATCAAAAATATTTTTTATTATATGATGTAACTAAAAATTTACGGGTTTCGCAAGGTGTAGGTTTTGATTCCCGTGCGAGTTTCGAAAATTTGTGGATATTTGCGGCATAAACGGCTGTATCCTTTGATTGCTTTGGCTTAGAAGTTTGATTTTTTACAGCTCCAAGGGACAGTAAACCTGAGTATTAGATATAAATTTCAGTTTGATACCTCCACGCGTTCCTGAGAAAAACGGTCTTGACAGACGGACGGACTGACGGACGGTCGGACAACGAAGTGATCCTATAAGGGTTCCGTTTTTTCCTTTTGAGGTACGGAACCCTAAAAACCGACTTTCTACATTGTAGTTACTTATAAAATAATTAAAAAGCCAGTCACAAGGCATTCTACATTGCATTCGCGTAAGTGTATATTATAACTATTCTTTTCTTTTAAACCTACTTTTATTTTTCTTGCCTTGGCTGGCACCGACTCCAAAAGGTTTATTTTTACCCACGACAGACGGTACGGAGACGGTATATGCATTTGGGGTGAGAGGTTGATTGCCAATTATCGTGTGATGATGGCAAACCAAAAGTTGCCAATTATCTCCAAAAGTACTAGTCCGATTTTGATGCGGTTTTCAGTGATGGGTTCGGGTTTGATTAGTGAATGTTCTTAGATAAGTTTTACGGTGACAACTCACCAGGGCGCTGCAGTAAACATTTATTTGAGCAAAACCAAAACAACTAGTCCTATTTTTATTACCAACGACAGTATGGAGACGGTATATGCATTTGGGGGAAACTTTGTTTGTTTGTTTGTTTTGCAAACCAATGTTACCATTTATCTCTAAAACAACTAGTCCGATTTTGATGCGGTTTGCAGTGATTGGTTCTGGTTTGATTGGTGAATGTTCTTAGATAAGTGTTACGGTGACAACTTACCAGGGGGCGCTGCAGTAAACGTTTGTTTTGCAAACTAATGTTACCATTTATCTCTAAAACAACTAGTCCGATTTTAATGCGGTTTGCAGTGATAGGTTCTGGTTTGATTGGTGAATGTTCTAAGATAAGTGTTACGGTGACAACTTACTAGGGGGCGCTGCAGTATAACATTTGTTTGAGCAAAACCCAAACTACTACTTCGATTTTGATGCGGTTTTCAGTAACGGGTTTTAAGTAGTACAATGTAGACCGACGGATAATTAAGTCGGGGGTTTTTAAATTATTTTAACCTTTTTCAATTACGTTTTACCGTCGTGGGTTTCTTCAAAATGTTTAATTTTGCTTATTTACTTAAAAAAAAATTTTTAGGTAGTATAAGTTCCACACTTACCTACACTAAAAATCGGAATTGTGAACATGTCATCTATGATTATGTCATCTAGGTAAATAGTTACGAGAACGACACTATTTTCAAGATTTCCTGAAAACTATTGAACCGATTTCAATATTTCAAAAATGTGACCAACTTCAGCACAATCTTGATGTAATAGCGTTTGAATCATTCAATCAAGTCGGTTAAACATACATAAAAATATACGAGACGAATTGATAGCCTCCTTAATTTTTGAAGTCGGTAAAAAATACCGTCTTCCTATCTGTTACCTTCTCATACCTGTATGTAGCTGTTACGTTGCTAGCACGGGCGGTTTTTATCGGTTCTCTTACCTCGGTCACAGAATATTAAATAAATAGTGCCTGTTTCACTCCCCGAGTAGGTTCGAAAACATAATTACGCGCGGCGGCAACGCCGGCGTTGCTAATATAGCAGGGACTCACGAGCGAGCAGGGACGTACGAGCAGGACGCGCGAGTTTTGTTCGTCACCTACTTTACCAATTTTCAAATGGAGAATCATTAAAAAAAGTAAGTAAACGGGAATGCCGGATTTTAAGCTAGCTGCGTCTTAACCATTCATACCACAAAAGAAAGGTAACACAAAGGAAACCACAAAACAAAATTAATGGTTTCATAAGAAAAAAGAAAAAACTAAAAAAAATGTAGAAAACAATTTTACATTTTTATTTACATTCTTCTCTTATCGGAAGGCAAAGGGATCTAAGCTAAGAAACCCGTTTCACCGAATAATTCCTTGTCCGATATGTTGGCACCCCTGTTTTATCTATCAAAAAGGTTAAATTTATCAACCTTTTTGACAGATTAATTTATTAGATTATCCGTCAAAAGGGTTAAAGTTAAAATAAAACTGCTTATCTATCTATCTAACTACTACGAATTAATAATAACTATCAACGTTATCGAAAACTATCGGATGCACTGACTGCTCATGTCGGTTAATCAGTCTGTGGATTTTAAGAAGATGAAGCGATAGGCTTCGACACGAGTATAGTTTGCCTAGCACTAAGGTAACTGCTGTACCAATTGTTATTTTCAATTCGGTATAAAGACAGAATAAACGAATGATACATTTTGAATAGAAAAATATTGGAAAAAGTCAAGTGAATTCCCAGATGGTACCGGATTTCCCGTGGGAAATCTGCGGAAACTTGCGGACCACCGTCGAAATTCTCAAATACTTTTTATTTTTAATAACCTGCTATAGGCCAGTGTTTTCACATCAAAATGTTAGGAATATCCTTGCATTCGAAAGAAAAATCTTTTCAGATGTTTAGCGATCGATTTAGATGCAACAGCCAATAATTTATGATTTTAGCATTTTATCAACGCTATTTTTATGCTAATGATAAATTTTAAATAGAAAAATATTGGAAGAATAAGAACAAACTAGAGTCTAGCTTTACTTTATTAAAAAAAAAAATAGTCTACATGTTCATTCAAACGTTTATTTATCTCGCCCCCTAGAATTTCAAAATAGAATAACTTAATGAATTAAATTTCAAAACACCTGGCTTATCCCAGCTAACGGAAAGCCATCTGTAAAGCATATAATTTACATGTTAATTTGTATTAAACCTCGCCTTTATCTCGACGATACGCCAGCCATGGTTAGCGACTCACTTCTGCTAATACTAAGGCGGATATCACACAGCATAGGATTCCGCAGTGGTGTGAATAAGACTCTTTTTTTCACCAATGTTTAAATTACAGTCTTTATATAACTTCTCCTCCATACAGCTGTTGCCTAATAGACACGTCAGACACGTTTTTATTTCACAATTTTTAAAGTCAGAATAAGTTCCGCACTTTCTCTACTAAAAAATCGGAAATATGAAATTGTCATCACGATTATGTCATCAAGGTAAATAGTGACGACAACGACACTATTTTCATGAAAATTACAAAACCGATTTCAAAATTTCAAAAAATAGGACCAACTCAACCATGAATAAACCAGATGTAACAGCGTTTGAATCATTCCAATCGGTTCAGTCGTCTTCGAATAATCAGTGAACATACATAAATAAATATACGTGACGAATTGATAACCTCCTTCTTTTTAGAAGTCGGTTAAAAAGCGTTGTACCACTGTTACTTCTTACACTAATTTTGAGTTGCATATAAATATCGGAGGTGAAACAGTTAACTAAAACGTCGCCGATCATTCTGTAACGCCGAAACACATAATCTCAAAGTGTGTTTGTTTATTCTTTCTTGAAGCTCTAACTAAGCAACCAATCTACTTGACGACCTGTTTGGCGCAGGGGTACTAAGCCTGCCTTCTGCGCCAGAGGTCCCGGGTTCGATCCCCGGACAAGACAAATATTTGTGTGCATGAACATGTCTATTTGTCTTGGTCTGGGTGTTTAATATGTATATTATGTATGTATTTAAAAAAAAAGTATATAAGTATGTTTATCCGTTATCTAGTAACCATAACACAAGTTCTTAATGAAACTTAACGTGGGCTAGCTAATTGGTGTGTTTGTATGCAATTATTTATTTATTTATTTATTTATCTACTTGAATTGGCATACAGTTAGTACATAGTAGTAACAAAGGCTTTTTATCCCAATATTCCCACGGGAACGGGAACCACGCAAGTAAAACCGCGGGCGGAAACTAGTTACATATAACTTCTCGCATCGTACACATTACACCGAAGATGCATTTGTGCGTTTAGTAAAGAAGAGAGATAGAGTCGGTTAATCACGCAACGGAAGATCAGCGACGTAAATTCGGCTTGGCCCTTTACCATAAAATGAGAAAAGATAGGTAAGATAAAATATTATTTATAAAATATTCCTTAAAAATACAGTTTGTAATTACAAGTAGGTATAGTATTATATCAAGAACGTGATATAAAAGTACCGATAGTAAACACATCTATATGTTCACTTTAAAGGTTTAGACGGCACTTTCTATAGATTTCAGATTACGTGACCGTTCGACGTTTGTTCGCGCCGCCCGCCCATACTACATCATAATACAGAATAATACAAACAGCCACGTCAAATTATATGCCAGCTAAGCTATCCTGAACTAAACTGTTGGTGGTGAAACCGGCCCTTAAACTTTAGACAGTACTTTTTATATGGTTAAAGAATTTTATTTCTCATAAGAATTACAAATAATTCACTTACTGAGAAACTTATACAAACAAATATCAATAATTTAGCATTATCTTTGCAACAATGAGCGTACTTTAACAGAAAAAACAAAAAGTCACCATGTCGTAGGTAGTTGCATTTAGTATGGTTGCGACTACCACCAACGTCCAAGAATATTCTACTAATGACTTAGGACGAACCACAGTATGATTTGAAGCCTCAAAAATGGACATCGTCTTTTTATTTCAAAATTTAATATTCTAAATCATTAGAAATGCATGACTAAAATTCCCACGTGTCACAAATGAGTAGTTTTTGAGAAAAAAAAAAATTAAAATTGAGTTATTTTTAACCGGGAATTCCGAAAATTTTAAATAACGTAAAAACCATAAAAGATATTTAAATATCATCTATACAAAATATGTTAAACTCTCAATTATTTACATATTTGTTCAATTAAAATAAATCTAAGACCATTTCTTTCGATATTATTAGGGATTATTAGATTTTAGTTTTCATTTTTTTTCTTGAAAATTCCAGAATATTATACAATTATTTTTACACAGGAGGCTACTTTAGTCCTTTTCCTACACCTCCTAAAAATATCACGTAATAATTCCATGGACTAATGAAGTAGTATCTGAAATAAATTATATCCGGGTTTTCAGTTCCTAGGGTTGACACTTTGCAATTTGATTATTGTTCTTTTTTTAGCCCAATCGCTAGTTCAAATAAGAGTCAGCGCTAAGTGCAATTCTGGATTAGTTTAGTGTAATTACCCGCCTGCGTAAAAAGCGTAACATAAAAAAATTAAAATAAAAAAAAACATGTTCAGTAGGCTAGTGTTTGTAGGTGTATATAGCAGTCGAGACCCATGAAAAACTGGATTACTACTCAAACAATGGGTCCCGACTGCTATACACCCACAAAGACTATAATTATTCTACTTTAGCTTTGCTTAAAATAACATCTGTTGAAGTTACACCAACCCACACGTCCACAGAGGAAAGCCGCGGATCACAATCCTACTCATATGAAGATTTTGACGAATTGATTGATAATCAGGAAATTTTCAATACTGAAGATTAAATTAAAATTACGTGTTTTGTTTATTTAACCTTTGTAATATAAAATATAGGTAATAAAAAATTATATTGTCGTTCAGCCTTATCATCTATAAAAAGAATAGATAAATATCGACAAATACATCCATACCCGGATGAAATTCAATTTTAATATTTTGTATCCGGGTATGTTATAATTTTAAAGTGACAACCCTAAGAAAAAAATTCAAATTAAATTAACTTCAATAGTCCATGGAATTATAACGTGATATTTTTAGGTGTAGAAGATGGACTAAGGTAAGCTCCTGTGCAAAAACAATTGTATAATATTCTGGACTTTACGAGAAAAAAATTGGAAGCCAAAATCAAATAATCCCTAATAATATCGAAAGAAATGGTCTTAGATTTATCTTGATTATACAAATATTTAGATTATTGAGAGTATAGATGATTTTTAAATATCTTTTATGATTTTTAAGTTATTTTTAATTTTCGGGAAAACCGGTTAAAAATTACTGAATTTTCATTTTTTTTTTCTCAAAAACTACTTATTTGTGACACGTGGGAGTTTTATTAATTTATGCATTTCTAATGATTTAGAATATCAAATTTTAAAATAAAAAGACGATGTCCATTTTTGAGGCTTCAAATCATACTGTGCGAACGGAGCACAGATGTAGGATGCGTCAAAACTAGTTTACTTTTTATAGATTTTCCGTGAACGTTCTACAGTCATTCCAAAAGACGCTGCTAAGATAATGGCGGATCTAATTCTAATTATCATGCTGATGCTTCGACATCATTTGGCTAAGTAAAGGATAGATTTAATTATGAGATTACGTGAAAATACCGTGACAACGATAAACAGCTTGTCTCTGGGAGATGAAATCAAAATACAGCTAAGATAATAAACAAATCTATGTTTTATTCATGCTCTAAAACTTTAGTTGGCACTTTATATAGATTTCAGATTACGTGAACATTCGATGGTCGCTCGCGCCGCCCGCCCAAACGACACTGCAAAGACAATGGCGGATCTAATTCTAATTAACATGCTGATTCGATAATTCGACATCGCGTGGCTGAGGAATCATGTTAATTCACCGAATGCTAGCAGCGACTCCGGTGTCCAGACAATAATGGAATATCTGTTGTGTCACATAATCCAATTAAGGGCAGATGTTATTATGACACTAAATAAAAATACCATGATAACGATAAAGTACTTATAAGTTAAGTGTGCTGGGTGGGGCCTAATTCTGCTTACGATGACCCATAATCGTGTCTCAACTAAAGTTTTTTTATACTGTAGAATCAAGAAACGTATAAAGGAGCACTGAAATTGCTATACGATCCCTGTATCTAATGTAAAGTATAGATTATCTCAAGGACATGAAATCAAAGTATAGGTAAGGCAATAAACAAATCTCAATCTTCAAACGATACTTTCTACGTTCAACGGTCGCTCGCGCCGCCCGCCCAAACGATGCTAAGATAATGGCGGATCTAATTCTAATTAACATGCTGATGCTGCGACATCGTGAGGAAACGTTAAGGAATTAAAAATAGATTATATTATACACTTAAAAATAACATGATAATGATGAAAAATTGTCATACGAGTATTATTCATGTATGTATTCACTAGTATAGACGATCTAAAGAAGCGGATACCAAAATATATAGGTAAGATAAATAAAAATCTATATTCTCGTCTAGTATAAGGGCGTAGTGTAAGGGCCGATTTTACCACCGTTAATAAGTTCTGAATAGTTTATCTGGCAGATAATTTGACAAATTGTAATATGAAAAAACATGTCAAGTTATTTCCCAGATAAGCTATCCAGAAATTATCTGTTGGTAGTGAAATCGGCCCATAAACTTTGGACGGCACTTTCTATAGATTTCAGAATGCGTGAACCTAATTCTGGGGTGCGATTGTGTAAGGTAATCGTATTCATTTGACAGTTCATATCATTTGTATGGAATGACATTTGATATGATACAATATGAACTGTCAAATGAATACGATTGACTTTACGCAATCGCCTAGCTGCTTACGACGAGCCATCGTATTCATCGTAAAGTGTTTTTGTAGAATCAAGAAATTGTATAAAAGAGCATTGCAATTGCAATACAATCCCAGTATCTAATCTCTACAGATAAGACAATAAACAAAAGCTTCTCAAACTTCTTAAACTTAAATCTTCTTCTTTACTTCTACGTTCGACGGTCGCTCGCACCGCTCGCTCAAATGACGCTGCTAAGATAATGTGCGGATCTAATTCTAATTAACGTGCTGACGCTTCGACTTTGTGTGGCTGAACAAACGTTCAGGAATTAAGGACAGATTTTATCATGTCACTTTATGAAAATACAATGAGAATAATTCCTAAATCTGCTAACGAAGAGCCCTAATCGTGTTGTTTTTTACACTGCAGAATCAAGAAATTGTAGAAAATAGCACTGCAATTCCAATACAATCCTTTATCTAATCTCTTTACAGGTAAGACAATAAACAAAATCTTCTTAAAACTTAAGGTGGAACGATTTTCATACAAAAAACAGTCGAGATAATCTTGGTAGATTAACAGAATTAATACTTAAATATATGTGCAACTATTTATTCTCGGGTATTCATTTGCGCTAAATTAATAAACAAACATTGTTTCATTCAGAAATCACCTATAAATGAACACTAAATTTTTGCAAATATTACGACTGTGTATGTGACAAATGTCGTGTACGTATACAAAAATCGCGACGTTGCCATTCCATGCGGCTAAGACGCGCAACGCGCGAAGTTGCCGCTCTTACGTTTGTCTCGATTTAATAATTGTTTAAATTTCTCTTTACTAGATTTTTCAGCTGTGTTGCCGTTGCGTCCCAAAAGAGATGAGTTTCGTCAGTAATAATTTACTTTGGGATTATGATATAAAGTTGTGATTTGTAGGATTTATCTTGACTCCGATTTTTAAAAATGCTAAACACGATTTTACATTTTGTTTTTTATGCGTAAATCTTTTTTTCTCCCATCACTGTAAAAAATAGAAAATAAAATTTTATAAAGGAAAAAAAAGAAACGAAAATTGTATCTGCTTCGTGCAAATAAAATTTACTTGTATTATGTAACGTACTTGTTTATTTAATATTTATTTTTTTTATTTTATTTAGACAAATGTCATGTGGTCCCTTTTCAAATATTAAATTGTCCGCAATCACATCTACGTACTGACAACACCGTTCCGTATTTGTCATTTGTTTGTAGTGTTTTTTCATTGTGACTAGGGAATGGGTCCAGTCAAAATTTCACTGAAATGAAAATTAAATATAAACGAAATTTATGAAATCTTTCAAAACGGGTGGAAATATTTCAGTTTTGAGTGAAATTTATTTTCTGACTAGAAATGATTTATTTTACGTAAATCTTAATGATTTAACGATCTTAATGATTTATTTTATTTTTAATTTTACAATTTTAACGTATTAAATGTTCACTTAGCTATTCAAAACATCATAAGAATGATGATAGCATAGAGATAAACATAGACTAAGCCAAATACAAAACATGAATTTGACGTCACATATCACTTGACTATTGTTGTTTCGACTATGAATCAGGACATTTGCGCGAAAAGCTAATAACGCGAAAGACTCTTACACGAAAAGCCGTTTGCTCGAATAAACATTTGCGCGAATAGTGCACAAATGTAATTAAATTTGCCTCAATTATTGGTCAGTTAGCCTTCAAAAACATTTTCACCGTACAGCGCATGAATGAATGTTAGCGCTATCTCAGCACTTTTTTTCTAGATTGTACTTAACATTACATAATACATATTTAAGATACACAAGAGGTTAGCACTTTTTATTTTATAACCTCTCAGGCATCGGAAAACGAAACACAATAGATATTTAATTGTTTCCAACCCCGGTGTTCGCTGCGCTGCTTTACGAATTAAGTATTTGTTGAATAATACAATTTTATTTTCAGGTAAGTACTTAACACTTTCGCGGACAGTGAACGAGACACAATAGAATTTTTATTGTTATGACTGCTATAGCCGTTCAGTGTCCGGGAAAGGGTTAATAGTAATTTTTTTTGGGGCATTTTTGCTTACTTACATGTTTTATGTATTAATATTTTATAATATCAGTATCTTTATAAATTAAAACACGAAATTAGTTATATGCACATAAGTGCCTTTAAATACTCAATCCTCAGAAACACGTGAAGTATCAAATTGATATTAATAAAGATTAAAGTCTATGGTTCCCCCGAACTGTAAAAATCAAGCTTCTAAGTTTTTACATCACCATAATAAATTATCGCAGTAAATTAAAGCTTTAAAGGTAGAATTTAACAAGATTTACAAGATGTCAAATTTCACCACATAAGTAAACAAAAAGAGTAAGTATAAAAATGGCGTCTCGAGCTTGATTCCAAAACTATTATAATATAAAATGGAGATTGTAACTAACAAACAAGTATACAAAATATGATCATTTGCGCAAATTTATATACGCGCCAATATACCGAAAGGAGCTAAATGTATTGATTTTAAATAAAACTAATATAATAGTATTGTAGTATTGTACTAGCGGATCCTCGCGGTTTTACACGCTGTTCCCGTGGGAATATCGGGATAAAATATAGCCTATGTTAATCAGGAATAGTGTAGCATCCTAAAAGAATTTTTAAAATCAGTCCAGTAGTTTTTGAGTTTATTCATTACATACATACATACACATCTTTCCTCTTTATCACTACATAGTATAAAGTCGCTTCCCGCTGTCTGTCCCTATGTATGCTTAGATCTTTAAAACTACGCAACGGATTTTGATGCGGTTTTTTTAAATAGATAGAGTGATTCAAGAGGAAGGTAAAATAACCTTCAATATATAGTAGAGAAATACTGTAATTTTTAAGGTTTCTAATGTGATGTCGTAAATGATTACATTTTTTCCGCTTACATTGCAAACGCAGGCTGAACCCTACGAGATTTATCAATATAAGGTAATAAGTATTTGTACACCTTGAAAATGTCTACAGAAAACTCCGCGGTGGTTTATGTTTATCTCTTATGGATAACCCACAATAGCATAAGTCGTGTAGTCCACGCGGGCGAAGCCGCGGGCGGGAAGCTAGTAATATTATATAGTATAGAAGTATAGAAAACGGTAACATGATGATCCAACAACCACCACCACTTTTTTTTTGATTGAGGAAACACTGCAATTTTAATCAAAATCTGTTCAGCAGTGGTTTAAAAAAAAGATATTATAATGGGCAAACACACTAAGAAATCTTAAAATTTAGAGTATCAATTACATTCTTGTCACTTGTGCAATTTAAAAAAGTTGCAATTGCATTTGTTGCAATTTATACATCAAAATTAATATTGTGACGTTATTTAAATAAACAATAATATAAAATAAATAATAAAAAAAAATCTACCATCAGAAGTCTCGAACCCTAACTCTTTGATATCTAAGCCGAGTACGTAGACCGCTGGGCTACTTTATCATTTTCAGCTGGGTCGAAATATTTTACTACAAGAAACTCAGAGATAAGGTATGCATGTGTGAGTGATTAGTAAAATTGGGAGACAGAAACACTCTCTCGAGATATTTGGATGATTTATGGACTACAAAAAGATAAATGTTGGTTTCGAAAATTCAATATTTATTTATAGAATGCGCTAATAGTATTTTGAGTTAAAAAGATACAAAGAACAATTAACAAATAAATAAAAACTACTAAATAGCGAAAGTAGCGCCATCTAACGACTGTTCAGCTTTTTGTAACTTAATCGTTCCACCTTAAGACGGCACTTTCCGCGTTCCACGGTCGCTCGCCCAAAAGACATTGCTAAGAAAATGGCGGATCTAATTCTAATTAACATGCTGATGCTTCGACATTGTGTGGCTGAGGAAACGTTAAGGAAATAAGGACAGATTTTAAGGCAATTTCATAAAGGTTTAGTGTCGCTGTAGAATGTTATGAAGAAATTACTTTATGCGTTAAACTCGATTTACTCTGAAAAATAGTAGGCGGGCTACGTTTCGCTGAGCAAGATTATAGAAATTTACACGAGACCGGCTAATTGTTGCTCATTGCTAGGGAATTAATACAAGAAATAAGTAAATAAGCGAATATTATTTGTCTAAGCACTAAATATGTCACACATGTGATAACTTTACATTTGGCATTGTTATCACAACGCTTTTTTCAGATTTGTATTTACATTATTACATAATAAAGGGCGCCATGATGTGACGTTATTAAAAAAAATGTGACGTTACGCGAACATATTAGAAATGATTTTTCTGAAAATAAAAATAAATCTCAATGCATTTACCTATATTAGATTTTTACTCAGTAGCCATTACATTTAACGGCCTGTTCCAACATCGAAGCTTAAATTTAAATGGTCAATGTGGAACTTTATGTAAATGAGCCAGTTACCCATAGTCCGTGACACCGTTCTAAATCTGCCAAGTTGCACCGCCCGCCTAAAGGCGCGCTCCTCACCGGATTAGCGCGTTTTAGTTTCTGTAAGTCTGTACCGGAAAATAATCTGGTCCGAAGCGACTTAGTGAGGAAGCTTTCATTTAATGATTACATGCACTCTGTAAAGAATATTTAAAGAAGTGAAAACTAAACGAAATCGCGACTATCATATTAAAGTGGGACTACGGTGCGGTATGGCCGCACCGTATCGCATTACGAAAATCCTCCTACATCACTTTCGTACATTTTATATGAACTATCGCACACTACAGGCGGATCCTTGGCGTAGTTATGGGTTGCGATGCGGCTGTTGTATGTGCGAGCTTTAAAGCCTGGTACATATTAGGGCAGGCCGCAATGCCCCGCATTGCATAACATAAATACTCCTTATTTAACCGACTTCCAAAAAGAAGGAGGTTCTCAATTCGGTTGGTATGTTTTTTATGGGTGTACACCGATTATTTATTTTTTGTGATCAGTGTTCGATGCGGAATAGTTGCCATTTGGTCCCATAAAAAAATGGTTTAGTTTGGCCCTGTAGTTTTTATTTTATGAACATTTTTGTTAACTTGGACGATGTAATTTTCACGATAATTTTGTTTATAATGTACATGAAACCTAATCTAATCTAGAAAAATTCTCTGTAGTATACAAGACAACCTATTACAAACACTAAACAGTATAAAATAAAAAACTACACGTTGCGATGCGGATGTAGTATACGAGAGCCTTATGAGAGCATACACAAAACGGTATAAAACGGAATTTGCATGCGAATGCTAGCCCTATTAATGCTACGGAAGCTTTTTAATAAGGGTTTAAAGCATTATTTACTTCGTAAATAAGAAATAAATATTCCTTAACATATGATGATACTTTATCTTTAGCCTTTTTGTTGTTAAAGAACGGGTGACCACTTATTTAGATATATTTAGAGAGCTTTTATATGGCATATAAACAATTTGTAGTCGCTAAATAAAGCCTCTAACGGTTAGACCTATCACCTGCCTCAGCAGTGGTGATGTGTTAGAAGAAGAAATGCTTGATGGTGATGAATATTCATCGATCCATTTATTATTAGACTATAAACAGAATTTATTACACTGCGGTAATAGTAAAGCAAAATGTTTGCACGATCCATTTGTTTCAATTAGAACATTAAAACTTTATTATTATGGGCAGTCAAGGGTTTTGAATTCAAATAGTTAAATGGTTAGTATATGCAAATGAAACCGCCATTAGTGGAGTAGTTTGCGCCGCCCGCCCAAAAGTGGACACAAGATAATGCCAGATTGAAACGTACGGAATGTAATTTCATCATTCCGCTGCGATTACGGTTAAGCTCCCCGTAAACTGTCAAATTTCTTTGACTGTCAGCGGATATTTTATGCGTTTTACTTCTGGATATTCATTTGACAAACGTGTTTGTCAATAAAATTTGATCGTTTTCCGTGCTCTTAACATAATAATGACTCAAAGTAGTAGTTGCCTACACTACTAGTTTGAGTCAAACCGAAGTGCGGGACTTATCCTAACTTTAAAAATTGTGAACTAATTATTTTTTAAAAAAAAATAAACCTTTTGTTGGATCCGGTCCAGCCAAGGCAAGAAAAATAATAGTAATAGAAGTTCAATGTAGAATTCCTTGGCTGGCACCGACTCCAACAGAAGGTTTACTTTTTACTTTTTGATTTTTTAAGTACACACCACTCGGGCCCAATGCGGATTAGTGGGTTTTAACGACTGCAAATGCAGTTGGTACCTACGCCTTGACGTGCCTTCAAAGTACTTCAAACAGGCTCCTGCTTGACGTAACTGCATGCAAACTGACTGTAATGTCAGACTGACATCAATGCGTCGTCGCCCTAATCCGGAAAAGGCATACTTTTTAAATCAACAGTACTCGCAAAAATTTAGGTTGCGTTTATCTGGAAATGTGATTTGTTTAAACGAGCTGATTTGTTTAAATTAATGAAGAACCAAACTTTAGAGGAAGATTTTAAGCTATTTACGCTACGAGCTACGACACATAGTCCAATTATACCTAATTATACCTAAGTTAATTAAGTTATTTCTAACAAAAACAGCAGATGAACAAAGAAGGTCCCTAAGTGATTGCTTACTCACTTGGCAATTAATCATTCTTTTATATATGATTTTCATATATTTGTAGCGCACGCATACGGCATGAAAAGACGTAATGAAATTTAACGATATTTTTACGTGACTATCCAGGGGTTGAGTGTTGTCAGGCTTACTGACGATTGATAACTTAATGCCTTGTTCTGACCTCGATTTTGTTGGTGGAAAATTTTCGTGGTTGACGTAACCTTTTCTTAGAATTTGTGAGTACTTTTGGGGATATAAAACACATTATGGATTTTGATTTTTTGCAAATGTCAATGCTATTTTTATACTTACGATATTTTTTTGTAAATAGAATAATATTGGAAAAAATCAACTCGGCCACAAGTGAATTCTCAGATGGGACTTGATTGGAACGCTGGCATACAGCGTATTAAAAATATAAAAGTATTGGAGAATTTCGACGGTGGTCCGCAAGTCTCGGTAGCTCAGTGGTTAGAGAATTGGACCGCATTTCCAAAGGTCGTGGGCTCGAGTCCCATCTGAGAATTCACTGGTGGCCGAGTTGATTTTTTCAAATATTTTTCAATTTAAAAATAATTATCATTTTATGGATTACAATAATTAATAGTACTTTACGTTTTATATGTTATTATCACATACATATAACTGCATCGTCATTTCGTCAACTATTCAGGTCATAAGAAAATGTAAATAAAATAGTTATTTTTGTGATTGTTTATTTAATCTACACAAAATACATTGAAGATACGTACCTAATATTTGTGCATGGCGACCCTGCCAGGAGGCAACTCAAAGAAAACGACTTTGGTTCAACGATGCGTTTAATACTGACTAATGATCAGTTACATTATTAATATATAAGTATATATGAGGCAAGGTGCACACACTACATTGGCTTTAAAAACACCTATTGTACCTATGCCTTCAGTTACTGTAATCGATTCGCTTTTTACACTTTTGCCATTTAAACTACTATGTACTTCAAAGACGTCGTCAATGGACTAGTGTATCCAAATTTTGCAGTTTCGGGTGCTGATCGGTTTTACTGACACTAAATTAAAATCCTATTTAAAACTTAATCTTACTCAAAAATGCTGTAAAATGGATGTTGATACTTCAAAAATTCTGTATTTGATAAGTTTATCTTACCCTGCAGACTTCTTCAAGATGTCCACGCCACACAGTCAGATGCGGCACGAACTGTCGGTCCACGAAGCGCGGCAGCTGGTGCAGGAATGCCGCCACACCGATGTAGATCAGGCACTTTATCACCCGCGGCATCGTGCACCTGGCGACAAAATGGCGGTTACTATATTTTTTTAAATATATTAAATAGGCTTACTCTTTGCCTCATTCTGGATCAAAGATTAAGAAGAGGCCGAAAATGTTTGGAGTGAGATTGCCTAGAAAATGCCTATTCACGCGAGCTTTAATTATACCAGGGCTGTAGGCTGCCGGGAATACAGACGCAGGCAGGAAATTCCACTCTTTGACTGTGCGCATAATAAAGGATGAAGAAAAGAAGAAACGGTGAATGTAAAATGGCGGGTACACAAAATGGCGGTTGCACAAGATGGCACTCACACAAAATGGTGACTACAGTTAAGCCAAGGTTGATCACGCCGCAGTTTCAACATCTGAAGAGTTCCGAATCCGTTGAAACATGAAGACAAAAAAGAAAACAAAAACTTATTTACGATATTTCGACTGTTATTTTTATTCGACGATAAACTGTACTATCTAACAGCAGGTTGCACCAAAATTTATTTTACGAATTCGTAAAAAGTATAACATAATCCAAGGAAAACAAATTTGGTGTGCCTCAAGGCAGTATTCTTGGTCCACTTCTGTTTGTAGTTTATGTGAATGACTTAACTAATGTGACTAAACACAAATGACTTCTATTCGCTGATGATATTTCAGTCGTAGTAACTAATAAGAATTGTAATCAAAATATAACTGACCATGAAGATGACATAAATAGTACATTTCAAAATATAATAAACTGGCTTCATAATAATTATTTTAAAGTAAATATTATATAAATTACAGTAAGAATCAATCTTTGAATATAAACTATCAGAATCATGCTCTTAGGAACGCAACTCAAGCTACTTTTCTTGGCATTGAGCTTGATCAAACATAGACTGGAAATGTCATGTAGATAAGGTGTGCTAAAAAGTCAACAGTTTTGCTTATGCACTATTTAAGTTAACTCAAATAGCGACCAGAAAAATCGCATTAACAGCATATTTCGGATATGTCGATTCCGTCTTGTGATATGGGCTAATTATCTGGGGCAATAGTACTGACGTTCATAGGGCATTCGTAGCCCAAAAGAAGTGTTGAAGGTCAATATTTGGTATTGCACCTTATATGTGTGGCAAGCTATTTTATAAACCATTAAATATCCTACCTTTGCCTTGCTTATGTATCCTTGAAATCGCAAAGTTTGTAAAATTACATCAATATAATTTTAATAGAGCCAAATACATATTTCCTAAAAATACAAGGAATTATGACAATCTAGTCATTGACATGATGCCAAAAGTGCACGTTTTAAAAAGAACTACTATTTCATGTGCATTCAAATATTTACTAAGATTCCTCAAACTATCAGATACTTTAAGATTACACTGCATAGATTGGTACACTGATAGATTGGTGCGACCTGGAAGCTGGTGTTCCGCAAGGCGGTATTCTCTCTCCCCTTCTCTTCTCATTGTTTATCAATTCTCTCACTGTTATCCTTTCGTCTTCTTACCATCTATATGCAGACGATCTCCAACTCTATGTTCAAAGTAAAGCAGAGGATTTGAACAATTCTATTGAGTCTCTCAACCGTGATCTGGCGAGGATATTGGAATGGTCCAACAACTACGGCATCTCGGTGAATGCACAAAAATGCCAAGCTATTATTATCGGTAGCTCTCGTCAATTATTGCACGTACAATTTAATAAAATTACTCCACTGTGCTATAATGGTGAGGTAATAGAATTTTCACAGCAGGTCAAAGATTTGGGCTTACTCATTGACGCTAAGCTCTCTTGGAAGGATCACGTTGAACTTGTTGCATTTAGAGTAACAAACGCACTTAGGTCTTTGTACAGGTTCAAGCACTTTCTTCCGTCTAGCACCAAGATTGCACTGATACAAACTCTCGTTCTACCCCTTATCGACTATGCCGACGTGTGCTGCACAGATCTCAATGAAGTTTTCCTGGATAAGCTGGATCGACTTTTCAACAATTGCATTCGGTTCATCTATGGTTTACGTAAATACGACCATATCTCTCATTACCGCCAGCAGCTCAAATGGCTTCCTATTCGTGAGCGTAGGAACCTGAGAGTTGTCTGTGTTCTCTTCAACGTTTTGTTCGATCCACTTACCCCAGAATACTTGAAGTCTAGATTTCAGTTCTTGGGTTCTTCTCATCCACGTGACCTTCGCTCTAGCAGCAATCTCATTTTAGAAATTCCCTCCCACACTTCTGGCTTTGTCTCCTACTCTTTCTCCCTTACTGCAATTCGACTCTGGAACGCCCTCCCCTTGGACATTCGAAAAGCCCCCAGCAAGTTTGTGTTTAAGAAACTGGTCCGTGAACACTATCTTAAATCCCTACGCTGATCCCCTTCATCTCTGACATAATGAGTCCTTATATATTTTATATGTATGTATTTATGTATGTATGTTAAATATTTATGTATTATTCGTTAATATTCCCACTTTTGTTACAATATTCTGAATTATGTTTTATAGTACTACTTTATTGCCGATACGGTAGGTCTCACACCTTTTACTGGTTGACTGGTAGAGAATGCCTGATGGCATTAAGTCCGCCATTTGCTGTATTTTTTTTATATTGCAATAAAGAATAAATAAATAAATAAATAAATAAATAAATAGATGGCTTATGGAACGGCTCAGTCCAGGAATTCTTGAATTATAAAGATAGTAGTTATGTATTTCAAAAGTTGATATAAATGTTTTCTATTTACCATTATAATAAATATTTTTGACGTTTTTGATGTTATGTTATTTTCTTACTCTGACATTTTAGTATTAGAATATAATCTATGTTCTAGCATAATACCTACTCGTAGGTAATAACATTGACGTTTAAATTTCTTTTCGTAATAATAAATATGAATGTGTGCCTTTACACTTTTATAATAATGAAAATCTGTAAGGGCCGATTTCACCTTTCCCAATAGAAACCGTGTTTAATAGAACTTGGTTCTGTTTATCAGAAATTAGTTTTGATCGCGGTTTACGTCGCACCGGTTTCACTGGTTTTGTTTTGATCCCGTTAACTTAGTTTAGCTTTGAAAAGAATGAACGAGTGAATAATATGTCATCAACTAAACGAGTTGGGTTCGAAGTGTTGCAATTAAAGAAGTTGTTCCTTTATAAATGGGAAAATAAAATAATTTTTCAATCAAAATGGTCAGAATGTAATGGGTATTAGAATTAAAAAATATAAGGTACCTATTTGTTAAAATAAAATCTATACAAATATCACGTGTAGGTAAAATAGGTAAATTGTAAAAACAAATAATGAGGATTTTTTAATATCGTACATATAAGGCTCAATTCATCTTTTTTATGCAAATACAAGAAGACCATTTCTTTCCACTATTTCTTCCCATAAAGTAGTTGTTTAATAGTTGTTTAAGTTTGTACTTAGCAAGAAATAATACAGAACCAATGCATTAATATTGGAGTGTTTTGTAATAAGTAATACTGAGATAGAAAATAAGTATCTATTTAATATTACAGCTGAACTAGAGAAAAATTATTTATAAGTGAAAACGCCAATAGCAGAATCCAATAGCCCATTTTTCCTAGTACAAGATATTAATAATAGAACTTATCCCGATACCCTGCTTTTTATAGCTAAGGAATAATCCATAATATTTGCTCATCCATAAAACGAATTAGATATTAAACTTGTGCCCTCGCTTGCTATATTTTACGAGCTGTTTAGAAGGATGTTTTATATTTGTGCGTTCTTACAGAAATAGTATATTGATATTTAGGGATCTTGCGTACTTATAATACAAGCCCAAGATTACAACAAAGTGTTTTATATTTCTTTTGGGCACTTATTATTAGTCAAGGTGTACGAATTTCATAGAATCCCAATCGGTGTTAAAATCATACAAGGTTGTCGTAACGACTATAAAAAAGCTATCATTATTGTCAGCCATTTTAATGTCCTCATTGCTGGGGCCTTATATATATAATTATTAGCCTCTGTTCCGGTTCAGAACATAAATAACAAATGCTTGATAACTGATAAACTATTTATTGTTCAAATCTAAAACTATCGATGATTATGATAAATGATGATATTGAATGAGTGCACCCTATCGCGACGGTAATTGATAATGCACTAATTTTATGAATGAAATATTGAAAATGGTCGCGATCAGTTGACACGTCATAGTGACGTCAATGCCTACGGTGTTCGGTAACAATGCAATGCACCGAACAGCCTCCGTCCCGCGTGGTTCCCGTTCCCGTGGGAATATCGGGATAAAAGTAGCCTATGTTACTGTCCGTCCATTCAACTAACTATAGGTATGCCATAAATCAAGTTGATTAGTTGCTTAGTTAGGAAGGAAGAACAAACAAACACACTTTCGAATTTATAATATTAGTTAGGATTAGGAGAGTTAACAGTCTTGTAATGCATCCGGGACCAATGACTCATCTTCCGATGCACGGAAGAGCTCGACCACTTAAGAAGCGTTTGGTCACCAATCCCGCGACCGACCAATGCAAAAGTTGAACAGCCACAACCATAGGTTGCTCTTAAAATCTTAAATGTTTTTTGTGTATGTTCTTATTATACAGGGTGGAAATTTAAGACGGGGCAGTATGGGCAGGTACCTCAACCGTTGTTGCTACATGAAAACGTTCTTAGTAAACCATCCTTAATTTTTGAGAAATTTTGAACAGTACGGATTTTGATAAAAATGTACAGCCAGCAGGAAAATGGACAGTTTTCAAAAATCTTTTTTTTTATACCAATCGATCCTGTTTCTCGTGAGGATCAAAACACTCTAAGACATTAACTGAGACATGAGTACAAGAAAAGTCAGAAATTGCGGAAAACGCAAAAACACACTTCCCGCGCTTACGCCGCCATATCCGCTTCGCCGACGAGTACTTACCTTTGTTGACGGAACTTATTTTCTTAGGGAATATGTTTGCAATACTTTTGGCGATTTCTGACTTTTCTGGTACTCATACCTCAGTTGGTGTCTTAGATCGTTTTGATCATAAATCAAAAGTAAAAAAAAAAACTAATGGCTACTTTTTTTCAAAATCCATGAACACGGACCTTAAATGTCCATCCTGTATATCAGGCAATGTGTAATAAATGTCCTAGAAGAGAAGAAAGAAGAAGATGGATTGTGAGGTTTTTAATAAAAAGGAATTTCGAACACCAGAAAACTCTCTCACTTTCCCACATAAAAAACAAAAATAATAACCGGCATTCATCATGATACAACTTTATATGGTTTTCTACAGTACCTACGTGTGGGGAAACGAGGTAACGTAAAAATATATGTAAAATAAAAGTACGTACAAAATATTTGCGAATGGCATCCTTACACAAACAAATATGAAAATTAAGTGCAAGGAATACCACTTAGATGAGTTTTTACTCATATACTTACCGATTCTTGTAAATATCTACCTATACAAAATATATATTACAATATCGAGAAATGCTTCGCTTCTTGTTTCATTGCCTATAAAGGAAGGCAGGTAAAGCATTTTTATTATGAAAATCATAAACAACAAAGAAAATACTAACTATAAGATTTTTTTTATGATATTTGAATTTTTAATTTTTAATGCTATTTTTTTACTTTAAATTATAAGATTTTTCTAATATTTTTTTTGCCGGTAAGTTTTTATGAATTTGTATCTTGTTTGTTTCTAATATGTTTCAAATTAAATGCAAGGTTGGTATGAAGGTAGTGGCGAATGGTCCATACAAACCGATTCCTATCGGCGTCCCTTTTAGAAATCCCACCCCACCGATGCACCATACAGTTAAAAGAATTTGAGGAGTTAGTCCGGTTTAACTTCGCCATATTTCAACACCTCGCCACTGGTAGGTACAGAACTTAAAAATTCTTAGGAAGTCCATAGCGACCATTTTACGACCACCTATCATGTGTTTCAAATTATTTGTAAACAACGCCTACTATATTTAGTTACAAACATGTGTTTGATTAAAAATGTATTTGAAAACACTATCTTTTATGTTTTTTTTGCGTTGAGATGATAATATCCTTCCTTTTAAATATCGTCATTAGTAGATATAGTAAATCTGAAGTATTGTTCATTTTAAACTGTAATAATTTGTATCATCATTAGGTTTATAAAAACAATATTGAAATTTGTAAAAATATTATAGGTATGTTGAATATGATAGCACAATTTCTAAATTCAATTTTCGCTTGACAACACAGGGAGTTTTTAGAAGAGTTACTCTTGACTTGACGGAATCTAATTTACATCAGGATCGAATTAATGTGAACACGATTCCGAGCCGATTTCGATCATGAGTAAGGCCCCTGTCTGGCTACGCCTTCAACGCAGAGGTCCCGGGTTCAAAACAATTTTTGTTTGCATGATCTTGTCTCGGGCTGGGTATTTAATATGTATAAGTACTATGTATGTATGTATTCCCAAAAAGGTACCTATTTAAGTATCGTCATCAGCCATTTTGATATCCCCACTGCTGGGGCACTGGCCTGCCCTAATGGATAAGGATATAATGATAATACAGATATATTATGTAATTACCTATGTTTATCCGTTATCTAGTTTTCATAACACAAGTTCTTAAGACGTCTACGTCTCGACTTAAACTACACTCTGCAAGCACACTAGCTATGGCTATAAAAATATATAATAAATTACCGGAACATATAAAAGACATAGATAAAGATAAAGAATTCAATGATAAACTTAAACAACTACGTATTACCAAAACTTATTATACAGTTAGTGAGTATTTGACCGATAATTCCTTCCTTGCGAGTTGAAAATTGTTTACGGTTAGGATAACCATAAAATGTAATATTATAATTAGTATTTTCTTTTGTGATGGAAATTGACCTTACTGATATGTTAAGCTCACTTTTCAATTTGACGACTCTGTATGAAATAAAACAGGGAGAAAAAAATAGCCCTTGACGAGTTTCTTGCCGGTTCTTCTCGTTACAAGGTCTCCCGCCGTAGGGTTTGTGAACCGATGGCGTAGCTTCTTTGACGTTCATAAGTGCTTTTAACAGCCTAGACTGAATAAATGATATTGAATTTGAATTTTGAATTTGATACGTCTTTAAAATAATATTTGTAATTAGCAACATACACTCTAGCAATATTATCTTATGTTTTTTATAATATTTTTTTTTGTAACAAAAATGAGTATAGTGCCCTATACTTATACTTATATTTGTCATGTCCAATCCGGACCCATAATATTCTCACCTATTTTTAAGACTTATGGAGTGCAATAAACTGATTTGATTTGATTTGAAGAAACTTATCTTGGGCTAGTTGGTGTGATTGTATATTTAATTACTGTATTTATTAATTTTGCTTATGCACAGGGATGAAGCCGTGGGAGGTCACTGGTGAATTCATAATAATGACGAGAAGTATATTTCCTACCTATCTGTAAGTCTATGTTCGGACTTGGTCGTCACCGTAAATTATATTACGAGGCAATTTGTGGGGCCGCTCTCTCATCCACGTAATTTTAATTAAATTTTTGATAAAGTTACTTTCTCGTTATAAATAGATGTTTGACATTTTTGCATTAAATGTTGCGCATAATTTACGTTGCTATCGTTTTCAATATTACAGGCGTTCGCCAAGGATCATTGAATACTGGGTCCTATACTACTTCAGTTAGATGGCATTTAAAATGAAAATGTTTACTTAAAACTGAATTGTTTGATAAGTATTAAACAAGAAAATATACTAAAAAAAAGAAACTAGTCTCATGTCGCCCTGACGGGATTCGAACCCGCATCCTTGGGAGTCCGGCCCAATGCACTAACCAATTATGCTACAGAGACCTATGAGGACACGTCGAATCTTTCTAGTATATTCACTGTTCTACGGTGTTGGCCACCGTCGCTTCATCAATGAGAGAAATATCCTCGCATTCGAAAGAAACATCTTTACAGATGTTTGACTATCGATTAAGATGAAACAGCCATTTAATTATAACTTTTTAATTTTGCATTTTACAATGCTATTGCAAGGTTATTGCAGGCAACGTGTCACTATTGTTGCCGGAAAAAATCTTAGACTCAACCAAAGACAAATGTGGGTTTATTGAGGTATTGCTTTGAGAGTGATGTTTACATCCCTACGTCACGTTCCCTAAAATATGGTTGAGCGAAGCGATGGCTAGGATGTGCGTCATGCTCGTGAACGGGTGCCGCCACCGGAAATGGGTCTATTTCAGTCTGCTTATCTTAACGTTGTGCTTAGAGCTTAAATATTTTCATCTATACTATATATAATATTATAAAGAGGAAAGATTTGTATTTTTGTATGTAACGAATAAACTCAAAAACTACTGGACCGATTTTGACGAAATTTGGTATAGAGAATCCTTAGACCCCAAGTAGTAACATAGGCTATAAATGATCCCAAAATTCCCACGGGAACGGGAACCACGCGGTTGAAACCGCGCCCGGCCTCTAGTCTAAAATAAATTGCTATTGACCTGTATGTACGTCACAACTTGCAGTGCACTAATCTTGTAATGCGAGAAATATGTATAGTAAGTCCTTCCTTGCGAGTTGAAAATTGTTTACGGTTAGGATAACTATCAAATGTTCTTTTATTTTAGTTTTTTTTTTTGTGATGAAAATTGATCTTACCCATGTGTTTAAGGGTGCTTGTACACGGTGCATGTAGCTGGAGCAAGTAAAGATGCGGGTTACACGCGTGAGTAATATGCGCAAGCTATTTGTTCGAGTTACTCGCTTTTTACTTATACATGGTGCATATAACTGGAACAAGTAAAGACACAGGCTACTTGCGCAAGTAGTCGTGGTCAAGAGCAACATGTGCATGCTATTCGCACGGTAGCTTTATGAAATGAATCGCGTCAAAATGTCTCGACGAACAAAAATTCTTTTAAAATCATTTGTTAAAAATGTAATATTACCCAGAATTATTAAATATGCTAGAAGACGAATTAATACAATTACGAAGCAAAAAGTTATGGATGCGTAACTGGATAGCCAGAATTTTGAGATTTCTCGATTTTCAACTTTTCTAAATTGTAAGTAAATCGAAGACTTCGTATTTAATTTTTTATTTCATTTTTTTCCGAAACCGTCAATGCCCATCTCTTTCTCGATTGCTTCTAAAGCGTTCTCTCTTGATTGTTTATTTTTGTAGTTTGACGATTCCATATTCCACAGACAATCGTAGGATTTGTACAAATGTACGAAACGACAAGTCGTTTCGTCGTTCCACTTATCTAATTTACTCATTATTGGTCACATTAAAACAAAAACTAAACAATTATAGAAGAAACAATTCACGTAATAGAAAAACAATTAAATTAAACCGCTTCCTATCGGTCTGTAGCGTCCCGCTTGCGCACGTCTGAACCTGCTCAAGTGACATGCGCGAGTGACCCGCGCGCGTCGCAGAGCACGCGGATTAGTTGCGCGGGTGCCTCGCTTTGGTACATGCTCGAGTCACTAGACCCGCACATGGTTTTTGCGATGTATGTTTACGATGCATATAACCCGCGCAAGTGCCTCAACATGCGCAAGCTACTTGCACCGTGTACAAGCACCCTAAGAAACAGGGAGAAAAAATAGCCTTTGACGAGTTTCTTGCCGGTTCTTCTCCCTGGTCTGAATAAATGATATTATTGAATTCCGAATTCTGTTTTCTTTATTTTATACTCTCCGGTGGCACTTTTGACGCGAAGAGATATTAGATCTTTACCTATGATATTTCAGATTTGTATAAAGAATTTCAAAGAAAGTTCGTTTTCCATTCTAAAAATTTTTGATATAATTGCAAATGCCACTGATTACTAGTTCTTGACTGCTCTGATCTTAATAAAAAAAAAAATCAAGCAATTGATAGAATTAGAGAAGATCTCTTGAAAAGTAAAAAAAAAACGCAAATTTCATAGGTAAGACCTGTTATTACACAAATTTTATTGTATCATAATTTTTGTTTAGTTAATAACTAGTACATAAGGATTATAAATATTTGCATGCTGTAGTTACGGCTAAATAGGTATTTTTAGCGACATTGTTTTATTACTATATTATAACCAATTTTGATGTACCCTATTTATGGCAAATAAAGGTGATTATGATTATGATTATTATATGACATGAGGAGTACGAGTATGTATGTATGTTAAAGGAGAATGCCCAAACATACCCAGTGTCGATTAAAATAATTTATGTGTAGTGTTTTAGAGCGAAGGTCTTTATTACACAATTTGTTTTTCTGAAAACCGTCACCAATGCAAACCGTGTTTCACAACTGGTTTATCAAACAAATCTTTACAGAATACATGAAATGCTGCTTTTTTGACATATTGATAGTCTAAATTATACATTAATTCATCGTCACCATGTCACCATGAGCGTAGGATTATTGGCCACTTCCTCTGGTGTTAGAGTGTATCAAGCCGCCTATAAGGCCTCTTGACTTAGCTTAGGGGTTGTTATCAGATGACAATAGCCGGGACCGACAGTTTAACGTGCTTCCGAAGCACAGAAGCGTTCCGTTGTAATAGTAGATTGTATACCAAGGGCTGTATGACACCCATAACAGTCGAGTGTTTTGGCGCTCGAACGAAGTGAGGGCGCCGATAGTTCGAGACTGTTATGGGTCCATACACCCGAAGTAAACACTCTACTTTTCATTTTGAATATGAGGAAAGTAAAAACAAACAGAATATTCTAAAAAAAATTTTGTAAGGTTTCTACGATTTTAATTATTTTATAATGTAGCAAAATAAGCTGTATAGGCTTCTGTGCCTTTGCCTACATACCTTTGGTAAATAAAAGTCCGAAAAGATTACAGATATCGATTTGACATGACACCCCCTATTCTTTATACAAATTTATTACAGCCCTAGGGCCGCCACATATCACTTTCAACCCGCATTTTAGGCACGTTATGAGTTACTTTCAGAATATGAGACATGAAAAGTCATTTTACGGTTACCCATCCGACACCTGGCCGGACCGAGCGTAGATTAACAAACTTGATCGGATCGGATACGATCCGTCTGTCAAGCTTCGTCACAAGGGCTTCGATATCACTATTGCAGTAACGGAAATAATTGTATTGGTTTTGTATAGAAAAATACCCACTAATACATTTAGAACCCTGTCTTCTCATTGAATTTCTTTAAATACTTGAGGATTGTTTTAGTGAAATCAAATATCATATTTATAATATACTATCTTTGTCTTATCTCCCCATATATGAATAATTTTAAACGACTCTGGATTTTTGGTTCATACATTCTTTGGCATTCTCCTTTGTATTAGAAAGAAATAATGAAAGAAAGAGAGAAAAATTGTTTAATGGTTATTTTGCGTTGAATTACATTACATAATTACGTTACACTAGAAAATAACCAAATTGGTCGCTACAAGGTCACAGCTCATCTTCCGTAGCGCCAACGTGTGCCAGTGACAATTTTGCGGCACATGCATGGCATAAAGATTATTATAGTTATACCTATAATTAGTTATTAGACAGCAAATGAGTGAAACTTCCTCCCTGCGTCTATATTTCCGAGTACTTACTTATAACCCGACCATCTTCAAAGCAAGGGTGAAATAGGCACCTTCTGGGTTAGCTCGCTCCATCGTGGATCCTGTTTCAGCCCCTGGCTTGATTGGGATCAAGAGCAAACCCATTCAAAGTAAAAAGAAGACAAAACGGCATTTTAATCTGCGAGTAAGTGTCTTATCTCAATGGTAAAAAAATATTTCAATTTGATATCAACCATAATTTTATCCATCACGTCCCTAGTCCAATCGTAATAGTCATAAAGTCTTAGCAAACAGGATGATGTTATTTATTTGGTCAATTTATTTATTGGCATCGTAAAACGGTTCTGCTTTCGTAAACGCCCACTAAACTGGCTTTAGGATTCGTCTGGTTGTCGTATAAATTGTGGTGATGTAGTCGTTTTGTAGTTTTTATGTTTTGACCTTTGTAAAGATTGAATTATTTCCGGCTGGCTTCAGTTTCGGGTCAACTGTTTGGTGTATTTAACATTTATTTGTGTTAACACCTACAGGTGTTGTGTGCATAAATTGGGAATATCAGAAGTCCAAATATATGTATTTCTTATACTCACACCAATCAACCTAGCCCCAAAGTAAGCACTGTAAGACTTGTGTTAAGGGATGCTAGGGTAATGGATATAAATACATATAATCATACCAGTGGCGCGGGTCAAAATATGGCGAAGTTAAGATACCAAACATTTTTCCAAAAAATCTCTTAACAGTATGGTGGAATGGTGTGGTGGGATTCCTAAAAGGGAGGCCGATAGGAATCGTGTTATATGGACCATATATATATTTATGTGTTGAAATATATATAAACATCCATGACACAGGCACAAATGCTCGTAATTATCATACAAACATTTGCCCCTACCGGGATCCCAACCCAGGACCTCAGAGTAAGCGACGCCTTGAAACCGTTGTACGTACCACTCTACCACGGAGGTCGTCTAGGTACTTGCCGCGCAAAATCTCTTGATCCTCTATAAGTGGGTGACGTTGTAAGTAATTGTAAGCATAAACAACTGTCTAAACCGAGCGCATGCGAATGTCGCCTCAAAGTGGTCAACCGAGAGCTTCCGCGACTGGACGAATGAATTCGTATGTAAGGAACTAGCGAGATCTCAACCTAAGAACTTCGTCATCAGCTATTTTTAATGTCCCAGCAGCACCCCTGCTGGTTTTCCTTATAGATGGATAAGGAGAAAGGGCCATGACCCACCACGTGGGCCCAATGCGGGTTGGTGGGTTTTAACGACTGCAAATGCAGCTGGGACCAACGGCTTAACGTGCCTTCCGAAGCACGTAGGAGCTCGAAATAGTAAATTTCGGGTCACCCATCCACTGACCGACCATTGCGATAATTGGCCAATCTTAACAATCGCAGGCCAAGCGCGCGAACCACTGTGCCACGGGCAACTCCTAAGACCTAAGAATTTATCTTTATGTGGAAGAGTTTGAATGACATTAACCAAGAATTAGCAAGTACGCAAGAGTGTGAATTACCTAAATTATCAGTTGATTGTTTAGGCTCATTACACATGTTCACACAAATTGAAACACATAAAGCTAAAGTACCTAATCCAAATTTTTGTTTTGAGCGTAAACACGCTTCTAAATCACTAGTAAATACTAAAAACCGCAATATTAAATATTAGGTATAAAACTCCCTCTAGGTTTTTTTCTAAACCCAAAATTTTTAATCCACAGATTAATAAACTAGATGTAGTACTTATTTAACTTCTCGTTACACTCAATTTAATATAGCATAGAACGAAGTTGGACTACTATTTGTCTGATTTAGTTAAAATGGCCGCGGCTGAAACCGCTGATGGAAGCGATCCGTCCAACTTCGTATCCGATTAGTTTTTGGCACTGAATTCAGTGGATACTTATAGTTCTAGAGACTACGTTCATTCTATTATCATCATCATCATGACTTGTTTTAATGGCACCGCTGCTGGGCACAGGCCGTCCTCACGTATGGAGTTTGGATAGATAAGAAGGAAAGGATCTAATTATATTTTTATGTAGAATTTAAAACACTTGTGTCAGCCTGAATGCTTATAAGTATGTATTTACAAAAACAGTGAATAAGTACCCACGGATAAAGCTCAATTTAATTAGGCACCTGTCTTACCGCGGGCGAGTGAGCGAGTAACTATGGGCTATTTTCTCGCTCAAGCAACGTACAAAAGATGATACATTCCGTGTAAACAAGAGATGCAAATATTAATAGTTCATCGCTAGCTGTTCACAGCGCCGGCGAGTACTCGTTTTACTAGTTTGTAGCTGAGCGAGAAAAATTCACTGGCCGGGCGACAATCTGTCTCACCGCGGGCGAGTAAGGCTTGGCGAAAATCAGTAGTTTTGTAGGTAAAAAAAAGGTATTTTACTAGGAGTCAGTATTTTTCCGTATACTTTGGAGAAATAATAAATTAGAGGTTGTGTTGGTTGTTAAAATACATTTATTTTTTACGATAATAGACACACACATATATATATATTATTATATATTTATATATATATATATATATATATTTATGTATTTATGTGTTCAAATATATATAATAGTAGAGTAAAGAGTTATTTTTAAGTTATATTTTTCGTGTGTATTATGACTGATAAGGAACTGTTAGTGATAAGAAACGTATGTACATAGATAAAATGAGATAAATAAAGATAAAAACTAGTGAGCTTGCGCGCGGTCCTCCTTATGGTATTGCCTTTTAGTAGCTCAGTGAGAGTCGGGTTTCTATGGCTACGGATCATCACTCGTCCCACTCTCGCCTCAAGACTCTGAAAGAGACAGCAAGCAAGCTCTCCTAGTTCCTGGTACAACAAGCTTCTGCGTTTACTTCTCAACCCAGCACCCAGTTCAAGATACCGTACGTCTCGCCCTCTGCAACGCATACAGTCCACTGCTAAATCCAAGCGGGGCGTGCGGTACAAACATGTTAAAAAATTCGGTATATTAATGGGTATACTTGGCCTCTTTGAGGCGGTATATTTCAGTATTTTTGAGGTTCCACGGTATTTCCGTCAATTTAATCTGATCACACTGGGTCAGAGCTCACGCCGGCCGCTCCAACATTTCGACCTAGAGTGTGGATCTGAGTGTACATAATACTTATTATGAAAGTAATGGTAGTAACTAGCAACCCCCAGTGAGTAAACGTACTAAACAGATGACAAGCGGCGAGTGGAGCGAGTGCTCGCCAGCCGCACAAAAACACTCGCTCATAGCCGAGCGAGAGAACTATAACTCGCCGCTTGTAATCTGTTTCTAGTTTTACTCGCCACTCGCTCGCCGGCGGACATGACATCGGACAGTTGCCTAAATAGTGTTGCGTTTGTCTCAAATATTTATAAATTTTCCGCTGTTGACTATAATTATTAGGTAGGTACTTTAACTAATAAGTTTGCAGTTGCAGTGACTGGTTAAAGCAATTGATGATCTTTCGACTGTAGGTCTACTGTACCCGTAATGTAACTTGCCTCCATCCATTAGCGTGGAAGCTTTCAAGAAGTCTAGAATCCTCGAATATGCTTGAGTGTTTGTCTGCAGTTTCATATACTATGTTGTTATGCACTCTGTATACCTACCGGCTCGTGTCGTTGCTTTGATATTTCTTCTTATAAGGTTATTAGTATGATTTTTACGTTGTTGAAGCAATATGATTTATTTTTCCAAATTGAGCTAATGAGGTTGAATCTCATGAGGTCACGTGGATTTTGTCTAGTACTTTTTATTTACGTTTCTATGATGTGTTTTCATCAACTGAAGAATATCGGCACATGTGAAACAAATGTTTTTGATAGATATCCAATTTTAGAGTAAAAACCACACACAGTTTTATTGTAGCCTTTGGACTATAATTGCGAGGCTAGACAGTTCTGGAGAATTTGAGGTTTTGAAATAAACTACGGTAGCCAAATGTGTTCGCACTTAGACAAATAGTCCTTTTAACTACCGTACTTATCCCGCCAATATGCAGGGATACAGAAATGAGCTTATTTGTCTGTCACAGCGGCCCACAACTCTGTATATGTTGAGTTTTTACTAGTTTCTTATATATATGTTTTTTTTTATATCAAAGTGTTGATGCGTTTGGTTCATGAAATTGAACAACTTACTCCTAGAAACAAGGATTAAATACTTTCATAATTTAGTCATTCATACATCACGTGATCTGACCGATTAAGGTATGATTTATCAAATGCATTTATGAAAGAGGAACAAATAAATAATCAAACCAACTGACATACCTTCGCATTTATAGCATTAGTCGCATTATTTTTAGCTCAGAAACACTTAGTTTAAGTCTAGAAGCTCGGTGGCATAGTAGTTAGCACGCTCGGCCTAAGATTGTAGCGGTTGAACAACTTTGGGTGACCAATAATTTATTAGGTCCATCACTTGGGTGGGACCCAAGGGATGATGTTTGAACTGGGAGTAAAAGATAAATACAAGCCGCTGCTAGATTTACAGTACAGATAGTAATATAGCTTATCAATGGACTAAATATATATTATAGACGGGTGTAGACAACTTGTCACAATGGTTTCTGGCCATCCACTTACACCCATAAGCAATGCCAAGACTGGCATCGCCTATACCTCGGTTTCTATTACCGGGAGAGGCTCGCTTCTGCCTTCAGCCTTATCAATACTTTACATCACTAAGAGCTTCCCCGTTGTTCATAAAAAAACCACTTTTAACCTCGCAGACGACGAAAAAGTCGACGAAGAAGTCATTTTGAGTCATATAATTAGGTGTTTTTTTGTTTTCTCATTTAAATTGTATAGAGTAAACATTTCAACATTACCACCACAAGCCCTCATAAAGATCTTTTAAGCCGTTATTAGATGTACTTATAGACACTTTTCATCTCTCAAACGACAATAATTTGTATAGATTTATAGGTATATGGTTGTTTTTTGATTTCTCGTATTTCATTAAGTAAAGACTTCAACGTCAAACATCACATACCAACATTTGCCCTAAGTATCTATTGTCGTTGTTAAAAGTATAAGCCACTTTTCATCTCGTAAATGACGATAATTTGGAGACTTTAAGTTGCTTTTTTGGTCATAAAAAATACAAAGTAAAGACTTCAACACCAAACATCACCTACCGACACTTGCGGTAAGTATCTATTAAGTCGTCGTTAGAAGTATAAGCCACTTTTCACCTCGCAGACGACGTAGAACACACCACCATGATTGATGGGACCGCTGATTTATTAGCGAAGTCTCTCATCCATCATCATTACAACTCGGCGCTTGTTTGAACATGTATTATTCGATTCTGAGATGTACGAGTATATGGGTGAAACAAACAAAAAGAAGAATAGAAAAGAATTAAGGAAAGCAACGTTTTAGATCGTTCTCATTTTTTTTTATTTACACTTTTTGTGAAAATTTGACTATAAGATATTGTCCCAATTTTCAATAGTTTTTTTGGAACCGATGCTAATTTAGAAAAGTTCTGTTCCTCATTCAATCATATTTGGCCTCAGCTGGAGGGCAAACCACAAAGGAAAAGTTCCGTAGCTTGCCAAATAGTCCAGCCAGCTATCAGAAACAGAAACACACATATTTTTGGTTCTTCACTTTTATTTTTATGTCAGACAGTTATTTTATAAACCTACTTTGTACCTCTTTTATTTTTTATCCTGGCTCCACAGAAGATCAGAGTTGCAAATGCTGCAACATTTGCTAAGCGTAGACCTTGTCGGTAGATTTTACCTAGTTAGGTAAAAACAAAAAGTAGGATTACTGTGTAATTTTATAACAACCGAGATATTTGATTTGATATGTGCAGAGCGGAACAAATATCTAGTATGCCTCTTTGTGGGGTCAGCGTTTAGCAGACGTTTAGACATAATAGACGTTCAGATAGTTTATATTTAGAATATTCAAGCATTGTTTTACACATGAAAGGGTATGCTTTGTGCCTTTAGTGATCAAGCCTATGTCTGACTACATATATGATATACAGGATGGTCCAAGCCTGGTGGATACCTATATTTCTTTTAGATAGTTTACCAAGCAGCCTATTAGGAAACCGAAAGAAAAAGAAATCGTATTTTTTTTACTTTGTTCAAAAAATTTGTTAACCTTAAACAACCAGTCTCGGACATTTTATTTTTTAAGAATATACCTATCAGCTAAGCTCATACCACAAAGAAAAAGCCAAAAATATGTGGACAAGTTAATAGAAAAAAGATTTCGAACAAGGTCGAGATATTTCAAAATTTCATATTTAATCGTATCTTGCAATCTGGTGAGAACAGATTTTTTTCGTTGCGGCTCCTAACAGGCCGATTGTCAATCACTATAAAAAAAAATATCCATCAGGCATGGACCATCCTGTATGTGTGTAAGTACGCTCGCCAAATTCTGGAGCAAATATCTTGGAATACCAACCTACAATATATGAACATGTTATGAGAATATATCGGATGTTATGTCTCGGATAATATTATTATGTAATGTGTTCGGTATCAACAAATATTTTGCTTCTGTAAGTAACGAATGATTGCCGATTTATTTTAGGTTTTAGGTGTGCATAGTGAAGGTTTAAAAGCCAATTAATCTAATTGGATTTTAAACCGCGTTTCGGCACCTTTTCAGCTGCTGTGGTCATGGAATGACTATGACCGGATGAAATAAACTGTGTGCTAGTGGTCCGTGATCCGTAAAAGTTGTTTTATTTCAATGAACAGTGCGCGCCAAAACTTAAGATACTACACGACCAAGACAAGGCGCATGACAGGAATGCTGTTGTGAACTTTTGCCTACTTCTATCACCGCACTTCTGTTATTATGTAATTAATTAGCGCTACAGTGATTAACTGATTGATTACCGCGTCTTGAAATTTTGGTTTTTTACTTAGATTTTTTAAGCTTTTCTCAGCTGTCATGCGCCTAATTGTCTTGGTCAGATAGTACTAAAAGATTGGTGAAACTCACCACGTCCTGGCGACGGGCGCGTGGCACACGTAGATGTACCTCTGGACGGCCAGCGCCAGCGTCAGCCAGATGCTCGCCGTGTGGAACATCGCCGGGATCACCTGGGATAACGGGAATATAGTTAATATTTTTTTTATGAACAACGGGGAGGGCTCCTAGCCTTCATTATACCTGATGTTAAGTATTGGCTGAAGGTGAAATCCCGCCTCTTCTGGAATCCTCAACCTGAACTTGCTGCCTTATCTCTAATTGCCGGAAAGCAACAATGCTGACAACATTATTGTTATGGCGTTAGACTTAGATAAGATGGTGGTAGTTAGTTCTAACACCAACCAAACCGAATACAATATGTACCCAATGGGAGTCGAGTCAGATCCGATTTTAGTTAATATGAATTGTCGGATCTTAAAAAAAAAATCAATGCTCGACGAGCAATGATTGATTGCTCTGATTTATTAGGGCGCAATTCGCAACAGGAAATTGCTATTGCAAGAACCGGTGTGTTTCTATGTGTAAGGGTTACCAACTTTTTGTAGGTACTGTTACATAGCATAGAATCATAAAATTCAAGTGGTTGGTTGTTGGAGAGTGAAAGTCCTGGCTGGCAAGAACTGGTGCTGGCCAGCAAGTGTCATGTCTATACATGACAAATGTAATCTGTCACTAGATTATTGTTTACGTAAATAACTAAGTAGTAAATCAGATCCACTGCGTGCTAACGACAGCCAAATTTCCAATAGGTTATGGTTATGGTTATACATGATTTACCTTGACCAGGAACAATACATTAATAATGTCTTAAAAGAATTTGAAATGACCGATTGTAAACAAGTTATTACCCCAATGGAAGTAGGACTTAGATTAGAAAAAGCTACTGACACTGATAACAAGTTACCTTATCGTAATCTTGTAGGATGTCTTAACTATTTGGCACAGAATAGCAGACCAGATATTGCCCACGCAGTTAGTGTTTTATCACAATTTAATTCTTGTTATTATGAAAGTCACTTTAAGTGTGCGAAACGGGTACTTAGATATCTGAAAGGGACATCTAACTTTGCACTCATTTTCCAAAAGTCGGGCATGTTAGATCTGGTAGATCACGTTGACGCGGATTGGGGTGGGTCGTATGATAGAAAATCTTTTACGGGCATGATGTTCCTATTAGGTCGAAATCTAATAACGTGGGAAAGTCGCAAGCAGAGATGTGTGGCATTGTCTTCGACAGAGGCCGAGTATATAGGTCTTAGCCAAGCTTCGAAAGAAGCTATATATTTAAAGAGTTTATTAAACAGCTTAATAAACGATACGCGTGATGAACCCATAGTCATCAATAATGACAATCAGTCTGCACACCATATAGCACGAAATAAGATGAACCACAATAGAACCAAACATATCGAGATAAGGTATCATTTCGTTCGGGAAGCTATACTGAATGAGGCGGTTGAGGTGCGTTATGTGCCCTCACAAGAAATGTTGGCAGATATGTTAACAAAATCTCTGCCAGGCCCAAAAATTAAATCGGCTTTATTAAGATTACCCATTAAGAGGGCGGTAATTGATGAATAAGATCGATGTATATTCCGAAATTTTCGAATGACTTGTACTTTAGATAAATATTGATTGATAAATTTTTAACAATTTCTATGTTTAATTTATGTTTTGGTGTAATGGTTAATTTAAGGGTGCGATTATTTTTTATGGTTTAATGGTGTTGGTAGTGTGATTGTTAGTGTCAGATTAAGGGTGCGTGTTGGAGAGTGAAAGTCCTGGCTGGCAAGAACTGGTGCTGGCCAGCAAGTGTCATGTCTATACATGACAAATGTAATCTGTCACTAGATTATTGTTTTTGTATTGTTTGTTTATACTTCACTCGAACAAGTCGAATAGTGTCTGAACCGAAAACTGTGTTTACGTAAATAACTTAGTAGTAAATCAGATCCACTGCGTGCTAACGACAGTCAAATTTCCAATATTGGTGATGATATGTAACAGGTAGGTACTCTGATAACTACCCGCCGCGCTAGTTATAATTTTTTTATTGCGGCAGCGCAGTATCACCGCAGTCTATTGACCACTACAACTTGGCTCGGCTTACAACTCTGCTTAAAACATTATAAACTAGCGGCTGCTAGCGGTTTCACCCGGTTGAAATTTGGCACACTGATAATAGATAGCCTGGTTTAAATCATAGGATACTTTTTATCCCGATACTCCCACGGGAACGGGAATCACGCGTCCGCTAGTATGGTATATTCGAAGGTATTAGCAAGCAAATAAGAAAAAATAGCTACATTTTTGGCTATTTTTTTGTGTAGGTTTTAAAAGAAAACTAAACCGCTTTAAAGCGGGGCCCAGCCTTAATTTTTTATATATAGTTTCGTATATATATAAAAAATGATCCCCTAATATGTCGCTATCGCCTCAGTTGCCTCCGTGTCCCTGCTGTAAAGGTTCATTTACATCTACAGACATTGAGCGCGTCAGACACGTGCCAGCACATGTCTAGATGTGTATTCTAATTTATTCGGACAGTGGCGCCGGCGCCGGCCAGCATTCTCATAGATATTGTGTCTGCGCGTGCCGATAGATATGAATGAACCTTAAATCGTCTGCAATAGACGCAAAGGCAATTGATGATGATGATGATGATGAATAAAGTAGGATAATATATTTTATGAGGAGCCCGTAGCGCAGTGGTCGGCGCGGTTGGCCTGTGATTGTTGAGGCTAAACTTTCGCAAAGGACTTTCACGGGATGGATGACCAAAAATATAGGTACTATTTCGAGCTCTTCACGTTAAGCCGTTGGCCCCGACTGCATGCAGTCGTCAAAACCCACCAATCCGTATTGGGCCCGCGTGGTGGGTCATGGCCCATTCTCCTTATCCATCCATAAGTACAAGGCCAGTGCCCCAGCTGTGGGAACATTAAAAATGGCTGAAATCGACTATATTATATAGTAGGGTTGGCAACCCTATGAGTACTCGTATACGCGTGTAAATACGGAACGTTTGCACGTCAAATGTTTGTGTTTAATCTCTGAACAACACGCACAAATATAATGTGTGTAATGGAAGTAGACTTTATGATGTTTTTGTGTTATGTGAATTTTATTTGCTTCCTTCTTTTAATTTATTTAGGTAAGGTTTGCCAACTAAACACAAATAAATACTTTTGGACAAAAAAAATGTTCATCATATGAAATCAATGTTTGTCCCGGGTCGGGATCGAATCCTGACACCTGGGACAGCTGGTAGGATTAGTATCCCCCATAGTGGGCCTCTGCGGACCGGAAGAACCACTGGTATGGTTTTGGTTTTTTTCAATCCGGCGCGCTATTTTGTAATACGGCGTGTTACACTATATGGCTGCGACATATATAATACAATACTTCAAAGGTTATTTAATTAAACCGCCATTTGAGAAGATTTATGTAAGGGAGTGAATAAAATAAAATTGTGATGGGTTTCACTGTTTGCAGAAATATTTAAAAAGAGCATACATCTTGCGTCACAGAATTACTTGCATATTCATAAGCTATATAGCCCGATACAACTTTAATAGTATATATAACCCGATATTATACCGTGTGGGGCCTAGAACCGGGGAAAATATTGAAAATAGAGAGTTTTAGTATTTATTCTGAAAAGATTCCAGTGAATCAAAACCAATGCACTACTCACAATACGAATTTAAAGATCCGAAAGAGTTGAGCGGAAACTGTTGTTTGCATTGAATTGTTTTTTACTCAGTCACACACACACACACACACACAGACACAAATACATACACAATGTAAGCTGTTTTTGGTTTCATTCTTTTGTGTTTCATTTTATTAATAATGTTTTATGTTTTTTATTTTTTTCGTTTTAACATTACTACTGTAAGGAAGAGCAGTATCTCCTAACACAGGCTAGTCTAGCTTAAAAGGAGATGCTGATCACTAGCTTAAGACACCTACAATTGTTAGAGCAAATAAACATATTTATTATTATTATTTATTATTTATTACATTGTTTTTCGTGCATTGCTCTTAGCTTTCATCATACCTGATGTATGAACTTACGATTAAGTTTGTTAAAAAAATCATAAAGTAAATACATATTTGGTTTTTATTAGTTGAGATTGAGATCATAATGATTCAATTACTAGTGACCTATAGAGCCTCCGTTTTTAATATTATCCCCGCTTCTAGGCCCCACAATGTATAAGTTAGCACAGGCTATGCCTTTTAGTCTTCGGTACGATATGGACTAAATCGGGGGCAGAAAGCTAGTCGACACTGACATTATAAAGACCTTAACATTTTTGCGGACGCTCAGTTACCGCTATTGGACACTCATTTTTTTGTATGGCAATGTTTGCGTTGACACAAATCATCCTTCTACCTACATTTTCTACAAGCGGGACAGCTGCTGTACAATACGCGTCAAATATCATCGCCGAAAATTGCTGGGAATGGTGCAAAATCCCATGCTTTAGCATACACAGATCTATATCGAGATAGACGAAAAGAGCGCATAAAACTGTATGAGAACCTAGCGTGTCAAATTTTTCGTACCTATGATCGATGACGTCACGAGCGCGATTTAGTGATGTGGAAATATTTTTGACGAGCTCTTGCAAGAAAGCACTACACAATTAACTGTTTTCGTTTCTGAGTGACGCGCGTTTTTATGACAATGGTCTGAAGCGGACTAATTTAGGTCGGAAAACTGAGCGTGGTTCAAACTTTTTACACGCATGGTAGGTACACTTTTTACTGTCTTTATATAGGTATGTAATAGCACACGTGTCCGCGAACGAGTTAAGTTTGTCATGACTGTAAAAAGCATAATGAGCATTTTCCATTGACGTACAAATATTGAAGGTCTGGTACACCTGATGTGGAACCCAGCAGAAACCCAACATAAGTATAAAAGATACGAATCTGGCATTGAATAGCGCATTGGGTAAGGTTCTTCAGCGAATGAGCACTTTATTTTTAGGTATAAGAATCGGCGGCGGTTGGGCGGAATGGTTCCGGAATAGCCTCTCACCGGGCGATGCTATGTGAGTGGTTAGGTCAAGGTGGACCGAAGATCTGGTGAAGGTGGCCGCTGGATTTGAGCAGCACAGGGCCTAGAGGGCCTAGAGATACCCAGCAGGCAGTGGGCGTCGTGCGGCTGATATGACGGCGATAACAAAAATTGATGATGATATGTACTATAACGAGGGCGGCTCTTTCGAATTAAAACGATGTTTAACTCGATACTGTTTTTATATTCAGTAATTTTTATTTTTTTTATGTTGTACGAGGAGACTCTTAGCCTTCATCATACCTGATGTTAAGTATTGATAAGGCTGAAGACGGAAGCGAGCCTCTCCCGGAATTCCAAATCACTGAGGAAGTGACTATCTTATCTTTAACTGCCGGAACACAACAATGCTGAAAACATTGTTGTTATGGCGTCAGACTTAGATAAGATGGTGGTAGCTAGCCAGGCGGACTTACAACCAGTCCTACCACCAACCAAACCGAATACAATATGTACCCCCGCTGGGAATCGAACCCGGGACCCCTGGGTCTGATACCGGTGGTTGTACCACTAGACCACAGAGGCGGTTAAATTATATTAGTATTTTTTACAATTTTATCAATAATTTATTTGATAAGGTGACCGTCCATATATACGCACGATGGGCCTCTCATTTCTTAGTTCTCTTATAAACAAAACCAGCCAGCAACGGCGGTGTAGCGGCCTGTGAGCCTACCATGAGTTTTTCTTTCCGTTTACTATACAGTAAACGGGAGACATTTTGTATGCGAATCTGTAGTTCTGCTATTGCCCACTAGAGGCGCTGTACAGATTCGCATACAAAATGTCTCCCGTTTACTGTACAGTAAACGGAAAGAAAAACTCATGGTAGGCCCACTGCTTGTAGTCCGGAGACATATACGATCTCCACAGTACCTGCTACACCCTGTGTAATTTCGAACCCTAGCAGCCCTTCTTAGGTACAGGAGATACGAATATAGACAACATTTAATTTGAGGCGGTACAAAGTTCGCCGGGTCCGCTAGTAATTAAATTTGTTAATTTGGATAAGGGTCATCAAGTATGTTATAAATAGATCATAAAACCCTTAATGCCGCGTCCACACGCTTGCCAAACCTCGTACAGCCGTCACAAATTCAAACGTGTGGATAAAGCGTTTGAGTTGGTTTGTGTAAGTTTGCAAGCGCTTGTAGCCGATCCATCAAGTGTCGGTTTTTTTGTCACAAATCAAAGGGAATTTGCCGCAAGCGCTTGCGACTCGTTCACACGTTTGCACTCAGTCTCGTTTGTGTACTGGCGGCGCACAGACGTATGGGTTGTCTGGAGTATGAATATGAGTGACTGGTCAAGTGAAGACATTTTGAACTTCCTGGAATTACCAGGCAGAACCATGCATTTGGGACCCGGGAAATACTGATCACAAGGACAAAAAAAAAGTAGCCGATGCATGGTGTCGCCTTAGTGCAATATTTAATAAGCCAATTAAGGAACTGAAAAGTAAGAAGGAAATTCTTATGGTCACCTTTAGGAAGCCTTTGAAAAAAAAACAGGATTGTATTCGTTCTGGAGCAGGGGGCCTATCGCGTAAAAAATATGGATATGGACATGGGCTTCATTTGACAGTTAAATGACCATAATGATAATTTTATGAGATTCAACTCTCAAATGAAGCCCATATCCATACCCAGATTTTTTACGCGATAGCCCCCCAGGTAGGTTTAATTACTCAATGTTTGACTGCATTTCATGTTTACAAAGTTCATTGTTTTTGTAATTTTTTAGGAATTTTCAACATCCACCATCTTCTTCGCCGTATTTTTCGTTTCCTTTCACTTATTTTCTTGTATTTATAATAAAAATAACTTAGGCCAAATGATATTGCCGCAATCTCAATGTCCGTCATGCTTGCTTCTTCAGAACACAATATCTCACTAGCAAGCGTGTGGTGGTCTCTCAAATCAAGTCAAACGTTTGTAGAGGTTTGGAGTTTGCGGCAAGCGGCAAGCGTGCCGCATAATATCTTTCAAATTCAACCGCATACAACTTTCCAAAGCGAAGAACTTCAGTAAGCGTTTCGTTTTTCCTTAAGTTGTCGCGACAAGCTCGAAGTACGTACAAACAACCGCTGCGGTTGAAGGAATTGAAATGTTATATTCCTTTAAAGAACTTGGACCCGTGTCCCGGGAAAAATATCGGAGGAAGTTTAACCTGTGTTCACATTGGTTGGTGACTAAATAAGTATTAATTTTATACCAGATACGAGCAAAAAAGTTACGGTTTGTCACGTTACGCGGTAAAAAGAGAGACTAGTATTTTTTTCTAGTAAAAAAATATTTTTAAAATAGCAACCTACTAATATTATACATTTATATGGTAATAAGTATGTCAGTTTGTTTGTTTGTTACTCTTTCACGCAAAAAGTACTGAACTAATATTTATGAAACTTAGCACACATATAGAAGATAGCTTGGATTAACACATAGGCTACTTTTTATCCCGATATTCCCACGGGAACGGCAACCTTGAGGGAGAAACCACGGGCGGCAGCTAGTTGTTAATATGCAAAACATTTTGTCATTAAAATGAAATAAGAACGTGATAATTATTGTTCAAGAGTTTTATTATTACTTTTTGTTTTTTTTACTTGTTTGACGACTTGTTTGGCGCAGGGGTACTAAACCCGCCTTCTGCGACAGGGGTCCCGGGTTCGATCCCCGGACAAGACAAATATTTGTGTGTTTGTCTTGGTCTGGGTGTTTTATATGTATATTATGTATGTATTTACGATTAAAAAGTATATGAGTATGTTTATCCGTATCTAGTATCCATAACACGAGTTCTTCATGAAACTTAACGTGGGCTCGATAATTGGTGTGATTGTATGCAATTATTATTATTATTAACTTTAATGTCATGTGCTGTAAAAGCGGTAACCAAAAACAAACAGGAAGTTATTGAGTTTACTACCTTTATACTTATATAGTATACTTTGGTTCTTTTTAAACTTTTCCGTACTATCATTAAAATAAAAAAGTAAGTTTAGACCATTACCTACCACAAATTCTCATTTTCTAAAATTTAGTTTCATTTAATTATTTGTTTAACTCTCCATGTGGACACACCTTAATAGATTCTTGTCGACTTTATGTGACTTAGCGGAGCAAGATTTCAGGAGGAAATTCTCTGGACGTCGTTCTTTTGAGCGTTGGCTACTATGTTAAGTATTCCTAACTCAGCGGTTCTTGGTATTATCTGAAAAGCATCTCTTACAATAGGTGGTTTCCTTTATCGGTTCAAAGTTTGTTTTAGAACGTTTTGCAGTTTGAACAAGTAACATAGGAGGAAAGGTTTTTGGCATTTTTTCATCACGAGCCTATGTAGGGAAGAACGCTCTCTGCTTTTCTAAAAAATTTCATTTTTGAAGCTTAAAGGCATTTTAATAATAATAAAAGAAAAAATATCATCACTCAAAGAGCTTTTTAGCTTTAAAGTTGCCCCATATACGTAAAGTCAACAGAGACTCGCCTGAGATGGTGCGGACATGTGATGAGGAGAGATGGAGATCATGTGGTCAAAAAAGCATTAAGCCTCCCAGAACGCAAAAAAGGCTAAGGCCGCACCTCCAAACCTGATGGACTAGTATGACCGGAACTAAAGGAAACAGTTGCCCGATCCGACAATCTAGGACAGACCGTCCTGGCGCAGCCTAATAAGGAGGGCCGACGACCCCACCTAAAGTGGGAATCAGGCAAAGAGGAAAAAGAGAACAAAGATACTTTTTTAACCGACAAAAAGAATGGCTTTTTTAAGTACCGGCATAATTAAATTAGGGCCCAGATGTTTCGTATTTACGTTTCGTAAACGCTAATCTTGGATTTGGTATTGCAGAAGAAAAACAATCAAGTAGCAGTATTTAGAACTTCAGACTTTCCCCTTTGCTATATTTTCATGTTTCCAGCCTATACAATACAATACCTGCACATCCTAACGGCCCACAACTATTATATAAGTAGGTACTTTCTGAAATAATATACTTATAAAGAAAAAAAAATAACCATATAAAATACATAAATAATAATAAAATGTCCTCTCCGTAATAAAATATTGATTTGAAATTCTTTTTTTTATGAACCACGGGGAGACGTTTAGCCTTCACCATCGTCGTCGTCGTCTCAGCCACATAACACTCACTGCTGGGTATAGGCCTCCCCCAAAGGGAGCGTTTGCCATAATTGCCACGCTTGGCATGCTGGTTTGCGATCGCAGTATGGCCAAGTTTGTAAGAGACGCTGCTGCCCGTATCCTGAAGGCTGAGCCCTTAATCGCCTTTTACGACACCCACGGGATGAAAGGCGGTAGTGCTATTCTAAGTCGACACTACACAGCTAGCCTTCTATAGCTAGCCTTCATCATACCTGATGTTAAGTATCGATAAAGCTAAAGATGGAAGCAAGCTTCTCCTGCAATCCTCAATCACTAGGGAACTGGCTATCTAATCTTTAACTGCCGGAACACAACAATGCTAAAAACATTGTTGTTATGGCGTCAGACTTAGATAAGATGATGGTAGCTAGTCAGACGGACTTAGAACAAGTCCTACCACGAACCAAAACAAATCCCATTTGACAAATTCGCGCAAGTTAGCAAAACATATAATTCTTTAGTGAATAATGAAAGTAAAAAAGTTGGAGGAGTTAACATCGCCCTGAACCCGAGATAAGTAGCCGAAATACTTGTTTTATGGAAATCGAGTAACAAGGACTTATCTCCAGCCGCTCGACCGTGTCACAAAGCACGTAAGGCGGTGCCCAAGCAAAGTGACCACTCAGAACAAAAACGCAATTTCTCGCACGCACAGAAGCACGTCAATAAGTCACACGCACAGAAGCACGTCGTTGAGTCGCACGCACAGAAGCACGTCGTTAAGGCGCAATTCCACCAGTGTGCGGCACTGTGCTGCACAGAGTTATGCACAAATGTTTCCTTAGGTGGACTCTCTTTAGCAAACATATTTTACAAAATGTGCGTGCACTCGTAGCTCTTTGCTTTCGCTGTTTGAGTGAAAACATTTATTTGTTCGCACACGTAGTAGTGCAGCACTGTTCGCTTAGGTACAATAATTACCCAAAACTTTAGCATTGGACATAGTGCCACGTATTGAACGCACTATTTGAGTTTGTGCATTAAATATGTGCTGCACATTTATGCGGCACACTTTTTGGTAGAATCCGATCTTTATGTTAACAGCTATGCTATACTCCAAGCAACACCTCGACGCTGTTGTCACGACTGATGTCACATAAGCTGTCAAATATGCCTAATAATGAAAATGGGGTAATTGTTGTTTGTTTCATCCGTCATCCACCGATGTTTCATCCGTCGATATCAAGGATGTTTGCCCAGTCGCGTGCCGCACTCTTTTTTGCAAAATGTGCGCGCGTGCCGCTGCATTTTTCGCTTGTCAGCAATTTTCCGCCGCGCAGCCTTATAACTGCGATTTCTCTAGAAACTTGTATGGAAACTATACTATGTATTATACATTTTTGGAATAATTAGACCCTTTGCGATTTTTCTATGTTTCATTTTTCGATATTTAATTAATAATTGAGTTGTAATTCATAGTCAAAGTTGAGTTCGCGCGTTTTTCCGCGCGTACTGGTACAAAAAGTGTTATTATTGTGAAATAAAGCCTCGAATTGTACATATTTTTATTTTATTTACAAAAGGATATTATATCTCACAATAATCAATAAAAAAACTCACCCTCCCCCATATATTTTATTTATACCATAGCTAAACGAAGGTGCACCTAAATTACGCCTAAGCTGACGCGTAAAAAAACGCTAGCGTTCTGAAGCGCCGTATATGTTTAAAATCTTATTTCTTAGCTTCTACTGAACCAAATGCTTAGAAATTAGATTTATTTTGTAGCTTAGATCTTCTTCTTTAAATGTACAAATTTTCAAGTATTAAAAACATTTAGTTTACGAGAAATATGGGTAAAACCACGCTTAACTAAAAAAATAATACTGAAAAATCGGTGACTCAAACTTTGGATTGTACAAAGAAAACTTTTAGGTTTATCCAAAATCTAATTATTGATCCAAAAAATTCGGGAAATTTTCTATAGGAGTCAATAAAAAAAAATACCCCCTTTGACACAAAATATTTTATTAATTAATCATCAAATATATTTTTTTTTTGCTCAACTTCCCCTTGTTACAAATAATGTTAAATAAGGAAAATAGTCGAAGGTACGGATAAAATAAATATTTTTCACATAAAACTAATACTTTAATAAAATTATTAAAACAATAATATTTAAGAAATAATTAAAAATAACGTGGTAATAAATTAATAACCATGCGCACGCGCAAAATTGTCGCGTAATTTTGCGCGTAAAGACGATTTTTCGTATTTTTTTTTAATTATCACTTAAATACACTATTTATCGATTTAAAACGGTTAATAACATTTAATTATATAATATTATTTCTTTTTTATCTCATTTTATCATTTAAAACATAAACTAACACTGTTTAAACATTTGTGAAAAAACGCTGATGCACCGTGGGCGGTGCTGAATAGGTATTTATTTTTAATTATTTTTTTATTCACTTTTTTAAAAATCTGTTTCTGTACGTCTTTAGTTTTATGCCTTCTAGATACTCAGTAAAAATTTCAAAAAAATCTATCAGATAGTTTTTTTTTAAAATGCATTCTAAAATTTCGTGACGTAATCGTCCCAAAGTGGGCGTCCGGCACGTCCGCATATTTTTGAAACGTCCCAATTCGGGTAAGAATAAAGTAAAGAATAACCCCTGATATCACATCAGCTGTCAAATAGTATTGAAAATGGGGTGATGCCGATGTTTTATCAGTCGATATCAAGGATGTTTGCAGAGAATAACCCCTCAGGCTATTTGCAACTACCTACACGTGTTGTCAAAATTAATAAGCGGCAAATTATGTCACTATTTTCGACGTTGACCTTCTGAAATACGAGGGATGATTGATAAGTTTCCGAAACGACAAAGAAAATCTTTAATAATCCATTTAAAATAAATTTATTTCTCAACCTAGTATCCTTCTACCTCAATGAATTTAGTCCAGCACTTCTCCAATGCCGTTACACCACTTTGATAAAATGGTTTCTTCAACCCCTCAACATACTCATCTACGGCAACAATGACTTCATAATTTGTTAAAAACCTCTGGCTACCTTACCCTTTCTTCAAGTTTGGGAATAAGTGGAAGTCGCATGGGGCGATCTGGGGAATAGGGTGGATGCAGTAGCAATTCGAACCGCAATTCATTCAGGAGTTTGGCGACTGCAACCATACACGAGTGTAGAGGCGCGTTCTTACCATTGTTAAGAAAATTCACGACACAGAAAGTTCAAGGTCCTGTCATACAAATTCCATAAGTTCCATGAAATCCAAATTTGGCGTTTTATTTTCGAAAAGATGCCAGAGTATAATGTAATTTTTTTTTTGCGTATCTTTTTTTAAGTTCGTCGTTTCGGATACTTAACAATCAGCCCTCGTACTTCTGTGCTCAGCAGAATACCAGTGCAGTTTTGGCATCACTATGTTAAAATGTAATTTTAATTTATTTTTTCTATTGTGTTTTTTTCCTTTTCTTTTATGTACATTCTATTGTCCCCTTAAATATTGTTATGTTTGTTGTGTAATGTCAAAAATAATAGTTATTTGTTATGCAAGGCTGGAAAGTTAGTTATTTAGCGGCGAGTTACCTCTATTGAACCACGAGCGTAGCGAGTAGTTCAAAGATTGAATCCTGAGCGAAGCGAGGATTTCAAAGGTACAAGACTTCCGGTAAAAATTCTTTAAACATAAAGTTTAATCTAAATATACCTTATTCTCGTTGTTTTAATGATATAAAAAACTAAAATATAATTCAAAGTTATTTAAAGTAGGAATATATTGTTTAGTATTGTATTGTATAGTATTTATATGGTATATATTCTTGTTGCACAGTTTTTGGTATATTTGTATTTAGAACATTTAACATTTGCATATTATGTATTCTTAGAATCAGTAAATTAATATAGTTAGTTAAGTTTCCATAACAACCCTAATTTTGTTATGGGAGAGTGGCTGCTCCTGCTGCACAAGTGTTCACTCACTTAAAAGGAGCAAGTCAGCTTCGGTTTATTGTTAACCTAATCAATTTATGGAAATAAACATTTTTCATTTTTGTTTCATTTTTCATTTTCATTGTTACGTATAAATAAAAATAAAAACGATTCCGTAAATGTTGACACTGACATGAGGTACCTACAAGACAAAGACAATTTAAAAATAAAGATTTATGTCACGTTCCGAAATCCAATCATAGGTTGTGAAATCTCACCCAGCCGTATATAAAATTCTTATAACAAATAGTTTAATCTTATTTTTTTTTTTTATGATTTAATAACTAAAATAATATAACCTCCTTTTGAGAGCGTGTGAGGTGAAAAATACATTTTCACCTCACACGCTCTGAAAAAGAGGTTTTGTCAATCAGCTTAGGCGTAGAAAATCGCTTTTTGCAGCCTAGCGTGGCAAAGTACTTTTTTAATTTAATATCTAAAAATATGTCATAATGCGTTCCGAATCGCACTATTCGGACTATACGCCGTTAAATAATCAACTTTCCAGCCTTGCATAACAAATAACTATTCTTTCTTTCTTTGATCTTTTCTATTTTGTGCCCGTATCCTTAGGCTTAGAAAAGTTTGTTTCTTTACATTGACTTGTAAGGGTCAGGAAGTAATTATTACTTATTATAACGAAGGATATTATGTTATTGTGATGGGTGAGTGGGTAGTTCATCAAACATCAAGTTTGACTACAAGTAAACTAGAAAGCTGTGGGCAAAAATAATTAGGTATGATTTTGGCCTAATCCACGATTCACATTAAGTTCGTTCGTCATTCATTATTTACCGTTATTGTCTTGACAGAAACATTTACGTCCACTTTTAAATTATTTGGCTTAAAATGTTACAGCACTAAAATAAGAATCTTAAGTACTTATGCATAAGTACAGTCAACTGCACGTACGTCTTTACATTTGCACTATGATGACCGTCGCTATTACGAACGGGCGTAAGGGCGCTCTCAAGGTCAAAGTGTAAAGCCGTGCTGTTGACTGTACATCACATTACCATGATCTACCCTGCTACTGCTAGATATAGACGGAAGAAGGTCCTCTTGTCTTTAAATTAATGAAATTACTAAATTAATTTTGAAAAATCAACTTTTTTGATTAAAAACTTCCTGGATTCAAAAGCTGTGTGGAAGTAGTTAATGTCATTTTAAAGCATTCAGAGTGAACTATGTTCAAAGCCAACTTACTAAAAAACCGTAATTAAAAAGTCTGTTTTATCCTTTCATAGCCCATTAGAAAGTCATTAGGAACAAAAAAGTCCTTTGTAGTATAGTAAGTAATCCTTTTAAAGTTAAGAATTTAGTAACTATCTGAATAACATTAGATTTTTTTTATCTACGACAGGAATTAGACCTGCTTTTAAGTTATGATAAAGTTGAAGGTGGAATCGGGTTCCCGGAATTCTCAACCACTGAGAAATAAGCTATCTGTCGGAACACAACAATAGTGAAAACATTGTTGTTATGGCGGTAGATTTAGATAATGCTGGCTAGCCAGGCCGACTAACAACCATATATTATACACCACGTAAGTTTTTTTACGCGTAAACGGCTGAACGGAATGGTTGAAAGGACATTGACCAAATTTGTATGGGATGACAATGGGACCCTTCGACTGTTGTATGTGTCGTCAGTTTGATACGTATATTTAAAGAGATTAATAGCTATATTCAAATAGACCGTGACCACAAAATGTAAGCATATTTTTTATATCAATAAAATGCGGGAAAATCCAGACGAATTCACGTGCGGTTACTATACCTACTCACTAAAAAATCTACTGTATTTTTTTCTACAAGCCTACTCTTTTCTTAAAATGGCTGGCCGGCGAGAGAGGCCCATTAGGGACAAAAAAGGTTTTCTTTTCATCCCGATTCGGACAGGATTGGACCGAGACGCCATCAATCTGGGGACTTTCGTCTTTACGGTGGATTCGTCTCATATTAGGGTGCAGGAGAACGTGCTACATATTATTTTGACGTCAATAAGACTAAATTAGACTCCCAAGCTGGACGGGGAATGAAAGAAAATTTAATTCAGTAGAGTGATTTGACAGGTTGTCAATGACACTTTTTAAAAATAATGTAGCTATAATGAATATATTTAATTTGTGTACGTGAATGGAATCATTACTGACTGAACTGGTACTGGATCTGCACAAATCCTTACGAAAAACAGTTTAAAGCATTATTATTTTTACCAAGTGATATTGGCACCTGTCAAATTACTCTACTGAATTAAAAATTCGACTAATAACTTTCCTGTGCAGTTAGAGAAGTCGTTGAGGTGTGCATATGAGAGTCGGTGTTTAGTTATACATTTCACTCTTAAACTGAACCTTAGATGATCTGCTAACTCCGATGCCATATGTCTTTTATGCACCTATGTAACTATATGACATTTAGATGCATTCCAAACTATGGTGAGGTTACAAAAATTTTTGTATCATCCATTCTAATGTAAGTAATGCATGAAACTCTGTTGGTCTATTACCTTTCAGTGTCTGCCATATTTAGCATAGATTTAGAAACCTTAAAGGGTTAGGGGAAGGTATATTGGTCTACAGGTTCGCAAAAATAGTATCCCACGCGTACAGAACCACAAACGACCGCTAGCAAAAAAAAAGCATTCTTTCCAAAACCAAATGAGAGCGCAGGCAATTAAAATTGCTTACGTGCGCGTGTGTGAATCTCCCGTTTGTAACCACCCTAAGTGCGCATAAAAGATTCGTACTATCATCAAGTTGCATTCGTAATATTGTGTCGGAACAAAGGAGTACCTCAACAATAGGACCACTGCCTTTGGTAGAGATGTGCAATATAACACGCATATTGCCAACTTTTAGAAAATAAGTTTTTCTACAGAGTTTGTTTAGTTTTAGAAAAACACTGGGAACTGTGTTTTTGAGAAGAATAAGACAGGGAGCAAAAAACAGCCCTTGACGAGATTCTTGTCGGTTCTTCTCGTTACAAGGTCTCTAGGGTAGGGTTAGGGTGAGCCGATGGTGTAGCTTCTTGGATATTCACAAGTAGGGTTCGTGAACCGATGGCGTAGCTTCTTGGATATTCACAAGTAGGGTTCGTGAACCGATGGCGTAGCTTCTTGGATATTCACAAGTAGGGTTTGTGAACCGATGGCGTAGCTTCTTGGATATTCACAAGTAGGGTTTGTGAACCGATGGCGTAGCTTATTGGATATTCACAAGTAGGGTTTGTGAACCGATGGCGTAGCTTCTTGGATATTCACAAGTAGGGTTTGTGAACCGATGGCGTAGCTTCTTGGATATTCACAAGTAGGGTTCGTGAACCGATGGCGTAGCTTCTTGGATATTCACAAGTAGGGTTTGTGAACCGATGGCGTAGCTTCTTGGATATTCACAAGTAGGGTTTGTGAACCGATGGCGTAGCTTCTTGGATATTCACAAGTAGGGTTTGTGAACCGATGGCGTAGCTTCTTGGATATTCACAAGTAGGGTTCGTGAACCGATGGCGTAGCTTCTTGGATATTCACAAGTAGGGTTTGTGAACCGATGGCGTAGCTTCTTGGATATCCGATGGCGTAGCTTCTTGGATATTCACAAGTGCTTGTAACAGCCTAGACTGAACAATGATATTGAATTTTGAATTATCTAATTTTGATAAAGTCGGTAGCAGCGGCTACAACAGGGGTTAACGTACATTCGTATTCTTTAAGAATCTAAAACAGAGTATTTTCAATGCTTTTCGACGCCATTTTTTTATGAACAACGGGGAAGCCTTCCATAATGTAATTTGCAAAAAAAGTTGTAATTATTAGGCGAACATACCTTGTATTTAACACGTAATTTTGATTTAGGCTCTTAATTAAGTTTTATTCTAAGTATATCATTATTTTATTCAAATTTTATTTATTCTAATTTTAAAACCTTTTCCCACGATAGGCCGCAAAATGCGATTTTCCAGGCAGAAATTGAATGACAAAACAAACTTTTCCGAGCGCATCAGGTGAAAAAGAAATTCCTAGAGAGCGCGATATAACTAAATTCCACGCTGATAAAGTCGGGTGCGGAAAGCTAGTTCATTATAGTGTAACTGCTCGTTAGTACTTTTTCTTATAGAGCAGTTAAACTTCAACTTTTTTTGCTAAAAATAGAAATAAATACAGAATTTATTGAAATATTTCAAAAGCGAACGCTAACGAACCTTACAAAGGCGGTTCATAAAGGTAACGGCGACTGCACTTCCAGAATATTTCAGTTATTAAAATGAGACTGAAAATTCAGTTCATGTATAGTAAATTCTGAAATATATATTCGTACGTGAGAAAACTCATTATTTTAACTGTAATAAATGTAAATTACGGTCAGCGGTTTCATCTGCTTGGTTTTCCAGAAATTTTCGATGAATAATATGTATGTGTATTTTAAAATAAGGGAGTAAAGAAGGTGCTCGTGGTGCCGTAGTTCGCGTGCCCGGCCTGTGTAGCCGTTAGGCAACTTTCGCAATGATGGGTGAGCAGGTTTTGACAACTGCAACGCACGCGTCGCGATGTGTCGAACGTCGCAGACTGAATGAAGCATTTTGGTCAATTTAGCCACAATGCGAATTGGAACAACTTGGTTCGAGGTTTGGTGCTCTAGACATTTAACTCAATGGTATTATATCCTTTTTAAAACATAAACGGTTTCCCGCCGTAGGACTTTCCTTCTTTGACATTCACTAGTGCTAATACTAATATTAGCATGTTTTTTTTTGTAAAGTACTGGGCGACTCTTAGCCTTCATCATACCTGATGTTAAGTATAGATAAGGCTGAAGATGGAAGCGAGCCTCTCCCGGAATCCCCAATCACCGAGGAACTGGCTGTCTTATCTTTAACTGCCGGAACACAACAATGCTGAAAACATTGTTGTTATGGCGTCAGACTTAGATAAGATGGTGGTAGCTAGCCAGGCGGACTTACAACAAGTCCTACCACCAACCAAACCGAATACAATATGTACCCCCGCTAGGAATCGAACCCGGGACCCCTGGGTCTGATATCAGTGGTTGTACCACTAGACCAGAAAGGCGGTTAAACTTTCATTTCATGATGATGTTTGATTTTCAGCATGATTTTGCATGTAACTTTAGGTCAGACTATCTCAAGTTCGGCTTGGTTTATGATCCTGTCTCATATGCTACGATTATTATTATGCCAGTGACATTATAATGTCGGCCAATTGCGAAGTGTTTGGCGAGGAGCCAGCAGAATCATGCGCCAAATTGACTTACGAGTTTGGTCTTTGATGTACTTAATTACCAAATAATAAAAGTTACCAGTTTGAATTAGGCTACGATCTCCAGTTACCAGCCAAAAAACCGGGTGCAGAGAGGGGCCTGACGGCACAGTGACACTACTGTGCCAATGGTTCGATACAAACCCGGGACAAATTAGGCTATGGTGGCCTATCCCGTCGGCGGCGTCGGCCGCGTACAGCGTCACGTCGTACGCTGGGTCACGATGCTTACTATATACAGGATAAATTTTAAAACACTATCTAAATCATTTAGTTCGACTTAGATTCTGTAAGTGAACAACTTTCTCCTAGAAACATGGGTCGAAATATGACAAAAAAAAACTCTTCATACAAATCAAACTGATCACGTGATCGATATAGTATGGGAAGTTCAAAAATTGTTCTCGTATTTCGACCCATGTTTCTAGGAGAAAGCTGTTCATTTACCGATTCTGAGTCAAACTAAAAAAATTGCATAGTGTTTTTAAAATGTATTGTTGTGGTCTCTTTAACACGCTGAAGCCGACGTCAGCGTTTCAATTCAAGCCACCCCCTTGGTTAACGTTCCCGTGAGAATATAGAAAAAAAATGTATCACATGTTTTAATCTAGGCTATAAATTATAATATGGGTGCCAAATATCATTCCAATCCGTTCAGGCGATTTGCGTGCTTGAATAACAATCATCCTAACATTATAAACATCCGAACTTTCAAATTTATTATATTCTTAAGAAGTAGGAAAAACATTTGTACTTGTCCTGATAGGTTATTCTCTTAGCAAACATCCTTCATATTGACGGCTGAAACAGCGGAGACCGCTCCATTTTCAATACTATTTGACAGCTGATGTGACGTTCAGTCATGACAACAGCGTCGATGTTTGCAGAATAACCCCTCTGTATCTATGGATGGAATATATTCATAAATTAAGCAGTCGTGTAAAAAAGATCGTAAAATTTTACAACGTTATTTTATACTTTGGATGATAATTTTTAATAGAAAATGATTTTATGATATTATATTATGTTTACGTTATTTTATGTTTTATCACCTCAAAACCATTCGTACAACTCATCATTACGTTTATAAGAAAGCAATATTGAAAAACAGCTAGTATCCTACTAATATTATAAATGTGAAAGTATGTCAGTTTATTTGTTTGATTGTTACTCTTTTACGCAAAAACACTGAATGGATTTAGATGAAAATTTGAATGCAGGGACCTCAAGTAGTAGACTAACACTTAGGCTACTTTTTATCCCGATATTCTTACGGGAACGGACACCACGCGGGCGAAACCGCGGGCAGTCGCTAGTTTCATATAATTTAGCAGTTCAAATAACATTTTGTATGAAATAACAAAATAATGCTCTGAGTTGTTCCGACTTTTATCGCTCCTTCGTCTCTCATTAAACTAAGTCGTTTAATTCTAAGTGCGTTCCTGAAAGTTAAACTTACTGGAATATCTTTAAGAAATTCTTATCTATCTGTAAATAAACGCTTTGAGGATTATCAAGAGAAGAGCAGTTAGTTTAAACTACTTCATAACTGCTGAACTTGCCAAGCGTATAAGTTATATCTGTGGATGCCAAGAGTTATATAACTTATTTAGTATAAGTAATCTTACTATTTATTATTTTGCAAAAAACACTGATTTCTTTGCCTGTTTGTCCTGTAAGAATATTCTAACACCCATATTCTAAGTTCCTTCAAAACTTACTCGTCCTCGACTTAACGAAACCTCATTGAAAACCTCTTCGAAATACTCCTCGAAATCGGTATTCTAAGTCTAAGGACCTGGAGGAGCCAAAGAGTACGTAGCCACTCCGTATTAGGCCTATCGCACACTACCATTTTTACCCACGACGAGGTTGAGTGGAGTGTAAAAAGTTTTTGGAGGAACGACTTAGAATATGGGGGTAAATCCTACAAAAACTATAAAATTTAACGCGATGGTATATCAATTTATTTGTTTGTTTATTTGTATGTTTGTTACCTAAAACTACTAAACGGATTTAAATGAAATTTGGTACAGTGATAGTAGATAACCTGATTAAACCATAGGATACTTTTTATCCCGATATTCCTACGGGAACGGGAACCACGCGGGTGAAACCGCGAGCAACCGCTAGAAATTTATAATTACATATCTACGTGTTTTTATCATCATATTTTAAGTAGGTAGTACTGATTGCAAGTCTTCTTAGCACTATACATAATTGGTGGCCTATTGAGAAAAGGTAGCTCTCAACAGAATTATGTTCGTTAACTTGGTAGTTGGGAAATATGCTTGCGCCCTCGCACTTTTGATTTCGGTTAATTACTGACGTCACTGACAGTTTTGTGACTCCGCATTCATTTAAGCGATCCTACCACCATCTATTAGAAACCATCATGTCTTAAGAACGTTTTGTTTGCGTTTTGTTTTTATTCAAGTTGTCACATTTTCACACACTTCACACTTTCAAGGAGATGATTGAGCGAAGACGTCACATAACTTCCATCAAAATACAAGCTTACTTTATGAGATTTTTAGTACGAAACAGCATGGTAAGATTGAAACAATACTGCGCTAAGAGATGGCGGTAGACCTCAAGTACATTTTTAATAAAGAAATTAAGGCTTGAAAAATGTCAAATTCGAAATATCTCATCGCGAGAATAGCCCCCTGAGAGACTATCATGATCTTTTGCAGAATATAAGTTCAGCAGTACCATGAGTTTTACTTACCGTTTACTGTACAGTAAACGGGAGACATTTTGTATGCGAATCTATATAGCGCCCCTAGTGGATCGTAGCAGAACTACAGATTCTCATACTAAATGTCTCCCGTTTACTGTACAGTAAATGGTAAGAAAAACTCATGTAGGCCCACAGATCTTGCAGTTACGGACTGTCGTTGCATATGAAATGCCGTTGCATATGAAAATGTGACTTACCTCATTCATATAGTTCCAAGCCTGACACGCTCTGACAGGGCTCAATGGCTTGTAGTGGTTTCCGAATGTGTACATGTAGAACAGCCATGGAGCGGGGAAGAGCATCGTGAACATGTCGCATAGAGCCATCGCCATCAGGACTATGTTGGTGGGCGTCCTCATGTGTCTTCTGGATAGGACGACTACTATAAGCGTGTTGGCGACTATAGTTGTAGCGAGGAGGAACGGTGCGATATATCTGGAAGAAGGGGTGCAATTATTAAAATATACTCTTGATAATATTAATAAAAAAACTACTGTAACTATCCCTATAGTCTAGACTTTCTATACATTAAAATTAAACGCAATGGGACTAGTAGTTTTGAAGGTAAACACGTTAAAACAAAGTCAAAAACAAAAAACCTCCTTGTCTTTTAATACTAAAGTATAGACGTGTCATTAAAATGAATGCATTAAGTACGTATTCTCTTGTTTTTTGAATTAAAAATAAGCGATAATCTCGGGACACGCACGAGTGAATGTATTGGTATTATTATTATACTTTTTATTTTTATTTTCTCAAATATTTGGTACCTATAATAAGCTTTTGTGGAACTGTGAGTCGACACAAAGAGGCTGTAATATTACTAGTAGTTAAGAATCGGTTGTATTTTTGAGAATATCTAAAAACTTTCTAACTATACTGCATGTATTAAGGATGGCGGCTTTTTGCATATTAAAGAACGTCTGAGGTTGGTGGCCTGCTGGTGAAAATGGTCTGAGACCAAGAAGTTGAAGCGATTTGTGTAAATGTTTCGGTATGACAGCCGTGGTGGAAAGAATACACTTTGTCTTGTCTCCAGAATCGGGTTACTTCATCATTTAGGTCAGTGTACTTGTGTATTTTTTCGGTGATAGTTTTTGTAATGTTATATGTGTTTGGTACTGCGCTGTCTATTAAGTATGTGGTTTTGAATTATTATTATTTTCTAGATTTTTCTCCGCATCCGCTGGTTTACCTACAATTACGGGCAAGGCCAAGTAAATTATAGGGTGAGGTGAGTTGATGGTGTAATTAATGTGGTTTGATTATTTTCATCCATTTGTAGGAACTTTCCTAGAAAATATGTAATATATTTTGGTAATATATTAATTATTTTAGGCTTTTTGTAATATATTAATTATGTTAGGTTTCAGGTCAATGATGATGAGGCTTTGACGGAGGTTATTGGGTATTACCGATGTTGCAGAAAGAACTATTGGCACAATATAAACTTTTTGTTGCTTCCTTTAGATCTACATATTTAGAGTTTTTTTCGGATATTGTCTTTTGTAAGTTATGGGTGTTAGGTACTGCAATGTCAATGAGGTATGAAGTTTTGTTTGTTTAATCCTGTAGTATGATGTCCGGTCTGTTCTGATGAATTGTCCTATCAGTGAGGAGAGCTCGGTTGTAGTATAGTTTATGTGTCGTGTTTTCTAAAACAGTTCGGGGTGTATTATTATTATTGTAAATTTCTCAGCTCCAAGCTGATATGAAAGACCTACACAGGCGCACCAAGTGTAGATCTTATCTTACATCTAAGAGTTGATGCTAGCATCTTCCTGTAGGAAGTGCCAGTCGATCCTGTAACCGTTCAAAATTGCTGCTTTATTATTATTATTTGAAGATCTTGGGGCTGTTGAGGGCTGTAGTCACTGCGACCTAAGAGATATATTGTAGCTCGCCTCCTATTTATAGTACCGGTGGCTTCCAGAAAGTCATGAATTTTCCTAGCTTTTAGAGATTTTAGTTCCTCCGGGTCGATAAAGTGCCGACCCAGGTGGATACTGCATTTGTGCGAGCATAAGTGTTCAGCAGTCGCACAAAAGGTGCTTTGTTGTTTCCCTCTCGTGTTTAAAGTAACGGCAAATATATAAACGGAATGTGTTGGTAGTTACCACAAATATACTTTGCACTCTGCAGTGATGGTAATAAAGCATTTATTTACATATCCATTTGACCACATCATTGAACGGTGTCTGTATTAAATAACTTCAATACTCCAGCCAATTTACGGAAAGAATCGTTGTAAACAAAACGTTCAATTACTTAAAGCCACATATTAAGCTTGGACAACGTACATAAGTGAGCTATTCATAACGTGTTTCAGCTAATTAATGTCATATATCAAACCACGCCATATTAAGGATCCAGGTAATAAAAAATCTTTTCGCAGGTACTATACACTACTTCTGCGCCAGAGGTCCAGGACTCGATCCCCGGACAAGACAAATATTTGTGTGCATGAACATGTATATTTGTCTTGGTTTGGGTGTTTAATATGTATCTTATGTATGTATTTACAAAAAAAGAATTTATGTTTGTTTATCTGTTATCTAGTATCCATAAATAAATAAATAATTAACGCAAGTTCTTAATGAAACTTTACGTGGACTAGATAATTGGTTTGATTGTATGCAATTATTATTATTAATATTATAGGTGGTTTGTTTACAAATATTATTCTTTTCGTAGTTTGGCTGAAGTATTAGGCTCTATTGCCCACCCTTAATCGATAAACAAACTCCAATAGAAACCGCTGATACGAACAGAATTTTTCCAAACTCAAGCAGACTCAAAACAACATTAACACCCTGAATGGCAATTTAGGAAGCGAGGTGTTTCTATCAGACGATGACGAGGACATTACAAGAATGGTTTTGAGTAAAAAAAAAATGAGTAAAAAAAAAATTCAAGCGCCCTTTCTACACCCATTACTTTTATCTGAGCGAGATAAAAGACGCCATTAGGCAGTGGCTTTATAAAAATTTGCTAGAGAACGATTGAAGGAGATCTTTTAGATGCTATTGTTAACAAAGATTGTGTAAGTTACTGAGAATTTGGACAGTAATCATATTATTACTTATTATAAATGAGAAAGTCCGGATGTTTGTGTCTTAATCACAGTACAGAAACGGTTGAACGGATTTGTACCTAGCACACAGATGTGTAGGGCCTGGATTTTTTAATAGATAGGTATGCGCTTGACCACTACCTCGCCTGATGGTGGGCTATGACGCGATCAAGGATGAAATATGAGTTTTAAACCAGTAAATGTTCCCTAGGGATTTTCAGAATGCCCACGCGGACGAAGTCGCGAGCAGAGGCTAGTCTTAGTATTATTGGAAAGTGTGTACCTACCAATAATGTTCTCGACGAAGACAGTACCCAGAAAAAAAACCAACAGTTCCCAACCATGTCAACTAAAATAAGAAGAGTAGAAGTTACTAGAGTTTGTTAGTTTTTTGGACGCTCTAATTAGGGAACTACATAGTTACCATAGTTATAATAGGGTCCCATTATTACCAATTCGTTTTCCTCACACGATTCGTCGTCGTCGTTTTGATATACTTCCCGCACACTATGATCACCGCTAGATCGACAACACTTAGCAAAATGTCCACGCCTATTGCACTTGAAACAAGTAATATTATAAGCAGGGCACCGATTATTTGCATGCATGTAATCACAATTAGCACAACGCCGTTGTTGATTCATCCGGTTGCCGTTCGGTTGAAACCGGCTGGGACCCGCGGCTCCCGTAACGCTGCGGCTGGCGCCCGCGCTGCTGCTGCGCGGTCAGCGCCTCAACCTCATGAAGAGGTGATGTGCCGGAAGGCGCCGCTCTGTCTACACCTGCCAACTCAGCTGCCAGACACCAGGATACTGCTTCCTCCAGACTTAGATCCTTTTTATGCAGCATTCTCTCGCGTAATTGGCCATCTTTAATACCTCTAATTATTTGTGTAAGGATTAAACTTTCTTTCAATTCGCCAAATTGGCATGTTTTGCACTTAACTTTTAACGTGGCTAAGTATTTGTCAAACTGATTGCTTTCTTGATAGTATTAAAAAAACAAGTGCCGTTCAAAATTAACATTCTTTTGCGGGTCACATCGTTCTTAAAATTTATTACACAGTATATCGTATTTCGCACTTTCACCAGTTTTGAAATCTAGCTCTTTATAAATGTCACGACCACATTTGCCAATGACATGTAAAAATAATGCATATTTCTCGCGTTCAGAGTCCTTTTCATGTCTCGATGCTATTAGATACCAGTCAAAAGTATCTTTCAAGTCACGCCAGTTGTCGGACATATTATTGCCGCATTCCGACATCGGCGGCGGTTGCTGGATATTCGCAAATCTCGGCGTTTCTGTCGCTTCTTTCGCCATGACTACGAGCACTAAATCACTAACTCGAGTTTATACAACACACAACTGTTTACTTCACGCAGTTTACACCTGACACCATGCAATAATGGCACCCTTTAATTAAATGAAACTACTTGTATGATGACTCAAAGACAACTGTTATATTCATCTTCAAATACCCTCTAGTACATAAATTTATTATATGTAAGTACCTACACTACAACAGTTGGATTATAAACTACATTTTATTTATTTTATCACCGGTTGAATACGAGTCGCTCTTTTTTGATGGTTTCCTTATTCTACCCATTTTTCTACATAAGAACATTGAATTTCGCTTTGTGCCCAAAATTAATTCCGTTTTTTCCCCTCGTTGTAAAATATTATTATGTTTTTTTCTTTCCACCCAAAATGGATGCTGGATGAATGAATTCAACCAATATCGATTTATTACAGATTTTATAAAGACGAAAAAAAAAATGTACTTGTAACTGTTATTTGCTTTATAGTATAAAACCACTAAGCTATTTTGTATTTATAGCATTGTATCTAAATCCTAACTAATATTATAAATATGAAAGTGTGTTTGTTTGTCCTTCAATCACGCCCTAACTAAGCAATAAATAGACTTGATTTTTGGCATATAGTTAGTTGAAAGGATGGATAGTAACATAAGCTACTTTTTATCACGATTTTCCCACGGAACGGGAACCACGCGGGTGGAAACGCGGGCGGAAGCTAGTTGCAAAATATATAAAAAATAAGATGAAAACTTACCCATACATTGGTTCAGCATAGTTAATAGGGAATTCGCATGTGACATTCAAATAAATATGTGAGTAGTTCGATGTACAGAAGTCGTCCGAAGTGAAATTCGAGAATTCTTCGCCGAAATTTTCGTAGTAACTATAGTTTTTCGCTGATTCTTCTTCGAGCCGAGTCCTGTTGGTTGGGTCTAGGTAATCCGTCCATTCTTTTTCGTTCGTCATTTTGGTGTATTATCTTTTACTGGGCACAGGCATGTTTAGTCTGTGGAGCTGTCAGATTGCGCGCCTTTTTATCTGTGGACAAAGATGGCGGATTTGAGTGTTGTTATTTCTTTAAAGGTTTTAATCTTAAATTATGATCTTGTAGCGAAATGTTGCAGTGACATTAGAGTTTCAGGTAATAAAAACTCTTATAAATTAATTAAGAGAAATCTCATATATCTTTAAATTCTTGTAAAATAGTGATATATATGGTCGAAAGTGAGCGCGTTAGGTTTCTGTATGGCGTTGGTGTAGTCCGAGGCGTATCCCACGTAAGGTGGCGGGCCGCTGCTGATTTTGCACAATCAACCGTGAGTAGAAACGGAGTTTTAATGCATTGGAAAAATTACATCAGTCACTATTGATGCATTTTATTTTTATTTTCTGGACTGTTTAATTAATTTAAAACATTGTTAAAAATCACACTTTAAACTAGGTGGAAAAGGAGAAATAAGATTGCAATAAAAACTCGTTATATAAAATAATACACAAAAAAAAAATAAAGGCGCCTCTCAAAGAAAATAAATAAGCAAAATTTCAACAAAGCCGATTTGATTTCAACCAGTCAATTCAAAACCATAACAACCAACATATTTGAATAATACCAACTTCCTATAAAGGTTTTTAAATTAATCCCCATCATATTGAAAAGCCATACCATTCTAGCAAAAACAAAACGCAAACGAAATTCAAAACATGTCAAACAAAAACAATACATCGAGAGGACATAAAGTAATTTAATCAATCTGTGAAGAAACAAAAGGTTTCGAAAGTTAATAAAACAAATAGGGCCGACGAAAAGCCAAATCGTATTGTGTGGCCATTATGTAAAATCACACATAAATGGGTACGGTTTTTGTTACAGGGCAACATTGTTTGTAGGAACTTTAAAACAGCGGGTGTTTTTGAATACGTAGAATTGTAATATTGAATATTTCGAACTGTTACTTAACCATCAATAAACTGATGATTGACGATATACATTATTTAAGTTCATAAATCATGATGCGGTACATATTTTAAACGTACAAAAGAAATTGAAATAAAACAACTTTTACGGATATCAAACGAGCTATATTTCCACGAACTAAGTTGTAATTGTCCGTATTTTTAGGTTTTTTGGGGTTTTTTTTATTTTCCCGACGTTTCGGCACCTTTACAGCTGCCGTGGTCAGCTGCCGTGGTCATCCCGTGACCGGACGGACAATTACAACTTAGTTCGTGGAAATATATCCTTAAAAGTTTTATTTCAATGAACAGTGCGCGCCAAAACATAAGATGTACGTATGTGCAAATGTTATTTAAAGTTAAATATTGTTTTTTTACATATTTTCTTTTTGATTTTGATACTGTTTAAAAATACTAAAGTACCTAATTATAATTAAATTAGAATTGTTTATTGTCTTCACGTTTGTGGTAACAAATGTGTCTACAACATAAAACCAGTACCAACTGTAGTGTTCTAAGTAATAAAATAATAAATATAAGCAGTTAAATAAATCGTAGTCAAACACTACTATTTTAGTTAACCATATAAATTATGTTGTCGTTAGTAGTAAAAGTAGTTGGAGTAATACACCTCCGGTCTATACACGTTCTTGTTCTGTTTTGATTACCGCTGTCTTTAGCTAAGTTTAGTACAAATATAGTTTTAATAATAATAATATAATAATTTACTTTGCAGCTGTAGTTATGATTTATACGATTACATACCTACTTACATTACGTACCTTAATATATATATATATTTTATATAAAATTACATAACATTATTTATTATAAATTATTGTTTCTAAGGCTGCAAAATATATGTATATTAACCAAGGTGTATGTGAAGTGGAAGTTATTTTTTTTTCATAAATGGTCAATACTAATTGCGCACGGCAATAATCATGCAAAGCTAACATCTTTCCTATCTGGAAAATATGTCACAACTAGCGTCCGCCTGCGGTATCACCTGCATGGTTCCTGTTCCCGTGGGAATATCGAGATGAAAAGTAGCCTGTGTTACGCTCCGTCCTTTCAACTTAGTCTATGCCAAAATTTAAGTCGATTAGTTATAGTTAGGGCGTGAAGGAAGGGCAAACAAACACACATTCGCATTTATAATATTATAGTTAGGATTATAACTATGGGTCTGATAAGGAGGCTCAAGGTGACGCAGCGTGCAATGGAGAGAGCTATGCTCGGCGTTTCCCTGCGTGATCGAATCAGAAATGAGGAGATCCGCAGGAGAACTAAAGTTACTGACATCGCTCGAAGGATTGCTCAGTTGAAGTGGCAGTGGGCGGGACACATAGCGAGAAGAACCGATGGCCGTTGGGGCGGAAAGGTTCTGGAATGGCGACCGCGTACCGGACGACGCTCCGTGGGTAGGCCCCCACAAGGTGGACCGACGATCTGGTGAAGGTCGCGGAAAGCCGCTGGATGCGGGCAGCGCAGGACCGATCGTCGTGGAGATCCTTGGGGGAGGCCTATACCCAGCAGTGGGTGTCATGTGGCTGAGACGACGACGACGAGTTAGGATTAGGATTAGCCTGCCCCACTGCTGGGACACAGACCTTCTTTACCTGTACCAATATTTAAAGGTAAAATATATGTGAGTTTGCTTACAGGAAGTAACAGGATTTTTTTATGGGTTCAGTAATGTGGACGAATGTTAGCACGAATAACTTTTGAGTAAGTATCACGGAAGTAAAGTAAAAAAAAAAATGAGATATTAAGCAGCGTTCCTACCGGACTTAAACGGAACTACATTTTCCTATACATTTTTTGACATTACGTGCTCGATACTTACTCGATACATTTCGATAGTTTTTCGTGCTTGCCTTACTTACGAGCACAGAGGAGCTCGAGATAATTAATTTTGATCACCCACCCCGTCATCGACCTACGGGAAAGTTGCAGCACCACCACAATCGCAGACTGATCGCGTAAACCATTGTGCCACAGAGCTCTTCATAAAAATATTTATTTCAATGAAAATTTGTGTTCCCTTTCGAATCCACCTGCAACGTTAATTGCTAATAACTTAATTTCCCAAAAGGAATAATTGAAAATGGCTAGCCTATTTCTTTTAATGGCCGACATAATTGATCGTAAGCCGTCGGCACCCGTCGGCAGGTTTCGGCTATTATCTAATTGGCTACAAAATGCTTAACCACAATATTATTGCCACTTAACGCTTTAGTAATAAAATTATTACAATGTTTCTCCTCTCATTTTTATGTTTTGAGAACAAAGTTATTGAGTCGGTAAATAAAAAAGGTTTGGTCTCGTTTTTTTTTAATTATGTTCTGTTGTTTTATTCTATTTTAACTAAATACGATCAGACTGTTTTTTTATTTTAGTAACGATCAAAGAAATGCTTTTATCATAATGTTTCCAGATAAAACAGAATTCATAATTTAAATGTACAAATGTGGGATTTTCAATCGTCATTTTTTTAAATACATTCTATATTAACATAGTTTATGCTATTTTTATGTGATAATAAATTATCACATAAAAATAGCATTGTAAAATGCAAAATTAAAAAGTTATAAGTAGATGGCAGTTTCATCTTAATCGATAGTCAAACATCTGTAAAGATGTTTCTTTCGAATGCGAGGATATTTCTCTCATTGATGAAACGACGGTGGCCAACACCGTAGAAAAGGTGAATATACTAGAGAATTTCAACGTGTTCTCGTAGGTCTCTGTAGCATAATTGGTCAGTGCATTGGGCCGCATTCCCAAGGATGCGGGTTCGACTCCCGTCAGGGCGACATGAGACAAGTTGCTTTTTTCTAGTATATTAACTTGATTATAAATTATCATAGTTTATTATGTTTATTACTAACAACCTGTAGGTAGGTATATTACTGATATTTTATTTCCTGCATTAAAACATAGGATACATTTAATCCCAACATTCACACGGGAATGGGAACGCGGGTCAAACCGCTGGCGGCCACTAGTGTTAAATAAAACAATTGATCAATTTCGTAATTAATGAATCGATCGTTTTATTTTCTTAGCTCTATCAATGATAATAGATTAGTTCTTTTCAATCTTAATTCTTTAGTTAACTAAGTCATTATAGAGCGAAAGTTTCATAATGGAACCCTCTTCATAGTTCTAATTAAAATAGATAGGATGGCTGCAGTGACGTAACCGTTGTTTTCTTAAAAGGAAAATAATTCCTTTATCGAATCTGGTTACGTACAAGGAATAATAACTCCTTACTCGAAACCAGTTACGAAGCTATGGTTACGTACGCGGCCGAAGAGGTTAGTTCATAATAAAGAGATTTACTTCCGTTAAACTTATTTATTATTATTTACATAATTTTGGAAAACCAACATTTTTATCTTGCGTAAAAAAAAAGCTTTAGTTAAAATTGTGATTATTAAAGAAAAACGTAAAAGCAAAAAATAAGCCTTTTGGAGTCGGTGCCAGCCAAGGTAAGAAAATTAAAAAGTAGAATAGCTCAAGCTCAAGCTGCCTTGGCCAGCACCGACTCCAAAAGGCTTATTTTTAGTTTTTGAAGGTCGTTTTTTTACTTTAAATAGTGTGTGGTAAAGGTTGTTTTGTAAAATACAGAAGGACTTTTCTAGATTTCATTTACATTATGAACAAAGTATCGTGAAAATTGCATCGTATGGTATTCGGTTTGGTTGGTGAAAGGACTCGTTGTAACTCCGCCTGGCTAGCTACCACCATCTTATCTAAGTCTGACGCCATAATAACAATGTTCTCAGCGTTATTGTGTTCCGGCAGTTAGAGATAAGATAGCCAGTTCCTCAGTGATTGAGGATACCGGGAGAGGCTCGCTTCAATCTTCAGCCTTATTAATACTTAACATCAGGTAGGATGAAGGCTAAGAGTCTCCCCATAGTTGATAAAAAAAAATAAAAAAAAATCGTCTAAGTTAACAAAAATTCTCATAAAATGATAGTTACAGGGCCAAAGTAAATCAAAATTGGATCAGAAAACTTTAAATAATCGGTGTCAATATAAACAAAGTATCGTGATAATTACACCGTTCAAGTTAACAAAAATGCTCCTAAAATAAAAACTACTGAGCCAAACTGAATTAAATTTTTAAAGGACTAAATGGAAACTATTCCGCATCGAATAAAAAAAAAAGAAAAGAATCATGTAAATCGGATTAGAAATATCGGCGTAATCGGTGTACATACAAAGAATAAATAATAAAAAAAATACTGGCCGAATTGAGGGGAAAAAGTCTTTTCGCATATAGTATGTATGAACTTGTAATAAAATCTCTTTGGCTATACTATTTGTATCTGGCTGGTTTTGGTATCATTAAAAGTTAACATTTTAAAGAAGATAATTGCAAATTCAAGTTAGCAAAATGCGTGATTTTCATTTGTTTTTCTTACTATCAAGATGAGTGAATCTAATAAAGAAATTCGATACATTTTAAAATTTTACACGAAAAAAGGTAAAAATGCAACGCAAGCCGCGAAAAAAATTTGCGATGTTTATGTGAGAGTAGCACAAATTTAGTTTAAGCGTTTTCAATCCGGAAATTTTTATGTCAAAGATGCACGTCTCTATATTACGGATAAAATGGATGCCATTATCGAAAAAGTGGACCAAGACCATATCAGTTGTTACGACGTAGTTGAAGAACTGGGAATTGACCACAAAACAGTATTGGCGCATTTGAAAAAAACTGGGTACACAAAAAAGCTAGATATTTGGGTACCTCACGAGCTCAATGAAAGAAACCAAAAAAACCGTGTACTCATTTGTGATTCTTTATTACGACGTAATGAAACCGAACCATTTTTAAGAAGCTGATAACTGGTGATGAAATGTGAATCACGTACGACAAGAACGTGCGAATAAGGTCGGTCAGGCTTCACAGACTGTGGCGAAACCCGGGTTAACTTGCAACAAGGTGATGCTGTGTGTGTGGTAGGATTGGAAGGGCATTATTCATTACGAGCTGTTATCACCAGGCAAGACTCTGAACTCTACTGCGAACAGCTGATGAGATTAAAAGCAAGAAGTTGAGAGAAAGCGGCCGGAATTAATCAATAGAAGGGATGTGGTATTTTATCATGATAACGCTAGACCTCACACTACTTTAGCCACTCAGCAAAAAATAAGGGAATTTGGCTGGGAGGTGTTAATGCATGTATAGTCCTGATCTTGCACATTCAGATTTCCACCTGTTTCAGTCTCTTTAGAATTCTTTAGGCAGTGTCAGATTAACATCACTAGAGGACTGCCAAAACCACTGGTCGCGGTATTTTGATCAGAAGTCCCAAAATCTCTAAAGCAATAGGATCATGTCCCTACTTACAAGATGGCTAAAAGCTATCGAACAAAATGGCACCTACATACTTTAGTTAAATTTAAATAAACTAAGTATATTAAAAATGTTTTGAAATTTCTAAAAAAATGCGAGGAAACTTTTTATATACGAGTATGTGTACAAACTTAATTTTTTATTTGTTATCTTATAAAGCGATATTATACTAAACTATTTTTTTACAAAACTTCCCTTAATAGGTATAGCTGACTAAACAAGTAAACTTCTGGATTCTTGTTGGTTTCGAGATTCCGATGGGAATGAATTTATTTATTTAAGCACACAAAACAGATAACAATCAATACATTATATAAAAATATGGCAATGATAATCATAATTATACAAGATCGCTATCCTAAACATGTGCAACTACATGCCATGATTTGAGGGCATAGCAGGCAATAACAGTATAAAAAAGATGCAGAAAAATAATAGGAAAAATGTCAGACAGGTCAAAAAAAGTTTTAAAATTTGTTATATATAACGTCACAATAATAATAATACACAGTTTGAATGTTATGTTATTTAATTGAATAATAAAGAATGAAAAGATTTTACACAGTGAGTAAAATCTTTTTCATTCCTACGCGCAAACGCAAACTGCAGCACAAAAACAACATCACACAAAGTTACGAGTCACCGTGAGTTTTACATGAATGCCCGTTGCAGTCATCTAAATTTAATTATCGTCTAAGCCTTAGAAGTGACAATTCAGGATCAAAGGCTATGGAGCCCTTCTAGAGAAATATTCCAAATAACATTTTACAGGGCCAAGGGGTTATTCTCCGAAAATCAAACACGATAACCGGACGAACGTTCATTTAGTGCTGAGAATTTATAAGCATCAAAACAAGGTCCAAAATTAAGGGCCTTTAAGCACATCTTAAATTTCTTCGCGCACTCATAATTGAAATAAAACAACTTTTGCGGAAAATTTTACACAGTGAGAGACTGTGACGAGAAACATATGTCTGCTGAGCATCGACACGTCGAGCAAGTACTGAGGAATAAGAAATTGCAAGTACCACGCAGACGTCACAGAAACCGCGCCAAACCAGCCACAGTAGAACGTCAACCTGCCATTCTACCATACGTGAAGGGTGTCACTGACAAGATTGTGACAATTCTAAAGTGTGCTTCTATTAATACTTACTACAAGCCACCCAAGAAGATCAACCAATTCCTACCACCAGTCAAGTGCAACATACCCCTTCAAGCAGCAGGTGTCTACAAACTGGATTGTGACTGTGGTCTCTCATACATCGGGCAAACAAAGAGAAGCATAGGGACCCGCGTTAGAGAACATGTAGCTGACGTTAAAAATAGGCGCGATAACAAGTCTGCAGTGTGTGAACATGCTTTTGAGGGACCCAACCACTACATCAGGTTTGATAAGCCACAGATCCTCGCCAGGGAACAAAAATTCGTCCCCAGAATGCTACGCGAAGCTATTGAAATTACCAAATATCCAAATTTCAATAGAGATGATGGTTGGAAGAATCCACCAGCTGGGGACCCTATTGTCCATAAATTTAAGTCTCAACTCAAATCACACACTGCAAGACCTAAAGATACGGTTAGCTCTTTTTGTAGATAAATAACAAAAAGATGGAGGTCGGCCTGCTTACGAAAGTTTTCTTGGCAGTATCTTTCTTCGAAAGTCCTCCCAATTTGTAAACTGCCAGTAGAATCATTAGTTTTTTCTTTTGTTAATAATAAATAATTTAAATAATAAACAAATCAAAATATTAAACTCAATATTTGTTGCCACAGTGAAAATTATTAAAAAAAAAAGACGGGTTGCACTCCGGGAGTGCCGGCAGAAGTGAAAACTTGATTATTAACGTTGAGCATGTTTGATATTTTGGAATGGTTAGGGAATAATTTTGCATATTATTATTAATAAATTATTATTAATAAATAATAATAATAATAATAATAATAAATATAAATAAATAATAAATAAATATGATGATGATGATGATGATGATGATGATGATGATGATGATGATGATGATGATGATGATGATGGTGATGATGATGATGATGATGATGATGATGATGATGATGATGATGATGATGATGATGATGATGATGATAATAATAATAATAATAAACAAATTTATTAAATTTATTAAAAGCCTAAACGAAACAGGCCCAGGCATACATTTTCGCCGCGCCGTAGAGAGGGGATAGCTGTCTACTCTCCACCGTCCTACGCTTTTTCGATCAGGTCACGTGTCCCTGACGCGAGTTTAAGATTTTATACCCATTACAGAAAAAGTGCTCAACGCCGCTAAAGAAGTTTTCACTTCAAAAAAAATAAAAAAAAAATTATAGTACCAAATATATATTTCGGGTAAATAAATCGCACTAAATTTTCCGCAAAAGTTGTTTTCTTTTAAGGGCCTTTTCACAATCAAAAAGTAAGATCTGAATAGCTTAGTTGACAGATGATTTGGCATATTTTCATAATTACTGTCAAAACATTTATCACGTATGCTACTCAGAACTTACTTTTAACAGGATGTGGGCCTGCAATGCGCCCGAAATAAAAGTTTTGAATAGCTAATTTGGCAGATAGTTTGACATTAGTAATATGAAAAATGTGTCAAATCATCTACCACATAACCTATTCAGATTGATTATGAAACAGACCATTAGTGAATTTTAAGACGAAAATCGTCCGGCTGCCGCATTTGGCGTAGTAGACCCACAGGTATTTAGAGGAACTCAAGTGTCTTAACTTTAATTCGGATTATGGAGGGCAAATAATTAATTTTCAACCTCGTTAAGGTTTGAATTCGTCTTTGCTGGTAATTAATTAATAACAATAAGGTTTAATTTGAATCTGAAAGCGGGAATCAAATTATTATTTCTTGAATTAATTAGCAACGACAATTTTTTAAGTATATCGACGGTGTTTTGTAGCACAAAAAAGTAAAAAAAAAACAATTATGAGAAAAGCATTATATTTATTTAAAAAAACCTCAATCGGCGCCTGCAGCTACATATTTTGTTTCGAAGATAAAGAAAGGAAGAATCTATGATATTTAAATACTGCCTTGCCTTTATTCTAGGATTCTAAGTATACAACTACATTTCATTTGTCATTTCATGCAGGCAGGCTTGACTTAAGAGAAAAACCGGCCAAGTGCGAGTCGGACTCGCGCACCGAGGGTTCCGTACAAACCTGTAGGTATATAAGTAAAAGTTCACCCATCACGACAATCGAGTCATAGTTATGGTATTTTTAATACAAAATGTTTTTTTTTTTTTTTTTTATATGATGTAACAAAAAATTTACGGTTTTCGCTATTTTTCCTTTATGTGTACAATAAGACGTTACTTTATACCAAATTTCAAGATTCTAAGTTCACGGGAAGTACCCTGTAGGTTTTAAGTCCCGTGCGAGTTGTGAAAATTTGCGGTAATTTGCAGCATAAACGGCTGTATCTTTTCATTGCTTCGGCTTAGAAGTTTGATTTTTTCACAGCTTCAAGGGACAGTAGACCTGAGCATTAGATATAAATTTCAGTTTGATACCTCCACGCGTTCCTGAGAAAAACGGTCTTGACAGACGGACGGACGGACGGACGGACAAAGAAGTGACCCTATAAGGGTTCCGTATTTTCCTTTTGAGGTACGGAACCCTAAAAATGTGAGCAGAATACAAAATGGTGGTTCGTAAAGGATAGCCAGACGTCCGTCGTTCAATCTTAGATTATTATACCTTATCTCATTCATCACATCACACCCTCATCATTTTGCATTTAGTTTGGCCTTTTTCAACGATGTTTTGTTCAGGATATCTATAACTGGGGGTAGGCGGTAGGAGGAAAACGATGCGTGAAATTGTTTACGAAATTATGACATAGCATGGTAGATGTTTTGGCCACATCCGGGGTTTGATCGTTATGATAGAGAGTCAGTTGTATTGTAAAAACTTGAAGTATTATGAATATTATCATGAGAAAGTTTGGATTTTTAGTAATCAATAATTGTGGAGGCTTTTGAACGTTGAATTTAGTGTAATTAAGTTAAATATGTGAAGACTTAATTTACTAGTTTAAATAAGAAAAAATATAAATAATCTTCAATTGGTGCTGGCTTAGATACAGCTGCTAAGTATTTGCGGCGTTTTATTTATGAACAACCGGGAGATGGTTAGCTTTCATCATACTTGATGTTAACTATTGATAAGGCTGAAAATGGAAGCGCGCCTCTTCTGCGATTCTTCTATTCCCACAACTACTTTAATCGGTGTAGGTAAAATAATACGATTCATAAGCGCTGTATTTTAGAGGTATCTATCTAAATAATATAACAAAATAATGGCACAAAATCACATCTAAATATAAAACAGCAAAAGCTCTTTACCCAACCAACCAACTTTTAATTCTTTATCAATTCGAACAGGGTTCAAAAGGCATAATATTTATCGTAGCAATATCGAACTCTTTTCCTCAGCAAATATGGTTTAAAATCAAATGGTTTTCACATAAAAGATGTCTCCGCAAAGCCCCGCAAAGTTCTATGATAACTCCATCAGCACTCACATTGTAAGTTGGGTCTAATTAATTTCTGTTGACACAAATTATAAAGTTCGATAAGAGTCCACAAGTTAATTAATTTCGAGATCCAGTGGGTGTTATGAGTAATTATTGCGTTTGGAGAAATTGTTAATAGATTATCAAACGTTATGATTAAAATACATATTAGACTCAAAGGAACCCATTTTGGATTGGCTGGCAACCAAAGGGTTAGCCTCTCAGGCCCCGAGTTATGAGACACAATTGATCTATTGTTCTCTGGGCACCGGTGTTCTGCTAGCAAGTGACGCTGTAAGTTTTCGTAATGTCAACTTTTGGAAAAATGTCTCCTCCGAATGCGAGGATACTCCTATAATTGATGAAACAACGCTGGCGTACAACGTAAAAATGTATAAAGCACTAGAAAATTTCGACGTGTCCTTATATATAAGTCTCGGTAGCTCTATCCATCCATCTGAGCAATTTGGAGACTATAGTCTGATTTATACTTCTTTTTCTTTCTTAATTGATGGCGTGCTCGCGTTAAATACGCGAATTTTGCCAATGTCAAGTAAATCTATTTTGTAATATACAGAAATTGTACGGTAGATCGAGTTAAAAATGGAGCCTCACAACACGTGTTATTACGAAAAGAACTCCGGTGAAACTCGTCGGATTTATAATTCAGTAGAGTTATTTGATAGGTGTCAATGTCACTTTGTAAAAATTATATTGCTTTAAACTGTTTTTCATAATGATTTGCGCAGATCCAGTACCAGTTCAGTTAGTATTGATTTCATTCACGCACACAAATTCAATTTATCATTTATCATAACATTATTTTTACAAAGTGACATTAACAACCTGTCAAATTACTCTACTGATTGAAAAAATCCAAATATAACTAATATGTGCTCATTCAGATCCGTAAAAGTTGTGTTATTTAATAAATGAACAGTACGAGCAAAAACTTAAGACGTGCTTATCAGCTTCAATTGTTAATTAAAGTCGAGAAACTTACAGCATCGAAGTAAGACCTTAATTGACTGCCGTCCAAAGAAAACAAATCCTGGAACATCAATATTCTATCGTCGTGAGAAGTAACAACGTTTCCGATAACTAACTTTGCTAACACTTTCCTACTTGCCTCCCATTTTACCTCTTAATCCGATAAGTTCAGTGAGTTAGACTATTTGAGTTCAATATTGGAAGACTAGCTAGTTCTCTTTGGGTTGGATTTTAGTGGTCTGCGAAATGTAACTTCACATATAAAAATATTAAGTACCTACTCGTAACTGTAATTCGTTACTGACAAGTCAGAATTGACATTTTGTAATTTTTGCAGTGACGATGCGGACACCATTATAGTTTCGGACAGCCAACTAGGAGTCGTTTAGGGCCGGTATTTCAATGTCATCTTATCTTCATTTGAGCTAAGTAGCACTTAGGTTTTGGAAATTTAGTACTTTGTGGTTTTCGTCTGACACCATTATTGTTATACGGGTTTTACATAGTCGTACCGCCTTAACGATAATGGTGCCCGAATCGTCAATGAAAAAAATAATAATTAAGAAGTGTCAATTTGGTCAAACTGTCAAATCAGACAATTCGTCAAACTGTCCGAAACATCAGTAATCCAAATTTTAAGGTTTATTTTTATTTTTAACACTCAAAATTTAAATTTTTTAGAGCGTTAAGCAATAGTTATTTTATAGTTATTAAGTAGTATAGTAATTTCGCATTGAAACTTCAAGGCAAGTTAAATCTCATATTGTTAAGACACATTTTATCATTAACAAGCATAGACCCCTTTGTAGTCAACAATAGTGGTTAAAGTAAACAATAGTTTGACATAAGTGACCCAGCTGAACTCATCTCAAAGACGAACCCTTCTCATCATAGTTGATTGCTATCATCCTCATAACTTGGGGATGTGATGTTCTGTTGATCAGTCGTCACTATGACGCGAAATACGTTAGAAAGCTGCTCAAGATCATTTTCATCATCAAGCAACAGACAACAGTTAGCTTATAATTATTATACTAGTAGTAACATTAATATCTTATTTTGTGTATGCTAAATATTAATATTCCAGATCTTGACTCCGTACTTGCAGTAAAACCTATTCATGGGTTTTGCGAGACTATACTTGTATTTTAATTGTAAAAGTTTAAAAAATAAATAAATTAAATGAATTTTTCACCTTACACGCTCGGAAAAAGAGGTTTTATCATTCAATTTCTGCGTGAAATTCGCCGAGCGTGGTAAAGTACTTTGTTAATTTAAAACCTAAAAATATGTTCTAATGCGTTCCGAATCGCACTATCGACTTTTTATCTTACATTTGATTCTTATTTTAAATAAAGTTAAATTAATTATAGTACTCCGGTTTAGTTATATTACATTATTTTAGTTTCTTGAATCATAAAAACGATAATAATAAAATTATTTGTTAAAAGAATTTTAAATTTAGTCTGGGTGAGATCTCACAACCTATGATTGCATTTCGGAACGTGACAGAAACCTTTAAATTAAACTAATAAAATTATTTGTGATAAGAATTTAAAATTTAAGCTGGGTAAGATTTCACTACCTATGATTAGATTTCGGAAAGTGACAGAAAATTTTAAATTGTCTTTGTCTCGTACCTCATTTCAATGTCAACATTTACCGAATCGTTTCTATCGTTATAAGTAACAATTTATACCTATTTTAAATAACTTTAAATCAACGATAATACTCCCTTTTTATTATTTTAGTTTTTTATACAATGAAAACAACAAGAATAAGGTATATTTAGATTAAACTATTTGATAAAAGATGTTTTTAACTTAAGTTGACCGCTGATACAACCTTAAAGTTTTCCTCGCTGTTGTGAGGTGAAAAATTGTGTGTTGGGCTCAGCAGAAAAGTTTTTAGCGTCTCGTACCTTCGAAACCCTGGCTACGCTCAGGTTTCAATTGAGGTAACTCGCCGATAAATTCTTACTTTCCAGCCTTGCATAACAAATAACTGTTAATTAATTTGTTGTTGAACGAAAGTACTTTTGAACATTTTATATCATTATTATCAGCCCGTTTTAATGTCTCCAGCTGGGACACAGGCCTTTAAAGGAAAGATAAGGATAGTGGGCCATAGTTCAACACGCGGATCTAATGTGGATTGGTGGCAGGAAACTGCAAATACTGCTATTGTACTACGCTGCTATGGTGCTACGCTACTGCCACTGTCGAGCAGACAGTCATATTATTGTCACATTATTTTGTCTAATCAAAATATTTTATTATTTGTGTGACTTACGAGTGCTTTGGAGAATATGTATGTAAACTTGCATCGTATGAAATAAATAAATTAATGGAGACAGAACCAGTGGCGAAACTTGCCTATCAAAGCACGGGTGAGCTCAACATTATTGGTGACCCATTCCATGACCGACCGTTGCGAAAGTTGCTTAACAGCGATAATCAATGACTAAAAACGCTAACCACTTTACCTCCAAAATAAGATGGATACAAAAATAGCCAGCATCATTTTATATTCGTCTTCAAAAGCTCGACGAACCAAAGCATTGAGGTTATTTATAAACCATGGACGTTATTAAATCTCCCTTTACTGATTTTATCCCACTAAATACCAGGAAATCAAGTAAACCAAGCGGGCCAGCCAGTAAACAATATTTCAGTAAATAAGTTAAGGTCCTTTGAAAGAGGTAACACACTTAGACTACGATATGATGTCTTTGACGTTTGATCGCGTTTCAACAGCTTTGCAGGCCCATCGGAACGTGTATCCAGATTTATTATACTTGTATACTTTATTTGGAAACAAGGAGCCGGAGCGCTTATTTAAAAAAAATTACCGTTAGTTAGTTAAAGTTTGTTAAAGTTAAAATTACCTTAGTCTAATTAAAAAAAAAATGTTTACTCTCTTTACATGTGTGCGTCTCCTCTTACATATAATTGTATTTAACATATGTAAAATCCGTTATTTGCTGTATGCGTAGTATTTAAGTTTTAATTTAGAGCTGTATGAATGAATAAATAAATAAATAAATCGTTAACGTGATGAGGAATAGAGAAAAAATATTCATGTTATAGAATCAAAAATTCGCAAATTGTATTGCAAGTAGCAAAAAAGAAAAAAACGCTATAGTACATATACCTACATGAAGTATAGTAAAAATGTTTTTTTTTAAATCAAGATCTTCTAATAAGATGGTAAGTAGCTTGTCATCCTGATACTTACGTCCCCTGTAAGGGTAAAAAACGTCAGGAAATCTGAATTCCATAAAATATTTGCAAAAGTGTGATCCCTTTCTATTTCAATGAACAATTGGCGTCGGCATCGAAATCGGCTTCATTTGACAGATGGATGTGACACATTGCTGCTTCTTTATGACACAAATGAAATCTTACCAAAGATTAAGAGCAATGTGTCACATCCATCTGTCAAATGAAGCCGACTTTGATGTCGACGCCACTTGCGCGGGTACAGCCCCAGTATACGTTAAAATTCGAGACGTGCCTAATTCAAAATTATTTAAATTATTGTTCCTTCTTGTACATACCTTCTCTTTGTATTCACGTTTTAAAATTTCAATAAGACCGAGCACCTGTGAATTTTATAAAAGAAATCCATTATGAAAATCCAACTGTGTTGGTTCAGTCGCACAGATCCGCCCATCAGATCACTATGGCGGCCAAAACAAACATGCTCTCAAAGTTGAAAACTTTCGGGTGAAATATTTTGCGAACCCTTTCGTGTCAACAAGTATGAAGTTTACTGAAGTGCCCCTTTGGAAAACTCACGTTTTTATGTCACGTTTTTATATGAATTACTAGCTAAAAACTCATGAAATCATACTATGATGATATATATATATAATATTGTTATGTTGAAAGATAAAATCATGCTTAGTTAAATTATTAGATAAGTTGCTATAATTGTTTTGTAATCCAAGTGCTTCTGATTTTTGTATGCTATAAACATTCGTAAGTTAATATTGAATTACCTCGATTAAGAATCCTGACGCATATACAAACCGTGGTTTTCTTTATGTTATAATGGAAATTGGGTGGACATTTTCTACTCAGTAAGCCAGTACATCGGGGAGCAGGTCTGAATCCTCGACGCCTCATGTGTCACTTAACACTTCATCTTTCTATATGTGCTCATAAACCAACCCAAATTGAAAAAAAAATAATTAAATATTTTTTATGATAAATAAATAAAAAATAAATATCTTATAGGTAGGTATTTAGGAAACAAACTTTTAAATAACTATTACGTCATACTATTTAAGTAAGTATATATTTCCCATGCGGGACTGGGAGAAAAAGAAAAAAAAACAGCTGTTAGCCTTCCAGTGCAGGGGGCCTACCGCCATCTCTTAGCGCAGTATTGTTTCAATATTACCATGCTATTCCGTATAACGAATTTCTTAAAGTAAATTTCTTGACGGAAGTTTTGTGACACACGCGCTCAATCATCGCCTCCAAAGTATGAAGTGTGTCAAAATATATCGACTTCAATAAAAACAAAACGCTAACAAAACATTATTATGATAGAAAGAAAGAAACAAACAAAGAAAAGTCATTTATTTTGACACAGCACGACAATCGACAACATACTTATTAAAAACACCAATGTACGTACAGAAAAATAATAAAAAAATAATGTAGGTACGTACATACAGAAAAGACGTGCAGCGTCAAAACTACGCTCAGCTCAGTATACGCAGCAGACGGATATGCCTGCTGCACTGATATTGTGCTGAGCACAGTGGTGACATCAGGCACATGATAAACGTAAGTGTAACATAACAAATAAACAATAGCACGTTCAAGCAACAAGGCAAATATATAAATAACATTATGCAAAAAAAATGGTTTCTCATAGGTGATGGTAGACCCGCAGGTACTTAGTAAAAGTCTCTGAACATTTTTTTTTATTTTTTTTTTTGAACAACCAACTAGATCGATTGTTGATACTATTATTAGCGATCGGCTGGCAACTTGTCACATCTTTTCCGGACGTCTTATACCCATCCAACCAATACCAAATGTGGCGTTGTTGAGGTGTGTATTGTATTGCTTGGTCGTAGGACTTCTTGTAAGCCCGCCTGGTTAGCTACCTCTATTATCTAAGTCTGACGCCACAACAACAATGTGTTTAGCATTGTTGTGTTCCGGCAGTTAGAGATAAGATAGCTAGTTCCTCAGTGATTGAGGATTCCGGGAGAGGCTCGCTTCCATCTTCAGTCTTGTTAATACTTAACATCAGGTCTATGACGAAGGCTTAGAGTCTCACCATTGTGCATAAGAAAAACATTTGATGCTCTGCCATCCCTGCATGGGATATTTATCATGAGAAGGTATGTAATATTTAAGTATAGTCAGAGATCACCTTGAATTGAACTTGTTTATCCAACAACACAGTCATTTCATAGCCTTGAGCTATTCAACGCCTTATAAATTAATTAACAATGTCCCCGAGTGCCGATGCCGGTGTCGTATCAACACTAATTACTTACTAGAACGTTTTCACAATATTTTACTGACTAAAGGTTGTATGAAAGTTACACAACAGGAGTTGAAGAACAGAGGAAATCGTGCTTGGCTTGTCAATTTTTAAAGTGTAGTTTCCGCTCACAACTTTGTTTGCTTGGAATTTGGTTAATCACTCTCCTTAAAGATAGGTACTTCAAACTTTGCCGACAAAAAGTAGCCCATTTCTATTGCCAAGGTTGGCCAGGATCTAATTAATTTATATCTATGTATAAATCATCAAAATGGGTGTCATCTCTTCTCTCTCCTCTCATAAAAAATATCATTTAAAAAAACCTTGTTATCTTTGGAGCTATTAGACATAGAAAATTTGATTAGGCTGAAGATCGAAGCGCTCCTCTACCGAAATCCTCAACCACTGACGAACTGGCTATCTTATCTCTAACTGCCGGAACACAACAATGCTGAAAACATTGCTGTTATGGCTATGGCTGTTATCACATTAACTAGCTAGCCAGGCGGACGTACAAAAAGTCCTACCACCAACTAAATCCTTGCTTGTGACAAAGATCTTAAATATTAATTCAATTTGACCTCTGCCCTTGTATTGAAGCACATCCTTTGTTCATCAAATATTTAATCCGCCCGCATGACCGTCATAATTACATAGACGCCACTTAGTGACCTCTTGTTTGACTTCGCCCTTAAAACTTGGGCCATTGTGAAGTTACTTTTATAAACTTAAGGAGTCTGGTTACAAAGTGTGGTTGGTTACTCAAACAAAAACTCAATCAGCAAAAACAGCATTACAATACAATCATGTACTTATGTATAGTCAACAGCAGCATTATTTTCTAACTTTGTTAAAAGTAATTTATTTTTCACCACAAGGCGTTTTCATATGTTACGCAATATAATGAGCTATTTGATCTGTTTAAGTTGAGAAGCAAACAAAACTACTATGTATAAACATCAATGTTTACCTGAATCATATTATTCTAGCAATATTTAATTAATTTTAAACAAACTACTGATATACGTATGCACATACATATTTATATTCGTTTTAACATAGATATGCGAACTTTATCCAATACATGTATATATGTCGCAGCCAACTGGTTAAATCAGCCGTTCAATTGGAGGGCTAGCCCGGTAATTAAACGCCTGCATCCAATTGAATGCCTAGGCCGATAGTTGGTTGAAATAACATCACTTAACGTTCAACTAGTTGGCTGATTGTAAGCTAAGTCTATTGAAGATGGCTCACGTGAATTCAGACAGGTGATTTAAATTGGGTTTTTTTTGGTCACTGCGGCGCCGCCGGCCGGTGTCACCAAAACAAATATGGCGACAGATGGCTCGCTCAGCTGACAATGTTTTTTCGTTCGAAATAGATCTACTGAGAATAACTAAAGAATTTTTAATAACCTTGCTGCCTTAGTCCTGTAGGTGACGTGATAGTTAAGGCGGACGCGAAGCGTAGCGGAGCGTGAACCTTAAATTTCGAGGTAATTTTTTTTTAAACCTTAGATGTCTCTTTACTAATACTCCCAAAACAGCCAATAAAGTAGTTTTGCCCTAGGCAATTTAACGCAACGGCTAAATATGACGTTTCATTCAACGACTTGGCTAGTTGTTCTTTAGCCATTTAATTGAATGGCGGCGTTTAATGAACGGGCGAGCCGTTCAATTAAACGGCTGATTGAACCAGATGGCTGCGACATATATATCACATACGTGTTAGATTAACAACCTCCATTTGTCAATAGGTTTAAAGTAAACTCATATACACGTGTAGAGAGCAAAAGGTGAAAGTCTCCAGAACTTTTTCCACGTGTAATAGAATATAGTAAGCACCTCGTTCCCAAAGTCTCGTCCATCATAGTTCGCTTGGAAAGATTCAATTAAAGCCGATAGACATTTATAAGAAAGTTTGAGATGACTCTCTGGAGAAATACGCTGAGAGCGTTCAAAGATGATGACGTATTTGATATAAGAACTTCTTAAAATTTTTGCACGTAGTTTCGGTGAACAGACTATAGCACAGAGTACGTTAGGCCACAGACTGAACATAAACGGCACTTGCTCTCGGCTGATATGACGCGCACACGCTAGCTAGCTCTCGCTACATGGCCGGACCTCGATCTCACTGGTTTTCACAGGTAAAATAGTTGCGAGCGAGTGGAGGCGCATGTAGCGGCGTGTATTGGTGTGAGTGCGTCAATTCAGCCGTTTGTAGGCATATCAAAGACTGTTTAGATTGTGGTAAGGCGGCGGCGGGCGGCGCCCATTTAAAGAAATAACATTTTGTAGTATAAATATTTGTTATTTTGGGAATAAAAAAATAGGAGAGAATCAAAACGCAAGTTCACTTGGTAGCAATCTATTACCGACTGTCCATACATCGGCTGAGTGACGTATAATCGGCGCCGTATCTTAACCTACCCACTTATTACTAACATCATTATTACTCGAGAGCATTTACTAATACTAAATAAAAATAAAAAAAAATTGTCTTGGTCTCGGTCCATAACATTATACAACGTACTACACTACACTTTAACATCTTGTTAACTTTATCACAAATATAGTCGGATTTTAATTCAGTAGAGTACTTTGACAGTTGCCAAATGTCATTTTGTAAAAATAATGCCGCCCTAAAATGTAGTTTAATGATAATATTAAATTTTTGTACGTGAATGGAATCAATACTTATTTCAGCAAGTATTGAAGTTTGACTGGCTCTGAACGAATCATTGCAGAAAACATTTAAAAGCAGGATTATATTTACGAAATGATATTGGCATCTGTCAAATTACTGTACTGAATATAACATCCGAATATATAGCTTCAAGTCAATGAATAGACATTGTAAAAGCAATTTCCCATAAAGTCGTGTATCTACCTGAGTACCTGACACTGGGTGTTGTCTATGGGTCATCTATCAATACTCTGACGGGACTCTATCTAGTGTTCGTGGACGGGGAGTTGTTTATAACTCTGCTCAAACTATGTAGAGGAAAACTTTATTAATCTTTCTTAGTTTAACATACGATATACTGGTATATTTGTAGCTTGACATAATTAGCTTTTAATTTTAGACATACCTACTTTTTTACTTAACACGCATAAAATTTAAGTAACACACAGAACACAGGAAGTAATACGTCATTACAGTGGGGGCGGAACTTTTCGCATAATGTCGATTGTCCCAAAATCGTTTGTCATACATCAATTGACATAATCATCAAATAGCATAACACTAATGTCCCATAATTTTTCCTCCGCATAACTTTAAAGTAGCATAACCGTCTAAAGGCATATTATTATGAAGCATAATAAATTAAATTCCTGATTTCAATTAATAAAATTCCAACCGGACACCGGTGTCTTTACAACAATGAAATCATTGTATTACAAGCTAGTATAGTAATTAATGAAGTATGTTTTTTTATATGTGCTTATTTATATAAACATACTTGTTAGAAAAGTATAGTTTAATTAAATTAGTTCGTTTAAGCTTACTTGAGGTCTATTTCGAATATCCATAAGGCTGCAAATTAAGAAATAATCCCTTAGTATTATATTGAACGGATATACTTAAAACTCCAAATTGTTACTTTTGTTAAGAAAAAAATAATGTCTTTAACTTACGGAAATATAAAACCACTTAAACCACCCTTAGAATTAAGAACTGACTTACCTTCCAAGGTTTTTTGTTTTTAATTAAAAAAGCAGCTTAAGGGAATATTTTATTTGTCTGGTAGGCTCTGTAAGCTTGGTTAACATAATCCCTTTCTTGTTAAATTAGTTTAATTACGTTTAAGCCTCAAAATTATTTACTGTAATACAGCTACAAGGTCGTCTAGGTTATGTAGCAAGTAGCTACGGCGTAGCATTTTCGTAGCACAAAGCTACGGGTAATTATACTACGAGTAGTTAATATCTTTCGCTCTCGGCTTCTCTCGCTTGGAGTTTTTCTCGTGTTTTTGCGTGAATTTTTTGTTGTTGTTTTCAGATTCTGAACATTAGTCCTAAGGAAATATGGGTCGAAATCTCGAAATAAATTTGAAATTCCATACTAATATTGCTCGGCTGATGTTCACTCTGTATAGAAATATAATTTATTTTGCGATTTCGACCCATTTTTCGGGAAACATTGAGGGAACATTGTTCAGAATCGCTGTCTGAGGCCTAAATTTTCGGGAAAACAACCGCTAAAATTCATGGTGTATAGTCTAGAAGAGCTCGCTAGCGCAATGGCTCGCGTGTTCGGCCTCTGATTTTTCACCATGGTGGCTCACGGGATGGATGACCAAAACTCTACAATCTCAAGCTCTTCTGTGCTTCGGAAGGCACGTTACGGCGTTAGTCCGGGTTGTATTAGCAGACGTTGAAATCTACCAAACCGCATTGGAGCCGCGGAGGTCATTCCCTTATCCATCCACCCATAGACTAAGGAAGATCAGTGGCCCAGCGCTAGGGACGATAAAATGGAAAATGTTGATGATGACATAGTCAACGCCCTTCTCTAAGGTCCAATCTATCTTCTGTATCATTACAGAATTGTTTCAGTGTATGGTTCAGGGTGTTGTGCCGTGTGGTGACGGCCTAAGTATACAAGTGTCACTACTCCCTTACATGCCTGGGATGTCGTAAGAGTCGACTGAGAGGCTCGACGCATTGAACACCTGTGCGAGAGAAGGAAAACTTGAAACAAAGCCTCTACCAACCCGTCTGGCCAGCGTGCTAGCAGTGGGCTAATAGCCTCCTATGAACGCCACAATATGCGTAAGCTAGGAGAGGTCTATGTCCAGCAGTAGACGTCCACAGGCTGATGATGGATGGTTCAGGGGTATAGGCAGTAGGTATTTCTGCATTTTAGTATTAGTATGGTTGTAAAGTTATCCAGTATTTGTACATTAATTTATCACACATTTTCACAACAAGTTGTAATATGTATTGCGAGTTGGTAGATGATTAAAATAATTTTGTCTTGCATAATTAACGTAACGTAGTAATTAGCTTGCAAACATTTTGTTTTATTAATGATTTATTATGGCGACTGGCGACCTGTTTGACGCAGGGGTACTAACTCCACCTTCTGCGCCAGAGGTCTCGGGTTCGACCCCCGGACAAGACAAATATTTGTGTGCATGAACATGTCTATTTGTCTTGGTCTGGGTGTTTAATATGTATATTATGTATGTATTTACAAAAAAAAAAGTATATAAGTATGTTTATCCGTTATCGAGTATCCATAATACAAGTTCTTCATGATACTTAACGTGGGCTAGATAATTGGTGTGATTGTATAGAAATAGAAATATTTATTATTATTATTATTTATTATGTTACATACATTATCAATATTTGGAATTGGTAATTATTGCCTTTGACCTGCAACCTGTAACCGACTTAAAAGTGAAGTCCGATTCCACCCATATACTCGTATAATTTTGTAACGGCACAATATTTTGTACAATATAAGTAGTATTTAATCTATACTAATATTATAAAGAGGAAAGCGCGATTGTTTGTTTAAAACTACTACACGGATATAGATAAAATTTGGTACATACATAGTAGATAGCCTGGTTATGGCTGGAACATAGGATACTTTTTATCCCGATATTCCCACGGGAACGGGAACCACGTGAGTGAAACCGCGAGCGGCCGCTGGTATTATACAAGTGTATGTTTGTACATCCACGTGCTTTTTGTTTTGGGACCACAGGACGCTGATAGTGGAATAAAACGGCTATAAATGAACAAAAGAGTTAGGTAAGCGCTTTTGAATCGTCATACCTTTTTAAGCGACGTTAAAAAAGGGGAAGGTTTTCATTCCTACCGAACTGAATGTATACCAGTATGAAATGATGCGAATTCCTCTCGTGTCGTTCCTAATATGGCTGAACTTTAAAGTTCAGTTGCACCAGATAACTTTACCGATTGTCAAAGCTGTCAAATCCTATACATTTTCTCAGTTATAATTACCGTTAAAATTAGATGGTGCAATCCACTCTGTTTAACTTAAGCAAATCAAAATTACTAAGGGCGACTACCACGGTATTTTTTGTAATGGCTTTCATCCATTTTTCACAAAAATTTTGCTGTAAACAAATTTAGCACAACACATTCATTTGAAATAAAAAGTAACAAAGCGATGTTTTAAATATAATAAGCACTAAACGTATTTGAACTCAGTTGGTGAAAGTCCGCCTAACGGGTCATATTATCCTCCATCTGTCAAGCAACAAAACGATGTCATAGCATAAATAATTACCTTACATCACCTAAATATCCCAGTTCTCAAACAAATAGGTGTCATTGTTTTCGTCACGGTACCTATCTTAGATGAGACCATAGACTTAACAATTTAATCGAAAATATTTGCCGGGGAAATGCATTCGCCATTAGGTAATGGCAATGCTTCTAGGGCCACCCCTTCTTTTTATTACTCATTCAATTAGTTTAAAACTATTTAAAATTTTAGCAGTAATAACTTAATTGGCCCATGGAATAAGCATGTTGGACTGCCTGCGACAAAAAACCAAGAATGCGCCAAACTTCTACCTTTTTCATTGTAGATATTAAAAGCCTATCAGTTTCAAAAACTGTTGTAGGCACAGACCTACATGAGATAGACGAAAAGATCGTTTCAAACTGTATGAGAACCTAGCGTGTCGAATTTTTCGTTGTACATTCGGGGAACTTCCCGGTTGAGCAGTAGTTTTTTGAGAAACGATATTCCGGAAAGTAATAAGGTTAAATAAATAATTTATTCATAAAATGAAATACATAGAGGATGTTTTTTTTTAATTGACATGAAAATTACTTTATTCGAAAGATAATCTTCTGGCAGGCATTATAATTTAAATATGACTTCTGGCATATGACCGCCACGGCTGGCTCGGACGTAGTCTAATCTGGAGATCCAATTTTCGATCAGACTTTTTCCAACATTTGTGGCCGTATATCGGCAATAACGCGGCGAATGTTGTCCTCCAAGTGGTCAATCGTTTCGGGCTCATCGGCGTAGACTTGCGACTTCACATATACCCACAGAAAATAGTCAAGCGGCGTTAAATCGCACGATCTTGGAGGCCAATTCACGGGTCCGAAACGTGAAACTATGCGGTTACCAAACGTTTCCTAACAAATCAATTGTGGCTCGAGCTGTGTGACATGTTGCCCCGTCTTGTTGAAACCACAGCTCCTGCACATCATGATTGTTCAATTGATGAACGAAAAAGTCAGTAAACATGGCTCTATAGCGATCACCATTGACTGTAACGTTCTGGCCAGTATCGTTTTTAAAGAAGTACGGACCAATTATTCCACCAGCCCATAAAGCACACCAAACAGTCAGTTTTTCTGGATGTAACGGTGTCTCAACATAAACTTGAGGATTATCAACGCTCCAAATACGGCAGATTTGTTTATTAACGTATCCATTCAACCAAAAGAGAGCTTCATCGCTAAACAAACTTATGAAAATCGTGATCAACGGTAATCTTGTTTTGGGCCCATTCACCGAATCTACGCCTTGCTAGGTGAGCGTGTGGCTTCAACTCTTGTACTAGTTGGATTTTGTAAGCACGCAAACCAAGATCTTTCCGCAAAATCTTCTATAAAGAGGATGGTCACGTATCCAATTCCTGTGCACGATGGCGGATAGACTGATTCCGGTCTTCCTCTACGCTACGCTCTACAGCAGCAATTACTTCTTCTGTACGCACTGTACGACGACTTTGTGGATGCGTATTATCATTTAGAGTAAACGTGGTGCGAAAACGTTTCGTAGTTAATCGAATTAATTGCTCTGATGGACGATTATGTTGACCGTAAAAAAGACGTAGTGCGCGATACGTATTTCGAACAGAACCATGATTTTCAAAATAAATTTGCACAATTTGAAAGCGTTGTTCAGGCGTCAGTCTATTCATATTTAAATTCCAAACTAAACTAAACATAAATCACTGGACAGCTGACAAAATAGGCGCCAGTTAAAAAAGTGTTGCCAACTTAAACCTCTAAAAAACACACTTTATTAAAGCTCTATTATTTGTGATATAAACGTTTTCTATAAGTCTATTACATTTTGAGATAACTTTCTTAAAAAAAACTTCTAATTAATCGGGAAGTTCCCCGATTGTACCATGACCGTCTGACTGATGACATGAGCGTCTTTAAGGTGTGGTTGAGAGTGATGTTTATACATGTTTTACTCTCAAGTCTTTGATGCTCTGCCAACTCCGTAAAGGATGTAAGCCTTAAGTATGTACAGTCACGAGCAATGATAAGTATACTATACAACCATGTCCTGTGACGACCTGTTTGGCGCAGGGGTACTAAACCCGCTTTTTGCGCCAGAGGTCCCGGGTTCGATCCCCGGACAAGACGAATATTTGTGTGCATGAACATGTCTATTTGTCTTGGTCTGGGTGTTTAATATGTATATTACGTATGTATTTACAAAAAAGTATATAAGTAAGTTTATCCGTTATCTAGTATCCATAACACAAGTTCTTCATGAAACTTAACGTGGGCTAGATAATAGGTGTGAAAAAAAAAAATAAAAAAAAATTGACACACACGGAAACAAAGCTACCTCTATTAGATTTAAAACTTTCACGTCCCATTATAATTATAAATTAAAACAACGGGACTAAAACGCGATATTTGTTATGTAGTACAATTATGTACTTACAGCTTGACATTTCGGCTATGATGCAATAGCCGTGGTCACAAGCAGACTAGAAATCGGTGCGCGGCGTCGTCTGTTCGGTTGGGCTTGTAGATCTTCAGCCACCCAAATTGTCACTTTTTTATTGTCTTTAGACCACGGCTATTGCAACATAGCCGAAACGTCAAGCTGTAAGTTCATAGTTGTACTACATAACAAATGTCGCGTTTTAGTAACGTTGTTTTAATTTATAAAAGCTCTCTCTGTCCACAAATTTTAATGTCATTCAATATTGTAATGTTAATGTGACAAAGTGCCGTGTGGTAATAAGAATACAAGTGTCACCACTCCCTTACATGCCTGGGATGTCGTAAGAGTCGACTAAGAGGCTCGACGCATTGAACACCTGTGCGAGAGAAGGAAAATTTGAAACAAACCCTCTACAAACCCGTCTGGCCAGCGTGGTAGGAGTAGGCTAATAGCCTCCTATGAACGCCACAATAGGCGTGAGCTAGGAGAGGTTTATGTCCAGCATTGGACGTCCACAGGCTGATGATGGAATGTGACAAAGTTGTTTATTGTTTCTATGTTTTGCACGTTACTGTGTGGAACGAACCAGCCTCTCATCGCACTCCTTCGCGATTTAATTATAGTTTTAAATTTCTTGAAGAGTGTCCTATTAGTTTGGTTTTGTAGTCTATGGGCAAGACTTATGACGTCTATTTGTCAACGTGAATCTCTTACAATGGCTAGGAAGTCGGTATTCTATGTATTATATGTATGACATGTGAAGAGAGTAATGGTTTCCCTGGCTAACTGTTGAAGCTTCATTTTGAATATTGTTTGAACGACACGTGAGAAGGGGCTGACAACACCGAATATTTTGAAAGATGTTAACACTGCTTCTTCAAGCATTAATTGTGTTTTAGAAAAAAAGGTTGACAGACATCATTTAAACTTATGTACATAATATTGTCATAGTTTTAACTTTTACTTTTTTTTCCTTACGCGGTGATATTGTTTTATATGCAGAAGCTTGATTTGTGTTTTTCATAGAAACAATCAAAAGTTTCTGGATTCGGTTCATTAATCAAAAATTGCAATAAAGAATCTGCTCCATATAGTTAACAAGTCATTTACTACCTCGCATAAAAAAATAATGTGGTTTAAGCTTTGTTTTGATAAAAGGTTTTTTCAAAATTGGCATTTTTGAAGGTAAAACTTTTGACAAAGTTTCTAAAAAAATTTGTGCATAACATACAGAATCACATGTTATGAATTTAATGATCAATATTATCGCAGTTGAACCCGAGAGCATTGACACGACCCGGCGTCAGTAATACCAAAGTCGTAATTACTGTTAAAACAAGTCAATAAAAGCATTTTGGCCTCTATGCCTCTTTGTTTAAGAGTAACAATGCCTTAGCAGAAACGTAGAAAGTTTTTATATTTCCTAACTTAAGTGTTTCCTTTACAAATATGTCTCTAACTGTTATCCCCACATATATGTTTTGAAATGTATTTAATTGTGATTTACGAGTAATGTTTCACTTTGAATTCTGTTTAATGGAGCGTATTTTAAAGATGGTGTTTTGAATGGTTCTTAACAATTGTTTTTTTTGTAAGAGTTTATGACGAAAACAATGACTTCTTATCGCAAGGTTTTGTATTTACATTGCTTTTTTAAAATATATTATTTATTACAGAAAAGACCTTATTGCTGCTTTTGACCTTTTTTTTATAAAGTTTACTTTTAAGCTACAATTTATGGCTCGCAAAGTTGTATTTATGTTATTATATAAAATTCCATTTGAACTATAGGTAATGCATGCAAAATTATTATTCGGTTGCACAGTGGTTGACATTTAAACCCACCACCTAAAACCATCAATCGATATTAAACTATATTACTAACAACATTAAGTCTAAAATAGCCATCTGATAGGGACAAACATGCCATAGACCAATTTTTCCGCATACACGTGCCAAGTACGAGAAATGAGAGCTTTAATTAAAAGATAACGACAGACAAGAGGCTTAGGAACGTTCAAAAAATAATAACTGCCGTATGCCGACTTTCATTAACGACATGAGAGCTGAAATTAGAGGCTTTATGTCCCTTTTCAGAGCACTGTGTAGGTTATATAGTCACTTAATTAAAAGGTAGGTCATATATTTTTTCCATCTCGAAATTGGTTCCGACGTAATTTAATGTTTGAGGTTTCTGCTGTGGTCACATGAAAACTTATCGTTACATCAATATTACTAGTATAAATGAGAAAGTTTGGATGTACTCGAACGAGTATGTCATGGTACACAAAAACTTGGCACGCAAATAGTTTATAGGCTGGCTTAATACATAGAATACATTTTGAAACATAAGTTAAATCATATATAAAAATAGATTTTTGGGTAACGATGGCAATTATTTATAACCCCACAGAAAGTGAGAGTTATTCACTTGCATTGAAAGTGTACAAACTTCTGCACCTTTAAGCAGCTCAGAGGTTTATCTTTAAAAACATGCAAACCTCTTTTGTTAAATCAAAAATGAAAATACGTTGAAAGTTTAAAGATCCTTTTGAAAACGAAAAGCAAGGTGCCAATATTTTTTCGGTTCACTAATAGACCGTTTTGTATTCGGAACGGTAGCTGGGCGTCGAATAGCTCCAATTAACTGTTTCTGGAGTGATTTTTAATTTCCTTTTATATTTATTACCAGCTAGTCTTTCGTTTTTTGTAAGTATAAAGTATGTATTTCGGATTTTAACGCGCAATTATTTAAATACAAATAATCTAACTAAATAGCACACAATCTTTAAATATAAATAAATTGTGATAAAAAACGTCGGCAGACTTACGGCAAACCCAAAAACCGTAAAATTTATTTATATTTATAGATTGTGTGCTATTTAGTTAGATTATTTGTATTCCTGAAATTTGTGTATCTTTGCGATTACAGAACAGTTTCGGTCAATGGATGATGGGATTTGGAAGTGACTAACTTGAGATGAACTTTTAACTGATTATGTTGTCTAGGTTGAAGTTGAATGTATTTTTTAATTAAATTTAGCTTATTCAGATAGGTTGAAGCCTGGATTATAACATGAAATGGATTTTATCCCGGTTAAATTCAAACACAAAAATGTTACTATATTTTTTAATCTAGGCTAACCTATGTGCCAAATTTAATCCAAAACCGTTCAGCCGTTTTTGCATGATCGAGTAACAGACAAGCCAATTGGTGCCCATTTAAATTGGCACTAATTGGATAGTCTTATTGATATCCAGATCATCATGCAAATTTAATATGGCGTCAATTTGTGGAGCTATCGCTTGAATCAAAATAAGTTATGGTAGCGAATTATTGTTTAAATTGTAAATAGCAATCGAGATAATCAGGTTTCATTCTGAAAGGGAGCACATAAGTTCCTACAATACTAGTATAGTACATAAAAATGTAATGTCTATATAAGGTGTTAATTTATCAAGTGCTAATTGAGCAGGGGCTGCTCAGGTCAAAGATATAGAACAAATTTGGCAAAAAAAATCTTTTATTAAATTTTCTGATTTGTTTTATGTTTCGTTTTGCTTATGCTGAATATTCAATAGGTACCTATCTAATGTTTAAAATATGAAGTTAAAATATATATATATTTTTTTTTTGTCTAAATTGTGTTTTATATCGTTGACCTGAGTGCTCGATCGGCACTTGATAAATTAACACTTTATGTTTGTATTTATATCTGCTACTGTTATATTTATCGTTTTGTTGCTGGAATGAAAAGAATATGATAATTATGGTTTGTGCGTAATGATCGTTTTTATTTGGTAATATCAAAAGGTAAGATATTAAAAAATATTATAAATACTAAATCGTTTTACCCACATGTCTCGTTTCATTCACGTATTAATTTACTGAACCGATTTAAACTAATATATCATCTTAAAAAACATAATCGAAAATTAATCTGCGAGGTGCTAATTAAAATATAGAAGGAGAGTTTGTATATTTCCAAGAATATTTCCATTCAGGCAAGTCTTTAGCGAACACTAGTAGGTATTACAACGAAAAACAATCGGGATTTCAAAGATTTTAAAAATACCCGTTAAATGAAATCCTACATCGACAACAGAACACAAAATGAGAACTAAAAATGTCACAGACTAGAGACAAAGCCTTGTGGTTGAATAACTGGGGCTGTTGTTGACATCGGTGAATATAAAAAAAGTTACAGCGTTTATACTCTGCAGGACGCTTTTCTATACGACTATACTAATATTATAAAGAGGAAAGATTTGTTTGTTTGAATTAAATAGGCTCCGAAACTACTGAATGGATTTGGATGAAATTTGGTACACAGATAGCAGATAGCCTGGTGATGAACATAAGATACTTTTTATCCTGATATTCCTACGAGAACGGAAACCATGCGGGTGGAACCGCGAGCGGCCGCTAGAAGACTATAAAGTTGATGGTTGGAAGTATAAACACATTTTTACAGCTGGGATCGCATGCTTTGAAGATGGAATATATAAAAACCCTCATCAATTATGAGACAACTGTTTTTTTTTACAGAAATTCGGAAACCACAAGTAATAATGACTCATAGACTATAAAGTAAACGATCTTCTGTCAGATTTTCGTTTTTGTCTTACTTATTTGATAGTCTGCAGCAGCTATTTTGGATCCGTTTCACCCCCATATTCTAAGTCGTTACTCCAAAACTTTTTTCACTCCACTCAACCTCGTCGTGGGTAAAAATGGTAGTGTGCGCTAGGCCTAACACGGAGTGGCTACGTACTCTTTGGCTCCTCCAGGTCCTTACGGAGTTATGACTTAAAATACCGATTTCTAAGAGTATTTCGAAAAGGTTTTCAATGAGGTTTCGTTGTGTCGAGGACGAGTAAGTTTTGGAGGAACGACTTAGAATATGGGTGTTAGTTTCGAAAAGGAGAATGAATAGAATCGAATTTATTAATTTGTAGATGTAATGACCAATGAAGTATCGAGTGTGGTTTTAATTTGTATGCCATTCTGCCCGAATGAAACCCACACTATTTTGTAGCGTTTTGAACTTAGGCACTCTACGCACTATCCATCATGATGTCCGTTCAGAGAGGGATGGAGCTATACGAGGGAATAGGAAGTGGATAGTGCGTAGAATGCCTAAAGTAGCCTGGGATATCGTAAGAGTCGACTAAGAGGCTCGACGCATTGAACACCTGTGCGAGAGAAGGAAAACTTGAAACAAACCCTCTACCAACCCGTCTGGCCAGCGTGGTAGCAGTAGGCTAATAGCCTCCTATGAACGCCACAATATGCGTGAGCTAGGAGAGGCCTATGTCCATCAGTGGACGTCCAGAGGCTAATGATGAAGATGAATGAAGTGCGTAGAACGCTTTAGATTCAGTTAGAAAAAACACCAATTCTGTAATTCGATGGATTCATGAGAAATATGAAGTTCATCAATTTATAGGTTATTTCATTGCAAACTGTCTACATGATTTAATTTATCTTTGTCTTATAGTATGCATAATTAAGTCAGACATAATCATTAGTTTCTGTGGTAGGTAGGTACTAGGTACTTAATTAAGGCATTTAGTAAAATAAAAACTTATTTTTTGAAAAAGATTTGATACTGATACAAATCGAAACCATGTTTGACCATTCTCCCTTATTTAACAAACGTGTTTGTCAAAATCGACAAATTTTGATCGTTTACCGGGCCCTTAAGATTAATCTACGACTGGAAAACACAAAAATCATAGCTAGGGTCATATTTTCACGCCATAGGTTGCACCTCACATGTTTGGGTTCGATGGACAACGGTTCGACGCACCTTACGAAGCTGCGTCGGCTTTTCAGCTTCAGGCGCGCCGCAATGTGACCGTACAAAGGGTGTCGTGAATCGCTGTCCATCTTAGCTCTTTCAGAGCAGCTAGCTACAGCCCTGCGGACAATTGGAGTCTCCATACCAGCTAGTGGGTACAGCAAACATACCGGGGTCCGCTTAAGGCAGCCCGTAATGATCCGGCAGGTCTCATTTAGCAGGTTGCTTCGGAAAGTACCTGTTCCGGATCAGAAGGGAAGCGACCCCGCAGTGCCATGAGTGCGGCGCTGCAGAGGACAGTACGGAGCACACTATTACCACAGCGTAAGAACTAACAGTGGGTCAACGCCTTTGATGTCTCGCGCAATACCGCTTTTATCTGGACATTCGTCATTGGCGCAGGGTTGTCACATTTCTTTATTTTTTTACGTAGTCTCTTATATCCTACATACACGTACTACCTTATTGGTAGTACGTGTATGTAGTATATTAGGAATATAATGTAAAAAGAAATATAAGTACACAGACATTAATCGTTTTATTATTAACAAAAAAAAATAAAAAAAGTAGTGAAATCAGTAAAACTTATAATACAGCTCGTTTCTTATATTTAGATTTTAGTTCAAATGGATATTTTTTTAATGAGTTAATAGCAAAATTAAATTAGTATTCATAAAAAACCATGAAATATATAAGGGGGACGTAATCAGCACCCCCGAAAACCATGAATTCGACACCCATATTGACTTTATTTAAAATGTTATGTCCGCCATCTTGGATACTTAAATAGATGTTATATTCGTAATCGGCAACCCCCGAAAACCTTGAATTCGACACCCATATTGACTTTATTTAAAATGTCGATTCCGCCATCTTGGATCCTTAAATAGATGTTATATTCGTAATCGGCACCCCCGAAAACCTTGAATTCGACACCTATATTGACTTTATTTAAAATGTCGAGTCCGCCATCTTGGATCCTTAAATAGATGTTATATTCGTAATCAGCACCCTCGAAAACCATGAATTCGACACCCATATTGACTTTATTTAAAATGTCGAGTCCGCCATCTTGGATCCTTAAATAGATGTTATATTCGTAATCAGCACCCCCGAGAACCATGAATTCGACACCCATATTGACTTTATTTAAAATGTCGTTTCCGCCATCTTGGATCCTTTAATACGATAAAATTAGTGGATTTATATTTCAAAAGTCAAAGTGAAAAAGTATGAAAACATCGTTTATGCATAATAAATTATTATACTTATTCTATAAGTATCAAAATCATTTTTAAAAATATTAATGCTTATTGATGTTATTTAAAATGTCGTCGCAAACCTCCGCCATTTTGTTTATAACAAAATTAAATATTACAACAGAACACTTACAAACATTCTAACAAAATAAAATATTATTATACTTAACTTTTATCGGTGTGCGGAAAGTGATGAAATTCTTATTTACACGAGATGATGACATGCAGTCTCTCACAGCACGTAGTATGGACCATTATAAATAAAATATTTTAATAAAATGCTTTACTAAAATGTATCACTCCTGACCGGCGTGTCCCAAGCGAGTGTATGGCAGATTGGGCTCGCTACCGCCCCTCCCTCGCCCCGCGAACCCCGCACGATTGCTCTGTCTAGACGTGTCCGTTGGCTGACTGTAGGGAAGGGAAATATATAGACTGTGCTATTACGGTGTGTCCTGCCTGGGCTCCGCAGCGCAGTGCTCTGGTCGCTGCGACAGGGTGGGATCTCTCGCTGCCCGGTATGGCACGCGCCATGCTGGCCACCGAGAGATGCTGGGAGGCGGCTGTCTCCTTTTGTGAATATGTCATGTCACAAAAGGAGGCATCAGAGCGGATCCGCGAGCAGGATGCTCACGCGGATCGGATCCGACGCAGGCGGGTAGGCAGAAGGAGGCAGCGCTATGCGCACCTCATTCCGCTGTAGTGGGATCAGATGGAAGGAGGTAGGTGATCCCCACCGTCTGGAGAGATGGCCACACTTGCTCGGCCATCTCTCCGCCGCGACGAGGCCTGGGTAGCCGGGCGGGCCACCAGTCATAGGGGTGAGTACCACAAGGGTCCCCCAGGACGTATGGAGGCGAGAGGGCAATTAAAAAAAAAAAAAAAAAAAGGTCTCATTTAGCAATTTATCCACCAGCCTAGCATGGGCAGAGCGACTCCACACGGGACTTTGATATTAGATACTCCACACGTATCAAATATCAGGGCGTTTCCTCGTTGCAGACAAAAATTAAATTCTCTTGATCCGTCACGCGAATGAATACCAAGCGTGAAAACCGGAGGAGTGGATACATAAAAAATGTAGTCGACAGTACCAAAGCGAAGTATTTAATGTCGTGCCAGGGAGTAATTTTATTTCACTTTATGTATATTGAAACGGAGGACCAAGAAGGGTACGGACGAAGGAATAATTTAGTTAATGGTCCTGTTTAAGGAAAGATTATACCCATGCCGATGTTATTTTTGTACAACGCAGGCCTTTTTATCAGTTTTGATTAAGTCTTGGGCTAAGCCAGCGTTATTTATTAGGAGGAAGTTTAATAATTTGGTTAAGTGGAAGTTGTTTATTTTATTGTTATTTAGAATTGAGATTTATTTTGTTTTGTCTTGTATAAGCTTGGGAGTAGGCAGTTCAGGGATTATAGGGAGTATGAGATAGATAAAAGCTGTATTAATAAGATTTGGTAGACCTGCGGGCCTACCATCATCTTTTAGAAACCATCATGTTTTAAAATAACGTTTTGTTTTTATTGAAGTTGTCACATTTTGACACACTTCTCAATTTAGAGGCGATGTTTTTCTTCGCGCACTTATAATTTAAATAAATTATTGATTAGTAATTATCGAACCGTATCCGAACTCAATGATAAATCAACTTTGTAAAGGCAGACTTATAAGTAGCTAGTCAACCCGACGGGCAACTGGCAAAAAGGTGTCGAAACGTCGGGAAACCAAAAAACCACAACAAAACCGAAAGAAATTATCAAATTTATATTTCAGGTAAATAAAACGCACTAAATAGTCCGAAAAAGTCGTTTTAATACTTTAAGACATTCGTAGTATGAAATGCCATTGTAAGATCAAAACAATACTGCACTAAGAGATGGCAGTAGGCCCCTAGTACTCTTGACCTCCGAGGGCTAATAAGCTCAATAAGTGGTAGATGAATTTAAAGATAAAGAAGTACTTACTTCGGTAAATTGAAGAAATTCACTTTTCCGGATATACACGAGCTTTTTTAGTTAGCGCTTAGTTTTGAATTTGCATGAATTTATGGTTTCTTCAATTTCCTGACGTTTCGGCACAATTCCAGGGCCATCGACGCGGAATGACTACCTGTAGCTATTTAGTTTTTTTTTATGAACGACGGGGAGTCTCTAACCCCCATATTCTAAATCGTTCCTCCAAAACTTTTTACACTTCACTCAACCTCGTCGTGGGTAAAAATGGTAGTGTGCGCTAGGCCTAACACGGAGTGGCTACGTACTCTTTGGCTCCTCCAGGTCCTTACGGAGTTATGACTTAGAATACCGATTACAAAGATAATTTCGAAGAGGTTTTCAATGCGGTTTCGTTAAGTCGAGAACGAGTAAGTTTTGGAGGAACGACTTAGAATATGGGTGTTAGCCTTCATCATACCTGATGTTAAGTATTCATAAGGCTGAAGATGGAAGCGAGCTTCTCCCGGAATGCTCAGCCACTGAGGAACTGGCTATCTTATCTCGAACTGCCGGAACACAACAATGCTGAAAACATTGTTTTTATGGCGTCAGACTTAGATAAGATGGCGCTAGCTAGCCAGATGGACTTACAACAAGTCCTACCATCAACCAAACCGAATAAATACAATAATACCGCTGGGAATCAAACCCAGGACCGCTGGGTCTGACCGGTGGTTGTACCACTAGACCACAGAGGCGGTTAATACCGCAGATAATTATGTCGTATGACATATTATCTGCTTCAACTACACACATATAATATCATTGCATGAAGTATAAATAAGTCAATACTTATTGGTATGGCAGTCGTCGTGTTAGCTACCAAAGTGAAATTGACAGAATTTTCGAGGGTACGTAAAGCATGCCAAAGTCAATTACAGGGACGAAGAATTAAGTGGAAAATCGATGGGTCAAACGAAGTTTGCAGTAGAATTTTTAGAAAATTTCTACACTGAACTCTGTGAAGAGAGGACATTAAGTAGATTATGGGTATACAGGAAGTGAATGCTCATTTTTCGATCGAAATTATCGGGGCCTATGCAGTTTATTCTCAGCTAGACTGCCGTTAATGGACTAAATTGCTGCTCGACGCATTGCTTGCTGCATTTTATGCTTGTGATATAAAATAAAGTGTTCAAAATTGTAAATAATAAAAAAAAATACTAAATTCTGAAGAAATAATAGTCGTTTCATCACAGATGAACCGCGAACACTTATTATTATTATACTCGTATACGTAATTATTAAGAAAATCAACAATAGAATCTATGATAATCATCTATATAATATTTGAGCTTATGGTATTGTTGTAAAGTAACTACAACTATGTAATTGGGTGGATTTTCAACAGGCGATTTTTAGGCGTCACAGGATCTTAAAAAATAACTAATGATACTTACCACCATAATCACTGTGCTGCCTTATATATTTTTCACAGATCAGTTCTATAAGGTTCTATTTGATGAAGCAGAAGACCGTCACTATACCCCTAAAATTTTCGTGACGTCAGCCTGTACGAGATTAGTATGGCTCTCAAATAACTGAAAAACGCAACATAAGGCAGCGGGTGATGACGGAATCACTACAAATAAGTACTTAATTCTTCAGATTCAGCTTTATCATTCTTTCCTCGTCATGGGCAAATCGCCGAAGCCATGGAGTATATCTAAGATGATTCTGTTCTTTAGAAACGGTGACAAGATAATCTTGAAGAAATACAGACCCATATCACTCTTATGAAATGTTTATAAGTTTTCTATAGTCATAACGAATAGTCTCGCTCGCAGGTTGGACAATTTTCAAACTCCCGAATAAACCGGGTTCCGAAAAGGCTTTAGCACTATTATATAGATCTATATGCTGCGGCAGGTAGTACACCGAGGAGTATAATCTACTTGGCGTTCGTGGACTATGAGAAAGCCTTGATTCAATAGAGGCCTGGGTGGGGCGCTGCAAACTCTCCAGAGATACCAACTGGATTACACGTATATTGCGCTGTTGAGGTATTTGTACGAAAATGGCATCATGTCGGTCCACACTAGACCACACCGACAGAACCAGACCACAAATTGGAGACGTATTTCTCCAAAACTTTTCACAGGTGCGTTGGCTATGTCTTTTAACCTCTTGGACTGGAAAAGACTCAACATTTATAGCCAGTGCCTAGCACACCTTCGGTTTTCCATTAGTTTTTATGGCTGAGACCTGGCTGAGACCTGGCTGAGACCTGGCTGGGGTCTGTTGAACATAATGCTCGAAGTTCTACTTAGTGCTTCCTAAAGAGTGGGTCAGAAGATGATTATGAAACAGACGATAATCATATTGAATTCTTATGTTGTGTCCCATGGGTAAGTTTATATAGTAAAGGGCATGAGAAACCGCTGGCTGTGGGCAATGCAGGGCCGATCGTCGTGCATATCTTTAGGGGAGTCCTAAGCCCAGCAGTGCATATGATGACGATGAGATTTGGCTGTTGGTATTGATATCTCTGGATTCTATTTCACTGGTTTATATTGGCTTAGTGTTGATACATTTGTAACTGGATTTACTAGCATTCCTCTAGTCTAGGAGATCTTGCAAATGATCTTGATTTTCAGCTGTGGTAAAAAAAAAAGATAAACAAAGTTTAGGCGTTAATCTCTGGAGCTACTTGTCGGATTACGAATAATTTGGGTAGAAAAAATTAGACTATCAGTTGCAAGTTACAATATTTAAATTAAATAATTAACTTACTAAATAGAAGCTTAAACAATGAATTTTTGTACCAAAAACACCTTATATTTCAATTAAAAATTTAGAACGTAATTTCGTTGTCGACCGAATTTGAAAAATATTTTAACTTCTTTGAAAAATGAGTTTTAAGATGGAGATAACCTTGTGGTAAGATTAACCAAAACACTTGAAATAAAAAATGCCACCGAAATTACGAAAATTATATGTAGTCAAAAATCCACCCAATAATTATCATGGCATTATCAAAATCTAGTAAGCCTTTGTGATTTTTTATTTTTTGCATTTTACAATGCTATTTTTACACTTATGGTAAATTTTAGATATTCGAAAAAATCAACTCGGCCACAAGTGAATTCGAGTCCCATCTGAGAATGTCTCAGTAGCTCAGTGGTTAGAGCATTGGATCGGATTTCCAAAGATCGTGTGTTTTAGTCCCATCTGAGAATTCACTTGTGGTCGAGCTGATTTTTTCCAATAAATTGCTATTTAAAATTTATCTAGTAAGCCTGTTGCTAAATTGCTATTGTAGATAGGTAGTAGTACATAAAATCGAGTAAGGAACATTTATAAATTTTATTAGAAAAGAGAAAGCATTTCAACATTGTCTTTGTTTCTGATGGATATCAGACAGGCATCAGGCTACATTGAAAATGATTTACTGACAACGAAAAGTTAAAAGTTATTTGTCAACAATTGTCCATTACGGATGAGGTAGCTCCATGAATGAAGTAAACAATAAAACAACCACAGTGAAACGATATTAATAATTCATGTATTCCCTTATGAAATAATTAAGCAGAACGTTAATTATTAGTAAGGATGTCGACTGTAGTTTTAACTAAAATATGTTTAAATTGATAATTAAATACGTTGATTTTTTTTCATGAACAACTTGGAGTCGCTTGGCCTTCATCATACCTGATAAAGTATTGATAAAGCTGAAGATGGAAGCTAGCATCTCGTGGAATCTTTAACCACTGAGGACCTGGCTATCTAATCTCTAACTGCCGGAACACAACAATGCAGTTTTTTTCTATGGCTTCCGACTTAGATAAAATGGCAGTAGCTAGCCAGGTGGACTTACAACAAGTCCCTACCACACATACGACCAAACCGAATACAAATGTTTCCCCATTGGAAATCGAACCAGGGACCTCTGGGTCTGATACCAGTGGTTGTTACAACTAGACCACAGAGGCGGTTAAAAATGAATGGTAGAATAACGATTTAAAAAATATTTTTTATTACTTGTTTATATTTACTATTAAAACACTAGAAACAGAAATCAGACACTTTAACACTAGAAAAACATACCCATCACGAATTTCCGTCTAGAAAAGTTTGTGACACGGCTCGATTTTTGTAGTACTTTCTAGTAAAATACTATGATAATTTGAATAATATTTTATTATACATGTGGGTTTTTCACACTAAATTCTCAGGTACCAAATGTCAACGTCGCAGACCATAATAAAAAAATATATGCTTCTAACACAGAAACACCCTTAGCAACGTAGCTTATACTTATAATCCCATCTGAGAATTCACTTGTGGTCGAGTAAATTTTTCCAATATTTTTCTATTAAGAATTTATCATAAGTATAAAAATAGCATTGAAAAATGCAAAAATTCAAAAATCATAAACGTAGCTTAAGCGACCTGTTTAACAACCTGTTTGGAGCAGGGGTGCTAAGCCCGCCTTCTGCGCCAGAGGTGCCGGGTTCGATACCCGGACAAGACAAATATTTGGTGCACGGACATGTCTATTTGTCTTGGTCTGGGTGCTTTATATGTATATTATTTTTTTGGGTTTAAAAAAAAGTATATAAGTATGTTTATCCGTTATCTAGTATCCATAACACAAGTTCTTCAAGAAGAAACTTAACGTGGGCACAGAATACTTAATAGTACAAGTCGTGGGCTAGATAATTGTAAGGTGTATTTGTACGCAATTATTTATTTATTTTATTTATTTAAGCGGAACCAGGGCCTTATTATTATTTTTTTAATTTTTATGTATCTTAAATCCATTAAAGAGTAGAATTCATTAATTTCAAGACTTTATGTGTTATAATATTTTCTTTGAAATACTTGCTTTACCAACACTAATTTCAGTGGGGTCTTTATTTTTTCCGATACTCTTAAATGGTAAATAATTCATCCTTTGACAAGTGAGATTTTAAAAAAATATAAGAATTTATATTTCCCCGTAATGTACTTACCGTATATTGTTCTGTGGTACTTACATACTAACTTGAACGCTAAAGACTACGCAAGAAGTTCTAAATTTGTTTGCAAATAATTGAATAGGGCAAATAAGTTTTCGACACTTTCTTGGAAAAGTTTGGACTTGTACAATTTTGGGATCTGTACAACTTTTTTCTATAACGGAATAAGCGCAATAAAATCAATTTCTTTCCTATTGGTTGATTTTTTCGAATATTTTTCTATTTAAAATTTATCATAAGTTTAAAAATGGCATTGGCAAAATTTCAAAAATCATAATCATAATCATTTATTTGTACTTGTTTGAGAAACACTGCAGATGATATTAAAATATAGATCAGCCCAATCAGCCATTTACAATAGCAATTGTATAAATCTAATTTTATTATGTACCTGCAAATCATATAGGTACATACTAATATTAGATTTATACAATATTGATTCATTCCATAGACACAACACAAACATGTCAGTATCAAGTGAAATTAGGGAAAACATAATGTTAGAGAAACAATAAAAATCACAAATTACAAATATAAATTCTAATGTCAGTACTTGTAATGGTCATCATCAACACAATATGAAAATGTCAAAAATTATATTTAGGTATTTAAAATTAATGTCAAACTATTACACAATAAAAAAAAATGTCCCAAAATTGTCTAGTTTATTACCTACATGTCAACTGTTACTTATCTAGGCTGTGTGACCAACTGGCTTTGCTTAATGACGTTTTAAAATACAAACTACGTACGATAAGAACTGCACGGTAATTAAATTGATTGTTGATTGAGTGATTTCATCTCTTGCAAATGAAAGAATGTTATCATCTCACAAAGACATCGAAAAGAATTTCATTGAATATTGTTAAAGAATTCATTTAAATTGTAGAACATTCCTTTAAGTAACAATTTATAAAGTGCCGTCTTAAATGACGTGTTTAACGGTAACTTTTTTTATATCAGCAGGTATTTTATTAAATACCCTTATACACATCCAGTAGCAGTTCTTTTGGAATAATGTGGTCTTGGGAACTACTGCAGAAACCAACCTATCACCATTACGAGTATAACGTACATATACATCTTTAGCTATTTTGAAGAGATTCATGTTTAACTTTACAAATGTCGCTATCACGAATATGTAGGTAAAGACAATGTAATGGTAATACGTTAAGAATTTTGATAAGTGGTTTGCACGGTTCATCTTGTGGTTTACCACAAATGGCCCTTATGCACTTCTTTTGGGAAACGAATGCCTTATTTAGGTCTGTACTATTTTCCAATACAATGAGTCCATACCTGAGGACTGATTGTACATAGGCAAAATAGGCAGTAAGTGCCTATGTATTTTTTGAGGCTATTCTAGTGAGCTTGCGCAGAGCATATTATGTAAATCTGTTTATTTTGTTACAGTAAATTTTTTTGTGATCTTCTATTGATTTACTTTTTGTTGTTACGATTACCGATATATCGTCCGCGAACAAAATGCATTTGTTGGAAAATTATTTACAAAAACAAAGAATAATAACGGGCCAAGCACGCTTCCTAGACTTAGCGTATTGTTGTATTGATTACCTGCTTTGTTTATTTTATTCCTTACTTACTTTTTTATGTGCAGGTGTGTTTGTAATGCAAATAAAATGATATTATAGAGATGTCAAATGTCATCAAAATTAGTTCAAGAGTAGGCAACTGCCTCACCGCGCGCGAATTTGCGAGTTACTATGGGCTATTTTCTCGCTTAAGAAACGTACATAAGATAAAAAAATCCGTATAAACAAAAGAGATGCAAATATTAATAGTTTATCGCTGGGCACCGCCGCGCTGGCGAGTACTCGCTTTACTAGTTCGTAGCTGAACAAGCTTGGCGGCCAGAGCAGTGTGACCAGAATCAGTATTTTATATAATAAATACTTTTACAGTACATTTTGAAATATTTTGTTGATTTTTCCGAAAATCTGTATTTTTGTAGGTGTGCGAGCCCTTACTTGAAGCTCTACACTAATGTCAATATGAGATGACTGACGTCACAGGATGAAGTCGACACGCGGTAATAATAAAAGACGTCAATGCGAGTTGAATGCCTTTAATGCACTGTTGTAAAAATATACGAATATGTCGTATAATGCAAAGTAGGTCAATTGTGCAACATTGACGCGGTAATGTAAAATTAATAAAATGAGTAAATATTTAAATGGCTTGTACAGTAGGTATAGTGCTAGGAGTCAGTATTTTTCCGTATAATTTGAAGAAGTAATAAAGTTATGTAATGGAAACTTGTATTGTTAAAATACATTTATTTTTTTGCGATAATGTATGAATAAAACATGTTTAAAAATTCTGTATTTTAATGGGTATATTTGGCCTCTGTAAGTCGGTATATTTTAGTATTTTTTGAGGTTCCTCGGGATTTCCGTCAAATTTTATCTGTGCCTACCATGGTAGGCCCACTGGTGACACTGGGGCAGAGCTCACGCCGGCCGCTCCGCCATATCTACCTAGAGTGCGGATCTGAGTGCACATAATTATTATTATGCAAGTAGTGGTAGTAACTAGCAACTCCGAGCGAGTAAACACCCTACAACAGTTTGCAAGCGACGAGTGGAGCGAGTCCTCGCCCGCCGCACAAAAAAACCTCGCTCATAGCCGAGCGCCAGAACTGCAGAACTATAACTCGCTGCTCGCCGCTTGTCATCTGTTTCTTTGACAGTGAGAGGGACAACAGACTTTGTTTGCGGTACAGGGCGTGAAAAAGTAATTTTCGGATTTATAATATTAGTATGGATTTGTTTTTTTTTCTCAAACATGCTTTGAAATATGAGCATTATTTTGACAACCTTCTTGGAGATAAATCGATATTGCTGTACTGGCCACATACATGCGAGCAGCGGCCGGCAAAAGTTGTATGAAAATCTATATCTGTCGTGTTTAGCGGCCAAATAAATTATATAGTAAACTCATATCTGTCGTGTAATTTAAAATTGGAGCGATTTTTTACTCCGTTACCTATATGGCTACCAAGAAGGTAACTTATCAAGGTTTTATTTACATTTCGAACAGGCTTGCAAATAGAAAGCTGTTTTTGAAAAAAAAAACAAGAAGTGAACACTTTAACGCGGGAAAAAATATTGTTGTTCGTTGTTCGTTTGATTTCGAAAAGCAGTTTTAATTTCCGCGCATTATTTGAGAAAAGTACTATACAAGCCTTGGCCGCAACTAGGTTTTGATGGACTTACGTATGTTATATATACACGTTCGTCCATCAATGCATCTTTTGCTGGCCGCTGCAGTAATGTACACACTATTTTATATTGCTTTCTATTTTTGTCATATACCAATTAAATATATTTTTACAGTTTTTAGTAATACGGGTTCCGTGTGGCTAATATAGGAAGCCTTATAGATGCGTCATGTCTGTCTGTCTGTCCGTCCGTCCATGTGTCACGGACACTTTTAAACCGACTTCAAAAAAAGGAGGTTTTCAAGTCAACTGAATTTTTTATGTATGTTTTAATATAACGTGGTCAGTTATGGACCGATATTGATACTTATTGTTTTTAAAGATCGGCTAGTAGTTTTTTTCATAATCCTGAAAAATATAAATTGCTAGCCAATGCAAGAAAATATTAAATATAGTTAATAGAAGTGCAATGTAGCCTGCCTTGGCTGGCACCGACTCCGATATTCCCACGGGAACGGGAAACACGCAGGTGAAACCGCGGGCGGAAGCTAGTAAATGATATGTTTCACAATCCAAAAGTACACCAAAAAATATGTCAAAGCACGTGTCATGTCAACTAAGCTACTACTTATATACTTTTTTTTATGTGAAACGGGCCCTAAATAGTGTAATTTATAATGCATAGAGGACTCGTAAATTGATTTAAATGAGTTATGACGTCATAATTTTCAAAACATTGTTTCTCGTTCTTGTTCACTTCAAATTTTAATATCATGACAAATATTTGTGACAATGTAAATCATTTTAACCAAGTTTTTTACTGGTATGCTTTTTTAATCTTCATTTTCTTCTTTTTTTACACATTTTATTAATAATCACATTTCCAATATTTTCTTACATTAAGTAAATACGTAGTGTAATTATCAATGACGTTATAATAATCTAAATATGTCCAAACAAACAAAACGATCCCCACGTTTAGCGCTATTCATCTGTCATTAATAAGATCGCTAATTAAATTTTAATGCATAGAGGCCCGTAAATTGATTACCATGAGTTATGACGTCATAATTATCTAAAATTATTCGGCAGACGCCCGGCAATTAATATGATGTACGGTTTCACTGTGCTCGAATGAAAAACAGGTTTAATGTGTGTTCAGAGAGTTCATTTTCTAATGAACAGTAAGTAATTAAGCAATAATTATTAAGTAGGTGCTGTTTTTGGAAAAATAATTTCTCTCCTTTCATTTTATTTTCTTAGGTTTTCAGTTTTGTTTACTTCACGATAAGGTACTTTTACGATACTTGTTTTTAAAGCGATTTTTACTTTATTTGTTTTTGTTGTCAGAATAAATAAATAAATAATAAATAAATAAATATTTCCATACAATCACACCAATTATCTAGCCCATGTTAAGTATCATGAAGAACTTGTGTTATGGATACTAGATAACGGATAAACATACTTATATACTTTTTTTTTTGTAAATACATACATAATATACATATAAAACACCCAGACCAAGACAAATAGACATGTTCATGCACACAAATATTTGTCTTGTCCGGGGATCGAACCCGGGACCTCTGGCGTAGAAGGTGGGGTTAGTACCCCTGCGCCAAACAGGTCGTCAAAATGTTGTTTTATTGACGGATTTGAATAAAATATTTAAGAAAGGATGTCTAGCTATTTTTATCTATCATACCAAAATAACAATGTCTGCTTAGTAGTAATGAAACCACTGTTACAGGCCACATAGAAATAAGAATAAACAGAACAGAGACGATACTCTGAACAAAGTGTAATTTCTCGCACGCTGGTTCAGTTTGGCTCAGTAGTTTTTGTATAATGAGCATTTTTGCTAACTTGGATGACGTAATTTTCACGATACGTTTATTTATAATGTACATGAAACCTAATCAAATAAAAAAAAACCTTCTTTTGTTTACAAATCAACCTATCACAGACACTAAAAAGTAAAAAAAAAATGAATTAAAAAAGCGGACTTCACGAACTTTTTAGTTTTTGATATAAAACTATAGGATGGTTAGAGATGTTAAAAATCTGGTATTTTGATACACACATTTCTTCATACCTCTAGATTTGTAATGTACCAGAAACACGATTTTATTTTTTTCTTTCTTCTTTCTTCACACTTTTCTTTGTAAGACCCAGGCTGGGAATACACGTCAGATTTTTCTCTCCGATAGTCTGATCAGACAATCGGAAAGGCGCTCGTTTCATACATTTGTTTGAATACTCAATACCTACACATCCAATCCGATAGTCGGATCGGACGTCCGAGTCGGAAACAACGCTACGCGTTTACGATTTTATTGTCGGATCCAATTGTCTGAAGGCGCTGCTGTATGCATAATTTTGTACAGAGACGAAATAGACGTCCGATTCTCCTTCCGATTTGCCAGTTGACTCTCTAGCGCATATTATTTTACTCCTTGGACTGAGTTAAGAAAAAGTCTGACGCAAAAATCGGACGTGTATCGAGTGAATCCGATCAGATAGTCGGATCAGACAATCGGAAGCAAATCGGACGTCTATTGCCAGCTTAAAAGTACTTACCTACGAAAATTCAAGAGTATTCTTAAAAGGGGTTACATATAATTATAATAAATTATTGCTTACAAACGCCCACGTTAAGTTTCATGAAGAACTTGTGTTATGGATAACGGTTAAACATACTGATATGCTTTTTTTGTAGTAAAAAAGTATGGTGTTTAAATATGTATTTAAGCACCCAAGACAAAATAGACATGCTCATGCACACAAATATTTGTCTTGTCCGGGGATCAAACCCGGGACCTCTGGCGCAGAAGGCGGGATTAGTACCCCTGCGCCAAGCAGGTCGCCAAAACATATACTATTGGAAATTGGTTTACTTAGTGGTTATCAATAATATTTAGCATCTTGTAGTTAAATTTTTTGTTAATCGCTATAGTTATTTACTATGAAGTGATTTCGTGTTTTTTCGCGTAATCTGCAAAGTCAGTCTCGCTCCCGCGCGCGTCCATTTCTCATTAATACCTCGCTTTAGTCGTATAGCGACTTAAAAAGCGGTATTATCATTTATAATTCATGACAAATAGGAAAATTTTGTTATAGCAACTAGACAAGAGATTTCATAAGTATAATGTCAATTAAATTTCGTAATTCGCAATCAAAACTTACAGCGTCTTTACAGTAGCAACCAAGTATAGTAACGAGTCAGGTACTTAAATATAATAGGTATTTTAAAACATTTTTATTTCATATTTTAATTTAAGTTCTTAATATATTTTTACTATTATAATACCATTTTTATTTTAAAATCATGTAACCTAATTGATTAGTTTTTTTTAATATAAAATATTTTAAGAACATTTTAACTTTTTTTTTTTTTTTTGGAGTCCCATAAATAATTTTATTCAGGAATTGTGATGTAAGTAACTAAATAATAATACCTTTTAGTTAGTTATGGCGTTTTGATTGTTGTAATACCTGTTTTGTGGCCATATTTTTTCAAATAAATTAATTTGTATTTGTAAGTTTTTCAAGTGTAGCGTTAGCGATCCCTCTGGTAACTTTTATTCTGTAACGTAAACTTGTTAACTATCCGTTTTGGCTGAGGGCCATAGAAGCCAGGGCTGGCAAAACATTTACAAAAAAGGGCACCCGCAGGCTGATTTTCTAACAAAAAATCACATGACAACCAGTTTCGTCGCTGTCATTACTGTCACATTTTCATACTGTATGACAGCCACAATCGCGACGAAACAGTAGGTCTACTCTCTAATTAGAAACTCATAGTTTCAGCATAAGTTACGGACGTTTCCTACTCCGTATCACCTACGGACAGCTTACTAGTTCGGAGACCCGAACTAAGAATTAATGAGAATACGTTTTGACATTGTCTCTACTCCCAATGTGTTTGTGCCGTTTGTTCAAAACTAGTATATCCGAAATCAATAGACAGTAGGCTCCATCCGTAGTTTCGGGAACTAACGGCCCGTATTTTAGTTGATGGGCTGAAATTGTAGACCTCCTGAACCGAGTTTTCGTTAGTCAATCAGCCCTCAGATTATTTACAATCTGCGCCAAAAGCTCTGAAAAAACAACAATATTCCAAAAAGGCTCGCAAAGCAGCTTAGACCGAAAAGTATTTCATATTAAAATACAGGTAAACACCACAGATAATATAACCGTACAATATGCTCTATGCTACTGCAAACACCTTTTGTCTATGCTCTCTTGTTGCCCGAGTCTTCATTTAAACTGCGGTATTTTGAAGTTGTATTCCTATTTCTATGTAAGTTTCTACAGAGCGTTTGCATTTGAAAAGCAGTTCGCAATTCTGTTGACTCAGTTTCCTATCTTATCTCTTCTGAGAATAAGTTAAAAGTTGTGGATTGTTTTCTAGTTTATTCTGTTTGAAAATAAGTAGTTTCATGTCGAGTAAGTTATGTGATATATTTTGTTTGCGTCTTATAAAGGAACGTTTTCTTTAAAGTGAATGGTATATGTGAGGCATTTCTCCGTATTTCGTTAGGTAACTGTTGTTTTTAAACTGTAATAAACATTACGAATAACGTACCTACATTTATGTTTAAAACTTTGAATTAAGAAAAAAAAGACTTAACGATAGCTGTTACAAAAAACGTGTGATTTGATTAAAAATATAACTGTTTTATATTCAATTCAATTCAATTCAATTCATTTATTCCATACAATATACATTGTGTTGAATATTATTAATATTATAGCTTAAAGGTTACAATTTCAGTGCTATCTTTTATGATAAAAATGTGGCTCACAAGTCCCCCCTGAAAATAACTAAGCCGAGTTGATGATTTTGTAATTTTTGCATTTTTCAATGCTATTTTTATACTTATGGTAAATTTTAAATAGAAAAATATTGGAAAAAATTAACTCGGCCACAAGTGAATTCTCAGACGGGAATCGATTTCGACGGTGGTTCGCAAGTCTCGGTAGCTCAGCGGTTAGAGCATTGGACCGGATTTCCATAGGTCGCGGGTTCGATTCCCGTCTGAGAATTCACTTGTGGCCGAGTTAATTTTTTCCAATATTTTTCTATTTAAAATTTACCATAAGCCGAGTTGGTTTTTTCTTAGTATTTATGTATTAAAACTATACCCGAGTTAACTTAAGAGTTAACCAAAAACAGATGTAAGATGTAATTCTAAAAAAAGGAAAAAAATATATAGTATTTACCTAAACACACCAAATTGTGAAGACTACATGCCGTGTCACGTCCCTTCGTGGAAGACCGCCAAATTGAATTTTGGTACTTTCACCTTTACTCAGAGAAGAAATAAGCTTTTTTTTTTAATAAAACGTGAGCTGTCTGATCTAATGAGGCTTTATGTTTTTGTTGCCGTAATCAAGCTGGTGTTATTTATTATAAAAAATAGGCCAAATGCGAGTCGAGCTCGCACATGAAGGGTTCCGTCTCTCAACCAAGGTTGTCTGGTTGTCAAGAGATAGCTATGTAGCAATAAGGCCGCCTATTGTGTGTTCCTCTTTTTGTCATTTTCTCTGTATGTGTTTGTTTTTGTATCGTGTGCAATAAATGTGCGTGCAGTATGTGTGCAATAATAATAATAATTATTATTATATTAAATACACCTATCCAAAATGCCACTATAATTTATCGTCTGCAAAAATAACTTCGTTTTTCAAAGTGTTTGTATGAATGATACATTTATTATTTAGCTCGATAGCTCAGCGGTTAGAGCATTGGACCGGATTTCCAAAGGTCGCGGGTTCGATTCCCGTCTGAGAATTCACTTGTGGCCGAGTTAATTTTTTCCAATATTTTTCTATTTAAAATTTACCATAAGTATAAAAATAGCATTGAAAAATGCAAAAATTACAAATACATTAAAAAAAAAGTTATACTTATTTGCGGTTTTGGAAAATGTGCTATAGTTCTGAAACTGCTAGGTAAATATATTTCGTTCAAACCAATTTTCGTTGAAAGTTTTTATTAAGATCTACAGCATTTTTATTTTTTATTTATTACTCTCTTAATTCAAAAGTTGGACACACACACACACACACACACACACATTTTACCACTTTGGAAGTGTACATCTTTCAAACGATTGACTTTGAGAAAAAATCGTTTTAGAAACCTCAATGTTATTTTTAAAGACCTATCTATAGATACAACACACGTATAGGAATGATGAAAAACAAATCAGTTTCATACATGGAACTGAACTGATTTGTGTGTTTGTCTGTCCTTCCTTCTTGCCCTAACTAAGCAACCAATTGAATTGATTTTTGGCATAGAGTTAGTTGAAAGGACAGAGCGTAACATAAGTTATCCATAAATATACTTTTTATCCCGATATTCCCGCGGGAACGGGGACCACGCAGGTGAATTCGCGAGCGGCCGCCAATAATAAATAATATTCAATAAACTGTTCAAAAATTTTAGATTTGCTTATCGGCTCTTAACCATTAAATTTTAGTATCGCAACATAGCGTTACCTAATCTATTTCAGAATTGGAAACAATAATAAACGATTTTAATTGATTGCCATAAGTTAGCTTGGGTTACACTAATGGGGGTTGAAATTGGCATTGCGGTTAAACTGAGATACTTTAATTAATGAATTTAGCAGCAGCAGCAAATTAACTGATTCAATTTCCGCAATTCGACAGAAGTTTAGTATTTGTATAATAAATACTGACAAATTTGTGGTCAAACTCTTTGGGGTAACGGACGGTAAATAAACAAATTATTAAATTGCATGAAGAGGGTCGTAGTTGGCGAAAAATAACTTTTAAATAAGTAAGTAATTAGCGATGTTAGCGAATTCTTCTGTGAAGTTAAGATTGACTACGTTTTTGTGTGTTGTATTTTGGATATTTTAATGTAAACGAGATATTTTACAGCAAACACAATGTCATAGATATCTATCCGTAGTAAGTTATTTCTCAAAATTTTGCTACATCAAAAAATCCTGCACATAATCTAAACTTAAAACAAGAATCAAAGTTCATCGTGCTTGTACATTGCTTGGATTTGCATAGGGGGACTCGGAATAAGCAGGAGAACCAATTTCTACCATTTTTAGAATTAATGTCTGTCCGTCTGTCTCTATGTCTTTGTGTTCGAATGAGCATCGCAAAAAAAAACGCGTATCTAAGTCCACAGAATTGTTCATATGTTTAAAGTCCGTATCTCAACTTACCGTATTTGCTATATTTCATCAAAATCGGTAAACTGTATCAAAAGTTATTACATTTTAAAGAGAGGACGGACGGGAAATTTATATTGTAACGCGCGTTTGCATAAGGCAGATTTGGAGTTTACGCGTCGTTCAGGTTTTGATTGCTTAGCAACAGTTGTTGATTTTAATTCTTGAAAAAAATATTTTGACTTTGCTGCTTTTTATTACTTTAGCGGTATGGCGTGCATGAAAGATGGCGTTGTATGCATATTTTTTCTTAATTTCAAGAAAATTTTGTTATTTTATAATTTTTTAAGCGACTTCAAAAAAAGGAGGAATTTATCAATGTGTCGCGAATACAAGTGGTATTTTTATTTAGTCAACAGCAGGTCAGGCTTTGTACTTTATACTTTGTGCTTGAGATTGCCCTTTACCTATGTCGTTCATTTTAGATGCGGTTTTCGTTATACTGCAATGTCTAACATTATTACACAAGTTTTATGTTTCAGTACCTATGAACACATTCAACAGTCGTCATTAACCATTTCTTATGTCGCCACTGCCGGGGCACTGGCCTTCCTTATGGAAGGAAAAGTCATAAGTTAAGGAGAATGGGCCATGATGGAGGCACGGAAGAGATGTAAATGATGGGTCACCTATCCCGTGACCGACCATTGCGAAACTAAATCGTAATCGTATACTCATACCGTACCTACAGTCGTTTTCAGAAAATCGTTATCGTCACAAAAGTGACCCCACAAATTTTAGGCCGATATCAGTCTTACCGGCACTTAGTAATTTAAAAAATAATAATAATTTTCTCTTAATTATTAGACTATTTAACAGTAAATCAAATCCTTCATAATAATCAGTTCGGCTTTTCTAAAGGTGAAAATACTACAGATGCTGGAAAAGCACTCCTCAAACATATTTTTGAGGCTTGGGAGGGCAAGCAAAACGTAATTGGTATATTCTGTGACCTGTCTAAACTTTCGATTGTGTTGATCACGTTACACTTTTAAAGAAGCTAGAACATTATGGTGTCTCTAAAAAATCAGTTAGCCTTTTGCAGTCATACTTTCACTATAGAAATCAAAAAGTAATTGTAAATAATACTGCTTCTACTGGAGCCCCCATTATTATGGGCGTGCCCCAAGGTTCAATATTAGGCCCTATGCTGTTTTCCTAATTATATTAACGATCTTCCTAACTACGCGAGTAATTTATGTAAGACAGTACTATTTGCAGATGATACATCTTTAATTTTTAAAATTGATAGAGGAAACAATTGTTCTAACGAAGTAAATAGTGCTCTCTCTCAAGTCGCACACTGGTTCAACAGTAATAATTTGTCTCTTAACCCTACCAAAACGAAATTTTGCTAAATTCACATTACCTAATGTAGGGCAGGTCGACATGCATATAAATTTGAATGGACATGTAGTAGAGTTAGTTGAAAGTACTAAATTTCTTGGCATTACATTAGATTCAAAACAACAATGGGATCCACACATTGAAACCTTGTCGTGTAGACTTAGTTCTGCGGCTTTCGCAATAAGGAAAATAAGGCTCCTAACTGATATTGAAACGGCAAGACTAGTTCACTTTAGTTATTTTCATAGTGTAATGTCCTATGGCCTGTGGTTGTGGAGCTCAGAACCCAATATAGAAAATGTTTTTATACTTCAAAAAGAGCTGTGCGCGCCATTTACAACCTTCGACAGAGAGATTCTCTTAAAGAATTGTTTAAAGAAATTAATATACTAACTTTGGCGGGACAATACATTTATGATAATATAGTATATGTAAGGAAACATCACGATTTATTTATTAAGCATAGCGATGTTCATAATTTTAATACTAGAAACAAGAATAAGCTTGCCGTTCCAAGATTTCGGCTTGAAGAATGCAGCCGCTCGTTTTTGGGGAAAGGCATAGCCTTTTTTAATAAAGTTCCACAACAGGAGATTGAGCTGCCTTTGCATAAATTTAAAATATATGTTAAAAAAAAGCTCTTAAGCAAAGGTTATTACAAGGTAGATGATTATTTGAGAGACCAAAATGCATGAAAGTGATACTAACATAAAACATGACTATTGTAATTGTATAAAAGGAAAATATTCCTCTTATATTAAATAGGTTTCAAGATTTATGTTTGGCAACGACATGTTCCTTTGTAAATGTTGTTGCTTCTGTTAAAGCTGATAACTTTCATGCAGCCGTTCTTCTTATCAGTTAAAAGCTGTCCTGAATGGCTGGTAGGAAAAAAAATTGGACGATTCGAAAGCATCTATAAGTCTATTTGAATAAAAAAAAATTGACTTTGACTTTGACTTCGCTAAGGTCGGTCGCGGGGTGGTGGACCAAAAATAACAATCTTGAGCAACTCTGTTAATTTCGAAGGCGCGTTACAAAACACATTGAAACATGACTGATGAAACTAAGTCACAGGCATCAGCTATCTACTTAATTATTATCATCACAAAAAAAACGACTTCAAAGAGATGATACTTTGCATTTAAATAGGTACTTACTTTTACTTTTAGTTCTATTATAAAATATAGCTAAGTACGTAGGTACTGGCGAATTGATAAACTTCTCTATTGAAAGCGATAAGATGATAAGAATGTAATTAAATGGTATCATGTGCTAAGTATTATTTTCAAAAAGTAAAGAATATAGGCGATTCAATAGTTCGCTTTACCAAAAATTTAGTCGGGAAGGATTGCAAACGAAGTTCCGGTTCTCACACGAACGAAGTTGCGGGTACAGCTACTTATAAATAAAAACGTAGCAAAAGATTTGTGAATACAGATATAAGTTTCATTATTATACTTGTTTTTTAAATTATCCTTTTTTAATGTACCCATTGTTGGGGCATTGGCCTTCCTTATTGATAGTCAGGGAGAGTTGGCGGGTTTTAACACTGCAAATGGACCGAGACCAACAGCTTAACGTGCCTTCCGAGGCATGGAGGAGTTCGAGATAGTAAATTTTTGGTCACCCATCCCGTGACCGACGATTGCGAAAGTTGCTTAACCTTAACAATCGCAGGCCGAGCGCGCTAAGCACTGTGCCACGGGCTCCTCTACACGTTCCACAACAATACGTACTAATACACTAGGTAACGTACGTATAGATAAGGTATTATATTCTATTACCAGAACATACATACATTATCCTGTTTACTATATCTAACCACCGATAGCTAAAAAATATAATATCATACTATATTACTACAAGAAAATATACTACATCCAATACTTCAATTTATTAATGTCGTCGCAGGGAGATCGTTAAGGTAATCCGTTAGTCATTAGCCAGCGGCCATCTTGGTTTCGTTTTGGCACCAGAACGAAAGCCGCCAGCGCCCCATAAATATAATGAATATAATGAAGTTAGTTTCCGTTCGAAAGTTGATCTCTAGATCAACTTTCGAACGGAAACTTGCCTAGAGGCAAATTGAAGTAGTTATATAAATATCTGAGATCGAGAACAGAACTATGCCTTTACTTGGATCTGTCCATAACTTTGAGAAAAGGGATGTATTAGGAAGACAAAGGAACCTATTTTGATTTAGTTTCGTAGATAAGATCACATACCACTCCGTATTAAAATGCAGTCGTCACTGAGAAAATACCTTCCTGACAGGTTTCTGACAGTTCGTTAAATCTACTAAAAGTATAGTTTCCGAAAACGAAAAATATTCAAAAATAAACATTATTAACTTAGATAGAGACAATAATAGAGAACTGATACGACCTGTCAGGAGCGTATCTAGGTATTCTCTAGCTGTGCCTTGCTTAGCGCCTAGAGCCTAGAATAGCCTGACTTGCATCCTAGCCAGGTCGCTAGAATACAATACACGGTTCGGACACTGCCTCGCGCCTCGTGACAACATTTTAGTAAACCTACATACTTGGATTGCTTGGATTCCCTAGCTAGGCGCCATGCGTGCAACCAAGCATTTACACCAAGCCACCAAGCATTTACACCTTTCTACGCTGTTGGCTAACATCTATTGATCAATGAGAAGAAACTCTCTTTTAAATTTAGTCGTGTCCATGACATTGCAAATGTCGGAAGGTAGGTATTACACGTAAAACTTTAACGTAGGCCCGAGTCTGAACAACTTATCTTTAAATGAGACACGACTTTGATTGATCGAGGGTCGGAGCGATCGGAAATTTTAAGAAAACACGTTTTTGCTCTTAAATTCTTACCTCCAATACTTTCCCGTGTATTCATGATTAAAATTTATCTTTAGGGAAAAAGCTTTTCATAGATTTTTTCGTCAACAACTAAAAACGCTTAGCCTTATACCATACCTGGCCCCCTAGCATGAACAGCGCTTTATGACGCGATATGATATAGCACATCATGCTGTCTTGCTTACTCCGACACGATGTGATCAGGACAGTGAGACCCTATCGAGTTATCAAGTCGATAAAGCCTCTCATGTTAGGCCTACTGAAGGTAATAATATATACCTAGGTAGACTATCTTATTTCTAATTGCCGGAACACAACAATGCTAAAAACATTGTTAAATTATGGCGGCCGATTCAGGTAAGATAAGCGGTAGCTATCTAGGTGGACTAAGAACAAGACCTTCGAACAAAGAAATGGCTAAAAAATATGGTTAAAAGTAGTTGAAATTCGAGAATAGCGATAGAGCAGGGGGTCAATTCTGCAATTTTTTTGTCAAAATCGTCTCTCAATGGTGTTTCAATAGTAGTGTTTATTTACACTGTTGTAACAAGAACTGTGTAAAACAGGACTGCCATTGAAACACCATTGTAGTACGCTTGTGACTAAGCATTAGCAGAATTGGGCCCCAGAATTTAAACCACTTTCGCGCGAAAAAGGAGCTACTAAACATTTTTCGTGCGTCCATATGACAAAAATAAACGAACTCTTTTTAAGCTTTGAGAAGCATACTATATAAATCTTATCACTCCTTTTTACCTGTTAATAGCCTGGATTAATAAAACAATGACGTAGAAAGTTGTCTCGTAAAACCTCAAAGCAAGTCATGAAACCTGTTAAGAATAAAATATTTAAAGACTATCGTAAAAATTGGAGCTATACCACAAAATGTGTTTACTAAATATGTATAAAAAGTTACCACAAGAACCGCTGCCATACTCGGAAACTTCTTTTTTCTTAGATTAAAAATTGACAACGTAAAGCGTAGTTATTTATTCATTTAAATCAGTCATTATTATCAAGACATTACTAAGTTTTTTTTTATAGGAATACCAGCTTTATTCAAAACAGAAGAACATTTTCCAGTACACGTTTTTTTCTCTCTGTAAATGGTATTCGTTCAGAAGCTCTGAATTATTCAAAACATCTCGCTTTATGTTTTGTAATAACACGCGACGCTACGTTCATATTTTCCGATTTTGACGAGAACTACGAGTGTGAGAATGGATTTCAATACTACTCAGTAAAGACTTTCTGTATTCTGTGCTACTCAGTATGAATCTAGCAAATTACGTATATTCGTTATCTAAACATATGTATGTATGTTGTTGGCACACTGCCCTTCGCATTATCTACAGTTCTCTGTAATTACAAAGGTTGTCTGGAAGAGATCGCTTTCAGCGATAAGGCCGCCCTTGCTCACCATAGTTTTAAGTTCATAATAACGCCTCTGTGGTCTAGTGGTACAACCACCGGTATCAGACCCAGGGGTCCCGGGTTCGATTCCCAGCGGGGGTACATATTGTATTCGGTTTGGTTGGTGGTAGGACTTGTAGTAAGTCCGCCTGGCTAGCTACCACCATCTTATCTAAGTCTGCCGCCATAACAACAATGTTTTCAGCATTCTTGTGTTCCGACAGTTAAAGATAAGATAGCCAGTTCCTCAGGGATTGGGGATTCCGGGAGAGACTCGCTTCCATCTTCAGCCTTATCAATATTTAACATCAGGTATGATGAACGCTAAGAGTCTTCCCGGTGCGCGGTCGCCATTCCAGAACCTTTCTGTCCCAACGGCCATCGATTCTTTTCACTATCCCGCCTATATATGTCCCTACTATGTGTCCCGCCCACTGCCACTTCAGCTGAGCAATCCTTCTAGCGGCGTCGGTTACTTCAATTTTCCTACGGATCTCCATGGATCTTCCAGGAAAAAAATACAGTTATAAAATATAAAACAGCCAACTATCAAAACTCGTAGTATTGTTAGCTGTTTTCCAAACGTCTCGTGAAATGATATACGATGAAAGTTTGCTAACTTTCAACATCATAAATCGAAAATCTCGACGTTTGCGTGAAAGTTAGATAAAGTTAACGAAACATTTCGTTTTTATAGTTTTTATACCTCTAGAGGAAAAAAGAAAGTTCGGTAAGGTCGGACATAGGATGGGTTCACCTAACACCAAAATGAGGTATGAAGTAATTAGTTGGCTGTCAGGCGTCGCGACCCTTTTGGGACTAACACTAGAACATTCTCTTTACATCCTTTTGTATGATTCTGATTCTTTTATACTTACCTTTATTTATTGTTCTGTGATCTTATTCGTGCATCGAAAGATTATTGAAGCTGTTAGTTCCAACATAATGTTTTGGTACTAAAACGTTCATGCTAAAATCTATACTAATAAAATAATACCGTGACTGACAGACAACGCACAGCCCATACGGCTGAACCGATTAAGCTGAAATTTTGCATACGTGATCCTTTAACGATGTAGGCGAGTACTAAGAATGGTTTTTTTGATATTGCCACGGGAACGGGAACCACGTGCGCGGGTTAAACCGCGGGCGGCCGCTTGTACCTATACTGTGGCATCGCGTATGGAGCAAGGATTCCACTAATTGTTTCGCGAAGTTCTTCCTCTATAAATAAATTCGAAAAATAATAATTATAGCCACAATTTCGCCACTTTATTCCTTTCAGAATATCTAAACAAAATAAAGTAATGTATCGGCCTTTTATTTCTAGCCAGGATTTAACAATAAAAACATAACCGAAGCCCATAAATTTTAATTAAAAGAGATCCGTTTAAAAATAACGTTCTAGCAAAAAGTATTTTTTATTAAAAAGTAAGCAAAATTCCCGCATAATTACGAATGATTAATAGGGGAAGACTCGAAATCGTGTTGCAAAAGTAATTTTGTTACTGGAACCTTAAAGGGTATTTAATTTATATTAAACCTTTCTAACATTATTTATTATTTTTTTATTGAGTTTAATAAATCACTAGCCCAAATCGGTACGTATCTTTAGATAAATTTAATATGTATAACACTCACACCAATTTTATTAGTCTAGCCCCAAAGTAAGCACTGTAAAGTTGGTTACTCGGGTTACAGATATAAATAAATATAATAGTAAAATATGTTTATAACATCCATTATATTTATTGGATGTATAACAATCCGTCACTTATATAGCGGCAAAGATATATTCGTTCAAATTATAACGAAACAAGTTTTTTTTTATGAACAACGGGGAGACGTAAGTGTTGATAAGGCTGAAGATAGAAGCGAGCCTCTCCCGGAATCCTCAAGCTCTGAGGAACTCGCTATCTTATATCTAACTGCTGGAACACAAGAAGGCTGATTGTGGTACAACTAGTCCTACCGCCAACCAAACCGAATACAATAATATGTAGGTACAGTCACGATCAATGACATGTAAACACTGTACAACCTTGTCACAATACAATATTAATGACTTTGGTTGACACAGAGAGTTTTGTTTCCGTGTGTAAGGTTGTATTCGTCATCAGCCATTTTTAATGCCCCTACTGATGGGGCACTGGCCTTCCTTATGGATGGATAAGGAGAAAGGGCCATGACCCACCACGCGGGACCATTGGTGGGTTTTAACGACTGCAAATGCAGCCGGGAACAACGGCTTAACGTACCTTCCGAAGCACGGAGGAGCTCGAGATAGTAAATTTATGGTCACCCATTCCGTGACCGACCATTGCGAAAGTTGCTTAACCTCAACAATCGCAGTCCGAGCGCGCGAATCACTGCGCCTCGGGCTCGTAAGGTAAGGTAAGGTTGTATATTGCTTACATAATGTTGCTCATGGCTGTATCCCCACTGGGAATTGAACCCGGGAACTCTGGGTCTGATACCGGTGCTTGTTACCACTAGACGACGGAGGCGGTTTAAAGTATGCTAAAATTAATTATTTACTTAAAATACACTTGAAATTCGTGTGAGAGCCTTACTTAGTAAATGTCAATATTTATAAAATGAATTATTAATTTCCCTTTTGAGGGGCTCAGGTGGCTTTTATCAGATAATGGAAGAGCATTTTTAAGTAATTTATCAAGTTTTTAATTGTTTCTTTTAGTTTTCTGATAAATTATTTGAATATTGCGAAAATTGTTAACATTAGGAACGCAGCAAAGCAAAATGTCGTAAACAAAATACTAAAACATTACAAGCTTTTTATAAAATCCAAGATACAATTTTTATTATAACTTTTTAATTTTGCATTTTACAATGCAATTTTTATGTGATAAATATTAAACAAGAAAATATACTAGAAAAAGGGCGACATGAACATAAAAATAGCATTGTAAAATGCAAAATTAAAAAGTTATAATTAGATGGCTGTTTCATCTTAATCGATAGTCAAACATCTGTAAAGATGTTTCTATCGAATGCGAGGATATTTCGCTCATTGATGAAGTGAAGCGACGGTGGCCAACACCGTAGAACGGTGAATATACTAGAAAAATTTGACGTGTCCTCATAGGTCTCTGTAGCATAATTGCTTAGTGCATTGGGCCGGACTCCCAAGGATGCGGGTTCGAATCCCGTCAGGGCAACATTAGACTAGTTGCTTTTTCTAGTATATTTTCCTGTTTAATATTTACATTTTTTATATTAATTTGTAATGACGTCGATAGTGAGCGCGGTAGGTTTTTGTATGGCCTTGGTGTAGTCCGTGGCGTAATCCTGGTAGGCCGCCGATTTCATACAAAAATCGACGCATTCACGATCGACCGTGACTAGAAAAAACTCGCACTAAACACTTAATTTAAGAATTTAAAAAAAGTATGTTGAATTTAGTCTGTTCTCTTCACGAATACACTTAAAACTAAACATAAGCCACAAAAGTGAGTTTTATTTCTAATGTCTTAAAAGTTACTTTTACCTAAACGTGAATTAATCACTTTAGCTACTGCGAGCGTACCTATTAGGTAAGCAAAGGAGTCCGTAACCACAAATAGGTATATTTATTATTCAAAAGTACTTTGCGGTTACGAAACTCTTTGATGGGACGAAACATGAGCTTTTAAAAAAATATCAAAGTATGTATATATGTGAAATGCAATTTATTAGCGTTGTTACGCAACTTTCGCAAATCGGTACGGGATAGGTGAGCAAAACTGTATTATATCGAGTCCCTATATCGACAGGGTATAATTGAAAACTAATGTAACCCTGTTTTTTAGAGTTCCTTAGGCTAATGGCAACGGAACGCTTATAGATTTGTCATGTCCGATGTATGTCACAGCAACTTTATTCCAAAACTATGAGGATTACACAATTGAAACTTGGTAGGTAGATGTATTCTGTAAGCCGCTTTACGGTTTTTACACAAAAATAATTAAGGGGGGGCTCCCCACTGTCCCCCAATCGGAACTGAAACTGATTTTTTTTTCATCAAACCTATACGTGTGGGGTATCTATAGTTAGATCTTTAAAAATGACATTGAGGTATCTAAAATGATTTTTCTCAAAGTCAACCGTTTCAAAGATATACACTTCTTTCTTTTTTCTAAAGTGGTAAAAAGTATGCCCCCCCCCCCCCCCTTCTGACTTTTAAAATAAGAAAGCAAAAACCTAACAAAAAATATGCTGTAGATCTTTATAAAAAATTCAAACGAGAATTAGTTTGAACGAAATATATTTAGCAGTTTCAGAGCTATAGCTCATTTACCAAAACCGCAAATATTACTTTGGTATTTATATAAATTATTTTTGCAGACAAAAAATTATAGTGGCATTTGGGTAGGTGTATTTAACATAATAATAATAGAAACTTTATTGCACATGATACAAAAAAAAAACACATACAGAGAAAATGACAAAAAAGTGGAACACACAACAGGCGGCTTTATTGCTACATAGCAATGTCTTCCAGGCAACCTTGGGTGAGAGACGGAACCCTTTTTTTTTTTCGGCCGATTTTTTTTTCTTTGTGCCCAAAGTGAAAACAAAATTACGAAATACAATTTCTTTTTATTTTCTTTTCTTTTATTTTATCGAGTGTTTATTTGGATATTAAACCTACCTAAGTAATGAAAAACAAAGAAAACAAACTTAAACTAATATTAATATTTAGTAAAAATTACTATTGAGCGCGCACCAAAATTTTTTTATTTTTATTTTCGGTGAATAACCCTTTTTAACATTGAAAAAATTTTTTTGAGGCATCTGTATAGGTCCGATTTTCAGCCAAAGTGCGACATTGCCCTGAGGGTTAATTCTGCAAATGCTTAGTCACAATGGTGTTTCAATAGTAGATAGTGCTGATTTACACAGTTCTTGTTACAACAGTGTGAATAAACAGTACTATTGAAACACCATAGAGAGACGATTGTGACTAAACATTAGCAGAATTGACCCTCAGGGCAATGTCGCACTTTGGCTGAAAATCGGACCTATACGGACCCTGGTCTCGTGAGTTTCGAGGCTATTTGAATGGTTCGGTGTCTTTTCGCACTAAATCGACAATTTGTCCCCACGGAGTATTGAGTTAGGCTATATTTTGAAAAAAAAAACAGACCCCTCTCTTTTACGGTCTAGGCTCTGGCTATGTAGCGAAATGTCAGGAAACCGCAGAAAGCGTGCGTGGCGCGGGATATATAAGTAGTATGATTGAAATTTGTTGATTATTGTATCTTCTAAAGCATTTTTATGTAATTAAAATAACTCAATATAAAAAGTGATTTTGTATTTTTTTATATTTATCATTGAATTTTTTTTTTGTAGAATTAGCATGCCTCTCATCCTTAGTTACGTAGGTACCATCTGGACGGGGACTTTCTTCGCACGTTTTTTTTCGTAGTTAATCCCTTTTATTTTGTGAACAGGTTTGTTTACAAAGTTAAAAGTACAAAATATTCAAATATTGACGAGTGATGCCCTAAAAAGTTATGTTATGCCGCGTGCTGGGAGCAGGTGGCCTCGGTAGCTTCGGCTTGTTGGTTAAAGCCATCTGCAACGACGATGAGCATGAGAGGGTCCACCGGAGCCATAAAAATACTTGCCTAAAACTCAATAAGTGAAATTCTCGAATGTTCGCGCGTGTCATCATGTACAAAAGACAATGATGAGGATTAGATGTATTGACAATCATTGTTATAACTTTTACATGGTTATGGTAGGTATGTACTTGACAAGAAATTGTTTTAATAATAAATACTTAAATATATTTTGCGCAATCATTCTAATTTATCTCTCCCAAGGTAAGTTTAATTAAAAACTTGTGTCATGGATAGGTACTAGATAAACATACTAATATACCAGGCATGGGTCGTACTATTTAGATTATTAAAACATATACTACGACCCTTAGTCCAATAATACAAATCTAAGGCCTTTCTTAGTTATTAATAATAATAATATAGTAATACAAGTATCAAGTTTTCAGTTGAACCCACTAATTGTTTCAACGTTCAAATAACAGCAAGGTAATAGAATTATCAAGTAAGTTGCATTTTCAAGTCTCGATAACTCGATGAACTCTATAGTGCTGCCCGCCAAGGCGCCAACATAGAATAAATTAGCTATTCCACACGCTTACTGCGTACAAAACTTTCAATTCGTCCCGTGGCGAAGTCTTGCCGAGGTGTTGCCGAACGGAGGCGCGTCGGGTATGATTTATTTATTATTTATTTTTTTACTAGAAACAAGGGGTTTACAATTTTGTTTTTACAATAATCCCACATAACCGACTAGTCAGTTTGACTGTGGGATCTTCGGTCTCTTTTAACTTATGTAATATTACTTAGTTATAATTAAAATACGAAGTGACTCTATACAGCTGCTGTAATGAAAGAAAAATGCAACTAAATAATATATTTGTACTTATTTACCTAAATAATATACTTAGTGATTATTATTATTTATGATTATATATTTTCCAGCGGGTGTTTTTTTTTAATTATACCTTAAATCTATCTTTACAAGTTTCATGTCTTATATTCGCTGGCAAACCATTCAGTAAGTAGGGTAGGCGTTTTTAATGCTTCTATCGCTGTTATAATTGTTTACCCTAGGTACCACAGACTTGCCAGCGGGTATTGACCTTGTCATAAGGTTGTGTTTGACGAGGGATAGGTTATGCTCCTGATTGTTATGTTGATTAGTGATCAATAGGAAGGGGTTTGGGTAACTTTGTATTGACTAGTGGCGTCATCTTTTTTCAGCGGCCACTAAATTTTTCATTTCTCTTTCAAAGCATCACAGTCAAGACATATTGCGATGCTTTGAATATATCTGAGTGATTAACTTTGCCTTAAGAGAAATATCGGAGGTGAGATATGATTTTATTTGTAATTTTTGTTTTTACCATACATTACATTAATGAATACTATGTAAATTCGAAAAACGTCTGAAATCTCGTTTCCGATATAGTTTAGCTATAAATGTCCCATAATGAGATTTGTATCTTTTAATATGTTCTTTTAAAATTGACTATTTCCGTATCTGGCCGCCATTTAAAAATGACGCCTACTTTACCGTTTTATGTTTCAAGCTAGCTGGAAGGATTTAGCAGGAAAACAGAATACTGTGTATCTTCATACTGTGGTCTTCATACATTTGTTTAAAGGTGTCTACGTTTCGACGTCAGGCCATTAATTTGACTTGGAATCTATTAGACTAATCCACCCAACTGATGGCAGGTGATTTTGGCGTGTTCGTTATAGATAAGGCTCAAATTACACTAAGGACGCACCCTTGTGATCGAAGGGTCGCGTCTATTTAATGTATATGTTTACTTATAGTTTTTTGCAACATTCATGTTCTCTTTTTTGTAATTTCTATCCTTACTTTCACATCCTTTCATGCACGAAAGTTTTATTAAAGTAGGTACTTCTTCTCTTTTAACCGAATCAACAATTTTTTTTATGTACCTATGTACACCGATTACGCCGAGAAATCTTGTCCGATATATGTGATACTTTTTTTGTTCGATGCGGAATAGTTGCCATTTGGTCCCATAAAAATTTGATTCAGTAGTTTTTATTTTATGAGTATTTTTGTTAGCTTGGACCATGTAATTTTTTACCGTTCTTTGTTAATAATGTACATGAAACCTAATCTAATCTAGAAATATCCTACTGTTGTTTACCAACAACCTATTATAGACACCAAAAAGTAAAAAGCCAAGGCATGCTACTTTTTTATTTTTCTTGCCTTGGCTGGCAAAGACTACAAAAGGCTTATTTATTGCTTTTTAGTGTTTGAAGTCAGTTTTTGTAATTTGTATCCTTATCTTCATATCCTTTCTTGCGCCAAAGTCATTTCAAGTTAAAATCAAATGCAATCGAAATAAGTTCATATTCGAAAAAAAAGTTCGGTTATCAAAGTAAAGGCTGCTGTTGGAAAAGTACTAATTAATTTGTTTATGAATAAGCACCCATTTATAAGTTAGGTTAAAGTCCAAAATTATACGATTTGGACAAATAATATTCCTTCATAAAAATGTTCTGACAATTCGGACATATCTCAAGGTGTGCCACAAACTCAATAGAAAGTCGTCGTCCAAGGCACCAACAACTTATCCGTCCACATACGAGATAGGTTATCGGCGATTGTGTAGTTGCGAATACTCAAGTTCTTTGAGCATATCTCCAGAAATGAGAAATCGATGGAGAGGCTCGTAGTAGAAAGCCATACAGAGGGGAAGAGACTACGAGGCCTCTCTCCGATTCGTTGGATCGACCTCATTAAAAAAACTACGCAGTCAATCGTAGTACAATGTTTTCGCAACGCTGAAAGTCGACCAAAATGGAGGGACATCGCGCGTCGTGCGGCCGCTCTCGGAACGAGTAGCGACGCCTGGCGAGCCGCAAAACTGTCCACCTACAGCCACGTCAACTCTGTCAAGAGTGCCCTACTAAGAAGAAGAAGAAGTCGTCCAAGCAGCATAGAGGGCACAAATCCTGCGAACAATGCATATTCAAAAGTTATCCAAAAAAAGAAAAGAGTACTGAAACCTTTTTTATTCGTCCCTGTACCTTTCCAAAGAGGTATTCGTTTATTATTAGATTCGTAACTAAGTTAATTTTCGCGTGTCGGGAACTTAGTAAGCCACCTCGGCTCCACAGAAGGTGCTTCGTAATCTGTTCCGGTCCTGATCTTCAAATCCTCGTGTGTTTATTAAAAAAGTTGGTAAGCCACCCGGTTTGATCGAGTTATCGAATCCAGGTTTGTAAGGGTAGAGACACACGGGTTTATGATTTCATTATTTCTTTTCGTTTTATAATCGATAAAAATGGGAAGCACTTTAAGACCTAATATACGTATAAACGTCAAATACATGTACTTGTTTTTGAAGTGAAAACTTCTTTAGCGGCGTTGAGCACTTTTTCTGTAATGGGTATAAAATCTTAAACTCGCGTCAGGACACGTGACCTGATCGAAAAAGCGTAGGACGGATGGAGAGTAGACAGCTATCCCCTCTCTACGGCGCGGCGAAAATGTATGCCTGGGCCTACTGTTTCGTTTAGGCTTTTAATAAATTTAATAAATTTGTTTATTATTATTATTTATTATTATTATTATTATTATTATTATTATTATTATTATTATTATTATTATTATTATTATTATTATTATTTATTATTATTTATTATTATTATTATTATTATTATTATTATTATTATTATTATTATTATTTTTGTTTTCTCAAATATTTGGTATGTTAAGCTTTTGTGGAACTGTGAGTCAACACAAAGAGGCTGTAATATTAGGTAGTTAAGAATCGATTGTATTTTCGGGAATATCTAAAAACTTTCTAACTATTCTGCATGTATTAAGGATGGCGGCTTTTTGCATATTAATGAACGTGGTTGGTCGGAGGCCAAGTAGTTGAAGCGATTTGTGTAGATGTTTCGGTATGACACCCGTGGTAGAAAGAATAATTGGGACTATGTACACTTTGTCTTGTCTCCAGACTCGGGTTACTTCATCCTTTAGGTCAGTGTACTTGTGTATTTTTTCGGAGATAGTTTTTGTAATGTTATGTGTGTTTGGTACTGCGATGTCTATTATGTATGTGGTTTTGTTTTGTTTATCCTGCAAAATAATGTCTGGTCTGTTGTAATGTATCGTTCTGTCGGTAAGGACACTTCGGTCATAGTATAGTTTATGCGTGTTGTTTTCTAAAATTGGTCTGGTTGTGTACTTGTAATAAGGTGTATGTTTGTGTGAGTCTTGTAACAGTCTGTATTTGTGAACAAGATTTTGATGAATGATATTGGCAACTTGATTATGTCTGTGAGTGTAATCTGTTTGTGCCAGGTTCGGGCATGCTCCTGTTATGTGTTGTATTGTTTCTGTATGTTTGTGGCATTTACGGCATTTGTCATCTGTTATGTTAGGGTCCCTGATGATATATTTTTTGTAATTCTTTGTATTAATAACTTGATCTTGTATCGCTACGGCAAACCCTTCAGTTTCTGGGAAAAGTGCACCAATCTGTAACCATTTGTTGGAGGCTTCGGCATCAATATATTGTTGCTGCAATTCATGTGGGTGTCGACCATGCAGTGCTTTTTTCTTCCACTCTTCTATTTTAATTTTCTCTTCGTCAGTGTTATTTGTGCATGATGTGTTTACCTGTTTATCAGTTAGATTAAGCGGTGTGTAATTAATATCGTTGTGTATTACTGCATCATGTATATCACTAGTTTTAGCTTTGTCATAGAAGAAGGTCTTTAATGTACGTATTTGTTTGTTCCAAAGCGCGAGTATATTTATAAGCCCACGACCTCCGTTGTGTCTTTTGATTACAAGTCGTTCTATAGCTGACTTAGGGTGTAGTTGTTTGTGTTTAGTGAGTGTGGTTCTTGTAAGTCGTTCTATTTTATTTAAACTAGTTTTTGTCCATTTCACAATTCCAAAAGAGTAGGTTAATATTGGGATACAGTAAGTATTTATGGCTTTAATAAGGTTTTTTCCGTTAAGCTGACTTTTTGTAATTTTGGTGAGTCTTTTTGTGTATTCTTTCTGTAAAATTTTTCTTGTTTCAATGTGGTCTAACCCCTTCTGTTGTCGATATCCCAGGTATTTATATAATTCTGATGGTTCAATGGCTGCTATTACGTCTGTATCATTAAGTTTATACCCCCCAGGTCGGATTTTGCCTTTTACTATATTTAAAGTTCTACATTTGTCTATTCCGAATTCCATATGTATGTCTTTGCTAAAATTAGCTGTTGTTTCTATTAGTTTATTATTCTCCCGCGTGGTTTTCGAATACAATACATACCAAATATACACAAAGAGGCTGTAATATTAGGTAGTTAAGAATCGATTGTATTTTCGGGAATATCTAAAAACTTTCTAACTATTCTGCATGTATTAAGGATGGATTATTATTATTATTATTATTATTATTATTATTATTATTATTATTATTATTATTTTATTATTATTATTATTATTATTATTATTATTATTATTATTATTATTATTATTATTATTATTATTATTTATTTTTGTTTTCTCAAATATTTGGTATGTTAAGCTTTTGTGGAACTGTGAGTCAACACAAAGAGGCTGTAATATTAGGTAGTTAAGAATCGATTGTATTTTCGGGAATATCTAAAAACTTTCTAACTATTCTGCATGTATTAAGGATGGATTATTATTATTATTATTATTATTATTATTATTATTATTTTATTATTATTATTATTATTATTATTATTATTATTATTATTATTATTATTATTATTATTATTATTATTTTATTATTATTATTATTATTATTATTATTATTTTCTAGTTTTTTTTTCTCAGCATCCGCTGGTTTACCTATAATTACGGGCAAGGCCAAGTAAATTATAGGGTGAGGTGAGTTAATGGTGTATTTAATGTGGTTTGATTATTTTCATCCATTTGTAGGAACTTTCGTACGATTCTACAGGTGTTTAAGATGGCGGCTTTTTGTAATATATTAATTATGTTAGGTTTCAGGTCAATGATGTTGAGGCTTTGACGCAGATTATTGGGTACTACCCCTGTTGCAGAAAGAACTATTGGCACAATATAAACTTTTTGTTGCTTCCAGATTCGGGTTAATTCTTCCTTTAGATCTCCATATTTAGAGATTTTTTCGGATATTGTCTTTTGTAGGTTATGGGTGTTAGGTACTGCAATGTCAATGAGGTATGTAGTTTTGTTTGTTTTATCCTGTAGTATGATGTCCGGTCTGTTGTGATGAATTGTCCTATCAGTGAGGATAGCTCGGTCGTAGTACAGTTTATGTGTCGTGTTTTCTAAAACAGTTTGGGGTGTGTATTTATAGTAAGGAGTGTTTGGTTCTGGTGTTAAAAGGTTGTGTTTGATTGCCAGTTTTTGGTGTATTATGTGTGTTAGTTGATTATGTCTGTGTGTGTAGTCAGTTTGTGTGAGATTTGTGCATGCTCCTGTTATATGTTGTATGGTTTCTGGTTGAGTTTGACACTTGCGGCATTTATCATTTGTTACTGTGGGGTCTCTTATTATATATTTCCTGTGATTTCTTGTATTAATGACTTGATCTTGTATTGCTATTAGAAATCCTTCGGTTTCGGGGAATAAACTCCCTGTTTTAAGCCACATGTTGGATGCTTTTTTATCAATGTGAGGTAGGTTTAAGTCATGTGGGTGTCGGCCGTGTAATGTTTTCTTTTTCCAGTCTTCTATTTTCTTTTTATGAGGGTCTATGTTCGTGTTGGTTTGTTCTGTGTCTATTTTAAGCGGTGTGTAGTTATTGTCGTTCTGAACGATTGCTTTATGAATATCACTAGTTTGTGCTTTGGTTTTAAAAAAAATATTTAAAGTGTGGACCTGTTTCTGCCATAAACACTGTATATCTATTAAACCTCTGCCGCCATCCTCACGTTTGATTGTAAGCCTTTCTATTGCGGATTTAGGGTGCAAATTGTTGTGTTTTGTCATTAGTGTGCGTGTTGTTCTTTCTATTTGTTCTATGTCTGTTTTAGTCCATTTAATAATTCCGAAAGAGTAGGTAAGAATCGGGATGGCAAATGTGTTTAGTGCTTTGATCAAGTGTCTTCCAGAGAGTTGTGATTTACAAACCGCGTTGACTCGTTTCTTAAATTCTATAATAAGGTTTTGTTTTATGGATGTATGGTCAAGTCCTTTAAGTTGTTGAAATCCTAAGTACTTGTAGTAGTCAGTGTGGTCTAGTGCTGCTATATTGTTTGTGTCATCAACTGCATAGTCACCGAGCCGGATTTTACCTCTAATAATATGTACAGTTTTACATTTATCTAGTCCGAACTGCATTTTAATATCCGTACTAAAATCTGTGGTTGTTTTAATAAGCTGTTTCATTTCTTTATCATTTTTTGCGTATAATTTAATATCATCCATATAAATTAGGTGTGATAGAAGTGTTTCTGAGGTACCATGTTTAAAGGAATAGCCGGCTCGGTCACTTCTCAGTCTGTGGGAGAGTGGGTTTAAAGCGAGGCAGAACCATAGAGGACTCAAGGAATCTCCTTGATAGATACCTTTTTTAATAGCTATTTGTCTGGTTACTATGTCATTATCTCCGTTATACAAATGAAGGGTAGTCTTATTATTATTATTATTATTATTATTATTATAATTATTATTATTATTATTATTATTATTATTATTATTATTATTATTATTATTATTATTATTATTATTATTATTATTATTATTATTATTATTATTATTATTATTTATTATTATTTATTATTATTATTATTATTATTATTATTATTATTATTATCATTATTATCATTATTATTATTATTATCATTATTATTATTATCATTATTATTATTATTATTATTATCATTATTATTATTATTATTATCATTATTATTATTATTATTATTATTATTATTATTATTATTATTATTATTATTATTATTATTATTATTATTATTATTTATTATTATTATTATTATTATTATTATTTATTAATAATAATTTATTAATAATAATATGCAAAATTATTCCCTAACCATTCCAAAATATCAAACATGCTCAACGTTAATAATCAAGTTTTCACTTCTGCCGGCACTCCCGGAGTGCAACCCGATTTTTTTTTTTTTTTAATTATAATGCTTGCTACGTAAGGTCAGCAAAATATAAGCGCTAAAGCAATAATCGTTGTAGTAAGTTACTTGTGTCCATTCAAAAAAAAAACAAGATAGAAGTGATAATCAAGATCAAGAGATAATAGCTTAATCTATATATATAATACGGCAGTGAAGCCGCTTCTCCTCCTAAACTAAAAGTCGCACAATCAAGTGCAATACACCGTTAGACAGGTATTTGTCTGAAGTGGTTGGATAAGTCGAGAAATTTAGCAAAAACTCAAATAAAAAAAATAAAAAAACAAAAAAAAAACTTTTTTGAATGTTATTATGTGTTTTTTGCGCATTATGCGCACACGGGTTGCTCGTAATACTTATATTATTATTATAAATTAACACGCAACATAAAACTAAACGTATTAAATATAATTACTTATCGTCTTTTCATTTAACTTTTAATGGGTATCTGAAAAAACCTCATTTTACCATATCTTCCCAGTTGATCGTCTTTTATCACAAAATAGAAAAATACTTACTTACTTACGTACAGAAAGAAATAGCAACAAGAATATCAATGTGTGTATACCACTTAAGTTTATCAAGATCGTATTTTCTTAAGGCGTTCTGTAATGATAACTTCACATCAACTTCCAGTCAAAATACTTATACGGAGTTACCAAATAAGTTTTATTAGCGAGTAACTTTCGTCGGTGGTGTGAAAGGAATAATAATTTTATTATTTTTGCTGGTTTATTTACTATCGAGACTCCTTGAGATATCTATGTTTATGTGTATATCTATCGATAAAGCTGCATTGTTGTCAGTATTAAAATCACGTATATTTGACGGGATCCAACGCGTCTTACTGCAGTAATAATTCACGAAAGTTAGTACTATTTCATTATTCATATCTTATGACACTATACGGAAAAAGTACGTACTTTTGTTATTAAACTATGGGACGGTTAGAAATGTTACAAATGTGGTAATAAGATATATATATTTCTTCATACCTATATCTAGATTTGTAAAGTTTGAGAAAAACGATTTTATGATTTTGCCTCGACACTTTTTCTTTTCCAAAAGACCCCTTAAAAAAAGCAAAATTTAAATTTTTGAAAAAAACCCACGACGGTTAAAACGTATTTGCAAGAGGATAAAATAATTTAAAAACCCCCTACCTAATTATCCGTTAACCGTAGTGGGTTTTAAAAAAAAAAAAAAATTGCTTTTTATTTCAAACTTTTTAGGGATCATAGATATATATGTACATTGTACTGCATAAACCCCATTACTGAAAACCGCATCCTAATCGGACTAGTACTTTTGGTTTTGCTCAAACAAATTAATGTTTACTGCAGCGCTCCCTAGTTAGTTATCACCGTAACACTTATCTAAAAATATTCACCATCACCAATCAAACCCAATTACTGAAAACCGCATCAAAATCGGACTAGTAGTTTTGGAGACAAATGATAACATTGGTTTGCAAAACAAATATTTACTGAAGCGCCCCCTAGTGAGTTGTCACCGTAATTGTTATCCTGTCTAAGAACATGCACCTATCAAACCCATACGTATAAAAATAGCATTGAAAAATGCAAAAAATTACAAAATCGTAAGTTAATTATTTCTTAGCATTTATTACGCTAAAAATCTCAATTGACAAGAACGGCTTCGTTGCAGACAAGTAGATTTTCGATTAAAATTTTAAATGATTGTGTTGGATTTTATACCTACTATTTTCTATTATTTCAGAGGTTACTATATGTTCTTATTCATCCATCAAATTCTTCTTTTGACTTTTTCTTAGCTTAACTAAAATCGACTCTAAGGCTAAGCTGCATAACATAGAGTTTAGCGCGAAAGGTCTAGCGCGGCAACCGGTTACCGCTCAGTGGTAAATGGGTTTGTTGGTTCCCGTTCCCGTGGGAAAATCTCAGATATTTTCTAACTGTGTAAGTCGGTTCAGTAGTTTTTGCGTGAAAGAGCAACAAATAAACAAACAAACCGACATACTTAATCATTTATAATATTAGTAGGATAGATAGGTAAAGTTCGCATTTATAATATTAGTAGGATAGATAAGTAAAGCAATGGTAAGCTGATTATGGGTGTTATCACCTGTAACGTGTGTATTTTATAATACACGTTATAATATTATTTTTGTAAAATTTTATAATATTACTTAAATAATGAAACACTGTCATTGTTGTGTTAAAGATGGGTTTGATTGCAAAACCTCTAGATCTATCCTATTATTTGTCATTGTTGTAGAACTTCACTTTAACCACTCCTTGTGTACTAAATAAATATTATTTTATGTCGTACATCACGCTTTGTATTCTTAAGTAAAATTTTATGACTTAAGTTTAATGTATCTAATGAAAAACACTATAAAAATTCAAAATAGTGTAATAAACATAAAAGTTTTATTTTCCTACCGACTTAATGTGCATGAAAACAAGCCGTTTTTATGCTAGCACGGTATTTTACGTCAAAAAAACTTACAACACATTAATTTAACCGCTACACATAAAATTTCCAAAAACCATTTTTTTATTTTTTTTTATTCTTGCTCGTACAGTTTGTACATTCGCCAACGTCATGTAAAAAAAACATAAATTGGCCGAAACTCACATTTCATTTTACACTTTTTAACAAGATCAAAACACGCAAAGGAAACAGAAGTAGGTAGCCTAATAGAGACATCGCATCACCAAAATTGAATTGTGCTCATGTTGTCTGTGCTCATGTGTCAAAATGGTGGCTGTATAAACTGAATTCTCACGTTATATCGCTCATATTGGTTTGCATTGTTATTAGAGCTCGAATATGGAACATGAGACGTCATGTACCAACTATATGTGCTACATAATATACGAGATAATATTACCTAGAGTGTCTATAGTATTTGATATTACTTACTTACTTTAACCGTTATTTTCGTGACTGCGCTAGGCATTCGATGTAAAAAATGACAGAATTTTTGTCGAAATACGTTGTTAAACATTTTTTTTGTAATTAACAAAAAACACGTTACTTTTTCAATGTGATTAACTCTTAATAACTTTACCATTGATATAATTATTTTAAGTAAATAAATAATAACGTAAACGAATAGTATAGTGAATATGAACCCAATGCCGTGACAGATCTATTAAAAAAGAAACAATAAAGTTTGGTTGAGTTTGGCTCGCGCACAGAGATTCTATGTTTTTTTTTTGTGATATGGCGGTATTTTGGCTTTGGGACTAGGGCTGTGAATGCTCTGCAATGCTCTGCCCTGGCTCTGCCGCGTTTCATGACTGCCTGTCAAAGGAAACTACCGAAAAGGTGTTGATTAGATTAGTATCGAAACAAGCAACGCGCATGGTAGTATCGTATCGTCGCGTCGGTGGCTTTACCATGAGCTAGAGAAATAATAAAATAATATTCAAAGACGACTTTAGTTATTATTCCTATATATTTATAGCCATTTGTGATAGCAAACTCCAAACACTACCCGTCAGTGTACAGGAAAATGAGACGCAATAATAAATATTTTTTGATTATAATATAATGACCTGTTTGGCGCAGGGGTACATATACCCGCCTTCTTCGCCAGAGTTCCGGGTTCGATCCCCAGACAAGACAAATATTTATGTGCATGAACATATCTATTTGTCTTGGTCTGAGTGTTTAATAAGTATAGGGGAGATGGGGACATAAAAACATATGGGGGCACAACGGTTTTCTACCATTTCTAGGTTTTTTTTTAATGGAACAGCAATTTTTTTTGAAATGGTCACACTCTTTTATTGGCCGCTCTCTTGTCATGTGGTGTCAGTGTCCTGCACTGAGCAAGTAATCACTACGTTTTTGTCGCTGGTTGTGCAAAGAAAAAGTTATTTCCATTTTTGTTAAATTTGATAAGTTTTTGATAATTACGTAGGTTACCATTTTATAGATGCGATAGGTACACCGATTACTGATTTTATGATTGAGTGATTTACTCAACTTGAGTGGTCTTTATTTGAGCTTTGTTTACATTGTTTGTTAGTAACATAACCTCAAAATACTAGACACAGCGAACATCAATTCCAAAACGAGTACCTGGGGCAAAACTGCTGGGCCGGTTGTGCCCCACTGTAGGGGCAAAACCGTTTATTTACATTAATACAATTTTGAGGTTATAACCACTTAAATTATGGTTATGTGCGTAAAAACTGATTCGAATGTGTGAACTAAGAGTGCTGTTACTTAATAAAGCCGTGGAAAATGCTAAATTGCTTTTATTTCTCCGTATTTTAATTGACTGATTGTTATTGATGGTGGGGGCAAGACCACCCCGGTCTTGCCCCCACCTCCAATAATATAAATGTATGTATTTATAAAAATAACACAAGTTCTTAATTAAACAAACCTTGGAGGACATCTAAGCACGAGAGAGTGCAAAGATTTGATTGTTTGTTTGAATTTAATAGGCTCCGAAACTATCGGACCGATTTGAAAAATTCATTCACCGATGGGAAGCTGCACTATCCCCGAGTAACATAGGTTCCATTTTATCCCGATATTCTTACGGGAACAGGAACCACGCGGGTGAAACTGTGAGCGGCCGCTAGTATTATACAAGTTAGATAGAACAATATGGCGTCACGCGTTTTAAGTTTTATCATTTTATTAAAACTCAATGCTAAACGGCTCAGCATGTGAGTCCTGAAATATGCAAGGTTAATGTATCGGTCGCCTAAGTGTCGAGAGGTGTCGACGCGACGCGCGAATTTTTCATGAGACTAATGTAATGTTAGCGAAAGTTCTGGAAAATAATTTGTGGAGTCACTTACGTATTACTAAGTTGGAGTTTAAGCGAAATTGAGGCGGGTTTTTGAGGGTTAAGAATTCGTCGTAATATTATGAGTTATTGATTTTATCCGTCTGGAGTATCGTTATTTTTTAGTATAAAAATTATCGACACTCGTCATACTCGTACAAGCTCTGCTAAGGTTAGTGAATAAGTTCTAAATATTTGATCTCGGAAAAATCACGGTTTAAATTTACTAAAATTTTCTTAAAAAACTTCATTTCATAAAGGAAAGCGTAATTTTGCTAATGGATCCGTATTGTTATTCCTTAGTTCGTACTAAATAATTTTTTATCATATTTTCCTTCACATGAAATAATTTCTTGTCTCATTGACAAAGTAAGGAATATTTCAAAAAATCTCGCTTATAAGAACTGCATCAATAAAGTGCCACAGTGAATTTAAGACAGTAGCGCAACTAATCTTCTAATTCGAAACGACATTTTTGTACTTATGGTAAATTTTAAATAGAAAAATATTGGAAAAAATTAACTCGCCCACAAGTGAATTCTCAGACGGGAACCGAACCCGCGACCTTTGGAAATCCGGTCCAATGCTCTAACCGCTGAGCTACCGAGACTTGCGAACCAGCGTGGAAATTCTCCAATACTTTTATATATTTTTTAATACGCTGTAGGCCAGCGTTGTTACATCAATGCTAGGAATATCCTTGCATTTTTCAATGCTAATGCAAAAAAATGCAAAAATTACAAAATCATAGACTATTTTCGTAATTGTCTTGTCTGTTAATGAAAGTCCATATAATGGCGGATTGCGAATTTTGTGTAACATGTAATGTAAAGTATACTTAAATATAGGTATGTGGCAATAAAGTAAGGATGACACAAGAATTCAACAGAGTTTGTATGAACCAGCAACGTATTTAATAGTATTATTTAATTTGGCAAAATACAGTGTTCCAATCATTTTAATCTATAAGCTGGCCTACCGCCATCTCTTAGCGCAATATTGTTTTCTATCATACATTATTCGTACCGCGAACCTCATAAAACAAAATAATTTTTTGACGGAGGTTTTGTGTGAAGTGTGTCAAAATAGGACAACTTCAATTCGTTCGTTGGCAAGAACAATGAATAAAGATGTGCATGGATCTGCGATAGTTGTTTATAGAATCTTACATTATTCAAATATATCATGAGTATTTGGATGTCGATATTTTTCTTGCGAATGTTCAGGAGCTGCCTAGTCAAGTCCGTCATTACAAAGTACCATCAAGTGCAGGTAGGCACGTTCTTTTTTGTAATATTTCATCTCCATAGATATATCTCAATGGTTGTGTCATTGGGCAGGAATGTAAAAAAAAATACTTTATGAAATTCGCAAAAGCAAGCAGCAAGCAAGCAAAAGAAAAATAAAAGGAAAACAAAACGTTTTTACGACTTGATGGTCTCTAAACAATGGCGGTAGGCCTCCAGGCCCCGAGTTATGAGACACATATAAATATAATATAAATATTTCCATACAATCACACCAATTATCTAGCCCACGTTAAGTATCATGAAGAACTTGTGTTATGGATACTAGATAACGGATAAACATACTTAAATACTTTTTTTTTCATGCACACAAATACTTGTCTTATATATAAATATTTGATCGAACCCGGGACCTCTGGCGCAGAAGGTGGGGTTAGTACACCTGCGTCAAACAGGATCGACACAATTGATAGCCTATTGTTTTCTGGACAACGGTGTCCTGCTAGCAAGTAAAAGTAATTTATAGTGTTTTTTTAGGTAAATACGTAGTTTATTTATGTTATCGTGTAAGTGTTGTAACTACAAGTGCGTTTAAGATTATGACGTTCTTGACGTTAGAATAAAGTTGAGGTACTGACTTAGTTTATACTAACTATAATAGTCCCGTACCATGAAACGCGTCTAGACGAGTTTACGACTTACTGGAGCATATAAATTGCATTCTCAAAACTTTGGCTATGAAAGTCTAGGTTCATTGGTTAAAGTGCACGTTGAGTATAGCTCAACGACATGGAAAATCTTCTCTACTACAATTTTGTATCTAGACTTTTTCGATAGGTATAATAAAATTATAGTTTCGTAGTTAGCTTATGTTATAGGAGCTATCTATACTAATATAATATAGAGGAAAGATTCGATTGTTTGTTTCTTTGCATTGAATAGGCTCCGAAACTACTGAACGGATTGGATGAAATTTGGTACAAAGATAGTAGCCTGGTTATGAAGATAGGATTTTTTATCCCGATATTCCCACGGGAGTGGGAGCCACGCGGATGAAACCGCGGGCGGCCGCTAGTAACACATAAGGAGAAAATAAAAAAGTAATTAAAACTTTCTATTGTACTTTTTTAAGCTGTGTAGTATCGGCTTAGAATAGCACTACCCCCTCTCATCCCGTGGGGGTCGTAAAAGGCGACTAAGGGACTCAGCCTTCAGGAGACGGTCAGCAGCGTCTCCTACATACTTGACCATACTGCGATCGCCAACGCGCCTGCCAAGCGTGGCGATTATGGCATACCCCCCCTTTTGGGAGGCCTATACCCAGCAGTGGATGTTATATGGCTGAGACGACGACGACGATTGTACTTTCGTAATCATTAGCCATAGGTATTGAATTTTACTTGAAATCACAGAAAACAGCTGTTTCATAACATTTTAGCAGATTTGAAATAAAAGAAAATTAAACATCATAATTTTTATCGCTATTTCATTAAAAGTTGTCCATAATTTTGAGTTCTAAAAACGATTTTGTGGTTTGAGTAAAGACAGTTACGTTGTATAATACAGTATGTACTAACGTAATATCGTTCCCTTTCGTTTTGTAACCTATTGACTTAGGATACTGTTACAAGAACCACATTTTCGCCAATGTCCGTATCTGGTTACGAGGTCCTCATCACCTAACCCTCTCAAATGTTGTACAGTCATCAGAACGTAAGGCTTTACATTTGCAAAACCGCCGCCATTATGTACCGGCTACACGCTCCATCTTGCCTGTGATGTCGGGGATCTCATTGTATAATTTTAAAATCTATCGCAATCCCTTTTAATCCGTCATTTGTATGACATTTACATACTTCAGGCCGCTATTTGACATTTGAAAGGAATTGTGATCGGGACGCGTTTCGAAAGGCATTGAATAAACGAAATTGAACTGTCTAAGCAAAGTGACAGACGAAAATATCTTTCAATTGTGAAGTGTCAAATGAAGTGTCATTTATAGCATCATCAGTTCTGAAAGAGTTTTCGACTATAAGCTACATAATTCCATAAATCACAATTACAATACCTTTTCAGCATTGTTGTGTTCCGGCAGTTAAAGATAAGATAGCCAGTTCCTCAGTGATTGGGGATTCCGGGAGAGGCTCGCTTCCATCTTCAGCCTTATCTATGAAGGTTAAGAGTCTCCCCGTACTTCATTAAAAAAAAAAATAAGGCCATTACGGGGCAGGTCTGCGCAGTCATAACGGTGTAAAAGACGAAACACCGTATGACCAGCCACACATGCAAACAAGCACGCGCAGTTGGACTGCGCAATTCTCAGTGTTTTGAGAGATCTCTATGAATTTGAGTTAAAACCTCCCTCGATCATCGCTAATTTTCATACATTTTCTACAATTATGTCATCGGAAACAAAAATACTGACTGAAGCGCGGACTGAACGACCGGCCACACGCTCACCGTGCAGTCTAAGTTTGCGCAGTTCAATCTTCAGCATTTCAATAATTGTACAGACCGCGCTTTCAGTCTTCACGGAATACCGTCAAGCCGGTTACATGCTCCATCTCGCCTGCGCAATCCGATTTGTGCAGGCATGGTTACAGGTAAGACGTTGCGTGTAGCCGGTATTTTACGATTGACATAAAGGCATTCTCAAGGTAAACTGCCTGACGTGCCGCTGACTGTATATTTGACACGTGTAAGGTAACCATCACATAATACAAGAATGTGGGTAGAAGGATAATTTTACGCATTTTGTACTGAAAGCAGTGTCACCTCGAAAAAAGGTAAGCTGCCATGACAACGAAAAGAAATTCAAAATAATAATACAGGCGAAAATGTATGGTTTGTGGCACGGATTATACTATACTAGTATTGTGGACAGCTTCTATATTTTGCGCAAAAGGCTGGCAACGTGTGAGAACCAACTTACAACTTTTTGTGTTTTATCGTTATTAAATAAAAAAAAGAAACGTCAGATTTTTGACGCAATAAAATATTCATGAGTTAAATAAAAACTATTACCTAACTCCATGTACAATGCCCAATGCTCCCTTCAATGCCCAATTCAAAAGATTAGATGATTAGTCTATATAATATTTATAATTTTATATATATATTTTTAATTGTATTTGTGTGGTAAATGTTATTGATATTATGTCGTTTTTATCACAATAAATAAATAAAAAAAAAATAAAAAAAAAAACCCGTCAGAGCGATATGAGACAAATTGCTTTTTTATCGATAGTCAAACATTTGTAAAAATGTTTCTTACGAAAGCGAGGATATTAATTCTCTCATTGATGGAACGACGGTGGCCAACACCGTAGAAAGGTGAATATACTAGAAAAATTCGACATGTCCTCATAGGTCTCTGTAGCATAATTGGTGAGTGCATTGGGCTGGATTCCCAAGGTTCGAATCCTGTCAGAGCGACATGAAACAAGTTGCTTTTTTCTAGGATATTTTCTTGTTTAATATTTAATCTTCTTTGTTTAAAGAAAGTGTATATTAAGTGTATAATAGTTTATGGATCATTTTCATCCATTTGTGTCATTTCACACACGCTTTTATGAAGACTGAGTAATAGATTTATTATTAGTCTTCGCCTTGCTACCAACTTAGATGTTAGAGTATGAATAGGTATGCTTGTCACTTCTTTTAATACATTCACTTTATAAGCATAGACCTAAAAGCATCAATCATTCGTTTAAAAAGGAGACTGGCAGAAAAGGTTAGTACATTGCTTGTCCGCTAAATAAATCACTATTGAATGAAGGCTATTTATATTGAGTAAATTAAAAGGGACAACTATTCAGTAGCTCGTACATAACTAAGTGATTTGCATTATATTATTATATTGAAATAAAACATGAATACAGATCGTGCAACCCATTAAAAACCTAAAAACGATTCGTAATAAGTAGTGTTTATTAATTCAATAAGTTAAGAGCGTAAAAAGAGTTTCTAGACATGTACAGATATCCAATTAAGTTATGAACAATATTTTTGACAGTAACTAGCATTAGTAGTAACAGTACGTATTTCTTGGTACTAGTTGGGCAATTTATTTGGAAGAGTAAAGCGTAGGTTTTTATTTGAAAAAATTAAAATACGTAGATCACATAAGTCGTAAAAACGTTGCACTTACCGAAGTTATAAGACTGTCAGCCAAATCATCTGAAAAGGAAAGAAAAACGTTATTATTTCAAAAGGAAATTAAAGTTATTACAGGTATCGTAAAACAATAGAACATCAAGACTAGAGATAGCCTGTTCCTAAGCGGTTGAGGATTTACGACTCCACCTTCAGTTTAAAGGCGCTATACGACTGGATCGAGACAGTAATGGGAAAAAGACGGGCGAAGAAGCGAGATCCATTTTGCAGAATAGGCGATAAAACACGAAATCACTTCGTAATAAATAACTAATAGCGATTAAAGAGAAAATGAAACTACACTATGCTGAATATTATTGGTGTCCACTCATTACTAATTCAACCAATTTCCAATAATAAACCTATCTAATTACGGTTCCGTACCTCAAAAGGAAAAAACGGAACTCTTATAGGATCACTTCGTTGTCCGCCCGTCTGTCAAGACCGTTTTTCTCAGGAACGCGTGAAGGTATCAAACTGAAATTTATATCTAATAGTTAGGTCTATTGTCCCTTGGAGCTGTGAAAAAATTAAACTTCTAAACCAAAGCAATCAAAAGGTACAGCCGTTTATAGTACAGAAGTAACGTCTTATAGTACAGATAAAGGAAAAATTATTATTAAATTACATCATATAATAAAAAATATTTTTGAAAATTTTAAACGGAACCCTCGGTGCGCGAGTTTGACTCGTACTTGGCCGGTTTTATTATATTTATTATAAATGCGAAAGTATGTCAATTTTTTTGTTTGTATGTTTATTTGTTACTCTTTCACGCTTAAAAAAACTAAATGGTTTTGATTGAAAATTTTCTCATAGATAGTAAATAGCCTGGACTATAACATACGATACTATTCATACTAATATTACAAATGCGAAAATATGTCGATTTGTTTGTTTGTTATTCTTTCACGCCAAAACAACTAAACGGATTTGGATGAAATTTGGCACTCAGATAGAAGATAGCCTGGATTAAAAAATAAGCTACTTTTTTAATTTTATGAACGACAGGGAGACTCTTAGCCTTCATCATACCTGATGTTGAGTATTGATAAGGCTGAAGATGGAAGCGAGCCTCTCCCGGAATCCTCAATCACTGAGGAACTGGCTATCTTATCTCTAACTGCCGGAACACAACAATGCTGTAAACATTGTTGTTATGGCGTCAGACTTAGATAAGATGGTGTTAGCTAGCCAGGTGGATTTACAACAAGTCCTTCCACCAACCAAACCGAATACAATATGTACCCCCGCTGGGAATCGAACCCGGTATTTGTACCATTAGACCACAGAGACGGTTAAAACTGTTGCTTTTTATCCCGATATTCCCACGGGAATGGGAATCACGGGGGTGAAACATAAACATTCTACATTAACATAATAATATCTGCTGAAAACATAAAACGATAGTCAATATTTTACGGGCACCTTTTAAAGGGAAGGCAGGCAAGTGTGAGTTTAGTTTTATGGTGATGTGAATAGAATGGGATATTTTATATTACAGTTTTATTATTGAGCTCCGTTAAGAGAGCACCGGGTGCCGAGATAGATTAACTGGGTCAGTGATTTCATGGAGACATCACTATAAAGTCACACTCAAACATCAACAGTCTTCGTACTGCCTACAAAAGGCCGATATAACGCACTCGCACAGATACGTTTAGCTAGACTGTGGCTACACTACACTAAATACTATAGACACACTAGCGTAGTGGTTCCCAAACATATTTCTCGCATAGGTCTCATATTTGTCTCATAGTCTATGCCCACTTTGAATCTATGTTTCAGAGCTTCCCAACTTTTTTTTACTTTACCACATCTTAAAAACAAATTTTTTTCTGGCTTCCTTACCCCCTTTAGGCCACCAGCGCCCACAAGGGGGCGTTATCGCCCACTCTGAGAACGACTGCTCTAGCGAAACTACACAGCGCATAGAGTGACCAACAAAGTTACAATTTCGAGCTCCTCCGTGCGTCGGAAGGTACGTTAAGCAGTTGGTCCCGGCTGCATTTGCAGTCGTTAAAACCCACCAATCTGTGGTGGGTCATGACCCGTTCTCCTTACCTATCCATAAGGAAGTTCCCCAGCAGTGAGGACATTAAAAATGGCTGATGACGAGGAACTGGCTAACTTAACTCTAAGTTCCGAAACACAACAATGCTGAAAACATTGTTGTTATGGCGTTATTGTTGTACTTAGATAAGATGGTGGTAGCTAGCCAGGCGGACTTACAACAAGTCCTACCACCAACCAAACCGACTACAAAGTGTAGGAGGGACGATCGGGATTCCTATGAGAATTCGCCGCTGGGAATTTCTATGAGATCCAGGCCTGATACCGGTGGTTATAACCACTAGACCACAGAGCCGGTTATAAAGAACAACGGGGAGATGATTAGCCTTTATCATACCTGATGTTAAGTAATGATAAGGCTGAAGGTCCACAAATCACTGAGGAACTGGCTATCCTATCTCTTACTGCCGGAACACAACACTGCCGAAAACTTTGTTGTACAAATAAGATAGCAAGCCAGGCGGACTCACAATAAGGCCTACCACCAACCAAACCGAATACAATATGCCCCCACCGGAAATTGAGCCCGGAACATACTTTTCGTGCAAGTAACTGGTGCGTAAAATTGGCACCAGCTACTGAGCTGGGAGTGGATCGGCGATCTGTTGCGAGGTCGCGGGAAGCCGCTGCATGCGGGCAGCGCAGGGCGTCGTCGATCAGGCAGCGATCGTCGTGGAGATCTATTATTTTGTGTTTTTCCGTGTCTGGATTGATGCGGTATTGTTTAAATAATTGTCTTTTTCCAAGTCGAACTATCATTGTTTTCATAAATTGGTGAAAAACATGCATTTATTTGTTTAATTTCACATTTTTATTCTTTATTTACTTTTCCAAATATCTGTGGTCTGAATATCAGACGAACATGCTTACTGCCTCTCACATTTAAAATTATAGATGCTTAATAATTACTAGCAACTTGAATCATGAACTTATCACAATACAAGTTAACAGAGAAGAGATCCATCCAAGAATTCTCAATCTACTTTTAAAGAGGAAAACTTTAATAAAAGTGTATCTTTCATAAATTCGTTGGCAAAAATGTCCAGTAGAAATTCTCAATGCAAAGATATCATAATGGGGAAACTCTGAAGAATAAACTGGGAGCCATTGAAAGGTTTTAGTTTAAACTTTTTAAGGGGTTGAACGTTGAAAGTTTTTTAATTATCTTACCACTGTTACAGAAAATATTTAACTGAAATTTGTAATACTAATATCATCATGATAAAATGCTTTATGTGTGATCACGTCTATCTGCTACACGCGGGTACGCGATATGTAGGTGCACGCTATACATGCGACACATGTTTATTACTAACTCCACGTAAAGGCTACAATCGGCTACATAGTAAGCTCTTGGCGCAGTAGGCAGGTTAGTATCATCACAGAATACTTAATAGTACAAGTATATCACTACCAACCACCTACCAACGCACAATCTAGCCCGTCAAAAGTGAACAGTGTGCGGTTGAATCTGTAAACAAGATTGTTTTATTTCAATGGCAATTCGTACAAAAATTTAAGATGTGCTTAAAAAAAATCTTCCTGTTTTCTATAAAAATAATATAGGCCAATGCCCAAAAGCCCAATACCCTTGTTTGCAGGAAATTCATTCTGCAAAGTTGGCATCCGTGACCCATCAGTCCAATTTGAATCGCCATAACGAATAATGACTCCACCCGACATAAATAAAAATGGGATGTTGTGTCACAGTTGAGTACGTATGAGTATGACAATGTAAACAAATTAATAAAATATCAGTCAACATTTTTTTATGAACACAACAGGGAAACGCTTAGCAATCATCATACTTTACGTTAAGTAATGATTAGGCTGAAGGTGGAAGCTCGCCTCTCCCGGATGTATCACATACCTACAGATTCCAAAATTAAAAGCTTAAGCGTTACGGACATCATTACCCGATAAAATTAAAGTATAAATCAATACAACGTTATTTTATTTTTAGTTAACACTTCAAAACCATACTTATGTAGAATTCAAACATTACGAACAGCTTTTTTGTATGCGAGAAACCCGAAATTAATAAACAGCTGTTTTAAGCTTAGCAGAGTTTGGACAAAACTTAAACTTAGAAAATAACTCGCAGACACGGAATTAACATAAAGTTCCAGAACATTTTTTTTTGTGTTGGACGGGAATCAAACAGAGCACTGACTCATTAGGCTTTAGCAAGCCAGGAAATAAGGATGGAATCGTCATCTCAGCCACATGACACCCACTGCTGGGTATAGGCCTCCCCCGCATGGATGGCATAGTAGTCTATAAACGCCCAGACACCAAACAATACAAAAAGTGTAGTTATGAGGCACATGCTTAGACTTTAATATGTAAAACAAGTATTTGACCATTAAAAAACATACTTTGCAGAGATACATTACTGACTACCTTTACATGAAACCTCCGCATAAAATTGCTTGTATTTATTTTCGCTTAGAGTTATTTGTTGACTATTGTAATGTAAAACGTTTTGTTTTCGTTTAGCGAAAGAGTACTGTTTTGTTAGGAGAAAACAAAATAATCATATATTTCGATTGTTTAGGTTTTGTAATGATTAATACGCGTCAGTTGACATGAAATATTCATACAAAAGGTTAATATTTCTGCTGAAGGCAGTATATAGTTTAAATGTAAGTAATGATGGTTTATAAGGCGGTATATTATCAACAACAATAGTTCCAATTTTATTCAATCATATTATTGTTACTGTTGTGGCAAGAGACAGACAAAGAGAGACAACCAGTAATTTTATGTGTATTGACGGCATCGCAATTTTTACAAAAGCACAGAAAAAGACCGACAAAGAACTGACAAGTGTTGTACAGTCGGGGAACTTCCCGGTCGACCAGTAGAGTTTTTTTAGGAAGCTATATTTAAAAAAGTAGTTAAAGTAGTTATAGAACATTAACAGGTATTTCATTTGAATAATAAATTATAGCCTGCAATTGTTGAGGTTAAGCAATTTTCGCAATGGTCGGTCACGGGATGGGTGACCAAAAACTTACTATCTCGAGCTCCTCCGTGCTTCGGAAGGCACGTTAAGCCGTTGGTCCCGGCTGCATTTGCAATCGTTAAAACCCACCGATCCGCATAGGGCCCGCGTGGTGGGTCATGGCCCGTTCTCCTTATCCATCCATAAGGAAGGCCAGTGCCCCAGCAGTGGGGACATTAAAAATGGCTGATGACGACGAATAAATTATTTCATTAACCGTAGTACTTTCCGAGAAAACGTTTCCCAAAAAAACTCTACTGGTCAGCCGGTAAGTTTCCCGATTGTACCCGCGTGCGCGACATAACCAAAAGCGTCACTATTTAAAGATAGGTAAACAAAAAATATAAGCCTATAAACTCTTCTGATATAAATATAGATGTCATTTCTATTTTTCTATTTTCCCCAATATAAATCTCGTAAAATTCCGCCTCTATCATTCCCCAGCAAAAAGCCAAAGGCCCAAAGAATATAATTTTATTATGTGGCCTTTTTACCCCCGATAACTCAACCGATTTTTTTGGCGTACCTTCGTAATTTTCACAACACTAGGCATTAGCTTCCTGTCTAAGAAACATATCGCACTTATTTTTCGCATGAAGAAATGAGATTATTGTGGAGTACCTTTTGTATCCGCACAAAGGGCCACAAATATTTAGTTATTGAAGTTGGTTAAGTGTTGTTTGGTTTTATACATTTAGGTTCTACATATCTACCAGCTTTTAATTTGTGTTTTTAATAAAGCCTGTCATTCAAACACAGATATCAGTAAACATCATGCTCCTTATTCCCTTCCAGCGGGCCTACCGTCATCTCCTAGAAATCATCATGTCATAAGAACGTTTTGTGTGCTTTTTGTTTTTATTAAAGTTGCCACATTTTTTTTATGATTTTGTAATTTTTGCATTTTTCAATGCTATTTTTATACTTATGGTAAATTTTAAATAGAAAAATATTGGAAAAAATTAACTCAGCCACAAGTGAATTCTCAGCGTATTAAACGCTGGCCTACAGCTTATTAAAAATATAAAAGTATTGGAGAATTTCGACGGTGGTTCGCAAGTCTCGGTAGCTCAGCGGTTAGAGCATTGGACCGGATTTCCAAAGGTCGCGGCTTCGATTCCCGTCTGAGAATTCACTTGTGGCTGAGTTAATTTTTTCCAATATTTTTCTATTTAAAATTTTTCACATTTTGCGAACATTTCACACTTTGGAGGCGATTATTAAGCGAAGACGTCACAAAACTTCCGCCAAAAACAAGCTTACTTGAAGAGATTCGTAGTCCGAAATAGCATGGTAAAATTGAAACAATACTGCGCTAACAGATGGCGGTAGGCCCAGTTCAAATCTCCTCTGAGCAACGTGGACACTAGTCGTTTTTTAGCCGAGTTCCAAACAGAAGGAGGTTCTCAATTCGGTAAGACGGTTTCACAATCGCCAGATAAGTCCTGAATAGTTTTTCTGTCAGATAATTTGACAGATGTTATCCTAACTAATATTATAAATGCGAGTGTGTTTGTTTGTCCTTCCTTCACACCCTAACTAAGCAACCAATCGACTTGATTTTTGACATAGAGGTAGTTGAAAGGACGGAGAGTAACATAGGCTAATTTTTATCCCGATATTCCCACGGGAACGGGAACCACGCGGGTGAAACTGCGGGCTGAAGCTAGTATCAAAATATTATGTCAAGATTTAGTCAAGCGTGCTCTCGGCACTGCTTCGATCCCATCATCTCTGGAACCTTGTGGTTTATTCAGGGATGATGGTAAAAGACGACGTGACGTGAAGTGCGACGTTAGTGCCCTGGTGCTTGGGGCGTACCTTGGTATGGGATGCAACCTGTGTAGACACCTTAGGTCCTTCCCATATACGTGGTACATCCTCAAGAGCTGGAGCCGCGGCGGAGCAAGCTCAATTCCTCAAGCGCCGCAAGTATGCGTCGCTCTCAGTAAGCCACGAATTAGCAGCGCTTGCCGTAGAGACAATGGGCCTTTGGTCGCCTGACACCAAAAAGTTTAGATCTTTCCATAAGACTGGTCCACGCCTCAGGAGACCTGAGAGCTGGTGCCTATCTTGCCCAGCGGCTGAGTCTTTGCATTCAGCGGGGCAACAGTGCCAGTGTTCTCGGTACTATGCCACGCGGCTGTGAGTTGGACGGCGTATTTTTATTATAGTATAAGATTTTATTATTTAACGATTTCTTGTTTTTCTACTAATTTGTAAATATTATGTCAACTTATCTGCCAGAAAAGCTATCCCGTAATTAAAAGCCGGTGATGAAACCGGCCCTTAATATTATTATATTTGTTTTTATTCACAGGGATGATTGTGTTCTATATATTCTTTTTAATCAACAAATTCACTAACTCCTTTCCTTTACTTATTATTAGATTTATCGGATCTTGACTCCCAACAGGAAAAACAACACTACAGAGAAATTAATACTTATCAGTTCTTTTCTTTAAGGTTGAGGTCATTCCCAAGGGGGGAAGCCTAGTTTGAGAGAGGAAAAACGATCCACTTTACTATGCGTGTTTTACTCAACTTCGCGTTTAGTTAAACATGAAAGAAAAATTATAAAAGCTTACTGACAGATGGTGGTTATTTTATCATACCTTTGTGTATATCTAAATAAAAAATAAATATTTGCATGTTTGTCCAATATACGTTCCGAAACCATTGACCCGATTATGATGAAACTATGGTAGGCACAGACATAGATCTATGTCTGGGATGGTAGGGTTTTCTGCAAGAGTTCCTGGCCCAAAAAAAAACAGGTACAGCTTGCCTAAAAAAAAGAAAATAAATAAAAAAAAAAGATTATGTACGTGTTGCCAGAAATATGCATTCGCCGCGATTTGGCAGTAACAGTGGTAGGACTTGTTCTAAGTCCGTCTGAGTAGCTACCGGCATCTTAGCAGCTCTTTTGTCATATCAAAAATGTTTTAAACATCTTAGATTCCAGCAGTAGTTAAGGGTTCCAAGAGAGACGATTACACCCTTCAGCCTTATCATTACTTAAAATCAGGTATGATAATGGCAATAAATAAAGAAAATATGTTTGTTTGGGATATACACAAGGGCGATACAAACAAAATAAAAACAAACAATAGAATACGATACCGGTACCGTTTTGGTGGGGCTTAGAGATAAAAAAGACATCAGCCTTATCATTATCATAACATTACATTAGGCATTTCTGAGTTGTAAAAAAAATTTGGTGTTTTCCATTCTGAGTTTAATTTTCAAAGGTTTCGATAACTGAACCAAAGTCATTTGTTAAGTAAAAAGCCTTTGGCTTTCTCAACTACGAATCGTATTGTTCGCAAGGGCTTCGAGAAAGTTTGCAACTCAAAAGTTCTTTAAGTTCGAAGTTTCGGACTGATTGACGGATGCCGTTAACCTTTAGTCTGCGGGCACCAGATCTGCGACAGGCGGTGCGATGGCGGAAGCGGGGCGGCTGGCGATGTAAACAACTGAGTATGGCATATCTAGGCAACGCGCGCGAAACGGGTGAGAGCGGAGCGAAGGGCTGATTATCTATGGAAAACTCGGTTAAGTTATCAATTTCGTCGCTATTTTAGTTGTCGTACAGTATTAAAATGTCACAGTAATGACAACGCAATACTAGTTGCTAGGTGATTTTTTCTTAGGCGGTAAATCCACTGCTCGTGGGTTTGCACTGCTACACTGCGAATTTTAATATTGTATTCAAATGTCATCAGTTAGTATAAAAAATCGCGTTGTCCAACCCACCAAAACCACGTTGCGGCGCGGTTAGGCGGATTCTGTCACTAGGCGCGGAGCAATCTGTCAGAGAGAGTCGTATTTTTGAAACAATCGAATAAAATTGCTTTTATATAACACAGCTTTCGCATGCAAATCTTGCGATCACGTATGCGGAAAGTAATTCGATTGTTTCAAAAATAAAACTCTTGCTTCTCCCTGGTCGCGCGCGGGTTCCGCTGCTTCGCGCTCCACGACGGCGCGCGGGGCTCGGTGGCAATGGGTGAATCGCCTTACGGCCGAAATTAATAACCTATCTGTAGATATGAATAAGGCTGTCTGAGATAGTTGCCTAGAATACTGGCTTCGTTGCCTAGCAACCGTCGTTATTTTACGGGGCGATTTGAGTGACCGACTGTCACTGTCACCGCACCGCTCCATCGCCATCGCGCGCCCGTCGCAAATATCGTGTCCGCAGACTTAGGATGTACAGTCAACGACAACTACGGTTTATACAAAATATCAAATTTATTCATACAATTCTGAACTCAACGGCTTACGTCTTATGAAGAAATTAGACAGTTTCATAAAGCCGTACAGTCGGAGACCTTCCTGGTTGGCCAGTAGAATTTTTTAGAGCTTTTTTATCACAACTAATATAACATTCTTAAGTATTTCATTTGAATAATAATTTATTTCTTTAGCCTTAGTAATTTCCGAGAAAACGTTTCCCAAGAAGTTCCCTGACAGTACCTGCTGTTATCCGTACAGTCTACAAAATGTGGAGCTCTACATTTTTACTTTGAGTTAGCATGAGTTAGCGTGTCATTACTAGGGAATGCAATCCCGACTCGAGATCGTAAAGTCGAGATCCCTCGGGATTAGAAATGTCAATCCCGTGGGATCACGAAATTTTTGGGATCTCGTCTAGTTAAAAAAAACACATTACTGAATACGATGAAAACTGCTTGTTTGTGATAGTGAGGTTAATTAAAACAAAATATTATTTGAAAGAAAACAAAAGCCTTTATCCTGTACTATTACTTACTAAATAATTAACAGTTTTACTAACATGAACATAATCAAAACAAAAGTAGGTATAGTATAGCTCAAGTAGATTAAAAAGTAGTTACGGGTGATTTTGAAAGTAACTTCTTAAAAAACAAAGTGTATCAAGAGTAATATCTGCTAACCGGCATCTAATATCCGAGAATGCCCTCTCCGACTCAACACTGGTTGGCAACAGCGTGACTAAGCAATTATATGCAAACTGCAAAAATCTCCCCCTTGATCCTCCACAGTCAAATAAAACCAATTCTTTTTTTATTACTGACTCTAATTTATCTAAGCTTGTGGATCTGGATACACGTGTAAAAGGACTTTTAAACGCTCGCAGAGTTTCTTCTAATTCCTCTTCAAGTGAAGTATTAGTTTGTGTAGCAGTAGCACTTAAATTTAAATCGCCGCCCAATCCCGTCAATCTCGAACGGGATCTCGTCATATTATGCTTCGGGATTGATCCCGAAAAATTACACGGGATATCGCGAGATCGGGATCCCGCGAGATCGGGATTGCATTCCCTAGTCATTACAGACACAATACTGTAATAAGCGATTTTAGAATTGTAAATGTTATCCCTGATTTGCTGTTTACTGTACATTTGAGGTGACGTAGTAATATTCGTCTAATGTGGCATTTAAGCGAGTTGTAGTTTTGTAATTGAGTAAATAAATACTTATTGACTTTACTTTCAACTCCTAATATATGTAACATTGTACAAAAACATGGCCCTTGCTTGGGTACCTACCTACATACTAAAATATTAAAACTATTGAAATAAATAAGCAATGCTTCATTTAAATGGCCAAAAAGGCAAGCATTATGCTGAGTCGGTACCGTTTTGGGACAAACTGTCTTTTTTTTCTGTACTACTTTGATGTGTCTTATTGTCGTGTTTGTCCCAAATAAATATAATTTTCTTTCTTTCTTTCTAAATTTAAAAGTAACCATATATTTTTCTGTTTATACGTTTCATTCAGGGTTGCCAACCCGTTCAACAGTAGACTTACTGTTTTTGCCATGACATCCTTGTTTTCTGTTTTAGTTCGTATTTCTACTGTTTTTTGGTGATGAATACGTATTTCGAACTGCGTCAAAAATGATTCATTCCAAAACGCAAACGGTCAGACAGCAAAATGTTAAGCCGGACTAACATTACCTTTACATCGCAGAGCGGCCCCATCATCACGTGTAAGAATGTCTATGAAGGTGTAGGTAAAGGTGGAGCAAGCGCTTACAATCAATATTTAGCATACATGTGTTCTACGGGATTGCAGAAGTAAGTGGATAGTGTGGAATAGTGTGGATACCCACGTAGCCACTTATCCTTTCATTTACATTACAGTGTTAAATTATGAAAATGAAAATGGCGGCAATAAGAAAGAGAGAATCTACTGAAGAATAAGAGATACATAGATTTTTGGCCTCAAGTAGATATTTTATGCGCTTGCTCCACCTTTACCGATGGTCCATAGAATATCGGCACAGATTAATAAATAGTTACTTCGTAACTATCGGGCTTCTTTATAATAGGGAATTCCCTGTTTATTTAAAGGTCAAAGTTCCCAGTATCATTCGCTTATTTAATAGAAAAAAGATTTAAAACAATAGTGAAAAGGTAATACTTACAATTTTTTTCTGTTCCGCCTATAAATGTTTTGAAATTACAATTTTAGTGTTTCCTATTGTTTTTTTATGACCCATTTGCTGCTTTTTGCTTTACTCAGTTTGGCAATACTGGTTTCATTATTACTTACTAGCTTCCGCCCGCGGTTTCACCGGCGTGGTTCCCGTTCCCGTGGGAATACCGGGATAAAAAGTAGCCTATGTTACTCTCCGTCCTTTCAAATACTTATATTCTATGCCGAAAATCAATTATTCGATTAGTTGCTTAGTTAGGGCGTGAGGACAAACAAACACACTTTCGCATTTTATCTTTACTTATATTATAAAGAGGAAAGATTTATATTTTTATATGTAACGAATAAACTCAAAAACTACTGGACTGATTTTGACGAAATTTGGTATAGGGAATCCTTAGACCCCAAGTAGTAACATAGGCTATAAATGATCCCAAAATTCCCACGGGAACGGGAACCACGCCGGTGAAACGCGCCCGGCCTCTAGTAATATAGAAAGAAAGAAAGAGAGAAAGAAACACACACACCACACAAAACAAAGGCATAATTAAAAATAAAAAACAATGAAATTTGTCTCAAAACGGTCACGACTCAGCATAATGCGTGGTAACGACCAGCGCTGATCTTCCGTCGTGACCGGTTTGACCATCCGATACGGAATATTCCAATCCGATACAGAATATTAGTTAGAAATTAGGATTTCAGTAAACAATTTTAATTCGACATTTGCTAACAGGACATCGGTATCCATCAACTATAATATGTATTGTGTGTGTTTCATAACTCGGGGCCTGTAGGGTTAATGGTGGTTTATGGTAGGTATAAGTATAGATCATCTAGATAAAGGCATAAACTTTTGTATCTAGCATAATGTTTACAAAAGAGATATTTTTTATTTTTTATCCCATCTTGGTATAACAGGCATACCTATTAAAAAAAAAGTATTTGGCATTGTTACATTATGATTAATAGAAATCAATCGTACATTCGATTCAGCATTTCATCATGTCCACCAAAAATCAATGCATATGATGGCGCATGGCGGTTCACGATCCATCATAGGAGCAAAATGATATACAGAAACTTCATATTTAAACATCTCAATCCATTTCTCTAGTTCACGATTGAATACAGTGGTAGCGAGAAAATGTAAGGAAATAGATGGTTGTCGATTTTTCACAACATACTCAATATATTAATGTCGATTTCACCAACTGTCGATTAGATAATCCATGTTTTAAACATCGTCATCCCTTGAAACGCCAACAAATGTCTGTCATATGTATAAGTTATCCAGAACTTATATATTGGTGGTGAAACCATACATTAAAAAGCCACCTAATTATAGTCTGATTTTTAATTCGACGGAATTCTGACAGCTATCGTTTTTTTGTCATCTAAGCACAAACCTTTTTCGTCATGTACAATAGCAATAATAAATGGTAAATTTTCCGTATTGATTGTTGTAACTTCAATAATTTGATATTAGAAATTGATTACTGTTTTGAAAATCATAAGTAAATTTTTAAGCTCTAGTTTTTCTTATCGAATCTTTAAAGTTCAAAAGTTTTTTTTATTTCACGTATTTTCCTCTCAAATGCGTTCGGTTTTGACGGGACACACTTCTGAACTGTCAGAATTGCGTCAAATTAAAAATCAGACACATTAATATTTCAATGAGCTGATAGTTAATTAAAAAAGTTCGCCTAATTATTTACCAAAAAGTTTGTATACCAAATGAACTGGCCACAAAAACTTACACCCAAAGCCATGATATAGTGAACCTAGAGTTACTAAAACTATTTTCTTATCTCTGGTAATAAAAGCAGTGGTTCATAATTAAGAAAGTTAGGGCACAGCTGGCCCGAGAGCTTTTAACAAATAAACAGTGGAGCCAAAAAAGTTTCACTATTTCATATGAGTTGTTGCTCCATAAATTCTGGTCTCGCCACAAATACGACAACATACAGAGAAACTCGGAAAAAATAAAAACGTTAAAGCTGAATTTTATATGACAACGTATGGCTGAATGGTAATGATATATGGGTTTTTGTGAACTGCATACATGTGAAAATGCTATTATGTATACTCGTGGTAAACACTTTTCATTCATATTTTTTTTTTTTTTTTTTTTCAAACGCATTTGAAGCCATTATTATAAGCTAGCTATTAGTTTTTAGTCATAATTGAAGTTTACGTACCTAGTAATCTATACTTATCTATACTTATATTATAAAGCTGAAGATTTTGTTTGTTTGAACGCGCTAATCTCAGGAACTACTGGACCGATTTAGAAAATTCTTAGACCATTAGAAAGCTACATTTCTCCCGAGTGACATAGGTTATAATTTATCCCGATATTCCCACGGGAACGGGCACCACGCGGGTAAAAGGATCCGGTAGTTATAAATAAAATTCAAGTAGAAATTATCGGAAAATACAATATTAAGCGTAATCTCAGTTCACATATGTTTTTCTTTTCGAGTCATGGCTTTTATTCGATTTTTGGATGGGTTTTAACGGCTCTGGCTTTTAGGGCCTTTATCCATTTCGAAGCTACAATTTCAGAAGCTACAAATACACGTGTATCTATGTCTGTCCTTTGTTTTATTTATTTCAGGCCGAAGCTTGAAAATGTTTTTAAAAGCAAATCGAAATATGTCAAAAGCATGGCTGCATGGATATTGTTTTTTTTTTACTTATAAGCAGCCGCATTTTGAAGGTTGAATAATATTCGTAAAATCTAACGTTCTCGATACCGACATGATACAGTATCGTTTTTTTAGTCGCATCATTGAGTTTTTATGATCACTGAAGTCGACGTATTTGCTTTACGAGCAAATGTTGTTTTTTCTTTTATCAGTAGAATTGTGATGGTTTGGAAGTTTGTTACGTGTACGTTGATGTAATATTCGTGAATGTCATGTCAATAGTATCCATTATATACTGCACGCGATTTCGTTTTTCTTTAGGTACTTTCTATAGGTACAAATTTTTAGGAAGATTTATTTAGAAAAGTAATAGATTTAAAAAAAAAAAAACGTTTATATTTCAATAAATAATAGACCATCAATAGGTTCTTAATTTGAATAATAAATTATTACTATTTACTCATTAGTTTCCAAATAAACGTTTCCGAAAATAACTTTACTGGACGTTCCCCGATTGTACGTACCTATACTACTCATGTAATGTTCCAAATAATAATTCGTTTCTTCAGATCAATTTTGGATACAGATATCAAATTTTTTTTATTCATTATTTTTTGATATACAATTCTGTTAAAGTGTAAGGATAATATGAATATTGTTTTTATAGGAAAAAGTGACAGACTAATTAACTTGTGTATTTTGACTTTGGTGACTTTTAGTGAATGGTATTAGAAATCTATTCATCTAAAGTAGGAGGTACAATTTAAAGATTTATAATTTAATGAGAATAGTTAGTAGTTTATTATGTACTTTAGCATAAAAAAATAAAGCAATAATCACAATTTTTTAAACAATTATAAAACAAAATTGCCGCCTTATTCACAAACCTTCGGACACATTCCGACAGCGGAATGTATGTATTTGTCACTGTCACTCACTTCAAAATAGAGAAATACAAAGCATAGATTTCTAATCCGATTCCGTGTCCGATGGTTGTGAATCAGCCTACGGGTATAAACTGTTAAATAAAATATTTACTAACATCTGTTTTCCAAGTCAGTTGTAAAGCAAAACCACTGTAAGAAAACTTTATTTTAATAAAATGTACCGTCATCAGCCATTTTGAATGTCCCTACTGCTGGGGCACTGGCCTTCCTTGTAGATGGATAAGGAGAACGGGCCATGACCCACCATCACGCAGGCCCAATGCGGATCGACTGCAAATGCAGCCGGGACCAACGGCTTAACGTGCTTTTCGAAGCACAGAGGAGCTCGAGACAGTACATTTTTGGTCACCCATCCCGTGACATTCCATTGCGAAAAGCATTAGCAGGACGAGCGCGTGAACCACTGCGCTACGAACTCCTCATGTCAATAAAATGTATAAGCCCCCGAAACAAGGTCTTTATCCGAATACTCCTGGAGTGCAGAGATATGGAACACGCAAACGAGTGCAGACACAGTTGGTTATTACTACCATAAAATATAAATTTCGCCTGTGTAAGTTTGGTATAGAGGAGACAAGAGTCGTAAGAGGGCAGAGACAAATAACATACAATGTGATATATTTGAGGGAATACGAAAAAAAATCAAAATCATGTTTAAGTGTTAACAATACTTTCAATGGGTCCGATTGCGAGTCTCTCTGAACCTAAATAATAACGGACTATAATTTTAGAAATTTATTCCATGGTGACTACCTACGGTATACGGATCATTTCGCACTTAATTTTGTGTACTGCATGCTAAGAGCGCTTGTAAACGTCCGTTTTTTAGACCGGACGACGGACCGTCAAAAATATGATGTCTATGTAAACACATAATTTTTTTACCCGATGGATATAAGCTTGAGTTGCCGTCTATATGCGCTAGTTGTAAACTGGTTGTCACACGTGTGAAATGTCGAATAATAAGAAAAAATACTCGTATTGGCCTACTATTTGTACAAGAAGAAACAAAAAGAAAGAGAAAAACGTAAGAGGTCACCGTGGGTGCATCCTTTATTATTGGAAAGGGAAGAATATAGTGCATTTCATACTCTTTTTACGAAGTTGAAAGAAGATAAAACTATATTTTTTATTTTTTTTCGGATGAAAAAAAAACCTTTCAACTTTTATTAACAGCCATATGATAACATTTTTTAAGACCGCAGGTAGACGGCACTCAATTCACAGAAAACCGGCTATACGTCCGGCAGCGTTAACACGCACCACATACACTGGCGTGGATGACCGCTCTTTCTTACGCCGGACCGGTGTCCGTCGCGCCGAGGGGAGACGGAGCTGCATCCGGCGAAAATTGTTCGCCGGACCGATGTTCGACGCGTGTACAAACGTTCATTGTAGCCCATACAACACTGTAAGTCCGGGAAAAAAACCAGTCCGATGTCCGGTGAAAAAAACGGACGTTTACAAGCGCTCTTACTGCTATTCCGATTCTGACAGTTTGACAGTTGGGCGGCATTAAATGAACTTAGGCGTTGTAATTTACGTCCGCCCTTATTGTAGTACATAGACATAAATGAAATTTCTTCACAAAATTGTAAAAAATGTTTTCTTATAACTGGGCCGGGCCACCATTCAAAGAACAAAAGTAAAGAACCTCAACGCATCCGCAATTAGTTCGAATTTAATATATAATGTGAAATAACATGATTTCACATGACATAACAAATAGTATAGTTATACATCAAATAATAATTAAAAAAAAGCAATCAAGTTTAATTAAGCAAGATACTCTTGTAATATAATATATCCAGAGGATCCGGCCGTGTGTACCCACTTGTAGTTCGTAAGCTAACATATTTGTAATCGAGCCAATATAAGAGATAGTGGAATAAAAAAGTATAGTAGGTACTTACCTTAATTTCAGAATGTGTTAGACAGAATGTTCATAAGATTAAACAAGTTTATACTTTTTTAATATTTCGAGCTAACTTGGATGGATACCGGTGCTTGGTAAAACCTAAAAAGGTTTATATAGCACTGTAGAGGTAAGAAAACCAATTAATTGTCTTAATTTAACTGTGTGATAATTTTTAAATAGATAAATATTGGAAAAAATTAACTCGGCCACAAGTATTTTTTTCCAATATTTATCTATTTAAAAATTATCATAAGTATAAAAAACTTCTCCATAAAAAAAATTAAAAAATTATAAACAAACTTTGCCTTCGTTGTATACGGTGTAACCTAATCTACCCTAACATTTTTGGTATGCTGTTCTTTTTCCATACGTAGCTTTTGCCTTCCGGGACATGGCTGATCACATGACCTTTTAACTTTATGTTGTTCGAATTGAATGAATGTTTTTTGTGATAAAATATACTAGAAAAAAGCTATTTATCTCATGTCATGTGTATGTTTTTTTTAGTAAAACCTATTTGTCTGTGTCCATCTTCATTCATCTGTGTTTTTACGATTTCTGTCGGTTATTCAAACCCGGGTGGATTCGAGCCAAACAATTTTGGTTTATTAGCCAACAGACACCTCATTTTGTGTGTAATAAACTAATCCGTAATAATATTACAAATAAGAATATGAGTCTTACACCACAACCTGATTTAATTAAGTAATCAAAAATTATGCAGTAGCAGAACTAGGAAGTTATTTCGACATCCAACTATACTAGCACAGCGTGCAGCGTTAAGAAGAGACTGTGTTGTACAGTATTAAGTATTGACAAAAATCACGTAGTGTGCTCTGTATGCTTGTAAGTAAGATAAGACAGCCAGCTCCTCAGTGATTGGGGATTCTGGGAGAAGCTCTGTTCCATCTTCAGCCTTAACAATTTTTAACATCAGGTATGATGAAGGCAAAAAGTAAAGATAGTTACATTTAAAATTGAGAAAATAAAACAGGCGATCGTTCGATTGTTTCCGTACAAATTCTTATTAGCACATTGGACATAGTATAAAATAATTTATCGTTTCTAACTTTTTCTAAAGTCTTAAACTTAACTACCTTAAAATACAACGGTGTTGAAATACCCTATTCGAATAAAGTTAAGGACCTGGGCTTAACAATCGACTCATGCCTCTCCTGGACAGCTCATATTGACGATGTCTCGATGAAAGTAACCAACGCCCTTAGAGCTCTTTATAGGTTTAAGTTCTTTCTCCCGTCCAGTACTAAGATTATGCTAATTCAGGCTCTTGTCCTCCCTATTGTTGATTACGCTGATATCTGCAGCACAGATTTGAATGAGGACCTTCTCAGTAAGTTGGATCGACTTCTCAACAACTGCGTCCGTTTCATATATGGGTTACGAAAGTATGACCATGTCGACCACTACCGTCAGCAACTCAAATGGCTTCCTATCCGAGAGCGTAGGAACCTTCGCGTTGTGTGTACTCTCTATAACATTCTATTCGATCCACTTACCCCAGAATACCTGAAATCCAGGTTTCAGTTTCTGGGTGACTCTCATCAACGTGATCTTCGCTCTAGCAGCAATCTTCTTTTAAAAATTCCTTCCCATTCCTTCGTCTCCTATTTATTTTCTCTTTCGGCAGTACGACTCTGGAACGCTTTGCCTCTTAGCATACGTAGTGCCTCCAGTAAGATCGCTTTTAAGAGATTGGCCCGAGAACATTACTTTAGTTCTGTACTTTAGCTTCGTCATCTCTGATTAGTATTAAGTTATGTTGTGATATTATTTATATATGTATATATGTGTTATATAAACGTGGCTTTAAGTTTAGTAGGTACATATGTGTAATGTATTCAATATTGTTTATTTTAAAATCAGTTATTTTTATTGCCGCCTAGATATCTCTTACATCCTTTCCGGTTGACTGGTAGAGAATGCCTAAGGGCATTAAGTCCGCCATTTGCTGTATATGTGCAATAAAGTTTAAATAAATAAATAAATACCCTGTAAATGCCAAACTAAACCCTATTTGATAAAATAATGTCGTTTGCTATCTTGGATCCTATATTTAAGCTAAGCATACTGTACCTAAGTTCATGTTTATGTATTCTTCTTCAAATGGGTTATGGTGAAAATAAATCTATTATGAAACTACCACATCTAATAAAACTTTAAACCGTAGTCTTGACAAGGTTTAATAATAATATTCTAAGTCTTAATCCTTCGCAGACAAATATTATTACCATGCAAAGACCGAACCTAGACAAACATTTTGCAGATATGAATGGGCTTAACATTAAGTTTACCACTACAAGTGTAAGTAAGCAGATGAAATAACAAGAGTTAACCAATAATCCCTTGGAGATTGCTAAATTAATATCGACTTAGCTAACTAAATGGATGACGGGGACAAAAACATTGCTGTAGTTTTTGCTAACACTCCAGTTGTGCCCGCAGTAGAGATGTTATAAAGGTGTATTCGGATATCGATAATTTTAGGATCCCGTTAGAATAAAGCGTTAGAAACAAAGTTCAATATTTAATTAGAGGATTGTACGTTATTGCAAACAAATGTGAATGTCTAAGTAGCTACAAGAGTTTTAACTAATAATCCAGTGAGATTGCTAAATTAATCTTGACTTAGCTCGAGGACAAAAACATTGAGACGCCGCTAGTTTTTGCTAATACTCCAGTTGTGCCTGCACCGTTAGATAAGTCTACAAGAGTTAACCAATAATCAGAAGAAGATTGCTAAATTTATCTCGACTTAGCTAACTTTATGGTTGACGAATACAAAAACATCAAGACGCCGCTAGTTTTTGCTAACACTCCAGATACGCAGTAGAGATGTTTTAAAGGTGGATATCGATAATTTTTGGTACCCCGTTAGAATAAAGCGTTAAAAACAAAATTCAAAGTTGAATTTGAGGTTTTCAGGTTATTGCAAACAATTGTGAATGTCTAAGAAGTCTTCAAGAGTTTTAACCAATACGCCAGCTAGATTGCATTAATCTTGACTTAGCTCGAGGACAAAAACATTGAGACGCCGCGCCGCTTGTTTTTGCTAATACTCCAGTTGTGCCTGCAGTAGAGATGTTCTTGAGGTCTATTCAGATATTAATAATGTTGGCATCTCGTTAGAATAAATTATTAAAAGCTAAATTCGAATTTGAGGTTTCTATGTTGTTGCAATCACTTGTGAATGACAAAGAAGCTACAAGAGTTAACTAATAATCCGTGGGAGATACTAAATTAATATCGACTTAGCTAAATTAATGGATAACAAGGACAAAAACATCGAGAAGCCGCTAGTTTTTGCTAACACTCCAGATATGTTTGCAATAGAGATGTTCTTAAGGTGCATTCGGATATTGATGGGCCGCATTTTGAGACATACCAACTGCTTCAAATTAATTATGATGGGCAAAATATGTAGAAAGCCAAAGTCTCGTTAGTAGACGGAAGAAATATTGGCTTAGAAACATACGATAATGGACCGGAATCACCAGGGTGGAAGAACTGTTCCGAATAGCAAGGGACAAGGACAAATTCGGCAAGCTGACGGAAAACCTCCATTATAGAAGTGCCACCATATGAAGACTTCAAATACTGTTTTCTTATTTTCAAAAAGTTTTAAAGGAGAAACCAGAAACAATTCGCAATCATGATATTTATGTTGTCTAAACTGAATTAATCAATTTGTTTTGGTACAAAAATAACAATTATAGAGCACTCAGTGAATTTTTATCGATGGCTTGAGCGCAACTCTACCACTGTATATTATTTTGCGTGGAGAGTTTTATGCTATTGTCATAGATTAAGTCACTTTGAATGTTGTGTTCCGTAAAAAAATCATTTTCTCTTCTGTACCCCTATTACGAGTTTGCTTAACATGACATTTACAGGACTCGTGAGCGTAGACTATCGGATACACTGCTCATGTCGGTAAAGCAGTCGCTAAGTGTGAAAGAGACAGAGCTACATTTTACGTTAACGTTTACTGTAAAGTCAAGTTTGCCAAACTCATAATAAGCCTACTGGTTTTGGTTCAATTAGTTGTTCTCTTCGAGATTTTTGTAAAGAGATCTATGTAATATATTTATTTCAATGGGTAACGCTTACATATAAAGTTTAATAGCATAGCATAAATGTTATTGATTTTCAAGGAGTACTGATCTCGTTAAAATAGAATAAAAAAGTATATTCAAATAAGTCTTTATTCAAAAACATTCGTAAGATAGTGATTTTTGTTTTGATATTGACCCAAAACATTTTGACGTTTCTTTAATAACATTTTGAGCGGACACTGGACTCTTAATAAAATTTAAAAGTAACATTTTATGCCATATCTCTTTTCCTTTCCACAAACAAATCTAATTACCTAGTCCACAAGCTATCGAAAAAAAAATCTTTCAGAAACATTTCCGAAACCTCATTAGAGGTATGAAAATAACCACTGAAACGAATTCAACATTTTTCGCCTGTAATTAACTACTCTCTTTGCGTTGAGAAGTTTCAGAAATGTAGTTAAACTTTATCAAAGACTTGGATTTACTTCGGTGATGTTAAGTAAGTAAGAACTTTGTTATAAGTTAATAATGACATGTCAAGTTTATTACCACTAAGTTATTAAGATGGAAAGGTGCAATATAAGTAAACTGAGAAATCATGTGCAAGGTGGATTTTGAATTTAGCCGCGTTTTCATGGCAACGAGCTTGAATGCGAGGTCACACTTCTTTTAGTAAATGATATGTTGGTGAACCAAGGATTTACAGAACAAAGTGCTCATGCTTTGCTGATTATAAAAATCGCATGCAAATACTGATTGGTAAATTACAAATTACAAATGTCAGACAAATACTAAGCTTAGTAAGTTTTGGTGCTAGGCCTACGGTACTAAATGCGTGATAGTTAATACGCTCCTTCAAACCTTTTTCTTGAGTCTGTCGTTCTTATCGATAGAAGTTGAAAGAAATAAAGAAAGAAAACAATTTATTCGGTTAACATATTTAGTTAGGTAACACAAAAAAACAATAATTAACAAATAAACAACATAATAGCCGAAATGGACTCCAACCTCAGCTTCTGTCACATAAATGTGACGCTGATTTTCGAGGCATTTCCCGAAGCGCACCTAAATTATTCCTTAAAGCGCATTTATAGGAAAGGTCATGAAGGAAACGTAATATCGTCAGAAGCTATAATTGATGGTGTTACGAATACTTATTAAATTTTAGTTGAAAGAACCAGGGGAGCCTAAGTAACCAGGAGTTATTTTAGATGTTTTGAGAAGTTCTGATTTTATATTAATTTTATATTTTTTATATAATAGGCAGCGGCTTTTCAAATAAGTAGAATAACTCCTGGTTAGTTATGCTGCCCTGGTACTTTTTGTTCAATATTTTGATATCTTACGTAGTGTAAAACGGGCAGTAGGTTTTTCTATACAAAATAGTTTTAACTTCAAAATTGACCCAAACGTCACTAATTCATAATTTTTGCAAATCCTAAAAAAATACGTGCATTACTTGTTAATCATTATTTTCAGTTAGCCCATCACTATTCAAAATTTGAACATAGGTGTGCTACGAGGAATACCTTTGATTATCAGGCGGAGACATAGAGTAGCTAGAGTGTCAAAGTGTTCCAGTATGTCTGTAACAATACACACTACTTGTTTGTAACACCACTGAACTAAGTTTCGACAGAACATAAGAACAATTGTAACGATATTATCTAATACGAAATTTAATAAGACATGTTTGCACCCAGAAGAATAGCACAAAACCCAAGTTTCAATTAACAACGTACGTAGTTGGACAAAAATATTTCGATACTTGACTGATTATAGGTTTTATTCCAAACCGATAGAGTTTACTTTAATGAGAACATTGGATAGCAATAAAGAAAATAGGAAACAACCGTTATTAACTATGAAGGCGACAAATGGATAATAATAAAGCACGCGCAGTGTTGAACATTTGTACGGTCGGCAGATAAGTTTTGATGCGATTAAATAATATAGAAATTAGAAAATAAATGTAAAGCAAGTTTTGCTATTGCTCAAACGATAAATTCCCGTTAAGTAATTCAAAAACCGTAGAAGAAAATATTAATTAGGCACACAAATAGTTCATAGCTTGGAATAAAACAGGATAGATTTTATAGGATAAGTACTCCCATACTTAACTGTGAGTGAAAAAGAATGTGCCAGCGCTTATCAGAATGTTTTTTTACATACCTAGGTTGTTCCGAAGATTGACATCCACAGAATAAATACAACATCTTTCATGAAACTATTTTGAATTGACGGCTAAATAATAAAAAAACACAAACCTTTGTGCAAATCACTGGCCACTTATGTGTAGTTTTTTATTTATTTATGTTTAAAGATTTTCTGTCACTCTTCTTTTGTTTGCAACAATGGACGTCTCGCGGGAAGCTATTCGTGCTATGGTTTTCTATTATTATAATCGAGGGTTATTCTTCAAGGAATCTGAAAAAAGTTTACAAGCTGCAATTGTTGCTAACGCAAGAGCATACTCCCTTGAGAGTATGCTCCTGCGTTAGCAACAATTACTTATTGGTTTCGTGAATTTAAACCTGGTCGAGATAACTTAAACGATGACCTCGGACCCTGCTGACCACCAACTGCAGTAACTCATGAAAACGTCATCAGGGTAGAGTGTATATTGCGAGAGAATAGACATATTTACACATCGAGAGATACAGGATGAACTTAACATTGGATCACAGGCAGTTTCCACCATCCTGCATGAACACCTTAAAGTTAGGAAGCTTGCTTCGCGATGGATACCTGATTCTCTCACCGATGAGCAAAAATGCCGTCGTGTTGAATGGTGCAAATTTATGTTAGAAAAGTTCGAAGGAGGAACTTCACAAAACGTATCCTACCTTCTTACAACTGACGAATCATGGATATATAGCTACGATCCTCTCACGAAGCAGCAATCCATGCAATGGGTGTTTGAAGAGGAATAAAAAAATTATAGCGGTTTTTTTTCGACGCAGTGGACCAGTAGCAGTAATTCCGCTAGAACAGTTACTAGTAAATGGTATAGCGAAGTTTGTCTGCCTCAAGCTTTCGGGGAGTTGGATACCGAGCGCTCAAGAAGTGGCGTGGCATTCTTTTTCACCAAGATAACGCGCCCGCTCACACACTTTATTTATTTCCCACTGTAAAAAAATGCTTCGTGGGTGAAAATTTAACACTGCAGACGAGGCTGTCGAAGAATTTCGGCGATTATTTGCAGCAATACACGTTTTTCAAATGTTTAAAAAGCTGGTTGCGCATTGGTATTGGAGGGGTATATTTTGAAAAGCTGTAAATAAACTTTTTTTTAATTCCAACTATTTTTCATTTCACTAACTATTTTTGGAACAGCTCACGTATTTTACTCTCAAACTGCACTTTGATCTCAATCTGCAAGGGATCTATGGTTGAGTGTATCGGCCAACCACGCCGGCGTTCCCGTGGGAATATCGGGATAAACAGTAGCCTTTGTTTTGATTCAGGATTGTTTTGATTGATTTCAGATCTTTTCTGTCTTTGTACCAAATTTCATTCAAATCAGTTCAGTAGTTTTTGCGCGAAGGAGCAACAAACATCCAAATTTGACACTTAGCAAACTTTCGACTTTATAATATTAAGTGAGAAAGATAAGATGTTTGATACTTTTTATTTCGACATTCCCGAGGGATAATAATCACTGGCGGTCATTATTAAAAAAAAAACTGAAAATTTTGTTGCTATCCGTACTTGCTTCGCAAGCATGACGCCCGTATGGCGTCATGCCGCAAATTGTATGAAGCCTGGATGCTGTCGATGTAGTAATGAACGTACATACATGTACATCCCATATTACATATTCCTCATATTGAGTTAGACACGCTCTGATAAAAACTGGAGGCGGTTTTATTATGTAAGGACGCGTTTTATTCACTACGGTGACTTTTAGTAATACCTTTAACGGATAGATAACGGTAACTTTATACAGAACCAGTGTCAGCTCTCACCCGCAAAAAAACTATAACGAAACAACACATTGGGTACAGGATCCAGTTGTTGCCACTCGAAGCCCCGGTTTTGGCCACTATAATAATATAATCCTTATTTAGATACCTGCTCTGATTGAAAGGTAACTTAAGCCTAAGTTTATGCCTATCTTATATAATCCTATCTTTATTATATTATTTATTATGTTTATTATATCTTAGTGATGATCAGAACTAAACATATGTTTATCACATGAATATTTATCCCAAATAAGGACAATTTCATTGGGTCTTCCAGAATGTGTGAAATCCATGTTCCATGCTGCTTTCGGGACCGTCAAAAAAACAAAAATAAAACCAAACATGTTAAAAAAAAAACTGACTACTCGTTTTATTGAAAGCCCTAAGGTACCCCATTTATTTTCCAATAAAACTTTCCACGGGTATATTTTAATCTCGAGATGTAACAAAACTATTGAGGTCCCTTCCCTTCCCACAGAATGGTAATATAAATCATCCAATACCCTTTTTTGAGTGTCAACCTTTACTTATATTCGTAACAAATCATTTTTATTACTCTGAGGTATCGGAATTTATGTAACTGAAATTATTTGGACCATTAGTTTATTATGACATGGACTATTACTACTTCATTATTTGCTAACAAGACACCGGTGTTAAGAGAACAATGGAATAGGTATCTATTGTGTCTTAAAATCCGGGGTCTGAGAGGTTAAATAGTAAATCATTTGATATTTTTTGAAAAAATATTGAAAAATATCAACTTGGCCACAAGTGAATTCTCAGACACAACCTTTAGAAATCCGGTCCAATGCCAACCCTGAGCTACCGAGACATGCGGACTACCGTCGAAATTCTCCAATACTTTTATAATTTCTTTTAATACTGTAGGCCAGCGTTGTCACATCAATGCTAGGAACATTCTTGTATTCGAAAGAAACATCTTTTCAGATGTTTAACGATCGATTAAGATGCAACAGCCAATAATTTATGATCCTTGAGTTTTTGCACTTTTCAATGCTATTTTTATTATGATCCCATCTGAGAATTCACTTGTGGCCGAGTGCAAAATTCAAGGATCATAAAATAATTAATATCATTATAATTATTGACTAGCTTTGTGTGAAAAAGGTGTATTTATAACTATTTTGTTTCCAGACAACAAATAGATTCAACCAATGCAAAATGTAGCGTCGTTGAGGTGCGAACCTTTGAGTGTGATGTTTATGCCTATTATTATTATGTTTACTGTCAATCTGCACCTTTGATGATTTGCCAATCCTGTCATCTTATTTTCTTACCATGTTCTTCTATTTATAAAAACTTTATTCTAACAAAGTTGGAAATATAAACCTATAGTAAAGCCTCCGAACCACACGGAATTAGAGCATTATTCGAAAAAAGTAATAAATATATAGCAAACGTTTACACACATACAAATACGTACGTACGTATAAACCCGTAATAGAGCATTATTAAGTATTTCATATGAATAATAAATTATTCTTATCGAAAAAACGTTTCCAAAAAAACTAGGGAAGCTCCTCGATTATATTAACTTGCTAGAGTTTCTATAGTATTTGATAATTCCCAAGAAAAGCGAAATTCGTACTAAAGAAAAAGAAGAAAACATCAAAACAATCGAGTTGCCAGTTAAAAACGCGATCGTCAGAAAAAGTTTTTTTTTTATCATAAGCAACACCGTTCGATATCTGTGGTAAGTGGAACAAAAACTATTTCTTCCGAAAGTTATGGCAATAAAAGGCAATTTCAGTGGGGCAAATCCGGAATATTTGTAGCTGGCAATATTCTTTTTATCTGCGCGTTGGAGTGTGAATTTCTTGTGACAAAGGCTAAGAAAAGATATAATAATAATCGTGTGATGGAATTAAGACCGATATGTTGAGGATACGGTTCACTTCACTGGCTTGAGGGTGGATTCGGAAATTCGGAATTACAAGAGGGTCTCGTCACTTATATTATATATAAGAGTAGAAAGTATTTTTCCTCATATCGCGCATTTAATAATAAACCTATTTTTTTGATATTTAGTCAAAAAGTGAAATACTATATAAGCGTAAAGAAAAGGTACACACACAGACGTATCAAAAAACGAAACAAATAGATCAGAGGGAGAGAATATAAGAGAGCTTAGTTTTGACACCGTATTTAAAACTAGATTATATAAATGCCGGAATGAAAATATTTTTTATGACCTGAAAGAATTGTTAGACATAAAGTATAATTACAATTGTATAGACTAGCTGCATAGCATAATAACATTGTACACCTAATAATATAAGTTATTTGTGAGGTACTTGCTTTTATTTTGTTAACATCCTAATGTGACTACAATTAAGGCAATAAAGATTTATTTATTTTTATAGTAAATTTTGATATGTACCTAGTAAATGTCAAAAAAACTCTAAAAGAGCCATCTTCTGTATCTGTTAGACCACCTTTTTTAATTGTGTGTAGCAATAGTTGTTTAAATTTTTTTAAATTTATGTTTTCCTAAATTTTTATAATTTTCTAGTAAGTATTATAAAATATTCACAGTACGAAATTTTGTAGCTAATGGGAAAAAACTCTCTCACCAAATACTCACCGAAAACCTATCTGCGATTTATTGGAGCACAAAAAGTAGTACGTACGAGTAGGTGATCTACCTTTGAAACTCCGCAAGGATAACATAATGTTACAGTCCAAACTCTCTTATAAAATAAAATATATATATTAACTCCTCCCCCCTTCAACCAAACACACACAAACACACACTCAAACACACACACATAAACATAGCATTGTATGGTAATTCTAAGTTACTATTTATAATAATTAATTATCACATACCATTTGTTAGTTATTATAATGTAGTTATTAACGTAAATTATGTTCTGTATGTATTTATAGCACAAATAAATAAATAAATAAACTTACAAGCGATCAAAACCACTTATTGATAAAAAGGTTTCGTCCATTACTCATAAACACACAGAAAATGTGAGAAGACCTGCGTATCTTAGGTTAGGTTAGGGCATTGGCTAAACCACAGCGGGAGCGAGCGATGCAAGCATGCCATGACAGCAGCCGGCGAAGCAGCGACGAAGACCTATTGAAGCTAGTTCAAATAACGTCATTATTATTATTTGGAGGGGAACAACAGTCTCCCTAGCCGGAACCATTTCACCCATATATTCGGTGAGTTATCGCTTACCCACCGTCGTCGGACCCTCGAACCTTCCTGTGCGTTTGCAGTGCCAACAAACGCCCTTAGTCAAAAGCTCTTTTCTTGATTGTCATCGTACTGTAACATAGGTATTACGTTTCTTGTCTCGTTTCGTATAAACTTCCGAACACCTTCAATAATGGATAATGGCCCCGCTCCTACGTACTGACTGACACTTATTATAAGCTATATTTCTTGAATGACAGCGACAGCAGCCGTAAATTACGCGATATCTCACAGTTAGAGAAACTTGCCAAAGCCGTAAGTCATAATACAACTCTAAACTTTGGAGGTCAAAGGAGTTTATGATAATATGCTTTAGGGAACGTCAGAACAGTCGTTAATTAGCTATTGTCGTAACGGATATCCTACTAATGTGAAAGTATGTAAGTTTGTTTGTTACTCTTTTACGCTTAAACTACTGACAGATTTGGATGAAATCAAGCACAGTGATAGTAGATAGCCTGGATTAAAACATAGTTTTTTTATTATTCTGATATTTCCAAAGGAACGGGTACCACGCGGGCGGCCTCTAGTACACAATATAACCAAAGAGTTGGTGATAGATTAATCTAGTTTCAAAGATGTCAGCGTATAACTTATTTTGAATAAGTTTAAACTCGTAAGATCCTAATCAAAAATACCTAGTTCAACCACCTCTTTGGTGTGGTGGTAACAACACCGGTATTAGATCAAGAGGTTCCCTGGTTAGATTGTCAATGGGGACTTCTTCTTAGTCCAACAACATTCGAAAAAATCCGTCGTCGTGACGACCGATCCAAACGACTAATCGTACCGTATATAACTAACTAGTCTGGCCATAAGGTAAAGTAAAAAACTTTCGATTTAGAACGCTTTTATTCTGTCATGATCTTTGATTAATGTTCTGCCTTTCTATATATATATACTAGCTGTGCCCCGGGGCTTCGCTCCCGTGGAATTTCGGGATAAAAAAATAGATAGTAGCCGATTCTCAGACCTACTCAATACGCTCACAAAATTTCATGAGAATCGGTCAAGCCGTTTCGGAGGAGTATGGGAACGAAAACTGTGACACGAGAATTTTATATATTAGATATATATTTTATCGCAGTTAATGTTAAATTTTAGTAGGGTGTTAAAGAAAACAAAATTGCATTGATTGCCTTGGTTATAGTAGGTATAGACCCGTTAGACATTTTCAAAACGCTTCAGAAGCTAGGTATCAGCCGGATGTTTGTGTATCGTACTATCGATAGATGCACGAACTCTTCCTCTATCGAAGACCTGAAAAGATCGGGGAAAGATGCAACTTGGTCATCTTCCTGCATCAGTCAAATTCTCATTTTTGTGACAAAGGAGTGAAGACTTCAGCTAAAGTATATCATGAGACCGTCTTGGAGCGACCTGAAAAACTTTTGGCGATACATTTTTCATATATATTCCGTGGTCTTTCTAGCAAGACTCTGCGCCTGGTCATAAAGGAAGAAGCACAAAAGCCAGACTAGGAAACAATGGTCCAAATTTTAGGAGCGCTGAAGACTGGCCTTTATCAAGTAAATAACTGAACCCTTTGGACTACAAATTATGGTCAGTTTTAGAGGATGCTTGCTCTAAGCGACACCCAGGCAATAAGTCTTTTAAAAAATCTTAGAGTTTGCAGTGGCTAAATTCCCCATGGACGCCGTGCGTAAATCCATTGATTCGCTGGAGAGATTAAACCTTTGTTAAAGCCAAAGGCAATCATTGCAAATAAAACTGTTCCTAATTCATAGCCGACATCTATCGATAATATTGTTATCAATAAATATTAATATATAAGATAAAATAACAATACATAACTTCATGAAAATTAAACTGTATTTTCATTTGTAACAGAACCAATGGCTAGTGTTTTTTAAAGCAAAAATATTTCTTTAATTTTTGGTTTCTTTTTTCAATATTCTTAATTGAGCTATTTTGCTATTATGAAAACAATACTCAGAAGAGAGAGCTGTATTTATAACAGAGAGGGAAAGAAAACTGTACTGTTCCAGATCATGTACTTGATATTTCTCACAAGACAGAAATTATTTTTTCTCTAGAAACATCAATAACTTCTGAGGATATGTTTTCTTGATTACGTGCGAAAACTTTTTGCTTAGTTATTAATGCCTTAGAAATACAGCAAAATACTGTAGTTACTTTTATTTCTGTATTGGCTGAGAACATAAGGGCGTGATCTCAATGACAGCTATTGACTTTTAGGTAGTTGGCTAAGTAATAATATTTCTTTTTATTTATTTTTACTAATACTTCAGGTACTATCTTAATACCTATTTAAGGAATAGCTATAGCCTTAGGGATAGCAGAACTAAGGGAAGCATTACTACTTCCGTTAGTTCTGCTATCCCTAAGAAGTGATTTAGCTACTTATCTCGGAATCAGACAAATGATTTTTTTATTTAAAAATTAACTAGCTTGTAGCCCGCGTGGTTTTACCCGCGTGGTACTAAAGATAAAAAGTATAGTATAGTCCATGTTACTCTCTATGTATGTCAAAAATCAAGTCAGTTGGTTGCATAGTTAGGGTGTTAAGGAAGGACAAATAAACACACTTTCGCATTTATAATATTATTTAGGATAGGATTACTTTTGGCCTCATACTGGATCAAAGATTACGAGGAGACCGAAGATTGCTTCCTAGATGCCTAGCTGCCTGGAGTGAGCTTGCCTAGATGAAGCCTATTCACCCGAGCTTTAAATGTTAAAGGGCTGTAGGCTACCGGGAATACAGACGCGGGCAGGAAATTCCACTCTCTGACTGTGCGCATAATAAAAGATGAAAAGACGGGGAATATCACTAGGTAGGGGGTGATAGTCCGCAGAACGGCAGTACTCCCGATGGTAAAAAGAAGCTGGCGGGATGAGCTCATGCAGCTCAATAGCACACTCTCCGAAGTACAATCTATAGAACACCGACAATAAGGTAATGTAGGTGATGAATGTGTGTTATTTATTTACTAGTTAGTAGCACTCAGTGGAACCACGCCCTGAGTTACAAAAAATCGGGTGATTTTATTTTTCTTTGTGGATTTCCATGTAAAAGAATCATTTGTGGTAAAAAGCAAAGCTTCTAGAAAACATGTTGTTATGTTAGCACGCTAAGAACTAATTTACCACGAGAACTAATGGTGTTTTTATGTACTAAGCTGTTTCTACTCAGGTCATAATCAACAAAGAGCTTTTATGGTGTTTCGTCTTTAACTTTGTCCGCGTGAAATTCGGTTATATATTAACTTAATAATCTCTTAAAATTTCGAGACAAAAAGCAGTCTATTTCTTTATTCAAGGGCTAATCTATAAAATTTGAGTAAAAACCGGTACTTTTTATTATGAAATGCGAAAGCCTTGAAGATATTTTTCATTTAGTTATCTGAGGGCCGTCTGAGCAATTAGAGACTTTTTTGGATATCCTGATGTTTCGTAACCTTTCCAGGGGTCGTATTCACGAGTGACTGGCTACGTCTACCTTCGAAAAGTTAATGTTATAGTATACTATTTACATAATACAATTAGAATGCAAGAGGAAAGAACTCACAAAGGTACACAAACAAGTCAGCATCATGATATCAAGAGCTATGAGAACAACTCCCACGGCCGCCCTTGCAATGATCTAGGTTTTAGTCCAATAGACATCAAATTAAAAGAGAGCTACAGAACAGTGGGTCAAGCTGAAAAGCACAAATCTATGGAAAGAAAGACACAATGACAAAGTTCAAGTGAAATAGGCAAAAAGTACGAAGAAAACTTTTATATAATACTGACTAACAACGATCTAATAAATAAGGAAAGGATCTTCAACAAAAAGTACAGGATAAGCATCAGATCCCGAGAAGACTGGAAATTTGAACAAGACGATCTGGATAACACTGCAGTATGCTACATCAATGGGTCAAGAGAAGAATCAACTAAGCTGTCAGGAGCTGTAGTCTACATAGCTAAACCAGACACAAAAAGGGCCACTTTTAATATGATGAGGAAGCCTATGCATTGGCCAGAAAGGGGGCTGATGACCGTTCATTGGGCCTGAACCAAGACTGATCTCCCACTGAATCTCCAAGAACGTCATCGAGATCAGGACAATCAAAGAAACCAACCAAAGATAAATGAAAAGAAAGGACTGTAGACAGTCCAAGATCTTCATCAAATCAGTGGACAAGAAGAAAACCAGAGAGCTGCTGAAACTTAGTAGGAGTAGCATAAGAAGAAGAATAGTAGGAGTACTGTCAAGACACTGTCCACTAAATAGACCTGTCAGTGATCAAACGGACAGAAGATCCCATCTGTCCACAATGTAAAGAATAAGAAGAAACAAGCTACCATTTCATGGCAGAATGCCCAATGTACGCATCGTTGCGCTGGGAGCTCTTTGAAGCGGACTAGCTGAAGGAAGAGGATGTAAAGCAGTTAACGATAAATCAACTGAACAGGTACTGTAAGGGCACCGGTAGGTTGCAGAGTCGGACGCCGGTGAAATGGTTCCGGCTATGGAGACTGATCACCCGTCCGGCTTCATCCGTCCAGCCAAACGTACTCTCACGCCATAAATCTTCCATGGTTGACAGAGCATCAAAGGTGCATATTTGGAGTGTTTGTAAACATCACTCTCATAGCCACACCTCAAGACGACACATTTGGCATTGGTATAGTTACACAAAAAATAGCGTTTTCACCTTAATCGCTCCGAAGAGGAGGTTTTGTCATTCAGTTTCTGCGTAGAAAATCGCTTTTTGCGGCCTAGCGCTGTAAAGTACTTTTTTAATTTAATACCTAAAATATGTCATAATGCGTTCCGAATCGCATTATTGACTTTTTCGTTACATTTCATTCTTATTTTTTTTATTTATTTTAAATTACTTTGAATTAATTATAATACTCCGTTTTGGTTTTATTATATTATTTAAGTTCATTGAATCATAAAAACAATAACAATAAGATTAAACTATTTGTTATAATTTTTTTATATAAGGCTGGGTGAGATTTCACAACCTTTGATTGGAATTCGGAACGTGACATAAATCTTTATTTTTAAATCGTCTTTGCCTTGTACCTTATGTCAGTGTCAACATTTACGGAATCGTTTTTATTTTTATTTATAAGTAAAAATATATTCCTACTTTAAATAACTTTCAATCAACAATAATACTCCCTTTTTAATATTTTAGGTTTTTATATCATTAAAACAACGAAAATAAGGTACATTTAGATTAAACTTTATGTTTAAATAATTTTTTACCGGAAGTTGACCGCGGAAACAACCATAAAATGTTCCTAGCTGTTGTGAGGTGAAACATTGTGTGTTGCGCTCGGCAGAAAAATTTGTTTGGCTTCTTGTACCTTTGAAATCCTCGCTTCGCTTAGGATTCAATAGAGGTTACTCGCCGCTAAATAACAAACTTTCCAGCCTTGCATAATAAATAACCATTTTTATGTAACTATACCAATTAATATAATATACTAGCCTTCCGTCTGCGACTTCGTCCGTGAGGAATTAGGTTACAATACAACCCCGTTTTATTCCCTATCCAGTGGGAATATCAAAAAAATCTTTCTTAGTCCTCGCTTACATCGTTAAAGGATCCTGTATGAAAAATTTCAGCTTAATCGGTTCAGGCGTTTGGGTTGTGCGTTGTCTGTCAGTTAATCGCGGTATTGTTTTATTAGTAAATATTTATCGTAGTTCAATAATTGAACTGGGCGGTATCGTGGAACAATATCTACAATTTCTATTTTAGCCTATTTTAACAGCAAACCCAGAAATTGTACTTACTAAAGGAACGTCAATATTACCCGTAACATTCTAATCTGTATTGAAATTAATTAATCTTTTACGGTATAATTAAGGCGATTTCCTTTAGATAATTTACTGATAATGAACCTATTTATATGTAGGTTCGAATTTAATCTGTAAGATCCAAGATGGCCGACTCAAGCCTTTCACAGTCTAATTAATTTCGTATACAATGAAGAGACTGTCAAGATTTTGTCCGAGAATGTTTGATTAAAAGCTGTCATGTCTTTGCTGAGAAAATTGTTTTAGCCCTGTTTTAAATATAGCTTGTTAGTATAGAGCAACTTTGTAGTTTCATTTGTAATAATGTGCTTAAAGAAGGATAGATCGTTAATCACATTTTGAACTTTTAGACATTTGGATTGAATTACAATAGTGTTAATACAGGATTGCGTTTCGAAATATTATTTTCAGGCATTTAACGTTTGGTAGTCTGGCACTAATTTTGCAACCAATGCAAATTTACAGTTGAGGTAAGGCCATGAGTGTCACAAGTCAAAAGAATCTACTTATTTGCAAAGAACTGGGGGCCTACCGGCATCTCTTAGAGCAGTATTGTTTCAATCTTACCATGCTATTTAGCACTACAAAACTCATAAAATAAACTTGTTTTTTGACGGAAGTTTTGTGATGAGTCTTCGCTCAACCATCGCTTTCAAAGTGTGAAGTGTCAAAATATGACATCTTCAATAAAAACAAAACGCAAACAAAATGTTTTTATGACATGATGGTTTCTAGGATGGTGGTAGGCCCGCTGGTACACAAGATGTTTAATATTGTTTTTACATTCTAAGGTTTTTACACACTATTCAGTTAACAGATATTAACATGCAAAACTAAAAAAAAACATTGTCATATTAAACATTTTTCGTATTATCTTTCCTGGCTTTCTGGTCATTACTATTTTAGCTCCGGACTTAAAATGGTTAGGGATCTTGTAGTAAAGCCTAACACACTTGCTCGTACAGTAATGTTTTTTTCCATCTTTCAAGCTGCACAATTACTGGATATAAGTCGTGAAAGTACCTACTTACGTTTTCCTTATGTATTATTCATTTACGTAAAAGCACAAGGCGCTGGGCGTCGGTCGTAGATTAATATTAGTTTGCGTTGCATATTCGATCAGCATACTGCGGCCACGGCGTGACGTCACCGGTGTAACAGATGTCACTACACTGCAGCTGTTTAATGATGCATTTATTAAGAAAACAAACATGAATGTGGTGATGGAGTACGTGAGGTAAATTAGAGGAATATACTGAGTGAATAAGCGAGAATGAAAAACAAAATAAATACAAGAAAATTACAGAGTGACTACGAACGTGACGTGTGGCAAAAAGAAAAAAAACAATTAAATAAACTCATGACTATTACATAAGTGATCGTGTCGAGCGAGAAATACACTGTCCACTACTATAGAGGCTTTTTTACAACCAACTGGGCAGGCATTTGACCACCATCGTGCTTAGTAAATAGGATGTTGCCTAAGGTGTAACATGCTTGCCCAGGAAATGCTTATTCACTCTCGCCTTGAAGATACCAAGGTTGTAGGAATCAGGAATCGGGGAATACAGAAGCAGGTAGCACATTCCATTCGTTAGCGGTTCGCATTAGAAATGTGTCAGCAAAGAGCTTGGTACGGATCTCTGGAACGTCAACGACGTACGGGTGATACGCCAACCTGCGTCTGGTACCCCGATGGTGGAAAGGGGCTGGAGAAACAAGGTCGTGCAGTTCTCTCGCACACTCTCCAAAGTGTATCCTATAAAAGACCGATAAACACGCAACTTTGCGGCGGTGACTGAGGCTCTGAAGTCTGTTTGTGAGTTTTGTTATTTATTGTTCTGCCTGGGGCATATCATGGGGGCGGATATTTCCATTCTTTTAATGCACCCATTCCCCTAATATTCTATTAATTTATTTATTTCATTCTCTCTCCCAAGGTTGCCAGTAGGCAATTGCTATGTAATATAGCAATGAGGCCGCCGATTGTAATTTGTTCCGAATCTGTATGTTAAATCATGTTCAATATAGTTTTTATTATTATTATTAAGTATTATTGAAGGCCGTCTGACCATGGCGTATACAGGTAGTTTGGCATTAAAAGCACCTTACCGCGAACGTAGTAAGACTCGTTTTCCTAGCGCAAAAGTTAAGCTTTATATATCATTGACTGTAACATCGTAGCTTTGCAACTATTCGAAAATTTTTTTCGAGTTTGCATTCGTAGACGCTGTTATACAAAGACTTAGAATCACTCTACGACAAAGGCAAGTGGTACTTTCAAAACTGTTCGGGACGACGAAATGATAACTATATCGAATAGACTGAACAGAACTGTTGATAGTAGTTTGAATAATATTTTTTTCTAACTATCACATCATATATTTAGCATAAAATAAGTTTACTGATGTGTGTCAAATGTTTACTGAACATGTGTTATGGAATGCTATGATACAGTTTATACATATTATATAACCCACACACCGTCATTCAACATTTTACCAAATAAATTTATCATTCATAAGTTATTGATTATTTATGGTAAATTTTAAATTACAAAAATCATAAATTATTGATTATTATTTACTGATTATGATTGAGGAGCCCGTGGCGCAGTAGTGCGCGCGCTCGGCCTACGATTGTAGAAGTTAAGCAACTTTCGCAATGGTCGATCACATGATGGGTGACCCATAATTTACTATCTCGAGCTCCTCCGTGCTTCGGAATGCATTTTGCATTTGCAGTCATTAAATCCCACCAATCTGCATTGACCCTCGTGGTCATGACCTATTCTCCTTATCCATCCATAAGGAAGGCCAGTGCCCCAGCAGTGGGGACATTAAAATGGCTGATGACGAAGTTATCGATTAGCATTAATGCACAACTGCAGACGAAAAGCAGGGTCCAAGATATTAGATAATTCACGATATATCATTAGATAATGGACGAATACGGAGACATCAATATTTACCTTAGCAGAAGGCAGGTCCTGGGGGCCTACCGCAATCTCTTAGCGCAATATTGTTTCAATCTTACCATGCTATTTGTACTACGAATCTCTCAAAGTAAGCTTGTTTTTTGACGGAAGTTTAGTGACGTCTTCGCTTAATCATCGCTTCCAAAGTGGGAAGTGTGTCAAAATGTGTCAACTTCAACAAAAACAAAACGCAAACAAAACTTATGATGATGGTTTCTAATAGATGAAGGTAGACCCGCTGTTTTATTTTTACAAAAAGACGCGAAACAATCTCGTTTCAGTTTAGCTATGGTACTATCCTAACGCACGCACTTGCATAAAAATAGTACGTACATTCATAATTCTCTCCTGTAATATGAAAGTACATCTGTAAAATTCAGAAATAGTTTTATAGGTTCACAGTCACATATAAAATCCACGTTGAGTTTTAATTTATTCTTCGCAACAGAAACGTAGAGTAAACAATCGGATTATATATTTTAGACGTGATGTTCAAAATATTCCGAAGTTTCATTTAAATTTACTTTTATGAAGTGAAATTTTGGTAAAAAATGAATTGACAATTAAAGTCCTATATTTACTATTTTAAAGAAATAAGCATGAAATAAATATACCTGATTTCGAAAAAAGCTTTAACTGCCATGTTGCCAATATCAGAACCGACAAAATGTACATTACAAAAATAATAAAACCGCAAAATTGCTTGCAGTAAATTATTTGAAAATGAAAAACAAACATCCCTATCTTATCTGTTCAATAAATAATTTATTTATTCAGTAAAGTGAATTGTGTCAAAATACGTCAACAAAGCAAAAATATTGACGAATACAAGCACGGCGTGATTGTATTCGTCAATATTTCACGTGCAGATTTACGACGGAAATTAATAACCTATCTGTAGATATCTGAGCTAGTTGCCTAGGACACTGGTTCCGTTACCTAGTAACCGTTGTTGGTCATATTAGCAAAAATATTCAAGGAAAGTATCTATAGCCCTATCAATATCTAGAGATAGGTTATTAATTTCGGGCGTTAGAGTACAAGTGTATAAAGATCACTTTCATAGCCATACTTCAACGACGCCACAGTAGGGTTTAAGTTATTGTCCGGACTAATAGTGTCAGGCTGCCCGCCCACCGCCTGTAGAGTTTTCAAATATGTTCTATCCGTTGTAAGCTTTTACTATCAGCCCCCTTACTCAGGACGGAATCGAGTTCACATTACGCTCAAATCAACGTCACGGTTTCCATAATACCGTTTTGGCATTTCTTCGATCATGATGTGAGCTAGTAACCCCTCTGCTCTGGAATGCTAGCAGCTTGCGCAGTCTATGTTTTAATTTGATTTAAGTCTAGCACGGGAGCTAGTAGTCATTAAATGTTAATTTTAAATTCATAGAAAGGACACAGTTCATCATTCTTGACTATTATCCGAGGCTTACAAATTATTAAAAACACAACAACTGTGAAAGCAGCTTTTGAATATCCTTGTTGATGTTCATTGCTAGTTAAGGTCGCTGCAAACGTAACGTGTTATATCCCGGACGGGACGGAACGTGGAGAATTGGAAATATTTTTTCCATAAAAAATGTGCACCAAACCCATACATCACGGATGCACGACAACGTGGCATTTTTTATGAAACGACACTTTACGTCCCGTCCCATCCGGGATAAAACACGTTATGTATGCGACCTTTAATCCTTTAATCTTCACTTGGCTTGTCACTAGTCACTACCAACTACGATACCATAATCTAAACAAGGGTTTTCAGTTATAAACAATTTATTGGTACGAGAATAGCAGTTGACGGAATCACCGGGAACTATTATATAAAAATATTTCTTGAAATATGCCAATAAATAGTTTTCAAGGAAATCATCTGGTTTTACGTAAACCAAACCAATAAACCAATACGCACTGGAGATTTATTTCTGGATCTCGTCTACGTTTGTGTGTGAAATATTTTAGTTCTGTTTACGTTAAATAGATGGAATGTAGGATGGAGTTCCAATGTCATCAACTATTTTGGTTACAAATATAATATTATGCTTTTAGTAAAGCGTTTGGCAAGTTGTATTGGTAGTACCTGGGTTGTACCTTAACAGGGTTAATTATTACAAGTGTGCTCTGGTTTTTGAGCATTGGTTAAGTAAGCAATGAATATTGACTTTCTATATATATAATATCAGAATTTCAACACTAGTATATTAAAAATGACATCAATAAATTTTTTATTTGTACTAGACTGCTTACTTTGTACTGATGTACTACCTATTACTAGGTAATTTGTTTTAGTCATGATCGTTCTATCGTTCTGTTAAAGGAATATTAGGATATTCCTTCCAGAACGATCATGTCTAAAACAAAGCGGTAATTATATAATTTCGTTTAAATTGTTTATTTGAATAATTTTTTTTTGACATGTCACATACATCGTGATTCTGCTGCTTACATTATGAAACGTATTACAATGAACTTCAATAACCCACTTGATCACAATACTAGATTTTCAGTGTACAAATAAATTACTTCTCGTGATTGTGAGCAATTTTCTAGTTAGCATTGCTCAGGGATTCCGTAGTCACATAAAAGCACAGTGGTGTTCCTCGAAGCGAGCTAATAAAGTCTGATAGTTTAGACGTGGTGCATTTGACGGACGGTCTTGAATGGAGAAGCTATAGAAAGCTTTGGATGTGGTAGGTTTGCAACCATGAAAGGTATTAGTAACAGTCTGGAAATGATTACTGTCGCAAACAATTAATGCCTCTCCTGTTAAGATATTATTTTAGTTTAATTTTATTTTATTTTCTTTGGGAAGTTTACAGCATCATTTACAAATTAGGTTAATAAGCAAGCACTTAAAAGCTAATTACAAGCTTCCACAGATAAAAGCTTATCTCCTCTTATATCCAGACAGTCCTGAATTGCTTAAATGCCATCCCGTTCTATTCGTCTTATGAGTAAAAGAGATGCACTGATAGCAAAACTGTCTGCAATCAACAGCAGGCCTACCGCCATCTTTTAGAAACCGTCATGTCGTAAGAACGTTTTGTTTTCCTTTTGTTTCAATACTGTTTAAATTACAAGCTTGACTTTATTTGACACAAGACGTCGTAGTAGGTTTGATTGATAAAAATCTTGTGTGAGTGAATGATTGAGCGATGACGCCACAAAACTTCCGTCAAAAGACAAGCTTGTTTCAAGAGGTTCGCGGTACGATATGACATATAACAACATTGCGCCGATACAAACTGACATTAAACAATATTGCGTTAAGAGATGGCGGTAGGCCACCTGGTCATATGTGGATGGATAAAGGAATCAGCAACCACCACACGGGTTCAAGGTACCGACTGCCTGACGCGTATTTCGAGAGCAAGAAGTGTTTCTATAACATAATAAATGATATACCTACATAAATTCCGATGGTAGTGGGCCTTGTCGTAAGTCCGCATAGCTAGCTGTACTATCTTACCAATCTAAGTCTGAAGCCATAACAACAATGTTTTCGGCTTGGTGTCTTCCGGCAGTTAAATATATGATAGCCAATTCCTCAGTGCTTGAGGATTCCGGGATAGGCGCTTCCACCTTCAGCCTTATCATTACTTAACATCAGGTATGACGACTTTCTCCCCGTTGTCCATAAAAAAGGTGTTATACACTAAAATAAAAATCAAAAGAAAAATTAAGCCTTCTCCATCGCAACGGCAATCGTTGTTGTACCGAGGAGGGTAGTGTGTCCCTAGGTATTAATCAGGCTCGCTCGAGGACATGACTCGAGTACGAACACTCTGTATACTGAGAAATTTTAGGACACGTCCTTTTCTCGAACGAGAACTTTTTTGATTGCATTGTTTTTAAGAATTCTTGATTTTCTCGAAATTGAACTTGTTCGAAGGCCTTGTTTAGAATTTTCGTATAGAAAAATAATACTTATATGGGTTCATTTTAGGAATTCAGATTTACTAAGTGAGTTCCTAGCTTTTTTTATTGGTAAAGTAACAGTTTTGTAGACAAAATAGGTATAACGAAATGTTGTATTTAATGGTAGATAGGTAGGTACCGAACCAATAAATAACATTCTGCACACATATTTTTATAAACCTAGTCAGCACGTCCCAAACACACAAACAAACGTAAAAAAAATAAAAAAAAAATATTATCCCAGGTAGGGATTGAGCCAGGGTAGTGCCTGGTGCAGGTAGAGGTAGAGTTTACCACCGGTAAAGTATTTATCTCTAATTCATCTCATTCAAACAATCAAACTGATTCACAAATATCGAAAAAATATAGTTCCGTTTACGTCCGGTAGGAACGCTGCTCATACATTTGTTGACGATACTTTAACTCGAAAGTTTTTCGTGCTAGTCCTACTAAAAGCCTTATCAGGCCATGACAAGTATAGCGCTACAATATTCATAGAATGTATTAAAAAAAAGTTTCTATGTCAAAAAACGCAACTTCTTGTTATTTCAATTTCAAAGTAAAGTGATCCATTTATCTTTACCACCAACGTTCTGGTGGAGACAGGGAGAGTTGTTGAAGTATAAGTTTACAGTTTACAAATTCGTAAGTACTAGGGGCACAGAAAATCTTGTACACACTCGGTTTTTCCGCCGTGAAAATCTACGGCTGATTCACCGTGAAAATCAACGGTCGTCAGTGTTGTATGGACAACTATGGAAGCTTGTAGACGATATGGCGGCGGCGCCGTACGGTGGTGCCGCCGTATCTGCTGATCTATACAACACCGACGCATGGCGGACGGCGGAAAAACCGTGTGTGTACAAGCGGCCTTACAGAGCTGTGACACGTATAGCGTCACAATATTCATAGAACTTACAATAACTTAAAAAAATAACCGACTTCAATAAACTAATTAAAAAAAGGTTTTTGGAGTCGGTGCCGCCAACGCGCACTTTTCTTTTCTACTTTGCGGTCCTACTCGTTTTAGTTTTTTGAAGTCGGTTTAATTTTTTTTTATAAAAAGTTTTTTATTTCACAATTTTTAACAGTAGAAGAAGATCCGTGACTGTACTAATAACCTTATGTCAACTGCTCATCACATTTTACAAAATGAAGTCAATTATTAGGAGTTCTCCGGGTACTTCATCATCAGCTCAAGCTTACAATGTGAAAAAAACAGACGTTCTTATTATTTCAATTTTATTTCAAAGTAAAGTGATCCATTTATCTTTGCCACCAACGTTCTGGTCGAGACAGGGCGTGTTGCTGAAGTATAACTTTACGCTAGGGAAAACTCTAGATTGGAATTATGTATTTATGCGGTGCAATAACGTTGCGGTTTTAAACAAGCTTTTTCTGCGACTTTATTTCGTAGATTCTCGGGGAAAATGATTGAGGTCATATCCTGTTACTGTATTTTAAATGTTAAGTGAAAGGTTAGATTAGTAAAAAATAATGCAACGGCGATAAATAGATTCATGGCGTGGAAAATGCTAAAAAGAAAATCAAGGCAGAAACTAACTTAGCATAGGCCTTAAAACTAGAAAATCGAGAAAAGAAAACGTTTTGAAATAATATATGAAAAAAGGTGGAATTAGTTAATAGTAAATTCTTTATTTGAAAAGCTTTTGATTACTTTATTCGGGAAACATAGTGAACCTTTAGTTAAACCTGACGTAATTCAATCCAGAAATCATTATTTTTCATCAGTCTCACGCTCGGAAAAGAAGATATTGTCATTCTGCGTGGCAAATCGCATTTTGCAGTCTAGCGTACTTAAGTGCATTTTCACCTCCCCGCGCTCGGAAAAGGAGATTTTGTCATTCAATTTCTGCGTGGAAAATTGCATTATTGATACAAACACTATAAAAATAAAGTAATTTTTGCAGACGAAAAATGTTAGTGGTATTTTGACTACGGAATCCTATACAGCGTGCGGCCTAACACGCACTTAGGCGATTTTTTCATTTAAAACCTAAAAACATATCCTTATGCGTTCCGAATCGACTTATATTGACTAATATTGACTTTTTATGTTACATTTTATTCTTATTTTAAATAACTTTGAATTTATTCCTCTTTTCAATAACTTCAAAGTAACTATAATACCCCCTTTTTATTATTTTAGTAATTTAAATAATAAAAACAACAAGAATAAGGTATATTTAGATTAAACGATTTGTTAAAAGATTTTTACCGGCAGTTGACAGCGGAAAACCCTAAAAATTTTCCTCGCTGTTGTAAGGTGAAAAATTGTGTGTTGCGCTCGGCAGAAAGTTTTTAGCATCTCGTCCCTTTGAAACTCAAAACTTCAATAGCGGTAACTCGCCGCGAAATCCAACTTTCCAGCCTTGCCCAAATAGCTATTTCCATTTACTCGAATAATAGAACGCACCCAATTTTTTTCAACATATTTTAGCTAGAATAAGTTGCTGTCCTCGTAAAATCTAAAAAGCACCTACCCTATTGCATGGTTGATTGATACCCGTCAATAGCTTCTCGCCATCTTATTAAGCCAAGCCCGTTCCTATTGCATCACTATCCTGATTAATAGTTTGGCTAATAAAGCTCGTTGACATATGGCAATTGGATGAACCCGCGTCACTTGATTTACCTTCTGAGTAGTTGAAGAGTTTAAAACGATGGTCAACGATGGTTTGCAGCGGCTGTTGGAATGGTTAGGTTAGCTATGTAGGGCTAACGTTTTTAAACGTACAGCCACATTGAAATAAGTTTAAATGTTTTGTATTTGTGATCTGTCTGTAATGTTTTTAATTTGTATCTGTTAGTCTCGTTCTTGTTCTCACCCATGTGTCCAGCAGAATACCAGTGCAGCAAGCTCTGCTTGCTGCTTACACTGAGCTGGACACAGTTTTGGCATCACGCGACGATGGTTTGTGTAAATTGTAATTTTGTAATGTTGTTTTGTGTAGTCGTTGTGTGATGCTAAAATAAATGTATTTTTCTTTCTTTCTTCTTTTCTAAAATAATAAAAAAACTGAAAAAAACATTATACCAAGGCTTGATAAAAAAATAGTAATAAACCAAGGAGAAAAAATTACAAACAAAATTGAAGTCATAAATATGATGTTGTCACTTTCATTCGCTAATAGGAACATCGAGACAGCTTAGATTAAGTCGCGTGTGAATAGGTATCTTCTAGGCAAGCGCGTTTCATCCTAGATCGCATCATCGCTTACCATCAGGCAAGATAGCGGTCAAGCGCTAACCTATACATAATAATAAAAAAATAAAAATAAAAAATTGTATTAACCCCTAGAAAGATAACGCCTCTCAGGCCCCTATTTATCTTTCCAGTACGTACTTTATGATGATGTTATCTTTCTACAGTTAACACCGGAAATGTTCATAAGTATACCTTGCAGCATGTAAAAAGAAACGTTGAGCGATAGAGATGAGGATATGGTTCACTTGTTTTTGGAGAGCCCCCTATGTCCCTCCACCTGCAGCGCAAGTGACCTAATGGAGGCAACCGATAGTGCAGATCGTGTGGCCACATACTAGGCCAATACAATATAGGAATAATCCACATGAAGAAGAAGATAAGACTTGGTTTTAACACAGGTTATACATCCTCTGTCGCTTTTTATCAGCGTTCTTTTAACATGACGCAATAGTTATAGTATCGTTCATTTTAACCAGTCCGCGCATAATAAGCCAAAATAATTATTCTATTACAGCGTAGCTGTAAAGCCGTCACTATTCTAATAGCTTTTAAATTATTTAAGTCAGCGATAAGTTGCAATATGTTTCTGAAGGGAACAGATGCCGGTTTATATATTCAGTACTATAAAATAGAGATATCTTTCTAGGATTGACGTCAGCAGCGGGCTGATTCACAACTATCGGATTCGGAAACTATGCTTTGTCTTTCTCTATTATATCTATATTGGAGTGACAGTGACAAATGCATGCATTCCGCTCTCGGAAAGTTTCCGAGAGCGGACGAACATGACGCAAGCTAAGAGCCCGGTAAACCATTTAATTTATTTGACTTTGTTTGACAAACACGTTTTGTAAATGATATTAAAATCGCATGAAACAGCTATCTGCAGCTATCTGCAGACGGTCAAATAAATTTGACAATTAAATGAAAATCTTACAGAATTTGGACAGAAAATTTGATCTTTTACCAGAGAGTTTTACCCGAGTTCTTTTCATAACAACACGTGTTGTTTTGAAAATTTTAACTCAATCTACCGTACAATTTCTATTTCATTTTAAAAATATATTTACAGGACATTGGCGAAATCCAAAAGGGAACCGCCATTACATAAAAAGAAGAAGATCTTTTACCAGTCCGCGCGTAATATCCCAAAATAATATTCAAAATAAGCCGTCACTCCTGTATCGTACCTCTTAAATTACGTAAGTTAGAGATAAGTAGCAATATGTTTCTGAAGGGAAGTAATTAGCACGCATTATATTAACCTTTATTACCCCCTAATTATGTTTTAGGCAATTTAACAGGGATTTGATGGAGTTGACACCGTTATTTTGAACCCTATTCGTATGGGAGGTTTCTGTCGACATTTTCGACGAAAGGAGGAAAATAACTACCTGTGTATAGAACCCTACAAACTAGGGAGTTTGTCATAATGGTGGGAATCGAGGACCCGAAATTGCTAAAGTTTACTCTTTTTTGCAGTGTAAAAAAAACTATAAATTATGACTTTAAGTAGAATTGACCGCCTAGGCGCAGAACTAATATTGTTGTTTCTCAATTGATATCCACGGTACAAACTGACGTGCTTTTCTATTTTATAATAATAGCAATGGTAGTTCCTTAATAAAGTAAATTAGCGATAAGTGGCAATATGTTTCTGAAGGGAAGTAATTAGCACGCATTATATTAACGTTTATTACCCTTAATTACGTTTTAGACAATATAACAGGGATTTGATGGAGTTGACCTCGTTATTTTGAACCTTATGGGAGGTTTTCGTCAACATTTTTGGTACAAGGAGAATAATACCTCGTTACCCACTGCTGGGTATAGACCTCCTACAAACATGTTTCTCGTACAAATATTGGTATGAGAGATATGAGGAACTTTTTCATTTTTGCATTTTTACAATTCAATTTTACGTAATAAATAAAAATATGAAAATATATTAGAAAAAAAACTACTGCTCTCATGCCGCTTAGACGGGACTCGAACCCTTAGGAATCCGACCCAATGCACTACCAATAATGCTACAGAGAATCATGAGGACTAGTCGAAGTTTTCAAGTATATTCCCCTTTCCACACTGTTGGCCAGCGTCGTTTTTTCAATGAGAGAAATAATATCCTTGCTTCCGATGACTTTCAGCCATCTAATTAGAACTTATGATTTTTTGCATTTTTACAATGCTATTTTATGTAATAAATTGGTATTGGTATTGGGAGAAGAAGAAGAAGAAATTCTAAATAACTCCTGGTGGGTTATGCTGCCCTGGTACCAGGTAAATGAAGGTAATAACGACCCCCCAAAATCTGCAGGTATTACCGAGGTATAATTTATTTTCTTGAATTTAACTATTAACAAAGTGTTTTTGTATACATTAATTGTATCGTCTGTACCAAAAATTTGTTCCACTCTGGCAACCCCACAAAAAATGGTTTGTTTGTGCGCCCCCCTCGCATCATTTTATGAAATTTATGCCAACGCCTATTTGACAAAGTCGTTGCTTACTATCTTCCAAATACAAAAGAAGCACGTTTCTTGTATTTTAATATGTTTGCTTTAAATAAAATGAATAAATATATTGCCGCGGTGATAGCTTCCAGGATTTGGCAGTTGCTGCTATTTACCGTGGTACCCGCGGTAAAAGCAATAAGTGAAAGCTGAGTTTACTTGATTTTTATTCTAGAATACGGTATTATTTGTCAAGAAAAACAGTGCCATGATACTTTAAAATATCTAAAAGAAGTTTTGATCAATTTCCGTGGTACAGTTTATTAGCTAGAAATCTTAATTTTTGGCAAGAAGCATCAAGCATAAAAATATCATTTCTTCAAAGTTCTTAAACAAAAAGGACTTTTGACATTGCAAAAATAATACTTATTTTTACAAATTTTACTTCGATATTAATCTCAGATTGTAGAATAGATATTTTTGTTTCCATTTTTAGATTTTATATAACACAGCTGGCATTAATTTGTGGGTCGGTATAAGATGAAAGCAAACCTGTTACCGAAGCTATTACCGACCGAAAAAATTAACAACTCTCGCTAATAGCACGCATGAGAACCTAATTACCGAGTGATATGGGTCGGTAAAATATGCTCATAGTTAATGCATTGCCTTATCACCGATTAAATAAAATTTCTTCGTCACTCGGAATTCGCTTCCTATGGGAAGCTATCACCGAGTATATGCGAGTGCCTACCCTCGGTATTAGCTGATCGGCATGTCAGGACCCTCGGTATTACCTGCAGTTGACTTTCTGATTAAAAAAAATATTTTTCAGTTCAATAGATAAGTATATTGAGCAAATTTTTGTATTAACCAGATAGAAAATTAAATAAATTTAGAGAAAAAATATTTGTATGGACTTAGCACATTTACTTAAGCGTCTTTTTTTACTCCAAATTTGAAATATTGCTTAGCCCCCTCGTTAATACCTGCGTTTACCTTAAACAGTACTTTTCCGACATAGGAAATAGAGATAGCAACTGTGTCTATATCAGTGGTCCTAAAATACCACTAAAATAATGATTAATATTAAGCCGAATGCCGCATCAAAAAAAATAATTAACTCCAAACGGTGTTTTGGTACCGCGAGCTCGGTCCTAAACGCCCCCCGACTAGAATTCAGGTCGATAATCTCAGTTCCAAGATTGTTCAACATGTTGCAGTGTGTTTTCATATAATGGTATTCGAGGTTAGTTGACGTTCGCGGGAGAAGTGAGTATTCAATGTATCAAAATTTTATTTGAGCTCTGCTAAAATGTATGAAGTTTATCTTTCAGTTCAAACATACGTATGTACTAACAAGATGGCGACATGGCACCAACGTTGCTACATATAATGTTCATTTAAACAGGTGTAACTTTAAGCCTATTTAAACTTGTTGCGAGAGCTTTAGTACTTTGCAGGAGTAAGGTCGCTTGACTACTACTGACATCATAGTCACTGGTTGCAACATGTTGGCATACAATTACACATGTTCTATGAATGTTTACAACATCCATCAACCATCATCAGCCTGTGGACGTCCACTGCTGGATATAGGCATCTCCTAGCTCACGCCTATTGTGGCGTTCATAGGAGGCTATTAACCTACCGCTATCACGCTGGCCAGACCAGGTTTGTTTCAAGTTTTCCTTCTCTCGCACAGGTTTTCAATGCGTCACGCCTCTTAGTCGACTCTTACGACACCCCAGGCAAATAAGGGAGTGGTGACACTTGTATTCTTAGGGCCGTCACCACACGGCAAACCTTGGACGAATTAACCACTGGACGCGTAACGAGGACCGCGTTCGCCTTTACCCCTCTGTCACTTACCCTGCCTTTTAGACATAGTAAGCAATATGGCGTTGTCAGTATGACGCGAGATCTCGTAGTGGAACATTATCTCAAAAATGGGTAAATACGCTGAGTTAATTTGTAAAAAACATACCGGACAATCAAAACATTTTTCTTTTCACGCGTAAGTACAATTTCAATCTATTAGAGTAGCAATTTTTCGTAAAATAAATAAAATTTGGTATGTAAACAAAATGTAATACGTCATTTCAAAAAGTAATCATTGTACATGTAAATTCTTCAAAGATATTGCATAAGTAATTTGGTTGGGTTATATGTATCATTCATTCAATCAATTGTCATTTTTATGTCGTATAGGGCTTGAACATATCGATAATCATATCGATGTATGGAAATGAACGAACGAATCCAATTTTAATGTAGGAACTATTCAAATTAATTTCAGATTTACAGTTGAACCCCTAACAAGAAGAAATTGGCTGGAAGCGGTACGCAGGGAGATAACATGGACGAGGACTCAGGTCTTAGATAACATCTAAGGCCTGATGATGGAGCCAGAAGATAACTATAGGAACTCTGTAATTAAACGACGCAACCCTACGAACTTTGAGCTCGTTATATTTTAAATATAGCTTCAAACTAAAGAAAAAAAGTTGTTTATTTCACCCGCATGGTTCCCGTTCCCGTGGTAATATCAAAAATCCTTCCTTAGTGCTCGCCAATATCGTTAAAAGAACCTGTATGCAATATTTCAGTTTCAATCACTCACGGTATTGTTTTTTAGTATTATACTTATGTTGTACATTATCATAGTGTGTTGTACATTAACATTTAAAATTTATCATAAGTATAAAAATAGCATTGACAACGCAAAAATTAAAAAATCATAAATTATTAGCTGTTGCATCATAATTGATCGTTAAACATTTGTTTTTTTTCTCTTTCGAATGCAAGGAAGGATATTCTTACAGCGTATTAAAAATATAAAAGTATCGGAGAATTTCGACAGTGGTCCGCAAGTCTCGGTAGCTCATTGGTTAGAGCAGTGGGCCGGATTCCCAAATGTCGTGTGTTCAAGTCCCATCTGAAAATTCACTTGTGGCCGAGTTCATTTGTTCCAATATTCTTCTTGTTAAAATTTATCATAACTGGTGGTTACATTTATTATTTGTTTCTAACATAGACCTTGTTAGGTCACAGCAAGAATAAAATTAATTATATTTATATTATATAATGTATGTACGTAAGCTATATTATACTATTTTTTAATCTTTAATTATTTTTATTTTAATATCGTTTTATTATATTCAAGTAAAATAATCTTAAAACTACAATAAACTATTGGTTGAAATATCTTGCAATTAGTATTTCAGCTAGTAGTTGCTAGAAAGATACTGCCTTTTCTTTTTCTGAAATATAGGTAATTTATATGCGATGTTTTGTTGATAACTTCTGGGAGTTTGTTGTTTAAAACTGTCATAGCGTATGCTAGACCATACTCTATCCAAACGCTAGTCTACTATTTCTAATTTAGGTTTAGGTTGTGCTAATTTTGTACGGTGGCGTAAATTTTGAGATCTTTAATAAAGTGAAAACAAGTTTATATTTTTTCTTACAAATATGCATATTTCTTAAATGTAAATGGATACTAGAGTTGAAATTAAAATGTTTTAGTCTCAACGATCTTTGACAATCTTATAATGTCGATGGTTATTTTCAGTAAGTTTTAGTATACTTAGATTGTGGGCTTACAAGATATCACAGCTCGAGATTACCCATATTTTGTTTTATATAAAAAAGCTCGAGTGATTGCAGAAGAAGTTAATGTAAATAATGAATTATATTATTATATAAACCAAATATTAATGTTTTTACTCACTTAAAAAGTGTTAGTAAGTAATTTGTAAACCCACCTGGCTAGCGACTACCATCTTATCTAAGTCCGTTCCGGCAGTTAGAGGTAAGATAGCCAGTTCCGAGATTCCGGGAGAATCGCGCTTCCATCTTAAGCCGCTATCATTATCGGTATCGGTATAGTATCATCCGCTAGCTTATCAGTACTTAGTATCAGGTTTCATGTATAAAAAACCCAAACACATACGCTTTGGAAACCATATTTTATAGTTTTTATGAATTTGAGGGATTTTTTAAATGAGATTTCAAATTATTAGGTGCTTTTTGTTTTTCTACGAAACAAACAATTAACTTACTAATTTCTTTATAACACACATGATTTATTAAACTCAATAGCTTCATTCATTCACTCTTTACTTTTCGTGCTTTTTATTTTCCCACGAAGTAAACAATTAACTTACTAATTTCTTTAAAACACACATGATTTATTAAACTCAATAGGTTCATTCATTCACTCCTTACTTATCGATAAAGAAATTATCGATTACTTCAAGCACTACTGTCATTATTTGACATTAGTAATCGCCCCTCACCCCCGCAAGTATTGGTTGATCGTGATTTCATACATTCTTCTCGGGTTTCGTGTCCAGTGGTTAATTCGTCCAAGCGGCAAACGTACAAAATACTCGTACTAATGATAAAATGAATACTAAAAATAATAAATTTTCAACCTTACCGAGGTTATCACGTGACCACGGCCCATCTAAGTTTTATGTTATAGGTACTAGCGGACGCCCGCGGTTTCTCCCGCGTGGTTCTGTTTCCCGTGGCAATATCGGGATAAAAAGGTCGACGGTCACAGGTTGGAATCCGGCTCGAAGGACCAGAATTCATGTTGAAGGTTGTAACTTCTTTATCCCGCCACGATTTAAGATTTTAGATTGTCCCTGATTAAGTTTACTGACGTCGTTTCTTCAGTGAGGTTTCATGAAGTCAATGCTAGAAATAAAAAAAGCGCTCTCGATCTCTCGGTTTGAATGTGTAATGCCAAACTGATGTGACATTCACTTGACAGTGGACAGCAGGCATAAGATGCGTTCGGAAATGTATGGGGAAGGAAGTAAGGATGGGAGATTGATTCTAGGCTGCATCCTTTATTATAATTCAGGCTATCTACTATGTGTGTCAAATTTCATCCCAATCCGTTCTGTAGCTTTTGACAAACAACAAACAAACTGACATACTTTCGCATTTTTTATATTTAATATAGTACGATTATTTTAATAGTTTCAAAAGACAATTAATTTAAGAAAGAGAAAAGCTTTTTATCCTTAGCTTTATCACACAGCGATCAGCACATTAGACCATTTTGTAATTATGTCACTATCTTCACGATTTATCAAATCCACGTAAAGTTACAAATTGAAGCGAAATTTAATTTCCGTCACAACCACAAGACCATTTGAATTCGGGATACTTGGTTAACGTTGTTTTCCATTCATTATTATTTAACAAGGATGTCGCAGGTTAGCGCTATCAGCCAGCAATTGCGGCGGCTAAGCAACTTTCACAATGGTCGGTCACGGGATGGTCACCCACCCCGTGTTTATTGTCAAAATTACTAGTATAAACGACAAATTAAGAAATTATTTTCGAATATGGCGAGAGTGGTCCTTCAAAGAGATTTTTTTTATGGTTTTTGGATTTTTTCATTTTTCAATGCTTTTTTATACTGATGATATTTTTTTTATAAAATATAATATATATTGGAAAAATATAACTCAGCCACAAGTGAACTCTCAGATGGGATTCGAACTCACGACCTTTGGAAATCCAGTCCACTGCTCTAACCACTGAGCTACCGATATTTAAGAACAATTTAATGAAAATTATTATTAAATAAACTCGTTTCACCCTCTTTCTTTGAATTCCTTCCACTTTTAATATTGCAACGTTAAGAGAATTTTCCTTAAATAAGGAATGTATATCCAGTTACGAGTAGATTCCGAACGTACGAGGCCAGACGTAGAGAAAACATATCAAATTGAAGGCTAACATTTACCTACGCAACTTACAATAGAAGTACTATGATTTCACTGCCCAAGTGACAGGTTGAAGCGTTATATACTAAAAAACATACAATAACAAAAGAACTTCAAAAGATACAACCATTAAGGTATTTGATTTATAATTTGGATTCTATGATGAGCTTCATCATTATTTTAGCTGTGCGACACCCACTGCTGGGACTAGGCCTCTTCCAAAGATCTCCGCAACGATTGATGGTCCTGCACTGCACGAATAGAGCGATTTCCCACGACCACCACCAGATCGTTGATTCACTTGTCATGGGCCTTGCCACGTTAAGTCGTCCGGTGAGCGGTCGACAATCCATAAGTAACCTTTCCACCATCCCAACGGCTCAACCGCAACTCTTTAACATTACCTAAATTAAGTTTTCCAAATGGTGTTTGGGATCAAGAAATTGGCAGATACGGACACGGAATTGATGCTTCCTATCGTTTAAATAAAAAAAAAATAAAAAAAAATTGTTCAGCTTAAGGCATCAAACAAGCATTTTTGTATCAAATAAACTAATATTGTTGCAGCTTACTGAATATCTTTTTTAATGTAAATCCAGTATAGTAGCCATGAACGCTATCGCTCACGCCTTGCCCCACAAAAACGGGTTAAGTGAAGCAAAGAAACGAAAACATTCTGCCATGAGTGAGGTCCCTTTTAATTATCTCGAGACTGGAGATTTGACAAAAGTTACTCAATTACAGTCCTTCTTTCCCTTATTAACTAGGTACCTACGTCCTATTTGATTTGCCCTGCCTTTGAGAAAACTCTGACTTTTGTTAAAGAAATAAAGAACCGAGAAATAGTTAGGAAATGGGTAAAGAACTTTGCTGAGTAGACCGTATATATAAACGAACGTTGAAAAAGAGAGAAGTGAAACCTTGCTGATTGCTCGAGTTCTAAAATAAGTGTATTGTGAGTGTTTTACTTTAGGAAACAGTGGAGTTGGGAGTTAAAGCCAATAGCTCCAAAACAATTTACGTATTGGCAACACAATCGCGAGTTTCATTCTCCAAGTTGTTTATAGATCTCCAAGTTTTTTGATGGTAGGACTTGTAGTAAGTCTGCCTGGCTAGCTACCACCATCTTATCTTAGTCTGACGCCGTTTTACAACAAAGTTTTCGGCAGTGTTGTGTTCCGGCAGTATGAGATAGGATAGCCCGTTCCTCAGTGATTTGAGGACCTTCAACCTTATCATTACTTAACATCAGGTATGGTAAAGGCTAAGCGTCTTCCCGATGTTCTTTATAACCGCCTTCTGTGGTCTAGTGGTTACAACCACCGGTATCAGACCTGGGTCTCATAGGGGATAGCGGGGGTACAATTTATATTTGGTTTGGTTGGTGGTAGGACTTGTAAGTCCGCCTGGCTAGCTACCACCATCTTATCTAAATACAACAATAACGCCATAACAACAATGTTTTCAGCATTGTTGTGTTCCGGCAGTTAGAGATCAGATGGTCAGTTCCTCAGTGATAAAGATTCCGGGAGAGGCTCGCTTCCATCTTCAACTTTATTAGTACTTAACGTTAGGTATGATGAAGGCTAACAGTCCACGCCTTGTTCATTAAAACAAAGGTTCTTAAAATATAAAACGTAAGCACTAAAGATCAGGTCACAAACCTGCCAATTCTATTCTGTTCTAGGTAAAACAGTCAAGCATAGAATTGGATCCGAGTTCATCGCCACACAGCACGGTTTCAGCGGCAGCGCCGGCAATTTTGGCTCAATACTCAACCGGTTGCTGCTGACCGGCGGCGGCGTTCGTGTTCTTGTCGATTCAGGTCGGTAGGTGTGTAACGCGTGGTGTTTTTATCAGAGTTTTTATCGTTGTGATCAGGGGGCCTACCGCCATCTCTTAACGCAATATTGTTTAATGTCAGTTTGTATCGGCGCAATGTTGTTATATGTCATATCGTACCGCGAACCTCTTGAAACAAGCTTGTCTTTTGACGGAAGTTTTGTGGCGTCATCGCTCAATCATTCACTCACACAAGATTTTTATCAATCAAACCTACTACGACGTCTTGTTTCAAATAAAGTCAAGCTTGTAATTTAAACAGTATTGAAACAAAAGGAAACAAAACGTTCTTACGACATGACGGTTTCTAAAAGATGGCGGTAGGCCTGCAGAATATAATCGGCAGGGCTGTGGATGTCATCTATTTTAATAATATTATAAAGAGGTATGATTTGATAGTTTGTTTGTTTGCAACGAATAAACTCAAAAACTACTGAACGGATTTGGATGAAATTTGGTACACTGATTGTAAATAGTCTGGCTATGAACATAGGGTACTATTTATCCCGATATTCCCAGGGAAACGAGATCCACGCGGCCGCTTAGGTACTATGAAATATTAACTTTTTTGGACCCGACTTTTGTTCGATTGTCAAAGTTTAAAAAAATGTTAATCCAGACTGTGACATGAAAAAGAAAAATAATCTTTTAATAAAAAACAAAACAAATTCCATGGTTAAATCAACAAAATCAAACATACCAAATTATGGTAAATTTTAAATAGAAAAATATTGGAAAAAATTAACTCGGCCACAAGTGAATTCTCAGACTGGAATCGAACCAGCGACCTTTGGAAATCCGGTCCAATGCTCTAACCGCTGAGCTACCGAGACTTTCTACCGAGAAGTATAAAAATAGCATTGAAAAATGCAAAAATTACAAAATCATAAAAAATACCAAATTATTTTTATTATTTCATACGTGGTCGCCAACGCCATTCCTACACGTGTCTGTTTGAATACGTCACCTACGTAAGTTTGGCATACATATAGTACTCGTACTAATTAACTTCTAATGTCTGATAGACAAGTCTTTCTTTGCCAGTTAAAAATTGTTTACGGTTACAATAACCATAAAATGTTATATTATAATTAGTATTCTCCTTTTGTGATGGAAATTGACCTTACTGATATGTTAAGGTCACTTTTCAATTTGACGACTCTGTATGAAATAAAACAGGGAGAAAAAAACAGCCCTTGACGAGTTTCTTGCCGGTTCTTCTCGTTACAAGGTCTCCCGCCGTAGGGTTTGTGAACCGATGGCGTAGCTTCTTTGACGTTCATAAGTGCTTGTAACAGCCTAGACTGAATAAATGATATTGACTTTGACTTTGACTCTGTTATTTTGTCTTAAGAAAGCAACCCTGAAATAGCGAAAAAAGCAGCTGTTTCATACATTTTACACACAGTTCAAATTCAAATTAAATGTTGGATGAAACACTTGTTTTTTTGCATTTGCTAGCAGGACACCAGAGAACAACGAAATATCTATTGTGTGTCATAACTCGGGACCTGAGAGGTTGTTTCGATTGGAAAAGTTCTTCGTAATAATGAATTCTACAAAAGGTTTTGAGTAATCGTAAATAACATTGCATAGATCTCGCAGCTTAGGGTCCTGCATACTGAAAGTCGTATTTAAAAATGGCACGCAACATGGCCACGCACGAAAGAAAAAAAAAAATTTACTTTTTTAAACTTTCACTTAATGTTTAAAAAAGTAAAGTACGTTAGAAAAATAATAACTCTACGAATGCAATTATTCTAATTTTATGTGTACGTCGTTGAGGAAAAAATACAATACTTACCATTATTATGTTATAGTTACAGCGTGTTTATTAATCCTGTGACTGGCTTAAAAATCGGAATATTTTATAGCCTATAATAACAAGCACACTGGCTTATAAAAAAACGTCACTTCATTTCTGGAGCGGGGTTCAAAAATTAGACAATTTGTTTGACAAATCGAATCATTCTTTTTGCGTAAAACTCTGTCAGACTTTCGTTTAAATGAGAGGTTTTTCTTTTGAACAGTCTTTGTGATTCGTTAAGCAGGAGTAGCCATGCATGGTAGAAAAAGCTTTTTTGTAAAGCACTTAAAAATATTATTTTAAGATAATCACTTCACTCCCACCACCCAGTTGCAAATGATATACTTTACAATAAAAAGAGGAAAGTTTACAACATAATCATAAGCTGATAACTTTATTTGAAAATCTCTTTTTACATGCTAAAAGAAATGTACAGGTTAGTTTAAAGAATACCGAGTTCTATCTATACTAATAAAACAGTACAGTGACTGACTGACAGACAACGCACAGCTCAAACGACTTTTGCATACAGGATCCTTTAAAGATGAAGCCGAGGACTTAGAAAGGATTTTATGAAATTCCCACGGGAAAAGGAACCACGCGGGTAAAACCGCGAGCGACCGCTAGTTCTATATATGTAGTTTAAAAATATAACTTATTTTTGTTGTACCTATTTGGCGAGCTTTCAGTTTATCAGGAAGGTTCACTTTGTCAATGTCATATAAAAAAAAATATCAGCGAATAGACAGTAATAAAAGGGGCAGAATAATATTATTATATTTCTAATAAGTATAAGGATTCTTTCCTTAATGATTTTTTTATTGAAATTACTATAGTAACTTGTACTTGCCATATTTTCAGGCTTCATCAATATGAAGAGAAGTATACCTGAAAAAAAAAGTTTTAAGTTAGTAGATTTTAATTATAAGTTTTAGCGTGATTTAAAAAAATAATAAATAAATATTTCTTACATTCACACCATAGCCTAGCCCCTACCATAAGTAAGCACTGTAAGGCTTGTGTAATAAGATACTAGAGTTAAATATATAAATACATATGTATATAAATACATATAATTACATATATAAGTTTTTATTTGTAGAAATATAAATAAACGTCGACTCATGTACAGCTAAATGTTCGTATTCATCATACAAACATTTGCCCACACCGCGATTCACCACCACCTCTGTGGTTGAGGATTCCAGGAGAGGCTCGCTTCCATCTTCAGCCTTATCAATACTTAACATCAGGTATGATGAAGGTTAAGAGTCTCCCCGTCGTAAATAAATAAATTAAAAAAAGATTCGAACCCGGGACTTCAGAGTAGGCGACACCTTGAAACCGGTGTACGTACCACTCTACCACGGAGGTTATTCATTTTCATTGTAAAATTTTGTTTTCCATGTTCTAATAGCCTTTTCCTAGATGCAACATCCATATTATAAATTAAAGAAACCGGACAAGTGCAAGTCGGACTCGCCCACCGAGGGTTCCGCACAAATTTGTAGGTATACCTGTCCTAGGTTACCTAGGTACATAATATTATAAATAATTCAGGAATTGAGTCTCACAATTTTTTACGATATTTTCCCGAAATTCAGTTCCCGAAACTAGGACTATATTTTTATGATTTAATTACAAATGTATAGGTTTTAGATTTTTTCCTGTATTCCAAGTAAAAGACGATGTTACTTGCCAAATTTCATAGTGATAGGTCAACGGGAAGTACCCTATAAATTTTTATTCCCTTGTTAGTGTAGAAATCTCCTTTTTGTGACACAAATCTTTTTTTTACGTTAATTTACAAGTTTGATTTTATTACCCCTTAACGGACTGTTGAACTAAATATTTGGTTTTAATTTCTACTCGATACGTCCACGCGTTCTCAAAATAAACGAGGACAGATAGACGGACGGACAGACAGACGGACAACAAAGTGATCTAAGGGTTCCTTTTTCTCTTTAGAGTTTCGGAACCCTAAAAAAGATGTTACTTTACACAGCTTGATATAAAATTCTGAACTTGAAAAAGGTATGCCATTAATATTATGGTACGGTCAGCAGCAACTTCGCGGGATTATTATCTATCTTTGCAAAAGGAATGCGATAACAAAAATTGCACGATAATTGCTTTACGTCACATATCACCATAACAACCGCACTGTTATTACAGTGCGGCCTCTACCGAATAATCGATGAACTACAATGTTCATTCATTTAGTTCCTGGTTATTGCTACCAAATTGTTTCGGTGCTATCGTTATAGCAACAGGCGGCATCTCACTCTCACTTTCTCGGTAGGAGCACTAGAGAGTGAGACACCCCGCTATACGAAGCATCAGCGAGCGATTAACCGACGATCACATACTTTATTTATCATTTTTATTTTGACGTTCCGCGTCAACCGCGCGATGACTGCGCGATTATTGCAAATATTTATGTAATTACCCCGCCGGTTTATACAAAATGTCAAATTTCTACGGACAAATCTCAGCTCAACAACATATGTCTTAAAGTCCAAAGTCGATTGGAGAAATGTGACAGATATGTAATAATAAAGCTGCTGTTGACTGTACACATCGGTGGTGGAGGAGAACACTGGAGGTGGCGAATTTATTACTATTTCAAACATGGCGGTAACCGGTACATAATTGAGATAATTTATCCTTGTAACACTCTCGATATTTTAATACGGAATACCTTGGAGGGTTATTAATAAAGTTTTTAATCGGAACGCAAACACTGGATGCTTCAGACAAGTTACGTAATGAGGTGATGAGGTGAGCTCAATATTTATAATGTCATTAAATTATAAAATAAAGGAAAGGCACAGATTAAAGAAAATAATGATCCTTTCGTTTATTTTTAATTTAATTTAATTTTATTTGTTTGGTTCACCAACAATTGATATACTTACTCAAACATACATAGCACTTATACACAAAAAAAAACCTTTTTATAAAAATAAATAAAACCGTCTTCAAAAAACTAAAAAGTAAAAATAAGCCCTTTTGGAGTCGGTGCCAGCCAAGGCATTCTACTTTGCGGTCCTACTCTTTTATTTTTCTTGACTTGACTGGCACCGACTCCAAAAGGCTTATTTTTTGCTTTTTCGTTTATTTAAGTCAGTTTTCATTTTTTATAGAAAGTTTTTTATTTCACAATTTTTAAAGGTAGAAGAGGTCCCGGTGCAGCGGTGCTTACTTATTGAGGAGTTTTCCCGGTATTTCATCATCAGCTCCACATTATCACTTAGATTGAATCGAGCATAAATTGCTTATGAACCATATTAAAGTATCGCTTCCGTGAAATGCTAAGTATTTAATAGTTCTGACCATTTGCGGTCTTCATCATCAGTTCCACTTCACCAAATGATGCTTTCCGGAAGCATGTGTATGTGTTACTATACACAACACTAAAATCGCTATAGGAGTGCCTATACAATTTGAAGAGTTCCCAAGATTTCTCTAGGATCCCATCATCAGATCCTGACATGATGACAATGAGACCACATGGGAAGTATACCCTTTCGAAAAAAAAATAATTACTCAAATCGGTCCAGGCGTCTTCGATTAATCGAGTAACATACATTAAAAAAAGATTCCGTCGAATTGAGAACCTCCTCCTTTTTGAAGTCGGTTCAAAAGTTAGGTCAGTGTAACAATAACCGTTATATCTGTCACCTTTCTTTTGCAAGAACCGATTGTTTGTAAATAATTGAGGGTATTTATAAACCATCGAATTATTGTAAACGGACAATTGAATTTGCAACAAAACGGATGATTTTTCGATTTATTATAAATAATCCGTATCTATTCGATATTGTACGTTTGCGTGTGGCGAAAAGCATGGTTTACGCCGATGGTTGAAATACGTAAACAACGTGTGCTCGAAAGTGTTTTTAGTGGATAACACCAGTTTTTATCATTTTGATTAAGATACTAAGTGAAAATGCATTGAAAATTAGTAAAACAGAGTCTGCGGGCGAAAAAATAATTGACCAACCAGTGCTAAGTAACTGTGATTTGATGATAAACAATTACTATTTAAAACCTACCTACCATATTTGTTGAAACTTGTTGAACGATATTTGAAATATGTTTATCTTACGTAAAATATGTGCGTAAAGAAACATTTTACGCACAAAAAAACTTATCGTCAACTTTCTGAATGGCTTTGCACTAAGGAGGGTTAGTGGATCTCATCCATCATGCTGAATATTTGAAAAATATTGAAGCGGAAATATTGAGGGTCTCAAGAGACAAGAAGTGAGGATATTCGGGCCCGTGACAGATAAAGCCTTTTGCTGATGAAAATAGATATACCTACGTACATCTTATGTTTTGGCGCGCACTGTTCATTGAAATAAAACAACTTTTACGGTTATCAAACGCGCTATATTTCACGAACTAAGTTGTAATTGTCCGTATTTTTAGGTTTTTTAGGGGTTTTTTGATTTTCCCGACGTTTCGACACCTTTTCAGCTGCGGGATGACATGATGTCATACAACTTAGTTCGTGAAATATAGCGCGTATGATATCCGTAAAAGTTGTTTTATTTCATAGATATACCTACGAGTACTTAGGTTTTTTTTCTGGTTGGCAGTAAAAATGTTTACATGAAATGAAAACGTTAACAGGAGCGTCATTGTTGAGTTACTTTTTTTAAATTTACATTTTCAATGTTATTTTATATAATATATTTAATAGAAAATTATCTTTTAAGTCTTAGTAGTTTATTGGAAAATAGTGGACCTGATACCCAACGGTTGCGAGGTCGAGTTCTGCCTGACAGTAACTTGTTTTTTCTAGTGTTTAAATCTTAAAATAATCACATATAAAATTTTCACATGTAAAATTTCTCTTTAAATAATTACTCATAACATTTTCACAATTGTACTATATAAGATTTATCTGGATTTTTGAATAGTTAAATACTGTTTTACGGATTATATCTATCTACGGGCTCAAAAACTACGCAGTATAATCTTGAATCAGCTGTCATCACAATATGGAAGTTATGTTGACTACTCGTACAAGATGGAATTTTACATTACTTATTAATATACTTCACATGACGTACTTGAAACAGCAAATTTTTGGATATTTAACGCTATGTTTCACGAACTAAGATCTAATTGTCTGTATGTTAGGTTTTTTATTTTCCCGACGTTTCACGTGGTAACGGGTTGACTGGCTAGTTATAAGTCTACCCTCGAAAAGTTAATATTTTATGATTTTGTAATTATTGCATTTTTCAATGCTATTTTTATACTTATGGTAAATTTCATTGGACCGGATTTCCAAAGGTCGCGGGTTCGATTCCCGTCTGAGAATTCACTTGTGGCCGAGTAAATTTTTTCCAATATTTTTCTATTTAAAATTTACCATAAGTTAATATTTTTTTTCGTTCGGATACGCTTAGACATTTACTATGGCAACAATTATTATTGATTTGATATTTTAATTCGTTCATTATTTTAAATATTTATTATTAACAAAAGACACTATCACTCTACTGGCAAAATTATTTTATTTCAACGAACAGTGCGCGCCAAAACTTAAGATGTACGCAAGCAAATTTTTGTCTTATTGACCTAAATATATACCCATATTTTCGTCACACGAATCGAAACAATTAAACCGTATCGGACAATGTTGTTAATATTACGACGGCGCACGTTGTCAGGACGGTATTATAAGAATATATAACCGGGAAATTATAAGGCGGACCGATACCGGCACCAGCCAAATGACGAACATTCGATTCGCTATTGAGAATCCTACTACTATTAAAATAAATAAATGTGTAACTTTGGATGTTTCGAAATATTTTATTACTAGCTTCAGTCCGTGGTTTCTCCCGCGTGGATGCCGTTCCCGTGGGATATCGGGATAAAAAATAGCCAATGTTACTCTATGTCCTTTAATAATACTCTATGTCCTTTAATAATACTCTATGTCCTTTAATAATACTCTATGTCCTTTAATAATACTCTATGTCCTTTAATAATACTCTATGTCCTTTAATAATACTCTATGTCCTTAAATAATACTCTATGTCCTTTAATAATACTCTATGTCCTTAAATAATACTCTATGTCCTTTAATAATACTCTATGTCCTTTAATAATACTCTATGTCCTTTCAATTAACTCTTTGCCAAAATCAAGTTAATTGGTTGCTTAGTTAGGGCTTAAGAAAGGACAAACAAACACACTTTAGCATTTATAATATTAGTTAGTATTAGGATTTATCGCATTAGTAAGCATATTTAATTATGTCATGCGGCGAGTTACTTCTATAGAAACCGAAGGTTCATAAGAAGGTTTTCTCAATGTCATTTTTAATATTCCCGCATGTATAGGTTTGATGAAAACAAAAAAAAACAGTTTTAGCTCCATGTAATCGGAGCCCCCCTAAGGGGGAAAGATTAAGTTCTTTAATTTTTTTTCATTTTTGTATGAAAATCGTAAATCGGTTTACAGAATACCTCTACCTACCAAGTTTGAACTGAGTAATCTTAATATTTTTGGAATAAAATGGTTGTGACATACAGACGGACAACGTATCTATAAGGGTTCCGGTTTTTGCCATTAGGCTACGGAACCTACAAATGACTTTACCACGCTAGGCCGCAAAATGCGATTTAACACGCAGAAATTGAATGACAAAACCTTCTTTTCGAAATATTAAAAAAAACTCCATAGCAAGTAAGCGCGTTCAGCTTGCGATTCGGACGGTTAGAAACTTTTGTTATTTTGCCACTGTCTTCCCTATATTTTTTTTTTTTTCTTATTTTATTCGACTAACAATATTATTATTATTTGAGGATTTAGGGGCTTTGCAACCCTGTTGAGGGCTGTAGTCACTGCGACCTAAGAGATCTATTGTAACTCGCCACCTATTTATAGTACCTCTTTTAGCCCGGTTGCTTCCAGAAAGTCAAGAATCTTCCTAGCTTTTAGAGATTTTAGTTCCTCTGGGTCGATGATGTGGCGACCCAGGTGAATACTGCGTTTATGCATAAATGGCCCGCAGTCACACAGAAGGTGCTTTGGTGTCTCCCTCTCCTGTTTACAATAGCGGCAAATATCAGTATCACTCAATTTCATGTGAAATTGGTGCCTGTTTAATTTGCAGTGTCCGGTTAAGGTTCTGACAATCGCACAGATGTTCGTCCTGCTGAGCTCTAAAAGTTCTGCAGTTCGTTTTAGCGAGTATCCTTCTATAAGAGACTTGGCGTGCAGTAATCCCGGTTGTTTAAGCCAGTATTTTTTAGCTTCGCCAAGAAGGTTGTTCTTAAGAGTTTGCATGGCCTGGTTCTTTGAGATGCCACAGAAAGGCTCTGGACCCATCTGTAGTCCCTGAGCCCCCTTCCTTGCAAGTTCATCGGCTTTTTCATTGCCAACGACTCCCGAATGACCTGGTACCCATTTCAGAATAACTTTATTCCTTTGACCCAGTTCATTTAATTTATTGACGCAGTCTTTCACCAGTTTCGAATTTATGGTATTCGAGTTTATGGCGTTAAGCGCTGCTTGACTATCTGAGAAGATAAAGATAGATTGGTTTATGTAGTTTCGTTGACGGTTGACTTCCGCACATTCTATAATGGCGTAAACCTCCGCTTGGAATATTGTGGCGTGTTTGCCCAGATTCAAACTTTTACTGACTCTGGGACTTACGCCGAATATTCCACATCCTACATTTTCACCCATTTTGGAGCCGTCTGTAAACCAGACCAGGCATCCAGCCTTACAGGAAAAGTGATCCTCAGAACACTCTTCTCTGCTTGGTATTTCCACCGAGTAATTTCTGGTGAAATTACACAGTGGGAGCATGACGTCCGTCGTCATCGATAGCAGATCGAGCTCAAGCATAGAATCTTGTAGAGATCTCAGTGCTTGAGAGTGCCATTTGATCTTGCCAGTGTTGCGTATCCTGTACATACCCGCTTTCGCCTCCTTCGCAATAAATAGGTGAAGGGGCGGTAGGTTTAGCAGGGCATTCAATGCAGCTCCTGGGGTAGTAGACATGGCACCCGTTGCCATAAGGCATGCCAATCTCTGTACGCTGTTAAGCTTGTTTATGATTGTCGCTTGGGTAGCTTTTTTCCACCAAACTACGCAGGCGTACGTTATCGTCGGCCTGACTATAGCGGTGTACAGCCATAGAGCGATTTTGGGGTTTAAACCCCATCTCGTCCCTGCTAAGCGATAGCAAATCCCTAAGGCTACTTTAGCCTTTTGGATCACATTACTGATGTGCGAATTCCAAGTCAGTGTTTGGTCGATAGTAACGCCCAAATATTTGACTTCTTTGGAAAATGGAATAGGAGTCCCTCTTAAAGTGGGCGTTATAAGTTTTTCTAACTTGCGCTTCCTCGTAAATGGGACTATTGTGGTTTTGCTAGGGTTTACTGACAAATTATTCTCTGTGCACCATTTGCTAATGATGTTTAGAGATTTTTGCAGTAAGGATGATACAGTGCTCTGACAGGGGCCGACAACGCAAGCCACCACGTCATCTGCATAGCCCTGTATATCTAAATCTTTATTCGAGGCTTCGACCAGCAACTGGTCAATAACTAGCGACCACAGTAGGGGTGATAATACGCCTCCTTGTGGGCAGCCTTTAGTTATTTTAAAGCCTTTTGTGGTTCCGTGTAAGCTTACACTGATAGTTCTATTGAGAAGCATAGATTCGATCCAACCGGTAGTTGTTTCGTCAATTCCTTTAGCCCTCATTCCTCTGGAGAGAGCGTGAATGGTGACGTTATCGAATGCTCCTTCAATGTCAAGGAAAGCACAGAGAGCTATTTGCTTGTCCTCCAGAGCCCTTTCTATCCTGTCTGTGAGTTCCAGCAGAGCGGTCTCAGTGGATTTTCCTTTTTGGTAAGCGTGTTGCTTTGAGTGTAGAGGACGTTCCCGAAGTGGCCCATCTCTAATACATTCATCAATGACCTTTTCCATACTTTTTAGTAGGAAAGAGGTGAGGCTTATTGGCCTGAAGGACTTTGGCTGTGAGTAGTCCCTCTTGCCAGCCTTCGGGATGAAACGGACTTTGACCATAGTCCACTTTTCTGGTATGTATCCCCATGCGTAGCTCGCTCTAAAGATTTTGATTAGGATGGGAATGAGAATATCCTTCCCTTGCTGCAAGAGAGCTGGGAAGATATCATCCTCACCTGCAGATTTGATAGGCTTAAAAGAGTCAATAGCCCATTCAACCCTGTTTGGTCTGAAGTTCCTCGCTGCCCTTCTCCAGTCTTCATTGGTGGGTCTGGAGAGGCGTTTGTGGGTAACATTCAGTCCATTAGTCTCTGATGTTAACACCGAACCCGGGAAGTGTGTAGACGCCAGGAGATCTAGGGTCTCCTCCGCTGTTTCGGTGAAAGTACCATCTGGTTTCTTTAGGAGACCCAGTTGGTTGGTAGGCGATTTGGCTAAGACTTTATGGATTCTAGCTCCTTGTGGGACCTTGGTGATCTCCTCGCAGAATTTTCTCCATGACAGTCTTTTTGCCTTCCGTAGTTCTTTATTGTATTCAGTCAAGGCTTTGAGATACCGACTCCACTGATTCGTGGATTTAGCCTTGTTGAATAGTTTACGCGATTCTTCTCTCAGGACATCGAGCTTTTTATTCCACCATGATACTCTTTTGTCCCTGACAGTTCTTAGAGGGCAGCTCTCTTCGTAAGAGGCTGTAATGGCTTCGGTAACTTGATTCACAGCGTATTCTAGAGTTTCGATCGAACGTATGTGTTTAGGTATGTTCTGTAGCTTCTCTTGGAGCTTTTGTCTGTATAAGTCCCAGTCAGTAGCTTTAGCATCCCTAAAGGTAATGGTTTCATACATGTTAGATGTATTAAGTTCAAATCTGATTAGTCGATGATCAGACATAGATGTCTCATCACTTACGTGCCAGTCGTTAATTAACCTAGAAAGATTATTAGTAGCGAGAGTAACATCAAGAACCTCCCGCCTGGTTTTAGTCACGAAGGTCGGTTTACAGCCCTTATTGACTATTTGCAGGCGATTGGTTAGGATGAAATCGTGAAGCAGCTCACCTCTCTCGTTGATGTCAGTGCTGCCCCAGTTGGTGTGGTGGGCGTTGGCGTCACATCCAATCAGAAGATCAGCGTTATGTTCGTTTGCGTATTCGACCACTTTCGCCAGTTCTTCAGATGGGTTGTTTTTCGCGCCGTCCAGATATGCAGAGCACACGATGAGGCGTCCGCTTCCGCTCTTGACTTGAACAAAAGCCGCCATCATGTCATCGTTGCATAGCCCTGGTATACATAAGAAATCAATATTATTCTTGAAAAGGATACATGCTCTTGGCTTGACCCCACCGATGTGGTGAACCACCTTACCTGCAGAGCCGAGTCCAGACACCGTGTTGCTATTAGCCAGCCACGGCTCCTGGATTAGAGCGATGTGAATGTTCTTTTCTGTAAAGAGGTTTTCCAGAACCGCCGTGGCGGCTCTGGCGTGGTGCAAGTTTATTTGGACCACGTGTGTGTTTGTGTTGTGCTGTGTTTGAGTAATTGTGTAGTCTGTGCTTTGTGTGAATTTATTAATGTGTTAGTGTGTAGTGTAGATTAATTTAAGAGGCGTTTTTAGAACCACCTCGCCTTGGGACTTTAGAGTCCATTTTAGGCCCGGTGGTTCTCGCCCCTTCAGATCGATTGGGGCCTTTAGCCCCTTTCGGTGGTGGTGCCCCGAGAGGGCGGTTCCTTATGCCCTGGTCCCTGGCCTTAGGTGGAGCGTTTTTGCTCTTCACCGTGACCCCGGACCCCAGGACTTTCGGTCCCGCCTTTGGAGGGAAGTGTGGTGCGGACAGCTTCTTTAGTCCCGATGGACTTAGTTCCGCCCTTTGAGTCACATTCGCAGTCTCTGGCGTATTTTCGCCCCGGATGCGAATGTGAACTGATTTAAAACCGAGCCCCGGCCTGAAGTCCACCTTACGGAGGTCCTCTATGGACGCATCGTCAATTGAAAGGGCGACGGTGAAACCTTCCCTTTCGCTCTTCGTGCGTAGGACCTTCCATAAGTCGGTACTTAGGGCGTTTTGCTTCTGCAAGAGACTAAGGGCGTCCTTAACAGATTTGGCCTCGGATATTGGTATGTAGAGAATACCAACCTTTGCCTTTGGCAGATCTTTTTCGCTTAAGAGCGAGAGTTCCGCTTCCGGCCAGGGCTTGATATTCCCTATATGCTTTTCAAGCCACTGCTGACTGAAATCATTCTTGAGAACGATTTGCAGCCAGCCCGGCTTGAAAGTGCAACTTGCGAATTGCGGGCCTTTCTTAGCAGGGTCGTCGAGAACCGCCCTAAGGATACCATCCTTAACTAGGCCCAATTGCTCATCCGACATGGGTTCCTTGTTACGGATCCCCACGCGGATGAACATAAGAGCGTCCTTGAAAGTCTTCGACTTGTCCGCATTCGAAGGTCCGGCTACCGGCTCCTGTGATGCAGACGGCTCGACGCGGGTCGTTTGTTGCGCCCCTGCCGCCGAGTCATCACCCACCCGTGAAGACTTTTTCACTTGGTCCTTTGGAGACTCATCCTCAGACCGAGTCCGCTTAACCGGCCTCCTGTCAGAAGGTAACCCTTCCAAAGAACCATTTCCCTGGGCGTGCGTTGTGTTCATCACGAGACGCTCAATGCAGAGTTTGTATGCCTCACTGGGCTCCATACCTCTTGCCTTGAGTCGCTTCAGACGTCTACGCGCCGCTCCGGGAAGCTTAATTTTGTTTACTCCCGAGTTCGCGATTGTCACTGGCTGTGCGTTTGAGTCCTGCTTAGCTGGACTGTCGCCCTTATTGCCAGACATTGGCTGTGGGAGGATTAGTTCGTCGTCCAAGGGGACTTGGGAGTCACCCTCGGACTCGAGTAAGAGTTCCGACAAGTCGGGAAGAGAAGCAGTTGGACTACTTAATGGTTCCGGACGTTCGATATCGTCCGGAGAAAGAATATTTTTTTCTAAATTCGGTTCCATGCAGGTCCCACGAGTAGCAAGGGAATTAACAGGTCCACCCGAGCAGAGCCCCGCTTGCCCGGGTAAGGCAAATTACTACTCCAGGATTGCCATCTCACTGGAGAGCCACCGTTTGAGACCAAGCACCCCCTTGGCCACGCATCCCTGGGCACGGTACGACTGACACCTTGGATTGGGTAGGTAGGAGAGGAAGGGAATTAAGAAGGGAAATAGGTTAGAGGAGGGGATATTGGATGTTAGGAGCATAGGACAGCGGGAAAGGGAATCTCCCGTAGTTTTGGAGTTAACTGACGGGATAGCGCCATTGGCTTTAGCTACTCGGATCCCAGGGCAGATAGTATTGTGCGATGCCTGTTATAGATCCGTGCATTACCGGGATGTACGGCGTGGACGTACCAATGGCACTTGGCGGTAGACATGCTCTGCCCATCATCGCACGCCTGGGCACATATCAGCCGCCCTCCATCCCTTCTAACAACTAACAATAACCCCCATATTCTAAGTAGTTCCTCCAAAACTTTTTACACTCCACTCAACCTAGTCGTGGGAATAATGGTAGTGTGCGCTAGGCCTAACACGGAGTGACTACGTACTCTTTGGCTCCTCCAGGTCCTTACGGAGTTATGACTTAGAATACCGATTTCGAGGAGTATTTCGAAGAGAATTTCAATGAGGTTTCGTTAAGTCGAGAACGAGTAAGTTTTGGAGGAACGACTTAGAATATGGGTGTAAGATATTGAACATTTACAATAACTGAGCATCGGAATTAACTGGTCCTTTATCTGAAACAAGATCATCGATTTTGCTTTTAAAAGCCTATTATGAACAAGGAAACATAAACTTTTTAGAAATACGTCCCATTTCTTTTCTTTCCGTCTTAATTGCACATTAAAGAGTGGAATAACAGATCTATAAAACGTTCTTGCCTCTTTTATACCCGTTCCGTGTCTGTTGGCCTTTTGGTCAAGGTTATCGGGACTGAGAGTGCTTCAACTGATATAATGGTCACTGTGAGACAAAATCGTTGTCAGAATTCTCTTTTCAGAATTTATAACACGTTTAGGCACTTGGTTTTCAATCTCGCAAGAATGTCGGGATAGAACGTTTTCTTTTTAGGGTTCCGTACCAAAATGGTAAAAAGGAACCCTTGTGGTGCGACTCTGTCTGTCTGTCTGTCACGGCTGGATATCTTAAGAATTACTACTGCTATGAACTTGAAATTTGGAATAGTTTTAGATGACGTTTGCCCAACTATTTTGCAGTTAAGAAATAAATAAATATACACTTATTTATTTTTTTATAACAGGGTGTAACAGGGAGTCTTAAAAATTCAAAGTGTGGTACTACGGTATGTTTGGTATCATATGAAAGAGCGCTGCTCGCACATTCTTAATTTTTTTTTCAGTTTTTAGGCTGCATAATTTTCGACTTTTGATGACAAATGTAAAAAAATACCGCTCCTCCCCCATTATCTACGAAGTTTACATAAAAAAAAATCTGAAATAATTCTATGTGATACAAGTTTATGTAAAGTTTACAGGAAAAATAAAACAATACCTCTAAATAGCAAACTTTTTTAGAAATCTTAAAAAAAAATATTTTATACTTATTGGCTTTTGGAGTAGTATGTCGATGTACGGGGACAATCTCGGGCTCGCTCTTGACCGGTGGTTCCGTACTATCATAATAGTACGGAACCCTCGGTGCGCGAGCCCGACTCGCTCTTGACCGGTTTTTTTTTACATTAAATAGGCTTGCTCTTGGCCTCATTCTGAATCGTTACATTTTAGAAGAGGCTGAAGATGGAGCCAGCTTGCCTAGAAAAAGCCTATTCACTCGAGCTTTTAATAAACCAGGATTATAGGCTCCTGGGACAGAGCAGGCAGGGAATACCACACCCTAGCTATGCACATAATAAAAGATTAGGGGGAGCGCTTTGTACGCAGACTAGGAATATCAACCAGGTAGGGGTGATAGCCCGCAGTACTTCTGGACTTCCGGTAGTAGAACAGAGCTGGTGGGATGAGCTCATGTAGTTAAATATTGTGTTGTTTTATTATATGTGCCGTCTTATTACGGGTCATGGTCTATCTGTATTCAAAATTTCATTCAAATTGGTTTAGCCATTCTTGCGTGGTTGAATAACAAACAAAGTTTTCCTGTCAATGTTACTAGATTATGTTATTTTTTGTTATGTGCTTAAGGGGCTTTGCAATTGGCGGCGTATGTTTAATGTTTCCTTTAGGAATATAATAGAAAGATGTTTTCTTTTTCAAACCAAACATATTAAATTCAGCGGTACTGGTGATGTGTAAATAATAACAGTCTTGTAATTTTTTTCTTTTTACAATGCTATTTTTATGTTTACGACATGAGACAAGTTGTTTTTCTAGTATATACACACGAGTAGTTGAGTCGAGTCGAGAGCTACTAAGGTACAAATTGAGAATTTCTTCAATTTATAATACAAAGTAATATCAAAAAGTTCTACCATTTAATTTAAAGTTTAGAAATTCAAAATATAATTTTAAATGATACAATATTTAAGTATTACCTAAACTTTAGACGAAATTCATATATTTGGCCCAACAGATATTTGCAAAGTTACCCTAAAATTTCAGTCCTATTTATAGACACATACAGTCTAATTTACAGAAACTAGTCTAGAACAAGTCCAGACTAAATTGGGAGAGATTTATGGATAATATTCCGAACAATTTCTAAGTACAAAACGCGCTGGAAATTCTGGCAGGAAATTCTGTTGGATTAGAATTTACAATTTGTAATTTTAGATAAGTAATATACGAGTATCTTGAGATATAGCATTAAGACAGCAATTTAACATTAAATTATTAAATTTTAAATAGAAAAATATTGGAAAAAAATAACTCGGCCACAAGTGAATTCTCAGACGGGAATTTCGACGGTTATTCGCAAGTCTCGGTAGCTCTGCGGTTAGAGCATTGGACCGGATTTCTAAAGGTCGCGGGTTCGATTCCCGTCTGAGAATTCACTTGTGGCCGAGATATTTTTTTCCAATATTTTTCTATTTAAAATTTACCATAAGTATAAAAATAGCATTGAAAAATGCAAAAAATACAAAATCATAAATTATTGGCAGTTGCATCTTAATCGATCGTTAAACACCTGAAAAGATGTTTCTTTCGAATGCAAGGATATTTCCTAGCATTGATGTGACAACGCTGGCCTACAGCGTATTCAAAATATAAAAGTATTGGAGAATTTCGACGGTGGTTCGCAAGTCTCGGTAGCTCAGCGGTTAGAGCATTGGACCGGATTTCCAAAGGTCGCGGGTTCGATTCCCGTCTGAGCATTCACTTGTGGCCGAGTTATTTTTTCCAATATTTTTCTATTTAAAATTTACCATATAATTGAATATTTAAGTCCATAAAAATTTACCAAAAAAAATGTGTTTTACTATTATGAAACGAATTAGTTTATATATCAAAAAATATAGGACATATGTTAACAACAAAATACATTAACATTATTTCAGGGCCCTTATTCACTATGACCACTTTGTGATTCCTTGCTTCAAAACCACGCCAATATCGTAGATGGTTACGACATTTTCAAAATTCGTATTCTATATGACAATTGAATGAAACCGTGAAACCGTCATATGAACGTGACTTCAATGAAGTAAGATGTTTTAGTTTTACATTGCTTTTAAATCTGGAACAAATGCAAAAGACAAATATTAGGGGCTATGTAAGTAAATTCGAAATTATAAGACAAGTAACAAGTAAAATTTTTGGTAGTAACAAACGATTAGGTACTTACAATAACAGATCGCTTCAAACAAAATACCGCTACAACAAAATTCTTCACACAAAATATACTAGTAGGTACGATATTAATGTTTTTTAAAGTGTATGTATATATTTCCATCGAAATACTAAATATTTTTATTTCTTTCTTGTAATAAACTTATAATAAACAGACAAAAATGAATCAATTAATTTTCATTGTAAAAGTCGATAACAAGAAATAAAAAAGTAAAAAGGAACGTTCAAAAACGTTCAAAGGTTTTGGCTTTGCTGCGTGTCTGTTTAAATTATTGTGAAATATTTTTTTGTTATTGCATTGTTATGATATACCTAAACGATTAAATATTCATATAAAAGTAATAAAATCACGGTTAATTGTTAGTAAAATAAAACTTTGCAAGTAATAAATTTTAAATCTTAATTGTTTTCAGTTTAGTTTTCGAACGCACTCTTGTCTTCACAACGTACCAAAGACAATTTGTCTTGGAGCGCTGTGGGACTTACAGAATAGAGTTGACCAGATTCCTTACCGTGGCAAGGTATGGACAAGACACGATATTGACGGGGTTTATGCGCGGTAAGTTTTAAGTGTGGAATCTAAGCGGTCATACTGAATGAGGGCCCAGGAGTAAAAAGGTAACAGACAATTACTTTTGCATTAAAATATTACTATTGGAAATGCCCCGTACAAATTTTCATCACATAAAATAGATCTCAGATGTCCCAGCAAACCCTTAAACAGGCCCTTAGCTCAGTAGATACTGTGCCATCGGGGCAGTCAATAAAGTAACTCTGTAGGTTCGTACACTTTCGGTCGGTTGTTAGTTAATAATTATTTCAGTAGCTTCGCTCGCCCTACGTCAATGTCACTTCATAATCTATTTAGGGTTCGTCTGATAAGTGACAGTGATCCAGAACGCACTTTGATGAGACTTATTGAACTGAAATGAAACAGTTAATGAATTTATTTATTGAAATAAAATGACTTTTAATGCATTGAAACAGGCTCTGTTTATTGCGTATTTTTAAATGTCGAGTTAGCATTTATTCAAATATCTAAAATTTAAATTAAATTTAATCGGGGCTTCGAGCACTGGGGGCCTATGCCACGAACCCGTAGTTTTTTGGATTACCAAATGGTTTAATTAAACCTTTAGATTAATAAGTAATTCACTATTTTAAGTGTTGATTGCTTCCTATAGTTTGGAGTAGTTATCGTGACTGTAAAACATCCAGAATGAAAATTAACGAGACTTTATAAACTTAAAGTATTTTATTGAATTTAACGTTCATTAGGTAGTTGGTTATTAAGAGTTAAGGTTAAAATGTTTTTAACTTTTTTCACTTTTGCACCAAATATAATTTATGATTCTTTTCGTTCCGTGACAATAAGTGCGTAAGCTTCTGATCACTGTTTATATTTATACTGTTTTAATATGATGTATATTATTACAATCTGTGACCAGCGGTTTTTCCCCTGTTCCCATGGATAAAAGAAGCACGTACTAGACTTTACAGACTATACATACTTGTAACCTGTAACAAAGTGATATTGAAAAATCTTCTGTTCTTCTCCCCATGCTTTCAGGGGATTTGGGGAACTGGGTGAAATGGTTCAAGCTAGAGCGACTGATCTCCCATCCGGCTTCGCTGGTATCCCCCATCCAATTAATAAATAATAATACAGAGAATACTTTCTTTACTTTGTGTTTTTTGTGCAATAAAGATAAATAAATAAATAATACATCAAACGCTACAATTCAGAACACTACAATGAACAAATAAAACTACAAACTATATGTAAAGAGCTTTAGCTTATCGCACAATAATATTGGTTTGATATCACTATTATAGTATGGTTCGATCCCTGGAGTCATCAGGTAAATGTCACAGCCATGTTCTTGTTTGACAAGGGTCATATTTGGTGTGTCATCTAGGTTACGCAATTACTATAGATATTTTTTCGGGTCATTTTCTTTCAAAGTTATACGGCATAAGTGTTTTTTTACAAACAATATATTTTGGCACTTATATGCCGCCGAGACATGGATTTTGCGGAAAACTGAAAAGAAAAATAAAGCCTTAAAAATGTGGTACTGGAGACGAATGCTTCGAGTTTTTTGGACGGAATTCCGCACTAACATCTCCATCCAACAAGAGCTCGGAATCAAAGGGCGCGTATCGAGTATGGTTCAAACCAGGAGGCCTACTCTCTAAGTCCGTCAACTAAGATACGGGCCCCCGTCCGTAAGTTTCCCGAAACTACGGATGGAGCCTACTCTCTGTTGATTTCGGATGTACTAGTTTTGGACAAACGGCACACACACATTGGGAGTAGGGACAATGTGAAAATGTATTCTCATTCATTCTTAGTTCGGGTCTCCGAACTGATAAGCTGTCCGTAGGTGATACGGAGTAGGAAACGTCCGTAACTTAGGCCGAAACTACGGGCTTTGATAGTAGACCTCCAGCATCTTCAAAATTTTCGAACACATCTCAAGACGTGACAACAGCTCAATAGACCTCAATAGAGTGGAGGGCACTAGCCGATGAGATGGACGGATCAAATCAGGACCTTGGTGGGTAGGCCTATTTATGAGTGCACTAGATTGAAAACCAATAGGGCAAGATGGCAGAAGATCGTGAAGCAAGTTACATCTGATTGGTACTCAACAGGCAGTACCAATCAGATGTAACTTGCTTCACGATCTTCTGCCATCTTGACCACGACCACTTTGACAAGAGTGATACGACTGAGAGGAAGATTTGGCACTACTATACCCACAAATCCGCATAGGACCCGCGTTCTGGTTCATGGTCTATTCTATTTATCTGGCCATAATCATGGTCAGCCACTTTAATGCCTCAGTAGAAGGAAATTTCGAATATGTGCTTCAGTGTTGTTCAGTGATAATACGTGCTAATTGCAGTCGGTAAAGGAGTAAGGCGTGTAATTGTCGTGTCCTTTTACACATTGACTTTGATTTGCAGGCAGCTGTTATCTTGCATATGTTGATGAAAAAAGGCTTAGTGATTTAATACTTTTTCCTTTCTTTCATATATCGGGCAAAATCGGATTCGTCATGTCGCCGTGTGAACGCGCAGTAATTTTAATACTTACCTATTTAGTCATCATAATCACAATCAAAGTAACATTCACAAATTTCAGATGATATCCTAATAATTAACTCGTTGTCGTACCAAAGTTATGGCGTATGTAATCCGGGTTACCCTAATACAATATTTTGTTACTAATCCTTAGCGCAAGGTCGTATTAATGTCAAACAAACGTATCTATTCAAATAACGGAAACAATACACATTGTACCCGAGCGTTCGAGATTATTCCGAGGCGTATCCATAACTTGGGTTATTATTACCACAGTTTATGTAAGCTATAGCAGTAACTCAACTCGGAACTTGGTGCAACAGTAGTTAGCAACACACGATTGGTTTCCAATGTCACGAGCTAGCTCCTCCGTGGTTTGGAAAGCTCGTCGAGCCGCGTCCTGGGGTATGGTATGCCTGACTAATACTCATTTAGAAGGAAAACCTCAGCTCCTACAGTTGGGACGTTACTTCGTAGTCTCTCTTTTCTCATATCCTATGAGGATTAGAGGATACCTCTGGTGTCAGAGTTTTTCAAGCCGCCTATAAGCCTCCTACTTGGCTTAACGACTGTTATCAGATGACAACAGCCGCGACCGACAGTTTAACGTGCACTCTAAAGCATGGAAGCGCTCAGTTGTAAACTTTACGGTAGCCCATCCGAGAATTATAAGAAAGTACGAACTGTTATTATTATAAAAAAAGGTACAAAAACATATCTAGTAAACAAAATCTGAAAATTAAATATGACAGCAGTTAATGAAAAGTAACAAGGAACTAAGAGAGACAATCATTGCACCAACTGTTTATAATCACATTTAGCGCTAAACATTTTTAAAATGCCATTGTATTTTAGTCATTCATTTGAAGTAAAAAGTGACAGAGCAATGTTGTAAATTTATGTTTAGCGCTAAAATATTTTATTTCAGTATGTGAAAGTCCGCCTAAGTGGAGGTACTGCTTTTTCGAATATTAAATTGACTGTGTACCAGCTCCGTACGTCAAACCTTCTCGTCAATTCGCCAATCTCTCCATTGTCTCGGAAGGTTTTCGCGCAATCCGTGACAGACTATCTGATTTCACTCAATGAAGCGAGAAACAACGATTGAATATTAAATTTGCGTGTTCAGTTGAACAAGGCAACCAATTGTTAAATCAAAAATGATGAAGTGGAATATTCAAATCTATTCGGTTATTGGTTGGCCCGATGGCGTATTAAGCATCAAGCCTACAAAACCTGCGGTTGTGGTTTGACAGCCACTCGGGACTTAAATTCATTCGATGTTTTTTTTTAATAACAAATGCGATTTTAGGGTTCAATATTCAGAAAATATGTAAAATTCGAAAATAATGTTAATATGAAAATCATAGTCAGTGATATACATGACTAGGTGTTTTCATTTTGACACATTATACAACTCGGTATGGTTGTATGGCTGCCTCTGACATGGTTTATATACTTGACTCATTGGATACCTAAATCGATTTAAAACATTTGGGCTGAAGAGAAAGCGGATTTCACGATTAGTCGGACTCGGAACAGAGTCTCTGTAATAATAATAATCTATTTTGTCAAACATGAGTCTTTTAAAAATTAAGGGATTATAGACTTTGGCATACAAAATTAAAATGCGATATCGATAAATCATAAAATAATACACAATGGCGACGTAATAATAACAAAACGGTCCATTACCATACGAGATGTTTATACTAATTATGGAAGCAGACGAAACATTCGAAAAAAAAATGACACATTTCCAATGTACTAAAGTACTGTCGAAAGAGAATTTAATTCGGGACAAAATAAATTCGAAGTTTACTGAAGCCGAAAGATAATCCAACTTCAGAAGTTCCAGTTTTAGAAGACCTCTTTAGTTAAGAGGAAATGTGGAGTGCTGGTACTGTCTGAAGGTCTACTTACTATGGTGGAATGAACAAAAATGGTCGCAAATTCATTACATTTGCCGTTGTCAAAGTGATTGTGTGGCGTTCTGATGTATTGGAATACGTGGAAATGTGAAATATTTTTTGCATGGTTTTAATTATGGATGAGATATTTTTATGTTACCGATGGTAGAAAAATATAGTTAATGCACCAAATGGATCACGCATTTGACAGCGATAATTTAATTTTTGATTTAAAGAGCATAACAGATAAAGTTATACTTATAACTTTTTAATTTTGTATTTTATAATGCTATTTTTATGTGATAAATATTAAACAAAAAAATATACTTGAAAAAAAGCAACTAGTCTCATGTCGCCCGGACGGAATTCGAACCCGCATCTAATCATCATCTAATCATCTAATCATCCGCATATAATCATCACTAACCAATTATGCTACGGAGACCTATGAGGACATGTCGAAATTATCTAGTATATATATTCACCTTTCTGCGGTGTTGGCCACCGTCGTTTCATCAATAAGAGAAATATCCTCGCATTCGAAAGAAACATCTTTATAATAGTTATATTATCTATACGTACATCTTATGTTTTGGCGCGCACTGTTCATTGAAATGAAACAACTTTTACGGATATCAAACGCGCTACGTTTCCACGAACTAAGTTGTAATTGTCCGTATTTTTCCGTGACCACGGCATCTGTAAAGGTGCCGAAACGTCGGGAAAATAAAAAATCATTTAAAAACCTAAAAATACGGACAATTACAACTTAGTTCGTGGAAATATAGCGCGTTTGATATCCGTAAAAGTTGTTTTATATTATCTAATTTGTTCCATTCGGTATAATGTTATGCAAGTATATTCATTTTTATTAATAAAGTTATGAGTGTTGTTTTAATTAAAAACATGACGTCCATTCAACAATCGCTTTAATTGTAATATTCATAAGAACGTTTTAGTAATGCATAAAGTTCAACGCTAAAGCTCATCTCATCATTAACATATTAATCAGGTGTTCTCAAACATCACAAACCCCAAAGTTTGAGGAAGGCTGAGCCCATTCATCACTTTGTTACAACTCATTTGTTTGGCATATTTACGTTCAGAAATATACAGGATGGGACAGTCAGAAAAGTAGGTGTGTTCGTCATCAGCCATTTTTAATGTCCCCACTGTTGGGGCACTTGCCTTATGGATTGATAAGGAGAGTGGGCCATGACCCACCACGCGGGCCCAATGCGGATTGGTGGGTTTTAACGACTACAAATGCAGCCGGGACCAACGGCTTAACGTGCCTCCCGAAGCACCTTCACCAGCACTCCCGAAGGATCTCGAGATAGTAAATTTTGTCGTCGTTGTATGGTAATTTATTTTTCATAAATTAGGTTTCGCGGGGTGCGGAATAGATGCTCTAGGTACCTACATACAAATAAGTGTACAAAATACAAATTGAAAATTTTGATAACAGGTACTGCCCCCAAAGCTTGAATACCTACTTAAAATGTGGTTAAAAATGGTGGGCAGACTTGGGACAGACTTGGGGCAGACTTGGGGCGACTTGGGGCAGTACTTGCAACTGAAATATCTTAATGGTGTCATAATAACTTAAAAAAAATTAGAAATAATAAATAAGAAGTTTCACTCTGCTTAACTTCAACAATCGCAGGCCGAGCCCGCGAATCACTGCGCCATGGGCTACTCACGAAACGTGGGAACTTTGCTGTTGCTAAAATAAATGTCCCGCCTGAGAACAACTTGTGAGTCATGTCGATTTTTTCTAGTCCATTAAAATTATGATATTGATAAATAATAAGGATAACAATGGAACAAAAAACACCCCATCCAACTCACAGCCGCGTGGCATAGTACCAAAAACACTGGCGCTGTTGCAAGTTATTTAATATGTTAATGGTTGCTTATAGAAGCAATTCTCAAAACATATTGTCCACTTTTTAGCTTACGGAGTCCTTTATTAAAGCACCTCGTAGACGATAATTGTTTCTGTAACATTTTTGTCAGATTTTTGTGTTTGTCTATGTAATTTATTTGACTGTCTGGGGCTATGATTTAAAGACTCTACAAATCTGACCCAAAAATAAATAAGCTCCGGCGCATAAAAAATATGCCAAAATGTTCATTAAAATGTGTAGAATTTATATTTATGGTTTGTTTATTTATTTTCAATGCCTATCATGGAAATATTTGAACAAAACCATGCGATAATTTTTTCGTCTATATTTGATTTGTAATTAAATTGCCAAGCTCTGGCGGAAAAAAGTATGCGATATTCTTCATTAAAATGTGTAGATGAAATGTATATGGTTTGTTTATTTCATTTCAATGGCTATCATGCAAAATATTTAATTAAAACATATGCGTCAAATTGGTGATTTTTTTTAAGTGTCGTTAAAAGTTCCTTTAAATAATATGAACAGTGAATAAAACGAAGAAGAAAAAGAAGAAATACATATTTTAAATAATTCCTGAAGTAATTTTTTTTTCATGTCTCATATTCTGAAAGTAACTCATAACTTGCCTAAAATGCGGGTTGAAAGTGATATGTGGCGGCCCTAGGGCTGTAATAAATTTGAAAAAAGAATAGGGGGTGTCATGTCAAATCGATATCTGTAATCTCTTTGGACTTTTATTTACCAAAGGTATGTAGGCACAGAAGCCTATACAGCTTATTTTGCTACATTATAAAATAATTAAAATCGTAGAAACCTTACAATATTTTTTTTTAATATTCTGTTTATTTTTACTTTCCTCATATTCAAAATGAAAAGTAGAGTGTTTACTTCGGGTGTATGGACCCATAACAGTCACGAACTATCGGCGCCCTCACTTCGTTCGGGCGCCAAAACCCTCGACTGTTATGGGTGTCATACAGCCCTTGGTAAACAATCTACTATTTTGTTTGATACGTTTATTATGACGTAACCGTATATCAATATAAGTTTATTTGTTAAAGTTAGAGTTTCTTGGTTACTTAAAAATGAATATATACGTAAATCTCTGCTTCAACTTTCCCTAAAATGTCCCTTTGGAAGGTAATCTTAATATGTTAGCCACGATTTTTGAGAAAGGCGAATATCAATAATATATTTGCCTGCTAAATGCAAAATTTTGATATAACTTTCATTTGCGCCGGAGCATGGTAAATTTTGCATGGGCCGTGACGAGTCTACTTTATTTGACTGACGTGTTTGTCAAACGAATTTGACAAATAAAGATCGTTTACCGGGCTTTTATTTCAATTATATAAAAAACAGCAGTGAAAGATTTAAGAATAAGGGGAAGGTAGTATAGTATCGGACAGCGTATATAGTATCGGACAATATTGATTACATCTCTATTATACTACATAAGCGCCCTCTGTGATAACTACGAATAAATAAAGTCAAAATTGCATAATTATGAAATTAAATGATGTTCATGACTTCAAATTAGAGTGTCCGATTAAATGTGTGTGAGAAAATTAAATGTGTCCGATACTATACTACCTTCCCTTTATGTTCACCCTGTATATTTCGTAAGGATCCATTTGTATGCAACTTAACAGCAAATGATTTGGCAATTTGTGTTGCCATTCGATTCTGAGCCTTCTTGGCAAATAACGACAACTCGTTTTTAAAGGGCAAACTTAAATAGGACACACGTTAATTGTGATAAATTCTACGACCTGTAGACAAATAAGCGATTTGGTCCTAAAACGATAATTCTTAATAAAAGTCGGATCTGTCTTATACGAAAATGGAAAAAGATAAAATTAGACGTCGTACTAGACTGATCACATTAATAAATAAATAAATATTTTCATACAATCACACCAATTATCTAGCCCACGTTAAGTATCATGAAGAACTTGTTTTATGGATACTAGATAGCGGATAAACATACTTATATACTTTTTATTTTGTAAATACATACATAATATACATACTAAACATCCAGACCAAGACAAATAGACATGTTCATGCACACAAATATTTGTCTTGTCCGGGGATCGAACCCAGGACCTCTGGCGCAGAAGGTGGGGTTAGTACCCCTGCGCCAAACAGGTCGTCAAAAATTCATCCGATTCGTGCATAACTCAGTCATTTCGGATATCAGATGTCTTATTTTTAAATAGTAGTCCAGTGTTTTTCTTCTATAATATTTAACATTCCCTTGTTTTAACCAATGTTTGCAAATGTTGTATGTACCTATAATAGGTGCATATCAGAACTTAACATAAGACGCTATCTGTATTTGCTTAGGTGGTGAGGTGAACGAAAATCATCGAAATAAAAATAACAAAGCCATTCAGCACCACAATTTTTCCCAGTGGAGATCCCACGACATCTCTGGATCCGTAAACAACCATATCCATTTGGGTAATCATATTATTAAGGTATTCGTTGTACTTTTGCAACGACTCCCAATTGCAAATTACAATATTAAAAAGAAGGCGAAAGAGCATTTATCAGAACAAGACATATTTTTTTAGTTTCTTTCCAATTTATGAAACATAAGCGGTCGCACCAGCGCGGTTTCGTTCCCGTAGGAATATCGGGATAGAAAGTCTCCTATGTATAAATCCAGGCTATCTACTATGTGTGTGCTAAATTTCATCCAAATCAGTAGTTTTTGCGTGAAAGAGTATCATATTTTGGCATTTATATAGAGTTTTCTAAGATGTCGCTCGTTTCATCGTAGGTCCTGTCGTGCCCTCAGCCTAGATTGGGATCAAGATCAGACCCATTCAAGATAAAATAAGAAAATATTAATATTTCAAAAACAAAATTCCCGGTCGATCCACAAGCTAACGTTAAAACTGATTGATTCCAAGACATGGAGAGGATTCCTTTTTTTTTAATAATCAAATTTGAAAATATAAGTTTACTTAGGTGTGAACGAATCATGTAAATAAATCTGTGTGTATGTAAATAGAGAGATTATGTGGTCTTAAAGTTGCGCTTAACGGCTCAGCGTGTGACGTCACGCTACTTCGGCCCGATGCTGGTGATTTGTAGAGTGGTGCGCCGAAGGAAGTGGCGTGACGTCACCACCATATTTGAGGCTAAAGTCAATTCTGCGAGAAAATATGTAATTTAAATAATTTCTTGAGGATTAAAAAAAAAATACATTGTCTTATTATGGTAAATTTTAAATAGAAAAATATTGGAAAAAATTAACTCGGCCACAAGTGAATTCTCAGACGGGAATCGAACCCGCGACCTTTGGAAATCCGGTCCAATGCTCTAACCGCTAAGCTACCGAGACTTGCGAACCACCGTCGAAATTCTCCAATACTTTTATATTTTTAATACGCTGTAGGCCAGCGTTGACACATCAATGCTAGGAAATATCCTTGCATTCGAAAGAAATTCGAACTTTTCAGGTGTTTAACGATCGATTAAGATGCAACTGCCAATAATTTATGATTTTGTAATTTTTGCATTCACTTGTGGCCGAGTTAATTTTTTCCAATATTTTTCTATTTAAAATTTACCATAAGTATAAAAATAGCATTGAAAAATGCAAAAATTACAAAATCATAAATTGTCTTATTAGTTTTGATCTATATTTTTATCCCATTCAGTGAAATATAATGTTTTTAACATCAGGAAACTTCTCCATTCATTCAAGCCGAGTTGTTATTTACCATTGTTATATTTATCTAACCAATAGGTATGCTTGAAAAATACTGCACACACTAGAAGTACAGTCCGAGTAACTTCGCTCGGCCAACAATAAGGTTTTATTTAAAATTTAATCAAGCAACTGCTAAGTAAACTTGGCTTGTTTATTCCTCTCTCAAGAAACATAAGCCTGTTCCACTTTAATTAAATTAAACCACCAGGTTTATAAGTTATGAAAGCAAACAAAAGACGAAGACGGACCATTTCTTAAAACAATAAATGGGATTGGTTTCGGATGGAAACAATTAATTATAAATATAAGCGCTTAAAATAGATTTTGTTTCGCTGTTTTTTAAGCGTATAGAGTTTGTTATTTTACTGCTAGCCAGATTTCGTTAAATTTTGATAATTATAGGGAATGAGCGATTGACTACCACCTATAATTTAAGCCTTATCATCACCCATGTGATATTTTCTGCACAGTCAATCTCTCACAGTCACGTGGGTGTCTATAACAGGGTGGAAAGTCTAAAAGAGGATTTTTTCCAAATTCCGTAAATGCAATTCAAAATGTCTCATAAATTAAGGATAGTTTCCAGGAAGATTTTCATGCGGCTACCATCTTCATCATACCCCTTCTTAACTTTTCATCCTGTATATCCATAAATCATTTTAAAATCGGGATTTAAAGAAAGTTTCTAGGCTATAAACCATCTGTCTGCCACAGCCTAATCGGTCCAGCCATTCTTGAGTTGTAAATGATGTTACTGACCTGCGGGCCTACCATCATCTTTAGAAACTATTATGTAAAAAGAACGTTTTGTTTTTATTAAAGTTGTCATTTTGATACACTTCACCCTATGAATGCGATGATTAAGCGAAGACGTCACAAAACTTCCGTCAAAAAACAAGCTTACTTTACGAGGTTCGTAGTATAAATAGCATTGTAAGATTGAAACAATACTGCGCTAAGATATTCTATATCTTCTAGAAAATATTTTGACACTAAAAACACGATAAAAAAAAAACATTGATCGTGCTGAGTGCTTTTAAAGTTTTTATCTAAATGATAAAAGTAAAGATATCTTTTGTTTCAATAAATTTTCTTCCAAACAGTTCAAACTTGTGTTCACAAAGCGCTGCATTTAAAAATAAACCTTAATGAATTCGTTGTAACAGCTATATTTGTCTGAAAGTCTGCCCACATTCGTTAATTTTCATGAGATTGCACGAGTGACGCGAAACCACGGAACTAATCGGCTGGGCGGTAATTTTGAAACGAATATGGCGTCATTTACTACCGACGGTTTTCATTTAAAATTTGTAATATGGTAAATGGTTTTGATCTTAATTGGATTTAATGTTTTATAAGATTTATATGACATTTTGGTTACAATAAATATTGAGAACTTACATCTACATACTCGTAATTTAAAAAAGTCCTCTGTCACGTGGTTTAGAAGTCTATTTTGTGCCTGCTAACTTGCAGGCGCTGCAAACTTGTTTATATAAAAGATAGTGATAAACATTGAAGCTAAGCTTGCTAATCTTTGAATAAAAGATAATAAAAATTATTGAATCAAAAGTTTAAATACGGTTGTTTTATTTTTTACTTTTTCGTATTTTTTTAATAAAATTACATAACTTATATTTAATTTCATGCTCGTACGGGTAAACGTTGATGAAACGTGTTAACGTGTCAAATTTTAAACTTTGATGAAAAAAAATATAAAATTTCATTTTGAAAAAAAAAATCTTTAGAGACTTCACACACTTAAATCAAGAAAGGAACAACAAATAACTTTCATTTAAATAGACTATTAAAAGCATCAAAAGGCTAGTAAAAGCAAAAGACTGAATTCATAAAACAGTCCATTAGTAGCTAAATCCTACAAAGAACAACATTAAATCATAAACAAACGTGAAAACTTTTAAATCCTCCGGGAAAATGACAGTCGTAAAGAAAATTAAAAGGTTTGAGACGAGACGAAACGAAACGTTGTCTGTTTAAAGATATAAAAAGTATGTGACCTTGAAACGTTTTATCTTTTATGATGCAAAAAGTATGTGACCTTGAAGATCGGGAAGGGTGATGTAAAGAGTTCAGTGACTTTTGTCACAGATGTACATGAATACTTCGAACTGTTACGGAATGAAAAGGCTTGTTATAGTATGAGAAACGGGGAAAGTATTTTTGGCAGTCAATATTTGTGAATCAATGTCTATATGTAACGTTTATTAAGAATTAAAACAGAAACTGTATAACGGAAAATATAATATCGTGTTCTGTATTTGTGATGGCATTTGTAATATATTCCTCATAACAATAGTAAACGTATGGTAAATTTTTAATAGAAAAATATTGGAAAAAATTAACTCGGCCACAAGTGAATTCTCAGACGGGAATTCACTTGTAGCCGAGTTAATTTTTTCCAATATTTTTCTATTAAAAATTTACCATAAGTATAAAAATAGCATTGAAAAATGCAAAAATTACAAAATCATAAAAAATAATAGTAAACGTCTTTTAAATATCTAATTATTAAACATTAAAAAAAATAACATTAAAAACCTGCCGTTACAAATCTATTTTGTATGATAATATTTAACTAGAAAAAATCGAATTATGTCTGAGAAACTCGCAGAAGACGGGGCGATTTAATATAAAGTATATTTTATCTAGTAAAAAATACTATTAACGTGTTTAGTGTGTTAAGTAAGTCTCATACTTTCTTTCACATTATGAATTTAGTTTGAACGAAAAAGACTAAATACTCGAAGCTATGCATGTTACTAACCACATAATTTTTACCCGCCTTTGTGGTCTCGTGGTAACAACCACCGGTATCAGACCAAGGGGTCCCGGGTTCGATTCCCAGCGAGGGTACATATTGTATTCGGTTTGGTTGGTGGTAGGACTTGTTGTAAGTCCGTCTGGCTAGCTACCACCATCTTATCTAAGTCTCACGCCACAACAACAATGTTTTTCTGGCAGTTAAAGATAAAATAGCCAGTACCTCAGTGATTGCGGATTCCGGGAGAGGCTCGCTTCCATCTTCAGCCTTATCAATACTTAACATCAGGTATGTTGAAGACTAAGAGTATCCCCGTTGTTCATAAAAATATATATATATCAAAAAGTACAAAACCCCTAAAACAATATTCTTAACCCTACCGCTGTCTATACGTCATCAAACCGCTACGTTCTCCATCTCTCGTAAATAGATTACATGTACCATTTAAGTTAGAATCGTGTAATAATTGCAGCTCCAAGTTTCTCCGAAACTTGTATACAATGATATTGAGGCATATAACTGCGTATTAAGTTTGACAAAGTCTATTACGGTTTGGGCTATATAGTGTGTGTCGAGTATCTAGATACTGAGCACGTTGTAGATGAGGATAAACTTTGTAGTGAGTTAACTTGAGAGATTTTCGATATTTGGATTGAATTTAGGACTTATCCGACGCATGTTTGTTTTTAACTAATCATTGACTGTCATTGTTGTCATTTACCGTTTACTTCCGAAACCGTTTTAACCGCCTCTGTGGTCTCGTGATATAACCACCGGTATCAGACCCAGGGGTCCCGGGTTGGATTCCCAGCGGAGTACATATTGTATTCGGTTTGGTTGGTGGTAGGACTTCTTGTAAGCCCGCCTGGCTAGCTTCCACCTCTTATCTAAGTCTGACGCCATAACAATAATGTTTTCAGTTTTGTTGTGATCCGGCAGTTAAAGGTAAGATAGCCAGTTCCTCAGTGATTGGGGATTCCGGGAGTGGCTCGCTTCCATCTTCAGCCTTATCAATACTTAACATCAGGTATGATGAAGGCTAAGAGTCTCACCGTCGTTAAAAAAAAAGAACAATGTAAGTTAAGGTTATTTTCTGTTTTTATAAATTAAAATTCAATACAATTTATTCAGTCTGAGCTGTAATAAACAACAAGTACTTGTAAAAATCAAAGAACCCATCGGTTATAGAAAAATATCATACCTACAAGCACAGGTAGCTAAGATGGTAGGTCTACCAAAGAAATATGACAGAAAATGCTTGTCGGATAAATCTGTCTTATGCAGTTAAAGGGTTAGATTGTCGCGCTTTCTTTCATAGAAATAAAATAAAAATTTCAGAGTGAAACATGTTTCATTTAATATTAAAGACATTTTATTTTTATTATATTGCATTGCTCAATCTTATATTATGATACGGGAAACTAGTCATCCAGTGACCACTGACCTTGCAAAATTACTAAAATGCCCAAAAAGCAATCAAAATGCTAATTATTTCGATGTTATGCAGATAAAATAACATAATTAACCGGAAGGCCAACGGGTAAAAAACAAAAAAATAATAAAAAAACCGAACAAGTGCGAGTCGGACGCGCCCACCGAGGGTTCCGCACAAATCAGTAAGTACCTACCTAGGTACATAATATTATAAATAGTTCAGAAATTAAGTCTCGCAGTTTTTTCCGAAGTTTCCCGAAATTCAGTTTTCAAAACTTAATACAAATTTTTTCATAATTTAATTACAAATGTCTAGTTTTCAGATTTGTACTTGTAGTAAAAGACGACATAACTTGCCAAATTTCATAGTTCTAGGTCAATGGGATGAATGAATTTTGATTCCTTTGCGAGTTTTTTGCCTATTTTTTTTTACGTCAATTTACAAGTGTCATGATTTTTCTATTTATCGTAAGATTTTAAAGCTGATAATTTTTCATCAAGTAAATACACTAGAAAAAAGCAACTTGTCTCATGTCGCCCTGAGACAAGTTGCTTTTTTCTAGTATATTTACTTGATGAAAAATTATCACATAAAAATAGCATTGTAAAATGCAAAATTAAAAAGTTATAAGATTTTAAAGCTGTTTATTATAGCGTATCAGTTTTTTTAATAAAATTATATAAAGATATTCACATCTAAAATGCCTTCGCCATAAAAAACAAAGTAAAATAAAAAAAATATTATGGCGGTGGAAGGGGGAGCGATAAGAAGACGCGCGGCAGAGCGGTCGTTCGGGGAACAATCTGACTCTGAGGTGAATAATCATAGGGAGGACCTCTGCCATAGCTACGATCTTAACACAAGTTTGATTTTTTTACCCCTTCAACAGACTGTTGACTTTCGAATATATGGTTTTAATCTTAACTCGATACCTCTCCGCGTTCTCGAGACAAACAAGGACAGATGGACGGACAGACGGACAACAAAGTGATCCTATAAGGGTCTTTTTTCCTAAAGGTTCGGAACCCTAAAAACACTCAAAAGCTCGTCAAAAAGTCTGCACAGAGAAACAAATTTAAGAAAGATAAAAGAGTTCGTTTGTGGAAATAAAATGTAAAATGAGGTTTAATATCTTAAAGAGAAATTTAAGCATTCTCAAGATTCCCCATGAGGGCTGACGCCGCTTTTGCTAATAAAAGTCTAACTCTAGTGTTTACACTGAGCTGTAAAAAGCTAGTCTTGTTAGGGTAGGACACACTGCTACGTTGCTACGTCGTAGAAAATCGTAGACGCCGTAGCAAAGTAGAAGTGAACAATAGTTATTTTTTATGCAAGGCTGGAAAGTTGATTATTTAGCGGCGAGTTACCTCTATTGAAATATGAGCAAGTGAAGGATTCTAGGATTCTAGGATCGAAGATTGAATCCTGAGCGAAGCGAGGATTTCAAAGGTACAAGACGCTAAAATATTTTCTGCCGAGCGAAACACACAATTTTTCACCTTACAACATTTAGTTGTTGTTTCCGCGGTCAATTTCCGGTAAAAAATTCTTTAAACATAAAGTTTAATCTAAATATACCTTATTCTCGCTGTTTTAATGATATAAAAAACTAAACTAATAAAAAAGGAGTATTACAGTTAATTCAAAGTTATTTAAAGTAGGAATATATTGTTACTTATTAATAAGAATTAAAACGATTCCGTAAATGTTTACACTGATATGAGGTACAAGACAAAGACAATTTAAAAATAAAGATTTATTTCACGTTCCAAAATCCAATCATAGGTTGTGAATCTCGCCCAGCATAATATTAAATTCTTATAACAAATAGTTTAATCTTATTGTTATTGTTTTTATGATTCAATGAACTAAAATAATATAATAAAACCAAAACGAAGTATTATAATTAATTCAAAACTATTTAAAATAAGAATAAAATGTAACAAAAAATCAATAGTGCGATTCGGAACGCATTATGACATATATTTAGGTATTAAATAAAAAAATACTTTACCGCGCAAAAAGCGATTTTTGACTGAATGACAAATCCTCCTTTTCCGATATGTTCCAATCCAGGTTATAAACTAGTTGTGTGCTAAGTTTCGTCCAAATTCGTTTAGCCGTTTTTGCGTAATTGAGTTGAGAACATCTATACATCCAAACTTTCACATTTGTACTTGAAGCAGATATCTCATACGAGCTCGCATTGTGAAACATGCGATGACTCTATATGGGGTCCGATTCAATTTGCTATCTCTTTCATTTCCGTGCTTTTTCGTGTTTTTGTCCTACTTGTCAATTGTCAATGTGTGCAGTCTGCGTCACAGATTTCAACGCAAATTACTGTGGAGGTAACATATCTATTATAAAACATAATTGGTAGGAAGTATGAATCCTCTAGTGAAGTCCCGGCTCTATTCCTACCCAAGAGATATCCAAGCGATGTGAACATCGGGCCTACTGCAATCTCTTAAAAACCATCATGTCATAACAAAGTTTTGTTTGCGTTTTGTCTTTATTGAGGTTGTCACATTTTGACACGGTTCACACTTTGGAGGCGATGATTGAACGAAGACGTCACAAAACTTCCGTCAAAAAAACAAGCTTACTTTAAGAGATTCGTAGTATGAAATAGCATGGTAAGATTGAAACAATACTGCGTTAAGAGATGGCGGTAGGCTCCCTGGCCGGTTTTATAAAATTGCTTCCCGAACTTGTTTTATGGCTGTCATTTGTCTTGGGAATAATGCGAGAGATGCTTCCAGAGAGGTTGTATTTGAAACTTGGAATATGATAGGAAGACACAAGAAATAGGTTGGAAGTAGCAGATACTATAGTATAGAAAATAGATAATATCTAACAACTTTAACGACTTATATATACAGTCGGGAAACTTCCCGGTTGACCAGTAAAGTTTTTTTAGGGAGATTATTAAAAAAAGAAATAGATATATCATGAATAATAGAACATTAACAAGTATACCATTTCAATAATAAATAATTTCCTTAACCTTAGTACTTTCCGAGAAAATGTTGCCTAATAAAACTCTACTGGTCAACCGGGAAGTTCCCCAATTGTACAGCCTGGAAGAATTCGAGTAGCTAAGCATCAACGTCCCTATAGCGGCATGAAGTGAACCGGATTTAAGTACATAATGAAAGCTATACAGTTATACATATCAGGTCGTTTTAATTTTGTTTTTGTTTTTGTTTGTCTAATAGTAATTCTAATAGTATTATATATATATATATATATTTTATTTGTAATAAAAAAAATATAATAAAACAAAAAATTTAAACGTTAACAAAAAAAATTGTCTATCCATTTCTAAGAACTTTTTGATTCACCCTTGTATTTCTTCACGAGTAAGCTACTGAATAAATTTCGAATAATTAAAACACGTCATAGATTAGATTAGATTAGAATGTACGCTTTAGCTATCTTTATAGATGTTTCGTGAGGCACAAGAGTTCATATTCAGCATGGTACGAAATACGAGATGAATGGAATATTTTCTATTTTGTTAAATTAGCCCGTACCGTCATCAGCCATTTTGATGTCCCCACTCCTGGGCACTGGTCTTCCTTCTCGATGGATAAGGGGAATTGGACCCACCACGCGGGCCCATTGCGGATTGGGGAGTTTTAACGACTGCAAATACAGCCGGGATCAACGGCTTAACGTGCCTTGCGAAGCACGGAGCTTGACATGATAAATTTTTGGCACCCATCCCGTGTCCGACCATTGTGAAAGTTGCTTAACGACAACGATCACAGGCCGAGCGCGAACCATTGCGCCACCGACCTCCTCCGGAAAATTAGTTTGTATGGACTCTTGTAAATGGCAGTAGGTACACGGCAACAACCCATAAATACTTCACAGGAGCTAAAAGCAAACACGTGCTCTCTCCTCAGAACATAAATTAATGACAAACGATGAAGCAAGATTTTTCCTCTCGTCGAGAACAAAATAAATAAACCAATGATATATACTCGAAGTAAACATAATAAATTATTGTGCCAAGTTTTTCTTGATTGCGTAAAAATATTATGTTACTTCACGACACAAGTGTAAACACGTGTCGTGTCAAAGTTAATATTATGATATATTATATGTAAGTTATTCCTGATATGATAATTGAGCCAGTTTCACTATTAATTTATGCGATGATCGTCTTAAACGACGTATTATGTGTAAGTTAATAAGCTTCCGTATTAAGCGTATTATCGAATGCTACTTATAGTTAGGGAGACCATACGGCAATTTAAAAAGGGCCGGACAAATATACTCCGGTACGGTTTTAACACCAACTGATTATCTCTGAATAGCTTATCTGGCATATAATTTGTCAGGTTTTATATGAAATATATGTCAAATTATCTGCCTTTAAGATATTCAGAAATTATCAGTTAGTGGTGCAATCGGCCTTTAGTCTGGTCATAAATTCTATCACGAACTGTGATTTTGTAACTCTAATTTTAGACCATTAGCAGGGATTCTTTAAGAGTGGGTAGTACTAAGCTCAAAATACCCGGGTCGCACGAGCGGAATGGTAACTCGCAGTCTGAAATTGCATCGAAATTGTTGCCGCAACTATCGTGTTAAGCAATTTTTATATGTTATGGTCTAGTTTATTATTTTTAGTATATTTTCTAGTATTTACTCGTTACAGTAAACGGCTATAGCCGCTATAACAGTAAAATCTATTAAGTCTCGTTCTGTTTCAGCGAAAATGTAAATGAGTGTTAATTAAAAAATATATTTGTAAGTAATTCCCAACCAAATCCGAAAAATGTAGTAACCCTAGTAATCCCTCATCAATACTGATTAGCCGATCAGTCAATTCAGTCAATTCTCGAGATAACAAGGGACTAGTAATATTGATCCATCCTTATTATTGATGTTGTAGCTCCTGTAGGGTAACTCGTCTACACCGCTTTATTAGTTGAAGAACTAATGTAAATGAGTAACTGAACTTGTAGTATTATGACGTATTCATAAATAATAATAATAATAAAAAAATGCATACTATTACACCAATTATCTAGATTACGGCAAGTTTCATGAGGAACTTGTGTTATGGATGCTAGATAACGGCTAAAACATACTTAAATACATATTAAACACCCAGAGCAAGACAAATAGAGATATTCATGCACACAAATATTTGTCTTGTCCGGGGATCGAACCCGGGACCTCTGGCGCAGAAGTCAAAGTCAAAGTCAAAATCAAAGATTTTATTCAAATAGACTTGTAGATAAGTGCTTTCTATACTTATGTTGTAGTGCTGAAATATTTTTTCCTACCAGCCATTCAGGACATATTTTAACTGATAAGAAGAACGGCCGCATGAAACTTATCAGCTTTAACAGAAGCAACAACATTTACAAAGGAACATGTCGCTGCCAAACACAAATCTACAATTTTGAAACATATTTTATATAAGAGGAACATTTTCTTATACTCAGTTATTAGAATATTTTCCTTTTATACAATTACAATAGTCATATTTTATGTTAGTATCACTTCCATGCATTTTGGTCTTTCAAATAATCATCTACCTTGCTTAAGAGCGTTTTTTAACATATATTATAAATTTATGCAAAGGCAGCTCAATCACTTGTTGTGGAACTTTATTAAATAAGGCTATGCGTTTCCCCAAAAACGAGCGACTGCATTTTTCAAGCCGAAATCTTGGAACGGCAAGCTTATTCTTGTTTCTAGTATTAAAACTATGAACATCGCTATGCTTAATAAATAAATCGTGATGTTTCCTTACATATACTATATTATCATAAATGTATTATCCCGCCAAAGTTAGTATATTAATCTCTTTAAACAAATCTTTAAGAGAATCTCTCTGTCGAAGGTTGTAAATGGCGCACACAGCTCTTTTTTGAAGTGTAAAACATTTTCTACATTGGCTGCTGAACCCCACAACAACAGGCCATAGGACATTACACTATGAAAATAACTAAAGTAAACTAGTCTTGCCGTTTCAATATCGGTTAGGAGCCTTATTTTCCTTATTGCGAAAGCCAGAAGTCTACTCGACTAGGTTTCAATATGTGGATCCCATTGTAGTTTTGAATCTAATGTAATGCCAAGAAATTTAGTACTCTCAACTAACTCTACTACATCCCCATTCAAATTGATGTGCATGTCGACCTGCCCTACATTAGGTAATGTGAATTTAACAAATTACGTTTTGGTAGGGTTAAGAGACAAATTATTACTGTTGAACCAGTGTGCGACTTGAGAGACAGCACTATTTACTTCGTCAGAACAATTGTTTCCTGTATCAATTTTAAAAATTAAAGATGTATCATCTGCAAATAGTACTGTGTTACATAAATTAGTCGCGTAGTTAGGGAGATCGTTAATATATTATGGGGTTACATATAGGTACTAATTGGTTTAATTAGTGGACACCAATCATATTTAGCATCGTGTAGTTTCATTTCGCTTTATTTGCTATAGTTATTTACTACGATTTCATGTTTTTTTTTTCGACAATGCTGCAATATCGGTCTCGCTCCCGCACGCGTTTCTTTCTCATTACATCTCGCTTCAGTCGTAAAGCGCGTTAACAACATGTTATGTTATGTTATAAACCTTCAATAAGAAAGTAAATAATAATATTTATCAACAAAATGCAATACTTCTCAGTCTCTCTCGATAATAAACCTTATTTTCTTACCAACAAAGGTCACAAAGACATACCATTTTCACAAACTGTCGTTTCCAAGAACGTAACATATTTCCAGTTTTCCACTTACGTTTTTCCGCCCAGTTACACGTTACGCGTCTCGTTATAGAAGTGTCATGGTGAAGTCGCGTTACTTTGACTGAAGATAGTCCAGTTTGTAAACGCGTTCTGGGAATACTAACAAGAATGTGGCCAAGAATTTGTAAATAAGTACACTGTTAGTACTAAACTAGCGGTTTTTACTGAATAAAAATGTCATAGCGTGACGTTAATGACTTTCTTTTGTAAAAAAGAACAAACTAATAATGATAAGGATTTATTACAGAATTTTACATCCATATTATAAAAGTTAATAACAATAATACATTACTTAAAAATATTTTTATGTTAATTTGGGGCACAAAAAGCTCCACCCAATACTGCAGGAGTGGAGATTCCCACCTTTCTGTGAACCACACACAGGATGCTGTTGTAGCTCATGGGCGTGGGACTCAGTAGCGAGGCACATCGCTTGCGGATTATGGCATGGAAGCCTTCCGGCCTCGCGTCAGTGAACATGCCCGACGCAGTGCAGAGACGCAGCAACCCCATCTGCACCATGAGCGCGTTGTTATTTCAACGCGGAAGGTGCTGTAAGTATTCTGCGTATAGTTAGTTACTTATACTAAAGTTGATTTTTTATTGAACTTGAAAATAGGTTAAAAAACCCGTTTTTCAATATAGTTATATAATTATGATTATAATGTCATCTCTCTTAAAATTGGTCGATCTCTTAGTTGAGAATTTTATGTTTTTATTTTCGCAATTTACTCTTTTGAATTTGCGTTAAACTTCTGCGTCAAACAAATAAAAAAAACGCTACATGATTCAGCTTCTGTGGTCTAGTGGTACAACCACCGGTATCAGACCCAGAGGTCCCGGGTTCGATGTCCAGCGGGAGTACATATTGTTTTCGGTTTGGTTGATAGTAGTGTGACGGGGCTCTTAGTCCGGCAGCACTACAGTCGCCGGGACGTCGGAACCGCCGCACTCATTTAATAGATAGGGAAACGAAATAAAAGTATCGTTCACAAGCGACTTGTTTATTTTGGTAGTAATAGAAATAAGGAAATAAGGAAGTAAGGAACTGTAACAATACGAAAATACAAAGATACCTATAGCAAAAATCCTAGTTATAAATACTTAATCTAAATAATGAGTAAAAAGTAGGTAGTTATGCTTACCCCGTGTATCGGGTTCCTGATGCATATGAAAAATATATTATTTACACAACTTTAGATAAAAAATGTTAGTAGTTTGTAATGTACCGTTTAGCTTGCTGGTTTCTGTAAGATTACGTCAAAATGAGCTGAACAGGAATCGTGGAACGGAGAAAATTTGAATTTAGACAGAACAGATAAAAATATAATTGATTACCATAGAGTGAAACTACGGAGTTTCCAGCCATTATAGAGGTTTCATCCATCCATAAGGCTAGAACGAAATGGCATCGTTACAGTAGGACTTGTTGTGAATCCGCCTGGCCAGCTACCACCATCTTATCTAAGTCTGACGCCATAACATCAATGTATTCAGCATTGTTGTGTTCCGGCAGTTAGAGATAAGTTAGCCAGTTCCTCAGTGATTGAGGATTACGGGAGACGCTCGCTTCCATTTTCAGCCTATATCAATACTTAACATCAGGTATGATGAAGGCTATGCTCCCTGTCGTTCATAAAAAAAAACACCGGGATGTACTCCGGGAGTGCCGGCAGAAGAGAAAACCGCTTAAACGAAACAGCAGGAGCAGGCATACATTTTCACCGCGCGGTAGAAAGAGGGGGGGATATTACTTCCTGTCCTACGCCGCGCCGGCGGTCTACTCTCCCGCCGTCTTACGAATTTTCGATCAGGGTCACGTGTCCTGACGCGACTTTAACATTTTTTACCCATTTTTAAAACTCTGATGTGCACAACGCCGCTAAAGAAGTTTACACTTTAAAAAAGCCTCAATAGCAAGATATGCACATTCCTCACTGCCAAATTCGCGGGCGGAACACTATTTTCTGATTATACATAAGAACCGTCACAACATAGAACTTATACGAGTATATTACCAAGTCGGGCACACACCGGCACAATTTTCCGAGCAATTACTCGCAACGTCTCTATACAGTCGACGACATACGACCGTGGCCACTCGATCTCCTTTATTCTTAATCTTCTTCTTACCATATGAGGATGAGTGGCTACCTCTGGTGTCAGAGTTTATCAAGCCGCCTATAAGGCCTCTGACTTGGCTTAACGACTGCTATCAAATGATAACAGCCGGGATCGATGGTTTAACGTGCCCTCCGAAGCACGGAAGTACTCAGCTGTAATGCCACTTTACGGTCACCCATCCGACATCTGACGGGACCGAACGTTGCTTAACAAACGTGTTCGAATACGATCAGTCTGCCAAGAGCGGCCATGAGCGCTTCAATAATTCTTTATTTTTATACCTACTTAATAGCTGGTATTGTGTTCGTGCACACGATCATTTTACGATGTCGCATCATGAGACACGAAAATGAGATTGCTTGGCACTTTGCAATTTTCTCCCTTCATTCTCCGAGATTAGGAGTCGACCTATTTTTCTTTATTATTTTATTTCTCCGTTTAGAAATCAGAAAATAGAATACGCATTTGAGTGGTTGGATGATTTCGTAGATTTGATGCAAATCTTTTAATAATATTGTACACTCATGATAATGTAAATAAAATCTCTAATCGAATAAAAAAATGTTGTGTATATGTTAATAGTTACGTTTGGTATTTGGTCAATAAATATTGAAATCTCTGTATTTCAAAGCAAAGAGAATTAAGAGCGCTTACTCACTACGTTCGTTCCAAATCCGATCCGAATCCATACCGTCCAAAACTGTGTTGTGAAATCTATTGAAATCGAGCATAAATTTGCTCTACGTGGTGGTGGAAGTAAGTGGACGCCAAGACCCTAAATCTTATCTTTTCACTGATAACACTATCAGTGAAATAGGAGGTTACGTATCGGATCCGGATCGCAGTGCGTAAGAGACAACCGAATTCTCTCCGAGTTTTTTTGGATCCGTTTTTTCACCGACACGGATAGCTCTATTTTTTAATCGCTCGTTTGAGATAGCGTTGACGCATGCGCCTTATGTCTCTAGTTTCGCTCGCCTTCAACGAGTGAGTGCCGGCACTCGTTGCAGTCGAGCGATTTAAAAATATAGTGAGTGAATCAAAATGAGAGAGATGATTTAAGAAGACATACAGAACGAATCGTAGCCAGACTGCTACAATATGAATAGTGAAATACAGAACAATATTATTATATTTCGCAACGACTACGGAAAAAAATAAGTACTTAATAACCATAGAACACATAAGGTTGTATTTATTTTTATGCCAGTCGCGAGTGCCTTACGATTGCAAATAATCAAAACCACAAACTTTTGAAATAGATTAGATACGCTTTTTAATTTCTTCACGCTGTCATGAAAGCAGCCTTCGAGGCGAAATATTTGATAGAATCAGGCTTTACTTGGCGGAAATCCATATCAACCATAAAACTTAATTCCGCAAGAAAACACATACAAGGTGCACCGCCCGCCCGCCCGCAATCAAATGAAAATGCAAAACCTTGCACCTTTACCGACTACACGTGTTTTAAGCATACGGTGCTTGCATGGTGTTGCACTATGGAATAACTCCTGAGGATGATCCGTGTGAGGGCGAAACAGTCGTTGAAGGCGCAAGGTGTGTTACTGTTTTGTTTTGCATTTGCCTTTATTAGCGGGCGGGCTTTGCATCTTGCATGTGTTTTGTTGAGGAATTAAGCAAGATATTTTTCGTTTTATGTTTACTTTTTACAATTTTTCATAAACTACTATTACGTAACATGCTCCATCTAACTAATAAAAAAGTTCTGAAAACTGCCAGATAACATCCCAAATCTGACGAATTATAACTAGTTGCGAGTTCGAACCAACTTTTATTAGCCTAGTTTTAGTTTATCAGTTGCCAGCCAATTCAGTAGGTATTTATTAGATTTCTCTCTGGCGTAGCTCTCCGTAAGCACATTTAACAAATTCTCTGAATTTGTAGAAATTCCTGCTTTGGGAATGCTATAAATGTGAAACAGTTTGGAGCATACTTTTTAACAAGCTTTAAGGTTCAAATTGCCTTGCACCGTCATAACTTATTTGCTACCTACAGTACGTCGTTACCGAATGCAAGAGAAGTCACCGTAAATAATTGTTCACTTCTGACTCGACTTAAAGGTGGCTGACTCTCTTCAGAATCTTTTCAACTTAATCTTAGGTACTTTAGTTTAAAGAAAATGTAGTTAATTTTTTAATAGCTTTCATGTTTGATGCACGTGAAATTCCATCTTTTTTATGTTTAATGAATTAATGAGAATTTGTTGAAGGAAAAAGTAGGAAAATTGCTTTGTAATTTTGCCTTGTAAATTATTTGATAATTGTTTGAAGGAATTTTGCCGACTGGACCCGTGGAATGAGTTCACTAATTAATTACTGTAATCATTTTTCTTTTTTGCTTTGAAATGAGAAAAATAGAAATAGATTTAGGTGCTTTAGATTTCTTTGTCATGGTTTTGCATAGATAAATAGATTTGTGACTAGGGTGCAACTCTCACAACAATTTAAACTAAAACTAACTAAACTAGAACAGTGAATCTATATACTTAATTCAGGTTCGCAAAATTTGTGACGACGCGATAGGGACTTTGGCGCGTAGTACGCGGCCGAGTAAGGTATCAAATTAAAGGTACTCGAGTCTATTTGTTCCGAAAACTATAAAATATACAAAATGTTAAACGTGATGATCACAAACTGCAATTAAAGATTTTCGGATAATTTGGAATTTTTCGTCGATCGACGAACCCGAGTATCGCGTTGAAACCGCTCTAGTATTTAATAAATTTTAAATAGAAAATTATAGGAAAAAATCAAGTCGGCCACAAGTGAATTCTCAGATATAACTCGAACCCACGACATTTGGAAATCCGGTCCAATGCACTAGTGGCCGAGTTGATTTTTTTTCCAATATTTTTCTATTTGAAATTTATCATAAGTATAAAAATAGCATTGAAAAATGCAAAAATCATAAAACAGTGAATATTTAATAAAAAATCTGTATTTATTTGTTGTGCATTCCCTAGTTTAAAAATATAGGTACGAACCAAAAGTTTGTAAGAGACGGTTATAATGTATGTAATGCTGTACAATACCTTACAGCTCCTCCTTCGCATAATTTTTACCTGAAACAATAAAATAACTCGTATACTCATATATAAGCTCATAAAAAAATCGCGCGCACTGTTCATTGAAATAAATCAACGTTTTCGGAACGTTTATTTTACGTTTTAAGTGTTTCCCAATCATTCCACATTTTGCACAGTTTTGACATGTTTTTTCTCTTTTTAACCGACTACAAAAAGGAGGAGGTTATCAATTCGTGCGTATGTTTTTTTTTATATTTGTATCCTCAGTACTCGGTCATTTATGAACCGATTTGATAATTATTTTTTTGTTTGGAAGGGTGTTCTTTCAAATTGATCCCTTTAAAGTCAAGACAGGATCTGATGATGGGATCTTAGTGAAATCGAGGGAACTCTTCAAATGTTCTGGGCAAACCCATATCGATTTCGATGTTTTCTTAAGTAACTTGCTTCAAATTTATTGTAGATATTTTAGGTGTGTGACCAATGACTAGGTAAAAACATATCTTAACATTTTTATATCCATGAATTCGGTAAAGCGCAAATAAGTTCCCGTCAATAAAACGACGCAAGTTAATATTAGTAACTTCAAAGAGAAAACTACCTATAAATAACTTAACTCTGAAAAGGTTACGAACTTGGAGGCGGCGATATAAGGGTGGATAAAATAAGTTTTTCGATAAGATCCGACATAACCTGTGACCTCTTCCACGTGTCGTTATCATCGTTATCAGCAATTTTTAACCGACTTCCAAAAAGGAGGAGGTTCTCAATTCGTTGGGTGTTTTTTTTTTCTATGTATGTACACCGATTACGCCGAGATTTCCGAGTAGATTTGGTTCTTTTATTGTTCGTTAGCTACCATTTGGTTCCATAAAAAAATTATATTATGTTTGGCCCAGTTTTTTTTTACAGCAGTTTTGTTAACTTGGACGATTTAATTTTCACGATACATTGTTTATAATTTATAATGTACATGAAACCTAATCTAGTCGAGAATAATACTTCAAAAATTATATGGCCTAAAATAAGGCGATGTTTATGGACCTAGTGCAATGTCTGCGAGAGTGGCAGAAAATTTGGTTTAAGCGTTTTCAATCCGGAATTTTTGATGTCAAAGATGCACGTCGCTTTATGGATAAAATAGATGGCATTTTTTAAAAAGTGGAGCCAGATCGGCATATCAGTAGTTACGACGTAGCTGAAGAACTGGGAATTGACCACAAAACAGATTTGGCGGTTTTGACATTGGCAAAATTCGCGAATTTTATCGTGAGCAAGCCATTAATTAAGAAAGAAGAAGAAAAAGTGTGTAACAAAGGCCATTATCATGATATTCCCACGGGAACAGGAGCCACGCGGGTGAGTAGAAGCTAGTATTGTACAGTTGACAATCAGTTTCGATACGGAATTTCCTCCGAGACTGGACCCGTAGACAATAACGATTGCACTCCCCACATACATTTAAAAGGTCAACATTGTTGATTGATTCCGCAAAATTAAATGAAAGGTCACTCGAGGTCTTGCGCTGGAGATGGTAGAAATATTTCTACTAACAAATTAGTGAAATAATTTTAAGTACAAACTAGTTGGCAAGTAATAAGCATTAAGATATCTTTTTGAGTTAATAACATGCTTTAAGTGTTGGCGTGTTTTTTTTTTACACAGGTATGGACGTGTACTCTCTCAGACTCCTCTACTTTATGCACTATTTTTTAAATATGAGGATACATTAGATGTCTTTAGTTAGTTTTTATGATTAGGCTTAAATAAAACAAAAACAATACAAATCAAGTATTTTTTTGCATAATTTAAATCATTTTAACGAATAAAAAAATATAAGGTACATTTGCAGCTATTGGCGACATCATAAGACTAAAATGGGAATAAGAATATAAAAAAGCGCACCAAATAAATTCGTTTTTTTTTCTTAACAGTTAAGTTACCTCTTATTCAGTAAAATAAAAAATTTGACAACACAAACTATAGGTACTTATGAGCCTACTTATGACTTTTGGCTCACGGTTTCAAGCCCGTGTCGTGGTTCCCGTAGGAATATTAGGATAAAATGTATCCTATATTTCAATTCAGACTATAAACTTTATATGTACTAAACAAATAGTAGATAGCCTGCGACTAACTGTATTGAATTTGAGTAGGTACAATATCTGTTTTGGTCGTTTTGAATTCGATAAAATTATGTTCCCAAATTATAATACAACGTTTCATTTTCCTACAAAATTATATAGTAGGTATCATAAATGTTGGTCTGCCATGATATAAAAAAATCGTAATATATATAATCCATTCAGTATTTTTTAGAAGTAAACAGTCAAAATTGCAGACAAAAAAAAAATTACCAGGTATTTTCTTATTCTTCTTGGCGTGTGGACTCTGGCTTTATATTTGTGAGGACCAGCGGGCCTAACATCATGTTAAAAGAACGTTTTGATTTTATTGAAGTTGTCACATTTTGACACACTTCGCACTATGGAGGCGATGATTGAGCGACAACGGCACAAAGCATCATCAAAAAAGAAGCTTTCTTTATGAGATCCGTTGTACGAAATAGCATGGTAAGATTGAAACAATGCTGCGCTAAGAGGTGACGGTAGGCCCACAGTATTCAGCTACCGATACAGCACTATCTGTGGCATAAAGGTCCTCGCGTGTACAGGTGTAGGGACAGGGCAGGGTAAAGGATATGCCATTATCTAGGGGAGAATATTTATAGGCTTTTTTATGAACGACGGGAAGACTCTTAGCCTTCGTCATACCTGATGTTAAGTATTGATAAGGCTGAAGATGGAAGCGAGCCTCTCTCGGAATCATCAATCACTTAGGAACTGGCTATCATAGCTCTAACTGTCGGAACACAACAATGCTGAAAACTGACTTAGATAAGATGGTGATAGCTAGCCAGGCAGGCTTTATTTTTTATTTTTTTATTTACGACGGTGAGACTCTTAGCCTTTATCATACCTGATGTTAAGTATTGATAAGGCTGAAGATGGAAGCGAGACTCTCCTGGAACCCTCAACCACTGAGGGACTGGCTATCTTATCTCTAACTGCCGGAACACAACAATGCTGAAAACATTGTTGTTATGGCTTCAGACTTAACTATAAGATGGTGGTAGCTAGCCAGGCGGACTTACAACAAGTCCTACCACCAACCAAACCGTATACAATATGTACCCCCGCTGGGAATCAAACCCTGCCCCCAAAAGCTGCTGAGTCTGATACCGGTGGTTGTACCACCTAGACCACAGAGGCGGTGGAATAGGTATCCTTTACGAGGCCTACAATACGAAGGTATGGTTTAAATGGGAATATCTCCATGACGCAGTGATTAGCCCCTCGATCAGCAATTGTCGAATGCAAATTTCTTAATAGTCGTTCAACTGGGATGAGAGAACGATAATGTATAAATGTAGCCTCCTCCGTGCTTCGTTCCCTGCTGTATTTACAGTCTCTAAAATCTACCAAACATTAGCCCTGCATGTTGGGTTTTGGCATATGTCTACACTGTGCCCTTTCATCTTCAAAGGGGCATTTGAAGATGCACAAAATGTATGGAAAAAGCCGTCCGGTCGTTTTGGATGAAATTTTGGGAAAATAAAGACTTTATATCGGTGATTGCAACGCCAAATAATGAACAGATTTTCAAATATACTAGGTGTAATTTTTCACCTAAAGGGAAGCTACCCTAAATACTGGAGAAATTATACTCAAAGGAAACATTCCCCTATTTTTGAAAAGAAACATGCATTATTTGACGTTGCAATTTGGGACAGGTAATTTCCGATATGAAGACTATATTTTCCTAAACTTTTATCCAAATCGACTGAACGACTTTTTCCACACATTTTGTGCGGGGTCTTTTCATCGTCATCTTTTTATACCACCTTGTTTGGCACATTCAATTATTGAATACCTGCATCAAAGACCGCGACGTCCAAACGATAAATACGATCCAAACGAATAATTTGAGTTTCCGTCAGATAGTTGAAATGTCCGCAACATTTCAACTATCTGACGGAACTGAACAATGCGCGCGCAACTGTCATAGCGCATGCATCAAGGACATAATATTATTCATGTGCACTGTTGACTGTGCTGTGACGCGACTCATGCCCTTGATGTACAAAAAAGGGCACGTTGTGGACAAATATTTGTTTGCATGAACATGTCTATTTGTCTTGGTCTGGATGTTTAATATGTATATTATGTATGTATTTACAAAAAAATTAAAAGTATCTAAGTATGTTTATCCGTTATCTAGTATCCATAACACAAGTTCTTCATGATACTTAACGTGGTCTAGATAATTGGTGTGATTGTATGGAAATATTTATATTAAATATAGTTTGTGCTTTTCCATTTACAATACCTCAGCATCGGAAACATTAATATTGAACGATGACAATGTTAATAAAGTACAAATAGCTTCAGTATTCAGTACAACATTTATTGAGATGGATTATTATAAACCGGTATTCCATTGTCAACCGTCCCAAGGTCTATGTTAATCTGTATTTGATGGATTTATTGGCGAGGGTTCGGATTTGTTAATCTATTAAACCGGCAGGTCTACTTATTTACACTCTTTATTTGCAGAGGGATAGAGACCACAATCGTATTTTGAGTAAACGTTTGAAAGCCTTCATTAAGAGGGTTTTTGGGATTTGCAACACGATGTCGTATTTGTCGAGTCCATTGGGACTTTATATGTTTGCGATGGTTATGCATGGAATCATTGCTATGCTGATTGGGGAAATGATGGACGAATGTGACAAAGTGTTCGAATCACGTCAGAAAATGTATAAAGGAAAGTTCCGTTTGCGTTAGATAGAAACGCCACTCAATAACTCTTAAAAACATTTATTGACTGGCGATTACGATAATTTTCAATAGTCTGCGCGTAGTAATAAATATGTAGTCAACAGCAACTCGTGCTAAGGCATGAGCGCTACAACCTTCTTCAACTCATAATGATGGGTAAGATTATGGGGAAACGACGCGTCAGTAGAAGAAAGAAATCGTGGCTCCGTAATATAAGAGACTGGACCGGAATCGCCAGCGTAGAGCACCTGTTCCGCTTGGCAAGAAATCGGAAAACATATGCGGAGCTGTATTTAGCATACTTTCTTAGCATAAATAAATTCGACTCTAAGCCATACGAATAGAGTCTAAAATCGCGTAGCGCGTAATTCGAGCGCGGTCCAAAGGGACCGCTTAGTGCTAAACGGGATACAAAATGTCTGACATTGGAGAACAATGGAATATCTATTGGCCTATTGGAATATTATCAGGGGCCTGAGGTTAATATAACTACTTTTTTATTGACCTTTTATTTTATGACATATAGTGGTTTACGTAAGAGACTAGTTATTTTTGTTAGTCTGTGAATTTTCTTTCATAAAACGAAAGAGTAAAGGAAACATTCCTGCAAAGCTAAGCTTTTATGCATAAGAAGGCATTTACAAGCAATGGTCACGATTTATTCCTAACTAGGTTGACCTTACTTTTAGTTCAGGTTTGTTATCTGTCAGGATCCATGACCACCATAAAATAAGCAATGATTGATTTTAATGTCTCAAAATAGGACTCACATTTTTATGAAAATTTTAACACATTTTTTTATCGTTTTAAAACATTTATAATTTTTACATTAATAGCATTTATGGTAGGTAAATGCTTAAAGACTACACAGTAAATAATTTCAGTGACAAAAATGTATTAATGGTAACTACTACAACCTACATTGTTGTGTTCCGGCAGTTAGAGATAAGATAGCCAGTTCCTCAGTGGTTGAGGATTCCGGGAGAAGCTCGCTTCCATCTTCAGCCTTATCAATACTTAACATCAGGCATGATGAAGGCTAAGAGTCTCCCCGTCGTTATTTTTTTTTTTAAACTATATTATGAAAAGAAGTAGAATCACCAAGTTGCATTTCCTATACCATTTCATAAGCGATGATAATTAGTAAGATAGATAATTAGTAGGTACGTTGTTATTGTAAACGTTCATAATTAAGTATTAGGTGAGGGAAAAAGCCATTTCGCATATGACTTTCGCATGTATGAACTTGTAATAAAATCTCTTTTGCTATAGTGTTTGTATCTGACTGGTTTTGGTATCATTAAAAGTTCAAATTTTAAAGAAGATAATTTCAAATTTAAATTAGGAAAATGTGAGATTTTAATTTGTTTTTGTTACTGTCAAGATGAGTGAATCTAATGAAGAAATTCGATACAGTCATATTAAAACTTTTCTACAAAAAAGGTAAAAATGCAACGCAAGCCGTGAGAAAAAATTGCGAGGTTAATGGACCTAGTGTAGTGTCTGTGAGAGTAGCCCAAATTTGGTTTAAGCGTTTTTAATCCGGATATTTTGATGTCAAAAATGCACGTCGTTCTGGTCGCCCTATTAAGGATAAAATGGAACCATCGATAAAATAGCTTATCTCGCAGATAATTTGACGTATTTTACATATATCATACTGTTAAATCATCTGCCAGTCGGTGGTGACAGGCCCCAGACTTTTTTTAATGTATGTCAGGAATTTCTCGGCATTTTCATGGTTACCCTACATAGCTGAGTTATCTGCGATTTGCAATGCAAAAGCCGTTGTGTCGACTGAGTTTTATTGCATTCTCAAACAATTCCTTTAGAACGCTAACAGTGGAATTTGCAGATTGACCTTACTTTGATTTAAAGAAAAATCTCTATGAAAAGATAGTGATTTATTACAATTTAGCACTCACTTATTCGTTCGCGTGGATATTTTCCCAGATAATAACTTAATAACTAACTTTGAGTTTTATTTCATTACCGTTACGATTATTTTTGCAATAAAAAATGGGCTATGGCAAAAAAAAAACCTCTTCAGCTCAATAATATTTATATTTTTAGCACAAAATACAGGGATCAGATAAAAAGTACATACAATGACACTGTAAAAAATATCAAATACAAGAGTGCTCCGCAGTTAAGTCAAAGTTCTTGAAATTAAACACAATTTACGGATTAAAACGCACAACGGAGATTTTTTTTAATTAGTTTTTATAATTATTAATAAAAATAATGTTAACCAAAATATGTATCTAACATTTGCACAGACAGAATAAAGTATCCTACTAATATTATGAATGCGAAACTAAGAAAGTTCGTTTGTTTAATTGTTTGTTTGTTATTCTCTCACGCTACTACACTAAAACTAGTAAACCGATTAAGATGAAATTTTGCAAACAAAATGGATTAAAACATAGGCTACTTTTTAATCCGATATTCCCACGGGAACGGGAATCATCCGGCTGAAACCGCGGGCGGCCGCTAGTTTGATATAAAATTGGAATGAAATGGCAATATTTTTATCTGCAATCCTAGTCCATTTTGATTTTAATTTCTTTTGACGTACACGGAAATAATAATTTATTAGTAGCAAAAGAAACCTTTTGGTATTTACCATATTATATTTTCTTATTGAGGAGTTTGTTTTAATTAAATTTTTGTTGCTTTCAGTAACACTGAGGAGCCCGTGGCGCAGTGGTTCACGCGCTCGGCCTGCGATTGTTGAGATTAAGCAACTTTCGCAATAGTCGGTCACGGGATGGGTGACCAAAAATTTACTATTTCGAGCTCCTCCGTGCTTCAGAAGGCACGTTAAGCCGTTGATCCCGGCTGCATTTGCAGTCGTTAAAACCTACCAATCCGCATTGGGCCCGCGTGGTGGGTCATGGCCCGTTCTCCTTATCCATCTATAAGGAAGGCCAGTGCCCCAGCAGTGGGGACATTAAAATGTCTGATGACGAGGGAGAGAATTAAGAAATGCCTATGAAAGTAGACAGAATCAATGATCTATAGTTCCCTGTATTCTCCGTCAAAACAGCGGGCCATCATCGATTCGAAACCATCATATTATTATCAGAACGTTTTGTTTTTATTGAAGTTGTCACATTTTGACACACTTCACACTTTGGAGGCGATGAATGAGCAAAGACGTCACAAAACTTCCGTCAAAAAACAAGCTTATTGAAGAGATTCGAAGTATGTAATTCGTAGTATTGTATCGTAATATTGAAACAATACTGCGTTAAGAGATGGCGGTAGGCCCCCTGGACCTTTTCAATTCCTTCACAATAAAGATAATTGTATTTGTATTTCATTATAAATGTAGGAAAAGCATTGGCTGTGCATCTATAATGGCTTCGTTTCATTTTAGTCCACACAGGCCTTATGGATTGTTAAACAATGACCCACCATTTATTAGCGTATGTCTTGATAAGAAAGCTCGATATCACTAGGTCAAATATGATTCAATCAAAGAATAGCTGACCCGTCGCGTGTTTCACCCGCGTGGTTCCGTTCCCGTGGGAATATTGGGATAAAATGTAACTTATGTTTTAATCCAGGTTATTTTCTATCGGTGTGTCAAATTTCATGCAAACCGATTCAGTAGTTTTTGCGTAAAAGGATAATTAACAATCAACCAAATTGACATACTCATACTTTTCATCTATAATACTAGTGAAATTAGTATGATTAAGTTTCGTAACTTATATTAAGATGTACCTCTTGTATAAAATAGGGCGCTCTATATAAACCTAAATAGAATTGCGAACAACTCATTTGAAACACTGTTTTACCAGCATTCGTATTGAGATCACGTATTTCGGGAAATGCAATCGCATTTGGATTCCGAGGTAGTGGATGAGCCAAGTGTGATGAAACACTTCGTTTGTGTAAGGAATAGTTTAATTTAGATAAGTACATTATAGTGAAAATGAGAATATCAGAAATTAAAAGGGTCAATATTTAAAAAGCGTCATTTTCGTAACTTTCACGGTAAAATTTCATTTTGAGTTTTATTATTATGTGAAAAAAGATGCAAAGTTAACAAATAATGTCTATTAAAACATGTATTTGTTTGAATCATTCGTTACTTGGTTGAAATCCATATCTTAGTAGAAAACAAAGAATATGTAGCATAATTCCGCAAGAAAAACTTACATACTTCCTTCCTCATACATTACTTCGGTGCTGGTATTGCACGGTCTAACAACTCCTGAGGATGCTCCGTGTGTGGGCGAAACACGTGTAGAGTAGTCGGTGAAGGCGCAAGGTGTGTCACTGTGTTGCATCTGCATTTATCGTCCTATTTCCATCCTTCCTTTCCTGTCAAAAGTCCTAGAAAAACTTGTTTATGGCCAGCTGACTGCCTATCTCAATCAAAATCATCTTTTCAATCCTTTTCAATCTGGTTTCCGTAAGGGCCATAGCACATCTACAGCATTGGTTAAGATCACGGAAGACATACGCCTTGGAATGGAAAACCGTCAACTTACGCTGATGACATTACTGGATTTCAGTAATGCCTTTAATTCTGTTGATTTTGACATCCTCCTTGGCGTGTTACAGTCTCTTAACATATCTCCAGCTGCTAATGATTGGTTTCGAAGTTACCTGCTAGGGCGAAGGCAGCGCATCTGCTTAGGAGACTCCTCCTCTGCATGGTGCGATATTACCGCCGGAGTTCCTCAGGGTGGTGTCTTATCTCCTCTGCTTTTCTCTGTATTTATAAACTCCATCACTCAGTCACTTTCAAGTTCCTATCACCTTTATGCTGACGATTTGCAAATTCATACACAGGCACCTCTATCTGCGCTCCCCAATGCAATTGCGACTGTCAATACCGATCTCAACATTATTAGTAATTGGAGTAAGTCATTTGGGCTTACGGTCAATCCATCCAAGACTCAGTCCATCATTATTGGCAGCCCACATTACGTATCGAGGATTGACTTTGGACAATTACCTCCTATCACCTTTGACGGCACTGTTGTTCCTTATTCAAAGACTGTTAGAAACCTCGGCGTAGTCTTCGATGAATGCCTCTCTTGGATCCCTCAGGTCGAAGCGCTCAGAAAAAAAGTATTTGCGGCGTATGGCTCTCTGAACCGTTTACGTAACTTTCTGCCGACTAAAACGAAAATTACACTTGCCCAGTCTCTCCTCCTTACCGTTATAGACTACGCTGATGTATGTTACACAGATCTCTCGGAGGTTATGTTAAACAAGCTGGAGCGTCTGCAGAATATGTGTATCCGATTTATCTTCAATCTTCGCAAATTTGACCACGTGTCGCACTTTCGCTCCAAACTTTATTGGCTCCCAATTCGCCGGCGCAGGGACTTACATACTCTTACGCTTCTCTATTCTATCCTCTTTCATCCATCTTCTCCTCACTATCTAAAAGAATACTTTCACTATCGTTCCTCTTCCACTCAATGCACCTTACGCTCTTACTCTAATCTCACTCTTGATATTCCTTCCCATACCACTGATTTCCTGTCCTATTCCTTCTCTGTGCATGCTGTTCGCCTATGGAACTCCCTTCCAGAAGGTATTAGAAAAGCTCGCTCTCTGAAGTCTTTTAGCGATCAAGTCAGAATGCATTTCCTTTCTCATATTTAATCTATTTTTTTTCCTTTCCCATTCCTACTATATGTTTATATATTCATTCTAAGTATGATTATTTATAATGTTCTATATTCAATTGCACCCACTCCCCCCCTTTTCCCCCTTTTCTGCTCTTCCTCTTATTTCTTTACCACTCAAGGTTGCCTGGAAGAAATTGCTACCTAGCAATAAGGCCGCCTTTTGTGTATTTCCTTTTACTGTCTGTTTTTTATTTTTCTTTGTGTTCTTAATATGTGCAATAAAGTGTTTTATTATTATTATTATTATTTATTTGCGGGCGGGCGGTGCATCTTGCATGTAAGTTTTTCTTGCGGAATTATGTTTCATATTCTTTGTTTTCTACTATCAAAAAAAGCTTTTTATAAAAAAATAAAATAGTAGGACCGCAAAGTAGAATGCCTTGGCTGGGACCGACTCCAAAAGGTTTATTTTTTGCTTTTTAGTTATTTGAAGTCGGTTTTTATTTTTTTTATAAAAAGCTTTTTCTTTCACAATTTTTAAAGGTAGAAGAGGTTCCGTGCCTACGCTAATAACCTTATGTCAACTCCTCATCACGTATTACAAAATGCTGCTTTTCCCGGTGCAGGGACGTTACGTTACTTATTGAGGAGTTCTCCCGATACTACATCAGCAGCTCCACTTCATCACATGCATTGAGTCGGGCATAAATTGCTTATGAACCACATTAAAGTAATCGTATCGCTTCCGCGAAATGCTAAGTATTTAATAGTTCCGATGACCATTTGTGGTCTTCATCATCAGTTCCACTTCACCAAATGGTGCTTTCCGGGAGCATATGCATAAGTTACTATAGAAAACACCGAAATCGCTATAGGATTGCCTATAATATTTGAAGAGTTCCTTGGATTACGCCAGGATCCCATCATCAGATCCTGACATGATGACAATGGGACCACATGGGAAGTATATATACCCTTTCGAACAAAAAGAATTACTCAAATCGGTCTTCGAGTAATCGAGTAACATACATAAAAAAAAACCGGCCAAGTGCGAGTCCGACTCGCGCACCGAGGGTTCCGTAAAAGATTTTTTATTATATGATGTAACAAAAAATTTACGGTTTTCGCAATTTTTCCTTTATCTGTGCTATAAGACATTACTTCGTACTAAATTTCAAGATTTTAAGTTCACGGGAAGTACCCTGTAGGTTTTGATTCCCGTGCGAGTTTCGAAAATTTGCGGCCTAAACGGCTGTATCTTTTGATTGTTTTGGCTTAGAAGTTTGATTTTTTCACAGCTCTAAGGGACAGTAGACTTGTGTATTAGGTTTAAATTTCAGTTTGATACCTCCACGCGTTCCTGAGAAAAACGGTCTTGACAGTCGGACGGACGGACGGTCGGACGGGCAACGAAGTGATCCTATAAGGGTTCCGTTTTCCGGTACGGAACCCTAAAAAGAAAAAAAAAGATTCCATCGAATTGAGAACCTCCTCCTTTTGTTGAAGTCGGTTAAAACATGACGAACCGACAATAGTACTACAAATCAAAACATAGACTCGTAGATAGCCCACAGCTTATAGTCTGGATTAAAACATAAGTAACATAGGATCATCATCATCATCATCAGCCTGTGGACGTCCACTGCTGGACAAAGGCCTCTCCTAGCTCACGCCTATTGTGACGTTCACAGGAGGCTATTAGCCTACTGCTACCACGCTGGCCAGACAGGTTGGTAGAGGGTTTGTTTCAAGTTTTCCTTCTCTCGCACATGTATTCAATGCGTCGAGCCTCTTAGTCGACTCTTACGACATCCCAGGCATGTAAGGGAGTGGTGACACTTGTATTCTTAGGCCGTCACCACACGGCACCCGTCACCACACGGCACATAGGATATCTTCATTTTATTCCGATATTCCCCAGGGATAGGGAACTACGGCGCGGGTGCAGCTGTGGGTGGTATCTTTTCACAGACAATGAGCAGCTATTTCTCGACTAGGTATATCAACGCAAACTTGGCTTGTTTACTACAAAACTAGATATAAAGTTTGAAACTGATACAGAGTTCTGTAACCGACTGAAAACGACGATTTGAATCAGATCTGAGCGTCAGACAGGAAATTCAACCGTATTTTCTTACTTTTAGACAAGAAATTTGAATGCTTTTAACCTGTTTACTGTTTGGCCAAAGATGCAATGTTATGAGTAATTATGCGGGGATGCAATAAACGTATACTTGCACTTTGTTTTATTGGTGTTGCATTTACGGTAATAATGATTTATTCTTATGTTAAGATTGCTAATAACTCTTATGATATTAACAACGGTGATAAATTTTATCTTAGAAAATATTCTGAGTAGATATTGGATATGGTGATATGGAGAGTAGTTGACTTTTTCTAGAACTTGAATAAAAATCTTTACGAGAACCTTAAGTATTGGCGCGCACTGTTCATTAAAATAAAACAACTTTTCCGGATATCAAACGCGCTGTATTTCATGAACTAAGATCTAATTGTCCGTATTTTTTGTTTTTATTGGGGTTTATTTTATTTTAGCGACGTTTCAGCACCTTTTCAGCTGCCGTGAAATGCCGTGCCTTCCGTGAAATAAATTAAATTTTCCGGATATGAAACGCGCTATATTTCAAGATCTAACTATAACGGTATAACGAACTAAAATGAGTCATCTCGTGACCACGGCAGCTGAAAAGGTGCCGAAACGTCGGGGAAATCAAAAACCTCTAAAAATACGGACAATTATTTCCTGAAATTTAGCGCGTTTAATATCCTGAAAAGTTTTTTTATTACAATTAAAATCTGTAGTAACATTGTCAAATAAATAAAAATTCTGAGCTATGCTCATTCAGCGCGGGCCTTGAAATTATTAAAAACAAAACAGCTGTCTCGCAAATTTAAAAAAGTTCAAATAAAATTCATCAGGCTTACCGCCATCTCTTAACGCAGTATTGTTTCAATCATACCAATGCTATTTCGTACCAAGACCCTCTAATGTCCCGGCTACACACTCCGTCTTATCTGTAAGTATGCCTGCACAAACCAGTTTGCGTTTGCGCAAGATGGTGCGTGTACCCGGGACAATCGGCTACGTCTTACCAGCAAACCGGTTAACCTCTCAGGTAAAGCTTTGTGCCTAAAAGTGTAAAGTGTGTCAAAATTTGACAACTTCAATTCGTTTGTTGTCAGGAACAATTATTATAGAAGTGCATGGAACTGAGATAGAAACTTAAATTATACAAATATAGGTATTTTGATATCGTTATTTTTCTTGCGAATGTTTAGTAGCTATTCCGCCATTACAGAGTATCATCGAGTGAAGATAGGCAAGTTGTTTATATCTATAGACATGTATGTCTCAATGGGCAGGAATAACAAAAATTTGGTCAAAAATGGTACAAATTTGAAGAATATTGAAAACAAAACGCAATCAAAATTTACTTATGACATGATGGATTCTAAAAGATATATATATATATATATATATATATATATATATATATATTAAATATATATATATATATATTTTAGTTTTGTTCTACAGATTTGACATTGATTTTATTAGCATTATTTTTTTACTTTTTTACTTTTATAATATATTATAAAGTTCGACATTAATAACTTAAATGACTGTGTTACTGCTAGACCTTAGTACTTCTGGCATTGACACTTATTTTATTGAATAATATTTTGACATGCGTAATTTTGAAATTTTGTTTAACATTATTATTGTTAGTTACCTAATATCTGCATTTGTAAATCCTGTTTTGATTCAATAATTTTCATGCTGTACTCACATGACATATTCTAATCTTAGAAGTGTTTTGGACGAATGTCTGTTAGCTTTTAAGAAATGAATGAATAACTAAATAAATATAGTAGGCCTCGGTTTTTTTACGCAATTTCAGTGTTGCTTCTGTACAAAAAGTTGTTCGTTATGACAAGTTCTAAAAATTTTACATAAAATAAAGTTGTAGAAACACGATTTCATTTCACATGTTTCCCAAGACTGTTATATCATCACGACAATAACAAAACCATTATTCTCAACTTTTGCGAATTTACTTTGCAATAAAGCTTATATTATCTTTACATCATGCTCTTTGAGGTTTCTATTTCATTTATTATTTCGCTATGAAAATCAATCTGAAGTCGTATTTTTGTATAAAACACAAATGTTTTTGAAGCCAGTCTTCAATATCATAAATGTAATATTAAAAGTACTTAGGTAATAAGAACAGTGAATATTAGAAGAAAATGAATATGAGTTATCCTAAGATATCTTCTTAGTTTACAGCTGTTTTCAGTTTTGTCTATATTCATTGATATAAAACTCTTTTACTGGTTACAATGATTTTCATTTATAACACTTCGATAATTATTTGAGGTCTATTAACAAGAAGTTAAATTATAAAACATTTGAAACGTTATATAAGCCAATCTTAAACTAATATGAAAAAACGCCGTTCAACTCACAGCCGCGTTACATAGTACCGAGAACACTGGCGATATTGCTCCGCTGAATACAAAGACTCAGCCGCTGGGCAAGGTAGGCACCAGCTCTCAGGGTCTCCTGAGGCGTGAACCAGTCTTGTGGAAAGATCTTTAGTTTTGAAGTGAAAACTTCTTTAGCGGCGTTGTGCACATCAGAGTTTAAAATTTTGGGATGGGTAAAACATGTTAAAGTCGCGTTAGGACACGTGAATGTGACCCTGATTGAAAGATCTACGACGATCGACGATCTACGATCACACTTGAAACCAACTTTGAACCATTATATAAAGATCTGTCATTACTACCAATTTTCATTTTGATGCCAGGTCAGTTTTAATGGATTTACCTGCCAGGTTAGGTCTCCGTTTACATCAACTTTTTATGAAGTTGTGGTCAAGGTATAGTGGATTTTAATCGTTATTTTCTTTTAAGCGATTTTCACTCCTGCCGGCACTCCTAGAGTGCAACCCGTTGTTTTTTTTTGTGACAGTTACATTAGTTTTTTGAAATATAGTTTAATAGAATACAAAAAAGTCAAGTCTCACTAAAGCGGTTACAATTTGCCTACCTACATTACATTTATTTAAATCACTACCTTTAGTTTTCCAAACAAAACTCCACAGCACCTGATCCCAAAACAACTGATATCAGATACAACAAAGAAATTCAGACGCAAAGCTTAGATCGTGACACGAATGCACAAGTATTTTATCAGACGAAACTCCTGCGGCTAGTGTGATTTAGATAGAAAGAATAATCACATGTTTCGTTTTTTTAACCATACCACATCATCTCTATTCTTTTTAACTTTTTAAATTCGGTCGGTATGTTTTTCATTATTATGTATATGTAATATATGTACACCGATTACGCCGAGATTTCTAATCCAATTTACGTGATTATTTTCTTCTTTAAAGAGGAAAAGTTGGCATTTGGTTCCATAAAAGTTTGATTCATATTCATATTCATATTCATATTCATATCATTTATTGCTTGTCACATAGTTTATAGGTAGTACATTCAGTTTCAGTTTCAGATTCAGTTTGGTCCAGTAGTTTATATTTTATGAGCATTTTTGTTAACCTGGATGATGTAATTTTCACGGTACATTGTTTATAAGTACATATAAGCTAATCTAATCTAGAAAAAATCCTTATGTAGTTTATGAAACAACCTATTACAGACACTAAAAAGTAAAAAATAAAAAACTGCGTTAAAAAAACCGACTTCAAAAACAAAAAAACAATAAATAAGCCTTTTGTAGTCGCCAGCTAACGCATTCTTCTTTGAGCTGTTCTACTTTTTATTTTGCTTGCCTTGACTGGTAAGGTCAAAAGCATTTTTTTTTATTGTTAATTAAGCTGGCTGATTGATAGTAGGTATTCCTCATTACTAAATCCTTAAATAAATGACCTTTACAAAAGATCCAGACTTATATTCTCTTCATCTAGCAATAATATTTAAAACATACGGTCTGTAAAAATTGCATGCTGAATTTGCAAGTTTCTTAGTTAATTGGAAGTAGTATTTGTTTTAAGTCCATATGGCTAATTAGCAAGCTTCCATCATCATCATGTCTGTCGCCATAACAACAATGTTTTGGCGTTGTTGTATTCCGACAGTGGTGAGATTAGATAGGCAGTTGAGGATACTTGGGTAAGTGTTAATATCATGATTACGTAACATGACATGGTAATGATGAAGGTAAAGCGTTTTCTTGTGATCAATAAAAAAGACTTAATAAAAATCTGTCACAACATTTTTTAGTTCTGCCTTTTTCCTTTAGCTTTTGTAGGTTGGTAGTTCTGTATATTATTGTTTTGAATCTTTCGCTTCAATTTCCTTTGTCTTTGTTAACGTGCACCCTATCTCCTAGTCTATAAGAAGCAGTTGAAACACCTGGTCGGTGATTACGACCGAAGCGAGAGTTCCATTAAGTGCTGACCTGAATTTTGCTAGTGGACTCCTCATTTTACTGACAGGAATAAAAATGTGATTCTCATAATGAAACAAACGGTGACGTAAGCAAACGAGCGTTTAGGTTAATCTTTAGAATAATTGCGTCTTGGGCAGATTTTTTATTTATGATTAGTATTAGATATTCACGATGATATTTTGGGAAGATAAATATATTACTTTCATTAGAAAAAAGTAAACCTCAATAGGAATGGGTGGGTAATAATTACCGCAAATGCAGCCAGGATATTTTATAGGAAAGAGGAACTTGATTAAAATAAAATTTCCCACCATACTGAACGTTGCTTAAACTTAATGATTAAACTAAGCTTCTATCTTTTTTGTTTCCCGAAAGTGAAATCACGGTTATCCTGGAATCCTCAACCATTGTGGAACCGGATATCTTATCACTAACTTCTGGAATACAACAATACTGACAAAAAAAAATGTTATGGTGGCAATGGTGATTTCTAAGAAGAAGAAGAAGAACAAGAAGTTAACTGCTAAGATATGATGGTGGTAGCTAACCGTGCCAAACACGTTTGTTACCTACAACGGGGAAGCGCTTAGGCCTTCATCAGATTGAGGATTCCGGGAGAGGCTCGCTTCCATCTCCAGCCTTATCAATACTTAACAGCAGGTATGATGAAAACTAAGAGTCTACCAGTCGTTCATAAAAAAAAAGATGTTAAGTGATGATAATGCCCAGGGTGGAATCGCACTTCTTATCACTGTCTTCTGGAATACAACAATACTGTCAAAAAAAATGTTATGGTGGCAAGATTTCTAAGAAGAAGAACAAGAAGTTAACTGCTAAGATATGATGGTGGTAGCTAACCGTTCCAAACACGTTTTGTTACCTACAACGGGGAAGCGCTTAGGCCTTCATCAGATTGAGGATTCCGGGAGAGGCTCGCTTCCATCTTCAGCCTTATCAATACTTAACAGCAGGTATGATGAAAGCTAAAAGTCTCCCCATCGTTCATAAAAATAAAAATAAAGATGTTAAGTGATGATAATGCCCAAGGTGGAATCGCACTTCTTATCACTATCTTCTGATATACAACAATACTGACAAAAAAGATTGTTATGGTGGCAAGATTTCTAAGAAGAAGAAGAATTACAATAACAAGAAGTTAACTGCTAAGATATTATGGTGGTAGCTAATCGTGCCAAACACTTTTTGTTACCTACATCGGGGTAGCGCTTAGGCCTTCATCAGATTGAGGATTCCAGGAGAGGCATAGTAATATTAACTAAAATTAAAATACATCATTGTTATACCAGCATATAATATAACCCACACCAATGTCCACGAAATAAGTGGCTATGGCTATGGCGACAGAGTTAGATAACTTATAGTGAAATACAATGAGCTTCGAATATAAACCGTAACCAAAATAAATATAGTAACATTAACATGAAACCCCAAATAATATTAAAGTAAATAACAATATTCTAGACTCACAAAAACAAATCATCTCCAAAACATCTGGTAGGCAGCCAATTCGAAACAGATAAGCAAACACTCCTCAGAAAGCAATAAAACACAGTTCCATTTGAAAGACTCCAATTTTGTACAGCCAAGAGCACGTCAAGCAGTTCAATTTAAACTTTCGTCCTTACCGCGCTCGTCATAAGATCGATTTTTGTAAGGCATCTGCTAAACTGTACGTGTGACTGTACGATATTTTCAGTGAAATCGAGAGTTGTGGTAAATAATATTGAAGAACAGAGATTTGGCAAAGAATTGTGGACACAAAAATTCAAGATACAAAGAAGCTTAAATAAATATCTGCTCATTGAAATAAAACAACTTGGATTAAAACAATTTTTTATGAAACACAATCTATGTGTATTTCAGGAAATTTAAAAACCATTAAATAGAGCAACGAAAATCAGATTGCTTTACATGATCGTCTGTAATATCAATATTAATGAAAAACTGAATTTCAAATTAAGATGCAGCAAACTACAGGACTAACACTAGTGACTATGTTACTCAAAAACACGATTGCATAAAATTTTCTCGATAGAAAAAAATTGCGAAGATGCCACCAAATCACTATAATTAACACGATAAACTGCTAGTATTCAAGTAATACATTAAAATAAAGCTTAGAACTTTTAAGTATAATTACACTATAGATAAGGCAGGGCTTATGTTATATATTTTTTGTAAATAACCTTTAAATATCCTTTAAAAAAAGAATTTCCTTCATTTCTTCATTCCGGACCAGCCGAATGGGGCCGGAGAATTATATAGTAAATGCTGCATTTTCTTTGCCGCTGCAGTTATTACTTTTGCGTTTGGCCTAGAGCGCGCCCTTAAGTAACTCAACTCAGTAATAATAATCCTACTTCCTACTTAAACTTATCCCACTAATAGCGGATCCTCGCGGTCTTACCCGCGTGGTGCCCGTTCCCGTGGGAATATCGGGATAAAATGTCACTTGGGAGAAATGTAGCTTTCTAATAGTCTAAGAATTTTCTAAATCGGTCCAGTAGTTCCTGAGATTAGCGCGTTCAAACAAACTCTTCAGCTTTATAATATTAGTTTATAGGAATAGATAATTATAAATGCGAAAATTTGTGACGATATTTGGATGTATGTTATTCTTTCACGCTAAAACTACTGAACGGATTTAGATAAAATTTGGCACAGAGAGATTAGATAGCCTGGATTAAAACATAGGATACTGTCTATCCCGATATTTCCACAACAGCGGGAACCATACGGGAGAAACCACCGGCGGCCGCTAGTATTATAAATGCTAAAGTTTGTTAGGATGGTTGGATGTTTGTTACTATTTCACACAAAAATTACTGGACCGATTTGGATGAAAATTGGCACACAGGTAGTAGATAGCCTGTATTAAAATATAGGCTACTTTATATCCCGATATTCATACGGGAACGGGTACTACGCGGGTAAAACCGCGGGCGGCGGTAAATAATAATTGTAAATTGTTTATTATAAATAAAATAGTTTATTCTCAATGTACTGTTTTATTTATTATGACAGTACATACGTATAATCATACAGTAGTATGAAAACAAACGTGTTACTCAGAAGCGCTTTTAAATCCGTAAAGGTGATTCATCCGCGCACAAGTACGTACCTAAGGAACTGTATCTACTTTTAACTCAGGTTACTTGAGGAAAAAGAAACTTTTGAAACAGGTCAGTATATCGAAACATGTTTTGCTTTTTTCCATGAAGTACTATTCGCAAATCTATGACTTAGGCTTTAAAAAATCTACACAAACACCGAACCAACTCAAACATTTATCTTAAGTATGGTTGTCTAGATAGGCATCGTACTCGCCCCTAGTATTGATTGTCCCTCTGCACTACCGTGCTATCAAGACCACATCAAGCAAAATAAATATTAAAACAGCAGATAGCGATCATATTACAGAGAAAGAGCAGTCCTCATTACACCAAAGTTTACACGTTGAATCTAAAAACGCCTTTATAGCTTTCGTAATAAGAATCAGTTTCTCAGTACAATTGTCAATCTTTATGTGCTGGACACTGTAGTTTACATTGTATATAAGAGTCTGGTTTTCAATTGTTTCTTATTGACGTAACGAAATTACTTCGTGCCCAATTTGTTTGCTTTCTTTATTTAAAATGAAATTACTTATAATTGTAGACGTCTAAAAATATAATCAAGTTGTTCCATTGTTTTGTTTTTTTTAGTTAGCAAAACCTCGCTGCAAAATAATGAAGAAGAGATTATTTTTATCAAGTATTTGAGGAAAGAGAAACAATTGAAACAGGTCAGTATTTCGAAACAAGTTTTGCTTTTTTATGGTTTTTAATTTATCTTAGAAAATAGTTATTTGTTATACAAGGCTGGAAAGTTGGTTATTTAGCGGCGAGTTACCTCTATTGAGGATTCGAGGATTGAATCCTGAGCGAAGCGAGGATTTCAAAGGTACAAGACGCTAAAAACTTTTCTGCCGAGCGCAACACACAATTTTTCACCTCACAAAACAGCGAGGAACATTTTATGGTTGTTTCCGCGGTCAACTTCCGGTAAAAAAATCTTTAAACATAAAGTTTAATCTAAATATACCTTATTCTCGTTGGTTTAATGATTTAAAAAACTAAAATAGTAAAGAGGTAGTGTTATAGTTAATTAGAAGTTGTTTAAAGTAGGAATATATTCTTACTTAGTAATAAGAATAAAAACGATTCCGTATATGTTGACACTGACATGAGGTACAAGACAAACACAATTTAAAAATAAAGATTTATGTCACGATTCGAAATTCAATTATAGGTTGTGAAATCTCACCCAGCCTAATATAAAATTCTTATAACAAATAGTTTAATCTTATTGTTATTGTTTTTATGATTCAATGAATTAAAATAATATTATAATAAAACCAAAACGGAGTATTATAATTAATTTAAAGCTATGTAAAATAAGAATCAAATATAACAAAAAAGTCAATAGTTTCGGAACGCATTACGACATATTTTTAGGTATTAAATTAAAAAAGTATTTTTCCGCGCTAGGCCGCAAAAAGCTATTTTCTACGCCTAAACTGATTGACAAAACCTCCTTTTCAGAGCGTGTGAGGTGAAAATATAATTTTTAAATGTGATTTATTACTTAGTTATCTCTTTTTTATTTGGATTTTTATTACGGTATTTCTTTTAATTGTCTTCCAATAAAAAACGAAATCAAATGTGCCCATGGACGTAATATACTAACAGGACTGAGAACTTTGAAAAATTGCATTTACGAAAATGAACTGTATTGTTTGCATTCAAAGTATATTTTCCATTGCGCCCTTCACACAGGCTAATCCGAGCCGAGAGAGATAGCAACAACGGAGGCCCTGTGTCTCGTTCTTTTATATTGCTAGACTAAAAAAAATGTTGATTAAATTTCAGACACAAAAATCTTTGTTGAAACACATATGTTCAATGTATTTAGTTAAGTCAATGTATTATAATCACATTAATGTTGTTAAGTATTTTTTTTATAGTACAAAAGGATAATGTTTATTTTTATCAAACCTATTTTTAGCTTTATTTTCTACAAGTAACCTTTTAAAGCGTTTTGGCGGTGAAATATTGGACAATTTACGCATCGCTACATATCATTTTTACGAGATAACTTTCTTTCGCACACCAACAGTTTAAAATAGTGTAAAAGTGTTTCGTTCATGCTTGTGCAAGTAAATCTTAAGGTAGTTGCAATATATATATACCTACAGGTAAGCTAAAAATAACATTACCTATTATAAATCTGATAACTATGTTGACCATTATTTTTTGTATTGTGTGGTCGAGGAAGGTCCTATTAACTGCACTGTTGTATTATTTAATACAGTTTTACGAACAATGAAGAAATGTGACAAAAATAGCTCAGCAGTATACACGTTAAACAGAAAATTAAATATAAATAATATTTTATTGTCACTTAAAATAATTTTACATTATATGATGAAGTCCCTGACCCCTGTAATAGATTTATCACCTGTGTGACAGAGGTCAAAAATTATAAAGAATTCAGTCGTATGCAGTCATCACTTTGAACCTCCCAACTTTTACACTGCGAATAACAACAACTATAACAAATAAATTATGAAATAATAGCATTAACGCCAACAAATGATGTATTTCGGTACTGTTAGTAGTATTTATTTCGTAATTTTTGTAATCGTCCATTTCTAAAAAATTAAAAACTATAATAGGTACCAATGTTTTTTTAATGAATTACCTTAAAGTAGGTAAATATAAAATGCATAGTAAATACATGTGAAAACTAGATTTTTGGTTCATAGTCGACCATGTAACTGAACCCAATTATGTAATAGTTGTATGTTTTCCTGTGAAATTAAGTTGCATCTTAATCGATCGTTAAACACCTAAAAAGATTTTTCTTTCGAATGCAAGGATATTCCTAGCATTGATGTGACAACGCTGGCCTACAGCGTATTAAAAATTTAAAAGTATTGGAGAATTTCGACGGTGGTTTGCAAGTCTCGGTAGCTCAGCGGTTAGAGCATTGGACCGGATTTCCAAAGGTCGCGGGTTCGATTTCCGTCTGAGAATTCACTTATGGCCGAGTTAATTTTTTCCAATATTTTTCTATTTAAAATTTACCATAAGTATAAAAATAGCATTGAAAAATGCAAAAATTACAAAATCATAAATTATTGGCAGTTGCATCTTAATCGATCGTTAAACACCTGAAAAGATGTTTCTTTCGAATGCAAGGATATTCCTAGCATTGATGTAACAACGCTGGCCTACAGCGTATTAAAAATATAAAAGTATTGGTAAAAAACATAAATTTAATTATTTAAGCTTTAGTGTAGAAATCGCAGTACATACACACGTGAAAAGCAGTGCCACCAGACTTACCAAAAATCATTAGTGCTTTGTTGCACACAAAGACACTACGATCAACTTATCCCGGATCGCATGGTTACCCTACTTGTTATACATATAACATACACCACACACCATAACACGCATGACACATCAAACAAAGTGTTGACATAGTAAGTAGTAAAAAAAAACTCCCAAGTGTTTGAAGTAAAGATAGATAGATAGACTCTTTATTGCACACACACATTATAAAAAGAAAGAACAATCACATAGAACTTAAAACTATGGTGAGCAAGGGCGGCCTTATCGCGGAAAGCGATCTCTTCCAGACAACCTTTGTAATTACGGAGAACTGTAGATAATGCGAAGAGCAGTGTGCCAACAACATACATATTTTAAAAGAAACTTAGACAATACAAAAAAAAATATTAACATATTCATTAAAACCTAATAAACTTACACAAATACAGAGCATAATATTAAAATATACTACTTATATCTAAATAATATCAATATATATATATAAATAACGTATAAAAAGAGTTGCAAACTAGGGTTAAAATATTAAGAGATAAGTTACAATATAACTATCTATATAAATAAGGACTTTGTTCTTACTAATAAGTTAACCTTAGAGATCGTATAATAATTCAATAATCGTCTGAAATAATTTCTACCATTTTCTTCAATCTATCACCTTTCTACAACATGGCAAGCTTTAGAAAGGGACAAACGGCATCTGTTGTAGATATCTCACTTGGTTCGTTTTGCCTGTCAATTGAGCCTTAACACAATACATTAGGGTGTGTTTTTGTATGTTAAACTTTTCGCAGTATTCAGTACTGTTAGTATATTACGTCAGTATACAAATGAGTACCTGGTTTTCATCAAATTGTACAAAAAAAACATTAATCTCCTTTCCGAAATAAATTAAATGCCAATCGTTTACACAGAATTAAAAAAATCGCCAGCGGCACCAAAAACAGGGCAGATTTAACACGCCAAAAGCTTCGGGTGTAATTAAAAAAAAATGTTGTCGGGAATTTCAAAAACTGTTAAAACTGTACGTTCCACAAAAAGATTTCCACAATAGGATGCTGACGATGAGATTTTCGATATAACAAACTTTTTTCAATAACGCGTTTTTTCAACCTGTTCTGCACAGGTGACGTTATTTGATATGAAGTTAAATATAGGGTTGAGAAATTCTGTTCTTTTGTTTGTTTTTTTTACGTTATTGATTGGATATTTGGTAGTAAATTTGTGAGTTAGTAATGTAAAAAAACCTATTATTTTAAACTATGATTTTAAATAATTAATAGATGTAATTTTTTTTATGAACAACGGGGAAATGCTTAGCCTACATCATATGAAAATGAAAATATTACGCATATTTTATTTGTCAGTTTTACCATACCACCCATCTCAGACTCTTTTAGCTGACAAGAAAAATCATATTACATACCGCCAGCGGAAATGGGTCTATCTCAGTCTGCTTATCTTAATGCTGTGCTTAAAGCCTAAATATTGTTATCTAAAATAAATTGATACTGACATGTATGTACCTCACAACTTGCAGTATAGTAATCTTGTAATGCGAGAAATGTTGTAATGTATGATAGACAAGTCTTTCTTTGCCAGTTAAAAATTGATTACGGTTACAATAACCATAAAATGTAATATTTTAATTAGTATTTTCCTTTTGTGATGGAAATTGACCTTACTGATATGTTAAGTTCACTTTTCAATTTGACGACTCTGTATGAAATAAAACAGAGAGAAAAAAACAGTCCTTGACGAGTTTCTTGCCGGTTCTTCTCGTTACAAGGTCTCCCGCCGTAGGGTTTATGAACCGATGGCGTAGCTTCTTTGACGTTCATAAGTGCTTGTAACAGCCTAGACTGAATAAATGATATTGACTTTGACTTTGATGTTAAGGTAAAGTAAGGTATCATATCATATGTACCGGATGTTAAGTAATGATAAAGCTGAAGGTCCTCTCCCTGAATCCTCAACTACCGAGGATCTGCATGTTATCTCTGATTTCCGGAACACAACCATGCTGTAAACATTGTTGTTATTGCGATTTAGATTAGATGGTGGTAGCAAGTCAGACGAACTTATAATAAGTCCGACCACCAACCACTACTTTCCGTAGGCACTATAAACAACTTTCCGTGTTCTACTAATTACAAACCATTACTAAAAATAATAAAATTTTAACAACACACTATAGTTCCGCCGTAAAACGAAGCTTGCAATATAATATTAATCACGGACATAAATTCATGACAACATTTGCGTAACCGAGTGAGTGTAAACATTTACTTGCGTGCCTAAACTTGCGAAGCGAAGCCGTATCGATTTACTAACTGAAAGCAAAAGTAGGTTCTCATGTCAATATTATTGGGGAATTTAAGAAGATATGAAGAAGTGACTTTCTTAATTTTTCGGTGGTACTTGTTTTGCTGCCTACTAGGACTTAAACTAGGGTTAATCATGCCTGATGCAACAGATATGATTAATGTATCCTATGTTGCAATCCAGGTTATAAACTAGCTGTGTGCCAAGTTTCATTCAATTTCGTTTAGCCGTTTTTGCGTGTTTGAGTTAGCATATCCATACATCCAAACTTTCACATTTGTAACATTTGTAGGAAGAAATGATATTTTAAGTGTATTCTTGAAGCAGATATCCTATACGAGCTCGCATTGTGAAACATCGAGAAGATCCCATATGGGGTCCGATTCAATTTGATATCTCTTTCATTTCCGTGCTTTTTTGTGCCTTTGTCCTACTTGTCAATTGTCAATGTGAGCAGTCTGCGTCAAAGATTTCAATGCAAATTACTATGAAAGTAACATAATCAATTTAAAAACATCATTGGCCTGATGTTAAATGACGATAAGGCTAAAGGTTAAACAAAGTTTCTCCTGGAATCCTCAACCACTGAGAAACTGACTATCTGAAACAGCATTTCTCCTGGAATCCTCAACCACTGAGGAACTGACTATCTGAAACAGCGTTTCTCCTGGAATCCTCCACCACTAAGGAACTGACTATCTGAAACAGCGTTTCTCCTGGAATCCTCAACCACTGAGGAACTGACTAACTGAAACAGCGTTTCTCCTGGAATCCTCAACCACTGAGGAACTGACTAACTGAAACAGCGTTTCTCCTGGAATCCTCGAACACTAAGGAACTGGCTATTTCGTCTTTAACTGTCGGAACACAATAACGTAAAAAACATTTGTTTTAACGGCGACAGACTTATCAGATAGTGGTAGTGATAGCCAGCCAGCCAAGTGTGATTAAAATAAGTCCTACCACCAACGAACTGAATACAATATGTACACTGGAAATCTAACCTGGGACCTCCGTATCTGATACTAGTGTTATGTAGTGGTGTTAATTTTCTAAATCGGTCCAGAAGTTCCTGGATGGTAATAAGATATACATATTTATACCTTTATCTAGATCGATAATGTACCAGAAACACGATTTTATGATTTTGCCACTTTTTATTTACGAAATGACCCCCCAAAAATACGAAAATTCAAGATTATTCTCAAATGGGGTTACATATAATTAGTGGACACCAATAATATTTCATCGTGGTGATTTCTCCTCCTCGGACCGCGATAGCGTAAAGACGCGAATTTTGTGTAAATAAAATAAATATTATAAATAATTTGAATTTAATTCAACGTTTCTGCGGTGAAGTACCAGGAGTGCATAGTGCGGTAGTGGTGCGTAACGCACCAAACTGAGACAGCGATACGGAGACAACTACAAGCAAGTCTGCTGCGTCTGCGCTGCACAAGCATCCCGCCCCGCTCCAGTCAGTCATTCACTTTACTACGTTGACCACTCGGACGCGGCACAACTCACAAGCGGTAGCGGAACTTACACTGTTTTCCGGTAAATATTTTATAAAATATTTTTACTTCGAGACAGTTTATAATCAACAAAGCAGTCCGTATTACAATGCCAAAATTAACGCATTCACCTCCGAAACTAAATAAGTCTCATAGCATGTCAGATTCTGACGTAGATAAGATTACAGGCTCCACGACCATGCTCGAGGATCGAATGCTTAATATAACGCAACGTGAAAATAAGCGAAGACGCGTTTCGGATGAACAATCGGATCACATAGGACCTGACCTACGTAAAATCATCCGTGAAGAACTTAGGGATATTATTAACGAGCTACAACTTCAACAAAACACGCGTATGGACTCCATAGAAAAACATCTGACTGAGGTTAAGACCCAAAATGAGAATATGTTCAAGACCACAACAGATATTGGCACATCTATTGATTTCGTTACTGCCACACTGGAAGATATTCAATCGACTATCTGTCGCCTTGAGGAGGAACGCAAACACATCGCCACTCAAATTTCGAAAATCGAGGACAAATGTGAATCGATGGAGAGAACATCCCGCAAAACCAGCATACAAGTCAGGAACGTTCCTAAGCAAAAGGGAGAAAATAAGGAAAAGCTTTTTAACACCATACATAAATTATCCTCCTCATTGGGAGTCACTTTGAACACTTCAGATATACGCGATGTTTTCCGAGTCCCCTCTAAGCAAGAGCAGTCAACATCAATGCTCGTTGTGGAGTTTTCCTCGACGCTTACTAAGGCTAATATATTATTAGCCGCGAAAAACTTTTATTATGCATCTACTAAATATAAGACCGAACAACTAAACTCTTCTCATCTTGGCTTGGAAGGGCCCAAAGTAGAAATATACCTAAAAGAGCATCTTACTCCGCTGGCATCGCGATTACACTTCCTTGCTAGAGATTTTCGCAAGAGTATGGGCTATGACTTTTGCTGGACATCAAATGGATTGGTGTATCTCAGGAAGAAACCAGGAGATCCTTATATCTTAGTAACTAGTGAGGCTCAACTGCAAAAGTTAAGGAACAAATGACTAGCTTTCATAAATTTGTCTTGTAATTGCATTTTTGTCATTATTCAACTATCTATCACATACACTACTCTGCTAATTAACATTTACAATAATAATAATACTAACCACCAATATTCTATAACAATCATTCTAACAAAATCTGTGTGTAATCAACTAATGTGTGGAAACTGTTCTAAAGAATTACAAAAGTATATTATAGAGACAACTATAACTAGTAACGATGATGCTGTAACTTTACTATATTGTGAATTTATCTGTCATTTAATATTGGCTATTCTCACTATTACATTTTTTAGATGGAGCATGACCTAATTTGTGATGAAATAGAAAATCTTAATACAAACCCATGTAAACTCATTGAAAATCCAGACAATTTTAAATTTGAATTAAATAGATTTCCTATTAACTCAAAAAATCCACTAAACATTATTTCTATTAATATCAGAAGTGTAAATAAAAATTTAGATAGTTTTCTGGTATTTCTGACAAGGCTTAATATTGATATGCATGTACTGGTACTTACCGAGTGCTGGTGTGATGAAAATTCCATTGTACCTATGATTGACGGATACACAACATTAAATACTAAGCGTAGCTACAACCAAAATGATGGTGTTATTATATATACTAGTACAAACTTAAATGCTAATTTATACGAAGTGAACCTAGTAGAAGCAAACTGTTTAGCAGCTGAAATTAATGATAGTACTATACTAGGCATCTACAGACCTTCCGCCTTCAAACACACTAGCGCCTTCCTAGATTCTCTAGATCGCGAACTATCGAGGATTAAAACGCGTAATATAATCCTGACTGGTGATATCAATATAGATACCCTGAGTACTAGTAATAGCAATGTAAATGAATACCTCGAAATCTTAGGCTCACATGGCATGATTAATTCAATAAACATTCCTACTCACGGATTGACTTGCCTGGATCATTTTATGCTCAAGCTTGCTGGCGAATATAAATGCTTCGCGTTTGAATCAGATATAACGGATCATCGTATAATTTTACTGTCGTACAGCGGCTCATATCACCATCCCCTTGCTCCTACCAAATCGTTAACAAAAACTACAATTAACCAACAAGCTCTTGCAAATTCCATCGAAAAATATGATTGGGATCCATACCTCAAAATAAATGATCCAAACGAAGCTGCTTCTGTATTTATTAAAACAATGCAGGAACTAATAATTCTTCACACCAGCACCGTTACCTTTACTAGAAAGAAAAATCCAATCAAACCTTGGATCACTGTTGGTCTCTTAAAAAGCTTCCGAAAAAGGGACAAAATGCACCTAGCTGTAAAAAAACACCCAAACGATGAAGAATTAAAGGAGGCATACATAAAATACAGAAATAGATACAACGACTTAGCTAAAATACTTAAAAACCAGTACTATAAAGATAAATTCAATAAAAACTACAAAAACAGTAAAGGTACTTGGGAAACAGTTAAAGAAGTATGTAATATCAGTAAGAAAATATGTAAAGCAACGGCACTGTTAAAAATTCTAGACACTCCAAAAGAATCTTTAAACATAGTGAATCAACACTTTACGAATGTGGGAGCGGAGCTAGCCAATGATATAATGACGAGAACGAATTCGTCTGAAGCTGAACTTGCAAAAAGCAAATACAAACCTGTTGCCACTCACTCCATGAGCTTATTTCCTACTGACTATATAGAAATCGATAAAATAATTTTAAACTTAAAGAAAAATAGCGCCCCAGGTATAGATAATATCCCGATAATAGTATTGGTAAACTCTCATAATATCCTGTGCACTATGATAGCTCACCTATGTAATCTGAGCATGTCGACTGGAATATTTCCAAAAATATTTAAACAAGCAGTGGTAGTTCCTGTATACAAAAGTGATGACAAAACGCTGCCCTCGAACTACCGCCCTATTTCACTGCTTAGTGCAGTTAGTAAAATAATTGAGAAAGTCATAAACAATAGACTAACTAGCTATCTAGAAAATCAACAACTTCTTGCTAGTACACAATTTGGATTCAGGAAAAGTAGAAGCACCGAAGACGCTGTTGCATCTCTTTCTGGTCATGTGTCGGAGTATCTTGATAAGAGTCAAAGGTGTATTGGAGTGTTTATTGATCTAAAGAAGGCGTTCGACACTGTGTCCATACCAATACTTCTGGTTAGAATGGAGAATCTCGGTATTCGGGGCATTGTACTGCAATGGTTCCGTGACTATCTTTCTGATAGGAGACAAGTTGTAAAAGTTGACAACACATTTAGTGATATTTCGTTTAACAAATATGGAATTCCACAGGGGAGTACGATTGGCCCCACTCTTTTCCTTATTTATGCAAATGAGCTCTGTAAGCTGCAACTAGAGAGCGGAACCATCTTAGCATTCGCAGACGATACTGCAATAATTTTTGGAGGAGAAACGTGGTCACAAGTTCAAGGGTTTGCAGAAAGGGGGATTGAGGGGGTAGGGAAATGGTTTGACGATAACTTATTGACTCTAAATGTAGCGAAATCTAAATACATCTGTTTTCGAGTCAACAGCAAATCAGATCCACCCTCACAATTCAAAATAAAAGCCCACAAGTCTACATGCAATAATCGCACAGACTGTGACTGTATTTCTCTTGAAGAAACAGACACTCATAAATATCTTGGCATAATTATAGATAAAAATCTAAACTGGCAACCACATATATCAGCTTTAAGTAAAAGGGTGAGAAAACTCCTTCCGATTTTCAGAAGTCTCCGTGATACAGCTGACAAAGAGCTAGTCAGAAAAGTATACATTTCACTATGCCAAACCATTTTGTCTTACTGTATTCCAGTATGGGGAGGAGCAGCTGCTTCTCATCTCATAGAATTAGAAAAAGCACAAAGGGCTGTTTTAAAAGTCATGCTACATAAACCACGTAGATATCCCACAGTGACACTTTACGAAGAGTGCTCATTGCTGACTGTGAGGCAACTGTACATACATGGCACAATTCTAAGGCAGCATAAATACATTGATATCACATCTATATCCCAAGACCAACGACGTATTAAATTACCAACTCTTCACTTCAAAACAACATTTGCCAAAAGACAGCTAATTTATATGGGTCCATTCCTTTATAAACGCATAAACAATAAAAATCAAATTTACAAGATGAATAGAAATTCTTTGAAACAAGCTCTCCTAAATATTCTACAAAAACTCAACTACGATGATACAGAAAAGCTCCTTAAAATTGTAATTTAAAATTAACAAACATTAAGTCTACAAGCGATTATCTATAATGATAGCGGAAATCAAAAACAAAAATCGTTACGTAAATGTTTTGTCACTTGTACCATACCCTGTTGCACACAGAAATATACGAGCGCGCCGCGCATCATTCACTCACCCTCGCTAATAAGGCGCATCGCATAGTCACACAAATAATGTACGACTACCTACACACTTGTACTATTTAATATTCTGTGCCTACACTGTTGATCATTATCATTAAGTAATTTAGTTAACTAGTTAAATGCACACTTCTACTCAGGCATTATTATTAAGTTACTACTAACAACTAAAACGCTGTTGTAATGAAATTAGTACTTTTAATTTTAATTCTCCTTTTGTAATGTTAAACTTACTTACTTAAACATATTAATATAGCACTTTAATATATAAACTTCATACGAGGTGGAGGGCTGATAGCCTGAGACACAGGTATTACCTAGTTCAGGTATCAGTCCACCATAATCTGTTAACTAAAGGTATTTTGTTAATTGTTAATTGTTATGATTATGGTGAGGATTAAATGATTTATTATTATTATTATTATTATTATTTCACTTTGTCATTAATCGCTATAGTTATTTACTTCGACGTGATTTCGTGGCTTTTTCGCCTAATCTGCAAAATCGGTTTCGGTTTTCTCATTACTATCATGCTTCAGTCGTATAGCACCTTAATTAAGAGATATGAAACATTTGTGAATCCACTTTTCCTCTTAAACACGAAGACTTCGCTCCTATAACAGCCGCTAAATAGCTTTCCAATTGTATAAGAGCCACTTTTGAGAATGGTTATCTTTTATATCCCCGTTTTTTATTCAATGACACGTCAGCTTTCGGGTTGGGATTAAAGGTTCGGTAGCACAGCCTCGGGATACAACAACCCTTAACGGGTTGAGTTTTTTAAAGGTTATCGTAAGTGACCCTGAGAGAATTCCCATGTTTCTGTTTCCAAATGACGGTTAGGAAAACAGTTTTGCTATGTATGAAAATAATCCTCTAATTTTTTTTTTGATTCGCGCCTTTTTGGAAACTACGGGCCTACGTTTTGTTTTTATTAAAGTTAACATTTTGGACCCTTCTCACTTTGGAGGCGATGATTGAGCGAAGACGTCACAAAACTTTCGTCAAAAAACAAGCTTACTTTAAGAGATTCGTAGTACGAAATAGCATTGTAAGATTGAAACAATACTGCGCTAAGAGATGCGGTAGGCCCCCTGGGGTGATAACAGAGCGGCAAAGGAAAATATCCTTTGAACCGCACTTTTGACACTCGTCTGACATAAAAAATAGTAACCAAAAGGCAGGAATACCAAACATTTTACCTAATTTAAGCCGAAGAATACATGAATTATTTCACAGCGAAGAATAAACTAAGATTTTTAGAATGACACGTAGATACTACCTCTCGGCTTATAACAATCAGTAATTGTCGCTTTGGGAGAAATAAGCCTGTGTTGATTTGAATTGTAGATTTTTAACGCTTTGATTGTGGGTATTCGCGTATCCTTACTGAGAAGAGACGTGAGCGGAATTATTTTGTGAAGGCATTTAGAAGCTGTATTTTGATAGGTACTTATTTAAAGACAGTGTTTCATAATTCGCTCGTGATAATAGAAAAAATGAGTCCGTGGTGCAGTGGGTGGCATTGCTCGCCTGCGATTGCTGAGGTTAAGCAACTTTCGCAACGGTCGGTCACAGGATGGGTGACTAAAAATTGACTATCTCGAACTCTTCAGTGCTTCGGAAGGCAATTTGCAGTTGTTAAAACACACCAATCTCATCCATAAGGAACGCCAGTCCCCAGCAGCAGTAGAGAAATTAACATTGGTTGATGACAAATAGAAAAAAAAGGAAAAAAGGCATCCTCGTTAAAGTTTGGCTATGAGAGCTTATCTGTTAAGCTGCTCATTAAATGCTCTGCAACCTCGTTAAGATTCACCAGGGCTCTTTTCCACTATGACCACTTAGCGATTCCTTGCTCAAACCACGCCGATGTCGCACTTGGTTTAGACATTTTCAAAATTCGTTTTCTCCATGATATCCACAAATTCAAGAGTTATTGTACAAGGACATAACAGTCACGAATTGTATAGTTATTGAACAAGTAAAATAACTTTGAAATTTGTAAGTGTCATAGAGAAAACGTATTTTGAAAATGTCGTAACCAAGTACGAGATTGGCGTGGTTTGAGCAAAGAATCGCTAAACAAGTGGTCATAGTGAATAAGGGACCCTACAGATTAAATTTGATGGCATTTTACCGAGGGACTTAAAAAAAACTGAAATATTCCGGGGACCAGTGGGTTGATTATCTAACTCTGTTGCTAACAGATTTTGATTGAAATTTATTGAAGGTGCAGTTACATCGCTGCTTTAGTAAGATAGTTGTCACATTCATTTTAGTAAAGCAGCAATGTGACTGCACTTTCAATCAAACGTTGATAGAAACAAGTTACATAATCAGGGGACAGTAAATGAACGGGTCTGCATATACTGGTAATTTAAGGATATTTTCCATAAAATAAAATGTCAATTATAAATATGCGAATAAATGAAAATTTCCCATTTTATTTAAATCTTACGTTTTTTTATCTTGAAAAAATCTAAAAAATGTACTGATAAACTACCTAATAATCTGGTCACATTGCTCTGGCCTCCAAGCTTTACTCGCCCGCAGTGAGACAGGGTGTCGCCCGGCGAGTGAATTTTCTCGTTCAGCTACAAACCAGTAAAGCGAGTACGCTCCGGCGCGCTGTGAACACCAGCGATGGACTATTAATATTTGCATCTCTTTTGTTTACACGGAATGTGTTATCTTTTGTAAGTTTCTTGAGCGAGTAAATAGCCCATAGCTACTCGCTCACTCGCCCGCGGTGAGACAGGTGCCTAAAGGAGCAAGCTCCTACTCCTCGGAATTACTTAACACCTCTACCTTAATAGAAAAAAAAACAAAATATCGGTGTGGAAAGCGAACTTAGAGGGCACAAAAGGCAAGTTGACAACACATTCAGTATCAGACCAAAGATTTTGATGAAAAAGAAATCCATTTCCCGACGATTCAGCGAAAACCCCGCTTCGTTCTAAAACTTTTCAAGGGTCACTTGGCAATGCCCCAATATTTATTTCCAAGAAGTTGAATATCTGATTCCAAACATCTTATTTTTCTCTCCAGAGGCCGCTGAGTTATATAACAAAATCGTATTTCCACCTTGTAATCATGATACTGGATCTTTTTTCTGAAAATTGAGTATTCAATCAATCAATCGTTGATTGAATTCCATGTTTTGATAATTCCTAGCAAACAAGTGATCCACATTTTTTTTATATACAGTCAACAATACGCTCGGATTTTCATTTGCACTACAAAATTAGAGTTCGTTCCGGGGCGTACAGCATTGTTGTGTTCCGACAGTATAGGATAGCCAGTACCTCTGTGTGTTTTTTTTTGTTTTATGAATGATGGGAAGACTCTTAAAGCCTTCATCATACATGATGTTAAGTATTGATAAGGCTGAAGATGGAAGCGAGCCTCTCCCGGAATGCTCAGCCACTGAACTAGCTATCTTATCTCGAACTGCCGAAACACAACAATGCTGAAAACATTGTTGTTATGGCGTCAGGCTTAGATAAGATGGTGGTAGATAACCATACGGACTTACAACAAGTCCTGACACCAACCAAACCGAATACAATACGTACCCCCGCTGGGAATCGAACACGGGACCCCTGCGTCTGATACCGGTGGTTGTACCACTAGACCACAGAGGCGGATTCAGGGAGAGGCTCGCTTCCATCTTCAGCCTTATAAATACAATACGTCTCACCGTTGTTCATAAAAAAGGGTGCTTTCAAGGTGAAAGTGTAAAGTTTGACTTACTGTTGAGTGTACCAGATTTGTGACAGTGCCGTGTGGTGACGGCCTAAGAATACAAGTGTCACCACTCCCTTACATGCCTGGGATGTCGTAAGAGTCGACTAAGAGGCTAGACGCATCAAATTGAACACCTGTGCGAGAGAAGGAAAACTAGAAACAAACCCTCTACCAACCCGTCTGGCCAGCGTGGTAGCAATAGGCTAATATCCTCCTATGAACGCCTCAATAGGCGTGAACTAGGAGAGGCGTATGTCCAGCAGTGGACGTTCACAGGCTGATGATGATGTACCAGATTTAGTTTTTTAATGTCAATAAAGACTGTTTTGGTATTGTACTATTATTTTGTTTACAACCTTGGTTAAAATATTGGATTTTTAATTTATACATTTATAATGCTATTTTATGTGTGATAAATACTTTTAAATAAGAAAATATACTTAGGTACTAGAATATAACAACTTGTCTCATATCGATATATATTTTATTTAAGGTTTATTTTTAATGTAGATAGGTATTTAGAACTATATTTTGTTGTTATCAGCTAGTTAGTTAGATATCGAATCGCTTGCGAAAGACGCACTTGTTTTGTATCGCCAAATCGTTTTTATCTAATTTAACAGGCTTTTAGTTGACTAGGGCTTAAGGCCGTGTTCAGAGTAACAAGCTGAAACGGTAGACAAGGACAACACGATGCGAAATCAGCAGATCAATAATATTATAACTTTTTAATTTTGCATTTTACAATGCTATTTTTATGTGATAAATATTAAACAAGAAAATATACTACAAAAAAGTAACATGTGTCATGTCGCCATGACGGGATTCCAACCCGCATACTTGGAGTCCGGCCAAATGTATATGTAGTAAATATTAAACAAGAAGGAATTTTGCATTATACACTGCTATTTTTATCACATAAAAATAGCATTATAAAATGCAAAATTAAAAAGTTAAAATTAGATGGCCGTTTCATCTTAATCGATAGTCAAACATTTGTAAAAATGTTTCTATCGAATGCAAGGATATTCCTCTCATTGACGACAGTGGCCAACACCGTAGCAAGGTGAATATACTAGAAAAATTCGACGTGTCCTCATAGGTCTCTGTAGCATAATTGGGTAGTGCATTGGGCCGGACTCCCAAGGATGCGGTTTCGAATCCCGTCAGGGCGACATGAGACAAGTTGCTTTTTTCTAATATATTTTCTTGTTTAATATTTTTCAAATCAATAATAGTTATTATTCTACATTTTCATTGTCATAATCACTATAACTATAACGAAAAACGGGATTCTTACCATGTTTGTATTTATTGTCGAGTCCCCGATATCCGTACGGAGGAGAGTGTTAGGTAATCCGTGATCATGGCGCATGCAACTATGCTGAAATATCGGGTCTTGAAAACGTGGTAAAAAACCCGTTTTAGTAATGAGAATCAATAATGAATATGTATGAAATCGCTGTACAGGTATTTCATTTAAATAATAAATTATTAATTTAACCTTATTCTTATTACTTGCCGAGAAAACGTTTCCCAGAAAAACTCTACTGGTCAACCGGGAAGTTCCCTATAAAAAACATTGGTACATAAAAAATATACGCAACGAATTGATTACCTCCTTTTTTTAAAGTCGGTTAAAAATAAGCCTTTTGGTGTCGGTGCCAGCCAAGGTAAGAAAATAAAAGTATAAAAGTGCAATGTAAAATTTGGCTGGCACCGATTCCAAGAGGCTTATTTCTAACTTTTTGAAGTGTTTCTGCATAATAATTGTAATGGAAAGTAATCATAAACTTGATTAAGGTAATTTTTCAATTTGATGACTGTATGTAATAAAAAAACAGCCCTTGATGAGTTTCTTGCCGGTTCTTCTCGTTACAAGGTCTCCCGCTGTAGGGCTCGTGAACCGATGGCGTAGCTTCTTTGACATTCACAAGTGCTTGTTACAGTCTAGACTAATAAATGAAATTGAGATTGAGTTTTGAGTTAAAAAAAATGTCTTATCTATACTAATATTAAAAAGCTGAAGAGTTTGTTTCTTTGAATGCGCTAATCTCAGGAACTACTGGACCGATTTAGAAAATTCTTAGACCATTAGAAAGCTACATTTCTCCCGAGTGACACAGGCTATTTTATCCCGATATTCCCACGGGAACGGGCACCACGCGGTTAAAACCGCAAGGATCTGCTAGTAAGTTATGAAATGGCTTTACGGCTAAAAGTTCTTCGGTTCCGTGGAAAACTGATATAACAATTCAAATCCTCGCTCTCCTCGTTCGCTTGCTTGTGAGCCCGTCGCTTTTACTCTGAACGTGACTTAAGGCTTAAGACAACTCCAGACAACTTGATGCAACGTGACTGAAGTCTATTGGGTGGAATAAAGTCTTTCTATCTAGTGTAAATAGTGTTAAGTGATTTATGAGCTACGTTTTGTATACGATTTTTATTTGGAAAATGCCGTACGTAAATAGTGAAAATTATTGTAAGCAGAAACAAAGACATCACATAAAGAATATAAAAATTGTATTATTGAATATAGTTTTATGTACAACGGGAAGACGCTTAGCCTTCATGACAACTGATGTTAAATATTGAAAAGGCAGCAGGTGAGAGCGCATCTCTCCCGGAATAGTCTACCACTGAGAAACTGGCTATCTTATCTCCAACTGCCGGAACACATGCTGTTAGCATTATAGCGTCAGACTAAGATAAGATGGTGGTAGCTAGCCAGGCGGGCTTACAACAAGTCCTACCACGAACCAAATTTAAAATACATTATATTGTTATGTTTCATAACAATATTATATGTATCATTTCGTTCAACAAATCATCTATAATCATCATAAGGATTGGCTCGAGAAAATCCAAAGGATTTTTATCAACTATCTGAATTATCGCTGCCGCAAGAGTTTGCAACATTATGAAGAAGGCTTTGCAAAACATGGACTTATGTCTCTTGAACAAAGACGTATGCTACTGGATATGTGCTTACTGTATGATATTGTACACAGTAAAATCGATTGTCCAATGTTATGTTTAAGACGCCAAAATATCGCACTCGCAATACGGCCCCTTTTGTATGTCCCACAGTATTTTAGCAATTCCTTTAAGAACTCAGTGCTATTGAGAATTGTCGAGACATATAACAAAAACGTTGGCAACATTGATATTACGTATATATGTGTGTGTATGTGTGTGTGTGTGCACACACACGCACACACACACGCACACACACACGCACGCACACATAATTTTTCATTTTGAATAGTTATAATTATATGCATAAATGAATAACGAAGAAATCAACGATTGCTTGTTACTGTTATTAATTATTTTTATCTAATATTATGTTCCCTTTAAAATCATTTCTACGAACAATACGTTTATACCTAGTAAGGAAAACCTGTTTATATTTAGAATACGCTGTTTTCTAAGTAAATAAATAAATAAACAAAAAGAATAATGGCAAGAGGACCTGTAGTCGTGTGTACAGTCAACAGCAGGTCAAGCATTATAAACTCTGTAAAATTTCTCTAATCGACTTTGAACAGCGGGCCTAAAATCTCTACTAGAAACCATCCTACTAATATTATAAATACGAAAGTATGTAAGTTTGATTTTTTGTTCACTTTCACGCTTAAACTACTTAACTGATTTGGATGAAATTTGGCACAGAGATAGTAGATAGCCTGGATTAAAATATAACTTTTTATCCCGATATTCTTACGGAAACGGAAATCACGCAGATGAAATAGCGGGCGGCCGCTAGTCATGTCACGAGACCGTTTTGTTTTTAACTAAGATGTCACATAAATTTTAAATAGAAAAAATTAACTCGGCCACAAGTGAATTCTCAGATGGGAATTGAACCTACGACCTTTGGAAATCCGGTCCAATTGGACCTTTGGAAAAGGTTCCAAATGTCGTGGGTTCGATTTCCATCTGAGGATTCACTTGTGGCCGAGTAAATTTTTTCTATTTAAAATTTATCATAAGTATAAATTGCATTGAAAAATGCAAAAATTCAAAATTCATGAAGTAAGATGTCACATTTTGACACACTTGACATTGCATAAGCTGTAGTTGCCGTTGATGGTACGTATATTTACAAAAAGCCTCACTCTATCTCTAGCTAAATACGAGTATAACCAACGGAGAATAATAAATTTATATCAGAAACCGTTTCCTTGTCCATAAATATCTGATATTACGTAACACAAGGAAAACGTTGAATATTGTAGGTAGACCAATATTTGAAGCATCGGGAGACCCTGGAGAGTGATTCTGTTCCCAGAGGCGTATTCGTAAATACCCGCCGCGTTAGGAATCAACTACAGGGGCCTACTGCCATCTCTTAGTGCAGTATTGTTTCAAACTTACCATGCTATTTCGTACCACGAAATTCTTAAAATAATCTTATTTTCCGACAGAAGATTAGGGCCTTTAAAGTGTGATGTATGTCAAAAATTGACAACTTCAATTTGCACTTAGGATAAACTTTAATAAAAAAAAATCTATTTAAAATTAATCATAAGTATAAAAATTGCATTGAAAAGTGCAAAAAATCAAAAATCAAAAATTTATTTGTTCGTCGTTAGAAACAATGACTAATGAAGTACATGGAACTGAGATAGTTGTCATTAGAAACTTACATAAAACATAAGTATATCGATATTGATATTTTTGAGTGTCCTGAATCGAATGAGACCAATTTATCACTAGTTGTCACTAAATAATTCTTGGAGTTAACGCGGCGGGTATTTACGAATATGCTCCCGACGACGACGTCAGATAAGTCGATATCGCGAAAGGGTTTATATTTAAACTCGGTTTAGGATTGATCACGTACAAGAATAGTGGACGAGGTTATATGAATGCGATAGTTATCAAGAACCTAAATCTTACCATTCTTCACAATGGTAAGACTTGTTGTGAGTCCGCCTGGCTAGTTACCACCATCTTATCTAAGTCTGACGCCATAACAACAATGTTTTCAGCATTGTTGTGTTCCGGCAGTTAAAGATAAGATAGCCAATTCCTTAGTGGTTGTGGATTCCGGGAGAGGCTCGTTTTCATCTTCAGCTTCATCAATACTTAACATCAGGTATGATGAAGGCTAAGAGTCGCCCCGTCGTGAAAAAAAGATACTTAAAATTCCTTACTAATAATACTAAATAATCCCCTAGGTACGTTTACATAGATTCATGAAAAGAGCCAAGAATTTTATCATTATCCTTCTAAATTCCAACAGGCATCGTAAAAACTAAATTAAGTATTAAAATAATCGTTGATTCAATTAAACCCGTGACCACGGCAACTGAAAAGGTGCCGAAACGTCGGGAAACCAAAATACCATAAATAAACCGAAAAATGATAGTACCAAATATATATTTCGGGTAAATAAATCGCACTAAATAGTCCGCAAAATTGTTTTATTTCAATTATGAGTGCGAAGAAGTGCAAGAAGATGTGCTAATCTTTTCAAAACTCCTAGAACACTGTTGCCCCTAAGTTTATGCCTGGCAATATTGCGATAACAACTGACTAATAGCTAAATCGGGAGAAGCAATGCCAAATATAGCTTCGTTGAGGTATGACTAAGAGAGGAATGTATAATTTTTTTACTCTCAAGCTGCATTCTGATACGTAACGTACGCTTTTTTATGAACGAAGGGGAGACTCTTAGCCTTCATCATACCTGTTGTTAAGTAATTTACCCTTATCATACCTGATGTTAAGTTCAGTACAGTTCAACTTTGATATTTTTAATGGTGCCGTGTCCTCAGCCAAAAAAGTTTTAAAAACCATTATTTCGTATCTTAATTAAAAAAATGATCTAAAATAGTAAGTTAAAACATAAATTCGAACCGATAGATCTAAAATAAATTGTAAAATTATAAAATGCATGTTGTGCTTACATCTAGTAGGTTTCAATGTAGTTTTAAGATATGAATTAGAAGTAAAATTCGAAAAAAAGTATTGATAAGGCCGAAGATGGAAGCGAGCCTCTCCCGGAATCCTCAATCACTGAGGATCTGGCTATATTATCTCTAACTGCCGGAACACAACAATGCTGAAAACATTGTTGTTATGGCGTCAGACTTAGATAAGATGGTGGTAGCTAGCTAGGCGGACTTACAACAATTCCTACCACCAGCCAAACCGAATACAATATGTACACCCGCTGGGCATCGAACCCAGGACCTCTAGGTCTGATACCAGTGGTTGTACCACTAGACCACAGAGGCGGTTAAAACGTACGTGAAATCGTATAAATTAAATTCGCTAAGTTAAGAAACGAAGATGTTGCAAAATTTAAAGGATTCACTTTGTTTCAAGTATTAATACGCCACTGCCCGTAACAACGTCGCACCAAGCGCTACTCAACATCTTTTATGTTGCTCAAAGCAAAGGAGAACTCTCTCCCTGCGTTTGTATTTCTGAGTACTTATAATCCGACGACCTTCAAAGCAAGGTGTATGTGCACTTTCTGAGTTAGCTTGATTGGGATAAATTATAGCAAACCCATTCAAAGTAATAAATATTAAACAAGAAAATATACTAGAAAAAAGCAACTAGTCTCATGTCGCCCTGACGGGATTCCGGCCCAATGCACTAACCAATTATGCTACAGAGACCTATGAGGACACGTCGAATTTTTCTAGTATATTCACCGTTCTACGGTGTTGGCCACCGTCGCTTCATCAATGAGGGAAATATCCTCGCATTCGAAAGAAACATCTTTACAGATGTTTGACTATCGACTATCATTCAAAGTAAAAAAAAAATAGAAGGTGAAAAGTTCAGTCGACCCATGTTCACAGAATCAGACTTCTCGAAAAAAATGTATCTACAAACAAACGTAATATTCTGTATAGTATCCCGAAGCCAATTGACTGTTTGACCTCAATTTATTACATTAACCTCGCTCTGTTTCTGACGAAAAGTCTCGACGTATCAGTGAAATGCGATTTGACCCAAACGCATTATACTCATACGAATATTCTCATCAACCATTTTTATATACTCACTGATGGGGCACTGGCATTCCTTATAGACGGTCAAGGTCAATAGACCATGATCCCACACGCGGGCTTTATGCAGATATGTGTAGCCTGGACCACCAGCTTAGCGAGACTTTCGCCGTTTGAATATTATTATTTGAAGATCTAAGTGCTTTGCAGCTCTGCTGAGGGCTGTATTCACTACGACATGAGAGTTAGTTCTATTGTTACTAGCCTCCTTGTATAGTACCTCTTTTAGCCCGGTGGCTTAAAGAAAGTCCAGAATTTGTCTAACCTTTAGATATTTTAGTTCCTCCAGGTCGATGATGTGCTGACCCAGGTGGATACTATGTTTGTGCATAAGTGGTCCGCAGTCGCACTGAAGGTGCTTTGTGTTTCCCTCTCCTGTTTACAGTAGCGGTAAATATCTGTATCGCTCTACTTCATGTGAAATTGGTGCCTGTTTAATTTGCAGTGTCCAGTTAAGGCTCTGACAATCCAGTATGGAGAAGCTCGTCATAGTATATTTTCGGTCACCCATCCCGTGACCAACCATTGCGAACATTGCTTGACGCATCATTAGAAAAAAAGTAAGAAAGTGTTATTCTGCGTTATACAATCTTCTTATATTTACTCAAAACCATATGTAGCAGTACGGACAACTTTTATTTTCGAAGCAACCCTGAAATCATGAAGAAAAAAAAATGTCAATATTTTAGCACAGTTCAAAAATTTTTTTTGCGTTTTTAGGGTTGCTACTATACAAAAAGTGGTTCGTAAAGTAAGTTCTTCAAATGGTGTTGAGTAAACATTCAATCAATTAACAGCAAGGTTCTATTGATCGTTCAAGTTGTGATGGACTGTTAGTGCGTAACCGAAGTGTTGGGTTTCCGCTCAACTTGACGGGACTGTGGTTATGTATGGATAGTTCTATACAGAAGCGTAGTGTAGCCTGGTGTAGCCCTTTAGTTAGATCATTTACTATCTCGTCAACTTTTGTAACTAATGTGTTCTGATGTTACGAGCTTCTTCCGGCATTTTGTTCATGTGCGAATTTTCATTTAGTGGTAATTTTGAAAGAATAAATTAAAACACATTTAAAACTTTATATATGTCGTTCCCCATCAGTATATGTTCGTTCGTTCGTCATCAGCCATTTTGAATGTCCCCACTGCTGGACCACTGGCCTTTCTTATGGATGGATAAGGAGAATGGGATATGACCTACCACGCAGGCCCAATGCGGATTGGTGGGTTTTAACGACTACAAATGCAGCCTGGACCAACGGTTTTAACGTGCCTTCCGAAGCATGAAGAGCTCGAGATAGGAAATTTCTGGTCACCCATCCCGTGATCGACCATTGCGAAAGTTGCTTAACCTTAACAAACGCATGCCGAGCGCACGGACCACTACGCCACGGACTCCTTAACAGTATTGTAAATAGTATGAATTTTAAAATATCTAACTTGAGAAATTATACTCGTAGGTTCTCTATACTGGGCTTTCATTTGATTATGCACAGCTTATTTTTGTTCTTTCAAATTACTTGATTACGTGACTTAGAGTAGGTATATTGATTAAGTAGTTACTCACACTTATTTATGTAATACATATTACATATACATATTATTATTTGCGGTGCAGGTGAGGATGTCGGGGGCGGTTCGTGGTCCCAGCTGTTTTGCAGTTTTTGGAACCCACCAATTCGCATTGGGCCTGCATCGTGGACCAACTCAAGTCCCATGCTCCATATCCATCTAAAACGAAGACTGTGATAGGTATTTCACCTACCTTTAATTCCCGGCGTTTCTACCAAGATACATTGGCCGTGGTCAAGGGCTGACTAACTTATAGGAAGACTAGTTTTCCAGCAATGGAGACATTAAAAATGGTTGACTATAAATATTCACTGGTTTGGTTAGATTAATAAGGTCGACCCCCATCGGGAAACTGTAGTCAAACAATTGTTACTTGTGTTGTAAATGATTTGTGTAAGATGACAAATTAATTGGGTCAAGAATTGTCAGACAACACAAACAAATGTTCGGTAAGCTATAACTATTGCTTGTTTGGAAGTTTTGGATTGTCTAGTCCGGGGTGCTTGAATTTAGGTTACATTGAGATGGATGCGGAAACGGAACTAAAGTATCGATCAGCAATAAATATACAATTGAATGAGGGGCTTGGTGGCTGCCGCAGTGGTTTGCGTGCTCGACCTGCGATTGGAGCGATTATGTAACTTTCGCAACGATCGGTCACGAGATGGGTGGCCAAAAGTTTTATCATCTCGAGCTCATCCGTGCTTCGGAAGGCACGTTAAGCCGTTGGTCCCGGCTGTTTGCAGTCGTTAAAACTCACTCCATCCATCCATAAGGAAGGCCAGTGCCCCAGCAGAGGGGACATTAAAATAGATGATGATGATTATGAAAGAAAATGTAATTGTCTCAAACTTGCTCAGTTGGGAAACAGGTTAGAAACCCCGGTTGTGACGACGTAATTATGTACATATAAAATACCTAATGTTAAGTCACTTTTTTAAGTATTTGGTAGAACCAGGCGTTACTTGGCGGAAATCCATATCTTAGTTGAAAACGAAAAATATGTACCACCGGGAATCCAGACGTACTGCATGCTATCTCCCCTACCTGGTGGATATACCTCGTCTGCGTACAAAGCGCTTTTCCTCATCATATTTTGTTATGCGCACAGCCAAGGAGTGGAATTCCCTGCCTGCGTCTGTATTCCCGGGTGCCTACAACGCTGGTATTTTTAAAGCTCGAGTGAATAGGCTTTTTCTAGGCAAGTCGCTCCATCTTAGGACTCTTCTCAATCTAACGATTCAGAATTAGGCCAAGAGTAAGCCTAATTAATGTAAAAAAGTGGCTTACTTTCGCAAGACAAAACACATGCAAGATGCACCGCAAATAAATGCATGCGGAGCATCCTCAGGAGTTAAGAACACCTGAGGATGCTCCGTGTGTGCGCGAAACACGTGTAGAGTAGTCGGTGAATATGCAAGGTGCGTCACTGTTTTGCATTAGCATTTATTTGCGGGCGGGCAGGCGCATGTGTTTTTTCTTGTGGAATTAAGCCACATATTTTTTATTTTTTAACTTCTGTCACTCGTAATAGCAAGGCTTTTCATAGTGAAAATGTAAAGCCTGAAGAGCTATTCACTGTATATATATATTTTTATGAACTACGGGAAGACTCTTAGCCTTCATCATACCTGATGTTAAGTATTGATAAGGCTGAAGATGGAAGCGAGCCTCTCCAGGAATCTTCATCACTGAGGAACTGGCTATCAAATTATTATTTTTATACCTTTCTTAATTACTCGAGAACACGCCAGTAACCCCTTATAATAACGAAAAATAAGACTTAATTTAAAATTTGTGATTAATCAATCGTAATCCAATCAAATCATCATGACCTTTAAGCATTAACTTTTAATCTCTCGATCAAATCACAAGAGGAATATAAATCTTTTCATTTCATTAATCATTCTTATAATTTCATTCTTTCATAATTTTAATCCAGAAAATTTAATTATATCTCGATAAAAATCTCTAGAATTTTCCAGATTTGTATTTTTAGATAGAAAACACAATTACAGACTTAATTAACTATTATATTCACAGTTTCTCAAAGTTTTCTACAAAGACATTCCGTTGGAGTGAAAATCATACGTCAAAGTAAAAAATAGGAAGTGCTGCGCCACCCACGGCGCATAATCGGTTTTCTTCTTATTAGTATAGTTATATTACGGGAGAACATGATGAAAGCTGATGCTGCAGTCCTTGTGGCTGATTTTCGGGCCGATATAATTAAGGTGTGTTTATTATTATAATAGCTAATAGTATTTTAGATAGCGCTTTTAGTGACAGTGACAACCATACGAGTTAAAAGAAAGCATTGGACCGGATTTCCAAAGGTCGCGGGTTCGATTCCCGTCTGAGAATTCACTTGTGGCCGAGTCAATTTTTTCCAATATTTTTCTATTTAAAATTTACCATAAGTATAAAAATAGCATTGAAAAATGCAAAAATTACAAAATCATAAAAGAAACTTTTATTTTTGTAAGCAGGCGTCTGTGGCGATCCGTGATGTCTTTCTTCTTAATTACTTTGAGTTTCGCGCATTGTATGACTCATTTGATATAGCTATCTATTAAAGCCCTTGTGGCGTCCGTCTTCGGAGAAAAGCCTCCTCTCTGCTTCTCCACAATTGACGGTCTGTTGCTTCACGGATCCGTTGATGCCGGATATCATCCGTCCATCTCTTGGGCGGTCGTCCGTTACCGCGGGTGTTAGCATGGGGTCGCCATTCAAGGAGTCTCCTCGCGCATCGGTTGTGGTTCATTCTAGCAATGTGACTTATTTGATAGAGACATAAAAAACCATATAAAAATAGAGTAATTACAAAGTCTGCCAATGCTGTCACTGGCAGTGACAGCTTAAACCAACGTTAAAATAAAACAAAAAAGAACCATCTAAATTACCGGAGGCTAATGAAAATTGAAAAGTACGCGCGTTATCGTTCACGTGTGTACATTCGCTAACGAAACCTTTTGCCCTTTAAAGTATTTATACAGATATTTAAAACAAACTCGCTAAATTCAATTGCGTACCCTGACATCGCGTCCTAAATAAACAGGTACATTAAATTTGGTACTTGTTACTAACGGCTCTGTGACATCAAAATTGTCGTACCTTCTGGCAGGTGGAGTTTTTGTTAATTTTCCATGTTTGGAAACGTAATTTTTCATTCAAGGAATGAAAATTTAAAGGAATTCGAATATGTTTTTATGTGTGTCTTTTCCCAAGTTTTCCGGTTATTTACCGCATAGTTAATTCACATTATTTTTGTAATTTAATATGTTCTTTTAAAATTTACTATTTCCGAAGGCCATTTTAAAAATTTTGTAGAAATTTGAAAAACAGGACAACTTTACCTATATCCCTTTGTGTTGTGTAATCAAAATTTGTGCATAAATTTCTTCTACGTGGTGGTGAAAGTAAGTGGAGGCCAAGATCCTAACTTATCCTTTCACTGACGTATCGGATTCTGATCGCAGTGCGTAAGCGACATCAAAATTCTGCCCGAGTTTTCTGTTTCGGTTTTTTTTGCGGATTCGGACGCAGCGCGTAAGCGCTTTAGACGCTTTAGACGAAGTAGATTTCCGTACTAGTGTCGCAGCCACTTATTTATCTAGTGTCCACTACAATCTTAGTGTCCACTTAAAATCTGCCCTCCATTAGTCATTGTCCGTGCGAACGACGTCTATATCCATCGCCTACGCTGTGACATTAATGCTTCTCTCTTAACAAACTTCACATGGTAGGTTTGTTTTTAGAACCATTAACTTTTTTCTAATACAAAATAAGAAAAAAGATAGAACGTAAGTAAGCAAAGAAAAAGAACAGGGGGTGGGGTTACTATTGATGGAACAAAGTTGCGATCAAATTCAAATCAACATCAAACTTTATGAGATTTTAATTTTTGCATTTGCAATTCTATTTTTACACTTGGTAAGCCCTTGCAGGGTTGGCATAACATAAAAGGTGCATCTTGATTGTAAAAACTGTAAACATCACTCTCATATTGATACTCATACGTGATTTTCAGAACCTTGAGGTCATGAAGCTTCTGTTCATCCATCTTGTGAGGAGCTCGCTGGAGTCTAGCTCATGTATTTGGAACCCACACGGAGGCAAATATGCCTTAATGTTAGAAAAGGTTCAGAAGGCTTTTCATCGCTGCTATTATAAGCGGATGTATGGATACTATCCCTTTATGTACCCTACTAAGTTTTTACTAGGTATGTTGGGGATGGACTCTTTAGAATGCAGGAGAGCTTGTGGGGACATTGCAACGGTTGTGGCGATCTTACGTGGAGCTATTGATTCATCTGAATGGGATTGCCATTGAACAGTTGTATCGCTTATAAGTTCCGGAAAACTATTTACGAATACGTTCGAGTCGTAGACATCGGTTGTTCGCGCCTCCGCCGTGTCGTACGGTGGCGCGCGCGCAATCACCATTGTGTCGTATGCATGAAGCACTAAGTATGCTCCTGGTAACTTTTCCAGAAATTGATAGGTATATTTTTATAATTTAAAAAATATTAGTAATCGAATTTGATCGATGTATCTTTATGTATCTTTTTTGGTTTTTAAAAATGTAAATGGTGTGCTTTGTTTCAGATAATTATGTAATTGGGTTTATACCCGTTTAATTATGCTTAATAATAAATAAATAAATATCCACACCTCAACGACGCCACATTAGGCAGTGGTTGGGTCTAAGATGTTTGCTCGGATATAATAGTATGAGGTTGTCAACGGACGGCTTATAAAAGTTCTCTTGACTGTACTTATCTTCAGTTGGAGCAATATAGGTACCCGCGCTTCACTCAGGGCCCTTTTTAACTATGACCAGTTAGGTATTCTTTGCTCAAACCACGCCAATGTCGTACTTGGTTTTGACATTTGCAAAATTCGTTTTCTCCGTGATACTCACATATAATGGAGTTAATGTACAAGAACATGACTGTCACAAATTGTATAATTAGAAAATAACTTTAAAATTTGTAAGTGTCATAGAGAAAATGAATTTTGAAAATATCGAAGCCAAATGCGACATTGGCGTGGTTTGAGCAAGGAATCGGTAAGTGGTCATAGTGAATACGGGCCCAGGTGTAGAACCTAGGTGAAGCATGGGTCCACACTCTTTCAAATGTGCCCTGTCTGATGATGGCTTTTAAAATCTCCACTGGAAAGCTAAAAGCTAGCATTCTATTTCACTCCCAGTCCAGAATAAAAAACAAAATAAAAAAATATTTTCTACACTCACACCAATTAACCTAGCCCCAAAGTTAGCACTGTAAGGCTTGTGCACTTTAGCACTGTAACCCTGATGATTTTGCAGTTTCCATTTGAAGTTTGGCAACTGGTATTTATAACTCATGATAGCTATAAACAAAAAGTAACAAATATAAATATCAAAATATAAATGTCTCTATTACTTTAGGGAATGGATATGCATGTTGGGCATTCATTGAATCTAATAGTTTTATTGATACAAAACACGTTACAGTTAAGTACATTAAATTACATTTATATTTGCAATCATAATAATAATCATTATTGCGCTTTGGCTTTCACCACTCACTGTATCACTTTTCTCTCATCATAATCCTCCATTTCAATTTCACCATTGTTGTGGTTCAGGTCATCCCTATGGATGGACCATATCCCACCTCTTTGGCCCAATGGGGTTTGGTGGGTATTGACGACTGCAAATAAAGCCAATGTCTTAATGTGCCTTCCCAAGAACGCAGGAGCTCTAGATAAAGCAAAATTTTGGTCACCCATCCCGTGACCTTCTGTTGCAAAAGTTGCTTTATCTCCATACTCACAGACTGAACGAGCTAAACACTGCGCTACCGAGCTCCTCGCTGTTTCACTTTACATAGCCATAAACTGTAAAGGGTCCTATGAAAATTTACGTGACGACCCGATTTCTCTGCTCGTAACTGTATATCCATTTAAAATCCTCGAACATTCCCCTTTGACAGTCTTATCAGGCATCCTTTATCGGGGTATGCAAAGGCTTCACAATAAAAAAAAGTCGAATGGTCTCAAACGCAAACTTAATAACGGGCTACTCCACAATTTCTGAAGGAAATACGGAAAATTTATGATAATAAAGTGGAGACGACAAGGCGGTGACACTTGATCGATTCCGACCTTCCCTCTGAATATGTAATGCAAGGAATGGGAACGTCTATATAGACAGATAGACATGAAATGAAGGGTGAACAAAAATATAAATATATATATGTTTTTAGGAACGACAGGGAGTCTCTTAGCCTTCATCATACCTGATGTTAAGTATTGGATAAGGCTGAAGATGGAAGCGAGCCTCTCCCGGAATCCTCAATCACTGAGGAACTGGCTGTCTTATCTCTAACTGCCGGCACACAACAATGCTGAAAACATTGTTGTTATGGCGTCAGACTTAGATAAGATGGTGGTAGCTAGCCAGGCTGACTTACAACAAGTCCTACCACCAACCAAACCGAATACAATATGTACCCCCGCTGGGAATCGAACCCGGGACCCCTGGATCTGATACCGGTGATTGTACCACTAGACCACAGAGGCGGTTAAATGCCGTATAATTCAACTATTGGCGAGGCCATCAGAACTGATACCGGACGTCAGGTGATTTTTTATGAAGACAACACATGAAGTGGATTAAGAGGTGATATCTACTGACCACTAATGGAAAAGATGCGTGATCTAGGTTAGAAACAACTCCGCCCAAATGTACTCTGGCTAGGCCGATGGTTAACGATAATGTACCTAGTGTGGAATTCCCATATTGATCAATATACTGCGGGCCTACCAGCATCTATTAGAAACCATTATGTCATAAGAACGTTGTCACACTTCACACTTTGGAGGCGAGCAAAGACATCATAAAACTTCCGTCAGTAAAGAAGCTACCTTTAAGAGATTCGTAGTACGCAATAGCATGGTAAGATTGAAACAATACTGCGCTAAGAAATGACGGTAGGCCTCCTGAACTCGTAATTTAATGTAAGATCTGACTGAACAAAGTCCCAGTTTATTCTAACTTTACATTTACTTATATACTGTAAAAGTAATTATATTAGTTTTGGATTGTAGTAGCTTAATCTCTCAGGCCCTGAGTTATGAGCTTATGAGACACAATTGATATTCAATAGGCTATTTGACAATGCGAAAAATAAAGTGTCAATTACTGTTATCAGTATCAATTATGAGTTTAAAAATGGTTTTTTATTAACGTAAGTTGAAAATAAATATAAATTTATTTAAAAATCCGTAAATAAAAATGCATTTTTTAAACGTTTTGTAACGTGACACAAAACGCTCCTGATTCGTCGAGTTTATAATGACGTCACCTGCTTGTAAACCTCGTTTGACTACGTATGTGGATGATATGCAGAATACAGGCAAGTGACGTCACCGAACCCATTGCAGCGCCATATTGTCAAAGTAGCGTTTTGGCGCGCTATTTAAATATTGAATTTTTTATTTGATATTTTTCAGCAAATATGTACCAGAATAAAAAAAAACAACTTTTACTGGGTTTCTTAAACTCCACTACATAATATAGAATGGATTTTCAAAGCCTGTCAAATAGCCTATTGTTCTCTGGACACCGGAGTCTTGCTATCAAATGACGAATTAATAAGGTAACGAATGTGCTCTATTTTACTTTTCATTGTCTTTTTAATAATTCAGTTTTTAAATATAGTTAAGCTCCTCCTACGCTTATCGCTAATGGAATTTTATTCATTACTTAATTCGGTACCTATCTATCTGTTTTCAGTACGTGTGGTTGCCATTGGTCCTATTGACCTTGAAAGGGTCACAGAGGTTGAGTTAAACCCCTAGGGACCGAACAGGATATACCGGATTGTGGTGGTTAGCTAGGCGGTCAAAATCTCCCTTAGGGAAATTTAGTTTTCGAATGAATTTGAACGCAGGGCGTCTACTCTGAAAGCTAAAGATAGTAAATAAGGTCCATTAGTAAATCGTATGATGAAACCGTCAAATTACGCGTCTTTCGTCGTAGACCTTTAGGTAACAATACTAATTAATTTTCGATAGTCACCTATCGATCGGCAACACTTTTATCTTTAGGTAAAGCGAAACGAGGTTCGTTGTAAAAAAATACATGTTCCTTGAAGCTGAAACATGAGCTGTTAAACAATAATAAAGTAGAGTAAGCGTTTAGATCCGTCCTTTATTCAATATTGCTTTGACTTTGCGACAATAGCTGAAGGTAGCTTCTGGGGGCTAATTGTCTAATTTAAAAATGTATCGTAATCCCTTTTAATTCGTCATTTAAAAGCTATTTACATACTTCAGGCCGTCACTATTTGACATTTGAAAGGGAATGTGATCGGGAATCGGGACGCGTTTTGAAAGGTATGGAATAACGAAATTGAACTGTCTAAGCAATATGACAGACGAAAATATCACAATCACAAAAAGGGATTGTGATAGATTTTGAAATTAGACAATTAGGGGGCTGGTTGCTTGGTGATATTATGTTAGATAGTCATCCTGCGGATTGTGACCGATTGATTAAAAAAAAAACTAGTAATTATTTCACCCACCGCACCGTACTCCTGAGTCCCCCAACCCGACACTTTATGGTAGGTACCTACGCTCTTGATTGCAATAAAAGATTTCCGTTCTTGTCAGCTAATTAACAGCTTTGCGACACGAAATCTAAGAATTATAACTTTACGACCGAAGGATTTACGCCGGAATTTTATCGTAGGCCATAAAACGTTGAATTTACTAGCTCAAAAACGAAGAAATTCGTCTACCTTTCTAGGCAGTTAATCTTGGAAATTGGACGAATATTTTCGGTGAATCTAGAATGTGATGGGTGTATTTGAACCTGCGTAACCCCTTTAAGTCTACGTCGGCCAATAAAATCTTTAAGCTCACCGATTTGGTGCAAGTTACAAGCAGAGCGATTTTTAAATTTATAAAATTTTAAAATACTCTGAATGGGCACAAAGTCCACTTTAAGTACTTTACTACAGAACCTGAAGTCAACAGTCATGACTGATGCTGAACATGTCAATGACCATCCCATGGAAAGGCTGACCATATAATAATTATGTCAACATCCTCCATGCTTTAGGAACGCGCTAAACGTCAGCCACGCGTGTATATTTACTATTCATCATACCCATTGGTGAGCCTGTAAGGTCAGCCCCTTACCCTTGAAGCGATCGCACCGAGATCGAGATTGAATTAATGTCAAACGTCAGTAATTATGACTTAAAATAAGTAACCCCCCAGTTCTGGTCTGGTTACTTGACGGGATCGCATTGAGATCAATATTGAATGTCAATAATTATAACTGATTTTCGACGTTGATTCGTTTTTGATTGCCGTTAAAATCGATTAGTAGAGTACAACATTATTTTCTAAAATATTCTAATGACTGAGTATGAAAAAAATTTCCTCATATTAAATATATTTCAAGATTGTAGATTTGTGTTTGGCAACAACATGTTCCATTGTAAATGTTGTTGTTTCTGTTAAAGCTGATAAGTTTTTTGCGGCCGTTCTTCTTATCACATCTTTTAGATGTCCTGAATGGCTGGTAGGGAAAAAAAATTGTTGGAGTATTCGAAAGTACTTATCCTTAAGTCTATTTAAATAAAAAACTTTGACTTTGACTTTTAATTACTAATTTCAATTTTTTTTTTTTAATTTGATTACTTATAGTCATAGTTACTGACTTTTGACGTTAATTCAATCCCGAACTCAATGCGAAGGACTTCAGAAAATCTTACGAAGGAGCTCCTGTGCACCAGCAGCGCGTAAATGGCTGTACGATGATTCAATAATAGGAAGCCTTTATTTTTCGTTTCGTATATTAAAATGTTATAGTAAAAAATCTTACATTCTATAGCCAATCGCTTATGTTTAGACCAACACGGGTCTCCGGGCTACTTTATTGTGATCTCACTTAAGTCTAGATAACATTCAGCCATATTTCTAAGGATTGTTTAGCGGATTTAATGGCTCTGTCTGACCAGCAGTTACGCTCTCTTAATTTATCGCTTTATTGCGTGCTCTGGAGGACTTGCTCAAAGCAATTGTCTTGTAACAGTTTCTTTGAGTGTGAATAAAAAGAAATATTTGCTTAAATTAAATTTAACTTGCACAATGTTGATTTTAATAAATAATAATTCACATACATTGATCATGTCCCATGTATGAAGCTTAACTTCTTCTAGTGTCGCGAAAATCAGACCAACATTAAAATAAATGTTATTTCGTAATAAATACAAATAATTAGGAGCGAACTCCTACAATATGACAAATACAACCAATAAAAACGTCATTGCAACGAAGTGATAATAAGAAAAAGCAAGTTAATCGAATGATCTGTTTCTCGGGTGGAAATAAAAATAAATGTTCTCTAAAAACAAATTTTCTTCTACTCATGAATTTATAATAAAACGCTTAGCTTCGTTTTACCGCGATTGTGCCTATTTCAGTTGTATTGGTAATGATACAATTGCAAAGGGAGTGACTGAGGAGAAAGGGTCAGTATGCAGTGGAAAATATGGACCCACTGCACTTCTATTTAGAAGTGGGATAAATACAATTAGTGATGATATTAGCAGCCTATGTCAGTGATTGGTCTTCTTAAATGTGAAGTTTTGTCAGATATTAAAATTGCGAGGAGATTGACAGCTTGGTCACTCTACTCACACTTTTTATTTTTGACAGTTGTCCCCCTATATTGGCACGGGTTTCAATATCTCCTCATTGGCCAATTTAACGTCCAAACTGATGGGACACTGGCCTTCCTTGTGGATAGTTAAGGAGAAAGGCCATGACAAACCACGCGCGGGCCCAATGCGACTTGGTGGGTTTTAACGACTGCAAATACAGCCGGACCTTTCGAAGCACGGAGGAGCTTTTGGCCACCCATCCTAAAACCGACCACAGCGAAAGTTGCTTAACGACTACAATAACAGGCCGAGCGGGCGAACCACTATCCGACGATCTCGTCATTATCTTTTGTTAAATTTTTTATTTTAAATAGTTGACAACTTACAAAATTGCTCCTTTTTCTAGACTTATACTTAACTTTTTTTGGTCATTAAAAATATCATTAAGTAGGTATATAAAATACCTACGAAATGCGATGAAAACTTGCCGAAATCTCCCACAGATTACAGAATAAAAACGACAAAAAGTTTAAATCTGGATCATGAACTTCCAAAGAAGTTAAAAAAGATACCTACCGATTTAATAAAATCAAAAACAGATCAGTAAAGTTGCTTACTCATGAATAAAAGGAAAAACGTTAATGAATATAAAGCCGTGTACACGTGGAAAATCTTAAAGACTTTGTTTATTAATGTTCGTTGTGCCGAATTTATTATATTTCAAAGATATTGTATAATGTCCTAAATAATTTCATAAAAGTTTTCTCCGTGGCTTAGGAAATGGAGGCTCTATTAGGTCTTTAGAATTAAATTAATATCTACTATTACAGAACCTTATACAAGTTTTATTGTGTATTTTGGGGTATTACAAGTTTTATTTTTACATTTTGATACATAATTATAATGATAACCAAGCAAAATATGTAGCAAATTCAAATTTAAAAAATGTAGACAGGATGGGACTTTTGAAAGTATACAACGCTAGAATGCATAGACTGGGACTGCTCACGTACAGTTTCAAATTGTAACACTTACCGGTATAGTTTCCAAAAACGCAAACTATTATTAATAGTGGAAAATATTCTGTACTTGTAACCATTATGGACTAATCATGTATACAGGGTGGAAAAAAAACGGTCATTATAGGGAAAGTACCCTTAATATTGATTTGAGCAAATTTTACTCAAAGGAAATATTCCCTTATTTTCTGAAACTGCATTGAAAGACTTTTGAAAAATGCTTTTCCTGCACCGGGAATAACCGGCGGAATGAAAAAAATAACATTGTGTACTTTTATGATACCAATCGATAGTGTTAATCATAAAGAACAATTTAGTGTGTGTAGAATCATATATAAATTTAAAACAACTCGTATAAACTTATTTAAAAAACTTATTCATCGATTGAACTCGCGTCTTGTCGCCTTTACTATGGAATTATTCATTGGAATTAATAATTAATAAATATTAGTCAAAGTCTATAACCTAATGATTAAAATTAGTGTATTGCTGCATATGGTTCATATTTCGAGCTACTAAGTAAGTTAAAGTGAACTTCATTTTTATTTTAGTTAGAGTGAGTAAGAGGTAGCTAGAATAATGTATTGAACTGTGTAATCTTTTATCTTTCCTGGCTTTGTCTATTATTTAAGACAATTAGTTACTTAAGCTATATTGATATTTATCCATAACACTATCGATAATAATACCATAAAGTACACGATGTTTATTTTTCTCAAACAAGTTGGTTTAATTCCCGAAACAGGTGTATAATTTTTCAAATTCAGAATGCAGTTTAACTTATTTTTGAAAATGAAGGAACGTTTCCTGTGGGTAAAATTTGTTTACATCAATATTTAGGATTCTTTCCCCTCCTGTGACCGTCCTTTTTTTCCACCCTGTATATCCAAGCGGACGTTTAGCGCGCAACGTGTTGGATCTATAAGCGATTAATTTCGAAATCCAGAATACCGCACAGACACAGACGACGTAGTAGGTTTAATTGATAAAAATCTTGTTTGAGTGAATGATTGAGCGATGACGCCACAAAACTTCTGTCAAAAGACAAGCTTGTTTTAAGAGGTTCGCGGTACGATATGACATATAACAACATTGCGTCGATACAAACTGACATTAAACAATATTGCGTTAAGAGATGGCGGTAGGCCCCCAGGAGTTATTTTTAAATGTTTTGAGAAGTTCTAATTCAATAAAAAAATATATAGGCAGCAGCTTTTCAAGTAATAGTAAAAAACTCCTGGTTGGTTATGCTAACCTGGTACTCTATGAAATTATTATTCCATTATGTATGTGACATTAACAGTATTTTTCTTAACTTGTTGGACTGATACAATTTTGAAAAATATTAGATGAACTTGGCTGTGGGTGGTACTTGTATACTTTCAAAAGTCGCAGACAGGAACAGTTCTTAAAGTCTGAATAAGTATAAAACACAAAGCAACGGGACGCAAACGGGACATTTATTATGAAGTACAGTAGACAGCAGCTACGGCTTTAATTATCTATCTTTCTCAAATCGACTTCAGACTTAAAGTTATATACCGTTGAGTTCAGATTTGTCCAATTTTGTAGAAATTTGACATTTTGTATAAACCGTAGTAACCGTTGACCGAACATGAGTACTTACAGCTTGAAGTTTTAGCTGTGTTGCTACAGTTCCATTGCTTTGAGTTGTTCCAAAAATAGTAAGTGAAATGAAAAATAGTTAGAATATAAAAAGTTTATATACACCTTTTCAATCCCAATGCACTTATTCATTCGGGTGAACCAGCTTTTAAAACATTTTAAAAACGTGTCTTGCGGGAGGTCGAAAAATAACCGCCGAAATTCTTCAACGGCCTCGTCTGTAGTGCTAAATTTTCGCCCACGAAGCATTCTTTTTACCGTGGGAAATAAAAAAAAAATCGCATGAAGCTAAATCTGGGCTGTACGGAGCATGGGGTAACATTTGTACCCCCGAAGTTGTCAAATAGTCCATGGTTCTAGCAGCTGTGTGAGCGGGCGCGTTATCTTGGTGAAAAAAAATGCCACGGATGCCGCTCCTTGGGCGGTCGCTATCCAACTCCCCGAGAGCTTGAGGCAGACAAACTTCGCTATACCATTCACAGTAACTGTTCTAGCAGAATTACTGCTGCATCCACTGCGTCGAAAAAAAACCGCTATAATTTTTTTATAAACGCTCCGACCGCGAACAGCTTTTGTGGGCAAATCGTTCTTCAAATACCCATTGCTGCTTCGCGAGAGGATCGTAACTATATCCATGATTCGTCAGTTGAAAGAATGTAGGATACGTTTTTCGAAGTTCCTCCTTCGAACTTTTCTAACATAAATTTGCACAAATCAACACGACGGCATTTTTGCTCATCAGTGAGAGAATGAGGTATCCATCGCGAAGCAAGCTTCCTAACTTTAAGGTGTTCATCCAGGATGATGGAAACTGCCTGTGATCCAATGTTTAGTTCAGCCTGTATGTCTCGATGTGCAATATGTCTATTCTCTCGCAATAGCCACTCTACCTTGATGACGTTTTCATGAATTACTGCAGTCGGTGGTCGGCCGGGTCTGAAATCATCATTAAAGTTCTCTCGACCACGTTTAAATTCACGAAACAAATAAGTGATTGTAGCTACCGCAGGAGCAGAATCCCCAAAAGCAGCTTGTAAATATTCTTGAGATTCCTTGAAGGTTAACCCTCGTCTATATATCTATATATATAATCATAGAAAATCATAGCACGAAAAGCTTCCCGCGAGACCGTTGCAATAAAAAAAAGAGTGACATAATCTTTAAACATAGATTTTCACAAAGGAGGTTTGTGTTGAAATTAGCCGTCAATCCAAAATAGTTTCATGAAAGAAGAGGTTGTATTTATTCTGTGGCTATAAATTTTCAGAACAACTTAGGGTACATAGCTGGAACGCGAAAGTTTTCTAAGTAAATTACGCCATAACAACAATGATTTTGAAGGGATGGTGATGGTGGAGGTATGGAAAAGGGAGGTAGGCGTAATGGTATGCCACTAGTAGGATGGTCGAATAGCGAGCTCTTCCTCCGGACTGGGTGTTGGTAGCCCGGGGACCGCGGGCCGAATGATGTGCGTCGGACTTGGTATATATGTGAAGCGGCTGGTGAAACTTTGTAACCGCGATGTAGGTTTCCAAACGTGTTGTTGTCAGCGCCATCTATTGACACGGCAGGTAGGTTCTTTATCTTGCGACGTGTGTTGTTGTATGTGCGGCGTCAGGTAGGTGCCGCCACAATTTTAGCATTTTTGTTTTCCGCCAACTAGAAATAAGACAGCCAGTTCCTCAGTGGTTGGGTTGACAATTCATCTTCAGCCTTATTATTACTTAACATCAGGTATGATGAAGGCTAAGCATCACGCCATTGTGCATAAAAAACAAACGCTATCAGATTATATCTTAAGCCACGTGTCCCTTCTGGCCTTAACGACGGCCATATCTAAGGTAAAATGGCCGACCGACATGTCACACAAATCTGTGGCATGCGTCCAGTCTGTTCTGTTATATAGAGGTTGATGGCGTAATCGCTGAAATTGAAGGAGGTAAAAGACCTAGTTATATATTTATAACCTAATAATAGGATAGATGATAGATAGAATAGTCTACATAATATAGCAATGATGGAAGATTCGGCGGATATTAACGGATATTAAATAAAAGACTGTAATTCAGAGTAATAATGTCTGTTTATTGTGGCCTGCAGTGCCTTATATATTTGGGTAGAGGCGAGAGTGTGTGAATATGTTATATCACACTACACCTCCCCCGTAAATACAAAAAAAAAATATAATTAATACATATTTTATTAATTTATTTACTTAAAATATATAATAGTATTATATATATATAATAGTTTAGTTTAGTAAAACAATGGTTAGCTTAGCAAATTGTATATTCCTCATACTAAAATTACAACCACAACAAAATATGAATACGAATACCTGAACGAATTCGAAGTGGCAACATGACTTCATTTCTTTTAATTTAATTTGATACTTCCAATAACTATCTTGCCACATGAACTCTATATATGAGGCTGTTTGTGCCAACGCGTTTGCGCTGACAAGATAAAACCTAAAGCAACCTCAGAATTAAACCTCTTGGAATTTCGATTATATACCTAATGAAGAACGAGTAATTTCTACCTAGTAATGATTTTAAACTTTTGAAAATATTTTTGGCTAAACATTATTATTTATCGCAAACAAATTATATCAATATAACTATAATCTTTAGTTATCTTACCCAATTTCTAAAATAGTAACGTTGAAATATGATTTATAGCCGTTTCATAAAACCACACTATTAATTTATAAATAGTTTCCAAGCATCTGGTTCTCGTTATAATACTTTGCTAGTTATTAATTCATCGGCACATAAAGTTAAACAATGTTGCGTAAAATATTGTTTTCGACACATTAAAAGGGAATTGGATTGTTTATTTTTTAAATTATTTATAATACAAAATGTAAATTAAAAATTGTAATTCAATGTATAACCAAAGTATAATCAAGAATTAACAGTAGCACAACGCTTTTGAAGACTCTCGCCACGCCGCTTATAAGTCGCCGCTTAAAGAATATAAGTCTACGCAGACGAAGTCGTAGCTGGAAGCTAGTTACTCCTTATTAGTAATCGGCACCACCGACAACATGATGACGATACCCATACAGATTTGATTTAAAAAATATAGACAGAGTCACTCCTGACGGCGTGTGCTGAGCGAGCGTATGGCAGCTCGGTCTCGCTAGAACCCCTTCTCGCCCCGCGTACCCCGCACGATTGCTCTGTCAAGACGTGTCCATCGGCCAACTATAGGACAGAGAAGTCTATAGAATGTGGTATAACTAGTTAGTTATTATGTTTATTGAAATAAAACAACTTTTACGGATATCAAACGCGCTATATTTCCACGAACTAAGTTGTAATTGTCCGTATTTTTAGGGTTTTTAGGGGTTTTTTGATTTTCCTGACGTTTCGGCACCTTTACAGATGTCGTGGTCAGTCATCGTCAAGTTTGATATCCGTAAAAGTTGTTTTATTTCAATGAACAGTGCGCGCCAAAACATAAGATGTACGTATTATGTTTAGCTACACGTAAAATGAATTATTATGTAGAAATTCCGATTTATGCGTTATAAATCATTGTAAATCGGAATAAAGCAAAATATCTGAATGCTTTTGTCTGCAAGTTAAGAAATGCACATACATAATTTAATTCATTTTACTAATCTGTATGCTGTTACAACAATTCCCAATGAGCTTTAGTCTTTAATAGGAAGGAACTGCCTTTTGTAACACAAGTTTACTTTTTTCAAAGGGCAGGGCTACATTAAATTGTAATTTTTGGTGATTGTTGCAATAAAGATTTTTTCATTTTTCATTTTTTCACAATTTCATCCCTTATAATCCTGTACATTAGGCATTATTTATCTTAAAGATCCAATCTATCTTTATAACAAATTATTCAAAATTGGTTCAATTAAACATTTGAAGGTGGGAAAAGCAACAGTCAGACGAATAAAATCACTGTCATATCTATACATACACTCACGCCATACATCTTAATCGTGCTACTTGAGAGTGAAATGTACAAAATCTTATCGCATTTCTGAGTCTCCGAATATATTTATAACTTTTTAATTTTGCATTTTACAATGCTATTTTTATGTGATAAATATTAAACAAGAAAATATACCAGAAAAAAGCAACTAGTCTCATGTCGCCCTGACGGGATTCGAACCCGCATCCTTGGGAATCCGGCCCAATGCACTAACCAATTATGCTACAGAGACCTATACCCATAGGATTCCCAAGGATGAGGGTTCGAATCCCGTCAGGGCGACATGAGACTAGTTGCTTTTTTCTGGTATATCTCCGAATATACCCTGTCCAGTTAATGAGCTAGATTTCCAGTGTAGATAGTAAAAACCTATCAATGGATAGGTTGAATAGTAAAAACCTATCCATTGATAGGTTAGTTTATTATCTACACTGGAAATCTAGCAGCTATTCCATTCTATTTCACTCCCAGTCCAGCATTGCAGATCATCATGGAAAATCACTAACCTATTTATACTATCAATACGGAAAATATGTTTACGTTCCCTTACAAAGGCGTAAAATTAATAACCTTGTATGTTTTTCCACACCACACGCTTACGATATTATTCCATACTATATCTCTCATCATATAACTTATCAACTTTATTTATAGCTAAAACTCTAGAAGAGAAGTGTCTGAAATATTTCGCAATTTCAATCTCACTTAGCACAATTTTTTCAGTAAAAAAAATAACAAGCTTAGCTCCAGGGCAGGTTAATTTAGTGGAAGTGGTTTTTTTACAGAAAGCCAGGAAATTTCGTGGCGCCGTTTCAAATCATTATGATGGAAGGGTCGTCTTGGGATTTAAGTTAAAGACGGGAGCGGGGTGAAGGTTTTTTTTTTAATATAGAAGGGGAAAATCATAGATTTGTCATTGGTTTCCGCGTTGCTACTAGATACCGCCCTCATACATTTATTTAGCTCGTGACCGGTTTAATTTGCCAAAAATGTCACAGTCTACTGTGAGTCTCTATAGCAACTGAGCCGGTTGGTTGAAGAAAAACGTCAAAATTGTGGTCACATTTTTTGATCCGTTGTTTGTATGAAGCGCGGTATCTAGTTGTAGCAACGCGGAGACCTATGATAAATCTATGGGGAAAATGCTTTGCCTTCTTTATACCTGATGTTAAGTAATGATATGGCTTAAAAAGGAATTGTTTTTCTCACGGGAATTGTAACTGTCAAGAACTGGCTGCTGTTCTGCAAACTCTGAACCAACAATGCTGAAATCGTTGGTTTCTAATGGTGGTAGATAAGATCGTCGTTATTACCCAGGCAGACTTAAGAACAAGTCTTACCAGCAACCAAACCAAAGATAATATCTACCCCATATATAATACAAAACGGGATTTCCGGAGCTGAAACCACTAGTTCGCTGTACCGGTTAAAACAACACAGAATATGTCCCACCAGAAAATCGCAAAGTACAAGTACAGTAAAATGAAAGTACGCGGCTAGCATAATAAACCAGGAGTTATTAAGATATGACGAACGTTTGTAAAAAAAAATCATAAAATGACAATTCGGACAAAAAGAAACGCCATTTATCGTGTTTAAATGTTATCGTGATAAGTGAAAATTACCGAAATTCGCTGTTAGTCTTTGCAGACCCGATTCCGCTAATGCTTACTCGCAATGTGGTCACAATCGTATTCCAATGGTGTTTCAATGGTTGTGCTGTTTTACACAGTTCTTGTTACAACAGTTTTAATAAACATTACTATTGAAACACCACTGAGAGACGATTATGACAAAAAATTGCGAAATTGACCACCAGGGGGCCTACCGCCATCTCTTAGCGCAGTATTGTTTCAATCTTACCACGCTATTTCGTACTACGAATCTCATAAAGTAAGCTTGTGTTATGACAGATGTTTTGTGACGTCTTCGCTCAATCATCGCCTCCAAAGTGTGAAGTATGTTAAATTGTGACAACTTCCATAAAAACAAAACGCTAACAAAACGTTCCTATGACATGATGGTTTTTAATAGATGATGTTGAAGGCCTGCAAGTCTTGTTTAACCTCTAACTATCTATTAATCTGTGCTCTAGCCCTTATACTTGACTTAATATTATCCCGTGTCCATTTCAAATACACAGTAATTCACTGTCAGACAGATTAAACAGTTCCATTTTGCCGTCTACTCCATAGTTTGTTGATATAAATGTTAATGTAGTGATTTAATATCCGCAAAAGGTAGTCAGTTACAAGATTAAACTAGCAGACGCAGCCAAGTGAATAATGGTCCAAGTAGTATGGTGCATTGCATAAGAAGTTTTCCTTAAGAGAAAACTGACAGCTATACGATGAAATATTGTTATTTTCTTCAATACTATGGGCTTGGTATTAACTTAACGTTTTTTTTACAGTTTTGCTTTAAAGTAGAAATGGAAAAGGACTGCAATACAGATTGAAAGCTTAAGCTATCAATCTGTATTTCAATTCTTTCATGATTAAGGTATCTACTCTAAGTACCCCGTGGATTTATTTATTAAGTAGGTTGTGGTTTTTATTTCAGCCCTTTCATGATTTACTTTGCGCCCCGTGGATTTATTTTTTACCTACGTAGTTTTCGTTCCCATGGGAATATCAGGATAAAAGGTAATCATAAGTCCTATACCGAGTCATCGTTCAAAATGTTATCCAAATATAAAATCAGCTTTGTACGCGTTATTTATTAATAATAGGTAAACAAACTCAATTATATCAGTAGGCAGTATTTAGTGGGATTATAGCGACAAAATAGTCTAGGTCATCTCCCACTGTCCTAAGTAGGTACTAGGCAAACATAAGTGCTTGAAATGCAGTGGCTCAGTTATCAAGTACAAAGGAGAAATGGAAACAATAAAAATGGCTGAACCTCTTGTTTAGAACGGAGTTTTTAGAGCACAAAAAGTTTTTCCCATTCATCACGTATTTTCCTGCACAATCATAAAAACGACAGTTTCACGAAACGCAAGCAAATATCCTTTTACCTTGCATTTTAGTACAGGTTGGTGCCAATTTTACAGGCATTTGCTCGCATTCTGCTACGAGTGATACACAGTAAATATTATAAAACAGTATATCAAGTTAATCGATTCTTTAATTGCATAGTATTAAGGTCGGTGATTTGGTAACTGTGCCGCAGCAGCTTTAAAATGGTGATGGTGTTAATTTTCGCAGTAGCCGCCGAACTGCAGTCTGCATGCGTTATGCACATTAAGGTGCAATAATATTGACGATTTATAAAAGTATTTCTTTCTCTTGCCCAAAGTTGCGTAGATTGATGACTGAATAGCTAAAAGGCTGCCTTTTATGTGTTTTATATTTTGTGATTTGTTCTGTTTCTATGTTTAAATGTGTGCGACTAAAGTTTTTTTTATTATAAATAGGTATTATTAATGATTTACACACATTGTCGTTACGTTTAAAGGCATTCTCAAGAAGCAGTTATAAGCAGTTAGGGTTAACACGAAATACTTTCGAAATAGTATCGAGGACGTTATCCTCATAAAATGTATAGGAAAATGTAGTTCTGTTTTCATCCGATTACGATTTACAGCCGTTTACATCCGATTAAAGATACGTCCTCGATACTTACTCGAAGGTTTTTCGTGCTAGGCCTACTGTGAGTCGCGACTGACAAAATTAATCTGCCTCTGTGATCTAGTGGTAACAACCACCGGTATCAGACCCAGGGGTCCCGGGTTCGATTCCTAGCGGGGGTACATATTGTATTCGGTTTGGTTGTTGGTAGGACTTGTTCAAAGTCCGTCTGGCTAGCTACCACCATCTTATTTAAGCCTGACGCCATAACAACAATATTTTCAGCATTGTTGTGTACCGGCAGTTAGAGATAAGATAGCTAGTTCCTGAGTGATGAGGGTTCCGGGAGAGGCTTGCTTCCATCTTCGGCCTTATCAGTACTTAACATCAGGTATGATGAAGGCTACTCTTAGCCTTCATCATTCCCCGTTGTTCATAAAAGAAAAAAATAAGCGGAAGTCAATAAAATTCCACGATATAACAAATTAAACCTAGGAGAGCAATACAGTAGCAGTAGTAGTGAATCTGCAGATTTTTCAAGTCTGGGTGCGGCCTTTGTTAACTTTTCTATTTTGTGCAATAGTAAGATAGGTTACTGCTTTACCTTATACTATGTACTATGCTATGTATGTGGAATGTACGTTTGTTGACCGTCCTGAGAGTAATTGTGTGTGAAGGCTTGATTTTTCCTTGTACCTCATTTTCCTCGAGGCTTAGGGAAATGGTTCAAATCTCCTTTTGTATGAGAAAGTATTCGATTATGCAAGTTAACCGGAAGCTTATATGAATTGATGAATGGATTGTGTCACATTCGTTTATTCCTAAATGTTTGGAAGTACGTAAGTTAAATTTAGAAAAAAAACATGAAATGATAAGCTCTACTCTTTATGAACAACGGGGAGACTCTTAGCCTTCATCATACCTGATTTTAAGTATTGATAAGGCTCAAGATGGAAGCGAGCTTCTCCCGGAATCCTCAATCACTGAGGAACTGGCTATCTTATCTATAAATGCCGGAACACAAAAATGCTGAAAACATAGTATTATGGCATCAGACTTAGACAAGATGGTGGTAGCTAGCTAGGTGGACTTACAACAAGTGCTACCACTAACCAAACCGAATACAATATGTACCCCTCACTGGTCAAAGTCAAAGTCAAAGATGTTTATTCAAATAGACTTATAGATACCTAAGTGCTTTCGAATCGTCAATTTTTTTTTCCTACCAACCATTCAGGACATCTTTTAACTGATAAGAAAAACGGCCGCAAGAACTGGGAATCGAAACCGGTACCTCTGGGTCTGATACCGGTGGTTGTTTCTTCTAGACCACAGACGCGGTTAAAAATTAATATTATTTATGACTGCTTATTTGGTAATTACTGTAATATTCAGAATTGTTATATTATTTATATAAAAAAAATGTACTTGTATTTCTTATTACTATTTAACTATCATTAATTAGTATGATTTAATATACTGACGTGAGTTGAAATGAGGAACAAGAATTTTTGTTCCAAAATCCTGTGGTATAAGTTGCTTTTAATTTGACTTGACATTGAACATTTTCACGAATGATGAAGTCTATAAATACAACTCTAAAGGGCCCCATATACGGCGTGCGATACGATCGTTGCGACGGCTCGCGTTTTGTGTATGTGAGGATCGTCAAAGATTTACTTGATAGCAGATGATTTGAAATTTGTACAATGGTTAATCGTAACGACAAATCGCTAGTGTGTGTGAGGATCGTAAACGATTTACATCGCAAAAGACGTGCAATTCATACAATGATGGATCGTAACTCAGCAACCGTTTGTTCACAGTTTGCCACCACACTCAAACGATTGGTCGTTACTATCGGTCTGTGGGATCGGTCGTCACGACGGATCATTCCTTATAATACCCACCGAAAGCCAATAATTAATAAAGCTAGTATTTTTTTTATAACCTTGATATATGAGATAAACATAACTAAGTTATTAAGCTTAGTTTGAGACTATTGTGTTATATAACAATAAACAAAAAGAACGTGAATCCAAGCAAATGACTAACAATAAAAATATTTGCAAAAAAATAACTTTGACAATACACAAGTTTTTGTATCGTATGTAAAATGTTATTCAAAGGTGGTTTAAAAAACTGGTGGCTATTCATAAAGTTGTTAAACTTACCTTTAGTTTGTTGGTTAAATATTATCTGCTCGTTGTTTTATCTGAAATAAAGAAAAAGTATTTTGAGTATTTAAAGCTAGAGTTATTGTTTCCTCATTTATTCATATTAATGGCAAAATTTAAGTGAACTTTTTGCTATGTTGCATTTAACGACGCATGGTGGTCTTATTACTTAGTTTATATGACATTCTCGGTGGCAAAACATAAACTATACTTAAAAAAGCGATTACATTTTTTCCGCGTGTACACAATACAAACTTTGTTTCAGTTCCTCATACTAATTGATTTCAAAATCGCCTTATCAAAATGTATTTATTTTCGCGTAATAAGGCCAAATACAAATCAATATTATTTCAGTCATTCAAGCCCTAAAGAAACAATTTCGCCATTATAATATTACTTTACGTACTACCAAAATATTTCTTTTGTATAACGACATTACCGATTTCGCACTTATAATTTCTTGAATTGAATCAGAAAACTCATGTATCACGATTTAGCAATTTTGTAAGTATTTCAAATGATAACGAAATTCCTATACAAACATATCAGATGATTAAGTTAGTAATGTACACAAAGTGCGAACGGGAACGTACCAATCAACTTTGCATACAGATTGGTTCAGGCGCAACAGAATAATACTTAAGAACAGAGACTATTGGACGATTCTGAATTCAGAATTTCAAGAAAGACTCAATAGTCGATACAAAAGTATCGAATCTGACTCGAGTCATGTATGATATTGTATAATTATTTGCTTTGAGTGAAGTTTGGGACGTTCTTACCTAGAAATCCTCAACTCAGAAACAAAACCATAAGCTATCAATTCCCGTTTTCGTGTAAATACACACCTCACAAAATAACGGGTCATAATTCATAATAACGTACAGAACGAAAAACTGAAATCGGTATTGTAACCAATAAACATTGTGACTGCATGGAACATTTCTAAAGGAAGTGAATGAAGATTTTATACAATAATTTACATGTTACTGTTGTTTTATCTCACAAACGCGGGTGAGCCATACTTGTGGGTGTAATTATTGTACATGCACATTGTCTTGCTGGACCGCTACGCACACACAATGTCCATATACGCATTACAACAAATATGGCTCACCCGCGCTCGTGAGATAAAATATCTGTAACGATAAAATTATCGATTCTATACGCCAGCATACTATCGTCAGTGCTGTGACGATCTGACCTGTGTAAAATGATTCAAAAGACATATGTATTTATATTAAAGTGCAATTTCAATGTATACGAACAATGAACACATTGAACAACATTGAACATTGAACATACTACGTTTGTTATTTTTGTTTTTTTTTTGTAAAGTGTGCTTTTTGTTTGATGAAGAAAGCTAGATGTTTGGTCTCTGTTCTCTTCATTACCTCTGCTTTGCGCTTTCGAGATGACGTCTGGATCATTTAGTCTGACAGCCGATCGTGCTTCGGGCTATTTGAAATCACTTCAGCCTAATTGAGTTTTGTTAACAGATGGTATAAATGTAATACGTTAAAATAAAGTCTGATCATATCTCCTTAAGGACGACACTCCATGTTACAGAGAAACACGTGTAGAGTAGTCGGTAAGGTGTTGCACTATTTTTACATTTGCATTCATTTGTCGGCTGAAAGACGGTGCATTAGATTGTTTTGGATTTGTAGGTGATGTAGATACTTACATTATTATAAAATGCTAAGTAATAAGTTAAATAATAAGTCAGGGTCGCCGTCATCGAAATCGATGAGGAGGACTATATGTAAATATATATATATATATATATATATATATATACATCCTACAACCTTTTTGGCGTCATGCACGTAGTGCATCAATACGACGTCCCCCAGTTCAGCTTACTTTTTTTAACATGTCGTAATGAATATTGCTTAGTTTTTTTATTTCCAGCTCCGTGGGATACGTAATTTTCCGATAATTTTATTTTTCGCGATATTCGTCTTGCAGTCATGCACCAACATTTTTGAACCCCAAACCATGGTGATACATTATAGGCATCCTAGATATATTGATCGTAATTTACCTATGACATCGATTATTTAACGTCCTCACAGGATGGACGGTATTTGGGAGTGCGACGTTGCCAGCTTTAGGTTTATTATCTCTTTCTATCGCTTGTCTGTAGTACACAGTTTCAAGATTTAATTTGTTTCAACATTCGTAAGGTCTATACCTACATTTATGGATGCCCCATATGTTACAGTATGTAACTACCAGTACCTACCTTATAATTATCCAGTTACAAAGTCTGTTGTGTTGGAATGAGCATATATTAATGGATTGAATGGTAAATGTATGACAGTCTTTCATGCAACACTTACAGAAAGGTTGTGTACCTGCCAAATTTCATATTAATAATAAAATGATAGTTTATAATAAAATTAAAAATTTAATAGGAACAGTTCTTACATCTTAAAGTTGGTAGCTTGCAGCCACATAGTACCGCCTGGAATAGTACCGTATTCCTGCAATCAAGATCGCCAGGTTATTGAACGTCGGTATATGACTATTGGGCGTTCGTATACAGCTATTGGCCGTCCGTATATGACTATTGAACGTCCGTATACAGCTATTGGGCGTCCGTACAAAGTATAAGGCTTTACGTCGTTTTGTTGATACCAAATAACAAATACCATTAATTTATGTTTTTTTTTTTTGCATTTTTCAATGCTATTTTTATACTTATGATATATATTACATAGAAAAATATTGGAAAAAATCAACTCGGCCACAAGTGAATTCTCAGATGGGACTCGAACCCACGACCTTTGGAAATCCAGTCCAATGCTCTGACCACCGAGCTACCTAGACTTTCGGAGAGAGACTATTAGAGAGCTAAGTCTCGGTAGCTCAGTGGTCAGCGGTGATGGATTGTTATCTATTTATGAATAAAGTATTTAATAATAATAACTTCTTTCCTTTAATTCTACATATTTATTTATCTACATTTTATCGACATAGGGTAATGAAATCAAACAAAATCTAAGAACGTGTAAATGTAATTACTTTGATTCACATAGTCATTAAAACTAGCGGCCGCCCGCGGTTTCACCCGCGTGGTTCCCGTTCCTGTGGAATTATCGGGATAAAAAGTAGCGCTTACCAAATTTCATCTAAATCCGTTCAGTGATTTTTAGGTAAAATAGTAACAAAAAAACAAAAAACTGTCTTATTTTAGCAGTTATAATAATAAGTAGGATATATTTATAATTGCTATACCCACTTATTATAATTCCAAAATATCTCAAACTTTTAATAAAGCTGAGTTGTTTGCTCTGTGTCAAACAAACTTGTGTTAAAAATTTATGCCAAATTTGTCAATTTGCAAACATCGTCATACATTTTATACAAAGTTAGTTTCACAACGGATCAATTCTACTATAACTTCAACATCACAACAACCACTAATGAAATGACTTTAGATGACTATTAGATGATAGCGCTTAGTGCTAGACCTGAAAGTTTGATATTGTTTCTAAAACATTTCAGACTTTAGCTAGTAGTACAATCAATATCACAACAATATCGTAGAATATCTTAGACTTCAGCTATTTAGTTGCTATAATTAATAACATAAAAACGATTAATACCAAAAGGAGTCAACACGAGATCATCCCAGACTTTAGTTGCTGTAGTTTAAACATCATAACAACTAAGATAGATACCTAACCTAATATCTTTATTGGTATTTGTTATTTGGTGTCAACAAGTCGGTTTGTTTTATACTTTGTACGGACGCCCAATAGCTGTATACGGACGTTCAATAGCCATATACGGACGCCCAATAGCCATATACGGAAGCCCAATAGCCATATACGGAAGTTCAATAACCTGGTCAGCTTAATTGCAGGAATACGGTACTATTCGAGGCGGTACTATGTGGCTGCAATCTACCAACTTTAAGATTAAAGAATTGTTCATAGTAAAAGACAATGAGCATTTTTATATGAGTTGGGTCCCAACATTCGTAACAAGTTGCTACTAGTATAAACATGTTTATTTAGGCTTTTTTTTATGACTAATAATACAATTTTCTATTTCATAATAATTATAGGGCATAAAGTGAAGGAAATGTTTTTGTATAAAATTACACCCTAAAACCTCGATATACATATATTCCACAGGGCACCTCTGAAGAGTCCACAAACGCCAATAAAAGTGGCAGATTATACTCCTCGGTCTTCTGTATAACCTGCCGCAGAAACCACTATAACTCGTACTGCACGTAATACAGAATTAGGCCCATACAAAAAAAACTACACTCATTTAGATCATATAGTTAGAAAAGTGTTACAAGACTTGGGACGAAACCACCCAATTATTTTTTTTCATTTTATTATATTTTTTTTATATGAAATTAAACAAAACTTAAATCGAGCGCCGAATATTACGCAACGCATACGTGACCGAAGACGACAGACATTGTTTTGATTGCGGTAAATATTATTTGTTGTCACAGATTTCATGCGCGAGCTGGCAACGTCGTAATCGTGGACGCCAAATACGCGAATTCGTAGTTAGAAAATTTCCTAAAATATACAGTTTGGATATACGCGCTGCAGCAGCGCCTCACCTGCGCTGAGATTTCTTCGGGAACTTTTCAATATTTTGTTGCAGCCATTAAAACGATTTTTTTGCTTCCGTCGATTTTTGTACAACGCCTAGCTAGGATCAATAAGACCTAAGTGCCACCGGCTAAAAAAGTGGCGTCCGGTATGCGGACGCCAAAAGCAGGTGGACGCCAGTTTAAATGCACTTTCGCCTTCAGGGGACGGCCATTTGTTTGAGGGATAAATATATATATATATATATATATATATATATATATATATATATAAAATGCTACCAGCCGCTCGTGATTTTACCTGCATTGTTCGGGATCCTGAGGAATTATCGGAATAAAATGTATCATAAGGTTCAATCTAGGCTGTAAACTATTTCTATGTCATATTTCATACAAATCTTTGTCGTAATTTTTGCGTGTTTGAGTAACAAACATCCAACCTTTCACATTAGTGGCATGTGTTTCATCCAACCATTGTCTAATTCCAGTCTCTGTTCTCTTCGTTATCTCCGATTAGCGCTTTCGAGATGATGTCAGGATCATTTATTCTGACAGCCGATCGTGCTTCGGGCTATTTGAAATCACTTCAGCCTAATTGAGTTGTGTTAACAGTTGGTAAAACAAATGTTTTGCGATGAAACAAAGAATATCTAATACTTAGTCAAAAGCTTTTTGAATTTTATAGTTTAGTAAAAAAATAATGATTTTGTAAAATATTTATGTGCATTAATTACATCTCACAGATTTTAAATCTCTCTCGTATGAAGAATCTTAAGAAACGTTGCCAGTTGTTTGTTAATTTAAAAACATTCAAAACAACATATCTGTAAAAAATTTGTTTAAAAATTGTTAGTACTTATCGCTTCCGTGCGCCATAAGCTAAAATCGTGTAATTTGAACTGAACGTTAACAATTATTAAGTTTTGTTTTTGTTTCAAATTGTCGTGATTTGGCTTCATGAAGTTTAGTTTCGTGAAATTAGACAGGGAACAGTCACTACTTTTTCTTCTTCTTGGAGTATCACTTTTAAGTCCTCCGATTGTCTTCGTGAGCTTTTCCGTTTTTTTTTTAATTCGTAGATGTTTCAGTATTAAATTTTTAATGGTATTTATATATTCATCGACACATTTCCGTTCAGCAATTGTCGCTTCTTAGCGAACTACCCTAAACAGTAACAGCGTATGAAACCCAGCCACACGTCATATCCGGATTGACACCGCATTAAGCGAGTTTTGTTCTAACCCGCAACTGTAACAGACACCCCGAACGCATAATGATTGGCTATTTTGTGTTGCGCGTGTTCCGTGATATGTGACACTTCAAAGCCTTTGAACCTGTGTGAAGCCGACATGAAGTAAATGACTTTCCGAAATGTACTCGTATGTACGTAGGTACATACGATTACTAGAAATGTGATCGGTTGCAGATTCCATTGAATCCAATTTTGGAGCAGTATTTTGTCGAAGGTATGTTCCGTCGAAATAGAGATCGTCGAACAAGTGCACTTCGAAGAAGGGTTCTGTCGAAGTAGTGTTATTCGAATTTGTGTGTGTCAAAATATGTTCTGTCGGAAAATGCTTGTCGAAATATGCCCTGTCGAAGCAGTGAGTAGTCGAACTATTGTTTTTCGAAAATGAGGCTGTCGAAATAAATAACTGTTAAATTCAGAATGACAGTCTACGAGTTTTGTTCGAAGTCAAGAGTTACAGACACACGCATACGATTGGCTATTTCGTGTCGCGTGTGTTTCGTGATATGTGACACTTTAAAGCTTTTGGGAAACTTTGTGGAACTTGAACTGTGTTATGCAGAGAGGATTGGCTTTAAAGTTCTCTTGTGTGTAGGATATATGTTGTTCGTGGTATAGAACGAGATGGATTGTGCAGTATCAGTATATTGTAATTTGTGTATTATCTATAATGCAAGCGATAAAACATTGACTATGACTAAAATATAATTATGATTGATTTATTATAAAAAAATAACATTTTAAAAAGTTTTTTTTTGTGTCGGGGGGCTTTTTAAAATGTTACATTTTTTTTTTATTTCATCCACACATTACACACAAAATAAAAAAAACCGCATTGCAATCGCTTAATTTGTTTAGGCACTACGAATATTTATGTACAGAGAGACAAACATTTTTTTGCCGCCATTTTGTTTTTTTTTGCTGTACCTAAATTTGCCCAGGGTGTACATTATTTTAGTCAAAGCGCCACCTTTTTATCTTTTACCGTTTCGCCAGGCAGTTGATCATCTCCATAAATGGCCGGATGGTTTTTCATCAAAGGTGGCTAAGAACCATCTCGATTAATTTAGCTTTCAATTAAAAAAAAAAACGCATTGAAATCGCTTGATGCGTTTAGGCTCTACGAATATACGTACTTACGGCTTCAAACTTATAACACCCCTCTTTGCGCTGCGTCGGGGGTTAAAAATAAAAGATTTCAAACTTAATTTTTCTATTTAAATGAAAAATTAACTATTGAATGGTAAGAATTGAGTTATGTCGTAAATAGGCAAAAGAAATAAATTGCCTTATTCCTGTAGGTCACGTGATTGGTACTGGATTCTAGGATTGAACCACGAGTGTAGCGAGTGGTTCAAAGATTGAATAAAACAAAACAAAAAGTTTTTGACCTCACAACAGCGAGAATTTTATTTAGGTTGTTTCAGCGGTCAACTTCTGGTAAAAAAAAAATTAATCTAAATATACCTTATCCTTGTTGTTTTAATGATATAAAATAATAAGAAAAGGAGTATTATATTAATTCAAAGTTATAATAGATATAATAGTTATAATAGAAATAAATTGTTACATAAAATACAATAAAAACGATTCGTTAAATGTAAATAAAAAATAGAGGTTTTTGTCACGTCCCGAAATCCAATCATAGGTTGTGGAATCTCACCCATCCTAAATAAATTATCTTATTGTTATTGTTTTTATAATAAATAAAACCAAGACGAAGAAAGACAACGATTATAGTTAATGCAAATAAAAAAAATGAATCAAAAAAGTCAATAGTGCAATTCCGAACCCATTATGACGAATTTTTGGCTCTAAATTACAAAAGTACTTTACCACGCTAGGCCGCAAATTGCACAAATGGAATGACAAAACTTCCTTTTCCGAGCGTGTGAGATGAAAAGATATTTACAAGGCTATCATATTATGATAAAGTCTCATGAAATATTATTTCATAAAAAAAATTGTCGCACTTGACTCTTATGCTACTTAAGTGATCGTCGCTCGGGGTACATTTTTTTTTAACGAAAATCATTTTATGAAACACGAGAGAACATAAAATCTCGATTTAGCCCCAACATCTTAATGTCGGTGTGATTGACGGATACTACGAAAACTCGATTATAAGTTATTGATTTCTTCGTAGTTCGTAACGGTATAAGATGTATAGTATAAAGACTTTGCAAAAAATATCAAAAAGTAAAAAATCGCCTTCGCGGTGTCGACATCCGATCCATAGGTTCCGGGATAGATGCCCAGAGGCCCTATTGCGCAACGTGTAGCAGTTGAATTTCCTCGTAGTGGTATTATGTGAGTGGGCACCTGTAGGGGTACTTACATAATGTATTCGGTGTTTTAAGGGGTATTACTTATTCTTAGTCCGCCTGGCTAGCTACTATAAAGCAATAACACAGACCCATATCGAGATAGACGGTAAAAGTAAGCGCTAACTACCTTGCGTGTCAAAAGTTTAATCCAGGGTCAAAGTTTTCCGACCTAAGTCAGTCCGCTTGAGACCATTGCCATGAAAACACGCGTCACTCAGAAACGAAAATGTTTAATTGTGTAGTCCTTTCTTGCAAGAGCTCCTCAATAACATTTCCACATTACTAAATCTCGCTCTTGAAGTCATCGTCGTAGGTACGAAAAATTCGACACGTTAGGTTCTCATACAGTTACAAAAGTGAGTTTACCTCGAAGTTTCTTCACACAAAAATTGAATCAGTAGCAATAGTATGTGCAAGATAATTCTCACTTAAACCCACCCAACAAGTTCGGAATAATAATAGGACAGATTTGCAAGTATAATATAGAATATATTTTGTGGTATCCGCACAGGTTGGCTCTTACTGAAAGGCGAAAATCTCTAACTCTTTGAAATTCTGTGTTTGTCTGGATTAGGATATTACACTTAACTAATTTGGGATAAATTTCCGAGTCATATGGGAATTTCGGTGATATTAAAGTCGTACTGATTAAACAATAATGTTTATTAAAGATTACTGAAATTTCTAAAAAGAGAAATTGAAATGTCCTCCGGTGTCCAATATTTCCTGTTTTATCCCGTTCAAGAATAGGATAGAATTAATACTTTTCAAAAGATCTATTTCGAAAATCATAATTTTATTCAGAACTACGCAATTTTTAGATTATTATATTTTAATCAACAAAAAAAAAACAATATCATAATATGTGACCATAAACAAAACACATTTATTTCCAGGATAAATAGACGGAAAATGCACAAAAGCTATTTTGGTAGTATTTTTTTTTCTAAATAAGTTTTCCATTGAAACATAAAATATGCAGTAACCTTTTTACTAATGAGCAGTTCATACGTAGAACCCGCTAGTAAACGTTATTGCATTCCAGCGTTTGTTTCGTATTTGTACCAAATTATATGCAAAAACTAGATTTTGTATCAAATTAAATGCAGAAACTAGATATATTCTCCTCTGACGCAAACAGAGGGCAACGGTTAGTTTTAAATACAATAGGAAGAAATTTAACATTGTTGTCTGAAAATTGAATCTCGTTAGAATGCTTGCTGTCACTTTGCTTTTCACATTAACTAACTCCCGGTTCCTATAACTTACGAACGGATTGTTTTGGCTACGGACAGTTAAGTTTAACATTTATTCTATGGGAAATATGTCAAAATATAACTATCCGTACCGTAGCCGAAACAATACCGTTAGTATATATATAGGAACTCGGAGTGAGTGAAAAAAATTACGTTTTAAATATATTCAAAACAGAATTTTTAGCACATCTTAAGTGTCTAAGCGCATTGTTCAATTGTTCATTGAAAAAAATCAACTTTTTACGGAGTTAATATACTTATTTCACCTTTACCACGTTACATGTGAAAATGTTTTTTAGGGTTTTTTAGATTTCCGATGTTTCGACACCTTTTAAGCTGCCGTGGTCACGGGCTGTCTGGCTACTTTTTTCCAGCTTCGAAAATTAGTAGCGTCATGGCTATTATTTACTTTTTTTTATACAGCGTTGAAAAAAAAGATGGTCATTGGAGGGAAAATACCCTAAATATTGATGTGAGCAAATTTTCCTCAAAGGAAACATTCCTTTATTGTGCGGGCTATATTTGTAAATAAATAATTAAATGACCTAATTTGTATAAGATAGTTTATTAGTACATAATAAATGTTACGATGTTCATTTTTTTCATTCCCTCTTATAATGTGTTTAGTTAGGTAGATAGTTTTTAAGTATTTTATGATTTTGTAATTTTTGCATTTTTCAATGCTATTTTTATACTTATGGTAAATTTTAAATAGAAAACCATAAGTTACCATAAGTTTTTAAGTAGTTAAGTTGTAAGACCAAAGGGCTCTCCTTTCGGTATTGCCGCGAACGAGTGACCCGCGCGACGCCAGCGCCTCTAGTGGTGAAGACACTAAAAAACACGCAAATTTCGTAAACAATATTGCCACCGAAAAACAGACTCACTGATTGGGTTACTAATTATAACCGAGCCTTACGATTGGTCAGAGGTGATAATAAAAGGCGAGCCCCTAAGTCGCAAAATGTATTCACGATCCGGCTTTCTACCTATGAAGAATAAAGAAGTAACTCTGCCTCAAGCTCCCATTGTTTTCTTCAATACAAGAACCCCTTCAAGTATATGTACACCGGGACTATCGTCGCTTCTAAACGACCGGTCCCGTACATTTATTTTCAAAAATAAATTAAACTGTATTCAAAGATTTTTGATAAATCATTTACCTGCACCGGGCATCGAACCGGCGGAATGAGAAAAATAACAAGGTACTTTTATGGTACCAATCGATAGTGTTAATCATAAAGATCAATTTAGTGTGAGAAGAGTAGCTTAAATTTAAAACAACTTTAAAAAACCTATTTAAAACAAAACTGCGTTAAAAAAACGACTTCAAAAACTAAAAAAAAATTAAGCCTTTTGGAGTCGGTGACAGTAAAGACCTTCTACTTTGAGCTCATATTCTTTTATTTTTCTTGCCTTGGCTGGCACCGACTCCAAAAGGCTTATTTTTTGCTTTTTAGTTTTTGAAGTCCGTTTTTTTTGTACCTCCTCCTTTTTTGAAGGCGGTTAAAAACTAACTCATCGATTGAACTCGCCGCATCTTGTCGCCTTTCGTATGGAATTATGGTGAATATTAGTCAAAAAAGTAAATACTCTAATAATTAACATAAGTGTATTACTGCATATTGTTCATATTTTGAACTACTAAGTTAAAGTGAACTTCATTTTAATTTAGTTAGTGTGAGTAAGAGGTAGGTATAACAATGTATTGAACTATGTAATCTTTTATCTTTCATGGCTTTGTCTTTAATTTAAGACATTAAGTTACTTATGCTAAATTGATCTTTATACTTAACACTATCTAATAATACCATTAAAGTACACGATGTTTTTGTTTCTCAAACAAGCCGGTTCGATTCCCGGTGCAGGTATGTAATTTTTCAAAAATGTTTTTATGAAGTAATGTTTCCTTTGGTTAGAATTTGCTAACATCGATATTTAGGGTACATTCCCTCCAGTGACCGTCTTTTTTTCCACCTGTACAATATTATCTCTTTTTTAACAAACGCCTAAGATGTTAGAAATTGAAAAATCTCGAAATGGTTTTCGATTTAAGGTACCTTGTTAAAAATTAAATCATATCAATTCTAAACGTGTGTATGTCGCAGGATGATTTGATAAACAGATTTTTCTCAAAAACCCTAGAGATATTGCGAAACCACATATAATTAGAGTTATATGTGGTTTGATTGAGATATGTCGTAACCATTGTCTAATTATTAAACTATGGTTACGACATTTCTCAATGTTAGTGAAAAAGCTAGTGTTTTTGCGATTTTTTACATTTAATATATCCTTTACTCTGATTGGCTTGATTTTTGCTTGCTGGCCAACTGCTAATCTGATTGATTCCTAGTTTTACTCTGAAGCATTGAGGTATTATATAACATAGAAATAAAAACCAATCAGACTAAAAGTTGGCCAGCAAGCAAAAATCCAACCAATCAGAGTAAAGCATGTTATCCATTATTTCTAACGCAGTTCGTATTTCGCAAAAATCCTATCTTTTTTCAGTAAGATTGAGAAATGTCGTCACCGTTGTCCAACGATCAGTGTTTTCGTGATATCGCTAGAATTTTCGCGAAAATTCGATTTTTTAAATTATCCTACGATATTATGTATAAACCAACATATTAACTGTTTTTCAACATAAGCTCGTATTCTCCAAAAATAAATAGCAATGGTTTTGGACCGGGTTTTTTTATATTAAATAGCTTACGACGCCTAAGATGGAGCGAGCTTGCCTAGAAAAAGCCTGTTCACTCGAGCTTTAAATATACCAGGATTGTAGGCACCCGGGTATAAAGACGCAGGCAGGGAATTCCACTCTAAATATAACCAATTTTTAGTCGAGCCAAATATATAGAGAATTAATCCTTTAATCCTGCTTTGATAAAAAACCAACGCTTTTTTGTGATTTCCTGAATGTTCTATTAAAAAAAAAATCTTACTCTCTTTATGGAAGTGTGATGCGAACAAAACCTTTGTAAGCTATAGGTACGAGTATATACTCACGCCATTGATCTTCAAATAATCTACACTATATAATATTATAAAGCTGAAGAGTTTGTTTGTTTGAACGCGCTAATCTTAGGAACTACTGGACTGATTTAGAAAATTCTTATACCATTAGAAAGCTACATTTCTCCCGAGTGACATAGGCTATATTTTTTCCCGATATTCCCACGGGAACGGGCACCACGCGGGTAAAACCGCGAGGATCCGCTAGTATAGGTATAAAGGTTTTTTCAGACAACGTCCGTTTCTTCTTTTGTTAAATACCCATGCTAGCTTTGAACCAGCGATATATGGGTCTTTGACAAACGTTTTTCAGTCAACAGAGGAGCTAATGACATCCTGTAGACGTACTTTGAAACTCTGACCTCGGTGACTCTTGATCATCGTCTTTTATTTGTTTGTACGAGTACTTATAAGTACGTATGAGTTATATTATATCTAAGTTTTTACTATTTACGTTTGTGTCTCTAAGAATTTGCTATAATTCTTTTGAAGATGTTTAACTGTGTATTTTGAATAGACTTCGAAGATTTATTTATTTGTTAGGATCAAGCGTCACCTATGACGAAAAACAATATACCGCTAAGCGGACGAAGACGCGTGCGGAAGGCTAGTCTAATAAAAAAATAAAGACTGATTTTTAATTAGACCAATAATCAAAACCAGTAATCCGATTGTGATGAAACTTTGGTAGAGTGTTCTGGGGACGCCCGCTAGATTCTTAGCCCAGAAAATCTATATATATTTCTTTATACTTTACGTTACATAGCATTGGTGGCAGTGGCATGCCGGGTACAGCTACTACCAGATAAAAATCAGAATAAAATCTAACTAATGCATGTTTGCGCAAGATGATTTGCTCCTTGTCGATATTTCTATAACCAAAGTAATATACATGGAACAGGGATTATTCCCAGGCGCTGTCATAACCCTACTCTCGCGACGGTGTCACAAACAATAATGTGACCTCAATGTGACCTCATTGTGACCCGAGAACCATAAGTGTCTGTTGCCGATCCTTCATATCCATACAAGAAGTAAAGGTCACCCGTCAAGGATTGTAAAAGGTATTTTCAACCTCAATTTTAAAGGTAGTTAGGGTAGTAGGGCCAATATGTTTGGTTGCGTAATTTATAATATTGTACAAATCCGATATCTAGTTAGTTGGTTATTAGACTGATTTGAGACATATAGTGTCGTTTTGTGTTTAAATTGTTGATAAGTGTTTCAGTAGAATTTACTACATATTTGCACATAACTCCAAAAAGCATTTAAATATACACATCAAAAGTATCGCCGCTATAGAGGGTTAAATTTTTAATATTCTTGAATCGGTAAGGATTTTTGTTTTTGAAAATTTTACTACTTGAATAAAGTAAGAACCAGTCTGAAAGACTACATTTGGTCAATATTTATTGGATTTTTTTTATACTACTAGGAAATAGAAGAAAAATGGTGGAACTCTTTGGCTCAGTCTCGGCAAGCGCGATGGGCCTTAGATGTGATATAATGGTCGATTACGGCATGGGTCACAAAAAATATCATCTTGAGTTCCACCCACGTTTAATTTATACGTTCGTAACTTAATCATGGACACGTGCATGCTTGAGATGCGCAACCTATGCATACCTATACCTCTAGCACGAAAAACTATCGCGGACGTATATTCAAAAAATGTATGACATTGAGCAGAGTTCCTACCGGACGTAAACGGAACTGAATTTTCCTATGCATTTTTAGACACTACGTGCTCGATGGATGACGCCAGTTGTTCGTGCTAGAGGTACTGTTTCTTGTGTTCTATGATTGGAAAAGTTCAAGCGGGTGTAGTCATAGGCAGACCGTTTTTAGGGTTCCGTACCTCAAAAGGAAAAAACGGAACCCATATAGGATCACTTCGTTGTCCGTCCGTCCGTCTGTCAAGACCGTTTTTCTCAGGAACACGTGGAGGTATCAAGCTGAAATTTATATCTAATACTCAGGTCTACTGTCCCTTGGAGCTGTGAAAAAATCAAACTTCTAAGCCAAAGCAATCAAAAGATACAGCCGTTTATGCCGCAAATTTCTTCAAATTTTCGAAACTCGCACGGGAATAAAACCTACAGGGTACTTCCCGTGAACTTAGAATCTTGAAATTTGGTACGAAATAACTTCTTATAGTACAGATAAAGGAAAGATTGCGAAACCCGTAAATTTTTAGTTACATCATATAATAAAAAATATTTTTGAAAATTTTAAATTTCATTTTGCAATAAAAATACCGTAACTATGACTCGATTGTCGTGATGGGTGAACTTTTACTTATATACCTACAAGTTTGTACGGAACCCTCGGTGTGCGAGTCCGACTCGCACTTGGCCGGTTTTTTTAAAGTTAAATAAAAAGGGTAATATACAAACACACCTCTACAATATTAAGTTCGCGGTCAAAATAACTGTAAAGTCTCCAGAGTAATACGTGCTAATTGTTTTCAGCAAGTGACAGACAATATGGGCCAAGGATCCTCTAATATTGGGCAGTCACGAGGTGTAGGTTACTAATGAATAAAGTCACGACCGGACTGCTGAAAATGGTGACGGTGACGTCACAGATCGAAACCTTCACTTTTTGTAGGCAAAAAATGTGATTCACGAGAAAAAGTATTGAAATTTTTCGCATTTACAAAAAGTTTTCCAATGTCTTGCGGTGGAACATAAACACTTGAGGGTGTGTTTCCACTTATGGTAAATTTTAAATAGAAAAATATTGGAAAAAATTAACTTGGCCACATGTGAATTCTCAGACGGGAATCGAACCCGACCTTTGGAAATCCGGTCCAATTTCCACTGACATTAAGCAGTGGGAAGCAGAGAAGAGCAGTGAAAAGTGGTAAGTATAGCTGCATTGACTCGATTTCCAGTCAAATTCAATCTCTTTGAAAGAAGAAACGTCATATTGTCGGTAAAAATATGTAGAGCGTTTTAATATTAGGTATTTAACTATGAAATTGCCGATTTGTATGAAGATTTTCAAAGAAAGATCGTTTTCCATACTAACAATTTTTGTTATAGTTACTACCGCAAGTGCTAATGCCAGAATTTTTTAATGTACAATCATAGTTTGAAGAATTTTAATTTAAAAAAATATGAATAATTTATAAATTTGTTTTAATAAAGTAGTAAATTTTGCTAACAAAAAAAGGAGAAACTTTTGAGGTATTTTTATCGTATAAGAAACGAAAATAATAACCATGAGTTTAATTATTCTTGATCCTTATGATCTTAATTTAATATAAAATCAAGCAATAGATGTATCTTTTAATCACAGAAGTAGTGAGGTTCTCTTGAAGTGTAAGAAAAAAATCGGCAAGTTCATACTTTAACCCCTATTATTTCTCTATACATGAACATTACATAGGTTACCCTAGTTTACCCTAGCGCTACCGTCATATCAGTTTGTGTTTTAGGCTAATTATATAAAACTTATTTAAACTTTTATGTGTAGATTGCTACCACGCAATTTAAAATGTGTTTTATAAAATGCTAGCTTCCGCCCGCGGTTTCACCCGCATGATTCCCGTTCCCGTGGGAATATCGGGAAGACAATGTAGCCTATGTTACTCATCGTCCTTTATACTAAAAATCAAGTCGATTAGTTGCTTAGTTATGGCGTCAAGGAACGACACACAAACACACTTACGCAATTATAATATTAGTTAGGATTATTAGTATGTGATGGAATCTATACACGACAATGCCATGGTACACACAAATGGCCCAGGGGGCCTACCGCCATCTCTTAACGCAATATTGTTTAATGTCAGTTTGTATCGGCGCAATGTTGTTATATGTCATATCGTACCGCGAACCTCTTAAAACAAGCTTGTCTTTTGACGGAAGTTTTGTGGCGTCATCGCTCAATCATTCACTCAAACAAGATTTTTATCAATCAAACCTACTACGACGTCTTAGGTCAAATAAAATCAAGTTTGCAATTTAAACAGTATTGAAACAAAAGGAAAACAAAACGTTCTTACGACATGACGGTTTCTAAAAGATGGCGGTAGGCCCGCAGAGCCATCATTAAAAAGACGAGCTGTCAATGTGAGTGACAGCTGTCATTCTGTCGCAACCTATTTTGCCGCCTATATTATCTCATACAAAATGTATCTACAATATAAGCTAACAGTAAATAAAAACAGGTGTTAATTGATTAAATACGCATTTCAATAAAGTATCTCAGCGCCCAACGGTATGTAATTAGCTTATAGAGCCTAAATTGCAACAACCTGTGCGAAGTCGCGTGTGTGGAAGACGGAATAGTCTGTACGTGCCCCTATTCTACGCGAATGAAAGTTACCGGAGACCGCTAGTATTTAATAAGTAAAAAGTAATTGTAATACTTACTGCTTTTAGTTTCTAAGGAGCCATATTTCTTTTGCGCAACCCTTAATTTTCTTCTAAGAAATTTTACAGGCGACCACAGTATTTATAGAATAAAGCAGGTCAGGTATTTAGCACAACTCGTTTAAAGTTATAAGGGTACCTGGAAAACCCCGCGAGCTTAACTTTCTAAGTGACTTCAAAGTAATTAAACTTGGGCCCGATGGCGCCGTGGTAGTTACCGATTGTGATAGTGGTCTTGGGTTCGATCCCCACATTCCACCACCTGGGACATTTTTTTTCGACATCAGATATTTTTAAAGTCCCCACTGCTGGGCCTGGCTTTCTTGTGAATGGATAAGGACAATGGGCCATGACCCAGCGGGACCAATTTTAACGATAGTAAATGCAGCCGGGACCAACGGCTTAAAGTGCCTTCTGAAGCACAGGATTTTTTTATGTGATGAAAATTTTAATTGTATCTGAGCTTTATATTCATGTTTTGACGGATCCGTTGACCCAGTGGTTCTGGTCAAGCCTACTGAACCGGAGGTCGTGGGTTCAATCGATAGTGTTTAATACAGTGTATGATTTGTATTCGGCAACGACATGGTTATTTGCAAACATCGTAGCTTCTGTAAGAGCTGATAAGTTCTTGCGGCCGTTCTTCTTGCCAGTTACAGATGTCCTGGATGAATATGGACAAAAAATTGACAATTTAAAAGTACTTATATATAACTAGCGGCCGACCGCGACTTCGTCCACGTGGTCATTATGATTTAAAACAGAACAACAAATAGAACAGTACAATGAATTGATAACAACAAATAGAAAAGAACAACGAACTGATAACAACAAATAGAACATAACAACGAACAGATGTTTTATGCCTTTGAACATATATTTTCACGATACAACTATTTATGTTCATTCGCGGGGTCCTATCTTTTTCTAAACCAAAATGTATCCGACTGGTAGTTTCGGAGTATTAGCGGCGAGTTACCTCTATTGAATCCTGAGCGAAGCGCGGATTTCAAAGGTACAAGACGCTAAAAACTTTTCTGCCGAGCGCAACACACAATTTTTCACCTCACAACAGCGAGGAACATTTTATGGTTGTTTCCGCGGTCAACTTCCGTAAAAAAATCTTTAAACAAAAAGTATACAAAATATTGAAGCAGTCACACCAGCAGCAGCAGCGAAGCAGTAAGCGGGAACAGTGGAATTAAACGATGTTTCAACTTCACTTGGGTTTTATTTTCTTTAAATTAAATAAGTTTTATAATTTTACAATGTTGGTTTTAATAGCTATTACTAAAACTGACACACTTCTTGATAACTAGTGGACGGTACCGTAGTCAGCGATCGAATGACGCTTTGCCGACGCAGAGACCCAGCCCAGTGGGGGTTTATGCGTCGTGTTGAAGTTAGCGCGAACGGTTTGGCGGGAATTGTAACCGGAAGTCTAAGTAGTAACTTTTAATCTTTAAATTAGATTGTATTAATAATACAAATATGACGTTAAAATAAAACAATGATTTATGTACTGCTACAGCTCGGCCATCCGATCGATATACACGTCCCCGTGTATAATTAGTTCTAGTTACAATGATATTTATGCTAAAATAATACCTCGACAAAACACATCGCGGCCATGAGTAGACAAACTTTCAGCCAACAAAAAAAAAAAAAAAATAACAATGATGAATCTGTAATATATGGTATAAATATACATTCGACAACATTGTACCCCTAAAGGCAATGCACTACCTACACCGTATACCGACAAGTAGTATTTAAAATAAACACTAGCCTAGACACATGACATAAGACTATTATGTTGTCATAATAGTTTATGATGCACTTTTCAGCAGCACGTTTTACATGTTACAATTACAAAATACATGAGATAATACTTAAACAAACAAGTCATTGTTTATTTAGTAAAAAGGAAACGTTTAGAATCGTATTTACATGACATTATTTGAAGCAAATTTCTTATTAACTATATTTACAATGACAGCTCTTTCTCTATACAGCTTTAATATTACAATACATTATTAATGAATCGCTTCTATTCACAGCTTCAGTGGTCGTTCTACCTACTCCCACAACATCTTTTATCAGATCGCTACTATCTGTTAGAAAGACATATCGATAAACAAGCCAAGGGAGTGAATCGCTTCTATTCACACCCTCAGTGGTCGTAGATCGCTTCTATCTACTTCCACAAAATCTTTCATTAGATCGCTACTATCTGTTAGAAAGATAAATCGATAAACAAGCCAAGGAGTGAATCGCTTCTATTCACACCTTTCGTGGTCGTAGATCGCTTCTATCTACTTCCACAACATCCTTATAATAAAATCACTAGGTACTATTTATTAGGAATAATAATTAACAATCGCTTTAGCTACTATTTTCGCCATCAGACGTATGTGGTGGCGCAAAAACTAGCCAGGGCTTCATTTTATCAACTGATATTGTAGCATTGTACCTCCTATTATTTTTCCTCGTAATAGGAGTATCCTCCACTACATACCGATTGTGATCTAAAACCTTAGACACTCTATAAGAGCCCTGAAATTTTGGAACCAATTTGCGACTTGGCCCAGTTGCATGAACGTCCGTTTCAAAGCTGACTAAATCGCCTACATCAAATTTCTTCGATGACTTAGCTTTGCTATCATAATATGATTTTTGTTGTTGTTGGTAGTTATCGATGTAAGAATCTACCTTGTCACGAATCTCTTTAATGTTATCATGTGTCACTGAATTAGGATCTAAGTATGCTTTTACTTTATTTTCGTTGACACCATTTAATTTAAGACCGAAAAGAGCTTCAGCAGGAGTACATCCTATGCCCCTATTGTATGTGTTGTTAAGGCCCCATTGTATTTCGAATATATGAGTGTCCCATTTGCTTTCAGCCTCACCAACACATTTAGCAGTTAGCGCCTCCAAAAGGGTTCGATTATTTATCGTTCAACTTGGCCATTCGCCCTCGGAGTTGCCACTGCGTTTAGGACATGTTTTATACCTGCGTATTCTACAAATTTCTTAAAACTGGTACCGTGAAACTGATGATGATGATGAAACTGATATTAATCTTTTAGGTGCTTCAAATATACTAAAGTATTCTTTCAACTTATTAATTGAAACATTAGAGTTGGTGCTTGAAACGGGCTTCAAGGAAACAAATTTCGTGTACGCATCACTAATTACAAGAATATGCGTGTTACCTTTTTTGAGCTTTTAACAAATGGTCCTACATGATCTATATGAATCGTTTCAAAGGGTATATTTGTTTTTGGTATAGGATGCAAGGGTGGCTTAGCGCTTGCTATGGCTTTAGAGTAACTGCATTCCATACAAGAACCAACATTTTTTTTACAAAATTTCTCATACGCGGAAACCAATATGATACTTAAATTTTTGCTAATGTTTTATCTATACCAAAGTGACCGATATCGTCATGATTTTGTATCATTATTTGCCATCGGAACCCCTTTGGAACGACCCACCTATCACCTAGGTCAGTCTTTCTATAAAGCTTACAGCCTTTTATAACGTAATTCTCTTTTATGTCAGTTAGTTCTTTTAAGTTAGGACCATTTAAAATAGCAATAATTTGTTGAATATTTGGGTCAGCCTGTTGCGCCGTTGCAAGCCAATCAGCATCAACGCTCATTACGCTACAGCTTATTTCTTCTATATTACTTGTAATTGCATTGCGACTAAGCGCAACGACATGATTCATTGCTACACCTGGCCTATATTCTACAGTGAAATTATATTCTTGAAGTGCGATCCACCATCTCGCAACCCGAGGCATCAAATCGCGCTTCAAGAACGTGGCCCGTAAGGAATTACAATCAGTGAAAAATTTAAATTCTTTGCCTATCAGATATACGCGAAACCGTTGCACTGACGCAACCAAAGCTAGAGTTTCTAGTTCATACGCTGTTAAATTTTAAAATTTTAATAAGTTACTATCTCGTTGCAATAAAATACCTGCTATTCCAAATTTACAAGCGTCCTTATGGACTTCAGTTTCAGCTTCGGGATTATAGAGAGCTAATACAGGCCTCTACACGAGTGAGAATTTTAATAAGTTGAAAGCCATTTCTTGTTCATGTGCCCATACCCATTTTGAATCCTTCTTAAGCAAGGAGGTAGGCCAACATCTTTAGCAATTAAACTAGTATCAACGTCTATATCTCCTGTCCTTATGGGAGAATAATTATAATTGGATATGCTTCTAACTTCTAGTTCCGGTAAGTGCTCATAATCTATCCTAGCTGGCACACATCTAGCTACTACTGTTCCCTTTTTTAGTACAAACTCCTTAACAGAAGATCCTTTAATTAGTATTTCTCCAAAACCTACATTCAATAAAAAGATTCCCTGAACTAAGCAATGCTCGTTATTTACCATAAGCCTTAAGCTTTCATCTATATGTATAAACCGTACCTGTATAAACAGGACTTGGCTTTACATTCACAGCGGTAAGCCCGTTCACCACCGTGTCTTTACTGCACAACAAGTCAAATTTAGGCCGTTTAAGGATGATTTCGAGATTATCAGAATCCTTTTTGAATGTTATATGAGGTTGTTCCGTGTAGGATTGTCCGACTAACAGTGGATAATTCATAACATCATCAGGAACTACGAAGATTTCAACTGTGGCTTCGACCCCGTCTATGACTATACTGACCATTGACTTCCACAAGGCTCTAACAGCACTCCTACCAAACCCCCTAAGCGTTGGAAGATCACCTTCCATATTCCATTCGCAACCGAGATCTTTACTTTCAGACTATTTTACTAAAGTCGCGTGACTGCCAAAGTCTATAAAGCAATGTTTACTTGCACCATTAACATTAGCTAATTTAAAATATTTGCTATCAGAGGATGTGTTGGAAAGCACCGACATAACGGCTCGGTTCCTATCCTTTGATGTACGTTTACCGTCATTAGTGCACTTTTCAGCTGTATGACCAAATAGAAGACACTTGTCACATTTTGTTATAGGCTTAGGGCAGTCCGATTTGTAATGTCCTTCACTATTGCAATTATAACATTTTATTGGCGGTCGTTTAAAACTGCTGTTTCCTACATTAATTCTACCACCTACAACATCAATTTTCGCGAAATTTCTATTCTGTTTTCTATCGATAGCTTTTCTGTCTAGACTACTGGCTTATCCACCTTTTGAATTCCTAAGGTAACAAAGTAGTTTATCGTGCGTGTCGAATTGGGCTGCCTCAGCACCAAGCCTAACACCACGATCCTCAATGCCAAAAATTATGCAATCTATAGCCCTCTTACCAGTAATATCACACCTATTAAGTAAAACTACCTTGTCATGAAAATTATCCTCAAGATCATCCCCAAAGCGCGTACGTTTAGTCAACATTGAAGTCAGCAACTGGCCGTAATTTTCATGACTAGGAAAGGCAGCTTTTAGTTCTGTTGCCATTCGTTCCAAGAAAACAAAAGAGTACCTAAGCCCTCATACCACTTCCTGGCAGTACCACATAGTTTAGGCAAAGCAAAATGTATAGTTTGCCTGTCGCTTCAGCTATAAATTGTTGCACACTCATTCACTTTATGCAACCACATGTCAATTGTTTGTTCTTGGCGAGCGGGATCAAACTCGGGAATAACATTTTGAAAAGAAGTAAGCGGCAAGCTTTCATGAGTGGTGCCACCCTTTATAGCTTGTAGAGCTTCTATTAGTTGAGAAATAGTCACATTAGAAGGAAGTTGCTGGTCTCTATTCTGTGGTTCGCGGTCGCTACGGGTTTGTAATGGAATTCTAGAGCGGCAACCACCGTTACTACTGCGTCTACTTCTCAAAGCAACAGCTTGAACAATTGGTACATGCCTATTCTCCGCACATGGTGCGCGACTATGTCGTGTCGCGATTTACAAAAATGTCGTGGAGAGGGATCCCTGGACTTGCGGTAATCGCGAGAACTCACCCTGTCGGGCACGCTTCCGGAACGGCGGCGGCGTTGATATTGAGACGTACTTCCCCGGGAACGTGACCGTGACTGCTTCCGGCTTGTACTTTGCTGGTTACGCGATTCTGGTATCCGCCTCCTCATTGCAGCTGGTCGATAGCGTGGTCTGCGTCTTCTATAACCACCGTCTAGATTGCCGCCGCTTGTGGTGCTTCTCGACGTTTTGCGACTGCGGCTTCTGGAGCTTCTTGGAGGCTGGCCCCCGAATGGACCCGGTAGTATAGATGATTGATCGGCCATTGTCAGCTGTAAAACATAAACAACCAAGCAATTTTGTGTCGAAACTGGGTGATTTGTTTCATAACAAGAGTTTAGATAGCTGTCAGTAGTTAAATCGAGACTGCTTAGTAAAATAAAATTCACTTTTATATTTAAACAATATCCTCCTTTAAAACTCATTTTTTTTTACACCTACCAATCAGCTTTAGACTAAGTCTAAATTTGTTTTATTCACCTAACGCTTAGATTTTTAATAATACAAAGAGAAAGAGTTTTTGCATCAACAAGTTATTTATTACAATTACAAATCAGCAATTTTGCAAAAATAAAAAATTATAAAAGTAGGTAACGTAAACAAAAAAAATATGACAGGTACTGAAAATCACATTAACAGGCAAGGCACTTCAAATTAATAGAATAAATTTATGTCTGTAACCTTTTAAAACTACACTACAAACACAGCGTAAGAGTAGTTATAAAGACTGTGCCATAAGTAATAAGAAAGGTGACGTGTTAGAAACTCATCAAGGCAATTTAATAACTTAAACGAATAAATCAAAACACGTCGTTAATACTGCTTAAAATAAAATTTTTGCATAATTATTGCTTACATGAAAAGGTAAAACACAAGGAATAGTCGTGACGTGACCAACAGTAAGTGCGTGATTTAAGTGTAACGGCGTTATCAAGGAGTAGCCCTGACCGAACGCCAAGTGCATGTATAAAATGTAATAGCGATATCAAGGAGTAGCCCTGACCAAACGCCAAGTGCATGTATGAAATGTAACGGCGATATCAAGGAGTAGCCCTGACCAAACGCCACGTGCGTGTTCGAAATGTAACGGCGATATCAAGGAGTAGCCCTGACCAAACGCCAAGTGCATGTATGAAATGTATCGGCGATATCAAGGAGTAGCCCTGACCAAACGCCACGTGTGTGTTCGAAATGTGTTATGAAGGAATGAAGAAAATCTAGGAAACAAAACGTAAGAAAGTAGAGAGAAAGAAAAAAAAAACAAAAATTACAGTACCTTTTCGCAGGTAATCCCACTTCTGAACTGAAGCAGTCACACCAGCAGCAGCAGCGAAGCAGTAAGCGGGAACAGTGGAATTAAACGATGTTTCAACTTCACTTGGGTTTTATTTTCTTTAAATTAAATAAGTTTTATAATTTTACAATGTTGGTTTTAATAGCTATTACTAAAACTGACACACTTCTTGATAACTAGTGGACGGTACCGTAGTCAGCGATCGAATGACGCTTTGCCGACGCAGAGACCCAGCCCAACCACCGGTTGGGGTGGGGGTTTATGCGTCGTGTTGAAGTTAGCGCGAACGGTTTGGCGGGAATTGTAACCGGAAGTCTAAGTAGTAACTTTTAATCTTTAAATTAGATTGTATTAATAATACAAATATGACGTTAAAATAAAACAATGATTTATGTACTGCTACAATATATCTAAATATACCTTATTCTCGTTGTTTTAATAATATAAAAACTAAAATAATAAAAAAGGGAGTATTATAGTTAATTCAAAGTTATTCAAAATAGGATGTATTGGTACTTAAAAATAACAATACTCGGTAGCTCAGCGGTTAGAGCATTGGACCGGATTTCCAAAGGTCGCGGGTTCGATTCCCGTCTGAGAATTCACTTGTGGCCGAGTAATTTTTTTCCAATATTTTTCTATTCAAAATTACCATTAGTAACAATAAATCGTTTTGGTTAATGTTGACATTGACATGAGGTACAAGACAAAGACAATTTAAAAATAAAGGTTTATGTCACGTTCCGAAATCCAATGATAGGTTGTGAAATCTCAACCAGCCTAATATAAAATACTTATAACAAATAGTTTAATCTTATTATTATTTTTTTATGATTCAATGAACTTAAATAATATAATAAAATCAAAACGGAGTATTATAATTAATTCAACGCTATTTTAAATAAGAATAAAATGTAACAATAAAGTCAATAGTGCGGTTCGAAACTCATTATGACATATTTTTAGGTATTAAATTAAAAAAAGTACGATACCGCACTAGGCCGCAAAAAGCGATTTTCTACCCAGAAACTGAATGACAAAACCTCCTTTTTCGAGCGTGTGAGGTGAAAATGAATTTAATTTGATTTCTAACTGTCGAACTTTTCAGGTAATAGGAATAATAATGCACGTTGACCTTGTTTTTACGTCAACAGAAAATGCTTATTACACTTTTTATCAACTTTCTATAAGGCACAATTTATTTCTCATAGATTGGCTGGACTGCCATGGTTCCACATCAGATATTCTGATCTTCATAATTAATGATAGCCTATAGGTATGTTGCCGAGGACCTATTTCAAACAAAAAAAAATAATATCAAAATCCATTCAGTAGTTTTTGCGTGAATCGTGTACAACAGACAAACAAAAAATTTAAAATATATCTACTTTTGGTATTTTTTATATTTCTCTTCAATGTACAGAATTACAGTCCGGGTACAGTTTTATTATATGTATAAAGATTAAGTATATTTGAATATAACTTTTTAATTTTGCATTTTACAATGCTATTTTTATGTAATAAATAAATATTTAACAAGAAAATATACTAGAAAAAAGCAACTAGTCTTATGTCGCCCTGACGGGATGCTACATGCGACATGAGACTAGTTGCTTTTTTCTAGTATATTTTATATATTTATAAATATTTATTATATTTGAATAGTTTTTGGCTTTCATCTCCACACGAGGAAAATATATAAGATGTTTTTTTTCCGTGTCTGGGTGTTATTTTTTCAAAGTATGTACGTATATATTTTTAATACCACCGTTGGTTCTGATATCCGGAACACAGATAGTTCAACTACTCATATCTGAATCCGATTATTTTTTTGCGATGTATTTATTAAATACTAGCGGTCGCCCGCGGCTCCGCCCGCGTGGATGTCGGTTACCGCTGCAAAAAGCCTACCCAGGAAAGACACGGTCAGCAAAATGATTCCCAGATCAATTCACAGACACCGACAATTTTAAAAGTGGGCATACAATTTCCTTTCCTGATTTCTTTTGCGCCAAACGAAGCCATTTGAAAAAGACTATTGTATTTACGTATGTTTGTTAAAAAAATACCAGATAATGGATGGTTATTAGTTAAAAGATTTTTTATTGGTTGTGGCGGCTCCTGAAGGTTAGGAAGACAAACTTTACCTGAAGCACAGCACATACCATTAGGTTCGTCCGCCCATTTCTGGGCAGAGCAGTTAGAGCAGGTCCTATTCATGACTCCGATTTGGACGGACGCTTGTTGTGCATAATCAACCTGCGGATCATATCTGAAAGCCAGTCTGTTGCTGTTAGTTAAAATTTGATTGCGAACTCTATTTGTGGACAACTGCTGTCTCTCTGCCTGAGCTCTAAGTCGCTGCAAACGCTCGACACTCGACTCTTCAGAGAGGTCCTTATATTTTGTTCATGAAGACGTTGGGAACGCTCCAGCCTCGACTCTCGTGCACGTAACTCAGAGGTTCTCAGATTTTGATGTGCAAGGCGTTGCGAACGTTCGACACTCGACTCTCGTGCGCGTACCTGAGAGTTTCTCTGATTTTGTTCAGCAAGGCGTTGTGAACGTTCAGGTGAAGATTCTCCCATACGACGTATTCTTGCTGCCCGTGCTTGAGAACTATGATTAGAAAGTTGAGACCTGGCTCTCTTAGGCATTTTCAAATGTTTAAGAAAATGATAATAGCTTGTAATATTCTAGCTCTGAAAAGAACTATTGTTTAGCCCTGAAAAGAACTGTTGGTTAGCTCTGAGAAGAACTGTTGTTTAGCTCTGAGAAGAACTGTTGTTTAGCTCTGAGAAGAGCTGTTGTTTAGCTCTGAGAAGAACTTTTGCGTAGGAGTAGTTTTAAGAACGAAATCTAAAAAAACCTTACTCATAGATCTAAATTCCCCTCCCGAACGCGCACCCACGTCTTGGTGACGCCTTCGCAACGGGCCGTGCCGTGCAGCAGAAATCGTAATATTTTAATTTCGCCATAACTTCAAAACCAAACGTCCAATTTTAATCATTCAAAAAGCAAATATTATCTACATAAACTGTACTTAGTGATGCAATTATTTATTTTGATAAGGATTAATAGCATGAGTAAAATAAACGGTTTAAATGTAGTCCAAAAAAATTCAAGATTTTTAAATAAAAAAATGGTTGTTGCGCCTCACTCGACATAGATAGGTATAGTGTGTCGCGGACTTTTTTGTAGATATTTATAAGATCTACAATTAATTACAACATTTTATGGTTCTATCTTTTGTAGTTTAGGCAGCGTACACAAAATAAGTAACTTTTCTGGTTGATTTTTTACACCTTGTGTCCGAAAAACACAAATATCTTACGGAACCCTATTTTTTTCCAAAATAAAATATAGCCTATGTTACTCATGGATAATGTAGCTTTCGAATGGTGAAAGAATTTTTAAAATCGGTCCTGTAGTTTTTGAGCCTATTCATTACAACCAAACAAACAAACATACAAACAAAGTTTTCCTCTTTATAATATTAGTGTAGACAGCGAAATTAATGATAGCACCATCAACATTAGAAATATTCGTAAAAAAAAACCGATCCTTTGGCACAGATTGTGTTATCCCTTCAAAATCAAATTAAACGCAAAATCGCGTGATTTGTAGAAAAAAAACCTCTACAATCATATCAGATAAGGTCGTGTTTTATAACCATAAAACATTCGGAAAATAACGGACAGATCGGTCAGATAAAAAATGTAATTTAGTCATTATGGTTTGACGAGGGATTTTCGGTTGTCTAGGTATATTATTCAAGATCTCGTGTTACAAAGGGAAAATCTATTAATATTATAAAGCTAAATAGTTTGGTTGTTTGATCGCGCTAATCTCAGGAACTTCTGGACCGATTTAGAAAATTCTTAGACCATTAGAAAGCTACATTTCTCCCGAGTGACATAGGTCATATATTTTATCCCGATATTCCCACGGGAACTGGCACCACGCGGGTAAAACCGCGAGGATCCGGTAGTCATAAATAAAGAGTAATCAAATTTTGAGGTACCCAAGTGAGGTACTTACCTAATAAAATGATACCTATCATATTTAAAGGTACTGGTGGGAATATAAAGGTAGTTTGATACGTAGTAGTATAATCATTGTTTGTGCAAATAAGGGGAAAAATATGAAATAAAAAATATGCGACACGTCACCATTGAAATATAATATGTTGTATGTAAGTATTATAAGAAAATAAATTACATTTGGAGCATGACATTATATTTTTTTGTTGTTATTGTCAACTTTTTGCTTGTCACGTTAAAGAGTTTATTAAATAATAGTATGTTGTAAGAAATGGAATGATAAATATCAATGTTATCAAAACTTCTTCATTATTTTTTAAATTCTTCACCGTTCTTGTTTCCTACTTTCGCGACAATTATTTTTCGTGACAATACAACTAGACGGCCTATCTTGCTTACGTTATTTATCTGGCAACCATTATTATTATTCTAGCACGATTAACAAAAATACGGTAACCTCCAAACCGTTAATAAACTTCATGATCCGACCTCTTTAGTTACAAAACCGTTTATCAAAGACTGCTTTCTGGTACTAACCAAAACACAAGGTCTATCTACTCTTTACAGTGGCTATAATTAAAAATAAAATGGCTCTCAAAGCGACTACTAATCACTCAGTAATATCAACAGAATGCCACAAGCCGCCAGATGGCGTTGGCACAACAAACGTAAACATAACTTGCGGTCAGTATAACTCGTTTGATGTTTGTTTTGATGGTTTTTAAGTGCAATCGCAGAAGTTCGCCTAAGTCCACTTGCAGCGCCAAATCCCTTAAACTGCTGTCAGTAGGTGATGTTGTAAGCATTATATGTTATGTCCGGCAACGTCTTACCAGAAAGCATGCCTGCACAAACCGGTTTGCACAGGCAAGTCGGAGCGTATAGCCGGGACAATCCGCTGCGCCTTACCAGCGCAAACCGGTTTGTGCAACCATGCTCTCAGATAAGACGGTGCATGTGGCCAGCAGGCCTACCGCCATCTTTTAGAAACCGTCATGCCGTTAGAACGTTTTGTTTTCCATTTGTTTCAATACTGTTTAAATTACAAGCTTGACTTTATTTGACACAAGACGTCGTAGTAGGTTTGATTGATAAAAATCTTGTTTGAGTGAATGATTGAGCGATGACGCCACAAAACTTGTTTTAAGCTTGTTTTAAGAGGTTCGCGGTACGATATGACATATAACAACATTGCGCCGATACAAACTGACATTAAACAATATTGCGTTAAGAGATGGCGGTAGGCCCCAGGACAATATACCTTTGACAATCGAACGCATCCGAATGGGGAAAATGTGGTCTACTCACAACTTCTGCGACTGTTCACAATCAGTGTAATAGTCATGTTACATAACGTCTTACAAAGTATGAATACACGCCCCATCAGAAAAATTGCACCTTATAAAAAAACCATTTTTAAATTTTGTCAAACCTTATTTGGAATCAATCTTTGAGGGAAGTGTTGTATATAATTTGAAAGGTAACGAAAAGGAGTACCCAAAACAATTCAACTCTTTTATTTTTATTGGAATAGAACAAAAAAAGTTTACAAAACAAAAACACTCCTTAATTATGCTTTTCATATTAAAAAAACTTACTAAATACTTTTTTTAACGCTTAGATAATGAATCACCCCTATTGAACCTGCATTGGCCCTTTAGCACCCACAAATTGTAGCATAATTGCCCAACCATCGCCCTTATAACGAACACAATCATTTTTTTTAATGACACATATGTTAATCTTATTATTTTTTAATGCAATAAATTGTTGTTTATTATTATTTTTGTTGGGCTTTCAAACGAGGCCATTATTGGTGGGGGTACACGCCATATACATATTTGTAAAGTGATAATAACGCTAAGAAAAATTTTAAAAGGTGCGATTTTTTTGACGTTGAGTTTAGTACCAGAAAACATGACCCTGTAAGGGCGTTGCAACCTAATGTAGGTAAATTACTAAACCTAACAAAATTAAATTACTAAATACTTAACTTAAAACTAAACAATTGAGGTAGTTCCAACGTTACAAACCATGCTTTGATAAAGCTAAATTGAACCAGCTTTCTCTGCCAAATTACTTTTTACCGAGATTTTTTTTATTACACTAGCGTTTTGTGCGTTCCAAAGAGCAGACAAAGGTCAGAGACCATATAATTATAAATAAATAGTTGGGCTTTTTTCACAAGTTTCTTTATGTTGAATTCATGAAATAAAATAAAATAAATTTATTCTGGGTGATAAAACCCATACTAAATTAGGGTTTTCCTTGAACAGTTTTATAAAGCCTCTTACTTTCTTTTCTCTGCCACAGACTAAAATTATTCACACTGCTTGCAAGTGCACTGTGACCGGCACACGCCATCACCGGTCGTTGATTGAAGCATAAACACGAGTTTAACAGCCTCTTTGTGCGCGTTAACCCATTTTTAAGGGTTTCCCCACTTCATACACGTTATTACAAATGGACTTCGGACGTGCACATCCAAACTTTGTTTGATATGCGGAGACGGTTCCACGTCATTAACGTTGAGCTTTAGCACATTTTTTAGCTTCGCAATTAGAGTTTAAGGTGGCACGACTTGTATAACTGAAACGAGTTAGTTGCACATGTATTTATGAATTATTAATGTATGATGAACCAATTAATGTGCAATGTTTGCTTGTATGGAAGTCCTACCACCTTAAGCGATTGTACGACACCACAGAACATTTTTCCTTGTTCTGTTTACGGCACGATATTGCGTTGTGTTCAGCCCCAGATTTCATGTATTGATTGTAGCGGTGCGGCGTGAATTTAGCGATTGTAGCGGTGCTGCATCGTGGTTTTTGCGTTCAATCGTATTAAGAAGATCATGCGATTTGACGATGTGATATGTGTCAAATCTTGACGACTTTGCTATAAAATTATGCATCCCATTTTTAAGAGTTGCCCACTTCATATAAACTTAGTTTTTGCCTAGAAATTATGAAAGCGGGTTCTTAATATATATATTTTATGAAATCCCGGGATTCCAGGAACTTTCGATATATCTCTGAAACGGTGTATCGTATCACAAGAATAAGGTATTTTCGACCCTCTACATTACCCATAAACCTTTTCTCATTAAAGAATCAAATTGACATAATAAAATTACCAAAGATAAAAAAAAAAGATCAAATTTTTCCAAGTCGCGTTTTTATAGTAATTTCACTCGGAAATTCGGCAAGTCGCTGGCCCATACAAAACCGATCAAAATCCAGGATCTTTTTCGATACAAAAGTGCATTCCATAATCGCCAACACCTCAACTTTAAGTAAATCTGCATCTGATTATTCGATCACTGGTTATTACAAATGAACTTCGGGCGTGCGCATTCAAACTAAGTTTGATATGCAGAGACGAAGGTTCCACGTCATTACCGTTTAGATTACGTTTAATATATATATTAAATATATATTCAAAAACTCATAAAAACGCTAAAACTATACTAAACAAGTGGTTAACTACCTTAAATTATAGATATGTTGAAGAACTATTAGAATATGCAAACTAAATGTTCCATTTAACTAAAGTATTAAATGCATAATGCAATATATTAAAATTAAAATAGGAAAATTTAGGTAAATATAAAGAGTAGGTAATTAAGTATATGTCTAAAAATTAATTTATATACACCAACACATACGCCCACACACACACACACGCACACACATACACACGCACACACACACTCACACCCAAACACCGCACGCACTCATGACTAGTTAAGTTTAGAAAGATAAGTTTAAAATAATACCAGGAATAATTTAATTTATGGCTATGGAAGTGCGGGGCTTTCTGGCACAGATATATTTTATATCTAAAAGAAAGCTTCATATAACTATGGTAAATCTGTATTCTGGTTTTGTACTTAAGCACATGATGTTTTGCATTAGCTTTGAATGTTTTAGTGATTGCACGGCACGATATTATAACTCGGTTTTGTGATTGCAAATTAAAAATTTGTGCGACAAAACGATAGTGTCCATACTGAATCGCTTTTTGGCGACTATTTGAGGTCATCAATCGCAATATCAACGTGTTTTTTATTTTATTTATTTAATTCGTCGTCGTCATCTCAACCACATAACACCCACTGCTGGGTATAATCGCAACGCTTGGCAGGCGGGTTGGCGATCGCAGTATGGCCAAGTTTGTAGGAGATGCTGCTGCCCGTCACATGAAAGCTGAGTCCCTTAGTCGCCTTTTAGGACACCCACGGGATAAGAGGGGGTAGTGCAATTCTAAGCCTTTAAATTTAATTTGACCTTCCTTATGGATGGATAAGGAGAATAGGCCATGACCCACCACGAGGGCCCAATGCGGATTGGTGGGTTTTAACGATTGCAAGTGCAGCGGGGACCAACGTTCTAACGTGCATTTCGAAACAAGGAGGAACTTGAGATAGTAAATTTTTGGTCACCCACCGCGAGACCGACCGTTGCGAAAGTTGCTTAACTTTAACAATCGCAGGCCGAGCGTGCGAACCACTGCGTCACGAACTCCTCAACGCTTATTATTTTAGCTCAAGAGTATTATTTTTTTGAATTATTTTGAATTTTTATATTTTTTTATTATTAAAATAATGGAATTCTAACTTTATACGGAGTGAAGCCAATCCAAAATGTCGAGAGTTCCCTCTTAACTTTTTTACGTGGAACAAAATTCCTTTAATAAATTGGACGACTTTAAACGCTGAATTGGAGGCACTCCATCAAGATTCGGGAATGAAGTGTGCTTGAATAAAAGTCAAGACTTATCTATACGTCCATCAGGGAAAAGGCCGTTCGATCTCTACTCTGTGATCTTGTAGGAACATGATTTTCAGGCGAAAAAGCGAATTGGAACGCCTGTTCTTGCTGAAAAGACGGATAAGTGCTATTGAAATCCGTTTGTTTGAAGAACTTCTTGATATTGCATAATAGAACAAACATAAAACCGAAATAATGTGTTTTACATAAAGTCTGAAGTGAATCTACGAAACTATAAAGTCGGATATGATGTGGATTTACTTTTTCTTATTTTCAGACAGCATCTTTATTACCTCGATCTGAATCCGAGATTAGTAGCTGAAGTGTGTGACGAATATCAGCATCAAGTACCTATAACAAATAAAAAGTATTTTATGATTTTGTAATTTTTGCATTTTTCAATGCTATTTTTATACTTATGGTAAATTTTAAATAGAAAAATATTGGAAAAAATTTACTTGGCCACAAGTGAATTCTCAGACGGGAATCGAACCCGCGACCTTTGGAAATCCGGAGCATTGGACCGGAAAATACAAAGTACCTTTACTAAAAGAAAATAAGCAACATATACGTAGGTAGAGGTTTTGAAAATACATGATTCTTCTAACATAACTAAGTTGATTAAGTTGAATGCATCTCGTCCTTTTATGGTAGCCTCAGTAGTCTCGAGAATTCCGGGAGAGGCTTGCTTCTGCTCACTGTTCGCTTAACATCAGGTATGATGAAGGAATAAAGTCCCCCATTCTTCATAAAAAAGCCTCAATACTATGGTAATGGAAAAGTATGTCCAAAGTCAAAGGAAAATTAACTATATAGTAACATTTATTTTCTTCTTATATTTTGGTCCTTATTGTGTTGCACGTTTGTGTATTTTAATTTAAAGCACAAATATTTGAGGGTATAATTTTGTTTAATAAATCATCATAGGCTCTTGTAATCTCCATTCCCTCAATTTTTTTTCCATTACATTAATCTATGTGTCCTATATCTTCATCACTTCATTCCATATCACATAAAACCATTATAATGCATAAGTTGGGAACTGTAGCCATTGTCGGTTGGCACCATTGTACCTTAATTGTTGTTGTTGACAGTCAAACGAGTCTTCGAGTGATAACCATTACTGAAACGGCTACTGAGTTTGCTTGCAAAGTACATGATATAACAGTAAGATAACTTTCAAAGAAGGGTGTGGGTACAGGGTTTAGTAAGAGGTCTTCAGTTAACTTTTCAAATAAACTCCTAAAGGAATTATTTTAAACGATAATAGCGTTACCCTCAAGAAAATTAAAAATGCTTTTACTTGGGCGTACTGTTGACTGCAAATGCTTTGTTAATCATATGTATACTTGGAATTTAGCAGCACTTGGTACGTGTAACTACTACATTTTTAATATATTTTGTTTCTTTTCGTGGTAGTTCCATAAATAAAAAAACCATTTCATTATGTTATTTCATTAAAACAATCATATTGGTATGCTAAGAAACATTTTATATTGGTTTCCCGAATTGAACTTATCCTACTGTTTAGACTGACATTATGACTCGGCAAATAATAATGGTTATGGGTGTTGTGGGACTTATCCGAATATTACTGTTTGCATAAAGTCTGGAACTGGGTAGTAAGTAAGAACAGATATTTTTAAACCATAATGCATGTTGTTATTGCACGAAAGTTTAATGTTATGTTTGCAGCAATCGTATTCCAAATCCAGGAGAGATGAACTATAGGGGAAAGGTAATGAATTTCTTTTCATTACAAAATATATATAAATTTTATATATATGTTACGCTCAAAGACCGATAACGCTCATTGAGCGAAAAATAGCTCACAACGCGTTGTGGTCACAGTAAAAGATCCACATGGGGAAATTCGTGTTATGGCTCTAATGAAAACGCTCAGGACGCGTTGTGGCAAGCACAGAAAGATCACATAGCGAAATTCGTGTCGTGACTGACATGCTATTCGACCACGTCGCGTTTTGGCAATGAAGAAAAGCCATGATGTGTTCGGAGCATTAATTGGTTTAACCATATCACGACGGACAGGTGACGGAAAGAAGTGTTTACGATACATTACTTGAGTTTGTGAAAGCAAGCACTGATTGCAGTTTTATCATGAGTACAGAAAAATATGAAATGTTAAAGATAAAGATAAAAGATAAAATATTCTTTATTGTACACCATGATAGTTTATAAAAGTATTTTTTTTAAAGAAGAACAATTGGCGGAATTATCGCTAAAAAGCAATTTCTTCCAGGCAACTGTGGGCACTCAGTATCATTTATTTATTGTACACACATATTACATTTAATACATAAAAAACAAACTTAATATAAATATCTATAACTTAAAGTATTAAAAGTTAAATATTAAGTAATTTACATCTAATAAATAATTAAAATAAACTTTAACTATATTTACATACTTATTATATAACATTTCTTTTATATATATTTATTACATTTCATTTCATTTACACAATACAAGTATTCACACTGCACACAAAACTCATCCGGCATTCCGTGCTACCTGATTGCCGTCCGTAGCAACGGACTCGCGCTCTCGTCGATCGGCCTATTGTTCTAACATTCTTTCGAGAACCGGTCGGCGCACGCGCAGCCTGCGTGTCGCCCCGCGCGCCAGTCAGGATCATAACCCGACGCAAACCGCACGCCGCTTTTGCCTCCGTCGCGACTTTGTCGATTGTCTACCGCCATCCGGACGTTTATGCTTGTTGTATTGTTATTATATAATCTTTTCACTCTCTCCGCTGTCTCTTCTACTTTTCTATAAACTGTGCTTTGTGCTTGTCAACTGTTTCTCCTTCTGTGTTTTGTGCTTTGTGCTATTTGTGTGCTTGTGCTTGGAACATTATACCATCACACGTAAGTCGGACTTTAATTTCTAAACCGAACATAAAAATCCCAAACTGGTGACCCCGATCGAACACTATAAGATCAGAACAAGTGCAAAAATGAGCGACAGCAGTGACTCTGCAAAAACTACTACCTCTACAACCGCCCAACGTCCCGGCCGGCGTCATCGCGAAGAGCGCGTGTCCACTCCACCATCCGACATTTGCCGCGTCGGAATACGAGTCCCGCCGTTTTGGCCTGAAGAACCTGAGATATGGTTTGCGCAGGTTGAAGGTCAATTCGCCATATCCGGTATCACATCAGACGCCACGAAGTTCAACTATGTGATCGGCCATTTGGATCCGCAGTTTTCTAAGGAGGTCAAAGACATCATTGTGGCCCCACCGGCCGAAAACAAATATGAAAAGCTTAAGTTCGAGCTCATTAAGCGATTGACTGCTTCAAGGGAGAAGAAGGTGCAGCAACTTCTCATGCATGAGGAGTTAGGTGACAGGAAGCCATCACAGTTCTTGAGGCATCTACAAAGTTTGGCCGGCTCTGAAGTGCCAGAGGATTTTATACGCACTTTATGGTGCAGCCGCCTTCCTAGCAACATTCAGGCACTGATAGTATCACAGCCCACTACGTCCTTAGAAGCGCTAGCGGACTTAGCCGACAGAGTACAAGACATCGTGTCACCTGTGCGTCAAGTAGCTGCCGCAACCGCACCAGCAGCATCATCGTCGAGCACTATGGAGACCATGGCACTGGAGATAGCCGAGCTGAAACAAGCTGTCAAAAATTTGACACTCCAGCTTGATCGAGGTGACAGAGAGTCCAGACCACGGCACCGCTCCAGGGACCACCAAAGAAGCCGTTCATCTTCACGATCCAGCTCCAACTACCGCAGATTCCCGATATGCTGGTACCACTACAAATTCGGCTCAAAAGCAACGAAGTGCATCAAGCCCTGTGACCATGCGAGGTCGGGAAATGCTCAAGGCAGTCGATAATGGCGACAAACGACTGCCCGTCTTCCAGTGGTCGCCTTTTCGTCACTGACCGCAAAACCAAAACACAGTTTTTGGTGGACACCGGAAGCGACCTCTGCGTATACCCGCGATCTGCGCTACACGAACGACGCCAGAAGACTACATACCAATTGTCGGCAGCCAACGGTAGTATCATCGACACATATGGTTTTCTCCAATTAAACTTAGATTTAGGCCTTAGACGTAGCTTTACTTGGAATCTTGTCGTTGCTAACGTAACCAAAGCCATTATTGGAGTTGATTTCCTTAGGCATTATAATTTAATTGTTGATGTTAGTAACCACCGCTTGATCGATAATTTGACCTCACTTTGTACCGTAGCTAATGTTAATAATGCTTTAAATTCGGTTTTATCGGTCAAGGTCCTGACAGGCGATACACGATACCACGCGATCCTTAACGAATTTCCCGAGATCACGCGTCCGTCTGGTACACCACGTGTTACACCACCACACAATACAGTACACCACATTCGCACCACTCCAGGCCCTCCTGTCTTTTGTGCTCCCCGCAGGTTAGCTCCCGATAAGCTGAAGATTGCTCGTAACGAGTTCCAGCTGATGTTGGATAGCGGCACCGCGCGTCCTTCAGAAAGTCCGTGGGCATCAGCGCTGCACCTAGCACCCAAAAAGGACAACAGCTGGCGACCCTGCGGCGATTACCGTGCTTTAAACGCGCGTACCATACCCGACAGGTACCCAATCCGACATATTCACGACTTCGCTCACAGCATCTCAGGTTGCAAGGTGTTTTCCACGATAGACCTGGTGAAGGCCTATAATCAGATCCCGGTCTTCGAGGAAGATATCCAGAAGACTGCCATCACGACACCCTTTGGCCTGTTCGAGTTCCCTTACATGACCTTTGGTCTAAGGAACGCAGGCCAAACTTTCCAAAGGTTTGTCGACGAGATGACGAGAGGGCTAGACTTCTGCTACTCTTATCTTGATGACTTCCTCGTCTTTTCCCGGAATCAGCCCCAGCATGAGGATCACCTTCGTCAACTGTTTGAGCGGATGAAAGAGTACGGCATTTTGGTCAACACCTCCAAGTGCGTATTCGGAGCATCTGAAGTCTCTTTTCTGGGATATCAAATCTCACCGGAAGGTACCAAACCTCAGGAGACGAAAGTCCAGGCCATTAAAGAATGTCCACCCCCCAAAAACATACGGGAGCTTAGGAGATTTTTGGGGATGGTAAATTTTTATCGGCGATTTTTACCTAACGCCGCGCAGAGTCAAGCACCCCTCAACGCTCTCCTCACCGGTTCAGTCAAGGCTTCGCACCCGGTAAGTATCACGGGTCCAGCACGGGCAGCATTCGAGCAATGCAAGCAGGAGCTCTGCAACGCAGCAATGTTGTCACACCCTGACTGCGACGCCCAACTTGCTCTCGTCACAGATGCTTCTGACATCGCATTAGGAGCAGTTTTGCAGCAAATGAAGGAAGACGTCTGGCAACCCTTGGCATTTTTCTCACGCAAGCTAAGTCCAGCACAGCGGAAGTATTCACCTTACGATCGAGAACTTCTCGCCATTTATGAAGGCATAAAATACTTCCGCCATATGCTGGAGGCCAGACACTTCACAGTGTACACTGACCACAAACCACTTAGCTTCGCGTTCAGTGACCGGAAGCGAACCTGCTCACCCCGTCAGTACCGCCATCTCGATTATATATCGCAATTCTCCACAGACATCCGACACATATCCGGTCGCGACAACGTGGTTGCTGATACTCTTTCTCGCATCGAGGAGATCCAACCAGCTATCGACTATGAAGAGTTGGCAAAGTCTCAATCATCGGACTCTGAGCTTGTCAACCTTCTCACCGAACAGACATCACTTCGTCTGAAAAAGATCCCGCTAGAAGGCAACTGCCATATATACTGTGACGTGAGCAAGTCACCCCCCAGACCGTTCGTGACCAAACCATTGCGAAAGCAAGTATTCGACTGCCTTCATAGCTTAAGTCACCCCGGCCCGAACGCAACTGCTAAATTGGTTGCGGAGCGTTACGTGTGGCCGGGTATTCGCAAAGACTGCCGTGAGTGGGCGCAATGCTGCGTAGATTGCCAGCGCGCCAAGGTGAGTCGCCATGTGTCTGCTCCATTGGGCACATTCGATTTGCCTCGTGCTAGGTTCTCGGTAATCCACATTGACCTAATCGGACCTTTACCACCTTCACAAGGCTACCGCTACTGCCTCACTTGCGTAGATCGCTTCACACGATGGCCAGAAGTTGTCCCAATAGTCGACATGACGGCGGAAACGGTAGGTCGCGCTCTCTTGTCTGGTTGGATTGCGCGTTTCGGATCTCCAACCGACATAGTTACTGACCGCGGTCGACAATTCGAATCCAATTTGTTTGCATTCTTTGGAAAAATAGCTGGATTCAAACATCGTCGAACCACGGCCTACCATCCTGCATGTAACGGCTTAGTCGAGCGGTTCCACCGACAGCTAAAGGCCGCCATAGTATGCCATGCCGACAACAACTGGACCGAGTCATTGCCATTGGTTCTACTCGGCATCCGCTCAGCGTTCAAAAAAGACCTGCAAACCTCTTCAGCGGAACTACTTTATGGCGAGCCCTTGCGCCTACCTGGAGAATTTTTCCAAAGTGAGGTGCAGACAACTACCGACGTAACAGATTTTACCGCCCGTATCCGATCGTTTGCAGATAAAGTACAGCCATCTCCAGCTTCACGTCACTGCAGTGACAAAATTTTCATATTCAAGGACCTTAAGACTTCTAGTCATGTATTTCTTAGGGAAGACTTACTAAGACCAGCATTAAGTCCTGCGTATTCTGGTCCCTTCCAGGTTTTAGAAAGATCGGACAAAGTTTTTAAAATTTTAGTAAGGGGTAAATCTGTTTCGGTATCGATTGACCGCCTTAAGCCGGCATACATTTTCACCGAAGCCGTCCCCAACAGTAATAGTAATAGTCCAGCAAGTGCCAAGGAAAACCCTGAACCCGAACCAGAAATCATTAAAACCACCCGTTCGGGCAGGCGTGTCAGATTCCCCGACTATTATCGCCCGTAGTGACGGTCTCTGGAGGGGAGTGATGTGGGCACTCAGTATCATTTATTTATTGTACACACATATTACATTTAATACATAAAAAACAAACTTAATATAAATATCTATAACTTAAAGTATTAAAAGTTAAATATTAAGTAATTTACATCTAATAAATAATTAAAATAAACTTTAACTATATTTACATACTTATTATATAACATTTCTTTTATATATATTTATTACATTTCATTTCATTTACACAATACAAGTATTCACACTGCACACAAAACTCATCCGGCATTCCGTGCTACCTGATTGCCGTCCGTAGCAACGGACTCGCGCTCTCGTCGATCGGCCTATTGTTCTAACATTCTTTCGAGAACCGGTCGGCGCACGCGCAGCCTGCGTGTCGCCCCGCGCGCCAGTCAGGATCATAACCCGACGCAAACCGCACGCCGCTTTTGCCTCCGTCGCGACTTTGTCGATTGTCTACCGCCATCCGGACGTTTATGCTTGTTGTATTGTTATTATATAATCTTTTCACTCTCTCCGCTGTCTCTTCTACTTTTCTATAAACTGTGCTTTGTGCTTGTCAACTGTTTCTCCTTCTGTGTTTTGTGCTTTGTGCTATTTGTGTGCTTGTGCTTGGAACATTATACCATCACACGTAAGTCGGACTTTAATTTCTAAACCGAACATAAAAATCCCAAACAACAATAAAGTTGAGCTGGATTAAAACCTCAGTAGAATTGGGAAGTATATGTTACTTAATGAAACAAAACAGTCCCAGCTTCTTTAAATGAACAACGAGTCTCTGTCTTCGAAGCAGTATCGACGACTCAAAAGATATGATGTGTTAAAAATTGGTAACGCTGAAAAGTTGGTTGAAGCTGGAATAGAAAGCACAATTTCTAAAATCCGTTATTTCTGCAAAACAGATGAACTGTTTGATATTTTGGAAAAAGCATAAACTAACGTCGGTCACAAACGGACTAGATAGGTAGGTTATTTTTGTTTGAAATTATATTTTTCTTAGAGTTGCACAGTGGGCAAAAATTATAATTTAAGGTTATACACAGAGAAATAATCATATAGTAGATTTTGTATAAAAGTTATGTCGATTTTTAGGGTTCCGTACCCAAAGGGTAAACTCGACGCCCTATTGTTGTCACTCAGGTGAGTGAGAGCATAGAGTGAGAAACAAAATCATGCTTTCTGGCACGAGTGAAATGCTTTATTATTTTTGTTGCAAATATGGAAGCTGAATTGTAAAACAATACTGTAATGTTACACGTACGATTATAAACTGATATTTAAGTTTATGTGAAAAATGCCAATTAAAAAAAAAGAAACCAAAACGCGGCTTGGTAGTGGTCTGGTACCTTTCGTAATAAAAAAAAATCTAAGAACATCTATCATAAGACTAGTAGGACCTATATCGCAAAGCACTGTGCGTCGTAATCAAACATGGTTCCATACGCCTCATGGCTCTTCTTCATTGCCACAATGCGTCGTTGTCGAATAGCATGTCAGCCACGAAACGAATTTCGCTATGTGGTCTTTCTGTGATGCCACAACGCGTCGTGAGCGTTTTCATTAGAGCCATAACACGAATTTCGCCATGTGGATGTGTTACTGTGACCACAACGCGTTGTAAGCTATTTTTTAATCAATGATCTTTGAGCGTAACATATATAAGCCACAAAATTTGTAACTCCTGGCTTTGCTTTACTTAACACAGATTATATTAGGCGTCTATTAGACTGTATGCAACGGTCAGTCAATTCCATAAGTCATGACTGGTCATGCAGTCATCAGGATGGACACAACTTCATGCATCCACCAGTGAACGCATATGGCAGACGGTAGGTTATCAGTTACGACCATGACCGTGGTAAAACTGATAGCATCTAATGGACGCCTAGTTGACGAACTGATCAATAAAGGAATTTCGAGATATAATAAATAGCCTTCCGCCCGCGGCTTCGTCCCAGAGGAATTATGTTACAATACAATCCCGTTTTATTCCCTTTCCCGTGGGAATATCAAAAAATCCTTTCTTAGTGCGCCTACATCGTTAAAGGATCCTGTATGCAAAATTCCAGCTTACACGGTTCAGCCATTTGAGCTGTGCTTGTTTGTCAGTCAGTCACGCTATTGTTATATTAGTATATAAGATATTCGGCTATGTACTACAAGAGAAAACAAATATTGCCTAGTGCCATGAACAAAATGAAGGCACTACATTATACTATGTACTTCCCTCAACCAAAACTACACTATTGTTTTGACAATTTATTGCCGTTGGAAAACATTATATTGAGAAAAGCCAGTAACAGCTATAGAAAAGGTGTTTCTGGCAATGTTTTGGCATTATTTACGACTTTAGTTGGTAACTTCGCAATTTACCCTTGTCCAAAGTTGTGCCGCTACATTTTACATAAAACTTCACGGTAGTCTATTTCCTGTCGGCGGATACGAGTATAAGCGGACGTGCTGATAGTGAATCAAGATTTATTAGTGACTAGCTTTCGGCCCGCGAATTCGTCCGCGAGGAATTAGGTTATCGCACGGTCTTACCGCATGTTGGTGCCATCTATAGTAAGTGCAGTTAGCCACAAACAATCCATTGTTAATTTTCTTTTTTATAATTATTTTTCATTTGATGTACCTTATGTTGGTGACTCTTTAAATGAATAAATAAATAGATCAATCTATCAGAATAAAAAGTACCCTATGTCCATGATACATGGGGACCCTGGGGACTCTGGGGATCCAGGGTTCAAGTTATCTCCATGGGTTCAGTGGTTCTTTATCATTATTTATTTGAGGACTTTTGTTTGTCGTTAACGTGTCAAATGGTCACAAACAGAGAAAGGGCAAATTATTATCTTTAAAAGTGATTAGAGTTAAATCACCATAGAAATAGAAAAAAACAAAAGACAAGTGTTTATACTAAAGTGCTATTACACAAAAGTAGTTCAATAATAGAATTAAAGAATTGACACCTAATAACAATTGATAATTAAGTAACTAATATAAATATAAACAAATGTAATAATCTATTCATTAAATTAAGATAAAATAAAAATAAAAAAGTAAATAAAAATACTATACCACCACACAACTAACCCTAATTATATGATTTTGCATATATTATTATAGAGAATAAGTGTATAAGTGATTCAAATTAAAAATAATTTTTGGAGCGATTTGTCCATCTTTGGTGGAACTTGAGGCATTTGTGAGAGCTCGTTATTTCTTCGAGAGGTATTGAGAGCTTTTGATTTAATAAAACCGGGATAAAATATGATTTGCTGAGGGTAATAATAATTTGAATGAGAATGCCACGGCCGCTTAATAACATAACGAGTTATTTATTAGTTCCAAAATTATGATGAATTTCGGTGGGTAACTTGAAGTTTTGAGAGCTTTGCGAAATTAATGATTATGCTTTCATTATGCTTCGAATTATGATAGCTTTGAGTATTCTTTGAACAAATTGAACGGAGTAAATTTTAATAACCTGTTTTCACACTTTTTAATAAAAACTTTTTATTAATTTATCTTTTAAGTACAGTCGGGGAATTTCCCGGTAATAGCGTTTTTTTAGATAGCTTTATTTAAAAAAGTAATAGATGTATAGAAGACGTTTATATCACACATAATAGAACATTAACAGATATTGCATTTGAATACTAAATTATTTCTTTAGACTTGGTACTTTCCAAGAAAACGTTTCCCAAAAATCTCTACTGGTCAACCTGGTAGTTCCCCAATGGTACATAAGTAATTAATTTATAAGTATAAATAAATAATATACATTATATCGACAAGCTTATTTTAGCTGTGTAGTGTCGGCTTAGAATAGCACTAACCCTCTCATCCCGTGGGTGTCGTAAAAGGCGACTATGGGACTCAGCCTTCAGGAGATGGGCAGCAGCGTCTCCTACAAGCTTGGCCATACTGCGATCGCCAACCCGCCTGCCAAGCGTGGCGATTATGGCAAACCCCCCTTTTGGGGGAGGCCTATACCCAGCAGTGGGTGTAATGTGGCTGAGACGACGATATCGACAAGATAAAAATTGTAAAAAATGACACGATATACCTATTAAGTGAAAATAAAGAGGAACTCAATTGAGAACATTGTTTTATATTTAAGGAAATTTTGTATTTGAATCCATCTATATAGCGAACTGACGGTAAATAAAGGCAGAGAATATGAGTACATATATATACATATATATATATATATATATATATATATATATATATATATATATATATATATATATATATATACTCTACTCATACATAATAAAAACTAGCTTCCAACTGCTGAAAAAAAAAATATATATATATATATATATATATATATAAATATATATATATATATATATATATTTTTCAGCAGTTGGAAGCTAGTTTTTATTTTACAACAACAAAATTAACCCAAATTAGAAAAAAGAGCAACTCTAATAAAACACATCGACGCGAAAAATTTAAAGCCTCCCACGCTCCGTTACCAGCTCGTTACAAAAAAGGTCGGATAATTACCAGAAACTGTCTACCCTGCGTTTGGCACCCTATTCTGTAGACCACAATATATTACAATTAGCCTTCGGCTATATTTCTGGCCAGTGTCATGCGACTGTCATATTTCGGGTAGAAAAGTCAAGGACCGTTTCATTGAGAGCGGAGGGTGTAATTTTAAAATCGTTTCTTTATGATTTTAGAGAGCCACACGACGCGTTTCGGTGTGGTGCCGTTACGTCTTCTTACCTACATATCACTATTATATACAATGCTACACGAAGCGTTGCGACCACGTGCGGCGCCGCACCGCAAGGGCACCGTGCGACGCCCGCACAGAATTGAGGCCGGATTACACTCGTCAAGTCTTTAGCGAATTTGGTAAGTAAAGTGGTGTAAACGATCAGACAGTGGTGAGATAAGTCAGTTAACTTGCAAGCTGCCTTGCAAGTGGATCCATAATACCTAATATAAAGTTGGCGCTGTCTATTTCACTGTCCAGGTGCTCGCCACTGTACACTGTACTGGCTGACCACTGTCCTTGCCTGGAGTAAATCGGGCAAGAGAGATGAGGTGGGAAGGGGTGATGCGCTGCCACTGCGACGACTCCGCGCGCCGGAGGGAAAAACTTGCGGCACCGCAACGCAACGCATCGCGTGACTTAACTTTTACTCACAAGCTCGTTGACGCATTAGTTCGCGCGCTCGGCCTGCGATTATAGGGGTAAAGTAACTTTCACGACAGCCAATGATAGGATGGGTACCAAAAATATTTTGAATAACTATTCGAATTCCAAACCTTTTAAATTTAAGGTTTTTTTTTTACAAAAATAAAAACGTAAAACAAGGTAGTTGCGAACAAACAACTGAATCTTAACGGTACTCATACATATTAAATCGAACGTTCTGTGGGATCACTGTTTCTGCAAGATCTATTATTTAAACGGTAAGAAACATTGCCTCTAGACGAAAACAACAGAAAATATTCAGCAAAACGTATATTTTTACCTATAGGACTAATGAATATTTTATATATTAGAATGGGACTCAGAGGACTAAGATGTTTGCTTTGTTCAAAAGAGTAAATTGAGTTTGCAAATATAATGATTGTAACAGTGAAATTGTGAGAGTAAGAAATGTATTTAAAGAAAATATTCCGTCTTATTTTCCACGTTACATTTCTTTACTTATTCTGCGATTAATCTAGTCGAAATTGTTTTAGCTCCAAATGAATAGTCAGCTTCCATCCACCTCTCAATCCCTTTCTAGTTCCTATCACCTATATGCAGATGATTTACAGATCTACACTCAGGCGCCATTATCAGAACTGTCAAATGCCAGTGTACTACTATTAATCTGCATTTGGCACAAATTTGTTCCTGGAGTATCTCCTTTGGTCTGAGCCTTAATCCGGCTTAGACTCAAAGCATTATCATTGGTAGCTCTCATTTCGTTTGGAGGATTGATTTTTAACAAATTCCGGTTATTTCCTTGGACGGCACAGTTATCCCGTTCTCTAGCGCTGTCAGGAATCTCGGTGTCATTTTTGACCAGAATTTCACCTGGAAGCCACATGTGGAACAATTTAGGAAGAAAGTATTTGCAGCTTAGGGTTCACTATATCGATTACGAATTTTTTGCCAAAATCACTGTAGCTCATTCCCTTCTGCTGTCTATCTGACCATTCTGAGGAGCTCCTTGATAAATTTGAACGTCTGGCGAATGTTTGCATCTGATTTATTTTCAACCTTCGCAAATATTTGTGCAAATACGTGTCACACTTCCGCACCAAATTTAATTGGCTCCTTATTCACCGGCGCAGGGACTTAGACACTCTAAAGCTCCTTTACTGTATGCTCTTCCTTCCTACTTCCCTACCTTATCTTAAACAATGCTTTTCCTTTCGTTCATCATCCTCAAACTGTATTTGGGATCCACTTTTAACCTTGCCTTAGAAAGCCCACGCCACTCTTCTCATTTTGCTTCCTACTCCTTCTCTGTGCATGCCGTTCGTTTATGGAACGCGCTTCATGAAGGTATCAGAAAGGCTCACCCCCATATTCTAAGTCGTTCCTCCAAAACTTTTTACACTCCACTCAACCTCGTCGTGGGTAAAAATGGTAGTGTGCGCTAGGCCTTACACGGAGTGGCTACGTATTCTTTGGCTCCTCCAGGTCCTTACGGAGTTATGACTTAGAATACCGATTTCGAGGAGTATTTCGAAGAGGTTTTCAATGAGGTTTCGTTAAGTCGTGGACGAGTAAGTTTTGGAGGAACGACTTAGAATATGGGTGTAAGACTCTGCGATCTTTTGGTGATCAAGTAAGAAGTTATTACCTCTCTATTTCACCTTAATTTATTATATTATCTTAGTTTTTCTTTTATTAGTTTATATTTGTAAGTATAATTATCAAAATTTGTCACTTTCTATTTATGCACCCAATCCCCATTTATCCTAATTATCTGTTTTTCTCTCACCCGAGGTTGCCTGGAAGAGATTGCTATGTAGCATAAGGCCGCCTATTGTGTGTTTCTCTTTTTTCTGTAATCACTCTGTATTTGTCTTTAAATCGTGTGCAATAAAGATTTTATCTATATACTTATTTCAGGTTCGCAAAATTTGTGACGACTCGATAGGGACTTTGGCGCGTAGTACGCGGCCGAGTAAGGTATCAAATTAAAGGTACTCGAGTCTATTTGTTCCGAAAACTATAAAATATACAAAATGTTAAACATGATGATCACAAACTGCAATTAAAAAGTGTCATTATTTTCGCATAATTTGGAATTTTTCGTCGATCGACGAACCCGAGTATCGGGTTGTAACCGCCCTAGTTATTATTATTATTAGTCTGCTTTTGTTACAAAAATCACAATGTTAAAACCTACTTTAATCTTGTTATTCAAACTATTTATACCAATAAGTTCTTTTAAGGACATTGAAATAATACGTCACAAGATAGCAAAAAATATCTTATCCTAATCCTAACTAATATTATAAATGTGAAAGTGTGTTTGTTTGTCCTTCCTTCACGACCTGACTAAGCAACCAATCGACTTGATTTTTGGCATAGACTTAGTTGAAAGGACTACCAGTAACATAGTCTACTTTTTATGCCAATATTCTCAAGGGCACTGGATCCACGCGGGTGAAACCGCGGGCGGAAGCTAGTTTCTAAATTATTTTTCGGATTGAAATTGAGTAAGTACTTCGAGCGATAACTTCAAAACTTTTACATAAAAAGAACTCTACAATGACCTTTAAAAAAACATAACTAGGTATATAAGCATTAAAAATACAATGCAATTTATCACAACGATCTTAACTTTTTAAGGTTCTTTGTTTGAAAGACGAGGTACGTCTTTAATTTTTTTTCTTAGTGGTCTTCTTTGTTTTTTTAAAGTAATGAGAGCGAACGTTGTCGCTACGGCTTACTTCTTTTAACACAGCAGCATTGTAGTCTTTGTCGAATAATTTCTTACTTTATTACAATAATCATAGTAAGGAAAAATTGCACGTTAAAAATAATTAAAAACTTTATTACATTAACACTATAATTGAATTACTGTTTGTATTTTATGATGTTTGCACTTTTCAATGTTATTAAAAAAAAAGTATAAAATTTTAAATAGAATAATATTGGAAAAAATCAACTCGGCCACAAGTGAATTCGCAGAACTCACTTGTGGCCGAGTTAATGTTTTGAGAAGAAAATATCATTAGTATAACTGTTTGTATTTTTTTTTACTTTTTTAAAACTTAAAGAATTGGATTGGTTGTTTATTCAATCAAACTGCATGGAACAGCTGGTTTTTTGTTATTCGTTGTTGGCTCCATACCTTTTTCTTTTTTTTTTTCGACGGGAAATGCGCCTTATGCATACCCTATCGCTGGTGGGCCATAGGGTTAAGTGGGGCTCTCCTTTGGTAGGCATACCCACTAAAACCCCCCCGGTTTCCGGCTGCATATCGCCAGGACTGTATAAATGTGGGGCCGTTGTTGCAGTCTCCACCACAATCCTGGGCGACCTTTCCCGGCCGAAGTGTTGGCTCCATACCTAGTAAAAGTTGTTCGTATTGATGGATTTTTACTATTATAACTTAAAGGTTTTTTAGAAATATTAAAAACTACACTCTCTATTATAATAAAGCGGCATAAACATTTAAATAAAAATTGTGAAACGTTAAAGTCGCGGGATTTTGTTTTATACATATAAAAAGGGTAGATAGTTATGTAGCTTTGTAGATATAATATTTTAGTCTTGCTTTAGTATACCGTCTGAATTGCAGCGGACTTTAATTAATCTAGATAAGCTAGTGTTTGTGTCTGCGTACAGACAGCAGGAAAAGTGATATTTTTTTTAAGTTTTAATTAATATGTTTTCTATTTTTCGTGTCTCATAAAAAATAAAGTACTTAGTATTAGTCGTCGTATTTCAAAAGACAGATTCTAGTCTAGGCTTAATATAATCAATCACACAGATTTAATCATACAATAATATTTAACTTGTTTGAAGGGACAAGTCCTACTACAACACGACTACACGAGATGAAGTTTACGACATAAAAGCATTAGAATGTCTTGTGTAATTTAATAATGTACTGTAGTTTCGATATAAGTGTGCGAAATTTATTTTAACTTTATAGGTAAGGATATCTCATCATATTAATATAAAGATGTAGGTAGTAGGTATGTATCATGATATTTTAAAAGTATCGTTGCTTTGAAGAGCAGTATATTTCTCAATGCCAAAGCGGAAATAGAAATTTTATCTAGATCTACAAACAGGTTACACCTGAACGAATTCAGTTTTGCATTGAATATAAAGCAATAACTAATGATTTTGCAAAAAATCAAAGTAACTACTACACTTGACTACTACTACATTTGACAGAATATCAAACGAAATGGAATAACGATATCAAACATGAAATAAAAGAAAAATATTGGAAAAAATTAACTCGGCCACAAGTGAATTCTCAGATGGGAATCGAACCCACGACCTTTGGAAATCCGGTCCAATGCTCTATTTAAAATTTATCATAAGTATAAAAATAGCATTGAAAAATGCAAAAAATCTAAAATCATAAATGAAAAAAAGCTTTATTAAAATTTTCTCCATTATGTTACTTATCTAACTTTTGATTTGTTGATTTAAGCAGTACGGCAGTTCAATTCCCGTTCCCGGGGCAATGTCGGGATAAAAGGTATAGAAGTCTATACCTTTTATCCCGATCCCGAGGTATAGAAGTCACTATTTGAAGTCCTTACATAAATTTCATCCTAATATATTCAGTATTTTTTTCGTGAAAGAGTAACAAACAAACAAATAAACAAACAAAAAAAAATACATACTTTCACATTTTTAATGTTAATAGTTGGATAGGGTTTACGAAAAAAGTGTTGTAAGTTAAAGAGCTTTCACCACGACAGTACCTCCATATTTACCCAAAATTTCAGTGGAACGGGATCCTTATCTCTTATCAGCTCAATCAGGAGGATACAGATAGACACGCATAATTCGGTTGTTCAAAATATAACCACAGTTTTATGAGATAAGCCCGGTGAGGTTATAAAGATAAAAGATTTTGACATTTACATGGGAGAGATATTGTTTTTTTTATTACTAGAGTTCGAGCGATTGGAGTGAAAGTAACCAAACTTTGCGATTAGTCTAACCTAACTTTACAAAAAGTGCATTGTATGTTGTATTGCCAATTATTATTATAAAAGTTTTAGACTATTACGTTCGTTTGACAATCAGAATTTATATTGTTTTCGAAGATAAATTTGTATGCTAGAAAATTTATTTGTCCCCCTTTTCCTATGAGCAGGATTTGTATTTATATTGGGTATTAGCCTTCCGCCTGCGACTTCGTCCGCGAGGAGTTAGTATCTTGCGGACTTAGGTTAAGATGTCAGTCTACGTCCATTCTCAGGATTTAAGTTATGTCATACCAAACTTTATTAAAATCGATTCAGCGGTTTACGTTTGAAAAGGAACAGCCACATAGACATACAGTCACTTATATTTATAAAACCTATTAGCATGTCGCGAAGTTTTGAAATTATGTAGATTAAATAATCGCGATCAAAATCGCTATATCTGTTCTACATAATATCTCTGATTTGAATTAAAATAAAAAATAAAAGTTGAATCGTGTCCACTGCGTCGTGCTTCAAAATCAATGCCATTTTTGCAATCAACATCTCATAAAACCCCAATAACGAGCATATCGATTTTAACATTATTTATCCCTTTTTAGGGTTCCGTACCTCAATAGGATAAAACGGAACCCTTATAGGATTACTTCGTTGTCTGTCAAGACCGTTTTTCTCAGGAACGCGTGGAGGTATCAAACTGAAATTTATATCTAATACTCAGGTTTACTGCCCCTTGGAGCTGAGAAAAAAAACTTCTAAGCCAAAGCAATCAAAAGATACAGCCGTTTATGCCGCAAAATTTTGAAACTCGCACGGGAATCAAAACCTACAGGGTAGTTCCCGTGAACTTAGAATCTTGAAATTTGGTACAAAGTAACGTCTTATAGTACAGATGAAGGAAAAAATTGCGAAATCCGTAAATTTTTTGCTACGTCATATAATAAAAAATATTTTGAAACTTTTTAATTTCATTTTGCAATAAAAATACCATAACTATGACTCGATTGTCGTGATGGGTAAACTTTTACTTATATACCTACAGGTTTGTACGGAACCCTCGGTGCGCGAGTCCGACTCGCACTTGGCCGGTTTTTACCCCTTAGGTGTTGATTTCCAGAAAATTACAAATTATATATTTGTTTCTTTGTATTTTATTTCAAACTATTAGCATAATAAAAAAATAAGTAATTTTTACTTTGAAAATAAAGTACTTTTCTTAAACAATTTTATCCCCCTTTTTACCCCTTTGGGGATGGAATTATCAAAGACGCCGAGACAGGTAAATGTTTATTTTTAATCGTCAACCTAAACACAAAATTCAAATATCCTAACTTCTTTTTTACTTACAAACGACTTTCATACAAACTTTCATCGCCTATTTCACTGGAAATGGATGGAATTTCAAAAAAACATTTCTTAGTGGATGCATACACGGTATAAATAAGGTATCTTTGTGCAAAATTTCAAGTTCCTAGGTTCAGTAGTTTGGGCTGTGCGTTGATTTATCAGTCAAATAGGCAGTCAGGACTTTGAATTTTATATATTTCGATAGATGAATACGACGAACTTTTTCTAAACATTTACATTCTATAAAAAGGTAGTTTGTTAAAACAGCTTCTTAGTTTTATAATTTCATATTTCTTAAACTTACACTGAAAAAGTTTAAGGTAAATTTTGCTACAATATACAAATGGTGTTGTTTAAACTGAACTAATAAACAAAGTAAAAAACAGTTTCGAATATCATTGGCTCTGATTTTCATAAAACAAAAACTTTTCTTACATAAATAATTCAATCAAACTTCGAACAAAACGGCAAAGAATTAAAAACTATTTACCAAAGAACTTGAAATTTGATTCAATTTCAAAGGTAATATTTAAATAACTCATAAAGCATTTCGTTGAATATATTTGAATACATTTCATAACCCAGGACCAGGAACTAGTTGGTATGCTGAAAGTTTACACCTCTGACAAACGGTGCAAATTAAATTGTGTGCAACAATCCGTAGGTATGGGAGTTCTAGCGTAAAAGCGATCTCTTTTCTCTCTCTCTCTTATCGTATGAGGATAAGTGCCTATCTCTGGTGTCAAAGTTTATCAAGCTGCCCATAAGGCCTCTGACGAGACATAGGTAATTTAGGAAGACATATTTTCCTAAAATACCTATGTCAGAATCCTCAGTGATTGAGGATTCCGGGAGAGGCTCGCTTCCATCTTCAGCCTTATCAATACTTAACATCAGGGCCCGTATTCACTATGACCACTTACCGATTCCTTGCTCAAACCACGCGAATGTCGTATTTGGTTTCGATATTTTCAAAATGCGTTTTCTCTATGACACTTACAATTTTTTAAGTTATTTTACTTGTTTAATAATTATACAACTTGTGACTTTCATGTACTTGTACAATTATTCTATAATTTGCGAGTATCATGGAGAAAACGACTTTGAAAATGTCAAAACCAAGTACGACATTTGCGTGGTTTGAGCAAGGAATCGCTAAGTGATCATAGTGAATAAGGGCCCAGGTATGATAAGGGCTAAGAGTCTCACCGTCGTACATAAAAAAAAATAAAAAAAGCATACACATTTTACGAAAAAATTTCAGAAAAACACTTGAATTCTAAGAAATAGTGTAACGTCAAAAATACTGTATGAAAGCAATTGGTACATACTAGTTTTACCGACTAACAAAAAACAATGGCTGCATTCTAACGATTTCATAAAAAAAAATATCAACCGATCTACTAATCAATCACTAGGAAGATATGGGTTGACCCATATCTTCTGTCTGTCTGAATGTTATCAGATGACCGCAGCCGGGACCGACGGCTTAACGTGCCCTCCGAAGCACGGATCACTCGGTTATAATGCCACTTTACGGTCACCTTTCCGACACCTGATCGGACAGAGCATTGCTTAACAAACGTGATCGACTACGGTCAGTCTGTAAAGCGGCGCCAGGAGTGCTACATAAAATCGATACCAGCCGTAAACATAAGCATTCATTACATGAAATTAAAAAGAAACATAATACTATCTTTCTACATGAATGAACTTTATTTATTGTAATTGATTGTTTGAATTTGTATTTGTAATTCTATAGATTGTTTGAATTTGCGATTATAATTAATAATTTTCATTTTATCTTTGATTTATAATGATTTTCATTTGAGCTTATTGATTTTTAATTGTTTTTTAAATATGATACTATTATTATATCCCCTGAATTTTTGTTTATATATTGCTGTTGCCTCTTTGTAATTTAATGTAATTTAATTTGCTTTCCTTTTTGATAGGTCTATTAATTTGAATGTCGTGCATACCTATAATTGAAATGCATATATAGATTATTATTTTTTGTCCTTCTTTAATTTGTGAATGCCATGTATGGCTTACCAATTTAGCCTTATTTAAATAAATAAAAAGCTTGCCTCGGATGGGGATGGAACTCAGTATAGCATGAACACCACTATATCACGCGATATGGATATGAGCGGGACAGTGACACGTTATCAAGATATGAATTTCGATAAAAACTGCTCATGCTAAAGTTGCACGATCGCTATAGCACTAGATATACGGGGTGTTAAAAGACCCATATCGAAAACGAAAACCACGAATTCTCCCCATCATTTTTATCATTTTCTTATATTAGGCCAAATCTGAGAACCTGCTAGCTATGGAGTTATTGAGGATCAAAGTCAATATTTATTTTTAAAGATTAACGTTCAATGTCACAAAACCGCAATGAATATCAAAACCAATCAAAGAAACTGGCCGTCCACTTGTACCCTCTAGACAAACGCACACGTTGTTGCCCGCGTTTTTTTTGCGTGCAAAAATAACATCCATTTTTTTTAAATCCATTTTGTCGTTTCCCAGCAATTATTTTCATATATTCTTATTTAGTTTGATGTACAATATATATTAAGGCTTCGGTATGGGTCTTTTAACACCCTGTATATTCTCACATCTTAGCGGGGTAAGCAATAATAATAATAATAATAATAAATTTCATACAGTGACACCAATTATCTAGCCCACGTTAAGTTTCCTGAAGAATTTGTATTATGGATACTAGATAACGGATAAACATACTTATACACTTTTTTTTAATACATATATATTAAACATATAAAACACCCAGACACGACAAATAGACATGTTCATGCACACAAATAATTGTCTTGTCTGGGGATCGAACCCGGGACCTCTGGCGTAGAAGGAGGGTTTAGTACCCCTGCACCAAACAGGTCGTCATGCGCCATTTATATAGCGTGCTATAGCGATGTTTATGCCAGGGCTCTGAAAACGGTGCAAATTAAATTGTGTGCAAAAAGCCGTAGATATGAGAGTTCTAGCGTAAAAGCGATACCAGTCAGACATAAGGATTCATTACATGAATGCTTTCCTCGGTTGGGAATGAAACCCAGGATCCATGTTGCATTTGGACGAAGAATTTTAAAGCTTTTATTTCATCAAACCTGAACCGGACACTGGTGTCCAGAGATCAAAAGAATATCTATCGCGTCTCCATAATACGGGGCCAGAGAGAAGAACTTGTTGTTAGTCCGTCTGGATAGCTACCAACATCCTAACTAAGTCTGACGCCATAACATCAATGTTTTCAGCATTATTGTGTTCTGGAAGTTAGAGACAACATAGCCAGTTCCTCAGTGGTTGAATATTCCAGAAGAGACGCGCTTCCACCGTCCGCCATATCATCATTATTACTTAACATCAGGTATTATATTTCTATATCTATATAATATATATTTCTCATCATAAATACTTATGTATTTATATGTATTTATATCCGTTACCCTAACATCCCATAACACAAGCCTTACAGTGCTTACTTTGGGGCTAGGTAATTGGTGTGAGTGTAAGAAATATTTATTTATTTATTAAAATGTATAGGTATAATACTTGGTGTACAATTGAGATAAGATAGCAGAAATTGATGCCCTAACATTAGTAAAATGATACTATTTACATCAAACGTCTCAAACTACGCTGCTAAATTAAACAAACTAGTTCGAAAAGTTGTGTCTTTATTAAAACGATTTCGTGTTTTTGTGAGAAGCACACCCACGCAATGACGAAGAGAACTGAACCTAATCAAGGGCACTTAAAGTCGAATTTGTTTTGAACAACTTACAGTGAAACTAAGACTGTTGATTTCAAAGTTCTTGCTTCTTGGAGCACATTTTCATGTACTTATCTAACTTAATCGGGGGTTTAAAACGATACGCCCGTTAACTTTATCTCCTTTATTTGGCTATTAAAATGGCTACAGAAATAACGATCTAGATATCTCTTATTTGTTTTCGCAGAAGCTATTGTTTAACTATCTTAAAATAATTCCTATTTTCTATTTCATCCGTCACAAAAAAATATTTAATCAAATTTTGGCCGTCGTCGCCTAAAGATTGGTGCATGACATAATACCTACTATATGTAGTAGCTGATCTAGGTATACTCGTATCTAAAAATCAAAAGTTATTTAATATTATTATTTGGAGAGATGAGGAGCTCTTGGCGCAATGGTTCGCGCGCTCGGCATGCGATTGTTAAGGCTAAGTAACTTTCGCAATGGTCGGTCACGAGATGGGTGACAAAAAATTTACTATCTCGAGCTCCTCCGTGCTTTGGAAGGCACGTTTTGCCGTAGGTCCCGGCTGCATTTGCAGTCGTTAAAACCCACCAATCTGCAGTGGGCCTGCGTGGTGGGACATGGCCCATTATACTTATTTATCCATAAGGAAGGCCAGTGCCCCAGTAATGGGGACATTAAAAATGGCTGATGACAATTTAGAGATACATTGCACACTGACTACAATTCTATTCTTCTATTATTTTCTCTAACAGGTCTCCAGAAAGAAAATTTCAATGCGTGTGAAATAAATACAAATTACCTACTTCATTGGGCATGACATCAAATTCAAAAGTTTGAGAGTAAAAAAACGTAATGAACATTACTCATTTATTCAAACAATTATTTAAAAAAAGGAGGTAAGTAAAAAGAGAATTCCCACTGTCCGCCATTTCGAAGAAATTTACAAAAAAGCGGGTTATTAGTTACCAGTTTTAATACAAAAAAAAAATTGCCATAATTTGGTTAACGTCAGGAGTTCGCAAAAGATTTACAGAATACAGAAAAATTGTAAATGGATTTTTCCAGATTTAATTACTACGACGATTAAAATCTAAATTGTGGGGAAGTATGGGATGAATGAAAAATTAACGATTTCATTTAATCTTCGTTACATTTTGTAGGGATAGCAAGGAAGACTAATTGAAATAAGTATTTCATAAAATACAAAAAAGTGTTTAGAGTAGTGGTTAAAATTAAAATTAAGCCAAGAGTAAGCCTATTTAATGTAAAAAAAAAAACGTCCCTGCCAACAATCAAAATATTAAATATATTTATCTAATTTGTAATTTTGTCACTAAAAAAAGTAAAAACTACTATATTTAGATTTTGCTTCAGCTTTTACAAAACATAAAAGTCAACTAGCGAAAAAAATAGATATTCTTATTATGAATCTCTATCACATAAGAATTGTCTCACTTACATACGTGTGTACTATCATGTTCTTTTTTGGCAAATTATGATAATTTGAAGATCCGAAATGAGGAAAGTGTATTTCCAAACTGACTCGTAAATGTAATAATTATAATACTAGCTTCCGCCAGCGGTTTCACTCGCGTGGTTCCCGTTCCCGTGGGAATATCGACATAAAAAGTTGCCTACTTAGTAACTCTCCGTCCTTTCAACAAACTCTATTTCATTTTTGATTGGTTGCTTAGTGAGGGCGTGAAGGAAGGACAAACACACTTACATATTTATAATATTGATTACGATTATTTGAAATACACTTAAGGTATTTCGAGCTCAAAAGTTCTGTAACAGGAATAGTTGTTGCATTTTCGCTGCATCCCTGGTTGCAATGGCGCTAGAATTATGCACACTGAATGCAATTTATAGGACAGCTGTGAACGCAAACTGTTACTCGTCCGAGTGGTCGAATAAAGTCTGCTTGTTTGAATGCACCTTATTTATATGCACTGAAATTGCATGCCACGAAATAAATGAGTTGTGAGTTATTAGACGAAATGTGTTTTTTGTTTTCCCGACGTTTTGACACCATTTCAGCTGTTGTGTTCACGGGCTGACTTGTGTCATACCGTCATCCAATAAAAATACACCAGCGTTATGCTAACGGTGAAATATATAGTGCACTTAAATCTGTAAAAGTGGTTTTATTTCAATGATGCGTGCGCGAAGAAAGTTAAGATCTAATGAATGTTGTTAGTATCTGATATTTTTTTACACACATTCACGCCATTATGTCTCTTGCGGGATTTGCATCGAAGGTGTCAGCTTGATAGTAAAAATTGTAGACGTTGACGTATTAATGTTGATTAACCCCCTGATTATGTAACTCATTTCTATCAACGTTTGATTGAAGGTGCAGTCACATTGCTGCTTTAGTAAAAATCAATGTGACAACTATCTTATTAAAGCAGTAGTATAACTGCACTTTCAGTCAATTTCAATCAAAATCTGTAAGCAACAGAGTTAGATAATCAACTAGCAGATATGTTGTGTGTGTATAGCAATCTGCATTAAGTTACCTCGATTGTATGAAAATCGACTAGTATCGTTAATTATGAGACCGACCACCACTGTATATGTGTAAGTTTAATTTCCTCTGCGAAATCTAATTACAGTACAGCTGTGCAATGACAAAATGCTCATTTCGAGCTGCTATCATTAAGTACGGTGTGTAATTGACACAGCGAAGTGGGTCAGGCCAAGCTACGTTGCATAAAGACGTACAGTACAGGGACATAAATGCACTTTATGGGGTCACTATGGACACAGTATAAAGATACGTACAGTCACAGACCTAATCGAGTTAGACGTAAAAAGCGATTAAAACTGTATGAGAACATAGCGTGTTGAATTTTTCGTACCTACGAAGACATCAAGAGTGAGATTTAGTGATGTGTGCACATTAACCATTTTCGTTTCTGAGTGACCCGTGTTTTCATGGCAATGGTCTCAAATGGACTGACTTAGGTCGTAAAGCTTTGACCGTGGACCAAACTTAACTCAAGGTACACTTTTACCGTATATCTCGATATAGGTCTGTGCGTACAGTATTTTATCTTCCTAGAAAAGGTCCGTTCGCGAGTAATACCTGACGAGCCTCGTCTCAGCGAGAGCTCAGCAAGCGCGTCAGTCTCGAATGTCAGTGACGGTGCAGTGACGAACGCAGGCCGTGAAAGTTTTGTACACAGTAAGCGTGTGATGGATAATCTAATGTTGGCGGGCAGCTCGATCGCGTATTGCGTACCGCGAGGCTTCAAAAATATTTATTTTTGTTTTATCAAGAAACAGTCTAAGACAAAATACTGTATGTTTCTTTAAGCTGTGCTATGGATGTGTGGTTCTATAGCGTTAAATAATGAGGCTGGTTCCCTTCTGTTGAATCGCGGTTTTTAATAGTTCCCATATTGAAATGAAATCTATTGCGTTAAATTATGAGGTGGGATTCAATTATTGTCTATGTTCAGCAGTATACGATAATGAGTTGGTTGGTGATACAGAAGCTGGATCATTTCTGTGAAATCGCTTTTTTTATATAAGCTAAGCGAAAGAAGCACAGATCACAGAAAAGAGAACGGAAGAAGTTTTGGCTGTCATGCGATGCCACCCTTTGCGCGAAATACAGAAGGCAGTCATACATTTCCCGTCGTACGATTTTGAATTTCTTCACGTTTTCATTGCAACATGCCTTTTTTATGACACTTTATGCAGAACTAAATAAATACGTAACATGCTTTTTCTCTTTCTGGTGTTATAATTATGAATAGCCATTAAAATGATAAATTTTTTTGTTCTCCTTACATACAAAACACAGGTACAAATTTATAAAAGATTATAAACAGCAGATATATATATGTGAGGGGCTGGTATTTGATATGAGCTAAAATACATACATACTCATAAAAGGTACCTTCAGTATATTACTCCATCGAATCTAGAAATATATTTCGAAAGAATCTTATACAAAGTTCATACATGACTCGTTAATGGAACACCGAAATTCTAAAACAAATGAATGGCAAAGTCTCGAAAACACGTTTTTCGTTTTAGATAAAAATAAAATATTCCGCAAAAGAAAGATAACAAGAATTCCTTCGCGTAACTTAAGGCGAAGACAATGAGTATGATTAAAAAGTTAAGAACCATGGTGATGTATAATGGAAACGTACGAAATACATTTTTAGAACTTTATTTTTTTTAAAGAGGATTGGCCCAATTTATTTTATTTGTATTCTTGCTTTTGAAAATAGGTCGTGGTTTTGTTTTACTAGTATTGGTGGTATTATATTTAAATTTTAAGTCTAATGTTTATTGTTTGGCTGGTGTCTTGGCGGAGCCAGAGCCGCCTGAAAATCAGCCTCACATTTATGTGCAGAACCTGAGGTCGAATTCAATTTCGACTAATATGTTGTTTTTGTTGTTATTTTGTTTTTTATTTATTTTACGTAAGTACTATTTTAGCCAAATAAATGTCTTTCTTTCTTTCTATTCTATAAATAGTCTGTGGTTTTAACATCAACTGTGACAAAAAAATCACGTGATAATGGCTAGGTTTTATTTGCATTTACAATGCTATTTTTATGACATTAGTTTTTATACTAGACACTAGAAAAATTAACTAGTCTCCATATCGCTCAGACAGGACTCGAACACGTCACCTTTGGGAGTCCGGCCGGACGGCTTATTTTTTGTGTGAGGCAAGGGTCAGCTAGTTTTTTATTCAAAGAAAGATAATGATTTCCCAAATAAAAAAAATTCCTGATCAAAAATGTAAGAATATGTTCAATATTTCAGCTGCTAATACTAAAAATAATCAAACAGCTTTTGTTAGACGTTTAATTAAAATTATAAGCAAATGCGTACCTTCGTCATTTCTTGAATAATTAAATTTTCTACTTGTACCCAAATAATTCCTTTCGGTCTTAACTAAGGACGCACAAATGAAATTCCCTTTTAACTTCCGTTTTTCATGAATCTGTTAAGACTTCGTTATGATTTAATGAGTCCTATTTTAATGTAAGTACTAGTTTCATGAGAATAATGTTGGAGAATTTTGTTTTAATAACTTGTATCTTTATCAATAAATGAGCTAAAGATATTATTTTCATTTTTGCGTTTTTAAGTCGTCGTCGAGGGTTCACTTCCCAGAGGACACTGATATGTGATTAATGATTAATACAGGGTGTTAAAAGACCCATAACGAAAACGAAAACCACGTATTCTTCCCATCGTTACTATTATTTAATTGTATGAAGCCAAGCCTGGGAAACTGATAGTAAAGGAGTTATTGAGGATTGAAGTCATTATTTTTGTTAAATCGGGTAAAGTGCAATGAATATCAAAACAACTCAATGATACGGGGCACTTTCACCTACTCGTACACTATAGACACACGTAAATGTTGTTGCATGCGTTCCATTGCGTGTAAAAATTAACACCTATTTTTTTTTACTAAAAATAAAAGTCGTTTCCCAGCCATTATTTTTCATAATCTTATTAAGTTTGATGTATACTACGTATATATCACGGGTTCGGTATGGGTCTTTTAACACCCTGTATATGTAGGTTAATTATGCTTGTTGATATACTTCATAAAATTAGTGCCTTTTTTACGTCTTAAGAGTTTTTGGTATAGAATTTTATTACGAATATAATTTTCATCTTGGATTCGTAGTCAAATCTAAAAAAATGTGGCCCGTTGGTGTTGTAAGTACCTAATGATCATCCTTATTTAAGTGGGAGTGCACTAAATATGTATAGACTAGGGGACGTGAGTTTATTATTGAAAAAGATTCAAGTTTAATTATTTACCTATTCATAATTTAATTATTTAGAAATTACGAAACTTCTCGGGAATACATATGCAAATGAACAGTACGCCCGAAAATTCCAGTTGTCTGTAAAGAAAAACCAGTTCATTATTATGTTATGAACATATTTTCTGCTTAATTCTAGATTATATAAAGACTAGAATATCATTAATTAAACCGAGTTCTTAGCTTTTATATCCTTAATCAAGGCAAAGAAAGCTGTATTTTCTTGTTATTAATCTTCCCCGATACTCACAGCAACACTGACGATTCTAGATTTATTTTTTTACGACTCCCTCGTGTATGGCAGTTCATTTTATATATAAAAGCGATTCCAATCCCAGACGAGTTGTTTGTTGGGATAAACAAGATTCTTCTCAATATAATATTTAATATATATACACAAAAAACAATCTTTGTATGTTTATCCTCTATGTGGTCCACAACCATAGGACACTTGGTTGGTTGTTCTGGCGCTGTACGTGAAGGTTTCTGGTTAAAAAAAATCTTTATACTTCACGTGGCATTGCAACGCATGCCGGGTACAGCTAGTCCTAATCCTAACTATCCTAACCTCTATATAATATTATAAATGCGAAAGTATGTTTGTTCGTCCTATCTTCACGCCCTAACTAAGCATCATATCGACTTGATTTTTGCCATAAAGTTAGTTGAAAAGACTGAGAGTAGCATACTTTTTAACCCGATATTCCTACGGGAACGTGAACCACGCTGGTGAAACCGCGGGCGGAAGCTAGTATAAAATAAACAAAAAACACGATGCCAACTAGAAGTTAATATACGTATGAACCTTTTTTTACATTAACTCAAGTTTCTGGAAAGATACTAGAAATATGCTCAAAACACTTAAGTATATAAAACAATAAAATAATTACATTATCTATTTTGGTAAAAAATGTTTCTTCTTTGTTGGCTTCCAAGTGCATTTAATAAGGCTTTTGGTGCAAAAACTTTATCAGGAACTAGTCTAATGTCGCCCTGACGGGATTCGAACCCGCATCCTTGGGAGTCCGGCCCAATGCACTAACCAATTATGCTACAGAAACCTATGAGAACACGTCGAATTTTTCTAGTATATTCACCGTTCTACGGTGTTGGCCACCGTCGCTTCATCAATGAGAGAAATATCCTCGCATTCGAAAGAAATTGGTTAGTGCATTGGGCCGGACTCCCAAGGATGCGGGTTCGCATCCCGTCAGGGCGACATGAGACTAGTTGCTTTTTTATAGTATATTTTCTTGTTTAATATTTATCACATAAAAATAGCATTGTAAAATGCAAAATTAAAAAGTTATAATATTTGTTTAATTCGAAGAACCTCCCTACATCTGTATCTCCGAGTACATATAACCCGTCCGTCTTCAAAGCAAGGATGCATGGGCACCTTTTGGGATAGCTCACTCCACCGTGGATCCTGTCTTGGCCCCCGGGCTTAATCCTACTTTTATGCTACTAATCATACTCTATTAAAAATGTGAATTTTGTTTGTTTGATCGTTTATTTGTTTGTTTATTACTCTTTCACGCAAAAACTACTGAACGGATTTGGATGAAATTTTTGTGTATGGACTTCAAATAGAGGACTAACGCATGGGCTACTTTTTATCCCGATATTCCCACGGGAACGGAAACCATGTGGGTGACAACGCAGGCGACCGCTAATTGGAAAAAAAAATTGAAATACTACGAGATAAAGTAGAGTGCTCCAGGTTTCTAAAAACGTCTTGATCAGCTGTTGAATGTACCTTTTTTTTTTCTTACCAGGGGGAAATGCCCGCGCATACCTCCCTGTCCGGGAAGACAGGTAGGTTATGTGACTGTTGACTGTACCTACAAAAGTACTAAAGTTTCTAATGCCGATTTGTCTTTAATTACCAGAAACTGAGAAGTTGCGAGAGCAATCCGCATCCCTAGCCAATTGATCGCGCAAAGGAATTTCTGTTTAATTCCACGGCTTCCTCCGTGTCGGCGTCGTCTACACTCTGTGGCACAATGACACCTGACAGGGTTGACACCTTCAAGTTCATAGATTTTTTTTTTATTTATTTAAATGGAAACATGCAGTAATAAAATGCAGCATTAAATAACAAGAGGGAGTTTAATATTAATGCCGTTTTAATTATAGACAGCAAAATACGAAAGTACCAAGATTTCCAAGTTTTTCATTAGTAGTAGAATTATTTGTTTGGCTTTTATCAGAAATATGTGCAGGGGCAGATGTGGGGCCATATTTTAGTTAACAAAACCTCCACAAACAGTTTCACTTGCAGGTTTATAATGAAAATGTAGAGCAATAAAGGCAATAAAGGCAATAAAGCCCTATCTCTCACCCTTTCTTTTTTTTCAGTACCGTGGTACCTACTTAATCAATTCTTCTTATCTTTTTTTTTTTTCTTTTCTTCGTCAAACGTCTCATTTCTTTACCATACATACAATAAAAAGGAACAAAAAAATAAACCGCCTTTTTTTCAACAGCTCAGCCCTACCGAAATGACGAAGGTGGAGATGGCTTCGGTCTCCAGAATGTAGGTCAGACTCAGGCCCCCTAGCCCCACGACATTCAACACTTAACAGCCAATTTCGGATTCGGTTCGGTTCTTTTAATGAAAACACAACGTATAAACTGTTTAATAATAATAATTAATAAATATTTCCATACAATCACACCAATTATCTAGCCCACGTTAAGTATCATGAAGAACTTGTGTTATGGATACTAGATAACGGATAAACATACTTATATACTTTTTTTTTTTTGTAAATACATACATAATATACATATTAAACACCCAGACCAAGACAAATAGACATGTTCATGCACACAAATATTTGTCTTGTCCGGGGATCGAACCCGGGACCTCTGGCGCAGAAGGTGGGGTTAGTACCCCTGCGCCAAACAGGTCGTTAAATTTTAGGTATAAAATGCTATTTATAAAGTAAATATGGAAACGGGGGGCTCCGCCCGTACGTGTCGTATTAACCGCCTCTGTGCTCTAGTGGTAACAACCACCGGTATCGGCACCCCGACCACCTAACGGTATAGCTTGAGCTATAGCTATAGTTTTCGATTTTTCAAACCCCCTACAAAGGCTCTCGATGACGCTATCACTTTCATACTAAAAATGCAATTGTGAATCCAATAGACAAATAGAAATATGTAAGAATTAGACAAAAACCCTATCGTTGAAGGATTTTATGACACTGTCAAGTTTGATAGCTATAGCGATAGCACAAGCTTTACCGTGAGGCGTTTCGGGTGCTGATCTGGAGATCCAGAGGTCCCGGGTTGAATTCTCGGTGCGGTGGTATATATTGTATTCGGTTTGGTTGGTTGTAGAACTTGTAGTAAGTCTGCCTGGTTCAACTCATCTAATGGCCTGCGCAGACGACGGACATTGCAGGACTTTTTGTCCGCGACACGACCTTATTACTAAGAACATAAAGTTGAATAAATAACGAGGACTATCGCGTACTTTTCGCGGACATACGCGGTCTAAGTTGAATCTTATTTGGTTAACAATAAAGACGTGTCGCGGACAAAAAGTCCTCCGTTATCCGTCGTCTGCGCTAGCTCTAAGTCTGACACCATAACAACAGTGTTTTCAGCAGTGTTTTCCTCAGTGGTTCAGAGTTCCTCTAGAGCCTTACCAATACTTGACAACAGTTATGACGAGAATGAAGATAACATGCTTAACCTGAAAGCTAAGCGTTTCTCCGTTGTTTATAAAAAAAAATGTGCCTAATACAAATTAAATATTTTGCTTTATGTTTTATACTTTTTCTAGAGAAATCGTTTCCCAAGTTTTTTGACGTTTGTAAGAAATTAACTGTTTGGGGTTAGCCGCTTTTTAGACATAGGACGGCAGCATTACCCTACATCCAATAAAAAGGAACAAAATTATAAACCGCCCTTTTTTCAACAGCACAGCCACCGAAATGACGATGGTGGGAATGGCTTCGGGCTCATAATGTAGGTCAGACTCAGACCCCCTAGTCCCACGACATTCAACACTTAACAGCCAATTTCTGATTCGGATTGCTGCCATGAAACGTCTGACAAAACTAAGATCTGTACCCCTCGTACGAGTTGAAATAAAGTGTCAAAGTCATCGAAAAATTTCGGATGGACTGCTCATGACAGTAAAGCAATATATTGTTATGAAACTTCTTTAGCTTTTGAAAACGACTAAAGTTTTATCCGTTATTTGCTTTATGTGTAGTATATAAGTTTTAATTAAGAGCTGTGGGTTTTGAAATAAATAAATAAATAGTTTACTAAACTCGTACATGGTACTGCACCCTACAATTTTGTCTTAAAGGATAAACTGAATATTTCTTTTTTTTTGTCAAAAATAACTGTCACCTCTTCCGTTTATACTTCCGTACATGGAAGACGTTTTGTACCTATTTTCATAAATAAATCTATAATAAATTATAGAGCGATTGCGCTTAAATAAAACCACAAAACCTAACATTGAAATTCGTACTATTAAGACTAGAACTTGCTTTACCTCAGGTGATTATATGAAAAAAGGCACAACAAAGATTTCATGTTGTGAGACCACGGGCCCACTGGCGGTCTTCTTCTTATCGAGTGAGGATTAGTGGCCACCTCTGGTGACAGAGTTTATCAAGGCCTCAGACTTGGCTTAATGACTGTAATCAAATGACAACAGACCGACCGACGGCTTAACATGCCCTCCGAAGCACGGAAGCGCTCAGTTATAATGTCACTTTACGGTCACCCCATCCAACACCTGACCGGGCCGAAACTGCTTAACGAACGTGATCGAATACGATCAATCTGTCAAGCGCGGCCATGAGCGCTATAGTGATACATTATGAATTAGCCGTTTCTTATCAAAGTTCAAGTCAAACTTAGACAGGGTGATACCATTTTTTAAATACGAAAGTACAATCATTTCGGTGTAACGTAAATTCGACGAAAAGTGGGACACCGGAAAAAAGCGGGTATTGTTTGGTGCATTGTAGCCTAGGGACTAATAAATTGTAGTCTACAGACACGCAACCCGAAAGCCAGTCGCAAAAATAGCCAAACACGGTAAAGGCGTTATGTATAAAAATCTAAGTAAATAAAGTCAAATTTCTTTTAGTACCATATTCACGCGAAGTTGAGATATTTAAGCTCTACTTATATTATTTATACATTTAAAACTTAATACTTACATAAATTTATTATCAAATCATTCAGAATTGGATGACAAGCACCTGAAATTAATACCATACAGTAAATTTCTCTCGATAGGTATTTGTAAGTTTTTTATTTCATTAATTACTAGCGGCTGCTCGCGGTTTCACCTACGTGGTTCCCGTTCCCGTGGGAATATCGGGATAAAAAGTATCCTATGTTCATAACCAGGCTATATACTATCTGTACCAAATTTCCACTTAATCCATTTATTCCTTTCGGAGCCTATTCTATGTAAACAAATAATAACCTACGAAATTTGGGAAGGTATTGAAGTTAGTGTTTACACCCCACATTGTTACCATAGATAAATTATTGTCTCTAGTCTATACATTCAATGCTTCCGGTTTCTTTATACTTACTTGTTCCCCTACAACTTGTACGTCATGTTTTCGTGTCGTAATTATCAAATAATCCATTTTAATCATTGTTCTTTATAACCAAAAGTTGACTAAAGATGTTGTATAGATATCGTGTGGGATATTGAAGAAAACCGGCTGGATTTGTGGATTTCATTTAATCTCCATGTACGTAAGTGAACCTATATTCTAGGCACTACGCTATTACTTTGCCAATAGAAGGCTTATGCTCCGGCTACACGCTCTGTCTTGCCTGAACGTATACCTGCACAAACCGGTTTGCGCAGGCAACATGGTGCGTGTAGCCGGGAAAATCCGCTACGTCTTAACTGCGCAAACCGGTTTGTGCAGGCATGCTCTCAGGTAAAACGGTGTGTGTAGCTGGGACATTAGAGCCTACGCACACGAGACGTCGTAGTTTTTATCGGCCATGTCCACGCTTGATGCTTATTGTCAGGCCGGACGGCCAAGTTATACTGACCATACCTACTGAAACATAGGTCAGGGGCTTATTCGATGAACATAATATTTTGTGTGTATGCGGAGTTGCAAGGGGGGTGGATGGGCTTGAAATTATTTTGGAGTTTCATCGGACCACACGTGTCATGGGGTCCGACTGTAAAAATTCCTTTACTGTTTGTATTGATATATTTATGAGAAAACCTTTTTTACGGATAATGCTTAGCCTTCATCGTATGTACCTGAAGTTCGTAATGTCCTGATTATGAAAAAGTTCTACAACCAACCAAACTGAATACAGTACTGGGAATCGAACCTAGGACCTTTGGATTTAATACCATAGTGTTAATTCTAGACCTAGAGACACTTTAAATAAAATAAAATTTTATTGCCTTCACCAAAATACCGAGAAAGCCTTTCTTTCCGAAACACGTAGGAGTTTGAGATGGCTAACTTACCCATCCATTAGCCGACCTACCAAAAGTTGCCGCTACAATCGTAATCTAGACGCGTTACCAACGTTATAGCTTCGAAAAAATAGAAATAAACGATAATAAACGAATTAGAATCTTTCACTAATCAAATCACACAAAATAAAAGCCTTTTAGGCCAGTAATAAATAATTATCTAACACCTAATAAACAGATAAGCCACGACAAAAAATCTAGCTTACATTAAGCCAAAATTGCCAATCCATTTTCATCCTTAACTCTTAGATGTTAAATCATAAATAGGCTCGGTGTGACTCTAGAAAATGGGTCAGACATCAGACAGGATCTCACACCATTTGCGGCTTAGCAGCCTCTCCGCTAGGGTTGCCAGGTATCCGGATAAAGCCGGACAGAGTTTTTTTGGATGCAACAAGGCCTTTTTTTCGTTTTCATGTGATTATTATGAGTTTATGCTTTATTCATATTAATAAATCGAAAATATTGAGTTTTATGATATACAAGCGGCCGCGCGTGGTTCCCGTTCCCGTGGGAATATCGGGATAAAAAGTATCTTATGTTCATAACCAGCTATCTACTGTGTACCAAATTTCATCCAAATTCATTTAGTAGTTTTTGTGTTTATTCGTTGCAAACAAACAAACAATAATTTTTTTCCTCTTTATAACATTAAGTATAGACTAGCGGCCGCCCGCGGTTTCGCCCATGTGGGAATGTCGGGATAAAAGTATCCTATGCTTTAATCCAGGCTACCTACTATATGTGTGCCAAATTTCTATATGCTTAATTAGTTATACAAACAAATCCTTTATGTATAGGGTGTCCATCATTGTCCAGTGCTACAATAAAAAATAAAAAGAGAGTATACCGACCTTCTTGGCTTTTTCCCGCGTTATGAAAAAAGTTGTGATTTTTCAGTGTGTGATTTTTCGTTACCTATTTTGTAATTAGTGATTGAGTGAGTAAAAATACGAATTAAATAAATGTGAGTGTTTTAATTAACCATTTGGACCTTACGAGCCGGATAAACTGTAAGTAAAGTGCAGGCATTAAACAAAAGTGCAAATAATTTATGTGAAAAACATTTTAGCATTTTCGGGTAAAAAAATTACATAGACTTATAAAACTTCGAATGTTAAAAAGGACTTAGCTATTTTTCAGTGAAAAGGACATAGTTTAAATTAAAAGTTTCAACTTATACATTTTATCAGTGATTTAAGACTTGCATTTTTTTTGTTGTTTGAACTGTTGTGGAATACTTTGCTATAATTATCATACATAATGGCGGATAAAATTGCGAAACAACATGTTACTATAATGACTCAAAATTCATCTAAGATAGAAAAATTACTTGTAAATTCGAAAAAATGTGCTAAAGATAAACGAACAAGAGGGTTTTTAGACACACGTATGGAAGCATTACAAGATTATTGGGATTGTTACACAAAGAGTTACAATATTCTTATGGAGTCATTTGACATTAAAATTTTAAAAACAGAATACCATTTTGATATTGAAGATAATTTTGGAAGTACTGAGGAAAATTACATGGAATTAAAAACTTGGATTAAGGATTTATTTTATGAAATTAAACAAACCAAAAGTGAAATTTTAAGACCTGAAACCAACTTAGATTTGATTCCCAAACTGAGACCAAAACTTCCTTCAATAACAATACCACAATTTTCTGGTGATTACAATCAGTGGATGAGCTTTAAAGATTTGTTTCTTTCTTTAATACACTCTGACAAACACTTGTCCAAAATTGAAAAACATCATTATTTAAAATCAAGTTTAACTGGAGAAGCTGAGCAATTGCTTAAAAATTACTCCCTAACGGAAGACAATTACGATGACGCTTGGAAGACACTGAATGAGAGATATGAAAATAAGAGAGTGATTGTGAATAACTTGCTAAATCGTTTTTTATCTCAGAAAAAGCTCACCACGGAATCTGCAAAGGGTATCAAGGAATTGTTAGACACCACAAGCCAAAGTCTCACGTCTTTAACAAACTTGAAGGTTGATACTTGGAATGCAATAGTTGTTCACATCCTGGTTTCAAAGTTAGACATAGAATCCCACAAACTTTGGGAACAGTCATTAGAAAATTCGACAAGTATTCCTTCTTTCGATGAACTTAGCTCCTTCCTTGAGAAACGATTCCGAACAATGGAAATGGTTAATCTATCACAACCCCGAGAAGTATACAAAAAAGACACACCAAAGTCTGTTCAACAACCACCGAGAACAACTACGGTTAAAAGTTTTGCAACCAAAATTGACTGCACTTGTACTTACTGCTCACAAAATCACTGTAAAGATTTTGCTACACTAAGCGTAACTGAACGACAGAACTTCATCAAAAACAATAACATATGTTTTAACTGCCTCGTTAAAGGTCACTCCGTATCGAATTGTAGGCAAAGTACAACCTGCAAAAAATGTGGACGTCGACATCACACGTTACTTCATTTTACAACCTTTGCGAAGACCAACACTACTGTTGAAGCTGAAAAGGATAATAGCACATCACAGTTAAATGAACATGTACCCAATACGTCTTGCAACCTCAGCGTGAACCTGAAAGCAGAAATAAATGATGATTTAGTTATTTTAGCTACAGCTGAGATAAGAATTGCGTCCAAAAACAATGGTACTTACACATTGAGAGCTCTTGTCGACCAGGGCTCCCAAGGATCTTTTATAACTGAAGCAGCCTCACAACTATTGAAACTTGATCGGACGTCTGTTGTTGGCAAAATCTCTGGAATATCAAACTCATCAGTGGTCACTACAAAATCGATGGTTACACTAAAAATACAGTCCACAAACAGCGAAGAATTTGAAGTAAACGCATATGTACTTAAGAAACTCACCTCATTGTTGCCTTCACGTGATTTTCCACAAGATACTTGGCCTTCTTCAATGCAGTTGGATCTTGCTGATCCAAACTTTCACAAGCCAGGATCTATCGACGTTTTACTTGGTGCTGACGTGCATGCTTACATAATATTAGAAGGTGTACACAAATACAATTCTCTTATAGCACTCAACTCTCGCCTTGGTTGGCTTATTTCGGGCAGAGTTTCACAAACTGATACTGCAGCCCAAGAACACAATATGGTTGTAACTCACAATAAAGTTGATGCAGATCAGTTACTCAGACGATTCTGGGAAATTGAAGAGAACTTACCTCACAAAAAACCAATGACGGATCTAGAATCACAATGTGAGGAACACTATAAAACTACAAACACACGCGATGATAACGGACGTTACATTGTGCGTTTACCGTTCAAAATTGATCCTCCTTCAAGCCTCGGCGACGTCAAACCGCTTGCCATTAGTCGCTTACAACAAATGGAGAAACGTTTTGAACGTAAACCTGAATTTAAAGAAGAATATCACAAGTTTATGAAAGAGTACGAGACACAAAACCATATGATGTTAGTACCTGAAAATGAAAGAAATACACAAAGACTTCATTACTTACCTCACCATGCAGTTCTTAGGCCGACGAGTCTAAGCACGAAGTTACGAGTAGTCTTCGACGGAAGTGCTGCTCCTGAAAAAGGAAATTCACTAAATGATGAATTATTAATTGGTTATCCTCTACAACAAGACATCAGAGATTTAATTATCAGATGGAGACAACATAAGTTTTGTTTAGTTGCCGACATACAAAAAATGTACCGACAAATCTTAGTGTCTAAAGAGGATGTTGATTACCAGAGGATATTATGGCGAGAATCTCCAACTCAACCTATACAAGAATATAAACTACTTACCGTTACATATGGAACATCTTGTGCCCCATTTTTAGCTATTCGCACACTTCATCAACTTGCTGATGATGAAAAGAACGACTTTCCCACTGAATCAGATATCTTGAAGAATGGGATGTATATGGATGATTTGATGACTGGTGCGTCCAACGAAGATGGTGCTGTGATCCTGCAAAAAAGACTTACGGAACTGTTAGGTCGCGGTGGTTTTCTTTTACACAAATGGGCATCGAATAGTAAATTAGTATTGTCACAAATTCCTGATAATGATAAAGATTCTCAAAATGTGGTTAATATAAAAGTTGAAGATACAGTTAAAACTTTAGGTATCACTTGGAATTCAGAAACCGATAAGTTTGAGCTGAATTTGAATTTGATTTGTTCTAATAGTAATAATCTTACTAAACGAAATGTATTGTCCAGTATTGCAAAGACCTTTGACCCTCTAGGTTGGCTAACACCAGGAGTTATACTACTCAAAATATTTATGCAAAAATTGTGGTTAGTTGGCTTAGACTGGGACGACGATCTACCTGATGATTTGAGAAATGAATGGCTCACTTACCTTAATAATTTTAGTCACACAGAAGCCATTCAGTTCCCGCGATGGCTGGGAGTTTCTGATAGCACAACTAAACTGGAACTGCATGGATTCAGTGATGCTTCTTGTGCTGCCTACGGAGCAGTGGTATATGTCAGAGTTTGGAACGATGACGATGTTAAAGTGTATCTTGTGATAGCCAAATCTAAAGTGGCTCCGGTAAAACAAATTTCTCTTCCACGTCTCGAACTCTGTGGTGCAGTGCTCGTAGCTAAATTGCTTTCTCATGTTAAAACTATACTCAATGTACCGAATCAAAATGTTCACGCATGGACAGATTCAACCATAGTTCTGGCATGGCTTCGTAAAACACCAAGTACTTGGACAACATTTGTCGCAAACCGAACTTCGGAGATATTGACACTCACAAATAGTACTCAATGGCGTCACATTAGTTCGGTAAATAATCCAGCCGATCTAGCATCCCGTGGTGTATACCTAACGGACTTACAGCAGTCGGAACTATGGTGGAATGGCCCACAGTTTTTGCAAAATCCAGACCCAATTATCAATTTTGATAATGTTGTCCCTGTAACAGATTTGGAAATGAAGACTAAAACTCAAATACAAGCAAATGTTAATATTTTGCAAAATGACGATGCTATTTTTTACTTGAAACGATTCTCAACACTCTCAAAATTGATACGAGTGACGGCTTATTGTTTAAGATTTATCAAACTATGCAAAACAAAATTACTTAAAACACCTATCAGTGAGCCAGTTTACCTAACATCGTCTGAGCTTAATGATGCATTAAACAGATGTGTTAAGATGTCACAATCCATTTCGTTTACAGACGAAATCAGTAATTTATCACGAGGTGATCGAGTTCGACGTTCGAGTAGATTACATGTACTTAATCCATATCTTGACAATAATGGTGTTGTTCGTGTCGGTGGTCGACTTGCTAATGCGGAGATTTCAGATGCAATGAGAAACCCGATTGCCTTAAGTAATGACTGTAGCTTTTCTAAGCTAATTGTCTTAAACGCACATTTGAAAACTCTGCATGGAGGACACCAACTGACTTTAAATGTCATAAGACAAAAATTTTGGATTATTAGAGCTAAAAATATTGTTAAATCAATAATCACCAAATGTATACCATGTTTCACCCAAAGGGCTAATCCATCTGTGCCATTTATGGCCGACCTTCCCAAATTTCGTGTTACACCAAGTCGTCCATTCCTAACTAGTGGTGTGGATTTCGCAGGCCCGCTTACAATCAAATTGTATCCTGGTAGATGTAAAAGGTACTGTAAAGTTTATGTTTGTTTATTTATATGCACAGTCACAAAAGCCATTCACCTGGAGTTAGTTACGGACCTCACTTCAGCTGCGTTTGTTGCCGCTTATAAACGCTTCACTTCTCGCCGTGGTCACTGCAAAGAAATTTGGAGTGATCGTGGAACGAACTTTGTCGGTGCGTCACGTGAGCTAGACCTTGCTTTCAATGATTGTAAATCTCAACTTGTTTTTGAAATTGCCGAACTCCTGGCTAATGATCAAACTCACTGGAATTTTATTCCCCCTAGTGCCCCTCACTTCGGAGGCCTTTGGGAATCTGGAGTTAAAAGTGTAAAGGGACACCTAAAACGAGTAATTGGACAAACATTGCTTACCTATGAAGAGCTGTCTACGCTTTTAACACAAGTTGAAGCTTGTGTTAACTCACGTCCACTTACTCCAATACATTCTAATCTTGATGAACCTCCGTTAACACCTGCTCATTTCCTCATAGGAGAGCCTATAATTGGTGTACCAGAACCGTCGTTAATTAACGCTAATCTTAGCCCCTTAAATCGATGGCACTTAATTCAACGTATGGTGCAATCTTTATGGCAGCGATGGCAGCATGAATACCTCACAACCCTGCAACACCGTTATAAGTGGAATAAAGATCAACCAGAACCTGCTATAGGCACTATAGTATTAGTAAAAGATGACAGGCTTCCTCCTGGGAAATGGCTTTTAGGGCGAATCATCCAGAAACACCCAGGTGCAGATGGAGTAACAAGAGTGGTCTCCTTACAATATAAGGATAGAGTATTTAAAAGACCAATTTCAAAATTGTGTCGTCTGCCTCTGGCTGAGTCTGAATCTGTTCCGAATTCACTTTAATCTTAGCTTTTAATAGTTGAGTATGTTTTCTTTAAGTTAGTTTATTTTACACATGATTTTGAAGGACTGTAATCGTCCTTGGGCGGCGTTATGTCCAGTGCTACAATAAAAAATAAAAAGAGAGTATACCGACCTTCTTGGCTTTTTCCCGCGTTATGAAAAAAGTTGTGATTTTTCAGTGTGTGATTTTTCGTTACCTATTTTGTAATTAGTGATTGAGTGAAAAATACGAATTAAATAAATGTGAGTGTTTTAATTAACCAATCATTCTCATTCTAATGTTCGGCTAAGCCAGCAGGTCTATCTGGCTATTCGGTTTTAAGACCTGGCAACCCTACTTTCCGCTGAGTCAAGCTCATTCCGAAATTATCCGAAATCAGCCGACTTGAGACGAGATCTATCCTTATCACTAGCGCAAACGTAAGATAACTTATCGCTTCATTAAAAAACAATCTTTTCCGAGAAAAGAAGTTTCGTAATAATTATAAATAACTAGCCCGCGACTTTGCATATTTATCGGAATCCACATAAAATGTTTGCAACTTTTAGTATACAATGATTTGTGTCCTTCGCTAATTTGAATGAGAAAGAAGTTCTTTTTCCTTATTATGAAAGAAAGAAAGAAAGAAAAAAAAACATTTATTAGCCACATACACACAGAAGATACACACACACACACAACAATACAAGGAGCTACAATTCAGAAGTTACAATATTAAAACAATAGAAGAAAAACAAATTAATGCGTGCAGGGCCAATAAATACCCCGTCTCAGCATAATGCTACTGAGCCACTAATAGATGTGCAAAGTGACCCAGTAGCGCTGTTATTCTGACGGGGTTATATTATAACAAAGGACACAGGCAGTCAAAAACAAGTAAAATAACAATAGATAAATAAAAAAATATAAAGCAATAAAATGTGTAAATATAAAAAGTCCTACCAAGTACATAAATAAAAATATAATATTATGGCATTATATGCACTGTTGTTTGCCGGTGACCCGGACAAACGACAGTCGTTGATTGGTTGGCAGACGGGACAGATTGACAGACTTATAAAATGTCAATGTCATCGCCTCCACCTACTATGGGGTGGCTCTTGAACCCAATCAAGCCCAGGGGCTGAAACAGGATCCACGATGGAGCGAGCTAGCCCAGAAGGTGCCTATTCACCCTTGCTTTGAAGATGAATAAGCATTTGGAAATACAGACGCAGGGAGGTTCACTCCTTGCTGTGCGCAATATAAAGAATGTTGAGGAGCGCTTTGTGCGACATTTTGTCATACTAATGTTCTACAAATACCAAATTATTATAATGTTTATTTAATAGGAATCATGCTAGCCTTTTTTTAAATATTATTTTTTTATTACGAAACGACTGCATCAACCAGCCGAGATACCAAAAACGTACTTATAACTTATAACTAAGTTCATTACAAGTGCGTTATAAATATTATTGCTTTAGTAGGATACTTATTAATTAGGATAATTAGGACTAATTAGGATACTTATGTTAGTTACTAATAAGAGCGTCTGTGTTTAAAAATGTGTAGTCCAAGAACATTATACAAGCTATTGTACTTCTCCAAGTATGTTATAGGCCTTAGTAACATTCTTTAAGTCGGTTATAAGATAATTATATAAATAATAACTCCTATAACTGCGCCCAAATCCAGGGATATAACATGCTACAAGTTTCTGTAAAGAGAGTTTAGAAGTAGTCTTGAAGATAGTTATAAGAACTGATTTTGCTAGTTGGGTTACGAATATCACCCAAAAAAGGATGGTATCTTTTTCGCCACCCTTTTGCAAACATAGAAGCAGTGCCTTTGGATGATTTTGAATTTCTACATGACAGTGTGTTTTCCACAAATCCTTTTGAACTTACCTTGGTCTAGATAATTGGTGTAATTTGTATTCTTGCCAGTCCCCATATTAAATTTATCATGTAAAATTCATCACAATCAGACTAGCAGTTTGCTAAGATAAATACGTTAAAACAAAGAAACAATTCTCGCTTTTTTATGTGGTAAATATAGTAGAGATAAATTATAGAATCGGGGTAGGAAACAGACGGATAGGTTGGTACTCTGACTCGAATTAATGTTTTAGACAAAGTCGCAGTCGCTCCGGAATCCAGAGTCGCGTACACAATGTCACGCTATGTCATAGGGATTAGTTTATACAAAATGCCCCCTTGAAATAAAAAATATCAGCTCTTTATTAAAATCCCAACGTTTGTTTTAATTGAATTCCGATATGCTTCCACTTCTCTGTGCTTCCGAAGCAAATGGAGTAAACATGGGAGCGTATTACGTATCTATTTTACAGAAAACAAATGACTGCCTCGGGCAGTCAATCTTCTTTTCTGTTATCTACAGATCTCCATTCTGATTTTCGTGTTGTCAATTGATATCAAAGAACTTTTATATTTCTATTTATCACTTTATTTATTTATGGATTAGGTATACCAACATCACACAGCATTTCTTATATATAAAGCTAATATAGGCGTACACAGCATTTATGTTTTTGTATTGCGTTTACACTTTAAACATTTCCTACAGATAAAATAAAAACATCTCAAAAGCAAACAACATTTAAGATAACTTAAAATAATACCTACATAAAAAAGAGATTCGTATTTATAGTAATAACAGTGGTAATAGCTCTAAGTGCGCAGTGGGCCGGTTCCCAAAGGTCGTGGGTTCGATTCCCATCTGAGAATTCACTTGTGGCCGAGTTAAGCTTTTCCTATATATTTCTATTTAAAATTAATCATCAGGGGGTATTCTCTCAACTGCCTGTCCGGTAGTTGAGTTCAGTCTACACGAGTACGCGACCCTGGGTTCTCCGAGCTTCCATCGCCATATTCCTTGTATTCCGTGGCAATGGTATACCACCCCAGTCCCCAACTCTAGTCCTTTCTCAACCTCCCATTTCCTTAGCTATGTTCTTTTAGCGGACCCCTCTCGCTGCAGAACCCAAGCCTGTTTCTGTGAGCATGGCAACCTATAGCAGATATGCAACCGGGATTGGCAGAGTCAGCGTAACAGCATGGCAATGAAGAAGGCCTAGGGTGACGGCAGAGGGCGTAGTTGACGTCAGCCAGACACCATCTGATCCTACCCCTGCTCGTAGCGGTTCTCCGTTTCACTGGGTTAAGGCAGGTGAAGACGAGTGTGTGCATCTGTGTTTGCGATTATGCTTGTGCACCTTAATATATCCTGCGCACTTGACTGCTTCCAAACATGGACTCCGATTTACTCAGAAGCCCTCTGATGACGGGACGAGGTAGAGAGGTGTGATGCAAGCCGGGCTTCAATAAGTAATAATTTTATCAAAACATCAGCAAAATGTACTAAATGAGGTATTTAAGACAATTTAACCCAAGAACATTATTACCTAGTTACTAGAACGTTACTAGCAAGAACTTTTTACATTAACCTAAAAAGCATGTGCTATATTCTAAAAACCTCTGTGGGGCCTAAAATTCGTTTAAAATACATTAAAAATCACGTTTGTTGTATGGGATATATTCTGTTATTTTAGCGGCAACAGATTTACATCAACTGTAAAATTTTCAAATGTCTAGCTTTCACCGTTCATGAGATACAGCCTGGTGACAAGCAGACAGACAGACCGTGGAGTCTAAGTAATAGGGTCCCGTTTTTACCCTTTGGGTACGGAACCCTAAAAAGGTAAAAATTCTATAGCCTTAGTTCAAAACCTTTTTTTTCCTTAAAAGTTACAATCAGGACTTAAAAAAACTGCACAATCAAAAACGATAAATCTTTTTAACGGCACCGACGTGGGCCAACAGCCAAAAACGTTTTATATACGTATAAAAATTTACGGTACTGACGTTACACCGTAAAACACGGAATAGTTATTTTTGTATAAAAAAAGAAGATAAACATCGGTAATTATTGGCGTTTTGTATAATGATTGACTTTCGAAATTGATTTTGGAGTAATTATTCTGAAAAATCGTACATTATTATTGTAAATGCAAAAGTATCTACGACTTCGTTATCGGTCTGCTTTATACCTTTTCAAATTTAAACTAAAGTGATCTATTATTTTTGAATTCTGCCTATCTAAATAGGTTAGCTGCGTAGTGTCGGCTTAGAATAGCACTACCCCCTCTCATCCCGTGGGTGTAGTAAAAGGCTACTAAGGAACTCAGCCTTCTGGAGACGGGCAGCAGCGTCTCGTAAACTAACTAAGCTTGGCCATACTGCGATCGCCAATCCACCTGCCAAGCGTGGCGATTATGGCAAAATCATCATCATCATCATCGCCACCACCATCATCAAAAGCACCATTGCATTGTCATCCATCATCATCATCACCGTCATTATTATCGTATTTTATTTTTAATTTATGAAATTAAAAATAAAATACGAAAAATATCAAAAATACCATATACCGGCATAATACATGATCATTTGGTATAATACTGTATTTTTAACATCTCTAATCCAACTTTTTTCGCCTAATTGCAGTGCTCGCTTAGTTTTTAAGTTCATAATGGAAGCAATAAATGTTTGAATAGTATTTTCAACTTTCCTATCATAATAACTATCACTATTACGAACCGGGGACTCGACAACAAATACAAACATGGAAAAATATAGTTTTTCATAATAGTGATAATAAATAGTTGAGTATTGAAAATACGTGAATTATTGAAAACCGTTCGAAGAACAGTTTCAATAACAAATAATTCGCAATGCACCGAGAACTTGTTGCACTCTGTTTGCGAACCGTTATATTTTAATTGGCTTGTATTCTAGAAAGGATTCATACTTATATAGGATGTTTTTATTCTATGTGCCCAAACTCAAGGGGGAGGTCGTGTTATGTGTTTAGAACAAATAAAGCGAAAAAAACCTTTTTTTACTCAAATAGTTTTTTGTCATCGTAGCGCTGCGCTGCGATAAGCTGTTAGCCCTGAGCCGAGCTCAATAGTTATTTTTACTATTATTGATATTATTTTAAGTTTGTTTTCTTTGTTTTTCATTGCTTAGGTAGGTGTAATATCCAAATAAACAACGCTAACACTTGATAAAATAAAAAAAAAAGATTTTCATAATTTTGTTCTAAACGCGTAACACTCCACCTTAACTTAGGGCATAAGAAAAAACACAGTATATTATAAATGTGAATACTTACACATTTATAATATACCGTGTTTTTTTTCAGTTTGTTTATTTACCCTTTCACGCAAAAACTACTGAACGGATTTAAATTAAATTTGGTATGTAAGGACTACAAATAACACTAACACGTTGGCTTCTTTTTATCTTGATATTTTCATGGGAACGGGAACCACTAAGGTGCAACCGCGGGCGGCCGCTAGTATTTTCTAATTTGTTGTAAGTCCGCCTGACTAGGCACAACAAAAGTGTTTTCAGCATCGTTGTGTTCCGGCAGTTAGAGATAAGAGAGCCAGTTCCTCAGAGATTGAGGATTCCAGGAGTGGAGCGCTTCCACCCAACCTTCAACCTTCATGCATCAGGTATGCATCGTTGCTATCATCATGACTAACAAATTTATGTTTGCGAGAAACCCCGAAATAGCGAGAAATTAAATGAGCTGTTGTACATATACGTTACATTTTTTTTGGATGCTAATGTTGCTTTCATACAAAAAATTTTTTGTAATATAATGAGGTCGGACGAGTATATTAAATTCGGGTGAATCCCACTTTATCAATTGCGTGCGTATATCCATTGATGGATAATCTGGGATTGCTTGTCCCACTTTATCTATTTGGGCTTATCTCAATACAGGAACTTCATACTGGCCATGTATAAAATAGCTTTTTTGAAGCATCTATCAATAATCATAATTCATCGACGCTGAAATTTTTTTATTTGCAAAGTTTTGTTTTTAAATATCGAAGAGGATCGATTATTTGATTTAGTGCCCACTCGATCCTCGATTCTCGACCACCTAGTTGGTTATGCTGCCCTGGTGATTTCCATTTAAAATTGATCTATCATCGCCATGTACTATATATAATCTCCTTCTTTTTTTTAAAGTCGGATAAAATTGAGATCCAATGATACATGTTCGAATGGGTACTGTTATGTACTTAGATGAGTTGAATCTTGAGGGTCCAATGGGTACCAGATTGATTATTAGTCGTCAGCGGTTAAAATGGGACATAATTAGAAAAAAAACGTTGTCCCACTAAATCACTTTTGTATATCCATGGATAAAGTGGGATACACCCTTAAATTCATCATTATTGTCATTTCCGTACGACATTTTATACTAATTGAAGTTTTCGCAGGTACTTGAAACTGTGTTTTTCACGATACATTTTTTTTAATGTAATAGTTCCACAAAACAAACATCGTACCTTAAGTGTGAATAATACTTTTGTCGTTATACAAATAATAATTCTCGTAGTTGCCACTTTGATTCGACGGTCGTGACTGACAATTTGTTAAATAACATTCTTGTCACTGGATGTAGTGTATAGTTTAAATTAAAGTTTATGCTTATGATAAATTTTTAATAGAAATTTATTGGGAAAAATCGACTTAGCCACAAGTAATTTTCAGACAAATAATAAACAAGAAAATATACTAGAAAAAAGCAAGTAGTTTCATGTCGCCCTGACAGGATGACATGAGACTAGTTGCTTTTTTCTAGTATATTTTCTTGTTTAATATTTATCACATAAAAATAGCATTGTAAAATGCAAAATTAAAAAGTTATAATTTTCAGACATTTAAAAATAGCATTGAAAATGCAAAAACTAATCATAAAAAAAATGTTTATACTCAAGGTTTCTGGACAACATCTAAACCCCATATTCTAAGTCGTTCTTCCAAAACTTTTTACACTCCACTCACCCTCGTCGTGGGTAAAAATGGTAGTGTGCACTAGGCCTAACACGGAGTGGCTACGTACTCTTTGGCTCCTCCAGGTCCTTACGGAGTTATGACTTAGAATACCGATTTCGAGGAGTATTTCGAAGAGGTTTTCAATGAGGTTTCGTTAAGTCGAGGACGAGTAAGTTTTGGAGGAACGACTTAGAATATGGGTGTTAGTCCCAACTCCTTACCAATGCCAAAAAAGGCGTCAACTATGAGAGAGATATATTTCACTCCCAAGTAGCACGTCTGATGCTCTGCTAACTCTGTAAGTCATTTTTTTATGAACAACAGGGAGACTCTTCGCCTTCATCATACCTGATGTAGTCTTGATAAGGCTAAAGATGCAAGCGAACCTCTCCCGCGGGGCTTTTACCTACAAGTTTGCAATTATCGCGGCAGTTATCGCGCGATCGCTGCGGAACGTCAAAATTTAAATGTTTTAACGTATGTGATTGCTGGCTAATCGCTCGCTGGTGGTTCGTATAGTAGCGTCACACTATCTCGCGCTCCTACCTAGGTACGAGAGTGAGAAGCCGCATGTTGCTATGACGCTGGCCCCAAAAACAATTTGGTAGCAATAACAGGAACTAAATGAATGTACATTGTAGTTCATCGTTTGTTCGGTAGGTCGCACTGTTGATACGTGACGTAAGGCAATTTTCGCGCAATTTCTGCTGTCGCGTTGCTGTTGCAAAGATAGTTAAGGCGATAGGTAGGGCCATACTGCAAAATAGACCTCTCTTTGAAGGCCTTCTTCTCCTAAACGGATGATCCAAATATTATGAAAAAATATATATCATAAATATAATATATTGAACAATAAAATGCAAGTTAATTTTTTTTATAATTACTGTTAGTTTTAACAAAAAAAAATCTTAACTTTTCTATAATTTTACCCATAAAATTTCTTACTGCTTCTAAATGCCTTAAGCGATTTTAATGATTCTTTCACCAAATGATAGAACATTTAATGATTTATAAAATGCAAGTTTGTTTTTTTCAAAATAATGATTGACGTTTTATTAAATCAATCATACCCTGTAATTACCACGCGCGGGACGCGTGGGGACGGATGGTCAGTCTCTCCCTAGCGTTCGCACGGGGAGGCTGTGTCGCATTTCGGCCCGCTCCGTTCCTTTCTTTTGACTTTGTTTTTCGTCAAAAAAATCATAGCGCAGATGGTACACTCGGTACAGTACGTATAGTTCGCAGTTCGGCTGTTGAAAGTTTGCGCTTGGACGTTGATATTAGTGATAGATAAGTGTTGTAAATATTTTGTACACTTACCTACATACAAGTTGGTACTTTGTAAATATTTAGTGATAGTTTTGTTTGCGAGTAAACGCTGAATTAGTGAATTGTAAATAGGTATTAGCTATTATAAACGTTTTGAGAACATTTGAAAGAAAGAAAGAAAGAAAGAAAAGTAAGTTTATTTGGGACAAACACAAGACAGTACAATCTAATAAAAACAAAAACATATAAAAGACGAAAAATCGTTTGTCCCAAAACGGTCCCGACTCAGCATAATGCATGGCTTTTGGCCAGCGCTGATCTTCCGTCGGTACCGTTTTGGAGGGACTGCGAGCCAAATTAACAACAAACGGGGAACAAAATAAGAGAACACATTACAATGAAAATAGTAAAAAGGAATTAAAATTAAAATTACATACAATAATAAAATCAAATCAGACTTGTAAATATAGTTCTGTTGAATCTCTATAGTTTTATTACAACAAACTGTCAGATTAGTATGTGGCCGTAACATGACAGATGACTTACGTAGTAACTAATACCTAATCTGTGCAAATGACAGACAAGACCTCCGCTAGGAGTAGCTTGCTACATATTAGTAATCTGTGGCTAGGGAGTAATTGTGTTGACAGGTGAAGCCTGATGTGAGCCTGATTTTGAGCAAAATGCAAACAAAAACAAAATAAAAAGCAAACCAAACAATTAAGCAATGTGCGAGTGCAACTTACATACAAAACAAAAAACAATGTAAAAAGAACAGTAACAGTACAGTAGGTACAATACGGTGAGTAAGACTACCTATCGATTTATGAATACAATGATAGTGTTTAGACTTAAAACTTATAATATATTTGCAGGGTTCTCTCATAGCGTGTATCACAAATAGGTTCTATTTTAAGGTTAAGTACTGAAAGCATAAGAGGAAAAATTACACAAAGCAAAGCACTAAAACTGTAAAAAAGGCACAGTAATCCGTTATGCAGAAGCAACCTTTAGCAAGCAATTGGGACAGAAAACAAAGGTTATATTAATAATTTATATTATGCTAATGTCCTGAGTGAAATTTTCTTGACTTTTTTGTGCATTCAATAAGTAATATTTAAGTTGGTGTTTAAAACTCGCAATACTTTTTAGGTCCCTGATGGGTGGAGGAATGTTGTTCCAACATTTGGTAGCTGCATAGCGGAAACTACCTCGAAAAGCAGCAGAAGCATGGCGCCCCGTGGATAGCTGTTGAGCTTGTTTGCGGGCCCTATGAGGCTTATGAGCTGATATCCAGGATAGCTTGCTGAACAGATATTCAGGTGACCTGTTTTTTGTGATGCCAAACATCAGAGAAGCTAAATGAAGTTTGCGTCGGTGTCTCATTTTTAACATAAGGTGTTTGTTCAGAAATGGCGATACATGAGCCCGTAACGGAATGTTGAAGCAGTAACGAGCGCAAGCATTTTGCACCCTCTGAATTAGTCTTTGGGTCTTAGCAAGGAGGCGAGGGCCATAGACAATGTCCATGTAATTGAGCTTAGATAACACTAATGTCTCCACCAGGCGGATCCGTAGCTCCTCACTGAGGTAATGCCTGACCCTATACATTATTTTTAATTTATAGAAACAATTCCGGATACAATTCCCAATATGATTTTCAAAACGTAGATTGCAATCCATTTTTAATCCCAGATTGCGTACTTCATAAACTCTTTCTATTGGCACATCCTTTAGTTTAACATCTAGGGATGGGAGAGATTTTTCTATCTGTTGTTTGGACCCAAAAATCATGTATTTAGATTTTGACGGGTTTAGCTGTAAACAGTTTTTGTAAGACCAATTAACGATGTTTATCAGATCTTCATTGATTTGCGCAATGGCTTGATCGATGTGTTCCGGCTTAAACGAGATGTATAGTTGTGTGTCGTCTGCATATAAATGATAGTGACAGTGAGAGATTTGTGCTACTATGTCGGCAGAATACAAAATGAACAGGATTGGTCCGAGGATCGATTCCTGAGGTACACCTCTATCTATGGCCACCTTACTTGATTCCATGGAAGGGCCACTGCTATGTTTCAGTTTCACATATTGATAGCGACCAGTGAGGTAGCTGTGGAACCAACGGATAGCCTGAGAATCGAAACCATAAAAACTGAGCTTGGATAGAAGTAGATCAATATTTAAAGCTTCGAAAGCCCGCGAAAAATCAAGCAGTACAAGCAGGGTACACATGCCCTGATCTTGTGCATGCAGTATTGCATCGGTTACATCAAGAAGGGCAGTTGTTGTACTGCGGCCCCGTCTGAAGCCAGACTGCAGCTCTGGTAAGATATTGTTTTTCTCGAGGTAATCTATTAGCTGCATGGCTACAGCCTTTTCGAGGATCTTAGACATACAAGGTAGTATGCTAATAGGCCTTAAGTCCTTTAGCTCCACAGGGTTAGGGATCTTAGGTAACGGAAGTACAATAGCTAGTTTCCAAAGTTCGGGGAATGTTTGGGATGCAATGGACATGTTGATGATTTCTGTAATGGCGTCAATAGTGAACGGAAAGGTCCGGATAAGCATGTCGAGACTAATAGAGTCATTCCCCATTGCATTTGATTTTAAAATGCGGACAATTTTAATGACGTCTTCCAACTCGATGGGGTTCAAATGAAAAACAGAGCCTGAGAAGTGATGAAATTCAAAATAAGTTAACTGGGAAATACTTACTTTAGCATTTCCTGGTATGTTTAAAAAATAATTATTGATGATATTGGGATCGTTGAAAAGAAGGGGAAGATCATTTGCTTTTTGAGGCAAGATAGATTTTTTTAAATTTTTCCATAATAATTTGGGATTGTCAATTTTACTATTAATGTGGAATTTGAAATATGCTACCGTTTCATGAAATAACGCCTGATTTACCGTAGATTTTAAAGATTTGTAATATGTAAAGGTACTATCTTTTTTACTTTTGTGGTAGTCTGCTAGAGCTTCGTCACGCAACCTCATCATGAGCCGGACTGTATCTGTCAACCAAGGAAGGCTGCGGTGTTTCACCCTGATGGTCCTTTCTGGAGCATGTTTGTCGAAAACTGACATGACGGATTTATTAAAAATCCCTACCATGCCGTTAACAGTATCCAATTCACATATGAGATCCCATCGAATCTTGACCAAGTCATCATTAAAACTGTCCATATTGATGCTTTTGAAAGGCCTGAAATTAATAGTTAGAGGGGGATGCTTTTCTCTTTTAATATTGAATTCGCACACCACAAGACAGTGACCACAAGTGGTACCGACATGATCAAGGGTGACTTTTTTGGTAAGGAGATCAGTACACACTACGTCGATTAGGGTCTGGCTATGTAGCGTAAAATGTGTCGGTTCAGAAACTACTTGCAAGAGATTGAAACTAGTCAAGAAAGAGTTAAAATTAATAGTATTTGAATCTAAATTATGCAATAAATTAATATTAAAATCTCCTAATAGAATAAGATTATCATAATTGGGAATAGAGCTTATAGTATCCGAAATTGTATCCAAAAACAGGTCCACACTTACCCAATGTGGGCGATAAGCTGTGCCTATGATAAGCTTCTTTCCGTTATGGGTCAATGCGAGCCACATTTGCTCCACCGATTTATGCTCTGGGTCAACTGGGTGGGGGAAAGTACGGACGGAAACGTTACGTCTTATATAGAAGCCGACGCCTCCCCCACGCTCACGGCTGCTGCGCGGCCGTGGAATGTGCCGAAGTCGGTACCCGGGTAGGGCAGGCGCGCGGCCGTCCTCCCCGTCTCTAAGCCAAGTTTCGTTGATAGCCAAGACGTCCAAGTCATATCGAGCGACTGAGGCTATGAAGTTATCGTGGTTAGTGCCTAGAGAGCCTGCATTGTATAAACCAACTTTAAGATGTTTATTTATCATTTTAATAATATAATAACTAACCTTAAACTGTAGTCATGGCTTAATGTGTTACCTATGTTAGTGATTAGATGATTATAATAAAAAAATAAGTTACAGACAAAAACTGTAGATTTGTAAGTTGCGCATTTAGAGGTAGTAAAATGAAAAATTATAGTATACGACTCAGATGTATCGATAAATAAAGAATTTCCTAGAACATGAGTGCTTTCTTTTAATCTATAGCTATAAGGTACTAAATTTGTTTTAGGGCTAACGGCCATTAGCAACGTCACCCAGGCCAAAAACACGGTCTATGTCAGATTCCGACCGGAAACCATACTGCTGCTTGCCGTCATCCTGTCGCGCGAAAATCCGCCCTCGCTTGGTCCATGAGTATCTCCACCCTCGCTTAATACGCTCCTCGCGAACGCGGTGGAACAGACGACGGTTGGTTGCCGTAAGCCTCTCGTTTACGTATATGCGTTGCGGCGGACCAGACCCGCCCAAGTCAGTCGAGGAGATATTACGGCGCACACGAGCGGAGCGCAACAGCTCGTCTCGCAGCTCGCGGCGCACCAACCGCACGACGACGCGGCGCGGGCGCGCCCCAGGACCGTCCCTTGGCGCTGCCCCGACGCGCTCGGCGAACACTATATCCGACGCTTCAAGGGTGACACCTATTTTGGCGGCAAGCACGGTCACCGACTGAATAAGACTTACGCCTTTCTCCTCAGGGAGATGGCCGATGTCAAGGTCCGACAAGAGCAGTTCCTGGTCGCGGGCATTGAGTTCCACCTTAAGCTCTTCTACAGTCCGGCGCAGCTCCTCCACATCACCCGCTACGGGCGGTACATCCGCCTGCTTCCGCTCGACCGCATCCAGCCTGCGTTCGAAACCCAGGAATCGCTCCTCCATGCTTTTCATAGTGGATCGGAACTCCTTCATGAACTCTCTTATTTCCGTCATGCTCGACGACAGCTCACGGCGCATAGCATTAATTTCGGAATCCTCGCTAGGGAGCTCCGTAGACGCAAGCGTCGGTGTCAATGTTGTTAAACTACCGCAGACACTCTTTATCGGTGTACAGCTGTTGTCACCTTTTTTTATTTTTTTTTTGCAATCAGGGCAAACCCAATCCTTAGGGACAGCAGTTCCATCGGGGATAGCCACACAACCCTTGTGGTAAATACTAGTGCAGGTAGTGCAACTAGCGGCACCTGTTGCAGAGGTGAACTTTCCGCACGCCGAACACTTTGCCATGTCTAAAGTAGATGACCTGATACGCGCAGAAAGTATAGATACCGCAAGATGTCGTTACTGCTTCAACGCGAAGCTGGTTGGGGAAACAACCGTTAGATGGCGCTGGCAGTCGTGTAAAATACGCGTAGATCGCCGCTAGATGTCGCTACCGGTAAAGTCCCGATCGATCGATGATGTACGTTCTGGTGTAAAAAGTACCCACAATAATAAAAAATTAGAACTGATATAGCTTGATAATATGCTGATTACGAGACGAACACAGACACGATATGGACGCAAACACTGACACAGGATCACAAAGGCACGTAGAACATATAAATTCGGCTTGCACGGCGTAGAGAGCGATCGAGTTATTTTTGCTTATAATAATACGTTAGCGTAGTCCGACCGTGTTAACGCTCGCAGCGCCACGAAATTTGAATAGGTACCTAGTGTAACACAAGATGCCACGCCGGAAAATGCTTGATGTCAATGTATGATCCACGGAACGGAACATCAAGCATATTTTTTTATGTGATAAATATTAAACAAGAAAATATACCAGAAAAAAACAACTAGTCTCATGTCGCCCTGACGGGATTCGAACCCGCATCCTTGGGAGTCCGGCCCAATGCACTAACCAATTATGCTACAGAGACCTATGAAGACACGTCGAATTTTTCTAGTATATTCACCGTTCTACGGTGTTGGCCACCGTCGCTTCATCAATGAGAGAAATATCCTCGCATTCGAAAGAAACATCTTTACAGATGTTTGACAAGGATGCGGGTTCGAATCCCGTCATGGCGACATGAGACTAGTTGCTTTTTTCTGGTATATTTTGTTGTTTAAAATTTATCACCTAAAAAGAGCATTGTAAAATGCAGAATTAAAAAGTTATAATATTTTTTTTCGTAAAAAATTATCAATATTAGGATAACCATGTTATGAGGAAGGCATAAATGTGGTCCATTGTTATGCCGTTGACTGTACAAAAAATTTGCAAACCTAATGAAACGCATTTTGATTGATTGTTTTTTGCAACTTTATTGTTTTTTTTTATAACCCGAAATCTGTAATAAATATGTTTTATTCATTTTTTTTTATTGTCTCGAGGAACAACAAAAGAAAGGTGTCTTCATTTCGATTCTGAAAAAAAAAGTGGCTTTCTATACTTTCTTATTCTTAACAAAGCAAGTTCACAAGAATAAAATAATAATTAAGGAAATTAAACGATCGTTTAAATTTACTTAAAAGTATGAAATCATTAATTTTCAACTACACGAACTTGTTACTATTAACCTACACATTTACCAGAGGCTCTGATACCAACATCCAGACTCTGGAGTCTGGACTATCACTGAGAAATTCTAAGCAGAAAAACTCAGGATACATTTTTTGATCTGACCCGGGATTTGAACCCAGAACTTCCGCGTTGCCGTCGAAGTGCGACCCGCTATATACCAACTGCACCGCGGAGGCAGTTTCTAAGAAATAAGTGCACAGACATACATTTATATACTAGTACATCCACTTATAAAACTGTTTAGAAGCCCACTAATACTAACAGGAATATTGTGCAATTCCAACTATTAAATATTGCATACAAACGGATCGAATTCATAAAGACAACCAACTTTTTTGATGTCTGTTGCCACTTACAAAACAAGCATCGTAATTTTTATCGATTTGCGTTAATTCAGTCAAGTATGTCGGTCGAGGCAAAGTTCGTGTAGGCAGATGAGATCGCGCCGTATCTGTATTCAGAGCGCTCTTTGGTATCGGATAATTGCGCGGGCGCGCGTCGGGAGGCGCGTGGCCCCGTCCGATTGCTCAAGGTCGTTCGGCCAAATAATCGCCTTAATAGCCCCGCCGGAACCCTCAACCACTGAGGGACTGGCTATTTTATCTGTAGGCAGCACAACAATGCTGAAAACATTTTTGTTATGGCGTCAGACTTAGATAAGATGGTGGTAACTACCCAGGCGGACTTTCAACAAGTCCCACTACCAATCAAACCGAATTCAATACCGCTGGGAATCAAACCCGGAACCTCTGGGTCTGATACCGGTGGTTGTTTCCACTAGACCACAGCGGCGGTTAAAATAGTTTTTTAATGGCGTGAAAGTTATATATTAAGCTATCTCCCGCTAGTAACATGGTTCGTGTAGAATTTGATTCACCCATTGAGCCCTACGTAAGTACTTCAGTACATTATATTTCAATGGGTTCACTTCAAGTACTCCAAACAAAAGATCCTTTTTCTTTTGAAACACACACTACCGCGCGCGGACGCTCAGTTTTCCAGAGCTCTCCTTAAACTGAATAGACCGCTGTTACGTTTGTTAACATGGTCCATCACTGGCCACCGCAACTTAGGCGCTATACGACTGATGGAAGCTAGCAATGAGAAAAAGCGAGTAAATAACTATTAGCGATTAACGAGAAATGAAAATAACGCGACGCTAAATAGTATTGTTGTTGCTAAACCAATTTTCAATAGAAAAATCTTTAATTTTCATATTTTTACCAACGATGGTACGGAGACGGTTGATGCGTTTGGGGTGAGAGGTGGTTTGTTTGTGCAAACCAAAGTTACCATTTATCTCCAAAACAACTAGTCCGATTTTGTTGCGGTTTGCAGTGATGGGTTCGGGTTTGATTGGGGCATGTTCGTAGATAAGTGTTACGGTGACAACTCACCAGGGGGCGCTGCAGTTAACATTTGTTTTGCAAACCAATGTTACCAATTGATCTTTAAAACAATTAGTCCGATTTTGTTGCGGTTTGCAGTGATGGGTTCGGCTTTGATTGGTGCATGTTCTTAGATAGGTGTTACGGTGACAACTTACCGGGGGGCGCTGCAGTTAACATTTGTTTTGCAAACCAATGTTACCAATTTATCTTAAAAACTACTAGGCCGATTTTATGCGGTTTGCAGTGATGGGTTTGGGTTTGATTGGGGCATGTTCGTAGATAAGTGTTACGGTGACAACTCACCAGGGGGCGCTGCAGTTAACATTTGTTTTGCAAACCAATGTTACCATTTATCTCCAATGGTTGCGTAGAGCGCAAAAAATACACAAGAATGGAAAAAAGTTATCAAATTAGCTTATTTCTGAACCTAGAAAATTTTAAAATATTTAATATCAACATAATTAAGAAAAATAAAAAGTCGCTTAGTATTAAAAACGGCGGCGTCCTGCCATTGCAATCCTAGCTTTTTCCTTCCAGTTGCAGAAAAATTCCAGTTTTTCCAGGTTTTATGACTCTGGATATGGTCCTCATAGGTCTCTGTAGCATAATTGATTAGTGCATTGGGCCGGATTCCCAAGATTGCGGGTTCGAATCCCGTCAGGGCGACATGAGACTAGTTGCTTTTTTCTAGTATATTTTCTTGTTTAATATTTATCACACAATAAGCCTTGTTTAATATAGAATTGAAATTGGATACTTCTGTGACATGTGGTGTAACCTGTGTTAGTAGCAATAGGGTCCTTTTACATAATTAAGACATTGTTAGCTGTTGGCGTTTGTGTGTAGGTAAACTGAAGTTGTATAATAACAAATGAAAAGAAAAATTGATTAAATAAAGTGTGAAAGAAAACAATGATATGCTTTCTTTCACACTTTATTTAATATTTTTTTAATAATATAGCATATAATATCTAAGTAAGCATATCGTAATATACAGCTGAGTGTAGTTTTAGAAAAAAATATAAATTTGTAAAAAAAAGCCTTCGCAATTAAGCTATTTTGCGTACTATTTTTTTTTGCGATTTTTGTAGTTTTCACTTAGCAATGTTTTTGTTTTAAGTGCAATAATTATTCCATATTTTTTTCAAACTATCGCTTAAACAAGCTCCATATTGTATATTGTATATACTGGCATATGACTTAATACCATAGCACTATGTAAAAAGCAGTATCAAGAAATTAATTAAAAATACCTAATCCTATACATTTCCTTCGTATACAACATTACCTGTAACAAGCCGGCCAGTTTTACGGCAAAAACAAAATGTAAACCGCGCATTCTCGACCTTATACTGTGGTAATAAGAGTCATTTGAACCGGATCAACATGAAGACAGGCAGATGTTCAAATAAACCGCTGTTGATTGATAGGTTTGGCCTATACCGTCGATGTTTACTTTGACGTACACGTCACGGACGCGCCGTTGAGCCGACGTACATTCTTCATAAAAAATGACTAAAAGGGAAGGCATTTTCAAGAAGGAATGAAGGTATATCTTAAATAAAGTGAAGAAAGTTATTTTTTACGATGGGGAGACTTTTAGCCTTCATGATGTTAAGTATTGATAAGGCTGAAGATGGAAGCGAGCCTCTCCCGGAATCCTCCGGAACTGGCCAACTTATCTCGAACTGCCGGAACACAACAAACCAACCAATCGAATATAATACACTACAGTCAGCAACAAAAGTCCATGAACACATCCAAATTTTCAAAACACCTGCACACTATAAAGGTTCATATGTAACTGAACAGGCTGTTGTACAAATCTCTGTAGACCTTTGGGAATACCAAAGGTCGATATACATTATGAACTGAACATGTTTAACTACATAATTAGCCTGATCTGTAAAATATAAAAAATTGCTAAACAAGTCTGACTACATAAATCCACTGATATGTATAAATTTGTCGCTGGACCGGCATCCGGTGTTTGTTCTTCCTATTATACAGGGTCTAAACGAAACGTTCTGAGAAACTTTAACATAACAGGAGGTCGAGTTGATGTTTATAAGTATTTCTATATTAGTTTTTTCTTAAGTTGATAATTGACTGATTGGCGGACTGATATTATAAGAAAGCGTTTCCTGATGTTGGTATTAGTGTACCCCCAACTTAATTATTTCTTGATACATATTTCCAAAATGTAAAAAAAAATGCAATGTTTATATAATGGGTCATTGAACTCAATGAACATTTATCTTGAACTCGGTAATTTGACCTTAATTTCTACGTTGTAAATTTTAGGACCAAGTTTACGTAATCGACGGCGGTACTATCGACAAAATGGAACCCTGACCCATCATAGAACTCTGTCACAGTAACGTTATTCTTCTTCTTCTGTCTTAATTAATAAGTTAAATACGCGAATTTTGCCAATGTCAAGTAAATATATTTTGTAATATACAGAAATTGTACGGTAGGTTGAGTTAAAAATGGAGCCTCACAACACGTGTTATTACGAAAAGAACTCGGGTGAAACTCCCACATTAACGTTATAAATCAAATCGTAAGAAATGTCAAACAAATTGTTTTATGATGTCATTGTGACACGGTTCTATGGTGGGTCAGGGTATATATAATATATCTATTTTTAAGAAGGAAGAAGAATGAGAAGGGATTTATCGGACCCTGTATAAGTAAAGCCACCACCACCCCTTGGAGTGCAACTTATCCATTAAAGAAAATAATTTGTAAAATCTCTTCATAAATGTCGTGAAACACAATTGAATTGAGAACCTCCTCTTTTTGAAGTCGGTTAAAATCTAAAATAGTAAAAAAGTGTTAGAAGCGAGCGGTTCGCATAAACAAATGACATGTCAATGATGTCACGACCAAAATGAAAGAGACACATGTATTATATGACAGTGCTGTACTTTTTTCGATTATTGTCATCAGTCTAAAGTCGAAAATTGGTCTGGACATGATCTAACAAATCACTTTAAGACGATACTACGTCCAGCAACTTGTGGAAGTCTACTATCCAGCCACTTCTGGAAATATACTGTCCAGCAACTTTTGAAAGTTTACTGTCCAGCCACTTTTGGAAGTTTACTGTCCAGCCACTTTCGAAAATAGAATGTCCGGCCACTTTTGGAAATATACTGTATATAGCTCATCGTTTGGTCGGTAGAGGCCGCACTGTTGATACGTGACGTAAAGCAACTATCGCGCGATTTCTACCGTCGCGTTGCTGTTGCAATGATAGGTGATAGCCCCGCGAGTCATATTTTTGATGAAATGTGTGGCCGCCAACTTTATGCATCTTGCTTTATAGAAATACCTATTCTTCTTTTTTTTATTTAATGTGAAACTCAACAGCCATTTTACATCAACATGCTTTAAATAATGATTTAGGAATACGCGTAGCTATTATCACCACATTTTAAAAATAGGCAGACTAAATACCGTCGACAATCGTGTACATTCTTTATAGGAAAAGACAAAAGGAGAAGGCGTTTTCTAGAACTTATGTGTGTACTAAAAAGTTACAGACTGTGATATTATAATTATATTAGAGTACCTACCGGAAAAGATGATGTCAATTTCCGAATGAGGAATATCAGGTGTCAAAAAGAAATGTAACATTTTCAAGTTTTGTAAACAATAATTTCACGTTTATTTTATGAACAACTTAGCCTTCATCATACCTGTGTTAAGTACTAAAAATAAAATAAAATAATCAAAAAAATACCTGTGGCACTCGGGGACTACCGCGGTAAAGCTATTGCATAGCATTTTTTATCATAGATTTTGGTTGCTTAGATTGTGAATAACAAAATTCACAATGATGAAAAAAACTGTATGAAAATTTGTGTGAAAATATAATTTCTTTTTAAAATCTGGTACCGCATATTTTCCACGACAACTGGAATCACAATCGCAACCAAAATCTATGACACGGAGTGGGGGGTGTTAGGTTTTTTTCGTTACGGAATTTCTTGATTCGGTCGCCGCGCTCAAAGCCCGCGATAAAAGCTATGCAATAGCTTAATAAAAACTTTATTTAACAACAAATAATAATATTGTAGAACTAAAACAATGGGTACTCATTACTGAGAAAAGTCACAATTAAAAAGTTACCAATTCAGGTCCCCAACCCCTAAAGTAGGAATAATCCTGTATATTAGGAGCTGGTGATTCCTCCAAAAGCAAAACATAATATTCTCAAAAACAAACTGGCTGGTTAATATAGTTCGCAGTCTATTGTACATATCATTTGATAAATGTGTGTTTTGTGTGTGATAATTCTAAGATGGAAGCGAATCCTCTCCGGAACCCGGAGCTTCTGGAGCTGATGCCGGTGATTATTACCACTACACCACAGAGGCCATTTAAATATTTTAGTTACACTTGTAGACAAGATGTTGTAATTAATTAAATGAGTACTTGCCGTACGTAGTTACCTATCTCTAAGTGCCTGTTTCACGATCTAAAAGTAAGTTCTGAGTAGCTTACTTGTCACATTTTTTGGCATATTTGATATGAAAAATATGTAAAATCTTCGCCAACTAAGCTACTCAGAACTTACTTTTAGATTGTGAAATAGGCCCTAAGAATCACAAATATTTTTGAGAATGGTTCAAATTAGATAATTGAACCGTATGCAGAAAATATAAGCATATTCTTTTATAATTTTTTTTAACGAAAATGGCGAAAACTCTAGAGTCGTTTACACTACTTACTTTTCCTCTAATTCATAGTTTTTTTTCATATTCTATTGAGACCTACTGTTATTAAAATAAACCTACTAGGTACCAAATAAACTTTGTTTTCAGAAACTCAAAATTCTAATACGCTACGTTCGAATAAAATCTCCGTCCAAAACTGATATGAATATTAATCAAATCATGTAAAATGTAACTGAAAAAACTTTATTTAATTTTATTCATCATGGTTTCACCGCTGGTCACGTCCTACTGAAGGCTATCGACCAAAAAATAACAATTAAATTAGCATAATGCTGCGAATAGCATCGCTATGACTTTAAATTAATATAAAAACGTGACAAATTTATGCTACACTAGTGTCCGTCCGCGAATTTGTCTGCGTGATTGTTTACTTAAACATAATCACACTGACTTTTCACTGACAGGCGGATAGGTATACTGCAATGAAAAGAATGCTGTGTACTTACCTATATTTTTTATGTAATAAGTATGTTTTTTGTGTAAGGAAGTATGATTTTTTTTAATTAAATGACTGTAACATTTTAACTCACTCACTGTCGTACACCGATTTCAAGGTGTCGCCTACTCTGAGGTCCTGTGCTCGAATCCCGTTAGGGTAAAAGTTTTTTAGTTGAAGAAGGCGCTATAATGCATATAACTTTTTAATTTTGCATTTTACAATGCTATTTTTATGTAATAATTTTTAATCAAGTAAATATACTAGAAAAAAGCAACTTGTCTCATGTCGCCCTGACGGGACTCATGCCTCCCGTCAGGGCGACATGAGACAAGTTGCTTTTTTCTAGTATATTTACTTGATTAAAAATTATCGCTATAATGCATTTTTTTTAATGAATGACGGAGAGACTCTAAATTAATGCTGTTAAGTATTGATAAGGCTGAAGATGGAAGCGAGCCTATCTTTAATCTTTAACTTCCGGAACACAACAATACTGAAAACGATGTTGTTATGGCGTCAGACTTAGATAAGATGGTTGTAGCTGGTCAGGCAGACTTTCAACAAGTCCTACCACCAACCAAACCGAATACAATATGTACCCCCGCTGGGAATCGAGTCCGGGACTCCTGGGTCTGATACCGGTGGTTGTACCACTAGACCACAGAGGCGGTTAAATAATCATTTCAAACAAAAATCTTAGACCCAACCAATGCCAAATATGGCTTTTAGAGTAGATCACTCTAAAAGCCATATTTGTACATTTTACTCCCAAACTGTATCTTTGATGTTCTATCAATCCCATAAAGGATTTGTATTTATTTATTTATTACACAAACTTACAACAATTATATATATATATAATTTTTTTTTAACATATTATCACACCAATTATCTAGCCCACGTTAAGTTTCATGAAGAATTTGTGTGATGGATACTAGATAACGTATAAACATACTTATATATTTTTTATGTAAATACATACATAATATACATATTAAACACCCAGACCAAGACAAATAGACATATTCATGCACACAAATATTTGTCTTGTCCGGGTATCGAACCCGGGACCTCTGGCGTATAAGGCGGGTTTAGTACCTCTGCGCCAAACAGGTCGTCGTCATTTTATGGCGTGAGTGGTTGAATGAGTTCTTTTTTTTAGTTCATTGTGGTAAAACGAACAGCCCCTTACTCTGCAGGGAATCGAGTTCACATTACGATCGAACCGACGTCAAAAACCTGTTATTTTGGTACTTTAAAAACGGTTGCCATGGTTCCCATTGTACCAACTTGGCATAACTTCGATCCTGGAGGCCTACTCTCTAAGCCCGTCAACTAAGATACGGGCCCCGGTCCGTAAGATTCCCAAAACTACGTATGGAGCATACTCTCTATTGATTTCGGATGTACTAGTTTTGGACAAACGGCACAAACACATTGGGAGTAGGGACAATGTCAAAACGTATTCTCATTCATGCTTAGTTCGGGTCTCCGAACTAATAAGCTGTCCAGAAGTGATACAGAAGTAGGAAACGTCCGTAACTTCGGCAGAAACTACGGGTTTCGTGTTTAGAGAGTAGACCTCCTGATGTGAACACAATGTGTGTTTTATAAACAATTTAAGTTACAGACATAACTTGTAACTATGGAACCAAAACGTATCGTTGATGAATATAATGAGATTTTTAATTTACTTATAAGATACTTAAACGTATAGATAACTTTAAAACTCTTCTTTGTCGCAAGTTGTTACAGTTTTAATACAATCTCAAGTCTTCAGCAAAACTTAAAGTAAACGACGTACTTATGACTTACCCAAGTATAAACATTACTTAAAATTAAGTTTCAAACTTAAGTATCGCGTGAAAATAAGTATTTAAGTTATAGTTTGCTTACTCGAAAGGAACCAAGAATTTTTTGAATAAAACAAATTTTACGAATCAAATACGGAATTTAAATTGCGTGTTAGTTCATGTTTCTTTTTTATTATTATTTTCCCTCGTTTCGGCACATTTCAGGGGCCGTGGTCAAGGGTTGATTGACTGGCTTTAAATCTGTCTTTCTTTTTCAACAATTAAGTATAATGAACAGGTAGAAATTAACAAGTAATAAAACATCCTGTTTATTAGGCACTATGGTGGTCAAATGCCTGCCCAGTTATTAGTAAAAAAATAATATATATATATATATAATAAATTTTTAATAGAAAAATATTGAAAAAAATCAATACATGTGAATTTATAGATGGGACTCGAACCCACGAGCTTTGGAAATCCAAACCAATGCTCTAACCACTGAGCCACCGAGACTTGCAGACCACTATCGAAATTTTCCAATACATTTATATTTTTTAGTACGCTGTAGGCCAGCGTTGTCACATCAATGCTAGGAATATCCTTGCACTCGAAAGAAACATCTTTTCAGATGTTTAACGATCGAATTAGATGCAACAGCCAATAACTTAATTGATTTTTTAATTTTTGCAAAAAGTATGTCTTGGCCTGCGACTTCGTCCGCTTGAAATATTTCCGTGCCTACTTTTTGTTATAAATATTAAACAAGAAAATATACTAGATAAAAGCAACTTGTCTTATGTCGCTCTGACGGTATTCAAACCCGCATCCTTAGGAATCGGGCCCAATGCACTAAACAATTATGCTGCAGAGACCTATGAGGACACGTCGAATTTTTCTAGTATATTCTACAGCACACCTTTCTACAGTGTTGGCCACTTTGTGTTGTTTAAAAGACAACAATTATTGTAAGTGTATTACTTTCATAATAAAAAATGTTATTATGTATTACTAGTGACAGGGATTATTATATCAAAAATATTTTGTGTGTTTTTTTACAAGTGGTATTAACTTTATATTTCTGATTACAGAATTGATAAGAAAATTGTGTTGTTGAAGTTGGCAGCCAAGGAGATAAGCTCGGCAGAGCGTCTCGACACTTTTTTTTTAAAAACGCGTGTACGTATAAATATACATTTTATAATAGAAAAAAAGCACCTAGTCTTTTAATGAACAGAGAGTTTTTTTTTGTATTTTTGACCCGACTGCAAAGAAAGGGTTATGTTTTTCGCGCATATCTTGTATGTATGTTTATATGTTTTATTCTTTATTACCTCTTATCTTTAAAACGGCTGAACAGATTTCAATAATTAAGGTATCATTAGATTTGTCTTGACAGCCCAAGTGTTCTTAAGTAAGTGACGTTAAAAAAACCAACACAGCGGCTGTAAGGTGCTATATTACTTGAAGTGTTTTTTTTTTATAGAATCCTTCAGTATAGGTGTCAAATTAAAAAGCTGGTCTTAAGAATTACAAAAGGTATATCATGACCGATAAATAACTAAAAATATATAAATAAAAAAAAAATATTATATTTAAAAACTAAAAAACCCGCTAGCATCAAAAGACAAGTCAACTGAAAAGATGCAAACAAGATCAAATATTAAAGGCAAAAATAAAAATATTTTGTTTAAAACGAGAACATGCGGTTATAATTTATTATTATAATAATAAGTCGAATCATTCATAATGTATTATGTTGAACAAAATATTTTTATTATGTTTTGATGCAGGTGGGTTATTTAGTTAAAAAATTATATATAGTATATTAGGGGAAAAAATATATTTGTAGTATACATATACGTATATTTATTCTCATAAAATAGAATGCTATAAATCGTATAGTATAAATGAATAAGTCAGCTAGGTAACCGAACCGAAAGTCCGAGTGACCAATTTCGTTACTTTTTCTAGCTAAAGTCGAAGCGAAAACGATAGCTAGTTCGTGTCTTTTCCCAGAGGAAATCAGATTGGGGTTTTTTATCCTTTTCCTTCTAGTAGATTCACCTAACTTATGGATAAGATAGAAGGATAAGTTGTGATTTTCAAAGGAAATCGTGAACACATGCGACATTGCATGAATAATTTTATTTTGTTTTATTTCTGTGCATTTCACAGTATTTGAAACATTTTCTAAAAATAATTGAACTTAACCCATTTGAAACAACGCTCCAAAAAAGCTTTACTGGTCGACCGGGAATTCCTCGATTGTACAATCACGTGCAATGACATTGACTAAGCAACCTTGACACATTACAATATTGAATGAAATTTGCGGACAGAGAAAATTTTATGTAATAATTATTTAACAAGAAAATATACTAGAAAAAAGCAACTAGTCTCATGTTTTGGACATGCATGCTGCCTGATGCAAGGTCTCATATTTTGCTGAGACAGGACCTGTTAGCAGCACATTATTTTTGTTTTCTTTTTTCAAAATTGTTTTTTGTTTGTTGTTTAGTTGTAACATAATTTATACATATTTCTTGTTTTAATTTTTTTACCTATCTACCCACCTACTCGTCTCATTGTATATATTTCTTTGTGTGTTATTAATAAATGTTTTCGTCGTGGGAGGGGAGGGGGGAGGGGGGAGGGGAGGGGGCCTTCCCCCCTGTACTATCCCCCCCCTCGGAAATAATTAGTTTTTGAGATATGAATTTTTAAAAATTGATTAAACTTAACCTCAAAATGTATGAAAAATATAATTCTTCATAATTAACAACCCACGATTTTCGTCGTGGGAGGGGGGGCCTTTTCCTGTACTATCCCCCCCCCCCTCGGAAATAGAGTTTTTGAGATATACCTAAAAGTCTGCTCATTGAAAGTAATGGGTTCCGAGCGTCTCCGGCACTGCGGGAAGTGCAGCCCCTCCACCCCTGCGTAACAAACCGCAGGCACTTCATGTTCGCCTACGCAGCTTCGACTTTCTCAGTCTCAGCCGCTTCGTCTCACATGGTGCCTGCGATTTATTACAGCGGGTGGGGGCTGCTCTCCCTCCGTGCCTCCGGGCTTTTATATACACTCTAGGGGTAGGGCAGACTAGTACCACGTGGTGTCGGTGTTGACTAATTCGGTTCTGTCACTAATTTTGACTTATTCAACACTATTTCGACTATTCCGAGTTGAAAAAACTACAAATTAAGCAAGTTCAGTGTGGAGACTGAATAGTCTCAAAATTATAAAAAATGGCCGCCGTCAGAGAATTGCGTTTTATTTCCAACAGCAATTTGAAAATTATGTAAAAAAATATCGTCTGTGACTATTTATATAATTTATTCTCTAGTAATTATGAATAATGTATACTTTTAAGTTAAATAATACTGTAAAAGTATGTAAATCTGCATAAAAAAACACCACAAGGCGTTAACACAACACGTAATAAAACGCAATACACGTAAAATAGTGAAAGTCAGTCGCAAAACGTCAAAAATCGAAGTATTTTTTACGATTTTTAATTAATTATTACAAAAAAACTACAAGTTTCCGAAGTCTGATATTTAGTGAATATGTGTTAAAAAATATAATATTTCGAATGGTAAACATCTGAAATTGAAAATCGTGGGTGATTAATCAATAGCTGAGCTAATGTTTTCTATTCTATTCTATATATTTATAAACTTTATACTACCGGAAGATATTTCACAATAAAACTTTATTCATAAAGGCGGTAATATCTCACACTTCTCAATATCACTGCTCCCATTGTCCTATTTCCAATATAGTTCATTGCAGCATCGCGAAATGCAATGGAAAACAATTATTGGAAAATGGAATAATGTGCATTCTTCGTCTATTACCAACCGACAAACCGACAAAACAGACATTTCAACCAGTTGGACGGTTAGAACTTATTTTTCCCAATCGACCACCTGGTTTGTATGTTAATAGTAGACATTCCCAACCTACACCCTAGCTTTTTTATTTTTGCATTTTCAATGCTATTTTATGTGATAAAAATTTATACTAGAGTTTGAGCGATTATAGAGACTATATATGTAGTTGGTTTTTAACCGACTTAAAAAAACGAGGAGGTACATATTTCCTTAGTATTTTTTGATGTATGTTTTACTATAACTTCGTCAATTATCAACCGATTTTAATAATTCTAAATTAAAATCATATATTTCAGGTGTGGTCCCATAAAAGTTTGAAATAAATCTGGCAAGTAGTTCTTCATAATCATGAAAAGTATCAATTACGTATTGACAAGGCAAGATAATATTCTTTAACGTTTTACCATCACGCTTATTTATTTTATTGAAATTTTACTAGTATTATGATTAATATGTAAGTTGGATGTTTGAAACTCAATTTCTCAATAAAGGTTTAACAGATTTATGATTTTGTAATTTTTGCATTTTTCAATGGATGCGGTTAGAGTCCCGTCAGAGCGACATGAGATAAGTTGCTTTTTTCTAGTATATTTACTTGTTTAAAAATTATCAGACATTATTTTTTCCACCCTGTATAGTTTATATTTTGGATTAAAACATACGATACATTTCATCTTGATAAATCCCACGAGAACGGAAATCAAACCAGTAAACCCACTAGTATATTTTCATAAACAATTACAAAGCGTCTTGTATCAATGATAAAATGCAAGTATGTAAACATTTCATTTGAAAACTATCTTATTTTTTATCTGCAATATAATCTCAAGCAAAGGATCTTATTTCAAAGAGATCTTTTCGTGAAAGCTTTCTCGAGAGACGTTTATGAAACTCGGGACACTCCTATAGGAATATAATTTTTTATAAATTTTATTTTTAATAATTTCTTGCGTTTGGGATATATCTTCGTGAATTTGCTTTGTAGAGTATTTATCTTTATAATAAAAATGTGTGGAAAAAGTGGAGGAATAAAATATCGTGAATCTTTCGTATTTATGAAATTAACTAGCTTCCGCCCGCGTCTTCATTTTGTGTTTTAATCCTTGCTATAACAATCTGTGTTCTAAATTATGTGTTCTACCCTTGAATGAATAATTAACAAACTTTCACATACCTGTATATATTTGTAGGATGGAAAAAAAAAATTTTCATCACAAATATTTGTCCCGGATAGGGAACGAACCCACGACTCCTTGGCTTAGAGATATGATCAGAATCAATTTTGATAAATATTTTTTTTTAAATTAGGATTAAAATCTTAACTTTGAGTAAGTAAGTAACGAGAAAAAAACTGCGTTAAAAAAACCGACTTCAAAAACTAAAAAGCAATAAATAAGCCTTTTGGAGTCGGTGGCAGCCGAGACATTCTACTTTAAGCTCCTATTCTTTTATTTTTCTTGCCTTGGCTGGCACCGACTCCAAAGGCTTATTATTTGCTTTTTAGTTTTTGAAGTCGGTTTTTTTAACGCAGTTTTTTTTTACTTTTTAGTGTCTGTAATAGGCTGTTTTGTAAACTACAGCAAGGTTTTTCTAGATTAGAGAAGGTTTCATGTACATTATAAACAAAATTATCGTAAATACTACATCGTTGAACCATGAAATGAAATATATAAAAATGCTCAAAAGATAAAAAGTACTGGGTCAAACGAAACCAAATTTTTATGGGACCAATTGGCAACTATTCTGCATCGAACAAAAAAAGAATCATGGAAATCGGTTCTGAAATCTCGGCGTAATCGGTGTACACACATAAAAAAAAATTAAAAAAATATACCAACCGAATTGAGAACCTCCTCCTTTTTTGAAGTCGGTTAAAAAGACAAACTTATTCCTCAATTTTCGTAATCTGTTGACTAAGTTAATTCTAAGTAATTAACTTATCTTACTTAAATCATCAAGTATTTAGAAGTTATACATCGTGTTTATAAAGTTAGTAAACGAGAAACCACGAGTGAGAAACTTTCCTCTAGCTTTCCCTTATCTTTCAGACTTTACCGAGTTAATCTAGAAATTACGATGGGTAAGATTATCTAGTTTAATAGTTAATATCTTCATAACAAGAGATTTACGTAATCGATATATTAAAATTTATAAAAATGCAGAAAATGTTTAACCTACCTTGTGTCAACGTAGTCTGCTCACGTGTTTCTTTATCCAAATACAACCCACAATAAAAAAACTTAAACAAATAAACAAACAAATCCCATCCAAAATAGTTTATCACTGATATTATTTAAAAGAAAAACAATAAAAAAATACAAACTAGATCCTCAAAAAACCGTCAAATCGCACATTCTTTCACAAGCACAAACCACAATACGATTTTCGACCACATCAAACGTAGTATTTTGGTGATACTTTTATTAACGTGATCCGGGACCGCTGAGCGAGCGACACGTCTTCCCCACACGGTGGATAGAAGCGGACTGGCTGTGGCTGAAGCTGAAACATTTGACGTCCGCCCCTCCCAGTGACGTGTAGTCGGAAAAATTTCATTCTATAGTCCTACCAACTTCACACATCAAAAGAGCCTAGGTAAGTATCAAGTACGTTTTAAAGTATCTCCGCTATAGATTACTAATAACTTAACTTTCTTGAATCGTTAGTGATTCTTTTGTGTAAATTTCCCTATTTAAATAAAGAAAGAATTTAAATAAAAAACCGGTCTGAAAGACTACACTTGATAATATTATTTGGATACTTTTTCATACTTGATGACACTTTTGATGTGTATATTTGTGTGTGTGATGTTATGTGGGACTCTCCCGCCGATGGGCCTACCCACTGAAACCACTCGCCGTGTCCTTCTTCCCATAGTATCTCGTCCATGGCCATCGTTGTAGCATCCTACCAAAGTTTCATCACTATCTGATCAATGGTTTCGAAACGCATAGCGGACAAATATTGCTTTTTATTTATTTTATATTATTAAATATAGTTGAATGACAAAAACGTTTCTAGATCTTGGAGCGCATTGTATACGTTAGTTTAAAAATTGCATGTAATGTTTTTACCGACGTTACGACTCCTTTTCAGGAGCCGTGGTCACGAGATGACCGAATTTGTTTTTTATACAATTCAGAATATACTAGTTGCAAACCCTTGAGGTTCCATACAACCTGCCTAAGTTCTATGTTTTAAATTCTCTGGGAAAACTGTGTTTCCGGAGAAGTGCTTTTCTCTTAACTTTCTTTAAAAGTTTAACGATTACTGAACCAAACGACGTTTTAACGATTTCAGTTAATCTTGTTTGGTAAACTCGGCTCTTGAATAAAGAAGAGCGTTTTAATAAATATTAATAAATAAATATCTCTTACACTCACACACATTAACCTAACCCCAAACTAAGCACTGAAGCTAAGGCTTGTGTCATAGGATACTATTGTAACGGATATAAATACCTACATATAATTATACATATATAATTATTTATGTGTAGCAATACATATAAACGTCGTTTTAATGCAAAATTATGCAGAGTATATTAATGTATAAAAAATAACTATTACTTCTGTTATGTTACTTTTGAGGTGTATTATAATGCAAACCCAAGTTCTTAGAGTCCTACGTAGTGGCGAGGAGTCGAGCTATGGCGAAGGTAAGATGAACCAAAAGTTTCTTCAAAAAATCTCTTAGCTGTATTGTGGATCGCTGGGGTGGGATTTCTTTGAGGGAAGCCGATGGATATCAACATAACTCATTTCAGTTACCTAATTTTGTGATATTTTTGGTTGGTGGTAGGACTTGTTGTAAGTCCGCCTGGCTAGCTACCACCATCTTATCTAAGCCTGACGCCATAACAACAATGTTTTCAGCATTGTTGTTTTCCGGCAGTTCGAGATAAGATAGCCAGTTCCTCAGTGGCTGAGGTTTCCAGGAGAGGCTCGCTTCCATCTTCAGCTTTATCAATACTTACATCAGGTATGATGAAGGCTAAGAGTCTCTACTTCATTCATAAAAGAAAAAAATATTTATTTTGCAATAAAAGTGCGCGCCAAAACATAAGATGTACGTATTTATTTTGCAGTTATAGATACTATTGTACCGGTCGGCGCTTATAAAACACTTGGCTGTGGACTGTGGCCTTCTGTTCCACAGCATAATAAATGCAGATACAAAATAATTTGCTTAATAATAACTCTTACTGGAACCTTTCAAAGGCTGGATTATCATAATAATAGAGTTATCAGAAAGGGCAGCCTTCGCATATAATAGCATTATTATGGAAAATTTCAATGATAATTTCAGGATAATTTCATCTGCTTATATAGGTACCTATATAAAACGTATAGTAAGGTCAGTGTTTTTTTTTTTTTTTAATTTATTTAAAGGACCACAAACAGATTCATAATATTTCAATTATAAAACTAAGTAGCATTCAGATACAATCATTATGAATCCAACAGTGCTGGTCACATTTTACATAAATAGTAATTCGGATAAAGTAAAGTTTAGTGATTGGGCCACACCGGGAATTTACATAAGTAGAAGAAAACTATATGACCTCTATGCGTCAAAGCATACTTCCTGTGACCCAATTTTTATTGGATATGTCAGGAAGTATTCTCAAATGTTTAGAAATGTTTGTGTAGCTGCTAAGGCGATGTTCTTTTCAAATAAAATCAAATTAGCGGATAATAAAATAAAGGCTACTTGGAATATTATTAATCAAACAACTGGTAAAACTAAAAATAATGTCAACCACTTCTGTCTTAAAGTAGGTGATAAATTAATTGAATCTGACGTTGAGGTTGCCCGTGTTTTTGAAGATTTATTCTCTCGGGTACCCTTAGAAACTACCAGTAAATTAAATTCCTGTCCAAACGTTGCTGCTGCCCTCTTGGAGTCGTGTGTTGATAAGTGTAATAAAGTTTTCAATTTTAAGCATATTAATAGTGAAGACATTTTAAAAGCTTTTAAGTCTATAAATATTAAAAAGACTGAAGATCTATGGGGCATATCAACCAACATTATTAAATCAATTATTGATACAATAGCTCCATATTTAGCTTTCATTTTTAATCAATGCATAGATGAAGGTACTTTTCCCGATTTAATGAAATGTAGTAAGCTTATTCCTCTTTTTAAATCGGGTGACAAAAGTGACCCCACAAATTTTAGGCCGATATCTATACTACCGGCACTTAGTAAAATTTTTGAAAAAATTATATACTCGCAATTATTAGACTATTTAACAATAAATCAAATCCTTCATAACAATCAGTTCGGCTTTTCTAAAGGTAAAAATACTACTGATGCTGGCATTGCACTTCTTAAACATATTTTTGAGGCTTGGGGCAAGACGTAATTGGTATATTCTGTGACCTGTCTAAAGCTTTCGATTGCGTTGATCACGTTACACTTTTAAAGAAGCTAGAACATTATGGTGTCTCTAAAAAATCGGTTAGCCTTTTGCAGTCATACTTGCATAATAGAAATCAAAAAGTAATTGTCAATAATACTGCTTCTACTGGAGCCCCCATTATTATGGGCGTGCCCCAAGGTTCAATATTGGGCCCTTTGCTGTTTTTAATTTATATTAACGATCTCCCTTACTACACGAGTAAATTATGTGAGACAGTACTATTTGCAGATGATACATCTTTAATTTTTAAAATTGATAGAGGAAACAATTGTTCTGACGAAGTAAATAGTGCTCTCTCTCAAGCCGCACACTGGTTCAACATTAATAATTTGTCTCTTAACCCTACTAAAACCAAGTTTGTTAAATTCTCATTACCTAATGTAGTGCAGGTCGATATGCTTATCAATTTGAATGGGGATGTAGTAGAGCTAGTTGAGAGTACAAAATTTCTTGGTATTACATTGGATTCAAAACTACAATGGGATCCACATATTGAAGCCTTGTCGAGTAGACTTAGTTCTGCGGCTTTCGCAATAAGGAAAATAAGGCTCTTAACTGATATTGAAACGGCAAGACTGGTTTACTTTAGTTATTTTCATAGTGTAATGTCCTATGGCGTGTTGTTGTGGGGCTCAGCAGCTAATATAGAAAATGTTTTTATACTTCAAAAAAGAGCTGTGCGCGCCATTTACAAACTCCGACGTAGAGATTCTCTTAAGGATTTGTTTAAAGAGATTAATATACTTACTTTGGCGGGACAATACATCTACGATAATTTAGTATATGTAAGGAAACATCATGATTTATTTATAAAGCATAGTGATGTTCATAATTTTAATACTAGAAACAAGAATAAGCTTGCCGTTCCAAAATTTCGGCTTGAAAAATGTAGACGCTCGTTTTTGGGGAAAGGCATAGCCTTTTTTAATAAAGTTCCACAACAAGTTATTGAGCTGCCTTTGCATAAATTTAAAATATATGTTAAAAAAACGCTCTTAAGCAAAGGTTATTACAAGGTAGATGACTATTTAAAAGACCAAAATGCATGGATGTGATACCAACATTAAACATACTATTGTAAATAGTGTAAGAGGAAAATATTCTAATATGAGTATGAGAAAATTTTCTTCTTTTATTAAATATATTTCAAGATTGTAGATTTGTGTTTGGCAACAACATGTTCCATTGTAAATGTTGTTGTTTCTGCTAAGGCTGATAAGTTTCTTGCGGCCGTTCTTCTTATCAGTTAAAAGATGTCCTGAATGGCTGGTAGGGAAAAAAAATGTTGGACTATTCGAAAGTACTTATCTATAAGTCTATTTGAATAAAAATCTTTGACTTTGACTTTGACTTTGACTTTAGCTAACATTAAGGTGGAGCAAATCTTACATATTGTGACTACAGCTAGGTAGGTATTAAGATTAACTATAGTCTTAACATATTTAGCAATTTATTTTATTAACAAAGACAAACATTATCCTAGATTTTGTATATATGTGTGTATGTGCGTGTATGTGTGCATAGGTATGTGCGTATTTTTGTATTTGTGTTCCTATATGTATGCGATGGTGCGCGTTAGCATAGTGTTTGGAAGTTAAAAAAAAAAAAGTTCACTCAATGCCTAGAAAAAAGAGAGATAAAAATTAAAAAAAAAACACGATAAAGTTTACACAAGCCTGTTCCCGTTGTTAACCAGATTAGCGGTTTTTTAACAACTTTCTATGGTCTAACTACTTCTAGCCAAATAAAGAATTGCGGCCTATCCATTATCGTTCTTCTTTCCGGATTGTACAATCCGTACGGATTGAATCGTAGTGGATTTGCAGAAACGAGATGAGTGGCGTTATAACAATCTCCTCAACTGACCGTCAACAAAAACCATAATCAGTGGTTCTATGCTTTCCGTCAGTTTTGAATGCCGATTTTATTGTAATTTTAGTAATCCTTAAAGAAAACACCATACGCCTGGTATTCCCTTGATATGACCACAATCCTTATAAAACAACAGGATAGTCACCATCCACTGACATGCAATCCTTTCGTTTTACTGAGAGGATACAAAATTACAGGAATGATCTTTTCGTGTGTATGGCGATGATTTAATTGTCTTTCCTCTTGGACTGGCGTGTCATGATAAAGGCACAGGAAAGAACGTAGGGATTACAGTCAGTTAGTGGCCTCAACGGTTTTATTTTATCCCGTCGCGTTTGCGTACGGGTTATAAGACAGGACAAGCTGGAAGGAAAGGATGGCCCGCTATCTCAGTTTATTGCTGTTGTATGTTACTGGCTAATCAAATTTTTTATTTATATTTCTTTCACTCCTTATTGTTTTCTAATTGACAATAAATAAAGTCAAATACAACAATTACTGTAAAGATTGAAGGTGATTTACAAGCTTGTCTTGCCATGTAATCTTAAAATCTAATATTTCATGTTAGTGTTCAGTGATAGTCACAACACTCATAATTACTTATTAAACAGCAAGCTATGTAGTGTCGGCTTAGAATAGCACTACCCCCTCACATCCCGTGGGTGTCGTAAAAGGCGACTAAGGCACTCAGCCTTCAGGAGACGGGCAGCAGCGTCTCCTACAAACTTGGCCATACTGCGATCGCCAACCCGCCTGCCAAGCGTGGCGATTATGGCAAACCCCCTCCCCCTTTTTAGGGGAGGCAACAGCAATAACTACACAGTTATTTTGTGAGTTACTCCCCACATCACCTTCAGCTACTTTAATGTCCCCACTGCTGGGGCACAGGCCTTCCATATCTATAATATTATAAAACGGAAAGATTTGATTGTTTGTTTGTTTGCATTGAGTAGGCTCCGAAACGACAGATCGGTTTAGGATGAAATTTGGTACACAGATAGCCTGCTTATGAATATAAGATACTTTTAATCCCGATATTCCCACAGGAACGGGAACCACGCGGGTGAAACAGCGAGCGGCCGCTAGTGGATGAATATGGAGATTGGGCCATGACCGACACGGGCCTCATGCGAATTGGTGAGTTTTTACAACTGCAAATATAGCCGAGACCAATGGCTTATGAAATATAGAGGAGCTCGAGATAGTATTTTTCGGTCACCCATCCCGTGACCGACTACTACGAAAGTTGCTTAACTTTATACTGACGCTAATGCGCTGAAAAAAGTGATAATAATAAATTCGGGTAAATCACTTGATGCATTATCTAAGTTTAGTATGAAATCGATTACTTCAGTTGAAAATTGAAAACCTAGCCTACCTATCTACTATCAGTTTTTTTATGTTTCTAGGAGAATGAAGACGTTTCTTTTTACTTTCGTAGTGTTTTTTACATTTCTGTATTTAATATGCAATGCGGTAAGTTTATTTTAAATATCAACCGGTATCAGAGAGGCAGTAACTAGTTTAATATTAAAATGCATTATCTTCATTTTAACACGTTTTAAAGGATCCATGGAGAAATGTAAGTGGGAACAATATAATTTATTAGTTAGGACCAAACTAACTTTTTATGTTTTGATGGTAACTGTACTTTTTCTATATATCAGGATAAATATACCACGAGAATGAGATCCAAAAAGTCAGAATGCTGGAGGGAGGTAAAATAATAAATAATAATTATAGTTTTAATTACACATTTTTATAACAACACATGCACGGGATTTTTTAAAACTAGTGATTGCCCGCGACTGATGCGTCTAAAAACTTTTAGTATAGCGCTTACGCACTTCGTCCGAATCCGTGAAAAAACATATCTGCGAAAATGCGGTCCGTCATAACCATTGAACTATTTGTATGGTAGCTTACGCACTACGTCTGTTCTCTTCTCTCCGTCATCCGTGAATCTCCATGATGGACCATTTGAACAAATTTTATCATTATACGTGAAAGGATAAGTAGCATACTGAACATTTATGATCAATTTTTATTAATTTTCCATAAATATGTGACGTATTTTTTTTATTGTGAAGGCCAAGATAAATATTTATTACACTCACACCAATCAACCTATCCCCAAAGTAAGCACTGTAACGCTTGTGTTATGGGATGCTAGGGTAACGGATATAAATACATATATAAGTATTTATGTGTAGAAATATATATAAACGTCCATGACTCAGGTACAAATGCCCGTATTCATCATACAAACATTTGTCCATACCGGGATTCGAACCCGGGACCTCAGAGAAAGCGACACCATGAAACAGGTGTACGTACTACTCTACCACGGAGGTCGCCAAAGTACCAAGATCCTAAGTTATTTTTTCACTGATAGTGTCAAAATAGGAAGTTACGTATTACGCAGTGAGTAAGCGACATCAGAATGCTGTCCGAGTTTCCTGGATCCGTTTTTTCACGAATCGGACGCAGTGTGTAAGCGCCCTTAAGTTTTCAAATACAAATACTGAAACGTTTTAAGCTCTTGAATCACCCTACGGCATTCTATGTACCTATCCACCTTTTTGTGGTAAGTGTATACATGTGATTGCTCGTGACTGTATCTACTTATGAAGGTTTTAATAATAATCTAGATTATTTTTCCGTAGTGTAAGAAAGAGTCATGTAAAGTGCACGTACGTTCGTTCTTTTATTTTCTCAATACATTTTAATATGATGATTTTTAATAGAAAAGTAGTTGAAAAATTTACTTGGCTGACAAGTTATTCTCAGGCGGGACGCGACTAACAACCTTGCGGTGTCTGAACCAATGTTCTTTTAATTGAGCTATGTGAACAGCCGTAGAAATTTATTCAAGTACTTTTTAATTATTTTGCTTACATTTAGTATTAACTGAAACAGTTCATATACTCGTACTTAAGTTTAATTCTTCTTTTAGTGCTTTAATAAAGATCATGGATTCGCAATGGTAAGAAATTATAATATAATTATTTTTATACCCACCACCACGAACCGCGAACCGTGGTCCCGAACGCCAACTTAATACTAGTAATTATTTTTAACCGACTTCAAAAAAGGAGGAGGTTCTCAATTAGGTTGGTATATATTTTTTTATGTATGTACACCGATTACGCCGAGATTATTGAACCGATTTCCGTGATTCTTTTTTTGTTCGATGCAGAATAGTTGCCAATTAGTTCCATAAAAATTTGGTTTAGTTTGACGCAGTACTTTTTATGTTTGGAGCATTTTTATATATTTTATTTCATATTTGTTATTTGGATGACATGATATTATCTTCCTTTAAAAACTGTGAAATAAAACCTTTTTATAAAAAAAAATGAAAACCGACTTCAAAGCACTAAAAATGCCTTGGCTGGCACCGACTCCAAAAGGTTTATTTTTTCCTTTTTAGTGTATTGAAGTCGGTTTTTTATTGGTAGGTTCGGACCACAGATATCGATATAGTCGCTATTTTTATATACCGCGCAGCCTTTCATCAGTCAATGCTGTCCTATATATATATATAATCCCGAATTTGATCTGTTTGCGGATTCATGGTCGAAGATATTGTAAGAGTGTCTGCTTTTTGAGACAGGATTTATTGAATGTAAGGTTATATACTCCGATAAATGGATTGATTTTTGTTTATTAATTGTAATAACGTCTGAATTTTTGTTTTTTGTCTAAATTTTATTTGATTACTGTCTTTAACTAATGTTATTGGTGTAACCGTTTTAATTAAAGTAAATAAATAACGTGGGAGATTTGACTTCTCAAAAACTATATAACTCCTGGTGTATGCTGCCTTGGTACTTTGTCTCTGCTTTCCCGACATAGGAAATAAAAATAGCAACTGTGTCTATATCAGTGGTCCCAAAATACCACTAAAATAACGATTAATAATGATATTAGTGTATTTAATATTAAGGTGGCGTTGGGGACCACGGTTATTGGTCCCAAAAGCCGCATCTAAAATAAGAACTAATTTAAAAGGGGATTTTGGGTCTACGGTCCCGGTCTTCAAACGCCCCCCTAACTTTTATCTTTATATTTTTTTCGGATTTCAGTGTGAAGCAAATAATTGCGAGTCAAAGGTTAGTAAACTAAGCTTATAAAAATAACTAGCTTGTGGTTTTATCCGGTAAGTACCTTGCCCGTGGGAATATCGGAATAAAATATATCTTATGTTTTAATTCAGGTTTTCTTCTATATTAATGCCAAATTTCATCTCAATCCGTTCTATAGTTTTTGCGTGAAAGAGTAACAAACATACATCCGTACATCCTCACAAACTTTCACATTTATAATACTAGCGTCCGCCTGCAGTGTCACTCGCGTTGATTCCGTTCCCGTGGGAATATCGGGATAAATAGTACCGTTGCACTAATTCTATTTTATATGATAAAGTCTCCCTTTGGGCTTTTGCGCCTTGTGTGACGGCTCGATTTTTTCTTGTATTTTTCTAGTAAAACTTTATAGTAAAACGTGCTTATATTTGTTTTTTATCACGCCTAAATCTTTATTGGCTACAGAGCCAAGAATTTTTTGTTAGATTGTATCTCGGGATAATCTCGAAGGCTTGAAATTGGTTTTTTTTTTGTGTTGTAGCTAACCCCCCGTTTGCACGGGCGAAACATTTACAAGAAAATATGTTTTAAACGTATAATGCGGCCACTGAGAGAGTGCATCATTTGACAGCTTCTATCGTTGAGCCATTGATCATCCTCTACGTGGCCGCACTATATTTAACAACATGTTTTCTTGTAAATGTTTTTCCAGTGGAAACGGGGGTAAGAAATGTCAAGTCTACGGTTACTTAGGATTCCATTTTGACGTATAAGTAAAAGACTTTGCCTACTTAGAAATTCCAAAATAGAAAATGTGACCGAAACTATTGGTGATTCAATCGGTAAAATTGTCAAAGACTACTTTTTCGGTATTTTATACTTCCTACACAACGTCGCATATTTTTATTATTTAATAAGTTATAAACATATACTGTAGTATATGTTTGTCGTTGTCTGTTGAAATAATACAGGTGTGCTATTATTTCGAGAGAGAGAGTAACACACATAAACGATACAGAATTATAAAGCAACACAAAAAACACATTACAAAGAACATAAAAAACAAAGTATGGCCTTCAGTTCAATAGGGTCCCCGCCTCAGCATGTGTTACACACTAGATGTGTTACGGCAACGCTGGTATTTTGGCAGGGCCCGTTTGGTGCGCGGTACGAAAAACAGAGAAAACAAAAATGTATTAAATAATAGCAATAAATTTTTTTCGTAAGAAGACGTCGTAAATAATAATATTCAACGTCTACCGTTATTTCGTGGTATACCTAGGGATTTCGTGAAATCTCTGATATCCTCATTTATCTGCGACATATATCATTCTGTGGACTCAGATCAGTGCTTTTGGTGTGATGCTCTTTCAAACACACATACATACAAACAGACGGACAGACAAAAATCAAAAAATTATAGAAATTGGTTCCGCTGCTTATTCTGAGTCCCCCTAACTATTTTTTTTTGCAAATCCAAGCAATGTACTTAACTTTGATTCTTATTATAAGTAAGTATAGATAATTATCTACAATAATATCGTTTTGCAAATAATACACTGATTATTAATCTTAACTATAAATTTTTATTGTGAGTAATGCATGGGTTTTGATTAACTGAAATCTTTTCAGAATAAATACTAATAGTCTGGAGAATCTCTATTTCAATATTATCCCCGGTTCTAGGCCACTCACTGTATATATCTGTAACTATTTTAAATAAAGCTCCTCAAAATACTGTGAAGTTCCCCGAATGTACACAAAACTTCATCCAATTCCGTTCAGCCGATTAAGCGTGATTGAGTAACAAACTTCCCTTTTAGTGGTACTTAAGTTTAAGTAGGAATTTTAAATATTTGTTTAATTATTTCAGTGTAGTGGGAGGTATTGCGACTCAATGGTAAGAAACTTTAAAAATAATTAAAATAAAAAAAAAACTGTACAGAAAAAATACAGTGCAACAAGGCATAATGAACGTGGGAACTAACAGGAAACGTCCTTTGACAGGTTGAGCAGTGCCTCCGCCCGCGTTAATTGTAAGCCTTGTCGGTCGTGCAATAAGGCCCATAATAAACGGGGCAAAAAAGGAACTACATATTTTAATACCGCCATCTTGTTTACGTCAATTTTGACAGTTACAGCGCCCCCGTCGCACGGAGTTATTCAGTACTATGTTGTACGTAGTACTTATTAATTCCATGTTGTACTTAATAATTCCATGCCCTTCCACGTTCACTAACGCCTTGTTGGAATGTAACTTTGAAAAATCATGATAAAATCAAACGCAGTAGGATCACGGGCAACAAAGGACAATTTTGGACCACCTCTATAAAATTCAAAAATATTGCAAAAATTAAACGTAAACTAAATTAATATTTTAATTAACAATTGACAACCTTTTCAAGGCAGAATCAATGTTTTGTATAACTTTTATATCAATTTTTTTTTTTTTTTATCACCAGTGCGTTGGACAATCTTGTAGCACCGGTGTAAGTATTATTTTAATATATCTTAACTATTTTTCTAGCTACTAGTGGCCACCCGCGTGGTTCCCGTTCCCGTGGGACTATCGGGATAAAAAAGCCTATGTGTCCACAGTCTACTACTTGCAGTCCATACATACCAAATTTCATCCAAATCTGTAGTTTTGCGTGAAAGACGAACAAACAAACTGACATACTTTCGCATCAATAATACTATTGGCCACCCGCGGTTTCACCTGCGTGGTCCCGCGCCCTTGCTAATATCGGTATAAAAAGTATAATGTATTTTAATCCAGGCTATTAATCTACTATCCTCGTGCCAAATTTTATAAAACTCTGTTCAGTAGTTTTAGCGTGAAAGTGTAACAAACAAACTGACATACTTTCGCATTTATAATATTATTAAAATTTAAAGGGGAAAACAGTCACTATAATATGCTTTTATTACCTTAATAGCTGAGCCGTGCGTGCCTCGCTTAGGAAAAAATATAGAATCCACAATCAACTATAGCCTGTCACTCAGGAATTATGTAGATTTCTTTGCTATTGGTGAAACAATTTAAAAAATTGGTTGAGTAGTTCTAGAGAGATTTTTTTACAAACAAACACATGCTTAGATTTTAACACTCGATGTGCTGTTGTGATCAATAAAATGTACCTTTTCTCAAACATGCTTGGAAATATTCGTAATTCGTAATAACCTTCTTCGAGATAAATCGATATTGCTGTACTGGCCACATACATGCAAAAGATGTATGAAAATCCATATCTGTCGTGTTAGCGGCCAAATAAATTACATAGTAAACTCATATTTGTCGTGTTATTTAAAAATGGAACGATCTTTTACTCCGAAATATGACAACCAAGGAGGTAACTTATCAAAGGTTTTATTTAAATTTCGAATTGGCTTGCAAATAGAAAGCTGTTTAAGAAAAAAAACAACAAATGAACACTTTACGCAGGATTTTTTTTTGTTGTTCGTTGTTCGTCTAATTTCGAAAAGTAGTTTTAATTTCCGCGCATTATTTGAGAAAAATACTATACAAGCCTTGGCCACAACTAGGCATTGATGGACTTACGTATTTGTGTGCCTCGGCTTCGCCTCGGCCCACATTTACACTTCGTCCATCAATACCTCTTTTGCTGGCCGCTGCTGTAAACTACTATTATATTTGTTTTTATTATTATTTCTTGTTTTTTAGTGTATGGGAATGAACTGTGCTGTGCTGGTAAGTATTTACTTTATAACACGTTATACTCTCATGGTTCACTAACATTATTTCCTCTTAGGTATATTTATATTTCAAGACTGTAGATTTGTGTTTGGCACCAACATGTTTCTTTTCACCTCACACGCTCTGAAAAGGAGCTTTTGTCAATCAGTTTAGGCGTAGAAAATCGCTTTTTGCGGCCTAGCGCGGCAAAGTACTTTTTTTAATTTAATACCTAAAAATATGTCATAATGCGTTCCGAATCGGACTATTGACTTTTTTGTTATATTTGATTCTTATTTTTAATAGCTTTAAATTATTTATAATACTCCGTTTTGGTTTTATTATATTATTTTAGTTCATTGAATCATAAAAACAATAACAATAAGATTAAACTATTTGTTATAAGAATTTTATATTTATTTTTAAATTGTCTTTGTCAATAAATATTTATTTTTAAATTGTCTTTGTCTTGTACCTCATGTCAGTGTCAACATTTACGGAATCGATTTTATTCTTATTAATAAGTAATATCCTTGATGGGAGCAATGAGTCTGTAGAAACAATCTACTGAGCAAAAAACTGGACATTGGCGAAATCCAAAAGGGCACCGCCACTGCACAAAAAGAAGAAGAAGAAGAACAATATATTCCTACTTTCAATAACTTTGAATTTACTATAATACTCCCTTTTTTATTATTTTAGTTTTTTATATCATTAAAACAACGAGAATATGGTATATTTAGATTAAACTTTATGTTTAAAGAATTTTTACCGGAAGTTGAAAGCGGAAACAACCATAAAATTGTGTGTTGCGCTCGGCAGAAAAGTTTTTAGCGCCTTGTACTTTTGAAATCCTCGCTTCGCTCAGGATTCAATATTTGAACCACTCGCTACGCTCGTTGTTAAATCCTAGAATCCTTCACTTGCTCAGATTTCAATATAGATAACTAGCCGTTAAATAACCAACTTTGCAGCCTTGCATAACAAATAACTATTGTAAATGTTGTTGTTTCTGTTGCTGATAAGTTTCTTGCGGTCGTTCGTCTTGTCAGTTAAAAGACGTTCTGAATGGCTGGTAGGAAAACAAAATGGACGATTCGAAAGCACTTATCGGAGACTCACAGACCTCACAGACTCACAGACCTATATCCAGATAGACGGTAAAAGTGTACCCACTTTGCGTGTCAAAAGTTTGATCCACGCCCACGGTCAAAGTTGTACGACCTAAGTCAGTCCGCTTCAGACCATTGCCATGAAAACACGCGTCACTCAGAAAAGAAAATGGTTAATTGTGCATGCTTCTTGCATGAGTTCGTCAATAACATTTCCACATGACTAAATCTCGCGCATGACGTCATCGTAGGTACGATAAATTTGACACGCTAAGTTCTCATACAGTTTGAAGCGCTCTTTTCGTCTATCTCTATATAGGTCTGCGTGGCGCACGCAACTGCGCCGAATTATGAGAAAAAAAAAAAAAAAAAAGGTAGACCAATAGTGTTTAGGTGTGTACTTGAAGCAGATTTGCCATACTCATACGAGCTCGCATTGTGAAACCTCGGAAAAACCCTATATGGGGTCCGTTTCAAAATAGAAACGGACCCCATATAGGGTTTAGCAAATGCTATCGCTTTCATTTCCGTGCTTTTTTGTGTCTTTTGCCCTACTTGTCAATTGTCAATGTGAGCAGTCTGCGTCACAGATTTCAAAGCAAAGCAAATTACCACGAAGGTAACATTATCTACATGAAGGTATAGGTATAACTGGAGATAACATTTCGAACACCTACTTGAAGCAAAATTTTATGTAGTGTTATCTCACTCTCTAGAGAATTCTTCGTTTCTCAATTTCTTCATGAAATTTAATATGCCTTTCAAAACACAATTTCTTCATGAAATTTAATATGCCTTGGGATAAATATAGATAGCTGGTGTGATTGTATGCAATTATTTATTTATTTAAAACAGTATTTATCACTTTATTAGTAAAATATTAGCCAATACATTTTAAAATTTTATTTTTCAGTCCAATGGTACTTCGTCAGAAGCAGGAGTAAGTTATTAAAGTAGTTTTTATGGTTCCGTACCCAAAGGGAAAATATATAATATGTAAGTGTGTACCTTTTTATTTATTTATTCATCGTCGCAGCCACTTGGCACACAGTGCTGGGTATAGGGCTCCCCCAAGAATCAGTAAAACGATCGGTCCTGTGCTGCCTGCATCCAGCGGCTTCCCGCCAATGGAGAAGATAACCATTTTTTGTTTTATATGCCAAAAAATTCAACAAAAAATTACAAGAATAACTGTGTTTTTATTGTTTTTCTATCTTTAAAAGTGACCGAGATATAAAAGTGCAAAGTTAACATTTTCGGTCTAAGCCGCGGACCGAGCGCGATATCGTTCATGACGTCACGTCGTCCATCTCCGCGCGAGCAACTCGGTGAATCGAAGCATTTACCCCAATGGCAATGTGCCCGACGCGCGCGGAACTACTTTGTTTATTTTGATTAAGAAATAATAAAAACAACATGAGTCCATATATTAAATATTGTAGTGTGCCTCAGCGTAAAAATACGGCCACGAAAACCCCGAAAAGTTGTTTTTTCACGTTCCTAGGGATCCGAAAATCAGAAAAAAAATGGACAAATGCGATGAGAAGAGCGCATCCATTAGGACCAAACACGACAGCATCTTGTTGTGAGGATCATTTCTATGTAAATATGAAAATACTATTTATACCTATACCTTGTCATGTGAAATACTAAGTAGTAGGTAGGTACTTGGTTATTGCTAGTAACTAGGTACATGCTTTTTAGTAGGTATGTAGGCACTCGATCGCAGTGTATTGAAACTAACGATGTATTGAACCTTTCGTTTCCAAGGTTAATGATCATTATAATTTCAAGAAGAAACATTGATTATAAGTTTAAAACTACAGTATTCAATGTAAATAAACACCCAAACTTGGGTTACACAAGTAGATAGGTCAATGACCTAAGTCGTTCTTCAAGATTGACGTAGAGTTCGAAAGTTTGCGCATGTTTTGCAGTAAAATGTTTATAAATATGATCTTTGGGGTTGATGTTTGATTATTTGTAAAGGAATGTGTAAATATATTTATCTACAAAGTCTTTATTTTTTTATAAAATATTCTGCCACCATCATATCGTGGAAGGTTGTCGGATTGGCCTTTTTCAAATCCTTCTTCCAATTTAGTTCTAAAACAATAATTAACACACAATACACTTAATCAATCAGCATTATTTAAAATCAATAAATAACACCAGAGCGCGCGAAAGCAGACAACTTACCCGCGAAATGTACTACGGACGTATGAGGCGGGGTCGCCTGCCGTGCCGTATGGACGAGATGACGTCACACGGTACTCGCGAACACTGAAGAGATTTACAAAACCTACGTAAACTTCCCACTCTTATAACTTTGGTAATACTGCACCGATCGATGTGAAATAAAAACTAGAATAGTGTAATAGTCTAGACTTTTATTCTTTCTTTTATTCTATTCTTCATTTAAAAGTGTAATATTGTAACCCTGTTATCTTCTCCATTATGCTACAGTCAGTGCATTGGGCCGGATTCCCAAGCATGCGGGTCCTGTCAGGGCGACATGAGAATTGTGGCTTTCTGGGATATTTACTGTTTAAAAATTATCTCATCAAAATAGAATTGTAAAATGCAACATTTAAAAGTTATAATTAGATGGCTGTTTCATCTTAATCGATAGTCAAACATCTGTAAAGATGTTTCTTTCGAATGCGAGGATATTTCTTTCATTGATGAAGCGACGGTGGTCAACACCGTAGAAAAAGGTGAATATACCAGGTTTTACCCGTGGTCCCATCGGTTTGTTCCACTAGAGAATTTCAACGTGTTCTCGTGGGTCTCTGTAGCATAATTGGTCAGTGCATTGGGCCGGATTCCCAAGGATGCGGGTTCGAGTCCCGTCAGGGCAACATGAGACAAGTTGCTGTTTTCTGGTATATTTACTTGTTTAAAAATTATCAAATTCAATATTATTAATTTTTATTTACTTTTCTTTATGGCAGTGCAAAGAAATGAATTGTGTTTCAAAGGTAAACTTTTGTCTTTTTATCTTGATGGTTTATTAATTTATTATTGGCGGTTCCCGCGTTTTACCCGCGTGGTTCCCGTTTACTTGGGAATATCGGGATAAACATTAGCCTATGTGTCAGTTCACTACTTGATGTCTTCACATACCAAACTCCATCCAAATCCGTTCAACCGTTTAGGCGTGAAAGAAGAACAAACAAAAAACTAACAAACTAGTTGCCTAATTTTAAAATCTATCGGAATCGCTTTCAATTCGTCATTTGAAAAATATTCACATACTTCAGGCCATCACTATTTGACATTTGATAGTGATTGTAATCGGTATGCGTTTTGAAAGGTATTGAATGAACGAAATTGAACTGTATAAGCAAAGTGACAGACGAAAATATTGAAATAAAACAACTTTTACGGATATCAAACGCGCTATATTTCACGAACTAAGTTGTAATTGTCCGTATTTTAAGGTTTTTAGGGAATTTTTGATTTTCCCGACGTTTCGTCACCTTTACAGCTGCCGTGGTCACGTGATGACATCCCGTTCGTGAAATATAGCGCGTTTGATATCCGTAAAAGTTGTTTTATTTCAATAAACAGTGCACGCCAAAACATAAGATATCAAAATATCTTTCAAATGTATGAAGAAGTGGCATTAAAAACATCATTCGTTCCGAAAGGAATTGCGAATATAAGTTACACAATTCCATAAATCATTATCACAATCACAATGTCTTCCAAAGGGATTGTAATAGATTTTGAAATAAGGGGCTGATTATACTTTCGCATTTATAGTCCTTCATATACTCATGTATACAATATTAGTAGGATTCCGAACTATACTTAACTATTAGACAATTACTATACTACTAGATAAGATCTATAGCCAGTTGCCACCTTCAGCCACATCAGGCATGTGGAAGGCTATACTTTACCCAGTTGCAGATAAAAAAGCGACGACACTAGCGAATCTAGCGGCAGGAAATGAACGATTTCGCTATCGATTACGGGGATTCACCTATTAAAAGATTTTTTGTACCAAAAGTTGACCGCGGAAACAGTAACTAATCCTCGCTGTGCTCAGGTTTCAATCTTTGAACCACTCGCCCTTCGCTTGCTCAGTTTTCAATAGAGGTAACTCGCCGCCAAATCCAACTTTCCAGCCTTGCATAACAAAAATAACTATTGTTTCCTTTGCGATTGAAATTAGTTTTAGTTTTCAATTTATTTCAAAACTTTTACAGTGCAATGGACCATCGTGTGTCTCAGCAGTAAGTAAATCTTTATAAATAAAGGGGCTTCAACTTTTTTGTATGGAGGCTGGAGGAGGATGGAGGCGTCGTCCAAACCCCGTAGTATGAGACGCCATTTTCATTTTTTTTCAAAATGACGTCGCTCGATAATTCCTATATGTATAAATGAACAGAGGAACAAAAAATGTTATGATATATAATGCCCTAAAGTGTCGCGTTAGCCAGATAATTACCTACTCCTTTTTTGAAGTCGGTTAAAAATGAATAATGATGACCCAAAGTATCACCTTCGTATCTTTAACTCGAATTATCTCACTAACCTGACATTTTGTTGCTATTAAGGTTGCTAGGGCATTATGTTGCAAAACATTTTTTGTTTATCTTTATGTTCCCTATCCATTTAAATAGGTATAATCGTGGAGCGCGATTTTGAAAAAAAAACAAAATGGCTGACCGGTGATGAGTCACCGGTCCGCCATTTTGTTATTTTTTGCTAAAAACTTAGCCTCAGGCAAACGGTGTAAACCCCTTTAAATGTCTGTTAAAGTCAAAATATTGTTTTTCTTAATTTATTAATAAGGTATATACGATACTCAGATACACACATCAATACACCAGTTTCCAAATTTTTTGTCTGTCTGACTGCGGTTAATCTCCGAACAGTTCCATTTCTAAAGGACATCGTTCCCGAGTTTGATCCCCGGACAAGACAAATATTTGTGGGTATGAACATATCTATATGTCTTGGTCTGTATGTATTGACAAAAAGGTATATATTTGCAAATGAATTAAAAATACAAAAAGGTAGGCACAGCCAACAGTATCTACTACATTGTACAGAACTCTGCGCTATAGAGGTAGTCAAACACACATATATAAACAGGGGGGCCTTACGATCAACTGTAATGAGATTCATTTTAGATTATTTTTAGGTTGTGAGAGTGGGATGCTGCCATACGGCGCGTATAGCGGCGTCTCACTCTTACTACCTAAAAATAACCTAAAATTAATCGCATTACAGTTGTTGATAGGCACCAGGGGCCTACCATCCCACATCATCCTCTCACTCTCACAACCTACAATGAATTGCATTACAGTTGGTAAGGCCCCAGGTATAAATAAAGAGTGGGTTAGGGGCCATCGTCCTTATCCATTCACAAACAAGTTTGTCCATCAAATAAAATTTTATCTTTTTATAACTTTTTTAATTTTGCATTTTACAATGCTAAATTTATGTGATACATATTAAACAAGAAAATATACTAGAAAAAAGCAACTAGTCTCATGTCTCATGTCAAGGATGCGGGTTCATATCCCGTCAGGGCGACATGAGACTAGTTGCTTTTTTCTAGTATATTTTCTTGTTTAATATGGTATCACATAAATTTTATCTTTCCTTTGAATTAGTGCATTGGCTTTTACTGTGGTGCAATGGTAAGTAGATTTCATATTAACTTAATGCCCTTCCGAAGAAAAGTGAAAGCCGCTATACGCGCCATATGGCAGCGTCCCACTCTCACAACCTGAAAAAAACCTAAAAAGAATCACATAGAGTTGATGGTATGCCCGCTGTTCTGATTGCCACAGTACCTAGGAAGGGTGTCTGGGGGCTTAATACCATTTCTTAGAGCAGTATTGTTTCAATCATACCAATGCTATTTCTGACCGTGCCACTAGTGGTCGCGTTTAGTGGACACGACTATTGCCTCAATGTGCGGTTGCTGTTATTGCTTCTGATAATTCTATTATAACAAGTTCTAAAGTTATATATCATCAGTTTTAAACCAACTTAAATACAAACATAACACAATAATTTCAGTGCAATGGAACTAATTGTAAAGCTGCAGTAAGTACCTATCTACATTTTATTTAAGGTTATATCGAGGTAACGATCTAGAGGGTTAACTGTCTATTTTTAACCGACTTAAAAAAAGGAGGAAGTTCTCATATTAAATCAAACTAGACCTTTCAAGGAATAGGTGTTTTATTAATTTATATTTTTTTGAAAGACGGAGAGTCTCTTATCCTTTACCATAATACCTGGTGTTAATTGTTGATAAGGTTGAAGATGGAAGCGAGCCGCTCCCGCGGAATCCTCGATCACTGAGGAGCTGGCTATCTTATCTCTAGCTGTCGGAACACAACAATGCTGAAAACATTGTTGTTATGGCGTCAGACTTAGATAAGACGGTACGGTAGGCAACTTGGCCAGGCGGACTGAAAAAGTCCTACCATATTAACTTAATAAAAACTTATTTGGTTTTCAGTGGCCATGTCTTGCTACATTTAAATTACTTACTACAACAGGAGAACAAAGCTATTTTGCCTTTTTAATGATTACTTTATTCATTTATTTTAGTGTCATGGACTAAATTGCTTAGCAAAGGTTAGTAAAAAAGAGATTGCGTAATATAATATTACTCCTTATTCCATTTACAAGGCAGGCCTGTGCTTCAGCAGTTGCGATATACAATGGGTTATGACTATTGATGACGCACTGAATCAGCAATATACATTTAAAATAATTGTAGGATTAAAATGTTTTAAATATAATTTACAGCTTTTTTTTTACTTATGGTAAATTTTAAATAGAAAAATATTGGAAAAAATTAACTCGGCCACAAGTGAATTCTCAGACTGGAATCGAACCAGCGACCTTTGGAAATCCGGTCCAATGCTTGGACCGGATTTCCAAAGGTCGCTGGTATGTATAAAAATAGCATTGAAAAATGCAAAAATTACAAAATAATAAAGCTTTTTTTTTATATGATTTTTGATTTTTTGCACTTTTTAATGCTATGTTAAACACCTGAAAAGATGTTTCTTTCGAATGCAAGGATATTCCTAGCATTGATGTGACAACGCTGGCCAACAGCGTATTAAAAATATAAAAGTATTGGAGAATTTCGACGGTGGTTCGCAAGTCTCGGTAGCTCAGCGGTTAGAGCATTGGACCGGATTTCCAAAGGTCGTGGGTTCGATTCCCATCTGAGAATTCACTTGTGGCCGAGTTAATTTTTTCCAATATTTTTCTATTTTAAATTTATCATAAATATAATTAACAGCCTTTAAATGAATAACATTATTAATCGATGGCCGTTGAGGCGAGGCGGTTATGGAATGACGACAAGACACTCCGTGGGTAGGCTTCTGCGACGGGTGGACGACGAACTGGCGGTCGCGGGAAGCCGCTAGATGCGGGCAGCTAATGACCAATTCGTCGTGGAGATCCATGCGGGAGGCCTAAACACTTTTTTTTTTTATAGTGAGGGGAATGCTTTTACGCATACGCTGAGGTTATGCTGGGCTCACCTAGAATACCGGACTCGTGAGTCCGGCACCCTATCCCTCGCCGATCCCCGACGCCCCGTCGAGCCTAGTAGGCTCGGCGGGGTTTCGGGGTAGGATCGAACCAGCTCCCGCCCCCCATCAAACTCGAAAGCTCGATGGGGGGCCGGGAGGGGGGGGGGGATACTACCAGCTAAACCCCTCACTACTTGCTCTCGTACCGTCATTAGGTCACGGGGGGTGTAGTGACAGTCGCCCTTAAGACCTGGCGGCTAGCCCGGCTATCCGGGCCCCCTCGCGGCTGGGAGATGACCGAGCAAGTATGGTCATCTCCCCAGTTGTCGGAACCGTGCAATGCCGACAATGCCAGCTGGCTCCACTATAGGGGAATGAGGCGATCATACTGTCGCCTCCTTCCCCTCAACCGTCTGCGGCGGAGTCGGGCCGCCCGAGCGTCCTCTTCGCGGGCCCTCTCCGCTGTCTCCTTCTGGAGGATCACGTCCTCACAGAAAGAGACTGCCGCCTGCCATGATCTCTCACTGCCCAGCATCTTGCTGACAACGCTGGGCAGGGAGAGAAGCAAGTGTCATTTTGCTGTGATGATGATGTTTGTTTTATTAAATACTTATACGTAAATAGGTATTACTATTATGCAATCTCTTATTATTTAACTTTATTTTTCAGTGCGATGGTGAGGGATGCGTACAAATCAAAGGCGCCAAATCCAACATCCTTGAATTTACCCCGTACGAGCGAGGATTCTCTATGCATTTACACGTGGATAAATTTGTTACGAATGAAAATAAAATTACAGAGGAAGACTGAACTGTCTTAATTTTCTTCAGAGTTTCTTATTTATTATGCGGTCTCCCTAGGAACATTTAGGCTATATTAGGATCTTACAACAATAAGTGCCATACATTTTTTACTTTTAGTTCTATTCCGTAGACTGTAAATATCACCTTTAAGAATAGCTAAGAAAGTTGCGTAATCGGCGCAATCGCAGGATGGACACGCTAGGGGCCGAATTCTGCTAATGCTTTGTCCCAATCGTATTCCAGTGGTATTTCAATGGTATTGCTGTTTTACACAGTTCTTGTTACAACAGTGTAAATAAATACTACTATTGAAACACCATTGAAAAACGATTATGACAAAATTATAGCAGAATTGACCCCTTGATCCAACGAGTGTTTTAAATCCCAACCGATTTTCTTAAAATTTTCAACTCCCAACGGGTCCCCTCATTGTACGAGGGCTGCTATTTATGCATCCGGAATAACAAAGTGACACAAACTTAAAGTATTTTTTTGGGTTTTATTGCTTTTCAAAATGTTCGCCATGATGATCAATGTGTTGGAACATTAGTTGGAACCAATTTTCGTAGCACTTTTGCCATTCGGATTGAGGTATCTCCAAAACGTGCATTTTGAACGCATCAACCGCCTCTTCACGGCTTGAAAAACGTTGACCACTTAATTTATTCTTCACTGTTGGGAATAAATAGAAGTCGTTGTTCCAAGTCGGGGCTGTATGGCGGATGACCCGTTAATTCGATCTTTTGATCTTCCAAATACCGAGTTGTTTCGGCCGATGTGTGGTAGCTAGCATTTTCATGATGAAGAAAGATTCTGCGTTGTCGGTTGTTCTTTCTTATTTCTTCAAAGACTTCTGGCAAAGAAATGGTCGTGGACCATTCAGAAGAAACCTTTTTACGATCCTCTAGTGACACTCTAGTCACATGTCATATCCATTTTACCAAAAAAACAGGCGACCATTTGCTTCAAATTGCTTTTTGAACGCCTAAGCCGGTGATTGTTGTTTAGTTTCAGGTTCATACGCATATATTCATGATTCATCACCTGTGTGGATATTATAGACAGCCTTCGACATGTTTATTTACACCAATCGACACGTGCTCGTTTTTGGCTAATTGTCAAGTTGTGTGGAATATAACGCAAATAATATTTTTTTGCAGCTAAATGTTCGTGTACTATTTTATGTATACTCGTCATACTTATGCCGAGAGACTCCTCTATCTCGCGATATGTAACATGACGATCACAATATAACAATAAAATATACTAGAAAAGGAACTTGTCCCATATTTATAAATTGCATTATTAGTTCCCGCACAGCATCATTATTTTGAGGTACAGCAACCGTTTTGGGTCGACCTTCTTTAAATTACTCCGTAAGCGCAGATCGCCTCGATTAAACTCACTAAACCAGTGAATACCCAATAGTTTGCGATGGCGCTTCGTCCCCGAAAGTCGGAATGAGTTGTTCGATGCACTGTTATTGAGTTAACCCTCGCCGCAAATCGAAGCAAATCATAGCACGAAATTTTCACGAGTTAAATCTGTAGGGATGATGGACGGATGTACGGCTAAGGGTGGTAGATGGTAAGCCACTAGTAGGAAGGTCGAATAGCGACCTTCGGACTTTGGCAGTCCTTCGGAGTCTGGCAGTCCGGGGACCGCGGTCCGACATGCTCGGGATTCTTCAACCTCTAAGGGTGGTACGGGTTCGAGCGATAGCTCCTTCCCCGGGTTTCTTCTCAAGGGGTCGCTGCCCCTTGGTGTTAGTTGCCGCTTAAGCGGCCGTCATGAGACGATGTAGAGGTGCCCCCCCCACCGGAGTTTGAGGCGCGGCCCTTGCGCGGTCTGCCGCACCGCACAGATGAGCGTCGGACTTGGTATATATATGAAGCGGCTGGTGAAACTCTGTAAGCGCGATGTAGGTATTTCCATACGTGTTGTTCAATCCCATACTGAATGTTGTCAGCGCCATCTATTGACACGATAGGTAGGTACGACACGTAATTTTCAAAATGACTCTCAAATGATAAACAAATGACAGCTACATGAAACAAATTGTATTCTTCAGCCAAAGAGTTCCATTTTCAAACGCTATAATTACTTTTTAAATATTGTACTGTAAATGGCCAGTTCCGGATACATAATTAGCAGCCCTCGTATTTCTAAGCAAAGCAAGGTACGTACAATCGGGGAACTTCCCGGTTATCTCAAAAAGTAATAGACTTATAGAAAACGTTTATATCACAAATAATCGAGCTTCAATAGGTATTTCATTTTATAAATACATTATTTCTTTAACCTTAAAACTTTCCGAAATATCGTTTCTCAAAAAAAACTCTACTGATCAACCGGGAAGTTCCCCGTATGTACCAAAAAAAAACTAATAATCTCTAGGGTATAAGATGGGAATTAAATTTAAAATAAATTCTTGATCCCCTACACAGGGGATCCGATGGTAATAGGAAATAATACAAAATAAAACAGATCCACAAGGGGATCGGTTGCAGGGGATCGGATGGGAATAACTCCAAATCTTTTCGTCATACTTTACGCAAATTGCTCTTTTGTTTTCCTAGATTAATCTGAGCAGAATAGGTATCCTACCCTACTAGCAGAGCCCATGAAGTCTCGGATCCAATTTCAGCTTGAAAGCTATTCACAGACGGCCATCGTGTCCACCCTAGCGTGTGATTCCGACACTCAGGAGCCCTATTTTTGATTAAATCGTCTCAAGCCCAACGCCTTTCTACTGATTTTCGTTCGACATTTAAACCATATTTTTGAATCACCCGACTGCAACGAGTGCGCCCATCCACACCCACTCCTTGCAGGAGCAAGACCTCTTTTTTTTGAATCACTCGTCGCGCGAGTGGCGTGGCAATCGCGGAGGCGATCAGGCGAAAAGCTACTTTGCATATGTAGACATTATGTCACTTTTCGCTTTGCCCCTCGCGCGCTCGCGTAGGGAGGCGGTATTGCAGGCGAAAAGTAAAGCTATTTATATATGTGCAAGGTCGCTATTACGGAAGTATGGAAAATACGGAAACTCAAACGTCGCACGAAAATCAATAGAAACCTCGAGACGAGTGAATCAAAAATAGGGGTCCAGAACAAAGCGAGCGAAACAATGTCATACGAGGGATTAAAAATAGACCTCCAGAAGGGTATACAGTCACGAGCAATAATGTGTAACACAAAGCAACCCATATCATATTGGAACACACGGAAACAAAGCTCTCTGTGTCGGCAAAAGTATTGAATATTGTAATATGACAAGGTTGTATAGTGTTGGCATAGGAATTATTGGTGACTGTACAACAATACTGTGAGGAAATGTTTACCGTAGAGTTCAAAATAAATTGCATGTAAGTAATACTGACGACCTGTTTGGCGCACCTTCTGCGCCAGATGTCAATCCCCGGACAAGACAAATATGTATGTGTATTTGTCTTGGTCTGGGTATAATATATATTTTGTATGTATTTACAAAAAATAAAAGTATATTTATCCGTTATCTAGTATCCATCACAAGTTCTTGGTGAAACTTAACGTGGGCAAGATAATTGGTGTGTTTGTATGCAATTATTTATTTTATTATTTAATACTAATGTTATTATTACAAAGGTATAACATTGATAGCTACAAAAGACCAAGGCATTTGGAGAAAATATACCTTCAAAAATAATTTGACAGGTAATATTAAACTTTATGAACACATGACAGCAGGTTAGGCTAAACATTTTAAGTAACTTGATAGGGTTCTCGATACGGGAATGTAAAGTGTGGACGTGGTATTGACTGTACTTTTTATATGAAACCTCGCCATCAGCTATTTTAACGTCCCTACTGTTGGAGCTGTTGAAGCTGTGTAGTGTCGGCTTAGAATAGCACTAACCCCTCTCATCCCGCGGGTGTCGTAAAAGGCGACTAGGCGTCAGCTTTCAGGAGATGGGCAGCAGCGTCTTCTACATACTTGGCCATACTGCGATCGCCAACCCGCCTGCCAAGCGTGGCGATTATGGCAAACTCCCCCATTATGGGGTAGGCCTATACCTAGCAGTGGGTGTTATTTGGCTGAGACGACTGTTGGAGCACCCGCCTTCCTTATGGATAGATAAGGAGAATGGGTATGCCCACAGAATTTCCTTGTTCTCTGGTCATGCCATAACCCACCACGTGGGCCGAACAACCTATATTTTTTATGAACTACGGGACTCTTAGCTTTCATCGTACCTGATGAATTTCATTTGACTTTGTATTAGAATAAGAATTTTCCTAATGTTGCATAAAAAAAAGGCAGAACACGGCTGGACAATTTAATTGAGATGTTTCAACTTATGTAAGCCTGTATTCCCAATAAAGAACATTTGATTGATTGATTGAAGTATTGATAAGGCTGAAGATGGAAGCGAGCCTCTCCCGGAATCCTCAATCACTAAGAAAATAAATTAAAATTCCTAATAAAATGTAAAAAAAATAAAGCAATTAATAACTCATATTGCCTATGCCAGCCACCATTGAACAGAGTCTGAGACATGGAATTTAATAGTTGACATTTCAATCTAGAAAAAAAAAGATGTTTTTTTATAACAAAGGAAAGTTTAGTAGGATCAACTACATAAATCTAGAAGCATAAAAACGTGAAGTATAAATAATCATAAGGTATATTGCTTTCTTTGAAATTCTCTATAATCCCTTGCTCAATATTCCCTTATCCTTAGGCCGGGATCACACGGTAGACTAGATCAAATTTGCGTGTCAATAGACCAAGTTAAATTGGATCCCCTGCACAACGTGCTCAACAGATTTATGTAAATATTTTGAACGCCTATCTAGTACTTACCTTTCGAGGTACAATGTAGGATTTGACGTTCTTTTTTTTAATAAAACTGATTATGCCTGACTTTGATTGTGTTGTAAGTTTTAAATTATGATTCGTTAAGGTTTTTTAAAGTAAATATGAAAAAAAGCTCCCATTTCAGGCAGCTGAAGTTATGAGTTTTGCGTGTTTAATATTCCAATAATTAATGTTGAAAGACACCCACGTAGTTTTTTTTGTGAACGACGGGGAGACTCTTAGTCTTATGTTAAGTATTGATAAGGCTAAAGATGGAAGCGAGCCTCTCCGGGAATTCTCAATCACTGATAAACTGGCTATCTTTTCTCTAACACAAAAATGCTGAAAACATTGTTGTTATGCGGTTGTCGTTTCCGTGGGAATATTGTGATAGAATGTAGCGCTTCAACCTAGAGTTTGAATTCTGTGTATAGAATTTTATCCAAATAAGTCAATGACATCTTAAAATTTTACTTGCACTGTTTATTGAATAAAATACACTATGACACATTTCTTTTAGATTTCTTGAAATTTTATTTTTGTTTCCAGACGTTTCAACATTTACTTTAATTTTCTTCGTTGTTTAATTCAATAGGTCAATGACCCCATGACGTTAGGTTGCAAAAAACGTTCTAGTGTATGGGTCGGGTAAACACGTCAAATACTCAGACTGTCGCATGTAAATAGTTGTTTAATGCTAATGTGGTACAAGGGTGTTAGTTGAATTGATTCGATTACTGTCCTAGGCATTTATTGCTTTAGCTTTTGCTTGCGACTTCGTCTGTTCAACCTTATAATAAAATAAATACTTCTTACATCATAAAAATGCTCGTATTCATCATACAAACACAAATATTAAAATTTTAAATTTTGGTGCCCACGTACTATAAATGCCACGAAAATTATGAATCGCATTTTTTTTTACACCAAAATTTAATTTTTAGATGCTTATTTAAATAATATTACTATATTATAGTAAGGATATCAGTTAAATCCTCTTCTACTTCTCGGCCGTATAGTATAAGTATATATCATATTCAAATATTGAAACTAATAGGTACCTGTTCTAGTTTAAAGAAAATTAATCAAGGTTTGAACATTAGGCAATGATTTCAGGTTAAGTACTCATGAAACATAAGTCATGGGTGGATAAATACATTATATGGAAATAAAGCATCACTATTAAAACAATCGATAGTGAATTTCAGAATAAATCATGTAAATTATTGAACAAAATTTCTCTACTTGCTCAAGGCAATCATGAAATATAAGTCATGAGTGGATAAATACATTATAATGAAAATAAAGCATCACTATTAAAACAATCGATAATGAATTTCAGAATAAATCATGTAAACTGTAGAACAAAATTTCCCTAATTGCTCAAGGCAATCATATAATAACATTACTATGTGATTATTGAGGCGGAGCGTAGAGGAGCCTCTCTTATGTTGACTCTTTTGAATCCGCCCGGTCATAGCGCCCAGACCGTTTAACCGATTCTAATGAAACTTGGCACGTACTTAGACATCAACCATACCTAGGAGTTGACAAAAATTCGATGTCCTACCATCTCCATAACCTTAGCTTTTGGCGCCAAAGAAGAGCCAAATTTGGTTTTTAGGGTTTTGCTCGAAAAGTATTGACTTTTGTGCATCGCGATAAATTACAAATTTGACCAGAATGTAATTCTGCGTTTAATGCAACAAACCGCGTCTCTAAATCTATCATGTCCTCACAGAGTTATGCCGACATAAAGTTCCGCCTCTCTTGGGCTCCAAAGCGCCACCGAAGGTGGTGCAGTTTGGAGCCGTTCCTAGTTACTTTCTATAATAATATAATAACATTACTATTATATTGTTACTTTACATAATAATATAATAACAATACTTTTATTATTATTATATTATATTATTCTATTACTTTGTACATGCTGGAAGTGCTATAGAATGTGTGCCGGCTGTTAGCTTTCCTTTTCAGATAGTAAAAGACTATTAATTGACTGGGTACATTAAAAAATTAATATAGGCGATCCTGTCACTTGTTTCTGGATAACACCTTAGACCCAACCAATGCCAAATGTGGCATCGCTTAGGTATGAGAGTGATGTTTATACATTTCATTCTCAAGCTGCACCTTTGATGCTCTGCCAACTCTGCCAGAGATTCATTGTGTGGGTGTATGTGTCTCTATGTATGCTTTAAACATATTATGATTCTCATATTATTTAAAATAAAAGATATAATTATGTTTTACTTGTTATGATTATATTCATTAAAGTTAGATGAGAGTTACGACATTTTTTTTTTTTTTAAACAACTATCAATAGTTTCATTACAGATACATCAAACAGAGATTATCTACAGAAGAGGTTGTAAAATAGTGAAAAATATGGTCTCCGGAAAACTAACCACCTTTAAACCCTGTCCAAGTCATTAGCTGTGAAACACCCACCAACGTATCCCTTCATTCCTCTTCTTTTACCATATCTTCTACAATTGAGTTATCATACCAACTAAAGTGGTAATTCCCTTTGATTGCTCAATCTCTTCCAAAACCCTTAGCTCAATCCATCCTGTTTAAAAACAAACTTCTTACACTGCTGATGCTGATGTGTCTTGAAACGTGTGTTAACTTATTACGCCATGCGTCATAATCATAACTAAAACTACTAAACCGTCTCCTAATACTGACTATTAAGGACTCGAGAGCCATACGCGAGGATAAGGTCGTTCTATGCCTTACAAAAATAAAGTATAATTATGGAATTGGTGTAGGACAAGAATAGATAGTAGAATAAAAAAATTGTAGTACCTCGGTTATCCAGCCAGGGTTACGTACTCATATGCACGGTTTAGCGGTGCATGATGATCATCTAAAAACTCCCTTAGTTGGCTCTCATATGATGAAATAGGGTAGTCCTATTCTGATTCGGGATTACACGGTTCTTTTCAACATCACTGAATATAGTGGAGACTGCTCGGTAGTTGATGTCACAATTGATTTCAACCACGTTTGCAATGAAAGTGGGTGCGGCAGCACGACTTGGATATCTCGCCCTTACAACTCAGAGCGAGCAAACTTCCTCTTTACTGAAACATTAACTGCGCATGTACCCAAACTCCAAGCAGTGTCAGCACTGCATGTAGAAAAGAAAAGAAAAATTTCTCCATATGCACCCGGGAATAAATCGCATTGTAAGTAAAAGTCTCGCCAATGGTGGTGTTTTGTTTTGAAAGCACCTGATAAAATTATTTTATGAGGAACGGGAACACAGGTCTTTATCATATCTGATTTTAAGTAATGATAAGGTAGGTGAAACCGCGCTTTTCCCGGAATCTTCAATCACTGAGGAACTGACTATCTGATTTCTTACTTCCGGAACACTTTTATGGCTTCAGATTTGATAGGATAGTGGTAGCCAACCAGGCGTTCTTACAACAAGTCCTACCACAGCCCAAACCGAATACAATATGAACTTGTACTGAGAATCTAGCCCTTGACCTCTAGGTTTGATGTAACCAGTAGACCACAGATCTGGTGTTTTCCATCTTCAACTACGGGTGGTCAATATTTTTTAATATCTCCAGTATAAGGAGATATCCAAAAATATTGATTGTATAATGTATATGTCGCAGGATAATTAGATAAATCGATTTTTTTTTAATCCTAGGGATATTGCGAAAACACGGATAATTAGACAATGGTGTTGTTATTTCCCAATCCAACTGAAAAAAGATAGGGTTTTTGCGAAAAAGCGGGCTGCATTAGTAATACTGCGAAAAGAATCGCTGGCTATTATGAAATAAGAACACTGATTGGCTGATCGGACCATGTACAACAACATCTTCTCTGATTGGTTGGCGACTTGACGTTTGAAATGTCAAACGATTCTCTCACGTGTACTAAACTTTCTGTGAACCAATCAGAATAAGAGTTTTTTTATTTATTTCTTTAAGGAACACAAACAGTGTATTGTACATAACATATCTTAGAAAGTAACATGCCTTAATTTTAGAACACCTTCGTATTTATATTACTACTGCATGTTGCTATAAACCTGGTCGTATGCTTCTCATCTGTATTATTAATACATAGCTATTGCAAATTCCGCAGGAACAGGCTGGGTTTGTCAAAGGCAAGGGGACTCGCGAACAAATTTTAAATGTCCGCCAACTGATCGAAAAGTCCTACGAATTTAACACTCCTATGATCTTGTGTTTTATTGATTACAGCAAAGCCTTTGACTGTGTAATTTGGTCAACCCTGTGGAAAGAACTTGGAGTACCTAAACATCTAGTGGCACTGATTCAAGCACTATACCAGAACAATCAGGGTGTTGTAAAGGTCGACAGAACAGCTTCGGAACCTTTCATGTTTGGAAAAGGTGTAAGGCAGGGTTGCATCTTGTCCCCCATTCTGTTCAACGTATACGGAGAATATATCATCAGGCAATCTTTTGAAAACTGGGAGGGCGGCGTCACCATAGGTGGCACTAAAATTACAAATCTCCGATACGCCGATGATACGACTCTTTTGGCTTCGAATGAAGCTGAAATGATAAGCCTCCTTGACAGAATGGAAAGAATTAGTGGGGAGCTGGGGCTTAAAATCAACCACTCCAAAACAAAGATAATGGTAGTAGACCGCACCAATTCGCTCCACATGACGGGCGCCTTATCCCTCGAAAAGGTGGACGACTTTATTTACTTGGGCGCCACAATCAGCAACTCGGGCTCTTGTGAAAAAGAAGTCAGGAGGCGTATCGGTATGGCTAAGAGCGCAATGTCCCAACTGCAGAGAATATGGAGAGACCGGAACATATCTCGCAAGACAAAGATAAAATTGGTTAACTCTCTGGTGTTTTCCATCTTCAACTACGGCTCGTAAACGTCGTAAAGAAGGCCGATCGAGATCAAATTGACGCTTTTGAGATGTGGTGCTGGAGGAGGATGCTACAAATACCGTGGACTGCATTCCGAACCAACGAGTCTATCTTTCGAGAGCTCAACATTAAAACCAGGCTATTCACTTCCTGTCTCCAAAAGATTCTGGAATTCTTCGGTCACATCGCCCGAAAAGATGGTCACATGGCAAGGTCGATGGCAAACGGCCGAGAGGTCGAAGCCCAACTAGGTGGTCTGACCAAATCCGCTCAACGCTGAACACCAAGCTACATGATTCACTCCATGACGCCGGAACGACAGAAATCGATGGAGGAGCATCATCAAAGGAAAATTAACTTCCCATCGGGGGAATCACGACCCTCAGTAATGAGGAACACGATGCGAGGAGGAGGATTACAAAATAGAATACTCAACAACATCATTACTCTAATTTACATTTTGACAATAGACTTAAATTTCACTTGTTTATTACAGAATATAATTATCTAAGTTATCAAAATTATTTTTGTTTAGATAGTTAAATGTATTACATGGTGAATTTCTGCCAAGATTTGTACGACATCTGGGCAAAACGAATATATTCGTAATAGATCGCCGCAGTGGTGGAGGTCGAGAAGGGACTTTGATTAAATTTTTGCAACAAAAGGGAGTCACTTATTTGTCCATTCATTAATCGGTGTAGAAAATTTAAATCGGCTATTTTACGTCGCTTTGTAAGTGTCTATAATTTATATTTCTTTAAGCGATCTTTATAAGGAGCTCTCTTTCCAAACCCATACTTCCAGGACAAGTGTCGTGTAAAAGATCGCAGAATGGATTCTATACGTTGTGAGTGATTACAGTAGAGAGGATTCCAAATGACAGTAGAAAACTTTAAAATACTTAGTACAAAAGTTTTATACAAGAGAAGACGCCGACGTTTCGGCACCTTTTCAGCTACCGTGGTTACAACTTAGTTCGTGAAATATAGCGCGTTTGATATCCGTAGAAGTTGTTTTATTTCAGATTGTGACACGCCGAGAATAGCCATTTTACACCCGTTTTCGACCTTCGAAAATTATTGTAAATTTTAGTATAACACATACCGCATTTTTTCATGAAACTGTATAGATATATAATCAAGGAATCATTTGGTATAGGTCACAAAGCTGTATAAACAATAGTTTACGAATAAAGATCGTGTGACCTCTAAGGGTGCTCGAACAAATTACCCAGGTATGCCAAGATTGCCAAATACGAAAAACAACCGACCAAGTGCGAGTCAGACTCGCGCACGTAGGGTTTCGTACCATTATAGTGTTTTTTTTTATAAAAGATTAAATAAAACACGTTGGTTGCATGGGAGCCGCCTGAAATATATATTTTATTCTGTTTTTTTTTTGTTATAGCGGCAACAGAAATACATCGTCTGTGAGAATTTCAACTGTCTGACGTTCGACATTCACGGTCAATCACGGTTATTGAGATACAGCTTGGTGGCAGACGGGCGGAAGGACGGATAGCGAAATCTTACACTCGTATCTATAGTCAAGTCAAGTAATGTCTTGAGTAAAAGTCGTTCGTACAATACAAAGGAATAACTTATGATGTACTTATACAAAGGAATACTTACTTGGCCAAGTATTCTTACTTTTGAAAGTTCTTATTTCATTTAAATTCTTGTTTATTGTATGAAAACGACAATTTTAAATAACGACTTTTACTCAAGACATTAATGGACTTGACTATGTATAAGGGAAGTCCGCTCAAAGCGGCCATAGGAGGCAAAGCGGCAACATCATGTTTTATGGTAACTAAAAGCGATAGTAATAGTAATATTTATTTGCATAAAACACGGTACAATTCAGTTCTTAAAATTCAAGTACGTACATGCGTGTTTTACCGACATATCGATAAGCAAACTTGTAATCTCGTCATGCTCTAAAATACTATGTAATGTTCTCCATACATTAAATTAAATCAAATTATATAAAAAAATACTAGCTACTACAGTTCAATATTTAAATATCAATAACTAAGTACATACAAGAAACAACACAAATCTCATCTCTCAGCATGCATACACACAACAGTATTATGTCCATTATTGATGTATCGGATGTCAGAAATTACATGTCAAATTTTAAAATGTCAATATTTAAGATGTCAAAATTTAAGATGTCAATATTATACATAAAAAAAAGGGAGAAAGAAGCATAAAATAAGATAGCGCCACGTTTGCCATTCTGCCCTATAACCAACCTCCCGCCCTGCACCGAGCAGTCATTCGGTGGTGATAGGAGCAAACCCGTGGCTGCAGCGACGTGTGCAAGGTTTTTGAGCTTTTTGTTAAAAAAGCCATTGTACGTTCAACCTATTTTGTGCAAACCTCTTTAGAATTAAATGTTATTGTAAGTCTATTGTTACTCATCTATTTGGCTTTTTTGTTAATTATTTGTTCCGACATGGGATAAATAATTTGAGCTGAATTGATTTTTAAAACAAAATTGTGTAAAGAGGCAAAGCAGTCCGGGCAAAGTGGCCAAGTGACCGCGCTATGCCGTATTCACATTATTGAAGAAATTTGTTTTTATTACATTAGGATCTAATGCAAAAAATCCGAGTATAGCTGTTGGTTAGGTTACTTTATATAGAAGACTTTTTGGTACTTAGATTTAAGTAATGATGACGTATGACCAATTTGAAAACTGAAATTATTGTTTAATTTGAAACTTTATTTTACAGTATCCATTTTTAAAATAAGTGTAAAATCAATTATTTTTGGCATTTTGGTTTATTGAAATTGCATTTCTTGATATATTAACGTGACCACTTTGCTCTTAACCCCATGACCGCTTTATTTAGGCGCTTACTCGGGCAAAGCGATTTTTGACAAGTTTTCGTAATTTGCAAATAATAGTAAGCTTTACAAGTTTTTTGCAAAATGCGATTACACTATATATAAGTTTATGAAATTCCCTATACATTGACATAAAATACTTTTTCAAAACCGATTCTAAAGTGTAATTTTTTTTAAGTCAAAATTAAATTGGCCGTTTTGAGCTGACCTCCCCTACGAGTGTTAGTAATAGGTTCCCGTTTTACCCTTTGGGTACGGAACCATAAAAAGGAAAATGAGAAGTTAACAATTTTTCAGTTATTGCTTTAATGTTTTCAACGTTTCAACTTCAATTGTGATTGTGTAATTGTGTTATATTTCGACGAATTTTTTGACACTCCTTACCGCCACACTAAAAATAAATAAGAACCGATTTGAAAAACTGTACCTTAAGTAGTAGTATTTTAAACATCATTTTCAAGTTTAAAAAATCATACAAACGACCGAAATTTCGGTCAATCCTACAGGTAGGCCTATAGGCCTACAGGTCTAAATAACGTAGGCCAACATGGGCTGAGGCCTATTAACGTTAAACGTCGGTTAAATTGTTTGAAGTTTAAAGAGGCAGAACATATTTTAAACAACATTTAACTAATCGACAGTTCGTGGACTGATATGTAAAAATTTGGCATAAATCGCTGTTATCTACATCAACACTGTCTTGACAACAATGAAACCGAAAATATATAGCTACTGAAATTCGGTGCTTGGCATTGCACGGTCTAACAACTCCTCAGTACGTATGCTTCGTTTGGGGCGAAACACGTGTAGAGTAGTCGGTGAAGGTGCAAGATACACACCTTGCAACTACTCTACAGTGATACCACCGTTTTGCATTTACAATTTTTTTTTCTTGTGCATTAAGCAAATTTTTTTTCATTGTGAGATATAAATTTCTGCCAATTTCCGTCTGGTTTAATGAAATATAATCATGTGTAATACATATGAATTGGGTTAGCTTCAACATATTGTATTTAAATGTTTTTTTGAGAACTCACGTTAACCTCACATTGAGGCCCCGAGCACTGCAAGTAAAATAGTAGGTTTAAGTATATGAACAATAAAAAGGGCTAAGTTAAAATTAAATAAAAAAATTAAATATCTACGATACTTACCTACTTATGTTCTGGGTACTATAATGGAGTCAGACAACGATAATTTAAACAAGAAAATATACTAGAAAAAAGCAACTAGTCTCATGTCGCCCTGACGCGACATGAGACTAGTATCTAAGTAAGTAAGAGCCCGTGGACCAGCGCTATCTCGCTTGATAAGTAAGCGATGATGCAATCTAGGATGAAACGCGCTTGCCTAGAAGATACCTATTCACACGCGACTTGAAGGCCCCCAAGTTGGAAACACAGACTCAGGCAAAGTATTCCACTCTCTGGCAGTACGGATGATAAAATTTGACGCAAAACGTTTAGTGCGAATCTTTGGGATCTCAACCATAAAGCGGTGGCGCATATTTGTATGTCTGGTTGTCCGATGGCAGAAGGGAGAAGGTGGAATTAGGCTGTGCAATACAGCCACACATTTACCAAAATGTATCCGAAAGAAAACCGATAAACTTGCAACATTTCGTCTATGCTCAAGGCTTTTGACCTTATTATGAAAGAGGTTCAATGAGCTTCTTGGCCCTCTGCTCAATGGACTTAAGCGTCTGGAGCTGGTATTGGGCGGAACCATCCCAAAGATGAGAACAGTACTCCATACACGTTCAAACTTGCGCTTGGTATAGATTGAGCAACTGTTCCGGTGTGAAGTACTTTCTCACTTTTGCAAGAATGCCAAGCTTTTTGATGCTAATTGAGCTTTACTCTCAATGAATGACCCAAAATTGAGAGTTGGTGACAATGATATACCTAGAAGCTCAAGATGGTCAGTAATCGGCACGGATACACCTCGGAAAGAAGGTGTCAGGTTGAAAGGACTCCTTTTAGCGGAAAAAAGACACGCCTGGGTATTTGAGGGGTTAAACCTGACCAGATTGGCATCGCCACATTCTGAGACTGCCTGCAGGGATAGGTTCATGCGACCGATCATCGCCTCCCTATGACACTGGACATGTTCGGCGCTGGCTCGTGCATTAGACATATAACTCTCTACAACGGTGCTATCATCTGCGTATCCCAAAATACCGGGCATGAGCAGGTCGTTAATATGTAGCAGAAAAAGTGTCGCAAAGAATACCGACCCCTGAGGGACCCCGGCATTGATAGCCAATTGGTCGGACGAGCAACCATCAATGACAACTCGAATCGACCGATCCCTCAAGAAATCGGATATCCAGACACTTAAACCAGCGGGAAGTCTATATGAAGGAAGCTTATGAATAAGGCTTTCATGCTACACCCTGTCAAAAGCCTTCAAGATATCGAGAGAGACAGCGAGCGCCTCACCATGCTTCTCGATGGCTTCGATCTGTATGTAGGTGGCGTATGCTAGAAGGTCTCCAGTGGACCGATTGCGGTGAAACCCATATTGACGGTAGCTGAGGAGTTCATTTGCTTCTAAATGCGTTAGGAGCCTATGGTTCAGTACACGTTCCATTATCTTACATAGAATGGACTTGACTGAGATTGACCTGTTATTGGCAGGGTCGGCATGATTCCCTTTTTAGGCACAGGTCGCACATTGGCCAGCTTCCAAGACTTTGGTACTTGTCCCTTTGTCATAGATAAGCGGTACAAGCGTGTCAATACAGGGGCTAGTTCAGGATTGCAATTCCTTAGAACTATTGATGGTATACCAACCGGACCACTGGCTTTGTTCACGTTAAGATCACTCAATGCCTTTCGTACTTCGGTTTGTCTCAGCAAATAGGTTGGCAAATGACCAAATATTTACTATCTCGAGCTCCTGCGTGTTTCAGAAGGCACGTTAAGCCGTCGGTCACTTCCCACCAATCCGCATTGGGCTCGCGTTGTGGGTCATGGCCTATTCCCCTTATCCATCGTAGTACAATTGGCATTGTCAAGTTACGATTGCTAAATAAATATGGCACCATTGAGTGATGATCAGTTGACTCTCAAGCTTATATGGCATCATTGAGTGATGATCAGTTGACTCTCAAAGTCAAAGTCAAAGTCAAAGTCAAAGTCAAAGATTTTTATTCAAATAGACTTATAGATAAGTGCTTTCGAATCGTCCAATTTTTTTTTTCCTACCAGCCATTCAGGACATCTTTTAACTGATAAGAAGAACGGCCGCAAGAAACTTATCAGCTTTAACAGAAGCAACAACATTTACAAAGGAACATGTCGTTGCCAAACACAAATCTACAATCTTGAAACATATTTAATATAAGAGGAAAATTTTCTTATACTCAGTTATTAGAATATTTTCCTTTTATACAATTACAATAGTCATGTTTTATGTTAGTGTCACTTCCATGCATTTTGGTCTTTCAAATAATCTTCTACCTTGTAATAACCTTTGCTTAAGAGCGTTTTTTTAACATGTATTTTAAATTTATCAAAGCTTATATCAAGCTCAATGCTTATATGCCATCATTGAGTGATGATCAGTTGACTTTCAAGCTTCACCTTTGTTTGATGGCCACCACCATGGCGTGGGGTCTCGGGGGGCGGCGAGGGATAGGGTGCTGGATTCAGTTTTTTTTTTAATAGTAACAGGGCAGACGTTTGACCACCATCGTGATAAACAACCATAATAAACAGAATTTGGTCTAAGGTGTTGCGTGCTTGCCCAGGCAATGCCTATTCACTCTCGCCATGAAAAGACCAAGGTTGTAGGAATCGGGCAACACGTGAGCAGGCAGCGCATTCCATTCTTTAGCGGTTCGCATAAGAAATGTGTCAGCAAAGCGCTTGGTACGGATCGTTGGCATGTCAACGACGTACGGGTGATAAACTAACCTACGTCTGGTACCCCGATGGTGGGAAGGAGGCTGGAGGAACAAGGTCCTGCCTGCCAGTCCTGCGAGTCCGGTATTCTAGGTGAGTCCAGCATAACCGTTCGGTATACTTAAGTGCATTCCCCTTACTCTAATAATAAAAGTGGATTCATGGCGTAATAAATCACTCACGCCTGAAGAGCAGTAATCTCCAATGCACTAAAACAATAAAAAAAAAAAGTGAGTTGTTATGTTTATCATTATTATCATCGTCATCCTAATCTTCTTTATCACCATCATCATCAATATTGTCATTCATCACCATCATCTTCAATATTGCCATTCTTATGTTTGGTAGTAGGTATACATCGGTTTCTAGGTGTAGCCTACTCTGGGATCCTGTTTTCGAATCCCGCAATTCATGACACGACCATATTTTGTACACGAGTCATGGTTGCTTATTTACATGTTACGGTAAATGTTATGTATGTGGTCAGTATTAATAATCACCTCAAAATTTGATAAATTTGAAAAAAGTACTCGTAACTTATTCACTTTTACCGGTTATTATTAATAATTCACGTCTGCGTTAGGTAAACGTAATAAACTAAAATAAATTCTGATCGGTATATTTTGTTGGATAGAAACATAAACCACATTGTTGTTTACCGGTAAAATATTTTAAAAGATAATTATACTTCAACCAATTACACTAACCATCTAGCCCAAAAATAGTTTCATTGAGAATGTGTGTTGTGTAATGGAAAAATTTACCTAAATGCATTTTTTATAAATAAATAAATAATTGCATAAAAACACACCAATTATCTATCCCGCGTTAAGTTTCATAAAGAAATTGTGTCATGGACAATATGAGACACCGGCGCGGCACAGAGTAATCGGATGCAAGGTATCTCACTGTTTTTCACATGCATTTATTTGCGGGCGGTCGGTCGGGCAGGCGGTGCTTTTTGCATGTTTATTCTTGAGGAATTAGTCTAGATATTTTTGAATTTATAGTTAGAATATGGATTTACAAATTTCGGCAATGCAAACTAAATATTGTGATAATCTATCAAATAACATTACTAACCCTTGAGTCACATTTTGAGCCGTAACACTGAAAAAGTGGTAGGACAAAAAAAATACATTAACCTATTTACCAACAAATTACAAAAAAAAATATGGCAATAACATGGCAACTTACTTCCGAAGTACAATTCTTTCCCTTGCACTGAAATGTTTTGTTATTTTCAAATTAGAAAGGTGCTTTTGGAGCTTGCAACTATGAATGTATTTGAATTTATGTGTTTACTGTGCTATTTTAAAGTAATTTCTATTGTGAGAAATATTTTATGTTTCAGTATAAAAAAGAATACAAAAAACTAGGCATTTTCATTGAGAATTTCAGACGAGAAACTATCCAAACGATAGTTGCTTACAAAATGAGTTCTGGTTATTGTGAGACTATCCTGGTCGGTGCGAGAACGAGATCAAATAATCTTTATTTGTATGTTATCACTATCATATCAGACGCACGGACGACACCCACTGCCGTCAGGGCTCCGTCACTCCATATACTTGCGCGCTTTAATTACCTACCGCCCGGTCGAGCGGTCTCGGGCCGTTTGCGGACCAAATTCAGTGCGGTTTTCGCAAGCGGGGCGCAAGCACGTTGTTTTTAATCGTTACATTCGTTCGTACACGTACCTACGATGCCGTCTGGTGCCTTGTGTGCTGTAGATTTTAAGATTTTTACTTTAAAGGTTTTTTTTTTATTTTACTTACTTTATTTTATTGAAGAGGCAGCCCTGCGATTGCTGTTGGATCGCGCGGTGCGAAGCAATCACAACCGGTACGCTTGAGCATTTAGGCACATTTTAGCATGCAGCGGTTGCTGACGCGACGGAGTAGGCTATTATAGCAGTAGGTATTGGAAAATTTCCACTGAGTGAAGTACTTATCTGTTACGTAGTAACTATTTAGTTATCTGTGCTGCCGTATAGGATCTCCACGACGATCGGTCCTGCGCTGCCCCCATCCGACGGCTTCCCGCGACCTACACCAGATCGACGGTCCACCTTGTCGGGGACCTACACACGGAGCGTCGTCCGGTGGGCGGTCGCCATTCCAGAATATTTTTGCCACAACGGCCATCGGATCTTTTTGCTATGTGTCCCGCCCACTGCCACTTTAGCTGAGAAATTTGATAACGTTAGAATAAGTTAATAACCGCTTACCGAAGCACGACAAGAATCTCCAACGCACTGAAAATATTAATATAAACTTTATGGTTTTAACCTTCAAGTCGCCTATAAGGCCTCTGACTTGGCTTAACGACTATTATCAGATGACAACAGCCGGGAGTGACGGTTTAATGTGCCCTACGAAGCACGAAAGCGCTCAATTGTAATGCCACTTTACAGTCCGCTATCAATCTGACCGGACGGAGCGTTGCTTAACAAACGTGCTCGAATATGATCAGTTCGTCAGGCGCCTGCCACGGGCGCTTCATTGATTGATGGAACAACGCTGGCCAACAGTGTAGAAAGGTTTCGAAGTGTCCTTAAATGTCTCGGTAGCATATTTGGTCAGTGCATTGGGCCGGACTCGCAAGGGTGCTGATTCAAGTCCCATCTGAGTGACATGAGACAATTGAATTAAACGACATATAACTTAATAATGAGATCTTACCAAATTACAACCTTGTAATATTTTCTTACCGTCACTACTCCATTATCACCATCACACTAAAAACAATATTAATAATTAAAGACTTAAAGAGTAAAAAGTCTTATCATAAAACGAAAAATATCTAGCTAATTCTTGGGCACTGTGAAACCCAAAATATCAAGCTTTATCCCGCAAAAAAACACACATGCAAGATGCACCACCCGCCCGCCCCACAGTGGGAACCGTCCATAGAACGCCGTCTCATAAATGCTTTTTGCGAAAGTATGCTTTCCTAAACTCTCTGGCCGGAAATCAGTACTTTAATAATCACATTGTTGAGTTTGAATTGTTTTTAATTTTTATTTATGATGGAATCATAAAAATGAGTCGCCAAAGTACAAAGAGTCAGAATATTGTTTCGACTAAAATACTTATATATTCATTTCAATCGAGCTTCTTCCAAAAGTTCCATTTAGAACTATATTATGTATTATACATTTTTAGAAAGAGCATCTCTTAAGGAGTTTATTAAAAATACTAACCCCAAAAATAAGTATCATAAACAAGAAGATTTTTTTGTTTTAGTAAGGCCCTTTTTTAGCCCTTTGATTGGTTTCCAAACAGACATTTGAAGTTTACCGCTCTCTGCCGCTGTCTTTTTACTTAGCTAAATAAAATAGTTGGTTATCCTAGATTATAGAAAAATAATTAAAAAATCTCCTTTTTTGCCTTTTTTTGTTAGACAGCAAAATTTGTAGGTAGTCACTACATACAAATTTCATTATTTTACGACTATACTTTACGATTTCCATGAAATAAATATTATTGTTCAGATTGCTTTTACTAGTTGCTCTAGCTTTTATTATCAAATTAGTAGTAGATTTGTGTAGCCATAGTTCGTGTGCCCTAATTGTGGGTAAATGATGACGATGTTTGTATAAGGTAACCGCAAAAGATATTGTGATTTTATTCTCACGGGAACTTGTAAAAAATTGCACACTGCACTTTTACATTTATTACATAAATTAACTTTGAAACTGACTTCATATCATACCCAAACTGTCGTTTCTGTTATTCGGTGAAGATATCAAAATTTTAAATTTATATTACAATAAGTGACTTTGTTTCTGTTCGCAGAGTTTTGTGCGATTTTTTTATAAATTCGGGAACAAATACGACAGAGCTGAAAAATTATTTAATGAACACATTTGCACTATCGTCAGAAAAGGCTGATATAGTTTTGGCCACCACCATGGCGTGGGGTCTCGGGGGGCGGCGAGGGATAGGGTGCTGGATTCAGTTTTTTTTTAATAGTAACAGGGCAGACGTTTGACCACCATCGTGATAAACAACCATAACAAACAGAATTTGGTCTAAGGTGTTGCGTGCTTGCCCAGGCAATGCCTATTCACTCTCGCCATGAAAAGACCAAGGTTGTAGGAATCGGGCAACACGTGAGCAGGCAGCGCATTCCATTCTTTAGCGGTTCGCATAAGAAATGTGTCAGCAAAGCGCTTGGTACGGATCGTTGGCATGTCAACGACGTACGGGTGATAAACTAACCTACGTCTGGTACCCCGATGGTGGGAAGGAGGCTGGAGGAACAAGGTCCTGCCTGCCAGTCCTGCGAGTCCGGTATTCTAGGTGAGTCCAGCATAACCGTTCGGTATACTTAAGTGCATTCCCCTTACTCTAATAATAAAAGTGGATTCATGGCGTAATAAATCACTCACGCCTGAAGAGCAGTAATCTTCAATGCACTGAAACAATAAAAAAAAAAGTGAGTAGTTATGTTTATCATTATTATCATCGTCATCCTAATCTTCTTTATCACCATCATCATCAATATTGTCATTCATCACCATCATCTTCAATATTGCCATTCTTATGTTTGGTAGTAGGTATACATCGGTTTCTAGGTGTAGCCTACTCTGGGATCCTGTTTTCGAATCCCGCAATTCATGACACGACCATATTTTGTACACGAGTCATGGTTGCTTATTTACATGTTACGGTAAATGTTATTTATGTGGTCAGTATTAATAATCACCTCATAATTTGATAAATTTGAAAAAAGTACTCGTAACTTATTCACTTTTACCGGTTGTTATTAATAATTCACGTCTGCGTTAGGTAAACGTAATAAACTAAAATAAATTCTGATCGGTATATTTTGTTGGATAGAAACATAAACCACATTGTTGTTTACCGGTAAAATATTTTAAAAGATAATTATACTTCAACCAATTACACTAACCATCTAGCCTAAAAATAGTTTCATTGAGAATGTGTGTTGTGTAATGGAAAAAATTACCTAAATGCATTTTTTATAAATAAATAAATAATTGCATAAAAACACACCAATTATCTATCCCGCGTTAAGTTTCATAAAGAAATTGTGTCATGGACAATATGAGACACCGGCGCGGCACAGAGTAATCGGATGCAAGGTATCTCACTGTTTTTCACATGCATTTATTTGCGGGCGGTCGGTCGGGCAGGCGGTGCTTTTTGCATGTTTATTCTTGAGGAATTAGTCTAGATATTTTTGAATTTATAGTTAGAATATGGATTTACAAATTTCGGCAATGCAAACTAAATATTGTGATAATCTATCAAATAACATCAAATAACATTACTAAAACTTGAGTCATATTTTGAGCCGTAACACTGAAAAAGTGGTAGGACAAAAAAAATACATTAACCTATTTACCAACAAATTACAAAAAAAATATGGCAATAACATGGCAACTTACTTCCGAAGTACAATTCTTTCCCTTGCACTGAAATGTTTTGTTATTTTCAAATTAGAAAGGTGCTTTTGGAGCTTGCAACTATGAATGTATTTGAATTTATGTGTTTACTGTGCTATTTTAAAGTAATTTCTATTGTGAGAAATATTTTATGTTTCAGTATAAAAAAAAATCCAAAAAACTAGGCATTTTCATTGAGAATTTCAGACGAGAAACTATCCAAACGATAGTTGCTTACAAAATGAGTTCTGGTTATTGTGAGACTATCCTGGTCGGTGCGAGAACGAGATCAAATAATCTTTATTTGTATGTTATCACTATCATATCAGACGCACGGACGACACCCACTGCCGTCAGGGCTCCGTCACTCCATATACTTGCGCGCTTTAATTACCTACCGCCCGGTCGAGCGGTCTCGGGCCGTTTGCGGACCAAATTCAGTGCGGTTTTCGCAAGCGGGGCGCAAGCACGTTGTTTTTAATCGTTACATTCGTTCGTACACGTACCTACGATGCCGTCTGGTGCCTTGTGTGCTGTAGATTTTAAGATTTTTACTTTAAAGGTTTTTTTTTTATTTTACTTACTTTATTTTATTGAAGAGGCAGCCCTGCGATTGCTGTTGGATCGCGCGGTGCGAAGCAATCACAACCGGTACGCTTGAGCATTTAGGCACATTTTAGCATGCAGCGGTTGCTGACGCGACGGAGTAGGCTATTATAGCAGTAGGTATTGGAAAATTTCCACTGAGTGAAGTACTTATCTGTTACGTAGTAACTATTTAGTTATCTGTGCTGCCGTATAGGATCTCCACGACGATCGGTCCTGCGCTGCCCCCATCCGACGGCTTCCCGCGACCTACACCAGATCGACGGTCCACCTTGTCGGGGACCTACACACGGAGCGTCGTCCGGTGGGCGGTCGCCATTCCAGAATCTTTTTGCCACAACGGCCATCGGATCTTTTTGCTATGTGTCCCGCCCACTGCCACTTTAGCTGAGAAATTTGATAACGTTAGAATAAGTTAATAACCGCTTACCGAAGCACGACAAGATTCTCCAACGCACTGAAAATATTAATATAAACTTTATGGTTTTAACCTTCAAGTCGCCTATAAGGCCTCTGACTTGGCTTAACGACTATTATCAGATGACAACAGCCGGGAGTGACGGTTTAATGTGCCCTACGAAGCACGAAAGCGCTCAATTGTAATACCACTTTACAGTCCGCTATCAATCTGACCGGACGGAGCGTTGCTTAACAAACGTGCTCGAATATGATCAGTTCGTCAGGCGCCTGCCACGAGCGCTTCATTGATTGATGGAACAACGCTGGCCAACAGTGTAGAAAGGTTTCGACGTGTCCTTAAATGTCTCGGTAGCATATTTGGTCAGTGCATTGGGCCGGACTCGCAAGGGTGCTGATTCAAGTCCCATCTGAGTGACATGAGACAATTGAATTAAACGACATATAACTTAATAATGAGATCTTACCAAATTACAACCTTGTAATATTTTCTTACCGTCACTACTCCATTATCAGCAACACACTAAAAACAATATTAATAATTAAAGACTTAAAGAGTAAAAAGTCTTATCATAAAACGAAAAATATCTAGCTAATTCTTGATCACTGTGAAACCCAAAATATCAAGCTTTATCCCGCAAAAAAACACACATGCAAGATGCACCACCCGCCCGCCCCACAGTGGGAACCGTCCATAGAACGCCGTCTCAAAAATGCTTTTTGCGAAAGTATGCTTTCCTAAACTCTCTGGCCGGAAATCAGTACTTTAATAATCACATTGTTGAGTTTGAATTGTTTTTAATTTTTATTTATGATGGAATCATAAAAATGAGTCGCCAAAGTACAAAGAGTCAGAATATTGTTTCGACTAAAATACTTATATATTCATTTCAATCGAGCTTCTTCCAAAAGTTCCATTTAGAACTATATTATGTATTATACATTTTTAGAAAGAGCATCTCTTAAGGAGTTTATTAAAAATACTAACCCCAAAAATAAGTATCATAAACAAGAAGATTTTTTTGTTTTAGTAAGGCCCTTTTTTAGCCCTTTGATTGGTTTCCAAACAGACATTTGAAGTTTACCGCTCTCTGCCGCTGTCTTTTTACTTAGCTAAATAAAATAGTTGGTTATCCTAGATTATAGAAAAATAATTAAAAAATCTCCTTTTTTGCCTTTTTTTGTTAGACAGCAAAATTTGTAGGTAGTCACTACATACAAATTTCATTATTTTACGACTATACTTTACGATTTCCATGAAATAAATATTATTGTTCAGATTGCTTTTACTAGTTGCTCTAGCTTTTATTATCAAATTAGTAGTAGATTTGTGTAGCCATAGTTCGTGTGCCCTAATTGTGGGTAAATGATGACGATGTTTGTATAAGGTAACCGCAAAAGATATTGTGATTTTATTCTCACGGGAACTTGTAAAAAATTGCACACTGCACTTTTACATTTATTACATAAATTAACTTTGAAACTGACTTCATATCATACCCAAACTGTCGTTTCTGTTATTCGGTGAAGATATCAAAATTTTAAATTTATATTACAATAAGTGACTTTGTTTCTGTTCGCAGAGTTTTGTGCGATTTTTTTATAAATTCGGGAACAAATACGACAGAGCTGAAAAATTATTTAATGAACACATTTGCACTATCGTCAGAAAAGGCTGATATAGTTTTGGATAATATCCAGAAAAAAATACTGTCTAAATTTAATGATGAGAAAAAAAATAACAAAGCTTGGTTGGATGGTGAATTTGTAGTAAAATTTGAAGATACTATGGTCGCCCTTCTAAGCCATATGAAGATTTGGCTGAGAAATCGAAAAAGCGAAAAAATATGGAATTAGTGCAAGAATATGGATTTGAATTTGTACATAACGCTTATTGTCAATATTTACGGTCTATTGGCGAGTCAGATGAAGCCTCTATTTTGAGTATCGCACGAACATTATCTAAGAAAGACAAAAATGAAGTCCTTAAAAAGATGACATATGAAGAGGAGTCAGTCAGTCACTTCTTATTCAAGAGATGAAGCTCTGTTTTTATTTATTGATTTGGATTTGACAAAATCTCAATACGGATTATTGAGGTCTCGTTTATCAGAAAAAAATGTATCTGTATTTCCGACATATAATACGATATTAGACGCAAAAAAGATGTGCTATCCCCCAAGTTCAAGAATTGAAATTAATGAGACTGGAGCTTCGATCATACTCCAAGACCTCTTAGACCACACTTCATCGCGAATTCTTCGAATTATATCAGTTTACAAGCCAGGGTTCATAAATCTAAAATTATAATATTAAATGGGGTTGTGACGGATCATCTGGTCAAAGTGAATACAAACAGCCATTGTCAGGTGAGACCCAGTTAATGTCAGATGTCAACTTATTTATTGCTTCTATTGTACCTTTAAAATTAATTGACGAATCTACCAATATTGTAATATAGCAAAATTCTACGTGCACTTCTGTTCGGTACTGCTGACCTATTTATATAAAGTTTTTAAAGGAAACTCCACAACAAACAAGAGAGACCGTTGACAACATCAAGAAACAAATTAGTGAATTGACTCCGTCACTGATAAACAAATATAATTAGGTAGTTGAGGTGAAGTACAACTTTTTTCTGACCATGGTTGATGGAAAAGTTGCTCAAGTGCTTACAGATACCTCATCTAGTTCTGTGTGCACTATATGTGGAGCTAAGCCTAAAGAGATGAATGATTTAAACAAAGTATCTGCTAAACCCGAAAACGAGGATGCTTTTTAATACGGACTTTCTACTCTTCACGCCTGGATTCGATTTATGGAAACAATTTTACACATTTCTTATAATCTTTCGTTTAAGAAGTGGTCGGCAACCACTTCAGAAAATAAAATAAGTAAAGAAGAGAAGAAAAAATCTGTCCATAGTAAATTCAGAAATGAACTTGGAATAAACCCCGTCAAGGGACTGGTAACAGTAATGATGGTAATACTGCTCGAAGATTTTTCGTAAACTACAGTGTTAGCTAGTATTACTGGAAGAATTAATAAAACGACTATATGTCATACTGCAAACATTATCATCTGGAATGACAGTAAACGCTACAAAATTTGGACAATATGCAATGGAGACTGCTCAAATAATCATAAATGACTATAATTGGTACTATATGCCATCTTCTCTTCATAAAATTCTTATCCATGGGGAAAGTGTCATTAATCATTTCGCAATTTTACCAATAGGTCAATTATCGGAAGATGCACAAGGGTCGCGAAACAAAGATTACATCATTCCAGAAAGTGTTCTCGTGTAGCAACAAATGAAGACGCTCTAAATTCATTGTTATTTACATCCGATCCATATATTTAAAGTCTTAGAACACCGACCATTACTGTATTGTACCAAAGAATTGCTGGATGAAGCAAAAATGCTTTTAGATCTACCTGAGAGCGATTAAGGCGGTACCCTGACCGAAAGTGGCGCCGCGTTGAAGTTTATTTAATATCGTAATTCTAATACACAATTTTAATAAAACTTTACGGGGAATTTTTAGAGCCCATAGTCTAGTATTTTTAGACGGTATCATTACATTCCCTCGTAGTCACTGGTAGAAGTAGATAGCAAAACTGCTAAAAGTGGCCGTTTTTGACACATTTGCTATCTACTTCTACGAATGACTATGACGCTCTAAAAATTCCACGTAAAGTTTTATTAAAATTGTGAATTAGAATTACGATATTGAATAAAATTCAACGCGGCGCCACTTTCGGTCTGGGTACCGCCTTAATACTGTAATAATAATCCTTGTTCATAAATAATAAATATTATAGTTTTAATATTATCTCAAATAAGGAAAATATAAATCAGAAATAGATGATTAAACAAAGTATATTTAATGATGTTGTTAATTTTGACATGTATAATAGACATTTTGAAGTTTGAATATTTTATTTGACATAGATTAAAGTTTATGAAGGTTAAAACTGGTTTAATTAATAAGCCCATATATTCAATAATACGTGTAAAAAAATCAAGTAGTTGCCATTTAAGACAAATGAGTTACAGATTTTTGAGACTTCGAGTACGTATCTGCATAAATGCAAATGCAAAACAGTGACACACCTTGCACCTTCACCGACTACTCTCGTGTTTCGCCCCCTTACGGAGCATCCTCGGGAGTAATTGTTAGAGCGTGCATTCTTCTTATTCTTTTTCTTCTTCTTATATTATTTTAATGGCAGTGCCCTTTTGGATTTTGCCTGTATCCAGTTTTTACTAAAATAATATTGTAGAAATTGTATGGTAGATTGAGGTAAAATGGAGTCTCACAAAACGTGGTACGAAAAGAACTCGGATGAAACTCCAGACCATGCATTGCCAAGGGCAGGTCGGCATTGCTCGGTCTATAGTCTATATCCCACGGAGTGATCACAGAATCACAGACATGCATAATTGCTTTTATGCAAATAGACGGGCGGGTTGGCGGTGCATCTTGCATGTGTTTTTAATTGTGGAATTAAGCTAAATATTTTGGTTTTATGTTTAAACTAGCGGCCGCCGGCAGTTTCACCCGCTTTCCCAAGAGAATATTGGGATAAAAAGTATTCCATTTTTTAAATCCGTTCAGTAGTTTTAGCGAGAAAAGTACCAAAAAAACATTTCGCATTCATAATATTAGTAGGATATGATACTCCTGACCCTATCAATTGTGTAAGGTGTCGTCTAACTAGCCTGACAATATCTTGTGAGCCGTATCGATTTTTTCTAGTATTTTTAAAGAAGAGAAATGTTCCTTAAATTCTGTAAAATTTTAGTATATATTTTGTTTCATTAATTTCAATGGCTATCATGGAATTATTATAACAAAGCGTGCGAAAAATTGCATTTTTTCCTAGTGTATATTTTTATATCAGTAATGAAAACGACAAGCTCTGGCGCAGAAAAAAGAAATGCCAAAATGTTCATTATAATCTGTTAAAGCTATGTATATAGTTTGTTTATTTAATTTTAATGGCTATCATCGAAATATTTGAACAAAACCATGCGAAAAATTGCCTTTTTTTTCCAAGTGTATATTGTTGATCTGTAATGAAATCGACACGCTCTGGCCAGACAAAATACAGGGTGTTAAAAGACCCATAACGAAAACGAAAACCACGTATTCTCCCCATCGGTACTATCATTTTCTTGTATGGGAACAAATCTGGGAACCTGATAGTTAAGGAGTTATTGAGGATCAAAGTCAATATTTGTTTTTAAAGATTATCGTTTAAAGTTACAAAACCGCAATGAATATCAAAACCAAACAAAGAATTAATATCCTCTAGACACACGCACATGTTGTTGCATGCGTTTTTTGCGTATAAAAATAACAAAAAAAAATTTGAAAACAAAAAATAAAAGTAGTTTCCCAGCAATTATTTCCACATATTCTTATTTAGTTTGATGTACACTACGCATATATTACGGCTTCGGTATGGGTCTTTTAACACCCTGTATATGCCAAAATGTTTATTTAAATATGTAGAATCTATGTTTAGCTTGTTTATATAATATCAATGGCTATCAAGAACCGATGGCCGTTGGGGCGGAAATTTTCTGGAATGGCGACCGCGCACAGGACGACACTCCGTGGGTAGGCCCCCGACAAGGTGGACCGACGATCTGGTGAAGGTCGCGGGAAGCCGCTGGATGCGGACTGCGCAGGACCGATCGTTGTGGAGATCCTTGGGGGAGGCCTATACCCAGCAGTGGGTGTCATGTGGCTGAGACGACGACGACGAATGGCTATCATGGAAATATTTCAACAAAATCATGCAAACAAAAACCCTTGGTGGACAAGAAAGGATTTTACGCCGTAACAGTAGAATATTGATTTGTTAAAGTTAGATATTGTTTTATGTTTAACTTGAGAATTAAAATATACGTACCTAAATCTTGTTAATATTTGTTTATGTATTTGGATTTACTGTATTATTTTGTTTTTATTACGCCCAGTACACCTGTAGCTACCCTCATAATAGTTTATTCTCATAACCTGTCCATCCTAAGGTTCTCTGAATCCAATTGAATGTGTCTCTTTATTTGTTTTTAAGCTATTGCATAGCTTTTATCGCGGGCTTTGAGCACGGCGACCGAATCAAGAAATTCCGTAACGAAAATAAAACCTAACACCCCCCACTCCGTGTGATAAAAAATGCTATGCAATAGCTTTACCGCGGCATTCCGCGAGTGCCACACGTATTTTTGTTTTTGTTAATCTATGTTCTGTGTGTACAATAAAGTATAAATAAATAAAATTCGTAATTTTAATATGTTAGCCACGATATTTGAGAATGGCGAATACAGGTTTGCCTAATAAATCCTTAATTTTGAGACTAGTATCGCTTGCGCCGGAGCTTGATAAAATTTGTATGGGCCGTGACGAGTCTCCTTTAGGTATCTTTCTTGTTTTCAGTGGAGATAGCTTATCTAACTAATAATGATATTCACCACGAAAGCTTAGTGTCTATATTGATTTATATAAAAATTACCTCTACATTACACGATCCAAAACACTAAACAAATAACATTAAAAGAATTAATTAAAGAAAGAAATGAAAAAAACATTTATTTTGAAATCACACGACAAAGGCAATAAATGAAAAGATATGACGATTTCCGTAGTATGTAGTTGTTGTATTTGTAGTTGTGTCGTTGTACTCGTATGTACACCGATTTTCAGATGTCACCTACCATGAGGTCCAGCATTCGAATCTGGTTGGGGCAAATGTTTCTAGTTGGGCGACCATTTGTATCTGATTAGTAGCTATCCTTTTACTTTGCACTTCCATCCCTTTATATTTTTTTCCTTGGCTGGGACTAGGACCGACTCCAAACGGCTTTTTAAAAATTTTGAAATGGAATACAATAAAAACATAATTTTCAAAGTGAGAATACCTAAGTGCTGTACTTACTTACAGAAAAAATCGGTCCTTAAACAACTAACCCCCATATTCTAAGTCGTTCCTTCAAAACTTTTTACACTCCACTCAACCTCGTCGTGGGTAAAAATGGTATTGTGCGCTAGGCCTAACACGCAGTGGCTACGTACACTTTGGCTCCTCCAGGTCCTTACGGAGTTATGACTTAGAATACCGATTTCGAGGAGTATTTTGAAGAGGTTTTCAATGAGGTTTCGTTAAGTCGAGGACGAGTAAGTTTTGGAGGAAAGACTTAGAATATGGGTGTAAGTCATCAGTGTTACCATTGCGACTCTTCGCAAGTAAAGCAAGTATTATCAAGGTTTCCTGAAAACAACTGTAGACCAATAATGTTCGAGTAAGTATCGAGGAAGTAAAGTAAAAAAAGAGATATTGAGCAGCGTTCCTAAGGCCTCTGCCTCGAATCTAGCGGGCAGCGGGGCGGCGGCGGCGCGACTATGGAAACTCGCTCGACCCGCACCACCCACGCACCGCCGTTTTTCGATAGTCGCGCCGCCGCCGCCCGGCTGCCCGCTAGATTCGAGGCAGAGGCCTACCGGTGGTAAACGGAACTTCATTTCCCTTTACGTTTTGTAACATTTCGTCCTCGATACTTACTCGCTAGTTTTTCGTGTTACTACTGAACCGATTTAAATACACTTAATGGGACCGACCAACTTGGGAACAATGCAGATGTTAGGAATAACGTTTGAATTATTCCAATCGATTCAGCCTTTCTCGAGTAATCGGTGAACACACACAAAAAAATAAACATACAGACAAACATGCTTCTTTTTTGAAGTCGGTTATGAATACAGTATTTTTTGGTTCAGAATTGATAACGTAATTTTATTTATGTCCTAAACAAAAACTTCATAAATAAAAATACCGTTTTAATGCATTTTTCTATTTTCCCTTTTACGTTTGAAACCCTGAAAAAGTCTTCCTAAAAAGGAAAAACAACATAATCAGATTTTTTAGGTTTCATTTCAATCCGTATATTTATAATATTTAAATCAATGATATTTAATAATGGATATGTTACTTTCACAGTAATTTGCATTGAAATCTGTGACGCATACTGCACACATTGAAAATTTACAAGTAGGACAAGACACACGAAAAAGCATGGAATTGAAAGAGATAGCAAATTGAATCGGACCCCATATGGGGTCTCCTCGAAGTTTCACAATGCGAGCTCGTATGAGATATCTTATTCAAGTACACACTTATAACATCATTGCTTCCAATCGATTTACGGCCGAAATTAAATTATTAACCTATCTGTAGATATGAATAGGGCTATCTGAGATAGTTGCCTAGGATACTGGCTTCGTTGCCTAGCAATCGTCGTTATTTTGGTCATATTCACAAAAATAACCCAGGCGATCTCAGATAGCCCAATCCATATCTGCAGATAGGTTATTAATTTCGAGCGTAAGAAATTATCTCTTAGATTATAAGTTTCAAAATTCCCATGTACTTAATCTGAATGTCCTTTTGACTTCATATACTTACTTCCAGTGTCCAAACATTTTCGTCTTCCTGTAAAAAGAAACAGAAATGTGTATTAGACTAAAATACAAATAATGAAACTAATTACATAAAACTACTTCGGAGTCGGACACAATGTTACCCTGCAAAATGTCATAAAAAATCATACATTATAGTATAGATTATCATCAGTCTCCGTCCGCGTTGCTACAACTAGATACCGCGCTTCATACAACGGTTTTTTTTTTGTGATAAAATGCAAAATTAAAAAGTTATAAATAGGTTTTTTTTTTGTTTATGAACGACGGGGATCAAGACTCTTAGCCTTCATCATACCTGATGTTAAGTATTGATAAGGCTGAAGATGGAAGCGAGCCTCTCCCAGAATCCTCAATCACTGAGGAACTGGCTATCTTATCTGTAACTGCCGGAACACAACAATGTTGAAAACATTGTTGTTATGGCGTCAGACTTAGAAAAGATGGTGGTAGCTAGCCAGACGGACTTAGAACAAGTCCTACCACCAACCAAACCGAATACAATATGTACCCGCTGGGAATCGAACCCGGGACTCCTGGGTCTGATACCGGTGGTTGTACCACTAGACCACAGAGGCGGATCAAGAAATGTGACCACAAATTTTGACGTTTCCATTTTCCCAACCAACTGACTCTGTTGCTAGGGATGATTGTTGATGCCGTATTCACAGTAGACTGTGCGTTTGTGGCAGAGTAAAACGGTCATGAGCTTAATGTATGAGGGCGGTATCTAGTTGTATAATAAATCTATGATTATAAGGTTCTCGATCATCCTCCATTTATGATCTCGCAGCTGAAACTTCACCTACAAAACTTTACTCTGTTTCTTTCTTCTCGTGTAGATACTACAGACTTTATTGCCTTGGTAAAGTCTTTTTCATCAAGGACGAGTCCTGTGACCTGTGACACTTCAAAATTTTCAAACACTTAAAAAACTAGGAACCTATGTCAGTAAAATATATTTGAAAAGTCATTTATTTACTGTAGCAATTAAGTCAAAAATATGTAAAAACTACACCTCTGGAAATATAGAGTGATATCTGTGTCTATTAATTACACTAGACTTAAGCGCGTGCTACGCACGTGTGCAATCCGTCGAAAAAGTTTTCCTGACCTTTGACCTTAATAAGGTCAATTTAAAAAAAAAAAATTAAATTTTCCGGCCGTCTACATATTTTTTTTGATTTTTGAAGCTATTAGTGAAGTAGGTGTTATACTCATGGCGCTGGAGGGAACATTAGAATGGATAACACGGGCCTTATATATAGAGATTTTAATTGAATACGAAATAAAAATATTTAATTTTATTGTAGTGCAATGTGCGATTCGGACCAGCCCCCTAATTGTCTAATTTCAAAATCTATCACAATCCCTTTCAGAGTGAGTGATTGTGATATTGTCGTCTGTCATATTGCTTAGACAGTTCAATTTCGTTTATTCCATACCTTTCAAAACGCGTCCCGATCACAATCCCTTTCAAATGTCAAATAGTGACGGCCTGAAGTATGTAAATATCTTTTAAATGACGAATTGAAAGGGATTGCGTTAGATTTTAAAATTAGTCAATTAGCCCCCTGGATTCTAGCGCCTTCGACATCTAGAATTCGAAATTTTTTGTAGTCAAAAATCTTTATTAAAAGCTCTCTGAAAGCAATCTTCCACATTATAGTGTTATCAAAGATAATTGAAACTAAAGGATTTTGACAGTAGAGATTTTACTTGCATTTTTACTACAGAAATTAAGGATAAAAAAATAATCAAATTTGACATATTTTAGCGCCAGAATTGGGCCCCAGGGTAGAGATGAGACAAATCAGAATCCACGAGTGCCGCTGTTCATTAGTCGATAATAACAGTGAAAAGAAGATACTTTAAAAAAAAACAGCATGTTGTGATCTCAATGTTTGCTTATTCTTATTAAATATGTTTTAATGGAATTTTAATGAATTTTATTAATATTTTAATAATACCTAATCTATAATGAATGTGTTTATTGTGATTTTAATCTAATATATAAAATTCTCGTGTCACAGTTTTCGTTCCCATACTCCTCCGAAACGGCTTGACCGATTCTCATGAAATTTTGTGAGCGTATTGAGTAGGTCTGAGAATCGGCTACTATCTATTTTTTATCCCGAAATTCCACGGGAGCGAAGCCCCGGGGCACAGCTAGTGTGATATATATTTTTTTAACTAGCGGATCTTTTCTTGTGCTGTATTTTAAATACTTTGATTTTCTGTTTTGTGGCAAATGTTGTGTTACCTGTAAAGGTGGATGCATCAGAATTATGCTTTGTTGCTTTTTTAAATATTATCTGTGTTAATGCATGCACTGCTGGTGTATCTTATACATAACTAAAATAAAAACAAAACTCAGCTAGTTTTTTGATGCTACAAGTTAAATGTTTCTGCTGACATCAACATTGTAACTAACAATAACATTAGGTATAACTAAGCAAAAATATTATTTTTGTTCATTAAAAAAATCACGCGTGTAGTTCGTTTACCAGATACGAACTTACCTCATTGCATATAACACAAATAAATAGAATAAATACTATAAAAAAAATTTTTTTTAAGAAAACAAACATTTTGCTTGAGAGTTGATGATACAAATGATTATGTGTATGCTAAAGACATAATCAATTTCATACTTTATCGTTCATGTATAATTACATTTTCATTTCACTTGGAAAGGTAAAAGAAAATAATAACAAAGATATTACTTCGCAAAGTTTCTTCGATATATCATGATGAGTGAAGATTTATTTCATTTTACAAAAACTACTAAAAGTGACTGACAACAAACACTGATTCGCGCGCTCGGTCTGCTATTGTTAAGCAACTTTCGCAATGGCCGGTCACGGGATGGGTGAACAAAAATGAACTATCTTGAGTTCTTCCGTGCTTTGGACGGCACGTTAAGCCGTTGGTCCCGGCTACATTTGCAGTCGTTTAAAGGATAGTCATAGCCCAATCTTTTATCCATCCCTATGGAGGCCAGTGCCCCAGCAGTAGCAGCAGCAGGAACATAAAAAATGGTAGATAACGATTAAAATTGAGAAACTTCTATAAGTTTCTCAATTTTAATCGAGCTCCAATCGAAAATAAAAAAAACCCTACGTCATTTATGTTATCATTTTGTTATCTTTATTATTTTTCATCGTTCATCTTTTTGTTAATTTGGTCGGTGGAAGAACATGCTAAATATCCTCTTGGTTAGCTACCATCATTTTATACTTAATTCTGTCATAACAACAAGATTTTCAGAATTGTTATGTTTCGGCAGTTAGATACGATAGCCAGTTCTTCAGTGGTTAAGGAATCCGGTAGAAGCGTGATTCCACGTGTCGTATTCGACGTTATCTCAGGGCGAGAATCGGCCCTCTGAACGCATGCATTCTCTGCAACCAACGGCAGCCCGTGTACGCGTTGCGTTCTAGTGCGGGCAGTGTGAAAGCGTACATGGAAAGTCAGTGGTTACAGAGAACGCATGCGTTCAGATCGCATCATCAGATCGTATCGGCGGCACGGTTCGGGCTCCGTGTGTATTGACCTTTAAATCTGGTACTATAGAATTATTGGTAGTAGATATGCCTCGGGCTAAATCTTAATCAAAACTTGTCAATTGGATGCGTTTTGCATTTCATCCTGTGCAAAGGCATTCCAGTCTGCATATAGAGATGAATAGAATTTAATCACGAATATTATGCAAGACGTGATTAATTCGCCAAAGTAGGTACTAGGTATTGATGGTCTGCAGTTGTGGATGTTATGCGATCTTTGCGCGCTCGTGAATACTGATCGTATTTAATCGCGTTTGTTAAGCAACGCTCGGTCCGGCCAGGTATCGAATGGGTGACCGTAAAGTGGTACAACTGAGTGCTTCCGTGTTACGACGGCACGTTAAACCGCCGGCCCCGGCTGTTGTAATCTGATAACAGTCGTTAAACCGAGTACTTGATAAACTCTGACACCAGAGGGGGTCACTAATCCTCCATACTTCATAGATCTTTGCTATGGTGAGTCATTGGATGAGTGCAAAAAGATTATTTCTCACAATTGCTTGTACTTTGTACTTTATCATCAGTTATTTTGAACATACAGCTAGAATCGAATGGTATCTGCTTTGACCTAACACGAAAACCCAATTCGGATTTATGGGAGTGTCAATCCAAAAATCCAGTCACGAACTTTAATTCTTGCTAACAAGAAAAACGGTAATTTTCAAGGTAATTTTGTACGTTTTTTATTTTCATCTGACACGCCCGGAAAAGGAGGATTTGTCATTCAGTCTCCGCGTATAAAATCGCATTTTGCGGCCTAGAGCGGTAAAGTACTTTCGGTAAAGTAATTGAATACCTAAAAATATGTCATAATGTGTTCCGAATCGGACTATTGACTTTTTATTACATATAAGCTATTTAAAATAAGTATAAAAGTTATATTAAATAGCTTTGAATTAATTATAATACTCCGTTTTGGTTTTAATATATTATTTTAGTTCATTGAATCATAAAAACAATAACTATAAGATTAAACTATTTTTTATAAGAATTTTATATTAGGCTGGGTGAGATTTCAAAGAAAAGTTTTCAGCGTCTTGTACCTTTGAAATTCTCGCTTAGCTCAGGATTCAATCTTCGAATCCTTCACTTGCTCAGATTTCAATAGAGGTAACTCGCCGCTAAATAACCAACTTTCCAGCCTTGCATAACAAATAACTATTGTTCATCGTTACGATCACCATAATTCAATATAACATAAGAAGCAACGGTTTGCCATTAAATCGAAGAAGTTGTAAGGTTTTCTGAGTAAGAAAAAAAATCGTAACATCATAAGTAAAGAACTAAATTGCATTTTTCCAGCTATTGTGAGTAGGTACCCCGGATTTGGAAAATAGGACGACATTTAAACTATGTCACGCAAAAAAACGGCAGAAAAGAGTTTTCACCTTTTTTGAGGCCACTCTATGCAACACAGAACAAACCTGCCTTTCAACCAGTCTGTTCATTCAGTCAGTCGGTCAATCGTTCATTCAGTGACAAAGGATTTGATGGTAAATGTAGGTACGATTCTTCTTTTGTAAAATGTTATATCCACGTTAGAGCAGTGTTATCCATGTCGTAGTATAATTTGATAAATCTAATGTGAACAAAATATACTTGTAGGTACGATATTAATGTTTTTTAAAGTGTACTTAAGTATATATTTCCTTCGAAATACTAAGTATTTTTATTTCTTTCTTGTAACTTATAATAAACAGACAAAATTGTATGAATTAATGTCCATTGTGAAAATCGATAACAATAAATAAAAAAGTAAAAGGGAACGTTCAAAAACGTCCAAAAGATTTGCCTTTGCTGCGTGTCTGTTTAAATTATAGTGTATTTTTTTATTGCAATAATCATATTGTTATAATATACATGATTCAATATTAATATAAAAATAATAAAATCACGGTTAAATTTTATTGAAATAAAATTTTGTTCATTCAGTTCATTCAGTTTTTGAACGCACTCCTGTCTTCATAACTTACTTAAAAGTGAGCATGACCGTTATCAAGAAAGTCTTCTCCACGTCTCGGTCAAGAAATCGATCTTATGAAAAACAGCGATCCCACTATTAGATTATCAGATTCAATATCACATCATGACATACATAGCAGTCATGTATACTATTTTGGGAGCCGGTATTATGGTGGCCTTCCTGTATGCGGGACGGCGTCTGCAACGAAGGTGTTCAGCAATCTTTGAGCGAGCGGTCATTGGGTTTGAGCGCTCATTTAACAAACAGTGAACCTAGAATGGAACTTTCGCTAGCTTAACACAGCTGCAAGATACCATTCACAACAAAGTAGTCTCCGCCACGACGGCGAGTAATCAGAGTGCACGCGCACTGGATAAGGCGTCTTCACCACAAACACGCAAGCGCTTTAGTGAATGTGAATAGTGATGAGTGTGACACTTGGACGAGTGGTTAATTCGTCCAAGGTGTGACAGTAAATTATTTTTGACATTCAATTTTATAAGAATAGAGATTTCTAAGCATGAAATTGTTAAGTTTTTTATGTTTTGTATCAAGTATTCGTTTTATTAAGTATTATACATTATTTAAATTTGTTTTTGTCTAACATGTCTTCGTCTCGCGCCCGCAACATCTACGGCCTATACAACCGCACAATTGCGTCATATCGGCAATTCAGCATTTTACTTCATTATATTGTAATATAAATTTAGTTCTCATTCGATCGCCCCGATGTTTACTCGTATCAAATATTGAATCAAATATCAATCATAATAAATTCAGATCATCATCAAGACTTCTTAACATTTCAACATTATCAAATTAAACATTGTAAAGCAGCAGCTCGTACAATCTCAAACTACTAACTATAATTCGTTCAAACCAATTTTCTTTTAAAGTGTTTAATAAGATCTATACCATTTTTTTTATATTTTTCAGTCGCGTCTCTCGTGTCTTTTGAAAGATGTACACTTCCAAATTGGTAAAAGTTTGCTGTCCCCCCCTCCCCCCGCTGACACTAAAAATAAAAGAGATAAAAATCTTAAAATTTGCATTGGGCCGGATTCCCAAGGATGCGGATTCGAGTCCCGTCAGAGCGACATGAGACACGTTGCTTATTTCTGGTATATTTTCTTATTTATCAATTTTCGCAAAAACTTGCATAAAATAAAATAAAAAATTAAAATGTTATAATTAAATGGCTGTTTCATCTTAATCGATAGTTAAACATTCGTAAAAATGTGTCTTTCGAATGCGAGAATATTTTTCTCATTGATGAAACGACGACGGTGGCCGACACCGTAGAAAGGTGAATATATTAGAAAAATTCGGCATGTCCTCATTAGTCTCTGTAGCATAATTGGTCAGAGCATTGAGCAGGATTCTCAAGGATGCGGGTTCGAGTCCCGTCAGAGCGACATGAGACAAGTTTTTTTTCTAGTATATTTATTTATTAACATTTGAAAGATTATATTTTTATGAATCCATTACTAGTACATCGTTTTTTTTTATTTTTCCTGTATTCCTAGTAAAGGACGATATTACTTGCCAAACTTCATAGTTATAGGTCAACGGGAAGAACCCTATAAATTTTGATTACCTTGAGTGTGTCGAAATATACGTTTTTTGAGGCATAAACGGCACAATCTTTTTTTGACGTTAATTTACAACTTTGAGTTTTTACAGCACCAACAGACTGTTGACCTTTCGCGTTCTCGAGATAAACGTGCATAGACGGACAATAAAGTGATCCTATTAGGGTTTTTGTTTCTTTAGAGGTTCGTAACCCTAAAAATAAACATTAATAAAAAAAAAATATTTACTAAAATATTTTATCCATCAAAACTACTCAAAAGATACGTATTTTATATCTAGTACTTATTTCAAATACAATTTCAGAAAGTTATTTGCTTCTGGTATCTGAAATACTTAATTTAAAAGTATTTTGCATTTTAAATATTGCAAACTGAAACGGGTATTAAACGCGTGGAACGTGATAGGTATTTCCCCTACCTCATTTTCCAGACGTTTCGGCCAAGTTACATCGGCCATGGTCACGGGCTGACTGAAGATGCGATGCTACTTCTCGCCGTCGTCCGAGGTGGAGTCTTCATCCACCGTCCACCGTCCAGTTTTTTCTCCACGTACCGTCACACACAACACTAATAGTGTCCCTATTCTGTACCGCAGCCGTATTCTGATTGTTCGATAACGGATTTGAATGAAATTTGGAATAGTTATTGGATAGCCTGGATTAAAACATAAAATACTTTATAGGTCGACGGGAACGGGAATTTTATAAATAAATAAATAAATAATTGCATACAAACACACCAATTATCTAGCCCACGTTAAGTTTCATGAAGAACTTGTGTTATGGGTACTAGATAACGGATAAACATACTTATGTACATTTTTTTTGTAAATACATACATATTAAACACCCAGACCAAGACAAATAGACATGTTCATGCACACAAATATTTGTCTTGTCCGGGGATCGAACCCGGGACCTTTGTTATTTTAAATCCTTAACTGCAGTAGGTAGTGAAAAGTAAGCATGTTTCTATAGTTGTGGGTCCCTTGGACCCATATATTTAAAATGGTAACCAAACTGAACTTTCGTTAGGTTTATCTATATATTTTTAATCAAATCACTTATTAATATTTTATTAATCATAATTATGTTTCACAAATTAACGATAGGAACATTATTTGTATTTCTAACTTACACCTAAATAAGATACACATAGTTAGAAATAAGGCTATGTTAAAAAATTATTTTAAACACAAAACTGTGTTTATAATATTTTGAATTTTTGCATTTTTCGATGCGATTTTTATACTTATGATAAATTTTAAATAGAAAAATATTGGAAAAAAAACAGATCTGAGATAGTTGCTAAGTTTTTCTGACTTAGTGAATTCTGAGATGGGACTCGAACCCACGACTTTTTTAAATCCGGCCCAATGCTCTAACCACTAAAATTCTCCAATACTTTAATATTTTTAATAAGCTGTAGGCCAGCGTTGTCATATCAATGCTAGGAATATCCTTGCATTCGAAAGAAACAAATGCATTTTGCATTTTTTCTATTTAAAAATTATCATATGTACAAAACTGTGTTGTTTTACAAAAAAATAAAAAGCAAAATATAATAAATATTAAAGAAGAAAATATACTAGAAAAAAGCAACTAGTCTCATGTCGCCCTGACGGGACTAGTTGCTTTTTTCTAGTATATTTTCTTGTTTAATATTTATCACATAAGATTAGCATTGTAAAATGCAAGATTAAAGGGTTATAAAAAGCAAAATATAAGATATACAGGTTGTAAAAAAAGACGGTAGCTGGAGAAGTAATACCCTAAATGTAAGCAAATTGTACTGAGTACAAAGGAAACATTCCTTTATTTTTAAAAATAAGTATATATTAACCTTTCCGCGGACATTCAACGCCTATAGCAGTGATAACAATAAAAATTCTATTGAGTCTCGTTCACTGTCCGCGAAAGTGTTAAAATATAGTATATAATTCAAAGATTTTTGATAAATCTGTACCGGGAATCGAACCGGCTTAATTGAGAAAAAATACATTCTGAACTTTTAAAGTAGGTACCAATCGATAGGGTTAAATTCGTCTTTGAACAGTACGAAAATTTGTGATGCAAATATGTGATGCTAAAAGAAACTCTGTTTGGTACCTCCTTAATTCCCATTGTTCCCCGTGGGGCAACCGTTGGTCTAACTGGTAGTACCATGAGGTTTTGTTTTTCCCGATGGACTAACTCTTCCGTGGTACAACTAAAAACAATCCCTGTGGTGCAACTAAACAAAACCAATCATTAAAATAGACGAATGGTTTTCCTATTATCGAATCACGAATCCATTATATATATTTGCATATAACTTTGAAAGAAAATTGTTGAAAGGAGATTGCTGATTTTCTTGCACGCTTAAGCTTCAGCCCGGAACAAAACACGCAATATTAGCATGTTAAGTGGAAAAGTATACCGCTTCAACGTTTCACTTGTTCTTTGATTTTCTCATGTATGTTATGAAATGAGTTGCGAGAAAATTTAAATATTGCATGAATATAATTGAAAATATTGTACACACAGAACTCTCAGACATCAACAACAGACAGACATACATAATAATCAAACTCTATTGCGATTGTTTTTGTCTAGATGCATTTTATTTTATTTTATTTACTAGCGGCCGCCCGCGGTTTCACCCGCGTGGTTCCCGTTCCCGTGGGAATATCGGGATAAAAAGTATCCTATGTGTTAATTCATGCTATCTACTATCTCTGTGCTAAATTTCATCTAAATCAATTCAGTGGTTTTAGCGTGAAAGAGTATAAAACTAACAAATAAACTGAAATACTTTCACGTTTATAATATTAGTAGGAAGTAGGATTGAATTTGTAATGCCTTCGTTGATTCTATTTCTGACTACTGACTGATCTATAACATAAGTAAGTGCTTTTAAGCTACTTAATTCGGAATCACATACGTGTAAATTACGAGATTAGCAGCCGTCCGCGGTTTCACCTGCGTGTGAATATCGGGATAAAAAAACCGACTTAAACTAAGCCTTGTGGAGTCGGTGCCAGCCAAGGCATTCTAATTTGAACTAATGTTAAAGTTTTAATGATTTTTTAAAAGGTTTTTTATTTTTATCATAAATACCAGTATTAAATAAAAAAATATTTAATAAAAAAAAACATACACTCGTTTATTTACATGCTATTTCCTGAGCTTTTCAATTAATTAAGTTCAATGATTTAAAAAAATATTTATTTTTGTCAGATTAGGCGAATCCCTCTAGATAATCACCGATATTTTATTGCACATTATAATAATGGCCGCGAGTTTGCGTCACATCGAAATCGTCAGATTATTGAATGAGAGAATTTTTTAGGTTCACTTCACACCCCCTTAGAAAATCTTATGTTCGACCACCCACATCATGCAAACGATCAGCTGGCCTACCGCCATCTCTTAGCGCAATATTGTTATTTTTATATGTCACTTCGTACCGCGAACCTCATAAAACAAAATAGTTTTTTGACTGAGGTTTTGTGTGAAGTGTGTCAAAATATGACAACTTCAATTCGTTCGTTGGCAGGAACTATAAATAAAGATGTACATGGATCTGAGATAGTTGTTTATAGAAACTTACATTATTCAAATATATCATGAGTATTTGGATGTCGATATTTTTTTTGCAGTTCAGTTCAGGAGCTGCCTAGTCAAGTCCGTCATTACAAAGTACCATCAAGTGCAGGTACGCACGTTCTTTTTGTAATATTTCATCTCCATAAATATATCTCAATGGTTTTGTCATTGGAAAGGAATGAAAAAAAAAATACTTTATGAAGTTCGCAGTACGAATTCAAACCATAGATTTAGAATGTACAAGATACCCAATGACGGCTCGAAGATGTGACAAAAAAAAATGTACATGTGTTGATGAATGTCTATGTGCAAGTTAAAAATAGTGTTGTCCACGATATACATTTTTTCATTATAGATTGTTTCAGTTGATAGGCTTTTTATACAGAAAGCAATCACATCGTTTGCGAGGAAACCGTAGTCGTACGTCAGGTAACTAGCGCCGCCAATAGAAATAAATCAAGGCACTTTTTCTCAAGGACTTTTATCGTCAATTTTGCGCAAATATCAAAGGATATAGTCTATTATACTTTTTAAATATTTTAGCCGAAAATTATAGGCAAGAAGTAACGTTTGTGTAAATGGTCAGAAAAGAATTTGTAAATTAACGATTAATAAAAATACGTTTTAAAACCTGTTTTGCGGAAAATGCTCAATGATTGATGTAAATGATCTATATACTTAATTCAGGTTCGCAAAATTTGTGACGACTCGATAGGGATTTTGGCGCGTAGTACGCGGCCGAGTAAGGTATCAAATTAAAGGTACTCGAGTCTATTTGTTCCGAAAACTCTAAAATATACAAAATGTTAAACGTGATGATCACAAACTGCAATAAAAAAGTGTCATTATTTTCACATAATTTAGAATTTTTCGTCGATCGACGAACCCGAGTATCGGGTTGTAACCGCCCTAGTTTATTTCTATTAGCGGCGCTAGTATAAGTGACGATCCATCTCAACTCTTAAACTCAAGAGAAAGCTAAAATTAAGTTAATTATTTATTGTCCTCGGAAAAATACAATTTTGTGTGTTCGTAACGTTTCCCTATCTAAGGGAAATCACAATCAATCAATCAATATCATTTATTCAGTCTAGGCTGTTACAAGCACTTATGAACGTCAAAGAAGCTACGCCATCGTTCACAAACCCTACGGCGGGAGACCTTGTAACGAGAAGAACCGGCAAGTAACTCGTCAAGGGCTATTTTTTTCTCCCTGTTTTATTTCATACAGAGTCGTCAAATTGAAAAGTGAGCTTAACATATCAGTAAGGTCAATTTCCATCACAAAAGAAAATACTAATTATAATATTACATTTTATGGTTATCCTAACCGTAAACAATTTTCAACTCGTAAGGAAGGACTTACATTTAACATTTCTCGCATTACAAGGTTACTGTACTGCAAGTTGTGACGTACATACAGGTCGATAGCAATTTATTTTAGATGAAAATATTTAATGTCTAAGCACAACGTTAAGACAAGCAGACTGAAGTAGACCCATTTCCGCTGGCGGCACCCGTTCACGAGCATGACGCATGAACCAGCCATCGCTTCGCTCAACCATATTTTAGGGAACGTAACGACCCGCCTCACACGACACCGCCGAAGAAACGTTTGAGTGAGCACAGCAAATAAAGTACCGATCTGTCATTTTCCTTCTCTGCTGTTTATATCCTTTTGTTTTTTTTTGTTTTTTTATATCATGTCATGGCACCGCATTGAAGTTAGCACAGACAAACTAAAACCAGACTCCAATAACTTTTTTTGTAATTTTGGCAAGGCAAAGGGACCCGGGACTGTGCAGCCTTTCCAATATGCATTTGCTTTTTGTTTTAAATAGTTTTATTTTTTTGTTTTTATAATTTCTCTTTTGTTGTATTGCAGTGTTTAATTTTTGTTTGTTTGTTATTTTGTTTTGTTATTTTGTTGTCACCAAATAGGCTCCTCCAGAATACCAGCGTCTCAGTGGCATGCTACGTATGTCACTGTGACATTGCTGAGGATGGGGCCTAGTAGTTTTTTTTTTTCCTGTATACTTTTTTATTTATGTTATTATTATTTTGTGTGTGTGCCAATAAATAGTTTTTCTTTCTTCTTTCTTTCTTCTTTCATTATTTTCACGAGTAAGAGGCCATAGCGTCCCGCTCTGTTCAAGGTAGCGGTGGAATTTGTGCATGAATTTGGAATGTATAGTCAAAGCCCAATTTCTTCAGCTCTTCATCAGCCGTGCGACTTATTTCACTAGTGGCTCTTCCATTTACTATATTTACTAATTGTTGCAGTAAAATGTTGCGGCACGCGACCTCAACATATAATTGCAATTATTTTCAAGCCCTGGCCTATTATTCTTTGACAACTTCTTGCAAAGATAAAAGTCGGTTAGTCATCCTTTTGATTTTGTTGAGACGTGTAATGCAGTATATCAATTCCTTTTTCCTTGTAGACAGTACTAGACTTGAGGGGCCCAGGCATTGGTTCCATAAGCAGGGACGATGTCACTACCTCAGTAATATCTCGATAGACATAAGAAAACACCGATTTCCAACGTGGTAATTGAATCTGTAAACAAATAGTGTAAATTGTACACCATATTCTATAGCTACACATATTGCCTATACCCAGCAGTGGGTGTCATGTGGCTGAGACGACGACACATATTGCATTTAATATTAGCTAATTTGAGAGTATCGATACTTGTGACGTCACTGCTTTGTCAAGCACTAGCGTAACGTATCAATTTACTATTTTTACCGACTTCAACAAAAAAGGAGGGAGGTACTCAATTCAACGCGTTTTTTTTTTTTTTTGTCTGATGTATGTATACCGATTACTCCGGTGTTGGTGATCCGATTTGAATAGTTGTTTTTTGTTCGATCGGGTACACTGTCAATTTGGTCCCATGTGAGTCTCATTGAGATCCGATGATAATCTTCAGAGATATGGGGTCTAATGTCATGGAAATCATGAAACAATTACATCATCCAGGTAATTGTTAGATTCTTGTTCGAGCTGAAGTTTCACGCAATAATTATAATTCTTTTTTTATCTGAAAGAAAATGGTTAAGTGTGGTCCCATATAATTTTTACGAAGATCTGGCTAGTAGTTTTTTTATTATCTTGAAAAATATCAATCACCTTTTGGCAAGTAGTCGTTTACCTAGATGACATTGTTGTGTATGGGCTGATTTTTAGTGTAACGGCACATGATGTAACTAAAAATCTGAATTAAAAACATTTTATAAAAAAAATTAGCTAAGGCCAAAAAATATATAGTTAATAGAACTGCAATGTAGAATGCCCTGGCTGGCACCGACTCCAAAAGTTTTATTTTTTACTTTTTGAAGTCGGTTTGAATTTTTTTTATAAAATGTTTTATATAATTTCTTCGCAAATATTGTTTATAATCACAATATAAATCTACACAGAACAATGCAAATTAATATACTATTGTAAACATCTTTTTCTGAGCCGATAACTGGCAGAAATTTGGCAAAATATGGTTTGAAAAGTTCCAATTACAAAATCGTATTTCAATATTCTCAATTGTAATCGAAGGATTACTACAAAAATGCACAAATTCCACCGCGACCTTGGACAGACCGGACTCTATGGCCTCTTACTCGTGAAAATATTGACAAGCTGTACTTTATTCGCTGTCACTTTCTGTCTCGGGCGGTTAGTGCTTGATTAGGATTTCTCGCTCCCACGCTTCGTGGATCTTTTTGCGGAGCGAAAAAATTCTAAATCTATGATTCAAACACTATTGAAACAGAAGGAAAACAAAACGTTCTTATGACATTATGGTCTCTAAAAAATGGCGGTAGGCCCCCAGATTAACATACGTACATTATTAAAAATACGTAGGCCATTTATGCTATCAATATCTGACGCGCTCGAGTATGTCCATGTAACAGTATTTTTTTAACATACTTATTTGAAAATGTATAGCTGCTCCCCCCACCGATGAAAAGGATGAATTATATAACATGTTTTCTTCTTATCATCTAAGCTTTGCAACCCATTAAGTCTCTATGACGCTCGAGTAAATCCCCATTTATTTAGTATCGTGTGCAACCCTACTACTTTGATCAGTTGAAAAAATAAATGGGCAGTTATTTAATTTTCTGGCAGTTTGTAAACTACTACAGCAGTAAAATATGAAAAACAACGATATTGACTGTAGGTAGATCTAACGCTCCATCGCAAAAACTATCTTTGGTGCTGTTGTTTTCTTTTGAAGCAAGCAACTGAAAGCGAGAGTCCTTCATATTTTATTTATATAATAAATCGTAACTAACTCCCCCACGTTACAAATGATTGTTACTTTACTTACACGCTGAAATAAACAAGAAACCTCTGGGTCTGATACTGGTTTGGCGATTATTTAACATCATTTAATTTCACTCAAAAAAGAGGTTTGATTGGTGAACTGCTCTTTTGCGCCACCTGGTGGGATATCTGTGAACCTGCCGGATGGCCAATCTGCCACGGTCCCAATGCCGTGAAGAATTACAAAACAAAAGAACATTTTGGCGGGCTCTCGTTTTTTGTTTATAAAAATAAAAAGTCTCTGGAGTGCCACGTCGCGAACGCATGAAAATAATGCCGTTAATTAATATTTAAATATTGGACTTCGTGTCTTTTTACGCTTTATTCGCTATTATAGTGTGTGTGAAGTGCATTTTTACAAACCCGCCATAAGATACAGAAGATCGTTGATTTATGTAACGGACTATTTGGACAATTGGTGACCGGTCGTGTTGGCTCCTGGCCGTCGTGTCTGAAGGTGGATGAGCGGAGGAACATCAGGTAAGCGCTTGAGGCATTGCGCCATATTTTGCCCTTTGATGAGTGTATTCATTATTTGATGTTAACCTCTCCCTTTTTTTTTTTTTTTTTTTTTTTTTTTTTTTTTTTTTTTTTTTTTTTTTACGTCTGGAAAATGCGTTACGCATGTCCCGGCAATGGGAGGATGCCGGGGGTATGTGGGACTCTCCCAAGGAAGCCGCCGCGTAACGAGCGACGACACCTTACTCCACCCATCCGATCCCCCACCCAACCCCTACTAGTGAGTTCGATGGAGGACCGGCTGAGGGGGGCCTACCCACTAAAAACCAGACGATGCCCCTTCATATCACCTTGGTGCCAATGCCTCGTCGAACCAATCATCGTCGTCTGACGATAATTCGTCCGAGGAGGAACCGCCACCAGGCGAGGTCACGGGAACCCTTTCGGACACTACCGCGGCCCCGCCGGTGATTGTCCGCCCATGGCAGACCCGTCCATCATCCCCCGAATATGGAGGGAACAAAGGGTGTCCCGGGGCATGAGGGACACCCTGAGTCATCGGAAGCCTGTGCGATGCAGGGGTGAGCTCTCCCGTGCCCAATCCCCGCTGACTTCCGAGAGGAGGCGAGGGGCTATGCCGACCTCCTCTATTTGTGTCAAAAAGGAGACGACCAGGTGATCGCCGTCCCCGACCAGACCGTCGCCTACGACAAGGATCCGCGAGAGGGTCATTTTCCCTTATGCGTTCTGCGTCCTCTTTGAGTGACATGACTTCTGTACAGAATTCGGCCATTGCCTCCCAAGCCCTCCTGTCGTTAAGCATCGCCCTAACAACGTGTGGAAGCGAAAGATTTTGTCCGATAACCGACCTAAGACTACGACGTTGTGTCATCCAAGCAGGGCAGAGCTCCAGCGTGTGTTGGGCCGTATCTACGGGCGCATCACAATGGTCTAAGCCGTCGTTATCAACCCTTTATAGAAACCGTTAGATCCCCGCATTTTCAGGTGGTAGCTATTTACACGCTTCACCACTTTTTTGGTCCTTTTCGAGCCTGGATGCTCCTTATTTTCTTTTACATAGACCTCAATACGTAGGTTCTATTCCCGCGAAATAATAATCACTTTACGTACTTTTTGGTAAAGTGACGCTTTATTTACCCGCGATCAACATTATAAGTTAATTTACTACAATAATTGATCATATTTAACCCGCTTTTAACATTAAAATCCATAATTATAACATCAATTGCATTCCTACTAAAGTGACGCCATAACACCTTTACAATTTAAGGTAACCCGCCCGCCATCTTACTTGTCCCGTGCAATTATTTGAATAAATTGCTAATAATATTTTTTTGTAGAACTTGCTTATTTCTTGCCGATAATAATGGCTACTTCAAAATCTGAAGCAAGATTAAAGTTACAAACTTCAAAAATGGAAACCATATTCGAAAGAATTAATCGTTTGTATGATTCGTCGAAAAATATTTCTGACTTTGATTCACGCGCAAATGAAAACTTTTTACGAGAAACGGAAAGTATTGATGAATTGCATACTAAGTTTGAGTCAATTGTCGACAAAATTAACGAATTGGCATTGGAATTCCGATTACAAACTCGATTACAGTTGTTTGAGTTCATTTGAAGATTTATATTCGAGTATTAAATATGTTCGTAATAAGTTATTGTCTTCTAAACGTAATAATGATGAGACCTTAACCGCGTCTGTTTCTTGTACACATAATAAATTATATAAAATTAAACTTCCGCCCATCGAACTACCCTCATTTGACGGGAAAACCGAAAGTTGGCCTATTTTTTATGAAATCTTCCGCACTAATGTACATTTAAATGCACAGCTGACTGATTCACAGCGTGTGCTATATCTAATGGGAAAATTATCCCATGGTGCGCTTAAAATGACCGCAGGTATTGTACCTACGGGCGAGACATATAATATAATTTGGGACAGTCTCGTAAAGAAATATCAAGATAAACGTAATCTCGGTGTTCACTATCTTAACAATATTTTAGACGTTAAGAATTGTGCAGCAAATTCAACTAGTTTAAATTCATTTATCGAAAAATACTCATCCTCGTTAGCTGCATTAAAACAGCTAGAAATTTCGGATTTAACAGATTTTATTATTTTACAGTGTGGTTTACGGAAAATTGATTCGCAAACTTTACAAAATTTTGAAGCTTCTGTTAGCAATAAAGAAATTCCTACTTGCAATGATTTTACTTTTATTTTACTCAAGATCACGTTAAGGTTCTCGAGCGTTCGCGAAACAATAATTCGCAGACGGTACCACGCGAGAACGCTAGTATGCAACGCAGGAATACGAATCGGGATCCTGCACCCTTTAATAATAATGACACATTCAAATCTTTTGTTTCTAGTCATGAAAAATCACCAGCTTCTTTTATCCGCAATTCTGATCGTTGCTCCTTATGCAATAAGGTCGATCATAATAAATTATATCACTACCCGCAATTTAAGAAAGTTAGTGATCCGGAAAAACGCTTTGAAATTATTAAATCTAGGAATGGTTGCGTTAATTGCCTTAGTTTATTACATACGGTTAGTAAATGCCAATCTAAAAATGTTTGTTTGAAATGTGAAGGTCGTCATCACACTTTCTTACATTTTAATCGCGATATTAGTCATGACACTCACGTTGCTACGTCGTCAAATCGTCCTTCGCATGTGCCCGCTACATCATCGGCCAACAGTCGAACGCGCGCCCGTCCGCTGAACCCCCATACTCACCACGCGACAATCGCGACCGCGCCACAGTGTAGTGAGGCGACCAGTAACCTCACTCCGCAACTGAATACTCGTGATGCTTCTATTTCTCTTACTTCCGAGTTGAAACCTAGTAGTACTATTTTGTTATCAACCGCACAGGTTTACGCGAAATGCTACGACAGTAGTGATAAATTAATAGTTCGCTGTTTGATAGATAATGGATCACAAAATAATTTAATAACGCTGGAATGTTGCAAACGTTTGAATTTTCCGATTATTAAATTACATAACGCGTCTTTGCAAGGTGTTGGATTGACCTCGCGACCCGTTTACGGTTATATAAATTTTTATATTGAATCACGCATTAATTCGAATAATAATTATTTTATTCACGCTCTTGTAGTTGACTGTATTACAGATCGACTTCCCGCAAATTATATTGAGGTTTGCGAAGAAAATATGTCTTATTTAAATAATTTAACGCTCGCTGATTTAACTTGGAATGTACCAGGTGATATAGATGTTGTATTGGGAGTACAGCTGTTTCCGTATATCTACCTAGGCGATAGGGTAGATTCGGGTAGTGGCGCTCCACCCGCTGTACTTACAAGCTTTGGTCATGTGCTCATGGGTGGCGTGCCATGCACTATGAGCCCTCACGCGCCGCAATCGTTGCAGCCTTATGCTTGTTTTACCGCGCTAACGCATTCCGACATTAAGTCAAATCTGCAAAAATTCTTTGAGTTGGAAGAAGTACCTTCCAAACGCTTTCTTAGTCCAGAAGAGATCGAGTGTGAAAATATTTTTGATTCGACGTTCGCGTATCGAGATGGTAAATACTCTGTGGACTTACCGTTTTGTAAGGACCCCTCGGAGTTGGGCAACTCTCGCACAGTAGCTATACGACGTTATAACGCTTTAGAACGTCAATTTAGACAAATAGACGGTTTACGCGAAAATTATAATAAAACAATATCTGATTATATTGATAAAGGTTATTTGTCACAGATGCCCGATTCTGAATTGAAGGATGAGGGATATTATATTCCGCACCACGCAGTCGTTCGACCGAACAAGGATAGCGTTCGCGTGGTTTTAGACGCTAGTTCTAAAACGCATACTGGGGTGTCTCTCAATGACGTACTCCACGTCGGACCTAACCTGCAGGCCGATTTGTTTTCATTGTTATTAGATTTTAGGGTCTTTCTCGTAGCGATGACCGCTGATATAAAACAATTTTTTCTCCGCATTGGTGTAAATGAACACCATCGTAAATATTTATTTTTATTTATTTATTTATTCTATTTTAGGAAGGTTTACAGCTCTCGATACAGTTTAGTAGGATGTATAAAAACTAAAAGCCTATTACAAACCTCCACAATTACGTAACAGTTTACCTATGAGAACAATGAATAAATTGAGTTAGGCATTCCATAGCTAACAATAAAATATTATGAAAAGAGAAAAAAAAAGAAATATCTCAGGAAAAACAAATAACAAATAACAGTATCTAGCTAGATCTTATACAATAACTATTTAAATGTGAGAACCTCGTAAAGAGAAAAACAACAGAACAAAAATTTACATTTTCATCAATAGATACATATCGACGGTGGAAAACAGAAAGGTCGTATCTCGAAAAAGGTCGTAACTCAACTAAGCATAAGGTAATAATCAGCTTTTTTTCTGCGTCGATTGGTCTGGGTCTCATTGCTCTAGGACGACATAAAATCTGAAAATTGGGGAGTGTTTTTAAAAAGTCTGCAATTTTTTTTGGCGTAACTGCCCATAAAACAGCAAATTTGAACTTTTTAGAGATACGCAAAGTATAAGTTTGTGTTTAAAAAATAAAGACAGTTACGCGGTCACTGTTTCTATCCACGATATCAGATACGACCTTTTTGCGGTATGCGTTTTTAAAACTTCTCTATTTACGATAAGATACGACCTTCTTAAAGTTAGTATTCTTCAAAGGACAACGAATAATCTCTAAGATACTACAATTTCGTGGGTGGCTTATATCAATCCAGACGCTGTTATGACAATATTACTGGAATCAATATTAAGTAAATTAGGTAGTTACAACGAATCGTCGGGCACGTCAATTCGGGAATATTCCGATTTGTCTCGGTCACGCCCCAATAAGCTACCTTAGTTGCTGCGCGGGCGCTGTGGTGAAAGGTTGTCTGTGTTGTTCCAGTAAAATCGTCTTTTGAAAACGTTACTGTTTTATTCTAATAATCTAAACTAAGGTATGAAAAATTTTAATAATCAACTCATTATTTCATAATACAGTAATTTCATCAGCAAAATATAATCCGTTTCCCTATAAAGTGAAATCCATGGAAGGAAACCATTTTATGGGTTTTGAGGCTATCACAAATGGCACATTAAAAAACTCAGAAACTTATGATTTCGACAATAAAATTGGCAACTTTAAAAAAAATTAACTGAACAAAATGTTTATAAAACGCTCTATGTCATCCAAGGCTAAATATACAGAGGTGACTTTACTTGCACTGGAAAAATGTATGTCGCCAAAATATCACCTGTACCCAAATAAATTGCCAATATCAGCTCAAAAATATACCGATCTAAAGAAACTTACAAAATCTGTGATACCGGCAGCATACGCCGATGAATATTTAAGTCTAAAATTTAACAGTAAGGTTGTCGATAACCTCCCTGATACTGATGAAGAAGATGTTGTGTGATGATGTGCTTAATTTTCTATTGATTTAATTTTGATTAAATTTCTGATCTCATTTAATTTTAATACTTATTATAATTTTAACACAAAATTTTAATTGGTACAATCATTTTAGGGTATGAATGTGTCCCTTTCTGATCTTTTTTCTCTTTGAAATGTCTCTCTTTATCTCTTTGAAACTTCCGATCTCATTTATTTTTAATACTTCTTATAATTTTAACACTTAATTTTAATTGGTACAATGATTGGGTATGAATCTGACCCTTAATACGAAATTTAATGTGATTATACGAAAGTTAATCTGATTATAACTTTTAATTTAATGATTATGTGCAATAATTATAATAGTACAAATTAAATGTACAAAAAAAGAAAAAAAGAGTTTTCGTTTTTGTGTGTTTAGAATATCTTTTGTGTTTTTTACAAATAAATATACGTTTGAAGGTTCGAGGAGCCCGTGGCGCAGTGGTTCGCGCGCTTGGCCTGCGATTGTTAAGGTTAAGCAACTTTCGCATAGTCGGTCACGGGATGGGCGACCAAAAATTTACTATCTCGAGCTCCTCCGTGCTTCAGAAGGCACGTTAAGCCGTTGGTCTCGGATGCATTTGCAGTCGTTAAAACCCACCAATCCGCATTGGGCCCGCGTGGTGGGTCATGGCCCGTTCTCCTTATCCATCCATAAGGAAGTCCCAGTGCCCCAGCAGTGGGGACATTAAAAATGGCTGATGACGAATACGTTTGAAAAAGCTTGTGACTTTTTATTAAGATCATTAAATTTAAAGAGGTAATATTACGCCCTATTTTCTAGCCATTGTCTGTAATTTTTACGTACTTACACCCCGTCATTTACAGGTCATTAAAAACAAAAAGCAATTACGTCCTTTCTGAGGTCAGTGAATTTATTATAATTTACTGGTTTAGTACAAATATGATAGCAAGATACGACGTTTTTGAGGTATGAAATTTGTATTGACGAAGGTCGTAACTAAAAAAAAACCGACTTCCGGCAATAGGAAATTGTTGGTTTGTAGACAATTTTATTCAGGTTAGAATTATATAGTTATGGTTAGAAAATTACGTTCATACGACGTACCGTTAAAAAGATATCACCGAATTCCCATTTTTTTTTCGGTTTTTTGGCTCTGGTCTAAAGTTGTGTTTTTCGAGATACGACCTTTCTGTTTTCTGCCGTCGATATAACAATGCTATCACAACCAACAACGTTTTAATTTTGATATTCTGTCATTACTTTGTGCGTCCCTGAACCGTATTTTGACTAAAGAAATTCAAGCTTATAGTTCGCTTTATAGTTGCTGCACTTGTCGCAAACAGATCAAGGTCATAGTCAGCGATATACCTGTTAAAAGTAGTGAGACCACGTATTAAGAATGTGTTAGCCCTATAATTTGTATGCGCAAACGGTTTGTGGAGCAGTGGGCGTTGTCGTAGAGCCAGTGAGTTAGCACGAAAACCAATTTTTGACAGTAGTTCCGAACAGTCAATGCCACCGTTAACCAGCTTCGAAACAAAACAAGCATCACTTACTTCCCGCCGGATGTGAAGAGGCAAAAAGTGATACTTTCTGCATCGGTGTTCATAATCCAGGGAGCGCTGTTTAGATTTATAATCTAAAAAGCGTAAGAACCGATTTTGTATTTTTTCCAACCTTGTTACGTAGATGTTGTACTGTGGATTCCACACCTGCGAGGCATACTCCAGATGGCTACGCACGAAGGCGCAGTAAAGAATTTTTATTGCTTTGAGAGACTTCAGATCGCCAGACGTGCGCATGATAAATCCAAGAGCTCGGGAAGCCTTAGAGGCAATGTGGTCAACATGATCTGCAAATAATAATTTGCTATCGTGAACTACACCCAAATCCCTAACATTATTCACTCTAGATAACAGTTGATCATGTAATGTATAACAGTAATCTATTTTATTGGTCTTTCGCGTGAACGTCACACAGAAACACTTGCTTACATTTAGTTCCAGCCTATTTTGTACGCAGTATTGCTGGAACCTTAGCAGATCCTTTTGCAAGTCACAAGAGTCTAATGGGCTGTTGATAACCTTAAGCACTTTCATATCATCAGCGAAAAGCAAGGGCGTTGAATGAAGGAAGCATTTATTAATATCTGAGATGAAAATGGTGAATAAGAGAGGTCCGAGAATTGACCCCTGAGGCACGCCTGACGGTACTTTAGCCCATTGGGACATATAACCGCGCAAGACTACAGCCTGATTACGGTTTTCAATGTAAGATGAGAACCAGCGAAATAGGTTACCATGAATGCCAACCGCACGAAGCTTAGTAAGTAGTATAGAGTGATCAATTCTATCAAAGCATTTTTTGTAGTCTGTGTAAACCACGTCGACCTGCGCCCCCGTATCCATCCCTTCGGAGATGAGTTCGTTCGCAATGATCAGGTTTGTACATGTCGAGCGTTGCCTGAGGAAACCGTGCTGTTCTTCGCTAAATGAGCTGCTTAAAGTGGAGTAAACATCGTTGTAAACTAGCCTTTCGAAGATTTTTGCGAATAGACATAGCTTCGATATGGGGCGATAGTTCTCAATATTGCTTTTATCACCTTTCTTGAGTACCGGCGTAATAAAAGCAGACTTCCATTTGTCAGGAACAGTTCCCTCAGACAATGAACGATTAAACAATATACATAATGGCTCTAATAAACTATCTGCACATCTAACAATAAAAAGGGGTGGGATCATATCAGGTCCGCCGGACTTTGTTAAATCAAGTGATTTTAATAAGTTTAAAACCTTAGTTGGATTTATCTCGACATTGCTAATACTGCAAAGATCACTCTCCAAGCTCGTGTTAATATTATGAGTAGGAGGCTGGTTAGACACCAAGAACGTGGAAAGGAAGTACTCTGCAAACAAATTTGTAATACCCTGGCCAGAATCTGAGCTTTCAGACTTATAATGCATTACACTTGGAAAAGTTGAAGAGCATCGTTTCAGTTTTATATACGACCAAAATGCTTTGGGGTTCTCGATAATTGAGGACTCCAACCGCTGCATGTAATCATCGAAACACTCATTTTCAAGATCGGAGGCTCGCTTGCGCAGTAGAGAAAACGTGTGGTTGTCAGATAAGTTACCGTATACTTTATACTTACTGTGGAATTTATTTTTCTCTTTAAGTATCTTTATGAGACTGGAGTTATACCACGGTGGGTAAGAATTGGGCTTAGTTCGTTTTTGTGGGATGAATCGGTCACGAAGCTCATATAATTTATTATAGAAAGTAGTTACCGCATCGTCCAATGTACCCTTACTTAGAAGAGGACTCCAATGAATAGTATTGAGCTCTGATGAAATAGCCGAGTAGTCCCCTTTACTGAAAATATACTTTGTTTGTGTGTTAACTTCTAACTCATGAATTTCCACAAATTCAGCATTTATGTTTAGGGACTTGTGATGTGGATCTTGTGGCACCAACGGATTGACACAACTTGTTACATTTACTTCATCATTGGAGAACACCAAGTCTAACACCCGGTTATTATGGTTAAATTCACCATTATACTGCCCTAAATTACAAGTATTGATAACATCAAAAAAGTCGGTAAGAGTGTCAGTACGATAGTTTACAGGTAACATTAGCGTACCATGTCCTGATTTCAACCATTGTACGTCACCACCAAAGTTAAAATCTCCCATTATTATAAATTTGTCCAACGGATGACTGTTGACTATTTGCTCAAGCTTATCGCAAAAATTACCAAGTTGTTCCCTACATGAGTAACCACCGCTTTCACTGCACAAATATACAGTAGAAATATGTATTCTGTATGTTACGGCTGGTCTCCTATGTTGCAACAAAATGGAGACCCAAATGTCCTCCGCCGAGCTATACCATTCAGGCCTGCAAATCACAGCAAGATCACGTCTTACCGCCAATAACACACCATCGCCCAAAGCCTGGTTTAATCTAACATAATCACGATCTCGTCGAAAAATTAGGTATCTACTGTCAAACAATTCGCTGTCCATTATACTGTCTAACAGCCAAGTTTCGGTAATACATATGATATCATAATTATTTATACACACGTTTCTGTAGAATGTACTGACTTTCGTGCGCAAGCCCCTAGCATTCTGATAATATATACTTAAAGAATAACCCTTGAATTTATACTACGACCGCGTATCATCAACATAATACTAAAACTAAGCAAAAATGAATACTTGGATTGCACTTTTTTACGCAAAACTCTGTAAATAAAATAGTATTTGAGCACGAACAAATCGACTAGAACAATAAAATAACTAAGGTAGTGCAACAAAAAGACAATACGCAAAATTCCGCACAAGCACAATACCCGACACAGTCTACATAGCATTACAGACAAGAGAACTAGTTGAATAGATACATTTGTATAGAATGCGAGCAACACAAAAGAATCATTAGCTAATAGCATCGCGGACAGAGAGAGCGTAAGCAGCTCACGACTGCACACAAATTCGAGCTTTAAAACGGTACAATTAAAGCGGTAATTTGCAAAGCACAGGTAGCCTGCGCAAGCGCAGCAACTGCCGAGTTTAAAACATAATGAAAGAAAAACACAGTGCAGCAGTTGGAATACATTAGCGACACAGTAGTAAGTAGTGGCTCTCAAACTGTTGTTGATTGTTGATAAATAAAAACTTGATGTAGTTGTGATAACAAAAAACGTGAAAAGATAAATAAAGCGAATATTTAGAAGGTTCAATGCTAATTTACCAATAGGATTTAGTTTAATTGTTAAAATTATAATTAGACTATTTTCATCAGGTCTCGTTCCGACTTTATAAGCATCATTGGGGAAGTGTCGTTTTTTCTTACGTGGATTTTTGCATACTTCACCCATGAATAATGAAAGCCCTTTTCTTTGGCAATTTTCTTCGCGTTGGAGAGAAGAATCTTGTTAGCCGGTGTAAGGTGATCGTTGACAAATATCATACTGTTAGACTTATAGCCAATCATACTCGCGTTGAGTTTCACTTCTTTGGACTTTGCTCTTGAAGCCGCTACGAAATCCTCCTTGACGTATCGGCTGACAAATCCCACTATTATAGGTTTCGGCTGTGTGTTGTCTTTACTAGGAACTCTGGCAACGAAATTTATCTGGCTTTTGTCAATGGGATAATTCACGGTTGTACCAATAACACTGATGATTTTCAAAAGATTCTCATTTTGCGTTTGTGGAATGCCTTTTATTTCAGCGTTATTCATACGTGACCACTGGTCTTTCTCGTTGGCCTCATACTTCAATTTCTCCAGTTCAGCTTCCAAAGAAGCCACCCGGTCCCTGATCCCTTCCACCTCCGAAAGACGATTTTCAATATTCACGAACCTTCCGTTAAATTCTTTGATTGAGGTATTAGATTGGGTAACTTGTGACTTTAACTCGGAGATTTCAGCTCTCAATGCCTTGACCTCAGTAGCAAGCGCTTCCAACGGAGCCAATTTAAGAGACAGAGTTTTTAATTCTGCCATGATAGCTCCGTCGTTGGTCGGTTGTGGTGATCTCAGGCCAGGTTGCTTGCACTTTTGGCACTTCCACGATTGTTTCCTGTCAGTGCCAAGTCTCCTGTAGCCTGCCTCAGTGATTCCCGCACAATGAAAATGCAGCTCCTGATTGCACGATGCGCAATGCACACCGTCACCGACAACTTCGTCGCATATACCACAAGATGACATGGTGAAAGTTTGAGAAACGATGGATTACACGGGTTAAACGAATGGGGACCGGTTAATGGTACGACCGCTCGCGGTGCAGCTCACGGACTGATATTATATTTACGGATATTATATCGGTTCAACGATAATGAGCCTATCCGCACTTATCATTTTAACTGCGTCCCGTTCGGATTAAAATCGAGTCCTTACTTAGCTATGCGTTCATTGCGTAAAGTGACATCCGACCACGGCGACCGCTTTCCTGACGCTTCGAAAGTTATAGAAAGTCATTTTTTTATGGATGATTATGTCCAATCCGTTCCTGATGAAAATACCGCATTAAGTCTTTCTCATGATCTAATTGATCTATTAAAATTGGGTTCATTTGACCTTGTCAAATGGGCTAGTAACTCACCCGCTTTATTAAATACGTTACCTGATTTGCAACACTTGCCTGTGGATCTTTCCAATAAAGACAACATTAATCATAAAATCCTCGGTTTGTCCTGGGAACCTTCCGTTGACACGTTTGCGCTAACTACTGTCGACTTTGATACAAAATGCACTAAGCGCACAATTTTGTCGTTAGTCGCCCGCTTATTTGATGTACTCGGTCTGGTTGCACCCGTTGTGTTATACGCTAAACTTCTAATTAAAGAACTTTGGTTGTGTAAAATCGACTGGGACGAATCGCCTCCGGAATCTATAAAAAATCGCTTTGCCGCGTTAATAAAAGATTTTTTCGCGCTCGCGACTTTGACTGTTCCGCGCCATATAGGTGTCCGCTTGGGCTGTATAGTGAACATCGTAGCTTTCTGTGATGCAAGTCTCAGCGGCTCCTACGGTTGCTGTGTTTATTTGCACGTGACTTACGGTGACGTGATATTACGGTTCGACTAAAGTATCTCCCGCTAAAATCACAACATTAGCTCGTTTAGAACTTGTTGCCGCTCTTCTACTTTCGAAATTAGTTCGAATTGTCAACGACAGGTTGACCGCACGAGGTGTCCCTGTTGCCGAAATTTATTGTTTTTCCGATTCTACAATTACGCTCTCTTGGATCCATTTCATTCCATTCAAGAGAATCTACCACCTAAATGTTTTTACCACGTGTCTGGCAAGGAAAATCCCAGCGACTGCTTGTCTCGCGGTATGCTGCCCTCTCAGCTGATCGCCCACTCATTCTGGTGGGACGGTCCCGCGTGGCTTCGTAAGCCATTATCAGAATGGCCTAATTATTAATCACTATCACTATACTAACTGTCACGTAGGCCCCGGACTTCTTATGTCCATTATACGTCAACGTTTCTGGATTTTGGATGCAAGGACACGTTACGCTCTCGTTTTCGTGAATGTAATGATTGTTTCCGCTTAAATACGAAGAACTCAACACCAAAAATGGCTGACTTACCCGCGTACCGCGTTCGCGATGCTAAGGCGTTCGTGCATACCGGTGTCGATTTCGCCGGTCCTATAAGTTATATTCCCATTCGACGTAGGGGACAACGCTCGCAAAAGGCATATTATCTGTCTTTTTGTTTGCCTAGTTACAAAGGCAATTCATATAGAGTTGGTCTCAGACCTAACGTCCGATTCCTTCCTTGCAGCTTTCTAAAGGTTTATTTCACGCCGCGGGCCAGTATCCGTAATGTACTCGGATAATGGCACTAATTTCATTGGCGCTAAAGCGAAACTAGATGAAATGTATCATTTACTAATAGACTCAAAATTCCAATCTGATGTTAAACGGGAACTTTTAAATCAACGTATAGAATGGAAAACGATTCCCCCTCGCGCCCCCCACTTCGGAGGAATGTGGGAGTCTAATATTAAAAGTATTAAAACGCATATGTATCGAGTGGTAGGTAGACAACTTCTTACTTACGAAGAATTGCTAACAATTTTAGTACAGATAGAGTGTATATTAAATTCGCGACCGCTTAGCGTTCTATCGTCTGACCCGCACCCGGATGTGCTTACCCCCGCGCATTTTTTAATGTCTACCCCATTACGTTACTTACCTTCATCGGAATTAGCCGAAGAACGGATGCCGCTAATTAAACGCAAATAACTTTTGGATCAACTTGTCCTATCTTATTGGAACAAGTGGAGAGTTGAATACTTGCACACTCTGCAAGTACGTCAAAATGGCGTAATCCAGAACGTTCGGTTGAAGTAGGTACAGTGGTTATCGTCGGTAATGATAATACACCACCGCTATATTGGCCTTTAGGGGTTGTAACTGAGGTTGTTCCCGGCTCAGATGGAGTGGTTCGAGTCGCTTTTGTCAAAACTAGTACTGGCACTTACAAACTCCAGTTACTAAACTATACCCGCTACCTACGCAATAATGTAACATTTATATTGAAACTAAACAACAGTAATTTTAAGTTTAGAAATAAATAAACCTCATATTTGTTGTTGATTTGAATGCAATTCATTGATAATTTACCGCTTACATAAATTAAACGCTATAAATACAGTACCAAATATGGTTTCCGCTATTATATTTCTGATCTCAACCCCCATGTTTCTAGATTAATATTTTATACTTTGTTGAAAGTTTTGGAAACTTTCAAGGCGGGGAGCATGGTTTGGCGATTATTTAACATCATTTAATTTCACTCAAAAAAGAGGTTTGATTGGTGAACTGCTCTTTTGCGCCACCTGGTGGGATATCTGTGAACCTGCCGGATGGCCAATCTGCCACGGTCCCAATGCCGTGAAGGATTACAAAACAAAAGAACATTTTGGCGGGCTCTCGTTTTTTGTTTATAAAAATAAAAAGTCTCTGGAGTGCCGCGTCGCGAACGCATGAAAATAATGCCGCTAATTAATAATTAAATATTGGACTTCGTGTCTTTTTACGCTTTATTCGCTATTATAGTGTGTGTGAAGTGCATTTTTACAAACCCGCCATAAGATACAGAAGATCGTTGATTTATGTAACGGACTATTTGGACAATTGGTGACCGGTCGTGTTGGCTCCTGGCCGTCGTGTCTGAAGGTGGATGAGCGGAGGAACACCAGGTAAGCGCTTGAGGCATTGCGCCATATTTTGCCCTTTGATGAGTGTATTCATTATTTGATGTTAACCTCTCCCTAAGCCGTCGTTATCAACCCTTTATAGAAACCGTTAGATCCCCGCATTTTAGGTGATAGCTATTTACACGCTTCACCAGATACCGCTGGTTGTTACTTACCACTTGATCACAGAGACAAGAGGTTAAATACATTTGACTGACAATTTTTTAAAGAACTGTTCAAAATGTTTTTTTACATACTAATTCCGATTTGGTTACTGCCCACTTGTAACTGCCCATTCAGTCATGTAACTGCCAATTCAGTCATTTATTACTACCCAACATTTATTTAACTGCCCATTTTAATATTTGTTACGAATCATTTCTATATACAGGGTGTTAAAAGACCCACACCGAAGCTGTAATATATGCATAGTGTACAGTCGGGGACATTCCCGGTTGATCAGTAGAGTTTTTTCAAGGAGCTTTATTTAAAAAAGTAAAAGATATATAGAAAACGTTTATATCACAATTAATAGTCAATAAAGAAGTATTTCATTTGAATAATAAATTATTTATTTAACCTTAGTACTTTTCGAGAAAATGTTTCTCAAAAAAACTCTACTGATCAACCGGGAATGTCCCCGACTGTACATCAAACTAAATAAGAATACTTGAAAATAATTGGTGGGAAACGACTTTTATTTTTCGTTTTCGATAAAGGGGTGTAAATTTTACACGCAAAAAAACGCGTGCAAGAACGTGTACTTTGTCTAGAGGGTACGAGTAGACGGCCGGGATCTAGTTTCTTTAACTGAGTTTGATATTCATTGCGGTTTTGTAATTTAAATGATAATCTTAAAAAATAAATATTGATTTTGATCCCCAATAACTCCTTATCTTCAAGTTTCCAGATTTGACCCCGTTTGTAGTAACGATTAAAAGACCCACAAAGAAAACCACGTATTCGGTTTTCTTTTATCGATACCTTGGGGCTCAAAGGGCGTAACCACCATTTTGGTCAAAATGAGTTTTAAATGCCATCTTATTCAGTTTTTTCTGCGCTATCGAACTGTATTTTTAAAGTTCTCAAATTCGGAAAACAATGGTGAATACGACCCCAAATTTCAAGGCTGGTAATGCAGATTTTTTTGTATTTTTGGACGTAAAAGCAATAATTATTAGGCATCATCAAAGTACTGGGCGTAAACGACAATCTCAAATGAAAATTTAGGTACGACTTAAAGCCATAAAGAATATATTTAATATATTTCATCATAATTTATTGTTGTATGTTAAGGTTTAGAGGGTGGAAACGTTATAGCCGTTTGTATGGAGACCGTTTGCTACACATTCCTCTTAAAAAGTTTAGTTATAACCCATGTTAAGGCCCTCCAAAACTAGGTTTAATTTTAAAGCCACAATCATTGCTTTAATGTATCTAACATTTGACAAAGCTGTGAAGCTTTGCAAATTTTGTAGCTTAAGGTTAGTTAAACCTTACTGGCAAAAAAAAAGCAAATTGTTAAAAATAATCATTAAAAATAATTTGTAGTTCCAATTAATTTGTCTTAATATTTATTACCTTCGTCAGAACTAGCCAACAATCAAGATTGTTTTGCAATAGTAGCCTTTTACTCTTATCTTCCTTCTAGTAACTAACTATAAAATACTAAATTTATTTTGTCATTCCAAAAGTAAATAAAAAACTTCCCTACTTATAAATATCAGAATAGAATACAAGCCTCTGATGGACTAAGGGTTGCCAAATTGACCTATTTTACTAAAAACAGTTGTAAGTATTGTAATATAAACCCAAAAAGTTGAATAACTAATAACAGATCGATAAAAACTACAGTTTTCATTTTGAAAGTTGGTGGTTACACTCTGCGTTACTAACGCAGCACTCATTTTATGGGGCATAAAAGACAGCGTTACTAACGCAGCAGTCATTTTATGGGGCATAAAAGACATTCATGTTGGATTTTGTGGGGCGTATTCACCAGCTAACTTTTTAATTACAAATATTTCTTAAAATGTTATGTTTTAACATTATGCACATCAAAAATTCACGACTTTTGGTGTAAGAATCATATTTATAGGATCAATAACAACAAAGTTGTGATAAATACAAAATTTAAATTTTAGTTTTTTGGCTCTCCTGAAAAGTCGTGTTTTGGTGGTTACGCCCTTTGAGCCCAAGGTATCGTTATGTTGTGGGTCTTTTAACATCCTGTATATAGTTTACTGCTCAGTTTTTTACTGCTGAACTAGTTATTGAGCATGCATTTGGTAATATTTAACTTACCAAAACTACAATATACAACTGCCGATTTAAATCATAGCCTTTAAAATGTATCATAGATTAATAATTTCGCTTTGCCGCTACTCAGTAAGTCTGCACTGATCCTTAATTTATTAGTTGCATTACCAACCTAAAAACCGAATAATAAGGAACAATTCTCCTTATCTTACTTTGCACACGTTGATAAGCTACTTAAGTACTTTGCTACACCGCTATTTAAGCTTAAATGGACTTAAAGATATTTATAATACGACACGAGACTCCGTACAGCGGTGTTATAACAAAAATGGATAAATTTTTCCAAAGGGTTTTTAATATTTAGGAATTGTTGGAACACATAAGTAATTTTGTTATAGAAAAAAATAACTATCAAGATTTTTTCTTGCGATCTGCATTAGTGTTTAATAGTGTTGACGCGATGATAATGTGCCTGTAATAACCTTTTCTCTTATACTTACTAAACCAATATTGTTAATATTAAATAATTAAAGTCAATAAGAAAGTTCACAATTTCTTACTTCAATTACTTCAAGTTCCCAATATCTATCTTACTCCAAAACGTCAGAACATAATACCCCAAATGGGTCAAAATAAGGGATGAATACAGGAAGATGGTAGCGCATATCGTCCATTTAAAATCGTCATCAGCCATTTTAATGTCCCCACTGCTGGGAAACTGGCCTTTCTTATGGATGAATAAGGAGAATGGACCATGACCCACCACGCGGGCCCAATGCGGATTGGTGGGTTTTAACGACTGAAAATATAGCCGGGACCAACAGCTTAACTTCCGAGCTCGTGATAGTAAAATTTGGCCACCCATCCTGTGGCCGACCATTGCGAATATTGCTTAACCTTAACAATCGCAGACTGAGCGCGCTAACAACTGCGCCACGGGCTCCTCAACATTGCGCCACCGGCTCCTCCATTTGAAATCTCCCTCTACATTAAGGTAGTTATTCTTACTTCTTTCATCATGTGATCGTTATTATCATCTCAGACACATGACACCAAATGCTGGGTATATACCCCACTAGGATCTCCACAACACTACTATTATCTTTCTTTGTCTTTTTCTTTGTTTATTAAAAATATTTTATTTTATTTTTATTTATGAGTTTGTTAATCTGGCTCACAGTCCCACCAAAATGGTACCGACGGAAGATGAGCGCTGGTAAAAAGCCAAGCATTATGCTGAATCGGGACCGTTTTAGGACAAACCGTTTTTCGTTTGTTTGTGTGTATTTATTCGGATGTACTGTTTTTTGTTTGTCCCTAAAAAATACTTTTCGTTCTTTCTTTCTATCACTAACTTAGACATTTTAAATATATGAATCTAAAATTGGGCGCGTTCCAGATAAACTTGGCAGGCAGGAAAACCTATTTGACATGTGAGATATGCAACCTCGAGAATCCGACCTTTCACAATATTTTCAGTAGATTAAGGTGCATGAAATATTCATGCACCATGCCAACTGTAGCAAAGGGTTTGAATAGCAATAACCGTAGTGTGGACACAGTTAATATTAGTAACAGAATCCTTAATTTACATGTACAGTCACGTGCAAAGATATTTATACACTATACATTAAAACATATGGAACCATAGACTTTTTATTCAGTATTGTAATGTGACAAAGTTGCTTAGCGTATTTGTATTATTGCGCGTGACTGGTACACAGATCATAAGCGCTAGACACTTTTGATGTGTTATTCTTACTTCTTACATCATGTCATCATTATCATCATATCAGCCACATGTCACCAACTGCTGGGTATAGGCCCCACTAGGATCTCCACAACAATCAATATCCCGCGACCGCGCGCCAGATCGTGGTCCAACTTGTCGGGGGCCTACCCACAGAACGCCTTCATCATTGTCATTACTTCCGAATCGCATTCAAAACCTTCCATTTATAATTTTCAAACACATAGTTTTTAAAATCCTTGTTGTTAATTGTTTTTATGACACTGAGGAATTCATAAAGTTAAGAAAATTGCGAATGATTTATGACAGATTTTTTTTTAACACCAATTATTTAGCCTACGTTGTGTTTTAATTCATGAAGAACTTGTGTTATGGATACTAGATAACGGGTAAACATACTTATATACTTTTTTATTGTAAATACATACATAATAAATATATTAAACACCCAGACCAAGACAAATAGACACGTTCATGCACACAAATATTCGTCTTGTCTGGGGATCGTACCTGGGACCTCTGACGCAGAAGGCGGGTTTAGTACCCCTGCGCCAAACAGGTCGTCAGACTGCTGATGCTTCTTTTCTTTTTTTCTTTCTTTAAGTACATTATTGACATCTTACATTTAACATCTTAAATATTGACTGTAACTGTACTTGTAAATTTTTGACATCCGACACATCAATTATTGACATCATACTGCAAAGTTGTGTGTATTGACATGGTGAAAGATAATATTTGTGTTGTTTTCTTGTATGTAGTAATGGATATTTAAATATTTACCTGTAGTAGTTAGCTAGTTTTTTTTATATATAAATTGTATTAATGTATGGAGAAATGTTAAACTACATTTTATTTTAGAGCATGACGAGATAACAAGTTTGCTTAGTGTCAAGGACGGACCCACTGATAGTATTTTATACTGTGTAGTTTTTAATACCTAGGCTATGGTCTTGACTCTTTGCTGTTTTCTTCTTTTCGGACCTGGTCATTAGCTATTGTTTTAACTTGTCTTTCCTTCTGCCTGTAAATATTACTTTTCCTAATATACGATCCTTTTTCCTTTCCAACCCGCCGCCGTTTCTTTTGCTGTCCTCGATACTTAGCGATATGTCGGTGAAACATGCATGTACGTACTAGAATAATTTAAGAACGGAAATGTACCGTGTTTTATGCAAATAAATATTACTATTGCTATTATTATTACATGTAGGTGTATTACATGTAGGAGAACTAAAGTAACCGACATCGCTCGAAGGATTGCTCAGCTGAAGTGGCATTGGGCGGGACACATAGCGAGAAGAACCGATGGCCGTTGGGGTGGAAAGGTTCTGGAATGGCTAAGGCGCACAGGACGACGCTCCGTGGGTAGCGTAGGAAGCGGGAAGCCGCTGGATGCGGACTGCGCAGGACCGATCGTTGTGGAGATCCTTGGGGGAGGCCTATACCCAGCAGTGGGTGTCATGTGGCTGACCCGACGTAGGTACTACGGAACATCATTAAGTACTCGACAATAAAAGTTTTTAAACATTAGTAACAGAATCCTTACTTTCAAAAGTTTAAAGGGATCTATTACGTTTTAGATTATCGCCGCTATAGAGGATTATGATTTTAAATCTTTTGGATCAATAATGATATTTTTTTCTAGATTTCACTATTTGAATAAAAGAATTATAGTGAGAAGCCAGTCCGAAAGACTACATTGTTAAATATTTATTGGATATTTTTTTAGTTCTAAAAGTACTTGATCCCTAAACATTTTTGAAGTGTATTTAGTTGGTATAACAAACTTTGTAAAATTAAAGTTTAGAACTTTTATAGGAGGACAGAACGCATCGTCACGAAATACTTTTGCAATGGAGCAACTCTGAAACCCTAAAAACAGCTTTTTTATACATTTTAGCAGTTTCAATAAAATCTTATACTAATAAAACATACCGTGACTGACAGACAACGCACAGCCCAAACGGCTGAACCGATTAAGCTGAAATTTTGCATACAGGATCCTTCAACGATTAAGCGAGCTGTAAGAAAGAATGTTTTGATTTTCCCACGGAAACGGGAACAAAGTGGACGACCGCTAGTATTATATAAAACGGGTAATTTCTTAATCTTTCTATATAAAAAGTCGTTAGTTATGACTGTATAATTAACGTCTAAAAGGTTATATAAAGGTGTGGCGGGTTGCATCAAATTTCGATGAAACTGTAGTTGTTTAAAACATCGTTTTTGAATGCTGAAATGTTAAATGAGTTTTAGGGTTGACCGATCGAAAATGGGTCTAAATTAGTAATTAAATTTGCAACATGTTAACTAAAAGTAAAACCACATACAGGTGAACACAATTTTTATTAGACCCATAAAGTTATGTTTCCTAGTCCTAGAATCTTCTTAGAATCAGTCGGGATAGTGGTCTTCATATCGTCCTCCAGGATTTTTCTGGAACACTCCATTTATGGCGGAAGAGCAAGAAAATGAGCGACACTGAAATAAAATAACAAATGAATTATTAAAGTTTTGATGGGGTGCGTCCAGATTATGTTCTTTTGTCCTTAATCGAACTTGGGTTCTGTATCAGCGTCTCGATACGGAGACAAGTACACTCCGATCCATCGCGATTTTTCGCCCCGTTACAAGGAAACGAACGCGTGATGATCGGCGATACAATACGGACAAAAGAACATATCTGGACGCACCTTTACATTTATAAATGGCAAAATACAAAGTTTACCGGAAAAATAAGGATGAAATAAATGTTCACTGTACCTAATCCTTTATTTTTGGACAACCAAAGGAATTTAAATCGGTCTTCATTTCTTACATTTGACTACTTACACTTGGTGTGATTTATGATTTTTGAATTTTTGCGTTTTTCAATGCTATTTTTATGCTTATGATAAATTTTAAATAGAAAAATATTGAAAAAAAATCCATCCCCATCCAGTCCCATCTGAGAATTCACTTGTGGTCGAGTTAATTTTTTCCAATATTTATCTATTTCAAATTTATAATTAATTGGTGTGATTGTAAGAATTGCTATTATTATTTATATTAGAATATGGGTGTATGAATCTATTGTTTGTTGTAAATAATCGAGCGTATTTATAAACTGCAGAATTATTAAAGTTTTGATAATTTTTCCTGTTTATAAGAATAATGTAAATAAGAATTATTAAATAGATGATTATTCGTTTATAATAAATAAACATTGACCAATTGCGGGCAGTTTATAAACCAACGAGATCGCAGCGTTTAATTGTGAACGAAACCGTTTCAAATGCACCTATCGCGGCATGGTGTACAATTACGCGTAGTTACCATCGTGTTATTGTACACGCGGGGCTATAAAGTATCTTTGCAACAGCAACGCGACAGCAAATATAGCGCGATAATTGCTTTACGTCACGTATCAACATTTACAAACAATCGGTTCTAGCAAAAAGACGGTGACATATACAACGCTTCTTTAAATTCTAATTTATTAAAAATAACAACATACATTTAAGCTTTTCATTTGCACTACGAAAACTACCTCTATCACGAGCGACCTAAGGGCCACTCCATACTTGATCCAAATAAGAGGCAGTGATTGCTATTGTCCCTCGTTAATTACACATAATTAAGAAGTAGTGGAACATGCTGTATTTACCTTTAAGTGTTTGTTGCGCCTAGATTTATATATATTAAGCCAGTAATTGTTTAAATGTATTGGTGTATACAAACGTTGGTAAATCGTTTTTAAATAAATAAATAAGACTGACGACATTCTGTTGACTGTACAAAGACCTATTTCTGAAACGAGAAACTCCGTAGTTCCATTATATTCTGTTTCCGCACACTGTTTTGTAATAAACTGAAATACAATTTCATAAATGTCTCTGCGAAATTATTTACCTTAGAAGAACAGCCTTTACCGCGACACTGTAAGGATAAGGAAATTATTCATAATTACTGTGCCTTAAAATAATTAATTAAAATCATCAACTTCAAACAATACTGAAATAAAATTATGTTTATTTATTTCAAAATCCACAGCTCTAAATTAAAACTTAACAAAACTTAAATACTACACATACAGCAAATAACGGATTTTACATTTGTTAACTAAATAAAATTATAGGTAAGAGGAGACGCACACATGTAAAGAGTGTAGAAATTTTTAAGCATTTATTTTAATAGGCTAAGGTTAACATACATACATACATATATAAAATAAGTACAAACCTATATATATATATATATAAATAGATAAATAACTACTTCAAGTGGAAAGTATGTTGCCCATTTTTTTTTTTTTAAATGCTCAATGATGAACAGAATATATCTGTCGAATCAAACCTATTATTATATGTTTTTTGGAGACGATATATAATAGAATTCTGAGCGTAATTACTGCGTACGAATTTGCAGTTGAAGAGCTTCGTGTGTCTAGTACGGGTTGAAGGAGCACACAAATTTAATATTTTGGATACTAATTCAATGCTGTCTATTTTGCCATTACATATTTTGTGTAGGAATAACATGTCTACAAGATGCCGTCTATTTTCAAGCGTTAATAAGTGTAGAAGTTACAAGTTCTTTTACTAGGCTACTACCTACGCGCTATCTTATGCTCCGTCTTACCTGAAAGCATGCCTGCACAAACCGGTTTACGCAGGCATGAAGCGTGTAGCCAGAAAAATCCGCTACGTCTAGCTGTGCAAACCGGTTTGTGCAGGGTGCGTGTAGCCGGGACATTAGGCGGTTGTTAGTTTATTTCGAAACATAAAACAATCAACAACAACATTATAAGGCTCGGACTATAAGCATCCGGAATCTGTCCGGTCCGAGAAAAAGACGACATCGGCATGCAAATTCGGATCTGATGGCCCAGGATCCTTTGTAGTCAATGTAGGAACAATTCAAATGACTGTTTGAGAGACGGTTTGAATCCGGGCTTGTCCGGGCCGTTCTTTATTTGGGCTCGGAGGATTCCGGTTGCTTATAGTCCGAGACTTTCACATTCTTACTTAGGGGGTTGTAATGTAATATAAGGCTCAATGACAAAACATGCTCCGGAATAAAAGGTAGGTCAACTTTTGTATCAATTTTCAACCGGGAACGGGTACTGAAAATGCGGCTACCGACCGATGACGTTTACCACTAGACCTTAATAAACAGAAGTTTCAATAAATTTTTCGTGAAATTTCATTAATAATCAAACTCACAAAGTTACGTATCTATAATATATAGCAGCTTTCACAAGTTTTGCAGAAATTACAGTTATAAATAGATAACGACCCTTAGAAGGTTGCGAGCCCCTGCTTAGTAAACCCTTTTAATTAAACGTATTTCTGATTAAGGAACTTAATACGCTACTCGGAAAAAGTATGGACTTTTTGATATAAAACTGTAGCACGGTTACAGTTGTTACAAATCTGGTAATAACATATATATTACTTCATACCTTTATCTAGATTCGTTTAGTTTCAAAAACACGATTTTATGATTTTGCCTCTATTGGAAATTTATTTAATAAGTGGACACCAATAATATTTAAAATCGTATAGAAGCATTTTTTTAAAAATCGCTGTAGTTTTTACACGAAGTGATTTTGTGCTTTTTTTGACTAATCTGCAAAATTGGTCTCGCTCCCGTGCGCGTCGTTTTCACATTGTTATCTCGCTTCAGCATATTTTTTCGAGTATCGCCTTAACCCTCTATTGCATGACGATTTTTATCGTTAAAATATAATAATGTCCCATCTATTCATTCTTAAAAGAAATATTTAAAAAGGACAGTAGAAACTTAGTGCCCTTATTACTTATATATACTACTAGCTGTGCCCCGGGGCTTCGCTCCCGTGGAATTTCGGAATAAAAAATAGATAGTAGCCGATTCTCAGACCTACTCAATACGCTCACAAAATTTCATGAGAATCGGTCAAGCCGTTTCGGAGGAGTATGGGAACGAAAACTGTGACACGAGAATTTTATATATCTTTCTAGTCTTAAATTTTATATTATTTAAAAATATGGAAGTAAAAGTGGGTACCTAGTTTAGATAATAGTAAAAGGTACATATATTGTTGGTTTGGCAATGCTGCCAATGAAAGAAAGAAGAAAGAAAGAAAAAACATTTATTGGCACACACACTATAGAATAAAAAATAATAATAAAAAAAAAATCTTAAAATCAAACCTTACAAACTGTAACATATTATTATGGAATATGCAGATGTGGGGCCAATAAATATCCTGGCTCAGCATTTTGCTTCTGTGCCATTCTCAGATGGGAGGAATGAAAACACAGAAGCGCTGTTATTCTGCCAGGATGCTACGACTGACGTATAAAAATAGAGAGAAAAAATAATGATATGATAAATAACTACATATACATACACAAAATTAAAAAAATATAAATAATATACATTACATATTAATATACAACATATAATAATATAACCCTATAAATAAACAAATGAAAGGCAGAGTGTTCCACGTCTTTGCCACTCTCAAGGCACGGAAACGGGACGTTTTAGAAAAAAAAAAAAAAAGGAAAACTTTTGACAACCAATTGCGCGTAAAAGTTGCATCACTTTTAAAGTTTGTGTCTTGCGTTTGTGTTTGTGCGATTGAGAAGCGATTATACAAGTTGTTTACTTTTTAAAAAATGCCACGAAGTCCACACAAAGACCCCCTCACTACACTAGGTGGTATATAGCTTGCCTCGTCGGAGCCGGATGCATCATAAAATGCTGCCAGTTTCCAAGGCAGGGGACAACTTATGGTGAACGGTCTGTACATATTTTATTTACTTACTCTTGTTTCGCATGCCGTGCCCTCGCACTGAAAATTATTAGTTTATAAGGAAAATTAACATTAAAAATACATACATACACTCACGCCATTAATCCCTTGTGGGGTTAGAACATCAAAAGGTGCAGCTTGAGAGTAAAGTGTATAAATATCACTCTCGTATTCACACTTCAACGATTTGACATTAGTTGGGTACGAGGTGTTCTTCGGATATAACAGTGACGGTATGTCAACCTATCGCATAAACAGGCTGGAAAAAAATCTATGTGCCTTGGAGGAGAACTACCTTAGATCCTTTAGTTAGCTAATTTTATTGAAAGGAAACATTCCTTTATTTTTTAAAAGACGGTATATGCGTTTTCGGTGAGAAGTTGTTTGTTTGTTTGTTTGTTTGTGCATTTATCTCCAAAACTACTAGTCCGATTTTGATGCGGTTTTGGTTATGGGTTCGGGTTTGATTGGTGCATGTACTTAGAACCATAACAAAAAATTATCGCAACACTTTACAATTCTTCTTCTTCTTCTTCATCATCTCTTCTTCTTCTTCTTCTGTTTCTTCTTTTTCTTCTTCTTCTTCGCCTTCTTCTTCTTCTTTTTCTTCTTCTTCTTCTTCTTCTTCTTATCGTATGAGGATTAGTGGCCACCTCTAGTGTCAGAGTTTATCAGGCCGCCTAAAGGGCCTCTGGCTTGGCTTAACGACTCTTATCAGATGACAACAGCCGGGACCGACGGTTTAACGTGCCGTCCGAAGCACGGAAGCGCTCAGCTATAATGCCACTTTACGGTCACCAATCCGCCACCTGACCGGGCCGAACGAACGTGATCGAATACGATCGATCTGTCAAGCGCGGCCGTGAGCGCTTCTCAATAATAAAGTATGGCACTTTACAATAATAAAGTGCCATTTATTTTCGTTAGGCAACACTTTTACTAATTTGGTCCAACAATGTATGTAACGTGATTGGTCCTTCGCAAAGCTGCTTCGTTGAAGTCATAGATGGCGCTGTCTTCAACAACAGCTATTCACAGTAAAGTTGTGTTGTGATGTTTGTTTTGAAAACGTAATTTAAGCCTAAAGCTCTTTAACCACGCTTTATGAATAGTTCAAAGCACTAAAATTAGTTTGAGACGCCATAACCCAAGTTTTGGTGGAGTAACGCGTTATTAATTAAGTTTGGTTCCGAACTAGTTAAGGTTCAAACTAGTTCGGCTTTCAACTGGTGTAATGGCTAGTTTATGAATCGTGAATGGGTACCTTTACAAAACAAGGCTTTGTTTGTTGTGACGGGTTTCCGGAAAGGCAAGGTTTACAAGTTTAGTTTCATTTTATGGCTTAAATATGCTGTTTACTCATGAATCGGGGGGCGCTTGGGACCGGGACCGCTGTCCCGAAAGCCCAATTCGAAATTAATTATTATTTTTGAGGTGGCTTTCGGGGCCACAAAACGTGGTCCCAAACGCCACCTTTATATGAATCATTATTTTTAGTAGTTTGTTGGTACCACAGATAACACAGTTGCTATCTTTAATTCCTATGCCGGGAAAATACTGTCAAAGTGAGGTATTTGGATTTGCCGCGGGAATCAGGCAGTTAAAATGAAAACATGTTCTCTGCTTCGAAGTCAGATCTTTATTAAAATAAACTTACATTAAATAACACAATTAAAATAAATGCTTACTTAGCACTCTTCGACATCGACTATTACGTATGTCGCAGACACTTATAAAATAATTCAAGTTGCGGTAAAAGTAACAAATAAGGATACTTCACCTCCCCCGAAAAGTATATCGTCACCCCCTCGGTTAAAAGAAAAAAAAAATTAAGTACATTTTTTTTTATAAATGAAATAAAAACTACAATGTTACACATGAAACATTTTTGTATTATTTTTATGAATAATTACCTCTTTATTATTTTTTAAGATTACAACATTGGGAGAAATGTCCTTTACTACAACATAAGGACCACTATAAATTTTATCAAGCTTATTTCCTATTTGATTTTTTATTAACAATAAGTCTCCCTTTTTATAATTGATAGAGTTACAGTTCTTATCATAGTTAAATTTTCTAATTTCCTTACCTGCTAAAAGATTTTGTTTCGCTTCTGTTTGCGCTTTTTGTAATCGATATTTCATTTGTAATGGATAATCATCATAATTATATAAAGGTTCTGGAGATATATTTAAATTACTAGGTAATGTGCATAATTTCCCAAAAACTAACTCGTATGGTGTATACTTTGTTTCACTATGAACGGTTGTATTAAATGCAAAGCACCAATAGGGTAGCCAAACACTCCAATCTTTTTTATTAGACTCGCATTGGATTCTGAGAAAGGCTCCCAAATTTTTATGTGTGTTTTCTAAACCACCTATTGTTTCATGATGATATGCTGTCGATTGTAGCTTAGTAATATTTAACAGTTTGCAAATGTTGCTCATGATAGAAGAAGTGAACTCTGTTCCCTGATCTGTCATAATAGTACGAGGTAAACCAAATCTTAAAATAAAATTTTCTACGAAACTTCTAGATACACTTTCCGCGTCTTTTCTCTGTAACGGGTATGCTTCAACAAATTTCGTTAGGTTACATTGAAGCGTTAGTGCATACTTATAATCGAAATTATCTATATCTAAAGGACCTACTAGATCTAAACTTATTACTTCAAATGCATTATTTGCTGTGGTCGTTATGACCATAGGTTCTTTAACGTATTTATTGGTAAACTTATTTATTTGACATTGTTTACACTTTTTAACGTAGTTAGTGACGTCATTAGTTATTCCTGTCCAAAAATAATATTTCTTTATATTATTTATCATCCTAGTTACGCCCGCGTGGCCACTCGTGGGTAACAGGTGAAAATCATTTAAAATTAAAGTTTTGTCGTGTTGATTGGTCACACGAATAACATCTTTGATTACGAGAATTCTCGGTAAACATGAAGTATTCACTTCTTTCAATAATAATCCAATCTCATCTTCGTTATATTTATTTTTCACGATAACAAGCTCCTCAATTTTAAATCGTTTGCACAATAGCTCTAATTCTCTCATCAGCACTTTGAAAGTAGATGACGATCGAGAAAATAGGTAAATACAACATTTTGAGGGCAAATAAACATAATTGCCTGATTGGCTACTAATTATGTCATTATAATTGCTTAAATTCCTATCACATTTAGTTGGACATATTATAAGTTCAATACTGTCAGAAGGTTTTTTCAGAATTTCTACAACTTTAGGTTGATCAGACCTGAAAATTGTAGGGTTCTGAGTTGTCAAGTCAGTAATATTCTTGTTTTTTAATTCGTCTATATTTCGTTGTTGTGCTCTAGTTATGACCGATACAACTTTCTGATTAAGTTGTTTTAGTTGTGTACTAGTCATCGGTAAACGGCTTAATGCGTCTGCAGCAGCATTATCCTTTCCCGGGACATGTTCAATTATAAAGTCATATTCTTCCAAATATAAACGAAACTTTGTTAATCGGCTAGAGGGATCGGTCATACCGAACAAATGAATAAGGGGCTTATGGTCAGTTAAAATTTTGAATTTCTTTCCATACAAATAAGGTCTAAAATGTCTGATTGCCCACACTATTGCTAGTAATTCTAATTCAATTATTGGGTATCTAATTTCAGCGGATTTCAAACTACGACTTGCATATGAAATGACTGATCCGTCTTTATTGGATAAAACCGCGCCTAATCCTATTTTAGATGCATCTGTATGTAGCACAAACGTATTTTCTTTTGAAAAATCGGGGTAGTGCAATACAGGAGGGCTAATGAGTGCCTGTTTTAATCTGTGAAAAGCTGTTTCGCACTCGGGTGACCAACTAAAAGATACATTTTTCTTACAAAGACTGTTCAATGGATGGGCAATACTAGCAAAACTTGGGATAAATCTCCTATAATAATTGGCAAACGCGACAAAACGCTTTACGTCATCAGTATTTAAAGGTACTGGATAGTTTTGTAAAACCTCGATTTTTGATGGATCTGGGAATATACCTTTAGAAGTTATTTTGTGCCCAAGATACATGATTTCTTTACGTAAAAATTCACATTTCAAGGGATTAAGTTTCAAATTAACCTTGCGAAATCGTTCTAACACACTTATCAGGTTTTTATTATGTGTTTCTAGTGAATTTCCTATGACGATACAATCGTCTAAGTACACAAAGGCTTGTTTATAATTTAACCCTGACATTGCTATTGTCATAAGTCGAGAAAATACACTGGGGCTAGTTTTTAATCCCATAGGGCATCTTTTCATTTGGTAGGTCTTATCAGTTGTAAAAGCTGTCATCTTTCTCGAATCTTTATCTAATGAAAGTTGATACATTTTGTCGACCTTGAAGGCTGTATACTTTCTACTATTTTTATCTAATGATAACTGATAGTAAGATTGTGACAAATCTAATTTTGAAAAATAAATACTACCAGAAAGAGAGTCTAAAATTTCGGTAATATTTGGCAATGGGAATTTGTCATCTTGAATTACGTTATTAAGTTGTCTATAATCAATAACTAATCGCCATTTCTTTTCTCCATTTTTATCTGTTTTTTTAGGGACGAGAAGAACAGGGCTGGACCATTCTGAGGTGGTCTCCTCAATGATGTCGTTTTCTAACATGTCATTAATTTGCTTTTGTATTTCGGACTTAAGCGCATGTGGTATTCTATAGGGTTTTTTATAAATTGGGGTAATATTGTCTTTCAATTTAATGGAATGTTCCATCAGATTAGTGACTGATAATTTATCTCCAGGTAACTGAAATACATCGGCATATTTCGCACAGATGTTTTCAATACTGCTTTGTTCTTCTTTATTCAAATAAGAACTTAAATCCAGTAAATCAAATAAGGTCTTTACACGTTTAACAGAAATATTACTCTCATTAAAGTTACACATCTCAAAAGTGTTTAGACTGTGTACTTCTAAAAACGAAAAATCAATAACAGCTTCATTATCGGTTGTATTTAAAATACGTATTGCAAAATGACCATTTTTTGGTTTTGCAATCATTCCTGCGACAAAAATTCCGGGTTGTGAAGGGATTTCGGTTGCTAAGATTACGCAATCACTACAGTAGTTAGTAGGAATACTCTTCATTATCTCACATCGTGGCGGTATTGTATGAACGTACCTATTGTTACCGACTATCTCGGTTGTAATTAAACTTCCCTTATTTAATAAGGTTAAGGAATAATCCTGATAGTTTACTATAGCTTTATATTTTAAGAAAAAATCTTGGACTAATATTCCATCGGCCGAACATGAGAGATTTTCAAAGATATAAAATTTTTGGGTAAATTTAATCTCTTCAATATAAAAATCTAATAAAATAAAACCTACTGAAACTAAGTTACCACTTATACCTTTAATAGTAATTCTATCTCTAATTATTTTACTTTCTAAATCAGAAAAATTTCTTATCCAACTATATTTAATCACACAAAGACTGGCGCCAGTATCTACGAGTAAATTAATCTGTATTTCCTTATCTATAGAACATGAAATAACGCTACAATTACTGTTGTAACTTAAAATAAAATTATCATTCCTATTCTGCACGAAAAAACAGATTATTATCGGAAATATTAGTTTCATTTACATTTCCGTCATCATACTGCTGAGTAAGATGAACGTGAGGTGCATTCCGAGGTCGTATTCCCGGAGCGCGCGCATCAATGCGCCCGCGCGCGGCGTTAGCGCTTTGATTCGAATTACCAAAAGTTTTCCGCGTCATATTGTTTCCGCTCTGCCAGTTATTCGATCTGTTAGAATTATAATATGTGTTAGGTAAATTGCGAAAGTTGGAATTATTGTTACGATTATAATTCCGTGAATTATAATTTGGCACACGAGTAAATGAATTATAATGATTTTGTCGACCTTGGTATGAGTTTTGGCGACAACCACGATTACCACGATTATTAGAATGAAAGTTAGACACCTTCATGACTTGGTTTTCGGTTGACGTGGTGTTTTCGTCAATAGCAGTTGTTATAGCTTCTGGCAGCGAGGAAAATTGGCGTGATGCTATAATAGTACTCAGACGGGGGTCGGACAAGCCATCTGAAAATCTTTTTATGGCTGCTTTCTCATTAATGGGACGCAAAATTGTATATGCACGATCATCACCATTGGCTTGAGCCAAGGTTAACTTCACAAATAAATTTTCGAGCTCTCTACCATACGATTCTATAGATCTAAAACCTTGTTTTGATTGTTGCATTTGTGTTTGGATAGCAACAGGTGAAACTTTTGATAACAGTTTCAATCTCATATCTTTTATCAGATCTGGTACTGTACTGTAACTAGGGTTCATACGTAATTTCGCACTTTCGGACAACCTAGTTTTCAAAACGAAAGTAATTAACTGTTGAGCTGTATCAATTTTTATCATGGTACTATAGAGTTCAATTCCATCTATCAATTGCTTAGTAATTAATTCTGATCCGGTCATAACAGGTAAAAGGGATATGGCAGTCTTAATATCAAAACTATTTGATTGATCAGTTGCCATTTTTGCTGGTAAAGGTACTTCGTCGGTCATTAACGATACAATTTTACTGTACAAAGAATTAATATCATCTACAAACTTATTAATAGACGAAGTGTCCCTCGAACTTATTTCAGACCGATCTATTTGTTGACAGATTTCAGTCCTTATACTTTCTAATCTATTAAATAGATTTTTGCTTCTTCAAACTTTTTCAAGGCTAACTCTGATTTTCTTCTTTCGGGACCTAGTTTACGTAAATAGTCCTTATAGTATTTTAATGAATTATGCAAATCAATTAAATCTTGTATCATAATATAAACTTAACACACATTTTACTTAATCATTTAGTAAAAAAAAATATATATACTAAAATGTTATTTAAACGAAACTCTACAGTTATTCATTATTTACTTACATTTAGATAAGTACTACGATGAGGGTGGGCCGGGCTATACCCTGGACACCGTGGGCCGGGATTTCCCTGGACTCCGCTCCTTCTAGTTCTTCTTTAGGGTGCAGCTGATAGCTCCAGAGTTGAAGTGGCGTTACTGGCCAAGTTATGACGGGTCAGCTCACGACGTAATGATCTCATAGCTTGTTGGCGGCACTTCTTGTAAAGGTAGAATGCGAGTGAAGACACCAAGATGATTATGACGGCGATTATAAGTATTTCAGCAAGTTGCAGTCCGGTAGTTTTTTCTGTATGAGCATCGCCGCTCGCAGTCTGAGCGATTACGACTTGTTCCTTGCTTTGCGGTTTCCCCATGTTAAAAAAAATGCTTCCAGAATGTGTCGACGAATTCTTCTATTTCTTCATTAAAAAAATATGTATATATATTCTCCCAGCAGGTGTGTGATCTTCTCCAATATTGTTAATCTTCAGATTCGTAAAGTGGCAGGGTCGCCATGAGGTATTTGGATTTGCCGCGGGAATCAGGCAGTTAAAATGAAAACATGTTCTCTGCTTCGAAGTCAGATCTTTATTAAAATAAACTTACATTAAATAACACAATTAAAATAAATGCTTACTTAGCACTCTTCGACATCGACTATTACGTATGTCGCAGACACTTATAAAATAATTCAAGTTGCGGTAAAAGTAACAAATAAGGATACTTCAAAAGTACCAGGGCAGCATAACCCACCAGGAGTCGGTTAGATTATTATGCCATGTCGATTGTTTTTGTTTCTTTGGTATAAAGCACTACTAGCAAAAACTATAGACACTCTCTACTAGCGACCTGACTGCTTAAAATTCTAAATAACTCCTGGTGGGTTATACTGCCCTGGTATATTGACTGTACTTATGTAATATAGGAAATACAGATTAACTATGTATATCAGTGGTCCCAAAATTCCACTAAAAATAATTATTAATATTAAGATGGCGTTTGGGATCACGGTTACTGGTCCCCAAAGCCGCATCAAAACTTGGAATTAATTCTAAAGGGGATTTTTGGACTGAGGTCCCGATCCCAAACGCCCTCCGACTCTCACTCGTATGGATATTGTATTTAGGTATTTCCGAACTGAAGCAGGCTATGACGCCTCCCAGCGCCGTTGCAGGCTGGTTTGATTTGAAAATATAAAAGAAGAGCTTTCATCGTGGTTAGGCATGGACGCTCTTCTTGTCATTAGAAAAGTGTAAAATACGAATACAAAAATGATAATAGTACCTATTGAAAGAGATCTTCATAGTTACGCCCCCATACTACAATAGGTACTGTAGAGATCGTATATGTGTCCGCACTACAAGGAGGCCGCTTCACCGTGTTATACTTCCCAGCAGCGCCACTAAATTGTACAAGTTTCAAATTAGTCTCAAATGAACAAGCATAAATTGTTCTAAATGGTCCGCTGTCGCAAAAAATTGTTCTAATGATAGTTTCAGAGATAAAAATACTTTTGTGTGGCGCTGCCAGGAAGTATACTTCCTAGCAACCTCACGGCGTACAAATGTGCAAATCATTTTAAAATATCGGCCATAAATTGTTCGTAATTAGTTCGTAATTAAAAACCTCAAATATGCGTAGTTTTGCTGAAAAAAATACTTTTATCAATTACTTAAATTACAGATAATAATGGTCCCTTATTGCAGTGGTAATAGTTCTTTTAGATTAGAAGAAGAGATCAAACACTCGACAATGCTTATGTAAAACACACTTATCTAACTTATCTTATTGGACGTCTGGCGTAGAGGTACATAGTCTGCCTTCTACGCACAATCATATAAATATTTGTGTGCATGAACATGTGTTTTTGTCTTGGTCTGGGTGTTAAATATAAATAAATATATGGGATACTAGGGTAACGGATATAAATACATGTAATTATACATGTATGTAGTAGTAGTATTTATGAGTAGAAATATATATAAACGTCCATGACTCGGGTACAAATGTTCGTATTCATCATACAAACGTTTGCCCCTATCGGGATTCGAACCCGGGACCTCAGAACAAGCGACACCTTAAAACTGGTGTACGCACCACTCTACCACAGAGGTCGTCAAGTATGTTTAATCTAGTATTTACCTATATAATTGCGCCGATTTTTATGTCGTTACCCATATTGCGCTGTTTCTTTTTTGTGTTTGTTACTGTCAGGAGAAGGTTCTTATAAAATAAAAAAATAAGAAAATTAATAAAAAACGCATGAACTTTGGGAATCCTGCCCACTGCTCTAACCACTGAGCTACCGATACTGGTCTCGGTAACTCAGTAGTTATAGCAGTGGCGAGACCAAAACAATTTTTCCCTTGGGCGATGTACTTTGAATCCTTCAGTGCGCTCAGGATTGTACTCTAGAATCCCTCGCTATGATCGGGATTCCACTTTAAAATCCTTCGTTCGTCTGTCAATGTCTGTCAATATAAAATCAAGCTACTGATGTATCTTTAAATCATAGAATTAAATAAATAAATATTTTCATACAATCACACCAATTATCTAGCCCTTGGACTTCTACTATTTAGTATTCTGTGCCCATAGTAAGTTTCATGAGAACTTGTGCTATGGATACTAGACAACGGATAAACATACATATATACCTATTTTTGTAAATACATACATAATATATATATTAAACACCTAGACCAAGACAAATAGACATGCTCATGCACACAAAATATTTGTCTTGTCCGGGGATCGAACCCGGCACCCACTGCATAGAAGGCATATATGCATCTATGCACATAATATAATATCATTGGATCTATGTATAAAATGTCATTGGTTTTATTTTCTCAGTAGTTCCCAAATCGAACGTATCGACATATAATCATTACTTGGTTAGTGTTCCATCTAATCTATGAAGCAATAAGAATAGTATTATAACAAAAATACTTCAATCGAAGTTAACTACTTTAACGTTCCTTCTCTTTGCTTCTATAGTACAATGCCATCTACGAAGCTTAAAAAAATACTAAGATTATTTTTCGTTAAACTGTAGTTAGTGTGTTATGTTTCAGAATGTCCAGATTTATAATTTTTAATAAGTAATACAAATTTGTATGATAATAATATGATTAACGAAAATTATTTCTTTACGCTTTTAAAATAAACATATTATCTATCATGCAATATATTCCCTAACCGAAAAAAATGCTGCTTACGTATTTAAGCGATTGCTGATCGTTCATTTTTCGTCCTACAAAGATAACGATAAACTAGCTTGTTTCGGATGAGATTGGCATTTTTTTTACAAAAGCGATGCGAAATGTTGAGTTGGTAGTGTCAATCGCTCCTTTTTACTTTCGAAAAACATAAAAAAAGCTATTACTAATTAACTAGTGTCGCAACACTATTTGTTGGGGTATCGCTTTATTTTAAAATACCACAATACCACCAGGGGTATCGTGGGTCCGCAGTGGCAATGAGCGAGCATTATTATTAGTAATATATAAGTCAATGATTATTATCTATAATTTAAGTAATTGATAAAAGTATTTTTTTCAGCAAAACTACGCATATTTGAGGTTTTTAATTACGAACTAATTACGAACAATTTATGGCCGATATTTTAAAATGATTCGACATTTGTACGCCGTGAGGTTGCTAGGAAGTATACTTCCTGGCAGCGCCACACAAAAGTATTTTTATCTCTGAAACTATCATTAGAACAATTTTTTGCGACAGCGGACCATTTAGAACAATTTATGCTTGTTCATTTGAGACTAATTTGAAACTTGTACAATTTAGTGGCACTGCTGGGAAGTATAACACGCTTCACCGCCATTGCTGGTTGGTTTTTTTTATAGTAAAATTAAGAAAGAGAGGCCCGTCGTGCGTAGACATGGATGGTGGCCATGTCAAATAAAATATTATAAATTATTGTAAAAATACTAATATTACTACAGAATATAAAAACAGTGTCGAGGTAAACATAGTTTTAATTCAATAGGAGCCGCCACTGTTATAGTACTTACTAATGGTATGTTACTTCAAATCCGACTTAATTCATACAATTTATTGAACTTTTCATTGCTTAGGTACTTACAATGGCATTGCATTCTTCCCCAACACACTGGAAAATATAATTGATAGATAGGAATGTACGTAGAAAACAAATGTGAATATGTAAAAAATCCCGTTTTACCAAAATGGTAAAAAGGAACCCTTATGATGCAACTCAGTCTGTCTGTCACAGCTGAATATATCAAGAACAGTGATAGAAGTCTAAGTAAAAATTACAGGTAAATTAAAACGATGTATGTAAATAGCAGAAAGCAGCTTTTCAGAAATCTTATAAACAGTGATTTCATACTTATTTGCTTTTGCTTTGGAATGTCTATTGATGTAATGTATGGAGACTATATATGGTGATACGGAACTCTCGGTGTGCGAGCCCGACTCGCTCTTGACCCTTTTTTTATATAATTGTGCCATACTCATTCTTACCATTGCCTTGCAGCCAGGACCTTTACACTAAAATAAGAAGAAAACAATAAAGAGGAATAAGAAAAAAATAGGCGCAACCAAAATACTTATTGTATATCAAATTGTTAAATTATGATTTGAATTTGAGTATTATTTTAAGGTGTTCTTTTTACTGACAACGGGGAACACTTCTCACGGAACCATCAACTATTGGACACAACAACGCTAAAACATTGTTGATTTGACGACCTCGCCTGGCTAGCTACCACCATCTTATCTAAGTCTGATGTCATAACAACAATGTTTTCAGCCTTGTTGTGTTCCGGCAGTTAGAGATAAGATAGCCAGTTCCTCAGTGATTGAAGATTCCGGGAGAGGCTCGCTTACATCTTCAGCTTTATCAATACATAACATCAGGTACCTGATGTTAAGTATATGATAAGGCTGAAAGGCCAAGAGTCTCCCCGTTGTTCCTAAAAAAAAGTAAAATACTTGCAAATAAAGAAAAGCGTAAACAAACTCAAAAGGAAAATTAAAACAAACATACATTATTAATCTTGGATAAGTATGAAATTTAAAAGTACTAACGAACGCTGTACACGCATTTCCGAGGCACTGAAATGAAAATTATAAATTAACATACAGATAATTTCTTTAAATTGCATTTTGTTTATATGAAGATATCCATTCCCTACTAATGCAATTAACTAATATTATTTACACTTCGCACCAAATTTTAGCTTAGCCACCTTGTTTTAATTAGTTACTGACCAATATGATAACTCTTTTATTTGTTTAAAGTTGATTAGCTTATTAATTGGTATGGTTGGCAACATACCCCGGAAGAACAAGTATCTCCATTGCACTGGAAAATAAAACACAAAATAATTAAACAATCACCCAAAACGACTCCTGGTAAGGAGGCGAACCCAAATTCAAAAGTAATGTGTAAGAGCGCTTTATACACACTGCGTCCGATCCGTGAAAAACGGATCCAGAAAACTAGATGAGCGTTTACGAGCGATTACGAGCGATTAATTTTAATCGTATATGATTAAGTTAGCAAAAAAACCATCGCCCGTGGCGTCGGAGAGATTATTTTCCACTGTTGATTTAATTCAAATCAAAAATTAACGGAACTTTGATGCTTTGATTTTTTGATACCCGAAACGCTAGAAATGTGATGGTTTTGGAAAACTTTTGGTTCAAAGAACTTTTTTTTTTGTTCTTTTATTTTTATTGATCTTTTGTTGTTTTGACGATAATAGTATGTTTTTTAAAAATCACAAATAATCGTAATCGTCAATTATTAGGTACAATCAACGTAAACGTGATTGTTATCGCTAAATGATAATCGTTTCATCAATATACTCACCGCAGTTTCACACGCCAGTTTTAAACACTAAAAAAAACATAAAAATATGCCAAAAACCAAACGCTCTTATTTTTATGTGATACATTTCAAACATGACAAAACTAGAAAAAATATCTTATCTCACATCGCTCACACCAGGCGGGGTTCGAACCCGTAACCTTTGGAGCCAGCCCACTACTCTTACCATTGAGACTTATCCCGTCTTAACGATATGATACAAGTTCTCGTATATATTCTTAATACATAAAATTACCATTGTGAAATGCAAAAATAAAATAAAAACCATTGGAATGAACGGTCACATTTATGGCGCAATAAATACACAAATTAAATATTGTGTGCCTTGAAAGTATATTTAATAGGTTGTATTTGTCTTTTTTACTTTGAAACAAATGACTCTTGAATGATGGGAAAAGAAACACAAATGTGAGTAATGAAACTATAGGGCACGTGACAGCATCCAGTAAAATACCATTTTATCTACAAACAAAAGAGACCTTAGGTAACCTCTCTTGGATAAGATTTTACCAATTTTATATCATTATCATATTAAGTGAATAATAATTCTCCTGGTTTACAGAAATGGTTTCGCTTGACGAAATGTTTTTTCAATGAATGTCGTTAAGCACTTTTTTTATCTATTGCCGAATTAATGCTGTGTTGTCGCATGTCGCACACCACTTCACTAAGCTTTTGGTAACCTAAATCTAAATAAATCTGAGCTGCCAATAATACAACAATTAAAAATATGTCATCCCGTGACCACAGCAGCTGCAAAGGTGCCGAAATGTCGGGAAAACCGAAAAAAACCTTAAAATACACGTACAATATATTTACTCGTGTAATTAAACTGTACGCTAGGGATCCGTAAAAGTTGTCTTATTTTAATGAACTGTCCCCTTACTCTGGACAGAATCGAGTTCATATTTGGATCGAATGAACGTCAAAAATCTGTTATTTTGGTACTTTGAAAACGGTAGCTATGGTTTCCTAAGTACCGTTTTGACATTATTTCTATACTGGGCCCATATTCACTATGACCACTTACCATTTCCTTGCTCAAACCACGCCAAGGTCGTATTTGGTTTCGACATTTTTAAAATTCATTTTCTCTATGATACTTACAAATTTTAAAGTTATTATACTTGTTTAATAATTCTACAACTTGCGACTTTCATGTTCTTGTACAATAAATCTATAATTTGGGAGTATCATGGAGAAAACATCAAAACCAAGTACGACATTGGCGTGGTTTGAACAAGGAATCGCTGAATGGTCATAGTGAATAAGGGCCCTGATTTCAACTAAATTCCGTCAAGACAGACCCCCATATTCTAAGTCGTTCCTCCAAAACTTTTTACACTCCACTCAACCTCGTCGTGGGTAAAAATGGTAGAGTGCGCTAGGCCTAACACGGAGTGGCTACGTACACTTTGGCTCCTCCAGGTCCTTACGGAGTTATGACGAAGAATACCGATTTCGAGGAGTATTTTGAAGAGGTTTTCAATGAGGTTTTATTATGTCGATGACTAGTAAGTTTTGGAGGAACGACTTAGAATATGGGTGTAACCCCCCAGTGCGCTCCAAAACTTAAGATGTCCTTAATTAAAAAATAACGCACCCTCGACTGGCATCCCTCCCTTGAACACTGAAATAAACATATGTGTTAAATTCAACTGAAATTGAAATAAGCTGTTAAATTCAGCAGAGGAAAGTAAGATTTCAGCTAATGACGTCAAAACGCCATGACAGATGGAAGCACTTTTAAAATCCTCATTCTGTAATTACAGACAATACCATGTAGTCTGAAGCCATAAAAACATTATTTCGATTTGATTGTTGTGCTCTGGCAGTTAGTGATAAGATAGCCTAGTCCTCAGTGGTTGAGGATTCCAAGAGAGGCGCGCTGACGCCTTCAGTCTTATCATTACTTAACATCTGGTATGATGAAAGCTAAGCGTCTTGCGGTTGTTCACAAAAAATCCCCTCCATAGCTGTTTCGTCGCGGACACCCATGGCCACCTCAATGGCCATCCAGTCCCGCTCACCCATATGTTGTATTCCGGCAATTAGAGAAAAGATGGTCAGTTCCTCAGTGGTTGAGGATTCCGGGAGAGGCGCTTCTACCTCTAGCCTCATCATTACTTAACATCTGGTATGATGAAGGCTAAACATTCCCACCGTAGCTGCTTCTTCTCGTACTCCCATGGCCACCTCGATAGCAAGCCAGTCCCGCTCACCCATCTTGTTCATATCCACATTTTTAAGCAGCACTTTGTACGCAGCTTGTTCTTCAACAGGCATTTCTGGTTTTGACGTCGTCTTCACCGTCTAAAAGCAAATGAATTTTTTTTTTTTGCAAAAACCCTTTAAGGGGTTTGGATTTTTTGTAAAGAGACTGGCCTCGTCCCAGTCAGTACTAGGGATAACTTGAGACGCCATTTTGCATTTTTTCAAAATGGCGCCGCACAAGATTTGGACAAGAGACACAGAGAAACAAAAAATGTTATGATATATAATGCTCTAAAGTGGCACGTTAGCCAGATAATTAGAGTTAAAAAAAAAAATGCTGACCTTAAACTTTATTTCCCTAACCTGCCACATTAGGGGCATTATGTTGTAAAAAAAATTGTTCGTCTTCACATTTCCACTTCATCTATATTATAAGTATTATCGTGCGACGCCTTTTTAAAAAATTAAAACAAAATGGTGGACCCTGGACGAGGCCAAAAAGTTCGATCCCTTTCTTTTAGTTTTCCTTTAAACACTTACTGTTAAACCAATCCTCTCCAAATTGTGATCAATGATCGGTACATATACAACACCCTGTAATAATTAAAGTAAATAAAATAGCTGTTGATATCATCATAATAAAACTCGAAAACACAGATTACATATTTAATTAGACACTGCGCACTTCTCCTATACGGGTCTAAAAAACCATGTACACTATTAGATATGCGTTTTTACAGTACATATACTCACATCTATTTTGGCTTGTCGATTAATCCCTGTGCGTACATCCTGTTTCAAAATATTAAAAATTAAAGAACTAAAAAAAACTTCAGGTGTCACAGGTAAACTCTGTTGATCGTGAAAAATACCACCATCAGTGCCTTTAGCACGAATAACTTTCGAGTAAGTATCGAGGAAGTAAAGTAAAAAAATGTATGACATATTGAGCAGAGTTCCTACCGGACGTAAAACGGAACTACATTTTCCAATACATTTTTTGACATTACGCGCTCGATACTTACTCGATACTATTTCGATAGTTATTCATGCATGCCGCCAGCGGAAATGGGTCTACCTCAGTCTGCTTATCTTAATGCAGTGCTTAAAGCCTAAATATTTTTATCTAAAATAAATTGATACTGACCTGTATGTACCTCACAACTTGCAGTGTAGTAGTCTTGTGGTGCAGGAAATGTTGTAATGTATGATAGACAAGTCTTTCTTTGCCAGTTAAAAATTGTTTACGGTTACAATAACCATAAAATGTAATATTTTAATTAGTATTTTCCTTTTGTGATGGAAATTGACCTAACTGATATGTTAAGGTCACTTTTCAATTTGACGACTCTGTATGAAATAAAACAGGGAGAAAAAAACAGCCCTTGACGAGTTTCTTGCCGGTTCTTCTCGTTAAGGACGTAAGGTCTCCCGCCGTAGGGTTTGTGAACCGATGGCGTAGCTTCTTTGACGTTCATAAGTGCTTGTAACAGCCTAGACTAAATAAATGATATTGACTTTGACTTTGACTTTGCCCTACAGTACTTTTACAGTAACCAACAAGCCACAAGTAACGTATAAAATTAAAAACGGAATATTTTTGAAATCTGGATTTAAAATATTCCGTTTATACTCGCAGTAACGATTGCTCTATGAACGGAACTCTAATATTTTTTATGAATAATCGATACCAGGGAATATTTGTTTTATGAATAAATCTGCCTCGTTACGGCATAGTTTGTATTTTGATACTCATTTCATATTCGCTTAAATGAAAATCAAAACTTTCCACTTGGTCCTTCGAGCCCGGATTTAACTTTACATTCAAACATTACATTTACCAAGACACTTTGTCAATAGGAAATCTTTCCAACAATATTACCGTTACTTTCGCCAGCCCATCTTCGGTTTCGTCCTGAAAACAATAAGATTTCAAACTCTGTTTCCAATTACGAAGTTGATAATTAAGTCGCCTGTCGGGACCCTTGTTTCTTGCTGACATAAAAATTGTTAGAAACTTTGCAACAGCGATCAGTAGATACGGGTCGGTTATCTTAGCACTGAATAATGAAATGTTTTTGAATAATTTTCATTTCTTAGTCGAAATTGTAAATTTTTTTATGTAATGCGGATGTTATTTTTCCGTGATCCAAACACCGAACTTAAAAACTCCAGGTTGATGTGAAACTAAGGGCCTGTTTCACGGGAATGCGAGGGGGTAGTTTGATTAGGTTATAATAAAATTACTTGACAAATTCTTTTTTGATTTTTGAATTTTTGTACATTTCAATGCTATTTTTATGCTTATGATAAATTTTAAATAGAAAAATATTGGACCGGATTTCCAAAGGTCGTGGGTTCGATTCCCACCTGAGAATTCACTTGTGGCCGAGTTAATTTTTCCAAATTTTTTATCATTTAAAATTTATTATAACTATACAAACTCTGTTCCTTTATTATAGAAGTTAGTGCATAGAGTTTATATAAACTAAAACTGGCACAAAACTTAATCAGACTTTATATATTTTAATAGTTGATCCAAGCAAATTTCCTATTAAAGAAAATTTTTCTTTTTGACGAAGGTGATAGGCTTCCTTTTGTAAAGTAAATAAATCTTTTGAAAGACGAAATAGTTGTCGAAAATAATACGAGCAATAAAGTCTACGCGTCGAAAGTCAAGGGCAGCCTTAAGTACCACATAAATTAAACTGACACGAGATAGTAATTGGAGGCAATTAATCAAAGGCAGTGGCCGAAATTGGCTATCCACCTCTGCCTTTGTATCATGACCAGCTTGAGATAGATTTTGAATACATCAAATCACAAAGTAAGGCGACTACATCAAGGCACTTTAAAGCCAATCAAAGTGTTGTTTGTTGCACGCACATATTGACGTTACAAACATGACACGAATGTATACCTTATTCCAGAAGAAAATTTGAATGCGATATTAAGCTAGATAATTTCTTTGGTTTCATGGTTAGATAAAAATGTTCGCCAAGTGATACCAGATTCTATTAAATGCATTGATTCTTAAGTAGTTTCAAGCTGTATTCAATCGCGATTGATGCAGCTAAACTCTACTGATTGTAAATATTAGATGACTAACCATCAGGGGGGCTATTCTCGCGCTGAAATATGTCGAATTAGACATTTTTATATTCTTAATTTCTTCTATGTACAATTCCAAAAGACAACAAGCTATCGGTATCTAGGAACTCAATTTAATAATTTATTCCTTAGTTACGAAGGTCAAAACTTCATAGTTATTACTTAAATGCTAGAAAACGACTATTATCTCGTAGAACTCTTTTATCAAGATCGATTTTAGTTATGTGATAGTACGATTAAAGGAATTCTAGATTTGATTTCATTTTTAATTATTTATATAAAGATAAGAAATTATACAAATCGCGATATGTATGTATTTTATTACAACTTATTCGACATAATGCTCAGTTTACTCAAGGAGTTGTAGCCGTGTCGTAGCTGCTACGAAACCGAATATTTGAGACTAAACAAAAAATACATAAAAATTTATGTTGATATTTAATAGTTGTTTTTAAAAAATAATGTTCTGTTTTTTTACAAAAAAGAAGTAGTTATTTGATAAATATTAAACAAGCAAATATACTAGAAAAAAGCTACTTGTCTCATGTCGCCCTGACGCGACATTTTTTTGTATATTTATATTTTAAACTCTTGAATGTATTGATATTTTAAACTTACCGAATTATACTTCACCCAGCGTATTGGAGAGCCGAAATCATCCTAATTTTAAAATTGTAAGTTATTACCAAAACATGTTAAAACATTTACCTCAAAATTGTGTTGAAATGGTTATAAACCAATAAAATTATTTAACAACTTACTTTAGTTGGAAGTGACTTTAAAACGTCCTCTTTTTTAGTCTTTTTCAGAATCTAAAAACAAAAACGGTGGTAGAAAAATATTAACAATTTAAAAGAGCTTAATTATAAAGAACTGAATAAAAGCCAACCAAATTGAATAATAGTGTTTTTTTTATTATATACACTCACCGACATATTTAACCGCCCACCCCGTTATTTTCATACAAATCATTACACACATGCTGACTTTGCGACTTTATACACTCTAACCCGCCTCTGTGGTCTAGTGGTACAAGCACCGGTATCAGACTCAGGGGTCCCGGGTTCGATTCCCAGCGGGGTACATAATATTGTATTCGGTTTGGATGGTGGTAGGACTTGTTGTAAGCCCGCCTGGCTAGCTACCACCATCTTATCTAAGTCTGACGCCATAACAACAATGTTTTCAGCATTGTTGTGTTCCGGCAGTACGATATAAGATAGCCAGTTCCTCAGTGGTTGAGGATTCCGGGAGAGGCTTGCTTCCATCTTCAGCCTTATCAATACTTAACATCATGTATGATAAAGGCATCCCCGTCATTAATAAAAAAATAAAAAAAAACCTTAAATTGATATGACCAAAAAATTATGCTTTGCTTAAACGAAGGTATGAAAACGGGAAGAGATATTTAAAGCTGTTTAAAGTGCTCATTGGACAATCGAACGCTTAACCTAAATATAAGCATTCAGATCTTTGCAAAAATATATTGTCATTTTTATGAGTCGCAAGTGAATACATATGGGCTACGCGGGTGCGGTTATATGAATTGCGCGGGATGAGAAATTATAGCGTGTTTATGTCACCGTAGTTCACAATAGACTACTGTCCTTGCACTTGGAATGCATCGGCCCCGTTCAGCCTGCGAGCAGAGCGATGTGCCTTTTTGTAAGGATAACAGCGGGTAGGAAGGAAATCAAAATTATGACGATATGATCGCGGCGGTAACAAGCATGTTTGTAATAGTTTGTATGAAAATAACGGGATAGGCGGTTAAAAGAGTGTGAGTGTATTTTAGTGCTCTTATGCGTCGCAATGCCAATAAAGTTAGGAGATCAAATCCTTGAAATCAGACACCTTACCATGACGACGTGAAAACGGTTCAACGTTTTGTGCAAAAGGGTAGCGACACGTGGCAGACTTACTACCGCTTACTAGATTTTGATGTTCTGTGGTACCTTCAGCAACAACTTTAACAACAAAAGTGACTTAAACATAAACTTACTGGCATTGGAAACCTGCTTTTGTCAGTGGTTGTCAAAGAAATATTAGTAGCAAACTGAAAATAAGAAAAGTTAGGTTGACTTAAGTACATTTTATAATAATAATAATAATAATAAAACACTTTATTGCACATAATAAGAACACAAAGAAAAATAAAAAACAGACAGTAAAAGGAAATACACAAAAGGCGGCCTTATTGCTAGGTAGCAATTTCTTCCAGGCAACCTTGAGTGGTAAAGAAATAAGAGGAAGAGCAGAAAAGGGGGAAAAAGGGGGGAGTGGGTGCAATTGAATATAGAACATTATAAATAATCATACTTAGAATGAATATATAAACATATAGTAGGAATGGGAAAGGAAAAAAAATGATTAAATATGAGAAAGGAAATGCATTCTGACTTGATCGCTAAAAGACTTCAATGAGCGAGCTTTTCTAATACCTTCTGGAAGGGAGTTCCATAGGCAAACAGCATGCACAGAGAAGGAATAGGAGAGGAAATCAGTGGTATGGGAAGGAATATCAAGAGTGAGATTAGAGTATGAGCGTAAGGTGCATTGAGTGGAAGAGGAACGATAGTGAAACTATTATTTTAGATAGTGAGGAGAAGATGGATGAAAGAGGATAGAATAGAGAAGCGTAATAGTAGATTGTTTACCAAGGGCTGTATGACACCCATAACAGGCGAGTGTTTTGGCGCCCGAACGAAGTGAGGGCGCCGATAGTTCGAGACTGTTATGGGTCCATACACCCGAAGTAAACACTCTACTTTTCATTTTGAATATTAGGAAAGTAAAAACAAACAGAATATAAAAAAAAAATTGTAAGGTTTCTACGATTTTAATTATTTTATAATGTAGCAAAATAAGCTGTTTAGGCTTCTGTGCCTTTGCCTACATACCTTTGGTAAATAAAAGACCAAAGAGATTACAGATATCGATTTGACATGACACCCCCTATTCTTTTTTCAAATTTATTACAGCCCTAGTGCCGCCACATATCACTTTCAACCCGCATTTTAGGCAAGTTATGAGTTACTTTCAGCATATGAGACATGAAAAAGTATGTAAGTCCCTGCGCCGGCGAATTGGGAGCCAATTAAGTTTGGAGCGAAAGTGCGACACGTGGTCATATTTGCGAAGATTATAATTTATTACGTACTAGCGGCCACCCGCAGTTTCGGCCGCATAGTTTTCGTTCCCGTGGGAATGTGAGGATAAAAAGTAGCCTGTGTTTTAATCCAGGCTATCTTCTATCTGTGTGCCAAATTGCATTAAAATCCGATCAGTATTTTTTGCGTGAAAGAGCAACAAACACACAAACGTACATATTTTCTCATTTATAATATTAGTAGGATTGCCTTTTTTCACGAATCGTTTTCTTTTTTTTTTACCGCGCCAATGCTTTTTAAATGTCCGTGTTCACACACATCGTGAAAAACGATGATTCACCTATCGTGCGATTGCGTAAGGTAATCGTATTCATTTGACAGTTCATGTCGTATTCGATCGGCTTCAATTTGTATGGTATGACAAGATGTTCGGGCGGGCACGAACGTATCAGCAAACCCGTCATAAACCCTTCATGATTTTGATGAACCTGATAGGCGATTACGTACACTCCGTCTTACCTAAAGGCATGCCTGCACAAACCGGTTTGCGCAGGCAAGATGGAACGTGTAGCCGGGACAATCCGCGAAGTCTTAACTGCGCAAACCGGTTTGGCAGGCATGCTCTCAGGTAAGACGGTCGTGTATCCGGGACATTAGAGAAAACAGAAGAAGAAAGAAAAAATGTTTATTTGGGACAAACAAGGGCAATACAAACAAAAAAACAAAATAAAAACAAATAAATAAGCACTGTTTGTCCCAAAACGGCCCCGACTCAGCATGTTGCTTGGCTTTTGGCCAGCGCTGGTCTTCCGTCGGTACCGTTTTGGTGGTGCTGAGAGCTGTATTAACCGGTATACATAATATAATAAAGAAAAAGCAAAAAAATTAATGACGATATCAAATTAAAATAAATGGCTGAATAAACTAAAAGCCAGTGATACCACAGATACGCTAGTTTTTTTTTTTTTTTTTACATTGGCAGTCTGTGGGTTGTAGTGCTGACAGCTGACAGTGACAGTATGTGCAAGTGGGAGCAAGCAAACAGGCAAAAGCTTAAAAGCTAGCAAAGATGACAAAAACTTTTAGAAACAAACAAAACAAACGAATTTAAAAAAAAATGTGATGACAAAGCACAACATATTCAACATAATAATATCTTGCTTACAAACTAAATAAAAAACATAAATTCAAAAGCAACGAACTTTATGCAATGTGCAACAATGTCAAAAGGTGATTGATTATAAAGCTAATAATTATCTAAAAAGACACACAAAACCCGCATAAGGCAAGACTTGGAAAGTGAGGCTTAACATTCCGGCGAGAACCAACAAACAAGTACTGCTTGTGTAATGGTTCGCAATTGTTTTTATATTATGTAATCGACTATCAAGTTCGTCAAAATCATGAAGGTTTTATGACGGATTCGCTGATGCGTTCGCGCCCGCCCGCCAATCACGAAACATATAAACAACAATTCGGATATTTTGACGAATCGTGATAAACCACGATTCTCTATGTAATGTAACCGTCCATCCGTCATGACGAATCGTGTTTTTCGGAAAGAAATCGACGAAGATCACCGCTGGTCGCAGACCATGCATTATGCTAAGCCGTGACTGTTTTGAGACAATATGTCTTTTTTTTTCTTATATTTGTCTTGTGTTGTCTCAAATAAATGTTTTTTCTTTCTTTCTTTTTTGACGAATCGTCCATGCCGTATCTCGTGTGAAAAGCCACTACATAATAAAATTATCTTGAAAATAAAAATTGTCTTACAATAGCTTGCTGGTTGTATTCTACTTTATCTGGAGGGCCATATTGAATTACAGGCGCTGCCGCTGGTGGCGGTGTCAGCTGCAAGAAAAACCAAGAAAAAAATTGAAGTAAAAGGTTTTCGCTACAAAAGATTACAGACACTTATAAATAAAAAACTATTTTGACAACCATTAAGGAATACGCTTAACCCTGCACCAACTATAAAATATCCGCCTGGTTTGCTACAACTATCTTATTTAAGTTTGTCGCCATTATAAGAATGTTTTCAGCATTGTTGTGTTCCGGCTGTTCAAGATGAGATAGTCAATTCCTCAGTGATTGACGATTCCGGGAGCCTTTAGCCTTATCAATACTTAACAGCGGGTATGATAAAGGCTAACGGCACGCGTACACCAAAACCGTTATCGGCCGATCTTTACTCGCCCGTCATCGGCCGAATATTCGGCCGATGAAATCAAACGTGTTAGGTAGCAACACTAGATGTATTGAGATGACTAATCTGTGATCCGGATCCGGTCTCTCTCTCTCGCCGAGCCCAAGCAGAATGTGAGTGCTATGTTAATGTCCGTGTCTTATATTGTAATAATAAACGAGTCTACATTATAAAGTGGTATTAATTGACACCCTCAAGTACGCTATATGGTGTCAGAAGTAAATTTGAAATGGGCACTGAAAAAACCAAGTCCAAAAGCATTCAGCCATACGAATGTGCAGTGTCGCCGCCGTCGCCATTTTGTGAAAACGCCACAATGGAAAAATTAGACGTACGTAGCAAAACTAACAATATGCCGCTTATGTGGAAGAACTGGGCGAATAGGCTGAAAATTTTTATGAGGGCTAACAGACTGGAAAAAGAGCAAGACCAGCGAAAAGTCGCTATTTTACTACAGTATATTGGGGTAGATGCGCTGAACATTTTCTATTCCTTCAACGTCGACATAGATACTGTTGGGTACGATGAACTGCTTTCAAAGTTTGAAGCGTATTTCATGCCGAAAATTAATATCACCATGGAGCGCCACAAATTATTTAACAGGCACCAAATGCCGAACGAATCAATAGACGACTATGTTACGGACATAAAAAAACATAAGTCACCAGTGTGATTTTGGCGCGCTTAGGGAAAATTTACTGCGAGATATTTTTAGTTTGAACCTGCATAGTAATAACCAATTTATAAAGGAAAGAATATTGAACGAGTGTCCGAAGACATTGGATCAAGCGGTGGACTTAGCAAAAACATGTGAAGAAACACGACGCCAAGCTAAAGTTCTTGAACAATCTAATAACTTTGTTGGTCAAGTGAGAGAGACGAGGACAGCAAGGAGAGGTCAAAGCAACAGTCACAGTCGGTCAGCAGGCAGAGGTCAACACAACAATCGTGGTCAGTCAGAAAGCAGAAGCAAGTCAAAGTGTGGTCGTTGTGGCCAATTTCATAGAAATAAATGTCCTGCTATGGGTATGCAATGTTATAAATGTAAAAAGTACAATCATTTTGCATCATATTGTAAATGTAAGTCGGTCAGAGCCATTGAAACAAATGATGATAAGGATGACGATGACCAAATGCTGTTTGTAGGCTCCATATACTGTGTTAATAAGGTATGTACTGAACGAGATCAACCATGGGTAATCAATTTGAAAATTAATAATTCTAGTGTAAAATTTTTGCTTGATTCTGGAGCTGATACCAATATAATGTCATATAATACTTTCAAAAGATTAGATATTTCGAGTACTGTCTTAAAGAAAAGTAATCATACAAATTCAACTTTTAGTGGGGAAATTATAGAAACTCTAGGACAATGTCAGTTAGTAGTCAGTCATAAAAATAGAAACTATAGTCTGTATTTCCACATTGTGGAGATAGATTGTCAAAATATTATTGGTAGGGAGTCTAGTAAACAATTAAATTTGATTAAGAAAATTAATTCCGTGTCTTTCAGTAATAATGACTTTGAATTTGGTAGTGAGGATAGTCAATCTGTAATGTCGAAATATAGTGATCTTTTTTATGGTCTTGGTTGTTTGACAGAGTTTCAGTGTAACTTTACTTTGAAACCAGATGTTACTCCATCTATTGATGTTTGTAGACGGGTCCCATTCAACCTCCAGAATGCACTAAAAAAGGAGATTAGTAGCATGGAAAGAAGTGGTGTCATTAGTTGAGTAGAAGAACCAACACCATGGGTAAGTCCTTTAGTAATTGTGTCAAAAAAGAATGGGCAGCTACGTGTCTGTATGGATACTAGAAAATTAAATAGGGCTATTATGCGACCTCATTACCAGTTTCCAACTGTAGACGAGATAAAGTCAAAGCTCAAAGGTGCAAAGTATTTTTCAACTTTGGATGCAAACAAAGGCTACTGGATGCTTCCTTTGTCTGAGCTTTGTACTTTTGTACTTTTATAACGCCTTTTGGCAGGTAAAGATTCACTCGACTACCCTTCGGTATTAATGCTGCACCAGAAATATTTCATAGCGAAATGGTTAAAAGGTTTAGTGATTTGGATGGTGTTGAAATAATGCTTGATGACTTTCTGGTATATGGAAGTACATTACAAGAACATAATGATCGCTTGTGTAAAGTTTTAGATCGTGCACGTGAATGTAACATTAAATTTAATAAGGAAAAAACAAAAATTGGTCTGTCTGAAGTCAAGTATCTTGGTCATGTCTTTAATGAGGATGGTGTTAAAGTAGACAGTACTAAAGTAGAAGCTATTTGTCAAATGTCAAGCCCAACTAATGTCACGGAACTGCAACGTTTTATGGGTATGGTCAACTATTTAGGTCCATTTATAAAGAATTTGTCACAACAGTCTAATAAAATGCGGTCTCTACTTTTAAAAAATGTTGTCTGGAACTGGACAGAACATCATGAGTCTGAATTTAATGAAATTAAGAGTTTAATATGTTCTGCACCGGTTCTCACTTATTTTGACCCCGATAAAGAACTTTTATTGTCTTTAGATGCGTCCCAAGAAGCAATGGGAGCAGTTTTGTCACATGGTAAGCAACCAATTGCCTATGCATCAGCATCTTTAAGTAAATGTCAAAGAAACTATGCTCAAATAGAGAAAGAGTTGTTAGCAGTTCTTTATGGCTGTACAAAATTTCATCAATATGTCTATGGTAAGCAGTTTATCGTCGAAACGGATCATAAACCGTTAATCACTTTGTTTAAGAAAGCTTTGCAGGATGTGCCACCAAGGCTTCAACGAATTATGTTGAGATTACAACCTTATGATATAAATATTGTATATAAACCTGGCCGCTACTTATATATTGCAGATACTTTGTCAAGATGTCCTATGTCTGAACAGTCTTTACTAGATATTGATCAAGAATTAGATTTACATGTTAACTTAGTAATGTCTTGTCTGTCAGTCAGTCCTAAAAAACTTAAAGAAATACAGTCATTAACTATTAAAGATAAAACATTATGTAAAATCATTAATTATTGTCAAAAAGGTTGGCCAGAACACAAAAGGTTATTGAGTCAGGATACAAAGCCCTATTTTGCAATAAAAGACGAAATTCATGTCATTGATAATGTACTTTTTAAAAGAAATAACATTATAATTCCTGATTCGTTGAGACAGTATATCCTTGAGTTAGTTCATAATGGACATCAAGGAATAAACAGTTGTATTCGTTTAGCTAAAACTTCTGTATATTGGCCAAGTATGAGTAGTGATATAGAAAAATATGTAAGTAAATGTAGAGTTTGTTTGTCATACAGAAGAAATAATAGTAAGGAACAGTTGATTCATCATGACTATAAGCTTTTGCCGTGGAACAAAGTTGGTATAGATTTTTTTGATTTTGATGGGAATAAATATTTGATTGTAGTGGATTACATGTCAAAGTATGTGGAAATAGCAATTCTTAGATCAAGTTTTACAGCTAACATTGTTATTACTCAACTAAAATCGATTTTTGCTCGTCACGGTATACCAAATACTCTAATTTCTGATAATGGCCCACCTTTCAACAGTAAAGAGTTTAGTAAATTTACGATGGACTGGGATATTAACCATGTCACATCTAGCCCATATTTGAGTCGTTCTAATGGAATGGTAGAAAGAACAATAGCTGTAATTAAAAACATGTTTAAAAAATGTAAGGAAGACAACTCAGATCTTTATCTTGCATTATTGTTGTATAGAAATACACCTAAGTACAGTCAGTATTCACCTTCAGAGTTGTGTATGTCTAGAAGTTTGAGAACTTTAATTCCTAGTAATGAAGAGATTTTGAAATTTAAAGAAATTGATAATGATAGCTTAGAAAAGATAATTAAAAAACAATAGTTAAAGTCATCATTTTATTATAACAAAAGTAGTAAGAATTTAAAACCATTATCTGTGGGTGATAATATTATGTTCAAACACAAACCAAATAGTGTTTGGGTACCTGGTGTAATTTCTCAAGTAGGCCCAGAGCCTAGAAGTTATGTAATTGAAAGCCCAGAGGGTTCTTTTCGTAGAAATAGACAACACATTCTAAAACCGTCGCAACCCATTGAGTCTTCTGTTAATTCTCGGTGTAATGATAACCGTGATTTGCCTATTAGTTGTCCTGAAAATAACCCTGTTGGTACACATTCTAGATATGGTCGTTTGTATAAGAAACCTGTGAAATTAGATATTTAAGTTAATATTTAGAGTCAAAGCATTTAATTTCTTTATTTTGTTTGTTTGTTTTAGTTAAGAGATGAGTAAAGATGTAATTAATTGTCAATGTCACTTGTGTCACTGTCACTGTCACGTCATAGATCATAAGTGTCATTGGGCAAATGTCAAAGTTAAGTTTAGTTTTATAGCATTGGAGTTATTTCTTTTGAGACTTGTTTTGTTTAAAATTAAAAAAGGAAAGGTGTTAGGTAGCAACACTAGATGTATTGAGATGACTAATCAGTGATCCGGATCCGGTCTCTCTCTCTCGCCGAGCCCAAGCAGAATGTGAGTGCTATGTTAATGTCCGTGTCTTATATTGTAATAATAAACGAGTCTACATTATAAAGTGGTATTAATTGACACCCTCAAGTACGCTATAAAACGTATGTAATAAGTATAAAGGGAGCGCATACACTACTACAACCGCCATCGTCCGTAGACGCCCGATGACGGCCGATCTGCCGTCGGGTCCGAACTTGTTGGGATTTCTCGCCCGTCAACCGGGGCATCTACACAATGCAAGTTGATAGTTTTTTTGGCTTTATATACAACTAGCGACCCGTCACGGCTTCGCACGGGGTCCTTTGAAACTGTGATAACTTCTAACTGTTCTAACAGTTCGTTGACGTCGACGTATTGAATTGCGGTACGAATTATCTAAAATATACATTTCTTCAAATTCCTCCGGTTTGAAAACGCATCAACACTCTGTTCAGCCCCACAATCAACTAGAGAAGACCGGCAACATCCGACAATGTCGACGCAGTGTTCACGCTCGTCCGAGTAGTTCTGTCCGTCATCGGCCGACAAAATCAGGTTTTGGTGTATACGTACAGTAAGAGTCTCCCCGTCGTTCATAGAATACCAACTCAAATTGAAGATTTCAATGTTCTTAAAATAAATAAATTATTAGCTCCAATGGCCAATACACTTCGTAAGCTATTTATTTCGGAATCAGCTCAATGTATGGAGTTAAAAAAAATACGCTTCCTAATAAAACTCTACTGGTCAATCGGGAAGTTCCCCGACTGCACGTTTCTTACCATATTTGTTTTTAAAATATTGCCCAAATACGGAGGTGGCTCTCTTGCCATTTCCATAAATCTAGGTACTGTGTCTGGTATCTGAAAATGTCAAATGTCTTTTCTGTAGAATAATAAAAGTAAATAATGATATATGATGTCATCATAATTATGTAAGGGCTTTCAGTGCGCCATTTTTGTTCGTTACGAGCAATAAATATATTCTAGGTAATAGTGAACAAAATAAATAAGTAACCTCGATAATAGTAGTAAAACTAACAGTAAAAATCATAGAGCGGTGGTGGTCCCACCAGCAAGCATCTAAAGACGATTCCGTATTTCGTCAGTAAAATAAAAAGCGAAAAATTCAAAACACTTTCTTACTTACATCACGTGCTCTTTTTGGCCAATCAAAATCGTCCTGAAAAAGAATAATACAACTAAAATTCTTTCTACTGAATGTATTCTAAAAAGTATCTCAATAATTATGAACTATTGGTAGACGGACCGAAAAACAACGTGGTATGTGATTTTAATACGAAAATTGTTTTCTTTCAATATTTTCATAGGAACGTACAGTTCTATCTACTATAATTTTTTTATGCCTTATAGTTTCTGAGATTCCGCGGTAAAACGATCGAACCGCATATGTCAGTTGTTACGTTGTTGAGTGGACAACGAGTGTGTGTGGACGTCCCATGTTCACATGAGACGTTATTTGACGGAGAATGTGGTTCGCATTATTTCTTACCAAAATATTTTTAACACCTGTGTAAAATGTAAGAGTTAATTAAAACTTAATTACTATCTACAAAATGCAGCAAAAGGCGAACTTAATTCCCTTACACATTCGATACCAGTCAGATATCAGTCAACATAAAATCATATAACACAAAATTTAATGTGTCAGTTCCATAAAAAAAAACTTTTATCTACGTATAGCTACTTCATGTTCAAAAGTGTTTCCGTTGAATAAAGTCAGATGTAGGCATGTGACTACAATAAGTTCATCATAAAATGTCATATATAAACGTCGAACCTACTATCTTTTTAAATAAAACAATTACGAAACAACTTGTTATACTGATAGTTAAAAATAGGTTTCATAGTCCTTTCGGCAAAATATCAAAGCGCCAGGTTTACGCGTTTCCGGAATATGTTTACTCAGAACTTTGAACAGCTTTCCTGAGCAACAACTGTAACGCAGAGATGACGTTATTCTCCGGCACCGTCGAGGTACTCCAACCATCTTACGGAATGAAAGTTTGCAAACAAATATTTTGACATTTTCGTACTTATAGCTAATACTTGTATATCCAACTTCAATAACTTAAATAAGGTATTTATGAAGTGTAATAGCAAAGCACTTTTGGGGTGAAGTACGGGCGGTTTGTTTACAATCATTCTTTCCGTAAAAACGACTGAAGTAAGTACACTTTAGAGAGTGTGCGAAAGAGCTGCAAGACCTTATTCCTCCAGCCCCTTTCCATCATCCTGGTACCAGACGCAGGATAGCTTGTCACCCTTACGTCGTTAACATTCCAGCGATCCGTACCAAGCGCTTTGCTGACACATTTTTTTGCGAACCGCTAAAGAATGGAATGCGCTGCCTGCTCATGTGTTCCCCGATTCCTACAACCTTGGTCTCTTCAAGGCGAGAGTGAATAGGCATTTCCTGGGCAAGCATGTTACACCTTAGACCAGCGGGCTGATTCACAACCATCGGACACGTAGTCGGATTCGAATTCGATGTTTTTGTCTTTTTCTATTTTGATGTGAGTGACAGTGACAAATGCATACATTCCGCTCTCTCGGAAAGTTTCCGAAGGTTTGTGAATAAGGCGGCACAACCTGTTTTCTAAGCACGATGGTGGTCAAATACCTGTCCAGTTACTTGTAAATAAATAACTTGTAGTGGTAAAAGAGAATGTTTCGAATTTAATACTGAAAGATTTGTCGCCTCAAAAACATGAACAAAGAGAAATGTATGGACAGCTTCTGTATTTGTATAGATATATTCCTAACGTGTTTCACCCAAATAAATAGCAAGCAAGGGGGGCATGGGGGGATGCCCCACGATATCAAGAAAGTACAAAAGATGCCTCTAGGTTAGGTTAGGTTAGAATTGTGACCAAAAAGACGCGCGAGCCGAGCGAGCGAAGCGAGCGTGCCCGGTAACTTTCTTGATTGTATAAATATAGGCGTCATATTGAAGTTATTTTTAAGGTTTTGCCGTTTTGTAGCCTAATGGCAAAAAACGAAACCCTTATAGATTCGTCATGTTCGATGTATGTCACAGCCACTTTAAAAAAAAGTTATGTTTCGTCGTCGGCTGCCCGGAAACCACAGAGGAACTGGCTCATTACTTTTACTGTCAGAACACAACAATGTTGTTATGGTATCGGACTTAGATTAAATGGTGTGGTGGTAGCTAGCCAGGCGGACTTACAAGTCTAACCACCAACCAAGTTCTTTTTTTCTGTTCTAAATGTAAAAAAAAAATAGCCATTAGTATTCGGTTTCTAAATTGATAAGTAATTCCAAGTTGAGAAGATCTCAAACAAATACTTTGCTACGAGTTGAGTTTGAGACGTTCTGAGTCTGAAAATCTCAATAACCGACTTGACATTAGAAAGGGTCGAGATTCACAACGCGGGCCCAATGGATTAGGTCTTAAGACGGTATACGACTGATGCAATATAGTAATGAGAAAAGGACGCGCGGGAGCGAGACCGATTTTGCCAGGATTTTGCAGATTGGGCGAAAAACCACGAAATCACTTCGTTGTTAACTAAAGCGATTAAAAGAGACCTAAGTACCTATGCTAAATATTATTAATGTCCACTAATTTAAAAAAACCTCCATTAACATTTGTAACCCCCTTTTAAAACTAATCTTGAATTTTTAAGGTGTCATTCCGAAAAGAAAAAGTGTCGAGGTAAAATCATAAGATCGTGTTTCTGGTACATTACAAATCTAGATACAGGTATGAAGTAATTTATATTTTATTACCAGATTTGTAACATCTCTAACCATCCTATAGTTGTATATAAAAAGTACTTAACTTGTCATCCCGAATCCTGACAACATCGAGATAATTCTTCGATCAGTCATCCCGTGACCGACCATTGCGAAAGCCGCTTAACCGACACTATCGCAAGCAAAACGCACGTCACTTACCACTGTTTTTGATATATAAAAAAAATATATACAAAAATACTAAAGAGTTCATTTACTTTACACTTCATTAAAAAAATTAATCGTTAATTTCTTTCCATTAACTATTTACTTTTTAACGTCAAGAAGAATGAGCGCAAGAAACTGTGCTCCCAAGTTTTTGTTGCAGGCTAATTGCAGGCATAAAGAGATCGTATAATATTATAAATGAAAGGCTCTTTAGTTTAGTATTTAATTTATTTCCCTTTAGATATTATTCCTTTTTTCATTTCTGCAATTAATTTTTTCCAGCGATCAGTGTCTGATTTTGAAGCGAATGAACTGCTGGAGAGCATCTGAAGAGAACAAAACAATTTTAAGATATTGTATAACACAACTTATGAAAGAGTTCGACGGCTTAGTGTCTTTCCTATGGTCGGTTACGGGATGGTTACCAAAAAAATATTATCTCGAACTTCTTTAAGTTCATATTAAGTTTCTTCCCGCACTCATAATTGAAATAAAAAAAAATGTGCGATTTATTTACCCGAAATATATATTGGTACTATAATTTTTCGGTTTATTTGAGGTTTTTTGGTTTCCCGACGTTTCGGCACCTTTTCAGTTGCCGTGGTCATGGGTTGACTAGCTACTTATAAGTCTGGTGTAAGACTTAATAATTATAGTACCAAATACATATATTTCGTTTAAATAAATCGCACTAAATAATCTTTAAGTTCTTTATGATATGTTATGTTATGTTAATTGATATGATAATGTTATAGTCCGGTCAATCTAAACATGCGAAGGTACAAAAAATTCCCAAAAACCTGATAGTTGGTAAAATTGTTCAAAACATAATTATAAATGAAATTTAAAAAGTCCTCATCGATCTGGTACCTGGAAAAAAATATTCGAGGTCAAAGGAAAAAATGTTTTTTTCGCGATTTTCAGCAAAACGGTAAGTTTATTATAAAATTAGCTTAGAGAACATGTTGATCATGTAATTATCAATAAAAATGTATCGATGCTTTTTTTCATAGCCAGCAAGCGTAGCATGCGCACCTCGAGAAAGCTTTCCCGACACTTTTCTCGCGCGAGCGCATTGTCAGTTCCGCTCAGGTCTATATTTGGTTGCATAAAACAGAAAGATATATTTTAGAATTGCATAACGTTTTAAGGCATACTCATCATTTCGCATAACGTTCATACAGAATATCATATCACATACTTTTCCTCATAACCTCTTTTGTAATAATGGTAATTCCGTATTTATTTTTTTGCATTAATGTATTCACCATAAAGATTACTAATCATAACATTTATTGGCATATCAATCTTTATTATAAAATATATTTCAGATACTTTAATGTTAACAGTATACAATGCATACATGCAATGCATGCAAATGCAAAGCAAGCATGCAAGCAAACAAGCAAGCAAGTATGCAAGCAAGCATGCATATGGGAAATACACGTCTCCGGCGCTGCGGGAAGTTCAGCCCCTTCGCCCTTGCGTACCAAAACACATACGCCGCGATTGGCTACGGCGGGCGGGTGCTGCTCTCCCTCCGCGCCTCCGGGCTCTAAATTTCACTCTAGTATTGGGCATACAAGTACCACGGCAAGGTGACCACGGCAGGTCCGAATCGGAACCTAACTCCCTATCAAACACGCTAACTTAAATATTAACTTTTACACTTTGTTGATCTTTGTTGGTTACAAAGGATATTGTTATGGATAAATCCATTATGCATTTCGTCTTTTATGATAAATTGCCTTTAGACGTATAACAATTATATGGTAATAAAAAATATTTTAAAGGAAATTAGAGTAAGTAAGAATAGTGCCGATGAAACCATTCTGCGTTCATAAAACTGCTTATTATAATTTATGCGAAAAGATTTTATGCCAAATCTATTATGCCAAACGACATTTTACGAAAAACATTATGCGACCGAAAGGGCACCCTGCTGCGCTATGTCAGAATACCCAATAAATTAAAAATCCATCAGTCTTGAGCGCCACTCTAGTGAATGCTGTTTGCATTGTTAATTCTAATCTATACTGTAACTTATTTCGTGCTGTTTTGAGTTATATAACAATAAAATCAGAATATTGTTTTATTTGTGCTCAAATCTTAACTGAAGGTGAAATTGTTACTATTGAACGTGGTAAGACATTAATCAATGCAAGAATCGAAAAAGCTGATGAATTTTCAGAATATAAAAAAAAATTGAAATGTGGACATGTAGTGTCGTAAAAAATACACTCGAAAGTGTTAAGAGTTCGAAAAGAGTGAAAATACCACACTAATTTTGGTCTAATTTGACCGGACTATTATTTTGACCGGACTATTATTTTACATGTATAGAAGGAAAATCCGAGAGGTTTTGACATACAAAACAACAAAGCATCGAAAATAGAAATGTCATCAAGGATTTAAAACTTCAGAATACAAGCCGTGCCGCTCTCATCCCACCAATTCGCATTGGTCCCGCCTGCTTAACCAACTAGTAGTTATATATGTCGCAGGATAATTAGATAAATCGTTTTTTTGCGAAAATCCTAGGGAGATTGCGAAAACACGGATAATTAGACAATGTTGTTGTCATTTCTCAATCCTACTTAAAGAGATAGGATTTTTGCGAAAAAACTGGTTGCCTTAGTAAGATTACGAAAAGAATCCCAGGCTATTATAAAATAAGAATACTGATTGGCTGGTCGGACTGTACTAAACAACATCTTCTCTGATTGGTTGACGACTTGACGTTTCAAATGTCAATCCATTCTCTCACGTATAGTAAACTTTCTGTGGACGAATCAGAATAAGAGTTAGCAACAAAGCAAAAATTAAGCCAATCACAGTAAACAATATCCAATGTTACTAAAGCAACCCGTATTTTTGCAAAAACCCTATCTTTTTTCAGTAAGATTGAGAAATGTCAACACCATTGTCTAATTATCCGTGTTTTCGCAATATCTCTAGGATTTTTGCTAAAATTCTATTTATCAAATCCTCCTACGACATATATAAGTCAATGCATCTAGTATTCCTAATTCCTGTGCCCATGCAGTAAGAATATTAATACGGGGTGGCTGATGATGATTGTACTCCAAAACGGCCAAAACCGAGTCTGTCACCAAAACCAGGTCGCGTCTTTGCAATCTGGCCCCTTTTAAAATCAGACTGTGACGATAAACGTTACATCAAATAAAAAAAATACTGTTAACGTTATCCAGTCAATGGTGTCTAGTCAATAAATGAAAAAAAACGAATTAAAATAACAGTTCTTCCTAATCAATGGATAGGTCCATTGGCGAATTAGTCCATAAAAGTGTCTTTCGAAGCGCAAATAAATATTTTTTTTGGTCATAACACTGGTGATCTGTGGCCATAGCAAAAGCTTTGCGCTATCGATATCCCTTTTTAAAGTATGAAGGAATTAAATTATGTATCTATAGAGCCCCCTCTGTACAGTAGCAAATTGCTATTGTTGCATACCTAAATACATACTTAAGGGCGCGCTCTAGGCCAAAAGCAAAAGTAATAACTGCAACGGCGAACTGCAAAGTGAATGATTTCTCATAGAAATAAGGCAGCATTTACTATATAATTCTCCGGCCTCATTCAGCCGGTCCGGAATGAAGAAATGAAGGAAATTCTTTTTTTAAAGGATATTTAAAGGTTATTTACAAAAAATATATATAACATAAGCCCTGCCTTATCTATAGTGTAATTATACTAAAAAGTTCCAAGCTTTATTTTAATGTATTACTTGAATACTAGCAGTTTATCGTGTTAATTATAATGATTTGGAGGCAACTTCGCAATTTTTTCTATCGAGAAAATTTTATGTAAGATATCGTGTTTTTGAGTAACATAGTCACTAATGTTAGTCCTGTAGTTTGCTGCATCTTAATTTGAAATTCAGTTTTTCATTAATATTGATGTTACAGGCGATGATGTAAAGCAATCTGATTTTCGTTGGCCTATAGCGGACCCTTAAAAATCAAACTTAAATATATGCAAAACTATTCGACCACCACAATCTCATCAAGATGTTTGTGTGATGGATAATAGGTTAGTCATAACCTCCCTTTACACTTAGCTATTTAGCACTTTTTTATAATAATAAATAAAACTTACCTGTGCAAACCGGTTAGGCAAGTAAGGCGGAGCGAATAGCCGGGACAAAACCGCGGGGCTTTTACTTATATTTTCAACAGCAACGCGACAGCAGAATTGTGCGATAATTGCTTTACGTCACATATCAACATTGCGGCCTCTACCGAATAAACGATGAAATACAATGTACATTCATTTAGTTGCTACCAAATTGTTTTTGGCACTAGCGCCATATCAACACGCGGCGTCTCACTCTCGCACCTAGGTAGGAGCGCAAGAGAGTGAGACGCCGCTATACGAACCATCAGCGAGCGATTAGCCAGCAATCACTTACGTAATACCATTTTTATTTTGACGTTCCGCAGCGATCGCGCGATATCTGCGCGATAATTACTAATTTTTAGTTAATAGCCCCGCTGGTTTTGCAAGTTAGACGGAGCGTATAGCCGGGACATACCGGTATGTCTTACCTGCGCAAACCGGTTTGTGCGGCATACACTCATGTAAGACGGAGCGAGGGACGTAACAGTGTTTGCCGCATTTTATCAGTTTTACAACAAACAAAAATATAAGTATATTATCTTTTATGATTTTACCGGTTCCATATTTCCTTCAGGTCCAGTTCTTAAGCTTTGTGGTGGTTGAGGAGGATAAGCGTAGCCCTGAAAAAGTAAATTGAAAGGTAAAATCCTACTGGTCCTCCTTTTTTTATAAACAACGGGGATTCACTTAGCCTTCGTCATTATTAAGTAATGATAAGGCTGAAGGTGGAAGCGTGTCACTCCTGGAATCCTCAACTGGTTATCTTAGTGGGGATTAGCAGCACTTTTAGATTTAATGCCATCGTGTAGTACATGAAAATTCTTCTTTTTCTATATAGATTTATTTTTTTTACTTTCGGTCGGCGTTTTATTATGCGACTTCATTGTATAACACTTAGTATGCACGCTTAACCGATTTGTCCAGAGAGTCACCATCTTTGTATGAGACGGTATACAATGACGTCAGGCAAAGAGCGCGCGAAACCTGAAGTTAGAGCACTTATAAATCTGAAACTACTTATCGTATTATAATTTTTTTATTGCTATTTTTATTGATAAATCTATACATAATATAAAACTGTATAATTATAATTTCTGTACATTGAATATATTTCATCGTCTCAGCCACCCACTGCTACCTACCCACGGAGCGTCGTCCGGTACGCGGTCGTCATTCCAGAACCTTTCCGCCCCAACGGCCATCGGTTCTTCTCGCTATGGGTCCCGCCCACTGCCACGTCAGCTGAGCAATCCTTCGAGCGACGTCAGTAACTTTAGTTCTCCTGCGGATCTCCTCATTTCTGATTCGATCACGCAGGGAAACGCCGAGCATAGCTCTCTCCATTGCACGCTGAGTTGCACCTTGAGCCTCCTTATCAGACCCATAGTTAGCGACCACGTTTCGCTGCCGTAAGTCATCACTGGCAACACACACTGGTCGTAGACTTTCGTCTTGAGACACTGAGGTAAGTTGGACGGCTAAGATTTTACGGAGTTTCCCGAATTCTGCCCATGCGAGTTGGATTCGACGAGAGATCTCTTTCTCAAAGTTGGACTTACCTAACTGGATTGTCTGTCCAAGGTAAACGTAATGGTCAACAACTTCGAGTGTAATGTTCCCAACGTGAACTGTAGTGGGTATGACATGGGAATTCGACATGATTTTCGTCTTATCCATGTTCATCCTAAGACCCACTCTTTGGGAAGCACTACGGAGATCTTCGAGCATTGTGTTCAGGTCCTCCAGGGTCTCAGCCATAAGGACTTTATCATCGGCAAAACGAAGGTGTGTCAGATACTGGCCATTTATGTTGATACCGCGTCCTTTCCACTTCCAGTCCAAAAGCTTGAAGATGTCCTCCAACGCAGCTGTGAACAGTTTCGGAGAAATGACGTCTCCCTGTCTCACACCTCGCTGCAGTTGGATGGAATTTGTGCTCTGGTTCTGTAATCGGACCGACATGGTGGCATGGTCGTATAAGTACCTTAACACCTCGATATACCTATAGTCCACTTGGCACCTCCGGAGAGACTGCAGCACCGCCCAGGTCTCATTCGAATCAAAGGCTTTCTCATAGTCCACGAACGCCAAGCAAAGTGGCAGATTATACTCTTCGGTCTTCTGTATAACTTGCCGCAGCGTATGGATGTGGTCTATGGTACTGAAGCCTTTTCGGAACCCGGCTTGTTCGGGAGGTTGGAAGTCGTCGAGCCTGCGAGCAAGACAATTTGTGATGATTTTTGAAAACAACTTATAAACATGGCTTAAAAGTGAGATGGGTCTGAAGTTCTTTAACCAGGTCTTGTCACCCTTTTTAAAGAATAAAATCACCTCACTTATATTCCATGCTCTTGGCGTTTTGCCCTCGACGATAACGGAATTGAATAGCTTCTGGAGGACTTTGAGTATCTGCTTACCGCCCGCTCTCAGAGGTTCCGCAGTAATTCCATCATCGCCCGCCGCCTTGTTGTTTTTCAGTTGCTTGAGAGCCATACTAATCTTGTACAGGCTGACGTCCGGGATATCTTTGGTGAAGTGTCGGGTAAGCTTGGCTCTGGGGTCTTTAGCCTTGCTTTCAATAGGTGTCCGCGTGTAATATAACTGCCCATAGAAACTCTCGATCTCCCTCAGGATTTCAGGTTTCGTAGAAATGATGCGACCGTCGTCGTCAGTTTTCAGCTTCGTCATCTGGCTTTGCCAAATAGAATATTTGAATATATTTACCAAAAACCAATCGGGGGCGACGTAAAAACAGTGAGAGAATACGTTAAGACAATTTTTTTAATTTTTGTCTGTCTGTTTGTCTGTTTGTATGTACACGCTAAGCTCCGAAAGTACTGAACGGATTTGAATTAAAAAAAAAAGACGGGTTGCACTCCGGGAGTGCCGGCAGAAGTGAAAACTTGATTATTAACGTTGAGCATGTTTGATATTTTGGAATAGTTAGGGAATAATTTTGCATATTATTATTAATAAATTATTATTAATAAATAATAATAATAATAATAATAATAATAATAATAATAATAATAATAATAATAATAATAATAATAATAATAATAATAATAATAATAATAATAATAATAATAATAATAATAATAATAATAATAATAATAATAATACTAATAATAATAATAATAATAATAATAATCCTAACACCCATAACCTACAAAAGACAATATCCGAAAAAATCTCTAAATATGGAGATCTAAAGGAAGAATTAACCCGAATCTGGAAGCAACAAAAAGTTTATATTGTGCCAATAGTTCTTTCTGCAACAGGGGTAGTACCCAATAATCTGCGTCAAAGCCTCAACATCATTGACCTGAAACCTAACATAATTAATATATTACAAAAAGCCGCCATCTTAAACACCTGTAGAATCGTACGTAAGTTCCTACAAATGGATGAAAATAATCAAACCACATTAAATACACCATTAACTCACCTCACCCTATAATTTACTTGGCCTTGCCCGTAATTATAGGTAAACCAGCGGATGCTGAGAAAAAAAAACTAGAAAATAATAATAATAATAATAATAATAATAATAATAATAATAATAATAATAATAATAATAATAATAATAATAATAATAATAATAATAATAATAATAATAACCTGAAACCTAACATAATTAATATATTACAAAAAGCCGCCATCTTAAACACCTGTAGAATCGTACGAAAGTTCCTACAAATGGATGAAAATAATCAAACCACATTAAATACACCATTAACTCACCTCACCCTATAATTTACTTGGCCTTGCCCGTAATTATAGGTAAACCAGCGGATGCTGAGAAAAAAAAAACTAGAAAATAATAATAATAATAATAAACAAATTTATTAAATTTATTAAAAGCCTAAACGAAACAGTAGGCCCAGGCATACATTTTCGCCGCGCCGTAGAGAGGGGATAGCTGTCTACTCTCCATCCGTCCTACGCTTTTTCGATCAGGTCACGTGTCCTGACGCGAGTTTAAGATTTTATACCCATTACAGAAAAAGTGCTCAACGCCGCTAAAGAAGTTTTCACTTCAAAAAAATGTGATATGTAGCTAATAGGTCGGGCCATAACATAGGCATTTTTTTTTTAATTGTAAAGCCTCATGTAGGAGATCAAGAGATCAGCTAAACTATAAGAGTTATGGAAATGTCACAAAAGCAATAATTAATACTGTTTTTTTAATGGTGATTTGTATTTAAAATAGAATAAAAACAGATTATTTTCCATAATTCTGTTCGAATAGGTTGACAGAATTATGTGAAAATGTACTAAGGGTTATGAAAGGTTAAAACCGGTCCCATACTAAGAATACCTGCAAACGTTACTAACAATATTTGATATTATTCGTACTCTATCCCATCTACATGAAACCAACAACACAGCTTGTGAAGAGGCTGAAAGCTAAAGCATGCAAATACAGGGGTCTAGGCTCCGAATATGCTTATTCATTATTATATCATAAAAAAAATTGATACAAACTAGTTTATGCTACCACTGTATACAGAATTTCATCAAAATACGTTCACTCGATTACGCATGGTTGCGTAAACAACAAACCGTTGCACCAAAATTCGTTTTACGAATTCGAATAAACAAAGTTTTTTTTCTCCTATGGCTTTCTTCCGTTTTCCACAGAAATTCCGCCAATGTCCCGTGATGAGAGATATACGGAATTTTTTAAAATGTTGCTTGGTAATCATATGTGTAAGTAAAGTTTTAGATCCAATTCCTACTTACAAGCACATACCTATATTTAGGTCTGTGATTACAAGCCCTTTTTTTGTCTTTCCGGGGTGAAATGCCCGCACATACCTGGTAGGTTACCGCATACCGCTCATACGAGACAGGTAGGTTATGTGGGACCCTAACCCATAAAGCCTCCTGGCTGTTCCCTGTTTTTAAGACAGTTGAATATAATATGGCCAACGGACCCTTCCTCCAAGCCACACTCGCCCGTGGAATTGTTCAGAATATGTATATTGGTGGTAACGTGGTCGCTAACTATGGGTCTGATAAGAAAGGTCACCCATCGTGCAATGGAGAGGACTATGCTCGGCGTTTCCCTACGTGAACGAATCAGAAATGAGGAGATCTCTAGGAGAACTAAACTAACTGACATCGATCGAAGATTGGCTCAGCTGAAGTGGCAGTAGGCGGGACACGTAGCGAGAAGAACTGATGGCCGTTGGGGCAGAAAGGTTCTGTTATGGCGACCTCGCACAGGACGAAGCTCCGTGTGGGTAGGCCCCGACAAGGTGGACCAGCGATCTGGTTGAAGGTCGTGGTAAGCCGCTGGATGCGAGCAGCGCAGAACCAATCGTTGTGGAGATCCTTGGGGGAGGCCTATACCCAGCAGTGGGTGTCATGTGGCTGAGACGACTGTATTTTGGTGAGAAACACGGTTGTGTTCACGGGAGTGTCCAATAAATAAAGTATATGTTATACTAATTTGCTTCTCAAGCTGTGAAATTCCATAGTTTTAGCCGCTTTGACAAGCAAATTACGTTACACTTAAACGAATTCGTAAATTAAATATTGGTGCAACCGGCCAGTAGGTCACAGTATATATATTTCAATAGGTTCTCCAAGGTTTAATCTCTAAGTATATGTTCAGGCATGAAAAGATGAAGACAGAGTTATTTTTGCAATATGTACGACTATTATAAAGACGACGTTTTTACCGGCGCTGGCTGTATTGGTGCACGCTGTTGTTGATAATTATAGTTACTCTGGAAATAAAAATTAGTTTTTAATCTATTTGTGGTCTTCCTGTTCCTCTGAAAAGGCTAGCACATACTACAGCTCTAGTCGCATTGCAACGCCTATATGTATACAGGGTGGAAACTTAAGAAAGGGCATGAAGGGCCTAAATAATTGTGAATTATTATTTAATAACTAGCTTCCGCCCGCGGTTTCACCGGCGTGTTTCCCGTTCCCGTGGGAATATCGAGATAAAAAAAACAACTAACTTTATGCCAAAAATCAAGTCGATTGGTTGCTTAGTTAGGGAGTGAAGGAAGGACAAACAAACACACTTTCGTATTTATAATATTAATCGTTGGAATAATAATAACTATGAATGGAAATAATTTTTGCGATTTCTTACTTTTCTAGTACTCACATCTCAAATGTTCTCTTAGAGTGTTTCGATCGCGATGAGAAACAGAATCGATAGGCATGAAAAAATATTTTTCACTAACTATTTTGCTGTTGACTCTTACTTTTTTTTTTCAAAAATTTGTCATAAATTAAGGATGGTTTCTTAAGAAAGATTTCATGTAGCTACAACGTTTAAGGGACCTGCCCTACATGCCCTACAGATATGTATGAATCTGCGCCGTCCGAGAAGCATACGCATGCGCGCCGCGCATCTACGTCGCCAAGAAATGTCTGCGCGCCAGCATACGCTTACCCTAAGTTTCCACCCTGTATACGCTTAGGGACTGATCCGCCAGTGTGCGCGTTGCAATGCGATGCAGCCTGCCTGGAGTATGCAATAGTTATCGTTCTTAAAATGTACGAAACTGAAGTACGAGTAGAATGATTTTGTTACGCAATGCCGTCAAATTATGATTTATTGTGCACATTCAATGCTATTTTCTAAAATAAGTTCTATTCTATCAGAAATGGTGCGTCTGAGCAATTTGGATAGTAGTTATTGACTATTTGTTTGTATGCCAAATAAAAAAAAAACAATCTGAGTAAGATGGATTCTAATAGTTATTTTTTGTAGGTATTATAAGTTAGTGTTTACCGGTCCAGGTTGAAGAAAATGCTGTTTTTCCATCATTTGAGCTATCGCGGGTGGTACCAGTGGTTGGTTGTTTCCTTCCTATGAAAAAAAACGACAAAACACCTTTTAAACATACAAAAAATATATATAATCGTATATCTTAGCATGCTACTCGGTAATATCATAATAGCGAAAGTTTGTGATGAAGTGTTTGAGACTCTTTCACGTAAGAACTACTGAATGCTTAATGCGAGTTTTTTCTACTCACGGTTGATTGTGAACGCGTGGATTAAAAAATCGGTTTAAAAATCATAAATTAAGCGAAAAATACTTATTGTTTTCAGACAGCTAATTACGAAGTGCGGAACATAGCAAATGTAGCGCAGCGCAGCACAGCTTATGACGTAAAAAAAACTATGCCATTCAAACAAGAATAGGATAAAATATGCGCCATTTTGTGACGTCATTCTGTCAAACTAACTTCACTTTAGTACGGTATGCAAAAGACAAGGAATTATAAAATAAAAAACGAAATTCGTTATAGTATGTATTGTATATAAGCCGAATTTACATTACTAAACTAGTGGCATTATATTAATGTCGCGGCACTAATTTTCATCAACAAATGTATGTGTAAACATCAGGTTTCACATCGCATGAATTAATTTCTCGATACTATCGTCATGAATGACAATATTTCGTAATTTATGATAAATTTTAAATAGAAAGATATTGGAAAATATTAACTCGGCCGCACGTGAATTCTCAGATGGGAATCGAACCCATGACCTTTGGAAATCCGGTCCAATGCTCTTTCCAAAAGTCATGGATTCGATTCCCATCTGAGAATTCACTTGTGGCCGAGTAAATTTTTTTCCAATATTTTTCTATTCATAATTGATCATAAATATAAAAATAGCATTGAAAATTGCAAAAATTAAAAAATCACAAAAAAAATAATTTCGTAATGTAAATTCGACTTTACCAAAGTCCTATCTGTAAAAAAAAATAGTGTTACATCGATTAATTAATACTTTTTCGCAAACGGTACTTTCGTGTATGAAGTTAGCCAACGGCCCGTCCTGGAGTTCAATTTTTTTTCGCTCGTCTCGACGTTTCTACTGATTTTCGTGCGACGTTTGACTTTCCGTATTTACCGTACTTCCGTAATAACGACCTTGCACCTATATACATAGCTTCGCTTTTCGCCTGTAATACCGCCTCCCAACGCGAGCGCGCAAGGGGCAAAGTGAAAAACGAGCTATGTCTACACATGCAAGGTCGCTAATCGCCTGATCGCCGCCCCGTTCGCCTCGCCACCCGCGCGACGAGTGATTCAAAAGTAGAGGTCCTGTTCTTATCTGATAATGGGAAATGTCACACCAAACGTGCGATGCTGCACAGCGCTGCGCAGCTACGCGCGTCCTCACAAACGCAACAGGCCACGCAGAGACCAAGTACCATTTTGATACTACTTGTACGTATTAAATATAGTTACCATAGATCACGCTAGATGGCGTTGTTCATTTCTGTCTCTCGCTATTGGGTTGCTTCTTAGAAAACATGTGTGTCGGAATATTTTAAGTACTGTAATTATCCAATATACCTGTCGTGTACTAAGTGGTTTTTTATTTATTTAAAAGTACACCCTCGAATCGATCTAGATAACCTAGGTTATTCACTACTTATCAGCCACAATAGCGAAGAAACTGAAACGGAACCGAGTTTCCGTTGGATAATCAGCCCTCCGTTCTGACATTTATTGCTTGATGCTTGACAGCCTGTTTGGCGCATGGGTACGATATCCGCCTTCTGTGCAGAGGTCAAGGGTTCGATTCCCGAACAATGCTTACAAATATTTCTATGTGTCTTGGTCTTGATGTTATTATGCTATGTATAAGGATAATAAGATCAAGTCTCGGTAGCTCAGCGGTTAGAGCATTGGACCGGATTTCCAAAGGTCGCTGGTTCGATTCCAGCCTGAGAATTCACTTGTGGCCGAGTTAATTTTTTCCAATATTTTTCTATTTAAAAATTTACCATAAGTATAAAAATAGCATTGAAAAATGCAAAAATTACAAAATCATAAAAAAAAAAAAAAAAAAAAAAAGACGAAGTATTTACAAAGTATTTATGTACGTTAACTAAAAACTCCTTCTGTTTTTGAAGTAGGTTAAAAAATGAGTTAGTTATAATATAATTGTCGTGAGTTTCTATTTTTATTCATAACTTCTATTTTTACCATCCCCCTTTGTGGCCCGCCGGGTGGTCCGCGTGGTCCAGGTTGCATTCCCATGGGTGGGAACGGCTGAAAACATCACAAAGATTAGAATAATACAGAAAATCAGTTTTAATGGTGCTTATGCAAGGTCTATCAACACCTGTAGGTTTCCTTCTGAGGTCAAAACATTATAGAGTACATGGAGGTGCAAGTTGTGTTACATTCGTCTTAACGTCTTATAGTACAGATAAAGGAAAAAATTGCGAACACCGCAAATTTTTTGTTACATCATATAATAAAAAATATTTTAAAAAAAATTTAAACGGAACCCTCGGTGCGCGTGTCTGACTTGCACTTGGGCGGTTTTTTTTAGGTTTTTTTTCACTCATTTCTATGGCAATTCGTTCGGTTTGATCGCACCGGAATGCGCCCAGCAAATTGTCATCATGTCTACGCTTAATTTTTATTACTAAGGTATCCATGACACAAGTTCATAATGAAACTAACCAAGTGCTAGATAATTATTGTTATTCTATGAAATCTGTTATTAAACGAAAAAAAAAACAAAAAACGGGATGAACTTGAAAACAGATCAAGTTATAACGTTTAAATCATTTCAATCGGTTCAGGTGTTCTCGAGTAACCGGTGAACTTCAAATACATTTAAAAAAATATATATACGAGAGCAATAATTAAAAAATCTCCTTTTGTTATTGAAGTAGGTAAAAAAATGAGTTTGTTATTAAATAATTGTCGTGAGTTTCTATTTTTATTCATAACTTCTATTTTTACCATCCCCCTTTGTGGCCCGCCGGGTGGTCCGGGTGGTCCAGGTTGCATTCCCATGGGTGGGAACGGCTGAAAACATCAGAAAGATTATAATAATACCCAAAATCTGTTTTACATGGTGCTTTTGCAAGGTCTATCAACACCTGTAGATTCTCCTTGTGAGGTCAAAACATTGTAGAGTACATGGAGGTGCAAGGTGTGTCACAGTCTTTGTATTTGCATTTCACTCATTGCTATGGTAATTCGTTCGGTTTGATCGCACCGGAAGGCGCTCAGCAAATTGCCATCATGTCAACGCTTGATTTTCATTATTAAGGTATCCATGACACAAGTTCATAATGAAACTAACCAAGTGCTAGATGATGAATGTTATTGTATGAAATCTGTTATTAAAACAAAAAAATAACGGAACCAACTTAAGAACAAATCCGAAGTTATAACGTTTAAATCATTGCAATCGGTTCAGGTGTTCTCGAGTAACCGGTGAACATAACATACATTAAAAAAATATATATATACCGGAGGAATTGAAAATCTTCTTTTGTTTTTGAAATAGGTTAAAAATGAGTTGGTTATTAAATAATTGTCGTGAGTTTCTATTTTTACCATCCCCCTTTGTGGCCCGCCGGATGGTCCGGGTGGTCCAGGTTGCATTCCCATGGGTGGGAACGGCTGAAAACAGCACAAAGATTATAATAATAATCGAAATCTGATTAACATGGTGCTTTTGCAAGGTCTATCAACACCTGTAGACTGTCCTTGTAGGGTCAAAACATTGTAGAGTACCTGGAGGTGCAAGGTGTGTCACAGTCTTTGTATTTGCATTTCACTCTTTGTTATGGTAATTCGTTCGGTTTGATCGCACCGGAAGGCGCTCAGCAAATTGCCATCATGTCTACGCTTAATTTTTATTACTTGTTATTGTATTGTTGTATGTCTCTTACTTATAACAAGTTCATAATGAAACCAAGTGCTAGATAGTTATGTATGAAATCTGTTATTAACTGCGTAAAGCAGTCGTATTCATTTGACAGTTCATATCGATCGGCTGCAATTTGTATGGATTGACATACATATGATACAATATGAACTGTCAAATGGATACGATTGACTTTACACAATCGCCTAGTTGATTAAAGGTGCCCTATGCATTTTCTCGAATTTCCACGCGAACGAAGTCGCGGGCGAAAACTAGTTATAATTATAGTTTTAGAATGTACTCATCAATTAATATAAAAACCATATTATCATAATATTGTCACACTTGTTGCCACACTTGAATATGGCGACCGTACAATCACCATTTAGAACGAGACACAATATAATTTTTATTGTTATTATAACTTATAATATGTCTGCTTGCCAATACAGGGGATATTTAGATGGCTACAGTGTAAAAATAATTTAAAAAAAATTAGAAGTTAACTTTCGTCGTATTTATGTGAACCTAGTACTTTAGTGACTTATTACGAAGAGAAAATTAATCCTGGTACTTTAGTGACGTAATACGACAAAGAAAAAATGGTAGGCTACGAGGTCGTGTTTATCCTCGTTGTCATACTGGTATGTAACAAACTAGTGTGACCACAAGCAAACAACGCAATGTGTGTGCAAAGGTGCAATACTGTCTTTGTATTTGTATTTCACTAATTTCTATGGTAATTCGTTCGGTTTTATTGCACCGGAAGCCGCTCAGCAGATTGCCATCATGTCAACGCTTGATTGTTATTATTAAGGTATCCTTGACACAAGTTCTTAGTGAATCTCACTTTGTGGTTAATAATTGGTGTGAATGTATGAATATTACTATTAAAAGAAAATAAAAAATGTGTTATTAAATAATTGCTGCGAATTCCTATTTTTTATTTTATCTTCACGTTTTTACCATCCCTCTCTGTAGCCCGCCGGATGGTCCATGAGGCCCGCCGGGTGGTCCAGGTGGGAACTGCTGGAAACATCACAGAGATTATATTGAGTAATAATCTAAAATGATTAAATTTATAAGTATTGTGCTTGTTTGCACTGTCTAACAACTACTGTAGAACCTCCTTGTGCGGTCAAACTTAACATAGTCAATATTTGGAGTAGGTACACAGCTAAGGAGTTTGTTACGGCGTGTAAACTACTGCTAGCGCCATCTGTTGGCTGGCGGCGAAAACGACCACTAGTATGAAGCTTGCATCGATCGCGACTAGTGTGAAGCCAGCAGCGACGGGCATTCATTCTCACCACTCAAATCTTAATCGTTATACTAAGCGTTAATCTTTCTTAAAATTAATTATGGTATTCAGTTTGAAAATATACGTTATTTTGTCAACTATAAATATACAAGTCATTGAAGTACAACAATCTTCTCTAAAGCAGAATAGACGAAAGCACCAACAGAGCTGTTTGTTTATTTCTCGATTGTTATATTTTATAAGTACCTACTTACATTTGGGTTCCCTTGAGGACCACCCATAGGATCTGGATATTGCTGATCATAATTAATCTGAAAAACAAGCAATAGTAGTGTAGTAAATATTTTGCCTATATATTAATTATAGGGGGACCCCTAGGGGATCGCCATTAGACGGTAGAGAGAGACACTATTTATTGACTTTCATTATTTAAACATACGGAGAAAAAAACAGGATTTTGACTATATATTCATTACAAATAACAAAAAAAACAAAAAATAAAACGCGCACATGAAAAACGGTCAATCAGTGCGATTGCGTAAAGTCAATCGTATTCATTTGACAGTTCATATTGTATCGTACGTATCGTATGTCATCCCATACAAATAGCTGCCGATTGAATACGATATGAACTGTCAAATGAATACGATTACCTTACGCAATCGCACCCCAGGTCCCTGCCTCAGTTTGTTTTGCCGCTGCACCAGAATTGTAGCAGCAACGCTGGTATTCTAGCAAGGCCGGTTTGCACGCGGTGTACCCGTATAAAATAAAGAAATGACTACATAAAACACATAAAAAGACAAATACATACAACATTCAGTAAAGACAAAACAAGACAAGGAGTTCAAACAAAACAAGGAGTTCCCGGCAAAATTTTCGTAAGACAAGAGAAGACGCAAAACAAGAAACAACCACCCATTTCTTCAATGCCTTTATAATTTTTTGACTCTTAAATAAACAACCCTTTTTCTTATGCAGGAAGATTTTTCTTTCTTTTGCGGTTAGGGGTTCGCGGTCGTCTGGGATCTTCAACTGGGGTACGTGGGGCAATAATTTTGAGTGAGTCATTAGAAAAGTCAACATTTCTTATGCGACCCGCTAAAGAATGGAACGCGGTGCCTGCTAATATGTTCCCCCATTCCTACAACCTTGGTCCATTCAAGGCGAGAATGAATAGGCATTTCCTGGGAAAGCATGCAACACTTTAGACCGATGGTGGGAAAATGCCTGCCCAGTTATTATAAAAAAAGTAAAAAAAAAAGGAAAAGTTTTTAGTCACAAAACAGCCAATAGCACTGGCAATTGAGAATCGGTGCCAAAACAAAAGAATGTAGTTAGAATACTTTTTCGTTGTTTGGCACATTATTTAGACTCCATTGTTTGTTTTTCGCTTTTGTGAAACGAAAAATAGTGGATTATGGAGTTGCTCGACCAAAAAGTTCTCATATTGTGTCGTTGTTTCTTTACTCTGGTTGAAATTATTTAACGCTACTTACTATATTGTGCAATATTTTTTAAACTCGTAATTGAAAACTTGAGACACGTTAAATTATATTGCGCAAATTCGATATATTGCGCAATAAAATGGAACGTCTAGGCTCGCCTTCAGAATTGCCACAGATGGGTGACCAAAAATTAACTATCTCGAGTTCCTCCGAGCTTCGGGATACAGTTTAATATCCAGTTAAATCCTCGGCTGGTACGTTAATATTCGGCTGAAGCCGCCATCTGCTTTTTCAGTCCCACCAATCCGTATCAGATGAACCACTACAAAAGTAGTTGTCGTTAATGCATTCTTATCTGTTCCCATTTAAGTGAAAAGTAAAACTACACTTACGTTTGGATTCCTTTGTGCTGCCGACATATCTTGGTAATATTGATCAGGACTTTCCTGCAAAATCCATTTTTTTATGAACAACGTGGAGACTTAGCCATCATGATACCTGATGTTAAGTATTTTATTTTGTTATATTAGTCGTTTTATGTCATCTGTTTAGTCACCGCTAATACTAAAAACCTTTTTGTGTCAATAAAATATTTCTCTCTCTCTCTCCAAAAAAAAATATTGGCAATTACTGTATCTTAGCTACAGTCTTCTTTATGGTATTGCTCTAGTTCAAATCCAAAAACATGCTTTACCTCCATACCTCTGTCCAGAATTACAAAGAAGAGTTTATTATTACCGGTTGCATTGGATATCCGTTTGGTGGGCCCATGTTGGAATAATCGGGCCCGGACCCTGGCTGAAAAATATAAAGTTTTATAAAACATTGTTTCTAATACTGAACAAAGCTTATTTTTTTTTTTTTTATTGAGGGGAATGCATTTACGCATACCGAACGGTTATGCTGGACTCACCTAGAATACCGGACTCAAGAGTGCGGCACCCTATCCCTCGCCTTCCCCCGATACCCCGCCGAGCCTACCAAGCTCGGCTCGGTACGGGATAGGATCGAACCAACCCCCATCCCCCCGCCGAGCTCGAAAGCTGGGCAGGAATACTGAGCAACCCTGCCCTATAAAACATTGTTTCTAATACTGAGCAACCCTGCCCTATTCGTGCGTATGCTATAAGCGGCCGTAGCATGACCGGCTTTTACCGACACTCTTATCTCGATAAGACAGCATCATGTGCCATATCATAACGCGTGATAAAGCAATGTTTATATTGAAGGTGTATGTTTTTTTCTCATCAGAAATTTCCTCTATTGCAGAGAGTGTTACGATGTATATACTTTCTATACTGATATTATAAAGAGGGAAAATTTTGTTGTTTGTTTGTTTGCATCCGAAACTAGTAAACGGATTTGGTTTTTTTTTTATGAACAAGAGTTGAGTGACGGTGAGTCTCTTAGCCTTCATCAAGATGTTAAGTATTGATAAGGCTGAAAATGGAAGCGAGCCTCTCCCGGAATCCTCAGCCACTGAGGAACTGACTATCTTATCTCAAACTGCCGGAACACAACAATACTGATTTAAAATGAATGTAGTAGGTAGGCTTTTAAGTACAGTAAAGATTTTTAGGGGGCGTTTTTTTTATAGTAATATATTTAACGTTATTAGGTATTCATATGAATAAGATTTTTTTTTTAACCTTATTCCTTTTCGAAAAAAACGTTTCCAAAAACACTTTACTAGCCAACGGAAAAGTTCTGCGATTATATGTGAATATAGCTAATGCATAAAAAATAAGCTGTTTTACCATTGGATAATCTGGTGGTAGATGTTCCGGATACTGTTGGCAAATTATAATATTGGGTTATACAGCGTGCATAGAGACAGCTATACTCGGCGTTTCCCTGCGTGATTGAATTAGAAATAAGGAGATCCGTAGGAGAACCAAAGTAACCGAAATAAAACAACTTTTGCGGATTTTAAGTGCACCTTTTCAGCACCGTGGTCACGGGATGACTAGCTACTTATAGGTCTAAGGTAGACTAATAAGTAGCTAGTCAACCCAAAATGTTTTTTTTTTTATTTCGTTCGGATGAAAAGGTGCCGAAACGTCGAGAAACCAAAAAACCCTCAAAAAAACAAAAATATAGTACTAAATATGTTTCGGGTAAAATCCGTAAAAGTATGAGTGCGCGAAGAAACTTAAGATGTGCAAAGTAACCGACATAGTTCGAAGGATTGCTCAGTTGAAGTGGCCGTGGGCGAGACATAGCGAGAAGAACCGATGGCCGTTGAGGCGGAAAGGTTCAGCAGGGTTAGCACGAATAACTATCGAAATAGTATCGAGTAAGTATCGAGCACGTAATGTCAAAAAATGTATAGGAAAATGTAGTTCCGTTTACGTCTACACAACAAACAAACACAAATCTACAATCTTGAAACATATTTAATATAAGAGGAAATTTTCTCCATGATATTTACAAATTATAGAGTTATTGTACAAGTGCATGACAGTCACAAAACCTACAGAACCGATTAGGATGAAATTTGGCACACAGATAGTAGATAGCCTGGATTAAAACAAAGGCTACTTTTTATCCCGATATTCCCACGGGAACCGGATCCACACGGGTGAAACCGCGGGCGGAAGATAGTTTATATAAGTTTAAGAAATCATTTTTTTTTTTTATTAAAGTCTGATAAAAAAATTACTTACCATAGGTCCATTAGACCGAGAGTATAGCGAAGGGTTTCTCTTCGGGATCGGGGTTTCTGAATCGGGATCGGGGTATTCGGGAAACTCTCTCTCCTGAAAGTTCTTTATTTTATCATTAACGGGAACACGCTTAGCCTAAATTAGTAATGATAGTTTTATTTAACATTTAACAGTTTAATTTGCATAATATAATATAGAATCATAAGAATATTCATATTGCCACTAAAGGGAAAGTATCTATATACTTAATTCAGGTTCGCAAAATTTGTGACGACTCGATAGGGACTTTGGCGCGTAGTACGCGGCCGAGTAAGGTATCAAATTAAAGGTACTCGAGTCTATTTGTTCCGAAAACTATAAAATATATAAAATGTTAAACGTGATGATCACAAACTGCAATTAAAGATTTTCGCATAATTTGGAATTTTTCGGCGATCGACGAACCCGAGTATCGGGTTGTAACCGCCCTAGTCTACAACATTAAAGATATTTTTTTATGAACAAGAGTAACAATTATAAACAAGGGAAACGGGGCCCAATGCGAAATTTATTATGTAGTAAATATTATATAATTACAGCTTGACGTTTCGGCTGTGTTGCTACAGCCGTGGTTACAAGCAGACTGACGGTGCGCGGCGTCGTCTGTTTGGGCGGGCTTGGAGATTTTAGGGCCACCCTCAAATTGTCACTTTTTTGTTTTTATCATCGTTATGGATGTAATTATGGCACACAACACTCGCAATATCGGGGTTTGATTTAAGCGGTAAAACTCGCGGCTTACACTTGTCAATCACTGGATTCCACGCTGATGATAATTTAAACCCGTCTTCCTGTTTGAAATTTTTATACTTCTTGATTTCAATCGCTTCTCGTACCATCCTAGTATGATAATGACGATCGGTGAAGAGGATTTTCGGATCATGTAACTCCATCCAATGATTAACTCCAGCTTCTAGAAGATGTTCAGCTACCGCGGACTTACTCGTCTGTCGATTTTTAACAGCTGTGATATGTTCTTTGATACGTTCTGCAATGGTCTGCTTTGTTTGTCCAATGTATGAACTACCACAGCTACTATCGATTTTATATACACCCGGAGTCTAAAAAGGTATTACGTACTTTGGCGATCGCAGTTGCTTAGATATTTGACATAACGGAGTATATACAGTCTTGATTGAGAATTTTCTGAGCACTGTTCCAATTTTATCCGTTACGCCCTTGATATAAGGCAAAATTGCTGCCTGACGACTCACATCCGGATATTGTGCCCTTTCCTTTTGCCTATTGCATCGCTGCGTATCCGTTTCGTTTTAGTACCTCCTGAACATGAGCAACATGTGCCGTGTGGTGACGACCTAAGAATACAAGTTTCGCCACTCCCTTACATGCCTGGGATGTCGTAAGAGTCGACTAAGAGGCTCGACGCATTGAACACCTGTGCGAAAGAAGGAACACTTGAAACAAACCCTCTACCAACCCGTCTGGCCAGCGTGATAGCAGTAGGCTAATAGCCTCCTATGAACGCCACAATAGGCGTGAGCTAGGAGAGGCTTATGTCCAGCAGTGGACGTCCACAGGCTGATGATGGAACATGAGCAAGCTCCAACTGAAGATGTTCAGGGTTACACAAATTATGAGCTCTGTTAGTCAACGACGTCATCACGGATTGAAGTTGCCGAGGATGATGGTGAAATGTGGCGTGTAAGTATCTATCTGTGTGTGTAGGTTTCCGGTAAACAGAGTGAGATAAAGTAACGTCGTGTTTTACCCTGATCGGCACGTCAAGAAAAGCCAAGGCTCTGTTGTTTTCTGTTATATGTGTTACATATTGTTCGACTTCCTGCTGACCGTCCGTGGACTACACAGAAAATATCATCCACGTACCTCTTCCATAGTTTGACAGTTTGGGGTCCAGTAGCTAATGCTATGTCTTCAAAGTGCTCCATCCAGATATTTGCAATGACTGACGCGAGAGGACTACTCATTTCAACTCCCAATGGAGTCTCCAGATCAATATCTGGAGGTAAAACTGATCTCAGAACAAGATTTAATTTCCGTCTAAACAATTTTCAATCAGAACAATATATTCCTCCGGTAGCTCACTATCGTAAAGTTTACCCTTAATAACCTCACAGCCTCAAAGCAATCCTTGAGCGGGGCATTAGTAATGAGTGAGTGCCCGTCGAAACTCACCATAATATCTCCGGGTTCCACCTTAATGCTCCCTCTACTTGTGACCACGGCTGTAGCAACACATCCGAAACGTCAAGCTGTAAGTACATATGTACTACATAATAAATGTTGCGTTGAGCCCCGTTATTCTTGTTTATAATTATAATTGAACGCGAAAGTCTAAAATCTTAACATTGTTGTTATGGCGTCAGACTTAGATAGATGGTGGAAGCTAGCCAGGCGGACCAAGACAATAACAAGACCACCAATCAAAAGATAAATCTTGCTGAAAAAAGATTACATTTTGATTTTGAAAACAATTGAAACTGCATTCTAAGTTTATTTCTGTTTTCATTAAAATGAAGTCTTCTTTCAATATTTTTTTCTATCTTCAATATTTATGATACTATTCTCCCCATGTGGCATAACCGTGGGACGCCGTATTTTGTTCACACCTTGTCTAGAAGTTCCATTATGCCGTGGGACGAACAGTATAATGTGTTTACACCATAGATTTATCATTGGTCTTTTACCTTTTACTTCAACCAACACTTGGTTGCAAGGAATTATTGTTGATGCCGTATGCCGTTGTCACAGTAGACTGTACCGTTTAATGCAGAGTAAAACGGCCAAGAGCTAAATGTATACCACCAAATACCGACCAATAATAAATCTATGGTTTACACCTTGTATAAGGAATTCGTTGCGCCTGCCTGTGTGCCTACCGTCATCTGTTAGAAGCCATCATGTCATAAGAACGTTTTGTTTGCGTTTTGTTTTTATTGAAATTGTCACATTTTGACACACTTCACACTTTGGAGGCGATGATTGAGCAAGACGTCACAAAACTTCCGTCAAAAAACAAGCTTACTTTAAGAGATTCGTAGTACGAAATAGCATGGTAAGATTGAAACAATACTGCGATAAGAGATGGCCCCCAGTTCTTCTTGTCGGTTAAAAATTCTTCAACGGATGGTCTCTTTGTTTTTTGATTAAATTGTAGATTAGGTATACCTCTGCTTCATCCTCCAGTAGCGGAAATGATCGGTCTAATTCTGGACTCTGGAAGAAAAGTTAATTTTTATTTTAGTTTATTTGTTTAGCTTTATTAGGAACTCGTACTACAATACCTAGGTTAATAAACAAACATTATAAATATTTTAATACATACACTTTTTTTGTAAACTTTTACAACGTTATTTTAATTTTTAAATTTACTCAAAACCATGATCAGCTTTTTGTGTAGCAAGAACCCTGTAATTGTAAAAAAGCAGCTTTTTCATAATATTAATTAGGACTCTGCTATAATTTAGGAAAAAGCTGGTTTTGATGCAGATTCAGGGGTTCTTTTAAACATAAAGTTGTACGAAATAATGAGTTATACTATAGTTCTGAGAATACAAAAAAAACTTGTTTAGATATAGTCAACAGCAAAAAAACCACCCTTATAACGAGTGTCATCATAACATTTGCTCATGGAGTCATCAGCAAAGATAATAAGCACAATAGATTACCTTTGCCATCAACTCTTTAGTGATTTGCTCCACTTCGTCCCGACTCGCCCCAAAGCTTTCCTGAGAACGAAAAATAAGTTTGCGCACCTCATTACTAGATGGCGTTAACTGTCTGCAAATTTACGCTTTTTTTTTAATCATGTCTTTTTTATTTATTGGTGGCAAAGAATATATACACTTATGTGGTGGTGGGTCATTGTCAATTTTTTTAATGATGAACAGCAGCCCTGATTTTTGAAGAACGAAAATTTATTTTGAAACGGTTCTATTTTCACTGTAGTCTTTACATAAGCTTCTATCACATAGAATATTTTCAGTTTTTTCTCTATGCAAACTTTGGAGATAAGGGGGCGGAACGGTTTTTTTTTTTAATTTTCATCAAATGTCGAATGCATGCAACTATGCGGTCTAAAGAATAAGGAAAAAAAGACGGGTTGCACTCCGGGAGTGCCGGCAGAAGTGAAAACTTGATTATTAACGTTGAGCATGTTTGATATTTTGGAATGGTTAGGGAATAATTTTGCATATTATTATTAATAAATTATTATTAATAAATAATAATAATAATAATAATAATAATAATAATAATAATAATAATAATAATAATAATAATAATAATAATAATAATAATAATAATAATAATAATAATAATAATAATAATAATAATAATAATAATAATAATAATAATAATAATAATAATAATAATAATAATAATAATAATAATAATAATAATAATAATAATAATAATAATAATAATAATAATAATAATAATAATAAATAATAATAATAATAATAATAATAATAATAATAATAATAATAATAATAATAATAATAATAATAATAATAATAATAATAATAATAATAATAATAATAATAATAATAATAATAATAATAATAATAATAATAATAATAATAATAATAATAATAATAATAATAATAATAATAATAATAATAATAATAATAATAATAATAATAATAATAATAATAATAATAATAATAATAATAATAATAATAATAATAATAATAATAATAATAATAATAATAATAATAATAATAATAATAATAATAATAATAATAATAATAATAATAATAATAATAATAATAATAATAATAATAATAATAATAATAATAATAATAATAATAATAATAATAATAATAATAATAATAATAATAATAATAATAATAATAATAATAATAATAATAATAATAATAATAATAATAATAATAATAATAATAATAATAATAATAATAATAATAATAATAATAATAATAATAATAATAATAATAATAATAATAATAATAATAATAATAATAATAATAATAATAATAATAATAATAATAATATAATAATAATAATAATAATAATAATAATAATAATAATAATAATAATAATAATAATAATAATAATAATAATAATAATAATAATAATAATAATAATAATAATAATAATAATAATAATAATAATAATAATAATAATAAATAATAATAATAATAATAATAATAATAATAATAATAATAATAATAATAATAATATATTAATAATAATAATAATAATAATAATAATAATAATAATAATAATAATAATAATAATAATAATAATAATAATAATAATAATAATAATAATAATAATAATAATAATAATAATAATAATAATAATAATAATAATAATAATAATAATAATATAATAATAATAATAATAATAATAATAATAATAATAATAATAATAATAATAATAATAATAATAATAATAATAATAATAATAATAATAATAATAATAATAATAATAATAATAATAATAATAATAATAATAATAATAATAATAATAACTAATAATAATAATATAATAATAATAATAATAATAATAATAATAAATAATAATAATAATAATAATAATAATAATAATAATAATAATAATAATAATAATAATAATAATAATAATAATAATAATAATAATAATAATAATAATAATAATAATAATAATAATAATAATAATAATAATAATAATAATAATAATAATAATAATAATAATAATAATAATAATAATAATAATAATAATAATAATAATAATAATAATAATAATAATAATAATAATAATAATAATAATAATAATAATAATAATAATAATAATAATAATAATAATAATAATAATAATAATAATAATAATAATAATAATAATAATAATAATAATAATAATATAATAATAATAATAATAATAATAATAATAATAATAATAATAATAATAATAATAATAATAATAATAATAATAATAATAATAATAATAATAATAATAATAATAATAATAATAATAATAATAATAATAATAATAATAATAATAATAATATAATAATAATAATAATAATAATAATAATAATAATAATAATAATAATAATAATAATAATAATAATAATAATAATAATAATAATAATAATAATAATAATCATAATAATAATAATTAATAATAATAACAATAATTAATAATAATAATTAATAATAATTAATAATAATAATAATAATAATAATAATAATAATAATAATAATAATAATAATAATAATAATAATAATAATAATAATAATAATAATGATAATGATAATAATAATAATAATAATAATAATAATAATAATAAATAATAATAATAATAAACAAATTTATTAAATTTATTAAAAGCCTAAACGAAACAGTAGGCCCAGGCATACATTTTCGCCGCGCCGTAGAGAGGGGATAGCTGTCTACTCTCCATCCGTCCTACGCTTTTTCGATCAGGTCACGTGTCCTGACGCGAGTTTAAGATTTTATACCCATTACAGAAAAAGTGCTCAACGCCGCTAAAGAAGTTTTCACTTCAAAATGAGAATGTGAAAGCAACGCTATTTCACATGACACCCCACATGCCCTAGTAACCCCTCTTTCAGTCCCTGTTGCAAAAATGTATACTTATATTATTATTTCTCTCTTATTCAAGCAATTCGGCAAACGTCATCTAAAAGTTTCCAAGTTTAAAGTACAAAGCATTTGAGATATCCAGGAGCAGCTGTGACATTCCTTTTTACATTTTGCTAGGAAACCTTTATTTTACCTTTACTTTACCGGATTAATCTTAACAAAAGACTATCGAAATTACTCATTGGTTTTTGCATGCAATGAGTCCGTATGTAGAGCGTTAATTTTCACATAAAAGTCCATGCATAAGGTACGTTAGTAATAGTTAGTATTTTTTGCTTATGGTGTGTTTATGCTTACCGGGTCTTTCCACGATTCTTTTTCCAACCACGGTTTTTTGTAATCGGATCCAGAAGCCTTAAATATAATATAGATAAATATTACGTAAAATGTTTATATCAAACAATATGCAACTTATTTCACTGGAAAAAGCATTAATAATTTTAATAGAGAACAATTTGACATGAAATAGAAATAAGTTAAAATTATATTTGATGCCGAATGGCGCGTTCAGCCTACGATTGTGATATCATAAAGATATTAAGTTTCCTTCAGGCTCTTCCCTATGGGTGCGCTTCGAGGAACTATTTAGGTGCGCTTCGTTATGTACGCTTCGAGAAATACCTCGCGATTTCGATTGTGACGGCTAATGTATTATCTAGAGCTCCCGTGCTTCAGGAGATACGTCAAGTCGTTGGTCCTGACTGAATATGCAGTCGTTAACACCCACCAATTATTATTAGGATTAAGTTAGGATTGCATAGAGAGATGGCCCCCATTGAATTTTATAACGTAAATAATATCATTGTATGCCCATTCTTTTTTGTCCTATATTATACTCTTATTCTATTCTATTCTTAAATAAATGGGATCCAATGCGACCACGGCATCTCAATCTCGGCAGTCGACCAAAATGACAGAAATATAAAATACACAGAAACCGGTACCGTACCACTCTACCACGGAAGTCGGAGCATCCAGCAGTTAAAATACTTACTGATGAAATTTGGTCATCAGATCGTAGAGACTTTAATGATGGGGGAAGCGGCGGTGGAGCTCCTCCCTAAAAAGAGAAGAATAAAAGACATTTTGTATGCGAATCTGTACAGCGCCTCTGGTGGGCAGAACTACAGATTCTCATAAAAAATGATTCCCGTTTACAGTACAGTAAACGGGGAGAAAAACCCATGGTAGGCCCGCGGTCGCCAGTTAGATTTACCCTGCGGAACTACGTTTCCTATACATTTTCTAACAGTACGATACACCGATAGGTACGAATAGAAAGACGTAGTTGTTCGTGTTAGAGATATAGCATTTCCATGCGGAATATTCCTATTCCAACAATAAAAAAAATACTTACTCTAGGAATTAATTCATCCGATCGAGAATATAGAGATTTAAGTGGCGATGGCGGTGGAGCCCGTTCCTATAAAAAAGACATTTATATTTATTGACAATAATAACAATAGAAAACCTTTAGAACGCCAGTTTAAAATATAATACTTAGATCTTTTGTAGCGTCAAACTGTAAATAAGTAAAAAACATCTAGCAGTTCAACTAATAACCAGGCTATGTTATGTATTTCATGTTTTTTTTTACTGGTAACTTATTTTCGTAAAGAAACACCGAAGTTTTTTATCCGTCTCCTCATGAATTCTTGCCAAAATAAGTCATAACATTTTAGAAAATTTAATTAATTTTACCTTAATTTCTTTCGCCTTCGGTCCCTTCGTCGTTGTTTGCCAAGGCGGTGGGTAGTATTTGCCTGCTTTTATACTCTGTAATTGAAATACTTTTAAGTAAAACTTAGTTTATTTTGTTGTTAGTTATACCTATAACTTTAAAAAAAAAATTGTGTTATTTGTTAGTGTTAGATAAGGTTCGAGGTGGGCGCTAATAACTGCGACACAGTCCTAGACTAATATAGTTATTGACGTAAATTATGTTCTGTATGTATATAAAGCACAAATAAATAAATAAAAATAAAAAAAATATATATTACTATCTGTATGATATATAGAGGCTATGCAGCTCCAGTCGGAACTGTATTCACTGCAACCTACTCGTAAAAGATCTATTGTAACTCGTCACCTAGTCGAAACGTTGGTGGCAGGACTTGTTCTAACCCCCGGTTCCTAGAATCAATTCGATTTGGCTAATTAAGTACTTCCCATAGAATAAATGTCAAAATTTTACTGTCCGCAGCAAAAGTAAAAATTTTACTGTCCCCAGAATATGGGGAATTGGTAAGGGACATAAGAAACAGAGAAAAGAATTTGTATATAATATATATATATAATCCCGCGCGCATCTCTCGCGATTCGGCCATTATAACCACACGGTTTGTATGGCCATGGGCGGTGGTGGGTTATGCCGCAGCAAAACGATCCGAGGGCTGGTTATCTAACGAAAACTCGGTTTGGTTTCAGTTTCGTCACTGTCGTGGCTGTCACACAGTATGAAGATGTGACAGTAACGACAGCGCCGAAACTGGTTGCTAAAATACTCAACCTGGCCCTCCACAAAATTATGTTGGACACCCCTGGTGTACATACATAACTAATATGACTATATTGTAGGGTAATTTTTAGAACATATGATATTTAATTTATGTATATAGGTAAGTACTTACATTAACTCTGTCTATAGCCATAGTTAATGCTTCACGGCCTGTTATCTTTAATAAAAATATCAATATTAAATGAAGCAAAAAATTTAGATGTTCTTCATACTTTAACCTATTAAATTTTTATGTGATACATATTAAACAAGAAAATAAACTAGAAAAAAGAATCTAGTCTCATGTAGCCCTGACGTGTCCTCATAGGTCTATGTAGCATTTGGTTAGTGCATTGGGTGAGATTGCCAAACTTTGGAACTGAATTTCATGCAAATAAATATCAAAGGTTAACAAAAATAACTCACAAACCCATCTGTTTTTCCTGATCTTAACATATCTTGTCTCTCTTTAAATGTCTGAAAAGTAATAAAGCAATCTAGACTTTATGTAGGATAAGTACAGACCGTTCACCGTAAGATGACCCTGCCATTTACAACTGTCCTAGTCTTATAACTGTATATTAGGAATTTGAAAATATGCAAGTAAAACATATTATTATGTGGTGGGTACATACAAATTTAGATAATGGGGTTAAAGGGTCCATATTGTTGGCACCGGTAGGCAAAGCTGCCAATTCTCAAGGCAGGGGACATCTTATGGTGAACGGTCTGTAAGTACCTACATTGGCAGGTACAATCGGGGAACTTCCCGGTTCGCAAAAAACATTAGAGATTTTTTGCGAAACGTTTTCTCGGAAAGTACTAAGGTTAAAAAAATGATTAATTATCAAAAAAAACTATGAATGTTCTATTATTTGTGATATAAACGTTTTCTGTATACCTATTACTTTTTTAAATAAAGCTACCCACAAAATCTCAACTGGTCAAGCGGGAAATTCCCCGAATGTACAATCACGGGGCCACTTGCCGAGCAAAATCCCTTGGACGGGACCATCCGTGGGTGACGTTGTAAACATATGGATACGGCGACCGTCCAAAACGAACGACCGCTAAAATCGCCTAAAGGATGACTACACCGTGCACCGCCGGCCGCCGTGCACACGCTACAGCTACTCCGTGCCGGGCCCGAGCCGAGCCCGAGACGAGGTTTCGCCGTTGCACCTTTGCTCAGCCACCGCTCGGTTGGCCCACTGTGTAGTGTAGTATGAGCTTGTCCATGACGAGTTTAAAAAAGTGTCCCTATTTTTAGAATACTTAACATTATTTTTTCTCATGATCATGATATCTGAAAATATTTCAGATATCATGGTGGAATAATTTTGTCATAATAAATCTACATATTTTAATTTAGATTTCTTACTATTTCAAGTATTTTAGGGTAATTTATTTATTTAAATAAAAAAGTAATCCATCAAGGAACCCAAATAGGCGCTGTCCATGATTGATATTTTATGTTATTTTAATTGGTTAGGTACAGTACATCATGTTCTTTACGATAAAGCTATTTACAATCTTAAAACAATGCAATATATATTGAATGATTGCAAATATATAAAAATAATTATCAAAGCTTGTCCCTAATTTTAGCATTTCCCTGACATGTCAGTTTTGTTATCGACTTTTCTCTGCAATAATATTTCTATTCGTCTTGATTTTTAATAGTTTGCAACACCTATGATGAGCCCCTTTTTTTGTTTTGTGTGAGGGGGAATCCAGTCTTTACAGATTCCTGCCTTGAGGATATGCTGGGGTCACCTAGCATACCCGTCCTGGTAAAGACCTAGGAACAAGCACACTATCTACTACGTCGAGCCTAATAGCCTAATAGGCTCGGCGGGGTTACGAGGTAGGACGCACCCGCCCCCGATCCTCCACCAGGGCAAAGGCCGGATGGGAGATCGGGACCCCCCAGTCAGTCTCGAAAGACAGACCGGAGGACCGGGAGGGGGGGGCACTACTAGCTAAACCCCTCACTGCTTGCCTTCTTACTGCCACAGCACAGGTCATGGGGGACCAGGTTAGTACGCAACCACCTATGATGAGGCCTATCCGTCGGCCAAAGATTCGCAAATTGGGACGTGCAAACACTCAGCATTTAGGTAGTGTCAAAATTAATGCCATGTAAGTTACCAAGTTTTCTATTTTTGCCTTTATCTTGTATGTTAGTGAATTTGTAGAAGTAAAAAACATTTTATAAAAAAAATCAAACCGACTTCTAAAAGTAAAAAATAAAACTTTTGGAGTCGGTGCCAGCCAAAGCATTCTACATTGCACTTCTATTAACTATTTTTTTTTTGCCTTAGCTAACTAGCACCGACTCCAAAAGTTTTATTTTTTACTTTTTGAAGTCGGTTTGATTTTTTTTATAAAATGTTTTTATTTCAGATTTTTTTGTTACATTATGTGCCGTTACTTACACTAAAAATCAGCCCATACACAACAATGATATCATCTAGGTATACGACTACTTGCCAAAAGGTGATTGATATTTTTCAGGATTATGAAAAAACTACTAGCCAGATCTTCGTAAAAATTATATGGGACCACACATAAACCATTTTCTTCCAGATAAAAAAATAATTTTAAAAATCTGTTAACAACTGGCGAAGTTATGGTGGAACATACATAAAAAAAAATAAAAAATACAGTCGACTTGATAACCTCCTCCTTTTTTGAAGTCGGTTAAAAAGCCAATTTGTCAAGGAGTTTTCGCTGCAAAATGCGTTAAGCATTTTAAAATATTACTATTTTTTTTTTATTACGCCTCGTGTGCGAATACTAATATTACTTCACTTCAGTTTTGTTACTATTTCGATAGTAACTTTTTTTTTTTTTTTTTTTTAATCTTTATTTAATGAGCTTGATCACTGAGTGAACATGTCGCTCAATTACATTTTCTTAAATCTAAGTAACAAAATAATCTTATGATCTACTTTCACAACAAATTTTAACAATCTTATATATATTTTTTGCATTGTCAGATAAAGGATCTGTTAGGATAATATTACAATAGCCGATCGTATTTAATTTACTTCCAAAGTACAATTTTCTAATGTCCTCGTTTCGGGTACATTCCACCATCACATGATATGTGTCTTCAGGAACGTCACACCTTGCGCAGTTAGGGGACGGAATCTTTCTCATCATGAATGCAAATTTGTTCAGTGGAATGTGGCCGGAACGAAGTCGTAATGCCATAACAACTATGCTTCTGCTAAGCGAACAATCAATCCACGGGGAAGATTGAGGATGTGGTTGGATAGTTTTATACCATATACCCTTTTCTGTAGACCTTTTATCAAAATATTCTCGCCACAATTCATAACATCGTGCCCTAACAGAGTGCATGTATTCAGAATGGTAAGGATCAACAAAAAAGGGTATGCCATCCGCACAAGCATGTTTAGCTAGTATATCGACATCTTCATTCCCCGATAGTCCTATGTGAGATGGGATCCATTGTAGCACTACCATTTTATTATTCGTCCTGAGATCGCGAATAGTTTTCAAAATATCGTAGGCAATCGGTAGACCTCGACGGTTCGTCGAGGTACATCGAGCCAAATGTTGCAGCGAACTTTTAGAGTCTGTTAAAATAACAAATTTATCATAGCCCAAGGTACTAATGTATGATAGTGCTTCCGCAATTGCTATAAGTTCGGCGTGCATAATTGAAATACTCGCTTCGATGCGAAATTTGATTGAACATGAACTGGTAGTGTCTAAGAATGCTGCTCCTATCCCATCGCTCTGTTTTGAACCGTCGGTGTAAATCGGCCAGAAACTTTTATAATTACTATTAAGATATTCTGAGCATAAGGCTCTTAACTTACTTGCACTATAATTACTTTTAGGTTTTAGAATTGATGGTATTTTGTCTTTAACAGTATCCTCTAAACTGATATTACTTAACCAAGTATCAAAAGAGAACATTTCCAGTTGTTTGCTGCTATTAATAGGATTCAATTTTAAGTGGTCATGTGCTAGAACCAGTACTGGAGTTTTCCTCTTCCATAAGTTAGAATGACAATGATTATTTAATGTCTCCAATAAGTTAACAGTAGGATTGTCCGCAAAAGATTTTGATTTCAACCAAAATTTCGCTCCTAAATACCACCTTCGTATTTCTAACGGATAAAGGCACATTTCACTTTCCATGGCGTGGATGGGGGTACTTTTTATAAAACCACCGATAATCCGCATCGCCTTATTTTGGACTTTATCTAATTTACCTAGGTGAGTTTTACAACATGAGTCATACAAAAAACATCCGTAATCTAATCGACTTCTTATAGTTGCCACATATAATCTTCTCAAATGTTTTGGGTGAACCCCCCATCCAGACCCTGCCAAAACTTTAAAAGCATTTAGATATTTCAAAGTGTTATGTAGTAGTTCATTTACATGTTTCGTCCATCTGAGAGACCTGTCCAACCACATACCCAAATATTTAACGTTATCTACTGACTCAATGTTACAATTATCAATCCTTAAATCCAGTGACACCCTTTTAGATCCCTTATGAAAAACACAAATTTTACATTTCTCCGGTGAAAATTCTAAGCCAATTTTGTGTAAAATCTTAGTGAAAATGTCTAATGCCGGTTGTAACATAATTTCAGCTTCCCTAACGTTAGCAACTGAACAGTATAGAACAAAGTCATCAGCGTATTGTGAGACATTCACGTTACAAATTTTATGGCATACTTCCCAAGTGGCGATATTAAATAATAAAGGAGATAATGGATCACCTTGTGCCAATCCTCGTCCAGTCGATCTGCATAACTTTTTATCTCCAACGTGCATTTTGAGAAGTCTTTCACTTAAGAAATTCCATAGGTAATTGCAAATTTTCGTTCCCACACCAATACTATCTAATTTGTTTAATAGGACGCCAACATCAATATTATTGTATGCACTATTTATATCAAGAAAACAACCAATAGTTATTTTATTATTACAAAAGCCAATCTGTATTGATGAAACTAAGCGACTAAGACTGTCTAGACATGATCTCTGTTTTCTAAAACCTACAGTATTTTCGGTTAACAAACCGTTTTTCTCTATATGCCATTCGAGCCTCTTGTTTAAAATGTAGTGAAAAATTTTACATATGCAAGACATTAACGATATAGGGCGAAGGGATGATGGTGAACTTTGGTCACGACCCGGTTTTGGAATAGGAACCACAGACACGTCACGCCATTGGGAAGGCACAAATCCAACAGATAGGAATCTATTATATAAATTTAGCAAAATATGCTTACCCACGTCTGGAAGTCTTTTTATCATGGAATAGGATATGTTATCCAAGCCTGGAGATGTATCTTTTGATTTAATGCTTTTCTCAAGTTCATCAAATGTAATTATATCTTCCAATTGATTATTAGACGAGCAAAACGTAGGTGAGCATGGTTTTGCGGAATCTGGGGTAAGACTATGAAGAAGATTGCTAGCTTTATCTATATCTGTACTAATTCCATGAGACCTGCGACCTTTTAGCCATTTCATTTTTCGCCATAGGTCACTGGAGCTCATATCGTGTTCGATAGAACTGCAAAACGTTTGCCAATTTTTGCTCTTGGCATTTCGCAAAAGTTTTTGAGCTTCCCTTATCTTATTTTGGAGTATTTCAAGGTTAAAAGGACAAGGGTTTCGTCTAAACTTGGCCAGAGCCAACCGTCTTTCTGCTACAATTTTCGATATTTTTTCATTCCAGTATGGCTTCGGGGTAAATTTATTAGAAGGGTTCAAGTTTATTTTAATGTTAGGTATATGTTTGTCCGCCGCATTAATAACTACACCTATGAAAATTTCGCTCCTAAATACCACCTTCGTATTTCTAACGGATAAAGGCACATTTCACTTTCCATGGCGTGGATGGGGGTACTTTTTATAAAACCACCGATAATCCGCATCGCCTGATTTTGGACTTTATCTAATTTACCTAGGTGAGTTTTACAACATGAGTCATACAAAAAACATCCGTAATCTAATCGACTTCTTATAGTTGCCACATATAATCTTCTCAAATGTTTTGGGTGAACCCCCCATCCAGACCCTGCCAAAACTTTAAAAGCATTTAGATATTTCAAAGTGTTATGTAGTAGTTCATTTACATGTTTCGTCCATCTGAGAGACCTGTCCAACCACATACCCAAATATTTAACGTTATCTACTGACTCAATGTTACAATTATCAATCCTTAAATCCAGTGACACCCTTTTAGATCCCTTATGAAAAACACAAATTTTACATTTCTCCGGTGAAAATTCTAAGCCAATTTTGTGTAAAATCTTAGTGAAAATGTCTAATGCCGGTTGTAACATAATTTCAGCTTCCCTAACGTTAGCAACTGAACAGTATAGAACAAAGTCATCAGCGTATTGTGAGACATTCACGTTACAAATTTTATGGCATACTTCCCAAGTGGCGATATTAAATAATAAAGGAGATAATGGATCACCTTGTGCCAATCCTCGTCCAGTCGATCTGCATAACTTTTTATCTCCAACGTGCATTTTGAGAAGTCTTTCACTTAAGAAATTCCATAGGTAATTGCAAATTTTCGTTCCCACACCAATACTATCTAATTTGTTTAATAGGACGCCAACATCAATATTATTGTATGCACTATTTATATCAAGAAAACAACCAATAGTTATTTTATTATTACAAAAGCCAATCTGTATTGATGAAACTAAGCGACTAAGACTGTCTAGACATGATCTCTGTTTTCTAAAACCTACAGTATTTTCGGTTAACAAACCGTTTTTCTCTATATGCCATTCGAGCCTCTTGTTTAAAATGTAGTGAAAAATTTTACATATGCAAGACATTAACGATATAGGGCGAAGGGATGATGGTGAACTTTGGTCACGACCCGGTTTTGGAATAGGAACCACAGACACGTCACGCCATTGGGAAGGCACAAATCCAACAGATAGGAATCTATTATATAAATTTAGCAAAATATGCTTACCCACGTCTGGAAGTCTTTTTATCATGGAATAGGATATGTTATCCAAGCCTGGAGATGTATCTTTTGATTTAATGCTTTTCTCAAGTTCATCAAATGTAATTATATCTTCCAATTGATTATTAGACGAGCAAAACGTAGGTGAGCATGGTTTTGCGGAATCTGGGGTAAGACTATGAAGAAGATTGCTAGCTTTATCTATATCTGTACTAATTCCATGAGACCTGCGACCTTTTAGCCATTTCATTTTTCGCCATAGGTCACTGGAGCTCATATCGTGTTCGATAGAACTGCAAAACGTTTGCCAATTTTTGCTCTTGGCATTTCGCAAAAGTTTTTGAGCTTCCCTTATCTTATTTTGGAGTATTTCAAGGTTAAAAGGACAAGGGTTTCGTCTAAACTTGGCCAGAGCCAACCGTCTTTCTGCTACAATTTTCGATATTTTTTCATTCCAGTATGGCTTCGGGGTAAATTTATTAGAAGGGTTCAAGTTTATTTTAATGTTAGGTATATGTTTGTCCGCCGCATTAATAACTACACCTATGAACATGTCATAAGCTTCCTGGTTATCAATTGGCAGGGAAGCATTTGCAAATGACATTTCAATTTCTTTGGCGTACGACTCCCAATCAGCTTTTTTAAAATTTCGTTTTAAAATATGATTTTTATTTGGTTCTATATGTGTACTCATTCTTATAATAAGGTGGTCACTACCCAGGGATTCATTAGTGACAGCCCATGAAAAATTCGTAGCTATGTCTGATGTGACCATAGAAATATCCGGTGATGATTTTTGAAGTATACCGTTTACCAGCTTTATACGAGTTGGGGATCCGTCATTCAAAGTAATTAAATCATTATCAATTAACGAGTCAAAAATTTGTACACCTCTGGAATCAATTTTGTATGACCAATTCGAATGATGTGCATTGAAGTCACCAAGAAATAAAGATTTTCTGTGGGCTATACTAAATACACCATCCCAGTCTCGCTGAGTAGTTTGTACATTTGATGGACAATATACCGACATAACGTTCTCCACATGTTCACAATTAAATAGCCTAATATTAATAATTTCTATTCCGCTTGTATTAATTTGTACCTGACCAATTTGTGATTGAATAGACCGATGAATTAAAATTGCAACACCACCATACCCATCGTCTCTGTCCCTCCTATAGGTGTTATAACCGTTTATTCGTAGTATACTCTCAGGTTCCAACCATGTTTCGCTTAACGCTACAATATGAATTTTTTCCTGAAATAATATCTGTTCAAGTTCAATTAGTTTTGGCTTAAAGCTTTGTGCATTCCACTGTAATACGTTTAACTTAATTTTTTTGGTTGTGCTAGCCATCAAAAAACGTTTTAAAAATTTTCAAATCTTTGATGTTTTTAACTACATATGATAGAATCCACTCTCCAATTATCTGCAAAATGGTCTTGATTTTAGTTTCCATGTTACATTTTTTCATAAATAAAATCTCTTGAAGACGTTGTATCAGATTGCAATTTGTTTTTTTCTCCTTCTCATTGCATTCATTTGTCACATGTCTATCAGAAGCTGTGGATTTAGTCTCCATAGATATGTTCTCCCATTCGCGTTCAGTACGGATAGTAATTTTTGGGTATTTGTTTACATTTTTAGAGTGTCTTTTATTCGGTGACTTATTGCTTTCGGGTTGTTCTTGAGCCGGGATCGGCGTATTTACCACGGCCGCGTACGTTCTTGGATTAGTGTTGAACGAGTATGTATTTTGAGTATCTCTTATTGGGGACGCCCGTGGTGATGCCTGGACATACATATTTATGGCCATTTTATATGTGCAATTAAACTCAGACATAATCTCCCTCACTCTTTTCTCTTTTAAATACATTGGACAACCTTTGAAAAGTGCCATATGCTGGCCTCCACAATTTGCGCATTTATAAACCTGTGATTCGCAATTAGCATGGTTTTCACTGCATTTGGGGCAGGTCAATTTACGAGATGGACAAAGCTTTCCAGAGTGCCCAAAGCGCCAACACTTAGAACATTGTGTCACCGGGAATTTAAATTGGTCAACTTTAGTTTTAATCCCGTGGATGTATACAAAAGCAGGTAATGTTGATCCCTTAAAACAGACTCGAATGCATTGACTAGGTACCCATTTCCCATCCAAATTCCTATAGTTCAGTCTTTTTATGGCAATAATGTCAGCTATAGGCGAGGATAGGCTCTCTAAAATCTCCTTGTCCTCAAGATCTTCTTCACAGTCTCTCAGCACTCCATAAGACAGTCCCACTTCAAGTGTCTTTTGACACTTCCATCCCTTATTTTTAAATGCAGTATTAAGGCACAATTGGCTTGCATCCTCCTCGCTATCCAGCGTAATTAACACCTTGTAGGGGTTGACGTATTTCACTCTTGATATGTTTTTGATATTTTCAGCTTTAAGCAATCGAGCTAACGCAAATTGTTTGGGCAAAATATCCTTGCAAGTAATACATACTTCTATTTTATTTTCGCTTATCTCTCTTGTCGAATTTATTCCTTCCCTTATTCTTCTTTTACCACTCTTTGTTACATGGGTCCATATCTCTTCTTCATCTACGTCACGCGTTCTCTTCTCTGGTCTTGTATTTTTATCACTACTATCTCTTAAATCCTCCATACTGCCGCTACTCAATTGTGTGTGGTCCTCAATCTCCGTTTCATTCATATCCCGCACTTCACTTCTGCGAATATTCATATAATCTCCGACTGCATCTTGAGTAAAGTTATTATCGTTCATCGAAAAGCGTAAACACCGGCCCGAGCCGCGTTAGGCAGGCCCGCCGCGCGGGGCGGCAAACCGGTTCCGTGTTGATAACGCGTCGCACAATAGCCAGTAGCGAACGACCGAACAGAGCGGGCTACGCTGCGACACTCGGATAGTAACTTAAACACCGGAAAAGTAACAGAACTGACAGTATAAGGCTGGGTTTACAAAGGCAAAATCGTATTAAATTTACATTTTTGTTTTGTTGAAGGAAGACTGTAGTTAGTTTGAAGGCAATGATAACAAAACGTAAATGAACTCCAACTTTATTTAATAATTACGTAAAATTTGTCGGTTTTTGATAGTTCATGATATAAATCAGGTTAATTGCTTCCAAAATCAATAAAAACATTTCTTTTAGTTTTAATCAATATTTTTATGGCAATTAAATATTTCTTAAAAATTTCTTCAAAGACTGTTAAAATGTTTAATAACTTTAAACATTTTATCATTATACAATAAATACAGATCATTTTTCTTTAAATATCCAAAACTCAACACGGAAAATAATCTCTACTTTCACACTTACATATATTTCACACTTTTATTTTATTTTACTTTTATTTTAAACTGCTCCCATACAAAATATATGAGACATTTAGTGCTACGGCCCGGCCTCGGCTCGCACTCGCCACGGTGTACCATGTGTCATCCTTAAAGGTCGACCTGGATTCTTCCCCCGGACTGCACATAGTAGGCAGGGCCTATCGCCAGACCCAATGTTAAAAATCAGAAGACTAATAAATGTATAAGAATCAGAAGGTTGCGTGTTCAAATCACGTCGGGGTCACCACTGTAGGTCTGGGGTTGGACCTAGTTAAACTTGCGTAACAGGGATCGTAAATAACCACAACCAATGTTAGCCAGAAACTGTTTTATTACAAAGATTATACGATTACATCAACTACCTATCACGTGCTAAGAAATGTGTAAATAAAAGTATCTACATGACGTATATTGGGGTCAGGTCATTCAACTTATTTATTACAGAGTCGCCACAGTTCAATTATATTATAAGTATAATATAACTAGTGGTTCTGTGAGAACAGTAGACCTCGCTTGCATAGTTAGGGCGGATATGTTATATTTTAATGCAAATCTTACCCACAACAAAAGTAACAAAGAAAGTTCAATTTTAAATAGAATTTCACCCGCTTGAATTTTCCAAAAGGGTAAGCTTTATGGTATGTTATTACCGTAAGGTAAACCGTTGTAGACTTTTCATCAAAATAGGGGTAAAAAAAAATCAGTGAGATTTTTTGAGAAAAAGATTTTATTTAACTTAGTCCTAGGAGGTCGAATCTGGTGTCTACGGGTTCGTTCCGAATGCGGAAGGGATTGCGTAATGAAATTTTCGAATAGGTCCTAAGATTTAAATCCGGCCTAACGTTACACCAAACTTTCCCCTTATTTAAAATAATTTACTTGCTATTTTTAATTACTAAGTATCATTATGTGTCCTAATACTCCTAATACTTATACGCACCAGTTCCCTCGGTTCCTAAACATATATCAAAGAGTTTGTTATTACTAAGTTTTTACATATATGTAAAAATAATGATTTGAAACTACAAATAACTTTTATTTCGGCTTAGTCCAGTGACATGCAGTGCAGTAATGCACTAGTTTCATCCAGTGATTGAATCGATCTGAGTTGGTAAATTGAAATAAAAAAACCGACAAGGAAAGTAAGTAAAAAATAAATAATTCTCAAAATTTTAATTTAAGTATTCTTTACCTCTCTTGGATCTGACCAATATCCTTCGAACTGAAAATATATGTAAGCATCAATAAATAATTCATCTACATAGGAACACATTATGTTTAGTCAGCCTTCCACTGTGAAACAAAACAGCTATTAAAATTAAAAGTCAATAGTAAGTTAGCCTCCTCCTTAGTCAATACTATAATTCACGTAACTTTCATGGTTATGCTTAATGACAATAGAAAATCATAACAACGCGACACAGAAATAGAACGAGTTTGTTTAACGCCATCTATTGATGACTTATAGAAGTTGTTCACGGACTTACCCCAACGGCCGCCACCATGTGTCGTGGTTTCGTTTGCTCTTTAGGATTACCCACGTAATACTGTAGTGAAAAAGTTACTGTTATAAAAACAAATTACAGGTAGAGTAGAATTTATATTCTACTTTAATATAATAGAATAGAAAGCTAATAAATGTTCATATGTTGATTAATACATACACCTATGGTAGATCGACTGAATGCATGTTCATACTAAATAGTTACTTCTTAATATGCTCATACGGATATACATTTGTAATAATAGCTATAAACAGTATAGTTTAACTATAACCGGCAGAAATATATAAACAATAATGGAAGATTTGGCTCATATTTACTTTAGTTAAGTCTGAATTTAGGGAAATGGGTGTGAGGGGGGTGTCAAATGATTTGGTGGGGGAACCCTTCCCCTCACACTCATTCCCCTAAATTCAGACTCAACTACTGGAAATTAAAACCGAAGTTTTCTTTGTATTTTGGTAACTTTTCATCTCCTAACGAGCCTTTGAGTACTAATTTACTAGCTTTGAATAAGTTTTATTTAAATACTAATCATACCTACTTGAAAAAAACTTGTTAATTATTCGTTACTGTTGCAAAATAATAAAGATGTTAAGAGGCGATCTTTTACCTTTGGTAAAAGATCGCCTCTTAACATCTTAGTACTCAAAGTACATCTTAGTACTTAGTACTCAAAGGCTCGTTAAAAGATGAAAAGTCACCAAAATACAAAGAAAACTTCGGTTTTAATTTCCATTAGTTGAGTCTGAATTTAGGGGAATGAGTGTGAGGGAAAGGGTGTCCCCCCATTCCCCCACCAAAGCATTTGACATCCTCCTCACACCCATTTCCCTAAATTCAGACTTAACTAAAGTAAATATGAGCAAAATCTTCCATTATTGTTTATATATTTCTGCCGGTTATAGTTAAACTATTATACTGTTTATAGCTGTTATTACAAATTTATATCCGTATGAGCATATTAAGAAGTAAATTCAAATTGACCAAACAAAACAAGTGTACCTGTCATTACGGTATCCAAACTATCCAACTATATACCGGTATCATAGGATGCCCTACCGTCTCGTATCGTATCGTCTCTATACCTTTTAGTGAATGTCATATGACACAAAAAAATCACATACTTTTGGGGCCGGATTCATCACCGACATTAAATTTTAAATAAAACTTTAAGAGCTGGTTAATATGAAAATTATGTTAAATTATCTGCCAGATAAGCTAACCAGAACCAGTCTGTCGGTTGTAAAACCAGCTCTTAAAAGATTTACTTTAGTTACTTGCTAAAAAGTAGTCTACGAATTGCCTGCTCTATCTTAATTGTTGATTGTTTATTGCCATATCTTATTGATTACACCACCAAAACATTTTTTTATATCTATCTGTACGGAATATATTCCTTAGCTTCTCAATAATCAAATCACACGTTTTTAGTGACTTTATAAAAAATACCAAAGTTTAGCATAATTTTAATCACCCAAGTTCCTCAAATAGCACTTTGTCCTAGGAATTCATTTTTTAAGTTGGAACCCCTAGTTCCCAGTCACACCATTCTACGAGTTAACCCCAAAAAAATACTTACGAAAGTACCTCTTATAGCGGGATTTTGTCTACCCTGTATCAATAAATAACATAATTATTATAGTAGCTATTAAAAAAAAACTCGTTGTTATACAGGGTGTTAAAAGACCCATACCGAAGTCGTAATATATGCATAGTGTACATCATATTAGATAAGAATGTGTAAAAATAATTGCTGGGAAACGACTTTTATTTTTAATTACTAAAAATGGGTGTTACTTTTGCTTGTGTTCAGAAGGCCTCGAGTAGGCGACCGAGACCCAGTTTCATTAATTAGTTTTGATATGAATTGTGGTTTTGTAACTTAATGATATTCTTCAAAGATAAATGTTGACTTTGATCCTCAATAACTCCTTAACTATCAGGTTCCCAGATTTGGCCCCATACAAGAAAATGATAGTAAAGATGGGGAGAATTCGTGGTTTTCGTTTTCGTTATGGGTCTTTTAACACCTTGTATAGTTACTATTGAGGAAAAGTAAAATAAAGACTGTACTATATTGGTACCCTATCTAAATATATATATAACTTTTTGTTTTTGTTTATATAACGTGTTTAAATTACTTTTTTTTTTGTTTGTATAACTTGTTTATATAACTTTTTGATTTTCATGAACTGTTTCATATACTGCTTTTTGTGAACCTTACATGCCGTGGCAGTTTGTAACTAAGGCCACACTACGTGTCTTGTACCCGATCATGTTTTTCACTTATGTATAAGTGTGAGTCTTGTAAACTGTCCTTTTCTTAAAAAATAAAATATAATAAAACAACTTTTACGCATATCAAACGCCCTATATTTCACGAACTAAGTTTTAATTGTCCGTATTTTTAGGTTTATGAGTCATCCCGTGACCACGGCGGCAGCTGAAAAGGTGCCGAAACGTCGGGAAAATGAAAAAACCCCTAAAAATACGGAAAATTATAACTTCTGTTCGTGAAATATAGCGCGTTTGATATCCGTAAAAGTTGTTTTATTTCAATTAACAGTGCGCGCCAAAACATAAGATGTACTTACGTATAAAATATAAAATCAAGCTTAACATAACTATATAGTCAAGTAGATACTTGTTCGGTGTCATAGCTAGTCTTTTTAATTATTTTTTTTATGAATAGAGGCCGCCCACGGTTTCACCCGCGTGGTTCCCGTTCCTGTGGGAATATCGGGATAAATCCTTTGTTTTAATCCAGGCTATCTACTATCTCTGTGCCATCTACTATCCAAATCCAGTAGTTTAGCATGAAGAGTAACAAACAAACAATCAAACTGATATTCTTTTAATATTTGCATTTATAATATTATTAGGATTAAGTAGTAGGATTTGCTTTTTACTTAAAAATGCATCTTTTTAAACTTTTGGTTTTCCTTAGCTTCCGTCAAAATTTTGCAAAGGCTTTATATAAACATAACGAAGTAAAAAATACATGGTACCTATTATAGTTTGTTTTTTTTATATTACATTATAAATTAATATTGCTAAATGGCTGAGTTGCACCAGATAACTTTAACAGATTTTATGATTTTCAAAGCTGTCAAATCGTATTCATCTTCATACCGTTAAATTTAAAGTAAACGTTTAGATTAGATGGTGCAACCCACCCTTAATAATAATAAAATAAGTAAGTATTTAAAAAAATATCATATTGTTGCATAACTGTATGCATAAAATATTTATAACTGTATAAAAAAGAATACTCTAACGTATAAATAAAGTATACAACGGCCAAGTAAAATGTGGTTTTGTACTCTGCCGTGAGTTCTACAAAGTTGTTTAAGACAAAATACCTACCTATAGTCTAATTCTTAAAAACAGAAATCAGATCCAAATAACTTTTGATTTTATTTCATTACAATTTTACCTTTTATTGCAAATCTCAGTTTGATCCAACTTAATAACGTTTTTGTAACTAAATTGTAAACAGTAATTTAAAAAAAAACTCAATAGTAAAAGACTAAAGAAATAAAATGGTTTTCAAAATAAGTTATAATTAGACCGAAAATAATACTTAAAATATTGATTTTGGTTTACTTTCAGTAGCTATCTTTTTCTTATAACTATGTGTTACAGATTTCTTGTAAATTTGTAGATAAATATATTTTATATTTAATATTTATATGACCGCGTTTTACTTTAAAAATTAATAAGGTAATTGATCACGACTATCAAGGACTAATGTGTCATGAATTGTGTCACTGCAAAAAGAAGGGAATTAAAAAAAAATATGATAATAAAAATTCACGTAAAAAAGTTTCTGTCAAAACGTGACATTGATTAATGTAACCATACTTAAACTTGAGTGACATGATTCATTAGACAGATTCTGCAAAAGACGTCTAATTTGCTTCCGATTGTCTAATCTGACTATCGGAGAGAAAAATCTGACGTATATTTCCAGCCTAAATCTAAAATAACAAAGTAGCTGGTACATAATAGTAGTTCCAAAATTAAATCTAGATGGCGCCACCTGTATTCTAACTCGCGGTATCACATAGACGCATCGGATTTCTTATAAGCTTGAATTTTTTTCTTTCGAGTTAACTTTGCGCAGAGGCAATATCGTAACCAATGAGGTTAATCCGAGGTGCGATTATTGCTAGTTGAAAACTTTACCAATACCCCGCCGTGTGGACGTGAAATACCGTCCGCTATGGCAATTTTTGAACGGCTGTCAAGGCCTAATAATCATACAAAACGATTGAAATCACTACTTACATCAATTTTATTAACATTAGGAATTCGTCTATTTAACTTTTAATGAATAAGTTTGACAGATACGTATCTTTTCTTATTTATTTTTAAAGGCTTAGTAAAAAAAATAGCGCCATAATCCAATGGGAAATACGTGTTTTTTGGAAGGTTAAAAACGACGCAAACGCGATTTGCTAGTGAATTCATTGACAATTATTTTTTTTGTTTATTTCCTATGGAATTACTTTTAGTAAGTTTTCTTGCCTTAAAAAAACAAAAGTCAATTCTTCTACATTGGCACTGACACAGTTCTAAACTCCATAGAAGATAAACAATTAAATTATTTGAAAAATATTAAACAAGAAAATATACCAGAAAAAAGCAACTAGTCTCATGACTCAGACTAGTTGCTTTTTTAACCGACTTCAAAAAAGGAGGAGGTTATCAAGTCGACTGTATTTTTTTAATTTTTTTATGTATGTTCCACCATAACTTCGCCAGTTGTTAACAGATTTTTAAAATTCTTTTTTTTTTTTTTGAAGAAAATGGTTTATGTGTGGTCCCATATAATTTTTACGAAGATCTGGCTAGTAGTTTTTTCATAATCCTGAAAAATATCAATCACCTTTTGGCAAGTAGTCGTATACCTAGATGACATCATTGTTGTGTATGGGCTGATTTTTAGTGTAAGTAACGGCACATAATGTAACAAAAAAATCTAAAATAAAAACATTTTAAAAACAAATCAAACCAACTTCAAAAAGTAAAAAATAAAACTTTTGGAGTCGGTGCTAGTTAGCTAAGGCAAAAAAAAATATAGTTAATAGAAGTGCAATGTAGAATGCTTTGGCTGGCACCGACTCCAAAAGTTTTATTTTTTACTTTTTGAAGTCGGTTTGATTTTTTTTTTAAAAAATGTTTTTTTCTGGTATATTTTCTTGTTTAATATTTTTCACATAAAAATAGCATTGTAAAATGCAAAATTTAAAAAGTTATAATTAAATTATTTGTTAGGGAATTTACTTAGCAATATTGCCTTTGCGTCCTTTTTAGACCCTCTGACCATGTAAACAATTCAAATGGCATACATACTTTTTACAAATGAAAAATCATTTTTTTACTTTTCCATACAATTTTTTGATTTGGAAAAAAAGTATGTATGCCGTTTGAATTGTTTACATGGTCTGCTAGGCGATTGCGTGAAGTCAAACGTATTCATTTGACGGTTCATATTGTACTTATCATAATTTAAGTCGTAAGTCGTTCCATACAAATCGCAGCCGATTGAATACGATATGAACTGTCAAATTAATACGATTACGTTACGCAATCGCACCCCTTTTTATCGAAGGGAGAAATGCGCCTTATGCATACCCTATCGCTGGTGGGCGATAGGGTTATGTGGGGCTCTCCTTTGATAAAACCCGTATTGTAATACGTACACTAGACAACTATTTAAATGCGATATAGAAAGTAAAACTTTTTCTATTTGTTTAACTATCTAAAAGTTTACCAGGTACGTAAGCTGTCGAACTTGTAGACAGTAGTTTTCTGGTATACTTTTTATCACTACTTATAGTTTTTGTAAACTTACCGATGAAATTCCCTTTAGTAGAACAATAAATTAACAAAAATTCATAAATACTAACTTTCTTTCTAAAATGTCAAAGACAATAAATAAAAACTTAGATAGGTACCCGTTCCTGCATAATTTTATCCAACCAGTTCTGAAATTTTAAAATATATAAGTATTTTTAACTATTGTTGTCTGTTGTATTGGAAAATAAAGCATTTATCTACTCGCTAAAAATTAAAAAAAAAACATGTGAAATGTGTTAATTGGCTCATTTTTTACTATTATTTTATGAAAACATTTGTATTTAGTAACTGTAAATTTTCCAAGAATAAAAAATTAAAAAAACATTTTTTAACAAATCGTGTCTTTCAAATATAAATACAATTTTTATTAGGTTGCAGCAGTTCTATCGGTCTAACTATCGGTTCGTAAAGCTCTACGGCGGGGAGACTTGTAACGAGAAGAACAGGCAACAAACTCATCAACGGCTAGTTTTTTCTTAGGTTTAAATGTAGAAAGAAATGTTTGTGTAAATACAGTGATTTTAGTCTTTTTTCTATAAAAATATATCTGAAAAGTGGTCCCCATGTTCCGCTTGAGTTTGATTTAGAGACATTTTGTATTTTTTTAAATCCAACCATTTCTGTTCTATCCTATTCCTCCCGTTACAATCGCGCCATATCGCGAAACAGCTATTCTTTTCGTTGTTGGCTCCATAGTTCTGATCGTATGGATGGATACTAATTGGGGTTTAAAAAATTCACGGTGTATAAGGTGTCAATAAAAAAAAACAGTTTTAGCTAATGAAGAAAAGAAAGATATTACTCACCCTCCAACTCATAAGAGCTGCTTTACTCTTAAAAATAATATAAGTTACCCATTAAAATATGACAAAAACCTCAGGTGACAGAAATGTAGGTACTTATAAATAAATCGGTGCTTGGTATTGCACGGTCAAACTACTCCTGGCCGCCTACTCTTGACGCGATCACAATGAGATCGAGATTGAATTAATGTCAAACGTCAGTAATTATGACTAAAAATAAGTAATTCAACTAATATTTAATATATGATTTTGTAATTTTTGCATTTTTCAATGCTATTTTTATACTTATGGTAAATTTTAAATAGAAAAATATTGGAAAAAATTAACTCGGCCACAAGTGAATTCTCAGGCTGGAATCGAACCAGCGACCTTTGGAAATCCGGTCCAATGCTCTAACCGCTGAGCTACCGAGACTTGCGAACCACCGTCGAAATTCTCCAATACTTTTATATTTTTAATACGCTGTAGGCCAGCGTTGCTACATCAATGCTAGGAAATATCCTTGCATTCGAAAGAAACATCTTTTCAGGTGTTTAACGATCGATTAAGATGCAACAGCCAATAATTTAAAATTTAATAAGTCTCGGTAGCTCAGCGGTTAGAGCATTGGACCGGATTTCCAAAGGTCGCTGGTTCGATTCCAGCCTGAGAATTCACTTGTGGCCGAGTTAATTTTTTCCAATATTTTTTCTATTTAAAATTTACCATAATATTTAATACTTGAAATTAGTAAATAAAGTAACTTTGTACTCTATTAATCGATTGTAGCGGCACTTAAAATCGAATCAACGTCCAAAATCAGTAATAATTATTGACATTCAATCTCGATCTCAACGCGATCCCGTCAAGAGTAACCCCCCTGAGCTGTTGATGCTCCGTGTGGGCACAGAATATATATTAGTACCTTACGGTACAGAAATTTCACCCCCGAGTTTAGGTATGGTAAACGCAAGCGTCCGGTCACCGGACTAGTCTGCTAGCTGGCCTAGCAGATTGAAGCGAGACGGCAGATAGTTATTGTACTATGAACGCTATACGCAATGCAAAAGGTTGAAATTAGGTTGTTTTCCAGAATAGTAGGTAAATATCTCGGGGATTTTGCGCCGCTTGTATGGAAGTGAGACAGGCCTGGGGACGAAGCACGTGTAGAGTAGTCGGTGAAACGTATTTTCCTTTCCGTGTTCAATATGAGACACCGAGACAGAGTTTAATGGACGTGAGCTGAACACTGTTTTCGTGGGCATTTTCTGTGCTACAAATGCGTGTGGATATCAAGTAACCGACGAAGTCTCGAATGGAACGCGGAAAGGGTAAAACGCGTTGTCGGTGAAGGAGCAAGGTGCAAGGTGTATTACTATTTTGCATTTAAATTTATTTGCGGGCAAATGCGGTCGGCCGGGGGCGATGCGGTGCATTTTCCATTTTTGCCTCGCGGAATGAAACTAATAAATATTTTTGGTTTCATAAAGGGGTTCATAATGAAAAAAATATATAAATTATAATAATAATATTTTTTATAGTATACCTGTTCAAAAGTCGCATTTTGATGCTGTGACATGTTTAGGTTAAGTTTTTTAATCGACTTTTTGGTAAATTAAAATACGAATTATGAGTAGAATTAATGAATTGTATTTATTTAGTTATTTCTTCTTATCGTGATTTTGCATACCTCTTTCTAAAATAAATGAAAATTAAAGTAGGTAAGTATATGTAAATTTAAGTCTGACAATAATTAAAAAACGAATCTTCCTGACTTTTTGCATATCCACCAACATAATTTCAGTTTTTTTTAAGAATACTCTGCTCTTTGTATTTTTTTTTGGCTTTTACTAACCGCCTCAGCAGCAATCATCGCCTTAAACTCTTCTTTCTGCAAATAAAACAATAGGTATTAATTATCCTTCAGATTAACGAGCCGTAATTGTTTTCTGAGGAGTACCACCGCAATCGGAACGCTGCCTGCAGATGCGAAACTCCGGAGTTGGCTCTCTAAGAATTTCTTCCACCAGAATACACAACTACAAGCCGCCGTGACTTCCTGATTAACCGGGAAGTCACTCAATTTTAGTAGAAAACGAAAAATAACTAGCTTAATTCCGTAGGAAAAACACATGCAGGATGCACCGCCCGTCCGCCCGTAAATAAATGAAAATGCAAAATAGTGACACGCCTTCATCGACTACTCTACACGTGTTTCGCCCACACACGGAGCATCCTCTAGAGTTGTTAGACCGTGTAATCCAGCACCAAGTGAGTAAAATCTCCCTAAACTGTTTTGCATTTGCATTTATTTGCGGGCGGGCGAAGCATGTTGCATGTGGTTTTTCTTGCGGAATTAAGCTGGATAATTTTCGTGTTCTACTAAGATAGACAGCTCTGGCATATTTAAAGCACGAGTGAATAGGCTTTTTCTAGGCAAGCTCGCTCCATCTTCGGCCTCGTCTTAATCTTTGATCCAGAATGAGGCCAAGAGTAAGCCTATTCAATACATAAAAAAAGAGTGAACAGTGAGAAGAGACCTCACAAACAATGGCGCACCTACTACACCACCACCTATGGCGCACCATGAAGTCCCTGCAGTATGAAAGACCTCATAGAGGCAGCAGCCAACGCCATCCAAGTTGCTGTCGAAGAAGATTTTTTCCCACAAAAATATTTTTATACCAAAATGTAGACTGCAAAATACAGTTTAAAAGAACTATGTCGCGCATCGAAGACTGGCATGGTTCTGTGTTTTGCTCAAAAGAGTGGCACATGACACCTAACATAGTACTTCTAACTTTTTCTTCGTTACATTACAGTTGTTAAGAAAGGTAACAACTGTCCGTTTGGAAACAAAAGTAGTTATGCTTTCCAACTTAAAATTATTAATTCATCGTCAGCTCGAAACTTGTTCGAACCAAACGTCACTAATACTCGTAATTACAAGCGGGGAACTTCCCGGTTGACCAGTAGAGTTTTTTTTGAATAACGTTTTCTCGAAAAGTACTAAGGTTAAAGAAATAATTTAATATTCAAATTAAATACCTGTTAATGTTTTATTATTTGTGATATAAACTTTTTCTGTGTATCTCTAACTTTTTAAATAAATCTCCCTAAAAAAAATCTACTGATCAACCGGGAAGTTCCCCCGACTGTACCTATAAATATAAATAACTTACTTTACCAGTTTTGACAAGATCTTCTTGCTGAAAAAGTTATAAGTTAGTTATAAGTATAAATATTATTGTTTTCCATATTTTTTACATGATTAGTTTATGGTTTTAGAATTTTTGCATTTTTCAATGCTCTTTTTATACTTATGATAAAGTTTAAATAGAAAAATATTGGAAAAAAAACAACTCGGCCACAAGTGAATTCTCAGATGGGAATCTCCAATGCTATACCGAGACCTCTCGGTAGCTCAGTGGTTAGAGTATTGAACCAGATTTCCAAAGGTCGTTGGTTCGAGTCCCATCTGAGAATTCACTTGTGGCGGAGTTGTTTTTTTTCAAATATTTTTCTGTTTAAAATTTATCATAAGTATGATTAGTTCAATTTATAAATTACAGCACGTCTCCAAATGCAGACCCAAAAGAGAATGTCCACTTATGACATGATTTTATATGCTAATCCTAATCCTAACTTAATATTATAAATGCGAAAGTGTGTTTGTTTGTCCGTCCTTCACGCCCTAACTAAGTAAACAATCGACTTGATTTTTAACCGACTTCAAAAAAAGGAGGAGGTTCTCAAGTCGACTGTATTTTTTTTTTTTTTTTTTTTTATGTATGTTCCACCATAACTTCGCCAGTTGTTAACAGATTTTTATGTTAAAAAGGAGGAGGTTCTCAAGTCGACTGTATTATTTTTTTTTTTTTATGTATGTTCCACCATAACATCGTCAGTTGTTAACAGATTTTTATAATTCTTTTTTTATCTGAAAGAAAATGGTTTATGTGTGGTCCCATATAATTTTTAAGAAGATCTGGCTAGTAGTTTTTTCATAATCCTGAAAAATATCAATCACCTTTTGGCAAGTAGTCGTATACCTAGATGACATCATTGTTGTGTATGGGCTGATTTTTAGTGTAAGTAACGGCACATAATGTAACAAAAAAATCTAAAATAAAAACATTTTATAAAAAAAAAAAAACCGACTTCAAAAAGTAAAAAATAAAACTTTTGGAGTCGGTGCTAGTTAGCTAAGGCCAAAAAAAATATAGTTAATAGAAGTGCAATGTAGAATGCTTTGGCTGGCACCGACTCCAAAAGTTTTATTTTTTACTTTTTGAAGTCGGTTTGTTTTTTTTTATAAAATGTTTTTCTGGCATAGAGTTACTTGAAAGGACGGAGAGTAACACAGGCTACTTTTTATCCCGATATTCCCACGGGAACGGAAACAACGTCGGTAAAACCGCGGGCGGCCGCTAGTTAACTATATGTCCACAATGATAATCAATTTATGAATTTGGGTTACATCTTTTAGTCATTTATTTTCCCCTAGTTTTTGATTTTGACACCATTCGACCTGCAGGCCTACCGCCATCTTTTAGAATCCGTCATGTCGTAAGAACGTTTTGTTTTCCTTTTGTTTCAATACTGTTTAAATTGCAAACTTGACTTTATTTGACACAAGACGTCGTAGTAGGTTTGATTGATAAAAATCTTGTTTGAGTAAATGATTGAGCGATGACGCCATAAAACTTCCGTCAAAAAAAATGTTTATGAGGTTCGCAGTACGATATGACATATAACAACATTGCGCCGATACAAACTGACATTAAACAATATTGCGTTAAGAGATGGCGGTAGGCCCCCAGACCATAAATAAATGACACGCATTTTTTGTGTTTTGTTTTAATTCCCTTAAGTTAAGACAAGAAGGAAAACTTTTACCGTCTATCTCGATATAGGTCTATGACCTATATCGAGATAGACGGTAAAAGTTTTCCGACATAAGTCAGTCCGCTTGAGATTATTGCCATGCAAACACGCGTCACTCAGATACGAAAATGTTTAATTGTGCAGTGCTTTCTTGAAAGAGCTTGTCAATAACATTTCCACACACTAAATCTCGCTCGTATCGTCATGGTACATACGAATAACTCGACACGCTAGGTTCTCGTACAGTTTGAAGCGCTCTTTTCGTCTATGTCGATATATGTTTTGACTTTTTTGATCACGCCAAAGCTTAGAATTAGATTAGAATGAATTTATAGCTATATCCCTAGCATCAGCAGCTTTTATCGACACTCGTAGCTTGATAACGTGTCACTGTCCCGCTCACATCTTAGAAGAGTAAGCAAGATGACATCATGCGCCGTGTCACGTGATATAGAATGCTGGGGGCTGGTTTTTTTATTTTTTATGAACGACGTGGGGACTCTTAGCCATCATCATACCTGATAAAAATATATGGATGCATTTCATCCTGATATTCCCTTGGGAACGGAAACCACGTGAGTGAAATTGCGGGTGGCCAAAATAATAAAATGAGAAAACTCACAAATTGTTCCATCATATCTTCGAATTTTTCTTCCTCTTCTTCTGTAGGAAGGTCACGTCCCTGAAACCAAAAAGAATTGATAAAAAAAATGTTGTATTAAAAACGAATACTTAGATGGTTATTATACACATAATTTTGGTTAACATCCAGTGCAAATCCCACCAACAGTCAGTAAACACATTTGGCGCTAAACAATTTTAAAATGACATTTCATTTCATTCATACGTTTGAAGTAAAAAAAAAATTTTTGAAAGAACCCACGACGGTCAAACGCCATTGAAAAAGGATAAAATAAACCCCCGAATTAATTATCCGTCGGGGGCATTTATATATCATCATCATCATCATCATCAGCCTGTCGCAGTCCATAGGCCTCTCCAAGTGCACGCCACTGAGATCTGTTTTCGGCTTCTCTCATCCAGCTCCTACCAGCCGTCTTGCGCAAATCATCACTTCACCGTGCCTGAGGACGTCCTATACTACGTTTGCCGAGACGCGGTCTCCACTCTAGAACTCGTTTACCCCAGCGGTTATCGGTTCTACGGCTAATATGGCCAGCCCACTGCCACTTCAGCTTGCTAATCCGGTGGGCTATGTCGATAACTTTGGTATATGTTTATATTTATATATGTTTAGCGCTAAACCTACCTATTTAATTTCAGTTGGAGAGGGCAACTATCACCAATTGTCAATAAACACATTAAGCGCTAAACATAATGACAATGCATTTCACTAATTTCCGTTTGAAGTGAAAAGTTACAGAGCAATGTTTTGTGTTTAGCGCTAAATGGTTTGTAAAATCAGTTGGTAAAAGTCCGCCTGAAAGTCCGTCTCAGAATATTGTTTTTAATAAAAAAAATAACTTACAACTTTTTTTACTATGTCGTAGTCATAACTGATTTTTTTATTTCCATGCGTTTGCTGCAATAAAATAGAAGTAGGTATTAAAATTAAATACCTGCCTATCTACAATAGTTTCGATACTGTAAAAAATATGATAAGTAATAGGAGAGCTCTCAGTAGATTTAAGATTTTATTTCAAAAGTTCTTTTTTTTGTATAAGGAAGGAGAAGGTTTAATAGACGAAAAATCATATTTTTGTACAGACTTTAGAAATTTAGTCGTGGTTTCCGAATTTCTCAATTGCAGGCTACAAACTACATACAAACGAAGACGACGATGATAACTTAGACGCACTGTGAACTCTAAATATTAAACTTAAAAGTTTACATTATGTATATTAATTTCGATACTCACCCATCTTGGCTGTAAAAATAAATTATTGCTGTAATAGTATAGCTTTCGTAGATAGCGCAACTTTGAAGTTTACTTTGCACTGCAAGTAACAAGCAAGGCGGAGTTGTTCAATTATTTCCAAATTAAAATTGAATGTACCATTCCGTCACTGTCGTCCAAGAAATCTGCTCCATGCCCCACTCGTCCCCGCAACATGCACCACAGAAATGTTTTTATGTTCGTACCAGAAATTTGTTCAACAGTATTAACAAGCGAGACATTAATGCTCTTGACCTATTTTGTGATAACTTGTCAGTTGTTAATAGAGTTTTGAGGAGTTCTGTATAGTGTCTATTTTAATTATATAAAATTAATATGGATTAATAAGCTGTATGCCGAAAGTAAGTGTAAAACAGTTATTTAACTTATTGCTATCTGTGGAGGCTTATAAATGGCTCTTAGTATTAGCTGTAAGCCCCCCAAATATTGTAAATAAATAAATAAATTATTAGTAGGTACTTAACCTATGAATTAAATCAACATTAAAATCGCTTTAGGCATTTAGAAGCAGTAAGAAATTTTATGGGTAAAATTATAGAAAAGTTTAGTTTTTTTTTGTTAAAACTAACAGTAATTATAAAAAAAAATAACTTGCATTTTATTGTTCAATATATTATATTTATGATATATATTTTTTATAATATTCGGATCATCCGTTTAGGAGAAGAAGGCCTTCAAAGAGAGGTCTATTTTGCAGTATGGCCCTACCTATCGCCTTAAATACACACATTCAGTTTAGAAAGTTGCACACCTCCTATATTAAGAATTTGGCTAAACTATTTCGGTTATCGAAAACTTTCACTTCGCCTTCTTCATATCCATCATCTGCCTTACCGATGAGTAGTGCATCCGGTAGTTTCCGATAAGGTTCACCGTTAATCGCTCGAAATAATAACCTATCCTTAGTAAGAGAAAGAAAACTCGGAGTTTTCTTGGCAGTTCTTTCTTCTAAAGTCCTCCCAATTTGTGAACTGCCAGGAGAATCAGTAGTTTTTTAATCATAATTTAAATAGCAAAGAAATCAAATATTAAATCAATTATTGTTGCCATAGTAAAAAATATTAACTTTTAATTAGTATTAAACAAGAAAAATACTAGAAAAAACATGTCGCCCTGACGGGATAAGACAAGTTGCTTTTTTTTAGTATATTTTCTTGTTTAATATTATAACACATAAAAATAGCATTGTAAAATGCAAAATTAAAAAGTTATAATTTTAATTAGTAATTATCTAACCGTACCCGAACGAAATAATAAATCAACTGTTTGAAGGCAGACTTAAAAGTAGCCAGTCAACCTGTGACCACGACAACTAAAAAAGGTGCTGAAACGTACCAAAATACAAGGTGGAAAAAAAAGACGTTCATTGGAGGGAAAGTACCCTAAATATATATGTGAGCGAATTTTACTCAAAGAAAACATTCCTTCATTTTCAAAAATAAATTAAACAGAATTCAAAGATTTTTGAAAAACCATTGACCTGCACCGGGAATCGAACCGGCTTGTTTGAAAAAAAAAATTGTGTACTTATAGGGTACTATTCGATAGTGTTAAGGTAGGCAGGTATGTAATTTTTCAACAATCTTTGAATGCAGCTTAACTTATTTTTGAAAATAAAGGAATGTTTCCTTTGGGTAAAATTTTCTTACAGCAATACTTAGAGTACTTTCCTTCCAGTGACCGTCTTCTTTTTCCACCCTGTATATGTTTCGGGTCAATATAGTGCACTAAATATCCGCAAAAGTTGTTTCATATCTAAACAACGACAGTAGCCAGGACTAGATAAGACGAATCAAATCGTCCTAGGGATAACGACAAATGACTGATAAAATCGATTACCTTCTGAGTGACCACTTTAGGAAAAGATGGCTCTGGTGTGCGCTGGAAAGTTAAATAAAAATTATACCTATACGTAAAATAACATTCAAATATGTTAATTAGTTATTTTATAAAAGCTGACAATATTTTTGAAGGTATTTTTCGATGTTTTTAATGAAATAAAATGCTAGCTCAAAAAAAAACTAAGTTGTTGGGAAAAAATGATGGCACTGTTTTTATTAATTTATATATATTTTCAACACGATATACAAATAAACAAAGTTGTTTAAAGTTGAAAACTATTTAATAAAGCTATTTAATTTATTTAATTTTAGGCTGACAAATATTCAACTAAACATATTTTATTAAAGGGGTAGCGAAAATATAAAAATATTTATTTATTTATTTCTTTACTAATATTGGCAGTCAGAAAGACGCATAAACAAGTGATCTTGAAAAAGGCTTTTTCCTTATCGAAAACAGATATCGAAAATTAACAACTTGCTCCTTTTGCAAAACAGATATCGAAAATTAACAACTTGCTCCTTTTGCTTTCCAATTAACTTTACGTAAAAGATTCGAAATTGCATCAATAAATTATATTTCACAGTAAACTTTTATTTGATACAAAAACTTAGTTTTAGCGAATAATGGTGTATGAAAATAAATATATTTAAAAAAGATTGGTCTGATACAAAATATTTTAAATACTTTTTATGTTATGGGATATCAAAAAGAGCGAGCACGTTATATAATTTTGGTAAGTACATCATAATGAAATTAAACAGGGATAATTTTTTCTTTTTATTCAAAAATATACCCTTGTCAAGCTTTCGTATTTTTTTTTTATACTAATATATACTCGTATATCATTAGATTTTTCTGAACACTGATCGTTGAGTACTCACATAATGTTTTGGCGTATAATGATGCACGTCATGGTGAGGTTTACTACCATCCAAGAAAGACATGTCCTGAAATATTAAAGGTTTAATTAGATTTTTGGCTATATCTTCCCTTTATCCATTCATAAGGCTGATGACAAAATTTGGGGAAATGCCCTTGCATACACATTACAGAGGTTATGTGGGACTGTGTGGCACTAAAACCCCTGAGGGTTCCATTCACGCTATGGGTGGGTAGCAGTATGAGTCAAGGTAACAGTCGCCGTGTGGCCCTGCCCTTTAGACACCCAACGGTACGTCAACATGTCCCTTTGGCACACGTGGCGCGCCTATGGACAACGGTGGTCCTGGACCCTGGACGACGGAACTCCCCGTTTCGCCAGCCGAACCACACATTGAACTTACTGCGCCTTCTCCCGGAAGCGCCTTTCAGGCCACCAACTAGCCTGATAAAAGCTAGCTGTGGCCTAAAAGTGCGATTAAGCTATGTTAGTGATTATAAAACAAAATACCTACTTAGGTAACTTATGTCTCTAATAATTGAAAAAGTACATACAATTTGCATAAAGTAATTTATCAAAACATCATTCCAAAAATTGAAACAAATATCAAACCCACCGCTCAAGCATACGATAAAGATAACGGTCATAAAAGTGATAAAATATCGCCGCTCTAGTGATAATACTACAAAATTACATAAGATTACTTCACCAAATTGAATCAGTTTGTATCTCATTCGCTTGTGAAGAAGACGTGTCCATCATGACCAGGAATGTTTTCGTCGTTGGTGTCGGGATGACGAAGTTCGTCAAACCTGGCACAGCTGGAGACTACCCTGACTACGCGAAAGTAGCCGTACTTGATGCACTTAAAGATGCTAAAGTAAAATACGACGACATCCAACAAGCTTTCTGCGGTTACGTCTTCGGAGACTCCACTTGTGGACAAAGAGTACTGTACCAAGTGGGCATGACTGGCATTCCAATCTTCAATGTCAATAATAACTGCTCGACAGGATCAAATGCCCTTTATCTCTGCAAGAAACTTATTGAAGGAGGTATCATAGACGTCGGACTGGCGTTGGGATTCGAGAAAATGAGCCCTGGAGCTTTAGGTAACGCTGTGTTCACGGACAGAGCTGATCCCTTGGGGAGACATATTGAGAAGATGGGAGAAATAACGAAAGTCCTTCCAGGACCACTTACGCCACAGTACTTTGGAAACGGGGGCTTAGAACACATGAAGAAGTATGGTACGACGGAAACTCACATTGCAAAGATTGCAGCGAAGAACCATAGACATGGTGTGAAGAACCCTAGAGCCCAGAGTAAGAGGGAGTACACAGTTGAAGAGATATTAAATTCAAGAAGGATATACGGGCCCTTGACCAAACTGGCATGTTGCCCAACCAGCGATGGGGCTGGAGCCGCTGTCCTCATGTCTGAAGAAGCTGTCATTAAGTACGGCCTTCAAGACAAGGCTGTTGAAATTATCGGCATGGAAATGGCTACTGATACCCCAGCGGTATTTGAAGAGAAGAGTTTGATGAAGATTGTTGGCAGTGATATGACTGCTTTAGCGGCTAAACGTATTTATGAGAAGACTGGGATATCTCCTAAGCAAGTGGACGTTGTTGAGCTTCACGATTGCTTTGCTACTAATGAGATGTTAACTTATGAAGGTCTGCAGCTGTGTGGGGAGGGTGAGGCTGGGAAGTTCATTGACGCTGGGGACAACACGTATGGGGGACAGGTGGTGGTGAACCCCAGCGGGGGGCTGATCGCCAAGGGACACCCACTGGGCGCCACCGGGCTGGCACAGTGCGCTGAGCTGGTCTGGCAGCTCAGGGGAGAAGCTGGAGAAAGACAGGTCAGTAAGGTTTTCTTGAGATAACCCCAAATCTTAAAGCTTTGCATGTAGGGCTAGCACGAGAAACTTTCGAAATAGTAGCGATGACGTACCTATTGTCAAAAAATTAACAGGACAATTATTGTGGACTTTATAAAAAAATCGGCCAAGTTACTGTAAGCTAGTAAATATATAAAAATATCTTGAAAACAAGTTTTATCGTTTTTAAGATTTATCATTCATCTAAAAAGTTTTTAGATTGTAACGTTGTTTTTCAGATATTGTGCAATATTTTACTCAGTATCTCTATTGACACTTTATGATAAAATTTCTAATCAGTAACCATTATTATATTTGCGAAAAATGTTCGTTCAAGAACGAATTGTAAGTGCCAGCCAGCCAAACCAATAAAAACAAATTAATTAATTAACAATACTGACCGACACTAAAATTCAAAGTAAAATAACTTTTTATAAAAAAAATGAAAACCGACTTCAAAACACTAAAAAGCAAAAAATAAACCTTTTGGAGTCGGTGCAAGCCAAGGCAAGAAAAATAAAATAGTAGGACCGCAAAGTAGAATGCTTTGGCTGGCATCGCTTTTAATTTTTTTTTATAAAAGTTTTTATTTCACAGTTTTTAAAGATAGATAATATCATGTCATCCAAGTAACAGATATGAAATAAAATATATAAAAATGCTCAAAACATAAAAAGTACTGGGTCAAACTAAACCAAATTTTTATGGGACCAATTGGCAACTATTCTGCATCAAACAAAAAAAGAATCACGGAAAGCGGTTCAAAAATCTCGGCGTAATCGGTGTACATACATATAAAAAATAGAAAATAAAAAATATACTAACCGAATTGAGAACCTCCTCCTTTTTTGAAGTCGATTAACAAATAAGAGGGCTGAAATAATCTATAAATGGAAACGACGTCTTTCCTCACGCGTCTAGGCTGGCACCGACTCCAAAAATAAGTGATAATAAGTGACACTTTTTTCAGTATAGTGATTTTTGATAGGTATTTTAAGTTTGGTAGGCCTAGCATGAACAACTTTGAAGTAAGTTTCGAGGAAGTAAAGTAAAAAAATATATGAGATATTAAGCAGTGTCTTACCGGACGTAAATGGAACTACATTTGCCTATAAATTTTTTGATATTACGTGCTTGATACTTTTTAATAGTTTTTCGTGCTAATCCCTACAGATTGTATCCAATGATATTATAAGTGTGAACATTGTAACCTTTAACCTTTGGAACTAACAAAGTGAAGAAAGTTATCATATCACACTTATTGTATAATAACAACGCTGTGATAGGGATAGTTAAGGATTATTAATAAGGTTACAGGTAGTTTGATAAAAATGTTGTTAGGGGATCCGATGACGTCCGAAACATACAAAAATACAAATATTAGTAATAGATTACTAATAACTTTTGATATGCCTTCTGCACCAGGGGTCCCGGGTTCGATTATTGTTTTAAAATATTTTGGGTACCTACACATTTGACAATTTTGACATGTTTTTTTTATACAGTGTTAAATGTGCATCATGAATCCAAACATTAAAAAAATATATATTTAAAAACAATAATGTTTACGTTGATAACGGTAAAGACATTACTTAAACCAATGATGTTTTAATTGTTGTCTGTTTATTAGTTATTTAACACATAAACCACAAAATCAATACTAATATTATAAAGCTGAAGAGTTTGTTTGTTTGATCGCGCTAATCTCAGGAACTACTGGCTATTAAAGCTATTAAAGCTACATTTCTCACGAGTGCTATATTTTATCCCGATATTCCCACGGGAACGGGCGCCATCCGGGTAAAACCGCGAGGATCCGCTAGTAAGTTTATATTCAACGAAAGGTAAAGATATAATATTTTTCTTTTGATTGCATTTTCTTTTTAATGCGACGTAGTGATGCATTCCGTAGCTAAACTTATTCATTACTAGCAGCCGCCCGCAGTTTCACCCGCGTGTTTCATGTTCCCGTGGGAATAATTAGTAAAAGTAAACAACGTTCTAATCATGGCTGTTTACTATCTGTTAACTATTAAAAATTAAAACAACGGGACTAAAACGCGACATTTGTTATGTAGTACAACTATGTACTTACAGCTTGACGTTTCGGCCTATGTTGCAATAGCCGTGGTCACAAGCAGACTGAAAATCTTATATCTTATATTTACTATCTGTGTGCTAAATTTCATCCAAATCAGTTTCGTAGTTTTTGAGATTATTCATTACAAACATACAAAATACTACATTAAATATTAGTAATGGATTACTAATCATTTTAGATTTTCCTTCTGCACCAGTGGTCCCGGTTTTGATTCCTGGCCAAGACAAATATGTGTGTGCATGAACATGTCTATTTATCTTGGTTTTGGTGTTGAATATGTAGATTAGGTAGGTATGTATTTACAAAAAACAAGTATATACATATGATTATTCATTATTCGTTATCTAGTATCCATAATACAATTGGCTCATGAAACTTAACGTCGGCTAGATAATTGGTGTGATTGTATGAAAATATGTATTTATTTATCCAAACAAATATTTTTTTTTCAGGTGAAAGATGCTCGTATTGCTCTGCAACACAACTTGGGAGTCGGTGGTGCTGTGGTCGTCACCATGTACAAGAAAGGTTTCTCCAACGTTACTCCAAGGAAACTCTCCAAATTATAAAGGAAAAATAAATAACTGAATTTAAGTATTCGTCGGTTTGTGAATTGAAAATTTGAGAACGTCTCAAACCTTTCTCTACCGTTAGCTAATACTTGAAAGCCTGGAGAGATATTTATTGATTATCTTTGCCGTAGTATATATTTATTTTTAATTATCGCATTGACGTCCACGTCAATAAAACATTTTTAAGGGATCCAGTTGAAAATCAGCGTCAGCCTTATCGCTGACTCAATGCTGAACTGGATACCCATTTGGTACTGACGTGGGACACAAAATTTCTTGTATTTTTATATCTTTAAATGTTTCTTGTTCTTGTACCGCATGTCTTTGTTATACCTAGGAGTAAAATATAATGTTAATTTGTAAATGTCCTGTGTTTGGTACCAAATAAAAAAGTTTGTATTGTATTGTATTGGAGAGGAACATGGATACTTTTTATCCCGATATTCCCGCAGGAACGGGAACCGCAGGCGTCAGCTAGTATTATCTAAGTCTGACGCCGTAGCAACAATGTTTTCAGCATTGTTGTGTTCCGGCAGTTACAGATAAGATAGCCAGTTCCTCAGTGCTTATATAAGGATTCCGGGAAAGGCTCGCTTTCATCTTGAGACTCATCAATACTTATCATCAGGTATGACGAAGGCTAAGTGTCGCCCCGTTGTTCATAGAAAAAAAATATTGTATGAACATTTTGCTTTCAACTTGATATTCTCAATTCAGAAATCGACCATTAGACTAGAGTTGAGAGCATCTAAGTCTCAAATTTTGGTGATATTAAACTAAGAGCCAGAAATTTTCTCCGGAAATCTGCGTTTCAATACTTCAATTTATTAATAAAATCATAAAAAGAAAAGTATTCATTATTTAATCAGAATTTAGAACTACATCTTTCATGGACAATACAATTGGCAGCAAAGAAATCGAACCACTGCGTTATTGTCATAGAAACATCTTTACAAAAACGTATAAAAGACGAATACTCGACCTGCGAATAAAATTACCAAAAATTCAAGAAAATGTTAAATTTTAAATAGAAAAATGATAATATAATATTTATAATATTTTTCTATTTAAAATTTAACATAAGTATAAAAATAGCATTGAAAAATGCAAAAATTACAAAATTATAAAAAAAAAAATTCAAGAAAACTTTCTGTTTTGTGCAATGCAAAGTTAGGAAAACAAGTTCACTCAATCCGGACACTCAAAGGGCCAAAAATGTATGGTAGCTAAATGATCTCCTTTTAGGAAAGCAAGATATGTTTTAGTTGTTTTTAATGCTAATTGGTTCCCCGCCATCAACACCCAAATATTTGCAGACATTCTCGTACTTTTTTATTTATTACACCTTGAAGTAAGCATTTTTGTATAAAATTATCGCAGTGGTACGATTTCTTTGCAGCCGAGTGTACTTTACAATAAAATACTTGTCTCGGTGAGAATTCAGTTGGAGCTTGGAAAAAATATTCTGAGAAGAATAGCACGTTATTCAAGGAAAAATACAGAAATATTATTGTAACTAAGTACTCATCATTTTAATATAAGATTCGTTGAGGTTGTAAATATAATAATTTTGTGATATTATCTTTTTCTTTCCTTTCATCCGAAATAATTGAAGGACTTTTTGTCTATATATTTCGACGGTCTTTCGACGACTTGGCGCAGGGGTACTACGGGGTACAGGGGTTCCCACGGGAACAGGAACCACGCGGTTGAAACCGCGAGCAGCCGCTAGTTAAACATAAAGTTGGTATAAAAATAAATAAAAGGGCTGTTCCAAAAGTTAGTTAGTGAAATGAAAAATAATTAAAATATGAAAGACATTTAAAAACGTGTCACGAAATATAAGCAGCAAAATTTCCACCCACGAAGATTTTTTTTTACCGTGGGAAATAAAAATAAAATCTCTTGGAGCTAAATCTGGGCTGTACGGAGAATGGGGTAACATTTGTACCCCCGAAGTTGTAAAATAGTCCATGGTTCTAGCAGCTCTGTGAGCGGGCGCGTTATCTTGGTGAAAAATAATGCCACGGACGCCGCTCCTTGGGCGCTCGCTATCCAACTCCCCGAAAGCTTGAGGCACGCAAACTTCACTATGCCATTCACTAGTAACTGTTCAACGTTATTCTAGCTGAATTACTGCTACTGGTTGACTGCGTCGAAAAACCGCTATATTTTTTTTATTAACGCTCCGACCGCGAACAATTTTTGTGCGCAAATCGACTTCTTCAAACACCCATTGCGTGGATTGCTGCTTCGTGAGAGGATCGTAGCTATATATCCATGATTTGTCAGGTGTAAGAATATAGGATACGTTTTGCGAAGTTCCACCTTCGAACTTTTCTAACATAAATTTGCAGCAATCAACACTACGGCATTTTTGCTCATTGGTGAGAAAATGAGGCATCCATCGTAAAGCGAAGTTCACTCGACCACGTTTAAATTCAAGAAACCAATAAGTTCCTAACGCAAGAGCAGACTCCCCAAAAGCAGCTTGATAATTTTCCTGAGATTCTTTGAAGGTTAACCGTCGTTTCTTAATCATAGAAAATCATAGCACGAAAAGCTTCCCGCGGGACGTCCATTGTTGCAAACAAAAGAAAACTGACAGTAAATCACGGGCTACCTAGGCCCGTGATTTACACAAAGGAGTTTTGTGTTGAAATTAGCCGTCAATTCAAAATATTTTCATGAAAGCAGAGGTTGTATTTATTCTGTGGTTATCAATTTTCGGAACAACCTAGGTATATTTCAAACGATTCAAATAGCTTATCTTTAAAATAGCAATACGACTTTTCTTAATAAAAAAATATCAGTTTTTGATTCTCATTTTTCTTTATACGAACGTACCAAAAATTCTCTAATCCATACAAAATATTGCTAATTCAAAATCGTGAAACTAACGTTCAGTTGGTGATGATCAGCAAGTAGTTTATAACCATAGAAAAAGCATGGCGTTGCGATGACAAAATGATTGTTGAAAGATAAAAGTATGTAAGTGCTTGTGGTTTTTCGCGAACGTATCACAACGCGTGACAATCAACTTACCCACAACAACAGATGTAAATCACTTCGGGCCTAACAACATCAATTCGAAACCATCATGTCATAAGAACGTTTTGTTTGCGTTTTGTTTTTATTGAAGTTGTTACATTTTGATACACTTCACACTTTGGAGGCGATGATTGAGCCACATTGAACGAAGACCGCCTCTATGGCCTAGTGGTACAACCACCGGTATCAGACCCAGGGATCCCGGGTTCGATTCCCAGCGGGGGTACGGGGGGGCGGTTGTATTCGGTTTGGTTGGTGGTAGGACTTGTTGTTAGTCCGCCTGACTAGCTACCACCATATTATCTAAGCCTGATGCCATAACAACAATGTTTTCAGCATTGTTGTGTTCCGGCAGTTCGAGATAAGAAAGCCAGTTCCGGCTGAGGATTCCGGGAGAGGCTTCCATCTTCAGCCTTATCAATACTTAACATCAGGTATGATGAAGGCTAAGAGTTTCCCCGACGTTCATAAAAAAAGACCTCACAGAACGTTTACTTAATGAGGATCGTAGTACCAAATAACATGGTAAGACTTTTGGGTAGCAAAAATTTGAGAATTCAAGAACTCATTGTCACTGTATGTTTTCCTAAGAAAATAAACGAAACAAAAATAAATAAAATGACAAAATCTAATCTGAATCGACATTGAAAGGCCACATTTCACAGTAGGTCGTAAAGCCGAGTTTATTATTGAAAAGGTTAACGCGCAGAAAATACTTTTATATCGTCCGAAAGTAACTGCCGCTTTTAATACCGAGTCTGACTTTAACATTTTATTACTTGATAACTGTTGCTTGGACCCCTAAAGGGCAGTCGTGCGAGTTTCAGCCGGCTAGCTATGAAACCGTAGAAAACGTAATTTCCAAGAAAGTTACATTAGGTACTTAGGTAGGTGCTAGGAGTCGTTATACTGTGTCTATGTACCTAGCTAATAAAGTTCGCAACGCACATTATGAGTAGTCATACGTAGTTTTTTTTTTTTTTTTTTTTTTCGTTTTCGATACGAAGGGAAATCCAAAAAAAAACCAGAATGCGAGACATTTCAAGACGTGCTTATGTCATTCTCAAAAACTTGATCAGCACCTATGTTTGAATATCTTCACTATAGGGGGAACAAAACTTTCTTACGGATGGACATTAAAATAGAGGATGGAACTAATTACACCACGCGGCTCTAATTGCTATAAGTAGATTTTAACAACAGGAAATGCCGAGTGCTCGACATGCCTTCCAGGGTCGAAGGAGCTTGAGATGGATTTGTTCATCATCATCATCAATCATTTTTAATGTCCCCACTGCTGAGGCACTGACCTATGCATTAGGAGAATGGGCCAAGCCATACATGACCCACTATTAGGGTCCAATACGAATAAGTAGAGACGGGACCCACGGCATAACGTGACTTTCGAAGCTTAGAGAAGCTCGAGATAGGTAACATTTTTTTATATATTTGACTATAACCGAGTTTTCGACTAGTTACATAAAGTTACATATATATAGTAAAGGATAAAACAAACCGAAAAATCGCCATCTTCCATAAAATCTGGGAACTTTTGAGCATGAACTAACGATAAACCGAAAATCACATAAATCAAATACCATAAAGCACCAAGTATTGACATGGCGAAAGACAATACACATCTGGGGACCATGCCAAAACAATTACAACCGTGTCAATTGGATGTTTGAGTACATTATGGGATGTGATAAGAACGGAGATCAAAATTATTTTCATGTCTTTCTCAAACAGTAATTTAGCAAGCACTATCGTGTGGCAATGTGACATACTATACGTTTTTTTATTTATTTATTTAACACCAACAAGATTTAGGGAGATTAGATAGATTTTACCAACAAGATGGGATCCGAGCTTAATGCAATCTTAATTATAGGTGCTACACGAGAACAAACAATAATTGAGTAAACAGTTTATGGAAAATTCAAATTGATAAAAGTGTTTTTTTTTTTAATTGATTGAATATTATGTTTTAAATGCGCCAATAAATATTAAATATTTTATAACATCGTATTCATATCACCATTTAAAAAAAATTAAAAACGACTACAAAACGTAAAAAGTACCTAAGCCTTTAGAGTTGGTGTTTTTATGTTCGCAGGTGCCATTGCACTTCTATAATGTACTTTTATTTTTCTTACCTTGACTGGCGCCGACTCCAAGAGGGTTATTTATTACTTTTTGAAGTCGGTTTTATTTTTTTATAAATAAAAATACTTCACAATTTTTTAAAATTAGATTAACGCCCATATTCTAAGTCGTTCCTCCAAAACATTCTACACTCCAATCAACCTCGTCGTGGGTAAAAATGGTAGTGTGCGCTAGGCCTAACATGGAGTGGCTACGTACTCTTTGGCTCCTCCAGGTCCTTACGGAGTTATGACTTAGAATACCGATTTCGAGGAGTATTTCGAAGTGGTTTTCAATGAGGTTTCGTTAAGAAGAGGACGAGTAAGTTTTGGAGGAACGACTTAGAATATGGGTGTAAGTCCCATAGGTACTCACCTACGCAAAATAGGTAACAGATACAAAGATCGAACTCAGTATCTAATACTGGGCCATCTATGACACTGTTAGATACTTATTACGCGCATTGATAAAGCATCGCTAGCCTACAGCGTAGAAACATTAAAAAATCGCCATTTAGTTTCATATTTAGGAACTACTACGCGATATGTTACAACAGTATGTTCAAGATTTCCTGAAAAATACTAACCGGTTTCAAAGGAGTTTGAATCTTTAGGCCTCGTCAACGGTCCGCCATTTTGATTTTTTTTTCAAAAACGCGCTGCCCGATTGTATACTATATAAAAGAATGCCCTAGCTCAGTGGTTAGAGCATTGGATCGGATTCCCAGAGGTCGTGAGTTCGAGTCCCATCTGAGAATTCACTTGTGACCGTGTTGATTTTTTCCAATATTTTTCTATTTAATAATTTATTATAAGTACATAAATTATCAATCATAAAGGACAAAAAATTTGCATACATCTTAGGGGAAAATACAACGATTCATAAATAACCTTTTTTTTTTAATAAAACACTTTGAATTACAAAAACGCCTTTCATTTATTCTATCACAAAATATAGGTAGTTTTCAATTTCTTAAATGCTATCTTTGCAAGGGCTGGATCCCAGTATGTACCTGTATCCGCTACCCAAAAAAAATCATTGGGTATTTTCAATATTTCACAAGCGTCGCCGTAACGACGCGACGTAACTTTTTCTAATCCAGTTTATGGTTTATAATTGCACCTATAGTCCAACATCACCCTCAGATTTTATGTCTTAGTTAATTTACACATTCACAAAAGACCACGAAGATTACCAATACGATTATTTTACAATTTGGACAGCACATCAGTGAATCCCTTCTTGTACATCGCGACCACAACGGCACCTCCCAGGCCTAGATTATGCTGCAAGGCTATCCTGGCATCCTTCACCTGGAACAATAAAAAAATAATCTAAGCACACAATTATTGAAACAACTCAGTATCCTCTTCGGACCGGCACATAATTCGACCGAAGGAACTTAACCTCTCAGGCCCCGTTGTGAGACACAACACAAAAGATATTCCATTTTTCTCTGGACACCGGTGTCCGGTTTCTGGTTTAATGAATTGAAGCCAGGAAGGTCTTACATGTCCTGGAAACCTCCAGTCTAAAAGAGACTCTAACTTGGAGACGAGTTACGAGACGAGGCGAGATCTTTATTACTCAAACTAATAATAACAGTCTTTGAATGAAAACACGCAAGCAAGTGTTAAGTCAAATATGCTTTTGAATGTGCAAAAACGCGCTCTTTTGCAGCTCAGAGGGCTTGCACTTTAATATAAAAACATTAAAATTTCCCGTATACCTATTCAACATTATGACATTCATTGATAAGTAAGATAGGTACCTTATCAATATATCTACACAGTGATAAAAATGAACGCAGCAAACAAAAAAATAAAAAAATACAGTACTGTATGTGTATGTATATGTATTAAACAGTGTTACGTATATCTCTAAATTACTTGCAAAATATCATCTGTTCCTAAGGTAATATAAAGGAGCGTCATAGGAGTTATGATAACAGAAGTGCTCGTAAACAACTTAAGATAGTTAATAGATATCATTTCATAATATCGAATTTGTATTACCTACTTACTTACAAAAGCTGTCTGGGATATGCTTATCTAAAGAACAAAATAATTTCTGTGGCTAAACATCGAAGAATCAATAGAAAACAATACAACTTTAAAGAGTCGGACCAACCAAAAATGCTTATAACATAATACCCCAAAATAGATTATGAACCTAAAAAGAGTAGACATCAATAGTCACTTACTTGAAACTAGTTACTAAACTACGGTTACGTGCGTCACCGGAGGGATGGAAACATTATATTTTCTAGTTTAAAATTTATTGCATAAAAATACCATTGTGAATACAAAAGTAAAAAAAAATATATCACTGACCTGTCTCTCCCCAGCTTCTCCTCTGAGCTGCCACACCAGCTCCGCGCACTGCGCCAGCCCGGTGGCGCCCAGCGGGTGCCCCTTGGCGATCAGCCCCCCGCTGGGGTTTACCACTACCTGCCCCCCATACGTGTTGTCCCCAGCGTCAATGAACTTCCCAGCCTCACCTGCCCCACACAGCTGCAGACCTTCGTAAGTTATAATCTCATTCGTAGCAAAGCAATCATGAAGCTCAACAACATCAACCTCCTTCGGAGATATACCAGTCTTCTCATATAACCTTCTAGAAGCATTCAGGGTCATATCGTAACCAACAATCTTAATGAAACTCTTCTCTCTGAAAAGTGATGGTGTGTCAGTAGCCATTTCCATTCCTACTATTTCTATAGCCTTCTTCTGAAGACCGAATTTTAGAACAGCTTCTCCAGACATTAGGATAGCAGCTCCAGCTCCATCACTGATGGGACAGCATTCCAATTTAGTAAGAGGTCCATATATTTTTCTGGATCTTAGTATCTCATCTACGTTGTAAGCTTTGTTGCCTTGCGCTCTAGGATTCCTCGCCCCATGCCGATGATTCTTAGCAGCCACTTTAGCTATATGCAGCTCTGTCGTCCCATATTTTTTCATATGTTCAATACCAGCGTTCCCAAAATATTGTGGTGTCAACGGTCCAGGTAGAACTTTAGTCATTTCAGCCATTTTAGCGATATGTTTGTCCAGAGGAGATGTTCTATCAGTGAAGTTTCCTTTCAAGGCTCCTTGTTTCATTTTCTCGAAGCCAACCACCATAATTACATCAGATATACCTCCTTCTATGAGCTGTTTGGCCAAGAATAGACCACTGGATCCAGTTGAGCAGTTGTTGTTGACATTGTATATTGGTATACCAGTCATTCCGATTTGGTATACAACTCTTTGCCCACAAGTGGAGTCTCCAGCAGCGTAAGCACAAACGCATTGTTGTATATCATCGTATTTGATACCAGCATCTTCTATAGCATCCACAGCTGCTTTTTTAGCAAATTCTGGATAGTCACCTCCTGTATTTGGTTTGACAAACTTCGTCATCCCGACACCGACAACAAACACTTTTTTCCCCATAGTAAACTATATGTTTAGACGACTGTCCGATAACGCGCGTAGCGAGTGAGTGACATTAATTGTGATTGCGTTATCAGTTTGGTATGTTTGTCTTTGCATTAATAATAAAATTATAAACTCATATAACAAATCGCTTTTGTACTTAAGAAATACTAGCTTGTGTACTCAGAAGTACGTCGTATGTTAAAAGTGTTAACTATTTTGTTTATGAAACTAGACAATTTTATTAAATTATGTTGAATTCACTTTAATTTTCATAAAATAATCATTTGTCAACAACTCTATTACGATTTTTAAGTGCGTTCGAGTATTAAATATTGCATAAGCAAAATGCAACGAATATCTGCAAACTTTTTATGGAACGGCGAAGCTTAAGGGAATTTTCTTTTTGCGACATTTCTTAATACTCTGATCTGAATAAAATATTTCTTGCATTTAAATCTCAAAGTCGAGTCGGAATATAGTTTAAGCGAGAGAAATCCAATGAATAACGTTGAATGAGTAAAAATATTTTTTTAATCCTTAAAGAAAGAATAAATTGTGTACGTACATCTTATGTTTTGGCGCGCACTGATCATTGAAATAAAACAACTTTTCCGGATATAAACGCGCTATATTTCACGAACTAAGTTGTAATTGTCCGTATTTTTTTGGATTTTACGGTTTTTTTTTTTTGTTTTCCCGACGTTCCACATGTGTTTAAGACATAAAAAAAGAGAAAAAATAAAATATATATATGATAATAAACTTCATTGTCTGTGGGTTGCAACAAACTGTCTGTCTGGTACTGACTAACGGCCGGTTTCAATAATCTATCCATAACAATAGGTAGGCCTATCTTGGTTACGGTACTTAGCAACCGTTGTTATTTTAGGTTATTTTGGGCTGAATAACAAAAATATCTAGGCAACAAAGCTCTAGTAAGCCTATCTCTTACTGTAGATAAGTTATTGAAACCGACCGTAAAATACTCTCTGTGACTAACTATCTTTCTTCTTCTTCTTCCTTAAGAATGGCTTGCTCTATGTTCTAAACATAATTCCGCCAATGTCACGTATTCTAAGCTATTTTACTGAAAATAAAAGACGACACAGGTAAACATCACAAACATACATAATATGGGAGAAGTATATATTTAATATTTTAGGTTGTTGTGGGAGATAAATTTTGCCAATATTTTCAATAAGGGGGTATTATTATTATTGAGACATAACTATCTTTATTTTTTGGCCGTGACATGACAGATGTGATGACAGACAAAACAATTGTCGGAGTTTGAACAACCCCCTCCCCCTGCAACCCCCATCTGCCGGAGATGCGTACTTTCGAGAAATATTTTTTTTTGTAAACATACCTCAAAAAAAATAATGGAAATTTAGCAGGAGGGAGGCTAAAAAGAGGTGGGGAAAGGGGAAAAAGTATGAAAAAAAACGTTGCACGTACAAAAATGTCGTTTCTGGCGCTTCGCCGGGTGCTGCCGCGGCACGCTCGCTCCGCTCAATCGGCTCGCGCGTTTTTGGTCACCATACTAACCTAACCTAACCTAATGAACTCTTTAGACTTTATTCCTTTATTCGTTGCCCCCCTTGCGGGCGCTGCGTCCCCCCGCCCCACTTCGGTTCTGTCACTAATAATATGAAAAATAAAAAGCATGAAATTCCACACATTAATTTATTTTCACATAAAATGGCGGACGGCGTGACCACAGATTAGGTAAAAGTTTAATTTTACTACGTAAATGACGTTTCTCTAATCACTTACACGTCATGTATGTCGGAAAACGTTTCATTTCACGTTATTCTTTACTTTTCCGTGTTGTTTTTCGTTTCGTTTCACTCAAAAATTAAGTAAATGAAAAAAATATATAAAAAAATACGTAGGTACCTCTCAGGCAGCCAAAAACTATATCAGGGGTTTCAGTAAGACCTACTGTGTCAGTATCCCCAGAACGAGGGAGGTTATTTCTAAATCCGACCCAAGCAAAGCACTAAAACTGAAAATAAGCAGGCAGGCACAGTAATCCGCTATGCAGAAGCAACCTTCAGCAAGCAGTTGGGACAGAAAACAAAGTTGTAACATCAGTTAAAGTTGTTTTATTTCAATAAATTGTGTTGTCTGCCTTTTTAAGAATAATACAATATTTTATTCTTTTGTAAGAAAAGTTTCAATAGTAAACGAAAGAGCAGTTAATAAAAATGTAATCCGTGTTTCTGGATCCTAAATTTATATCAGTGTATTAGTGCCGCCCGCGATTTCAACCGCGTGGTTCCCGATCCCGTGACAATATCGGGATGATTGTATCGTAATCTAGGCTATCTTCTGTACTTGTTCGATATTTCCTCGAAACCTCTTCGGTAGTTTTATGCGTAAAAGAGAACAAACAATCAAATTGACATGCTTAATATTAGTTAGGTAGAATGCCATTTTTGGTATTTTTAATAGTACATAAGTACTTACATCTAAATAATGTGGTAATAATTATGTTATACAACAGAAAGACATAATAAAATATAAATATGTCGATCTAAAAGCCCATTGTAACAGCCCAGACATAAATAAAACTCCGGAAAGCCTCCTGAAAGTCCTGAAACGCACCTTCCTTTAGATTTATGGCTTACAGCACTTTACAGCCAGTACAGAAGAGGTATTCTGGATATATCCAAACTCGAATTGCACTCACTTCAGTAAAAATCTGGAAATATAGGCAAAGAATCCTAATACTAATATTATAAATGCAAAAGTATGTCACTTTGTTTGTTTGTTCCTCGTTCACGCAAAAACTACTGGACGGGTTTGGAAGAAATTTGGTATGCAGGGACTTCAAGTAGTGGACTAACTCATAGGCTACTTTTTATCCCGATATTTCCACGAAAACGGGAACAAGCAAAATAAAATTTATATTTTTCTTGTAAAAAATATTGTTTAAGAAGCAAATTGTAAATACAAAAATCATAAGGTTATTTTACATATTTAGGTTTTGTACTATATTGATTTTTTATTTTATTTTAAAGATATATAACATTAAACTTAGTTATGCAAAAAACTGAAAATTTGTTATATTGAGCGTATTTCTATAACATTTCATATGGTAAGGACCATAGCATAACTGTTACTACTTATTGTAGTAGTAGCAGTGATATTAATAATTTTGATCGAGTTCGATACAAACATTTTAACATAATAACACTGCTGTTCACACGAATGTACCAGATACCTCTTAGGAATACTTAAGAATCAAACGAACTTACCTTGTGAAGTTTGATGTCTAATTATACGAATGTCTTGACCGAAGATGATTACATTATACATGCAGCAGCACGCGAGATGATGCTGTCCTCACCACACTTTAAAAGCTAAATACTTTAAAAAAATATATTTTAATTTTAAAATAAAGTGTTTTGACTAGTTGCATATTTCCCGCGCCCGTCCGCCATTACTGTGACTCATTACTTCAGAGCTAAATATTTTTTTTCGATAGATCTTTGGGACTTTATGGGTTGGGCGGGAGTGTAATCATCTTCGGTCAAGACATTCGTATAATTAGACATCAAACTTCACAAGGTAAGTTCGTTTGATTCTTAATTATACTTCATATCTCTCCCGAAGATGATTACATTATACATGCAGATGTTCAGAGCATCGAAAAAAAAAAAAAAAAAAAAAACTATCATAATTGAATCAGGTCTTTTATTAATAATCACAACCAACTATTAACAAATCAAATAAAACAATTTTTACTTTTTATTGAAAAAAGAATTTGCTAAATCAGTTTGATTCGTACTTATAACATCTTTATTGTAATATTTTAAAAATACTTTCGAAGTATCTGTCCAGCCTGCAGCCTTTCTGATAACTTCTAGATTGACGCCTGCCCTGTGGGCAGCAGACGTTGACGCGTGTCTAGTGCTATGAGCACTATACAGACCAGTATCAACACCACTTTTCTCTAAAACCAATTTTACGCAATGAGCTAATGTTTGGGACACGACCTTTTTGTGCGGTTTCTGGTAACTAATAAAAAGGTAGTCTTGGTTACGTATACTGCTAGTTTTTTCTACATAGGATTTAAGAGTTAAGGCTGGACAGATCTTAGAACTTTCTTTTATATATGGTAGTACAATCAATGGCTGGTAAGTACCAGGTTTTGATGTCTTAATTAACTCATCGATTTTAATTGTAACTTTATCTAACTCAAAATTTATATTATTAATTTTAATTAGACTCAAAGTTTGCATTCTATGAGCCGATGCTAAAGCAAGAAGAGTAACCGTCTTAATGCTTAGATCTTTCAAGGTAATTGTATCATTAGGAAAATAATTTGCCAAGAAAACTAAAACGGTATTTGGATAAACCCCCTTAAAGAAACGTTTAATACAATCGTTCTCATTGACATCACTAAATGACAAAATAGAAAGCGCCGAACGGTAACTGTTAAGTGTACTGTAACTAGCACCAGAATGAAACTTTTCCGTTAAAAAAACTATTAATTGAGTTACGTTTATATCCAAATAATTAATATTCTTGTTGTTGCAATATTGCCACCATGACCTTAAACATGAACTGTATTAATTTATTGTATTTACCGAAAATGAGGACATTATAATTTCAAGAGAGGCTGTCGGAATCCCACGTCTCATCAATGCCTGCCTGATAATATCCCTGCCATGAGGCGGAGATCGGAGTGAAGGGGATGCTTGTCCCTGAAAGGTGAAAATAACAAATTTTCGTCAGATTCAAAGTAAACTACTTCTGATACAAGTAGCATTGACCACAGTGGGAACCACGCCTGTGTGGGCCAGTGTGGAACTACTACGATTCCTTGGGCCTTATCCTGTTTTATTTTTTGTAAGACTTTCGTTATAAGACTAAAGGGAGGGAATGCATAAAATTCTAAATTTTGCCAATCAAATGTGAATGCGTCTATAATTTCAGAATTAGGATCTAATTTCCAAGATGCATATCTAGTACATTTATGGTTTTGAATGCTTGCGAACGTCAAAGTTCGGCATAACTAATTTTAATATAATTTTTTCAAAAGCGTAATGCGCTAGCTCCCACTCCGTATCTATGTTTTTTTGACGAGACTCATAATCGGCTACTACATTTTTACTAGATTGAATATAAGAGGCGAAGACATAAATATTGCGTTTTTCACACATGCCATATGCCATATGCTACGAGCAATGTCATTTAGATGTTTGTATTGTATGCCACCCATTTTATTTATATAGGCAATAGCAGTTGTATTGTCTATTCTCAACAGGACATTACAATTTTGTAATTGAGACGCAAAAATCTTTAGGCCGTAAAACGCTGCTAATAGTTCAAGCGTGTTTATATGCATCGATTGCTGAGAATAGTTCCAGTGACCATTGGCCGTCTCATTGTTACACGCCACACCCCAGCCAGTGGTCGAGGCGTCTGTGAAAATAACCAACGCGTAATTTTTTGCTTGAAATTGACAATTTTATATTTTTGATCCACCAAGAAATGTCTTCTTTTAAATAATCTGGTAATGACATAAATTTATTGTAATTATCACTATAATTGAGCGCAAGAAACTTTTCCCTTTCAAGCAATTTTGTGTACACCCAGCCGTACTTTACGGCAGGGCACACGGATGTTAATACTCCTAAAAACTTAGCAAACTCACGAATAGTACATATTTTTATTATTTGAAATTTATTAGCTAATTTGATGATTTTTTCTTTCTTTTCTTCGGGTATTGTTAAACAAAGATCAATAGTATTTTAGTAGTACCTAATTTATGATGAAGCCTAGTTTTAATAATATTTCTTCAGTATTGTGTATGTTACTTAGACATTTGTTGTAAGTATCCCCAATAAGTAAAAAATCATCAAGTAGACGGTTGATAAGTGGCCTAGTGAGCGTAAGTAGTACAAAACAGGTTTTAGCAACTTTGTAAAGACGTATGGCGCTGTACAAAGTCCAAAAGGTAAAACCTTAAATTCAAATAATTGATTTTTATATGATTTTGAATTCCAGTTGAAACGCAACCATTTTCTGTCTGTTTCAGCAATTGGCAACAAAAAATAGGCATCTTTTAAGTCTAATGTTGCCATGTAATAATTATGACCTAATAATTTTAATGCAGTACGGTAATCTTCTAATTTAAAATGGCTAGTAGGAATAAATTTATTTAATTCCTTTAAATTTAAAATAAAGCGATGTTTACCATTAGGTTTCGGAACTGTAAAAATAGGGGATATAAACTGCTTTTCGCAAGAAGTACACGGCGAGATAAAGCCTGACTCGAGCAATTCGGTTATACAATTATTTTTATTTCATCATGCGTATGTAACTGTTTTGGTTATTCTGACTGGAAAGGTTCAGAAAGGAAAGGTAATTCGTAACCATTAATCCATGATAAAATATGTTTATCATTGGTAATGTTAAGCCATTCATTATCAAAATATTGAAGTCGACCAGCGACTTTATAATGATCAATTTGTACCTGCGGTGACAAAATCAGCGTCTCCGATTCTGGTTGCCGTAGGAATTGGGCCTCGTCTTGTTCGCGCCGCGGTAATGATCGCGCGGCGGTGGCGGCGGCGCTGGCAGCGGCGGGACTTGGCGCCGAGGCGGCGGGGGGTTCACTCGCTGCTCGGCGGCTGGTACTCGCGGTGCCCCCCTGGCGTTTAAAGCTCCCGTTCTACCAATTCCGGAAGTGCTTGGTTGTTGCTGCTGGTAGAACCTTCGAGTTGTGCTGGGATTCAACTCCGATGCAGACTTTGATATGGCTTTGGAAGACGTCAGGTGTTCATATAAATCAGAACTGAATAAAAATTCATCAATCTTTGTGTTTTTAATGATTTCCCTTTTTTGTTTACTAATTGTGCTAATTATAGCATACCTTCTCGATATGGATTCCCTGTAGTGGGTATCACAGAGAAGACGACCCGCGTCACTTAATGTTTTAATCATATCCTGAGGAATGCTAACAGTTTGAGACAAAGCTATATTCAGACATTTACCTATTGCGGCAATGCAACTCGCTATTTGATTTTGTTTCTGCTCGCAATATGAATCTTTTTTAAAATTGGTTTCGGAAAGTGCCGATTTAACTTCAGGATTCAATTTTGGTGCTTTCATATTTGTACAGTTTTCTGCGGGTAAATAACGTTTTAAGATCTATGTCTTCTCATCTTTTGGTAAACCATAACCCAATATGTGCTTCCACCTTAAAGCTAAATCTTTGTGTAAGTCATCACCAAAACTTTTATTTTGAGTAGGGTCTGTACCCAATAACTCTAAAATATCCGGTTCTAATTCTTGGATATCATTATTATCAAGAACCTCTTCCGATTCTTTTAGATTCTGATCAACTGGGATCTCATCTGTAATAACATGACAACAACAAAATAAATGTGTTGAAATTATGTGGCTTTTACTGTACTTAAATCCACACACGATATACGTCGGGATAAAGTATTTTGTCACCTTATTATTTTTATCCACACATAAAATAATATCGGGATAAAAAGTAGCAATATGATAATTTGCGAATTCTCGTTTTTCCACACACGATATACGTTGGGAAAGATGAGTTAATGATCAGCTGATCGCTGAATAATTATTCAGCAAGGGTACTCACACACGATTTACGTCGGAATACACATATCAATTTTAATTAATTTAAGTTATTTTTAATTGTACGTAAAATGAAATTATTATTTTATGCGATTTTTGATTACATTTTATTATTATAATGTAGGTAGTAGAATTTTCCACGGAAAAAAATAAGATTTTTTCATAAAATCAACTCAAAATATAGGTAAAATAGTTTCAAAACTTACTTTTATTTTCTAAATCACTCATTAAATCAAAACTTTGGTCTTCATTTGTAGATAACAACGTTTGATCGCCGGCATTCAAACTATCGTCTTCGGAAGAAGACGATTCGATTCTTCTTCGTTTTTTCACTAACTTTTTCACTTTTCTTAACAAACTTTCCACTAAATCAGTATCTTCTTTACTAGATCGTTTTCTTTTTCCCATTTTTTACTTTTCCTACAAAAAAGAAAAAATACCGTGTGGCTCGGACAACACTAAAACGAGTAATGAGTCACAGTAATGGCGGACGGGCGCGGGAAATATGCAACTAGTCAAAACACTTTATTTTAAAATTAAAATATTTTTTTTTAAAGTATTTAGCTTTTAAAGTGTGGTGAGGACAGCATCATCTCGCGTGCTGCTGCATGTATAATGTAATCATCTTCGGGAGAGATATGAAATATAATTTAAGCTTTAAAGGTGTTTGGATAAAGCACTATAGCGAATTGAATGCGCTTATATTTAATATTTCCGAGTTAGTTTCTAAATAGAATTTTAAGAATACACTTAGGTATGTATAAGCAAAAAAATCTACTCTACTAATAGAATCTAATCTAATCTACAATTTTATTACAATCAGACATTTACAAAATTTAGAAATGTCATTTTGCAAATCAATTGAAGGGAATGTTATGGATCTTTACCATTTCATAATAAAATTAGGTTGAAAGAAAAAGTGGTGCGTTTTGCTGCCCTTAACTTTAAATTAATACTTGAATAAAACAACATTCACGGATCGAAACGCGTTTATGAGACATTTAGCTGTAATTTTTTTTTTTTTATTATTAACGGTACGCTAGTATTTAAAAAAAAAAATGTGCTTATGTATTAAACAACAAGTTATTACTTTTATTTCCTTGAATTTTGAGCACACAATGATTTTTCAACTTCATTTTAGTGGATACTTAGGCTTTGGGGCACTTGGAAGCTATGTTCAGGTAGTAACACACAATTTGTCAAGTTAGAACGACAAAAATATAACTATCGTATAGCGCTACCGTGATCCAAAAAAGTACAGCGCCATCTATGATCATTCGAAGTAACTAAATTATCATACGTTTCCAAACTATTTCTGATGCGAAAAACGCGGAAATTCGTACTAAAACTAAAACTAGGGAAAATAAGCGATAAAACTTATGTCATACGTTGTCTTAAATGGCTGTTGTAACGACTTTTGTTTGTCTGGGTTTGCGGTACATTCGACCATTAGATTGTACGTACCTTACGTTAGACATGATACTTACTATACTTACAAACAAACAGAAAGGAAAGTAGAAAATAGGTACTTTATACGTACCTAGTTCAACTGTTATAGACTTACCTACCTACTTAAGAAATCAAAGGTTTTAATTTATAGACTCAAATAAAAAAACATATAAGCAATTTCGGTTGTATTTGCCATGAAGGTTATCTACTAATAAATAACTTAATGTTTCATAGAAAAACCATTGCCTTAAGGTTTTATAACAATAAAAGTCAACCACCACCACTTAAATTTTCATCATTTGACGATTTTAATCAAGGATCAAGTTAGTTCTAAAGAATCGCCGCCATAAGTACTTAGATGATTATTATTTTATCTTTTTTGCGTCTCGATGATAATTCTTGTTCGTAAATTGCACTACTACAACATATATAGCTTAAAGTAAGAAACCAGCTGAAACCTACTTTTGAAAAATAGTCATTGAATATTCTTTATTATAAAATTACTTGATCTCTAGACACTTTTGATATACTTATGTATACTTAGGTACAGCGAGATTAATTGTCAAAAAAGCGAAAGTCGAATTTACTAGTATTTTTATACTAGAATAACTCGATATTTTTTAGGAAAAATCATACTAAAATTAAATTATAAATGTGTAAGTTCGTGATGGATATTTGTTACTTTCTCACATAAAAAATACTAAACGTTTTTTTTTTATGAATGACGGGGAGACTCTTAGCCTTCATCATACATGATGTTAAGTATTGATATGGCTGAAGATGGAAGCGAGCCTCTCCCGGAATCCTCAACCACTGAGGAACTACTGGCTATCTTATCTCGAACTGCCGGAACACAACAATGCTGAAAACATTGTTGTTATGGCGTCAGGCTTAGATAAGATGGCGGTAGCTAGCCATAGCCAGGCGGGCTAACAACAAGTCCTACCACCAACCAAGGTTTCGATGGCACACAAAAAGTAGATGACCTTGATTAAAACGACAAAACAGCACAAAGTTCCATCATTAATTAAAAATCCACTGCACTGTTCGACTGCATCTACGAGTACTTAGCATTCACCCGGTGCATCGCTACTAAAATAAGCATGATCAAGGATACTCAGAGTCGCATTATCCTGGATAATCTCCCCAGAACGTCCCGAGACACGTTGTTCTAGTAAAACTTTTGTAATACAGGAATTTGTAAGGACATAGGAGTAAGGCTATTGCATTTAGTGCAAAAGTATAAGCTAGGTCTTATACTCGTATCTATAGTCAAGTCAAGTAATGTCGTGAGTAAAAGTTTAAAATTGACGTTTTATACAATAAACAAGAATTTAAATGAAATAAGAACTTTCAAAAGTAAGAATTCTTGGCCAAGTATACCAAGTAATTGTATATTATATAAGAAATATTTTAATATTAGTAACGCGTGTGTTAAGACCTTTTGTAAGCTAATTTGTGTTTAATATACCAACGAGTAAATAAAATGTTCCATAAATTATTTTTGTAATTATTTTTGACCGCCCACCCCGTTTCAGGTTGACTAACGAGAACACACGCAAGTACCGGACGGGTCGTTTCAAAATTAATTACGTAAATTATGAGTCATAGTTTCGCGACCGATCCACTAAGGTTACTTGTGTGTTCTTGCAGAGTCGGACAATGAAAGCGCTCCTTCGTCGACGCCGACGAAAGCGCCGCCGTCGGACACCTTAAGTCGTTTTTGTACAACACAAAGAAATACCTTTGTGTTGTATAAAACGACTTTTACTCAAGACATTACTTGACTTGACTACAGATACGAATGTTAGTCATGAATATGGTGTTAGTTTGCAGTTAGGGCAGCTAAATTGTCGAGTCTGGTATAAAAGTTCACAAACACCGGTTGATATAAAGATTAAGTATAGAAGATAGGTACATGTGACTAGTAAGACAGTCCTCAACAACCTCCTAATAATAAAATCGCTGAATAGAAAACCCAAAATAGGTAAGTATTCAAATAAATGGGATAGTTGATGCGCAAGTGAATTGAATTGAATTGATTTGAATACTTATTATTCCATTAATACTTACATTCAAACTCAGGTAGGTATACCTGATATTAATGTGTATTGTATATTCTGGGGTAATTCAGTTAACGTTCAATCCATTTTTCTCTTGCAAAAACTCTGATTGCGCACAATATATAAATGTATTTAGGTGAAACGTTACGAAATGTTTTTAAGGATAAGGGCTATCTCACCTTGAAATATTTAAATATTTTATAAATCATGCATAATATTGGTTGTGCAAAATGATAATATAATTCAAATTATCATCATATAATTTCTCAGATGAAATACGGCCCCTCTCTCTTCTAGCCCTATTTACGTGCCAAACCGGGTCCATAACACTACTGGTCTAACATTATTTTATAACTCTACATGTACATTATGGTTTTTGCCATAAACTATTGAGTATTAGAATCAAAAATTTATATTAAACAAAATCCAGAAAACTTTGAAAATAAAACCACATGACGTCCGAATACAAGCAATAAATACATATGATATAGTCATACCTGGATAAATAAACACTTGTATTATAATAACGCATTTAGTACTAGCTTAAAGATCTTCAATCATTTGCCTTCAGAAATTAAATAAAAAACAAATATGGCGTCAGATAGCTCGCATCAGCTGGCAATTTTAAGTGCTTTTTTTCGTCTTAACCTGACTTAAAGTGATATAATTATCATTATTGATATATTATAATCAGATGTGTGATAAAAGCGTCCTGATACTACACCTCTGGCTAGAGGTTTTCACGAATAGTTTGAATCTAAAATTACATCTCCGGCTAAATATGACGTTCAGCTAAGTACACAACTTTCCATTCAACGACTTGGCTAGTTGTCCCTTAGGTATTTCATTGAATGCCGGCGTTTAATTATCGGGCTAGAATCCAATTGAATGGCTGATTTAACCAGTTGGCTGCGACATATACATTTTGAATAAATTTAGGCAGCCCACTCACACGGCCTTAGCACAGTAAAATAAAGAGTACTAGCGTGTCTTTAGTATCGGACCGATATTGGAAATAAAAATTCCTAGAGCTTAGACTCGCTAATACAACTACATTTCTTGGATCCAATATGTTAAGTCTTTCCATTTTAACCTAAGGTGCGGGGAATTGATGCACGAATGAATAAGGAATACTTAGTGCGGTGCGGGAGAACATCCACATTCCACAACCATACAGTTAGTTTGAGAGGAGGAGAGCTTGAAGTTTTCAAGAAACTCTTAAGATTATTACAGAAAAATATACGTGTAATTTAAATTTTAATTATACCGTTTGATAGCCGAACATTGGTATAAATTAATAATAAATAAATAAATAAATATAAATATTTCCATACAATCACACTAATTATCTAGCCCACATTAAGTATCGTGAAGAACTTGTGTTATGGATACTAGATAACGGAAAACATACTTGTATACTTTTTTTTGTAAATACATACATAATTTACATATTAAACACCCAGACCACGTACGTATATACGTTTTAAAGTCAGTTCTGTCTGTTATATTATTGCTGTGTCAACACGATTTTCCGTTAAAATTAAAATTCGTTAATGTAAGTAACCATATTGTAAGAATTTTGGTATTGTCTTGTTTTCCATAATATTCCTTGCAATAATTTCATTTGCCATAATGATCCTCGGTCATAATATTCGTTTGCATTATTCTCATTTATACTAAGTAATATAATAACGCATGATATAATCATTTACTAGCTATAATTCTCATTTGCCATAAAATGAGATGCCATATTAACAAATGCTATAATTATTAGAAACTATAAATACCATTCGACATAATCTTTATTTGACATAATAAAAAGAAATAAAAAATACATGTCTTATAACGTTTATTTTTAGCTAACTTTATGTAGAAAACCAATTAGTAAAAAAACGAATAATATTCAAAACCGACTCAGTTTACCCCGCCTGCCCGTAGTCTTGTATGCCCTACCCCTAGAGTGTAATTTAGAACCGCGAGGGCGCGCAAGCCGAAGCTGCGGTGGTAATCGAAAGCCATCTGTGACGATAAGTACGCGTGGAACCGCCGGAACCCCGCAGCGCCGGAGCCGTGACAGAAGACTTGCATGTTGCATGCCTGCTTGCCTGCTGCGTGCCTGCTTGCATGCTGCATGCCTGCTTGCATGCTGTATGCCTGCTTGCATGCTGCACATGCCTGGCTGGCATAATGCATGCTGCACATGCCTGACTTCATAATGAATGCTGCACATGCCTGACTTCATAATGAATGCTGCACATGCCTGACTGCATAATGCATGTCTGCCTGCATGGGAGTTTGCATTAGGGATAGGCCGAATATTCGTTTTATGTTCGGTATTCGGCATATTCGGCTGGTTTACCGAACATTCGTATTCGGCCGAATGTTCGGTAAACCTGCCGAATATTCGGGACAGTGGTACTTAAAGATTTTAATAACAGGTTAACTATTGTGAACTATATTAGACTGAGATTGATTGATTGAACGAGGCATGTGCATATTATAGGTAGACCTAACCTAAGTAAATCACTGTGTAGCTTTATACTTTTGAGATAGTGTAGCTGTATTTCTTTATAATCGTAAATGAAAATATGATAATTGAACAAGAATGTCAAGATAAGAAAATTTAATCAGAGGGTTTATTTAGTGTAAGAAATGAAATATATATTCGAAATTATAATAACTGTTTATTGTTATTGGTAAGAATTAGTTGCATTATTACAACGATTTCTTAATAAATCATATTTTTGGTTTTGTTATTAGTAAAATAACATTGTTGTGGCGAGCATTTCTTAAATTTTGTTTCAAACATTTATTTTACCAAAGAATAGCATGTCAGAAAAAGAGAGATGAATCAAACAAAAAATAATTACATTAACTTAAAAATCAACTATCCAGAACTCAAAAGTATTGATTTTAATATCTTTTTAATATAATCCTTTTATGACTGTGTGATTAAATTCAATAGGAACGTTTTAAATACTTTTCAACAGGAACTTTTAATAAATGAAATCTTTTAACATTAACTTACGTTGAAAGATTTCATTTCTTAAAAGTTCCTATTGAAAAGTAGTTACATTGAGCACATTATTGCAAAACTGTAATATTATCATAACAAAACAATTGACCTTGCAAACAAAAAACTAAAATACTTTTAAGTAGCATGTAATTCTCACTTAGTATTTAAAATTTAAGAGAGGTAAATTATGGTGCAAAAGAACTAGTTGCTCTGCTTTGAAGGGCAAAAGTTTGTTTCGTTTTTGCTCATAAACGTTAAAAAAACTATTAACACATAAACAAAACAAATGCACGTGGTGCCGTTTCGTTTCGCACTGGATGATGCAATAATAATGACACGTATTGACAAGTGTAGCGGGGGTAGCGAGGGGAGCGGGCGGGTGCGCCCGGCGTCAATTCGCGCCATTTCGCGCAGTCAGCGAAAACACTTATAGACCTGCTCCGGTATGCCGAATATTCGGTTCGGTGAAAAATTTACCGAATATTCGGTAAATTCGGTGAAATCTATGTTCGGCCCATCACTAGTTTGCATACAATTCTAGTACATAAAGTCAATAAATAAATAGTCAGTATAGGTTTTATGGTAAATGATTGTAATGGATATTAAATATATTGAAAATTAAATGTATAGCAAATAAAATTATGTAATAAAGTAGTTATGGCGTTTGATTGATTATGAAGAATGAAATTATTTCTAATGGAAATTTAGCAAATGAAATTATGTCAAACGAAATTATTGCATTTGAAATTCGGGCATACATTAGTAAACCAAGAATTTTATCTGAAATATCAATTCTCATACTTTGTGATGATGTAGGTATTTCAAATTAAATATAGGAAATATAAAATTATTTCAGTATTGTCCAATAACAGCATACAAAAAACATTGTTTCTTAGAATTAAGTATATATAGTATAGACTTTAACGACAAAATTTTACTCAACCCCCATAGACTGATTTTTAATTAGACGGAATTCTGACATTTGTAATTTTTGGGCATCTTCTTAATCACAAACTATTTTCTCATGTATGTACTTTTTATAAGTAATATATGGGTATCAAATAACAAAGATTAAGAGAGAGAACGAGATCAAGTAAACTTTATAAATACCTATTATGATAGTTTTGATGATCGAGGATGACGATATAAAATAAGAAATGTGTTTGTTCTGTGCATTTAATGAAAATAAATTCCATTTACCTCCTTTTTTCTAAAAAAGAGTAAAAGAATATAATTTTTATATTTATTGTTTATTTACTTACTAATCATTTTCACTCATATTAACACCGTCGTTGTCGTCATTATATGTAAATATTTTTTATTTAATTAAAACCAACTAAAAAAAACCATTTATGGATTTCGTACCAAAGATTTGTAACTTATAGGTACATTGGGGTAATATAGTGGTCAGGGATTCCAGTAAAAAAAACTCCAAAATTATTGCTGGAACTTCGTTGATTTGATATTAAAATAATTGATTAAGTACTATTTTGAAATGTTTTGTAAATTTTTAAGATCTAGATTTTCTAACTGAAACCATATATCAATCAAAGTTTTTTTATGTTATTTCGCTTATGTTCGTTCAAATGCGCGATTTTGGGGAGAATCATAGATTTTGCGGAGCGAAAAAATTCTAAATCTATGGGGAGAAACGGCCACACTTCAAAACTGTCAGAATTCCGTTGAATTAAAAATCAGACATCATACGTTAACCTGTATTCCAGGAGACAGGGGGCCGATTCTCGCGCTTCGACATAGCAAATTCGTCATTTTTTGGAGCCAAAAATCTGAAAATCACTGGCAATAATCTTCTTATATGTTTGTTTGTTTTCTTACAGTAGTAGAGATTTTACTTACACTTTTAATGAATAAATTAAAGACAGAAAAGTGTCGAATTCGACATATCTCAGCGTGAGAATTGCCCCGCAGAAGGGAAGGCCCTTTATCAGAGCATTATGCACACTTATTAAATATAATTTCTCGTAAGCAGCACCATCTGTGCAAGAGCATTACAACTAAAGTCTGCTAACTTAGTACTACTTTACTTCAGATATACAAGATGGCGCTAGTAGTAAAAATTACAGCAAATGAAAACGAGAAAAGCTGTTGACCCAACATATTAATTATTGAATGTAAATTAATTATTATTTAAATGAAATTATTAATAAAAGCAATGATCATCATTGCTCAAAGATTATTAAAGTGTTGGGGAATGTCAAATAAAAAAACTGAATATACTGTATGTATGACTTTTTAATAGTTAATTCATATTGTAATATAAATTATTTACAACGTTTTATGTAAATTAACAACCAGTCAAATAGCCAAATAATTCATACAATCAAGTAAAAAGTACAACAGTAATTAAATGAAAGTTAGCTACATAACGAATTGAATTTGCTAATTTGTTTAATCACAGCTTAAAAAATCACATTGGAAATAATTCTAGTAAATTAAGCCTCATTAACACTATTTACAATTTGTTAACATTAATGAATAACATAACATTTCAAAATGTTTTTAACATATCTCACAGGGATTTAATACTAATACATTTACACATCACAATCATAATGATTATATACATTTATCAATGAAAACTAAGACTCAAATAATGATAAAAATAATTTTATACATTTTGTGAATTCTGATAAAGCCATAAACATACTTAGTAACATAATCATTAATATTTCCATTTATGATTGCAGAGAATATAAAAAAGTGGAAATTCTACATTGGTTAAAATGTAACTATATTTTTACTATCAAAGAAATCAACAGTAGTATTGTAAATTTTATACATAGCTCTGAAACTTTATGAATAAATCAAAGTTTACAATTTAATTCTCAATTCTATCTTCGCTAAATTGTGATGAGATCCAAGTTAAAGCCCACTTTAAATTAGTCAACATATACTTTAAAGCTTTAGTCCAATGTTCCTCGGAGTTGAACTGTATCTTAATGGAATATGCGTGAGGCGGAGATGCTGTGTCTTCAATTTTTCCTTTATCAATTCTATATGGCAAACAAAACCCTGTATTCCCCTTCTCAACCTGCTCTTTAAATTGTTGCAAACAATCAAGGAACGCAACCATGGCAGCATCAAACTTTGTGTCCCAAAGAAAACGGAACCCACCAGACCCATACAAGGGCAAAACTTTCTGGTCTTCTAAAACTTCTATGTAAGAATGATTACCGTATGGCACTAAGCGGTACCGTTGGAATGAAAAATTGATTTTCCTTGCTAAAGAAGATAGAAGTAAGACAGTTTGACCCCAAGCAGCATTTATCTCAGACCAATCAACAGGAGCAGTTGGTAAACGACCAAGACGAAAATTATTTATAATTCCAAACTGTCCAGAATCTGATATATGAAATGTTGCTTTGAATACATTCATTTTCTTTAGTTTTTCTAGTTGGGACTGAGTGTATGCCAGTTGACATTCATAAAACTTCATTTGATCTTCAGTTGTCATTAAATCTTTCCGATGCCTTGTATACTCCCTCCAGTAAACATCTTGTTCTTTCTCTAGCCTTTCCTTCTCTCTTTCTTGTAGCTCTATTTCTTCTTTCATGGCTCTTTCTTCTTTTTGTAAAGAGGATAGTTCTTGAAGCAACCTTGCTTGCTCCTGTTTCCAATCCTCCAGTTCTTTTTCCAGTCCTTCCAAATTCAAATCTTCCTTATCGTCTTCTAGCTTTTTCAAATAATCATTGTAGTCCTTCCACTCGGCTTCTGTTTGTCTGAGCTGGTTATCCATAAGTTCTAAAAGAGTGTCCGTGCACTCATCGCACAATGGATGGTCGACTTCAGAGTTATTGGACAGTAAATCAAATAGCGTAGCTTTTACGTGGAGCTGGTGTCCTACAGATGTAGTTTCCCATCCATCTGATATGACCATGAAGCCGTTGGCTCCATTACCTGACTCGGACATGCGAAAAGGTGGAACGTAATGTTCCAGGCTCGATGACTGCAATTCCAAATCTGCTTCATTGTTCCTCCTTATTTGTAGTGTTAGGTCAGCTATAGTGTGCTCCCCCAAGTTATTCAGCGACTCGTCTAGCTTCAAAGGTTGTAAACACCTCTGGCAGGAAAAGTTGACGAAGGATTTGGAATCTGTCATAGTGAAATGCACTTACGGCATTTAAAATAGGGAAGTAATGCGTTTCACTGACACACACAAGTTACAAACTAACTTTTACTAAAGATAATCGCACGATTACGTTCTAAAAATTTCTTTTTGGAATTCTTGCGAAACAAACAAAGAAATCTCGTAATCGCACAGAACTGTCAGTGTCATTATGCTGTCACTCTCACTCTTATGTCAGGCTGACAGTTCTACCTTTTTTCTTATATAAGAACAGGCTAAAGTCAGAGACCATACTGCCTAATTACAGCTTTGACTACCGTAAAAAAAATACTTTTATTTTTATTTATTGTGCGTTCGCATTGCCCTATATTTGTTGTAATAAATATATCTCACAATAAGTTTGGCGACAATTCGTACCGTATACCTACCTACTAATCTCGATACATGTTTTGTTAACATTTGCGTTCCCACAGCTAAACAAACTTTTAACCGACTTCAAAAAAGAAGGAGGTTACAGTGATACAGAAAAAAGTAGAAAGCGGATTTTTGAGGAAGTAACCAACTACACTATATGGCAGCATTACTTCCGGTTGTCAAGTTGGTATTTCTACTGTCAAACCTTTAGCGGGGTTTCACCCGAGTTCTTTTCGCAATAACACGTGTTGTGAGGCTCCTTTTTTAATTCAATCTAACGTACAATTTCTATAAAATACAAAATGTATTTACTTAACATTGGCAAAATTCGCCAAATTTACCGCGAGCACGCCATTAATTAAGAAAAAAGAAGAAGAAACCTTTAGCGTCTTATTTAGTTAATAGTCTTGGAGTTTGTCATAATTTTCACTTCTTAATTAAGAAAATAATTATTTAATATGATGACTTTTCATATTAAATAATTATTTTCGTAATTAAGTCGTGTCAGTGCCCGTGATATAACATAAAGGCTGTTTTTGCGTTGCTTGGCAGAAATTCAAGTCGGAAAGTTGTTTAATCTCGACGTTGTTTACAAACGAAAGCGGATTTTACAAGTAAGTTGTACGACACGTATTCACGAAGCATTAAATAGATCATGGAAGTTAATTCTATAAGAATTTCCCCTCATAAGTATCATTTTAATACATTTTTTTCTGACCTTGGAGGTTATAAACTTATCAGCTTCTTAGCTTACACAGGTAAATCGACTAATTACTATAAGCTGCATAAAATAGAGTTTAGCGCGAAAGGTCTAGCGCGGTAGCCAGTTACCGCTCAGTGGTAATGGGGTAGGTCTAATGATTTAGTGGTTATACAAAAATAGAACAAATAATCAATAAAAGTATGTCAAGTATCAAACTTCTTTTCGTAGAATTATCAGTGTTGCAAGTTGAAGTCTAGTAGGTACAAGACTAGTGGCGCCCTCAATTTTTTTCTACTCTTTTCTGTCGCACTGTAGCTATTCGTCGCGTAATGTTGTTTATATAAATGTTGTTGCTTCTGTTATAGCTGATAAGTTTCGTGCGGCCATTCTTCTTATCAGTTAAAATATGTCCTGAATGGCCGGTAGAAAAAAAATATTGGATGATTCGAAAGCACTTATCTGTAAGTCTATTTGAATAAAAATCTTTGTCTTTGACTATATATTTTTTAATGTATGGACATCGATTACTCGAAGACGGCTGGACCGATTGTTATTATGATGCAAACGTTATTAGATCAGGTGTGTTCCCAAGTGGGTCCCGTCTTCTAAAATTTCGAAATCAGTTCAGTATTTTTCAGGAAATCTATAAACTACTGTTGTAAGAACCGCAAGATGGCAATAAAGTTCACTAGATGGCGCTGCTTATGCCTTTGTGTTTTAAAATTGTGTAATAGAAAACATTTTATACAAAAATAAAACCCACGATTTTATTTTGAAAGAAGTTCACTAAATGGCACAGCTTCTCTGCTTTTTAAGAATGTGAAATAAAAACTCGGTCAAGCGGTTTGACCCAAACGGTTTGACTCAAACAGTAGTTTTCTACGCTACTAGTTTGAGTAAAACCAAGTGTGGGACTTATCCTAACTTAAAAATTATTAAATAAAAAACTTTTCATAAAAAAAACCGACATCAAAAATCAAAAAGTAAAAAATTAACCTTTTGTTGGAGTCAGTTCAGCCAAGGTAAGAAATATAAAAGTAATAGAAGTTCAATGTAGAATTCCTTGGCTGGCACCGACTCCAACAAAAGGTTTATTTTTTACATTTGATTTTTGAAGTCGGTTTTTTTTTATTTTAACAGAATTTTGTAAGGTTTTGCGTTTGCATTCTCACAAAAAAAAATAACAAACATATTGCTCGTTACAGTTTACAAGGGAGTAAAAGAACAAATGACTTACTGCAATTTAATTATTACTTATAATTAAAATCAATTATAATTTCTCATAAATCTTTATTTCACTTGTAGACTAGAATACAATGATTGAAACAAAAACAGCACCGTTACAATAATATTTACAAAACCGATATGCAATTGTCCTTAAAACTCGAATAGGCTACTAATTTACAGTCTCATAATATGAACTAAAGTATTTTTTTATATAGATCACAAATCAATTAATTATCCTCTCTTATGTCGGGATTCTAGACACAGTAGAAGATCAATTGTGTCTCGCGTGGATCTACGTTCCGACATACAAAGGGTTAATAACTAAGTACAAAATACAGTACATACTTTGAATATTAAGTTATAGTTATGTAGTAAAATAAAACTGTTAAAAGATGATCCTATGTCTACCCCTTCTACAGGAGCTTTAACTATACAATGTTTTTATAGAAAATTATAGCAATGTGATTTTAGGTACCTACCTATCTTTAAACAAGGTATTTTTCTATCATTTCATATTTCAAAAAGAATAACCTGAAAACTATAAATGGCAACATTTTTATAAAGAAAACTTAGCTAAAAAAATACATGAATTTGAACCAATATGCAGTATAAAGCACAAGATTCAGTCAACTAGATTTGATTAATTTCCATCAACTAAAATTGATTAATTAAAAGTATTAATTTTTAAAGTGGTGGGTGCTGCTCTACTCAAAACTTTGTTAAACAGCTTTTCTACGTTGAGTTGAGTGTTATAGGAAGATTGGATAATAAAATTAATCTGTAGGTATGTCAGACGATAAAAGACCCTCATCCTGCCCTCATCCTATTCAAATTTAGTATGAAAAATGGGAATTTAAGATTACAGGAAGCAAGAGAGTAAGGATTGTACCTCATAATATTACACTAGAAAAAATCAACAAGTCTCCACATCGCTCAGACGAGACTCGGATCTGTAATCTTTCGTCGTCCAGCCCAATGCTATTGCGGGTTCGAGTTCCGCTTGGAGTTTCACCCGAGTTCTTTTCGTACATACATGTGTTGTGAGCCACAAAAGAGTAGAAAATAATTGGGGGCGCCACTAATTAATAACTAGCAACTATCTAGCTAATATTTCACTATTTCTACTTCATCACCAGGTTGGCGATCACCTGGTGATGAAGTGGAAATAGTATAGGCACTTAAAAACTCGGTTTTCCGTGCGACCACCCAGTAGCAACGGGTGGAACGCGGCGAACTGTGATTTTCTCGAGAAACTTGTATGGTGGGAGACTATAGGTACATAAATTATGAATAAAAAAAACAGATAATGTATAATCCATACAAGTTTCTCGAGAAATTGCAGTTTAACGCCCGCGCCGTCACCTACATAAGGTGTCTGGCGAACGACTAATTGTCAAAAGTTACCTGCAAGTTACCTGCATAGGGTGACCTGGCGAACGACAGGTTAATATTCTTCTTCGTATCAAAGCATGAGTGGAGACCACTCATGCTTTTTTATGTGTGAGGACTAAAACTCAGCCACCGACACAGCACCATCAGTAGCTTTGAACAGATCCTCGCGTGTACAGGTCGGGGCACGCAGGGCAGGACAAAAGATGTGCCATTGTCTGGGGGGAAATACCGCTAATGGTTTGACAGCAGAACTACCATCTTGACAGTTGTCATGTTGCCTTACATTGCAATTGGTTATTATTATTAGTTCTGCAATAATCTGTTTTCTACTCCTTTGTGTCGTCTTATGTAAGTATCGTCCAATTCCATTTAATATTACAAATACAGTCCCAATTACCACTAAGCCTTCTCCGGTGACCGCGACCTTACATGCTACGCGACTTTAAACTCTATTGTGAAAATTCCCAATTCCAAATTGATTTATTGATTAGAGCCGATCCTATTTATGCTAAGAAAAAACAAATGACAAAAGATGTTTTGATGGGTTAACGACACTAGTCGATTTTCATACAAACGAGGTAACATTGGAGCCTTGGTTCTCTGCCAAGGATTGGCCGAGCTATGATCCGATAATGGCCACCTGGGAGTGAATGGAAGAGATCCAGATTGCTATAGGTACACACCGAACTGATGAGATCAGTTGGTTGTTTAGAACAATCTAGATCTCCTCCAATTATGTGACCACCACTATATAGTCACATGATATTGGCTAAATGCGTAATAATCGGGAGCAAGCCATTAATGAAGAAGAAGAGTCCTGCTTGAACGGTGTGGAGACTTGTTGATATTTTATTGTATTTTCTAATAAAAATCACATAAATTAAATATAGCATTAAAAATGCAATACAAATAAAAACATATGGAAAGGAGTGATCCCTGCCTAGGTAACAACATGAGTAATGAGCATATCGCTTAGACGCGATTGCATGTAAATATATGGTGTACTTCCATACATTTACATTTCTACATACATATTGTAGAAATTATCTTAATGTTATGGCATTGTGAATGCAAAAAAAAAAAAAAACTTATTTCACACGTTTTAAACCATATTATCTCTATTTCTGTCCCTAAATCACAAGATCGGCAAACAATAAACTACTTAAACAGTACTAAGATAAAAACGAAAATAATAATAGTCAAATCATCAGTCTGAACCATAAAATCTGTATAAATAAACAATTTGTATAACTCGCGTCATGTAAAAGAACGCTGAACAATAAAAGAGAAGACACCGGAAGACAGTGAAGCATTATTATCCTCTATGTTTTTTATGAACAACGGGGAGACTCTTAGCCTTCATCATACCTGATGTTAAGTATTGATAAGGCTCAAGATGGAAGGGAGGCCCTCCTGGAATCCTCAATCACCGATGAACTGGCTATCTTATCTGTAACTGCGGAACACAACAATGCTGTTGTTATGGCGTCAGACTTGGATAATATGGTGGTAGCTAGCCAGCGGACTTACAAGAAGTTCTTCCACCAACCAAACCAAATACAATATGTTCCCGCGCTGGGACTCGAACCCGGGGCCTCTGGATCAGAAACCGGTGGGTTAAGACAGAGGCGGTTGAAACGTCTGGAGGTGGTATGTCCTCTATCGCTGATGCTATGGCCACACTATCGCGTTTATCGCGAACATTTTGCCACTGCCAGGACAAGTCTGGCCAAGCAATTGTCATTTTATGAATTTTCTGATCATTCTCTGAAATGTGGTTACCTATTGCTTCTGCAAACTTTTCATGAAAAAGGCTTAGGTAATTCATTTTAACCGCCTCCCCACAGATCTATAACGAGATAGACGGTAAAAGTGTACCTACCTTGCGTGCCAAAAGTTTGATCCACGGTCAAAGTTTTACGACCTAAGTCAGTCCGCTTGAGACTCCACTAGGAGTAATAGTATTCTGTGGCTTGAGACTAGTGATGGGCCGAACATAGATTTCACCGAATACGAACATTCGGCCGAATATTCGGTAAAATTTTCACCGAACCGAATATTCGGCCGAATATTCGGCATACCGGAGCAGGTCTACAAGTATTTACGCTAACCGCGCGAAATGGCGGGAATTGACGCCGGGCGCACCCGCCCGCTCCCCTCGCTACCCCTGCTACACTTGTCAATTCGTGTCATTATTATTGCATCATCCAGGGGGGCTATTCTCGCGTTGAAATATGTCGAATTCGACATTTTTATATCCTTAATTTATTTATTAAAAATGTAAGTTAAATCTCTACTACTGTCCAAATCCTTTAATTTCAATTATCTTTAATATTCCTATAATGTCGAAGATTGCTTTTAGTGAGCCTTTAATACAGATTTTTGACATCAAAAATGTCGAATTCAAGATGTCGTAGGCGCGAGAATTGGGCCCCAGTGCGAAACGAAACGGCACCACGTGCATTTGTTTTGTTTATGTGTTAATAGTTTTTTTTAACGTTTATGAGCAAAAACGAACAAACTTTTGCCCTTCAAAGCAGAGCAACTAGTGCTTTTGCACCATAATTTACCTCTCTTAAATTTTAAATACTAAGTGAGAATTACATGCTACTTAAAAGTATTTTAGTTTTTTGATTGCAAGGTCAATTGTTTTGTTATGATAATATTACAGTTTTGCAATAATGTGCTCAATGTAACTACTTTTCAATAGGAACTTTTAATAAATGAAATTTTTCAACATTAACTTACGTTGAAAGATATTGAAAAGTATTCAAAACGTTCCTATTGAATTTGATCACACAGGATTATATTAAAAATCAAAACTTTTGAGTTCTGGATAGTTGAATTTTAAGTTAATATCATAATTTTTTGTTTGTTTCATCTCTCTTTTTCAGACATGCTATTCTTTGGTTTAATAAATATTTGAAACAAAATTTAAGAAATCGGAGTCGGTGCTAGCTAGCTAAGGCCAAAAAATATATAGTTAATAGAAGTGCAATGTAGAATGCCTTGGCTGGCACCGACTCCAAAAGTTTTATTTTTTACTTTTTGAAATCGGTTTGAATTTTCTTTATAAAATGTTTTTTTAAGCCCTTCTTCAAAAGACTTCTAAAATTGTTCATTCAACAGAATTTCAGAGGCTATACAATTTGAGTTTGCCTTTATGTAACTAGTAATAGTGGTAATTTTCGTAGACTGCCCGCAACTTCATCCATGTAGAATTTATAATATTTTCCCATAAAATTCTTTTTTTTACACAAACCCTTTAATCCTGGATATAATTAACACTTTGCAATTCGCACATTATCCAATTTGGTGCAGTTAAGTTAATTAAGAAATCGTTGTAATAATGCAACCTATTCTTACCAATAACAATAAACAGTTATTATAATTTCGAATATATATTTCATTTCTTACACTAAATAAACCCTCTAATTACTCAAATTACTGTATTTTGATATTCTTGTTCAATTATCATATTTTCATCTACGATTATAAAGAAATACAGCTACACTATCTCAAAAGTATAAAGCTACACAGTGATTTACTTAGGTTAGGTCTACCTATAATATGCACATGCATCGTTCAATCAATCAATCTCAGTCTAATATAGTTCACAATAGAGAACCTGTTATTAAAATCTTTAAGTACCACTGTCCCGAATATTCGGCAGGTTTACCGAACATTCGGCCGAATACGAATGTTCGGTAAACCTGCCGAATATGCCGAATACCGAACATAAAACGAATATTCGGCCCATCCCTACTTGAGACCATTGCCATGAAAACACGCGTCATTCAGAAACGAAAACGGTTAATTGTGCAGTGTTTTCTTGCAGTCTAACTCACGCTCACTAAATCACTAAATCTCGCTCGTGACGTCATCGTAGGTACGAAAAATTCGACACGCTAGGTTCTCACACAGTTTGAAGCGCTCGTTTCGTCTATCTCGATATAGGTCTATACGCCTCCCCCTCTATCATGAACACCGCTATATCGCGTGATATAATTATGGCGCATGATGCTGTTATGCTTACCCCACAAAGATGTGAGAGGGAGTGACACTTTATCGAGCTACGAATGTCGATAAAAGCGGCTAAAGCTATGGCTACAGTGGAGTTTCACCCGAGTTCTTTTCGTAATAACACGTGTTGTGAGGCTCCATTTTTAACTCAATCTACCGTACAATTTCTTTATATACTACAAAATATATTTACTTGACATTGGCAAAATTCGCGAATTTTATCGCGAGCAAGCCATTAAAGAAAGAAGAAGTAGGGTTACAGTACTGTGGTCTCAGTGGACGTAGGTATTGTATTCGGTGTGGTTGGTAAGGACTAGTTGTTAGTCCGCCTGCTAGCTTAAACCATTTTATCTAAGTCTGACGCCATAACAAAAAAAAAACAGCAGCGGTAGCGGATTCCGGGCGCGCTTCCATCTTCAGCCTTATCAATGCTTAACATCAGGTATGCTGCAGGCTGAGTCTCCCCGTTGTTCATAAAAAAAAACAGTTTGGTCGAAGCATCAGCGATCTTTGAACATGACGCGAGTTATATACCGTGTTTTTTACTTTGTGCCCAAAGTTAAGTTAAGGTGTAACGTGTTTAAGATCAAAATTAGGAAAAAAAATGTGTTTTTTATAATTATAATTTTAATTTTGTTTATTTGGATATTAAACCTACCTAAGCAATGAAAAACTAAGAAAACAAACTTAAAATAACATCAATAATAGAAAAAGTAACTATTGAGCGTGCACCAAGCTTGGCTCGGCGATATCAGCTAATCGAGACGCTAAGATAAAAATAAACTATTAAAAAAATAAAATTTTCGCGCCTTATTTTTGTCTAAACACATAACACAACCTCCCCCTTGACTTTGGGCACATAAAATAAAAACATCCTGTATTTTACGTGTAGCAACACTTTCTTAAGGTGCGTTACCATGGAGGTAATGCGAAGGGTCTTGCAGCTGGTGGTAGTAGGCGTTTGGCAACAATGCTTGCGCCAAACCCCCTTGGGGTCCCGCGTATTGTGCTTGCACCAGCATTTCTCTGGAAAAAAATATAATAGTTTAATATAAATAAGTATGTTGTAATTTCACACCCGCAACATTGCGAATCTAAAACGATTGCATTATACGATGCAGTTACGAAAACCTACGAATATTATAAACAAATGCGAAAGTTTGTGAGGATGGTTGTAACTCTGTAAAATTAACGGAACGGATTTGATGAAATTTTACATAACCTGGGTTAAAACATAGAATACTTTTTATCCCGATATTCTCACGGGAACGGGAATCACGCGGGTGAAAATAAAATCAACAATTTAAAATTACAGGGAAGAGACCTCGGCCATACCAGCAAAAATTTTGGGATCCCTTCATATTTTCACGACAAAAAGTAGCGTAAGATCTGACTTCTTATCTGCGACAAAATTCATCAAAATTGGCTTAATGGTTTAGGCGTACAAAAAGTTAACAACAGTCAGACTGAGTTTCAGTACTTAGGTACAATATTCATGATCATCAGGTATTTTAATGTCCCTACTGCTGGCAGCTGTGGCACCAAGCCCCTAATTGTCTAATTTCAAAATCTATCACGATCCCTTTCAAAGGTATTGTGATTGTGATAGTGATTTTTGGAATTGTGTAACTTATAGTTGCAATCCCTTTCGGAACGAATGATGTTTTAAATGACACTGCATTTGACACTTCTCTTTGTTCAGACAGTTCAATTTCGTTCTTTCAATCTTCCAAAACGCGTCCCGATCACAATCCCTATCAAATATCAAATAGTGACGGCCTGAAGTATGTAAATATCTTTCAAATGAGGAATCGAAAGGGATTGCGATGGATTTGAAAATTAAGAAAATTAGCCCCCAGGCCTTCCTTATGGATGGATAAAAGAGAATGGGCCATGCATGACCGAAACAACAATCAAATCAATTCAATAAATGAGACTTGAGCAGCCCGTGGTGCAGTGGTGCATTTGCCGTCGTTAAATCCACCAATCCGCATTGGGTCCGCGTGGTGGGTCATGGCCCATTCTCAATTCAAGGCCAGTGCCCCAGCGGTGGGGACATTAAAAATGGCTGATAACGAAATGAGGATTGATGGGTGTTGTCAACTGGAAATGCAACGAATCGAGCCTTCCATACCTCGCAGTTCGAGCTCGTACCTACATTCGGTGTTCTATCCCGTGAACGGCCATTGCGAAATCTGTTTCACTGCCGCAAGCGCGGGCCGAACGGCCCCTAAGCTCCTTTATACAACGTTTTTTATGTTTACCCAAACCCATTTGTAGAACTTATCAATAGGAACAACTTTTTGTATGGAAGCAACCCTGAAATCGCGAAAAAAATCATCTGTGTCGTACATTTTCATCCATCATCAGCCTGTGGACGTCCACTGCTGGACATAAGCATCTCCTAGCTTACGCCTATTGTCGCGTTCATAGGAGGTTATTAGCCTACTGCTACCACGCTGGCCAGACGGGTTGGTAGAGGGTATGTTTCAAGCTTTCCTTCTCTCGCACAGGTTCTCAATGCGTCGAGCCTCTTAGTCGACTCTTACGACATTCCAGGCATGTAAGGGAGTGGTGACACTTGTATTCTTAGGCCGTCACCACACTGTCATTTTAGCAGAGTTCAAATAAAGTTTTCGATGAAACAGCAGATGTTTTTCGCTATTTAAGATTGCTTCCATACGAAAAGTTGTTGGTATTGATGACTTCTACAAATGGTTTTGAGGTTTTGGGTAAGTATGTAATGTTATGTACATTACATACTTAGATCAATGCACAAACATGAGATAATAGCAGCTGTTTGTAGTTATACCCGCGTGGTTACCGTTCCCGTGGGAATATCGAGGTAAAAAGTGTCATATGTTTTAATCCAGGCTAAGTAGGTACTATCTCTGTGCCAAATTTCATCCAAATAGTTCAGTAGTTGTAGCGTGAAAGAGTAACAAATAAACTGTCATTATTTTTGCATTTATAATATTAGTAGGATATCATAATAAACGGCTTTTTTTATTTGTTATCGAAAATTAATTGTATACGGTATTTTTTATAGTTTGTTATTGACATTTATGTTAGTTGGTGACGAATCAGTTTTAACTTTTATCCGGGGGTTGAAAAATAAACCCTAAGCCCTAAGGCCCACTTGCGCCGAGCTCGCATTTAACCCAGAGTTAGTGCTACATTTGTATGGATTAACTCTGGGTTAAATTTTAACTTAGCTTGGCGCAAGTGGCCAAAGTAGTGTAGTATGGATGATTTGTAAAAAGCTTTGTTTAAACTTGCAGTTTGGCTGGTCAACTGATGTGACACACGTGTGCCTATCGGCCCCTATGCCTAATTGATTAATGACCCTTAATGACGTCCCTTCGACCCTTAGGGACAATAGCTATAGTTAGTGCAGAACAAAAAAAACTTTAAAAACTACAACCGAATCCAAAATGTTTGTTCAAAGGGAAGAGAATAAACAAAGTTGTCTTGAGGCTAGTGCCAACAACATTTTTATGCTTTACTTTACTTTATATTAACTTTTACTGTGTATATAGTCACCGACTTTTCGCAAGAACCGATTGTTTGTAAATAATCGAGGATATTTATAAACTGCCGAATTATTGTTAACAGGCCGTACCCTTTGCATTAAAACAGATAATCTCTTCTACCTTAAAAAATTGTGAAACAAAAACCTTTTTTTTTAAAAACAATGAAAACCGACTCCAAAAACTAATAAGCAAGGCAAGAAAAATAAAAGAGTAGGACCGCAAAGTAGAATGTCTTAGCTGGCACCGACTCCAAAAGGCAGATTTTTTGCTTTTTTTGTGTTTGAAGTCGGTTTTCATTTTATTTTTATTGCTAGAATCAGTTTTTTTTTTTAATTTTCCTCCTTTTTGCAGTGACACGATTCATAAGACAGACTCTATAATTTACTCGAAACACTGGCTGATTCGAGTACATAATAAATATAAATATATTTCAGTATTCATAGAAGTGGTTACAAAACTCTATGGCTGATATTTCGCAATTTTTCACAAAAGAGTTTTCATGGACCTAAGATTTAAAAAATATTCATAGCTTATATTTCGCATTAATTTTTCACCAAAGTCTTTTAATGGTTCACAGATTAAACAAAAAACTGACGAAGTAACGTGAGCTATGGTATAACACACTCGAACCAGTGTTTATTGTTTCGTCTGCAAGTCCTTTGTTTCAAAAGTTATGGGTTTTTCGTCTCAAGGTCAATCGACATCGGTGCTTTACAAGTATGTTACTGACTTTGTAACTTTTTGTAATAAATGCTAGATAGTTTTTACTTTTGCTGATAAATAAGTTACCATGATTAATACACAATAATATATGAATGACATATTAGTTCATCTTCTTACAGAAGTAGAAATAAATTTACATACACAGAATAGAACAGTCATAATATGTACAATCAGAATAATCAGATACACCTGCATTTTTGTATGTTGTTTGGGTCAACCTAGATAGTATTTATCCAGATTTGCAGTTTTCTAAAATGTAAGCGCGCTGAGTTATTGCTGAAAATCTGCTTTTTTTAGGTTTGTGCAAAAATACCATAGTCATAATATTTATTGCTCCATATTGGTACATTTTGGTCTTATAAGTATGTACAGAATAGCTCGCAATAATATGAACCCTGCAAGTGCGTTGCAAATTAATAACTAAATAATATAGGTATTTTTTTTATTTACTAACCAATCATCTAACTCATATCTATAGGCATACACTATTAAAAAAATACTTTTAAAACGTAAAAAAACACATAGAAAGGTTCTGACGAAAAAGGTCACAATTACGTTTTTCAAGTCAACAACATTAATGACAATTTGAGCCCAATTTTCTAGGTCTAATAGCTCCCAAGATAATACCAAAGGTTTTTAATGATAGTTTGTTTGTTTATTTCTCGTTTTTCTCACTTCAATTAAATTTAGATTAGCATAATATTATGTAACTAGATAATTAACACTTATTAGAGTAGAATTCTAGTAATTAACCGACTTCAAAAAAGGAGTAGTTTTTTTTTCATAACGCCGAGATTTCTGAACCGATTTCCGTGATTCTTTTTTTGTTCGATGCAGAATAGTTGCCAATTGGTCCCATAAAAATTTTGTTTAGTTTGACCCAGTACTTTTTATGTTATGAGCATTTTTATATATTTCATGTCATTGTTAACTTGGACGACGTAATTTTTACGATAATTTTGTTTATAATGTACATGAAACCTAATCTAATCTAGAAAAGCCCTGCTGTAGTTTACACTAAAAACAAAAACAAAACTGCGTTATCAAAAACCGACTTCAAAAACTAAAAAGCAAAAAAAAGCCTTTTGGAGTCGGTGCCAGCCGAGGCAAGAAAAATAAAAGAATAAGGAACTTAAAGTAGAATGTCTTGGCTGCCACCGACTCCAAAAGGCTTATTTTATGCTTTTTAGTTTTTGAAGTCGGTTTTTGATAACGCAGTTTTTTTTAGTGTAACGTTCTCTTAACACCCGATTTTTAGGTGTGTATGGTATATGGTCGTTATTGAACGAACTTTCACGCTTAAGGACGCACCTCTAGTTTCAAATCGTAGGTAATTAACTTCATTTCCCATTAATTACCCCGGAGATACCTCATTATACCTGATATTTTGGTCGAAAATTTTCTATTTGCCATAACTCAGTGCGCTCACATTTCAGAATGCTGCAAAAGAATACCAACCCAATTGAGAATCTCCTTTTTTTTTGGAAGTCGGTAAAAAAACTAATATTTAGCATACCTAAGCATACAGCTACCTTGGACAGGACAAATTATAACGTTTTTAGACAAGTAACAGAGGGCCTAGAGTTAAATTTTGATAGATAGATCTTAAAAAATGGGAAAAAGGTTGAGAATTAAAGCGAAATCGATGTTTACGTTTGGACATATGCAAACTTACGTTTGCCTTTTTAAAATATACTAAGTAGTTGATTTTGCAAATAAGTTAAGTTAAGATGCGATGGAAGACTCAAGAAAATACTTAATAGTTATTTGTAAGGCAAAGCTGGAAAGTTGGATTTGGCGGCGAGTCGCATGATGCCCATCGCGAGATGGAAGATCGCATGATACTAAAAATTTTGCTGTCAAACGAAACACAAATTTCACCTCACAACAGTGAGAAAAATATTTTGGTAGTTTCCGAGGTCAACTTCCGGTAAAAAAATATTATAACAAATACTTTAATCTAAATATTACTCTTGTTGTTTTTTATGATTTAAGGAAATAAAATAATAAAAAAGGGAGTATTATAGTGAATTCGGATGCGGAAGGTATATATCGTCATCAGCCATTTTTAATGTCCCCACTGCTGGGGCACTGGCCTTCCTTATGGATGGATCAGGAGAATGGGCCATGCATGACCCACCACCCGCGCCCGGTCATTGGTGGGTGGAAGGTATATAAATATGAGTACATTATAATTTGTGAGTTTAATAGTAAACAACTTACGTATTTCTTTTATGTTATGGAAATTCAAGTCAGTAATATTTAAAATGGCATTTTCAAACTAACTATACGGCGGCGGCGGTCAAGTAAATGAATAAAATAAGTGTTAATAAAATAACTGACTGGTCGCGATAACACAAATCGTTGCATAAAATGTGTGTGAGAACGCTCAATTTGCTTAGCATAGCTTTAATTTTATCATTGCGATTCCCACACGAATTAGAAATGCAGTTCAAACAGTAAAATAGAGTAGTAGAAATAACTTTAAAAAATTTAGATAAGGAAAGAAAAATAAAAAGTGCAATGTAGAATATAGTATCGATAGGTACCTTGAGTGGTACCGACTCCAAATTAGGGTTCCGTACCCAAAGGGTAAAACGGGACCCTATTACTAAGACTCCGCCGTCCGTCCGTCCGTCTGTCACCAGGCTGTATCTCATGAACCGTGATAGTTAGGCAGTTGAAATTTTCACTGTTGATGTGTTTCTGTTGCCGTTTTAACAACAAATACTAAAAAACAGAATAAAATAAATATTTAAGGGAGCTCCCATACAACAAACGTGATTCTTTCTCGTTTTTGCTCGATATTATAACGGCAACAGGTAGACGCTTGAAATATTCACAGAATATTGTTGTATAATGGTATAGAACCCTTCGTGCGTGAGTCTGACTCGCACTTAGCCGGTTTTTTGTCAATTATTTTATAAATTCTTTTAAATTAGCTTATTTAATTTTTAAAAGAACAGTGTTCAGTGAACTTCAGTGTTGCCATTTGCAATACTTACGATCGATTAGGCTGTTGGGGCGTCCGGTCCCTTTGCCTCCTGTTCTTGAACCAATTGGAGACCTGCGTGAGGGTCAGGCCAGTCTTCTTGGCCAGGGCTCGCTTTTCGTCAGGAGTGGGATACCTGAATAAAAAAAGATGCACATTTTAAAATGTTTTGCGCGCACCGTTCATTGAAAGACCACTTTTCCTCAGTTATTTGAACACTGTCTTGATTTTTTGTGTGTTTTTTATTTGTGAAACGAAGCCGAAACGTTGGTAAATAAAAAATAAACAATAACATAACTTACACAATTTAAAAACGTGTTAAAAAATCCGAAAAAGTTATTGTAAAGAAAGTTAACCTAATAATAATTTGTGTATTTTTTTCTGTACATCTTGCTTGTATTGGTATTAAAATACATAAATTTAGATTATTTTTTTTACACGTTACGACGGTTTCTACAAAGATATCGGATATTCATATAATATATAATCACACGTGGTATGTACAAGCAAAATTTTTGTTTTTTTTTTATTCACGACCGCGACGGCGTGACTCTTAAGCCTTCATCATATCATACCTGATATTAAGTATTGATAAGGCTGAAGATGAAAGCGAGCCTCTCCTGGAATCCTTAACCATTTAATCTATAATCAAATATCTAACCGCCTCTAAAACAAATAAAATTTGTAATACGCATTTCAATTGTAGCTGGAGATTTTAAGATTATCCAAAGGTAATGAATGAGTGTGTGTCGAATAATAAATAGCAATGATTCTCGAGCTGTACAAATTAGTGGAATTTACTAGAAAAAGCAACGTGTCTCATGTCGCCATGACGGGATTCTTTCGAATGCGAGGATATTTCTCTCATTAATAAAACAACGGTGGCCACCCAAGCAGCAAAATTTTGCAGCAGACGCTTTGATTGAGATCACTGATCTTATTAATAGGATTTCTATAGGACTAAAAATTTTGTGGTCTTAGGATACTTATAGGACTACATTTTGCTACTTGGGCAACGCCGTTATAAGAAAAATTCGACGTGTCCTCATAAGTCTCTGTAGCATAATTGGTTAGTGATTTGGGCCGGATTCCCAAAAATGCGGGTTCAAATCCCGTCAGAGCGACATGAGACAAGTTGCTTTTTTATAGTATATTTTCTTGTTTAATATTTATCACATAAATATAGCATTGTAAAATGCAAAATTAAAAAGGTAGAATTTGGTTCATTTAGATTTTTTTTTAACATATATTTCATTAAGATGTGATTTTAACCGCCTCTGGGACCATCCCGGGGACCCCTGTCCCGGGTTCGATTCCCAGTTCATATTGTATTCGGTTTGGTTGGTGGTAGGACTTGTTGTAAGTCCGCCTGGCTAGCTACCAACATCTTGACTTGGCCTGACGCCATAACAAAAATGTTTTCAACAATGTTGTGTTTCGGCAATTCGAGATAAGATAGCCATTTCCTCAGTGGCTGAGGATTCCGGGAGAGGCTCGCTTCCATCTTTAGCCTTATCAATACTTAACATCAGTTATGATGAAGACTAAGAGTATCCCCGTCATTCATAAAAAAGATTCCAGAGTCTATATTTTTTTTTCTAAATACAAGAAAACCGACACGGTAACTACTAACAAGTTAAAGTAAAGAAAGTTTAATATTTATTTATTCCTATTAACGATGAAATTAACATATTTTAGATGATGTTCTGTATATTATTAAAACTAGTGCTATATATATAGTAAAAACCACTCTTGAAATTGCTTTGTTGGCTTGGATTTTCGTTCGTGGAAATTTTTCATTTCCTTTGAAATTTAAAGTTCTTTTATTCGTGTATGACGATATGTTGATATAAGTAGTCGGAATGTCCACGTCGATAAAGTCACGGTGACTACTAGTTTAAATAATAACCTCACCTATTCCTAAAGTAGCAGTCTTTCAATGCGTTCCTACTCTTCTCCTTGAAGCAGTAGACGGTCTCCTCGCCATCCCAGATTGTCTTAGGTAGTGGGTACTTCTTTCTTAACCTATATTTATCTACCGCTCCTGTGAAATATTGAAACTGTTCGTTTTAAACACAGAAGTTACTACAAGTCGTCATCTACAAGAGTTGTCGTTTTCTTACATGAAAATCTTCCTAGAGGAATATGAGTCGGTAAATTGAATTACCTTTATATTTCGAGGATGTGGCACAATCGGGGCACTTCCCGGTTGACCAGTAAAGTGTTTTTGGGAAACGTTTATTCGAAAATTAATGAGGTCAAAGAAATAACTTATGATTTAAATGAAATGAAAAGTTCCTCCACTGTACAAATAGGTACTGGCTACTGTTGTTGAGATGTGAAAATTAAATATAATGTTGTAGATATTCAAAACCCTGATAATTTTTACGGTTTCCAACGCTTTTCGCCTATGTGATTTGATTACACATTAAGGTTTTATATTTTTTTATCATTTTCTTCAGGTTCTTTGTTTGTACTCATTTTTACCAATTACACTGCGTTTGTTTATCAATTACACATCCACAACTAGGCCAGAAAAAGAAGCAGCGTTTCACAGAGGTTGCAACATTTCAAGTAATAAAGCCTATTTTCCAATATCTTTCTTTTACGGGAAAAATAACTTTTAGTAGACTTAACGAACTGAAAGTCACATTTTAACAACTTACCTAAGGGCCTGCCCCTGACTTTTTCCGCCTCGTCATAGTGTGCTTTAAACCACAAATTCTGTAATGCCGTGTGGTGTCGAGGTGGGAACGTGTGCGCTTCCAGTATAGAGTACAACTCCTGAAATACTCCCCTGTGGTACGCCACTACAGCCCGAGCCCTGCCGAGGGATTAAAGCACTTAACATCATTGCATTGGGAAAATATTAAGCTAATATATCGAGGTGAGAATGTGAGGGCTACACTATAAAGTATAGAACCTAGAACACCATAAGGTACTTATGCCAATAAAGTGCAAGTGCTGCCAAGCGATAATAGCACTTCAAATTATCATTAGTTAGGTACATTTTATGATTTCAAGGTGGAAAATTATGCGCTTTTAATATAGAGTATAGCTCCTTGAATACTACCCTGTGGCACGCCACTACTGCGCGAGCCCTGCTAAGAAATAATACCATTAAAATTATTATCATAGTATCAATTTTGTAAGTAATTTTTAGGTGGGAATGTGTATGCTTTCGCTATAAAATATAAAACCTAGAATACTCCGCTCTGGTACGCCACTATAGCACGAGCCCTGCCAAGGGATTTTTGCACTTTATATCATTAGCATTAGAATAATTTTATAACAAGTTATTAAAAGTGATGTTTAGGTGAAAATCTGTGCGCTCCTAGTATGAAGTATTAAACCTAAACACTCCCCTGTGGTACGCCACTACAGCGCGAGCCCCACGCGAGCCCTCTCAAGGTATTATAGCAAATATCATACAATATACAACAATTTTGTAAGTGATTTTTAAGTGGGAATGTGTGGGCTTCCACTACAAAAGTATAGAACTTAGAATACTCTCCTGCGGTACGCCACTACAGCACGAGCCCTGCCAAGGGGATTTTGCACTTTTTTTCGCAATAGAATAATTTTGGAAGAAGTTTTTAAAAGTGATGTTTAGGTGAGTGAGAATCTGTGCGCTTCTAGTATAAAGTATCGAACCTAGAACTCTCCCCTGTGGTACGCTGCCAACCGAAATACTAAGCACATATTTATGATGGAATATTTTGACACATATTCATGATGGATTGAAATCTCGACCACTCACAACTGTGCTGGAAAGAAGACTAAAATATGGGCTCACGGGTTACACAAACAGCTAAAGTTAGCTGTGAGAAAATGGTAAGTAATTACGTAATGTAAGGCTATACTAGAGTTAAGACAATTACCTTAAAACTGTTTCGTTTCCTCTGAGCAGTTCGCTGGTCGGTAAACTCCAGAGGAACGCTGCCAATTTTTCTATGTCTCCTTTCTGTTGTAACGCCTCACAAACACACTGTACTTGCTCCGAGTTGAAGTTTAAACACCTTCTCACATTACCATTGTCATTCTCATTAAAAAACGACTGCCTCTCTCTATTCCCATTAACGTTATTGGCATTCTCAAAAGCAATCTGTTGATTCATAATTTTTACATCTGGCAAGTTAGGGTTGTTCTCATTTTGACAGCTTTTTAAATTTTGAACGTCGTTAAAATAGGCGGGACGCAACGAGCGGTCATCTGTTTCGATTTGATTGAAAAAGTTGTCATTTTGCGGCAATTTGAGTTCGAAATTCAAATATTTTTTGTTCCTCTGCGGTGACAGGTAGTTTTCGAATTTGTTACTTTCTTGTAGATAAGCCTCTTTTCTTTCTTCATTTCTGGGTGATTTTTGTTTACATGAAAAGTATTGTTTCGTGTCGGTATCAGGTTGGGGGTAAAAGTTGGTCTGATTGTCGTATGGAAATGGTGGTAGAGATGTTTCAGATTCACTAGTGGATTCGCTTAACGGACTCAGCCGATCTGCACATCCTTCCATATTCGTCGATTTCATTACAACCTATTCTTTATTTTCTTCCCACCAAATAAGATAACTGCAAAGAAAATATAAGCATTTAGAATTTTTGCATACGTTATAAAAGTCTGTCTGAATATTGTCGTTCCAAATAAATGTTATGAACCTTCTTCGTTACATAATACAACTTGTATTTATTTTGTTACTTTTAAAGACGCGTAGTTTGTTATTGATTGCAAAAAATGCTGGTTAATAGTATTCTTTTCATTCAAGTAGGTTGATTATTAAGTTACAAATTGATTTCGTAATATTCAATATGGAAGTTCATTGATCATGCCGTAATTTTTATACCTACATAAAATATGATTAATCATTTATAACATTAAATTGAACTAATATAAGTATAGTTTCGTCAATAATAATTGCTGATTAGCAAACTGAAGAAGTGTCTGGAAAGAAGTGCAACGCCCGCGTTTCAAACAAACAAAAAACATTTTCTTATTTGTACGTATTGTCATATAGATTATTAAGAGCCAATTTTACTACCTATCGATCAGATAATCGTGGTTTAAAACATCGTTTTGTCCCTTTAAACGTCAAACTAACTACTGAAACGCAATGACGATCAAGTTATTAATTAGCTTGTTGATATTAAATAATGTGGAAGTGGTTGTTCATTTTTTTTTTACCGGTGTTAACTATTTCTATATTCTAATTTGTTTGGTTAGGGTTCTAGCTGTGAGCTAGTTTCTGACTCCAGACTAAAAGGTTTGCTATTCCTCTCCTTTGCAAAAGCTACTAGATTTTTAAATCAAAGTATAAAGATAATTGTCTAAACGTAAGTTTCTACGTTTATACTTATTCAAGGGTATAATTTATTTCAAATTGATATCTTGATCGAGTTCCTTCGCGCACTCATCATTTAAATATAACAACTTTATGGATTTCAGTGCACACTGTTTATTACCCGATTATTTTAAAATTTTTTTTGGTTTTCACCTTCTAAGTCACCCGTGACCACGGCAGCTGAAAAGGTGCCGAAACGGCTGATGCAATAAGTCCGTAAAAGTAATTTTATTTCCAAGTGTTAAACTTCACTTTAAAAATCTAATTCGCTCTTTAACCCACCGGCGGAAACAGTATCATAATAATGACTAAAAAAGTAATATTCACCTCGGCCCGTAAAAACACAAACATCTTTACAATAACACAACGCCGGACGCGATTGTAAAACAATCGGTAACCCGAGCAGACCTAGGAGGATTCGGACCATGGGAAATTATAAAAAAGAGTTCTGGCTTTTTTAATTTATCTTTTTTATGAACAAGAGGGAGACTCTTAACCTTCATCATACCTGATGTTAAAAATATTGATAAGGCTGAAGATGGAAGCGAGCTAGCCTCACCCGGAATCCTCAATCACTAAACCATTGTTGTTATGGTATTGTTATGACAGAGTTGGATAAGATGGTGGTAGCTAGCCAGGCGGACATACAACAAGTGGTATCAAAGTCAAAGTCAAAGTCAATATCATTTATTCAGTCTAGGCTGTTACAAGCACTTATGAACGTCAAAGAAGCTATGCCATCGGTTCACAAACCCTACGGTGGGAGACCTTGTATTACCTTGTAGGACCTTGTATCACCAACCAAACCGAATACACTATGTACCCGGATGGGAATCGAACCCCTGGGTACCGTGGTAATGAGTTTCCGTTGAATAAAGTCAGATGTAGGTTTACAGGTCTACTATAATAAGTCCATCATAAAATGTCATAAATAAACATCGAACTTACTATCTTTTTAAATAAAAAAACCGTCTTTTTTAACTAGACCACAGAGGCGGTTTTTTAGCCACCTCTACGGTCGCAGCTTAAAGATTATTTTTGAACTTTCCACCTTCAACCTTGTACTATTAAGTATTCTGTGCTTAAACCTAATCATAACCATTGCCAACATTAGACATTGTGAAGTCAGCTTTTCCCCGTTGTAAAACCGTTACATTCATTAAAAAAAACCGGCCAAGTGCGAGTCGGACTCGCGCACCGAGGCTTCCGTAAAATATTTTTGATTAGATGATGTAACTAAAAATTTACGGTTTCGCAATTTTTCCTTTATCTGTACTATAAGACGTTACTTCGTACCAAATTTCAAGATTCTAAATTCACGGGAAGTACCCTGTAGGTTTTGATTCCCGTGCGAGTTTCGAAAATTTGTGCCATAAACGGCTGTATCTTTTTATTGCTTTGGCTTAGAAGTTTGCTTTTTCATAGCTCCAAGGGACAATAGACCTGAGTATTAGATATAAATTTCAGTTTGATACCTCCACGCGTTCCTGAGAGAAATGGTCTTGACAGACGGACGGACGGACGGACGGACAACGAAGTGATCCTATGAGGGTTCCTTTTTTTCCTTTTGAGGTACGGAACCCTAAAAACAAAGAAAAAGTTCCCATCAGGTTCAATGGGCAAACATGTTTTGGTAATAGTTTGAAAGTAAGCTTGAGTTGAAAAAATACAAAATCGTTGTTAGGCTCTCGAGTGAACCGAGATAGTAATGAGAAAAGAACGCGCGCGAGAGTGAGACAGATTTTGCAGATTAGGCGAAAGAACCACGAAATCACTTCGTAGTAAATAACTAGAATTAGCTCTTTATACTTATGATAAATTTTAAATAGAAAAATATTGGAAAAAAACAACTCGGCCACAAGTGAATTCTCAGATGGGACTCGAACCCATATCTCTATATTTTTATATCTCTTTATGATATGAAACTATATAATCCTAAATATTATTGATGTCCACTAATTAAACCAATTTAAAATAGTATATGTAACCCCATTTGAGAATAATCATGAAAATTAGTATTTCTAAGGGATCATTAAGAAAAGAAAAAAATGTCGCGTCAGAATCATAAAATTGTGTTTCTGAAACTGTACAAATCTAGATAAAGGTATGAAGAAATATATATCTTATTACCAGATTTGTAACATCTCTAACCGTCCTATAGTTTTATAACAAAAAAGCTTATCACGCGTGCCTAATATTACAATAATAAAAAAAATCGGTCAAGTGCGTGTCGGGCCACGGGCAGTATAGGGTTCCGTAGTCAAAATACCACTAACATTTTTCGTCCGCAAAAAAACTTTGTATAAATCGCAAAATTATATTTGCGGTTACGGAAAATGTGCTATAGCTCTAAAACTGTTACCTATATTTCGTTCAAACCAATTTTCGTTGAAAGGGCGTGTTGGAAGGACAAAAAAATAAACAAACACTTTCGCATTTATAAATATTAGTTAGGTTTAGGATTACTCGGCTTATAAACTACCATAAAAATAATAAAATATTGGAAAACTTGGAAAGAACTACTTAATTAATCTTTGTTTTTAGATTTATTTTCGTTGTGTTGACAAGTAGGTTGTTAAAACCCTATTTAATACTTATATTTTTTTTACTACGTAATCGTTAGAAAGATAGAAGTTATAAAGTAATTAAATTACTACTACAAATGTTTAATTTTGCATTTTACAATGCTATTTTTATGTGATAAATCTTAAAAGCAGCTTGTCTTAAGTTGCTTTTTTCTAGTATATTCTCTTAAGGTGGTATGACTTCCATACAAACAAACATTGCACATTAATTGGTTCATCATACATTAATAATTAATAAATACATGCAACTAACTCGTTTCAGTTATTTGTTTGCGCGAAATTAAAAAAAAATGTACTTTCATACTTGAGCTAAATAAATGCGATTGGTCGTGTATCGCGTGCATACGTAGAATTATTGAAATTATAAGATATTAGTATATTCGTGTTTTATGTATGAAAGTGCATTTTTTTTATTACTTCGCGCAAACAACTAACTGAAACGAGTTAGTTGCGCATGTATTTATGAATTATTAAGGTATGATGAACCAATAATTGTGTAATGTCTGTTTGTATAGAAGTCGTACCAACTTAATATCACATTATTACTACTTGATTCCAACCATAAAACTTAAAAGTAGTTTATTTTTTATCAACGACTGGAAAACGCTAAAACGCTTAGCTGTTATCAAACCTCATGTTATGACAAGACAGAAGATGAAGTTCCTTTTCTCCCTGAATCTGAGGACCAACCTATCTTTAAATACTTTTTCAGGAACTTTAATATATATTTTTTTAAATATGATTCGGTTTATCACTGTCTGAACCACAATACCAAAAATATTTATTTAAAAGTTAAAACATTAGTAAAGTGCCAACTCTACCTTTTAAAACAAACCAACTATACAGATTACAACGTTTAAATAACTTTCTAATGTTTTAATTTTAATAAATACCTACCTAATAATAATTAAATAGAAAATTACATGTTTTTACCTAGATTAAACAGTTTCAAACTAAAATAAATGCTATCTTTATTCTCATTATTGTGATTGTTCAATTAAAATATTTTATGAATACTATACCTGTGTTAAATTTTCAAAAATTCAGTTTGGTAACTATTATACCTATTTTGTATTTTAAGTGTTGCCAAAAAAGTTTGCCATAGCTTGCATATGTTATTAATTAAAAAGATTTTGTTTAATAATATTTATTTATAATAGTATAGGTAGAGGTATGATTACGTCTATCCATTAATTGTTTATGTTACTTAATTACTCCATTTAAGTACCAAGTTCCTCTGACAAGGTTTAATTTTGATTTTGAATTTTTTTTTTGAAGTTCTGTTATTTAATAAAACGAAAAAAATACAAAATCTATGTCTTTTCAGTGAATATTAGGCAATATTTTATCGATCGGTTCATCTAACTTCAGCAACACAAATTTGTATATTGTTGAGTAGCAACACAATTTGTAAATTGTTGAGTAGTAGGTACCTAATTAACAATTTATTGTTATATCTTTTTTAATACCTATCAATAGGAAAAAAAACAAACATATTGTAAAAAAACATGATGAAATCCTGACTAAATAAAAAAAAAAAGTTACCTTATCGATACTCCAAGAAACACAATAAATTTCACAATTCACTCCACACTTTTCACATACGCGCTCAAATAATTGTCTATTAAAAAAAAAATTAGCACACCCTCGCTCCTAGCAGACAGGGCATCAAATAACACAAATCCAGATATCGTTACAGAAAGTGCAACAGAGACAGCAACGGGTGAAAGAGACAAACAGATTGTTGGCAAAGGCGTGGCTTGCGTTTGGCGCGCCCGAATTTTGTTTTCATTTTTATTATTTTTTAAACGTTTTCAAAATTGGTATTGCAACTTTTTGAAACCGGTTTGTGGCTTTTGGACCTCGTGAAGCTATTGGTAGAACCAAACCGCCGGTTGCACCAAGTTTTCTTACGAACGTTTGCTTTTAGAGGGTTTAAAAATGTATGGGATTTGACAGTTTTGATAAGCAAATTTCAATTACTTTGTACGAATTTGCGTAAAAATAATTTTTGGTTCAACCGGCGGAAAGAGCTATTTTAGAATTGTTTCGATATTCTTTTGAAGTTGCGAGACCCTTGTATTAAAGTGTTTAAACAAAAGAATAACAAACGACGATTTGAAAGAGCTTAATTATGATTTATGTAACTATAAGTATTGTAAGTAGTCTTATTTGAATATAGAGACAGTGAAAGAAGAACGAAAACAAAACAATTTTCGAGATTTTATTCGACAAAAACATACACATACTTACTTTAAAAAAAATATTGTTTGTCAAAACTTTCAGAAACATTTCACGTAACATAATGTCTTGTTGATAGAATAGTATTTTATGACACCACAAGAACAAAACTCGAGGATAGCTGAAAATGCAACAATAGCAAAATTAAAACAAAATCGTTCAATGATAACAGCTTGTTATTTTTTTTGTTTTATATGCTCGTGAAAAAAACAAACCCAAAAAATAAAAATCTTTGGTATCCTATATTTCTCACTCTAAAATCAAGCATAAATAAATCATTGCTCTAGATTTTGAAAACAGACTTGTTTTTCAGTCCACCAAAAAAACTTATGAGGATCTTTCAATATTCTCCAGTCTGAAGAAATAATTAGTACTATGCTTCTTGCAAAAGTAAGAAAAATACATTAACCTACATAAAGTTTAAACGTCATCAAAAAACAGATTAACAATAAAAGTCTCGGTAGCTCAGTGGTTGGAGCAGTGGGCCGGATTCCCAAAGGTCGTGGGTTCGAGTCCCATCAGAGAATTTACTTGTGGCCGAGTTGACCTTTTCCAATATTTTCTTTTTAAAATTTATCATAACCTCAAAACTCATATCTGTTGCCTATATTTTTCACCCTAAAATCAAACATGAACAATTATTAAAAGAAAAAAAAAATGGTAAAAAAATTTTTTACACCAAAAAAAGATTTTGAGTATCATTACAATAATCTTCTTATTAATATACTTACTTACCTATGATATGTTTCTCTAAAAAAGAAGAAAATACACCTAAGTACATAAAGTATGTTTCTCTAAAAAGGAAGAAAATATACCTAAGTACATAAAGTATGATAAATATTAAACAAGAAAATATACTAGAAAAAAGCAACTTGTCTCATGTCGCCCTGACGGGACTCGAACCCGCATCCTTGGGAGTCCGGCCCAATGCACTAACCAATTATGCTACAGAGACCTAATAATTATCACATAATTAATATTTATCACATAAAAATAGCATTGTAAAATGCAAAATTAAAAAGTTATACATAAAGTATGTTTCTCTAAAAAGGAAGAAAATATACCTAAGTACATTAAGTTGTGATGTCATCAAGAAAACTGACTAACAATAATTTAAGCAAAACTTAATCAATACTTTGTTCACACGGTGAGATTACGCAAACTATCGTGAAAAATCTTTCCACGTTCACAAGTTATTTCAATATCAGTCGTATTTCATTATTTTACGGTACATTTTGATTCGAATTAGATTTGTTTATTTGCTTATGAAGTAAAATTGTTGTTGAAGTCAAAAGCTCGATTCTCACGCATCGTGGTTTTGTTTAATTAAATGTTATTACAAGAATTCAATATGCATGATTAGGGTCAGGTAAAATCTGTACTTGGAAGTAAAGCTTACTACTACTACTTAAGCTACTTATAAATAGCTTAGAACTGAAAAAGAATATGTGCTAACATGTTCTTCAGTTAAATTAGTTTTTATAGTTTTATATTTTCCCGACATTTCCGAATTTATTCCGAACATATAAAGTTTAATAAATAATAAGTCCTACTCGCGAAAAATAGAGTTTGCATGTCAATAATTCATGTAAACGTTACCATCGCGTCAAAGTAAAATTTTGACTGATAGTCTTAACTCAATACGAATAAGGTTCAAAATTAAACTCTTTTCGCAAACATCAAAGTTGGGTGAGACAAATTCACACTAAGCACTTTGATTGATATTTGACTTTCTTTGTCGTATAACATTTTTTACATTTTAAATAAGGGCGCTTTCGTTTTGATCTTCGGTCTGGATCAGGACTGAATTTAGTCACTTTTTATAATAAGATTTTCATTTATTTCTGAACCGAAATAACACGGTTTGATTGATGGCCGCGATAAACGCCATCTTCCACACAAAATTAGTCATTGTCTTTTAATAACCAAAAATAGTTATATCATCTAGTCTCCATATCGCTCTTTTGGACTTACCTTTGGGAGTTCAGCCCAATGCTTTAAGCACTGAGACTTATTACACATCGAAATTTACTAGTATGTTCAGTTCACTTTGTACTTTGTATAAATTTGAATAAGGTTTTTCCTTTGAATCATAAGAAATTATAGATGTGGGTGCTAAGCTGGATGTGGTTGGTAGAGATGGTTATTTTCACCTTTTACCTGACGAATTTTTATTATTTCCGTTCCAATATCGCTTCTTTTGGTTTACTAACCAATGGTTTTCCTATGTGCCATGCGAAAGGAATCCTACTAATCGTTCTAATATTATGAATGCGAAAGTTTGTTACAGTTTCACGCAAATACTACTGAGTCGATATGGATGAAATTTGCTAAATAGATAGAAGATAGCCTGAATTTAAACATATGCTATTTTTATCCCGATATTCCCACGGGAACGGAAATGCGGGCGGCCGCAAGCACCATTATAAATGAGAAAGTGTCTAAGGTTAGATGTATGTTTGCTATTTCACGCAAAAAGTACTGAACGGATTTGGATGAAATTTGGAACACAGACAAAAGATAGTCTGGATTAAAACATAGAATATTTTTATTGCGATATTCCCAAGGAAACGGGAACCACGCGGGTGAAACTAAGGGCCACTATTATGTATATAATGTATTCGCCGTTGACTGTACCACCACAACAAAACTTCCACTTCATAATTTCCAGTGTCAGGTAACCGACTCGATTACTCGGAATGGCCTGGGAACAATGCTCGCCGGTTCTCGTAAAGACGCCATCTTGACAACGCCCCCTGTGAAAGGGGGGGGGGAGATTTATTGTTTTACTTCAGCTTTCATCAACGGTTTTTGGGTTACCCTTATGCTAGGTGGTCCAGTTCAAATGATTCGAAATCTATATAATGAGTCTGGCCAACGAAAGATAGAATCCCTAACCCCCATATTCCAAGTCGTTCCTCCAAAACTTTTTACACGGAGTGGCTACGTACTCTTTGGCTCCTCCAGGTCCTTACGGAGTTATGACTTAGAATACACATTTCGAGGAGTATTTTGAAGAGGTTTTCAATGAGGTTTCGTTAAGTCGAAGACGAGTAAGTTTTGGAGGAACGACTTAGAATATGGGTGTAAGAAACCGCTACAGCTGTAAACTTCAGCTGTAGCACTGCAAAGGACTTAATAATATGGTACAGCCGGGGAACTTCACGGTTGACCAGTACAGTTTTTTTAGGGGCTTTACTTATAAAATAATAGATATATAGAAAACGTTTACATCACAAATAATACATCATTAACAGGTATTTCATTTGAATAATAAATTATTTCTATAACCTTAGTACTTTCCGAGAAAACGTTACCCAAAAAACCTCTACTCCTCTTTGTTTAGTAGTTGAACTGCGGCCAATGCTTTCAGCTGAAATTTTTTATACTTAATTATGATTTTTAACGGTTGCATTTTTAATGATATCTTTTACGATACATTTTAAAAGAAAAATAGTTACTATAAAAATCGGGATATTAAAATTGTGGCGGGGTTTTAACTCCCTTTTTGTCGGTAAAAAGAATCAAATAGTTTTGGTGGTATCATTAAACACGTATACGCAACACGACTTAAAAATCGAAATAAAACTGAATCACATACATACTTACAAACATACATACTTAAATACTGAATTCAAAACACCTGTCGTCGTTTCAAAATAGCTGATTGATATTTACAAAGAGGAAAAAAGCTTATTGTAATATTAAATCACACTTGTCTTCAAATTAAAGTGTTGTACAATCGTCTTAATAAATAGCTCAGTCGTATAAACAATAACCAACTCATAGGCGCCGCTCCTTATAAAACATTGATATGGTTACTTTAATGTAAGCAATGCGGCACCACAAAGGCAGCCCAGGAGGTCCCACATTCGATGTTTAGTAACATAAGTAGAAATGAAAAGTACCGGCGTAATTCGATTTGGAAACAGCTTTCGAAATTAGTACAGAGTTTAAAATTTAAATTTAGAGATTTGAAATAAAATCTATATTTATAAAAATGAACCACTATTTCCCTTGGTAATCGCATCACGCGTGAATGGATGTAACAATTTCACTAATCCATTTTTTGTTGTGTTTATTATTGTCAGGAGAAGGTTTTAATGAAAGAAAAACTTGATGATCGAAATACCTGATGTGGAACCATAGCAGTCCAGCCAAACTATTAGACATATGAAAATAGCAACTTAAGAAAAATTGTTGAGCATAATTTTCTATTGACGTACAAATATCGAAGGTCCGGTACACCTGATGTGGAACTCTAGCAGCCAAGCTAAACTATAAAAAATACGAATATAACACCTTGGGATAAGTTGTTTAGCGTGATAAGTATTTTCATCTGTGGGTAGGCCCCCGTGAAGATGAACCGACAATCTGGTGAAGATTGCGGGTAGCCGCTGGATGCAAGCAGCGCAGAACCGAACCGAATGGAGTTCTTTGGCGGGCCTATTACCCAGCAGGCAGTGGGTGTCGTGCGGCTGATATGATGTTGATGATAACAAAAACTTTCACAAAAAAATATTAGTGTAAGTATTCATTTCTAAGAACTTTTTGATTTGCCCTCGTATAAGTGCGAAAGTGTTCGGTTGTTTCTTTCTTGAAGCCCAAACTAGCAACCAATCGACCTGATTCTTGGTATTGTAAAGAGTTAGTTGAAAAGATGGAGAGTAACATAGGCTACTTTTTATCCCGTTATTCCCACGGGAACGGGAACCACGCGAGTGAAAACGCTAGCGGAAGCTCGTTTATTATTATGTTAAAAAATATATTAACTAGTTACAAAATGTGATAAATATTAAACAAGAAAATATACTAGAAAAAAGCAACTAACTGACGGGATGAGACTAGTTGCTTTTTTCTAGTATATTTTCTTGTTTAATATTTATCACATTAAAATAGCATTGTAAAATGCAAAATTAAAAAGTTATAATTAGTTACAAAATGTTATTCAAGAATACTTTTCAATAGTTTAATGGAAAATAATGGTTCTGTCCTGAATTAAACTTAAGAAAAACACTCATTTGGCTTACACAGTAGCCTAAAAATGTCTAAATTCTTTTGTCAAAATTTTAACATCCAACGCTCGTCTATAATTCAAAATAATTAAAGCGACCATTTGACGTAGCACCCTCGAAGCCTCTTGTATGTCACTTCGAAATCCCTAAATCACCAACATCACAGTTATTAAGGGCCAGTAACTTGACACCAGTTAAGTTCCACCCCCGTTCGGAGTCGACCAATCGGACCGTTTCCCGCTCACCCCACTGGGAATTTGAGCCAATCAGGGACGCCCATTATTCAGGTGCGCCAGGTTTAGGGTTACTGAGACGGATGTTTTAAAAAATAAAGACCGTTTTAGCGATAAACAGCGGATTTTGTAAATTCAAATCCGATAGAATGTGTTTGTATCGGTTGACGGTAATTACAAAGAATAGTAACTTAGCTAACAACGTAGTGATGTTGCAATTAAAAATTAATAATTATTTTCAGCAACTTAGCTGTAGGTAACGACTTCTACGACAAGAGAACAACTCCTAAATAAAATAAAAAATAAAAGATAAGACGCTGTAACGGCTTTGTGGAATGATTGAGGTATTATGTACAGTCAACAGCACGGCTTTACTCTTTGACCTTGAGAGCGCCCTTACGTCCCTCGTTATAGCGGTTTTCGTAGTACAAATGTAAAGTGGTAGCCGCTGTTGACTGTACTTAGGTACTACTGATATCACAATAATAATGAAATCAAAGAAATATTGTTAAACTAATTCATAGTAATTAACATTTTTGTAAGACCTATCAACAACTATCAACTATTATACTACCTGACTGTAAGAACCCTGTTTGTGATGGAAAAATAAAGTTATTTTTATTTTTTTTTATTTTATTATATTTCATGTAAGTAATTAGGTATTCCAAGTTAGGTTTTTGTTTTAAATACGAAACATCAATAAATCTATGTTTTTTTAACGAAGATATATATATATATAGGCTATTAGGCTATTATACTATGTCTTATGTAGGCAACTTTTTATCACAAACATTTGAGGAGAGAGAAAAATTTGAATTTGAGAGTGCAGTAAACTGGTAGGTAACCAATTGAACCATATTCTAAGCGATCAAAATCACGAGCATCCGCAAGTCAAATGTCATAAATGCTAACTTTGCTTTTTCGATAAAATATTAGTATAGCATCCGTTGTCTTTATAACTGATGCCAGGTGGAAACTCGTCACTATCGTAATCCGATCAAAGAGCAAATCCAAACAGACAGATAGGACAACTGATAGTGGACCCAGTAGCGTACTGATGAGGCTACCGCGATTGTTGGATGCATACCAGGAAATTAGAATTATCTGGGAGATATTGTTTTTGAAAGAAAAGCCTGCCGTTTTGTTTCTGTTTTAGGTGGGTACTATGTCGATTTTTCAGATCAGCCTTTCAATTGAAAAAAGTTCACATTCGTCAAAAAGTTCAAATTTTAGTTTTCCTTAAAAAAGTCAAAAGTCAAATTTGTCACTCTATTTTGCGAATGTGATCTTCTTTCGATTGCATGAAAATTGGGATTTGAGCCCTAGAACGTCTCAAACCTGACTAATACACGTTTTTAGGGTTCCATATCAAAATGGTAAAAAGGAACCCCTAAGGTGCGACTCAGTCTGTCTGTCTGTCACAACTAGATAGCTAAAGAACTACTTTATGCTATTAACTTGGAATTTGTAATAGTTTTAGATGACGTTTGCCCAACTATTTTACGATTAAGAGAGATATAACTATACATTTCTTTTTTTACAACAGGGACTGAAAGGGGGTCTTAAAAACTCGCATGTACTAAGCATGTGGGGTATCATATGAAAGATCGCTGTTTGCACATTCTAAAACATTATTTTTTGGTCAGCATAGTATTCGACTTATGATGAAAAATGAAAACTTTGCATAGAGAACAATCTGAAATTGTTGCATGTAATAGAAATTTATGTAAATATTACAGGAAAAATAAAACTATATCTCTAAGTAGCATACTTTTTCAGAAATTATGAAAAAAGGGATAGAGGTTCAGCTTTAATTTCCAGCTTTTGCTCAAAATGGAGTTCTCAATTCAGAAACTTTACCATTAGCGTACTTAAGTTTCTTGGGAGTCGATAGGTAAACATAATTTTGTGATGTTGTCCTAAAAGGCAATTATCGCGTTGCAATTGCAACATCTAGAATTCGAAATTTTCCGAAAGTTCATTAAAATTCACTGAAAATAATTTTACTGAAAACAATAAACATTGTAGGACCGTTGAAGATTACAGAGACTATAAAATCTTGTCAGTGTAGGTATACTACTTAGATTTCACAATATGGCTAGAAAAATAACGATCTTTAGATATCCCAGTACGGACTGCTTCAGTGTTATTCAGTTAATGTGCTTAAAATATCTAGTATAATCAATACTTATTTAAATAAAAAAACAATCGGCTCAGCTTCTTATAAAACTCAACAAGCACAATACAAACTTTGCGTAAAACTATTATTAGCACAATACTCTTGACTTTTTTCCTACTCTCCATTGTACTACCGCCAACATTATCTATTTATCTTCACTCGACTACCTACCAAATGACACGTAAACGAAATCCCACGGTAGATTACAAATGTACAACAATACCCACACATAATGTTTCCTAAGGATCTCTATCGCATTTTGAATGGATAACGCAGAAGTGCGTTAATCCACGAAAATATTGGAAGCATGCGTTGAAATGTACTGTCAATAGCACGTCATTCTTTACCTTTACAGAGTTTATCGATTTTGATCTTTATTACATTCGATATTAGACTCAATAACAACTAGTGGTTCTGAGAAAACGGTAGACCTCGCTTGCAAAGTTAGGGCGGATATAAGCTATATTTTAATTCAAATTTTAATACCTACATCAAGTAATTTTCGCAACAAAAGTTACGAAAAAAGTCAAATTTTAAATCGAATTTCGAGTGCTTGAATGTTCCAAAAAGTTTAACCTATGTAGACTTTTGAAGAAAATAGGGGTAAAGTTTTAGTTATTATTCCCGTTCCCTTAGTCCTAGTCCTAGGAGGTCGAGTCAGCCGGATTTAAATTTTTAAACCTTTTCGGCCTATAACGCTACAGCTAACTTCGCCCCCCCCCCCCTCCCTTTTTGTTTTTTTTTACAGCATCTTGTGTAGAAAGAAGTCCTTAGTGTGCCTCTGATGTACCGGCCACACTGACTGAGCAGTCGTGACGGAGCAAAAGTCGGAACACCGAGCGATCGGCCACACGTGCAGGTAAGCACGCACAGTCCGACTGTGCAGTCCTCAGTGTTTAGAGAGAGTGCTCTATGAAATGAGTTAGAACCTCCTTCGAATGCAACGCAAAACGGTGCAGTCCAAGTTTGCGCAGTCCGAACCTTTAGCATTGCATTGCATGGGATACAGTTTTCCCGGCCCCACGCTCCGTCTTCCTTGCGCAAACCGGTTTGTGCAAGCATGCTTTCAGGTAAGACGTTGCGCTTGCGTGTAGACGGTACATAAAATTTTATTGAAATTCGCCGATAAATAACGCAACCTATAGCAAACTTTACCCCTTTTCCCCCCTATTTTACCTCCTATGAAAAATCGCGTTTGACAAAAATTCTTAAAATCGGTTAAAAATGCGGCCTGTAGGCGAGAACAGACTGATAGACGGATGGTGGTCAAAGGTTTTAATAAAAAAAAAACAAAGACAGCCAAAAGCAATTTTGGCTGTTTCTCAAAACTGAGACGCTTCGCTCGCTCGGTCAATTAGAAAAAAAATATAGTTCTGCTGTGTTAAGGCTGGTGTTGTACTGATTGTAGTTTGTAGAACCTACCAAAAACAAAATTATTTTTCTTATATTTAATCACAACCTTATTTTTTAATTCAGTCAGTTTCTGATTTCGAATATTTTAAAGTCTCCGGCACGCACGTCAACTTCAAAACGAAGACCAAGTAACTTTTCTCTTCAATTTTAATCTTTAAACCCTTCGTTTAAGGGTGGAATTCTAATGCATGTTTATTATTTTTCAAATATAAGAATGGGGCAAAGGCGTGACACTGTTAATCCGCAGTTACGAGTATCGGAACAAAGGGCCATAGTTTGGGGACACAAATGAACAGCCCTTTGTGCTTTGACACTCAACATGCAATAGTTGGTTTTGGAATGCAACACTTGGGTGAATGAGTACCGCAGTGTAGAAACTTCAATATTTTTTCAATTTAACTTTAACGTATACTTACCTTAAATAGGTTAGGGTTAAGTTACGTCACGTGAAATAATTTTGTTATTCTTAAATATCATGAAATAAAATCTTTATATTAGGGAGGAAAACTATTTGATTATTTTTGGTAGAATTCATAGAAAGTACACACTTGCTTGTTCGCTAAACTAACTACTTTCTCCATACCATAAGCGGAATACGTACCTACGTGTTTGAGCAGTATGGAGTAAAATTTAGAGTCTTCAGTACTTCGTGGTTTTCCGTTTTCATTCTGCTACTCTAAAGTAACATGGAAAATTATTGTACTTATGATAAATTTTTAATAGCAAAGTATTGGAAAAATCGACTCGGCTACAAGTTTTTCTCAGACAAGACCTGTAACTCAATTTCTTATGGCTGAGTTGATAAGTATAAAAATAGCATTGACAATGCAAAAACTTACAAATCATACATGGAAAATTATTACTTTTATCATCTACCAGCTTCCGCCCGCGGTTTCACCCGCGTGGTTCCCGTTCCCATGGGAATATCGGGATAAAAAGTAGTATATGTTACTCTTCGTCTTTTCAGCTAACTATATGTCAAAAATCAAGTCGACTGGTTGCTATTTTAGGGCGTGATGGAAGGACAAACAAACACACTTTCGCATTTATATTATTATTCAATTCAATTCAATTCAATCATTTTATTGCTTTCCATAAGTAGGTACAAGTGTTACAAAATGTGTTAGGATCTTATGGGCCCTGAGGGGCATAACAATTTTGGTAAGAGGGAGACTTATATATCATACAATTCACTTATATTATTTGTATATCAATTCACTTATTCTATTAATATATCATAATAACATGTCATGCCTATTTTATCTATAACAAAAATATTTATTGCACTCTCTTTAAAGGTACCTACTTACTTATTAATAATAACAACACTTGCATGTATAATATTTCTAGATAAATTTTGTTTGTAATAGCTTTGACTAATAGTTTTTTATTAGTTAGGATTAAGATTAAAGCATCTGCCAAGTAAGTTCTCCAGAACTTACACTTTTTGTGCCGCACCCAGCTTTATTCAGAATCCGTCAACGGGAGTTACAACGCAGTTCGCGTCAGTCTTATTCAACAATGGCGTCAATGGCGACGATTTGCCGCCCAATTTGTACAAATGTGTCGCGTTGCGCATTTCACCCCTGGAGTGCAGCTATAGATAATAGAGTTATTCTCGCCATTGTAACGCAGGGCTGCCGAGAGTTATCTAATACTAATATTGTAAATGCGAAGGTCTGTCTGTCTGTTGGTTGCCTTTTCACGCCTAAGCTTCTGAACAATTTTTGATATCATACTATATAAATGTGAAAGTTTGGATGTTTGAACTCAAACACGCAGAAACGGCATTATGGATTTGGATGAAATTATATAATTTTTGGTCCAATTCAGAAAGTTTAAAAACAGAACTTAAATTTAACATTTTACACAAAGATCAAAAATCTGCACGAACGAGTGGCGGGAAAATACTAGTTACTTACAAATATTTTTGATGCTCACAGCCCTAATCTACAGAAAGCTATTCAAAGGCCCACGAAAGAGCATTATCAAAAATCCTTGACGACAGATTGACAGCTTTTTTTTACGTGCAAAATGGATGTAACACCAATAAATGCGGTTTAAAAATGAAATTTACATAATTTTTTTACTTAAGTAGGTAACCACTTCATCAACTTTTTTTTATTTATTTGTAACAATTGCTGTTTTTGCGTTGTTTACTTGCGGCTACGAACATAAATATTCTAGTACCTGACTATCAAAATATGCACCTCATCAAGTAATGACAAAAGAGTTTCAGACTATTGTAATTTTTTTGTCGTTTTAAAGTAATCATTGAAGTAGACATGCGAATATGTTAGTAGTATTCTTTATAGTTTCTTTAAGTCGAGTTTATTAATTTATTGAAATTTCTTTTGGCTCGTAGATATTCTAGTTTATTATAACTTATTTATACTCAAATAGGTAACTACATTATTTCATTAAGCTTACTTGGTACGGTATTAAATATCATAAGTAACTGTTGCCAAAATAAAATGGATAAATAGGATAAGTATGTATGCAACAGCTTAGTTTATTTCAATGTTTCCCGCGAGGTCTTAGCTGAGCTTTGCATTTTAATGAAGGATTTTAATTAGGAAAAATAAAATGTGTTTTTTTTTCATACTTATGGTAAATTTTAAATAGAAAAATATTGGAAAAAATTAACTCGGCCACAAGTGAATTCTCAGACGGGAATCGAACCCGCGACCTTTGGAAATCCGGTCCAATGCTCTGTGTCGTGTTTTTTTTCTGTGTTTTTTTTCATTCTACCTCAAAAAAACACATTTTAATTTTCCTTCGGAGGAAATTCAAAGGAACTTTTTAACTAATGTATTTTTTATTGTATTAACATTGGGTCCCAGGTCCGAAGTTACTCGATATACCACCAGAATCGTGCTTGTACTTAAAGCTTATCTCTAAAGCTTTAATAAAAGTAACTATAAACCAAAGTCCACTGCGTTACGTAATAACATAACGCTCAGTACCGGTAAACAGGCATTTGACACCTGCCATATAAAAATCTCGAGTAGCCAGTAATGACTGCGTTGTGAGAACGACGATATACGACCTCTTTTAACCGACCACGATGGAATAAGCAAGATTAATATGCTTGCGCGCGTAAAATGTCAAATTGTCAGAAAAATGTGGCAAAGATTTTACCAAATTCACCAGAACATTATTATTTGAAATCAAACAAGTAAAACTAGATAATCTTACAGTTAACTAGCGGCTGCCCTCGGTTTCAACCGCGTGGTTCCCGTTACCGTGGGAATATCGGAATAAAAAGTATCCAATGTTTAATCCAGGCTGTCGACTATCTCTATGCCAAAGTTTAGAGTGAAAGAGTAACAAACAAACAAACTGACATACTTTCGCATTTATAATATTAGTAAGATACACGAAACTTCATCATCATCATTAGAAATTTTTCACGAAACTACTAAATTGACAGATTATACTTCTCTATTCGGATTCATCTTAGATTCATTACATTTTATTAGTTTTGACTCTACAATGTAAGTTTGTAGTTTTGTTACCATAACACTTTAGAGACAATATTTATAGACATCTCAAATAACTAATAAACTAGTGTACTGCGGCGGCTTTCCGCGCCACTTGTAGCCGACGGCACGTGAAATTTGACTGTCCAACTGTCAAACAGTCAAACGAAATACAATACGACACCACAGCTATTTATACTGACTGTCATTGCTGACGAATGTTCATTGTATTAGTTCATCAGTCTTTACTGCGACTTTCCCGTGTTATTAATTAAACGGAATAATAATAATTTATTCAAACAAATATTTGCATAACATTTATTTAAATTACTTCTAAACGCAGATTATGGTTACACCTAGGTTTAAATCTGATGTTGTCTCTCAGTTTTAAAAGTAACAGCATCAGTTTTACACCAACGTGTAATTTTACTTCTAGTTTAGTTATAAGGGGAATTAAATACAACACCCTTGGAAAGGGTCCGAATCGTCAGGAAACCCACAAAACCATACAATACAAGTAATCTTAAATCGATTAGACTAGCGATTAAAGGACGGTTTAACTGTTAACATGATACTATTTAAAATAGTTTCGTGAAAATTAACATAGTTCTTACCACGTATAATGTGTCTACAATGTTTGCGAAAATTCGAAATGATGAGGCATAGTTTTTAAGCTATTGCATAGCTTTTATCGCGGGCTTTGAGCGCGGCGACCGAATCAAGAAACTCCTCCGTAACGAAAATGAAACCTAACACCCCCCACTCCGTGTCATAGATTTTGGTTGCTTGGTTACGATTTTTTCCGCGACAACTGGAAATATGCGGTACCAGATTTTAAATAGAAATTATATTTTCCTACAGTTTTTTTTCATCATTGACTATTTTTTTATTCACAATCGTAACTAAGCAACCAAAATCTATGATAAAAAATGCTATGCAATAGCTTTACCGCAGCAGTCCCCGAGTGCCACAAGTTTTTTTTTTTATTGCACTCATCTGAAGTTCCGCAAAATCACAAAAACTTATGTTGGCGTTTACAACTTATATTTTCCATATAAATATTATGTAAAAACTAATTTTACTTAATGTCTAAAAGGTAATCTAATAGCTTTGCGACTTAGCATTTTATTCATAAATTTTGAGATATAGCATAGTCAACAGCACGTCAAGCTTTTTTTTTTCAAAGTAACTCAATATATATAAGGTAACTCAATTATGGCTAACAAGAAGTCAATTATTCACTTATATGGATAGGTTTCAAAGAGTCAGTCATAAAAACAAGTAAAGAAAAAATTACAGTATCTGTGTCATAGCAAAAAATATGCTGCCAATATGTCTTCGAGAGGTCCTCACACATTCTCCTATTTTTTCATAACTGTTATGTAAAAAACATCAGACATTTTTCAGGAAAAAAAATATTTCGGGTTAGGGTGCTTTTTACGGGTATTTTTTTCTGACACAAGACACCTCGTTATGGCTACTGACTTGTTTTTTTTTATGTTAAAACGAGGGGTGACGTTGATTATATTATGGATATGACAGTCCAGTTTTTGATGGTTTACCAGAATCATATTAAATACATTTGTGACGAACTCAGCTGAATATTCTTTTAAAAATTGCAGCAAATCTAACACAAGTCTTGCAGTGCTTACCTTGGGGCTAGGCGTTAGGTGTAAGAGTAAGAAACATGTATTTATTTATATATGGACATTTATGAACATGAAAAAATTGTGCAATCGAGGACTAGGCTTAGTTTTATCACGCTGCCTAAGAGTCACTTCAAAGAGATAAGGACCCAGCCTATGTCCTGCACCCCGACCGCCTAACGGTATAGCTTGTACTATTGCTATAGCTATCGATTTTTCAAACCCCCTACAAGGGCTCTTGCTGACGCTATCACTTTCATACTAAAAATGCAATAGTGAATCCAATACATAATTAGAAATATGTATGAATTAGACAAAAACCCTGTTATTGAAGGGTTTTATAAGAGTTTGAAGTTTGATAGCTATAGCATTAGCACACGCTATACCGTTAGGCGGTCGTGCCGCTGGTATTATCCATCAATGTGCCGAATTCACAAAAATTGGTATACTTACTTAGTCATTTTGGGTGTGAAACGGTTTTCGCATTGCTAATTATATTTTTATTTTAGTCGGCTTCCTTGTCTTATATGAAAGTACTTTTGGCTAACATAATGCACTAAAATGTTTATGATTGGTGGTCGGGTTCAAGCAAAGTTCATACAATATCAGTAGTATTTTAATTTGTGATGTTATCAACTAGAGTAAATTGACATACGTACATCTTATGTTTTGGCGCGCAATGTTCCCTGAAATAAAATTGCCGTGGAAAACGTCGGGAAAATCAAAAAAACCCAAAAAAAAACTTAAAATACGGACAATTACAACTTAGTTCGTGAAATATAGCGCGTTTGATATCCGTAAAAGTTGTCTTAGAGTAAATTAAATTAAATAAGTTCTCAATATGAAATTCTCAATTCAGAAACAGACAAAAATTATTTCTACCGTTCCGTAGAAAAGTAAGTCTTATCCACACTATTCAATGTTAGGAAGAAAGTATCTTCTTTCAGTCAAAGCAGTTTTTGTGGCAATAAATCTGTCACTAGGTGTCGCTGTAGTTGCTACATTAACCCGCGGTTTCTTAATTAAAGGTTAAATGCTACTTTTTTATTATTATTATGAAAGTTGTCATAATTATACAATTTTGAGCAAAAAATACTAGCTTTACTTAGGTACTTAAGAAACCTACGAAATAGTTGTATATGTTTTTTATATGTTTTTTTTCAGCATAAAAAGTTTTAGTAGGCTTCGTCATGTAAAAAAGTTTCACTAAGCCAGGAAAAACCTTCGACTGAGTATCGAAGAAAAAAGTAAAAAATGTATGCCATATTTAGCAGCGTTCCTACCGGACGTAAACGGAACTACATTTCCCTATAATTACCTTTTTAGGCATTACGTCCTCGATACTATTTCGATAGTGTTTCGTGCTAGCCCCACAGCAATTTTTATTTTTTTTGCATTTTCATTGCTCAAGTATATATATATATATATTATAGGATTCTTGTAGTGCTCAGGCGGGACAACTTGTGAGTCTAGTCGTTTTTTTCTACTATTTTTCTATTCTTTATCAGTTATTTAACTCAATGATGTGTCTTAGCTAGCTAGTGATCAGCATCTCATTTTAAGCTAGACCAGCCTGTGTTAGGAGATACTGCTCTTCCTTACAGTAGTAATGTTAAAACGAAAAAAAAATTAAACGCAAAAGAAAGAGACCAAAACAGCTTACATTGTGTATGTGTTTGTGTGTGTGACTGAGTGTGTGTATGTGGGTGTAAGTGTCCGGGCGCGTATGCGTACGCATGTGTGTGTTGTGTAAGTTTGTGATTTTGCGAGTGTGTGTGTGTTTATGCTAGTGTTTGAGGTGGTGTGTTCATGTGTGTGATTTGTGTGTGTATAAACTAGTCAGAAAGTGATGTGCTATGCTCTGATCAAAAGTGTCTCTATATCGTTATAGCTTTTTGATTCCAACCATTTTATAATATTTAACTTGCATGCATGATATTGCTTATCGTATATATTTATTTCTTTATTATTATTTTTTATATAAATGCATAGACCGTTCAAAAAAAAAAAATTTGTTGATTATAATGCCTATCCGCAGACACAATGTTGGTTCTAGATATTTAGAAAACAATATCTTTCCTTATTCTTTTTGTGAGCTCAATTTATGTTAACTGTTATTTATTTTTAAAAACAAATAATATGACAATTAATTTTGGTAAGGATAGAGATACATATCGTAATTTAATGTAATGATGTATCCTGTTTCTTATAAAATAAAAAATATATATATGTATTGTTGAATTTGTCAAGCCGTTCGTGGTGGGTCTGCATTTGCACTTACTTACGTACATTGGGCCCGCATAGTGGACATGGCCTATCCTCCTTACCCATCCAAAAATAACTGATGACGATGATGATTATAAAATTGTTGGCAACATAAGCCATTTTAATGTCCCCACACCTGGGGCACTGGCCTTCCTTATAGATGGATAAGGAGAATGGGCCATGACCCACCACGCGGGCCCAATACGGATTGGTGGGTATTCATCATCATCATCATCATCATCAGCCTGTCGCAGTCCACTGCTGGACATAGGCCTCTCCAATTGGTGGGTATTAACGACTGCAAATGCAGCCGGGACCAACGGCTTAACGTACCTTCCAAAGCCCGGGTAGCTCGAGATAGTAAATTTTTGGTCACCAATCCCGTGACCGATAAGTACCTAGTTGCTTAACCTCAGCAATCGCAGACCGAGCGCGCGAACCACTGAGCCACGGGCTCCTCTGCGCTAAAATTATTGTAAAACAAACCAAAACAGCGAATTGGTATTATTATCAAGGGGTGGTACATAATAATAGGGTCCTGTAATTCGGCCCGCAGTGCTGACTAACATTGATGAGCTAAAAAAGCTCAATTATCTGCTTTCGCCAATTTGTCATAGCGCACTTGTTGCTTAGGGGTAATAGGGTTGGCACAAAAAAGAAAGATTCTAATCAAATGAACTTATTGCATGATATTTTAGATCTTCCAGTGATTTCCTATCACCCAATCATATTATAATTAAATACTTTTTTAATATTTTATGATAGATGTTATAAATTTATAGTGCATAATAATATCGTTAAATTATCAATATAAATAACCTTTGAATAACTTGGTTATTATAATAAATTACCAAGACATTCAACAAAAAATATCAAAGTACATCTTAAGTTACTTCGCGCATTCATAATTGAAATAAAACTACTTTTCGGATTTTAGTGCACTATATCTACCCGATACATATACTCGTAGTTGAGTGAACCCGTGACCACGGCAACTGAAAAGGTGCCGAAACGTCGGGAAACCAAAAAACCATTAAAATAACCCAAAAATATTAACAGTTATGTCTCGAGAAAAAATAGTGTAAAAAAACACAGAAGTTGTGTTATTTCGTAAAATAACAAACCAATGTTGTTTGAGTTTTTTCCAGGGGTCTGACTAGTCTGGCCAACGAGATATTCTGCAACAACATGTATGCAACATATGTATTTGTATTGTATTTTATAACAAATGAATCCTTATTCCTACTAATCCTACTAATAATATTATAAATGTGAAAGTATATCAGTTTGTTTCATTGTGTGTTAATTGTTACTCTTTCACGCAAAAATTACTGAACGGATTCGGATGAAATTTGGTATGTAGGGACTTCAAGTACTGGACTAACATTGAGTCCACTTTTTATCCCGATATTCCTACGGGAACGAGAACTACGCTACTAGTATTAGATAAAAGGATCGTCATTCAGTTAATTCGTGATTCGTGAAATATCGAGGACTCAATATAAAGGTGTGAAATCTAAAGTATTTTTAGGAAACTTCTTGGAAAGTAATCTTTACTAACTATCTAATTACCTACACAATAGAAAGTGCCAGCCCTAACGTAATAAGCTGAATGCACCGTGCTATTTCATTCGTGTGTCAAAGGGTGCTGTGATCGCAAATTAACTGGAAAACAACACAATTATTTTATTAAGCTAAGGGTCCTTAATACAGGTACGGTACCTAAAAAAACCAACAGAGGGTTCCGCACAAACTTGTAGGTACCTAGGTGAACAATTCATAATATTATGTAGGTACATAATATTATAAATAGTTCAAGAATCGACTCTCGCAGTTTTTTCCCCGAAATTCAACTTCCAAAGCTAAAGACCTTTTTATGATTTAATAACAAATGTATAGTTTTCAGATTTTCTTTCCTGTACTGGTATTAAAAGACGATAATGATTACTTGCCAAATTTCATAAAACTAGTTCGACGGAAAGTACCCTATCAATTTTTGATTTCCTTGAGAGTTTAGAAATATACGTTTTTGCAGCATAAAGGACCCTTTTTTTAAGGTTACAATTTTCAATTTTGTTTTTTTTATAGCTTTAAGAGATTGTTGACCTAAATATATGATATTAATGTCAACTCGATACCTCCACGCGTTTCCGAGTTTTTCCCGAAATTCAGTCTCCAAAACTAAAGGCTATTTTATGATTTAAAATTAATAGTAATAATACAAATGACAAATACATAGTTACAAATGTATATTTTTCTGAATTTTCCTGTATTTGTAGTAAAAGACGATATTACTTGCCAAGTTTTATAGTTCTAGGTCTACGGGAAGTACCCTATGAATTTTGATTCCCTTGAGAGTGTCGAAATATTCGTTATTTCGCGACATAAACGGTCCTATCTCTTTTTTAACGTTACGATTACAAAATTGATTTTTATACAGCTGCGATAGGCTGTTAACTTGAATCTATAGTTTTAATTTAAACTCGATACCAGCACGCGTTCCCGAGATAATTGAGACAGACGGACGGACGGACAGACGGACAACAGTGATCTTATAAGGGTTCCAGTTTTTCTTTTGAGGTACGGAACCATTAAAATATATGTGTCTGACACATTGACAAAAATTTTTTTTCTTACCTACTGTCCATTGAAATTAAACTACTTTTACGGATAATAATACGATTTTAATTGGATTTTCCGACGTTTAGTAAATTTTCCACGGGCCGTAGGCACGGGAGATCGGTATATAGAATTACACACTTATATGATCAGTGTGCTTAGTGCGAGTTTTTTTTCTCGCGGTCGACCGTGAGCGCGTTAGATTTTTGTATGACGTTGGTGTAGTCGGTGGCGTAATCCGCTAGATGGCGGGCCGCTAATTACATACAAAAACCGTAACATACCGTGAGTCGAAAAAACTTGCACTAAGCACTCTAGAGTTAATCGTAAGTTTTGTCAACACACATATACCTAATCTATAAGTTAATGAACTCTATTCTTAATTAAAAAAATATATATCAAAATTAAACAAAAAGAAAGGTCTAAACTAAATCATAATGTGTAAAAATAACACTTGACATTATTCGATCCTAGAGTAATGCTTTCTGCTATGAACCCGAGTCAACTGCTTTCTTTGAAGTTGGATAGAAACAACAATTATCCAAAACAATATTTCAAACTACCGTCCCCGGGGTGCCAATTATCTAGGCGAGGGGTGCTGGGTGCGGGGGGTGACAGATTGCGGGCAACTTTATCCCTTCTCTTAATTGGGAGCCAGTAATTTTACGGATTATTAAAACATATGTTTGGTTTGTTTATACTCTTACGGTTTCTTTATATTTTATAATGAATTAGTAACTAGGAATTTGTATGTACTTGCAAAATTATTATTGCTACGTTAAAGCATCAATTAAGGCAAAAATCGCTATGTCCAAATAAAAAAAAAATAAACAATTATAAAGTATTGGGGTGCACAGTGCACTCCGAATAAGCTTTTTTCATAACTTTTTAATTTTGCATTTTACAATGCTATTTTTATGTGTTAAACAAGAAAATATACTAGAAAAAAGCAACTAGTCTCATGTCGCCCCCGTCAGGGCGACATGAGACTAGTTGCTTTTTTCTAGTAGGTATATTTTCTTGTTTAATATTTAAGCTTTTTTTTACTAAAAGTGGCGACATTTCGCAAAAAACTCCAATGAGTAAGCAATAAAAAGGCCCACAAATCATTATCGTAGGAGAGTTACACTCTCAGAACATGGTTACACTCATTTGCTCTAAACTTAAAAATCGCCTAAGGCTCTTAATAAAAAAATGCTTTGCACTAACCATATGTTGTTCTTAAAATCCACTAAGGCTAAATCTAAGGCTAATCCCTAAAGCTCAAGCTTTTTTTTTTACAGTTTACTGAGCAGGCCTTTGACCACCATCGTGCTTAGAAATCAGGATGTGGTCTAAGGTGTAACATGCTAGCCCAGGAAAAGCCTATTCACTCTCGATTTGAAGAGGCCAAGGTTGTAGGAATCGGGGAACACATGAGCAGGCAGCGCATTCCATTCTTTAGCGGTTCGCATTAGAAATGTGTCAGCAAAGCGCTTGGTTCGGATCGCTGGAATGTCAACGACGTACGGATGGTAACGGGACGTGCGTCTGGTACCCCGATAGTGGAAAGGGGCTGGAGGAACAAGGTCGTGCATTTCTCTCGCATTCTCTCCAAAGTGTATATAAAAGATATATGTATATAGATGTGTATATCCTATATAAGACCGATACACATATATTTTTTTATAGATAGCCTTAGGCGATTCTTAAGTTTAGTACAAATTTCGTCTATAATTAAGCAATAATGACGTTTTACTAATAGCGTCGCTAGTGTGCAGTGAGTCGGAGAATACAGAAGTCGCGGAGCTACATTACTTTTTAATTCTAGACAGCGCCACCTAGGCTGCTTTATAAAGTGGTGACATAAAGCAGATGAACATAGGAGCAGCAGTACGTTAGATATTTTTGTCTGTTTTTCTTTTCATTCAAAACTATTCAACAAATTTGAACAAAATCTTGTGTAATGGAGTCACTATAACAGGGTCAAAGGATTTTTGTAGAGATATTCTCTCACTCTCATGTGGCCCTAGCTTAAGCGGCTTTTATCGACTCAATAACTCGATAACGTGTCACTGTCCAATCCAAAGTTACCTCGATTGTATGAAAATCGGCTAGTGTCGTTAATTATGTGACTACCACTGTATATATCAAAATCTCCCGTGGCACTACTAAGGTAACCGGCTCTTTATTCTACGTACATTATGATATAAATCATTGATTTCCAAAGTGGTGGCTCTGCGGCAGAGCACAACACCTTTGGTTTCAATTTCTTGTTATGACCCTTAGAACTTGGAAACAATAGTAAGTACTAAGGTTTATTAAACGCTGATTTTTAGTTATTTTTATCAATTAAATGAAGCAATTTGTGCAGTTATCCTGATAGCGAAACACTTGCGTCCAACCAAACTCCATATAGCAGCTAACGAGCGATTCAAATGTAGTCCTTGGCGTCCAAACTCAGAAGCAAACAAAAACACTATAGATTTTGACGTCATTTATTCATAAAGACAATTTCAATAAATGAACGCACTAAATTACAATAATTTGAGATATGTCTCTTAGATATTACTCGATGGTGGCTATTGCGACGTTTTCCATAGCATTACTTTGGTGTTTTGCAATTATTTTTATTATTCTAACACTTACAAGTGCACACAAGGATATTTAGACGTTAAAATTCAGGGAACTATCGTGTATTATGCAGAGTTCACTAATATGCCAACAATCAATTTAAATGCAAGCCAAAAGACAAGCATCCAGTGCTACGAACTTTTAAATAAAAAGCTAAAAATGGAATGTTATACCAATAGATGGCGCTATCTTAAGACGACTGTCGTACAAACCTACGCCATCTATTTCTTGTAAAAGACAACTTTTCAAAATATATTTTTAACAAATTGTTACATACACGTAGGGATTTAATATGCTGACATGTCAGTGAACTATGTGCATTATTTAAAAGACTCTTAAATTAACAAACGCCGTAATATCACCATCTTTATCAATTATATCCATAATTATGTATATAATAATAAGCTACAATACTTTACGCTATTGTTTAAGATCAATGTTATTGGAAGACAAATCGTATGGCATATAATAATATTAGTACATTATTTTAATACATATGCACCGATATGTACGTAACACTAAAAACACTATTGACGAAAAAAATCTACCAGGAGCTTACAATACAACATATTAGGAAAATAGAATTATAATCTTGACTAGTAGAAAAAGTTTCAGAAATTTCACGAGAGACTTAGATATAGTCACTTTAGAGATAGAACTTTCGAAATAGAAATTATACTTAGTGCGATTAAAGTATGTAAAACATGAAAAGTGGCTTACATATAGTCAAGAGACGATATTTACATTTAATTAGTGCAAAATGTCGACACGTATAAATATATAGAAAATTACATACTTAAAAAAAGCCTGAAGTAGCTTCGAATGAGACGTAGGTATCGATGGTTAAAACGAAAGCTAAATTCCTATATACAGCGAGAAGCAAGCATAGATCGGACTCTATGTCTAACTTAAGCTAATTTGAACTCTAACCTAATAAACAAGATACAAACTTACGACACTAATAATGATCACAAAACTTATTCCACTCACAACTTAGTTTAGAAAACGATATGTTAATCGTAATTGATGCGTATTAGGTACATAAATAAATAATGAGTCTTGCCAGTAGTGGTGGGACATTGCGAATCGAATCGAGGTGGTGTAATTTTTATCGATAACCGAAAAACATCTTGCTTGTACTTGTTAGTGCTGTAAAAAGGTGTTACTGCAAATAACATTTGCTTATGTTAGGTAAAAAAATATTTAATCTATGTTTGTTTTTTTTACTCTATTCGCAATATATCAACGCTACACCTTGACACTACTTAAAAGCGATAACACACAGCGCATCTTAACTAGCAAAACTTGGCTACTAGTGTTCCACATAAAGATATACAATAAAGAGTCCTCATAATATCTACGAGTATATAGCTACAAGAATGTGGGAAAACTTTGTGGTGTTAGAAAAATACTCTTAGGTTTTTGCTGGAAGCCAGTAGAGGTAGTTTAGGGTATGTTTAGGCTTGAATATTTCAAAATAAATAATAAAGTTTAAAAAGAAATGTAAAATAAAGTTATCAAAAGAATGAGTATTAACTACACTTAACACTAAATAAACACTAGTAGACCCAAGCTTTGCAACACAATACAACATCAATTTCAGCCATGTCTGTCTTAACGACGGCATAAAAACGTATTTATTGCTTGTACACGTATAATATTTCGATATATAGTGTCCGCTACATCGCAAACAATCTCAAATAAATTAGTTTCTTTATATAATTACAACAATGATTGTCCATAAATTATATTTTATTATCATCTGATATGTATTATGATAGTAAGTGATGCTGTTTCCCTTTTGATAAGCATTGCCTTATTATAGAAATATTTCCAAGACAATAATTTAAATTTAAAAACACTGAAAAAGATATGAGACTAGTTGATTTTTTCTAGTATATTATCTTGTTTAAATTTCACACTAAAAAACAAAATTTATTGTATTTAGGATATACAATTTTTATAATTGAAGTTAATTTAGTTAGGTTTTGTTCATTTGTGTCTAAAATGTTATCTCCATTCTTTTCGCGAAACTAAGATATTTATATCGATATTTAAAAATTTTAACACACCAAACGCCACTAATGACTATTTAAACAATTGACAACACTTTTTCGATGATATTTTTACATTTTAATTGAATTTAAATGTCACCTGGGCAAAGATTATCAAATCGAGCACAGCATAATGACGTGATAATATCTAGTACTTACTCTCACTTTAACCTAAATAAAACATTCGAGAATATTTAATTAGATTAATTGTAAGCCATTTTTCTCAATCAATCTCTAGAGAAAAATATAAATCTATCCTATGGGGTATTTGGGGTTATATGGGGATTAAATACATTTTTACATTATAATCAACCGTCAACAACATTATTAAACAATTGTACTCTAATCTGTTTCGATAGAAGTGTCCAATGAATTTTCAGGCATTATTTTATTGGCAGTTAATGGGTTAAACATAAATTATTACCCATATTTCTTGAAGAATCTTGTAAAATTCTATAAAAAAACTTATAATTTTATACTTTAAAAATTTTACCATGCTATGCTTTGTTAGATAGTTCAAGGTTCGAGGATTTCTATTACAAAAGCATGCAATTTTTTGTCATCCTGCTGGCGCATAGGCTACAGCATACCTTACACATAGATAAAGATAAGTAAATTGTAAGTGTATAAATAAATAATATAGGCTTATATTTCTTACTTTAAAAATATTTTCAACTTCTATTGAAACAGACTTTCACGAAGCAGCTATATAATGTAAGAGCACTCTCTTGAAACAGGGTGTTATTTAAACATTTCATTCTTAAATGTACGATAAATATAATATAATACGTAATTTGTGAATAAAGCTTTCAGGCAAAGTGTGTTTGAACCCATCAGACAAAATTATATTTATATAAACTAAAAATACTTCGCATCACAATAGCAACCTATTAATTATGTTGAGATTCTATAATGAGTCAATTTAATTTAATGAAATTTGTATTAGTACCAAGTTTTTTTCTTAGGTCACTTCCCCAGGCAACAACACACTTTGCCCAAATTTAAATATGTATCTGAACATTCATATTCTTTCACATAATCCCATATTTAATCTATAAAAATTACATTATCACTCTCTGTAGTTGATTTCAAAAACTATTTTTATTGATCGGTTCAAACGTATTCATTAAATCTCACTTGAATTAACTCTTCGTAGATAATAACAATTTGGTCTACCGATCTAAGATATTTATTTATCGATATTGGCATTTTTATGATTGTTTCACCACACTAGACTATTCAACAATATGCGCTCTGAACATAGTTCATTAAAAACATTATAATTAAGGTGAGTATTAATTTTTGATATGATTGTCTTTAATTTTGAGATATGTTATTAAAAAATCGATTTGACATTCGAGTCCGGAACATTTTCTTTAAAAAGAGATTTAAAAAGAGATAAAGTTTTGCGTATCATTTTAAATCAAGTTAATTATTTTCTTACTAAATTAGAAAAAAGAAAAAAAACATAGTTCAGAACGCGTCGCACACAATTTCGTTATAATAACCTTCATTAAGCGACATAGATATCTTACAATGATGTTCTTCGTAAAAAAATATGTAAATATAAAGGAGCATCAATAAAATTCATGATACAGAAACACTAAAGTATTGTCATGATAATGTCAATAACATCAAATATTCGCTCAATTAAATGATGCTATTGTTTATAGCTTGATTATTTAAATTATGATATGGTTATAAATATTCTACGATCAAAATATTCGATTTTCGTTTCAAAAACTTTCAGAAACAAAAAAGAAAATACTAACCAATTAATTTTAAAAACGCGCAGTTAACTTTTTAATTCTTACAATAATAATGAGACCTTTTTCCTAACCAAAACATAACGTTATTCCAATCAGAGAAATGAAAAAGCACAGTAGGCTTTTCATTCTAACATCCATATTCAAAACGTTTTCGTAACTAAAAAGATTACTATTGCGCGTTTACGAGTACCTTAACCTTTTCCTAACCAAAAAACAAAACTCAGTTTCTTTTCAATGGTTTTGAAATTGTATGTATGGGTTGAAAATGTTATTTTTTTGCAATAAACCTTTTTTCTCCCAAAAATAACTCAAACTTATTGTAAACAGAAACTCGAACCTTTTTGTTCACCAAAAAAAGAAAAAGTAAAAAGTTTCTTCCAACCTCTTTTTCTTCACCAAAAAAAAAGGAAAACTGAAAAGTTCCAAACTCTTTCCTAAAAAAGGACAACCCCGAAGGTTCATCTACCCTCACTCCATAGTATCGTACTGCACCTTATTGACCTTGAAGTACCGCCAGCCAGCATAAGCTACGAGCGTGGCTGCGGTGGCTACAGCAAGTGCTGCGCCTACAGCGACTGGTGCAGTTTCAGAACGGGATCGGGAGCCGCCTGAGCACTGCCAGGGGGGACCGAATTCCCCTTCGCGCTTGTACATGAAAGCTTGTAGACGCATCTGACGGAGGTACAACTTGGCACGGTGTGCTGTTGCTGAGCTGGAATGATGATGGGTAGATAAAGTATGATTGAAGAACTTACGAGTACTAACGGTCTATTTCAAAAATCTATCCTAGGCTTTCTAGAACTTTGTTACTTTGATATTTTGTTTGTACAAAAATATCAAGGTACTCGGAACGAGATCGGGCGCTGCCCGCTCACTGCCAGGGGGGACCTAACTCGCCTTCGCGTCTATTTATACATGAAGGCTTGGTAGACGCACCTGGCAGAAGTACAGCTTAGCGCGGTGCGCTGTTGCTGAGCTGGAATGATGATACAAAGATAAGGTATTACTGAAGAACTTCTTTAGATATGTGAATATTTTTTGTTGATCTGTCCATAACAACAATAGTTGCTCAGCTCGGAAGCAACCATTGCTCGGAAGTGACTTCCGAAGCTCGGAAGTAACTTTGCGTGAATAGTGTGCCGTTACATCTAGCATCTTGACGTCGGCACAAACAGTGCGTGCCGTCACAGTTTAGTCCAGAACTTACCGAATTAGTCTATTCCGTCATAAACTCAAGGGTAATTTCCTCAGGACAGATGTCGCGTTCTTGGAAGTCATCATCTTGGATGGCATTATCTTATCCGACCAATTATTTTATCTAGCGACTACTTACCTAGCGTCCTCACTCCCATGTGGCTCTCAATCAGGTCTGTTATAGTTTCGTGTTGTATACACGGTAGGACCACAGTTTCTAGCTTATCTGTCAGCATGTAGTAGTTTAGCATTATCTAAGCTTATTCTCACCTCGCGTTTACTCTCCATCAAATCCACTATACTCTTTTCAGGGCGAAGTCTTAGTCGTAACAGCAGCGATATATGGTTTTTGGTGAGTGATAACAGCTGATGGTAGGATCTCCAGTCTGTTGTAGGCATTATCTTACAAACCTATTCGTCAGAATCTAGTATAACTGTATCTTACTCTAGTATAACTTTATCTCTCGCGTCACTCTCTATCAGTGGCCCTACCGCGTAAGTATCGCTGATGTCGTCGACTCGTCGAATATGGGCGCAACTCTTCACACACGAGCGCTGATCCCGGCCACACACAGAGTCAAGTATTAACTGGCTATTGAAAAGGAATCTTATTGTTAGAACGATAACGTTGAAGTTGAGCTGCAAGAAAACGCCGTCGGCTATCAAAGATACGGACGGCACTTACGCGGTAGGCCCACAGATCTACTAGTCTCTTCAGGGCCGTCGTAGAACTTTTCCACCGGGTACAGGAAAAGCAGTGATCCGGGGTCTGTATCACGCGGTGTCTCTGCTTTACCTGGAGATGTGGGTCAGCCGGATAAGATATCACAGCAGGTATTAATCGCCTAAGCAGTTCTTACCTCACTACTCCTCCTACTCTTCACTCAGTAAGTATATAGGATTATTTCGCTCCTGGTTTTGTAAACGTCTAAACGACTTCTAAACTAGCGTTCTTACCTCGCGTTTCTCTCACTCAAGTCTGCTATCTTTATAGGATATGACATCATAACCAGTTCTCACCTCATGTGCAATCCTGGTGCTGGGAGCCTCATCTACAGCACCGAGTATTACCACATATCGAGACTTCTGAACTAGCATTATTACCTCGCGTCACTATCCATCAGGTCAACTATAGTCTCCTCAGGGTAATCGTAGGACAGGAACAGTAGCGATCTAGGGTTAATGGTGAGACGTCCATGCTTTACCTGAAGTTGTAGGTCAACCAGATGACATATCACAGATGGTATTAATTCTTTAACCAGTTCTCACCTCACGTCAGTTTATATGATTAGTTTTTGTATTTAGTTAGTTTGTCAGTATATAGGATTGTATTTAGATGTTGGAAGCCTCATCTTGGCAATATGCAATCTATCTACTAGTAGTTTCTAAAGTTGTTCTCACCTCGCGTCGCTCTCCATTAAATCCACTATAGTCTCCTCAGGACAGTCGTAGGACTTGCCCACCGGGGTCGGGAACAGTAGCGATCTGGGGTCAGTGTTGAGCGTCACGCGCCGTCCCTGCTTCGCCGCGTGCTCCAGAATGCGTGCACTCGAGTTGTATGTCAGCCGCATGTTGGTCACGTACCAGCGCTCTCCGCCTGGGGTCTGGAAGGATTAGGAGATGACGTTGGTTTAAAATTAATTGGTCTTGGACACCGGTATCAGGAAAACAGTGGAACTTCTATTATGTCTCATAGCTCGTGGCTTGAGAGGTAAAATAATTTTAATGGTATAATGGTAAATTAATTTACTAGAAACAAATATCGTTATCATAGGATTCTGAAAGGTCTTTATGTTATTCAGTATCTTCTTTCGCCATTATTTCCTCATGATTAAGGTGCGTGGCAACGGTAGGTGACTTGGTGCTCCTTTCAACAACTATTACAACTCATTTCACTATTATTGGACTTCACTCGTTGGATAGTAAAGAGAATATAGGTTCTTTCTATTGCTACAGCTACGGATATACAGTCTACGACGAATGTTACTGAGAAGCGGTTTAAAAACGGCAAGTGATGATAATGAATAAAACTTTACCTTAGCGAAAAACCACTCTAAGGAGAAGTCTTTGAAGCTCAGTACGAGTGTTTCCGCATCGCCCTCCTTGCACACGCCGGCGACGTTCGCGTTGTTGGGTACGAACGTGTTGGCGTCCTGAAAACATAACGACACTGGATATAATATTCTATGTGAGATTTTTACTTTGCTCGCCTGGGGGGGGGGGGGGGAAAAAACTTTGAATGCGCCAGTTTACACTGCTTTACAGAGTAAAAAGTAAAAGCCTGTCAACGGATAGATATCTGTGAAAGCTATTGTAGGAAATGGAGTGCAACCTATCGCTATTATTTCATACTACCATCTTAGACCCATCCATGGCCAAAAATGGCGTCCTTGTGATGAGGCTATGAGAGTGATACTCATAAGTTATTACCCTCAACCAAATACATACATCGTAGTTCGGTGGCACAATAGTAGCACGATTAGTCTGAGATTATGGTAATTAAGCTCGCTATTGTCTTTCGCGGGCTCAGTGACTAAAAATGTATTATTTCGAGCTCCTCCATACTTCGGAAGCCAAGTCAAACCCATAGCTCAGGCTTGATTTGTAGTCAACGAACCCGGGTACACTTATTTAGTGATTAATACGGAATTGAAAATAGATAAAAACATTTAAAAACCCCCGACTTAGTTATCCGTCGGGGGCTGCCATTCAATGAACTAAGTGCTTTTGCAGTTTGAAATTGTAGTAACGTGAATAATTGGAGATATTTTATTGCTTATTTACATTCATGTTGAAATTTAAAACAGTGCTGGCAGCCCCCGACGGATAAATAAGTCGGGGGTTTTTAAATTATTTTATCCTTTTTCAATTACGTTTTTACCGGCGCCGGCGTCGGTTTTTTATTTCTTTTTTATTTTTCTCTTTTTTGCAAACTTTTTAGAGAGCATACTACTAGTAGTAGTTGGTTTGGCTAATAAGAGTCTCCCCGTTGTTCATAAAAAAAGGTTCCCAGCAGTGGGAAAATGAGGTGATGATAACTACTTACAGCGCGTTCGTTCAGCTTGGTGACATACGAGATGTCCAACAAAGCATCCACGGTGAGCAGGATGCAAGTCTCGTCGTTGATTCGCAGCCGGTACGTGGCTGTATCCAGACTCCTTTCTGTCGCCGCCTCCTGGAAAAAGAAAAAAACCTTTGATATACGAATACTAAAATATATTACTAGGGAAGGAAGTTATACAGTCCTACAGACTGTGTTATTGGTAACTGGTTCCATATAAAGAAAAAAATCTACTGTCGCAATTAGTTAGTGTTGTTGCCAAGAAAGAATAAAAATTCACAACTAGTTGTGAAACTTAGTTGCCATGGCGGCCCAAAGATATATGTATAAGGTATATACAGCGCGTAAGTGTATATATTCTTTAGTCAGGGTCAAATTTATCACAGGAGATCATTCGTTTTGGAAACTTTTCTCATAGTGGCGGCCAACAAAAAAAATTGGTACATACTTATAGCTAGATTTGATCGTTTGGAGCAATAGTTGATAAGGCACAAAAGTTGTAGGATAACTCTTACTCAAGGTATACAAGTTCAAAGATTTGCCATTTTCATACATTCATTCATTTCTAAAAATGCAATTTTTTTTACTTATTACAAAAACTAATGATCGGAAGTCATTGCGAGACAAAAGTATTTAGTAGCCCATCATTTTTATATCTCAGAGATACGTATTAGCAAATAAAAAAAAATTTTTTAGACCTACGTAATTTTTATATTTCTTGCAGGGATATTGGTTAGATTAATGTGTTCTTAAAACATATAATTACCTCACTGCATAAACAACTTTCAAAAATCCATAAATGTATGAAAACTACTTGAAAACTACCATAAATGTATATATACAGGGTGTTAAAAGACATAACGAAAATGAAAACCACGTATTCTCCCCACCCTAACTATCAATTTCTTGTATGGGACCAAATCTGTGAACCTTATTAAGGTTAAGGAGTTATTGAGAATCAAAGTCAATATAATTTTTTAAGATTATTGTTTAATGTCACAAAACTGCAATGCATATCAAAACCAATCAAAGAATGAATCCCGGCTGCCTACTTCTACCTTCTAGCACAGAATACTTAATAGTACAAGTACCTCTAGTCTAGACAGACGCACACGTTGTTGCCCGCGTTTTTTGTGCGTAAAAATAACATCCATTTTTTGAAAACGAAAAATAAAAGTCGTTTCCCAGCAATTATTTTTACATATTCTTCTTTACTTTGATGTACACTACGCATATATTAAGGATTTGGTATGGGTCTTTTAACACCCTGTATACCTTGACTCTGTGTAGTGCTACAAATTTTGTGCCATATCAACTATTGCTCCGAACAACCAGTTCTAACCATACCATACGTACCAATTTGTTTTGTTGGCCTTCACTTTCAGAAAAGGTCCCAAAAATTTATGGAGCCTGAATGATCTCTTTTCTGCAATTGTCTGAAGAAAATTCACATATTGTATGAGCCATAGTTCCCGTTGACTATACAATGTCATCTGCTTATACAATATATTTATCAAAATGTTATTATTTACTAGAAAATTTTGACGTAACCCCAAAATATGGAGAGTGTGGACCGGAAATCCAAAGGCTCATCTGAGCAACTTAGAGACTAGCTGTTTTTTTAGTAGGTAGGATATAATAACATTATGAATGCTCAACTTCAAAGAAAAATGTTCATATTTTTGTTTATTCGGAATAAAGAAAAAGTCCTTCCCGCTAATACCTATATAGAGATCGTATGGATCCGATGACTAAATGCCATACAATACAAAAATAACTTAAAATATTAAAACCTTACCGTTGTACCCCCAGGGACGGCGGTTGTCTTACTGTACTTCGTGACCCTCGGCCTCCTGGTAGACGCCTGGCTCTCCAGCTGCAGACATCCCACTGAGCACACCACCACCACTGCAACAGCAAACAACATAGATACAACACCGCACATTCACGACGACACCGTATTTACGACACCGCATTTACAACAACACCGCGTTTACAACAAAACGACATTTACAACAACACCACGTTTATAACTCCGCATTTACAACAACGCCACGTTTACAACAACATCGCATTTATAACAACACCACGTTTAGGTACAACGAGACCACGATTCCAACAACACCGCATTTATACCAAATTCGCATTAACAGAAGCTTATTGAATGTCGATAAAACTTTTCACGGAACGAACGTTCATTTTAGACATTGATCTGTGTATGTGTACAGCTGGTTTGTTACTGCTACCGAAGTAACAATACGCCGCATCGCATTTGTGCTGCGATTCAACGGCAAAAACGAATCAGTATGCACACAATGAACTGGCTGATTTGTTAAGTGATGGGACTAAATCGTTGTCGATAAACGTCCAAATCGTACAAGAGCTTTTTAAGGGTTCCGTAGCCTAATGGAAAAAACGGAACCCTTATAAATTTGTCATGTCTGACTGTCTGTCCGTCCGTCCGTATGTCACAGCCCCTTTATTCCAAAACTATGAGTATTATACAGTTGAAACTTGGTAAGTAGATGTATTCTGTAAACAGCTTTACGGTTTTTACACAAAAATGAAAATAAACATAGGGGAGCTCCCCATACATGGAACTGAAACTGAATAATAAATTTTTCATCAAACACATACGTGCGGGGTGTCTATTTTATCAAAGTCAACCGTTTGAAAGATGTACACTTCCAAAGTGGAAACTAACTCTAACTTTTAAAATAAGAGAATGATAAATCCAAAAAAATATAATTATGCTGTATATGTACATTTTGTGTGCATGATCACAATAGTCGGTCAATAGAACGGTCTGGGTGTTTATATATATATATATATATATATATATATATATAAGTATGTTTACACTCCATAACACAAATTCTTCATGAAACTTAGCGCGTGTTAGATAATTAGTGTGATTATTTATTTATAATTTCGAAACTGGAAGCAAGAATAATTTCGTCATTATTACGATTTTTTTATTTATTCTGTATAAATACCGAACATTATAAAAATATATATAAGTACCATCATATGTACGTACACATATTCTTGGAAATTAATATAATAGGGAAAATTCATTAAATGCAAACAAGGTTAGGGGCAAATTATTAACGTATTTTAAGTTAACCAAAATGCATTGTAAATTATGATTAGTTAAGGATCCAATAATAAGTATTAACCATTTTTTGAAAGCTATGTAACCCAAACTAAATTATGCCTTAAGAAAAAACATAAAGTTTATTTATCCAACCGCAGAATCCCAAAAACATTGTTTATCGATAGAATATCATCGTCATTTGGGAGCACCACTAACTTGTTATGAATGGAAAATTGTAGAGCATACATTCTGCCATGCAGTCAATTCCAGTTAAGCTTGTTTGTTCAATCTAGAGCCGTATCTCAAGGGAATAAGCATCTATTCAGCTATTATGACTCATTGAACTAGATAATATTTCAATTTCAGATGAGGTCTGTGATAAACAAGAGTAGGCAGATTTAACGCCTTTTTGAGGACATATAATTACCTGTATTGTTGTCGATATAATAGGGATAAAGAAGTTGTTTGTTTCGTAACATATTATAATGTTACGACCTAATCAGTTACATAGACATAGATGTGACGTCTAATTTTGGTATAGTATAGATAAAAATTAGACATGGAAAAGGAATGGAATATATTGAGGCGATAAAACATAGAAAGTATTATCATACACACTAACGCTTTGTCTCAGTCGGGAATCGAATCCTCGACTGCTGAGTAAAAGGCAGATATTCCGGCTTACTCCTACCCCTGCACCATCCAAGTTGTCGTATGTATAAGTGGGTTACCAACTATTAAGCTTCGTCAGCTAACCCAATGACGTTTCCTCGGTTCACTGACTCTTGTCATGGTACAGTACTGATTGGATAGGTGTGTTTATTATATAATACATATTACCTACCTTATTTATTTAAACTTTATTACACATACACAGCAAATTATGGACTTAATGCCCTTAGGCATTCTCTCTCTACCGATTGGTAGGTTCCGGATGACTATCCGAAAGGATTTAAAGAATCCTCGCGGTAATTATAAAAGTAACTGATTTAAAAAATAAATTATATTGAAGACATTATACATTATTACAACAAATGTATAGACATAGAGTTATAAACTTAAAGCTATGTAAATATATAAAACATGAATATTATATTATAATATAAATATGTAGTAGTTTAATAATATATGTATCAAAATACAATATATATCATAACATGATATTAGTCAGAGATGATGACGGAGCTAAAGTACAGAACTCAAGTAATGCTCTCGGGTCAATCTCTTAAAAGCGAATTTACTGGGGGCACTACGTTTGCTAAGGGCCAAAGTCGTACTGCCGAAAGAGAAAATGAATAGGAGACGAAACCGGAAGAATGGCAGGGAGTTTTAAAAGAAGATTGCTGCTAGAGCGAAATTCACGTTGATGAGAGTCACCCAGAAACTAAAACCTGGATTTCAGGTATTCTGGGGTAAGTGGATCGAAAAGAATGTTAAAGAGAGTACACACAACGCGAAGGTTTCTACACTCACCGATAGGAAGCCATTTGAGTTACTGACGGTAGTGGTCGACATGGTCATATTTTCGTAACCCATATATGAAACTGGATGCAGTTGTTGAGAAGTCGATCCAACTTACTGAGAAGGCCCTCATTCAAATCTGTGCTGCAGATATCAGCGTAATCAATAATAGGGAGACCTCAACCTCAAGAAAAAAGTGCTCCATACACGCATTGGAAGAAGCAGATAGAATACGGTATTGAAATTGGCTGGCGAGGTAAATTGTCACGGCAGCACCGCCCCTACCAACACGATAATTCCTGACTAAAGTGTAGCCCGGCACAGAATAGCAAACAGGCAATATCTTCTTGTGTTAAATTAATTAAAAAACTTTTAACATGTTTTATTGAGGTGATTAAAACATACTTAGGTTTATCTAGACACACATACGTGTTCAAACATTTTGTCACGTACTGCTGAGTAGGTAGATATTCCTACTTATTCCTACCCCTGCACAATCCAAGTCGCCGTATGTATAAGTGGGTTACCAACTATTAAGTTTAGTCAGCTAACCCAATCATAGCCTGATGACGTTACCTCGGATCACTGGTTCTTGCCGTGGTATAGTATAGTAACTTACTGATTGAATAGGTATATTCTAGTACTTACCTACTTCTACAATTTTATAACCAATTGTTTAACCAAAATAAAACATTTTGTTGCTTCTACTGAACGAAAATGCCTTCCATTTAGCGTCCTTAGCTTTATAGTAGGAACCCCTACGACATCGCGTTTAATGTACCTAAAATAAAATACTTCTCTTTTTGTGGTCCCCCGACCGAGAGAGAAATTTTATTTTTTTTAGTTTTATTTGTGTCGGCGGGTTTTTTAAATGTTAAAATTTTATTTTTATTTCATCCTTTTTAAATTACACACAAAATTGAAAAAAACCGCATTGTAATCGCTTAATTCGTTTAGGCACTACGAATATATATGTACAGAAAGACAATTTTTTTTTTACCGCCATTTTTTTTTTTGCTGTATTAGTCAAAGCGCCACCTTTGTATCTTTTACCGTTTCGGCAAGCAGTTGACCATCTCCATAAATGGCCGGATGGATTTTCATCAAACGTGGCTAAGAACCATCTCGATTTATTTAGCTTTCAATTAAAAAAAACCGCATTGAAATCGCTTGATTCGTTTAGGCTCTACGAATATACGTACAGACAGACAGACAGACATAGGCTTCAAACTTATAACACCCTTCTTTGCGCTGCGTCGGGGGTTAAAAATGATTTGATTTGTATTTGTTTAGGTGTAAGCACAGAATACTTAATAGTACAAGGTAAGTATAGATATATTTTCCTGGAGTAGCTTTTTTGCTTCTTTAACCTTGAATCTTCAAAGTTTTTCTTTATTCTGGTCTGCATTATTAAGGAAATAATGCGTAAAATGACAAGTTTCTAATCCCATTAGTTCAGCTATACGACACCTACGCGATGATACGTCAGTCAGTATCTTTTTTTCCTGCGTTTAAATTTCTATTTCGACTATTGATCATGAACTTCGACGACGCATGTATGCATGTACTTATTTTCAGTCTGAAACTCCGGATTTTTTAATATCAAAATACGTTTTTGTATTTGTGATAAATTTTAAATAGAAAGTATTGGAAAAAGAAACAACTCGGTAACAAGTGAATTCTCCCATCTGAGAGAGAATCCAATATTTTTGTATTAAAAATTTGTCACAAGTATAAAAATAGCATTGAAAAATGCAAAAAATTAAAAATCATAAACGTTTTGGTATCTCGCCCATTAGCTCTAGAAGTTATTCAAAATGCATCCTAATTCTTCTTGAAGCAGAAACATCATAGATTGAAATTGTATAGATTGAAAATAAAAAAAATAAAAATTTTGGTTCGCATAAGTTTCAAATAATTGTGCATGCTGTGTACGCTAATAATGGATTAAAGTCTTGGCTCATATATTTAGCATAGATTATAAGTTTGGTAATGACTTTAATCTGTAAGTGTACCTATAAGAAATAAATAAATTACTAGTATAAATTCGAAAGTGTGTTTGATTTTCCTTCCTTCCCGCCCTAACTAAGCAGCTGATCTTTAGCGTAGACTTAGTGGAAAGGTAGGAGAGTAACATCGGCTTTTGATCTCGACATTCCCACGGGAACGGAAACCACGCGGCTGTAACCGCGGGCGGCCGCTAGTAATGTATAAAATAGTTATATAAAACCCAATCAACAAGCTTTCGAAGTATCAAACTAAAGTGATCCAATTTAACTTAAACTAGATTAAGAACAAGTCGTAAAACAGAACGTTTTTAAAGTTAGCCGGGCTAACTCCGGGGTAACGGCGCACCTTCTAATTTAGAGTTACGAAATTGTCTATAAAATATTTATTGGGTCACGGGATACGGCAAGGAGTTAAGAAAAGTACTATGCATAAAAAATAAATACTTTATATGCATAAAAAATAAGTACGGCTTTTCGCATAAAAATGTTAAAGTCATATCTAAGTTAACAGTCTGACCAACAATGATGTTTTCAGCATTGTTGTGTTTCGGCAGTTAGAGATAATATAGCCAGTTCCACAGTGGTTGAGGGTTCCGGGAAAGGCGCGCTTCCATCTTCAGCCTTATCATCAGGTATGAATGATGAAGGAGGAGTCTTCCCGTCGTTCGTAAGAGTCTTCCCGTCGTTCGTATACAAAGTCGCATTTTATGTCATAACAAAAGCAAGGAAATCGAAAATGATAATGTTTTATTTAATAAACTTTTAAAAATTCTATACTTGCTTATACTAATAAGTATACTTATACTTGTATATCAATCTACTAAGATTGATATACAAGGGGCTAAAATGTCCTATTGTAACGAGTTATTTTTAGTAAATAGAAACCAAGTTATAATAGGTTTTTAGCGTCGTGTATTACAATCTACTTTCCACTACGATTGCGAGAAAATAAATAATCCAATGAAAATAAATAACGGTCATCAATTCATTTTGTAATTAGAAAATAATTCTAAAGTAAAGAACGATGGTGAGCCAGCCTATTTTTCTGTAGCCGTAACGGAACGCAATGCACGTTCTGATTCTGAAGTGCATTGCCTCCTACCGCTATGTTGGTACCCCTATTTATTAACCATTATACTAAAAACAAATGTAAAGGTAACTACTTTGTTATATTCTACCAGCTAGCCTAAAGCATAAAATACTAATATTAACTAACAACCGTGGATGCAGAGAACGCTTGATTCCGCTAAAACACAATCACCGCACCACCAGAGCGGTGGCTAGGGGCAGGTACATGATACCAAGGGTTGACAATTATTTTGGTGACCGTACACTTGACAAACGTCTAACTTACTTGTTAAATGCGCCACACGACATTATATGGCATGGAAAATAATAAAAAACTTAAAAATGTTTTCAGAACAGCTTTAAATATACCAGGGTTGTAGACACAATTATATTAATATTGTACTTAATACCTAATAGTAATCTATCTCATTGTTAAGTATCGATGTTATTTTATTTTTTATGAGGAAATATTATGTATTAGACATAAGTGATTTTTTAATAAAAAATATATATATGTCATTTACCACTTTTTAACCCTAGAAAGATAAACTGCGCCTCAGAGGCGCCCGCCAAACAAATATTTTGATATTTTTTTTTACCAATGGATTTACAAGCTTGTTTTTGACTGAACCAACTCACTTTTTGGTCAACACTGCCGATTGATGACTGCTGCTGTTCGGTAAGTACCACAGTTTTGTTGCTTTGAGATGCGGTGCGCTCTAGAGGCGAAAGTTTGTCTTTTTTATGATTTTGTAATTTTTGCATTTTTCAATGCTTTGTTTATACTTATGGTAAATTTTAAATAGAAAAATATTGGAAAAAATTAACTCGGCCACAAGTGAATTCTTAGACGGGAATCCAACCCGCGACCTTTGGAAATCCGGTCCAATGCTCTAACCGCTGAGCTACCGAGACTCAGCGGTTAGAGCATTGGACCGGATTTCCCTGCTTTTCGGTTTTATTTATCTGCTGAGTAACTTTCATGCATTTCTTTATGATTTAGATTTTGCACATGTTTACTTATTTCATCTTATGTATGGTAATGATTAGGATTGATTATTATTATTTATTAATCGAGGGACCTTTTAACACCGTGTTGGACAGTAGATTTTAAAAAGAAAGTCAAATATTTATTCTTTTCAACCAAGAAAATGAAAGGACAGATATAGAAGTGGCAATGAGATGGAGGATCATGTGGATGACGCTGATGTTCTTCAAGAAGCTGATGAAGCACATCTGGCTATAATAATGTGTAACTGAAAAATAATGTCTAACTAAAGCAAAAAAAAAACTATGAGAAAAAAAAATTGTTTGCAACAATTGTCTATACCAGAGATGCCCATACTTTTTGCTATGAAGATCGACTTGAGAAAAAGTTAAGGGTTTAAGATCGACAGCTTTATTTTTATGTATTTTTTTTATTATCTATTACTAATAATAACACGTATTTATATTTATATTATCATTTATTTTTATGTTGTAATAATAAGTAATTATTAATGATTAGATTTATAATATGTTTACAATCAAACAGTTTTACATAGTTTCTTACTCTTGACACACATTTGTACATAAAAAATATTATTAGACAAGAAAATAAGTACAGGTCAAGTTTTATTTTTCTTGTGGCGGAAAATTAACGAGACGTAGATGCATGACATTGTTGGTCATCAGTTAACTTTTCAAATTTGGGTGTGTTCTCACTCAAGGCTATACGGAAGCATGCTACCAAGTGCTCGTTTGTGAGGCGGGTACAGTATTTTGACTTGATTGTTTTCATCTGAGAAAACGCAGACTCGCACAAATACATAGACGCGAAGAATGCGGTTATTTGAAGACTGACTTGTTTTAATAATGGATACTTTTTTTCTGGCATAGAAGACAAGTGAGTGTTCTCTGCAGCTCGGGCTTTTAAACTAATATCTGAAATTAGTTTTAGTACTTCATTTTCAACCGTACATAGTTCCATATGGAATGTGTTGGCTATGCATGAAGAAACTCCTTGTATGTCCGGAGCAATTAAAGGGGTATGCCAAAAAGGTGAGAACCACCTGAATTTTTTGTAAGTCTTGAAAGCACTCTCTCACTCTATCGTAACTTTGGGCACTACGCACGCAGTCATAGCGTCGCCTGTCGACGTCGTCCGTCAGTCCGTCACATAAATAAATGAATTGAAACAAAAACGATCGGAATGCTCAGTAGGTAATTTATAAATTTTCGAAAATAAAATCTAATACTTGCTTAACCTCTAAGATCGACCGTGAAACCTCTCGCGATCGACCGGTCGATCGCGATCGACCGTTTGGGCACCACTGGTCTATTACACACCTACTACACTTGATGATTTCAGTATTTTTTGCGATTTGCGACTTAATATAGCGTCAAAAATTACTTACATAAAAGTCATATATATAATTATTTTTTTAATCATATATAAAAGTGCTACTAAAATACTTAGTTATACCTAGTAATTTTTGTTCCTTACTTTTTGTAAAATCGTACATATTTTCTCACAATTAATAAATAATAATTTAAATTTTGGGTTCTTTCCGTTGACCTAGAACTATGTTTGGCAAGTAATATCTTCTTTTACTACAAATACAAGGAAAAATCTGAAAACTATGCATGAATTGTAATTCAATCATAAAATATATAGTAATTTTTGGAAACTGAATTTCTAAACTGCGAGACTCGATTCCTGAAATATATATAATATTATTATGTACCTTGGTACAATCGAGAAACTTCCCTGTTGACCAGTAGAGTTTATTGGGAAACGTTTTCTCGGAAAGCACTAAAGTTAAAGAAATAATATAGTATCCGAATGAAATACCTTTTAATATTATATTAGTTATTCTAATAGTTGAGGAGCCCGTGGCGCAGTGGTTCGCGCGCTCGGCCTGCGATTGTTGAGGTTAAGCAACTTTCGCAATGGTCGGTCACGGGATGGGTGACCTAATATTTATTATCTAGAGTTCCTCCGTGCTTCGGAAGGCACGTTAAGTCGTTGGTCCCGGCTGCGTTTGCAGTCGTTAAAACCCACCAATCCGCTTGGGCCCGCGTGGTGGGTCATGGCCCGTTCTCCTTATCCATTCATAAGGAAGGTCAGTGCCCCAGCAGTGGGGACTGACTGTACCCAAAAATTTGTGCGGAACCCTCGGTGGGTGAGTCCAGCTCGCACTGTCCGGTTTTTAGTTAGATAATCAGCCCTCCGGTCGTAAGTTGTAGGAACCGGGTGTAAAACGATCATAAAATCAATAAAGCTGTTTTGTACCAGAATTAACTCATTTATGGATGTCAAAGCTGTCTATACATTTTCCGATAACAAATTGATTTCCATTATGAGATCGTATATTGCAACCTTATGTTTGTTAACAAAAGAAACCTTCTCCAAAGTATGTCAAGAATCAAGATAAATACTTCGATGCTTTCGTGAAGTGCTCTTCTTGTTGCCGAACTCTCTCTTCTCAGTGTTCGTCGATGAACTTATTTCAAAAATGAAATCGTCTACCCAACTGGCAATACACCAGTGGAACTATCTGCCTTTTAAAATGAAATTTTCATTGAGAAAGTTGTTCAGGGTACTTAGGGAATAAACATACTAAAAATCCCCGCTTCTAGGAGGTGCGCCGGAGTGGGGGGAGGGGGGGAAAGGTCCCACTTTGAAGTATTTCGCTACGGTGCGTCGTAGAGCAAAATTATCTTCCATGTAATTAAAGCTCATAAAATTTTCTACAACCTTTATTTTATACACTTTTATCGAATTCCTATCCATTTTCAAACTACACGTAACAAGATCGGCGCCCTTCACTATCGTAGCGAAGGCATCAGACGACTTCTAAACTCCGTATTTAGAGGATTGACATGGCTATGTATCACCTCAGAAAATTTCAGCTTTCTAGCTATAGTAGTTCTCGAGATTGAATTATGCGCACACACGGACAGGGTCAGCACATAAGACTTCTACTATCGTATGCATAGCATAGTTTAGAAGTCTAAAAAGCACTTTTATTAAACATAAGCTTTTGTCTGCTACTTCGTGCGCTTTATTTCGGGATGAAAAGTAGTAAACCTATTTTTTTTTATTTTTTTTTTTATTTTATGATTTTGTAATTTTTGCATTTTTCAATGTTATTTTTATACTTATGGTAAATTTTAAATAGAAAAATATTGGAAAAAATTTATGAAAATGGAAATCCGGTCCAAAGGTCGCGGGTTCGATTACCGTCTGAGAATTCACTTGTGGCCGAGTTAATTTTTTCCAATATTTTTCTATTTAAAATTTACCATTAGTATACCTATATTGTTAGTCTAGATACCTAATCTACCTACCTAACAAATTCTATTCAAATTCGTTAGGCCGTTGAGTTTTCGAAACATTTATCTATGTTTTATTGTATATGACATTCATTCGCGTGATTCCCGTTCCCGTGAGAATATTGGGATAAAAAGTACCCTATGTGTTAATCCAGGCTACATACTGACGACCTGTTTGGCGACCTGTTTAGCGCAGGGGTACTAACCCCACCTTCTGCGCCAGAGGTCCCGCGATCCCCGGACAAAACAAATATTTTGTGTGCATGAACATGTCTATTTGTCTTGGTCTGGATGTTTAATATGTATATTATGTATGTATTTACAAAAAAAAAAGTATATAAGTATGTTTATCCGTTATCTAGTATCCATAACACAAGTTCTTCATGATACTTAACGTGGGCTAGATAATTGGTGTGATTGTATGGAAATATTTATATTTATTTATTTATATTTATATTTATACTATCTCCGAGCAAATTTCATCCAAATCCGTATAGTAGTTTTTGAGTTTATTCGTTACAAAGTTACATATATACAACGTTATTTTATGTTTACTCAAAACCTCAAAACCATTTGTAGAACTCATCATTGCGAACAACATTTGTTCTTCTGAAATCGCAAAAAAAAACAGCTGTTTCATAGAAAAAAAAAATTGAACTCTGCTAAAATGTATGATTTTTTTTTTTTAAATGTATTTTCACCGATTACTCGAAGACGGCTGAACCGATTGCAATTATTAAAACGTTATAACATAAGATTTGTTCCCAAATTGAACCACGAGTTAATTTTGATTTGCAGTACATCAGATGGCGCTGTTGTCGATAAAAAAATTAAAAAACTTTTTATAAAAAAGTTGTCATTAAGTCGGGCTTTAACTTGTAAAAACAATTATAGTCATACAGGAGCACACATTTTACATTATACATTTATTTCAGTACCTACCTACAAAGTATTTTACTGTCCCTTCTTACCTCAACTTATATGGTTTTTTTATTATTACTAATTATTAAAAACCATTTTAAATAAATCATACCAGAAAAATATACGCAGATGAAATATTATATAAATAACATCATTGTTTATAAAAAGTTGCGAACATCTGCCATTTAAACTTTACCAAACGAATGTCCTAATCCTCTACAAACACCACGATCAACAAATACTACAGTTACAGGTGTACCCAACCATTTTAATCAACGTCAAAGTTAATCCGGACGAAAATAATTAATTCAAACTCTAGTGTTTTACTATCAAGTTAATACCATTATGAATGGAAGGTCGTTCTCGTTCTTTCGTACGAAAATAGGTATCGATAATTTAATCTAATTCAGCTTGTGACGTCACCGGCGCGTGACGTCATCCTTGCATGCGAACCCCCACGCGAGAGTTGACTGACTTTGAGGAATAACGACTTATGTTTATCAGATCCAAGACTAAGAGGGAATTGATAATGCATAGGTATGCAAATATGATTTCATTTCAATAAACCTTGAAATAGGTATACTGTGAATATGAAATTTTAATAATTTATTAGTGTTATAGAGTTTGACCACAGACCTATATCGAGATAGACGGTAAAAGTGTACCTACCTTGCGTGCCAAATGTTTGATCCACAGTCAAAGTTTTACGACCTAATAAGTCAATCCGCTTGAGACCATTGCAATGAAAACACGCGTCACTCACAAACGAAAATGGTTAATTGTGCAGTGCTTTCTTGCAAGAGCTCGTCAATAACATTTACACATTGCTAAATCTCGATCGTGACGTCATCGTAGGTACGAAAAATTTGACACTCTAGGTTCTCATACAGGTTGAAGCGCTCTTTTCGTCTATCTCGATATAAGTCTGTGAGTTTGCCTAACTAATCCCAAGAAACCGCGACAATTTTAAAATAATGTTCAGATATAAACAGTGATATACTTAGTCTGAATTTTGAAAAAATGTGTAAAGTTATTATGGTTGGCACAAATTAAATGTCTGCTCCGTTTATTCAGACTACAGTAAGTATTATCAGCTGAAGACTTTTCAATTTTAAAGAGACAGTGTTCTTAGGTTCATCTAGGGTTGAGAACTGTCTCGTATATTCTGGAACGTCCTGCTTCTGAGTCAACTTTAGATTGTCCGCGATGACTCATTGCGGGTCGCCCTTTGACCCGAAAATTATATTAACTAGCTAATTATATTACCTATTATATTATAATTATAATACCTATTTTTTTATGGTAAATTTTAAATAGAAAAATATTGGAAAAAATTAACTCGGCCATAAGTGAATTCTCAGACTAACATTTTTTCTATTTAAAATTTACCATAAGTATAAAAATAGCATTGAAAAATGCAAAAATTATAAAATCATAAATTATTGGCAGTTGCATCTTAATCGATCGTTAAACACCTGAAAAGATGTTTCTTTCGAATGCAAGGATATTTCCTAGCATTGATGTAACAACGCTGGCCTACAGCGTATTAAAAATATAAAAGTATTGGAGAATTTCGACGGTGGTTCGCAAGTCTCGGTAGCTCAGCGGTTAGAGCATTGGACCGGATTTCCAAAGGTCGCTGGTTCGATTCCAGTCTGAGAATTCACTTGTGGCCGAGTTAATTTTTTCCAATATTTTTCTATTTAAAATTTACCATAAGTATAAAAATAGCATTGAAAAATGCAAAAATTATAAAATCATAAATTATTGGCAGTTGCATCTTAATCGATCGTTAAACACCTGAAAAGATGTTTCTTTCGAATGCAAGGATATTTCCTAGCATTGATGTAACAACGCTGGCCTACAGCGTATTAAAAATATAAAAGTATTGGAGAATTTCGACGGTGGTTCGCAAGTCTCGGTAGCTCAGCGGTTAGAGCATTGGACCGGATTTCCAAAGGTCGCTGGTTCGATTCCAGTCTAAGAATTCACTTGTGGCCGAGTTAATTTTTTCCAATATTTTTCTATTTAAAATTTACCATAAGTATAAAAATAGCATTGAAAAATGCAAAAATTATAAAATCATAAACCTATTTTTTTATTATACTCGTAAGTAAAATAAAAAACTAGGTATTCAAGACTATTTTAACAGACAAGAAGAATGGACGCAAGAAACTAGTAAAAAAAGTTTCGGCATTTACAAAATGTACTTAAATTGATCAGTGACCGTAATGACGTTAACTGGTTAGTCAGAGAAATTATCGATGTCATACATTATTAGATTTCTTTAATACAGCGCTAATACGAAGGAGCTTTCTCGAAATGTTCTTTTTGTATACCTATGTTTGTGTAAAAAAAACAACGAGAGAGTTTTACGAGAGAGTTCTCAAAGTGAAACTGTAAAGTCTGAGAGCAGTCACAACAACACATCAATAAAAAATGATACCTAGGGTTACTTTAGTCGTCTATCTCTAGTAACTAGTGAAGATATATAAAAGTTAGGATACAAAGGATTGAAACTATCACTTAGGAGGAATATACAATTCGCAAGACCTTTACGGATAAGGATAAAGACAGAATAAGCAGAAAACTTTCCAGATTCAACTTTGCAGCGGATCAAACGATTTCCAAGTTATCGCATTCAAATTGTAGTTTTCACGTCAAATTGATGGGTTCCCAGGTCCCAGCTTTATTTAGGTTCAAGATATTCTTTATGGCCATTACACACAGAGACCGATCCGTGCCGCCAATACGATCTGACGATACGATCTCAACGCATGCGTTCTCTGTAACCAATGGCTTTCCATGTATATGCCTTCACACTTAATAAATACAATTTCACACTTAATAATATTTTAAATAAGTTTGTTATAATTAAAACCTATTTTTGTTAATCGTTTACCAGAACTAGAATGCATACTTATAAAATAATGTACGACTTTCCACGAGAGCTACTGCCGACTGTTGCACAGTTTGGCATATGTTGTATAATTTGTAAGCACTGTATTCTTGAGAGAAAAAAAAAGAAAAAAACACTGCCCACGCTAGAACGCAACGCGTACACGAGCAGCCATTGGTAACAGAGAACGCACACGTTCAGATTGATCGTCAGATCGTATCTGTGTCACGGATCGGTCTCTGTGTGTAATAGGCATTAGACAGGCAGAAATGTATTTGACTTTGAATTGCAGTAGTTTTCACGACAGATTGATGGATTTCCAGGCTTTATTTAGGTTCTAGATATTCTATGAACAGGCAAAAATGTATTGACTTTGAATAGTATTCGCAAATCATGTACACGCACTTCTGATATAGCGATTCGAAATGTAAAAAAAGATTATTATTCGACTAGCGGCCGCCCGCGGTTTCACACGTGTCTTTCCTGTTCCCGTGGAGTATTGGGATAAAAAGATTTAAACGTATTTAAATCCAGGCTACTTACTATCTGTGTGCGAAATATCTTTCAAATTCGTTCAGAAGTTTTTAAGTTAATTCGTTTCAAACATACAACAATAAGTACATTCTATCGACTATTCAGCAGCACGAATCTCTATCGAGTGACAATCGAGTACTCACAAGTCGCGAGTTCATCGATAGTCGTCAAGTGTATCGATAAAAGTAGTTACATAAAGAAAAGACGAGGTCAGTTAATAACCACTTACGTAAAGCTTGACATTCAAGTTACACGAAAAAGTTTCCAACAATTCTAGGAACCTCTCGGAATAGGTGTTTCAATTAAGGTGGCGTTAGGGCGGGCTTGTTAGGACAATGCCCTATGTTAGTTAATGGTTTGATGTATTTATGTTAGAGTAACGAGTTTATAAGAAGTGTAGTGAAATATTCAGACAGCCCTTGGGTTCGGCGACCGAACGTTTAAAGCTGTTGTAGCTATACTTACATACTTAGACGAAGTATGAAAAATTTTGACTAAAGTTGGGTTTAACAACCGAAAAGATAATATTTCAGCTGAATGTCAATATTAACACAATATTTCACTGCACTCATATTTTTTTTTTTTTTTTTTAATATCTCATATGCTTCATCGTATGCTTATTGTTCTAAATATTTACAAATTTAGTGTGAATTAGCTCACATATTGAACTAAAACATGCGAAAGTTTGTTAGCATGCCTTTCGCCACGCAGATAGTAGATAGGTAGTCTGTAATTGCAGATTGCATAGGTTTCTTTTTATCCCAATATTCCCTCGGGAACGGGAACCACGCGGGTGAAATCGGGGTGGCCGCTAGTATCTAATAAGTCTATAATGTTTAGACATTTTCGATAAAATGTGCCTTGCCTTTAAAGTCTATTTAAATCCACTAAAACATTTATCGGCAATTCTCGACATTTGGCATTCTTCGCCTAATTACCGTAGCATTTTTTATTTAGAACACTAAAATATTAATTATTAATTAAGACAAAAATAAGCAATAAAAATGGCATTTCACTATTATAAACACTTCTTCAGATAAAGATATATATTTAATGGGTGCGGTAATTGGAAAAGTTTAAACTTAGTGTTCGGTTATTAGAAAAGACCTATAATCTATCTATGCAAAATAAAATAAAAACTAAGATGATTCTTACAACCGTGTTCCACAAGTATCAGGAATTAAAAATATTGCTGTACTAAGCAACACATTGATAAAGAAAAAAGCTTGTTTACTTTATCAATGCCAATATTTATTATTAGAAGGGACTTTCAGTATTCAAAACAATTGTACTGTTATAGGTATAAACTGAAGACACAGCTTTATTTTATATTTGCTTATCATCGTCTCAGCCACGAGCCACCCACTGCTGGGTCTCTCCCAAGGCTCTCCAAGATGATCGGTCCTACGCTAACCGCATCCAGTGGCTTCCCGCGCCCGCACACCAGATCGTCGGTCCACCTTGTCAGGGGCCTACCCACGGAGCAGTTTCCGGTGCGTGGTCGCCATTCCAGAACCTTTCCGCACCAACCCCAACTTCGCACTATATGGCTTGCCCACTGTCACTTTGGCTGAGCAATACTTTGTTTCTCCTACGGATCTCTTTATTCGCTCACGCAGGGAAACGCCGAGCATAGGTCTCTCCATTGCACGCTGGGTGACCTTGAGACCCATACTACCCTTGAGTTAACGACTACGTTTCACTACCATAAGTCATCACTAGCAACACACACTAGTCATAGACTTTCGTCTTGAGTCACTGAGGTAAGTTAGACGCGAAGACTTTACGAAGCCTACCGAACCGAATAGGATTTTACGAGAGATCTCTTTCTCTAAGTTGAACTTGCCTTACTGGACGGTCTGTCCTAGTAAACATAATAGTCAACAACCTCGAGTGTAGTGTTCCCAACATGAACCCGAGTGGTTGCAACATGACATGAATTTCGTCTTATCCATGTTCATCCTGAGACCCACTCTTTGGAAGGCACTATGGAGATCTTCGAGCATTATTCCCAGGTCCTGCAAATTCTCAGCTACGAAGACTATATCATTGACAAAACGAAGGTGTGTTAGGTGTGCTGGATGTGTTAGTTACTAGCCATTAATGTTAATGCCAAGTCCTTTCCAGTCCAATAGCTTAAAGATGTTCTCCAACGCAGAACAGTTTCGACGCCATAACGTCTTCCTGTCTCACACCTCGCTGCAATTGGATAGCATTTGTGCCCTGGTTTTGTAATCAGAGCGACATGGTGGCATGTTCGTATAAGTAGTAGCTTAACATCTCGGTTCTCGATATACCGATAGACCACTTGGCACCTCTGGAGCACCGCCCAGATCTCTATCGAACAAAAAGCTTTCTCATAGTCCACGATCGCCAAGCTAAGTTGACTGAGTTAACCATAATAACTGGCCATAGAAACTCAAGATCTGCTTATATGATTATAACTGTATGCTTACATGTAATTTGACAAGAAGCGGCACGTGTCAAGGTGGCGTGACATAAAAGGCGAACGTATCTTACCTTCTTAAGCTATAAAATGTTTCATACAACGATAATTAAAAAATACGCGGTAATTAGTATACGGTACTTAGGTTTTCTTGGAAATTCCGTACACTTATAGATTATGCAAATACTAGCCTGCTATAACATACACAGGCCAAAGTACTGCCTCTATTTGTATAAGTACGATCTAATCTAAACAATCTAGTTAAATAAGTGCACGGTAATTAGCAATTTTGCAAACCAAGGATACGGTGATTAGACATTTACGTGCTTCGTGGCAAGACGCCGACACACAAGAGACGGCCGCCTACTCGCAAGTCGCAGCCAAGCAGAGGGCACGCGATACGTCCAGTACTGATTTGCCAAATATTGTTATTTATAACTTCACGGTAATTATAACTTTATTCCGGACATGTAGTCACTTAATGACAATTGTTTACATATTGGTTCTATTCAGTGGATATTTTGGTATGGGATACACATGGCCTTCAGACCCCGGGCCATACTAATGACATGCCAAAAAACCATTTACCTAAAATTATGCTCTTCTATAAAATTTTATAAGTTACCGTACATACCGAATTTTTTCAACCTGTAAACTGTATTAGTATGATGAATATTTTAACCATGTTCAGATACTAAACTAAAAAAACTATAACATCAACAGTATATTTGTTTTATGTGGTTAGAAATAGCAAAAAAACACATAAATAAAAAAAACAACCCCAAAAAAGTCACGATTTTCAAAAATGTCAAATGTCACTTCAAACCAAAGAGTAGATACACAGCTAGAAGAAATTGCGTACTAACTTACAAAAATTGCACTAATTGAACTAGACAATATTAACCAATATAAAAGCCCGGACACCTAAAAACTGGCTAATCGGAGAATGGCCGTTATCTATCTCTAAAATGGAGTCTATACTAACATTTAATCTATCTAACATTAAAGTAGAGGTATAAACCATCATTTACCTAACCTTCCATTCAATCCGTAGACTTTATTAAAACAATATTTTTCCAAGAAAATGGGAAAACTAGTAGGAACACTTTTATATCCGGAAACACAATTACGAAAGCGGAGAGCTTGTAATGTCCCATCCGGGGACATTCGAAGGTAGGTAGGCGTTCGGGCCCATAAAATAACATAAATGTACAGTCAACAGCACATCATCCTTAGCAGTTGTGCTCACAGAACAAGGAAAAGAGGTTTGTGCTACTAAAAATGACTTTAATTGGTACTTTTGCGGTGGCTTCAAATCTTCAACTTTAAACTTGATGTGGATGTGACTGTATAATTTGCGAACTTTATATTTAGAGATCTTGTACATTGAAGAGCGCGTCAGTTGCCCCTTCTACCATGAGGTTCTTTCCGTTTACAGTAGTGTTAGCACGAAAAACTATCGAAACAGTATCGTATAAGTATCGAGTAATCACGTAATTTGAAATTTGGAAAATGTAGTTCCGTTTACGTCTGGTAGGAACGCTGCTCAATATCTCATACATTGTTTGACTTGACTTCCTCGATACTTACTCGAAAGTTGTTCTTGCTAGGCCTACAGTACAGTAAATGGTAAACAATTTGTATGAAAATCGGGCGATCTATTGGGCAGTAGGAAAACTACAGATTCTTATACAAATTGTTTTCCGTTTACTGTACAGTAAACGTGAAAACAACGCATGATAGACTGTAAAGTCATTGTGTACAGTCGGTATTTGATGTTGAAATATACCTAAGGAATTTCCTCCATCTATCAATTTATGACTTAAGTCAGCAAAACATAACTTACAATATGTCCAGCGGCCGTACCGCGCAAGTGGCGTCGGCATCGAAATCGGCGTCATTTGACAGATGGATGTGACACATTACTGCTTCTTATTGACACAAATGACAACTTACCAAAGACTAAGAGCAATATGTCACATCCATCTGTCAAATGAAGTCGTTGTCGATGCTGACGACACTTTGCGCTGTAGGGCCTCTGATTCTGAATGCTCAACATTTTCTTCGGCCGACTGTACCTTTAACCGACTCATAAGTTTCCCGAAACGAATACATTTCTCTTTGTCTCTGTAACACGTTTTTTGCAATATCTCGGTACATTAGGTTTTCTACTTAGGTTGTAAATCGGGTTACGTTTGTTTCCTAGGTTCTGTCTAGAAATACTGAAAGTGAACCCATTTTTTTCGCTGAATTAGTTTATTCATGTCCCTAGATTTATTATTGTGTGATGTTGATTTATGGTTCTTGTTTTTTGTTGGCTTAGATTTGAGAATTTGTATCACCACATAGTATAAAGCAAAGTCGCTTCCCGCTGTCTGTCCCTATGTATGCTTAGATCTTTAAAACTACGCAACGGATTTTGATGCGGTTTTTTTTAATAGATAGAATGATTCAAGAGGAGGGTTTATATGTATAATAACCTTCAATATAGAGTAGAGAAATACTGTAATTTTTGAGGTTTCTAATGTGAGGTCGAAAATGATTAATTTTTTCCGCTTAAATTGCAAACGCAGGCTGAACCCTACGAGATTTATCAAAATAATGTACTAAGTATGTAATGTACCAATGTATCTATTTACATAACATTTGTAACTCCGGCTCAGGCTAAAAACACATTCGATATTTAGTTATTTATTTATCATCCGTCTTCGCCAAGTATTCAAATCACCATAATAGTAGGCATTCATCATAACGCGCTCAACAAAAGCGCTCATGGCCGCGCTTGACAGACTGATCGTATTCGATCACGTTTGTTAAGCAAAGTTCGGCCCGGTCAGGTGTCGGATGGGTGAGCGTAAAGTGGCATTATAACTGAGCGCTTCCGTACTTCAGAGGGCACGGTAAACCGTCGGTCCCGACTGTTGTCATTTGATTACAGTCGTTAAGTCAAGTCAGAGGCTTTATAGGTGGCTTGATAAACTCTGACACCAGAGGTGGCCACTAATCCTCACTCGATAGGAAGAAGAAGAAGATCACAGCGCGCATAATAACTAAATTATATAATTGCTTAAATATTTAAATTCGTTAACAGAATATATGATAGATAATCGTGGGTAAACAAATCGTTCCGCTAATATGCGATCGAGAATACTCTTTTTAATTTATACGTATAATCGAATTTCAAACGAGATATTATACAAACAAAATAACGAGCTCGCCCACAAGCTCCCGTATATTAAAACAAGGGCATTTTGTTTGCGTACGTATCTAAAGCTGAAGGCACACACACATAATCCACATACAAATAAAATAGCCTTTGTGCGAAACGCAGAAGCTGTCCATACATTTCTCTTTCGAAGATTTTAAGTTTTTCTGACGTTGTCATGGCAATAAGTACGTGCCTGTTTCCGATTTTTAGAGGCGTAGCAATGTGTGACATTCCTTCCTTCCGTCCTCCTAACCATTTTCTAGTGATCTGTCTGTATCAACATTTAAGGTTTTTAGTTCCATATTTCTCAAACTTTTCATATTGTTATTTTTCTCACTAGCGGCCTCCTGCAGTTTTACCCGTGTGGTTGTCGTACCCGTGGGAATATCATACAATCCTTTCTTAGTGCTCGTCCTCGCCTATATCGTTAAAGGATTCTGTATGCAAAATTTCAGCTTAGTCGGTTCAGCCGTTTGGGCTGTGCGTTGTCTGTCAGTCATTCAATGTATTGTTTTATTAGTATAGATTCCCATGGGATAAAGTCCACGCTATCAAAATCACGGGGTTAAATTAATTAGTAAATCCATTAAAAAATACAGTCTTTTTTAATGTACTTATGTACTAACCCAACCCGGGAATGACGCTATAGTTTTCCAAGCAAAGTTACCAAGCTATGATCTCGATATACACTTGGTAGCAAATAAATCGAGCCACTGTGTTATTTTCATACAAACATGCTCACTTTACAGTGTCATTATTCAAAACATATGAACAGCTATGTAATATGTATGACTTGCGAATAAAAGTCCCAAAATTTAAGAAAACTTTAGTTTTTTTGCTACCGAGTGTAGTTTCCTGGCTTGAAATGAAGCTAGTTACGGTCACACGAAACTAGTATAACTAGCTCGCTAGCTTACTAGCACAAGCTTAAAACATAGGATAAAAAAACTAGGCTTTGTATCCTGGCCTCGGCTATATTTATTCCAAAGGCTAAATTTATTTCTAGCCCTGATTCCTGAGCAGATTCAGAAATGGTAATTCTGAGCGAATAAAGTCTCGGCGGAAGTCTCATACACCTAGCTCGGATCGGAGGAAGTGCTTCCCTTTTCGCTGTATATATGGTGGAAGGTCATGCATGCTTCAAGAAAGCATGTTAAAAGTCTGTTTCAATTAAAAGCGACTAACAGTAAAAAAAAATGATTGTCCTCTTTAATATCGGTACAGTCAACAGCACGTTACATGCACTTGGATTGCGTTTATAAACTGTAAAGTCAGACCTTGGACGAATTAACCATCGTCCAAGAGTCAGACGTGCCGGTCACTTAATGTTAAATCTTAGAAATAAAAGCAACGAATACATTGCCAAAAACTAGATAAAAACCATTTTGCTTGGTAAAAAATATAATCTTAACAACTAATGTAAAATAAAATCTGCTGAAATTTTTGTTCACTTTTCTGTACTTATGTCTTTCTACGTTTTAGCACAGATTAATAAATAGTTACTAGTTTTAGTCAAAACTACTCATAGAAAACCAGAACGTTGTGTAATTATAGCAATACAATCTCTAATTCCATTGGAAAAAATCATAATATCCTAACTAACGAATTGACTTTAATTTCATTTCTCTGAAGCAATTAAAAAACCAATAGGTAAAAATCAATAATTATTCTTTAAAAATATAGATACTTAGGTAAGTACCAAAAATTTATAAATAAGTATGTAATTACTCTGGCTTTTGTGTCCTCATCTTCATTAACATATGTAGATATCGTTTCAATTAAATCAATTTACTGTCGTACGAATTTTTTTTTGTGATCTAGATTAACATTACTTTAACTTCAAACTATACTAGAATACCATAAAAGACCAACAATATCTCTTGTTCTTTTTGCTACTTTTGATTGAAATCTACACTAGATTGAAGATTCCAAGCTGCCCTGCAATAGATACCCCGTTGCAGTCAAGTGAGCTTTTAATTATCTTGCTCCACAGATAACGCCCGCAGACCTGCAATGCTGCCAACCTGCCCACGCTAAATGAAAACAGCCCAGCGTTATCTTGGATAAAATTATAGGAGAACCACTGCAGAAAATGAAAGTTAAATGAAACAGTGGCAATAGACTAAATGAAAGCTAAAAAATCATTGATAAAATTATGGCCAAAATACCTTATAGAACCATTGTATATGAATCTAGACGTTTACAAGAAGTCAAGAAAAAATGTCGTGGTCCTGATTGAAGCAATAAGAAGATATCTCTTGCATGAAATTGCGCCGCCAATCTGTACTAATATTTCGATACTATAATAATATTATAAAGAGGAAAGATTTGTTTGTTTGTTTGTTTGTTTGTTTGAATTGAATTGAATAGGCTCAGAAACTACTGGACCGATTTAAAAAAATACTTTCACCTTTGGGAAGCTGCACTATCCCCGAGTAACATAAGCTATATTTTATCCCGATATTCCCACGGGAACGGGAACATATTATAAACACCAACACAAACTCTTGACCTTTTTGCTAGTTTTGATTGGAATCTATTCTAGACTGAAAATTCTAAACTACCCCTGCAATATCCACCCCCGTTGCAGTAGAGCGAGCTTTTAATATCTCGCTCCACAGATCACGCGCGCAGACCTGCAGTGCTGCCGAAGCTAAATGAAAACCGCACCAATTTAGTAGTCGAGAAGATGTACCTACGAGTAGAAGCTTGGATAATTCGTCCAAGAATAGAAGACGTTTAGGGTACAAGACAAAACGTCCTGACTCGCATTAAAAAGAAATCACTTGGTCTACCGTATACTATAAAAAGACTAACAATCATTGTTGTCTTTTACTACTTTTGCAGTTGCAGTCGAGTTAGATTTATAAGTAGATCGGTTTCCGACCCTGCAGTGAAACTTAATGAAAATAGCTGGTATAATTTTAGCCATCTCGGCTAAAATAGTAAAGTAATAAAGTAGTCGAGAACTACTGAATAAAACTAGACGTAAGACGAAGTCATCACTAACTTCCATTTTGTTTCTTTTTAACCGACATCAAAAAAGAAACAAGTTATCAACTCGTCGCATTTTTTCGATTCGATACAACTTAATACAATAGTATCTGTTTGTTATGTTTTTATGAAGAACGGGGAGCATTCATATACCTGATGTTAATTAATGATAATGCTGAAGGTGGATGCGCGTCTCTCCTGGAATCCTCAACCACTGAAGTAGGCTATCTTATCACTAACTGTCGGAACAAAACAATGCTTTAAACGTTGTTATGACGTCAGACTAAGATAAGATAATCCTAAGGTGGTAGCTAGACAGGCAGTTAAAGTTATTTTCAATGAACTGGGGAAAAAAGATGTGGTAGTAATACAATGAATGTCAAGAAAGTGAACGCGAAAGTGGGTGTTCCAGATAATAAAATGGAAATCATTGTGTGGCGGTGAAACACCCACACTTTCGGGTTTAAAAGGTGAATCTGTGCTATAAACACTGGTTTCTATGCCTTTTGTTGTTAAATTAGTTCTAAACTATCTGTCCGCCAACAGAAAACCAGTGAGCCTATCATGAGTTTTTCTTACCGTTTACTGTACAGTAAACGGGAGACATTTTGTATGCGAATCTGTATAGCGCCTCTAGTGGGCAGTAGCAGAACTACGAATTCTCTTACTTAATGTCTCCCGTTTACTGTACAGTAAACGGTAAGAAAAACTCATAGGCCCACAGGACAGGATTTTTTATAAACGACGGAATCCTCTACCACTGCGGAACTGGCTATTTACATTATAACCTTCTAACGAGGAAAGTTATACAAGGCAAGCTATTTACATAGCTATTTAAATTAATATTAAGATTTTTTTTTACAGTAGGTACCAGTGGCAAAATATGGACAAGGTAAACCGGTCCAAAAATGACTCCGAAAATTCTCCTAACTATAATGTATAGTGGATCAGTGGGGTGGGATTTCAAGGAAAGCCGGTGGTAATCGGTATGTACGGACCTTTTGCTACTGGTAGGTACATACCTATTTCATACTGTTATACAACGTCGAGGCAACACTTCTTTACTAGGTATGTATCTAAAATTCTAAATAATATACTTTCAATTTCATTTCTCTGATTTAAAAAGTCTTAGAAATAGGTATTAAATAAAGACTTAATTAAAAACTATCTGAGTTTAAATTTTTGAAACGGCTGTTTTATTTCGCGATATCGGTTGCTATGTTTTCATACAAAAAGTTGTTCGTTATGATAAGTTCAACAAAATTAGTTTTGAAGTTTGAAAAAATATAAAATGAAGTTCTAGACGGCAAACTGGCAACGATAGCGAAGAAAGAAGTTATATTTGGAACAAAACTTTTTCGTACCTAAATGAGGTTGCACGTCTTAGTTCTGAAACTTGCCAACTAAAATAAAAATCTTTGTAGTGGTGCTAATGAGCCTCTCCTGGTATCCCTGAGGAACTGTGACCTGCTTCCGAACGAGCTTCTTCATGAAACTGACTGTAATAATGATCCTCAACTTAAACTTTTGTCTGTTTTAAGATCTGCAACCTTTTGCGATGCATTGTAACAGGAATATCTGATTTCAAATATTAAGTAAAATATGAGACAATTTTTGATTAAAAGGCAGAGTAAATTGTGTCTTTCGATTCTACACGACGTGTGAGTGCCTTACTAGTATTAACTTCCAATCTATTCAGACTATTACATTGTTCAAAGCTTCAAAAACAAAAAAAAACCCAAAATAAAGCAATATGCAACAAAAACAGGAACAAAGTAAAGATCAAAGACTGAAAGTAATACAGCATAAACTTTCAACGCTGACCCTAAATGCGTCCTTAACTAGTGGTCTTAAGAGGTTTTTTTGCATAGCAAGAGTAAAGCTATATTTGTTGTTAACTGTACGTAATGTTGTTTCCCTATACACACGTTTTTCGTCAACAAACTCAAACAAAATAACAAAGTAATTTGCTCTATATTCGTGGCGTGTGGTTGCAGAAACAAAAACGAATTGAAGTAAGATTGTTTGAATAGAAAATCGTTTTATAATTTTCTTACAAAATGTGGATCCGGCCTAAAATTTTTTTCATGTAAATTGATGCCAAGGCGAGACCTTAAGACACTGATAAAAAGTTATAAGATCACATGTAGAGCTAAGCTTCTAACTCTACAGTACCCTACACGCCATAACTGTACATGCCCTAAATTCACAAACTCCTTACTCCTTACACACCTTAGTCAAAATATGTGGCTAGGCCGTTTCGGTACTACATACAAGATCTAGAACAGTAATGAACAATTAATAAATGCACCTTACGCCCATGCGACGGTTGAAAATACAAAATCATTCAATATTCCAGACACCACGACAGAAATATCACGTAACAAAATAATGTGTATTGTGTTTACGTACTCGCTTGTATTGTTACTGAGAATATTCTGTAACGTATGCATAATAAATGTTCAGAGATACTATCTGAAAGACATTAATCATAGCGAAACGGTACGATTTCAGAATCCTATTATAAGGGAATAAGATAAATTGTAGCACACGAGAAAATCTCATATTGAAACAATACGGCGTATACAGGCATTATGGAAAAGGGTATCGTGAACAATACTGACAATACTTTGATATTGACAGAAAGACGATTGATAGCAATATTGATAGATAGTATTTATTTTGAGAACAGTTAACTATAGCGTGTAGTTTAAATTACTTTAAATTACTTATAAAATCAAAGAATAACTTAAATTAGTGAAACCTATAAATCAATTGAATAATAGTAATCAATTTATAATAATTAATTATTATTATTCAATTGAAATGAGTATTAGAGTAAGTATGTAACGAAATGGAGAACCCTAATTTTCCTAGAATCTTATTATCATACATCATCTACACGTTGTGCTATTTCAGATCTTCCATTCTCTTACATAACAATACATTAAAATCAATATTATTATACCCACATGTACAGTCAGGGAACTTGACGGTTGACCAGTAGAGTTCTTAGAGTAGAGTGTGTAGAAAAAGTAATACATATATAGAAAACGTTTATATCACAAATAATAGAACATTAACAGGTATTTCATTTGAATAAGAAATAATTTCTTTAACCTTAGTACTTTCCGAGAATACGTTTCCCAAAAAAAATCTAAGTGCCCCGATCCTATTGTATGTATGACGATTGTAGTGATTAGAAAATTACATGACATCACTTGAGAATCAATAGATTTTTGCTATGTTCTTAATTAGGCCAAGGTTTCTTTAAAAAATTTTTTTTGAAAAATTTGTGTTTCATTTGAAGGTTTCCAGAAAAATGTAGGAAGCTCCCTTCTAAAGGTGGGGACATACCCATTTGCCTGTGACTTCCGCAATAGTTACTTAGTAGTGGGTGGGTAGACACTCGGCATTTTGGTAACCTTTAAAGATTTAAAAATAGTGAACTCCATTTATTAAACTAGGTAGTCTCTTTCATTTCTTCATTAACAATACTGTAGGTTGGGTATAAATACGTCATACCTACATGGCATCAAACACACATCGTCAAAGTAAATGTTTTTTCAATTCAAATCCACGTCACTTATTCAGCAGTTCAGGACATCTTTTATCTGACAAAAAAAAACGGGCGCAGGAAACTTATCAGCTTTTTTTAACAGAACCGAAGGCACATGTTGTCAAACACATAACGTACAATATTGAAAGAAACTAATTATAAATACGCGTACCTCACGCCTAAGTTCCACCGGAAGGGTAGGCAGAGACAATGGATCGCCACTTTGCTCTATCTTGACCCAACTCATTAGCCTTACATACATCGACAATATTCATACATGTATTTAATAGACTTCAAAAGAGGTCGTAATTTTATGCGTATATATATTTTTAAGTATCACACCGACTACTCAAGAATGCCTCGACCGATTCAAATGATTCAAACATTATAACATCGGGTTGTTCCAAATTGGTCCCATTTTTTTTAATCTTGAAATCGGTTCAGTAGTTTTCAGAAAATCTTGAACAAACTGACGTTTTTTGGTCAAGCGGTTTGACAAAAACTCCAAAAACTCGTTCATTTCGGTTTGACTCAAACTTATAGTGTAGACAAGTACGGGACTTAGTCTTATTTTCAAAGTGTGAAATAAAAAACCTACTACAAAAGTAAAAAATAAACCTTTTAGAGTCGGTACCACCCAAAGTACTTCTTGCCTTTGCTGGCACCAACTCCAAAAGGTTTCATTTTTACTTTTAGATTTTTGAAGTCGATTTTTTATTTTGCTTCGGACCCAAGCTTTTTTTAGAACATCACTGATTTGATCTTCGATCAGGAATGCGTTCTTCTGGGTCACCCGCTTAAGGCCCGACCACCGACTTTCGCACTGTAAGTAGATCTCGTTCGTTATGAGGAAGAATTTAATAAGTACGACATAGGTAAATATGTAGAGATTAATTTCCTGTCCTTTGTCTATCGTACAGTCACCGGAAACTACCGCCATTTTATCCTCTCCCCTTTCTAAAGAGGCTAAAATGCCATACGCCTTTTATTTCAATAAGTGTATTGAGGGTACAGGGGTGACATGTTGAGTGTTGAACAAACCCTTATCAAATAAATAGAAAAAAAAATAAAAATAAAAACTACCGCATATACAATATGACATCATTTAGACAATTATGAAATTAACCTAACATAAAGTTCAAGTCGATTGGAGAAAATTGTCTGCTTTGTAAAGCCCTGACCTGACCTGCTGTTGGTCGTTCTTTGATCTAATTCCGTAACTTAAGCATTCTTGTCGCCAACAAATGTCAAAAACAACGAAGGCATCACAAAACATACCTGTAGATTATGTACATCTATATCTATACTAATATTATAAAGAGGAAAGATTTGATTGTTAGTTTGTTTGCAACGAATTAACTCAAAAACTATTGAACGAATTTGGATGAAACTTGGTCCACAGATAGTTGATAGCCTGGTTATGAACAAAGGATAATCTTTATCCCGATATTTCCAAGGGAACAGGAACCACGTGGGTGAAACCGCGAACGGCCGCTAGTAGATAATAAAATCAATCAAATAAAAAATCATCATATAAATGTGTGTGTTCCAGGTGGGCACCGAACCTATGACCACTGGCGCAGTTGACAGGGTCAGGGAGAAACGACCGAGCTCTTTGGTCAGCTAAAAAAGAAATTTTAAGGCGACATACATTTTATGACTGAAGCAGTCTTGCTTCGCCGCCGCCTCCGCCTCTCCGCCTCTGTGTACTAGTGGTAACAACCACCGACATTAGACCCAGGGGTCCCGGGTTCGATTCCCAGCGGAGGGTACATATTTTATTCGGTTTGGTTGGTGGTAGGACTTGTTGTGAGTCCGCCTGGCTAGCTACCATTATCTTCTCTAAGTCTGACGCCATAACAACATTGGTTTCAGCATTGTTGTGTTCCGGCAGTTACAGACAAGATAGCCAGTAGTAGCCATAAGATACCCGGGAGAGGGTCGCTTCCATCTTCAGCCTTGTCAATACAACATCGGGTATGGCTAAAAGTGAATAAAAAAAAAAGGTAGCAATGAAAAAAGACCGCTTTGCAGATTAAGCAAAAAAAAACAGGAAATCACTTCGTAGTAAAAAAAACTAAAGCGATTAAAGAGAAATGAAACTACACGAATCTAGATATGTATTGGTGTCCACTAATTAAAACAATTTCCAATAGTATATAATGTAACCCCATTTGAGAATAATCTTGAATTTTAGTATTATTTTAGGGATCTTTTCAAAAAGAAAAAGTGTCGAGGCAAAATCATAAAATCATAAAAACTTTACAAATCTAGATAAAGGTATGAAGAAATATAAATCTTCTTACCAGATTTGTAACTAACCACCCTGTAGTTTTATAACAAGAAGTACGTCATTTTTCTGAGACTGAAATTTCCAATTAGAAAATTGGACATTGGAGGAGAATTGTATTACATAGGCCAAGAGATGCTGTTGTGAGAATAATTTTAACGACCAACCAACAAACCAAAAAGAGCACATCCTTGAAAAGTTTCATGTGAAATTCCTTGTAAACTTCTTCGTAAAACATTTTTTATTTTCTTTCACCAACTTGAAAGTGTCTTTTAATAAAATATTAACGTATTATTAACGTTATACCTTGATAATGGATAAAACTAAAATACGAGTAGTTTGATGGTTAAGATAATACCTAGGTAGATTTACTGAAATTCTTTTTTTGTTGTTTTAAACTTTCATTTATTTTAAATATTCAGACCGAAACCTTATGGAAAAATAATTACTTTTCCTAACTATTAGCCTAGATAAGATACTAGCCATGATCTAAAAAATCTACGAGACAGTACTTCATAAAATATTAACACTACTCTAAGCATTATAAAAACAAAATTGCTTGATTTTTTTAAGTTCACATATGATGTATTTTTAACTGTCGATTAATAACTTTTTAAATATACGTTATACGTTTTGTTCACAGCTTTATTAAAAAAGGACGGTAGTTCTTATAACTATTACTTAAATAAAAAAACTTATCTAACAAGACAAAGAGGATAGACAGTAAGTAAACTTTTTTTTTGTAGTACCGAAAACCACAAGGTCGTGTTTCTCATGTAGGGTTTAGGCATTCGCTTTATAGATAATTTTCGCAAGGCTTCGCCATATTTTTGCCTTGTCCATTAAAATTTGGTTGCTTACCAAATGTTAAGATGTCAGACTTTAAACTATTTTCTATTTGCCTGAATTTAGTGAAAATAAGACGACTATTTCCTTAATTCTATTTTTTTAACAATACTTGTGGTTGTTAAGTGGTTTAGTATTAGAGGATACATGAAGTTCAGGACCTTCTTTATATACTTAAACTAACTATGCCAAATCTCTTTTTCTGTGCGCAATGTACTTTAAGATTTTCCTTACATATTAAACATAGATTCAACAGACGTACAATCAACAAGTAAAGAAGTAATTTATAAAAAAAAAAAGAGACTTACATAAACAGAGGAACTTGGTAACCGCCGCAGCAGACGTGAACATCGTTAGAAAATTATATTGTAAGCCTTTTTTCATCATGTCGTTACTAAGCTACTAACACACTTGTACAACACGTCTATCCGATAACCTATATCATTTGATTGGGAACTACTTTCAGTCGTGTGGTATAAACATCTAGGATGATTTGGGAATGATTGTTTTACAGTGGCGGAGCGTCCTCGCCAGTGGCCATGTTGTGACGTCACACTTTTGAAAATCAATCTATTCGCGCAGCCGCAAACTTCTCCTTGGCCCATTTCGGCCTGTGACCGTGACAGACGCATCCGATTTTATAACCCTCTAGAAATGGCTGATGTTTTTTATGAATGAACCTATTCATCCCATTCATTTACTCCGCTAAATTCGGCAGGCATTTGTTTTAGGAGATTAGATTTTTTCCTTTAATGGGAATCGCGGTTTTGCGACTGAAGATTGAGATGAAATAGGAGTTTCTGTTTTTAATTAAAGCGGTAATTTTATCATTAGGCTATCAGTTGTAATACTGGACTATCTATTGAAAGGTTATCGGGTATAATTTACCTAACTACAACTGATTATAGAAAATTCAATGTCCAGTTCATTTTGAAATGTGTAGCGAGATAAGTAAGAGATAACTTCCTTACGGATGGACAAGGATGTAATGGGAAATTATCCAAGACGCGGGCCCAATGCGGATTGGTAGGAAGATGTATGCGCCATTGAAATTTCATGTATAGGAAAGCCAAAGTAAATCCAGATGACACTGAAACTGTGACTGTATATAAGAGATACAGATTTTTCTGAGATAAAGATTTTTTTGTAATTCCTTGCTTAAAAAAGGAAAGCAGACTTATGATAAATCTAAAATACCTACTCTTGACGGGCAAAAACTGTAAAAAATGGTGGGAAAACTATTAAAGATGTAACCCACTAAAAACCGATGACGAGTGACCCTTTAAAACTTATTGTCGATGACGACCCCCAGGTTAGAGTAAATCACGTCAATTCCTTTTTTGTTAAAGTTGGAAAGTAACATACATCTGGCATGTAGAGTCCTGCTCTTGCCAAGCTCTCTTCAACTGCTTGTTGTGATTCTTTCGTACTTTTACCAACAGATGAAGATGAGGTGAAAACTCTAATACAGGGTCTAGGATCTAGTTCCGCGGTAGGATTCGACAACATGTCAACTGCTGTTGCCGCTATACTCGTAATAACAAATACTGAAAAACAGAATCAAATAAATATTTAAAGGGGCTCCCATACAACAGACATGATTTTTTTGCCGTTTTTATAGATAATGGTACGGAACCCTTCGTGTGCGTGTCCGACTCGCACTTGGGCGGTTTTTTTTCTTTAAGTCACTGTAATTAATAAACATTTTAGTTATTGGCATAAGTTTTGCACCTACACTGTTGCACTATAGATAACACGTAAGGTACCTAAATGGTCTGTTACTTGGACCGAAGGCAATATAATTTGCTTCTAACAAGTTTCCTTGCCTTCAATTATGAGCAAATTCTGCTATACATATTCCATTGTTCTTTGGACACCGGTGTCCTGCTAGCTAATAAAGAATTAAGTGTGTTTTTCTATTAATAGCAAGCTTTTAATTTCGAAACACTTTTCTACGCTATGCCGCAAATTGCAAACCCAAAACTAAATAGGCTGATACAATACAAACACTTATGAACGTCAAAGAAGCTACGCCATCGGTTCACAAACCCTACGGGGCGGGAGACCTTGTAACGAGAAGAACCAGCAAGAAACTCGTCAAGGCCTGTTTTTTTCTCCCTGTTTTATTTAATACAGAGTCATCAAATTGGAAATTGGTGACAGACCGGCTGTGCCTTAACAGGCTGTATGAGCACTGCCCCGACAGCTGCACTTGAGGTAATGCTTAACAATAAACCATTACATCTCCACATCCAGCAGGAGGCTGCTAAAACAGCGTTAAGACTCAAGCATCTGGGTACACGTACCCATGAAAAGGTAAGGCATCTTAACGGCTTACTGAAGGAATGGAATTGAGGCAGTGAGTGATAAAATCAAGCCATCCTTCATCTGTGACAAAAAATACAGGGTACACCTGCAAGACGATCTTGACTCCAGACAGCAGCACAAGGCTCTTCTGATATTCACCGACGGATCCAAGACGACGTCAGGTGTGGGCTCAGGATTGTTTTCAGAGGACCTTAATATACAAATTGTAGTAATAAAGGTTGCGGAAACCACCCGAAATTGTATGAAGAAGAAGAAGTTCACTTTCCATCACAAAGAAAATACTAAAATATAAGTACATTTTATAGTAATCCTAACCGAAATCAATTTTCAGCTTGCAAAGAAATTCTACTGCAAGCGTGACGTACACATACAGGGGGCTAATTGTCTAATTCAAAATCTATCGCAATCCCTTTCAATTCGTAATTTTAAAGATATTCAGGCCGTCACTATTTGACATTTGAAAGGGATTGTGATCGGGACGCGTTTTAAAAGGTATGGAATAAACGAAATTGAACTGTCTAAGCAATATGACAGACGAAAATATCACAATCACAATACCTCTGAAAGGGATTGTGATAGATTTTAAATTAGACAATTAGGGGGCAGGTCAGTAATAATAAGTTTTAGATGAAAATATTTAAGCTCTAAGCACACCGTTAAGACAAGCAGACTGCAGTAGACCTATTTCTGCTGGCGGCACGCCCTTTCATGTGTTCAGACCATGGAAATGGTTTTGCCATGGAATGAGGTAAAAGTATGTATTAGACAAGTGTTTTTTTATAAAATAAATAATCGCTTCGCTTAACCATATTTTAGAGAACGTAACGATCCGCCTCACACGACACCGCCGAAGAAATGTTTACGTAAGCATGACATGCTTCAGGTACTTATGTTCAGATATATAAATATAAAAAACAACGGCCACAACATTCGAAAGATGTCAGATGTCAGAGCAGGTTCTTAGACATGTTTCATAATGGTGGTAGACCACCCTGCAGCAATCAAGCTGCAGCAATTTAGTTCGTAATTTGCTAGCAGGACACCGGTGTCTAGAGAACAATGGGATATTTATTGTGTCTCTTTAACTCGGGGTCTGAGAGCCTGCATATACAAGTAAAAACAACTCGGTCACAGAATGGGTGACCATAAATTTACTTTTTCCAGCTACATGCTTTGGAAGGCACGATAAAGCTGCCTGGCTATGTTTGCAGTCGATTAAAAACCCACCAATCCTCATTGGGCCTGCGTGGTGGGTCATGGCCCATTCTCCTGATCTATATTAGGAAGCCCAGTGCAGTGAAGACATTTAAATGGCTGATATGATGGCGAATATTATGATTCAAATAATAACTTTATTTACTTATTAATAACATAATATTGAAAGAAAGCTGTATACACGTCTTCTTGAAAGCTTATCAGTAGTGCCATCTGGTGAGGCAAGTTCAAACCAATGCGCTTTGATTATTTGCATGTTTAGCTACTCGTCAATAGATGGCGCCGGTAGTTGACACGTTGTGTGAAAACGTTTCGTTAACTTTCGTTACTTTAGCAAGTCACAACATTTGTACGCATAATAAGATGTTTTTAAATAAAATTACCAACTGAGCATTCTCACAGTTTTTTTAACCATTCAAAAATAAGATAAATTGACACTATAAATAATCACTACCTGTCAGTGTCATTATAATGTCATTACAAAACGCAAAATTTAACAACAAATGCATGTGCCAAGTAAAAATGTGTTTTGTGTTGTAAATTAAAGCTAATAATCAAGAAAATTCTAATTAAAAATCTTAATGGTAAAGCTGTTACAAAATGTCTTTGAATCCTTTGAACGGTAAGTTTCGTTTTGCTCAATACTTTACGAAAATAATTTATAATATAACCTATAAAGACACTTGTGGTGTGATTTATAAAGTGTGACTCCAAATTTACCCACCTTATGGTATATCGTGCTATGAACGTAACAAGCACAAAATAAAATTCAACAGGTATGGTGCTTCTTGAACAAAACATATTAATTTAATATTATCAAGTTACAGTGCGGCTCATTGTGACCATATCTTCTCCGCTCAATAGGCATAACGTATCTCTAATCCACATAATCGTGTCCATAATGTTGATGGTCAAAATAGAAATGGTTTTAGGAAGCTAGCTAGGCTAGCTAGGTACTACAATATGATCTAGATAATTCCTAGGTATTACTTCATACCAAGGATATTGACCTACATGATTACAGGCAAAATCCTTTATTATGGTTATATTAATTTTGTTCTGAGATATTACTTTTATATTTTATGAGCAGCCGGTCGCAGTTTTACCCGCGTGGTTCCCTTTCCCATGGGAATATCGGGATAAAAAGTGTCTTATATTTGTATCCAGGCTATCTTCTATATCTGTGCCAAATTTCTGTGCCTTATATGTCCTACATGTCAATGATTTATTCTTCTATTTCAGAGCTGAAACGCCGATTAGATGATGAAGATATACCATTGCCAAAAAGGCTTTGTTTGGCGAAAAATGTGATTCAGTCGCATCATTTTCCCACTGCACCTAAAGAGCGTGTTGTAGGAAACTGGCTTCAAGTATTGACACAGAAAAACAAACTGTCCGGTGATGATTTAAGGAATGTTATTGCATGGCTGAATACTTCTGATGACTTGACTAATGAATTGAAAAGCAAATTGATACAGGTAAAGTCAATACATTTTCTTTAAATTTGAAGAAAGTAAAGGTGAACCTAGAAAGATTTATATTTTTGTTTATTCTTTTTACTTCGTTTAATGTAGCTGGAACCATCATAGACTTAAGTAATTGTATATTTTCAGTGATTAAACCTATTAAGAAATAAAGTCCTTAAGAATTAGGCTCTAAAATCTAATTAAAGGTTTTTTGCAATATTACTTATTACTAATAATAGTAATACCACATTATAGCACATTCAAGCCAACTCTTAGCAATATTATGTTTATTTTGATCAGCTGGAGTAAATACCAAAATAATATTGTTTATAATATGTGTTTGTTAATTACAGATTGCATCACAATATTTAAAAAGGAATCTACTACATAATGATGACATACAACATATTCAATCCTTTTTAGATAATCCAAAATTATCAACACAATTTAGTCTCCATATTGAGGAAAGTTTATTTATAGCTGTTACTTTACTACAACACTTAAAATGTGAAGACTCTGCATCAAATCTTAAATTAAGTCAGAAAGTTTTCAATAATATTATTAAGTTTTACAAAGAGTCAAAAAAAAAATTAGAATTCATCATTAAATTTTTGGATGGAGAAAATTTGGAAACTGTCTTCAGCTATTTAGATTCTGATCGTAACACAGTTATAAATGTGTGTGAAAATATTTTATTTCCTAAAAACAAGAAATCTTTTTTTGCAAGTTTCCTACAAACACTAGTAAGGAAAGATAATATTGATGATCTTATTTCTGAAAAAGGTGACAATATACAAACAGTTTTGAAAATCATGGATGCTTTTTTTACATTTCCAAATGGTAGAACTTGTGTGGAATCCAAGTTTTTATGTGATTTTATTGATGTATTTGTCAGTTGTTATAGAGCTGAGAGTCAGCTTATATTTGCATTTTACGTGATGATTGCTAATTGTCTCCATTTGGAACAAAAATATTTGACCCCAGCCATGACCATGAATCCAATATCATTTAATGAAAACAGCGAAACAATCAAAAGAAACCTCTTTTTAAAAATGCTTGATATAATTTTAAGCAATGAAGTTGATATCAGCGTAAGACTCAGTGACACTTTAGGTGTAAAGATACCAAAAATTGAGACTAAAAAAACATTCTTGCTCTTTCTTGAATCAGTCATGATAGGACAATTGAAAATGGAAGGAAAACCAGATAAAACTACTTTTGACATATTAAAAACAGCACTAAAACTAGACCCAAGTATAGTAGAACCAAAAATTGATGAAATTCTACCACCACTTATGTGTGCAAAGAAAAGTACAAGTGCCATGAAATCATACACAGAAATGATGAATTTTATGTTAGAAACTTTTTTCAAACTTGGTAGAGGCACTCTATTTTTGAATAAAATTCTACCATTAGTAAGAGATTGTTTAGATGCTGGCAACACTGAACAGAGCACAAAACTGAAATCACAACGGGCTTCTCAAGATGGCGACAAGATAAAGAATAAAGCAATAATAGCTAATAATGTGTTCCCTGAAGAATGTGCAGAGTTGTATGGAAAATTGACATCAGAACTAATGTTTAGGCAAAATAAGGACTTGCTGGTATCTCTACAAAAGGACTTTGAAGATCTTAGTCTAAACTGTTTGAATGTAGAAAACAGTAAGTCCTCAGATTTAAATATGTAAAAGATACCATGTGATTTAGTTTCATAATTACAATCTTTTTAACATTACAGGTTTATCAACAGTTACAATGACAGAAGTTATGTCGTCCATTTTGTCTAGCTTTTTCAAACATTGCAAGATGGCTGACCACACGGTTCCCTTAAATATTGCAGAAGAATTCTGGTCAATTTACAAAGACTTTGAAGCTAAAAGTTTAAGTAAGTTAGGAAACTTTTTGATTGGAAGAGACTTTGACAGTGTAAGTAATTACTTTTACATTACTAGAATAAAACACTAAAAATATATTTCGGTCGTTGTTCTTACAATTATAGAATTGCTTATATGATTACAGAATCAGCAGCTGATTAATTCATTCTTGAAGCTATGTTTGAACTTTTCTTACTTGAAACTTCTCAACATAAAATATAGCAATGTGAAACTGGAGATACCATATGAAGAGAGTGCATCAGAAGTTTTTAATATGTCTATTTTATTACCATGTTTGACAACTGAGGCCTGGACCAATTTGGCAACAAATATTACAGATGATGAGGCTGTCTTAGTTTTGGTAAGTCATAGATGAATACTAAATGCTTATTTAAGGTGGTACGACTTTCATACAAACAAACATTGCTCATTAATTGGTTCATCATACATTAATAATTCATAAATACATGTGCAACTAACTCGTTTCGGTTATTTGTTGCGCGACATTATAAAAAAAATTAACTTTCATACATGAGGTATATAAATGCGATGAGTCGCAGACACATGTAGGATTATTGAAATTATAAGATATTAGTTTATTCGTGATTTATGTACGAAAGTATTTTTTTTTATTATATAGCGCAAGCAAATAACTGAAACGAGTTAGTTGCACATGTATTTATGAATTATTAATGTATGATGAACCAATTAATGTGCAATGTTTGTTTGTATGGATGTCGTACCACCTTAAAGTGGTGTTTTCGTTAGATGTTGATGTGAACATGGCTTAACGCGGTCTTAAATAGTTTAGAAAGATTTCGATATTCTTTTCAACGGCATTGATTAATAATACTAATTAATAAATACAAAGTATTTATTTCAATAACCTGTGTTAGCTTTCAGGCATGGCCCAACAAAGGCAGAATTAAGATAAAAAGATAATACGCAAAATAATTTCTTTTTTTCCTCTCAGGATGAGCTTCTCCTTATCAAAGTTATGGCAATACAAGTTCTTACAAAAAGCAGCTCTGAACTTAATGAAGAAAAAATACCCCAAACGAAATCTTACCTAATCAAACATTTAGTTGATGTTCCTCAATTACTGGAACCAAATAGATACTTATCGAAAGTTTTATTAACAAATCTCGATAAAAATCAGCTGAAACAAGTTTCTAAAATCATAGTTAAACAGTACTTGACTGATCCTGATGTTGCAGTATTTAAAGACGAAGCAATTTCCAATAATAGACCGTTATTAAATGCTTTGTTATTAGAAACAGTGAAGAATATCCTCAAATGCTTCAACAACGCAGAAACTTTAACTAAAACAGTTACCAAATCTGACTTTAATTTCATAGCATTTGCAAAGGAAAATAATATGAAAGAAATTTTTGGACAGCTATCCATTACGGAAGAGAGTGAAATCAATATTCTTCCAAGCTATGTAGATATCCTAACACAACTACAAATCTACTATTTAGAAGAAACTTACCAACTAATAGCAATTTACGTGTTGCTAGCAATAAAAAACAACAGCCAGAAAAAGTTGAGACGAAATATTGATTATGTTTTGCAAAGCACATTTGAACTAAGTTCGCAACCACCTGATTTATACAAAATATTTCCAGTTAAATACATATTTTCGTTCAAAGATGGATTGATGATAGATTTACTAAGTTTAAAGATAAAAACTTCTAACAGTTTTCTTGTTATAAAGTGCTTGTTAGAATCTGCTGTGAGAAGAGTAAAAGTTGAAAAGGAGCTAGTCATAAGTATTGTAAAACTGTTATTGAGTAAACATTTAGAATCGAATTCTACAAGTATAGAATTTTTCGCCGATCCAGCTTTCCAAATAAGTTGTATCATTTTGCCTCTAATAGTCAAGCAAAAGAAAGTTATAACTCTTAGTGCATACAGATCAATTTTGGCAGACTTGCAAGAGAAACTGCACAAGTCTTTACTAGATTGCTTCAAAAGCATTGACTTTAAAGGCAATAGTAGTTTTCCCCTTAACGTATCTGGTAACATCGATGACAGTATGGTTGTTTCTGAAAGCACTATGGCAACTTTGAACGCTATTCCTGCATATTCACTAACTCTATCAAAATACTGCGAGACAACAGATGTGGAAGAATTCAAAAACTTGGATTATTTATGGTCTGCTTTAGAATATTTTGTGCAAAGTGCTGTAAGTAAATACAATTTCACTTATTTAAAAACAATTCATTGCTTTGAAGTTGTAATTTAATTTAAATTATTTTTCAGATCCAAACAGTACAAAATCCTGAATCAAAATATCAGCATGTTGAATCATCCATACAACTTCTGAATACTGTATTGAGATACATAAAGAAGTTGGAAACTCATGAGATATTCCAGACCAAAGACAAACTTTTTATCCAAATATGGAAAAGCATTAAAGCATTATTATCTGTGGTACTGGACGAGACTTCAAAGAAGAAATATATTAATACTTCATCTCTTCTAGAAAAGATTAGTGTTACTGTCAAATTTCTTAGTGAATGGGTGTCCGTTAAAGGATTTATAGGACATTATGTTGAAGATATTAGCTCTTTATCTACTTTAGAGGTAACAAAAGTTAAATTGGATGACAAAAAGTTTATAACCTATACTTTTCGAAGGAATCATCTTATTATATGTTTTTTTCATTGCAGATTCCAAAGAGCGAAGCACAGTTACGTCTTACTTTTCTTAAAGTAGCTAAATATCTACTGACCCAAATCTTAAAAGCGAACCTTATCGGACCAAAATGTGTTGCCCTCTCAAAATTAATCTACCAAAATAGTAGAAATCTAAAAAGTTACATACACGATCATTACGAAAACGAACAAATCGGCGTTATTATAAAAAGTAAAAAGAAAAAGTTTTCTGTAGAATTCCAAAGCGAAGAAATTGATGAAATTGAAATTAAGACAGTGAAAATAGATAATACGATTTGTGAAATGGTGAAAATCAGTCTGGGGACATTATCTGAAGCTATTTTAGCAGCTAAGAAGGTAATTTTCAAGTAATAGACAGTAGTACTAGGCCTAGCCATTATTTTCTTGTTTACTTTGTTAAGTAAAGTCATAAGCAACTTAGTTGCCATTGCAAAATTATTTCATGCCAGACCTTTAAAATTAAATTATAAAAAATATTTTTCAGATAAACCTGGACTACAAATCATTGGACACCATATTTGAAGTACAACATGCAGTGCACTTCATTTTGGGTCGTAACACATTTACATTAAGGTGTGAAATATCCTGGCAAGCATTCTTTAAGCTATTCGAAGGTTCAGTAGCTGTGCTGAACAGCTTACTTGTGTCTAGAGAAGAATTACTAGAAGACAGGTAAATAAAAACATTTCATAAATCCTAATTTAATAATACACAAGGCATGACTGTGATGTCAATATATCTACTACAATTACAAGCAAAATAGATAATTACAATACTTCTATCACATTATTTAAGCATAGAAGTAAAATGGTCGACTTCCGATTGTTGTTCGTTTTATGCGCCTGAATCAAAAGGCTCGAAGTTTGAACACAGTGGTGACACTAGAGTCCGTCTCACGAAAGAAGTGTCAATGTCACCGAAATGATAACAAAATTCATAGACAATTATCATATTCTGTTAGTTATGTTACAATATTGCGACTAATCCTAGATTAGTAAGGGCGAGGAATATCCGGATTGAAATACGCTGTTGTCTTTTTTAAGTGATAATTAGCTCAAATGACGGACTTAACTTAAGTCATAAGATAAGGTGACATAGAAATACCGGCCCTTAGTGTTCTAAGTTCTAACCTCGCCTCGGCTAACTTTGCTTTGCAACTTCGGGCGAGCACTTCTGTCGAGTGTATATGACACTTAATAAATATCATAAACGATTTATTTTAGGTGGCCATGCTACATGCAATGCTACAGGGCATTGGTAATCTGTCTGTGCAGCAGATCTTCATCGCATGAGCAGTTAGAACGGAGCATAGAAGAGAAGTTGGGAGAAATGGCGCATTCTATAGAGAAGTATGACATTATTATGCAGTTAAAACCTAAATTTTTATCCCATAGGTTCCATAATAAAATAGGGAAAAAAAATATTGATGAAACACATACGGTAGGGACTTTTCTTCTTTTTAAAATAAGGTCGCCCGCGGTAACCTTTTGGATTTTGCCTTTGATTTTTGTTGGGTTGGAAAAAATATAGCCGTATTTTAGTTGATTTTGCGAATAAAAATATATTTTAAGTGTTAATTGGGATATTTATTTACTGCAATCAACAGCCCCACAAGTTTAGGGCTCCCACGCAGAGTTTGCTATAAAGATATTGGTAAACTAAGATACAAGTTTTACATTGGTAAAATTTTATATGAAAGGAATCAGTCACGCTCACGCACGTTTCATACATTGTTGGACACAAATGTAGAATTATTGAAATTATAAGATATTAGTTTATTCGTGATTTATGTACGAAAGTAATTTTTGGAACGAAGTTCCTTATCGCGCGTTGCGAAAGGGGGCTAGACGGAAAAAATTAAGACTAAAAGTTGTAACGACACGACTGATTGATTGATTGTATGATTTATTGATTTATTGATTTATTGATTTATTGAGTTATTGAGTCATTGATTCATTGATTTATTGATTTGATGATTGATTGATTAGTCGATTGATTGATCTTATCGCGCGTTGCGAAAGATTAAGACCAAAAGACGGAGATTAAGACCAAAAGTTTTAACGACACTTTTTGCTATAGTTGTAAGCCGTGCGGCGTGCGCGTGTTTCTCTGTCTGTCTCTCTCTCGCTCTCATAGAAAGCGAAAACTTCGTTCCATCCGTGTGTCCCTTGACACCTCTCAAGTTTTTTTTTATTATTTCGCGCAAGCAAATAACTGAAACGAGTTAGTTGCGAATGTATTGATGAATTATTAAGGTATGATGAACCAATTAATGTGCAATGTTTGTTTGTATGGAAGTCGTACCACCTTAAAGTGGTTTTTATGTTAGATGTTGATGTAAACGTGGTGACCTTTTGGATTTTGCCAGTGTCTCGATAGTTTTTATATGAAAGGAATCAGTCACGCACGTTTCATACATTGTTGGACCCAATCAGTCAAAGAGTCGGCCAACGAAAATAAATTCTACGTTATTATTGAAAAAAGTATTACGGTAATTTTTTGTAATGACGTCAACAGTGTACGATTAGTGGCCAAGCAGTTATTCAAGTTCGAAAATGTCATTTTTTTTGGTATGACCACAAAACAGAACCCAGCAGTGAGACGATCGTAGGTGGCTTATGATGCTGACGAGGAACTGATCTTAATGTAATATTAACGATATTCTGTTAAACGATTACTTTATTACGTGGTCAATCTGTTTTGTGGTCGTAAACCAAAAAACCAATACCAAAAACCAATTTCAAACTTGAATTAATGCTTGGCCACTCATCATAAACTGTTGACGTCATGATCATGATGAAAAAATGATCGTTACACTGCTTACAATAATAATGTGCCATTAATTTTCGTAGGCCGACATTTTCACTTTTTGGTCCAATTTGACTTATCTCCGAACAATATTGGACTTTTGGGACACGCCCACTTAGTTGACAAGTGTCAAAACGTATTTCACTTTGCTATTTGTCGTTTGTATTACTGTGAACGATTTTTGTAGTCCAATTCTTAACACAGATATATCGAAAACAATATTATTGCAACAATCACATTTAACAAATAAATATAGCCTTGACTTTTTAAATAATAATAGTTGTGTATTAAAAGCGATATCCTTCTTGAGTTGACAATGCTTGCTTGGATTGTTGAATTAAGAGACTTATATGAACAAAACTAATGACATTTTAAAGATCTATGGTATTATATGGTACTATATATTGTTTGTGCACCAGTTTCAATGTGTTGCCTACTCTGAGGTCCCGATTTCGAATCTTACTAGGGACTTACAATTAATTAATAACACAATATGAAATATTTTAATTCCAGGTTGACCCAATCAATATGCAAGCGAAAATCGCACGTGTCTCGAATCGCAGCCTACTCCGTAGCAGACATTTGCGCGACTCTAGAAAGATCTGTGCCTACCAGAAACGTTAGACAACATCTAGAAAATTCCATAGCTTTACTCATACAGGCTTCTGATACTACGCATGCTATGGCATTCTTGCGGAGAGCCTTAGCTGGCACCGCAGGTCAAATGACTATGACTAATATGTACACTATGTATAAAAGATACCATAAGTATGTTGGAAATGCTTAGCTTAATATATTGTAAGTATAGTAGGTATTTAAGAATAAAGTTTATTGTGTATGTATTTTTGGATTAAATGATAGACAGTTTTACGTGCTTTTATTTGATTTCAACGTACTTACCTACCTTCTACATTGGTAAAAATACCGTGAATTTTTCTCTTTATTTACTTTTTTAGTAGAAAGTTGCTTCCCAAGCTTCAATCTCTCTTTTTAGAAGCCCAGGTTCTGACCACTTTGAACCTTAATACTAAGTAAGTAAAGTGGCCACAACTGAGTCCTACCTTGAGCAATCGGCTCGTTCAAACAAACAAATGCTCATAAAAGCAAAGTTTGTGAAATCTTGTCTATGTGATATTTTTATGATAAAAGAGGCTCTAAAAGTAATATTGCACATTATTTATACAGTATTCGTAAATTGTGTCCTTAGCGCATATTGGCGTGCTGTTCACTGTACACTGTCTGCACCGAGTTATATTTATCTACTGCTATTAAAATTAAATGTTTGAAAAAGGTACCTAACTGTGTTTTTGTTCCAAACAAAAGAACAAAGTAGTAGAACTAAGGAAGTGCCTCTATTATTGTTCATAATAATCTAGTCTCGTACTATACTATATATGGGTATGACTTGACCACACTGAACACTATATAACAACGCGATTACGCGACGCGACGTCAACATCATCATTGGAAAATAATGATGAGTAATTGATTAGGAAATAGTTTCTAAAGATAATAGAATGTATGTTCCGCTTATATATAAAAATAAATGTTACTGAGTATAAATTAGGATAACCAAAATAATACATTGCGAATACATACGAAATTAAAAAAATACGAAAAAAGCCGCGAAGATTCGTATTCATAAACGTCATAGCAATCTGACAGCTTGACGTTTGCGTTCTGTTCCCGTCACTCCATTTATGGGCATTCGTAAAATAATGACATGCGATTGGTTGCCAAGTTCAGTCATTAGAACTACGATTGTGAATGAATCACTATTTCACTACAGAGGTTGCTAAAAAAGTCAGTTTTATCTTTAACGTTGAATACAACGATTGCATTACTTTATCTTATCTGAAAAGATAGTAAGTGCCTCATAAAACTTTGTGGAAATTAATATTCGCGATATTAACGCGTAATACTGCGAAGCTCATAGTAAACTTTTAGTAGTTGTCAGTACTGTGCATCATCCTGAAGTCAAATCTGTATAAAATTATTTTGGAAATATATGTAAACTAGAAAAAGAGGTAACACTAAATAAAAACAATATTGTTAACATTTATAAGTGTTATTCAACGTTATAACTACAACAACTTGTATTTTGTAACAATACAAATTATCAAAACGTTGTATTGACTCAGGCTAGTAATTTTGACACATGCGCTGATTGGCCACCACAAAATCCGCGTAGCCAACATTCCGAACAGTGTCGTTCCGGTCGCCGTTGTCGTGTGTCGGTGAAGTTTAGTGGTGGAATTTTTACGTGTGTAACATCAAAAAATGGTAAGTGAAGAAAATAAATTGCAGTGTTTAGTTATCGTGATGTGTTTTCTGATTTTTGTGCAAGTGCAAAATAATTATAAACTTCGCAACTGCATAGGATTTGTTCGTTCTGTGACCGGTGCCGCCATATTTCGCACAACCCTCCGCCGTGTTCGCACGCCTTTCGTAAAAATAGTTGTCACCGTCCAGTGATTTTATGCCACGTGTTGTGATATTAGCGTTACCCCTAAACCGTCCCTGCAAGGAGGTGCTCGGTGAACGTAAATTGTCCAGGGTCAGTTCATCGGTGTTGGATTTCACGTATATCGAAAGGTTATTCCTGCAACGCCTTTTTTGACAAACCACAGAGTCGCTAAAATAGCTGTGATGTGGTATTTAGCCGCTGGAGAGCGTCAGAACGTATTTTTCGGGTGCTATCAGAGCCCGGTGATGCGGGGGGCATCGAACCTCGAGGCGATGCAATGCCGCGCAATCGCATTTCTGTTTGACCATATAAGGTATAGCGACAGTGCGGCCGGCTGTCACATACATTTTGAGTCTATTTCGGGGTGACTAGAAGCGCTACTGGTTTGGGTGCGCCTTCGCTACGAAAACGAGCTTAATGTGCTGTGGTGTTTTCGGGTATTGCTCCCAACGGCAATGTCAAGGTCATCGGTTTCATGTCTTAGAAATAGCACCTGTGGTAGCAACTCCCAATCTCGTTTGTTTTAGATGCTATTATAGTCTTTATTCCAAACGTAACAGGGACTAGATCAAAAGTCACGCCCTGCCAATTTCTTATCAGAAAAATTATCTTTTAGTTAAATCGTTTGACATTGTCGTCCTCGCCCTACCTTCGTTTTGGAAGACCGAAATAATCAATTCTTAATAGCTATGATTATGAATCATTACCATTACCTTCCAATGTCCAATCTCATGTAGGATTTGCTGCTAGCGGTGGTCAAGCTCAAAATTGCTTATCTTGATCGGACATTGCTTTTTCTGAATCACCTTTCTTAGATGAATTACTGACATTTTAATATTTTAAAAGACCATTCCATACTGATTACTTATATTGCGGATAAACTCCCAATAAAGTTCTTGTTATCTTTCATTGCAACACCATTTTTTGTCAATAGTTTGAAATGATAACAAAAATCTTTACTCTTGCTATTCATTTGACTGACAATATCAACAGTTCTCAAGAGGAAAACCAACAATCAAATGAAAATAACATGAATTAATGAAGAGAAAAATGTCTGAATTTCCTTTAGCACACTAACCACAAAGCTTATGCTCTTGTATAAAGATTTTCAGTAATATCCAACAAGATGGATGTAATAATACCCAAGAGAAGTTATAGTAGGTAAATATTATGTCAAAACTAATGTTCAGTTACCTGCTTTATATCTACTTTTCTTCTTATTTTAAATCTATACAACATAAGCAAAAACTTTCTAACGAAATCAACAGATTACTCAATCAATCAGTTCAGATCTATAGTCCATTTGTTATAGAAATAAGCTCTTCTGAATACAAGTCGAGCTATATTCTCACCACAGTTTTAAAAATACTAAACTACTTATTTTCATGATCAAGGGGAAATAATATAATGATAAACATAGATACTTAATGGCTAAAATCTATTATTATCAAGGCAATTAATTGTAATACAAATAAGTGTATTACTGGTTCTTATTCCTTGGAAGTTATAGGAAAATATTGTCAAAAGTGTACAACACACACCAGTTTTTATTTTTACTAAGCTGAGGCATCTATTTATTTAAGTGCTTGTGTACTTATTAATTTATGTAATAATTCTGTTTTTCCCATATTGCATAGCATTCAAATATCAGTCTATGACATTTCCTTAAACATTTCAACTGAAAATGATAAATTAGCCTAACCTTCAAGTGTAATTATTATACTTCAGGTATTGATCAATTTCTTCTTTAGTAGAAGGCTGATAGAATGAATCTTTTGAAGTTCTGCTAAAATATCATAACTTGTTACAAACCTTAAAACTTTAATGTACAATTTCAACAACAACTTCCTGGTCGACAAGGATGAAAAAAAGCATGTTTTTTTTTTTTTATCAAAATAATCAGTTTTATTTTTATGATTTTTCGCAATTATTACCGTAGTTTTTCTTGTGAGCAACATTTTTATTTACGTAGAATTGATGTATAGTGCAGGAAAACATTGCCAAATACATTAAATGTCACATCAACCAGAAAAAACAATTTGACATTCGAGTTTTACTAATATTTTATTAATTACTTGCATTGCATGTAATAACTGTAAGTTATTATTGTGTATTGTAATATTTTTACTCACAAAATAATCTCTAAAACTTATTTGATTGTTGACTTTAATTGTGTTAGATAAGTTAACTTGCACCTATCATACTTGTATTAACGTTGATTCGAACATTACAGTTGACTAATATGCACTTCCGGCGTTTAATTAATATTTTTTTCGGATTTTGATTTAAATCAGTGATGTTTATAAAAAAATGCAATAAAAATCGTGATTTAAATCATGCAACTCTGCTGGTCGACCATTGAGAGTTTCTTCAGGAAACGTGTTTTTGAAAAGGAAGAACCTAAAATTCATTATAGTCGCATTTTAAATTCAAAAGAGTCATGTGACATGTTGTCAATGTCACTTTGTTAATATAATGCTGAATTAAAATGTAGCTGTAATGATAATATTGAATTGGTGTGAGTGAATGGAATCAATACTTACTGACTGGTACTGGATCTGCGCAAATCATTATGAAAAACAGTTCAAAGCAGGATTATTTTTACAAAATGACACCTGTCAAATTACTGAATTAACAATCTGACTTTAAATCTGAGGCCCTACCGCGCAAGTGTCGTCGGCATCGACATCGTCTTCATTTGACAGATGGATGTGATATATTGCTCTTAGTCTTTGGTAAGTTTTCATTTGTGTCAAATAGAAGCAGCAATGTGACACATCCATCTGTCAAATGAAGCCGATTTCGATGACGACGCCACTTGCGCGGTACGGCCCCTGGACCAGACAGCGGTGCCCTGAGAACAATGGGATATCTATTCTGTCTCTTAACTCATATTGTAGGGCCTGAAGGGAAGCAATCATTTATTATTTTAATGAAATATCTGTTAATGTGCTACTCATGTTTTAAAATACACCACCTTTCAGCTGAAATGTTTAATCCATGAATGCTACACACTAAAGAATCCCCTGTTTATTTTCTATACTATAATAATATTATAAAGCTGAAGAGTTTGTTTGGACTGCGCTAATCTCAGGAACTGCTTAACCGATTTAGAAAATTCTTAGACCATTAGAAAGCTATATTTCTCCCGAGTGACATAGGCTATATTTTATCCCGATATTCCCACGGGAACGGGCACCACGCGGGTAAAACCGCGAGGATCCGCTAGTAATTAATAAGTGCCCTCCATTTGTTAGTATTAAAATGTTTGTTTATATGTCTTGCAAGATCATTAGCATAAACACGACCTTAAAGTCATCAACGATTGTAACAGTTACCCATTCGGTTGTCTTAACAATGCTCATTACTGATTCGTCACCGAGACTGCCCATACCTGACTCAGTCACAGAGTGACGCATAGACCGCGTGGGTCGTTCACCCCTCATCCCTCGTATCTCGCGCGACGTTTGATCGCTATTGGCTAATGAGATGCAGACGGAACCCCAAATTTAAAAGCAATGCTGTTTGAATGTACCCTACTATTACTGTTTCAGCAATTTTAATACCCCACTTACCACAACAGAAGATAATATTGGTATGTGTGTATGTTTGTCCTCTATGCGTTTCGAGACCATTGATCAGATGTTGGTGAAACTTTGGTAGGGTGTTCTGGGGACGCCCGCGAGGGTTTCTTTTCCTGGCCCAAGAAATCTAGATACCTATTTCTTTATACTTTCTTTTGTATTATAGATGTAAGTATGGAAATAAATATAAATATATCACTTTACGTGGCATTGCAATGCAGCGCGGTTACAGTTAGTTCTTAATAATTACGAATCTAATTTAAAACATCAAACTACAGCTAAAATATGTCTATTAATCTATACTAATATTATAAAGAGGAAAGGTTTGTTTGTTTGCATTAAATAGGCTCCGAAACTACTGAACGGATTTAGATGAAATTTTAAACACAGGTAGATAGCCTGGTTATGGTCATAGGATACTTTTTGTCCCGATATTCCCACGGGAACGGGGGTAAAACCGCGAGCGGCCGTTAGTCGGTTATAATCATTTACTTACTCACTGTTTCACGTTCTATTAGCGCTTTGACACTTTTTGTCGTTAAAATCGTTAATTTGAAATCTGTATCGCGCCTAATGAATTCCATTCCTTAATTTGATTCACCTTTTAAATTAGCTCGTGACAAGTTTTCCTGCTACATGAGTCACAATAACTTGAGCATTGACTAATTTCCCATACGATACGACAAATAGAACCGTGAGGTAATGCACGAGCACAATATAGCTTCAGAAATGTCGACAATATCTCGCATATTGTTGTCGGTAACCTTGTTTATCTGTGGAACTGGAAATACGAATGATTTCCTGTTACATGAACATTGTTACATTACATGTTCGTCAAAGCATTTTGGTCTTTCAATCGACAGGGTTACATCCAGTTTTCCATTAGTTTTACAAATCCAAAAGTCTATTTCATGTCGTAAATAACTAGTAGTCGCTTTTATTAGTGCTGTTCTGGGATTTTAAACTTTACCACTGTTCGTTGATATTCGCGGAATGGTATTTTCAGTCTCAATCACAAGAGTTTTATCATTGCCTTTGATGTAAGGTATGTCTTTCATGGTTGAAAGTGATATTAGCTGTCTTGCAGAGTCCTCTTTACAAGAAGAAAAGCTGCCTTGATGTATTCACGTACATTTACGGGTGCTCAATCGGAATGAATCTAACTAGGAATATCTGAAGTGCTGAATGAAGGACTACAGTTTGCAGCTAAAAACGAGTTGAACCCGCAAAATGAAAGCGCAGTAATCACGTTACACTGAATCTAATGTCTAAATTCTTGTTACAAACCACCTACATAAGGTAACGTTTATAGTCAAAGTCAAAGTCAAAGATTTTTATTCAAATAGACTTATAGATAAGTGCTTTCGAATCGTCCAATTTTTTTTTTTCCTACCAGCCATTCAGGACATCTTTTAACTGATAAGAAGAACGGCCGCAAGAAACTTATCAGCTTTAACAAAAGCAACAACATTTACAAAGGAACATGTCGTTGCCAAACACAAATCTACAATCTTGAAACATATTTAATATAAGAGGAAAATTTTCTTATACTCAGTTATTAGAATATTTTCCTTTTATACAATTACAATAGTCATGTTTTATGTTAGTATCACTTCCATGCATTTTTGTCTTTCAAATAATCTTCTACCTTGTAATAACCTTTGCTTAAGAGCGTTTTTTTAACATGTATTTTAAATTTATGCAAAGGCAGCTCAATCACTTGTTGTGGAACTTTATTAAAAAAGGCTATGCCTTTCCCCAAAAACGAGCGACTGCATTTTTCAAGTCGAAATCTTGGAACGGCAAGCTTATTCTTGTTTCTAGTATTAAAATTATGAACATCGCTATGCTTAATAAATAAATCGTGATGTTTCCTTACATATACTATATTATCATAAATGTATTGTCCCGCCAAAGTTAGTATATTAATCTCTTTAAACAATTCTTTAAGAGAATCTCTCTGTCGAAGGTTGTAAATGGCGCGCACAGCTCTTTTTTGAAGTATAAAAACATTTCCTATATTGGCTGCTGAGCCCCACAACAACAGGCCATAGGACATTACACTATGAAAATAACTAAAGTAAACTAGTCTTGCCGTTTCAATATCAGTTAGGAGCCTTATTTTCCTTATTGCGAAAGCCGCAGAACTAAGTCTACTCGACAAGGTTTCAATATGTGGATCCCATTGTAGTTTTGAATCTAATGTAATACCAAGAAATTTAGTACTCTCAACTAACTCTACTACATCCCCATTCAAATTGATGTGCATGTCGATCTGCCCTACATTAGGTAATGTGAATTTAACAAATTTCGTTTTGGTAGGGTTAAGAGACAAATTATTACTGTTGAACCAGTGTGCGACTTGAGAGAGAGCACTATTTACTTCGTCAGAACAATTGTTTCCTCTATCAATTTTAAAAATTAAAGATGTATCATCTGCAAATAGTACTGTCTCACATAAATTACTCGCGTAGTTAGGGAGATCGTTAATATATATTAAGAACAGCAGAGGGCCCAATATTGAACCTTGGGGCACGCCCATAATAATGGGGGCTCCAGTAGAAGCAGTATTATTTACAATTACTTTTTGATATCTATTGTGCAAGTATGACTGCAAAAGGCTAACTGATTTTTTAGAGACACCATAATGTTCTAGCTTCTTTAAAAGTGTAACGTGATCAACGCAATCGAAAGCTTTAGACAGGTCACAAAATATACCAATTACGTCTTGCTTGCCCTCCCAAGCCTCAAAAATATGTTTGAGGAGTGCTATTCCAGCATCTGTAGTATTTTTACCTTTAGAAAAGCCGAACTGATTATTATGAAGGATTTGATTTACTGTTAAATAGTCTAATAATTGAGAGTATATAATTTTTTCAAAAATTTTACTAAGTGCCGGTAAGACTGATATCGGCCTAAAATTTGTGGGGTCACTTTTGTCACCTGATTTAAAAAGAGGAATAAGCTTACTATATTATAAAATTACGAACTCGTTACATCACGTAACGATTTGGCAAAATCAGGTTTTTTGTTAAATTTCTGGCAAGTCACTTGTTTCTGATCATCTCTGTGTGGGTTATCATTAATCAACTTGTATTCTCGCTATTTTTGCGTAGAAGACGAATGTTCTATTTATGCCCCATTAATGTAACATAGTGCCAGAATGATCTCAAGAGCTTATCAAAAATAGTTCCTTCTCTTCTATTATCAACAGCGAGTGATATAAATATAAGTACTGATGACTCATCGCACGTTTTCTTTAGAAATGACGCTTGGATCTCGGAGAATTCGAATGGGCTATACATCTTGTTTGATGAGATCATTAAAATTCAAGTCCTGCACAGATTTATACGTCAGTCCAGTCTCGCTATGAATTCAGACTTTGTTCCTGAGTCGTTAGCGGAAATGTGTGAGTCAGTTATATTTGGTCGGAAATTATTACCCGGCGGCGTGCCGTGCGTGATGTAAAGACAAGTCCATTTTCGACATTGAGATAATGAAAAAATCATCAATGTGAGCTGATTATGTGGAAGGCAGTGAAAGTCTTTTATATTTACGTCACATCACCGAACCGACCATTTGAGTTGATTGTGAGTAAATACTAAAGCATATTCTAATGCATTCAAAGAATATGTAGCATAAATACAGAAAAAGACACAAATAATTCACCTGTAAAATTACTATACAATTAATCGAATTGAAAAATGTGAGATCGCGGCCTTAAAAATGCTCATGCTTCCAAAATATTTTCTAAACTGTCCAAACAACAAGGTATAAAGATGTCTTATACAAAAAATACTACCACTCAGTAGCTGCCAATATTTAGGAGCACTACTTACAATAGAATAATAAATACTCACGATCTATTTGATGGAATGTATTGGGTAACATTCAGAAACCATTATTCAGTGTTTCCCGATTTTTTCTATCCGAATCTGGCTTTCGTAACAAATGTCTAATTTCCATTTAATGGAATGTACAAGATTTGTCCACCAATTTACTTTGACCAGTTTACCTTATAGATTTCCCCAAAACCTGAAAATCTCGCGTTATGATCGATGGGTATAGCTCAGTAATGAGCACACGTGTTTCAGAGTTCACGACGCTCTATTTTGGTGCAACGGCCAATGTCTCGATAGTCCCATCTATTTTTATAACCTACGGGGGATACTTTTTTTCTGCATTTCACACTTTATACTCCGAAACATGGCTTTTGTTAACTTAGTAATTTGGCTGGAACTTAGTCTATACTGAAGCTCTGGAGATAGGATAAAGACTACAGGAGAAATTGAAACAGTAATTTTTGTGGAGCCATAATATTTATCGATACTTGCAAAAAAGCTGAAGAATGAATGAAACAGAACGCATTTAAGTCCTCTGGTTTTATAAAGTTAGTTTTAAGATTGGTATATAGAAAGTGCTGAATCATGGAGATCACTCAAGAATCAAGATGAGCTGACTCCGTAATTGCGAAATTAAAGCTTAAGGAATTTATAAGAATTGCGCGACTTCCAAAAAGGTAAACGCTTCCAAAAATACAAATACCTGAAATCCGAAAAACAATAAAAAATAAAATTTCTTTCAATATCTTGTAAATATTATCCGATGACTTCATTATTCGACACCATTACCTCGATAAAATCATCACAGCTACCATAGATGAAACTAAAAGTTTAGTCAGCAGCATAATATTTTTTTGTGAAAGCTACAAAGTCGTCCATCGTTAATCTAAACATCGCATTAGACTTGCTAAAACTAGCGGTTCTGTCGAATGAGTCGACCGCAAATTGAGCTACGAAGAAACAGTCCGTCGTATCTAGGTTTTTAGAGATAATCCTACCATTATGATTAAGCGTTTGCCGATTTCCCCTGATTACACTACACATGATGACATAATGACTTTACTGACCAGAAAATAAGGACGAACAAAAATCATCATTATTATTAGCCATTTTTGCCCGTGCTACTACCAATCTTACCCTTATTATATTTCTTACACTCACACCAATTAACCGCCTCTGTGGTCTAGTGGTATAACCACCGGTATCAGACCCAGTGGTCCCGGGTTCGATACCCAGCGGGGGTACATATTGTATTCGGTTTGGTTGGTGGTAGGACTTGTTGTAAGTCCGCCTGGCTAGCTACCACCATCTTATCTAAGTCTGACGCCATAACAACAATGTTTTCAGCATTGTTGTGTTCTGGCAGTTAAAGATAAGATAGCCAGTTCCTTGGGGATTCCGGGAAAGGCTCGCTTCCATCTTCAGCCTTATCAATATAATTAACATCAGGTATGATGAAGGCTAAGAGTCTCCCCACACTTCATTAAAAAAAACGTAGCCCATAAGTACTAGTAAGCACTATAAGGCTTGTGTTATGGGATACTAGGATAACGGATATAAATACATATAATTATACAAATATAAGAAATTTAATATAAGGATAAAAATATATATAAACCTCCATGACTCGGGTACAAATGCTCGTATTCACCATACAAACATTTGCCCTTACCGAGATTCGAACCCGGACCTCAGAGTAGGTGACACCTTAAAACCGGTGTATGTACCACTCTACCACGGAGGTCGTCAGATATATTGTCCTCACCTCACTTTAATGGCCTGCGCAGACGACGGACATTGAAGGACTTTTTGTCCGCGACACGACCTTATTACTAAGAACATAAAGTTGAATAAATAACGAGGACTATCGCGTACTTTTCGCGGATATACGCGGTCTAAGTTGAATCTTATTTGGTTAACAATAAAGACGTGTCGCGGACAAACGTCCTCCGTTATCCGTCGTCTGCGCTAGCTCTAAGGGTCTTGAGACACTAGCCTATCTTATAATTACCTACCAGTGGAAAATACCCGACGGTGTTGTAGTGATATACATTAAATTGTATTACGATATTGATTTGGATGAGAAATTCTCACCATTTCAAACTAAGAATCATAAAGTTTTGTATTCTAAATTATAAACAAAACTCGCTGAAACCTTTCAGCTCTAATCATAGGAAAAATAGTTTATGATAAATTTGTATAAAAGGTATCTTGGTTATTTGTTGTGACAAAAGCAACATTGCATTGTGCATGTAGTTGTCTTGTTAAAAGAACAACCTTACAGACATTTTCTCATTTATAAATCGTATAAGGAGGCTGAGTCATTACTATTATTTCAAGAAAACTATAACAAACGCCACGCGACCACCTGTTCAAACAAACCGATATCATGAAATAAACAGAAAAGTATAGTTTTGTATATAAACATAGCCACTTCCGATCGCTGGTCGCTCTTTTGACCCCCAGATTAGATATGTTGGCATTCCAATTGAATGGCTTGACATTCACCCTGAAAGCAAATATTTGCCGACAATTAAATTGGATACAAAGATTGCTATTTACTTTTTCTAACTTTTCCTCTTTCTAACTTCGCACTTATTCTGTCTTTCTGCCCTTAGTAACACTGAACTTTTTCCGGCAACTTGTGTCATGGTCATGGCCAACAAGGGACAAGTGACACCGATTGACGTCGATTTGGCTGGTCTCCTCGTCGCTGTCGTTTCAGTCACATCAGCCACACCAACTGCTGGGTATAGGCCTCCCCAAAGATCTCCACGACGATCGATATTGCGCTGTCCGCATGAAGCGGCTTCCCGCGACCTTCACCAGATCGTCGGTCTATCCTGTCGGAAGCCTACCCACGGAGCGTCGTCCGGTACGCGGTCGCCATTCCAGAACCTTTCCCCCAACGGCCGTCGGTTCTCCTCGCTCTGTGTCCCGACTCCCGCCCACTGCCACTTCAGCCGAGCAATCCTTCGAGCGATGTCAGCAACTTAAGTTCTACTCATTTCTGATTCGATCACTCAGAGAAACGCCGAGCATAGCTCCCTCCATTTGCACGCTGGGTTACCTTGAGCCTTCTCATGATAGCATAAAGAGAAATACACGATCTAGTTTACGACAAACGCACACCCATTTTCACTAAAAGCCGAGTTCACCAACTGTCGATTAGATAATCGTTGTTTAAAATATTATACCTACGTCAAACAAAGACTGAAATGCACTGATATTAACTAACGTTGAATGTTAATTATAGTTAGTTATTAACTTGGACCTTTTGATAATTATTTAGTTAGTAGTGAAAATATAGGTATTAAAGTGTAATTATATAACCTAACCTGATGAAGGTAAGTATAGAAAGGCTTTTAGGTGTAGGACCCAGTTAGGATGTATCGATTTTTGTGCACAATTGAACGCCTTATTGAACTTTAGAGATACAATCCACGTTAACCTTTACGGAGCTATTTTACTTTCTATTTCGGTATCCAAATCATGTGCAATAGATATTCACTGACGTGGAATATTTTGGCGTAATAATTTTCTTGTGTATTAAGGGCTTACATCCTTGGTGGAGGAGTTTAGTGGCGCAACTGTTTAGCTCATTCGGCCTTCTTTCCCTCGTCCCCTCAGCCCTCGTCTTTGAAGTCGGGGGTGGTTACGTGGTGCGGCCACTAAAACGACAGGGGTGTCCTTCCGCGCATCGGACGAGGACTTTCAAGACAGTTGTGGCAATCTCCGAGTCCCCGTCCTGCGCCTGTCCTTCTGGCCCTATCTGGGACGTCGAGACGTCCCTCCTCTGGTGCGAGCGCGCGATTCTGGTGCTTAAGGAACTTCCGCTGTAGTCGGTCACGGATTGGGTGACCCAAAATTAATTATCTCAAGCTGCTATTAACCTGCCTGCAACAAATTATCTTCTCGAAGCTTCAAATCAAAGAAGAATTTACATATCAGACGGTTATGGTTATGCTAAAGATACACACTCAAATGACCGCTATACTAGATAGATAGACAGCAGACATTACTCAATCTTCTGGCACTTTATAAATAGCCGTGAATGTAACCTCCGTAAAAGGATTAAACAACTTGTCGGTGGAATCGTTTAAATGGGCTTAGAGAAAGGGCATTACTGTGTACAGTCGTGGTAAAAATGTTCAACAGTCTTAAAAAATTCTTTAACGCACTGCTGGCAGCAATCGGATCCTCAATGTTTTCTGTAATGTATGGTTTAACACATCATCTTCATTCCCAAGATATTATAACAATTAAAAAATAATGTGTCTGACTCTCGGCATGTTGAATGGGTTAACACAGTCATCCCACGTTTATAAAGTTTTAAACTTGATTTATTTTACTGTCGACTGTACAAATACTTTTTCGTACTTTTGAAGAATCATATCATCTATTATTTACAATACTTACAAGGCTTATATACATGCTATTAATTATTATCTACTGTTTGATCATTACTGAATCTGGATTTGTTTATAAAACCTTGGTGCATTGAACTGCATATTCCATTTAGAAAAAGAATACATCGAGACCTTGCGATTTGATCTACACTTTTGTTACACTTTTGGCACGAATTCTCTCATCTCAGCTAGTCTATTAAACGTCCTTTAAGTATCAAAATAACAAACCAGTAAAATGCATTCGTGTCGTAACACAGATCAGCCAAACAGCGTCATTTGGGTCGTTGTAGTGAAATTATTCGTGGCAGTCGGCTAAAAGTGTTGTTGCGACGCTAATACGCGAGTAGGCAGCTGGCGATGTATCTCAATTTTGTGCTATTTTAGGTGTCTTGGTCAACGTTCAGTTCTTGTTCTGAGAAACTTGATGATCTGCACAAGAGAAACTTTATTCTTGCAGTTTTAGAAAGGGTCCCAATGCTACAATGTTCTACTTGACTGCCAACGATCTGAGGTCATAATCATAATTGAATGTGAGTAATGTTGGTAAAATATACCAACATTCAAATTGTTGAACTCTTACCTACTTTAGAGCCTGCACAGACGACGGACATTGGAGGACTTGTTGTCCGCGACACGCTCTTATAACTAAGAACATAAAGTTGAATATATAACATGGACTACAGCGTACTTTTCATGGATATACGCGATCTAAGTTCAATCTTATTTGGTTAACAATAAAGACGTGTCGCGGACAAAAAGTCTTCCGTTATCCGTTGTCTGCGCTAGCTATAACTCAAAGTAAAATATGCAGTAGGACTTACTGCATATTTTATTTTGAATTTTTGTTTGGAGACGCAAGGATACTTTAAGGGTCATTCCACATAACCGGTGTTACAGGTCGTACACTTTTAAGATATAATTAAGCAATGATGTTGAAGACATACATTTATTTTTTATGCTCTTATCACTCACCTAAGACTTAAGAGTATATTTCGATGTACACTTAAAGAAATTTCAATATGTTGGTTGTTGTTTCAGTGTAATGTCCCAAAATCCCTTTAATTTACACAGCTTACAACAGTTAAAAGATCTCGCCTTGCGAAAGTTCGTCGATACTGTCAATTTCTAATTATTTGAATGGATTACAGTCTTTACAATTTAGCGAACTTAACTACACCCGAGACAATGCGTTTTGATGTTAGCATCAGATAAAACGTAAAAAAAACTGTAGTCCTAGTTTTTATCAAATTTGGATTATTTGGTGTATGATTATTAATTTTAGCTATAAAGCTGTATTGATATTCGAACTTTAAAAAATAGCGAAAGTCGCGTGAGAAATGGAATGATCCTTAAAGAAAGTTCCGCTATCTCAGTTGCTGAAATCATACGAAACTAGATTGAGGCACGGAGCCATGGGACAACTAACGCCATTATTTAAGATCAATATCTTGCCCAGATAACCAGTAAATCCACTCATAATTATTATTTTGTATCTGTCTGATCGTCAAACTTTTTTTTACAAATAAATACCGCTTTACTGAGTTAGTAGTATTTTATTAGCATAACTCGGATAGCCACTATGCTTGTGGTTTTGCGGTGATATTTAGAACACATTACGGTATTGTTTCTTTGACTCGACCGGACAGTTTGCTTCGTTTTAAAATGTTATCATTTTTGTCTAGTTTTTAAATTGGTTAACATCTATGATTTTTCGTAAAACTTATTGTAGGCAAAATATGAAGCTACGTCTTTGTATTTTGACTTGATGAGTTGAGCACAGGTTCAGCTAAATTAATAATAATGTTTTTAGATTGGTTTAATCGTAAGCATTATTAGTAGCGTACAAAGTTTAGAATAAAAATTTTGTTAGTATGTACTTAATTGTAATTCTAACTGTTGAATTTAAGTTTTGTCTCTGCAAGTATCACTACACAAACCACTGTTCATTTGATAATTGTTAAACAAGGAAATATACTAGGAAAAAACAACTTGTCTTATGACGCCCTGACGGGACTCGAACCCGCATCATTGGGAATCCGGCCCAATGCACTGACCAATTATGCTACAGAGACCTATGAGAACACGTTGAAATTCTCTAGTACATTCACCTTCTCTACGGTGCTGGCCACCGTCGTTTCATCAATGAGAGAAATATACACAAATATCACTGGTCATTTGTTTTGCATTAAGGTTAATTCAGAGCTATTCAGTTCAGGGCACAATTTGTCACCAGGTCATCCATAGAATAAGGCGGCACCTTATAATAACTTAAGTGGTCTATGAGTGTTGTGATGGGTTTAAGCCACGATAGGCCGTTGGTCCCAGGCAGCTGAATGTTGTAGCCGTAACACCCATCAATTCACATTTGAACCCTGTTGTGGAGTACGGTCCATCTTCCTTATCAATGCCTAGCTTCCGCCCGCGGTTTCACCCGCGTGGTCCCCGTTCCCGTGGGAATATCGGGATAAAGAGTAGTCTTATGTTACTCTCCGTTCTTTCAACTAAGTCTATGCCAAAAATCAAGTCGATTGGTTGCTTAGTCAGGTCGTGAAGGAAGGACAAACAAGCACACTTTCGCATTTATAATATTAGTTAGGATTAGGATAATACGACAACTTTGGTGTTGTGTTGTGCCGCTAATGTCCTCGTGAGTTTTCATTCTCACAGGGCACAAATCTATATAAATAAAGTCTATGATTTCTCTATAGGTACTTTAGGCGGCATTGCTACTTATGTCGGGTTCAGCTGGTATTTCTTCTTCTAGTATAGTTAGTATTTATATGAGGAATTAACTCCACTACTTTGGGACTAGATGGTGTGATGAAAGAAATGGTGATATTCTTACTTAATTTTAATTTGATTTATTATTTTCTTCCAGGCGTCTGGTGTGACAGTGTCGGACGCATGCAAAACCACGTATGAGGAGATAAAGAAGGACAAGAAACACCGCTACGTGGTGTTCTACATCAGGGACGAGAAGCAGATCGACGTGGAGACGGTGGGCGAGCGAAACGCTGAATACGACCAGTTCCTCGAGGACCTGCAGAAGGGTGGCACCGGCGAGTGCAGGTTCGTTAAATGTTATGCTGCTCGCATACTAAAGTAAGGGCAATGTGATTATAAAGGGGCGATTGACACCACGGTCCCCCAGGACCCTACGGCGGTGAGAGAGCAAGTAGTGAGGGGTTTAGCTGGTAGTACCTCCTCCCAGCCTTCCATCGAGCCTTCTTGGGCCGGATGGGAGGCCGCGAGGCATCAGGTGAGCCCAGCATAACCTGTTTGGTATGCGCAAAAGCATTCCCCTCACTTAAAAAAAAAAAAAATGCAATGTGATTACAGTGGCTATCGCTGCGAGGCGACATCAAGATAGCAGGCTAAACCGCGACCTTGAGGTATCGCAGATATCTTCGATATGTAATCTAAGAGCTGATTGATGCCCAAGAGGTTCTACTTCTCAAAATAGGCCGGAGCTTCTTGCCATCCCAGAATCGACCAAGAATGCTCCAAGCGTCTCTATATCGGCGACAGCTTCCCGGAGATTATTTGGTGAACCGATGTATTTCAAATGATGAATAAAAATAAGAAATGAGTTATGATGTCCTACTGATCCGTACATTTACTGTTGTACTATCAAATTAATACAAACGATATTGTGTTAGCGATAGTTTCGTATAGAGAACGATAGCTGTCGCTAAGTTTTGATAATAGTACAGAGAGGAGTATGACACTTTTGCACCGTTATTTGACATGGACTGTAGTGTATAGACTATACTATGTGTCCTGTCCATAAGATTTTGTGTTTTCTGTAAGCTTTATATTGACCAATCCTCTTTCTTAATCGGCTCGAAGGACCGCCAATGTACACAGTGTTCGCGTACTGAGTACATTGGTGGTCCTTCGAGCCGAACACTAATATACACTGTAGATCGCGTAAGTTCAATGTACGGTTCTCGTCTATCTATAACCGATAGTGTTTTTTTTACAATCCCTGCCTCAACATGAACTACACTCGCCAGCACATGTAATGGCCCACCCCGTTATTTTCATACAAACATGCAGACAGTCGAACGCTTAACCTAAACATTAGCATACAGGCATACATTATTAGCATATATTATTCTCTAAGAAAACATCGACGCTGTTGTCATGACTGAATGTCACTGTCAAATAGTGTTGAAAATTGGGATATCTCAGCTGTTTCAGCCGTCGATATTTAAGGATGTTTGCTTAGAGAATAAACTATCAGATCTTTGCAGAAATATTTTGACATTTTGATGTATAGAATCCCAAAGTGAGCTGTTTTTATGAAAATAAAGGGGTGGGTCATTAGATGTGCCGGTGAGTGTAGTTTGGGCTTCTTTCATATACTCTGATTTGTTTCCCCTTCCTAATGACAATCAACTCATTCCAGATATGGCCTGTTCGATTTCGAGTACACGCACCAGTGCCAAGGCACGTCGGAGGCTAGCAAGAAACAGAAACTGTTTCTAATGTCGTGGTGCCCAGACACCGCCAAGGTCAAGAAGAAGATGTTGTACTCCAGGTTGGTTTCATTTTTTTTTTTTATTTATTTATTTAAATCTTTATTGTACAATAAACACAAAGTTAGGTACAAAAGGCCGACTTAATACTAAAAGTCAACCTTTAGGGAAACAGAGCATCAAAAGCGGTACAAAATGCGATTTGTTAACATTGATTTAAAAACGTACATCACTTTAGTACATACATAAATATACAATACAAATAATCAGTTTTGGTTTTAATTTACAACGTAGGTTGTTTTAACTGTGTTAGGTCCAGCGGGGCTATGAGCGCCGTGAATATTTGTCGATATTCGCTATTTCTGCACGTTCATATCAGTACGGTGTGAGCAGGATAGACACCGCGTTTACGCGATATAAATGAGGATAAATTTTTTCGCGGTGCTCATCTGAGGCCTACTGGGTCCATACCTTGGAGAGTCAGATACCTTGTGAGAGTGAGACACCGCTATACGCGCGTAGAGCAGCGTCTCACTCAAACAACATAAACACAACCAGAACTATATCGCTATAAGAGGTCATGATACGGTTGAAGTTTAAGCACCTTTCGCTAACCCTTTACTTTGCTTTATTCCTACAATCGCAGGCCGAGCGCTCGAACCGCTGCGCCAAGGGCTCCGTCATTCTCTCATTAATCAGACTTTATTTTGTTTTTAACCGACTTAAAAAAAAGAAGATTCTCAGTTTCACCTGTATGTATGTGCGTTAGTCCGCGGTTATCTCGCGTTTGGCTGAACTGATGTTGATGCGGTTTTCAGAAAAGTATTTGTTACATTTAGTAGAAGGTTTTCGTATATGTATTAATTACGAAAATCTGGATGGTAGTTAATCCTAAAAAATATAAATTACGTTTTGGCAAATAGTCGTTTACCTAGATGATACTGTTGTGGCTGATTTTAATTGACTTAAAAAAAAGAGGTTCTCATTTTGACCTGTTTGTATGTATGTTTGTCGACAAAACAATTACAGACAATAAAAAGTAAAAAAAGTTCGTTTAAAAGAACCGATTTCAAAAACTAAAAAGCAAAAATAGATACGTCGCGTCATTTGGTTATTGATAAAATAGACCTTATGTATGTTTGTCCGCAAAACAATTACAGACAGTAAAAAGTAAAAAAAGTTCGTTTAAAAGAACCGATTTCAAAAACTAAAAAGCAAAAATAGATACGTCGCGTCATTTGGTCATTGCTAAAATAGACCTTGTTGTTATGTACTTTTGCCCACTTTCATGGTTGACTAAACACCATATAAATTGATTTACCCATTATCTCTAAGCGGTTCTGAGTAATTTCAACTGATAGCATTATCAACTATTAAACGAAATTGTCTTATCTCAGTTGATCTGATAATATCATATTATTTATTGGCTTATTCATGCTTAGGAAATTGGCATTATTTATAAAAACACTACCACCCGCGATATCACCCGCTTGGTCCGCGTTCCCGTGGGAATATCGGGATAAAGAGTAGTCTTATGTTACTATCTGTTTCAACTAAGTAGGTATATGCCAAAAATCAAGTCGATTGGTAACTTAGTTAGGGCGTTACGGAAGAGCAATCAAACACACTTTCGCATTTATAATATTATTAGTTAGGATTAGGTTAAAACAATGCCTTTCCCATTGAAGTTGTATAACTTGCACTGCAGTATTTGCAGTTGACCATTTATTTTCAACAAAATGCAAAAGCTACTGACAACAGGCCGTGTGGTGACGACCTAAGAATACAAATGTCGCCACTCCCTTACATGCCTGGGATGTCGTAAGAGTCGACTAAGAGGCTCCATGCATTGAACACCTGTGCGAGAGAAGGAAAACTTGAAACAAACCCTCTACCAACCCGTCTGGCCAGCGTGGTAGCAGTAGGCTAATATCCTCCTATTAATGCCACGATAGGCGTGAGCTAGGAGAGGCCTATGTCCAGCAGTAAATCCACAGGCTGATGTTGATGATGATGATGATGACTGACGATGATGATGATGACTGACAACAGGTGCTTAATTCTGGCATCGTTTAGCTAAATTCGCATTTGAATCGTCTTTCAATTGTACACAATAAGAGCTAAAGTAATTGACCAACCAGCAGATTTTTGTCACTAGCGGAAGCAGCGATATTCGATTTTAGTGAAGTGACTCCTCATTGACACACGATTACGACTAAATGTTAGCAGATTTGACCCTAGACCCTTATTTTTAAGTAGTTTTTTTCATTCTTATAAACACATGGTTGCCTGGAAGAAATTGCTCTTTAGCGATAAGGCCGCCATTTGTACCACTCTTGTGTTGTTCATTTTAATTAATGTACCTATGTTTAATGTATTTTTGGGTGTACAATAAAGAATATTTCATTCATTCATTCTAGATGACATTCTATCAATTAATTATAAATTCGTAACAGCCTAGCAAGATTTAAGTACTTATGTAGTGTGGCGCAGGGGTACTAAGCCCACCTTCTGCGCCAGAGGTCCCGGGTACGATCCCCGGACAAGCCAAATATTTGTGTGCATGAACAAGTCTATTTGTCTTGTATTTACAAAAAAAGTATTTAACTATGTTTATCCGTTATCTAGTATCCATAACACATGTTCTTAATGAAACTTAACATGGGCTAGATAATTGGTGTGTTTATATGCAATTATTATTATTAATAATAATAATGTCATGTTTCTTTGTCATCCAGCTCATTCGACGCGTTGAAGAAGTCTCTGGTGGGAGTACAGAAGTACATACAAGCCACCGACCTGTCGGAAGCCTCGCAGGAAGCCGTCGAGGAGAAGCTTCGAGCCACCGACCGCCAATAATCAGCATTTACGCATCGCCGACGCACCGCGCTGCCGCCGTCGACGCGCTACCGATGCTACTGATCACACGACACAGCTTTACCTGAAACCGACCTCTGTGCGTTCCAAACTCAAATCGCATTTATTTCTCTCAAAGGAGGCCCATTCCTCTCTAGAACCGAAACCCTTTCGTTAAATCGTAGGAGCTCCATCCCTTCCCTTTTTAATGAATTGTGACCTCTTTTGAAGATTATACTTTTTAAAAGCCAAGTGTACAGACTATATAGTATTTTTCATTTGAGGCTGTGTCGCTCGCTAGCGGTGTGAAGTCAGATTCCGACAGCCTGGTGCGCCTCGCACATTCGCATAGGTTCTTACATGTATCATTTAATCCTTAGCTTCAGTCAACCACGGTCGTCGGGACCCTGTACAGATGTAGACTGTATCCAGGCGACACGACATAGCAATTAAGGGATTCTTATATAATAATTTAAATTATACTAATTATATCTATATTTTTTTCCTATAAAATAACTAAAGAGTAAGTTAAGCTCAAACTAAATTTAAACAGCGGCGCGAAGGCGTCGCATATTGTTTTTTTTATAAATACAGGAAAACGAGCGCCGGTCGGCATTTTATACTATTTAGATTGTAATATAAATGGTACGGTTTTATACAATCGCCTAGTTTTTCGTTTGAGACTTCGACTTGCTACGTTGTAAGCTTTGTACCACGCGATGGCATACGTTGAATAAGTATTTTATACCCAATATTCTGAAATACACTCGGTATAAGTAAACATCGATTGTTTTATTTTATAATAAATTCCTTATAGTACTACTGGCACTGCAAAATCGTCAGAAAAATATTCATTTTATTATAAATCTTCGGCTCAATATTGTGCTGGAAACAATATCAATATGAAGTATAGTCTGTCTGTAACACAGTGTTCATACCTTACTTTTATTTATACGCACAAAAGATAAGGTTTTGGAGTTGCGTCTACTTCTATCGGGAAAAAAGAAATAGATTAAATAGGGCATTTTATGACGTCATACCGGAAGCACAAATGCCCAACCGAATATAGCAAATATGCTTGCACTCGCTCGCTCACTTCAGTGCGTGAGTTACGCCTCTTTAAAACCTTTTGCCTCGAGTAAGACACAATTAGTAGGTAATATATAAGTCAATAGACACAAAAGATATTCCACTGTTTTCTGGACACCGGTGTCCCCCCTACTAACAAACTAAGAAATAAAATAAGTAATGAAAATTAAATAATTTACGGGGATGTGTTACATCAGGTTCATGCCGCCTGATGTAAGTGGAAAATAAGTAAGCAGATCCGTTTTAAAACATTTATTAAAACTTCTTAACAATAATGCTATCACACTATGAGTTTAGCATGAATCTGTAACAACTACTCTGAAATAAGCAGCATTAATGCAATTAAAACAGTTTTATTATTTATTATATCAAGCTTTGCTGTATTATCTCCGAGCGAAATGGATTAAAAAGATACAATAAATAATAAGAAAACAAGAATTAAATAAATACCTAACATTAGATCACAAGTTGCCTAATGTAGAGTCAACAGCAGCTACCGCTTTTACATTTGCACTAGAGAACCGCCGCTATTACGAGCGATTTAAGGGCGCTTTCAAGGTGAAGGTGTAAAGCCGTAGCTGCTGTCGACTGTACTGCCAACAGCATGGTGATTGGTGGTGACCCGTGGAATTATTAGTACTACGGTACCCATTAATTCCAAGATTAATATAAAGTTCAAAATTAACCTTCAAGGAAGACAGTATTAATTACCACAACAAAGCTCAGTGAGAGGGTTTTATTGCAAAGTATTTTTTTTTGTTTAAAGTAGGTAGTTGCAAAGAGTTTTTATTTTGTATATAGACTATTCCACGCTTAATTTAAACCAGTAGGTAGGTATTTTGTTTTATGTAAAATTTGTTTTAAAGAATACCGTTATTTTAATATATTTTCAGATAATGTGTAGATACTTACATTCAGGCAAAAGCCATTAGATAAATATTGAAACTTCTCTACAAATACTATTTTTGTATAGAAAACTAGAAATATGTCAGAAAGTTTGTGCAGTTTATTTCATTTCAAATACATTTTAGACAGTAAAAGCGTTCGAATTTCGAAAACTACAGTACAGTCAGAGACAAAGTTTAAAATTTCAAACTACCCGCTATTTACATATTATAATGTTTATTTATTCTTAATATTAAAATCACAATTGAAGAGTAGTTATCTTGTTTTATTGTGGAAGATATGTGTAAACAGGTATTTTGCTTAGTATGAGAAAATATCATGGTTTATCCTAACATTAAATATAGTCGAAGGATAAATTATACCGTTACAGTATTGGACCAAGAGATAAATACATTATTACTATTTTTCATTTACTTATATAGAAACATCATCTTAAGATAAGTACATTTAAAATGTAAATATAACCAACAATTCCCTATCTGAAAAAATAAACATTCATAACATTGCTTTAGCTCTGCGAAGCTTTTGCTTTCATTTGAAGATATTTTATCCATGCTTAACAGTGGCCATACCGCGTAAGTGTCGTCGACGTCGTCGATTTGTCGAATTTGGGCGCAACTCTTCCCTCTTCGCTGATGCTATAGCGCTGTCTCGGTCCCACACAGAGTCGAGTATAAACTGACTACGGAAATGGAATCTTATTATTTAGAAAATAACGTTGTAGTTGCGTTGAACGAAAACGCCGTTGGCTGTCAGAGTGAAGTTGACAGCGATGCCGACAGCACTTATGCGGTAGGCCCACAGGTTCCCTGTCCCCATACAAAATAGATTTTTCATTTATGATAAATTTTAAATAGAAAAATATTGGAAAAAATCTACTGGCCACAAGTGAATTCTCAGGTGGGACTCGAACCCACGACCTTTGGAAATCCTGTCCAATGCTCTCCGAGTCGATTTTACTCCAAAACATTTCTATTTTAAATTTATCATAATTATAAAAATAGCATTGCTAAATAATGCAAAAATTAAAAATCATAGATATTTCGTTGCATAATGTCCAGCACTTTTTTCATCAATTTCGCTTCTGCTAGTTATTAAGAATGTAGGTAGGTATATGATTTTTTTTTGAAAGCACATCGAGTTATATTTGTCTTAAAAAAGTCCAAAATATGTAACCTATTCTTGTTTTTCATATATTTGATATAATTTTGTTCATATTTGATTCATGAATTTGCCAGTATTGGTACAGAAAATGTCACGTGTATCATATGTGAATCGTGGGTCAGGGAACCTACTACCCAATTCAATCATAGTAATTCAACGAAAATATATAACTATTAAGTCCAACGTAATTTAAGTTCTTAAATAGAATAGAAACACTTTTGTTATGTATAAGTCAATTCGAATCGCTTCGCGATTAAATTCTATTACTTATATTACAATTCAACAAACAATGTATGTAAATAAGCTTCATGTTGAACAATAACTATCACTACTAAATGCCGTAGGGTAGACGCCCCGATTGTGGGCACCTTACCTTAATCCTTATTAACTTTAGCTCTATGTTAATAAGGATTAAATTAAAATTGCCACAACTGGGGCTTCGAGTGTGAATCGCGCGGGTTGAATAGAGTAGAGGTGCACCAGCTAAAATGTTTCTATTCATTTGAACGCCAAACCTGAGCTACGCCCCTCAAGGGGCGTGGTCGCCTTATACCCCGTTTCCACTGGCAAAACATGTACAAGAAAACATGAAAAATATAGTGCGGCTGCTGAGAGGAAGACCGATGGCTCTCGATAGGAGCTGTCAAATAATGCATTCTCAGTGGCCGCATTATACGTCAACAACATGTTTTATTGTAAATGTTTCGCCAGTGGACACGGGGGGTTAGATAGAGCTGAATTACTTTTTCGAGTAACAGCCATATTCGGGTAGTGTAATCAGCAGGAGTTGGATATAACTCAGCCGGCTGTTGAGTATCCAATGAAGGATTCACCATCTCCCATACCCGGCGTCCGGAGGGTTGCCTGCCTAGCAAGGCAATCTCCTCTCTCTCCTCAATATCCTTTTCTCACCCATATTATCGTTCATCCTTTTTACACCAAAACAATGACAGGTGAGATGATTTGCGAAGTGACTTTCGAAGTGATTTACCATTTTCAGAATAGCAGAACTGCCTGCTTCACGGAAAGGCATCATTAGCGTTCAAACGAATAGAAAATTCGCAACTTGAGTACGACGACGGCTGAGAGTAAGCAGACATGTTTTTTATAAACTGCACACTTAATGGAATATCAAAGATTTAGTGTCAGTTTATGTGCAGCCGTTACCTACCTTTATTATCAAAAAATAGAATATTTATATATAAACCTGCTTCAGAACGAACTACCGTCTGCTATTCATAGCAGGCGGCGGACAATCATGATTTTATGGTGAATTCACCACAATACCATCATTAGGCCTTCCATAATAAGTAAAACATCCAACTGAACAGCTGTTCCATTTATCGGCGAATAAAACATAAGTATGTAAAGTACTTACATTGGTTCAAATTCAAGAAGTATTATACCTAATTCCTTTATGATTTGTTAAAGGCGTACCATTGGGATATTAAAGATAAAAGTTCGTACCTACAACTTTTCATCTTTATCAACAAATCCGAAATATTAGTTTAGTTAGTATCGTCCGTCATTACCTTGACGTATATTTCATAAACGCGCCATAACACGGCGTGAAATGTTAATTGGTTATTAGTACCACAAATATGTCTAATTAAATACTGATGGTGCTGATAGTGTCTGCAGGAACTGGTGTCACGATCGGCTGTTGAATTGCAGGATCCAATAGAGGAATGCTGTCAGTCGTTCTGGCAAAATAAAAATTAAACTAAACATTTAAAGTACCTATTAGATTAAAGCAAGTTGCATCAAGATATGCGACGTTAAAAATTAAAGATTTTGAAGTTTTACTTTCGCGGTATTCGGTATTGTGGGTGTATGAATTTGCTATAACATGTTATTGGCTTGAGCTACAAAAAAAATAAGTTAGCTGTCTTATTTGTAAACTCATCTTTTTAATGTCTTTTGTAAAACAACCTAGGGCCAAAAAGCTTTTGGCAGAAGCCGTTATAAAACAATAGACTTTCGAAAAAACATAAAAAGCTATTCTTTAAATATACTTTTCAGTGTTGCTAGCTAATAATTATGGGTGTGAAGAGGTAGAAAATAATTACCTTTGAGAATTATGTTAAATATTGTAGGTAATCATAGACAGTATTATCAAAAAGATTAGATAGAATACTAATTATGCCAATCATTAGTAGAGGAAGAGCTACTACTTGTATGTATGTAGAATTAGATTCATGGTTAAGTTAATAAATTATACACAACTTCTAACACCTATTGTAATTCATTAGTTATGTTTATTACCTTGTTCTCGTGAGTGTTGGCTCAGTGATGACTTCTTCGCAGCATGGAGCCGGTACATTCTTGTTTCGAACTATCGGCAAGGTTGTGCATATTGTTGCAGTGAGATAAACGTACTGAAAACGGAACTTAATTGACATATTGAACATCATTCAAACGTGTACTTAGGTACCCGAAAACTTAATTAAAGGCATACTTCTGACAAATATATGATAAAATTATTCTTACCATCGCTACTACCAAGATCAAGTAAATTGTTGGCGTAGACCAATGCGCTGCATTCTCGATGGCCACTACTCCCATCACCCAGTTGATCGCAAAGAAGGGTTCCAAAACCAAGCATAAGTTTAGGTATGTTTTCAACTCATTTCCCTCAGTATTCCAGCTCCATTTCCAGGATAGGTTATCCATGTACAGCATATTCAGGATTCCTTTGTCTTGAATTGTTTTAGCGTGTGTTGTCTGTAACAGAACATTTTGACGAGGTTAATTACATTGTTTTCTTAAGTTAAATAACTTTTAACACGCTTATGAGACACAGTTAAACTGTTTTAATAATGAATACCTCATTCCCTTCACCGTTCTGGCAGTCGTCTTCACTGTAATTGTATTCCTTGTCCAAAGTATCTGAACTATCTGTATTCTTCCTGCTGCTGCCTGGTGTGTAAATATCCAAAGTATCAATGCTGCCCTTATTATTGTCTATCATTGTTTCCATCGGCTCATTTTTCGGCCAATTCGCTATGTGATGATCAACTAGTTCCTGTATTTTTGCGGTCAACATTTCAGCTTGTTTCTTATTAACACTTTGCAGGCCAAGAATAATGATTGCAGTGTTGATCACAATTAAAATCATTGCTGGCACCATGAATCCCATTACCATGCCCTTTTCGATAGACATCCAACAGTAGTGTTTGATCTCGTAATGTTCCATTGACAAGGCATAATTGAACTGAAAACATACGCTTTTAGTACCTATTACTAGAATTTAATAAAAAAAAGGCGTAGACAGAAAGTTATATTATATTTATGATTTTGTAAAATTGCATTACCATAACGACTAATGCGGGTACGCCGTAGGCCAAAAGATAATTATACTTCAGGGGCAGCAACGTATCACACGCACAATACTCCGCTACTGCAGCGGCGAGGGCTACGATCCACATAGCGCACGATACGTGTGTGTAGTGGAGCAAGAGAGCAATGCGTTCACATTGCGATGGAGATGATACACCCTTTACGCAAAAGAAATGATGGCTATTTTATTTCTGAAGAGATTTTATGTCAAGAAAATTAGTTTAGGGTAATTATATCGTAACTATAGTAATGGTAGTTATAAAACTCACCACCACAGCTTGTATATAAATAAGTGTACAGACTATAAGACAACAGCATAGATTTATATTTATAGGATAAAGTTTGCTACTGCGACGAAACTCCGCTGCATATTCGCTCCACATGAGCCACATTACTGCCGATATCAGCATGATCACTGCTATTCCACACGTTATGAATATCTGTTGGAAGAAACGTATACTGAATGCTTGAAAGCTCAAACAATTTTACGTTACGTTGCTTACTTTCAATTCTTATTCGCTCACCAGTATCATCCATTCGTTTCTCACTCCATGGCAACTATTAAATCCATACAAATAAGTAACGCTGTCAATAATATTATGTTCTTTCAGATCAGCGTCTGCTAACGAGTCATCCGGTAAATCAACTTCCGACTCAGATGCTTTGCTTTCGGATTTGCTTACTGAAACATCAAACAATCTACATAAAGAACAACTAACAGCCTGATGGTTCATATGGTATTTCACCGTTAGAGCTAGCGCAGACGACGGATAACGGAGGACTTTTTGTCCGCGACACGTCTTTATTGTTAACCAAATAAGATTCAACTTAGATCGCGTATATCCTTAAAAAGTACGCGATGGTCCTCGTTATTTATTCAACTTTATGTTCTTAGTAATAAGGTCGTGTCGCGGACAAAAAGTCCTTCAATGTCCGTCGTCTGCGCAGGCCATTAGGGATAGTTTTTATAACGTAAAAAAAGGAGTTTTGGAGTTTTGATATCTTTAAAAATTGGATAACCACATTTAATTGTATTCTTCTTATAGTAAATACTAACTATTTAATTACACCTGTCGTATTCAGTGATCAGAACTGGTGGTTCTTTATGGTCCTTCGGACCGGATTAAGTACCTACTGCTCAGTCCTAACCCGGGAGCTGTTCCGACGGTGGTGCATTTTTTCGACCTTAATAAAATAAGTGACCAGAATTGTGAATGTATAAACTTTTTTAAAGAACATAACGTTTTGACTAAAACGATGTTCATTGCGAGAGAACTCGAAATACTAGAACACTTTATACTTTTTCATTATGAACTAGAAAGAGAATAAAAAAAAATACCATGCATACTGGTGCATTATTTTTTGTTGGATTTTCAAGAATATATTTGTTTAAACACTTTATAGTATGCATAATAGCAAAAGAAAAAAAAGGTTAAGTAGGTAGTCTCACCTTGATTACTTCGTGCCACAAATTCTGGATTTGGATACAACGGCGGATTATCGTCATAGATGGAAGACGTAAAGTTGGAAACTACACCACCATACTCCGAATCGTATGAAGTTATATCATAATCGGGCCGATCATCTGCTCGGGGGTATGAGGCCTTGTGATATTTTACCGAGACTGGTTGAAACGAGCGGTAGGAAGAGAGAATTTTGTTCTTGAAAAAATCATCCACATTCGCCCTACGAACATGATGCGTACTTCTGTTTTGCTTGAACCCTGTAAATGAGACTATTTTTGGAGTAGTATCACGATTGGATAACATAACAAATAATGATTCAGTACTTACCACTGGATTCTACTATAAAATATTTCTGATCTAAAAGAAGTATCAAAAATGAAATTTTCGGAATATTACTTCCAAGCCACATTTTGTTGCTTTTTTGATATACTAAGCCAATAAAACTTTCATTTAAATTGATGTGATAATAATAACTACGTAATTTTACATTTTGTTAGCCCGAAAATAGTTGTAGGTTTGTTTATTTTAATAACTGCGATTCGAGAAATCTTCGCACTAAGTTTCCGTGAAAAATCGATAACATTTGTGTGTTCCGTTTCAAGCAATTTTTATGGCTCTACCATACCACTTGTTACAGGTACAGTAAGTTATGACACTTGTTAGTTAGAAATAAAAAGTGTTTAAATAAATAGTCATTAACATATTTTGTTTTAGTTTAATTACTGAAGTTACAAATTCTGATAAATAACAAAAATGTTGAAGTCATTTGGTAGAAATTAAGGTGGCTAGGAAAGCTTGGCAACTTTTACCGATGACAGCTGCAATGCACCTCTTTGACAGCTGCCAGCTGTCTGTGTCATGTTTTTGCATCAAACTCAAAACGCAATAGTTTTTTTGCAATGATACCAAAAATAGATTCAAAATGAGTGCAATATTAAAATTTATCCGTGAAAACCACATATTAGCACTTATAGAACAGACCATTGCCAAGAAGAAGTCGCGTTTGAGCCTGAACGCATATGAAATCACCGAAATACCAAGCCTTTTGTACACCTGTCTGGAAGTTCAACATCTGTATTTACACAGAAACAAAATTACTAATGTTCCAGTTCAAATAACTCAACTACTGAACCTAACGACATTGACTCTGGACTATAATAACATAGATTCACTGCCAGCGGAGATAGGTAATTTAAAAAACCTTGTGAATTTGAACATAAGTTATAATCCTTTGAATGTGTTAATACCAGAAATTGGTGAACTGGAGAACTTGGAAGCCTTTTGGTGCAACAGGATAGGGCTGCGAGAGATCCCCAAAGAGATAGGCAAGTTGGAGAAGCTTGACACATTTGGAGCAAGGGGAAATGAGCTTAGAACCATTCCAGAAGAAATGACCAAACTAACAAAATTAAGGTGGGTACCTAATTCTCTTTATTCAATAAAAAATTGTTATGTAAATGGGTGCGATTATACATTAGACATTTATCCATTACCTAGTGTATCATTTATTGCAATAATTTATAGTATCTAACTTCAAAACATATGGTCTGCAATATGTTTTATAATAAAGTTGTTAGTTGTGGATGTTCTGTTAGATGTTAAAAAGTAAATAAATTAATATAGGACATAACAATATGACAGCTTAAAATTTAACTTTGAGCTCAATAAAGAGAGTCTCTCCCAAAATTTATATATTTTCTTGATACTTGTTTTCAGATGGTTAACCTTAGAAAATAATGAGATAGAAACTCTGCCTGACACAATGGAAAGGATGGAGGCGCTTGTACATTGCAATCTGCGGAACAACAGGATCCGCGAGTTCCCGGCTTCGGTCCTCCGTTGCTCTGAACTTATGTACCTACAACTCAATAGTAATGAGGTTTGTATGCGTACAGTGGAATTGTATATACTTATTTTTCTTTATATTTTATTCTTCCTGTAAAACTTTCTAAAGACTTCCAGTTTCTTTAATTTATGTTTCAGAGCAGACCTTTTTTAAGCCTTATTTATGCAGTCTTTATACAGACTTTCAAGAATGAAAGATAATAATATTTTATACTAGCAGCTGCCCGCAGTTTCACCCGCGCGGTTTCCGTTCCCATGGGGATATCTGGATAAAAATATCCTATGTTTTAATCTTTATCTATTATCTGTGTGCCAAATTTCATCCAAATCCAGTAAGTAGCTTTTGCGTGAAAGATTTACAAACAAATTGACATCCTTTCGCATTTATAATGTAAGTAAGAAGTAAGATATCTACAGTATTTTTTTTTTATTTCACACATCTATTATTACAGGATTAAACCAATACAATAGAGTAACTATTAATTTAATCAATTGAATATCAAATACATTATTGTGTTTGCCCATTAATTATTAATCTATATTCAATTTATACAAAAAATCATAATTTAATGAATCTTCAATAATCTATTACAAATAATAATATAACAAATAATTCAATAATTAATTTAACTAATTATAATAATATAATATAATTAAGAAAAATAATTTTCAAAAATACAATTTAATAAGTAATTCAATTTATAACAAATGGTGAACATAGCCGCTCGCATGAATTCACTCAGCGAACAAAAGATCACGTCAGTATCATTGGCTTAAGGTTGAGAGTTGAGAGTAATATGATATGATGAAGATTTGGGATATTTAGTTCTGAAAAGCATATCATTCAGGCTCCTTAAATTTGTGGACGCTTATCTAAAAGTGCCGGCCAAAAAAAAAAAATGGTATGTATGGTTATAACTAGTTGTTTAGAGCAATAGTTGATATGGCATAAAAGTTGTAGGATTACTAAAGTCAAGGTATACAAGTTCAAAGATTCGTCATTTTCATACATTTATGAAAGTGTAAAGAACTTGATCTGAAGCACTTTCATTATGCAAATAGTACTATAAGAACATATAATTACCGTTTACCAATAACCATATAATTACCAATTTTTATATTTGTATGATGTACAACTAAAAACACAATTTTGTTTTTTGCTTATCTATCAGTATCACTGTAGGTATAAAAATGTTGGGATACTTAATTGTTGTGTCTAGCAATGACTATGCATCATTAGTTTTAGCAATATGTATAAATATTTTTCATTATTAGCATTTTTAGAAATGATTGAACTTGACTTACAGTTTTCCTACAACTTTTATACCATATCAACTATTGCTCCAAATGACCAGTTCTAACCATACACATATTTTTTTTATTGGTCAGCACTTTTTAAAATGGCCTAAAAAGAATCATGTCCTTTACATTCATCAATTAGGAAAAATACCAATCACTGTAATACAATACTTTTACTTTTTTTATTAATTATAATCAGTCATGTTTTTGATTCTGTTAGCCTTATCAACATAATTATTTTATAGTTTAAATGAAACATTGATTTCAATATACTTCAGCTGCATTACACAAACTATAAATGCATATATTTAAAATGAAATAAAACACTATAAATCTGCATTGTATAATTAACAAAGTTCTTAGTTTTCTCTTTGTTATATACCTATTCTCGAATGTAACTAAAAAAAGCATAATTGCTTCAGGAGCCTGATAACAAATAATAATCTTGTATTTAAACTTCAACATTTTAGAAGCTGATAACATGTTAAGAGTTTATTCACTGGAAACATTTTGTGGATAAGGAATTGTTTATCACTAGCGTTCTGCCACGACTTTATACGCCTAGATTATATCATGCTTATGATAAATTTTAAATAGAAAAACATTGGCAAAAAAAATTAACTCCGCCACAAGTGAATTCTGAGATGGGACTCTTGCCCACGACCTTTGGAAATCCCGTCCAATGCTATATATATTATATATCATGCTGCTATATATCTCTGCTCTTTAGGGATCATATCAAACTTGCAACAAAAGTAGTCCATGTCCTTCTAATTTACCTCTGCCAAAATTTATCAATGTTGAATGAATGAATGAAATATTATATATAGTACACATTATACTACAATACATACATTACCAACTAATGTATGTTTGTACTACATTACATACATTAGTTGAAATGGACAGAATGAGAGTGGTACAAATGTGCGACCTTATCGCTAAAGAGCAATTTCTTCCAGGCAACCATGTGTTTATCTGAACTAAAAAAAATATAACTAAGAAATGGGCAGTTCATAGTGTTTTCGGATTAAATATATACATACCAACTCGAATAATAATAAAAATATACATAGGTACATATACCTACTTACATAAATATACTATACATACATTTTATATCAAGTGTCAACAAAAATTAAATTAAACACAATAAATTACAGCACAGCTCAAATATCAGGATTACATAGGTATTCATTTAAAGTATAATATGCTTTGTTTAACAAAAAAAAAAATTTAAAGGATACAGTCTCAGGTTTTATAGGAAAGATAGTGTTCTTTCACTCGTTGATTGAAGCTATATAAGTATTAGGCGTTTGTAATTGTATCTGGCAATGCATTCCACAGACAGGCAGCTTGAACCATAAAAGACTTATCAAGGAATTAAGTGGAGTTCATTGGTATCTCCAATTTCAAGTTCTCAAGGGTGTTATGAAGGAAATTGAAACGTTCCTTGAGATAAGGTGCTGAGAGAGGATTAAACAAAATATTGTAAAATAGGGAAACAATGTGCGCATTCCGGCGAAGTGTAATTGGCAACCACTTGAGCTTAGTACGAAATTCGGAAACATGATCATATTTGCGCAGTCCAAATGTGAATCTGATACTAAAGTTTTGAAGACGCTCAAGCTTATTCAGTTGCTCCTCATTGAGGTCTAGATAGCTGACATGGGCATAGTCCAAGATAGGGAGGAGAAGTGATTGTGCCAGTGCTGTTTTAATGGCAACGGGTAGGAAATTGCGTAACCTTTTTAAGGATCCTGCTGTAGCAAACATTCTGCGACTCACTTCTTGTAATGGAGGTCCCCAAGTAAGATTCTTGTCGAGGTACACCCCCAGGTTTTTTACTCTATCACTGGGAGTCAATATTAGTTCAGCGGTTAAGCATAAAAAAGTAATAAAGTTACAGTTGCTTTATCTATTTTTCTAAAATGGTAATTAACACTCCTTTGTAGAACTGCTGTAGACCTACAGAGGGTTATCAGAGTCTAAAAACATTAGGGTTCATAAACAATCTTAGTTTTTTCTTAAATTATTCTAAGTTCTAATACTATACAAAGCTAAAATACCAATTATTAGAACATAAATTCTATAAATTTCTGAAAGTTGGTGGCTGGAAGAAATTTCAATGTGAAATAAGCCATGCCCTTGTACAATAATTCTTTATAATTGTTTTTTCTGTAATGTTGTGTGTGTACAAAATAAATAAATAAATAAAGTATGTAAATAAAGTTCAAAATAACTTGAATTATTGTTCGCAAGCTAATGTATTTTTTTAAATAAAACTTAATACAAACATTTTTCCAGATATCAAGCTTGCCAGAAGACTTTGACACCAGTTTCTTATCATCATTGGAAATGATAGATCTACGGCAGAATCCTATTTGTGAACTGACACATCCTGTAAGTTATTAATCACATTGTTAATTTAAACATACCTACCTACTTGATGGTTTAATGATTCCAGATCGTTTAAAAATGAGAGACAGACACCAGACAATATTTTTGTTTACTTAATCTATCTAAAAATATGTTTCACTATGTAGTTTTAAATTTTCATACAAAAAGGGAAGAGAAGCTGTATAGTTTCTCCCCCCTTAAACATAATATGATTTTGATACATGTTGATATATTGGATAAGTAGGGCCGTACGTTTTTATTTCAAAGAAATATTGTTTATCAAAAAAAATATTAGCATCTCAATATCCATATATTTTACGTCGAACGTTACAATTTCTTTAAATTAAACTAAACCGATCTACTAAAAAAGAAAACCGTAAAGTCCTAGGTTAAGGTGTACTGAATCGAATGACACAAAAATTGCCTCATTTCGTAAAGGTTTAGGGGGGTGGAAACGTTATCCGAAACAATATTTCAGAAGGAAAAAGTAGGTAATCGCCTCTAGGATTCGCGACGCGTCTCGGCACTACACAATCCTCTTAATGAAATCCCCATCCTAGAATAGAAGCATATAAATAAAACCTAACTACGAAGTTTTGATCTGATCTGATTGGTCAAAAAACTCCGTAAAATCGTATTTTTGACCAATCAGAGATCGGATAAAAACCACGTATTTATATTTATATCATACAATATTGTCTGAAAACAATATCGCTATGGTGGGCTTTACTTCTCCTGCGTTTGCATTTAATTTGTTTGTAAATAAAACAATACTTATGATAAATTTTAAATAGAAAAAAGTCTCGGTAGCTCAGCGGTTAGCGCATTGGACCGGATTTCCAAAGGTCGTGGGTTCGATTCCCATCTTAGAATTCACTTGTGGCCGAGTTAATTTTTCCAATATTTTTCTATTTAAAATTTATCATAAGTATAAAAATATCATTGAAAAATGCAAAAATTAAAAAATCATAAAATAAAACAATATTTATAAATAAAACTGAGTTTTTTGACCCAGAGATCGGATCAAAACCTCGTATTAACTTATAATGTATTAGGGGATGTATGGCGCAAAGATAAATGAAAGTGTACTTTTTGTATCCGGATAAGGATCACCCCCTAGTCCGCTACACAGAGGAGCTCCCGGCCGCAGAGGGCGCGGGCGAGCTGTCGTCGGCGGGCAGCCGGCACGGCGCGCAGGCGCTGGCCATCAACGCCACCGCGCTAAGGCTGCCCGCTGTACCCGCACCGAGACACCCCGACCCCATCGCTATAGGTAGAAGCTATTCTTCACAAAGTCACTTATATTTTTTTTTACTTGCCCTAATTTTACCTTTAACTCAACTCGTTCTTTCGCCAAATCACTTCCCTTTTCTTCAAACTCGCCGCATTTTCCCCCTAAGGCACTTATTTTATCCTCAAACTTGCAACACCTTCCTCTGAATTGCTTTCTTCTCCACAATTCTCCCTATACTCACTGGTTAGCCAGAAAATACACACATACAACACACTCCGACACGCACACACTATCAACGCTATCGCGCTAAGACTGCCTGCAATACCTGCTCCCCGTCATTCAGATCCCATCGAACCCCATATCGCTCTTTTCCTCAAACTCGCCCAATTTTTACCCAATTCATTTATTTTGATTTTTAAATTTTTGCATTTTTCAATGCTATTTTTCTACTTATGATAAATTTTAAATAGAAAAATATTGGAAAAAGTCAACTCGGCCACAAGTGAATTCTCAGATGGGACTCGAACCCACGACCTTTGGAAATCCGGTCCAATGCTCTAACCACTGAGCTACCGAGACTTTTATCTTTTCCCAAACTTGCCACATTTTCTCTGAGTCACTATCTTCTCCAACCTTTACCCATTTTCCCCTACTTAACACCTACCTACATTTTACTCGTTTTTCTCCACAACCTCACCACATTGGTTTGTCCCCATACTTACTGCCCAAGTGCCCAGCATACGGAAATACGAACATAGGTACAGTCGACAGGGCGCGCGCAGGCGCTGGCAGACAAAGAATCTATGCCTAAAACTAGGCATTATTTTACCTTTTCTAGACAAAAATCCTTTATCCTACCGCACCTAATCCTTATCCTCTTTCCCACTAGCCACTGGCAACGAGGTAACCGTGGACGTAGCCCGCATGCGGCTCCCCGCTGCGCCCGCGCCGAGGCAAGACCCATTCGATGGTTTTGGTGCGTGCTAACATTAGTCCATCCTTTAATTCGTCATTTGACACAAGACACTAGTGTCCTGTCCAGAGATCAATGGAATATCTATTTTGTCTCATAACCCAGGGTCTGAGAGGTTAAACTCTGTATCTATAGCCCTATTACAAGTTTTGCAAACTTGGTATTTTCTATAATCGTTAACGTAAACTAATGGATGTGTCGCAGCCATCTGGTTAAATCAGCCATTCAATTGGAAGCATTAAACGCCGGCATTCAATTGAATGCCTAGGCCGATAAATAATTGAAATAGCATCACTCAACGTTCAACTAGTTGGCTGATTGTAAGCTAGCCCATTCAAGTTGGATGACGCGAATTCAAGCAGGTGTTTTAAATTTTGATATTTTTTTATTACTGCGGCCACTATCTACTGAGAATAGTTAAAGTATTTTTTGTACTCCTGCTGCCTTAGCCCTGTAGGGTCACGGTATAGGTTAGTAATTTAAAGCGAACGCGAAGTGTAAATTTTGTGGTAATTTATTTTTCAAACCATAGAAGTCTCTTTGCTAATACCACCCAAAACTACCAAAATAGTGGGTCCATAAAGTAGTTTTACCCTAGCCGATTTACCGAAACGGCTAAATAAGACGTTTAGCAAAGTTGTTATAGGTTTCATTCAACATTTTGGCTAGTTGTTCTTTAGCCATTTAATTGAATGCCGGCGTTCAATGAACGGGCTAGCCGTTCAATTAAACGGCTGATTTAACCAGATGGTTGCTTATGCACTGCTTATGGCCCTAGCATAAACAGCGCCATACACGCGATATCATATAGCGCATGATGCTGTCTCGCTTACCCCGCTAAGATGTGAGCGGCATAGTGACACGTTATCGAGCTGTGAGTGTCGATAAAAGCCGATCATGGTAGGGCGGGCTACTACTGAGTTACCTATCATCCCTACTCCTAATCATTATCCTGTCCCTCCAGCCACAGGCATCTAACTTTCGGTGGACCCGCGCCGAGGAAAGACCCATTCGATGGGTTTGGTGTGTGTGTGTGCTAATATTACCCGCCATTGAACGTATCTTTCCTCTTATTCACAAATATTCAGAAGTTCCCGAGTATATGCTTTGTCTGTCACTGTCACTCACTTCATCCTTTCTCTAAGTCAAGTTATTTCTCTATTACATTTTTACCCACACTTACTGGTTATGGTCAGCATACATAAATAATACATCAGCGTCACAGTCACATGTTGTAACTGTTCTCTGTGTGTAGAGTGACTATTTGTTACTGGCTCCACCTGAAAATCAGCGTCACACTTGTTGTGGCAATAGCTGAGGTTGGGGACCAATTAGTGTAAGTCATGTTTGTATCTTGTTTTTTTTTGTCGAATTTTATTTCTTTCCTTTCTTACACGTACAGTCACTTGCAATAATATAGAAACTATAACCGACCTTGTCACATTACAATATTGAATGACATTTGTAGACACAGAGAGCTTTATTTCCGTGTGGATATTGTGATAAGTTTGTATAGTTTTTACATATCGTTTCTCGTGACTGTAGATATTCAATTCAATATCAATATCATTTATTCAGTCTAGGCTGTTACAATCACTTATGAACGTCAAAGAAGCTACGCCATCGGTTCACAAACCCTACGGCGGGAGACCTCGTAACGAGAAGAACCGGCAAGAAACTCGTCAAGGGCTATTTTTTCTCCCTGTTTTATTTCATACAGAGTCGTCAAATTGAAAAGTGAGCTTAACATATCAGTAAGGTCAATTTCCATCACAAAGAAGATACTAATTATAATATTACATTTTATGGTTATCCTAACCGTAAACAATTTTCAACTCGCAAAGAAGGACTTACTTTATAACATTTCTCGCATTACAAGGTTACTGTACAGCAAGTTGTGACGTACATACAGGTCAATAGCAATTTATTTTAGATGAAAATCTTTAAGCTCTAAGCACGACGTTAAGACAAGCAGACTGAAGTAGACCCGTTTCCGCTGGCGGCACCCGTTCACGAGCATGACGCATGAACCAGCGATCGCTTCGCTCAACCATATTTTAGGGAACGTAACGACCCGCCTCACACGACGCCGCCGAAGAAACGTTTGAGTGAACATGACGTACTTCAGGTACTTATGTTAAAGTGTATAAATATGAAAAATACAATGGCAACAACAAAAAAAAAAGAAAGATAAGAGTGCATTAATGTAAGACGCAACTTACAATGACAATGGAAGACGCATCAGCTGGTGCATAATCATAAAGCGTATTTAAAGTAAATTAAAAATAATAATAATGACTTTCATATACTTAATTACAATAATTAGAGAACATTACTTATTTTTATTTATTCTGATCAAGCAGTGCCACTTCTCAATTCAAATCATCATAAATAACATATAATTTATAAAATTGAAACAAAAATATAAATATCTCAACACATTTTAACACAATCAGACATGAGCAGACCCATCTCACTGGCAGCACCCGTTCACGCGCATGACGCATACCTAGCCTAATACGGAATTTCCCAGATTTACCCATCATCAGCTACTCCTAATCCTTATCCTATCCCTCCAGCCACTGGCAACGAGGTGACCGTGGATGTAGCTCGCATGCGGCTCCCCGCCGCGCCCGCGCCGAGGCAAGACCCATACGATCCATTTGGTGTGCTAATATTCCCATATCTTCTTATCCATCCATAAGGAAGGCCAGTGCCCCAGCAATGGGGACATAAAAATGGCTGATGACGAATATTTTTTGTAGATTAGTTTCCTTTATATAAATGAAAAAGTTATGTTCAATAGTCGCTCATAGTAAACAATAATTAAAGAACCAATGAGAACCATGTAACATGTAGTATTAGTAGCTATTTTAGTAATACCACAATAACTTATGTTGTAAGACTTGTAAGTAATATAGTTGGTAACTTGGTAACGATACTATACTCTGTAAACTTTTTAGCAATATTTTCAGCTTTCTCTAAAATGGGGCAACCATTTTTTTTACCCCGAATGTTTTTTAAGGTTCCATTCTGTCCTTTAAAGTTTTATTATTGAATTTGCAGCTGAAATGGGCCTGGACCCCATCTTCAGTGGAGTCTTATTATTCTAAATTCGCAAATTTTTCTCTTTATCCTTAATTTTTCCCCAACTAACCCCATTTTTTACCCCAAATCTTTTAATTAAGGTCTATTCTATCCTCTGACGGATTATTAATGAATTGACAGCTGAAATGGACCTGGACGCTTCATCCGTGGAGTCGTCTGAAGACTGGGAAAACAGCGTGAACAGCTCAGAGCTGGACGTGCAGTACCAGAGCGACGAGGAACGCGCGGAGAACGAGGTAAGTCGACTATGGTAGCCGTCAATCAGAAACCGCTTCAATACAGAAACAAAATCGCAAAAAATTTGTAGAGTAAGGGGCGAAATCGGCTTGTTTTGATTGACTCGTTAGTAAAAAAACCAATCAAATATTGATGCGTCAAAATCGAAAATAGTTTTAACCAATGAAATAAGGACTTGAATGTGAGCGAACGGATGGCCCTGCCAATGCTCTGTTGTCTGTGCCGTCAATTGACTGAAATTAATGCCTCGTTTACACTAAACAACTAGTAAATAAGTTACTTACTCCTTTGGCCCATCAACCCAGCGAGTGTTTGTAGTAAAACTAAACTCGTGTGCTTACCTTCGCACCAGAGGTTGTTAGTTCAAATCCGGCTCGAAGGGCTACTAACTGCAAGTCGAATAAATATGCAGACAATTTTTTTCTAAAAGACTGGCTTTAATGAACTATATAGGCATTTGTTATGCACGGATTTATCAGCCAAGAACATATTAAAACATTGGCTGAGTTGCCAGCATAAAACACAAAATTAGTGTTGCCGTTTCAAAATATATAATTTTGTATACTACTACATAGTATACTTATATTGTATTCCTATTCTTATTCAACAAGCATAATAATCAACTCACGTGTTCATCGCATCACGCGTGAATGGTTGGAACAATTTCGCTAATTCTTTATTTGTTGTGTTTATTATTGTCAGGAGATGGTTCTTATGAAAGAAAAATTGAAGATTGAAATTCCCTGATGTGGAACGATAGCAGTCCAGCTATGAGAGATATGAAAATAGCATCTTAGGAAAAGTTTTTGAGCGTAATGAGCATTTTCTATTGACATACAAATATCGAAGGTCTGGCACACCTGATGTGGAACCCTAGCAGCCAAGCTAAACTATAAAAATACGAATATAGCACCTTTGGATAAGTTGTTTAGTGTGATACCTAAGTATTTTTAATTGACGTATAAAAATCGAAGGTCTGGCACACCTGATGTAGAACCCAGCAGCCCAGCTTAAGTATAGGAGATACGAATATAGCGCCTTGGGTAAGGTTCTTCAGCAAATGAGCACTTTCTGTTAAGGTATAAGAATCGATTGCAGTTAGGGCGGAATCGTCGATCGAAATCGATGCGATGCTCTGTGGGTAAGCCCCCGTCAAAGTGGAACGACGATTTGGGGATTTGGTGCCCGCTAGATGCGAGCAGCGCAGAACCGATCGTTGTGGATTTCTTTGGGGTGAGGGAGGGGGGAGCTATACCCAGCAGGTAGTGGGCGAAGTGCGGCTGATATAATAATGATAGCAAAAATAAAAAATCTGGTACCTACACCTGATGTGGAACCCTAGCAGCCCTTCTAAGGTTTAAGAGAGACGAATATACAACGTTTAATGATTCTGAGGCGGTACGAAGTTCGCCAGGTCCGCTAGTAATCTATAAAAAAGGCAAAAAATGGCATGTCTGTTGTATGGGAGCCCCTTAAATATTTATTTTATTCTGTTTTTTAGTATTTGTTGTTGAAATTTTCACAGATGATGTATTTCTGTAGCCATATAATAGTGGCATATAAATACATCATCTGTGAAAATTTCAACTGTCCAACTATCACGGTTCATGAGATACACCCTGGTGACAGACGGACGGACGGACAGCGGAGTCTTAGTAATAGGGTCCCATTTTACCTTTTGGGTACGGAACCCAAAAAACGGCCCTTAACAAGTTTCTTTGCGGTTCTTCTGCGGTGTACGGTCTTTTGTCTATTTTGCCATTCCACTAGACTAAATTAAAGGTGGGTCCAGATATCGGTACTTCCGTTTCGTATAAGTGTCGCGATCAAGAACGTTAGTCTGGACGCCCGTAGGATACGGCGTCTTGATACGGATACAGGTACGCTCCGATCCTTCGCAAGTCGGCTTTCTGCCCGTTCAAAAGAAATGAACGCGCGATAATCGCAGCGACGAACTTTGCGTCCAGAGCTTTTGGATCGCGACGTTGATACGAAACGGAGGTACGGTACGGAAAATAACATATCTGGTCCCGCCTTAGTGCATCGCTGTATAGCGGTTTAATGTGATATAATGATAGTTAGATTTATTTTTGTTTATTCCCACTCCCACCCCCCACCATATCCCTTCCCTCCTTCCACGTTCCTCCCACCGGACGGTGTTGTAAACACGCTAATGTTAGATCGCACAATTCTTCCAGGCGGTTGGCATGGTGTTGCCAGAGCTATCCCGCTACGCTTCCACCGCGAGTTGAACGCACTAAGAAGTCAACAATATGTCATAAAAAATCTAATAATATAGTGGCATACAGCAGGATTATAATATCTGTTGTGAAATATAAATTTACTAGAAATAAATCTTAAAAAAAGCATTGTAAAAGCCCAAAAAAATACTGATATGAAGTTTGCGCGGGATACTGCGCAGAAATTATAAAAGTAGGCAGCTAACGTCACTTTACACATTTTGTAATCCTCCTGTATTCAGTGTCTTCACTGCGACAATTATAACTTGGCCTCGGCTATCGAAAATGAGCTTTATAACCAAGCCACAAAGATTAATGCGCCAACAATGTATAATTGTCGCACTGTATTATAATAGGTAAGTGTAAAAACCTCTTTATGAAAAAAGAATATACAAAATTGGAATAGAGTAAATCACTGATGAATCGATGAGCAAACACTTTTTGACATTATTATAAGCTATAGGTATTGATGGTGAGCATTTCTTGATGATAATTTGTATGTTATTACAACACTGACAATGTTCACAATTATTATCTTTAAAAATCATTTTAATTGACGGTAATCTACCTACTTAGTTTTGTTTATAAACAGATGTATACTAAAAATGCAAAGCTTCTATATTATTGGTTTTACAAAGTAAATAACTAAAATATTCCAAAAACATGGCCAAATAAGATCCTGCAGATAAATTCTCTGTAACACTGGTTGTAAAATATTAATTATAGTAAGTACATACCTTTTTAATAATAATAAAGGTCTATATTGCTAGCTCAATAAATATGAAGAAGACATAAATAATAATAATTTACATGTTGTATTGTAACTATATCATTATATTAATTATTACTCTGAGTACAATATTTATTTCAATTCAAACGAGTGTGGATAAATTTTACTTAGAAAAAATAGACTCTTGCAAAGTTGCAGCGATGAAATTAAATAGTAATCGTTATAAAAAAAAATGACCCATCTCGAGTGCCAATTACCAAACGCCCGAAATTAATAACCTATCTGTAGATATGGATTGGGCTATCTGAGATAGTTGCCTAGGTTACCGGGTTCATTACCTAGCAACCGTAGTTATTTCGATCATATTAAAAATATCCTATGTAGCTATCTCAGATAGCCTTATTCATATCTACATATAGGTTATTAATTCGGGCGAAAGTTGCTCAGATGAGACTCGAACCCTATTATTTTTCTAGTAAAAAAATATATCTTAATATAAAATACATAGCAGTGTAAATGCAATGGAAATCATAAGTGCGAATAATATTATGTTATTTTAGTATACTCGACAGATCATTACGCTTAACAGATGCACTCCGAATATAGCACTTATTACCTAAGCTATAAGAATGCAAAAAAATCGACATGTTAAACTGGATGTCCTGTGTCTGTCGTTACCTACAATAACAAATTAATGAAAGTAGTACAGTACGACACTAAAGAGTAGAGAACGGATTATTGAGGAACTAACCAACTTTAATGTAAGGTAACACAAGTTACTACTGTTATGATTTTAGTTTTGCTGTCAAACCTTCAGCGTCTTCATAATTATTTTCATATTTGGGAGAGAAAGTATTAAAAAATAATTCTAGATATTGACTAGTAATGCCACCAATTATTTTCTACTTCTTTGTGTCGCACTGTAGAATGTATAATAATGTTTTCATTCTACACATTTCGAAAACTGATGATACCAACCTGAATAATTGTAATGTTATTTCTTAATTTAATTAGGAATTAACATACTAGTATTTTGTATGCCAAGAATCAATCTAAAGAAGATCTTTGAACATCGCGAAGTCGACAAAACAAACTGGTTGTACAGTCAACAGCAGTTACAGCTTTACACTGACCTTGAGAGCACCCTTATGTCGCTCGTAATAGCGGCGGTATTCGTAGTGCAAATGTAAAGCCGTACGTGCTGTTGACCGTACAATAACGTAAGAGTTGTATGTGACTACTGAATACCTATAATGGTGGTCTAATGTACTATAGATGCCTAATTCTATCATTTTTCTAATACCTCTTTTCTAATTAACTCTTTTTATATCTACTTATATTTTCGTTGTTATGGTAGGTAATTTTGTTTTTAAAACATGTTCATTAGTGAAAATATCTAGTAAACAAGGTGATATTAATATTTCATATTTTAATGTACAGTCAACAGCATATCCGGCTATACGCTTGAACTAGAAAAACCGCTGCTATTACGAGTGACATAAGGAAGTGCGTTCTCAAAGTGCCTGAGGCATAGTCTAAACCCACTCGCGCTGCTCACTATCGGTACACGGCCGGCCTTTCGATCTCACTGGTTTTCACAGGTAAAACATTAGCGAGCGCGCGTGTAGCGGCGCGTATCTGTGTGAGTGCACCATTTCGGTCGTTTGGAGGCAGTGCATATATTGTTTGGACTTTGCCACAGGTGTTGATGACTTTACTTGCAGTCTTTTAGCACAACGCAGATGCACACAATCAATTTCATCCAATTCTTAGTTATTTTTCCTGAATCGTTATGTTTGGTTGGTGGTAGGACTTGTTGTAAGTCCGCCTGGCTAGCTACCACCATCTTATCTAAGTCTGACGCCATAACAACAATGTTTTCAGCATTGTTGTGTTCCGGCAGTTAAAGATAAGATAGTCAGCTGCTCAATGATTGAGGATTCCGGGAGAGGCTCGCTTCCATCTTCAGCCTTATCAATAGTTAACAAAACTATTAATTTAGAGTATAAGGTTGGAATTATCGCGATTATTATATGCGCACAAGTTTAAACTTTATGTTCTTTATAAAAGAGATCGTGGAGGGACTTTCGCTAGCACAATATATCCGACATTCCTGTTCACTTTTGGTTATGTACATTTAACAGCTCGAGCTTACAAATATATGAAATTTCTTCAATCGATTCCAAACTCTAAATATAACAAGATTCAAAATTGACTGGGGAAAATTTAAATTTGTAATACGTAGTCGTTTGTTAAGTTGGTGGTAGGACTTGTTGTAAGTCCGCCTGGCTAGCTACCACCATCTTATCCAAGTCTGACGCCATAAAAATAATGTTTCTAGCCTTGTTGTGTTCCGGCAGTTAGAGATAGGTAAGATAGCCAGTTCCTCAGTGATTGAGGATTCCGGGAGAGGCTCGCTTCCATCTTCAGCCTTATCAATACTTAACATCAGGTATGATGAAGGCTAAGTCTCCCCTTAAATAAAAAATAAAAATAAAAACCCCGATTTGCTGTTGACTATATTTAGCTTTGTTAATACTATATCATCAAAATTGGCCCTATTGCCCTGTCAATTTAAATAAACTATTAAATAATCGTTTCTCATATCCCAATCTTGTCCATTTATTGTAGACTTTAGTGAAATGTAAATATATTAATTATTTTTCTACTTTCGGTCCATGTGTGACTAAAAACTTATTCTTCTTAATTAAGTGATTTACAAGTAAACGTGTTGTAAGCGCACAATGCAGCGCAAGCCAAACAGAGTGGTGGCTGGATAAACTTTCTTTGAGTGTAGTATTAAAAATGTAATGAAATCCTTCTAACCCTCCGTTTCCACTGGCAAAACATTTGCAAGAAAACATGTTGCAAAATATAGTGCGGCCGCTGAGAGGATGATCTATGGGATCTGTCAAATAGTGCATTTTCTCAGTAGCCGTTTTATACGTTTACAGGTTTTTTAATGTTTCGCCAGTAGAAACCCCTGTTTCTACCCCCTGGTAATGGTATGTTTCTGAACTTCCAAGTTGAGAATCTCAAACCTCACGAATTCATGATGTTGTATGAATGAACATTTTGCTTTGAATCGAGTTTGAGACGATTCTTTGAAATTCTCAATTCAGAAACCAACCATTAGTCTTATTCATTCAGTGCACACAGAAAATAAGAGTTTAGAATCGTCTCAAATAGATAAACAAAACAACGAGCGCATTCGCGAACGAAGAAGAGAGAAATAATATCTTTTGAGTTAACGTGCACTCAAATAACAGTCTAGAGTCAGTCTCCCTTTTTGAATTATGGCCCGTGGGTGTGGCACTGCAGTCGCCTTCAACATTCGAAAATAAGCTCTATTACTATGTGGATAAGAACTACATTTTAGTTCCAGTAATATTCCGTGGATATTCTTTTGTGAGAATCTATTATCGAATTCCTAAACTTATAATCTCCCTAAAGAAGGAAAGAAATAAACTCGCATTATTCAGAATTGGATAAATAATTCTTAAAAGTGCGTGTTTATTTATTTCTTTCTTTATTGTGTTCTGTGGTCATCGACTACCGATGGAGTTACAGCGATGAATATAATCGGTATCAAGTGGAGTTTCGACTTTAGTCGCTTGCAACAAGTTTAAAAGGTACAGAAATCAAGGACCACGAACGTCAAATCCTGAGACTGCTCAGGCCGCAATTTCGACCAAATACTCGACGCACTAAAGTCGATTTCCAATTGATAACTATCACGATCTCTTGCAAAACGACTGAGCTGAAAGCTACGTTTAGCTACCTATATCATTACATTTTTAATACCATGTTAGGTGTTAGTATTTTTCTGGCGCATGCCAAATTAGGCCTACAATAATTTTAGTATAGAGTTGACCACAATAATTTAATGTTACGTAGATTCGAAAGCATGACATATTATAAACAAATGTGTAAATTAATGTTAAACATATAAATCGATGTATTATTGTACCAAAATATTGTTAGAAAAATCTTCAAAAACATAATAAGTATAGAAGATTGAACTGATAGTAGGTATATGTGATGGAATTTCTATTTCTTATTTTATAAATGTCAAAGTTTATGAACTGTATTGTTATAATTTTTACTAGAAAAATTACATAGTCTCCAAATTGCTCAGACAAGACTAACAGCATCTGCACATTGAGCCACTAGTCCCGTCCTCTAAACGCGAACATTAGTGGCTCAGTCAAGTCACTAGACGCAGCCACAAGTCGCCAGAGAAACCGCTCGTGTAGCCGAGTGATGACGCGAGGTGAGCCACAGATGCGGCCACTATACTAAACGCAGACTCGCGGCAGACGAGGCCATAAAACGTGTGAATGCGATAGCGCACATCATTATCTCGCTCGCACTTACACTGTTTATGGGTGACGTCACAATGATGTAGAGATGCGCGTCGTTTGGTTTCGAGTGTATGTCGATGGTATTAGGTTTTAAGTGAGACATATTTAATGTAAACAAAATATAGTTATTTTTTTAAGTTTATTCATGTAAAAAGTAATTAAATAGAAATTAAACAAATAAACAAAATTCAGAATAATTAAGACTAAAATAAATAATTTACAATAGGGTGAAAAATTACGATTCCTGATTTTTCATCTATCTATCTATATATATTAGTTAAAATATATAAAAAATGCTACCTTCAAAATATAATATTTAACAATATAACAATCATTAGTTGATAGTTATTAAAAATGTGGTGATTTATTTGTACACGTGTGTGCAGCGAGGACTCATCCGGTTTCGACATTTCGACATCGACATTTCTGCAAGTCTGCGTGTGCGCATCTCTATTACAAAAGTGATTTATGGCCTCATCTGCCGCGAGTCTTTGCGTTTAGTATAGCAGCGAGCGCGAGCGACTCCCGCAGCCTGTGGCTCGAACGCAGCCACTCGAGCGTTCGGTTTGCGCCGATGCTATACAAAATGCGTTTAGTGGCCGCGACTAGCAGAGGCTTAATGTGCGGTTGCTGTCACCCGCAAGCTTTGAATGTCCGGTCCAATAATAGCGTAATTTTTTTTTAAAGTAAAAATTTGTCTTATTAAATAAAATTGCAAATGCAACAAAATTAAAAAACTAACTGTATTGTTATTTAAAAATGCTACTTCTATCGTTGACTGTACTATGGTACTGCCATAGTCATAGTGATATTGAAATTGCAGGTAACTTATATATATATAATATTAGATACCACTGAATACAGTGTTCTATGTATAAACAAAAAAAAACTAAAATTATATACAATTTGTATAAATCATATCTAATTGAATCAATGAATTTTCATCATCACCTGTTATTTTTATATATATAATTTTATACTTACTTTTATCTTAGTGCAGGAAGAAGGTTGTATAAATATAGAATATTGCTCATACATAAGAATTTTGATGTAACACAATTATATCTGAGAAATAAAGAACTAAAAACCCAAAATACATATTTATCCTTTCCACCCTTGAATGTTATTTTTTTTTGTATTTTTTTATAAATGCATGAACAGCAAACGGCGGTCTTAATGCTAAGGTATTCTTTTACTAGATCGGCTACATGAAAACGGCCAATTTATATAAAATCCTTTATTTTATTCCCTTATTAATTTGTACAACAAAAATGCTGGCACATAACTATAATTAATTACTTAACTAATTTATAACAAACAAAATAGGACCTTTTGCTATTATAGCTTACTAACAAACGGGAATAACTCCCATACATAATATCTTATTTTCATAACAAATTGTAAGCGAATAAGAGTTTTAGACAACTATACTCAAATAAAATAAAATAAACGCACCTTAAAAAAAATCTTACACGTTATTAACACTACAAATGGGTGTACGGCGAGTAACCCCACCAATATTAGTTAAAAATAGCATAATAACACAAATGGGACATAAAAAAAAACAATGTTGTTTCTTCTAACGGCCGCTGGTAGAGAACTACACACCCACAAATTGTAGCACAATTGCTACAATTTGTAGGTGCTAAAGGCTCAATGCAGGTTCAATAGGGTTCGTTATCTAACCGTTAAATAAATAAATAAATAATTGCATACAACACACCAATCATCTAGCACACGTTAAGTTTCATGAAGAACTTGTGTCATGGATACTAGATAACGGATAAACATAATTATATACTCTTTTTTTTGTAAATACATACTTATTATACATATTAAACACCCAGACCAAGACAAATAGACATGTTCATGCACACAAATATTTGTCTTGTCCGGGGATCGAACCCGGGACCTCTGGCGCAGAAGGCGGGCTTAGTACCCCTGCGCCAAACAGGTCGTAAATCGTCGTCGTAAAAAATAAAGTATTTAGTAAGTTGTTTTAATACAAGAAGTGTTATTGTTATGTAAAGTTTATCTTTTTTGGGTTCCATTCAAAAAGTTGAACTGTTTTGGGTACTCCTTTTCGTTACCTTTCAAATGATATACAACACTTCCCTCATATATCCAAATAAGGTAACTAAACTTAATAGTGGGTTTTTTAAAAGGTGCGGTTTTTCTAATGGTGAGTGTATATTCGACAAAGTATAAAAATAAAAATTATTGTTTCATTTCGATGGAATGTGTGACTTATAGCCAACTAGATAAAATATATTAAAAAGGCACAAAAGTGATACATAGATTTATACAACTAAGCTAATATTCATCGATATGATTTGTCCCATTAAATGGCAAGAAAATAATATTGAGTTGCAAAGGTATAATATAAATATTATAAAAAACAAGTGACATTCAAAAGTAATTTAGATTCCTACAATTAAATATTTTTCCCTCCCTCCTAACTAATAATTCTACCAGTCAATTTAATATCACGACACCTAAGGCATATTACAATTGATAATATCTTATTCTATGATTAAAAACTGACTACAATTTCTTTGGTTCGTCAGGCTTCTCTAGCTTCTGAATCTCCTCCATTAAGCTCTCATCATCGAAGAACGTTGAGGAATCTAGATTAAACAAGTGCTGTATTAAATAGTATATTTGTCGTTATGAAAGGGATTTGATTTTTTTTTTGTATGGAGGCTGTCCTCGTCCAAATCCGTAGTGTGAGGCGCCATTTTGAAAAATTTTCAATATGACGCCGAACGATTATACATGAACAGGGGACACAGAGGAACCAAAATTGTTATTATACGAGGGCGGGTCAATAAGTCCGTGACTTTTGGAATAAAACACAGATTTTTTGATAAATAAATCATTTTATTTTTCAACGTAAACTCCCTTGAGCTCTATACACTTTGTCCAACGCTTCTTCAATTTTTTATCCCTTCCAAAAAATATGATTCGTCGAGGTCCTCAAAATAGGCCTTTGTTTGCGAGATGACTTCATCATTGGAGTCAGATCTTTTCCACCAAGCTATTTCTTCAGGTTTGGGAACAAGAAGTAGTCACTCGGAGCCAAATCTGGAGAATAGGGCGGATGAGGGAGCAATTCATAGCCCAATTTATGGATTTTTGCCATGGCAACTGCACATTTCATTTCAACCCTTTCATTGTCTTGGTGGAAAAACTTTTTTCTTGGCCAAATGAGGTCAGTTTTTTTTTCAAATCGTCATTGAAGCGGTCCAATAAGTTGGCATAATATTTCCCATTGATTGTTCTTCCCTTTTGAAGGTAGTCAATGTGGATTATCCCACGTGCATCCCAAAAAACAGTCGCCATAACTTTATTGGCTGACAAACCCACCTTGGCCTTCTTTGGCGCCGATTCACCCTTAGAAACCCACTGTTTTGACTGTTGTTTGGTCCCTGGTGTGTTGTGATGGATCCATGTTTCGTCCACGTTTACAAAACGGCGCAAAAACTCCTCCATATTGCGATGCGACTTATTGACCCGCCCTCGTATATATAATGCTAAAAGTGTCATGTTAGAAAGATCTTTAACTAACTTCAATTATCTCACTAACCTGGAACTTTAGGGCATTATGTTGCACAATATTTTCTGTTCATCTTTACGTACCCTATCCATTTATATAGGTATTATGGTTTGGCGCCATTATGAAAAAAAAAAAAAAATGGCGGACCGGTGACGAGGCCAAAAGGTTCAAACCCCTTTCGCAATGGTCGGTCACATGATGGGTGAGCAAAATTTTATTATTTCGAGATCCTAGCTGTATTTGCAGTCGTTAAAACGCACCAATCCGTCAGATGTATATCAGAACCCTAAGGGCCTGCACAGACGACGGACATTGGAGGACTTTTTGTCCGCGACACGACCTTATTACTAAGAACATAAAGTTGAATATATAACGAATACTATCGCGTACTTTTAATGGATATACGCTATCCAAGTTCAATCTTATTTGGTTAAAAAGTCCTCCGTTATCCGTCGTCTGCGCTAGCTCTTAGAACGAGTTGACATTTACTGCTAACGTTTTCGACAACTATCGGACGCTCTACTCATGTCGGCAAAGCAATCGTAAGGATATGAAAGAGACAAAGCAAGTTTTCGAAAACGATTATAGTTTGCCAAACGCGTACTAAGGGCACAGGGCTCGCGCGAAAAGCTTTCGAATATGATACATTTTAAGTAGAAAAATATTGGAAAAAATCAAGTCGTGGGTTCGAGTCCCATCTGAGAACTCACTTGTGGCCGAGTTGATGTTTTCCAATATTTTTCTATTTAAAATTTATGATAAGTAGAAAAATAATAATTATAATAGGTCGTCGAAAAAAGCATTGTAAAATTCAATAACAAAACTCTCGAACGTAACTATCGACAAAGTATTTGAATCGTCACGTCAAAAAATGTATAGGAAAATGTAGTTCTGATTACGTCCGGTAGGTTGTACGAATACCTACGTCATACATTTGTTGACGATACTTAATCGAAAGTTTTTCGTGCTAGACCTACAGATGGCAGACAGATGAGAAATCTCCCTAAAAGTGGGTTGAAGACTCATACTTAAAAAAGCTTAGTTAGTTCTCACCTTCTCTCTCCAGTTTCACTTTTCCCACAAAATGTGCATTTTCATCTTCAGTCTTGACGTTTCCAAACTTACTCTGAAAAATAACACTTTTTTTAGTTGAAGTAACAAAAAATATAAAGCTTAAGGCATTTTTCTTCTTCGCGAGTGATGAATAAAGTAATATCTAAATGTTTCACTTGCGTTATGGTCGGTAACGGGATGGGTGACCAAAAATGTTTATATCGAGCTCCTCCGGGCCTCATAGGCCGGTCGTGGAAGATGCTCTTTATCCATAAGGCAGCCCTTACTCTTGATGCGATCGCATCAAGATCGACATTGAATTAATGTCTAAAGTCAGTAATTGTGACTTAAAATAAGTAATCAAACTAAAAATGTATACTTGAAATTAGTAAATAAAGTAATTTTGTACTCTAGAACGTCGACGATAATTATTGACATTCAATCTCGATCTCAACGTGATCCCGACAAGAGTAACCCCCCAGGCCAGTGCCTCAGCAGTAGTACATTAAAAACATTTTATAAAAAAATTCAAACCGATTTCAAAAAGTAAAAAATAAAACTTTTGGAGTCGGTGCCAGCCAGGGCATTCTACATTGCACTTCTATTAACTATATATTTTTTTGGCCTTAGCTAGCTAGCACCGACCCCAAAGGTTTAATTTTTTACTTTTTGAAGTCGGTTTGAATTTTTTTTACAAAATGTTTTTATTTCAGATTTTTTTGTTACATCATGTGCCGTTACTTACACAAAAAATCAGCCCAAACACAACAATGTCATCTAGGTAAACGACTACTTGCCAAAAGGTGATTGATATTTTTCAAGATTATGAAAAAACTACTAGCCAGATCTTCGTAAAAAATATATGGGACCACACATAAACCATTTTCTTTCAGATAAAAAAAGAATTATAAAAATCTGTTAACAACTGGCGAAGTTATGGTAAAACATATATACAAAAAAAAAATGTCGAATTGAGAACCTTCTCCTTTTTTGAAGTCGGTTAAAAATAGCAGCTAATGATGGATGTTGACATAAATTCTGACCTTGACGAACTCGGGCAGTCCATCCTGGAGGTGGTACCAGCTCAGCACGAAGATCAGCGACACGAAGAACAGGTTGGTGCTGATACCTGCAACCATATGTCTGCGCTCACTCACACTTGATACCAGCGGTAGAGCCTATTTAATGACGGCTAGTCTTTTACTGACTACCAATCTAATTTAAATGTGGAATGGCACATCAAAACAAAGATTTGCTTAAGCACATCTTAAGTTTCTTCCCGCACTCATAATGAGGAATTTCCCAAGGTACGTTCTTTAAAAATCTCATAGATGGCGCTGTCCATCTCCTTTGACCTTTGCTAAGACAAAAACAATAAAAAGTAAAAATAAGCATGTCATGCACATTGCACAATTGTGCATGACATGCTTATTTTTTACTTTTTTAAATATACAAAAGGATCAACCAACGCACCGAAAAAAATATTGAGATAATCTTGCTTGCTCATATTTATAAAGCGATGTTAATTAATCAGTTTCCAGAATGGCTTGTCTCAGAGTCCAAATCCAAAAAGTCGTCGCTAGGTCTCAACGCGCAGTCCAATCGGTATCCATTTAACGCAGCCAAGTCTTCAATGAGCAGTCGAATCAGTATCAGTGTCCAAAAATCGTAGCCGGGTCTTCGAAAGCAAGATATCAAAAAATTGTTACGAAACAAAAGGATCAACCAACGCACCATATATAAATTTTATATAGACTAGTAATGTCATGTTCAATGTCATTCCTCTATGGCATGGTCATTTCGCTGAATTCGTTAATATTTTTTTCGGTGCGTTGGTTGATCCTTTTGTATATTTAAAAAAGTAAAAAATAAGCATGTCATGCACAAATGTGCAATGTGCATGCCATGCTTATTTTTACTTTTTATTGTTTTTGTCTTAGCAAAGGTCAAAGGAGATGGACAGCGCCATCTATGAGATTTTTAAAGAGCGTACCTTGGAAAATTCCTCATTGAAATAAAACAACTTTTGAAACAGATTTGCTGCTGTGTAATAAGTTTATAATAGGACTGCATCTAAGTAGTATTGTTTTGTTTGTACAGTTTATTATTTCCTGGCAAATATCAATCTAGAATCACCGACAACACATCACAGCCTAAATAAGTATAAAATAAATATCAGATATCATCACCGAATCGAATCGAATCGAATGCAACGAAATCATCTCTATCCATCAACCTAAAGAGAATTTCTAATATTGAGAACACATAGTAAGTAGGTACATATTGCACAAATTAAGGAACTTTCGCAATGGTTGGTCCCATGATGGATGACCAAAAAGCCGGTTGACTGGCTGCATTTGTCGTTAGCGCCCAACCACCAACATTTGTAGATATTTGGGATTGTTTGATGGCTCCAGTCTCCCTATTTATCCGTTATGTCTGATTTACACCAGGCAAGAATAGTAGCGAGCGCCTGGACAGTGAAACGGACAACGCTTGATTTATATGGATCGATTACAAGGCAGCTTGCAAGCCAATTTGACTCGCCACTGTCCGATCGTTTACGCCACTGTACTTCGCTAAAGACTTAACCCGTGTGAATCGGGCGTAAGAAAAGCCTGTGCCCTAGTAGTGGCTGATGATAATTGCAGTAAAGTTATAGCAACATGAGCCTTATTCCGTAGCAATAGGGCACTCACGGATGAGCGCGGCGATCTTGGGCCAGTGGAACATGAAGTAGCGGAGGCCTACGCAGTGCGCCTGGATGTGCAACTCGCACGAGTAAGTACACTTGCGCGTGACTTAACATTAATATTTTTTCTAATTAATACCCAAGTAATACTACATTTTGTATAAGAACGTCTCCTTGTCTCTGTGGAAACGTATTGTCGTCACGCTCCCATAGATACTCAATCTTATTGACACCTGTGCGAACTGCGAACGAGAGGTCAACCTTGAGGGAATTTCTCATATTGAGAACAACAAAAGTGTTACAGCAACATGAGCCTTATTCCGTAGCAGTAGGGCACTCACCGATGAGCGCGGCGATCTTGGGCCAGTGGTACATGAAATAGCGGAGACCCACAAAGTGCGCCTGGATGTGCAACTCGCACGAGTACACTTGCGCGTGACGAGACTGCACCTCTACGTACGCGTCCGTTACAGGCAGGGTCTGGAGACAGATGATGTAAAGTAAACCAATTTTAAAAATTAAGTAGGTTTTCACTGCGAGGTATTATCCATATTATATCTGAGTAGTGATGTGCCGTTCCCGGGAATTTTGGAAACATTGGGAATATTCCCAGAAGCGTTCCCGGCAATATTCCCAAAAGCGGAAATTTAGGGGAAAATTGCTTGTGTTTTATTAAAGTATTTTTTGTTGTATGCTAACCATTCTATTGGCAATATTACAAGGCTTAATGAATATGTCAAAGGTTAATTATCACTTATGGCGAAAATTTCCAATTTTCCTGGGAATATTCCCAGTAAATTTCCAATGTTTCCGGGAATATTTCCAATACCCTTATAGTTAATTATAATAAAACTGTAAGCGATCCAATTCTGTACATTGAAAAGAATTAATAGAAAAAAATACCTCTAGGGGTCTTCTTAAACGAAACAAATACCAAAAATATACATTTTGAATTTTTTGTCTGTCTGTCTGCCTGTTTGTTGTCAGCGTTTCACGCAAAAAATACAGAATGGATTTTAATGAAACTTTTTTTGTTATACAGCTATTGGTCCTCGCCAACATATAGGCTATAATTTATTTTGAAGATCGCAATATCTGATGTGGAACCATAGCAGTCCAGTCAAACTATGAGAGATATATAAATACGGTCTTAAGGAAAATTGTTTAGCGTGATGAGCATTTTCTATTGACATACAAAGTTTGAAGATCTGGTACACATGATGTGGAACCCTAGCAGCCAAGTTAAACTATATGAGATACAAACATAGCGTCTTAAGAAAAGTTGTTTAACGTAATGAACATTTTCTATTGACGGAAACACCTGACACACCTGATGTAGAACCCTAGCAGCCCAGCTAAATTATACTTACTTACATCGCTGGCTCAGCGACCCGAAGTGGATCTTGGCCTCCGACATCAAAATGCGCCATGCGTTCCTGTTATGTACCAAGCCTGACTAGTCGGGTACTTCCAGTTCCTTTAGGTCTTTGGCAACTTCGTCTTTCCAGCGGTATCTTGGGCGACCAACCGGACGTCGTCCGGCTGGTAGTCCAAGATACGCTCTTTTGGCAGCTCGATCCTCTCCCATTCTCTCCACGTGCCCTTGCCAGGGAAGTCGGGCAGATTTTATTTCCCCGATAATATTCGGCTCTGACACCAGTTGTGTTATTTCTTGGTTGAAACTTTGCCTCCACAACCCGTCCTCTCCTCTTGTTGGTCCCAGTATCTTTCGCGGGATTTTTCGTTCGGCAACTAAGAGTTTCCTTTCCTCCTTCAGGGTTATCGTCCGAGTTTCACACCCATACATTAAAATAGGCCTTATTATCGTTTTGTAGACGCGAATTTTTGTAGCTCTGCTTATCAACTTGGACACCAGGACTTTGTGCAAGGCTGCGGTACATCTTAGCGCGTTGACTATACGGTTAACGATTTCTTCCTCCCTTTGGTTAGTGTCAGTAAACGTGCACCCGAGATACTTAAATTTGCTGATACCTCTGAAAGTTGTTCCTTTTACCATAAGATCTTTTCACTTGGCCCTATGATCCTTGTATCTCTTCATATGGAGGTACTCCGTGTTCTCATGACTGATTCTGAGACCAAGCTGTTTCACTTCTTCTTCTAATACCTTTGCCATCTCTATCACTTCTCTCTCACACTGCCCCAGTATGGCAAGGTCGTCGGCGTACCCAATAACTTTGTGCCTTCCATTTAGCTCTGCCCCCCCCATCTATCAATAAGACCTTATGGATGATGTATTCGAAGGCAAGGTTAAACAGTAAAGGTAATAGGGGCGTCTCGTTGCTTTAGACCGGTCACTACCTCGAACTCCTCAGTCAGTTCTCCTCCGACTCTAACTCGCATTTTGCTGGTGCTCGTGGCGACTTTAATCATTCTGACGAGTTTTGCTGGTATTTGGAAAGATGATATGATCCGATAGAGCGTTTCTCGATCGATACTATCGTATGCTTTGGTAAAATCCACAAAGAGGCAGTGTATGCTTTGGGCATACTCCCACCGTTTCCCCATAATTTGTTTTAGGAGAAACATTTGGTCCACTGTACTCCTGTTCCTGCGAAATCCGCACTGATAGTCGCCGAGTGTTTGCTCTGCGTAGGGTTCTAAGCCAGCCAGAAGAACGTTCGAGAGCACCTTGTACGCAGTCGGAAGCAGCGCAATCCCTCTGTAGTTGCCACACTTCTTCTTACACCCCTTCTTATGTATAGGACAGATAATGCCCGTATTCCACTGCGTGGGCTGTTGTTCTTCCGTCCATACTTTACGGATGATTTCATACAGTCGAGATTGTACTGCTTCTCCCCCTTATTTCCACATTTCTCCTGGTATGTTGTCAATTCCTGGAGACTTGTGGTTCTTAAGCCGCATGATGGCCTTGCGCACTTCATCAAGGGTTGGTGGTTCCTGGTGGTCAACATCTAGTCTGGTGTTCAGGTTCGCATCTATTTCGGTTGGCAGTTGAGTAGTTCTTGAAAGTACTGGTGCCACATAAATTTTTGTTTTTCAGGGTCTGAGACAAGGTTTCCGTCTTCATCTTCTAGAAGTTGAGTTACGGGCTGGTAGGCTTTCTTAGCTGATCTGACTTCTTGATTCTAGTCATATGATCCCTCTTTGCTCTTCTAACCAGTCTCCTGAATTCTATTCGTGCTTCTTTGTGGATGTCATCCCATTTCCTGTTCTGCTCGGCCATCATTCTAAGTTCTCTCTTTCTGTTCATCGTCTCTTCACATTTCTCAGTCTACCATTTTCTTCTCTTCTGTCGTTTCTTTTTGCCCAGTAATCGGATTCCTACGTCTTTGACTATCTGTTCTGTTCTTTCCCAAGCTTTATCCATGTCTTCAGAGTCATTCAATTCTGCGAATCTGTTACTTAACTCTAGGTTGAATGCAGCTAAGGTTTCTTTGTCTTTTAGAGCATCGGTATTCATGGAAGGTTCTCTATAACAGCTAAACTATAAGAGATACAAATATAGCATCTTAAGAGAAATTGTTCAGTGTAATATGTATTTTCTTTTGACATACAATCTATACTAATATTATAAATGTGAAAGTGTGTTTGTTTGTATGTCCGTCTTTCACGTGAAAACGGAGCAACGGATTGACGTGTTTTGTAGTATGTGGGTAGTTTAGGAGCTAGAGAGTGACCTAGGCGAAACCGCGGGCGGTAGGCTATGTGATATAATTTTTTAATGTGTTAAATATGCATTCATAGCACTGTACTAATATATAAATAAAAAATAAAAAACAAAAAAGCTTATTAGCCTTAAAAATTAAAAATGCTGCCGAAAATCACTATTCCACGCGGACGAAGTCGCGGGCAAAAACACAAAAATATAAGAAATAATCATTTATCTAAATAATATGAATTATTACATTTCTTTAAATGAAGAGCAAATTTTGTTGCATTTTTATATTTGTATACAATTTTACAAAATGAACATATATAATTTGTTTGTTCGTTAACAGTTTGTAATAGAAAGTAATCAAAAATTTTACTTTTTGGTTTATTATGACTAACACAGCTAGCACAGCACACTCGACAATCAAAGCGACACTGGGGTAAACATGTTTCTTTTGTTTTAAAGTAGAGGAAAGGGGAGGGGGCGGCGCGGCGGGACCCTCCTCTCGCGGCTCAAGCAAGCGCATGCACATACTTGTTGTTGCGTAACCGTGGGAGTAAGAAGAAAATATAAATAGCACAGAATTTTTACCATACTTGAAAATATATTATTTTGGAAACTTTGGGAAAGTTTCCGGGAATAATGGGAATATTCCCGTAAGTTTACAACGAGTAAATTACTTGGAAATGGGAATATTCCCAGCGGCACATCGCTATATCTGAGGGCCTATACTAGACACAGAAATGAGATCCGTAGGAGAACTAAAGTAACCGACATCGCTCGAAGGATTGCTCAGCTGAAGTGGTAGTGGGCAGGTCACATAGGGCCCCCGACGATCTCGGGAAGTTGCTGGATGCGGGCAACCAACCAACCGATCGTCGTGGAGATCCTTGAGGCATGCTTATATCCAGCAGTGGGTGTCATGTGGCTGAGACGAGAGTCTTTGTGTTACTAAACACAAAGACTCGCGGCAGACGGTGCCATAATTCACTTTTGTAATAGAGATGCGCACGCGGACTGTCAGTAAAATACAATGTAAACTGCAAAAGCCTATTGGTATAGATAAATATACGTATCTAAACAACGCCAACGCGCATCTCTACGTATTTGTGACGTAACCCATAAACAGTGTAAGTGAGAGACGAAGATGACGTGCGCTGTCTCATTCCCACGTTTTATACAGTCTTTGCTTCGAGTTTAGTACGAGTTTGCAAATGTCCAAATGTTGCTATCGCTTTAAAGTTCAATTTTGAAAGATAGGTCTTAATACGATGGAAATAAGATTGAGAATTAAACTCCGATAGTGAGTAAAATGCAAATAATGCTATAATAATAGAAGTTATAGTCAGTGATGACGGTAAACCTGATCATCCTCGAAGTCGCTGAACAATTCCACTTGCAATTGCTGCTTTTCCTCATTTACTCCGGACAATAACAACGGCGAGAACGCGAACGTTCGCAGCAGCTGGTGGAGCTTAGATCTGCAACAAGTTTTATTATACATGTTCATTAATATTTTATTTTATACCTAAAACGGGACAGGAAGAGCTTAGCCTGCAACATTCCTATTGTTAAGTAATGATAAGCCTGAAGGTAGAGTCAAACTTCTCCCGGAATCCTCAACCACTGAGGAACAGGCTATCTTATCTCTATCTGCGAGAACACAACGCTAAAAATTTTGTTGTTATGGCGACAGATTTAGATAAGATGGTGGTAGCTAGCCAGGCGGACTGAGAAGCCCTATCTTCAACCGAATACAAAAAGGTATGTACCCCCCGGGGAATCGAACCCGGGACCTCTGATTCTGATACCACTTTACTTTGGACACATTAATTTGGACTTTTTCAAGGTTTAAATTGCCAGTGTACAGTCAACAGCATGGTACCATTACATTTCAGCCGTTTTAAGTAAAAAGGGGACAGAATATTTTAAACCACGATTATCTAATCGACTTTTGGTGAACTCGGCTTTCAAAAGATTAATTATAAATTAACTATTGATTCTTAAAAGGTGTTCTACTAGAAGAAAATAATAATAATTAAAAAACAAATTAATTAATAATCTTATTTATTTAACACTAATGAAATTGTGCCCTTTAAAATTTTTAAACAATCAGGTACCTTCATGTTTCCGAAGTTAATTTTTTTTAAGTTTTAAGTACCTAATAATAGTAAATAGGTACCTTTATCAAATAGTCGTCAAATAATAATATTTATTATTTGAGTTTTACCCAACGATTAATCAGCTTCATTACTAACATCAAAACAAACATAATTATTTCTTATTAAAATCACAGTAATTGAGATCAACTTTAACATAAAAACATAACAATAAAACCTTATCATTAAACATTTTAATATAAAAGTTATAACAAGAGGAAGAAACACTGGATAACTATTTTTTTAGGGCACGTCAATATTGTACCACCTAATTCAGCATATGTCTAAAGCTGTATATGTCGTAGGAAGATTTGATAAATAGAATTTTCGCGAAAATCCTAGGGATATTGCGAAAACACGGCTAGTTAGATAACGGTGACGACAGTTCTCAATCTTACTGAAAAAAGATCGGTTTTATGCGAAAACACTAAAAGCGTCAGTAACATCTTTCTCTGATTGGCTTGATTTTTGCTTGCTGGCTAACTCTTATTATCATAGGTTCTTAGTTCAACTCTGAAGCACTGAGGTATGGACATATATACCAATCAGAATTTGAGTTGGTCAGCAAGCAACAATCAAGTCAGTGAGACTGAAAGATATTCAATGCTACTAAAACAATTCGTGTCTTCGCAAAAACTCTAGTGTAGTTATTGTGTAATTACCCGTGTTTTCGCAAAATATCTAGGAATTTCGCGAAAATTCGATTTATTAAATTATCCTACGACATATATTTCTACTTCTCTGAAACAGTATAAGATAATTATTGTACCTACACAATAACAGTGAAGTTAACTTTACTGAAAATTATGATTGTACCTTTGCTAAACAGCAAAGACCTTTGTCAAGCATTTTTTTTTCATTACCGTCAGTAAGAGACAGATCTATTGAAAAAGAAATCCTTGGTGGAACAACTAACCTTCAATGAAACGCACGATATAAAATGTCATAAAATCAATAAAACAACATGCTCGAAAATTGCACAAAAACCTTAATAACTAAGTGTTTTTAATCATTTCAGACAACTCATTAAGACTTTTAATTAATGATATCTGTGTTTGCGCAAGGCACGCTTGGTTCCTCGCCAGATTGCGCATGGAACTCGAAAGATGGGAGAGGTTTAGAAGTATTTCTTCCTTTTTCTTATTTTCTGCAGCTTCCTTTTCTTTTTCTTCCATTATACTAGAATTGATAGCTGAAAACGAAACAAAAATGATGTATATTTGTGTCATACTAAATAATGCTTCTATTATTGAAATCATACTGTAAGGGGTATAATTTAAAACTTGCCACCTAGCCTTAACCAACATTGCTCTGCCTACAAACGGCCTGAAACGACGCACTCACACACATAGATAGATGTATACGCGCCGCTACACACTCGCTCGCTACTGTTTTACCTACCAAAAACAGCCCTCTTATTATAACTTTTTAATTTTGCATTTTACAATGCTATTTTTATGTGATAAATATTAAACAAGAAAATATACTAGAAAAAGCAACTAGTCCATGTCGCCCTGACGGGGTTCGAACCCGCATCCTTGGGAGTCCGGCCCAATGCACTAACCAATTATGCTACAGAGACCTATGAGGACACGTAGAATTGTTCTAGTAATTTCACCGTTTCTACGGTGTTGGCCACCGTCGCTTCATCAATGAGAGAAATATCCTCACATTCGAAAGAAACATCTTTACAGATGTTTGACTATCGATTAAGATGAAACGGCCATCTAATTATAACTTTTTAATTTTGATAAATATTAAACAAGAAAATATACTAGAAAAAAGCAACTAGTCTCAGCCCTCTTATTATCTAATTTCAAAATCTATCACAATCCCTTTCAAAGGTATTGTGATTGTGGTTTATGGAATTGTCTAACTTACAGTCGCAATCCCTTTCGGAACGAATGATGTTTTAAATGACACTTCATTTGACACTTCTTCATACAATTGAAATATATTTTCGTCTGTCACTTTGCTTAGACAGTTCAATTTCGTTAATTCAATACCTTTTAGAACGTGTCCCGATCACAATCCCTACCGAATGGTGACAGCCTGAAGTATTTAAATATCTTTCAAATGACGAATTGAAAGGGTTTGCGATAGATTTTAAAATTAGACAATTAGCCCCCTGCATGCGTAGCATGAGCACCTCGACAAAGCTTTCTCGACAGTTTTCTCGCGCGAGCGTATTGTCTATCTCGCTTACACCATACTGATATGAGCGGGACAGACATCGCGAGATAAGCGTCGACAGCGAGTCGCGGCGCGCATGCTACGCTGGCTGGTGAGATCAAGGTTCTAGTCGTGTACCGATAGCAAGCGGCGCTTGCGTTTGTGAGCGCGTCTTATCGGCCGAGTGCAACAACTGTTTACGTTTAGACTGTGCCTCAACTATGCATAGCTTTTACCAATAACCAGTGGGGCTATTACCTAAAAATTAGCAATTATCGCGCGATCGCTGCGGAACGTCAAAACAAAAATGGTATTACGTATGTGATTGCTGGCTAATCGCTCGCTGATGGTTCGTATAGCGGCGTCTCACTGCCTCGCGCACCTACCTAGGCGCGAGATGGAGACGCCGCGTATTGCTATGACGCTAGCTATGTTGCCAACTACAATTTGGTAGCAATAACAGGAACTAAATGAATGCACATTGTAGTTCATCGTTTGTTCGGTAGAGGTCGCACTGTTGATACGTGACGTAAAGCAATTATCGCGCAATTTCTGATGTCGCGTTGCTGTTGCAAAGATAGCAATTATCGCGCAATTTCTGATGTCGCGTTGCTGTTGCAAAGATAAGTAATAGCCCCACAGGCCTATTTTTGTATTATTATGCAAAAATATACTCACTACTATTAGGTTTGTTCTCTCCAATTTCCAATATTAAATATCTATCAATTGGGTGTCCAGTCATGATGTTGTAGACTCTCCACTCATGCTCCTGAAGAGTCACCTTCACTGGCTGTTTGACTGCTTTAGCCCGATGTCTGGCTCTATAAATCTTGCCATACACTTTCATTTTCAATTCCTTCCAGTACTGAAACCAATCAATATTTGTATAAAGGTCAGGGGCTCAGGTTCTTGTGCTCAAATATTTTTATCCTTCATTTTTTTAGTAAAAATGTAACTAAAATCTCTACTACTGTCAAAATCCTTTAGTTTCAATTATCTTTGATAATCCTATAATGTCGAAGATTGCTTTCAGTGAGCTTTTAATACAGTTTTTTGACTCCAAAAAAAGTCAAATTCGCGATGTCGAAGCCATGAGAATCGGCCCCCAGGGGTCAGGGGTACAAGTGCTTAAAACTTGTCAGTTTCTGAATGGCAATCAATGTTTCTTTTACAAACAGCAATAAATAGATGCAGTGATAGCCATTCTTACAAGTGTTAAGTTTCTAATACGGTGGATATTACAAGCTCTTATACTTGCAAGTTCAACAATATATAATTTTCATAATATCTTATCTTACCCCAAAGTCAAAGTCAATGTCCATAAAGAACTAGTGTTTAGGTATCTATAGACAACAGAGATAATACGTAATACTTATTTTTTGTAAATACATACCTACATAATAATGATCATAAATACTTATTCATGCACACAAATATATGTGTCTTGTGTGGAAATGAAAGCCATAACCTCTGAGCAGAAAGTACCTATTAAAATCACTTCCTATTAGAGAAGCCCCCTTACTTATAAACGTGGTGTAAGCTTGGAATTGTTATACAGTGTTATATTTTTTGTCTTATTTGCTTGAGTGATGACATTTTAACCCATCAAAACCATCTTTTGTGTTTTGTTTTTTTTTCCATAGCATAAATAAAATCGACTCCAGGCAATAAATCAGTTTGGAATTTGAATTTACATTCAATCTAAGCTTATAACTGGTTTATAAGTAAGGGGGTAGGATTATAACGTCTGCGCGAGTGGGAATATTGCAAAGGATAGTTATCATAATCCTTATAAAACACCAATTTATGTATAACTGGCCCTTGGGTCAGTGTCTTCTACTTCGAAAACAAACAATAATGTTTGACAACATATATGAAGTGCTCTTAAGTCAGAAAGTGAAAAATGAGACACAATACATATATTTCATTGTTGTGAAGACACAGAACGGGTGATGAAGAGGTGACGCATGCAATTTTAAAGATAAGAGTCACTAAATTATTAGTGTAAATTTAAAACAAATACCAACCTCTTTATATTCTATGCCAGCTCGAGGACGCTCACTATCACTACCAAGAGCGTTAATGTCTCTCGCCAATTCTTTCCATTTGATGTACTCTTCTAACTGATAGTTTTGCGTGGTGCGCCCGAAAGCCAAATGTTTGTTATCTTCAACGAAACTCAGCAAAATACTCAACTGATCCGGCGAAAGCGAAAGTTTACTCGTTACGGCTACCGGGGTCGGCGTCATCTACAAAGCAAAATAGGAGTTTTTAAATAAATAAATAAACTTCTTCTTCTTCTTTCTTAATTAATGGCGAGCTCGCGATTTTTACCAATGTCAAGTAAATATAAGTATTTTGTATTGTAGAGAAATTGTACGGTAGATCGAGTTAAAAATGGAGCCTCACAACACGTATTATTACGAAAAGAACTCGGGTGAATTAAATGGTATCCAATAACCACAATATTATTACAATTATATTTAATATTATTATTTTATTACATTAACTTACCTTTTCCAAGCGAAATCCAGCTGCAAAAAAAACCGCCAACCAACCATTCCATTCAAAAACTTTTTGACAATTTTGACATTGACAGACAGTAGACATCGTAATAACAATTTTTTTTTTGTCGAAAAAGGACAGAAACATACAGCCTAATAAAAATAAAGAATCACAATAAGATCGTCAACTGTCAATAGCTTAAATTTCTCTATTAAAAAAAACCTTACATATCATTTAAAACTTACAGCAAAACGAAGTTGCAGTCACTATTACTAAATTTAGGTTAAAGTTGAGTTGCTAAATTTGAATAAGTTTATAAAAATAAATAAATAATAGATAGTTAAGTAGATAGATAGAAGTTTTATTCATTATCATAAAGTAGACCTAATAAATAAAAAACATAGATACCTGTGTCTGAGCATTGCTGATCTACATGATGATGATACAAGGACACCACCTTTTGCTCTCATTTGAGCACACACCATGAACATACCTAAAATATACAAAAATATTCCTACAGCTTTTAGTCTTAGTAAATTAGAAAGATATTTAATAATACATTTTTACTAAGATATATTAATCAAAAGGCAGTATTACCTAAATCCTTATTAATTTGAGATTCTGGCATTTCCAATATGAGTTTGATCCGATAAGGCTGTGCAGCCATCAACATGTGGCTTTGTTTCGTGAGCTGGACATGTGCTGATGGGAAAGAGCAGACACCCATATTTTCATCACATGATCTGGGCAATGAAAAAGAATTTGGAATTACATTTTGTGTTGAATCCATTAGCAAGCCATTAGCTTTATTTATTATTTGTATGTGACTGATCAAACAATGTAATATCAATATAATTTTAGATAATGTTTATAAAATAAGTTAATGAGTTTCTTTAGACACATGTGACTTCTTTTCATCAAGAGAATTTATTAATTAGATTTTAAAGTTGTTTATTCCACAGTTTAAACAGACTCATATATAAATCAAAAACATTGAGTAATGCAATTGAATTCTACTTACTTAAACTGTAGATGAACCGGTCTCACATGTGTTACATTCGGCATGTATGTGTAATAGAAGACAACATACATAAACACAGAAATCCACAGTATCGCAGTGAGGAATATTGATAACACCCCTACCCTATACAACAACTCTCTGGCACTATTCAAACCTTCGTCTGTCTTCTTTTTATATCCCAAATATTGTCTTGCAACAAAAATTTCTACAGGAGTGCGCACATAGTGTCGGAACAAACGAAAGGGATTTATATATAATAACAGCGACATAATATTACCAGTACTTTGCATATAATCTTTTAATGTTTCGGTGGTTATGAACACTGCAAGAAGAAGCCGGATTAATTTGTGAGCCGGATCTAAGCGATTGGGGGTAGATTATTTTAATAGATAAAGTACGATAGAGATAAGTTTCTCAATGTTTTATTTCTTATCTAATTTAAATTTCCCAATTAGGATTTGAATAATATAAAGAATTATGTTTTTAATAATAATTCAGCAATTCGAAAATTATTAATTGATTACACTTTTTACGTATTCTTTTGTAAATAAATTGTAAATAAACAAATAAAATATCCCTTGCCGTGTGTGGAAAACAACAGTGACTGACATTGACATTTGACCTACCTAGCAAAGAGTATGTAATCACTACTACCTAGTACCTACGTCGTCAGTCATAGAAAGCAGAGAGTAGGTAGGTACAGCAGTGTCCGCCGTTATGTTGGTACCCCTGTAGGGATGTTATGCGATAATAAAGCACCACGTATCATAAACAATGATTTCAATTGAATCATTCAATTCATTGATTCGATTCACCAAAACCGAGACGTATTTGAACGAATTCTAGCGAAATAATAAAAACCTTTGCGAAATTTAATGTTTCGAGTAGAGAAACTAGGACTTCAAATTTAGTTAAGATTCTAAAATAGTTATCAGATTTTCTTAAGTCAAATTATCGAAGTGACAACAATCAATAAGGAAAATATTTTTCTTTCGCCGGAATCCCCGACCATTTGATTACCCCGGTGCATAATAGGTTACAAATCTTTGGTACGAATTCCATAAATATTTACACATTTTTTCTATTTGTTATAATTATACTATAAATTAATATTTATGTTTTTTGTTGCTGAATACTTACAACAGATAAAATATATTTTATTATTTATCATCGCAGTTCAGTCAGCATTGTGTAACGGCCAAAATAGTAAGAAGCCCAACCTTAGGATAATATATCGATAAATATTTGATATAAAAATCATGTTCTTTTACATTTTATCCATTTAACCTTATAAAATAAACAAAACAAACACAATTTTGTTTTATATTGTCAAATTTTTATAGTTTTCTTGATCTCATTCTGCCTCTTATTATTAGTTGAATAATCCTTATAAAATGTACATGACGGAAAAGGTTTGTGATGGTTAAGATGTCCAAAAAAGATAGCTGTCAGAATTCTGTCCAATAAAAAATCAGACTATCTATACATACGCATTACTTGAAAAACAAATATAAGTAAATTATTTTGATTAGAACTTAAACTACTGAGGGGCTATTGCGTAAAAAATCTGGGTTTGGATATGGGCTTCATTTGACAGTTGAAGCTCATAAAATTACCATATATGGTCATTTAACTGTCAAATGAAGCCCATGTCCATATCCATATTTTTTACGCTGGTGTATAATTTTCGACTTTTATTTTTATTGTTATTCTGTTAGTGGTCCGTGTCTGTCAATCATTTACTGGTAATATTTGTGTTTTTCATTGTTTCACCTTCGTCTATCACCAGCAATTTTTAATGTCTCTACTCCACTTCTGGCCTTCTCTATAAATGAATAAGGAAATGGGCCATGACGTGACACACCACGCGGGTCTAATTTGGATTGGAATTTTATAACGGCTAACTGCTTAACGTGCCTTCTAAAGCACGGAGAAACTCGATAAATTTTTTGGTCATCCATTTTGGAGGAATCCGATAAATAATCCCAGGTCGAGCGCGCGGACCACTGCGCCACCGAGCTACTCTTACTTACTCTACTTCTTTAAACCATTTTTTTTTAATTTCGGCCTTTTTTTTGCCAGAAATCGGCCCTATTCAATAAAAATGTTGGCTGTTTCTATTTTAATTTTTAATTTACGTGCTGGCAACACTAGTTGTCAATCAACTGTCATTGTCAAAGTCGCACGTAGTAGTGGTAGGTATTTATTTTCTAAACAAAAATTATAGTGTTTCTTTTCTTTAATTGAATCCATTGTGCAAACGTGTACTTTGATAAAACTCTCTTCAATTCATGATGGGAAAATAATTAAAACGAGAGCTGTACGTATATCAACTAAATTACTACCTATTCGTTATGACTTCTACACTAGAAAACGAAGACCTTGATAATGGGCCTTTGGTTCGTATGGAAGATGTGCAACCAGCAAGAGACAGATCATGTGAGATACTTAGACACGGTTTAATGAAAAATGAACCGTTGGAAGCTTACATTGTTGACCATCTGGACTACGACAATGAGTGCGTGGTAGATGATGATGACTCCAATATTGGAAGTATGGTGTCTATAAAATCAGAGGATGCGATAGAAGGCGACAGTAGCAGCGATTTCGAATATATTGTGCCTGAGAATAAAGCTGCTGAAAGAAAACCGTTAGCGGTAAGCACTTCTTGTAGTAAGTAGTGCCTTGAAATAAAAGTTATCAGTAATATCATAATAGTTAGTTAAAGCTTACTGGCGTGTTGGAATTTTCTGTAAGCCTGCAAGTTTTTTTTAATAAATAAATAAATAAACCAGTATAAGATACAAATTATGGTGTAGTTATATCTAATTATGTACCCATAAAGCAGCAAGAGTTGGGCACATTCACTATCATACTCAATCAATGGTTATTTTATCTTAACATAAAAACTTATTTTCCAGAAAAAAGAGTCAACTCCCAGAACAGATATGAAAACACCACCAGACAGCTGGCCAACTCTTGAGATTCTACCTGGAGGAGTGATAAAAAATTCTGACAAAGCTGATGAAGATCTCAGTTCTATGTATCCGGATGCAGAAAACGAGACAGGGGAAGGCAGCGGTGGGATGATGTATGCGTGTGCAAAGTGCTCGCAGAGCTTCAAATATTTGTTTAATCTTGTAAGGCATGTCAGAGGCCATGAGAAAGAGAAAAAAGTTGAAAAAGTACCAGACTTAACGAAGCTTAGTGAGTATTTGGTTTACTGGTAACTTTATCGTGTTATAACAAAAGGGGTTTGAACTTAATTTGTATGGATACTGGCCTTGTCTAAATACATAGTATGAGATGCAATTTTGAAAATTTTACAAAATGATTTTGTATGATAGTACCTATATAAATTAACAGGGAACACGCAGTGGAACAAAACTTCTTAAGATATATAATGCCCAAAAGTGTCATGTTAGTTAGATAATTAGAGTAAGAAATGCATTATGCCGACCCAAAGTATGACCTTTGTATCTTTAACTCCAATTATCTCATTAACCTGACACTTTAGGGTATTATGTTTCACAAATTTTTTTTTTCATCTTAACATTCCCTATACATTTATAAAAAAAAGAGTTGTGGGGCACGATTTTGTCAAATTTTCATAATGACGGACCGGTGACGAGGCCAAAAGGTTCAATCCCCTTTAAAAGCATGTTACAGAGTATTTTTGATTCATCAAACCTGAACCGGTCACTGATGTCCAGAGAACAATGTAATATCTATTGTGTCTCATAATCCGGGGCCTGAGAGGGTAAATCTACTTTTGATATTTTTTTAAAGAGACCAAAATCAACAATCAATAACACCAAACTCTTTTATAGATCTAATAAGTTTTTAACTCAACATTATTTTATTGTTTATTTCCATATTTTGGAATTAAACATTGTTAGGCAACCATATTGTGGTAATATTTGAGTGGACTCTTATAATAGGGTAAGTTTGTTTTGTTTTTAAATAATATTTTTTCATAATTATAAGTTTTCATATAGATCCCCCAAATTAGAGGATATTGATAAAGACATTAATTGCACAATCTTATTGCCATAATATGGTCTGCTTAAATCCTTTATTTTGGTTGATCTATCAATGCACTATAATTTTAATATATTCATGACACAATTTATTTTACAGCATCACTGGAAAAAGAATTGTTAGAATTAAAGAGAGCCAGTTTAGACTTAAAAATTAATCATAAAAGACGGAAAGTGGAGGTATTAACTAGGTAAGGCTACAAAAAAGTTATTTTTTTTATGACATTTGCACTACGAAAACCGCCGCTATTACGAGCGACGTAAGGGCGCTCTCAAGGTCAAAGTGTAAAGCCGTAGCTGCTGTTGACTGTACCTTAATATCTTCTAGTTTCATTAAATACTCATTTCATTTCTTTATTTCAGGATTGCTGAAGCAGCTGCCAAAATAGAAAATGTAAATGATTTATTGTGATGAATAAATGTTGTCCATTAAAACTGGCTTTCTTAATTTCTTTTATGGAACAAATAATTAGATTTAATAATATTATAATAATAATTAAGGCCGGCTTCACCACCAACAGATATGCTGGATAGCTTATCCGACAGATAATAGATAATTTGTCAACTGTCTAATTATCTGCCAGCCCCCTAGCATGAACACCGCTATATAGCGCAATATGATGTGGCGCATAATGCTGTCTTGCTTTACCCCGCTAACACGTAAGCGGGACGAGCGACACGTTACCGAGCTACGATAGTCGATAAAAGCTGCTAAGAGCAGCTACAGATAAGCCATCTAACTTATCCAAGAAGTTGCCCTTTAGTAACTTTTTGTGATTCTGTTAATTGACACTTGAGCAATTCTTATTTTGTGGTGGATTTTACGGTTTTCCATACAATACTATCAAATGGATGAATTGCCTCGTATGAATTAAATTTAATTCCTTTTGTGAATTACGAGAAAAGTGCCATTTTACTAATTTAATCATCATAATCTGAATTGTAATAAGAATCTAACTATAATTGTAAAATGGGTGCTTTTTAGCCCCCCAGAACTTATGTGTCGGTGCCGGTGGTGACACCGGCCCTTAAACTAACAGATTTTTATTTATTACTAGCGTCCGGCGCGGTTTCACCCGCGTAGATCCCGTTCCCGTGGGAATATCGGGATTGTAGCCATTTGTTACTCTGATGTATAAGCTATGTTACTGTAAAGTTTTATCTAAATCCGTTCAGAAGTTTTTTCATGAAAGAGTAGCAAACATACATCCATCCATCCGAACATCATCCTCTCAAACTTTCGAATTTATAATACTAGCGCGTGGTTCCCGTAAGAATATCGGGATAAAAAGTATCCTTTGTTTTAATCCAGGCTATCTTCTATCTCTGTGCCACACATCCAAATCTACTCAGTAGTTTTAGCGTTAAAAACTAAAACAAACAAGTAGTTGGATAGGACAATATTATAACTTCAGAGTTTTTTTTACAGAAACCAATAAAGTGGTCAAGAAATACATCTATCTGACAAAAATCACAGATACACCTACAAACAAGAAGACTGTATCAACACAGACTTTCAAAAAGAAAGTACCAAAGAAAACTAAATCATAGCTGAAAGACAATAGAGACCAAAATCGCACACTTTAGTTTATCTCCTAAAAGTAGTTAGAGAAGTACCTAATAAAAACCTAACACCCATTTGCACTAAATTTAAGACTATTCTTAACTTTCTTAATCTTAATAAAAACGTAAAAACTTAACTTTCTTAAACTTTTAAATGACGTTCTTAAAATCCACTTCTTAACTTACGCGTCCAATATCGAGCGCCTAAAGCTTCATGCCGGCGCTACACATTGGACAACATTGTGGCCAATGCAACGTACATTACCTCCTTGGTAAGAACTATTAAAACATTATTTGCTACAAAACCAGTACAGTATGATGAATAGGCTATTTGACAATGCGAAAAATAAAGTGTCAATTATTGTTATCAGTATAAATTATGAGTTTAAAAACGGTTTTTTATTAACGTAAGTTGAAAATAATTATAAATTTATTTAAAAATCCGTAAATAAAAATGCATTTTTTTAAACCTTTTGACACGTGGCACAAAACGCTCCTGATTCGTCGAGTTTATAATGACGTCACCTGCTTGTAAACATCGTTTGACTACGTATGTAGATGATATGCAGAATACAGGCAAGTGACGTCACCGAACCCATTGCAGCGCCATATTGTCAAAGTAGCGTTTTGGCGCGCTATTTAAATATTGAATTTTTAATTTGATATTTTTCAGCAAATATGTACCAGAATTAAAAAAAAACAACTTTTACTGGGTTCCTTAAACTCCACTACATAATATAAAATGGATTTTCAAAACCTGTCAAATAGCCTATTGGCTACAATGTTGGCCAATGTGTAGCGCCGGCATCAGCTATTCTTAAGTTTACTGCAAATGGGTGTGTCTAATTCCCATTTGCACTAAACTTCAGTGGATTTTAAGAACGTCATATGGTTAGTGCAAAGCAATATTTTATTAAGATTAAGAAAGTTAAGAATAGCCCTAGGCGATCTTAAGTTTAGTGCAATTGGGTGTAAGCTCCATAATATGGAATAGGCACAAGCTCCATAACAAATATGGAACAGCCACTGCATGTCACGTGGCTGTCAATACAAATTATTTTAGCTATCTTTTTTAATTGTTTTAATTACTAAAATTGAGTAAACAATTAGGAGTCACTAAGTTCTGTTTAAACTAGTTTTACAAGAAAACTTAGCTGCAAACAGTGCCTTTTACATTAAAAAAATTAACAAGATAGTTTATTTTACAGATTTGGAGATGTAGAGATTTTTATTTGATGATAAGGTTCTAACATTTAAAGATACTTGACTGGATATAAATTATATTTTCTAAAAAAAAATGCGTGAGTTGCTATTTGCATGGTCAAAGTAAACAATATGAAGCTGTAAATTATTAGATATCGTATTATTATTTTGTAGTTGATTTTTTTAAAGATATTGATCTATCGGATTCTGTCTACATAAAAAGAGCTCATGAAAATTGTATCATCTGCTATATATATAGGTACCACCCTATGTCTATGTCTAAGGCAGTTTGTAGAATTCGCCGTTTTACAAAATGCCTAGTCAGATTGTAAACTCATACAAAATCCGCTTAGCTAATTGTATTGTTATGATTCCTAATTTGGTTTAGAAGAGCACGAACTCGCCTCATTATGTTTTACAATCTGTCTAGGCATTTTGTTACACGACGAATCATACAATCCGCCTTCGACACTTCTACAGGGTGGTCCAAGCATGGTGGATTTTTTTTTTATAGATAGTTGCCCAGCAGCCTATTATATATCCACCAAGCTTGGACCATCCTGTATAATTGGTATAATATAAATAAGGGACGACTGCGCAGCTAACTTCAATATAATAACGAAAAAACGATTGATACTTATGCATTATTGATAAGCATACTAACCACTACTGTTATCATGCTATTGTTAAGGAAAATAAACTGTTTTTCAGTAGACATAAAGTCGACTATTGAATTTAAGAGTAATGCACTCTGGTGATTCTGGGTTGACGCACAAAGGTGTCACAGATGCATGTAATCTCCATCATATCAATAGAAATATTGTTTCTTATTGTATTACTGATAAACATACGTATATATAACGGTTCGAAATATTGTCCGGTGAGGTAAGAATAAGAGGTTCTTGCTATGCAATATAGCACCAACTTTTTTGATACAGAGAGGGCATACAGGCCGTTCACCGTTAGATGTGTACTGTATATTATTTTAAAATATTCAAGTAAAACTTTTTAACTTGTGGTGGGTACATACAAGTTTATTATAATGGGGGGTAAAAGGTATATTGTTGGCAGCATCGTAGGCAATGCTGCCAATTCCCAAGGCAGGGAGCATCTTATGATGAACGGTCTGTAGTGTGAACTTCCTATGTCCAAATGTTACCGTCGCGTACGAGTAAATATTTGACATATACATCTTAATGAAATGGGCTAAGGTAGATAATTAAACTCTATTCGTTAACTTCCGAGTTAATTGAGAAAACTCACACTACGCATTCTATTCCGCCATTTTTTAAGCAGGCAACGTAGTTACAATAAATTATAATAATAGCATTTTAAACGGCGTCATGTTAAGGCCTTATCGGGCACCTACACTACGCTCCAAACACATTATCAATATTAGAGACAGAGGCTAAAAATCTAAAAATAAATATTTTTCGATGCACTCTTATAATTTTATGGAACTTTCTATAGAGTATTAGTTGGTAAGAAATTAGAGATTTTATGTTTTACACTTTAGGTCTCAGTAGAATAAATCAATCTAGCCAAAATGTGTTTTTAAGTTTGAAAAATGTGTGATGGTTGATTATATTTAAAGTTTTTATGAAATACATGTAATGTAGATGTAATTTAATTTTGTTTACTAATATGTTTGAACTTAAGAAATTGAAAAGTGCAAAATTGAACCATTTTACTTTTTCATAAGGATTGTTTTTCGATAAAAATATATTACTTACTGCCAAAGAAAGTCTCTTCAGATAATAAAAGAAGTCTTATGGAAAATAAAGTCCGATTTTGCACAGAATATCATGAAATATTGAGTCCAATGCGAACTAAGTGATAGCTTGGACAATTATTTGTTATAACTTATAAGTTGATGCATATCATCATGATGTGGCGCATCTATTGAATATATATAAAGTGGTGTCACTTATCCAATATCATGTCCAATGTACATTTGATTTGATCAAAAAAATTGGATGACATCATCAAATGTATTGAATGGGATTCTATTGTATAGGTATAGGTCAGTTAACGAAAGCTGGCAAGCACAACACATTTAAACGTAGTGTCTGTGAATAAGCGCGCGGCGAGACGTTGCACTACATACTCATCAAGAATAGTCCGCCTGTCTTTGGCGCGCGGTCAAACTTACAAGTATGAAGGTAACACTTATTGTTTTGCTTTTGCTATTATAGAGTAAACTTTTTGATTTTATCTATTCGTTTTTTAGGGTTCCGAACCTCAAAAGAAAAAAACGGAACCCTTATAGGATCGCTTTGTTGTGCGTCTGACTTCTTTTATCTCGAGAACGTGTGAACGTATCAAGATGAAATTGAAACCATATATTGAAGTCTCTGATGATGGTGTAAAAAAAATCAAACTTGTAAATTAACGTTAAGAAAAGATAGTCGTAATTTAAGTCGTAAAAAAAAAGTATTTTTCGACACTCCAGGGAATCAAAATTCATAGGGTAGGTACCCGTTGACCTAGAACTATGAAATTTATCAAGTGATATTGTCTTTTACTACAAATACAGGAAAAAAACTAAAAACGATATTGTGTAATAAAATCATAACAATTACTTTTGAAAACTTAATTTTGGGAAAAACTCGGGAATGCGAAGAGGTATCGAGTTGAAATTAATACCATATATTCAGCTCAACAATTTCTTTAAGCTGTGAAAAAAACAAACTTCTAAATTAACATAAAAAAGGTAGGGTCATTTATGCCGCAAAAACTTATAGTTCGACACTTTTTAAGGGAATCTAAATTCATAGGGCACTTCCCGTTAACGTTGAACTATGAAATTTGGCAAGTAATATCGTCTTAATTCTTATAATACAAGTATCTACAGGAAAAATCTAAAGACTATCTTTGTAAATTAATCATAAAAAATCTAGTCGTTAGTTTTGGAAACCGAATTTCTGGAAAAAATCGGCAAAAACTGCGAGACTAGATTCCTGAACTTACTTCCTAAAAATTTTGTGCGTAACCCTCGGTGGGCGAGTCCGACTCGCAAATGTCCGGGTTTTTTTAATTGTACTAGTGTGTAGTAGTAATAACGCGCCAGCTTTCGGTAACCGACCTATACCTACCTAAAACATTTTAGGTAATTCAATGTCATTGAATAAAATTCAGGACCCACACTACATGCTTGAGGGAGTGCAAACTCCCTTCATCTTCTTAATATTTTATATATTTGAAGGAAGAATTTAGTTTTGTTGCTAGTGGCTTACATAAATATATCTAAAACGTTTTTATTTAAAGGGGCCACTATTGTTGTTAGTCAATTAATAGAGTTCTAAATAATATAATCGTTGTAAATTATAGTTACGTTTTTTTATATAAAAAGAAATATGAAATGTTTATCTATTTATTTTTCCTTTCAACAGACTCAACAATTATCTCAATTACGAATAGAATTATAACACAATCAACACAATTTAATTATTGCTAATTTAATAAGAAATAATAATAGTTAAATCAGTCTTTTCAGTTCATCCAATTCTTTCTTCTTTACTTGCAACTTTTCTTCATCTAATACTTTTGTCCATTCAGGTACATTGTATAGATATTGCTTACTACAATACTTGATTTCCAATTGAGCTATCCGGTCTTCCAATTTCTTTATTTTCTTCTGTAACTTTTGCTTAGCTTGCAATATCGTGTTTTTAACATCTGTTCCTATGATTTCCACACTAACTTTAGTATGCTTATCTAAGAGACCAGAAACGCAGTCCTTTAAAACGTCGCTATCAAAAGTTAAAAAGTTACACCTGGTTAAATTTAAAACAATGTTCTCATTAGATTTTAAGTCTCTTATGAGAGTTTCGTCTGTAGTCGACACTTGAATAGTTGGTCTGAGTTTGTTTGAGATGCCGTAAAAACCTTTTAACTCTCTGACAAGATTTACTGTACTTAAAAATTTCCCAACTTGCGTTTCCACATCGTTATTTTTCCAATGTTCGAAGTCTGCAGTCTTTGGGAGATCAAAACAAGATTTTTTACTGTCTTCAAAATCTACTATAACATTTCTTTCGAATGCTGGTATCTTTGGTATAACTTCCTCTGCTAAATATATCATAAATGGAGATAAACATCTTAAGGCAGTATTCAGAACGGCTGATAGTGTGTGCGCGTGAGCATACCCTAATTTGATATTTTCGCCTTCAAAACTAGGTTTCGTCACTTCTAAGTAGACATCACAAAACTCATTGTATATCAAAGTTCTGATTGCTTTGGTAGCTAAATGGAAATTATACGAATCCATAGCCAAATTGAATTGTTCCACCATATCAGCTAGTCTACTTAGAATCCATTTGTCGAAATATGTAAGATCTTCTTGGGTGATTATCTCATCCGTGACCTTTAATTTTGCATACGACAAATGAATGTATTTAATGCTCTGCCAAATCTTGTTGCAAAAAAGTTTATTGGCGTGACACATGTCTACATCAAAGCTAACAAAATGGGACTTTATGTCTTGAGACAAAAGAGTAAATCTTAATGCATCCACACCACACTGAGGTATTCCTTTTGTATGGCCGAAGGTTGTTTTGTGATACGCTAGAGCTTTTTTCATTTCATCTTTACTTAAAACACAATCTTTGTGCAACTGTTCAGTCTTTTCTTTAAGTTTTTCCATAGAAATACCATTGATCACATCAATAGGATCGATAACATTTCCTCTACTTTTAGACATCTTTCTCCCTTTACTATCGCAAATAATTCCGTGTAATAAAACGTTGTAAAAGGGAATCTTACCCGTCAACTCTGTTCCGAGAATTACCATCCGGTGTACCCAAAATCCCAAGATATCATGACCAGTCGCCATTAGATCTAGAGGGTAGAACTCTTTGTAATCCTCATTATAATAATGATCTGGCCATCCCAATGCTGCGAAAGGATATATTCCTGATGAAAACCAAGTATCCAAGACATCCGTATCCCTCTCTGCTTTTATATCATCTGGAAACGTCCTGAGGTATTTAGAAGCCTTTGCTTTGGCCAGCTTTTCATCTTTCGCTGCGATCCAAATGATATTCTTGTCAGCAGTGCACTTAAAAGCGGGTATGCGATGCCCCCACCAAAGCTGTCGTGATATACACCAGTCTCTATCGTCATTCGTCCAATTTTCCCAATTCTTCACGAACTTTGCTGGTTCAATGTTAAGTTTCTTCGATCTGACGAGTTCTGCTGCCTTCTTATTCATTTGCGAGCAAGACAGGAACCACTGTTCTTTTGGCAAATACTCAATAATATCCCCTGTACGACTACATATTGGCAAAGTCATTTCATGAGGTACAACACTTTTAAGGAGGCCTTGACTTTCCAAATCTGTAACTATAGTTTCTCTACAGTCATATTTCTTTAAGTTGTCATAAGTAACGGTATTTTGTATAAGTCCATTCTCTCCTATTACTTGTAGTAATGGCAGATGATGTTTTTTAGCGACGGTATAATCCACTTTGCTGTGGGCTGGAGTTATTTTAACAGCACCTGAGCCAAATTTCATATCTACAAACTCATCAGCTATAATAGGTATTGTGGTATTCCTGAAAGGGTGTATTGCTCTCTTACCAATTAAATGTAAATACCTGAAAAAAAAGGATATTATTATGAGATTGTACGCAAAGTTCAAACCTTGTGTTCAAGCTTTATAATCTTTAAAGTACTCTAAAAACCTTCAAAATTTTCTCCTACCTTTGATCTTCTGGATGAACAGCAATACCAGTGTCACCCAGCATGGTTTCCGGCATGGTTGTAGATACAATAATCTCTTCAGTGCTATCAAATATTTTGTAAGCAAAGCTGTAGAGCTGGCCAAACTTAACGGTCCTCTCATAGCCAGGAACGGGTATATCAGTTGGACCATTTATTGTAATATTTTCTACCTCAATATCGGAGACTGTTGATTTTAGTTTGTTACACCAATTCACTAAGGCTTTCTTTCTGTATATTAGACCTTTTTCAAATAGCTGTATAAAGGCTGTGTTGACGGCGTGCGTGTGCTTCGGGTCCATAGTGAACATTTGCCGAGACCAATCTAATGAGCATCCTAGTATCTTTAATTGTTCATAAATAGTATTGCCATGTTTTACTTTCCATTTCCAAACTTCATTGATGAATTTCTCTCGTCCAATGGTGGTACGGTCCATGTTATTTTTACTTTGCAGATATTTTTCCACCACTCCCTGAAGAGGAATATCTCAAATTAATTGCAAAAATACAGTCACTGGATTAAAACAGTGCCAGCCACAGAACAGAAAAAACAGTAGAAGTAGCATGAGACGGGTCTCTCATAGAAAACCTGCGTACCCTGGGCGTAGCCAACTCACACAAGTGTAAAATAGCATCTTCGTTGTGATTGGTTAAAAAAACGCATTCCGAGTTGAACTCTTATGCTGTACAATTATAGTTCATAATTAAATAACAGCGTGAATGTGCCAAGAAGTGCATCTATTCTGCGCAAGGTAGCGCTACAGACATGCTGCTAATAGCTTTGCTTTTGCCATGTTAATTACGCTATTCCACACTAGATGGCGCTTTATAGAAACAAGCTTACTGATTATTAGGGTTGGACACAATTAAGTATATCGATACGTCGATCAAAACCTAAGCACGAGTTTCGGCAAATAAATTGGCACTAGCGTGGCCAGCGAGGCATTAGATTCGCTGTAACTACAAAAACTAGTGATTGCTCATCTTCTGTCTTTCCGCACGTGGGTCTTAATAATTGCCGGTATCGTTATTAAGATTTGAAAACAAGAAATTAAAATGATTTTTATAACGTTATATTTTACTAACAGGGTGATATACCTAAACTCAATACACCGTTACACGTTACACACACAAATCATGCATAACGCTGTAACGCAAGATTACAATATACAATAAATATAGCAGCTACATTTTGTAATCTTGATTTATGTGTAATAATAATATAATATAATAATATATATTTGCATACAATCACACTGATTATCTAGCCCACGTTAAGTTTCATGAAGAACTTGTGTTTTGGATACTAGATAACGGATAAACATACTTAAAATACATATTAAACAATCACACATCACATCATCAGCCTGTGGACGTCCACTGCTGGACAAAGGCCTCTCCTAGCTTACACCTACTGTGGCGTTCATAGAAGGCTATTAGCCTACTGCTACCACGCTGGCCAGACGGGTTGGTAGAGGGTTTGTTTCAAGTTTTCCTTCTCTCCCACAGGTGCTCAATGTGTCGAGCCTCTTAGTCGACTTTTACGACATCCCTGCTATGTAAGAGAGCGGTGACACTTGTATTCTTAGGCCGTCACCACACGGCAAAACAATATATATTAAACAATAATACAATTTAATTAGTTATTTATTTTATATTTTTATCTTCAAAGCATATTTAGGAAAATGAAACGTGGAAAACGTTTTAAAAATATTATAATGTTTGATATTATATTAGTACTAATAACCATCAAATTATATTAATCATTGGTAAAACAAAAAAATATCGGTCATGTACCCGATTACGTTACGAGATCACCTGTAATTCTGGTACCTTAGCGGACGGACGGCCGAGTTTGGTAAAAGATATTAAAGTACAACCAAATGTCGCTATGCTTTTTAAAAAGCAACAAATGCAATTTTACCTTATGGCAAACGGTTTTCATAAATCAAAACCCTTTCATAAATCAAAGAATTTGAAATCCATGTCCATATTAAAATTAGACGTTGTTTTTGTATTATTTGTATCAATGTTAATTCACAATTTGCAAAATGGAAATGCCTATTAGAAATCGGTCGCAAATTATCTGAATCTATACTTATCGATATCTGTAGTCTATACGATAGTAAGGCGCATCACTAATTGAATAGCAAATCGCCAATCAATTTAGTGATGCACCTGAGCATACAACGAGAATCCCCGGGAATTAACTGGTACCGGTATCATCGTATCGGAGAATTGGTATATACTCTCGGTTCTCAATAATAGTAAAAAACCATTCAAATTAATGTGTTAAATTTATGATTCTTTAATTGATGCATTTTTCAATGCTATTTTTATACTTTTGATAAATTTCATATAGAAAAATATTGGAAAAAAACAACTCGGCCACAAGTGAATTCGCAGATGGGACTCTACCCACGAACTATGGAAATCCGGTCCAATGCTCTAACCACTGAGCTACCGAGACTTGCGAACCACCATCGAAATTCTCAAATAATTAAAAATGGCAGTGGTGGCGACCCTGCCAATTTTATTTACAGTCACGCCCATTATTTGTAAGATAATGGATAATTTTAACATGGTTTGAAATTAACGCCTTATTGGCAAACTTTCATCATATCAACTTCTCGACTGGTTTGTGTGTCTGGATATCGAACTTCTTGAGGTTAGTCAATTTGAGTTCTCATTGCTATTCAGGTTCAGTACTCTTTGTTGACTATTTCTGCTACATACTCAAATTAACGATCTGCTAATTCATGGTATTTTCTTCTAATACAGACATTTAGCTTGTAAGATTAAAAAGCTTTGCATTACTGGCAAAGGTGAGAAAGTACTTCACGCTTGAATATTTGCTCAAACACAAGCTCGATTACATGCTTAATCGAGCTTGTGTTTATTAAGCATGGAGTCTCACTTTTGAGGTGGTTTCCCAATACAACCTTTACACGCTTCAGTTAAAGAGGACGGTTCACATTTCGGTCAGTGTGCAGCTGAAATAGTTAATCTCATCCCCATCACCTACTCTCAAAAAGTTATGGATATCTCAAAGACACGCGCTCAGCATTTATTAGCTTGAGTGAAACTTATTTATCGGAGTCTGTGTTTTGGTATATCCAGGCTAGTGCGATCATCGTAGATCGCATCACCGCTTATCTACATGGTATCAGTGCAGTAACCGCTGTTTGCGTCATATTATACTGAACTGAGATCAGTAATGGCATCACATAGCATGTGTTGCTAATAACAAAATTAAATATTATTCTATTATAATCTTACCATCAGGCGAGGTAAAGGTCAAACGCTGACCTATCTATTACAAAATGATGCGACTTTGAACTTTGTAACATGTAAAATCTAACTTTGTGATTCCTACTTATTTCTTGATAATACTTGTTTTCATAAAGTTTTCATATAACCACTCATTCTAAATAGCTCAATATAACAAAAGTAGATTATTTTTCAATAGAGGTTTCTCAGTACCGAGTACCGGTTTTCCCGAGTCCATCACCCTACAGTACCGGTACCGAAAAAAACTTGGAACCGACCGACGACCACGGTTATGTATCAGCGATAAGGCGCATCACTAATTGAGTGGCGACCAAGAACAACGAAAAGCATGCTTTCAGTAGTTCGGATTATGCTTAGAAACTTCTAGAAACGGTAAACTGTACATTGAAATATACACCTTAAGGACGTAGACGGAAGATTGGATTCAGATTGTTTATTTTTAAAAATATTACAATTTATCTTTTTTGTGAAAATAAGTGAAAATAACAGAAAATATGATTTACCGATGATATGTTATGCCTCCTTTAGACTAATTAGTCTCTCGGCTATAATTTTTTCACTTCAAAACTGCACAGTATGGCATTTTTCTAATTTTTCTCTATATTATTCCGCGTGGAGGTTACGATCGCGACTGAGTAAGCAAAACGACGATGTACTTGAACATAGGCAAACCTTTGCTCATGTGGGGCTACGCGGGTACCGCCCACTTGCGACTTCTACTGTTTTTTCTGTTCTGTGGTGCCAGCTTTACTATTACCAGCGCCCTAGGGCGAGATTAAGCGCATCTAAAAATCAGCTCATACAAAAACATTTTGTCATTATAGGTAACGACTACTTGCCAAAACGTAATTTATACTACCCAATCTTCGAAAAAAATTATGGGAGCACACTTGAACTATGTTCAATCAGTGGGCTTAGGGTGAGTTTGCAAATTTCCAAACGTTACTATCGCGTGAGAGTAGATTTTGACAGATAGCCTTAATGCAATGTGAATAAGGTTGAAAATTAAACTCAATTCGCAAACTGCGGCGTAAGCGAGTAAGGTATGAAAACTCACACTAAGCACTCGGTTTTTTTTTTTATTAAAACCTACATAAAAATCTATAATTATGGCGCAGCCAACTGGTTAAATCATTTTTGTCAATCAGCCGTTGACTTGGAGGGCTAGCCCGCTAATTAAACGCCGGCACTCAATTGAATACCTAGGCCGATCGTTGATTGAACCAGCATCACATAACGTTTCAACTAGTTGGCTTATTATTAGTCTACCCAGGTCGGCCGCTGCAAACAAAACACGTGCCGATGGGGTTATGGCTCCGATAACACCTGCGAGTGTGGTACCTCCCCACAGACTATGGCACACCTTTTGTCTTGCCCTGCGTGTCCATCAACCTGCGCACGCGAAGACCTATAGCGCTACCGATAATGCGGTCAATGTCGCGCAATACTGGTCTCACAAAATCTGAACAAAAAAAATTATTGACACGATAATAATAATTATTATAAGTTAGCCCATTAAAGATGGCGGACGTAAAATCAGGCATGTCAGGTAATTTAAATTGAGTTGAATTTTTTGCCACTGCGACGCTGCTGGTAGTCACGAAAACAAATAATTATGGCGTCAAATAGCTCGCTACATCTGGAAATTTTAAGAACCTTTTTTTTCGTTTTAACCTAACTTAAAGTGATATATTATGATCAATATTAATATATTAAAAATGTGCCTGATATTACACCGCCGCCGTACGGCCAGAAGTTTTCACGAACAGTTTGAATCTAAAATTACATCAAATGAGACTGCTAAATATGACGTTCAGCCAAGCCGTTAAACGTTTCATTCAACGACTTGGCTAGTTGTCCCTTAGCCATTTCATTGAATCCCGGCGTTTAATTAACGGGCGAGCCCTCCAATGATTGACTGATTTAACCGGTTGGCTGCGTCATATACATGGCTTTTTTAAACAATATTCATTTTTTTTAAGTTCGACAGAATCGGTAAGGGAACAACTTGCTCCTAGAAATATGGGTCGAAATAGGACACAATTTTTTTTTGACTTTCCATATAAATGGCTGGATCAGTCTGATTTGTATGAAGAGTCAAAAAAAATTGTCATTATATCAAGCCAAGTTTCTAGGAAAAAGTTGTTCACTTAGGTACAGATTCTAATTCGAACAAAAAAATGTTTAAACCTGTACCTCTACACCAAAATACAAGAGCAATGTTCAATAATCAGCAATAGCTCTTCATCCGGCTTCAGGGCCTGGTCACATAGCTAAGAGGACTCAAAATTATCAGACCGCCCATGAAAATGGACTTCATCCAGCATGAAGATTGGCCATCCTCTAGCCCAGATTTAAATCTGCTTGATAATGAAATAAGACCCTATTTTAGAGGAGTCCTGCGCTACCACCACACCCAAAATTGAAGCCTCTCAATGCATCCTTCATTACAGCAGATGCTCAAATCTACATGGACGGGGCATGTATTACTATAGATATGATGAATCAATTTTGAGACCCTCAGAAACATTAATAAGTAAAGATTTTATTAGAACAGTAGCATAAACAAACCTGTGTGGCAATCCCTGCATGGTCAGTACCAGGAAGCCATAGAACATTGAAGCCCAAACATCTTTTTCTTCTAACAATAACATCTTGTATGGTACAACCTAATGCATGGCCTATAAATGAAAAAGTTTGATTAAGTTTATTAAACTAAATCAAGTTTATTACAGTCTTGTCAAGTGTAAAAAGTTTAATGAAAACTGAATACATTTGAATACATATTTAATAATATTGATAGAACAAAACATTGTGAATATGAATTCTGAAAATATACTCAGAGGCACATCTAGTGAAACCGGCCACCATGCATGTTGCAAAGCGAGCATGTTTATATTTTCATATAAACATGCTCGCTTTGCAACTGTATAGATTTATTTTTTTCATATTTGTTATTTTCTAACATGCGATCGGTCCTTAAACCATAAGCTGTTGTTGTGGTCTTATTAGTGGTGTGTAGGCATGCCTTTCCAATGTCAAGCTGCCTTCATGTTTTGCACTTCATGTTAGTATGTACTGTATACATAAAAATGAAAAATATATTTCTTCAAAAATCTTTATGCTAATGTTTATTTATTTACTAGGAAAGCTTACATAGGATTAAATTCTAAATGGTATATATTTATACCTATTTCTAGTATAGATTAGGTTAAGCATTCGACAGTCCAATTAGTACTTTGGAAGAGTAGTACCGAAACCATTGCATTTGGCCATAGAGGCAGAACAATGAATGCTTCATCCCATTCCATTCAATGTTATGTGGCAACAACATAATGCTTTGCTTAAACAAAGGTATGGCAATGGGAAGAGATTTTTAAAACTATTCAAAGTGCTATTTGGACAGTCAAACACTTAGCATAAACATAAGCATACAGATCTTGACAGAAATATTTTACCTTTTTATATATAAAATTGCAAAGTGAGCATGTTTGTATGAAAATAACGGGGTGGCTGGTTAGATTTGCAATGGCACATCACATCTAACCAGCCACCCAGTGTATTTGCTGCTAATTACTTTGCTAAAGGTAGTAAATTAATAACAAATAATTAAAGGAAATATTGAAAAAAATATTCCTTAAAATATACAAATAATTGTCTAATTTAAAATCTTTCACAATCCCTTTCAGAGGTATTCAATAAATTTTTTGTTGTAGATGGCTGCGTCTCTTTAAGTGACGATTCTGCCAATGTCCGAGTTAAAAGAGACAATGTGCATGTTGAGCTAGATTGACCGGTTTTAATAAGAGTAGTACAGTTCTGATGGCCGTTTTTAACTATCCATGAGAATCTGTAACAAAGGGTCAGGGTACACATTTACACAACACAAGACATCACAAAATTAATACATAATATTTAGATAAAGGACGCAAAAAAAAACAGGGAGACACAAATTAACTTAATATATTTTAATACCCAGTACCTACAATGGTATGTTATTTTGTTTTATAAATTTGCACAAAACATATATAAGGGGGGTATGTACTTGGGATAGTAGATAATTTATATTTATAGGGCGGCATACACTTTTATTCAACATATTATAAAGAGGGGTGGAAATATTCGGGCAATGAAAAAATATATGTTCTAAAGTCCCTTCATCCAATCCACATTCACAAAGAGAGCTGTCCTTGACTCTTATTTTAGCCAAAAACACGGAGGTACACACATGGCCCAGCCTTAAACGACATAAAGTAGACGTGATTTTTTTGGGAATATTTTTGTGCCGGAAGAACCAGGGTTTGGGTGGAATATCAGGTTGTAACCCACCATAGTGTTTACCTTTTGACAGAATGGATCTTTTATATAGATTAGTCCAGGTCTCCCATCATTTTAGATTTAGTCCTACCTCGCAAGTCGCGGGCGTAACATTGATTATGGTAATCAATCCCAGCCGTTATGGCAGATTTAGCGCACATGTCCGCAACCTCGTTGCCCTCTATGCCCTTGTGACCTGGAATCCACGCCAGAACCACTTCAATATTTAATTTGGAACATTCCAATAGAGCTTCTTTTATTTTTAAGATTATGTTAAAATTGTGTCTAGAGTTAAATGGGGGTTTGGCAATTTCCTGAAGGCAGCTAAGACAATCGGAAAAAAATATAGATTTATTTAAGCTGTGGGACTTGACATATAAAACGGCTTCGAGAATTGCTAGGGCTTCTCCCGTATTAACGGTGAGTAAAGAGGAGCACTTATAACTTAAGATGATCCTGTACTTGGGCAGCCAAGCTGCTATACCTACGTTTCCATCATCTTCCACTTTTGAAGCATCTGTATATAGATGGTACCAGTCTTGCTAATCCTTATTTAACATAGTTTGGAAAGTGTTATTTGCATCCGGGATGTTCTTTGATATGCCAAAATCTAACTTAATGTGAGGCTGAAAAATTAGTGCCTCATAAGGTGCTTCAAAGAGGGCATTTTTAGATAATTTCAAAACTGGGAATGAGAGGGAGGACATATCTTTATAACTTTTGACTAAAGGGGGTGTTTCTTTATGCCTCCAATATGGAGATGAATCTACTGATCTGCTTAATTTTTTAATTTTATCTAGGAGGGGATGGTTTGAGTACTGTGAGATATTTAGGAAATATCGATCGCACATTATCTGCCGTCTGAGATTCAGAGGGGGTTCCAGACATTCCACTTGGAGGGTGTTTATTGGAGATGATCGCATAGCACCTACAATAATTCGAAGACATTTCGACTGAATTAAGGTAAGTTTTTTAAGGGCAGATTTGTTGCATGGTTCTAGGATAAAGCTTCCATAGTCGAAGTGGGAAGCTTTTGACTTTTTGGGTGAGGCCCCCAATGGACGCCTGATAGTGACCTGAGTATATTAACGTTTTTCTCAGCTTTCAATTGGTTGCCCATTTAGGGATATATCAGGGCACGGGATCGACCTTTTACGAGTGAAGACGACGGTTTTAGATTTTCCCGGGGAAAGAGATAAGCCATGATCAGATAGCCAGTTATCCAAATAGTATAAGGCGGAATTCATACTAGATTTAGCTTCTTCAAGATCCTTGGACGAAACATACAGAGCTATGTCATCTGCGTATTGCAATATGTTGCAGAAGCTAGTGACAGTTCTATCAAGGTCATATGTATAAAGATTATATAACAGAGGACTTAAAACAGAGCCTTGTGGGAGTCCTTTCCAAACTGTTCTGGGGGACTCTAATTCTCCATTGACACGTACGTTAACTGTTCTAGCCATGAAAAAGTTGCATACAAGATTTACCAACCTCACAGGTAAACTCAGTTGTTGCAGTTTCTGCCTGAGAATAGGGAGTTAAAAATAGCATTGTAAAATGCATAATTAAAAAGTTATAAGTAGATGGCAGTTTCATCTTAATCGATAGTCAAACATCTGTAAAGATGTTTCTTTCGAATGCGAGGATATATTTCTCTCATTGATGAAACGACGGTGGCCAACACCGTAGAAAGGTGAATATACTAGAAAGATTCGATGTGTCCTCATAGGTCTCTGTAGCATAATTGGTTAGTGCATTGGGCCGGAATCCCAAGGATGCGGGTTCGAATCCCGTCAGGGCGACATGAGACAAGTTGCTTTTTTCTAATATATTTACTTGATAAAAAATTATCACATAAAAATAGCATTGTAAAATGCATAATTAAAAAGTTATAAGTAGATGGCAGTTTCATCTTAATCGATAGTCAAACATCTGTAAAGATGTTTCTTTCGAATGCGAGGATATATTTCTCTCATTGATGAAACGACGGTGGCCAACACCGTAGAAAGGTGAATATACTAGAAAGATTCGATGTGTCCTCATAGGTCTCTGTAGCATAATTGGTTAGTGCATTGGGCCGGAATCCCAAGGATGCGGGTTCGAATCCCGTCAGGGCGACATGAGACAAGTTGCTTTTTTCTAATATATTTACTTGATTAAAAATTATCACATAAAAATAGCATTGTAAAATGCATAATTAAAAAGTTATAAGTAGATGGCAGTTTCATCTTAATCGATAGTCAAACATCTGTAAAGATGTTTCTTTCGAATGCGAGGATATATTTCTCTCATTGATGAAACGACGGTGGCCAACACCGTAGAAAGGTGAATATACTAGAAATATTCGATGTGTCCTCATAGGTCTCTGTAGCATAATTGGTTAGTGCATTGGGCCGGAATCCCAAGGATGCGGGTTCGAATCCCGTCAGGGCGACATGAGACAAGTTGCTTTTTTCTAATATATTATTGTAAATGTCTAACAGTATCTTCTTGGCTCTTTCGGAACAATGGCTTAGAAAGGAATATGGAATTCCATCAATAGGAGGAGCAAGTTTACCACAGAAATCTGGAAGCCAAGTGTTAGTCTCGTTGGAAGAGGGACAGGACGGGTCTGCTGATCTGCGGAATGAGTTGATCTTCCTCCACACAGCAGAGGCGGGAGTACGAGGACATAGCGATTCACAGAAGTTATGCCAACCAATTGCCTTTTTCTTGGACAGAACTCGTTTTGATTTTGCTGTTGTCTTCTGGCAATTAAGATATTTTGGGATAGAGCTCGGGTCTTCTAAGAACTCTAGTTCAGCTTTATTGCGCGACTTAATTTCCGCAGTGCATTCTGCATCCCACCAGGCAGGAGAAGAAATACATTTGCGAGCAGAGTTCTTTATTGGGATAGCCTCATCAGCCGCTTCCGTGACAATGGAAACAAATAAATTATACATTTCTATATACTTGTCTGCACATATGGAATTAAACCTATCTAATTTGGAATCAACACTGGCTGCAAAAATTTCCCAATCAGCTTTTTTGGTTTTATATTTAAGAAGCGGTGTTACGTCAGCTTTCAGTTGGACTGGATAATCCAGTGAAGCTAAGATGGGGAAGTGATCGCTACCGTGTGTGAGAGATAAAGTTTTCCAGGTTATACGGGAAAGAAGATCAGGAGAAGCCAAGGTTAAATCAACACAGCTTTTTCTTTGACCAGGTGCAACTTTCCGTGTTTCAGAGCCGTCATTGCAGACATAAAGGTTAAGGTCATCAATTGATTCTATTAGAGACACAGAATTAGTACAGCTGTCTCCAGAACCCCAGAGTGGGTGGTGACAGTTAAAATCACCAAGAATCAATTTGCGACCTTGTATCAAGGATAGTATGTTATTTAGTTCTAAAATTATATCGGGGCTTGGATGGGGAATATATACTGAGATAAATGAGATATTCATGGCTTTTACGGCGACTATTTGTAAGTCTTGGGAGTGGGTAGGTAAGTCTATTTTTGAGTATGGAATATTTCGGCTGTCTAATATGGCACAGCCACCTTTTGAGTCATCTCTGTCGTCGCGGATACATGCATGGCCTGGTACCCTGAAAGAGGATCCAGGCCTAAGCCATGTCTCCGAGACAGCAAAGACAACAGGTTTATATTTGTTTAAAAGGTACTGTAATTTTGCTTTCTTATGTCTAATGCTCATGCAGTTCCATTGCATTAGCTTGGCCATTTTTATTGAGAGAGAAGATAAATGCTTCCAGTAGGGACATGACATGGGGCGGTATTGCATCACTGAACCTCTCAAGCATATTTACCATTGTGGAGACCATCAGTTTAATGAGGTTATCATTTGGGGAGGGGGACTGAGAATGTTGGTGCGGGAACGATATGCCACAGCCATTAGGCATTGAAGAGGAGGGTGTGCATATAATTTCCTGATATTCTGCATCATAGTGATGAGGAGTTTGTGGTTGTGGAGACTTTGCTTTGATGATGGGCTTTTTATAGGAGCGGGAAGGAGTGGGTGGTATTTTAGAAGGACTTGGGTTTGGTGTGTAAGGTTGGGGAGATGAGAGGTATGCAGGAGTGAAGCTTGTTTTTTCTGAGTAAGTTGGGCGAGATGGGCGAAAACGTTGAGAGGCATCTGAAAAGCTAATGTTTTCTTCAGACATAACCAGCTTTATGGCTTTTTGCCTTGAGTGTTCCGGGCAGTTGGGATCAGTTGCTTTGTGGTTTCCTCTACAAAGTAAACATGTAGCTTCGTTATCGGGCACAACACAGGATGCACCAGAATGATTTTCACTCAATGTTTGATTATAGACACTTACCTTGACAAAACAATGTTAGTAACACTTAATCACAGCACAAGGACAAAACAAATGGACGAAACGCAGTAAATAAATTGAAGTATTTGAGAAATTCAAGCGAGCATGTGTGTCAATCAACACCGGAACAAGCAGAATCATTCAGAGGTATTGTGATTGTGATATTTTCGTCTGTCATATTGCTTAGACAGTTCAATTTCGTTTAATCCATACCTTTTAAAACGCGTCCCGATCACAATCCCTTTCAAATGTCAAACAGTGACGGCCTGAATATCTTTCAATTTACGAATTGAAAGGGATTGCGATAGATTTTTAATTAGACAATTACCCCCAGAATTGAAAGGTAAACATAATAATAATATAGAAAATGAGGTTAGTTTACTTTTACACATTTGAAAATGAAATTATGACACGTACCTAAATGAAGCTTTCCCGTAACATTTGGAGGAGGAAGCACCATGCTATAGGGAGTTTTGTCACTGGGAATCTCTGCCCTAAACAATTCTTTTTGCTCCCACTTTGCATATTTGTTATTCTCCACATTTTCCGGCTTATAAGCGGGCGCTGATAAATTTTCTGTGATTCTAATACGAGTAGAGCTACAAAGAAAACGTTTAATTTTTTTTACCTGTGTTACTGAATAATTTTGATAACGTGCTAACATATTTTCATTATTTTGTAATGTAAAATAAAATTCACAACTTTTTGTGGTAAACAAGTAAACAATAGATTTCGTTCCATTCCGTTACACATAATTTGACATTGACATTTACTTTGTATAGGAGTAATATTGTTCTGTGGATAGAATATACAATCTAAGTGCGATTCATTTCATGATTAGGGCAGGGCTTGTAACCGGTTTGAAAAATACCGGTTAATTGAGGTTTTTGATCAAGGTTTTTACAAAAACAGCTTTCGACGTATTCGGAATGAGAGCGCTTCCAAAACCTAAATAAACCGGTTTAATCCAAACTGCGAAATGTTCCTTACACTGGCGAGCCGATCAGGCTAATAGCGACCTTCCGTGGGTAGACATAAGCTCGCATGTCGATTTACCACTCGCTTGGCTGGCAGAGTGAGAGAGAGCATTGCTATTTCAGGCAATGAGGAATTTTCCAAGGTACGTTCTTTTAAAATCTCATAGATGGCGCTGTCCATCTCCTGTAACTTTAACTAAATTATTTACTTACGGGCTGCATGTGCATAGCCCTTTGTTCTGTTCTGACAGAAAAAAAGAGAAAAGCTACAACATTGCTTCTTGTTTGTTGTGATCAGGGTTGCCAGATTGGGCGATATGTCGTATTTTGGGCTACCTAGCGACCGAAATTGCGACCAGTTTTACGTTTTTTGCGATGGTCGCAATTTGCGCTAGTTGGACAATTTTTTTCGCGATTTTTGGGCTACTTGACTTCACTGGTAACAACAAAATTATAAAAGACAGTTAATTGAAAGTTGTTGCGTTTCTTTATTAGTAATATAGGGAGCCCAAGCGGGGATTTCGGGATTTACTAAAGCGCGGCAGATTAATATACAGGGGGAAAACTTGTACCCGGTTAAGTACCTCCACCAAATATGAGGCCGCCCGTCGAGGATATAGGATTAGATAAGTAAGAAAAAAATGATCATCAGAAATTCTCGAGCGCGTCAGATTAAGGTAGAGTGAGTTAATTACATGCTAAAAAGTGTATATTCCACTAATTTGACTATTTGAGAGTGTCAGTGTCAAGAAATGGGTGGGCTACAAAGTTGTAAGAAAAACGTCATCTCGACATTATCGAGCGTGGCTAATTTATTTTTAATTTTGAAGAAAATAATTCAAGGATAATGAAAAATATGGTGGCCATCACCGTAGAAAGGTGAATATACTAGAAAAATTCGACGTGTCCTCATAGGTCTCTGTAGCATTATTGCTTAGTGCATTGGGCCGGATTCCCAAGATGCAGGTTCGAATCCCGCCAGGGCGACATGAGATTAGTTGCTTTTTTCTAGTATATTTTCTTGTTTAATATTTGCTCAAAGAGTATGAAGATGTAGTCGTAAAACCGGATATTCTTGTGGATACTCCAGAATCAGGTAATTAAATATACACGTTATTCATAAAAAAAACTTAAATATTTTAATGATTTTTTTTATTATTTTCTTATAAATACAAGTATTCTACATAAAAAAAATACACTCTTTTATTTGTATTATTAATTTAATTAATTAAGTTCAATGATTTATTATTATTATTTTTTTCAGATAAGGCGAAACCCTCTAGATAATCGTCAGATTATGAGACAGCACAGCACATCGAAATCGTCAGATTATTGAATGAGAGCTTTTTAGGTTCACTTAACATCCCCTTAGAAATACTGACGCGCTCGATTTTTTTTTTCATTTTCAACCCTTACGTACGTCCACACGCATCATGCAATAGATCAGATTAACATACGTATATTATTAAAAATACGTAGGACATTGATGCTATCAATATCTGACGCGCTCGAGTATGTCCATGCAACAGTATTTTTTTACATATTTGAAAATCTAAAGCCGCTCTCCCCCACCGATGAATATGGTAATACATTAAATAGATTTTGTTTCTTCGTATCATCTAGGCTTTGCAACCCAATAGGTCACTATGACGCTCGAGTAAAGTAAATCCCTATTTAGCATCGTTTACTATAAGCTCGCACTCAAAATATTGATTATAAGTTATATAATTTTCTGACTGCTAAATTTTTATTTAATAAAGACTAGTGTTCACCGGTCATAAAACTATTCAATTAAATTATTATTATCAATAAACATCAACTTTAAAAAGCTATTTGGTCAGCACCTAAAATAAGGGAAGTTTGTGATCATTGTTTCTGCGCGATTTTGGGCTACCTGAGGATCGTTTTTCTGCGACATACCGATCTGGCCATCTGGCAACACTGGCACCATATATAAATTCTATGTAGACTAGTAATGTCATGTTCAATGTCATTTCTCTATGGCATGGTCATTTCGCTGAATTCGTTAATATTTTTTTCGGTGCGTTGGTTGATCCTTTTGAATATTTAAAAAAGTAAAAAATAAGCATGTTATGCACAAATGTGCAATGTACATGACATGCATATTTTTACTTTTTATTGTTTTTGTCTTAGCAAAGGTCAAAGGAGATGGACAGCGCCATCTATGAGATTTTAAAAAATTTTACCTTGTAAAATTCCTCATTAGCGAGCTTATGACTCTGAATGAGCAGAAGGTCACTTTTCGCTTTACCACTCGCACGCTTGCGTTGGCCCGTTCTGCGTAGGTACTTATAAAGAACAGAAAAAATCGCTTAATTGATTCATAACCCTTTTAATTTTGCTCTTTCATGATACTGTTTTTTTTTAAGTTTCAATAGAGTCAAACCTTAATGACACGGTTTCTTTGTACTCGCGGCTGTACCGGTTGGAAAATTAACTACTAACCGGATAAACAAGCCCTGGGTTAAGGTGGTATTCCACATAAGCCATATACTATACTATTGAATCTGTTTTTGATCCAAATCCACATTTATTTATTTATTGAAATAAGCGAAATAAAAAAGGTCATATCAAATCAAATATTGGACAAAGATATGAACTTGAACAAAATAATGGAAAAGTAGAATATCAACCTTATTAATTTAATCTTAAGTTTGATCCAAAAACACAGATTAATAATGCTATGTTGGTACTCATGATCATATTTAAAAAAGGCGCGAACATTTCAAAGTAGAGAATAAGATCTCATCTCACATATATCTTATCTACCTACCTCCCTCGCGATAGCACAATACTCGGTTAAAGTCTCGGTAGCTCAGCGGTTAGAGCATTGGACCGGATTTCCAAAGGTCGCTGGTTCGATTCCAGCCTGAGAATTCACTTGTGGCCGAGTTAATTTTTTCCAATATTTTTCTATTTAAAATTTACCATAAGCACAATACTGTAAAGCCTGACGTGCTGTTAACTGTACAAGGATATTATAGGCCGCGCTCACTTTGGACACGAATTGTTCCTGTTCGTACGTATACGTATTGGTCTTGGTATGTACGAAAAGAGTGTGCACACCGATTTGCTTTTCTCCATCAAATAGGTAAGTAGAGTTCCAGTGATATCGTTTTACGCACTAACGTATTTTAAAATCTCAACAAGTTTCGATTGTTTTCAGACGTCAGAACTAGCAGAACTACAAGTACGTATACATACGACCTCCGCTAGGAGTAATTGTGTTCTGTGCGTACGACTCGCACCCAGTAAATGTATAATTACTTTATTCTTTGGTAAGTGCGCTTCCATAGTACTTGCTAGGTTGGGATCGTTCGTGCGTGTTAATATATATGGGTTCGTACGAGTAAAATTCGACCGAAAAACGCATCCAAAGTGAGCACGGCCTTACTATTTTGTGTACCAACGTACGTACTGTCAACAGCAACTACTTACGTCTTTAAAGTTGAGTTTATTGGAGTTAACGGAGTTTGAATTTGAGTGTTGTAAAGCTCTAGCTGTTGTTGACTGTACAAGGATAAACAAGTCAATAACTGGGATATGACTCATTAAATAGCTATAATGAACCTGTGTTACGGTTATCAGAACTTCTTTAGGATCCTGTCTTTTATGGTCCTGCGAGTTAGTAGGAATTTAAAAAATGCTTTATAGAAACCATGAAGTTAATCTCCTTTCATGGCTTTAAGGCGGAAAATAAAGCGTTTGGTTTAGATAAAATTGAGGAAAAGTTTTAACAATTTTATTGTTCAGTTAGCTGTCAATATAATATGAACAACTCCATTTAAAAAACTAAAGATTACAAACTTGAGATAAATAAAATGACGACACTTCTTCATAAAGAGGTACAAAAAATTACAATAAAAACCTGCAATTATTCATGCCACCAATTCCATGGGTTTTATTATTATAATTATTCAGATACAGATGCGCCATCATTGTAATTCCAAGCATGAATAGGGAAATACATTTGGAGTAAGGTTTTATAAATATCTACATCAATAGGCATAAAGGTGCAGAATATAATTCTCTCCATGTCTTCATTAGCTTCTAGGAACTTTCTAGCTGTTCTGAGAGCGATGTGAGCGGCCAACCGGTTAGGGAAACCATAGATGCCAGTGCCAATACAGGGAAAAGCGATAGACTTGATGCGGTATTCCTGGTGGTAGGAGAGACTCTTCTCGTAACACGACTGTAGGACTTTAGATGAGCCATCTTGAGGACCTACTGTGTGGACCACATCTGAAAACCATTAACAGCTATGTATTATATAAGTAGTTAACTAGTAACCATGGTTCACCAAAAATACAAATGTTCTCAACTGTATGGGGATACCTAGACCTACATCACCATCATGAGATTATCGGACAATTTATTTTTAGATGATTGTGGATTGATATATTAACTGGAATAGTAGGTATGGTATGTGTTCATCATCATCATGTTATTTGAACTGTTTTTGCAATGTAAACTTATTAAAAATACATTAGTTTGTATGTAGGGTTTTGTGTGTTGCAAAGATGACTTACATTTAGCAGGCAAGTTGTAGCTACCAGTGACCTTAGCATCACCAGTAGAACAGCCATTTAAAGAGTTACACTCTTCCTGAAAACAAAATACCCATAAGTAATTAACCATTACGGTAATGCATTGTGCTACTGGGTGTATTTTACCAACTTAATGTCCGGTCCCCATACAACAAGATTTACAACAATCCTACATCAATTATTTTTTTCTTTTCCTAATAGTCACCTAAACTACTAAAAGTAATTTATAATAAAAAATGTAGCTGTTATTTTATGACTCAATGGACATTGAATAAAACATTTCCATTCCAAGAGCTTTGGTTTTCTCATGTATAACTGGTTTTGCGTGATTCAGATCAGATAGGTGTGAATCATTGAACAGGAAAGTTGTAATAATGCAAACCTGAAGCAATGGACCCGCGGCACGATGTATGGCGCCATCTACACCCCCACCTGCCATCAATCTCGAGTTCGCTGCATTTACAATGGCATCAATCTGTGAAAGATACAAATAGGACAAGAAAAATCATTTATTTAGCAAATTAAAGGAAAAAATATATATTTTTTCCTAAAAAGTCCATTGATTCTGAGAGGGGTTTATGGGGAACGAACAATATCTTATTTTTGATCTACAATGCACCATTTCAGAGATATATCGAAAGTTTCTGGAATCCCGGAATTTAAATGAAGAATATATATTTTAAGAAGCCACTTATAATTTCCTAGTCTAAAACAAAATTTTGGTAAATATGCATCCGATTATCCGATCACTGAATATTATAAATGAAATGATAATACATATAATAAAAACATTATTAAAACTATACATATTATAGAATACCTCAAGCTTGGTGATATCTCCTTGAAAAATTGAAACTTTATCAGCCAACTCTCTATCTTTGCTTGAATCCAATTTGATCTTCTTAAATTCATTAAGGTCATCCAAGGTGTGCTTGTAACTCTCAATATCCTTGTTTTTTATTACAAACTTAGACCAGGGGTCAACTTTATCTAATATAATAAAATCACTTGCTCTATATATCTTCCTTTTCTCTTCCAATGGCATGTTTATGATTTTGTTTTTCTCTATTTTCCACTTTGTTTGGGTAGTCATTTTAACTAATGAATATAAACGTAGTTGGGTGAAAAAACAACTATTTATAATCAATTTGCCTCTTAAAGTTATCAGCTGAACCGGCGATATCATTTCTTTTTACAACAAACAAACCTTATATAGCTGACATTCTGTCAACTTCGTGACAACTGACAACCAAATCTGTCATCTGTCTGTCAACGTCAGCTGTTTACACCATATACTTTTTTTTTCAATGGCTTGTTTGTACGATTTGTACACTTGCCATGCCAACATCAAGTTAAAAAAACTCCTTACATTACTATACTCATATGGGCGCGTTTCATTCATTTAATATACCCTTTATTGTTAGGTTGGTACCCATGTATGTCAAGAAGGCTGTTGTTGAAGAAGAATGTGTTAGATATAAACATCATATCAAAAACATTTTTCTTTCACTGCTTTCTTTGTTTGAGCATGATTTTATCACAAAATCCATAACCTAAAATATCTGCATCGAATTCTAATACTAAATTAACTTAACCTTTTGACAGAAATCGACAGGGGTACCAACCTAACGGAAAAGGGAATTTACGATGAAACGTACATAGAGTATAATGCGTTTCATTTCATCGCTTATTTTATTCCCTTTGTAATTCTCTAGAGAGTCAGATAACGCTACACAAAGTTTTGCTTCAAGTAAACGTAGGGAAGATCGCTTTACGCTTTGCCTTGCCATTCGCGCACTCGCGTTGTCCCGTTGTGTTTAGGTACATAAAAAGAGCCGAAAAAATCTCTGAATGAACAGTGCGCGCCAAAACATAAGATGTACGTAATGGAATATCTATTGTGTCTCATAGCCCGGGGTCTAAAAGGTGAAAAAGGCTTTTTATATAAAGTATTTTTTTTTCAAAATTCATAAATATATTATGATAACACTATTAAATTATATTTTGAACTTCTTTTTTACTGTTTTTTTTTTAAATTATTATTATTTACTAAGACTGGTCGTTATTCGTGTAAGGACAATAAATTCTACAATTATCTGCCAATCTTAAGTATTTTTACCTAATTATAGTTTTAAGTTAGTTATAAGTAATTAGTTATGAGTAATTTTTTAAATTTGTACATACTTTTATTGAATCGGGTAAACCATTATACAGTTGTGCCCCTTCATAGCTTATAATTTTTTACCGTAATTTAGTGTCCTAGGTACAGGAAGATGTAATTTATTTTTATTTCTTAAATTATGTGTGTATTGTCTTTGGGTAAATGTTATATCAGTTTGTATTATGCCAGAGATTTTTTTTTATCAATATACATGAAATAAATCTGTATAATGTATTTATATCGAAAATGTTTGTGTTTTTATATGTTAAGTTTGCATAAAAACTCCTTGTCAAATAGTTTAAAAATTTAGAACAGAAGGAAAAAGAAAATAGACTTTGACTGTTATGTCATTAACTGTCTGTAAAGAGAAATATGACTGTGTTTTTCCGTTTTGATCATATATATATATTGTGTGGACTGAGTGTGTGAATTTGTATTTAAGCCACCTTCTGCTATCTTCAAATACCACTGTGCAACCTATGTTGAAATAAACCCAACGGTTATTCGGCCCGCAAGATGGAAAATATTTCCACAAAAGTGACAATTGGATTTCTAGAAGGAAAATCAAATTGATCTACATGGAAATACAAAATATCAATTGCCCTGCGAGGAACAGCAGATGTAATGGAAGTGGTAGAAGGTAGACTAAGTAAGCCAGTTCTTGGACAAGGGGCAGGTTATAAGAAAGCCGACTGTTGTGCTCTGTTAATCCTTACCACGAATATGACAGAAGAGACGCTTAAGAAAGTGATGAGATTCGAAACTGCACGAGAGGTTTGGTTAGAACTGCATAGATTGTTTTACACCTAGACCCAAGAAAGATCCGTGAACCTTTTTTAGCCTGTATCGAGGCATTACAAGTTTATTTTTATTTCTCGTATTAACATTGTGCACATCACTATGTTTGGTATATTTTGGTATATTTTTGCGACGAACAAAAATTATACAGTTCAAAATAAATTGACATGCAGCTGTTAATATACCTATCACTTTGAACTTATCCCTAAGAGATGTTTTAGACCCTAGCTGATAAATGGCTCTTATTGCTCGTTTTTGTAAAATGAATATAGTGTTTATATCAGGCTGCTGTCCCCCACAAAAGAATACCATAAGACATGATGCTATGGAAATAACTAAAATATACAATCCTAGCAGTTTCAACATCTGTTAACTGTCTAATTTTTCTAATAGCATATGCAGCCGAGCCAAGTCTACCAGCTAATGCCGCGATATGTGGGGCCCATTGGAGTTTAGTGTCTAGAGTTACACCCAAGAAAACAGTTGAATCGACTAAATCTAATTTTTCTTTTTTAATTTCAACATCTATTGGCAGGACTTTTACATTAGGCAAAGAAAATAGGATACATTTGGTTTTCCTTGCATTAAGTTGTAAGTTATTTGCATCAAACCAAGTAAGAATTTGAGAGAGTGCCATGTTTACATCGTCAAAATGAGTTTGATTTCTGTCAATGTTAAAAATAAGGGAAGTATCATCCGCAAACAAGACAATCTCACAAAACTTCTCTGCGAAGAATGGTAAATCATTTATGTAAATTAAAAATAGGAACGGACCTAAGATAGAGCCTTGAGGCACGCCCATCTTTACAAGACAGCCGGACGATTTTACGCCATTAATATCAACGGTTTGTGTCCTCGAACTGAGATACGACAGTAACAACTTTTCAGCATTGTCCTTTACACCGTAGTGGTTAAGCTTCAACAGCAGCGTCTGATTATCTACGCAATCGAAAGCTTTGGATAAGTCGCAAAAAATGCCTAGAGCATTCTGCGACCCCTCCCAGGCCTTAAAGACGTGCTTTAATAGCGCGACCCCAGCATCAGTTGTAGACCGACCCTTTGTAAAACCAAATTGTTTATTATGCAAGAGATGATTCATATTAATCCTTAATACTTTGTACCCTTTCCAGGTTAGTGCCGCACAGCGAGTAGTTAAAAGTAGAGGGACAAGTTTTTTTGGTAAAGGTAATACACTTACATTTGTTAAGGTTAAGACTGAGTTTATTATCGCTGCAGTAGGTGGTCAATCTGTTAAGATCATCTTGGAACTTGTAATGATCATTGGTCAAAACGGAAAAAGCCAAAACTATAAAAAAAAAATTAAAAAAAAACTTTCTAGCTCTGGCAAGTATATTTACAAGTCAATGCTGGCAAGTGACCGATCTGAGTGACAGAAAAGGATAGGGCGACGGAAAAAGGCATAGAGATACAACAGAACTATTACAAGTCAATGGAAAAAGGCAATAGCATGCTGTCAGATATGTTCCAAACCCTTAAGCTGTTCTGTGATCCCGACTGCATTTGCAGTATTTAAAACCCAACAATCCCAATTGGGCCAGGGTGGTGGGTCATATATGGCACATCCGCCAGTCCCACTGGAAAATTAAAATGACTGGTTTTGATGCTTGCTGTTGTTGATATTTGCTGATATAAATAAATATATATAGGATAATACATTATGATATATATATATATTTTAATATTCTAAATTGATGTAATTACTAAAAATAACTATTAACTATACATTTAAAATGAGGTCTGGGCTGGAAAGAACTGGAGGCTGCTGTGCAGCTTAAGATCATACATGGTGTAGCCCATAGTTATTGTACTGAGTCTGAAATTAAATTTGTTAAAAATAGGTTCTTTATGGATGCTGGCCATAAAGAACGAGTGTTCTACAAAAGAATGCACATGCGCCAGCTATCAATGCTTGTTGGAACAATGTTAACAAAAAACAACGATGGCAGCTCTTGTTTCAGTTTTCATACGGTGAAGATGTAAAATCAGTTTGTTGTTATAGTTTATAGAGTTTTTCCCATATAAACAATAAAATCAGTATGCCAAAGCCTGCCTAGTGTTTCAATAAAATTCCAACTAGTTTTTTTTTATAATAACTTACCTATCAGCAATAGGAGAGTCTTTCAATGCCAGCATAGGGATATAACGAGGATAGAGAGGATGGACTTCTTCCATCTCCACTCGGAAAGTACTGTCCATCAGGGCAGACACCTTAAGGACATATCGAACCTGCAGAAAAAGCATGTATGTACATCAACCACAGAGTATCATGAAAAATGCATATTATGGTGATGGTGACTGGTGCTTATTATCTCCCACTCTTTAAAGGTAAATATAGCTGTATAATGTTACATCATTGAAGCTTGGCTCGAATCCAAATAAGAGAACAAACTTATTTTCCAATATGCTTTCATCTCTTCCCCCTCCTCTTTTGGTCCTAGGTGATTTTAACATCCACCACACATCCTGGGGATGTCACTCCTGTGACTACTTATCCTCCTCTTTTCTTGACATCTGCGATAACTTCAATCTTTGTGTGCTCAATGATGGTTCCCCAACGCGAAGGGTATATCCATCGCAAAATACAAAGAGCGCCGTAGATTTAAGCTTATGCTCCCCTGACCTCGCCCCCGGAATCACCTGGACTGTGCTTCCCACGACCCTTGGTAGCGACCACTACCCAATTGTCATTTTAACACCCGACAACCGCCTTGATCGCTCCGACGCCACCCCAAACGCCCCGCGCCCCCGCTTCAGATTCAATACGTCCAAGGCTGACTGGTCTGTATATAGCCGTACATTAGATCAGTCTATCCAACAACTCCCCGAAGTCACTTCAGAGAATTTCCTCGTGGTATACAAAGATTTTAAAAATAGCATATTAACATCAGCTGAGAAGTGCCTACCAATTAAAAACATACACAGAGGAAAACCTTCATCGCCACCTTGGTGGGACCGGGATAGTACGTCGGTATGTGAAGCGCGAAAGGAGGCTGAAGGGGAGTACTCCATGTCGATGACTGAGAAGAACTTTATAAAATACCAATCGGTCGCTGCTAAAGCAGTGAGAATCCTCACGGAAAAGAAGCGTATGGACTGGCGCCGGTTCTGTGAATCTCTGACCCCGACATCCCATCTTTCTCTAGTATGGAAGAATATAAGAAAATTCCGTTCCTCGGTTTCATATAACGACAACGTCACCAAAAATGACCCCACTGCTTGGTTGGACTCATTTCAGAACAAACTTGCCCCTCCTTCAGTACCATCTGAAAGTGAGGCGACGTTGAGTATGTTAACAGTATCTCCTCGTTTTTCCGAATTTGATTCTCCATTCACTCAGGACGAACTGAACACAGCACTGGACGGTCTCAAAGACTCTTCTCCGGGTATAGATGGGATCCCCTATTCATTTATAGTCAACAGCAGCCCCTCAACCAAACAATTCTTCCTTAGTTTGCTCAATCACATCTTCTTAAGTGGCGTTCCTCCTGAGGAATGGAAAACCCAAATAATTATTCCCATCCTTAAGCCTGGAAAACTCAGCAATGATCCCAATGGATATAGACCCATTGCCCTTTCATGTACGACTAATAAATTGCTGGAGCACCTTATCAAAAACCGTCTCGAGTGGATTGTAGAAAGTAGGGGCGTTCTTGCCAAAAGTCAGTACGGATTCCGCAAAGGCATGAGTACGATGGACAGTCTTAGTGTCTTCACAACTGATATCTGGATAGGCCTGTCCAAACAAGAGTACGTGACGGGAGTCTTTCTGGATGTATCATCGGCATATGATAATGTTCTGCTTCCAGTACTCAGGCAGAAAATGCTCAATCTGAGTATTCCTGTGAGGCTAACAAATATGATTTTTAATCTTCTCTCGTCACGCTCTATTCAAGTTTGCCTTAATAACTCGCTATACCTAGCAAGATCAGTTTGGAGGGGTCTTCCCCAGGGATCAGTTCTGAGTCCTTTACTGTACAGTCTGTACACTTACGACCTCGAGCTGTCACTGAATCCGTTCTGTAATGTCTTACAGTACGCCGACGATTTGGCTTTATATACATCATGCAGCGATCCCGAACACGCTTCTTCCCTACTTAACACAGCATTGGATTATCTTCATGACTGGCTATCTGAACACGGTCTCTCCCTTTCAGTTAAAAAAAGTAGCATGGTTGTCTTCAGTCGGGCACGAAACACACCTACCATGCCTGTAAAATACGATAATCAAGACATCCCCCTCAAAAACCAGGCGAAATTCCTTGGAATGGTTTTGGATTCCAAAATGAGTGGATACCAGCATACTTCTCATGTATCTATTTATTTATTTATTTGTTATAGGTACACTTACAGATTAAAGTCATTACAAAACTTATAATCTATGCTAATTATATGAGCCAAGACTTTAATCCAATAATAGCGTACACAGCATGCACAATTATTTGAAACTTATGCGAACCAAAACAATAATAATTGGATTACAAAACTAACTTTTTCTTTTTTTTTTTTTTTACTTTCAATCTATACAATTTCAATTTAAGATGTTTCTGCTTCAAGAAGCTCGGACACAGTTTTCTTATAAAGCGAGAATTTGTTATTAAAGACATCAAGATGTCTATTACCACGGCTTATTTCATTATATGTACGACACATTCTAACGACAGGGTTGTAATAAGATGTATTATTTTTGTACACCTGAATCGAAAAAGAATTCGGGCAACGTGACAGGTGCCTGGTGTTAAGCTCAACCGAAGACAGCAAATCTACTGAATCGATAGTCGAGTGTAAAATTTTATGTAAGCAAAGTAGATCATATCTTTTCCGGCGAGTATGTAACGGGATCATGCCAAACTTAGACAATCTGTCACTGTAACTACGTAATGACCTCTTTACATTGTACCTCCGAGACAAGTGTTTTACACAGCATCTTTGGACCCTTTCTATATCATCTACATGAACTTTATAATAGGGGGACCAAATCGGACAGCAATATTCCAAACCACTTCTTATTAAGCTACCGAAAAGGAACAACAAGCTGCTAGGCTTCTTGAAACCTTTTGTTGATCTAACAATAAATCCTAAGAGTCAATTGGCCCTCTTCGTGATATGCGAATAATGAGGACGAAAGCTTAATTGTTCGTCAAAAAGCACACCCAAATCCTTAACAATATCTTTTCTATTTAATACCTTATCCTGCAGACGATATTCGGTTATTATTTTATTTTTCTTTCTTGTAAAAGAGATAACACAACACTTACTCACGTTTAGGTACATCCGGTTGGACAAGCACCAGTCAGAGATAACCCTAAGGTCGTGTTGAAGTGCTATGCGCTGCTCCGTATTTTTGACATCAGTAAAAATTTTGATATCATCGGCGTACAAGAGAGAGGGACAGGATAAACGACAAATTAAGTCGTTTATAAAAACAATAAATAAAAGTGGGCCGAGATGCGATCCTTGCGGAACACCTGATGTGGTCCCGATTGGAGACGATGAATAACCCTTCACAGTTACAAGTTGAGTTCGGTTACTCAGGTACGAAATAACCCACCGAAGCAGACATCCGTGTATTCCATAATGTTGAAGCTTGACAGCAAGTAAAGAATGGTCGACCTTATCAAATGCCTTGCTAAAATCTAGATAAACAGCATCAACTTGACCGCCTGAAGCGAATACTTTACAAAGGTAATTTTTGAATTCTAAAAGATTGCTTAAAGTCGATCTCTTTTTTACAAAGCCATGCTGTCTATCTGAAACAAACTTAATCAGGTGATAATAAAGAGCCTCATATGTTAAGGATTCAAATACCTTTGGCATACAAGATAAAATACTTATAGGCTGATAGTTGCGACACAAACCCCGATCTCCAGACTTATATATCGGTATTATATGAGCCACCTTCCAACGTGTCGGAAAAACTCCTGAGGATAGGGATTTATTAAAAATTATAGCAAGAGGGACAGAAAGCTCCTCACAACAATGCTTTAAAAACTTTGGGGGGATTTCATCAGGTCCAGGACCCTTTCGTATGTCTAAGTGTTTCAGTTTCGATAGAACATCACAAGGACTAATGTGAATCCTATGCAACGACAGGTTACTAGCTGGAGGCAAATTGGTTAACTCACAAGGTTGGACGATTGAAGGTGAGTCGTAAACTGACCCAAAATATTTAGAGAAAAGCTCGCAAATATCTGTACCTTCGGAGCAAGTTTCATTATCGTAGGTCATAGTGCAGGGTAAGGTGGAGCAGCCCTGTTTTCCATTAATGTACCGCCAGAACATTTTAGGATCATCCCTCAAAGACTCCTCAACTGAAGACAAATGTGTTTTATAACAACTTGATATGAGCCTCTTAGATCTTTCCCTCAATAGAGAGAATGAGTCATAGTCTCGAGGGTTACCAAATTTTTTGTAACGTGTGTGGTATTTAATTTTTTCTTTTATACAACGGATCAAGGCTTGGCTATACCAAATGGGGTACCTGTTTGATGTGGTGTTTTTAGCAAGCGGTGTATTTCTCGATATTATGTCAAACAACTTATTATAAAATACATCGACACATTCGTTAACATCATCTGAAGAAAGCAGTTCCTCCCAGTTCACACTGTTTAATTCTGTTCTAACGTTTGCAAAGTCACAACGGTTAAAGTTATAACGTTTTTTGTACTTAGGCGTGATAGGTTTTTCTGTGTTACAGATACTTAAGTCCATACGATAGGCAAGATGATGACTATCTAAGCGTGATAAGGGTTCTGTTTCCAACACTGCGAACGAGTCATTGGGAAGAGTAGAAAGAACAAGACCGAGGAACCGGTTGTTTTTGTTGGGAATTGTATTAAACTGGGTTAAATTGCATGTATGCATTGTCTCGAGAAGCAAAGCAGTTTTACGATCCTGAGGGTTTACAGGAGTAAGCAGTGTCGAATCCCCCTGTGTGACCTAAGAAACATTCGCAGAGTTGAAGTCGCCAAGTATGAGAAATTTTTCTCCGAAACTCGAATCAAGAATGACTTTTTGTGTATTATGATGAAATGCTGTTATATCATCAATTGGTAAATCTGGCGGTAAATAACAAAGGCAAAGGTGTAGGGATGGCACATCGCGTTTGCAAGAGAAGATAGTAACCCAAAGATCCACAAGTGTGAAAAGAACACCCATATCCTTCGCTCCGTTTCCGGCTCCTGGTGGGGTTCTCACCCTTTTTGCCAAAATATCCTATACAATGCACTGATTCGTGCCCATTTGGACTATGGATCATTCCTCCTAGAGCCGTGTCTAAAATCAGCCCTATCCTTGCTTGATAAGATCCAGTCCAAGTGTCTACGTATTGTTTTAGGAGCCATGAAATCGTCTCCAATCAATGGGCTGCAAGTGGAGTGCTTGGACCCACCGTTACACATTAGGAGGCAGTATTTAGCTGACAAATATTTTTACAAACTTGTACAAAATTCAGACCACCCACTTCTCGCTAAAATGCACCAACTGTCGGAATATATATCCTTTAATCGATTCTGGAAACATAGAGAGGCACCTTGTTTATTCCGCAGTTTTATTAAGTTTCTTCGTTTGCCCTGCCCTGTATATCAATGCACTCTTAACCCTTTATTTGAGAACCCTTACCGCTCTCTCACATTCCAACCAGAGATAATACTCGATCTAGGAATTAGCAAGGACTCACCAGATGCAGAAATACAACTACAGGAGGTAATAAACAAAAATTGGAATATACTACCAGCTAAACCCCTCACTACTTGCCCTCTCGCCGCCTTACGCCCTGGGGGACCCTTGTGGTAATCACCCCTATGGCTGGCGGCAACTGGCTTGGATTCCGGGTCATACAGGTATAGTGGGTAATGAGACAGTTGACCTCATCGCTAAAGAAGCTACCACCAACGGATGCTCTAACCACGACAAAGCTTTTTCTCATGACCTTCACCCATTGGCTGCCCAAACCATGCGATCCACATGGGAAACCCAATGGCGAGACAAAAGTAGATCTGTCGGAAGGCATTTTGCTGACATCCAACAATTCCTGCCAGTCAAGCCGTGGTTTTTTAAATATAAAAAGGCATCGAAATTGTGCACCTCTACCATCTGCCGCTTAAGATTGGGTCACGCATGCACCCCTGTGCACCTTGCAAAAATTAGGGTTAGGGACTCGTCTCTGTGCGAATGTGATCTTGACGAGGGTACGACTGACCACATTTTTTTTAGTTGTCCTGAATATCCGACTTCACTTTATGATGTTCTCCCTCCATGTATCCCCAAACCCACCAATTTTAAAATTGTCCTTAGTTATGTCAAGCCCCCCTGTATTGATGTTTTATGTGACTATATAACTAATAATAATATAAGATTATAATTTATTTATCTATCCTTTACTAGCAATGTTATATATAAGTATTGTGTCTGTCTATATTTCAGATACATTAGCAGTTGGCTTTACAGCCTTAAAATCTAAGGAAAACACTAAATACTATACCCCTGTACTTCTCTACTTTGTATTCTTACGAGACACCTAGAGAAAGCAGAGTCTGTAGAAACAAACTGAGCTAAAAACTTGCCTTTGGCAAAATCCAAGAGGGCACCGCCACTGGATAAAAAGAAGAAGGAATAGGGGATGGGAGAATGTCTTATAACGACGGATATTTCGCGCAATTAAACAAGATATGGTCAGCAGAACCATCAAGACCACATTCACATAGTGAACTATCCCGGATATGGATTTTGTTGAGAAATACGAGAGTGGTAACATATCCGAGACGTAATCGAGTTATGGTTGACACCACTTGCCTTGGCAAGTCGCGGAATTTCCAAAACCACGGTTTCTTGGGAATGGTAATCTGAAGAGATCTGTAATGACGCCCTACAACTCTGGAATTACGCGTCCATCTCTCGTCCCAGTCAACGTCCAGGTTAGGTTTTGCCAGCTGTTTGACAGAAACTCGCGAGCCTGTGCAGTGTACCAACTTATTACTCACACTAGCACACCGCGATCTGAGCGGTGGGAGATGGCGGGCTACTAGCGGGCGGGTGTGCCTCGTCCTCCCCGCCCTGTAACGCCCGCCCCGCTGACACCTTAAATTTGCTACTGCGACGCTACTTGTGACTAACTTCACAGACGCCATCCTATTTGAATCGGACTGTACGACCTCCAGTAGGAGTAATTGTCTTGTACATTAGTATATAATTTGTGGAAATTGTGTTCTGTGCGTACGACCACAGATTAGGTATTAGTTACTACGTAACAGATGCGACAGTGACCTTTTCCCTAGTTTCCAATTGTACCGTTTTGGCGCTAGCGTGCGCTGCACATATTTGACAGTACAAGGACTAGTGCTTGACACAAGTCGATAATTAAATATCGATACTTTAGTGACGTCCCTGTTCTGTCGATAAGAATACAGGGTAGGGTAGGGTAGGGCCTATGAAAGGATTTCCGATTGTCAAACTTAAAAAATAAACTGTTTTGTTTTTAAATCATTTATTCAATTATTTTTTTCTTAGGCGGTAAACCTTATATTTCTAATATGCGGTTTTCTGGACGTCTCCCACTTTGTTGGCGTATTTCTCCTATAAATCACCTTTTAAAATTGTATTTAAAATATTGCACCAATTGTGGACATGAAGCCTTACGATATATTTTAAATATATATTTTTCATAATAATATTTCTATGTGTCATTACATCCCAACCAGGAAAACTTTAACATATTTTCTAATGTTGTTATTAAACTTCGCCCAATATTCTTTTTGTTACCATTTTTATTTAAATAATTAAAGATAAAATTACTCGCATCTCTATATAGTATTATGAGTTTTGGACTAGGGTACACTAAATTGTTATTTTTAACATTTTGTATTCTCGTTGCCTAATATATGAATAAATCTGTGTTCCAGCAGCTCTTACATTAATTTTTTTTTTAATTTTCCTGCATATAAAACCTGCCGTATATACCAAACATTGGACTTTAACTTTTTCTAAAATAACATCATCTTTTGTTATTGACCTACTGATGTTACTTAGGCATTTGCTTTCCTGTGAAGTGGATGGTATTGAGTGAGCACTTACATTTTCATTAACATTATCTTTAAATAGAAAATTGGCATCTATAAGTGTATCTCCATTATCCACTTCACAGTTAGCATATTTTGAGTGAGGGCTCAACAAATTAGACAATATAAATGATTTAAACGCATAAATAAAAGTATTCGCATCGGGATTTACGTAGCGATAATTTAGAGCCCTCACACGTCCAACAAATTCTGCAGTGGGTCTTGGTTAATATTACGATAATAAAATTTTACAGCATATTTGTCAAATAACAATTTAGTTATCCTAATAAAACTCTCTAATGTTATTATCCAACTATCAAGAAATGGTACCCGCACAAGTTGACATTTTCCTGATTGTAATGCAACTTTACTGTTTGTGTCTTCAAATTTCATTTCTTAATGGCTTCTGTCCAAAATTTAATGTGCGGTTTGTTTATTTTCACGGCTTTTCTTAGTTTCCCTTTAGTCGCACCGCCGTACCGGGATAACAATTGACGCTGTCAAGAAGTTGGTCAAAGAATTCGAATAGTGGTTGAAGTGCCACCACCAGTGTGAAGGTTATCTGAAAATAAAATATAAACTGATGACTTGGAAGTAAAAGATGTGCATTTCAGACTACACAAAATGTATTTTTTTTACAAATTGATTTTAACACTCGAGAGTCTTATAATTTAAATTCGACTGGAGAATTTCGTCAATTTTGTGTATTAATTGCGGCCGATATATTTTTTTATAGTATAAGGCAGCTACAAGAAAACGTTTCTGTGATTGGCAAAAATGGAAAAGAAACCATTGCAGTCATTCAGGGTCCGATTTGTATATGGAAACTACATTTGATTTTTTTTGCTATTACCCATCCATCCATTATCCATAACAGGTACTTAAATGTATTATTGATGATTTGATGACCTCTTTTACATTTAATGATTCAAAATCTCCTAATGAGCGTATAAATATGCAATGACATAGCGCTGAAAGGTTAAGACGGCACCATACTTAACCTTTCAGTGCCCGTATTATGAGACACAATAGATTTTTCATTGTTCTCTGGACACCGGTGTCCGAAAATTAGATAAAAAAAAAATATACATAACTAACCTGTATGTTCATAAAGAGTAGGGATTTCTACTTTGTTGCTAATGAAGCATAAAGGTTGCTCTGCCACTTCTGTAAATGGAAAACACAACATACTCTTTAGATGAAATAATAACACATACAATCAAATTCTAAGCAATTTAAGCATTTGCCCAATGTAGATGTAACATTCAGTTAAAAATACATTATTCATTTTAAAAAAATGCTTGTTCACTAGTTATGGTTAAATATATAGTAATTAATTACAAAATAATTATTGCGAGTTGTTTAGAATATTTTATCTAACCTATAGGTAGGTACTGGAAATATTCTTCCACTATTGTGGTGATTGTTTCAACTACTAAGTTTTGCATTGGTTTCTTTATGTTTATATATTTCTGGATCTTTTATAAATAACACATACCTTTATGTATTTCCATAGCTATTGGTATAGCTTGATGGGATGCTCATGAAAATCTTCACCTGAAAAAATATTATATTGCTTTTGTAAGTCATTTGTAAAAAAAATAAAAAAGAATCATAGTTTTGCACTGGTTTCTTTATGTGTATTTCTGGATCTTTTATAAGTATCACATACCTTTATGTCTTTCGATAGCTATTGGTATAGCTTGATTTGAACATGAGGGGTGCTTATGAAAATTATCACCTGAAAAAGAAATTATATTGTTTATTACAGTTATTTGTAAGTTTTAGCACAAATTTTTTTTAAAATGACATTCCTTTTTCAGTCTGTTTTGAAGTAAAAAGTGACAGAGCGATGTTTTAAATATATTTAGCGCTAACCATATTTAATTTCAGTGAGTTATTGAGAAATATGTACATAATAGAATGTTGAGTAACTTATGGAAAGATATAAGAAGGTTATTTTGCTATTGTCATATATTTCACTTATATATTTTTCATTAATGAGACATATTTCTGATTTAATAAAGAAACATTATTAGTTTGTGAATAGCTCAAATATTGTGAAATACAATGGAAAATGGTTTATAAAGTACATACCTGCCCTTCCAATGACCAATAAATCATCTGTAACATCATCATCCTCATCAGCTTCCTGTTTGTGATAATTGTGATCACTCAGAGAATTTTGGACTGAAACAATCAATTATATGTTTATATAAGCTATATTATATTAGACTTATTATCCCGATAAGGTAATGTAATAGAAATCACAAGGCATGATTCACAATAGAATCATGCAATAAACATATCTTTCATTAAACATATTGGGCAAAGATATTGGACGAGTGAAATACCACCTTTATATAGCACAAGATTTTATTTTAAAGCATAGCCTTGTTTGATTTATCTTTCTACACTCTTTTACATCAGGGCTCATAGTATATGGTTAAGCAGAAGAGCGCTTTCTATTTGCTGAGCTGAGCTCACCTAAGTGAGTACGTCAAAATGTTTTGAACAAAATTATTGTATATGGCGTGCATTCAAAATAACCATGTGCAACTTAATAGTGAAGCGAAAAGTGAAAACGCAAAAGGAAATTGCTAAAGATATTTTTTATGTAATGTTGTTAGGACTCACCGGATTCACCAGAAGATAGCGGCACGCCGTGCGCTATTTCGTCATCCGTAAATAGGCATGGATACGAATAGCGAATTCTCTTGCCTTCTTCGTCAAACTGGTGTTTGTCAAAGTGTTTTTCACAAACACGTTTTCGAAGTAGTTGATCTTTAGAGAGACCGATGAGGAGAGAGTTAGTTGGCACCAGGGAAGACATCCACAAGTTCCTTAGAGAATCGTTCTTGGGGAACATATAAAGCCGATGCGTCTCACTAGTTGCGTTGCAACCACCGACACAACACTTAAATAGTCCCATTACGATAGTTTTACGACCTTTTAAAGTAGCACACTGTAAAAGACTGATAGTATTGTATCAAATAACTGAGGAGAAGTTGGATATTTTGGATCTTAACTCAAGCAAAATGCGAGGAAATCAGGAAATAACAAAACACCAGTGGCAATGTCAATCAAAAAGTAACGTCTAAAATCTAAATTAGTTTTTAAATAAACGTCAACGTCACGTCACGTCACGTCAAAACGAACAACATGGCGTCTCAAAATGGCGTCAGAAACCTAGCGATTGCAGCGCCAAAACGGTACATTTGAGAACTAAGGTGTCATAGGCCTGCGCACAGAGTACTTTTGTATGGGCCTGCGTACGACTCGCACCCAGTAAATCACAAATTATATCAGTAAATGCATAATTACTTTACTCTTTGGTAAGTGCGCTTCCATAGTACTTGCTAGGTTGGGATCGTTCGTGCGTGTTAATATATATGGGTTCGTACGAGTAAAATTCGACCAAGTGAGCACGGCCTTACTATATTGTGTACCAACGTACGTACTGTCAACAGCAACTACTTAACTTACGTCTTTAAAGTTGAAAGTTTATTGGAGTTAACGGAGTTTGAAGTTTGAGTGTTGTAAGGCTCTAGCTGTTGTTGACTGTACAAGGATAAACAAGTCAATAACTGGGACAAGGATAAACAAGTCAATAACTGGGATATGACTCATTAAATAGCTATAATGAACTTGTGTTACGGTTATCAGAACTTCTTTAGGATCCTGCCTTTTATGGTCCTGCAAGTTAGTAGGTTTTTTTAAATAATTCTTTATAGAAACCATGAAGTTAATCTCCTTTCATGGCTTTAAGGCGGAAAATAAAGCGTTTGGTTTAGATAAAATTGAGGAAAAGTTTTAACAATTTGATTGTTCAGTTAGCTGTCAATATAATATGAATAACTCCACTTAAAAAACTAAAGATTACAAACTTGATATAAATAAAATGACGGCACTTATTCATAAAGAGGTACAAAAAATTACATTTTTTTTTTTATTTATAGCCTTTATTCAGGTTTTTACAGTATAATTCATTAATATCTAAATGTTTTGCTGCTCCCCTGTGTGCCCTCCGGCAAAGGCCTCCTCCAAACTCTTCCATTCCTTCCTCTCTCTAGCCGTTCTCATCCAGTTTTTCCCTGCCATCTTCACCAAATCATCCTCCCATCTCTTCAGCGGCTTTCCTTTCCTTCTTTTTCCCTCTCTAGGGTACCAATTGGTTACCACCTTACTCCATCTGTCGTCCCCTCTCATTGTGTGACCAGCCCATTTCCATTTAAGGGTTCTCAATTTTACCACGACATCTTCTACTTTGGTAGCTTTCCTTATATTTGTGTGCCTGATTTTATCCACTTTTCTCTTGCCTATCATGCTTCGTTCCATGGCTTTTCTCTTTTTTTTTTTTTTTTTTTCGTTGAGACACGAACAAAAAATTACACGAACAATTATTCATGCCACCAATTCCATGGGTTCAGATACAGATACAGATGTGCCATCATTGTAATTCCAAGCATGAATAGGGAAATACATTTGGAGTAAGGTTTTATAAATATCTACATCAATAGGCATGTAGGTGCAGAATATAATTCTCTCCATGTCTTCATTAGCTTCTAGGAACTTTCTAGCTGTTCTGAGAGCGATGTGAGCGGCCAACCGGTTAGGGAAACCATAGATGCCAGTGCCAATACAGGGAAAAGCAATAGACTTGATGCGGTATTCCTGGTGGTAGGAGAGGCTCTTCTCGTAACACGACTGTAGGACTTTAGATGAGCCATCTTGCGGACCTACTGTGTGGACCACATCTGAAAACCATTAACAGCTATGTATTATATAAGTAGTTAACTAGTAACCATGGTTCATCAAAAATACAAATGTTCTAAACTGTATGGGGATACCTAGACCTACATCGCCATCATGAGATTATCGGACAATTTATTTTTAGATGATTGTGGTATAGGTATGGTATGAGCTGTTCATAATCATCATGTTATTTGAACTGTTTTTGCAATGTAAACTTATTAAAAATACATTAGTTTGTATGTAGGGATTTGTGTGTTGCAAAGATGACTTACATTTAGCAGGCAAGTTGTAGCCACCAGTGACCTTAGCATCACCAGTAGAACAGCCATTTAAAGAGTTACACTCTTCCTGAAAACAAAATACCCATAAGTAATTAACCATTACGGTAATGCATTGTGCTACTGGGTGTATTTTACCAACTTAATGTCCGGTCCCCATACAACAAGATTTACAACAATCCTACATCAATTATTTTTTTCTTTTCCTAATAGTCACCTAAACTACTAAAGTAATTTATAATAAAAAATGTAGCTGTTATTTTATGACTCAATGGACATTGAATAAAACATTTCCATTCCACGAGCGTTGGTTTCCTCATGTATAACTGGTTTTGCGTGATTCAGATCAGATAGGTGTGAATCATTGAACAGGAAAGTTGTAATAATGCAAACCTGAAGCAAATGACCCGCGGCACGATGTATGACGCCATCTAAACCCCCAGCTCTCACCAATCTCGAGTTTGCTGTACTTACAATGGCATCAATCTGTGAAAGATACAAATAGGACAAGAAAAATCATTTATTCAGCAAATTAAAAAAAAAACTTATGATTTTGTAATTTTTGCATTTTTCAATGCTATTTTTAAACTTATGGTAAATTTTAAATAGAAAAATATTGGAAAAGAAAAATTCCAATATTTTTCTAATATAAATTGGATGCATATTTAATAAATATGCATCCGATTATCCGATCACTGATTATTATAAATGAAATGATAATACATACCTACTAACATAATAAAAACTATACTTATTATAGAATACCTCAAGCTTGCGGATTTCTCTTTGAAAAATTGAAACTTTATCAGCCAACTCTCTATCTTTGCTTGAATCCAATTTGATCTTCTTAAATTCATTAAGGTCATCCAAGGTGTGCTTGTAACTCTCAATATCCTTGTTTTTTATTACAAACTTAGACCAGGGGTCAACTTTATCTAATATAATAAAATCACTTGCTCTATATATCTTCCTTTTCTCTTCCAATGGCATGTTTATGATTTTGTTTTTCTCTATTTTCCACTTTGTTTGGGTAGTCATTTTAACCAATGAATATAAACGTAGTTGGGTGAAAAAACAACTATTTATAATCAATTTGCCTCTTAAAGTTATCAGCTGAACAGGCAATGTCATTTCTTTTTACAACAAACAAACCATAAATAGCTGACATTCTGTCAACTTCGTGACAACTGACAACCAAATCTGTCATCTGTGTCTGTCAACGTCAGCTGTTTACACCATATACTTTTTTTTTCAATGGCTTGTTTGTACGATTTGTACACTTGTGTTGTGATACGAGTAAAGACAGAACCAAACAGAACATTGGCTTTATTCAACATTAAAACATTACATAGTAGTTTCCGAATTAAAAGAATAACACAGATGACAATGTCACACGCCTCCTTTTCCACTGAAGCGTGTTTTCGTTCACAATCGGATAAAGTTCTAGAGAAAAACGCAATTGGTCGCCCTCTTTGAGTAAATATAGCAGCGATTGCGAATTCGGAAGCGTCTGTTTCTACTGTTAACATTTCTTTATTGTCAATAGCGACTAGTGCTGCCTTTTTTATGTCAGACTTCAAAAATTGAAAGCATGATTGTGCGTTGTCATCTAGTGGAAAGCTACGGTAGTTCACGAGTGGCTGAATCTTTGCTGAGAAATTTTGGACCCATTTAGCGTAGTGTGCAAATAGTCCGAGTGCTCGTTTGAGTTCAGCAGCGTTAGTTGGCAACGGTAATTTTAGGAGTGGTTCAAGACGATCTTTGTCAGGTTCGATGATATTATTAGAGATAGTATAGCCCAAGAGGCTAATGAGAGTTCTGTTAAAATTACATTTGTCTCTGTTTAGCGTCAACTTGTACATAGATACTGCTTCCATAAATTTGTTTAAGTTTTTGTCGTGCTCATTCTGGTTTTTCCCGCACACTGTCACGTCATCCAAGTAAGTAAACGTCCCATCGAGTTTTTCTTGATCAATTATGTATTCTAAGGTGCGCTGGAAAGCTGCTACGCCATTCGCTACTCCGAACGGAATTCTGGTAAATTGGTAAAGTTTTCCATCCGCCTCGAACGCCGTATAGATTTTCTCTCTCTCTAATATAGGGACTTGGTGATACGCGCTCTTCAAGTCAATCTGACTAAATACATTAAATTTCGCCACTTTTGAAACGATAGATTCGACGTTTGGTAACGGGTAAGCGTCAAGATACGTAAACTTGTTAATGGTTCTTAAATAATCTAACACCAATCGTTTGCGATGATTTCCACCTCCAGTGACAAGTACTTGTGCACGCCATGGAGAGATACTTGGTTCTATGACCCCGTCTTCTAAAAGTTTCGAAATTTCTTCTCTGATAAATACCTCTTTGTCTTCAGTGCGTCTTCTTGATTTTATAGCAATAGGTGCGATGTCAGCGGATAAGTGAGTAAATACAGACGCCGGTGGGACTGTAGCTTCCATCACACATACTTGTAGTGGTTCCTTTGGCCCGCCAAATTGAAGTTCAAGTTTGGAGTGGTTTTTAAGTAAATCATGGCCGACTATCACGTCCGCACATAAGTTGTTCACCACAAGTAAGGGCCGTTGCTTGTAGACATGTTTATCAATGGTGAGAGTGACAAAACAAATGCCATCCACGAAAGACGTGTGGCTTAATGAAGCAAGGGATATGGTTTGCTTAAAAGGTTTCAATTTTAGTTTCATCATTCGGGCGACGTTCTTGTCTATGAAACTTACAGAGCTACTCGTGTCAATTAGGGCATCAGCACGAGTATCGTTTACAGTTATTGAAACAGTCGCAGTCTTGAGACTTGACGGTGAAGCAGCAGAAAAGATAGAATTTGCAGGAAAGAATACTGCCTTGTTCGTCGTTGTAGGGGTTTTCTTTTCAGATCGACAAACTTTAGAAAAATGGCCCACCTTGCCACAGTTTTGGCATTCTGAACGAAAAGCAGGACATTTTATTCGTCGGTGTACTTTGCCCCCGCAGGAAAAGCATTTTAGTGGTGACGGTGGAGTAGCAGCTACTACTTCAGTGTTACTTAACGAAGAACTTGGTTGAGGTTCAGTTTCTGGTGTCGGTAAAAGAGAATTTAGGACTCTATCGTTGTGACTCCCCATTGTTTGAGAATCCTTGTGGGCCGTTTCAAGAATCTGAGCTTGTTTGATCGCCTCAGCTAGCGTCAGAGTTGGAGTTTCCACGAGACGCTCTTTTAGTTTTCCTGAAATCAAGCCCGCTATAAAGGCCCCACGTATAGCTTCGCTCTCATGTTCAGTAGCCGTGACACTCCGAAAGTTGCAATTTTGTGCTAAGAGACGCAACTCCCGACTAAAGTCTGCGATAGTTTCGTTTGGTCTTTGTTTACGCATAGCGAGTATGTGACGCTCTAGTATTTCGTTTTGAGGTTTAATAAAGGCGTCTTTTAACATCTGGATAGCTTTATCGTAAGTTTTACATTCTTTTATGTAAGCGTAGATACTTGCGGAAAAATGATTTGCCAGTAGACTCAGCTTCACCGAATCTGACGCGGGTGTTCCTGGCGAGGCTTCTGCCTCGAGGAAATTTTCGAAGGTATAAAGCCAGTGTATCCACTTCGTGTCGGCGCCGACACTGCCAGGTTCGATTTCAAATTTGTCGGGCCGTAAATATCTGGCAAAAGGGTTTACCGCGGGTTTTTCGTCAGGCATTATCTATGTTAATTAAATTGATACATGAATAATACGAAAACCACTATTAATTTGGCTTTAATTAACATAGAAGAAAACGTATGACAAGAAATGACAGACAACTAAACAAAACAACTTGACGTATTCAAAGTACAGCATAGAGAACAAACGTTGAGGAAAGGAGATTATATCACATCACACTGCATCAAATTCTAAAACTAAATTAACCTAACCTTTTGACAGAAATCGACAGGGGTACCAACCTAACGGAAAAGGGAATATACGATGAAACGTACATAGAGTATAATGCGTTTCATTTCATCGCTTATTTTATTCCCTTTGTAATTCTCTAGAGAGTCCGATAACGCTACACAAAGTTTTGCTTCAAGTAAACGTAGGGAAGATCGCTTTACGCTTTGCCTTGCCATTCGCGCACTCGCGTTGTCCCGTTGTGTTTAGGTACATAAAAAGAGCCGAAAAAATCTCTATAAACCGCTAAGTTGATTCAAATTTTGCTCTTTCATGAAACCGTTTTTTTATGTTTGTGTAGAGCCAAACTTTAATAAAATGGTTTGTATGTACTCGCTGCTATACCGGTTTGAAAATAAACCGGTTATACAAGTCATGTGTTATTGTCTCATAATGCTTAAAGACATTTATTCTCATAAGAACTGATGTTCACTTAAAATGAGATATTATTACTAAAACTTATAGTTAAATGTTATTATGGCGGCGCAGCGCAAATGCATTTCGTATAGTTATACAATACAAACTAGGTCAAAAACTGGTTTTCGTATTAACTAGTTGCACAGCGCACACACGCGGACCATGCGCATACGCACACTTTGCGGGTACGACAAAAAATGCAAAACCGAGCGATTATCGGAACAATAGGTTGCACGAGTTCTGCCGAGGCGGCTACAGAAATATTTAGAGTAGACTATCATCAACCCGAACCGGACACCGGTGTCCATATATCTGCCAATCGTAAGTATTTTTACCTAATTATAGTTTATTAACGAAATATTCTTGAAGTAATTTTTTAAATTTGTACATACTTTTACATTCTTTTATTGAATCGGGTAAACCATTATACAGTTGTGCCCCTTCATAGCTTATATTTTTTTTACCGTAATTTAGTGCCCTAGGTACAGGAAGATGTAATTTATTTTTATTTCTTAAATTATGTTTGTATTGTCTTTGGGTAAATGTTATATCAGTTTGTATTATGCCAGAAAATATTTTTTTTATCAATATACATGAATTATATCTGTATAATGTATTTATATCGAAAATGTTTGTGTTTTTATAGACATCCTTCGTCGGAGTAAATTTATTTAGATGAAATATTACTTTTATTAATTTATTTTGTGTGATTTGTAGATCTTTTAAAATAGTTTTCGACGCGGTTCCCCATATTTCTATTAAGTACTGAAGATGCGATTTTATTAATGAATTGTAAATATTTTCTCTCAATTTGTAGGGTATGCAGTTTGAGGCCCTCCATACTGAACGCAAAAGGGCTCGCAGTTTATTATTTATATGCTCGACTTGCTTCCCCCATGTCAACCTTTCGTCTAGCCATAAGCCCAAATATTTTTCGTGGGTGGATCGGTGTAGAATTTGGTTATTGATTTTTAGCGTAGTATTGTCAGATATTTTTTTATTCTTTGCAGCAAATATCATGTATGTTGTTTTTGCAACATTTATTGTCAATAAGTTATGCAAAAACCATGTATTTAACATGTCTAGATCTCTTTGAGCTTCGTCAGTAATATTTTTTAGATTATGACCATAATAAAATAGACATGTATCATCAGCATACATAGTCAAGTGACCTTTTAAGCCTAAATTAGGAACAATAAAGGCCCGATTATTGAACCTTGGGGTATGCCATAGTTTAGTAGTTAGGCACTGCTTTTTAAATCGCCAATTTTAACAATTTGCTGTCTATTACAAAGATATGACTCGAGTACTTTTAAAGCAGGGGGGCTATCGCGTAAAAAATCTGGGTTATATATGATGATATGGGCTTCATTTGACAGTTGAAGCTCATAAAATTACTATATATGGTCATTTAACTGTCAAATGAAGCCCATGTCCATATCCATATTTTTTACGCGATAGCTCCCCAGATCCTGTTATTCCTATGTTTTGTAGTTTAAGAATTAATTTTGAGTGACTTATTGTGTCGAAGCTTTTTTTAAGTCTATAAATATTCCTAATGCTATGTGTTTTTTATCGATATTTGATTTTATCCTGGTAACCAAATCCACTGTCGCAGATAAAGTGTTCGATTTAGGTCGAAATCCATATTGTTGTTTAATAAGGAACCCCTTTTCTTTTAGATAAGCATACATTCTATTATAGAGGACATTATTATATTCGTTCAAAGACTTTAGACATTACAGGAAGTACCGAAATGGGTCTGTAGTTGGTGGGCTCTGTTTTAACTCCAGATTTGTAGATGGGGCTAACTTTAGCAATTTTTAACGAGTCAGGAAAAACAAACACCTTCCGCAAGGCACTTAATACAGTTTGCTAGACTTTCAGATATGTTTTCTTTTAAGCATTTTATTGTTTTCGTACTAATACCTTACGCCGGGGTATGCCATGTCATTTCCCCCTGGAAAAAAAAGGTACGTGTATTGACGTTAGGAAGGCACTTTAAGCCGTTGGTCCCGGGGCTGTGTTTGCAGTCGTTAAGCCTACCAAGCCGTGGTTTGTCGTAGCCCTTGGACGAAATATCCAAGTTGTAGCCCCATTCTCCTTAACCATCCATAAGGAAGGCCGGTGTCCAGCAGTGGGCAGATTACAATGGCTGATGACGAGGAATATAAGTAGACAATGGAAGAGAGTTAGGGCTACCGCACACATACAACTTTTAGTTGAACAACTATTTAGTGTCTGCATCATGCTGTCATATTTATATAGGAATATCAGGAAGCGCGCCTACTATCAACTCGATGGTTGATCGACAAAAAAGTCTATTATCGAATTTTTCACTGACTAAACTATTTAGTTGTGTGGAAATCGCGAGAAGTACACAACTCGACAAAACAGTTTAGTAGATGGAAAGTGTATACAACGTTATTTTATGTGTACCCAAAACCTCAAAACCAATTGTACTAGGTACTCATCATTACGAACTACTTTTTGTATTTAATAAATCCTGAAATCGCAAATTTTGGGTCAACATAAAACAACGTTGTACATGCGCGATATAAATAGACTGTGATAAAGGTTTATTCCACAGAGGTGTGCAAGTACAATCACGGTGTCATATGCGGTATGCACGCGCGCATGACAATGTTTACCGTTACTGACACTACGCTTAATCCCGATTACCCTGAATCTGAAACGATACTGCGACTAACTTGTTTTCCGCGTACACTGTCTTTTACGTTAGACTTGTAAACACGTGGAAGGTGTTATGTTATGTCAGGAAGACGATACTTAACGACGCCTTCTTTTTAAATAGTTATTTGTTATGCAAGGCTGGAAAGTTGGTTATTTAGCGGCGAGTTACCTCTATTGAAATCTGAGCAAGTGAAGGATTCTAGGATTGAAAAATTGAAAAAAAGATTGAATCCTGAGCGAAGCGAGGATTTCAAAGGTACAAACAAGACGCTAAAAACTTTTCTGCCGAGCGCAACACACAATTTTTCACCTCACAACATAGATTTATGTCAAAGTCCGAAATCCAATTAAGAGCTAGCGCAGACGACGGATAACTGAGGACTTTTTGTCCGCGACACGTCTTTATTGTTAACCAAATAAGATTCAACTTAGACCGCGACTTGAATTATTATCAAGGCTATCAATATTTTTTGTTAATAATAATCAATTGTACAAACAAAACTTGCTCTTTTAAGAAAATCAATTGAATTGAATTTATGTCACAACACTAAACATGCCAAACAAAATTCTCCACGTCATGTCAGTCCGAAATGTGACATTTTGCTAATTTGCTTCAAATAATAATCAGCTTTAAATGTTTAACAATACGATCTATATTCATCTAAGGCATATTCATTCAATGTTTTCTATCGAATTTACTTCATTCATTTCATTTACTCACTCATCCTACTCTGTGGTGTATTAGGTAGAAGACTATAATTTTTGTAAAAGACGTTGTCCCAGAAGAGTGTGGTTTTTTACTCGTAAAAAAATAATAAGTGGCTTAATACCTTCCGTTTAATGGAAATGAAAGCCTGATAAATTAATTTAAGAGTGTAGGTGTCTCGTTATATTTAGTTCCAATTCTACATCAGGGCCAGGTAATATCAAAGTGTGTAATACCTTACCGGTCTTTGTCTCATAATGTTGTCACTTAAATTTCCATTTTTTGCAGGATGAAGTCCTTGTGCCTTCTACTGGTTGCTTTGCTTGCGATCAGTGGTAGTTTCGGCGTCGATAGGAATATTTTTAAGACCTGCGAACAGTCTGGTTTTTGCAAACGTCTTAGGGCGTTTAAACCCGAGAGATCCCAGTATGTCGCTGATTTTAGCACAATTATGCTCCATGATAACATGCTTTTCCTTGACGTCAACACGGTGGACCTCGAGTCAGAGAAGAAGACAGTGCTGGTAATTGAAAACCTTAATTATGTGCTCTCTTGGTAATTGGCTGTATACTGATCAACTATTAATCATAAGTTTGTTCTCTTATTTGGAATCGAGCCAAGCTTCAATGATGTAACATTATACAGCTATATTTACCTTTAAAGAGTGGGAGATAATAAGCACCAGTCACCATCACCATAATATGCATTTTTCATGATACTATGTGGTTGATGTACATACATGCTTTTTCTGCAGGTTCGATATGTCCTTAAGGTGTCTGCCCTGATGGACAGTACTTTCCGAGTGGAGATGGAAGAAGTCCATCCTCTCTATCCTCGTTATATCCCTATGCTGGCATTGAAAGACTCTCCTATTGCTGATAGGTAAGTTATTATAAAAAAAAACTAGTTGGAATTTTATTGAAACACTAGGCAGGCTTTGGCATACTGATTTTATTGTTTATATGGGAAAAACTCCATAAACTATAACAACATAAACTGATTTTCACCGTATGAAAACTGAAACAAGAGCTGCCATCGTTGTTTTTTGTTAACATTGTTCCAACAAGCATTGATAGCTGGCGCATGTGCATTCTTTTGTAGAACACTCGTTCTTTATGGCCAGCATCCATAAAGAACCTATTTTTAACAAGTTTAATTTCAGACTCAGTACAATAACTATGGGCTACACCATGTATGATCTTAAGCTGCACAGCAGCCTCCAGTTCTTTCCAGCCCAGACCTCATTTTAAATGTATAGTTAATAGTTATTTTTAGTAATTACATCAATTTAGAATATTAATATATATATATATATCCTATATATATTTATTTATATCAGCAAATATCAACAACAGCAAGCATCAAAACCAGTCATTTTAATTTACCAGTGGGACTGGCGGATGTGCCATATATGACCCACCACCCTGGCCCAATTGGGATTGTTGGGTTTTAAATACTGCAAATGCAGTCGGGATCACAGAACAGCTTAAGGGTTGTACCATATCTGGCAGCATGCTATTGCCTTTTTCCGTCGCCCTATCCTTTTCTGTCACTCAGATCGGTCACTTGCCAGAGCAAGAAAGACTGACTGATCTAGCATGCTGACAGATGTAGGCCAACCCTAACATACCTTCTGATGCATGAGGAGTATGTAGGACGAGTTATCACCTGAGTTCTTTTTGTAATAACATGTGTTGTGAGATACATTTTTAACTCAATCTACCGTACAAATTCTATATTACTAATATATTGACTTGACATTGGCTAAATGCGTAATTCTTACGAGCTACCAATTAAAGAAGAAGAGCATAATATTTAAAAGAAAATATTGTTTCAGTTTGAAAGAGGTATCGAGGAAGAATGGCCAATTAACATTAGAGAATAGCAAGGGCCACCGAGTTGTTATCACTGAAGATCCGGTTAAGATTGAGTTTGTGGATAAGGAGGGTGAAGTGGCTGTTGTATTCAATGAAAATTCGCAACTGCAAGTAGAACCTTTAGTGTCTAAGCAGGATAGGACAGATGAAAATGGAGATATCATACCGGTAAGATTTTCTGCAAATTATGGATTCCGGGAGAGGCTCATTTCCATCTTCACTTAACATCAAGTATGATGAAGGCTAAGAGTCTTCTCGTTGATCATGAAAAAAAAGTTATTTTTTTTATTTATAAGCTTGGATGGTTAATTCGTCCAAGTTTATAAGTCATTGCTGTCTGTACTAACAATGTTTGATATCTCCACAGCTACTTGATTTTTGTAAAAAAAATCCAACTTAAATGGATTTAACTTCTCAGGCCTCGGATTATGTGACACAATAGATATTTCATTGTTCTCTGGACACCGGTGTCTGGTTTGAGTTTGACGAATTAAAAGACTGATATCCTCTAAATCCTTCCAAATCTTAATGCAAAAGGAACTGCCCATTACCTTTCTCACATACTTATTTTTTATAAAATTCTTACACTACAACATTATAAATGTGAAAGTTTGGAGGTTTAGTTGTTTGTACCCCACAGACCCTACAGTCAAATGTTCCTAAGAGATTTTCCTAATGTCATGCGTATGAAGTCGCGGGCGGAAGCGTAACGTTTAACCGTCGGTCCCGGCTGTTGTCATCTGATAACAGTCGTTTCAGAACTCCTTATAGATAGAAGCCTTATAGGCGGCGGTATGATAAACTCTGACACCGGAGGTGGCCACTAATCCAGTATCATCATACTTTCTTGACTGTTCATTTTCGAAGACCTAGTTCCGTAAACAGTGACGGATCGAGTAGCGAGTGGCGCTTTGATTCATACCCGAGTGACTCTCACCATTTTTCACTCGTCATAGGGTATATACAACCACGCACTCAGCCGAAAGCATTCCCTCGTCACTTTATCGGCGTGTGTGATCAAGTCATTAGCTCGCAAAGTTTACGCATCCTGCCAGCCCGCCCACCTGCTGCAGATGTGCCTTGCGCATGGATCGCATGGACTTTAAGTGGTTGACGTTTGTAGCTAGTCGCTGCTACTTGTTACTTAAGTATGGTCCACAGCAAATACGTGTATAAATAAATAAAATTATATTTCTTACATTCACACCAATTAACCTAGCCCCAAAGTAAGCACTGTAAGGCTTGTGGTATGGGACTATAGGGTAGTGGGGTAACGGATATAAATACATATAATTATTTATGTGTAGAAATATATATGACTCCCGTACAAATGCTCACATTCATCATACAAACATTTGTCCCTACTGGGATTCGAACCCAGGACCTCAGAGTAGGCAACACCTTGAAACCGGTGTATGTACCACTCTACCACGAAAGTCGTTAAAACGGTGTATATGTCGTAGGATGATTTGATAAATCGAATTTCCGCGAAAAGCCTAGGGCAGGGATGGCGAACCTTTATCAACGTGCCATTTTTCTAAAGAAATGATTAATGAGGTCATAGACGTGCCATCAAATAATTTTGCCTTAGTGATTATTGGGAAAATAATAATAAATACTCTCAACTCAAAACTCTTTCTTTACTACATACCTCATTCGCGTTCACCCGTCATATAATATGGTACTTCACACTGTTTTTTCGTAGTGTATAATAAATGTTGTGATCGGTGACGTGCCCAAAATTTTGTGTCACGTGCCATCAATGGCACGCGTGTCATTGGTTCGCCATCCCTGGCCTAGGGATATTGCAAAAACACGAATAATTAGACTATGGTAACGACATTTCTATTATGTCTTTACCAAATATTCGGTTTATCAAATTATTCTACAACATATACAAAGTGTCAAATTCCTAGAGATAAAACTGAACTCAACGGCGTATGTCTCAAAATCCAAAGTACAATGTCCAAAAAAAAATTGACAGATATGTAAATCCCTATCTGCTGTTGACTTTACAATTGTACAGCAGTCCATGCTAATTCGCTCAAGTAGCGGATTTAAGTTTTACATAGTCTTGATATAACAATGACTTAACCAACAGGGATGTTTTGTTTATCTGCATGTGTTTGTTATCTCTATAAGTGTTTGTTACACACATTTATTGAGAGCTCAATGACACTCAACTCAATGATCCCAACTTATCTCGTACGTGACTTTAAGCCGTATCGTTTATCATAATCTAACATCTGCTGGATGACTGAAGGGAATCATTATAATAAACTCTTATTGAAGTTGCAATTAAGTAGTTTGTTTATCATTTTTTGTATATTAACAGAGTATTTCAAGTACCTATCTTTTAATTTATATTAGTTATACTAGCCTTCCGCCCGCGACTTTGGGCGCCTAGAATTAGGTTATCGTGCGGACTAACGGAATAAAAAGTATCCTAAGTCAATCTCCAGAGTTCAAATTATCTCCATACTCCATACGAATACGAATATTTTAATATGAAACTTTTCATGTTTGGAGGTTTGGTTAAATATTTGGATTTACTCAATCACGCAAAAAACGGCTGAACTTAGGAAGGTTGAACATAGGCTGCATTTAATCCCGATATTCTGACTGGAACGGGAACCACGCGGGTAAAACACCGCGGGCGGGCACTAATTACACTCAGAGGGCCTATAATGCTCTCCGTATTCAATACAATAATGCGTTCAGGGTGTTGTTAGGGCTACCCCGTTTTTGTAGTGCTTCAGGAATGTTCGCTAGCGAGCACACTGATGACTTTTACGTCATCCGACGCAAACGAGTGGCATCCTTGCTTGACATGGTACGGGGTAGTAGTAACATCATTCTGAGCACTATAGCGGCAAAGATGGATTGTCCAATCCTGAGATTCTGGATAAGACTCCTTATTAAATGACATGCTTTGTTAAATCTGTTTTTCCTTAATATTTACTAACATAGAATGTAAGATAAAATCTGTAACTAACAACAAATAATATGGACATAACATAAATATTGTAATAAGTATTTTGTATTTGTCTGAAATAAATGAATATAATAATAATAATAATAATAATAATAATAATGGAGATTATAATTTCGTATAGCAAATTGTTAACTGACTAATATCGCATATACTTTTAAGGTGGAACTGCTATCATTATATTATGTCACACCAAACCAATTAGATAAATCACAGAAATCTGGACATATATTTTGACGATTCTTGATAATAAAATCTAATTGACATAATAATGGGTTTAGACTCGATTTTATTATCTATGCAATGACTTTATCTTGATTTATTTGGAATTAATAGCATACGTGCGTGGTCGTAAAGATGTTGTATGTCGTATCAACATATTATTAAATGTTGTAAACATCAAGCAAATGTTGAAATAATTATACTTGCAGCTTAGTGCTTATATGGCCTGCTCTAGTTTCCTAGCTACATTGTACAAGCCACATCTTCCTTTAAGCAAGAGTCTGCTTTTAATCAAAAGTTATAAATTTATTTTATTTATCATACTTAATTTCAAAGGTCTTTAAAGCTTTTAAACAAATTACATTTATTAAAGTACATCAATTAATTATATGCTCAAAATATCCATCTTCCTTTCCATTCGATACTCTTCCTTTCCACTTGGAAAGAATCTGGCCAGGGACGATTGGCTTTTGAATTGATTATTATCATTTAAACTAGCGGATCCTCGCGGTTTTACCCGCGTGGTGCCCGTTCCCGTGGGAATATCTGGATAAAATATAGCCTATGTCACTCGGAAGAAATGTAGCTTTCTAATGGTCTAAGAATTTTCTAAATCGGTCCAGTAGTTCCTGAGATTAGCGCGTTCAAACAAACAAATTCTTCAGCTTTATAATATTAGTATAGATTACAAGACATCTGTCTTTCTATCCATATAAAGTATAAAACACGCGCAAACATACACAATGAAATATTGTATATGATTAAACCGTAACCTGGAATAGGACATGACATAGCATAAGATACTTTGTATCCTGATATTCCCACGAACGAGAACTGAACTTTTAATCATACTTAATGTAAAAGTAGCCGAAAATAATTATTATACATTATAAACACCTTTGCCGGAACCAAAAGCATGACATGGTTTATAAATACAGTTTAACGAACTAGATTAAAAGCATACGCGATACGTCAACTGGAAAATTTTATAACTTCTGTTATTGTTAATGGTCAATTAGGTTCAGATTTTTTTTAGTGTATAAATCTTTACTGTACTACAGTCTTCTTAGGGAAAGAATGTTTGTAAACACAATTAAATGCATTTTTCGTAATTGTTCCACAAATAGGATAAACAATCGTTTCGTTTAAACAATAGCATGCTCTACAAAATTGACATATTTCTTAAATCGACTTTGACCATTAAAATTACATTAACTTTGACGTTGACGTTGAGAAATTATTTAATAAAAAACCGGCCAAGTGGAAGTCCGACTCGCGCACGATGGGTTCCGTACCATTATTATTAATATCGCGCAAAAAGCGGCAAAAAAGTCATGCTTGTTGTGTGGGAGCCCCGCTTAAATATTTATTTTATTCGGTTTTTAGTGTTTACTGTTATAGCGGCAACAGAAATACATCATTTGTGAAAATTTCAGTTGTCTAGCTATCACGGTTCATGAAATACAATCTGGTGACAGACGGACGGACAGTGAAGTGTTAGTAATAGGGTCCCGTTTTTACCCTATGGGTACGGAACCCTATAAAATGACGGTGTATATCACGGGAACCAGAATCACGCTGGTAAATTAGGGTGCACATCTAGTACCTAGATTATAAATTTTTTTGCTTGATAATAATAATTAACTTATCTATGAAAAAAAGAACTCGTATAGGAATAACAGGAATAGATTTTACTGTTTTAGTTTTTAGTTTGCTGTCATGCTGTCATTTAATTTCTGCCACTCCATTTTTTATCTTGAGTGAAGTTGTCTTTTTTTCTTTTCAAAGATATAAACGTAAAAAACACGCTTTTTTATTGATCAGTGCTATCACTACAAAAGAAAAAAAGAACCTATTTAATCACAGTCATCATATATAGATAACTCATGATAAGTACAGCAGCAAGTGTAAAATATGATAAATTCTGTATATGTACTTCCTTTTATTCATATGCCTTATGTTTCCTTTTTTTTGTTAGAAGGAAAACACAAATTCTAATTTTAGACTCACAATGAAACAACAGCACGTCAAACTTCATATTTTGCTACTAAAAAAACTGTCGAAAAATATATACTATGGATTGTACAAATGACAGCAGTTCAGGAGCTCTATTTTTGATTCCCTCGTCTCGAGGATGCTACAGATTTTCATGCGACGTTTGAGTTTCCGTATTCCGTAAATGCGACCTTGCCTGTATATAAATAGATTCGCTTTTTGCCTGTAGTACCGCCTCCCAACGCGAGCACGCGAGGGGCAAAGCGAAAAGCGTGCTATGTCCACGCTTACAAGGTCGCTAATCGCCTGATCGCCTCCTCGTTCGTCTCGCCACTCACGCGACGTGTGATTCAAAAATAGAGGTCCAAAGTTGAGACTGCACTTTGATCGTGAGAGCGCCCTTATTTCACTCGTATTAGAGTCGGTTTTTGTAGTATAAGTTGAGATACTGATGTGATGTTAACTCTTCATTCCTGTATTTTTTAAAGCTAAATGCGAAAAAACACTTCAGACTCAAGATTCATGATGAAACAAAAGCAGTTTAAACTCGAACAGTCTTAAAATGTATACTGGCGATTTTACTAAATGGATATACAGTGAATCGGTCAACTGTCGAATTTCTTCAAGCAACTTTGAACTTTATCACGTTAGCTGTTGAGTTCAGAATTTCCTGAAGAAACTTGATATATTGGTACACGGTCATGTATCATGTCATTGTTTCATAGGAAGAAGACGGCACTTGGGGCGAAAACTTCAAGTCGCACCATGACAGCAAACCTCGGGGCAACGAGGCCATATCGCTCGACATTGGCTTCCCGGACGCTGACCATGTCTATGGTATGTAACGTCACCTTATCATCCGACATTTTAACGTTCTCACTTAGTACGGGCCTTCCTTATATAAATTATCAGTAGAACACTGATAATTAATATCCATTTACCACAGACCGGTGTCCGGTGACCGCGCTAGACTTTATGCACTACTTACGTTTACTCTATTTTTGTACATACTTTAGATTCTATTTATAGGCTTAGAGTAGATTCTAGTTATACAAAAAAAAAAAATATTAACGAATATTTGATGTTTAATTGTGAATGTTTGAATGTTTGTTCCTCAATCACGCAAAACCGACTTAATGGATTTGAATTAAAGGCATACATTTATTTATTAGAATAAAACATATGATCGTTAATCCATCAGGAATGGAAAATATGACACATATAGGCCAAATATTAATGGGAAGAGACATTGAGAACTAATGGCACCACCATAAAATTTGTTGTAGGGTCAATTACTTATCAAATGAATATACAGTTCATTTCCCTTCCTTAGTAAATCTAACTTGTCCTTTCAGGAATTCCCGAGCACACAGACAAGTTGGCTCTAACGACCACCACATCAGGCGAGCCGTACCGGCTGTACAACCTGGACGTGTTCGAGTACGAGCTGGACAGCCGCATGGCCATCTACGGGGCCGTGCCGGTGCTCTACGCTCACGGGTCAGTGCCAATAATTTACCCAGATAGACAGTTCCTCAGCAGTTGAAGACCCCGGAAGAGGCGCGCTTCCATCTCCAGCCTTATTAATACTTTACATCAGCTATGATAAAGGACGCCCTGTTGCGCATAAAAAACCCTATGACATTAGTCATCACCATCATTCAGCCTATCGCAGTCCCCCCAAGATGCGCCACAAGTCACGATCTACCGCCTTTTTCATCCCCCCCTACCTGCCACCTTTTTCAAGTTGTCAATCCATCTTCTAGCAGAGGGGCGTTCTACACTACTTTTGCCGAGACGTGGTCTCCATTCGAGAACTCATCTTCTCCAGCGCTCGTCAGTTCTGCGACTGATTTGCTCGGTCCATTTCCACTTTAGCTTGCAGCTTGTTACATTAGCAAATCACATCGGTCACTTTGATCTTCTGCCGGATAAAATTAGTGATAATTGGGTATACCACGGGTCAGTGCCACGTGTATATTGGTCCTTCACACACACACACACAGCTGGCCCTAACCACCACCACAACGGGCGTGCCGTACTGGCTGTTCTATCTGGACGTGTTAGAGTACGAGCTGGACAGCCGCATGGCCATAATAGACCGTGCCAGTGCTCTAAATAAAAAAAAAACAATATATAATTTATTCAGTCTACGCTGTTACATGCACTTATGAACGTCAAAGAATCTAGCCATCTGTTCACAAACCCTACGGCGGGAGACCTTGTTACGAGAAGAATCGGCAAGAAACTCGTTAAGGGCTATTTTATTATCCCTGTTATATTTCATACAGTGTCGTCAAATTGAAGTGACCTTAAATAAATTTTAGATGAAAATATTTAAGCTCTAGGCACAACGTTAAGTCAGTCAGACTGAAGTAGACCCATTTCCGCTGGCGGCACCCGTTCACTAGCATGACGCATGAACCAGCCATCGCTTCGCTCAACCATATTTTAGGAAACGTAACGACTCGCCTCACATGACACCGCCGAAGAAACGTTTGACTGAGCATGACTTACTTCAGGTACTTATGTTAAAGTGTATAAATATAAAAAAATACAATGGCAACAACAAAAAAAAAGAAGGATAAAAGTGCATTTAATGTACGACGCAAATTACAATGTTACTGGAAAACGCATCAGCTAGGTTATAATCATAAAGCATACGCTTTATCGTATATGATAAGGTTAAAGTAAATTCAAAATAATAATAATTACTTTCATATACTTAATTAGAATAATTGGAGAACATTACTTATTTATATTTATTCTGATCAAGCAGTGCCACGGTCTCAACTCAAAACATCATAAATAACATTATATTTATAAAATTTAAACAAAAATATAAATATCTCAACACATTTTAACACAATCAGACATGAGCAGACCCATCTCACTGGCAGCACCCGTTCACGAGCATGACGCATGACGCGCACACGCACACGGGTCAGGATATAATAATCTTCTATCTGTATAGGGTGGCCTTAATAAAAAATTAACTCTAAATGTGAACAATTGGATTCCTACGGAAATGGGAACTAAGTGTATGAAGCCGCGTGTTTTATTGTACGTTCTTTGTAATTTCTACTCAGTATTTAGTGGACTATCGAGTTACGTAGGTCTCATAGATGGTGAACATTTCGACCAATTCCTATAGTACTTTGTCCATTGTCCTTTTTTTGCACAAAAGTATTCTCTGATCTTTTGCTAAAATATCAGTTTAGGCGTGGAAAGTTAACAGACATAGAAACTTTCGCATTTCTAATATTACTACATGGATTTAAATCATGTTATATATTTCTTTGACAGTGTGAAGCGCACAGTGGGCGTATTCTGGCACAACTCTGCCGAAACGTGGGTAGATGTCACCAACATTGCCGACGGGACGGTCGTGTCGTCGCTCGTCAACCTCGTCACCGGCGGTCATAAGCGTCGTGTGGATACCAGGTATGTATAGCTACATACAAAACATAAAATCATACATATACACACGCATTTCTAACACTGACATAGACAAACATCACTTTTACCCCTTATCCATAATCCTCGCATATTTCTGTGATTTCCTACTGTTAATCTGCAGAACATTATATTTGGCCTTATGTCTGGTGGAATCAGGGGCGTGCATTCCGTATAGGCAATTAGGCAGTGCCTACCCCATTCAAAACCTAAATAAATATACAATAAGTGTTAAAGTTATTTTATTTTAGTTTAAACTTCTATTCAACACTCACCCACTAAGATATTCCTTACGCTAAATACTGAATACCTACCGATAGGCAGTCTCGAAATTGCCTACTCGGAACAAGCAGCGTTTCATACAAGAATACAACAAATTTAGAAAAAGTATTGCTCAAGTATAAACCGCCCATGGCAAGAAGGGCGCTATTTGTACGTGTAACGTTCTAGCTTAAACTTCCGGAATATATCAGTATAAAGTAAGCATGCCTACCTGACGAATGAATTTGGTCGCGAATTATTTTGTTGAGGAGTTATTTTAAAACTATCATATTTCCTAAGATATTCATTAAAATTTTATGATGTAAAAGGCAATTTTATTCAAAATTAAATACTTGTGATGATTAACTTATTTATTTAGATAAGGATTAATATCATGTTTATGAAAACAGCTTCTCAAATAATACATTAGTTTAGAACAAATTTTATTATCTGAAAAATAGTTATAGTGAGTTAACCATAAAACATAGACATATGCTGTCGCGGACTTTTTTTTAGAACTTTTGATGGGGAATAATTTCGTCTTACATGATTTTTACATAACTTTAACCGTTTACACACCGTTCGCAACGGAAGCTCCCAAAACTAATATTTTTTTCCCGTTTCTGTAACGTTTTACATTAATGCTCTGCTCTTATTAATCGTAACGTGATATTAAATATCTTATTACCTTCCGAGATAAATGGACTATACAGCACAAAAATATTTTTTCAATTCGAACTAGTAGTTCCGGAGATTAGCGTGCTCAAACAGTCAAACTCGTCAGCATTTTAATATTCCTACTAAATATTACGAACCTTATCATTTATGACTAGCGGCTGCTCTCGGTTTCACTCGCCGCGTGGTTGCCGTTACCGTGGGAATATCAGGATAATTATAAATATTTGCAATGTGGTTTTCTGATATATAAGCTACATTGCTGTACAGTTTCATCTTAATCAGTTCAGTAGTTTTTGAGTGAAAGAGTAACAAACATTCCTCCATCCAAATATCCTAACAAACTTTCAAACTTATAATATTCGGTAGCAGGATAGGATAAGTGCAAAGTTACTAGTTAGATCTACAGTGCCTACTACGCTGGAAAACCAATGCACGCCCCTGGGTGGAATAGACCTGAAATGACGGGTATCTACTGGTAATGTGGTGTGATTGTAGGCTTTAGATCTATCTAGTGCTATAGAGATCAAAGTGCCCCAGTATTATCTGATGAAACGTAGGGTGTCGCCAACATCGCCGACGGGACGGTCGTCTTTCCGGCGATGTTGGTGTGCGTCAACCTCGTCACCGGCGGGAACTAGCGGCGCATGGACACCAGGTGTGTATGAAAACATACAAAACAAACAAACATACACATACATACAGCGGTGGTCACATAATTAACGACATTAACCGATTTGCAAACAATCAAGGTAACTTTGGAGCCTTTGTTCTCTGCCAAAGATTGACCGAGGTGTGATCTGATAATGGCCATCCAGGGAGTGAATCTAGGGCATCCAAATGGCTATACACACCCAACTGATCTGAACAACATTTTGAGAGATGTATATATGTTTAAAAAGAAGCGCGAAAATAGCATAAAACTGTATGGAATTTTTGAAACTCTGATACGAATGTTGAACGACGCGTGGGACACCAGCACGCGTAGCATGAGCGCACGGGACTCGACTTGGGAGTAGCTGGACAACCGCTGTCTTGTCTAAGTCCCGTGTCGATTTAGCGAGCACAGTTTGACAGCGGGACTCGTTTTATAAGGTAGAGAATGCCTTTTCTACAGCGAGAGTGAAATAATTGCCATTTTTAAATACCGATTATTATTTAAATATAGTAACACCGAACCGGTAATTTGCCGATAAAAAAATATCATACATTCTACGCAATGGATGACTTGTTGCTGTCATGTTTGGCTATATTTTAATCTGTGATTTAACCAAGGCGATAAAGAAAAAAAAAGTTGATATTGACATGACATATTTGTTGATTGTTTTGTTTTTTGTGAATTGACAACGTAAAAACTATCTTTTATATACGAAAAAATATATATAAACAAGAAAAGGAATGATATTGGGCAGATTTGGATGTGTAGTTGGCGGACAATAAAGAGAATTGTGTATCTTGTTTATTCCAATACATGAACTATAGATTCGTATCTCACTCAAGTGTTTTCTCATTATATTTTAGCATTTTATTCTGCTAGAAAGCTATTTCATCTATTCTTTTTCCTATGGAAGAGACTGCACAGCTCAGCAGTCTGCAAAGATTTATGAAGCACACGTAATATTGCAACAAGCAGTCTAAGAAGAAGAAACTGTTATCAACTATAATAACCATAATAACCTTCTACATGTATGAAAACTCTGAAAATGCAAACTTAATACCTAATTAAACAGTAAAATTATAAAAAGTTGTCATGTTATTTAGTTCAAAACTACTTTACAGTAGGGTCAGTAGTATAATAAAAAACCACCACCTTTTCATATTTTCAATTTCATAGTGGCTTAGGATTTAAATTTAATTGAGTGTAGGAACCTACATTTACTCCCCTTCTTGCACAGGGAAATACCTAATCTATCTCATTAGGTACTTATATGTAGATCATTTATTATCAAACCATATTAAGATAATTGTGATGAACAAGTTGATTAGTTTTCTGCATCTATGTCGCAGGGAAATGATAAAAACAGGAATTGGATTAAATCTATAAAGGATTTGGTGTAATGGTGGAAGATAATAAAATCACAACTCCATGGGGTCATTTACCAGTGATTTCATAAAATCTCTAAACCATTTCAGCGAAATTATGAAACAAAAACTGCAAAATCATAATTTATTTTATGTAATATTAATTTGGTGTCTGAAACAAAGTTAAAGTAGTATTTGTAGATACTCTTTAGAATTATAGTTAAGCGGTGTAAAAAGTTCATTATTATAATATATTTTTTTATCATTATAATCTACAACAATACCTATTCATAAAATGCTATTACTTAAGTATCTACTTTATTATATTGTCTATAATCACAGGAAACAAATATAAGTACAATCTTACTCAAATAATTAAATGAAAAATATTGTTTTAGGTTAAATAAATTGTCTCAGCAGCCGGGCAGGGGTGGGAAAAAGATTTGCAAGTTACAACTTATCTATTTAATTTCACTGTAACGGTTTAGATTTTTGATCAAATCACTGATTTCTATTAGGGAAATGAAGTTGTGATTTTAGTAGTAACTTCATCAAATTTCTTAGAGATTTGATCAAATTCCTGTTTTTACATAAATTTTATGGTATACCTATCTAAGCATAAACATATCTGAAAAAATAAGATTTTGTCCAAAGTTTTTAGAAATCCAGAGTTAATCTTACGAATATTATAAATGCGAAAGTATGTCAGTTTGTTTGTTGATTTGTTACTCTATCACGCAAAAACTACTGAACGGATTTGGATAAAATTTAGCACGTAGTAGATTAAAAAAACATAGGATACCTTGTATCCCGATATTTCCACGGGAACGGGTACCACGTGGGTGATACCGTGGGCTGCGGTGCCGCTAGTTACCTAATAAACTTACCGTCTGACCCACTGGGTCTTAGAATTATTATTATAAGGATGGCATAGAATTTTGCCCAATAAAAATAAATAATAAATAAATAAATATCCGCATACAATCACACCAATTATAAAGTCCCACGTTAAGTTTCATGAAGAACTTGTGTTATGGATGCTAGATAACGGATAAACATACATATATACTTTTTTTTTTGTAAATACATACTTAATATACATATTAAACACCCAGACCAAGACAAATAGACATGTTCATGCACACAAATATTTGTCTTGTCCGGGGATCGAACCCGGTACCTCTGGCGCAGAAGGCGGGGTTAGTACCTCTGCGCCAAATAGGTCGTCGAATGTGTTAAGTTATGTTCACGTTTTTTGCGTGAAATTCGTATTGCTAAACAAGTTTTACAGTAAGTTTATTTATGGTCTTTTCCATGCAAAGGAGTGGAAGAGGTTGAGAAAGATCCTATCTTAATAATTCTAGTGATGGAATTCGTATTTCATGAACAAAGCAAACAATTAATCAACTTGTTTTCTTTCTCGACTACTCAGTGGGTAGTAGACAATATCTGGGACTCAACTGACATATTATATGTCAAGTGAAGATTATAAATGGTCGTCGTGCTCGCAGCAAAAGATTATTGTCGGCTCCTGACGTTACCTTGAGACCGCAATTGTTTCTCGAGTACGTCGTGCTCATGCCTCGCGAATCTCACTCTCAACCCGACTCAAATGACATTTGGGAGTAGATATAGCTTTTCTCGACGTCGTCATGCTACGCGTGCAGGTGTACATGATATCAGGGGATCATAGGCCTCAGTGTAGTGTAATAGAGTTCAAAGTGACCAGTATTATCTGACCTCTGACCGTCAATAATGTAAAAAATCTAAAAAGTCTCACAAAACTCATATAACAAAGAGTATTGTATACATATAATATTGAGTATTTGAAAGTCCTTATTATAAGTTAATTACAAAATTGCCACATTTTAAAAAGGAAAGCAGTATCGGAAGGCCAGAAAAACCATTTAATCTAAAAAGTAAAACACAAATCGCTCACAAGTAGACAAGATTATAATCTCCATTTTGTTGACAGGTTCATGAGCGAGTCCGGTCTGATAGACGTGTTCGTGTTCATGGGCGACCGCCCTTCAGACGTGTTCCGCCAGTACACCCGGCTCACGGGCACCGCTGCTCTTCCTCCGGTAAGTATGATTATTAGTCAAAATTAGGTCGCTTTATTTCGCCACAAAATGACATGCAAGATGCAAATACAAATACAAATACAAATATTTTTATTTGCTCTAAATAGGGTTACAGTAATGTTGTTTAGTACAATTGTGAAAACAAAATGGAGCTTAACCTATTTAGCCATTTTACATAGCATGCAAATATACAATACAATGATTTAAATTAGATTAACATTAAGAAACTGATCGAAATGTCATAAAATAAAATCGAGAAATAAATTAATAAAAAAAAATGTATGATAATAAATGTCAAATAAGAAATAAAATAAATTAATTTCAATATACAATTAAATTCTCATGTCAGTCTACAATTACAACAATGTCAATACAAATACATTTTGTGCATTTGAAAGTCTCGAAACCTTTGTCAATATAATTGTGATATAGATTAAAAAAAAAAGTGAAAGAAAAGTGATATGTCAATGTGAAAATTGCAAATGATGGAAATTAATCTGCAATCGGAAATTATTGAGCCTATTAAAAATGTTCAAAAGTAAAATTTATACTTATAATAAATGATTCCCGACAATTGACATAGTTTGAGACTTGATTCACACGTGCTATTGTATGTATGTGACGTGGCACGTAGCGTGGCCGACAGCACATGGCAGCACAGCACATGTTCAATGGCAATTCAATGCACCCGATCGAAGCAAGTAAAGGCAAATATAAAACAGAATATAGCGAGTTAAGCTTCGGAAGAATGCGGGCAATTTAGCGAACAGCGCACCTGCCGGCACGTAGTGAACCGATCTCGCTACTATAATGAAATCTATATAGGACCAAGAAACAAAAGTCATGATGTTGCGAGGATGAGAGATGAGGTGAAGATATGATACATTTCTAATGTGGAGTTATTGTAAACTCGCCATCAAAGTTAATTCGTCATCAGAAAAACGGCAAAAATAATGAGTAACCTCACTACAGGAAGCATTTTAAAAATAAATTTCCTTTTTGACTAGGACGAATTTAAACATAAATTCCATAGTAGTGGCCAATTTACTTATATGGAACTTTTCATACGTGACAAGTTTAAAAAAAAAAATGGTTTTTACCTCTTAGCAGGTTATCGCAGGCCAATTGCGCGCTGATGGTTTGTTTCAAATGTACTTTTTGCTGACTGTAGCGCCAACAACAATTTGGTATTTGTGGTATTACACATAATAGTCCATCTATTGTTCCGTAGAAGCCGCTTTCATTAGTAATTTAGTTTTGTTGATTCGAAATACGAATTTGCGATTTGAGAGTAAATATTGCGCATTTATTGCTATCCATTGCTAGTGCAAAAATAGGTTAATTATGGGTTTTAATAACTGTTTGTTAACGTTTTTGTTATCCGTATTTTGTCTAATATCGTGTAATATCGTAGGTTATTAACGTACGTGTTTGTCGTAGAAATTCTCGCTGGCCTACCACCAGTGCCGCTGGAACTACGTGGACGAGGCCGACGTTCGCGGCGTTGACGAAAATATGGACGTCCACGATATCCCCGCTGACGTCATCTGGCTGGACATCGAGTACACGAACAATAAGAAGTGAGTAGTATTACGTTTTAACCGAAAAAGAAGGAGATCATTGTCTAACTTATTAGCAGTAATAGTACACCAAAAACAATAGAGTGAATTATGGTATTGTGAACTTTTGGAAAACGATGTTGTTCATGAGCTTGTTGTACTGCTTCTGGCAATCGAAACGGGCTATTGCCTATTTGGAGATTATTAGAGAGTATCGTAGAGTTCTAACTTATCATTTATATTTTTATAGAAGTATTATGTTGCTGTTTCGACGACGAAAAGGGGGCGACCACTAACTACGTGAGGTGATTTTGGCGATTTTTGGACCGACGTGGCACTTGGTTTTAGATCAAGTGAGATTCGGCTTGACCCCCTTGCCCCCCCCTAAACGCCTTACGTAATTAATGGACGCCCCCAAAAGGAATTGTTACATCAAGACGTACAATAACAAATAAAATATAGTTAAATTAATTTCTAAACATTTAGAAACTAAATATCTTAAAAAAATATATATCTTAAAATGAAAAGTTAAATGTATTCTTCCAAATTACAACTTTTCACTACAAAGAGTCTCAGAAAAGATGCAGTTCGGCGTGCCCTGGGCAATGGTCTGCGGACGGCAAGTTGATAACGCAGACTATGGCAAAAACGTAGCGTCAATCCCCTTCAGGGTTTCCACAAAAGCCTTTATGAAGTAACACAAAAAAAAAACTAAAAACTTTGAACTAAAACACACTAAAAACACTAAAAGTTGAATGACTCCCTTCTATAGTATGACGACCTGTTTGGCGCAGGGGTACTAAACCCGCCTTCTACGCCAGAGGTCCCGGGTTCGATTCCCGGACAAGACAAATATTTGTGTGCATGAACATGTCTATTTGTCTTGGTCTGGGTGTTTAATATGTATATTATGTATATATTTACAAAAAAAAAGTATATAAGTATGTTTATCCGTTGTCTAGTATCCATAAAACAAGTTCTTCATGAAACTTAACGTGGGCTAGATAATTGGTGTGATTGTATGAAATTTATTTATATTTATAGTTTATCTTATTTTACCATAGATACTTCACCTGGGACGTAGAGAAGTTCCCCCACCCTGCAGACATGGTCGCCAACTTAACCGCCAAAGGTCGGAAGTTGGTCACCATCATAGACCCGCACATCAAGCGGGAGGCTGGCTACTTCCTGCATGAGGACGCCACGGAGAAGGGCTACTACGTCAAGGATAAGGACGGGAAGGATTATGAAGGTATGTGGTTGAAATAATCTCTTTCAGAGGAGCTTGTATCAGCCTTGCGTACATCCAGTGGGTACAGCAAACTTACCGGGTTCGGTTTAAGGCAGCCGAGTTTGCATCAGCCCTGCGTACATCCAGTGGGTACAGAAAACTTACCGGGTTCGGTTTAAGGCAGCCGAGCTTGCATCAGCCCTGCGTACATCCAGTGGGTACAGAAAACTTACCGGGTTCGGTTTAAAGCAGCCGAGCTTGCATCAGCCCTGCGTACATCCAGTGGGTACAGAAAACTAACCGGGTTCGGTTTAAGGCAGCCGAGCTTGCATCAGCCCTGCGTACATCCAGTGGGTACAGAAAACTTACCGGGTTCGGTTTAAGGCAGCCGAGCTTGCATCAGCCCTGCGTACATCCAGTGGGTACAGCAAACTTACCGGGTTCGGTTTAAGGCAGCCGAGCTTGCATCAGCCCTGCGTACATCCAGTGGGTACAGCAAACTTACCGAGTTCGGTTTAAGGCAGCCGAGCTTGCATCAGCCCTGCGTACATCCAGTGGGTACAGCAAACTTACCGGGTTTGGTTTAAGGCAGCCGAGCTTGCATCAGCTCTGCGTACATCTAGTGGGTACAGCAAACTTACCGGGTTCGGTTTAAGGCAGCCGAGCTTGCATCAGCCCTGCGTACATCCAGTGGGTACAGCAAACTTACGGGTTCGGTTTAAGGCAGCCGAGCTTGCATCAGCCCTGCGTACATCCAGTGGGTCAGCAAACTTACCGGGTTTGGTTTAAGGCAGCCGAGCTTGCATCAGCCCTGCGTACATCTAGTGGGTACAGCAAACTTACCGGGTTCGGTTTAAGGCAGCCGAGCTTGCATCAGCCCTGCGTACATCCAGTGGGTACAGCAACTTACCGGGTTCGGTTTAAGGCAGCCGAGCTTGCATCAGCCCTGCGTACATCAAGTGGGTACAGCAACTTACCGGGTTCGGTTTAAGGCAGCCGAGCTTGCATCAGCCCTGCGTACATCCAGTGGGTACAGCAACTTACCGGGTTCGGTTTAAGGCAGCCGAGCTTGCATCAGCCCTGCGTACATCTAGTGTGTACAGCAAACTTACCGGGTTCGGTTTAAGGCAGCCGAGCTTGCATCAGCCCTGCGTACATCCAGTGAGTACAGCAAACTTACGGGTTCGGTTTAAGGCAGCCGAGCTTGCATCAGCCCTGCGTACATCCAGTGGGTACAGCAACTTACCGGGTTCGGTTTAAGGCAGCCGAGCTTGCATCAGCCCTGCGTACATCCAGTGGGTACAGCAAACTTACGGGTTCGGTTTAAGGCAGCCGAGCTTGCATCAGCCCTGCGTACATCCAGTGGGTACAGCAACTTACCGGGTTCGGTTTAAGGCAGCCGAGCTTGCATCAGCCCTGCGTACATCCAGTGGGTACAGCAACTTACCGGGTTCGGTTTAAGGCAGCCGAGCTTGCATCAGCCCTGCGTACATCCAGTGGGTACAGCAACTTACCGGGTTCGGTTTAAGGCAGCCGAGCTTGCATCAGCCCTGCGTACATCCAGTGGGTACAGCAAACTTACCGGGTTCGGTTTAAGGCAGCCTGTGATTGTCTGTCAGGTCACATTTATGGCTGTATTAAGTTATGGAGCGTTTTTACAATTTCTTTGCATTGAAAAGCTGAAACTGAAAAAGTCGAGCAATGCAAAGAACTTGTGACAATCCTGATATGAATATACATTTATGACCTTAATGTTCCATCTTACTGCCACCTTATAGTCTTTGATAGAATCAGGCGTTACTTGGCGGAAATCCATATCTAAGTAGAAATGTCCGAGTGCTAATGTATCGGTGCTGGTATTGCACGGTCTAACAACTCCTGAGGATGCTCCGTGTGTGGGCGAAACACGTGTAGAGTAGTCGGTGAAGGAGCAAGGTGTGTCACTGTGCTGCATCTGCATTTATTTGCGGGCGGGCGGTGCATCTTGCATGTAAGTTTTTCTTGCGGAATTTGCTACATATTTTTCGTTTTCTACCTTATAGTCGGTTCTCGGATACGAGCTTGGCTGAAGATCAGTACTAGCTCGTCTCCGTGAACGGACAATAGTAGTACTTTTGTTTTATAATATTTATTTATTGATTTATTCAGGTTGGTGCTGGCCCGGCTCGTCATCATACATCGACTTCTTCAACCCGGAGGCGTCGCAGTACTACTCCGAGCGGTACAAGTACGAGAACTTCCCCGGGACGAGTAAGGATGTGCACATTTGGAACGATATGAATGAGCCTAGTGTGAGTATTATACTTCGTTCCATACATATGTGACATTATTATATTTAGGGAAAAACAACAAAAAACAAGCCAACCTACGGCAAGCATGTTTGTAAACTAACATTTGTGCATTATTCGTTATTATTCCACTAATATGATGAATTGCAGTTAACGACTTTAAATTTTCATCATACTAGTTCGTGGCCAAATGTTTCTAATAAATATAATTGTTTCGATAAAGGTATTCAACGGCCCTGAGATCACGATGCCCAAAGACTGTCGCCACTGGAAAGAGCCGCAGGAAGGCGTCGAGGGATTAGCTTCCTTCTGGGAACACAGGTAATATAATAAATACATTTCGACCCCTTTTTCTGTTCAGATCAACTAAACTGATAGGAAATAAACAAGTCAACTATTTTTATTACTAATGGGACAACTTTATACTTAGTTGTTCTGTAATTTAGAAAATTAAAATATTTGTTAAAACCATATGAATCTAAGAAAATCTAAATAAGCATTTGGAAAAAATTGGTATGGTATAATACAAAGAATATGGAACGAAAAGTACCAGGGCAGCAAAACCAACCAGGAGTTATTTATTATACTTGAAAAACGCCCATAAAAAAATGTTAAAAAATTGAAATAGAATCAGAACTTCGCAAAACATCTAAAATAACTCCTGGTTCTTGGTTCGAGGTGGAACAAAGGCATGTTAATACACACAACAGTATTATGTCCATTATTGATGTATCGGATGTCAGCGTCAGTTTTCCGACCTAAGTCAGGTCAGTCCGCTTGAAACCATTGCCATGAAAACACGCGTCATTCAGAAACGAATATGGTTTATTGTGCAGTGCTATCTTGCAAGAGCTCCTCAATAACATTTCCACATCACTAAACCTCGCTCGTGACATCATCGTGGGTACGAAAAATTCGACTATCTCCGATATAGGTCTGTGACCACCTCCTAGTTTTCTGTGTCTGGTAATTAAAAGAATACGGTGTATACTGTAGACACTCAAAGCAACTGGTTGCTAAATACCGAGTACAAGTGTACAAGAGTACGCCATCGCTTTACAAACCCTACGGCGGGTGTCCTTGTACATACCGTCCCCTTAGTGGTAAAACCGATTATCTGCCCTTTTTTTTTTTGCAAAATTTTGTTATATTAAATTCTCAAATTATTGTCAAGATGGCAAGGTAATATACACCTTAACACATAGTTAGGGTATATAGTTAAGGTGTATATTACCTTGCCATCTTGACAATAATTTGAGAATTTAATATAACAAAATTTTGCAAAAAAAAAAAGGGCAGATAATCGGTTTTACCACTAAGGGGACGGTATGTACAAGGACACCCGCCGTAGGGTTTGTAAAGCGATGGCGTAGATTCTTTGACATTCGTTAGTGCTTTTAACAGCCTAAAATATAACAGACGCTCGTTTTTGGGGAAAGGTATAGCTTTTTTTAATAAAGTTACACAACAAGTGATTGAGCAGCTCAATCACTTGTTGTGTAACTTTGCATAAATATAAAATATAATTTGTTAAATAGTCACTCTTAAGCAAAGGTTATTACAAGGTAGATGATTATTAAAAGACCAAAATGCATGGATGTGATACTAACATAAAACGTAACTATTATAAATTGGATAAAAGGAAAATATTCTAATAATTGAATATGGGAAAATTTTCCTCTTATATTAAATATATTTCAAAATTGAAAATTTGTGTTTGGCAACAACATGTTCCATTGTAAATGTTGTTGTTTCTGTTAAAGCTGATAAGTTTCTTGCGGCGCCGTTCTTCTTATCCGTTAAAAGATGTCCTGAATGGCAAGTAGGGAAAAAAAAATTGTTGGACTATTCGAAAGTATTTATCTATAAGTCTATTTGAATAAAAATCTTTGGCTTTTGACGTAGACAAACTATTTTACCAGACACGTCCACAACGAATATGGTCTCTGGAACATTCGATCGACGCACCAGGGCATGTTACTGCGGGCCGACAACAAGTACCGCCCGTTCATACTGACACGGTCCGCCTTTGCTGGGACTCAGAGGTAAGACTATAATTAGCTAGAACAGAACTTTCACTCATCTTTGTGGATCAATTGAAATATTTTTTGCTAATCTCTGTCATCATATGAGGATTAGTGACCACCTTTGCTGTCAGAGTTTATCAAACCGCCTATACTTCTGACTTGGCTTAATGATTGTTATCAAATGACAACAGCCGGGATCGACGGCTTAACGTACCCTCTGAAGCACGGAAGAGCTCAGTTGTAATGCCAGTTTACGGTCACCCATCCGACACCTGACCCGACCGAACGTTGCTTTAGAGGCCATTCCTGGTTTTGAGTGATTTTGACTGTTTCGTTAGTTGATTTTGAGCTGGTTGGAGGCAGGTAACAATGTGTTAAGATATGTTAAATTGAAGTTTATTTAAGAAGTGGCCGTGACAATTTATTGATTTTCATTGTAATGTAATAGTTTGATTAATTCTATATAACCTAGGACTTGTTTAAATTTTTTCTATGCGCTAGTTCGTATCTTTATAAATTATACAGCAATAAACACAAAAAAGTTCAAAACGCTGTACTCTTAAGAAATTATGAGCAAATACGTCGCCGGATTTCTAGCGCATACAACAGGTAAAATAAATACACATATGTGAAGATTGATTCATGCTTAAACACTAACAAATAACAAATAATAATAATCTAGCTTCTATGAAATTATTAAAACAATTTAAGTTCTCCGAAATTCACGGCGCAAAAGTCCCAACAAATAACTCTTGACAGAGAGGAAGAGCAGTAACTTTAAAAACTAGTCACTGCGCATCTTTTGTGTCGCCGCGCGAAAGTCAAGATATTATGGCAGAGCGAAATTAGTGAACGGGCTCTTAACAAGTTTTCGCTACGAACGCTTCTCTTCTCCTCCTTTCCTTTTTGCAAAGTCCCCTTTTCTACCGCCAGGTTCGCAGCAGTATGGACTGGAGACAATTCAGCCGAGTGGGGTTACCTAGCCGCCTCCGTGCCGATGTGCCTTTCTTTGGGCATCGCCGGCATCAGCTTCTGCGGCTCCGACGTGGGCGGCTTCTTCAAGTACCCTGAAGCCGAGCTCATGACGCGCTGGTACCAGGTCAGTGCCGCATAGAGTTGGTAATTATATCAAACCAGGTCGGATATGTCTGGTGTAGATTTCATCAGCTTCTGCGGCTCCGACGTGGGCGGCTTCTTCAAGTACCCTGAAGCCGAGCTCATGACGCGCTGGTACCAAGTCAGTGCCACTTAGACTTAGTAATAATATCAAACCTGGTCGGATATGTCTGGTGTAGATTTCATCAGCTTCTGCGGCTCCGACGTGGGCGGCTTCTTCAAGTACCCTGAAGCCGAGCTCACGACGCGCTGGTACCAGGTCAGTGCCACATAGACTTGGTAATTATATCTTAGCAGATCGGATAAACCTGGTGTAGATTTCATTAGCTTCTGCGGCTCCGACGTGGGCGGCTTCTTCAAGTACCCTGAAGCCGAGCTCATGACGCGCTGGTACCAGGTCAGTGCCACATAGACTTGGTAATTATATCTTAGCAGATCGGATAAACCTGGTGTAGATTTCATTAGCTTCTGCGGCTCCGACGTGGGCGGCTTCTTCAAGTACCCTGAAGCCGAGCTCATGACGCGCTGGTACCAGGTCAGTGCCACATAGACTTGGTAATTATATCAAAGCAGATCGGATAAACCTGGTGTAGATTTCATTAGCTTCTGCGGCTCCGACGTGGGCGGCTTCTTCAAGTACCCTGAAGCCGAGCTCATGACGCGCTGGTACCAAGTCAGTGCCACTTAGACTTAGTAATAATATCAAACCTGGTCGGATATGTCTGGTGTAGATTTCATTAGCTTCTGCGGCTCCGACGTGGGGGGCTTCTTCAAGTACCGTGAAGCCGAGCTCATGACGCACTGGTGCCACATAGACCTGGTAATGATACAAATACAAACAAATACAAATATTTTTATTTGCTCTAAATAGGGTTACAGTAATGTTGTTTAGTACAATTGGACGTAGTTACGCGAAAAGGATCCAATCCACACAGAGTCGATTCTGAGATAGAGGCCATTAAAGATTAGAAAGTGTTAAAAGTGTCTCTAGTCGATCATTATTACATTGAGAGTATTGCCTTTTGTGTTGACGATTAGTTATTTTTTTGCACTTCATAATGGGCGTAAGTTGTGTTAAACATACAGTACAATTTTATTATGAAAATGGCAAAAATGTGTGTCTGGATTCTTTTTAATAAAAGCTAAATATTATGGGATGCTGCTCAAAATGATTTAATCAATAACAATCCAGATACAATTTTACTAACTTATCTTAATAAAAATAAGAAAAACTTAAAATAAAACAATGTTATTAATCAAAAAAGTTAAGCTTAATAGATACATTTTAACAAAAATTTTAGCACCCTTTCAAATTGTCAATACAAGATGTTGATGGATACATTTTATTCACAGAATAAAATGTATCCATCGCCTCGCCTCGCAATCGCCTCGCAATTGCTAAACTAGAGTGATATATCTTGATATATATCACTCTAGTTTAGCAATTGCGAGGCGCTTATTATGTGAGGATTTCTTTAAGTAAATGTCAATTTAAGTAACTTTAACTAATCACATTATAGGCACTGTCTTAGTTTGTAATAGTTTTAGATTAAGTTTTCCAAGAGCATCTTATTGTCTACACTTAACCATTTAAAATATGTTTTATATACGTGAAGACCTATTATTGCCTTACTGTTTTTATGTCAAAAATCAACTCTGTCTACTCGGTGTTGGTCTTCCAAACATTAAATAAATAAATAAATAAATATTTACAACTCTGTCAAGCTAAGATGATACCTGAAGCCCTACACTAATTCTTTTACTCGATTCTGTCATGCCCGGAGTGTGAGAGGGACGGGTATATCCTGCAGGTGTCATGTTAGCTCGACCGAGTAGTAGTTGTATATTTATTTTAAAATAATTAATTAAATTAAAATACAACAAACGTATATTTTTTATGGTACGGAACCCTTCTAGCGTGAGTCCGACTCGCACTTGGCCGTTTTAGTTGTGCACTATGTAAGTTACACCCTTACCCCTTCGCCCGCCCCGCCGCTCATGAATATCACGGACCGAACGCAGCGCAGTGCACAAGCTTAAATACTTTTTTCATTGCTGTCATCCCGGACCGGAAAAAAACGGCCTGGAATCGGGAAAAGTAAAAAGTCGGACGGTAAAATTACGTATAGTGCACTAGCTAGCATATTCACTTTATGGCCTGCCATATCGGACCGTAAAAAATCGGACTACCGGACGGTAAAATTCCGTGTAGTGTACAAGTGCCCTTAGGGTAGGGACGTATAAACTATTGTAAAACTGGCTAATTAAGGAAACTGACGAGTGATAGATAACCCGACCCAAATAATCAATTAAAATTTATGTACCAAAAAGTTTTTTACCCAAAAAATTTATGTACCAAATATCCAAAAAGTCTATTAAAACAAAAGAAACGTTTTTTTGTACTTGCATTCCAAAACTTTGCAAAAAGTCTATTAAAAAGTGAAAAATAGCAACCAGGATCTTTTTTGCGGTTTCTTTTTATAGAAATTAATATTTATTCAGAAGGTGCCAATTCTTTTGGTATATCTTTGAAGTGGAAAAACTATTCGTACAAAAAGATTCAAGCATCTTGGATCGTTCTTGATATTTAAGTAGAAAAACATTCTAAAGAATTTATTTAGCATAAAGGTTCCAGACAGCCTGGATCCTTTCAAATATTTTATAAATGCTGTTACTTCAGTGGTCCAGGCAGTTTAGATCTTTTTTGTGATTTGTTTAAAGCACTTATTCCGTAGATTAATATTTTCGCAAAAACTATTCAGGTAATTTGGATCTGTTTTAATGATAAATATTTAGTGTCTCCCCTATAAGTGGCTTGGTATCTAGTCGTCGCAATTATGTCAAATATTGTGTTTTTCATCTGGATCTTTTTTGACATGAAAGATATCATCGCAAAGACCCCCCTGGTATATATAACTCAATTTCAGAAAAATTGTGGTTTGGATCCTTTTCGCGTAACTACGTCCAATTGTGAAAACAAAATGGAGCTTAACCTATTTAGCCATTTTACATAGCATGCAAATATACAATGATTTAAATTAGATTAACATTAAGAAACTGATCGAAATGTCATAAAATAAAATCGAGAAATAAATTAATTTAAAAAAATGTATGATAATAAATGTCAAATAAGAAATAAAATAAATTAATTTCAATATACAATTAAATTCTCATGTCAGTCTACAATTACAACAATGTCAATACAAATACATTTTGTGCATTTGAAAGTCTCGAAACCTTATCAAACAAGGTCGGCGGGGCTATTACCTATATTTGCAATAGCAACGCGACAGCAGAAATTGCGCGCTAACGCCACTTGGTGTATCTGACGTTTTTATAAAATGATAAATTTATGCTTATTGCTCATTGTGTTATTGCTCATTAACTAAAAAGATATAAATTAAAAAAATATAAACAAAAACTAAAAACTCGGTTGCGTCAAAAGACAAGTCAACTGAAAAGCTGCAAACAAGATCAAATATAAAAGGGCAATATAAAAATATTTTGTTCAACATAATAACATGCAGTCGGAGGCATGACATTATGAATGTAGTAGTATTTGGTCTAACACTAATTTATAGTGTTAGACCAAAGACTACTCTTTACTTAAAAAATTGTGCGGCTAGGAGTGTTAAGATATTTAATGCGTTGCCAGATAAGTTTAAAACTCTACCATAATTACGGTTCCATAAAACCGTAAAGTTATGGCTTCAGGAACAATGCTTCTATTCTGTTGAAGAATATTTAAATTGACATTTTATTTTATGATTATTTATGTATGGACGCTCTGACATGACATTTATTTTGACTGGGTATACTTAATAATTTGAATATTATGTTATAATTTAATTTATTTCAATATTTGCTATTTAATGTCATTTTATAATAATTTGAAATTTAATTTAAAGTAATAATTAACTGATTAAAATTGTAAATGTAATTAATTTAATATAAACTGACATTCGCATGCTAATTTTAGCGAAACATGTATAGACATCCTTTTTATCTAAACATCTATTTAATGTACCGTGTTTCTTGTGATTAAATGAATATGAATATGAATGATTCGACTTATTATTGTGTTAATATAGTATAATATAATATGTGGTTGAACAAAATATTTTTATATTTGCCTTTAATATTTGATCTTGTTTGCATCTTTTCAGTTGACTTGTATTTTGATGCAGGCGGGTTTCTTAACTCAATTAGCAACTCTATTTGCATTATTTTTCTTGCAGGCCGGTGCTTTCCAACCTTTCTTCCGAGCGCATTCTCACATTGAAACCAAACGCCGCGAGCCGTGGCTATACGAGCCAGCTACCACTGCTCTTATACGAGACGCCACCAGACGCCGCTACGCCCTCATCGACTTCTGGTGAGTAATGTTATAATAATAATGCTATATCTACTCATTCTCACATCGAAACCAAACTCCGCGAGCCGGAGACGCCAACAGACGCCGCTACGCCCTCTGGTGAGTAATGTTATAATAATAATGCAAAAATATTGCTGTGTCTAAATATGCTAGAATGAGTATTCTCACATCGAAACCAAACGCCGCGAGCCGTGGCTATATACGAGACGCCAACAGACGCCGCTTTTTATATAAAAAATAATTAGAATTTGACTAATCGGCCATTACATACAGTCGCATAAATACACCTAGATGAGTATTTTCCTTAGACGGTGCGGCTAGCCCTAGTAAGCATATTTATTTGTTGCTTAATTTTATACGGTGCGGCTAGCCCTAGTAAGCATATTTATTTGTTGCTTAATATTTAACACTTCGCCTGCGAGCTGCTTAGCGAGCGGTCGTAAACAAGCTATTCCGTATACACTTAGCATCATATTCCAGTTATTCCCAAACTTTTAACATGTCTCTTTGCGGATCGTGCAGTGAGGACGTCAAAGACGGAGTACACTGTACCTCGTGTGACCAGGAGCTTCATTTTGAGTGTGCCGGTATTACCGAAGGCGGCTATAGGAAGCTGGGTGCTGACAGGAAGCAGACTTGGAAGGTCCTCTCGTCCGCGACTCTACAGTGAACAGACGTGTGCTTATGTTAATCTAAAGTTAAATTTAAAAATTTTAATACTTGTTGTGAGTGCCTCGGGCTTCGCCCGCTGCTGTCTAAGGTCCTCACCGAAGCCCTGCAGCTCGCAAGAATAGAAAATAACTTTGGGCCCTTGTGAGGTTTGAACCGGAGACTGTGAGTTCAACACCGAGCGCGTTACCGAAGAGCTACGGAGCCGTGAGCGCCGCGGTTGAAAAAAGCGATAGCATCGTACAACATTTTACCGCTACCACTGTATTCAACGGCAAACGACAACACTACGGATTTCCTATACGGCTGTAGTTTTCGTGGTAAAAGTCATCAAGCAACCATGACTTACTGTGCCGCATGCCGTGGCACCGTTGAAGACAAAAATGCGGACGCGCTGGATTGTACACGTTGCAGTGCTACTTATCACAAATTATGTATTAACATCCCCGCCGGCAACTTATCTAAGGCTTATTTGGAAAAATGGATCTGTCCGGACTGTCAAAGGAAACAGCCAAAGTTCGGCAACGCAAATACACCGGTGAGATCGGCGGCCGCATCCGCCCAGACCTCTAACGTAACACTCCGTAATAAACCAGGTCAAAATAAACAACAAAGTGTAAAATCACCAATCGCCAGTGAAGTACCAGCGTCTACCTGCGACGAGGCTACAGATATCAGGGCGATAATCCGAGAAGAGATTGAACGTGTGATGAGGAATTGTATGAATGAACTCAGCTCTAAGCTCAACTTAAGAATGCAATCAGTGATCGATCAAGTCAATGACTTCAAGAAATCTTTGTAATTTTTTAACGATCAGTACGAAAACATCAATTCTGAAATAGCTGGTTTCAAGTCCGATGTTACTTCACTGAGAAAAGAAAATGAGGCTTTGCGTGCAAAAGTAACATCTCTCTCAGTCAACTTAAATAAATTGGATCTCATTTCACGTGCGAACAATCTGGAGCTACAGTGCGTGCCCGAGAGGAGATCGGAAAATGTTGTAGATCTGGTGAAAACTTTGGGAAAGGTTATTAATCATTCGGTAAGCGACAATGATATATTTTATTGCTCCCGCGTAGCAAAAATGAACACCGAGTCCTCTAGACCGCGGGCGATTCTAGTTAAGTTCAGTCATCCCCGTGTGAGAGACGCGTTCCTCGCCTCATCCATTAATTACAACAAGAACCATCCAAAAGATAAGTTAAACGCCAGCCATCTCGGCATCACTTGTGTAAATGAGTCTCCTATATATGTGGTGGAAAATCTTTCTCCCGAAAACAAAGCGCTCCATGCCGCTGCCCGCTCCCGCAAGAAAGAACTTCAATATGGATACGTGTGGGTAAGAAACGGTCGCATATTCATGAGGAAGACGGAATCGTCCGAGTACATATACGTTCGTGATCAGGACACTCTGAACAACCTCAAATAAGTAGCTCCTATTATTTGAAGCTTTTCCTTAACTTTTTCATTTACCTATAGTCTAAATTGTAAAATTAAAATTCAACTCTAAACTAAGAATATATTTTCAAAATGTAAGGGGTTTACGTACTAAAACTAACGAAGTTTTTAAAAACATTGCCTTAAGCGACTTCGATGTCATAATACTAATTGAAACTTGGCTTAATAGTAGTATCTTGGACGGTGAATTGTTCACAGATAATTATGTCGTATATCGAAGAGATCGTGAGAGTAGTGGTTTTCATGACACGAAGGAGGCTGGTGGGGTGTTAATAGCTGTGCACAAAAGGCTTGTGTCAGAGAGAGTTTCTAGTTTCGAGAGTAAATGTGAGGACCTGTGGGTGTCAATAGACGTAATTTTAGACAGTAAAAAAGATAAAATGTACATTTGTGCAGCGTATCTCCCGCCTCCTGTACAAACACATATCTTAGAGCACTTCGTTAACAGCGTGAGCCAAACATTACTTCTACAGAAATTAACACTAATCACGGGAGATTTCAATCTCGGCTGTATAAGTTGGAATCAAAATGCAACTGCGGAGCCGCTCTCAAGTTCATTAGGAAATACTCTACTTGACTTTGTAACATTTAACAATTTGCGGCAATGGAATGATATAAAAAACCGTAATAACAAAATTCTGGATCTTGTGCTCACCTCTGACGATATGACTGTTAGCGATTTATGTGATAGCCCCTCGCCCTTGCGTAGCATTGACTCTCACCACCCTCCTTTGGAGTTCTCAGTGACAATACCCAGGGGCAGTAAAAGGCTGTCTGACAACCCTAGCCCTAAACTTAATTTTTTTAAAGCTGACTATGATGCCATAAACAGTGACCTTGGCTCAGTTTGTTGGGATGATAAATTCAAATTATGCCGTTCGGTTGATGAAATGGTTGGGTTATTTTACGAATCTCTACGACTCGTCATTAAAAAGTATGTTCCTCAAACTATACGCAAACCAAATAAGTACCCTGTATGGTACAACAATGACCTAAAGCGATTGCTACGGGAAAAACACAGAGTCCGAATTCGTTTTCAAAAATATGAAAACCCACTTGATGGTATTGCCTTTACTACGTTAAAGAACAGATGTGAGACTCTATCAAAAGCGTGTTATAAAAGTTACATTAATCTATTGGAGCATTCAATCACCTCAAATCCAAAGGTCTTCTGGACTTACATTAAGCAAAAAAGACAGAGTAGTAATAGTTATCCCTCCACAATGACATACTTAACTAAGTCAGCGGATAATGGAACTGATATAACAAATCTATTCGCACATTACTTTTCATCTGTGTATGATGATCATAATATCACTCCTTTTGCGCCTGACTCCACGACTAACACCGTTAACGCTACGTCAAGTACAATCTCGAGCCCACGCTTTACTCCTGCGGACATTCTCAAGAAACTCAAATGTCTTCCACTGTCTAAAGGGGCTGGCGCTGATGATATTCCTCCAAAGTTTGTAGTGGAGTGCGCCAAGAATCTCTCTTACCCCCTCGCTATTATTTTTAACGAATCTTTCTCAAGTGGCATTTTCCCTAAATTGTGGAAGGAAGCTCGCATTGTCCCCATTCATAAATCAGGTGACAAATCCACGATATCGAACTATAGACCAATATCCATATTGCCGGTATTTGGCAAAGTCCTTGAGTCACTGTTCTGTGAAGTGTTGACGCGGCACATTAGATCCATTCTTTCGAATGAACAGCACGGGTTTTTTTCGGGTCGCTCCACAGCTACTAACTTGGTATCATACTTGACTGACGTTATTGATAAGGTGGATTCGCGTACTTGTGTCGATGTGATATACACAGATTTCAGTAAAGCCTTTGACAAAGTAGACCATCAGCTCCTATTACAAAAGCTTTCTCTCTATGGCATCACAACTAACCTTTTATCTTGGTGCGAATCCTATCTCAAGGGTCGCTTGTCACGGGTCGTACTTAATGGCTTCAGCTCCGAACCATTTTTGGCTAAGTCTGGGGTTCCTCAAGGATCCCACCTCGGACCTATATTCTTCAACATTTTCGTAAACGACATTGGTGATTCATTTCAAAATTCGAAAATATATTTATACGCGGACGATTTAAAAATAATGAGGCCTATCAAAAGTGCTCAAGATGCTCTATTACTGCAGAGTGATTTGAATGGACTCTCGGAATGGTGTACGAGAAATCGCATGACCCTAAACATCGAGAAATGCAGCCATATAAGATTTTCCAGGAAAAAAACAACGTCACATTTCTCTTATACCATAAATAACACCAAACTCAAAGAGGTAAATGTCATTAAGGACCTCGGAGTCTATTTAGACAGTAAATTGCAGTTACAACGTACACATTGATAAGATAGCCAAAAAAAGTTTTAAGCTCTTGGGTTTCATCTTGAGGAACTCGAAAGATTTTAAGAAACCCGCTACTGTTGTCACACTTTACAATAGTCTTGTCAGATCAGTGCTCGAGTACTGTAGTGTAGTGTGGTCTCCTCAATATGAAGTTCACGTGAAACGCCTCGAAAGCGTACAAAAAAGGTTTCTTTGGCATCTGTCCTTCCGAAACTTCCTCGCTAAATCGTTGAGATCGTATGAGAGTCGACTTGAATATTTTAAGATCCAAAGCCTCAAGCATAGAAGGCTCCTTTTCGATAGCATGTTTGTGTACAAACTAATGAATGGAGGGCTGGATTGTTCTAACCTTCTGGATCAGATTCAAATCAACGCTCCCAAAAAACTGCCTCGGGTTAGCAGGTTCAACATTTTTGTACAGAAAAGTGTTAAGAGCAATCTGGGCAGTCACTCAACTTTGAATAGGATCCAGAAGCAATACAACAGCTTATCCCGGTCAAATAATTCTGAAGACTTGGACATATTCCACCTCAGCCTGAGAAAATATAGAGAAATTGTTAAATCTATTATTAGTAACGTAAACCCCAATTAAATTAAATTAAATTAAATTAAATTATATGATTTTGTAACAACCTGATTTTAACCTTCCGCAGCATGTATTGGATTTTTACATTGTCTTTTTTATTTTTTGAAGTTCGTAATTGCATGCCGTGGCTGTCTATAATTAGAAACTGTACTTAGACTAAGATTCTACATTTAATTTATTACATATTGTTAGTACATGTTTTTGTTGACTGCCCAATAAATAAATAAATAAATAAAAAATAAATTAATTACAGCCTTATAGGCCTAGCATTAGCGTATATAAAGGTGTGTGAGTGGATGCCCCGTAGATCCTTTCGTATACTGCTATCGTTAGCTAATGACGGTCCGGTTGCTATTGTGTTGCTCCCGATCTATTCAAGTGCCTTGTTATTAGTTGTTATACTTTGTGCGTTTAGTGTCGCTCTGTGTGGAGGCAAAAGCGCCTACTTGTTTGTTCTTGTTAGTTCGATCCACCGTCTTTATTTTTATAACCTTAGTATTTTGTGTGACTTCAATTACAGTTTAAAATATGTTATTTTATCGTATGAGTTATCGTTATTTAACTTAATATTTTTAACTAGATGTAGAATATATCGATTAATAGCATTTATCCGATCATTCATACTTGATACTGAATTAATACGCAGATGTCTAGGATGTTACGTTCTACCTTCCTCGGTTCTTCGGGTCATATTGACCCGAAACTGAAATTTAACTGTCAATAAAAGTCGTAATTATTTATATAATTTACTAAGACTTTATGACAATTATTAATTATGCATTCACTATATATTATTATTGTAAAATTATAATGAAGTCTCTTATCTTAAGAAAATGAAGTTTTTTCCGTCTTAGGTTCCTCGGGTCAATAATACCCGAGTATGAAAAAGGTCCTCGGGTCAGAAAAGCCCGTGTTTTGCAAACAATAATGCTTTGTTGTATTCTAAGAATACACTTACAATTTATAAATGTTAGTAATATCTTAATTACTTAGCGTGTTATTGTTGAAGGTACTTTGAGAATAATTGTTTATATACATTAGTATGCCGGTAGATTACATTATTTACGTGTGACAGATACTTTTATTTGATTCATTCGTTGTTTGGACTTGATGTGTTTCGTTAGTGTTTGAAATGGCTCACAATTTGACTGATTCTACGATTTCGCAAATCCTAAACTACGATATAAATTCCGAAGATGAAATAATTAGTGAAACGGAGAATAGTTTGGATGAAAATCCTACCGACAATATTCAACCCAGTTTATACAGTGAAAGCAGTAGTGACGAAACAAATAGCGATGAGGAGCCTCTTTCAAGATACGTTACCAATACCAGTGCTAATGAAAACCAAATGCTATCAAAAAATGGTGAATTTGTATGGGCCAGAACCCCATTAGAAGTCAGAGGTCGTTTGAGTAGTGCAATCTATAATTTTGAAACAAACAAATATAGAAGGTTCTTCACGTTTCGCAAATGGATGGGAAGCGTTAGATGAAACGGAGTTAGATGCATATCTAGGTATTCTTATTTTTGCTGGAGTTTTCAAGTCTAACGATGAAAGTTTAGAAAGCTTATGGTCCGAAGCTTATGGAAGACCTATATTTCGGGCAACAATGTCCCTGAAACGTTTCAAACAAATTTCTGCGATTTTGCGTTTTGATAAACGTTCTGACCGAGAAGCAAGAAAACAGAGTGACAAATTAGCAGCTGTGAGAGATATGTGGGATGAATGGGTGAAGCTGTTGACTATGTTTTATAAAAAATCGTAAAATTGTAAATCTGGTGGTCCTGACTCAATTCCCCCCCTTTTTATTATCAAATGTGCTGAGAGTCTAACTGTACCCCTATGTTTGTTATTTAAGCGATCGTTATCTGAGGGTATAGTTCCCAAATTATGGAAATGTGCTTTCATTACCCCAGTGCTGAAAAGGGGTGATAAAAGCAATGTGGAGAACTATCGCCCCATCTCTAAACTGTGTCTATTTGGTAAGGTTTTCGAAAGGCTAGTTTATCAGGATATATATTCTAGCTTGAAAAGTTACTTTAACGATGAGCAGCATGGCTTTCTAAGGCAACGTTCCACATCCACTAACCTCATAGTGGCCAATGAATTTATAGCAGCCGGAATGGAAAGTGGAGCCCAAGTGGACGTGGTATATACCGATTATCGAAAATGTTTCGACAGAATAGATCATTGCGTATTACTGTCTAAACTACAAGCGGCGGGCATACACGGAAACTTGTATCGGTGGTTTGCATCCTATATCGACAACCGTAGTCAAGCTGTTGTCTTGCAGGGCTATGTTTCAAGGTGGACAGTAATACCATCTGGTGTACCTCAAGGCTCAATTTTGGCCCCACTTTTATTTATTATATTTATCATGGACATCAGTAGATGTTTTAAACATTCCAAATGTTTACTTTTTGCTGATGACATGAAAATTCTTAAAGTTATTCGTAGTCCTTTAGATGTCCTTGACTTGCAACAGGATTTGCTGCGGTTCGAACAATATTGTGTTCTGAACAGGTTGGATCTTAACGTATCGAAGTGTTTCTATATGACTTTTACCCGAAAAATACACGAAATAACATCCAAATACACTATCTTTAATCACAGTTTGGCTAGGGTGGATAATATAAAGGATCTGGGTGTCATTCACGATTCCAAGTTAACGTATGCAAATCACATCGACTACGTTGCTAGTAAGGCGTCTAAGGCTTTAGGGTTCGTGATGCGTATGTCCAACGAATTTAAAACCCTAAAATCGGTTAAGATCTTGTACTGCGCCTTCGTGCGCAGCCATCTGAAATACGCATCTGAAGTATGGAATCATCAGTATAATGTCTATGTTAATCGCCTAGAGAAGATACAAAAAAGATTTTTGAGATATCTCGATTTTAAGGCAAGACAGTGGTCCATAGATTATGAACATCGTTGTAAACGATATCACTTCTTACCTCTTAACATAAGGCGTAAAATAAATGACATGTGCTTCTTAGCAAAGCTCGCAAATGGTAATATTGACTGCTCTGAGTTATTGTCGAAAATTGGACTCCGTTCTAACCCACTGTCACTACGTCGGCGTCCTATGCTTCACGTACCTTTTGCACGCACGAATTACCGGCATAACACTTTTATGATACGAGGTTGTGATACCTACGTCAGGTATAGTGCCGAGCACGACTACGATCTATTTTCTACCAGCACGGCAACTATTAGGCGAACAATTAGTCAAAACTTTTTTGAATAGGCAAAAATCTTTTGAATTGTTTTTTACTGGGAATTGTTCTAAGTGTGATATGGGTTTATGGGTTTATGTGATATCTTTATTAGATTAAGATTGTTATAATGTAGTTTGTTGTTTGTTACATACCTAGTATTTATATGTGAGGGTTTGTAATTGGCTTTAAGTTGTTAGTTTGTAACTTACTGTGTTATTGATAGCTGTAAACCTTCTTAAAAAATAAAAATAAAATAAAATCCCTTAAAGCAGGGATTCCCAAATTATTTGGAGCAAGAGACCCATTTTCTTGAATGAAAAAATGAACTTATACCTCAGACCCCCATAGCCAAAATTACTTTAAATATCTTATCTCAATTTTTTTCTATTGATTCAAAATACTTACCAATTTAAAAACTTTGCGTTTATTAGTATTATATTAGGCAATCTTATAACAAGTTGGTACACGTTACGCGTATTTCCCTTTCCGAGTTTAAGACAACAGTTGCTTTAAATTGACACGCATTTGTACCCCTAATCCCTGCAAAGTAATATTTTCACTTCTCTATTCCATATATTGTCCCTTTAATAAATTCTTCTTGTCGCCCAGGTACACCCTGTTCTACGAGCACACCAAGGACGGTCTGCCGGTGATGAGGCCGCTGTTCCAGGAGTTCCCTAAAGAAGAAGGCACTTTCACTGTGGACGACCAGTACTTGCTCGGTGCGTATATGCAACGTTGGTTTAGTCGACAAATTTCAGATTCTAGAAATGCTAGACGAGTTTAATACGCCAGATTTATGAATGCCAAATTCTACAAATGTCATATTTTAGAAATGCCAGATTGTATTAGTGACAGATTTTGGTATCAATAGCAAAAAATATAAATTGAACGAATTTATGTGTGCATACACTTTTCAATATCCGAGTAGTTGAGAGCAACCGTCTGCGGGGTGCAAGCAAGCGTGCATTTACAAAAAAAAATATTTTGTACAATCACACTAACTATCTGGCCCAAGGCAAGTTTGTTTAGTTAATAAAACTTGTTTTATGGAAACATGTAACAAGATTTTGCTATTGATAAAAAATCTGGCATTAGTAGAATCTGGCATTTATAGAATCTGGCATTCATAGAATATGGCGTTTTAAACTCATCTGGCATTTCTACAATCTGACCATGATCCATAGTTAGCGACCACGTTTCACTACCATAAATCATCACTGGCAACACACACTGGTCATTGACTTTCGTCTAGTGACACTTCGGTAAGTTGGACGCGAAGATTTGATGAAGATTCCCGAATGCTGCCCATCCGAGTTGGATTCGACGGGAGATCTCTTTCTCAAGTTGGATTTACCTAACTGGACTGTCTGTCCAAGGTAAACGTAGTGGTCAACAACTTCGAGTGAAGTGTTCCCAACGTGAACTGAAGTGGGTGCAACATGGGAATTTGAGATGATTTTCGTCTTATCCATGTTCATACTAAGACCCACTCTTTGGGAAGCACTACGGAGATCTTCGAGCATTGTGTTCTGGTCCTCCTAGGTCTTAGTCATAAACGAAGGTGTTTCAGATACTGGCCATTAATGTTGATTCCGAGTCCTTTCCAATCCAAGAGCTTAAATATGTCCTCCAACGCAGCTGTGAACAGTTTCGGAGAAATGACGTCTCCTTGTCTCACACCTCGCTGCAATTGGATGGGATTTGTGCTCTGGTTCTGTTATCGGACTGACATGGTGGCATGTTCTTGTAAGTACATTAACACCTCGATATACCTATAGTCCTCTTGGCACCTGCAGCACCGCCCAGGTCTCTATCGAATCGAAGGCTTTCTCATAGTCCACAAACGCCAAGCAAAGTGGCAAATTATACTCCTTGGTCTTCTGTATAACCTGCCGCAGCTTATGGATGTGGTCTATGGTGCTAAAGCCTTTTCGGAACCCGGCTTGTTCGGGAGGCTGGAAGTCGCCGAACTTGCTAGCGAGACGATTCGTAATGACTCTCGGAAACAACTTATATCCCTCTTTGAAGAACAAAATCACCTCACTTATATTCCATGCCCTCGGTGTTTTGCCCGGCATTCTGTAGTGATTCCGTTATCGCCCGCCACCTTGTTGTTTTTGAGCTGTTTGAGAGCCAAACTAATCTCGTACAGGCTGACGTCCGGGATATCTTCGGTGAAGTGTCGGGTAAGCTTGGCTCTGGGGTCTGTAGCCTTGCTTTCAACAGGTGTCTGCGTGGAATATAACTGCCCATAGAAACTCTCGATCTCCCTCAGGATTCGTAGAAATGATGCGACCGTCGTCAGTTTTCAGCTTCGTCATCTGACTTTGCCCAATAGACAGATCTCTCGCTAACACTTTGGACCCTTTATTCCGCTCGATACCCTCTTTAATATGATTCGTATTAAATTCGCGAAGGTCGCTTGTCAAAGACTGAGATCTGCCTATTTAGCTGCCGATAATGATGAGCATCCGCTGAGTTGTGAAGCCTCATTTCACGTCTCTGATCCATAAGTAGGAGTGTCTGGTCGGCGGGTCTTAAAGTACTTGGACCCTACCGTACAGACAGTATCAACCACCGTGTTGTGTAGATAGCTTTTTCGTCAACATGATAAAATCTATCTCATTTTGGACTTTACCGTCTGGACTGATCAGGTATACTTTCGGCTTTCCGGCTTTTTGAAGAAGGAGTTCATCATGAAGAGGTTCTCCTTCTCCATAAAGTTGGCCAACATCTGGCCTCTGTCATTCCGTTGCCCAACTCCAATCGCCCCACTCTCAACTTATCACCGCAACTTTTCCCCAACTTAGCATTAAAGTCCCCCATCACAACGATGTAGTGGGTTTTGTGGCTATGCATGGCTCTACAAATGTCCTCATACATAGCCTCCACTTCGTCATCTTCGTGTGTCGAGGAACACACTTCCGTTGGAAATCACGTTGTTCTGAAGGGACCTGTGGACGATAAAACTGACACCATCTAAGGACTGTTGGTCGCCCTCCCGGTAGTATAGCTGGTTACCGGAATTGAAAATTATCGAGTCCTCTCCCTCTCTGCGGACTTCAGACAACCCTTGATGTCCCAGTGTAACCTGCTAATACTTTCTACGAGCTCTGTTAACTTCGCTTTAGTTCGCAGTGCGGGCGTGTTGTACGTTGCCAGGTGCAGTGTCCGTTGTTTGTGACAGCCTAACGTAGCCCGGGGGTTCTTCGCACCCCTGCCCAGCCGTTACCATGGCCGCTGTCATAACCAGGAATAGCAGGGCTGCCGGGAACTGGGCGCCGATTTCCTTCCGAAGGCTGAGTCCCTGCCGAAGTGCTATTCTAAGCCGACACTATACAGCTACACACCTAACCTACATAAACCTCAGTACACACTCAATTCTCCCGGAATCCTCAATACACTGAGGTACTATCAATTTAAAACTTTTTAACCCGTTAGAACAATAAGCGCAAGAAACTTGATAGCTTTATTTAAGTGAAGTAGGTAACGACGTAGAATCAAATAAACTCAACATGATTTATTGTTTCTAGAATAAGAACATTACACTACATTTAGTTGACTTGTCGAACTTTCTTTTCTTAAGTATTAAACTCCCAAAATGCAAAAATCACAATAATTTAATGCCAACGTTCTCCCACCCAGGTGACAAACTCCTCGTAGCTCCAGTCCTATCATCAGGCGCCACCAGCCTGAAGGTGTACTTCCCCGGCGCAGAGACCAACACGCTGTGGTACGACGTGGACTCGTACCAGGCTCACGTGGCCAACGGGTTCGCTACTATCAGCGTTAATATTGCCAAGGTATGTAAGAAGGGGTCAGAGTAATCGTTAAAATTTAGTTTTGGGATCGAGATTGAGTGTCTGTTTCACAATGTCCGATTAGGAGAAACTTTCCAGTTTAATTTACAGTATTGTAACGTCCCCTTAGTGGTAAAACCGATTATCTGCACTTTTTTTTTTCGCAACATTTTGTTATAATAAATTCTCAAATTATTGTCAAGATGGCAAGGTAATATACCAAGATAATATACACCTTAACACATAGTTAAGGTGTATAATACCTTGCCATCTTGACAATAATTTGAAAATTTATTATAACAAAATTTTGCAAAAAAAAGTGCAGACAATCGGTTTTACCACTAAGGGGACGGTATGGACTATCTGTTAAGTAACTGCTAATGAGAACTTACTTGCACATTGTGAACAGGCCCTAAGTCTTGAAGTCTCTGGTGGTAAAAGCTAATGGTAAAATTTAGTCTTGGGGTCTAAGTAAACGTCAAATTTTTGTCTGGTGGTCAAAAGTAACGTCAACATGAGTCATGTGGTGAACATTGAGTCTGGGGGTGAAAATCAACGTCAAAATTAAGTCTGGAGGTCTAATTCAACATCGCCATGTGTCGGTCTGCCAAAAAAGTGGCAGTATATAAATGGGAGCTTAAAACAGAACATCCCCTTTGAATGTTAATATTTGTTGTTATTCTTTCTTTCCATAGATCCCAGTGTACCAGCGCGGTGGCTCCATAATCCCTCGCAAGGAAAGAGTACGGCGCTCCACGCCTCTAATGGCCAACGACCCTTACACTCTGGTCGTCGCTCTTGACGCCAATGTGAGTATGACATACACACAATCCCACACACAAACACATACACATACACACACATGTGAGACACATATTGACAAAACTTTAGTTTCTTCGCGCACTCATAATTGAAATAAAACAATATTCATATATTTTTTTTCTATTTAAAACTTATCTTAAAGCTTTTGGATTTTTACCGACTTCAACAAAAAGGAGGAAGGTACTCAATTCAACGCGTATTTTTTTTTTTTTTTTTTTTGTCTGATGTATGCATACCGATTACTCCGGTGTTGGTGATCCGATTTTAATAATAGTTTTTTTGTTCGATCGGGTACACTGTCAATTTGGTCCCATATAAGTCTCATTGAGATCCAATGATAATCTTCGGAGATATGGGGCCTAATGTCATGGAAGTCATGAAACAATTATATCATCCAGGTAATTGTTAGATTCTTGTTCGAGCTGAAGTTTCACGCAATAATTATAATTCTTTTTTTATCTGAAAGAAAATGGTTTATGTGTGGTCCCATATAATTTTTACGAAGATCTGGCTAGTAGTTTTTTCATAATCTTGAAAAATATCAATTACCTTTTGGCAAGTAGTCGTTTACCTAGATGACATTGTTGTGTATGGGCTGATTTTTAGTGTAAGTAACGGCACATGATGTAACTAAAAAATCTGAAATATATATTTGGTACTATATTTTTGTTTTTTGATTTCCCGACGTTTAGGCGCCTTTTCAGTTGCCGTGCAGTTAACCCGTGACCACGGCAGCTGAAAAGGTGCCGAAACGTCGGGAAACCAAAAAACCTAAAAAAATAATAATTCAATATTAATTTTGTATAAAAGTATACAAAATTACAAACACATGCATCCACTGTTTTTCCCACACATACACCAAAAATTATGCATGTAATAGAAATAGACTGATAGATGTTACGTTTTCACCAGGAGCTGTATCAAGATTTTATTGATAGTTTAATGCCACGTTCAGTTAATTAAACCATCACCCACCCTATATTCAATAATATTTGCGTTATATTTTATGTAAGATTTCACCCGCGTGGTTCCTGTTCCCGTGGGAATATCGGGATAAAAAGTATCCTATGTTCATAATAAGTTTCATCCAAATCCGTTCAGTAGTTACGGAGCCTATTCAATGCAAACAAACAAATCTTTCCTCTTTATAATTTATTTACATACAATCACATTAATTATCTAGCCCACGTTAAGTATCATGAAGAACTTGTGTTATGGATACTAGATAACGGATAAACATACTTATATACTCTTTTTTTTGTAAATACATACATACTATACATATTAAACATTAAACATCCAGACCAAGACAAATAGACATGTTCATGCACACATATATATGTCTTGTCCGGGGATCGAACCCGGGACCCTTTGGCGCAGAAGGTGGGGTTAGTACCCCTGCGCCAAACAGGTCGTCATTATAATATTAGACCTCTTTATAATATTAGTCCAATAGCTAAAATTGAGGACAGTTAAAAAGCTGTAAGATTTCTGTAAGTTTTTTTTAACGTACTTGCCGATAAAGTAATTTAAAGTATCTCCCTATAATTTATTTACTTTTTAACTAAATTATATTATTAACTATTTTGTCTTAATATTGTTTTTCATGTGTAATAAATAAAATGTTGTTTATGTTTTTCATTCAGAACACCGCTCGAGGCTCTCTATACATAGACGACGGTGAAACTTTTGAGTACAAAAAGAAGAAGTACATTTACGCCAAGATTGCGTACTCCAATGAAGAAATGACGTACACGTAAGTATCACAAGTAATTCCTTTATTCAATTTATATTGTTACAAAACGTTAACTTAAAAAAAACGCTCATATAACATTTAGAAGTTTTATGATATTTAAAGCCAATTTATTCAACTGTGGATTAGATCGTCATCAGCCATTTTTTATGTCCCCAATGCTGGGGCACTGGCCTTCCTTATGGATGGATAAGGAGAATGGGCCGTGACCCGCAACGCGGGGCCAATGCGGATTGGTGGGTATTAACGACTGCAAATGCAGCCGGGACACACGGGTTAACGTGCCATCCGAAGCACGAAGTTCAAGATAGTATTTTTTATTAGATCATTTTTGGTCACCCATCCCTTAAATAACCATGCGAAAGTTGCTAAATCTCAACTATCGCAGGCCGAGCGCGCAAACCACTGCGCCACGGACTCCTCAAGAGCTTTGTCCCTTTATTCTTCAATAAACTATTTTTTTTTTATTCTCAATTGTTTCAATTTAATTTCAAGTATCTCATAAAAAACATAATTTTCTTCAGATTCGTCAACGACAAAGCGTCATACCCAACCCTGTCTTGGGTGGAAAGAATCGTGATAGCCGGCATCAAAGTGCCCCCCAAGACTGCCAAACTTCAGCAGGGCGACAAACAGATCGCGCTACAGATGACTCTGCATCGCGGTAACGATGTTCTCGTGGTCAGGAAACCTGGCGCCTCCATGGCACAACCCTGGAGGATCACTTTTAGCTATTAAATAAAACTATAATGCGTTCGGTTTGAAATAAAATTTTGAATATGCTAAATGTGTCTGTCTATCAATTTTTAACTCTATGGTCACTAAATATAATATTTTATCAAGATATTCTGCTTCAAAAAGTTAACAGGTTATTTTATGAATTATGTAAATGTAATCGCTTCGTTTTCCGCAATGCCATTTAACAAAATTACGTCCGAAATCAATAAACTATCTCTAGATATGGATAGAGTAATCTGAGATAGTTACCTAGGATACAGGCTTCGTTGCCTAGCACCGTCGTTATTTTGATTACAAATTATAACTGCTTGTGACCACGGCTATTGCAACATAGCCGAAACGTCAAGCTGTAAGTACATAGTTGTACTACATAACAAATGTCGCGTTTTAGTCCCGTTGTTTTATTTTAAATTATAATGGATCGCGAAAGTTTAAAATCTTATATTTATACGTCTTTATTTTAGTCATAACCAAAAATATCCTAGGCAACTATCTCAGATAGCCTTATCTATTTACAGATAGGTTATAATTTTCAGGTGTTTGACAACATAACTAAGCTATTTATGATGTCAGTCTTTTAGCTATAACAACTATGGAAGATGAACATTTAAGTTTATGGCGTTTCATTGTCAGCAAGTGGACAGGTAATAGCGTAGTCGATAATATTAAAATAATTGTAAGTTTTTAGGATAAAAGTTGACTAAAAACGTGTCGAGTTGTAATTTACTTAATTCATATGTATGGTGTAAAGTTGTTTGTTTTCAAACCGAACGCATTGTCACCAAATAGTGAGAAATTCACTTGATAAATCAGTATCAGTCAGTAATCTAAGGTTTTAAAAGAAAGTATGATGAATGAATATTCCGTTTGATAATGGACTGTTTGTACATATACATTGTCTACTTTTGAGTAGATTTACAAACGAAATACTTTCTTCAGTTTGACCCAGTTTTATTTAAACTAAGTAGCTCTGTTTTGTACGTGATCAATAAACAATGATTTCTGAAATATGCCCGAAAGACTAATCGCTTATCAAATCACCCAAATAACTGTGTATGTTTTAGATACTATTGTTTGTTAACAGTGAGTGAACATTTATGTGATCAAAACAGTGCAAGATCTTGTGAAATAAGTATTCAATAATACTCTTACCGTATCGATATAACAAATTAAAATAATATAATGAAATTTTGTTGTATCCATCATCAATCGAGAATAATCCAACCCTATAAAAATTGCATATCTATTACAATAATTTCTTTACTGTTTGGGTATATTAAAATCAAAGGCGAGGGGTGTTTTATCATTAATGTGATAATAAAAGAATTTACAGTATGGTTTTGTTTTATTTTCTAATTTCTGGTCAGCTCTTGGCTAGTTATCAATGAAGTAGTAGTAGTATGTAGTGATACAGATAATATATTGTCAACAGAAGAAACTTGTTTGGCATTCTCTTAGGAAATAATAAAATCGGATAGATTATAAATATTTATTCAGTTTTGATTTAAACTTATAAGACTAGAATAATTAAAAATGTTAATATAACTATCAAATCTTTTTTTATAACATACACTCTGTACCTTTTAATTAAGACATTTATTAACAGTTTTGCTATGCCACCGGCACCGTAAAAATATGTGTATTAAATAAATCAAATTCAAATCGAAACTTGCACGCTAAGCGAGCTGTTGTATCACATGGGTAAGTGCATCCCCTTAAAAATTATCCCTTTAAATGGCAAAAACTAATTTTTAAACTTATTAACTATAATGTGAATCTATCACTGAACACAAATGCTAATAAAGACGTTAGGCACAAATGTAGTGTTGAATAAATCAAAGCACCAGGCTTTTTCAAAAAAATACTTTTTAAAACTTGCGCGTTGCATTTAAAAAATACTAGAAAACAAAATAGAAACACGTTAGCGTTGTGAGTACAGTCGACGCGAAAGTTCCCGTAGAGTGGTACACCTCCAAGGGTCCATTCATGCTAGAGCAGTCACTTACGCCGAAGTTTGCGAATAGAGTTTAATTCTCAACCTTAAACTCATTGTATTATGGCTATCTGTCAAAATTTCACTCTTACTCGAATGTAGAGTTTGGTAATTTTTGAACTCCCACTAGGCCCTACGTGGGCCTTATTACGAGTTTGGCAACTACAGACTAAAACAATTCGTCTAAAATATTTCGACTAAAACAATTTGTCTAAAAAACAATTTAGTTTAGGTTAGGTTAGTTGTTTTTTAGACGAATTGTTCTATTCGAATTTTCCGCAAAGCTAAAATGTAGCTCTGTCTCTTTCATATTTAGCGACTGTTTTACCGACATGAACAGTGTATCCGATAGTCTACGCTAACGTGTCCTGTAAATGTCATGTTTGGACTTTGGCAAACTCGTATCTATAAGCACAGGGGCCGTACCGCCCAAGTGGCGTCGGCATTGAAATCGGCTTCATTTGACAACTGGATGTGACACATTGCTGCTTCTTCTTGACACAAGTGAAAACTTACCATAGACTAAGAGCAATGTCACATCCATCTGTCAAATGAAGTCGTTGTCGATGCCGAGATGCCGACACTTGCGCGGTATGGCCGCAGTTTCAAATTAACGCTTCGATGCGCTTCGACGCTGCTCTAGTATAAATAAAATCATACAATCACACCAATTAACTAGCCCACGTTAAGTTTAATGAACAACTTGTGTTATGGATACTAGATAACGGATAAACATACGTATTTTTTTTGTAAATACATAATATATATATTAAACACCCCGGACAAGACAAATATTTGTGTGCATGATCATGTCATCAAACCCGGGACCCGGAGAAATGCTAACATTTTTGTAAACATAACACCCAGACCAAGACAAATCGACATTTTTATTTTATGCACACAAATATTTGTCTTGTCCGGGGATCGAACCCGGGAGCACTGGCGCAGAAGACGGGTTTAGTACCCCTGCGCCAAACAGGTCGTCGAGAGAGTCGTATGAGTTGACCCTTAGGCAATATTCTCGTGCGGTCGATTTGGGCAGTCGTATTGATTACAACGTTACCACTGAGATTCAAGGGATTTTGCGCGGCAAGTGGACTACCAAGAACTACCGCGAATACAGTCACGTGCAATGATATAGAAACACTAAGCAACCTTGTGACATTATAATATTGAATGACATTTGTGGACAGAAAGAGCTTTGTTTCATTGCACATGTCATTGCTCGCGATCGCGACTGTACAAATAATTTGGCGGTGGAACATAACAAGATTCTACGTCAAACAACGACGGCGAGACTTAGCACGTAGCATTGCATCTCGGCCAGAGATTGTCCAGTCAGCCCGTGACCACTGACGATGCAATTTTGCTGACACATCGCGTCATCGGGAATTTTAGGTGTTTCAATTGAATGTTCAATTCGATTCAACCAAAATATTTTGATAAGTAAACTAAAGTCTGTTTACCGAAACGAGCTAGATAATTTGGTCTCTCGAGATTAGCTGAAGATGAGACGCATTGCCTATGCACCTTATCTTCCAGCCAATCAAGAGCGAGCGGATTGCCGATGCGCCTTATCTTCAGCCAATCACGAACCAAAGAATTTTCTTAGTACTAGCTCGTTATAATGAACAGACTAATAAAATCAGACATTTACAATAAAACTTTCAACACTACATTGACTCTACGACAGGCAAGAATTTACTCACTTAAAAAATATTCTACTAGGTTTGTCGTCGTTAGGAAATTCTATGAAAGGATGAGTCTGTTTGTGTTCTTGCATTGACGCCTCCGACGCAAAAGTCTCACCACAGATATCACAAGGTATGTTATCTTCGCTACCACTATCACTTGGCGACTCTACTTTCTTCTTATCTTCTTTTTTCTTCTTTTTTGGCTTAGACGAAGTCTGGGGCTCTTCAATGAGCGGCTTGCCAGTTAACAAAAACTCTTTCATGTTTACATGTTTCAATGACATTTTGTGTTGTGACAAGCGGTTCTCTGAACTGCACTGGTATTCGCATATGAAGCAAACATATTTCATATCGCCGGTGTGCAATTCGGCGTGCGCTTTCCTCTTTTCCGGAGTAGCGAATCGGAAATCACAGAACTTACATGGATACTTTCTGTCAGGAGAATGTAATCTCATGTGCGACGTCAACGACTCCATGTCTTTGCATATCTTACGACATTCTACACACAGAATACCCTTATCAGCCGGTTCCGTTTCTTCAACATTGTCACTGTGATGAATCCGTCTATGTGATGTCAAACCTTTTTGACTAATAAATACCCTACGACAATCTGGACACTGGAATTGGGTTTCTGACTTTATATCTGGACTATGTTGTTCTAGTTGGTGCAACGCTAGTTTATCTGCCTCATGGAATTGCAATCCACACTCTTCACACTTCCAAGCCTTTACCAACTTTGAAAATGCTTCTAGAACATCCAACACTGACTGCCCCTCAACTTCGGGATGATAAGTTTTCACATGGTTACCAAACTCGATGATCTTTGGGAATGTTTCTTTGCAATTTGGACAAATGTATGGGCTTTTGTGGTCTTCCATGACGTGACATTTTAATTGTGATAGTTCAGAATAAGTTTTAGAGCACATGAAACACTTTAGTTTCTGATTACCTTGCACTACTTCTGATATAACTTTGTATTCCATGAGCTGGACTTTTTGGTGTATTTGTAGGTGTTTGAATAGTTCTTTCCTTGTACTGTAATCTGTGGGACAAAATTTGCATTGGAATTTTTTTCGGTGTGACCTTCTTCTATGGTGAAATAAATCGTTCTTGTCTTTAAACTGCTTTAAACATGTGACGCACTGATGCCAGGAATTTGACTCGGAGAACAGATCGTGAGAACGCAGACACGTTTCCATTCTACTTCGGCGTCGAAAAACTTTGCCGCATGTGCATTCATAGCCCTCTTTCTTTATATCCGGTTTGATATCCTTATCCTTATGCATGTTAACATCTAACTTTTCTATTTTACACTTATGGTCATCAAGATCTTCTTTTATCCGCTTTTTCTGATTCTCCTTTCTGGTCTTCAGGCCCTTGATGACACCCATTGCTCTCCGTTCTATAGTTTTATGTACATCCATGTGTTTTCTCAAACCAGAAGCATATTTGCATTCTTTTGAACATTTTAGACAGGGATACGATTTTGTGCCTTGTGTGATATTTTTCTTAGCTTTGAGTAAACCGTAAGCTTCTTGTTCCAAGGATAACACATTGCCAGTTATTGAATTCAACTGGAACATATTATCTTCATAGTCCTCGTCGTGATCATAACTTGTTGGAAGGATTTCTTCAGGGTTACCAATTTTTGAAAATGGCATTGATGACGAATGTGGTATGGGTAAGATTTCCATAATCAATGTCTTCGTAGTCTGCGATTGTATCACGCCGTCGCGTGGATTTGTAATGGTGGAAGTGGTGTTGATGACTTTGTTTGAAATCAAATGAGTTTCAGTGACTGTGTCCGCCTCTTCCTTTATCTCTTGCTTTTCATATTCCTTTACCAGCTCCTGTAAGTATACAATTATATTTTCAGTACCTCCCAAGACAGCACTATACAGGGTGGAAAGTTGACACGGGGCACGAAGGGCAGGTATCTTAACCGTTGTAGCTACATGAATACGTTCTTAGGAAACCATCCTAATTTTTTGAGAAATTTTAAACTGCATTCACAGGTTTTGAAGAAAAAGTAAAGTCGGCAGAAATTTTTTTTTGTAATCTATCCTGTTTCTCATGAGAATTAAAACACTCTAATACACCAACTGAGGTATGAGTACTAGAAAAGTCAGAAATCGCGAAAATATATTTCCATACATAGTTATACCACAGTTTAACTAAGAAGCTAACAGTGGGACAACGCTCTTGAAACCTCGCGGAATGCTGCTTTTGACAAGACTTTCTTATTATTTGACAGGACATATGTCATTGTCCCGAGTGAGCGTATGGCAGCTCGGTCTCGCTAGCACCCCCTCTCGCCCCGCGAACCCCACACGATTGCTCTGTGAAAACGTGTAAACGTGTCCGTCGGACGACTGTATGAATAGATAGACTGTGGTTATACTGTACTTGTACAAAATGAAAGACGAAGGGCACAGTGGCACGCCCGACGCCGGCAGGCGGGTGGAACGCAGCGCGCTGTTTACCATTTTAAAGGTTTTTATAGTTATTATATTTTTATTCTTATATTAAGGCGCTACTCGGAAAAAGTATGGACTTTTTAATATAAAACTATAGCATGGTTACAGTTATTACAAATCTGGTAATAACATATATATTTCTTCATACCTTTATCTAGATTCGTATAGTTTCGAAAACACGATTTTATGATTTTGCCTCGACACTTTTTCTTTTCGAAAAGACCTCTAAAAAATACGAAAATTCAAGATTATTCTTAAATGGGGTTACTTACACTATTGGAAATTGATTTAATAAGTGGACACCAATAATATTTAGGATCGTATAGAAGCATTTTTTTTAAATCGCTGTAGTTTTTTAATACGAAGTCATTTTGTGTTTTTTTTGCCTAATCTGCAAAATCGGTCTCGCTCCCGTGCGCGTCGTTTTCTCATTGCTATCTCGCTTCAGCATATTTTTTTCGAGTATCGCCTTAATATCTTTGTATCCATTCTCAACCAGTTCAATTAAATTATCGTATTAATATCAAATTGTGGTTAGGCTCTTTTCAAACAAAAAAATGTTCTCAAGCATTTGTTAGGAGATACCTGAAAGTCTCATTCCGTGGTTTCTGGCAGAGTACGGCACGCGCCTCGCCCCGCGCTTGCGCCTCAAGCAACCGCATCCGCTTCACTTACCTTTTCTTACTACCTTTTTTAACTCTTGGAAAGTTAAGACAGGACATGAAAGGCAAACCATTATAGCTACATGGAAACATTCTTAGGGAACCATCCTTATTTTTTTTTTAATTTGAAAATGGGCAGTTTTCAAAAATATATTTTTATGCCAATCGATCTTGTTACGCATGAAGATCAAAACACTAACGGTTGTCGGTTTCAATAACCTATCCCTAGTAAGAGATAGGCTTACTAAAGCTTTGTTGCCTGGATATAGACCTAGGATTCACTCGCTGCTGGAGTTAAATGTGGCCATAATGCACCAAACTCTTTCTTCATGAACCCTATAACCGAACAGGAAACTAATAGCCTTATCATCAATCTCAAGGAAAAAAGTGCCCCGGGTCTCGAAGGGTTCTCTGGAGTCCTAATAAAGCATTTTAGAAAAAGCGTCGTGGCACCTCTCACTCACATTTTCACACTCAACTGGTGTCTTTCGGGGGGTCTGGAAAACAGCCGTTGTCATACCAATCCATAAAAGAGGAAGTACATGCGATCCGAGTAACTACCGGACAATTGCTCTCCTTAGTATTTTGTCCAAACTACTGGAAAAATTGGTTAATATACGCTTGGTTATCTCGAAGCCAATTACATCTTATCACCAGACCACAGACCTATATCGAGATAGACGGTAAAAGTGTACCTACCTTGCATGTCATGTTGTGCAGTGCTTTCTTGCAAGAGCATTATTTAATCGATCAGCAAAAAAACTCTAACCTAACCAATAATTGATTGTTCAGCAAGAAAACCTATTTGGTCAGCAAGTACTAGATAAGCCAAAGAGAGTTGCTGACCAAATTGATATTTAGCTGATCAAAATATTTATTCCTTTTTTGAATCACTCATCGCGCGTGTGGCGAGGCGAACGAGGAGTCGATCAGGCGATTAACGACCTTTCAAGCGTAGACATAGCACGCTTTTCGCTTTGCCCCTCGCACGCTCGTGTTGGGAAGCGGTACAACAGGCGAAAAGCGAAGCTATGTATATACATGCAAGGTCGCTTTTACGGTATACCGAAACTCAAACGTCGCACGAAAATCAGTAGAATCCTCGAGACGAGTGGATCATAAATAGAGCTCCAATACGGCTTTCTACAGGGCAGCCTACTGAGCAAGGCAGCCTCTCGTTTAACAGAAACAGCGGTTTCTTATATCGACAGGAACAAAAAGTGTGTAGGTGTGTATCCTAGATCTTTCGAAGGCGTTCGACACGGTATCCTTTCCGAGTCTTCTAAATTATTAGGAGTAAGAGGTATTTGTCTCGAATGGTTCCGCAGTTATCTCCTAAATTGAAATCAACACACCAGGGTTGGCACCTTCAACAGCAATCCATCTGGAACATCCTACGAGGTACCCCAAGGTAGCATTCTTTGCCCCACGCTCTTTATTATGTACCTTATAGACTTATCATCGTTGAATAAGAGAAACGCTCACACCATGAATCATGCCAATGATACGTGCATCCTTTTCCATGATGATACCTGGAAAGGACTGCTTCAAACTGCACAAGCTGGACTCAGGGTAATCCGCGCTTGGTTCAGCAATAACTCACTTTAAACGACAGCAAAACAAATTTGTGTGTTTCCACAATCTCCTCTGGCTAACTTCTCTCTCGCCATCCATTCCTGCTCCCAAAACACCATGCAGCTGCGTGATATTAAAGAGTAATATGTGATACCAAATACTTATGTGTTATACTCAATGAGACGCTCGTTTAAATACCACATAGACTCTGTCTCGAAGAGTCTGGAAGTAAATTTTTGTCATGCGTCTTCTTTGTTGCAAACACACCTGAACAAGATCCAAAACTGGCTTGAAAAATGGAGGATTAAATCAAGTACGTCAAAATCAGTCCACATCACCTTCACACTTAGGACTGGGAACTGCCCGTCAGTAAAGCTACATGATACAATTTTGCCACACCAAGAAAGTGTCAAATACCTTGGGATGCACTTGGATTGAAAGCTGAATTGGAAAAGCCATATTAAAGCAAAAAGGGACCATGCACATAATAAATTTAGAGACATGACCTGGCTAATCGGAAGAGGCTCATCATTGAGCTTAGAGAATAAGATTATCATTTACAAAGCTGTCATCAAGCCAATATGGACATATGGCATAGAGTTATGGGGTTCAGCAAGCCGATCCAATATTGAAATACTACAACGTTTTCAAAATAACTGCTTAAAGACTATAGCTGAAGCTCCATGGTTTACCAAAAACACAGAAGTCCATGACTATTTGGGGATTTCAACAGTAGGGGAAGAGATAGTGAGGTTCCGTGACAACTACATAAAAAGACTAGAACGTCATGTTAATGTACTGGCATCCAATATTACAGACAATAGCAATGACATGCATCGTTTAAGAAGGCCTCGTCTATTATAAACTAGAGGAAACATCGTCATCGTACATTGTGATGAATAAGGTAGCTGCGTCGATGGATGCACGCCCTTCAAGCTACTGACGTACAACTCATCTGTTCATGGCTATTGGGCTGCTTGCAGATAAAAAAAAAAAGAAAAAAAAAGTGTTTTCTTTGTGATGTTGCATCCTGGAACTTACTACACTTAACTTAACTTAAAAACACGGCCACCCTGTTCTGGCTTAGTGCATTCGAGTATAGGGAGGAGCTGCCGCTACCCATGCTCAACGTGCAGTTATCAAAACAACGTTGAGGAAGCCGGCACGTTTCCGCACGGACACTCTTTATCAAGCATTCCAAGCTCTGTGTCAGAAGGATCTACTTGCTCAAAGTTACTCTGCAAGCACACAAGGAATTGCTGAACTCAGACTTGTATGAGTCGATGTTGCAAAGGCTCTCAGCTAGACTCCCACTTCCTAAGATAGGGACTATGTTCGCAAAGCGTTTTAACTTTTTCATGAAGCCTCTGATTTTCAATAGAATCAATAGTTCGTTTAGTATTATAGGACTAAGCACCAGAGAGACCCTTGAACACAAGCTATGCTATGACTCATGAGAAACATGATCAATAGCTATCAAAAAAAAATTTTTGAAAGCTCATCATTTTACAGCTGACTGTAAATTCTTTTAAAAATCTGTGAATGCAGTTTAAAATTTCTCAAAAATTAAGGATGTAGCTACAAAAGTTAAGGTACCTTCCCTTTGTATACCGTCTTAACTTTCCACAAAGTATATGCTAAAAGATTGGCAAAGACAGTAGCACAGAGTGTATGGCTGTGATAACCATATGTCTGGTATAATTCGGACATTTCTTGCACACTTCGCTTTTCCTTGAACACCAAATGTGAATTGTAAAACTAAATAAATTGATTTGTATTCAAAAAACACCTCAGATGACCATGAATGTGTTAATTCATACCACAAATTTTTAACTAGGTACATGTACTTAAAAACTTACATCACTTCCAGTTTGTGTCTCTGACTTAACATAATCCTCTTGTAAACATGTTTCCACATTTCCTAGAACTGCAATATCATTGCTATCCATACTTCCAGCATCATCAAAGTTCGGGTAATCATACGACACCAGAGTGTCGTCAGTTGTTGACACTTCTTCCTTTACTTCAGTTTCATTGTCATCTTGTTCCATTTTTGGTAATAATTCAACATGTTCATCTATCAGATTATTTTCTTTAATTTGCAATAAATCTAAATTGTTATGCATGTCACAATTATCAGCGGTTGTATGTGTTAGAGTGCTATTAAACTCCATCGGAACCTCCTCTTTTACTTCCAGAGGATGTCCAAGCCCACTTTCAGCTGCCTGGATGTCTTCATTGATATTCTCGTCTTTGATTTGTACCATCATATCTGAAAACCTGTTTTCATGACTGTTATTATCTAATTCTTGCTTGACGGGTAAAATGCCAATAGATAAATCTGAGGTGTTAGTTTTTGTACTCTCCATTTTAACTAGGTACCTGTAGAAAGAAATTCCAATTTTATCAACCATACATACTTACCTACCTAATTTGAATTTATAAACCCATTAATAATAACTTTATAAAGTTTATTTAGGTTCCGCAAAGAAACATAAGAGTACCTAAAACATAAACAAAGTGAAATCAGACCTTCAGATTCACTGATTCCATATGACTGTGTTTTAAGCTAATGTCGTCGCAGCCTCGTATTTTCAATTAATTTCAAAAACATTCATAAAAACTTAACACACAATCTCAAAATTTTAAGCATTTTAAAAATTCTTAGTTTTTTTTCATTTCCCGGAAATCAGAAGTAATACCTTATGCTACAGGGGCTAATGATTCCTAAGAAGGTAATTTAAAAGTTATTCTTTCGTAACTTTTACATTGCGCTTATTTAAGTGATTCCTTTATAATTATTAGCAATTATTTAAAAAATGAAAATAATTTACAAAACGATAAACAATTAAAATGACATTTTACTTCTTCTTCTTCTATATGAATAGCTTGCTCTATGTTCTTAACATAATTCCGCCAATGTCATCTAGGTAGCTTTCATTGTGCTTTCATTTACACGGTGCGTGCCGTGAGGTGAGATGAGAGGGGGATGTAATTTTTTTATATTATTATATTCTTTATGTAATAAGTTAGTCCGTTTGAGACCATTGCCATGAAAACATGCGTCACTCGAAAACGAAAACGGCTAATTGTGCCGTGTGTGTGAAAAAGCCAAAAACACCCTACGCTACTACTAGGTTCTCAAACAGATTGATTGAAGCGCTCGGCTCTTTTCGTCTATCTCGATATAGGTCAGTGGTCGAATCGAAACTATCTAAAATACTCTACACGGCTAGCGCGAACATCCGCAGCAGAACACAATTCGAACATCGCTCGCGGATGCGCCCGCACGGGCAGAGGCGCTGCGGGCGCTGCAAAACTTTCAATAATGAATGACGTTCCATGTTAGTTCCTTTTTTTACGTTCAATAAGAGCCTTGTTGTCTTGTCGCACTGTGTCTGCTTCTTGGCCAAACTTGATATTCATAGCGTGGCAGTGACAATGGCAAATGTGCGCAATATCAAAGATACAAGTAAACAAAGAGTATTTTAATAAATTATAGTACTTTGGTTTTTTTTTACTACAGTTGGCGGTTGTGTGTTGTGTTGGTGTAGTCTGAAAATAAATTGCCATATTTAAAAATGTGTTAAATGTGACGTTGACGTGTCTAAAATTATCGCAAACGGGTCGCTTCCTTGCATTTTTTGTTTTCTAAAACGCATCTTTAATAATTGAGAGGTAAAATCTAAAAATGTTTTCCGCACTGTCGCGTTGTATTGAAAACTTTTATGTTTTATAATCGAGAATGTGGTTTTCCCTGCAGCTGCTGCAATCCTGTGAAGGAGTGCTATGACTGCCGAAATAGATTTGCAGCTCGTGGTAAAACATGTTGCAAATGGGACGTTTGGTGAAAATATGTGCCGAGTATGTTTACTTCCTTTACAGGATTTATATGAAAACATATTTACAAAAGTCTGCAGAGAGAATGAAGAATATTGCATTGCTGATATCTTGAAAGAGATGTGTGATTTACAGGTTTGTATATAAATAAACATTAAAGTAATACTACATTAACAACACAATATGAAACTTTTCTTGGTATTATATTCCACAGATTTTAGATAATGATCATTATAATGTTTGTTCGAAGTGCTTTATCTCTGCTTGGGATGCATATAAATTTTATTTGAAAACGAGACACAATGACGAGCTTCTTCACTTATACACAGATAGTTTACTCTTCAATCTTGATTCTATAGGAATACCAAATGAAAGTATATGCATATCTTTACCAATAATGTCTCCAGATATTCCTTCAGTTGAGCCAAACCCCCTTAGAGTGTTTACAATAAAAGATGAAAATAAATCACAATTAAATAATACTGATAGTAAAAAAGAAATCAAAGTTGAAAAACTCATTAAAAAATCCGATGCAGATGTTGTTAAAAAACGGATGATGGAAGTGAGTAATAAAGCAACTGAAATTATCAAAAAACCGGTGGCAGAAATCAAGCCTAAGGTTGAGAAAAATCAACAAGATGAAGATGAAGATGATCTTATAATAATCATGAATGAGAATGGTCAGCCGTCGTTTCATAAGATGCAACCAGACGGTCACCTTGTGGAAGTTGAATATGATGATAGATGTCGCAAAGCTTATCAAGTAATTACAGAGGAGTTGCCAAAACGAAGATTTCATAAAAAGAAAAGGAAACCAATGACATGGAAAAAATGTAGTCAATGTCCTATAGAATATAGGTTTGTGGCAAAGTTGACGGCACATATGCTGGCCTCACATGGTATTAAGTTATATTCGTGTAAGGTGAGTAAAATCATCTTATCATTATTTTATTTATTTATTCATAGTCTTATTAATTCAGCTAAAAAAATACCCAGAATCCCAGAATTTTAGTATGTGCCGGTTTCATAGGCATAATACAGTAGGCGCTCGGTAATCCGGCACCCGATTTTTTTCCTTTATGCCAGATTATTGGAACTGCCGGATTATCGAATTTATATGGGAAGTAAAAGCTTTATACATACAATATCAAATAAATTTTACATTTCATAAATAGCTATCTACAATAAAATACTATATATGGTTAGGTCTTTTTATAATAAAAATATACTATTGGTTCGGTTAGAATATTTTTTCATTCATTAAGAAACACAAATCTGTAATCCGGCATTCGGCTATGTAAATCGCCTCAAATCTGAAGATGTCTGTCAGGTGGTGTCATTGTCGACATGTACACATCTGGCGAATGCGAAGCTTGCGAGCCACTCGCAAACTGTACGCGCGCAGATCGCGTGCCGACTGCAACTGTTTGGTACTCCTCTTGATTGCAACTCATGCTGTCGATCTGCGTAAACTTCGCGCGCACAGTTCCGTTCGCTTTCATACTAGAAGTGAACCATTCAATACCTATCCAAAAATGAAAACATAAGTGAATCTAAAACTATATAATATATTTGATATTTGATAATCCCTTTCGACAATTTCGCGTTAAAGTTGTGGAGTTGTTAAGAGGTGTAAAAAAAAAAAAAAAAAAAAAAAAAAAACGTTTTTTAATTTCAATTTAATTTTTAATTTTTTAATTTTACTTTACTATTTTTTAAATTTAATTTTATCAAATTTAATTTTTATCTTAAGTAATTCAATTGTATTTTTATTTTAGCAAATTTTTTATTTTATTTTTTCTCTAATTGTATTTTTACTGTTGAGAGTGACTTCTAATGCATGATGTGGCTACCTTTGAAAGAATTTTACATTTTGATAGTGATCTCCATAATTTGTAGTATTTGTAAGCTTTATTGTAATTTTCCCTGGTGGTCCAAATAAATAAATAAATAAATAAATAAATAAAATAAATATAAGGATTCACTCAAACGTTCACAAAAAATCCTAATGCCTGCGGTTTTACCTATTCCTATTTATGCATGCCCTTTGTCTCAATCTCTTTGCTGGATGTGTTATTTGTAGCTATTATTTGGCCAAGATATATTTCAGTGTTGTTTACTATGATTGTTTCTTTAGCTAGGTTGGTTGGTCATTGCTTTAGTTTTGGTGGTGTTCATATTTAGGCCAACTTGCATGCTGTAGGAGTCCAGGGGGCTAATTGTCTAATTTTAAAATCTATCGCAATCCCTTTCAATTCATTATTTGAAAGATATTTACATACTTCAGGCTGTCACTATTTGACATTTGATAGGGATTGTGATTGGGACGCGTTTTAAAAGGCATTGAAGGAACGAAATTGAACCGTCTAAGCAAAGAACGTGCAAAGAACACACGAAAATATTTATAACTTTTTAATTTTGCATAATTACAATGCTATTTTTATTGGTCAGTCTCATGTCCACGCGGTCCCGTCAGGGCGACATGAGACTGTTTCTTTTTTCTAGTATATTTTGTTGTTTAATATTTATCACACGAAAATATCTTTCATATGGAGTATGGAGAAGTGTCAAATGAAGTGTCATTTAAAACATCATTCGTTTCGAAAGGGATTGCGACTATAAGTTACACAATACCATAAATCACTATCACAATCAAGATACCTTTAAAGGGGATTGTGATAGACTTTGAAATTCGACAATTAGGGGGCTGGTCTATCAGCATACCTTGTAGTTTTTGTGAGGGTTTTGCGCACAGGATAATGTCATCGGTGAATCTTAGGTTTGATAGTTTAGATGTCTGTGGTATTCACCATTGATTTTTAGTCTGTTATGGTCTGTCCAATCTAGCTGTCTGAGACACATACTACAGTATATCTAGACTACATCTCCCAGAACTGCTGTGAAGAGCTTTGGTGAGAGAGGGTCTCCTTGCCTCACCCCTTTCTCTATACTAATAGTTTCTCCTTACCTTTCCAGTTTCACTCTTGCTGTGCCGCCGCCAGTACTTCTAGATGCTCTTTATGATTCTGATGTACTTTTCTTTGACTCCTTGCAAGACATTCCAAATATTGTTGTGATTTAGGGAGTTGAAGGCCTTGCAATAATCTACAAATCAGCAATATAGTCCTTTTTTTGCCTTTTCAATTCCATTATATTATACTTATTTATTTTATTTATATTATTATGTATCAACTATCCTTCCCATAATTGCACCCACTTCCCTTTGTCCTTTTCGTTATTATTTTTCTACTCAAGGTTGCCTGGATGAGATTGCTATTTAGCAATAGCGCCGCCTTTTTGTATGCTCTCTGTCTGTTTTTATTTCTTTATTCGTTTGTCTTTGTGTGCAATTTATATGAAGGCTAAGAGACTCCCCGTCATTCATAAAAAAAATACCTCTAGATTTTTAAAAAATTTGCCTTACTGCATGTAAATGGTCGACAACCGAATATTTGTTTCTGAAGCCAGCCTGTTTTCTAGGTTGGTTTTTATTTAGAACTTTTGTCAGGCGGCTTAGTATAATTTTTGCAAAGATTTTATAAATATTGGACATTAAACTTTCAACCCTGTCTCCCTTTTTGTGGATTAGGATTATTGTTGATATTGACCACTGAGAATAGTTTCTGATTGTAAGTCTTCGTTGAAGAGCGAGGTGAGCATCGGCACCATAACGTTTTGCGTGGCCAGTAAAAGTTCGTTTGTTATGCCATCAGGGCCCGGTGCTTTATCTCTTTTCTGGGATTTTAGGGCCTGCTCTACTTGTGTTTCTAGTATAGGCGGTAATTCAGTGTAGTCATCTAGCTGAGTAAGTAGAATCTCATCGGCAATTTACTTTGAATACAGGTCTCTATAAAAGCCAGTTGCGGCTTCAATTATATCAGGTCATTTTGCTTTCACTGTGCCTTTTTTGTTTTTAATGTTTGGTATCCAGTGCTTTCTGTCTCTTAAACACTTTATTGCTCCTCCTGAATTAATAATTTGTTCCTCAAATGTTTTTGATCTATTGGGTCTGTCTGTCTGTCTTTCGCAGCGTAGTTCTTATTAGTTTTGACAAGCTTGCTATGTTCCGCCGTGTTTTAGTTTTATTTCTGATACTGATAAGCTTAGCTCTCTCTTCTTGTAGTTTTAAAGTTTCATTTTTTCTAGTTATAGTGTGAATACTATTATGAACTTTCTGGCAGTGTGTTTTGGAGATGATCATAATGGCCTGCGCAGACGACGGACATTGAAGGACTTTTTGTCCGCGACACGACCTTATTACTAAGAATATAAAGTTGAATAAATAACGGGCACTATCGCGTACTTTTCGCGGATATACGCGGTCTAAGTTGAATCTTATTTGGTTAACAATAAAGACGTGTCGCGGACAAAAAGTCCGCCGTTATCCGTCGTCTGCGCTAGCTCTAATTCGTTTGGAGATTTCACTGGTGTGTAGGTGATTTATATGTTTCATGGAGGTTTTGAAGGCATTCTGTGATTTGATGGATATCCTAATCAGAGAACTTTGATGCTATGTTTATTTTATGTCTTGTCTTTTTTGATGGGATCAGTTTCAGTCTTCTATTCACCATTCGATGATTAGAGTTGAAGTTTAAATTGTAGATTACCCCAGTCTTCAAATGAGCTTTTTCTGTTGCATAAATTATAATCTATTTGGTTCCTGTATTTTCCACCTGATGAAACCCAGGTCCATAAGTTGTTGTTTTTTCTCTTGTGCATGCCATTCAGGACTGTGAGGTTGTGTTCGAACCAGTGATTTACTATTTTGGCACCATTTCTGTTCCTTTTTGCTTGTGTTGTACGGGCCGATAAAATTGGGTTCGCTTTCTTGACTGCGTCCTATTTGGGCGGTAAAGTACCACTACGTTTTTGTATGCATGTTTTTGAATGGTCGAGTTGATGTCCATGTAGAAATTATTTATATCTGCTTTGCTAGCTGCTTCTGTAGGTGAGTAGACCTGGATAATGGTCCATTTCTCCTTGTAGGTAGATAGGTCTAGGTTTAGTACTGTTATCCTTTTGGAGACAGGAATAATCTCTTCGACGGCGTTCAGTTTTTTTTTAAATTAAAAAGCCTACTTTTGTCTTCCTTTTGATTCTCCTTTGTAGTGAAATATAAAGTCATCGAACTCTTCTATTCGTTCGCCCATTCTTCTCACCTCACTCAAGCTTATGATGTCCCATTTTATGTCCTTTGTTGCCATTATTAGTTCTTGCAGGCTTTCTTCTGATTTCAGTGTTAGCGTTTTAAGTGTTGCAATGTGAAGATATTATGTAGCAGATTTGGATTCTATTGGTTCTTGTTTTTTGTTTTTGTTTCCTTTATTCGGAGAGTGGTGGTCTAATTCACCCCAAAGAATGATTTTATCTTTTTGTGTCTTTTCAGATTTGTAATGCACTTGTGGAGGATGAAGACGAATACCAATTTCATATAAAAACTCATACAAGTGACTATGAGTGTGATATATGTAACTTTGTTTCCAAAAAGCGTGAAATTATGATATCCCACTTAGCAGAGCACAAGATGGCGAAGCGGCAGCCAAATTTGTATGTTTTTGTATGTAAAGAATGTGGGAAAATGACTAAAGATGAAGAAAGTTTAAATAAACACACAGAGGAGCATAATATGAAGGAGTACACATGCTACTATTGCGGTCGGATGTACAAGAAAGAGTTTGGGTTCAACAATCATATTAGAAAACATGAGTTAAGTCTCAAACTGAAGATGAGGTATAAACATCTTAAAATTTTAATATTTTAGATTAAAATAGTTTCCAATAAGTTCATTTCATAGTTGTTCCAATCATGGGCGTAGCGAGGTGCGGGCAAGGAGGGGCAGCTGTCCCCCCTTAGAAGAGCGGTCGTTCGCTGGTAAATTGTAATTCTGACTAGCTTGCGTCGCTTCTTATAAAACCGAAGAAAGTAACAGCCTTGACTTCTCCACTGCTCATGGAAACTCATATGTTAAAAACAACGATCAAAACAACATAATCTAGGATTTTCATTGTTTGCCCCCCTCTATATACAATCCTGGCTACGCCCTTGGTTCCAATAGCTCAGTGGTAGTTATCCTACCTGCTACACCAGATGTTGTGATCTTAACCAACTTGTTACGGATTACTTTCTTTCATACAATTCATGCGATTTTTTATAATTAGGATAATAAATGCATATATAGCTAAAAAGAAATAAAAAATATTTGGTCTCGACAGACAAAGGGTTTACAAAATTGTATTTTCATGAGGATCCATATATCAAACTCTAGTAACAAGTGGGTTAAGCCCCACCCCCTCAGGCTGTGATGTGTCTATGTGTTATCATTATCATCATCATTATCAGCCCATCATCGTCCACTGCTGGTTGTAGGCACTCTAAGTAGGTATGTCCAAGTGCACGATACTACTTAATATTAAAAATGCGCATTTTTGTGAGGATGTTTGGTGTTTGAAAGAGTAACAAACATCCATCCATCCATCCTCACAAACTCTCGCATTCGTAATATTAATATGATGATACAATACCTAGTCTGTTTTTTCTTACTTGTCTTAAAATGTAAACAATCTTTACATGTCTTTTTACAGGTTTCCTTAGAACATAAAACAAAGAAAGATATTACAAAATTATCTTTGTACTCAATAGTTGTTTTGTCATGAAAGGTATAGATTGACATTAAACATGTATTTTTGAAGTGAAAACTTCTTTAGCGGCGTTGAGCACTTTTTCTGTAATGGGTATAAAATCTTAAACTCGCGTCAGGACACGTGACCTGATCGAAAAAGCGTAGGACGGATGGAGAGTAGACAGCTATCCCCTCTCTACGGCGCGGCGAAAATGTATGCCTGGGCCTACTGTTTCGTTTAGGCGGGTATTAGGTAGGTATTAGTATTAGGTATTATTATTATTATTATTATTATTATTATTATTATTAGTATTATTATTATTAGTATTATTATTATTATTATTAGGTATTATTATTATTATTAGTATTATTATTATTATTATTATTATTATTATTATTATTAATATTATTATTATTATTAATATTATTATTATTATTAATATTATTATTAATATTAATATTATTATTAATATTATTATTATTATTATTATTATTATTATTATTAGGTATTATTATTATTATTATTATTAGTATTATTATTATTATTTAGGCGCCAATTACCTCCTGTAAAAGCTACACCGATCTTTAAGCAAATTAAAAAAAAAATTACAAAAATATCAAACATGCTCAACGTTAATAATCAAGTTTTCACTTCTGCCGGCACTCCCGGAGTGCAACCCGTCTTTTTTTTTTTCGTTATAATTCAATAGTAAGTCTTGTCAAGATTGTTTACATTTTAAGACAAGTAAGAAAAAACAGACTTTATCTCCTATCTCTGTTGCTATTTATTTCAGAATCGGATCAATGTTTATTTGAATTGATTTATGTATATTAAAAAATTTGAATAGCCCAAAATTTTGTTAAAGGCAGAAGTCAAGCGACAAGCGTCCGGTCCAGGACAAGCCGAAAAAAGCTCAGGAGTGGACGTGCGAAGTATGCGGTCGCGTGACACTGAGCGAGCGAGCACTGCTGTGGCATCGGATGTTGCACACCAACGAGCGACCGTACACTTGCAAGGTATGTGTTCTTCTTAGCGTGTTGATGGCAGACCCTAGAGGTTGTATTTAGTAATCTACTGTGCTGGAGGGTTGTGGCGCAGAACTCAGCCACTTTGATAGCCTTATCGGATGCTGTCATGTGATCCTCTTGCGTGCGATGTCAGGGCACGATGACAGATGGGCCATCGTTTGGACTGCAAAAGGAAGGCAGTCTGCGGGACCACCCGAAAACCCCCACATGAATATGCTTTCTTTGTTCTGGCCAGTCTGAGTATGAATCGTGGCCAGGGAGAATGGTCTCAGTAAGCTGAACTAAGCTGGATTTGGGAGGAGGAACGTAGGGTCACTTCATTGTAATAGAAGTTAATGTACAGATTACAGGAAAAATAAAACTATGTCTCAAAATAGCATACTTTTTCAGAAATAAAAAAAATTACATTAATCTCCTGCCAATTCTGGAGTATGCTGACGTTTGTCCTGTAGACCTCAATGAGGATCTACTAGACAGGCTTCAGCCTCTGCACAATCTCTGTATACATTTCATATATGGCTTGCGCAAGTTCGAGTCTCTGAATTCAGGTCTAAACTTGAATGGCTTCCAACAAGACTGCGACGCGAGGAGCATGTCCTTACACTTTTGTTTAACGTCAAAGATCGTTTCCAATTTCTCGGTGTTAATCACAATCGTGCTCTTAGGGCCAAGATAGACAATTTGCTGAAATCTCCTCTCACTCGCTCTGGGTAATACAAGAACTCTTTTTCGGTAAAATCAATCAGCCTCAGGAACAGCCTTCTGTATGTTTAGTCACTCAAAGTCACTTACAACTTTCAAGGTGAAACTGCATTCACATACAGATGAACCTTGATCGATCGATTGATCTTGACCTTATTATTATAAATAAATATTACCTTTGGTTTCCTCCCCTTTACCAGTGGCGTTTCCTCTAAGTTGGCGAGGTTGGCGCCGCCAAACCTAGACTAAAAATAAATATTAACTTTATATTTATTAAATAACATTAAAACGCTAAACAAATAAACATAGCATGTAGTTATAGTAGTAAATTATTTATATAATAAGTGCACTAATTATTTGAATTTAAAACGCACTCGGTCGCGCAATTTTTTGGCGTGCCTAATCTTGTCACGACCTCGCGACTACGATGGCGATATCATCGGCGCCAACAAATTTCATTCAAGCGCTCGCTCGTCGTTTGTATGCAGATATTACGCGGCTAGTTGGCTCTTTGAATGGCGCCATTGCCAATGTGAATTTTGTTCTCATGGACATTTTGATTTTATGAATTGTTTGGTTAGCTTTTTCGATTTTTTTATGGCTTTTTACAACAAGATGAGTAGTGTAAGTGCAATGTATATGTACTTTAAGGTTTTATTTTAGAAAAACTTTCTCGACGAAATCGTTTGCCGTAAAACGGTTGGTAGTAGAAATGATAGAGTTACTGAAAATATCGGATCCTTGAATTGGTGTTAGAACAAATAATATAAAAAAAAATATCCTGTTGATAAGGATTACAATTATTTCAGTTTAATAATTAATGAAAGATTATCTCAGTATATTTTAGTTAATTTTTATTGAGGAAAAGTAACCTAACTTGAGCCTGGAGCCAACCCAAGACTACACACCAGAAATCGCCACTGCCTTTTACGGATATCGAACTTTTAACATGAAGAGCTAACTATTATTCTAATAATTAAATAAGTGTACGTGTGTCAGGTGTGCAATCGCGGGTTCGTATCCGCGAACCGGTGCCGTCAGCACGAACTGTGCGCGCATTCGGCACCGTCGCTGCGCTGCCCGCTCTGCCCCGCGCTCTTCCACATGCGCTCCATGGTCAACTCGCACATCAAGAAGGTATGCATATGTGGTACATAGTGTGTCTGAGTCGGGTGTGTTCATGCAGCCCGCTCTGCTCCGCGCTCTTTCACATGCGCTCCATGGTCAACTCGCACATCAAGAAGGTATGCATATGTGGTACATAGTGTGTCTGAGTCGGGTGTGTTCATGCAGCCCGCTCTGCTCCGCGCTCTTTCACATGCGCTCCATGGTCAACTCACACATCAAGAAGGTATGCATATGTGGTACATAGTGTGTCTGAGTCGGGTGTGTTCATGCAGCCCGCTCTGCTCCGCGCTCTTTCACATGCGCTCCATGGTCAACTCGCACATCAAGAAGGTATGCATATGTGGTACATAGTGTGTCTGAGTCGGGTGTGTTCATGCAGCCCGCTCTGCTCCGCGCTCTTTCACATGCGCTCCATGGTCAACTCTCACATCAAGAAGGTATGCATATGTGGTACATAGTGTGTCTGAGTCGGGTGTGTTCATGCAGCCCGCTCTGCTCCGCGCTCTTTCACATGCGCTCCATGGTCAACTCGCACATCAAGAAGGTATGCATATGTGGTACATAGTGTGTCTGTGTCGGGTGTGTTCGTGCAGCCCGCTCTGTCCCGCGCTCTTTCCCATGCGCTTTATGGTCAACTCGCACATCAAGAAGGTATGCATATGTGGTACATAGTGTCTGTGTCGGGTGTGTTCATGCTGCCCACTCTTTCACATGCGCTCCATGGTCAACTCGCACATCAAGGAGGTATGCATATATGTGGTACATAGTGTGTCTGTGTCGGATGTGTTCATGCTGCCCGTTCTGCCCCGCGCTCTTCCACATGCGCTCCATGGTCAACTCGCACATCAAGAAGGTTTGCATATGTGGTACATAGTGTCTGTGTCGGGTGTGTTCATGCAGCCCGCTCTGTCACGCGCTTTTTCACATGTCCTCCATGGTTAACTCGCACATCAAGAATGTTTGCATATGTGGTAGATAGTGTGTCTGTGTCGGGTGTGTTCATGCTGCCCGCTCTTTCACATGCGCTTCATGGTCAACTCGCACATCAAGGTGTGCATATGTGGTACATAGTGTGTCTGTCGAGTGTGTTCATGCTGCCCGCTCTGCCCCGCGCTCTTCCACGTGCGCTCCATGGTCAACTCGCACATTAAGAAGGTAGTGTAGTATTTGTAGTCAGTGGCTTTTTTTCACTTTTAGGTGTTGTATTTTTATTATGGCTTCTTCAATGGATATACTTTTTAGTCCAAGGCTACCGCATTTTCAATTTATTTTCAGTGCGTCCGCTACTTTAAGCGCGTGTCGATATAGATTACAGCCACAAAATAGAGAGAGTACCGAAGTTAAGCTACCCCTTGTCCTTGAAATCCATACCTAAACTTGGCCAACAAGATGTGAACTGGTCCACCAAGACCGTGCCCATACAGGAGCTGAGCGTCGCCATACAGAGCGACATCTATCATTGTCAGATCAGTTACATTATGTCATCGTACCAACAGGTTCACCTAAAAACCCACAAGCGTCGCTCGCGCACCGTGCGACAACAAGATGTGAACTGGTCCACCAAGACCGTGCCCATACAGGAGCTGAGCGTCGACATACAGAGCGACATCCTCGAGCTGCAAGTGGCTAAGCAGATCAAAGCGGAAGACGGGGTAAATACAACTTTGTCTTATCTAACTTTTTGATTGAAAGGACAGTTTATACAGTTGAAAGTACCTACTGTAGTTTGGTTTTGGTTTGTCCTTTATACGTAATAACGAATTATATAAGTAACTAAACTGTATTGTCTACCTAGATTTGTGTAGAGAATTTGTGTTCAGATATTATCAATGATTTGCGTAGACATTATTGTCAAGCTGTTGTTCTAATGTAGCAATGATTGTGCAGATAGATAATTTTATTGACATTACAAACTGTTCAAAAGTATTTGGTCACCTACAATCTACAATTTATCTGTCGCTGTAAAAATAATTTTACACGTTTTTAACGAACGGAACGGTACCGCGGTACTGTAATGATATCGCCCGAAGGTAACCTATCTCTAGAGATACATAGGGCTTATCTTGGTTTCGTTACCTGGCAACTGTCGTCATTTTGTTCATATTAACAAAATTATCTAGGCATATCAAAATTGTCTACTAACATCTAAGATCAAAATATTAATTAGGTAAATAATGAACAGTTTGGCTTGGCTATTGCCTATTGTAGTCACTACTTGTCTGTATGATTTAAACTTTCTTATGATTATCTTTTTTTGTTTCAGATGTATGTTGATTAAACTGGAGACTACACTTGTATTTATTTTTATTTATTTTTGACAAGCTTCCATAAAATCCGGAGTAAAATTATTGTTAATTTTTACATTTTATACATGAAGTCGATCCTGAGAACTCAGGTTGGAAATATTATATTTAAATCGTGATCAAACTCGGTACATGGAATAATGGATTAAAAAATAAAAGATATTGTTTTGTATATACATTTATTTCTCTTTTTTTGTCGAATTTTAAATTATTTTTTCCAGATATATTCTCATATATAATAATCAATTGGCTATCGATATATATACAACTTACAAAGATCGAGAAGGTCCTTATCAACAACTACATTGAGTCTTATATCTAGGTGGAATCATTTTCATTTATTATCTAAGTAAAAGTGCGAATTGTCCTGTTGTAGAACGAGGCAATTTAGCCGGTTTCAACCAAAATACTCATTGGCAAAGGATATACCCTGGATATTTAACTAAATTAACTTAGAATTTGATTAATAAATGGACATTAGACATGTTAAATATTACTCAACAACTGCCGCGATAGACACTTAGTTTTCATCTGTGAGTAAATTGTATTTAATTATTTTAATCCAACATACTAGATGATTTAGTTAGAACAAGTTTTAGATACAACTCAATAAAATTTTATGTAGGCAATATTTAATTAGCCTCTACACAAAATATTAATTTTATACCGTAATCCAGACAAATGAAACCGATTCGTGCGCCACACCATTAAAAAATAATCTATTAGAATCTTATAGTCATCATGAAAAAATATTTTGTCCAAATTGTACTGTCATGACATACATGACCATAGATAAAAATGGAAAAAAATATGTTGTCCAAATTGTACTGTCATGAATGACATACACATGACCATAGATAGAAATTATGAGAAGAATTAGCTGTTGTTAAATGAGTAATAAAATTCAGATAATATGGGTGTGATAATACTGGTGTTGTTGAGTAATATACAAAAAAAAAAATAGAAAGCACAAAAATGGATTTTGGTTGATCTGGTATAGAAAACACCTTTCTCAAAGACGACATGGAAAACACCGAAAATCAGTTGGTATTTTGGCAAAAATTAACTATATCTCTGATATAACTATCTACAATAAAACACCAACTAATGTGATATCTAAAGATAAGTACATATATCAACATTTGGAAGAGGTGTTTTATATAAAGAAAAAAAACATAGATTGTTTCCACTTTGTACTGTAGCATCATTTGCAAGGAAATTTATTAAAATGATTTGTAAAATCAAACTATGTTGGACAATAATAGGAAATCATTCTGGTGGGATTGGTGGTGGCAATTATAGTCATATCTCCATTTCTCCTGGAAAATCAGTTTAAAAGAGTTCTAATTATTTTAAAATATTTTTCTGAAATGTTATAACTTTTTTATTGCCTTCTAATATTAAACAGTGAATTTTCTGATTATACAGGTGAAATGGATTAATTATTATTAGTTTAAAGCTCTGTATCAACTTAATAAGTTTCCTTGCAAATGTCATTAAAAATAATGCCTGTAGTGAACTGAAACTTACCACAACGTCGTCTTCACGTGGACGACCTGAAATCAAACACATTGGCAAACGTAAAGAATAACGGACCCTCGCTAGTCAAATTATCAAATAAAAACAATTTATCCCTAATTTTTTTTTTGTAGATTTTTTCATGTAAAATGCAATCTCTAAGGCTAGTGTTTTGAAAAACTTACGCAACCACCATGTCGATACGTTGTTGTCGTGCAACATCTAAGGAGAATACGAGTTAAATAAAAATATACTTTTAATATAAAAATCTTACACAATAACCTTTTAAGACGTTTCTTACATATACATAGTATGAATTGTAGTAGTATTTGCCTATCCCATGTGGCTTAATCAATGAGGATTCCGGAAAATTGAATCTCATTATTTGGTAAATTCATATTATTTTCAGTTAACAATGAGGTCTGACTGAAAAGTTCTCAAATGTTGTTCTAATATTATAATTTCTAAGCCCGCACTAATATATATTTCTTTAAGGCCCAAGTGGGAACGAAATAAATATTAACGAGTTTTGCAGCTATGCCATATTGGTGTTGAATTCATTTTTTTGTCTTTCTATATGGGAATCATAATCACATACCTGTCGTCAATCCATCATTGGCAATACATCAGAGCCAATCTTTTTAATCGATCTTTTCAAGCTCTAAGAGCAAGTGCAGCAACATGTCGGCATCTTAGTCAGTTTTGTAGACACAATGAAACTGTTTCTAAGCATGCACTACCATATCAGTACAGCTAGTGTCATTTATGTCCTATGTCATTTACGATCCAGTGATTGCAAAATTGGAGGAAAGTCAGTCTATTCAATATTTGATAGATTCTTTTTTGAATTCATCGTCTGTTATTTTTATTGAAACATTCGCATTTGCCAATAGACTGATGCCAAAAAAAGAGTCTTCCAAATGTTGACTAAGGACCACAGAAGACATGCTACTTTTAGCATCGGCGATTTAGCCACTTTACAGAAGCTAAATGCAGTGACCACACAATGCACCGCTCATTAAAGCACCAAGCGCGGCGATTGAGACGCTATTCGGAAGCTCGAAATATCGGCTGAACGCTACACTCCTGCACGTGACAGAATATTCAAGTTTATTTTTAAATAAACTTGAATATTCTGTCACACGCATTCGGATGCCGGTCAAATCGATGCGACCGGCATTTTTCAGGCCGTCTCAGAGTTGTATTAGAAAACCAGTTTACATGTTACGAGACCGATACCGCCTCCGAACGCAGGAAGTCGCGAAATCGCGATGCAGTATCGATAGAATCTCCAAAACGCGCGATTTTGATACCGCAAAACGCGATGCATAGATACAGATGCAAAATCGCAGATCACCGATGCAAAAAGAAGCAGAGAGCCTACCGCGTAAGTGCCGTCGGCATCGCTGTCAACTTTACTTTGACAGCCGACGGCGTTAACTTCAACGTTATCGTTCTAATGATAAGATTCCTTTTCCAAAGTCAGTTAATACTCGACTCTGTGTACGACCGAGACGGCGCTGTAGCATCAGCGCTCGCGTGTGAAGAGTCCCGCCCACATTCGACAAGTCGACACTTACGCGGTAGGGCCACTGGTTTGCAATGGTCCTAAATAGAAATTACCGCAGGGCGTTTTCTTAACTTTACGGCGTTTCGCGCTACTCAAAAGAACTTCCGCATCAACGAAACGGTCGTCAGATCAGAGCAAAATAAGCCGCAGAAACGCTTCAGTCAACTACTTACCGAAGTACAAAAAAGCGAGTTCCCGCTGGACAGAGGCGAGAACGTCGACCGTACGAACAAGATTCGAACGAGTGTTCTATCACAATCTTAGCACTATGATCACATCACTGTCACTTTTTAGAGTCGTTTGACCCTGTTGAGTTTGACGCTGTTGGTTCCGTATATGAACCGCTGCCGCCACTCCTCGTAATGCTACGTGCAGGCGATGGTGGTGGAAGGCCCGGCGGGGTGCTCCTGGGCCTTGTCTGCAGGCCCCGGGGCTGCGGCCGCTGCAGGCACACTCGCTCCTTCAACGTTCGCCGTCCCGTTCTGTATGTTGACCTCGTACATGTTTGAGGAATTTGAGTCGTCGTTGTATGATAAGATGCTGACTTCGTCCGTCTGTTATGGAAAAAGGAGTCAACGTGAACTTCTCGATTTATAGTATTTTTTACGTTTAATAAGCTACTAATTGCTGCCCGCGGTTTCACCCGCGTGGTTCCCGTTCCCGTGGGAATATCAGGATAAAAAGTATCCTATGTTTCTCTCTAGGCTTTCAAGTATTTGTATCCCAAATTTTATCAAATTCCATTCAGCCGTTTTTGCGTATTGAGTAACAAACATCCGAACTATCACATTTATAATATTAGTAGGATGACAATTAATAATAAACAAGTAGTGACTAATAAAAACAATCAAAAGTAATGGAATGCGTCATCTCTTAACTTTACGAAACAACGTTTGGGTTATATCTGTGTATATTGTTAGTGAAGCGACTTAACGAGTGGTGCGCTAGCGCTTTAGCAGAGACGACCATTAGGCTCCGCTCAAACAGGCCACTAACTACAGCCACCAGTGGCCAGCCACAAGCAATTCAGTCGGTGGCCCGTTACACGGTATCAAAACTAACTATAGTGCGAGTACTAAAGATGTTCTCGAACAGTTTTTTGGTCTTCTTGAGAGGCACCAAGAATGATAAGTACAGGAGAGGACTATGTGACTAGCCTATAGTGTACTAATGTATATGTCATATGGATGAAGTAGCAAATCGGACATTATTCATAATGACCGGACAGTATAAAAAATGTCCAATCTGAGTGGACAGGTGATAAAAAATATGATGTAGTATTTTCGCCCAAAGTGTGAGTAACTATTGTATAGTTTGATGAGGTAAGGTTAGATTAGAACTGTGAGCAAAAACAAAGCGCAAACGAAGCGCCGGCGTATCGCCAGATTATGAATTACACTGTCCAATTGTCTTGTTATTGTTTATAGTTCCCGCATTAATCACTTGTTCTATATTATAATATAGTACAGTATATAGCAAATACACTGCTCTTGGACAGTCGTTTAGTCTTCTTGTGTGGTGCCGGAGCTGGTGTGTTCTAAAGGATGACGTTTGGGCCGGAAGTGGTGCGTTTTTTTTAGTAATAACTGGGCAGGCATTTGACCACCATCGTGCTTAACAAACAGGATGTGGTCTAAGGTGTTGCATGCTTGCCCAGAAAATGCCTATTCACTATCGCCTTGAAGAGGCCAAGGTTGTAGGAATCGGGGAACACATGAGTAGGCAGCGCATTCCATTATTTAGCGGTTCGCAAAGAAACATGTCAGCAAAGCGCTTGATACGGATCGCTGGAATGTCTACGAACGCCGTTGTTCATTAGAAACAACTATGTAACAAGCCTATAGTATAGTGACTATCCTTTAGTATATATAGCACATACGCTGCTCTCGGACAGTCGCTTGGTCTTCTTGTGTGGTGCCGGAGCTGGTGTGTGTTCCGGAGGACGACGTTTGGCGCCGGAAGTAGTGCGTTCGCGCTTCAGCAAAGACGGTGATAGGTATTGGTGCAACTGTTTGCGGCGGACGTGACGAGCCTGTAATGAGAGGTTATTATTTCAATCATATAAAAACGCGAACTCTCTCTTAGCCCTCATCATACCTGATGTTAAGTATTGATAAGGCTGAAGATCAAGCCTCTCAGGGAATCCTCAACTATTGAACTGACTATCTTATCTCTAACTGCCGGTACACAACAATGCTGAAAACATTGTTGTTATGGCGTCAGACATAGATAGGACGGTGGTAACTAGCCAGGCGGACTTACAACAAGTCCTACCACCAACCAAAAATGCTCTTTGTACTGTTGTTTTTACTGTAAGTACTGATTTCAGGAAAATATATTGATATATGGCAATATTTTGGTGTTCAATAAGTTGTTTATTAAGGCCAGTTTTACCACCGACAAATAAATTTTGCTAATAGCTTATCTGCCAAATAACAAATTATCCAGAAAACGGCCCCAAATTTGTTTAAAATTACGTAAGTGGATATTTATGCATCAAACCCCATTTCTCGGACTCTGTACATAATAAGTCAGGGAGAGAAAAAAACAGCATTTGACGAGTTTCTTGCCGGTTCTTCTCGTTACAAGGTCTCCCGCCGGTAGGGTTTGTGAACCGATGGCGTAACTTCTTTGATATTCACAAGTGCATGTATAAATGATATGGAATTAAAATTTGACGTACCTCTATATAGTCATGCCGTTCCTCAGCATACTAATGTTGTCAGCCTGGTAGTGCACGGCCTTTATGAATGGTAGTGCAGGTCTACCGTCAGGTTCGTCTTCTCGAACACGAGGTCGATGAACCACATCGAACAGAAGTTATACCCCAAATATTTGTCATAAACGGAAACCTATACCACTGCTCAAAAGGCAGGTACCCATACCGTTTCTCGAATGTCTAAAGAAATAAAAAGGGAAGTAAAGAAACACGTACCTCTATAGTCATGCCTTCCCTCAGCATACTCGTGTTGTCAGCCTGGTAATGCACGGCTTTCGTGAACGACGAGATGTCGTACGTCAGGTCTACCGTCAGGTTCGTCTTCTCAAACACGAGGCCGATGAACCACATCGAACAGAAGTTTGGCATCACCTCGCCCTGGTACCGCAAAAATACAGACTCCTTAATTACACAATAAAATTATTGTTATTAATGTTGTTGGCAGGCAAGCAGTTGCTTGTTATTGATACTGCCTGTATATTGCCAATTGCACATTATATTTATTACATGTTCCACATATTCATAGTTTCAATCGATTCATTTCATGTTCTGTTCGGTGGAAACTGATAAAAGTATATAGGTAGTATTAAAATTTTAAATAACGTTATAATTTCATTATGTACTAATTTATGGTTTAACTTCTTTATTTATTTATTTATGTATTAGATCACCAACAAGATTACACTTAACAAAAATAAAAGAAACACACACATAGTTCACACATTCTTAACAAAGTGAAACCATAATTATAGATGACAAAACATGCATTAATGATAAAATGAAACTGTTAGAATGGCTAAGTTACAAATTTGTCGAGACAAATCAATCTTAATTTGCTTAAAGTACTTAGTAAAAAATAATCCAGAAAGCGATACATCAAAATAAAAGTGCTCACCTTTTCATTCCTTTTAACTTCGGGCGCAGGATCGGTGGGAACTGGTGAGCCTGTGACGGGTTAATATCTTAATTATTTCACAGACTAAGGGCCAGTTTCACCAGCAGCTGATAAGTTCTGGATAGCTTATATGGCAGATGATTTGACATATTTTTCATATTACAAATATCAAACTATCTGTCAGATAAGCTATTCAGAACTTATCTGTCGGCGGTGAAACCAGCCCTAAACAAATAAAGTAATAAATAAGCTGTTCCTTTTTGATACGCCATAACTAAGGCTATAAAAATATTAAAAGGTTTGTTTGTATATATGGTTTTAAGCGTCCAGTGCAACGGTCAACCAATTCCATCAGTCATGACATGACTGACAGTTGCATGATACAAAAATTAAAATATTCCCGCAACTTCATTCAATCATCAGTCAACACATTAGACAGTAGGTTATTCGTCATTTGCAGCTGTCTTCCATTCTTCATTGTTTAATGCAGTTCTTTACACTTACAATGAAGTCACTCGCCTAATTTAAGTTTAGGAGCTCTTCACACATAATCGGATCGGTATTGGCCAAGAAAGGATCGTGCTTTAATTGGTTCATGATGACGATACTGATAAAGACATGAGGAGCATCTAATGAAATAAAACCAACTTTTACGGATATCAGTGCACACTGTTTATTACTGGCTACTTATAAGTCCGACTTGTAAGTAGCCAGTCACCCATGAACAATGCAGCTGAAACGGTGCCGAAACGTCGGGAAACCAAAAAACTTATAAAAAAAAAACGATAAAATATAAGTACCATTTAATATGGGGTACGGTATTATAATAAACAGTGTGCGCTGAAAACCATAAAAGTTGTTTTATTTCAATGATGAGTGCTCGAAGAAACTTAAGATGTGCTTATGAGGAGCATCTGTTCATGGTCGAGTTGTATGACGTCGCCTCTCTGGTAACCAGAAGCCAGTGGCTACTTTTTGTGGTGTTTTATTAGATGGCGCAAGTAGTAGTATGAGCCAAATATGACCAAATGCTCGTACCACCGTTGACGTCGTTTCGTTTCGTTTGACAACCTGTTTGGCGCCGGGGTACTAAACCCGCCTTCTACGCCAGAGGTCCCGGGTTCGAACCCCGGACAAGACAAATATTTGTGTGCATGAACATGTTTATTTGTCTTGGTCTGGGTGTTTAATATGTATATAATGTATGTATTTACAAAAAAAAAGGATATAAGTATGTTTATCTGTTATCTAGTATCCATAACACAAGTTCTTCATGAAACTTAACATGGGTTAGATAATTGGTGTGATTGTATGAAATTTATTTACTTTATTATTATTTACTTTATTTACAGTGTAAATAAGGAGCTACAGTGGGACAACCTCGCACCATGCTGCTTTTAACAAGACTTTCTAAGTCATTGACGGGACATATGTCATTGTCCCGAGTGAGCGTATGGCAGCTTGGTCTCGCTATAATCTCTTTACAATTAAAATGGGCAAGCATTTGGCCACCAACTGGCCTGATGGAAAGCGAGCTGTGGCCTAAGATGTAGCATGTTTGCCCAACAAGTGCCCTATTCACTCTGCTTTTGAAGAGGTCCAAATTGTAGGATTAAGGGAATACATCAGCAGGCAATGAATTCCAGTCCTTGGCTGTTCGCACCAGGAAGAAGTTTGCATAGCGCTTCGTGCGGATAGCTGCAACGTGAAACTGCTTTCAATGATTTTTGATAAATTACTTGATTAACAAAGGGATAGAATCGACATAAATTCCCTCCAACTAACATCTTTCCACCCTGTATAGTAGTGACGTAACGAGCCATCACTATGACCATACCTGGCGGCATGGCGAGGGGCTGCCCGTCGTTGGTCTGCAGCGGCACCGAGTTGTAGCACTCGGGGTTCACGTGCGCGATGGTGATGTGCTGATTCCGCTCCAGGGTGGCTGGGGAATGCAATAATGTTAGTATAAATAGTACATTACTGCAGCGGCCAGCAAAAGAGGCATTGATGGACGAACGTGTAAATGTAGGTAAACGTAAGTCCATCAATGCCTAGTTTTGGCCAAGGCTTGTATAGTACTTTTCTCAAATAATGCGCGGAAATTAAAAACTACTTTTCGAAATCAGATGAACAACGAACAACAATAATTTTTCCCGCGTTATAGTGTTCACTTAGTGTTTTTTTTTCTAAAACAGATTTCTATTTGCAAGCCAGTTCGAAATTTAAATAAAACCTTTGATAAGTTACCTCCTTGGTTGCCATATTTCGGAGTAAAAGGTCGTTCCATTTTTAAATTACACTACAGCTATGAGTTTACAATGTAATGTATTTGGCCGCTAAACACGACAGATATGGATTTTCATACGACTTTTTTCGGCCGCTGCTCGCATGTATGTACAGCAATATCGATTTATTTCGAAGAAGGTTGTCAAAATAATGCTCATATTTCCAAGTATGTTTGAGAAAATATATCATACTAATGTTATAAAGAGGAAAAATTTGTTTGTATGTTTGCATTGAATAGGCTCCGAAACTATTGAACGAATTTTGATGAAATTTTGTACACAGATAGCCTGGTTATGAACATAGGATACTTTTTATCCCGATATTCCCGCGGGAACGGGAACCACGCGGGTGAAACAGCAAGCGGCCGCTAGCGCGCATGTTACGCTCAAAAACAGTGCCTTTAGTACGAGTTTCGCAAACTAATCGTTAACGAAACTGAATCTCCATAAACCGCTTAAAGTGCTTTACCGACATGAGTAGAGCATCCGATAGTTGTCGAAAACGTGGATAGTAAATGTCAACTCGTACTAAAACGCTCATTGAGCTAAAAAGAACATCTTTTTTTTATTGACGACAGGGAGACTCTTAGCCTTCATCATACCTGATGTTAAGTATTGATAAGGCTGAAAACGGAAGCGAGCCTCTCCCGGAATCCTCAACCACTGAGGAACTGGATCTCTAATTGCCGAAACACAACAGTGCTGAAAACATTGTTGTTATGGCGTCAGACTTAGATAAGATGGTGGTGGTGTTAGCTAGCCAGGCGGACTCGCATCAAGTCCTACCACTAACCAAACCGAATACAATATGTATCCCCCGCTGGGAATCGAACCCGGGATCCTGGGTCTGATACCGGGGCGGTTAACATAATGATAATTGTCATAGTGCGTTGTGATGATTACAAACATACAGATAGCGAAATCTGTGATGGACATGGCAACATTTCACTTTCAAACTGCACCTTCGATGATTTGCCAGCTCGACAAGGGATTTATGTACTTACTTATCAGACGTCTAGTGCGCGAATCTACGAGTCCATTTTAGACATCATTGACTAAACAGGATGTTCAAAGACCCATACCGAAGCCGTGATATATACGTAGTGTACATCAAACCAAATAAGAATAATGTAAAAATAATTGCTGGGAAACGATGTTTATTTATAGAAATAAAAAGGTGTTACTTTTTACACGCAATGGAACGCATGCAACAACTTTTGCGGAATATTTAGTGCGATTTATTTACCCGAAATATACATTTGGTACTATAATTTACGGGTTGTCAACCCGTGACCACGGCAACTGAAAAGGTGCCGAAACGTCGGAAAACCAAAAACCTCAAATAAACAGAAAAATTATAGTACCAAATATATATTTCGGGTAAATAAATCGCAATAAATATTCCGCAAAAGTTGTTTTATTTCAATTATGAGTGCGCGAAAAAACTTAAGATGTGCTCTTGCGTGCAACAACGTTTGCGTGTGTCTATAGAGTACGAGTAGGCGACCAGCCCCCTAATTGTCTAATTTAAAATCTATCACAATCCCTTTCAGAGGTATTGTGATTGTGATATTTTCGTCTGTCATATTGCTTAGACAGTTCAATTTCGTTTATTCCATACCTTTTAAAACGCGTCCCGATCACAATCCCTTTCAAATGTTAAATAGTGACGGTCTGAATATCTTTCAAATTACGAATTGAAAGGGATTACGATAGATTTAAAATTAGACAATTAGCCCCCGGGGCCCCGTATCATTAAGTGGGTTTGATATTCATTGCGGTTCTGTTACTTTAAACGATAATCTTTAAAAATAAATTGACTTTGATTCTTAATAACACCTTAACTATCAGTATGCTCGAAAACATACCTACGCGCGGCGGCCCCTCCGGCGGGGCCAATCTAGTAGGGACTCACCAGCGAGCAGTGACGCACGCGCGAGTTTTGTTTGTCACCTACTTTCCGTAGTTAACTACCTTAAAATAAGTTAAATTTAAAATGGCAACACGTAAAAAAAAAGCTCGTAAATATTGTGCAGTGTTCAACTGTATAAACACGAATCGCGATCCAAAGTTAACTTTTTTACGCTCCCTAAGGACGATGAAAGGCAAGTTCTACTTTAAAGTGGTTATTATTATTATGAAATTCTCATTCATGTTAGGTTTATTACGTAGGTTTAATATTTAAATAGGTAGGTACCTACCTACTTAGGTTACGAAAATAAGTAGGAACGTAGGTTGGTGTAATAATCTTTCACGAGTTTGATAGAATTCAACGAATTTCTGATGTTTGAGACTAACGCTCTGTTTTGTCGTTATAGGTTATAGTTTTATTTTTTTTAACTTTTGGTAGGTACCTATTAACCTTTAATATATCTACCTTTTGATTATACTATGCATATGCCGACACAAAGTCTACCTATAAATAAATGAATCACAAAGAGGCAACCCTAGCTGCGTCAGAAAGAATACGAGTTACGCGATAGACAGAGACGCAGAATGTAGGTGAATATAATGCTTGGCATTTGGCGCAGCGCGACGTGAATTGGACTTTATTGCGTCGTGAGCTAGACTAGCAATTTATTTGATTGGAGTTGCGAAGTGAACCTTCTGTACTTGTACTATTAAGTATTCTGTGCTATCTGTTTCCCAGGTTTGGCACCATACAAGAAAATAATAGTAACGATGGGGAGAATTCGTGATTTTCGTTTTCGTTATCGGTCTTTTAACAGCCTGTATATACGACATAAGACTGGTCGACGGCTCTGGTAACGGCCGCTAACAAAACTATGAAGTGCTCGTAGCACCAGAAGTTGGGCATTATCTATCTATAGACATAAACTGACTTAGCAGATGTCTAATGCGCGACTCTATAAGTTTACACCACTGCAGCAGAGCCCGTATTCACTATGACTTAGCGATTCCTTGCTCAAACCACGCGAATGTCGTATTTGGTTTTGACATTTTCAAAATTCGTTTTCTCTGTGTCACTTACTAATTTGAAAATAATTTTACTCGTTTAATAATTATACAACTTGTGACTTTCATGTGCTTGTACAATAACTCTATAATTTGGGAGTATCATTGAGAAAACAACTTTTGATAATGTCAAAACCAAGTACGACATTGGCGTGGTTTGAGCAAGGAATCGCTAAGTGGTCATAGTGAATAAGGGCCCTGGTCGGCGGCCCACAGCCACACTTCAACGACGCCACATTTGACATTAGTTGGGTCTAAGATGTCGTCGGGAAACAATTGTGACAGGTTGCTAGCTCATCACTTACATTAGTTTTCGAATACATACCTTGTTGACCACCATTGATTGGCTTTTACTATCTGCCCTGGAAAGCTTTCCGCTGGCACATTCTATGTTTTTCCTTCACTTCCAGTTCAGCTAGGGAGATTATTTAACTATTTATTATAAACGTAAACTCACTTATCAGATGTCTAATGCGCGACTCTATCAGTCCACACCACTGCAGCTGGTCGGCGGCTCTGGCAGCGGCCGCTAGCAGCACTATAAAGTGCTTGTAGCGCGAGAAGAAGTTAGGTGCTTCAAACAGACGCTCCCAACCGCACTTGCCGAGCATTATCTCGTCCGTTATCGCAAGACCTGGTGGGTAAATAGACATTCATTAACTCCAAGGATACTTAAAGCTGGTGCATATTAAGTTAAGCCGCACCGAACCGTATCACAAGAACAAGAATATGTTCCATTGTAAATGTTGTTGTTTCTGTTAAAGCTGATAAGTTTCTTGCGGCCGTTCTTCTTATCAGTTAAAAGATGTCCTGAATGGCTGGTAGGAAAAAAAAATTTGGACTATTCGAAAGTACTTATCTATAATTCTATTTGAATAAAAATCTTTGACTTTGACTTTAGAACTAACTAATAAGCGGCTATATAGTACGCGCGAGCATTTACTGTACGGCCGCAGAAGGAATGCATTTCTGGTAGGTCGTGCCAGTTCTTCATATATCAAGTAAATAAAGGGGTTTGAGGTTTTTTGTTTTATGGCTATATATTTCTAAAAATGGATAGGGAACGTAAAGATGAACAAAAAATATAATGCCCTAGCTAGAGTGTCAGGCGAGTGAGATAATTGGAGTTAAAGATACAAAGGCGATACTTTGGGTCGGCATTATTAATTTTTATCTCTAATTATCTGACTAACGTGACACATAGTTAGGGCATTACATATGATTAAAGATTTTGTCACTCTGTGTCACCTGGGGGTCAATTCTGCTAAATTTTTGTCATAATCGTCTCTCAGTGGTGTTTCAATAGTAGTGTTTATTTACACTGTTGTAACTAGAACTGTATAAAAATCAAAATGGCGTCTCATACTACGAATTTATATAATGAATTTTATACAAAAAAATATCATACCTGCACATATTCTCCCTACTTCGAGCAACTCAAGTCAAACTAATAAGAATAATCTTAGCAGTAATTATTAGGAACTGACCTAATCTGAACTCCTCCATGATAACGCTGCGCGTGGAAGCAGACACGTTGAAGGTTGAGTTCTGCTGAGGGTATGCGGGCGTGATGATGGGCATCAGGTGGAACCGGTCTGCTACGTTTACCTGTGATACAATAGAATAAAGTAGTATAATACTAATAAATAATATGGAACCTGAAATATACAGTTGCGAAACTTGCCGGTCGACCAGTTTCAGGCGATATTCACGTGAGCTACATTTAAACTGTCGTATAGGTTTATAACGTCACCTATTGATACCCGTTCAAGGGATTTTGCGTGGTAAGTGGACTTCCTGGAATGTCCGCGATTGTACATGAGTGGAACTTCCCGGTTGACCAGTAGGGTTTTCTTGGCAAACGTTTTCTCGGAAAATACTAAGGTTATTCAAATGAAATACCTCTTTATGGTTTATTATTAGTGATATCAACGTTTTCTATATATCTTTTACTTTTTTAAAGCTCCTTAAAAAAACTCTACAGTCAACCGGGCAGTTCCCGGACTGTACATACAGTTATCTGTATAGGTTCGATAGAGAACGAGAGAAACCTAATTTGAGTGCTTCAGTAACACCAGGAAGAATATTACCTGGCAATTTCACATCAAAAGTATGAAAACTTACCCGTGGATCCCACACTGGAAACCCAAGGTTGACAGCATCCGGTTGCTTCAGTAAAACAGGCTGTGGCCACTTCCATTGACTGAACACCAGGAAAAACTTGTGCACCAAGGTAGCTGGCAAAGCGTTCGGATACAATTGGCAAGTCCTAGCCACTAGCATCGCCCAGGAAACGCCGCCCAGGTAACCCAGCGTGTTGGAGTAGATTCCGTGCCCTGTGAAAGTAGATATCACATTTAAAGTTGAGTTCATTTTTTTTTTTTTTTTTTTTTATGAATTACGGGGAGACTCTTAGCCTTCATCATACATGATGTTGGCGATGTCGATTAGATAAACTTTGTCTAATGGCTGAAATTAATAACCTATCTGTAGATATGGATCGGGCTATCTGAGATAGTTGCCTAGGATAATGGCTTCGTTGCCTAGCAACCGTCGTTATTTCGTAATATATCCTAGGCAACTATCTCAGATAGCCCTATCCATATCTATATATAGGTTATTAGAAAAGAAAGAAAGAAAATTATATTTATTTGAGACAAACACGATAATGTACATAAATAAAAATAACACAAAAAAGGCACAGGTTTGTCCCAAAACGGTACCGACTCAGCATAATGCTTGGCTTTTTGGCCAGCGCTGATCTTCCGTCTGTACCGTATTGGTGGGGCTGAGAGCCATGTTAACCGGCACAGCAAAAAATACATTAAAAAATAAATATTATTTAACTAAATAAAAAACAAAATAAAATTAAAATAAACCTATCAGCCTTTTTGACAGATCACACAGGGGCACCAACATGATACAATATACTATGAAAGTATTCTAGTCTGTGTGATCTGTCTATGGTAATTGGAAATGGTAGGTAACAATATTGTCAATCATCTGTGGCATAGTGATGATTACATACTCTTTGACAACAACAAGCAAACCAAACAATTAACTTTAAAATTTGTGAAGCCAAACGAAACAAACAAAACAAAATCAGACTTGGTGTAACTAAATTTCGGGCGTAAGCAGACGAATCTATACTAATATTATAAAGCTGAAGAGTTTGTTTGTTTGAACGTGCTAATCTCAGGAACTACTGGACCGATTTAGAAAATTCTTAGACCATTAGAAAGCTAAATTTCTCCCGTGTGACATAGGCTATATTTTATCCCGATATTCCCACGGGAACGAGCAGTACCACGCGGGTAAAACCGCGAGGATCCGCTAGTGTATAATATAATTGTAAATGTCGTTACTTCTATTGGCTAGCAAGTTTCTTAAGCGAGTCACACATTACGCAGATACGATAATATTTTATCTGCGTATAAAAACTTATTTATCTGAAAGCATCACACACTAGACAGATACGATAATATACGAAACGATAATAACATTCACTCGGAATCTTTCAGACTGAGTAGACTTGTTTTTTGGGTAAGGATTGTTTATACAGTGTGTTTAAAAATGAGTTCGCGTTTTACGGGAAAAACGCGTTTATTGCTTCTCGATTAGACAGCTCGTCAGAAGATGATTCTGATTTTGAATTTGATGCACGTCTTGCTTCACTTTCTAAAACGCGAAGAATTTGGATAGAACGCCATATAAAGCGTAAAAAGGACCGAGGCGAATTTAATCTTCCAGAATGTATCAGATAACAAATTTACAAGCTATTTCCGAATCCCAAGATAAAATATAAAACTATTTGTACAAGAACTTAATCTAAACAAAAGTACAACTAAAACTGTTGCCTTACACCAGTTCATCATCATGAGATGATCTTTGTTGTGAATTTTGTTTCCTTTGAAAACATAATTTAAATATAAGTTGAATGGGCAAGTTTGGGCACGTGCTTAGTCTAGTATTGTAGTACCTTTAGCCAATATTGATACTAAAAATTTTGAAAGCGGGAAATTTGAGACTTGGCTACAAGAGCTCATGAAAGGTATCGTTTTGTACAAAAGAAAAAAAAAACAAAAAAAATCTAACCTAAATATTGATTTTAAAGAAATACCCTTGAGATGATTGGTCACTAGGATCAAGTGATCTATCGATAAATATATAAGAGATGTACGAATTGAAGAAAAAGTCCCAGACCTTCAATTAGCACTTTAGACCCACTGTGAGCTTGACCGGGTGGTTCCCTCCCCTCTGGCCTCTGTCTCACCGCAAAGTCCCTACCCCTGCGCATCACCTGTATTTACATGCAGATAAAATTGATTTACATGCAGATAAAATTGATGTTTTATGTTTAACTGCAGGTGTTATCTGCCGGTATATTTGTATACGCAGATAATTATCTGACCATCTGTTGATATATTTATTTATTTATTTCATACCAGCAAGTTTACAGAGGTATTCTCCAAAGCACATGCAAGTCACACAAATAATAAAATATAGATGATACAAAAAATGTGGAAATAATATTAGAACATAAAAATGGAATGTCACAGTCATCATTATAAAGAAAAAAAAAAATTGAAATCTGTCAAATACAATTATTAAAATTAATAAAACTTATTGTCAAAATCATGTCAAAATTACAATGTCAGATTTCAAAAACATAATTAATTATTAATCAATAATGTAAAAAATATTCAATAAAAAAAAAAAAAAAAAAAAATAGTCAACTTATGAAATAAAAAAAAATAATAATAAATTTAGAAATATCAAATACAAAAATCTAATTATAAATAATATGAAACATATTGTCAAATTATAATGAATTCAAATGTCATAAAAATTAGAAGCGAACAAAAAACTGATAAGCCTTAGCACAAATTAGTTGAATAGGATCAACGAATAGGTCGATTTCATCGCACTGAGTGAGCATGTCGCTGATCAGAATCATGGCGCGAACTGTAGGCGCATGAGCGGCGTTTCGCGTGCGCGTTACCGGTTTCCTCAACAAGCGAGGGCGACGACGTGGTGCCACCGTCATTCCTTGGCCATCGCGAGGCATGCGTGTCGGAACTAGGAGGCCGAACCCACCAAGTATTGCTGGACTGTCAACCTTTCCGCGCAACACCTGCATATAGTGCACTACTAAAAGCTTTATTCTCCTGAAATGCAACGTTTCAAAACCTACCATTGCATATACAAATAGAGATGGGTATAAAAATGGATAATAACCATACATTCTTTTGTACAACCACCGACAAAATTTACGCTGTACTCTGTCTACCATGAGAACATATTTGTCTTCATACGGCGCCCAAATGACAGCTGCATATTCAAGCTTGCTGCGTACATAAGCATTGAATAGTACTACGGCCGCCATCATATTATTAAATTGTGAGGCTATCCTCATAATAAAACCTAATGTCTTGCTTACAGATTTACACAATTCTGTCACATGCTGATGAAAGTCAAATTTATTGTCTAATGTCAGTCCGAGGTCACGTATACTATTAATTCTATCCAACTGGGCGTCAAACAAATTATAATTAGTATCAATCAAATTCCGTCTCCGATTAAACGACATAGTTTTGCACTTGGAAGTGTTAAATGGGAGACGATTGTCTTGGCTCCACTGTGAGACGGCATCGATATCAGCTTGAAGGGCCACGGGCCACTTGTCGGTCCCGACAGATACTGTACGATAAAATATAAATTATCTGCGCTGTGTGTGTTAGTTCATATGAAATGTATAGAGAGCGATATTGAAAAATATGAGCTCAGATACAGATATCTTTCGTATCTGCGTAGTGTGTGACTCGCTTTATGCCTGTTCTTCTGGTCGGTTAAAAAAGTGTTCAGCGGGTTAAATACAAAAAGAGCTTAATTACTAAGTCAAATTGAATAAAGGTGTTTTTTTTTATTACTCACGCTTGGCCCACAGCTTGATGGCTCGCAGAGTGAGCCTGAAGTTGTTGATGTCGGGAACCAATCGCAGTATCTCGTCCGTGACGCGGCAACCATTCAGCGAACGGACGCATTTCTGGTCTAGATTCTTCAGCAGCGTATCGTCGCGGAGGTCGAACGAATCTGTGATAAAATAGAACAGGTTCTTTAAAACTGACAGTTTCACCACTGACAACTAAGTCCTGAATAGCTTATCTGCCAGATAATTTGACAGTTGTAATGTAATATGAAGAACTTAAGTGTAGCCGGCAGTCTTATTTTCATACATCATATATTTGACATTACAAGTACTGAGTATTCCCCACTGCATTTAGTTTCTACTGTGGCATATAGGAGTGGAGAGGATAACGGAATGTTTTTTCATACATTTAAAACTACGGGCACGCACAGACCTATATCTAGATACGACGAAAAAAGCGCTTCAAACTGTACGAGAACCTAGCGTGTCGAATTTTTGGCACCTACGATGACGTCACGAGCGAGATTCAGTGATGTGGAAATGTTATTGACGAGCTCTTGCAAGACAGCACTGCACGTTTCTAAGTGACGCGTGTTTTCATGGCAATGGTCTCAAGCGGACTGACTTAGATCGGAAAACTTTGACCGTCAAACTTTTTACACGCAAGGTAGGTAAACATTTACCGTCTATCTCATATCGAGAGAGGTCTGCGCGGGCACGGTTACGGATTTTCCTTAACGACTTTTCGCCATCATCGGTCGGACCGCGATCCGCAGGCTAACAACATCCAGTCAGGAGTAAGAGCTAACCTTCCTTCCTACTAGTGGCTTTTGTATCCAATCTCCATACCTTCCATCATTCCTACTTCCTACACCAGTCAACACTATAAATAAAAAGCCATACCTTCCATCCTTTCGATTCCTCAAGTCTTTCACCACTATAAATAAAACAAAGAAACTAAAAAAAAATAAGTATTCCAAAGTTTCAGAAGGTCTGTTGGAATAGCAGTAGGTAGGTAGACACCTAAAGATTGCTACTTCGAAAGTTTAGAACACTATCCGCAAAGAACAACCAGTTTGGATCGCCACAAACAATTTTATCGTACACAGTGTTTGATGTTCCTTAGTAACATGTACGTGCGAACAAGTGTCTAATATTCGTGTTTGCCATGTTCTTGTTCATTCATGCGTACACGTCTTAGGGCCTGCGCAGACGACGGACATTGGAGGACTTTTTGTCCGCGACGGACCTTATTACTAAGAACATAAAGTTGAATATATAACGAAGACTATCGCGTACTTTTTAAGGATGTGTCTAATATTCGTGTTTGCCATGTTCTTGTTCGTTCATGCGTACACGTCTTAGGGCCTGCGCAGACGACGGACATTGGAGGACTTTTTGTCCGCGACAGGACCTTATTACTAAGAACATAAAGTTGAATATATAACGAAGACTATCGCGAACTTTTTATGGATATACGCGATCTAAGTTCAATCTTATTTGGTTAACAATAAAGACGTGTCGTGGACAAAAAGTCCTCCGTTATCCGTCGTCTACGCTAGCCATGAAGCCATATTAAGTTTAACTTACCAGGTATCTCCTTGAGGGCGAGCCTAGCGAACAGCAAGTCAATTTCGATGCCGTCGAAATTCATCTTGATGACCGGCACGAACGCGTCTTCTACAGCTCTTAAGTCTTTCACCTGGTTACAAAGAAATTGAAGGTATTGGTTGGCCGTGTGCTGTCGCTCGCCATATATAACTAGAAGTAACAGAAGTTACACTCAACTGCAACTCACACAATCATTTAAATAAATAGCAACTCTTGGTTCAACACAATAAAGTGCAATTTAAGTTGTAAAGCGTTAAACGTTATATTAATCAATTATATTATATAAGCCTCTCTTTTTAAAGCGTAGCTCTTATTGTTTCCGAAGATAGCAGCCCTACTGATGTCGTCCTCGCCGTGGACGCCGAGTGAATTTATTTTATGTTAATTTTAGAGCATGCAATATGCATTACGTCCTGATCAGATGTACTCATCAACGATATTTCATTATGTCTCAATAACATTAACAATTTTTAACCGTTTAATTTCCTCGATTAACACCACTCATCCCAAACACTGGTCCTTCGAGCCGGATCAGAACCAACCGGATTTGGTCAGTCCTAACTAAAGTAGGTTTATAATCTATCGTTTTACCTGTGGCTGTTGTTTGAGCAATTCGTAGAAGGAGGCGAAATAATCTGATCTCTCTATGTGGCGCGGGGCCACGCACAACGCGTCAATATCCGCGCCTCTGTGGTGTACCTGCGAGTAAAGATTGTAAATATAAGTATTGTATTTATGTGGTATCAAATGCTAAGAGATAGTGGTGTGTACTTCAAGTGATATATTATGGGAACGAAAGGAATCAGAGAATACGCCAGCTACTAGATTTCCAGTTAAGATAGTATAAGTCCGAATGAAAAGAGCATATTCGAACTATTGTAGGCGATGGGCTGTAGACTTGTCGCTTCGAAATAGAGAAAAACAGCCTTAGCGAGTTTCATGCCGGTTCTTTTCGTTACAAGGTCTAACGTCGCCGCGCCCGGTTTGTGAATCGATGGCGTAACTTCTTTCACATTCAAAGTGCTGGTAACTGCCTAGACTAGACTAAACAAATTACATTGAATTTTGGACGGAAGTGTTCTTGCGCAGCGACTCGTCGCGCATCCACTAATACTGCTTCTACTGGAGCCCCCATTATTATGGGCGTGCCCCAAGGTTCAATATAGGACCCTCTGCTGTTCTTAATATATATTAACGATCTCCCTAACTACGCGAGTAATTTATGTAAGACAGTACTATTTGCAGATGATACATCTTTAATTTTTAAAATTGATAGAGGAAACAATTGTTCTGACGAAGTAAATAGTGCTCTCTCTCAAGTCGCACACTGGTTCAACAGTAATAATTTGTCTCTTAACCCTACCAAAACGAAATTTGTTAAATTCACATTACCTAATGTAGGGCAGGTCGACATGCATATCAATTTGAATGGGGATGTAGTTGAGTACTAAATTTCTTGGTATTACATTAGATTCAAAACTACAATGGGATCCACATATTGAAACCTTGTCGAGTAGACTTAGTTCTGCGGCTTTCGCAATAAGGAAAATAAGGCTACTAACTGATATTGAAACGGCAAGACTAGTTTACTTTAGTTATTTTCATAATGTAATGTCCTATAGCCTGTTGTTGTGGGGCTCAGCAGCCAATATAGAAAATATTTTTATACTTCAAAAAAGAGCTGTGCGCGCCATTTACCACCTTCGACAGAGAGATTCTCTTAAAGAATTGTTTAAAGTGATTAATATACTAACTTTGGCGGGACAATACATTTATGATAATATAGTATATGTAAGGAAACATCACGATTTATTTATTAAGCATAGCGATGTTCATAATTTTATTACTAGAAACAAGAATAAGCTTGCCGTTCCAAGATTTCGGCTTGAAAAATGCAGTCGCTCGTTTTTGGGGATAGGCATAGCCTTTTTTAATAAAGTTCCACAACAAGTGATTGAGCTGCCTTTGCATAAATTTAAAATATATGTTAAAAAAACGCTCTTAAGCAAAGGTTATTACAAGGTAGATGATTATTTGAAAGACCAAAATGCATGGAAGTGATACTAACATAAAACATGACTATTGTAATTGTATAAAAGGAAAATATTCTAATAACTGAGTATAAGAAAATTTTCCTCTTAAATATGTTTCAAGATTGTAGATTTGTGTTTGGCAACGACATGTTCCTTTGTAAATGTTGTTGCTTCTGTTAAAGCTGATAAGTTTCTTGCGGCCGTTCTTCTTATCAGTTAAAAGATGTCCTGAAAAAAAATTGGACGATTCGAAAGCACTTATCTATAAGTCAATTTGAATAAAAATCTTTGACTTTGACTACACCACCGCACTCACCCCCAGCCGGTACGAGCCGAACGTGTAGATGTTCCCGCCGACCGTGTCCGCCACGCTGGGAGGCATATTCTTGCGCAGCGACTCGTCGCGGATCCACTGGCGCACGAGGCGGTGCAGCGACCCGAGCACCTCCATACGATGGTGCATCTCCGCTTCGGACTCGAACACAGCGAACGGCACGAGGCTTTCTTTCAGCTCGTTCGTCTTTTCGATGTCGATCGGTTTCGGTCCTGCGGTAATAATTAAATTAATTGGTTACTGAGCTGTTACTTTGATTGTTATTTGCTTTAAGCTGAGAAAATCATTGGAAAAAGGTAATAATAAACACTTTTGAAAAAACAACATGTTATATTACGACCTTTGAAATGAGTCCTCGCCTGCGCAGTAAAGGGGCGCGGGGAGATAGATAATTGTGAGAGATATACATGAGATTACATTCTCAAGATAAATCGCAATATCTTCGGACATAAAGTTAATAGTCAGTGCGAGCAAATGGCTTTTAACGTTTACGAATACTGTACATGTACATAAAATAAATGTACACAACTGTCCACTATGGTAAAAAATTACTTCAATCCATTGCTTCAATTCATCGAACTGAATGCTGATTCTGTTTTCTGTACTAGTTAAAATAGTAATGTAATAACAAGTAGTCAGTTATATAAGAATAAATTCACAAGTTCACGACAAAAAGTATGTTCCGCTCTACTAACTTGGTATTAGTAACGCCAAAGTGTCATTCTTGTACAGTATGTCGTAAACTTAATATATTTGTTGATTAACAAAAGCAGTATTCTTTACACAATTTTACAAAACAAAAAAGCAAAGATAAAATATGGTATGGTCAGAAGCAGGTCAGTCTTTACAAAACTGACAAATTACACTAATCGACTTTGAACTTTAAGATGTTAGCTGTTGAGTTCAGAATTGGCTAAAGTTTAACATATTGTATAAGCAGTAGTTTCCATTTTCTGTACGACTACAACATCTGATTTTTGTTGAGAAAATATGAAATCTAAGAACTGGGCCCCTACCGCGCAAGTGCCGTCGGCATCGACATCAACTTCATTTGACAGATGGATGTGACATATTGCTGCTTCATTTTGACACGAATGAAAACTTACCAAAGACTAAGAGCATATTTGCCGCCTACGCATAGGTCACATCCACCCATCTGGCAAGATTTAAAATTAAGGACAACTCCCTTTGTGAATGTGGGATGGAGGAGGGTTCCGTGGACCATCTATTCTTTAACTGTCCTAATCTACATAGATCCCTTTACGATACCCTACCCAAAGATATTCCTCGCCCTATTAATATGAAATCCCTGTTATGTCTCTTAATAATAATACTCCCTTATTAAAAATGTTGGCAAAATGTATCTCCTACAACAACCTAAAATATATACTTCTTCCATATTATGTTAAATGTTTGTGATGATTACTGTGTCGTCTTTTATTCTCAGTAAAATAGCTTAGAATAAAATTATATCAAAATTTTACATCCCACCTCACCGTGTAATAGCTACCTACACGTGACAGTGGCGGAATTATGTTTAAAACACAAAGCAAGCCATTCATAAAGAAGAAGAAGAAGACTAAGAGCAATATGTCACATCCATCTGTCAAATGAAGTCGATGTCGATGACGACGACACTTGCGCGGTAGGGGCCCAGTTCTTAGATTTCATATTTCCTCAAATAGGCTATTAGACAATGCGAAAAATAAAGTGTCAATTACTGTTATCAGTATAATTTATGAGTTTTAAGAACGGTTTTTTATTAACGTAAGTTAAAAATAATTATAAATTTATTTAAAAATCCGTAAATAAAAATGCATTTTTTAAACGTTTTGTCACGTGACACAAAACGCTCCTGATTCGTCGAGTTTATACTGGCGTCACCTGCTTGTAAACATCGTTTGACTACGTATGTGGATGATATGCAGAATACAGGCAAGTGACGTCACCGAACCCATTGCAGCGCCATATTGTCAATGTAGCGTTTTGGCGCGCTATTTAAATATTGAATTTTTAATTTGATATTTTTCAGCAAATATGTACCAGAATTAAAAAAAAAAACTTTTACTGGGTTCATTAAACTCAATTTTCAAAACCTGTCAAATAGCCTGTTGTCTGTAAATGTGTTTCTAACATAAATTTTGCCAATGTTCCATAGTGATAACCAAAGTTAATAACATAGTAATCAAAACAGCCATCCAACTAACCTGCCATAGAGATAGCGGAGGTCATGCCCAACGTCTTCAAGTTCTGTTGGTTCTGGTGCTCATTCTGCTTGCTGGCCGCATGGGCGTTCGAGTGGGAGTACTGGGACGCCGGCCACATCTTGAAGCTTGATGTAACTACAGGGGGGCTAGCATTAGTTCGGCTCTCCTAAGGGACGACTGTTGGGTTACCCCACCTGTATCTGAAAGGAAATTTTACATAGAAAATATTGATACCGGGGGTTATAATGATTCCAAACGAAGTCTTAATTCCAGAACTTTTTTATTGTTCTAATGTCATTCCTTTCTCTTTGTAAAAAGAGAGATGTACTGATAGCAGCTCCTCTACCATGAGTTTTTCTTTCAGTTTACTGTACATTTTGTATGCTAGTCTGTACAGCGCCTCTAGTGGGCAGTAGCAGAACTACAGATTCTCATACGAAATGTCCCCCGTTTACTGTACTGTGCAGTAAACGGAAAGAAAAACTCATAGTAGAGGGGCAGTTTAGAATACTTCCTGGAATTAAGATGTCATAATAGGGATTAAGAACACAGGTTCATTAAATTACTTGAAATTTTGTTACATTTACAAGTGTTTAAACTTCAAGATTGGCGCGCTCTTTGCGTGACGTAGCCGTTCTATACCGTTTCATACAAAAAAAGCGATTCTCTGACCAAATCAGTCAAGCGTGAGCAGGGGCGTGCATTTCATATAGGCAATTAGGCAGTGCCTACCTCATTCAAAACCTAAATAAAAATACATTAAGTTATTTTATTTTAGTTTAAACATCTATTCAACACTCATCCACTAAGATTTTCGTTACGCTAAATACTGAATACCTACCGGTAGGCAGTCTCCAAATTGCCTATTCGCGACAAGCAGCGTTTCGTACAAAAATACAACTTATTTAGAAAAAGTATTGCTCAAGTATAAACCACCCACGGCAAGAAGGGCACTATTTGTAGGTGTAACGTTCTAGCTTAAACGTCCGGAATATATCAGTATAAAGTATTGCAAGCCTACCTGACTAATGAATTTGGTCGCGAATTATTTTGTTGAGGAGTTATTTTAAAACTATTATATTTCCTAAGATATTCATTAAAATTAAATGATGTAAAGGACAATTTTGTTCAAAATTAAATACTTGTGATGATTAACGTATTTATTTAGATAAGGATTAATATCATGTTTATGAAAACAGCTTCTCAAATAATACATTAGTTTAGAACCAATTTTATTATCTTAAAAATGGTTTTAGTAAGTTAACCATAAAACATAGAAATATGCTGTCGCGGACTTTTTTTAGAAGTTTTGATGGGGAACAATTTGTAACTTTAACCGTTTACACATCGTCCGCAACGGAAGCTCCCAAAAGTAATATTTATTCCCCGTTTTTGCAACGTTTTACATTAATGCTCTGCTCCTATTAATCGTAGCGTGATATTAAATATCTTATAACCTTCCGAGATAAATATACTACCCAGCACAAAAAATTTTTTTCAATTCGAACTAGTAGTTCCGGAGATTAGCATGCTCAAACAATCAAACTCTTCAGCATTTTAATATTCCTAATAAATATTACGAACCTTATAATTTATGACTAGCGGCCGCTCTCGGTTTCACTCGCCGCGTGGTTGCCGTTACCGTGGGAATATAAGGATTATTATTATTATTATTATTTTTGGAGGGGACGCCAGCAAGGCCGGACGGGTGATCAGTCTCCCTAGTTGGAACCATTTCACCCAATTCCCCGGTGAAGAAATCCCCTGACGGACAGGGGGGGGCGGGTTATCGTTCACCCCACCAGCGTCGGACATCGAACCTTCCTGTGCGCTTACAATACCTGTTGAGTTCACTTATCGTCAACTGCTTTAAATCCTCTTCTTCTAGCTTGTCCGCTTCAAAGAGCTCCCAGCGCAGTGATGCATACATTGGGCATTCTGCCATGAAGTGGTAGCTTGTTTCTTCCTTTTCATTACATTGTGGACAGGTGGGGTCCTCTGTCCTTTTGATTATTGAAAGGTGCCTATTCAGTGGACAATGTCCTGTCAGTACTCCTACTATGTTCCTTATGTTTCTTCTGCTTTGTTTCAACAGCTCTCTAGTATTCTTCTTATCAACTGATTTGATGAAGATCTTTGACTGTCTGCAGTCCTTTCTTTTCATCCATCTTTGGTTAGTTTCTTTGATTATTCTAATCTCAATGATGTTCTTAGAGATTCTATGTGATATTGGTAGTCTTGGTTAAAGGGTTCATCAGCCCCCCTCCTAGCCAAGTTATCAGCTTCCTCATTGCCACTGTTACCTTCGTGTCCAGGTACCCAGGCAATTTCTACCTCAGCCAAGTTGGCGAGTTCCTGAATGCTTTGTTTGCATTCCTTCACTAGGGCTGAGGTAGTCTCCACTTTGTCAAGGGCTTTAATGGCAGCTTGACTTTCGCTATATATTATTATTTTACCTACATTATGGGTACCTATATCACTTTTAATCATGTGCGCACACTGCATTATCGCAAATACTTCCGCTCGGAATACACTGGTGTACTTGCCCAGATTGAAAGTTGCCCTTTTTGTGTCAGGTTTAGCTATGTAAACGCCAGCTCCCGATAGCTGAGTTGATTCTTTTCTTGACCCATCAGTGTAGCATACTGCAGTGCTATCCAGATTGCCTTGCTCTATTTCCCAGTCTTCTCTAGATCTGATGCTGATCCTGTATTTTTTGTCAAACATCCTTTCCTTATTGATTAGGTCATTGTTGACCAGTATCATTGAAAAGTTTTCTTCATACATGTTACCTATGATAGCGTGGCCTTTGTCATTGTGTTTACCTTTCCATAGGTTAGTACTTTTAAGCTTGAACCATTGCTCTGTAGCTCTCTTTTTTATTTCAAGATCTATTGGATTGAAGCCCAGTATCATTTCTAAGGCGGCCGTCGGAGTTGTTCTCATGGCTCCTGATATCATGATACTGACTAATCTTTGTACCTTTGTGAGTTCTTTTCTGTTGTATTCTAATTGTGCCTTATGCCACCATACTAGGGCTCCGCGGAGAATTCTCGGTAGTATGATTGCCCTGTATATCCATTGGACCACTTCGGGTTTCATGCCCCAGTTTCTGCCAACGGCTCTTCTGCATTGCATAAGGGCTGTCATCGCCTTTTTGCTGGTTTCTATTATGTGTTTCCTATAGCTAAGGGCGCTGTCTAAGGTCACCCCAAGGTATTTGAACTCTTTTACTATTTCAAGTTCTTCGTTCTCAATGTTTATTGGGATCATTCTGTCAAGCTTTCTTTTGTTGGTGAACAGCATCAGTTTGGTTTTTGAAGGGTTCAGGTTGAGTCCTTTGTCCCTACACCATCTCAATGTTGTCATTATTCCTCTTTTCATTATGTCTCTGACCATGCTTAATACTTTGCCTCTTACAAGTAGGAGACCATCATCCGAATACGCTTGGATATATATATTCATAGCAGTGATCTTAGTTACTAATTCATCTATTAGAATGCACCATAGCAGTGGAGACAGACACCCCCCTTGGGGGAAGCCTCTTTTTGCTTTAATAGTGTATTTATTGTCTGCTAGTTCTGCTTGTATTAATCTATGTTGTAGCATATTGGTGATCCAACCTGATATTAGGAATATAAGGATAATTTGCAGCCTATTTGGTTTTCAGATGTATAAGCTACACTGCTGTAAAGTTTAATCTTAATTAGTTCAGTAGTTTTTGCGTGAAAGAGTAACAAACATTCAGCCATCCAAATATCCTCAAAACAAACTTTCAAACGAAAGGATCTTCCAGGATAGGATAAGTGCAAAGTTTTTAGTTAGGTCTACAGTGCCTACCACGCTGGAAAACCAATGCGGCGTGCATTGAGCGTGAGCCGCAAGATGCATACAAAGTGTTAATAAACAACATATGGGAAAAATAAAAACAAAGTATTTTTTTATTTTTCTTGTACTACATGCTGGCTGGCATATAAATCTAAAAGTGCAGTTAATCTCCATTGTCATAATACCTCCTCTGACCACATTACAACTGACCCTAGAATTGGCACTTAACGGATAACAGATATCAGTACCAAGGGACATCTGAGTGTTACTATGTAATGTGCAGCCAACAGCATGTCAGGTTCAAACTTGCACTACGAAACTCGCCACTATTTCGAGCGACATAAGAGAGCTCTCAAAATCAAACTGTAAAGCCCGACATATGCTGTCGACTGTACAATTACATAGTATCACTCAGACAGAACAAATGTTTGTCCCAGATAGGTCAAACATTTAGTCAAGAGCAATAACAACTGAACTATTGGACCATGTGACAAGTTATTAAGAATTGCGGTTAATACTTAACAAAAGGATTTTTTTAGTCTTATATTTATTATAATAAGCAAGGTCAGGTCAGTTTATCAGACATTGGACTATAAAATGATAATAATCTAAACTTGTCATAATCTAAAATGTTTCAGGTTACAGAGAACAGACAGATATGCATAAAAAGATTTCCATGTTGTGCTGATGAGTTGCATTATAAAAATAGCTCTTAATACATAGCATGATTAGAGCGTGCTCAAGGTCATCTTGTATTCACATACACGCTATTGACTGTACATTTAAAATAAGCAAAGAAATTGTGCTAGGAGATTTATCAATAGCATTTAGGGCTAAGCGAACACCTGGCAGGAAATGCAATAATAATACTAACTTTCACTGTAAATAGTGTACCATTCCCATTGTAAGAGAAAAAAAATTACATCATACTTTTGTATACAGTTTTAATTTGTTAGCCCTTAATTACTCACGCTGACATTATTTTCTTATTTCTAGATCCAAAACGAAATAAAAAAATGTTCTGGGACAAAAAGTAACAATAAAATAAAAATATCATACAAATCTTACGTGACAAAAAACTGTACTCGGGTTACGCACGCAACGGTTTTATGTCGCGGTTAGTGTTTTGGTAAGCTACTGAGCAAGCGATTAGCCTACCCTCAAAATTTAAGAAATAACAGGTGTTTAACGTTGGGGTGCAAGCGGACCTGCGTGAGCAATTAAGGTTTGGGGTATTTACTGAAAAGTGTCAAAATTTTTACTTAGAAGTTAGATCAGAACAAACTCTAAGTAAGGGAGTGACTATTTCAATAAAACGGCATTATAATCTGCTTAGAAATTTTACATGCAATAAAAATAAAAATAATATGGTATATATTTTAAAACTATTTCCCATCTTATAGACCTATTCAATAATCTTGTTTTTGTTTCTAGTCTCTAGTCTGAAACTTAAGGGTTTCAGCAGATAAATGGCAAAATAAATACACTTTTATTTAATTTATCTAAGTACAAATAATTACTGAACAAATAAATAATAGGTTCTTATCAGAAACTCATTGGTATGTGATGCTGATGACTCACATTGTATACCAAACTTGAAAAAATCTATGCTGATTGTATAAGACTTACTTTTGTGTTTAAATAAGTAGCAAAAATCTTGTTTAAAATAAAATTAAGCTAAAGTTTCGAGTAAGATTTAAATCTCAAATGTTTTTTCATTTCATTAAAATAACTGGCGGTTGGCAAATTTAGTTTTTTCATTATTTAGCTATAGAGGTTTGCAAATAATAAATATTGTAATAATAATACTTAATACTTATTAAAAAAGTATATGAATTAGTGATGTTATTATCTATTAGAACTGAACATATACACCTAACTCAATCTTATCCATTAGCTTAGGAGTTCAATTACAAACAACATTTAAATGGATTTGATAAAGGATAAGAAAGAAATAGTTTCAAAGCAAAACTAATTTTGGTAAGAGTATCTGATGGCTTTTCTTAGGCCCATATTAAAGAATGTGTCTCTAGCAGTGATCTATACTTAAGAACATTTAGAAAAGAACGCACTTAGTCATCGCATGTTATTCTCAACTGCTTGAGTCACTTTCTGGAATACAGGCCTTAATCAGATGAAAGGTTTTAAGTTTTGAGATTACCTTTAAATTTTAACCCTTTTATTACTGTAATAGTTTAATAATATTGTATAATAACAAAGGTAGTGAGATTTTAATTAATAATTTTTCGGACAGTGAGGTGGTGGTCTTATTTACTACCCTCAAATAAGGTTTTTTGATAAATATACATAAAATAAGTATTTTTTTTAATCCATATTCTCACATAAGTACACTGATAAATCATTTTATATTGTTTACTAATTTCAATTGTCTTTCAGTTGGTTTTGTCACCTTTCAAGGTGATTAAATTAAATACAACTTGGTAAGAATGCAATTGTTTTACAAGTAAAGGTTAATTTGGTTAACAAACAATTAACTGATGGCATTGCTGTGTAAGCGAAGCAATGGGATTCGCTAGAAAGCTGTTATTCTTGGACTTGTACACATAAATGGTTCATTCAACCTACTTTTTTGTTTACACTATATTTCTATACGTTGCTATTAAGATAAATATAGCATACCCATCTATGTTTTACTCATTACTAGAGACTTGTTGAAAACATCAAAACATCGAGAACTTTTCGCAACAATAGATCTTGATCGAAATCTTTTGTTAGCAGAATGTGACGACTGTAAGTCACTAACTTACATAAATAAATGATTTGCACTTTTTAAAGAACCAAGAGAACGATTTATCAGAGCAACGAAAACACGAATACAAAACCGCAATATCGTACTTAGATGATTTCAACGAAAACATATAGAGTGGCAGAGAAAAGGAAAAGCTCACGTTGTCTTCACTATGCAGTATTACATTTTAAGTTTATATTAGTTTTAATTCAGAGCTAGTGTAACATTTGACTTACCAATTACATAAAACTTGTTTTGATTCCCAGTTATATTGCACTGACTGACAATTCAACTCATAATAAACTAAAGAAATAAACACCTAATTTCTAAACAACCCAACAGTCGCCAACAACAAGGCAGCCATATTTATAATTTATAAAGATGGCGGCTTCATATACCAAAAAATAGTTGCCATCTGAAAAAGAAGTACAAATTACCACGCCATCTATTGTCACTCTCCGCAAACCACATTAGCTGATAGCACAATAGAGTCCGCGCCACAAAAGAAGTCACGCGGAATTTTAAGGAACTAAAATTATCGACATAGTAATAGAGCTTATTTTCGTATGTTGCACGGCACGCGGCTGCAACGCACAGAACACATTACACAATTACTCCTAGCACCTGCACCAACTGCACCAACGCCACTCTCAGTCAGAGACTTCTTTCGTGGCGCGGTCATCTATATAAACTAATACTAATATTTAGCGATTGCAATTCGAATACTTCGAAAATCGAAAATGACTGAAAAATTCGAATATTTGGGCCTCTTAAAACTTCGAATTTCAAAATTCAAATTATTCGAATATTAATGTCAGTAAAAAGTATATTGTTAAACCACTATTTTAAATTGTATTTTATGTAGATTAACGATATCACTCTGACCGAACACAACTATTCCTTTGAGTATGACAATTTATTTGAGTTTTTGAATTTTGTGTGGAAACAAAAATGGTAACGGAACTAGAGTGAGCAGCAAAAAACGTGGTAAATGGAGCGTGTGTCATTGTTAAGTATCTGTCTTGACTGATTTAATTTAATTATAAAACACTACCTGAACCACTCTGCGAAACGGAACGCATCCCAAGATGATATGCGTTTTGCGCCGCCGACAAAGCTGGCGCCACCGAGCACTTACGTTCTAGTTTGCAACACTTTTGGTGTTTGACATTATTATGATTTGTTTATTATCGCCATGCACTTTAAGTAGTTTGTCTTTTTTACCGTAGGTATAAATATCTGGCGTTTGAGAGAGGCTGGCATTATGGAAACGATCTTACCTGGCCATGGTAGTACAGAACGCCAGCTTCAACGATTTAAAAATGCCAGCGTGTCGGTTCACTCTAAAAAGGGAGTCCTTTTAACCTGACTCCTACTTTCCGGGATGTATCTGTACCGACACTCTTGAGCTTCGTGGCAAGTCTCGTCTTCGAATGACAACTTAAGCAGATAAAGTTTGATTTAATTTGGAATATTACATCCACGTCTGGGACTGTTCAGCGAAATACCAACTTGCTTCATTGGCGACAATAATTGGTGAAGAGCAAGTTTCATACATTGGCTGATTGGTTGCCTGTTTGAGAATCTTTTGCAGACTATGCTTTGAAGAGTATACTCCAGAGCTGCAGGAACTCATAATACCAAAATCCCCTTTTTTCCACTTTTCTAGCAGACGAACTGCAGGTTACCATCCTTTCTTGATTGTTATAAGTGTTGCACCAAGCGCTATACAACATCTCTATAATGCGCTCAGCAAATGAGAGAAAGAGAAACTCCCCCTCTGCGTCTCTATTTCCGAACCCGTTAATTTTCAAAGCCAGGATGAGTGGCACCTTCTGGGTAAGGTCGCTCCATCGTAGATCCTGTTTTGCCCTCGTGCTAAATTGGAATAAAAAGCAACGCTTGATTCGAGATAAAAATATAAATAAAGATGTGATGTGATAAATATTTTCTTTATGAAAAAACACTGCCGCCTGTAGTAAGTACTTAAAGGCAAATATTTTAAATTTGCTTTTCAAAACGGCAAACGGTAGGTCTTCGGTTGGAAGCTGAAAAATACATTATGTCCTTATATACCGAGTTGACCCCAACAGATTTGCGATGTTGCGATCTACACATCACACCCGTTCCACCCGTCGCATTTTCCACTGCTCACTCAGAACAGTACATACAAAACATGAAACAAGCGTATCGCTGCCGCTGTGCCACTTCTACCCTGCATACGTAGCATGCGCACCTCGACAAAGCTTTCTCGACACTTTTCTCGCGCGAGGGCATTGTCTGTCTCGCTCACACCGAACTGATACGAGCGGAACAGACATAGCGATAGCGTTGCCAGATCGATCGACGATTTTCGTCCTTTTTGACCTTGAATCGTCCCTTCAGTGTCCGTTCACATAGTTGGTCCCTTTTTCGTCCCTTTCCAATTTAATTAACTGTAGACGAAACGAATGTATTTTATTCACTAATTGGTCTGTAAGTAAGTTTAACTTAAAGCGCGTTTAGGAAACGCTATCTTTTACCTTTGTTTTATCTGCCAAGAAGGTTAACTCATTCGTCAGGTAGTTGGGTTTGCTGTTTGAAATGATGGTTCAAATACCAAATATATAATATCAAATAAATATAGTTTGCACCTTCTAGTAAAAAATAATAGTGGAGTTCACTGGTCGAACATCGTGACGGCGTAACTTTGTTTTCTTTTTGTAGTAAGAATATGTATTATGAAATCACAAAGGTTAGATCCCTCCCCCCATCAAATACTTCAGCACAGCCGTCCTTTTTGACCAAAAACCGTCCCATTCCAGCTATCACATCGTCCGAAACTCAACACAAGCACTGGCAGCACAAGCGAGATAAAGGTCGACAGCGAGTCGCGGTGCGCATGCTACGCGGGCTGCTGTCCACCAAAAATGAGGCTTGAGACTTGTGCCTTTTTAAATATGATATTAGATTTTAGATTTAACGCTATTACGTACCCGTCGATTAAATTTTATTATTTTCATTTGATTATAAGAATTGTGTGTGGCGTAACTTGGAACGAATCAAACTGAATATAGATAGAAGTTTAATAAAACTTGGACAATTAGAAACTTATGCTGGTTTTTCTATTCGGATAATCATTTTAAAATGAATTTTCTTCTAATATTGTACCACGAATAGTAGGCGTACATTGTGTGTGCGATCCTACGTGTAGGAAATAAAATTGCGTAAAGTTTTTTTGCGTTTTATTCATGTTCATTCTAAGACCCACTCTTTGGGAAGCACTACGGAGATCTTCCAGCATTGTGTGTTACGTGTAGGAAATAAAATTACGTAAAGTTTTACAAAATCAATCAAAATATTGTAAATCTTCGAAGTAATAATTCTAATTTAATATTAAGTTCAAATTTGAAAAAAAACTTCGAATATTGTATTCCCTAGTGGTAATTAGATCTGAAATTATTATGTGACTTAAAAATCAGACTAACTAGTGAATAAATGCGAATTATTAAAAAATCATTCTGTTTTTATTATTAACACTGAACTATATACTCGAAGTCAGCGTAAATACTGATTATTACTTACGGTATAAGTCGATATTTATAAATAATAAATAAATGAAAAACTTCGAAGTATTCGAAATTTGATGAAACGAAAACTTCGAATTTGAAGTTTGAGAAAAACTTCGAATTTTTGCATTCCCTACTAATAATAATACTAATCTATACTTATAATATTATAAAGCTGAACAGTTTGTTTGTTTGAACGCGCTAATCTCGGGTACTACTGGTTCGAATTGAATAATTATTTTTGTGTTGGATAGTCCATTTATCGAGGAAGGCTATAGGCTATATAACATCACGCTGCGACCAATAGGAGAGAAGCCTTAGTGAAAAATGTTGCAAAAACGGGGAAAATTATCCATATTTGAGGGCTTCCGTTGCGTGCGCTGCGTAAACGGTTCAAGTTACCCATAAAATATGTATGAAAGAATTAGCACTCTTTAAATGATCAAAAAAATTTCCGCGACAGTATATGTCTATCTTTTTTCTAAAGTCATTTTACGGTACCTAATTCCTTTGACATATATTTTATTTAAAAACTTCTTAATCGCGATCATAATAACAGAAATTGACGCGGATGAAGTCGCGAGCAACAGCTAGTAATAAATAAACCGTATGCCCCTCTGTGTGGCTACCTCTATTTCTTTAAAAAAAACCACCTGCTAGCGTAGCATGAGCACCGCGACTCGCTGTCGACGCTTATCTCGCGATGTCTGTCCCGCTCATATCAGTACGGTGTGAGCGGGACAGACAATACGCTCGCGCGAGAATAGTGTCGAGAAAGCTTTGTCGAGGTGCTCATGCTACGCATGCTGGGAGGAATGTGACTTCTTATTTCGGTACTCATTTTCAATGTACCGGCTCCCGGTAGAAAAATTGGTCAAAATTGGTGAGCCAGAGGGGCACATGCTTTTGAGATTAGGTAAAAGAATTCCAAGAGCATTATTACGGTATGTACCAACGGGATGTACAATTGAAAGAAATGTGACAAGACAATATAATATGTGACAGCTTCTGATGTATTCAATACATAACATAAGCAATGAGGAATTTTCCAAGGTACGTTCTTTAAAAATCTCATAGATGGCGCTGTCCATCTCCTTTGACCTTTACTAAGACAAAAACAATAAAAGGTTAAAATAAGCATGTCATGCACATAGCACATTTGTGCATGACATGCTTATTTTTTACTTTTTTAAATATACAAAAGGATCAACCAACGCACCGAAAATAATATTAACGAATTCAGCGAAATGATCATGCCATAGAGAAATGACATTGAACATGACATTACTAGTCTACATAAAAATTATATATGGTGCCAGGGTTGCCAGATGGCCAGATCGGTATGTCGCAGAAAAACGACCCTCAGGTAGCCCAAAATCGCGCAAATCCATTTCTGATTAAAGTAGCCCACAATCGCGCAGAAACAATGATCACAAACTTCCCTTATTTTAGGTGCTGACCAAATAGCTTTTTAAAGTTGATGTTTATTGATAATAATAATTTAATTTAATAGTTATGATATGACCGGTGAACACTAGTCTTTATTGAATTAAAATTTAGCAGTCAGAAAATTATATAACTTATAATCAATATTTTGAGTGCGAGCTTATAGTAGGGGAGCCCACGATGCTCAATGGGGATTTACTTTACTCGAGCGTCATAGAGACCTATTGGGTTGCAAAGCCTAGATGATACGAAGAAACAAAATCTATTTAATGTATAACATATTCATCGGTGGGGGGGAGCGGCTTTAGATTTTCAAATATGTAAAAAAATACTGTTGCATGGACATACTCGAGCGCGTCAGATATTGATAGCATCAATGTCCTACGTATTTTTAATAATGTACGTATGTTAATCTGATCCTTTGCATGATGCGTGTGTGCGTGGTACGTAAGGGTTGAAAATGAAAAAAAAAATCGAGCGCGTCAGTATTTCTAAGGGGATGTTAAGTGAACCTAAAAAGCTCTCATTCAATAATCGGACGATTTCGATGTGACGCAAACTCGCGGCCATTATAATAATGTGCAAAAAAAATCGCCAATTTGAAATACTCAAGCGCGTCAATTAAGATATATATATGGTTCATCTTTATGTCCAAGGCGTGCTGTGCTGTCTCATAATCTGACGATTATCTAGAGGGATTCGCCTAATCTAACAAAAAAAAAATTTTTATCACATTGAACTTAATTAATTGAAAAGCTCAGGAAATAGCATGCAAATAAAAGAGTGTATATTGTATTTATAAGAAAATAATAAAAAAAAACATTAAATATTTAAGTTTTTTTATGAATAACGTGTATATTTAATTATTTGCGAAGGTATACCTGATTCTGGAGTATCCTCAAGAATATCAGGTTTTACGACTACATCTTCATACGCTTTGAGCAAATATTAAACAAGAAAATATACTAGAAAAAAAGCAACTAATCTCATGTCGCCCTGACGGGATTCGAACCTGCATCTTGGGAATCCGGCCCAATGCACTAAGCAATAATGCTACAGAGACCTATGAGGACACGTCGAATTTTTCTAGTATATTCACCTTTCTAAGGAGCCACCATATTTTTCATTCCTTGAGCTATTTCCTTCAAAATAAAAAATAAATTAGCTACGCTCGAGAATGTCGAGATGACGTTTTTCTTACAACTTTGTAGCCCACCCATTTCTTGACAATTTCGTCGCAATTTCGTTCGCTAGGTAGCCCAAAATACGACATATCGCCCAAGCTGGCAACCCTGATCACAACAAAGAAGAAGCAATGATGTAGCTTCTCTTTTTTTTCTGTCAGAAAAGAACAAAGGGCTATGCACATGCAGGCCGTAAATAAATAATTTAGTTAAAGTTACAGGAGATGGACAGCGCCATCTATGAGATTTTAAAAGAACGTATCTTGGAAAATTCCTCATTGGGAAAGCAAAATAAGCATTTACTTCTCAGGAAGCATGTGCCTGTCTGGCTCACAAATTAATGATAAATATAAAACATGAATCATAAGCCTTTTACGCACGATAAATAGCTCATACGTCTATTTCCGCGACTTCTTCATTAGTTTTTGAGAAGATTGTAAATAATTTTTTCTTTGAAGTCCAATGAGGGTGACCATGTCGTAAACAATTTTGGACGGACATCTATGCAACGTTATTTTATGTTTATCTAAAAGCTCTTTAATCTAATTAATGTTGATGCCGAGTCCTCTCCAGTCCAAGAGCTTAAAGATGTGAACGCAGCTGTGAACAGTTTCGGAGAAATGACGTCTCCCTGTCTCATACCTCGCTGCAGTTGGATGAGACTTGTGCTTTGGTTCTGTAATCGGACCGACATGGTGGCATGTTTGTTTAAATACCTTAACACCTCGATATACCTATTGTCCACTTGGTACCTCTGGAGAGACTGCAGCACCGCCCAGGTCTCTATCGAATCGAAGGCTTTCTCATAGCCCACAAACGCCAAGCAAAGTGGCAGATTATACCTCCTCGGTCTTCTGTATAACCTGCCGCAGCGTTTGGATGTGGTCTATGGTGTTAAAGCATTTTCGGAACCCGGCTTGTTCGGGAGGCTGGAAGTCGTCGAACTTGCGAGCGAGACGATTCGTAATGACTCTCTAAAACAACTTATAGACATGGCTTAGAAGTGAGATGGGTCTGAAGTTCTTCAAACGGGTGTTATCTCCCTTTTTGAAGAACAAAATCACCTCACTTATATTCCATGCCCTCGGCGTTTTGCCCTCGACGATGACGGAATTGAAAAGCTTCTAGAGGACTTTGAGTATCGGCTTACCTCCTGCTCTCAGAAGTTCTGTAGTGATTCCATCATCACCCGCCGCCTTGTTGTTTTTGAGCTGTTTGAGAGCCATACTAATCTCGTACAGGCTGACCAGGGATATCTTCGGTGAAGTGTCGGGTAAGCTTGGCTCTGAGGTCTTTAGCCTTGCTTTCAACAGGTGTCTGCGTGGAATATAACTGTCCATGGAAACTCTCGATCTCCCTCAGGATTCCCGGTTTCGTAAAATGATGCGACCGTCGTCAGTTTTAAGCTTCGTCATCTGGCTTTGCCCAATAGATAGACAGATCTCTCGCGAACACTTTGGAGCCTTTATTCCGCTCGATAGCCTCTTTAATACGGTTCGTATTAAAATAGCGAAAAGAAAAGACTTGGAGATCTGCGTATTTAGCTGCCGATAACGATGAGCATCCGCTGAGTCCTGAAGCCTCATTTCACGTCTCTGCTCCATGAGTAGGAGTGTGTGGTCGGAGAGTCTCTTAAATTTGGGATGGCGGGTCTTAAAGTACTTGGACCCACTGTACGGACAGTATCCACCACCGTGTTGTGTAGATAGTCCACATCTATGCTGATCTCAAGGGCTTCGAAGCGATATTGGAGCTTGAGTTGAAAGCTCACGGGGTTTTGGATATGGGCTGGTAATGGTCGGAGCGAAAACTTTATCAGCCGCGTTGATAAATTGGCATCAGCTTCATTCGGTGATCGCTCCCCGTCGACGATATTGATCACAGTGACATCATTGAATGTTTGCTTTTTCGTCGACATGATAATATCTATCTCATTTTTTACATCAATAGTCTAGGCTATTCAGGATTGACATACATTAGTACGAAAAATTAAGAAAAACGACAGTCAGTAGGAGTGAGTAGGTCATGAAGGTATATCCTAAGTGGAGCAAGCGCTCTCAACGACTATGTTTGTTTATTTGTTTGTGTAATTTTTCTTTTGAGTTTTTTTCTAATTGTATTGAAAGTGTTATAATAGCTGAATTTAATTCATTCTGCAAAGTGGCGTCCAGTTTGAAGCCAAAATAATGAGCATGTGTATTTCAGACGTCCTCGAAAGTAGTATGCTAAGTAGTAAGCATGATCAAAGGCCTTTTCGCTTCATGAGCACATGTATACACTCGGATATCATGCTAGTTAGTAGCATGCTATCTAGTAGCAAGAGAGCATGCTTATTTAGTAGCATGTGTATTCCAGCCAAATTTTTCTGAAAAATTTAAGCATTATTATTACTGTCATCCCGGGTGTACACCTTTCACATTGGGTACTATAAAAACCTTTAGTACCGGATAAACAATGTCTTATTTCGGTATTCAAAACAATCGTAATGCAAGCGTTTAAGAATTATTGGCATTTAAAGAGGGGCCTCACGGAATAACGCTTAAGATTATTAATGCTGGAAATAACAAAAATCGGCCAAGTGCAAGTCGAACTCGCACATGAAGGGTTTCGTTTCTCACCCAAGGTTGCCTGTAAGAGATTGCTATGTGGCAATAAGACCGCCTATTGTGTGTTCCTCTTTTTTGCCATTTTCTCTCTATGTGTTGGTTTTTGTATCGTGTGCAATAAAGTTTCTATTATTATATTAAATACACCTACCCAAAAATCCACCTTAATTTATCGCCTGCAAAAATAATTTTGTTTTTCATTATGTTTGTATGAAAAACAAAGTTATATTCGCGGTTTTGGCAAATGTGACTTTTTAACTAATTTTCGTTGAACGTTTTTATAAAAGCCTACAGCATATATTTTTTTTAGATTTTTACTTTGTTATTTTAAAAGTTAGAGTGTCCCACATTTTTTCACCTTGAAAGTGTATATCATTCAAACGGTTGATTTTGAGAAAACACTGTTTTAGGAACCTCAATGTAAATTTTAGTTCTATCTAAAGATACCCCACACGTATAGGTTTGATGAAAAAAAATATTTACAGTTTCAGTTCCATTTAAGGGGACCCCCCCATTAATATATACATTTTTTTATTTTTGTCTAAAAACCGTAAAGCGGTTTACAGAATACATCTACCTGCCAAGTTTCAACTTTGTAACCCTCATAGTTTTGGAATAAAGTGGGTGTGACATACATTGGACATGACGAATCTATAAGGGTTTCGTTTTTTGCCATTAGGCTACGAAACCCTAAAATCTAGCAAACGAAAGTCCAGTTTCACTCACTAGATGCTCAGTGACGCAAAAATAAATAAGTTTTAACACTCGAACATCGCACAAAATAGATAGATCTCATAAAATGGATGTTTAAACATGGTACATACAGAGCCACACGGCTTCATTTGCCAAAATATCAATAATCATACAGTTTGGAGCCAAACGAAGAATTCTACCAGCGTTAAGTTTGATATGTGACAGTATATAATACTAGAAACCCGTTCAAATAACAAGGCATCAATATTAAAAACCGTTACAATGTGTGGCCCTTCTTGAAACCTTTACGTGAATTTTGCGCTACGAATGTTGAAAAGCAATTCACAGTAAATAGGATTTCCGTCACTGAGGATCTAGCTTTACCTAGAACCAATCAATGCAGTACTTACGATACAATTCGAGATTGAAATTTGTATGAAAACCTCAAATTAGGGTGACAACCATTTATGCAAGTTGATGGACAAAAAGGCTAAACCAACCTGGGGACCAGGTATTTTTTACGCGACAGCCCCTCTGGGGGGCAATCGCGTAAAAAATATGGATATGGACATGGGCTTCATTTGACAGTTAAATGACCATATATGGTAATTTTATGAGCTTCAACTGTCAAATGAAGCCCATATCCATACCCAGATTTTTTACGCGATAGCCCCCCTGATAATTAGCTAGTTTTAGGGTTTGTAGTACGGCTAATTTTAATTCTAGCAACATAAGTGAGATATAATGTACCTAATACAAAGAGTATAAACTCCGTCTCACGAAAGATGGCGTGCAGAATTTCACTGGCACTAAAATTATCTTCATAGGTAGTAATAGAGTTTATTTGCGGATTTTGAAGGTGACTCTCATGCACCATCTTTTGTGAGGCAGACTCTAAAACCATCTTCTTATTGTTTGTCTGCGATGATAGTGGTCTGTCTTGTCTGTAGTCTGAGGCTTACGCTGATGGCCGAGACCACAGAATACTATTACTCCTAGCGGAGAGCCGAGACGGCTTTTGTTTGGTATTCGAGTATTTTGGTAATCATTATAAAAAGAATCGAATTAGGACTCAAGACAGAAGACATGGACAGGTATTCGAGTACTGGCACGAGTATTCGAATACTGTACTTTTCGAACTTTGTAGCTTGCTTTTCACGACAAATCCTAATATTTCATCTCTAATCAGAAATAATGTATGCACGGTAAGAAAGTAAATAATAACTGAATATTGTATAATCATAATCATCATCATCATCATCAGCCTTTGGGCGGGCGTCCACTGCTGGACATAGGCTTCTCCAGCTTACGCCTATTGTGGCGTTCATAGGAGGTTATTAGCCTACTGCTCGACGACCTGTTTGGCGCAGGGGTACTAAACCCTCCTTCTGCACCAGAGGTCCCGGGTTCGATCCCCGGACAAAACAAATATTTTTCAAATAATATATGTTATATGTATATATATATTCATTGTTTTTTTTTTTTTTTTACAAACATTTTTGTGCATGAACATGTCTATTTGTCTTGGTATTGGTCTGGGTGTTTAATATTATGTATATTATTATTATTATGTATGTATTTACTAAAAAAAGTAATGTACATTATTACCCCTAATTTTTTGAGGTGCCTCTGCCTTTGGTATTGCCGTATTTTATGCATTTGGTCACACTCACTAAAAATATCATTCAATCTTATGATTTGTAACTTTAATTTAAGTAAACTAATTAAAATAATTACATTTTTATATTTGAGTATGAAATTATAATCATTTTAGTCCAATTGTCGCATTGTTTTTTCAAAACAAGAAATTTTTTTTGAACTTGCGATAACAAAACGCTTAAGGATGCGTTCAGTTTCACGATATTCGTTATTTTTGCGCATGTCCATTGGCAGTTTTTTACAGTGACGTATCCTCAACGTATCAGAAAACTCCGTTGAACTTGTTCACATATTACTATCTCGTTTTATGTGATACAAAAAGAAAGGGATTGATAGAGAGCCGGTTGATGTTTTCGTGTCAGCCTTGTGCCCATTTACGAGGAGTAGGTAAAATCCGCCATCTTGAGAGTGAATTCAAGAATGTGAGGACTTTTAGCGGAGTTAAGTGAATATCTTTAGTAATTTTACTATTAAATGGATGAACATTTCATCAGGACAAAATTTCTAATAATATATACAAGCCGGTCGCGGTAAGAAAATCGTGGTGCGCGTCGGTATAGGGCTGAAACGCCGAATTCCTTCATAGTGTTTATGTGACAGGAGAAGACACCGTAAGCTTTCTAATAGTTTTTTGCGTGTCTATTTCCGTTTTCCATCTCGACTATCGTTAGCATATCGTGAAAGTGTTGGTAATACAAATAACTTCGCTCAGCCGCGTTTGTAGGGCTTCTTGATGTATTTTTCTGGTGGAAAATGCGGTTAGATGGGCGTTGTTGGTCATTCCGTGGTGGTATGTCGGCGTCCTGGTGAGGTCTCGGGCCGGTCGGGCGAGGGGAACGCGCGGCCGCCGCAGAGGATGCGAGCGGTGACGGTGGGCTAGCGATTTGTTAAGTGTTTGAACTGGTGTACTTGTGATTATGTCGACGACTATGCGGCCAACTCTCCAGACTGTGCCGGAGTCCCTCCCGGCAGACCATGTGACCACAGCGACTCCAACTCCGGCGGCTACCACCACCACCACGGCGCCGACGCGGGAGAGACAAGTTTATTCGGTAAGTCCTCAGTTCTATCAAGATTCCCTTGTCTAATGCCATCTTATTTTGAGTAGGTAATAGTTATGGTTATGAATTTAACACCTGATTACACCTTCCTTAGCTCAGTCTTCATACTGAGTATTATCATAGTACAGAATTCAATCAACACAGAATTGTGTTATTCATATGATAAATTTTAAAAAGAAAAATATTGGAAAAAAACAACTTGGCCACAAGTGAATTCTCAGATGGGACACGAACCCACAACCTTTGGAAACCCGGTCCAATGCTCTAACCACTGAGCTATTCATTCATAAATTATCTATATTGCTCATTATGTGGAGTGTTGCGAAAAATTATTATTTAGCAAGAGTAGCCTAGATTTGTGCTTAGAAAGTGTGGTTATGGTACGCTGACTGTGGCTGAAATATTTATTTTAAAAAATTTATAATCCTAGGCATTTCATGTTTAGTACTTAGTGTTGTTTATTCTAATAACTTCCATTATTGATCTGTGTTGAATGAATAATCAATCAATAATAAAAGAATGTAATTGGCATTATCATGAATTAAAACCATTGCATTAGAAATCATATTAGGGTTTGATTGATATATTGTTTATTTCTGAGTTATTTTCTTTCATTTTTACTACACACATTTATTGAGGAATCAATCTTATTTTACATTGCATTATGATTTATGAATCTTTGCATTTTTTTTCTTTTTTTTCAATTCTGTTTTCTTTTTGTTATTAAACTTCTGTGAAACCTTTAACTTTTTCCTCATTTTAAAGGCTAAGACAGGGGAATCTATTATTCTTAAGCTTTCAGCCGCTGTATCTTGTGATTTGTCTGCTAAATTTCATGTTATTGTGTTGTGAGTGTATTAAAAAATGTTATCAAATCTCATATTGAAATATGAGATACAATATTTTGAGCAAATGCATCATTCAGTTGGTTCAACTGCCTTCCGTGTAACTATTCATTATTAATAGTAATAATAACTAATAACAGAAATATTGCTTGAACTATCTCTGAGTCAGTACAAGCTGTAACAATATTCTTTTTATTGTTGCAACCACAAAGTTAAATTGTTTTGGCCCAGAATTTTACCAACAGGATAATCTTTATGCTGAACAGGATCTGTCTTATCCATAAATTACAGGGTGGATACACCTAGATCAATAGAACCGCACCCTTCAGTCCAAGTAAACACATAAATTATTCAATAAACATAATACAGATATGACAAAAATAAATTCTCCTTGGGAGAAACTGTGCGACTTAATTTCTCCAAAACTTGGTTTACCAAAACAATAGTTGGGATAGATAAACTCTATCAATTGAAGTTGATAAACTTGTAACCTACTTACTTCTTTCGGTTTGTCTGTTTTTGAACTTAAAATATGTTCTTATTATTCATAGTCATATCATTATACAGAAAACAGGTGTACAAATGTAGTCAGATTTTGGATGCACTTTAAAGTTATTGCTTCCAATGTTCTACTTTTATTTCATAATACATAAGTACATACATACATATAGTACATACACAATATAATTAAGTTATTATGTCATGCATGACACTACATTTCATAAACTTTAAAATATAAAGTCTGACTTATGTCTCAGATTAGGAACTTTTATTTATTGATTTTATTGCCCGCATATATTATATTTTAGACAACAGCTGTTGTTAGTTACATCTTGAGCGCATTAAGCGTTTGCAATGCGCATTTTATCTATATAAAAAACAAACAGTCATACAACAAATTTATTACATTTTGACGATGTACTTATATTCTAGAAAAGACCTTTAGTTCCGTATATTACTTATTGAAAAGAAGGGTGTCAGGCCGGATCACTCCTGCCATCCCAGCTCCACCAGGAATGCTCCCAGCGCCTTCACGTCAGAGACGGCTTCCCGAAAACTGCCTGGTGAGCCGAGGTACTTCGCCCGGTAAGGGGCTACTCCGTCACAATCCAACAGGACGTAAGCAGCTGTCTCTTCTGCCTCCATGCAGCCTCTGCATAGTGGACTTTCAGTGACACCTAAATTGAAAAGGTGCTTGTTAAAGTTACCGTGGCCAGTGATGGCCCCTGTTAACAAACGTAACAGTGGTCTACTGAGTTTAAGGAGAGCTCTGCAGAGACGATCGTCCGCGCGCAGCAGTGCTAATTGCGCTTGTCTGCACGTCTCCAGTGAGTCCCAGTAATTTTGATGCAAGTTAGCTGTGTGCTCACGGATCTTACCATCATACCAGTTAGCCGGGATGGGAGCATACAATTTACTTAGTATTACCCTTACGCAAAGTTACCATCGTAAGTGGTCGTTCATAATAAATAATGACTGCTAAGTGACTCGTAAAAGTTCGCCAGTGTCTCGTCGCGAAGCGCTTTCTTTATGAATTTATTATTTCCTTGCGGAAGTTATCGAAAAATTGTAGAGACAGCATGCAGTTACCATTAGGGTTGATTACGTCACTGTATGCAGGATCTATATTTAACGCAAGCGGGGAAACGGCGTGGGATACTGTCCTCTGCAACCAAAATATACGGACATTAAATAGTATAAAGATAAAGAGAATCTAATATTTAAAAGTACGATATTATTCGCATAATAATGTTTGAAAAACGCGGCGCGCCAAATGGTTTTCGTAGTTTATATTTATCAATTACGTTTAATTAGGGGTGATCTTTGAGGCATTTATTGAAGAAACTTTGTTATTTATGCATAATATGTTACATCAGCTACTTTTGGTGTAATTTTTTGAGGAATTAGCTTCATTTGTGTAAAGACACAAATGAAGCTAATTCCTCAACAAATTTTGTTATGTCTGTGGCATTTCGACTTCGACTTGGAATATTCACAATTGATTTATCAAATTATTAACTTAATTTAGGTACTAACTTTTACTAATTCGCAAAATCGCGGACTATTGTGAAAATATCGCTGTATTTCGCTGTTTCAGCTAGATAATCCACAAGTTTGCATAAAATTCTGACGTCAAATACTGATTTATGCTTATCTGCTATACAATAGCATTGATTAAGTTAGGTTATCAATTCGAAAACTGTAATTGAATGATACGAGAGCATATATTAAAGAACGCTCTGATTCTATTCCTATATAAATCAATCATTATTATTCTTTCCGAATAGTATTGCTTGGTTTGAATGTTTCGCACGTTTTATTTTTGGTTTATAGGCAGTTAAATGGCATCTGGCTATAGCACTTAAAATGATACTAGTATAATATATTCTGCTTGTCAAAACTTGTTTAAAACACTATTTATTCGGCTTATGACGGTTTCTTGTCAGTATTAAATACAATTAAAAAATAATATCAATAAAGGTACGATAATATTTATAGCATACTGACTGGCAGTTTAGTTATTTGTCTCTCACATAAATACCCAATATACTATCAAAGTCGTGACAAGCCAATTACCAAAATACGTTTAGAATTTTGTCGACATGTATCGAGTAATGTTTCTCGTAGTGAACTAACTAGTACCGACAGCCTCGGAAATACGATATCTATCGAACTAAGTTAACCTACGGCACGCAAAGCTAAATTACGAAATTGTTGTGGCGATTACGTTTGATATATATAGTTAAGACAGTTGTTACGTTGATATACGGACAAAGAGGTCGTTTATGTTACGTTAAATTGTTGTAAAAGCTTTAGTTTTTAACAAAAACCTATTAACATTATCAGCCTTTTTTACCAGCGAGCGGGAAATGCTCCTTTTGCATACCCTATACTATAGGGTACTGTTTGTTAACCTATGGTCCGCGGACCGCTGGGAGTCCGCGAGTACCTGTAAGGGGGTAACGTGCAGGTGCAGTCGGTGTAACTGCACGACGACTGCACACAAACTGCTGGTCGACCGGCAGTTAGCTTTCAGTTTCATTCCAGTCGTGCCAACTGCATTCAAACTGCATCGGAACTGCAATTGACAGTCGGGATTGCAGTTGATTTGCAGTCCGTCTGTCTAGAGCCATATTAATGGACGTTTAAATTGATACATAAATGCCAACAAGTCTAGCTATTTGCTACGTCTTTCGCACGGCCGCAGCCGGCAGCGTGCGCCAGTAGGCGGGATAAAGACTGAAAGACTGAGTTAAGCAAATGCGCGCGAACCTATTTTTTTTATTGAGGGAGTCCTTGAAATTTTGCTTGTCTTTCAAGGGGTCCGTTGGCTGAAAAAGGTTTAGAAACATTAGGACCTATAAGTAGGGATGTGGGGCTCACCTCACCTTGAACAGGAATTCCCACTAAAACCCCCCCGGCTTTCTGGCAACGATAAGCCGCCAGTGTTTTGTGATGTGGGTCCTATGCAGTAGTCTCCACTGATGCCGTCAGGGCCAATGGAGAGAAACCCGGCCAAGCCAAGCATCGCGACGGGGGTTTCCTCCTCCTTTTCGGACCTTCTCTCGCCTGAGAGAGGTATCACTATTATCAGCCTATGCAATAAATTTATAATGTAATTAAAAAATTAGTTATATTGCGGGACACAATATTATGCAACATGCCCTTGCATAATATTGTGATCCCGCAATATAATATATCTTTATATTATACTAGCTGTGCCCCGGGGCTTCGCTCCCGTGGAATTTCGGGATAAAAAATAGATAGTAGCCGATTCTCAGACCTACTCAATACGCTCACAAAATTTCATGAGAATCGGTCAAGCCGTTTCGGAGGAGTATGGGAACGAAAACTGTGACACGAGAATTTTATATATTAAGATTATTTATTTATTGTATCGTATTTGTTACAATTTTAAATTGCCAACACATATTTATAAACAAAATAATACCGTTATAACAATAGGTATATAATATACTGTTACTTTACCTTTAAAGAGTTTAATTATATACCAAAACTGTCTGAACAACCGCAGTATATACAAACTCAAATACTTTACGGTTCTTCAGTCTGTTTTGGTAAAGGAAGAAATGAAAACAAATTAAATTTTCACAACCGTCACGTAAATTAAAGCGACTTCGCAGAAACTGTTTTTCTACGGAATCGATCGAACGCCATGTTTCTTTAACGATTCTACTACGAATTTTTGAAAGATATTTAAGTTAAAAAGATTGTTGATATTGATAAAAAAGGTAAAAAGACCTATGAATAAGTGAGCTACATCGGGTCGTTGACATCTGATTATTGGCCTGCGCAGACGACGGACATTGAAGGACTTTTTGTCCGCGACACGACCTTATTACTAAGAACATAAAGTTGAATAAATAACGAGGACTATCGCGTACTTTTCGCGGATATACGCGGTCTAAGTTGAATCTTATTTGGTTAACAATAAAGACGTGTCGCGGACAAAAAGTCCTCCGTTATCCGTCGTCTGCGCTAGCTCTATATCTTACTAGCTTCCGCCCGCGTTTTCACCCCCGTGGTTCCTGTGCCCGTGGGAATACCGGGATAAAAAGCAGCCTATGTTACTCTTCGTCCTTTCAACTAACTCTATATGCCAAAAATCTAGTCGATTGGTTGCTTAGTTAGACGTGAAGAAACGACAAACAAACACACTTTCGCATTTATTAAGTTAGGATTAGGACTAAAATCGTTTATCACCTGGCCGCATCTTTCATGCAGAAGCAAGCGTAATATTATTTCGGTTTCATAGCTCTAACATACGTAGATTGATACAGAATTCAAAGCCAGGGGAATAGGCACCCCCATCGTTAACTCGCTCCATCGTGGACGTGGATGTCCTGGATTTGGGGCTTGATTGACAACAAAAAACATTACCATGCAAACTGTTAAGGAATATAATAAACCGATCGACTAAAAATTGCTTAATTGACCGACTAAATTTCAACGTTGGGTAGCGGAAAAACTAGGTTTAGCTTAGGTTTGATTGGCGACTAAGTTGCTCAGTATTTTTGTTAAGCGCTCATGGCCGCGCTTGACTGACCGATCGTATTCGATCACGTTTGTTAAGCAAAGTTCGGTCTGGTCAGGTGTCGGATGGGTAACCGTAAAGTGGCATTACAACTGAGCGCTTCCTTGCTTTGGAGGGCACGTTAAACCGTCGGTGCCGGCTGTTGTCATTTGATTACGGTCGTAAAGCCAAGTCAGAGACCTTATAGGCGGATTGATAAACTCTGACGCCAGAGGTGGCCACTAATCTTCACTCGATAAGTAGAAAAAGAAGAAGTATTTATTTCGCTCAAAAAGTTTTTTAGCCGATCGGTAAATTACTACCCCACTGTTAACAATAACATGAAAAGTGTCTATAAATAACGTAAAAAAATAATGAAGCCCTTCTGTTACGTCATTGGGTCCTTCGACATGTTGCCATTTCGTATCTCTTTGGGGAAATAACAGCACACCAAGGCCGCAATATTCATAATGCCTCGCGGTTACGCGTGTGCCGTATGAGGCTGCCTGAATTAATGTGCTCCATCAATTTTAAGTTAATCCTCAATACACGATGATGTATTGATTCGAGCTTGCAGCTTATTGGGACAATATTCGCTGAAGAATATTATTAAAGTAAATTCGGATTTTGTTGACAGGATGTTGTTAAATTATTTATATAATTATTACACACTGTCTGCCTTTCTCAATGTCCTTTTCTTTCACGGGCCGGCTGGAAGAAATTTCAATGTGAAATAACGGGGCCCCTATACAATAATTCTGTATAATTCTGTTTCCTGTAATGTTGTGTGTGTACAAAATAAATAAATAAACTAAACAACTACAAAAAGTATTTTTCCAAAGATATATTTAAAAAAAATGTTGAAGATTTTTACTTTGGATTCATATTTTACTCAATGTGTGTAAGTTTCGATAATGGATTAATGAATAAGGAAGACTCAAACATACATATTTACACAACAACGTAAGCATTAAAACGTATATTTTAATACATAATATATTACGTAACCCTTTAATTAAGAAATTCATATGAACTCTCGTAATAGGATTAAGCCTATGTTTCAACACTCTGATATTGTCGTAATTGTTATACTCCCTTCCTTCATTATTTGTTTCAATTAAAAGAGTGAGTCAACAACCTGCTACTGTTTTAGTATAACGATAAGCTAAATAATCGACTTCAATTGTTAGTCAAAATAGTTGTTTTGTTAAACACTAGCTTGAAAAGATAGAGTATGAGGTCTATGAGTGATGAGTGGAAGAAAAAAAAATCATTAAGGGATGTAGCAATTGGAAAATACTTCAATTTAATTATCATTTTATTGCTTTCCACAAGTACAGGTGTTACAAAAATGTGTTTAGATCTTATGGGTCTTGCTTGAGGGGCATAACAATTTTAGAAAGAGGGAGACTTATATATTATACAATTTACTTATACCATGTCATCTTTGTTTACCCCTATGTACTTATTTTAAAGTCTGTTTTGTATTGTATCTGTTGTTTTTATTCCAAAGTAAAATAACAATATAACAAACATCACAAGCCTTTAAATCTATAATTGGAAAAAAACCTCTTAACCTAATGAGAATAATCTCACTATACGGAACAGGAAAGCTGTGTTCGATAGAATATAACTCACGAATATTGATGTATTATCATGTTTAGAAGCTTCAATAAAAAAAAATGCTGTGCACCTCAGCAAGTTTCCCACGCATTTGTAAAAGGTACAAAAGTATAAAATTATTAAAGTACCATCAGTATTGCAATAAGAGTCCCGTGGTAAGGCCTCTTCCTTTTATGGGCCATCGTGAGAGTTGACATTGCCACCGAGCAAGCTTTGCGTCTGCGCAAAAAACAAAGTATTTACAAGCTTCTGATTGCAGTGCGTTTATGTTTACGTCGTCAGACATGTTTAATGTCCCCACTGCTGGGGCATCAGACTTCCTTATGGATGGATAAGGAAAATGAACCATGACCCACCACTGGGGCCCAATGCGGAATGGTGAGTTTTAACGACTGCAAAGCTGCCGGGACCAATGGCTTAACGTGCCTTCCTAGCACGGAGGAGCTAAAGATACTAAATTTTTACTCACCCATCCCGTGACCGACCATTGCGAAAGTTGCTTAACGTCAACAATCGCAGGCCATCCTCCCGAACCACTGCGCCACGGGCTCCTCAAGGGCGTTTATGTTTAAGCTACATTAATTGTAGGGTTTATATATGGCGCAGCCATCTGGTTAAATCAGCCGTTTAATTGAACGGCTAGCCTGTTCATTGAAAGCCGGCATTCAATTAAATGGCTAAAGAACAACTAACCAAAATGTTGAATGAAACGTTTAACGACTTGGCTAAACGTCATTTTTAGCCGTTTCGTTAAATATACTAGGGTAAAACTACTTAATGGACCCAGTATGTTGTCAGTTTTGGGGGGTATCAGCAAAGAGACTTCTATGCTTTGAAGAAAAAGTCCATCTTCAATGGGCTAGCTTACCATCAGCCCACTAAGTTGAACGTTGAGTGATGTTATTTCAATCAATAGGCCTACGCATTTAATTGAATGCCGGCGTTTAATGAATGGGCTAGCCTTCCAATTGAATGGCTGATTAAACCAGATGGCTTCGATATATATAAGCCTCCGCAGCCTTCGCAGTTGATGTATTGGTATGGAAAAGTGACTCGAACTGACAGGTGTTGCAGGTTAGTCTTCTAAGCAAGTTGTAGTAGCTGTAAAATATTGTTTTCGTATTCTTACGCGTGTTCGTTCTTATTACATACTATAGGCACATTCTAAATTAGAACTTAATATCCTAATCCTAACTAATTATAACTAATTATAATTATAAATTCAACAAACACATTGTTTGTCCTTTTATCAACCGACTTGATTTTTGGCATAGAGTTAGTTGAAGGAACGGAGAGTAACATAGGTTAATTTTTATCCCGATGTTCCCACGGGAACGGGAACCACGCAGGCGGAAGCGGAAGTGTTTGAATAAAATCATTTTCAAATATAATTTGATAAATTGAATTTTCGCAGAAATCCTAGGGGTATTGCAGAAAACACGAATACTTAGACAATAGGGTTGACATTTCTTAATCTTACTGAAAAAAGATACGCTTTTTGCAAAAATACGGGTTGCTTTATTTGATAGAATCAGGCGTTACTTGGCGGAAATCCATATCTTAGTAGAAAACGAAATATACGTAGCATAATTCCGCAAGAAAAACTTACATGCAAGATGCACCGCCCGCCCGCCCGCAAATAAATGCCGACTACTCACTCACTCAACATTGGATATTCTTTATTCTGATTGGCTTAATTTTTGCTTTGTTGCTAACTCTTATTCTGATTGGTTCACAGAAAGTTTACTTTTATTACACGTGAGAGAATGGATTGACATTTGAAACGTCAAGTCGTCAACCAATCAGAGAAGATGTTGTTTTGGATGATCCGACCAACCAATCAGTCTTCTTATTTCATAATAGCCAGCGATTCTTTTCGAAATCTTACGAAGGCCAACAAGTTTTTTCGCATATATCCTATATTTTTTCAGTGGATTGATAAATTATATAACTATTGTGTAATTCGCAATATTCCTAGTATTTTCGCAAAAAAACGATTTATCTAATTATCCTGCGACATATATATGGGTGAATCAACTTTTTATTGTAAAGACAGACTAAATTTGCTATAAAAAAAAATGCGTATTTATCACAATTTTTTGGATTATTCATAGAACACCACTAATAAAGTATAATATTTGAGGCAGAGGCAAGAACTTAATAATATATTTTGGCATTTTTAGAGCTCGGTACAAAACTTGGTCATTTAAGGGGTCCACTGGGTTACCGGTATTCTATTTAATAAAATGATGACAAATTATTTGTTTTATCGCTGTAATTTCAATAAGGATACAAAATCTTTAAGTCACTGACTTCAAACACATGATAAATATCATACATTTCTAGAAATTGTTATACATTGTGTCTCTGGAGTCACCAATGAAAAAAAACAAACTAAAAGTTGTCGTATATTTCTAACAAATGATCACAATAATGAAGGAAATCATAGGTCTAGCTTCTCCCATTAAATTTAAATTAATAACTAAAAAATATAAACATACGAACTGTTTTATCAATAAAAACAAATAAAAATCACACAACAATAATTGGGACAACTAGGTTACCCAGGAGACAAATTAAGTGACTCACGAGACACAGCTAAGTTACTATGCTAATCAACTGCACAACAAAAAATAAATTCTCGCTTAAATATTAACATAAGAACAAAAGTTTTAAGTACTTTACTAATTTGGTAGACTTAATGACTTTCATAAAATTAAATACAAACAATATGACACTTAGACATTTAAAATCACAAAATATGAGATCTGTAGATTAGGATCACGCATTATTATGAATCTAAAGTATGATAACAGGAACTGGAACATATAACCTAATAATATTAGTTTACTTTTCAAAAACATCAATTCGTAATATATTTGGTCTCTTTTGTTGTGAGTAACTGGCTTCTCAAGAAATTTGACAATGTCTGCATTATCGATAAATGACATGTCCGTTTTATCTAAACGAAACTTTTGACCATTTTTTATGGATCTCAGAAAAGTAACAAATATTTCACCATCCTCATCGACATTATTAACGAGACAGGCATATCTATATATTTTACTTTTTATTGCATGTACATTAACTATTAAAAAGTCTCCACAACGCACTACACGATTTTCTTTATTTTCTATATTAAGTTCTGAAGAAGATGGTTCCTGGTCATCGTCCGAAACATTAGGTGTATTATATACAATATCGTATAATTTTTCGGGACGTGGTTTAGTCAAATCTGATAGTTTTATCTCCTTCAAAGGAGATTTCTTAGAGCTCTTGAAGTTACATAAGGGAATATCTTCATCAGAAGTATCAAGATTGTTTACAGCATTACTATATTTAACAGCATTTGCCTTTTTGACAGACACAGAACTCGCAAGCGGTTGGTAAATTTTGGGTTGTAGACAATCACAAAAGCCTCTATTGCAGAAACAACCAAGATTCCTGTATTTTAGCTCACCGCGAACTGACGTAAATATTTGGTGCACGTGTAAAGTACCTGCCAACGGTGTGATCTTAGGTGGTAATTGCTTCATTACACTTTCAATGTCATCTGAAGATATCAAGAAAAGTTTAATCTTACTCTGATCCTTGAGTGTCTCGTAAAATTGTTCCGCACACATAATGTCACGTCCAGTAGCTACCATGTTATCGGCTTTCGTTTCAGAAAACCACCAACACCGTCAGCAGGACCTTTCCCGTGACCAGCTTCAAAGAATGACCACGTCATCGCTGAAAATCCATAGTCAAAAGTTTTCGTTGAGCAGAAATAAAAGTTTTGTTTCTGCCTATACTGGCTGAATGGTCCGTCAGTATAAAAATGGATGGTTTTTATTTCTGGATAATTGTCATGAATATCAATCAAAATTGGGTGAAGGTGAGCCCATATTGCAGCTAGCTGATGATTTGTTGACGATGATATAGTGCAGTAAGATCTCACTTTATGTGATAATTTATAATCAAGTAAATATACTAGAAAAAAGCAACTTGTCTCATGTCGCCCTGACGTTATCACATAAAAATAGCATTGTAAAATGCAAAATTAAAAAGTTATAAATCTCACTTTATGTTTGGATTCTTTATCAGGTAGGTATACCACCACTGTATGCAGTGATACTTGCTGTCGTGATCCACCGAAATGGTGCGCTTGAATTTCCTCATGGTGTTTGCAATTGTAATTTTCACTGAAATCAGCTACCACGAGCACCTCGTTTTCTTGTAGACCATTCACTGCCAGTCTGAAATTTTTAAATTGAATTTTCATGTTATAGACGTGTTTTTTTAACAATTTTAATTCTCTGTTAAAATTTTCCATTAAATCTTTAGCCGGACTTTCTTTGACTTGCTTGATATTTTTTACAGCTTTAATTTTTTTGCCATCGTTCTCATAAATTTCCTCTTGTCTGCCCCACTCGAACCACTTAATGTTCTCTGTATCTTTAATTGCATCATGATTCACTTTTTTTCCGCCACATTCCTGACATGTTCCATACATACACGCCTGTCTATTTGAGTCACAAACTGTGGACGAAATGAGCACGTTCAAATCTTCTGTGTCAATGATACGTTTTCGTTTAAGTGCCTGTGCTTTGTAGACGGGGTTAACATGCAACTTGCAAAGACACATTTCGCGCCCATCAACTGAAGGTTTGATAACAAAGAAAGGCCGGTTTTTAGTGAAGTAATAGTATGAACACTTTGTCTCTGGTTTCTCTTGTTTGAATATTTTATATAACGTTTTCATACTGTCTAGCAAGAATCTTTTCTGAACCTTTGTATTATTCTTCGTTATTGTCTCTTTTTTACCCGCCGTAGTTCTAGAAATATCGTCTCTCACGAAAAAATTATGTAGTACTTTCTTTAATTCGGTTGGATTATCTTTTTTTTTATTAGTTGTTCTTAATTGTCCTATCAATCCTAAAGATTCTTTTATAATTTCTTCTTTCGCGCGTCCATCAATATTTTCGAAAATATTCTTAATCAGTTTCTTGTCTCGATTCTTAGTAATTTTTTGATAACTCTCTTGTATGGCATTAGTAAGCTTTTTATATTTGTTTTTTTCATTGGGTTTTGGTTCTTTTTTTGGTTTAAATTTTATTTCCAGTCTCTGATAACGTTTTCTGTATTTTTCGCACTTGTGTTTGAGCTTTTCATTTTCCTCTTTTAATTTTAAATTGTCTTTATGTACCTTCGACCTGTTACTTTTCACTTTTTTTCTTCCTCTTCCCATTCTCGATGAAACTGGTGAATCAATTGGTGTAATATTACGTGATTGCGGAATTATTGGTGAATCGCGTGGCATATCATTTTGTTCTTGTAATAAGTAAGGAGAACTTGGAGGTGTAATATCCAGAATACGATTAAGGTCTCTCTTTTTTTGCCTCTGGCTTCTCTTCCTCAGTTTCCAGATAACTCTCGCATTTGATTTTTCTTTTGATGTTAAATCTCGAACCAGTCTTTTCTTTGCGTGATAATTTTCTCTTTTCTTTTTCTTATATTCTTCGTATTTTTGGGGATCTTTTTTCAACTTCTCTTTATACCGTCTTTGCTTTTCAGCGGGTGTTAATTTTGGCATTTTACCTAAAGCGATTAAAAAGTGTAGTCAAAATGAGCAAAATTTATGTGATATAAATCAATCAGGCATAAAACTCTAAATCCTTTAATGTTACACACGAAGACAATTAAAAAATATTGGAAACATTGTGAAGTCTCCTGGGTCACCACAATTGTCTCTTGGGTCACCACGAAAGTTTCCCAGGGGACCAGTGACTCAGGGGACACTAAACGGTAAAAGTATTTTTACTATTCGAATTCTTTGATAAATCACAAAAATATAGGTTAATATAGCATTACAGACTGTAATGCCAATTAAATATGCTATAAAATGTACATGAAGTCCAATATATCTACGAAAACACGGAGTCACCCAGCGGACCGACAATAAATGCACCTTGCCTCTCTAAGAGCTGCGGACGAAATGGCCGACTGGAGTGAAGGTCACTGTATTGACGGACTTGATCACGTGAGAATCAGAACGCTTTCTGATTGGTTAGACTAGTCGCACGCTCGCGCTTTAACTTTGCGGTATTTTATGTTAGGTGAGTAAGGGGACTTCAATATTACTATTTTGCAAGGGACACAAAATTAGGAGGCAATTATCAATAATCTAATTAAATATTGAATAATTTGCAATGAGATATGCAAATTATGAACTTTATTGTTACTGGCGAAGACCTGAAATAATACATGGTCATAACAATTTTTTAAACGACGACAAGATATTCAAGTCGAGTTGGTCTTGGGACAGTCACTATTTGTATGGGATCACAAAATTGTCTTTTGGGTTACCAACTAAAAATCTACTAAATTAGTGAATAATTTATCAACCGAATATCTTACTTTATTCCTTAGTTATCTAATTTTTTGTAAGACCATTTGAATGGATGTGTTTGCTCTACTTCTAATTAAAAAAAATATGAAATATTGTGGACAGCAAAAAACAAAAAAAAGTTGATTCACCCATATAGAGATATATTTTGAATCTAGCTCGTCGTGATTGAGGTGGAATGAAATATTGCATTATGTAATTGTACCTATTGGTTATTGAATAGATACAATTACATATTACTATATTTACTGTGTGACACAAAAACAATTGTTAGATTATTTTCTCTTCTTCTAAACAATACAGCATTTGCGCTATCACCATGAAAGTGATATGTTTAATTCATTTACTTACAAATGCAGACAAAGCGGAGTGCTTTTCAATTAGCGATTGAGTCATCGCCCAGAATATAAAACGTCTTTTTGGCCCATTTCTATGCCCCAAGACATAAATAGATAGATAGATACAAACTTTATAGCACACACATAAGAAATACAATAACTTAAAATTTAAAACTAAGGTGAGCAAAGGCGGCCTTATCGCTGTAAGCGATCTCTTCCAGGCAACTTTTGGATTTTAGGATAACTGAAGAGAGATGTAAAGGTAGTGTGCTTGCAAAATACATATATATAAAAGAAAAAAAAAGAAAAACTAAACAAAAAATTATTAACAAATTCATTAAATTAACAAACAAATCACTTAACCTAATAAAGTTACATAAATGCAGAGCACCTAATAAAATACTACTTATATCTAAATAATATGTATTTGTACATATGTATAGGGTGTATGTTCTATTTCTGATTGATATTACTGTTGGAATATCAGGCTCATATCCTGGAATATTGATACACCACTTGTCTTGAATAATTTACATGTAATCACGCATTTCCCCCTCAGACGTTGGCAAAGATCACTTCTTTCCATTAGTCACGACCTTTTCATATTTCTCGGTCTATATCTAGTCTCTACTGTCATAACTTTCTTCATACATACTCGCCGGCTTCAATTAACTTATTTTCTGGTATTACGTTATTGTAATAGAACCGTGTTTCTACAGGAACTCTAAATTCACCAAAAGGACTCTAAATTCCCGTCTTAACTCATCTGGCATAACTCGGAAACTTCTCGTCCTGTTGGTGTAGTAAGAGTAGACATGAGGTCAATCATCGTCATCGTCTTTTGAAGTCATCCTGGGTCCTTCCGCTAACGTTTAATCGCGAGCGTATTTCCATCGTTTACACAATTGGTCATAGTGTTATTTGCAAGTGTATATTTTAGTGTTTTATTATTTATTTCACAGTGTAAAAACAATTGAAAGCAAACACGTTTCGGATAGAATTACACCCCTGTTCTACGAGCGATCAATTCTGAGCTCATCAGTCGTTTTAGGGTTGAAAATGATGACACTGTAGATAACATTACCATTGGAACTAGAACAGTCGGTACGTAACAACACATTTACCTAAGCCCCGATAAAAGTATGCAAATGATGCCAGCCCGAAGACCTACGTCTAGTTTACTGGTAGGGTACAATGGAGAATAAAAACTTTAATTATCATTTCAGTTTAGGGTTTTTAATACGTCAACTTTTTTTGTTGTTCGCTTAATCTTGTGAAACATTACATAAGATAAAGTATTTAAGTTCATTTGTAAGAAGTAATCTCTAGATATTCTAAATTGTTACACCAGTTGTGCAAGACAAGTAACACCTCACCGGGTCGTTATAGCAATGACATAAACAAGAATGTCACTTCATTGAAAAAACGCAAGTTTCGTAAAACATTTTGAAAACAGAGAGCTACGTTATTACTAAAGTATCATCACATGCAAAAATGTTCCACGCCTAGTGAAGTGGGAAGAGGTGAGCTAGTTCTGGGTTTTGAAGAACTGTTAGTAGGGCTTCGTCTGACCCTAAGAATAATATTTTTTTCACTACTTCTAAGTATTAAAAGATGCTAGGCATTGCTTTGCGTTATTGTTTTGTACCTAACTGTCAGGTTTTATATTTAAAATCTGCCTGTTGATAGTAAACATATCGTAACGAAGCAAAACCTTTGTTATTTCATGTAAGCAGTGTCATAGAAAAAATATAAAAATATTCAAGCATAAATGATTGTAGCAGAACCTCCGTTTCGGCAAACTTCTATACCGTTGCGAATATGCCTGTAACAAGATTAAACTAATTTTGGACACCGTTTGACGGCGGCCGCCGCGAGTCGCCGAATGCGAAAGTTTCGAGTTCTACGCGACATTCGAAAATATTCTTCGCTGAAGTAGTTCGAAACTTCGAACTATAATGGGCCTAGTTACGGAGAGAGTGAAAATGTCTTGTTGTTGCCAGGTATTTAATATTTTTCGATAACACATCGATAATATGTGTTCCATTCACATCATGTCATACGTTGTGCTGCCTTCTAGCTGTATTTTTTTAATATATTTTTATGTTACTTATAAACATGATTTTCTTAATAAAAAAAAATAACTGACACCCCTCTTTCACTTTTTTCGTTTTGTGTGTGTGTTCAAATCAAATCTTATTTCGAAAGAAATTACGAAACATATTCAACTTTTATAAATAAGTAAGTTAGTTCTCAATTTACGTGTTTAATCTTTCTGGTTTAAAATTTATCAGATAAATTTTGTTTTTATTCATTCATATTATAAGATACACACTTTTTTATACATTACATTGAAGTGTGTGCCGCTAGCAGTTGTAATGAAAACATATTTTAATATCATACTCGGCTCTGGAACGTTCAAATTGAAAATTATGATCCTCGTAATTGGAACTAATGATTTGTTCCGTGACAATTTCATACGGTGAATTATGCTAATTAGCATATTGTGTCATTTTTTTGACGTTTTTTATGAGTATATAAAAACACTGAAGAATAAGGAAACATCACTGTTTATATGATAAACATTAGGAAGATAGAAAACGCGGGGTTCAAGAGTTCTTAAACATAGAAAGAAGCTATATTTTCACTATGATCTAACTTATGTCATCTACTTGGCTGTTGTAACTAACTATAGAATAGCCATTATACCATAGTTACATTACATCGCATATTAAAAAAGGGTTTTCGTAAAAAATAAAAAAAATACTGCGTTTGATATCTAAACTTTTAAAAAACTTTACCGAGTTTCTTATTATTTTTTTACAGCTCTATCAATCAACCTCATCAAAATATATATTTTTATGAGTCATTTGAACGAAGCACACCAACATTGATAGTTGGTTTTGAAACAAGTACAATTTCGAACAATACGTTTACGTCTACGCGACAAATGTAAATTTTATTGGTTTGTTTATGATAAACAATATCCTTGTTTTCCTCATACAGCACGTCCGTAACCAATATCATAAAAGAAACCATCTTTAGTGCGTATTTCCCTTTCTGTGTTCAAATCGCGACACCGGTTGCTTGAAATCGACACGCATCTGTAGCACGGCATATGCCCACCAAAACCGTGTTCAGTTCGCGTCTATTGAACACTGTTTTGTAATCAATAATTGCGCTTTGATTTTACAAAACCGCGTTCATTTGAGTTGGACACTGTGTTGGAACGATCTGTGCAAAACCGTGTGGATTTCATGCATTCGTTTGTACTCGTCAAATAACATCGGTGTTGCGGTTGTCGCTCAACGTTTCGGCATCGATTCAACAAAATTTATTAAGTTCTTAGAGATGAGTAAGATCCAATAAATATACAGACGTTAATAATAAAATATCTGAACGTCTCGACTAAGAACTTCCACCAATATTGTTTCTTTTCTGGTTGATAAAAAAAATTCGACGTGCACGTGCACGACACGGACAACAAAAACAATTACCAAGAAGGTAGTGGCAGGATACACTCGGCGGTTCTGTAAACAAAACGTGCCCATAATGGCTATTAAATAGCCAAAATGAGTTTGTGGGAAATACGTTGCATTGCACCTGACCTGACCTACCTCGTTTTTTAATATAAAAATAACGTTTTCCGGTTTTCGTCATATTATAATCTTTTATTTAATGTTGACTCTTATTGTTATTTAACATAACCTATGTGTGCTGTAGCGTGATTTTCAAATCAACACAATGAACACGGTTTTCGTGGACTATGTTCCGTGCTACAAATGCGTATGGATTTCAAGCAACCGGCGTCTCGAATTGAACAGGGAGAGGGAAATACGCATCTTTAGTATTATTGGCCAGATGTCGGTTACGTCACGGCTCACGCAGACCGGCATGGGTATAAAATGAAAATGATCGGCTTTTGTTATCTATCCAAATACAATCTGGATTAAATATTATTATCGATTGGTGAGAGGTCCGATCTTTTTTATGCAAAAACCGATCTTTCTCTATCTCATAACTTATAATTTATAGCAATCTGCTCGAGAGAGTAGCGCGTGCAAGCAAATAGACAAACAAAATATTTACTTAGTACTTGCCGCAGTTTCACCCGCGTGGTTTCCGTCCCCGTGGGAATATCGGGATTAAGTCTATGTTACTCTCCGTGCTTTCAACTAACTCTATGCCAAATATCAAGTCGATTTGTTGCCTAGTTGGGGCGTCAAGAAAGGACAAACAAACACAATTTCGCATTTATAATATTCGTTAGGATAGGATTAGGATTATTAATATTATTACTCTTTATAATATTAGTATAGAAGTCTAGATTCTAAGTTCCTATAGATAATATATACAAATTAGTAGAAAAATCTATAAACTGTTATAGGTATATATTGCTCTATTGATTAAAGACGGTGGCCAACACCGTAGAAAGGTGAATCTTCTAGAAAATGTCTCTGTAGCATAATTGGTTAGTGCATTGGGCCGGACTCCCAAGGATGCGGGTTCGAATCCCGTCAGGGCGACATGAGACAAGTTGCTTTTTTCTAGTATATTTTCTTTTTTAATATTTATCACATAAAAATAGCACTGTAAAATGCAAAATTAAAAAAGTTATAATAACCTATATAATTTATTATACTATAACAAAAAAACGCCTTCGAACTCACAGCCGCGTGGCATAGTTCCGAGAACACTGGCGCGCTGTTGCCCCGCTGAATACAAAGAGTCAGCCGCTGGGTAAGATCGGCACCAGCTCTCAGGTCTCCTGAGGCGTGGACCAGTCCAGATGACTAAGGGTCCATTATATTATTATTATTATAGTAAGGATAGATTATATCATTTAATATACCTACCTAAATTAATTGGAGGCTGTAAGTCAGCGAAATGCCTATCGGAAACCGATACATTTCGTTTAAAAAGAGAGATACTTTTCTTAACGTTTTTACACTACTAGCTAATTAAGTATATCCCATTTCTCCAGACACGAATTCTTGAATGGGAAATCTAAACGGAATTAAGTTCGAGCTGTGACGCTATCTATTTATCCTGGATAACATTACCCTTAGTGATAGTCTAAGACAGATTGCCTTTTTACTGACTATAATTATATATAAATGGTCGCTTAGAAATGAGTGATTAAAAAGAGGAATTTAAAAAAGTAACACCCTTTTTCACCAAACTTAAGAATCGCCTAGGCTATTCTTATCTATCTTAAAACATTAATATTAAGAATAGCTTAAGTCTTAGGTGCTCTGATTTGGGCCCGTCCTTAGTGGATTTAAGTACGTAGCGCAATGGTATTTTTTTTATTAAGGTTAAGATGAGTCTGTTTTTCCTGACACTTACAATTTGGAGGTCTTCAAGTCACGAGTGAATAGGTATCTTCTAGGCAAGCGCGTTACATCCTAGATCGTATCTTCGCTTTCCATCAGGCAAAATAGCGGTCAAGCGCTTTACCTATCTAATAATAAAATAAATAAAAAGATATATTAAAATAGTCTCGGCGATTCCTATGTTTAGTGCAAATAGGTGTTTGACTCGGAAGATCCACTTATCCTGTTCCTGTGCCATCCTATCTATCCCATTGCGAAAGTTAAATCCCACAATCGCAGGCAGTGTTCTTACTACCGGTACTACCAAGCTGCTCAGTTTTGAATTTAAACAGTTTTAATCAATTCATCATCTCAGCCACTTAATACCCACTGCACTGCTGGGTATAGGCCTCTCACAGGGATCTCCACGACGATGAACGATCGGTCCTGCGCTGCCCGTATCCAGCGGCTTCCCGCGACCGCGATTAGAAGGCTTAGGTACTTGCCGCACTGATATGTAAATTAATTTTAAGTGACTATTAAATATATTGCTTTCACTGTTATGTAGTATTCATAAGAGAGTGACAACAAGAGACTCAATTGTATTTTAAAATTCAATGACGTCTCTGATTATGGTAGTGAGTTCGCAAATGTCGAAACGTTACCATCGCGTGAGAGTAAAATTTTTACAGATATAAGGCTATCAAACGGAATTCGGTTGGTAATTAAACTCTATTCGCAAACCCGAAGTTTGCAAAGCGAGTAAGGTGAGAAAACTGACACTAAGCACTCGGATCGTCTCGGTCCACCTTATCGGGGGTTCTAATGTAAGTTATGTTGTAGTGTTATTTTATTATGTTAATTAGGAATACCTTTCTTGCAAACGCTGAGATTGTCTGAATAAAAAAACTGAAATTGTATCTAATAACGGTAATATGAAAAAAAGAAGTTCTTTCTCCATTTTATTTTTTACTATTTGAGTCACACGAAAACGTCAAGTTTGTAACATAATTGAATGTTTCACAGAGAGAGGACCGTTTACGTTTTATGATTTCATTTCTGAAGTTTCGTCCAGGGGATAGGTCGTTGACCCTGCTCCCGTTGATTTGTTACAGTCACATACAGAAATGTTACTCGACTCGGTTGTCACAACACTATTTGTCGTATTGTTATATATAGATTATGGGCACCAGAATTTGTAATATGTTTCGTATAAATAAATATTAGAACTTGAAAAGACACAAAAACCATAATATATAATTTTAACTCGTGTGAATAAACGCACAGTTTATTCACACGATTTAAGATTTAATATTATGTTTTTTTGGGTTTTGCCGATGTTTCAGGACCTTTTCATATGCCGTGGTCACGGGATTACTCTGTGGAACGATCCGGAAAAGTTGTAATATTTCAATGAACAGTGCGCGCCAAAATTTTGGCACTTATTTGAAGAAGACCTTTTTTATCGTGAAGAAGTGTTTCCTGTACTTCAAAAAGTAAACAAAACTACACAAACATTTGATATTGATGTACTTAAAACTCGAAGGAGAGATATTTTTACATTAATGTTCTATTTAGCTGAAACTTGTTCGGTGGGTGTTTTTAAAGTGAAGTTTATATTAGTTTCAGTTGTGTAAAATATACTCTAAGTTACCATTAAGCGGGTTTATGGCTAAAATAAAATCGTAATTTAAACCGTTTAAAGACATCATACTTAGCGAAGCTTTTAACAGTCAACTAACGTACTATCGAACTATCAAACGAGTATCTAATGGCATTAAGAAGGAACCGGTGTGATGAGTCACACATGCCTCGGTCAAGTTCGCGCCATGAGAGCATGGGCGGGGTCAGACCATGCGTCTACGGAATACTACGTAGGTGCGTTTAGTTATCGCTTGCCAATTTTTAAGCATCCAATGCCACAATAAAAAAAGAACTGAATAAAACTCTTTGGGACATAATGTCTCTATTTTGAAAAAGAAAGGTTGATTGAAAAAAGGTTGTTCCGTGTTTAAAGTTGAACCATTGATTTGTTAGTTAGTTATTGTTATTTTGGTCAAGTTTATCTGCTTTGAGTAGCTCATCTATGCGATCTATGCGAACTAGTAATTACATTCATCATCATCATCATTATCAGCCTGTGAACGTCCACTACTGGACATAGGCCTCTCCTAGCTCACGCCTATTGTGGCGTTCATAGGAGGCTATTAGCCTACTGCTACCACGCTGGCCAGACGGGTTGGTAGAGGGTTTGTTTCAAGTTTTCCTTCTCTCGCACAGGTGTTCAATGCGTCGAGCCTCTTAGTCGACTCTTACGACATCCTAGGCATGTAAGGGAGTGGTGACACTTGTATTCTTAGGCCGTCACCACACGGCACCAATTACATTAGGTACATATATTCACGTTCAATCGCGGAACTTCCTGGTTGACCAGTAGAGTATTTTCGGGAAATGTTTTCTCGAAAGTACTAAGGCTAAAGAAATAATTTCTTATTCAAATGAAATACCTGTTAATGTGCTATCATTTGTGGTATAAACATGTTCTGTAGGTATATCTATTACTTTTTAAATAAAGCTCCCAAATCTCCTAAAAACTGTCAAGTCCCCCGACTGTAATCAAATTTTTATTACTAAAAACCTCTGTTAGGTAACAATTTTGAGTAAGCAGGTCAAAGGTCCATAATTTTGATAAAGAAGATGAACAAAAACTTTAATTACCTATAATCCTATTTACAGTTTTTTTAATATAAAAATATTGAAAAAAAACAACGGTCTTGTCGTGGGCAGTGGTGTCCTGAGCAGTGGGCCAGATACCCAAAGGTCGCAGGTTCGAGTCCTGTCTGAAAGTAAGCTGCAAGGCTGGGTAGCTCAGTGGATAGAGCAGGGATACCCAAAGGTCGCAGGTACGAGTCGATATTTCCCAACATTTTTCTATTAAAAAAATATCATAACTCGAACGATTTTTTAAGCAACTGCGTTTAACATCCAGAATACACTTGTAAACTTCCTGGCAGCGCCGCCAGTAACTGTTTTATAATTTTTTTCTCCAGTCAGTTTTTAATTATCGGTCAAATACCGTGCAAAATGCTGGCAATGTTGTCGAGTTAGTAATTTGTAGGTAAATAAAGTTGATCGTTTAAAGATATATAAAAAGTGTGCTTGAAAAATAGGTCGCTAACATATAGCAAAAGGTGTTAGTGGAATTAGTAGATAATAGACGACTTTTTGACTAACACTCATTTGCACTAAACTTAATCGCCAAACATTTATATTATGAATAGTTTAGGCTTTAGGCGGTCGAATTTGGACCCGTAAGTTAAAAATAGCCTAAGTGTTTTTAAAAACATCTTAAAAGGTTAGTGCAAAGCAATTTTTATTAAAATTCAGATAGTTAAGGCGATTCTTAAGTTTAATGCAAATAGGTGTAAGACTTGTATGTGCGGCAGAGTAGAGCGCAAGGCGGCCGTCTTCCATCCATATTTTATTGCTCCGCGACCAGCGAGTGTTTGGAATTACTATAAACAAGATCGGCGCCCTTTACTATCGTAGCGAAGGCATCAAACGACTTCTAAACTCCGTATTTAGAGGTTTGACATGGCTATGTATCACCTCAGAAAATTTCAGCTTTCTAGCTATAGTAGTTCTCGAGATTGAATTATGCGCACACACGGACAGGGTCAGCACATAAGACTTCTACTATCGTATGCATAGCATAGTTTAGAAGTCTAAAATGACCATTACATGCATACAAAATCAAGCGGAAGTTGTAAAAGTGGTGCAACAGGGTAAAATGTGCATCGGTGCAATAAAATTAACTGTACACACGATGTATAAAAGTCTGCAACCGCAGAATTAGTGTTGTTTAGGGATGGCTCATTTATATGAAATAGTCATAAATATTTTATAAATCATCATTTCAAACTTTTAGAAGGTTTCTCATTATCAGACCTAGCTTCTGAATTATATTACAATGTAAACTATCCCACAGCGAAAAACCGCAGCTATATGATTTAATTAAATAAAGCTTTGAGTTATAATTATCACTGTCTTTTCCACTATTCGACCGCGGTGACCTCGACCTAATAAACGCTTGCCGGTTTCGAATGTTGGAAAAACGATTAACCTATCTAAATAAAAATCTCAAAATCGAGATTTGTGATAAATTTAACGTCGTGTCATATGAAATACAACAACTTTTACGGGTATCAAACGCGCTATATTTCCACGAACTAAGTTGTAATTGTCCGTATTTTTAGGTTTTTTAGGGGTTTTTGATTTTCCCGACGTTTCGGCACCTTTACAGCTGCCGTAAAAGTTGTTTTATTTCAATGAACAGTGCGCGCCAAAACATATGATGTACGTCGTGTCATATGTCTGTAAAAAGTTACTTTTACCAAGCCAAACCATCAGAGATAGTATGTTTACAGCTATGTTCAACTATGTTCAAATGTCAATGTTTTTTTTCGTAGTTAAATAAGGATCGATTTTCCTCATGGTTTACTTGACCAAAAATCGTATGTCACAAAATTATTGGTTTATTGAAGGGAAAACTATAGTTTTTCACAAGTCATTCTATATTTATGGATAAAGCTGTTGATTTTCTAAATAAAGAAAAGAAAAATGTCTAACGCTAGTTACAGGTTTTTGTGTCAACCCTGCACACACACAGTTACATAAAATGCTCCGCATTCACAAGAATTCGCAGTATAACTTGCGTAACTGTCGTGAACTAGAAATTTTGCAAGAAGATTAGCAGAATTGCAATTCTGCTGTTTACCTGTAATCGTTGTATGATTACCAGGCGGCGTTGCAGTGTTAAGTCTCAGACATCTACAATCGTCCGCTCTAATGGTTGCTGTACGTACAATCACAGGGTATTTTGATCAAACAACTTTTTAACTTTAAGAAATATTCGATGAGTAATACCAAATGTAGTCTTTCAGGCCGGCTTCTTACTTTAATTCTTTCTTCATTAAAATTGTGATAATTACAAAAAATAAAATTATTAACGATCCAAAAGATTTAACGTAATTATCATCTGTTGCGGCGATACTCTAACATACTTGATCCCTAGATACTTTTGATGTGTGTATCTGAAAATTAATAAAAACATCACTTAGTGCCTCATTTATTTGTAGAAAGGAAGTAAGTTTCGGTATTGATTGTGTATACTGAAACATTTTAAAATTAAAATGCATCTTCTATGCTAAAAAAGCAATACCATGACTGACTGTCAGTCTGTAACAACGCACCAAACGGCTGACCGATTGGCTAAGCTCACATGTAACGCGCGTTAACGCTGGTCAACGCGCGATCAAATTTATAGAGTTCAGATGACGAGCGCTAGTGCGCGTTGAGAGAGCTCATCGGTCTGTTTCAGTTAACAGCTGTTTCATATAAAATCGCGATGGAAACGTGCGTTTATCTGAAGAACCAGATAAACGCACGTTACATAGCTTGCAAAGCGAGCGTCAACGCGCGATCGCCTGATTCTAGAGACTTTTTCTCTAAGCGCCGCGTTAACGCACGCTCATGTGATCGGTTGTATGTAAATACCAGGATGTTTAGTCGCACGATTTGAATACGCGCGTCAAAATTTTGCCATTGGCCTAAGCAGAAATTTTGCATTATCCTTTAATGATGTAGGCCAGCACTAAGAAAGGTTTTTTTTATATTCTCACGGGAACCACGCAGGTGAAACCGCGGTCGGCCGCTAGTTTTTAATAAGTTGGTAAGTTTCAAATCACTGTGATTGTAAAAGTTTCGCTGTCGAAAATAATATATTGGTGTACATTATTATTTATTCTCTTTAATTGGAGCGAAATAAACACAAGCACATTTGATACCAAAGGTATTCTTTAGCTTTCGTTTACAGAAGTATAAATTACATCGTAAAAGTTTTGATTAAAATATATCCAATTCGAGTATAATTCGGCAAGTAGAAGTTGTCGAAGGTAAAAAGAAATGTCGACAGGATTCGATATTTGACTAATTTATACTTTGGCGGACTTCCAAGTTTGTGACTTAAGTTGGTTGGTACCTACATATTAAGTAAATAAAATAGAGGAGCCTTCAGACTGCAGACCATTTGTATTTTCATCATGACTGTTAATGTACCAATAAGGATAATAATTATTTTTGTTATTTTAAATATTTTATTAATAAGTTAAGAACATCTAACATTTTAGCGCGTACTGTTCATTGAGATAATAAAACTCTATCTATACCGTAATAAAATACGAGGGTTTCGGACTGGAAAGATACACGAAAGACCGAAATGGCGCGTCTTATTATGGCGTAGCTATATAAAGCTAAATAATTTATTTGTTTGTTTGAACGTACAGAGATCTGGAAATACCAGTTGCATTTGAAATGATTTTGCATTAGATAGCGCATATGGAAAAGACTATTTACTATTACTAAAAATTCGCTAGTTAAAATCTATAAAACTGTTTTTTGCTAAGCTTTATTCGAGGCTATGTTTAAAAGTTAGCAACATTTAATTTATATGATGACATTTAGCGCTTCGCTGGACTGGCCAGTCTGCATTGACGTCGATATATAAAGTATAGCAGTTCCATCATATTCGTATCCTGATCTTCTAGATTCTAGTCTGTTTTATTAGCTAGACTTGGGACATATCAGGGAAATGACAATGTGTAGGTAGAAGTGGAGAAGACTCCACCGACAATAGTAGAAAATTCATGCAAATCACTAACAAAAGCAGTTCCCAGACCAACAGTTAAGCTTTTGTCTAACTACTCATATTTGAATTACTGACTATACTTATTTATTTTACTAGCTAGTCTCCTTTTTCCTTGAGATATTCTATATGAGTTGTTTAAAAAAATATCCGATGGTCAGTTGCAAAGGATCTTCAAGCGCTTCAGCATAATCAGTTAAGAGCTAAACTTGTAAATGCGCCTGCATCTGGCTTTCTCTGATTGCATCGTGACAGGGTCGCTGCGCAATTTGCAGTTTGAAAGTTGCGCTGACATCAACTTGTGGCTGCGTTGTAATTGATTAATTTCCCTTGTCGCTTGCTTGTTTATCTATTGGCCTTGTTTTAAAGTCTTTTAAAACCTAACTAGATTTTGCGGCATGTGTTGCATTGCCACATAAAGCATAAATAAATATTTAAGTAAGTTGATTTTTTGGCTAAGAACCCTCGCGGGCGTCCCCAGAACGACCTACCAAACTTTCATTACAATCGGATCAATGGTTTCGGAAGTATAGAAGACAAACATTGATTGATCTTTATATATACCTTGATATACCTACTTCGATTATGAATAACAGTTTTTAGTTTGACTCGTTAAAGAATTCTGAGTTATTTTTTCTTCATTCATAAGCTAAAAAAAATCGTGCTGCAATACCATATAATGTAAAATAAAACTTGCCAGTGTCATTCGAAGCACCTCTAAATTATGCAACTGTATTTACACCCGTATCAAATCACACTTTGTAGCTCCTACCGAGCGACAGTAAAAAAAACATTTTACGATCTTTTGCGGTAGTGAATGGCACTTCGCCAATACTGCAAACACATAGTTTGTCACCCTTGATCGAACTGAAGATCGAGGCGATCAATGTCACGATCTTCCGTGTGCAGAATGAAGACCTGCGATGTTTTAGTTGAATGCACTTTTTTAAACCACAAATGAGGTAACCTCTATGAGTCACCGTTCACCGAGTGGAATACCGTTAAAGAGTTCCACAAGGATCGGCTCTGGGTCCACCGGTTTTCTTCTTTTAGTGTAATGATGACGATTACATTGATTGCATTCACAACAGGTTTTACTTGGGATCAGGAAGAGTTGGACCATCCAATATTGCCCCATTCCTCTATAAATACGTCAATCGTTGCGTCTGCATCGTAACGAAGCGAGCTTGTTTTAACACTGTCGTCGTTAAGAGCGCTCTATGAATCCGCATTTAGATCTGTCTTGCTTGTTTATGATGATTTATTTTTGTCTCAGTTACTGATGTTAATGCGTTTGAAATGTTACCATAACAGTGTTGGTTTGTACAGGACGACAGTGGAAATGTTTCATCAAAACAAGCTTTGTTAATTTAAATTAGAGTGGGTTTAACATTTGCGAGACCATCCCTTCGTTTGGTGATGTTTTTTAGGGTTAAAAGATTTAGGGGTCGGTTTTAGAAAATAATGGAAATCCGTATTCATAAACAGTTGGACTTTGATTTTCAAAGGACCTTTGTCAAAGCACTGCTGAATTTTCTCAGAAAAAGTGCTTTATATGTGTGTATTGACCTTTAAGATCAAGTTAACAATCATAGGAAATATAAATTGTTAGTCAAACGATAGGCTTGGTCGCATTCTTACGCAAATACCACCATATCTAAATGTTTAAAGTGAATATGGTAATCAAAGGACCCACTCCAAGATTTGCAAATGGAATAGAATACGCGACCGATCCAACCTACACATGACAATAGACAGGTTACTCACCTGACGGTGCGCGGGAGCATGCGCGTCGCTTCCGTGGTGACGTCACCCCACGCACGCGTCGCGTCTTTGAGGAACTTGTGTAAAAGATATGGCGCGCTTCTGCTGTTTCAAATGATTGATTGATTCTATTGTGTAACATTTAAAAAAGTTTAGTAGATACGAAATTGTATGGGAAAGTAGAAGGCAAGAGGAAAAGGGGTGGCCTAGAAGAAACTATATGGATCAAATAAGGGAGAAGATGATAGTGTCGAGTCGTATAAGGAAATCGAGCAGATGGCAATGTGTAGAAAGGAGTGGAGAAGACTTCGCCCACAAGAGCATAGCTCTTAAATACAAAGAAAAGTAGAGATTCGAGAGACACAAACTTAATTGCAATTCAATGATACTAAAAGTTTCATTCCGCACTTTAAATTGAATACGAGTTAATCAATGTTCTTCGTTTTAACTTAATATTGGATATAAGATCGATAAACGAACAAGACGAAGTTTGTCATGTCGAGTTGAATTTATGCGAGAGATTTACAGCCTAAATTAATGGAAAATTATAATTAATAATCTTTGCATTTTCATTATTATAAAGCCAATCAAAGGTACTTCTAATACTCATACCGGTGCTATTATAATATATCACATTACTAGGTTTTATTTATCGTAGAACATAAAATTACCCTACTTGTCTATACAATACTCAGTATTGTATATTATGTACGTTCGACAAGTCTTGTCGAACGTATCTAAAATGTGCAATATTTTTAGAAGTATCGATTTTCGCCGATGTTTCGTCGCCAGCTCTTTACGCCTTAAATATTAAAGCAGCCTTTATACGAAAATATTTCATAGACAGGTTTTGATATGCTAACAATAACGTACCGCACCTTTTCTCGATTTTCATAAAACAAAATTCACTGGATTAGGTAGTTTGGTATTCCATTTCATGCAAGAACTACCCAATTATAGACGTCAATAGCCATGGCAAAATAATTGCTTTCTTTTCTTTTCTTCAATTCAGACGAAAATATGGAATATGTACTTAATATTAATAGATAATCAAAATGTGTGTTATTCAGTTAAAAGTGGCGTTTATTATGCAGATCACAGATACAATACAATAGATTTCACTAGTAATCCCGCCTGAGCGATATGGGGACTAGACTATAGTCTAGTCACATCATATACAAATCATATACTAAAATCAACTATAGTTGATTTAAGTATATGATTTGTTATTGTTAAAGGTGGTTTACAAAAATGTATGAAGTCTGGCCACGTCTGTGTACAGTACACCAAAAGATAGATAAAGACAAAGATAAACAGTTTCTAATGATAAAATTTCTTTAAAATCGCTTTGTTTTTGGAAGGAATACAAAATATAATGCAAAAATACATCATGGCGGAAAATCTCATTTTGTCACTGTCAGACAGAGTAGAACTCAATGACCACTGTCATTACACTGACAGTTTTTTAACGCCGAGTTGTCATATTTAACGATTTTGACGCCTTATTTTAAGTAAAACTTTTGAGTTAAATTTTTTATTTGTTTTGACCACATGACCATCGTCGTTCGTCGTCGTCTCAGTCACATGACACCCACTGCTGGGTATAGGCCTGCCCCAAGGATCTCCACGACGATCGGCCCTGCGCTGCCCGCATCCAGCGGCTTCCCGCGACCTTCACCAGATTGTCGGTTTGACCTTGACCATGACCATGACCACATGACCATGCATTATACCTATAATATTAATTGTATTTTTCTCAGAATCAGTTATTTCTTCTCCATCTTTGGGTGTGGTGTGTGGTGTGTGACGTGGCTCATATTGGGTCATGTCCTTTTTTGTCAAATTTTCTCAGTAATAGTTACCGATGGTGCAATCCAGCCAAGGCCCTTATTCACTATGACCACTTTGATATTCCTTGCTCAAATAAGGCCAATGTCGTTCTCAGTTTTGATATTCCCAAATTAAAGAGTTACTGTACAAATACATGACATTCACAAATTGTATAGTTATTAACAAGTAAAATAACTAATTTGTAAGTGTCCATTGGAGTGGTTTGGAGGAATCGGTAAGTGGTAATAGTGAATACGGGCCCAGTTATTATGTTAGCCCCGTAACGTGCGAAGTTTCGTCTCGTCACCTCTCATCATGGCGATGAACAGTCCTCCCTCCCATTCAATTCACAGGCGTAGTATTGCAGATCGGATTGCCCGACTGTGACCGAAATTAGATGTAACGGCGCGTGCGCAGCGTTACTCATCTAAAACATAGAATACCTATGTCAAACGATAGAAAACGACGAAGATAAACATGAATAAGCCAGCTCCTAGCCACACTCTAAACACAATAAACAGTCGTTGCACTCGGCCGCTATTGACGTGCTCACACACACACGCGCCGCTCGCTATACGGATCTCACTGGTTTTCACTTAAGTCCGAGCGTAAAACAATAACAAGCGCGTGTAGCGGCTCGTATCTGTGTGTGTCATATCGGCCGTTTGTAGGCAGAGCAAAGACTGTTTGAACTGTGTCCTAGCATTCCTCATCTGCACTTTAAAGCTAGAAGCTAGCTTATTCTATTCTATGTTGCTGTCACAGCAACAGCTCCCAGTCCAGCCGAGACCTATATCAAGATAGACGGTAAAAGTGTACCTACCTTGCGTGTAAAAAGTTTCCACGGTCAAAGTTTTCCGACCTGAATCAGTTCGCTTGAGACCATTGCCATGAAAACACGCGTCACTCAGAAAAGAAAATGGTTTAGTGTGCAGTGCTTTTGCAAGAGCTCGTCAATAACATTTCCTGTCACTTTAATCTCGCTCGTGACGTCATGGTACACACCAAAAATTCGACACACTAGGTTCTTACACAGTTAGAAGCGCTCTTTTCGTCTATCTCGATATAGGTCTGTGCAGTCCAGCATGCAGCATGGGAGAACCAACACGTCCCAAGTGTCAAAACCGTCTTATAATTTCGCGGTCAAGAGTTATCAAAGAATAGCATTATCATTTTAATGCCAGCTTACATACGAGTAGGTATATTTTATGGGCCCGTATAGTATGTCTGAAGTTTCATTTTACTCGTCACCTGTCCTATCACATCTCGGTTTGTGAACAATATGGGGTGCGATTGCGTAATCGTATTTATTTGACAGTTTATACCGTATCCAATCGGCTGCAATTTGTATGGAATGACATACGATATGATGCAATATAAACTGTCAAAGGAATACGATCATTTTACGCAATCGCCTATGATCCTCCCATTCACAGCGTAGTATCGCAGGCGCAGATCGAAACCGCCCGACTGTGTAATTAGATATGGCGGTGCGTGCGCAGCGTTACTCATCTATAACAGACGATTAGAGTAGACGAACTGCGAATTGTATTAGGATGGTTGTTGAACTTTATGGTAATGGTAATTGGGGAAAGTATTTTCCGATATTAAATGAGGACTGACTGCCGTAAAGGTAGGAACAGTAGGTCTTAGCTAAGTATTGTTTCAATCTTACCATGCTGTTTCGTACTACAAATCTCTTAAAGTAAGCTTGTTTTTTGACGGAAGTTTTGTGACATATTCGCTCAATCATCTAGAGTGTGAAGTGTGTCAAAATGTGACAACTTCAATAAAAACAAAACGCAAATAAAATTCCTATGACGCTTTAATAACGCCTTTCTTAACGCCTTGAATCTCATAATCTCTTTAATTTTTCGTCTACAAAAGTTTTCGAGAATGTCATGTCAGTTGATAGGCTTTAGCTTGCTTTTACTGTCTGTGGCACTAGCCTGAAATCTTGACGTGACGATACGAATACCTACTTTTCGCAATTTTTTCGCGCTAGCCCTTCTGCACTGGATAGCTAGGTAGTCCTTGCAGTCCAACATTGGAGACCCACACGACACACAAACCGTCCTCTAATTAATCCTTCAAGACTTATGAAATAATAGCCTTGTAATTTAATAATAATAAAAGCCTTTTATTAATTCCCAATAATTAATTACCTACATTAGATTTACATTTCACTTAATTATATTTGATTTTGTAATTTAATAGCCAGCTTAAATATTCACTTGTTCAACGTCTAATATGACAGACACCTAGTCGGTCGCTAGCAAGAGCTGAACATATTATGTAGGTAATACGAAGCCGCTGCGGTCACAGTACAAGCGAACCGGTGTTGCCTATAAAACCATAGTGCATTTTTTGCCAGCAAGTTTAGCAAATTACCAAGCCAATACAAAAACCGTATATGATCCTTGCATGATACATGATAAAAACGGCCAGCAAGTTACTTGTTCAAGAATCTATACAGCTTGCAAAAAATCAAGCATTGCTGAAAGATCACCTCCAGTTAAATTATGCTTCATAGTTATGACACTATTGTCAGTTTAAATGACTTCAGTAACCTTTAGGCACACCGGCACATCAATCACCATTATGTTCATCTGTCACTAGTAAATATTGCAGTATTGAGTTGTATAAATAAATAATGTATTTGAAGAGTACATAATTTATTATTCTAATAGGGCTTCCTTGTTTCCTTCCTTCTATGTTTTCCCGGATAGGTTAATCCCGTTATATAATGAGGTTCGAGTTGGATCTGCGACTGCGAGTACATATCCTATCGTGCTATAATGGTATAATTATATAAGACTATAATGCTTTTTATTGAACGCTCAGGGGTTGTTTACCCTATTATTTGTTTACATGAATGCTAAAATATTGCAATTGTTCGTCCATAGCAAACGTTTTCAAACAAATTTTGTTTACCACTCACAATGAGAATCATTTATTTGCTTATTGAAAAGATGAAATTTTTAAGTAACTAAAGTATTTATACGTACATCTTATGTTTTGGCGCGCACTGTTCATTGAAATAAAACATCTTTTACGGATATCAAACGCGCTATATTTCCACGAACTAAGTTGTAATTGTCCGTATTTTTAGGTTTTTTAGGGGTTTTTTGATTTTCCCGACGTTTCGGCACCTTTACAGCTGCCGTGGTCACGGGATGACTGGCTACTACTAAATACGGACAATTACAACTTAGTTCGTGGAAATATAGCGCGTTTGATATCCGTAAAAGTTGTTTTATTTCAATAAAGTATTTATTGCTCTTTTAAGAGCCCTAAAAGTCAGTTACTTTGTATTGCTTGCAACTTTTTTTTAATGTTTATAACTGAGGAGTCTCCTAAAACGACAAGCTGCTGTTAATGTCTTTAGAACTTACCCAACATTTGCTGGTTCGATAGTTCTCAAAGCTTCAGCTAATGTTTGTTTCCCAGTTACGGAATATCCACGTTGAACGAAGCGCTCCGCAGTTTTACATCCCGCATAGTTTGCTTCGCAACAGGTATTAACAAAGTTGGGCCGATTTCTCAACGGGCCGGAATTAAACAAGTTTCGAACGCTCCCGTTTCGTTTTGTTCCTTCATTCCCGAGCCGAACTCCTGGTAGAACCGGTCGAATACCAGTTCGCAATCGCAATATTTCATTAATATTACGTGGGATGACCAAGTAACTATTTTCCGAGTAACTCCTAGCGGCGGAAGGCTGAATTTTTTATGCTCAGACATGAACCCGTAGCTTGCCGAGTAAGTCAGCCGTATGAACGCGCGGTTCCGCTACTGCATAATAGATGGCGCTAGCAGGTACGGACGGCGCGAGCCTTACCCATATTGATTCGTTTTATCTGTACCAAGTTCAAATAAAATATTGATTGTTCTGCGATACCTGTGTCTGTAATAATAAACTTATCTTTCGAGTTTGTGCACGTTCGCCTATCTCGTTGTTGGAGATACTGTGCTGTTTAGGAAAATGTTTGACGTCATCGTAATATTCGTAATATTGAAGTATTACCTAAAATTACAATAACTAAAATTGAAGAAGTTTTGTGGCACTGGAGATAGAGTATACCTACATAACAGTGATATGATACCTACCCCAGCATAAACAAAAAATAAAATATTTTTACGTCTCTGTATCATAGATCATAGCACTTTAGTCAGGACTACGCGAAAGTGGGATTTACCCACCAAAATTATTGAAATAAGTATGATTTAGAAACATGAGTTTGATATCTCGATTTAGTATATTTAACCCAAAACTTTGAAGTCGGAAATAACCTATGATGCATCTATGGGAAAAATATGTAATTTTAATGTTGAACCATCCATCAAAAGTGACATTATGATTTGACATGCCATTGAATCCTATGCTGTATTTATCTTCTGGAAAAAAAAGAGAGAATCGGAAGTTTAATATAAATTCTAGGCATAGGATGTTGAACGTTTGCAAATCTAGGTGCATCATGCAGTGACCAAAGTCGACTGCTTTCAGGCGATATTCTCGTGTACTCGATTAAGACAGTCTTACGTTCAAGGATAGTGGACTACCGTACCGGGAATTTCCGCGATTGTACATATGGATTAAATAGTTGCCAATCTTAAGGACCCCTTCCACGGGCTGAGTAGCTTCGTCAACGCGCGGAGCCGGCGGCGGCGGTCAATTGGATGATTGCGGGTGTGGAACTGTGGAGCGATCATGTCAAGGTGATCGCTCCTTTGTGGCTCTTTGTATTGACGGTCGAAGGTGACGACTGAAGAGCTTATTTATGTATTTAGTACCCTAACGCCAACATTCCCCTGTGGGGTTGTCACATTTTGTATGGTTATGGCTAAGATGTTGTCCGGAAACAACAGAGTGGGTTGCCAGCCCATATCGTCTACGCCATCAGCCATTTGTAATGTTCCCACTGCTGGGGCACTGGCCTTCCTTATGACTGTATAAGGAGAACGGGCCATGACCCACCACGCGGGCCCGATGCTGATTGGTGGGTTGATCGTTTACTATAGTTTGTGCCCTTTTCATTGAGTGGTTTTTACTATCTTTACTTTTTAACTTAACATGTTGCATTGTAAATGTTGTTGTTTCTGTTAAAGCTGATAAGTTTCTTGCGGCCGTTCTTCTTATCAGTTAAAAGATGTCCTGAATGGCTGGTAGGGGAAAAAAATTTTTGGATTATTCGAAAGTACTTATCTATAAGTCTATTTGAATAAAAATCTTTGACTTTGACTTTAAACTTTCCCATTCTATTATAAATATTGAAAATTGAAACGGGTATTAAACTTGTAGAACTTGATAGGTATTTTACCTACCAAAATTTCCCGACGTTTCGGCTAAGTTACATCGGCTGTGGTCACGGGCTGACTCTAGATGCGATGCTACTTCTCGCCGTCACCGGTCGTCCGAGGTGTCCAGTCCAGTTTTTTCTTAACCTAACGTCACACATAACAATACTAATAGCTGCGGTACAGAATAGGGAATGTCGGTTTGCCCTCGTTATAAAAATATCCTGTTAAACCCTTTCAATGTAAGTACACACATTCCTCTTGTCTAATAGAATACGGGTCAATGACCCCAAACCCGGATAGCGTAAAGGAATTGGATTTTCCCAATACTCATTTGATTCGAGATACCCGCAGAGCGTAATACATTCGACGTTTTGTGCGATTGAAATCTCGATAGAATGTTTTTGAATAATCTTTTTTTTTTGGTAACTAACTTCAAGATTTTTGTAGTATAATATCCCTACAATGTAATTCAGAACCAAGCCAACCACCGAGGAAATTTCCACCGAAGCGAACAGGCAAATATTGTTATCTGTAACAAATAGTGACGCCGTCACAGTTAGATAAATCGACGATAGGGACGCGTCATTGCTACTGTGCTGGGTGGGTGGCTTATGACCAGTTTCAATAACCTACCTGTGGGCCTACCATGAGTTGTCCGTTCCGTTTACTGTACAGAACGGGACGCATTTTGTATGCGAATCTGTGCAGCGCCTCTAGTGGGCAGTAGCAGAACTACAGATTCTCATACAAAATGTCTCCCGTTTAATGTACAGTAAACGGTAAGAAAAAGTCATGGTAGGCCCACTGTAGTAAAATTAGGCTTATCTTGGTGTACTTTTTTTAGGTCGTTGTCATCTCAGCCGCATGACACCCAATGCTGGGTATAGGCCTCCCCCAAGGATCTTCACGACGATCGGTCCGGTGCTGCCCGCATCCATCGGCTTCCCGCGAAACTTCACCAGATCGTCGGTCCAGCCCCCCAATTGTCTCATTTCGAAATCTACACAATCCCTTTCAAAGATATTGTGATTGTGATAGTTATTTATGGAATTGTGTAACTTTTAATCGCGTTTTGAATGACACTTCATTTATCACTTCTCCATACATTTGAAAGATATTTTCGTGTGTCACTTTGCTTAGACGTTCAATTTCGTTCATTCAATACCTTTCCAAACGCGTTCCGATCACAATCCCTATCAAATGTCAAATAGTAACGATCTGAAGGATGTAAATATCTTTCCAATGACGAATTGAAAGTGATTGCGATAGATTTTAAAATTAGACTATTAGCCCCCAGCTTGTCAGAGTCCTACCCACGGAGCTTCGTCCGGAGCGCGGGCGCCAATCCAGAACCTTTCCGCCCCAACGGCCGTTATTTTGAGTATATATTAATCAAAATATTTAGGCAACTAATCTGAGATTAGCCTATCCGATCGGGATAGGCCCTATCCTTTACGCAGGATACATGATTGAAAACGGCGACTAAAGGATATAGAACAATACCCTCACGACACGACATAAAGATGCAGCTTGAGAGTAAAAAAGGTTGATGTATAATATAAACATCTCTTTTATCTCAACAACGGCACTTTCGGTACCGGTTGGATTAGTCAGATGTCCGTAAACAATTGTGACAGGTTAGTTTTCGTTTCGAGTTTGCCCTAATTTCTTTAGTTAAAGGAAATTGGATAAATGTCCACTGGATAGTTTGTAGCAAATTGCCGAATGGGGAGTTACAGTGTTTTTGTGTAGATAGGCTATTAACGATTGATTAAGCTTTTAACAAGACATGTCAGGCCAATTTCATTGAGATCAATTCAAATCATGATATTCTCTAGAAATGTTGAAACCGGCTTTAGTTTATTTCTGAATATTTGACTTTATTTTCCAATCAGAAAAAAAACTTTCGTTCGATACTGTTTTTGACTCCTTCAAGTTTGTAACCTCAAAAAAATTTACTCCGCGGTAATGTGTTTAGGTAAAATACTTCGTTGGATTCGAAAATTCATCAGAAGGTAAAATATTGAACACTGCCTTATCAAGTTTAAATCCACCTGACTTTGATTAGGTACTTTGTTATTATTAAGTTGAATCTGTTGAATTCAATTTCAAAAGTAAACACCTTGGAATATCTTGCTCGATTCCAAACCATTGGTTGGTGGATTCGAATCAATTCTGGCACCTCTCAGATATGACTTAGGGAGGCCTACGTAATAATAAGCTACGAGAATAGTTTATTTATATTCAATAATTATTCAAATCGGTTGATTTAAATTTGTCTGGATCGAACATTTTTTATTACAATTAGTATGCATTAAAATCAGTTTGCTGAGTTTTCTTAAACATTAAATTGAGTTAGTTATTTAAGAATTGTGATTTACTTACTTACGATGACACTTATTAAATCGTTTGCATAAGTAGGTATCTCAACTTAAAAGCGACATTTTAAGTGATTTGTTATCATAATGTTGATTAAAGTTGTGATATATTTGAATAAAGTTGAGCATTAATTTATTTGTAAAATGTGTTATCAAATAATTTTACTATTATTGTTTTTAGATTTACAGCACGTTGGAAACCAATATCGTTTAATATTATTTTGCTTGAGTTTTTCTTGCAGTTGATTTCTTGTTGTTGAGTGTTGATGTAAACTTGCCAATAATTTAGTTTAGTGTTAGTAATTGAACGGTGTACGGCAATTTGTTATGCAGGTGTCAGTCTTAACTAACCGAGCAAGGTTAGCAGAGGGTCTGCGGTTAAGAATAGCCTAGCAGACAGGGCCTGCGACTGTTACTATTATAGTTAACAACATTAGAAAAGTTAGCGGTTTGTTAGATGAAGAGATTTAAGATTGGTGTTCTTTATCTGCAGTCGCTTAGTCTTCATTATTCCTGGTGTTAGGTAATAATATGCAGAAGGTCTAATCGCTCTTCTCCCGGAATCCTCAACCTCTTGAAAGCTATCTTCTTATCGCTTTATAACCGCCTGAACATTACTAGATACTAGATAGACTTAGGCAGTAGTGTGGTAGCTGATCAGGCGGACTTAAAAAAGTCCGATCACCAACGAAACCGAATACAATATTATACACACATATTTGGAATAACATCCATGATCAATTAATCACACAGAGTATATTTTTATTTGTCATATATTGACGTTGAGTACCTATAAGAAAGGGAAAATTTACAAAGACAATTTGTAAGCAATAATATTGAGTTGTTGCTTTTCATGTAACATTGGCATATTCAGCTTTCGCTTAAAAGGTGATCTTCAAACGTTCTATAAGAAAAAATATTTCATACGGCATTAAGTAACGTCTTGTATACGCTTATGTATGATGCTAATCGGCAACAAAGTTCACAAGAGCATTGGTATACTTAGTTGGGAACTTGGAAAATTTCCGCCGTTACTTAGAGTTTGGAACAGGCACCGTCTATATCGTTAGAAGTTTTCCATTTATGAGCTCTCAGAGATATGCCGGGGCGCGAGAATCGCAACGAAATGCTTTTTCTTCTATTATTCTTTAGGGTGTAGTTAAACATTTTCTATAGACTGTTTATATTATGTTATAAGTTTTGAATTTAATTTCCACCAAATTAGTAATTAAAAATTACCGTTGTTGTTATATGATATATCTTCATTTATTATCATGGATTTCTGGAAGAGATTGTTGCTTAGCAAAAATTACGTCTTTTGTTAACTATTCTGATACTGTGATTGTTATTTTTCAGATTTTTCTTTATGTGCTATATAATTGAAATAAAAAAATAACTTAGGACTTAGTAATTACTTTCCTTATTGAGTTTTTATTATCTTGTTGGATTTGCGTTAATCTCCCAATAAGATTTAATGAAATGAAATAAATATATTTCGATCTTTTTCGTGGCTTCTAGTAGATTCTCTCTGCATACTCGTAGGATTCCCATTGTTAGGCACGTTTCCATTCTAGACTGTGGAATTTGCGTCCTTTTCAATGGGTGTTATCCAATTCCTTTATACAACTTTTTAATATCAACGAGATTCTCCTTGAATTCTAGGGACACACCCTGAAAATGCTAAAAGACCCATATCATTTATTAAGATATTCCTAATACGTTAACGAGTGAATGTCATAAACAACAAAACCATGATGATGATAACGTTATTTTCGGCGCCAGTTGGGTAGTCGGCCCTGATGGTGACGTCACGTCTCAAGCAACGTTGTCAAGGCCGACGGCCGGACAGCCCCTATTATCCACTGGACACGCGCTTGGACAGTTGAAGTGCGTCGACGGTAGTCAATCTTCCTTCATGCTGTGACCTTAAGACTGGTTAAAGTTTTTAGGATTTGATCCTCTTTTGGCATTTGTTTCTAACAAAGCGTTGCCCTTCCTAAACTGTCGATAAATCCACTAAATAAATAAATTGGTAAATCTAAATTATACAGAAGAACCGTCTCTTTTCTTTCTTTCTATTTTACTTTTTTTGTCTTCGATTCTTAGCAGTACGCGTACTAGGGGCACTCCGAAGAACTTTATGAACTGTGCATAACAGGAGGACATTATTGGTATAAGACGCATGATAGGATCAATTAGACATTCCACCTTTATTTGACTGCCATTAATATTCATGGACGACCTCCGTGGTAGCATGGTCCGTACACCGGTTTCAAGGTGTCGCCTACTCTGAGGTCCTGGGTTCGAATCCCGTTACGGGCAAATGTTTGTATGATGAATACGAGCTTTTTTACTCGAGTCATGGACTATATTCTACACATAAATACTTATATATGTAAAATTATATGTATTTATATCCGTTTCCCTAGTATCCCATAACACAAGCCTTGCAGTGCTTACTTTGGGGCTAGGTTAATTGGTGTGTGTCGGATTTTCTTTTTTGTTGTTGTTAAATAGAACGGGGTCCACAAATCTTCTGAGGATTAACATAGTATCATTAAAGGTTAAACTTAAGAGGTTTTACTGTATTTTGCGTGTTCTGTGATACGACAGTGCCTCGTGATCGTGACTGGCTAGATGAGGATGTGCGAAGTGTCCACTAGCTTGATGACCCAACTGTGTTGATTGACAGCATCTTGGTGTTTGGGCTTGGGACTGGTGACAGGTTTGTTCTAAGTAGGTTTTGTTATAAAGGTGCCGAAACTTTGGGAAACCAAAAAACCGCAAATAAACCGAAAAATTATAGTACCAAATGTACATTTCGGATAAATAAATTGCACTAAATACTCTGCGAAAGTAGTTTTATTTCACATGGTATTCTCCCTAAAGTTAAACGATGAATTATAGCATTCCATTGTTTTAGAAGTTTCTAATACTGATCTGATTCCAAGATAAGTTAGTTGAAACTTATCAGAAGAAAACATAAGATAGAAGATTATTAGCTTTTTATTTGACAGATCCTAATACTGATCTGATGTCAAGTTAAATTAGTTGAAACATATCAGCCGATAAGACAGAAGATTAATACTTTGACAACCATAAAAATGTAGTACTTACGCAGTAGTGATCAGTCTCCTTTAAAAAATATGTGGATATTATTTTCAATGTCTGAATAATAGTTGGTGCCGAATTATGGAACCCATACTATCTCAAATTGGGTAATCACAATTTGTAAAACCAATTAATATTTTCATCAGAAAAGGACAAAAGCTTTACAGACGATCTCATCGATATAATTTCCGATTGTCGATGGCGGATTTAATTCGATTGGAGGCGTCAAAACAAATTTGAGATGTTATCTCTTTCCGAGGCCGGATGTTTGTAGGCAGGGTCTGTCGATCAGTACCTTCGGACGGGTTTCGGATTGGTCTCTTTTGGTCCTATTCCCATTTTGTCCAATATATACAGAAAACTGTTTGAAAAGTGTCTTAAATTGCCTTTGATCTTTAGTATATTAGACATTGGGTTCGGAATCGATTGAAGAAAATTGTCGTTTTGCATAAGGTCACATTGCAGTCGATTGTACACTCAGCGACAACTACGGCTAATATAATTTATATAAAATTTCTTCAGATAGCTGTCGTTTTAAATTCGATTGGAAATATTGAGAATTTTGGAATTCCTGACCCGCTGTTGACCACACAACAAACTTTTGGCAATCAGAGGGTTGTTTTGAAGTCTAATTTCGAAGTTTAGTTTCAGAGACAGAGAGAAAGAGAGTGAGAATTTTTTATGATCGCAAAAAACCATACATTTTATACGACACTGACATATAACAACAAGAAAATATTATAAATAACAGAACTAAGAAAAATAATTATAAGTATGGCCATTTGGGTCAGTAGGGTCCCTGCCTCAGCATGTGTTACCATGACACTGAATTAGGAGTGGGCGTTGCAAAGACAAACCGTTTCAAAGGACCGTTTTGTGTTCCGCGACGATGGAACCGTTTTACGTTTAGTTTCAAAACAGTCTTCGTCGCACAACTATAGTCTTCAGATAATCTCACGCGAATTTGTACTTAAAACCTACGTAAATAGAGTCTACCATGATACCATCGCGACGACATCGTTCGTTCCGTTCGTTTCAGAGGTCATTGTTGTGTAGCTTATTGTGATTGAGATAGAGTGCAAGATTGCAAAACAAAATAAAAATGCATTGAAGACGCGACGCAACGCTCGCTCACGAGTCGTGCCGAGACGAACGAGCGTCGTCGCGTCGATGAGAGTGAAGTTAACGTTTCGTTCGTTTGACCAACGTTGAACGTCGTTGTCCGTCACACTTAGTCGTCCGTCACCCGTTATCGTCCGTCATCCGTTATCGTCCGTCGCTCGTTCCCAATCAGTCAAACAAGTTGCGAACGAGAACCGTTTCGAGGACTAGTTTTCGTTCTTGAAAAAACGGCTGCGTATCGTTCTCCAAATATTTGACAACGACCCATCACTACACTGAATGTATCACGGCAACGCTGGTATTCTGGCAGGGCCGTTTGTGCGCGTCGCGCGATTAATAATGCAACAGACAATGAAGCACAACAGAACAGACAATGTAACACATTAAATTACAGATAACAACGAGACGATTTCAGGTTTCAGGTGATTTTGCACAAACACGAACCATTAAATTGTTCAAAGTTACCTAACAACACATGCCATGCGGTTAATGCATTCGGTTTCCAAATAGAAAAGTTAACTGAAAACTTTCCAATGCAACTTGTGCATTTAAGCTCTCGATTTTAATAACGTACAGCCATCGCTACTTATATTTTCCTTTAAATGAAGTTTCATGCTGTTCCGTTTTTCTTTCAACGTGAAATGAAACGATCAAGTTTAAATGTAAAATAAAGAATAATTGAAACAATCTAAATAATTTATACAAGCAATTTTAATTAGATTTTTGTAATAATAAGATCGGTTATAAATGTCTATTTCCAGAATAAAAAAATATAATGTCTACTATGTTTACTACTATTAAATCCGCTCTCCTAGATACTGGTAGGCTGCTTCCCACTGCCAGGGCATCGCCTATTTGAGGGCGGTGTTTGCTCCCCCTGTTGTAAGGCCGTCATCGATATTTTGTGTCTTTTCGTGAAAGTATCCACGCCACTGAATCCCCCAACGTTCTCTGACGGCCTTACCGTCTCTGGTCCGGGACTGCTTATTTCGGTTTCCCTTTATTCGCAGCTATCCTACATACTGTAGGATTTGTCACTATCAGCCACCTGTGACGGCTGTGACCCGGTAGGTAAGCTGAGGCTCACCTTTACTTGCATATGGACACTTAATAATGTCATACAGACACTTATAATAATAGAGCTACTAGAGCTACTTACTGTATTCAGTAGAAATGCCTTGTGTCAGTTATAAAACTTTTTTTTTTTTTTTTTTTTTTTTTTTATTTACGACGGGGAGACTCTTAGCCTTCATCATACCTGATGTTAAGTATTGATAAGGCTGAAGATGGAAGCGAGCCTCTCCCGGAATCCTCAACCACTGAGGAACTGACTATCTTATCTCTAACTGCCGGAACACAACAATGCTGAAAACATTGTTATTATGGCGGCAGACTTAGATAAGATGGTGGTAGCTAGCCAGGCGGACTCACAACAAGTCCTACCACCAACCAAACCGAATACAAATTGTACCCCCGTTGGGAATCGAACCCGGGACCCCTGGGTCTGATACCGGTGGTTGTTACCACTAGACCACAGAGGCGGTTAAAAGCGGTTAAACCTGAAAGTCCTGAAATACACTGAGGAGCAAAAACGACAAATAGTCCCTTATGTGCATAAATAACGATATTACATTATAAACTAGTCAATTCTTGTAGGGTATGATAGCTTCATTCAACAAATCTTGAGCGCGTTCTTATTGTAAAAATTAGAGTGCGATATCCAAGAGCAATAGTAATTTTTTTATATGTTGTCGACTGTACATTAAAAGTGTGTTATTAAATTTGTTGTCCTATAACCTAAGTTTACTGGATAAACAACTGTTGTTTGTTCAAAAACCAATTTGCTTAAGTACCACTTTCTCGCTGCATAGCTCTAATAAGCAAAGGATATTTTAAACTGGTATGAACCTCCTTTATTAAATTGTATTTTGTTTGTCTATTTGCCACGTCCTGTTGCTAGTTCGATGCCCCTGGTTTTATTGGGTGCTGAATGGCAGTAATATGGGTGAGAAACATTCAACTCATTTTTGCGACGCAAATTGTTCACATATGCAGGGATTTGATTTGAATAAGAAGCCTCCTTGTTGGTTGTGTTGCCCTGGTACTTTTAGTTCCAAAGACGATTTGGTTACTTATTAAGGATGATTTGTACCCAATTAGTATTAAAAATGATTTCTAAAAGCTACGATCCGTCGCAATGAATGATCAAGAAAGGATATCGTGATGATCGATCCTTCAGGTCCATACACTGTCGATGCATTGTTACGATATTAATGATTGCTTGGGTATTTAAACAAAGGATATTTTAAACTGGTATACACCTCCTTTATTAAATTGTATTTTGTTTGTCTATTTGCCACGTCCTGTTGCTGGTTCGATGCCCCTGGTTTTAATGGGTGCTGAATGGCGAGTAATATGGGTGAGAAAAATACAACTCATTTTTGCGACGCAAATTGTTCACATATTGATTTGATTTGAATAAGAAGACTCCTTGTTGGTTGTGTTGCCCTGGTACTTTTAGTTCCAAAGACGATTTGGTTACTTATTAAAGATGATTTGTACCCAATTTGTATCAAAAATGCGATTTCTAAAGGCAACAATCCGTCGCAATGAATGATCAAGAAAGATGATCATTTTTGCGACGCAAATTGGTCACATATGCAGGGATTCGATTTGTTGGTTGTGTTGCCCTGGGGGCTAATTGTCTAATTTTAAAATCCCTCTCAATTGGTCATTTGAAAGATATTTACATATTTCAAACCGTCACTATTTGTCATTTGATAGGGATTGGTGATCGGGACGCATTTTGAAAGGTATTGAATAACGAAATTGAACTGTCTAAGCAAAGTGACACTTGCTTCCTTGTTGGTTTTGGTCCTGGTACTTTTAGTTCTATTCGTTTTTGTGAAGAAGATGATTTGCTAACCATCTCGTAAGTATTAAAAATGAGATTTTTAAAGATGAATGAGCAAGACCATTATCCACTACATATACCTATATATTTTTTCCCATAAACACTCCTGTTCAATGTTGTTTACTTTTGATATATACTTGCCATAATGAATAATTAATACGCTATGGTTTCACTTTCATTATGAGCATGTTTTGCATGTACTTAGTTACACGTAACAGACACGCAAACACGTTATGTAGCATAAATACAAACATGGATTGTAATAAGGCCATTTTTTTAACCATATAAATTTATTTTAATATTGATGCTGAGTATGTATCACACTAACATCACTGTTCTAACCCAAACATTAGAATTACTCAATACTTCCTCCTACTCATCCTACTAATATTATAAATGCGGAAGTTTGTGAGGATGTTTTGATGTTTGGATGTTTGTTAATCTTTCACGCAAAAACTACTGAACGGATTTGGTTGAAATTTGGCACACAGAGACTCGTCGTCGTCTCAGCCACATAACACCCACTGCTGGGTATAGGCCTCCCCCAAAAGGGGGGGTTTGCCATAATCGCCACGCTTGGCAGCCGGGTTGGCGATCGCAGTATGGCCCAGTTTGTAGGAGACGCTGCTGCCCGTCTCCTGAAGGCCGAGTCCCTTAGTCGCCTTTTACGACACCCACGGGATGAGAAGCTATCTAAGCCGATACTACACAGCACACAAAGAGTAGATATCTTGGATTAAACCATAGTATTATAAGTGCAAAAGTTTGTGAGGATGTTTGGATGTTAAGATTTTGAATGTTTGTTACTGTTTCACGCTAAAACTACTGAACCGATTTGGATAAAATTTGGCAGACAGATAGAAAATAGCCTAATTTAAAACATAGGCTACTTTTTATCCAGACATTGCCACGGGAACCACGCGGGAGAAACCGCGGATGGCCGCTAATATCAAATGATTAAAACTTTTTATGAATTTTAACACTTTAATTATTCTTGCCATCATTGTATAAAATAAGTATTTCTAATTAAACAATTCAATTTTCCTGATTTGGTAATTCATTCATCAGTTTAAATTGGAGTCTGCATACAACATCATTAAAAGTTTAATATTAATTTTAAAAAATCCAGTCACAGCAACATAAAGCTTCACATACCTACGCAAGCATGCGTGTGTGTGTGTGTATCTATCATTAATTATCGCAATAGGTGCTCTCGCACGTCAATATTAATTAGGGTAGTTGCACACAGTCAACATTGCACCGACCGAACACAGGTGGTAATTGATGACGGTTCTCTCAATGTGTTGTAAGCGCAGCAGGGATGACTTCCATGGCTTATTGTAGCATTGTATTGTTACGTTACTAAACTTTTAAGTGAGCAGTATAATTATAACTTTTTAATATTGCATTTTACAATGCCATTTTTATGTGATAAATATTAAACAAGAAAATATACTAGAAAAAAAACATGGCCCGTCAGGGCGACATGGACATGAGACAAATTGTTTGAGGAGACACCACATTCAGTAATCAAAAATCCTATAATGCGCTAAGTAGATGTTGCCAGCTATCAAAGTCACATAGGTACGCTTCCTCGTACGATATGCGATTCGATTCACCTATTTTTTGCTTTTTTTTGTACAAATATGTTGTTATTTTCCTTTATGAAACAGAACACAACAATATTGGTATAAATCGAAAAGTAATTATTGAATGTGGATTTTTAACACGAGGAAAAGAAAATATAGTATATTAATAAATAAACAACCTACAACATGAAATGCTAGTTAGGTTAATATTGTGAAGATACAATTTTTTACTTTATGAATACCTATAAACATCAATACCTAACTCGTGAATATAATTTAATCATATTTTATTCAATCAAAGTCGAAGCAGGTTTTATCTTTATCGGATCTTCGAAAGAGACATTTATACGAAATACTTTTATGTGTATATTCGTATCTTCTTTAGGGGGGTTGGTGTAGCTATCTGACATCATTTGAGATAAAAGGACACGTGACATTGTAAAGATAAAAGACTTATAAAAGACATTAGTCTTGTGTATGGCATGTACAGTCGTCCGCATATCTTAGGAGCACTACAAGCTTTTTTTATTACTTTTGGTATAAGATTTTTTTTTATGAACAACGCAGAGACCCTTAGCCTTCATCATACCTGATGTTCAGTATGATATGGCTGAAGATGATAGCGCGCCTCGCCCTTAGTCCTCAACCACCGAGAAACTGGCTATCTTATCTCTAACTGCCACAACACAACAAGGCTGTAAATATTGTTGCTATGGCCTTAGACTTGATGGTGGTAGCTAGCCAAGCGAACTTCCAACGAGTCCTACCACCAACTGAAAACTTTGTAAACTATTTGCTGCCAGCCCTGACCAAGCTGATTCATATGGGCTTTACATGCTCTGCTAACTGTGAAGCGATTTGCTTTATGCCTCATTGTGTACCTATATCTGTGATTTGAATATGGACACAAAAACTTCCCGTTTCAAAATCGTTTAGTTATCAGCTCGATATAATCTATCCTATCTCCTATAGGTACTATCTGTACACAAAACTTCTTCCAAATCTGTGCAGCTGTGCAAACTTGCAAACTTTTTTCCCTCAATATAATTACTTATATATTATGTAAGTATGTTTATCCGTTATCTAGTATACATAACACAAGTTCTTTATGAAACTAGATAATTGGTGTGTATGCAATTATTATTATTAAACTTTCCTATTAATGATATTAGCAGCATTCGTATTTAAACTTTTGAGCCATCCCAGAATAAGCATTAATTTTATGTAAAATAGTATATAGTCTGTAACGTTGACCATGCACCGTGCCGTGGTCATCGAACGATATAGTAGCGTCTAATCTTTGCTTACATGCAACAGTGCAAGTTTTCCAACGCATTCAGGATAAATAACATTCGGGCGTGGCTACCATTTACCTACGACCGAACAGAACCAGCCGAGTGGCGAGAAGCGTCTACTATCGCCGCAGCCGGCAGTCGCTCGACGCCGTACCGCGACGACGCACGCCGTCGAACGAAACGTTCATACAAATTTCGAACACGTGCTTCTGTGCGTCTGTTTTCGAAATTCACAAAAGTGCTGTGTCCACAGTGTCTTCTAACCTTTATGAAGTGAAAAATTTTGTGAAGTGACACCTCTTTCTGTCTCAAGAGTGAGATTGCAAATCGAGGGTAGCTGCTTGGATATAGCACGTTGTATACAATACAATACAAGCGTGCTTTTACGTGGGTGTTTGTATTTTGTATGATTGTTTTGTTTATAGCCACGTTGTATGGTCGGACCGGTTTGCGTTGTTGTGATGTTAATCGACGGAATTTGTATGAATAATGAATTTAATTGAAACTAATTGTGCCCGCAGCCTTTAATTTGTCGCGTTAAAATTGTAGGTTACCATTGAAGTTGACAAAACAAAAGGTGTAAAGACGAATATAGACTTCCCCCAAACTTTTGATCATTTATAATTCTATTACAAAGAATATTATATAGCCTACCTTCAATGTTGGTTTTAATAAGTAAATATCCTTGAATGTGGAAGCAACTTTGAACGTAAAGTTTCATCAATCATTATTAACAAGTAGAGTTAAATGTTTGGTAAAATTTTAGCGATTTCATAATGATCGTAGTATTTATTGTAAGATGTGTCTAGTTTAAACACTATACATAAGTTAATGCGATAAAGTAAATCAAAAGTTTGTTCTTCTTGTTATCACAATCTTATCAGCGTGTTGTAAATAGAGAAACCAGATATTATTATATTTAGTCGAGACACTTCTCTTCTTATATTTGAATCCATATCAAATATAAATCTTACTTGTTCAACTGTGTTAGCTACTACAATCTGTGTTTGTTGGACAACTTTAGGAATATTCTAAATGTAAGTTTTGTCCATAAAGAAAATCATAAAAATTACATGTTTTGGTTCCGTAGCAGGTGCTACGATAGGCTACGAATTTAGTAGCATTCCTATTACGGACTTATGTGATAGTGATAGCGAAAATACTATATACCCAATCTTTCCATTTGATAATAAATAAGTACAGAAACTTACGTGAAGAAAAACATACCTGCCTTAACCTAGCTCAAAATGTTAATTACTCACGGAGGAGTGTGAGATCTGGTATAGGTAATTATTTATACATCATAATATGAGAAAAATATATCTTGGATTTATCAAGTTTTCGTTCTATTGTAGTATGACTATTTTCACCATTACTTATTCCGTGGCTTTAAAAATAAAACTTTTGTATACATTCAGAACCGTTTCTTTGCCCTTTCTAAAAACGCTCTTAAACTGTTTAAACGCAAAGACTTCGTTACTCAATCGAGGTCGCGGTCGAATAAATTTGAAAGATATTTTCAGTCGAATAATGTTACATTCTGATCTGTACAAAATATGGATAATTTTACGCGGTACGTGCGGAGAGAATTTTCCCGTATTCTCCTTTTGAGTGCGTATTTTTGTTTTTTCTTACTGGTGTGGTCGTGCATAATGCACTTTGTTAAATGAAAACTGACTGCAAACTGTCAGCACGCGAACATTGCTAGAATGTAAAAGTAGAAAACCTGATGACCCAAAACAGTCATGCCACCAGCAAATTGTTTTAAAACACGCTTTGTCACACTATTAATATTCGTTGTATTGCTATTTTTTATTTTACTAAAGCCGAGTTTGTTATTGTGGCTTAAAAACTTAGGTTTTTCATTCATGGAAATTCATTAGCCAGTTTTGTTATTTTTGAGTATGACATTATTTCAAACTTATGATTTGGTGGACTCTTTATAGTTACATGCATTTGTTCAAGCACTGTTATTGCTTTTGACCCAACAGTGAGCAAAGTCAAAGACTGATTGGTTTTTTATGAAACTCAGTATGATTTTGAGTTTACCAAAAAAATATTTATCGAATTATGTTTCAACTAAAATTCATCACTTCTCTGTTCGTAGGTTTATATTAAGCATAACTCGATTGTCTATTCAACTCATAGACAAAGCACGCCGCACAGTTACCAATACCATAAACGTAGTCAATGTCACTGATGGCGCTGCGACCATAACTGAGGTTCCTTCGTACTTATTAGTATTCCGTACGCCATTGGGATATGTTCCTTTACAAACGTACCATTATCGGAGTCAGAATTGGGATTCTTTTCGCCATATGTTAACTTATTATTTGTGATCCAATGATGTTTGAATGTTATTCCCCATATTATAATATGTCATTTCAACCAATTACTGACGGAATGTGAAATTTTGAAGTACAAAGACGATTGGAAAAATTAGAGTAAAAAAAAACTTGAAATCTTGGACTGTTGTACGTTAAAATCAATTCAGCAGCAATTCACATACAATATAAATTAGATAACAATAAAAAATGAATCAGTAAATTCCATGATCGATTTTTGTAAAATTACGAAATTTCTTGATCAATTTATTTATTTTATTTTATTTATAATTTAAGCAAACAAGTTCGAAATGCTTTTTTTTCATAGTTAAGTCAGCGCTTGGCCGCTATCGCAATGAAATTGGTAAGGTGAGTAAAAATGAGAAAAGAAAATGCAATAATAAAATAAACGTGTCCAGTGTAATTATTGACATTACTATTTAAAATGTACAATTTATTGCGTTTGATTTAAAAAGGTTTCGCATTTAACGGTATTTTAAATGCTGGAAAAGTTTTGAACAATATTTTGCAGAGACTTCAACGAGTTCCTTTATTAATAAATGGAAATACACGATATTTCATTTAAATCAATTGCGATGGAAATTAAAAGCGTTCGGTTGAATACGAGATGGAAATGTATTTCCCGGTATTTTAACAGAAACATCAAAATGAAAAATAAGGCAGCCTTTTTGTGTGGTCCCATGGCGCAGTACTAGGTAACTGCTAAATGAGTAAGGGACGACCCCCTACGGATTCGATTCCCAACCGAGACATAAATGCCATAAACATTTGTGTTTATATGTGGTTGTTACTGTAATATGCCATTGTTGGTTCTGATATCCGTTACTTGAAGCTGCCTAAGCTGGAATAATCGGATCGATCTATGTGATGTTTTCTGATATTTTATTTAATAGAGATACTCGTAATGTTTGTTTGTGTTAGGTACGTATTAAAAATATCAATTCCTTGCTGATTTTGGAGTGAAAGAAAAACGTAGAATACGCCAGCTGCTAACTTCACAATGCAGAAAAGAAAACTCTATCAACAGAAAGCTTCGAACACTACCGTGTTTATTTTTCTTTGTACCGAAAGTTTAGGGGGAGGTTGTGTTACGTGTTTAGATCAAAATTACAAAAAAAAATGGTTTTTGAGGTTTTTTTATTTTACTAAATGTCAGTGTAAACGAAACGACACATTGTTTTATTTTATTTGGATATTAAACAAGTTCTAGTTATTTTTTATGAATTCATGATGTACACATACAGATAACAACCCATCTAAGCAATGTAAAACAAATAAAATACATTTAAAATAATGTTATTAATAATAAAAATGACTATTGAACTCGCACCAAGCTGGGCTCGTCGATATCACCTGATCGCGGCGCTAAGAAAAAAATATCCGCCTATTTTGTTCTAAGCACATAACACAAACTCCCCCTTAACTTTGGGCATATAAAAATAAAAACACCCTGTATAAGCAATGAGGGTTGGTGCAACCAGGAACTTTTGTTTCCGGACAATATCAGCTATGGGATTGCGTAAGCTAATCATATTCATTTCACAGTTCATATTGTATGTCATTAGTGTCAAATTTCATACAAATTGCAGCCGATCGAATACTATATGAACTGTCAAATGAATACGATTAACTTTACGCAATCGCACCCCAGATCTGAATCTGAGACCCAACCAACGCCAAATGTGGCATCGTTGAGATGTTGCTTTGGAAGTGATGTTTATACAGTTTTTATTCTTGTTGTAAGCCCGTCTGGCTAGCGAGTCTGACGCCATAACAACAATTTTTCAGCATTGTTGTGTTCCGGCAGTTTGAAAGAAAGGAAGAAAACTATTTATTGACGCATACAAACGAAAACACAAACAATTAAATCACACAACAAAACTGTACAAACATGTGAATGTCGCCAACTAGGCCCCTGCCTCAGCATAATGTAACAGCGGCGTCAGGAGACTGCCACTGCAACGCTGGTATTCTGGAGGGACCTGCACCCTGATTCACAATCCCTCGCAAACCGAATCGGATTCGATTTCTGTGCTTTGTTTTTGTCTCTTCCGAAACAGGGCCTGTATTAACCGGTTTATTATCAAACCTAATCAGCAGCAAGCAGCAAGTTTGATGATATGAATAAAAAAAGATTTTTGGATCTTATGAAAATCAGTGTCAGTCCCCAGTTCGGGACCCAAGTGTTTGGCCATTACTGACAAATTGAGCCAATTGGTTCGCCAGTTTCGGCCACCGGCTTCGCTCTTATTAGGAAATCGCCAATTTGATCGACGCACGGCCGTCATTTCCCTTTTGCATGACAATCGCTTATTTGCACTGCAATTTGTCTGGTTTGTGTGGGCGTTTTTTTTTACTAATGATCGACAACAGCAATTGGTTTGTTATTGAGTGATAATTACTTGGTAAATATAATCGAAACCGTAAAGGTATGATTCGGATCTTGATAAGGAAGTAACATGACTGAGAAAATCGTCATGGTGTTATAAATGGTTCATTTAAAATTGTAAAATTGGGTGTGTTGAGCTGTTGTAATATTTTTACCTTTTTGCTGCGCCTTTTTGTCAATACTTCATATCCTTTTATGGCTGTACTTTAATTGTAATTCCCAAAATCCTGCTGCCCCAAACAAAAACGTGCATCCACTCTAAAAATAACAAAAATATTTATTTTTCTAATATCCTCATTATGTTTTTGTCCAAAATACTCTAAAAGCCAAGAAACAAGATGCGCATTTGAAGACCTTGACTTTTATCCTTGTTTCGATACCAAACCTAGGCACACCACTTCGGTCTGTCTTTAAATTATATTCATCAAGCAACATAGGCGTCCATTTCAATGTAGTAAAACATGTACAATAACTGTATTATATTTAACTACTCTGTGTGTAGGACGCAATTAAATAGTAAAGAGTTCAACTATGTATAGACGGGTCACACTCAATTGAACGCAGCACGCGATGCGTTACCTGTCTATATGTAGTTTATTCAACAATTTAGGTAATTTTGAAAGGAGGATATAACAGACTTTTATATAAAAAAGTAGTTGTAAAACGCTTAGCCATATCCATGGTATTCATAAAAATATACTGAGCTTTTAGTTTAAAAGTTTCTCATTACTAAAATAACTTTACAGGAATACAAATTAATGTGATAGAGTGTAAGTTCAGAATTGGAAATTGTAGGGTTATTAGTACAAAATAACCCTACAAAATTCAAAATTATATATGAGTCCAACTCTTTTATAGATTACGGAAGTAAAAATATTTCGTAGCATAGTAAGCACTTTACCTATTTCTCAAGTTCTGCAACATTAGTTACATATTCTGTTTTGTTTGTTGTTGTTTATTCTTTGGAACTTCGAACACGAGTCTCAGGTTGAATTAATTGATCATGATCTAATGCTCTTAAGTATGTACATACATATCTGTCCAAGTATTTAATGTGTCTATTTGTGTCTCCAAGGAAGTTTCCATGTTGACAGATGTTTATTCTGAAATTGCAAATCGCAATTACTACTAGTGACATTGGAATATATTATTATCACTTTAATTACAAAACATTTTCGAAGATTAACTTAGTTATTTACATATTTAATAAACGGAAAACCTTTTTGTATAATATCTGTCGAGATTAAGATTTTGACTGAGCTTTTTCATTATAAAGCCGCTATTCACGTTGACCTTTAATTTTCAGGAGTGCAATTAACATAAAAATGTCGTGGTCTGTCGTCACTGTAGTATTTCTAAAGATTTCATCTCGTAATACATTGTTTAGTTGATAAAATGCTGCTGCTTTGAGCGTATCTTTTAATATATCCTTGTCCCAATATAGAACAGTTGATTTGCTTACTAAGTTAATAATAATAGGAATATATACCTGAAGTCACTCAGACCCTATCTCTCGTCTACAGGAAGTTAAGAGAGAGAGAGAGATCGCCTTCACAAGGCCTGTTGACGAAGGTACGATCCCGTTCAAGGCTTTTGTCAGGTGTATTTTAAGAGCTTTTATGACGTCTGTCGAATTTTGATATGGGAGCAGGTGAAGTTCGTTAAAATCCTCCCGATGTTGCTATTTCTGACACTTACTTTTATTGAACGTAAAGAGTACGAAATGTATGATGATATGTACGAAAATGTCTGTTTACTTTTATGTGTTAAAGATTTTAGAAGCAAGTTAAATAAAAATAAATTCATAAATGCTAGTTTGTGATAACTTTGTTATTATTTGTTACTTTATAATAACAAGATGGTAACTGGTAATCTAAATCTCGTGAGATGTCAAAGATTTCAGATTTCAAATTTACTATAGTGGTAATTTTTTGTGGTACATTTCCAATAGCTAATTAATATTAGTGTGTCTTATTCACGTTTAACTATCATTAACTTTTTCTTAAATAAGTATTAAACGCGATGACGAGATCTTTTCCTTGCATCAAAACTAGCTTTTGGATCAGGTTTTGGAAACAGCAAGGTTTCCAGCTTACGTCAATCGACCTGACCGAGTTTTTTGTCATAGACTACTTGTACTTTTTATTGAAACTGGTGATGTGCAAACATAAATCTATGCGTCATCGCGATTTGTAGACTAACTTAATATCAGGTTAAATCAAATGGTCGTGATCTAATGGTCCATCAACATAGTTTGCATCTTTTTTTTATAGACAACGGGGAAACGCCATAGCCTTCTTCATTCATACCTGATAAGGCTGAAGGTAGAATTACGTTTTTCTCGGTATTCTCAACCACTGAGGAACTGGGTATCTTATCTCTTTACTGCCGGAAATATCAACGCAGAAAACATTGCTATGGCGGCATACTTAGATATGATGGTTGTAGCTAGCCGGGCGCAACAGTAGAACAAGTCTTATTACAAATTCTAAAGTATCTTCTTTAAGAACTTAAAAAAAAACTGATGAAAAATACCACAGTTTCATTTGGTAGGCATCTAAAGTAAGATTTGGTATTTTTACTAATAACTTTATCGATAATCCTCTCTCGTTACTGAAACTTTACTCTTCCAAATATATAAATTTTATTGTGGAACAAATAATATTTTATTGTGGAAGATTCAAGCGTTCCTATAACTACAACGGGAACAATGCACCCTATAACAGTGCATTAAGCATTAATTCCCAATGCAGAACTAACGGGATTTTTCCCTTTTCAACATGATTAATAGGTCTCGTTACATAACTGTCGATTCAGTGGATGGAAATACAAGAGGCTGTGTGATTTAAATTCTCAATTGCGGCAGTGCCACTATTTCACTACCGTCAATTACCCTGTCACATTGTTTCGTTGTGCTTTGTTTTCTTGCTGCATATTTATAAACTGTTCATAGAAGTGAATTTGACAATGTGTTAGGAATTAGATAGGGTTGAATGGACTTTAATAAGGACGAGAAATTTCGTATTTTAAACCTTGCATTTTTATAAACAAAAATAATTCAATTCCAAAGCAATAGCTCCCAAATATTCCTTATAATTTTCCTTCATTCCTTCTCCTTATTATTCCATAAGGAAGGCCAGTGCCCCAGCAGTGTGGACATTAAAAATGGCTGATGAGGAGAAGGATTCCTCCAAAATTCAATCCAACTATCTTTTATTTCCACTCTAACAAGCACTGACGAGGGTAAAACTTAAGAAATCAGATTACCAAGCTTCAGTGGTTGATACTAACTAGATTTTGCGAAGATAAATCGATTAACTATTACCACATTGAGCATGGGCCTTTTTGACCAGCCACTAACAAAATCAGAGGAATTGAGCATTTACCAGCGTATTTACCGTTATTATCAAAAATAGTTGCACTGTAGCTTAGTAATTATGATCCAGCAATCCTGGTGCTGGTGTTTTGATGCTAACATTCGTTCATAGTTTTCATCGATTGCTTTGACTTCCTACGCTTGGTCTAAAGATCGTAGTGTAATATAGTAGCTTTTCATAAAAATAAGTTTAAAATATGCAACAGTAATTTTGCTCACCTGGCCTAGTAGTTGCAGAGATTCGTTCAATCATAGAAACCAACCAACGCAATCTTCATTATATTAGCGTACCTACACAGATAAATAGTACCGAGGGGTATGATTTAAACCTTCAGTATAGCAGAGGTGTTCACAGCTAGCTGAGCACATTTTACTCCGGAAGAAAACAGATGAAATAAATGACTCTCCATTTAGGTTAATCACGGCAGTAGCCATTGTCTTTTTGCTTAAGTACTCTGGGGTTCGCTAAAGAACCGTATTAAGAAGTTTATGAATTTGATTGATTACTTCGTCAAGGATAAAGTTTAATTCTATATACATTTATCATTATGGTTATTCTGGTAATATCCGCTAGTCTGTAATATCGTTTAAATTAATATGAACAACCTTAAAAGATTCCAAATAATCTTTTCGTGTATCAATCATGGTTGACAAGTTTAGCTGCTTATGTTACTTTAAATTATTGAATCTGCATACCAATCTGAATATTATCAGTAATATTCCTGATGAAACTGTTAACAGAGCTAGTTACAATACCTACCTACAATAACTTTTTCCAACAGAAGTATAAGAAATACTATGCCTATGAGACCTCTTATTAAAAAAAAAAGTTTCATTGTACATCATCTTCCGAAAAATAGTTGTATAAATTGTAAATTAGCAATGGTAGTCATAGAAGTAGTAAGTGACGCATTCATTGTCGTTTGAATCATACACCACCTACGCTAAGACGTTATGTCACATGATAGAAGACATCGTATTACCACTGAAATAAAAACCAAATGAAGTACAGAAAATAGTTACATACTTTAGCCCTTAAGGACCCCGACATTATTCGTCGTTTGAAATAACTTCTGAAAGCTTGATTAGAAGCTTCTGTTAGATCTCGCAACTACGAGTCATTTGTAAAACATAACCTTTAAATGCTAGCTTATTTCCAAAAAATCCCGTGAAGTATCTAACTTTTAAAGTTACTGCCCAATTATAAATTAACTAAGAAACAAGCTAAACTCTAAACTCCGCATCTGGTAGACAAGTCTACGATAAATTATAAACAGAACTTCAGGATATTAGAATTACTTTAAAGAAAGTTGCAAACATAAATTAGCAGTAGGTGCTTGGCTTTAGTCAAACTCAAGGTCATTATAAAAGAAAAAAAACTTGATGTATGACAATAAGAATAAAGTTGAGAAAGTTTTGAAGGGCATTAGTGCTATATTTAACGCATATTAGTCATGGGACATGGGTCGGCCAAGAAAAACAATTCGCCACACATTACAGCACGTCAAATATCTATGGCAAATGTAAACTCGTGGGATGTTTACACGTGGTAAATGTTTATAATCATTATTGAATCGCTACCTACTATAGCAGCAATGAAAACTAAACTTAAGAACCTTAGGCCGTGCTCACTTTGGATGAGCTTTTCGTGAGAATTTACTCGTACGAACCCATTTAAACCAGCACGCACGAACGATCCCAACCTTCCAAGTACTATGGGACCGCACATACTGGGTGCGAGAGTCGTACATGTAGTTCTGACTTCTGAAATCAATGCTAACTTGTTGAGATTAAAACACATTCGTGCGTTGAACGCGGTATCACCGGAACTCAACTATTTGACGGAGAAAAGCAAATCAGTGTGCGCATTCCATTCGTACGAACACTATCAATACGTATTCGTACGAATAAATTCGTGTCCAAACTCTAAAGTGAGCGCGACCTTTATCTTGAGCTTTATCATTCGAAGATTGGTTTGCACCTCTTCGATTCCATTTTGGTCATTACCATTTTGGTATAAATAAATGATCCCTAGTTAAAAGTTAAAGAATAATAAAAACTAATTTAAATTTTATACCTCAAAATAAAAGTCTAATGTCATTAACACTATACAAACCTGTCAGAATTTTATTCAGTCATCTTTTGGTTTTTGAACGTTTTTTATAACATTCTAAAATTTGCAAAACTAAACTTTACAAATCTTTGTATTTACCATTGAAGGTCGGTTTACACCTCTTCGATTCCATTTCGGTCATTACGGGGTCCCAAACGTCTCGTTCACTGGAAACGGCAGGTATCTGATCATTTTTCGGTCGATGAACCTGGCTGGTAGCAGATGAATAAGGTTGATAAAGGTCTTATTGCATCAAATGTTAAAGAAAATCAAGCAACGATGTTAGGCCTTTTTAAAGATTCTCTGTCACATTAGTACAGTTGATGAAGAACTATTCATCATTAAGGAAATTAAAATTACATTCTGGTCGATTAGACTAAAAGCTTTAACTGGCATAAAAATTCATCACTTGCTGATCATGCAGTAAATAGCAAAGAAATATGATAATCCTACGTCATGCTAGCAATTTTTAATAAAATTTGTCTATTGAAACATGTAAAATGCAAATGTTTACGAGAACATTATGTAAATAAAAACAAAATGTATGTACCAGTATGGTCTACATAAACATAAAAATGGAGGCTGACTAAGCTAAGGTGAGACACCTGAAATTGAAGACTTAAAGGATGCTAAAAAGGGATATCCGAACTCCCAATGGATCTTGATACGATGCCAACACCCTGAAAACAATATTCTGGTATTTTCATTTACATTGTAAAACCTGTGTAGGTAGATTCTCTGAAGGCTTTAAGAATATGAATGTACCTACCTACTCGCAAAAGAGCATATACTTTAGACACGAGAAGATATTGTCAGTTGTTTTTTTTTTATTTTAGGGCAAGCCTACTCAGTTCAGTTGCACCATAATCTTTAGATACATGTTGACCTTGAGTGCGACCTTGTCACGTAGTGCAACGTTACATCTTGGTCTTCTACCTACTGTACGAGTTTATCGCCCTAGTAAACATTGGCAGTAAACTTATTCGTAGTACTTTATGAATACCGTAATTGGATATTTCGAACTTTGTAATTTAGTGTGACAGTTGTTAGGTACGAAAAAAATTTAATATGGGAGACTTCTTGTATAATAAACACGAACAACTGGTCCCGCGACCTTGCAGTGAATTGCAGTGAGGCATCTCCTGTCTCTTTTCAACCTGATACACCTAAACGCCCTGATACAGGATTATTCGAGATTTAACTGGCATCATACTAGTTTAGTTTGACGGAGGAAATTCTTGCAGTGACATTTAACAATCTTGACGATGTCACAATTATTTCGTCTTCGGGTACGGATTGCGAAAATGTTTCCATTTCGTCGTTGGATTGAGGCAAATTAGTACCATTTACAATTTTATCCAATTTAGGTAGTCTATTAAAGTCTAGTCTATAATAGTACCTATTATTAGACTTAAATAAATGTTAAAACATGTAATGCAAAGCTTTGATTCTGAAATACGTAACATAAGCGCTTGTGTTATGGACTTTAGAAATTCTGAACCAAGTTCTAATTCAGAACCAGCCAATGTATTTTAAATATATCTGTAAACAAAACACCCAAGAAACTTCATCGAATGAAAGTTTGTCCTAAGAAAGGATTGAATCCATGACAATTTTTGTAACCGGCCGGCCCCTTATTACCTATCATTGCAAGAGCAATGCGAAAGCAATAATTGCTCTAGGTACGTCACGTATCACCATCACCATAGCAACCAAACAAGAATCTCCCGTAGTTCATAAAAATAAATAGATGAACTATAATGTGCATTCATTTAGTTCGTGTTATTGCTATCAAATTTAAATTCCGCGTCTATTGCGCGATGACTGCACGATTATTCCTGATTTTTAGGTTATAACCCCGAAGTCCAGAGTCCCCTTGGGCCCATCAAAAGAATAAATAGAATACTGTAAATTTTCCTTAACAGTCGAAAGTTTAACGTAATATAGAGGAGCCAGATTGTAATTGCACTACTTAATCATTACGCCGTCAAGTTGAGTCTAGCGTTTCTCGTACAAAGGTGCTTGAATTAAAGGGCAAGGAAGGCTGATACTCAATTCGAGGGAAGCTGTCTTAGATGTTAAATTAGGCTGAAAATAAACAATGGAGGCGTTAAATTTGAATGATGAGTTCTTCTTTGACTGTAGGTACTTTTATAAGAGCAGTAATTAAATAATGTACGTAATATGAATGAATATTTAGGGCCGATTTCACCACTGACAGTTAAGTTCTGGGTAGCTTATATTGTAGAGTAGATCATTTGACAGTTGTAATATTAAAATATGTAAAATTATCTTCCAAGTAAGATAACCAGAATTTATCAGTTGGTGGTGAAACCTGCCCCTTAGTATGTTAATTCTTTATCAATATAGACGTACTTATTTTTGTACTCGGAGCAAGAAAAACATTAAAGAATGTCAATAAATCGAAGCTGTACATTACAAATCAATGGCATGCAAAGCCTGACGTAAGTCATAAGCTCATAAGTAAACACCTAAGATCCCATAATAGGTAATTCCAAAGATAAATAATGGATTTGAATATTTGTAGAGCACAGAAAAGGTGAGAAAATATTACTTAAGCAAACAAAATTACGTTATTTGCATAATTTTGTTGTGAATGGTATATTCGTAGTATATTTTATGTAAATATAAGTTATCATTTTGCATTGCGCAATGAGGTGGATTTATAGGTGCGTTGTGATCTCCATATATTTTACAAATACAACTATGTAGTTGTATGTCTTATTAAAAGTGATTACGTTTCGTTTTACATGAAATAGGTATTCATTATAAATACGGAAAAAAAATAGAACTATACTACTAACCATTCATCAACAAAATATTATGATTTTTTTAAAGCCAGTGTTGAAACAATTTATTACAAGAAGATCAAGAACATTCATTACAAAAATAGTTCCGATTTTGCGAAGGGTTAAGTGGTCACTGTAAAGTGGTACAAAAGGTTGATTATACCCATTTCAAAGATTTCGTTCTTCAACATTTGAGACTACTCCACAAAATCTTGTACGAAACTATCATGCAAATGTTATTTTTGTATCAAATGTTTTTAAAGTTAATAATGAAATTGATAGTAGACTAGAAATAAAATGTACTGCTGACGCTGTTGCATGATAATATTGTTCAATATTTAACTCTTTTAACACCAAACCCATGTTGCATTAAAAATCTAATTTCCTACTTCTAAAAATAGAATGCTTATTGTTGCCAGAGCCGCAATTATTGTTAGCCTGCCCATCGGTACAGAATGCCTGATACTCCAGTCCGAATGTCCACCGTTGTCAAGCATCCCGTTGATGTGGGTTGCGAAAGCGCACTTACTTCAATTGTCGCCATAACCCTCCGAAACTCCGAAAATAGATGACCACAACAATTAGATCTCTTTTGTAGTTAAGCCAATTTTTTATTGTTCGACGGGGAGACTCTTATTACTTATTACCTTCATCATACCTGATGTAAGTATTGATAAGGCTGAAGATGGAAGCGAGCCTCCTTCGGAACCCTCAATCACTGAGGAACTGGCTATCTTATTTCTAACTGGTGGAACACAACAATGCTGAAAACTGTTGTTATTATTATTAAGGTTTTTAGTTAATTATACATTTATAGTAAGGCTTCAGCTATCCTAACTCATTTAACCTCTCAGGCCCCTGGTTATGATTATGAGGCACAATAGATATTCTCTGGACACCGGTGTCCTGCTAGCAAATGACGATTTAAAAAAATATTACAAAAGAAAACTTTTATAAGCAACACACTTGAGCTCTGAATTATAATCAAAACCATGTAATTTAAAGAAACCTAAAATAAGTGGACTAAGAAAATACCACAAATCACAATATGCAATGCAGGGTATAAAATAACTTAATATGAAACAAAAAAAAACATTAGTATGACTTGATAGAAACATGACAACGACAAAAAGTATAAATGATGATTTAATAAATTAAATTGTAGAGGAAAATTCAACGCGCCTAAGACTAATCTAGGAGTTCCAAGAAACGCGCTAAGTGACTGGGTAGTAATTTTCATGTCATTAGGTAAGCTGTACGTTCTTTAGTTTCTCTACCGAGGATCGGAGTTAAAGTTGTATTGAGTAGCTAATGTATAAGTAATTAACTACAAGGATGCAACTTTTTGACAAACGTTTCCTTTGAAAAAAAAAATGAAATAACTTTGAGGGGAAAAAAAAGGCAAGATGATTTCATCTTCATCAATCAAGATAAATCATCTTGCCTAGTTACTAATCATAAAACCACATTTATCCAACACTTGTGTTTAATTTTCGCGAATTGTAGGCGCTTTATTGCAAAATACATGACATGTTTGTATAAAAATTGTGATTAGGATAAGCTAAATACTCGCTTTTTAGTTTACACGACAGAAAGTCCCCAGCGTTTTAGTTGAACAAATGTCTAGGATTTAATAGTAAAAGGCAATTTGGAGAAATGTCAGATTAGCACCCAAAACTGGCACATGATACGTTACGTGAGTAGGTACAAGAGTAGGTAATCCTCACTAACAAGTTCTAGGCACGTCTACGTCTGTGCGAAAAAGTATTCCAACTGATATTTACAACTATTACTTAGTAATGAGGAAAATATTCGGTAATGCCTTTTCTACTAGTAAGCTACATAATGGCTATATTGTGTCTTTATTCCTCTCGATAACACGTTCTTTTCTAAGGTGACATTTCTGCCCTCAAATCAAAAGAAATGGTAAAATCTTAGTAAAAAAAATTCAGTTGATGCCTTCATTTTGAAATTCAATAGACGTTTTCATTAAATCTGCGATGTTTTCTGAAGTGACTGATGTAGATGATATGGGTTGGGTTTAATATTCATGCTTACCGCAGTTCAAATAAAATTTCTGCAATGAATTCATTTTCGTATATCAATAAGTAAACGATTTCCAATCTATAACGTATATCCAATATCTTCGTTCCCTTACATTACCATTAAGCACATGCGTCCTTCATGTTGCCATCCGTACTGCAATTATTGCATTACGTTTTAAATGCATCTTGACAAACGCATTGCATGCCATTGACTTTATTGCTTGCATACAGTAATACCCTTTCGTAATGCAAATTCAAATGCATCGTCAATAAAACTTTGAGATTACTAATACTTATCAATAATAACTCACATTTCTTTTGCAAATATAGATGCACATTTCTTTTGCAAATATAGATGCACATTTCTTTATTTTCAATCTCTATCTATATATTGCTCTAATCTATTGTTTAGACGTATTCAAAAGTAAGACTAGGTATAGAACAGCACTTTTTTAAACTAGGTTTAATTTTGAACCACCTTTTGTAATTTGTAATAACACAATTCTGGCTTTGGAAATGAAACAATTTTAAGTTTAACCATGTCGCTCGTGATAGCGGGTTTTATAGTGCAACTTGCAATTTAAAGCATGATGTCTGACTGAAATGCTGTTGGCTGTACTTTTATCTGCTATTAGAAACGAATACATACAGTAATCTTCAAATATATACCTATGTCACGGTCGATGTAAATTATACAAGCATGCATTCTGAATTGCATATCCGCGTTATCTCTACGGCGCATGCATGCACTAAGTACTTACACTTGCTCCTCGCATCGTGGCTTGTAATTTTCCTTATTATAAATCCTTTGGCCGTTACTCTTGCTTTATATAAATATAATTTTCGCCGTATTCGAGTTGAAAAATCTTCACAATCCTGACTAGGGTTGTTCATTCTTTGAAAATGGAAAACGTATAATTTGTGTTGGAAAATAAAAGCTAACACAATTTTTAATAATCTGCACTATTCGGATAGTGTTGTCTTGTCTAGTTTTTATTAGACATGAAAATAAGTATGACATTTGGAAAATAAAAGACTGCTAGGACCCTTATATTCTCCTTTCTTTCCATACACTCTATAATCAGACAAAAGCATCACTGGTTATTATTAGCTGCGCAGTGTCAGGAGTGTCATCATCATCAATAACTTTTTTAGACGATAAGTTGCGGTGTTCAGAAAAATCTAAAAGGTTTGTGAAACACCGGAAATATTGTTTATTGATTTGTAAATGTTATGTTATAAAATAAATAAAATAAAATAAATCATCAACAGTATACTACTCAAAAATATAAGTGGCAACCCTATCTCAACCTCCTTTTCTCCCTTTGTCTTTATCTTAAACTTTGCTTTGAGAGATATCAACATGAAAAGGCAAATTATCTTCCCTTTACAAAACTCTTGGAATAATCACTCATTACATTGCCCCAAAATTTGAATTCGTGTTTCTTTACCTTTGTCATTCGTATATCCGATGTTTATCTTTTAATCAGATATCAGGAAGTTACTTAAATTCAGTAAATTCTGTGGTAGCAAAAAATTAAAATATTTATTTCAATGTTTAAAATTTGGTTTTTCGAGCAGTATAGTATATGACAAACTATATTGAAGTATTTATGTCCGTTTAAGCCTTAGGGAGTTACTATTTACTGCTCTACTTTAGTTCTGGTGTAACCTGGCGCAATAGTAGTCATAAACCGCGGTTTTGGCTCACGAACAAATTGAATTTCACCCGAGTTGCTCTTAAAATGGTTAGTACGGATTATGAGCTATTCTCCTAGGGTTGCCATCTGTTCTATGTGCCCCCGGATTTGTCCAAGTTTAGGGACATCCGGACAGGGATAAAATAGTTTCCGGGTATGTTTAGTGAGCCTCGTTTATTGTGCAGAAAAGTTGTGTTTTTAAAGGAATCCGGAGAAAATCTTACGTTCATCGTCTATAGTGTTTTGGTCAAGAATCGAATGAAGTAGAGGCAGCCCTATTTGCCATGTAATGTGCCGGTGATAACGTTTATAGCTCCTTTACGCTTTTAAGATGTCTTGTGGTCTCGCTTTGGTAATTTTTATGAGTCGTGATTTTTCTAAGTTATAATGGATATGTTAGGGATTACAGAGCTTTTACTTTTATTATGACGTCTTTCTTTCTCTATTTATGATCTACAATGTTTGACATGACAACATAGGATCGGTATCTGAATGTATGATTTCAAATTGAGAACACTTGCAAGAGAGCTTTGAGCCGTTCTCAACGTCTCTCTCATTACTGGTTCCTTAGTTATTTTTACCAATATGTATTATGTAGGTGTCGATAGGTCTAAAATTTAGTTGTCTAATTGTGTCTGTAATTAAAATTCCAATGTAGGTGCCGCATCCTTAAACATGTAATAAGATGTAATATTCATCACGACACGTCATACAAACTTATAGTCATAGTAATATTCATACATGCTCGAGCCTTCGTAATGACATCATCGGCTTAGCCGGTGAGCCGAGGCGAAGTTCAATTAACTCGTTGATTATATCAGTTTATTGTTTGTGTACTGAGAAAAAACTTTGCCTTTTGAATATTCTTTGAAGATAATATTGACATTATATTTGTTGCTCTAATTGTAGCGAATAGATCTTTTTTGTCTACTATGTCTCATATTTTTGTTACGTTTAATAGAAAAACCATATTAATGTTTTTGCGTATTGTGAGTTGAAATCAAACGATTTATCGATCTTGTTAAATTAATCAAAATGTTAGTAGAATTAATAAATGAAGTGCGCTGTAATACTCATTTTTCGTTTCACAGTCTAAATAAACACTTGATTAACAACACGTGCTAAAATGTAATAAAAACTAATCTTTGAGCTTCAGCATAAAGTCAATAGTTTTTCCTCACCGATGTTTACTTAAGACCTTCTTTAAATAAAACTTCGTTGTGACAGCAAATAGCGATGAACAAAAAGGAATATTAATACAGGACATGCTGATGGCTTGACATGGCTGAGTCATTTGCGGAAGGATATTGCAAAGTTCACAGTCATCGCTCGTTATGTAGGTATCATCCTCTAAACTAAAGGGCCGAAGTTATTATGCTTTGATATGGTAATAATTAACGTACCTACAGACACCCATACATATAATTACTTACGCCTTTTCTTACCACCACGAGGATAGGCAGAAATAATTTATTTCCACTTACTTACTACTGTATGCGTGGGGTTGGGTTGTTACCCAACCTTATGGCTTGGCATTTAAATGAGATTGTTATAAAATGATTTTCCACAGTTATTTCCCCATATACACTTATTAAATGTACACTTATTAAATGGATCCTTTCCATACCTTACTCTTAGTCTTAGTCTAGGTATATTTAACGTACCTATAGGTAGTATGGAACAAATGGAAAATAAAATATCTAAATGTAATATAATACTGAGCAACATTGCAATACATATTTTTTATGATTTTGTAATTTTTGCATTTTTCAATGCTATTTTTATACTTATGGTAAATTTTAAATAGAAAAATATTGGAAAAAATTAACTCGGCCACAAGTGAATTCTCAGACGGAAACTTCTTCTTCACTTGTGGCCGAGTTAATTTTTTCCAATATTTTTCTATTTAAAATTTACCATAAGTATAAAAATAGCATTGAAAAATGCAAAAATTACAAAATCATAAAAAATATGTATTGCAATGTTGCTCAGTATTATATTACATTTAGATATTTTATTTTCCATTTGTTCCATACTACCTATAGGTACGTTAAATATACCTAGACTAAGACTAAGAGTAAGGTATGGAAAGGATCCATTCCATCCAAATTTACCATAAATACATATTTTTTTTTCAATAAAAGCAACATTTTTGCTAATGTCTTTCTTAATATTGTAGTAAGTATAAAACTTATTCTTACCGTATTCCTAACAAAATCTTTCCCATTGAAAGCTAAGCTAACCATACCCTTTGTCACTCACAAGTTCACAACCATTACATACATTGCCATTGTCAACAACAAGACACGCGGAAACGAATTTCCACCCTAAGATGATAAAGAATAGTACAAAACATTATATCTTTGTACTTATGGTAAATTTTAAATAGAAAAATATTGGAAAAAAATTAACTCGGCCACAAGTGAATTCTCAGACGGGAATCGAACCCGCGACCTTTGGAAATCCGGTCCAATGCTCTAACCGCTGAGCTACCGAAACTTGCGAACCACCGTCGAAATTCTCCAATACTTTTATATTTTTAACATTATATCTTTGTGTTTCGATTCAACCTCAAATCCTCAACTTCCCACTTAGTATTCAAGTGGTATATTCTCGGCAAATAACATAATACCTAACATTTTCCCACCAAATTACAGTTTCTGCACGATACTAGCTCTTATAGCGGTGATTGTGTAACGACACATAATAACATTATTTCAAGGTTGCCCATTATCTAGCACAGAACAAAAGTATGTAATCCTTTGTTAATGTGAATTAGTATCCACTAATCACGCTTATCGAATCATAATGATATATCTGTGTAGTGTGTGTTTTTATCGCAAATGCTCTTAGCGTATTAAGTTTTAAGTAGAATTATTCACAAACTAACAAAAACACTTAAAATACTCTTTCGCACTTGATTCCATCCATTTGGTCCCATTTCCATTTGCATTTAGTTCCTTTTTATAATTACTATTTAGAAAAGGAGCGTTTTTGGAAGAGCACGTAATGTAACTTACCGACCGCTGTCTTATTTGTAAAGACAATCCAAAACACCCATGATATAGCACGTTATTATCCATATTTGCATATCACATGCGAGTAATAACTACAACATTTTTATAGACACGTGACGTTTATGCCACACATCTCTCCATCTTAAGGAAGATCGCTCACCGGACGCATAAATTCAAATTTAGCGAGGCGGCCGTCTCATCCGGCTGCGTCCTCAATGGTGCAATCTTCGCGAATTGATTTTCACATCGACTTATGACTGACATCAAAATCATAAAACTGTAAACTTGAGGGTTCTTTTTCCATTACTCATTCCTGTGCAGTATCCCAAACAAGAGCTGGTAAGTTCGTTCCGAAAAGTGATATTCGAGTACGTTTCTTTCCTCACAGAAGAAACGATTGAACTGGACCAATAGCTTAACGTACGGAAACAGATGAGCTTGAAATGGTAAATTCGTCCTGCCCCTTATTGTTTAATTTTAAAACGTATCGCAATCCCTTTCAAAGGTTTAGTGATGTGATAGCGATTAATGGAATTGTGTAACTTGGAGTCGCAATCGCTTAAGGAACAAATGATGTTTTAAAAGATATTAAGATGACACTTCATTTAACACTTCCTCATATATTTGAATGATATTTTTGTGTGTCATTTTGCATAGAAGGTTCTTTTTCGTTCATTCAATACCTTTCAAAATGCGCCCAGATCACAATCCCTGTTATATGTCAAATAGTTGTGGTGCGAAGCTCGTAAATACCTTTCAAATGACAAATTGAAAGGGATTGCGATAAATTTTAAAATTAGACAATTAGATCCCTGGTCACCAATCCCTTGATCGATTCTAACGAAAGTTTAAACGTCATAAGATTATCCTAGTCCGGACGCGCTCTCGAACTTCGTCATGTACCTTCTAGTCTTCATAAATTATTTAACAAGCTACTACTATCAAGCTTCAATCAAACATTAAATATGCAACATACTTTACCGCGACATATAGGTTGTCAACCTTTATGCGGTACAAATTATTCACGTATCACTATGACAGCAGTAGTAACTAGAACTGTACCTATTTGTAACAAAGACTAGATTCATTATATTCTGTGTGACAAATAATAACTGCAGTATACATTGATATGAGTTCGTGTGTCGCGGTAGAGACGAAACATGACAAATGTTTTAACGAATATCAAATTCAAAATCAAATTAAATATTCTGTTACAAACACTTGTGAACGTCTGGAACTCAGGAATGTTACATATACGCCATCTGTCCAGAAAGCAAGACCTTAGATGTCTGCTAAGGTTTACGAGAAGATACATTACATCAACCAAAAATAAATGAAGGCTATTTAATCTTCTTTCTGTCTCATTTACATTTGGTAATACAAATCAAATTATTATTGTATTAAACACAATATTCGCGTATTCTTCATGACAAAGCAATAGCTCTATTGTTCATCATCATACGTTCATGCAATAACTAGAATTTTATCTGAATTACATTTACGCATTCTAAACTCTAATGCCAATATTTATTCGTGTATTAGCAATATTCTCCGTCGCTAGTAAAAACAGTACAAAAGCTGTTTCAAAACTGGTACTGATGTACTCATGTTATCAATATTAAGTATACATTTTAAGGGCGTATGTAGCAAAATTAGTAGTTGCAAATTTTTTACTCGATGTGGTTGGCCAAACATTCGAATGGAAATCGAATCGACAAGTTAAAAGCTCTTACTAAAATAAATACCTTCGAAGGTAAAACATTTTATGCACTATCAGCTCGATAGCAAAAAAGGGAAACTAATACCCAATACACCTACTTAGTTCCAGTTCGTTACATTACATAAAAGTCTTAAACAATGAATATTATAGTAGGAAAATTCATTTAAACGTGCCGTAAACACAAGTCTAGTAACATCGATTAAGTTGCTATTTAATTTAATAACGCGATGATATCTCATTTAACAATACCTTACCAGTAAACAAATTCCTCCGATTTCCCAACGTGGATGCATATCAAATGATCAGTTATTTGACTTGCTGATATTGTTACAGTGTCGATTACTTTACTGTCTTAGTAATCCATGACTTGCGTAAGGGCCTCTCCGCTTCGACCTTAGCACAGTTGTGCCTAGAATACTGGCATTCCTAGACTTTCAGGTTGAATTGCGCAGGTGTTTTGGTAATAAATTTACATGCGATAGGCGACTCGAGCGAGCCTCAAATGTTTGGACGTTTGAAACTTATGACGGACGTGAGGAATGTTACTGCAGAACAAAAATAAAAGTCAAGAAACAAGTATTATATAGATAGACGATAAATCCAAATTCCATATTTCAGAAGTTTCCTGGGGAACAAGAAGTTTGGACACAGTAAAAAATGATTAAAAGTAATCGTCTTGTAAATGCTAACTCAATGTGCTGTAACCAATGGACCAATAGTAATTATCAATAGTCAGGTTTTCAGTAATACCTACCAGACAGACGTAACCAAACTTCATTGTTGACTATCATAACCAGCTCTTACTGAACACTAGTTTCGCAATTTCGCAGTGAATCGATTTCGCTTAACCAGTCGTCGCGAAGTAATCAGCCGTGAGCTAAAAGTAAAAGGACCGCGGTATTCGATATGGGCATTAACTAATTATTCACTTTTTTTGCTACCAGCACATTCAAGTAGCAAAATTGGTTGGTAGAAATCGGTTAATTGAATATAATAGTTTTAAGGATAGTCTTGCTCCCGTAGCATGAAGAATTGGAATCAAAACAAAAAAAATATGACATACGATGTAAATAAATCTTTTTCTTCACTAAAGATAACATGCGTCGCATTAATAGGAAAATATTTACAATGCGAACTAGAACTAATGCAAGAGGAATTAAAATAATAATAAAATACTGATAAGATTATTGCAAAGATTTGCTAGATTTTCTGTATTATCATATATAGAAAACCTCTTTTCTAAAATGCTCCAGGTATTAAAGTCTTAATTCCTAGAGCTACTTAGATGGATAGCAAACAAACAAATCAACCTAATGTTACCAGCATTAGCTCACTCACTATGAATATTTTATAGAGGAAATTCTACTCCAGATCGTATGCAAGGAAATTACAAATGCTTTTAAACATTGAGGAAATAATGTGTTGTAGAGGACGCCAGTGGACCGTGATAATGGAAAAGTTAACTTTGGCGGAGATAATAGAGCATTTTCAAATGTTTATAGACGAACTTGGTGTTTTTTGCGCCACGAAGGTCGGTTCCATGAAAAGAACGTCACGTAGAGAGACTATGGTCTCAAGGCGGAATCTGGTAGTTTACGGTTATTTACTGTTGAATTGTTGAACGTAAAAAATAACAAACAATTGCAAGCAAATACAACTTATCTAAGAATATGAAAATAATCTTGGAACTACTAACTGAACTCACAAAAGGCCCTTTAATAAAAATTTGCTTTTTAAACTGTTGTTATCACCATCATCATTAATGGATGAAAACAGAAATGATAAATAAAATGAGGAAAATTACTTTAAATACCACTGGATGTTGTACCAACAAATAGTATTGCCAAAAATATTTTACCAACCGAATGTTAGAAAACTAAACAGACAAGACGGACCTAAAGCACTGTTACATTTACACGATACGTACAAAATTACAAAAGAGTTCTACAAAACACTTTACAACCACAATACAGCTACGGATAAAGTTAGCAAACGAACTCGCCAAATTGCTTTTAGTCCACGTATTTTTATACGACGAAGTTGAATTTGTGGATGGAAACAAGTTTAAAAGCTACCACGTCTCACGTGAGGTGCACACGTATCGTTTGTGTTATCAATGTTATGTTATTTTTTACAGCCAACTGCTGTTCTGTTTTTTTGCTGTTACACACTAAACCCTTGCTTAGTCCTATTTAAAATGCTGTACCTAAACTTATTATCAAAATGCATTTTTTTTCTGTATATTACATTTTCACAAGATGCATTGGGCCAATTGATTTAGTAGGTGGATGTCAAAGGATTTAAATGACAAAATACGCATACCGAATTCTCAAATAACTCTTTAAAATGGAATTTAAACATGTGTTTGATTAAACATTATCCTAATCGTTGGAATGACGAAACAACATTTGAAACATAAGTGCATGGATCAAGATTTTAAATTACCATTACATTTTATATTCACACGTATCGTTTGTGTTATCAATGTTATGTTATTTTTCTTACACAACACAGCATATTATCTACTATATCAGTCAGTACCAGTACAGTAAGTCAACTTTATAGTATAGCCCTATTTTCCTTTGTACACTTAGGTATACTTATTATCACGGCCTTCCAGAAACATCCTAATCTAGACTCCATTACCTCAGAGTATAATCTACAACTATTTCATCTTTCCAAATTGCTTTAAATTTTATGCTGACATTTACACTACGAATTTGTCTACAACTTTAACCGCCTCTGTGGTCTACAACCACCGGTATCGGACCCAGGTGTCCCGGGTTTGATTCCCAGCGGGGGTACATATTGTATTCGGTTTGGTTGGTGGTAGGACTCATTGTAAGTACGCCTGGCTAGCTACCACCATCTTATCTAAGTCTGACGCCATAACAATAATGTTTTCAGCATCGTTGTGTTCCGGCAGTTAGAGATAAGATATAGCCAGTTCCTCAGTGGTTGAGGATTCCGGGAGAGGCTCGCTTCCCTCTTCAGCCTTACCAATACTCAACATCAGGTATGATGAAAGATAAGAGACTCCCCGTCGTTCATTAAAAAAAAATCTTCTTTTACATCCGAATTTAAGATCTAAAATTTGGTGTTCAAGTTACACGACACCTGTAGACCTGTAGAAGCAGATTTGCAAACCATTTTTAATTTAATTTAATTGTTCGTCCGCAGAGCTTAAACAGTTAAAAATCTTTTAGTAAAACTTCCGTGGTTTAGCTCAACCTTATTGTGGTAAGATTAAAATAGATTTACGTAATTAAAAACTGGACGGACAGAAAACATTTCCCGGATGCTCTCTCCTTGGCCATGTTTTGTACCACGCGGATACTTTATTAATAGCCGAGATTGTTCTGACAATAATGGATGGTGCTGCGGAGGAAAAAACAATAATCAATCAGGGAAGGAATGTAGGGAAGGAGATCTATGTATAAGTTTTACAGCCAATTGCTGTTCTGTGTTTTTGCTGTTACACACTAAACCCTTGCTTAGTGCTATTTAAAATGCTGTACCTAAACTTATTATCAAAATGCATTTTTTTTTCTGAATATTACATTTCCACAAGATGCATTGGTTGCAATTGATTTAGTAGGTGGATGTCAAAGGATTCAAAGGACAAAATATGCATCCCCGAATTCTCAAATAACACTTTAAAATTGAATTTAGACATGTGTTTGATTAAACATTATCCTAACCGTTGGAATGACGAAACAACATTTGAAACATGAGTACATGGATCCAGATTTTAAATTACCATTACATTTTATATTGACTTTTAGACATGACTGCGTTCATTGAGTTTAGACCTTGATTCAAATGAAATAAACTCTTTCCTATGTTATTCTGTTCTGGGGATGTTTTCATGATTCAGTTCTATCATTTTAGAATAATATGCTCTATACTTGCCTTCATGAAGATTGTGTTATAACTAGTTTCAAATGACTTATACCATGTCCAGTTTCAACAATTTAGTGACTTATTCTGCGTATACTTACCTAGTATAGTGGTATGATCTATAATTATATTTCAACATGATAAACTATCTAAATCGTTTTAAAGTGCTAAAATTAAAGGAATATAAAACCTCGGACTATTATTGACTACCCTCAAATCGAAAGGATTTACGAGTCTCGACGGGTGCAGTCAAATCTTAATAACATATCCTTCGGGACGGCTCCATAATTTGCTCATGTTACATGTCTCGAAGTAAATCTTCTAGGCTAGGTTATTAATTCCTCGATGGTTTTATTACAAGCTGTTATATTCAAACCAATGTTTAGCATAAACTTCAGCTAAATCCATTTAGATCATGTTCTAGCTAAATAAACGAGACTTAACTCGCCAAGAGGTACATGTTCCGCTGGTAGGGGGACATCGATTTACAATAATTTTATCATTCTTCAATATCTATAGATAGACAGATTATAAGGAAAGCCTTTTGTTGCGGAATGACGCTTATCTTTAGCAAAACGCCTGATTTTGTAATTATCGCCGTCAACTGATTTTTAAGACTTCTAATTTCTCTTCTTATAAAGTTATGTCCCCCATATTGCTTTGACAGTAACTTGCCTCCCAATCCCGTCAATATCAATAAAAGCTCATATCACTTTTGATCTTTTCTCATCTGGACGACGAGCGACCCATTCAGTTTTATGACGTTGGACAATCACTGGGTACATGTTGACAATGCGCAGTGATCGGTCTGACGCTCGGCCCAGTTCAGTTAACGCTCTGTTTGGCATCCGTGCCGTTGGATAAGGGTGTTGTGGATATCGATACATGTGCGAAGTACCTAGTAAGTACACACGTACACGACACTATGTAGAAAAGATCACCATTATTATTCAAACCACTTTATTCCATTGACCCACCAACCAAAATCCAAATAGTGCGATCGTCGTACAAATTTCAAATGGCTTTTAATTAGATTTGACCCGCTGATATTGGGCTCTGGAGACCGGTAGATAAGGCAATGTTCAATTTAAAAGGGTCTCATTTTAATCCTATTTCCGATGTTTAAACATCGTTGTAAAAGCGTTACAGTGTTACCTTACGGCCATCAAATCTTCAAAGCTTACAGTAATTATATTTGGTTTGTCGACGTACACCTAAAGGCAGAATTACGAAAAATTCAAGATGCTGATTCAATTTATTGCATGTTATCGAAACGGACTAAAACGGACACATAACTTGATCGAGTTATGTTTTTTTTTAAATAATGTAGGCAATAGGCAAACAGTCCCTACCCGAGCCATTTACAATTAGTAAACTTATCAAAATTATAATGGGTCAAAAGGTTCCAAGTACGCAGCTTTCATCAGAAGTTAATCGTGTCAAAATTACTCCATCTCTTATTCAAGTTAAACTTAAGCCTTTGAAAAGTACTTCAGTAGAGATTTCCCCGACAGTAAGGCCAATTTTGACTCTTAAAACTCTCTGGAGCTTAGTCATTATTAAGTTACGTTATGCTTAATTAAATTGTATTAAAATGGGTTACTGTTTAGTTTAGTTTAAATTGATTTAGAATGGAATAACGAAGGTTATAGGTGCTAATACAAAACTAACTTGCAATGACGATGTTAAAACATAGTTGTTCGAGGGCAATGTTGGTTTAGGTTCTTGTTGAAATCAAGTCGGTATCAAAGTAGAATAAAAATTAAGTACTTAAAAGTATTTTCTCAAAGTGATAGGATTTTTTTTAAGGAAACACTCTTGAGTGTGCCTCTAAATACTTAGTATCACAATCATAAATATAAATCATCAGTGCCTTTTTCATTACACTACAATTATCTCAAATTCTTCGACAAGTAGAGAAAAATAGCCGCATTCATTCTATCTACCATCCAATTATACTACATTCGCAAATTGTCTGAAATCATCTGTGTCAAATCGCTTTTATAGTGAATAAACCGCCGCCGCCATTATAATTTGTGATGCCACTCATCGAGGCACGTGTGGCATTGGCATTTTGATTCCATTCAAATGAAACTACAAGTGTTAATTTGATAGATTTCTAGCCATTACACAAGCATCGACACCTAGGACATGAACAATCCTACAAACGTTTTCACTTCATATCGTGACTATTCTGTAAAAGCGGGTTATTTACTTATTTAACACTTAGTCAAATGTCATTCACCTATTTTATCAAACCGCTACTATGTTTAGAACACCCGCAAAATACCTTCACCAACAACTTGTTTGATGTAGATATAGATTATACAATGTCACCTCACTCCCGCGTTGATAAGACCAGACCCACTCGTGAACACGATCCCGACACATTACCGACTGATGATAAAATGTCGCGCCATATCCTCATTGAGTTGTGACGTCGAACGATGGTGAATGAACAGGGAGCTGGCGTATCGCTTCAATTGGGATGCCTTCCAATATTTCTGGTTGTATCAACGTGAAAGTATTGACACGGAAAAAGGTGATATATTTGTGTGAACTAACATATTGATGTAGCTTATTGAAGTTATTACTCCTGCACCTTGTTACTAATTGGAAGATTATACAACACGTAGTTCGGAAGTAGGTATTGACAATGTATGCCAACGCTTTGATGTTATTGATTGATTGAACTGAGATGCTGAACCTCGCGTAGCAGTAATTAATAGTATACGTAGGATTTGTTACTGTAAGAATGTAGTATGTTGTCGACGGTAAGCGTGAAGCAATCAATCTTAATATTATTCCCTTTGTTGGTCGACGATTAGGTTTTGGGATGATGTAAGTTATCGAATACGTATCTTAGTTCAATCGATATTTCAGCGAAAGAGTGAAGTGTATTTATAGCGTTGCCGATTCTATCGCGTCATTAATTGAAGCACTATAAGTTCGCTCGTAAATGCTGTTAGACTTATGATGGCAAACCTTGGGTACATTCATTTTCGTAACTTTCGATTAATTATCTCGTGGATTACAGAAAAGATTGCTTGACTCAATTCACTCTTCAGTGTCATTTCCATTCACGTGTCACGCTTATTTGCTACCGAAACAACTACACAAATGCACTTTAAAGTTGAATTGTTATTTCTGTAATACGTGTACTTATGTCGTGTCACGTGCACACCTGCGCTCTCCGACGGATGTTCCAAGTATTTACATCTGATTATACTGCATGCTCACTGCAGACAGAAAAAAATATGTAGTATAAACAGTAGCAATACGCTTGTTATCATAGCGTCTTATAAGGCACTGGTTTATCGTTCAATCATATGGGTTATTTGGATTGCTCTTAGCGTGTTTGTCTCGATCGATTTTAAATATTACTACATTGTTATATTATGATGATAAGTTATTCAATGAACAAATAATAATAAAATGTTATAAAATTGTACTAAAATCAATGTAACAACGTTTTTCATACGTGATGGAATTAAATTTTCAAGAATTTTGTTGGTACTATCAAAAGTGTAGTCCTTAGTACGAGTAATTTACTGACGTCTTTTTTATCTATGGTGCCGTGTCAGATGCGTGCACTAGTTGGTATGGACGATGCAATGATGTCTCGCATTCCGAAGTCAGTGACCGTTCATAAATGATACTTTTAAAAAGGTCCATTATCTTTGAAGTGATAATGACGCTTCATTAAATACAGAACTCAAAGAAGTATTTAAAAGTTACGAGTCTTGTGCATATAGATATCTAAAGAACTTGATTGTTAGTTTGGCATTTCATATAGAATCGATTGACTATTCATTAGTCTTTTAAATATTAGCAATATAGACGAAAAAACTTTCAGTGACCTTTTTGGAGTAAGCCACAAAGTTATTTAGCGGATCCCTTAAGAGTGTGTGCAATTTGTAAAATGTCATGAATGATATATCACACACCAAGGAAATGCAATAAGTAGGTGGCATTTTGCCAAGACGTTGTATAATTGCTTATAATATGTACATTCCACTTCCTCTTACCTTGTCCAGCTAGCTTGAACACCGCACCGACTGTGATTCTCGTCCTACTAGACATAAGGTCTGCAATGTTTGCAACTTGTGCACAGTCATGTCATTGACGTTGCTAAATTGAGAAGGCATTTTACTATGGACAATGGGTGATGGCATTGAACCTCGTGATTAACTATTAACTAGCGGCTATTTCTACTCGTTTTACAAAAAGTACCTAAGACTTTTTTAAACTACACAGTCTAATTTTTTTGTGATATGACAGTTTGGGTTGATTAGTTTTATTATTAGACCTTCGTTGTTTCCTTTTTCTTAAAGTAGCGTTTTATTGATCTGTTGCACGGACAACATTTTTTTTGTGTTGCATGTCTTGAATGTGAAATTCTAGAATTGCAAATTACAAGAAGTTCTCGTTCCCTAAACGTTTTTTATAAATTATTGGAATATAAAAGTAATATATTTTTTATTATTCACGTGCCATTAGGTTTAATATGCTCATTGCTATTTAAAACAACGCGATGCGTCACAGTCATAGCCTCCCGTCGTCACTTCGCTTCACCCTCCAATCCAACGTCGTTATTCTTTTCATCACTCCAACCCCGACTCTTTTCATTTTGCAAATATACGTGATCTTTGTCTGTAATATCCTTTTAATCTTTGCATCCATTCTGAATCACAAGGGTTGAGGACTTGAGCGACTCTTTGTTAGTATTATATTACCGACTTTGTAGAATTTCCCATCTGGGTTTTTTGTTACATCGCTTTCCGAGATTTCGATCTCGTGTAACTTTTACGAAGAATCTCTTTTTGACGCGTTTATCTGCTTTTAATGAGACGACATTATTCTGCCATGAAGAGTACCATTGACTTTATCGTCTTTTTGATTAGTAAAGTTTGTTTGGAATTAACTTTAATGATATTTTAGGTTTTCATTCTTTTATGACGAGAAATTCTGCAGCTTTGACATATTTAACTTTTCATTACTGTAGTTAAAGCAAACTTTGACAGTTACGGTTGAAAGCGGTTTATGGTTTCGTTAATGTTCGAAAACTATCACCGAAATATGCCCCGAAGCAGACCCGTCTCGTTGTGTCTATCGGAAAATGCTGTCGGTGTGGTGCGTCTGGTATCTAGCCGTCTGTCATAATACACCCCAGACCTTCAAATGATGTGGACACAATACTGTGGAAAGTTGCGCCCCTCTGTGCTTCGTTTAGTTCATTCCATTTCTAGCGAGGGATATTGATGTTTCTACGAAGTTTATGTTCGAGCATTCCACGTGTTCGGTTTGTTTTGATTGTTTGAACTGTTGCACCGTTTGGTATTTTTCTGTTATGGTTTATTACAGTACTATTTTCGAACGAGTAGGAATATGACGAAGACAGATCATTTTACTTGAATCATATTGTGAATATAGCAAAGCTTTTCCATATACCTGTACGAGTAAACGCTCCTCTATTGAAGCAAGTGTAGAGAGAGCTCTATGAATACAAACGCCAAGTATTGTGCGACCGCTTTTGTCGATAGTCAATGTCAACATGGACGCAAGGGTGACGTCGCGAGGAAAACCACCCTCGCTCGTTGGAAATGAAGATCTAGTTAGGATTCAAATCACTGAAAAGTACTTGAGACTAGTGGACTCTCGCAACTTTGCCTGCGTAGACTTAAAAATGCATTTTACCGTAGAGATTTTATCGCAATAAGAAGTATTCTAAATGTTCATGCTATGACTACTCATAGAATAGTCGTATAGTTACTAAGGTGACTAACCTATTTTCATAGAATAGACGTATAGGTAGTTACTGAGGTACTCTAGTCTAGATATACGTAACTTAATCTCTTTAATTATTAGACTTTAATAAAAATATGGCAAAAAATGTCTATTTGTAAAAACTTTTCAAATTCTATAAACATAGAACACCATTTAATTTTCATGCAGGATCTTGCGATTCCTGCAGCAAATTAATGGTACTACAGGAATCTGTACACCATTTAATTTTCATGCAGGATCTTGCGATTCCTGCAGCAAATTAATGGTACTACAGGAATCTGTACACCATTTAATTTTCATGCAGGATCTTGCGATTCCTGCAGCAAATTAATGGTACTACAGGAATCTGTACACCATTTAATTTTCATGCAGGATCTTGCGATTCCTGCAGCAAATTAATGGTACTACAGGAATCTGTACACCATTTAATTTTCATGCAGGATCTTGCGATTACAATTGGTAGCATAGATTAAAAACGTCATTAAGAAAATTACAGCTTTTTGACGTTTCACTAAATGTTATGGAATATATTAAAGCGTCATGGCAGTTAAATGTGTACCGACAGGTATTTGATATGAATAGTGTCTTTTTGTCAAAATTACCTAATAATTTGAACTTTATGGTATCTTATATTAAAGCTAATGTAATTGTAGTCTCAACGAGAACACAATTTGAATAACAATCGCTTGTTTACGGAAAAACTCCGACTTTTGAAGGCGTGGTCACGAGAAAAAAGTTTACTGGTATTCTTAATATGTCCCTTTTTCTACCGTCTCTTGAAAAGGAAGATAAATTAGATTGTCTCGTTATATTCCCATATTTATTATCAAACGTCGTGTCGTTCCAGTTATAATGTCTGAGTTAGTTCCGTTCATTGAGTTTGTATAAACTCAACCTACACAGATGAGTACTAATTTTTAGAGTGTATTGTTTGGAAATTATACTATATAATGGGTTTAATTGGTTTAAATTCATAACTTTTTATGGACAATTAAATAAATTAAGTCGTAATAGTGATGATCATTTCTCGATGAACATAGATGTGAACCAAATCGGGACGTAGTTATTTATGATTTGACAACGCAAGTTAGAGTAAAACTCAAGCGTCATATATTTTTGTACTTATGGGAATAAATGGTTTCCGAACAATATAGAGGGGAATTTATTATTTATTCAAATGCACTAAGAGTTCAGTTCTTCGATATGAATCCAAAAGCCATTAGATACGGTTGAATGCTGTTCCCTCCGCCTTGATATTAGCACATAAATATTTATTTCGAGCGACCTACAGTCGTAAGACCAAGTAAGTGTACTCCCGATACGAAGCACCGAATCTTGCCCAAGGCTTGGAAATTGAGTTATCGATGTTTTCGTTACCCTAATTTTATCATTGTATTGTTTACTAACACTTATTTTCACGAGCTTTTGTTCGCTTCGTTTATTATCAAATCTGTTTTGTTTTGCTTTCTACTTTGCTACTCTTGAAATGAGCCTGTTTAGATTTTACTGCTACTTAAAGTTTGATACCATCATAAAATACCAACTTATTAGTTATATTTAACTAGTACTGTTCACGACTTTGAAAACACCCATGAACATGTTACACAAAAATGACTAACTTATATTGTTTATGGTATCAACAGCACCTATTTACATTTGCACTACGAAAACCGCCGCTATTACGAGCGACGTAAGGGTGCTCTCAAGGTCAAAGTGTAAAGCCGTAGCTGCTGTTGACTGTACCTAACCTAAATGAACCATTTGAACATAACATCTCGATTCTCGTAGTTTTCTTTGTAAAAAAGGTTTTAATTTCCTGTGACTACGAGTGTTCAGTATACATTTGTCTGATGCCAGCTTTCTATAAATTGCAATCTTCATTGATTAAATTCAGGTTCTTACTGGTTCTATTTCATCATTTAGCTTTTAGCATTGCTTTCTTCAGAGTCTATGATTGATTCCTACGAAGTGTGTGTTGTGTACACTTTCACCGACTCTCTCTGCATATCGGTCAAAGTATTATGCAGTTTGCGTATGCGTGAGTCATAAACGCGGCCTGTTTCTACTCCGGTTTTCATGCCCATTGATACCCTATCAGTAACCTCCTTTCACCTCTTACACATAGCTATTATGATTTCAATATTATTATGGTTATCAATATCTACTTATAGATTTGGATGTGGTACACTTGTATCTTAATGTCTGTTGTGTTACTACATACAAAACTTGGTCCGAAGATAGTCTTAATCAAAACTGAAGCTTTCAATTAGCTAATAAAAAAACAGATAATGCATTAATTTTTAACGAGGTCTAGCTTTAGACCAATTTTTTGTAGCGTTTTATAGCACCATTATCATGTATTTCAGTTTAACTGCCAAAAGTAGAGCAGTGTTTTCTTATACTTGTTCAACATGCAATTTTAATTATGTTGAATCTAGATTTTTATTTCATAATTCATTGGAATGGTCGACTTCTGTAATAGTTTTCAGATGTTATTTACTACCTGTGTTTAGAATGACTAGTATTTTTCTTAATAGAGATTCTTGTAACAGTTACAATAACAGCATTGTTATTAACGTTACTTTATGATTCAGTTAAGTGCGTCTATGTTGAAGACTTCATTTTAAATTGCTTTTGTTTAATCCTACAAAAAGAATCGCGATTAAAACCTTTAAAATACCATTATTTTGCTCCACAGAATTTCCATAAACCGTAGCTATATTTATATATCTCGAACAATTCCGTTGACGCAACCTCTGAAACTTATCCTTTTGTTTAACAAAATTCCATAACCGTATACTAAATGAGGAATCCTCCAGGTATTCCTTTGTGCCCTCAAAGGTACCGGAGCGTGCTCTGGCGTCTAGCGTGATCTTCGCCCTTATTATTTCATCCACAAGTTTGGTAATACACTTCACTCTATTGTTCAGTGCAGAAGTTAGGCTTATCGCGATAATTAGTTTACCGGTTCGGGATTTCTTCCTATTGTTAAATTTTGATTTCTAATGTCAAATTGGCAGTTTTCTAATCAGGATTTGTGTAATGGTTTTTTTCCCCTCTCTGTTTCTCACACTTTCTAAAACAGCCCTTTTTTTCTAAAATTTGATTGGCTGGTAGTTTTGTTTCTGTATGAATCTGTTTATACATGTGTTATGAAAACAAGAATGTTATATTAGACGTTATTAAATATAAATTTAAGTGATAAATTACGTTATTATATTAGACATGACGCGTTTACCGCGAACCTGCATTAATGTGTGTAATTATTGTCAACGATAGGCTCATCTTGCTTAATTAACGGCACATATTTTGCTTAGTTTAAGTTCTACGTTCATCAAAGATTTTTTTTTATCAAATTCTCAACTCCGAATCCAGTTAATAATTCGACTTTGTAAAAACAACACGGTCACGGCCACCTGTTAAAAATCTGGACACGTTCCTTAAAAACTTTCACCGAAGAAAATCTTTGATGGTATTGATAAATTAGGAAAGTTAATAGTATTTGTAACTTTGAAAATATTTGATATTTCATTCCAAAGTATTTGACAGGAATAGTAATATTATTTATGGGTCTGTCTGAATTCAGAGATGACGAAGTTCGGAGATGAAACTGCTGGACGTGACAACGCTGAATCCGTCCCGAAATGTTCATCTAATTACATCAATTGTCTGCGATGACTTCATTGAAACATTGACCTTTCGGATTATGTTGTGCCTCGCCCTCCGAGCTATGTACGCGTACGTCCTTATCACCGCCGCGGACGTACCTCGGTCTTGTGAATTGTTCGCTAATGTTGAATAAACGCAGACGATTCTCCGGCTCAGTATCTCGCGAGACTTCGCGCCGTACGCACGCTCCTATCCTATCTACACCGTAACTGTTCCGTGTGTGATATACTTTATTGCGTATCGATGTCAATGATATGAGCTCCGATTACGCTTAACATTTTTCAACAGTATTATCAATTAACGACCGGTCCGACCGTTGCGGCAATCACGTGCGGTATCCAAAGCAAATGTAAGCAGTTCGCGGGTTCCACAGTGTTTACCGATTCCGCGTAGCGTGCGCGACAATGCCACGCCGGGAAGTGTGAAACCGTACTCACAAGGATTGCAGTGTTGTTACAGTAATGGCAGTGATTTAAGTTGTTTTTGCAATCTAAGACTTGGGGTCGGGGGAGTGAAGACGCGTGATCGCGGCGTCGGAATGTACGAGGTTTCGTGCGTGGCCGGCAACAAAGTTGATGCTGCTTACGCAGTCAAGAGCCTGTCAAACGTCGTACCACCAGGGATGGGGCACACGGTGTCCGTGCAGCGTCACCACGCGCACTCGCAGTCTTACAAGCATAAGCAGGAGCTGCCACCTCCGGTGAGCAAGCCTGATGCCATCAAGTCTCATGTTATGAGATTGCTGAAGAGGTCCAAAAGCCACACGCCAGCTACTAGAGCCGAAGAGAATCAAAGCGATCCGAGGAACTTTGAGCGAAGGACCGTCTTCGCTCGTCCTGTTACCGATGAGCAGAGGCGCCGACGGAATACGGAACGACGACGCAGTACCGATAAACGCGTGATGGTGACTATCGTTGATGGCCTGCCGGTGGTGGTTACGGGTCAGAACCAGCCCCCTGACCCACCGCAGCACCCGCCACCTGTCATACATCACCGACACTCCCACAGAGATAAGGTATGATTCGTATTTACAGTTTTAGAGGTATTTGACTCGTTCTATACTTCTTTTTTCATATTAATCGATAGTAAATTCCCCGAAGTTTGAAAGTGAATTGATGCGTAACGTTATATCGAAGTATTTACGTCTACCGTGTTAATTAAGAACTGGTTCTTACTCGAAGTAATGTAACTGGTTATTTTATTTTTAAATACCTCAGGATTGTTACGGGTCTGCAAGGTTTTGTCATTAATCATCATGCACAGTACGAATAATCTGTCCTTGCTTTGCGAGGAAATACTTACGAGAGTAGAATAACTCTTATGCGATTTTTATAAATGTACTTACAGAATATAATCAAATCTATATCTAGTTTAATAATAAAGCTAAATAATATGAATAACTCTTGCTATGAGCATGTTTTTGCACAGGAAGATTTTGGCCAGTTTGTTACAACACACGTGGTAGATAACTCAGTGATATGATATACCTTATGTTAAAAAAAATGGAATTTTTATCACTTTATCGTTTATCGTCTTAAATAAGTCATGCGGGTTGCGTTACGTCAAAATATGGTATTGTACAGACCACGACCGGTTTATTTAAGATGTATATTATTTATTAACATAAGTTAATAAATATAAATTTCATCACACTGATGATGTAAGTATAAAGCAACTGTACATACATCAATTTATGTTGCCTAAAATGTCAATATTATATATTTAAGAGGAAACACTAAGGGCGCAAGAATTTAAAAGAAGAAACACATACAAACATAGCCAAAGCTTAATTTAATTTTTCATGAAAAAAGGTAAAAAATTGTTTCTGTTTTTTTTTTTGAGAAAACAAGAGACTACTAAACGTTAATTTTATCTACTTTTCATGGAGTTTTCTCAGGTGTTTTTCCTCTTAATAGCTACATTAGCTACCAACATTCTTGAACCTATGTTGCACCAAATTATACTTTCGATTTTTTATCTATATTTAAGTTAACCCATTAAAACAACAATCGATTAGGCAAAACGAGCGTTCTAACGTATTACGTCAGAGTTTATCTTAATAACTTAAACGATTCTCTTTAACCCGATGAGAAGATGATATAACAATAAGTATGTTTAGATAAAATTCTTGGCCCTTGTTACCCGTTTAGTGTTAAATAAATTCTCAGTGTTATTCTCTAAACTTTGGAATTAAATATTAGACGTGGGTGGTTTGAAAAGTTTTAAAAGGCAAAATAGTCATTAAGGTGATTGAAAACTTAATTTGTATGTTTGTTAACTGTTTTAAAATATAATAATGTCAATGATATAGAGACAATTATAGTTTCTTTGTTAAGCTGTTTATCAAATTAATAGTCTCGTATTTTAATTAAATATAACAAATAAAACAACTTTTTACAAATTGAGCGCTGATTTTTAACTCATTTACATAAAGATTCTGGCTGCTGAAACTTCATGGAGAACTCAGGAGTTAGGAGATTAAAAGAAAACGTTAAAAAAGCGCAATTAACCAAAAATTTGTGTTAATGGATAATAATAGATAAAGTCCATGTGTTTCTGTTTTCTTTATAAAGTCTCTTTTATATTCTGTGCATTGTATTAGGTATCATCTAACCGAAGATCTCTCGATCTTACCCAAAAACGGCTAATATAGTTATCTACTTGTTCCAAAAGGTCCATTTAAAAATAGCTCGCGTCAGATTCATATTTTATAAGGACATAAATCATTTGAAGTGAAAGGGCCGGTGTTGAAAATTGCCGAAACGATTTTTCCCGAAACCGTTAAATGTGCTTTTTATGAGCTTCCGAGTATTGGACTTGACTCCGCAACGAGTTATTAAATGGGAATATTACACATTATACTGTCGCTACGATATTGTTTATTAATTATTGCTCGGTTAAATTTTTCTGGGTCGATTTTCTTTGTTTAAGATCTTAAATTTTTGCGCGCACTGTTAATTTAATATAACAACTTTTCCGTAGATGGCTATTCTTAAGAAATCACCGTTGAACTTTTTACTTTTGCCTATAACTCGTGAAAGTTTAATCTTTGCTGAAATCCATTCTTTCGTTAGTACCAGTTGGATTGTGACAGATTGTCGTATAGAAAAAGACATAATCATGCTTATTGTCATGATGATATATCTTAAAATGGGTAGCTAGGGACTGGAATGATTTTTTAATAGAATACTAACTTCCGCCCGCGGATTCACTCGCGTGGTTCCCGTTCCCGTGGCAATATCGGGCTAACCAAAAATCAAGTCGTTTGGTTGCTTTATCAGGGCTTGAAGGAAGGACGAACAAACACACTTTTGCATTTATAATATTTGTTAGGATTGAAACGGAAAAAAACACCACGCGGACGAATTCGCGGATGGCCTCGTAGAGTTCTATCAAACTCAGCTTAGTCATCCTAATCCTAATATTATAAATGCGAAAGTCTGTTTGTTTTTCCTTTCTTGACGCCGTAACTAAGCGACCAATCGACTTGATTTTTGCCAAAGAGTTAGTTGAAAGGGCGGAGAGTAACATAGGCTGCTTTTTATCCCGGTATTCCCACGGGCACAGGAACCACGCGGGTAAAAACGCGGGCGGAAGCTAGTAAGATATAGAGCTAGCGCAGACGAGGGATAACGGAGGACTTTTTGTCCGCGACACGTCTTTATTATTAACCAAATAAGATCAACTTAGACCGCGTATATCCGCGAAAAGTACGCGATAGTCCTCGTTATTTATTTTTATCCCGAAGGCGGAAGAAATCTCATCTTAATCAGTTCAGTAGTTTTTGCAGAAATTCATCCATCCAAACATCCTCATAAACTTTCGAACTTATAATATTAGGTAGCAGGAAAGGATAAGTGCAAAGTTACTAGTTAGATATACAGTGCCTACCACGCTGGAAAACCAATGCACTCCCCTGGGTTTTATTAGTAGGTACCTACCTACAGTCATAAAAACAAAAGTGTGTTTGTTTGTCGTTTCTTTACGCCGTAACTAAGCAACCAATCGACTTGATTTTTTGGCAAAGTGTTAGTTGAATGGGCGAAGAAAGAAAAGAAAAAAGCAGCTTACGCGCTTTTTTATTGTAACTTTTTGAAGTGCGTGTCATTTCATGGTTTTTCTTCGTTTCCCGAAGTTTTGACACCTTTTCTGTGCTCGAGATCATCGTGAAATCGAAAAAAGAGTTTTTTTTATTCAAATGACGTTAAACGGGGGGCAGTACGCACGAAAATTCAAGACGTGGTTATGAAATATCATGTTTTTTATGTTAACAAATCATTTAAATAAATACTAGGCAACTCCACATACATTGTTCTAACTATATAAGTATACTCTGATAAGTAGCATATCACTTTTGTTACATATATTAGAATCAATGAAGGTGTTACAAATGTATTAAAACATCTAGATACACAGAAACATTAAGCAAAAACACATTTTTTGTATGAGCAACTGGGAGAATCTTAGCCTTCATCATACCTGATGTTAAGTATTGATATGACTGAAGATGGAAGCGAGCCTCTCTCGGAATCCTCATACACTGAGAAACTGTGTATCTTATCTCTAACTGCCGGAACACAACAATGCTGAAAACTGTTCTGCTGTTCTGTTCTGTCATTTCTAAGAAATGATCAGGATGTAAAACTTTTTAAATGGAGTCGTCGCATCAAAAGGATCAAGCAAAGATTACTCAATTGAATTGGACTGAACTTTAAACATTAGCATCTCTCACCCCCAGTGCTTGACACTAATTTCCTTTTTTAGAACATCAAAGTTTATGAAGACTCTTATCGATAGCTTCTTTACAAAAGTCGATCAATTTAAGACTAAACGATATAAAGTCGATCGTTTTGAAGATCATGATAAAGGAAGATGTTCCTCTTATCGAGTTGTCAAGGGTCGCCATATTTCATTAAGTTCGAACAGGATATTACACAAGTTGGTCTCTCTTATATCCGTATGGACCGAGTTTATTATGATGCTCGAGGTCTAACAGTTTAGAGGACCCGAGAAGATCCTTTAGAAGATTAGAGCCACAACATGTTATGAATGTTTCGTGAAATGCAAAAAAATAATCACAATATTTAGAAAAGAAAAATAAACGCAACTCCGTTCCTTTTGAACATGATTTAAGGACTTATGATAAATTTTAAATAGAAAAATATTGGAAAAAATTAACTCGTCCACAAGGGAATTCCCAGAAGGAATGGATGAGTTATTTTTCCAATATTTTTCTATTTAAAATTTATCATATGTATAAAAATACACATATATAATAAACATTCAAAAATCATAAATGGTTTTATGGAATTACAAAATACTGTCGCATACTTTTACCGATTTTATATTCCATTTGTGCACCCCTCACACTATCGAGTACGAGTTTACTATTGGAGGCCGAAATTCTTTAGGCCGTTTAACACAAAAATCAGGAAACTATTAGCCATTCTATATTGATCGAATAAACAATCGAACAAAATAGATTTGCTTGAACGAATGAACGATATTTTTACATTTGATCGTGTGAACTTTTGGTCGAAATCATTTCAAACTTTGCTGTCGTTTGTCAATTAGACTCAAGAGCGAGAAACAATAGTTATCTGTCGCTCCACTAAATCTCATTTGGTCAATTGTTTTATTAGTCGATCAAGTAAAGAATGACCAATAGTTTCCTAGGTCTTTAGTTAGATGTCACAATAACTTTCAGCTTCCAATGTAACGTAAAAAAAGTAAGAGGTGCACAAAATGTGAATATAAACTCTTTTAAAGTATGAGACAATCGTTTGTTGTAATTCCTAAAGTTACTTTCGAAAAGAACGCCTATAGTTATCTCGGTCTTTTGTTAAATGGCCTAATGAATTTCGGCTTTCAGTGGTAGACTTTTCTCTTACTTCGTTAAAAGTTCTCAAATGTGAATGGCTTTTGTAACCTAGTTCCATGTTATATTTTGTATGGCTTTTTTGTTAAACACTAGCGATATTACTTTTAGGTGATAGCGTGACGAAATGTCGGACATTAGTTTTAGTGTTCAACTCGGGTTCATTTGAAGACAAAAAATAAAACGTAGATGGAAAGTGAAACTGACCGGTGCGGCTGGATGTTATAAAAATGAATTTGAATTTATTAATATTAAAACGTTTTAGACGGGTCCTGCTTGTAAATTTAATCCTCTCGAATGGTATTTTTGTGATTTGTTTCTTTTAAATACTTCTTACTATTACTCAGCATCACATTAGACTGGGGCTAACGGGCTATCGCGTAAAAAATATGGATATGGACATGGGCTTAATTTGACAGTTAAATGACCATATATGGCAATTTAAGCTTCAACTGTCAAATGAAACCCGTATCCATCCATAGCCATTTTTTACGCGCCGCTCGCCCCTGATGCAAGATAGCTCGATTGGAATCAACGAAGGTTTGACAACTAAGCAAACACAAAAAACAATTTCTATGAGAATCTGTAGTTCTGCTACTGCCCAATAGAGGCGCTGTACAGATTCTCTTACAAATTGTTTTCTGTTTACTATATACAGTAAACGAAAAAAAACTCTTGGTAGTGAGATGCAGGTTAATATGATGTCTACATTTCGTATTCGCTTCCATTTTAATGTTAATGTATGTGCAATCAGATCAAGAATTTAATATCAAAATAACTGATTGCGGACATTAAACCCGCCGTCCGCCGAACAATGCCTGCTTTGCACCATTAATTTTGTAATAATGCGGATGAGACGAGAACAAAACGCAACGTACGGGCCGTTCAAATATGAGTCCGAGTTAATTAGAATAATTGGAAAACAATTATCAGAAAAAGTGTGCCGGTTACTTACTTACTTTTCATTGCGATAACGTGTGGGTATGTATGTTCAGTGTTCACGTTATGTCTATATAACAAAACTAGAGGCCGGGCGCGGTTTCACCCGCGTGGTTCCCGTTCCCGTGGGAATTTTGGGATCATTTATAGCCTATGTTACTACTTGGGGTCTAAGGATTCTCTATACCAAATTTCGTCAAAATCGGTCCAGTAGTTTTTGAGTTTATTCGTTACATACAAAAATACAAATCTTTGCTCTTTATACTATTAGTATAGATATGTTTTAACCGTTACTGATAAATACAAGTATAACCTGTAATGTCTAGACCTAGACTTTTTAAGGTCGATATGTAACTGCATTTTTTTTTTTTATGAATGACGGTGAGATTCTTAGCCTTCATCATACCTCATGTTAAGTATTGATAAGGCTGAAGATGGAAGCGAGCCTCTCCAGGAATCCTCAGCCACTGAGGAACTGGCTATCTTATCTCAAACTGCCGGAACACAACAATGCTGAAATCATTGTTTTTATGGCGTCAGGCTTAGATAAGATGGTGGTAGCTAGCCAGGCAGGCTTACAACAAGTCCTACCACCAACTAAACCGAATCCAATATGCACCCCCGCTGGGAATCGAACTCGTGACCCCTGGGTCTGATACCGGTGGTTGTACCACTAGACCATAGAGACGGTTAAATGCTTACAAAAGTTTCCCATGTGACCGGAAGGACAATTTTCATTTCCTATCGAATCGATCATTACGAAGTGTCGACACCGAAATTCCGTTATTCGTAATAATGACAGTTTGAAATGTAGGTACATTCAAAAACCTTTTTTTTTTTCAGGTCAATGTTTACCAACATCATTATACTTATGATACATTTTTAAATGGAAAAACATAATTACTCCATGGCAATTCCGGTCAGATTTAATCTTTAATTAAACGTAGGTAAGTCCTCCGTAACGTAAAACCTTACGGAAATCCTCCTAGATTTATATGGCACGATAAATAACTGCTCTTTTGAGTTTCGGTCCACAGCACCGCCGTCGGTGGTCTGTAGGAAAACTATTTATCAGAACTGCAAACTGCAAGCAACCGCAAGTCCTCCGAGTTGAGGTTTGAATTCTAAACTTTATCGGGTCTGTTCGTGACTAGACAAAAACTCGGGTATTGAATGAAATGATTTCGGATTTTCTTAGTGCCTTTCCTGTCGCCTGCAATTTGGATCCCAAAATAATCAAGAATGCATCGTACATCTTATGTTTTGGCGCGCACTGTTCATTGAAATAAAACAACTTTTACGGATATAAACGCGCTATATTTCTACGAACTAAGTTGTAATTGTCCGTATTTTTAGGTTATTTAGGGGTTTTTTGATTTTCCCGACGTTTCGGCACCTTTACAGCTGCCGTGGTCACGGGATGACTGGCTACTTATAAGTCTACCCTCGAAAAGTTAATTTATTTTCGTTCGGATACGGTTAGACATTTACTATGGCACAAATTATTATTGATTTGATATTTTGATTTAAATGTTATTTTAATTCTTTATTATTAAGAAAAGAGAAAACTAAAGACTCTATTGGCAGTTCACAAATTGGGAGGACCTTCGACGGCAGTTGTAAAGGTGCCGAAACGTCGGGAAAATCAAAAAACCCCTAAAAACCTAAAAATACGGACAATTACAACTTAGTTCGTAGAAATATAGAGCGTTTGATATCCGTAAAAGTTGTTTTATTTTAATCAAGAATGCTTTCATTGCATGCAAATGAACATTACAAAGGAAGAAAATTAGACACATTATGAATACGTAGGATACAGATTTTGAATACCTACGTAAGATAAAAAAAAATTGACGATGCTATTTCTTCAACGTGGATTTAGGTTATCACGCGGACAGGATGCCCATCTCCAGGGTTCAAGTTATCTCCCTACCAAATTTCATTAAAATCGGTTGTTCACGCGTAAGAAAAGGTAACAGACAGGCAGTTACTTTCGCATTAATAACATAAGTAATAGTAATAATAAGTATGGATTTAAAGGGTAATATTAGAAAAGGTCAAACTTTACCAAGACCAAGTTAATCTTAAACCAATCATAAATATTTTTTAAGTACCTATTGTAATAGCTGTCAGCAAACCGTTAACTACTTTGTTTAACTGTATTAGGTTAATGATGCTTCTGTTATATTTGCCTAATACTACTTCGAATGCGCCACTTTTCTATACTAATCGAAAGTAAATACAGATTAGGTTTCTAGGAATAAAAGCATAACCCATAATATATTCGCAAAATCAAATTTCTTTGGAGATTTTCATAAGTGCTAAGAAATTTAGTTCCACTAAGAAGTTTCGGAACTTTATCCGTGAGAATAGTAAAAGCTTCTTGTATTTTTTCCGAATCCCGATCATTTTTCAACGAGAAACTGGTCTAAAAATATATTTTCCATTTCTCGATACCCGAGGGGAGGTGCTATGATATATTTATCGACACTATTGTTCACTTTGTGTCGCTTTGAAACTACCTGTTTCTGAATTTGTTATTCTACATTGGGGAATTAATGTTAAGAGCTAGCGCAGACGACGGATAACGGAGGACTTTTTGTCCGCGACACGTCTTTATTTAACCAAATAAGATTCAACTTAGATCGCCTATATCCATGAAAAGTATTTGTCCTCGTTATTTATTCAACTTCATGTTCTTAGTAATAAAGTCGTGTCGCGGACAAAAAGTCCTTCAATGTCCGTCGTCTGCGCAGGCCATAAATCTGCCATTCTGGACTGGTAGGAGAGAAAAATAAAGAATGGGAAAGCTGCTAGTTTTCCAGTGCAGATAGCACAGACGTATATCGCGATAGACGGTAAAAATGTACCTACGAGTACCTTGCGTGCCAAAAGTTTGAACCGCGGTCAAAGTTTTACGACGTAAGTCAGTCCGCTCGACACCATTGCCACGAAAACACGCGTCACTCAGAAACGAAAATGGTTAATTGTGCACTGCTTTCTTGCAAGAGCTCGTCAATAACATTTCCACATCACTAAATCTCGCTCGTGACGTCATGGTACCTATGTACGAAAGAATCGACACGCTAGGTGCTCACAGTTTGAAGCGCTCTTTTCGTCTATCTCGATATAGGTCTGTGGCAGATAGTAAAAAAAAACTCGCAAGTGGACAGGGCAAATTTGAAAACTAACGTAGGCAAGATGGGCTAGCAACCTGTCACTGTTGTTCCAGGACATCTTAAAGCCAACACAACCAATGTCAAAACAAATCTAGTGTCGTTGCGGTGAGGCTAAGAGATTGATGTTTATACATTTTTTTTAATGAACGACGGTGAGACTGTTTGTCAAGCTGCACATTCGATGCTCTCTCAACGCCGAAAGGGATGTTTGTAATATCTATTTCTACAATAGATAAATGTAGATACTAAACTTGAATTTGATTTAGAACTGCACAGTTTTACACATAACACATTATTCTATTCAATTGAGTAATCAAACAAGACCTTTGCAAGCTCGGCCCTTACCTAGTTTCAATTGTTCTTTGTTACGTAAGTTCTACTTATGTATAATATTAATCTATCATGCAGCGTAACCGAATAAGAAATAAAGTGTGAAAGGGACAAACGTATTTATTTTGGACTTCGGAGCGTGTGGTGGTGTTACACAATATGAGACGGGTTTGTATACAAATGTTAAAGCGAGCTAGTGTTGCTGTTCTATCGAAATGTGGGTGGATTTTCTCTTTTGTAATATTCAAATTTTCCACCAAAAGCACCAATTTTTTTATTTATAAAAAGTACTCTTTGGTAGGTACTGTCATGTACAGGATGATGTAGCTACTATCCCTAAAAGATGAATGGATGCAGGCAGCGTAGCTCCTTCCTTAGGGGAATCCTATGCTCAGCTTTAGGCGTAGTTCGATTGATGCTACTTATCATGTATCATCGATATCGAAATGATTTACGATATCGAAAACGATCGGCGACGACATAGTCGATTGATGTGTATGAGACAGAGCGTTAGTTTTCTGTACTGTTCGTTCAGTAGGTTCAGTAGGTCCATAGTAAATTGCTATATAAAATATGTTTTAACTGAGGAACCTTGGCCAGCCATGGTAGGATAAGTTCGAACTTTTTTGCGCTTTGGAGTCGGCGGATTTGTAAACATTTATTCTTCTCCGGATTTTTTCAATGCTTGATTTGTTGTCAAAGTGTAAATTATTGTCGTCGTTTCTTTTTCCATATCCGGAATCGGAAGATTTCGTTGATACTTTTACTACCTTAGGCAGACAGAATTCACTTCCTTCCAACTGCGACGATCCACTATATTTAATAAATGCATTAAACCAATACCATTGGTATAGATAGTTACCTGCAGACGTTAGTAATACAATTCCTCGAATTCGAACTCGGTGTGGTCTGCATCTACACGAGTATTCGTAAAACGATACGTAACTTACACGTCTTCAGTGCAATCCTTTCATATTGCAATATTTTTACTGCAATCATAATGATGACGTTTTTTTTCTTTGGGGAGATTACTTGACAGGATCATTTGCAAATTAAGTAAATGATCAAGCACCTAAAGACTAATTTGACGACCTGTTACTAAACCCGCCTTCTGCGCCAGAGGTCCCGGATTCGATCCCCGGACAAGACAACTATTTGTGTGCATGAACATGTCTATTTGTCTTGGTCTGGGTGTTTAATTTGTATATTATGTATGTATTTACAAAAAAAAGTACTTATATAAGTATGTTTATCCGTTATCTAGTATCCATAACACAAGTTCTTCATGAAAATTAATGTGGGCGAGATAATTCGTGTAAAAAAAAATATAAAAAATAAAAAATTACAAGATTCCACAGATAAAGATAATGATGTCGAGATAAAGATGTTACATCGATGTTGGTAGATACAATTAATTAATTGATTGATATATCTCACAGTTTTGCAATTTTAAAAAAGGAGGGAGGAGGACAACTTTTCCAGTAAAAAATATATTATAAGACATTTGTAAGGCATATTTGAAGACAAGTGTTTCCTTTTATTTCCTTTTGTTTCATCCACTCTCTGGTGCTGACCACTTTTCACAGTCATGGTCATGGTCTTTCCTTAAAATGTATATTCTTCTTCTTTTCCAATACCTACCATTACTGCGACACATTTCTTCAGATACTTACTTCAATACGTGGTAGTCACCATCCAAACAAGTTTTAGTAAGTCGATACGTCGCATCACTAGTGCAGTTGTCGGTTCGCCACGTGCGCTCCAGCGGGGTTATTACTTATATTTGTAACAGCAATGCGACAGCAAAAATTGCGCGATAATTGCTTTCCGTTCTGTTGCAAAGATAGGTAAAAGCACGCGGATCTATTTTTGAAGCCCGATGCTCTGATTGGTATTGTGTTGTGCAGATGGGACGAAGAAACATTGCGTAAATAAAGGAATTCTATCTTCTCTAATACCATTACTGTGACATATTCTTTTAGGCTTGTCATGCTTTTTCTTCGATCTTACCTACAAGTATTAGGATGTCGATACGTAGGTACGTAGTCCTTCACATCACTAGTGCAGTAGCTAGGACGCGCCACTCTTGTCGGGTCGGCTCGTGTGTTCCGGGTCTATTTTTGTGGCCCGATGCTCTGATTGGTATTGTACAGGTGGGACGAAGAAACATTGGGAAAAGGACGGAATGGGAACAATGTGTAAAGTGGATAGATACATAAGTAACCAGGCCAGTCTTTTTTACTTAGTGTAAATACTGTTTTAGGATACCAATCTTGACAGTCTAACGCCCGAAATTAATAACCTATCTGTAGATATGAATTGGGATATCTGAGATTGTTGCATAGTATACTGGGTTCGTTGCTTAGCAACCGTCGTTATTTTGGTTAGCTAGCTTACAAGAGTTTTTAAGTGAAGAAGGGTTACTGTGACGGGATCGCATTGATATCTAGATTGAATGTCAATAATTATTAGAGCTAGCGCAGACGACGGATAACGGAGGACTTTTTGTCCGCGACACGTCTTTATTGTTAACCAAATAAGATTCAACTTAGACCGCATATATCCCCGAAAAGTACGCGATAGTCCTCGTTATTTATTCAACTTTATGTTCTTAGTAATAAGGTCGTGTCGCGGACAAAAAGTCCTTCAATGTCCGTCGTCTGCGCAGGCCATTACTGATATTCGGCGGCGCTACAGTCGATTTCTAGAGTAGGTACAAAATTACTTTTTTTACTAATTTCAAGTATAAATTTTTCGTCTAATTACTTATTATATAGTCATAACTACTGACTTTTGACTTTAATTCAATCTCGATCTCAATGCGATCGCGTCAAGATTAAGAGGGACAGATCAAAATCACAATTTCCTGTCTACATGGTAAGATTTTTTTAAATTAAATTATTTTTTGTTGTTTTTATGTAGCTTAGTTATATTTCATTTTACGTCAGGAAAAATAATTTTCTTTCTGTTGTGAACAGTAGATGAGGATTAACGCCAGAAGCGCGATTTAACCTTCAGCTTTATAATAAAAAGTCAAATGTGACTTGTTTTTACTAAAAGTTAAAGTTATAATTAACTGATTACAGATAAGAATAAGTGACTATACTTCAGCCATCTTAGGGAAAGAATGTTTATACATTTTTTATTATATGTTTTAGAATTATGGACACTACATTAACCTTTCAGACCCCGGATTATGAGAAACAATAGATATTCTTTTGTTCTCTGGACACCGGTGTCTCGTTTGGGTTTGATGAATTAATAGCTTACTTATATTGTTGATAGATAAATGTCTTTAGTATAACGTATTTGTGGAACAATTACGAAAAGTGCTCAAATGTTTGTTTAAAAACATTATTTCCGTAAGATGGCTGGAGTATAGGTTAGGTTTTAGATAGTACCTACCTACAGTCATAAAGAACAAATGTAACATTAAACTAATCGTAATTATGGACACGACACATACATACCTAGCCGGTCGACGACACTAAACAAGATGCCGTCATAATCATAAAGCTATGTTAAACAGAATTAAAGTTAACCAACCGTCATGTCATAATCATAACATAATAAAATGATTGTGTCTTTACACTTGAAGCATCGGTTGATTTTTTTACCGACTTCAAAAAAAGGAGGAGGTTCTCAATTCGACGGTTTGTTTTTTATTTATCTAGTTACGGGACAACTAAAATATATGTACAGTCTCGAGCAATGACATGTGTACACTTCACAACCTTATCGCATTGAGGCACACGGAAACAAAGATCTCTGTGTCCACAAATGTCATTCATTGTGGTTGGTGGTAGGACTTGTTGTAAGTCCGCCTGGCTAGCTACCACCATCTTATCTAAGTCTGACGCCATAACAACAATGTTTTCAGCATTGTTGTCTTCCGGCAGTTATAAAGATTAGATCGCCAGATCCTCAGCGATTGAGAATTCCGGGAGAGGCTCGCTTCCATCTTCAGCCTAATCAATTCTTAACATCAGGTATGATGAAGGCTAAGAGCTTCCCCGTCCCTCATAAAAACAATATTGTAATGTGACAAGGTTGCTTAGTGTACTCTGTTATTGCACGTGACTGTACGTTAATTTCATTGCAGTTATGAATCATTATTTCCCCTTTCTAGCCTGAAGTTTCTAGCAGTGACGATGAGTAGGATGATAAATAAAATAACTTACAAACACGTATAGACAAAACACATTTTACGAATAAAATAAGCAAATATAAAAAAACAAAGCGGTTTCACCCGCGTGGTTCCCGCTCCCGTGGGAATATCGGGATAAAAAGTCACCTATGATTTAATTCAGGGCTATTTTCTATCTGTGTACCAAATTTCATCCAACGTGGTACAGTTGTTTTTGCATGAAAGAGTTACAAACTGACGTTCTTTCACATTTATAAAATAGTAGGATAACACGAATACGACAAATTTGTTGATAAACCACAATCTTCGCCAGGCAGAATAGAAAATTAAACGGAGAAAAAAGTCCCATATTTTCACTAGCACGGTTTTTTACGAGTTTTCAGGTAAATATTTATATCAGAGCGACCGTCAGAGCGACATGAGACAAGTTGCTTTTTTAAAGCATAATATTTTCTTGTTTAATATTTATCAAATATTTACAGTAGAAAAAGCATATCAGTTTCAATATGTTTTGAAACCTTAAAGCGTGTGTAATTAGAGCTCTTTTCTTATTGCATCTGAAAAACCTGATGTGCTGGTTGATGTCTGTACATAACTTATCATATATATCTTCTTAAATTTTAGAGCGCGATGTTCATTGAATAAAACAACTATTTTTTTTTTTTGCTTTCGTTCTTCTTATCGTATCAACAGTAGATGCTCAAATTATGTTTCGCCAGTACCGTGCTACTTCCACGGCTTACCTCACTAAGGTCGCGTTGGGTGGGTTGGAGATTATTGCAGGAGAGCATGGATTCCCTGACATTTCGACACTTACAGGAGCCGTGGTCACGGTTGACCAAAAAACCATTAAATTTCACGGAGATCTCAAGTCTTGTAAATAAATAGTGCGCTAAATATCCGGAAAAGTTGTTCAATTCTATATCTATCGTTATCAGAGCTCTGAACTTGAGACTCGGTTATCTCGGAATGTAACGTTCAACGCGATGTTACGGGTTTTACATTATTTGTGTTTAGACGCCAGTTTGTCGCCGTAACGTGACGTGAACGTAATTTTTTTAAGACAAATACCCGGTTTCGTCATCCTACTAATATTATAAATCCGAAAGTATGTCAGTTTGTTTGTATGTCACTCTTTCACGCCAAAACTACTAAACGGATTTTGATAAAATTAGGTATGTAGGGACCTCAAGTGGTGGATTAACATATGGCTAATTTTTATCCCAATTTTCCCACGGAAACGGGAACCACGCAGGTGAAACCGCGGGCGACGCTAGCGATCTTATAAAGTATAATAACTGTTTACAGTTATTTGATTCTATTGTTTTTTATTTCTCCTGATTTCTAAGTTTGGCCGTTCAAAAACATGACGAAGGTGCAGATTGCGATGCATGAATGATTTTTTTTATTGGGTTATTTATTATAAACACGCCATCAGAGTTAATTCGTCATCAGAAAAACGGCAAAAAATTGTGTGTAAATTCGCCACATTTTTAGAATAAATGTCTTTTGTGACCTGTGACAAATTTGCACATAAATTTCATAGTAGTGGCGAAATAACTTTCAATGTATGGGATTTTTTTTACATAAACCCTATGGCCATCACAGAAGATTTTCATATTTTCATACACACAGGTATACTTGCTCACGGCACAGGACAACCAGACAAAACAAGAATTCGATACCGAAGAATACAAACAGAATTCTAAATAACAAAAAAATGTATACACATTACTTAAATATGTTTACCTAATGATATTCTTTATATATTTACTTTAATTTACAAAAAAATATTTAATGGGATAGCCTGGTGATGCCAATCAGGCAACTTTTCACTACAATAATTTTAAAGTTTATCCTATATAAACTGTTTTTACCCTCAGCAGGGCTAGCATGGGCTGGGGATAAAACTTTTGTCCACCGGTTATTTCCACTGACAAGGGATAAAATTATTTTATCCACCTGCCAAAGCACGGCAACAGGGGGAAAGAGAATTATATCACTTTTTGACATTAGACGTGGATACTCACCCCACGCTTAGAGCATGGCGACTAGTGGACGATAAAAATGACAGATATTTTGACATAACAAAGGGAAAAATTTATCCTCGTCTTTAGATGGTGGGTTTAAGTATATCTCTTGAAAAAAATATAATTATTTGTAATAAAAAAAATGTCTCGTGCTTACTGGAGCTTAGTGTTGTCGTCGGAAAGGGAAAAAATCGAGCGAAAAATACACCGGCGTTCGATTCGCGATTCGAGCAATCCGTTCGAATTACCCGACACAGAATTCCGCCGGATTTTTCGAATGCACAAGGATTGCGTCCATTATTTGTGCCAAGAACTTTATCAGGCTTTGAAACCATCGAATACAGCAGATGGACTACCAGTGCACATCAAAGTAAGCACCTTCACTTAATCGTATCGTGTATTGACCATAAGTAGCAGCTAATACACCTTATTATCTACATTTATACTTATTTGTATTTTAGGTACTCACATCCATCAGAATACTGGCTGATGGTGGCTACCAAAGAGGTACGGGTCAAGACCATGGGCTAGCAATTGCTCAAACAACTGTCAGCAAGTACCTGACCCAAGTTTCTGAGGCCATCATTAGAATGTGAGCAGCAGCAGCAATGTTTGATTCACCTCAAGTGAAAAAGAACATATTCTCAATGCTTTTTAGGGTTCCCTAGGCAAATGGCAAAAAACGGTTTCGTCATGTCTGTCTGTCTGTCCGTCCGTATGTCACAGTCACTTTTTTACGAAACTATAAGAACTATACTGTTGAAACTTGTTAAGTAGATGTATTCTGTAAACCGCATTAAGATTTTCACACAAAAGTAGAACAAAAAACGATAAATTTTGGGGTTCTCCATACTTAGAACTGAAACAATTTTTTTTCATCAAACCCATACGTATGGGGTATATATGGATAGGTCTTCAAAAATGATATTGGAATATCTAAAATCATTTTTTTTTCTAAACTGAATAGCTTGCGCGAGAGACACTTCCAAAGTGGTAAAATGAGTGTCGTCGTCCCGTCCCCCCTGTAACTTCTAAAATAAGAGAATGATAAAACTAAAAAAAATATATGATGTGCATTGCCATGTAAACTTCCACCAAAAATTGGTTTGAGCGAGATCTAGTAAGTAGTTTTTTTTAATACGTCATAATTTAAATTCTAGACTGATGCCTAAGTGGATAGCTTTCCCAGCAACAGAGCAAGCCAGGCAAAGGGTGTCCACGGGATTCTGTGAGAAGCATGGTTTGCCTGATGTTCTAGGAGCTGTAGACTGCACCCATGTCGATATATTTCCTCCACCATTCCCGACTGGAGTCCAATATAAAAACAGGAAAGGGCGAACTACAATAAATGTGCAATTGGTAAGCACAAACAGAATTTACTTTATTATCCAATATAAAACTTTGTTATTATAGTAAAGTATTGTAACAGGTTGTGGATGTCGACTGCCGCATCATCAACATTAATGCGAGATACCCAGGGCGAGTCCATGACCAGTTCATATTCAACAACTCTAAATTAAAAGCTGAAATGAAGCGCCTATACGACAATGGAATCGGGCAATACTATCTCTTAGGTATGTTTGTTTTATTTTCTTGTTACTTAAAACTTTTGCAATAGTAGTATGAATAGTGAACTAGTATCTAATAAATAAATAACACTATGTGATTTAAAAATAATATTTATTATGAACTAAATTATTTACAAAATTTTCGTTCTGTTTATCTTCGCGTAAATCTGAAAAGTGAAAATAAAAATTACTATATTATATTTGACACATAACTAGAAACTTTATATTTTACAGGGGATTCAGGCTATGCATTAGAGCCTTGGCTCATGACTCCAGACTTAGAAGCCACTCCAAACAGTCCTGCAGAAAAATACTCAAACTGGCATTGTCAAGTGCGGAACTGTGTGGAGAGAACAAATGGGTACCTTAAGGGTACATTCCGATGTCTGGGCATTGATAGGGTGCTGCATTACAGCCCGGAGAAAGCTTCTCAGCTTATATATGCTTGTGCAACATTATATAATATCATGCTTCACTATCGGTGAGTTATATATTTAGTTACTTAAGTTTATTTAACAACCAGACATAGAATCTGTTTTTAAGAGGTAATTTAATTTGTGTATTTCAGAATTCCTATGGAACCCATGGAGAATTCTGAGGTGACTAATGAAGAAAGGCATGAATCACCTGTGCCTCATCACACCAGACTTTTAACAGTTGCAAGACAAAAAAGAGAAATTTTAATAAACACTTATTTTAATTGAAATATATTTTGATAATTATTACCTTTTCAGTCTCTTTAATTTATTTGCGCGAGCAAGGTGCGCATTTTGCTCACATAGCAATACATTTTGCTCGCGCAGTATATTGTTTCGCTCTTTTAGGCTATTATCAATGCTCTGAAAGATATTGACAACAATAAAATCACCACACAATTATTTTAATATAGTGACCATGCAATTAGTATTGATAGATGAGAAAGCATTGTTACTTGTAGGATAGAATTGTTTTCAGCTTGTAATCGCTGAAAACACTTATCAGCCCGTTCCTTGACCTTCTCCTTCTTCTTGCTGGTAGAAGGAGTTGGTGGAATATTTTCCACCTCATCAGCAAAGAAGGTGGGGGGAGGGAGGCTTAAGCCACTTAAATTGAAATTTTCCATTTCCTCTATTTCAATTAATACCTGTTATATACAAACGAAACATTAGCTTGACAGGCTTGCACGCATGCAAAATACACTAGATGCACACACATTTTATACAATTATCTTAATTAGTACACACATCGGCAACACCTATCACTGACTCCTCAGGCCCAATGCCGGTGGAGCAGTCATGTCCAATAATATTTAGCACTTTTGTGCTGGTTTCCGAGACACTCGGCACAGGCTGAGCATTGCCAGTGGCATTGAGTCCCCTTGACGCAGCTGCATTTTCAGCACGGGCACCCTTTTTAATGTCCTTCCAAGTCTGCAAGCATAATTATATATATGTTAGTATCTACCTACTTCTTTTATACCAGTGTTATAACTGTGTATTCAGTACTTACTTGCTTCCACTGGTCGACAGACCTATCTGGACCATGTTCTTTTAAAATTTGTTTTAAACCTAGCCACTGGGTTTCCGCCCTTTTGACTCCCAAGGGTCCTGTAAATTCCCCAGTGGCTAGGTGGTTGTGAGTCGACATAAAGTCGACCAACACACCAATTTGTTTTTTGTTGCTTCTGGATCTGATATAACAGAAAAAAAAAATAGTCGATAGAATATTCAATTATTCAATAGTAAAAACACAAAAATAAATAAGTACTTACTTTTTAGCACTCATTATAATAATATGTATTACACAAAAGATTTTGGTAATAAATTATTATTTGGTTTGACGTTATTTACTCAGACATTGACAACAAAACCAAATAAATATCCAGCAAAGATCACACACATCTATTGACAGATGTAATAAAACGAAAAAAGAACTTCGGTTTACGATGATATTCTCGGCTATTTTGTAATTGAATAAAAGTTTTCTTATAATGGCAATAATTTCGGGGACAAGCGTTTCCCCTGTTTTCTCCACCGTGAATAGTTTATCCACCCATGTCGCCATGCTCGGAGGGTGGACAAAAATGACAGAGGGGAATAGTATTTTGTCCTCTCCCCGTGGATAAAATGTCTCCGGCCATGCTAGCCCTGTCAGAATGAATACAGTGCTATAATCCAAATCTGTGAGTCATTTAGTGTTTTTGTGATTTTACTTCAAGGTCAGCTATTTTGCTTGTTCCTTTAATCTAAAATGAAATCCGTTGAAGGGATCCGTTCTCTGTTACCCTGTTAGTATAAAAACATTATTTTCACCTCACACGCTCGGAAAAGGAGGTTTACGCTACGCTCGTGGTTCAATCCTAGAATCCTTCACTTGCTCAGCTTTCAATAGAGGTAACTCGCCGCTAATAACCAACTTTCCAGCCTTGCATAACAAATAACTATTTAAGCCTGCCTTTTGTTTTCGAATCCGAAAGACAGTTTTATTGAGAAGTCAATTAAAGTCCGGTGTTCAGTTTCTCTTCTATTTTTGTGGATAAAAGATCGTAGTCGAGTCGGCATGAAAATCGCTGACTGGACTATTTATTGTTAGTTCCTATCGACTCTTGTATTAGCCGATTGGAAGTAAAAGAATAGCTCTGACCTTTATCTTTATCGGCATTAAGGGTGCTAAGTTCTTTACAATTCATTTTGATAGTTTTTTTAACTATCTAAATGAATTGTAAATTAACTGAATTACCCATATGTTTTTGATGAAAATGTAGGTAATTAATCAGTTCAGTTTTAATCCGATTTCGCTTTTTTTGTTGGTTTTTTAAAATAAAAATAGATTACGGTTTAGTCTTATAAAGTTTTTTTAATGTGAAACTAGCTTCCGCCCGTAGATTCACCCGCGTGGTTCCCGTTCCCGTGGGAAAATCGGGATAAAATGAAGCGTATATTACTCTCCGTCACTTCAACGTAACTCTTTGCCATAAGTCAAGTCGATTGATTCCTCAGTTAGGGCGTAAAGGAAGAACAAGCAAACACACCTTCGCATTTATATTATTAGTTAGGATATGACAAAAAACATTACAAAGTTTAGCAAACCATTGCTTTGCGTACCCGTAGCGCCACCTAGCGGGGAGTAGACGCAACCTTTTAGTTCAGCAACACGCCGCTAGGTTCCGTTACCTGTCTTCTTCAGTTCCATTTGATTAGCTAAATGGAACTTGTTTATTTTCTGTTGTTGTTTACTAAAAGTATATTGTTACATGATTAATCACAATAACGTTATGTCAAGGACACCTAATAAAGGTTGTATAAATGGTGTTGTAAAAGGTCTGGACTAATAAAACATTTTGCATTCAACGAAAAAGAAACTATAAGTTCCATATTTGCTTCCTTATACTAGAGTTTTTGAAAGTGTTTTTTTTTCTGAACTCTTACAACAATTAATTGTTCCTAGGGTTAATTATAAATTTTACGCAGTCGGCGGCTCCGGTCGTCGAGTCGGCCTAAGATTTACGAGGCAGCTGATTAATTTGTGAAGATATATTACAATTTCCTCACAGGCTTTATAAATAATAGCCTGGAAACGAGGTCGAATGGTTATAGTAATATATTATAAAGATCATTAAATATGAGACTAAGAAAGTACCTAGGAACTTACATCTGGGAAGTGAAATTAAGCTTCAAGAAATTTGCACTACGTTTTTATATTCTTATATTTTAGGTAAATTTAGGCTGTCTAGGAATAAGGGAAATAAAAACCTACCTAATTGAAACCAAAACCTACACAAATTTTACGATTATAAAACAAATTGTTTAGGTACCGTATGGTACAGCGGGGAGCTTCCCGGTTGACATTGACAGTAGAGTTTTTTTTAGGAAGCTTTATTTAAAAATACTTTTTAGATACATAGAAAACGTTTACATCACAAATAATAGAACATTCATAAGTATTTCATTTGTATACTTACTCATTTCTTTAATATTGATACTTTCAGAGAATACGTTTCCTAAAAAAACTAGTGGTCAAGCGGGGGAAGTTCCCCGATTAATGACAAATTTAAAATAGAAAATATTTGGAAAAATTCAACTCGGCCACAAGTGAATTCAGATGGGACTTGAGGCCGAGTTGAATTTTTCCGAAAATTATCTATTTAAAATTTATCATTAGTATAAAAATAGCTTTGATAATTGAAAAATTAAAAAAGCATAAAAAAATGTTCCCCGATTTTACCAAGGTGACTGGGGTCAAGGATTAGTTTTGCTACTTGCCGCTTGAGGCGCTGCTGTTGTGTTAACTTGAATATTTCTTACGAATAAGCGTTATCGTGTTTAGTTCTAAATAAAAACATGGCATTATTTATTTAGTAAGTGCTGTTACTATTTATAGTTATAACTTATCGACTTGTTTGTCTGTTAAGCCTGCTTCACGCGTCGATGGAATTTTGATGTAATTTGATTTTGATTGAACGTTTGTATTTGTCAGATAGTGGTTAATGAAAGTTGACAATATTGATGTCTACTATGATATGCTTACTTTTTACTACCTGTGTATTATTTTACGATTGTATTTGTATTAGACTTGAACTGATGATGATCATAATAAATTACAACAATAATGTTGTAATTTTATTATGATCATAATAGGTACTTACCTATCATAATTTAATATGAATATTTATGAACTAGTTATTTTTGCTCGTCACTTCATTAATATATCCTTAAATGACACGTACTTACACATATACAAGTAGGCGTATCAAATTTACTTTGAGCCTTTGGTATAAAGAGTTGCTGATTTGACTTCTTTCGTGCGTAAGTACAGTCGCGGTCTGAGCATATTTATTTACCACCATAAGTTTAAATGTAAATTCGAAGGGTACTGTTACATTTATCCAACATTGTATCCATTCTTTCTGGCATAAATAATATACCTACTGTATCCGATTCTCGCTCAAATACAGATTATTTGTGTTATGAATGTTTGTTTGTCTTGGTCTGGAATCATTATCAATTAAGAAATTTTTCGTAGAAATTGGTTTATCCTTATTATATACAAATTCTTAATGAAACATACCTTGTGCTGTATAATTAAACTGTTGTTTTTTAATATATACAGGGAGGAAAAATCTATAGGCCCTGGAGGGGGGAATATCCTGAAATTCTTTAGTTGGCTCATTTAACTGAAATGAAACATTCCTTTATATTTTTAAAGAAAGAAAACGGCATTCGAAGATTTTTGTAAATACGCTTCTCACACCCAGGAATCGAACCAGCTAAATTCTTAAAAAAAATAACATCCTGTACCTTTTATGCCATCAATCGATAGGGTAAATCAAAAGGATCAACTCTCTCTAACAAACATAGTAAATTAAATTAAAAGAAACACATGGAAACTCAATTTATAAACTCAATGGTACGGATAAAGCATTTTTATTCAAGGCTCTTTTGGAAGATTTAAAAAAATCTTTGAATGCAGTTTTGTTTCTTTTGGAAAATAAAGAAATGTTTCCTTTCAGTTAAATGAGCTAAATAAAGGATTTAAGGTAGTTTTTCCAGGGTCCATAAATGTTTTCCAGTTGAGTTGAGTTTCGACTTCGAATGAATTTCGTCATCACTGAATAGGTACTTTTTGTTTAGCATTTTGGTGTTTAAAGTCACTGTGTGATATATAATTTCACAGTGTTTTGATGGTGGCTATACGTAATGGCAAGTTTTTGTCCAAGTTCCTCATTCCACCCACATAGTTATTAACTCACTAAATAACTAATGATCCTGCGTATGAGATTGTAATTTAAACCTAATTACAAGATACTTAGAGCTATTTTGCTGTACTAAGGAATAGAATAAGCTTTCTGTAATGAACTCTTGAGTGTAATTGAATGAGACATTATTAGATTGACTTCAGAGATGTATTATCAGGCCTTTTATGGAAACTCGACAAAAAATCGGTAACGTCCTAATGTTTGAGGAGAGCTGGTTGTTTTTAATGTAACTTGATATAGCCTACTACTTGGTACTGCCATAGAGATAATGATTTCAATAATTAATGCAGTTCAAAATTTCTCAAAAAATTAAGGATTGAATTAAGGATTGAACGAAATTAAGAACGTTTTCATGTAGCTACAACGGTTAAGTTGCAATCGGGGAACCGAGAAGTTCCCCGACTGTTCCCGCCCTTCATACCCCGTCTTAACTTTCCATCCTGTAGAGTTAGGATTATAGTTACGATCCTTTCTGACAAACTATAAATAGAGTCAGTTTCTATTCATCATTTTCAGTTTTTTTTATAGTCATAACAAAGTCATTTGCTTATGATAAATGTTAAATAGAAAAATATTGGAAATTTACTCGGTAACAAGTGAATTCTTAGATGGGAATTGAACCCACGACCTTTCGAAATCCGGTCCAATGCTCAAACCGCTGAGCTACCGAGACTTGCTATTGCTACTCTATTTAAAATTTATCATAAGTATAAAAATAGCATTGAAAAATGCAAAAATTAAAAAATCAAAGTCATTTGCGTTGAATATTTTTTAACAGACTTTAAAAACTAATCAATGAAAGGTAAAATCCACTATAGAAGGTCACAGAGAAAGTTTTACAGTGGCCAAAGCAGCATTATCTATGCTCGCCTCACTTTTTAATGCCAAAAGCAATTTCGCGGAAGTGTTACACGCCATAATGACTATGGCGAGCGACGGCCAGCTCGGCCGTTACAGATAATTGCTCTAATGCCGTTTCAGCTAATTAGTCATTACAACTAGGCTTTTATACGAGGTCAGACAGAAGTGTTCAGGCGGAAAATATGTTTTATTTTATGGGATCCCAAAGATTCGCAACGTTTTGCGTCAGATTTTATCATCCGTACTGCCAGAGAGTGGAATGCTTTGCCTGAGTCTGTGTTTCCTGATACTTACAATTTGGGGGCCTTCAAGTCGCGTGTGAATAGGTATCTTCTAGGTAAGCGCGTTTCATCCTAGATCGCATCATCGCTTACCATCAGGCGATAGCGGTCAAGCGCTAACCTATACATAATAAAAAAATCCCTAAAGCTTTTATTTTTAAAATAAAAGCCCCAAGAATTGGCAGTAAAGATAAAATGCCTTTTGCTTTTCACAGATATTTGCGCTCTATTTGGTCCCAATTAGTAACTACACTAACTAGGCGGGTCCCATTGGCAATTGGCAATCAATGGCGATAGAGAACTGAAGGATTTGTAACGAGAAAACCGATGTCGGAACGTTGTTTTTTTAGTTGTAACAAGTTATTTCAATTAGAATATATCCATGCATCCCTGGCATGCCTTTCTCTCTTTTACACTGTTCAGCGATATCTTCAAAAAAGTAAGTACTTTATAGTCAATATTAATGTCTCTCTGTCTGTTGGTAAACCATTGAATACTTTTTGTTAATTTTAGCATAGAGATTGACTACAACTTGGAGAAGGCATATTTTTTGCGATTTTTCTTTGTGATCTCGGAACAGCGATATTACCTATTTAATTCGATGAAGACGAAGTCGAGTGTAGAATTATATTTTTCTAATAATTTACCTCAATGGTTACAGCTGAAAGTTTTTTTTTGACCTTACCATGTTTTTGCTTATCTCGCAAAATCATTCAAGGCAGTGTTTCAGAAGGGCACTAACTTTAAAATTTCTGCGGTAAATTATTTTTGTAAAATACAATATTCCCTATATTGCCAATGTCATCGTACCGTTATCCTTCTGCCACACTCCTTTGCTTCGCTTTAAAATTGCCATTAAAGTTCGTTGACTCGTGAACGACTTTAAATGGCCGCGTTTTGTGTTAAGCATTGACTTAATAGTTTGATTCCGAACGATTTACTGAACTTTGAAAAGCTAGCAAAGAGTTACCAAAAAGTTGCAGCCGCAAAAATTTTTACTTAGTTTGATGAAGTTGTTGATAAGTTTAAATAGTTTTGATTGGATATATCCATGAGGAAGGGCCTGTACTCCAGTATTAGTGAAGAGATTGGGGAGCTTGGGGGTATTGAAATGGCTGATCGTGATTGAATTTTATACGCTAAAAGAATATAACATACATACATAGCCTTTGCTAAAAAAAGACGGTAAATTCGATCTTACTTGTGAAGTATAGTGAGCTAATTATCCGGAAAAGTTGTTATATTTTAATGAACAGTACCCGCCAAAACTTAAGACGTACGTATGTAACATAGCTTTTACTTAATTTTTCTAGAACATTAGGTATGTCTACGAAACGTTTAAAATTTTGTAGAGGACTGTAAAACTCAATGAGGTCAAAGTGGGTCTCAATCTCAAGCGTTTATCTGAAAATAGTCAATCCATCTAATTTACCTAATAATAAGAGTTACTTGTAAGTTTTCCCCATGGATACCTATCGGCTATCCCAGCGTGCCAGAGCCCTCAAAAAACCCACAACTGCTTCCGGGTATTAAATAAAATCAATAAAGATACTACCATTTACTGCTGCCTGCTTGTTTATTGATGCACCCCATGTGTTTTTGTAATTTCAGCACAGGCTGTATTAGCAGTATGTACTGCGATTGTGGTTTGTAGAAGATAAATTTATCCCGTAACCACAGCTGAGAAATCTAGGGAAGGACGGAAGCGAAAGAACTACTAAAGACAGTTCTATATACTGTGACGTTACTTTGCAGTGAAGTAATGACAACCGAAAAATTAACACCGCGCATCGTCTTATCATTTGCGGCATCCATAGATAGTTGGTTTTATTTATTCTGTGATAACACTTTTGAGATAATGTTAAAATGTGACAACGTTCATGCAAGTGCAAAAATACTATCAAATGTTCAAAAGTCAAAGATTTTTATTCAAATAGACTTTTAGATAAGTGTTTTTGAATCATCTAACTTTTTTCTCTACCAACCATTCAAGACAAGCAAGAAACTTATCAGCTTTAACAGGAACAACAGCATTTACGAAGGTACATGTCGGTATTGGTATTGGTCCCAATCTGGTCCAAATCCCAATTTACAAATATTGGAGGAGGAGTGGTGGTGCAGAAAGTCGGATTCACGGCATTCCCTAAGCCTAAGGCTAATACATAGTTTAGTATTAAACTCGTAGTTTGCATAGTAATCACTCGACCACTATTAACACCGTTGTAAATAAACATTCACAATTTTTCGCAACAAAAACAGGAAGAGTATCGCACTATGTAGTGCAGAACAAAGTGTTTTCACTATGATGGGTCCAGTCGTTACACGGCCCGTGGCCATCGGTGAGTCACCGGCTTGCGCCTGCGCTTCTGTTCTGCCCCTCTACCATGATATTTTTTCTGTTTACTGAACAGTAAAAACAACTCGTGGTACAGGGACTGTTACCGATGTGCAACGGGAAAACTCGCAGCTATTCTTAGTAATGGTTCTGAACTTTTGTGTGTTTTTTTCTATGGTTTCCAATTTGTTGTAATGATTTATGGCGATGGCCTTTTCAACGTTGCGGTTGTGATTGATCTTCAAAATCTGATATTCCATTTGAAGTTGGAATCAGTTAGCTTTTCGAAAAATTAAATTGTTATTGAGACCTCCCTCGTGTGTAATGTAACCATTTCATGCTTAATATGTGTCAGTGATTGCGGATTAAGATAGAAAATTATCATTGAAGTTGAAGTAGACAAAGTGTTTATGTAGAGACGAAATTAGGTACTTGAGGAATTTTCCCATTCTAATTCTATACCACTGCCTTTAAATTCCTACTTAAAATTATTTATGAATATATGCTATGACTGTTTTTATGAAGCAACGTTCTCAATTATTGTAACAAAATTGTTAACTTGGCGTGAAAATATCCAGTTTAATTCACTTGGAATTCGACTAATACGGGAAATACACAGGACGTGTGCTAAAAGGGGCTCAAAGCGACAGGAAGTGATGCTTCTGGAGCCGGTTTGGCATCAGGTGTGGGAAGCACCTGACATTTAGCTTCACAACACATAAGACAAATCATAACCTTACGAATTTCAAACTCAAAACAATTTCTTTCGTGAATATGTACACTTTGCCTTAAATATACCATAGGAAATGTTTGTTATTCATAAATGTAACACATTGTTGGAACACGTAACAAATCCACTTTGTTTAGCAGTCGAATTAAAAAACGCTTATCTCCACGTCACGTGCGAACTTTTCTTTCTAACACCCCTCCCGTCCCTTGGCTGATAACCGTGCAGCGGCGCGGCGGCGCGAGCGCAGCCACCTCAGTCTCCCCCCGGGTGCCGTGCGGAGCAGACGTAAAGCCGTTCGCTACTATGATAATTCCAAAAATCTCAGTGATGTGATACATTAACGTGAAACGTGTATGTGTATAAGTGCAGAGGATTTCAGCATATTTGATGTGAACGAAGAAGGCTATCTATGCCTGGATCGCACCGATACCGTTGTGTCGCGCTCCGATGGTTCGGTTAATAACTTGTGGATCTACAGTGACTGTGTAATAGTGGCTTTGCTAAGATTTAGCATCGTGGAAAGTTCACTTACCTTGGACGGGTAAAAATTGTTCGAAAGAGAATCACGACATTTGCTATGATCCCTCACATTGTTTGGCATTTTATTAGAGCTAGCGCCTAGTCCACTTCCATGTTGAGGTTCAAACAGGTTGACGTTTATAACCCTTATCCTCGCATCTATTGACTGTAATACAATCATATATTGTTTTCTTGTTGGTTGTTCGTTTCCGACTCAACTTTCAATCACATACCTATCTGACTTATTCCACTTTTGGTATAGGATCTTAATTAGCAATGTTGACATAACCTTGAGCTGACATGTGGCATATATAATAAAGATAAATCAAACTCGACACGATAGTACAGCGTAATGAAAAAAGACTGAAAGATAAAATCTGTTTACTATAACAAGGCAGTGTGCAAAGCAGCAATTATTGTTATGCTTGATAGATCGTCGTTTCCAGTGGTTAGAAGGTTTTGTTCAGGCTAAGTGAAACGGTGGCAACTGGACCTTGATTTCCGGAGTTGCAACAGACAATTCAACTGCGATTATAAAAACGGAACCAAGTTACAGACTCACGGACACTTACGAGAGACATTGACTGTAAATAATCTAAATAACGGCGAGCACGCTGTAGGGAAATTGGTGTTTAAAGTAAGTCAAAGACGTTTTATTGAGGTAAAGAAAAGAGGACAAAACGATTTTGAAAGACAATAGCTGTTGTCCAGCCACGTAAACTAATTTACTGCGTCCCAGATAATGCACATCTTGACCACCCCAAAGCACTAATAATGCCTATAATTTTACAGTCATCGGCTTCATCAATTTTAATTGTCAGTGTCCGCTTGCAACTTAAAACTTACGCTCTCTAGCCTTTTTATATAGTCAAGGTCTCTGAATCAAGTTTGGGTTAATACTGTACCAATTCGGCATTGTTCTTGCCAGCTTGTTTCACGATCATATTCGGTGCTGTATTGTCGGTTTCTAATTATTTTACATCATCATGATTTTGTTCCCTTGCATCCGATTGTTTATTGTCTTGTAATTGTTATGCCTCGTCGGCGATCATACTTTTTGATCATATCGCGTCGACTTCTTACGGAAAACCGCCATGTGCGAGTAAATGATTTTGGGTTACTATTTGTATTTGTATTGTAATTTGCTTGTAAATAAAAACCATTGGTCAATTTTAATGGAGTAAAAACCAGTAGTTCAGTAAGTAAGTATCCAATATCTAATCATATCTGTAAAGCGTGCAAGCTAACATGTGAAACGGCATGAATAGTATCAAATGAGACATGAATAGCACCGCAAAGAAACATGACTCAACTGCAACTAAGTTTTCACACATTGACGTCAAACCACTATCTTAAACAATAAAAGAATCTAAAGACATAAAATTTCAATAAAAGCAAAACGTACGCTCCGAGCGTTGGGACTGAGCATTATATTTCAGAGCTAATACAAACTTTCTATGCCTTCTTTCGTAATAGGAAAGTGTGGGAGTTAGAACCACTTGGATTTGGCAATGAGACATTTGGACTGAGTTATGCATAATTTATACTTTTGCTTAATTACAAAGCTCTCTATATGTTCTTGTTGGTTACGTTTCGTACAACTGTTACATTTTGGGTAAAATATGTCCCACGTTCTTTTATAAGATTGAGGCTAGTTTTGATAGTATCATCAATGATTTAAGCTTGTTTGGCATCTTAGTTTACATTATTTTAAACATTTAATTAAGACACAAAATATTTACTTGCCGAGTGCCGACATTCTGTTTGTGAAATCAATGTGATATTTAGCGATAATAATATACTTGTTCCAGTTATCGTATCGACTAAGAATCGGCTATCGTTATCTAAGGACGATAGTCGATAACGATGCCCGTATATCACTGAGTGATGTCATCAGCTATTGTTCTATACGGACCTTCCTTTTTAAAGATTTCCGTTTTCTTTCACAATACCTTTTTAAGGATTATTTATTTTGTGTGGTAGTTTCACTACAACCTTTTTGTTACTTTTCTCCACTGCATCATTTGTATTGGGTTCTTTTGTTTGATTTGTAGTGTTTAAAATATTACCCCAGATTATTTTTCTTATAACATTTTTATAATAATTACCAGACATAGCAAATGGACATGTCGTACAGTGTGTCGAGAAATCCGTCACAATAGGCAGAAAAACAATGTTTTGCATAGCTCTCTCTACATTACGAAATTTGCCTTGTTTGTCTCCGACAAACTGAAACTGAATTCGAGTTGGATATTAAATTACTGGATATGTGTCTGACAATGTTGCCATTTTAGTAGGTTTGTAAAAAAGGAAATAACTTCGTTTAAACGATAAAAAAATATACGAAACAAATGATACATTTCAATACTGCCATTCAGGTTATTTTTTTCTTAAACGTATGATGAAAAATTCATCACTACCAGAAGCTTTTGTGCCATTGTCATTGCGACATTTTGTAACAGCGAAAATTTTACGATGTTATCAGTTCAGTTCAGCCACTTAATTAATCATCTCGCCGTTGGGATGAAATATTCGTACGTGAGAAGATAACATCTGGTTTCACGTTTTTTGTATCTGCTCAAGTAATTGTGTGTGGATTTCTTAGAATTTATGAGATTGAAAAAAATGATTTATGATCCTCATGTATTTTATATTCACCTGATATAACAGATTCGTTTACTTCAACAAGCCGTCCTCTGAAAGTGATTTAAAAGTTAACCTTAACACAGATACCCGTAACAGTAATGTCGATCCACTTTTTATTATAACTACGTACACTTACTGCCAGCTACAGTGAAGGTTAAACCTATTTTGTGTTGACGCATGCACTGTTAAAATAATTAAAGGTTAAAATTATGTATATGACGCGTTAGCAATTGCCCCTGTTAAATCTATTTTAATTACGGTTTATGTAACTTTCATTATACTAATCGGAATGGTTACATTAGCTGTCATGTGTTAACTATAATGGTTGCTATATTAAAGTATGTTTTGACGTAGTTTAGCATTTTTTTGTTATTGTCTCTGTACGTAACTAAAAACCCATTAATTACCAGCAATCACTATTCCTTGTATATAAATCAAACAAAGGCGTCTAACACCGGTCGTACTTGTGCCAGTTTGTCGACAAACAGACAAACAGTTGCACACCTTTATTATAGACGGTAAACTTATACCAAAACCACAGGGAAACCGAGTGCAGTATTACCACACTTGTGTTTCGCTAACTCTGCTGTTATGACAATGTAAACTTTACCTAATTAGTATGAGTTTTGGATTTAATTTCAAATGATGATATGCGTTTTGAGATTTCTCAGACCATTCTGTGATTTTTTATTTCATATATGCAGCTAGCCGCCTCCCGCAGTTTCAAACGCGTGGTTCCCGTTCCCGTGGGAATATCAAAAAATCCTTTCGTGCTCGTTTACATCGTTATAGAATCCTGTATGCAAAATTTCAGCTTAAGCGGTTCAGCCGTTTGGGCTGTGCGTTGTCTGTCAGTCAGTCACGGTATTAGTATAGAAGATTTTCAGTTAGAGTTTTATTTTGCTCTACATTCTTAACTTTTTCAGTTAAAGTACTTTGTTAGCTCTAGGCATTGTAATAAGACCTATTTTCAAGCCTTTCAAAATTTCCAAAGGTCTTGTTAACTAATTCTGTTTGGGTTAAGTACCACGCGTCAAATATTTGTATGGACGAAATGCGGCCGCGCCTTGCTGAATTATATTGAACGAATCTCATTATGTGCCGGAGGCTCAGAAACCAGTATAATGAATTTACCACGTAACCGGGATCAAAGTGGTTTGGATTATTCGAGCTAATACTTGTATTAAGTATTACTAGTCGACAAGAAAACTAAATATAAATGTAAACAAAATTATATGGAATTATTCAAAATATGTAACATCCTTCCAGCTAGCTTAAAACATAAATTTCTAATGATCACTAATCAACATAACAATCACGAGCATAACTTACCCCTTGTCAATCACAACCATACGACAAGGTCAATATCCGCTGGCAAGTTTGAGGTACCTAGGGTAAACAATTATTACGGAGATAGAACCATTAAAAAACGCCTACCTTACTTACTGAATGGTTTGCCAGCGAATATAAGAAATGAAACATGTAAAAATAGATTTAAGATATTATTAAAAAAACACCTGCTGCTAAATATATTCATAAATAATAATAAAAATAACTAAACTAGATCAATAAGTAAGTACAACTATATTATTTAGTTGCATTTTATTTCATTACAGCTGTATAGAGTGACTTTATATTTAAATTATATCTATTAATTTTAGGTAATATTACTAATATATAATAGAGACTGAAGATCCCACAGACAAACCGACTAGTCGGTTTTGCGGGACTATTGTAAAAAGAAAATTGTAAGCTCCTTGTGTTATTATTAAATAAATAAATAATAATAAAATGCGCTCGATTGATATCGTTTTTGCCATATTTTAATGGATTTCAAAATTTAAACGTTTCCTTTCCATGCTTACGTACTATTCTGTAAATTCTATATCCACAAATGTGTGGATTTGTAAATATTGTTGCACTGATCTTCCTGCAGGATTCTTACATGGTATTCTAATGGTACTTGATTGTTAAAGGACCACATGTTGCAATGTTACAAATGTATTAATTTATTCATGTTTAGATTAACTTCTGATACAAATTGACGAAACAGTTGAATTTGTGAATCGTCGCTTTAAACGTTGTCACTCTCCGAACTAAAATGTTACTGTTTTCTGAAATTTTTGGACAGCATCTCTGACGATGAAGTTGCAAAAATTAAGAATGATTCTAAAGTTTTTGCGTCTTTGGTTGATATTCACAAAAAATATGGTTGACTTTGTCTTCGACATGCTTCTCTTCATAGATTAAAACACGATTAAGGTGGTCACTACACATGTCAACTCCATTTGTCTATTAAGAGTTTTTCGTGGCATATCCATTAAAACTTTGTGGTTTAGCTTAACGTACCTTATGTCGTAGTAGTTAAGACTATTTCGTGATGATTATCCAATATATGATGTTGACATATAAACATATTGCTTTTGACAGATGTTCTGTCTGTATGTTACGACCTTGATTACACAATAGACAGGTATTAATAATGTACTTGAAGGCGATAATGATATACAGTAAAATGAAGAATATATTGATGTAATATTATTTATAGATAAATTCAATGTTTTCACAAAACGTGAAGAAATATAATCTGTTTGATCGATTTCATACTACTAGTTGTGCTGCATACCTACCTATATCTTTTTTAAAGGTTCAATCCATCTTTTTAACCAAATATTGCTAATCCTTTATGCGTTAAAACTGTAACATTCCCTACTAATAGACAGACTTGTATAAAATGTATGCATATTTAAGTAACTTAAAATTTCAACAAACACTATCAATCCATTTGCTAATTAAAATTAGAAATTGTAGTTAATACAAAATTTGTTTCAAAATTACCGATTTCCATTACAAATCTAAAGGTAAAGTAAAAGTTGTTCAAAATAAATGTTAGTGATAATTACACTAGGCTTGAAGACAAACGGGCCCGCTTGGTGCCGCGGTATCAGCGGCTGATTACGGAGTTTGATAAGCCTGATAACAGGAGATAGTGGCTTGCAGCCGAACAGTGCTTATCGCAAGGCGTTAGGTGGAAATGGGGGGTATCCATTCATTGGAAACAGTGCAGGAATGCAAAAGCCAGAATATAATGTGAGAGAGGAAAAGAGTCTCTCTCTTCCTCCATTTATTAACCATTCAAATAGAAATATATAGTCAATGAAAAGGTGTATGAATATCCCAATATTTTTCAGAAAGAGATAAATCAAAATGATTTAGTTAATGATGGAAATTAGCCCAGTAGAGAACAGTTTTTACCGAATTACTACTAAATTATAAACGTAAACTCGGCTTCTCAGTTCAGCCTGTTTCACTTGATAAAAATTGTATTTAGTGACAAATTACATTTTCGGTTGCTGGCGAAAGACACTTGTTGGCCAGTTTCGTACTCCTCGCAAGCCAGTCCTTGCATCTTCCAACAGATAAAACAATAATTGCCTGAGATAATACAATATTTCGGGTAATATTTTATTGTAATTATTTTAAATCCGCTTTCATTACATTGAAAGCCAACAAAATTTCGATATTCTAATGAGTTGCTGGATATCAAGTTAGTTCAGAACGTAAAGTTATTTAATCCGAATTATCATGATACCAGTTTCATTTCAATGCACTTAATTTCAAATGAATGAAATTATTTTTTTTTTGTTAATCGTTGTAAATGTAGTTACTTCTGTTAAACCTAGCAAATTTCTTGTGCCGTTTCTTTTTGTCGATTAAAGGTCTTGAAGACTGGTAGGAAAATTTTAACGATTCAGAACCTTTTAATTACTAAGTTGGGTACGTATTTGAATACAGATGATTATTTTTTCTTCATTTTAGATTCAGTAATTATAAACGAGACGTAGTATTAAAAAATCAAATACTTTAATACAGCCAAGTAACTATAAGAAATTCTTAAGTAGAGGTTACCAGAGCAGACGGCCGCAGGTAACGGTCCCGTAACGGTGCGCGCTCTTGTAGACCAGATTAATTGTTGCCCAAACTATTGATGACCACCACGCGAAAAAAGCTATTATTGCCAAATTGATAGAGTACAAAACCCAACGGGCAAACGAGGAATAGATTTTGGTGACATAGATAATATAATTTGTTAAGTTTAAAACCTAATGATGATGAATTGGACTTTAGTAGCGGCAAGTCAATGGTAAGACTAGGAAGTCTTACTGGCTTATACTATTTTGCACGGTTATCAAGTTTTCTGAAAGAAACATTACTTATAAGGAAAAACTGGATTTTTACTATGTTTGTATTTGCTTGTGAGTCGCCGATATTTAAAAAAAAAACCCGTTTAGGCGTAAAGATACCGTTTTTCCTAATAATGATAGTGATAATGACCATGAAAGTATAAAATATTAAAAGCATTAATCTACCTACACTTCGATTAGACTGTGTATAGTTTTACCTACAAACTGTAATTTTACTTCAGCGTTGTACAAAAGCACTATCTTAGCTTTTAGTAAGTTTAATTCGACGATAATAATCTCTGTCCAACCCTGTCCATTAGCCTACTTTATACAGCCTCTTGATTTTGGAGCCTCCCACCCAGGGTTGACCGTACAATCTGCAACGCCTACGACGATGCACGTTTCTACAAGGTGGGCGATATTGACTCTCCTATTGGTCACTTTGTTTTCAACATTGTTAATGTTTTGTGTTTTATTGTTTTCGAAACCACTTTAAAATCTGTACAGCCATTTGTTAAATGTTTTAAAATTCAAGACTTAAAAAGCTCCACGGCACCTGACATTTACAAGTATAACAAATGTCACTTTAAATTAACATCCGGATGGAAATAATTATTTAAACATCGCGGTTTAATGAGTAATCAACATTAATAATAAATTATCGCTCTACGAAGTGACATGCAAAACATTGAGGAGACGTGTTAATTATAATGCCACTACTAGTGATAATCATAATGCTGAAAGTACTGTTGTTTTGAATTCATTTTCGCCTTTATCGGACCGAGATAAGATTGCAGTTTGCACTGTTGAAAAAAAAACTTTGATATGCCATTTCAATTTGTCAAGCTAGATTAAGATTTCACTATCAGTTGAACTTGAAGTCAGGTTCTTATGAAAACTAGCGGCGAAACTACTTTCTATATTTATATAGCGATAGCTTGTGGGTCCACTTTTTTAGTAATCACTTTTTTAATGATTTATCTTTCTAATTCTAAAAGTTGTTTTTGATTCTATTCTATAATAGGAAAACTTACTTTCTAACTCTGTTATACGGAAACTATATCTCAAATAATTGTAAAATCTATACCGAAAAATGAAAACGGTATCTAATATAAACATTTTGGAAAAATTACTAGACTATACCAAGTGTAGAGTTTTCTCCGAATAGTTACATCAATATTTGTGTTATGATGATGCATAGCTTTGCAACTTACCTGTTCTTTGAGTAATTGTGTTTACTTTTACCAATAGTGGGGTTTCATAATTTACAGGCTTTGCTGATTTGAAAAATTCCTACTTATAATAAAATTTACTAAGTTGGATAGATTCCGTCTCAATATGTAAGAAAATATTATTATAATAGTGATAATTTGAATGTTATGTCGCTGAAGACAAGTCGTTTGAAGGAAAAATCAAGTCGACATGATCATAACATAACTAATTCCGGGAAGGCAGAAGCCTTACAATATTTTCCTCGAGAGAACAGTCGACAGTTCTGTTTAATAGCTGGCAATTAGAGTAACAGCGAATAGTATTTCAGACGGAGGAGGAATTATTCTAACGACCTGAGAAGCCGTCCGTTTACGCCTACCTTTGTTCATTGCTGTTGTTATTTCACTTGTCAGAACTATTATTTGTATCTATTATTTCTATTGTCCAAAAGCATGTCAAGTACTGGGCACACTAATATTTTAAGTTACTTTACGTCTGTCATATAAGGTCCCTGCTGTTAATATTACTTAAATATATTAAGTCCAAGTATGGTTCCCTGTGGTACTACAACTTTTTTTTATTGCTATTTGGGTCGTCTTGAATTATAATTTATGAAGATAAGTACATTTTAATGTTAGATTCGTTATGATAGATTTCGTGTGTCGTGCGTGTGTTACTCAATATGTAATTTGACTTTTTGGCTCGAGGCAATGTCGTCAAACTTTCACCATCACACTAGGTTGCGCATCCCACACGTTTGTTACGTCACAAAAATGTTTTGTTGCTTCTAACAAAAGTAGACAATCTCAAGTGAATATGTCCACACAATGTTTCGTAGTTTGTTGTGATTGTAACACATTGAACCCAGAATTTTCAATAGCGTATTTAATTTTACCATCGATCAAATGAGGTCGACGTGAAAAATCTTTCATAGTCATAGAAACGTGTTTAACATGAACATTTTCACCCTTATCGAATGAACCGGATGATGCAGCGGGGTGAATACCGCCTCGTCACCCCGAAAATGGTTTGGAAAGTGGCTAAATCACGATTGTTGGCCGCAAGGCTGCTTTGACATCCACCCCAAGGATGCAGTAATAATTTGTATACCTACAATTTATTAACGCTAAAGGGAAATTAATCACAGCCCTCAATGTGTAAACGTTTTGTATGAATGTCATAACAAAGCTGATGAATTGTAAAGCTGATGTGAGTATCATAAAATTGTTCCAAAACTAAAAAATTGGAAACTGAATGTTTCAATTGAAAGAGCTGGCGGTCGAAGTATGAATCACTTTGTCCGAGGCAATGCAATTAGACCCGTGGGTCAAACGCGCTGCAGACAAGACAATGTAGGTTAAATAAGCATAATAAGGGGATGTTGGCTGTGTGAAATTTCCTGTCACTATTATAGAACGCCGGCACACATTGTGTGCACTAATTACAATAAACAGACAATGACTATAAAAAAGTTGGACAAATGACCCATTCTCAAATGTGTCGGTTGGTTCGTTGTATTCATTTGAATTATATCGAGCGTATTAATCTGTGATTCATTATAAGAAATAGAAACTTTATAATCTAATCGAAATTCGCGTATCGGAATGATTGTGAGGCCTTAACCGTAGGCTAGTGAGTGAGACGGCAACACCGAATACTGGTTTAGAGCGGGACGGAGCTCGCTCTCGGTTCGATGCTCGTGAGTCACGCTTCGACGGGGCGGTGCGCCTGCGCAGCCTCTTTAAGTTCCATGTCACAAGTGCACAGCGGTTCATTAACTTTATTACTTGCTATACAATTGTCTGAAGCTGAAGGCAGTAAGTACATCATTGACGTTGCAATGAATGGACGAAATGTCTATTGACTACTGTATCTGATATAATGATGATGACAGTTATACACTAACTGATGTACATTCTATTGTTCAAAATAATTTCAACTGCCAAATCCCAATAGTTGAGGCTATACTCCGGGGTGATATTACGGCACTTAAGACCGGTTACACCATCTACGCACTAAACATTTCTGAATAGCTTAATTGAAAGAACATTTGACGGCTGTAATTTGAAAAATGAATGAAACACAACAAACACGGGCTATCCAGAACTTATCAGTAGGTGGTTAAGCCGGTCTTTAGTATTCTGCAAAAGGTGTTCGTTCCAGTTCAACGACTAAAACCGTCGTTTATTCTCGCAACTTGCACTCCACGTCGTGTGACGAAAGCATCGACCGCGTTGACGGGGGTCGCCTAGCTTCACCTGATGGATTCGTTACCAAGCTCTCGCCGTCATGGCAAACACGCCAGTGTCGGCCAACGTTCTAAAGAAATGTTGGATCAAGCGTTTGTAGCCAACAACGACGATAGAGATTCGCTGGGATGACTCATGTTTGAGGAGCTCCTCATTATTAAAGCCGGTTTCAATATTATCCGTAGGAAGTGAAGCTTATTATTAAAATTTAATTGATTCTTTAATAACGAAAAAGTTAAAATATGTCTCAAGTTCTCAAAGGGCGCTAGCAGTGAAGAAAGTCAAGGGACTCGATACGAGTTGAATCGGTTTTACCTCCTTCTGCTGGTCGATAAAAACCAGATCGAAGCCGAAGCAGATTTTCCTTTTTAATATACGCCAAGTTATTTGCAACGATACGATTCGACAGGCATATGAAATATACTTACACCATGACTTTGATATTATTTATGTCTTGGTAGTAAAGTTTTTGTGTCACTCAGCCATCGTATGCTTTGCTTTAATAATACATACTATCATTTATATTAATGATGACAACATTGCGTTAGTAGTATAGTAGTTAGTATGTAAATCTAAAGTGAAAAATGTTTTTTTAGAACCATTTAATTTGGGCACTATGAATCAAGAAACATTGTTAACGTATTACGTTATAATGAAATGCTGCATCTTTGTGGCACCGACATCTGCGGCCGAAAACCGGTCGGAGGCACCGCAAAAACTGTCCAACGTTGTACCTTTTTTGGACTTTTTAAATGCTTTTTAAATGGCCGAGAATTCGCGTGGGCTTCAGTTGCGACATCAATCTTCCACTTAAAAGTTGGCCTACCATTCGCCAGATTTAATAGATCTCGCTTTAATTTATGAGACATTCATTTCTTTCCGCTTTTAAACCACTAACTTCCAAAAAGGAAATTTCAGAGTTGTGTGAATTTGAATAACAATATAAAGGCTGTATAATAGTTTGGATTGTCTGTTGAAATATATGTTTGTTATACTTTTGTTATCATTTAATGATAAAATAAATGAACTTTAGCCGTAGTAATCCTCATATACTTAATATTGACAAGCATTAAGTATAAATCTTAGAATGATAAGTCTAATAACTTTGGTTCAAGGAGATACTTCCAAGATAGCGGAAGCTTGCGGTTATAGCAGACATGATGCAAATAAAATCAAACTAGCCATTTACGACTTTATAACAATACCATTAACACCTATGCAGTCGCAAAGAGTTGGGTTACGTACGGTTGTTTCAAGAACTGCAATCTGAGACAACTTGTGTCGTAAATATGGAGGTATAATTAAATGCACTTAACAAGTCGATTCACAGAGTTATTCCAAGAGGAGCAGCAACTGTCATTAAAATTGTCCAAAGAGTTCTCAAGAATATATTAACCCAATAAAAGAGAAACTAAAATAAACGACATTTCCATAAGTAATAAAGATGTTTCCATCAATGAGCAGTTTTGAGTACTTTCCAAGTTGAAACAAAAGGAAATGTAATTAAAAAAATGTACGTTTTAGTGTCTAAAGATCAAAACAGTGTGATTCAAAAAGATTATCTAGCGATTCCGAATTTCGCGAGAAGTTTGACTCAACACTAGTTAAAAATAGAAGGGAATTAATGGCGGATATTTTTAAAGCGGCTATTTTGATCCCTCACGCAAATAGCTCCTGCATAATGCCAAACGAAATGTTTTGTTTACCTACAAACGGAATTAGATCACGAAATGTAGTTATGTACTTGTATGTAGGTACTTTTTCCTTTAATGCTCACACAGAATCAGGAATAAATTGTTTATGAATTGACAATGACATTTACGAGACAACTTCATTTGAATAAATCAGGGCGATATAATTTGCCCATTATTGTTCGGTGACAACAAAGTGCTGATATTTGTCTATTTATCAGAAAAAGTAAACTTGAAAGCATTTTCCATTTAATTTAATTGTTCTAATTTCTGATGCTTTTAGTTTGATACATGTTTCCAATATGGATCGGTGATAAATTCAAACCTCGGGCGTTTCAGTTCTATTTGGACATTGATTGTCAATATTTTTGAGTTTCAACATCTATCTTCTAAAATAGGCTTATAAATCTTCTCAATTGTTACATTTGGTGGCGAATTACAGCTAAATTTAGTCTCTACTACGTTTAGTCAAATAACAGATTGTAAAAATATATTTACGTGATCTATTTGTACATAGAATTACTATTAATGTAAATTGCCGCCATTCCCTAGAGTCCATAGTTTGAAGAGGGTAATAAATGAACAAGTTTTGATAAAACAGTACCTTTCTTAATGTATTATATCTCGAAGGATTTGCGTCGTATCATCAAAGGTCACGTTGTCATACATTTTATCTAACGGTTACCTAACTTCCTTTACCGATCTCGGCTGAGTTTGCCCTTATTTACAAGACTATCTTGTCGGTAACTAAGATAAGCCTTTCAATGACGAAGGAGGAAATCCTCCTATGGGATGAAGTTTTGTCTTATCGATTATTGAATCTGAATAAAAGACTAATGATTCCATTAGAGTTACGAATGTGGAAGTTAAGAATAGAATAGCAAGTTATTTATACAGCTATTGCCACATAATGGTACTTACACATCTCCTTTTTTATAATTATTAGACACAGTTTATGTTGTCTCTTTGCAATAGTACTTGAAAAACATGATGAGTCATGTTGCACGCCACGCGCCATCTGTTTCAATATGATGACTTTCAAGGCTTGCTCAACACCTTTTGTAGAGAACCTCTTATATGAATCAAATCTTTACGCATTCCCTGGTTGACATTGTTATGTCACAGTATCCTCGATTATTAGTATTTAGAGACAAGGAAATGAAAGCGTTTACATACGCTCCGTTAATTTTTATTGAGCTCATATTTTTTAAATCACGTAATCCTTTAAAATATGAAATACGAGCTACTGCAGCTGCTAATTAAATTGTACAATTTGAAAGTTTTCATTATTATGTTAAAACGATATTCATCCTTTTAAAAAAAATTACTATGTCGTTCCAATGTTTGTGTCGTCTTGCTTATTGTTTCTAAGTTGGTATTTACCCAGGTGCGTGGTGATGGTGCGTTGTCTCTTTCAGATTCGTCTATGTTCGCTGCGAGAGCTTTATGTGCTACAGAATTGGGAACTGGTGAACGGTCATAGGTATACGCTGTGACTGAACTGTTTTGTCTCTTTCTTTCCAGATGCAATAGTCTCCGAGCTCCCCGAGCCAGAGACGACCACGACCAACTTCGCCAATCTATTCTTATTTTCCACTTCGTTGTTACACATTAAGTTATAAGAGTCACCATTGTTTATTGTCTCACATCTTTCACATAACAAAGGTGGCAAATACATTGAAAAACCACAATAGTCGAGCTCCTTAACTTTTGGTTTCAATGCGTTAACATGTTAGACATTGTTAAATAATTACTCTCTTGTATGGTAATGACTCGTTGTTGTATAAATACACCGTTTACGCGTTGGTTTTCAAATACATATTTAAATTAGAGGCATTCAACATTTCTTCTTTTAAATACGACAAAAAAATATACAATTTCATACGTCTGTATAATTATTAATCAACGTCAAGCGCGCGATAGATTTGAGCAATGTTCCTTATGTCATGTAATGATAGGTTATCGTGAAAGAAACTATATTATCACTAAAATACTAACCTATCTTACGTCAGCCTGTTTGAATTTTAGATGTAGTCTGTTTGACGTCATTCAATAAACGTAAGACCAATTAAGGGTGGACTAGCACCAAGCACGGTTTGTACAGGACAAGGTCGTATCGAGCCGCTAGCTATTTGTAGGAATTGATACCGAGAAATTATCGCTTACACCGAACCCTGATTATAAATCTATCACGTTATTGTAACGACTTATCAGGAGATAAATAACACAAACGTGAGTGATTACAGCAAAGGTACAACTTTTTTCAGCTGAAGGATCAATGATCGAAGCGTAACTGTGATATGTTAGTGTGAATAGAATGGTACATTGTATATAATTAGTGAATAAGAGTGACATATTTGTCATTGAAAATGGAGAGGAAATTGACGCGTGAGGATTTCATGCGGAAAAGCTTCCGCGCGCCTCGCGTGTCGCCTGCTCCCGATAATCCAGAACCGGCTGTGAACGGAGCACCACCGCCTTCGCCAGTATCTCTTGCCATGTTAGAGAGTACAGCTTTAACTCAAAAAACTCAGTATGAAATAACTACGGCCGGAATAGCTCCCAAACGTCTGGAAATCAGCAGAGCGCATCCGATACACTTGAAATCATTCCAAGCTCCTGAACCACCGGATGATAATGCACCTACCCCGCCTTCCGACGAAGTCCTTCGCAAATTAGAAAGACAAATTGGTGAAATGGAACGTGGGCTAGAGAGAGCACAGAATGGGAACGTCGCTGTCGATGAAAGAGTTCGGTATGCTGAACACGAGAACCTCCTTCGGACTGGAGTATCTTCCGTCGGTGGCGGTGGTTATTTGGCAGCTGATTCGGACACTGAACATGATGTAGCACCATTCAATAGGAATGAAAGTACACGAAGCAGTACTGGTGGTGCGACGCCAGTTCCCCGTCCAGCAACTAGACTGGCTAGAACCAATTCTGATACGCAGCAGCATTCTGTCGCTGCCACTGCTAGACTGATGAGGAAGCTTGCTGACGGCGGCACTAAAGACGAGAAAGTTAAGGTGATTTCACGGAAGGCGATTCATGCACAGATGGAGCGCGTAAAGAATTCCGTCGTCGGATCAAAGAACGAGCACAGGGTGCTAGCAGAACACAGAGCTGATCCGCCTTCTCCGAGGACTCCAACGTCACCTATCTCTCCTAGATCTTCCTCTCAGGTAAATTTTGTCAACGTCCTGTGATCGTCTGTTAACTGTTTTATTTAAGTATGAATTTATGAATCCAGTTAGTAGTTGTTCATATTTCTCTTTTCTATTTTACGAGGTATAAGTACTAAAAAAAATATAACTCCAGAACTTACACGTTAGGTACTTAGGTACTTTTTATGATAATGTATTTATACGATTTTCAAATTAGCCGTGCTCGAGTAGGTATCACCAAATACGGTTCGCATTACCGAGAAGTTCCTCACAAGAATAAAAATATTAAATACTTACCCTTCTGACACTGGCACGCAGTGACGGAATAAGTTACGTTCTTTCTGCTCGGGATATTCCAATTTCGTCACACTTTGCCATCTCGCGTTATACGCGGCGCCATTTTGAATAACGCCCCGTAAGTTTTGTTGAAAGCTGTCATAATACAAATATTTTTTTCGCTTGGTATGATTTTCTTTTGTGTTAACATAACACGTCCGTCATTCTTTTGGTAGCATGATAGAAGATAAATATGTTTACTTGTTTATAGTACTTATGTTACAAAATAAAAATGTAATTGTATGTAAAAAAAATGGCTGGATAAATCCGTAAATGGAGTTAGTGATTATTTTCAAATCCGAAAATTAATCTACAAACGATAAAACTTTCTGACCATATGTTATAGCTTTTTCACTGTGAATAACGAAGAAGCTTGTTCGAATAGGATGAACCGTAAACTTTACAATACTGACTTACAGGATTATCAACTTCACTAACTACAAAAACTTTAAATTTTAGTGTCTCTATATAATGATTAACATTCACAGTATTAGCATCATTGTAAAAGTTAAGGATAACTGTTTTTTGTATAAAAGCTATGTCTGTACCCAACATTATATTTATTAGATTTTTTTGTTTACAGGTAAGCACCACGTAAATCCTACAGCATGCAGATAAAATCCACAGGTAGGTTAGTTATTAAAAGTAGGACTTATGTAAAAATATTGATCTGGATAAGAACCTAGTCCTTCTCTGCATTTTTATGTAATAAATAAACATTTTCAGTCATGTATCATCCTACTAATATTATAAATGTGAAAGTATGTCAGTTTCTTTGTTTGTTTGTTACTTTTCCCGCAAAAACTACTGAACGGATTTGGAGGAAATTTGGTATATAGAGACTCCAAATAATGTACTAGCACATCGGCTACTTTTTATCCCGATATTCAAACGGGAACGGGGTCGAAACCGCGGGCCGCTAGTAAATCATAATTCATTTCATTAATATTATTTACTATTCATACCGCCGACCGGTTGCAAATTAATTTTACGAATTCATATAAAGTAACTGAAATTGGCTTGTCAAATGTCATACATTTTTAAATCATAAACCCTGTAAAAGTATAACGTAAAAAAAACTTGATGCAACCGGTGCGGTTTGTGTTGGAAGCTCGAAAACGATGACGCTACGAAATCTAAAAGCAATAAAGTTTTATCTGCCCTTTTATAGAATAAGCATTTACTCTTATGTGTGTAACATATTATCCACTACTCCTAAACGATGATTGACAGACGACCCTCCGGCCCTTGCGGAAGGGTTGCGTGTTCGGTGCTCACCAAACGGAAAAGTTGATTTCGTTACAGTTACAGGGGACGAGACGATGATACAGACAAATATTTTACTTTCATAACCATTTTTCGTCAGTTCACTCAACCATTATTTTGTTTGTTTTTTGGTGTTATCTAGTGTGTGAACTGTAGCAATGAGTCCTTGTGATTCAGTAAATTGTTAGATTGCAGGTTATTCAAAATTTTCTTTTGACTCTCAATTTATAATGTACAAGAAAACGCTGTCCAAGTCGCTGCGTGGCATAGTACCGAGAACACTAGCGCTGTTGCCCCGCTGAATACAAACACTCAGCCGCTGGGCCAGAAAGGCACCTCTCAGGTGACCTAAGGCGTGGACCAGTCTTGTGGAAATATCTTTCATAAACTTTTTGTGTCAGACGACTAAGGGCCCATTATAATCAACAACTGTTGCTAAGCAACCACGCAACGGAAGCTCCCAGTAGAAAAAAAAACCCCGTAGCCCGTATAGCCTATAACCTTCCTCGATAAATGGGCTATCAAACACAAAAAGGAATTTTTAAATCGGTCCAGTAGTTTTGGAACCTATTCAATGCAAACAAACAAACAATCGAATCTTTCCTCTTTATAATATTATTATAGATAAAGTTTATAAACGTAATGTAACATTACTTTACTTTTGTAAACTAATTTATGAACTGCTCATGAACTGAAAGCCAATGAACCTTGTTTTTAAGAAATATTGTTGTTACATTACACGTTGAAACGTTCTAAACCTTTACGCAAATTCCTTACCGTTAACAGAACTATTAAATATTCGTAAAACTAGCATTCATCATCATCTTGACCTTATTTCAAATTTATTTAGGGTCAACGTCCTTCTTTCTTCTTCTCATTCACTCTCTTCTCTTCAATCTATTTTTTAAATAGTGAAAGCAGCTTTAGTTTCGTTAAATAATGTTAATTCAATAACGGTACCGACATTTCCAAATCTCACGACCTCATGTGTACGCTACATGTCTGGTCAATGATAAGCTGTCTGGAAGCAGTTACATAAGCCTTAATGCATTCCTCCTCGATGGAGTCATCGAAAAGTCAAGGCCGAGAGACGCCGTCACTCCTCACGCGATACGAATTCGTGAATAAGTAAACGAGACGGACCCGATTATCGATCAGGGGCCTAATCCAGCCAAAACGTTTACTCGTTATCGTATTTCAAATGTAGTTAGTGCTCTTTTAGACAGATTGATTGCGGTTGTTAAGAATTTCGGCTTTTTTTACGGTTAATATAGCGGTACCGAAATATTCTACCCTTACTTGAAATACCGAAAAAAATAATTTCGGTATAAACAACCGAAATAAAACGGTACCGAAATATGACAACCCTACTTATGATACAGCTATTTAACCGAAATTTTATTTCGGTACCGAAATGCACTGAACCGACCGCATTGAACACTAGCTAAGCGGACGCTCGCGGTTTCGCCCGCGTTTATCAAAGAAAACCTTTATAACAGAGGTTAAATTAACCGAAATATAACGGTACCTACTCGTTTTCGGTTGGGTAATGAAAAATTTCGGTACCGCTTTGATGACCAACCGAAAAATTACGGTACCGATTTGAAGTACCGAAAAATTATCGTATCAAAATAGGAAGGAATAGTTTTTAACCGGTATGATGACGTCATACCGATAAATGAAAGTACCTACTGCAATTCTCTGGTTAATCAGGTCCCTGATTGCGATAAGATTTTGACTTAAAATTAGCGAAATTTATACTTTGAATAATATCCGGTGGATATCATTTCTCGATATCTGACGAAAGTTAGATTTTGATTGGATATCTATGAATGGAAAGTTAATGTGAAAAGACGGAAATAAGATTGGAATTTAATAGAACATGAATAATACAGAAAACAGTGAGACATCGTTTATTTTTATCTTTTTGTAATTATTGAATCCGAAGGAATGATAATTGTGTAATTTGTTTGTTAAACTTTAGCATAGGTATATAAAAGTTACCAAATATCCCTTTATGGGGTAATTTATAATGGCAAGTAAACACAAGTTCAGCCCCTAGCATCTTTGTCGCTACTTTTCTGTTTCGATTGCAACGCAATGAATTTTTACTAATAAACATCAGTACATTTTATGATTTTTTATTTTTTGCATTTTTCAATGCTATTTTTATATTTATGATACAATACTCTTGGACGACCTTTGGAAATCCGGTCCAATGCTTTCCAACAGAATTGGACCGGAATTCCGAAGGTCGTGGGTTCGAGTCCCATCTGAGAATTCACTTGTGGCCGAGTTGACTTTTTCCAATATTTTTCTATTTAAATTTATCATAAAAACATCAGTACAGTCAACGTCTGCGTGACCTCATACAATATGTAAAACTTCTTCAGACAATACCTTACGACTGCCTTCCGTTTTCAAGTTTAAAGTCGATTGGAGAAATTTACATATTAATAATGAAAATTGCTTTAAAATTGTGTCTAACTACTCGTTGCATTTTTTTTGCATAATTCTTTTCTGTAATGCAAAATTTAATGTTAGCATTTGAACTATTGCATGTAGCCTCGTTACTAGGTTACATGCACAATAGACTCTGCTTGTCAACACCAAGGAAGAGGAACAGCAATGCATAATCGATTGTATCGAACGACCCGATTGTAAAGTCAGTGTGTCAAGGCACCGCATCGATGCCGACCGATGGTTCATTATACGTCTCTGGGTTAATTTTTTAATCCAAAACCTTAGTATTTTCCTTGGGCAGCTAAGCTAAAAACGAATCCCAAGAAGTATTAGGCGTTATTACTTCTATGAAACTAAAAATGAAAGTTGCTGAAATTGACTTTTTTACTACAAAATGCATTTGTTTTAGTTGTGTCCGTGAGATATTTTGTATTTTAGACACCATTACAATTTTTCTTTCGCCACATTCGCTTTATAGATTAGGGGTCTTCTAAAAGTGAAAAGTAAACACACTTCTCTGTAGTCTTCTCATTCTTTGCCAAATTCATGCGATCTCAAAAAAATGTGTGCGTTCAGACTAAGTAGCTTCAGCTTTATTGTATTATTAGTATATCTAGATAGAAGCCTGTTTTGGACAGCGCTGAAAAAAGTCTATTTCCTTATTCGTGGTGTCTTTATTTGGGGCAAGACCGCGGATATTTGTCTGCGGAAAAACTTGGACATGTGATAAAGAGTTTTGGGTCCATTCCTATGCGGTAATCTTGAAAAGATTTTGGTTCGCCTTAAAACTTTTGTTGAAGGGTTCCGTAAATATATTAGTGTACTTATCGGAAAATCTGGTGTGACGTTGTCACGTTTCTTTAAGATTTGTAGTTTTCATTAAGTTTATCGTGAAACTGAGTAAAATTGTTCACGATAAGTTTTTGGCATATTTTTTTTTATATTGTCCCTTTTGCTTAGATTTCCGTTTCAATAGTTTCGATGTTTACTTTGCTCTATCACGCAAAAACCGACTGAATAGCATATAGAAAGTTTATCCTGAATTAAAACATACGGTGGATTTTATCCCGGTCAAATGGTCCCCAATGATTTTCCTAATTTACACAGTGCAAGCTTCATTAACTATATCATTATAAGCAGAACTTCATGTTTTATCAGATAAGTGCCTCTTACTAATAACGTATTGTTTGGGAAAGGACAACCGGCACGGGATGTTCGCACGACAGTAGTGGGCCTCCCATGAGTTCTTCTTTCCGTTTACTGTACAGTAAAAGAAAGGGAGAAATTTTGTATGAGAATCTGTAGTTCTGCTACTACTCTGCTACTGCCCGATTTGCTCCCGTGAACGGAAAGGAAAACTCATGGTAGGTTTCATTCCTTCCAGTGTGACCTTGAGAGCGCCCTTATGTCGCTCGTAGTAGCGGTGGTTTTCGTACAGAAATTGTAAAGTATGACGTGCTGTTGACTCTATAAAGCCCACACTGCGCCCACGCCATGTTACGTTATAGTTAAAGCAACGGAAATACTAATGCAACGCGGTTAGATATTGTGTACACGTTGCTTAATTGTAATGGTTTTACAGATAAAATTAATGTAAGTAACCATACATTAACATCACGGCTTCTGGAATGCCTGTTTTAATTAACGCCACTAAGTATCTATAGTCAACGGTGGTTGAGGATTCCGGGTGATTCTACCTGCAGTCTTATCGTTTAATATCAGCAAGCGATTCCCCGTCGTAGATATAAAAACTAGGAATATCACCACGCGACAACTGCAATGCAACAAAGAAACATTGCTCAAGACGCAACTCGGCCCTGAAAGTACTCGAAAGTAGGTATAATTAAGATGTAACTACGTCTAATTACATAAAGAGTGCGTGCTCCAGCGGTGTGCGGTGAGCCGGTGACGCAGACCGAAGCCAACGCAGGGCGAAGCCCCGAGCGTGCCTCCACACTTGTAAGACGTAGTGCTTAGACGGTTGATGTATGAATCTTGATTTGGTGCATAATAAATCTTATACTATACGGCCAAGACAATTAGAATGCGGCTTTGCATTTTTGGCTCCTACAGCCCATTTTTATCACCGCACTTCTCCTATTTTCTGATTAATTAGCGCTACAGTGAAATTTTGGTTTTTAGTTAGTTTCTTCTTTTAAGTTTTTCTCAGCTGTCATCTGTCATGCGCCTAATTGTCTTGGTCACATTCAGTAGGTAAAAGAGAAAAAAATAAGGAGACAGATTTCTGTTTTTGTTGGGTAAAATATAAAAAATCAAATTCAATATCATTAATTCAACCTAGGCTGTAACAAGCACTTGTTAACGTCAAAGAAAAGTCCTACAGCGAGAGACCTTGTAACGAGAAGTCACGGCACGGGGAAAAATTATTTTTTTTCTACTAGTCTTACTTGGTTAGCAAAGCAGTAAATTATTTTCTATTACTTAAGATTAAGAACTCTAACGGTAAGTTGGTAGTTTTTTATACAAGGTGTACAAAAAGTAGGGGTAAATTCAAATAGATAAGTAATTTAACCGCCTCTGTGGTCTAGTGGTACAACCCAGTGGTATAAGACCCAGGGGTCCCGGGTTCGATTCCCAGCAGGAGTATATATTGTATTCGGTTTGGTTGGTGGTAGGACTTGTTCTAAGTCCGCCTGGTTAGCTACCACCATCTTATGTAAGCTTGACGCCATAACAACAATGTTTTCAGCATTGTTGTGTTCCGGCAGTTCGAGATAAGATAGCCAGTTCCTCAGTGGCTGAAGATTCCGGGAGAGGCTCGCTTCCATCTTTCAGCCTTATCAATACTTAACATCAGGTATGATGAAGGCTAAGAGTCTACCCGTCGTACATAAAAAAAAAGTAAAACCAATATGTCAGCTCTGCGTGTGCCAATGGAAGATGAGAGAGAATGAAAACCGAAGAATAATAACGTCCATAGTTCTATGGTAGACTAAAATAAAAAATATTAAATATTCATCATAGCTATACTAAAAGTTCAGATATCTACAGAAAAGATGATCGAGTTGGACTGACAGATAATTTGGCAAGGGAATTCGAAGTTAATACTTCGGTAAACTGCGACCAAATTAATTTACGAATCCACTAAATATGGCCCTTAAAAAGTGTTTTATAACATGCCCTTTACATTAGACCGTTCATCTAACTTAAAGAAGTCTGAGAAAATGTTTTTTAGTAATCAAGTTTGTGAAGTTCTTTAAAAAGTTTCGTATTCAAAAAACATAAAAACAGTAAAAACAAACTCTTTATACAGATCCGACGTTTCTTGCAAACTCATCAAAGTGGCCAATTTGTGGGGTTTTACGACCTTCGTGGTTGTTTTTCAAACGGCTATTTGAATATTTTGAAGTTTTAATTTAGCTTTTAGTTATTCAGTCTGAGTTACAAATTAATGTTGCAAGCAATGTCAGGCTTACAAAAAACCCTGCCTAGCCGTGGTGAAGAGTCGAAATATGGTTAAATTACGTCGGACCATGAAATAACTACAAATCAGACAAAAATAAACGTGGAAACTAAAACTACTATTTGCAACTGCCTGGCATCCATGTATATTTAACTAATATGATAATAATAAATGACATTTGATTCTGAAACAATTTTATTGTATTGAACTTATTGTACAGATACCAGCACGTCAAACTTTTAACTAGTTGCAATGCAATACGAAGACTCGAGTAGTAGTACTGAGACTAGTAATGATTGACATAAGAAAGCTCTCAAAGTGTTAAGTGTGATCTGCTGTCGTGTGTACATAATTGAATTTCCATCGTAATGATTTATGATTGTGATGTTCGAGCTACTTACTAGGCACATCTCATGTATGAACAATTCATTAACATAAGACTCCCTCGGGCAATCTCTTTATATTCAATATATTAATTTGGCATTAGATTGAATAATTGACGTAAAAAATGCATGAACTAATGACCTTTTGTTATGTTTGAAATATAATATACCTATGGATACACGAATATACCTTGGTATATTCCTAGATGCAATGGAAGTGCTTGTAATAGTTATTCGCTTCAGAAATCTTGCCAAAATTACAAAAAATCGTAGAATCTCAATATCTCTCTAATATTTCCACGTTTATTTATTTATATTAAATTAATGTGCCAATTACTATGAATACCATTGCTACAAATAAACATGGCGGCTAATTTGCTGTCCATAATACAGCACAATATGCATTCAGGTCAAACGCTCTATCGCCTATGGCCTGTGCCAAATAGCCAGGTCGACTAGTACTCGGAGGCTTTCGGGGACTGGAAACTACGATGGCTTGTGGCCAACTGCTCGGGAATCTCGGGATAAGGATGTCTAGTTAAGGTCTGATAAGTGTGGAAGGGTCGGGATGGAATTTGTTTACTTACGTGATACTGAGATAAAGGCTGTCTTGTTTTGTTCCTCCGACTTTTATATGCATTTGCACAGCCAATAGATGCGCTATAGATAGACATATACTATATAGATAGATAGAAACTATTGTAGGTTCGCAATGTTGCTATTGGCATGGCACTCTTTCAATATTGTTTCTGAACAGGACAACATCTTAGATCCAAGCAATGCAAATAATGTGGCGTCATGAGGTGTGGCTAAAATAAAGAGAGTGATGTTTATGCATTTTTGTAAATGCAAATGTGCAAAAGTTGCAAATTTTATTCTCATCCAAATATTTCTTAGTAAACATGGGAAAAATTACGTAGATAATAGAACCTTTGTTTAGTCGTTAGGAACAGCCTCAAATCATCCAAAAATACTCAGGTTTTATTAAAATCCCTTCTATTTACTAACAAGCTGCAACACTTGAAACTAGTGATATGATCCTAATGTATAGTTTAATATTTCCAAAGCGCCTAACCCCTAACCCTGCGACTGTCCCGAGAGCTCGTTAACCCTTCTAGTGGTCTAGCACCAACAGTGCCCAATTAGTGTCATACGCAATTAGTGCTAGCTTTGTACTCGATGTAAATGTGCGTACGTGATGTGCTTGCACATCCTTCTATTGTTTGTCATCAAATGTACGTTTGTTTGTACTTTGTATTAAAGTAAATAATTTGTGCCTTTTTAAATAAATAGCTAGGCAAGAAAGCAATCTCAAATCGTGACTTTATGAAATAAGTAGAACTTTCATCACTGAAACTCTTAATTCAGACAACCAACCATATCAATGTTTTATTTGATATTTGGCTGTGTTTTAAATGTACAACGCGAAAACGCTTAGCCTTCATCATATCTGATGTTAAGTTACGAAAGATAAGGCTGATGGTGGAATCTCCCGGAATCCTCCATCACTGAGAGTTTGTTATTTCAAACTTTGCATTGCATAGTTTTAAATTTAGCTTGTGGGTTAATCATTGTGTTTCTAAACTTGTATAGAATTGTAGACAATCAGAATCGGATGGATAGAATGTGTGTTAGAAGCTTGATATCTGTTGTCCTAGTTTACATGTATCATCCATAATATCTTTAAATGCATAATATCTAGTATCATCTGTCCTAGACTACATATCAGCGACACGTAAAGAACCATTGGCAAAGGATTACGGTAGTCAGTTGCACAATAGCGGCTGTGGCCCGGCGTGGGCTGCCTGTACTGTATCCAATTACGATAATATGCCGAGGCCATGCACAAGCCTAGAACAGTGAAGGCTCCAGACGTTCTTTGAAAAATTTTCAATTGGGATATTCGGTGGCTAAATTTTGGTCCTCACCAAGATAAGCCAGAGTTCACAAGCCAAAAAGAAGAAGATTGGGATATGTATGATTGGAGGTATAGGTAAAAGCCAATTTTCGATCCACAATCCACAGTAGGTGGGTGACATACGAGGATCAATTTACAAAAACTGAATTTTGGTGCTCATATACGAGTATACTAACAATTGGATGCATAAGACGTATAATCCTCAGTATATAGGTTATTTGTCAAGCTTTCAAACAAGTAACATGAATCTTAATTGTTCATATAAATCTTTAGAATTCTGGCACGCTAATGACGACTAAGAGCATGCAACGCTTCTCAAGATACAATAAAATTTAACTGATGACTAGCGATTTATCGTAATTATATATATAAAATTATCATGTTGTAATCCTGCTTGGGGGAAACAGAACTTCTGCCAGTTCTTATATTTTATTCTTGTCTATATCATATTCATAATAGAAACTTTCATTTCTCTTTGGAATAGAGTTAGTCATTTTATTCTGTCGTGAATTTGTTATAATATAATTATTATTACGTTACGAGACATCTAAATGAATCTCCCTCGCAGTTTGTCACCCCTTTGTAAGAAGAATGTTTTCGTAATATAGCTTTATGACGACCTTGCTCGTTACAATTTACTGACAGGAAAAAATGTAATCTCAAGTGAGAATTATTTATTAATTTTCAAAATTTTATGTTCCTTTATTCGTTTAAAATCTGGAGGTAATTTCTGGGTACGTTTCGTATAACAATGTTGTTTTTACATAAATTTTGCAGTTTGTTTTAGGTAGGTAGGATTTCCTACCTTCTGCTTTGTGGATTCGATTCATGCACAAGGCAAATATTTCTGTGATCATGTCTCATTGTTTTGTGATGTGATTGTTTTCTAGAAAGATATATTTTTTGAATATTTTGGTTCTATGGTTAATACACTTATGATAAGATCTAAATTTTCAAAGGAGTAAATTCACAATAAGGCTTTGTATTGTAGCAACTTAGTGTTTACTCTCTCCTTACTTACCAGGAACTTTCAACCGCTTTGCATACTTTACAACTACGGGCTGACACATTTTGGTACGAACTTCTTAAGAGCTTCAGTCTATATTGATCTATTAAAAAGCTTTGCCCTTTTGTGTTTCGATTTGGCTTTACGAAAAATCAGCATTGCTAAGAGCTACTGTATGGCTATCACGAAAATATTTCAAAATAGTATCGAGGACGCAACGTGTTGTCGTATACTTAAAGTGTAGAAAAATGTAGTTCCGTTTACATCCGGTAGGAACGCAGCTCAATATGTCATACATTTTTTGACGTCACGTCCTCTATGTGTCCGGACAACATTCTGACGTTTTTCGGAAACAATAGTGTGATAGGCTGGCAAACTGTCACTATTGTTTTCGGACAACATTCTGACGTTGTCCGGAAACAAAAGTGTGATAGGCTGGCAAACTGTCACTATTGTTTCCGGACAACATTCTGACGTTGTCCGGAAACAATAGTGTGATAGGCTGGCAAACCGTCACTATTGTTTCCGGACAACATTCTGACGTTGTCCGGAAACAATAGTGTGATAGGCTGGCAAACTGTCACTATTGTTTCCGGACAACATTCTGACGTTTTCCGGAAACAATAGTGTGATGTTTATGCATCTCAGTGCTCAAGCTGTGCTCTGTGCGGGCGGTGCGTCTTCCATGTAAGTTTTCTTGCGGAATTATACTACATATTTTTCGTATTCTACTAAGATATCGAATTCTCTTTCTTTCGCTTGTCGAAAAATTATTATAATCCCTTTTTTATGAAGTCAATAATTTAAATGCGGATCTGAGTATAAATAAACAAATGTGGCAAATGCTAGCAATCGCTACTCAGTGCGATTTGGTTTCAGCCTATGCATATCTAAAAAGGTCAGATGGAAATGTGACTGCCTTTTGTCTGTGTACCTTTAAATTGTGTCGTCAACTAAAGTGGGAGCGATGTTAATAATTCGCGGATCCTTCAACATATTCGAATATTATACGGATACTTTTACACAAGCTTTTTCCCGAGACTTCGGGCAATGTTCAAGTCCTCCATATGTCTTCTTTTTTAATTGTTTCTAAAGTTTTCGCTATGTAGTCCATGTTCTTTCACGTGGTCTACACTATCTCAACAAAAATCACCAGAATTTGTTCATTTGGTAAGTTGGAATTTATATTGTTAGGTTGAATTGGGCTAGACAGAAATTGTGTACAAGCTTTTCTCAGAAACGTTATGTTAACATAATTTCCAAGCTTGCTTGATATTTCGCTTATTTTATATTATGAACCTTATTGCCATCATTTTAGTAAACAACATCGCGCAACACATTGAACCAACTGCATACGATATTGAAGTTGTTAGGTAAAGTTAATTAACGCGAAACTGAATTATTAGGTGCCTGATCTGAAGTTTATGGGGCGCGTATGGAGAATCATACCTAGTTAATACTGAAAGGAAAATTACGTTTTGTTTTGTAGTTACGTATTGGGTGAGAATGTAAAATAATAAGGTAATCACAACTTTCAAGTTCCTCTATTATATTCTTTTCCAACCCAGTTCCCCACCTTATCTTAACCCGGCGTGAGTGAGGTCGGGTATGTCACATATCACCCATGTTAAGACACCGTGTTAAGACACCGTATGTCATACCCGAGAAGTTTTTAAACGCAGATTTTTTAATTTTACTGTTGCTGGGCGAGTCTCGTCTTTGCAGAAGCTGGAGAGAAGGGTGTTAGGGGTGAGCAAACGAGAAACTGCTTATCAAAATGAGTTATTTTTTTTTGTCAAGTTTTGGTCAATATTTTGGAGTAATTTTAGTGCTATGTTACATGATCTCATTTCTCATAAGACTTTTCAGTTCTCTTTTAGTTTTAGTTGTTAGATACTATTGTAATATTGTGATGTTGATTTGCCCAAGTAAGTTGGAATTGTGTTATATTTTTATGCGAAAAAAAGTTAAACTACGTAAACCTTTTTTTTTTAAGAAATTTTAGATACTTTGTAAAAATTATGGTTTTTCTACTTAATTAAGGTTTTTTATTTACTGATCCTGTTGAATGGACAATATTATAAATATATCTCAAGTAAAAATGCGAATTACACGATCATAGCATATCAAAATTAACATTGAAGTTTCGGGTATCTCCTACCCACTTTATAGCTGGTGCAACAATTTCTCACTTCATTCACGCCGGGTTAAAAAGTGTTTTTCCTTTTGTTCTTCACCCTAACATTGCACCCTACTTGCTGCTATTATTGTTTTGTAGTGTGCAATAAGTTTATTATTATCCTAATAATTATTAATTTGATGACCAACCTAACCTTATAATTAGTTTGATGAATGATATTCATCAAACTAATAGATTGATAGATATAATAGGTATTATTCAGAAACCACTACAACACACAACAACTAAAATACAATTTTGAGACAAGAATAATGTGTCGTATTATTTCCAAAGCCAAACTCGCGTCGCGACCTCAGAATAAAAGTACGAAAATGCGCCATAATTTTAATAGGTATGTATTTTGTGAAAAGGCTGTGATTAACCGGCTGTGTTGCCAGCTTTACAGATTACGCGATATTGTTAAAATTCACCGAGTGGAAGGCCTCTGAGCTACCGCGTTTAGGAATTTGTTAGTTAGCTTAAGGAATTTAAATTGGCGGCCTTTGGATATCGGAATTACTGCCGTGTAAGGGTAAATTGATCTAGTCTGCTAAATCGTAAGTCCGAAATGCATGGCGCAATATTTCTGTCATAGTAACAGGTCGATCTAAACTTGATAAGAATTTTCGATTGTTCGCTATGGTCGTTCGTGGGATAGGTGACCAAAAATTTACTGTCATAAGTTCTATCGTGTTTCGGAATAGGAAGACATGTTATGACTTTGGTTGAACAGTTGGTAACCAAGTACCTACACCAGTAGATCATAAAAATGCCTAGTCTTATAGCGCTAAATGTACTATTCAAAGATCATACATAGCTACTGCAAAAGCCTTGCTGACATCGTTTTAAATCCTCCTTCTTACTAATCTGTATCACCCAGACATAAAGAAGTGTTTCCAATGTTGAAATATTTAACCTACTGCTGATAAATTCAACACGTAACAATAATTTTCATTAATTTCTGCAATTATTATTCAGCAATTTACTTCTAATATGTGCTGATAGCATTTGTATAACCAACGGAAATGCAGCAAAGGTATTATTAAAACCTTGTTGCTTGAGGTCGAAGTGCCACTAAGTGAGACCAGGTGGAAGTACAGTTAACAGTACGTCAGGTTATACAAAACTGTCCAGTAGACAAGTTTCTTAAATATATTTTGAACAATCACACGAACTTTATGTGATACTAGCGGCCGCCCGCGGTTTCACTCGCGTGGTTCCCGTTCTCCTGGGAATATCGGAATAAAGTAGCCTATGTTTCAATCCAGGCTATCTACTATCTCTGTGCCAAATTTCGTCCAAATCCGTTCAGTAGTTTTAGCGTGAAAGAGTAACAAACAAATTGACAAACTGACATACTTTCGCATTTGTAATATTAGTAGGATAATTGAAAGCAAATGCAATGCAAGGTCAATAAATGTCAATGGGAAACGTCCTCAATCGGTTCCCGAGAAAGTGGAATGTTTTTACAGTTGAAAACCTCTGTTTGAACAGAAGGAGAATGCCGTACCAACAAACAGTCTTCAAGATAGAATGATATTTAAATTGTAAATGAAAAAAACCTAGGAACCAACAGAGTCGCGCAACGTCTAAACGTAAATGCAATAGCTATGAAAATGCGTCTAACACACAGTTGCCTCCTCCAACCAAGCTAAACCTTAAAGCTTCTCCCTTAAGTTCAGAAACGCAGTGCACTGAAGCGTGTTATAAGACGTTTTGTGAACGATTCATAATGTAGGGCGGTTGGGTACCAACCACCCCTGTTCGCGCAGTTACGAATGAAATGTCCGTCTGCACGGACGCGGTTTGCGCGAACCGAATGTTGACTCGGAACATGTATATGTGCTTTTGGTGAAGTGACATTATGGCTAGGAAACGGGTAAGGGAGCGGGCGACAGGATAGCCCCCCATCATATCTACATCATAGCACTCGCTAAATCCTCAACTCATTCATATACGTAAATCTATAGGTTAGGTAGGGTGCAATTTTACGTCTCAACTCTGAAGTGCATTCGAGTAGTGTTACTCATAAAGAAGGCAGCAAAATTTACGAAGATTATGAAAACCTCGATAAGATTGCACGTAATCATTTGTTATTCAATAATTATTTTTACTTTTAGCGTTTCCCCCAACCCAACTGATTTGAATAATAGCTTGAAATCGTCCTCGAATACACTCGGAATTGGCATGCGTACAACAAAAAAATATCAGATTGGCTAGCAATGACCTTAGTTGGAACGTAATGTACTTATACTAAGAACGCAGTTGTTTAGATCTGTATCAAGTAAAGGTAACGTCGCTTTGTGAAGGTAAAAGTGACCTTTTAAATAACACCCTTTTATTAGTTAGATGATTATTGTTTTTAGCTATCCGGTTTATGGAGGTATACCTAAGAGTGTGTCAAATAGGATTACAATATTTAACTAAATCTCCAGTTGGTGGTTTTATAAAATTGGTTTATTATTCAAGACATCTTTTTATAATTTTTGATTAAAGACATCTTTTACACAATATTAGCAAATTCAGTATTACAAACTCAGTTTAAGTTACTGTTTGAGAACAGGATTTAGAATATTAGATAGATTTCAATTCTATCTTTATTATGGAAAATGATCTCATTCTTGAAATCAGTGATTTTATTAAGAAAACAACACGTTTTTGCTTATCCGTGCAACGAGAAGTTGGCATTCGTATTTCCACCGGAATATCACTAAAATCTATTTGAAATTTTGCCAAATGCCCCAAGTAGTCTGGTACTTAGCAAATACACTAAGATAATAGCAAAATGTGCAATCGTGAATTTATTGCTTGAAAAAAAGTCTCTGAAAGTCGGGACGAGAAAAAGTTTGAGGTTTTTATTCCATTATTGATGGTTGTTCCAATTGATTAATGTATAAGAAAAGGCTAGGTTGTTTTAAAAATTGTGCAAAAGTATGTTACGCCTCATTATACAATATTTGTAATTGGAATACATTTAGCTTTAGTAAAATGGAATTGCAGAATTTGCTCTGACAACACGTTAGGTGCGAGCACTTGTTACAAACTGTCAATTAAACTCCAATACAGACGCGACAAAACTAATACAGGAAATTACTATTCACAGTGCTTCCGGGGACGCCAGTTTGCGATGCAGCGCGTACTGACGGCGACACCTTTACATTAACGCTACTGATCACCTGCACTTTACATACCAAAAGTTTTATTAGTTGCACAGCTCGTAATACGATCATAAGCAGCACGATTTATTCATATGATGGCCATCAGAACTATCATGATAGCATTTAGGTATACCAACTCAAGATACGTATTCAAAAGTAAATTTACAAAGAAGGTTGCCATGTTTCTGTTTTTAACTGCGAACATCATTTTAAGATGTAACAAACTGTAATGAACACAAAAACACAAATTAAAGCCATTAAGAAGTTATAAATATGAACGTTTCATCTATAGTTTTTAGACTATCCAAATTAATTTTTTTATCGCTTACGGGTAATGGCACATTTTGTAGTTGAAATGAAAGCAAATGTAACAGTATCAACAGTCAGCTTGCACAGAGGGCGGAGGCAATCGATACACTCAGCATACGTGGTCAGACTGTTTTGGGGACACGGGCCGTCATGATAGTTTGAGCGACAATTAAATACGAAGTAATAGCTTAGGTTTCACACTAAATGAAAGGCTTCAATATTCGTTAGTAGAAGAGCGGTGTAGGAGGAAAGATTCAAGAAGACGATAAAGTTGGAAATGTAAATGTTGAATCCACTTCTTGTTTTTTATTTATTAACCAACCAACCACCAAATTATGTGGTATCATGTTTGACAAATAATACACAGAGATACTTAGTTAAAGAATATTTATTGAAACTTGGTTAAATTTGATAGGCTAATTATCAATGATTTATTTTCAAATTATGATATAAAAAAGCAACTTTGTGACGTTTGTAGATAATGGATAGTTCAATACTACAATCTAACGAAACTGATAATATGCCGGTGGCGATCGATACAACTCCACATGATTAAATCTATTTTTGAAAGGAAACCTTGACAGATTGTTGTTAGTACCTGCCAAACAAAAATAGAAGCAAACAAGAAAGTCTTCACAGGTATTCGATATTATCAAATTCTTATGTGGACGCTTATGTGGAACTACGACCATCTGATTCCAATATCGTACAAAAAATCCCAAATCAATGGAACCCAAAATTAAATAGAATTCAATCCCAACTCTTTGTAACTTGATACTTTGATTGTCGTTTCGCCACGCGCCCCACCTCCATACGATGATTGAAAACAAAAACCTCTTCAGCGAAATCGATAAACAACAAACAATAGAAACAACTTCGCGTTCTGTAAGACACAAATATATCTCCTTCCATTTCAACTCTTTCCCAAATTAAAACTGATGTGACAACGCAGTGAACATTTGCTGAATTCATTATACACCCTTATCATTCAACGACGACTTCCAACTCTCCCGAGTTGTCGGAGGTTTTGTTGGCATTTTAATGTCAAACAATTTCAACAGTCGCCTTTGTTTGCGGAAGTTGGATAAAACAGTTGGTTTCGATGTGAATTGTTTGTTGTTCAGCAGTATAACAAACAATGTTTGTAAATTTACTTAATTTATCAATGATGGTGTCTATTTATCTGGAAATTGAGCAATTTGAGAAATATTTGGGGAAATGGTTGATGAGAATAATACTGCATCTAGTCACATCAAATGGGACATTAAACTACATTATCTTGTCACCTTGACCAAACACCGATAATGTCAGGTTAAGTCTGGGCCGTCTTTTCATAGTCATAGTTTAGTTAGACATTAATTTTATCTATTACACACCAAAGAGCAAAAAAATAAATATTTTCATAGCCTTAAAATAGTTAGATAGACTTTATGTTTAATGAATACGCATATGCTCCGTTTTCAAATGTTTGTTTGTCTGCAAATGCTACTGGAAATAGTATTTGCAGACAAACATTTCATTTCACTTTAATGTTTGCAAAAATAACTTGCTGAGGTAATTGGTTTCTAATCTATGAAATTTACCTTTTTAAAAACTCCTCTTTCACATATTTTTTATAACGTTATAACTAATAACTTAACTAATATTCATGCGATTAGTTAAATTAATAACGAACGACCTTTTCAACTGGTCCCAAGAGATAAAAATTAGATGGGGACTAATGAATAACTTGTAATTTCTCATGTAATTTGCTTATTCGAATTTATTATTTTAGAGTTGAATTAATGTAATATAGTTTTGATCAATATTGAATGAGTCTTCATGATGTTATCAGTATATACTAAAGTAATACTAAATTATGTCATAATGAAAGGGCTTAAGTAGCTTTTGCCAGTTTATCTAAATTTTAGGAATTTAATTCTGAATGAGTTGGTGTTTGAGTAATAGGTAGAACACATGACACTGTTGAACGATGTGCTAGCGCAATTTGGTTCCTAAGACCGATTTAAAAGTTTTAAGAGAAAGTATTTTAAAATAAAGAATAATCAGAATGCAATCGTATGAGTGAAACGAAGATCAGAGGCTATTCAGAAATAATTGCAAGTGTTATTGACCATGAGTGAAACGAAAGTGATGCTGATGACATCGCACGTATCGGAACCGGCGACCTGAGACCTCAGCATGGGCGTGAATGGCAGATATCCGGTGAATAACTTTGCCTCAACTGTCCCGTTATCTGCACACCTTTCGGTTCTTGCATGATTTGCAATAATTCTTTCTGTTGCTGCCTCGTTTGATGCATGTGTCGAGTTAATGATGTAGCGTTTAGTATCTGTATTGTTATTAGACTTTGTTTCGTTTTTCATTAGAGCCATAGCTTTTGTTATATGCATGCTTTGTCTGCTTAGTGTGTCATTAGCGGCGTTAATGGGAAACGCACAATTGAAGTTTGTTACATCAACAAAACAGTTATATTTTCAATTTCACTTGACAGGCTTATTGTAGAATTTCTATAAGGCAGGTAAATGTTTTGTTAAAAATAAAAAATATGACAAATAATTTGAACTAATCAGAAAAGAAACAGATCGCTCCTGTTTAAGTTAGAGTGCGAAGGCCCTACATACAATAGATGTAGTATTTTAATACTATAGCGCTTTCGCCTGTCTCAAGAGGTTTATTTTGAAACATTTTATTTTATATAACTCCTGGTTGCTTAAGTGTAAATGTATTCATAAATCCTACCCTACGTAAGTGGTGGCAATGACAATGGCCTTAAGGCTATTTTTAGAAGCGTAGGGCTCATCGGGCTTTCCATCTAGTTTGCTAGTTTTCTAGAGAGTTTACTCGGCGGCGAGCGCTGTATATTTGAGTTATCGGGCGTCCAATAACTTTACTGGGAAAATTTATTCTCGAATGCATATTATCTGCATTTGACTGCGTACATGCTAGGAATTTAACTTTGTCCATAAATGGTTGGTGTTGATGATTTTCGTGTTTTTCTTTGAGGGAGATTACTCCCGGCATGAGGCTTTGAAAATAAAATTCAGCTATTAAGAATATACTTATTGATGGTTCAATTATCTTTTGTGAAGTAAAAATCTTATTTTTTTAATACAACACCTAAAATCAAAAGTTTATTTATCTTATTATGCATTCCCGAAGAATTCAAAGTGAGCCATTCAAAGTTTTGAAATTTCATTTGCAATATAAAGAAGGTATTCTCCTGAACAAAAGTTTTACACCGTCGCGTTTGCAAGTAACAATCGGCAATCCCGGCTCATCCCCGATTAATTGACCGTAAAGATTATTCTCTTTCTGGGAGTAAATGCGGCCGTTTACGATCTTGACAATTGTTCTGAGTTCCTTTACGTTTGCTTGAGTTCTTTTATTTTTGCTGAATTGTTTCTTTAAACCACTTTGTAACTTATTCTTACCATGTTCTATCATCAGTATAGGATTAATTATCATTGTTGTTTCTCAGTAAAATCGAAGAACTTTTTGGTCGACCAGTAGTGGAGTTTTGTTCGGCCGACGTGTTTTCTAAAAGTAATAATTATTCAAATGAAATACGTATATGTTTATGTTCTATTTGTGATATAAACTTTTTTTTTAACTCTCCCTAAAAACTAATCGTCGATCGGGGTTCCTCGATTGTATCTAGGTCCAATTATGTCGGATGTGTGTTATTTACTTATTTTCCTGACAATTCTGAATTTTAACGTTAAGTTCAAGGTATAAATTCAAGTTTGCGTTTTCTCAGTGGACGGTAGTTACGTGAGAGTTTTCAAAGCGGCCTGACCGGCCTTGTTTGAGAAGGTCGACGTTGCTTTCTTAGGAAGCAAACTTCCAGGAACCAGGTCCAATATTCTCCTTACATTGTGTAAAAGTTTGCTGAGATGCCATGTAACTTAACTCGTAGTTTGGTATATTCAGATTTCCTACAAGGTACATATACATTTATTATGAAATATTAAGTGGTATTGAGTAATACGCTATGACTATTTCGTTACGTCGACATTTTAATTCTTTCAAATTCCAGTCATACAATTATACGAAATGCATTCTTTCATCTTATGTGATACAGTCATGTCAAAAGCATTAGCAATAACAATTATTTTGCATGTCTAGATGTCTTAGCAAAATAATTGTTCCCGTGTGCCATAAGATTCATCAGTTATGTACAGTTTACCACAAACTTACCCAAAACACCCGCGTTTCCATAATACATGGCCGTTTGTGATAGTTCCCAAACTATCATGCAAGTGAATTAACTAAGTTCTGACAAGCTCCGAGATCCCTTACTCCCGAAAGACTGTTAGAAGCTGTGTCAGTCCCGGTTTTAATTTGTGGACATTGAGGCCTTTTATTATACTGCTGACCTTTTAGAGAAACTTTGCTACGTTTCGGGTTTTACAAGTAAGGTCCGCCTTTGATTAGAATCTAATTCAAGTGTTAAATCATCCCCCTAATTGTCTAATTTCAAAATCTATCACAATCCCTTCCTCCCAAAGTGATTTATGTTATTGTGTTACTTATAATTGCAATCTTTTTCGGAACGAATGATGTTTTAAATGACACTTCTATTGACACTTCTCCATACATTTGAAAGATATTTTCGTGTGTCACTTTGCTTAGACAGTTCAATTTCGTTCATTCAATACCTTTCAAAACGCGTCCCGATCACAATCCCTATCAAATGTCAAATAGTGACGGTCTGAAGTATGTAAATATCTTTCAAATTACGAATTGAAAGAGATTCCTATAATTGTTAAAATTAGACAATCCCCAGATTCACTTTCCATGCTAGGGTTGAAACTCTGAGCCAATATAATATAAAAAGTCTATGATCCAAATTCATTTACCTATATCGCGCTCCTTCTAGGATCACGTAAAATTTTCACAATAAAAAGTAGCATGTGTCCTTTTCGAAGGCACATATTAATAAATAGTTACTTCGTAATCGAAGGTCTAATCTTCTTATGTCAGATTTGAAAAAAAATGTGGAATAGGCATGAAAAAGCAGCAGACAGATAGATTTTTTATTTTTTAATTATTAGGGAGTGCCTCCGCTGCCGCCGCTGGCTCCCAAAAATATCGTCATTGGGAACCGGGCGGCAGCGATACGCTGCCGGCAGCCGAGTTGTAAAACCGGCGGCGCACCGAAAAATTAAGTCTATGTCTGTCATATTTCTGTAGTTACTTTAATTTCGTTTCTGGCGCTTGGTCGGCCGCTAGCTAGCGCGTTTTGGACACAGTTCTATCCTTACCTAACCTAGAGATACCTTTCGTACTTTCTTCGTCGCTAGCGCCGGCTCCTAAATCAGCGACCGACGCCGACAGCGGAGGCACTCCCTGATTATTAACATCCTACCATGTTTAGTAAGCCCAATTTCTAGTTAGAATTCGTTTGTGCCAATCAGACTAATTGAATGAAATATCTGTGTAATTATTATATGTTATTTAAAAAATGCATTGATAATGCAAAAATTTAAAAATCATAAATTATTGGCTGTTGCATCTTAATCGATCGTTAAACACCTGAAAAAATGATCTTTCAATTGCTAGGATATTCTTAGCATTGATGTGACAACGCTGGCCGACAGCGTATTAAAAATATAAAAGTATTGGAGAATTTCGACGATGGTTCGCAAGTCTCGGTAGCTCAGCGGTTAGAGCATTAGACCGGATTTCCAAAGATCGTGGGTTCGATTCCCATCTGAGAATTCACTTGTGGCCGAGTTAATTTATTCCAATATTTTTCTATTTAAAATTTATCATAAATATGTTATTTAAGTCCAACATTTCTCAAAATACAAAGTTTTTATCATACTTTGAGTCTTATGAGCAAGTTTATAGAGAGACACTCTACATTTATGCCTACCGGCTACCATTTACACCTAATATTTATGTATCAACTTGATCGTTGTCTATTGTTTAACGAAAAGGCGCTGACTTCTGCTGGAGGAAAGTTCTCTGCCAGACATGGTGCCAAGACTGCCAAGTACTGTCAGTCGCAAATAATTGGATTGGCCAAAAGTTGACGTAGTTTTAGAAAATAGATCCTAACTATCCTTATAGTAAAGGTGGCGTTTTTACTGGTAACAATATTATTTACTTATCATGTTAATTTGCCTTTGTCAGATTTCAGAAGTACCCTCCAGACAATGGAATAATAAATTAGTACCAGCAATTCAGAACAGCTGTTCCCAAACTTAAAGTGTTTAGTACCTAATGTTACAAAGATAAATAAATAAATAGATAGTCTAGCTAGATATGTATGTTAAGTACAGTCACGTATACATGATATGTATACATGGACAGATTTGCAAATATATGTAAGTACCCATTTGATATTTCAAAATTAAGTTTATCATGTTGTATTCAGAATTATGTATTCTTCAAACTTTGTAAAACTATACATATTATTGAAAATGAAATGTTATTTCAAAAGACGTAGAATATTTCAAAGCACTGTCTAGTAAAGTTTCAAACTTAAATTTAGCTCGAAAGTTAATATTTACTTGCGTTTTAAGTAAAATAGACGGCCAAAAAGGCTGTTACTTTATGATGTCAACTACTTTGTAAGAAGACTTGGGTTACGACAAAAGTTGACTCTGTACAATGGAGCACCTCGAGTTTACAATTGTTGATCCCAAAAGAAAATCCTTATTTCGCACGTAATTAGAGCTATTTTCGTTCATCTTAATGTGCGGCCAACTGTAATTCGTATAAAATTTCCCTTGAACTGCCTCGGTAATTTCAAAACTTTAGGCATTTTAGTTACTTACTTTTCTGCAATTCCTTTATCATTCTGAATTGGGTCAGGCATTTTGTTTTTCTCGTTTTATGACGACGTTGGCCGTGTGAGCGGGAAATTGAAAACTTAAATGGGATTTTTTCTTTATTACCTCGAACGGAATCCATGTTAGTTTTATGTCATCTGCCGCTCGCGAAATTGAGGCTTACCATTTTTTTTTTCGGATAAAGGGAATTCGGTACTTATAGTTTACGATTTTACTCCATATAAAATAAAAGTTCATAATAATAATATCTTTTTATAGTACATTAACGTGTTGAACTTCGTCAGCGTGGCCATTTGTCCAGATGAGGATCGGAGTACGGACCATCTTGCAGCTCGTATTTCTGAGGTTTTCGTGTCAATGGTAGGCTGTATTTTCCCCATAATCCGATCTTTGTGTCAAAAATCAACACAACATAAGCAAGTGTATTATTTAGGTAGGAAGTGTGATAATCTATCGCATATAATGTAAACAAAGAAAGTCTTCAAGTTATTTTATGTATAGTATAGATAGGCTTTTGTTTATTAGAAGTTAGATTAAACTTAAAACAAAAGACGAAATGGATCAAAGACTTTTAAGTTGCAGCTAAAGTCAAGCTCTAACCTCGTGGGCCATCCATCAGAGTATTTAGGTTAGTGTTCCTTGCAATATGCAGCGGGCATTTCACACGACGGCGGAATGCACCCGATACAGCTAAACTTGACTGGAGAAATGGCAACTGCTTGGCTATCATAGAAACTATTTGGGTAATTTCAGCTAGAAATATTCAACAAAACTGACAAAACGCAGCTCAATTATAATGCAGACATTAATAAAAGCCTTTGTCCCGAAAGCTGCCTGTGTATTTAGATTTTAAGTAACTCACAAATTAATGAATACTTCAAGTATTGCCCTGAATATATGAGGTTTTAATAAAACATGTAGAAATGCTAAACAGCTATAAGAAAAATCTAATTATGAAAGCCTTGCAAGGGAACATAAATTCCACGGCGAAGTCAAACAAGTATTTGCCATTGAAAGATCGTAACATCAATAAACCGCTCCAGTGAAGAATAAAATCAACTTACTTATTGAATCGAAGGCAAAAATGAGTGTAACATGAAAGGTTTTTTGCATTTTCGAAGGAATGGGGGCTTTCTAAGCAGTTAGCTCTGATGATTATATCGAGTCCTCTCGGTCGAGTGCCATTCTGAAAGCGGTAAATGTAAGCAGTTTCCCTCGGGAAGAGGGTCGTTGCCTCGGGGATAACGCTTGCTACCCCGGTTTCTAGGCATTTGGGTTAGGGCAAGATGCAATTTTAAGTTACAGACGCAGGATCTACAAGAGCTACTCGTGACGTTCAGCTAACCGTTTTCTTAAGAGGAAATGGCGAAGAACTTAGGAAAGTGGTGTTTTAGTTTTATCGGTTTTAATTTATAAGAGAAAATGTTAGTTTTAATTACTTTCACGACAGTTGCGATTGTAAGAATTTAGACAACAATTTTAGAAATAACATTGCAAATATATCAAGAAAATATTTTCCAACTATTCATTACTAAAGAAGCTAAATAATTGAACAATACCAAACTGGTTACTTGGAATAATAGATGTTTGTTGATACGAAACTTAAAATAGATAATGTTCATTTATACATCCTTTAATTGTTATTTACCAAATCGGTGTTTGTATTAAGTAATTGAGAAATTCAATTGTGAAACTAAACAATAAACAGCCATTTTGTTTCACTTGCCCTTGAGTTTATAATATGTTTACTACTTCCAATAAGTTTTCTTTCATTATTTTCTGTTTACAAGATTACAAATAGGTTACGTACGTTACAAATAGGCTTGAATGATTAAGAAATAGCATCATATTTTCCTCATTCCACTTTGTATGCAATGAGTACACTATTCGTACTACCCTCTTTCCGTGGATTGACGTGAGCTCTTAATTTCCTGTCAGCTCTTAATGTAGTAGTCTGTTTTGCCAGCACTGATGATATGCCCCGACTCTTACCAGGCAATTTGCTGAAGAAAGTGTCACGGCCAGACTGATGAGTTTCGCTGTGCGGTCGAGCGTGACTATTGGTATTGATCTACTGCTATTAGGTACTGTAGTTGCAGAGAACTAGTACGCTAAATTTATTTTGGGAAATCTTTTTTTGAGATTCTCTCTATATGAGCCCATTTTTGCGGTTAGTACTTTTATAGTTGGGGCTGTGTCTCCTACCTAGCTGTTGTGTTTTTTTTATTAAGTCAGCAAAAGCCATGTCATGTACCTTATGGTAATAATTAATTTAAAGTTTAAAGTCTATTTCACCGCTATCTTGTCTACACTACAAACTGTGCTTATTACAGAGTTTGAAATATCTGTAGCCTATTGTTTCAGTTAAATTGGCGCTCGTAACTATTTGATTGGCTTTTCAATGTCTAAGTTTTGTGTTCATTGTTTGTATCGGCTGTATAGTTTGCAATATATCTTGCTTTGTTTAAAGATACTAAGAAAGTTATGAGTTTGAGTTAACCCGTTTTCTACTTTTATTATCATGCTCACTATTGTTAATCATTAATCATTTATTACAATGTGTATAATTAAATGAACGTACAAGTATTACGGACTCTTTAATGTAATCAAACGAAACTTTACAGTTCCTTTGTGTATAATGCATCTTAATATTGCTATTAAAGGCTCATCATACAGTACATCTGATTTATATTCATAATAAAAGCTATTGCATTCTTATATCAAATGATACGGGCTGAATGTAGGATTTTTTTTTTAAATTACCTACTGACTTTCAATATTGAATCTAATTCTAGATCATTTTCTTCATGCTCAATCGACGATTGTGACTCGTTCCAATTGATTTTCATTGAGATTATGTAGTGTAGTTCTTTCCTCGTTTCCATATCATTCCCCGAACGGCAATCTCCGGAGATCGGCACGGACATTTCATTAAAAAAATTGAAAGAAATTATTATCGTAGCGTGTATCGGTTCGGTGTACCTACTCGTACAGTCGGGGAACTTCCCGGTTGACCAGTAGAGTTTGTGGTTGCTTTTTTTTGAAAGTAATAGATACATAGAAAATGTTTATATCACAACTTTACATTAATAGGTATTACATTAATCAACTTTACATTAATCATTTGTATACTTACCTATTTTTTTATCTCGATACTTTCATAGACGTTTCATCAAATCTACTGGTCCCCGATTTTACCTATATCTTATTAACATTATTTCACTTTTGTAAAGTGGCTGTAGCATATCTTAAATAAGTTTTTCAAATCGGTCCAGTAGTTTCGGAGCCTATTCAATTCAAACAAACAATCACATCTTTCCTCTTTATAATATTAGTATAGATTTTGACGCGTACTGTTAACTTCGCTATATATAAATTTTGATTCTCAATACTACTTACTTCTTCCTTAATACATGACTGTTTGCAATGTATAATAAGGATAATACATGTCAGGTTCACTGCCCGACATTTTTATTTCTATTCATCATCAACTCAAATTATTGTTTGTTATAAAATAAGTATATAAAGCTAATTATATTTTTTCTATTTTGTTTCAGGTAAGGACAGTGACAGATCTTTATAGTAACTGTCGGAAGGTTAATAATGTTCTGCGGTGGTAAGTTATTAAGATCCAACATCATTCAATACTTTTACGTATTCAATTAATTCTGCTGGCTAAAGTTGACTTCTATATTTGTAGGCCGTTTGATTTCATATGAACCATTACACTAATTACACATGAATACAGTATTTACTTACTTACTTCCTACGGCGCAGCGACCCAAAGTGGAACTTGGCCTCCGACACCAAAGGATTCCTTCCGGTCCTGTGCTGTTTGTTGCCAGTCAGCCACGTTCAGCTCAGACAGATCCATCTACACCACGTCCCTCCAACGGTATCTTGGACGACCTACCGGCTGGTCGTCCAACATATGCTCTTCTAACCGCGCGATCCTCCCCTATTCTCTCTAGGTATCGGAGTCGGGCAGATTTAGTATCACCGATGATGTTTGGCTCGGACACGTCAAGTCTTCAATTTATTGAAATTAATACGGTAACTAATACGGTAACTCTTTTCTGCTGACTGTATTCGTATAAGGGAAACCTTACCTGTGATGTAGGTAGCGATAGTATACTACGTAAACTTGACGCTCATAATTAGAACAGCAGCCAAGACTAAGCACTATTTCTAGATAAAGAGTCGTAGTTTTGATGACATGTCAATAATGAAAAACCTGAGTTGTAAACATCAAACCGTGTCTAACAGTATTTTAAGACGGACCGACGTACCCTCGGTTGTTATTATTGATAGGTATCTAGGTTATCACGCTTGCTTGGTGTTCACGCGCCGTCGGCTAACGCGCGTGGTGAATCGTTGTCTTACGGCCGGATGGACCCGGCTTTTTATAGACCATCCGCGCCCTCCACGATATGGACAGCCAGTACCTCGCCAGGATTCGGTCTATCGATACTCGGGTGTCCTTAACTCGATCGTTTATCGCTGTAATCAAAATCAGTAATAGTGGCGCGCGGGACGACCGTCGATAAAATACCGACGAAATCTGTTAGCACGGTTTCTTGTTCAAAATCTGGTTCAATTTGTGGGTTGCTCAAGGGCCGCCGCGTTATTTCAATAGAACCAACACCGGACATTAAACAGCTCTCATACCTCTTGAATCCTTTCTAAAATATTCACCTTGTGCAATTTACGATTTGTTGTTCAAAATCTATACCGGTTAGTGTGATCTACAATACGCAAAATCTCGTTATGCTATGAAAATAATGCTATTCGATAGTTCATCACTTAATTATGTCTGTCTTGTTTTGGCTCATGTACATTCATCCTTGAATTAGGTTAAACTTACAAAAGCAGAAATCAATTCAAACTTACAATTGATTAAAAACTGCGGTCATGGTAACATTGGTAACAGTGACTGGCAAACCCAATAAAATAGTAATGAAAATACTTTGTTGTCTCTGAAATAATAAGTTCTGTTAGTTACGACTCGCGTGCTGCACGATGAAAACGTATCTGAATCAATTTGTTTGTAAATAAAACCTTTGAAATAGGTACTAGCAAATTTTGTTAATATTAAGTAAGCTATGTTAGTCTTTTCCATAGTAAGGTATACTGTTACAGCAACTACTTCTGAATACTGATAAAAAGCAGAAATATTCTACTATTATAAGAAATATGAAATGTCTTTAAAAACCTCTATGACTGGATGATCTCTACTTTAGGCATTTTGACAAAACAAAACGGAAAAGTGAACGTAAGCTCCTTCGTCTTTCATCATAAAAAGTTAAGTGAAAAATTGATATCAGAATCTCATTAGTAAATTCTAAATTGAAATATAAAACAACTATTACGGATTTAAGTGCGCTATATATTTCACCGTTAACACAGATGTTATTTTGGGGTTTCTTGGGCTTCTGATCCCTTTCCAAGACTCGTTTTTGCGGGTGGCATTCAGCCCTAAAAACCCCAAAATAGAACCAAAGCCAAAAGTAATGGGTCAACGGTGAAATAAGTAGTAAGGTATATAGTGCACTTAAATAAGTAAAATTTATTTATTTATTTATTTATCGTTTATGGATAGCTAACAGCTTATAAACATACATATAACAACAAACATATAAAACTAAAAGCTACAAGCTACCACATGTAGTATTCAAAAGAATTTGATCTTAAAGTAAACGTAGCCCAGAAGGGACAGGTGCGCAACAATATTAAACTAAACAACAAAACATTAAACTAAAGTTTAAACAATAACTTAATAACAGTCGTGATGCTGTTGAAAAATAAATCAATATTGGCGTCAGCGTTATTGATGGCGGAACAAGCTCTAATAAGGAAACTGTTATGCCTGTAGTTGGTGTGCATAGAAGGAATACTAAATGGTCTATATGAATCGTTGCGGGGTGCTCTTGTAGGTATTTTAAAACGAATCCTATCAAGTAGATCAGGACAATCCATTGAACCTCTAATCAACTTGAGTAGAAATGTAACATCTGCAATATTACGTCTAACAGAAAGTGGTAGCAAGTGGAATTTAGTACAACGGTCTTCGTAAGATGTTTTAGGAATTTTGAATTTGAAATTTAGGAACCGAGTAATTTTTTTTTGGATCTTCTCTATATCATTTATGTAAGTTGCGTAACAGGGGTTCCAAATCTGGCTGGCATACTCGAGATGGCTACGGACATAAGCACAATAAAGGATTTTAATGGTTTTCATGCGTTTAAAAGGCTTAGACAGACGCATAATAAACCCTAGTGAACGAGATGCCTTGTTGATAGTATTGACAATATGTTTATCAAATAGCAGTTTAGAATCAAGGATGACTCCCAGGTCTTTAGCTTCTTGACGAATTGATAATTTTTCGTTTTTGATACTGTAACTACTAATAAAGGGATTGATTTTACGGGTAAAACTTATAGAAAAACATTTAGATACGTTCACTAAATTGTTAAGTGCACTAAATTGTTTTATTTCAAATACTAAATTTAAAAATTGGGTCATTTTCATGTGTATCACTTGTATTATGCGCCCACCGCGTTAGGCAGTGACCTTTTCTTATTACTGGACGAACGAATCGATAATCCGCTGCAATCCGCGGTGGCTTTACGATCAACTTGAAATAACACGCCCCTGATTATATTTGATAGCTTGATTAACGAGATGTATATTAATATCGTTTATTTGATTACACAGATTCAATTTCAAAGACTCAAGCTTTTTTTTTTACAAATTTTAACTTAGTACAAGTGAGAAAATGGTGATTGACGTAGGTTTAAGGAATCTTTAATACAGATTATACAGATAACAGATGTAATATTTTTAGTGTCGAAAGAAATTATATACTTTATTTATTTTGTAAGATAAAGTGAAAATAAGATACAATTATAACAATGTGTAATGTATTTCTAACCAATATGTACAGTTTTATATTTACCATTATCATCCTATTTTGAAAATTCTACCATATCAAATGCTTTATCTATCACATTCAAAAAAGCTTTCAAAGTTAAAGTCAAATTAAATTCCTTCGCAGACTACTTCGTTGTGTATATATATATGACGAACAATAGACCTCGAAAGACAATGCTTCTTGAGGTGAGGTCGACGACTTTACGACTGCGAACTTGAAAGATATATCATGGAGTACCGCAGGGTTCGATTTAAGGTCTGCTACTATTCAACTAATATGGTTATATTACACATAACACAAGTTTACTATCAGTAACACATTTTGAATCGTACGATAGTGGTAGGCTTAATTAATAGTGATAATTACTATGTCTTACTGTTATCTGCTTAATTTTACCTCAGGAATAATAAATTACTTACATCGGACATCTAAAAGGCAAAGCCGCGTGTTGGTGATTAAACGTAGATTTATTTGCGCCTAAATATAAAAAATCAAGAATAAAAAGCAACAAGACAAGGATAGAAAGAATACGAACAATGAAATCCTAAACAAAAATCACTGCTAACGGGCGTTTAAATTTGATTCTGCGATAAATCCGAAGCTAACATTTCCTAGGTCTTATATTTAAGACCTAACTGAAGGTGGTCTGTTTAAAATTCCGCCTGCGCCGCAAACACAACAAGATTGGAATACGAAATGGCGTGCTCCTCGTCAGATGGAAAACTCGGTTTGCGTCCATGTTGTACGAACGTGCGCCGTTACGGGAATTTACTGTCATTAGCGAAATTACTTTCATAATTTACCAACATTTCAGTAGTCTGAATGTAGTCCGAGTCTGAGTCCAGAATGAGATTTTATCAACACTCGCAGGTCGATAACGTGTAACTGTCCCGTTCACATCTTAGAGGCGTAAGCTAGACAGCATCGAGCGTCAAATCCAGAGACCTATATCGAGATAGACAAAAGGAGAGCTTCAAACTGTATGAGAACCTAGCGTGTAGAATTTTTCGTATGTACCATGACGTCACGAGCGAGATTTGGTGATGTGATTGACGAGCTTTTGCAAGAAAGCACTGCACAATAGGCTATTCGACAGGTTTTGAAAATCCATTTTATATTATGTAGTGGAGTTTAGGGAACCCAGTAAAAGTTGTTTTTTTTTAATTCTGCTACATATTTGCTGAAAAATATCAAATTAAAAATTCAATATTTAAATAGCGCGCCAAAGCGCTACTTTGACAATATGGCGCTGCAATAGGTTCGGTGACGTCACTTGCCTGTATTCTGCATATCATCCACATACGTAGTCAAACGATGTTTACAAGCAGGTGACGTCATTATAAACTCGACGAATCAGGAGCGTTTTGTGTCACGTGACAAAACGTTTAAAAAATGCATTTTTATTTACGGATTTTTAAATAAACGTATAATTATTTTCAACTTACGTTAATAAAAAACCATTTTTAAACTCATAATTTATACTGTTAACAGTAATTGACACTTTATTTTTCGCATTGTCAAATAGCCTATTAACCATTTTCGTTTCTGAGTGACGCGTGTTTTCATGGCAATGGTCTCAAGCGGACTGACTTAGGTCAGAAAACTTTGACCGTGGATCAAACTTTTTATACGTAAGGTAAAAACTTTTACCGTCTATCTCTATATAGGTCTGTGGAGCGCATATCATATCGCGTGATATAGCGGTGTTCATGTTAGGGGGGCTGATGTTGATGATGTTATCACTGACGTGACGTGAGAAAAATAAAAGTCCTATTAGCAAGGACTTGGTACTCTTTGTATTCATCGTTAAAGTTCATGATAATTTGTAACAGGCGTCAATTGAGATCTGTGATGTCAACTTGTTTGTGAATAACATGTTAATTATATCAAAATTTACTAGACGGTAGTAGACTTAGTTGCTTTTATTTTCTTCTCACATATAATTTTATAAACACCCTTAGGTACTGCAATTTTAATTACAGACGTAAAATGAAATGTAATATTATCGATATTTATTTTTTATCAACAAACTCTTAGCCTTCATCATACCTATTGATAAGGCTGAATGAAGATAGTAGGGAGTCCTCATCACTGAGGAACTATAGAATAGTACTAGATAACGGATAAACATACTTATATACTTTTTTTGTAAATACATACATTATGTACATATTAAACACCCAGACCAAGACAAATAGACATGTTCATGCACACAAATGTTTGTCTTGTCCGGCGGCGCAGAAGGCGGGTATAGTAGCCATGAGCCAAACAGGTCTAATTGTCTGATTTTAAAATCTATCGCAATCCCTTTCAATTCGTCATTTGAAAGATATTCACATACTTCAGGACGTCACTATTTGTCATTTGTTAGGGATTGTGATCGGGACGCCTTTTGAAAGGTAATCAATGAACGAAATGGAACTGTCAAAGCAAAGTGACAGACGAAAATATCTTTCAAATGTATGAAGAAGTGTCAAATGAAGTGTCATTTAAAACATCATTCGTTCCGTAAGGGATTGCGAGTATAAGTTACACAATTCCATAAATCACTAGTGATAGTGATTTATGGAATTGTTTAACTTATAAGTACTCGTGTGTGAAATCACAATACCTTTGAAAGGGATTGTGATAGATTTTGAAAATAGACAATTAGTGGGCAGGTGGTCAATATATTTTTTTGTACAAGAGACACTGCATAAACACATTAGTCAGACCTTACAATCGGTGTCATTTCGAAAATTTACTATTGCAGACGGCCTTATAAATTTCGGATACAAGATAAACTGAGTTACCAGTATACCTTAGGTCAAATGCCAACATCAGACACGCTAAAAACGTCAATAATAGAAGGTCATTATTGTAATCGTAATGTAAAATCATTACATGTCATTCTATGATATGATACTTCAAATGACGTAACTGTCTTCAAGAGTTGAGTTTAGCTGTAAACAATGATTTAATGAAATTTCATAATATCGGTTGTATTAATAATATTCGGAATCGTTTAGATTAAACTCATAAACAAAGTTATGCCGCCTAACCGCCTCTGTGATTCCCAGCGAGGGTACATATTGTATTCGGTTTGGTTGGTGGTAGGACTTGTAGTAAGTCCGTCTGGCTAGATACCACCATCTTATCTAAGTCTGACGCCATAACAACAATGTTTTCAGCATTGTTATGTTCCGGCAGTTAAGAGATAAGATATCCAGCTCCTCAGTGATTGAGGATTTCGGGAGAGGCTCGCTTCCATCTTCAGCCTTATCAATACTTAACATCAGGTATGATAAAGGCTAAGAGTCTCCCAGTCGTAGATTAAAAAATAATAATAATAATGTCTTTGTTAGTCAATAGTGTGAGCTATAGTGTTGGTTTGCCTTTATCTAATTCATAGCAACGAGGAACAACACGTTCTTATATTGAACTCTGAATCGTGTTATACTTGTGATAATAACAAAACGCTTAGTATTAAGACATTGGCACGAAGTGTTATGTAAATAAATTCCGTTCATTTATTCACTCTTTCATTCAGAGGATTCGTTCCGGCCGTTTATATGAGATGAATTATTTTGTTTAATTTATAAAGTGAGTAAGCGATGATCATTGGCGTTCCAACTTATCAGTCTCCACGCTCTGCTGAGTATATCAGTTGGTAATTGGTCATCGTCGATCGTTGACATATGTAGTGGTTCTGTGAATAATTACTGTGGATCCTTTTGTTTGCGTGATTCACCAGGGATTTGCGCTTTGTGATTCGGTGACGGGTCAACAGTGTGTTTTTGCAGATTGTTCAATGGATAAGTTGTTGCCCTATGATTGTTTAGTAGTTTGCTTTTTGTGGGAGGTTCAAAACTTAATTCTACATAATTAGATTTGGTTCAAGGCTTAGTAACAAATTTGATAGCAAAGCTATCCAATGTTGAACGTGATTTGTACCTATGGAATTCGATATTAAATATCATTTATACTTCTCAGAGCAATAATTGTTTTTTTTTGTAGCAACCTCTTAAATTTACCACGCTCAACGGCAAGAAACTTGGGTTGAGATAAGATTAATTATAATATGAATATTTCTTTATTAGTTCACACAAAGTGAGAAAAAAAAACACTCTGATCACCGCATTCAATGTAAATGCAGCGACTTACATTGAGACAATTACGATAAACGCAGTAGGAGTCTCCGTAAACATAAAAGAACGTAAACAAAGGGCCGTGACACAGAACTGTTATAATCACAATTGATTGCAGGAAGATAAACACAACGATTGTATAATAATTTGTAACAATAGTGCTAAAGTGGAAGAGAAACATTAGTGCAAAGATACAAAGTGCGTGGACTCTCTGTCTAGCGTTTCGCTAGCTCTTTTCGTTTTGTGGAGTGATCTTCGGCCGTCAAAATAAACCCTCAAACGATGCGACACCGGGTCCTGCCATTCCTGGCTCCCGTGTTCCTGTCGAAGCTCTGGAGACGAAGACGCCGCGCCAAAGCCATCGAGAAATTGCACGGGGTACTTTATGAATAATCCACATAACTTCATGCTAGACAATGAGCTCTGTTTCATCCAGAATTTATATTTCCTTTGCATGAAATCACTTTTTCATACCTTTTTTGCTTTTACCTGTGTAAAATTATGAGATTGAAATTGTTTTTTAATGTGTAGTATTTCATGGCATGTCTTTACGAATTCGGTTGAAACTTTGATGTATTTATTTTCCTTAAGTTGGATGATTGACCTGATTTGAGAAGTCATGTTTACATTCAACGCGTTGATAAAATCGTTCTAACATGTTATGTCATTCGATAAATAGTTGCGCAAACAGTAACTACATGTGTTTCTGAAAATGCTGCAACACTTTTGTATTGTTACAAGCCACATCTCATGCCTATATAATATACTGTTCACCAAACATAAAGGCAGTTACAGTATCTTAGCTGGTAAACACGCCTCTTATCACACCCTACGGGCGCGTTGCCGTCTTTTCTTGCTATCCCGCCCCGGATTTAGATGTCGTTCACCCCGCTTTCGTCTTCCATATGATACCGGGCCATTTTCCGGTTAATCCTCCACTTAATGGGCCAATATCTCCTCTTATTAAGCACTGTAGCCAGCCACCCCTTTCCCTTATTAATCCCAGTGTTTGCTTCCTTCTACTTTACTTTAGCAATGTTAATAAAATCTTACTAAGGTAATATGGATTCCTCATTGTTATAATTTTCTGGTTTACTAATGTAACCAGAGAATTATATCAATGAGCCAAGAAGCCTCAATTTGGGTCGCTTACAAAGCTATTGAGTTTCCATTAATCACAACACAAACTTTTTCTGATTGGATAGTTTTTGAATTGGTTTATTGTTGTGGCCGCCATTGGTATAAGATAAAAGTTGGACATAAGCGGATTGTTTATTGCGAACTTTTCGAAAGTTCACCGATACGGCTAATATTGTTTACTATTCTGACAGGTTAAATAGATTTCTCTCAATTCCATTTAGATTTATTTAACCCCTTTTTTGCAGCGCTCATTTATTTTTCAATAATACCATTGTCTTCATATCTTGGTACTTTATTGCAGGGTTCGTATAAATTATGAATGTTTTCCCGGGTTCGCTGGAGTCGTTCGGCCGTACCCTTCTGTGTTACGATGGTAAATTGATTTATTTAGCGCCCTGAATCCCGGCGAGTACTAAAATTGGATTAGAATTGTATATAATTTCAATGTAAAGCTTAATACTTAATGTTTGTCGAAACGTGAGCGTATCGGCTTTGATATAATCTTGTTATTTAACGTATTCTCTGTTCTTGATTAAACTCATTTTGCGAACATTACAATCTTCATTAATGTTAGCGTTAAATTCAACGTCTGGATAATTAAACTTTATTTCGGTATGTTTTGGGAACTTGACCCCTATTTCTTCAGCAAGTTCGAAACAAAAGTTTTCCACGTAGATTTAACGTTCGATAAAGCCGTAAATAGCCTACGTTATCGTGGTTCTATTTTGGGACACCACGTACAAGTAGCTACCTACCGTAATACGTACCGTAAACGAGCAGGTCACGAAAACGGTGGTATAGGTGGATGATTAAACACGTTTTCTCATTCCAGTTGATGCATTCCATGCATAAAGCCAAAACCACAGCAATATTTGGAAAAGACGGATACTATGCTTGATGTCTTCCGCGGTAGAAGTAAAAAAAAGTAGGTAGATACTATACCTATTAAGGATGTGCGTCGTCGTTTTCCTAAAGCACAATTAGTAAAATGCTGAAAAATTATACCTTTATTTAGTATTTTGTGTAAAAGTTTCCGTTCTATAAGAAACACCGTTAGGTACGGTTTAAATGGCTTTTATATGTAAACCAGATTTGGTAGGAGTTCGTGTAATTGGGGCTATGCGTCCCTCGGAGTGATCACGCGAATCTAGTTTCTGCGGTTATTTTTAAGGGTATTAGGGTTCCGTACCAAAATGGTAAAAAGGACCCTTATGGTGCGACGCTGTCTGTCACAAATGGATACATCAAGATCTATCTTTAGATGACGTTTGCTCAACAATTTTGCAAATAAGAGAGAAAAAAATCATTTTTCTTGCAACAGGGACTTAAAGTGGGGTTACTAGGGCATGTGGCGTATCATATGAAAGAGCACAGCTTGCACATTCTCAAAAGTTTTTTTCTTTTTTTAGGCCGCTAGTTTTCAACTTTTGACGGAAATTGTAAAAAGTTTAGATAGAGAAAAATCAGAAATTATTTTATGTGATAGAAGATTATGTAAAGATAACAGGAAAAATAAAACTATTTCTCCTAATAGCAAATATTTTGAGAAATCTTACAAAACGTGATTTTTTACTTTTTTTGCTTTTATTACATTGACCTCGACCTACACGTCGATGTATGGAAACAATATATGATGGTACGGATCCCTCGGTGCACGAGCCGTCGCTCTTGACCGGTTCTTTTACTGTAGTTTATTGACACTTAAAAATGTCGTTATATTCTCGGTACAATGGGATATTTATGTAATGATGAGGCTGTATTGGCTACTCTATATCACTATAACTATTAGTACAATAAACGGGATTTTTACCATGTTTGTATTTGTTGTCATTCATCGTACTAATAGTTATAGTAATAATGACCTCGAATGTATTGGCTACTCTATATCACTATAACTATTAGTACAATAAACGGGACTTTTACCATGTTTGTATTAGTTGTCGTTTATCGTACTAATAGTTATAGTAATAATGACCTCTAAAGTTTCAAATACTCTATATCACTGTTTTATTGAAACACATCTGCCAACCTTTGCACGTCTTCTGTATCTCTATTATCTTGAAACAGCAGTCTTTCTATATTTTTTTCGCTTAGGAAACGTTCTTACTATTTCTTTCTAACTTTTATGGCGCACTTATGTCATTATTACGTTTTTATGTTCTCGCGAGGCCTAAGAAGAATAGAGGCGTTTTTATTGAGTTTTTTTTAACGCGATACTTATTGGATTACGATAAAATGACTGGAGTTATTGTTATTGTTTAGTTGTTTGCTGTTTTAACATGAACGAATGTTATGGTGAAGTAAATAAGGAAGTCGGAACTAAAGGTAGTTTAGTTATATTGCATGTCGACCTTTTGTAAAGATTTTAGTAGACAAACCTTCTCCAGTCTTTCAAATTAAAACATAGGAAGCTAACAAATTACTTATCGCTTTAAGATTCTGTCTATGGTAGCTCCTTTTTTTTAAATTAAAATCCCGTTTTATTTCCTATTCCGTGGGAATATCAAAAAATCCTTTCTTAGTGCTCGACCACAGATTACTAAATAGTGCTCGACTACATCGTTAAAGGCCTGTATGCAAAATTTCAGCTTAATCAGTTCAGCTGTTTGGGCTGCGCCTTGTCTGTCAGTCAATCACGGCATTGTTTCATTAGCATTACTTGTAGTAAGTTTTTTGGGATTTTAAATTCCGTACTTAATTCTTCATTGCTAAATAGTTAGTACGAATAGCTACGCTACGTATTTTTATAAAATATCAGACAATATATATGACCGCGTCTCTTTATATCATCAAAATCAATCGTTTCATTTTTTATCGTTGTGTCAATTTACGCGTCGTCTCTTATAATTATAACGACGTTTAATTACATGTATTGTCTTTGCAAATTATCATTCTGGCATGCATGACACATTTTTATGATTTATATTGCTGTAGAATTCGATTAACGTGCGAAATTAAACCAAACTGTGTCATTAATACCGCTTAAAAAGCCTCTTCTGTTATTTGATAGGCTATTTGGGGAGATTTATGTCAGGTTTGAATGAAACAATGTGCTTGTGTAGATTTCGGTCATAAACAATGCCTGGTCAATTTAGCCACAGAATAAATGATATCTCATATTTGATTGATGTTTGGATTTTTATAAGACTCTATAGAAAGACTGGGCCCTTAGCCAAAGTTACAATTCAAAAACGATAACGAAATTCGAAAATAATTAAATGTATGGGATTGGCGGACTGTCATAGACCGCGAAGTTAATTGGCGAATATAGACAATAACGAATCGAATTATAGTTTCGCTACATAACGATGTTACTTTGTCTATATGGGCCCTGGTTAGTAAAATGAGTGAGTACAATTAACTTTGTTAAATTCTTGGAATTATACCTAAGAACTGCTATTAGGAAGGGGAAATAAGAGTATAAATGATCCTGTATTTTTCGTACTGTTTGGACCGATCGTAACTACAGTGGGCCTACCATGAGGCATCGTAAACGATTTACTTGGCAGAAAATATGAAGTTCATACAATGATGGATCGTAACGACCAATCGTTTGTGTGTGAGCGGCAAACTGTGAACGATCGGTGGACCTACCATGAGTTTTTCTTTCCGTTTACTGTACAGTTAACGGGAGCCATTTTGTATGCGAATCTGTACAGCGCCTCTAGTGGGCAGTAGCAGAACTACAGATCTCATACAAAATGTCTCCCGTTTACTGTACAGTTAACGGGAGCCATTTTGTATGCGAATCTGTACAGCGCCTCTAGTGGGCAGTAGCAGAACTACAGATCTCATACAAAATGTCTCCCGTTTACTGTACAGTTAACGGGAGCCATTTTGTATGCGAATCTGTACAGCGCCTCTAGTGGGCAGTAGCAGAACTACAGATCTCATACAAAATGTCTCCCGTTTACTGTACAGTTAACGGGAGCCATTTTGTATGCGAATCTGTACAGCGCCTCTAGTGGGCAGTAGCAGAACTACAGATCTCATACAAAATGTCTCCCGTTTACTGTACAGTTAACGGGAGCCATTTTGTATGCGAATCTGTACAGCGCCTCTAGTGGGCAGTAGCAGAACTACAGATCTCATACAAAATGTCTCCCGTTTACTGTACAGTTAACGGGAGCCATTTTGTATGCGAATCTGTACAGCGCCTCTAGTGGGCAGTAGCAGAACTACAGATCTCATACAAAATGTCTCCCGTTTACTGTACAGTTAACGGGAGCCATTTTGTATGCGAATCTGTACAGCGCCTCTAGTGGGCAGTAGCAGAACTACAGATCTCATACAAAATGTCTCCCGTTTACTGTACAGTTAACGGGAGCCATTTTGTATGCGAATCTGTACAGCGCCTCTAGTGGGCAGTAGCAGAACTACAGATCTCATACAAAATGTCTCCCGTTTACTGTACAGTTAACGGGAGCCATTTTGTATGCGAATCTGTACAGCGCCTCTAGTGGGCAGTAGCAGAACTACAGATCTCATACAAAATGTCTCCCGTTTACTGTACAGTAAACGGGAAGAAAAACTCATGGTAGGCCCACCGATCGTTTACAGTTTGCCGCTCACACACAAACGATTGATCGTTACGATCCATCATTGTATGAACTTCATATCTTCTGCCAAGTAAATCGTTTACGATCCTCAAATACGCTAACGATTGGTCGTTACGATCGGTCGTTAAGAGCAACTATAGTACGAATTTCAAATCGTCTGCGATCAAGTAAATCGTTGATGATCGTCACACACACTAGTGATTGGTCGGTTGCGACGGAGTAACGACTGATCGTACCGTAGATGGAGCTCTTAACATTGTTATTTACACGATGTTATAAGCTTGCTAACAGTTTGCCCCCTAATTGCAGAGTTATTCGCAGGTGAAGTCGTCGTCAACCAAGATGACCGGCGGTGGGTCCGCGGAGGGCGGCGGCACGCGCGTCTCCTCGCGCTCCAGGGCCTCCGAGGAACCGCACATCGGTTGGTATTCTTACTATCATCATACTAACAGACTAACTGTTGATCTTCGGGACCTCAGCAGGTCAATATTCTACGATGGTCAGAGCCTTAACTGGACACTGCAAATTAAACAGGCACCTAACAGTAATATCTGCAACAGACGTTTGCCGCTATTGTAAACTAGAGAGAGATCTCCTATGTGACTGCGGGCCCCTAATTCACAAACGCAGTATCCTCCTGGGCTGGCACTTAATTGGACCGGAACAGCTTAAATCTTTTAGAGCTAGAAATATTTTATACTTCCTGAAATTCTCCAGGTTATGCTTTTAGATTTTTTTGGTAGCAGTGTTACAGTTCCCACTGGGACTGTATAGCCCCTTTAGAGCACATAATAATAATAATAATTTATTATCACATTTGAAAGAAAGAAAATAGATTTATTTGGGTCAAACACAGTAACATACAAAAAATTGCTGTCCATCTAACAAAGAAAAAAGCGCGTTTTCTCCCGAAACGGTCCCAAACGATAGTTAACGAATTTACGAATGTGTGTCCGTTGATAGTCTTTTGCTATCAGCAGTAGAACTGCATATAATAATTAATATATGGATAAGGAAAGGACGATGGGTCATCATCATCAGTTCTTTAGTGATTCATCATACGCGGGTCTAATCTACTACAAATTGGTGGTGTTATGATAACGACTGCAAATGTAACCGGTACCAACGGATTAACATGCCTTCCTTGTTTTGGTTATTATTATATTTTGGTCACCAATCCTGTAATTGCTTAAGGTACGTCACCGCCAAACGCTAACCATTGCGCCACCGAGCTATTCGTTTACCTACTATTTATAAATAAAACCATACAAAAGACGAATTCAAACAAACATATTCATACCTACACACAATGGTATTTTATACATAGGTATGTTCCGGTCATAGTAATTTGCGTTGAAACCTGTGACCAAGACACTAATCCAATTTTAAATCATTTCTTTGTGCATGAAACAACATCGGACCCCATATACTCGTATGGTCTTCCCAATTTTCACAATGCGAGCGTATGCGTATGACATATTCTCATATCATTAGAATAGAATTATTTATTTTGCTAGAATATGGGTACAGGCATAGAAATGGTCTTAAATAAACAGGAGGCTAATTGTCTAATTTTAATATCTATCGCAATCCCTTTCAATTCGTCATTTGAAAGATATTTACATACTTCACGCCGTCACTATTTGACATTTCATGGGGATTGTGATCGGAACAAACAAAAGCAAAGTGACACACGCGAATATCATTCAAAATGTATGAAGAAGTGTCTAATGAAGTGTCTAATGAAGTGTTATTTAAAACATCATTCTTTCCGAAAGGGATTATGACTATAAGTTACACAATTCCATAAATCACTATCACAATACCTTTGAAAGAGATTGTGATAGATTTTGAAATTAGACGATTAGGGGGCTTGTTTGGACAACACACATTCATACAAATAACGGACATGCAAAAGGAATTGCCTACACATCAGTATTTTTCTTGTACGGGAATCAAAACCGCCATGCCACCTAGGATTTTATCTTTTATGTAACGCATCTTAATACATACGTACATCTTATGTTTTAGCGCGCACTGTTCATTGAAATAAAACAACTTTTACGGATATCAAACGCGCTATATTTCACGAAATCATCCCGTGACCACGGCAGCTGAAAAGGTGCCGAAACGTCGGGAAAATCGAAAAATCCCCTAAAAACCTAAATATACGGACAATTACAACTTAGTTCGTGAAATAAAGCGCGTTTGATATCCGTAAAGTTGTATTATATCAGCATCTTAATACATCACGACCAAATTATTATTCGTCATAGTTATCTTTACTCTTAAGCAAATTAACACATGTCATTGACCACCACTCATTCACTTTACAGGAAAGTACAAGCTACTAAAGACCATCGGCAAAGGCAACTTCGCGAAAGTGAAACTAGCGAAGCACGTGCCGACGGGTAAGGAGGTGGCCATCAAGATAATCGACAAGACCCAGCTCAACCCTGGCTCGCTGCAGAAGCTGTTCCGAGAGGTGAATTGTGTTTTTGTGTACTTCCTTTTTTTACCCACTACGGGGAACGCTTACAGCCGGTTGCACCAAAAATTCATTTACGAATTCGTACTAAGTAATGGCAATTTGCTTGTCAAAGCTAACAAATACCATATATTTTTTACGTAATCGAATTTTGGTGCAACCGGCTGTTAGCCTTCATCATACCTGATGTTAAATAATGTCAAGGTCGAAAGTGGAATCTGGCTTCTTCTTGAAATGTTGACTCTGGATTATATCTTTGTGAGGACCAAAACTCATCTACCGATTCAGCACTATCCGCGGCCTTGTAAAGATCCTCGCGATAACAGGTTTAAGGACACGCGGGCAGGACAAAAGATGTCTGTGGGAAATGCTAATATAGATCCTATGTTAAATCGTTTTATGTGATTACAACAATGCTGAAAACATTGCTGTTTATATATATATTTTTTTTATTATTTTGCATTTTACAATGCTATTTTTTATGTGATCAATATATTAAACAAGAAAATATACTAGAAAAAAGCAACTAGTCTCATGTCGCCCTAACGGGATTCGAACCCGCATCCTTGGGAATCCGGCCCAATGCACTAACCAATTATGCTACAGAGACCTATGAGGACACGTCGAATCTTTCTAGTATATTCACTCTTCTACGGCGTTGGCCACCGTCGCTTCATCAATGAGAGAAATATCCTCGCATTCGAAAGAAACATCTTTACAAATGTTTGACTATCGATTAAGATGAAACAGCCATCTAATTATAACTTTTTTTTATTTTGCACTTTACAATCCTATGTTTTATGTGATAAATATTAAACCGCCCGTTAGGGCGACATGAGCCTAGTTGCTTTTTTATATTTTCTTGTTTTATATTTATCACATTGCTGTTGTAGCGTCAGACTTAGATAAGATGGTGGTAGTAGCTTTCCACGACTTAGAACAAGTTCAACCATCAACATCAACTAACTTGACATGTTGCTAATGCTTATAATACTTACGTATGTTACAGGTGCGGATAATGAAGATGCTCGACCACCCAAACATCGTGAAGCTGTTCCAGGTCATAGAGACAGAGAAGACCCTCTACCTCGTAATGGAGTACGCTTCTGGAGGCGAGGTCAGTATTATGGCATCTTATTTCTAGGTACTTTACTGAATTGCTATAATGTCATCCCTTTCTATTTGTATAATGAGTAAAAAAGATGCACTGAGATTGGGATTCTTTGACCAAACAAAAAATTATAAATAACCTTGGCCTTCGAGACGAGACCTAGCCAAGGATTGTTTACTTCCCCTTAACCTTTCAGGCCCTGGATTAGGACACAATACATATTCTATTGTTCTCTGGACACCGGTGTCCGGTTCGGGTTTGATGAATTAAAAGCATAATTTTGATATTCTTTTCGAGGCGATGGCAGGCCTAAATTCTATCAGCCCAAAAATCAGCTAGTCTAAATCTGGAGCACCAGGCATCAGTCGCCATCGTCTCAGGTCCTCCTGCGTGCAGCTGTGCGGACACGCAGGACGCGACTTCAATTGCGCCATCGTTTGGGGTACAGCACCGCACCCACACCCAAATTGTGTAAGAAATATGGGCTTTATTTGTCAGTAAAAAATACAATATATGGTTATTTTGTATTTGTGGACTTCAGTTGTCACATCTAGCCCATATCCATACCCAAATTTTCACGCGGTATCTCTGCTGAACGCTGATCAGCACCCCGACCGCCTAACGGTATAGCTTGGGCTAGCGCTATAGCTATCAAACTTCAAACTCTCATAAAACCCTTCAACGATAGGATTTTTGTCTAATTCCTACATTTTTCTTTAATCTATTGGATTCACTATTGCTGTTTTAGTATGAAAGTGATAGCGTCAGCGAGAACCTTTGTAGGGGGTTTGAAAAACCGCCGTTAGGCGGTCGGGGTGCTGGTTGTCCTTGTTTCGGCCGACCATCGTGCGAAGTATATTATATCAATAAACATGGTTGATAATAATTTTAATGACATTTTTCTATTGCAGGTGTTCGACTACCTAGTGCTACACGGCCGCATGAAGGAGAAGGAGGCGCGCGCGAAGTTCAGGCAAATCGTCTCCGCCGTGCAGTACTGCCATCAGAAACGGATCATACACAGGGATCTCAAGGTAAATATTTACAGACACACGTATGACAAACATTTCTCCCGCTAGCACGGTCAACAGCAGGTACGCCTTTACAAAACTGTCAACTCTAATCGACTTTGAACCTTAAGACGTAAGCCGTTGAGCTCGGTTTGTCTGTAGACTAGTTCGACTACCTAGTGCTACACGGCCGCATGAAGGAGAAGGAAGCGCGCGCCAAGTTCAGGGAAATCGTCTCTGCCGTGCAGTACTGCCACCAGATGTGGATTATACACAGGAATCTCAAGGTTTACAGACACACATATGACAAGCATTTCTGCCGCTAGGGTCAACGACAACTATGGTTTGCAAAAATGACAAATTTCTACAGACAATTCCGAACTCAATGGCTGTCGTTTTAAAGTTCAAAGTCGATTCAAGAGACAGATATGTGAAGCAGTAGCTGTTGACTGTACAATCCAGAAAGTTCCCGGTCGACCAGTTGAGTTTTGTTTGGGAAACAAAACTCAACTGGTCGAAGGAGGCACGTGCAGTACTGCCACTAGAATCGGATCATACACAGAGATTTCAAGGATTTTTTTAAGGACTTCATGGAACAAGTGTTATTGTTGCCATAACGGCATCCCGGCTTTGGTATTTTTTTTTCTTTTTAAACGACTAGGAAACGCTAAACCTTTATTATACCTGATGTTAAGAAATGATAAGGCTGAAGGTGAGCTGAGCTGAGCTGAGAAATTTATCATAGTATAAAAATAGCATTGAAAAATGCAAAAATTCAAAAATCATAAATTAAGGCTGAAGGTGTAAGCGCCTCTCCCGGAATCCTTAACCAATGAGGAACTGGCTATCTCTCTTAACTGACGGAACACAACAATGCTGAAAACATTGTTGTTATGACGTCAGGCGCCTACAGAAAGCACATATACTATAATGGCACGCAGTACTTTTTTGTGATATGTCTTTACCTAGCGGTGGTTGTCTAACAGTCGTTTTTTGACTTTGCGAAATCCACAATTTAACGAATGCTATTCAATGAGTTTTGATTCCATTTTTTATGTAGATAAGATTTTATTGATATTATTTCGTCATGCTGGGCCTCTCGATAGATATTATTACAGCCACTGGTTTGTTCGCGACTATTTCATGAATACTATTAGTAGTTAATCGATTGGTTGTCCTTCCGTCAGGCGGAGAACTTACTGCTAGACGGGGAGATGAACATAAAGATAGCGGACTTCGGGTTCTCGAACGAGTTCACGCCGGGCGCCAAGCTCGACACCTTCTGTGGCAGTCCGCCATACGCCGCGCCAGAACTGTTCCAAGGTAATTAATAAATGATTATTAAAAATAAATAATATTTTCTTCTAGTATATTTTCTTGTTTAATATTTATCACATAAAATAGCATTGTAAAATGCAAAATTAAAAAGTTATAAATAAATAATTTCATACAATCACACCAATTTTATCTTAACAACCTTGTCGGATGCGGTCATAAGATCCTGTGTGCGAGTATCAGAACACAGGGCACGATGATAGATGCCAGCATCATCCTTTGGACTGTTAACGTTAATCTGATCTGCTAATCTAATATTGAGTAAGTTGGCTTGACTTTTTATTTTCATCACTGGATCGAGTTTTCTGCTGGTATCTATAAATATTTAATTTTGTAATAATGTTTTTTTGCAAATAACATCGCCGTTCCATTTATTCTCGTCATTCGTGACGCGATAGCCACAAGAACGTTCACCAGTTTCGATAGAACTCTGGTTTACGTAAGTAGGACCTACGAGTAATTCCACACGCTTATATTGATAAATATAATTCCAGGCAAAAAGTACGACGGTCCCGAAGTGGACGTGTGGTCGTTGGGCGTGATCCTGTACACGTTAGTCTCGGGTTCGCTTCCATTCGACGGGTCTACGTTGCGGGAACTTCGTGAAAGAGTGTTGCGAGGGAAATACAGGTGAGTCAATTTAATTGAAGTTCAAGATTTGATTTGTGACGATTGACTACTCTGTACGAAATATGTTAGGAAGAAAAAACAGCCCCTGACAAGTTTCTTGCCGGTTCTTCTCGTTCAGTCTCCTAGTAGGGTTTTGCGGATAGATGGCGTTATTATGTTGATAACACAAGTGCCTTAACTAAATAAATGATATTGACATTATTTTTCTATTTAAAATTTACCATAGGTATAAAAATAGCATTGAAAAATGCAAAAATTACAAAACATCATAACTTATTGGCAGTTTCATCTTAATCGATCGTTAAACACCTGAAAAGATGTTTCTTTCGAATGCAAGGATATTTCCTAGCATTGATGTGACAACGCTGGCCTATAGCGTATTAAAAATATAAAAGTATTGGAAAATTTCGACGGTGGTTCGCAAGTCTCGGTAGCTCAGCGGTTAGAGCATTGGACCGGATTTCCAAAGGTCGCGGGTTCGATTCCCGTCTGAGAATTCACATGTGGCCGAGTTAATTTTTTCCAATATTTTTCTATTTAAAATTTACCATAAATGATATTGAGTTTGTGACAATTTGGGATTAAGTTGCTTTGGTTGCTTTTTGTGGTGACTAATTAGAAATCATTGCCTCTATTTCGAATTATCTACTTTATAAGTAGTATTTTCAAATATTCTGTTATACTACAGGTAAATTCTATGTATGCATTGTTTAATTACTACTAAGCAGATACAGCTGCACTATGTTTGATTAGGACGTAGAATTAAGTTAAGACTATCAATTGATAACATTATATAATTTTCCCCAGAATACCGTTCTACATGTCAACCGACTGCGAGAACCTCCTAAAGAAGTTCCTCGTACTCAACCCTGCGAAGCGCGCTTCTCTCGAAAGCATCATGCGAGACAAATGGATGAACACCGGCTACGAGGAGGACGAGCTACGGCCCTACGTCGAGCCGCAGCAGGACTACAAGGACCACAAGCGGATAGGTGAGCGCTGTTACTGCCTCTACGGCGGGATATACCGGCTGCGGGGCCAATGCTACGGCACGTCACAGCGGCTACGGGTTGCTACGGCACGTCACAGCGGCTATTAGATGGGGCTATATAACTTACAAGTGGATAGGTGAGCACTGTCAATGTTACTACAGTAGGTCACAGCGGCTACGAGAGTACTGCTACGGTTTTACGTCAGGTCACAGCGGCTACGAGAGTAGTGCTACGGTTCTACGTCAGGTCACAGCGGTTACGAGGGTAGTGCTACGGTTCTACGTCAGGTCACAGCGGTTACGAGGGTAGTGCTACGGTTCTACGTCAGGTCACAGCGGTTACGAGGGTAGTGCTACGGTTCTACGTCAGGTCACAGCGGTTACGAGGGTAGTGCTACGGTTCTACGGCAGGTCACAGCGGCTACGAGGGGAGTACTACGGTAGGTTTCACCAGCTGCGAGGCTATGAGATAGGACTTTGTATTCTCGAGAGCATTGATATTGCTACATCAGTTGACGACCTGTTACCTCGTAGCTACCGACTACAAGCTGGGACGACAAAGATAACAAGGAATAGGTACGCTACTGGTATTGTCGATGAACATAATGAGTAACTTTGATATACATTATCACATTACACACTTATCACATCATATTTATTGACATTTGGGTAATATTTATGATATCTATTATAATATACCATGCTTGGCTGTTGTAAGCCCACGAAAACATCATAGCAACCTCAGAAATAATTGATCATGTAAAAGTTTGTCTATTACGCTTTAATAATTTAATAATTACGGTGAATACTTGCTATACTCATTACTGGAGTTTCACAACTACCATTTAAAATGAAATAAATTTAAGCATGGAAATTAATATTAAGCTTTTTAATTGAACTGTGTGAACATTACACAACCCACATACACCATCACAGCAGAAGAGCTAAAAAGCTTCATAGCACAATACGACCTTATGTGTTGCAGCAAATTATACTAGACATACAAATTGTATAATATTTCTTTACCTTACATGCGTCCATCGCTCCCTCGATATCGGCACAGCGCAAGTTGGTACGTGACGCGGTGTATTGTATTCATATTGATATGTATTTGTGGTAGAACGTTACGTTTGTTTATCACAATTCTGTCTTGTTGTTGTAGTAGTCAGTAGTATGCGATTAGGATAAGAATGGGAATGGGTGGTGTGTGTTGAACTACACTAGTTTAGTGTGGTTTCTAATAAGTAACATGTATTTCTCCAAAAACAGTCAGTTTATGCAAAGATTTGTAACTAAATATTTCTCTTATTTTATTTACTTTAAGTCAAAAGTTATATCTAGACTAGATAACAAGTTGATTATATTCATAATCATTTTATGATAAAACTTAATTTTGTTTATATGCAAAATTATAAAGTCTTCTAGGGGAGAAAATGATAAAATATTTATTCATTTCTACCGTCTGGTAGTAGTATCCATTTTTGTTTACCACATTAAAGGAAACACATAAAGGCGCCTGCCTATTATCATTCTTATCATTATCGCATATGATAAATCTAAAGTTAACGCATATTAATAATAATAATAATGAATGGAGAATTGAATAATAGACGGAATTATAATTTTATTTTGTTTTAATGCTATATAAAATATGAATGTTTATATGTATATGTCACGTGGCTTTAGATATATAAATTATTATATTGCAATAAAGAAAATTGCACGCATGATATTGTTAAATGATATGGCATGTTTAATTTTGCGTTATAAAGGCATGGAAAATTCATTGCAATCAAAGTAGTGCAGTGGTGTCGCCATATTTAGGTTAGACATTTATTGTTCCTCTAAATATGCATGAGTTTTATTTTATTTATCAAATTTATAGTTCACTGGTTTACAGATATATATACGCATTGAAACACTTAATTTAATTTTGTAGCCGATTTTAATAACGAAAAGGAAATCGATTTTATGTAGCCGTTTAAAATAGCAAATAGACTGTTTAGTTCAAATGTAGTGATTGTCTCGTACATGTGTTCAAGGATACCTATTTTAAATTCAGGCTATAAATTTATCTTGATCCTTTTAGAAGTGAACTTTTTACGTGATTTAGGAACAAACATCAAAACTTTCTAATCTATAATATTAGTAGGATTGGGGATAGCATATTGAGGGCCGGTATCACCACCTACTGAGTAAGTTCTGGATAGGTTTTTGAGCAGATTATTTGATATATGTCGTAAGATGATTTGATAAAGAGATTTTTCGCGAAAAGCCTAGGGATGTTGCGAAAACACGGATAATTAGACCATGGTGACGGCATTTCTTAATCTTACTGAAAAAAGATAGGGTTTTTGTGAAAACAGGAAATGCATTAGTAACATTGAATATCCTTTACTCTAATTGGCTTGATTTTTTCTTGCTGACCAACTTCTATTCTGATTGGTTCTAAACTAATCTAAAACTAGGAACCATTAAGAATAAGAGCTGGCTTGTCAAGAAAAGAAATGTCATCATTTTGTCTAATAAATTATCCGTGTTTTCACAAAATCCCTAGAATTTATGCGAAAATTCGATATATCAAATTATCTTACGACATATATATTTATTATAACAAACTGTCAAATTATCCGCCAGATAAGCTATCTAGAATATTCCAGAACTTACCTGGTGAAACCGGCCCCTAAACGTCTTTAGCCGTATATTAATGTATAGTGTACCTGATACTAAATAGTTATGTTTGATTTGCAGAGGCGCTGGTGTGCCTCGGCTACAACCGGCAAGAGATCGAGTACTCGCTGGCCGAGGCGAAGTATGATGACGTGTTCGCAACGTATCTACTGCTCGGGAGGAAAAGCACAGACGTGAGTTTTAATTGATGTTTAGTAATGACGAATGAAGGATGGGAGTTTGCGTGATTTTGTCTAACTTCTGCAAAGTTTTCAAGTTCGTAAGAGGTTGGGGTTTGCTGAACTAAAAAATGCTCTATTACTTTAACCTCAAACTTTGCTGATGACAACTGCAAAGTATTCGCGTTTAATTTTTGACATATCGAAAATTATTCTAAATTCAGAATTCAAGTAGGTTTTGTTATTTTTATATTATAAGTAGGGAGGATTAGCAGCCGGCCGCTGTTTCACCCGCGTGGCTCCCGTTCCCGTGGGAATATTGGGATAAAAGAATTCTATGTTTTAATCTAGGCCATCTACTATCTGAGTGCCAAAATGTCATCCAAAAAGGTCCAGCCGTTCTTGAGTTACAAATGGTGAAACTAACCCGGCTTTGTTTTATTTATGTAGATATTCAGATATTACTCTTGATAAAGATAAGAACAATTATTGTTCGCCTTACTACTTGCGCGGATAAATAAACCGAGCCACTGCGTTCGTTATTTTCATATGAACATGCTCACTTTGCGGTTATAACCAAATGTGTATTTCTGCAAAGATTTGTGTATCGCTGGCGAGGTCAAATGTTCAACTAACCAACTAGCATTTAAAACTTTTCCTTAACTTTCAGTAAATCAAATGTTTAGTTTCATATTCATTTAAAGTTTGAGTTGGATTGAGTTAATCTGTGTTTTTTTTACTTTGCTCAAAACTGAAGGTTTTCTTGAATTTTTACAGTAAGAATATTGCTCAAGTAACGTTCTGTAATGCGGGCCTAAAAGTAAGTTCTAAGTAGCTTACGTAAGTAAGCTACTTAGAACTTACGTACTCTTACGTAAGTAAGCTACTTAGAACTTACTTTTAGATTTTGAAACAGGCCCTTAACCTTTTTGGCCCCAGATTATGAGACACAATAGATTTTCCATCGTTCTCTGGACATCGGTGTCCGGCACCCCTATCTTTTAACGGTATAGCTTGCGCTATCGTTGCAGCTTTCAAACTTCAAACTCTAATAAAACCCTTGAACGATAGGGTTTTTGTCTAATTCTATAAATCTATTGGATGCACTATTGTATTTTTAGTATGAAAGTGATAGTGTAAGCGAGAGCCCTTGTATGGGGTTTGAAAAATCGATAGCTACAGCGATAGCACAAGCTAGGCGTATACCGTGAGGCGGTCGGGCCTCGGGTCGTGTCTGATGCATCAATGTTGTACACAGCCGGAGTCGGACGGCAGCCGCTCGGGCTCGTCGCTGTCGCTGCGCGCGGGGGCGCCGCCGCCCGCCGCGCCCGCGCCGCCCGCCGGTAACCAACGACCCTACACTACACTACACTACACGTCACTACACTACACTACACTACACTACACTACACTACACTACACTACACTACACTACACTACACTACACTACACTACACTACACTACACTACACTACACTACACTACACTACACTACACTACACTACACTACACTACACTACACTACACTACACTACACTACACTACACTACACTACACTACACTACACTACACTACACTACACTACACTACACTACACTACACTACATATAACGTACACACACGCACAATGTTGCGCGTTGGAATCGATTCGAACGCACAGCATTTGCGGTTTCGTAAGAAGGGTCTTAGAATAACTTCTGAGCCTTGCCTTAAAAATATCCATCGATGCAAATAACTTTAACTATGGAACCGATAACAAAATTACGAATTAAAATATCAGCTGTATCATACATTTTGATCGAGTAGGTGTTACACTTACCGGTCGCTTCGAAATCATGAAAAAAAATCACGATTTCGTTGTTGGCTGTTTTATTTATATTTGAAAATTCACCAATGGACTTTTACACATAATGAAACTGCAGGTACTTCTATCACAAAAGAATACGAAATCAAAACATAATAGCACATATTAGTTCTTTGAAGAAAAATAATTATTTTACTGTATATCATAAGAATCAAATGTTTTGTCTGTTTATGGTCGCTTACACCACCGACAGATAAGTTCTATATAGCTTATCTGACCGATATTTTTCAAATAACAACTGTCAAATGATCTCTGAGTTAACCTATCCAGAACTTATCTGTAGGTGATGAAACCGGCTCTTAGTCTTGTATACAGGGCTTCATAGTCTAACTTGGTACAAATAAAACAATTCACGACAGCGCTACGATTTTGAACTTTATGTCATCGCGATAAGAGCGCTCTCATGAATTGCAAGCAATTTATCATCCGCTATACTTGTGTGCGTATTATGCGAGTAATAGGAAATGAATTGGAGTAATATTAAGGAATATTTATGGATAAGATGATCCTATTCCAACTCCAGAGCCTGATATTTTGATTTCTATTTGCTCCGTAAATAATTATGAAAAATATAAGATATAAAAACTAATATTATAATAATTTCAAAAAACGAATGAACAATATTACTGTTCAAGGTTTTTTTGTGTCTTATCCATATTTGATTATTTGTGCTTATTCACAAAAACCTGAAGACTTATATAGGTAATGCGATATGATATGGCGCGTGCCACGACATCGATAACAGCCACTCGTGCAGGTGCTACAGGTTTTTGTGAATAAGACATACATTAGTGGCAATATAATTAAGGACACTAGTCAACTTTCATACAAATGAGGTAACTTTCCATCTTTTAGAATGATGACCTGGGGGCTTATAGTCTAATTTAAAAAATCTATCGCAATCGCTTTTAATTCGCCATTTGAAAGATATTTACATACTTCAGGCCGTCACTATTTGACATTTGATAGGGGTTGTGATCGAGATGCGTTTTGAAAGATATTGAATGAACGAAATTGAAGTGTCTAAGCAAACTGACACTCGAAAATATATTTCAAATTTATGGAGAAGTGTCAAATGAAGAGTCATTTAAAATATCATTCGTTCCGAAAGTGATTGCGACTATAAGTCCATAAATCACTATAACAATCAAAATACCTTTCAAAGGGATTGTAATAGATTTTAAAATTAGACTAGAATTAGGGCAGATCATTTGGATGTGTGTAGCGATCTGGATCATCTCCATTCACTCCCCGGATGGCCATCATCAGATCACGGCTCGGTCAATCCTTCAAAGTTACAGTGTACTTAGTTAAAGCGGAGAACCAAGGCTTTAAAGTTACCTCGTTTGTATGAAAATTGACTGGTTTCTTAAATTATGTGGCCACGACTATATAAGATATAGCTTTATATCGTGTATTTGTCCGCTTTGGGCGTAGCCAACTCGCGATGGGGTAACATACAAGGAGCTTTGCGTATTCGCTTCATTCATATTAATCGTGGACGTAACATTTCATCATAGACATCGGGTGTGCTTTTAGATCGCCATAACTTGGTTACTTTACTATGGTTTAGAAATTACGCCTTTTTCTGCGAAGAAAATGACTATCATATTGAAAAAAAAAAAATGGTTTTATTGCATAGATTTGTATTATATTCTTTCTCTTAATAGGCCTTAGGAATAGGCTTTACCATGTATTGTTTGGAGACTGCATTGGAGAATAATACCGGAATATGAAAAGTATTGTAACCCAAATCGGAATGGGTAAATTTCATGTGCGTATTCCGATATCTTAGTGGCATATCATCAAAGCGTAATCAACACACGTTGCGTAAGTTATCGATGTGTTTGATGGGTACCTAAAACGAATATTATTTTTGATAGTGTTATAAGAAGACCCCAACCGTCTCTGTGGTCTGGTGGTACAACTACCGGTACCAGACCCAGGGATCCCGGGTTCGATTCCTAGCGGGGGTACATATTGTATTCGGTTTGGTTGGTGGTAGGACTTGTTGTAAGTCCGCCTGGCTAGTTATCACCATCTTATCTAAGTCTGACGCCATAACAACAATGTTACAGCATTGTCGTGTTCCGGCAGTGAGAGATAAGATAGCCAGTTCCTCAGGAATTGAGGATTCAGGGAGTGGCTCGCTTCCACCTTCAGCCTTATCAATCCTTAACATCAGTTATGATGAAGGCTAAGAGTCTCCCCGTCGATAATAAAAAAACCCTAGCTTGAATACCGTTATATCACGCGATATGATATAGCGCATGATGCTGTCTTGCTTACCCCGATAAGACGTGAACAGTGACACATTGTCGAGTTACGAGTGTCGATATAAGCCGATCGTCATAAGGTAAGGTTTAAACGATGTAGATGTAGACCCTCTGGATATCCTCTTGCCTGCAAAAGACTATAACATATTTGACATTCAGAAGATGTTATCTTATGCGTTTCGTATGTTTTGATTTGCAAGTAGATATCTGGAAAGAGTAATTTTCGTTACTGTTTATGAAGCCGTGTTTAGCGTGATTCGATATATCGATATACACCAAAGACTTCAAGGAATACTGCGCGCCGACACACAAAATGTACGTGAAAAATATTAAACAAGACAATATACTAGAAAAAAGCAACTAGTCTCATGTCGCCTTTACGGGATGTAATGAAATCGCGAGCGTATTCGTTTAAAGCGGAATAATAAATTAAATTAGCTCTACATACTTGCTCTTGTATCCACACCAGACTTATCATCATGGCATCGTGGAAGCGGGGGAATTTTAAAATCTATCTTTCAATCCCTCATTTAAAAGATATTAACATACTTCACGCCGTTACAATTTGACATGTGAAAGGTATTGCGATCGGGACTTCCGGACTCGTTTTGAAAGATAATTGAATGATCGAAATAGTTAATTTGACGTGTGACACGCCCAAAAATATTTTAAAAGTATGGGGAAATATCAAGTGAAATGGCATTCAAAACATCATTCGTTCCAAAAGGGATTGCGACTTTAAGTTACACAATTTCATAAATTACTATCACAATCATAACACCTTTGAAAGGGATTGTGATAGATTTTGAAATTAGACAATTAGGGGGCGGATCCTACGCGTGTTTGTCATGTAGGTGTAAAACATAAACGCGTGGGCCAGCGTGACGATAGTGCTGCAGGGTATCGATATAATACTAAAGAGCAATATAATAGCGATATAATACTAAACGCTATTCAAATCGCCACAATCGTAGAAGCGTAACCCCATACGCGGTCCGTTGCGCGACATGACGAATAGTGGTGACTGGAAGCTGTCGAGTCCACTTGGGGTACGGGCAGGTCGCTGTCGCACCGTGGCGTGCAGCAACTAAAAACACGCGGATACACTTGATATAAGTTGGTTAACGAAAGCTGGAGCGTTATCAGTACTCATACTAATGCAATTTCAAAAAACAAATGAACAAATACAAAATGTTCACTCTATAGTAACAAAAGCAACACAATAAACTGTGTCCTTATACTCGTAAGTTTAACCACGCGCGAGAGAGTCAGACAGATTCTTGATGACCATGCAGTGTAACGACACGCCGCGCGCTTATTCACAGACACTACGTTTAAATGTGTTGAACGTGCCATCTTTAATTAACCGATACAGATAGTACAGATAGTATCCGCGGAAACCAAGCACCAACTACATGTAATAGTATAGCGGCGCAATCATAGAAGCGAGCGTTACCCCATACGCGCGGGTAGATATAGACGATAGTCCTACGTATAGCTGTGGTAGTGGTAGGCGTGGGCGGTGCTTCAAAGTTATTGCGTTAGTTACTGGGAAAATTTATAGCGTGGGCTAGCTCCATTTCGGGTTACCCCATACGAGGACCGTGGGGCCGGGGCTGCGTCACAAACACCTTGAAAGTTATAGCGTTAGTTACTCTGAAATTTCCGGCGTAGGCAAAAGCTCCAAGTACATTGCGGGTTACCCCATACGCGGGCCTAGCGCGGGTATAGACAAGTAGTAACTACGCACAGGTGGAACCGGGGCGGGGTCGGGCGGTTCGCCGTCGCACCGCGGCGTGCAGCGCTCCATCTCGGCCACGGCGCGCCCCGCCGCCTCGCGCCGCGCCTCCTCCGGCGCGGAGGTGCTGCGCGCGCAAGGTAACCACACCGACGAGTGCCACATAGGTACACGCATGGATTTAATACAACAAGATGATTGCATGAAAACAAATAAAGTTTGATATTATGTTTCATATTTTATGTACAATTAACAGCACGACGGCTATTCTCGCGCTGCGACACCTTGAAATGGTCATTTTTGGAGCCATAAATCTGCGTTAAAAATTCACTAAAATCCAAGCTTAATGGTCTGTAAAATATCATTGGAACTTAACCATTATAGCCCTAGTACAGATTTCACTTACATTTTTAATAAAGAATTATGGCTTAAAAAAATATCGAATTCTAGAGGTCGCAAGTAATACTGGGGGTAATACGCAAAATCGATTTACATAAATTCGTACAGAATTTGAGTATAGCAGGTCCAAATATGCAAAAAATAATAAAGTCGTTCCGTGTAATCCTTTTATCTTTACAACGATGTACATACGTTGAATACCTTCGTATTCGTCGATTGAACGAAATCAATCAAAAAATCTGATGGAGAAGACTATGTGTCTCTTACAACTTTGTCAGTTCTACCTTCGTTTTAGGTTTTTGGGATAACTAACAATGGGATGGCAAGAATAGCCGACTCCTGTAGTAAGAGGAACTTGAGATTGGTTAAAGCTATCATTATGCAATCCCTTTGCTTAGCAGTGAAGTGACAGCAGTCATTCTGACGAGTTGACAAAAATAATCGCATTCGCTACTATTGCTAGGTTCAAAGATTATTCTTTTACATTTAAAATTCAAAGAAATCATTTACATGTTATTGTGATCTGTAGTTCATTTAAAATCAGCCTCGCTTTTACAATTTTGTTTTTTGTCGTCCTTCGTCAAAATCAAAATCGGTTGAGGTTATGTCATTCCATTTGGTGTTTTATATGCTATTTTTAATGAAACATAACGATTGGGGCTTTTGGTAGAAATGCTTAAGTAGTCATTTCATAAAGGGGCGAAAAAGAAAACTTATCAGATATTTATAATGTTAGTAACAAAAAATATTATAATACTAATGTGCGTCCGCTGAGAGAATGCGAGAATCTGACAGGTTCCTGACAGTTCGTTAAGTCTACTGAATAAGGTTCATTTTCGATAATCCGGAAGAGTAAGATATTCGTAAATAAGATTTATTTATTGACCAAAAGAATTGAAATGATCGGACAGGAACGCATTTTCTCAGCAGCTGGACTGTGAAGGTTACCTCTTATTTCGAGGCGTTTTCTGAATTGCTGTCAGTCAGTGCATCTGTTTTTCTCACTAAACAAAGAGAAAGGGATGGTATTATAGCAATTCAGAAAACTGCCTGGAAATAAGAGCTCATAATAACTCATAGCGCCCCTGAAATGAGTAGTTTATCAATGATATAACTTTATTCCAGTAGGTACAACGACGAGTGCGTCGAACAACACCACAGCCACATCCACCACGACGACGACAAACTTCAAGAGACAGGTACAATGAACTGCACATCACGTAGTACATTATATCTCCGTATCAAATATGATATAACATGAATTTTCAGAGACAAGAAATACTTTTACAAGTTGTACAAGAGATTAACGTAATTTTTTTTAACATGTTTCATTTTATTTTATAAGAGGCAATTATTTATATTATCTTTAAAAAAACACGATATTATGAAAATAATTGTAGTAATTTTACTTTACAAATCTCTCGTGTTTCCGATTATGATTTCTTTTTGTAAATTGTAGAGTAGTTTTAGGAAGATGGAGGTGTTTTAAATAACGTAAGAAATCGATTGTGTTTTCAGAACACAATTGACTCAGCTTCCATTAAGGAAAACACAGCACGGATCGCGCAAATGCAGGTTTGTTTTGTATTATTCAATTATTACTTGTATTGTGTTTTGTATAGTATGTAATGGCAAGGAGAGCGCTATTGTCTTTTAACGTCAGAAGCCCAAAGAAAAACAAAGATATACGTTTGACAAATAAAATGGTCACCATATGCGTTTTAACTTGTTATTTGACAAATTCAATATTTGACCAATGCAGTATTAAACTCAGACGTTTAAGTAATTCTTTAGTGAAAGTAGTAATCCAGCCGGTGCATATCCGGACAAAATGTATCGGATTACTATGTTTCTGATACATTTTATATTTATCTGAGTTTGAGTACCTACTTAGGTCTGAGTATACCAACTGATTATCCTACCGATTAACGCTAATAGTAGATTAGTAGCCAAGGGCTGTGAGGCATCAATTGCATCCCGAGATATTTAGGCGCACGAGCGCAGCGAGGGCGCCTATAGTTCGAGGGTGCAATTGATGCTTACACCCGAGCTAACTATTCTGCTTTACATCTCGATTGTGAGGTAAGTAGAAAAAAAACCGGCATTACAAGAATAAAACATTTTATTTGTTGAAATTTATAGTGAAATGAGAACAATCCCAAAAACAAACAATATTTAAAGTAAAAGTTTTCTATTCCCGCCTTTTTTCATTAAAAAGAATCAAGTAAAGAACTTTTTATTTTTTTTTCAAGATCGAAATTGAGTTTCGCCGTTCGATATTTAAAATTGATGACTAATAGCAAAGCGACCTCTTTGGTCATTGGGCTGAATGCATGATGTCTATTGCCAGTATGATGGTTAGATGTAAGCGAACTTTTTTTTTTTTTTTTTATTTATTTAGCATACAAATACAATATTTTGCATCATAGCAAACCAAAAACCACGGGGGTTTGTCCGGAATGCTAGATTTAAACTTATAATTAACTAAAATACTTACATTATTCTATCAACAATTTACCTGCGGCGAACGTCTACACAACTACTCGCCGCTGGTGCACAAAAACAGGTTAGATACCCCACGTCTACAGGTGGTTTAAAAAATGTTCCTTTAATTTACGCTTAATATTACTCTGCGTGATGCTCTGTATAAAAGATGAATCTAACTTATTAAGTAAACGAGGAATGATATACGGGATGGTTCTCTCTCCGTAAGCATTAATTGCACTAGTTGTTAGTAACTTTTTATTCGTTTTTTTACGGGTCTGAATATTGTGCGGTATTTCATTTTGAATACCTTTATCAAAGAAATTTTCTTTTAGAAGGCTGTAGATGACCTCGGTATGAACCGGAAAGAAAAATTGTTTTTTTTTATTACTTACCGCCCTAGGGCTTTTCTAGCTACATTATTACCCTAGAGCGCTAATTACTCACCTACAAGCCCCATTTGGAGGTAATAAGAACCTAATTACCGAACATGAGAGATGTAAATATCATTTAAGTGTTATTGCATTTCAGGTATTTGACGTTAAGGTACAGAATGATCACCAATAAACATCGTTCCGAGCCCTTATTACGAGTTGACATTTACTGTCAACGTTTTCGATAACTATCGGAAGCTCAAGGGACAAAGCTCCATGCTTCGGAAGGCACGTTCAGCCGTTGATCCCGGCTGTATTTGGATTCGTTAAAACCCACCAATAGCATTGGGCCCGCGCGGTGGGTAATAAACAATGGCCCATTCTTCTTATCCATCCATAAGGAAGGCCGTTCCCCGGCTGTGGGGATGACGAATGAACTACGGTGAAACGCTTAGCCTTTATCACCATGTTAATTTATAGAAAGAAAGAAATAAAATTTATTTGACTAACACACATAAAAAATTACAAACATTAATCGGTACAAAATAAAAATAAAACCTGGGGTGCGATTGCGTAAGGTAATCGTATTCATCTGACAGTTCATATCGTATTCAATCGGCTGCAATTTGTATGGAATGACATATGATACGATACAATATGAACCGCAAATAAATACGATTGACTTTACGCAATCGCCTAGCTGATTCAAAAGGATCTCCAACCTAAGCTACTGCCACAGCAAGTGCCACGCTGCGCCTCTCCCGGCCTCAACTGCAGAGAAACTGGGTATAATTGGTAAACTCGTAATCAGGGCTCTGTTTCTTTTCACTTTATGGCTGAATTGCACCAGTTAACCCATTAACCGAGTTACGGTTGTCAAACCTGTCAAATCCTTTTTCGCTCGTCAAAGTTAAAGTGATCGTTGAAGTTAAATGGTCAATCCACGCTAAAGGAATGAAATGCAATGGACATTAAAATTACACTATGCATTAACTGTTCGATTAATCAGTTGGTAATTGGGACCTCATTTATTTATTTTGACGGCAGGTGGCAAGCTCAACGCGGCCAACGAGCGCGCAGCCTAAACTGGAGGCGCGATCTCGCACGCTCACTGGCGGGCGGGCGCCGCACCACGCGCCCAAGCCAGAACCCGCCAGCGTCACGCCCAGGTATGACACTCCTCATCATCGCAGCCACATGTCACCCGGTGCTGGGTATAGGCCTCCCTCAAGGATCTCTACAACGATCGGTCCTGCGCTTCCCGCATTCAGCGGCTTTCCGCACCGCGCACCAGGGGGGCGAATCTCGCGCCTTTGAATTCGACATTTCTTTGAGCCTTAAATCTATATTTAAAATTCACTGAAAACAATTTTCAACATTAGAACTGTCAAAGATCATTGAAGCTACAGTATTTTGACCGTAGTACAGATTATACTTGCATTTTAAATAATGACATTATTGTTTGAAAAATGTCGAATTTGACATATCCCCTGACCGTCGGTCCACCTTTTCGGGGCCTACCCACGGAGCGTCGTCCGGTGCGCGTTCGCCCAGAACCTTTAAGCCTCGGCTATTAGTTCTTCTCGCTAAGCGCCCCACTGCCTTGCAGAGGTAACACAACACACTACACTGATACACTTGAAGATGCAATGTTAAAATGCTTGTTTTAACATAACCAGTTACAATACGTACAAGTTCATGGATACGCCTAAAGAACACCACGCGCCCAAGCCGAAGACTACACTCCACCAGAACACAAGAAGTTAATAGTGTCTAAGGCATGGCAAGGCATTTAGCCTATTGTAATACAAGGCATCCGTGCCCGGTCGACGACGGCGACGAGCACGATCGCCGTTCATGTAGGCACTTAGGACCACTTGCGCCAAACTATGTTAACACATTCAACTCAAGAGTTAATGTAGCTTTTGCATGCATCTTACTCTGGGTCTAATGTAAACCTGACTTGGCGTATATGAGCCTTACAGTGTATTATTTAACCCACTTGTAACTAGCGTTTGATATACGGATCATCATAAAAATTAAAATATTGTAAACAATATGTGTATTTTCTGATTAAAGGATTTTATTAAACATTTGCTGAATAATCCCTTTGTCTGCAAGAAGTGTCTCGAGACCAAATATTTTTTATTTATTTTTCCTATTGCATAGATGCATTTATTAGCCAATTTAAAAAAAATCGCAAGGTATTGTACAAAAACTGTAAATCCGTAACAACTGGGTTAATATATAATTACACACAAAAATTACACTAAAAGATGTCGTAGTCGTATCACGCACTATATTTTAAACCGTTGTTTTTAGTCATCGTAATCACACACATTGATTATTTTCCTCTGATACATTGAATTGATTTTTACACAGATACTACATGACACTGTTAGTTAAAGTACTGCCATTAGCAGTCGTAAATTAGACTGTATTTGATTGTTTTTATTATGTTTCTTTTTCGTTGTGCTTAGATATTATTCTTTATTTTGACTAAATTATTTCGTTTATCGGTGTTTCTTTTGACAAATTGTTATTTCGGCCGTTTTTGTTGCGAAGAATTATTATCATTTTGTTTCGTTATCATTATTTGAGGAAGCAGTGAAGAAAGGTGGTAAGTATTTAAATAAAGTTTCGTTCAATATGCATGTTTCTCAATACCAAGGTGAATGTGGAACTGTGATAATAATAAACATATTGCATTTTATTTATTTATTTATGTATCTGTTATGTTCTGTGGTAGTATTATGAATGTTTAATGTTATATGAATGGAATAATAAAAGTGTAATAAACAACTAATTACCTATTTTTATTTATTTATTTTTCATTTTTCATGTTGGTTTCCGATTTGAAGTATTCTAATGAAATATAAAATCATCCAGGGTTATTTGTTGCGTTCATAGTATGAGCTTTAAATTTGAACATGATCTTAGGTTTAAAAATAAAGTCTTAAATTAAGAACATATTATCATTAGCCGAACCTTTAAAAATATTTGTGTTTGCCGGCCCTAATATATTTTTGTTTTGAAATACGACGGTATTTTAAATTCAGTGATTCACATAAAACACGAGAGATCTCAGTATATGTTATATCGAAACTGTATTTCAAAAGTGTCGTCTGACATCCCCATCTTTATATATTGGTACTGGGCCATAACCATTATATTAAAACTATAGTTCGCGACAGTTCCACATGGCATTTGGTGTATGAGTTGAGACGAGGAAAGGGGCACGCCCCGCTTAACCACCCACGCCATCTTAGTCTTCTGAAGCACTAGTAAGCATCGGAAACATTGATTTCGATCTCGATCTCGTTCACGTTGATTGATTATTGTACACTACTATCAAAACCCAACACTAGAAAATCGCCATGTCAATCTGTCGCGAACAGTATATTATATATCTTACATACAAACTAACAGCATGCAATCACAGCACCACAGAAACGAAGAACGGCTCGACGAACGGCGCTTCAACGAACGGCGCTAGTGGTAGCGGTAATGGAGCTGGCAAGACGCACGTGAAGAGTGCGTCTATATCGTCGGCTGCAGCTGTCCCGCTCGCTGCGGAAACGCACGCGCCGCATTCGTCGGCGCGAGATCTCGCCACGCCCCGCCCTAGGTACCGATCATGCCCGATCGCGCCCGACCGCTTATGACAGCTTCCGTACATTACCGACCGCACCCAACTATTCTCAACGCGTATTTCGAAAATATAATGTATGTCAACACTAGTAAAATTCATAATTCCAAAATGTAACTCGTCTCAACATACGTGACGATATTGACCGCGCTGGCGTCCTGCATCTCGACTATACATGACCTATTTGCTCAATTTCCGACCACACCCGGCAATCGGTCGTTGCCTTTTACCTTAGGGTGGATTGCACCATCTAATTTTAACGGTAACTATACGTATAAAGGTGGGGAAATGCATGAGATTTGGCAGCTTCGACAACCATAGATCCGTTAAAGTTATTTGCTGCAACTCGGCCTTAGAATGTTAAGTATATTCATTAGAATCACTTGGCTTTTCGTCCGAAAAATTTTCGTCGGGCGCGACTTCTCTACGCCCCGCCCCTTGTCCTAACGACGACGAACATGAGATTTGTATTGTCTAACTTTCCCCTGCAAAACGTATCGCGTCCTTATTGAATAATAAGTTCTATGTGACACCATATCCACGTCATTTATTGAGCATATGGTTTGATAAACGTACTCAGTAGGTTGTATATGTAATATCTTGACTTGATATAGTTCCTAGTTAGGCCACCGCAAAGTGTTTCTTTTTGTTTTTTATTCCGATTTGATAAAGCACTGTCTATATTTTCCGTATGTGTTTCAACTGTAATCTATATACTTAATTCAGGTTCGCAAAATTTGTGACGACGCGATAGGGACTTTGGCGCGTAGTACGCGGCCGAGTAAGGTATCAATTTAAAGGTACTCGAGTCTATTTGTTCCGAAAACTATAAAATATACAAAATGTTAAACGTGATGATCACAAACTGCAATTAAAGATTTTCGCATAATTTGGAATTTTTCGTCAATCGACGAACCCGAGTATCGGGTTATAACCGCCCTAGTTCTAATTTACTAGTGACTAGCTTTATTCGCACAATATTGACTGCACTTTTGTAAGATAAATGTAAACTGCTGTACTTATTATAGAGTGGAATATTTTAGTGGTGTTATTTTACGCTGAACTGTTTGATTTGTTTTCATTTGCAATTAATTGTGTCGGCACAATCATAATTAATAATGGCACTTAGCATAGCTTTCACGCGCTCAAACAAATAAATCAAGTTAGAAAGACTTTGTGGTATGTATATTGTACATATTCTGTTTACAATGCGATGATCCCAAATTATGAATTTATAGATTTTTTATCAGTCAAAGTGTAGTGGCTATTGAAAATTTTATGCTCTACCACCTATTAAATATAATACGAACACTAACAGAACCCGAATCACCATTCTATCTTGATTTATTTCTGTGCTCATGTTAGATGGTCAAGGTTATTAAAACATAATTTTTATTTTATAAACTCCATTATTTTAAATGAGCAAGGCATTTAAAATTTCAAATAATAGTACCTACATCATTGCAAAGGCCGTGAAAGGCAATTGCAGTTCGAGTAAGAGTTTTTTTTATTTTATAGGCATTTTTCATTGAACCTTGGTCACTTAATATAGATTTGATATTCGCTTGGCATATTAAATTGTTTAGTACCCATTGGTTTTCTAGGATTTTGGTTTGTCACCGCCAGGAGCTGAGCAGCCACGCTTGGAAAATATGCTGTTGTTTTATAAATAAACGCTGGTTTTCTTATCTAATCACTGAGTTTTAATTTTTTTATTACTTATTAAAATGCTAAATACAAAAAAGTTAGTAAAATGTTTATATAATAATAATTTACATGAAGAAATATGACATATAATTAATGAAGTTCAAACGACGAAAATAATGTTCTTTTAGCATTTTAATATGATTGTTTTTCCTTTGTCCAATTTGTTGCTTTGTAGTTTGTAAGTAGTGTTTATTTGGCTATCGGCTAGTGATAAACGTACCGTACACTAGCAGGGGGTCTACCGTCTTACGGCATTGCTATCGCTATAGCTATCGATTTTTCAAACCCTCTACAAGGGCTCTCGCTAACGCTATCACTTTCAAACTTAAAAAGGGTTTTACGAGAGTTTTAAGTTTGATAGCTTTCGCGATAGCGATAGCTAGACCGTTAGGCGGTAAGGGTGCTGGTCACCTTCACCTTATGCGCCTTTATTTCGCTTGTAAAGCGTGACTTCCAGTTAACTGTACTTTCGGTATTACATTTAAGCTTTTTCGTTTTTTTGGTGTTTATTAAGTTTTTTTTTAATTTATGATGATCTAGTAGTAAATGGTGTTGTACGTTGTATAGTTTTCAGTTATTATGTAGCTAGATATGTATTATTGGACGGTTTTTATTTTAATCATTTAGACAGAGAAACTGTTAATAGGCTGACATGATATTAGAGCTCATATAGTTCCAATAAAACTTGCAGGTGTACGTCTAGACACGTATGATCGTCCTTTTGGTCAACTTAGCTTTGGAGGCTTTAGTTTATTCTAAAACAATTATTACGATATGTGCAGAAAATGAGCACGTAGAACTGGCCCAAATCAATAGATGGAATTCCACACAGCAGGGTAAATTTACTATAAGTCTGTTCACCGAAACGAGCTAGTACTGAGATAAATTGGTCGCTTGTGATTGGCTGTAATATGGCGCATTGTCTATGCGCGTTATATTCAACCAATCACGCGCGTGATCGACTTATATTCAGCAAATTAAAAGCGAACAAATAGTCTCGTACTAGCTCGTGCCAGTGAACAGTATAATTAGTCTGTTTACCGAAACGAGCTCGTACTAAGAGAATTTGTTCGCTCTTGATTGGCCGAAGATAAGGCATTGCCTATGCTCGTTCATCTTCAGCCAATCACGACCGACCAAATTATGTCAGTGCCAGCTCGTTCATTTTCAGCCAATCACAAATGACCAAATTATCTCAGTGCCAGCTCGTTTCGGTGAACAAATTAGGTATATATCAGCGTTCATTTTACATAACGCGAGATATATCTTATTTAAAATGAGTAGTAATTAACCGAACGACAAAAATACTAGGTGAGAAATTTTTAACCTATCTGTAGATATGGATAGAGCTATCTGAGATAGTTATACCTGGGATACTGGTTTCGTTGCCTAGCAACCGTTGTAATTTTGGTCATATTAACAAAAATATCCTAGGCAACAATCTTAGATAGCCATATCTATAGATTAGTTATTAATTTCGGGCGTTAGTCGCCAATCTATCCTAACCTAAACCTATTTTTGCCTCAACCCAACCTAGATTTTTAGTCGCTCAATTAAGTCATTTTTTGTCGATCGGTAAATTATACTCCATTATTAAATTGCGTTTAATTAATATTTTTTAATAGAAAAATGCCTTTAATTGTATCTTTTCTTCTGCCTACAGCTTGAATTCAGCGCTAACGACGACGGCGAACGCATCGAGCGGCGCGCGTCGGGAGTTCCCGAACAACAACCCGCTCGTGTTCCCGCGCAACGTGCCCTCGCGGTCCACCTTCCACTCAGGTTGTTTGTACCTTATCACCGCGACACTAACGCCGACACTATAGCGAGCTCCCGAACAACAACTCGCTCGTGTTCCCGCGCAACGTGCCCTCGCGGTCCACCTTCCACTCAGGTTGTTTGTACCTTATCACCGCGACACTAACGCCGACACTATAGCGAGCTCCCGAACAACAACCCGCTCGTGTTCCCGCGCAACGTGCCCTCGCGGTCCACCTTCCACTCAGGTTGTTTGTACCTTATCACCGCGACACTAACGCCGACACTATAGCGAGCTCCCGAACAACAACCCGCTCGTGTTCCCGCGCAACGTGCCCTCGCGGTCCACCTTCCACTCAGGTTGTTTGTACCTTATCACCGCGACACTAACGCCGACACTATAGCGAGCTCCCGAACAACAACCCGCTCGTGTTCCCGCGCAACGTGCCCTCGCGGTCCACCTTCCACTCAGGTTGTTTGTACCTTATCACCGCGACACTAACGCCGACACTATAGCGAGCTCCCGAACAACAACTCGCTCGTGTTCCCGCGCAACGTGCCCTCGCGGTCCACCTTCCACTCAGGTTGTTTGTACCTTATCACCGCGACACTAACGCCGACACTATAGCGAGCTCCCGAACAACAACCCGCTCGTGTTCCCGCGCAACGTGCCCTCGCGGTCCACCTTCCACTCAGGTTGTTTGTACCTTATCACCGCGACACTAACGCCGACACTATAGCGAGCTCCCGAACACCAACCCGCTCGTGTTCCCGCGCAACGTGCCCTCGCGGTCCACCTTCCACTCAGGTTGTTTGTACCTTATCACCGCGACACTAACGCCGACACTATAGCGAGCTCCCGAACAACAACCCGCTCGTGTTCCCGCGCAACGTGCCCTCGCGCTCCACCTTCCACTCAGGTTGTTTGTACCTTATCACCGCGACACTAACGCCGACACTATAGCGAGCTCCCGAATAACAACCCGCTCGTGTTCCCGCGCAACGTGCCCTCGCGGTCCACCTTCCACTCAGGTTGTTTGTACCTTATCACCGCGACACTAACGCCGACACTATAGCGAGCTCCCGAACAACAACCCGCTCGTGTTCCCGCGCAACGTGCCCTCGCGGTCCACCTTCCACTCAGGTTGTTTGTACCTTATCACCGCGACACTAACGCCGACACTATAGCGAGCTCCCGAACAACAACCCGCTCGTGTTCCCGCGCAACGTGCCCTCGCGGTCCACCTTCCACTCAGGTTGTTTGTACCTTATCACCGCGACACTAACGCCGACACTATAGCGAGCTCCCGAACAACAACCCGCTCGTGTTCCCGCGCAACGTGCCCTCGCGGTCCACCTTCCACTCAGGTTGTTTGTACCTTATCACCGCGACACTAACGCCGACACTATAGCGAGTTCCCGAACAACAACCCGCTCGTGTTCCCGCGCAACGTGCCCTCGCGGTCCACCTTCCACTCAGGTTGTTTGTACCTTATCACCGCGACACTAACGCCGACACTATAGCGAGCTCCCGAACAACAACCCGCTCGTGTTCCCGCGCAACGTGCCCTCGCACTAGACCATTTTGACGTTCTGGAGCGATCGCGCGATATCTGCGCGGTAATTGCTAACTTTTAGGTAACAGCCCCGCCCGACCCCTGGGTTTGATACCGGTGGTTGTTACCACTAGACCACAGACGCGGTTAAATGGCCATGACCACGTTAGCCCATTGCGAACATTGGGATCACACCTGTCACAGTGTCTGTAACATAAGTGTGGTGCAGGTCAGACGCGGTCGCGCGGCGCGAGTACGGGCGGCGCGTACGGCGATGGCGGCTCGCCGCACCAGGCGCGGCCTTCCTTCTTCTCCAAGCTCTCCTCGAGATTCTCCAAACGGTGAGCGATTTGATCATAATGTCCTCGCACACTTACCTACATACATATAAATACATATACCTACATGGATTTGGTTGGGGGGGTTGGGACGGTTTTTAGCATAAACGATACAGTACACACTTACCTACATACATACAGGTGGTCACATAATTAACGACACTTATCGATTTTCATACAATCGAGGTAACTTTGGAGCTTTGGTTCTTTGCTTTGCTTGGGAAGGATTGACCGAGCTGTTATCTGATAATGGCCATCCAGGGAGTGAATGGAGGAGATCCAGATTGCTATATACACCCAACTGATCTGATTAACATACTAAGAGATGTATGGATAATTCACTTGTGGCCGAGTTAATTTTTTCCAATATTTTTCTATTTAAAATTTACCATAAGTATGTATGGATAAGTTTACAAAAAAACGCGAAAATAGCTAATGTATGTAATTTCTGAAACTAAAAACTCTGATCCCTACGTCTTTTAGAATCTTGATCAGATCAGTTGGGTGTGTATAGCAATCTGGATCTTTTCCATTCACTCCCTGGATGGCCATTATCAGATCACAGCCCGGTCAATCCTTGGCAGAGAACCAAGGGTCCAAAGTCAAATCGATTGTATGAAAATCGGCTAGTGTCGTTAATTATGTGACTACCACTGTATAAACACATATACTTACATGGAATTGGTTGGGGGGTTGGGATGGTTTTTAGCCCAAACGATACAGTAATAATGCTTATGAGGTTTTTTTTATTTTATTTACAATCCTTTTTAGAAGACGTTATTTTTTAAATTATCTTATAATAAAGAAATCAGTGTACCTTACTCGTTTTTACAAGAAAAGGTACAGTCAACTTGCAGCTCCGGATTTACATATCTGTCAAATTTCTTTAATCAACTTTGAACTTTTAAGGCGTAAGCTGTTAAGTTCAGATTGTTTGTAGAAATTTATATTTTTGTATAAACTAATTGCCGTTGACCGTAAATAAAAGTTCAGGAATATACAGTAGTAAATTAATAATTTAGATTATTTTTATTAGGGAATGGTTCGTTAACCAAGAGTGTTGAATTGTAGCTACTTGCAAGAAAATAGTATTTATATTTTATAATAAATTTATTTTCAATCAATTTTGATATTTCATAGAAGTAATTAATTTATTAAAAATTCAGAGAGATTTTTCAATGACAATCATTTGTTGTTGATTCAATAGTGATTTAGTGAAAGTTTGGGCTAAAGGCTATATTGTATGATTGGATTTGATACATAATTAATAAGCAAAACATCTTTAACTTTACCAAGAAAATAATGTTTCACAAGTGTCCTAAAATTTATCAAAGATATAAATTAAATACATTTAGAAACTGTAGAAAATTACGATGATACTTTGATTATTCAGACTCTTTGTGAACTTGTGAAACACGTAAATGTTTAAGATGTTCTAATAATTTGTTCAACTTTAAACACAAAAGACCTCACCCATTTGTTTAAACACAACATTAAAAAACTAACCTGGTATACGAAACCTAACCATTTTCTACCACTGTATCGTAAGCATCACGTATCTAACCCCATGTGACTAATATCGCTCCTAACATACAATGATACGCTAACATATAATTCCATTGGTGGTAGTTTCTTCCTTTACTATATGTATCATGATTTTTAGCTATTCCGTAGAGCTATTTGCTCATCTACACTAAAAAGGACGATTTTTACGCTATTCTACTACTTACAATTTCCTACGTATATCATATTTTTCACATATTTACTTTATTTCATTTTCGGTGCTACCCCTAGTGCAAACTATTTTCGTTTACGAAAATTATCGCTTTGTCTCTTTCATTTCTATCGACTGTTACCCACATGAACAGTGCATCCGATAGTTTTCGATAACGTTGATTTTTTTATGTCAACTCGTACTAGGGTACTGTACTTTTTAGTACACAGTAAAGTCACAGTCTAAACATGAAACAGTCGCTGCACTCGGCTGATATGACACGCTCACACACACGCGCACCGCACGCTATCGCTACACAGTCGGACCCTCGATCTCACTGGTTTTCACTGTACTCCTAGCCTAAAACGGTAGCGTGCGGGTGTGTAGCGGCGCGTATCTGTGAGAGTGCGTCATTTCGGCCGTTTGTAGGCAGTGCAAAAACTGTTTAGACTGTGGTAAAGTTAGAAGTACAATAGCGTAGAAAAGTCCTTTGCATTAATAAAATAAAACGCTAGAGAAATCATTCACCGCCATGCATCAATGTTAGCGTTGCACTAGCTTGCCATGCACTTCTGTCTTATCATTACATTCTTCTTCACCATACAGTATAACTATATTTCCATATTATATTGACGCCGATACGTAGGCCTTATTATTGAGTGTTTAGTTAAAAAAAAGGGTTGTGGAAAAGGACTTTTAAATCCAATATAGAACAGCCAGAGCACCGATTGACATTGTTTTGTGTGCATGTATCTTCTTCCAATCTACGGTTAGAAAAAAAAAACCTTGTACAATCGTCAAGAAAAGCGTTTGTGTTTTTCTCTATTTATTACCGCTTCTTTTTATACTACCTTTCTTTCTTTAAACGTTTAATTTTCTTAATAACTTGGGGTAAATATATATAGCGTAAGTAGCAACCGGGTTTTTAAACTATAAATGCTTGTGTAAACTAATGGAGTACTGCGCGAAACATTATCAAAAGGGCTCGTTGTCTGTTCAAGAAATTACTTTTTTGTTTTTAATTATGTAAATAATACACCATCCGTAATACACTGTTGTTTAACTTGTCACCGATTAACCCATAATGTTTCGTCTTGTGAATCATTTGTGTGTTTATTTCACTTCAAACTTTTTAAGCTAAAATTGTCTCCCTCGAACGACTTCCGAGCTCCGTAAAGTATTATTTTATTTTTATTTTGTTTTCGATCTCGCGACAATACAGGGGATGCACGATGCTAAAACCTCCCTTTCTCCCTTTGTTTAGAGATATGCGTACGCACATGATCATTATATTTCCAAATGAGAAATTCGCGCTCTCCTCAGGTCCGAGTGTCAGTTCACACACGTGTATTCAAACCAGCGTATCTCTATGAATGACACTGTTTGCGTTTTTTATTTACCGACAAACCCGCGGCTGATTCGAGTAGAAATAGTAGTCGAAGCATGTTGTATTCCCCTACCTCTTCGAATGAAACGCTATATGTTTTTTATTTCAATTTTATTTTGATTTCGCTACCTGATGATTTGAGTTAAGGCAAGACGAGTGCAATGCCTGAACGCTTTGAGTGTTGTCCGTAGTGCTTTTGAATTAGTGACGCGTAACGGAGATGACGTAAGTATTTTAATGTTGAAACCTCGTCGACTTGAGAGGTGTACGGATTTTTGTTTAAAGTAACCTCTCGTGCATCCCCCGTGTTACGACTTTTTTTTTCTAACCGTACGCTTCTACTAACGAACGTCGACGGTCGCGACCTCTATCATTAGCGATATCGCTTTGTCTATCCACAACCCTTTTAGCGTGAGTGTTGCAACGTGAGGGATTCATTTACTTTCGATTACCAAACTGAGGGAGTTTTACTGACTAGTATTGTGCATCTGTTTGTGTTTCGTCGCGAGAAAACGTCAAATTGCTATTGCCAAAAATACGTTTTGCGTGACGTATTCCTTTCGCGTTTTTTAAGTGGCAATATTTTTGAGTGACGTCGAAGTTTCGACAGTGTGAGCTGGAAACAGAAGAGGGCGGCGATTCGGCTCGATTGGTCGTCTCGCTCACCCGTTCCGTTTTACGCAGGTTGAATCAGAACCCGTGAAAGCTGCCTTGCCGCCCGGACCACATGGAGACCACGATAATATTGAAATAGTAGAAAGAAATTGTACGAATCCGTTCAGTAATTTACTCATTAGCCACAGTTTGATACTAACTTTACTATTGTGATTGTTAATTTATATCTAACACGGTGGAACGGTATCTTTATAAAGATACCGTTTCTTGCGATTTGCGATTCTTGAAACATTCTCATTAGCTGAGGTACAGTCAACAGCAGGCCAGGCTTAACAAAACTGTCTAATTTATTTAATTGACTTTGAACTTTAAGGCGTATGCCGTTGAGTTCAGAATCGTCTGAAGAAATTTGACATATTGTTTATGCCGTAGTTGCCGTTAACTGTACATACATATACAAAGAGTATTGTTATTGTTAAGAATATAAAGCTCATAAGTAAATTACGAATGATTCAGTACACTCTGCTCAGAGTATCAAGAGATGCAAATTTTGATCTAGAAAATGTTTTTTGAATGTTGATTGACTTTTCAATCTCTCTTAGAATTGCATCTGTGATATCCTGAATAGTTTAGAATTAAGGTGTTAACGTTTTTCATTGAATTATAAAAAAATACTTCCAGTATAGTTGACATTCGATTGGATTTATTTTAATCATTATTAATAGAAAATAATTTAAAAATATTTATCGCGGCGACATTTCTGTCTGCATGTTATTTCATTGAAATTAATATTTACTTGAAATACAGTTATGTAATATGTTTATAAAAGCATTATTTACGTTCCAGTGCTGTACCAAAATTGTTATACACTTTAGCTTGTTCCACATATCATCAAACATCTATCGTTTCATTTAATTTTTAATGAGAAATAATTATTATCCTCATCAAATAACATGTAGAAAAGATCTAGTCCCGTCGCGAATCGCATTTCATCCTAGATCTTAAGGAGTATTTGATTTCGAACGAATTCTCTACATTCCAGGGTACCGCGGACATTTTTTTAAGTTCACAAAAATGCACAAACTTTTTGTAAAAAAATATTATTTCGGACTCTGTTTTGGAACATTCAAATTCCTTCGACTGAAAAAATATTTTGTATATTTGTAATATTATTATACACTATACTTAGATTTTCAGTAACTATTTCTTGTTAACGAGCGTTTTTGTGGACCATTTGACAAACCCTTATATCACTTTAAAATTGTTATCCTACTGTTATAGTATAATTATTTTCGTCCAAACATTCTAAAGTCATCGTATTTTCCTAGGTAAATGTACATGCTTTAAAATGGTCCACGCAATGCAATTTATTATGTAATATTTAAGGAGTGAGTGAGATCTATCAGTATACATAAAGTAGTTTTAGCCGATAAGTTACAGCCCTAGCTTGGTACAAATACTCAGTAGATGTTACCATATAGAAAACACATAGGCAGCTGTATATGTTCACTAAAACAAATTAATAATAAGGGCTAAACACCTCTCTCCACGACTGTACTGCACTTGCAGTGTTCACTAACAAAATAACACTTTAAAAAATTGTGTAAGTATAAAAATTTAAATAAAAACGCAATAATTAAAATACAGAAATTAAAAAGGTGTTTCATTAGTGAAATTTCCATATTTTCTTATTACTCATTATGTATTACTGTATATGTAAATTAGGCCCTAAATTGTACATATTGTACGTGTGACTTGCGTGTGAGTGGTAATGAACGGTCGTACCTTTTACGTCCATTTTTTTATTTTACTTGTCCATTTATCGCGAAGTCCATATTGATTTTAGTCAATTTGGTTTCAAAAATTCCATTCAATAATGTAAAGTTTTAGTTGTTATAAACTTTTTCAAAATTATGTAAAAAAATATTTTACAGTTCTAGACAAATAATTTAACTGACAATAAAAACAATAGTCTCGTTTTTTTTTGTAATATTCTTAACATCCTTGTGTTTAACTGTAAAATAATATTCTGGTTTATAAATGACATAATTTACTTATGTGTATATATCTATTATATAAATATGTAGTATTTGAAATTAGTCTCAGTATTTTCAGTTGTTTTTTTTGTATTGATTGAGGCGTGTTAAAATTAGATAGATCCAGAACAAATTATAACAATCTAGGTGCTCTTTGTGTATTCGCGTTTTCTTATTTATAAGTTGGACTGCTGTAAGAAAGTAAATTGCATACAGTTGTAAAATGTGATTCCTTCAATAGCACTTTATTTTACCTTTTCATTATACAATAGGTTAATCTCTTATAGTCGATTTATGCTTTAATGAACATAACAAAGAACTAATTTTTGACAAAACGTAAGTCAGTTTAATTCAAAATCATACCCAAATAAATTAAACAACAATATCAATACTTAACATCAGATATGATGAAGGCTAAGAGGCTCACTGTCTTACATAAAAAAATAAATGTAAAATAGATATGAATAAAAAATAATGTTCAATTTGTTCGTAAAATACGATAAAAGAGGAATCATTTTTATCCGAGCATTGATTAATGGACTTTCAATCGTTATTAAATACAGTATTTTATTCTATCAATAGAAACTATTGTACCGAAAATACATTTTATACTGTATGATTTACAACGAATTGAAGTTTTCAGGAACACTTTATGTTGGATATTCGAATTTGAATAAATATCATTTAATATATTTACACAATTATAGTTCAGTGGTTGTTTGACGCACACAAAAGTGCATTATTTTCTTTTTTTTTTCAAAGAGCATTTTCTTTTAAGAATTATTGTAAGTATAATTTTCACGTGAAAGGAAAAATGCAATACATTCTAACTTAGATGCTAAGTTTAGTTAGATATTTGATTATAATGAATGTAACTGAAATTTTCGTTGTTTGTATATCGCAATTTTTTTAATTGACATGTATTTTGCTTTTTCTTATATTTCGTTTAGATTTCATTTCATTTTTGGTGGTACTTTCTATAGATATGATATTAATTGTCTCGCATCCCATTCAAATTTAAAATAATACATAGATAGTAATCTGTAAAATGGTAAGCTATTAAATATTATATCTATACAAAGTGACTTCAAAGGTTCCACATCTTACAAGACGGGCATTGCAAGTAATGCATTTAATTGTTTTATTTTTTCATATTTGATCTTTGTGACTATTAGTTAAAAATTATTACATTTTGTAATAAAGTATATCATGTATCTAGAATAGATGATTAATTGTGATCAACAAATCGATAAGCACACTGCCTCAATTATGTTCATTAAAAAGAAATATAACAAAGTAAGATTTAATAATAATATGATCTCCCGTGAAATGTTGACTCAATTCATTCATATCATTTACTGGTTTTTGGTTTCAATGATTTCTAATTATTCATATTTTGATTATTCATAATGGCCTACATTAGTTGCAGACTTGATATTGTGATCTACAATAATTATGTCGACATAGAACTAAAGAGTATTGTGGATAACATGTGTTTAATATTATGAATGTGTTGCGCTTCTCCAATAATCAGGTTTTCAATTACATAAATGTGTCTTTTATTTCTTTGAACCCTGCCACAATTACTATATCAGTGTTAAAACTCCTTCTCTGGTTTCACAATAGTTAAATTATTAAGGGAAAGAAATAAACTACAATGACTCACATTGCAGCAGTTTAGTTTACTATGTAGAAAGTAGGTTTGTAATGTCGTCGGCAAAAGTGACTTTAAACAATTTATAAATTTTTATAAGATTATGCAGTAGTTACTTAATAGGGAGAAAAAAACGATAATGGTAAACATTACTTCGTCTACAATATAGAAAAATAATTAATTGATAATTTGATTGACTGTGGATAGCTTTATCCCTTTCGGACCCTGTACTCACTTTCGTGAGTATGATTTTACGATTTTTTATACGCTTAATCGAGATCGGTAAGCGGACGGGGGCGAGCTCGCACGAAAGTGAGAGAAGTCCTTTATGCCTACGATTTTTTTTGCGGCGACAGATGGCATCTCTGTTGGTCAGTGAGCGTCCGAGGCCACTCGAGGATAACGTGTCGCGACCTGTCATCGTGGTGATTCCATTTGTCGTTCTGGTAAGCATTATCAGTGTTTGGTTTTGTTTTATTCTGTTAAGAATGAGTGGAAAAGAGCATTTGACATTAAAATAGTGGATTACTGATAAAGTACAATGGATTTTTGTGCCGCAAAATTTAACCCTCACAATTGTGAGGGCTCGGTTTGAACTTTAAAAATTGTAGGTATTTTCATACAACAAAAAAACTGTTTTCTGCTTTATTTTAGGTATTGTTTCGATGTTAAACAATCACTATGAGGAGAATAAATGTAGTACTTGATGATGATGTTATTTTGGACGCAATGAATGACTCGGACTTCGGTGACGACTCCGATGAAGACTAAAGTTGGATGCCCCCAGGGGTAGAGCCCGACAGCCCATCTGATAAAGAGCAGGAGGAAGATGTTATGGCTCCTGCTGCGGCTGCACCAGCTGCAAGAAATACCTGGACCAGAAGGACTTTTCGTGGGAAACCTATGCCTTCAATTACTTCAACTGTGGAAGAGATATGCATTTTGTTTAGTAATCCAGTAGGTATTCTCTTTGTGTCGTCTTACTTCATTCAACACATGTTTTAATTTTTTCAGATCTTATTGCCTGCTGAATACTCTGAGAAGTATTTCACAGAAGAAGTTTTCGAAAAACTCGCACTGTACACAAATATAATACTACCAATCAACTAAAAAAGAGGTGCTGAGAAATCCGGTCACTGCAGCTGATGTAAAGAAGTTCTTTGGTGTTAATGGTATCCTTGGCTGAGTGAAATATCCCAGGATCAAGATGGCGTGGCTACAACAATTCTGAATGCCGTATATTACAGACGCACTGACGAGGGACAGGTTCTTTCTGATTAGGAAAGAATTAGGATTAAGACTGAAAAAAATATCCTTACAAAGTACAAAATGTTAGTTTTTTCGATAATGTTTAGGGAAGCACCTGCTTTAAATGTAATATAATTATAATACTGTTAATTTTATGTAAATTTTTACTGTTTTTACGATGAATAAAAGTTTTATTTCTCATATTAATGGTGTTATTTATCAACCCTCACAATCGTGAGTGTACCAAGATTTGGCCCGATCCCTCACAATCTTGAGCATCCTGAAAACCCGATTTTCAGTTTTCCAAGATTTTTTTCAGTAGCATTTTCTTCTTCAGCGACCCCATATTATCTAGAAACAGTAACTTTAATTTTGAAATACCTTGCCATTTAGCATCAGGTCTGAAAGGGTTATAGAATGATTCTTGGTAATTTGTACTTCTTTTGTTTGAATATCAAGTTTATAGGAAAATATTAATTAATTATTGAATTCGTTTCTGTCAATACGTTGATAGAATGAATTCTTAGTAATATCTACGTATTGTTTTTGTTTAAATCTTTAATTTTACAATGCTGGTTAACGGTAAGTATTGTCCGCACAGCCTGTCCGTGCTCGGAGAGGCCGGCCGCCAGAAGCCGCGAATATTTTCCTCTTTGGACATCCAGCGGAGGTACGCCGCGGCCATGTGGAGATTGATCATCCATTTTTGATTTCTTTTTGAACTTTTTGCCGAGTGAGAACGATGCGTTTTTGTTTTTCTGGAACTAATATCTATTTTTAATTTGATTTTTATTTAATTTTAGTATGTTTATTACGTATTGTGTATGCGAATGTACTTTTATTTTTTTAAGTGCGTATTTATATTTTACACAGGTTTTTTTTATAATATATTACAAGTATTTATACGTGCATTATTTTGTTTTTGACAGCTACTAAAACTTAAAATCGTTGCCTCAGAAGCATGTTTTAGAACATTATTTATATACATTTACGATATTTATTTATTCTTATGTAAAGTGTATTTATATATTGTTATTTGTATAAAATCGTATCGTTCTTTGAAGTCTTTTAATATCTCGAAATCCATGAGTATGCAAAGTACAGACAGTCCATCCAATTTTTTTAACTTATTTCAACATTATTTTCTTTATAATCATTATGTTGCATGATGGATGACACACAGATCAATACCTAATTTAGTTATCACAGTAATTTAAATAAAATCTATAATACTCAACTATTAATCACTTCATTTTTGGATGATTTCCATGTACTTGTGCATTTTTGTTTAAAGCAGTTTAAAATTGGTCGGTATAAAAATTAATCGGGTGGATATATTTTTCTATAACAAATTCTAAAAGTCTTTACCATTTTACGTGTTCGATTGATTGTTTAATAAATATTAATAACTAATGGTTTGTTGCATTTTGATTCCGGAATAATATTATCTTCGAATTGGCTGTATTTTTTTGAGGAAAAATATTTGGTGTTTTCTTTTTTATGTAAAATAAATATAAATAAGCAATATCACTAATTACTTTTAAAATTAATAAAATTTCTTATCTACAGATTTAATAATAAAAAGGAAAGCATCATTTTTAATCTAGAATGCATAAAGGTTGGTTCGCATCTGACTATTTTGATTGATCCATTTGACGTTTTAATAAATGTCATCAGCGGTAAGTAATGACGGCGTTAAAATGTTGCATGGCATCGGCAGGCATTACTTTCATACAGTTGTGTGCTTGACTGTCCTTGTATGCTTTTTGAATAAATCCACTGTCGACAAGCACTTGAATGTCTGTCGGATTTTTGTAACAAGTTACGAGTTAACAAGTTAATTTTTGCACTATTTTGTATCAAAATTTTACTTTTTATGTATAAAAATGGTTGATTGATGACTTTAATCCTTTCCTCAATTGTTTAATTTCATTGGCATTGTTAGGGTAAAGTAATTCCATGAGCTTTTAATCAGTTAAAAAGTAGTTGTATTAGTGGGATATTTGGTGCTGTATCTCACTTTTACAACTATGTATAATAATATTGTTTTAAAAGTGATTGCGACTTCAAATCTAATTGGTTTAAAACAAAATGTATGCAAAATTGTTTTCTTTTTCATTATTTCAAATTAGTTTCAGATTAAATTGGCATCCTTAAATATAAGTACCAAACACTTGCTTGTTACAAAATCCCTTTACCACACTTGTCCGCGTCGCAGCCCTAGTATCTAGTGTTAGTCTTTATGTTTTTCTGTTTTTAGGCCATTGGACGGTACGACCCCGAAGCATGCGGTAGGAGCTAGCCCACAAGCCATGCTTGGGTAATTATCCCCCATCATTTTAGGTCGGGTACTCACGTGCGGGATTGTAACTGTAACACTGTAACGATGTTACCAAAAATATGTTCAAAAATTAAAATACTTTACCATAATGGCCTGCGCAGACGACGGACATTGAAGGACTTTTTGTCCGCGACACGACCTTATTACTAAGAACATAAAGTTGAATAAATAACGAGGACTATCGCGTACTTTTCATGGATATACGCGATCTAAGTTGAATCTTATTTGGTTAACAATAAAGACGTGTCGCGGACAAAAAGTCCTCCGTTGTCCGTCGTCTGCGCTAGCTATAAACTGAATTTATCGCTCTGAATGAAGAGGTTTTCAACTTTAGGGTTGTTAATAATGAGGATAACTTGAGTTTGTGTATAACAGAGTATGTACCCTAATTATTTGTTATCTGAAGGCAAGAAATAGTTAAACACGATTACCGGTTACTTGTTGTTAGTTGACTTAAAACTCGTAAAAAAAAATATTTTTACTCACAAAGTGTTCTGCTTGTTGCGAATCACAAAATTGTGTTTGAAATACTTCATACAATAATATTTCAAAAGTAAAATCTTTACATCGGGATAAAATGATTACACTTTGACCACCTCTTTATTTCATTTCGATATTTTATCGAGTCATTAATATTGCTCATAGTCAGTAAGTTTTTTAGTAACAATTGCAACCCGATAGTGAGCACCCGGCGTAACCCACCGTTAATTTTGTCTGCTTTAAAAGCGCTGTACACTTTAATGTCTGGTCGTAATAACTATAGAAAACAGTTATTATGATTAATTTATTAAAATGTCCAACTTTTGTTAATCAATGTACTTTTGTTTTATTTCTTTTTTTAAGTGAAATTAATAATTATGATAATTTTAAGTTTTTTTCACGGTTTGTTTTATTTAAAGTTTGTTAAGATTTTTTGTTTTTTTTTTGTGTCTTAATTCTAATTGTCTAATTTTGAAATCTATCGCAATCCCTTACAATTCTTAATTTGAATGATATTCACATACTTCAGGCCGTCACTATTTGACATTTGATAGGGATTTTGATCGGGACGCGTTTTGAAAGGTATTGAATGAACGAAATTGAACTGTGTAATCAAAGTGACACACGAAAATATCTTCAAGTTTACTTATGGAGAAGTGTCATTTAAAACATCATTCATTCCGAAAGGGATTGCGACTATAAGTTACACAATTCCATAAGTCACTATCACAATCACAATACCTTTGAAAGGGATTGTGATAGATTTTGAAATTAGACAATTAGGGGCAGATTATTTTTGACGATTTTTAAACGGTTACTTCTGTTGAGTTTTAAAGACGCTGTTCTTAATTTGCAGATTATTTATTAGTTATATAATTACACTTATAGTAATGACAATCAGTACTAGAGTACATTCAGCATTAACATTATAGCACTATCACAATATATATATAATATGCCGTATTAATTGTGCCATTTGTTACTAATAATTGCGTTTTGTTACCCCTATGCATACGCAGATGAGGCATATAACATTATTTGCATTATATTCAATATTAATTTAAGGTAACTTATTCGAGTCTCGCTGATAGCAACGTTTGATTGAAATGATGCAGCGCTCGTCCTCTGTGTGTTTTAAACTTTAATGCCACGTAATAGAGTTAGTAATATTAGTTTGGGTAAAAACATGCCGAAGATGCCTTTCTAGGACTTACGGCCGCAATTAATAACCTATCCCTAGATATGGATAGGGCTATCTGAGATAGTTACCTAGAATACTGGTTTAGGCCTAGCCTTTCAATGACACCCCGCGCGCCAAAAAAAAGTGTCACATGCGTCACTCGACACCGTTTTTTGCTGCGCTAAGCACTTAGGCCTTTGTTTTGTTCTCACGGCCAGATGTTTATAGTTACAGGGACTTGAGTTACATTTCTGGAAAGAATATGAATCAGGCTATCAACTTACGACTGTTTGACATTTTTACGACGTGTTTATTTTTTATCGTCGTTCGCGGCGGCCTTTGCTAGACTAATGTGCCTGCTTATAATCAAATGTGATTTTTAGATACAGGGTGACGAAAAAACATTGTACAACTGTATATTTTTAGAAACTACATAATAAAACCTTTAAAAAAATAGCAAAACATAAAGAGGTTTCCATATAAAAAAAAGAATAAGTATGCGTTTAAATTTTCGCCCGCGCGATTTAAAAAAAAATATAGATAAATAAAAAATAATAAAAAAATATATATTAACTTTTTGACGTGTTTTTTGTTCTCCATTTGTAGCTGTATTTTTTATCTGTGGTATATCGAAAACCGTATACGAAAATACGTCTTAGGACAGAAGTTATAAGGAAGAGAGTCGTGAGGGGGCCCAGAGCATCAATAGATGCTCGCGGTCGTTGACGCGCTGTAAGCGCGAACATCCATTGAAGCTTACGGTCGTTCAGAGGGTAGGCCTAGCAAGCGTCGTTATTTTGATCATATTAACAAAAACATCCTAGACAACTATCCCAGATACCCCTATCCATATCTAGATATTGGTAATTAATTTCGGCCGTAAGATCGCAACTTGACGGCATCGTGATGTGAAATAAGTCTGTCCAAAGGAAATATACAAGCACGATACATCATTGCGAAACATCGCGGTCTATATAGAGGTAATTTGCCATGTACGTGATATTTTCCAATAGGTGCCGCTCTGCGACATCTGAAAATCAATATTTTCCTGTAGTCTGTTCACCGAAAGGAGCTAGTACTTCGTGATTGGCTGAAAATGAAAGCGCATTGCCTATGTGCGTTATCTCCAGCCAATCACGAGCGGGCGGATTGCCTATGCGATTTATATTCAGCCAAATAAGAGAAGCAAATTAAGTAGCTCATTTCGATAAAAAGATTATAGCCATATTTCTTTAAGAGATACTTCTACTACTGTCATCCGACCCCTTGTCTATTTTACATCGCGGTGACAACAAGATAGGATCTAAACTGCGACTGCGAGGTATCGCAGATAGGCATCTTCGCCATGTTTTTACCTTAAGATTCCCGTGAGAGAGATGTGGTGTAACGTTGTTGTGTGTCGCAGGCAAGGCAATGAGGAGCAGGTGAAGCCGCGAGTGCTGCGGTTCACGTGGAGCATGAAGACCACCTCCTCCAGGGACCCTAACGAGATCATGGCGGAGATACGGAAGGTGAGGGGGTCACAGATTTTAGCCTAGCTTATTTAGAGTTCAATTGATTAAAGCCTCCTGTCCTTACAGGTCCTTACAGGTCCTGACAGGTCGTGTCAGTTCGCTATTTGAAGTAAGCAAAGCTTATTTTCGCGTTCTTGCTGTTCCGGATAACTAGGAATCTTATTTACTTACGATCTGACATGAACCTGTCAAAAACGCATTCTTTCAGTGGCCACACTGGAATTTAACGATTCTTTACATTAAGCCCATTTTGCGCCAAATCATTATTAAAAAAAACCTGAACCCTAGAGATGGATATAGGAGGAATAAGTCGCGGGCGGTTGGCTAGTCGGGACTTATTACTTTTCACAAAATCAAACCAGTTTCTGATGTAACCTGATATTAATCTATTCTTCTATCCCCTCTTTCCCAGGTGCTAGATGCAAACAACTGCGATTACGAGCAGCGCGAGCGATTCTTGCTGCTGTGTGTACACGGCGACCCCAACGCCGACTCGCTGGTGCAATGGGAGATCGAGGTGTGCAAGCTGCCGCGACTGTCGCTCAACGGGGTGCGATTCAAAAGGATATCCGGTAAGAAAAGTATGACCACCGGTATTAGACCCAGGGGTCCCGGGTTCGATTCCCAGTGGGGGTACATATTGTATTCGGTTTGGTTGGTGGCAGGACTTGTTCTAAGTCCTTCTGGTTAGCTACCACTATCTTATCTAAGTCTGACGCCATATCCACCATCTTATCTATGTTGTGTTCCGGCAGTTAGAGATAAGATAGCCAGTTCCTCAGTGTTTGAGGATTCCGGGAGAGGCTCGCTTCCATCTTCAGCCTTATCAATACTTAACTTCAGGAATGATGAAGGCTAAGAGTCTCCCCGTCGTTCATAAAAAAAACAATGATCTGAGGATTTACCAACTGTATACTGTATATGCAACTACATAGAGTTTTTTTCGCTAAAAGCCTGCGGAGATTGGTGCCACCACTACCCAAAGTCTGTTGGTTTGTTTGAGTCAAATCAAAACTTAACATAGACATTTGTAATTAACTGGCACATAAAGCGTCACATGTTGACTTTGAACGCGCAGTTACCGCTTTCGTAATTAACATAGTTTTCTAAATGCAACTGTTAAGTTTGTTCTACATGAAGGTGTGTGTATTTACAAATAACACGTTTTTTTATTTTGTCATTAGGCACAAGCATTGGCTTCAAGAACATTGCGTCTAAGATCGCGAACGAGCTCAAGCTGTGACTGCCCGGGAATCCCCCGCGCCGCCGCCGGCGCCGCCGCGCCTCGCCCCCCCGCGCCCCCCCCGCCCCCCACGTCACGCCCCCGGACCCCCCCTCTTCAAGCGACGAACGAGAAACGCCCCCTCCCCCGCCCCCGCCGCCTCCGAGAACGGATTCTCTACGCCTATCAGCAGAAGACATGGTCTTCGTAGCCAACGGGGGAATGAGAACACCCTCAGGTGCGTTAGCCCATTTCCTTGCAGCCTACACTCCAGCGGAACTTTCCTTAGCACGAAGCGATTACTTACGACCCCCGCCTTCACCTCGAACGCAGTTCCTTCCCACACCCCAGCCGAGGTCTTCTTTGTCTTTGCGAACGGAAAGTGTGGACGTCGAAAAGTCCCGAACGCTCAGACCGAAGATGCAACACCAGTCGTACTCTTACAGTGTCCACACTTTGAGAAGACAACCTCGAACTCATTCCCCCCCTTGCGATTGCCTTCCCACTGACCCGATCCCGCCACCGGAGCTCTTCGATTTCTAATTCTTTTGAGCCATAGACGATGATTCTTGAGGCACTATAGTGTACTGACGAGCTTTGTTACCTATGGTTCTGGTATCTATTGAAGCGGTAAAGGAAATTGTAAACGGTCGGTAGATTTGAAAATGTTTGGAAAGTTACATTTTACAAAAATAAGCCGGTTTTGTTTTCAAGGCCATGCATCAAACTTTATTAATTACAAAAAAAATGTGTTCTTGAATCTACCGAACGTAAAGTTAACGGGAATCTTTCGAATTTCGTAAATTGAAGATCGAATGATCTGTAGCTCTGATCGAATATCGACAACCTAATTACAAAAAAAAGAGATAGAAAAGTAAAAACGAAACATGGTTGTTGTAACGATCTAATTGGTTAGTGTCATTCGAATTTTTAATGAACTGAATTTTGGCTATTTCTCGTCGATCGAATAGATCGACGGCTACTGACGAGACGGTGGTTTCCACTAAGCTAGTAAAGAAACTATGAAACAGTGACTTAAGGTGTTTATTTATAGTATCGATAGATTAGTGTTGGACAATCAAGGAAGGTTTCAATGTGCCAATTGAAAACGTATGCAGTGATGAGGTGCGCAAGTCATGTTGGTACCGACGTCTTTTTTAACTTGTAAACTAAATTCGATTATTTAAAGGTTTAAATGTGAATCCGCTCTCAATTTATGCCACTTGTAATATAATTTTACTCGGTATGATGAATTTTTATTCACCTTTTTTTCTGTAGATATATCGGCCGTCGGGCGACAAGCTCGCCGTTTGATCGAACAGGTTTTTTTTATTGTTTTTAATTTATATCGATTGTTTCAAGCCTTTTTAACAGCTTTGAAATCGTTTTCTTTTCAAAAGACATTTTATGTGTTGGCGTGTCGCCCGCCGCCCGCTCGTGCTATGCTTACGTACGTATTTTTAATCATATTGTAATAATGTACAAAGTGAGTGCGCTTGAGCGCTCAAGAATACAACTTAGCGTTAGTAAATTAATTATAATTTTTTTTCCAATTATGACAAATATAAATATACAAAAACATATGGCTGTCGTCGAATAGCGATATAAATGTTCATAATATATCGATATAATTATATCACTGTAAGTCAGTATATGCTACCAGTTTATGTTGATACAGAAATAAGCACGGTTGCCGCGTGTGAACATAAAATGGTTGTATAATCGCGCGATCGCCAGCGGCAGTTGTCTCTTTCTAATTGTAAGGCTGAATTAGAAAGTGTCAAAGTAATGTTCCAACAACTGTACCTTACACATCTAGACGCATCGTAGGATACTTACACTACTGGAAGAATTAGGCGTGTACTGTATTGTGATGAAAGTATTATGAACTTTGTAGTTATAGCAATAATGTTCATTGTTCATCGTGTCAAATTGTATGTCTTTTTTCTTTGTAACATTGGACCCATCTCAGCCTGCGGTTTGATCATTAACAGTTTGGTTTTCGTGATTTGGTGTGACGCTTTCATTTTTCTATCGTGTGTGATGTTTCGCATACTTACTAGGTGATAAATTTATAAAATAGTTTGTATGTATGTACGTGTAAGCTGTGCGGCGATCGCGTCTCTTTTTCTATAATATAATTAAGTGTAGTGTTATACTTTTACATGAAATCACAAATCTGACATCTGGTTAAGTGCAGTTTCCCGCCGCCGCCATTTTTGTAATTCAACGCATGTCTTCGTAATAAACAAGGTATATTTGTCTGACAAAATAATTTATCGATGTCGATAAAACTATATTCTTTACTTCACTAGTTGGATTTTTCTAAGGAATGTTATCGTAATAGTGTAAAGCAAGGGAAATTTGTATATGTTTATTGTTGAAAATGTATTATAATAATAATATTTTTCCTTGTATTTTGAATGTGAGATGCAACGTCTTGTCTTTTACTATTTTTCAATAATGAATTTAGAAGTAAAATTACTCATTTGATGTACTTAGAGTTAATTTTTTCATGTTTATAGCTGTTACTTAGATATTTCCTACATTAAATAAATTATGAAGTTTTAGATTCAATGCCGATATACGCTGCCGCCTTTAATTTTATGTATACTTCTAAGTTTTAGCGCCTTATGCACGTACGTTCACTGTTTGTGCATACAAGTATATATTAATATTAGAAAACAAAATTGCTTTAGTACCAGTGATACTAAGTTTACAAAGCAGTATAATTTAGAAGTGTTTTTTGTATGAGACCATATCAAAGAGATTCTAGCAATGGAAGTTCAAACAAAAGTTGTAGTATGTTAGACAAAATGGCGCGTATCTCGGCGGAAGTAGCGTCATACAAGATGGCGGCGCGGTTTCCCGGGGTACATAATACTGTTTACATACTGTAGTAATATATTTATATATATATGAGCTTTGTTTTACGATATAACTTAGTGTAGAGTCGGCGCCCGGGTTCGCTCGGGCACGGCGCGTGGTACGCCCTTTTGTGAGATATTCAAGTGAAAATAAATTTTATTTTTAATTCCAACAAGATTTTTATTTCAAAAACAACATTCAAATTTGACGGTTTTATTAAAAACTAAAATATAACAACAAGATAGGTTTTTATCTACATTTGTAAGAGTTAAACAACTAGAATAAGTTAATTGTTGAGTTTTAAAGAACCTTAAAATTAATCCGATGACTATCTTAGTTTATGACTTATCACTAGATTCGATGATACACGATATTTACGAGGCGTATCTTAGCATCACAATTTCTTAAATGCTTATAATAAAATTGTTACTGCCAATAAAGGGAATTTGAAAGTACATCTTGATCTTTCAATAAAATATTTATACAAAGTGATTACTCAAACCCAATATACAGGGTGGAAAAAAACTATGGGCCCTGGAGGGGAACTACCTTAATTCCTTTAGTTAGCTCGTTTTACTGAAAGAAAACATTCCTTTATTTTTGAAAGGATTTTTTCCACCCTGTATAAGGCAATGCTTAAACCACACAAAAAGACAATTATTAAGATTGTAAAGAAATATGTATTTTTATCATTATTTCAAGATAAAAAAGTAAGTATATTTACAATAAAAGTCCCAGATTCGGTTTCACTGTTGGTAGACTTTAAATTTTTTTTATCCGTGTCTGTACTATTAAATAAATTTTGTATTTCAGGCCTGCTCTTCTTCGCTTTTCTTCACAGGCAAACCATCTAGGTCCACTTCTGTACTCGGTATTAGCGGTGGCTTAAAGCCTCCGTATTCGATTCTCAATTTGGTCATTTTTGGAGTCCGGTCCGTCCGTCGAACTTTCATTTCTACCACATAGTCCTTATTCTTTTGCCACCAGTCATCATAATTCTGTAGCGGTGGTGGCCCGTAATAGTTGTTAGGGGCGTTTGTCATATAATTTATGTAGTCGACTAAACTCCTTTTGAAGTCGTTAGCTTGGCTTGTGTTCACGTATTGGTATGATGATGCGTATTGGTTACCCCATTCAGTGCTTTGTACTGGCTGTTTGAGTCTATCTCTTAAGTATTGTATTTGAGGGTGGATTGTATTTTTCTGTGCTTGGTTCTGATTGGTTTGTTTCTGCTGATCAAACCCGTGCTTCACGTATTGTGGTACGTTTTGTGATTGCTGTGCTTGCTGGCCGTTATGGCCGTAGCCGTAGGAATACACAGCAAATGGTTTTTCTACAATCTTCTCAACCGGATATGGCACTCGAATGTGAACAGGTTTTTCTACTATCCGATCAACGGGATATGGGACTTTCACTTGGTACGGAACTTGGACTGGATAAGGAACCTTTTTCTCGACTATTTTTTCTACTGGGTATGGCACCCTTTTCTCAACCGGGTAAGGTTTGTCAACGTATTTCGTTACAACTACCGGCTTTTCTACAATTTTCTCAACAACAGTTTTTACTGGGTAAGGCACTTTGACATGGACTTTCTTCTCAACAATTCTGTCTACGGGCACTGGGTATGGAACCCGCTTTTCAACAATACGGTCTACTGGATAGGGTTCTCTTACAGGCACAGCGACTGGTACTGGGTGTGGCACCGGCACTTGAATGTGAACCGGTTTGTCGACGTATTTAGTCACTGTTACCGGTCTCTCGACAATTTTTTCTATTGTTACTGGGACTTTCTTTTCTACTGGGTAAGGTACAGGAACTCTTGTTTCGTATGGGACTGGGTATGGTACACGCTTTTCGACAGGGTAAGGCACGGGGACCTCTTTATGTACGATTCTGTCTACTGGTACTGCAACTGGTTTTTCTACTGCTATCGGGACGGCTACGTGAGTTTCTACTGGGACTGGATAAGGTACCTGCTTCTCAACCGGATATGGAACCTCAACCGGTACGGCGAAAGGAGTGGGTACCGGTACAGTTTGTATTACTTGTTTCTCCACGACTTTTTCAACGGGATAAGGCACATGTACAGGGCGGTCAACGTACACTTTTTGTTCTACTGGATAGGGTACGCCAACTGGATATGGTCGGTGTATCTCTACTGGGTAAGGGTTGTTGACGTATCTTGTGACTTCTACTGGTTTTTCCACTACTTTTTCGTAAGGTACAGGAACTGCTACTGGTCTGTCGACATGCACTGTTTTGACAACCTCAACTCTTTCTGGATAAGGCACCTGCTTTTCTATAAAGCGATCAACGAATTTTGTGATAGGCACTTGTTTTTCAATAATTATGGGTTGAATAATATTTTTGCCGTCGTCGTAATTGCTATAATAATTTGCCAATTCACTTCTTTCGTTACTTGAGTCTTCATTTGGCCTGACTTGTACTTGCAACTGTATATTCTCACTTTGATCTAAATTTTCTTCTGCATTATTTTCTTCTTCTTCATTATCATTGTGTTGGTCATTATTATTTCTATAATTATCATAATTGTTTGAAGACCCATATTTATCATTTTGGTTTTTCTTGGAAGATGCTATAGATTCAACATATCTATTGAATAGAGATCTTGCTACGTCAAAAGGACCTTTATCATTACTTCTTCCTTCATCCAAATATTCATGCACTTCTACATCATTAATATGGGTAATGGAAACAGGAATGGATTCCTGAATTTCTACAATAGTTTTTTCTTTCTTAGGTCTCTGCACTCTTTCTGGTATTGGTTCACTATCAGATGTTTCGTGATCCTCTACCGAGTTTAAAGTTTCAGTATCATTAGCATTCAAAAGTCTCAAAGCAACAGTAATAGGAGCCAAATATTTTTGGCCGATAGGTCTTGGAGTCACGTCTACGGGTTCTTCATAGTTATTTTCTTGCTTTTCACGTTCTTCTTTAACATCTAAACTATTTCTAACACTTACAATTTCATATCCATCTTCAATATAAGGAACCATGGTGGATACTAAGTTATTTACTATTTGTTCTTTATAATTATTATTATCTACACTAGAGTCAGCTACAACTATTGGAGTGACGAATCTATATTCATTAGAATTTATTCTTTCTCTTCTTTCGTTGGTTTCAACATGTTCGACGCTACTATCTACTATATTACCGATTTTTGCTTTTACAGTAATCTTACTTCTAGGAGCGTTATAATTGGAGCTGTACCTTGTTTGTTCTCCCCTTAAACTAAATCTAGGCCGCGGTTTAATCAAGTCGTCACTCTGGATATTGACCTGTTTTTCAGCGGCATGGTTAATTTTTAACAAATCCTCATTTGAAATAAGGTCTTGTGTAGACGCTACTAATTTATTAATACCATCGTCTTTATGGTAGTATTCATTATTGCTAGTTGGTGTAGGTACCGTTGTGTAGTAGTAATACCTTTCGCTTCTCGCATTTTCTCTTGGCGGCTCAACTCTGAAATGTACAGCACCGCGATAAGTCAGAGCTCTCGGAGTGGTGTCTTTTATGCCAAAGTTGCCATTTAAGTTGCGTAATTCATATTTCGTTTCTTGAGTAGACAGATTTGGTCTTTTGTCGTCGTTTACCGTTTCCTTTGCATCAGAATCAGGGTTATCGTGTGAGCAATTGTGGTCTTTAAACACTTTCACTACCGATGTCGTCAGCACTTCATGCTCTTGCTCGGCAGTATCCTCTTGTATAAGAGGTCTTGAGCGTTCTGCACGTTCGTCCGATTTGTAATCACCATTATTATTTTGGGTATTCTGTTGCACGTTGTAAACTGGTGGGTTGACTGCGTTGTTTGTGACGTAGAAGTAAGGTGTTGGACTAAACTGTATGAGATTTGCTGGGATGGCGGTTGGTTGTATTTGGAAGAGTTCAGGGTCCAACTGTGGGTTGTACTGTTGTTGTAACAGGAATATTTCTAGGGGAAGCTGTTGCTGCTGCGCGGTTCTGTTGGCTCCTGTACTTTCTTGGTAGGACTGATCTGGTAACTGAAACAAATGAATAAATAAACAAGTTTTTTATTTTAATATCTTTTGTGTAAGGTTTCATATAAGAAAAATAAGAGAAAAATATTGTTTTTTTTCTGTTATCCATAGATTTATAATTGGTACAGTCGGGAACTTCACGGTTGACCAGTAGAGATTTTTTATGGAGTTTTATTAAAAAAAGTAATAGATATATAGAAAACGTTTATATCACAACTAATAGAGCTTTGATAGATAATTCATTTGAATACTAAATTATTTCTTTAACCTTAGTACTTTCCGAGAGAATGTTTTCTAAAAAACTCTACTGTTCAACCGGGAAGTTCCCCGATTGTACTAATCGTCCCAATCATAAATCTAAGGTATGATCTATTGATTTGAGATCAATTGATAATATCTACTTATATTTTGGTGTTCTTCAATTGTTGCAGTAAAAAAAAGGTATTAGCAAAATTACAATCAAGGATGAAATTATATACCTGATGGTTAATTTCCCGCGCTTGCTGATCTTGCGCACTGTGCTGCCTGTCATTGGTGTTGACTGCTTCGTAGTTCACTCGTTGCTCTGACTGCGGGCAACAAATAATAATTATTATTGCGGTGACCAATATTTGTGTACAGTCCGCGCTACTAAAGAAGTCCCCTGAGAGCGGCGCTGCAGTCGCGTTCAACATTCAAATTCAAATTCAATATCATTTATTCAGTCTAGGCTGTTACAAGCACTTATGAACGTCAAAGAAGCTACGCCATCGGTTCACAAACCCTACGGCGGGAGACCTTCGGAACGAGAAGAATCGGCAAGAAACTCGTCAAGGGCTGTTTTTTTCTCCCTGTTTTATTTCATACAGAGTCGTCAAATTGAAAAATGACCTTAATATATCAGTAAGGCCAATTTCCATCACATAAAAGAAAATACTAATTATAATATTACATTTTATGGTTATTGTAACCGTAAACAATTTTCAACTGGCAAAGTAAGACTTATCTACCATACATTCCTACAAGCTACCACTTCATGGCAGAATGCCCAATGTATGCATCACTGCGCTGGGAGCTCTTTGAAGCGGACAAGGTAGAAGAAGAGGATCTAAATCAGTTGACGATAAGTGAACTCAACAGGTATTGTAAGCGCACAGGAAGGTTCGAGGGTCCGACGCCGGTGGGGTGAACGATAACCCGCCCCTCCCTGTTCTTCAGGGGACTTCTTCTTCGGGGAACTGGGTGAAATCAACTAGGGAGACTGATCTGATCACCCGTCCGGCCTTGCTGGCGTCCCCTCTCCAAAAAAAAAAAATCATACAATCCAACATTTCTCGCATTACAAGATTACTGTACTGCAAGTTGTGAGGAACATTCAGGTCAGTATCAATTTATTTTAGAAAAAAATATTTTTAAGCTTTAAGCACAACATTTAGATAAGCAGACTGAAGTAGACCCATTTCACGAGCATGACGCATAAATCAGCCATCACTTCGCTCAACCATATTTTAGGGAACGTAACAAACTCTATTTCTATACAGATAAGTAAACCACATTTTAGTTCCCGTAATATGCCGCGGGACTTCTTTCGTGTCGCGGACTCTAGTCGTGTAGTGCAAAAAAGCACCCTCTACAACTTTCACTGTGAGAGAGCTGCGGAGCTGTAAGACTGAGCTCTACGTCAGTCTTACAGCTCCGCTCAGTTATATATATAAAATAACCACTTTTAAGAAAGACTGATCAAGACTGAGCGCCGCTCAGTCTTGATCTGTCATCCGTAGCGAGCGGACGTTCCTTGAGCAGTGTAGCTTCTTAAAAGTGGTTATTTTATTTATATAACTGAGCGGAGCTGTAAGACTGACGTTGAGCTCAGTCTTGTATAGACAGTCAACTCACAGTGAACGTTGTAGATAATATTTATATAACTGCGTAAATTAGGAAAGGATATCACAATTATTAATTAACTAGGTATTTTAGCAGGACTGGGACTATAATCCCATGCTGGATAGGGATAGAAAGAAATACATAGATTACGCCAGCTGATACCTTTCAAATGCAGATAAAGCCTATCAACAGTCAGCGAATATTCGAAAATGATTGTAGCCGAGAGGAGCCCGTGGCGCAGTGGTTCGCGCGCTCGGCCTGCGATTGTTGAGGTATAACTGTCGAAATGGTCGGTAACGGGATGGGTGATAAAAAATTTACTATCCCGAGCTCCTCCGTGCTTCGGAAGGCACGTTAAGCCGTTGGTCCCGGCTGCGTTTGCAGTCGTTAAAACCCACCAAGCCGCATTGGGCCCGCGTGGTGGGTTATGGTCCGTTCTCCTTATCCATCCATAAGGATGGCCAGTGCCCAAGCAGTGGGGACATTAAAAATGGCTGATGACGACGATTGTAGCCGATGGTCTGGCAGCCTGTCTCTATTGTTGCCGGCTCAGTCTTGTATAGAGTCAACTCATAGTGAAAGTTGTAGAGTGCGCTCTTTAGCTGTATAGCTTGTTGCCGGACAACAACAATGCCAGATGGGGCATCATTGAGGTGTGTATGGCTATGAGGGTGATGTTTATACATTTTTTACTCTCAATCTGCACCTTTGATGCACTGCCAACGCCGCAAGGAATATATGGTGGTGAGGGTAAGTATGTATTTTTTTTTTAATAATTACCTGTGGTAGTTTGACATAGTATTGTCCGACGGTGGAGGCGCCTTGCGGACCTTGGTGCCAGCCCCACTCGAAGGTCGTGCCTCCTTGCTGGACCCTCTGCGTAAGAAATGTTAGTTAGCATAATTAATTCAAAATATAGAAATGCTTTTGCTGCACCCCCAAGTGTAGGGGCAATTCGAAATATTGGGCTAGCATGAAGTACACGGTCAATCAAATTGCTGTCAAGCGGAAAATGCTGCGGCACGTGCGCACATTTTGCAAAAAAGAGTGCGGTACGCGAGAGGTTATAAATCGCGCACTCATTAATCTACTCTATACCTACCCTACATAGGTAGCCCTTTTTTTTCTTTTTTGTTTACATAGGTAGCCCTGGTTATGACCACTCTAAGCCCCGGTTGTGAACACTTTCAATGAATCCTTATTAAATCAATGGTCACAACTGGACCTACTAATCTATTTAGATATGAGAAGCTCGGTAGTGCAGTGATTCCCGCATTCGACCTGCAATTACATAGGATTCATAGAAGTCAACTGCATCAAATATTGAAAATTAAGAATTTATACTTAATAATATCACAAATAAAACCTCTGTGACAATGTTTCGGTTTTATGAATATAGTTTTACGATTCAAAACTGTCTATGTAGTACACCAAGATTCAAACGATTCAATAAAATTGGTTCAGGCATGAAGTGGCAAAAGGCAGACAATTACTTACTTTCTCAATTTTATTACAAAACTACCAAATATGGGGCGGTGTATAACAATAAGTAAAAATCACAAAATCATTGGCAGTAACAAAGCGTAACCATAATCCTAAATGGATTGTGGATTATTAAAATATACAAAGAGTTGTTATGTAATTAGAAAGCAATAGTCATTTACTATTGTATAGACGGCAGCACGTCAAGCTTTAATTAATTAATAAATTACCAGGACACTGGTGGTCCCGACAACAATAAAAATATTAATTGTGTAGCGGACAAGATTTTCTAAGATTCACTACTGGTTATGCAGTGCAATGCACTTGGCCCAAGGGGCCGATGCCCGTATCATAACAATAATGACTTATGATATGGCTGAGTCATTATTAACAGTGTCTTGTCCGCTCCTTTAATTCGTCACTTGCAAGCAGGACACCGTTGTCCAGAGAACAATAGATAAATATTGTCTCATAATTCAGGGCCAGAGAGGTTAAACCATTACATCTCCACATCCAGCAGGAGGCTGCTAAAACAGCGTTAAGACTCAAGCATCTGGGTACACAAAATCATGAAAAGGTAAGGCATCTTAACGGCTTACTGAAGGAATGGCGCAACACACCCCTAATTGAGGCAGTTAGTGATAAAATCAAGCCATCCTTCATCTTTGTCAAAAAATACAGGGTACACCTGGAAGATGATCTTAACTCCAGACAGCAGCAGAAGGCTCTTCTGATATTCACCGACGGATCCAAGCGACGTCAGGTGTGGGCTCAGGAGTGTTTTCAGAGGAACAATATACAAATTGGTGATTTTAGATTTTTGGCATTTTTCAATGCTATTTTTATACATGTGATAAATTTTAAATAGAAAAATATTGGAAAAAGATAACTTTGGAAATCCGAGAGCATTGGACCGGATTTCCAAAGGTCGTGGGTTCGAGTCCCATCTGAGAATTCACTTGTGGCCGAATTGTCTTTTTCCAATATTTTTCTATTTAAAATTTATCACAAATATACAAATTGCCGCTCCACTAAGCCCATACAACACAGTCTTTCAAGCGGAGTGCATCGGCATCACACTGACAGCACAGGCAATTATATTCAGAGAGGTAACAAACTGCGATATAATCATCCTCTCCGACAGCAAATCGGTACTACAAGCTCTGAACGGCAGTCGCAGCAAGTCTAGCCTAATACTAAAATGCTACAGCACCCTCAACAAGGTAGGTGTTTCTAACAATCTCATAGTCCAGTGGATTAAAAGCCACAGTGACTCACGAGGTAATGATAAAGCAGACGAGCTAGCAAGGCGAGGCTCAGACTCTACTCCTAGCTCTACAAGCATGAACCGGAACCGTTTGCCCCTATTCCGGCAAGCTGGTTTAATGGCAGAATCCGTGAGCATATTAATGTCATTCATCAAAATTACTGGAGCTCACTGGAGACATGCAGACAAGCCAAAATAGCACTACCGCGAGTGGACGCTCGACTCTCCAGAGCTCTCTTTAAACTTACTAGACCGATGTTACGCTTGATAACAGGGGCCATCAGTGGTCATGGTAATTTTAACAAGTACCTTTTCAATTTAGGTGTCACGGACAGTCCACTATGCAGAGGCTGCATGGAGGAAGAAGAAACAGCTGCTCATGTCCTGCTGGACTGTGACGGAGTAGCCCCCAAACGAGTACCGGACAAAATACCTCGGCTCACCTGGTAGTCTCCGCGAAGCCGTCTTGGATGTAAAGGCGCTGGGAGCATTCCTAGTTCAGCTGGGATGGCTGGAGTGATCCGGCATAACACCCTCCTGACGCAAAATAGGCGCAAAAAGTGGTCGAGTTGCGGAAACCGCCCGTATTGCATGAAGAAGAAGAACCTAGGTTCTTCATAGCCTAGGGGCTGGGGTAGCTGCATTGCCTAGGGGCTAGGGAAGTTACATAGCTAAGGGAGGTGCATAGCTTAGGCGCTGGAGGAGCTGCATAGCCCCTAAATACATTATTAAAAATAATAATAGCCGTCTCCAAAATTAAAATTATAAGGAACGAAGTATATGTTGAATTTTTAATACAACTCATAAGGAAGATGTTTACACGATCGCATACTATGACCTCTTACCACATTATGCTAATTAGATATTGCACTCTGTTATGCTAATTTTATGTCTAGTGTTAGATTTAACTTTATGACTAACTTTGATTCTAGAACCATTTAAATGGTAATTTTATAGCTTTCAATTTATTACGCAATCCCTGGATGATGTGCATTGGTGTAATTTATGTAGAATATGGTGATGTGTTACTTTTGCTTTTTTGTATATACCTATACAGGGTAATTTTAAAAACAGTAACCAAAATTTTTTAGTTAGACTCAGAATCGGTAAGTGAACAACTTTCTCATAGAAACATGGGTCGAAATACGAGAACAATTTTTGGACACCCATGGGTGTCAATTTTTTTTGAAAAAAAAAATTTGACTCTTCAGACAAATCATGCTGATCACGTTGTCTGATTTGTCTGAAGAGTCAAATTTTTTTTTGTCATTTTTCGACCCATGTAGGAGAAAGTTGTTCACTTACAGATTTTGAAGCGAACTTAAAAAATTGAATACCGTTTCCTAGCATTGATGTAACAACGCTGGCCTACAGCGTTTTAAAAATATAAAAGTATTGGAGAATTTCGACGGTGGTTCGCAAGTCTCGGTAGCTCAGCGGTTAGAGCATTGGACCAGATTTCCAAAGGTCGCGGGTTCGATTCCCATCTGAGAATTCACTTGTGGCCGAGTTAATTTTTTCCAATATTTTTCTATTTAAATTTTACCATAAGTACCCTGTATAACTTGCCTTCCGCGTAGAATTCGGTTATCGCGTGGACTTTATGTTATCGCTATGTAAACGATATATGCGTAATGTAGGTACACTAAACTTATGGCTAGCGCAGACGACGGATCACGAAGGACTTTTTGTCCGCGACACGTCTTTATTGTTTACCAAATAAGATTGAATTTAGATCGCGTATATCCATGAAAAATACGCAATAGTCTTCGTTATATTTCAACTTTATTTTCTTAGTAATAAGGTCGTGTGGCGGACAAAAGTCCTCCAATGTCCGTCGTCAGGCCCTTAACAAGACTAAGTAAAATTTATTGCTGGGAAACGACTGTTATTTTTGGTTTTCAAAATTGGGTGTTATTTTTTACACGCAATGCAACGCGTTCAACCAACAGCGTCTGCGTGTGTTTATAGAGTACAGGAAGGCTACCGGGACGCCGACCGCCTAACGGTATGGCTTGAGCTATAGCTATCAAATTTCATAAAACCCTTCTACGATATGGTTGTTGTCTAATTCCTACATATTTCTATTCATCTAATGGATTCACTATTGCATTTTTGGTATGAAAGTGATAGCGTGCCTTTGAGAGGCCTTGAGAGCCCTTGTAAGGGGCTTGAAAAATCAATAGCTATAGCGATAGCACTGGCTATACCGCTAGGCGGTCGGGGTGCGGGACGGTTGACCATTGAGCTTTTTTTTGGTTTGGTTTTGTTACTTTAAACGATATTTTTTTTAAACGAAATAACTACTTTGATCCTCAATAATTCCTATACCATTAAATTCCCATGTTTGGCCCCATACAAGAAAATTATATTTACAATAGAGAATACGTAACCACGTATTCACGTAGTTAAAAGTATCAACCTGTATGTTGTCGTGGTGGCGCATGGACATCTCCAGAGTTTAATTCGTCTTTTGCTAGCAGGACAAGTGTCCAGAGAACAATGGAATATTTATTGTGTCATATAACTCGAGGCCTGAGAGGTAACACTTTCGCTGACACTGAACGAGACACAATATAATATGTTTTATTGTTATAACGTCTATAACTGTGTACTGTCAGTGGACGTGTTTAGTTATTTCCATACCAAAGCTGATTTCGGCCCAGTCAAACTTTTTCAAGCAATTTTGCGAGAGATCTTTACTGTAGTTTGCTAGTTAGATATAAAAAAGAATGAGCTATGATTCGAACCATAGACAACAATCCACTCTCTATTCTCCAGCACTGACCACGACCACGGGACGTAACAAACCGAACCACAAAAAGTGGTCCCACCACCATTCACGGGACCACTTTCGATACGTTCTCGCCACTCTTACTAATCTTGTTTGGGAATTTTACTGCGTATATGGTTGTGGGCACCTGTCTTCCTGATTTAAGAGAGAACGACTCTTAAAGCTTGGGTTACACGTAAAGAGAAGCTATGTTCGATCCGTGTCTTTTGCTTGCTATTTAGTATTCTGTGCCACAGGGTTATATATACTATGACCTCACTATGTGTATCTATATAAAGGCAACGCGGTGCAGAAATGTACTTACTAATACTACAATACTGAAATTATCAGTAAAAAAACCCCAAAAACTTAATTTTCAATCAGAGATTTTACTATGAGAATTCCGGACCAGAGAACAAGTCACATTGATGTAGCACCAGTAGGGGAACTTCCCGGTCGTCCAGTAGAGTTTTTATGCAGCGTTAATTCAAAAAATAACAGTTTTATAGATTTTTTTTATATTAAAAATAGAACATTAACAGGTGTTTCATTTGAATAATAAATTATTTCTTTATCTTTATGATTTTTCGAAAAAAATATTTCCCAAAAAAATCTCTACTGGTCGACCGGGAAGTTCTCCGATTGTACATACTAGAGCACTCATATATCTTTAGTTCGCGGTGTGTGCGTTGCGAATCGCTTCACTGTCTGTGTGGTCTAGGCTTTATATAAGGTATGTATTCGTTATCGTACACAACAATGCTGGAAACACTGTAGTTATGGCGACAGACTTGGATAAAAAGTAGCATGAAGACCTCTATCGAGATAGAAGAAAAGAGCGCTTGAACCTAGCATGTCGGATTTTTAGTACCTATCATGACGTCACGAGCGAGATTTAATGATGTGCAAATGCTATTGACGTGCAAGAAAGCACTGCACAATGAACCCTTTTCATTTCTGAATGAAGCGTGTTTTCATGGCAATGGTCTCAAGCGGACTGACTTAGGTCGTAAAACTTTGACAGTGGATCTAACTTTTGGCACGCAAGGTAGGTACACTTTACCGTCTGTCTCGATATAGGTCTGTGAGCATGAATGATGACACTAGCATGAAATATTTAATATACTCGTATGTACTTACAGAATTTTCGGCTCATATATAGTAATAAGTAAATATATACTTTAGTTAAGTCTGAATTTAGGGAAATGGGTGGGTGTGAGGGGGATGGAGAGGGTTGTCCCCCAATCCCCCACCAAAGCATTTCACGCGAAAACACATTTTTTTTCATACATACATATTAAGGTTAGAACTGCGACCTAAAAACGCGCGAGCCGAGCGAGCGTGCCGCGGTAGCGGCCGGCGAAGCGCCCGAAACAATTATTTTTGGAAGTACAATGTTTTTGTAAAATTTACATAAATATAACTTTATCTCATACATCTTTAGAAGCTTCTAAAATTCATTAATAAAAAGTATGCGTTTCCGCGTCAAATATATGCTTTGGTGGGGGAGATGGGGGACAGCCCCCCTCCCTTCCACTCACCCTCGTTTATCTAAATTCAGATTCAACTAATGGAAATTAGAACCGAATTTTCTTGCTTAGGTTCCTATGTTTATGAATAGTTTTTACTACATTACATTTTGTGCAACAAAAATTCATAATACCACAAGATAACAACATACCTACAATATGAATATTTAATATCACTTGTGGTTTCCAGAGTTGTATGACAATAAGGCATTTTTAGAAAGGCTGAGGTGCAAATTACGTATTTGCAAATATCTGTCACAATCGTCAAATCGTGTCATTTATTGGAGATGATTGCAAAATATTTCATATTTGACATTGCCATCTTGAATTTTGCAATCCTTATTGCTAGTCTTTCTCCACACGAAAAGATTCAATTGAAAGGTGCTAATTATTCTTTTGCAAAAAAAATCTTTCGATATATAGTAAAAGAATACTGGTATTTTTGCTTCACGACATAAAATCATGATTGATTTCAGTTATTGCGTCATTTGCACCACAGACAATTTAATTCTATTATTATTATTCTTAATTTGAAAGTACTTTGTGGCTAGTATAAGTTAAACTTCTGAAACTTCGTTCCCGTTCCCGTGGGAATATCAAAATCTCCTTTCTTAGTGCTCGCCTGCATGTTAAAAGTCTGTATATGCAAAATTTCAACTTAATCGGTTCAGCCGTATGGGTTGTGCGTTGTCTGTTAGTCAGTCACACGTTATTGATTTATTATTTTCTATTATACTTTAAAATTCGTAATTATTTCTTCAGATACGTATGTTTTGGCGCGCACTGTTCATTGAAATAAAACAACTTTTACGGATATCAAACGCGCTATATTTCCACGAACTAATTTGTAATTGTCCGTATTTTTAGGCTTTTTAGGGGTTTTTTGAAACCTAAAAATACGGACAATTACAAATTAGTTCGTGGAAATATAGCGCGTTTGATTTCCGTAAAAGTTGTTTTATTATTTCTTCAGATTTTTGTGTGTTTCTATTTTCATGAAACATTTTTTTAAATGAAAATCAAAATGTTAAATTAGTTTTAAATTGAGATACCGATGGGTTTCGTTAGTTACAAGAAAAAAGTTATTTCTCACGCCAGAATACTTAATTATTTTTTTACTTTAAGGGTTTCTTACACAATAATTTCCTGACCTGGCCTAATAGGCCATGTAGATAACTTTTTCAGGTGTTAAGTGCACACTTATAATGAATGCATGTAGATAATTGGCAGTTTATAAATAAATTTAGTTTCACCCTCTCTTTAAGTGGGCGTTAAACGGGGTAAATAATGATACGATACGACGACGCACGCAGAATTTGTTTGCAACTAATTAAGAAAATTAAGTAACTTATAAATCGATATCTATAGATATATCGTACTCAATAAATTATACTTCCTTTGCTAATAAGCTTTCGTAACAACAAAATAGTTTAACGATATCCAATAAATAACTTTAAAACTATCCGATACAATATCATAATTTAACTTTTACTTGGAATTGTGCAACTGCCCTAAATTGCATAATAAACTTTAAAGCTGTACTTGAAACAACATCCGTAGGTGAAAGTATCGTACTTCCTACTTAGTTTGGAATATAGAAATATAATAATATAGTATAAATCGGTGTCTGGTCAGTTGAGTAACTATGACATGGATTGAAAGGTAATTTATTGTAAAAATATGTGTGACGTAAGTGCGTGGTTATGTTCGGACTGAAATTAGTTGCCATTAAAAACAACTTATGTGGGACATGTAATGATCTAGGATTTAAGTATTATCTCCTTTATATAAGAACTTAACTGCTTAGCTCTCGATTTTACTACTAGTTTTGTAGAGGTTAACAACTATCATGACATTCATGACCCTAATTTTATGTAGCTTTGCTTAATATATCCATTTCCTTATTGTTGTTTCCGACTTTTTAACCGACTTCAAGAAAAGAAGGAGGTTATATATTTATATTTTTATATTTTTTTCGTGTATGTTCACCGATTTATTCGAAGACGGCTGGACCGATTGGAATAATTCAAACGAAATTACATCAGGTATGATACCAAGTTGGTCCTAATTTTAGAAATTTTGAAATCGGTTCTTTAGTTTTCAGGATATATTGAAAGTAGTGTCGTTTTCGTCACTATTTACCGAGATTACATAATCATAGATGACAAGTTCATAGTTCCGATTTTTTTGTGTAGGTAAGTTCGGAAGTTTTTCTGACTTTAAAGACTGTAAAATAACTTATATAATAAAAAAATACTGTATGAACGCCTCCTCTTTTACGGCTTGTAGGTACACACAGCAATAGGTCAGGTTTTACAGTGTCACCTGTAATAAATATCTAGCCCCAAAATAAGCACTTACTTGTGTTATGGTCCATTATGGTCTACCATAATGGACCATAACACAAGCTAGAGTAACGGATAGAAACGTTTCGTTATTTATATTTTGTAAAAAATAGGTTATTCTAAATGTTGACCCAAAAGTAAGTTATGAAATATAATAAACCGGTCGATTAAAAATAACTACATTTCTTGAGCGACTAAAAATCTAGGTGGGTTGCGGAAAAAAATGGTCTAGGTTAGGTTAGCTTGGCGTGGCGTTGGTGGGTGTGCCAACGCTGGCCTTGCACGGTTTCCACCGTCTGGGAAGATGGCTAAACTTGCTCGGCCATCTTCCAGCCGCGAGGGGGCCCGGGTAATCGGGCCACGGCCGCCTGGTCTTAGGGGTGATTGCGAACCCTACCCCCCGTGACCAATGGCGGCCTGGAGGGCAAGTACTAGGAATTTTAGTTGGTAGTACCCTAGGGAGTGCGTGGCCTATATGTTTGTATAGGCCGTGTACTCCAGGTGAGTCCAACATTTCGAATCGCCCCTACACCTGGGGGCGAGGGATGCGTAAAAGCATTTCTCCTAGTATAAAAAAAAAAGATTAGCTTGGCGACTAACCCCCATATTCTAAGTCTTTCCTCCAAAACTTTTTACACTCCACTCAACCTCGTTGTGGGTAAAAATGGCAGTGTGCGCTAGGCCTAACACGGAGTGGCTACGTACTCTTTGGCTCATCCAGGTCCTTATGGAGTTATGACTTAGAATACCGATTTCGAAGAGGTTTTCAATGAGGTTTCGTTAAGTCGAGGACGAGTAAGTTTTAGAGGAAAAACGAACAGAGCTACTGACATATCCAACGACTATTATTTTGGTATGTAACTAATTATTATATTCCATTCAGAACACCTGCACACCGAGCTAGCAACCGCTATTTAAAATAAAATTTCTAGTGATATTTTGTGATTATTTTATTGTACGGTTAATAGCACATACGGCTTTATATATAACTAGCGGCCGCTCGCGGTTTCACCCGCGTGGTTCCCGTTCCCGTGGGAATTTAGGGATAAAAAGTATCATATGTTCATAACCAGGGTATCTACTATCTGTGTACCAAATTTCATCCAAATCGTTCAGTAGGTTCGGAGCCTAATCAATGCAAACAAGCAAACAATAAATTATTTCCTCTTTATAATATGTATCAGTATAGAAGAAAATATAGAGAATATCTTTTGTACTACGAAAACCGTCGTCGCTTTTACGAGCGACGACACGTAGGGCCGCTCTCAAGGTCAAAGTTTAAAGCCGTAGCTGCTGGTGACTGTACTTATAGCCTTTGAAGTGAATCTAACCAAGTACAACTAGACAAGACAACATCACAAAGTATCTGCGGCGGTTTACGACCATCGAATGAACTATCACAGGAAGATATGAAGCTAATATCCATACCCTATTGTGCTACGAACTATAAATTGCACTTTCTCTAGAAACCACTGTCGAATAAGTACCAAGGTACGTAGTTATGAATAATTAGCGGTATTGTCTCTCAATAGCGAAGCGATATGTATAAGGAGAAAATTGTAAGCCATGCCGATGTTAGTCCAATTGTAAATTGCATTGGATTTACAAGGGACGGGTTTATGCAACTTAAGAGACTCGCCTCCACCTTCAGCCTTATCAATACTTAACATCAGGTATGATGAAGGCTAAGAGGTCTCACCGTTGTTCATAAAAAAACATTCGCTAGGAATACTAATGTTATGGGTCTAAGTACCTACTTAATACATTAAATTTTCCTAGTATTTCGTGTAATTACGAGAATTTATTATCGGTTATTGCTTCAGCTGCACCACCACGTGAAAAGCATTGCTCGGTCTAGCATAAACCCATCCCTGTTGCTCGAGCTCGCATAATTTAATGCGTACCGCACGTTTTCGATAAAACATCGATGGAAAGCATCGATATAAATCAAGACTATCAGGAAAACAACGTTTCCCCAATATTTTGTAGTGTGCAGTGTAACAGAAACCATTTTAATCTGCCCACTGCTGCGGCAGTGGGCTTCCTGATTCATAGATAGAGAGAATAGGCAATGTTATACCAAGGGAATCTAATGCGGATTGGTGGGTATTAACGACAGCATGCAGCCGGGGCCAACGGCTCTGAAGCACGGAGGAGCTTGGGATAAAGAATGTTTGGTCACCCATCCTGCAATTGACAATTTCGAAAGTACCTTAACTCTCACAATTGCAGGCTGAACAAGGTGGTAACCGCACTGCGCCACACCTCCTCAATTTAAATGTACAGTCAACAGCTACGTCTTTACATTTGCCCTACGAAAACCGCCGCTGTTACAAGCGACGACGGACGTAAGGGCGCTCTCAAGGTCAAAGTGTAAAGGCGTAACTGCTGTTGACTGTACCATTCTCAATTTAATTCCATATATTATCCACTATTCATACGTTTGGATGTAAGTACTTAGGTTTCTGATAATCTTGATGCACCACACCACAATATTAGTTATAATTAAGTATTTATTATATAATCTCACCGTGCTAGTATGCTGTGCCCAGGCGCATCCGCTTACGCAGACAGCGATCCACAACCGCGCCCACTGGAATAGACAGACGGACAGACAGATTAATCAAACACATCAAACAGTTCAGTTGCAAGTGTTAATTGATATAATTAGAGGGAAATAAGAAAATCACAAATAGGAAAATTGCTTGGTGGTATATTTATACGAATACATCTAGCATTGGTCTCATTGTAGGTTTAAAATTTTTAAAAAGCTTATCAAAGAATAATAAAAAATCCGGATATTTAAGGGGCAAAATCGTTTTTGTACTATGTGAACTCGACAGAAGTGGTACTGATCATGCCTAATTTCCTACTTAGGGGTCATATTTATCATGTATTCCCGTTGTCCCCATAGGCCGTGACCCCCATTAGCGAGGACAGAGATAATTAATAAAATAAGATAATTAAAATTACTTCCTGTTGTCCCCATTGCGTTTTAAATCAGCTTTACCGTGGACTTTCACTTTCAACCGCCTCTGTGGTCTAGTGGTACAACCACCGGTATCAAACGCAGGAGTCTCGGGTTCGATTCCCAGCGGGGGTACATACTGTATTTGGTTTGGTTGGTGGTAGGAATTGTTGTAAGTCCGCCTGGTTAGCTACCACCATCTTATCTAAGTCTGACGCCATAACAACAATGTCTTCAGCATTGTTGTATTCCGGCAGTTAGAAAGATAACCAGTTCCTCAGTGATTGAGGATTCCGGGAGGGGCTCGTTTCCATCTTCAGTCTTATCAATACTTAATATCAGGTATGATTAGGGCTGGAGGCTCCCCGTATAATAACGGAACTAAAAAAAAACAAGGAATGAAATGGGAAAATATTCAAATTAAAGTACATAGCAGTGCCAGGCTAGCATAAACAACCAGGAGTAATTTAAAATTTTGAGGAGTCAAATAGGGACAACATCATGGGAATAAAACAATGGGAACCACGGGAATACAGCGTATTTGTAACATAAAAAATATAAATTTGTTTCGTGTCTGGGCTCTGGGTATCATCTATAAGTAAAATACATAGTTTTCGGCCAGAGGAACTAAAATCTCTCAGAGCTAGGAAGATTTTAGACTTCCTGGAGGCCGCCAGGCTAAAACAGATACTATAACAAGGTGGCGAGTTACAATAGATCTTACAGGTCGCAGTGACTACAGTTCCAACTGGAGCTGCATAGCCCCTATATCCTGCAATTAATTAATTAAAATACATAGTTGCATTTAAATATTATTCTTAAATCATCCTTCACATACACTTTTTCAATCATTCACATAATCTCAGACAAATGTTTACTACTTTTGAATTTTGTAATTACCACTTTACAATTTTAGACACAGTAAATAAGGAAACACTACCTTATCTATAGCAAAAAATATAAAGGTACACTTATTAGCAAGGAATATATATATACTTACGGCTATGGGTATAGGGTTATAGGACATTTTAATTGCGATGTAGTATGGCAATGGTGCGTGTGAACAGGCCCTTACCAAGCTTTCCTTGAAAGCACCTAAAGATAAGCAGAAATGCTGCAAAATTCAACGTTTAGATCCCGGTCCCGATGTGAAAGTAATATAGTGAAATTGAGGGCAACAGTTATAATGCGGAGCTGGATGCAGACCGAGTAGGGCGCCTCGACTAGTATGTAAATGCCGCCTAATTGTGTCTCTGGGCAATAGGCTGACGTTATTGGAGCTAGAATCTAGATACAGTGGTCTTAAGTATAATACTTGGTCTAGAATACAACCAAAGTAGTATAGGGAACTACGAGAGACTGATAGAACCAAGTGTTTTCTCTTTTGTTTTTACCCGACTGCAAAGAAAAGGTTATGTTCATGGTTATATGTAATTAGGCACTTCTTATCTATCAAATGGCTAAACGGATTTCTATAATTGACATTATGTAAATGTTTTGGTCAGCATAGGTTTTTATTAAAAGTAGGTGTTTTCGATGATATTTAAAAAATATCGACATTAAATCAGGAACAAACTGTTTTAATGAACGTTTGAATCATTTCAATAGGTATTCGGTTCAGCGTACAGCCATCATAGTGTTATCTCATCAGTCATGAAAATATAGTTCATGTGATGAATGTGCCGTGTGGTGACGGCCTAAGAGTACAAGTTTCACCACTCCCTTACATGCCTGGGATGTCGTAAGAGTCGACTAAGAGGTTCGACGCATTGATCAACTCTGCGAGAGAAGGAAAACTTGAAACCCTCTACCAACCCGTATGGCCAGCGTGGTAGCAGTAGGCTAATAGCCTCCTATGAACACCACAATAGGCGTGAGCTAGGAGAGGCCTACGTCCAGCAGTGGACGTCCACAGGCTGATGATGTGTGTGTGTGATGAATTGATGCCACCTTCTTTTTTGTGACTTGGTTATAATATGATTTTATACCAAACTAATGATAAAAATAATAAATAAATATTTCTTACATTCACACCAAATAACCTAGCCTCAAAGTAAGCACTGTAGAGCTTGTGTTATGGAATACTAGGGTAACGGATATAGATAGTATATATGTGTAATATATATCATATGAAAAACGTCCATGAGTCAGGTACAAATGCTCGTATTCATCATACAAACATTTGCCCCTACCAGAATTGGAACCCAGGACCTCAGAGTAGGTGACATCTTGAAACCGGCGTACGTACCACTCTACCATGGAGGTCGACTAATAAAGAATAACAGTGTTTTTACCATGTTTAGAGCTGATGAAGAGATGAAGCCAGTGTGCCGGATTTTCTCGAAACTTTTCTGGAACAAAAAGGTAAATAATTAATAAAAAATCAAACATAATTAGCAGTTTTAACAAATGCATGTATGTACTTAAATTGTATGATCGGTTTTATAAATATTTCGTAACATAATAAGACCACAGTCTATCGTCTCTTCCATAATACTAATAGTTTAATATGATGTTTAAAAGATTATTAATTAAGTATCAGACATTTAGCCACGTCTCCCAGTGGGGTGGGTGACAGTAAACTGGCGGCTAATTGTCTACTTTTAAAATCTAGCGCAATCTCTTTCAATCATCATTTATTTGAAAGATATTTGACATACTTCAAGCTTCTATTTGACATTTGAAAGGGATTATGAGCGGGACGCGTTTTGAAAGGTATTGAATGAACGAAATTGAACTATCTAAGCAAAGTGACACTCTATCTTTCAAATGTTTCACGCGTCCCCATAACAATCCCTTTCAAATGTCAAATAGAAGCTTGAAGTATCTCAAATATCTTTCAAATGACGAATTAAACGAGATTGCCCTAGATGGGACGGCTCAGCGAAATCCCAACTAGCTGCACTGGACACGATTCAACGCAGAGCTGAGAGGCTAAATCGCGACAAAGAACTGGTGAAGAGCAATTGTCACACCCTAGCTTACCGCCTGCCTGTACGGCTTTTTACAGACTGTACACTTAGACCGTACAACTAGACGTAGAGTGTGCTCCGGAGCTGCATGAGCTCATACCGCGATACCTTCTTCCATCGGACATCCAGACGCACTGCGGGCTACCACCCTTTCTTGGTTGATATTTCTGAATGTCGCACGAAGCACTACTCAACCTCTTTTATATTGCGCAAAGCAAAGGAGTGGAACCCTCCCTGCGTCTGAGTTTCTGAGTACTTATAACAAGTCCATCTTCAAAGCAAGGGTGAAAAGGCACCTTCTGGGTTAGCTCGCTCCATCGTGGATCCTGATCCTTGGGCTTGATTGGGATTAAGAGGAAACCCATTCATAGAAAAAAAAGTGGCCATCCCCTGGGTTGTGGTTCAAATAGGTTGAGTGGTCATAACTGGACCTGGACAGTAAACCGTGGCAGTGGTCACAAGTTCACAACCGGTCGAGCGGTCTAAACAAAACCGTTGGCCAAAATCGGTCCACCGACCGTAACAGGGCCATTGGCCAAGACCAGTCCAGTGGCCATAACAGGACCATGGGCCAAAACCGTGTCTTCCATCCTATTTTATCACCATATTGTTCAAATGACAACAGTAATTAAACTTATTCAGTGAAAGTGTAAAATGTTGTGCTATATTTGTGGAAGATCTTTATTTAGTAAGAATCTTAATTTACTATGAAATGCAACCGCAGTCGGCAGCGGTTGAATAGACGGAAACTGTGGTTGAGAACGCTCTGAAATGTATTACAGTCTGCGTTCTAGCGATTAAGGAACTTTCGCAATGGTCGGTCACGGGATGGGTGACCAAACATTTTATAAATATCTCGAACTCGAACGGAAGGCATGTTAAGCCATTATTCCCAGCTGAATTTGCAGTGTTTACAACCCACCAATCCGCATTGGGGTGGTGTGGTGTGTGGGTCATGGCCCATTCTCCTTGTAAGTACCACAGGACCTATTATGATGAATAATGGCATAGATTGGATCCATGAAGATTATTCGACACGAAAAAGTTTAGTGGTCCTTAAGTTAGTACTTATAGAATTTAAGTGATCCAAGTCACAACACTTTTCTCTTCCCTTGGGAATATCACGGTAAACGTAAGTCCTATTCCGGGTCATGATCTTTCTGTTTGCAAAAAAAAACAAAATGTAATAAAAAAAATAACGAATAAACAAATTAGATATAGGTAATAACAATCTTCATTGTATTCTAAATTACGATTAAAAATAATAAAATCACAAAAATAACTGTTAAAATTAATAGTTTATAGCTAACAATGGATCCATGGGACTAAGCGATTGTTTCGGTAATTTTCACTATTATATAATTGTTATGCTCGCTAGTGTTATTTAAAATTAAACTTGTTATTGTAACTGTAGTCGGAACAATGTGTCGTTATACTGTGGAATTCGCGTTACTCTCGCTACTTTCAAACGTTTGGAACGAGTGTTAAGCTGATAGCGGGTTAAACTTATCGATGGTGAGTTAAATAAGTTTTAACCGCCTCTGTGGTCTAGTGGTACAACCACCGGTATCAGACCCAGGGGTCCCGGGTTCGATTCCCAGCGGGGGTATATATTGTATTCGGTTTGGTTGGTGGTAGGACTTGTTGAAAGTCCGTCTGGCTAGCTACCACCATTTTATCTAAGTCTGACGCGATAACAAAAATGTTTTCAGATTTGTTGTGTTCCGGCAGTTAAAGATAAGATAGCCAGTTCCTCAGTGATTGGGTATTCCGGGAGAAGCTCGCTTCCATCTTCAGCCCTATCAATACATAATATCAGGTATGATGAAGGCTAAGAGTCTTCCCGTACTTCATAAAAAAAAAGTCGACGGTGCGTGTGGCAGTTACAGAGTTATCGCCTTAGACGCCAAGGCGAATAACCACTTGATGGAAATTCATGTTTGATTATGTGCCTGAATACCAGTGCTTATGCTACTTATTTAATCGGAATTAAACCAATGTTAACAGTTATTTGTGTTGGGGGGATATTTTCGTGATTGTTAATTATTTGTATTGATATGAGGTTATCTCATTTCGTTTGTTAGAAATTAAATAGGTAGTCATCGCAAAAAAAACACACACGTATGCTGTACCATATCTTATTTATTTATACAATGTTATTTTATGTATACCCAAAACCTCGGAACCATTTGTAGAACTCGTCATAACAAATTCGTGAAAAAAAGTTCAGCTGTTTACATTTTAGCAGAGTTCAAATAAAATTTTCTATGAAACAGCTGATTTGTGTTTCGCGATTTCAGGGTTGCTTCCATACTAAAAGTTGTTAGTAATGATGAGTTCTCTAAATGGTTTAGAAGTTTTGGGTGAACATAGAATAACTTTGTATAAACGCCTTTATACTTTGACCTTGAGAGCGCCCTTACGTCGCTCGCACCGCAATAGCGTCGGTTTTCGTAGTTCAGTTGTAAAGCCGTACGTGTTGTTGGCCGTACTAAAATACACGTACAAAACAAGGCGTTAATACTTAGAGTATTCTTTGCCAATCAACTTTTTATTTCATGCATTATTCCAAACTGTATTATTTTTTTACATACTCCTAAGTTCTATGACTTTTTACTGACGTACAAATAGTACTTTATACCTCATGACTAACGTGTTTGTTTTTTTTTTAATAAGAAAACCAATTTTTTTTTGCTTTCACTCATATCTTGTACCAAAACGAATGCTTTTTTACTTGCATACATCCCAGACGTAGGTGCGACAGATCTGGTTACAGAGAAACCGATCATTGGTAGCAACACCTGGCACTGTCGTGACACCTAGGAAAACTGGTGGGCAAACGGTTTTCCTATCAAATAAAAAATCTTAATTAAAATGAGTGTTTCATATTAATTCATCACTTGCTAGCAGGATATCGGTGTCCAGAGAGCAATAAATTATACTCGGAAGAATGTTTCTTTTGATTGTGAGAATAATCCTCTTATTGATGAAATGACGACGACGCTTAAGGTGAACAAACTAGAAAAGAAAAATTTCTACGTGTCCTCATTAGTTTTGTTAAGAGTTGCAATTGTAGGTAAAAAGTGCAAATAATAATTCAAACTTCTGAATTTTATTTTCTTAGTTCATTTAACCGCCTCTGTGGTCTAGTGGTAACAACCACCGGTATCAGACCCAGGGGCCCAGGGTTCAATTCCCAGCGGGGCTACATATTGTATTTGGTTTGATTGGTGGTAGTTGGTTGGTTGGTGGTAGGACTTGTTGTAATTCCGCCTGGCTAGTTACCATTACCATCTCATCTAAGTCGATCTAAGCTTGACGCCAACAACAACAGTGTTTTCAGCATTGTTGTGTTCCGGCAGTTCGAGATAAGATAGCCAGTTCCTCAGTGGTTGAAGATTCCGGGAGAGGCTCGCTTCCATCTCCTGCCTTACTTAACATCAGGTATGATGAAGGCTAAGAGTCTCCCCGTTGTTCATAAAACAAGTAACGACCTATTCTTTATCTTGTTTTTCTAAAAATATAAAATATCAGCATTATCTCCTGTCGTTCATATCTTGTACCGCAATGAATGCTTTTACTTGCATCCATCCCAGGCGTAGTAGGTGCGACAGATCTGGTTACAGAGAAACCGATCATACTGTCGTGACACCGAGGAAAACTGCTGAGAAAACGGTTTTCCTATCAAATTACATCGTATCATGTGTACTTATCATTGCTACCTATAGCCATTTTAACCGACCTTAAAAAAGAGGGAAGTTGGCTACTCATCGTGTATATTTTATGTATTTCACCGACTACTCGAAGACAGCTAGAGCGATTGAAATGATACAAGCGTTCGTTCCCAAGTTGGTCACATATTTTAGATTCTCGTTGGACCTTTTATTTTCACCTTTACGATTTTGTTTAGTGATAAATGATTCCCTATTAATTTTATTATACAAAAAACGATAGCCTTTACAGATCTTATTTTTTTGTATAAAAAAAATCATCGCACTCTGATTACTATTTATGAGATACTTAAGTGCGGAAAATAAATTATTTTTACTTTCTTTTTTAAGTTTTTTTTTGCATTTTTCAATGTTATTTTTATACATATGATATATTTAAAAAACATTTTATAAAAAAAATCAAACCGACTTCAAAAAGTAAAAAATAAAACTTTTGGAGTCGGTGCCAGCCAAAGCATTCTATATTGCACTTCTATTAACTATATATTTTTTTTGCCTTAGCTAGCTAGCACCGACTCCAAAAGTTTTATTTTTTACTTTTTGAAGTCGGTTTGATTTTTTTTATAAAATGTTTTTATTTCAGATTTTTTAGTTACATCATGTGCCGTCAGCCCATACACAACCATGATATCATCTAGGTAAACGACTACTCTCCAAAACGTGTATGATATTTTTCAGGATTCTGAAAAAACTACTGGCCAAATCTCTGTAAAAATTATATGAGACCACACATAAACCATTTTCTTTCAGATAAAAAAAGAATTATAAAAAGTTTCATCAAAATCCGCTCAGTAGTTATTGCGTGAAACTTCAGCTCGAACAAGAATCTAACAATTACCTGGATGATATAATTGTTTCATGACTTCCATGACATTAGGCCCCATATCTACGAAGATTATCATCGGATCTCAATGAGACTTATATGGGATCAAATTGACAGTTTACCCGATCGAACAAAAAAACAACTATTAAAATCGGATCACCAACACCGGAGTAATCGGTATACATACATCAGACAAAAAAAAAAAAATACGCGTTAAATTGAGTACCTCCTTCCTTTTTTGTTGAAGTCGGTAAAAATAGAAAAACATTGGAAAATACTCGGCCACAATTTAATTGGAAATCCGGTCCACTGCTCTAACCACTGAGCTACCGAGACTTGCGGACCACTGTCGAAATTCTCCAATACTTTTATATTTTTTAATACACTGTAGGCCAGTGTTGTTACATCAATGCTAGGAATATCCTTGCATTCGAAAGAAACATCTTTCCAGATGTTTAACGATCGATTAAGATGCAACAGCCAATATTATGAAAGATGGTTGGTATTGATGAAAGTTCATTTATAAAAGACTAGCGGCCGCCCGTGGCTTCACCCGCGTTGTTCCCGTACTCGTAAGAATAACGGGATAAAAAGTAGCCTATGTTTTATGAAGGAAGTAGGATAAGATAGGAAGAATATGAATCACCAATGCAATTCTTGGTCGCGATAACTATACTATATATAGATTAAGATATTACGGTTTAGTTAAATAAGCATTTATTATCGCCTGTTACTTAACAATATTTATAAAGACATATTTATAATTTTTTGTTTTTTTTTTATTTCGATACAAAACCGAGGCAAGGCGAGTGGGAAGTGACATTTTAATTTGACAAATTGCTGATAGGTGTAGTTTCCGTCCGTGCGTATGTGCCGTTTAACTTTTTTAGGTATATATTACTTTACATTTTATTTACTGTTATTTTAGAATAATCCTAATCCTAACTAATAATGTAAATTAGAAAGTGTGTTCGTTTGTCCTTCTGTCGTGGCCATGTCGTAGAATTGTCCACATCATGAAATGCTCGATAATTTCATGAACTGGTAGATTTCATGAAATTTTTCATTGTCTATTGGCCACATTGATCAAATCAACCAAACGCGCGGCCACTTCATAAAATAATCAAGATTATTTAATCATATCGTTAAATAGTTACATTTATTACCGATGGAGGCACTGTTTGTCTTGTTTATCTGTCAATATGGCGGCTGCTGACAATAATGTTGTTCCTCGCAGTAAAAAAGGCAATTAATAAATGATGGAGAAAGTGATAATATTAAAGAGTTTACGATGAAAATGTACTCGAGTACAATGCAAGTCACGCAAATACGAAGCAAGATGTAAGAAAACCGTGGAGTTTGGAACATATTTCACAGGACACCCTAATTTCACGATATAGCCCATTGTGGACAAAAAAAACGTGAAATGTTCACGATTCAATGATCTGGGGGATAATTGTCTAATTTTAAAATCTATCGCAATCCCTTTCAATCCGTCATTTGAAAGATATTTACATACTTCAAACCGTCACTATTCGATAGATGATCGGGACGCTTTATTAAAGGTATTGAATGAACGAAATTGAACTGTCTAAGCAAAGTGATACTCAAAAATATCTTTCAAATGTATGGAGAATGTCAAATGAAGTGTCATTTAAAACATCAATCGTTCCGAAATTTATTGCGACTATAAGTTACACAATTCCATATATCACTGTCACAATCACAATATCTTTGAAAGGAATTATGATAGATTTTTAAATTAGACGATTAGGAGGCTGGTCAAATTAAGTTCCCCAGATCATGAAATGCGACCACTTCATGTAATTTCTTCTTCATTTCACTAGATTTAATTGAGTAAAACGATATCTCACTGATTATATATTAGTATTTTGTCATATCACTATTTTTTTTAGTAAGAAGACGTCGTAAATCAGAATATTCAACTTCTACCGTGATTTCGTGGTATACCTACCTAGGGATTTCGTGAAATCTCTGATATCCTCATTTCTCTGCGACATATATTTCAATTACAACATCAAAGTAATATATCGAATTCACGAGTTGTTTAAGTCATATTATCCCAATGTCTTTTCCCAAGAATCTTGCGCAATATTAGTAAGTTATTACCGTGAATAATTGTCCAATTATGTAGCATCGACGACGTCGCTTCCGCGCGTCGCGTGTGCGCATAGCCATGTAAACACTGGTGTAATGATTCCACAACAGTATCCATATATTACTTTGATGTGCAGATGATTTTATTGATTATAAGCGATCGGGTATTAGTTAGTCTCTTAACCCGGGTTAAAAAAATATATCTCATGAGTTAATTTATTAAAAACTTCTACTTTTCAAATATTTGTTTTCGTTTTTATGCCTTATCGGTTATTTACACCAAGCAGTACGTCAGGCTTTATAAAAGCACTACAGAAACAGCCTAACCTAATTTCATAAAATTCGGTAAAATTAAGGTGCTATACGGCAAAAGCGACATTGCAATGAGAAAGGAGATCGATTTTTGCAAATTAGGCGAAAAAACAAACGAAATCACTTCATAATAAATAACAATAGCGACTAAAGGGTACTAGACTAAAGGGTAAAGGGAACATGATACTAAACATTATTGGTGTGCACCAATTAAACCAATTTCCAAATAGTATAACTAACCCCGTTTGAGAATAAGTAATCTTAAATTTTCGTATTTTTAAGGGGTCATTTCGAAAAGGAAAAGTGTCGAGGCAAAATCATTAAATCGTATTGTTGAAACTCAAACCAAGATAAAGAAAATGAAGAAAATTATATCTCATTACCAGATTTGTAACATCTTTAAGCGTCACTTCTTTTATATCAAAAAGTACATAATTTTCCGCGTTTCGTCACTTCGACCTTCAATTAGTTATATATGGTTCAATATCTGGAATGGCAACCGCGTACCGGACGACGCTCCGTGGGTAGGCCCCCCACAAGGTGGACCGACGATCTGGTGAGGGTCGCGGGAAGCCGCTGGATGCGGGCAGCGCAGGACCGATCGTTGTGGAGATCCTTGGGGGAGGCCTATACCCAGCAGTGAGTATCATGTGGCTGATACGACGACGACGGTTCAATATCAAACATCAAATTACCACATGACTGTTGACTCGAATCGCCTAAATTACATCACAAATATAAAAGAAAACCTATTTGACAAAAACCGAAAACATTAACACGAAGTTCTATGATAACTAGAAGCATTAGGATAAATCATTTGCTAACTCTAAATCATAGTAGAATAGTCTGTTGACAGTTACGCTCGTCTGACATAATGCCTGGTTAAATTGCCCATATAATTCTGTTCAACGCTTACAATGGGATGAAAAGTTGTGTAAACATGTTAAGAGATAATTATTTACTCAATTATTTATTAATGGTTACATTGAACCTTGCTGGCGTAATTCAAAACGAGTTAGCGTGCAAAGAAACGTTTTTTAAAGGTACTCTTATAGAAGTGCTAAGTGTTTAATTTCAATGATAAAAAAAAAACTTTTATGGATCACTAGCGCACAGTTTATTAACACGAGCTTAGATTTAATATAACGTGTATTTTTTTAAGGTCGACATTTAAGATGTACTTGTGAATTTTAAGCAGTAAAAAGAAGTTGATTTATATGTTAGTAAATTAATTTCGACGTGTCTCGGTAGCTCACTTGGAATGAGCATTGGACCAGTCATTCAAAGGTTTGATTTTGCCCTAGTAAGTATATAAATAATGAGTAAGAATATATATATATATATATATATATGAATCATATAACAGGGGTTGTATTTCTATGTAGGTACAATGCACGGCAACTGCTATCTTTTTTATTTACAAGATGCTGTGTCACAGATATCAAAATCCTCGAGAGTACTACAAATATAAACATATAAATATTATATAAATAATAACACCTAGACACAGTAAAAATACAAATGATAATCACATTCAAACTTGTTCTGCAATCGAGATCTGACCATTAGAGATTTTTAGGCAACATTATAGGATATATTATTTTAAAAAGTAATTTTTGAATTACATTTGTATAATAAATTATTTCTATAACTCTATCACTTTTCAAAAAACCGACTCAATAAACTGGTCGACCGGGAAGTTCCTCGATTGTTCACACGTAATAAGGTTTTTTAATATCTACCAAATCACTAATTACCATTAAATAGCGCTAAACTAAAGCAATTAATCACTTTTACGTTCAAATACAAAACCCAACGGTAATGAGGTATCGAGGCAATTCTATTGTAATTTGTCGATTACGGTAAAACGTACAATCATCGAACACGTAACAACCATTGGATTTACAATAACAGTGCGTTAAACTGGTGTATTTGATTTATGAATGAATTATACGTGCAATTGTACAGTCGACGGAGGTCAAATTCACTTGTGGCCGAGTTGATTTTTTTCCAATATTTTTCTATTTAATAATTTATCATAGGTATAAAAATTGCATTGAAGAATGCAAAAAATCAAATGTAAGGCTTGTGTTATGGGATACTAGGGTAACGGATATACATACATATAATTATGCTTAAATAAGTATTTATGTGTAGAAATATATATAAACGTCCTTGACTCAGGTACAAATGTTCGTATTCCTCATACAAACATTTGCCCCTACCGGGATTCGAACCCAGGATTAGGCGACATCTTGAAACCCTTGAAACACACCGATTTCAAGATGTTGTCTACTCTGAGGACGTACCACTCTACCACTGAGGTCGTCAAAAATGTAATCGTCGTCGTCGTCTTTATGTCTCTCGTAATCCTATATTATCCTATCCTACTAATATATAAATGCGAAAGTATGTCAGTTTGTTTGTTTGTTACTCTTTCACGCTAAAACTACTGAACGGATTTGGATGAAACTTTGCACACAGATAGAAGATAGACAACGTTGGCTTTTTTATCCCGATATTCACACGGAAATGAGAACCACACAGGTGAAACTACAGGCGGCCGCTAGTAAATAAATATGTATTTTCATACAATTACACTAATTATCAAACCTGAGGTAAGTTTCATAAGAACTTGTGTTATGGATACTAGATAACCGATAAACATATCTACTTATATACTTTTTTCTACTAACATGCATAGTATATACAGGGTATTAAAAGACCCATAACGAAAACGAAAACCACGTATTGTACCCATTGTTACAATCATTTTCTTGTATCGGGACAAATCTGGGAACCTGATAGTTAAGGAGTTATTGAGGAAAAAGTCACTATTTATTTTTAAATATTATCGTTTATAGTTACAAAACCACAATGAATATCAAAACCTGGTTTTTCCAATCAAAGAATCTGGATCCCGGCTACCTACTCGTGCCCTCTAGACACGCATACGTTGTTGCACGCGTTTTTTTTGCTAGTAAAAATAACACCCATTTTTTTAAAACGAAAAATAAAAGTCGTTTCCCAGCAATTATTTTCACATAATTATTCTTATTTAGTTAGATGTACACTACGCAAATATTACGGCTTCGGTATGGGTCTTTTAACACCCTGTATATTAAACACCAAGACCAAGACGAATAGACATATTCATGCACACAAACATTTGTCTTGTCCGGGAATCAAATCCGGGACCTCTGCGTAGGCAACTATACGTACCCCTACGCCAGACAGGTCGTCAAATACCGACCTAGTAGGTAGTAGTAGGTAGATAAAGGTAGTATATAGGTAATAGCAGCGTGTGGTGCGACCACTGTCGATTTCATTATTATTCGTATCAATTTAATGTTCTTTATTTCTTACTAGAGGCCGGGCGCGGTTTCACCAGCGTATTTCCTGTTCCCTGTCGGAATATCGGGATAGAAAGTCCTATGTTCATATCCAGGCTATCTACTATCTGTGTACCAAATTTCATCCAAATCCATTCAGTAGTTTTGGAGCCTATTCAATGCAAACAAACAAACAATCAAATCTTTCCTCTTTATAATATTAGTATAGATTAGTGTAAGATTTATATGACTTGCTTTTGGCTGTACGCATAGTTACTCGTAAATTTAGGTAGTAATTTTCTCTTTGTCTAAATTACTGGCTTGGCGCATTCTTTGCGTTAAATACGATCGATTTATCTGATTTATACGTAGTTATTTTAATTTTACTGCGGGAAATCGCTTAATACTTGAAGTTAAGTAATTTGTATTTTGTGAATAATTGTATGTTTCAATTGGTTTACTATAATGATTTATGTTAATGTTAATATTGTTTCTATAACTGCTCTTTTTGTGGGTTTTTTTCACCCGAAATAAATGATTTTTATTTTATTTTTTTATAATGATAAAGGTGAAAGTAGAATCAAGATTCTTCCGGAATCCTTAACCAGTGAGGAACTGGCTATTCTTAACTCTTAACTGCGGTACCCAACTACGCTGAATATATTGCTGTTTTGGCGACAGACTTAGGATAAGATTATAACTTTTTAATTTTGCATTTTACAATGCTATTTTTATGTAAAAAAAAAACTAAAAAGGTTTATATAGCACTGTAGAGGTAAGAAAACCAATTAATTGTCCTAATTTAAGTGTTTGTAATAATAATAATAATAATAATAATAATAATAATAATGTGATAAATATTAAACAAGAAAAAAATCTAGAATAAAGCAAGTAGGCGACATGAGACTAGCTTTGCTTTTAGTATGTTAAGATAAGATGCCCACCTAACCATGAACAAACCAAACCGTAAAACCATGTTAATACAAACCGAAGGTCCTCCTAGGATCCGAACTTAGGACCTCTTGATCTGATACCTGTGGTGTTACTAGACTAGACCAACGGACTAGACAAACTAGTGTTCCATCGCGATTTATATCCGCATGAATTTCGGTTATCGCCCTTACAGGTATATTTGGGAGTATTTCCTTCTTCACTTTCGCTCTATCTTAACGATAAATTCATCAATTTTGGATCAATGGTTTATGGGTGAAAAGACAACAAATAGACTGATAGGGTTATTTCACATTTTTATTATTGGTACCTATGGATAGAGTTTTCATGTAGGTATATCTTAATATATATAAATCTCCTGTCACGATGTTTGTCCGCGATGGACTCCTAAACTACTTAACCGATTTTAAATTAAATTGGCACACCGTGAGCAGTCTGGTCCAACTTAAGAGATAGGATAGCAAAACAAAACAAAATTATTTTGTTTTAAAATGTTGGATACTTATTTATTTTAAGAGATGGTTATTTGTTTGATATCTTTAAGCTAGTGGAAATAAATATAATATTTTTCTTTGGGCCGAAGATTAAGTGTATTTCTCGTACATTTTTAGTTAGATTACTTAAACCGTATTTGTTTTATTCTTTTGTACCAAGTTTTAAGAAAAACATTAAAATGAACTTACATTCATACAAAAACCCTTCTAAAACACAACACAATTTTTACCAAACCACTCACAAAAAAACTTAAGAATCTTAAAAAACACTGGCAATTTTCACGTTTAAAAATAATAGCTGTCTATGGTTTACTTTTTAAATCTGTTTCAGTTTTTGCGCGTACGAGTTTGTTCAACGCGGTCTGCTTTACTACTGAGACTTGAGAATGCGTCTAGCATAGAGGTGGTAAGCCATTTACTTTTAGTTTTAAGGGATCTTACTAAGGAGATATATCAATTATTTTATGTAATAATGTACCTAAGTGTTAATTTTGTGTGGAATTGGTGCTTTTATAGAGTAAAAAAAATGAGTAGAGATTTTCATAAAATTATGGTGTTATTTAAACATTTACAGAATAGAGTAGCAGTATCAACCTTGTTTAGAACCCAACTAAGTTTGGAAAATAAAACACATACTCACTCCTTTTTGGGCAGTCGTGTAGTAAGTAACAAAATTATTTTAACTTCGCAAAAAAACCCTAGAAAATATATTTGAACTCTGCTAAAATGGATAAACGTCAAATTTATCGCGACTACGTACCCTGCTGGGGTCGTGGTCACAGGAATGCAGATATCGTCATCCCTAGACCACGGAGAACCACGTGTTATGTTTATCAATATTTTGACAAATAAATAGTTTAAACTTTAGAGAAACAACATTTTGTCACAAAATGTCAAACACGTAAGAAACGCGTTGATGTCTTTTCTATGGAGCTATTTAAATGACCTACACATTATATTAAAATTTATATTATTAAAAAAATGGTTTATTTTTAAGATTTTAGTACTGATTTATTTTAAATCGTTACAATGTAGTCCTGATAATTTTATATTACTTTAATACACATTTAACGATAATTATTACGAGACATTATTATATCAAAAATAGCTGAAATGAATTAATTTCAAGACATTTTGTATTCAATACTTTTTATTATTTTAGCTGTTAGTAAATAAACATTATGATTTAAAAACTAACAATAGATAAAAATGTAAGTGCTTGACTAGTGGTAGCCTACGGTTTTACGTGAAGATTAGAAAATATGGATCACTTTCATTTCTATTAGTGTTACAATAGAAAAAAAAAATACAAAAATAAGTACGTTTATTCATCAAAAATCATAAACTATTATATTTTAAAGCTTTAATGAAAAGGTCTTAAAATAAAAAAGTTTGAAGTAAAAAAAGTCTTCGAGTAATGTATTTTTTTAATTAGTTTGTTTTCTCTTTCCATTCTTAAGCCTGTAACCCAGTAGTGGGGCATTTAAGTGACTATTTCATTACCATGTACCTATAGAAATTAAAGCAAAACTTTAATATACATAATAGTTACAGCAACCGGAGGATCTGCGAGTATTAAAATCTATTAAAGCTAATGTGCGAATTTCATCATAATTGAAGCAATTAAAGCATATAATGATAAGTATTTGTAAAAAATGTAACCCACTTTTGAGATCTCAAATGTGCAATTAACCGACAAAAAATATACATGCGGTTTGTTAATTATAGTTAGGTAACTAAACGATAATTAGTTAGCTACATATATGTAATAATTTCGTAACGGTTTGAGGAAAATTTGATTCTGATCGTTATTCTTTCTCGAAATCTTATGTCTCTTTAACCGTCTCTGTAGTCTAGTGGTAACAACCACCGGTATCAGACTCAGGGGTCCCGGGTTCGACCTCCTCAACCCGCCTTGCCCCTCCGCGCCTGCGCAGGCTTGAAAAACACTCTAGGGGTAGGGCATACACGACTGCGTGTAATCGGTTTTACAGCGATTCGGTTCTGTCACTGGCTAGTATAGCACAACATTGCAGGGGTTTTATGTATTCAATGAATGTGTTTTATAAAAAGTTGTAAGAAGGTTTCATTAGAAACCTAACGAAATTATTTCAAATGAAATTCTTCGTAGTATGCTAAGTGAAGTTATACCAAATAATCGCGGAACTAAATAATGCCAAAGTCAATTCTGCCATCTTAACAGTATGCCATTGTAAATTCGGACATATAAACATTCAGCCAATCAACAATTATGCTAAATAATTTTTATGCAAAAAGATTCGTTTAAAAAAGATTCTGCCAAGTTTCTGCGCATCGAGATTCTGTAAAATAGAGAACCCCAATGTGTTTCTTGTGGGCGATTTGATATTTTCCAATATTTTCTATTTAAAATTTATCAATATGCTAAATAGTGTTTTCAGATATTTATTTAATATTAAATATCAGTTACGTTACGTTACATGTAAAGAGTTATGTATATGTAAGTAGGTTAAGCACTTGATAATCAACAATAATAATTAATCAAACATCGATTACGCCTCATCTCTATATCGGTCGTTAAGTAATTATTAATGTATTTTTTTAATTATACAAAGTTATTTTATGTTTACTCAAAACAATTTGTTAGAATTCTTCATTCCGAACATTCCGAACAAGTTTTTGTATGGAAGTTGCTGCCACAATACTTTTTCGCAATGAATTCGCAGAAAATAGCTATTTCATACACTTTAGCAGAGTTGAAATAAAGTTTTGTTTGAAAAAAGTTCTTTTTCGCGGTTTCAGGTTTGCATCAAAAGTTGTTCGTTATGGGTTCTAAGTACAAATAGTTTTGAGTACCTTTGAATAAATTTAAAATGCCATTGTTTCTATTTTTATTTTTTTGCGGTTTTTACCATTCTCCGACTGCAGTAATGAAGTTAGTTACACATGGTATGATGTATCGTGAAAGGGAAAGTAGGAAAGGTTTACAAGCTTAGCTTTTCTGTTAACTTTAACAAGCCTGTAACAAGTTTTAAGTTCTTTAGAATCATGCTTCTCAGGATTTGTGCGTCAAGTTTCACAAAAGCATTTTTTCATAGTAGCGAATTTCACATCGCGTTCTTTCATGATCGCAAATTTAATTATTCTTCTTTGTAGCGAATTTTGATAAAGCGTTTTGTAATCTTTAAGGTAATTTTTTAAGGCCCCGGTTTATGAGACACAAATATTCCATTGTTCTCTGGACACCGCGGTGTCCTGCTAGCAAATGGAGATTTAAATGCTCATAGAAGGAAAAATAAAAATTTTATCGAATCCATTAATAAATTAAACAACATAAAAGCATGTGTCGAGATTTTCCTCAGTGAAGTGAAAAGTATTTAACCGTTTTAACTCTACTCTTTAAATACTATACAAAGCCATCATTAAGAACAAATATTTAAGTGGGTTGTGGTCATGATACAATCCATCAATATGGAAGTCCAGCAGTGGGACATTAAATGGCTGATCACGATGATTAACATATTTGACAAACTAAAGCTATTGCATCAAAGGTGAAGCACCTTCGATGCCTTTGCAAGGGTTATAATATGTATGGCATATGTATCTATGTATGTATGTAGTGACTCCAAAGACTCCATTAATAGAAGTTAATATAAACCAGTGTCGTGTTACGCTCAGCAACTTTCATGCGCACTTATGTTACAGGTCTGGAAATTAATGCAGTTCATTATATTTTCCCCGCTAGATTCGGGTTTCACGGTAAAATCGTTAAGGTAACTTATTTATAATCACATTTTAATTAAACTTGTAAGTACTTAATTTAGCCGTACGTTACTTTGTAAGTAAAGCTTAGAGTGACTATTGCTAATCGTCGTCTCAACCACATTACAAAAACAAGAACATTCGACTTTTTCCGTGATTTCGTGAATTCCCTGGTATCAGGCAGGGGCGTGCATTGGTTTTCCAGCGTAGTAGGCACTGTAGATTAACTAGTAACTTTGCACTTATCCTATCCTGCTACAGAATATTATAAGTTTGAAAATTTGTGAGGATATTTGGATGGAGGAATGTTTGTTACTATTTCACTCAAAAACTACTTAACTGATTAAGATGAAACTTTACAGCAATGTAGCTTATATATCAGAAAACTACATTGCATTGCAAATATTTATAATTATCCTGATATTCCCACGGTAACGGCAACCACGCGGCGAGGAAACCGAGAGCGGCCGCTAGTCATAAATGATAAGGTTCGTAATATTTAGTATGAATATTAAAATGCTGACGAGTTTTATTGTTTGAGCACGCTAATCTCCGGAACTACTAGTTCGAATTGAAAAAATGTTTTTGTGCTGGATAGTCCATTTATCTCGGAAGGTAATAAGATATTTAATATCACGGTACGATTAATAAGAGCAGAGCATTAATGTAAAACGTTACAGAAACGGGAAAAAAATATTAGTTTTGGGAACTTCCGTGGCGGACGGTGTGTAAACGGTTAAAGTTATGTAAAAATCAGGTATGACTAAATTATTCCCCATCAAAATTTCTAAAAAAAAGTCAGCGACAGCATATGTCTATGTTTTATGGTTAACTCACTATAACCATTTTTCAGATAATAAAATTAGTTCTAAACTAATGTATTATTTGAGAAGCTGTTTTCATAAACATGATATTAATCCTTATCTAAATAAATACGTTAATCATCACAAGTATTTAATTTTGAATAAAATTGTCCTTTACATCATTAAATTTTAATGAATATCTTAGGAAATATGATAGTTTTAAAATAACTCCTCAACAAAATAATTCGCGACCAAATTCATTCGTCAGGTAGGCATGCTTACTTTATACTGATATATTCCGGAAGTTTAAGCTAGAACGTTACACGTACAAACAGCGCCCTTCTTGCCATGGGCGGTTTATACTTGAGCAATACTTTTTCTAAATATGTTGTATTCTTGTATGAAACGCTGCTTGTTTCGAGTAGGCAATTTCGAGACTGCCTATCGGTAGGTATTCAGTATTTAGCGTATGAAATATCTTAGTGGGTGAGTGTTGAATAGAAGTTTAAACTAAAATAAAATAACTTTAACACTAATTGTATATTTGTTTAGGTTTTGAATAAGGTAGGCACTGCCTAATTGCCTATATGGAATGCACGCCCCTGCCTGGTATCCTCGTTTACCTGCGACATACCTAAATATAAGAAACAAGACAGTATGATATTAATATGATGATCTTAAATTTAATTCGTCCAAGTCTTAAATGCAGACAAATTGTTGCATAAAAGATTAATGCAGTCTTCCAAATATACATAGAATAGATTAACCAGCTTAAGAGCTATAAAAAAATAAAAAAAAAATTATGGTATTTTAACGGCTGAAAAGATTTTTTTTTTTTATATTATATCTTTCATAATCCTACGTGGGTTCTTCCCAACAACCATGTTACATAATTTCATTAATAAACTGGAAGAATGTTATCTCTACAAGATCAAATGAGCTTATAATTGACGGTACATTAATTCACTGTGATTGGCGTACATTAACATCAAAACATGTAATCAAGTGAAGCCGAAACTAAAACCTCTTTTTGAAACGTGTGTGGGAAATAAAACCGGAATTGACGTAACTTTAGCTTCCTGCCAAAATTGAAACTTGTTTATTTTAAAAGAATTAAACGATATTATTGTTTTAATAGTTTTATATTTCTGGGGTTTTTCGTCAAGCTGTTTTAAAGTTGTATGCAAAAGGTTCAATGGATGGTTCTCTAAACATTTTTGGTTGTGGATTAAGAACTTGAATGAAAGCTGAGATGCGTATGCGCCGGCGCCAACTGCTTCGGTTACTAATGAATAGCGGAAGACTGAGTTCGCGTGATGACGTGAGTGACGGACTAGATATGTTTGAGTTGTACTTAAGAGTCTTTTCAAGTAAACGGGCTACTACGGAGAGAATTTTCAAGCGTTTGATTGGCTGAATATGAGTCGTTTATGCAATCTGCTCGCTCATGATTGGTTGAAGATAACGCGCTTATGCAATGTGGTTTACCTTTAGCCAATGACGAGCGACGAATTCATCTTAGGGCCCGTATTGACTATGACCAACTTACTGATTCCTTGCTCCAACCACGCCAATGTCGTATTTGGTTTTGACATTTTCAAAATTAGTTTTTTTCAGTTTCTATATTTATAGAGTAGAGTAGACTACAAATTTTCAACGTTTTAAATTTTTTGTATAGTATTTCAAAATGCTTGAATTCATTATTCCTTCGCTACACGGTTCTCTGCCAGACTGATTCTAATTCGCCTTTCCGACGTGATTATTAATAATATTGGACAGTTGTTATTATTGAAGTATATCAATAAATATCGTTTTACTTCTGTTTGCGGCCCGTTACATTTTCTCGCATACGTGAATAATATGGACTCGATACTCCGTAGCTGTAAGTCTTCGGTCGATCTTCGTCGGGTTCGAATCCCGTCAGGGCGACATGAGACAAGTTGCTTTTTCCTAGTATATTTTCTTGTTTAATATTTATCACATAACTTCTACTACTTAATAAAATCATCATCAACACCAAAAGAAAATAGCACCTGTTATTCATGAATGAATAATGATGAGATGAGAATGTAGACAAGTACTAAATGACAGTGACCACAACTGAGGCTTGAAACAAGCTATGCCACAACCGGGGCTTAAAGTGGCTAAAGCGGGCTCTTGGTCCCTACCTATCTACTATAATTTTCACAACGTTTTGAAGCTTTTCATCAAAATTTTCATGACTTCATTGTTGGCTCTATAGTATATGTTTTTTTGATTGATAGATAGTTTGATTGAGAGTTTCTCTGGTTGTAGTATAGGTTTTACAGAACCGTTTAGACTAAAGTTGCCAGATGTCCGGGATTTAGGGGTAAGTAGCACCAACTCTCGAGTTAAATATGTTAGCCCACCTAGCTGGCGCAAGTGGGCCATAAATAGGGAAATGAACTAACGGTTCATGGTTAGAGGAAAATTATGGGTAACCATACTATTTTGTCATCTATAGCTAGGTACACTTGTGAAGTAAAAGTGATGTTTCGACACGTTAAAGTGTGCACTTCAATTAGGTTTTTGTACATACATTTACATCATAGGACATCTTGTGAATGCCGATGGTTTGCTGTAGCTTGTGACACAACTTTTGAATACTTATCAATATAATCTTTGAGTGAACACATCGGCGTCATCGACGTAGAGTGGCCTATCTTTTAGCATTCTATAATAAATTAGCGGATCCTCGTGGTTACCTACATACCTACATACCCGCGTGGTGCCCGTTCCCGTAGGAATCGGGATAAAATATAGCTTATGTTACTCGGGAGAAATGTAGCTTTCTAATGGTCTAAGAATTTTCTAAATCGGTCCAGTAGTTCCTGAGATTAGCGCGTTCAAACAAACAAACCCTTCAGCTTTATAATATTAGTATAGATAATAATAATAAATATTTCTTACATTCACACCACTTAACCTAGCCCCTAAGTAAGCACTGTAAGGCTTGTGTTATGGGAAACTAGGGTATGGATATAAATACATATAATTATACATATTCAAATAAGTATTTATGTGTATATATAAACGTCCATGACTCAGGTACAAATGCTCGAATTCATCATACAAACATTTGTCCCTTCTTTCCGACACCTTGAAACACACCGGTTTCAAGACGTCGCCTACTCTGAGGACGTACCACTCTACCACTGAGGTCGTCAAAAATCTCATCGTCGTCGTCGTCTTTATGTCTCTCGTAATCCTACCCTATCCTATCCTCCTAATATATAAATGCGCTATGGTGCGAACCTGGTTCGAACAGCCAAGTATTGGAATTCATTGCCTGCTGATGTATTCCCTGAATGCTACAATTTTAGCCCTCTTCAAAAACAGAGTGAACAGGTTCTTGTTTGGCAAACATAATGCTACAGTTACATCTTAGGCCACAGCTTGCTTTCTATCAGGCCATGGCCAAATGTTGCCCATGTTAATTGTAAAAAAATACTGTCGAAAATCATTTTTATTTTTAGTTGACCAGCGGTATCGCCCTCGTGGTTCCTGATACCATGGGAATGTCGGGATAAATGTATTTAATATAAATTATCTGTGGCCTAAATTTCATCTTTCTTCCTGGTTAAACATGCGAATATCCATAAAAATTGGCAATATTACTAAGCGAATTCCCGAACAATTCATTTAAATATGATAAATTTTAAATAGATTAATATTGAAAAAAAGCAACTCGGCCACAAGTAAATTCTCAGATTGTATTCGAACCCACGACCCTAAAACAATATTGCTTAGTGAATACCCTGACAAATCAGTTATTTGTTTATTTTAGTTCTATGGAATTTAATTGTATTAAGTTTTCTTGCCTTCAAAAAAATTTAAAACAAATTCTGCTGCATTGACACTAACACAATTCTAAACTCCATAGAAAATAAACAATTATTTTTTTTTAGACCCTCTGATTGTATTAATACTTCGTTAACCGATGAACGTATTTTAAGCTAACAAAAATTGCAACGCTTTATTTCACCCCATACTGTTGGTGTCATGTGGCTGAAACGACGACGACGACTGTTGATAAACATTGTAAACAATACAGGACCAAGAGGGAAACCCTGAGGTACACCCAGATGCAAATAGAAGTAAATAATCCAAGATCAAGAGGGAATGAATTTGGTTCATGCCCATGCATCCAATAGTCCGCTAGTATTATAAAGTATGTCAGTTTGTTTGTTACTCTTTCACGCTTAAACTACTGAACGATTTTCGATGAAATTTAGCGCAGAGATAGTAGATAGCCTAGATTAAAACATGGGATACTTTTTATTCCGATATTCTCACGGGAAATGCCAACCACGCGGGTGAAACCGAGGGCGGCTGCTAGTTAATTCTAGGTGAGAAAATTAAAATTAAAGTAAATTGCTTGGTATTGACGCAGGTGTGTCGTTTGCATCTGCATATTTGCATGTATTCGTTCGTAATTCGTGCATGAGCATTTATTTACATGCAGTCTGGCGGCGCATGCATATTTTGCATGTTACAACATCTTTCATGCGGAAGAATATAAGCTAGATATTTCGGTTTTATAGATAATGGACTTTCGCCTAACCTAAATCTAAATAACCTAACTAATATTATTATCTAAAATAAATTGATACTGTCCTGTATGTACCTCAGAATTTGCAGTACAGTAATCTTGTAATGCGAGAAATGTTGTAATGTAGGTACCTATGCTAAACAAGTCTTTCTTTGCCAGTTGAAAATTGTTTACGGTTACAATAACCATAAAATGTAATATTATAAATTAGTATTTTCTTTTTGTGATGGAAATTGACCTTACTAATATGTTAAGGTCACTTTTAAATTTGACGAGTCTGTTTGAAATAAAACGGAGAAAAAAAACAGCCCTTGACGAGTTTCTTGCCGGTTCTTCTCGTTACAAGGTCTCCCGCTGAACCGATGGCGTAGTTTCTTTGACGTTCATAAGTGCTTGTAACAGCCTAGATGCCTAAATGATATTGAATTTGAATATTATAAAGGCGGAAGTCGTTCTTTCACGCTAACTAATAAGCAACCAATCGACTTGATTTTTGGCATAGAGTTAGTTGAAAGGACTCAGAGTAACTTATGCTACTTTTATCCCGATATTCGCACAGGAAGGGGAACCACGCGGGCGAAACCGCGGACGGGCGCTAGTAGATGATAAAAGCTATGACAATACTCCTTTGGTTTATATAATCATTTGATTGAGCTATAGACGACTGAACTGTACGGATATCCGTATGTAACTACGTAACAATATAAATTATCGGTTTGTCTGTTCTTCTAGCTATAGAGACAACCCATGGAGCGTAAAGTTTTTAGAATACCTACGTCATGTTGTATAATTATTAACTGCGAACAATTGGATCTTATGCAGTATGGTTTCTTTTGTTTCTTATTTGTATTACCTTTTTTTTTAAGTTTTTGGCTTGAAGCTTTTTTTGTTTGTAGGTTACTCTCAGTAGGGTTAGCACTAATAACTATCGAAATAGTATCGAGTAATGATCGAGCAATTTATGTCAAAAAATGTACTTAATTATAAGAAAATGTAGTCCGTTTATGTCCGGTTGAACGCTGCTCAATATCTTATACATTTTTTTTGGTTTACTTCCTCGATACCTCCTCTAAATTTATTCGTGCTAGGCCTACAGAAAGTATTTTCTGGGACATAGATATTTTAACAAGAAAAATGAGTAGTCTACTACTAGGTAGATCAATTGAATTTTGAGTACTAAATAATGGCTTTGATTCAATATACTACTCTTGGAGATCTATCCGAGCGACAGATTTTAATAATTTGTGCTATGGATACTAGACAACGGATAAATACTAATATACACGTTTAATGTAAAACACACAGACTAAGACAAAACCTTTTTCTAGTGCGGGAATCGAAGCCAGCCTCTTCGCAGAAGGCAGATATCCGTAGCCCTGCGCCAAACAGGCCGTTATCAAAAAATAGTTTCTTCAAAATGGACGTAAAATTTTGCATTTGTAGCTGCCGCTCGCGGTTTCACCCGCGTGGTTCCCGTTCCCGTAGGAATATCGGGATAAAAAGTATCCTATGTTCATAGCCAGGCTATCTACTATCTGTGTACCAAATCCGTTCAGCAGTTTTTGAGTTTATTCGTTGCAAACCAACAAAGAAACAATCAAATTTTTCCTTTTTATAATGTAGAAAAGCGAATCGCCAAATTGTAATACCGACCTACATTTCAGCAGTGTAATTGAAAACGTCCTTCATTTGCTAGTAGAGAATAAAGACGAGATGAAAAGTACTCTTGAAAGAATTGCATCTAGTTATTACTTTAAAAAAATATTAGCATGTCCCATGGCATCTTCTCCCACAAGCTATGATCTCAGAAAACTTCATAGCTTAATAGCGATGATCTCAGGAAACTTCATACCATTTTGCTGGTCTAGCTATGTAATACAATAAATTAATATGTAGGTAACGTAAGTAAATAAGGCTACGGTGTGGCTGACATAACTTTAATGTAAGAAACTAATAAAACAATAAAAAAAACAGACACAGAAATAACCTACTCATTGGACAAATGACCGCATTTTATTTCTGACATCGTAAACTGCCTGCCTATAGAAAAAATAATTTATCTTATTTACAATCTCACTACTTGTTTTTTTAGACCACGTAATATACATAAGATGGCCTCAGGCGAAAGTAAGTGGAGCGATTTATTTAGTTTATTATTATTTCAGACAGTGTTTTGATAATGTATTAGTACCATAGATATTACTGGAAGTGCGCCGTCTATTTTGTTGCAGGCCGATTATCTAAGGAAAAATCACCTAGCAACCAGTTTTTTCGCGGTCATTACTGTTACATTTTTATACTGTACTAGCATCCGCCCGCAACTTCACCCGCATGTTACCCGTTCCCGTTCCCGGAATATCTGGATAAAAAGTAGCCTGTTTTAATCCAGGTTAGTTTTTTATCTGTGAGAAATGAAATTTCATCCTAATCGGTTCAGTAGCTTGTGCGTAAAGAGTTATAAACAAACAAACAAATAAACAATCAACAAACTGATATACTTTCGCATTTATAATCTTTCTTTAAAAAAATATCCATAAACTACTTATCTTTTAACTTCCGCATATAATATTTGAAGAAAGTAGGATTAGTAGGATGACAGCCAAAATAGCGACGACACGGAAACTGTAGCGAGTTCTATTTAGATAATCAGCCCTCGGTTTTGGCCATTTTCATTTAATCCATTTTCTTACATAGCATAACGTTCATAGTTCAAACCGAGTAAGTGACCACTACAGGAGCTTCTATCCTACTTATTTTTTAAGATCTAATCAAAATATTTTTTCACCACACATGCTCGGAAATGGAGGTTTTGTGATTCAGTTTTAGCAAGAAAAACACGTCGTGGTACCGAATCGCACTATTGACTTTTTATGTTACGTAAAATAACTTTGAACTAATAATAATATTCCGTTTTGGTTTTATTAATTTATTTTACTTCCTTCAATCATAAAAACAATAAGATTAAACTATTTGTTATAAGAATTTTCAATTTACGTTGGGTGAGATTACACAAACTATGATTGGATTTCGGAACGTGACAAAAACTTTTATTTTTAAATTGTCTTCCACCTAAACATTTTCAGAATTGTGTTTATTTTTTTATTTATTCCTATTTTAAATAACTATAATACTCCCTTTTTATTATTTCGGTAATTTAATTCATAAAAACGACAAGAATAAGGTATATTTAGATTAAACGATTTGTTAAAAGATTTTGTTACCGGAAGTTGACGGCGCGGAAAAAAACCTAAAAAAAAATCCTTGCTGTTGTGAGGTGAAAAATTGTATGTTGCGTTCGGCAGAAAAGTATTTAGTGTATAGGTAGTACCTTTGAAACCCTCGCTACGCTCAGAATTAAAACTTTGAACCACTCGCTACGCTCGTGGTTAAATCCTAAAATCAAAGAACAAGAATAATGCAGACAATAAAAACAGTAAAGAATAAGAAAATGACGAAAATGTATGAACATTTTATTAATATTCAGCTTCTAATTCTAGCCATATCCAGCAGCTAAACATCCACGTTACGCATCAAACGGTTAATTGAGCACATAGCGGGTTCGATTCCGGGCGGATTATCGCGGTTGCGTAACGGCGGGCGTAGAAAGCGACGCGTGCGCCGGTCGCCGTCGCCGGTCGCGCATGCACGGAACGCGGTAGAGACATCGCTCTTAGCTTGTGTATGTATAGGATTTGTTCTACGTATATTCGGGGAACTCGAGTACAATTTTAAGATTGTTTCAAAAAGTAATAAATAAAGCACTAAAAGCAATATTGTACACGTACAGTCGGAAAACTTCGGCCTCTCTAGAGATTTTTGAATTTTCGTGTGAAAACCAAGCCATTACGATGCATATAAAAAACTAAAGATTTTTGGGAAACGTTTCTTCGAAAAGTATTAATAATTCATCATTTGCTAGCATAGCAGGACACCGGTGTTCAGAGAACAATGAATATCTATTCTGTCTCATTACCCGAGGCCTGAGAGGTTAATATAATATAAACTAGGTTAGTCGTCGGTCACATCACACCACAGACTTATATCAAGATAGACGGCAAAAGTGTACCTACCTTGCGTGCCAAAAGTTTAATCCACGATCAAAGTTTTACGACCTCAGTCAGACCGTTTGAGACCATTGCCATGAAAACACGCGTCACTCGAAACGAAAATGGAAGAGCTCGTCAATAACATTTACACATCTCTAAATCTCGCGAAAAAATCGACTCGCTCAATTTTCATACAGTTTTAAGCGCTCTTTTCGTCTATCTCAATATAGTCTGTGCATCACACACACCCATGTGACTCACACAAAGTTTTTGATCTTAATATGAAGTCAAATAGATCTCCATTAATTGTTTTCCGAGTGGTGGTCACATAATTAACGTAACACACATAATTAACACTAGCCGATTTTCATACAATCGAGGTAACTTTGGAGCCTTGGGTCTCTCTGTCAAGGATTGACCGAGCTGTGATCTGAAAATGGCCATCCAGAGAGTGAATGGTGGAGATCCAGATTGCTATACATACCTAACCTAGCTGATCTGATCAACATTTTATAAGTTTATGGTAAATTTTAAATAGAAAAATATTGGAAAAAATTTACTCGGCCACAAGTGAATTTACCATAAGTATAAAAATAGCATTAATAAATGCAAAAATTACAAAATCATAAATGTTATAAGTTGCAAGGATCACAGTTTTCAGTTTCACAAATTCCATATTTTTTAATGCTATTTTCGCGTTTTTTAAAACATATCCATAACATCTCTTAGAATGTTGATCAGATCAGTTCACCCAACTGATCTGATATCAATCTGTATAGCAATCTGGATCTCCTCCATTCACTCCCTGGATGGCCATTATCAAATCAAAGCTTGGTCAATCCTTGGCAGAGAACCAAGGCTCCAAAGTTACCTCGATTATACGAAAATGTGTCGTTAATTATGTGACCACCACAGTATGTCATGTATTCAATTTAGAGATATCTACTAGCTTCCGCCCGCGGTTTCACCCGCGTGGTGCCTATTTTCTCCCGCATGATAGCATAAATTACTTTTCGTCCTTTCAACTAACTCTATGCCAAAAATGAAGTCGATTGGTTGCTTAGTTAGGGCGTGAAGGAAAGACAAACAAACACACTTTCGCATTTATAATATAAATAAAAAAAATAAAAATAAGTTGCGATTTGGATTCGGATTAAAATTTTTGGCTATAACAAAACATGGACAAAACTTGCCTGTGTAGGCAGAAGATCATCCTTTGCCATTTTCGTTAGTGAGACTGAGAGGGGAAAGAAATCTTTTTTTTTGTTTTGACTTTCTTTCGTTCTTCACAGAAATTCCGCCAACGTGACTTAAACATTCTATCTGTAATCATTAGAGGTGGACATAGTCGTAATTTTTTAAGCACCGTGACTGTCGTTCCAATTACAAAAAAATCACGGTGAGAAATCACCGTGACTTTGTCACGTCGATAATAAAGAGTTCCAAGATTTTTTGGAAGTGTCATTTTATCGATCACTCACGTGGAAGTTGGAACATTGGACTTGCAAAAAAGTCACAAAGACTTTCTTATGCGGCTGATCGCGGTGATTTTTTCACAGTGACGTTATTTATCATCCAAGCCTAGTAATCTCAGCTGGAAATGACATTGACATTTGACATTGACAGTTTTCTCAAAACAATAGCGTTTGCGTTTTCATTCATTCGCATTAATTGTTGATTGTCGTGAAATAAACTTTAATTACTTTATTTTGTGTTATGAATTGAAAATTTAACCAAATCAATCATGGATGTGACGAGTAAAGTTGAGAAGAGCAAGTTTCTTGCACCAGACATGGCATTGAGCGCCGTTCTAGTGCCGAGTCAAGATCTGCCAGCAGAAACCCCGTTAGTGACTGGTTACGATTGGGAAAACGGAACTGATTACAATAAAATACTAGAGAGCTACGCACGCTCCGGATTCCAAGCGACTAGCTTCGGCAAAGCCGTCAGTGAAATCAATAAGATGCTGAAATGTAGATCTGTCGCTCTGACTGAAGAGACTAGTGACCCTTACGAGGAAGATATGTTTATAAAGAAGAAGACAAACTGCACGATCTTCTTGGGATACACTTCTAACATGATCTCTTCCGGTTTACGGGATACTATAAGATTTTTAGTTAAAAATAAACTGGTTGATTGTATAGTCACTACTGCAGGTGGTGTCGAAGAAGATTTCATTAAATGTCTTGCTCCCACTTATGTTGGGGATTTCACTCTAAGCGGGAAAATGCTCAGGACTCGTGGCATAAACAGGATCGGAAACTTACTCGTACCAAATGATAACTACTGTAAGTTTGAAGAATGGGTGACTCCAATTCTCGATGAAATGCTCGAAGAACAAATTCGAGATGGCATAGTATGGTCTCCGTCTAGAGTAATAGCAAAATTGGGTGAAAAAATCAATGATGAAAGCTCTGTCTGCTACTGGGCTTGGAGAAATAATATTCCAGTATTCAGCCCAGCTTTAACTGATGGCTCATTAGGAGATATGATGTATTTCCACTCATTTAAGAAGCCTGGTCTTATTATTGATATACTAAGCGACTTAAGGAGACTGAACACGATGGCAGTTAAAGCGAATAATACGGGTATGATTATTTTAGGAGGTGGTGTGGTCAAACATCACATTTGTAATGCTAACTTGATGAGGAATGGTGCTGACTTTGTCGTTTATGTGAACACCGCAAATGAGTTTGATGGTAGCGATGCCGGTGCTAGGCCTGATGAAGCTGTGTCTTGGGGGAAGATAAGAGCAAATGCAACTCCAGTAAAATTGTATGCGGATGCAACACTTGTGTTTCCACTTCTTGTTGCTCAGAGTTTTGCAAAGTATCATTTTAGTAATAAAAAGAATGTATAAAATTGCTTGTTTTATTTTCTAGTGGTGTTAACTATAAAAATAGTGCATAATTATGTATAAATCACCTTGTAAATGTATAATTTATTATCATTTGATTGAGTGTAATATCAATGTAAAAATAAACTAGTTTATTTTCAAAAAATAAAATTTATCACTAATTCTAAGGCAAGTTTGTCAATTTAATATAATTCCTGTTTTTTTTATTATTTTAATTTCTAAAAAATCTCATTTGCTCTGTTATAGCTTTGTTTACAGTAAACTTTTGCCATCTAGTGTCGAGTAGCACGACTACAATAACTTTAACACGCCATCTGTCAAATCATTATAGTACTACAAGGCAAACTAAGTTCGAAAACCAATTTTAGTTATTTAAAAAAAAAACCCTTCTAACTAAAACGTCCCAACACGATTTCAAATTCACATGTTGAAATTATTAATATAAATAATTTCTAACTACTCGGCAACTGCTCGGCAAATAACCAACTAATAAACCACAACTTAACAATGCAGTATTGAAGTGTAACTTTTGAACGGGTCTAGTGTGAATGAACTGTCAAATATACCATGAAGTTAGTCGCTGTCTGGATTACAAAAATGTGTATTTGTGTGAATCGGTGTAGAGCTTTTATTTACATGTGTTGTGTAAATGTAGAGCTTTTGTTTTGAAAAAGCTCGTTTCGGCGAGTTCGAGTCGAGTCTGTCTGTTTGGTTGATCCGTCCGTTGATCGGTCGTCGTCGTCGACGCTCGCTGTTCGTTTGTTTCGTTCGGTCGGACTTCGTCCTTCGTAGACGTTCTGTAACGACGGACGCCGGTTGATTTTTGTTTACATAGTGCTTCCAGACTTGAGAAGAACCATGCAACATTCTTTCGCCAGTCTTCTGTGTTAAAAATGTGTTTCAAATCCTAGATTATAAGTAACTAAAGTGGTATAATAAAAGTGCACTGTGAAAAATGGTGTGGTTTCGGGATATTCTGATCATTACCCTGTTTTTGTCTGGTAAGTTGCATCCTTGCAGTCGTGCGGTGCTATTTATAGACATTTACGGTCATTCCTTGAAGATATTGATGTATTTTGTTAGTGGAATATGTAATTTGCTGCGTTGTCTTTGATGTCGGCGGACACGCACGGCTCACAAACGACTTCGTTTGATGTTTAATAATAAGCCAGCGTGGAATAGCTTGGAGCATGAATATTTATTTGACGATGTGTGAGACTGAATAACAATAATTGCAGATATTGGTACATACATACAATGAGTAATTTTTTTAACTGATAAGATTTACCAATTCATAGTAGACCAAGGGAAAATAATAAGTGCCAAAAAAACAAACTTCAAACAAGAAAAAAGCAAAAAATTCGCCTCCTTTTGGAGTTGGTGCCAGCCAGCCAAGGCAATGTTCTACTTTGAGCACCTATTTTTTTATTTTTCTTGTGGTTGCTGGCACCGACCGACACCAAAAAGCTTATTTTTTGCCCTTTCGTTTTTGAAGTCGTCAGTTTTTTTTACATCTTTGGTAGTTTTTTTATGGGACCCGACAGGTTAAATATGTGAATTTAATTTTATTTTAAAAACTTACCTACTCTTTAGTAAGTTTGACAAAAAAAAAAAAGAACAATCACATAAGTCAAAAGGTGAGCATGCAAATGTCTCTTTAATGCGGCAAGGGATTCAGAGTGTCGCACTTCAGGGGGAAGGGTATTCCACTGACTTGCAGCCAGTTAGTTACTAAAACTTCCAATAAACCAGGCAGGGTATTGGAAATTGGTAGTAATTAGCAATAATAAGAATAAAAGTTAGGGAAACCAACTCTGTTAAGTTCCATATCCTTCCTTCGTTATTGAGTTATTTTAACAGAAAACCACAATTTGTAACTTATTTATAATTGCCAGGACCCTTCACTGCAAGATGTGGATTTATATATTGTGCCCTTTACAACCTTCCTAGTCTTATATAACTGTATATTATTTAAAAATATATTATTCTGTAGTAGGTACATACAAGTTTATATAATTGGCCTTAAAAGGTAATATATTGTGGGCAGCACCATAGGCAATGCTGCCAATTCCCAAGGCAGAGGACAACTTATGAACGGTGAATACTATGGGGCGGTAGTACAGATGCTCCAGGCTTATTAACTATGCAAAAAAACTTATTAGAATTATAGCCAACCTAAAGGATACAGTAAGTTGCAAACCCTACTTCGAAAAATATAAATATTAACATTTCCCAAATCTATATCTTAGAATTATGTAAATTTGTACGTAAATATCACAACTTATATACCAAACGCGATGACCACATTACAAAACACTATCTAAGACCTAGAAACAAACTGATACTACCAACCTCTAAAATGAAACACCACTTTTCAATAGGCTGTCGGATTCAATAAAAAATATAAAAAAATGACAAACACTTACTAAAAACTTAAAACAATTACTTACAAAAAAGTGCTAGATAATATATCAGAATGTTTAGAAGATAAAAATGTATAATAATTGTAATGGCAATTAGGAAATAGGAAGTTAAAAATTATTAATAACAAAGATATATAAATAAGAGTAAGAAAGGTCTTGCCTCTCTCAATTGCTGTGCCTGACAGGGCCCATAATTGTACAATAAATTTATTAACACCTTTATCACCATTATGGAATGCAATAAAGATATATGAGTGTTGAGTATTGAATGGTCTATAGTCTTATCTACTAATTATGCGATGAGAGAAATTAAAAATCATTTAATTTCACTTTTCTTAAAAACCACACAATAATTTTATGCCCGCATTGTTACTAGAAAGTATTAATGTAAAAACCATTAACAGCCAAAAAGATGGTAGGAATAAAATTTATTTTTTGACTGACCCTTCCTTCACAGTCATACTAAATCACAATCAAATAGCTAGTTTTAATAATGTTACGGACTTATAATATTGCATTTGGATTTAATGATTTTTGTATGTTGTTTAATAAATATTAAATGACGTGGGAAAAAAATATTTTCCTAGTGGAAATTTGGAAATTTTTTGTTATTTTTAAGCAACTGTAGTAAAATCTAAAATACCCATATTTTTCTAAATATGTTCATAAATTATGTGTTTTTCTTATGCGTTGTTTTAAAACGACGGTAGTAACAAGTGGGTTTAAAATCGATTGCCACAATCGCAAATCCCTTTGTTTTCAAAGTTTTCATTTAATTATGTTTCTTCCAGTACAAAAAGTAAATTGTAAATTATGTAAAATGTCAAAATTATGCTAAAAAGAAATCTGAATAACACACATCACACGTGAATCAATGTAAGTAAGTGACCTGAGTATCAAACTTATAGAAATAGTTGCTATCAGAACTGCAGTGTCCAGAGAACAATAGATAATATATTGTGTCTCATAATTCGGGACCCGAGAGATTAAACAAAATAAACCTATTACTAATATTATAAAGAAGAGGTAAATTTCTAGAAAAGTTATAAAAAAACTTTTAACTTGTTTATTTTAAAATTACATTAGTGCCTGCGGTTTCAAACGCGTGGTTTTCGTTCCCGTGGGAATATCAGGACAAGGTGTATCCTATATTTCAATCCATCCATTTGCCGTGTGTTGACGGCCTAAGAATACCAAGTGTCACCACTCCCTTACATGCCTGGGATGTCGTAAGAGTCGACTAACAGCCGGTTTCAATAATCTATCCCTAACAAGAGGTAGGCTTATCTTAGTTACGTTACTTAGCAACCGCTGTTATTTTGGGCTGAATAACAAAAATATCTAGGCAACAAAGCTCTAGTAAGCCTATCTCTTACTGTAGATAAGTTATTGAAACCGACCGTTAGAGGCTCGACGCATTGAACACCTGTGCGAGAGAAGGAAAACTTGAAACAAACCCTCTACCAACCCGTCTGGCCAGCGTGGTAGCAGTAGGCTAATATCCTCCTATGAACGCCACAATAGGCGTGAGCTAGGAGAGGCCTATGTTCAGCAGTGGACGTCCACAGGCTGGTGATGTATGTTGCAATCCAGGCTATAAACTATGCGTGCCAAATTTTATCCAAATCGGTCCAGTCGTTTTTACAAATGGTGTAACTAAGTAACTAACCAGACTTTGTTTTAATTATTTTTCTTCTTATCGAATGAGGACTAGTGGCCACCTCTGTTTATCAAGCCGCCTATAAGGCCTCTGACTTGGCTTAACGTCTGTAATCAGATGACAACAGCCGGACCGACGGTTTAACGTGCCCTTGGAAGCACGGAAGTACTCAGACACCCACCCATCCGACACCTGACCGGGCCGAACTTTGCTTAACAAACCTGATGGAATACGATCAGTGTATCAAGCGCGGCCACGAGCGCTTCAAATGATGTAAGGCCATGAGCGTTTTATTTTTAAAGAAGTTAGATATGAGGTCTCATTTTTTATCACATACTTGATATTATATTGTCTCTTAAGTATTTTAACCTTCCATTATTCACTCATAGCAAAGCCCGCACCGGTGTAAAGAACCATTAAAATAGCTTACACAGCTTAGTCTGTATGCACATATCATATCAAACTGCGACATTTATGAACTTTTGCTAAATAATGAGTCATTCGCGCGCTCGTGTGGCAAAACAATAACATTATTCAGGTTACATTGGCTCCGTTGAATGCTAAAACTTCGCGGTAGGTGAATTATTATGTGTTGTGTTATGATTTTGAAGAAAGGAGTTCTTATGGAAACAGGCAATCACGTTCTTTTTAAAATAACGAATAAGGCGGTGGAAGGAACCCCAAAAATGTTTAATGTCTCGTATATCATGAGCAGACTAAAGAAATGTTTATTTATTTAAACTTTATTGCACATACACAGCAAATTGCGGTCTTAGTGCCTATAGGCATTCTATACCAATCATCCAGAAAGGATGTGAAAAAGATATCATGGCTAATTTATTGACAAATTTTTATCTAACATTTTTATTCTTCCAATTATAACAGATATAGCGCAAACGACCCGTAGTGAAAGTAATACGGTATAAGAAAAGAAATGCCCGTTGGAAATAGCAAGTTTTCAGTTTTCCACCTTGAAGGCTAAAATATAGTCAGATATAACTGAGCAGAAGCAGTATGTGGACTGTGGAGTTGCTTCTGGTGAGCGATAAAATAAAATATATATATTAACAAAGTATTACGAGCGATGCGATAGTAATCAGAAATTTCGCAAACAGACATCGATAGTTGGCCCTCAGAGTTCAGTCAGACCAATAATGGGCATTTTTTTTTGCTATATAGTCAGATGTAACTGATCAGAGCAAGATCAGAGGCATTGCGTCTCGTGCGCCAGAATATTCTGAGTTAAACAAACTGTTAAAGCAGTGAATTCGAAAGTAGTCGAAGCTTTTCAAAACGCCCCAATGACGCAAAAATGGCTAAATATTATTTGTTATATATATAATATATCATCTACTTAGATATGTGAAGTAGCTTTTTGCTAGGTTTTTCCCGAATGGTGGAAGATAAATATACCTAATGTTAAAAATAACCCTTAAAACGCTACGGATTTTACTACGGACGCTTATAAGCTACAAAGAAAATGAGTTCCGATGGCTTAAAAATCGGTCGCATTTTAATACCTTTATCACAATAGAAGCCTGCATGCTTATATGTCATATTTACGTATGTCAAACTCAAAGCCAACGTAATTACAAAATATAAAATAGGTTGGTTCAAAATCATAACGTGAGCTAACTAAAAAGTCATTAAAAATGGTGTGGGTTTAGAAAATATTGACTTGTTTTAACCACATTCTTTTTATAATTAACAAAATTTTTTGTTTGTTTTTCAAGAAAAAAGAGCAGATAATTTTGATTAATCTGTAGAAAAAAAAGGTTTACTCTCTGTGAAGGCAAAGTTTTTGCTAAGCTAGTTCCCTACCTGGGTTGCCCCGCCTCTCACTGCAGGGCACCTAATTAAGACAGACCGAAATATTTTATATGATTTATTATCCTATTTGTTCTATTCGGGATGTTGGGGATTGGGTTTAGGGAGAAACATGCGGTTAATGCGGTTTTATCGACATATGTATGCATGTATATGATAAATTTTAAACAGAAAAATATTGGAAAAAAATCAACTCGGCCACAAGTGAATTTTCAGATGGGACACGAACCCACGACCTTTGGAAATCCGGTCCAATATATTTATTTATTAAGATGTACAAAACAGGGGGCTAATTGTCTAATTTAAAATCTATCGCAATCCCTTTCAATTCGTAATTTGAAAGATATTCAGGCCGTCACTATTTGACATTTGAAAGGGATTGTGATCAGGATGCGTTTTAAAAGGTATGGAATAAACGGAATTGAACTGTCTAAGCAATATGACAGACAATAAACGGAATAGAACTGTCTAAGCAATATGACAAACTACTGAACCGATTTGGATGTTATTTGGCAGATAGATAGAAGATATCCTGGATTAACACATAGGCTACTTTTACCTCGATATTCCCACGGGAACGGGAACCACGCGAGTGAAACCGCAAGTGGCTGCTAGTGCAGTATATGTTTGCGGCCCGGGGGCTAATTTGTCTAATTGAAAATCTATTACAATCCCTTTCAGAGGTATTGTGATTGTGATATATTCGTCTGTCATATTGCTTAGACAGTTCAATTTCGTTTATCACATACCTTTTAAAACGCGTCCCGATCACAATCCCTTTCAAATCTCAAATAGTGACGGCCTAAAAAATCATTAAAATTAAGAATTGAAACGGATTGCGATATAAATATTTTAAATTAGACAATTAGCCCCTTGTTTTAGTTATCATTTTAACTATTAGCTATACCGCGGGCCGCACAAATACAGGTCCGGGCCGCAGGATTTGTTCCCCATTCGCCCCACCTGAGGTAAGTACGCCCCACATAAAAAAAAAACTCGATTCGCCCTAAAAAGTATGCCCCCTTCGCCCCAAACAGAAATTATTAAAAATATTAATATATTTTTTTATGTTAGTGGCAGTAGCTTTTTAAGTATAATAACTCCTGCCCCCCTAGCATGACCGCCGAAACGCGATATGATATAGCGTTTTATCCACACTCAAACGTCAAAACCCATTGTCTTTTGACGGTTAAACGTGTTAAAGCGCTGTATCTTATCGCGTTTTGTTGGTCATGCTAGGCTAGCTGGTTCGTTATATTGCCCTGGTACTTTTGGTTCATTATTTGACTAATTTCGTTGTGGGTTGAAAACGGTATTTTAAAAACTAATACTTTTCTATATCACAATTATAGACTTGGTTCATGTGTTGGCAATACCTGCTTTTTACTTTACATTGATGTGGGGCGAATCGGGACAATTTTGGAATGTGGAACGGGGAATAAATCGGCCGCAGTGTGACGACTACTGCCTTAGACCCAACCAATGCCAAATGTGGCGTTGATGAGGTGTATATGTCGCAGGATAATTAGATAAATCGTTTTTTGCGAAAATCTTAGGGATATTGCGAAAACACGAATAATTATTAGACAATGGTGCTGTCTGTCATTTCTCAATTCTACTGAGTTGTAGTAAAATACGTCTATTCTGTAAGTTGTCTAAATACTACATACGTACGATGCTTTACCTCCCTTGTTATATTTATCAAGTTGTCAAATCACAGTTAATTTAACTTCTTATTAACACTAATATTAATGGAAACGGTAATAAACGCTTGTGCAAGATTTATGTGATTACTTATCTGTTTAATTTATGAACTGGTTTATTTATGTCAAAAGAAGTTCTAGCAGCCAAAAAAAAAAAGGTTTTTTTGGACCTTTTTTGGAGCATTGGACCGGATTTCCAAAGGTCGCGGGTTCAATTCCCGTCTGAGAATTCACTTGTGGCCGAGTTAATTTTTTCCAATATTTTTCTATTTAAAATTAACCATAAGCCATTGTTCTCAAAAATATCAATACAGACGTATCTTTTAAATACACAACTAGTTCTTAAAACCGTTTTGAGAAATGACAGAACATTATTCCAATGAAGCCATTTTTTCAAAACAACTACTTAAGTAAATTGAAATAAAACAACTTTTACGGATATGAAACGCGCTATATTAAAAAACCTAAAAATACGGACAATTACAACTTAGTTCGTGGAAATATAGCGCGTTTGATATCCGTAAAAGTTGTTTTATATCAATGAACAGTGCGCGCCAAAACATAAGATGTACGTAACTAAGTAAATGTTTAAAAATCTTAGAAATTCGTCTTCGATCGCCAGCCATCAAGGCTAGCCGCAAACTATCAATATTGCCAATATTCCTATTCGCTAATCACTCTTATGTAGAGCGCTGAAGAGATGCCAATAGAATATTGATAATAATATTGAGAGTGTGCGGGCGGTCTAACCTAAAGTATTAAAAATCAAACTTATGGATTTCCATACACAATTTTTAGTCCTTTCAATGTGTATTTTTGCAACAAAAAAGTAGGCTACTCTTTGTTGCCTAATGGACCTAGTGGTCCAATCATCAACCATAATAGTTGGCTCAGAGTTTTTAGTTAAGTATAAAAAACCAGACACACAGTCAGACCATTTTCCAGTTTCTCATGGATATAACTTAATCCGTTGAACATCACAACCACAAGGCGGTGCCGACTAATCTTGCAATTAAAAAAGGTTCGTTGATTTCAACGATAGCATTTATATGGCGCTCAATTATAAAGTTGTCGATTTGCGTGGAACCTGTCTGAACATGCGCACGAGTTGGATGACCTAAACGTTAACTTAGCCTTGCTTGGTTAATCTTGTATTTAAGTAACAGGTTTACAGAAGAGTTTTTACCCTTAAACCCCGTCGGAGATAATTTCATATTATTAAATCAGAAGTTTTTTTAATATTTATGATAAATTTCAAATAGAAAAATATTGGAAAAATTAGCTTGATCACAATTGAATTCTCAGGTGGGACTCGAACCCACGACCTTTAGATATCCGGTCCACTGCTCTAACCACTGAGCTACCGAGACTTCTCAGTGGACTTCTGGTGGGTTCGAGTCCGATCTGAGAATTCTCTTGTGGCCGAGTTGATTTTTTTTCCAATATTTTTATATTTAAAATTTATCATAAGTATAAAAAAAGCATTAAATAAATGCAAAAGTTACAAATCATAGATTTTTTAAGATTTATTTTAGTTTTGTCGGTTCTTTGTTGTACCGGCGTTTGTAGGGGGTGTGTGTGGCTAAAGGGTTGACTGTCATGTCACTTATTATAAGTCGGGAACTTTAATATCACGGGAAGACAGAAGGTTGAAAATAATCAGCATTTCTGTCTAATTAATGAAATCTCATGGTGATGAGTCAGCATTGTTTAAACTGTGTATTTCTTAGACTTCGGGATAAATCAGCAGGACTTCGTTGTTATCCAATATTTGTTTCAGCCCATAAAATTTTTATAACGACAAAAGCTAACCTATGTTTTTCTCCTAATCTCAAGTCCAATCTACATGGTCAATCTACAGAAAAAATATCAACATTGATGTTTAGCCATTCAGTCCAGAAAGAAAATGCAGACCAATAGACAGTGAGGGACTCTCTTACCAAACACAGTCGGAGTTACTTAGTTCGATGGATGCACTCTTAAAAACAACTAAGTAAAAGTTTCTATTAACATCATCGAATTACATTAGCTCCAAACAAATTTGCCTAAACACTCCTAAGTTTGAGATAAGCAATCAAGTAATCAGTGCCAACAATGGTAACGAGTAAAGTAAAGAAAAAATCCTGTGCCGACGGTTCGCCACCCCTGCTTAGGGGCGCATAACCCGGGCAGGGGTGCGCAACTATAAAACCCGACATATTTACGAGCTTCATTCTCCCCCTGGGTTCGCGCGTTGCGAGTTACAAGAATTAGCGTTTTTGTAGATGAGTGTTCTGCTACGTATGGGCACTTTTATGTCATATAATTGGGGAACTTCTATATATTCTCCTATAGTCGCAACAGCAATACGACAGCAGATATTGCGCGATAATTGCTTTACGTCACGTATCAACAGTGCGTCCTCTAACAAACAAGCGATGAATCACAATGTGCATTCATTTAGTTCTTGTTATTGCTACTGATTTGTTTTTGGCGCTAGCGTCATGGCAACATGAGGCGTCTCACTCTAGCTAGGTAGGAGCGCGAGAGAGTGAGAAACCGCCATACGAACCATCAGCGAGCGATTAGTCATTGGGTGTCGTAAAAGGCTACTAAGGGACTCAGCTTTCAGGAGACGGGCAGCAGCGTCTCCTACAAACTTTGCCATACTGCGATCGCCAATCCGATTGCCAAGCGTGGCGATTATGGCATACCCCCCTTTTGGGGGAGGCCTATGCCCAGCAGTGGGTGTTATGTGGCTGAGACGACGACGACGACGATGAAGTAGGAAATTTTTTAAGCGATCAACAGTTAACTAGCGCACCAGGGGGGTTACTCCTAACGGGATCGCGTTGAGATCGAGATTGAATGTCAATAATTATAACTGATTTTCGACGTTGATTCGATTTTGATTGGCGCTAAAATTAATTTCTAAGATATAAAATTACTTTATTTACTAATTTCGAGTAGAAGTTTTGTAGTTTCATTACTTATTTCGCTACTAATACTACTTATTGCGTCAAGCTCAAGAGTAAGGGGGCAGGTCGCCACGTGAAGTCAGTTCAGTTGCCATCACTTTCTGTTTTTACTTGGAACAGAGTAAAGCCATAAGGAAAGGACGTTGACACAAAAATAATTACCAGACTCATTTAGGCAGCCAGCCGGCATCCCTTACCTCTTAATTTATAATTTTAGAAAGACTAAGAAAAATTAGGTAAGTATAGCGTTTTGAAAACAGACCGGATGCGACGTAGTTTTATTTGTCTAACTAAAGCCATCGCAGCAAGGATTTTGCCTTGTCTCAACCTTGGGTGCGATTGCGTAAGGTAATCGTGTTTATTTGACAGTTCATATCGTATTCAATCGGCTGCCATTTGTATGGAATGACATTTAATTTGATACTACATGAACTGTCAAATGAATACGACTGACTTTACGCAATCGCCTAGCTGGTCTAAAATTAAAATCGCTATCGCTCATGCCTCGCGCCTTTAAAGTAACAACAGGAAAACATTGCAAACCGCTAATCTAAATTCGACTTTAGCTTTTAATCTTTAGAATCCACATTCCCTGTATCTGCCTCGTAACTCCTCGACAAACGTAATGGAGCGGTACCGGCAGGTTTTTTACTGTTTTGAATGAATATTTCTGAATTTAAATTCACTGTCTCGAACCTTGCGGCGTACTGGAAAATGTTTAAATGTGATGAGAAAAATTCACATCTAATTTGAATTTCCTTATTTTCGAAAATAGCAGACAACGTTTTTTTGAATAATTTCAAGCTGTCAAGTACGGCTCGCTTGGAGGTTTGTTCCTTAGGCTGGGAATACACGTCCGATTTTTGTCTCCGATATCGGATCCGATATTCTGATCAGACAATCGGAAGGCGCTCGTGCCATATATTTGTTTGAACACTCAATACACAACCGATCCGATAGTCGGATCGAACGTCCGAGTCGGAAAGAACGCTACGCGTTTACGATTTTATTGTCTTATCCAATCGTCTGACAGAAGTATGGGACGTCTATTTCATCTATGTACAGAATGTACAGAGATGAAATAGACGTCCGATTCTCCTTCCGATTTTCCAGTTGATTCTCTAGCGCATATAATTTTACTCTTTAGACTGAGTTTAGAAAAGGTCGGACGCAAAAATCGGAGTGAATCCGAACAGATTGTCTGGTCAGACAATCGGAAGCAAAATCGGACGTGTATTCCCAGCCTTAGTCCTTACGCTTATTATTTACCATAGTTAATCTTTCATAGACATTTGTTATAATATCTACACTGCCGGAGCACATTCTATCCTTAAAGATGAATCAAGATCTTTTGATTTCCATAGAATCTACATATTGAAAGTTTTCATTGAAAGCCAGTGTCTATTAAAGAATTTCAAATACTGTCAGCAATGAAACTAGCTGTCCTCAATTTAGATCATAATTCCTCAATTTCCTCAGCTCATAAGTTGCGCACGTGTTTTTTAAACAATAAAACCAGAACGAAAACTTTGCCTCTTTAAGTCAAGAACTGGGGATAAGTAAGGGATAAGATGAGGTCCTTATTTTTTCATCTGCACTAAAAATCTTACATTAAAAAAATATATATATCTTGTATAGTGTAAAGAAAATCACGTTTTAATAAGCAACAAGCTTACTCCTTGTCGTTTCTCATACAAAACAAACAAACTGACTTTTTCCCATTTCACTCAAAATAAATCAAGCTAATTCGCAAATGTTTCAACGTAACCGAGCCTCACTACAATGGACAGTGAAAAAGGAACGAAATTCTTCACCCTCGGAAAACGCATAAAAAATTCATGCGAAGACAAGACGAGGTAAATCTCTTGTTAGTTCAACGAAACGATGCGAGCTGGAATGGAATTTTTAAACGCTAATTGTCTTATCAGATGATACCTAGGACACAGAATATCCAAGGATTTGTACGCTTTAAAATTGAAAAGAATGTCCCAAAAGACAAATAGGCAGTGCCGTGAAGTTTTGTTGCGACTGTTGCCATTTCTGCACATTTGAAAAAATCAGCCAAGTGCAAGTCGAACTCGCACATGAAGGGTTTCGTCTCTTACCCAAGGTTGCCTGGAAAAGACTGCTACGTCGCTATAAGGCCGCCTATTGTGTGTTAATTTGCCAAAGTTATATTTGCGGTTTTGGAAAATGTGCTATAGCTCTGAAACTACTAAATAAATTTCGTTCAAACCAATTATCGTTAAAAGTTTTTTTTTTTTTAAAGATCTACATCATTATATTTTTTTTATTTTTCTTTTTCTTATTTTAAAAGTTACAGGGAAGGGGGACACACACATTTTTCCACTTTGGAAGTGTATAACTTCCAAACGGTTGACTTTGAGAAAGAACTGTTTTAGAAGCCTCAATGTAATTTTTAAAGATCTCTAATGATATCCCACACGTATAGGTTTGATAAAAAAAAAATTTAAAACTGACAACCATATTTCGTTCAAACCAATTTTCGTTGAAAGTTTTTATTTAGATCTACAGCATATATTTTTTTAAATTTTTCACTGTCTTATTTCAAAAGTTAGAGGGAGGGGGGGGGGGGACACACATTTTACCACTTTGGTAGTACAAAGTGTACATCTTTCAAACGGTTGACTTTGAGAAAAAATCGTTTTAGAAACCTCAATGAATTTTTAAAGACCTATCTATAGATACCCCACACGTACAGGTTTGATGAAAAAAAATTTTTCAGTGTCAGTTCCATGTATGAGCCCCCCCTTAATTCATATATTTTATTTTTTGTGTAAAAACCGTAAAGCGGTTTACAGAATACATCTACCTACCAAGTTTCAACTGTGTAATCCTCATAGTTTTGGAATAAAAAGGGTGTGACATACATCGGTTTGGCCGAATCTATAAGGGTTTCGTTTTTTGCCTTTAGGCTACGAAACCCTAAAAACGGATCGAAATATTTGCTTCCAAATTCGAAAGTACTCCTACAAATAAGATGTGACCGACCAGTAAACCCTTGCAACACTCGCACTCGCATGTTCGTTAAATTCATTTTTTGCGATTTTCTATTCGAAATTTCGAAATTTATGCTGGGCTGACTATGTAAACACCCAGAATTTTTGCGTTACAACGTTGTACGAAAATACACGTCAAAATTTTGATGTACACTTGCCATCTCGCCAGCATTTTACGGTTAACTCTTGCTCTACGTAAACAATTCTTGCGTCTACGTAATAAGACTCATTATTGAGCTGTATACTGTACATATTTTAGTTTGTGGGACTGCAAATCGTTAGTAGAACAGCTTTTAATTGCATACCAGTTTAGTGCGGTGTTAAGTTTGACCATTTGGTCAGTTAACAGTTGTTTCTATTCGCTGCATGTTAAGTTGTTAGCGGTTTCCGAAGTGTTAAATTTTATTGAATTGCTAAGAAGAGCTTCGTTAACAGACCACTTTCATACAGACTTAGATGCTTCTTAACTAAGTCACTTTCCAGCTTGTGGTAGACTATAATACTATGAATATTAGTCGGTTTTTGAATCAAGAATTTCAACTAGAAAACGCCTCAGACCTCACTAATGCATGAATATCATGCATTGGCCGTTTTTCCGCTAGCGGCACGACACCCGCACGACAACGCCACGTGTTGCCAGATTGGGCAATTTATCGCCGATCGGGCTACTCGAAAGCCTCGAGAGGAGATGGGATGTGGTCTTCATAAATTGACAGTTAAATGACCTTAAAATCTAATTTTAAGAGGTGTTCAACTGTCAAATGACGCCCATATCCATATTTTTTACTTGGTAGGTTCCTACCTTACCTACCAGCCCTTTTGGGCTGTATAGCCAACAAGTAGGTTAGGGTGTGAAAATATCACGTCCACTAGATGTCATCTGCCCCTAATTGTCTAATTTCTAAATCTATCACAATCCCTTTCAAAGGTATTGTGATTGTGATAGTGATTTATGGAACTTATAGTCGCAATCCCTTTCGGAACGAATGATGTTTTAAATGACACTTCTCCATACATTTGAAAGATATTTTCTTCTGTCACTTTGCTTAGACAGTTCAATTTTGTTCATTCAATACCTTTCAAAACGCGTCCCTATCACAATCCCTTTCAAATGTCAAATCGTGACGGCCTGAAGTATGTTAATATCTTACAAAAGACGAATTGAAAGGGATTGCGATAGAATTAAAAAATTAGACAATTAGCCCCCTGATGTTATTTTTCATGATTTTTCTAAATTGGGCGATTTGTGCTAGGTACTTCATATCTCGAATTTGGCGATAGGGGCTTTTCAGGCATGTGACATGGCAACCCTCTGTTGTTCTTGTTTAAATTAAACATTTTTTTATTTGTTGCAGGTTTCGAGCTGTCATTTGGAAATCAAGGTAAGTTTATATTCATGAGTATAGTAAAAATAAATGACAACCGGCGAATTGCGTGTCGGTACTCCAGACAGCTTCAGTGGACAAGTTGAATAAACAACAGATTACTTACTTTTATAATATAATATAATTTAGGTAAGGATAGCCTGGAGTAACAGATTCACACGCTTTGCCTATTAAGTACCTATTCTGTGGCTTTGCTAAAGGCAAGACGCTATACGTTCTTTTTGTTAACTATAGGACGGTTACAGATATTACAAATCTGGTAGTAATATATAATATTTGTTCATACCTGGATTTGTTAAGTTACAGAAACACGATTTTATAAATTTGCCTCGACACTTTTTTTTTCAAATTGGCTCCTTAAAAAGACGAAAATTTGAGATTATTCTCAAATGAGGTTATAATATAAGTACTATAGGAAATAGGAAATTTCTGTTTAATTGCTATAGTTATTAACTACGAAGTGATTTCGTAGTTTTTTCCGCCTAATCTGCAAATTCTTTCTCGGTCCCGCGTGTGGCGTTTTCTCATTGCTATCGCTTCAGTCGTATAGCGCCTTTATAAAAACCTCGTCAGGGTCCACAACTGCACACTATAATTTTTCGATAATATTCCCCTCGGATCCGAGTGATGGGCAGTGAATGTTTTAAAACATAATCCCGATATTCCCACGGGAACGGGAACTAGGCGGGTAATTAATATAATAGTGGCAGGTATAATAATATTATTAAACTAGCAGCTGCCCGCGGTTTTACCCGCGTTATTCCCGTTGCCGTGGGAATTTGGCATAAAAAGTAGACTGTGTTAGTCAACTATTTGAAGTCCCCATATATATACCAAGTTTCATCCAAATCCCTTAAGTAGTTTTTGCATGAAACCATAACAAACAAACTCACATAATTTCACATTTATAATACTAGTAGGATTATTTTTAAATTACTATTATAATAATAGTAAATTATTATTATAATTATCTATCGTCCCAAAATCAGATAGAACTAGAATGAAGCCCATTCAAACGAAATCGCGCGCATCAGCTAGTATTCCATAGTTAATTATAGCTTTTACAATAAAGACAGGATGTAATTGAACGCTTATTATCGTCCGTATTCATATAACCGTAAAGTTCAATGTTCATCGTTCTCTTTTATGTTTTTGACCGGCGGCGACCTTTGTTAAAGTAGCATCCCTTTTATTAAAATTGCAAGTTTTTTTTATAGTTAAGAACGTTCTTGTTATTATGACTAAATTTAAGCAACTTGGGAGATCTAGTAATATTATGTTAGTGAGAAATAAAAGCGAAAAAAATATTTTTTAGTAATCGTTTACACCTTTGAACACATATTACCTAATAATATAACAAGTTTGACTCAACTTTAGTCAAAGTCAATGATTTTTAGTCAAATAGATTTATAGATAAGTGCTTTCTAATCGTCCAATTTTTTTCCTACCAGCCATTCAGGACGTCTTTTAACTGATAAGAAGAACGGGCTCAAGAAACTTTATCAGCTTTAATAACAGAAGCAATAACATTTACAAAGGAACATGTCGTTGCCAAACACAAATCTACAATCTTGAAACATATTAATATAAGAGGAACATTTTCTCATACTTAGTTATTAGAATATTTTCCTTATACAATTACAATAGTCATGTTTTATGTTAGTCCTTTTTTACTACTTCTTTTACTACTTACGTCTATGAATCTTTTTTTTTCTTTTAACGAGTGGAAAATGCGTTACGTATGACTATATAGCCTGGGAGAGCAAACAAAAGTTATGTGGGTCTCTTCCGCCGATGGGCCTACCCATTAAAAACCACTCGCCGAGTCCTTCGTCCCATAGTGTCTCGGCAATGGCTATCATTGTAGCATTGGTCCATAGCCTCAACTGGTTTGAAGTAACCAGTTGCCGAAGTAAGCCCACCTCGAGATGCAGAAACTACTTCTGCCATCCCATTGGATTTGTCCCAAACGCCAGAAAGCGCACTGCACGGATGCGCACCAAACAGCTTGGAATCCATAAAATTAAAGAGCAAGGTCTCCCAACCGAGTTCGGGACCCACTAGAGCGTACTACCCATAATTTTCTGCCTCCATATGGACGCGTAGTCCTTAAAGGTCTCCGCATTCGAATGAGAGACATAGGCTTTCGGATTCACCGCACACTTTGCGTCACCTTCGGTCATTGTCTCACTCAGAGCGTCCGCCACTAAGAGACTCGTGTGTACTAACTTCCGGTTTCCGCCTCTATGTAAGTCATAGAGAGTACCCTTTCAGATTTCCACAATCAAACGAGTACTATCCGAAAGGTTTCCGATTCCGTATAAACACAGAAACGTAATCCCTCTCAAACCGTTCGAGAGCAGTTGCCTACCGCTCTGGTTTTGGTTCGCGCCGGCAAGCCCACAGAACATTACAAAAGGTCTTTGACCGTTCCCTTATCCAGCACCTGGGGACGCGCCCGATAGCAGACCAAAAACTGCCACGGGTAACGTCTATTGAACCTCTCTCAGCTAATTCTAACGTTTGTTGTAACCGTGTACACCTTTAAACAGACATGATCCATTAAAGATCGCTCCGAAATAAGTTTGACTCAACTAAAGTGCTACTTACTGATCCACTTTTTTTGCTACTACTATAAAAAAATCTTCCACTACTAACCTCTACGAACCTCCCTCTGCAAAAACATGTTTTTTCAATTTTTTTTGCCCATTTTTGTGTCGTTATATATTTTTTTTGGAATTACTACTAACGAAAATAGTTTCACTAATATCCACTACTTATAGAAATCTTAAAAAAAAACACAAAAAAGTAGTTTTTCCAAAGTCGGGGACAAGTTCACACAGGTACCAATTCCTAAAAAAAAAAAGATTATGTGAAACCGAAGTTAAACTGCGTGTGTCAGTTCGTATAGAAAAAAAGTCTGTCCCCTTTTTGGTTATTGTAACGGAAGCTCCGCCAAATTGTTGGCGGAACCCGAACTCATTGTTTCGATGGACATCACGGATATTCCATTTATAAAAGAATTTTCGCGAACGGTTGATTGCTTGGTGCATAGAGCAACGCGGCTTCCTACGTTGTTCCATGGCTTGGTGTATCAGAGGATTTGCGCGTTCTTTTTGAAGTTAAAAAATTCTTTAGCGGCGTTGTGCACATCAGTTTTAAATTTTTGGGATAGGTAAAAAATGTTAAAGTCGGATACGTGACCCTGATCGAAAATTCGTAAGACCATTTACCGTTGACCTATTTCAAATTACATAAAGTCTCACACTTGAAAGATCTACGTATATTACGTACATCTTATGTTTTGGCGCGCACTGTTCATCATTGTCATTACAACGCCATCTAGATATTGGTTTCTACGGAATCTTCGGTTTACGAGTCATACTCACGCTTCTCCGATATTTAATAAGTAACTAGCGGCCGCTCGCGGCTTCACCCGCGTGATTCCCGTTCCCGTGGGAATATCGGGACAAAAAGTATCCCATAACCAGGCTATTTGCCATCTGTGTACCAAATTTCATCCAAATCCGTCCAGTAGTTTCGGAGCCTGTTCAATCCAAACAAACAAACAATCAAATCTTTCCTCTTTATAATATTAGTATAGATGTTAAGACGCTCTACGGAAAAAGTATGTACTTTTTGATATAAAACAATAGGACGGTTAGAGATGTTACAAATCTGGTAATAAGATATACATATCTTCATACCTTTATCTAGATTTGTAGTTTACCAGAAACACGATTTCATGATTTTTCTTTTCGAAATGACCTCATAAAAATACGAAAAATGAAGATTATTCTCAAAAGTGGAAAGATACAACTTGGTCATCATTCTGTATCAGTCATGGAAACATGGAGTGTCGTATTATGCCGAAACGTCGGGAAAATAAATAAAAACCCTTAAAAATACGGACAATTACAACTTAGTTCGTGAAATATAGCGCGTTTGATACCCGTAAAAGTTGTTTTATTCCAATGAACAGTGCGCGCCAAAACATAAGATGTACGTATAACAATGATGTCATCTAGGTAAACGAGTATTTGCAAAAACGTAAGTTATATTTTTCAGGATTATGAAAAAAATACTAGCCAGATCTTCGTAAAAATTATATGGCACCACACTTGACCTATGTTCTCCTTCTTATAACTTTTTAATTTTGCATTTTACAATGCTATTTTTATGTGATAAATATTAAACAAGAAAATCCTCCTCATTTTTTGAAGTCGGTTAAAAATAAACTGTATTTTCAGTTGTAACAGACCTAATGGCTAGACTAGGACTAGGTATATACTCGTATCTACATATAGTATAAAATAGTGTCTGCAAGGTATGTCGAGATTGCTTGGTTTGGTACCGCTGCCTGATGTTTTCAGTTTCAATGCGGCAGGCGAAGGAGTCATCAAGTGGCACTGTCTATTTCGAAGTAGGGATGCGACAAATATTGTATCGATACTTTGATTTATCGATAGTTCTGGAATTCCGACCATGTAGGTTTTGTACTACTTTTGAAATGCAATAACAGCAAATATGCTTGCTTTGTCTAGTTACTTTAAATACTCTTTTGTGTATTATTATAGAGCCAGCGTGTGATTGATGTTTTTCTATGTTACGTCTGTAATAAATTCCTAGCATTTGGTTATACAGATTTTCCAGTTTTTTATCCTAATTTTAACAAGTAATATTTACAGATAAAATGTTAATGTATAAAAAGATTTAAAGCAAATTAAATCTGCAGTAAAAGTCATCAAGCCGGTTATGCTAAAATTGATCATCCAAACAAAACATAAGGTACCTTATGTAAATGAGAGCGTAAATGAATGCTATATTTTAATCATAAGACCTTATGAAGAGGGCCCTAAGACATGGACACACCGCTCACACCGCTATATCACGCGATATGATATCTCTTTCTGTAGTCCTAGCATGAACGGCTTTTATCGACACCCGTAGCTTGATAACCTGTCGATGTCCCGCTCACATGTTAACGGGGTTCGCGAGACAGTTTCAGGCGCCAAATCATATCGCGTGATATTATAGCTCGGTGTTCATGCTAGGGGGCCTGGTCTGGTTACCCCGCTAATTAACCGCCTCTGTGGTAACAACCACCGGTATCAGACCCAGGGGTACATATTGTATTCGGTTCGGTTGGTGGTAGGACTTGTTGTAAGTCCGCCTGCCTAGCTACCACCTTCTTATATAAGTCTGACGCCATAACAACAATGTTTTCAGCATTGTTGTGTTTCGGCAGTTAGAGATAAGATATTCAGTTCCTCAGAAGATTCCGGGAGAGGCTCGCTTCCATCTTTAGCCTTATCAATATTTAACATCAAGTATGATGAAGGCTAAGTGTCTCCCCGTCGTGAATAATAAAAAATATCTATAGTTTCCTTTATCGATATCGATGCTATCAATGAACATTAGCCATCACTATTTCCCGTCATCGAGTAGTGTAGTGCTCATGGTTCGACGCCTCTCCCCATGAATACCGGAGTGTTCTTTTGTGTTCGTCATCCCCTTCTCATTGTGTGTGAGGAAGGGAGAATGCGATAGATATGTGTCATTAGAAGTATCAGTAATTATTGCGATATTTGTATTTATGAGATGCGGCCGATCGTTGGCTGAGGAGAATTTGATTTTATATCTGTCTTAGTTGCTGTATATTCTTAATGTGAGTGCTGCAGTCTCTTTCAAATATTAATTAATAAAAAAATTACAGCATCACATAAACTCACAGTCTCAGATAGCCCGATCTATATCTACAGATAGTTTATTAATTTCGGGCGTTAGACACGCTATGAAGTGACTAACACGGTTTTGTGGAAATACCGTAAGTATATCATAGTTATGAGTGACGGATCAGAGAAAAGTTTTGTCTTCAATGGACAGCTGAATCTCTCCAGAGGTCTCCAATAATATTACTCAAATCATGATATCTAGGGTATTGGCTGTCCTTAAAGATAGTTCAGTGGATGAAACGAGACGACCCTTTTTGTCCACCATGCTTGTATGGGGACCGTCCATTGTGTGATGGCAGGCAGATTATGTACCTAACAAAAAGTAACCTAGCAACCAGTTTCGGCGCAGTCATTACTGTCACATTTTCATACTGATTGACAGCCAAAATAGCGACGACACTCTTACTGAACCGAGTTTTCGACAGGCTTACGGGTTAGACATAAGTTAGCCAGTTCCTCAGTGTTTGAGGATTCCGGGAGAGGCTCCCTTTCATCTTCAGCCTTACTAATACTTAACATCAGGTATGATGAAGGCAATGAGTCACTCCGCTGTTCATAAAAAAAATTGGGAAGACCACAAGAAAAAGAAGATGAATAATTCCATAAAATAATCGCTTAACATGAGCTCTCCTCTCCAAGTCAAGAAGGCAAGACAAAGCAAAATTTGGTTCTTCGAGTATGCCCTTAACTTATGTTTTATTGATGCCACTGTTTGCTTTATCAACCTACTAGCTTCCGCCCGCGGTTTCACCCGCGTAGTTCCCGGTTCCGTGGGAACATCGGGATTCCGTCCTTTACGACAACTCCATGCCAAAAATCCAGTCCATTGGTTGTTTAGTTCGGGCGTGAAGAAAGGACAATTAAACACGCTGTCGCATTTATAATATTAGTAAGAATTAGGATTTTATGATTTTAGATTTTTTGCATTTTTCAATGCTATTTTTATACTTATGATAAATTTTTAAATAGAAAAATATTGGAAAAAATTAACTCGGCCACAAGTGAATTCTCTGATGGGAATCGAACCCACGATCTTTGGAAATCCGGTCCAATGCTCTTTGCATTAGCATTTTAGCATTGGACCGGATTTCCAAGAATTAGGATGTCTACAAGCCCGTGGCGCAGTGATTCGCGCGCTCGGCCTGCAATTGTTGAGGTTAAGCAAATTTCGCAATGGTTGGTCACGGGATGGGTGACCAAAAATTTACTATCCCGAGCTCCTCCGTGCTTCGGAAGGCACGTTAAGCCGTTGGTCGCGGCTGCATTGGCAGTCGTTCAAAACCAATCCGCATTAGGCCCGCGTGGTGGGTCATGTATGGCCCGTTCTCCTTATCCATCCATAAGGAAAGCCCCCAGCAGTGGGGACATCAAAAATGGCTGATGACGAGATCTTCAGTTACATTTACATTATTATGCAGCTGATTCAACAGCCATAAACTAATAACAATTAAAAATTGCCTATGTCCATCATCTGTCGTCAAAAAGCGATACAATACGTTGTATCTTTTTCCATCCATCTGTTTGCCGGAATGTTAGTGTTGCCAGTTTTTGCCTTTCGGATTGATGGCCCATTGTGTTACCATCCGCAAAAATTCCGACTGCCGAATAATTGATAAGTCGGCTAGGTATGCGAACTCTTTGGAGTTCCTTTTTTAAGGACCTATTGACTCGTAGTTACGTTAGCAAATGGGACGTTTTATTTTTGTTGGTGGTCTTTGTGGAAGAATAGGCTTATTATATTAATTTCTCAGTATCTAAAGAATTGGGCTATTACCTAAATGCATAAAACAATACGATTAACGATAGTTAAAAAAAATTAAACACACAAAATTAAAAAAACGTCATAGACAATAAAATGAGTTAAATAATTTTACGAAAATCCCCCGACTAAAATTGATGTAGGTACTATAACATAATATATACACCTATTCATAAATTACAAACACAAGAAAAATCCGTCGGGTTCTGCCATTGCCATCGCTCTGTTCTATCTAAGTATTTCAATAAAAAAGTTATTTATTCACATCTGCTAAATATTTGTTCATTTCAGGGCAGGCATTTCAGGCAGTTGTCCTGTAAAACCAAGCCTGAAATGATACCTATTGATGCAAAAAGCCACATTAAAATCGTTTTAGTCGTTTTTGATCTGTTTTCTGGTTGCTGCAGCGCCCCCTGGTGGTCTACCACCATGAAACATGTTTAATAACCGGCTCTGATATAACACCTTTCAAATGCAACAAACCGCATCGAAATCGGCCCGGTAGTTTCCGAGAATAAAGTCAAAGTCAAAGATTTTTATTCAAATAGACCTCTAGATAAGTACTTTTGAATAGTCCAACATTTTTTTCCCTACCAGCCATTCAGGACATCATAAGACATTCAGGACATAATGGCAACAGACATACATACACACACAACCTTTAGGCGCATTTGGTCCAATTTGCAGTTGGTCCAATGTTCATAAGAATGCCCAATTCGCACTTTGTCCTATTCGCAGTTAGTCCAATTCGCATTTGGTCAAAGCTTAATTCGCAGTAAGTCCAATTCGCAGTTTTCTCAATTCGCAGTACGTCCAATTCGCAGTATGTCCATTTCGCAGTTAGTCCAATTCGCAGTTGGTCCAATTCAAATCCAATAATTATTTGTAGGAGCTTGAAACACAAGTTATGGGGGACATAGTTTATTAATATAATTTAATGCAAATTCAAACAAATGCAAAATGGGCCAAACGACAAAACCACAACCATGGCGTGAAATCCAAATGCCTTAATCGACACACGTTATATAAAATCGAAATATCAAACTTTGTGCATTCAAATTTTGAAATTCTCAAAAAAATAAGGAGGATTTCCTCTGAACGTGTTCATGTAGCTACAACGGTTGATGTACGTGCCCTTCATAAATGCCCAATCCAAACTGTACCCATATAAAAAAAACCGTTTCATGTTTTTAGACTTGCCCTTAACATAAATCTCTCTTGTGCCTACGCCTCCGATTAAGGTTCCAATTCCGGTTCCGATTCCGATAAAGCAAATCTAAAAACTCCGATTCCGAATTCGGTTCCGATATAACCACATCCCTATTATAAACTAAATAATCCTACAGAACCATCTCCAAATTCATTCCACTGTGACATCTGTCTAACGCCAATCCGTACCAGGATTAGAAATGATATTTTTTCGAAGCTCGACGCATTTTTATTGCAAGTTCTTTTTGTCGCCCGTTCCTATTCAGTTTCTAAAATGTTTGTTTCACATGCCCAAACTTTTTTAGAATTCCACCTATTGTACTTTGGAGAGTTTTGTTAGGATCGTGCACTGAATTTTCGGCTCGGAAAAGCTTTTTGAATAGAACTAAAAGTGCTACAATAGGAAATCTAAAAATTGGATCTGGTGGCCCGTTTCGTTTATTATCACTGGCTTGTTAAGTTTGGTTTTGTTTTTCCGACTTTTGTATAGTTTTTATTGCGTTTCCGATTTTTATTTTATTTTTATTTCATTGAGTAATTTGATCGAACAATATATCGCTATGTGTCTCGCCCACTGCCACTTCAGCTGAGCAATCCTTCGAGCGATGTCAGTTACTTTAGTTCTCCTACGGATCTCCTCATTTCTGTTTCGATCACGTAGGGAAACGCCGAGCATAGCCCTCTGCATTGCACGCTGGGTGACCTTGAGCTTTCTTATCAGACCCATACTTAGCGACCACGTTTCACTACCGTAAGTCATCACTGGCAACACACACGAGCCAAAGACTTTCGTCGTGAGACACTGTGGTAAGTTAGACGCGAAGATTTTACGGAGCTAGCGGCATGGTGTAAACAGATTTCGCTACTTACCTACTCAATGAATGAAAGCTATACATAAGGAGCAACAAACAAAATTGTCATCTCTGATTGCGTTGTGTAAGAGGTTGCTATTGCTGCTTAGCAATCTCTTAAACTCTTGAACTTTCTCGTACATTTAATTTATACGGGGTGTTAAAATACCCGTAACAAAAAACTACGTATTCTCCCTATCGTTACTATATTTTTAGTTAAGGAGTTATTGAGGATCAAAGTCAATATTTACTTTAAATATTATCGGTTAAAATCACAAAATCGCAATCAATATCAAAACCAATGAAAGCAACTGGATCACGGCCGTCTACTTAGGTGTTGCACGCGTTTTTTTGCTGTGAAACTAACACGCAATTTTGAAAACAAAATTAAATTAATGCTCAGCAATTTATTATTAAGTACCTACATATTCTTTTTTAGTTTGATTTACACTTCGCATATATTACAGCTTCGGTATGGGTCTTTTAACATCCTGTATGTACGGGAAAGAAACGTCAAGAGTTGTGCACAATACGATATTATAATATATGTGTACTGTATTATATGTGTGTGCCGTGTGGTGACGACCTAAGAATACAAGTGTCACTACTCCCTTACAAGCCTGGGATGTCGTAAGAGTCGACTAAGAAGCTCGACACATTGAAAACCTGTGCGAGAGAAGGAAAGTTTGAAACAAACCCTCTACCAACCCGTCTGGCCAGCGTGGTAGCAGTAGGCTAATAGCCTCCTATGAACGCCACAATAGGCGTGAGCTAGGAGAGGCCTATGTCCAGCAGTGGACGTCCACAGGTTGATGATGTATGTATGTATGTATGATGTTGTTTTTCAGTTCATTCGTTTTATAATTAACTAGCTGCCGCCCGCGGTTTTACCTGCGTGGTTCCCGTTACAGTGGGATTATCAGGATAAAAAGTAATTTTTCATCAAAATCTAACATCCAAATTTTTACATTTATCGTCCACAGGCTGATGATGATGATGATGATGATGAAATATGTGTGTACTTAAAGCAGATAATGTCATTCGAACTCGCATTGTTAAAATTAGGAAGACCCTATAATGGTGTCCGATTCTTTGCTTTCTTTCATTTGCGTGTTTTTTCGTGTATTTGTCCTACTTGTCAAATTGTGTTTGTTTGTGTGCAGTCTTGCTTGCCACAGATTTCAACGCACATTTCTATGAACGTAACATATTTATGTAGTAAAATATATCGTGCAGATCCTGCACAAGGATGTGCACGGCCCGTTATCACTAAATGCATTTTTTTATGTCCACGCCACTGGCATTCGAGCAAAATAAGACTTGATTATGATTCTCGTCATTGCCGCTACGACGACGGCGGAATGGCGATGATCAAAAGTCTATTATACCGTGTCCCGGAGGAAATTTACATAATGTGGTACGGAAATATGGGAGCGCACAAACAAGGAAAGCTCGGAAGATTTAGGTGGATTTCGAAGGGACTGAGAAATTAAACACTTTGTTGCCTTTTTAATTTTGTGGTTTCTGTTATTCCAATACTCGGTGGAACAGTTACCGTTTCAGTGGGCCTACCATGAGTTTTTCTGTACAGTAAACGGGAGAAATTTTGTATGCGAATCTGTACAGCACCTCTAGTGGGCAGTAGCAGAACTACAGATTCTCATACAAAATGTCTCCCGTTTACTGTACAATAAACGGAAAGAAAAACTCATGGTAGGTCCCCAGAAGTGAATGTCGATACTATTTATTTAAATAAACGTACCTACAGATGATTATTTTTGAATCTTTTTTTTTTATTCAGGGCATCTTTTAAATTACAAGAAAAGAAAGAGTTGCCTATTACTACAAAAATCAACAAATTTTGAAATAATAAAATAGAACGCACCATTTAAGCACTGTTTCTTTTTGCCTTTGGTTTTCGTCCATCACTGGTTTGGTGTTATAAGTTACCTAGTACCACAATAAAGTATTTACACTATATGTCAAACATAAATACGGTTCGAATATTGAGGACCTCAGTGGCGCAATGGTTCACGCGCTCGGCCTGCGATTGTTGACGTTAAACAATTTTCGCAATGGTCAGCCACGGGATGTATGACCAAAAATGTACTATATAAAGCTCCACCGTACTTCGGAAGGCATGTTAAGCCGTTGGTCCCGGTTGCATTTGCAGTCGTTAAAACCCACCAATATGCATTGGGCCCGCGTGGTCCATGGCCCATGCTCCTTATCCATCCATAAGGAAGGCCATTCTCCCAGCAGTAGGACATTTAAAATGACTGACGAGACGTTTGCGATAGATGTTTAATTTGATCACTAACAACATTAGCTGTCATATAGAAATTAGAATACAAACTTCTCTATTGATGCATATACCGGTTTCGAAATTCACTTTTCCAAGTCCGGTTATATTCCTATTACGGCACTGGGTCAGAGGTTTTTGGGACATTTCGCTCCAATGACGCCCTAAGTGACAATATTGAAAAGGAATAATGCCAGTGTAACGAATTTAAAATCGCCTTCATTTAATAACGAAGATGTTTTTTTTTTCATGAACTAGAACTAGAACGAGTTCTGATTGCGACTTCACGTAGAATTCGTTAAAATCCTTAAATACAACTTATTTTTGGTGGAATTTTCTAACAGCCTTACATCCCAAAAATAAGTTTTGTACAACTTTCCAGTTTGTTTTTGTACACATCGTCGCCGCCAAGATTGCATAAATCAACTGCTAACAGAATAAACCGGCTTTATCAAACTTACTTTTGCCTTTCAGTAGGTACTTACATAGGACCATAAAGTTGGTGTATTTTTTTCAACAACTTATTAATAATATTATGAAATTATTGACGAAATCACGATATGTCGAAGTCAAAGTCAAAGTCAAAGATTTTTATTCAAATAGACTTATAGATAAGTGCTTTCGAATCGTCCAATTTTTTTTTTCCTACCAGCCATTCAGGACATCTTTTAACTGATAAGAAGAACGGCCGCAAGAAACTTAACAGTTTTAACAGAAGCAACAACATTTACAAAGGAGCATGTCGTTGCCAAACACAAATCTACAATCTTGAAACATATTTAATATAAGAGGAAAAAAAAATATGCCCAGGCAGATCTCGATCGGTCCAATTCAACGATTGGCCCACGACTACGAGTATACGGAACTTACAGTCTACAGCCACGGTACAGCACATAAACAAAAACAGATATCTGAACATAGATTTTAGCTTCAAATCGAAATAGTATTTTATTAGCTTTTAGCAGCAGTCTTATATTAGCCGCTATTAAAACAAAACAAAACACCCGTAGTAGAAGAATACTAAGAAAAATGACTGTTTCTGTAACTCTAATTTCCAATAAAGGAGCCAGGGGTGACCAAATATTTGGGTCGGCACGTGACTGGACTCTGATGAGGTAGGAGTTTTTCTCTCTCGCATTAGGAACTGTATCCGGTATGAGATATGCTAAGCGCTGCTTACAATTGATACTTGGTTTGTAAAGAGATTTGGATAGTGTTTATTTAAAAGCGCTTATCTCTAGAAGTACTGGTCGAGTTTGAAGAATTTTGTTTGCATTTAATAGGCTATTTTATAGTTATAGATGCGAAAGTGGAAGGATTAGGATCGATCGAATAATGTATGATGGTGATGTATTGGTAATTGAGAGCACAGACACAAAAAACAACATCTGAGTGTCGCCAGTGCGGCATTTCGTTAATGACCTTGGCTTTAATTCTTTTCGTGTCCAAAACGTTGGACTCCCTAGAATCGAGTTCTTTATCACATAACATAAGATATTACTCATGCTCTATGTTAAAAATTTTTTAGTAGCTACGAAATAGCTGCGCTTTCGCATACCACTGGATTATATCTTAAACCGTTTAAAGACGTTTTTCTCCAACGTCTAAGCGATCGTTTTGTTATCCACCTGGGTTAATTCCAACAATAGGCTGTTTCGTAACAAAGAATTTGTCTGCTCTTTTCTTATTTCACTTCTTTAGGACTACGGCCATTTCAGATGAGTTCTGAATTTGAAAAGATCGTTTTTGTATAGTGTTAGCTGCTGCTACTGTTTTTAATACTTTAAATGTATTTGATCTTTATCCCAATCAACCCCAGGAGCTGCACCCTTGCTTTGAATAATAACTCGGAAATGGGAGGGAGCTCCAATCCTTTGCTGTCCGCAATATAAAAGATGCTGAGTAGCGTTTAGTGCGACATTTAGGAATATCAACCCAGAAAGGGTGGTAGCCCGCAGTGGGTCTGGATTTCCGATAGAAGATGGAGGATGGAGGATGAATCATGCAGCTCCTGAGCACACTCTCCGAAGAATAGTCAGTAAAAGACAGACAGACAGGGTGTTCTCCACCCAGGGTGGCAGGGTGGCTCTTTACCAGTTCTTTGTCGCCAATGCTCTTTGTCGTGGATAATTTTCCAGATACGCATTTAAAGTGTCGTCTCCACGTTTTGTCTCGAAATTAATTTTAAAAGTGGTGGGAGCTTGACTCCAATGCTGGACTGGAAGTGAAAGAAAAACATAGACTATGGCAGTAGCGAAGGATCGAAATATGGCGAAGGTAAACTAGACCAAAAATTTCTCCAAAGAATCTCTTAATTGTATGGTGGATCGGTGGGGTGGGATTTCTTAAAGGGAAGCCGACGTATTGACCCTTCGCCACTGGACTATGGCAGCTGTTAGCTTTCCAATACAGGAGCCTCAACTTCAACTCTTTGCGATGTTAGAGTGGGATGCTGCCATACGGCGCGTATAGCGGCGCCGGCGTCTCACTCATAATACTTAACAATAATCTAAAATGAATCACATTACAGTTGATGGTAGGCCCCCAGAAACCTAGTAAAAGACTATCAATTGAGCTTTTATCAACCTGTCACATTTGTTTAATCTCGTACTGAAAAAGACGTACGTCTTCTTCAGCCATTTTTAACTTACTGCGAATGCGGCCGGGACCAGCGGCTTAACGTGCCTTCCGAAGCACGAAAGAGCTCGAGATAGTAAATTTTTGGTCACCCATCCCGTGACCGACCATTGCGAAAGGTTGCTTAACCTCAACAAACGGTTCAGATTTGGATGTTTCTTAAATTTTCCGATATAAATTTAATTTAGTCAGATGAATCTAATTCTAGATCTCACGGACAATGACTAGGTGCAACCGACTGCGACATGTACCTAGACATTGATTCCGCCCTTATTGCGCACGTAATAAGAGCGGTTTTGGCAACGAATATGTCATAACTTGCCGTGTTGTCTACATTACCTACGTTTGTGCACCAAACACGTACAAAACTTAATATGATTCGCCGTCGAGTCGTGACCCGTGGGATGGGCAAATGTATAATTCTGCACAGCTGTGCCACGGGCCACGGGCGATCGAATTGTCTGCACGACCGTATCCTAGCTTGAGTCCCGAAACGAGTTTTGTCTTTAGGAACTGGGGGTCTTATCCGAAAAGCGGATCCGATAATCGAACGAACGTTCGTTAATTTTTTTGCGCTGACTGCTAATCCTCGGATAAAAGTTGTAAGTCAGTTAAATGACTGAAATACCAAAGTGACAGTCGCTAACTAAAAGACATATATGAAAGACAATTATGTAATTTTGTGTGTCCCACAGGAATAATTTGAGGAATAACTATTTTGATCAGCATTTAGGGACCTAATTGTCTAATTTTAAAATCTATCGAAATCCCTTGCAATTCGTCATTTTAAAGATATGTACATACTTCAAGCCATCACTATTTGACATTTTAAAGGGATTGTGATCGGGACGCGTTTTGAAAGGTATATAAAAGAAATTGAACTGTCTAAGTAAAGTGACAAATGAAAATATCTTTCAAATGTGTGGAGAAGTGTCAAATGAAGTGTCATTTAAAACATCATTCGTTATGAAAGGGATAGCGACTCTAAGTTACACAATTCCATAAATCACTATCACAATCACAATACCTTTGAAAAGGATTGTGATAGATTTTGAAATTAGACAATTTGGGGGGCTGGCTTACCTAGTACTTGCCGATTGCTGAGCTGACCCAATTGCAGAATAATTTGACACATTGTATATTTATTTATGTATTAAAGTGATGTACGTTTAGGTATATTTTTTCTTCGGTAGTATAGTGGTCAGTATCCCCGCCTGTCACGCGGGAGACCGGGGTTCGATTCCCCGCCGGAGAGCCAGTGTGACGGGGCTCCTAGTCCGGCAGCACTAGAGTCGCCGGAACGTCGGAACCGCCGCACTCGTTTTAAGAATTGGAAACGAGAATAAAAGAATGGTTCACAGGAGACTTGACTTTTAATTTTGAAATAAAGGAAATAAGGAACTGAAACAATATAAAATACAAAGATATAGAAAATTATAAATAATGAATCGAAATAACGAGTAAAAAAGTAGGTGTGCTTACCCCGTGTATCGGGTTCCTGATGTATTTAGAGAAATATAAATTATTTACCAAGCTTTAAATCAGTACCGTTTAGGTAGCTGGTTTTTGGAAGATTACGTCAAAATGAGCCGAAAAGGAAACGTGGAACGATGAAAATTTGAATTTAGACAGAACAGATAAAAATACAATTTGATTACCATAGAGTGAGACTACGGAGTTTCTAACCATTATAGAGGTTTCATCCATCTATAAGGCTAGAACGAAATGGCATCGTTACATGTTAACAAATAGCATTTTGTACCGCTTTCGCTGCTCTCTATTTCCCTAAAGGTTGACTGGTAGAGAATACTTTTAGTATTAAGTCCGCCTTTTGTACCTAACTTTGTGTTTATTGTACAATAAAGAATTGAATAAATAATTTGATTTTTTTGGTGGCGCTAGTGTAGATGTAGACCTGTAGAAGACGTTGTTTCTTTGCATTTTCTTGTTTGCTATAATTTATCTAAGTTTATTAAAAATAAATAATTACTTACAATTTACATGCATGGATAACCTTTTCTATCATCCTGCCATTGTTGGTTTGTTTGCCATTAAAAAAAAACCATAAAAAAAATATTGCACCGTTCTGTCTTTTGTAGTAATACCTTCAGCGCTTTGCACACAACTTTTCACATCAGGGGTAATAAGAACTTAATAAACTTAGTTTTTAAAATCAAAAGGTGGAGACAAAACAAAAACAAAACACGACATTAAAAAAAACCCTTCTATTTGACTGAACTGTAGGCCTAGGCCTAGAATAACTTTCGAGGAGGCATCGAGGAAGTAAAGTAAAAAAAAATATGAGATATTGAGCAGCGTTGCTACCGGACGTAAACTTTTCTTTTTCTTTCTTTTATTCACGACGGGGAGACTCTTAGCCTTCATCATACCTGATGTTAAGTATTGATAAGGCTGAAGATGGAAGCGAGCCTCTCCCGGAATGCTCAACCACTGAGGGACTGGCTATCTTATCTTTAACTGGCGGAACACAACAATGCTGAAAACATTGTTGCTATGGCGTCAGACTTAGATAAGATGGTGGTAGCTAGCCAGGCGGACTTACAACAAATCCTACCACCAACCAACTACAACTACATTTTCCTATACATTTTTTGACATAACGTGCTCGATACTTACTCGATACTATTTCGATAGTTATTCGTTCTAACCCCACTGATGAAAATGCTTTTGTTCAGTCGTTTTTGGCTTTTGTGATATTGAATTTACGTGAATAGCTTCTTCAACTAACATTTAAATTAAATTACTGGATTTATCGCTAGCGTGTTGAGAGCTCTTCGTCTGAGGTACTCAGTTCAGTAGTGTTGTCACAAAGCACTCTTCTTAATTTTGTGACAAAGAAAAAAAAACTTTATCCATAAGATAATTTGTTTGCTTGTACAGTAGGTAAGGTAGTTTTAAGAATATTTATTAATTAAGAACATTTAGTCGATATTGTTATTGTAATTTTGATTATATCTTTTTACCAGTTTTATGGGAAGGATACATGCTTTTGAACATTAACTAACATTATACATACAAAAGAATAAAAAAAAAATGCTTTGACGTGTGATCAAAATGAATTAAGTTAAACAAACAATTAGTATAAATTAAATAGGGATTTATAACATAAACCTTTTTATTGTGCGCCACACCACAACGCTGCAAAAAACTAAAACTTCGTGGAACATTCACTATTAGAGCAAATCACTGATTTTTAGTTTCCACCCGGCCAAACAATAAAAAAAATACGACAACCATATTTTATTCTGTTTGACAACCCTACAATTTGGCAGCATGTTCTACTATCTATAGATAGTATAATAATTGCCAGTCCATTTTTGGCTTCCCCGTATCAGTCGCATAAATGGCATTGTCTAAGTTGGGCGGCCAAATTAATAGTTATTGCATGTTAGTTCTGTTGGGGGAATATCTATGGGATTACACTGTATGTTACTCTTGTTTCGAAGTGTAGGTTATTTTATACTTATGGTAAATTTTAAATAGAAAAATATTGGAAAAAATTAACTCGGCCACAAGTGAATTCTCAGAATATTTATAATAAAATTTACCGCAAGTATAAAAATAGCATTGAAAAATGCAAAAATTACAAAATCATAAAAAAAAATTAGGTTATTTTATTCTATTGAATGACATGACATTGTAAATGCTGTGCATTGTAGGTGCCGTGTGGTGACGGTCTAAGAATACAAGTGTCACCACTCCCTTACATGCCTGGGATGTCGTACCTAAGAGTATGTCGTATTAAGAGGCTCGCGCTTTAAACACCTGTGCGAGAGAAGAAAAACTTGAAACAAACCCTCTACCAACCTGCAGTGCGACCGCCTAACTCAAAGCTTTTTGCTTCGCGACACCGTGCGCGTTTACTTTCGAAAAGTAATGGCGTTGAATTCGAGCGACCGCCTAACTCTGTCACGCGCTTTATGTGGCAAACGCTTTCATCGAATGAAATAAATTGAATGACGAATCTCTCCGCTGCGTTCACATATATTCTTTATATAACATATTTAGTTTTTGATGGCCTAAAATACGGGATTTATTAAAAAAAAAATGAAATATATTTATTACTTGTGTTATTTGAGCACTGTCATGTAAATTATAATTTTTTTTAATAAAAATATTTTAAGTTGCTTGAACGCGTTGAAAATGACAGTTCGACGTAGAACATTTGACAAGTTATGTCATTGTCACTGCAGCAGTGTTGCCAAAACGTTACTTTTGTAACGTTTTACGTTACTTTTGTAACGTTTTACGTTACTTTTTGATCCCTTCACGTTAAATTTACGTTACGCGTTACAAGACGTTACTTTTGCTTTACATTACGGATGGACTTTTTATACCTTAATTTTTTAGAGTTCAATCGAATTCTCTCGGTGAAACGAGACGATTGTGTCGCATCTGTGGTCGTATTGTGTATAATGTTGGCAATTTGGCATTGCCCACTAATTAAATGAAAACTAATGTGATTGTCTCTATTGCACTTATAGCTTGAATTAGTAAATAGAAAGAGCGAGCTGTACGAAGTGAGTAACCAACCGAAAGGACGGCAGGGACTGGAGGGACTTTGCAGGATTACGACTACGACCGTCGATTTCGTTAATCAATTAAATAAGAAACCATTCAAATAACGCTGGAATGATGATTAGAGACTTTAAAAAATATTAATATAATGTTTATTGTACTGAAATATAAAGCGTTACTTTTTCTGGAAAAACGTAACTTTTTGAACACTCGTATGTAGCTTTTGAGGGCAGGGCACTGGCAACACTGCTGCAGTCAGTTTGATCAGTTTCAGTTAAATTAAAACTTGTGATTGTGAAACTTTGTGTGTGAATTAGACTCGATATAAATAAAAGGTAAGTACTATTTCATAAGAAACATTGGCAAGCAGTGATTATTGAATTTAATAACTGAAAGTTGGCGAAAAAAGAATCGGATAGAGTCTAGGCCCGCCTGAGAATAACTCGTGTTAGATTTTTTGTAGTAACTAACTAAGTAACTTTCTAATTTATCATTCAAGAAGTAAAGAGGATCAGAGTGTCTTACTGGGTTGGTACTTTATGTAGGAATCCCGTGATCTCATATCTTTAATTCATCAAACCCGAACCGGATACCGGTGTCTAGAGAACAATGGAATATCTATTGTCTCATAATCCGGCGCTTCAAAGGTAAAACTAGAATTACTTAAATAGCAGCGTAGGTTCACGCAATACATTTATTTCTTTGTGTATTGTACTTTTATATCAAAAGGTAGGTATAGGTTTTCAGTTTGTTGTAACGAATTTCAGATGCCAGCACCAAAAAACAAATTGCCCGACGCAGAAGGGGGGAAGGGGAATGTTGGTGACGGAGATGGAGGGTCGCCCATTGTAGGCTAAGCAACAGCTGCTTAGCCTGTGGGAGAACTAGCTCTATCTAGCTCTAGAAATATCTCTTCCTCTCGCTGTCGTCGTCACCTTGTCAGTCTGCTGGTATGTGATGTCTATCAATGACTACTATTGAGATATCTAGTATTGAAAGTAGCTACCTAAATTAAAGTTATAATATATCATCCACATTCTGCTGGAATATATAAATATTTTCCCAGGATAATTCTATCGATCTATCATAACATACCTGATAATTTTTAATTTAGTAAATATACTAGAAAAAAGCAACTTGTCTCATGTCGCCCTGACGGGACTCGAACCCGCATCCTTGGGAATCCGGCCCAATGCACTGACCAATTATGCTACAGAGACCTACGAGAACACGTTGAAATTCTCTAGTATATTCACCTTTTTCTACGGTGTTGGCCACCGTCGTTTCATCAATGAGAGAAATATCCTCGCATTCGAAAGAAACATCTTTACAGATGTTTGACTATCGATTAAGATAAAACATACCTACTTGAAAGTATTTGTATGCATTATTTAATTCTATATATTTTCAGTTGATGACGCTGCAGCAGCAGGGCCATCGCAGGGTCTGCCAGTGCAGGCTTTATCCGTTGCCCGTCCACGTAAGTATATTTAAGCACAAAACCAAAAAATCTTATCTACCTATTAAGAAAATTAAAGTGTGTCGGACTGTGATTTTGAAATAATTTCTTTAACAATACCTTTCCTACAAAATTAACCAAAAAAAATAATTCAGTCCTGTCACTCACTTAAAATATTAAACGAAATACATTATTAAAATATCTCTTTTCTTAAAATTATTATTAAATAACAACAATATAATTAAGTCAAATGTTTGATGGTATTTTGTTTCAGAGAAGAGGAAGCATATATAAAGAGCAGATGCCGACGATCCTCCTGCCGTGAGATCCTGACCACAATGTAAGTATTTTGAGCTACAATCATTCATCAAAGGAACGTGTATCTTAGTGCAATATACCATTCAATAGCAGGATCACAGAAAATTTGTCTCGGTTAGACCGCTGTACTGTAGATGTAGACATGTGAAATGGCTGCTTTATTCTCTTTCAAATTATCTTTACTAAGATAAATTATACTAAAAGATTGTAACAGTTACAGCGGCTCGAGGACCGTCACATCAGCCAGATTAAGGAGCAGCGCAAGCTGGAGGAGCCAGCCGCTGGCTCTCGACGAACGACGGCACGTCGAAGAGTCAGAGCACCGCGCCTGGCAGTGGCAGCAAGCAGAGGACGACCTCGCCTGAAGAGGCAGCAGGCGGAGGACGAGCGAGCCTGGCGGAGGACGAGCGTGCCTGGCAGAGGCAGCATGCGGAGAGGGAGCGTGCCTGGCGGAGGACGAGCGTGCCTGGCAGAGGCAGCATGCGGAGGGGGAGCGTGCCTGGCGGAAGCAGCAGGCCGACGACGAGCGAGCCTGGCGGAGGCAGCAGGTGGAGGACGAGCGAGCCTGGCGGAGGCAGCAGGTGGAGGACGAGCGAGCCTGGCGGAGGACGAGCGTGCCTGGTGGAGGCAGCATGTGGAGGACGAGCGTGCCTGGCGGAGGCAGCAGGCAGAGGACGAGCGAGCCTGGCGGAGGCAGCAGGTGGAGGACGAGCGAGCCTGGCGGAGGACGAGCGTGCCTGGTGGAGGCAGCATGTGGAGGACGAGCGTGCCTGGCGGAGGCAGCAGGCAGAGGACGAGCGAGCCTGGCGGAGAACGAGCGTAGCTGCCAGAGGCAGCAAGCGGTGGATGTAGCTCAGTCAGTCGACGTGACTTTCACGCTATGATTTATGACCGATTGTCAAACTTTCAACAATGCAACTCTGCCTGTGTTATTGCATCATTTCTGCCATTTGTAGGCAGTGCAAAGACTGTCTTAACTGTGTCTAGTTTGAATTATAACACTGTAGAAGTACACATAAGTTAGATTATTCTCGGCTGTCCTTAATTTATTTATTTCAAAATCCACAGCTCTAAATTAAAACTAGTTAAATAAGATAGGTACTTGAAATTAATGTAGTGTAAATTGCAAATCCAATAGTAATATAGTGTAGCATGAATTGTAATCTGTTTTCTATACTAATATTATAAAGAGGAAAGATTTGTTTGTTTGCATTGAATAGGCTCCGAAACTACTGAACGGATTTGGATAAAATTTGGTACACAGATAGTAGATAGCTGTTATGAAGTATAGCATGAATTGTAAATCTGTTTTCTATACTTATATATTATAAAGAGTAAAGATTTGATTGTTTGTTTGCATTGAATAGGCTCCGAAACTACTGAACTGTTTTGGGTGAAATTTGGTACACAGATAGCAGATAACCTAGTAATGAAGTGTAGCATGAATTGTAATCTGATTTCTATACTTATATTATAAAGATGTAAGATTTTATTGTTTGTTTGCGTTGAATAAGCTCCGAAACTACTGAACGGATTTGGGTGAAATTTGCTACACAGGTAGTAGATAACCTAGTTATGATCTGTTTTCTATACTTATATTATAAAGAGAAAAGATTTTATTGTTTGTTTGCATTGAATAAGCCCCGAAACTACTGAACGGATTTGGATGAAATTTGGTACACAGATAGTAGATAGCCTAGTTATGAAGTGTAGCATTAATTGTAATCTGTTTTCTATACTAATATTTTAAAAAGGAAAGATTTTATTGTTTGTTTGTTTGTATTGAATAGGCCCCGAAACTACTGAACGGATTTGGATGAAATTTGGTACACAGATAGTTGATAGCCTGGTTATGAACATAGTATACTTTTTATCCCGATATTCCCACGGGGACAGGAGCTACGCGGGTGAAACGCGAGCGGCCGTTAGTGTGTAATAAATAAATAAAACCATAAAAATTAGCTCGCATAACCGGATTTATGAAAATTAGAGGGGACTTTCACCATCTGCTTACAATATTTAAAATATCGTTCTATCCCTTTTAACTTCAAACAAAGGACTGAAATGCAAGGACATTCTAAGTATGTTTTGTGTTAATTGTTTAGTAGCATTTGGTGAAAATGGAAAAATTTACAGCGTTATTATAATGGTTATAGTCAAAGAGTATATATAACGACAGTCTCATGTAAGGTTTGAACATGTTGGAAGTATAAATAAATATAGTTATGTCTCTAATAAAAAACTTTTTTTCTTTGTTTTATTTCTTCCTCGTCAGGATTTATTATACTAGAGGCCTCTTTATTATACAATCTAAAAGTTCTGAGTAGCTTACTTAACAAGATGATACTTATTTATCCTATTTATCGTAACGCAACTGTAATTATAAATAAAAAGGAAAAATAATAAAAAAAACTCCCTTTGCTGATACGGCCCCATTTTGCCTAGTAGCACAGCTTAGGATGCAGTGCTGGTTTTTTTGATGCAGTTGTTTAGTCAGATGACGCTAGTTTAGCAAAGTTGTAACATTTATTTGTACCTATATCAATAATCAATAACTCTGAATTAAAATTTTATTATCTATCACCCTAAAATCAAACTTTAGAGTTTAGACATACCTAATCACTGAAATTGACTAGTTGTATATTTAAAAATTACTTATTACTGTTTGAAACTGCATACAGAATATGGATGAAGTAATTTAGTAAATAAAGTAATTTATTAAATAATAATGAATTTAATTTAGAAAGAAAAAAATAAATTTGTATAAATCACAAAAGTAATAAAATAACAAATGTTTAAAGATACTTGAACAAATGACATAAGTAATACAATAACAAATAACTTAGATACTTGAGCAAATCACATAAGTTATACAATAGCAAATGACTTAAGATGTGTGTTAGTATAATGCTCCTCCGGACTACCCAGATGAGCATTTAGGATGAATATCATCATCCATGATCTTCGTGCATAGCCAGAATCCCCTGCAATGAAATTATTTGATTTATATACAATGCCTTACGAAACATAAATAATGTAAGCTAAATCTTTACAACAATAATTCATACTTACTTAAGTACTTAAAGTTAGCAAAGGCCTTTGCCAAAAGGTAATTAATAAATACTGATAATAATTACTAAATGGTACATAGGCAGAAAACAATAAAGTTATTACCTATTTAATTTATTGGTATCAGTATGTAACATTTATTAATTACTGTTTAATTTTAGCACTTACCTAAGAACCAGAAGTCCGATTCCTTCTCATGGAGTCTATGCATTCCAGCTTTCACAGAGCACAAGTTCCAAATGTGTGTGTCCTGGCTCACATCACCAAATGACGCATCTTTAAGCAAGATGTGCAAAACCGCATCACATAATTATCTCTGAAAATAAAACTATATTAAGCATCTCAATAAAAAAATATTTTAAGTAGGTACCTACACCTACAGTAAAAAAAATATTATTTCTCACCGCCAAGACATTCAGATTGATAATTCTTTCTATTTAAGTATGCTTCCTCATAGTCTTTAGGACGAATGATAGCAACATGAGTGCCATCAATACACCCTAGGACCTCCAGAAATCCAAAGAGATCATTGAACCTACAACAATAGTCCAAGATCAGAATATTTATAAGCAAGTAGGTTGAACTAAACAACTAACCTTCTTGCAACTGCACTGCGTTTCGTCTCATGTTCTTGGGAAAGTGATATATTTCCTCAAGATTTGACTCATTTAGTACCTCAGTAACCTCCACAAGGCAGTCAGAAAGAGATGTCTGCGACAGACCAAGGTTTAAATTGTTGCCTACAGACCATTGGTAAGAACCACAGGCATATAATTGCAATGCAGCTAGGATCTGTAACAACAGTGCAATGATATAGGTAATATGTAACAAATTATGATGCCAAGTTGTTTATAAATCGTTTATAGTAGGTACTTTTTAATAGATTCCTAAATACTTATGAATAAACAAAATACCTTGATCTCTGGTTTAATATTTTATGCTTATGACGCAAAAGGGGCATCACATCCTCGCAAAGAGTTCGTCGTCACACCGACACCGACACCTTTCCCAAGCGAAAGGTGTCGACGAATTTCTGCTCTGGCAGCAGCATGGGCATGCTGTCCTCCCGCAGCTGTCTCCTACGCAGCATCAGCATTGCCCGCATCCTATCTTCCTCCTCTTCCATCAGCATCACAATTCGCGCTATTTCTTTCCTAAAACTGAAAAAATAGCAAACCTTTTATGCACTATCCACAATATATTACACTGAAAACTTGAAAAAAGCAATTTTAGTATTAGATACAAAGCATGGAATTATAAAATCGAAAATAATTATCGTAAACTCGAGCTTGCTGCGAGAGAGTAGTAACTGTATTTATGACAGCTAAAAACGCACATTTGACAGCTAGAATCGCACTGTTGAAAGTCTTCAAATTCTTAGGCGGTCGCGGTTATCTGTCAAATCCATACATTTATGAGATTTACATTCGTTCATGTGGCTGTCAAACAAAAGTAAAGCTTTGGCGTAAAAAGTGTTGTTAGGCGGTACCAAATGACACGATGACGTCATAAATTATAGCTTTTTTCAAAACAATCTAGTTAGGCGGTAGAGCCGCTGGCCAGCGTGGTAGCAGTAGGCTAATTACCTCTTATGAACGCCACAATAGGCGTGAGCTAGGAGAGGCCTATGTCCAGCAGTGGACGTCCACAGGCTGATGATGATGATGATGATGATGACATTGTAATTTGTAATGTTATTTATTTGTGACTAGCTGTGCCCGCAACTTCGTTCGCGTGAGATTTAGAACATCGTTTCTAAAACTTACCGGCATGGAATATTTTCCGTTCATAGTTATAAATTGTTGCCTATGGTAGTATTTTGTTTTTATTTGTGACTAGCGGCCGCTCGCGGTTTCAACCGCGTAGTTCCCGTTCCCGTGGGAATATGGGGATAAAAAGTAGCCTGAGAGCCCAGAGAGTAACTCTCTGTCCTTTTCAACTAACTCAATGCCAAAAATCAAGTTGACTGGTTGCTTGGTTAAGGCGTGAAGGACAAACAAACACGCTTTCGCATCTATAATATTAGTTAGAATTAGATTAAATGCCATTTACAGGTAGTTATTATGATCAGTACAACTGTTGTACTGATCGTTTTTCGATCTCGATATAGGTCTGTGGATAGGTTATTAATTTTGGCCAGTAGACCCAACCGACGCTAATGGCCTGCGCAGACGACGGACATTGAAGGACTTTTTGTCCGCGACACGACCTTATTACTAAGAACATAAAGTTGAATAAATAACGAAGACTATCGCGTACTTTTCATGTTATGTATAACCATTGTTGAGAGACAAATAAATGAATTTTTTATTTTTTATTTTTTTTTATATACGCGATCTAAGTTGAATCTTATTTGGTTATCAATAAAGACGTGTCGCGGACAAAAAGTCCTCCGTTATCCGTCGTCTGCGCTAGCTCTAAATGTGGGGTCGTTGAGATATTAACTATGAGACACTTTTACTCTTTTCTTTTTATGATTTTTGAAGTTTTACATTTTTCAATGCTATTTTTATACTTATGATAAATTTTAAATGGAATAATATTGGAAAAAATCAATTCAACCACATGTGAATTCTCTAATGGGACTCGAACCGACGACCTTTGGAAAGGTGGTTCACTTGTGGCCGAATTGATTTATTCCAATATTTTTCTAGTTAAAATTTATCATAAACATTTTTACTCTAAGCTGCATCTTAATTTGATGCACTGCAAATGCCAACCTCTCAAGGACTATATGCAGTGAAGGTATGTCACTACATAAATCGGTGTAATTTACTAGACCATCATTTACGACCTGTTTGGCACAGGGGTACTAAACCCGCCTTCTGCGTCAGAGGTCCCGGGATCGATCCCCTGATAAGACAAATATTTGTGTGCATGAACATGTCTATTTGTCTTGGTGTTGTGTTTAATATTATATTAAGTATGTATTTACAAAAAAAAGTATATAAGTATGTTTATCCGTTATCTAGTATCCATAACACAAGTTCTTCATGAAACATAGCGTTGGCTAGATAATAGGTGTGATTGTATGCAATTATTATTATTTAATTAATCACGATTCGCGATCAAGATCAAAACGCAAAAGTTAATTTGCTGTCTACAACCTAAGTTAGACAAACTTTTTATTAGCCCAACCTTAACTTTTGTCTACATTAACATCTTTTCCAAACTATCTTAAGAGACATCTTCCCAATATTATAAGTTTCGCAAATTCCCCTCACGTTCATAATGTCGTCTGGAGTTGTGGAGACTGGACGGGACGTCGAAGTGGCGACGACGTGATTTTGAGTAATTCTATCAAAATGCAAGAGAATTAAATTTTGCATAAACAGGAAAAGCCCGAAAAATCTAATTATAAAAGCGAAAAGTTTCGTTATCAGCCATTTTTATGACCCCACTGCTAGGGCTCTGGCCTTCCTTATGGATGGATAAGGAGAACGGGCCATGACCCACTACGCGGGCCCAATGCGGATTGGTGGGTTTAACGACTGAAAATGCAGCCGGGACCAACGGCTTAACGTGCCTTCCGAAGCACGGCGGAGCTCGAGATAGTAAATTTTTGGTCACCCATCCTGTGACCGACCATTGCGAAAGTTGTTTAACCTTAACAACCGCAGGCCGAAACCGCGAACCACTACGCCACGGGCTTCTCTAAAAGTGAAAAGTTTACCTTTCGAAAGTTTCTGATACTCTGAAAATACCCAGCTTTGTTTTGATGCAATATTTTAAATAAAATCTATACAAATAGATATCTTTTACCACCACCACCGCCACAAAAACACGTACCTTTAATTAAAAAAAGGTACCTAACTTTGATATTAAAAATGCTCGTCATCAAATATCTTTCAGATGCATTCGTCGTAAATTTTTTACGATTCCCATTAACGCTATACAGCACGCGACTCGTAAAATGCATTCAGGGGTCCAAACACCATCACCCGACAGTTTATGACTCCAAGGGGTACTTTATGACTTTGGGGTGGTTTAGGGTTTAATTATTTAACAAAGTGCCACAGACTAATTAAGTTTGAGGTTTTAATTGTGCTTTTATTTGCAAGTGAATGGGTTTTCTTTTCTTTTTTTTAATTAAGGTGCGACGTGCTTGTGTTTTGTAAGTCTTTTCTTGCTTTGTATTTAATTATGATGTGAGGGTTATTAGGACTGTGAAGGTTTTTCTTTCAAAAGTTTTTGTTAAGTATGGAGAAGTATGTTGGGTTACTTGGGTTTACATTAGTCCTGTTTTGTTTACAACTTTTCCTGCTTAGTTTTGAAGTGTATGAAAGTACTATAATTAGATGGAGTCCTGTCCTGTTGCCATTCGAAGGAATATTATTCTCGTATTTTTCTGCCGGAGCTTTTCGAAATGATGGCGTACGTTTTCAGACCTTTACAAGAGTCTCATAAAGTCTATATTTTATTCATTATTGGATTTGCACAGAGTTGAAACTGAGTGACATTTTAATATCAGCTCGACAGTTTTTAGAATCACTTTTTTTATTTTCGAGCACCCTAAGTTATCATTGAAATAATATTTTCTTTTGGATTATTTTAATATCGACAGGACGCTGATTCAGATCCGGCTCAAAGGACCAAAAATAATGTAGGTTAACTACATTTTATTACGATAGTTAAAGATGTTAATAAAATAGATAAGTAATAAAGCTATATTGTTATTTTTGTTGTAAAGCCTTGCCGACCCCGGCTTTAGCTTTCATGCGGATATTAAATTATTATTTTGCATGTACACAGACAGATTCAAATATCTTTTTGCTATGCTATATTGAATAGTTGGAATGATATTCTGCCTCTAATCTCACTCGACAGCTCGCTAAGTAGCTTTTCAAAGCGTTTGCCGGGGGTTCGCGCCATAAAATTTTACGAGCAGTTGCCATGACAACGCCACCATTACTCGTAATAGTTCGCCCGACCGCCGCCGCGGCGCTACTGTATCGTGTCGTGTTCTCGATAAAAAGGTTTTATAGCCAAGATGCGTGTAAAAGAGGTATAATTTGCTTGTTGTTGATGTTATTTTCGTTTAAATAAATTTTGGAATTAAGAATATAGACGTTTTTTTTTCTACAACGAGGATGTACATATTTATGAATTAGCTATTTATGGGAAAATAAATTAAGATTCATATACCACTTTTAATAGCGCCAGGCTTCTTAATACACTTTGTGTACCAAGTAATAAGACGTCGCTTATGAATCATAGTGTCCTGTTTATGGCTCCTAAAGTGTACAATAAAATACCATCCGTAATAACCGCCTCTGTGGTCTAGTGGTACAACCACTGGTATCAGACCCAGGGGAATACGGTTTTAGACGGCAAAGGTCAACGGTGGATGCCGTTCTCGCCCTCAGAGAGCTCTCGGAAGAAGCTACTAGGCAGGGGGAGGTGGTTATAGCGGTGTCCTTGGACATAAGGAACGCATTTAACTCACTTCCCTTCAGCGTTATACGGGACGGAGTGCGTTACCACGGTCTACCGCCGTATTTGGTGGCGATTGTTGAAAGCTATTTGGAGGGAAGGAAGGTGTTGTACCTGTCCGGCGATGGGGAGGTGGTAGAGAGGGAAATGGTGTGCGGTGTTCCACAGGGTTCGGTATTAGGACCCCTCCTGTGGAACATCGGATACGATTGGCTGTTGCGGGGGATTCTCTTGCCCCGGATGAGTGTCATCTGTTATGCGGATGACACGCTTGTCACCGCTCGGGGCAAGACATATAATCAGAATAATGGGCCTCAACGTGGCGCTGGATAAAACAGAGGCGGTGTATTTCCACGGTCCGAGAAGGGGGCCTTCAGCGGGGGCAAATTTGGTGATAGACGGAGCCACGCTCTCCTTACGGCCGTGGATAAAAAATCTGGGTCTCGTGCTCGACGGGAGATGGAGTTTCGGCGAACACTTCAAACAGCTGGCTCCAAAAGTGACGAAAGCGGCTGGAGCGTTGGGTCGTCTCTTGCCGAATCTGGGTGGCCCCGGCGACAAATGCAGGAAGTTGTTCGCCAGTGTGCTCAGAAGCATGGCCCTCTATGGGGCGCCGGTGTGGGCGGACAAATTGAACGACAAGAACCGCCGTCTCCTCCGGCGGCCTCAGAGGGTAATGGCCATTAGGATGGTCCGCGGGTACAGAACCGTGGCATTTTCAGCAGCGTGTGCGCTAGCAGGTACGCCTCCCTGGGAGCTAGATTCTCAGGTACTCAAGGAGGTGTACCACGAGCGCCGACAGGCGCTAAGAAGGGGAGATCGCATTGCCCCTGAAGAGTTGACGGCCGCAAGGCGTCTAGCGGAGGAGGAGCTAATGTGCGCCTGGGAGAGGAGGCTTGATAGGGACGAAGCAGGAAGACGAACGGTCGAGGCCATTCGTCCTATACTGAGGGAGTGGTGTAGACGGGACTTCGGGTCGCTGACTTTTAGATTGACGCAGGTGCTTACCGGGCACGGGTGCTTCGGTAAGTATCTGTTTCGAATTCGAAGGGAGGTGACCCCACGGTGCCACGACTGCGGCGCTTCGGTGGTCAGTGCGGAGCACACTCTTTTGGTGTGTCCTGCCTGGGCTCCGCAGCGCGGTAGTCTGGTTGCCGTGATCGGGGAGGACCTCTCGCTGCCCAGCATGGCACGCGCCATGCTGGCCACCGAGAGATCCTGGGAGGCGGCAGCATCCTTTTGCGAAGATGTCGTCTCGCAAAAGGAGGCATCGGAGCGGATCCGTGAGGAGCAGGCTCATGCGGATCGGCTTCGACGAAGGTGGATGGGATGGGCGGTGGGATGAAGAAGGAGGCGGCAGTATGCCATCCTCATTCCACTCTAGAGGGATCACATTGGAGGAGGTGGGCGATCCCCACCGTCTGGGGAGATGGCCGCACTTGCTCGGCCATCTCTCCGCCGCGAGAGGGTCCGAGTGATCGGGCCAGCCGCCGGGTCTTAGGGGTGATTACCACCACGGACCCCCGTAGGCCAATCGGCAGCTAGAGGGCAAGTAGTGAGGGGTTTAGCTGGTAGTACCCCCCCCCCCTCCCGGCCTCCGATTGAGCCTTTCGAGCTGAATGGGGGGCTGGGAGGCGGCGGTCCCTCTCTTCTCCCGTCCTCCTGCCGAGCTTTCGGCTCGGCGGGGGGATGGGGGTTGGATCGATCCTATCCCGTACCGAGCCGAGCTTAAGCTCGGCGGGGTATCGGGGGGAGGCGAGGGATAGTGTGCCGGAAGAAAAAAAAAAAGGGGTCCCAGGTTCTATTCCTAGCGGGGGTACATATTGTATTCGCTTTGGTTGGTGGTAGGACTTGTTGTAAGTCCGCCTGGCTAGCTACCACCATCTTATCTAAGTCTGACGCCATAACAACAATGTTTTCAGCATTGTTGTGTTCTGGCAGTTAAAGATTAGATAGCCAGCTCCTCAGTGATTGAGGATTTCGGGAGAGGGTCGCTTCCATCTTCAGCCTTATCAATACTTAACATCAGGTATGATGAAGGCTAAGATGAGCTTCCCCGTCGCCCATACAAAAAAAAAAAAAAAGATAATTTTAATAAATTCCGATGTAAGCTGAAAGAAATGTTAGTGGAAAAAGCCTATTACAAGTATAAAATAATTTTTAGAGGAAAGATAAATATTTGTGACTACATAATTACATAATTAAGTAAGTTTTCCTTTTTATAGTATGTCAATCGACATGTCCTATGGTAAAATACGGATTACGATACATAGAATAGGTTATTTGACAGGTTTTGAAAATCCATTTTATATTATGTAGTGGAGTTTAAGTAACCCAGTAAAAGTTGTTTTTTTTAATTCTGGTACATATTTGCTGAAAAATATCAAATAAAAAATTCAATATTTAAATAGCGCGCCAAAACGCTACTTTGACAATATGGCGCTGCAATGGGTTCGGTGACGTCACTTGCCTGTATTCTGCATATCATCCACATACGTAGTCAAACGAGGTTTACAAGCAGGTGACGTCATTATAAACACGACGAATCAGGAGCGTTTTGTGTCACGTGACAAAACGTTTAAAAAATGCATTTTTATTTACGAATTTTTAAATAAATTTATAATTATTTTCAACTTACGTTAGTAAAAAATTATTTTTAAACTCATAATTTATACTGATAACAGTAATTGACACTTTATTTTTCGCATTGTCAAATAGCCTATTATTGATTATTTGTACCACCTGTAAGTATTTGCAAATAAATGGAATTGAATTGAATTGAGGAGATACTTAGCCTTCGCCATACCTAATGTAAAGTAAGGATAAGGTTGAGGGTGCTGTTGTGCTTCTCCCGGAATCCTCAACTACTGAAGAACTGGCTATCTTATCTCCAACTGCCAGAGTACAACATGCTGAAATCACAACTGTATTTGCAATTTTAAAAACCAACCAATCTAAATTAGGCTCGCCTGCGTGGTGTCTCATGGCCGATTCACCTTTTCCATCTATTGGAAGACCAGTGCCCCAGCAGTGGGGACAACAAAATTGGCTGATGCCTCTCGAACTGCAACTATTATACTCTGCCAACTCCGCGATTTATAGCATGAATGTTTTATAGGTGTGTAAGACCCTCTTCCGGAATTCTTGACTACTGAGGAACTGCAGCCCTATTGCGCATGTGTCTTCTTTTTCTTATATTTAATGGCGGTTCCCTTTTGGATTTCGCCAGTATCCAGTTTTTATTAAATAATAATTATAGAAATTGTACGGTAGATTGTGTGAAAATGGAGTCTCACAACACGTGTTATTACGAAAAGAACTCGGGTGAAACTCCCCGCGCAAGTGTCGTCGGCATCGACAGCGACTTCATTTGACAGATGGATGTGACATATTGCTCTTAGTCTTTGGTAAGTTTCATTTGTGTCAAAAAGAAGCAGCAATATTTTTTCACCCGGCAAATTCTCTATAAACCCTGACTCTTTCACTACGGGACGTTGGCGGAATTTCTGTGGAAAACGGAAGAAGCCAAAACTATACAATAAAAAAAACAGCAATGTGTCACATCCATCTGTAAAATGAAGCCGATTTCAATGCCGACGATGATCCAACGCCACTTGCGCGGTACTGTCCCTGGCTATCTTATCTCTGACTGCCCAAACACAACAATGCTGAAAACATTTCGGATACTTACCGCCGGTTGCACCAAGTTTTTTTTACGTTATACTTTTTATTTTACTTGGTTTATGGTTTAAAAATGTATGGGATTTGACAGTTTTGACAAACAAATTTCAGTTACTTCAAAAAGGAATTCGTAAAATATTTTTTTCGTGCAACCGGCGCCGGCCGTCGGTTAGAGTTAGATCTTTACAGCTACAAACTTTAAAGCTCACTCCTCTCATCGAATGGTTAAATCCCGTCACTCATCAGTATACCGTGTTGGTTCAGTAACAAATTGTTTGTGTAGTAGCTGGGCGTTAATTGATCGCAGCGAAGTCCCGGGCTTGGACGCTGAGCAGCTGCCTGGTCCGTCGGAATACTGCTTATATTTAGATTAGTAGGGTGTTCATGATTTGAGTTTTTTTGTGGAAAACTTAGGAAAAAGGCCTGTGAACAAAAAGCTTATTTCGAATTTAGATAGTTAGAGCACAGCGTAAGAACTAAGGGAAATATATAGACTGTGGTTATAGTCTAACCTATCTAAATTCGAAATGAGCTTTTACAATAAGATTAGACAACACAATTAGTCTAATCGTTAGACTAATTGTGTTGTCTAATCTAATTGTTATTAATCGGTTTAAACAAAATACTATCGATGTTAGTGCATAACTTCGACATTAATGGACGCATTTTGATTTGAGATTTTTTTTGTTTGAATGAGTTTTCTTGCGGGTGGGCTGTAGGTCCCATTCCCATAGAAAGTTTATACAAATTAATCGGTTCGGCGGTAACTATGGTTTAGTAATCAAAATAATTGAATTTTTAGGTAAGCATTGCACAAGGTTGACGGAATAACTATGTGCATTTGAGCACAAATTCTGGCACTTATCTCAAACTATATTATATATTAATTAAACATGAATGTGATGAAAGTCGATTTCTTTATGTTGATAGAGTTAATATCAAGGCAGGCTATTCAAAAGATTTATTTTTCTTGTCGGGCTTTTCAAATTATATATTTGTGACAGTACTTTATTAGTCTAGCTAGTGTCCTCTTATCGTGTGGTCACCCTCCGCGGTAAAACCGGGAATACTGACCGTTTGATGTGCGCCGGCGCGGCGGGTCGGCGTCGCGTCGTAAACGTGCATGTGTTTATGTTTGTACACGCCGCGAAGGAGCAGGGTTGTCATGTCACTAAGTAGTAATTTCTTTATGAACATCGGGGTAACACTTAGCTTTCATCATACGGTATCCGCTTTGCTGAGACCAGTCATAAATATATGATTTAAAAAAACAAAAATGTTAGCATTTTCCCGGGTCCCTGGTTTGATCTCCGGACAAGACAAATATTTGTGTGCATGAACATGTCTATTTGTCTTGGTCTGGGAGTTTACTATGTATATTATGTATGTATTTACAAAAACAGTATATAAGTATGTTTATGCGGTATTTAGTAACCATAACACAAGTTCTTTATGAAACTTAACGTGGGCTATATTGGTGTGTTTGTATGCAATTATTTATTATTTATTTATATTACCGTTTTTGCGTATTTGCCGCCGTGTAGTCGCAAGATAACTGATGTTTTTTAGAATATAATATAATATTTTATGATTTATAAATCTTGCGCTTTCAATGATATTTTTATTATAATATTTTTTTTTATAGGAAAAATCGACATGGCTCACAAGTTAAGAAAAAGAAGAAGAGAACAAATTGAAGTCAAAATGAAAGCCAAGTCGATGAATAATAAAATAATATAAGATTATGGAGCAAAATTAAATACTATAAATGTTAAACTATAGATGTTTAATATGTATATTATGTATGTATTTACAAAAAAAAAAAGTATATAAGTATGTTTATCCGTTATCTAGTATCCATAACACAAGTTCTTCATGATACTTAACGTGGGCTAGATAATTGGTGTGATTGTATGGAAATATTTATTTATTTATTATTTATTATAAATGCAATGTGCCAGCCAGATTTTACTAAGATTAATCAAGAGATCAGTTTACATACTTACAACAAACCCTTACTAGTCATAGTGACTGTTGCCAACTCTTTGTGGTGCCCTTCGTGAAGTCTATACTAAGTTCAAGGTTTGAGAATACCTCTAAAATACTATAGTTTTGTACATATATTTGTTTTTCATTGTGCCGTGTGGTGACGGCCTAAGAATACAAGTGTCACCACTCCCTTACATGCCTGGGATGTCGTAAGAGTCGACTAAGAGGCTCGACGCATTGAACACCTGTGCGAGAGAAGGAAAACTTGACACAAACCCTCAACCAACCCATCTGGCCAGCGTGGTAGCAGTAGGCTAATATCCTACTATGATCGCCACAATAGGCGTGAGCTAGGAGAGGCCTATGTCCAGCAGTGGACGTCCACAGGTTGATGATGTATGTATGTATGTATGATGTTGTTTTTCAGTACATTCGTTTTATAATTAACTAGCTGCCGCCCGCGGTTTTACCTGCGTGGTTCCCGTTACAGTGGGATTATCAGGATAAAAAGTAATTTTTCATTAAAATCTAACATCCAAATTTTTACATTTATAATATTATAAGGATTGAGCGAACGGAAATGTTAATTGACTGAACTTATACGGACTGTAGTCATGATTTTGTTCGGGTTTTTGTATGTATATGGGAGTTAATCACAGACATTTTAGATCTATGTCTGTGGAGTCAATAGTATTTACATTTGCTTTGCTGATTCGGAAGTCCGTAACACAAGAGCTGATACTTATATCGGAATCGGGTGCGATTGCGTAAGGTAATCGTTTTCATTTAAAAAAACCACTGTCAAATTTTGACATTCCATATCGTATCCGATCGGCCGCTATTTTTATGGAATGTCATACAATAAGAACTGAAAGGAATACGATCGCTTTAACGCAATCTTCTATCTGATCAATATTAATGACGTCTGACATTTATATATTAATTTAAATATTTTTATAAAAAATTTGTACACTGATTAAAAATATTTGACCACTCAAAAAGCAAAAAACTTGTATTCTCCATCGATCTCCTTAATCATAATTTAAAATTAATTAAACAAAAAATGAGTCATGGTTACTTTAATAAATAAAATTTCATAATAATAATAATAATTAGTTGCTTACTTGGGACAGCCCTACCACAAACCATAAAAGAATTTGTCCTACTATCACGTTTTATCTATAAAATACAAATATTAATATATTTTCTAAGCCCTAGATCGTCATGTCGTTATCTTTAAGGGCACATAATGAAAGCATCTGCCCGAGCCATAATAGATATTGGATCCCTATAAAGTTAGAAAACTTTTTTTTTATGAATGACGGGGAGACCCTTAAGCCTTCATCATACCTGATGGAATTGATAAGGAAGATGGAAGCGAGTCTCTCCCGGAATCCTCAGCCACTGAGGAACTCGCTATCTTATCTCGAACTGCCAGAACACAACTATGCTGAAAAATTTGTGGCGTCAGGCTTAGATAAGATGGTGGTAGCTAGCCAGGCGGTCTTACAACAAGTCCTACCACCAACCAAACCGAATACAATATGTATTCCCGCTGGGAATCGAACCCAAGACCGCTGGGTCTGATACCGGTGGTTGTATCACTAGACCACAGAGGCGGTTAAAGTTTCTCGTAAAAAGATGAACTTATAGTTAGGCCGATTACTCAAACGCTCTTCCAGTCACCAAGTAATCATAGTACCTCTCTAGAGGTGCTGGAACGTTCGGAAAAACAAAAAAAAATACACTAAAGAAAGTATTCTTAGACCAAATAATGTGATAGTTAATAAATCGCTATCGTTATCTAACGACTAATCTGTCACATAGATTCTTTTGTTTCTTGGGCAGCTATATAATAAAGTGAACTCGATCCTCTCCTTGTACTCGCTTAACAGAAGGGCTTGCAAAATAATAGTGACCTCATGGTTATTACAGCTAAACTTTGACGAAACTGAAAATCTATTGTTAACTATGGCATAACTGCACCCATGCAAACATACGCGCACAGATTCACAAACGTATACATACTCGCTCGCGCACGTTCTGTGTATACACCTTGTATAAAATGGCTCGAGGATGTGGGAGCCTGATGACCTGTAACACAGGTATATAGGTACCTTACTCGGGCATCAGTCTCACACAAACTGTTATTTTAACATCATGTTCCTATAAAATTAGATTTTGTTACTTTGGGATGAGAAAATTAAAGCCTTATTTATTTAAAAAAAAAAACGAGTAGTAAATCCACAGACCTATATCTCGATATAGGTCTGTGAGTAAATAGTTATTTTCTTTTTTATTATCCTCGCCGATGACACATACAGAATTAAACTAAGGTAATTGTTTTTTTTTCAGATGTTGGCCATCATTCTGCCCACAGGATCCGGTCCCACAAGAGCAGTAGAAGGCATCGGGCTGCAAACGGTAACTATAGTAGTTAACTTTAACCGTCAATCCTCTTGGTGTTGTTGGGACACTTGTCCACTGCGACGTCAACGCTATGCCTACTCCTCATATCCTATGAAATTGCCGATTTTTTCTTACACTTCTAGAGAACCTCACTACTTCTAGACTAGCTTGATTTTATATTAAATTAAGATCACGACGGTCAAGAATCAGTAATTATAAGATTATTATTTTGCACGATAAAAAATACCTCGAAAAGTTTTTGTTAGTAATTTTTTTGTTAGCAAAAATGGCCACTTTATTTAATTTAATTTATTAGATACTCATAATTTTTAAAATAAAAATATAGCATTAGATTAAATAAATTTGCAAATTAGAAAAATTTGCTTAGTTTTCATGCAAAGTTTGTAAATGAAAAATTGCGACATTAGCAAAACGAACTTTCTTTGATATTTTTCAAACAAATCTGCAATTTCATAGGTAAAGATCTAAAATGAATCTTACTAGAACGCTGGTCCACTGCGTCGTCTGTAAGCTTTAACGACTAAATAAATAACATAAATAATAATAAACGAATAAATAAATAAACGACGTAAGCAGTAGAAAAGCGTCCTATGCCCTGCGCAGCAGTGGAGCCTTTTTTTATTAATGCAACTCGCAGCCGACCACGGTTTCACCCGCGTGGTTCCCGTTCCCGTGAAAATATCGGGATATAAAGTAGACTATGTTTTAACCCAGGCTATCTTGTATATGTGTGCCAAATTTCATCCAAATCGGTTCGGTAGTTTTTTCGTGAAACAGTAACAAACATCCAAACATCCTCACAATTTTTCGCATTTATAATATTAGTAAGATAGCATAATAAGTAGGAAGGATAGGATAATAATAATAAATAATTATTTCCATACAATCACACCAATTATCTAGCCCACATTAAGTATCATGAAGAACTTGTGTTATGGATACTAGATAAAGAATACACATGCTTATATTTTTTTTTGTAAAAACAAAATAAACATATTAAGGCGATACTCGAAAAAAATATGCAGAAGCGAGATAGCAATGAGAAAACGACGCGCACGGGAGCGAGACCGATTTTGCAGATTAGGCAAAAAAAACACAAAATCAGCTCGTATTAAAAAACTACTAAGATTTTAAAAAAATGCTTCTATACGATCCTAAATATTATTGGTGTCCACTTATTAAACCAATTTCCAATAGTGTAAGTAACCCCATTTAAGAATAATCTTGAATTTTCGTAATTTTTAGAGGTCTTTTCGAATAGAAAAAGTGTCGAGGCAAAATCATAAAATCGTGTTTTTGAAACTATACGTATCTAGATAAAGGTATGAAGAAATATATATGTTATTACCAGATTTGTAACAACTGTAACCGTGCTATAGTTTTATATCAAAAAGTCCATACTTTTTCCAAGTAGCGCCTTAAACACCCAGACCAAGGCAAATATACATGTTCATGCACACAAATATCTGTCTTGTCCGGGGATCGAACCCGGGACCTCTGGCGCAGAAGGCGGCGTTAGTACCCCTGCGCCAAACAGGTCGTCAGGATAGGTTAGTAACATTCTCCGATAGCCGCACTCAAGACGATCAAGTCAAATATATAAGCTAATAGCCGGTTTCACCACCGACTGATAGCTTATCTGGCAGATAATTAAATTAGATATATTTTTCATATTACAATTGTCAAGTTATATGTCAGTGTTAAAACCGGCCCTAAATATCTTGATATCTTTTCAAGATATGGAAACCTGCAAAAATTCCACACGAGGCGGTCGCGGCCACAGGTGATATCCACTAATAACAATCCGTGGTAATGGCAACCCTCTAATAAAATTTAACTCTGGCAACACTTGCGGTTAGCTGTTTACTATTCGAAAGGGTTTATGACGTTGTGGTTTTATTGTTGTGGTCTCTATCATGGGACCACTACAAGTAAATTTATAATTAAATTTCGTCGGGGTATATTGAACAAAAAATGCTTGTCTAAGATATTTTGAATGAATAGAAGATAGAATTTGGGCTTTTTAGGCATATACGAGTTCAGTAGGCTTATTACGAGTTTAGCAAACTCGACGTTACAGTAAACGTTAATGTAAAAAGTAGCTCTGTCTCTTTCATATTTAGCGACTGTTTTACCGACATGAGCAGTGTATCCGATAGTCTACGCTCACGAGTCCTGTAAATGTCATGTTAAGCAAACTCGTAATAGGGGTACGTAGGCACAGCATTATTATCGTCTCGGCGTACATCTCTTAAATTGGTTTTTACTTTACAAATACTGGAAGCGCCATCTAGTATTTTAAAGCGATACTAATAAGCTTTCTCTACTCACCAACAGATGGCAAACTACGCTTCGAACCAGAGCCGTACAGCAGGAAAATGGAACTAAACAGCTCCGGAAAAATTCACTGCAAAGTAGCTGGTGGTGTGTCTCCTACTGTACAGTGGTATTTGGTGAGTTAAATTGTTGGTAATATTCGTGTAAGTGAGGTGTGCTTTACGCAGATTATAGCGGCGAAGTGGCTCCCCACGTTCAATAATTGCAATATCATAACGTTATCATTTAATAACACGTACACTGACAGTAAACGGCTATAGACGTTATAACCACGGACCTGAAAACAAAAATTGTAGGACCTTGCATGCTTCACATCTTATTAGTCTGTTACGTCCGGCTTTTTTTCTGGTCCGTGGTTTTAACAATAAAACATCTATTGTGTCTCGTTCACTGTCAGCGAAAGTGAAACTTTTTCATTACAAAATTTGAAAGAAAGAAAGAAAGAAAAAACATTTATTGGCACACACACACACACACTATAGAATAAAAAATTAAAATAAAAAATCTTAAAATCAAACCTTACAAACAATAACTTAAGGAATATGCAGATGTGGGGCCAATAAATATCCTGGCTCAGCATTTTGCTTCTGTGCCATTCTCAGATGGGAGGAATGAAACACAGAAGCGCTGTTATTCTGCCAAAAAAAATTTGCTTAATATATCTAATTCATTATTAAAAAATACCGAAAGGACTGACCAGCTGAGCTCGGGTTGTGACGTAGTCACAATGCATTTTTTTCCTTTTGGCACACTCTATGTGAAGAAAATAATATAAATAAATACTTTATTTTTTGTTAACTATGTTTCCGTTTTTATTTTCACCCGCGACGGTACGTAGACGTTATATACGTTTGGGGTGAGAGGTTGTTTGTTTGTGCAAACCAATGTTACCATTTATCTCTAAAACTACTAGTCCGATTTTAATGTGGTTTTCAGTGATGGGTTTGATTGGTGCATGTTCTTAGATAGGCGTTACGGTGACAACTCACCAGGGAGCGCTGCTGTAAACATTTGTTGGTGCACCAATGTTGCCATTTATCTCCAAAACTACTAATCCTATTTTGATGCGGTTTTTAGTGATAGGTTCGGGTGTGATAGTGACAACTCACCAGGGGCTGCAGTAAACATTTGTTTGTGCAAAACCAAAACTAATAGTCTAATTTTGATTAGGTTTTCGGTAATGGGTTTTATGTAGTACAATGAACATAATACCTATGCTCTCTAAAATGTTTAAGAAAAAAAAGCAAAAATTTTTATTTTTTTAAACCCACGACGGTTAAAACAATCGACAAATGAGAAAATAATTGAAAAACCCCCGACTTAATTATCCGGCGGGGGCTGCCATTACCACTTTAAATTTCAACATAAATATCAATAAGTAAAGCAATAAAATTTCTCCAACTATTCACGGTACTAACTGCAAAACTAGTTCATTTATTATTTTATACTTTTCAATTACGTTTTTACCGTCGTGGGGTTTTTTTTTAAATTAAATTTGCTTTTTATAGTAAAAGAATAGTTAACAAACGTTACATACACTAAGTAAAAAGATCTTAATAAGCAACAACTTTTTTTATGGATTCGTAAACTAAATTGATCAGTCAATTTACGTCGTTAGTGTCAACCGTTGACTCTACAATTTCCCGTTATTATTTCAGAATGAGGAAGACCCTCTCCCAGAAGGTATTACTTCCACCAACGGAACTTTGGCAGTGGTGGAGACGGCCCGTCGGCATGCTGGCACTTACACTTGTAAAGCTGTTGATGGGAATAACACTATCACTGCTAAAATCAACCTGGATGTAGTTGGTGAGTAATTTTTTATGAAGGAGAGAGCAGAGCATATAGATAAAGCTGAAGATGTAAGAGCGCTTCTCCCGGAATTCTCACACACTGAGGAACTGGCTACCTTATCTCTCTGACTGCTGAGAGTGAAGCCTGAAGTCTATGCTTTAGCAAATACTGTAGAAACCGTAGGCAGGCCCCCCGATAAGGGGGATCGACGATCTGGTGCGTGTTCGCGGGAAGCCCCTGGATGCGGGTAGCCTGCGACCGATCGTCGTGGAGCTCCTTGGGTGAGGCCTATGCCCAGATTGGGTGTCGTCTGGCTGAGATGATAGAGATAGAAACTTTACCTAGTTAAGTAAACCGGCAAATATCTAGATCTATGCGCAGTAGCTAGTGTTTGTAGTTACTGCGTAATCTTTTGTCTCACCAAAGGTCGCATAGGTCAAATTATTTGCCAGGTATCATACCTACTCAGTATTGACTTAGTGTTAAAGAGGATGCCAAGAAGTAACTTACTTTAACTCAATGAATTCAAATTCTGTCAAAATGAATGACATATCAAACTTTTCGCAACTTCGGGTTCCTTCCATACAAAACTTATTCGAAATGTTGAATTCTATAAATCATTTTGAGGTATTTGTAAACATGTACCATTCATATTTATTTCTACCTCTCCTCGAGTGTGTCCAAGGAGTAACTTACTATAACTTATTTTAACTCTGTTAATATGTCTAAACATCTATTTTCTTAATAGTGACTTCGGGTTCGTTCCACACAAAACGTTGAAATGATGAATTGTATAAATGGTTTTAAAGTATTTGTAAACATGTAATAACATACGTATTTATTCCTACCAGTGTCTCCTCGGGTCTTAGAGCCAACCCCGGGTGAGCAAATGCACGCGCGCGTAGGTTCATCGGTGGCTCTGAACTGCCGCGCGACCGGTGACCCGCTGCCCACCACGCAGTGGGACCGCAACAGGACGATGCTGAAGTTACAACGTAAGTGCTCAGTGGATACAGGATTCAGAAATTTGGATAACTCTATCCAGTTTCAGTTTTAGGGTTGGACCACATCTGTCAGCACGCTAGCGCCTTTTTCCGTCAGTCTATCCTTTTCTGTCGCTCAGAGGGCCTAGTGTGAGTTTGAAAATGTTCACACGTTACCATCGCGTCAGAGTTAAATTTTGACAGACAGCCTTAATACAATGAGATTAAGGTTGAGACTTAAACTCTATTCGCAACGGCGGAAGCGAGTAAAGTGAGAAAACTCACACTAAGCACTCAGAACCGTCTCTAGTCAGAGCAAAAAAGACTGACGGAACGCTATCGCACCGCCGATGCTGCTGCATGTTGAAGCGTTCCGTTAGCCGTTCTCGCTCTGACTTGACGGTTCTGTGCGACAGAAAAGGATAGGCTGACGGAAAAAGGCGCTAGCGTGCTAATATATGTAGTCCAACCCTTACCAGTTCTCTGATTCTGTTCGGCAACAATTTCGGATTTAAATTCTGTGTTTTGTCTTTGTCTACCTATTCTGACATGACGATACAGTGACTTGACAATTTATACATTCTGTTCTCGGGAATGTTTCCGCATGTTTGTGAATAGGGGACAGTTCGTACATTTTTATACACAAGTAAACAGTACCCTTAGTACTAGTTGACGTTAACTATCGACGTTATCGAAAACTAGCGAATGCATTACAATATACACATCTATTTTTAAACAGTGTCAATTTTTTTTAAATTCGACTCAGAATTGTAACTGACCAACTTTCTCCTAGAAACATGGATCGAAATACGAGAACAATTTTTGGACTTTACATACTAAATCGATCATGTGATCAGTCTGATTTGCATGAAGAGTCGAATATTTTTTTTCATATTTTGAGCCGAGTTTGTAAGAGAAAGTTCTTTACTTACCGATTCTTAGACGAACTTAAACATTTTAGATACAGTTTAATAATAACCCTGTTTTGCCAAATTCGTGTTAAGGGTAATATTCGAAGAGTTCTTAGTGAAACCGAATATTCATAACGCCTTATGATGACTTTTTTAGGGTTTCGTAGCCTAATGGCAAAAAACGAATTCCTTATAGATTCGTCATGTCCGATGTATGTCACAGGCACTTTATTTATTTTAGATGACGGAGTCGATGTTGAGGATGGCGCGAATGCGTCTTCAGCAAGGTATGATTTTAAATTGCTATAATATGCAACAACTACCACGGAAATTACTGTTATGATTTTTAATAAAAAAAAAGAAATAAAAGAAAACCACTAACTATAATTTCGAGACCAATTTGCTTTTAAACCGACTTCAAAAAAGAAGGAGGTTATCAATTCGTCGCGTATATATATTTTTTATGTATTTTCACCGATTACTCGAGAACGCGAGAACCGATCGAAATGTTTCAAAAGTTATAACATCAGGTTTGTTCCCAAGTTGGTCTCATTTTTTATTTTTTATGCAATGGACTTCACGAAAAGAAGGTTCTCAATTTGTCGCGAATATTTTTAATACCTAAAAAACATAAATTCTATTGTGTCCTGAGGGCCTACCATGAGATTTTCTTATATATATTTTGTATGAGAATCTGTAGTTCTGCTACTGCCCACTAGAGGCGCTGTACAGATGCGTATATTTCGCTGTTTATTAGCCGCGAAAATGTTAAATACCCCCTGTACCTATTGCACCACTGACTTGCACCACCAATGGTGCAAATGAGACTAATAACATTTACTTTACTACGTTTTACATTACATAATTTAAAATATCCTTAGCCTTATCAATACTTAACATACGTGGGCCTACCATAAGTTTTCTTTCCGTTTGCTGTACACTAAACGGGAGACATTTTGTATGAGAATCTGTAGTTCTGCTACTGCCCACTAGAGGCGCTATACAGATTCGCATACAAAATGGCTCCCGTTTACTGTACTGTAAACGGAAAGAAAAACTCATGGTAGGCCCACAGGTATGATGAAGGCTAAGAGTCTCTCAGTCGTTCATAAAAAAAAGCAATCCCCTATATACCAAACCATACAGTGTAAAGCACAAATGATATAGCATGGTGTAAACTCAGCAGATTATTCGGCGTCTCAAAGTTTTCATAAACTTTTCTCCTGTAGGATTAATTTCCTAAGATATCAGAACTAAACTCCTTAATTTTCTGCAGGGTTCTACTCCTGAACAACGGGACTCTTCTAATAAGGAACGCAACAGAACAAGATTCCGACCGCTACGGCTGCATCGCTGGCAACGCCGCTGGTCTGGCTCGCAATGAACTTGTACTAATGGTTCATCCTGGTACGTATAACTAAAAAACTACAGTCGGATTTTTTTATTCAGTTGAGTAATTTGACAGGTGCCAATGTCATTTTGTAAAAATAATGCTGCCTTAAAATGTGGCTTTAAATGATATTATAGCCACAATTAAGTGAGTTCAATGGATGAATAAGTATGTGTCAATAAACATTCACATGTTTGAACATGCTTTTCAAGTTTTGTCTTTACTTTAAGACACCAAGTTACTTAAGTTAAATTGATCTTCATACTTCAGACTATCGATTGGTACCATAAAAGTACAGGATGTAATTTTTCTCATTTAAGCCGGTTCGATTCCCGGTACAGGTAAGTGATTTATCAAAAATCTTTGGATGCAGTTAAACTTATTTCTAAAAATAAAGGAATGTTTCCTTTGAGTAAAATTTGTTGCTTACATCAATAATTGGTGTACTTTTCCTCCAGCTACAGTCTTTTTTCCATCCTGTATACGATTACTATGATACTACGGAAGTACGAAATAATGTATATGGAAAGAGCTTAATTTCTCATATAAAAAAAATTATACTAATTGGAAAAACTATAGTCTTTTTCGACTAGGATGATTCCGGTGATGTTTCAAGTTTGACAGTTTTAAGGATGTCCCATGAAATCTTATCGACTTATCTATCAATTTTTTCTAAGATACAATGTACTTTTGGAAAAATTTTAACATATTTTACTAATTTTCGGGCCACGTGGAATCCGGTTATATGGCTTAACTTATATTATCCCACGTAAACACAATATAGGGTAAAAAAATGTATGTGCTTATTTATATGGTAAAATAAAACAATAAGCTGTTAGGGCTATGCCACACTGGCGGATTGCAAGCGTTTCCAAAGCGGAGCGGCCACGCAGCGAACACGTTGCGGACTCGCAACGATATTGCCGCGGAGAGAAGCATGGACCTCATTTTTTACACTCATATACCGAAGCCCCCGCTCCCGCGCTACTTTAGTTATTACAAAGTAACGACTGTGAGCGGACGTAGCGTCATGGCTTCTGTTACTGAGTGTATCCTACGCCGCTCACTCGAGGCGGAAACGTTGCGAAACCGCGACGCATACGTTGCGCGTCCGCAACGTGTTCGGCGCGCGCGCGCGGCGTGTTCGTTGCGTGGCCGCTCCGCTTTGGAAACGCTTGCAATCCGCCAGTGTGGCAGCTCACAATGTTAATGTCAGCAGAAACATTTAATTTGTAGCATCGAAAAACTCGCTGAATTTTGTTATAGTTTAAAGGACATGTTCATTTTTGGGCCCTTATTTTCCTACAGTTTTGACGTACTGGGTAGTACTTTTGCATTATAATAAAATAATACCTTCAAAGTCACACGAATTGACATAAGTCATATGTCACTGTCTGTGCCTCGACCAATGAAATAGTGGGATTAAGCGTTCTGACCGTTCACGTCACTCCGTGTGACAAATGAGAAACGAAGTTGCCAAAGTAGAAAAAGTGTTGGGTTGCTGTTTTATTAACTTTAATTATCTGACTTTTTTATTGACAATAAAATGATTCAGCCCTTTTTTTAAAATATATTTATACATGGAAAGATTCCTTATTTTGTGCTCTTTGCACATAATATAATTACATCACTGTAGGAATCAGGGAGCCTAGACTCCATACAAATATGGAACATCTTTTACGGATAAGTCATCCCGTGACCACGGTAGCTGTAAAGGTGCCGAAACGTCGCGAAAATCAAAAAACCCCCTAAAAACCTAAAAATACGGACAATTACAACTTAGTTCGTGTAAATATAGCGCGTTTGATATCCGTAAAAGTTGTTTTATATCAATGAACAGTGCGCGCCAAAACATAAGATGTACGTATGGAACATCTCTTTTAAAGTTTCTTCTTTTTCACTGTTATCGACTAATCGGCAGAAACATCGGTAGTTGTCGACAGGGCTTGTAACCTGTTTGAAAAAAAGCGGGTAATTGTGTTTTTACAAAAACCGCTTTCGACGTATTCGGAATGAGAGCGCTTCTAAAACCTAAATAAACCGGTTTAATCCAAACTACGAAATGTACCTACTACAGGCGAGGCGATCAGGCTAATAGCGACCTTCCGTATGTAGACATAAGCTCGCTAGTCGATTTACCACTCGCGCGCTCGCGTTGGGAGAGCGTATTTCAGGCTACTAGCGAGCTTATGTCTACGTGCCGAAGGTCGCTTTTCGCTTTGCCACTCACGCCCTCGCGTTGTCCCGTTGTGCTTAGGTAAAACTAGACAACTAAGCGCGTCCTACGCACGTGTACTCACTGGGGTCACTTGAGAAAAAAGTTTACCTGACCTTTGACCTTGATAAGGTCAATTTAAAAAAATAATTATATTTTTCCGGCCGTCTACATTTTTTTGTGCTTTTTGAAGCTATTCGTGAAGGCTGTAGGTGTCATACTCATGGCGCTGGAGGGAACCAGCAATTCCAGAGATTCATCTCTGGAATTGCTGGTAAAGAATAATCTACTAATAGTCTAATAATAGAATAATATTTATTGATTTATCACATTCATATTTTTTTTAATCACAAAGAAACATAAGTACCTAATTCAAATTACACGAATCGTACAAAAATGGCTTAGAAAACATTAGTTGACAAGATTTGTAAAAAAAAAAAATGCTAGTACTGTCAAATAATTTTTAACGCCATAAAAAAAATTATATATAAATACTATCTTAATCCGAATAACATCACAAGTACAGAAAAGAATCCTGTTATTGCAAATCATTTTGGTATTTATTTATTATCCCGCCTCTTAAGGTCCTCCACTGTAGGATTTTGCAAACCGATACTGGACCTATTTTGAAAACTCTTTCTTTTAGTTGATTTTAATTAATATATTTTATTTTATTAAGACATGGACATTTTTTTTGTATTCCATTATTTTTTTGTTGTAGAAGGTGAAATGCCATCAGAAGCGTCAGGAGTTGGCGGTAAAGCCGTGGTGGTGTCGATATCAGTGGCGGGAGCTTACATGGTGCTGGTGCTCGCGCTGATGCTATACTGCCGCCGGAGACGACTCAACACGAGACAGAGAGGTATGGATGATCAACAGGGCTGGCGGTAAAAGTGATGTATGTTTATTATTCAGCAGAGTTAGACTATTTCAAAAGTGGATATTTCGTTTTATCTACAACGGGGAAACGCGTACCGCCGCACAAATTATACGAATTCGTATAAAGTAACTGAAATTTGCGTGTCAAACTGTCAAATCCCATACATTTTTAAACCATAAACTCTGAAAATTAAAAGTTTAACGTAAAAAACTTACTGCAAAAAAAGTGGCAGTAAAAGACTATATCATACTTTATATAATGTAAGAGGTATAGATGGTCACCAGAATAATTGTTGAGAGGAGGCTGCGATTGTAGCAAAAGAAACTTTCGCAATGCTCGGTCTCAGGATAGGTGATCAAAAGTGTGTGATCTTGAGCTCATCCGTGCCTCAGAAGGCATGTTAAGTCGTTGGTCCTGGGTGTATTTGCACCAATTCTACTTAAATAAACTAAAATATATATTTATTTCGATATTGCATTTAAAGTATCACTTTCACATAATAATGTACTATAAACACATTATTATGTCCGTTAAAGTTAGTATATTACAAAGTTATGTATCAGATCATCACACTTGTGGGATGAACTGATACATAACTTTGCTAACTTGCACTTTAACGGTCAGAAAATGTTTGACAAGCTTTGACAACCTTATTGGTTAAAGTTAACTGGTCAACCAGACTATAATTGTTAATTCAGACATATATTTTTTTTATATACTTAGCCGAGAAAGAAGAGCTAGAAATGGGAGAAGGTCGCGAGAAGCTGGTGGAGGAAGAAGACAAGAAGCTGACCAACGGCGCGCCGCACAACGGCCGCCTTCTGCCGCACGAGAGGGACAGCGGTATGTGCTATCCTAGGCTTACTCCCTCCCTATATTATAATTAGGTATCTTTTTAAATAGCTGTGTAGTGTCGGCTTGGAATAGCACTACCCCCTCTCATCCCGTGCGTGTTGTAAAAGGCGACTAAGGGTCTCAGCCTTCAGGAGATGGGCAGCAGAGTCTTCTACAAACTTGGCCATACTGCGATCGCCAACCCGCCTGCCAGGCGTGGCGATTATGGCAAACCCCCCTTTTGGGAAGGCCTATACCCAGCAGTGGGTGTTATGTGGCTAAGATGACGACGACGATCTTTTTAAATGTATACGAGAGAGCATGAGAGAGCATTTGTACCTGACCTGAGTCATGGCAGTTTGTAATACAGTCAACGACAACCAGTTTGAAAATTTTCTACACACAATTCCGAACTCAACAGTTCGTTAAAATTGACATTTTACGTCTTCCGTCTTAAATTTTAACCGCCTCCGTGGTCTAGTGGTACAACCACCGGTATCAGACCCAGGGGTCCCGGGTTCGATTCCAAGCGGGGGTACATATTGTATTCGGTTTGGTTGGTGGTAGGACTTGTTGTAAGTCCGCCTGGCTAGCTACCACCATCTTATCTAAGTCTGACGCCATATCAACAATGTTTTCAGCATTGTTGTGTTCCGGCAGTTAAAGATAAGATAGCCAGTTCCTCAGTGATTGGGAATTCCGGGAGAGGCTCGCTTCCATCTTCAGCCTTATCAATACTTAACATCAGGTATGATGAAGGCTAAGAGTCTCCCCGTACTTCATAAAAATAAAAAAAAGTCGATTGGAGAAATTTAGCAGTATTGTGAAGCCGAATCTGCTGTTGACGAATAATAATTATTATTATTTTCACCACAACAATTAACACAGTAAATAGTGAATTCGCTGCGGCATGTGAAACTTGTTACGGTCACGTTACGGTCAGCTAACTAAATAATAAAAAACTGTGTTGCACGCCACAGTGTGTTTGTATTACTTCAAAACTTAACGTATCATTTTAAGTATTTCCCTTTTTCCGTTACCCTAGTATCCCCTAACACATGTCTTATAGACTAATTGGTTTGACGGTTAGAAATATTAAAATTAAAATGAATGTCAAAAGTCAGTAATTATGACTTATTATAAGTAATTAAACTAAAAATGTAAACTTATGATAAATTTTAAATAGAAAAATATTGGAAAAAACTAACTCTGCCACAAGTGAATTCTCAGATGGGACTCGAACCCACGACCTTTGGAAATCCGGTCCAATGCTCTAACCACTGAGCTACCGAGGCTTTTTTTTTTTTTCAATATTTTTTAATTTAAAATTTATCATAAGTATAAAAATAGCATTGAATAATGCAAAAATTCAAAAAGCATAAAAATTTCTACTTGAAATTAGTAAATAAACTAATTTACTTTTTTAGAATTCGATTTTAGCGTCAATCAAAATAGGATAAACGTCGAAAATCAGTAATAATTATTGACTTTCAATCTCGATCTCAACGCGACCCCGTCAAAAGTAACCGCCCCAGATATCTTTCAATGCATCATTGTCTAAAATGTCTGTTCTATTTCAGGAGCTGATAACTCTGAAGTGTCTGGTATATCAAGAGCTTCCAAAAAATCAGGCCAATACGACCACCTCGCTGTGCCAAGAAGTTTGTTGCTAGAACAAATAACATTAGGTAAGAATTTTATAGTTTGAGTTTTAGTTATTCTTCACGAAATTAGTATAAAACTGGGTTACGGACCAAAGAAGTTTTTTTAGGGTTCCGTACAAAAAATGCTAAAAAGGAACCCTAATGGTGCGACTCTGTCTCTCTGGCTTTCACAGCTAGGTATATAAAGAACTTCTTATGCTATCAACTTGAAATTTGAAATAGTTTTAGATGACGTTTGCCCAACTATTTTGCTAAAAATCTGAAATTATTCTATGTGATAGAAGTTGATGTAAAGATTACAGGAAAAATAAAACGATGTCTCTAAATAGCATACTTTGTCAGAAATCTTAAAAAGAAAGATTTTATACTTATTTACTTTTGGTAATCGGACCTCGACCTATGTAGATAGATGTATGGGTACAATTATATAATGGTACGGAACCCTCGGTGCGGGAACCCGACTCGCTTTTCACCGGTTTTTTAAATTAATTTACTAGCTGTATAAAAAAATAAACAGATTTATTGAGCCAGGAACACTCGTGAGCGTCCCCAAAACACCCTAACGAAGTTACATCACAATCGCGTTGAGGACAAACATACAAATATTGAGTTTTTTTTAAATATAGATTGAAAGTCAAAGTCATTGTCCCCGACGTATCAGTAAGTCGGGGGTTTTAAAATTATTTTATCTTTTTTCAATTGGGTTATCTATAACTGTCGTGGATTTAAAAAAAAAAAATTTGCTTTTTATTTAAAAACTCTTTAGAGAGCATAGATATTATTTACATTGTACTACATAAAACCCATTACTGAAAACCGCATCGTAATTGGATTTGTAGTTTTGGTTTTGCTTAAGCAAATGTTTACTGCAGCGCCCCATGGTGAGTTGTCACCGAAACATTCACTAATCAAACTCAAATCAGTTACTGAACACCGCATCATAAACGAAGAAGTAGTTTTGGAGATAAATGGCAAAATTAGTTGGTTTGTCCGAATATCAGTATTTTTGTAGGTATATTGCTAGGAGTCAGTATTTTTCCATATAATTTGGAGAAATAATAATGTTAAGAAATAGAAACTTATTTTAGAGGTTGTACAAATGTTTACTGCAGCGCCCCCTGATGAGTTGTCACCGTGATACCTATATAAGAATGGCATGCATTAATCAAACCCGAACGGAGAAATAATAATGTTAAGGAATAGAAACTTATTTTAGAGGTTGTACAAAAGTTTACTGCAGCGCCCCCTGGTGAGTTGTCACCGTGATACCTATCTAAGAATGGCATGCATTAATCAAACCCGAACCCATCACTGAAAACCGCATCAAAATCAGACTAGTAGTTTCTTAGTAGTAATTATCTCCAATTGAGATAATTGGCAACATTGGTATGCGCAAACAAACAAACATCCTCTCACCTCAAACGCATATACTGTCTGTACAGTTCGTGGGTAAAAATGGATACTATCAAGAATTAAAATAAATTGTTTTCAGAACTTAAGCAAACTTTAGCTTACTCTCAGCATTTTTTTACAATTATTATTTATTTTAGGTCGTGGCGAGTTCGGCGAGGTTACCCTAGCTAAGATAGACCTGTGCCAAGTGAAGAAGATTCGCAACAAAGACTACGCAGAGACTGAACCCAAGATCATTCACGTCTTGGTGAAGGCGTTGACGTCGAAAGATGAGGTAAGGCGGCTGAAAGCGCCGACTTCAAATGATACTCCAGAATAGAGATGGGCAAAGGACCCGATTTTGACCCGACTGCTGGGTTTAAAGCCAGTTAACGCCCATAGACCATTTTTTTAACTAAACAAAATCTTTAAAAATAAGAGATGTTTCGGCCTTTGAATATTTTTGTGTTTTGATTTAACAAGAAATTGTTTCCATAGCAACGTCACATTTGAAATATCAATAGAAACAAAAAAACTGTAAAAAGTTTATATAACACACAATGTGGGTTTTTATTGGGTTTAAATGCAGTGGTCGGGTTTAAACCCAGTCCTTTGCCCGTCTCTACTCCAGAATGACTTGACTTGGGTTGTTTATTCTATACTAATATTATAAAGCTGAAGAGTTTGTTTGTTCGAACGCGCTAATCTCAGGAATACTGGACCGATTTAGAAAATTCTTAGACCATTAGAAAGCTACATTCCTCCCGAGTGACATAGGCTATATTTTATCCCGATATTTCCACGGTAACGGGCACCACGAGGGTAAACCGCGAGGATCCGCTAGTTTAGATATAAAAAGTTAACAATTACTTTAAAAAGATCATGATAATAAATGTATCTGTTTGCGTCACTTAGGCAGTAGGCACACATACCTCCATCTTGTATTTACGTATTTTTTTTTATGAACGACGGGGAGACTGTCAGACCCAGAGCTCCCGCGTTCGATTCCCAGCGGAGGTACATATTGAATTCGGTTTAGTTGGTGGTTTGTAAGTCCGCCTGGCTGGCTACCACCATCTTATCTAAGTCTGACGCCATAACAACAATGTTTTCAGCATTGTTGTATTCCGGCAGTTAGAGATAAGATAGCCAGTTCCTCAGTGATTGAGGATTCCGGGAGAGGTTCGCTTCCATATTCAGCCTTATCAATACTTAACATCAGGTACGATGAAGACTAAGTCTCCCCGATGTTTATTAAAAAAAAATACAATAAAATTGTTCCAGATACAATTAGCCGAGTTCCGTAGACAGCTGGAGCTGTTCACACGCGTCCGACACGAGAATATCGCTCGTCTGATCGGATTGTGTAATGAGATGGAGCCGCACTGCATGCTGCTCGAACATACGGATTGGGTAAGTTTGTTTATTAAAAAAAAAAAAAAAACATTTATTTGCAAGAATATGGTGGTAGTGGTTGTTACAATTTAAAGATCTTTTAAATAAATGGTTACTTACACTAGATTATGAAGACACTGAGGCATTCTTAAATAAAATAAATTAATTGCAGATATATTATGTATAGGTGTGAGGTGGGAATTTAAATTTATATATACACGCACTCACACACACACACACACACACACACTCACGTACATACACACACATACACACTCACGTACATACACACACACATACACAAACACACACAGAACATATACACACACACAGGCGAAAGATCGGTTTTGGATTGTAGTAGTTGTAAGTAGTTTAAATCAAATTAGCTATCTTAATTTGGCTATGATTTTGTCTGTTTAATTTGTCTATCTTAAACTGTCTATCTGAATTTTTGTATGATTGTGTTTTTGAAGAGCGGGGCCTCCTGACACAGGCATTTCAGAATGCCTACTAGGTTGGTTCCAATCACTGTTCACAGCTTTGTAAATCCGATGGACTGTAATAAAGGATTTTTGATTTTGATTTTTTTGATTTACAATGGGTTCGTTGTCGTCGTCAAATGTACATATTCTCTCGTACAGCTGAAGACGTGCAAAATTAAATACTAATTATTGTTATATTTTGGTTAATTTTACATTATAGAATATATGAAATTCACTAATAGTATATATTGGTTATGAACATAGGTACTTTTATCCCGATATTCCCACGGGAACGGGAACCACGCGTGTGAAACCGCGAGCGGCCGCTACTATCCTAACTAATATTATAAATGCCACTTAGTTTGTTTGTTTGTTACTCTTTCACGCAAAAACTACTACACCGATTTGGATGAACTTTGGCACACGGAATATAGATCCCACGCCCACGGGAACGTTACCCCACACGGGTCTTCAAAGTCAAACAAAGTCCTCTTATTATATCCCAACTTTAAGCAATAGCCTATTTTATGTGATACTAGCTGCTGCCTCCGGTTTTACCCGCGTGGTTCCCGTTTTCTTGGGAATATCGGGATAAAAAGTATTCATACCGTCTTCTGTGTGCCAAAGTTCATTCAAATCAGTTCAGTAGTTTTTGCGTGAAAGATTAACAATCAAACAGTCTCTACCTCTATAATATTGGAGCAGATATTTATCTTCCATAAGAAAATAACTTTTTACATAAAAAAAATTACTAAACCAACCACTCTTCCTCCAGGGTGATCTCAAAAGTTTCCTAATAGCAACTCGTACCGAAGAAGAGAACTCGGAGTACACCGCCCGAGTGGGGGTTCCCCCCGCGCCCCCCTCTTCTAGGCGAGCCCCCCCTCTCGCGCCCCCCCACCGAGCGATACTAGCGACGCGATTGGCTTCCGCTGCGCAAAGACTTGCTTCACATCGACTGACGCATAGGTAAGTCCATATTGTGTACTAAATATTTGGGAAATACGTGTATTTCAGGGAGGGAAAAGAGAAAAATAAAAACGTATTATACTTAGAAAAAAATTTATATTTGAGGAGGGTCATAATCTATTGTAAAAGAATATGTTACTAAATAAAAAGTGAAGTAAACGTTATTTTGGTCAAGGGTAGATTTCACAGTTCTGACGAACAAATAGGTAAATATATTGTGGATTTATCCTACAATATTGTAATGCCCCCCTCTTCCCGACGCCCCCCCCCCCCCCCTCCCCCCACCCCACAGCGCGATATTAGAGACGCGATTGGCTGCCGCTGCGCAACGACTTGCTTCGCATCGATTGACACATAGGTAAGTAGATATTGAAGAAAATTCGTGTATAAAATACACGAAGAAGAAAGAACTTGAGATGTGAAAAAAAATCATTTTACGAAAAAGCCATAATAGACTTGGAAAAATGTGAAATTTGAGAAAATCTATCGTCAAAAAAAAATTATGTTAAAAATTAGTTTAGTCTAGGGCTGGCACGGACATGTTATGAAGATGTAAGAAGGAATGGTAAATCATATGAGCGTTGGTGATATATAAAAAAAAATAGTTTAAGTTTTTTTAAAATAAATAAATAAAAAAAGTAACTTAAGGTGAAACGATTTTCATACAAAAAACAGTCGAGATAATCTTGGTAGATTAACAGAATTAATACTTAAATATATGTGCAACTATTTATTCTCCGGTATTCATTTGCGCTTAATTAATAAACAAACATTGTTTCATTCAGAAATCACCTATAAATGAACACTAAATTATTGCAAAAATTACGACTGTGTATGTGACAAATGTCGTGTACGTATACAAAAATCGCGACGTTGCCATTCCATGCGGCTAAGACGCGCAACGCGCGAAGTTGCCGCTCTTACGTTTGTCTCGATTTAATAATTGTTTAAATTTCTCTTTACAAGATTTTTCAGCTGTGTTGCCGTTGCGTCCCAAAAGAGATGAGTTTCGTCAGTAATAATTTACTTTGGGATTATGATATAAAGTTGTGATTTGTAGGATTTATCTTGACTCCGATTTTAAAAAATGCTAAACACGACTTATATTTTGTTTTTTATGCGTAAATCTTTTTTCTCTCATCACTGTAAAAAAATAGAAAATAAGATTTTATAAAGGAAAAAAAAGAAACGAAAATTGTATCTGCTTCGTGCAAATAAAATTTACTTGTATTATGTAACGTACTTACTTAATATTTTTTATTTTTTTTATTTAGACAAATGTCATGTGGTCCCTTTTCAAATATTAAATTGTCCGCAATCACATCTACGTACTGACAACACCGTTCCGTATTTGTCATTTGTTTGTAGTGTTTTTTCATTGTGACTAGGGAATGGGTCCAGTAAAAATTTCACTGAAATGAAAATTAAATATAAACGAAATTTATGAAATCTTTCAAAACGGGTGGAAATATTTCAGTTTTGAGTGAAATTTATTTTCTGACTAGAAATGATTTATTTTACGTAAATCTTAATGATTTAACGATCTTAATGATTTATTTTATTTTTAATTTTAATTTTATTTTTAATTTAACGTATTAAATGTTCACTTAGCTATTCAAAACATCATAAGAATGATGATAGCATAGAGATAAACATAGACTAAGCCAAATACAAAACATGAATTTGACGTCACATATCACTTGACTATTGTTGTTTCGACTATGAATCAGGACATTTGCGCGAAAAGCTAATAACGCGAAAGACTCTTACACGAAAAGCCGTTTGCTCGAATAAACATTTGCGCGAATAGTGCACAAATGTAATTAAATTTGCCTCAATTATTGGTCAGTTAGCCTTCAAAAACATTTTCACCGTATAGCGCATGAATGAATGTTAGCGCTATCTCAGCACTTTTTTTCTAGATTGTACTTAACATTACATAATACATATTTAAGATACACAAGAGGTTAGCACTTTTTATTTTATAACCTCTCAGGCATCGGAAAACGAAACACAATAGATATTTAATTGTTTCCAACCCCGGTGTTCGCTGCGCTCTTTACGAATTAAGTATTTGTTAAATAATACAATTTCATTTTGAGGTAAGTACTTAATAGTAATTTTTTTTGGGGAAGTTTTGCTTACTTACATGTTTTATGTATTAATATTTTATAATATCAGTATATTTATAAATTAAAACACGAAATTAGTTTTATGCACATAAGTGCCTTTAAAGACTCAATGCTCAGAAACACGTGAAGTATCAAATTGATATTAATAAAGATTAAGGTGGAACGATTAAGTTACAAAAAGCTGAACGGTCGTTAGATGGCGCTACTTTCGATATTTAGTAGTTTTCATTTATTTGTTAATTGTTCTTTGTATCTTTTTAACTCAAAATACTATAAGCGCATTCTATAAATAAATATTGAATTTTCGAAACCAACATTTATCTTTTTGTAGTACATAAATCATCCAAATATCTCGAGAGAGTGTTTCTGTCTCCCAATTTTACTAATCACTCACACATGCATACCTTATTTCTGAGTTTCTTGTAGTAGAATATTTCGACCCAGTTGAAAATGATAAAGTAGCCCAGCGGTCTACGTACTCGGCTTAGATATCAAAGAGTTAGGGTTCGAAACTTCTGATGGTAGATTTTTTTTTATTATTTTTTTATTATTTATTTTATATTATTGTTTATTTAAATAACATCACAATATTAATTTTGATGTATAAATTGCAACAAATGCAATTGCAACTTTTTTAAATTGCACAAGTGACAAGAATGTAATTGATACTCTAAATTTTAAGATTTCTTAGTGTGTTTGCCCATTATAATATCTTTTTTTTAAACCACTGCTGAACAGATTTTGATTAAAATTGCAGTGTTTCCTCAATAAAAAAAAGTGGTGGTGGTTATTGGATCATCATGTTACCGTTTTCTATACTTCTATACTATATAATATTATAAAGAGGAAAGATTTGTATGTATGTATATAATTAATAAACTCAAAAACTACTGGACCGATTTCAAAAATTCTTTTAGAATGCTACACTATCCCTGATTAACATAAGCTATATTTTATCCCGATATTCCCACGGGAACGGGAACCACGCGAGTGAAATCGCGAGCGGCCGCTAGTATTTTTAACCGACTTCAAAAAAGGAGGAGGTTCTCAATTGGGTTGGTATATATATATTTTTTTTTATGTATGTACACCGATTACGCCGAGATTTCTAAACCGATTTTCATGATTCTTTTTTTGTTCGATGCAGAATAGATGCCAATTGGTCCCATAAAAATTTGGTTTCGTTTGACCCAGTACTTTTTATGTTATGAGCATTTTTATATATTTCATTTCATTGTTGACTTGGTTATAATATAAACGATAATTTTGTTTATTATGTACATGAAACCTTATCTAATCTAGAAAAACCCTGCCTATTACCTAATAGCCTATTACAGACACCAGGCTATCTACTATCTGTGTACCATACTTCATCCAAATCCGTTCAGTAGTTTCGGAGCCTATTCAATGCAAACAAACAAATTTTTCCTCTTTATAATATTAGTATAGATTAATACATAAAACATGTAAGTAAGCAAAAATGTCCCAAAAAAATATTACTATTAAGTACTTACCTCATAATGAAATTGTATTATTCAACAAATACTTAATTCGTAAAGCAGCGCAGCGAACACCGGGGTTGCAAATGATAAAATATCTATTGTGTTTCGTTTTCCGATGCCTGAGAGGTTATAAAATAAAAAATGCTAACCTCTTGTGTATCTTAAATATGTACTATGTAATGTTAAGTACAATCTAGATAAAAAGTACTGAGATCGCTCACATTCATTCATGCGCTGTACGGTGAAAATGGTTTTTGAAGGCTAACTGACCAATAATTGAGGCAAATTTAATTACCTTTGTTCATTCGAGCAAACGGCTTTTCGTGTAAGAGTCTTTCACGTTATTAGCTTTTCGCGCAAATGTCCTGATTCATAGTCGAAACATCAATAGTCAAGTGATATGTGACGTCAAATTCATGTTTTGTATTTGGTTTAGTCTATGTTTATCTCTATCCTATCATCATACTTATGATGTTTTAAAAGGCTAAGTAAAAATATCATAAGAATTAGTACTTGAATACTTAGATTGCTTTCTTAACTTTCTTAACGGTAAAATCAAAATTAAGTCTGTTATTATCATTTAATACGTTAAAATTGTAATATTAATAATAAAATAAATCATTAAGATCGTTAAATCATTAAGATGTACGTAAAATAAATCATTTCTAGTCAGAAAATAAATTTCACTCAAAACTGAAATATTTCAACCCGTTTTGAAAGATTTCATAAGTTTCGTTTATATTTCATTTTCATTTCACTGAAATTTTAGTCAGTAGTATTGACCATCCCTAGTCACAACTCACAACAACACAACGAAAAAACACTATAAACAAATGACAAATACGGATCGGTCGGTGTTGTCAGTACGTAGATGTGATTCCGGACAATTTAATACCTATTTGAAAAAATAAAATATTTAAATATTAAGTACGTTACATAATACAAGTAAATTTTATTTGCACAAAGCAGATAAAATTTTCTTTTCTTTTTTTTTGTTTATAAAATCTTATTTTCCATTTTTTGACAGTGATGGGAGAAAAAAAGTTTTACGCATAAAAAACAAAATGTAAAGTCGTGTTTAGCATTTTTTCAAAATCGGAGTCAGGATAAATCCTACAAATCACAACTTTATATCATAATCCCAAAGTAAATTATTACTGACGAAACTCATCTCTTTTGGGACGCAACGGCAACACAGCTGAAAAATCTAGTAAAGAGAAATTTAAACAATTATTAAATCGAGACAAACGTAAGAGCGGCAACGTCGCGCGTTGCGCGTCTTAGCCGCATGGAATGGCAACGTCGCGATTTTTGTATACGTACACGACATTTGTCACATACACACACGTAATATTTGCAAAAATTTTGTGTTCATTTATAGGTGATTTCTGAATGAAACAATGTTTGTTTATTAATTAAGCGCAAATGAATACCCGAAAAGAAATAGTTGCACATATATTTAAGTATTAATTCTGTTAATCTACCAAGATTATCTCGACTGTTTTTTGTATGAAAATCGTTCCACCTTAAAGTCTATGGTTCCCCCGAACTGTAAAAATCAAGCTTCTAAGTTTTTACATCACCATAATAAATTATCGCAGTAAATTAAAGCTTTAAAGGTAGAATTTAACAAGATTTACAAGATGTAAAATTTCACCACATAAGTAAACAAAAAGAGTAAGTATAAAAATGGCGTCTCGAGCTTGATTCCAAAACTATTATAATATAAAATGGAGATTGTAACTAACAAACAAGTAGACAAAATATGATCATTTGCGCAAATTTATATACGCGCCAATATACCGAAAGGAGCTAAATGTATTGATTTTAAATAAAACTAATATAATAGTATTGTAGTATTGTACTAGCGGATCCTCGCGGTTTTACACGCGTGGTACCTGTTCCCGTGGGAATATCGGGATAAAATATAGCCTATGTTAATCAGGGATAGTGTAGCATCCTAAAAGAATTTTTGAAATCAGTCCAGTAGTTTTTGAGTTTATTCATTACATACATACATACACATCTTTCCTCTTTATCACTACATAGTATAAAGTAAAGTCGCTTCCCGCTGTCTGTCCCTATGTATGCTTAGATCTTTAAAACTACGCAACGGATTTTGATGCGGTTTTTTTAATAGATAGAGTGATTCAAGAGGAAGGTAAAATAACCTTCAATATATAGTAGAGAAATACTGTAATTTTTAAGGTTTCTAATGTGATGTCGTAAATGATTACATTTTTTCCGCTTACATTGCAAACGCAGGCTGAATCCTACGAGATTTATCAATATAAGGTAATAAGTATTTGTACACCTTGAAAATGTCTACAGAAAACTCCGCGGTGGTTTATGTTTATCTCTTATGGATAACCCACAATAGCATAAGTCGTGTAGTCCACGCGGGCGAAGCCGCGGGCGGGAAGCTAGTAATATTATATAGTATAGAAGTATAGAAAACGGTAACATGATGATCCAACAACCACCACCACTTTTTTTTTGATTGAGGAAACACTGCAATTTTAATCAAAATCTGTTCAGCAGTGGTTTAAAAAAAAGATATTATAATGGGCAAACACACTAAGAAATCTTAAAATTTAGAGTATCAATTACATTCTTGTCACTTGTGCAATTTAAAAAAGTTGCAATTGCATTTGTTGCAATTTATACATCAAAATTAATATTGTGATGTTATTTAAATAAACAATAATATAAAATAAATAATAAAAAAAAATCTACCATCAGAAGTCTCGAACCTTAACTCTTTGATATCTAAGCCGAGTACGTAGACCGCTGGGCTACTTTATCATTTTCAGCTGGGTCGAAATATTCTACTACAAGAAACTCAGAAATAAGGTATGCATCTGTGAGTGATTAGTAAAATTGGGAGACAGAAACACTCTCTCGAGATATTTGGATGATTTATGTACTACAAAAAGATAAATGTTGGTTTCGAAAATTCAATATTTATTTATAGAATGCGCTAATAGTATTTTGAGTTAAAAAGATACAAAGAACAATTAACAAATAAATAAAAACTACTAAATAGCGAAAGTAGCGCCATCTAACGACCGTTCAGCTTTTTGTAACTTAATCGTTCCACCTTAAAGTAAACTTTTTAATGTAAATTTGCTATCATCATTAGGGTACATTCCCTCCCAACTACCGTTTTTATTTCCACCGTGTATTTTTTTTTTTAATTTTTTACCGCCATGGGCTTGTAAAAATCCCGTTTTTATTAGTCCTGCCCCCAAATTGTCTAATTTCAAAATCTTTTACAATCCCTTTCAAAGGAATTGTGATTGTGATAGTGATTTATGGAATTGTGTAACTCATAGTCCCAACCCTTTCGGAACGAATGATCTTTTAAATGACACTTCATTTGACACTTCTCCATACATTTAAAAGATATTTTCGTCTGTCACTTTGCTTAGACAGTTCAATTTCGTTCATTCAATACCTTTCAAAACGCGTCCCGATCACAATCCCTATCAAATGTCAAATAGTGACGGCCTGAAGTATGTAAATATCTTTCAAATGACGAATTTAAAGGGATTGTGGTAGATTTTAAAATTAGACAATTAGCCCTCCGGTTTTAATAATGGTGATAGTGACTAGTTATTTAGATATATTTTTAACCGACTTCAAAAAAAGGAGGAGGTTCTCAAGTCGACTGTATTTTTTTATTTTTTTATGTATGTTCCACCATAACTTCGCCAGTTGTTAACAAATTTTTTAAATTATTTTTTTATCTGGAAGAAAATGGTTTATGTGTGGTCCCATATAATTTTTACGAAGATCTGGCTAGTAGTTTTTTCATAATCCTGAAAAATATCAATCACCTTTTGGCAAGTAGTCGTATACCTAGATGACATCATTGTTGTGTATGGGCTGATTTTTAGTGTAAGTAACGGCACATAATGTAACAAAAAAATCTGAAATAAAAACATTTTATAGAAAAAAATCAAACCGACTTCAAAAAGTAAAAAATAAAACTTTTGGAGTCGGTGCTAGTTAGCTAAGGCCAAAAAAAATATAGTTAATAGAAGTGCAATGTAGAATGCTTTGGCTGGCACCGACTCCAAAAGTTTTATTTTTTACTTTTTGAAGTCGGTTTAATTTTTTTTTATAAAATGTTTTGTATGTATTGTAACAGAGACATAGCGGCTCGCAACTGCGTAATTACTTCGACGCTGACGCTCAAGCTGTCATTCCCAGCGCTGACCAGAGGCCCTCATTCCCACGAGTACTATAAACATCATGATCAGGTTAGTTGGCAGTTGATACAAAATAAATAAGAGTTTAGCCATAGGTACTTCATGGAGAGGTTCAGAAGCTCTATTTTTAGGGTTCCGTAGCCTAATGGCAAAAAACGGAACCCTTATAGATTCTTCATGTCTGTCTGTCCGACGTATGTCACAGCCACTTTATTTAAAAAGTATGAGGATTACACACTTGAAACTTGGTAGGTAGATCAATTCTGTAAACCGCTTTACGGTTTTTACACAAAATTAAAAATAATATATATTAAGGGGGGCCTCCTCATACATTGGAACTGAAACTGAAAATATTTTTTTTATCAAACCTATACGTGTGGGGTGTCTATAGATAGGTCTTTCAAAATTACACCGAGGTTCCTAATACAGTTTTTTTCTCAAAGTCAACCGTTTGAATAATATACACTTTCAAAGTTTGCCCTCTAACTATTAAAATAATAAAGGAAAAATCTAAAAAAAAATATACTGTAGATCTTAATAAAAACTTTCAACGAAAATTGGTTTGAACGAAATATATTTAGCAGTTTCAGCGCTATAGCACATTTCCCAATACCGCAAATATAACTTTGTCATTCATACAAACACTATGAAAAACAAAGTTATTTCTGCAGAATAAAATCGAAAAATTATAGTAGCATTTTGGGTAGGTGTATTATAATAATAAAATAATAATAGAAACTTTATTGCACACGATACAAAAATAAACACATACAGAGAAAATGACAAAAAAGAGGAACACACAATAGGCGGCCTTATGCTACATAACATCTCCAGACAACCTTGGGTGAGAGACGGAACCCTTCATGTGCGAGTTCGACTCGCACTTGGCCGATTTTTTTATATTTTCCGTACTTCCGTAAAGGCGTCCTTGCACGTATATACATATCTTCGCTTTTCGCCTGAAATACCGCCTCCCAAAGCGAGCGCTCGAGGGGCAAAGAAAAAAAGCAAATTCAGTTCAAATCAATTCAATATATTTATTGCGATAACTGTGTACAATTTTTTGCAGATAACATTACAGATTTGTAGGTAACAACAGTATACCCATAACAGGCATGCAATATTTACCATAGGTAGGTTTTATACATAACTTAAAACTAAAACAATATGAACAGTCCAGTCAGTGTTTAGATGTATAGTACTCATCTAAGGTGTAAAATACATTGTCATATATTGTCATACAAATACATACAAACTGTGTCTATACTTGCAAGGTCGTTATTCGCTTGATTGCCTCCCCGCTCACCACTCGCGAGACCTGTGCATCATAAAAAGAGCTCCATATTTTTGATTCATTCGTCTCGCGAGTGGCTAGTATCATGTGGTATCATGCTACAATTTTATTATCAGTATATTTTTTAAAGTCGCAAATTGTCATAGAAATTATATTTTTTTAGATAGGGTTAAGTTAGAATCTGTTTTTGACATTAATATTTGTAAATCGTTTAAATTTAACGGAGACATGCTATTTTTGAGTACTCATTGTTATACCAAATCTTTATTTTGTATCAAATAAAGGTTTTGGATTGAGTTAGTAATAATGTTTTATCTTGTACCAAAAAAAAAACTTTTTCTATTCTATTCTAGTCTGGTTTCCAGTCCAGCATGACAGAAAAATTTATTATTATTTAGTGACAAGCTTATATTATCAATTTCTTAGGTGATACCACTGCGATGGCTGCCCTCTGAAGCTGTGATGGAAGGCGAATACTCCACTAAATCTGACGTGTATATGTTCGCCGCTACGGTGTGGGAGGTAAGAGTAGACATTGTAAAACCGGGCCGGCATTAATATAATAATCATATAGATCAATTTTCTGGGAACAGACGTCAGAGCCCAATAGACACCGATTCAATGTTCTTTAGTACGGAAACAGAATGGGTAAAAAGTGGTGAGGTAATAGGTAAGGTCGGTTTCTTTTGATTGGCTTATTTGTAAAATAAGCTAAACAAATTTTGATGCGTCAAACTTTAACCAACAGTTATGACTTTAAGCCGAGTGAATATACAGGCAATTCGGCAAAAATCGGCAATTTCATAGTTAAAAAAATATTATTCTACTCGCACGCAAAAACGAACTACTGAACTTTATGTGCGATAGCCAGAGCCTTTACTGGACACTACAAACTAAACAGGCACAGGTTGAGTGACACAGACGTTTGCGGTTACTGCGGATTGGAGAGAGAAACACCCAAACATCTCCTATGTGACTGCGGTCCCCTAATTCATAAACGCAGTATCCACCTGGGCCGGCATTTAATTCGGCCAGAGGAACTAACATCTCTCAGAGCTAGGAAGATTTTAGACTTCCTGGAGGCCGCCAGGCTGAAAGAGATACTATTTAGGTAGCGAGTTATAATAGACCTTTTAAGTCGCAGTGACTACAGTTCCGACTAAAGCTGCATAGTCCCTATATCCAAAAATAATAATAATCTATATACTTAATTCAGGTTCGCAAAATTTGTGACGACTCGATAGGGACTTTGGCGCGTAGTACGCGGCTGAGTAAGGTATTAAATTAAAGGTACTCGAGTCTATTTGTTCCGAAAACTATAAAATATACAAAATGTTAAACGTGATGATCACAAACTGCAATTAAAAAGTGTCATTAAAAGTGAATTTTTCGTCGATCGACGAACCCGAGTATCGGGTTGTAACCGCCCGCCCTAGTTTAATTTTCTTTCTTTATGAAAGTACTTTTGCAATGTCGTTTTCATCATCTTCATATAAATAAACCATTTCCAATAGAAAGCGCCGTAATTACGAGGAATATCATCTTCTTTATAGATCTACACAAAAGCAGAACTGCCTTTCGCCAAACTGAACGACAATTCGGTGATGGAGAGGATGAAAGCAGGCACTTTAGAGTGGTCGATCCCGAGTTCGATGCCCGAAGCGCTCGCTGCTCTACTTGTAAGTATTAAATAAAATAAGTCACAGCTCCCGTAGCACGACCACCGAAACACGATATATATCGCGTGATATAGAGTTTTATCGACACTTAACTGTAAACACCAATTGTCTCAATCAACTGTTAACAGATCAACGCAATAAATCGCTATATCATATCGCGTTTTAATGTATTTTTCATCATATGAATAAAGTTTACATTTCAGTATTCAAACAAAATGCTCTGCTCCGATCAGTACCCTTAGTACGAGTTCCAACTATTTTCGTTATCGAAAACGGTCGTTATGTCTCCTACTACTATAGACTACTTTACCGATATAAGCAGTGCATCCGAAAGTTTTCGACAACGTTGATATACTCTGTTCACCGAAACGAGCGAGTACTCATAATTGGCTATAGATACGCCTTATTTTCAGCCAATCACGAATGAACAGATTGTTCATGCGTCTCATCTTTAGCCAACCACGAGCAGATCCTCTCAGTACTAGCTCGTTTCAGTGACCAGACTAGTTATTGTCACCTCGTAATAGGAGTACTGTGGCCCTACCATGAGTTTTTCTTTCCGTTTACTGTACAGTAAACGGGAGACATTTTGTATGAGAATCTGTAGTTCTGCTACTGCCCACTAGAGGCGCTGTACAGATTCGCATACAAAATGGTTCCCGTTTACTGTACAGTAAACGGGAGACATTTTGTATGAGAATCTGTGGTTCTGCTACTGCCCACTAGAGGCGCTGTACAGATTCGCATACAAAATGGTTCCCGTTTACTGTACAGTAAACGGGAGACATTTTGTATGAGAATCTGTAGTTCTGCTACTGCCCACTAGAGGCGCTGTACAGATTCGCATACAAAATGGTTCCCGTTTACTGTACAGTAAACGGAAGGAAAAACTCATGGTAGGCCCACAAATCACGGTTTGTTGACTATTTAAATTTTTTCAGAAACGTTGTTGGAGCAAATCACCATCTGATAGACCTCAATTCACTGAAATCAGTGAAGAATTGGCAGCCATCTTGAAAACAGTCACTGCTGAAAACCCTACGGAAGATGCGGAAGAAAAGGACGGAAACACCGAAGATTAGGTGAGGAAGTGAGATGGGTAATGTTGACGTGTATATTATGATGCAGTAACGACCTTTTACAAATAAATACATTTTAATAGCTTTCTTTCAGTCGAATTTATACGTTATTTTATTACGTTTCAGTTAAAATTTGATTGACAGAAAATGTGACATATTGTAATATAGGTCGATTACCGAAAGCTGGCGCGTTATCAGTACTCACTCTAATTCAATTTCAAAGTTTACAAGTTTTCAAAGTTTGCAAAGGCAAAACAATAACTGTCTCCTTCATACTCATAAGTTTGACCGAGCGGGAGAGAGACAGACAGACCATTCATGATGGCCATGCAGTGCAACGTCACGCCGCGCGCTTATTCACCGACATTACTTGTAAATGTGTTAAACGTGCCAGCTTTAGTTAACCGAGCTGTACCGTGCTTGTACAAATAAGAAAAACTACAAGGCATAATCTACTGTATCGTCAATGACCTAAAGTCTATAGTAGAACGCATCTGAGATGTAGGACATTAGAAATTAATTAGAAAATATATCAGGCGTTACTACACTGAAATTATTTAACTGAGAAGTAAAAATATATATTAGTCATCGGCAAATCATATTATTATAATTTTTTCATTAAAGCTAAGTACTTTTATAAATTGTAATTATATGCAAAATTTTTTTTTTTTTATAATGACTTAAATTATTGGTTTAAAACGATTTAATTAGGCTGAATATTTGTTGTATTTAATACTTATTATTATAACTTATTAAGTAGGGAGTTTATGCATTTATAATAATTATAATTATATGACATAGGAGATTCTTTAGTTTATTTTTTATTCTATATTTTTAAATTAAATACATAAGGTTTATAATCATGATGCTTTACAGCCAATCAAACTTATAATTAAATCAACTTCGCGAATCTCAAAACGTAGAATGGTCATAGGTATTTTTGGTGAAAAAGTTAAATTAGTAAACCTACATACAGTGGTGGTCACATAATTAATTATTAATATTATTAACATAATTAGCAACACTAGTCGATTTTCATACAATCGAGGTAACTTTGAAGACTTGGGTTCTCTGCCAAGGGTTGACCGAGCTGTGATATCTGATAATGGCCATCTAGGGAGTGAATGGAGGACATCCAGATAGCTATACACACCCAACTCATCTGATCAACATTTTAATTTTTTTTTTTTACTTTTTTGCTGGCCACAGTTATTCTTAACTAATAAAATATAAGCAATTAGGCCTAATGTTAAGTAAACTCAAATTATTAATCACCCTGTTTTTTTGATAAAAATAACTCAAACCATTTTGCTCATAACGTTTTGTCAATTTCTTCTTAATTACAATTTGAGTGAATACTAAAGTTGAGTTTGAGATCTTAATTGACCATCAGAGCCCTTATCGTTGACAGTAAACGTCAACGAAACGTTTACTGTCAACGAGTTTGACAAACTATAATCGTTTTCGAAAACTATCGCTTTGTTTCTTTTATAACCATAGACTGTTTTACCTAGTAGAGCGTCCGATAGTTGTCGAAAACGTTGACAGTAAATGTCAACTCCTAGTAAGGGTACCGTTTATGACAGAAGCTTATTAAAGTGTTATTTTTTAATTATTGATACGGTTGATGTTTAAATATTAACTTTATTTTTAAATTATTGAAAGACTAGCGGCCGCTCGCGTGGTTCCTGTTCCCGTTGGAATATCGGGATACAAAGTATCCTATGTTCATAACCAGGCTATCTACAATCAGTGTACCCAATTTTATCCGAATCCGTTCAGTAGTTTCGAAACCTATTCAATGCAAACAAAAAATCAAATCTTTCCTCTTTATAAAATTAGTATAGATTAAGTATTTTTTAAACAGTTTAATTCTTAGGTTAGGATAAGTTAAGTTTAAACTGAAGCTAAACGATACTGCCACTTTGTACATAGATTATATTAGGGTTTAAGACTGACGTAGCCATAAACGTATTCTAAAATTATTTACTTAAAAGTCGTTCGTCCGAAATTTGTGTAATATTTACGTCCTATCTGAATCGAAATTTTTTATACTTACTTATAAGTTTTGTAATCTATAAAATAGACTTGATTCTTTATTAGGGGCGATAAAATAAGTTAATCTTAAAATTTAACTCAATTTCAAATTGTTTAGAATGAAAATCTAGTATAGAATGCAAACATAAGTAGCCTAGTTTATATTGCCCGCAGAAACAAACATATAAGATTATTATAGTTCGAACTCCATTTTTAATGGACCACATCTATCAATAGGTTATCACCTTTTTCCGTCGTCCTATCCTTTTCTGTCGCACAGAACCGCCTCTTGTCAGAGCGAAAAACATTGACGGAATGCTATCCCATGCGATAGCGTTACGTCAGTCTTTCTCGCTTTTCAAATTTCAGTACAAGATCTCATATTTTATATTAAATTATTTTAATAGAGAAAAATTTTCGAGACTTTTCCCAATCTTTAGGTAGGTAATTGATTAATAAGTTTCTTTATTTTAGTAAAATTATTTTGCCATTATATTTTTTATAACACATTGAATTTTCTTATTGTATTTGATTTCTTTGTATATTACTTTAACGATACCAGAAGTTGCATTTATAGATTTTAAGTTCTTATTAATATTAGAAACAGCTAATTATAAAATGATTTCTTTGGTTTTGATGTCTTATTAGCTGCTAAGATTAATTTTCTACTAGAAAATAAAATAACTACATCAAAAGTGTCTTGGGATCCAGTTAGTTTTAGAGTATCGCCGCTATAGAGGATTATTATTTTAACTTTTTTGGATCGGTAATGGTTCTGTTTTGTAAATTTCACAACTTCAATAAGGAAAGAATTGAAGTAAGTTGAAATAAAACAAAAGAAAAGTTAATATATTTTCGTTCGGATACGGTTAGACATTTACTATGGCACAAATTATGTGCCAAAAATGTCTAACCGTATCCGAACGAAAATAAATTAACTTTTCGAGGGTAGACTTATAAGTAGCCAGTCATCCCGTGACCACGGCAGCTGTAAAGGTGCCGAAACGTCGGGAAAATAAACAAAACCCGTAAAAAAACAAAAAATACGGACAATTACAACTTAGTTCGTGGAAATATAGCGCGTTTGATATCCGTAAAAGTTGTTTTATATCAATGAACAGTGCACGCCAAAACATAAGATGTACGTAAGTTGCCAGTCTGAAACACTACATTTGGTAAATATTCAGTGAATACTTTTTTGCAGTTAAAATAGTTGAACCCTAGACGCTTTTGATGTTTATATTACAAGACTAGTTCTCACTAACTCGGACGGGACTCGAATATCGCAGCCTTTGGTTACGAGAACACGTCTATTATGTATTTTTAACTCGTAGTTTCATCATTTTAATCTTTTAAGTGACTGCAATTCTGCTTTAAGTGATGGTTTTCAAATCAATAGCGAAGAAATCTGTCCAAAATATACTCATGCAAGCATAGCATGAATTATTTTAGAAAACAATTTGACTTGTCATTTCAAATATAAAGGGTTATAAATATTAAACAAATATTTTCTTGTTTATAAATATTACTAGCAAAAAAACAACTTGTCATATGTCGCCCTGACGGGAAAATAGCATTGTAAAATGCAAAATTAAAAATTTATAAAAAGGGTTAAATACGTTGAAATGCCAGTTTTAGACAGTTGGCCTAGAACGAAAAAGTCTTTTTTTCCTCGTGGTCAAACTTAGGCAAAACTGATTTGACCACGAGGAATTTTGACACTCTTCATGGTAAAACTATTAATTTATAATAAAAATAATACACCAAACATGAAGTCAAAAAGTTTTTATTGTTTATAATTTGAAGAATAAACAGAAACTAAATAAATAACTCAATAACAATCAACCCAGAACGGTACCCCCGGATGACTTCTCTGGTTTGAAATTACCAGGGTCGCATAGCTAAGGAGTTATTAGATAGATGTTTTGAGAAGTTCTGATTTTATATTTAATATATTTAAAGGCATTTTTTAATTTTATTATAGGCATCAGCTTTTCAAGTATCATAACTCCTGGTTCATGCGTCTATGTTACTCCGTCGTCATGGCGCATGCAACTGTGCCCAAATATCTCTCTCTCGAAAGAACTTTTTCTTCAGTTCTATGAGAAAAGTAAATTATACTTTTGTTTAATTACTATGTATATAATAATATTATGGGCAGTTTGCACCAAAATTTATTCACAAATTCGTATAACATAATTTGCTTGTCAAAGCTAACAAATTCCATACATTTTTAACAGCTTTAACAAGGAAACTACGTTATAATATAGACGAAATCGAAAAATGAATGTTAGTGCAACCGGCTATATGTGTTTATAGGGTAACTAAATATAAATTTGTATTTAGCTAAAATGTCAGTTTTGAATTGACATGCTATAGGATATTTCATATTTAGTGCCAGATTGTAGGTAAATTTAGTTTTATGTCAATTTTAATGTCAGAATTATAAAGCATTTACATTTACGATCAAAATTAACACGCTCTTCCATATCTTTCAAATCTGTTTTATGTACTACGCGACCAACACAATTAGGCGCATGACAGGAATGCGGATTCGTATTTTCGTATTTATGGTAGGACTTGTTGTAAGTCCGCCTGGCTAGCTACTACCATATTATCTAAGTTTGACGCCATTACAACAATGTTTTCAGCATTGTTGTGTTCCGGCAGTTAGAGATGAGATATCCCCTCAGTGGTTGAGGGTTCCGGGAGAGGCTTGCTTCCATCTTCAGCCTTATCAATATTTGACATCTAGACCTCTATTTTTTAATCACTCGTCGCGCAAATGGCGAGCCGAATGAGGACCCGATCAGACGATTAGCGACTTTGCAGGCGTAGACATAACACGCTTTTCGCTTTGCCCCTCGCCCGCTCGCGTTGGGAGGCGGTACTACAGGCGAAAATCGAAGCTATGTATATACGGGCAATAATAGAGCTCCTGCATGCGTAGCATGAGCACCACGACAAAGCTTTCTCGGCACTTTTCTCTCGCGAGCGTATTGTCTGTCCCGCTCACACCTTACTGATATGAGCGGGACAGACATCGCGAGATAAGCGTCGACAGCGAGCCGAGGTGCGCATGCTACGCTAGCTGGAGGGTTACAAAGGACGCATACGCAATATTGCTAAGTAAGCTTTTTGTAAGTTTTCTTCCTTCAAAAAATTAAAAGCAACATCTGCTACACTGGCGCTGACACAGTTCTAAACTCCATAGATGATAAACCAATAAAATTAATTGTTAGGGAATTGACTTAGCAATTTGCGTTTGCGAAGAATAAAAGTTTTAACTTTTATTCTTGTGTTAAAGAAATTAAGTACAATTATGTTTATAAGAACACTGTTTAGTTGTATTGTTTATGTTTAACACCTACTTTGACGAATACGCGTGGCTGGACAAACCTAATTGGGATTTAGTCACTCGGTTGTTTTTGTATATGATGTATCACTTAGTATAACATGACTAAATAAAAAAACAGACTTAAAAAAAAAAAGGTTTCTGTTTGAGCTGTATGTATGTATGTTTGCCTGCGATGATCTAGCATTTGGCTGAACCGATTTTGATGCAGTTTTCAGAAAAGTATTTGTTTAAACTCTCAGGTCTGATGAAGGCTAAGAGTGTCCCCGCCGATCATAAAAAATATCTGATTGATAATCACCACAGTGATTAGCTGATAGAAATTAGCTTCTTGAAGTTATAGTTCGCTGAGTTGTTTTATGTTTTTCATAGCTCTCATAGGTCTGTGCTGTCATGCGCCTAATTCAGTTGGACGGCTAGTAACGAAAATGTACCGTCAAAATTGTTCTTCCATCTGCCTCCCTAGTACTTAGCTTTTATCGACACTCGATAACGTCCCGCTCACATCAGCATATCGTGTGATATGTGCTGGGGCACACAGGCGTATATCGAGATAGACGAAAAGAGCGCTTCAAACTGTATGAGAAGCGAGCGTGTCGAATTTTTCGTACCTACGATGACGTCACGAGAGAGATTTAGTGATGTGTAAATGTTATTGACGAGCTCTTGCAAGAGAACACTGCACAATTAACCATTTTCGTTTCTGAGTGATGCGTGTTTCCATGGCAATGGTCTCAAAAGGGCTGACTTAAACTTTTACCGTCTTTCTCGATATAGGTCTGTGACTGGAGCCGTACTCGATTTTTACCGTACTTTTATCTTATAGCGATTGAGTTCCGATTATGTTTAGGTTGTGTGAGACACAATATCGGATTCCAACAGCTGTAAGAGAATATGGTATGGCCCTTGTTCAATAAAATACTAGATAAAGTTATAACGTTAAAGATTTAGGTTTTTAAACGGATTTGATATTTTTATTATCTCAGATTTGTAAAGAATTTAATGTTACTACAAGGGCTATTATACTTCCATCCTTTCTTAAAATCTCATTATTTTTGCCATTGGCTGATAATTTTCTTGTACTTATGTGATATCGACTGATTTTTTTTATATATAATTTTCTATACACAAAATTTTTGATGTAATATTTGTACTTTTTTATAATTATAAAATGTAATGTTTAGGTCATGTATTGAAAGATGAATGCATTTGCAGTTTTTAATAAACTTAATTATTAGAAACGCAGTTTTTATTAGAAGCTCCCTTCTTCGCTTTCGTCTTCATCATCTCTTTCGCTTCCACTGTCGTCATCATCGTTATCATCATCATCATCACCTCTTGCATCATCTTCACCTCTTGTATCATCTTCACCTCTTGAATCATCTGCACCCCTTGAATCATCTGCACCACTTGAATCATCTTCAACCCTTGAATCGTAAGTTTCTGCGTTTTTCAATGGTTTTCCTTTCTCATGTCCATATTTGATGATTCTGAATAATTCGGCCACTTCTGCAGCATGACCAGGAACCTGTTAGCAATTATTTAGTTATTATAACAATTTCTGCTCTTTGCTATTTTTTTCGAAGACTGTTTTTCTGCCGTTTCTAGCGCCACCATTAGATTACAAAAGTAAGTAATATAGTGTTAAATCCTTTAGTTAGCTCATTTTACTGAAAGGAAACATTCCTTTATTTTGTAAAAAAAAAAACCGCATTGAACCCCTCCAGCACCCCGACCGCCTACAAGGGCTCTCGCTGACGCTATTACCACAGCGTAGAAGGGAAATATATAGACTGTGCTATTACTTTCATAGTAAAAATGCAATAGTGAGTCCAATAGATGAATAGAAATAATTATGTAGGGATTAGCCAAAAACCCTATCATTTAAGGGTTTTATGAGAGTTTGAAGTTTGATAGCCATAGCAATACCACACGCTATACCGTTAGGCGGTCGGGCCGCAGGGCCGATACATGTTTTCCACTCTGTATAGAGATACCCGCCATAGGGAGGGTATCTCATCTGGTGTCCATTTGGTTTCGCTACCAAGCAGACACCACGTGCAATACCCTCCGTAGTACTCTATACATTTTGTTGGTGGCGCAAACATGGTGTCCCAATGTCAAAGTCAAAGTCAAATATATATATATTTTTTTCATAGTCACATATTTTTATCTTCTTCTGATCGAGTGAGGATTAGTGGCTACCTCTGGCGTCAGAGTTTATCAAGCCGCCTATGAGGCCTCTGACTTGGCTTAACGACTGTAATCAAATGACAACAGCCGAGACCGACGGTTTAACGTGCCCTCCGATGCACGGAAGCGCTCAGTTATAATGCCACTTAACGGTCACCCATCCGACACCTGACCGGGCCGAACTTTGCTTAACAAACGTGATCGAATACGATCAGTCTGTCAAACGCGGCCATGAGCGCACATATTTTTATTCAAATAGACTTATAGATAAGTACTTTTGAATAGGCCAACATTTTTTTGCCCTACTAATGAAATAGGGTTCTCCGAGGCTGGGCTACATGGTGCGAGTTTATCACTAAGGTACAGTCAACAGCAGCTACAGATGTACACTTTGACCTTGAGAGCGCCCTTACGTCGCTCGTAATAGCGGTTGTATTTGTAATAATAATAATAATAATAATAATAAAGCACTTTATTGCACATAATAAGAACACAAAAAAAAATAAAAAACAGACAGTAAAAGGAAATACACAAAAGGCGGCCTTATTGCTAGGTAGCAATTTCTTCCGTGCAACCTTGAGTGGTAAAGAAATAAGAGGAAGAGAAGAAAAGGGGGAAAAGTGCAAATTAATGTAGAGTCGTACGTGCTGTTGACCGTACTTGGCGCGTCCATGTTCAAACACTTTATACTCATTGTGTTAAAGTTTATTTTCTCTATTGCGCTCCTATTCCTTCTGGATTAGGAGGATGGACCATGACCCACCACCTTGGACGAATTAACCAAGCCCACCACGCGGGGTCAATGAGTATTGGTAGGTTTTGACGAGTGCAAATACAGCCGATACCAACGACTTCATGTCCCTTCCGAAGGACGGAGGAACTTAAGATGGTAAATTGTTGGTCACCCATCCCGTGACCGACCGTCGCGCAAGTGAAACGGATGTTGTACCTTGGATTCGTTATAGCAAATTTCTTGGCCAACTTTTATCATGCACAGTGTCTGCCTGTGGGAATTCACCTGGAAAATAAAGCAGGCACAAAACTGGGAAAGGGTTTACAAGTAGATCCGCTAGTTGATTACAGGCCGCGCCAAACTTTATTGCGAGTCCGAAGTTAGTCGCAAGACGCGTCGCAGTAGCGAATTTTGGGTGTCAGCGGGAAGCAGCGGGACGTAATGCTGCGCAAGTAAGCGCTCGCAGCTAACTTCGGACTCGCAATAAAGTTTGGCGCGGACTATATGTAACTCAGTTGACTTCCTATATAATTTGTGCTCTGTTGCTAACGGCTTTTGATTGAAATTGACATAATGTTGCAGTGACATTTGCTGCTTTAGTAAGGTAGTGTGTTATTGATTGTTACTAAAGCAGCAATGTAACAGCAACATACAAATGTCAGTCTCAATCAAAAATTGATAGAATAGTCATTGGTTTCCGCGTTGCTACAATTAGATACCTACCGCGATTCATACAAACAATGGATCAAAAATGTGACCACGAATTCTGACGTTTTTCTTCAACCAACTGACTCGGTTGCTAGGGATAATTGTTGATGCCGTATTCCGTTTTACAGTAGACTGTGCCGTTTGTGGCAGAGTAAAATGGTCAACAGCTAAATGTAGGTAAGTATATAAAGGCGGTATCTAGTTGTAGCAACGCGGAGACCAATAATAAATCAATGATTGATAGAAACAGGGGGCTTATTGTCTAATTTTAAAATCTATCGCAATCCCTTTCAATTCCTCATTTGAAAGATATTTACATACTTCAGGCCGTCACTATTTGACATTTGAAAGGGATTGTGATCTGGACGCGTTTTGAAAGGTATTGAATGAACGAAATTGAACAGTCTTAAGCAATGTGACACATGAAAATATCTTTCAAATGTATGGAGAAGTGTCAAATGAAGTGTCATTTAAAACATCATTCGTTCTGAAAGAGATTGCGACTATAAGTTACACAATTCCATAAATCACTATCACAATCACAATACCTTTGAAAGGGATAGTGATAGATTAGTGACAATTAGGGGGCTTGTTACATAAACGGCCCCTTGTTATTACGCTGAAGAAAAAATAATTAGTAATTTCAATAACAACTACTTATTAAGAAAATCTAGGAATTTTAGCTTCACTGACTTTACGTACAGGCTCCCGCCAAATATTCCTTGCAGGGTTAGCATAGCGTTATATAAAAAATATTACTTTTAAAGCTACAACTCGACGACCGACGACATTTTTATTTATAAATCTAGGTACCTACCTCAGTGGCGAAGGGTCCATTCAATGAGATTCCCATCGGCATCCCTTTTAGAAATCACACCCCGCCCCAAAATTTTCTCCATAAAATAGGTATCTTATCTGCACCATACAGTTAGAAAATTTTGGTTCAACTTTCCTTCGACATATTTCGCCCACTCGCCACTGGTACAGTCGGGGAACTGGAGCTCTATTTTTGATTCACTCGTCTCGAGATTTCTACTGATTTTCGTACGACATTTGCGTTTCCGTACTTTCCGTATTTCCGTAATAGCGACCTTGCATGTGTAGACATAATCTCGCTTTTCGCCTGGATACCGCCTCCCAACGCGAGCGCGCGAGTGGCAAAGTGAAAAGCTAGCTTATGTCTACGCAAGCAAGGTCGCTATTTGCCTGATCGCCTCCTCATTCGCCTCGCCACTCGCGCGACGAGTGATTAAAAAATAGAGGTCCTGGACTTTTTTTTATATCACAGACAATGAATAATGAATGAATGAATGAATAAATGCATACAAACACGCCAATTTAGTTTCATTAAGAACTTGTGTTATGGTTACTAGATAACGGATAAACATACTTATATACTTTTTTTTTTGTAAATACATACATAATATACATATTAAACACCCAGACCAAGATAAATAGACATGTTCATACACACAAATATTTGTCTTGTCCGGGGATCGAACCCGGGACCTCTGGCGCAGAAGGCAGGCTTAGTACCCCTGCACCAAACAGGTCGCCAAATACAATAGAACAGAATAGAACAGTAATAGGTATTTCATTTGATTATGGAGATCAGTCACGTTTCACACATTGTTGGCACAAATCAGTAACAGCGCCGGCCAATAATAATAAATCGCACATTATTATTGTAAACAGTGTTATGATCATTTTTTGTTATGACGTCAACAGTGTACGATTAGTGGCCAAGCAGTTATTCAAGTTTGAAAATGACATTATTTTTGGTACGACCACAAAACGGAACCCAGTAGTGGGACGTCCGTAGGTCGCTTATGATGCTGACGAGGAACAGGAGCTCTATTTTTTATTCACTCGTCTCGAGGTTTCTACTGATTTTCGTGCGACGTTTGAGTTTCCGTATCTTCCGTACTTCCGTAATAGCGACCTTGCATGTATATACATAGCTTCGTTTTTCGCGTCCTATGTCTACACACGCAAGGTTGCTTTTCGCCTGATCGCCTCCCCGTTCGTCTCGCCACTCGCGCGACGAGTGATTCAAAAATAGAGGTCCAGGAGCTCTATTTTTTGATTCACTCGTCTCGAAGATTCTACTGATTTTCGTGCGACGTTTGAGTTTCCGTATTCCTTAAAAGCGACCTTGCCTGGATATACATAGCTTCGCTTTTCGCCTGTAGTACCGTCTCGAAAGCGAGCGCGCGAGGGATAAAGCGAAAAGCGTGTTATGTCCACGCATGCAAGATCGCTAATCGCCTGATCACCTCCTCGTTCGCCTTAGTACTTTCCGAAAAAACGTTTCCCGAGAAAACTCTACTGGTCAACCGGGAAGTTCCCCCGATAGTACCTACCTACTTATAGTTTTTTATAAAGTGAAAACTTCTTTAGCGGCGTTGGCACATCAGAGTTTTATATTTTTTGGGATGGGTAAAAAATGTTAAAGTCGCGTCAGGACACATGACCTGATCAAAAATTCGTAAGACGGAGGGAGACGGCGCGCCGGCGCGGCGTAGGAGAGGAAGTTATATCTCCCTCTCTTTCTACCGCGCGCGAAAATGTATGCCTGCTCCTGCTGTTTCGTCACTTCTGCCGGCACTCCCAGAGTGCAACCCGTTGTTATTTTTATGAAGATAGAAGCGAGCCTATAGCTATCTTATCTCGAACTGCCGGAACACAACAATGCTAAACATTGTTGTTATGGCGTCAGGCTTAGTTAAGATGGTGGTAGCTAGCCACGACAAGTCCTACCACCAACCAAACCGAATACAATATGCACCCCTACTGGGAATCGAACCTGGAATCTCTGGGCACAGATTAATACTCTGGGTCTGATACCAGTGGTTGTACCATTAGACCATAGAGGCAGTTAAAATTAGATTTTTAATTATAGGCACAGATAGCTGGTAAAAACATAGAAAAAACTTACTTTAGCATTGCGTAAGTCATCGGAAGTCGGTAAATACTTCAAAAGATGTTGATGCTGAAAACAAATGAGAATTAAAATCACCACTTTAAAATGACCAATAATCTTTCTCTTTTTTCAGTTTATTTTCAGTAATTTACTTACTGTTACAGATACAATAACAAAGAAATAAAATATCTGCAAGAACATTTTCGATGCTAGATAGTTCAGGTGTGGTGGCAGAGATAAAAACGTGATTGAAGTTGATTCAATTTTCACAAATTATTGCAGATAACATTAAGCAAGGTGTATATAATAGGGCAATAAATTATAAACTTGGAAAATCATCCTTTATTGCATACAATCTCGCCATGCGGGATTTACAGAGTATCAAAGGTTCTGGTGAGTTAAATAATGTAAACATCTCTCAGAGGGCCGAGTGTGAAATAAAACAACTTTTACGGATATCAAACGCGCTATATTTCACGAACTAAGCTGTAATTTTCTGTATTTTAAGGATTTTTAGGGGTTTTTTGATTTTCCCGACGTTTCGGCACCTTTTCAGCTGCCGTAGTCACGGGCCGACATCCAAAAAAGAAGGTCAGACGTTCTCATTTAAGTATCCTATCTATTCTACTAATACTATAATTGTGAAAGTATGTCAGTTTGTAACCCTTTAAAAAAACTACTGAACCGGTTTTGATGAAATGTGACACAAAGATAGAAGATTGCCTGTATTGAAACATGCTTAGGCTACTTTTAATTCGGATATGAACGTAAACATTTAAAAAATGTTTTTAGGCGAGTGTGTAAGCAGCCTTATTTATCTGCTATTAATTGACAAGCCGTTAAAAAGATGCTTTCAAAATTCAATCAATTGTAGCCAATGCTTAATTATTTGCTTTGTTACCTCTGAAAATTTTCCTTATAAATTGATTCCTATGAAAAACCATTTGAGAAATGATTTACAATGAAAGTCGCAATTTTATTATTGCTGACAATATTCACAGTAAGTACTTTTATGATCATCATCATCATATCGGCCACATGACACCCACTGCTGGGTAGAGGACTCCCGCAAGGATCTCCACGACGATCGGTCGCAGGCTGCCCACATCCGGCTTCCCGCGACCTTCACCAGACCGTCGGACCACCTTGCCGGTCTACCCACAGACCGTAGTCCACTACGCGGTCGCCATTCCAAAACCTTTGCCAACGATGGCCGTTGGGGCGGTAACATTCTTCTCGCTATGTGTCCGACCCACGGCCACTTCAACTGAGCAATCCCTCGAGCTATGTCGTCGGTTACTTTGGTTTTCATAACGATCTACTCATTTATGATTCGATCACGCAGGGAATTCTTATAAGAGTCATAGCTAGCGACCACGTTTCACTACCATAAGTAGGTACATTTATGACAAGGTTTTATTTTAAACCCGTTTTGTTTAGCGACGGCCAATTTTGTGATCGTCCAACTCACCGATCCGCAGTGGCCACGCATGGTGTCATCAGCAATTTTTAATGTCCCACAACTGGGGCACTGGCCTTCCTTATATATGATAAAGGGCCCAATGCGAAATTTTAACGACTACAAATGCGGCCGAGACCAACGGCAGAACGTGCCTTCCGAAGAACGGAGGAGCTCGAGACAGAAATTTTTTGGTCACCCATCCCGTTACCGACCATTGCGAAAGTTACTTAGCCTCAACACTCGCGGGCCGAGCGTCCGAACCACTGCGCCATCGCCACCGAGCTCCTCGCACGCACTGCTGAAGCCTCCGGACACGAATCGTGTAAAACAACCAACGGGCCTACCATCATCTTTTAAAAAACAATCATGTCCGAATGTTTTGTTTGCGTTTTGTTTTTATTAAAGTTGTCACATTTTGACGCACTTCACATTTTGGAGGCGATGACTGAGCGAAGACGTCATAAAACTTCTATCAAAAAACAAGCTTACTTTAAGAGATTCGTAGTACGGAATAGCATGGTAAGATCGAAACAGTTTAAGATGATAAGCTAGTAGCTCAAAAATTTCGGTTGCTTCGTGTGCTATCGGTTATAGGTACCTTCTATAAATTGCTAGGTATTTCAGTCACAGGTGTTTTAATTAATACTTTCTAATTTGCAGCACAGAAAGTCCTTGCCACTTCAGTCAATCAAGAGAGAGCAAAATATCTTAGCAAATACTAGGTAGCTCGTTTTATTGAACAGACTATATACTTCTTATAACTTACTAAAATCGTACATCTTATCTGCTTACCACATATTAGCAGATTGTTCCTGTTTTATTAAGAAACATTGCACGTCTCTTTTTCCATATACTAAAATAATATTGGTGTAAACTTAAAGTATGTAACTGTGAAACATTATCTAGCTTAGTGGTTAGCAGCTAGACATGTATGACATCAAAATAGAGTGGTTGGGACCACTCGTTCCAGATTCAAATGCGAATCGGAATTTCAAAAATACGGTTTTAATACCGGGTATAATTAATTAATAAACGAGTAATAACGCACACCTACCTACTTTAGGTAAGTATTTAGTATTTAGCGTTAGGAAAAACTTATTGGGTGAGGTGTTGAATAGACAATTTGTTATAGAATATCTGAACCATATTAAACTAAATTAACTTTATATTATTAAATTAGTGGCATATTATTTAGGTGGTTTTTATGAGGTAGGCACTGCCTAATTGCCTATATGCTATGCACGCCCCTGAATGGCGGCCAGGAGGGCAAGTACTTGGAGTTTTAATTGGTAGTACCCAAGAGTCCATCATACGAATCGCCCCTACACCTGGGGGCGAGGGATGCGTAAAAGCATTTCTCCTAGTATAAAAAAAATACTATACTATATACTAATCTGTGCATACTAATCTACGATATTGCGCCACGTTTAATAGGCGAAGTGTAGATGGCTGCAAGCTGTGCACCAACTTTTGAAACAATAGGCCCGGTATTACACAGTTTAACGGATACTCCGTGTGGGGACGAAATATGTGTACAGTCACGAGCAATGATATGTAAACAATACAACCTTATCGCATTGAGGCATACGGAAACAAAGCTCTCTGTGTCCACAAATATCATCAACATCAACGATCTTCCCGACATCACAAATCATCAATGTGTTCTTTTTGCAGATGATGTATCTGTAGTGGTGCCATGTAATAATGCAGCTACTTATAATCAAGAACTTAATAGAACAATAGAACTCGTAGTAAATTGGCTCAAACATAATAATTTAAGAGTAAACTTAGACAAAACAAGAGCTATCCAATTTACTAGCAGAAATGGAAGTAAACAAGAGCTAACCTTATCATATGATAGTCAAAAAATCATAGAAACAAAGGAAATTACGTACCTCGGTATAACACTTGATGATAAATGCACATGGGAACACATAATCAAATTATGCAAAAATATTAATTCATACGTATTTGCGTTATGGAAACTGGGGAAAACCGCTAGCAAACAAATCGCTCTGCAAGCTTACTATGGACATGTTTGCTCGATTCTGCGATATTGTATAGTTCTATGGGGTAACTCGTGTCACGTCGATAGGGTTCTCATTGCTCAAAAGGCATGCGTTCGTGCCATATATGACGTAGACAATTTGGTCTCATGTAGACCTCTATTTAAACAGTTAAATACCCTAACTGTGCCATGTTTATATATTTATGAGATATCTGTTTTTGTCAGAAAACACCCAGAACTGTTTCCACGTTTAAATGAAGTATCCCGACCTTATAGTAATTGTAGACGTCCGAATAAATTATTACTCCCAGCGCGATGCGAACAGCCCTGGGTTCTAGGAATAGTCATTCGATGGCTGTAAGAGTGTATAATAAATTGCCAAATGATATTAAAATACTTAATATGAAACAATTTAAAAATACACTTAAAAAGTGGCTAATTCAAAATTGTTTTTATAATCTCAATGAGTTTTTTGACTACAAAATGAAATCTGTATATTAATGTACTATTGTAAATCGACATTGTTAATAATTTTATACGAATCACTATCTATTTAACTTAATATGACATTGCCATGATTACAACTTACAGATGATGTACGATGATACTAGTATTTTTTAGATTTTAGATTTTTATTTTATGATTTGTTATTAAGTATATCCATATTTAATTTTATTGAATTGATTGTGACATTACGTATTAATTACTATTTTATGACAACATTATGGATAATTTTAAAAGCTGTAAATTCAAATTAATTCAATACTTAGTATCAGGTATGATGAAGGCAAAGAGTCTTATTAAATACTAGACGCGTGCTACGCACGTCTACTTACTGGGGTCAATTTAAAAAATAATTATATTTTTCGGCCGTCTACATTTTTTTGTGATTTTTTAAGCTATTAGTGAAGTCTGTAGGTGTTATACTCATGGCGCTGGAGGCAACATTAGAATGGATAACACGGGCCTGATATATAGATATTATATAAATATTATATAAAAAAAAATTGAATATTATACTATTTCTTTCAAAGCTCTACTAAAAAGCTCCACAGTAGGGCTAGCATGAAAGACTTCCGAAATACTCGTAGGCATATCGAGGCCGTATCATCAAAAAATGTATACAGGAAAATTTAGTTCCGTTTACGTCCGGTCAAAGTCAAAGTCAAAGTCAAAGATTTTTATTCAAATAGACTTATAGTACTTTCGAATAGTCCAACATTTTTTTACGCTACTCAATATGTCACACATTTTTTGATGCTACTTCCTCGGTACTTACTAGAAAGTTTTTCGTGCTAGGCCTACTGGCCTACCTGGAAGATTTCACACTGTACAGCTTCTACGATATTTCGTAGCGCTACGAATTCTCGTAGCACACTCTACTACGAGTCTGCTACGTGAACACAACGACCTCCATATAAGCCGACTCTCTGACGCGTAGAGGATATTCTAAATGAGCATGCTGATCCTTTCTTATTGAGTATGGGTAAAAATACTGCTAATTTTGGTGAAGATAATACCAGCATGGAGTGGCCAACACGCAACCCAGACTTAAATCCCATAGAACATGCATGGGACGATCTCGGCAACGCTCGCTTTCTCCAGCTACCTTTCTCGAGTTAAATAATGCGCTTGTGAAAGTATGGGCAAACATAGACCAGAATCGTTTTAAAAATCTGGCTTACATCATGCCACAGCGTCTTAATGAAGTGAAACGGGCTCATCGAGAAAATAGAAGATATTAAAACGACAAAACACTTTTTCACCTCTCACGCTCGGAAAAGGAGGTTTTGTCATTCAGTTTCCGCGTAGAAAATCGCTTTTTGCGGCCTAGCGCGGTAAAGTCCTTTTTTAATTTACTACCTAAATATATATCATAATGCGTTCCGAATCGCACTATTGACTTTTTTGTTACATTTTATTCTTATTTTAAATAGCTTTAAATTAATTATAATACTCCGTTTTGGTTTTATTATATTATTTTAGTTCATCAAATCATAAAAACAATAACATTAAGATAAAACTATTTGTTATAAGAATTTTATATTAGGCTGGGTGAGATTACACAACCTATGATTGGATTTCGGAACGTGACATAAATCTTTATTTCATTCATAGTCTCAGAGTTATGAACAGACAGCGTTCACCAGGTGCAGTCGCGCACAATGCGTGCACTCATTCGACCTTATTTTACCAATGTCCATAGGTTCGGTAACACTGGACGGAGTTTGCATCAATTCAATATTATCAGGGTATAAATCAGGAAATGTCGCTTGATAGTTAAGACACATCTGTAAGGCAGTCTCATATGTTAGTTGTTTAGTTTTTAACAGTTCTCTTCTTAAGCGGTCATCTCGTATACCCAACACTAATTTGTCCCTTAACTGACGCTTTAAGTCTATAAAATTACACACATAATCCTGCACGCTTTCACTTTGTAATTGTTGACGTTTGTGAAATTTTCCTTCTTGCAAAATTTCATTAATTTCCGGTTCCTAAAATTGATCCAAAATACGTAATATTTCCGAAAATGACACATCTGTAGGTCTATTAGGTACTAGTAGTGACGCTATTAATGAATAGGTGTCTTTTCCGTATTGAGATAAAAACAATGAACGAGCTTTGTCCGCATTTTTATCACCGTAACCCGCGGCGTCAAGAGCACATAATAACTGTTCCTTATAATCTCGCCACTTATCAGTTTTTGGATTAAAATGTCCCGGAAACACTATATTTGCGATATTAGACGCCATTATCCACACAATTACAATTTATTTTCCTAAGTCGCCAATAAAGAATACGACATAATTAAGGTCTGAAGCAAACTGATTTATTGACAGCTATAATCAATGTACCTACATATGTATTATTAAAATTAACAATCCTACCCATACAAAACAGAAATAAAACAACTTTTCCGGATATTAAACGCGCTATATTTCACGAATTAAGATGTAATTGTCCGTATTTTGACGTTGAAAAGGTGCCGAAACGTCGGGAAAATCATAAAACCCCTAAAGACCTAAAAATACGGACAAATAGATCTTAGTTCGCAAAACATAGCGCGTTTAGTATGCGGAAAATGCTTGGTTGCCATTTTAATAGTAAAAAAAGAAAATGCGCTCGCTCGTCATTGGCTGCAGATAACGCGCATAGTACATGTCCGTATTTTTAGCCAATTACGAACGACCAATTCATCTCAGTACTAGCTCGTCTCGGTGAACAGACTGTAGTCTTTTATTTTTTACCCACAGCGGTACGGAGACGGTATATGCGTTTGGGGTGAGAGGGTGTTTGTTTGTTTGTGCAAAAAAAAGGTTGCCATTTATGTCCAAACTACTAGTTCGATTTTGATGACGTTTCCAGTGATGGGTTGGGTTTGATTGGTTCATGTTCATAAATAGGTGTTACGGTGACAACTAGGGGGCGCTGCAGTAAACATTTGTTTGTGCAAACCAATGTTGCCATTTATCTCCAAAACTGCGCATTCAATTTTGTTGCGGTTCTATGGAGTCTTTGTTAATAATCGTAAAAACTTTTTTCAGAAAGTACTAACGTCGTCGGTAGTTCGCAAAGAAGTAATAAGTAAATAACTTACCTAGTAATTAATAGTGTTTTATTTATTAACCCTTTGTATGCCGGAACGTAGATCCACGCGAGACACAATTGATTTTCTATTGTGTCTAGAATCTCGGCATACGAGAAGTAGGCTTAAATGAAAAAGTTGTTTTAATTATAATCTTTTATTTTCCGACGTAGTATTGGCATATCGCCACAGCGTGTATACAATGTGGTAATGCTGCTTGATGCCCTGGGAATGGCTGGAATGAAAACATTTTTTTTTATGGAATTAAAGAATCACTTTCAGGTTCAGTTTCACTTTCGTCGCTGTGGTGGCTGTCATACAGTATAAAAATTAGACAGTAATGACAGCGTCGAAATTGAAACTGAGCCGAGTTTCTGTTAGATAATTAGCTTACGGACCGAATAAAAAAATAATTTAAACCAACTTCAATAAAGTTAAATAATATCTATTTTACGAAAACTTGGTTTAGTCTTTGGTAAGTTTTCATTTGTGTCAAAAAGAGGCAGCAAAGTGTCACATCCATATGCCAAATGAAGCCGATTTCGATGAAGACGCCACTTGAGCGGTACGGCTCCTGGTTGCTAGGGGATTTTTTGTTAGATAATCAGCCTACATTAGCTACTTACACTAATGGCCTGCGCAGACGACGGACATTGAAGGACTTTTTGTCCGCGACACGACCTTATTACTAAGAACATAAAGTTGAATAAATAACGAGGACTATCGCGTACTCTTCGCGGATATACGCGGTCTAAGTTGAATCTTATTTGGTTAACAATAAAGTCGTGTCGCGGACAAAAAGTCCTCCGTTATCCGTCGTCTGCGCTAGCTCTATAAGATGCCATCTACTTAACGACTAGGTACTTGACAAAACGTAATGATATTTTTTAGGATTATGAAAAAAACTATTGGCCAAATCTTCGTAAAAAATTATAAGACTACACTTGAAGATAAAAAAAGAATTATTAAATAAAATCTGTTCACAACTGACTACGTTATGATAAAACATACTTTAAAAAAAATATAGAGTCGACTCGAGAACCACCTCCGTTTTTTGAAGTCGGCTAGAAATATAGGTTGGTTGCGGAAAGATAGGTTTAGGTTAGGTTAGTTTGGCGGCTAAGTCGCTCACCTAGTATTTTTGTCGATCGGTTAATAACTACAGACCTTTATCGAGATAGATGGTAAAAGTGTACCTACCTTGCGTGTAAAAAGTGTACCTACCTTGCGTGTAAAAAGTGTACCTACCTTGCGTGTAAAAAGTGTACCTACCTTGCGTGTAAAAAGTGTACCTACCTTGCGTGTAAAAAGTGTACCTACCTTGCGTGTAAAAAGTGTACCTACCTTGCGTGTAAAAAGTGTACCTACCTTGCGTGTAAAAAGTTTGATTCACCGTTAAAGTTTTCTGACAATTGCCGTGAATAAACGCGTTACTCAGAAACGAAAATGGTTAATTGTGCAGTGCTTTCTTGCAAGAGCTCGTCAATAACATTTGCATATCTCTAAATCTCGCTCGTGATGTCATGGTATACGATAAATTCGACACGCTAGGTTCTCATACAGTTTGAAGCGTTCCACTCCTTTAACCATTTTCGTTTATGTGTGATGCGTGTTCAAATCTCTCAAACCAAAAATCAAACTTTTTACACGAAAGGTTTAATTTTACACTTTTACCGTCTATCTCGATATAGGTCTGTGGTACCCACAGGGAATCCAATCCAGGTCATCTGGATCTCATATTGATGGTGTTAGCACTAGATCACAGCACAGAGGAATTTATGTAAAAAAACGTATAGTAGGCTGTTCATCAAGGTTAAAACTGCACTAAGGGCCTAGCAGCATCTAATCGCATTTATGCCATGTTTCTAAGAAAAATAACGTGGCTTTAGGAGGATTACCCATTCATATCAGGTCTAAACGGTTCCTCGCTGTGAGTTAAAAAAAAGTACCGTAAACGATTACTTACTTTTTTAGCCTGGAAAACAGTTAAAGACATTAGGGTAATTAATGTTTCTGAGTCGAAGTTCAAGTCCAAAAAAGCGCTCTATGCGCTTTACTACATCTAGACCCCTCGCACCATTATGTAGGTATTATTATAATTATATTAACTTTTCTGTATCAGTGGTTTGTAATACAATAAACCCATTACAGAGTCGAACATAAATACAGTGGTGGTCACATAATTAACGACACTAGCTGATTTTCATACAATCGAGGTAACTTTGGAGCCTTGGTTCTCTGCCAAGGATTGACCGAGCTGTAATCTGATAATGGCCGACCAGGGAGTGAATGGAGAAGACCCAGATTACTTTACACATCCAACTGATCTGATCAACATTCTAAGAGATGTATGGATATGTTTAATAAACAGAGAAAATAGCATAAAAATGTATAGAATTTCTGAAACTGTAAACTCTGATCCCTACTTTTAGGATGATGATCAGATCAGTTAGATTATGTATAGCAATCTGGATTTCCTCCATTCACTCCCTGGATGACCTTTATCAGATCACAGCTCGGTCAATCCTTGGCAGAGAACCAAGACACCAAAGTTACCTCGATTGTATAAAAATCAGCTAGTGTCGTTAATTGTGTGACCCCACTGTATATCAGTTAATACGCCACTAATTTTGAAAGTTAAGGCAAACAGATATTAGCCTTAGCATAAACGGCTTTTATGTTTATTTATTTATTTGTTATCAGGGTACTGACCCATAGACATATACCTAGATATATACCATTGCGGTGTCCGATAGCCGACTCCGAAACCGCCGGAACAGGACACCCTTCGGCCAAAAATCTTCCTTCATGAAGGTTGACCGACTGAACATCTCAGTCAGTATATACCCTCACTACAAATGAGTTAAAGTTTACACTGTGGCGGGACTCCAACCGCTCGACCCTCAGGATGAAACTGGTCTTCGTTTTGATGTACTCCACAAGCCCTTCACATTTTGTGGAGTAATGCAGGCGGGACACATACAAAAGTGTCTTCGGGGCCGCCGGCCGCAGCAGCTGGTTGCATCCGGTCGGGGCGGTGTCCCAAAGGTTGCGACGAGTAGGCTTCTTCCTCTTCTCCACCTTTTTGAAGCCATCGTCATCACAGCCGTTATCTTGTCTCCGCAGCACACCTTTGGTGACCGGTCGTTGTTGATCATCCCCTTCATTCGAAACCCGCTCGACTTGTTGTTTGGCGGGTCGGTTAGCAGGGTGACTGCTGCGTACGCACGTTGAGGGGTCGACGTGCTTACGCGTGACGTCTCCGCCGGGGCGGAGGGGCGGGTGGCGGGGCGCGGCGCATCGCGAGTTGCGGCGACCGGTGACGCATCTATATGCGTCGACTCGAAACTGCCGATGGATGCATTTTGCGCCCCACGTCGAGTGTTCACCTTAGAGGCCTCGGGTGACCTACTTGCCGCCGTCGAATTGCTTAACAACATGACTTGAGCTCGCAACTCACAGCTGGTGTTATCTGAAGCCTCTAATTTGCACTGCACTTCAGCCAGGCGTGTTTTTAGGGAGGTGATGTCCTTCAACAGCCTGGTGACGTCGACGTGGTCGAAAGTGACGGGGAGCAGCTTGTGCAGCTCCTTAGCCACGAAAGTCGGCACGTCGTCTGGGTCAGTCTCCTTCAAACAGGTGATGATATCCTGGAGACTCTTCGCACCTACACCCTTCGTCGAGATGGCATCTCATCGGCTTTCCCGATGCTCCGGAACAGCAGCGCCTTTCCACTGCAAATCTCATCTTCTTAGAAGTTCGACTTGCAGAACTGGACAATGCTGACCTCGTCCATTGTGTCGATCTTAGCCATCTTAGCCACAGAATATATATCTTAGAAGGGTTACCCAGTGTCCTACGTGAGCAACTGGATGCGTATGAGAAGCGGGGCGCGGTGCGGGGAGAGAAAAAAATACCGTCAAATATCTACCCACGTGCGGCAACACAGAAGATGCGCAGTGACTAGTTTATGTAGTTACTGCGCATCTTTTGTTATCACGCGTCAGTGACAGGTAATTTGCCGGGACGATAGAAACCTGCGTTTGGTCACTTATTTAAGACACTTTAATAGTTGTCGACTGTTTATTGCTTACGCGTCGCAACGCGCCGCTTCGCTTTCGCATTACGAGTTTAGCAAACTATAATAGTTTTCGAAAACTATCGCCTTGTCCCTTTCATATTTATAGACTGTTTTATCGACATGTGTAGAGCATCCCATAGTTATCAAAAACGTTGACAGTAAATGCTAACTCGTAATAAGGGCTCAGATCGCTCACCTAGGAAACCGCCTAAGCAAGACAGCATCATGAGTTATAAAGCGTGATGTAGCGATGTTTAAGTTAGCCTGGATTACATAGGATACATTTTATCCCAATATTCCCATAGGAACGGAAACCGTGCGGATAAATCAGCGTGTAGCCACTTCTAGATTGTGTAATATGCCTACGTTCGCATTCGAATTTTAGTTATTAATTAGTAAACAATATTTTTCATCATAGAATACTTACACCCATCTGAAAAATAATGCATTTTTGATGTTATCGCAGTATTTCATAATGTTTAGACTTTGTTCAAAGTAGGTTAAGAATCTTTTGTTTCTTTTTAATTTCTCTTCTTCTTAATATTTTAGATAAAACATTTTGGAAAAGATCGACTCGACTCACAAATATTCTCAGACGGGACAACTTGTGAGATAGGTCGACTTTTTTAAAATTTTCTATTATTACTAGCTGTGCCACGGGGCTTCGCTCCCGTGGAATAGATAGATAGTAGCCGATTCTCAGACCTACTCAATACGCTCACAAAATTTCATGAGAATCGGTCAAGCCGTTTCGGAGGAGTATGGGAACGAAAACTGTGACACGAGAATTTTATATATTAGATGTAATCATATAGGTAGCATTGAAAATGCAAAATGTTATTAATAACATTGCTTTTTTATATACATATGTAGTTTAATGATATAAATATTTTAATGTAAACATACTCACTTTTTGCTGCAAAAAATATTACGTGTTATATAATAAAATATTAACCGCCTCTGTGGTCTAGTGGTACAACCATCGGTATCAGATCCAGGGGTCCCGGGGTCGATTCCCAGCGGGGGTACATATTGTATTCGGTTTGGTTGGTGGTAGTACTTGTTGTAAGCCCGCCTGGCAAGATACCATCATTTTATCTAAGCCTGACGCCATAACAACAATCTTTTCGGCATTGTTGTGTTGTGGCAGTTCGAGATAAGATAGCCAGTTCCTCAGTGGCTGAGGATTCCGGGAGAGGCTCGCTTCCATCTTCAGCCTTATCAATACTTAAAATTAGGTATGATGAAGGCGAAGAGTCTTTCCGTTATTCATTAAAAAAAAACACAAACAGAAGACTTATATATGGCTCGCTCGAGAGTCATTTATTTAACATTTCGTTATTAAATGATTGTATTTTTTGTAACTGTATCTATTACGATAAACGAAATTTTACCACGTTTGTATTTTTTGTCGAGTCCTCGATATTTTGGAGTTACTCCGTGATCATGGCGCATGCATTTGGACTATTCGAAAGTACTTATCTATAAGTCGATTTGAATAAAAATGTTTGACTTTGACTTTGAACTGTGCCGAAATATCGGGGACTCGACAGCACATACACATGGTAAAAATCATTTATCTCTCGTTTATCATTATAGTTATAGTGATAATGAGCATGAAAGCTTAAAAGATTATTTTGTATTTTTCAAACTATTAAAATAAAGTAACAGTCAAATACTTACTCTCCTATTCTGTAAAATATTTAATTTCATTAACATCTGCTTTTTCTCGATAAAAATTATGTATATATGTTCATCAGATTAACGTTTTATGTATTTTTACTCTATTCTATATAAAAAATATTTAAATTAATTTAAAATTACGATTATAAAAATATAAATCATAGATCATACATACATATTTATATAGATCATTTTAAATTAAAATTAAGCAACTTTAATTGCATACCTTCAGCTTAAAAATGACAAATAAAATTAGTTGTATATAACTCTAACTAAGTAGCGGAAAAATGCCACCATGTATTTAATTGCTTTTGTATTTTTTCTATTTTACCGTCTATACCAGCAGTGGCATGTATACCGGTTTTCAAAGTTGGCTTATCTGAGGTCCTGGGATCAAATCCAGTAAGTGGCAAATGCAAGCATATGCAAGCAGTATGATGACTACGAGCATAAGATAAACATGTAGGTAATGCTGCGTCTTCACTGATGTAAATAACACAAGACACAATAACATATCAGCCATTTAATCTTCTTCTTATCGTATGAGGATTAGTGTTAGTGGTCACATCTAGTGTCACAGTTTGTCAGGCCGCCTAGAAGGCCTCTGAGTTGACTTAACGACTGTTATTAGATGACAACAGCCAGGACCGACGCGACGGTTAAACGTGCCCTCCGAAGCACTTAGGCTCTCAGTTATAATGTCACTTTACGGTCACCCATCCGACTGACCGGGCCGAACGTCGCTTAACGAAAGTGATCAAATGCGATTAGTCTGTCAAGCGCGACCATGTGCGCTTCGCCATTTAATTAACTAAAGTGAGATTTTCACTCTCATTTTGAGCGTTGGGAAGAGATGCTAAAGTTTGTTCACCGAAAACAGTTAGTAAAAACTACGCTCGCGATTAGCTGAAAATAAGGCGCAATGCCTATGCGCCTTTTCGTCAGCCAATCACTTTCGGATTCTCTCAGCCCCCCTAGCATGAACACCACTATATCACGCGATATGATATGGCGCATAATGCTGTCTTGCTTAGCCCGTTACGATGTGAGCGAGACAGTGATACGTTATCGAGCTATCGAGTCGATAAAAGTCGCTCATGCTAGGCTAGCAGAGCTAGCTAATTTCGGTGAACAGGGACTCTATTTTTGATTCACTCGTCTCGCTTCGAGCGCTTAGTTTCTAATGATTTTCGTTCAACATTTGAATTTCCATATTATTAAATTGTTTGAAGTCGAGCGAAATAAAGCTTGCAATGCGTGTGAATTAGAACAATGTCATACGAGCGATTGAAAAATAGATCTACAGGCTATAATGAACATTGGCAATAATATTGTTGATTTATCATCAGTAATCGGATAATCGGATGCATATTTAACTAAAGTTGGGTGTTGGCTGTTATGGAATGCACTTTTGTATAAAAAAAATCACATATTTATTTATGGGCCAGCGGCTCAGCCGATTTTTCGAATGAAATTACTAGTAGTTTTAGTCTTTTGAACAGACATCAAATAAAGAAGGAGGTTTTCAAGTCGACTGTATATTTTTTATGTATGTTTTTATATAACGTCGTCAGTTGTCAACCGATTTTAATAATTCTTTTTTTATCTGAAAGAACATAGTTCATGTGTGGTCCCAACAATTCTTACGAAGATCTGGGTAGTAGTTTTTTCATAATCCTGAAAAATATAATTTACGTTTTGGCAAGTAGTCGTTTACCTAGATGACATCATCGTTGTGTATAGGTAAATTTTTAGTGTAAGTAACGGCACATGATGTAACTAAAAGTTAAAATTTTCAAACCGACTTCAAAAGTAAAAAATAAAACATAGAGAGTCGGTGCCGGCCAAAGCATAAAAAATAAAAATAAAGTTAATAGAAGTTTTATTTTTTACTTTTAAAAGTCGGTTTTTTTTGAGAAGCGGGTTTAAGTGTAATGAAAGGGGACAAAAAATATCTATCGTACCCGAGATATATCGAATGGTTCTGGAATCCTGGGATTTATATTGAAATATATATATTAATAGCCGCTTCCATAATTTCATAGCCAAAATCTAAGTTTAGGTAAATATGCATTAGATTATCCGATCACTGTGTATTGTACTTACTGTCAATATGCCAACATTATGCAGCTAGTGAATGGGTTACAAAAAGATTGATGTAAATAATGATAAATAAATAAAAAACAAACATAAAAAAAAAATACGATAAATTGTTTAATACTTTAATTAGGTATGGACCTGGAATTATGTAATTTTAAGTGTATTTTTTGTCTGTAACTTATTTTATCTACATTATGTTTTTTTCTTAGTACAAAATTTAAAAATAAACCTTTTGTCTGTTCTTTTTGTTAGATAATGAGTATGCTCATTACCTGTTTAATTTTTTTTATATTTGTTATAACTGTTTTTCTTTCTTTCTTTCTTTTCATTCATTCTAAAGCGAAACTTTTAATTTTATTTACGTATAATCAACACTCTTAAATATAGTTTTGGAAAAAAATAATACTTATTTTACCTGTATATAATTCTAGAGAAACAATTATAATAAATTGAATTTAACAAAAATGGACTTGCATAAAGCTAATAACATGTTAAGATAAAAATTGAACACCAAATTTTAGGTTTGTTCGTAGAAACAAACAATAATAGCGTCTATCGAATCGAAATTGCTAAAGTTGCCTCGTGATCGTGGGCCGTTTTAGTTACCGCTTGTGAGCGTCGCTCAGACAGTTGATTGATTGATTGAAAGTGCAGTTACATTGCTGCTTTAGTAAGATAGTTGTCGCATTGATTTTTACTATAGCAGCAATGTGACTGCACTTTGAATCAAACGTTGATAGAAACAAGTTACATAATCAGCTGTGTAGTGTCGGCTTAGAATAGCACTACCCCCTGTCATCCCGTGGGTTCGTAAAAGGCGACTAAGGGACTCAGCCTTCAGGAGATGGGCAGCAGCGTCTCCTACATACTTGGCCATACTGCGATCGCCAACCCGCCTGCCAAGCGTGGCGATTATGGAAAACCCCCCCTTTAGGGGAGGCCTATACCCAGCAGTGGGTGTTATGTGGCTGAGACGACGACATAATCAGGAGGCAGGGGGCAAAATGCGATAAAAATATTTTATTACCACTTTTTTTTTTGCTTTGAAGTTGGTTTACATACAACATTTGTTAAATGCAAGTCCAAGTAATGCTATTTTTATTGGATTCATGTTTTTTTAGTGAAAAATCCAACTTTTAAGTAAGAAAAAAATCCTACAATTGTAAGTAGATCAATTCCAATCCAACAGATATTTTAGGGTTCCGTATCCAAAGGGTAAAACGGAAACTCTATTACTAAGACTCCGCTGTTCGTCCGTCTGTTTATCTGTCTGTCTGTCCTGGTCTGTCCGTCTGTCACCGGGCTGTATCTAAAGAACCGTGATAGTTAGACAGTTGACATTTTCAAAGATGGTGTATTTCTGTTGCCGCTATAACAACAAATACTAAAAATACAATAAAATAAATATTGAAGGGGGCTCCCATACAAGAAAGAAGGGGTACTTAATTGTATTCGATTTGGTTGGTGGTAGGACTAGTTGTAATTCCACCTGGCTAGCTACCACCATCTTATCTAAGTCTGACGCAAAAAAATTTTTCAGCATTGTAGTGTTCCAGCAGTTAGAGATAAGATAGCCAGTTCCTCCGAGGTTGAGATTTCCGGGAGAGGCTCGCTTCCATCTTCGGCCTTATCAAAACTTAACATCAGGTATGATGAAGGCTAAGAGTCTCCCCATCATCGTAAATAAAAATATATAATATATTAGTTGACATAATACCTTGTCTGGCCTGCGAGCATCTACATGCAGTAGATTTGCAATCACTAAGAACACGATGAAAGTATGCATCTTGACTTTAGTCAAGTTAAGACTAAAGTTAGGATTTCTAATCTAAAAGTTAATGAAACAAAACAGCTCGATGAATTCATTATTCAAATTAACGAGTTTGATTAGAGAACTGTTAAGACTAATAACGTTTGAAATTTCATTAATTTTGCTTCGACTATACAAGTTTGCAATCTGATTCCACTTGAAATTAATTATTTCTCTAACCTTAGTACTTTCCGAGAAAACATTACCCAAACAAACTCTACTGGTCGACCGGAAAGTTCCCCGATTGTACGTGTCGGTGGTTATAAGGCTGATTGCAAAATCGCGCTTCCCTCAGAATGGTCTAGCTATCTCGTCTCTAATTGGTGGAATACAACGCTGAAAATAGTTAATCAAGGTTATTACAGTGTGTACTATATAACAGTCTATTTACTATATCAAGATCACTTGGCAACACCAGACGTCGCTTTTCAGACGTTGCCAAGTCAATGTATTGTAAACTAGCGACCCGTTCCCGTGGGAATATCGGGATTACAGGTATCCTATGTTTATCACTAGGTTATCTATTAACTGTGTACCAAATTTCATCCAAGTCTGTTCATATGTACCCCCGCTGGGAATCGAACCCAGGACCTCTGGGTCTGATACCGGTGGTTGTACCACTAGACCACAGAAGCGGTTAAACGTTTCTACGTTATGTTATGTACAACGTTTTCGGTAATTATAATCATCAGAGTTTCTTTTGAAAACGGGAGCGCGGCACTATGCCGGTAGGCGGGTAGAATCACAAATCTACGATGCGCGAATGATACAATTATATTGGCATCGAATCAAGTTACATGATAAGCATCCTTGACGGAGTCGAAAAGACCAGGAGCTACATAGATCTGAAAATGTAACTTCTAAAATAAAAAATATGGCACTTACTTCAACCATACCAACTACCATAACATGATTGGCGTTTTATCCCTCGAAAGGATTAAATGACGAAGATGAATTTGTTTCTTTGGGCGCAACAACCAGCAACTCGGTTTCTAGCGAAAAATAAGTCACTGGTGGCGTATTGTTATGACCAACAACGCAATGATCCCACTAAAAATAACATGAGGAGATCGGTGCATAATTATCTTGGATGACAGAATGAATAATAGTTATGAATCCATCGTATTTTCCATTTTCAGCAAATGCTTGGAAACACGGGCGCTAAGAAAGCTTCTTAGATCACAATGACGCTTTTAGGATTTGCTTGCTTCGATTTGATTATAGGTACGATGTTTCAAATACCTTGGATTGCATTCCGAACAATTGAATTATTCCTCAGAGAGCTTATCATTAAAAAAACGCAAGATTCTAGTTTATTCTACATCACCCGGATGCAGCATAAAGCTGATGTATAGGTATGCATGGCTGACTGACTTCTAATAATTGTAATATCTTAAATGAACAACATGAAATGCAGTAAAATAAATAGGTATTCAAGGTCGATTGCCCATTGCCTGGTCTGACCAAATTCACTTAGCACTGAACACTCAGCTGTACGATGCTCTTCATATCGCCAAGGACGTCATAGGTAAAGAGGCATCATTAGAGAAATGTTGATTTTCCTTCGGGGAAATACGACCACAACATTATCTATAGTAGCAAGACTAACAAGGACAGAGCACATAAAAAGTATGTATGAGCATTGTGCAATTTGCAAGGTTTCACCATACTCATCAGGCATATCTAGGTTAAGAAGAATTCAATAACACCCACGTACATAAATAATGTACAAAAGTACGAGGTACGAAACACGAAAATGTTTACACTAAATAGGGTTAAGGTTGTGTGCAGGGGCGTGCATTCCATATAGGCAATTAGTCAGTGCCTACCTCATTTAAAACCTTATATACCTACAATTAGTGTTAAAGTTATTTTATTTTAGTTAAATCTTCTATTCAACACTCACCCACTAAGATTTTCCTTACGCTAAATACTGAATACCAACCGGTAGGCAGTCTCCTAATTGCCTACTCGAAGCAAGCAGCGTTTCATACAAGAATACAACTTATTTATAAAAAGTGTTGCTCTAGTATAAACCGCCCACGGCAAGAAGGGCGCTATTTGTACGTCTAACATTCTAGCTTATAGGTCCGGAATATACCATTATAAAGTAAGCAAGCCTACGAATGAATTTGGTCGCGAATTATTTTGATATGGAGTTATTTTAAAACTATGATATTTCCTAAGATATTCATTAAAATTAAATGATGTAAAGGGCAATTTTGTTAAAAATTTAATACTTGTTATGATTAATGTGTTTATTTAGATAAGGATTAATATCATGTTTATGAAAACAGCTTCTCAATTAATACATTAGTTTAGATTTTTTTTTTCTAAAAATGGTAAAGTGAGTTAACCATAAACCATAGACATATGCTGTCGCGGACTTTTTTTTAGAACTTTTCATAGGGAACAATTTCGTCATATATGATTTTTACGTAACTTTAACCGTTTACACACCTTCCCAAACGGAAGCTCCCAAAAGTAATATTTTTTCCCCGTTTTTGCAACGTTTTACATTAATGCTCTGCTCCTATTAATCGTAGCGTGATATTAAATACCTTATAACCTTCCTAGATTAATGGACTATCCAACACTAAAATAATTTTTCAATTCGCACAAGTAGTTCCGGATATTAGCGTGCTAAAACAATCAAACTCTTCAGCAATATAATATTCCTACTAAATATTACGAATTTAATAATTTATGACTAGCGGCCGCTCACGGTTTCATGCACCCGCCGCGTGGTTCCCGTTACCGTGGAAATATCGGGATAATTTGCAGCCTATGTGAGCTGATGTATAAGCTACATTGCTGTAAAGTTTTATCTTCATCAGTTCAGTAGTTTTTGCGTGAAAGACTAACAAACATTCATCCATCCAAATATCCTCACAAACTTTCGAACTTATATTAGGTAGCAGGATAGGTTAAGTACAAAGTTACTAGTTAGATCTACAGTGCCTACCACGTTGGAAAACCAATGCACGCCCCTGGTTGTGTGGTATGCGTTGACATAGGATTGCATGTTAAGTGCATGGTATAATTTAGTAATTATTGTTTTACTCAGCAACTAGAGTGCCAATACAACTTTCTCTTACCGGTTCTCGGTAACACGATAAAAATAGCACCCAATCAAAACCACAACCCACAAATCCGAACATATTTCAAGCACACTTTGAAGAAAGAGATGATCATGTCACAGTTATCTCCAAGCCAACACATACCACGCCGAATTATATGAATTTGCCGCTACAACCGTCGCATCAAGGATGCCACAACCCCTAAAGGAACTTTGGTCTTTGCAGCCAGAAGCAGTACATGCACCTCAGAAACAGAACGACGAGCACAAATACAACATTGACATTACGAAGTCAATCAAGAACGAAACCATCCTGGTCAGCGATGCGCCATTAAAGACCACCTAATCAACTGTCCAGCAATAAGAACCTATGAATTGAATCACAGAGATCAAAAGCTACTTCACATTCTGCACCAAATACAAAACTAGAGCGCGGGACAATCGGAAACGGAATAACTGGTTCAGTGATTCAAGCTACATCCATCCATAGTCACGACTGTCCTAGCCGCTTCGGAAACGACGGATTCCAATACATTCCGTCAACTTGCAGATATAATGATGAAAAATAGAAAATCAACAAAATATGGGCAGTCACAGCAACCCATAATGAGAATTAAACGATTAAGAACATTATAACTTTTTAATTTTGCATTTTACAATGCTATTTTTATGTGATAAATATTAAACAAGAAAATATACTAGAAAAAAGCAACTAGTCTCATGTCGCCCTGACGGGATCCCGACATGAGACTAGTTGCTTTTTTCTAGTATATTTTCTTGTTTAATATTTATCACGATTAAGAACATTTTTCTTTGACAACTAAAAGGGATGCGTTAGGCTAAGCATTATGAAACCTGAGGCTCACTATTTATTTTTATACGTATATCTAGCAGCCCAAGCAGATATTTAAAGGAGCATGTGTAACAAAACAAGTATGTATATCCACGTAATACCAGAACACTAGTAAACCGGTTTAAAGTGAAATATCTATCCAAATCACAAAAAGGTGTTAAAAGCCACGTGAATCACATTTAAAGTACTTAAGTACAAGTACTTAAATCCAATATAGAATTCCTAATGACACAATTCAGTAACATATTTTAATTCCAGATTTAAGCTTTTTTTTCATGAATATTTAACTTTTTTTTAATGTTTTACAATCAAATCAAACATTGATTGAAACATCTATATTTCATACAAATTAAGTACCTTTTACCGTCGTTTTAATTTTTCCAATGTTATTATGGCATGTATGCCATGTCAATATGGCTCATTGGGAAGTACCTACTTAACAGACTGAACCTAGTAATGTAATACAACATGTTTAATAAATTATTATTTTGTACTATTCAATCTGTGGGTTACATTATTTTGTTTTTATCTGTTTTATAAGATAATGAACACTCACTTCATAAGTCCAGGTGCCCAATTCTGCTAATGCTTAGTCACAATCGTATTCCAATGGTGTTTCGATGGTAGTCCTGTTTTACACAGTTTTTGTTACAACAGTGTAAATAAACACTACTATTGAAACACCACTGAGAGACGATTTTGACAAAAATTTAGCAGAATTGACTCCCTGATGTCGGTCAATTGCATAACAAACATAATTACTTTGGTTCAGATGTTACAGCACTCCTTTACATTCCACATTTTTTTAAGCTGAACTTTTGAACTGAATTATTGCAGGTAAGTATATGTTATTCATTCAATGAACAATACAACGGATAATTTAAGTTGAAGAAATTAAGTAAATAACTGTATTGTCTTTTTTGTCATTAAATTTGTTATATTTTATTCTTTAATTTCATATTTCCGATGAAATGATAGTATTGTCATTTGACACATTCGATCATTAGATCAAAGTTTGACACATCTAAATTAATTTTATTTACAATTACTTACTATAATTATTATAGTTACTTGCAATAATTCATATTATCTTAGGTATTTGGCATTATAATGATGCACACTTATTAACAGTAGCAATTTTAAGGCTTAAAATGAATGTTCTTACACGTCACATGCGGTTTTACAAATAAACATTTTGATTGATCTAAAATGGTATCCGCAGGATCTAAACGTCTGTGCCTCTTCACAAGAAGGTTGTTGCTCATCCGGTTCCCGTGATTAAGTTGCAACTTCTTTTACTTCTCTCCTAAGTGAAACACTTCCTCCTAACACTTTTCATTAAGTGTAACTTTTGATTTTTTTTACTGGAATAAATTATTATCAATCTCGGTGCCGCCCAAGTCAGCGACATTTCTCATTCAATATCGTCGGTGTGCCCACATCGGCGCCACCGACGAATATTGTAACGCTCCGGCCTGTCCCACATCTGGGCTCCCATGGCCACTTCATTCAACTGTTCTGTCCCACATATGCGCTCCGTCATCAACTCAATGAACTGGTCTGTCCCACATATGGGCTCCCTCATCAACTCATTCAACTGGTCTGTCCCACCTATGGGCTCCCTGACCACCTCATTCAACTGTTCTGTCCCACCTATGGGCTCAATGACCAACTCATCTCTTTCCGTTCCTTGTTGCAGCTGAAACTGACCGATGACAGCTTAGAAAGTATGCACAAAAATAACATTTAACTTTTACATCACCACATAGTTGTCATACATAAATAATTATACTCTTTAATTCATCATTATTTCCAATTCGGTGAATCTATTTGTGTGCCAAAAATCAAAATCCGTTACGCCGTTTTCGCGTAATTGCGTACATATTTTAAGTAAAAACAGAAATATTAATTCATCAAACATCTGTGAACGTAGGTCTATCGAACCTTAACCTTAAAAATACATATTTTATTCATGCATCATCATGTGCCATCTTCATTCATCAAGTATGAAGATCAGTATGGCACTATTCGACCATGTATATATATTGTTTTATGATTAAACGTTAATATTCTTTTATTAACAAAAATACTAACATTAATTTTCTTTATACAGGGCTTTTGCTGCTTTTCTCAAGTTTTAACAAAAAAATTGAACTTAATTGAGCCACAAACAACCAAAAAGGTTTAAATATGCAGCTTTAAAAAGCATGAACTCAGATGAAAACTGCCATACGTTATTTACACTCTCGCCTCGTACCTCGCCTCGTCTCGCATGCGAGTGTAAATACAGTACCACAAACAAACAATCGACTATAATTGGGTTGCCATGGTTACCCCATGAGAAACCATTTTTATTCGGCAGTTATATGGAGCTACGATATTTACATAACATCATAATTATTTGAACACATTCCATTAATTCCGCACATAAAAAACACAAAATTATATCCGTTCTTATCTCTCACATTATTTCAATACCATAGTTTTATATATATTTTTTTTATAAGGAATTAATCGTTACTTACGTATTTCTCTTTGTTGTAGGCGTAGATTGAAAAGTATAAAACCTTTCGCTGATCCCATTTCTGAAGCTGTAACATCAACTTCAGAATACTAGCGATTTCAATAAAAATATTTATATTTCCTTTACAATGTTGTCATCGTACAAGTTGGTTTTATAATCCTCGAATGGCGCCAAAACATTTGACAAACTCTTATTATTCTAAAACAGACGTCGTCGCAGCTCTGGCGTCCAGTACTTTCCTCTTTCCATTAACATTACCATAGATTATTAAATAGTCATGGCATTATTAATTAAATCTAAATACATTGTTAATGCATTTTGTAATAATTATTGACACATTATTCAATCAACAATTATACATTCACAATAGAATAGCCTAAAGCTTTATGCGTGTAGGCTAACACAATAGTTTACGAATACAGAGCGTATGACCGCTAAGGGTGCTATAATAAATTACCCAGGTATGCCAAGATTGCCAAGTACGAAAAAAACCAACCAAGTGCGAGTCGGACTCGCGCACGAAGGGTTTCGTACCATTCTATATAAAAGAGCAAAAAAAATCACGTTTGTTGTATGGGAGCCGCCTGAAATATATATTTTATTCTGTTTTTTTGTATTTTTTGTCATAGTGGCAGCAGAAATACATCGTCTGTGAGAATTTCAACTGTCTAACGTTCCGTTCGACATTCACGGTCAATCACGATTCATGAGATGAGCCTGGTGGCAGACGGGCGGAAGGATGGATAGCGGAATCTTACAGTCGTATCTATAGTCAAGTCAAGTAATGTGTTAACGCCTGCAAGCATGATGATGACGGATCGTCAGGCTTGCCTACGGCGAAAAGGCATGAGGGCAATGCCGTGATCTCTATAGACGACGGCCGGCAGCGGCCAATCAGGAGCGCCCGTCTGCAGCTAATGTCACCGCATCGTACAGACTTCAGACTTCACTTCGATTTTTCTCTCGGCCACGACTGACGGAGCGCGCGCGCGTCACCCAAATTTTTGTACTCGTAATCTAGAATATAATCCTATTGGAATTTGAAACGAAAGTTTTCAGTAAAGCAGATGCTAAAAACGTTACCCAAGTTTTTTATTCAAAGCGTTCGAAATCCCTTTACTTTCCACCACATCATCATTCATCACAACGTGTCACCGCATCGGGCCGGCCATCGAGACCTTCACACGTCTTCATCTTCTCACCGAGCAGTACCTGGGCTACCATAATGTCTTGAGTAAAAGTCGTTATTTAAAATTGTCGTTTTTATACAATACAATGGAATAACTTATGATGTACTTATACAAAGGAATACTTAGCCATGTATTCTTACTTTTGAAAGTTCTTATTTCATATAAATTCTTGTTTATTGTATGAAAACGACAATTTTAAATAAAGACTTTTACTCAAGACATTGACTATGTATAGGGGAAGTCCGCTCAAAGCGGCCATAGGAGGCAAAGCGGCCACACCATGCTTTTATGGTAACTAAAAGCGATAGCGCCACGTTTGCCATTCTGACCTATAACCAACCTTCCGCTCTGCACCGAGCAGCTTTTTGTTAAAAAAATCCATTGTACGTTCAACCTATTTTGATCAAACCTTTATTGCAAGTCTACTGTTACTCATCTATTTGGCTTTCTTTTTTTATTATTTGTGTACATGGGATGGAATACATGGGATAAATAATTTGAGCTGAATTGATTTTTAAAACAAAATTGTGTAAAAAGGCAAAGCGATCCGGGCAAAGTGGCCAAGTGACCGCGCTATGCCGTATTCATATTAGTGAAGAAATCTGTTTTTATTACATTAGGATCTAATGCAAAAAATCCGAGTATATTGGTTATATTACTTTATGTAGAAGACTTTTTGGTACTTAGATTTAAGTAATGACGTATGACCAATTTGAAAAATGAAATTATTGTTTAATTTTAAACTTTATTATACAGTATCCCTTTTTAAAATAAAGAGTAAAATCAATTATTTTTGGCATTTTTGTTTATTAAAATTGCATTTCTTGATATATATTAACGTGACCACTTTAGGCGCTTACTCGGGCAAAGCGGTTTTTGACATGTTTTCGTAATTTGCAAATAATAGTAAGCTTTACAAGTTTCTTGCAAAATGTTTATACACTATATAAAAGTTTATGAAATTCTCTATCCATTGTCATTAAATACTTTTTTTGAGCTGACCTCCCCTACGAGTGTTAGTAAAAAGTTCCCGTTTTACCCTTTGGGTACGGAACCCTAAAAAGGAAAATCAAAAGTCAACAATTTTTCAGTTATTGCTTTAATGTTCGACGGCTTCACCGTTTTCAACTTCAGCTTCATTTATCCAAATGGGATCCAGGTGCTTGGTTTATTTCGACGAATTCGTTCGCACTCCTTACCACCACACTAAAAATAAATAAGAACCGATTTGAAAAACTGTACCTTAAGTAGTAGTATTTTAAACATCCTTTAAAAATTCAGACAAAAGACCGAAACTTCGGTCAATCAGTCTGTGAACTCAGGTCTAAATAACGCAAATAACGTGGGCTGAGGCCCATTAACGTTAATCGTCGATTAAATTGTTTGAAGTTTAAAGGGACAGAACATATTTTAAACAACATTTAACTAATCGACAGTTTGTGGACTGAGACTATGAAACTGAAAATATATAGCTACTGAAATTCGGTGCTTGGCATTGCACGGTCTAACAACTCCTCAGTAGGTACGTATGCTTCGTTTGGGGCGAAACACGTGTAGAGTAGTCGGTGAAGGTGCAAAGAGTAGTCGGTGAAGGTGCAAAGAGTAGTCGGTGAAGGTGCAAGGTACACACCTTGCACCTTCACCAACTACTATACAGTGATACCACCGTTTTGCACTGGCAATTATTTTTTCTTACGGAATTAAGCAATTTTTTTTCATAGTGAGATAGTAGTGTATAATTGGGGCTTCTGGATCAGAGAAGATCCAGAAGCCCCAATTATACACCCTGAATCAATGATAAATTTTTCGTTTATTAATATCTTTCTAACGACCAATCATACACTTGAGAGGACTGAGTACTCGACAGGCATATTATTTATTGAATTTTAATTAATCTTCAAAGATACATCATTCAGAGGCAATTAAACAAGCGTTTTTATAATCGTAACTATTTATTCTCATTTTTATGCATTAATTTACAGCAAATTATTATTAATAAATGACATTATTTTCTAGACACCACGAATCCAAACACTATACATTTTTTAAAACACATACTTTACTATGGTTTACACAGCTTATAATATTTAATGAACTTGAATACTTCTCGTACAATTTTACTGAACTAGGACAAGTTATGCTCGTTGAAAAAATGAAAAAAATTAAAAAATATTTATTTCATAAAAAACAAGTGGGTAATACAGGGTATGGTTGATTCCCCCTTTTAGGTGTAAAATCACCTGTACCAGGAGAAAATCGCTCTCTCATAACAACATATGTTTTTCGTGTTTTTAAAGAAATAAAACTAAAAATTTTATAACATAAATATTAATTCTAAAACTTTAAAATGTGTGTGTGTGTGTGCGTGCGTGTGTGTGCGTATTCGTGACTTCGTATTTATTTGTATGTAATGCTATATTTATTTAAATAAAAATAAAATAATAAATAAAATAAAATAAAAAGCAAAGTATAACATTTTAGGAGATACTTTTTTTACTATTACTTTTTCTGTTTCCTCATAGTTCAGTTTTTTAACCCATTCTGTTACTAGCTGCTTGCAAACGTTATTGTTATCAAACATATCTCTAATCCACAAAACTTTTTCATAACCTCTAGTTAATATGCATTAATTGTTTAAAAAATCTCGTATATTATTTTTATATAAAAATAAATAAATAAATAAATAATTCAGGTAAGGGACAAACCCTTCATTCCAATATATCCCCCTATTTTTTCTATCCAAGCAACTTGTAAGCGTTCTTTTTTGTTAAATTATAAAATGGGTATAGTGGTTTTATTAACAACACAGTGATGTTTATTCCATAAGATCGCTATTTCTTTTGGAATAAACAGATTTTGCTCATTCTTAAATCCTTGTACATCCACAATCACATTCATGGTATTTTTTTTACTCTGATGCTGGCAGATTTGTAAATTGAACCAAGCCAACGACGGAATAACAACACAGTTTGCCATTAGCTCATATATTCATAGGGAAAAAATCCTTTTCTTCGGATTAAATCAAATAAGATTTTGTCTGGAAAGTGCGAGCGTAAATGAACGAAATCTTTCTCTAATAAACTTTTACTTAGAGTGTCAAGGCCAAAACTAAGAAACTGAAACGAGTCTATAAATTTAATTTGTATTGGTTTGAGTTATTTTTGTGTTTTGATAAATTTTGTTATGGTTAAATATTTTTACTTTGTTTTCGGTATAACTTCTATTTCTCTATTATACTTTGATAATTCATTAATAAATATATGTGAATCGTACCCGGATCAATTATGAAATATAACAGGTATAAAATGGACACACTCTATAAATTAAATTGCAATAAGAATGCGCTGCGCCTCTGTACTTAGATGTAATATGATCATGATCACAAACTTTGTCATCGAATAATAATTCTTTACAGACATGGCATGTAATCGCATTATCATAATTCTCTCTTTGTTCTCTGGTCATAGGTTGCATGGCTTTCTTCGTAATTAAAATTTTATGAATTAACCATGCTTCTTCGATTATACTTTTAACAAAAACTTCAGCACAATCAGGCCCTCTGTATGTAACGAATTTATTTCATTTACTATCATGTGAGCAACAAACATAATACGCAAAACACGAGGGTTGATGTAATCTATTTTTCGTCGTACATTTATCTGTATTTTGGACCTCTATTTTTGAATCACTCGTTGCGCGAGCTGCGAGGCGAACGAGGAGGCGATCAGGCGCTTAGCGACTTTGCATGCGGGGACATAGCACGCTTTCCGCTTTGCCCCCCGCGCGCTCGCGTTGGTAGGCGGTACCACAGGCGAAAAGCGAAGCTATGTATATACGGGCAAGGTCGCTTTTACGGAATACGGAAACCAAATGTAGATCAGTAGAATCCTTGAGACGAGTGAATCAAAAATAGAGCTCTTGGTCTATAAAATTTAATAATAAACTTTCAAAACAAAAAAATTTTGTTCTTTCAAAATTCTTAAATTTTAATTAACTGTTTTTATCTGGCAGTGTAGTTAGAATTTTAGAACAAGAATTAGAATGATACTTGGTTTCACTTGTAAAAAATTGTATACACGTTTCACATAAATACATCAACCCTTTATGACATGATACTTGTCGACGTACTAATCGCAATAAATCTTTTATTAAACAGTAATGAGCTTTATTATTCTTTTCAAAGTACAATAAGTTAATATGTTTCTCTTTCTTACAAGTCGTCGTATAGAGTGGCCCAGTTACGGTGTTATTTTTGTCTAATCCGTAAATAGTAATACTTAGTTCACGATTATTCTTTTCAATCAATTTTATATCACTGGGTGACGGTGGAAATGATACACCACGTATATTAAATATTAAGCTATAATGCGGATACGAGCTCGTCCTGCAAACATTATGTTTAGCTGGATGCAGTGCCGCGACTATGCTCCATAAAAGCAATACTCATTATTATTTTGTATATTCAAACAACTTTTAGTATTTTTAATTACATCTGGTAGTTTAATTAGGTAAGGCCTCGCAACGGGGAATATTTATTTATATTTAATTCTAGATGACTTACAGAAACAAATGACCATCCAGACTGGCATTGCTAAAATTCAGTGAGTTTTCTATTTAATATCTCCATATTTTTTTATATATTACTAGAGGCTGGGCGCGGTTTCACCCGCGTGGTTCCCGTTCCCGTGGGAATTTTGTGATCATTTATAGCCTATGTTACTACTTGGGGTCTAAGGATTATCTATACCAAATTTCGTCAAAATCGGTCGAGTAGTTTTTGAGTTTATTCTTTACATACAAAAATACAAATCATTCCTCTTTATAATATTAGTATAGATATCTAAATCTGTACTTCAATTTATAATTTCATAATGTTGTATTAAATGACTTGAGTTGTGGTGTGCATGAATATGGTAGCATAAAGTAAGCATAGAATTCTAAGTTGACTTTAATGCATGTATTTTGTAACAATGATAATTGGATTATTTTTGAAATATGTTTTTGCTTATCACCCAAGAACGCCTCTGGAATAAGGTACTCGTCTTCTATTGGTGGGTTTAAGCTGTGAGTCATTATTCTATTTTTAAATGCTGTAGCAATAATATCAACATTGTTAAACTCTGATTTTATTAAACAATTTGATTTATGGATATTTGATCTCTTATGATATGAAATTTTTTGTTCTGGGATATCAATATTACACTTATCACAATGAATATTTTTTATAATCATAGGCTCAATAATATCAGTTCTTTTACTATTTTCTGGGATATCAATTTGGCATGTATCATATTCATTTACATTATTAATATCAGAACTTGCAGGTACAACTGGAATAAAAACAAAATTCTTAGATATGTAAAAATAATAATAATTAAACATTTAAGTTACTTATGCAATAAGTAAGTACTCGTACTTTCAATATTTTATTGATAAGAACTAATAAAAGTTGGAGTACATTTTTTAAATTCCTTTCTTGCGCTTAAGAAAAACACAATTCTAAGATATAAGTATTTAATATGTAAAAATGATAATAATTAAACATTTTGGTTATGCAATAAGTAAGTACTTATACTTTCCAATATGTTATTGATAAGAACTAATAAAAATTGTACACTTTTTAAATTCCTTTCTTGCGCTTGAAATAAATGCATTCAGGTGATGCCACGATTCTGAATTCTCATCCGTTTTATTTTTTATAGTGATGACAGAGTGCCGCCAACGATTTACGGACTGCACCCGCTCTATCTCATCATACTTATACACCTTCAGTTCTATGTAATACGAACCTTTTTTATTTTCATCCATCTGAAGAGCAAATCCATTGGCCAGTTTCCGCGTTACGTTCCTACATACTCCTGTATATAGGTTGTGTTTTCTTTTCTGCCCGGTCCAACGCTGCATCATCTTCATTGCTGTCGCTCCCGAATAAATCTCGAGCTGTAGCCTTGACGGGTGGTGTGATTGGGTGAATTGTCGGCTTGCTCCGCTTGCTGGTCAACGGTTGAGAGTTGCCCGTCGGTGGGGGCTTGCGTCTGTTGGATTTAGGCTTCACTGGTGGTGGCTCTTCCACAGACTCGTCATCCGAGGGAAAAAGTTGATCGGCTGTTTCCTTAGACCTGTAAAAATTAAAACGATGATAGATGAGTAAAAAAGGTTTTAAACAGTTAGTTATGAGCCTCGTTGGCTTAGAACTGGAATGATTGAATACTTGTATACTGAGAGATTTGAATACTTACATGCTTTATGATAAAAATATTTAAATATTAAATTCTGAATAGGGACAGTTGAATGATAGAATAGTCACTGAATCGAATGTTTATAGAATATCATGAACTGTAATTATTGAATAATTGAATACTGGGAGATTCGAATACTTTATGATAAAAATATTTTAATATTGAATTCTGAATAGAGATAGTTAAATTATTGAATAGTCACTGAATTGAATGTTACTAAATAACATGAATGTTGTACTTACATTTTTCCGATATAGGTACGTAGTTGCCTTATATGGAGACTTCGGAGATGTGGTTGCCACCTCGTAAAATGTTGGTATGATCCAGGCTCTCTGTATGAGGTCTTAAATAGTAGTAAATGCGCATGTGACATCCCATATAAGGAGGAGGACACGTGCAAGCAAAAGTTATTTTTATTATAAATTAATATTCTATTTTCTTTAGGCTATACATGCAACATGTAATCGGATACTTTTCTAAAACTTAAGACATTAACGTATTGACCTACTTAAAAATACTATAAAATAGAGGAACGATGTTCGTCGACTAATTTGCTTGATTTTGAACCTTAGGTAAAAGTTAATAATGTCATGGAGACGGGAACGTACTCGTTCGTCGTGTGCTGTCGTGATTATTATAGTAATGGCTTGCTGATGCAGCAAAGCGCTACGTGACGCTAGTCCCCGCTCTCGGTAACAATAGAATTACCAATAGATTTAAAGCAATGATTTTTACTATCAATTTTAAACTCTATAAACGAATATTTTTGCTATAAATATGTTGCAAATAATACTACATATAAAAACTTAAACAAATATTTACGAAGCTTCACTATCGCCAGTGTATTTACCGTGTCAGGATGTACGTGAGTATTTTTTTTGTCTAATCAAGAAGCATATTTAATTATTGATTGAATGTACTTACAGCATAATTTTTACTTTCAGAACTCTGGAAGCGCCCCATTCAACTTCATTCCTATGAGTCAGGCAGCCGGCCAGCGGAATGAAAGGCTGTTAAATTTAGACGGTCCGATAAATAAGAAATCAAGAAACTCACCTGCCGTATTTTCCTATGTAAAGAAACTTTCACGTGGAGGTGGTAAAATAATCAGAATTGAAGTATACGATATTGATACATTTTCCGACAGTGCCAGTTCACAGGTTAAATGTAACGCTTAATTATGTATTCAACATGTTGTAAAAAATATGTTTATGGATGAAATTTATAAAACCGCACGGGATATCGTTGTTAAAATATCTGATTCTATGGAAATCTAATAAAAATCTTATTTAAATTAGTCTTTAACGCTCTTCTAAGACTTTCTAATTTGTCATTATGTTAGTATATTTCAGTTAAGATATAAAACAAATTATACCTGTACTTACCTACAGATTGTGTCTCAAAGCGAATGAGTATGTAGAATTTTGCTAGTAATCTCTGCAAAGAACTATCATATTTCAGTAATACAAACCATTATAATCCACTTTTGTAGGCAGATAGACAGTCAATTCTAATTGACTAACGTGATTCATGTACGTACGTGTACGAAATATTCATCTTTAACACTCTAGAATAGACATAGTTCTTATAGAAAATACACATTTGAATGATGAATGAATGAATGAATGATAGATAAAATATGATATTCAAAACATTAATTTACATTAAATAGTAATATGAGAGTCGAGTACTCAGTCCTCTCAAGTGTATGATTGGGCGTAAGAAAGATATTAATAAACGAAAATAACTAAGTAAGCTATAAATAAATAGTTCCTAATTTGTTCATCAATTCAGGGTGTATAATTGGGGCTTCTGGATCTTCTCTGATCCAGAAGCCCCAATTATACACTACTTGAGATATAAATTTCTGCCAATTTCCGACTGGTTTTATGAAATACAACAATCATGAGTAATACATATGAATTGGGTTAGCTTCAACATATTGTATTTAAATATTTTTTTGAGAACTCACGTTAGCCTCACATTCAATCCCCGTGCACTGCAAGTAAAATATTGGGTTTATATAAACAATAAAAAAGAGCTAAGTTAAAATGAAATATCTACGATACTTACCTACTTATGTTCTGGGTACTATAATGGCGTCAGACAACGATAATTTAACTTAACTAAAAATCTCAAAATCATTTATAAAGGTCATTATTCAACACAATTTTCATTCTTTGTTTAGTTAGGTTTAATATGCGAATAAACGACGCTAACACTTGATTAAATAATAAATAAATATGTAAAATCCTTATTTTATTATAAACACTTAATATAACCTCCCTCTTTACTTTGGGCACAAACATAAAAAGACGGTATATAATTTCACCGTTAGAATGATCACTTTTGGATTTTGTGTTTTTTAGGTTTTTTTTTTTGGTAAAATGCTAACGGTGAAATATTTATTTACATTTAAACCCATAACAGTTATTTTATTTCTAAATCTGCTTTTACTTGTTTGCAAGCAACTCCGATATTGTGGAAAAAAAAATCAGTTGTTTTATACACTTTTGCTTAATTCAAATAATTTGTTGTTATTTGTGTATTGCCTTTTTAGGGCAGTAATAAAATATGAGGTCTAAAAATGGTTTTGAGGTTTTCAGTAGAGATAAAATAAAGTTCAGCAGCCGTAAAGCTAATACCTTTTACCGCCTCTGTGGTCTATTGGTAACAACCACCGTTATCAGACCCAGGGGTCCAGGGTTCGATTCCCAGCGGGGGTACATATTATATTCGGTTCGGTTGGTGGTAGGACTTGTTGTGAGTCCGCCTGGCTACCACCATCTTATCTAAGTGACGCCATAACAACAATGTTTTCAGCATTGTTGTGTTCGAACAGTTAGAGATAAGATAGCCAGCTCGTCAGTGATTGAGGGTTCCGGGAGAAGCTCGCTTCCATCTTCGGCCTTATCAATACTTAACATCAGGTATGATGAAGGCTAAGAGTATCCCCGTCGACCATAAAAAACCTATATTCAACCTTCTTAGTTGAATTTTATTAATAGACAGTGTTTAATCGAAAACTATTGCATGCGATGGGCCGGTAAGCCTGTCACCATTGTTTCCGGACAACATCTCATGTACCGGCTACACGCTCCGTCTTACCTGCGCACACCAGCGGGGTTATTACTAGCAATAATCGTGCAGTCATCGCAGAAAAGTCCGCTGACAAATCGCTCGCTGATGCAATATTCTTTTTGCTGTGACTCTAGCGCCAAAAACAATTTCGTAGCAAAAACAGGAACCGAGGAGCCCGTGCTGCAGTATCGCTCGGCCTGCGATTGTTAAGATTAAACAACTTTCGCAATGGTCGGTCACGGGATGGGAGACTAAAATTTTACTATCTCGAGCGTGGTGGCTTACGGCCCATTCTCCTTATCCATCCATAAGGAAGGCCAGTGCCCCATCAGTGGGGTTCCCTTCCCACCAGTCTGGGCAGAGATGGCCCCACTTGCTCGGCCGTCTCTCAGCCGCAAGGAGGCCCGGGAAGCCGGGCGGGCCGCCAGCCATAGGGGTGATTGCCACAAGGATCCCCCAGGGCGTAAGGCGGCGAGAGGGCAAGTAGTGAGGGGTTTAGCTGGTTGAAACCCCAGCTTGGCGCTGGCTCGTGCATTAGACACAACTCTCTACAACGGTGCTATCATCTGCGTACCCCAAAATACCGGGCATAAGCAGGTCGTTAATATGTAACAGAAAAAGTGTCGCAGAGAGTGCCGACCCCTGAGGGACCACGGCATTGATAGCCAATTGGTCGGACGAGCAACCATCAATGACAACTCGAATCGACCGATTCCTCAAGAAATCCGATATCCAGACACATAAACCAGCAGTAAGTCCATATGAAGGAAGCTTATAAAAAGGCTTTCATGCCACACCCTGTCAAAAGCCTACAAGATATCGAGAGAGACAGCGAGCGCCTCACCATGCTTCTCGGTGGCTTCGCTCCGTATGTAGGTGGCGTATGCTAGAAGGTCTCCAGTGGACCGGTTGCGGCGATACCCATATTGACGGTCGCTGAGGAGTTCATTTGCTTCTAAATACGTTAGGAGCCTATGGTTCAGTACACGTTCCATTATCTTACATAGAATGGACGTGACTGATATGGGCCTGTAATTGGCAGGGTCTGCACGACTGCGCTTTTTAGGCACAGGTTGCACATTGGCCAGCTTCCAAGCCTTTGGTACTTGTCCCTTTGTCATAGATAAGCGGTACAAGCGTGTCAATACAGGGGCTAGTTCAGGAGCGCAATTCCTTAGAACTATTGCTGGTATACCAACCGGACCACTGGCTTTGTTCACGTTAAGATGACGCAATGCCTTTCATACTTCGGTGTGTCTAATGCGGATTTCGGACATAAAAGTCGCGCAGCTTGGCAAACCGGATGGTACAGCATTGCCAGGATCCAAAAGCGAATGCGCAGCAAATAGGTTGGCAAATGACCAAATATTTACTATCTCGGGCTCCTGCGTGCTTCAGAAGGCACGTTAAGCCGTCGGCCACCACCCACCAATCCGCATTGGGCTCACGTGGTGGGTCATGGCCTATTCCCCTTATCCATCCATAAGGAAGGCCAGTGCCCCATCAGTAGGGACCTTAAAAAGGCCGATGACGATCACTTTTTGTCCGTAGTACAGTTGGCATTGTCAAGTTACGATTGCTAAATAAATATGTCAAAGTCAAAGTCAAAGATTTTTAATCAAATAGACTTAAAGATAAGTGCTTTCGAATCGTCCAATTTTTTTTTCCTACCAGCCATTCAGGACATCTTTTAACTGATAAGAAGAACGGCCGCAAGAAACTTATCAGCTTTAACAGAAGCAACAACATTTACAAAGGAACATATCGTTGCCAAACACAAATCTACAATCTTGAAACATATTTAATATAAGAGGAAAATTTTCTTATACTCAGTTATTAGAATATTTTCCTCTTATACAATTACAATTATGGCACCATTGAGTGATGATCAGTTGACTCTCAAGCTTATATGGCATCATTGAGTGATGATCAGTTGACTCTCAAGCTTATTAAGCTTAGCTCAAGCTCACTTAAACGTTTCTTCGGCGGTGTCGTGTGAGGCGTGCTTATCTTAATGCTGTGCTTAAAGCCTAAATATTTTTATCAAAAATAAATTGATACTGACCTGTAGTTTGTACCTCACAATTTGCAGTACAGTAATCTTGTAATACGAGAAATGTTTTAATGTATGATAGACAAGTCTTTCTTTGCCAGTTAATAATTGTTTACGGTTACAATAACCATAAAATGTAATATATTTTTTTTTATTAGTATTTTCTTTTTGTGATGGAAATTGACCTTACTGTTATGTTAAGGTCACTTTTCAATTTGACGACTCTGTATGAAATAAAACAGGTAGACAAAAACAGCCCTTGACGAGTTTCTTGCCGGTTCTTCTCGTTACAAGGTCTCCCGCCGTAGGGTTTGTGAACCGGTGGCGTAGCTTCTTTGACGTTCATAAGTGCTTGTAACAGCCTAGACTGAATAAATGATATTGACTTTGAGTTTGACTATATGGCATCATTGAGTGATGATCAGTTGACTTTCAAGCTTCACCTTTGTTTGATGGCCACCACCATGGCGTGAGGTCTCGGGGGGCGGCGAGGGATAGGCTGGATTCAGTTTATTTTTAATAGTAACAGGGCAGGCATTTGACCACCATCATGCATAATAAACAGAATTTGGTCTAATGTGTTGCGTGCTTGCCCAGGAAATGCATATTTACTCTCGCACATGAAAAGACCAAGGTTGTAGGAATCGGGGAACTCATGAGCAGGCAACGCATTCCATTCTTTAGCGGTTCGCATAAGAAATGTGTCAGCAAAGCGCTTGGTACGGATCGTTGGCATGTCAACGACGTACGGGTGATAAACTAACCTACGTCTGGTACCCCGATGGTGGGATGGGGGCTGGAGGAACAAGGTCCTGCCTGCCAGTCCTGCGAGTCCGGTATTCCAGGTGAGTCCAGCATAACCGTTCGGTATACTTAAGTGCATTCCCCTCACTCTAATAATAAAAGTGGGTTCATGGCGTAAAACTATATAATTTTAGAAATCACTCACGATTGAAGAGCAGTAATCTCCATTGCTCTGAAACAATTAAAATAAAATAGTGAGTTGTTATCTTTATCATTATTTTCATCGTCATCCTAATCTTCTTCATCACCATCATCATTAATATTGCCATTCATCACCATCATCTTCAATATTGCCATTCTTATGTTTGGTGGTAGGTATACACCGGTTTCTAGGTGTAGCCTACTCTGGAATCCTGTTTTCGAATCCCGGTATTCATGGACGTGACCATATTTTGTACACGAGTCATGGTTGCTTATTTATATGTTACGGTAAATGTTATTTATGTGGTCAGTATTAATAATCACCTCAAAATTTAAAAAAAAAAATACTTATTCACTTTTACCGGTTATTATTAATAATTTACGTCTACGTTAGGTAAACGTAATAAACTAAAATAAATTCTGATCTGTATCTTTTGTTGGATAGAAACATAAACCACATTGTTGTTTACGGGTAAAATATTTAAAAATATAATTATACTTTAACCAATTACACTAACCATCTAACCCAAAATCTGTTTCATTACGAATGTGTGTTGTGTAATGGATAAACTTACTTAAATGCATTTTTTATAAATAAATAAATAATGGCATACAAACACCAATTATCTAGCCCGCGTTATGTTTCATAAAGAAATTGTGTCATGGACAAAATGAGACACCGGCGGAACATGTTATATCTAGCTTGGAGGCGATATGCGTGCAGAGTAATCGGTGAAGATGCAAGGTATCTCACTGTTTTTCACATGCATTTATTTGCGGGCGGTCGGGCAGGCGGTGCATTTTGCATGTTTATTCTTGCGGAATTAGGCTAGATATTTTTGGATTTATAGTTAGCATATGGATTTACAAATATCGGCAATGCAAACTAAATATTGTGATAATCTATCAAATACAATAAGATTACTAACCCTTGAGACACATTTTGTGCCGTAACACTGAAAAAGTGGTAGGAGAAAATAAAATACATTACCCTATTTACCAACAAACTACAAAAATATATTTATATAACATGGCAACTTACTTCCGAAGTACAATTCTTTCCCGTGCACTGAAATGTTTTGTTATTTTCAAATTAGAAAGGTGCTTTTGGAGCTGCGACTATGAATGTATATGAATTTATGTGTTTACTGTGCTATTTTAAAGTAATTTCCGAAGAATTGCTCTGTCTATAGTCAATATCACGGATTGATCACAGAATCACAGACATGCATACAATAAGATTACTAACCCTTGAGTCACATTTTGAGCCGTAACACTGAAAAAGTGGTAGGAGAAAAAAAAAAGTTAACCTGTTTACCAACAAATTACAAAAAAAAAATGGCAATAACATGGCAACTTACTTCCGAAGTACAATTCTTTCCCGTGCACTGAAATGTTTTGTTATTTTCAAATTTACAGTGTGAAAGAGTACATGGAGTTCGAACACTAGTGCCGTAGACAACTTGACTTTAGATTTATACATTTTGACATGTTAATTAGTTATTTATTTGAAATTTGACATTAAGTATCTTTATCTTATTTTGTTTGTAGTAATTGTAATTCAATAATTTTGACATGTTAAATATAAAAAAAGATTTTGCACGCTTGCATGCAGGCTGACTACATCCAATTATATTTAAGACCATGTATATTGATGTTTTCATGCAAATAAATGATTGATTGATTGATTGATTGCTATTGTAAAGTAATTTCTATTGTGAGAAATATTTTATGCCTCAGCATAAAAAAAACACAAAAACTAGACATTTTCATTGTGAATTTCAGACGAGGAACTATCCAAACGATAGTTGCTTACAAAATGAGTTCTGGTTATTGTGAGACTATCCCCCCCTAATTGTCTAATTTAAAATCTATCACAATCCCTTTCAGAGGTATTGTGATTGTGATATTTTCGTCTGTCATATTGCTTAGACAGTTCAATTTCGTTTATTCCATACCTTTTAAAACGCGTCCCGATCACAATCCCTTTCAAATGTCAAATAGTGACGGCCTGAATAACTTTCAAATTACGAATTGAAAGGGATTGCGATAGATTTAAAATTAGACAATTAGCCCACTGGTCGGTGCGAGAACGAGATCAAACCCACAGCCGTATAGGATCTCCACGACGATCGGTCCTGCGCTGCCCCTATCCAACGGCTTCCCGCGGTCTACACCAGATCTTCGGTCCACATTGTCGGGGGCCTACCCACGGAGCGTGGTCCGGTGTGCGGTCGCCATTCCAGAACCTTTCCGCCACAACGGCCATCGGATCTTTTTGCTATGTGTCCCACTGCTACTTCAGCTGATAAATATGTATGTGGTATGTGTAAATAACCGCTTACCGAAGCACGACAAGAGACTCCAAAGCACTGAAATATATTAATATTAACTTTATGTTTTTAACCTTCACGTAGCCTAAAGGCCTCTAACTTGGCTTAACGACTATTATCAGATGGCAACAGCCGGGAGTGACGGTTTAATGTGCCCTACGAAGCACGAAAGCGCTCAATTGTTGCCACTTTACAGTCAGCTATCAATCTGACCGGACGGAGTGTTGCTTAACAAACGTGCTCGAATACGACCAGTTCGTCAGGCCGTCGTCTGCCGCGAGCGCTTCATTGATTGATGGAACAACGCTGGCCAACAGTGTAGAAAGGTTTCGACGTGTCCTTATACGTCTCGGTAGCATATTTGGTCAGTGCATTGGGCCGGACTCGCAAGGGTGCTGATTCAAGTCCCATCTGAGTGACATGAGACAATTGAATTAAACGACATATAACTTAAAAATGAGATCTCACCAAATTACTCGTACAACCTTGTAATATTTTCTTACCTGCACATCTCCATTATCACACTAAAAACAATATTAATAATTGAAGACTTAAAGAGTAAAAAGTCTTATCATAAAACGAAAAATATCTAGCCAATTCGTGTGCACTGTGAAACCCAAGTTTCGCCCCCTTACGGAGCATCCTCGGGAGTAATTGTTTGCATTCGTCTTATTATTTTTCATCTTCTTATATTTAATGGCGGTGCCCTTTTGGATTTTGCTTGTATCCAGTTTTTACTAAAATTATATTGTAGAAATTGTATGGTAGATTGAGGTGAAATGGAGTCTCACAAAACGTGGTACGAAAAGAACTCAGATGAAACTCCAGAACATGCATTGCTCGGTCTATAGTTTATATCCCACGGATTTATCACAAAATCACAGACATGCATAATTGCATTTATTTGCAGACGGGCGGTTGGCGGTGCATCTTGCATGTGTTTTTTCTTGTGGAATTAAGCTAAATATTTTTTTATTTTTATGTTAAAACTAGCGGTCGCCGGCAGTTTATCCCACGTGGTGCCCGTTCCCAAGAGAATATTGGAGTATAAAGTATTGCATTTTTTTATACAGGCTATGGCTATGGCTGTGACATCTTACCACTTTGGAAGTGTATATCTTTCAAACGGTAGATTTTGAGAAAAAACTGTAATAGAAACTTAAATGTAATTTTTAAAGCCCTATCTATGGATACGCCACAAGTATAGGTTTGATAAAAAAAAAAATTTCTTTCAAATCCCTTTCGGGAAAAATGCTATATTTCTAAAACTGACAACCATGTTTCGTTCAAACCAATTTTAATTTTTCACTCTTTTATTTCAAAAGTTAGAGGGGGGGGGGGGGGGGGGGGTGACACACATTTTCCCACTTTGGAAGTGTACATCTTTCAAACGGTTGACTTTGAGAAAAAATTGTTTTAGAAACCTCAATGCAATTTCTAAAGAACCACACGTATTGGTTCGATGAAAAAAAAAAATTCAGTGTCAGTTCCATGTATGGGGAATATTATATACCACGTATAAAGTCAACTCGGTCACAAGTGAATTCTCAGATGGGACTCGAACCCATGACCTTTGGAACCCCCAGAACCTAAGTCTCGGTAGAGCATTAGACCGGATTTCCAAAGGTGCCATCTGAGAATTCACTTGTGGCCGAGTTGACCTTTTCCAATATTTTTCTATTTAAAATTTTGTGTATTATTTTGTTTTCATTACGCCCAGTACACGTGTAGCTACCATCATAATAGTTTATTTTCTTATCCTGTCCATCCTAAGGTTGTCTGAATCCAATTGAATGTTTCTATTTGTTTGTTTTTTTTGTTAATCTGTGTTCTGTGTGTACAATAAAGTATAAATAAATAAAAATTAATAAACCTCTGCCTTAACTTTTCCTTAAATTCGTATCTTGGAAGGCAATTTTAATATGTTAGCCACGATATTTGAGAATGGCGAATATTGGTTTGCCTAATAAATCCTTAATTTTATGACTAGTATCCCTTGCGCCGGAGCTTGATAAAATTTGTATGAGCCGTGACGAGTCTCCTTTAGGTATCTTTTTTGTTTTCTGTGGAGATAGCTTATCGAAATAATAATGATATGACGACCTGTTTTGACTTAGAAAAAAAAAAAAAAAAAAAAAAAAAAAAACAATCTGCGTCAGAAGTCCCGGGTTCAATCCCCGGACAAGACAAATATTTGTGCATGAACATAACCATTTGTCGTGGTCTGGGTGTTTAATATGTATATTATGTATGTATTTACAAAAAAACTATATAAGTATGTTTATCCGTTATTTAGTATCTATAACACAGGTTCTTCACGAAACTTAACTTGGGCTAGATAATTGGTGTGCTTGTATGTTTTTTATTGACCATGATAGCTTACCCCCATATTCTAAGTCGTTCCTCCAAAACTTTTTACACTCCACTCAACCTCGTCGTGGGTAAAAATGATAGTGTGCGCTAGGCCTAACACGAAGTGGCTACGTACTCTTTGGCTCCTCCAGGTTCTTACGGAGTTATGACTTAGAATAACCGATTTCGAGATGTATTTCAAAGAGGTTTTCAATGAGGTTTCGTTAAGTCGAGGACGAGTTTTGAATTAACGACTTAGAATATGGGTGTTAGTGTCCATATTGATTTTTATAAAATTACCTCTACATTACACGATCCACGATGAAAACACTAAACAAATAACATTAAAGCGAATTAATTAAAGAAAGAAATGAAAAAATACATTTATTTTGAAATCACACGACAAAGGCAATAAATGAAAAGATATGACGATTTCCGTAGTATGTAGTTGTGTCGTTGTATGTACATCGATTTTCAGATGTCACCTACCATGAGGTCCAGCATTCGAATCCCGTAGGGGCAAATGTTTGTAGTTGGACAACCATTTTACCCGATTAGAAGCTATCCTTTTACTTTGCACTTCTATTCTTTTATTTTTCTTTCCTTGGCTGGGACTAGGGCCGACTCCAAACGGCTTTTTAAATTTTTTGAAATAGTATTTTTTTATTAAAAGTTTCTAGGCTCCGAATATGATTTTGTCCCATTCGGTGTCGAGACCCTTGGTCCGTGGGGTCCTAGCGCTATAAGGCTTTTTAAGGAAATTGCAAAAAGGTTAGTCGACATCACAGGAGACCGAAGAGCTGGCAGCTACCTCGGACAAAGAATTAGTCTAGCTATTCAAAGGGGGAACGCTGCCAGTATCTTTGGAACCTTGCCTAAAGGGACTCCTTTTAATAATATATTTTAGTTATTATATTATATTTTTAAGGTTTTAGTTTTAGGGACATTGTTCTAGTATATATATCTTTTTTAATATTGCCCATAATAAATATTATAAAGTGAGAATACCTTTTTTTTACTAGGAGAAATGCTTTTACGCATCCCTCGCCCCCAGGTGTAGGGGCGATTCGAAATCCCATCCTAATGATGAGAAAGTGGGGGGGGGGGGCGGGGGACACCCGCCTCCCGACCCCCCATCGAGTCCTAAGGCTCGACGGGGGGACGGGAGGCGGGCGGGTATTACCAACTAAAACTCCTAGTACTTGCCCTCCAGGCCGCCATTGGTCACGGGGGGTAGGGTTCGCAATCACCCCTAAAGACCAGGCGGCAAAGTGAGAATACCTAAGTGCTGTACTTACTTACACAAATAATCGGTCCTTAAACAACTAAGTCATCAGTGTTACAAATTGCGACTGTTCGCAATTAAAACAACCAAGTATTTTTAAGGTTTCCTGAAAGCAACTGTAGACTTAGCACCAATAATGTTCGAGTAAGTATCGAGGAAATAAAGTAAAAAAAAGAGATATTGAGCAGCGTTCCTATCGGTCATAAACGGAACTACATTTCCCTTTACGTTTTGGACGTTTCGTCCCGATACTATTTCGCTAGTTTTTCGTGCTACCCCCTACTGAACCGATTTAAAAAAATACACGTAATGGGACCGACTTGGGAACAATCCAGATGTTAGTAATAACGTTTGAATTATTCCAATCGATTCAGCCTTTCTTGAGTAATCGGTGAACACACACAAAAAAATAAACATACAGACAAACATGGAACCTGCTCCTTTTTTGAAGTCGGTTATGAATACCTACAGTATTTTTTTTGGTTCAGAATTGGTAACGTAATTTTGTTTATGTCTTGTACAAAAACTTCATAAATAAAAATACCTGTTTACTGCATGTTTTTTTCCCTTTTACTTTTAAAACCCTGAAACTGTCTTTCTAAAAAGGAAAAAACCATAATTAGATTTTATGGGTTTCATTTCAATCCGTATACTTATAATCTTTCAATCAATGATATTTTATAATGGACTAGAGGCCGGCCGCGGTTTCACCCACGTGGTTCCCGTTCCCGTGGGAATTTTGGGATCAAAGCTATCCTATCTCTTAAGTTGGACCAGACTGCTCACGGTGTGCCAATTTAATTTAAAATCGGTTAAGTAGTTTAGGAGTCCATCGCGGACAAACATCGTGACAAGAGATTTATATATATTAAAGAAGATATGTAACTTGCACAGTAATTTGCATTGAAATCTGTGACGCATACTGCAGACATTGACAATTGACAAGTAGGACAAGAGATACGAAAAAGAGAAGAGAGAGAGAAATGGAATTGAAAGAGATAGCAAATTGAATCGGACCCCATATGGGGTCTTCTCAATATTTCACAATGCGAGCTCGTATGAGATATCTGCTTGAAGTACACACTTATAACATCATTGCTTCCAATCGATTTACGGCCGAAATTAATAACCAATCTGTAGATATGAATATGGCTATCTGAGATAGTTGCCTAGGATACTGGCTTTCGTTGCCTAGCAATCGTCGTTATTTTGGTCATATTAATAAAAATAACCTAGGCAATTATCTCAGATAGCCCAATCCATATCTACAGATAGGTTATTAATTTCGGGCGTAAGAAATTAACCTCTTAGAATATAAGTTTCAAAATTCAATGTCCTTTTGACTTCATATACTTACTTTCAGTGGATAAACATTTTCGTCTTCCTGTAAAAAGTAACAGAAATGTGTGTAATAGACTAAAGTAAAAATAATGAAACTAATTAAGTACATAAAATTACTTCGGAGTCGGACACAATTTTACCCTGCAAAATGTCATAAAAATTGCCGCGTGCTACAACTAGATACCGCGCTTCATACAACGGATCAAGAAAAGTGATCACAAATTTTGCACGTTTACATTTATTCTTACCAACTGACTCTGTTGCTAGGGATGGTTGTTGATGCCGTATGCCGTTGTCACAGTAGACTGTGCCGTTTGTCGCAGAGTAAAACGGTCAAGAGCTAAATGGATGAGGGCGGCTTCTAGTTGTATAATAAATCTATGATTATAAGGTTCTCGATTATCCTTCATTTATGTTCTAAAAACAAATTTGATAAATTTTAGACTGGTCGTACTTTAGTAATCGAATACGCAGTTCCCATAACATTAAGAAACATGGCTTACATTAAACAAATTAAAGTGATTCACGAACATTCGTTCCTGTTAATTTCACCTTTCAATTACTTCTATCACGAAAGTTTAAACTAAAACAAGAATAGTACAGCAATTCTCTGATAAGCCGACCAAATTGTAGAGGTCACAAAAAAGCGACCGCACCGTACGTACGGGCTGTCTACGCAAATTAGCAGCTTAGTATCCGATGTTTTGTACAGTTATGCAGAAAAGCGTTATTCGTACATAGATTCTACTATAGTAGGATTTAATTTTAGTACGTTATGCAACACAAGTATTATGACAATAAAGTTATAGGTATAGGTGGAGCTAACACTCCGAAAACCTACTTGAACCACTATATTTACCCGAAACATATATTTGATACTATACTTTTGAGGCTTTTTATGGTTTTTTGTTTCCCGATGTTTCGGCACTTTTTGACTTGACTACCCGTCAACCCATGACAACGACAACTGACGGGTAGTCAACCCGTGATCACTGCAACGGAAAAGGTGCTGAAACGTATCGGGTAAATATAGTGCACTAAATATCCGCAAAAGTTGTTTTATTTCAATTATGAGTGCGCGAAGAAACTTAGGATGTGCTTAGAATCAGAAATATTAAAGTGATTATTAAAACATACAACCAAATCAATTCATTCGTTTCGTGACTGTTACGGACAGCTTCAATCGACAGTAAAAGGCAGTTTAAATTGACACTAAGTGCGAATATAGTGAATTAAGTGCATTAGAATCAGTGATTGATTATCTCATGTAAGTACCTAGCATAAGTAATATTTGCTAAACTTGCCGAGTAAAAGCTACAAGTTTTATAATTTTGTCGTTTATTAATATGTAACGTTCATTTTGCTTTGATAACGTAGATAAAATTATTAGCTTTCGAATGATATGTTTAGTGTTTTTGTAGCTTTTATAGTTTATGAGGCATTTAAGTTAATAAATGGAGAAGATAACCATTTTTTGTTTTATATGCCAAAAAATTCTACAACAAATTACAAGAATAACTGTGTTTTTATTGTTTTTCTATCTTTAAAACTGACCGAGATATAAAAGTGCAAAGTTAACATTTTCGGTCTAAGCCGCAGACCGAAAGCGTTCATGACGTCACGTCGTCCATCCCCGCGCGAGCTACTCGGTGAATCGAAGCATTTACCCGAATGTGCCCGACGCGCGCGGAACTACTTTGTTTATTTTGATTGAGAAACAATAAAAACAACATGAGTCCATCTATTAAATATTGTAATGTGCCTCAGTGTAAAAATACGGCCACGAAAACACCCGAAAAGTTGTTTTTTCACGTTCCTAGGGATCCGAAAATCAGAAAAAAAAAATTACAAATGCGATGAGAAGAGCGCATCCATTAGGACCAAACACGACAGCATCTTGTTGTGAGGATTATTTCAATGTAAGTATTAAAATACTATTTATACCTTGTCATGTGAAATACTAAGTAGTAGGTAGGTACTTGGTTATTACTAGTAACTAGGTACATGCTTTTTAGTAGGTATATAGGCACTCGATCGCAGTGTATTGAAACTAACGATGTATTGAACCTTTCGTTTCCAAGGTTAATGATCATTATAATTTCAAGAAGAAACATTGATTATAAGTTTAAAACTACAGTATTCAATGTAAATAAACACCCAAACTTGGGTTACACAAGTAGATAGGTCAATGACCTAAGTCGTTCTTCAAGATTGACGTAGAGTGACGTAGAGTGACGTCTTAGGGTTGTGTAAGTATGGAAGTACTAAGTTTCGTAAGTATTACTATGAAATAATAACGGCCTCTGATAAAGGTCTTGAAATAGGTATCCTGAAAGGTGCCTGAAAAGTTATCTTAGGATAAATAACTTTTCAAGCACAAGGTGGGTAGTATGTTTTTAGCCCCCGTCGACCTTCATCAGAGTTGAGCGGGACAGATCGACCTAGACAAAAGAGACAGACTGATAAATATCAAAATGTATGTAGGTAAAATAATTAATAATTATTTGGAGGTGGCAAGGCCTCGCCCATAAGCAAGCGAGAGGTTAGATGTGTAACACAGAGATCCTAGAAATGTAACAGTATCGCAGGGTAGTTGTAATGTGCCGATGGGGCGTGGTATTTTGGAGCCCAAGATGTTTTGTAAATACCCAACTGAATGTTATAACTCTAATACAAGATATTTCTAAGAAGACTTCTTTTACTTGACGGCAGCCTATGGTATGGTAAACACTGTTGCGCATCGGTAGCAGTGACCATCGACAGAACATTAAATTATTATGCCATTAATAATTTAGCTTAAATACGCAGTATTCACATACAAAAATGTTTTAAAACTATAATTAAATAAAATGATTGTACGTTAAAAAATATATCATTACAATTTTTATTCATCTCATTACCGTTCATTTGTTTTCTAACGGGAAAAATGGTAATTAGGCGAATGGTAAGCAGATATTGAGATATTTTCAGTCCTACCAGTTACACTACAAGTTAAAATACCTTCAATAGAAGCCTATTTTTAATTAAAAAAATATAATCTATTTCTATTATCTTTGCAAACTTAAACGGCAAAGAGACGATTTACAGCTTTTAAATCAGTTTAATTTTTACGTAAAAAATCTACACAATTTAGACTAATACATTATTCTATTTATGGAATCAATTGTCAAAAGTGCATTCTTCGATGGTTAAACATATGATTTGTATCAAAATGTGCAAAAATCGGGGAAAAGGGACAAGACTGGTGGTTTCAAATTCTAATATCTTCAAAATAAATAAGAAGCAGTAATATAATTTTCACCTTTTTTCTACATTTCTGAGTAGCTTTTGAAACAAAGTATCGAGTGAAATAGCTGTGGACAGCTTAATGATGTTTATGTTATTTCTTATCGGGCGGTGAATGCGGTCTTTGTTTCAAAGTCAAAGTCAAAGTCAAAGATTTTTATTCAAATAGACTTATAGATAAGTGCTTTTCCTACCAGCCATTCAGGACATCTTTTAACTGATAAGAAGAACGGCCGCAAGAAACTTATCAGCTTTAACAGAAGCAACAACATTTACAAAGGAACATGTCGTTGCCAAACACAAATCTACAATCTTGAAACATATTTAATATAAGAGGAAAATTTTCTTATACTAAGTTATTAGAATATTTTCCTTTTATACAATTACAATAGTCATGTTTTATGTTAGTATCACTTCCATGCATTTTGGTCTTTCAAATAATCTTCTACCTTGTAATAACCTTTGCTTAAGAGCGTTTTTTTAACATGTATTTGAAATTTATGCAAAGGCAGCTCAATCACTTGTTGTGGAACTTTATTAAAAAAGGCTATGCCTTTCCCCAAAAACAAGCCACTGCATTTTTCAAGTCGAAATCTTGGAACGGCAAGCTTATTCTTGTTTCTAGTATTAAAATTATGAACATCGCTATGCTTAATAAATACATCGTGATGTTTCCTTACATATACTATATTATCATAAATGTATTGTCCCGCCAAAGTTAGTAGTTAGTAAAGTATATTAATCTCTTTAAACAATTCTTTAAGAGAGTCTCTCTGTCTAAGAGAAATTACTCGCGTAGTTAGGGAGATCGTTAATATATATTAAGAACAGCAGAGGGCCCAATATTGAACCTTGGGGCACGCCCATAATGATGGGGGCTCCAGTAGAAGCAGTATTATTTACAATAACTTTTTGATATCTATTGTGCAAGTATGACTGCAAAAGGCTAACTGATTTTTTAGAGACAATATAATTTTCTAGCTTCTTTAAAAGTGTAACGTGATCAACGCAATCGAAAGCTTTAGACAGGTCACAAAATATACCAATTACGTCTTGCTTGCCCTCCCAAGCCTCAAAAATATGTTTGAGGAGTGCTATTCCAGCATCTGTAGTATTTTTACCTTAAGAAAAGCCGAACTGATTATTATGAAGGATTTGATTTACTGTTAAATAGTCTAATAATTGAGAGTATATAATTTTTTCAAAAATTTTACTAAGTGCCGGTAAGACTGATATCGGCCTAAAATTTGTGGGGTCACTTTTGTCACCTGATTTAAAAAGAGGAATAAGCTTACTATATTTCATTAAATCAGGAAAAGTACCTTCATCTATGCATTGATTAAAAATGAAAGCTAAATATGGAGCTATTATTTCAATTATAGATTTAATAACGCTGGTTGATATGCCCCATAAATCTTCAGTCTTTTTAATATTTATAGACTTGAAAGCTTTTAAAATGTCTTCGCTATTAATATGCTTAAAATTGAAAACTTTATAACACTTATCAACACATGACTCTAAGAGGGCAGCAGCAACGTTTGGACAGGAATTTAAATTACTGGTAGTATCTAAGGGTACCCGAGAGAAGAAATCTTCAAAAACACGGGCAACCTCAACGTCAGATTCAATTAATTTATTATCTACTTATTATGTTTAGTTTTCCCAGTTGTTTGGTTAATAATATTCCAAGTAGCCTTTATTTTATTATCCGCTAATTTTATTTTATTTGAAAAGAACATCGCCTTAGCAGCTACACATACATTTCTAAACATTTGAGAATACTTCCTGACATATTCAATAAAATTTGGGTCACAGGAAGTATGCTTTGACGCATAAAGGTCATATAGTTTCCTTCTACTTGTATAAATTCCCGGTGTGGCCCAATCACTAAACTTTACTTTATCCGAATTACCATTGATCACTTTTTTCTTAAACGTTTTACTAAATTCGCCTTCAACCACATGAAATAAATCATTATAAAGGTAATTAGATTCCATAATGGGAACTGGTAAAGACTCAATTTTATTAATCACATTGTTTCTAAATACATCTATGCCCTTTCTAGTTATTGGCCTACGTACAACTTTCCGCTTAGGGCAGACATGATGGTGCTCTATAGAGGCTAGTTGTCCACTATGGTCAGATTTAATAACATTTATTATAGATTTTTCAGTGACTACACAGTTTGAAAAAATGTTGTCTAAGCAGGTGGCAGATGTGGGTGTTATTCGTGTAGGCTCATTAAAGGTATGTGATAAATTATACGATTTAAATAAATTTAAAAATCTGCTTGAGAGCTTTGACAACTTTGGGTCTAAAATGTTAACATTAAAATCCCCACATATGACAACCTTTTTATTACTTTTACTAGTTATTCTTAAAACTTCCTCCATAGTGGACTCAAACTCTAGGTAATTACTCTGAGGGGGCCTATAAACACATATTACAATTATTTGGTCTAGTTCCACACAAGACAATTCAACTATTCGTTCAATTGAGAGGGATAATATATCTTTGCGCTCTTTGTATTGAAAATTATTATGTAAAATTATAAGAGACCCTCCTCTAATAACAGATTGCCTACTAAATGAACTTACAATACTATAATTATCGATATTTAAAATTAATTCGTGACATTTTAAACAATGCTCAGTGATACACAACACATCAACATTTTCACAGTTTATAAATAAACTAACTTCTAGATCTTTATCAGAAAAGCCTTGTATATTTTGGTGTACAATTCTTAAACAATTAGGCTTTCCTGTTGTCAACACTGGGCTAGAGGGCGCCTCTGTTGTCTCTAATGGTAATTTAAATTAACCAAGTCAGTATTGGGATTCAATAGAATGTTGTATTAGAAAAGTCTGAATTTAACTGCTCAATAAAAGTAGAGGTTCTACTAGCCAGATTATTGGCTAATTGTTTAAAATAAAAAGATAGCGAAAGCGCTATTTGTCTCATAAAATAAATAGGCAGATTATATTTATCCTTGGTCAAGTTTAAATCCTTAAACAATGTATTTATGTCAATCAAATGTAGTTGTTTACTATTATGATAAGCTATTGTACTTAACGTTAAATTTAAATTGTATCTTACTTTATTTTCCAATCGAGAGAAACCTTGACTATAGGGAAATGTAAACATAACTACTTTCCTAACATTTAAGGAGCATATTGTATAGTTATACAATATGCTCGTTATATAGTTGTTATAGTATGATATTAATTGGTTTTTATTAATATCACCCCTATCCCCAATCAAAATTACCAAATTTGTATTGTCATCATAAGACTTCTTAACTATTTCATTAAACTATTTATAGTACATCCAGGCATACAATAGTTAATAACATTTTCCTTACATTGTTTCTGGAACAATTGGACTAAGTTTTTTCCAATCTCATCACAGAAAATAATTGTTTTAGTCACACTATTTTTAGAAGGGGATTCATTTAAATTAGTAATACACAATCAGAAATATTAGAGACTGAAGTCTCCAACATCTCCGACCGCGCACCACTCAAGGTCAAGGAGGCTCGTTTGCCTACCAGCCCTGAAGGGCTGGCAGGCAAACAAACCTCCGGAGCAGCCTGGCTTAATGACTGATTATGGCTTAAATGATTGCTGTCGATCATACAACTACATCTGCATTTCTTACATAATTTTTCATTGAACTGCTGTTCGTGCGAAATAAAACGCTTGTCTTGAGTATTCAAAATAACTTACACCTTGAAACTTTACATATTCTGAATCTACAATGTATAAGCTCTGTTATAAAGGTAAAATATACATATAAGCCCATAGTGAAAAATAAAGAACGAAGCGCCGCAACTTAGGTAACGCTTTTTTTCTATTTCCACTGTGCGTAATTTTCAAAAAAATATTGTGAAGAGATCATTACATCAATCTATATCGTGTTTTCTTCGTTATAAACGTCATTTATTTAAAAATATTATGTAATAATTATTTATGAAAAAATAGTACTTATATGTTTTTGGAAAAGAAAAAAGCAGAACTCTCAAATTTACCTGTGTCATTATAAATATTTTCAATTATAAAATAAAATTATTGATATTTTGTTAATAAAAAAACTGTTATAAAACACCAGTTTCCTTACCTTTTATAAGAAAAAACATCAAAAACACAGTTTTTACGTAATAATTGACAGCAGTCGCATAAACGTTGCAGTTGCACGCACTTGAGTAACACTACAGATTAGCGCGAATTTAGATTTCTTTTTCTTTAAATTTCTATGGGTAGCTATCCAGTGTTCGGTATGCATGAACGGCAAATTTATTATATATTCTGTGGAAGAATATTCAGACCAAACAAAGCCATAACATTTAAATAATAGCGAGTTAAAAAAAGCGCGCCAAATTGGACAGCCCGGGCTGTCAACGGGAATTTTTGAATCACTTGTCGATATGGATTTCCGCCAAGTAACGCGTGATTTTATCAAATAATTGAATTGTATTTACGATATTATTATTTATTGACATGAATTATTATGATAATACAGCCAAATATTACAATGTGAATTTTGTTGACATTGTAGATTGCAGTTTTTTTTTTAATTATTTAATTGATTATTGTGGTTATTATTATTAATTAAAGTTAATTGTTGTAACTGTAATTACACCCAAAATATTTGCATGCTATGTAACTCAAATAGCTATTTTTATATTTATAACACCAAAATTGTACCCTATTTAGAGCAAATAAAATTATTTGTATTTGAACGATTTTGAATTCTTCGTCAATAAACGCATAGGTTTATCATACGGATCTGATGAAAATAATTCTTACCAATTTTGCTCCAATACAGTATTCTTGTTGATTTGACAGCAAGCACATTTTCTGTCTACCATTGAAACCACGATGCTCCTGAAATCCAAAAGAATGTTCTCAGTATTTATCATTCAAGAAAAAAGGAGTAGGTATCCAAAGACTTGCCATGTTTTTTTTTTTTTTATGATTTTTGTAATTTTTGCATTTTTCAATGCTATTTTTATACTTATGGTAAATTTTAAATAGAAAAATATTGAGCTCAGCGGTTAGAGCATTGGACCGGATTTCCAAAGGTCGCGGGTTCGATTCCCGTCTGAGAATTCACTTGTGGCCGAGTTAATTTTTTCCAATATTTTTCTATTTAAAATTTACCATAAACTTGCCATGTTTTTTGTACACCCATTATCTAGCCCACGTTAAGTTTCATATAGAACTTGTGTTATGGTTACCAGATAACTGATAAACATACTTATATACTTTTTTTGTAAATATATACATATTAAACACCCAAAGACAAATAGACATGTTCATGCACACAAATATTTGTCTTGTCCGGGGATCGCACCCGGGACCTCTGGCGCAGAAGGCAGGCTCAGTACCCCTGCGCCAAACAGGTCTTCAGTCGGGCGTCGTAATTTGCTGCTATCCTGAAAAACGACAAGGGCTGTCACTACCAAATTATAGTACAAAATGATGATGAATTTGTAAAGCATCACAAGACCATCGGGGCGGCAGTCAAAATAATACAGTATTTATTGTCTTATTTTCCGATACCTGACAAATTGAAAGACGGACTGTACACTCCATAAAGCTCCATCTGGATCACAATATTACCATAGTCTAAATAACTTCTCGATATTACTTTGATATTTCTCTTATGTTATCCTACTTTTACCATAAGTAGGAAAGTTTCAAGTCTCTCTCACATGGCGCACGCAGGAATTTTGAATTTAAAGCACCTTTTTTCCAAAATTAACAAATATTATTATGTAACCAAGTCGCCAAAACATAAACCCCGGCGATGCCCGTGCTTTGCTAACTCGCCATTTTACTGAAGATCTGCCGGAGATAAGCCCTGACAAGATCGAGATGGTACTCAAACTACTCTAAAATGGAAAAGCCCCCGGCGAGGATGGTATAAATTCAGAGCTCCTAAGGCTGGTGGTAGACCTGCGGCCGTACTGCGCCAGTGTCGTCGAAATCGGGTTCATTTGGCAGATGAATGTGACATTTTGCTGTTTCTTTTTGATACAAATGAAAACTTACCAAAGACTAAGTCGATTCCGATGCCGACGATACTTGCGCGGTACTCTGCGAGCTCCAGAAACTATTTAACACCGCTTTGTTCTGTAGAAGAACTTCAGAAGCGTGAAGCAGAACTGTGGTGGTCTTGTTTTTTAAGACGGGCGTCAAGACTCATCAAAAGAACTACCGCCCTATCTTACTTCTAAGCCACATATATAAGTTGTTTTCGAGGGTCATCTTAAATCGTCTAGCAAGAAGACTTGAGGAAACCAACCTCCGGAACAGATCAGGAGACAGGACAGAAGTCCAAAGAGTATAACTAGCCACTGTGTATCGCCTTTATGAACAATGAGAAGGGTTTCGACTCTGTAGAAACCTGGGCTGTTTTGGAATCTCTGCAGCGATGCGATGCCACGTTGACTGGCGATATATCAAGGTGATAAGATGTCTGTATGACGCCGCGTTTATGAGTGTCCAAGTACAGCATCACAATTTTTTTAAGCAAGAGGGCCCTGGTGACCTTTGGCACAGGTTCTTTTTTATACCTATGTAGGAGCGAGCTCCTACAATATATATTATTAAGCAATTACATTTATTTTACGCTAACGCTGCAAATTACATGAACGAACTAATTTGTAAATCAGTGGCAATAAAGCAATTATCGGTGACACACGTGTTATACATTTTTCTGCACATCCTTTCGAACATCGTAGAACATCTAACTAACATCCCTACAACATCCTATGTATAGTTAGTGACTCTACATTGTGGTCCTTCGAGATTTGTGAAGTGTTGTTTGTGTGTGTATCTTTGTTGTGCGATCGGTTCACAGGCCTCCCACCAGCGGGTCTCACCTGTTGAACTGAGACGACGCTCAAGAAGCAGTTAGAGGTACACGCCGCGCACGCTTTACATTGACCAGCATCCAAACAGCTGCCACTGCGCTATTTGAACAACATCATCAATATATCAAAAACTCAAGATGGAAGCTCTACTGGAAAGGCAAGTCCAGATTGCTACAAGCATCGAGAGAATCATCACCAACTTTAAGAAAGACTCTGCAACGCGGAAAACTTTCGAATATCTCAAGACAAGAGAAGATACATTAAACAACCTTTTACTACTAGAAGAGGACAAGACAGGCGAATACTTCACTAAAAACATCTTTCAAAACATTAAACAACTTTATCTTGATGGCCTTCAACTGATATCAAGTACGAAGCCATACAGAAAACAAACTGAAGAAAACACGGGAGCTGAAGGTAGCAGTTCCAAAGACAAAGAAAACACCGGATCTTCGTCCAAGAGTGACGAACTTCTGTGTCAACAAAAAACGAACTTTCGCGCTTTCAACAGGGCTGTGAAAAATATAAATACAAAAATATAAGCTCGCAGAAAAGTGGGAAATTGAAGATAAACTGCAAATGGTTCAGTCACGCTGGAGAACCATCGATGACCTTCATTGGCAGCTCGACAATCTGCTAGATGGGTGCGATGAAACTTACGAAAAAGATTTTTCTCAATATGAAGAATCTTACGAAACAATTAAATCCAAATTACATCGGAAACTAAACTCCGTCAAACATCAACAAGAAGCTACACCACATATCGAGTTACCCGTATTTTCCGGAAACTATGTCAACTGGCTAACATTCTCCGATCTGTATTGTGAAGCAATTCATAATAACCCAAACTTGAACAAATGTCAGAAGATGCAACACCTGAAAGGAAAGCTTAAAGGCGAAGCTGAACGTCTCGTGCAGCATCTTACCATCTCAGCTGATAATTATGACACCTGTTGGGATATTTTGAACCGCAGGTATAACAACATCCAACTATTGTTCACCAAACAAATGCAAGTTTTCATGAATCAGCCTACCATGCAAAAACATAACGCATACGAAATCAAACGTTTGCACGATGTGAGTATGGAGACCGTCCACGCCATCCATAACCTTGGAGTGGATACGTCTACCTGGGATCCGATTCTAGTCCATATTATCACTGAAAAAATGGATTCAGAAACATACGCAGCTTACATGGACGCCCGAAAAAACAAGCGTGACCTTCCATCATTCGAAGAATTAATTTCGATATTAGAAGCAAAATTTACGTCATTAGAACCGCTGCAAAAGAAAATCAAACAGTCGAAACAAACATTACCTGCTAAGGAAAATGAACCGAAACAAACACGCAATTACATGGAAACAAAGCCTACATTCGTCAAATCATTCAAAAGCCAAGTCGAACGTGTTTGTCCATTGTGCAAGACAAACGATCATATTTTACTTACATGCAAAAGGTTTTTGAACATGACATGTCTGCTGCAGCTTCAGAGCACGCAAATCAAGCATTTGACAAAAAGAGGCGAGATGCGCCTGCTTTTAATAGAAATAGAAATAGAAATAGAAATATTTATTTGCTCTTAAACATGGTATGATATAAACAGATCTTAAATAGGTATAACATTGTTCAGCATGTTTTGCCAGTTGCCAGGCATGCAAAAAATTATTGAAATTAATTGTCGTAGTACAAAATAAAAGTGAAATTATTAATTTTAAAATGAACATAATATTATCATAATTCATTCAATATTAAGCATTAAAATGTCAAATTCATTATTAACATTAGAAAGTATAAGATAATAATTCATTTAATTGTAATTAAAATGTCAATTCAGTTTTAATTTTACATATCTCTTAATAATTCATATCATAGTATTTAAATTCATTATTCATTTTAACATAGTCAAATAGCAAAGCTAAAATACATTATAAAGGAAAATAACCATTTAAGCCTACATATTCAAATATTCTTTCACAGAGTAAAAGTTTTTTTCTAATAGCCACCTCAATAGGGATTTTTTAAATGAGTTTTTATCCATAGGTAAATCTCTAAGGTCCTGTGGAAGCTTATTAAATATTTGTATGGCCATAAAGTATACGTTCTTTTTAAATAGTGTTAGTCTGCATTTCGGGATTATTATTTTATTTTTTCTACAACTTCTTATATTACTTTTAATTTCCGAGTTGTACACAAAATATTCAGGGTACTTTTTTACTAACAAACATAATTCAGCAATGTAAATACAAGGAAGTGTCAATATTTTGTGTTGTTTAAACAAAGGCTTACAAGAAACTCTACTACTTATTCCACATAGTGCCCGGATACATTTTTTTTGCGCTTTAAATGCCCTTTCAAAGTCCACACTGTTGCCCCATATTACCACGCCATATCGCAATACTGAGGATACGAATCCAAAATAGGTTTGTAAAGCAATTTGAAATGTTGTGACCTTTCTGATTCTGCTTAAAGCATACACAAATTTATTTATTTTTTTACAAACAGCGTCAATGTGCAATTTCCAGCTACAGTGTTCATCCAGAGTTATACCTAAGAATTGGGCAGATTTTACCAAGTCAATATTATTATTGCTATGTTGTATATTTATATTAATTCTTTTTGCTTTATTTGTGTGAAAATGCAATGCTTTAGTCTTATTTATGTTAATTTTTAAATTATTTTTATTCATCCAGCCGATTATGTCACTAAGTGTGTTATTTATGTCTAATTCTAATTTGTCAATATCTTTACTATGGAATAGTCACCGGCACGTAACGTACAGTCATCGGCAAATAAAAAGCATGGATTGTCTGTGATATCAGGTAAATCATTTATATACAATATAAACAACAGGGGCCCCAAAATACTGCCCTGTGGTACGCCATTTTTTATTGTACGATATTGTGATCTGCCCGTTATTTTAGTTTGTTTTTCAATTTTAGTAATTTCAGTACACTGTTGTCTATTTGCTAGGTAGCTTTCAAGCCATTTATGTGCGGTTCCTCTCATACCATAGTCGTCAAGTTTTTTTAATAGAATGTCATGGTTAACGGAGTCAAAAGCTTTTGACATGTCTAATAGCAAGGCTACAGTCAGATCATTATTATTAATAGCCTCTGTTACAGCTTTTATCAACGAAAAACAAGCGAGTGTTGTGGATTTGCCAATTTGAAAGCCAAATTGTTCCATTTTTATTATTTTGTGCTTAACAATGAATGAATATATCCTTTCCGCCATAATTTTTTCGAATATTTTAGCTATTATTGGTATTAGTGTGATGGGCCTGTAGTTTTCCATATCGTCATCATCTCCTTTTTTGTGTAGAGGTTTAACGATAGAATATTTCAGTTTTTCAGGAAAGACTCCGTTTTCTAGAGATAAATTTATTATGTGGGTTAGCGGAATAGCAATTTTTTGGCAGCATAGCTTTAATATTTTTGTATTTATACCATCATAGCCTACCGAGTTGGTATTTTTTAAATCTCTTATGATGCGTATAACTTCGTTTTTGGATGTTGGATATAAATAAATAGTATTTTTTAATTTTGTTTTATTTGTATTTTCTTTGTTATCGTTAGTGTTTTCTGTCAATTCTATAAAATAATTATTAAAGGCCTCCGCTATAGCATTTGCGTCACTAAGAGTTTTATTTTTCATTTTTATTGTTTTTATTTCTTTTGCGACAAGTCGTCGATTAAAATTATTATTTACTAATGACCATGCTGCTTTGTTTTTATTTTTTGCGTTAAATAAGAATTTAGAATTATCATTTTTCTCTCCTGTAATGGTACATTTATGCAATAGTTTTGAGTATTTCTGATATTTTATTTTGTTAGCCAATTTTTGATTTTTTGTTGAGTAAATGAATTTTCTATAGAGTTTACGTTTAATTAATTTAACTATTAATGTCGGGGACTTGGTCCTTGCCGAACGTAAGATTATACGGAGGGGTTTGCGTAGTGGCAAACTTGTTCCTCGATTTGATGGTCCTTTCAGGATCGTTAAAGTATTACCACGTGACCGATATGTAATAAAATGTACACAAGGTCGAACTCGGGCGTACGAAAATGTGATGGCTCTCGATAAACTGAAACTTTTTAAGTCTAATAGTCCTATTTCTGAGTGTTCTGACTCTGACTCTTAAGAGATTGAGATGCCATTAAGACGGCTTGTTTAATTCGTTTTGTTGTTAAATTCTGAAGCACTGTCAAGATCGTCCCTCCATCGCGCCTCGGTCTGCCACGTGGACGTTACGTACATTTGGATATAATTTTTGGCCAGCGGTCGTCCAATTTTCGACAGACATGCCCAGCCCAGTTTTATTTAAGAATTGCTCCTTTTTTGGAAACATCTGAAATAAGAGTTCTGGTGCGCCAAAGAGCGCAGTGTTGTGTTTCTGATGCGGTCGATTACTTTTACGGCCCGCATGCTGCGTTCCAACTTCCATCCCCCTCTGACACTCCTCGAGGGCATACCTGATCAAATATATATTTTTGTTATTGACTTACCTCTTCACGAGCTTCGCCCGCTTGCAGGATCAGAGTTGTTAGAGCAATCACAACCAAAGCACACATCTTTGCTACAACCCAGAATGCATACGTACAGCCACTTTTATATATAACTATGCGTGTTAATTGGCCTACAAGACCCTTTATTAGCGGCAAATGTCCAAATTAAGGTATGGAAATTGCTTTATCATGTATTTTTAATTGCAATGTTCACCTCGAGTTGTAGGTATCTAAAATTGATATTTTACGGTCTGAAAGTTAACACGAATTCCATTAAAACTTTAAATTTTTACCATAAACTTAAATGGGTAGGTAGTAAAAGTGAACTCAGAAAAACAACTATTTTATATATAGTATGTTTATGTATAGCGTTTCTGAATGCATCGGTGGAACACGCGCGCTCCACGCCGTTATGTTTTATAAAATGTATCCCTGTTTCTCTCCCTCGCATTTTTGTAATTGTGTCTTATAAAATATATTGTTTAACTATTAAAATAGTTGTTTTTCTGAGTTCACTTTTACTACCTACCCATTTGAGTTTATGGTAAAAATTTAAAGTTTTAATGGAATTCGTGTTAACTTTCAGACCGTAAAATATCAAACTCGAGGTGAACATTGAAATTAAAAATACATGATGAAGCAATTTCCATACCTTAATTTGGACATTTTCTGCTAATAAAGGGTCTTGTAGGCCAATTAACACGCATGGTTATATATAAAAGTGGCTGTACGTATGCATTCTGGGTTGTAGCAAAGATGTGTGCTTTGGTTGTGATTAGAGTTGCAAAACTTCTGAAATATTCGGAATACTTATGGAATAATTCTCAGAAAGTTTCTTTCAATTAGAATTTTTCAAAATAAATTTAATCAGAAATATTGTGATTTTTTTATTTATAATGTTGATAGCAAATATCGTATGCCCGAGTGCCGCCCGCCCGCCCAATACGAGATGGACTAACGAACGAAAAACACGTGCGCGGCGCGCCGCCGGCGGCGACGCCACAGAACAACATTCTATTCGAGCTAGTAGCGGGCGGGGCGGGCGGCGCGGCGCGGCGACGGTGAGTGGCGAGGGTCCCCCCGGAGAAGTTTTCGCCCCCTCTCCGTCCCCGCCGAGAAAGATTCATAATGTTTCGGAATAATTACCGGTCGGAGGAAAATTGAGGGATTAGGTAGTTCGATTCAAATAGTGGAAACGTGGAAGTGCTTCTTATGTGCTCAGTGATGGACTGATGGTGAATTGTGTTATTTAGCGTAAGTATTTGAATGTTTATTTTATTACTTACCTGTAAGCCAAATTAACAACAAAAGTAGGGAAGTAGGTACTGTTAGCATAACTTTAATATTATTTTTTATACTAGTTATTACTTTATTAGGTAAGGTAAAGGACAATTTCGATCTACATTAAATGGCCAAGGTATAGTTATTAATACTGATAAGGTGAAATTGGCTTTGCAAGTAAAGAAATATTTATAAATTAATTAAGTACTTAAAGATAAAAATGGTGACTGTGAGTCAACCTTAGGAGATAGATATAATAAGTTGTCGCGGACTTTTTGTAGGCCTTTTTATGATAGTTAACATTTCCGTACTACATTATTTTTATGTACCTAAGCTAGGTACCTAGGTTCATACCCCAGGAGGGTACCGGCCGCTCAGTGTCCGGAGAATCCCTCCCCGTGGCCTCGGCCACGGGCTGCCCCACCGTTTCTGGGGGGGGCACTTACCGCCAAGAGGACAGAGCACAGTGTCCGTTCAAAAACAGTGCCGAAAATGTGTCAGGAAGAGAAGGTCCATCGTCGGCTGGTGTGGCCGATGAGACGGATCAGTCTCTGGGCTTTGTCTTGGAGAGTGTAGGTAGCAGCAGGAGCTGCATGCCATCTACTCGCGGTGGATCCAGGAGCAGTTCCCGAAAACGCCCGAAAGTCGTGGTGTCAGGACCCAGCTGCTCGGATTCTGAATCTGGCAGTGAAGACACGGCAGAGAGGTGGAGTAACGGCTCATTAAGGCTCATTTCCAAAAAGAGTCTATCCCAGCCGGCTGGAAAATATGTTGGTCTCCAGGCGGCGAAAGATAAGCTGTCCTATCTAAAGGATAGAGAGGACTTAGATAGGGTCGAAGATGAGGCGGCACGTCAGGAACGTAAAAAGGGGTCTCCTGACAAGCCGCAGAAGAAAAAGAGGAGGGAAAAGAAGTCTCCTTCCCCCGTCGGAAGCTCGCTTGTGTGCGACGACCTCACGACCATACAGATGGCGAGCGCGATCAGGCGGTGGACGGATACGTTCCACGTTATAGTTAGAGACTCGGGCAACATAAAAAAGGAGCACAAGGAGGCTCTTAAAAGGGCTAGGGCGGATCTATTGGCGGTGTGTGACGGCCTCATGAGCGTATCAGTGGATGAGGAAACGCGGGGGCTCAAAGCCGATGTCAATAGGCTCAACCAAGAGCTAAAACACGCCCGTGAGGAGGTTTCCGCGGTGAGGCGGCAATTTGCCGAAAGTGCCGAAAGGCAAAGGGTGGTTCAGGAACCGGTGGTTGCTCCGGAGCCAGATTCCTTGCTAATGCCTCCACCAGGATGGCTGGAGGAACTAAAGGCGGACATGACCCGCTCCATTGGGGTCATGATCAATGCTCGCATAGAGGGCTTGGAGAGGCGCCTTCCCCCGGCCCCAGTTTTGCGGCCGCCCCTAGCGGCAGACAAGAAGCGGGACACGGCTGTGGCTGGAGCCAATTCTTTCCTCACAATTGGCTGGTGAACAGGAACCGGTAGCCTCTACCAGTTGGCAGTATGGGGAATCCGCTGCACCTGGATCAGTGGATCCTGCACCCTGGAAAGAGGCCTTAAGCAAGGGCGAGAAGAAGAGGCGTAAGAGGGCGGCTGCCGCTGCAGCAAAGGCAGCGTCTAGTCCAGCTGCAACGGGTGGTCCAGCGGTTCAAGCGAAGGTTTCGGCGAAGGCTCCGGCGAAGGCTCCGCCGAAGGCTCCAGCGAAGGCTCCAGCGAAGACTTCCAAGCCCGCGACAAAGAAGCCGAAACTGACTGCGCCCCGCTCATCCGCCATTGTTGTCACCCTAACGCAGGAGGCGGCAGAGCGAGGAATAACTTACGCTCAGGCCATTGCCAAGGCAAGGCAGGAGATACCGTTTCAGGACCTAGGGATTGAAACTCTGGACATGCGGACGGCTCAAAGTGGCTCACGTCTCATTGAGATCCCTGGCTCCACAAGTGGAGCGAAGGCGGACCAGCTGGCGGCGAAGATGAAATCGGCCTTGGTAGGCATCGCTGATGTCCGTCGGACTGAAAAGACAGTGGACCTCCGCATCGTCGGTTTTGACGACTCGGTGTCAGCGGAGGATCTAAAGGCCGTGATAGCCGGGAAGGGCGATTGCCCCCTTGAACAAATTAAGGTGGGTTCAATAAGGTTTGATCGGGGAGGACTGGGCACCGTTGTAGTGAGGTGCCCATTGGCTACGGCCAAGAAGGTGATGGACGCCGGGAGGTTCATGGTTGGGTGGACCATTCCCCGAATTAAATTACTGGACCCAAAGCCCCTAAGATGTTTTAGGTGCATGGTGCCGGGGCACATGCGGCAGAAATGTCAGTGTGATGAGGACCGCAGCGGTGTTTGTTTCCGATGTGGAGAGGTGGGTCACAAGGCAGCGGAATGTTCTGCGCTGCCGAAGTGCCTCGTATGCGTGGCTGCTAAGGTACCGGCCGACCACGTTATGGGGGGGAAACGCTGCTCCCCTCCCTCGGTGAAGGCAAAACCGGTCCCCATGACCAAAGGACCGACACCTCAAACGGAAAGCGAGGCTGCCCTGGAGGGTGCTGTAATGGAAACTTAATGCCCAGACGCAATTACAACATCCTCCAAGGGAATCTTAACCACTCCGCCGCGTCACAGGATTTGGTCATCCAACACGCGGCAGAGTGGAACATAGATCTAGTGGTGGCAGCGGAGCCATATTATGTTCCGCAAAGACACAACTGGGCGGGCGACAGCGATGATACGGTTGCTATAATGGTGCCCACCCATTCCGCTCACTCCCCTCCCTTCTCAGTTAAGGAGAGAGGACCGGGTTATGTGGCGGCCATTTGGGGGGAAATCGCACTAGTGGGTGTGTATTTCTCCCCAAACAGGGCGCTTCGTGAGTTCAAACGCTGGACAGACGTTCTGTGCGGTGTGGTCCAGCGTCTTGCCCCGAGGCAGGTGTTAGTTTTGGGGGACTTCAACGCGCATCATCAGGCTTGGGGTTCCCCGATAATAAGCCCAAGGGCGATGCGGTCCTGGAGTGGGCGACGGCTGCAAATGTTGTCATTCTGAACAGGGGCAACACTGCTACGTTTGTGCGAGGCGATTCGGAGTCGATTGTAGACCTCACGTTCGCCACCCCGGCTCTCGCAGACCGCATTGGAGGGTGGAAAGTGCTGGTCGGTCCAGTAACACTCTCGGACCACAGATATATTCAGTTTGGGATCTCCCCCTCCCGAGCCCAGGATAGCCAGCAGAGCCCTGTAGCACAACAGCCCGCATTCCAACGCTGGGCAGTCGGAAAACTCGATAAGGAGGTGGCTGAGGAGTCGGCCCTGATACAGGCCTGGTGTATGGACGGGCTAAACCTCGAGGATACCAGTATAGGGGACAGAGTTGAGGGAATGACGATATCCATCCAAGCCGTCTGCAATGCGGCGATGCCCCGAGTGAATGGGCTGCCGAATAGAAGCCAGGTCTATTGGTGGTCCGAAGAGATAGCGCTGCTTAGAGAGGAATGTCAAAGGCACAAGCGCGTACTCCAACGATGCCGTCGTGCAACTGGGGTGGAGTCCGGTCTCAGAGAGGCCTATAGTGAGGCCAAAAAGGCCCTTCAGGAGGCCATATGCAGGTTCAAGGAGAGCTCGTGGAGAGAGTTTCTGGAGGACCTGAATCGGGATCCTTGGGGGCGCCCTTATCGAATGGTCCGAAGTAAAATGAGGAACCAGGCGCCCTCGACGGAGCTGATGGACCCGGAACTCCTCGAGCGTACGGTTGCGGGACTGTTTCCCGCGGAGGTCCCGGACGTACCTCCGCTCGCGCCCTTTGCGGGACATGGCTTGTCGGAAGTGGACGAACGCTTCACGCCCATCACAGTGGGTGAGTTTGAGGCTGTGGTGGACCGCTTGAGGGGCAAAAAAAAGGCGCCAGGGCCGGATGGCGTCCCTGGAAGGTTGCTCTCCATTGCCCTCAAACATCTCGGGGAACACCTCCGGGAGCTGTACAACAGTTGCCTGGAGTCTGGTGAGTTCCCCAGGGCATGGAAGAAGGGACGCCTGTGCCTCCTAAGGAAGGAAGGACGACCTGCGGATACACCTGAAGCCCACAGACCGGTCGTCCTTCTAGACGAGCTCGCCAAAATCCTGGAGAGGATCCTGGCAGAGCGACTCAATAAACATTTGGAGGAGGTTGGGCCAAACCTGTCGGACCAGCAGTTCGGGTTCCGTAGGCAAAAGTCTACCCTGGACGCGTTGATGGCCCTGAAGGACCTCACGGAGCGGGCGATCGCGAGAGGGGAGCAGGTGGTAGCGGTTTCGCTTGACATCCGAAACGCCTTCAACACCCTCCCCTACTCGGTGATAAAAGATGTCCTCAGGTACCACCGCATCCCCCTGTACCTGAGGAGGATCTTAGAATCGTATTTGGAGGACCGTGAGGTCCTATATGTAAATGCGGAAGGCCAAATGGTGTCCCGAACGATGGCGCGCGGGGTTCCACAGGGATCAGTCTTGGGACCGCTCCTGTGGAACCTAGGCTTCGATTGGGTGCTTCGAGGAGTCCTCCTCCTAAAAATGAACATCATCTGTTACGCGGATGACACATTGGTCACCACGAGGGGGGAGGACTATTGGGAGGCGAGGCGACTGGCTGGCGTGGGGACCCAGCTGGTCAAAGAGCGTATCGAGCTGTTGGGGCTCGAGGTCGCGGTACAAAAGAAAACAAGCCATTTAAATATTTACTCATTTTATTAATTTTACATTACCGCGTCAATGTTGCACAATTGACCTACTTTGCATTATACGACATATTCGTATATTTTTACAACAGTGCATTAAAGGCATTCAACTCGCATTGACGTCTTTTATTATTTCCGCGTGTCGACCTCATCCTGTGACGTCAGTCATCTCATATTGACATTAGTGTAGAGCTTCAAGTAAGGGCTCGCACAGTTTGGTCCTTCGAGGAAACTTTCCTGTACCATTCCAGTTCGCGTTTTCGTGCACGTGGTTTAGGGAAGTGTTACCAGTGACAGGATTGCAGTGCATTTGCTGACATATTTTAGTGACATATTTTATTTTGTGACATCCGTGACAATATTTTTATTTAGAAGTAGTGACAATTATCTGCATTAAAATTAAAAGTGACAATAAGTACAAAGAGTTTGAGTGACATTTCACAGTGGTTTGTGAAATATCGGTCCTGTATTTAGTGCAAGCATAGTTATTATAATCACGCGACCTTTGCGTGGTTATCTGACATCGGAATTCGGAGGTGGCGCTGACGTGCTCCCTCATCACCGAGACCGTTCCTGACAGGGCAGCGCTGGGCTGACATTATTCCTTGCATCCCAGGGTGACATCGTAGGTGACAGCAGTATCCAAGTAAGACTGTTCCATTAAATTTCTTGACACTAAAAATTGACAGAAATGGAGGCTATTTTAAATAACCAGCAGACCATCATCAAGGGCTTTGAACGCGAAAATAGCAATTTTAAGAAAGATCCTTCCAGCAGGAAGACTCCCGATTATATTGCAAGGAAGATAGAGAGATTAGACAAGTTATGGGAAGATTTTCAATTTAACCATGATCAACTATTGACATTTGATGACGAATCGCATGAATATTTTACTAATAAGTTGTATGAGCAAACCCAAAAATATTATCAAATTACTCGAGAATTGATTGCAACTTACAAAATGCCGAAATTGACAGAGATGAAAGAGGTTGGAGAATCATCAAAATTGAACAGCTTAATTAATCAACAGCGAACAAATTTTAAAGCATTCGTAAGGCAAATACATTTTTGTGATGTGGACGGAATAGAGGAAAAATGGGAGATTGAAGATGAACTTCGAAGTATCCAAGCACGTTGGGAGTGTATTGACAAATTGCATTGGCAAATAGATAACATGTTAGAGGAGTCCGACATAGGGTACGAAGGGGAGTACAATGAGCATGAATTGAGATACAGGGAGATAAAGAGAATCTTAAATAGAAAGTTATCATCAACGGTTCATCTTAAAGAATCTACACCAAAGATGGACATACCGGTATTTACAGGAAATTATACTGAGTGGCCAACATTTATTGATCTTTACAAGGAAACCATACATCAGAACCCTACACTTTCTAAGTCTCAAAAAATGCAGCATTTAAAAAGCAAGTTGAAAGGAGAAGCGGAGAGGCTCATACAGCATCTCCACATCTCGGCGGACAACTATGACACCGCGTGGGATATTTTATGCCAACGCTATAATAATAAGCAGTTGCTTTTCACCAAGCAGATAGAAGTGTTTCTTAACCAGCCCAATGTTCAGAAACAGACATCTTATGAAATACGAAAATTACATGACACAAGTAAGGAGTGTTTGCATGCCATACAGAATTTAGGGGTGGACACGATGACATGGGGTCCACTATTGGTACATCTTTTATCTAAAAAGCTGGATACCGAAACTTTTCGAGATTATCAAGAGCAAAGAAAAAATCCGCGTGAATTGGCAAAAATAGATGATTTTTTGTCATTTTTAGAGCTCAAGTTTACAGCATTAGAGCCTATCCGTAAAAGAGAAGATTTGACAATACCAAAGCTGACAGCAAAAAAAAATGACAAAAAATTTCAAAATGGAGCACAGAAATATAATTTTTCTCGAGCATATTATACTAATTTTAAACGTGACAAATGTGTATTGTGCAATTTCGATCACGCATTGCATCAATGCAATCGATTTGCAAGTATGTCGCCGGAAATGAAATTAAATTGTATTTCGAAATATGATATTTGCCAGAATTGTCTTTACCGACACGAAAAAGGTATTTGCAATTCCAACAAACGCTGCAAAATATGTAATAAGGCGCATAATTCGTTGCTACATGAGGCGTTTGGCGAGCAACCGATGTCATCGACCTCATCACGTCCGGTAAATAAAAATGCAAATCATGTTGACAGCGAAAATGATGAAATGTTATTGACAACAGTACAGATCAAAGTAAGAGCAGCAGACGGTACTTATATAACATTCCGTGCTTTGCTAGATCAAGGGTCACAAATCACCCTCATCACAGAAAATGCAGCACAACTTTTAGGCCTTCGTCGACAACACATCAATGCATCGGTATGTGGGGTGGGCATCGCACCTAAAAAGGGCAAGGGCAAGATGTCACTGAACTGTAAATCAATTTACGATAATTATGAGTTCGAAACTGAAGCGCTTATTATGACAAAGGTTATTAATAATCTGCCTAATTCGTCATTTGAAAAGAAACCTTATTCTCATTTACAAAACATTCAATTGGCAGATCCTGAATATCATATATCTAAACCTATTGACATATTACTTGACGTAAAGGTGTACTCAGAGATAATTATGAACGGATTATTGCGTGGCTCAGCACAACAACCTATCGCCCAACAGACTAAGTTAGGTTGGATTTTATCTGGAAATATAAATTCGGCAACTTTTAACTGTCACGTGGTTGTAAACAATGATGAAGATATGTCGAGATTCTGGGAGATGGAAGAAGTGTCTGAAAAGAATGCATTGACAGAAAGAGAGCAATGGTGTGAGGACTTTTACGTATCTACAACAAAAAGATTGCCAAATGGAAGGTATGAAGTACGTCTTCCAATGATAGAAGAGTTTGAACAACATCTTGGTGCATCCAAACCAAAAGCTGTAGCCCAGTTGAAATATTTGGAAACTAGGTTAGCAAAGAATGACAAATTACATGACAGCTACCAAAAATTCATGGAGGAATATATAGCTCTTAATCACATGAAAAAGTGCGAGACAAGCAAAAATCCTCATTGTTTCTTACCTCACCATGACATTCTTAAAGAAGACTCCACAACGACTAAGTTACGTGTGGTGTTTAATGCATCGTCGAAAACGAAGTCGGGATATAGTCTCAATGATCTGATGGAGTGTGGACCAAAATTGCATAACGACATACAAGGGTTGTTAATTAATTGGCGTACTTTTCGACATGTATACGTTGCAGATTGTGAGAAAATGTATCGCATGATCATGGTCCACGAAGATGACCAGCATCTTCAGAAGATAGTATGGAGAAGCGGGTCAACTATAGAAGAGTATCAGCTATGTACTTTGACATATGGCACTAAATCAGCGCCATTTTTGGCCTTACGCACCTTACAAAAAATAGCTGAAGATGAAGCAGAAAGATATCCTTTAGCAGCGAAAGTCGTTATGAAAAATATTTATGTCGACGATTTATTAGCGGGAAATAACAATGCTGACATAGCCAAACAGACGCAAATACAATTAATTGACATGTTAAAAAGCGCGGGCATTAATTTACGCAAATGGTCCAGCAATACGCCGGAGCTATTACATCATTTATCTCCTGAACAATTAAATATGACAAGTATTGACTTCAAATGTGCAAAATCGACAAAAACGCTCGGACTTAAGTGGGAACCAACTTCTGACTCATTTAAGTTTGAAAACAAAATAGAATATAATATTAACGACAAATACACAAAGCGCATGATGTTATCGGATATGTCTAAGTTATTCGATCCCTTAGGATGGCTATCACCTATTACAATAAATACTAAACTTTTGTTTCAAAAGGCATGGAATACCGGGATAGGTTGGGATGATCCGATTCCCGAGGACATCAAACAAGAGTGGACTAAACTACGTGAAGACTTTAAGAATATTGACAAGTATAGCATACCTAGGTGGATCGGAACTACTGAGAAATCTATACAGCTTCACGGGTTTTCAGATGCTTCGGAAAAGGCAATGGCCTGTTCTGTATACGTGAAGACTACCGATGATAGCGGAAAAATTACATTGACATTATTAGCCGCCAAAACTAAGCTCGCTCCAACAAAAAAGCCTGTAACTTTGCCGCGCTTAGAGCTTTGTGCGGCAGCGCTATTGACAAAATTAATTAATAAAATCAAGATTTCTATGCCTGACGATGTGACAATGGAAGTTTTTGGATGGACTGATTCGATGGTGGTGCTAGGGTGGCTTCAAGGTGACCTGTCGCGCTGGAAGGCCTTTGTGGCTAACCGGGTTCGCGAAATTATTGACATATTGCCAGTAGCACAGTGGAGACATGTAAAGTCAGATGACAATGCTGCTGACTGCGCCACTAGGGGTCTCAAACCCTCTCAGCTGATAGATTATAAGTTGTGGTGGAATGGACCCTCATGGCTTAAGGATGACATTCAGAAAGAAACTCCAAAAATAGATCCTCCAAAATTAGAAATAAAGAACATAAAATCTTCATGTGCAATACAATTAATTTTACCTTCTATTGTAATTGAATTATTAAATCATAATAGCAAGATAACGCGAGTCGAAAGAATCATATGTTGGATATCACGTTTCATACAGCGCACGCGACGAAACAATAACACATTTAGCAAACACCTGGCTGCAAATGAAATACGAGCGGCTCGACAAATTATAATTAAATGTGTACAAGCGCAACATTCTAGTGAAACTATAAGCTGTTTGATGCAAAATAAAACTATTTCCTCAAAGAATTCACTTCTGACATTAAATCCGTTTTTGGACAATAACGGAGTTTTGAGAGTTGGCGGGAGATTGCAACATTCTAACCTGACATATGACAGAAAACATCCCATAATATTGCCACACGACTCCCACTTAACCCGTCTGATCATTGATGAAGCTCATTTAGGCACTCTTCATGGAGGGGCCATACTGACATTGGCATATACTCGCTATCATTACTGGATAATATCTGGTAACAGAGCAGTGAAGAAACAGGTTCGACAATGTGTTCGATGCAGGCGACTGAATCCACAGAATCCGCAACAAATAATGGCTAACCTACCGGAGCCAAGAGTGACACCTTCCCGCCCGTTTACTCACACTGGCGTGGATTTTACTGGATATGTGGATATCAAAGCGAATAAGGGCAGGGGCATAAAGACCTTGAAGGGTTACATAGCCGTGTTCGTCTGTTTTGCCACGAAAGCTATACACTTAGAGCTTGTGTCAGACTTGAGTAGCTTATCATTCTTAGCGGCCTTTAAACGCATGTGTGCACGTCGCGGAGTACCCAAACACGTTTATTCTGACAATGGTACAAACTTTATTGGTGCAGCGAAGACTCTGAATCAACAATATAAGGAAGCCTTGAGCGTGATCAACACCGAGTTCCTAGATGACATCAGCATTATGGGCGTTTCGTGGCACTTCAATGCTCCAGCATGGCCAAGCGCAGGTGGCCTGTGGGAAGCTGCGGTAAAAAGCGTTAAACACCATCTCAAACGCATTATAGGAGAGCAGAAATTGACATTTGACGAGTTCTACACGCTATTAACGCAAATCGAAGCGTGCGTTAACTCAAGGCCACTTTACGCTTTGACAGAGAATGCAGAAGAGGAGGTTCTGACACCTGGACATTTCTTGGTGGGAGGTCCATTATTATCAGCACCATTAGAAACCCCACTGGCACCGACTAATCCACATACTCGTTGGCAACTAGTTGAGAAAATGCATAAGTCATTTTGGAATAAATGGTCTATGGAGTATCTCCACCGCTTACAAACACGTAGTAAGTGGCATCATGGCAAGCCTAATTTGAAAATTTATGACATTGTTTTGGTTAATGAAGATAACATGCCGCCGTCGAAATGGGCACTGGGTAGAATAACAGAATTACATGAAGGAAAAGACGGATGCGTTCGAGTAGTGACATTAAAGACTAAGAATGGATTATCAAAAAGACCAATCATAAAATTGACACCATTACCTGTGTACCCTGACAACGACTCGGCCGTTCCAAAGATCCATACTGACAAAGATGAAAGCGATATTGATACTAAATCTCCCCAGAATCAAACCCGTCATATCAGAAATCGGAAGAAACCTAACTATTATGTTGCTGTATTAATGCTTCTTATGACATTTATAGCGCCTTCTTTGCAACAAAGGTGTAATATCACTAGTTTTAATACAAGCAACACACTTTATTTTGATAAAATCGCTGACATGAGAATTGTGCAAGATCAATGGAAAATGGTCGTTTACTACAATATGACAAAGTACTGGCAAAGCATGGTTGACATACAAAATTATATTAATCATATGAAAATAATAAGCAGCAGTGAAATGACGTTTAAACCTATAATTACACAGTTTGAACATGAATTCAATAAAATCAATTTTTACAATGAATTATTGCAAACGAAAAGTCAGATGCGGGTGAAAAGAGGCTTAATAAATGGCATAGGAAACATTGCAAACACTCTATTTGGCGTTCTCGATGACAAGTTTGCGGAAAAGTATGAAAAGGACATTTTAACAATCCAAAATAATGAAGGTCACTTGTTAAAAATGATACGAAACCAAACGTCTATTCTTGAGGCCGAAAATAACATCCTAAAACGAAATGAAGCTATCATGAATAGTCACTTCCAGTATATAAATCAACATTTAAAAAATATGTCTTTGGCAATTCACGAAGTTCAAACAGCTACGACTCATCAAATGCAACAACTTTATATTATGACAACAGCCCTCTCCGTCGACGTGATCTTGTCTAATTTACGAAGAATTCAAGAAACACTAATTGACACGATTACAAATATCCATCATGGACAAATTGACATACATTTAATATCGCCTAATGAATTGCAAAATCAGCTTAATCTGATATCCGGGCGACTGCAAGGAGAGTTGGTTATCCCTGCTAACAATCGACGAGACTTATATCAACTGTTACAAGTTCACGCTAAAGTTACTAAAGCGTACCTAATTATGGAAATTAAAATTCCGTTATTAAGTCAAAATCAGTTTGAACTCAGCAAAATAATGTCTTTGCCATGGAAAAAGATGGAAAAAAATATGTATAATATTCCCATTACTCCCTACATCGCAGTTAACGTGAAAAAAGATATGGTTATGCCAATGAATGAAAATGACATAGAATCGTGCAGAAGATATCAAACTGACAAATTAATTTGCTTCGAAAGTTCTCCCATTCTTAATGTCCACTTTGATAAATCCATATGTGAAATGAATTTATACAATAATGATAACGACACCTTTTGTCGGACGGAGCTCAGACAATGTTCCGATAACTGGATCAAGTTACACACGCCCGGCGCGTGGTTATATTCATGCTGCCGAGAATGCAGAGTTCGCATTTTGTGCCCAGCTGGGCTAAGTACTAAACAATTACAAGGCAATGGCCTGATTAATATAGGTCAAGGCTGTCTTATAAAAGGAGACACATTTACAATACAAGCTCATCACGATTATAACAACAAAATATATTTGCAGCGTGATATTGACATACCTACCATACAAAATCCGATTTCCTCTCTAAATGACATGATCAATTCCTCATATAACTTCAATGCATTAAATGATAATGAAAATCATGATAAGTTATACGAGTCAATAAAACAGCAGATAGATATACTGAAAGCGCAAAATTTGCAAGCAGTGGGAACCGGAGGTACACATCATTACACTATTATTTATTAAATTTTGGGACCGCTGGCCATGCTTCTCTTTGCATACGCCTTATTCAAGGTCTGGAGAAGATGGTTGACAACTGTCCAATGCATCAACGGAGCACAGCAGCAAGGAGCCGCCCGGGAGCAGAGACCAGCCGACCTAGAATTAGGTCGAAGCCGTGAAAGTGTTGTGAGTGTGGTAAATGACGAAAGTGTTAGTGCGTGACGTAACGCTGTGTCTATGTGCCGCGAAGTGAGTGGCTCAATCATGAGTGTGGATAGGGCTACGTCCCCAACTATGAACAGGACCATTAAGTTTGACAATTTACCCAAACCCTAGCGACTTTATTATGTTGTACTTTTGTTCTGTTTTCTTGTATTTCTTTGTTGTTGTTGGCAATATGTACAAGCCATTTAAATATTTACTCATTTTATTAATTTTACATTACCGCGTCAATGTTGCACAATTGACCTACTTTGCATTATACGACATATTCGTATATTTTTACAACAGTGCATTAAAGGCATTCAACTCGCATTGACGTCTTTTATTATTTCCGCGTGTCGACCTCATCCTGTGACGTCAGTCATCTCATATTGACATTAGTGTAGAGCTTCAAGTAAGGGCTCGCACACCGAGGCCCTCATTTTTCACGGTCCCAGAAGAGGGCCTCCAGCTGGGGCGAATATTGATGTGGGCGGGGTTCTGATCCCTTTGAAGCCCCACATCAAATACCTGGGACTCATCCTGGACGGGCGCTGGCGTTTCACGGAGCATTTCCGTCAGCTGGCGCCCAGGTTGGAAAAGGCTGCTGCGGTTTTGGGTCGCCTCCTTCCCAACATTGGCGGCCCAGATTCCAGCTGCCGATTGCTGTTCGCGGGCATAGTCCGCAGTATGGCCCTTTACGGGGCGCCGGTCTGGGTGTTCTGGCTGGTACACCCCCGTGGGAGCTTGAGGCACACGTCCTCAAGAGGGTGTACCGGGCGAGGAGGGAGGCGAGACAAAGTGGTGACCGATTAGCCCCTGAGGAGCTCGCCGATGTGAGGAGAAGGGCAGAGGAGGAGGTTATGGCAGGCTGGGAAAGCCAGCTGGAGACTCCTATCGCTGGTGCCAGGACGGTGGAGGCCGTGCGCCCGCTGCTGCGCGAATGGCGGCACAGGAAGCACGGGGTGCTTACCTACCGTCTGGTGCAGGTTCTTACCGGACATGGTTGTTTTGGTAAGTTCCTGCACCGGATTCAGCTAGAGGAGTCTCCAAAATGCCACGAGTGCGACGCGGAGCTAGACACTGCGCAGCACACGCTTGAAGTGTGTCCTGCGTGGTCGGCGCAGCGTCGGGAACTCGTGGCAGTGGTGGGAGGGGATCTCTCCCTACCCAGCATCGTCAGTAAGATGCTGGGTAGTGACAGATCGTGGCAGGCGGCAGTCTCCTTCTGCGAGGATGTGATCCTCCAGAAGGAGACAGCGGAGAGGGCTCGCGAGCAGGACGCTCATGCGGCCCGTATCCGTCGCAGGCGGCTAAGAGGAAGGAGGCGACGGTATGATCGCCTCATTCCCCTATAGAGAAACCAAGCTGGCGTTGGTGGGTGTGCCATCGCCGGCCTTGCACGGTTTCCACCGTCTGGGAAGATGGCTAAACTTGCTCAGCCATCTTCCAGCCGTGAGGGGGCCCGGGTAACCGGGCCACGGCCGCCTGGTCTTTAGGGGTGATTGCGAACCCTACCCCCCGTGACCAATGGCGGCCTGGAGGGCAAGTACTAGAAGTTTTAGTTGGTAGTACCCGCCCGCCTCCCGTCCCCCCGTCGAGCCTTAGGACTCGATGGGGGTCGGGAGGCGGGTGTCCCCCGCCCCCCCCCCACTTTCTCATCATTAGGATGGGAAGGTGGGGATACAAGGGGATATATACCCCTTCCGAACCTCCACCGAGCTCAAACGCTGGGTGGGGGTACGGGAGGGGTGGGATGGAGTGCGTGGCCTATATGTTCGTATAGGCCGTGTACTCCAGGTGAGTCCAACATTTCGAATCGCCTCTGCACCTGGGGGCGAGGGATGCGTAAAAGCATTTCTCCTAGTATAAAAAAAAAAAGGTACCTAGGTTCAGCCAGCATTGGCAATGTAAGCGCTCCAAAAATCGTTTTTTTGACGGCTTCATCACAAAATATGGAGTTTATTTGAGACTAGATGTCCTATTTGCCCGAATGAATTTTACCCAAATAGGTACCTACTTACTCAATTTGGATGTAGATTTTTATAAAATAAGTACCTCAGACTAATTCGGTTGCTAACTAGCATTTAGCAGTCAGTCACCGTACTTCCTTCTAATTAGCTTACTTTTTAGAATTCTAACTTGCTAAATGCTTATTACATTTGACTGAATTTAGATGCTAATTTTTATTTATTTTATTAATTCATTTAGACGACTAAATTCAGTAAGGTGTAATAAGCTCTTTAAGTAGGTAGGTACACTCGACAGCACATCAAGTTAAACAGTTGAACTGCGATAACAGCTTTTATTACGTAATGCATAAAGGCGGTCTCAAGGTCATGTATAGTCTGATGTGCCGCCGCCCGTGTGTACATACTTCAACACCTAAAACTTCCACAGACATTTTATTGTGTTTAAGAGGTACCTAGATAGTAAGGTAGGTATATATAAGGTCTATCCATAGGTACTTTTACTATGATCAGAGAATGATTTATTTTTTTTCTTGCTAGGTAGGTATTTAAAAATAAGTGTCAACTGCTTTCTGCTGCTGCTTTGACCGATTGCTCCTTTTTTATCGTTACTTCCTTGGGTATTTTTGCAATATCGAAGTATTCCGAATGTTTCGTAATACTTCAGAATATTTCGGAAGTATTCCAATAGAATGATTCGGAATTTTTCCCGGCTGCAACTCTAGTTGTGATTGCTCTAACAACTCTGATCCTGCAAGCGGGCGAAGCTCGTGAAGAGGTAAGTCAATAACAAAAATATATATTTGATCAAGTATGCCCTCGAGGAGTGTCAGAGGGGGATGGAAGTTGGAACGCAGCATGCGGGCCGTAAAAGTAATCGACCGCATCAGAAACACAACACTGCGCTCTTTGGCGCACCAGAACTCTTATTTCAGATGTTTCCAAAAAAGGAGCAATTCTTAAATGCAACTGGGCTGGGCATGTCTGTCGCAAATTGGACGACCGCTGGCCAAAAATTATATCCAAATGTACGTAACGTCCACGTGGCAGACCGAGGCGCGATGGAGGGACGATCTTGACAGTGCTTCAGAATTTAACAACAAAACGAATTAAACAAGCCGTCTTAATGGCATCTCAATCTCTTAAGAGTCAGAGTCAGAACACTCAGAAATAGGACTATTAGACTTAAAAAGTTTCAGTTTATCGAGAGCCATCACATTTTCGTACGCCCGAGTTCGACCTTGTGTACATTTTATTACATATCGGTCACGTGGTAATACTTTAACGATCCTGAAGGGACCATCAAATCGAGGAACAAGTTTGCCACTACGCAAACCCCTCCGTATAATCTTACGTTCGGCAAGGACCAAGTCCCCGACATTAAAAGCAGGCGCATCTCGCCTCTTTTTGTCAAATGCCTGATTTGCGTGCTCTGAAGCTGCAGCAGACCGAGTTACAGCCTCTTGTCTGATATCGTCTAAATTAGACAAACTAGCTGGAACGACTACATCGCCTATTAACCTCGGTCTGTAACCATATAAAAGTTCAAGGGGACACTTACCAGTCCTGTTATTGACGTTTGAATTGAGCCCTAATTAAATTTTAGGCAAATGCCGCTCCCAATCATGTTGATCTTCACCAACATTCGATACTAAAGTATTCGAGATGGTACGATTAAAACGTTCGACTTGCCCATTCGCGCGCGGACTGGTTACGTCGATCATAACATGCTTTACCTGTATATCAACGCAGTAGTATTTACAATTAAAAGCTTTATATGAAAATAATTATGAAATATTTTGAAATATTTATTAGCTCAGTGGAAATACTGGAATTAGGAGAATGCCCAATAATGTATAAAAAAAAATCTTATTGGCCAAATATGGTTATAGACATCACGAATTACGTTGCAAAGTGTAGTGTTAAACGCAAAAATACACTAAGTTCAAAAACGAACCATTGCAAATAACTTCTACTTCGTTCGAGAAAATTTATTTAGATATCGTTTGGCCCCTTGATCGAGACGATTCTGATAATGTTTATATTTTAACTCTACAATGTGAAGTTACAAAATACGTTGAAGCGTATCCCTAAAAAACTAATAAGGGTTTCGTTTTTTGCCATCAGGCTACGAAACCCTAAAAATAGTCAGGAACTAGCTAAAGCTAACCGCCTCTGTGGTCTAGTGGTACAACCACCGGTATCAGACCCAGGGGTCCCGGGTTCGATTCCCAGCGGGGGTACATATTGTATTCGGTTTGGTTGGTGGTAGGACTTGTTGTAAGTCCGCCTGGCTAGCTACCACCATCTTATCTAAGCCTGACGCCATAACAACGATGTTTTCAGCATTATTGTGTTCCGGCAGTTTGAGATAAGATAGCCAGTTCCTCAGTGACTGAGGATTCCGGGGGGGCTCGCTTCCATCTTCAGCCTTATCAATACTTAACATCAGGTATGATGAAGGCTAAGAGTCTCACCGTCGTCAATAAAAAAAAAAAAAAAAGCTTTTGCAAAGAATTTTATTTTACGTTATAGAGTGTCAAGGGAAATCGCAACCGATAGAGGTACCGAATTTATTTCGAACACTATGCAAGAATTGCGCAACATATTAAATATCAACCAGTTAATGGCAACCGTTTATCATCATGAAAGTATTGGATCTCTTGAAAATACACATAAATTATTATGTTCATATTTACGTATACAAACTAATAATCATCCTAGTTCATGGAGCTCTTAGGTTCAGTAATGGTGCTTTTCACACAACAGTTCAGACAGAAACTCGTTATCATTTATATCGTTAGCTTACTAACTTCACTAAGTCCGTAGATCCATTATTGGGGCTCGTACCCAATATGATTGTTAAATGTAGGTTTGTAGGGATTTGTATGTTTCCCGGAATGCAATAAGTTGAGGTAGGTAAAGGTAAATAATGTAGTACCGTTCGCTCTGAATGTGTTTATTGCAATAAAATATAATTATAAAATGTTATTCACGTAATGTTGGCGCGCGACAGTGATTCGCGCGGTCAGCAATTTATTATTTAGGTTAAATAAATCACAATAATATTGATAAGTAATGTACAACTCTTACATGACTTAAGAAAATAATAGAATTAACAAACATGTATAGAATAAGAATAGTAAATGTAAAAATAGTACATTATTGCAAATGCCGTGAAATAGGCAATTGCAGGTCGAGTATGAGTTTGAAGGCCCAGCCGTAGGCGAGGACTTCACTAATACGAGACAGGCAATTGCCATTTCCGCCGAGGCATATATAGTGCTTTTCTCAAAAGAATGCAGGGAAATGGTGGGAATTAGCACTGTTAAAATTATTCTTTATCTATAAAATAATTACTACTAATTATGTGGAACAAGTCACAAATCAAGTGAATTGATTTATCGATGGTTGAATTGATAATTGATTAGTAGCACAAAATAATTACAATTGACTGGCTTCAGCAACCACGATTTATACGATTTATCTACACTGCATTCACAAAATGGCTGACGGACAAAATTCACAAAATTACACTTTTAACAGACATTCACCTTTAATACAGCGTCTTATTTATCCCTAATACTACCTAATTATAGTGAGTGTTGGGTGCTTAAATTATGACTTTAAATGCACTTGTGAATTTCGTCAACTCATCGACCACTCTGACTAGGCGACGCGCTCCCCGATGCAATAATGCGCGTAAAAATGTAGATGCGGATTTCTTACGGCGAATAATATAGTGTCCGGCGAAGGCCAGGACAATGTAGGGGCCAGGTAGCACTCAATAAATAAAAATTGTGAGTACTGCAATATAGGTCGGTTACAAAAGCGGAGATGATTTTTTGTTTTCGTTAACGGTTGAGAGAGGGAGAAAAAAAACAGACGATATCGGCACTGGCTCCACGCAGAACTTCCCGGCATAAACTTTATGCGTGAACACCTTTTTATGGCTTTGTTTCAGGAATGACGCCTGCAATCTTTCTCAGTATAATAATTGTAAAAATATCAACAACAGAATACTCGACTACGCCCTTAGCAATAAACAAATATTAGTAACCCCCTGTAGCGACTCGCTAGTACCCGAAGACTCGCATCATGTATCCTTAAAAATTTCCATCAACTTATCCATAGAAAGCACTCTTAAATCTAAATCTAGACTTAAATACCTTTTCGAACGTGGCGACTATGAGTCTATTAATAAGCATCTCATGGAAATAAACTGGGAAAGCCGCTTAGACAGTTCTCGTTCCTTAGACGATGCTGTAACAGATTTTTATATATACCTTTACGAACTAGAGATAAATATGTTCCCCATCGATTAGTCAGTTCTAGTTCGTACCCACCGTGGTACACCGCGTCACTCAAAAAGCAATTAAAAGAAAAAAAACAAATTTCATAATAAGTTTAAGGTATATGGTAACACCTCTGATTACCAAACTTTCTCCCACCTTCGTAAAAGAGACAAGCTTGTTAAACAAGAGTGTTACGATGAGTATAAAAGGCGATCAGAAAAAGCCATTACTGAGAACCCTAAAGCCTTTTGGACCTTTATTCAGTCAAACAAAAAAAGGTTCCAACGGTCTTCCATCCACAATGTACTACGAAGGAATGTCTGCTGATAACGGTGAAGGCATATGTAACCTATTTTCTCGCTATTTTCAATCAACGTTCCTCCAGGTCATCAGGTAAACAAGTTTCCAATCGGCTCCGACTGCAATTCAATTAGAAATAGAAATAGAAACAACATAGAGATGGATTTAAAAACAGTTTTGGAACTTCTCAAAAGTGTTAACCTCTATAAAGGTGCTGGGCCCGATCAAATCCCTGCTTTATTTATAGTTAAATGCTCAGATTCTCTAGTTATACCTTTAACCATTTTATTTAATAGGTCCATATCCGATGGAACAGTCCCTACATTATGTAAATCTGCCTTCATTAGTCCCATCTATAAAAATGGCGATAAAAATGACATTACAAATTATAGACTAAAATCTAAAATCCTCGAAAAAGTTGTGCATAATCAGGTCTATGACTGTTTAAGATCTTTTTTTATCCCCGAGCAGCACGGTTATTTACTTTCTTTCACAGAATTTGTCTCTTCTGGTATGGATTCGGGAGGGCAAGTAGGTGCGGTTTTCACTGATTTTAAAATGGCCTTCGATCGTATTGACCATCAAATACTTTTACAAAAACTCTACAAAGCTGGGATAAGAGGAAATTTATTTAGATGGTTCACCTCCTACGTGGAAAATCGATCCCAAGCCATAGTCACAAATGGCTTCTCGTCTATTTGGAACAATGTACCCTCAGGTGTCCCCCAGGGCTCTTTGCTTGCCCCATTGATTTTTAATATTTTTATTAATGATATCGCTTCCTGTTTTAAATACTCAATTTTTTTACTATACGCAGATGACATGAACATTTTTAAATCCATTATAACGATCAGGATGGCCTTCTCTTACAAGACGATTTACTGTCATTTGAGCAATACTGCAAATTGAATAAATTGGAATTAAATATAAATAAATGCTACTTCAACTTTTAGTCGTAAGCCAAAAATATATTAACCAAATATATGCTCAATAATGTAAGGCTAAAACAGGTTGATCAAATCCGGGACCTGGGTGTCATTCATGACTCCAAACTAACTTACGAGAAACACACTTATAGTATCGCCAAAAAAGCTAATAAAGCGCTACGTTTTGTTCTTAGATCTAGCTCGCAATTTAGTAACATTAAGGTAATCAAAATACTCTACTGTTCGTTCGTCCGCGGCGTCCTCGAGTTTTGTTCGCAAGTCTGGAACCCGCAGTATGACTATGCTATTAATAGGCTTGAATCAGTCCAGCGCAGGTTTCTTAAGTTTCTACAATATAAGTGCAGAAGCTCTGACCCAAGCTATGAACATAGATGTCGTAGGCACCACATCCTACCTTTGAAAATAAGGCGTAGCATTTCGGATCTGAAAATTCTTTTAAATATTGCTCAAAATGAATTAGACTCCTCGGAATCTCATATTCAGCGTCAAGTTCCAGCGAGAACTACTTTAAAGCGACCCGCAGGACTTGCCGTGCCGCGGTCCGCAACAAATTATCGTCGCAATTCATTTTTCTTAAGTCAGTACCCCCACCGAAAGTGGCGCCGCGTTGAATTTTATTTAATATCGTAATTCTATTTATGATTTTGTTATTTTTGCATTTTTAAATGCTATTTTTATACTTATGGTAAATTTTAAATAGAAAAATATTGGAAAAATTAACTCGGCCTGCAGAATTCACTTGTGGCCGAGTTAATTTTTCCAATATTTTTCTATTTAAAATTTACCATAAGTATCGTAATTCTAATTCACAATTTTAATAAAACTATACGTGGAATTTTTAGAGCCCATTGTCTTGTATTTTTAGAAGGTATCGCTACATCTCGTCATAGTCATTCGTAGAAGTAGATAGCAAATGTGTCAAAAACGGCCACTTTTAGCAGTTTTGCTATCTACTTCTAGCAGTGACTACGAGGAAATGTAATGATACCGTCTAAAATACTAGACAATGAGCTCTAAAAATTCCACGTTTAGTTTTATAAAAATTGTGAATTAGAATTACGATATTAAATAAAATTCAACGCGGCGCCACTTTCGGTGGGGGTACCGCCTTAAGCAGAATATAATAAAATTGTAGACTTTACTGACTTAGACCTATTTAATTCCAATTCGCGAAAGTTTATGATGAACCTTATGATGCAAAAATGGTTCGCTGTATCTCCGACAGTCCGTTCGGGTTGCTGATTGTGCTGTTCCTATGTTTAGTATTTAATTTTATATACCTTTAGTTATTTTTAATTGCTTACTGTGTGCAAGCACGTTTATTGTAAAAGATTTTTTTGAAAGCGTGAGTTATATGCGAAAACTTATAAATGGTGCATAGATTTATTACCTATAATATTACGTTGTCATTGTTGGTTTTTCTATGAAAATAAAATAAAAATAAAATATAACTTAATTACGTATTGTTATTATTATTATTAATTATTTTTTTACACTCACACCAATTAACCTAGCCCCAAAGTAAGCACTGTAAGGCTTGTGTTATGAGATACTTGTTTAACGGATATAAATACATTTAGTATTGTGAAGTTATATATATAAACGTCCATGACTCAAGTACAAATGTTCGTATTCATCATACAAACATTTGCCCCTACCGGGATTCGAACCCCGGGGACCTTAAGAGTATGCGACACCTTGAAACCGGTGTACGTACCACTCTACCACGGAGGTCGTCGTCGATAATTCAACACTGGAAGTTGATATGTCGTTTATAATGTACGTCTTTTTTCCTTTTTTGAGTCGGTACGTTTTTTTGCGCGAGTACATCGTCTGTCCCGCTCACACCGTACTGATATGAGCAGGACAGACATCGCGAGATAAGGGTCGACAGCGTGTCGCGGGTCGCATGCTACGCTGGCAGGAAGTCGTGTCTGATGATATCAAGGTTTGATTGATATCAAATCACACACAAAAGTAACACCATCCAGTTTTATATACTGGGGAAAATTAATTAAAACCTACAAGGTTCAACAATATTCCTTTATTGCGCCATCTTAAAAATCTTAATTAGAATTACATGGCGGTTAATTAACAATTCGACGCTCTCAAGCAATAAATCGGCAATCGAAAAAAATAAATTTTACAGGAAAATATAATTACTGTTTTTGTCCAATATCTTTTCAGCGAGTGGGAGTATTAAAGAGATCAATGTATCAAATGAAAGCTATTTTTATGCAGAACGTAACCGTGCTCTTAATATGAATTGATATTTTTTTATATTTAATTTATTTTCATTCAAAACCGACCGACCGGCGTCGAGAAATACGTTGCTTTTGGTTTATAAGGCCATACTCAGTCTCTTCTCATGTACTGTATTGTTGTCTGAGCTCAAAGAGCAGTACTCAAAGTCATGCTTAAGAAACCCGTCAGATATAGCACAGATCTTTTGTACCGAGAATGTAATGTTCTGCGAGCCCGACAGCTTTACATACTTAGAGCCACAATGACAGCGCACAGTTCCACTCTGCGTTCTACTGGCTATGAAAACATCCTCAAAAGTAGATTATATAAAATTCCTGTTCCATCAGTACGCACTTCGTTTGCAAAGCGACAATTATCATTTCTTGTACCATATTTTTATAACACCATTGCTCGTAAAGTAGAAATAAAACAAATGATAACACGACGTGTCAAACTAAACATGGAAAGTTTTCTAGTGGGACTGGCTGGATTATAAGAAGACCGAAAGCCAAAAAAGTTTGAAATAAACTTGTGGTAAAATAAATAGTTAGTTTAAAGCCATACATTGAAATTGTTTACCGAGGCCTATGAACACCAGATTTTAGAATTATAATCTGCTCTATTTTATGTCAACCTTTTTTTTTAACAGTTTATTTTTATTCAAAATATATTAAATGTGAAATTCAACGTGACTGCTTAAAATTGCGTAGTTAGAGCTTTTTTACTTTACAATACGTAGGACCTACAGCAGTCACGTTGAATTTCACATATAATATATTTTGAATAAAAATAAACTGTTAAAAAAAAAGGTTGACATAAAATAGAGCAGATTATAGTTCTAAAATCTGGTGTTCATAGGCCTCGGTAAACAATTTCAATGTATGGCTTTAAACTAACTATTTATTTTACCACAAGTTTATTTCAAACTTTTCTCGGGCTCCAGATCTCATACTAAACAATGTCTACAGTTATGTTAAGCCTTGAAATGGTGTTTATTAGTATGAGATGAAAAATTTTTTTTTTATTTTTTTTTTCTCGGCGTATGTTAAAGGGAGGTTAAAACTAAAAGTTAACGCGGATTCCTGGGTCAATCTACGGGCGGTTTGAACGAATAAGATACATCCTGAAATCAATCCAATTTGAAATCAATCTTCAAATTATTCTTCTTCAGAGATATTTTCGTTTCTGGCCTCAGAACAGGTCAATAATTCATAAAAAGTATGGTAAAACCGTGGAATAGCTCCACTTTTACACAAACTTAAGTGAGCGTGGATACGCAAGTCTCGCGGTTGTGCAGAGCGCGGTAGCGCTAAATTGCCGTGCGCTCCCGTTGTGTGAGTGTGACGTAAACAACCGGCTTCGTCATTGAGAAGACAACGCAGACGTGTTACTGACGCGTTCTAACATTGGCTTTGCATCTGAGAGGACAACTGTGAGCAGATTTTTATTTTGTAACACATCTTGACTTAATATCATTTTAAACGAAAATGTCATCTAATAAGGGAATAAAATGTGGAGGTTGTCTAAATTTAATTACAAAAGAAGATCATATAACTTGTAAAAAATGCCTGAATATTTACGACCTCTTGTGTGCCAACATAGATATAGTGGAATATAGGCAAATGAAGTCAGAACGTAAGCGCTTATGGCTGTGTGATGGATGTCGCAATAAGATGCCAAAGTCTAATAAAAACGATACCCCAGTGCGTCAGGGGATATTGCCACGTGAAGAACAGTCCCAATTAACACAAGCAAACGATTACAATGTAACGATCAGAAATAAAACCAATACTCGAAAGTTAGATTCGGACTCTGCAGAAGATGCAAATACCGGAGTGCGTTTGGCTCTGAGGGAAGAATTGATGTTGATTTTGCCGACGCTACTTGCTACCGAATTAGCACCTTTAAGACAACATATGAAAGAACTACAGAATTCAGTGCAGTTCATGAGCAACCAATACGATGATCTGAGCAAATCGTACAACGATTTGTTATTAGATCATAAGGCAGTTAAGGAAGAATGTGTAAATTTGCGTAATAATTTGGATAGTATGACCGAGAGATTAAACACAATGGAGCAGTACTCGCGAGATTGCAACATAGAAATACAGGGTGTGCCAGAAAATAAATCTGAAAATGTTGTCAAAATTGTTAAGAAAATTGCGGAAGTTATATCGTTTGCACTGCCTGACTCCAGTATCTTAAATTATTCTTCTTAAATTGCACGCGAGTAGCCAGCATTAAGAAAGATAGTAACCGTCCTAGAGCAATAATCACCAAATTTCCTAGCACCCGTTGTCGGGATGAATTTTTATCAGCTGTAGTACGCTACAATAAGTCGCATCCGAAAAGTAAACTAAGGGCCGGTATTTCAATATCGACTTATCTTGAATTGATCCAGGATTGAAGATATGTTCCACTTATGTGTATTTCAATAAACGATTAAAGTTAAGTGACGCTTAAAGTCCATCCTAACTAGCCAATATTTAAGCTAAGGAATTCAGAGACTTAAGTGCCGATCCGGGATTCGTTGCTATGGTAACATATTTTTGACTGGCAAAAAGATATTTTAGTTTTACATTTAGGTATTTATTATCAGTAAATAAAATGCAGTTGAAGCATAAAAATATTATAGTGTAGAAATAATGGCAAATTACAAGAGTATTATGCGAAATTTTTAAGATGATGCGTAATGTAATGTAAAAATTCTAAAGTGATAAATTTTTTGGCGCTCTCTTTCATTGTGGAGCCTCCACAACGATTCTCATTGGTCGCTGAGCGTACAAGCGCAGCCAATGAGCGCTCACTGTCACCAAATGACAACAAAATTCATAGACAATTATCATATTTTGTTTGTTATGTTGCAATACTGCGACGAATCCTAGATTTGCTAAGGCGAGGAATATCCGGATTGAAATACGCTATTGTCTTTCACAAGTGATACTTAGCTCAAATGTTGGACTTAACTTAAGTCATAAGATAAGGTGACATTGAAATACCGGCCCTAAGTTCGTTTGTACTTGGGATCACAAATGAGAGTAAACCAGTATATGTCTCGGAGTATTTATCACCTATTAATAAGGCACTTCACGCTGCAGCAAGGATTAAAGCAAAGGAACACGACTACAAGTTTGTCTGGGTGCGTAACGGCAGAATTTTCATTCGCAAGGACGAAAACTCGCGTTTTGTTCATTTGAAAAATATAATCACTTTGGACTCATTTAAATGGTAGATTCTCTAGTTAAGATAATCATTGCACTAATTTATGTATCACAACTTCATATTTTATGGATAAATTAAATTTGTCTTTGTTTTACCAGAATGTTAGAGGTGTAAAATCAAAAGTATTAGATATATACAATAGTGTTCTCTGTTACGACTATGATGTTATTTGTTTGTGTGAGACCTGGTTGGATGACACGGTATTTTCTAGCGAGTTACTGGACGATAGATACATGGTATATCGAAAGGATCGGTCAAAGGAGTTCAAAGAAAGGTATAAGAAGGCGCATGGCGGAGGAGTGCTTATAGCAGTAAAAAAATCTATAAAAACACGGCATTTGCCCGAGTTTGAGACTTCAACTGAAGACATATGGGTTCGAGTGTATTTGAAAAGTTCCCATATAGACGTTTGTTTGGTGTACCTTCCATCATATTTAACTAAGCCCGAGTTTTCTGCTTTTTTGGAAATGTGTGAAAACAATATTTTGAGTTCTGGAAATTACCACACTTTAATTGTAGGGGATTTTAACTTGCCAGATATGGATTGGGCTGGTGCAAATTTTGTTACAGCTAATAACCTAAAATGTATCGATTTACATGACTTAGTATCAAGAACAAATCTCATGCAAAACAATATGATAAAAAATCTTGGATCTTATACTGAGTACTTCTCGTCTGTCTTGTAGTGTTACCGAGTCTCAGTCTCTGAGCCGTCTCGACAAACATCATCCTCCACTTGATATAGCCCTTTCAGTAACAAGCGAGTCATTACTCAAAGAAAAAACAATGTGGAGACTTAACTTCCGTAAATGCAACTACGAGGCCTGTATTAGTGAACTAAATCAAATAAATTGGGATCAGTACTGTAACTACACTTGCAACGAGTTTATGGAAATTTTTTATGTGCACCTTACATCAATAATAGAAAAAATACTCCAAAATCTGAGGTTAACAAGTCAAGGTACCCATGTTGGTTTACAAAAGAACTGATAGGTATGTTTAAGGAAAAGGACAAATTTCATAGAAAGTTCAAAAAGTTTGGAAATCCAAGAGACGAAGATATTTTTTCTCTATCAAGAAAAAGAGTAAGAGTAACTGTAGAAAAATGTTTTAATTCTTACATAAATAATATTGAAAAAATCCCAAAACTGACATTAAAGCATTTTGGAAATACACTAAATCAAAGAAAACTACGAATGATATTCCAAAGATAATGTGTCTTGAGGATGAATCTGCTGACAACGGTATGGATATAACAAAATTGTTTGCAAAATTTTTTTCTTCAGTGTATAGTGTGCCTAGCTCTTCTAAATACACACCGGAATTCTCAGAATCGAGTCATAGCTTATCAAAAGTAGTAATATCAGAAAAGGAAGTAAAAACCGCGTTAGAAACAGTGAATATAAATAAAGGCTCGGGCCCTGATGGCATTCCACCAGCATTTATACGAATTTGTGCTCGAGCTTTAATAACGCCTCTCACAATGATTTTTAACATGAGTCTTTCACAGGGCCGTTTCCCGGATCGTTGGAAAATAGCTAAGGTAGTACCGATTCACAAAACGGGTCATAAATCAGTCATCTCTAATTACAGGGGAGTTTTCATTCCAAGTTGTTTTGCAAAACTATTTGAAAGCTTGTTATATCCACATATTTACTCACACGTGAAACAAATTATTAGTCCTAAGCAGCACGGGTTTGTCAAAAATCGCTCGACTTCATCTAACTTGCTAACGTATGTACATTACATTAGTGTGACGCTTAATAAGGGTTATCAAGTGGATGCGCTATATACAGATTTCGCAAAAGCGTTCGATAGAGTGGATCATGGAATACTGTGTCAAAAGTTACAACATCTCGGAATACGTGGCAATCTATTACGTTGGTTTGAATCCTATCTGATGAACCGAACTCAGTTGGTGACACTATATGGGTACGAGTCTACCCCTTTTCACCCAACATCCGGTGTACCGCAGGGCTCAAATTTGGGTCCACTGCTGTTTGTGCTGTTCATTAATGATTTGTTAGAGTTAATCAGTAGTGAGTGTCTCGCATACGCCGACGACATAAAGATTTTTAATAAAATCATCGAAAACACTTCTTTGACAGCGAGATATTGATTTGCTTGTAGATTGGTGTTTGAAAAATAACATGTCACTTAACGTATCTAAATGTCATTTACTAACATTTTCAAGGAAAAGAAATCCTGTCGAATTTCCATACAAGGTGAACATGGTTCAGTTAAAGCGAGAGACTGTGGTGAGGGACTTAGGAGTATGGATTGACAGCAAGCTCTCGTTTAGACAACATTATGACTATATAGTGTCCAAGTGTAACAGAACAATGGGTTTTCTATTGAGGTCTGTACGTCCATTTAAGGACCCAAGTAGCATAATTTTACTGTTTAGTTCCTTAATTCGTAGTGTGCTGGAGTATTGCTCGGTGATTTGGTCCCCATATTATGAATGTCATAAGGATAGGATTGAGGCTATACAAAGGCGCTTCTTGAGGAATTTAAGCTCCAAAAGAGGTTTGAGGCGAAAGCTTCCAACCTATGAAGACAGATTATGTCACTTTAAAATGCAAACCCTAGAAGACAGACGCTCTCTGCAGAGCTATGCAGTGTTATATAAGGTGGTGAATTCGGTGTGGGACACAGAACTATTAAATGAGGTTGGATTTAGGTTTGGTAGAACGCGAAATCAAAAACTTTTTTACTTACCTTTGATGACGTACAATGTATCGCACAATGATCCGCTGTATCGCATGTGTAGAAACTACAATGAGCTCAATGCTGAAGTTGATATATTCCATCAAATGTTCAAATCATTCATTTTTTATTTGAAGTCTTCCAACTAGGTCCCGTTAATTTCTTTTTTTTATTATTGTATTCATTTTTTAACTGTTTTTAAAATTAATTAGTAATTTGTTTGTTGTTTTAACCTACATAAATATATAATTAACCTGCTGTTTAATTAACTAATATTGATCAATGTTGTGCACAATTGTTATTGGTTCCAAACTAACATTTATTTTTAGTATTACTGGATTGTATGTGTAAATCTAAGTTTGTGGACTGTTATTGTGTCTAAATAAATAAATAAATAAACTTTTAAACGAAATATCCGATTGAGATGAAACAAAAAGTATTTTACTTCTACATAAATACTCTTGATAACATAATGCTTAATTTCGATAAAGATCAATATTACGATACATATTTAACGTAGTTTTTTTTCTTCAGACGATTTAATATTTATTTTGAACACAAAATCGGTTATTGTGATTAAACCATGATAGCTAGATATATGTTCTCGCGGACTTTTTTGTAGGTCTTGATGGGATCTACAAACCCGTAGTACATCATTTTGTTCTATTGTCAATAGTTTTTGCAGCGCACGCAAAAATAGGTTTTCGATTTTACACCTTGTGTTACAAAATAGCAATTTTATTACGGATCCCTAATTTTGAAAAAAAAAATAGCCTATAGCCTTCCTCGATAAATGGACTACCCAACACTGAAAGAATCATTCAAATCGGACCAGTAGTTCCAGAGATTAGCGCGTTCAAACAAACAAACTCTGCAGCTTTATAATATTAGTATAGATAATAAGGTAACATTTAAATGACGTGTGACAACACATTTTAATTTCCCATCTCGAACACCAGCCCTAAAAAAAGTTTACCACCATAATACAGTGCTACAAGCTAGTTCACGTTGTTGTAATATACCTATTAAGTTCAGCCTGCAGCGTCGCAATTTGTGGTTTCAAAAATTGATGACCCCCTGTGTAATTCGTATGCTCTGATTTGAATTTATCAAGTTGTTCCTGGAGCTCTTTCTGTTTATCTTCTTGAAAATTTAACGAATCCTTTACATCGTCTAGATCTGTTTGAAACTTAGACTATCTGGTGTTGAAGGAGCTCAGATCGGATTTTTGGCTCAGTTTTCCAGGTATTTTTTTATCACCGAGTTAATGTCCTCTTGAGCAGAAGATATTTTGCAGCTAATATCAGAATTAAGGAGGTTTCATTTAGAAGAAGTTTTTGTCATAATCATTTCCAGCTTCTGTGCAAGGTCAGGATCCTCCTCTCTGCCCTTTCGCTTAATCTGCCGTACATTAATGTTTAAAGAGGTATATCCGAGTTAGAAGAACACGCTGATTCCATATTCGGTATGTATGTTGCACTATATACTCCACAGTACAGCACGCACACTAGCGGTTTGACAGTTCGCAGATAATAGCAGCATAACGAGAATGAGAAAAGAACACAAAGTAACACAAATTATCGTATTGGAAACTTGTTCTTACGTCCGTTAGATTAAAGACGAAAGTTAATTGTGAGAGTATTAAAAAAAATGCAGTAGCAAGTCTGCTTACGACCACTGTCTCGGACGAATAGCATGCATGTCTTCGCTTTCTATTTCACTATACATGATCTCTTTCAACTGGTAACTAAGTCCAGACAAAATGATGTATGATTACATAGGACTTATGTAAAACAAATCAATGTTTAATAAAATAAAAGTAATTGTTAATCGCGTTAATCAAATTAACGATTGACGATTACTTTGGGTTAATCGTCACGAGTTTATCGATTAAAATAGTCAAAAGTAGTTTTAATCGAGATTAAATTATCGATTAAGGTTTTAATCGATTGATTAAATAACTTAGTCGATTAATGCCAACACTGCTCTGTAATATATTAGTGTAGAAGTGTAGATTTACAAAAATATCCTAAATATAAAGAGAGATGATTTAAAATCTTAAATTATTGGTTAATTTAGAATAAGGTAAGATTTAGATAACTTTCAATAAGATAAAGTCTTTGGACAATTTTTCATGTCCATGTTCTTATACATGTGTCTCCAAATCAGTACTAAATGATCTTTAAAACTTAAAAACTGATTAAACCAAGTCTATATAACGTCAAACTAGTCCTTCGTATAAGTTAATTTATATCGTGTAACTATCGATATTGAGTAAGATACATAAATCATTAATAAACAATTTCTGTATGATTTTTATCTGATGGCTTATTTCTAAAGGATACGAGTATATTATTAGAATATAAAATAAAAAATTAATATCGTTCGATCATGTTTGATAGAGTTAGGATGAAATGGCTCCGGCTAAGGCGACTGATCATTCGTCCGGTTTCACTGGCGTCACCTCTCCAAACACTAATATTAAAAAAAAATAGTCATAAAACTAACAGTCTGTTTTTGAATTGACAATTTCAAGTAAAAAACGTCTCAAACTCCAAGTGAGCACCACTTATATTTAGACCGATTCCTCTTACCTAGATTTCCATTGTTTTTTTTTATTGATTTTTTTTCCATAAAAGACGATGAGGACATCGTCAGTGTCAGGATAGCCGAACTGTTAGCCACAAAGTTTTGTGTGTGTGCATGACTCGGTGTTTTGCTTATGAGATTCTATCAATAAACTATCGAACTCAGTCGTCATCCAACCAGTGTTACGTGCGACACGTAATTGTGAACTACAAATTAATTAAATGTAATATAATTATCTTCAAGAATTTTGGTTGCCTATCTATTTAATTATTCCTATTACTACCTACCCATAAGTTCATGGTAAAAAATTAAAATTTTAATGGAATTCGTTTTAACTTTCAGAACGTAAAATATTAATTTTAGAAAACTACAACTCGAGGTGAAAATTGCAATTAAAAATACATGCTGAAGCAGTCACCATACCTTAATTTTGACATTTGCCGCTAATAAAGGGTGTTGTAGGCCAATTAACACGCATGGTTATATATAGCTGCACGTATGCATTCTGGGTTGTAGCAAAGATGCGTGTTTTGGTTGCGCTTGCCCTAACAGCTCTGCTCCTGCAAGCAGGCGAAGCTCGCGGAGAGGTAAGACAATATTAAAAATATATATTTGATCAGGTATGCCCTCGAGGCGCGTCAGAGGGGGATGGAAATTGGAACGTAGCAAGCTGGTCGTAAAACTAGCCGACCGCATCAGAAACACAATACTGCGCTCCTGTGCTTCCTGACGTTTCCAAAAAGCAGCAATGCTTAAATACGATTTGGCTGGGCATGGCTGTCGCAAGTCGGACGACCGCTGGCCAAAAATTACATCCAAATGGACCCCCACGGGAAAACGTCCACGTGGCAGACCGAGACGACGATGGAGGGACGATCTTGACTCATATTTGAGTGACTGGTGCGCAATAACCCAAGACTGCGTTAAATGGAAGGAAGGTGGAGAGGCCTTTTCCCAGCAGTGTGACAATTTGGGCTATTAATAATAATAATATTTGATAGTGGTTATTAATTTGCAATTCATAATTATTCACGTCACTACGACTGAAATGTCGTCAGCAAACAGAACACATTTATTTTCTATTGCGTAAGGTAAGTCATTTATATATAAAATGAATAGAATAGGTCCAAGTATGGTACCATGTAGAACCCCGTAAAAATTAAGTCTACTTTTTGATTTATAAGTCGTTATAGTCTGGGATGCATCAATGTTTGAGATTTCAACATACTGAGTTCTATTTTTTAAATAAGTTTTGATCCAATTTAGTACAGGTCCTCTAAGCGCTAAATTTTCTAATTTGTCCAGAACAACTTTGTGGGATAAAAAAACAAACGCTTTTGACATATAAAAGAAAATAGCTGTAACTTTTTCCTTATTATTTATACCTTTTATTATATCATCAGCAAGATTGATTGATTATTGATTAGTTGATTTTTTATTTTGAAACCGATATTGTTCTGCTTTGATAACATTATATTTTGTCAAGAATTCAACAATTCGCTTAACCATAGCTTTTTCAAAGACCTTATCCACTACCAAAACTAAGGTGACAGGCCTATAGTTATTTAATTGTTTTGTGTTACCTTTTTTATGTATAGGTTTTACAACTGACATTTTAAGTAAGGTTGGAAAAGTTCCATTCTCAAAGAACTGGTTTATCAAACAAGTAAAAGCTTAAGCTAAAACTGGCCCACAACTCTTTAGTATGTCAGTTGAAATATTATTAAAAAACTGTTTAGTGACAATATTTATTTCAGAGTTTCATCCTCTGTGTAAGGCTCAAGGTACATACTATTTCGTATCCGTAACTTACTTGTATTGTGACAATTTTGACTATTATCAATATTTGTCTCAATAAAATGGTCATTGAATGCTTCAGCAATTTGCTGTGGGTCTGTTTATTATATTGCCACCAAGAGAAATTTTATCAATATACTTTTTATTTCTATTACTGGTATCGTTTTTAATTACATTCCAAGAGGCTCGACATCGATTTTTTTATTTATAATAATGATAAATACATGTATTTATCGTTATTTAATTTTTGTGCTTGATTCAAGCATCGTCTTAAAATTTTGAATAGAACAAGTAGTACAAGATTCTATACCTCATTTTATTTTTATTAGTTTTTAAATTTTAGTAACTAAATCTAAGCCTTCTTTTTGTAATACAACATTTTTTAAGCCCTTTGAAATCCATTTGGGATGACTAACTTTGTAATAAATACATACTCTAACTTCAGGAAAACATAATTGATAAAATAAGACAAAGATATCATGAAAATTTTTAAAAGCTTTGTCAATATCTCTTTCCTGGTAGACATCAGTAAATTTAAGGCTTGACATACATTGTCTGTATTTGTTTGTTTTCCTCACAGTTTTCCTCACAGTAGTCACGTTTAATTATGTAGTACTTTAGTGGAGGTATAGGTTTTTTCTTTACCGGCATACTGAGCATTTGTGCCATATCATGATCAGATAGACCTAGTGGTAAAACTTGAGCAGTAGCATCCTTGACGTTGCTAATTATCAAATCCAAACATGAGTTCAGTCGGGTTGGACAGTTGTATATGGGACGTTAAGTAAAGTTTTTTAATAGATCCAGCAACCTCTGCTTGTTTTTTGAATTTTCCATTAGATTTATGTTAAAATCTCCCACAATTACACACTTGACTTAACAATTGTTTTTAAATACAGTAAAAAATATTTTTTCGAGCTTGACAATAAACAAATTTATGTCATTTTTTCGTACTTTCGGAATTCTGAAAATACAGAGGTCCTTAAGGTTATATTCACCAATATATGCCCCGCAACATTCTAAATAATTATCCAGACCTAAACTATTAATTTCAGAAGGGGTTGAAAATTAAGGCCTCTTTTTATCATAATACATACCCCACCTCTCTTTTCTTTGCTTTTTCTACAGTATGAAGCCGCAAGTTCATAGCCATTAATGGGAATGGTGTTTTCGCAACCAACTTTTACCAATGTGTCACTCAGATATATTACTTCCGGAGCCATATTTTTAGAATGAAGTTTTGACAATGTAATATCAAGAATCAGATGTTTCCGCGGCAAACTCTGTATATTTTGATGAAATATTTTAATATTTAAGTTATTGGTTTTGCTCTCGAAAAAAATGACTTGGGTGTTTCAACTATATTTCCATTCAAAGTAGGGTCGACGCAAGGTGCATGACTGTTATCTATGTTTGAGCACTTAAGTGCGCCATCCGAAGCAACTTGTAGCTTTTTATTTAATATCACAGTCTTATTAGGTATCACAATAACGTTTTTAATGTGTTGTCTTATTTTTTATAACAAAAAAATTTTTCATACTTAATCTATGCATAAATTTATTTTATCACATAAGCATTTTATTAAATTAAAATTATTATTATCTAATGGAATATCAATATGTTTTAAATTAATGAATTGTTTAGTCAACAACCTTAAATTATAATTCAATGTTATTTCCTTCATACAACTATTTGTTAAAATTTGTAATAAAAGTACATTTGTCTTATTTAATTTGTCATTATTAATATACAGATATTGGAATTTCATGTATGCATATCGATGTCATGCCTACCTAAGCTAATAATTATCACATCATTCTTTGTAAAATCATTTAACATAATATTAATTACAATATTCCAATATCTTGGTACTGGTTGCATCTGTCATTATATCAGCATAACATTTATTATTTACTTTCCATATCTCGATTTTGTAAAAGATACAGATCACCCACGTAACTGCTCTTCACCAATTGTAAAAATGCGATTAATTAGAGTCACGTTTTTCCCACTACTAGCGCCATCTGTTGTCGTCTGCTGTAACAGTTCAGATTGAATAATGTCTTGCGAGTATTTTTCTTCTGCTGGTAACGTTGACGATACACCCTTTGAACTATTATTGAAATATTATTTTCCGGCGGTGTCAGTGCACTTTCGTTTGAAATATCAATTTTATTACGTTTAATTTTAATTACAGTATCTGTTATAGAGCAAATTAATTCATTAGTCACTTCAATTCTTTTTTCTTATTTTTGGTTTAACTTATTGTTGGCGTTGTTTTGCTTAAACGTGTTAGTTGACTTATCTTCAACTCATATTCTGTTAGTCGTTTACTTAAACTATGATTTTCAGAGACTAAATTCGTTATTTAATTTTCAGCTATTTCCAAGTTTTGTTCTAATTTATGTAGTTTCATTTTTATTTCATCTATTTCCTCATTATAGTTTGTACTCATTTCTCATTTGTACTCATTTGTAGCAAGTATCGCATTAAAAAGCTTTTTTATTGGACGGTGTCATTATTCTAAATCGCTGAAAAGACAAGTTTGCACAGTCCAAGTGGTATTTATTCTCACATGAAGCACATATCAAAAATCAAAAATATTTTGCTACACTTAAAACACTGAGCTGACATCTTGTGACAATCCAAACTATAATATTGCCTTATTTCTATAATTTATAAAGAAAACGGCATACATTTTTTTTATATAATTCATTACAATTATTCTAAATTTTGATGAAAAGCGACATCTAGTTACTTAGACAGATTTAAGTTATGCCACTCTCAATAGATGCCGCTATAAAATAATGAGAAGAACAACACTGGGAATAGTGAGAATCCAATTCATTTTCTCCTCGTTGAATAATAGGCAAAAAGAGTCTTAAACCTTAACTAATAAAACTAGTGGCGTAATGTACAAGCAAAGCGTAGAAGATTAACTTGAAATATTCATAAAAAGGACTCATAACCAGATATCATTCAGACACATCACACTTCTTCAAAAAACTCCTAATAAATCCAAGTTAATCCGGTTTTCCTTTTCTTCCATGATTTTAATAATAGGGTAGGCAATTTTGATCATTATTTGATTAACATCTACAGTGTAAGGTTAGAGTTCTTCTGAAATAGATTATATCACCTGTTAATCTATAGAAATATTGTAATAGGTATTCTTGTTAAAAGTACAACCTGGAATTATGTGCCTGTGATAGAATCTTATCATAATTAATGACTCTAATATAGCTATATTAGATTTAACTAGACCCACAACTGAATCAATTAAATTCAGTTAAGAGTTCCGTAGGAAATTTTCTACGTACTTAATAACTTTATAATTAAGACTTATAAGATGTTATTGCTATGATTATGGTAATATTTGTAGTGCTCCCACTATAGTTAAAGATAATATTCCATTTAACCGAATACATCAATTGTTTAATGAGTTTAATGTTACTAGATTATGATGAAAAGGCAAAAACTTTATGAAACTCTTACCCGGGAGTATTGTGGAAACAATTTTAGAATTAGGTCTTATAATCGGAAAACAAGTTTTACTATATTTTGATTATTAGTGGTATCAAAGGTTCAATGGGTACCTATAAATAATTAGGCTAATTTCAGCCACATAGGGTATATTATAAACATAAGAAGATGTTTTATTTATTAACGGAGTCTAGATTATACGTCAAGGGCGTTTACTGTGTGTTATTTGCAAACAGAGATATTTTATTTCTAAAATAAAATAAAACACCAAAAACACTCACTGTTATCTATTTTCAAAAGTTGACTGGCAGAGATTGCTTTTAGTATCAAGTCCGCCTTGTAATTTACCTTATATATTTTGTACCAAAAAGTTCAATTAATAAAAAAAACAATAAATACCTTTGTCTGTTGAAAATGTTGGCTTGGACTAGGAATATTTAAACGCCTAGGGGAGTACATACCTATTCTATTTTATTCATTTAGGAACACTTACACTCACAATCTATATTTTCATAAATTTGGTTGCGCTTTTTATAAAATGACAGGGAAATATGCAAATAAATAAACATTGTATGATTAGGTTATTTGCTGCGCTTTTATTTAATTTCAATCTTAAGATTTACCTTTCTTTCGATTACACTAAGCACTGTGGTTAGTATATTCAGTTATCACTGAGCGTTTTCAATAGTTCAAATAGGTTAGCTTTGCGTTTTATTGAGTAGCTTCTTCTTGCTTTATCTTCTATTGTGTTAAGCAAATGCAGTAATATTATATCAAACCATGCGTTGTTATAAAATGTCATGAACATGCTGGCAGAGTAGGCTGAAAAGAAATAAAACAAAATAGTAGATTAAAAGCGTGCAAACAAAAAAAAATTAATGCGGTGCCAACGATCGTTACGCCTTGTTCGAATCATGGATAGAATTATATTGTGTGCAGGAAAACCAGTAGTAGAGAAACAAACATAGATATGAATACTTATTGCATAGCATTTTACCTTTAGAGAATCTAATTTCCAACAATAATTACAATTTGCTGTGATAAAGTAAAGTCAAACGACAAACTCGCGTATTTACATTAATTACGTAGTTGTTATCGTTTCCATCATAAAGCTAACATCGTAGGTATCCGGTTGATAGAATCGAATTGGCGTGAAATACTGTTACTACTCTGCTGTGTAGTGTCGGCTTAGAATAGCACTACCCCCTCTCATCCCGTGAGTGTCGTAAAAGGCGACTAGGGGACTCAGCCTTCAGGAGACGGGCAGCAGCGTCTCCTACAAACTTGGCCATACTGCGATCGCCAACCCGCTTGCCAAGCGTGGCGATTATGGCAAACCCCCCCCCCCCCCCCCATTATGAAAGGACACAATAAAAATCGGCCCCCAGTTCCCGGCAGCCCTGCTATTCGTGGCTATGACAGCGGCCATGGTAACGGCAGGGCAGGGGGTGCGGAGAATCCCCGGGCTACGTTAGGCTGTCACAAACAACGGACACTGCACCTGGCAACGTGCAACACGCGCACACTGCGAACTGACGCGAAGTTAACAGAGCTGGAAGAAAGTATTGGCAGGTTACACTGGGACATCATTAGGTTGTCTGAAGTCCGAAGAGAGGGAGAGGATTCGATAATTCTCAATTCCGGCAACCTGCTATACTACCGGGAGAGCGACCAACAGTCCGTAGGTGGTGTCGGTTTCATTGTCCACAGGTCCCTTGTCAACAACGTCATTTCTATCGGAAGTGTGCCGACCAGGGTAGCGTACCTGATTACTCAGAATATCCGAACGGTATTCGCTGAATGTTATACAGGTCTACGCTCCGACCTCGACACACCAAGATGACGAAGTGCAGGCTATGTATGAGGACATTTGTAGAGCCATGCACAAAACCCACTACACCGTTGTGATGGGGGACTTTAATGCTAAGTTGGGGAAACGTTGCGGTGACGAGTAGAGAGTGGGGCAATTTAGAATTGGGCAAGATGAATCCAGAGATGAACTCCTTCTTCAAAAAGCCGGAAAGCCGAAAGCAGTCCAGACGGTAAAGATAGATTTTATCATGTCGACGAAAAAGCAAATATTCAATGATGTCACTGTGATCAACACCGTCAAGACGGGGAGCGATCACCGAATGGTACGTGGCACGTTGAATATCAACGTGAAGCTGGAAAGATCGCGGCTGATAAAGTCTACGCTCCGACCATTACCGGCCCATATCCAAAACCCCGAGAGCTTTCAACTCGAGCTCCAAAACCGCTTCGAAACCCTTGAGAATGTAGTATAATCTGTGATCTGAGATTCAGAGATCTGTGATCTCTGGTCTGTTATGTGATGTTGGCAACACTGGGGGCCCCTTGCAAATAAATGGCGAATGTGTTCGGACGTGTGCTTTTTATTTCATCTCCAAATATTACCTACTGTGGCGACGAGGTGGTGAAAAATAATATAATAATGTCGATCGGTAAAGTGTCGGAATTCGACGTAGGGAAGGGATCGTGGTCACTTTATACAGACCGCCTGGAAATGTACTTTGTAACGAACAAGGTGAAAAGCGAACTCAAGTTACCTACTCTAATTGCGGTCATGGGGGACGAGGCGTATGAGCTGCTAACAAACTTGGCAAGCCCTAAGAAACCAGCGTAACTCGAATATGAGGTAGCAGTATCATTGTTGAAAAATCATTTGCAGCCGCCACCGTCCATTTTGGCCGAACGCTATCGCTTTAGACAAAGACGGCAGGCCGCCGACGAGCACGTGGCGACCTATGTAGCGGAGTTAAAAAGGCTGGCGCGTCACTGTAAATTTGAAACAGCGCTTGATGACAACCTACGGGATCAATTTGTTTGCGGATTGAAAAGCGATATCACCCGGCAGAGGTTGTTCGCGGAGGATGATTCATTGTCATACATCAACGCGGTGAAGATTGCAATGTCAATAGAGGCAGCGGAACGAGACTCGGCAGCTGTGGAGGCATGTGGGGATCGTGAGAGGAAAACGACGGAGATGCATGCACTAGTAGCGGCGGCCGCGGGAGCCGCGGAGGGCGGCCGAGCACGTGGCGCGGCAGGCGTGGCGGCGCGGGCGGCGGCGCCGCGAGCGGCCTGGGGGCTCGAGGCGGAGGCGCCGGAGGACAGCCGGAGCCCAGGCGGTCATGCAGAGGATGTGGGGCGACGGATCACCACTATAACACCTGCAGATTTCGGGATTACGTTTGTAGCAAGTGTGGACATGCGGGGCATTTGAGACGTGTGTGTCCAGGAGCAGCGATAACGGGATCCGTAAGAGGCAGTTCAATATGAGCCGGAGCGGCAGGACAACTCAAACATGGCACTTGGGGGAGGCGTCTACAGACAACGCTCGAGAAGAGGAGCGGGACGTCCACATGGAACGAGACATGGAGGAGGATTTCCATCATCTCTGTTTGAATGATTATCGAGCGGTGAGTTTGCCGATTTGTATAGAAAATGAGCTTGTGACCATGGAAGTAGATACAGGGTCAGCGGTTTCATGTATTAGTAGTAATACATATCAAAATAATTTTAGCTACATACCAATTGAATGTTGTGACCTTGTTTTAAATTTTTATAATGGAGCAAAAATCAAACTTAGTACATAATTAGTAAGGAATGCATCAAAACAGATCCCTCCAAAGTGGAAGCTATAACGAAAATTCCAAGGCCTTGCAATATAACGCAGCTACGATCTTTTTTAGGTCTAATAAATTTTTACGCCAAGTTTGTGAAAAGTATGAGCTCTAAATTAGTACCACTGTATGAATTACTCAAAAAGGGCACCAACTGGTGTTGGTCAGCAGATTGCGAGCGAGCATTTTTAGAAATCAAACAAATATTAGCAGGGGCGGAGGTATTAGCGCATTACGACCCAGACCGGCCGCTCATAGTGACGTGTGATGCGAGCGCTTGCGGCATCGACGGTGTGCTGTCACAGCCCGCGCGCGGGGTCGGCGGCGGGGGAGGGGAGCGCCCGGTCGCCTACGTGTCGCAAACGCTTACCGATGCAGAGAAAAACTACTCCCAAATTCATCGGGAGGCGCTCGCAATTATATTTTGTATGAACAAATTTCATCAATATATTTACGGTCGTCATTTTATTTTGCGTACAGACCATAAGCTTAAAAAGCCATAAATTGGTATCTATATTTGGTCCGCATAAGGGAATCCCGGCGATGGTCGCTAGTCGCATGCAAAGATGGGCTATAATATTGTCAGCATATAGTTTTGATATAGAATATGTACGGACGGCCGCGAACGGAGCGGATGGATTGTCGCGATTACCTCTCAATAATAGTAAAGTCACTTTATCGGCACCGGAGCAGACTTACCTCCATTTTGTTCAACAAGAATTACTTCTAGATTATAAAGATATTAAATCAGAAACTAAAAGTGATATATTACTATCGAAAATATTACATTATCTTAGAGATGGATGGTCTGCACAGTGTGAAATAGATAATTTGAAGCCATTCTTTAGTAGAAAAAACGAGTTTTATGAAGAGTTAGGATGTATTATGTGGGGGTATAGGTTAGTGGTGCCGGGAAATTGTAGGAATAAGATTTTAAAAATGTTCCATGAGCCCCATATGGGGATTGTTAAATCTAAAGCTTTGGCACGGAGTTATGTATGGTGGCCAGGCATGGACGAAGCGGTAGAAGCGATGTGCCGCGAATGCACAGTGTGCGCAGCGCAGGCCGACGCGCCACCGCGCCAGGCCCCGCGCATGTGGCCTTGGCCTCAACGGCCCTGGACCAGGGTACATATGGATTTTTTGGGACCTGTTATGTACGGTATAAAGTGATTGCCTATTGGGGCTCACCTGGTTTCTCCTGCACGGTCTCGTGGTTTTCAGGAGTGCGGAGGGAGCAGTCGGCCGACTTTAGGTCCCATACATAAATATCCATAGGCAGGTCACAGGTTCACTGATGCACAAAGTCTATCCAGTGTCTTCTTACAAAAATGATAAAACAAGATGCTAATACGATGATACACGAACTGTAGAACTAGTATATAGCACCACGACGACGATTAATACAAAGCTCAAGAATTATTAGCGAGCGACGACTAATTCGAGCTGCCGTCCAAGCGAGACTACTCTGGTGCTTCAAAAAAACCAGGTACTACCCGCAATAGGCAACACAAAAATTACAACAAAAGTTTGCGGTTTACCCTCCAAGTTGTGTTTTCTTAAAACTATTGATTTTTAAATATCGAAACAAAGGAATCAAACATTCCGGTACGGAACAGGACCCATAATGGAAAAATGATATCTTGTTATAGTAGATGCTATGTCCAAATGGCTAGAGGTTTTTGAAATGACTAGTACTATAGCTAAAAACGTTCTTGATAAATTATGTGAATTTTTTAGTAGATTTGGATTACCAAAACAAATAGTTACAGACAATGGGCCACCTTTTACGTCGACTCAATTTGAACTTTTTATGAAAAGTCAAGGAATAGATCATATTTTTACAGCGCCTTACCACCCATCCTCAAACGGTTTAGCGGAAAATGCAGTAAAAAATTTAAAACGTGTTATCAAAAAGGCCTTAGCTGAAAAACAGGATGTGAACAGAGCATTATGGACGTACTTACTACACTACAGGAACGTAGAACACTCAACAACTGGTGAAAGTCCTACAATGCTTATGTTTGGTAGGCGTACACGAACCAGATTAGATACATTAAAACCAGATTTTCAAACTAAAGTACAGCGAGCGCAACAATATCAAAAAGATACGGTCGGATAGAACGATCGGAGTAGAAGAGGATGTATGGTAGGTACCGCCAATATTTAAAAAGTGACAAATGGGTGCCTGGGCGAGTGAGTGAGAGTCTAGGTCCGAGTGATTATAAAATTATAAGTAAAAACGGGGAAACAATTCATAGACATATTGATCAATTACGAAAACGTTCATCATTAAGTTATCCGGTAGAAAGGGTACACCGTAAGTAGCAAATTCTCAAGGGCAGGAAAATTTTCCTCCGGCACTATCGGTGGTGGCAGACCGGCCGGGACCGTCGTCGGCGTCGTCGGCGGGATCGATGCAGTCGCCGCGAGGCATGGCGGCCGGGGACGAATCTAATGACTTACCAGGGCCGGCCTCACCGGACTGGCAATATTCTTCACCTGTTAACGTCGCTCCCTCGCCAACCGAAACACCGAATAAGTACCGACCGGTACGCCAGTGTAGGCTTCAAAAGAAACCCTTATTGTATGATAAGTATACATAACAGTTGTAACGGTAGTCATAGCTTAACCAATTATTTGTTAAAGTCTAGAATCTAGATGTACCTATAGGATTTTTTTTAGGATTTAGGATTTATTTCATAATTTTTAGTACACAGTACCACCTTAAAATATAAGCACTTAATTTACAATTTTTCTAATGTGGATTGCACCATCCAACGTCAACGACAACTACCACTTTAACGGTGCAAAAATATTATAGATAATTATAATGTAGAATTGAACGTACTGGTCTCACTTGTGTAATACTTAACCATTATTGGACGTGTCTAGTTAACATAGAATTTAAGTAGTACTTATAGTAAATAATGAGGGAGAAGTGTAGTATAATCTGTGATCTGAGATTCAGAGATCTGTGATCTCTGGTCTGTGATGTGATGTTGGCAACACTGGGGGCCCCTTGCAAATAAATGGCGAATGTGTTCGGACGTGTGCTTTTATTTCATCTCCAAATATTACAGAGAACACCATAGATCTACACAACACGGTGGTGGATACTGTCCGTACGGTAGGGTCCAAGTACTTTAAGACCCGCCGTCCCAAATTAAAGAAACTCTCCGACCACACTGCTACTCATGGATCAGAGACGTGAAATGAGGCTTCAGAACTCAGCGGATGCTCATCGTTATCGGCAGCTAAATAGGCAGATCTCTAAGTCTTTGACAAGCGACCTTCGCCAATTTAATACGAACCGTATTAGAGAGGCTATCGAGCGGAATAAAGGCTCCAAAGTGTTCGCGAGAGATCTGTCTATAGGGCAAAGCCAGATGACTGATTAATATTTTAAGGTTATCGTATCTTTCTGTTAAAAGTTGCCAAGCTATAATATAATTCTTTGAAGTGAATTCAAGACTTTGAATTACTAATGATGCGTTCCCTTTGAGGGACGCACGTAAATAATGAAATTTGCTTATGTCGTTTATTCGCGGATTTTCATGGATAAGTGAAATATACGTATCTCGAAACTCAAGCCAGTGATGATAGTCGCCGTCGAAAGACGGCGGAGTGATGTCTGGCAGACGAAATAATCCCTTTTTTCGCTGGAACCCGTCTCAGACTCGCTCCCATCGAGTGTATCGCTCGACGGGGGACTCCAGTATGCTCCGCGCGAGAGCAATGTTCGCGAAGAACACGCTTTCGAATTGCTCCCGCTCAACGTACTCCTTCTGGACGTCTTCGGTCAAAGCTTCGATTTCCGTCTGTAAATTATTGAAATCTGTATAAGCTGATTCTATAAATTTTAGTTTCGTCTCGAGTTCTATCTTGTGGGTCAGGCTCACTGATGGAGTGGGTTTGCGACATTTAAATAATTTAAAAATTGCATAGGCTTTGCTTTTAAACTGCTACGCGTTTTGTATAGACGTTTCAAATTAGCTTCATCAGCCATTACGCTATATAACGGGCTAATGTAAATAAAAAAGAAAAAAGCTATTAATCGATGGATTTAAAAAGAGAATGGCTAGTCGTGATGCTTTAATCGTGCTATATAACACAGTGCAAAGAATTTTGTCTGGATGAAAAAACACGTACTCAGAAAAAAAAATGGCCATATAAAAAAAATTGCGTGCGAAATTCTATGCTTCATGCGTGCTATAACACATTGCAAATGAATTTAGATGAGGAAATAATACACGTGCTCGCACATGCGAAATCGCACAGAATCTATTTTAAATTCTGCGGAAAGACGGGAATAATAGAAGGATATGGAGCGGACTCACTCGGTTGTTAATTCTCCCTTTCCTTTCTGAAGACGACACTTTCTGTTGCTCGAAGTGAAGAGCGGCACAAAATGGACGACGCCGCGTGGATTCGATGTCGTGTCGGACGGCCGGGACGAATTCCGAAAGCCTCTATGAACGCGTTTGATGAGTCGCGACTCCCTTGCCTTTTTTAAGGGCCATATGTTCCTAATTCATTGTTCACTTTTTTTTGAAATCACAAACACTAATGCAAATTCCATTTCAAATACTTGTTTTAAAATTAGATAATTTCAACGTATCAAAAAGTATTTTTGTATGTTTGTATTTTGTATTTGCCATATCGTCCACTAAAAGTCAACGTATGTAATTCAATCAATGTAGGTACCAATAATAACATGAAGTTTTTTAATATTGATAACTTTATTGTGTTTTAGGAGCAGGAAGAAAAATACGATGTCGAAAACTACTTCCGGACCGATAATCAACCAGTAAGTTTATTTGTGCCAATATCTTACGTTTCATACAGTAGATATCTCAAAGAATGGAATCATCCCTTTTATCTTATTCCTCTTTTCTTCTTTTTCGACTAAAAAACAATGCCTCTTCTTCTTCTCCTTCTTCATTTAATACGGGCTCCGCACGGGTTTCCGCAACTCGAAGACTTTTTGCGCCTGTTTTGCGTCCGGAGGATGTCAGGCCGGATCACTCTAGCCATCCCAGGGCCACCAGGAAGCTTCCAGCGCCTTCACGTCTGATACGGCTTCTTGGAGACTGCCTGGTGAGCCGAGGTTCTTTCTCTCGGTAAGGGGCTACTCCGTCACAATCCAACAGGACGTGAGCAGCTGTCTCTTCTTCCGCCATGCCTTATTAAGCCTCTGCATAATGGGCTGTCAGTGACACTTAAATTGAAACTGAGAGCGTTTCAATAGATAATACTGGATCCACATTTGTAAAAGAGATAAGATTTGTATCGGTGGATCTGGTTCGCAGAAATCCGTGTTGTCAGTCAGTAATTAGGTGTTTTATTTGTGTATAAAGATGTGGACATATTAGCGCCTCGAACACTTTAGGAATTGCTGACAAAATATAAATTAGTCTATAATAGACGATGTCGCCTTTGTCACCATTCTTGTGGATTGGCACAACTTTAGCTGCTTTCCAAAGAGTAGGAAATTGGCCAGTACTGAGTGACTTATAAAAAAATATACATAAAGGAAGAGCAAGTGAGTTGGCGCATTGAGATGTGAAATAGGCTGAAAAATCGTCAGGGCCAGTGCCTTTTGAGTGATCAAGTCTTTTCAGCTGGGCGTGAATAGATTCAACTGTAAAGTGCAAATTAAACTAACTGCAAATGAATGAATTGTTATGAAACTGAACATCTCCTTGGATAATATCACTGGATGAATCTCTGGAGTAAACGGAATGATTTTTTTTTGCGATAGGATCACAAATATCTGATCCGTTCGTAGCTGTTTGATAATTTAAAATAATTTTTGAGGGAGAGTGAGTGTCGGCTTTATTTTTGCTTTTGATGTAGGTCCAAAAGTATTTAGGGTTGCGTCCGATGGTTGTTTAATATTGTGAATGTAATTCCATTAGCATTGGGTAGTTAATGCGCCACAGCGCTTACCTATTATAATAAGAGAATCTAGATCACACTAGAGGATTTTTTGTGAATTTTGTATTTATTATAACAAACTTACGTATTTCTTTCAACAGTTTATGAGGATTTTGGGAAACCAGTTCCGATACTTAACATTTCTCTTTACTGTTTTAGGAACCAATATGTTTACCAATAATAGCATACAGATGACGGTAGAAAACATCTAGCATTGCATCATGTTGATACTGCACTGGTTAAATTCGTCGAGCCAGTCAATATTATCCAAATCGTTTTTGATCAATTCCAAATCAGCTTTATAGTTATTATATTTATATGTTTGGTAATTGATAGGGAGATGATTTGGTTGTGTTTTTAATAGAATATCAATAATAATTGGAGGATGATGAAGGTCTACTTTTACAAGAGTGTCGAGCGCCTTAGCAACGCTTACTTTGGCGTAGTTTTATAAGACCAAGTCAAGAACTTTCTCATTATAATTAGTGATACCATTGGACTGGGTCAGGTTGTTAAGAGAAGCAAAGTCTATCAAAGTTTGAGCAATACTAGAACCGTTAGATTTAGGAATTGAATCTGAAGTTAATGAACAGGTCCACGCAACACAGCCTAGGTTAAAATCACCAATTAACCTTTTATTGTCCAGAGTAAAACATTCTTAGACTTTATTATAGTTATTAATAAAGAAATTAAGATGTACCTTTTTGACGGGAGGTGGACGGTACACAGCGCAAAAGGTATACCATTTGTTATCTATGTTTAGACTGACCCATAAATCCTTGTTAGTACTACTTCCGTATTATTTTATACAAGTGCTGTTATATTTTTTAGACACCGCGATAAGCACACTACCACCGCCTTAAATTTTATCGTTCTTGTTAACAGTATATCTGTCACGTCTATAAACAACATAACGGTTTTCAAATAGCACTGAGTCATTACCACTATCCCTTAACAATAATACAATTACATCACAATTAGAGCACAATAGGTTACAATAAACATCGTGTTCGGTTTTCATGCGTAAACCTCTTACATTTTGGTAATAAGTTTTTAAACGATGGAATTTTATAACTATATTTACCAAGTCACAGCCATATGGTAAACAAAAAGTAACAAATAAAAATATTTTGTACGTAAATGTAGGGTGGGGCAGTGAAAATATACGCAAAAATCCAATATAGTATTTTATTCTAAATTTAAAATCGCAGAGCACACAGTTCACCGTTACAAAGCTGACGCCATAGTCCCCCCTCCCTCTCGTTCATTCTCACTCTTCCACTCCTTACTACAACGTCCACTCATCGCCTCTCGCTCCCACTAATCTACTAGGATGCCCGGGGTTACCATCCTACATAAATATGGTCTAAGTCATCGTCTTTACGCATGAAAACTTTACCTTGCTTTGTTAACACATGCTTTTACCCTTTCTCTTTCTTTTTCAAGCGTGCGGCGGCATGAAAGGCTCTAGCAGGAGAGAGATGCTCAGCGACATAGATCGGCTTTTTGTCTCCACCGATTCCAATATGACTCGCATTTAATTTGTCATTCGCGTGGTGCTTATTGTAAGTAAACACACCGGCTAGGAACTTGCCACGGATACGGGGTGTTGCCGGCTTGACGTGGATGGATCTAGGTCTAGAATCATTTTTGTTTGTCATGGCGATAAGTGTGTAATGATGTATGTCGTTGTCACTTAGATATTTTCTAACTTAATGGTCATAATAGATCTAACAGTTTCAATCAAGTTGTTATTTTCAGATCGTAAAAGTTGTATCGTATCGGTTTTAGAGGCAAGATCCTTCTTTGTCATATTCTTCGGTTATGAATGTGACAGATTTCTCTAGGCAAGCAATATCTTCGTATAACTTTTTAAACTCGGATTTCCTAATTTTCGTAAACTTTCATCCAATCGGTAACCATGGACGTTTGTACCTTACTCAACCTCCTTTATTACTCCTCTAATATCTTCAATCGTAAGTGTAGGATTGACCAGGTACAGGTCTCTGTACGACTAGGTTTATTATGAACTGTTACGTTAGTGAAATACCTGAGCGGGCGTTTACAAATTGTCGCCTCCTTTTTTGGCCTCAGCATTGCATGCATTGCAAGCAAGCATTGCATGCAATTTCGATTCTATTAAGATGTTTGATGCTCAGTAGTGTTATACGCCGTGCGCAACAGTCAATATTTTAGCATGCAAACAGCAATAGTTCATTGCGTAGACCAGCTGGACGTGAGAGGAGGTTGTTGACCTTCAGCGCACGGAGGCGGTGCGCGTCGAGGAGCGAGTGAGCGAAGCTTGGTTTTAAACACTCGCCGTTGTTAATGTTTACACTGTCGTATTTCTAATACCACTGAATAAATCACAAAACTAATTATCACTGCACACTACAGGGAGTGAATACTTAAACGGTGATATATTCCCCTTAATAAGATAACACTTTAGAGTGGATTAAATAGTTTTTAACGCGGACCGTTCACTGATGCGTCCGTACGGGGTGGCGCGGCGCGCTCTCGGGATGAAGGTGAGGAATTGGCTTGCTTATCTGTAACTGCTGGAACACATTATGGCGTCAGACTTAGATAAGGTGGTGGTAGCTAGCTAGGCGGACTTACAACGAGTCCTACCATCAACCATCAATTATTTTTGTACACAAATTGAGCTTTTAGCTATTCTTTATATCCTTATAGCTATAACTTAATTGTATTTTAGGAGGAGGAAGAAGATAAAGATCCCAATTACTACTTTCGGAGCGGCCACGGACCAGTAAGTTCATTAGTGCTAATTTTTTTTTCAAAAAATCTTGCATACGTGCTAGCCCAGTACTGAAGAATCATACACATTTGTACTGTCTTGACAATGCTATCATGCTAACATATAGTCAGTCATACATACAGAATATAGTCGGTTCACTGAAACGAGTTAGTACTGACAGAATTTGCTCGCTTTTATATTCACTGAACTGAGGCAATTCACTGAATGGCTGAAGATAATACAAATTGATATATTTTTTGAAAATCCTAAAAGTATAACTAATCTAATTTAACTATCTAATTGTATCTTTTTTAGTTTTTATAAATGTAAATTATGTACTTCGTTTATGATAATTATGTAATTGTTTCTTACTCAGAATTTTAATTAATTATGCATCTGCATCTAAAGTTAACTGGGTGTTTGCCATCAATATAAAGAATTGACTTTTCATAGCTTCTCTTTCTTTTAGCTGTTCACTACAATTATCATAAAACAATTCTATTTCCGTTTGTAATGCATCAAAATTTCCTAAATTTTTGTCTAATTTATTTAACCTCATTTTTTATTCTGACACTTGTTGGTTCGACAATTTATTAACATTAATCTGTTGAATCGTCTGTTGAATTCGAATACAACTTCGTTTTTTAATAAGTTTATCCACAAGAGTGTCGGTCATTTTGAAATTGAGAAAGAAACAATTAAATTTACGTTAAAACACCATCGCGAACCCGCGAACCTTCTAGAACATATTTTTTAATTAGGGTAAAAAATAAAAATGAAACCTACGTTGTCAAATAAATGATTTGTATTTGTATTTGTTGTGGATTGAAATTACTTTCCTAGTTAAATTTACAAATTAACTATTAAGCCCGGTTCTATAATGCCTAAACCAAGTGCGACGTTACCCGCCCAAATAGTTACGAACTTGGGAATCAAGCTGGAACAAAGCTGGAAAAAAGGAAATGGAAAGGACTCACCACTCGCCGTCCTGACCTTTATTTATCTTTTATCCTGGTCACGGCGTTTCTTGTATGTGACAAGAAATAAAACTCTGGAATATTCAATCTTCAGTGTATATACTTGTTCCAAATTACATTGAGCAGTTTATCTTCGTATAATTAATTAAAATAGGTATGCGTCCGTGCGTGAGACTTTTGTAGCAGTGATCGCGGCCGGTGATCGCGGCCTGTGAGCCGAGCGCCCGCACCGCCCGCCCCGCCCGCACCGCCCGCACCGCCCGCACCCGCACCCGCGCCCCTCTTCAGGGTTCCATAAGCGCGAACAATGTTTATTGATCATTGATTTATATTTTCAGCTAGATGTGACTGTTAACTCGGTGAGCACGCAAATGTTTGTTATTTTTTTTACTAATAATTAGCTGATAACAAGCTTAGAAGTGTATGTATAAACATCACTTACATAGCCAAAACTCAACGAAGACACATTTACACACATTTCGCATAGAGTACTCGAAGTACAATTAGTAATATAGTACAAAATAATAATAGGTCTTTCTTTACCTATGAAATTGCCGATTTTTTCTTACACTTCTAGAGAACGTCACTACTTTTGTTATTAATAGGTACATTTATTGCCTGATTTTATATTAAATTAAGATCAGAATAATTATCTAAAGGTACTCTCTATTTTGTTAGCAAAATTGACTACATTATTCAGTATAATTTAAAAATAGTTAATAATTTTAAAACTAGAAATATAGCATTAGATTGCTTAGTCTTCAAACAATGCTTCTACATAAAAAAATATATCAAAAATTGTTAGTATAGAAAACGATCTTTCTTTAAAAATCTTCATACAAATCGGCAATTTCATAGGTAAAAACCTAATAAAATAGTAAGATAAGAAAATTGTCCTTAATATAATGATACTACGAGGGCGGGTCAATAAGTCCGTGACTTTTTGAATTACTATACTGAAAAAGCAACACTACTCCTGTCAACAGGCATCTGTCAGTTGACTCCTATCAAAATTTGAACTTGCTGCGTCAGTTAGTTTGTGTTTGACAGCTATCTTTATCAGACTACCCAGTAATTTGAGAACAAAATTAAAAAAAATAATTGAGGTTTGGCGTTGTTTAATCGCAATATGGAGGAGTTTTTGCGCCGTTTTGTAACCGTGGACGAAACATGGATCCATCACAAAACACCAGAGACCAAACAACAGTCAAAACAGTGGGTTTCTAAGGGTGAATCGGCGCCAAAGAAGGCCAAGGTGGGTTTGTCAGCCAATAAAGTTATGGCGACTGTTTTTTGGGATGCACGTGGGATAATCCACATTGGCTACCTTCAAAAGGAAAGAACAATCAATGGGGAATATTATGCCAACTTATTGGACCGCTTCAATGACGATTTAAAAAAAAACCGACCTCATTTGGCCAAGAAAAAAGTTCTTTTCCATCAAGACAATGCAAGCGTGCACACATGTGCAGTTGCCATGGCAAAAATCCATAAATTGGGCTACGAATTGCTCCCTCATCCGCCCTATTCACCAGATTTGGCTCCGAGTGACTACTTCTTGTTCCCAAACCTGAAGAAATGGCTTGGTGGAAAAAGATTTGACTCCAATGATGAAGTCATCTCGCAAACAAAGGCCTATTTTGAGGACCTCGACAAATCATATTTTTTGGAAGGGATAAAAAAATTGGAGAAGCGTTGGACAAAGTGTATAGAGCTCAAGGGAGACTACGTTGAAAAATAAAATGATCAAAAAATCTGTGTTTTATTCCAAAAGTCACGGACTTATTGACCCGCCCTCGTATCTTACTTAAAGAAAATTGATAATTATGATTAAGACTATTAATTATTACCATTAAAGTACAGGATGTTATTTTTCTAATTAAAGCCATAATGCAGTTTTTTCTAATTTAAAAAAATAAAGGAATGTTTCCCTAATCAATAGCTTAGAGTACTTTTACTTCAACTACCGTCTTAAATTTCCACTCCGTATCATCATGAAGAAGAATTACTTAAGTATATACTTAAGTATAAATATATATTATACTAACTCCTTATAAGAACAAGAGGTTCATATAAGAAGTTAGTCCGGCTATATTGCAATTTAATTAATAATTCCCGCTTTGTTGGGAAGAGAGAACAATAGTTTAAAATATTACCACATTTTCTAATTTTCAGTTAAGGGTAATTAATATAAGTGAAATTAAGTAGGTGCATCTACACAACACACATGTTCAGTAATTATATCTTGATGCGGTTTCCAGTTATGGGTTTTATGCAGTACATACAATGTGTGTATGTTGTAACCGGGAAGTTAGAGACCAGTAGAGGTTTTTAGGGAGCTTTATTTAAAAAGTAATAGACATCATAGATATAGAAATCGTTTATGTCACATTAACAGGTATTTTATTTTTACAAAATTTTTATTTTTTAACCATAGTACTTACCGTGACAAGTTTCCCAAAAAACTTTACTGGTCAACCGGGAAGTTCCCCGATTGTACATAAATATCTATGCTCTCTAAAAAGTCTGAAATGCAAAATTATTTTTTTGGCAAAAACCCACGACGGTTAAAACGTAATTCGAAAAGGATAAAACAATTTTTAAGCCCGCTACTTCATTATTCGTCCGTATCACTATTTAAAATTTCAAGATAAATATAAATACTTAGGTATAATACCTAAGTATTTATACACAGGAAATCGCGGAAAAAATGAGCTGTTGCATATATTTTAGCAGAGCTCAAACAAAATTTTCTATGAAACAGCAGATTTTTCGATTTCCGGATTGCTTCCATACAAAAATTTGTCCGTAATGATGAGTACTACAAATGGTTTTGAGGTTTTAGTTAACATAAAATAACGTTGTATAACTGCAAAACTAGTTCATTTAATGGCAGCCCCGGACAGATTATCACATATCCATAAAGTATCCAAAAACTGTCTTCATTTATCTATGTTCTTCTACATCTAAAGCGAGTTACAGACTTTCCGACGGCTCTTACTGCTTATTATTCTTATGCATATTCTGTAATGTCCTACGGCCTAGTGCTGTGGGGAAATTGGTCGGAAGTAGATAAAAAAAATATTCTCCAAAAGAAATGCATCAGAATCCGTACCAACATTGAACAAACGGAGACATGCAGATCTCATTTTATTAAACATAAAATTCTCACACTTACTTCTTAATACATATTAGTAGAAAAATTTTGTTTTTCCTAATAAACCCTACATAGTGTATTAGGAAAAACAAAAATTTGATCATGTTTGCACCAGCTACTGCTATCAAAAGAAATAATCGCAATAAAAATAAGTTGTTAAATAAAAAAAACATTGTAAGTTTTAGTTTTACCCATACAGCAGTCAATCAAAATAAAAAAAATTTGTTTCCTTTTTTAGAGAAAGAAGGTATCTTCCAACTTTTGATTCAGTTGTTTTAATAAATTTAATATTTATATACTTCATTCAGCTCGTCAATATTTGACTTAGATGCCTTTCATCTATATCCGTTTAGCCGTTTTTGCATGACACATATAATATTATGTGGTATTATAATAGATATACAGTGGTGGTCACATAATTAACGGCACTAGCGGATTTTCATACAATCCTACCTGGATTGTATGAAAATCGGCTAGTGCCGTTAACTTTGGAGCCACCATCAGCAACCAACAGCTGATCTGATCTAATTATACATATCGAATATCCAGACGAAGACAAATGTACATGTTCATGCACACAAATATTTGTATTGTCCGGTGATGGAACCCGGGAACTTTCTTCGCTAAACTTTTAAAAGTACAAAACTGAGGGCGGGTGTTTTGACGGAATTGTCATTAGTCTTTAGTACGGATTTCTTAAATAAACATCTCAGTGGACGGGTGCGCAACAATCTAGGTGCATTTTAAGGCCAATGATTCGTGTGTAAATTCGTCAATATTTGTCACTAGCAGCCACTCTCGGTTTCACTCGCGGTTTCACCCGCGTGGTTCCCGTTCCGGTGGCAATATCAAAAAACCTTTCTTAGTGCTCGCCTACACCGTCAAAGGATCCTGTATGCAAAATTTCAGATTAATCAATTCAGCGATTTGGGCTGTATGTTATCTGTCAGTATGTCACGATATTGTTTCATTTATTCGTCATTTAAGTACAAGTTAAAATTTTATTCAACCATGGTTGCGAAGGTTCCGAGACACATGACATATTCAGCAGCAAACACTCCATGGCCGGGTCCCAGCCGGATGTCGAGAACGAATGAAAACATCGAACTTGTTGCAAACATTTCGAATAAAATATTCGACGAGCAGTTACTACACGAATCAATGGTTTACGAATTTCAAATGCAATAATTTCGTTTGACATAATTTCATTTGCTATAATTCCATTAGAAATAACGTTTCTGTTGCCATAACTATCAAATTACATAAAATTGATTGGTATAATTTCATTCTTCATTATCAATCATAGCTACTTTATTCCATTTCATACATTTCATTTTCAATATATTTAATATCCAAGCCGGACAGCATGCAGCATGCAAGCAGACATGCAGCACGCAAGCAGGCATGCAACATGCAAGTCTTCTGTCACGGCTCTAAATTACACTCTAGGGGTAGGGCATACAAGACTACGGGCAGTCGGGGTCAACTGAGTCGGTTTTGAATATTATTCGTTTTTTTACTAATTGGTTATCTACATAAAGTTAACGTTATAAGACGTGTATTATTATGTCAAATAAAGATTATGTCGAATGATATTTAATAGTTTCTAATATAATAATTATAGCATTTGTTAATATGGCATCTCATTTTATGGCAAATGGGAGTTATTGCTAGTAAATGATTATATCATGCGTTATTAGTATAAATGAGAATAATGCAAACGAATATTATGACCGAGGCCGAGGGCCGATCAATAAGGCAAATGAAATTATTGCAAAGATTATTATGAAAAACAAGACATAATAACCGAATCAACACCTACGCCTAGATTGCGAGCGCAACCGTCCATTGAGACGTTTAGTTAAAAAATCCGCACAAAGAACAAATAAAATTTCGTCTGAATTTTTGCCATAAGTTATTTACTTTTAAAAATGTTAGCGAAGGAACTTCGAATTCTGCCACCGGACATCCTGTATGTCAGTTTGTTTGTATGTTACTATTTTACGTGAAAACTACAAGACGAATTTGGATGAAATTTGGCACAGCTAAAGTAGATAGCCTGTATTAAAACATAGGATACATTTTATCCCTATATTCCAACGGAAACATTAACCACGGGCGATTAACAACATTAATCAATATTTCTTACGCTCACACCAATTTGCCTAGCCCCAAAGTAAGCGCTGTAAGGCTTGTGATATAAGATACTAGCGTAACGGATAGAAATATATATTAATAATGATAACATAATTTAATTGGCGCCGAACGGGCTAGTCAGGTCAAGAACATAAAACACAATTCTGGTGTTTTATTTTTATTTTTTTTAATTCTTTTGATTGAATTTGTTTATTATTTTTTAACCTTTAGATTTCTATTGCATCAAGCATTGAATTTTCCAAAACCAACACCAAACGTAACATAAATTTTATTTTTTATTACCATGGAAACAGCTGATTTAATAACGCACCGAAACCGCGCGCCCGGTGTCTTTGACCGCGGCGCGAAATCAGCTGACTGGCAGGCCTGACAGTGGCAGCCGAGCGACGCGACGCGAAATGTCATCCTATGCATAATCACACGCTTATTATAATTTTTTACATACTACATCTAGCTTTCCTTAGTAATTAACCGGTTCTTACCTAGCTAAGATTTAACACAAGTTCAAGGATCAATGATGGTATGGATGGTATGGCTCTGCCTTCAGTGGTATGGTTCCTGCCTACATAGCATTTTGTGATATTTTACTATTCAATGTAGGTACTTATTTACACAAATTAAAGACAAAAATAGCATGTCTCACTCACAGTCTACCTTCTACAGTCTCCTTCTGCTTTTGCATTTATAACGGTCATTCAGATCAGTTTATTGCGGAAAAATATGAATTTAATAGGGTTTATGATATAATATAGTCTGTTTCTGTTAGAATTTTATTGGTATAAGGAGAATCGAAATGTGAATATATTTATTTAAATTATTTATTTGTTTTGGATTCATGTTTTATTAATGAATTGATAATATAAGTTATGAATTTAGTGAATGCGGAAGCTATAGAGTTATTTGCTGTTATTTCTGTTAGGTTTAAAGGGTCTCGAATAGTATTAGAAAGCAATCATGTAGGAGTTACGTTCGGCGCAATATTTAGGACAATGTTTAATTAAATGTTCAAGAGTCTGGATTGAGGTTGAGTCGCAAGGGCAGTATGGGTCAGGAGTGATATGGAATCTGTGGAGATATTCTTTGTGATATCCATGGTTAGTGAGGAGTTGGGTGATGGCAAATGTGGGGGGTATTATGGAGAGAAAAGTGGTAAGTTCGGAGTAGGTGGGGAGAAGGGCTTTCGTGTGCGAGGTTCTTTGGTAAAGGTCATGGGTTTTTGTGGGAATCTGCGGCACTCTTAGCGGCGAGATCAGATGCTTCATTGCCCGCAAATCCCACGTGTCCCTTGACCCATATGAATTCAATTATTGTTCCTTTTTATTCCAGTAAGTGTGCATGGATTTTGCAGCTATTGGCTGTGTGGAATTTGGTTTCTGCAGCTCCAATAATGAAGATCTGCTGTCAGACAGAATGGTTGCATGTATTTTGTTGTTAAAATCCAGTTGCAAGCCCGTTCTATAGTAGCTCTTCTTGGTATACGGAGCAGCAGCTGTGCAGTTTCAACTTTTTGGTCGTTGTTGTTATTTTGTGGGCGACAAATGCCGCACCAACTTTATTGTTGAAACTAAACCTTTGCCAAATTATTCGCAATAAAATTGCGATACCAATTTATCAAAAAAACAGAGAACGGATAACTCTCGCAGTAAAACCAAACCATTTCCATATACTGCTGATTGGTATACCGAGGCATATTGACGCAGACGCAGACGCAGACACTACACTAACGCTTAATATGCTTAAGAAGACTGCAGATAAAATCAGAAGTACAAAGACAGGGATGGAAGATAGGGAGTATTTTAAAGCCATCCCCCACACTACACAAATTCTTTACTTATCGAAACTTATGTGTCTAGAATCTGGATCAAGTCGATTATTAAATCCTTCATTATTTCGTAAATACCTAATAAACCGTATTAATACCAGTATTAATCATTCATACCATTTCTTTTGATTACTTTTTTTAAATAACTTGCACAAAAGATTGATTTTAAGTATTATTATTATCGTCATTTATTTCAGAAAACAAGTTCCATAGTTCAACCTGTACTCCTCCGAACGCTCATCCCCCCCCCCCCCCCTTCACTCACAATTTACTCGGTTCTCATGTTGTGATGTCAAGATGTCAGTTAGCTCAGGCGCGAGATTCACCCCATCCAGCTTTTCCCATAACACCGGATAAGACACCAGATTAAAGGCTTTGGATAAGTCTAGGAAGCACGCATAAACTGGCGTGCACCTACCTACATAGTACCTGACGGTGCGCTTGAGCGCCAGGATGGCACTCTCTGTTGATAGACCCTGCCGAAACCCGAACTGGGCATCGTGCAGACTAATATGCTCGTCCAAACGCTTATCAAGCACACCGTCAAGCACCGTAGCTGTTATTTTTGCCAATGAAATGGGTCTATAGTTGGTCTTGTCAGATGAATCTCCTGTTCTATTTTTAACAATTGGCACAACAAGAGTCTTCATTAGATCAGGAGGCAGGTAAGTGTGCCGTATGCAGAGGTTAAACAATAATGCCAATACCCTAGGTAAGTGAGCCCCCGCATGCTTAAAATGTTCTATGCAAATCCCATCATGACCACGAGACTTTCCCCTGGTCATGTGTGCAGCGACCTTAGCAACCTCATTGGCTGTAATGAGCACTGGCTGTACACTTGAAGCCTCACTTCTCTTTGCACTTGCCTCGGCAGTCTGTTCTGTCACAACCAAAGGCGGCGCCGGTACCCTGAATTGTTCTTAAAACAAGTTGGCAATGGCCCTGGGCTCACTCACACCGTCAACACTCGCGGACTGACGCGGCTTGCCGTTTAACTTATTTATGTCTTTCCAAAACTCTTTAAAATATTTCAAATTATGTCACGTTGCCAAGATATCCATTTTTCCATGTCACCATTTCAATTTTGATTTAAATTTCTTTCGACTATTACTCATACTATTTAAATATATCCCGCTTTTCGGTTTACCTTGCAAAACCCACATTTCAAAATGTGTAGGTGTTTTACGTACTTATTCAACCCGACTACATACGGTTTTTTGTTAGGATTTTGTTTAACCTGATTTTTACACCTTTTAGTAGTTAAGGCAGCCGCGTCACTTAATATAGTAGTCAGTCTCTTATATAATTAATTAATAACATTTAAACGGTCAGTATTACAACACAACGAGTCACTACAACGTTCACATTCAACAGGAAAATTTAATTCTCTTAGATTTAGGTAGTCTGCAAGTCCAAAGCTTGTCAATGTGAATAATCTTCGTACCTGCGTTAGATAGACCATTCATTGTTTAAGGAAGGCCAGTTTGGCTGCCAGGCCTGCCAGTCAGCTGATTGTGCGCAGCGGTCATCGACACCGGGCGCGCGGGTTCGGTGTATTATTAAATCAGCTATTTCCAGGGTTATTTAAAATAAAATTTATTTTACATTTGGTATTGGTTTTGCTGAAAATTTAATTCTCTTAACTTAGAATGACAAATTATCTTATACTCGCTAATTTGATTCATGTCCCGCTCCCCCCATATTCCATTATTTTTACATTTTAATTTTATATTTATGTCAAGCTTACAGTTAAATATTTCTAAATTACATTGTATAAATAGTGGATAGTGGTCGGACCAGCAAAACATTATAGCAAACATGTATATCCCCTACAGAATCCCATGCCGCTCTAGTTACGACGAGACTATGATCGAGCCAACTCTGAGTTCCGTGTATTTCACTGACATAAGTATAAGACCCAGAGTCAATACCCAGTTTTTCTATGTCTGCGCACAACCACTGTTGTTCATTACAGAATGACAAAAGTTCGTCCCCAAACTGTCTCCCCGGATGCGCATTAAAGTCGCCCAAGACACATTCCTCCCCGACACTCTCAACAAGAGCATTAATCGCACTCATACAGTCTGTAAAAAATACTAAGTTGTCAGAGCAATCCGTCGGTAAATACGCACTTATTATCATGAATGAAAGATCGCTTACTCACCGTCACTGTTCTAGCACAAATCCTTTCGTGATTACACTGCACTATCTTGACGTTGGAGAAGGCATCGCGACGCCACAGCAGGGCGGCGAGCAACGCCGCCGTACGGGCGCCCCCACAGCTCGTGTCCACCGCTGAAACACCCGTCGCATTGAACTCGGAGTGTATGTCGCCCAGCTGTAGAATATCATGTGGAAGTAGCCACGTTTCTTGCAGTGCTTTCACATCCGCCTTGCCACATAATCCCCGAACGCATTCCATAGACTTTTCACATCCTTACAATTTGAAACTAATGAGTTTTAAGTATGATGAACTTGAATCTGAGCTACTGGAATAACAATTAAAACTCCATACCCAACTATGATGATCATATCATACTTACATAACGTAATAATACATTCAAGGTCGTTATTGGCAATTTATCGATGTATAAATAATTGAAATAAAACACTATTACGAGTTTAAAATGATAAGTAGGTATGTTTAATCTTTGAAAGTTGTTTACAACTGACACCCAAATCATAAGTAGTTCTTGTGGTTTATTATTCATAGCCTAAACTTAATGCCTCAACAATAATATGTTTGAGTTTGAAATTCCTCTCATGTCGTGTGACATTGTTGCTATTGACAGTGGCGCCCGCGGCGGTGGCTTTTGCCAAAAACACTCTCGTCTTGCTTCGCTTCGCTTCAGTCTGTCGATAATTTAGTAAGGAAAGGAAGGGACGCTATCATGGGCATGGCGCAGCGAAGCGCGACGCATAAAATATCGCGAAGGGAAAATGCCTGCGTACACGTACTTTTCTAATTATGTGGTGAATTTTACCATACGTGATTTTATGATGTGAATAATTGCATTTACAGCTTGTTAAGTGTGAGTGAATGTGATGAAAAGGTTTTCGTGATTGTTTAAATGGAGATGAACTCGACTGTTTGAGCCAGAGATTTGAGCCCATGCATGTGAGAGTCTTAAAGTATTATAGGAATAGTAGGTATTATTTTAAAAGTGGGTTTTTATTTTACATTTACTTGTTACGAGATGGCGCAATGACCCCAAACCAAAGCCAAGTGATTCTTGCTTGGCCTTCTACAGTAAATCGCTCTCCTCTCCTCTTACTTTCATTAGGTATGTGCCATTGGGTTACAAGTACCACGCTAGTAATAATAGTTCAATCTTACTTTCTGCTAAAATACATGGGCAATGCTAACTTAATCAATTTAACCCATTACTCGATTAAATAATGAGTAGGTACTTTCGCTTAAACGACGAGGTGTGAAATAATTAATTTTGATTGCGAAATTGCGTACGGATAATTGTATATTTTTAAAGAAATTTATAACGATTCAATTAGATTTAGGTAGTCTGCAAGTCCAAAGCTTGTCAATGTGAATAATCTTCGTACCTGCGTTAGATAGACCATTCATTGTTTAAGGAAGGCTAGTTTGGCTGCCAGGCCTGCCAGTCAGCTGATTGTGCGCAGCGGTCATCGACACCGGGCGCGCGGGTTCGGTGTATTATTAAATCAGCTATTTCCAGGGTTATTTAAAATAAAATTTATTTTACATTTGGTATTGGTTTTGCTGAATATTCTGTAGGTTTCTAATTTTAAAAAATAAAAAAGAATAAAAATAATTAAATTAGATTAAATTAAACAATAAAAAAAAATGATGAATTTTTTTTATGTCCTTGACCTGACCAGTCTTCTAAATTATAAACCTAAACCACTGAACTAAGTAATTTTGATTCCAGCTAAAGGTACTTACCACCTATTTTAAAAATATTCAGAAAATTGTAATGTTTTTTCATTGATTGTTTTTTTTTGCGTCTGGGAGTTATATAGGAAAGATGAGATATCTAACAACTTCTTCTACTTTTTTTCAGTCAAGGGTACTATTTATTTATTATTACATACAAAAGTTATTCTCTTTACTAAAATCAGTTATAAATTTAGTTTTATTAAATCTTTCTATTTATGTGAGAAGAGTTAAATTAAAAAAAAAAAACTTACTCAAGAAAAGTATCAAGGGCATGCAACACATCATAGTGCAGTCAAAATAAACTCAAAATCATTGGTCAGTCTAAGCTGTTACAAGCGCTTGTGAACGTTAAAGAACCTACGCCATACGCAAACTCTACGGCGGGACACGTTATGTAAAGAAAAGAACCGACAAGAAACTCTTTACGGGTTGTGTACGAGTAAACCCGTACCTACATTTGTGTTGTATTACTATTTAGCTTACGTAAGTGCGGCGCGCTCGCAGCGTCACTTGATATGCATCGGCAATTATAATAATTGTAACAAAATCAGTAGCAATAAATCACTCATTGAAACAACAACTTCTTATCATTTTTATCATCACACGATCGGGATATTTCGGGATTTCCTATCATTTAACATTCATCAGTAACAATCCGTTTATGTAGGGTACAGACCGTACATAATTAATGGTCCTTCGAGCTCCGAAAAGCGGGACCTCTTACGCGACACGTGTGTGAACAAAACCGTTTCGTGTGGTGTTTTCCGCGCCGAAGCAGCAATAACGGAGCTTCCCACCTCGTGAGCTGTACGTTGGAGGAGCGACAGCCAAGGGACACAGTCTGAACTACTGGCAGTCGCAGTTAAGCAGATCCAACAAGTAAGATCTTTCCATATTATCGCTTACGTAACCATCGTAACGACAAAATGGAAGACATATATAAATCGAAGGTTTGGCACACCTGATGTAGAATCCGGCAGCTCAGCTTAAGTATAAGAAATACGAATATAGCGCCTTGGGTAAGGTTCTTCAGCGAATGAGCACTTTCTGTTCAGGTATAAGAATTGATGGCAGTTGGGGCAGAATGGTTTCGGAATGGTGAACGCGCACTGGACGATGCTCTGTGGGTAGGCCCCCGTCAAGGTGAACCGACGATCTGGTGAAGGTAGCCGCTAGATGCCAGCATCGCAGAACCGATCATTGTGGAGTTCTTTGGGTGGGGGCTATACCCAGGATGCGTGGGCTTCGTGCGGCTGATATGATGATGATAACAAAAATTAAAGATCTGGGTCCCTACACTTGATAAGGAGCCTACACCTAGCAGCCTAGCTATCGTCTATACCCAACAGGGGTGTCGTGCGTCTGATATGATGAAGATAACAAATAAAATATAACAATACAAATTATGCACGGTCTCATAGCTCACAAACGCCGCCCCATTTTTGGCTATGATGACCTTAAGACAACTAGCCAGTGATGAACAGTTATCAAAAAGCAGCTGAGGTGTTGGAACGGAACACGGAAATGGAACACACAGTTTGGAGGATGCCAAAAAACTACAACAGGATCTAATTGCATTACTAAAATGTGGTGGATTTAATTTACGGAAATGGTTGTCTAATTTCCCTAAATCATTAGAAAATATAGATATCACACAAAGCTATCAACAAAACAAGAATTTCAAAACGCCAGACTCAACAAATACTCTCGGTCTTATATGGGATCCAAAACAATATGAATTTTCAAATCAATTTGAAAATATGTCTTCAGCAAAAAAGACAACAAAAAGATATGTACTTTCCGAAATATCAAACATTTTTTATGCTCTTGGTTGGATTTCGCCTGCTACAACAAAATACAAAATTTTATTTAAAAAATTTTGGACCCTAGACTTACAATCGGATGATGAAATTCCAGAAGATATAGCAGTAGAGTGGAAAGCGTTACAAAATGATGTCATAAATTTAAATTTAATTAAAATACCAAGATGGTTGAATACTAAACCAAACATTAGTATAGAATTGCATGGCTTTTGCGATGCGTCTACAAAAGCGTATGAGTGCGTTATATACGCAAAAATTTACGAAGGTCATCAAGTAAACATCAAGTTAGTTGCAGCGAAGATTAGTACCGAAAAGTAAAAACGTATCATTACCAAGGTTATAGCTGTGCGGAGCAGTTTTATTATCTAAACTGTTAATTAATGTTAAAACATGTCTTGTGGAATACGACATAGATATCATTGGTTGGACCGATTCGACAGCAGTTTTGGGTTGGTTACAAGGGGGTCCCCTAGGTCTACCCGCTGGAAGATGTTTGTAGCCAACCGGGTGCAAGAAGTTACCAAAGTCATACCTCCAGTACAATGGAAATACATATGTTAAATCGAGTGACAACCCTGCGGATTGTGTTAGCCGCGCCGCGGTTTAACAATACAACAGTTGCAGGAATTTTAACTATGGTGGCAGGGTCCCTCATGGCTGCCATCTTATCAAAAGATGAAAGTAACCTTTCCTCAACAGAATGATTCTTTATTCAACAGATGAAGAAGTAAAAAAGTCGAGTCAAATAACCGTAATTATGCAAAAGCAAATGAACAATCAAAACATTAGTACCTCATTATTAAATAATTTTATTTTTTAAGAGACATTTTACACATCCTAGGATGGTGTTATCGTTTTAAATCGAATGCAAACAAGCAAAGCAATAACGAAAATAGAGACTTAAATATAGAAGAAATAATTTTCTCAGTCAAAGAAATTTGAAAGTAAGCGGTGACAATTTGACAACCATTATAAGATGTACTAACAGAGGTCTAGCACAAGGAGATCCGATATCTCCTCTCTTGTTTAACATTGTCACGTCAAAAATATGCCATGATGTTAAAAATGTCATGATTAGTCAATTTGCTGATGATTTTGCGTAATATCTAAGTCATAGGGATTTGCATTTGGGTTCAATTCAAATTCAAGATAGTATAGAGACAATGATCTCTCTTTTAGAGGAGCTAGGCTTAGAATTATCACCTAAAAAATCCAAGCTCTGCGTATTTAGCAAGGGTCTCAAAATGTGCAACTTAATATTAATAATCAATTAATAATGGCTTCGGACTATGTTAAGTACCTGGGACTTTGGTTGGACAGATCATTGTTATGGAGAAAACATATAAATGAGATCAATGAGAAGGTTCTTAAATTTCTTAATTTGCTTAAAATCTTAGTTGGTGGAGGTTGGGGAATCCATCCAAAACATTTAAGATCAATTTATATATCTCTGATTAGGAGTAGATTGGACTATGGAAGTTATCTTTATGGCAACAGTGCAAAAACTAATCTGATAAAATTAGATAGGCTCCAAAATCAGGCACTGAGGACAATAGGTAGTTTCATAACGAGCACACCCATTCACGCAATGGAGAGTGAACTAGGTATTCCACCATTAGGTTTGCGTCGACAATTTCTGGCTCATAAACTCTGTCTTAGAATGCAATCAATGGCCAATAATGTATCAATACAGTTAATAAATGACCTAAGGAATCTTTGTACAAATAGATTTTGGAGAACTAAAAATAAGCCGCTGCTGGTAGAAGCTTACAATATAACTGAACCAAACACCATTGAAAGTTCCCATCCACTTGAAATGTACAGGTTGGACATCTGGGTAACCTATATTAATATAGAAAAAAATATAAAACTTGAGTTAGATAGCGTCCAGGGTCCAAAAAGATCCCATGAATTGTATAGTTTGAGAGGTAGCTTATTGGCAGAAATCAATACTAAATACAGTGGCTGGTACAAAATTTACACGGATGGTTCAAAATCGAACGGAAGGGGAGGCGCAGCGTTTTTCTGTCCTATTCAACAGATTAAAGCTATGTTTAATATATCGGCGAAGATAACTATAATGACCTTGGAACTAGTTGCGATCTATGAGGCAATCCTTTTCGCTACAAGCATTAACGTTCGCAATGTTGTTGTCTTTTCCGACAGCAAAAGTGCTTTGCTCATCATAGCTCGATGCGCCTCTGGGTACAGAGGTGTATCGATAGCTTATAAAATTCTTGCAAAGCTTCATGAGCTTAACTGTGATGGAGTGCACATGAGGCTACAGTGGATTCCATCGCATATTGGCATAAGTGGGAACGAAGAGGCTGACAGACTAGCAAAAGCAGCTGTTTCAGAAGGAAGACCATACGACATTCTCCCTACATATTCGGAAGTCCTTTATGAGTATAAACGCCTACATTGTGAGAACTGGAAAGAATATTTTAATTTAAGATCCAGGGATAAAGGAATATGGTATAAAACCATTCAATGTCAGCCTCTTACAATTCCATGGTTTATACACTCCAAGCTGAACAGATTGGGTATTGTAACACTGCTCCGGCTCCGATCCGGGCACGTTCCGACAAATAAATTTGGTTTCTTAATGAAGAAAGTTAACTCCCCGAATTGCGACGTATGTGAAACGTTAGAAGATGTACACCATTTGCTGTCGGAGTGTGCCCGGAACGAAGATGAACGCCGAATACTGATTCGCTCCTTAGGTATAAATCGTTTAGACGTAGGAACCTTCCATGTCATCTTGGCTGAACTTCTGTCGGATGCAGCCAAGATGCTTTGTAACCTAGTTAAGTAATAAAATGTTAAGAGATAATATGTTAATTATATAGAATAAGGTTTATGATAGGACTGACATGTCTATTTAAGATAAAAGCCCTTTAATTAAATAAAGAGAAGAAAAAAAATAAAATAACAATAGCACAGTTGCAGGAATTTTCACTATGGTGGCAGGGTCCCTCATGGCTGCCATCTTATCAAAAGGATGAAAGTAACAACCTTTCCATTTATACAACAGATGAAGAAGTAAAAAAGTCGAGTCAAATAACCGTTATTATGCAAAAGCAAATAAACAATCAAAACATTAGTACCTCATTATTAAATAATTTATTTTTTAAGAGACATTTTACACATACTAGGATGGTGTTATCGTTTTAAATCGAATGCAAGCAAGCAAAGCAATAACGAAAATAGATACTTAAATATAGAAGAAATAAGGAAAGCAAGAATAAGCATTATCAAGCACACACAGCAAGAATGATTTTTGGAAGATATTAATAACTTAAAAAGCGAAAGCAAGCTAAGCACAAAAAGCAAATTATTATCATTAAATCTGTTTTTGGATGATAAAGAAATTTTACGCGTGGGTGGAAGAATAAAGCATGCAAATTTCAATGAAGATATGAAATATTATATCCTGTTACCTAAAAACAGTAGACTTACGGAATTAATCATAAACGATGCTCACCAACATACTTACCACGGTGGAGCTCGCATGACCTTGAGTTTCATCCGAAAAAGGTACTGGATAATCAGCGGTAATCAAATAGTTTAAAAAGATGTGTGAAGAGATCATAATAAACACCAACAAATTATAAGAGACTTACCCAGTGCTCGAGTGAACCAATCACGACCATTTGGCCAAACAGGAATTGACTTCACAGGGCATATTTATATCAAAACAAGCAAAGGTCGGGGCACAAAAACCACGAAGGGGTACGTGGCCGTCTTTAATTGTATGACCACAAAAGCGGTTCACTTAGAGCTGGTGTCAGATATGAGTGCATCAGCATTTATTGCGGCGCTCCGAAGAATGGCTGCTAGAAGAGGAACACCTTAATACCTCTACAACGACAACGGAAGAAATTTTGTTGGAGCAAACAAAATACTGTTAGTTGTTTTTAATTTACATTAAAAACAACCCACAGGCACAGCCCCCACAAACAGTAACATTTATAGTTGTCACATACACGAGGTGGCATTTAAAAAGCGATTGCGATGTCAGGACAGTCGTTTTTTTATTTTTTATTTTTTTGCAGGCATATAGAGGACTAAATGTTCCAGTGATAATAGTAAGTAGTTACAATAACTATTTCCTTTAGTTGGTATTATCTAGAACTTAATAATACTATACAGATTGAAGAAATATATGAGCCCGGCAGGAGAACTACCTAGCTCATTTTACTGAAAGGAAAAACATTCCATTATTTTCAAAAATAAGTTATCCTGCATTCAAAGATTTTTGATAAATCACTTGCCTGCCCCGGGATTCCAACTTGCTTAAATTAGAGAAAATAACACCATGTACTTTTATGGTACACTCCAGGGCCCATAGATTTTCTCCAGCCTGTATAGCATTTTAGAATACGTAACTAATAAGAAATTATTCAAAAACACGACTGCCCTACCAAATAAACATTGCCGGTTGGCAATGTTTGCAAGTTGAAAATTGTTTTCGTTTATAATAGAGAAATATCCTCGCATTCGAAAGCAACATCTTTACAGATATTTGACTATCGATTATGATGAAACAGACATCTAATAATATAACTATTATGTTGGGGGGCCCGGATTCCCAAGGATGCGGGTTCTAGTCCCGTCAGGGCGACATGAGACGAGTTGCTTTTTTCGAGTATATTTACCTGATTCAAAGTTGTCACATAAAAATAGCATTGTAAAATGCAAAATTAAGAAAGTTATAATAAGATAGCTGTTTCATCTTAATCGATAGTCTAACATCTGTAAAGATGTTTATTTCGAATGCGAGGATATTTCTCTCATTGATAAAACGACCGACGGTGGCCAACACCGTAAAAAAGGTGCATATACATGTAGCATAATTAGTGCGTTAGGCCAGATTCACAAGGATGCGGGTTAGAGTCCCGTCAGGGCGACATGAGACAAGTTGTTTTTTTTCTAGTATATTAACAATTTTTTTTTTCAGACCGTAAGTACTATTTTATTATGATGATGATGATTACCTCCTCGACATAAATATCCGTCGACGGCGATACACTACCTTATTTTCTAACATGAACCTGTGACTTCCGAAGCCAAATTAGTTTTGAAGCGACGCGGACGTTCGCAGCTCGGGCCGTATTAGCCATCTGTGGTATAGTTGGTCATTTGTGTTGTACGTAATGTAATTGTTATAAGTTCGCTTCAAAATAGCAAAATAACTAACAAAACAAAACCTTTGAGATTGATTGACTTACTTTTTTTCATTAGTTAAATTTGCGCCCAGCGAGTCGTGTAGTCGGCCATAGAATTGATAACTTTCGAAAATCGAGAATTGTAATTTTCAAATTTTAAAACAAAACTATTTTTTAATCAACTACTGAAAACAGAAAACGATCACAATATTAATCTTGGTAACATAATTCATAATACTTAATTAGGCAATTTAAAAAATGCAATTTTTCAGACCGTAAGTACTATTTTATTATGATGATGGTGATTACCTCCTCGACATAAATATCCGTCGACGGCGATACACTACCTTATTTTCTAACATGAACCTGTGACTTCCGAAGCCAAATTAGTTTTGAAGCGACGCGGACGTTCGCAGCGCGGTCCGTATTAGCCATCTGTGGTATAGTTGGTCATTTGTGTCGTACGTAATGTATATTATTATAAGTTTGCTTCGAAAAAGCAAAATAACTAACAAAACAAAACTTTCGAGATTGATTGACTTACTTTGTTTTCATTAATTAAACTTGCGCCCAGCGAGTCGTGTAGTCGGCCATAGAATTGATAACTTTCGAAAATCGAGAATTTCCAGAACTGAGGGCTTAGTGCGAGTTTGCACATTTCCAAACGTTACTACCACGTAAGAGTAAAATTTTGTACGATACAATACTACCTTAAAACGATACGAATAAGGTTGAGAATTAAACACTGCAAACTTCGGCATGAAAATACTCACACTAAGTACTCTGATGTGACGACTGATGAGAATTCGTTTACTAGCAATTAAATACCTAAGTGACTTTAATCAGTTCTGCCACAAACAAAATTGATAATGATGTTTAGCAGTGAGTTTTCGCAGAATTAAATAATGTTACGTATTGATTTTGTCCGTTGTGAAGAAGCATTGAACGATTAAATTGAAAGGTTGTAATATATGGTCAATAACTTCAATAAAATTTTGATATCTCTGCAAATATTAGACATAAATTGCAACGAGAAACTGACTTAAATATAGAGTTCTCGCTAAATAAAGCGTGGAAAAATTTTATTTTTGCCAAAAGTGACAGTTTTTTAGGGTTGGTGACTTTTGGTCCCAAATGTTTTGCGAACGGGCACATTTAAATTTTATTATATTTTTTGTGAAGTTTGGTCCGACTTTAAAGTTGAAGCAATTTTGCATAGAAAACCTACTGCTTGTTTCTTCTACTGCTTCGAATATAACTATTTTTATTTGAAAATTTGAGGATTGCATAGATAACCAGGAGTTATTTAAAATGATTTGCTAAGTTCTTAAAAAGCTGCTGCCTATAATAAAAATAAAAACATAATGCCTAAATAAAAATATCAAAACATCTAAAACTCCTGGTCAGATAAGCGATCCTGGTAGTTGGTACTTTCAACTAAAAATATTAATATTCGAAACGAAAGATATCGCTTTAAACAGCAGAAAAAAACAGTAGGTTTTTCTATGCAAAATTGCTTCAACTTTAAAATCGGACCAAACGGCACAAAAAAGAGGCAGTTCGCCCGAATCCGGCGAAACTTTTTCGGATGAAAAAATGTTTCCGAAAAAGTTCGAAAAAGTAACGGTTAACCGTTATTGAATACTGTCACGACGACGACAATATATAATATGTTATATGCATATACGTAAATAAAAATAATACAAAGTTTCAAGTTCAAAACATGGCAAATGAGGATATCCCTATATTACATTAGTTTTATTAAGTAAAAAAACTGCTCAACTCTAATGTCCTAAAGGAAGCCAGCGGAAATGGGTCTACCTCAGTCTGCTTATCTTAATGCTGTGCTTAAAGCCTAAATATTTTTATCTAAAATAAATTGATACTGACCTGTATGTACCTCACAACTTGCAGTGTAGTAGTCTTGTGGTGCGGGAAATGTTGTAATGTATGATAGACAAGTCTTTCTTTGCCAGTTAAAAATTGTTTACGTTTACAATAACCATAAAATGTAATATTTTCATTAGTATTTTCCTTTTGTGATGGAAATTGACCTTACTGATATGTTAAGGTCACTTTTCAATTTGACGACTCTGTATGAAATAAAACAGGGAGAAAAAAACAGCCCTTGACGAGTTTCTTGCCGGTTCTTCTCGTTACAAGGTCTCCCGCCGTAGGGTTTGTGAACCGATGGCATAGCTTCTTTGACGTTCATAAGTGCTTGTAACAGCCTAGACTGAATAAATGATATTGATTTTGATTTTTGATTTTTAAAAACCGTATGAATTCAGCAAATAAAATGTGTACCACCTTTTTTCGCAGGATATGAAGAAATTAAGGTACATAATAGCTTGCAACGGGAATAATAATTGCAATTATTGGTGAATCTTGAAATTCGGCGTATTCTGTTGATTCCTTCTGTCGAAAATATAGCAATTTACATTTTTGTGGGCAGGGGAATCAACATTAAAATAAAATATTTGAAAATTAAAATTTTATTATTATTCAATTATAGTAGGTATTTACCTCTATAAACTAGAAGGTTTCTTGATTGCATAAATTGGCACTTTTATCCCTAACCAATAATAAGGAATAGAAATATGTACTAAAAGCAACTAGAAAAAGAATTTACCTTTTTAAAAATGAGCTATTAAAGGTAAGAAAACATTATCAATTGAAATTATAAAAATATCAACGACCAATATTTTTGGTAACATATTTCGTAATAATTTGCCAGTTTCAAACAAAAAAAAACATCTTAAAACTAAAACTTTTTTTTAATCAACTACTGAAAACAGAAAACTATCAAAATATTAATCTTGGTAACATAACTCGTAATACTTAATTAGGCAATTTAAAAAATGCAATAATCTGAGCTTCAATCATCATCATCTTCACCATGGAGGGCTGTTAATTAATACAGTTTTCGTCACGGAGGTAGACAGTAAGTTTTCATTTATTGAACGAACATCAGCCCAGAAGCTGTCATCAGGCGGTACGTAAAAACCTGTTTTTTTTTTATTTTATTGGGCAGGCATTTGACCACCATCGTGCTTAATTAACAGAATGTGGTCTAAGGTGTTGCTCGCCCATTAAATGCCTATTCACTCTCGCCTTGAAGAGGCCAAGGTTGTAGGAATCGGGGAACACATGAGCAGGCAGCGCATTCCATTCTTTAGCGGTTCGCTTATGAAATGTGTCAGCAAAGCGTTTGGTACGGATCGCTGGAATGCCAACGACGTACGGGTGGTAAGCTATCCAACCTTTTTTTGGCTGAGGGTAGTTGCCAAGTGAACTGCTAATTTTTACTAGCTCCGAATAAATTAAATTTTAAAATTACCTATAAAACTTAAGAATTTGATTGAAGTTCTATGCTAAAGTATCAGGCATAACTGGTACTACTCGCATGCAGTATTTTTCTTCTTTGTATTTTCTCCTCCACATTGAATTTTTACTTCACACTTCAAACTTGGAGGCAAACTTAAACGAAATGTCAAAAATGTTTGAATCGAAGATGGCTGAATTCCAAGCTGAACTGAACCAGGCAACCGCATCACGTAAGAATCCAAATTCGATAGCTGCACTTAACACTGAATTTACTAATTTTAAAACATTTTTACAAACATTGTGCGGTAGAAAGGTGCAAACACTATCTACCGTCTTGCAATAACTCATTAATAGTACTAACGCAAAATATACGTAGTATTTCAGAAAACTTTGATAATTTTTGTGTATTTATGCAAAGATTAGACATAAACTGCGACATTTTTGTATTGACCGAGTGTTGGTTAAGTACTAATTGCAACTTGCCACATTTACCGGGCTATAAAATATACAAAAGTTTGATTAATTATAACCAAAACGACGGTATTGTTATTTATGTTAAGAATAGTTTAAATTTTAATGTATCCGTAGAAGAACCAAAGATAGTCGACTGCAATCGAATCTTAATAAGTATTGGCACAGATACTGCTATTTTAGCAATTTATAGGCCTCCCTTTAAAAATGTAAATATTTTTATTGAGTCTTTAAACTCTTTGTTGAAGAATGTATAAAAACTCTTTGGGTTTTACATATTTTATTAAGTCCTAATGTACCTATCGAAACTCTTTGGTGTAACTAAGTAACAAAAAAAGAATGTGTCAATTGGGTGTGTGATTGTTTTTTTTGGTTGGAAAAAATATAGCCGTTTTTTAGTTGATTTTGCGAATAAAAATATATTTTAAGTGTTAATTGGGATATTTATTTACTGCAATCAACAGCCCCACAAGTTTTAGGCTCCCACGCAGAGTTTGCTATAAAGATATTGGTAAACTAAGATACAAGTTTTACATTGGTCCTTCGCACTCGGATACTAGTGGAATTTGGAATTTTGGAATTTTGCATTCTTCACCACTACGGGCAGTGGATCGCTTTCTCAATCGAACGGAACAACAGGGGTCAATCGTTGACCTCGGACGGCGCTTGGCAGTGAAGTCGGCGTGCGTCAGGATACTAGGATACGAAGTAGAGCAGTGGTCAGTGGTCGCAGTTGGCGAAATAAACGAAACGGCTGCGGCGCGGTACCGGCAACGGAAGTGGTAATGTCAGTGTGGTGCTAAGAAACGTGAGTAACATTAAACTATTATTACGAGCATATTGTATGAAGATTTTGTAAGAACTATTCTATGGTGACTACTTATTTGGACGTTAAAAATTTAATTTATCTTTGTATATTTGTTTGTGTGTGGGTAAAACTTAGAATTATAATAATTTGTATATAAAGGTAAGTTTTTGAGCGAGTTTAATTTTAAACAAGTAAAAATATAAGTGTACTTAATATAAATTGTATATATAAAATATTAATTGTCAGTATATAAAAATGGAACTTTTGTTGAATTTTCAAATGGAATTATATGAGCGTATTTGTAAAGCTGAAATTAATTTCAAAAAGAGCCCCAAGGATCGTATTACAAAACAATATTTAGAAGGTAGATTAGAGTTAATAGAGCAGACATGGTCCGAATTCTTATTAGGTCATAAAGAATTAAGACGTAATTCGGATCAAAAGTTGTTGTGTGATTCTAAATATATAAAAAATGAGATATATGATAAAGCGGAAGAGTGTTATTCTGTTTATAAATGCGAGTTAAAAACTGCTTTAGAAAAGTTCATTGTATGTATGCCTTGTACTTCTGACAGTTCTAATAGCCAATTAAACATAAAATCTTCGTCACAAATAAAATTACCGAAAATTAATATACCATATTTTTCTGGAAAATACTGTGAGTGGACAGCATTCAGAGATTTGTATATTGCGCTGATCCATTCTAACCAAGATTTAAGTAAAGTTCAAAAGTTGCATTATTTAAAAAGTTACTTAACAGAAGAGGCAGAACAATATTTAAGGCATATTCCTATTGCAAACGATAATTATGATAGATGCTGGAAGTTATTGGAGGATAGATACAATAATAAAAAGTATATTTGTCATTTAACTTTGAAGAGATTGTTTAGTCAAAGAAATATAGGAACTGAATCTGCCAGTAGTTTAAAAATTTTGATCGATACCACTAATGACTGTCTCTCTTCTTTATTTAATATAGGAATCAACGTTGGGAGTTGGGACGTTATTATTGTATATATTTTAACTCTTAAGTTGGATCCAGAAACCAAACGACAGTGGGAGTTTACTGTTAGTAATAACAGCTCGGCAAATGAGCTGCCATCATATGCACGTTTTATGGATTTTTTAACTAAAAGATATCGTGCTTTGGAATTTTTGGATTCGGGATCCAGCTCGACCAGGGGAAACAGTAGTATAAATCCTGTTGTAAATAAAATGAAAGCTCTATATGTTAGCAATTTAAAATGTATGTATTGTTCGGAAGCACACTCACTTTCATTTTGCAAACAATTTGCAAAAGAAGTAGCAATCATTCTGCCAAATTTTGTCGTACCAACGCAAGGTGTCGTGTTTGCCGAAGAAAACATCATTCGCTTTTGCATCCTAGTGGGGAAGATACTTCTGAGACCATCGAAGTCACAGAGCAAGAGGTGCCGGAAGAAGCGGTAAGTTCTGATGTAGCGGAATCCTCAGTATCTTGCTTTTCGTCAGACAGGGTTTACAATCAGGCTCTTCTAGCAACTGCAGTACTAAAAGTCAAGTCAAAGACGGGTAAAGGTACAGTGCGAGCACTTCTTGACCAGGGCTCGCAATCTTCCTTCATAACCGAGGCTACTGTACAACGCCTTGGATTGCAAAAGAAATCAGCGTTAAGTCAAATATCCGGTTTGGGCGAGCACGCATCAACTTCCAAAGCTATGGTTCGTTTGGAACTTGAATCACGAGTTAACTCAAACTTTAAAATAAAAATCGAATTACCAACATGTACGATTAAACCTGTGAAATGGATTGAACTTGAAAACTTGGCGCTGGCTGATCCAGAGTATCATACTCCAAGTCATATTGATATGTTGCTTGGGGTTGGGGTCTACAATCAGATACTCTTGGAAGGAATAAAAAGAGGTCCAGAGGGAGCGCTATTGGCGCAGGCCACTTCTTTAGGATGGATACTCTCGGGACATATTAACGTGGCCGTGCAACCTTTACACAAAATAAATGTTTTACATTGTCGTACAGATGATAATGTACTTTTGAACAGATTCTGGAAGCTCGAGGCGGAACCTGAATCAAATAAAGATAAAATGTACATAGATGAAGAGAAGCATTGCGAAGAAATATTAGCTAAAACGACTATAAGAGATGACGATGGTCGTGATGTGGTTCAACATACTATGAAGAACGAACCTCCTTGTGTGGACAATTCTAGAAAAAGATTTCATTTATTAGAAAATAAACCTAATAAAAATATAATTCTAAAAGAAAATTATTCAGAAGTAATAACAGATAATAAGATACATCTTAATCACATGAAGATTGTGCCAAGAGAGCAGGTAGACATTCCAGTGGCTAATTATTTACCTCATCATTCTGTTATATGTGAAACTGAGAACAAGAACACCACAAAACTCAAAGTGGTTTATAATGCTTCTTGTAAGGCTAAAAATAATATGTCTCTTAATGATAACATTTTAGTAGGACCTACCTTACAGCCGGAGTTGCGCTACCTGATCATGCGTTGGCGTATTCCACCGATATGTGTAACAGCTGATATTGGAAAAATATATCCGCAAGTGAAGATTTCTGATGTATATAAGGAATTCCAGACGGATGTCGGGAGAGATAGTACTAAATTTGAGATAACAAATCACTAGATATAGAAAGCGGAGGGTGACGCTTGGAACTGATTCCACTCATTGCTTACCAGTAAAATCGTTGCGATACTTAGCAGTAAAACAAACTGCTCTTAATGCAGATGAAAGTTATCCCTATGGCGCCTGAAACAATGCTAACTGATTATTGCATGGATAATTTTATGGTATGTCAAACTAAGGAAGAAGAATTAAATATATTTCAGGAAATGAAAGAAATATTAGATAAAAGTGGATATGAGTTGACGAAATGGACAAGTAATTGTGGAGAATCGGTAGAAGATATGAGAAAAAAGGAGAATAGATGACGTTCAGGAAAGATTAAATATTTAATCGATGAAACATTCAAAATTGTTGTTTGTTAACTAAAATTGCAGTGAAGACACTTTACGCTACACCGTCAAACTACCGACGCTGGAACAATCTGTTATAAAAGTGAAAATAATTAATGATCTAACTCGTTTCTATGATCCGTTGAGCTGGTTAGACCCTAGCATAATGAAATATAAAATTATAGCTGCAAAAGCTGTGGTTGAGCTGTGGAAGAAGCTGTGTCAAAAAATGAGATGAGTGGTTTACTTACCGAGAAGAGCTCAAGCTAGAGCTGATTTATATATCAAGATAGGTGTGCACAAGAAGTGGAGGCACAATCAAATTGCTGGGCCTCTACAATGCGTGTAAAGCTACAATTTATGCTGCGCGCTGCGGTTATTTACATTCTCTTATCGACTACATTTTGAATATTCATGTTTCTCTGGTTACTGCAAAAGCAGAGGTAACTTGACCACACAAGATTAGGTAAAGCTCTAATAATATATATAATTCAGCGATATTGTAGCATTTTATTTTAAAGAAGCCATTAGATTAATAAAACAAAAGGAAAACTTACCTAAAAATAGTATACTTCATTGATAAAAGTGATAAGAAATGTTATTCCTCAAGGTGGCAGTTCATCCAAAGGATGCTACAAGTCTTTTGGAAGTGTGGTCTCTAAGAGGAGTATCTTACTAAGTTTTTAAACCGAAGATCACAGAAACCTCAGCAACTGGTGGGCGATGTTGTTTTGATGAAAGAATGGTGCTATTGCCTTGTCAATGGTTATATGGCAGAGTGACAGCTGCTCATCCCGGCCAGCACAATTTAGTTAGGGTAATTACTCTTAAAACAACAAATGGTACATAAAAACATCCCATTTCGAAATTGTGTATGCTTCCTTTAGTTACAGAATAGGTATGTAATCTATTGATTAAAATAAAATAGCTGTTACTTATATTATAAAGTTTTATGAACCCATTGAGGTAAGTTGTTATTGTCTTACTTTTCTGCATTTTTAAAGACAAATATCATATTTGTCTTGGTGGGCGATAATGTTGAAGAATGTATAAAAACTCTTTGGGTTTTACATATTTTATTAAGTCCTAATGTACCTATCGAAACTCTTTGGTGTAACTAAGTAACAAAAAAAGAATGTGTCAATTAGGTGTGTGATTGTCTTTTGTTTGGTTGGAAAAAATATAGCCGTTTTTTAGTTGATTTTGCGAATAAAAATATATTTTAAGTGTTAATTGGGATATTTATTTACTGCAATCAACAGCCCCACAAGTTTCGGGCTCCCACGCAGAGTTTGCTATAAAGATATTGGTAAACTAAGATACAAGTTTTACACTCTTCTTTGCAAAAATTAACATATTACCAAAATATAATATTAATAGGAGATATAAACATTAACATTCGACCAGACAATTGTGATTCTGTAGCTCATGAGTACTTGAATGTATGTTCCTTTCATGGTATGTTCCCCGCACACACGCTTCCAACGCACCAACGCGGTTCTTGCTTAGATCACATATTTCTTAAATCTCGCTTTCCATCAGTAGCATTAGTTACAAACTCATCATTAACTGATCACAGTGCCGCGCTACTAACCTTAAATCGTAAATTACCTAACATAACACGCACGCAAAATTATAAATCACAAATAAATGAACGTAAACTTGAGGACAATTTATTTTGCATTGACTTTGACCCACTTTGCAATTTTGATGACGCGGATGAGTGCATGTCGTATTTTATAAACAAAGTTCGTCAAGCAATATCAAGAAGCACGATATTCACACAGTCGAGTAATAATAATTATAATATAAAGCCATGGATCACACCAGGGCTTATCCGTTGTATGAGGCATAGGGACAAATTACACATGAAGGCCAAATCTAACCCGGACAATTTAATATTACAAATATCGTACAAATGATATCGAAACTTTTGTAACGATGTTTTGAAAAAAGTAAAGAAAAGTTACGATAAAAAAGAATTAGAAAAGGCTGGAACTGACAGTAAAAGAATATGGAAGGTTATAAAAAATGTTACTCATATGTCAAAGCAACATGAGTCATCTTCAGGGTTGTTTCAAGAGGGCACGACACAACTGACATCCGTAAATAGTGCAAATGATTACTTCGTCAACATAGGAAAGTGTCTAGCAAGCAAGGTTCAAAGTCACTCATTTATGTCCCAGTCAAGTATACAGCATAGTTGCGAAAATTCACTTAGATCATTTGTGCTATTGGATACTGATGAAGCTGAGCTGGAAAGAATCATTATGGATTTTAAAGACGATTCAGCGGTTGGATGGGATAACATATCGAATAAAATGTTGAAACGATACAGGCATATTTTGGTCTCACCCCTCACTTACATCTTTCGCAAGTGTCTAGCTCAAGGAGTTTTCCCTAAATGTCTAAAAAAAGCAGTTATTATTCCTGTGTATAAATCCGGCAACAAAGATCAAATATCAAACTATAGGCCTATCTCTTTATTACCCGCCATTTCAAAAATATTAGAAAAGATTATAACTGTTTAGCCTCTGCGTGGGTCATGCTTATTTGCCAAAGGAGCTAATGAGAACAATTGTAGTGCCTATCATTAAAAACAAAACTGGCGATAGTGCTGATCTAAACAACTATAGGCCTATTTCGTTGGCAACGGTCATCGCTAAGGTTTTTGACGGTATGTTGAATGCACACATTACTGATTATTTTACACCTCATAATAACCAATTTGGTTTCCGCTCTAAACTATCAACGGAAAACGCAATAGTGTGCATGAAACATGTTGTCAATTACTACACCGAAAGAAATACGCCAGTCTACGCCTGTTTTCTCGATCTCTCCAAGGCTTTTGACCTGGTTTCCTATGAAGTCCTGTGGCACAAACTAAAACAAGCCAAGTTGCCTCCTGAGCTGAACAGTATTCTTAGGTATTGGTATGGAAACCAGGTCAACTGTGTACGTTGGGCGGGTGCTCTGTCGGATCCGTATAGGTTGAGGTGTGGGGTGAGACAGGGGGGTTTAAGTTCACCATCGCTCTTCAACCTGTACGTTAACGACCTGATCGTTGCGCTCAGCAACACCCATGTCGGATGTCATGTTGATGATGTCTGTTTTAATAACATCAGTTATGCGGATGACATGGTGTTGCTGAGCGCTTCGGTTGGTGGTCTCAGGGAGCTCATTGGTATCTGCGAGGCATATGCGGATGCTCATGGGCTTAAATACAATCCCAAAAAGAGCCAGCTTATGGTTTTCAAAGCTGGGCCTAAATACCCGACGGACGTACCTCCCGTTAGTTTGGGCGGTGTCCCCCTGTGTAAAAGCTCTAGTGTTAAGTATCTCGGTCATATTGTTACAGATGATTTAAAGGATGACGAGGATATTGAGCGCGAACGGAGAGCGCTGTCGGTAAGGTCGAATATGATAGCCCGCAGGTTCGCTCGTTGCTCATTACCAGTAAAAATAACACTCTTTCGAGCCTATTGCACCTCTTTCTACACTTGCAGCCTGTGGGTTAAACACACACGACGAGCGCTAGAAACCCTTCGCGTTCAGTATAACAACGCGTTTAGGGCGCTGTTGCGGCTGCCTCGCTTCTGTAGCGCATCGGGGATGTTCGCTGAAGCGGGTGTTGATGGATTTTTTGCCATTATGCGAAAAAGGGCAGCTTCGATGGCGCAGCGGACGCGCGACAGCAGCAACAGCCTCCTGAACGTGGTTGCGGGCCGTATGGACGGCCCCTTTATGAGGCATTGGCTGTCATTGCATGCACCGGTGCCTCCATTTCAAAGATTGTTTTGAATTAATTTGATACTAACATAGGATAAGTTTTTACTAACATAATGTGAGCCTTGGCAGCTTGAATAAATGAATATTACTACTACTACTATAAATATCAGACTTGTTAGATATTTCGAGAAGTATTCTGTTTTATCTAGATCTCAATATGGCTTTAGACCCAAATTATCGACTGCCGATGCTGTGCATCAGTTAACTAACTATTTAGTTCAAGAACTAGACAAGGGTAACAAGACTTTGGGAATATTTGTCGACCTAGCAAAAGCTTTTGATACCGTTTCTGTACCCATTCTATTGCTGAAACTTGAATCACTAGGTATAAGAGGCAACCAGCTTAAATTATTAACAAGTTACTTATACGAGCGTTCACAGTGTGTTAAAATAAACAATGTTATCAGCTCTGATTTGACGAATACTTCCCATGGAGTTCCCCAGGGAAGTATATTAGGCCCTACCCTATTTTTAGTTTACATTAATGACCTTTGTAATCTAAAATGCGTCATGCTCGTGAACGGGTGCTGCCAGTGGGATGGGTCTGCTCTTGTCTGATTGTGTTAAAATGTGTTGAGATATTTATATTTTTGTTTCAATTTTATAAATTCTATGTTATTTATGATGTTTTGAATTGAGAACGTGGCACTGCTTGATCAGAATAAATAAAAATAAGTAATGTTCTCCAATTATTGTAATTAAGTTTATGAAAGCCATTATTATTATTATTTTTAATTTACTTTAAATACGCTTTATGATTATGACCCAGCTGATGCGTCTTCCAGTAACATTGTAAGTTGCGTCTTATATTAATGCACTTTTATCTTTCTTTTTTTTGTTTTTGCCATTGTATTTTTTATATTTATACACTTTAACATAAGTACCTGAAGTACGTCATGCTCACTCAAACGTTTCTTCGGCGGTGTCGTGTGAGGCGGGTCGTTACGTTCCCTAAAATATGGTTGAGCGAAGCGATGGCTGGTTCATGCGTCATGCTCGTGAACGGGTGCCGCCAGCGGAAATGGGTCTACTTCAGTCAGCTTGTCTTAACGTTGTGCTTAGAGATTAAATATTTTCATCTAAAATAAATTGCTATCGATATGTACGTCACAACTTGCAGTACCTACAGTAACCTTGTAATGCGAGAAATGTTAAATGTAAGTCCTTATTTACGAGTTGAAAATTGTTTACGGTTAGGATAACCATAAAATGTAATATTATAATTAGTATTTTCTTTTGTGATGGAAATTGACCTTACTGATATGTTAAGCTCACTTTTCAATTTGACGACTCTGTATGAAATAAAACAGGGAGAAAAAAATAGCCCTTGAAGAGTTTCTTGCCGGTTCTTCTCGTTACAAGGTCTCCCGCCGTAGGGTTTGTGAACCGATGGCGTAGCTTCTTTGACGTTCATAAGTGCTTGTAACCGCCTAGACTGAATAAATGATATTGATTTGAAAATTGCATGGCGGAAAAATCATTTCATATGCTGACGACACTGCTCTACTTTTTTCCGCAAGCTCGGAAGAAGAGGTATATGAATATGCGCAACGAGGCTTCAATGTAGTGAATAATTGGTTACAGCAACATCTACTAACATTAAACGCTGACAAAACTAAGTATGTATATTTCTCAATGCGTAAATATAAAACTATTCTAACTAACCCAAAATTGCATGCCCACCGTTGTAAGGACCCTGTTAATCACCGTTGCACTTGCCCAGATATAGGTATTGTTAACAATCTGAAGTATTTGAGTGTCATTATTGACGAAAACCTTTCATTTAAGCCCCATATAGAAGCTTTATGTGGCAGAATACGTAAATTAATATATACTTATATTCAAAAAACTTCGCACTGTTGCAGATTACGCACTAATACGGCAAGTCTATCTTGCCCTAGGTCAATCAATAATAAATTACTGCATTACGCCATGGGGTGGCACGTCTAAAACTTCATTGTTATCATTGGAAAAAGCCCAAAGGGCGATTCTAAAAGTTGCAACTTTTCGGCCCTACCCTACCTACTCAACTGAGCTTCTTTATAAGAATTGTAATGTACTAACCGTTAGACAATTATTTATATTAAGCACTATCCTTAAACAGCACACTGCACTTCCCTACAGCACTGAAATTACTAACAAAAGACGAAAAGATAGCGTAACCAAGTTGACCGGATTGAGATGCGTTTCAGACGCAAAATGCTCCTTGTGCATGGCATCCCTGAGAGGAAAGGCGAAGACACTTGCGCTGCGGTTATCTCCAGCTTGGCTACTGTTTGTTAAGTTCCATGCCTAACTGCCAGCAGCATCACCGCAAATTATCGGCTTGGCAAACAAGGCAATAGCAAACCACGACCCATAGTTCTTAAATTCACCGATCTGTCTGTGCGTGCGTCTCTATGGAAAAATAAGATTTCGTTGAAGGGCTCAAAGATAACGTTGTCGGAATTCCTGACGAAAACTCGTCACGATATTTTTATGACTGCGAGGGATAATAATAATAATAATAATAATACTAAATCTTTGTTTCAGACACACGATCCATAAAATTTACAATACATTGTAAAAATTAAAATTACAGAAATGCAAAATTACAAAACACAAATTATAATTTTATAAAAATGTTATAAAATTATAAAATTAAAATCATAAAATTACAAAATAAAATTAAAAATACAATACAATAAAAAGAATAAAAAATATGTAGTACATCCGTCTGTCTATAAGTTGACGATAATATAAGTCTGTCTGCCAGACCCCTAACAATAACATTGTTACACGTGTTAATTCTGGACATGAAAGACGCTATTCTCTTCCGCTGTATAGCGTTAAAAGAGTCAACCCGAGTTTCAGTGTACATCTCTGAAGCGCTACAATAGCGTTTCAGGTTCATCAGGTACCTAAAGGTGTTGTTATAAGCCACCCTTATGGCGTCATGCGCCTTCTTGGTATAATTAGTCCAGAGCTGACACGTGTAAAAAGTCTGGCAGAAAGACCTAAATAACGTCACTTTCACGTCATGCGAAGACCTGCAGAACTTTCGTCCGAACATATTACCCACGACACACAGGGCCCTACGTTGTCGCTCTATATCGGCTTCATCTTTGAGGCTGGTTGTTACAATGTGACCAAGGTACTTTAAACTCTGTACTATCTTAATGGGTTGACCATTAAGATATACCGTGGGTATATTCTGGGGTCCCCCACCCGACCTGAAAATTACCATTTCAGTTTTGTTGCTGTTGTACTTAAAATCGTGTTCTAATGCATATTTCTCACACGTTGCAACAAGTTTTTTAAGGCCTTTGATCGAGGGGCTGAGCAGCACCATATTATCGGCATAGCTTAAGTTGTTGACATATCTGCCCTCCAATCTCAGGCCAACCGGTGTGCCGCTCAGCTCGACGATCAGATCATTTACGTAGATGTTACACAGGAGAAGTGAGCCCTCCCTGCCTCACGCCACATGGAAGCCGGTAGTTATCTGAGACTTCAGTGCCCCACCTGACACAATTGGTCTGCTCGCGATACCAAAACCCTAGGAGACCAACCATCTCAGTCGGAACAGTAGTACCGGGGTCACATAACTTACTCCACAGTAAGTCATGATTCAGCGTGTCAAAGGCGCGACTCAGGTCTAAAAAACAGGCGTGTACGGTAGTATTTTGCTTATTATAGTGATCTACAACTTGCTTCTGAGAAACGATAGCCATGTCAGTAGAAACTTGTTGGCGAAAGCCAAACTGCCCATCGTCGATGTTTATGCACGCCAGGTGTGATTGAATAACTCTTTCAAGTACCTTAGCCACTATAGTAGCCAGGGAGATAGGCCTATAATTGGCCACGCTCGAGATATCTCCGGTTTTATTTTTTACAATTGGAACAACCAACGTATGTATAAGTTCCTTAGGAAGGTAGCAGTGTTTCACACAGAGAGTGAAGAACCGCGCTAGCACTTAATGTATAGTCTGACCTGCATACAACAAATGTTCTATGCTAAGCCCGTCGTGACCCGGCGACTTACCATGTTTCATTTTACACAGTATGGTCTTAATTTGTTTTGGTGTGAATGTAACGTGGCAAGTTTCCGGGCCCAGTCGGGTCCGATCCTGCGTTTTAATACCGTTCGAATTAGTAATATCTTTTTTAACTAAATTAAAATGAAATAAAACAACTTTTACGGATATCAAACGCGCTATATTTCCACGAACTAAGTTGTAATTGTCCGTATTTTTAGGTTTTTTAGGGGTTTTTTGATTTTCCCGACGTTTCGGCACCTTTACAGCTGCCGTGGTCACGGGATGACTGGCTACTTATAAGTCTACCCTCGAAAAGTTAATTTATTTTCGTTCGGATACGGTTAGACATTTACTATGGCACAAATTATTATTGATTTGATATTTTGATTTAATTGTTATTTTAATTCTTTATTATTAAGAAGAGAGAAAACTAAAGACTCTACTGGCAGTTCACAAATTGGGAGGACCTTCGAAGAAAGAAAACTGCCAAGAAAACTTCGAAAGCGGGCCGACCTCCATCTTTATAAAAATTAGGATATGTTGTCTCCACCTTTACTTTTTTATATTTATTTATCTACAAAAAAAGCTAACCGTATCTTTGGGTCTTGCAGTGCGTGATTTGGGTTGAGACTTTAATTTATGGATAATAGGGTCCCAAGCTGGTGGAATCTTCCACCCATCATCTCTATTGAAGTTTGGGTATTTGGTGATTTCAATAGCCTAACGCAGCATTCTGGGGACGAATTTTTGTTCCTTGGCGAGGATCTCTGGCTTATTAAACCTGATGTAGTGGGTGGGTCCCTCAAAAGCATGTTCACACACTGCAGACTTGTTATCGCGCCTATTTTTCACGTCAGCTACATGTTCTCTAACGCGGGTCCCTATGCTTCTCTTTGTCTGCCCGATGTAGGAGAGCCCACAGTCACAATCCAGTTTGTAAACACCTGCGACTTGAAAGGGTATGTTGCACTTGACTGGTGGTAGGAATTGGTTGATCTTCTTGGGCGGCTTGAAGTAAGTATTAATAGAAGCACGCTTTAGAATTCTCCCAATCTTGTCTGTGACACCTTTCACAAATGGTAAAATGGCAGGTTGACGTTCTACTGTGACTTCGGAAACGTCGGGAAAATCAAAAAACCCCTAAAAAACCTAAAAATACGGACAATTACAACTTAGTTCGTGGAAATATAGCGCGTTTGATATCCGTAAAAGTTGTTTTATTTCAATGAACAGTGCGCGCCAAAACATAAGATGTACATAAATTAAAATGATTACGAAATAAATTGGCTATGTTATTTTTATTTTTCTCTCCTTCCACGCTAACGGCATCACTAACTGCTGGACTTTGGACAGCATTATAAATATCAAAACATCGGATGGGAAAAGGCATAAGGTGGCGTCATGGGCTGAATTTCGCACTGTCACCGCGGCCCGCACAGAGTAACATTCGTTTTTGGCATACTTCAGCGCAACTGCAGCGGTCCCCATCGTACTGTTTTTAACTTTCCAACTTAGGATTAGCGCAGCACAAGCGCGAAGCAGGTACTAGAAACTATTCACAATTATTGGGTATAAAAATAATACTATTTTTTTTGTGTATGTACAAAATGAACTTGAAATGTCATTGTCATCTCAAATCTCACGTTGATTGTTATTTCTTAATATGTCAGACGTTATGTTTCGTTCAGAAATTCATTATCCTATTGCATTTCGTTTCGTTGTTGCTTGATTAGGCGTTTTATTATTTATTTGTAAACGGTATCGAGATTAAGTTTGTTCTTTATTTTATTTTATCTTTTTTTGTCAATAGGTGGTTTAATTAGCACCTTCTCAATTAGCTAGAAGGTGACACCAGAGGTGGCCACTAATCCTCACTCGATAAGAAGAATTAACTAGAATTATTTTTGTGTAAGCTGCTGGCGAGTAATATGATTAATTATTATTATTTTATTTAAATTGTAAATTTAACTTGGTTATTTTTTTTTAGATTATTTATTTGTATGAATGTTGCAAACTATTTTTAATGATGATGATTCTATATTTAGTGACAGCTCGGACATTCAGTCAGCCTCTATAGTCCGATCAACGAGGAGATTCGTTGTATGGAGACTTCCGAATATTTCCTCCGTCCATGAAACTTGGCCCATCATTAAAATAAGTAACACACATTATAGATTATAGAATAATCCAACAACTTTTTTTACGAGAAGTTAGGTATTTTTATCTAAACCTTCCCCACTCCATTGTCTCTCTGCATATTTCATAGCTTACGATAATTCTTTATTCCTTTTTCGTGCGCGGTAACGAACGGACGTGTTCTTGAAAATAATATATAGTGAAACGTTTTTTCTTTGCTAACATGCCAAAACGCAGTGCGGAGGAAAGGATAGAACATTATCAACGAAAAATAATGAAGCTTCAAAGGAAGCGAATAAGACTAAGTTGTTCATCGTCGGATGCAGAAACCAATAACTGTAAGTACCCTCTTTTGTTCAAAGTTCAAGTGTGTACAAAAAAAAATCCTTTATTTTTACCTGGAGGTGGCCCGCGATGGTAACACAAAGGTGCAATTACGCCAAGGAACTGATCTTGATGTTAAATCAAGGTAAAAACGAATTTTACCTTATACTTCATCGCCTTTTTAGCATTTTAAACCGGGAGGTTGTTCGAGATAACAACACGAAGGTTAATGTAACACGATAAACAAATACAAAAGGTATTTCTTTAAAAGTGTTTAAAAATTAAGGAAAAAATCCTACATTATATTTTGCATAATTCATATAAGTAACACTGCCCTGTTTTATTTACAGGCACGGAGATCGTATTTTCACCGCAGACGGTCTTACCAGAAGTCGAAGAACCGGATATAATGCTAACACAAGAATAAGACGATTCGCCGTTGGCGGAACCGAGTGCGGCAAATGAAGATCAACCTACCGAGGTCGTGGTTGACACGCCTGCTACGGAGGAAACCGTAAGTACGGTTCCAGAGCTTGACCCTACTATTTTGGCGACTCTTGGCGAGATTACAGACGACTCTCCGGATTTCGGAGAAAAAGTACATGATAGCCTGTCAAAAATATTCACACCCATGTTAAAAAAAGGTATGACCAAAGACAACCGAGAAAAGATACTCAAAGAGTACCTTATACCAGAGAACTGCACACTTTTAAAATCTCCGACCCTCAATCCCGAAATGTTGGCAGCCATTCCAGAATCGGGAAGATACCGAGATAAGAAAATGGCATTGTCACAGCAGCAATTAGGTCTAGGCATTACGGCAGTGAGTAGGGGCCTTAATTTATTGCTGACTAAGGAAAAGAAAGTCGATGCTATAAAATTTATAAGTGATGGGTGTCGTATACTGTGTGATCTCCACCTTCAAAATACTGAGACACGGAAAAAGTTCATAACTCCAAGTCTAGACAAATCTTTCCTGCAGCTCGTGCAGATTACCGAAAGAGATGAAACTTTGTTTGGAAACAAACTCTCAGAAAACATTAAAGCTTCGAAAGCTATTACCCAACAAAGCAATCAAATTAAAAAGAATTTTCCAGCTGCTCCAAGCCATCCACATCTCAGGCCTCCACCTGGACCAGCAACCAGAGAAACCGGCAGGGCCCTCCCCGTTTCCAATTGAACAGGGGGGGGGAGGGGCGTGGCGGAATGAAGAGGACCACCCAGCGATCGGCGATACCGCCACCTGCTCCGCCGCTCCCTTCGAGACCATATCAGAACAAAGTCCGCGGAGCGACACGACAGCAGCGCCCTTAACGCAGGTACATGCGGGAAAGCTCCAACATCATTCTAAATGCAGGCAAAAAATAACTGATAACTCTCTTGTTTTAAAATGGATTAAGCAGGGTATAGACATTCCATTTTAAGATACCTTTACCCAAAGTAATGTTACTTATACTTGTTTTTCGAACTAAAAAAAATATGACATACAATTGGCTATAAATAAACTTCTAGATCTAGGAGCTATATCGGTTTGCAATCCAGTTCCTGACCAATATATATCAAAGATATTTTTAGCACCAAAATCGAACGGTGAAAAGAGATTTATCTTAAATCTTAAATCTCTTAACCGCCATATTGCAAACTCCCATTTTAAAATGGAAGATCATAGGACCGTTACAAAATTAATTTTTAAAGATTGCTTTCTAGCCACGATAGATCTTAAAGAAGCTTATTTATTAGTCCCAGTCAATGAAAATTTCCGAAAGTATTTACGATTCAATTTTGAAGATCTTGATTCTAAATTAATTACTTATGAATTTAATGCAATGCCCTATGGCCTTTCTATAGCGCCCAGAATTTTCACAAAAAATATGAGAGTAGTCATCCAATACTTAAGAAATCAAGGATTTCAATCTGTTATTTTTCTGGACGATATTCTTTGTATAGGTAAGGATTACAATGATTGTTTTGATAATGTAAGAATGACTTTGCAAGTCCTTACATGTCTCGGATTTGTAATCAATTATACTAAAAGTTCATTACAACCTGAAATGGAATGTAAATACTTAGGTTTTAATTTCAATTCAAATAAATTAACAATTTCATTACCAGATGACAAACGTTCAAAGATAGCATATTTAGTTAAAAAGTTCTCTCTCCTACCCTCATGTACAATTAGAGAATTTTCACAACTCATAGGAATACTAATAGCAGCCTGCCCTGCCATAAAATACGGCTGGTTATATACCGTGCAATTTTTTTATTGACCCAAGCTCAAGGGGAAGGACATGTTAAGTGTTTAGAATAAAATGATAAGGAATTTTTTTTTTTTAATATTTTAATTTTTTAATAATTTTAATTTTTATATTTTATCGACAATCATTCGGATATAATACCCAAACAACACCAAAAATGAAAAAATAAAAGCAAAAAACAAATTAAATAAGTAAAACTATTAAAACAGCTGATCGCCGGCGCGGTAGGTGCTCGCGCGGTCACTAGGCCGCGACGCGACCTGTGTCGACCCCGCACAACCACACGCTCGCATGTGCCTTCTGACTACCGATCCATTTCTACAACTGAGACGAATCCCGTAAAAGTTCAAACGTTTGTTTATAAAATAAATTTTATAAAAACAAACCTGAATGTAAGTACTTACAAGCAGCTAACCTGGTGTTTAAGGTAAATAAACAGTGTATGTAAACTGTCCATCAATTTCGGCATTATTCTCAAAATCCATTTTTTTTTGTTATTTACTCTTGATGTGTTTAGAAGTTACGCACAGAAATCTGGGATGCATACAAGCAAGCGCCAGCGACGGACGCGAGTAGGTACATAAATCGTATCGTGCCGTGCCGCTCCGTTTCTTAGCAATTCTTCCGCTCAAATGGTACACCTACAGACTATTGTAACATTTAATAAATACATTTCGTCCTTTTTTACTATAAACTAATAGTACCTAGGCAGGCAGCTGCGATACTGAAATAAAATTACTGTTACGGATTATAATGCTCACAAGTTTATAATACATTTAAATAGCAAATTGGTGTTATAATAAAAGACTATTCAACGATTTGCATAAACGCTGAGCTTACCCTTCAATAGCTATGTGACACGTCGTCAGATACTTCTTTTTGAGTGTATTAAACATTACTATACTACGCTTATTATTATTTCATAAAATAACAAAAACCTGGATTCTTTAGTAGTAGTTTAAAAGTAAGATTTAAATAAAACCAAAGACATACAAAACGAATAATCTAGCATATCTAGCGCTCCCGCGCATAAATGCCTGCCGCCAGAATTGTTGTCTAAATTGACGGTCCACAAATACCTGATGAGTGTGATTGAGACTTGCGCTTGTGTGTCCAAAATTCCAATAAACTGACATGCTTAATAAATAATAAATTTGAACGGACTAAGATTTGGAACTTAGCAGCAAGTAACTTTCATAACAAAATTATTTGTTATGAAAGCCCAGAGCCCGTATATTACCCACGTAGCTGTTTGAGGGTGGGTCCAAAACTAGCTTCATCCTATTAAATAAAAAAGGGTGGGTCCAGAATTGGCACCATCCTTCCAAGGAATAATTTAAATAAGTTTAATTTAATTTGAATTCATCAACAAAAATAGGTACAGCATTTAAACACACTGTTTTTTTTTTAAACAAAACGCGATTAATTACTTAAATAATGTTTTATTTCAATAATGGTACGCACAAAAAAAATTATAAGTAAGATGCATTCATGTTCTCTTCTAAAAGTCATAGCGAAATTAAAACTTTCAATCGTTAATCATAATGCAGTGTAGGTGTACATTCTTTGCGTTTTGCCGGTGCGCCTGCCGAAAGGCGGCACGGGGCGGCGGCATGACTTTGTGTCAAAGTACCACAGTGATCAAAAATGACCGTTCTAATAAGGGTGCATACATACTTTTCGATGAACTGTGTAAATTCTGTAATTCAACTTTACTTACTAAAGTTCAATCTCGAAAATAAAATAATTTATTGAAAGACATTATTAGACACAAGCGGCCGCCCGCGGTTTTATCTGCGTCGTTTTCGTTCCCGTGCAAATATCGGGATAAAAAGTATTCTATGTTCTACTATCTCTGTGCCAAATTTAACTTTTGTTACTCTTTCACGCTAAAAGAAATCTTAGCGTGAAAAAGTAACAAACCTACAAACTGATATACTTTTGCATTTATAATATTAGTAGGATTTAAGCAAAAGTAATGGTACGGGTTTGTTTTTGTTGCTCAATTTGCAATTTGCAGACCATTATCCAAAGTCGGACTAGAGACAAAGAATACTTTCCCCCATTGAAACAGAACCACGTGGACACCACTGGATGGAATGGTAGCCACTGGATGAAATATCTAATAATAATAATTTTCGTTTAAAAAAACATGTGAGTATATCGCAATGCTACCTGCATTTAGTAAATTTTTGATAGTTGTTTTATTTACTTTTCTTAGGTACCTATTTTACTTATCACTATCCGGCTATCCGCCCTAGAGAATCATAGTTAAAGAAGAATACGATACTAGTAGAAGAACTAAAACTCTGCCCCTAAAAGTTAATTTCTATTCGTAGTAAGCAATTATTTTTTACTGATAAAAAAAAATACTTTGTTGATTTGATATTTATTCAATTCGATATGAGTTGAATGAACAGTGTGGGCCAAAACTTAAGATGTACTTAGTGTGAACTAGGCCTAAAGCACAGAATAAAAATAATTATATCGCGCTCTGATTTTATTTATTCAGTTTGCATTTGCATGTTACTCTTGCTTGTCGCGCGCGTTTGCAAACATAAACATGCCTCGTCGGTATACCAACCAGGAGTACCTGGAGATGGTCATTTGTTATCGGGAAAGCAATGAAGTGCTTAGAGCTGCGGTGTACCTCTATCATGAAAGGTTTGGTTTGGTGTACGAGTCGAGCATCGCACAATTTTGAGAGCTGTTTCATTATTTCGTGTTTTCACTACTGATTTCAAGATAACCTAAGAATTCTAAAATGATAACGTTATTCAGGGAAAAAAAGTCATGATTTAGTTATTATTGCATTAGTTCGTCATTCCAAAGCCTGTTATGTGTGATGGAAAGTTATCACCTTTCTAGTGTTATTAATGAAAGTGTTGAAGGAGACTCGTTCGACATTAAGTATGTAAGTATTTAAACTGAACCTACACAGTTTAGATTTTAAATTGGTATTGCTATTTTATCTCGAAAGTCGTTTGTAATTATTAAATTTTTTGCTGATGTTGGTTTAAGATAAAACGCAACTTTCCCGTGTAAGTAACAGTAGATAGGCAGTGAGATCGTTAAGTTAGAAGTTGCAAACAGTGGTTTTGTTTGACTATTTGGGTTACGTTTTAATAAGTATCCGAAAAATCAACGATTACATTGTTTTGACAAAATAAAAAATTGGTAATAACTTTCCGAGAAAATAACAGTAGGTAGTACGGTTGGTACTGTGAAGTGACCGCTTGGACGACCAAGTGTGACCGTAATCGTAAGTTTGTTTTATCAACAGACGTTTATTTATTCATTAACTCGTTTGAAAAATTCTTTCATTTTGCTTGTCTCGTCTCAGTTGTGGTAATGGAATCAGAGGGCATAGGAGAGCGTGTGGTTGTGCGAGGTCAACACAGGTCGCGCCGTGAGCTAATGACCGCGCGCGCACCTACCGCGTTGGCGATCAGCTGTTTTAGTATTTTTACTTATTTAATTTATTTTTGCTTTTATTTTTTTATTTTTGCCTTTGTTTGGGTTTTATATCCGAATGATTGACGATAAGTTATAAAAACAAAAATTATTAAAAATTTAAGTAGTTATTTTTAAAAAATAAAATTCCTTATTCATTTTATTCTTAACACTTAACATGACCTTCCCCTTAAGCTTGGGTCAATAAAAAAATTGCACGGTATATACAAAAATCTTAGAACGACAAAAATATCTGATGTTGAATAGAAATAATCACAATTACGATGCTAAGGTTGTTCTACCGTCGTGTATTTTAGAAGATTTAAAATGGTGGAACAATAATATCCACAAAAATCACAACGATTTAAACTCAAAAGAGTATTATGCTCTACTTAGAGCTATTTACGGATGCCTCAAAGACCGGCTGGGGTGCTTCTTGTAAAAATGGTCGTGTACATGGGCTTGGACAGAGAACGAGCAATTATTCGATATAAATTATCTGGAACTTTTAGCAGTATTCTTCGCATTAAAAACGTTAGCCAATAATATGTCTATTTGTGCAATTTTATTAAGAATCGACAACACTACTGCTTTGAGTTATGTTAATCGTATGGGAGGCATACAATTTCCTCATTTAAATGACTTAGCCCGAAAAATTTGGAAATGGTGTGAGCTCCGCAATAACAGGTTGTTTGGATCTTACATCAATACCAAAGATAATAAAGATGCTGATTTTGAAATTGTCATTCAAAGCTTTCAATGAAATTAGTAATAAATTCGGACCACCTGATATTGACCTGTTCGCATCTCGAACAAACGCAAAATGCGACTTGTATGTTTCTTGGTCACCAGACCCGAACGCCTTATGTGTCGATGCCTTTACTATTCCATGGAGTAACACATATTTTTATGCATTTCCACCTTTTGCCCTTATTCTAAAATGTCTACATAAGATTGTCCAAGAAAAAGCCTGCGGGATTTTTGTTTACCCTCAATGGCCCTCACAGCCTTGGTATCCTTTACTAAAACAACTAATTATTTCTGATGTAATTTACTTCAAACCCAGTGACGATGTTCTCCAATCCTGTTTCAGGAATCACACCGACTTCAAGAACATCTTACGCTGGCTGTAGCGATACTCTCAAGCAAGCGTTCATGAATCGTGGTATTCCATCAGAAGCAATGGACCTGATGCTCTCATCGCTCTCTGTCAATACTAAAAAACAATATATGATGTTACAAATTGTTGTGGCTGTTTTGTATGGATAACCAGTTAGACTTTTATAAAGGTACGGTAGCTCAAGTAATATCCTTCTTAACACGTGAAATTAAAACAGGAGCTAGCTATGGCACGCTCAATTCTCACCGATCAGCTTTGTCATTACTTTTAGGAAACAATATTGGTGCTGATGAATCCATAAAGCGTCTCCTCAAAGGAGTTTATAAATTAAAACCCTTGAAACCAAAATACCATCATACTTGGGACCCACAGCTAGTCCTCAATTTTGTTACTCATTGATATCCAAATAAACAAATTAGTTTTGATAAACTATCCAAAAAATTAGTCGTATTATTAGCGCTTTGCACAGCACAGCGTGTTCAAACCATATCTCTAGTAAAATTAGATAATATTCAAGTAATTTCAAATGGAATTACAATAACTATTACGGATATTATTAAAACATCGGGCCCAGGAAGGGAACAGCCACTTCTGTTTTTACCTTTTTTTGTTGAAAACCTACCTATCTGCCCCGCAACAGCATTATTAGATTATATCGATTACACTCAAAATATGAGAGAAGTCAATAGTACATGCTTATTATTAACAATCAAAACACCTCATCGACCCGTTTCATCCCAAACAATCTGCAGATGGATAAAATCCGTATTGGCAGAGAGCGGTGTAGACACATCAGTGTATTCAGCACATAGCACACGACATGCGTCTACGCCCACGGCTAGTTTGGCAGGTGTAGGTGTAGGCATAGCAAACGGCAGGATGGACTGACGGTAATACTTTTGCCCGATTCTATAAACTTAATGTGATTACAAATAATGATTTTGCTCAATCAGTTTGTTTACGTTCCTAATTTCAGTATAATTACTTAGTAAAAAATAATGTAAAATAAATAAGATCCATAAAAGTATATCTATGTGATTAAAAAGGTTAATAAATAAAACAATAATTATAATCTCATTTTTTTATTTCCTTAAAAAATTAATATGGCGATAATACTTACCGCACTCACAGACTGTCTGAATCTCTGTCAGTCTCTTACCTATGAATACCAGCAGGGGCCTTGCAACAAAGGTATTCTCTCTGAAGATCTACGTGGTGAATAATATCTGAAGAATGAAGCGACTCATATAATAATGATCGAACTTCACTTTGAAGTTCCTTTGATCACATATAAATATGCAATGAGTAACTTTCACAAAGACAACAAGTTGTGATTTATAACATTAAGTTATTGCCTGTTACGAAACGTAAAACGTCAGATGTCATGTCATTCGCTGTCAATGTCAAAGCCACTCAAAACAATAACACTGGTAGTTGTTATTGTGAAAATATTGAAAACAACAAAATATACGGAATGAACGCTAAACTTCGGTAAATACGTGTAAAGAATGATTCTGCAATGAAATAGCTCGGTGCGCAAGGAACCTACGGTTAGTAACACTAAAATCAGTGCCACAAAAGAATGGTAAACAAAACACTATCGTGTCTGGGGTGACGGTGTATCCCGTGGTCTGTTCTTGGCGTCGTTCATGGTGAATTCAACACAGGGCCTGAGCCCAGTCCTGCGAATAGACCACCAGACACACCCTCACTCCAGTCTCGAGAGTGAAAATACCACGGTTGCGTATTATACACGCAACATACCCCCCTCACAAGAGCGAAGACGGGCGTGTGAAACAAAGGCCTATTCGCTGAAACAAGACAAAAAGTTAACAATGTACAACAACAACCAAACAACAACACCAACAGCATACCCCATTTTAATGATCCTAGTGGCTGTCGATCACTAGCGACCCAAGTTTGTTTTGTTTGTTTTGAAAATTCTTTATTTCATAAATTGTATAACAATGTATAACGATAAAAACGAACATACAAATGCACTGGGTTACAATTACTTTTGCAGGCTGTAGACGCCTTTATAAGCTGTTAAGATGTTGACTTATGCTATTTAAATTATTACATTAAAACATTGAATCGGATATAAACAATCAATCAAGTTTATTGCGAAACAATCGTATTCGATTCGCTTTATTCATAAACAGAGGGTAAGATTATTGCTTAACATTAGAATACGCTGGCACAACCAGCGTACAGTGAGTGGCGAGAGCTACCACAACCCCCTCGCCCGTACTAAATATGGGCGACAGAGGGGAAACTGCGCGGTCGCCGAGTGTCGCTGATTTGGATATGTGCATCCATGTGACATGCGCGTGCTCACTGCAGGCCGTCGTCGTCGTGGAATGCAGGACCGGTTGGAGGGAACAATACTTAGTGATGGGGCAAACGATGTGTGCCGTATTTGTCGATATTTTTAGTGTCAGCTTTTAGAGTTTTACAAATATTGGATATAAAAGGATTGGAATTGTGTTTATTTTTGTTGTAAAATTTACGTGTTAGTTTAAGTATGAATGAGATTAGTGTAGGATAAGGTATATTTTTATGTCAATCAATCAATCAATCAAAATTATTTATTTGCAAAATATGGGTACAATCATTAGGTCTGACAAGGTATTAGAACGCCACATTTAACCTTTCACGGTATGCAAATGTATTGTAAAATGGAAGACAAACATTAAATCAAATCAGTTAAATTAATCAATTAGCATTAATAAAATTAAAATAATAAAAATAATAATTAATGTCCAAACATGTCTCTAAATAAAATTTACAAAAATTATTAAACATTGATTACAATAAAATTTAAATATTAGGAAAAACGTCACAGTAAAATGTGGTCACTGTCGGTCAATATGTTTGTCATTTAATAATTCATTGATTGTATAATAGGATTTTTCAATTAAAAATTTTTTTAGTCTATTTTTAAACGACATATAAGATTTGGCTTCTTTTACATTTTTCGGAAGATTGTTGTAAATGGTAACCTGCATAACAAACACATTTTTGCCGAATAAATTTGTTCTACATGTAAATCTTTTAAGTTTGTTTTAAAAGGAGTATTGTAAGAAATTTTAAGAACTTTATTTTGGATGACTTGCAATATTTGGTAGTTTGTTAAGCATGTATTGCTCCATACTGGACAAGCATACGTAATGCAAGGTCTGACAAGCGCTGAGTACAGTCTAAGTTTAGTAGCGGAACTGATTTTACTTTTGCGGTTTAATATGGGACTTAAGGCCCCAAGTGCTTGAGCTCCTTTGACGCGCATTTGAGCTATATGTTTGGACCAGTTTAATTTGTTGTCCATAATAACGCCTAAATATTTCACAGAGCTATTCCATGGTATGTGGTGTCCGCTTAATCTGAGAGTCTTTTTGGGTACGGTACAATGTCGGGTGAAAATAATGGCTTCAGTTTTTTTCTCGTTAAGTTTGAGCTTCCATTTAGTAAAATAGCTATGTAAAAGCTCAACGGAAAACTGTAAGCGACCCACAACAAGGTCCTGATCTCTGGATGAAATATAAGATGCCGTGTCCTCCGCAAAACAGGCAAGATGGGTACGAGGTTGGATAGGTATATCATTCAGGTATAGTAGGAATAAGTACGGGCCCAAAATGGAACCTTGAGGGACACCGGCTGGCACCGTCTTTACGCAAGATCTGACATTATTTATGTGGACCGTGAATTTGCGGTTTGTTAAGTAAGATTGTAAAAGCTTAACAATGGAACTTGGTAAGCCAAGTTTCACGAGCTTATGAAGAAGGCCCGCATGCCAGACGGTGTCAAATGCCTTCTCGATATCTAAAAGGAACATACCAGTCGATTCGTTTAGATTGAGGTGGTGAGAAATATGTTCGGTTACCCTAGCAAGTTGTTGAACAGTAGAATGAGCTGGACGAAACCCAAATTGTTCATTGGTGAGAAAGGCTTTGGACATGTTATACAGCCGCATGTAAATTAATTTTTCGAACAGTTTACTCAGGGATGAAAGTAAACTAATAGGGCGATAATTTGAAGGTAGCTGTGGATCTTTGCCAGGCTTTCTCAATGCAATAACTTTAGCCGTTTTCCACGCTGAAGGGAAATAACCTAGATACAAGCAAGCGTTAAAGATTTTGGTGAGATAGACTACAGCCTTTTGGGACAGATTTTTTAGTAAACAGTTATGAATGCCGTCGTCTCCTGCAGATTTACGGGTTTTAAGAGCGTTAAGAGTCTCACGGATCTCAGCCGGCCGAATAGGGTGCTGTATATTCGTAATGTCGGAGTCGTTGATCTTAGATAAAGATGCTTGAATCTCAGAATCAGAAACATCGCTGGACCAATTAAGAGTGAGGCTCATGTTCTCATGAAAGGATGAGGCTAGAGTATCACACTGCTGTGTAGTATCTGTGGTCAGGGAGCCGTCAGAGCGCTTAAGTGGAGGTATTGTACTAGGTTTTGACTTTAGAGAGCTGGTCAACTTCCAGATATCAGAACTAGGATTATCGACGCTTGCCAACCTTTTATTCCATAAGTGGTTTGAATATTCTCTAGTGCGAGTTTTGATTATTTCACAAAGATTGTTAATATTACGCCGTATAAACATTTTATGGCATCCGCTAGGTAGTCCGTGATCAATTTTGCGGAGCTTGTTCTTATATTGGATTAGCTTTTTTATTGAGTAAGGAAGACGGGTTATATTGTCAGCAGCTGTACCCAGAGGAACTGCAGAATCTCTTGCCTTGTAGATATTACGGTGAAGGTCGTTCACAGCAAGATCTATGTCATTGATGGATTTGAATGCTAGCGAAGTTAGGAAAATATTTTCATCTAAGATATTGCGATAAGTTTTCCAGTTAGCATGCTGATACAGGAATTGTTTTTCATTAGTAATGCGATCAAATAAACCGTCTAAAGTAAAATATAAAGGATAGTGGTTAGATGACAACACTATTTGGGCTTCTGGATCACTTATGTTGTGAATATTGGAGCATAAAACTAAGTTTGGATTAGTTGGTTTTTTATTGGATGAGTAATTAACCTGTGTTGGGATAGTAGAAGCGTGAATGGTATAATCATGGTTTAACATGTGACGGAAAAGTGTTCTCCCTCGCGTATTGGTATAGCTGCTATGCCAACAGCTGTGATTAGCATTAAGGTCACCAGCAATGAGAACCCGGGGAGCGCACTTGAGCAATAAGTCTAGGTCGGATTGAAGAAGAGGCATGTTTGGGGATTGGTAGGCAATAACAACATGTTCGATCCCTGACAGATAAATACGTATACCTATAGCTGCAATGTTAGTAGTGTTCGGTAGGTGTAATATCATATGCTTAATTTCTTTTTTAACCAGCAAAGCAACTCCCTGGCCCTTACTGTTAATATGTTTGTCTTGGCGGTAGCAATGAAAGCCAGGCGTAGTTAGAGTAATAGTGTTAGTTAATCGGGTTTCACATAAGGCAATAATATCGACGTCACGCGTCGCAAAATCAAGAAATTCACGAATCTTACCTCGAACACCGTCTGCATTACAGGATAATAGGCTTAGTTTTCTGAACTTAGACATACTGACCAAGGCGACTGAGTACGAGCATGACTTTCTCAATCGGAGAAGTACAGGACATGAACTGTGTTTTTAAACTTTTTATTGCTGATAGTATATCAAGCATTTCTTTAATAGCCGGGTCTTCGTTCGTAGGGAAATCAGCATTCAAAGGTAGGTTCATACTTTGCGTTTTTTCAGTAGCAGCGGCGGAAGCAGTCCCTGAAGCATAAGATTTTGAAAAAGCGTTTTGAGTAAGCGTTGGAAAAGCAGGTTTGTTGGGCATTATGGCTGAAGAAGATGGCTTACGATCAGCGTTTTTTTTGAGTTGCAGTCGTTCTAGGTAAGCGATTCTTGCGCTGCATTAGCTATAGTTGGCTGGATGGTCCTGTCCGCAGTTACAGCATCGCGGTGGCTCCTTTCGATCCTTTTTAGGACACTCAGCTGTCGAATGAGGTTCGGTGCACTTTACGCAACGTGCTGGCATATTGCAATTTTTGGACGAGTGACCAAAACTTTGGCATCTAAAACATTGAGTGCCCATTGAGGAGTGAGGTTTATACTTCTGCAATGTTACAACGCAGTTAAGCAAGTATTTGATCCTGCGGAATTTCAAGATGTCGACTCCTGCTGGAAGTTGAATGAGGAATGGAGGGTATGCTTGCACAAAGCCTTTCTGAGATTTCAATTTTGTTACCTTAACTTCTTTGAAGCCAAGTCTGCCAAGTTCACTAGGTAGCTCGTCTTCAAGACCCGCTGGTAATCCTCTCAAAACTACCTTGGGTGTCTTTTCATCCCTGCGAGTATAGGTAAGGAATGAGATCCCTTCCTTGCGAAGACCATCTTTAACTGCTTGGTGTGCTTGGGGGCTATAACATATTATGGCGACTCTGTTCGCGTTCCGATACTGCAGGTGATATTGATTGCAAAAGCGGCTGATGATGGTACGAGTGGGTCCATTCAGTTTTTATTTCCAAAAGTATCGGTGGAATATGTCCTGATTTTTTAGGGGCAACAATTGCATCTTGTAGGTTTTTGCTTTCTGCGGATGTGTCCACCGGAAGGTCTTCAAATTGATTTTGGGTCCGGATGCCGCGTGAAGCGTCATAGTGTGTAGACTCCTTGTTGCGAGAAGCGTAACGCTTAGGGGCACGCCATTCTTCGGCAGTATCGTCCGCAGGTCTTTTGGAGTTCAAACTGCCGCTTGACGAAGATCTTACTAGATATTTATCCATAACAACGTCTTTCCAACTATCGACCTCTTAACAATATGATGATGTCGCATCACTAAAGTTTTACTAATACTATCGTATACCGATAACAAACAAAGCGCACGAGCTCGCGGGACGGGCGCCGAGCGCGGAACCCAAGTGGAATGTTCTCTGAATTCTCTACAAATATTCTTGTCTCCAAAGACTTTATAGCTATCACTTCTATTAAATGTTTTTTATTTATTTAAATCCTATTAAAATAAAGAGATAAAACCTTAAAAATATTTCTTAAATTTCTAAGCATGCATCTAACATCCTACTTAAGTGAGGATAATACCCTAAATCCTTAGTGTGTTTAAACATATTCTATTCTGTAAGTGAACACCATAGTGCACTTATTCTAAACACGATGTTAATAAACATCATTAAACTCTTATAAAGAGTGTTGGAATTAAATTCTCTATTTCTTACAGTTTGTTGATTCACAATACTGTTTTAGAATACATAACGTGAGAAACGTAGTTAACTCATTACGAGTGTTGAAGAGTTTATATACTACTACTGTACTAATCCTAACTAATAAGTGTGGAGCGAGATACGGACAAACTAACATTACATCTATCTAACATACCAAAGTTCCTAAAATTTATGATTTTGTAATTTTTGCATTTTTCAATGCGATTTTTATACTTATGGTATAAAAATCGCATTGAAAAATTTAGATGCTCTAGATGATAGAGCATTGGACCGGATTTCCAAAGGTCGCGGGTTCGATTCCCGTCTGAGATTTCACTTGTGGCCGAGTTAATTTTTTCCAATATTTTTCTATTTAAAATTTTCCTAAAATTTGTCGACTAATAATTTAGAAATATGCACACTCACTTTCACTCACTCTTCTTTCACACCCTAGTCAGCTTGTTCTCATCCCCCATCTCACTGCCCAGCTTATTTTAATATCCTAGCTTATCTATACCTGATTCATAACTAAGGGCAGACATGTATGATGTCCTTAATGTGAGTTAAACCTAACTTTTTGCCATTTAAGGCGCGTAAGCGATAAACAAGAGGGCTCACTCTCTCTTCCACTACGCATTTAATATTTCTAGGGGCTAGTTTACTAGCGAAGTCGTCACTTGCTTTGGATAAAACGTAGTCCCAAACAATTTGGCCTACCTTGAGACCTAAATTTCTTTTTCTCTTATCATAAATTCTTTTGCCTTTTTCATAGGCTACCCCTAACTTTTCTTTGACTTTATTAAAAATAGTAGTATATTTTTTCTTGAACATCTGTAGACCCAAGTCTATAGTGTTCGGTGTCCAGGATAATTTCTCTACCGTGAATGAGAAAGTACGGAGTGAAGCTAGTGGCCTCATGTACGCATGTGTTGTTCATGGCGGACTGGATATGTGGCAAGTGCACGTCCCACTCTTTGTGACTACCCTTAACACTTTCGCGGACAGTGAACGAGACACAATAGAATTTTTATTGTTATGACTGCTATAGCCGTTCAGTGTCCGGGAAAGGGTTAAGGAAGGACGAGATGGCGTCACCAAGGACTCTGTTAACTCGTTCGACAGGGTTCACTTGAGGGGTGTACACAGTGGTGTAAAATAGGTTGGGTACCTTGTACCTATCAATTAGGTCCCTAAACTCTCTAGACGTGAACACCGTGCCATTGTCACATATCACAGTCCGAGGTACACCGTGCACCAGGAGAACATTCTCTTCTAATTTCTGTATGATTGCCGAGGCGGTTGCCTTTCTTATGGGGAAAAGGAATACATATAATACATATAAGTCTACTCGTGCGTCTGGTACGACATGTAAGTGTCCCTTTCTGTGTTTAATTTGAAACTGGAATTGCATCAGCCGTATTGCCCACCTAGCTAATCTGCCACTCGGCGACTTAAGGCTTAGTATCCACTGCAGTGATGCGTGATCCGTGATGATAGTGAAAGGGTGGCCTTCTACGTAACACCTAAACTTTTCTACGCAGTATAGAGCGGCTAAGCATTCCTTTTCGGTCACAGAATAGTTCTTCTCTGCTCCGGTCAGACTTCTGGAAGCGTAGGCTATGACCTTTTCTGTGCCGTCAATTTCCTGCGTTAGCAGGAACCCTTATCACTAGCGTCACATTGGATGCAAAATTCTTTACTAAAGTCGGGACAAGAAAGCACTGGTGACGTAATGAGACATCCTTTGAGTTTCTCAAAAGCTTCCTGAGCATCGCCGTTCCACTCAAACTTCTTCAGCTTTTTACTCGTTAGACGATTCAAAGGAGCTGCTATTGTCGAGAAGTTTGGGATGAAACGGCGGTACCACCCTACCATTCCAAGGAAACTTTTGACTTCTTTTGTCGACTTAGGAGTTGATAAACTAACAATAGCTTTCGTCTTTTCTGGATTGGCCCTTAGACCGTCTCGGTCCACCTTGTATTCGAGATAATCAAGTTCATTACTACAAAAATGAGACTTTTCAATATTTACTGTTAATTTAGCCTCTTCTAATTTCTTATATACGCGGTCCAGTAGTTCCAGGTGTTGAGCGAAATCACCCCTATTTACCACGACTATGTCATCTAAATAAGTAAAAACTGATAGGGTCAAATCAGAGTTCTGAAATTCAGCGGTGAACAGTCGGTCCATCAATCTTTGTAAAGTTTGAGCCGCTGTACTTAAACCAAAACACATTCTCTTAAATTGGAACAGTCCTCGACCAGGTACACTAAAAGCTGCCTTCTCTTCCGAAGACTCATCCAGCTCTACCTGCCAGTAAGCAGATTTTAAGTCTATAAATGTCATATACTTAGCTCCTCGCAGACTATTGAGAATGAAATCTATATTAGGTAAAGGATAACTATCAAACTTAGTAACCGAGTTCAATTTTCTACTGTCGAGGCAGACTCTAGGTTCTTCTCCATTGGCCTTCTTTACAATAACCAACGGGCTATTCCATGAGGAGTTAGAAGGCTCTATTACACCCATTTTCAGCATGTGATCAACTTCTTTATGTACAACCTCGCAGATGACAACTGGTGACATTTCTGCCTCACCGGTGGATGGTCTCCTGTGTTGATCACATGTTGAACAAGACCTGTCTTTTCTAAAGTGTCACCTAATGTAAATTTTTTAAAACTCTCTATTCTCAAATTAAGCTGTTTTAACTGTTGAGCCGTTAAGTCTGCACTAGTTTGAAGAGTACCTGATTCTACAAAATTCTGATTAGTTAAACTATTTACTTCAATTAATTTTAAAATTTCTGTTCCAATATTAAAATTTTTCCAAAATTCTATACCAAAAATAATAGGTGTTTTAACTTCTTCTATTACTAAAAATTTTATTCTATGAGTTAAGTTGTTGTATTCTACAAGCAAGCGTGCATAACAAACAGCTGTGCTTTGCGAACCGTTTGCCGTGATTATTGTGGGTGCTGGTTCATAGGTATCGAGCACAGCCCCATACACGGCTAGGGTACGAAAAGCAGAGCCATTGATTACACTACACATTGCACCAGAGTCCCAGAGACCCCTACATTCTCTACCGAGGATCGACACAGTCAAGTATGGTCTGGCATCACCAGGCATGGGGTTGAAATACGCTTAGTGTATTTATTGCCTCTGGTTCCACCTGAACATCCCTGACTCTGCCTTCCCTAGTTTCTGAAAATTTAACTTTCTTATTTATTTATTTATTTATATATTTTGTACACACACAACATTACAGAAAAAACAATTATAAATAATTATTGTACAGGGGCACGGCTTATTTCACATTGAAATTTCTTCCAGCCGGCCCGTGAAAGTAAAGGACATTGAGAAGGGCAGACAGTGTGTAATATTTATTTAAATAATATAACAAAATTATCAATAAATACACAATACTTATATATAATATATACAAAATAAACCTATAAATACATATAATACTATAAAATAATTCATATAATGCGAAGAGAAAGACAGAAAGGGATCAGTGCTAAGGACAAGAGGACAGATAAAACTCTTTCAGACGTTTTTTGAAAAGAGATATCGTGCGACAATCTCGTATCTCAGCCGGCAACGAATTCCAGAGACGGACAGCATGTACGGAGAAGGAATAGGAAGCGAAATCAGAGTGATGGGAAGGGAACTTCAGGAGGGATTTGGTATGGGACCGACACGGAGAATCAGGTGAATGAGAAAAGGAGAAACGGTCACGGAGGTAAGAAGGATAAGAAGGATTATAAAGGATGTTGAAGAGGAGACAAAGTATTCTGAGATTCCTGCGCAGGCGTATTGGGAGCCACTTGAGATCCTTCCGAAAGTTAGAAACGTGGTCATACTTTCGAAGACCGAAAATGAAGCGAATGGCAAAGTTTTGGAGGCGCTCAAGTTTGTTTAGAAGTTGCTCGGTGGCGTCTAAGTAGCAAACATCGGCGTAGTCAAGAAGAGGTACAATGAGTGACTGTGCCTTCTTATTCTGATTTCTAAAAATTTTACTATTACGTTTTTTATTTGGACCGCTGCTCTGGCTCTGGGTTAAGTTTCTCCGGGTCGTGAGGCTTCCCCGCAGTTTAGGGCGTGCTCTACAGGAGTCGCATTGAGGTCGCGTCACCCCAACTTTCCCACAGCCATAGCTTCGCCCTCTAAAAGTTGCGAGACACCCCTAAATAGTTCGTTAATAGAGACGTTCTTAGCTATCCTAAGCTCTTGTAATCTCTCTAGGAAAACATGCAGAGTTATCTTACTGTCCCTACCAGAGAACCTAATATTCCACTTAGAGACGTTACGAGTTGGGTCGATAGTGATCTGCAGCTCACCTGTTTGTATGGCTGTTGCTGCTGCTGTGTGACCAGCCGGAACCGACGACTACGGACGCGGCTCATCACTACTGGGCACGCTGCTATCCTCAGCGAAGCAAACTCCCATCTCTCCTGTCACATCAACATTCAAAAGTTTAAATGTAAATATCACATTCTTTTATTAATGAGGAAATATTTTCCGAAACTTTGTCATCCTTAGGTGTGAGGCGACACAATCTAAGTTTGACATGTGTTAGTCGAGAAATAATTCTATCTCGACAAGAAGGGGTCAACGGCTCAGCAGTTGTTAACTGTACAAGTTCGCTGATTTTATTCTCACAGATTTCTAATTCTGATTCCAGCCTTAAATCTGCAGGATTAATAGTCACTGCAAGACGACCAGTTCTTGTTAATGAGGAGAGCTTAGCTCGCATCTCATCCACTTTTTTCAAATTCTTATGACCTCTGACTAAGAGTTCATATTTTAATTCATCACTCAACAAGTGAAAAAAATTCATTTTCACTGAAGCCATTTCTAACAATGAAAGATTCTCAAACAAAAAAAAACAAAGATAAGCGAACACTAACCTCGATATCCGAGATACCAAATGATGAACAACGACGGACGGAGTCACCCTCCAACAATGTGTCTCATCACCGGGCTTCACGTTGGGTACGCCAATTATGTTACGCACTTGGGGACAGCTGTGTTTATTCAACACCTACTGCCACCAAGATCGGTCTACTCAGCTAGATCAGATGGGCACGAGACTCATGGGAGTGTGCGTGGGTTCTACCTTGATGGCTGTTACACTCGGAAAGAAAATATTGAGATTAGTTCACTAAAAGGTTCTAATTCTTACTTCTAAAGAGGGCGCCACCAACACAGGAGTGTTGGAATAAATCAAACAAAGTGATACATTTCTCACAAAAATTCTATGTATATTGATGTTAAACCACTGTCATTATTTAAAATTACAAACAATTATTTCTAAACATTATTAGCAGAAAACATGGGCACTGTTAATAAAACTCATTAAAAGTTAAAGAATAAAAGTTACATGTGGGTACTCAAAAACACATGGTAAATTATTTGGTCATGACCTGGGGAAACAAGAATCAGTGGAAGCGTCCTTCCATGAATTTATTCTGAAGCTAAATATAAAATCTTAAGTTACTTCTATATTAAAATTACATTGATACAACCGTTTTACATGTCGATGAAATTCACAAACAAAAAGTACACAAAAACATACGGAGTTCGTTGTTAGCTTACGCAGCCATCCTCCAAGGTGTTGGTGTACTCACTCTCCCATGCATCAGAGGAGAACACTTCTACATTCCGTGGCCTGAGACGAGACACACTGCTTCTGAGTGTGTACTTTTTGTTTGAGAATTTTATCAACATGTAAAACGGTTTATTAATGTAATTTTAATATAGAAGTAACTTAAGATCTTATATTTAGCTTTAGAATAGATTCATGGAAGGACGCTTCCACTGATTCTTGTTTCCCCATGTCATGACCAAATAATTTACCATGTGTTTTTGAGTACCCACATGTAACTTTTATTCTTTAACTTTTAATGAGTTTTATTAATAGTGCCCATGTTTTCTGCTAATAATGTTAAGAAAGAATTGTTTGTAATTTTAAATAATGACAGTGGTTTAACATCAATATACATAGAATTTTTGTCAGAAATGTATCACTTTGTTTGATTTATTCCAACACTCCTGTGTTGTTGGCGCCCTCTTTAGAAGTAAGAATTAGAACAACTAATCTCAATATTTTATTTCCGAGTGTAACAGCCATCAAGGTAGAACCCACGCACACTCCCATGAGTCTCGTGCCCATCTGAGCTAGCTGAGCAGACCGCATCTTGGAGGCAGTGGGTGTTGAATAAACACGGCTGTCCCCAAGTGCGTAACAACCTATAAGAGCGCTTAGCTCTTTTATCCGTGGCTTGAATAGCGGCTTGGTTAGGAAGTCGGCTAGTTGGTTCGCTGCCTCCACTTTCAAGATATTAAGGTTTCCTGAAGTCACACATTCGCGCACCTAAAATGTCGTATCTGAAAATGTTTTGTCCTTTGATGGGTTTCGTACGGTGGATCATGGGCCAAACGTATCGCAGACTCACTGTCGAGATGAAGTTCTGTATGGACGTTTCTAGTTACCATAAATTCCAGGATTCTCTTTAGCCATATGACTTCTTCACCGTATGAAGTATGGTATGGCAAAAAACCAAGAATAAAACACTTGCGTGTGATTGGAACTACATGCTTCCCTCACCTTCCAAAAGAGAAACGGAAGAAGTTGGACAAAAAAGCTCAGAAGGGAATCTTAATCGGATATGACGGCGACGAAAGTAGGTGAGAATTGGTGTTTCCAGATCAGATAAGATCTGGAAACACGCAATTTTCCCCTTAAATAGTGGACGCTTATTCTGTAATAAATTATGTATCACCATTCATTCAATCATAAGTTCAAAGTTCCTTACTGCCTCATTTTGTTATAAAGATGTTACAAAACATTGGACACAAACATAACCCTGCAAGGACGTACTATCACATGGTCTTTTAATAATCTAAGTATATTATTTAATTAGTTTAAGTTCAAATTATGTGGAACACTTGTCTGATCTTTCTACTTGTGTTTAATGGTGATATCAACGAGAAATAAAACAAATAGATTTTTTATATAATACATTTATTGTTAAGTACAAAAAGCATCATTAATCTATATTCGATAAAATACAATTTTCTCTACACCACTTATTTAAACAGAATACATTTTTTAAAGCACATATGTTGTTATGATGGACACAACTTATAATATCTGATGGAGTTGAATATTTGTCATACAATGTTACTAAACTAGGACAATCCTTATCTTCTAAATGATGTACGTTGTTGTTATTAAATATACTTTTAATCGATAAAACTTTTTCATAACCTTTAGTTAAAATACATTTATTGATTAGAAAATCACCTATATTTTTTTTATAATTCCAGTAAGGCACAAAGCCCTCATTCCAATAAATTCCTCTATTTTTTTCTATCCACACTACTTGTAACCGTTCTTTTTTTGACAATTCATAAAATGGGTATGGCGGCTTTATTAATAATAAAAAGATACGACTTTTCCATAGAATTGCTATTTCTTTTGGAATAAACTCGTTTAGTTCGTTCTTAAATCCTTGCACATCTACAATCACATTCATGATAATTTTCTTACGATATTGCTGAGAGGTGTGTATTCGAAAAGGCGATCATTTATTATCAGACAAAAAGCTGCTGTATTTTCTGGTATCTCCTCCGAACATTCAATTTCAATCCGAACATCAATAGGTCCAGTTTTGATTGAATCGTTTTGTCTTGAGCAGTCAATTACGAACAACGGAGCCTTTGCCTTAAATTGTATCAAATCAAGCAACGGGTCCACAGCAGTGTTGTAATACGACTGACGAAAGTTAGCATACATTTCATATAATATACTGTATTTACCCTCATCAAATTTCAGATTAAGTGAGTCATATGGAAAATATTGTGAATTTAAAAACAGCTTTAGGTTAGAAACTTTACAATGATCAAACAATGATGAACTTTTAGCTTTATTCGATTTTCTATTAGTTTGCAAACCAATGATTACAAATCTCGGTTTTTCTAACTGTGAAGCAGTTTTGACTGACCATGAATGCTTAGTAGTTTTTGGTAATAATGGGTATTCATACAGATCCCAATTTCTAAACGCTAACTGTATAGGATGATCTTTTTCCAAATGTTTGAGCAATAACAATTTATCGCGGTCAGCATCTTTTATATGAGAAACACGCCACTGAAGTTTTTGAATTTCTATTTCTATATTATCACTGTTTTCCAAAATGACACAATCAATTGCAGAGCTGCTTCTATGTATTATAAGTTCATGTCTACAATTAAAAATTACTTTGTTATAGTCTTCGGCAAATCCCAATATTTTGTTTAATGGAATAATGGCGCTAAAATGACCATCTTTCAGTCTAGTACCGTTTATATTCCATCCCCAAACTGCTGCTGCTTTATTTTCTCCTTCATTCAGAGAGATAAATGATTTAATTGTTGTAGTAATTCCTGCATTTTTTATGCGATCAATTTCAACACCATTTAATTCATACCGAATATCTTGAAATAAATATAGGAGTGGGTTGTTGATAAAATTAATATCTTTCTTTGCTGCCGGATCCTTAGAAACAACGCGTGCAAACCCTTCTAGGTATATAGAACTTCCTGAAGGTAGTACATATATATCTTGCTGGTAAATAGGTATTCTAATTTCATCATTGTTTTTAAAGCTGTTGCTATACGGATTATAGCTGTGAATTTCATAACTCTCAATTGAATTATCATGGTACGGTAAATCTTTGATTTGCAACATTAGCATATGCAGAAAAAACTAAAATCTGACCCAAAAAACTTAATCTTAAAAATAACATATAGACGTTATCACAATCACTGCAACGCTTTTATTAAAACATTGAAACGAAATTATGATAGAGACAAATTAAATAAAAATAAAAAGAATACCAGATCACTTTGGAAATCTATAAATAATATTACTCATCGCAAAGAAAATAAAACAAGTAACTTAGAACTACTAAACTCTAAACCGACCGCTAATGAATCAGTAAATTATATAAATACTCATTTTGCAAATGTTGGCAGTTCCTTGGCTGATAGTATTATAACACGTCGTTCAATTCAGAATAGATCTTTCAAATATTTGTCCGCTCCACAACGGTCCTCCTCTTTTGTCTTTTTGGAAACAGACCCTGACGAAATATATGGAATTTTAATGGGGCTAAAATCAGAGAGTGCTGCGGGCTGGGATGGTATCTCAACAACATTTCTGAAGCAAATTGGCAAAGAGATTTCTCCCATACTTGCTCATTTGGCAAATCTTTGTATAACGCAGGGCATCTTTCCGACTTCACTTAAGAAGGCCGTAGTCACGCCCATACATAAGGGTGGAGATAGAGACGACGTCTGCAACTACAGACCCATCTCAGTCCTACCAGCCTTGTCAAAAATATTGGAAAAAATTATTAATAATAGATTAATTAACTACTTAAATAAATTTGAACTTTTATCGAACTCCCAATACGGCTTTAGAAGAGGGGTCTCTACTGAAGATGCTATAATTGCCTTGACGTCACACATTTCTAAAAATGTTGATAGGAGTAAAAAGTGCATTACAGTTTTTTTAGATCTTCAAAAGGCGTTCGACACTGTCTCCGTTTCCACCCTTATACGCAAATTGGAATCAATAGGGGTCAGAGGTATCCCTCTGGCATTGTTAAGTGACTACTTACATGATCGTAAGCAATGCGTTAAAATCGGTGACCACATTAGCGAGCTAGTAGACATTACCTATGGAGTGCCCCAGGGAAGCGTTCTGGGACCCACTCTCTTCTTGATCTACATTAATAACCTCTGCAACTTGGATATATGTGATGGGAAAATCTTTTCATATGCAGATGACACCGCTGTCGTTTTCTTGGGATCAACATGGGATGATGTACATGCTCTCGCTCAAAAAGGTCTTGCCCAAGTAGCCCGCTGGTTAGACAGTAATCTATTAACCCTGAATGCATCCAAAACTAAATATATTTGCTTCACAAATTATAACAGCACTCAACCTGACTCAAAGTTCCACATCAAAATTCACTCTTGTAACAATCATACTAACCAAAACTGTTCGTGCGTTATGATAGATAAAGTAGCTAAAATTAAATATCTTGGTGTAATGGTCGACCAACGTCTAACTTGGCATTGACTTACTAATAGGTAGAATTCGGAAACTTTCATGGGTCTTTAAAATTCTCAGACATGTTGCTAATACCGATTTATTAGAACAAGTATATACATCGTTGGCTCAATCCGTCCTCAGTTATTGCATCCCAATCTGGGGTGGAGCCACAAAGACAAAATTTTTGGAATTGGAACGGGCTCAAAGATCTTTGTTGAAAATAACATATTTCAAACCTTATAGGTTTCCAACCGACATTCTATATTCTCAATGTTGCCTCCTTTCTGTGAGGAAACTCTATATCCTACACGCCGTTTTAAAATTACACAAAAACCTTCCACTAGATCCAAAAACACAGAACAAAAGAACTGTTGTGAGCGTAGCACCTGTAGATTATGTAAAAACTGTTTACGCCCAGAGACAGTACACGGTACATTCAGCACACATTTATAATAGAATAAATAAAATTCTCAATTTTCACCCTCTAACATTAAAAACCTGCAAGAACACATTACAAAACTGGCTACAGACTAAAAATTATGATGAAATAGAGAATCTTATCTAATAAAACTAGTAAAATAATAATAATAAAAAAATAAAAAAACCAATTTGTCACAAATGCAAACAACACACATACAAACCCCCACACAATCTTCTTTAAAACACACACACACACACACACACACACACACACACACAAACGCACACAGACACACAATTAACCGAACCCGTTACAATTATATTGTTTATATTGTTTGTTTTGTAACTGTAACTAAGGGCATTATCTTTTTTATAAACGCACATTGAAACACATTTAAAACTTAAAAAAATATATATATATTTTTAGTTTAGCAGTTACTTAAAAAAATATATATAAAATTGAAACAACAAATGTATCTTTTGTAATCTTAGAAGGAGCGGGGCTCTTAACACAGGTTTTATACTTAAAAGGGGCCTCAGCCATATGTTATGTAATGTACTTAAAAGATACTGAATAAATATTTTTTCATTTTTCATTTTTTTTTTTCAACATTTTATAATTTAAATCCAAGATCTTTTAAAAATCTTCTATTTTCTTTTGTTTTTTTTTTGTTTTCACGATACTGACACGTCTTACAGTTTTCAACTTCGAACTTGAAGTATTAGAATGGGTTTTGCGGATGTATTTTTATAAAATATTATCATGATACTTAAAGGTAGACGATAATAAAAAAAATATAAAAAGTCACCACCGATTGAGAAAATAAATTAAGTACAGTACAGTTAAATTCCATCTGCATTCTACCACAGACAGATAAAGAATGTCCACATGGTACAACTGATATCATTATAAACTAAAGAACCAAAGTAAATAACACTAATTCTACAATTTCACTACATTTTTTTTTCCAAAATGAGACTAAAAACTTTAAACATAAATTGTTGGTTATCGTTATAAGAATTAATTTTATTTTGTTCTTTATTGGCACTTGTAACGGCTACATAATCCTTACCTACCTTCCTCACCTTACATGCACATAAATATGGATGCGTATACGCACCCGATGACGTCTCGTCGGTCTCTCTGTCTCGATCGCGAATTGATTGTCAACGCGCGTGTGCAACCGCTCCTATATTTTTATTGGGATTTTTTTTATTGTTTACAATTTTACACGAACTTTCTACTTATACATGAAAACCATTGTGTCTGCAAATTTTATGAACTGATAAGTGTAATAAAGACTTAGCTACGTCGAATGAACACTTGAAAGCTACCGCCATGTGGTGTGAAGTGCTGCACAATTTCATCCAGGACTGAAGCTATTCTACGAGTACGTAAGTGCATGTATTTTTCCTTATTTTTCAGCTGTTTCCTCTCATTGCCATAATTACCTAAAACAGCTGAATTCCGTCTAAATAGTTGTTACAAGTGCCTAGCGTTACGATATAGTTTTTCGTCCATATTAGCTGAAATTAATACACTTATTTAACTCTCAACTCAAAAAATACAGTCCACTAAAATTATTACTTTACCAGCGCACAAATTCAATTTTAAATAGTATAAGTACTTTAACCGCACCATTTCTTTGGTACCTTCGAGCCGGACGACCAAATATCTTTGGTCTATCGGACGATCAATTATTTCTTTTGCAATAAATACTCTGCAGACATAATAATCTAACTTCTTAATAAATCATACATATTTACTGTTTGGGTTTAAATATAAATCGTATTTTATACTGGGTTGGGAAGTGGATGTCAAGTTTTTTGTTTTTGTTTTCTCCCGCATTCAAAAAAAATCAAATCAAAAAAATATTTATTTACCTTCAAATATAATTTACAACAACAGCAAGTGGCCAGAGTCTTCTTTTAAGCATAAAAATACTTGTATCAGAAGACTCTGCTCTTCATATAGCATAAAGTTTGGTTTTTGTCTAAAATAAAAATAATTTAAGAAACAAACTTTACAAATGAGGTTCTAAGCAATTGTTTAACATAATATTATGTGAGTATGTGTTGTATGAGCGCGTTTATGTGTGTGTGCGCGTGTGCGTGTTTGTTGTGTGTGTGTGTGTGTGTGTGTGTGTGTGTGTGTGTGTGTGTGTGTGTGTGTACTGAAAACAGATAACTATTTCAGGATGAATTCAGTTTCTTCATAATCGATGGTTTTAATCCAATGTATTAATGTAGATTTACATTCATGATAAGTTTTATTATATATATTTGTTTTTTTATTAACTTTACTATATAAACGAACTGACTGAGCATCGTATTGCATTTTAGCAAATACAGTTTTTGTCCTAGGTACTTTTAGTACAATATCTTTTCTTCTCCTATTTTCTATATGCGGATCATGCGTGCTAGTTTTGTGTTTTTTCACAATCGTATGGATGATGTAAAGTTTACGAACAGAAAGTAAGTTACTGATTTCGAAAAGTAATTGGGTGGGAAAACAACGCTTTTTAAAATACATAACTTTAATTAAGGCTCTTTGAGATCTTTCCACTTCAATAAAACGCGTCTTATAGGTTCCACCCCAAATAGGTATGCAGTAGGTTATTATCGACTGTACAAGTGCAAAGTATATCTCGTTTAACAAGTTTCTAGAGCTAGTATGTGATGATGGTACTACATATCTTAATGTTTTAAACAGCCAAATAAACTTTCTAATTCTGGAAGATATTAGTTGAATTTGTGGATACCAAGATAATTTATGATCTATTAGTACACCTAAATATTTAATTTCATTTACACGATTTATAGTCGGGCACGTACAGTCTTTGTTTGTTTCATCATTAGTCGTATGTATTTTTATGTTAAAAGTTTCATCAGGTTGTGTGTTATTTTTTATGCTAAAACAAATGTAATTAGTCTTCGAAGTATTGAGTGTAAGAAGGTTATTTTTAAGCCATTTTGCAACTAGAACCATCCCAGATTCGGCACATAGTTTGACGTTACTCCAATTTGGACCGTTAAAAACAATGGCTGTATCATCCGCGTAAGTGAAAACTTTAGCATTTAGCAAGTTTATAGTGCATAAATCATTTATATACACCAGGAAGAGTGTAGGGCCAAGTACACTACCCTGTGGTACTCCGTAGTGCACATCGATGTATTTACTGGTATGTTGGTCAACCTTAACCATTTGCTTTCTGTTACTTAAATAGTCCAAAAAAATCGACAGTGTGGTACCCCTTACACCAATTTTTTCTAATTTACGTATAAGGATGGGGACGGAAACCGTGTCAAATGCTTTTTTCAAGTCAATGAAAATGGATAAGCATTTGCGTCCTTTATCAAGTTGCTCTGCTATCAGGGTAGTTAGAGATGTAACAGCATCTTCAGTCGATACTCCTTTTCTGAAGCCGAATTGGTTTGGAGCCAATATGTTAAAGGATGTTAAATAGTTTATTAATCTGCTATTCAGTAATTTTTCCAGGATTTTAGATACAACAGGTAAAACGGAGATAGGTCGATAGTTATTCACGTCATTTCTATCTCCACCCTTATAAACAGGAGTAATAATCGTTTGTTTTAACACGGCTGGGAAAGTTCCTGTTCTAAAGCATATATTAAAGAATTTAGTCAAAACGGGGATAATTTCATGTCTTATTAGTTTGAGGTAACCGGTTGAAATTTTATCCCAACCAGGTGCACTATCAGATTTTAGATTCATTATTATGGAATTTATTTCTTCAGGATCAGTGTCTAGTAGAGCCATAGACTGGGGTTGGTCAGTAATATCGTGGAGATAGCTATTGACGTCATTTTGAGAGGTGTTTGAGAGAATACATTCTGCCAAATCTTTGCCTATATTAGCAAAATATTCATTTATATAGTTTACTGAGTCAATAGGTGAAGTCCTAGTTGTAATGAGTTCCTCATTTAATTTTTTAGTTTTATTAGTATAAGTTATTTGTTTTATATTTTTCCAAAGCAATTTATTATTATTAATTGATTCAAAAAGCAACTGTCGTTCGTATTTTCTTTTTATTTTTTTTAATAAATTAGAACAAAAATTTCTATAGCGTTTAAAAGTAATTTTTTTAATTTCATTACTGGGATCAGATCGCGTTTGTTTTTGAAGAAGATTTCGGTTTTTAATACATTTTAGCAGTCCAGGAGTCATCCAGGGTTTAATTATACGTTGGCTTTTAGGGATATTTACAATTTTAGTATTTTTTGCTATACTTTCGGTTATTTTCTTCAAAAGATTTTCAATTAAAGTATTTGGGTCATCGCAATACAGTAAATCATTTATATTCTGTGTCTGAAGATATTTAAGTGCATTTTCTTGATTAACAGTGGTCTTAACTTTTTTCACGTTTCGCATTTCTTTAGATTTAGCCAGCACTAGAAGCGTGGTAAAGTGATCTGTAAGAGTTGTCTGTAAAACTGCAATAAACGCTGTTTCTTTATTAACATTCAAGTTCAACATAAAGTGATCTAGACAACTCTGCTTTCTAGTCGGTAAGGTATGTCCTGCAAGAATACCATAAGTCGCTAGCATCTCAAGATAAGTGGCCCTGTTTGCAGTTTCACTTGACTGTTCTGTGGGTTTGCTTATTAGGTTTATATTAATATCACCCGCTATTACTAAATTCTTTCGAGTGCCCAATGTTTCTAAATATGAACCTAAAGATGAAATGAAATTATCTGCTTTTCTGTTTGACGGTGACTGGTATATGCAAAGTACTGTGCAGCCAACTAGATCCAGTTCCAGACATGATGCTTCTGTTAGTTTAACTTCTTTAACATTACAGTTAAGTGATTTCCTAATATAGACAGCCACGCCATCATTTTTATTTAAATGGTTAGTAGTTTGGTATGAGTAATAATTGTTTAACTTAGGTATTGGTTTATCAGGGTTTAGATGACATTCAGTTAGAACTACAATATCACTTTCAAATTGAAGAGTAGAAAGAGTCAGTAAGAAGTCGTCAAAATTGCAGTATATGCTGCAGATATTCTGGGAGATGATCGTGAGCTCCTTTTTACTTCTATTATAGTGTTTGAAAAGATCCGCACTATCGCATGTTACAGTTCTAGCTATATTCAGTCTGTCTATCTCATTTATTGTATGAAGTTGTGCAGCCATTTAGATTGTATATAATACAGAGTACGAAAACTACTAGGTATTTATGTAAACTGACTAAGATATATGCAGTAATATATTGTGAAATGTGTTTAAGTAGGAGAAGTCTCATTTGACGTGGCAAATGTGCATGGAAGTTTATGAGGTTTGTTGTGTTATAGCAGATAGTGATTTTCAGGATTAAATCAATTTGTAAATTTAAATATGTGTTGAAATTTATGTATGTAGATAAGAATATGTGTATTGTTCTTTTATTTACGTTGAATATATTTGTAGGTATTGTGTGTTTGTGTGTACTGTGTGGAGTTTTATGAGACTTAATAATTAACAATAATGATTTTATAATTATGATAAAGAAAAACAAGAAAATTTTTAACCGCGAAACAAATTGAATGCTTAGTCACAAAGTTTGCATTAAGTTATGTATTTGCGACTCGTTATTTACCAATATAATAGATGAGTTGTCGGTCTTCCGAAGGTAGACCCGTCCATACGCCGTCCAGCAGTGTTTGTAACCTTTCGATTTTTGAAGGTCTCGGGCAAGGAAATGTAGTCTTGCACCCTTAGGAGTCAGCTGCTCGGAGATGAATACTGGTGTTTCTTCGTTCGAAGTTGCTCCCAAGTGTTTTGCTCGTAGTTTTTCTTTGTATTTCATATTAAACATTTTGCACATCTTGAGAACTTTAGCTTTCAGTATCGTTGACGATAGTTCAACTATTATTGGAGAGTTGTTACCAGCATCTTTTTTTCTCTGCACTCGGAAAACATCTTTGATATCCTCATTCTTGATATTGCAATTTAGGGTGTTTGAAAGTTGGGACACCATGTTTAAAAGATCGTCTTTTGATTCCTTAGGTAGTTTTGGCATGTTTTTTATTTCGATATTAGCCTTGCGCCTTTCTCGTTGCAGGTCTTCAATTTTATCTTCTAATATTGTTATGTAGTCTTTATCTTTCTTCGACTGGACTTCAAGTTGTTCTATTTTCTTTTTCAAGTCTTCGTTTTGCGCCATGAGAAACTCTAGGGAACTTTCTATGTTATTATTTGTTTCTTTTATCTCTATTTGAGCTGATGAAATTTTTGACAGTTCATCTTTTTGTGCAATAAATAGTGTATTAATCATATTTTTAATTTCCATCTTAAAATCCTTCAGTTCATCCTCAAATCCATGTTCTCTACCCCTCTTTTGCCTTTGGTAAACGAAACTGGTTTCATCTGTATTTAATGATTTTATTTTGGCAACATTTGGCTCTGACGTACTTTGTGCCTTGTCTAATGGTGGAGAGTGAACTACATTCGCCATTTTGAAGATTTGAGTTGGAGAAGTAAGAACAAAAATGTAAATTTTTAGATTGTACTAAAAAAGTATTGGACCAAGCACCAAAATTATAGCGTTAACGCTTCCGCTCATGCACTGCGCCAGCTAGCAATGCAAGCGACGCATACGCACACACTCACAGTTAACAGAGCACTATCGCACGCAGGCGTCGTCGCGGGCACGCAGCGTAGCTCTTCAACTATTGTTGTCACCGCTGTTGTCGTCCACTTCTGACACTGCCGCGCCGCTTGGCGATGCTACTTGCGCGTTATGGGCGCCTGGTACTTCACGAAATTAGCCGATTTGATTTTATATTTTTATTTTATTAAAAATGTATTAATTTATTTTAACACAGGTTCAATACGTCTTATCGCTTTCGCGGTCCGAGGGGAAGAGGAATTCATATCATTCGCATTGATATCCATTTCATTTTTACTTTTATTCGCATAACCCATATAAACTCGCAATCATTGTATTTGCCTATTTAGTGAATATTAACTTTGATTTCTAGAACCTTGTTCCATTTTTTTCTCGCTCGTTTATTTTTTCTTCCACCCGCATTAAAATATCTCCTCGAGTGCGACGCGAACTCGTCGCTCGCTCACGCTTACATACAAGTAAGGTTGCACGCATATTTCTCGTTTCACTTTCCCGCATAATATTAATCATATGAAATTAATTTCATTCGCAGAATTGTTTATTTATTTATGTATGTTTCGTAAAAACAGACTATAATCAGCTGTCACCTTTTTAACGTTTTTTATTAATTTTATTGTTTTCCTTTGGACATTGCTTGCCTAAGTAACAATTTAATTGATTCAATTTAATTTCTATAAAAATGGCTAAAGTTAAAGAAACAAAAAAGATGGAAGAGGATGATTTACATGAGTCAAAATTTCGCATAATTCAAGCGAAACGCGATGCTTATTTTTCAAGAATGCAAAATATTTATGATATGTCAAAAAATGTTCATGTAGATGACATCAGCAAAGAAGCTTTTTTGAATAATGTCAATAATGTTGACATGTTACGATCCGACTTTGAGCGTATAATAGACGAGTTTAATGATGTGAATTTAAAAATAAATCCTCAAGTCCCAGTTAATTATCAGACTTGGATATCTTTCGATCAAATGTATTGTTTTGTTAAACGCGTAGAAAATTCTATTATTCATCCTACCGCATCTCAGCAGCAATGTTCCAAAGGAATTAAACCGCAAGTACATAATCACCTTCCTAAATTGCCACCGATTGAATTAATGTCATTTAATGGCGACATGCGAAACTGGCCTATGTTTTATCAGCAATTCAAAAATATTATTCACGAAAATCCTACTTTATCCGATAGTGAAAAGGTTTACTATTTAATTGGTAAATTAACGGAGAAGGCGTCATCTGTGTGTATGGGATTGTTACCCACCGCTGAAAATTACCCTATTATTTGGAATGCACTTATACAGAAATATGATGACCCTCGCTCACAGGCTGTTACTTATCTAAAACAAATTTTAGAGTTCAAGCCCTTGTATAATAACAGCGCAGCTGGCCTTGACCTATTTGTTAACGTATTCAATTCGTCGGTTGAGGCCCTTAAACAATTAAAGTTATCTGATTTGTCTGATTTTATATTCTTACATATTGCACTACAAAAAATAGATCCAGAAACAGTCAAATTGTTCGAAATTATGAACGGTAGAACCGATATTCCCACTTATACTTGTTTAGTCGATTTCATTAAAGAACAGTCCAAAGTACTAACTCGATCAAATAAAGTTACCGATACAAATAAAATAAAATTACATAATCAAAAACCTAATTTTCCATCACAAAAAAATATTACTAAAAATTTTATGTATACTGATCGACAAAATTCCGTTCATAATAATAAAAATACATGTTCTTTGTGTCAATCTAATCACGAGCATTTGTATCAATGTTCTCATTTCTTAAATCGCATGTCTCCGCACGATAGATATAACTTTGTTAAAAATAATCGCTTTTGTAATAATTGTCTAAGTTCTAAACACAGGACATTATCATGTACGTCACAACGCAACTGTTCCATTTGTTCAGAAAGGCATCATTCACTGTTGCATTTCAACCCGCAAAGTTCAAAATCTAATATTGTTTTAAACCGCACCGCATCGGAATCGAACCTCGGTTCCACTTCTAGTACTAATACCACGCCGCCAGCGCGTGACTCACCTCGCTTGTCGGACCGTTCTCAGTCCGACAGCCACAACGCTCCTTGCGTTGCCGCAATAAACGACCGTACGCCACCTGCGCGTAAGGTCAATACTTATTCCTCTCCGCAAATGAATTCTAATATTTCGCAAAATACTTTTGTTTGCAACAACGCTAGTTCACAAGCGACTACTACCCTTCTAGGTACCGCAAAAATAAAGATCATTGACAAATACAATAATACGCATTTTGTTCGTTGTTTAATTGACCCAGGTTCGCAAAGTAATTATATCTCGGCCGCCTGCTGCAAGCGTTTATCGCTGCCAATACTTACGCAGAATCGTTTTTCTAAAGTCCATGGTATCGGCGGAGTTTCACAGCGCGTCCTTGGAATGACTAATGTGACTTTTACGTCTCGTTTTGATAGCGGGAAGAACTATTGCATTCAACCTTTGGTAATAGATCAAATCACAACACAGTTACCGGACTCGCATGTTGATTTAAAATATTTTGATTACATTAAAAATATTCCGCTTGCTGATGATAGTTTTAATAATCCTGGGCCAATTGACATACTTTTAGGAGTAAAACTTTACTGCGAAATTTTATTGTTTGACCGTAAAGTTGTTAATAATAGGTTACCTTCCGCTTTCGAAACTAGTTTAGGTTATTTAATTATGGGCGATGCCCCTATTATTGCGTCACCGCATAAAACACGTAGTTTTTGTTCATACTCGCGTGAACCCCTAGAAGAAAATCTAGAAAAGTTCTGGCAACTAGAAGAAGTGCCTTCTAGTAAGTTTTTAAGTCCAGACGAACAACGTTGCGAAAACATTTATTGTTCAACAACAGTGCGTAACTCTAACGGTAGTTACACTGTTGATTTACCATTAAAGGAATCCCCGATTATTTTAGGAAATTCGTACATTCCCGCTAAAAGACGATATTTATCGCTCGAAAAAAGATTTCTAAAATTTCCTCATTTAGTTGAACGATATAATGATGTCATTAAGGACCATATTGAAAAAGGTATTCTTACCAAAGTTTCACAGGAGGATTCTCTCCAACCTGGATTTTATTTGCCGCATCATCCAGTACTTCCCGATGATAAAAGCACCACGAAAGTACGAGTTGTCGTAGACGGTAGTGCACAGTCCGATACTGGTACTTCTTTAAATGATATTTTGTATACAGGTCCTAACTTACATACTGATATTTTCAACATTCTTTTGAACGCTCGTATCTTTTCAATCGCATTTTTTGCCGACGTCCGCCAGATGTATTTGTGTATTTTTGTTAATCCTGAACATCGTAAATACCAACGCATTTTATATCGATTTAGTCCTGAAGATCCCATTGACATTTTTGAATATACTAGGGTCTGTTTTGGTCTCCGCTCATCACCGTTTTTAGCGCTGCGTACCTTACGCCGTTTAGCTGAAGACGGAAGACCTCAGTATCCACTAGCTTCTCAAGTTTTGGATAGAGATGTGTACATGGATGACATGGCATCCTCGGCTTCTTCACTGGGAGAAGCCGTAGAGACTGCCCATCAGTTGCTTCAGCTTTTTAAGTCCGGAGGTTTCGAGTTAGTCAAGTGGACTAGCAACTCTCCGGAACTTCTCGCGCACATTCCTGAAAGTCATCTTTTAATTGACTCAACTTCTTTTCAACTTAATGATGAAAGTGAGTTCAAAATTCTTGGTTTACGTTGGCTTGCGGCGTCGGACAGTTTTTTCTTTACTGTTTCACCCCCAGACCTCACATGCACTAAGCGTGCTATTCTCTCCGCCACCGCTCGTCTATATGACGTTTTGGGTCTAGTGGGGCCAATCATATTATATTGTAAATTATTAATTAAAGAGCTTTGGGCTCTTAAGATGGATTGGGACGACGAACCACCATCTCATATAATAAATTTATGGCAAAATCTTGTTAAACAATTACCATTGATTTCCGAGCTTCGCTTTCCTCGTCATTTAGGTATTCAAAACCAATCAAAGGTAACTCTTTTAGCTTTTTCTGATGCCAGCGAAAAGGCATACGGTTGTGTGATTTATGCGCACGTTGTTAGTGACAATAACCAACCCATTATAAGATTAATTTGTTCAAAATCGAAAGTTTCTCCGCTTAAAACGATTACCTTAGATAGACTTGAGCTATGTGCAATCTTATTAATGTCTAAATTACTTCGTGTTGTTTACGACAATATTTCTAAACGACACCCCATAGATAAAGTAATGGCCTTTTCGGACTCAAAGGTCGCTCTGTGTTGGGTACATTCAAGCCCACACAGGTTTAATACCTTTGTATCGAACAGAATCGCGCAATGTCAGAGTTATTTTGACCCTGATTGTTTTTATTTTATTCCTGGAGTGCAAAACCCAGCAGACTGCCTGTCACGTGGAATGTTACCACATGAATTAAGTAAACATGACTTGTGGTTTCATGGACCTGATTGGATGTCATTACCTTTCAATGAATGGCCAATTTGTAAGTTTGTGCCGAATTCTAATGTTAAGATTGCTGAAGAAAAAACCGCTACTTTTACCGCGTGTCAATCTGATGACCATCCTCTCTTAACGTTGAGTTTAAAGTTTTCTTCTTGGAACAAGTATTTAAGAGCTTGTGTTTATTTCTTACGTTTTATTAAAAAACTCCCACGCAGTCATGTTATTACCGCCAATGACTTAGATGTTGCTGAAAATAACGTCATTGAAGCTGTTCAAAATTATTCATTTTCTGAAGATATTAGTAATATACGCCAAGAAAAATTATGCTCCCCTAAATTAAGAAAATTAGCTCCTTTTTTGTGTAATAATATATTACGAGTAGGTGGACGCCTTAATTACGCCGATTTAAATTATTTTCATAAGCACCCCGCAGTTTTACCTCGATCTGGTCATATTGTTAATATTTTAATTGATTTTTATCACAAGGAAAACCTTCATGCAGGTCCACAAGTTTTACTTGGTATACTTAGACAAAAATTTTGGATTTTATCTGCAAGACGTTTAGTTAATCAACGCGTACATAAATGTAACAAATGTTTTAAGCTTAAACCAAAACCAACTTTTCCGCCAATGTCTGATTTGCCACAGTGTCGGTTAGATATCGAACAAAATAAGTCTTTTACCCATACTGGGATAGATATGGCTGGTCCATTTCATATTGTCATGACCAGAAAACGTGGTGCTCGTACTCAAAAAGCATATTTATGCATTTTTATTTGCCTCGTGACGAAGGCAGTTCATTTAGATCTGACGTCAGATTTGTCTTCTGCTTCATTTTTGGAAGCCTTTAAAAGGTTTTTATCTCGTCGAGGTCCATGCAAGGTGTTGTATAGTGACAACGGCGGAAATTTTGTTTCCTCTAAATCTTATCTCAAAGAGTTATATGAATTTTTAAAATCTGATGATTACTACAAATCATTCAGTACCGAACTTGCTAAACACCGTATTATTTGGCGTTTAAATCCTCCTAACGCCCCGCATTTCGGAGGATTATGGGAGGCGAATATAAAAAGTGTAAAATCCCTACTTTTCCGTGTTGTAGGCAAACAAATTTTGTCATACGAAGAATTACTTACTATTCTTCACCAGATAGAGGCTATCCTTAACAGTCGCCCTCTGTATACACTGAGCACGGATCCGTCCGAGCCTACCGCGCTAACTCCCGCACATTTTTTAGGCAATACGACTCTACAGTTCCTCCCCGCAGCTGACGTGAGCGACGAGCGCGTTAGCTTACTCTCTAGATTTTCATTGATGGATTTACTGGTGCAATCGTTTTGGAAACGATTCAAATTAGAATATTTCCATAATTTACAAGCGAGGACAAAATGGAACACTCCTTCAAATCCAGTTACTGTCGGAACTGTTGTTTTGATTAAAGTTGATAACGCGCCGCCCTTACAATGGCCATTGGGCGTAGTAACTAAAGTTTTTCCTGGTAAGGACGGCGTTATAAGAGTCACGGAAATAAAAACTATCAGCGGAACATACATCCGCCCTGTTGTGCGGTTATGTCCGCTTCCTAACCAGTAGTATATTTTTTTATGTTTAGTTTAACTTAAGTACCTAGCTTTCGTATTCATAATTAAGTTAAACTGCAGAGTATTTCTCTTTCTTTTTTTGTTGAAGGGAATCCTTCAAGGGCGGGGGGATGTTGGTTATCGTTATAAGAATTAATTTTATTTTGTTCTTTATTGGCACTTGTAACGGCTACATAATCCTTACCTACCTTCCTCACCTTACATGCACATAAATATGGATGCGTATACGCACCCGATGACGTCTCGTCGGTCTCTCTGTCTCGATCGCGAATTGATTGTCAACGCGCGTGTGCAACCGCTCCTATATTTTTATTGGGATTTTTTTTATTGTTTACAATTTTACACGAACTTTCTACTTATACATGAAAACCATTGTGTCTGCAAATTTTATGAACTGATAAGTGTAATAAAGACTTAGCTACGTCGAATGAACACTTGAAAGCTACCGCCACGTGGTGTGAAGTGCTGCACAATTTCATCCAGGACTGAAGCTATTCTACGAGTACGTAAGAGCATGTATTTTTCCTTATTTTTCAGCTGTTTCCTCTCATTGCCATAATTACCTAAAACAGCTGAATTCCGTCTAAATAGTTGTTACAAGTGCCTAGCGTTACGATATAGTTTTTCGTCCATATTAGCTGAAATTAATACACTTTGTTATGTACGGGATAAAGTGATTGCCTATTGGGGCTCACCTGGTTTCTCCTGCACGGTCTCGTAGTTTTCAGGAGTGAGGAGGGAGCAGTCGGCCGACTTTAGGTCCCATACATAAATATCCATAGGCAGGTCACAGGTTCACTGATGCACAAAGTCTATCCAGTGTCTTCTTACAAAAATGATAAAACTAGATGCTAATACGATGATACACGAACTGTAGAACTAGTATATAGCACCACGACGACGATTAATACAAAGCTCAAGAATATTAGCGAGCGACGACTAATTCGAGCTGCCGTCCAAGCGAGACTACTCTGGTGCTTCAAAAAAACCAGGTACTACCCGCAATAGGCAACACAAAAATTACAACAAAAGTTTGCGGTTTACCCTCCAAGTTGTGTTTTCTTAAAACTATTGATTTTAAATATCGAAACAAAGGAATCAAACATTCCGGTACGGAACATTCCGCTCACCTAAAAGAACAAGTTTCTTTTAACGCAGAACTACATATAAAAAGAAGCTAAAACTAATTGATACGAAACAACAAAACTTAAGACTATGATGTTTATTTAGGCAACGACATTATTTTTTTTTTAAGTTATAGGAAGTGGGCAAAGTTTGACAACCGGACGTTTAGCAAAATGATTGCCAATTTGCACCGTTACAACGCGAGTTATTTTATCTGAGCCAGGGTGCAAGGCGTGGACGCGAGCCAGTTTCCACTGAAGTGGGGGAAGGTTGTCATCACAAACCACAACAATCATACCTTCACGAATAGGGGCACCGCGTTCGTGAAACCATTTATTAGTTTGTTGCATCTCATGCAAATATTCACGACTCCACCTTTTCCAAAAATGTTGTATGGATTGTTGAATCCAACGCCACCGAGTTAGACGATCTGGATTCGAATCTACTAAAGATACGTCTGGTATCGCGGTCAAAGGTATTCCTATCAAAAGGTGTGACGGAGTCAAAGGAGTAGGATCCATAGGATCCGCGCTCAAAACGCACAAAGGGCGCGAGTTTAATACTGCCTCGATTTGGCACAATAACGTATGCATCTCATCATATGTTTGTGTCCGAGCACCGATAACACGATACAAATGTGATTTAAAACTTTTCACACCCGCCTCAACCAAACCCGAAAAATGACTACCGGTTGGGGGGTGAAAATGCCAAGTAATGTTTTGATTAAGTAATTTATTATTCAAATCTTTTTGAATAGAGTCGCTATGTAAAAATGTATACAATTCCTTAAGATAATTATTGCAACCGACGAAATTCCGTCCATTGTCGGAATAGATATCCGTACACAAACCTCTGCGGGACGTGAAGCGTCGCAGAGCAGCAAGAAAAGCTTCAGTGGATAGGTCAGAGACCAGTTCCAAATGAATGGCCTTTACACTCATGCAAACAAAAACGGCAACATACGATTTAACTATTTTTGCATTACGAACTTTATTTGCACGTACATAGAAAGGGCCGCAAAAATCAACCGCGATTTTAAGAAAAGGTCGCGATGGTTGTAGGCGTACGCCAGGTAAACTAGCCATCGAGGTTTGCGTATGTGTAGGTCTACTACGAAAACAACGAATGCAACGATGAATGTGTTGCCTAATTATGTCACGAGCTGATAAGATCCAATATTTTTGTAATAAAAGATATTGAGTAGTTTGCGCGCCGACATGCATGTGTGCGACATGCGCGTCTTCAATTATCAAAGTAGTTAAATGATGTTTTTTAGGTAAAATTAGTTGATGTTTTGATTCGAACGAAATATGAGAATTATGTAACCGCCCACCGACACGTAAATAATTAGATTTATCAAGAAATGGAGTCAAACGTTTTAATTTATTTGAAGGACGATTACCTTTTGAAATATTGTTTATATCATCGAAAAATACGTTATGTTGCACTAAACAAATGATACGATTTAAAGAAAAATTATATTCGGGCACTGTAATAAAACTAGGAAACGACGATGGTTCTTTTTTACACTTGTTGTAAAAACGAAATATTATTGAAACGACACGAATAAGTTTTCCTAACGACGAGAAGCGATTTATGATCGAATCTACATCTTCACTAGGTTTTGAAATCGAAGTGTTAACTGATAACGAGAGATTACGTTTTTCTTCACACGTACTAACGGTGCCCGTCGACTCAGGCCAAAGCGACTGATCGAGTTGCAGCCAGGCAGGACCTTCGAACCATAACGAGTGATTAAGAAACGAACTAACTAGCATTCCGCGGGATGCCGCATCACTTGGGTTATCCTGGGAACGAACGTGCCGCCAACAACTGGCCGGCACACGAGATAAGATTTCACTGGTACGATTCGAGACGAAAGTTTTCCATTCATGAGGTGATGAGCGTAACCATGCTAATACTATGGACGAATCAGTCCATGCGAAAACGTTATCTATAACGATTTTGTCGCCGTAAGCGAGCAATGACTTGCTAATGAGTTTGGACAATAATAAAGCAGCCATTAATTCTAAACGTGGTATAGACAATTTCTTTAACGGAGCAACTCGAGTTTTGGCTAATACAAGATATACTTTGACAGTTTCATTTTCCTGAATACAACGAATAAAAACACAAGCGGCATATGCCTTCTCCGAGGCGTCCGAGAAACCATGCAATTCGTATGATGCCGATGAAAGAAACACATGACGTGGAAACGAGATTTCTGTTAAAAGTGGGAGTTCACGCACAAACGAGTGCCAAGAATTAACAATATCAATAGGGGGTGACTCATCCCACTTGGTCCCTGCGATCCATAATAACTGCATTAAATGTTTTGCAAATAATGTGACTGGGGATAAAAGACCTAAAGGGTCGTAAATTTTGGCAATTTCCGAAAGAATGCTACGTTTAGTACAATTATTTAAATTCGATATTTGTACACTGAAGGTGAAAACATCAGACTTAGGGTCCCATTGAAGCCCTAAGACTTTTATTTGTTTGTCATTTTCCAAAGATGAAAATGAGATACATTCGGGCACCCGCTCACCATGAGAATCTGGCGGGCGTACCGCATCAAGTACTTCCGGCGAGTTACTATGCCATTTACGTAGTTCAAACCCACCTGTCTTACAAATACCGATAAGTTCTTGCTGTAAAGACAAAGCGTGCTCGATTGAGTCTGCACCTCCGCTTATGTCATCAACGAAAGTTTGTTGCAATAGAATTTTAGATGCTTGCGGAAAGCGCGAAGACTCATCGAGTGCGAGTTGGCGAATAGTTCGAAGAGCAAGGTAAGGCGACGAGCTGACACCGAATGTGACAGTACGCAATTGATAATCACGTATCGGTTGGTCGGGAGATGACCGCCACACGATACGTTGATATTCTCGATCCTCTTCTTTAATCAATATGTTTCTATACATTTGTTTTATATCACTAGTAAAGACGACTAAATGAATACGAAAATTAAGCAAAATATCGACAATATCCGATTGTAGTTTAGGACCGGGAAGCAAGATGTCATTTAATGAATGATTATTTGTAGTTTTACAACCAGCATCGAATACGACTCGAGTTTTAGTGGTTTCACTCGATGGTTTGATTACAGCAAAATATGGAATATAATAATGTTGTTTATTATCGAGGGGTGGAGAACATTGCTCCATATGATTCAGGTCGAGATATTCTTGTAAACAAGCTTGATACTCAAGTTTCAGTAAAGGATCTTTCTCAAGACGAAATTCCAATTTTCGAAAACGTGCGAGTGCAATGTCACGTGACTGACCGAGTATAGGTGCATTGCGTTTGAACGGCAGAGATACGACATATCTACCATCCTTGTCACGCGCATAAGTAGTTTGATAGATCTCTTCACACAACTGCTCACCAGGTGTGAGATTACGAACGTCGGGGATTGTCTCCAGCTCCCAAAATCGTTGTAAATCGATGTCCTCGAAAAAGGAGCTATGACAAACTTGGAGTGGAGACGGAACAAAATACGAAACTTTCCCCATCAACAAAAAACCGAAAATACTATTGATCGCGACCGGCGAGTCCGGCGGACCTTTTATAATTTGTCCCAAAAAGACTTGCGACAAGACATCGGCTCCTAGGAGCAGTTCGACAGGTTGAGGATTACGCGCATTAAAAGTCGGATCGGCCAAGTCTAAGTTTACAATATGCGGCCAAGTCTGAACAGGTACCGGAACACAAGGAGTTTGCGAAACGATTTTTGATAAAATTAATGCATTTACCGAAATAATAGGTGTTGATTGGTTTCGCGGCGTTATATTACACGATACAATTCCTTTGGGTTGTATTGGTTGCGATTCACCAATACCGAATACTGGAACGTTAATATGCCTGCGCGCCAAACCTAATCTATGCGCACAGGCAGCCGTCATAAAGCTAGCTTGACTGCCTGTATCGATCAAACACCGAACTGTAAACTTCGCGTCAGCTACGCATACATCGACGAGTGCGGTACATAACATTACCGTCATAGCGCACGAGCTACGAGGAGACGACGCATTGGATGCGGTACAGTTATTATCATTCATGGCATGATTCACGTGTGCATGTTGCATAGTGACAGAGTCAGCGGGTGCAACTGCGACAATACGATTCTCCGTGGGAGGGAGAGAGACAACATTAGATTGCATATTATTATCAAAATGAAGATACGAATGATGCGATTTCGAATTACAAGAACGACAAGCATAATTACTTTTACACTGTTTAACGTTGTGTCCAAGTGACAAACAATTAAAACAGATGTTTTTCGATTTTACAAAGTTATATCTATCTTTAGGTGATTTATTCAAAAACACAGGACATTTTGACAACGAATGTTGTGCAATATTACAACAAATACAAATATTATTATGATTTTTAATACTAGTGCAATTAGGTTGATTTTCATTCGAAAACTCTTGAGAATGAGTTGTACTAACAGCGAATGAACGACGAGGAACGGATTGGAAATTATTTGACGACCTATTTTGTTTACTGATTTGATTTGTGAAATTATGGTTGTTGCTACTACCTGCGGCTACGAGTGATTTTTCTTGACTAGACATAATTTCGAATGCCGAGATTTCCTGCTGCAGAAATTTTATAAAAACATCTATGTTGGGAATTTCCGATGGTTTAGCTAAAGATAATTCGAAACGTCTACGAAGTGATTGTGGAATTTTACGCAACATAATATTAAGTAAAATAAAGTTCCATTCCTGAACTGGAAAACGCATCATATCGAGTGCTTTGATATTTTCCGTATAAATGTTTACCATGTTACGAATACTAAAATGATTTTCCTTTGTAAATGGTTCTAAATCCAAAATACGATCTAAATGATTTGAAGCGATTATTCTACGATTTTCATACCGAGAAATAAGAATATCTAACGCAATGGTGTAATTCTCATCACGGATAGGTATTGATTTAATTAAATTATATGGTTCGTCTTTTAAAGTTAACAAAAGATAACGAAACTTCTCGGCCGGTGTGTAGGCACTATTGTTGTGGATTTGCCCGCAATATAGATCGTAATAAGTTGGCCAATCAGTTGCATTACCATTAAAAGTTGGCAAAGGTAAATTAGATAATATTTTAGAATGATTATTTTCACTGAGATTGGACTGTGGAATGACACGGCTCATGCGTCTACACTCTTGGTCTGATTCTTTCAATTTATTTACATGCACTAAAATTGCATAGTAACAATCGTTAAAATCATTACGAATTTTAAGTTGTTCATCACGATTGAAAGTTTTCAATTTTAACAAAGCTTTTTCGATTTTCGATTGAATTTTGCTAAACTTCCGTTGTTGAGCAGCTAAATCACTCGATCGAGAACGAAACTGAATAATATCAGTTGTAGCGAATAATAAAGTACGTTTGATTTCTTCTAAAATTATGTCCCTTTCGAAAAGGTCTTGTTCGATGATTGATTCATCCGCCATATTGCGAGTCAATGATGGCGCAAATGAAACACGAAATGTGCGTATATTTTAAGTACGAAATACTGTAAAATACACTAAAAAACGAATACGAAACGAAAATATGTACGAAGTACAGTAAAATTAAGAAGACACAACCTGGATTTGATTACCGAATAATCCGATTCGAACGGATTAACTTTCGGATCAATGTGCAAATGATCCGGTACGAAGGAACAAAAAATGTTATGTACGGGATAAAGTGATTGCCTATTGGGGCTCACCTGGTTTCTCCTGCACGGTCTCGTAGTTTTCAGGAGTGAGGAGGGAGCAGTCGGCCGACTTTAGGTCCCATACATAAATATCCATAGGCAGGTCACAGGTTCACTGATGCACAAAGTCTATCCAGTGTCTTCTTACAAAAATGATAAAACTAGATGCTAATACGATGATACACGAACTGTAGAACTAGTATATAGCACCACGACGACGATTAATACAAAGCTCAAGAATATTAGCGAGCGACGACTAATTCGAGCTGCCGTCCAAGCGAGACTACTCTGGTGCTTCAAAAAAACCAGGTACTACCCGCAATAGGCAACACAAAAATTACAACAAAAGTTTGCGGTTTACCCTCCAAGTTGTGTTTTCTTAAAACTATTGATTTTAAATATCGAAACAAAGGAATCAAACATTCCGGTACGGAACACACTTATTTAACTCTCAACTCAAAAAATACAGTCCACTAAAATTATTACTTTACCAGCGCACAAATTCAATTTTAAATAGTATAAGTACTTTAACCGCACCATAAATGTCCACAATTGTATAAATGCTTCTGTTGCAAATTATCATAGTTGTATTGTAAATTTAGACCTAAATATTGTATTAGTTCCTTCGGTGGTTTTAAGTTACCGTAACTGTCAAAATATTCAATGTGATCATAAATTGTTCCGTAGGCTACCCATTGAGTTCCCGAGTTTTCAGAAGTGTCGAGATTTATGACACCGCATTCTATTGGATAAGGTTTATGGGGTTATTCATCTGTCATAAATACACCTCGAAAAAAGGGAATATTATACGAGTACTTTAAAATATCAATATTTGTTAAAGCTCTTTTGGGTAGCCTAGGATTTAGTTTTTTTTCTTAGTTACGTAAATTCCAAATCCGTCTTTGTAAGGCTTTAGATGTAATCCTTTGCCGATACATACAGCTTCAATCTGCCTGTTATGCCTCTCCACTTCTAACAATTGTTTTTTAGCAGATTTATATTCATTTACGGCTTTCGCAATTCCGGCAGCACCGCCAACCAAACTACCAGCAGCAGATAAACCTGCAAATATGGGTATTAAGGGGAGAAATCCACCTGTTTTGGGTACAGGTATAATTCTTAGTAAGTTTATAGGCGAGTCTGATGCAAATTCTTGAGCTGTTGCATGTGCTAATTGCATTAAAGCCTTTTTGCATTTAGGTTTTATATTCTTAAGGTGTTTTTTTGTACGTGATACAATATTCTTAAATGTTTTTTTCAAACTTTTCTCGGAAGAAGATGCATCACGATTACATGTTTGTTTATTCCTTGTTTGCTTATCACCTGACTTATTGAAAACTTGAGTGCCTCCTTTCCTTTGATTTTATTGAATTTTATTATTATTATTCTTCTTACGTTTCTTTTTCCCAGCATACGCTGGTATATTATGTCATTATTATTATTATCGTTAAGAGTTCTTTATTGTTACAAGAACTAATACGAAATGGGGGAAGAATATTGATCACTGGCTTAAATAAAGTTTTTAGTTTAGTATTGTAAAATGAAATTGCAGATACTGCATTTAAAATACTTCTTTACAATACATTGCTTTTATTTATCCAACTATTCTCACTTGTGGGTAAACCTAGCCATTTAACGTATACAGAATCACCCTTTCTTTTTAAAACTTTTTTAACTAAATATACGTCATGATGTTTAGTTTTTGTAGTTCTTGAGGATAAAAGGCGCCCAGTATTGGTCGACCCTTAGAATCTTGTAATAAATAAGTCACAGGATTAGTAACTTGTACTTTATTAATTTTAAATATTTCAGTTGACCAGTTAGGTGTGTAACTCTTATCGAAACAAGTTTTGTACTTGCTGATTCTCACATAATCACCGACTTGGAGTTTTTTGCACTTTTCATAATTTTTTTTAGAGCTACTCAGTTTTACTTTGCATTACCTCCGTTTTATTATTCTGACGAATCGTTGCCGGGGGCTGACCAACGGTTTTGTGCATAGTATTATTGTATTCATATATTTTTTGTCGAGTACTCCATTACTCCATTTAAATAAAACTCTTTATATAACTTACTTTTTAAAGTTCTAATAAATCTTTCAACGATAGAAGCTTTTTTAGTCGAATATGTCGAATAATGATTAATATTGAGCCTATCCACCATGCTTTTGAATCGGTCATTATAAAATTCTTTTTCATGGTCGGTCTGAAAATTTTTCGGAATACGTCCATTTTGTATTTTTTTTTTAAAAGCTGCACATAAATGCTCTTTATTTTTTTGCTTTAATCCCAAAGCCCATGCAAATTTTGTAAAACAATCGATAATAACCAATATGTATTTAAGACCACTATTAACTCTTGACATTGCTTGCATGTCTATCAAATCTGCTTGCCAAAGATCGTCTATATCTTTAAGTATTACACTTCTTCTAGGATAATTGATTCTAGCGTTTTTGCAAATTTAATTTACAACGTCTGCCTTTGCTCATAATGCTTGTCTAATTTTTTTTATTCTATCGGTTATAGCCAAAATTAATTTATTAACATTTACAATTTGTTTTAAAATATCAACTTTAAATTCATCATAGTTTCTAGCATGTCTTGTACATGATAAATGTTCACTCGTCTTTGGTACAAGCGCTTTATCTTCCATATGTATGTTTTCATTTTGGTTTCGACTTTTATACTGATCATCTATTTTACCAACACTCATGATCAATGTTCTTTTTGTTACTAATGATTAATTTATAGTCTTTATCTTTTTATTCTTTTATAATACGAGCTTCTTTTAACTCTTCAATAATCGATAAAATTTCGTTATCATGGTTGGTATTACCTGCACTTTTTGAGGCAATCAATAATTTCAGTCTTTCAATCAACTCATTGGGATCATCCCAGAATATGTAATCAGTATCACTTTTATATTTTTTATATTTTGGTAGAAAGCCTCCACTTTTGGTTTTGCTATTCAAATATTCTTTATCAACATTATTTTGTTTAGGAAATAATGGTTTAATGATTTGACGATATTTCAAGCCTTTGTCACCCCTTAATTGACTTTGGGGGTCAAAGTTTCGTTTATGAGCATTTGTGTAATGAAGTATATCTTTATAAGTTATTTTATCCTTTTCGCTAACAATTGCGAGATTAGGTTTATTTCGCATAAGAAGTTCTTTTAAGCCTGGTGTTAATTCATAGTGTTTATTATCAATGCTCACAATATAGTTTTTATTTGAGTACGAAGTGTTACCTGTAGTGGAAAATGATACTTTAGAATTTCCCATCATCAAGTTTTTATTTTCGCTACGTATCCCAAATGGAATATTTATATTATTGTCATAAGCGACATTAGTGTATCATCTAAATTTTTATAAGGAGTTTGTACTGTATCTCCAGGAGCATCGTCGTAATACACAGAGCTTTCGTCTGAATCATTTAGCGCGTTTTTGCGAAATGCCTCATAATCGAAAGAAGTATTCAGATCTTCTATTGAATTATGATTAGTCATATCAATGGAAACATTTAGTGGATTGTTTCTCTTTATCATTAGTTTTGATCATCATCTCCAAGTTATCCGTGATGGGTTTAAGTGCTTTCTTAAATTTCAAATAAGCAGCATCTTCTTCACTCTGAATCAATTTTATTTTACTTTTTATATTATCCACTGATTTAATCAATTGTTTTTTAATTTCTGTCTCCATCGATTCAGATTTCACTAAACCGTTTTATACTAATATTGAAATAGAATTAACTTATTTTCAGGTATGTGCGTCATTATATAGATTCTATAAATGAATAAATGTATCAAAACCTTGTCTATACCTTCCTTTATTCAAAGCACAATCTTAATTTATTGTTAAAAAGCTAAATAAATCCTGCCATATTGTCTTGCAAAGCTTTTTGAATTCAAGCCAATTCATGTAAAAGCTTTTGACGATGCTCCTGGAGATACAGTACAAACTCCTTATAAAAATTTAGATGATACACTAATGTCGCTTATGACAATAATATAAATATTCCATTTGGGATACGTAGCGAAAATAAAAACTTGATGATGGGAAATTCTAAAGTATCATTTTCCACTACAGGTAACACTTCGTACTCAAATAAAAACTATATTGTGAGCATTGATAATAAACACTATGAATTAACACCAGGCTTAAAAGAACTTCTTATGCGAAATAAACCTAATCTCGCAATTGTTAGCGAAAAGGATAAAATAACTTATAAAGATATACTTCATTACACAAATGCTCATAAACGAAACTTTGACCCCCAAAGTCAATTAAGGGGTGACAAAGGCTTGAAATATCGTCAAATCATTAAACCATTATTTCCTAAACAAAATAATGTTGATAAAGAATATTTGAATAGCAAAACCAAAAGTGGAGGCTTTCTACCAAAATATAAAAAATATAAAAGTGATACTGATTACATATTCTGGGATGATCCCAATGAGTTGATTGAAAGACTGAAATTATTGATTGCCTCAAAAAGTGCAGGTAATACCAACCATGATAACGAAATTTTATCGATTATTGAAGAGTTAAAAGAAGCTCGTATTATAAAAGAATAAAAAGATAAAGACTATAAATTAATCATTAGTAACAAAAAGAACATTGATCATGAGTGTTGGTAAAATAGATGATCAGTATAAAAGTCGAAACCAAAATGAAAACATACATATGGAAGATAAAGCGCTTGTACCAAAGACGAGTGAACCTTTATCATGTACAAGACATGCTAGAAACTATGATGAATTTAAAGTTGATATTTTAAAACAAATTGTAAATGTTAATAAATTAATTTTGGCTATAACCGATAGAATAAAAAAATTAGACAAGCATTATGAGCAAAGGCAGACGTTGTAAATTAAATTTGCAAAAACGCTAGAATCAATTATCCTAGAAGAAGTGTAATACTTAAAGATATAGACGATCTTTGGCAAGCAGATTTGATAGACATGCAAGCAATGTCAAGAGTTAATAGTGGTCTTAAATACATATTGGTTATTATCGATTGTTTTACAAAATTTGCATGGGCTTTGGGATTAAAGCAAAAAAATAAAGAGCATTTATGTGCAGCTTTTAAAAAAAAAATACAAAATGGACGTATTCCGAAAAATTTTCAGACCGACCATGAAAAAGAATTTTATAATGACCGATTCAAAAGCATGGTGGATAAGCTCAATATTAATCATTATTCGACATATTCGACTAAAAAAGCTTCTATCGTTGAAAGATTTATTAGAACTTTAAAAAGTAAGTTATATAAAGAGTTTTATTTAAATGGAGTAATGGAGTACTCGACAAAAAATATATGAATACAATAATACTATGCACAAAACCGTTGGTCAGCCCCCGGCAACGATTCGTCAGAATAATAAAACGGAGGTAATGCAAAGTAAAACTGAGTAGCTCTAAAAAAAATTATGAAAAGTGCAAAAAACTCCAAGTCGGTGATTATGTGAGAATCAGCAAGTACAAAACTTGTTTCGATAAGAGTTACACACCTAACTGGTCAACTGAAATATTTAAAATTAATAAAGTACAAGTTACTAATCCTGTGACTTATTTATTACAAGATTCTAAGGGTCGACCAATACTGGGCGCCTTTTATCCTCAAGAACTACAAAAAACTAAACATCATGACGTATATTTAGTTAAAAAAGTTTTAAAAAGAAAGGGTGATTCTGTATACGTTAAATGGCTAGGTTTACCCACAAGTGAGAATAGTTGGATAAATAAAAGCAATGTATTGTAAAGAAGTATTTTAAATGCAGTATCTGCAATTTCATTTTACAATACTAAACTAAAAACTTTATTTAAGCCAGTGATCAATATTCTTCCCCCATTTCGTATTAGTTCTTGTAACAATAAAGAACTCTTAACGATAATAATAATAATGACATAAAATACCAGCGTATGCTGGGAAAAAGAAACGTAAGAAGAATAATAATAATAAAATTCAATAAAATTAAAAGGAAAGGAGGCACTCAAGTTTTCAATAAGTCAGGTGATAAGCAAACAAGGAATAAACAAACATGTAATCGTGATGCATCTTCTTCCGAGAAAAGTTTGAAAAAAACATTTAAGAATATTGTATCACGTACAAAAAAACACCTTAAGAATATAAAACCTAAATGCAAAAAGGCTTTAATGCAATTAGCACATGCAACAGCTCAAGAATTTGCATCAGACTCGCCTATAAACTTACTAAGAATTATACCTGTACCCAAAACAGGTGGATTTCTCCCCTTAATACCCATATTTGCAGGTTTATCTGCTGCTGGTAGTTTGGTTGGCGGTGCTGCCGGAATTGCGAAAGCCGTAAATGAATATAAATCTGCTAAAAAACAATTGTTAGAAGTGGAGAGGCATAACAGGCAGATTGAAGCTGTATGTATCGGCAAAGGATTACATCTAAAGCCTTACAAAGACGGATTTGGAATTTACGTAACTAAGAAAAAAAACTAAATCCTAGGCTACCCAAAAGAGCTTTAACAAATATTGATATTTTAAAGTACTCGTATAATATTCCCTTTTTTCGAGGTGTATTTATGACAGATGAATAACCCCATAAACCTTATCCAATAGAATGCGGTGTCATAAATCTCGACACTTCTGAAAACTCGGGAACTCAATGGGTAGCCTACGGAACAATTTATGATCACATTGAATATTTTGACAGTTACGGTAACTTAAAACCACCGAAGGAACTAATACAATATTTAGGTCTAAATTTACAATACAACTATGATAATTTGCAACAGAAGCATTTATACAATTGTGGACATTTATGTTTAAAGTTTTTAGTCTCATTTTGGAAAAAAAAATGTAGTGAAATTGTAGAATTAGTGTTATTTACTTTGGTTCTTTGTAGTTACATGTTCGTTATAGATATGTTTCAAATTAATGTCGTCTTGTTTGAAGATTATCAAGAGATTCACATTATCGCGTATTAATTGTTTATGTATTTTGGAGTAGGTTTGCGATAAATAAAAACAGTCAATCTGTCTGTGCCTTCCCATAGCAAAATAATTACGAATATGTATCTGATTTTCACATGCGACATCATCAAAGATCATTATCGAATTTTTAAGGGCGTCGTTAGGTGAAATCACGTCTTTATTCTCATTAAAAACAAATATTTTCGCTGAAGGAACATGGCTTATAACTTTTCGTAAGAAACAATATTTTGGTTGGAACGTTGTTTTAGAGTACAGGTAAATATGCTTAAATTTAAGACCATTTTCATGTAACAATAAATTCAACATTACATTAGTTTTTCCGCAATTAGAAGGACCACATATAACACATCGGATTGTATCAGGTAAGAGAATACTATGTTTGGCTGTGCGGGTATTATTCTCTGTTTTTATATTATTCACTTCTAAGGTCTTTTGTTGTTTAATAAACTTCATTGTAAGATTGACACTGATATAATAATACTTGTTACATGCCTTTATATAAGGTGGATCCGAATCATACTTTGGCCAAGCGTCAGGGGGTCAGGTCAAAAGTAAAGAAAACATTTATGCCAAAGAAAAAATTATAAAAAAATAAAAATAAAAAAAATCAAAATACCATTTTTTTTGCATTGGTTTTCTCTTGAAAACTTGACGCAAACAAATCCAAACGTAGAACTAAAATAATTCATAAAAAACAGCTCATTTATTAACGCACAAGTCGATGACCCCGCCACCACGCTGCCGCCGCCGCGCGAAATCAGCTGATCGGTAGCGACAACTGTTCTGCGTGTGAACGTGTGACACTAGTTCGTATGAATGCACCTAAATAACACAGTACCTACAATTTTCTGATACGTGTTGTGTTGAGGTTGTGTGATATTTTATTACACTATTCAATCCTACTAGTTTAAAGAAAAAAAGCAAGTACCTATAGCTCATAGTCAATAGTTAAGTAAATCTGCAAAGATTCAATTGTTTTAAGTAGGTACTTACATGGCTTGGCGTCCAACAGGATTGTCAAATATTGGCCAAAACTAAATCAACTGATATCCCGTTAATAACCTTTCCATCACACTTAACAGGCTTTGAACTGGCTTAGTTTTCCAGTTCAGTTTCGATAAAAATTAAAGAATATTATTACGAATTCATAAAAAGAACAAAATCACACTCGTTACCTACGTAATCGCCAATACTACCTCTTAGGTACTATTTTGTTATTCTGTGCTAATACTACTTTCCAAATTACGTTTGTAAGTACTTAAGTTTTACACTTTCACGCTTTCAATTCAAATCTAGTACCTAACGAGTCTTAATTACCTATAAAAACGATTATTTACCTCGCTTTTGCGTCTAAAGTTAAGTTTGTTCATTTGAATCCTATTAAAACAAGATTTAGATTCACCTACAATTTGCAATTAAAGTAATTATGGTTTCATTTCAACCCACTCTCGTCAAGCTTCGTAAACTAATGTAATAATGAATAAAATAATACTTAATAATCTAGAACTAATAATCGTATCTAGATCTATCTAGAAGTAATCTAATTCGCCAGTTTACTGGCGTTTAATATGGCGTTGTCAGTATGACGCGAGATCTCGAAGTGGAACATTATCTCAAAAATGGGTAAATACGCTGAGTTAATTTGTAAAAAACATACCGGACAATCAAAACATTTTTCTTTTCACGCGTAAGTATAATTTCAATCTATTAGAGTAGCAATTTTTCGTAAAATAAATAAAATTTGGTATGTAAATAAAATGTAATACGTCATTTCAAAAAGTAATCATTGTACGTGTAAATTCTTCAAAGATATTGCATAAGTAATTTGGTTGGGTTATATGTATCACTCATTCAATCAATTGTCATTTTTATGCCGTATAGGGCTTGAACATATCGATAAACATATCGATGTATGTAAATGAACGAACGAATCCAATTTTAATGTAGGAACTATTCAAATTAATTTCAGATTTACAGTTGAACCCCTAACACGAAGAAATTGGGTGGAACCGGTACGCAGGGAGATAACATGGACGAGGACTCAGGTCTTAGATAACATCTAAGGTCTGATGATGGAGCCAGAAGATAACTATAGGAACTCTGTAATTATGCGACGCAACCCTACGAACTTTGAGCTCGTTATATTTTAAATATAGCTTCAAACTTAAAAAAAAGGTGCTTTTTTCACCCGCATGGTTCCCGTTCCCGTGGTAATATCAAAACATCCTTCCTTAGTGCTCGCCAATATCGTTAAAGGAACCTGTATGCAAAAATTCAGTTTAATTGGTTTAGCCGTTTGGGCTGTGCGTTGCCTATCAATCAGTCACGGTATTGTTTTTTAGTATTAGACTTATGTTGTACATTATCATAGTGTGTTGTACATTAACATTTATCATAAGTATAAAAATAGCATTGACAACGCAAAAATTCAAAAATCATAAATTATTAGCTGTTGCATCATAATTGATCGTTAAACATTTGTTTTTTTTCTCTTTCGAATGCAAGGAAGGATATTCTTACAGCATATAAAAAGTATAAAAGTATCGGAGAATTTTGACAGTGGTCCGCAAGTCTCGGTAGCTCATTGGTTAGAGCAGTGGGCCGGATTCCCAAAAGTCGTGGGTTCAAGTCACATCTGAAAATTCACTTGTGGCCGAGTTCATTTGTTCCAATATTTTTCTTGTTAAAATTTATCATAAATGGTGATTACATTTATTATTTGTTTCTAACATAGACCTTGTTAGGTCACAGCAAGAATAAAATTAATTATATTTATGTATGTACGTAAGCTATATTATACTATTTTTTAATCTCATAATATTTTAATTTTAAGATCGTTTTATTATATTCAAGTAAAACAATCTTAAAACTACAATAAACTATTGGTTGAAATATTCTTGCAATTAGTATTTCAGCTAGTAGTTGCTAGAAAGATACTGCCTTGGCTTTTTCTTAAATATAGGTAATTTATATGCGATGTTTTGTTGATAACTTCTGTTTGTTGTTTAAAACTGTCATAGCGTATGCTGGACCATACGCTATCCAAACGCTAGTCTACTATTTCTAATTTGGGTTTAGGTTGTGCTAATTTCGTACGGTGGCGTAAATTTTGAGATCTTTAATAAATTGAAAACAAGTTTATAGTTTTTCTTACAAATATGCATATTTCTTAAATGTAAATGGATACTAGAGTTGAAATTAAAATGTTTTAGTCTCAACGATCTTCTAATGTCGATGATTATTTTCAATAAATTTTAGTATACTTAGATTTTTGGCTCCAAAAAAAATGTAGAATACGAGATATCACAGCTCGAGAAGCACACAGGGGGTTTATTGTCTAATTGTAAGTCTATCACAATCCCTTTAAATTTTTCATTTAAAAGGTACATATTATTCACATCGCATCACATAGCATCGCGCCACAACTATTTGACCTTTGAAAGGGATTGCAATCGATTATAAAATTAAACACTTATGGAGGGGTTGCTATTGTGTATGTCATATACAATGGTTCTGTAATGAACTAATTACCCATATTTTGTTTTATATAAAAAAGCTCGAGTGATTGAAGAAGTTAATGTAAATAATGAATTATATTACTATATAAACCAAATATTAATGTTTTTTACTCACTTAAAAAGTGTTAGTAAGTAAATTGTAAGTCCGCCTGGCTAGCGACTACCACCTTATCCAAGTCCGTTCCGGCAGTTAGAGGTAAGATAGCTAGTTCCTCAGAGATTGAGAATACCGCGCTTCCATCTTAAGCCTTATCAGTACAGTACTAGTATCAGGTTGCATGTTTCTACCCATTTTTCACAAAAAAAAAACCCAAACACTAACGCTTTGGAAACCATATTGTATAGTTTTTATGAATTTGAGGTATTTTTTTAATGAGATTTTCATATTATTAGGTGCTTTTTATTTTTCCACGAAATAAACAATTAACTTACTAATTTCTTTAAAACACACATGATTTATTAATCTCAATAGGTTCATTCATTCACTCCTTACCTATCGTGCTATTTATTTTTCCACGAAATAAACAATTAACTTACTATTTTTTTTAAACACACATGATTTATTAAACTCAATAGGTTCATTCATTCACTCCTTACTTATCGATAAAAAAATTATCGATACTTCAAGCACTACTGTCATTATTTGACATTAGTAATCGCCCCTCACCCCCGCAAGAATTGGTTGATCGTGTTTTCATACATTCTTCTCGGGTTTCGTGTCCAGTGGTTAATTCGTCCAAGGTTTACACCCATCCCATCACATACGGAATTAAGATAACCAATGTTCTTTAACTTGCAGTAAGTTGAAAGCCATTACCTACTCTAAAAAGACTTCTTAAAATAGTTGAAAGTACTTACATGGGCTCATGCAATCGAGTTCATCTCCATACAATATTAGCGATAACATTTCATCACATTCACTCACTCACATCACACTTATAGGCTGTAATTGTAATAATAACTATCAATTCAATTAAAAATCAAACTTAACACTAATTAATTTGTTATAACACTGAATATTACGTTTTTACATTACAATAGGTAAGAGACCCAGAGCGAGAGAGAGAGAGAGAGTCCGAGGCGAGGTAGGACGGTGCGGATGCCGCACAGTGGGTCCAAACAGCAATTTGTGTGACTTAGGGTCCAAAGTTAATGCAGATGTATAGAGCTCATTGACCTTAATAATTGTTGATATGGACGCTTTTTTCTAATCCTTATAGTTAGGACGAAAAATAATAGTTTGTTATTTTTTGTATGGAGCGGAACAAATAAAATTACATTCTTGTCTACCCATACCAGATGTTCCTTTGAAACTTTTTCTCCATATAGCTTGTGTAGTCTACTATCGAGTAATGCTATGAACTTACGCAATTAGTTGCAGTTCTGCCAGAATTAGCCAATGTAGTGGGTCGAAAATGCAATTTGGGTTACCTAAACCTATTTCTCTTTTTACATTTTTGCTAATGCAAACAGATAGAGCAATGAGATCTATCTGTTTGCATTTAACAACTATAATCTAGATAATAGTTGCCCAATACACTTTTTTCTATTTTTCATAGTTTGGACAAAAAAAATAGTTTGTTCTTTTTTGTGAAATGAAATTATATTCCTCTAAAGACCTTACGTTCCCCGCTTTGAAACTTTATTTTACTTATACCTAGTATAGTAAGCTACCGAATGATGCTATAAACATATGCGACTTTATGCGACTTTTTGAGAAAAATGGATCGGAAGTATGAAAAATAATCCTTAGTAATCTTTTTACTTCAGTAAGATATTTTATGTCAAATTTAGCTGTGCTCCTGGTTTTTTTAGTCTTGTGTAATCAACAATCATGTTGATGATTAAACATGTACTTAAATATGCAATTCTACAAGAAATCTATGTCGCCAGATACATATTAAACAAACATACATATTAAAGTACACACATACACTTATGAAATAAAGAAGCTCAAATGGAGTAACTCGAAAAATAGTGCAATTTTACCAAAGTTACAAAATACCAGTAAAATTGATAAACTCCTTCTTGAAGTCGGCCAAAATATACTCACATTAATGCTTTAAAGAAATGCATTTAAACTAATGAGAATAATTTACTAAGATTTTTTAAATATAATTTGAATGAAGTAATTAGCTTAAAATGCTGTAATTAGCTATAATTATTTATGATATAAAAATGAGTTTTAATTTTTACCCATTATGTCTATAATTGGTTAATGATGGTGTGGTCGGTTATTAGAAATTTATTGTTTGTGTAAGTTTCCTACTGAAGTATAAAATGCCCAATATTCTGAGTTTACAAATTAGTATTCGTTTATACGTCTTACTATTACATCTTGTGAATGTAATCGCCTGTATTTCTACTAAAATGGAGAGTTTAGTTAATAATTTAGATTTATTTATGATCTTAACCCACTTGTTCCTGAATTAACTTTTTTTGCACAATTGATTTGAAATTTCATATATTTCACAGAACGTAAACATAAAACTGATAAAAAATAATTAAAAAAATATTTCAATTCAGGAAAAGCTGGAAAATGCCGTGTCGTAAACGACACAGTAGGAGAATCTACTACTATGATCTTTCACTACGTCGATTTCAGTAGGTTTCGACATAAATAGGAGAAATAAAGTAAAACACCCAAAGAATCACTGTCATATCCACACCTCGACGACGCCATATTTGGCATTGGTTGGATCGCAGGTATTAAGGCTGTACGGTACAATACAACCGTACATTCCGCGCGGTCAGCATTTACGCCATCCGTCAATATTTATTATAATTAATTTGTATATTCAGTAACTAGTTCACGATCAGTCATCATACAGTGCACTCATATCATTAGCAATTAAATTAGCAGTTTATCGTAATTAATCAAGTGTAATTTCGTATAGCAATAAATTAGTGTTCAACATATTTTTCTCTTATCATTTATCATCATCAACTGTACAAGTCTGTACATTGTGGTCCTTCGAGCTTTTGACCTTTTCGCGCGGTTTGGTCTAAAGCAGGATCTGTCGCGTGTTAGGGGAATCAGCATATATCAAGCAAGACAAGGCGGCGCTGGACCAGCAAGGGCGTTCAGCAGCTGTACAGCATCAAGCAAGCGGTGGTATATAAGTCAAGCATCTATCAAGTAAGAATTTTCCATATTTTATTTATATAGAAAGATGGAAGACCTAGTAGCAAATCAGGAGCAGTTGGTCGGCGCTATGGAGCAATTATTTTCGTCCTTCAAGAAAACAGGACGGGAACGCCGAACTGCGGACTATATCAAGAGAAAGTTGGACACATTGGAAACATATTGGAGAGATTATCAAGAAAATCATGCGCAGTTGAGTAAGTACCCGGGAGAAGAAATTCCTTATGACCGGGACAATCGTTTTGACCAGGTTTTGCAATTCTTTAATAATGCCAAAGTGTTTATACAGCAATCCTTACCAGTAACTCCTAGCAGGACGGAAGAATCAAGGTTACTTTCAGCACCAAGCCCTAGCAGGCCGGGCACTTCATCGATAAAGGTAGGAAACCCCGAAAAAAGGTCACAGGCTACCGACAGCAGGACAGCGGAACTGCTTAAAAAGCAAGCAAGCCAGTTCCGGGCGTTCAGCCGCACTGTTGAAGACATCGATTTGGAAGCGGTGACAGAAACATGGGAGTTTGAGGACTTGTTGAGGCAGCTGAACACAAGGTGGGCAGCAATAGATTCTTTGCATTTAGAAATCGATAGTGATTTAAATGGCACCGATGAGGAATATGAAAGGTCGTTTTTAGCAAATGAAAAAACGTATAAGTTTATGAAAAAGGCAATAAGTAGCAAATTATGGTCCGTATCTCATAGGGCAAAATCTACGCCGCAAATGGAAATCCCGACACTTAATGGCAACTATTATCAGTGGGTATCCTTTAAAGATCTCTTTACAGAAGCGATTCACGCCAACCCTTCTCTAAATAATGCACAAAAGATGCAATTTTTAAAGAGCAAGGTAAAAGGGGAGGCTGAGAAGTTGATACAGCATCTGTCAATTAACTCGGATAATTATCAAGTTTGCTGGGAATTGCTGAATAATCGCTATCATAATAAAAGACTTATATTTACGTCACATGTTAACATGCTCTTGAATTTGTCTGTTATGCAACATCCGAACGTCGTACAAATCAAACGTATTCATGATACCACAAACGAATGCCTTAATTCCATCAAAAACCTCGGTGTAGACGTAAGCAGCTGGGACCCATTATTGGTTCAAATCATGTCGCTAAAATTAGATACGGATACCTTTAATGATTACCTAGAGTCACTAAAACAGCCACGCGAATTACCAACGCTTAAAGAGTTCCTTCAATTCCTGGAAATAAAATTTACAACTATGGAGTCATCAGTTACCCGTAGAAAGCAAGAAAGCACGTACAAATCAACCAATTCATCTCCGCTAGGAAATCAGAAATCTGTAAATTATAAATCATATGCCGCGAATAAAGTAGGTCAATCAAAAATACGTGATCAAAATATCAAGAAAATAAGTAATCAGAAATACAGCAAAACATGTCCAATCTGTAGTGAAGAGCACGGAATTTACTTTTGTCAGCAGTTTCTAAGTATGTCAGCTGATGCTAAGAGGAAAACAATATCAAAATACAATTTATGTAAAAATTGTTTATATGATCATCACGGAAATAATTGTTTTTCTAACAAAACGTGCCGAGAGTGTAATGGGTCACACAACACAATAATGCATGACGCATACGCAAATATGTCATCACCCAATGTTCAAAAAAATGTGAAGTCGAATCCTGGACCATCAACAGCAAGTTCATATGTTTCACAAAAGGGGGATAACAATGAAATTCTTATCACTACAGCGGTTATTAACGTTCAGGCGCGTGACGGAACTTATCATAAAATGCGCGCGTTATTAGATCAATGCTCACAGATGTCCTTAATAACGGAGAAAGCTGCGCAGCTCCTTCAGCTCCCTAGAACTAGATGTAAAGATGTCGTATCAGGTGTGGGGCAAAAGGAAAGTAGTTGCAAGGGGATTTTAAAATTATCCTGTGCTTCGATATATAACAATAATTTTAAGTTTAACGTCGAGGCCTACATTATGAATAAAATAGTTAAAAACTTACCCAGTAAAACGCGTGCTAAACAAGACTGGCCGCACCTGGAAGGTTTACAGTTAGCAGACAGTGATTATAACATCAGCCGTCCTATAGATTTAATACTAGGATCAGACATCTTCCCGGAACTTATATTAGACGGAGTCTGCAAGGGTCGTCTGCCATCCATGCCTGTTGCGCAACGTACGGAGCTAGGTTGGATAATCTGTGGAAGTAGCATAAAATCCAAGTCACATAATCGGCAATGCAATGTAATAATAAATAATATAGACGACATCCAGCAGTTTTGGGAGATAGAAGAGATCACTGAAGAGAAACCATTATCAGCAGAAGATAATCAATGCGTATCTTATTTCGAAAACACTACAATACGTAAGCCAGATGGACGATATCAAGTACGTCTTCCACTCCATCAAAATTATGAAAAACAATTAGGTAACACGAAACCTATAGCGGTAGGTCAGTTTTATCAATTAGAGCGCAAGTTTAAAAGAAATAACAATTTAAAGCAAGATTATTCATTGTTTATAAATGAGTACATTAGCCTCGGTCATATGAAACCAGTATCAAGTTACAAGAAGCCCGATTATTATATGCCGCATCATTGCGTATTACGCGAAAACTCGGAAACAACCAAGTTACGTGTCGTATTTAATGCTTCCTGCAAAGGTGTGAATGGGTTAAGTATAAATGATATCATGTACAGGGGCCCAAATTTGCAAAAAGATCTGCAATGTTTATTATTGAGATGGCGTCAATATCAGATCGCTTTTACGGCTGATATTGAGAAGATGTACAGACAGATTTGGGTGCATGAGGAGGATCAGAATCTGCAGAAAATAGTCTGGAGAGACTCACCCAACATAGCTTTAAGTGAGTTTCAACTATCAACAGTCACTTACGGCACGAAAGCTGCGCCATTTTTAGCCATGATGACGCTACAACGATTAGCAAGGGACGAACAGGACAAGTATCCCGAGGGAGAAGCGATCAAGGCTTTAAAGGACTCCTTCTACATGGATGACGTACTTCATGGAGCACATTGTTTACAAGCAGCAAAAGAAGTGCAGAAGGATCTCTCGGATATACTAAGATCAGGTGGTTTTAACCTTCGTAAATGGGCATCAAATTCATCAGATTTATTAAAGCATATAGATAATAAGGAGCAAAAACATGATGGCTATAGCTTTAGACGAGCAGAGTCAACAAGAACCTTAGGATTACGTTGGGACAGCCAGAAAGATGTTTTCTTATTTCAGTCCAAGATAAATCCTAATGTTACAGATCCGACGAAACGATCTATGCTTTCGGATCTGTCTAAACTGTTTGATCCATTAGGATGGCTTTCACCCGTCACAACCAGTCTAAAATCATTATTTCAATCAGTTTGGCAAAATAATCTGCAATGGGATGACAAATTACCCGAAAGTATAAAATCAAAATGGGTTAAAATCATTAAGGATGTTCATCATTATACAGCAATTTATGTACTGGGAAGCATTGTGATGGTGCTACTAGGGCTCATCATGTGGTGGTTGCGAAAACGTGCGGCTCCTAGCAGTGGCAGCAGCGGCAACGCGGGGTCCGGCGCCGGCGGAGGAGAGGCGGGCGCGCCTCGGGGGGCTCTAGCGCTCCCTGCGCTCGCCGTCTCCACCAACAAAACTAATAGTGATCAGTGTCAGTGTACGGTACTATCAGTGCAAAGTGTAAATGAGTGCAGTGTTCGTAAGGACGAAGGTTCTTCGCCTTTTGTAAGAAAATCAGTATTTAAAGTGTGTGAACAATCAACCTAAAGTGCAAAATTTTAATGACTTTAAGTTAATTAATTTAGTTAAAAACTAAAGTACGATTGGATCACCTTCTCTCATATATCATTCTACAGCAATCATTCATCATTTATCTTAGTTTGATAGTTGTTTAAATTCTTATTTTTTGTCCCCCGGGAATATGTACGGTACAATACAACCGTACATTCCGCGCGGTCAGCATTTACGCCATCCGTCAATATTTATTATAATTAATTTGTATATTCAGTAACTAGTTCACGATCAGTCATCATACAGTGCACTCATATCATTAGCAATTAAATTAGCAGTTTATCGTAATTAATCAAGTGTAATTTCGTATAGCAATAAATTAGTGTTCAACATATTTTTCTCTTATCATTTATCATCATCAACTGTACAAGTCTGTACATTGTGGTCCTTCGAGCTTTTGACCTTTTCGCGCGGTTTGGTCTAAAGCAGGATCTGTCGCGTGTTAGGGGAATCAGCATATATCAAGCAAGACAAGGCGGCGCTGGACCAGCAAGGGCGTTCAGCAGCTGTACAGCATCAAGCAAGCGGTGGTATATAAGTCAAGCATCTATCAAGTAAGAATTTTCTCTCTTATCATTTATCATCATCAACTGTACAAGTCTGTACAAAGGCGTTTTTTTTTTATGAACGGCGGGAAGACTCTTAGCCTTCATCATACCTAATGTTATGTAGTGATAAGGCTGAAGATGGAAGCGAGCCCCTCTCGGAATCCTCAATCACTGAGGAACGGCTATCTTATCTTTAACTACCGGAACACAATATTGCTGAAAACATTGTTGTTATGGCGTCAGACTTAGATAAGATGGTGGTAGCAAGCCAGACGGTCTTAGAACAAGACCTACCACCAACCAAACTGAATACAATAAGTATTCCCTCTGGGAATCGAACCCGGGACCCCTGGGTCTGGTACTGTTGGTTGTACCACTAGATCACGAAGGCGGTTAGACGTTAGCCAATAGCGACAGGTTGCCAGCTCATCGTTTACAATGATAGTTTTCGAATATCCTTCATTCATCAGCCCTGACAGTTGGAAGACTTTTATTCTATGTACCCGCATTAGACGCATTTTATACTTTCTATCACGCTCAGTCCAGCATGGGAAATAATAAACGACTCAACTTACGTTCATCAAAGAAGTCATTCATGTTACAAATTCAGCAAGTGCTCCGAGTAAAGGCCCAGGGACATTTTGAAGAAAAACAAAATGTAGTCTCCAGAGTCTTCATCCGTTACTTACAATTTTGCGGAGGCATGATGTAAGGTAACGTCACCCAGCGTGCAATGTAGAAAGACATGCTTGCCGTTTCCCTGCTTGATCAAATCAGAAATGAGGAGTTCCGCAGGAAAACAAAAGTAAACCTTCATCCCTCGAAGAATTGTTCAGGTGAAGTGGCAGTAAGCGGGACACATAGCGAGAAGAACCGTTAGCGGATGGGGCGGGGTGGTTCTAGAATGGCGACTCTGTGAGTAGGTCCCCAACAAGGTGGACCAATGATCTGGTGAAGATCGCGGAAAGCTCCTGGATGAGGGCAGCCCGCCAACGACCGATCAACGTGAAGATCCTTAGGCCCTAGAGGATCTTTACAACGATTGTTCGATGGCTACCCATACCCAGCAGTCGTTCTCATGCCGCTGATATGAATGTGATGATGATAGTTATAGAGTCTGGAACAATTTTTTCATAATTTTGCTCTTATTTCTCAGTAAACTCGTTCAGAGTGAAAGGTTGTCGTAAAGCCCTGTAACAAATATAAGTACTACTGATAGTAGTACATTCTCCTACTGTGTCTTTCACGGAACAGACAAAGTAAAACGAAAATACTTGATGAATATCTTATATATATACCGTATTTTTTTATATTCGAGATTATTAGGAACCGACTATTGATAATTAGATAACAAATAAATTAAAAACAGCATAAAACAATATTTCAAATTACCCTGTATTTATCATTTTAATAAGCACGTAATTTAACCTCATTTTGCACAAAAACAATAAACTGCATATCACGGTTACCACTTTACTATGACTGACTAAGGCATCAACAGCAAGTAGCAATATAAAATAAAAAAATTAAGTACCCTCGTACAACAGAATATTTTTTTTAAGTTGGTGTGTCGTTAAAGACACGGTAGGAGCAATTGGGTTAAGAGAGCAGTTAGGGTCATAGTTAGACATTAATAAACTTTTTCAATTCTTACAAACGAAAATTAATATGACCGAAGAAAACGAGGTTCAACTTAAAAAGTTTTGTTCGCGATATTGCTCAAATATAAGTGCTAGATGGGTACGAAGTACTCGTAACTTAAAACAGTTTATAAAAAATTATGGTGACTGGTTAGAAAGTGCAATAAGCTGGCCTGAAGAAATTATAGCTGCAGCTGTCAACACTCAACAAGAAGAGCTTGAGGTTTGTGATAATGAAAACATTGAAAATCTACCACCTTCTACATCAGAAGCTTCAACATCTACGTTTACACCTCGAAAACCTTTTGAAGATCTGGGCTATAGACAAAAACGAATACGTGTCGAAACTTTAAATAAGTCTATGTCAATATCCCCGGGAGAACTGAATGCTGTTACTGTTGCGAGTTTGAGTAGCTGCGGGAATGAAGATGTTGGAAAAATTATGAACCATTTACTAAATCACCCAGAAGATCTAGAAAAAGTTAAGGGGTGTTTAAGCTCAAGTAAAGTTAAAAATACTGAATATTCACCTGACAAAGCACTGGCTTTAATAGTTTCACTGAAATTAAGAAAATGGCAGTATATCAATTTAAGAGAGTCAGCAAGTGAAAGTGGGTCCCATTTATACCCCTCATATTACAAAATCAAACAAGTGAAGTTAAAATGTTATCCAGCAAAAGAAGATGTGATTATTAAAGAAGACGGAGCAACTATTAAACTGCAAGCTTTACTCAACTTGACGGTAACAAGACTTTTGGATGTAATAGCTTTAGACTTGGATTCGTCAACAGATTTATTGCTTATTATTATTATAGCAAGTGGGGCTTTGATGGAGCTTCAGGTCAAAGCAATTACAAACAAAAGTCTGAAACAGAATTGGTAGATTCTAGTGTTATCATGGCTAGTTTAGTTCCAATAAGACTACAACAACGTGATGGAACAATTGTTTGGGAAAACGATCGACCCTCATCAACGTTTTTCTGCCGACCAATTATGTTCAAATTTACAAAGGAAACCAAGTCAACAGTAGCAGCCATAAAAGATAGTATAACAGAAGAAATTGGAAGCTTGCAGCCATAGTAAAAATATTACTTTTCATACTTCCGATCCATTTTTCTCAAAAAGTCGCAAAAAGTCGAAAATGTTTATAGCATCATTCGGTAGCTTACTATACTAGGTATAAGTAAAATAAAGTTTCAAAGCGGGGAAATTAAGGGCTTTAGAGGAATATAATTTCATTTCACAAAAAATAACAAACAATTTTTTTGTCCAAACTATAAAAATTAGAAAAAAGTGTATAGGGCAACTATTATCTAGATTATAGTTGTTAAATGCAAACAGATAGAGCTCATTGCTCTATCTGTTTGCATTAGCAAAAATGTAAAAAGAGAAATAGGTTTAGGTAACCCAAATTGCATTTTCGATCCACTACATTGGCTAATTCTGGCAGAACTGCAACTAATTGCGTAAGTTCATAGCATTACTCGATAGTAGACTACACAAGCTATATGGAGAAAAAGTTTCAAAGGAACATCTGCTATGGCTAGGCAAGAATGTAATTTTATTTGTTCCGCTCCATACAAAAAATAACAAACTATTATTTTTCGTCCTAACTATAAGGATTAGAAAAAAGCGTCCATATCAACAATTATTAAGGTCAATGAGCTCTATACATCTGCATTAACTTTGGACCCTAAGTCACACAAATTGCTGTTTGGACGCACTGTGTGCCGGTGTCGCTTTGCCGCGCGTGCGACACCGACCGACACACAAGTTCAAAAGGCCCCGCTCTCATAAAGGTACGCCGCCATGACAGGCAACAAGCGACTTGTCACTTGTTGCGTGAAGACCACTATGCAGTTTATTGATTTATTATAATTACGACTTATTGTTTACGCGTGTCGTTCGTCAACGTAAAACTGTTGCATAGTTTTTTTTTTTATTAAATTCGTGAAAGTAGTTTTATTTAATTATTTACAAAGCGATGGTCGACGAATCACTAACAATGGCTGCGAAAGTTGGAGTTTCAACAAAAGATTTGAAAAACTGAAGAAGCCGTGATCTAAAAAAACAAATGTAGCTTTTATCTTTTGTGAACGTATCTTACTTTTTCCGCATAATTCGATTTAGTAATTACGTACACTAAGTACGTAGTCTAAACGAAGTCTTCTTTGACAGTTCATAGGTTCATTTTATTATCTTGGGAGTCCACCAAAACGTATGACGTAAAACTTTAGGGTCCAATTTTTTTATAAATGTAAGTATAACTTCAAATCCTAATGATTTTCATTGAAGTTACACAGGGTTTCATGAGGAATTTATTTAGTTAACATAATTTTCTGACTTTGCTCAAAGTAGGTTTGCAGTTTTATAACTTAAAATGCACTTTACGTAATAATGAATGATATTTCAACCGCCCAATCACTTGTGATCCAGAGACTATGCCGTCGTTTCGTGTAGTGTTACCTTTATAATATCCGCGCGCGTCGCACGCCTTTGATATCTTTTTGAATTTTGATTCCTTCTGCAGTCTACTTGTGCATATTAACGCGTGTGGGTGTGTCGTTTACGTTTGCGTAAATATGCCTCGGAATCGATATACCAACCAGGAGTACCTGGAAATGGTTTCTGTTACCGTGGTGAAAAGTGATAGAGACACTTCAAAAAAAGTGAAAAAACACGTGCGCAAGCGTGCCTTTTTGTGTGTTCAAAGACAAGGTGACCGTGTACAACAATTTTGTAGATAGTTTTTAGTGTTAATAGGACTTGTACACCTTGTAAATGACCTGTTAATTTGTAAATAGGACTTAAAAATGTGTAAATAGGACTTGTAAATAGGTGATGAACTTTTAAACACGTCAAAGTAGTGTAATAATAATGTACTAATTCTGATTCTTTTACTGCATTTTATAACCATACCTACCTAATTTAGCAAGAGTCAAATTTCGATTAAGTTATTATTACATTAGTTTGCCAGTCCAAAGCCTGTGAAGTGTGATGGAAAGCTTATCACCGTTTTGTCAAAATCAACTCAGTCCAAAGCCTGTGAAGTGTGATGGAAAGCTTATACCTACCTAATTTAGCAAGAGTCAAATTTCGATTAAGTTATTATTACATTAGTTATCACCGTTTTGTCAAAATCAACTTATGAACACCGAACCAACCACGTGAGTACCTACACCAATTATTAAAGCAGCAACTTTTTAGATACCTACCTATTGATAACATAATACTTATGTAATTAAGGTAGTGTGTACTATTACTGTGTCCACATTATGATTAGATACGAAAGTAAGATACCTCACGTGAGGGATCTTAATGAGGAAAGGGTCAGAGAGACGGAAAAGTTAATAGCAAACAATAATCGAGAGTTATTTGATGCATACGAATTACGAACTTAGTGTCAAACGCGGAATAATCGCTACCGATCAGCTGATTGTGCGCGGCGGCGTAGTGGCGCGGGGTCATCGACTTGTTCGGTGTATTGCGTTAATAAATTTGCTGTTTCTATGGCCATGATAATTTAAAATTATTTTAGTTCTACGTTTGGATTTGTTTGCGTCAAGTTTTAAAGAGAAAACCAATGCAAAAAAATGGTATTTTGAATTTTTGAATTTTTATTTTTTTATAATTTTTTCTTTGGCATAAATGGTTTCTTTACTTTTGACCTGACCCCCTGACGCTTGGCCAAAGTATGATTCGGATCCACCTTATATAGACTCACAGATGGGCTTATGTTATACAAATTGAAATAAAACAATTGTGTTTTATTTCAATTTGTATAACATAAGATTTTTTATTACTCAATGTAACACATACAAAGAAATTATTTTAAAACATAAAAGTCTTATATAAAGAATACATAATTCATGGTAATTACTTATTCTATCTTAAACATGTAATATAATTATATAACAAATGATTAAACTTTTAAAATATCGTTTTACAGTGACCCCAGGGTAAAGTTTCAATGTGGTTTGGAAGTATCTGCCTTTTGTCATCATTTTTATTCATAACTATTTTATGAATTTGTTGGGAATACAATACATGTTTGTTCGACTTAATTACATTCATTTTACATTTTTAATTTGTTTCACTTGTTAAGGCTTTGTTATAGTGTGAAAGTTTTAATCGAGAAGTTACAGCTTTAGATATTCCTTTTGCTTTTGTAATGCGGCTTTTTACACTGTTAATACAATAGAGCTTAGCTCTCAATCCTACGAAATCGCTAATGACTTCACCTCCGAGTTCATCTTTAAATACACCCGGAATCTTAGCATTCACTCTAGGCATATTGTAGCAATTATTAATCTCGAAGTTACTGGTGTCAAATTGTGTGATATTATTTTATATATCCTTGTAAAAATCTTCAGTGTTTATTAAATACAAAAGGCTGTCAGTGTCTGTGTAACACAGTTTTGCCCGGGTATTATATTTGCTTGACGCTTGATAAAGCTGTAATGAAACTTGTATAAATGTTGTTTTTCGTATTTTAGTACGGTAAACCCGATATAAATAGGTCGATGCAAAATATTTTTTTCAGGACTCATTTGAAGAGCAACAAAGTTTTCAGAAAAAATTGCAATACTTTTCAGATTCAATTCTTTGCAATTAACTTTTCCGCACCAATGTGCTTGTTTGTTTTGTTAGTAATATCGTCCCACACAGTCACTAATTTTACATTAACCTGTTTACGTCTATTTTCTATAGTTTTCCCAAAAATAGCATTATTGAGTAATTTAAAAAAATCTTTTTCAAATACGGATGTTGAAGCTTGGCGTAACTTAGTATTTAAATCGATATACTTTTCTAAAAAGTTATCTTGTCTAAAAGTTAATACACGATGAATTTTTATTAAAATAAGTCCGTTTAGTATACATTCTTTTAGATGAACATAATGTATTACATACTTGAATTTGTCATACAAATTAGCGATCAATTTAGGTGTTTTGCCCCCGGGGGGCTTAAACTTTTCTGGAGCAAAAGGTAAATCACTATGCACACTATGTAAGTGATCGGGATAAGCCAAATCCACTTCTAAAATATAGCCATATTCAGAGTCGTCAGCTATTGATAATACACTTAAAGTTTTAATTTCATCGGTTTTTAAAAGGCGGAAATCTGAGATAGGCATTTTCTTTGTCATCGCATAGCCATATAAATTATTACAATCTAGGTAAATTAAATAACTGGATTTTTGAGAAGCATCGTAATTCGGTAAATATTTATTATTTGCTTTAGCGTGACGTAGAGAACATTGTGCCAGACCTCCACGAATTCCTGATTCTAATTATTCATAAATTTCTAAATCATTTATTAATTCTAATTTAACCCCGGCACAGTCTATATATTTCCCTTCCCTACAGTCAGCCAACGGACACGTCTAGACAGAGCAATCGTGCGGGGTTCGCGGGGCGAGGGAGGGGCGGTAGCGAGCCCAATCTGCCATACACTCGATTGGGACACGCCGGTCAGGAGTGCCACATTTTAGTGAAGCATTTTATTAAAATATTTTATTTATAATGGTCCATACTACGTGCTGTGAGAGACGCATGTCATCATCTCGTGTAAATAAGAATTTCATCAGTTTCCGCACACCGATAAAAGTTAAGTGTAATAATATTTTATTTTGTTAGAATGTTTGTAAGTGTTCTGTTGTAATATTTAATTTTGGTATAAACAAAATGGCGGAGGTTTGCGACGACATTTTAAATAACATCAATAAGCATTAATATTTTTAAAAATGATTTTGATACTTATATAATAAGTATAATAATTTATTATGCATAAACGATTATTTTCATACTTTTTCACTTTGACTTTTGAAATATAAATTTTATCGTATTAAAGGATCCAAGATGGCGGAAACGACATTTTAAATAAAGTCAATATGGGTGTCGAATTCATGGTTTTCGGGGGTGCTGATTACAAATATGACATCTATTTAAGGATCCAAGATGGCGGACTCGACATTTTAAATAAAGTCAATATGGGTGTCGAATTCAAGGTTTTCGGGGGTGCCGATTACGAATATAACATCTATTTAAGGATCCAAGATGGCGGACACGACATTTTAAATAAAGTCAATATGGGTGTCGAATTCAAGGTTTTCGGGGGTGCCGATTACGAATATAACATCTATTTAAGGATCCAAGATGGCGGACTCGACATTTTAAATAAAGTCATTATGGGTGTCGAATTCAAGGTTTTCGGGGGTGCCGATTACGAATATAACATCTATTTAAGTATCCTAGATGGCGGACACGACATTTTAAATAAAGTCAATATGGGTGTCGAATTCATGGTTTTCGGGGGTGCTGATTACGTCTCACTATTTCATGGTTTTTTATGAATACTAATTTAATTTTGCTTTTAACTCATTAAAAATATATCCATTTGAACTGAAATCTAAATATAAGAAACGAGCTCAATATGTGTGTATTATAAGTTTTACTAATTTTACTACTTTGTAATATTTTTTGTATTTTTGTTAATAATAAAACGAATAATGTCTGTGTACTTATATTTCTTTTTACTTTATATTCCTAATATACTACATACACGTACTACCAATAAGGTAGTACGTATATGTGGGATATAAGAGACTACGTAAAAAAATAAAGAAATGTGACAACCCTGCGCCAATGACGAATGTCCAGATAAAAGCGGCATTGCGCGAGACATCAAAGGCGTTGACCCACTGTTAGTTCTTACGCTGTGACCCCGGTATGCAGTAACATTGCATCCCAGCTTAAACTAGGTGCAGTAATATAAAAAGCTGGATCGAGTTGGTAATGATGCAAACAGGTCTGTCTAAATTTTTCAAATACGTCATATAGAAGTAACACATCGATTTTCAAATATAAATCTGTATATTCTCCAAGGGATTTAATATCAAATATTTGCCAAATATTTTGAGCATGTTTGTAATCATCGTCGCTAATGTGTTCGTTTTCCAAACTATTATAAAAACAATCTTTCGGTGGAAGGCAAGTTTCATTAAATTTTAAAGATGTATTCATATAATCATAGGGATAAATTCCTTTTTGTTGCAGTGACTTTAATTGATCATAACATATATCTGTAAACTCTTTTGACAAGTTAACGAAGTCAGTTTCAGTCAAATTGTTATTTAAAGCGCTCAAACTTGAATTAAGAAATTGGCAGGAATCTAAAAACTTAGCTTGAATAGGCCTTTCACTATTCTTTGTTTGGAATATTTTTGTGATAGACATATACTTTTCTTTAGTTTTTGGTATAAATTTAAAAGCTCCTTTATATTTCGCTAATTCTTTAATAAATAGATGAGAGTCGTAACCAGTCAAATTATGAATAATAATAGGAACAAATGGACACACTTTATACATTAAATTACAATGAGCGTGTGCTGCACCGCGATACTGAGATGTAATATGATTATGATCCATTACCTTGTCATCAAAGAGCAGATGGTTACAGATATGACATTTTGTCGCATTTTTGTGTTCGTTTTCTTGTTCTGAGGTTAAAGGTGCCATACGCATTTTATTCAACAATATACTCTGAATGTATTCTAAGTCTTCTATTAATTTCTTTATAAATACTTCAACGCAATTTGGTCCTCTATATGTAACATACTTATTTAAATCTGAATTATGTGTACAGCAAATATAGTATCCAAAACATGAGGGTTCGTGAACTTTATAAGTTCGAGTGTTTTCAGTATTTTTTATACTGCAGTTTAACAAAATACTTTCAAAGTCTGCATATATAACGAAGTTAATTTTTTGTTTTCTTTCAAAGTTTTTAAATTGAAGAATACTATTTGTTTCGGGTAATACTGTTAATACATTAGGACACTCAGTATGAGCACTAAATTTTTTTTCACTGGTGAAAACTTGTAAACATGTTTCACATAGATACATTTTTCCTTTGTGTTTACTCATTCAAAGTCAAAGTCAAAGATTTTTATTCAAATAGACTTATAGATAAGTGCTTTCGAATCGTCCAATTTTTTTTTCCTACCAGCCATTCAGGACATCTTTTAACTGATAAGAAGAACGGCCGCAAGAAACTTATCAGCTTTAACAGAAGCAACAACATTTACAAAGGAACATGTCGTTGCCAAACACAAATCTACAATCTTGAAACATATTTAATATAAGAGGAAAATTTTCTTATACTCAGTTATTAGAATATTTTCCTTTTATACAATTACAATAGTCATGTTTTATGTTAGTATCACTTCCATGCATTTTGGTCTTTCAAATAATCTTCTACCTTGTAATAACCTTTGCTTAAGAGCGTTTTTTTAACATGTATTTTAAATTTATGCAAAGGCAGCTCAATCACTTGTTGTGGAACTTTATTAAAAAAGGCTATGCCTTTCCACAAGCGACTGCATTTTTCAAGTCGAAATCTTGGAACGGCAAGCTTATTCTTGTTTCTAGTATTAAAATTATGAACATCGCTATGCTTAATAAATAAATCGTGATGTTTCCTTACATATACTATATTATCATAAATGTATTGTCCCGCCAAAGTTAGTATATTAATCTCTTTAAACAATTCTTTAAGAGAATCTCTCTGTTGAAGGTTGTAAATGGCGCGCACAGCTCTTTTTTGAAGTATAAAAACATTTTCTATATTGGCTGCTGAGCCCCACAACAACAGGCCATAGGACATTACACTATGAAAATAACTAAAGTAAACTAGTCTTGCCGTTTCAATATCAGTTAGGAGCCTTATTTACCTTATTGCGAAAGCCGCAGAACTAAGTCTACTCGACAAGGTTTCAATATGTGGATCCCATTGTAGTTTTGAATCTAATGTAATACCAAGAAATTTAGTACTCTCAACTAACTCTACTACATCCCCATTCAAATTGATGTGCATGTCGACCTGCCCTACATTAGGTAATGTGAATTTAACAAATTTCGTTTTGGTAGGGTTAAGAGACAAATTATTACTGTTGAACCAGTGTGCGACTTGAGAGAGAGCACTATTTACTTCGTCAGAACAATTGTTTCCTCTATCAATTTTAAAAATTAAAGATGTATCATCTGCAAATAGTACTGTCTCACATAAATTACTCGCGTAGTTAGGGAGATCGTTAATATATATTAAGAACAGCAGAGGGCCCAATATTGAACCTTGGGGCACGCCCATAATAATGGGGGCTCCAGTAGAAGCAGTATTATTTACAATTACTTTTTGATATCTATTGTGCAAGTATGACTGCAAAAGGCTAACTGATTTTTTAGAGACACCATAATGTTCTAGCTTCTTTAAAAGTGTAACGTGATCAACGCAATCGAAAGCTTTAGACAGGTCACAAAATATACCAATTACGTCTTGCTTGCCCTCCCAAGCCTCAAAAATATGTTGAGGAGTGCTATTCCAGCATCTGTAGTATTTTTACCTTTAGAAAAGCCGAACTGATTATTATGAAGGATTTGATTTACTGTTAAATAGTCTAATAATTGAGAGTATATAATTTTTTCAAAAATTTTACTAAGTGCCGGTAAGACTGATATCGGCCTAAAATTTGTGGGGTCACTTTTGTCACCTGATTTAAAAAGAGGAATAAGCTTACTATATTTCATTAAATCGGGAAAAGTACCTTCATCTATGCATTGATTAAAAATGAAAGCTAAATATGAAGCTATTATTTCAATTATAGATTTAATAACGCTGGTTGATATGCCCCATAAATCTTCAGTCTTTTTAATATTTATAGACTTAAAAGCTTTTAAAATGTCTTCACTATTAATATGCTTAAAATTGAAAACTTTATAACACTTATCAACACATGACTCTAAGAGGGCAGCAGCAACGTTTGGACAGGAATTTAAATTACTGGTAGTTTCCAAGGGTACCCGAGATGCATTTGTCGTCGTACCAATCTAAGCAGATTTTTCACTAAACAATAGTGACCGGTACCTTTTCTTTCAAAGTATAATAAATTCACATGGTGTATTTTCTTTGAACTTGTCACATATAAAGGGCCAGTGACCATGTTTTTTTCATTTAATCCATATATGTTAATGCTAATAGGATTGATCTTTTCGCACATTTTAATATCGCTATGTGATGGAGGAAATGATAGTCCATTTATATTTAAGACGGTTGAAAAATGTGGATATGAGCTGGTCCTGCAAACATTGCATTTTGCCGGATATAATGCAGCAACAATAATCCATAAAAAACAATAGTTGTCATTGTTTTGTATATTTAAACAACTTCTTGTTTTTCTTATATCATATGGCAAGTCAAGGTAAGAACCGCCTCTCAGCGGAGAATATTTGTTAATATTAATTTCTAAGTGACTTAGAGAGAAACAGGACCAACCAGATTCACAGTGTTGAAATTCTGACACTTTTCTCTCAAATGTATTTATTGTTTTCACATATAATTCATATAAATCGGTATTATTATATACAATTTCATATTTTGTGTTGAATGATTTAAGTTGCTGCACACCAGATTTTATCAGAATAAAGTAAGCAAACAGCTCAAAGTTCAATTTAACACAATTATGCTTAATAAGACAATCATTAATTAGTTTTAAAACTTGTTGTTGATTATCCATTAGTAATCCCTCAGGTGTGAGGTACTCCATTGATGGATTTAGTTTGTAACTTAATATTGTTTTTAAAAGCCGTAGCTATAATATTAATATTTTCATATTCAGTTTTCAATAAGCAATTAGATTTATGTAAATTAGTTTTCAAATGATACTGATATTCATTTTTAGGTATTTCAATGCAACATTTGTCGCAAATAATTATATCTTTGTATTTCGTATTTCTTTCTGGTATCGATGAAACTGTATCTAAGAAAAAAAAACCAATGAGCATTACTTGTTATTTATTACAAATATCATCTTAGTACAGTATAATAAGTAATAGAAGAATGGAGTTGTAAATAATAATACACTTAATAATAGTTACTACGAACGAACGATTGAGGGCACTTCACATACTCCTTCCTCGTTGCCATGATGAAATTGGCCAGGTGCTGCCAGGCATCGGTATTATCCACTGTTTGGTTTTTAATAGTAACTATAGCATGGCGCCACCTGTTGATCGGCTGCACCTTATCAATTTCATCAACCCGGTACACTTTTAAATCTATATAGTGTGTCCGGGTTTATTTTCATATGTCTGACGCGAATGGCCATTCGCCAGACGTCGAGTTATGTAAGAGGTCAACGGGGGTGCTTTACCGGCAACAGACGCAATGACCGGCTCCTCATCCTCGCTGTCTGTTCCGAACAGGTCGTCTGCAGTTGTTTATTTCGGGGGGATCGGTTTGAAATACGGCTTCTTCGGAGCCGATGACCGCGACGGCCCTGGTGCTGGGCTGGCTCTCGAACAGGAGGCTCGTGCTGCTGCCGGTGCCGACGCCGCTAGCTCCGTGCTGTGGGATGGCGCGTGCTTGCTTTTCTTAGCCTATTTTACAGGTGGGGGATGGGCCTCTTCATCCGATGGGAAGAGTGTTTCTGCGTTTTTATGCGACCTGAAAGGAAAACAAGCAAAATAAATACATGTTCTTGTATACAGCTAAATAGTGTGGGATATCTTTATTATGTTATCGCACACTATTCAACTGAGTAGGTGCCTTTCTATGTATAGGTAATAATATTATATATGACGGCGCCTTGCAAAGTTGCAGTTGCAATGGCGCTGCAATCGGATTAGAGATGGCAACCCAGGTCGCCCTCTAGCGAAGCGTTGTGTCGATGGCGGCGCGGCGGCCATGTTGAATTTCATCATTCATGCATAGCTCGTTGTCGCACCACGTTTTCAACGAATCGCTTAATACCGAGTTGATCGCTTACTTTATAAATTAAGTATTAACCGTAGTCGATTGTCAATTGCTTAATTTAACTATCAGTAATATTATTTCTGTCAATTATTTAGTATTCTATTTTGTGTGAATAAAGTGTGTGAATTTACGTGATCTGTAGTCTTCATTTGAATATTCCGCCCGCAATATCATAAAGTATGGAAGAAAATGGTGATGTAGGCCCTCCTGCGCCTATATCAGAAGTGGGATGCAATGATAATCAAAATGAAGACACACAAAATACAGGTACGTCAAAATTATTAGAAAATATGGAAGCTATTTTGTCACGAGTTGTAGCTATGACACAAGCATCAAATGCGAGCACAAGCTTGACACATTTACTACCTTTTAACCCTGATGAAACGGACGCCGATATAGACGGATAGTGTAACGTTACAGAGCTTATTGTACAAAAAAAACGTCTTTAGGGTGTTGATTTGCTGATAGCATTGACGGGTGCTTTGAAAGGTCGTGCAGCAGCTTGCTTAACTAAGTTGAATCTCGCAGAATTAACTTGGCCCGTGGTACGACAAACATTATTGGCAAAATTTTCTAAGCCTAAATTAATTCAAGATCACTTTGATGACATATTAAGATTTCAAATTTCAAATAAAGAATCGGCTTCTGAAGCTGCTCTTCGTCTGTGGAACATGATCGAATCGATACCGAAGGCAAAAATGTGTGAGGAGACTATAACTGGATTCGTAATATCTGTATTGTGCCAAAAAGATAATTTGATTCGTAGAGAATTAATCGCTCAGGTTATAACTAACAGAATTCAACTGTTCAGAGTGTTGGGAGGTATTTCGTTGAAAAGGCGATTGGATACGGGTGATGGATACCAAGAATCGGATCCAAAGCGAATGCGGACAGGCGAAGCAAGATTTATTGGGAAGTGTCATTGGTGTGGTCTTATGGGCCATAGAATGTCTGATTGCAGGAAGCGCCGGGATGATTCTAGTCTGAAGAAAGAAAATCCAAGCTCATCGCGCACTTTTGAGAAGACTCCGGTGATATGTTTCTCATGCGGCAAGCCTGGTCACGTAGCGACGACCTGTTTGGACAAGAAAAATGGTGGTGCCGGTGGTGGAGCTGTGATCAAGGAGGTAAACCTTTGTGAACATCGCCCATCTCGAGGTACCTTGGAAACATCTTCCGGTGAGCTAGTCTCTTTCTTATTTGATAGTGGGTCTACCTGTTCCCTTTTAAAGGAGAGTTATTTTCATAAGTTTCCGGGTACTGTGCGCAATAATCTAGTATGCCTTACTGGTATTGAAATAGAAATAGAAATAGAAATAATTTATTTGCCTTTAAATGAGGTACACTGCAGATCTTTAATACTAGTAGGCTCAGCTCATTTCGCCATCCGCAATAGCATGCAAATATACATATTGAATTAATAATTATGATAAACAATTTAGTAACATTAATTGTCATTTAATTGTTTTTGGGCATCATAATCACAAAGATAAATTTTAAAATTAATCAATTATCGTTTGAAAATAAAACTATTATAGGATGTCAAAATTATACATGTCAAATCAAAATTATAATTTTTTACAATATTAGAATGTCAGATGAATAAAACAAAATACAAAAATACATTCATTTTGAACCGCGTGCTCTTAGGACAAAATTCAGATACCAGTCTATCTGTATTTCTGGTGCTGCGTGAATATATATCTTTAGCTGTCTTGAAATAATGTAAATTTTGTTTGACAAATTTTGCGGATTCAAATATATATAGACAAGGTAGCGGTAAAATGCTTAGGGATTTGAACAGCGGTTTGCATGGTTCATCCGGTGGAGCTCCATAAATTGCCCTAATACATTTTTTTTGCGCAATGAACGCCCTTTTATTGTCTGTGCTGTTTCCCCATATTATCAGTCCATAACGCAGCACGGACTCGATATAAGCATGGTAGGCTGTTAATGCCGTTCCCCTTGTCGCAACTCTTGTCAATTTATGAAGAGCAAACGAGAACCTGTTAATTCTTCCACAGACATCCTCAACATGTTTTTTCCAGTCTAGTCTGGAGTTTAGTCTAGTCAATTTCTACACCTAAAAATTTAACTGATTGCACACTTTTCAGAGATTTTCCACTACAGTTTATATTCCAATCATCGCTAATATTATTGAAATTCATATAATATGTCTTATCAACATTTATAATCAAATTATTATTATTCAGCCAATTTACTATTGATATTATAGTTTTATTAATGTCATTAACGTGTTCATTTATTGTCATTTTTTTATCTGTTGAAACAATTACAGATACGTCATCAGCGAATAAGATGCATGGGTGTTTGGTTACGTCTGCAAGATTATTAATGTAAATTGGGGGTCATGATATAAAATGTGAATCTCAAATAATGAGTCTAGTAAAAATAAGTGGATTATCGGTTACTTTACTCTTCCACTTGGTGCCTGATAGTAGTATATCTGAACCTGCACTCATTGGCAGAGATATCTTAAATGAAGGAATGTCTGTGCAAATTGATAATAATAACAATATATTTACGTTGAAGGAACAGTCTAATTTCTGTGAACCTAAAATTAATGATCTACATTTTAATGAAATAGATACTGATCTAACAGGTCAAGACAGGGAAGAACTGGTGGCAATCATTAATAAATATTCTGATTATTTTATTACTGGTATACCTTCAAAACGTGTTAAAACAGGTCAATTAGAAATTAATTTGGTTGATCCTCATAAAGTTGTGCAGCGATGCCCTTATAGAATTGCGCCAATAGAAAAGCAGATAGTTCGAGAGAAAATTGAAGAACTTTTAGCTGCAGGAGTCATTCGTGAAAGTTCTTCACCTTTTGCGAGTCCTATCCTTCTCGTAAAGAAAAAAGATAATACGGATAGGATGTGCGTAGACTATAGGGAGTTAAATTCAAATACCAGACCCGAACATTATCCATTGCCTCGCATAGAGGAACAGATAGACCAACTAAGTGGTGCAAATTATTTCTCATCCCTAGACATGGCTTCTGGTTTTCACCAGATCCCGATTCATCCTGATGCCATCGAAAAGACTGCGTTCGTTACACCTGAAGGGCAATACGAATATCTTGCAATGCCCTTCGGCTTACGTAATGCACCATCTGTTTACCAAAGGTGCATTTCTAAAACATTGAACCATTTAACAGAAAAGCCTTTGATTTATATCGATGATGTTTTGTGCTATTCAGATAGTATTTCTACGGGTTTACAACGGTTAGATGAAGTATTGCGTGCTCTAACTGACGCAGGCTTCTCTTTTAATCTAAAAAAGTGCAAGTTTATGAAAGAGAAAATAGATTATTTAGGTTTTTCTATTCAGTCTGGCAAAGTCCGACCAAACTCCCGGAAAATTCAAGCATTAGTTGATGCTCGTCCTCCCAAGACTGCTACTCATGTCCGCCAATTTCTCGGTCTAGCATCTTATTTTAGAAAGTTTATTCCGAATTTTACTCGTATTGCTGGACCGCTTTATCCACTTAGTAAGTTGAAAGGTGCTATCAAATGGACCGAGAAGCACGAAGACATTAGAAACACTATTGTAGGTATTTTAACGTCAGAGCCCGTTCTGACTATATTTGATCCTAAATTACCTGTAGAATTGCACACAGATGCCAGCTCAGAAGGTTATGGAGCGATCTTAATACAAAGAAAAAATGGTTTACCGCATGTCATCGAGTATTTTAGTCGACAAACATCTGAAGTAGAGTCTCGCTACCACTCTTATGAGCTGGAAACTTTGGCGGTTGTAAGAGCGGTCGAGCATTTTCGCCATTATTTGTATGGCCGGCATTTTACAGTCTTTACCGACTGCAACTCGCTAAGGGCATCTAAATCAAAAGTAGATCTAACTCCTCGCGTTCACCGATGGTGGGCTTTCCTTCAAGCATATGATTTTGAGATCATCTACCGTGAGGGTCGCAAAATGGAACATGCTGATTATCTTTCCCGTAATTTTCAATCAGATGAAGTTTCCACATTAGAGAACCGTAATAAGGATCAGGAAATAGTACAGTTTGTTGAGTTACATCAGAGTTGGTTAGAAGTTGAACAAAAACGAGACTCTGAGATACAAGATTTAATTAATAAACATAACAATAATGGTTTCCCAGACACAATAGCTCGAACTTATGATGTTAGAAACGGTATTCTTTACAGGAAGGTTGAAAGAAACAAACGGACTTCTTGGTTACCTGTAGTTCCCCGATCATTATTTTGGACTTTAATTAATCATGTCCATAGTGAGATACAGCATTTAGGAAGTGATAAAACTCTAGACAAACTATACGAGCTTTATTGGTTCCCGCAAATGTCAAAGTGTGTCCGAAAATTTATAGACTCGTGCATTGTTTGTAAAGCATCTAAAGGTCCATCGGGTTCTCAACAAATTCGTTTACACCCTATTCCCAAAACACCCATTCCATGGCATACGATCCATATAGATTTCACCGGCAAGCTTAGTGGAAAGAGCGATCGTAAAGAATATTGTTCCGTTATAATTGATGCGTTTACAAAATATGCGTTTATAAAATCCACGTGAGATATTTCATATACGTAATGTACGCATGCCCCAAAAATCCTGAATCAGGATTTCTACACAAGGTAAGTGCTTTGCAGACATAATTATAATTAGATTGAAATATCGACCTTAAATATTGGTAACTAGAGCATATTGATATTCTGATTAGAAAAATCTGATCGTCAGTTCCCACATACTAATAAAATATCGCGACTTCGTATACCCCCATACTTAGCTGCAAATGTATCCAACAATCTTCAACGAACAGAAAACTAATGTGCAATACTTTAATAGTAGACGTATGTACAATCGACCTCACCTCAAACCATAACCAGAACCAATAAATACATTTATTTATTACATGCTGTAAGTTGAACCGAGCTACCAGGCAAACTTTATACAAAGCAATACCTAGATATACTGGTTGGCGCAGCGGCGTTGACTGAAAAGACAACTCGCGCATATCATTTTCAAATAGGGCCAAATCCTTACTAATATTATAAATGGGAGAGTGAGTTTGTTTGTTTGCTCTGTTCCACTTTCACGCCGTAACTACTGAACAGATTGCCATTAAATTTTGCAGACGTTACGTTATTTGGTATTGGAACAAAGTGTCCAATATTTATTAATATTATTATAAAAACTAATAGGTACCTAACTTGAATTGGAATAACTTCTTCATCGCATGCCTGTGATAGGGTAAACGGTACAATGCTTAGCCTCTAAACCCGATTTTTATCACTGATGTGGCGAAATCTCAAAAGTTTAATTTTTTCCATATACCTATTTATGATTTTATTGGATAGGTGATAGATAATAATAACTTAAATCAATATTAAGGACTAATAAGTATGTATTTACCGGCTTTATCCTATTAAAATATCAAACTAAACTTATTTTAACGTTGATGTAGAATCGATAATCACATATTGTTTTGTTTGGGTGACATTACAGCGTAAAAACAAAGTAAAATTACGATACACACATTATCATCGTACCTCCGGAGAAATAAAGGCACAAATGTAAAATTGACATTATTCAGAACTTGAGTTTAAAGATTTTTTTCTATAATTTGTGGATTTCCTGACAGCGACCACAAGAAGATTGATATTGGTCTTCAGGGATCTCACCGAATATTTGTCAATGACCATTTGACTGGTCACATGAAGCAACTACTTTCTAGAGCTAAGTCATTGGCAAGTAAGAATAATTATCAGTTTGTTTGGGTCAAACATGCCAAGATCTTTGTTCGGAAGGACTCCACTTCCCCGTTGTTTACAATAACAAAAGGATCTCGCAAAAATCAGCGTAAACGCATCCCAAACTTGATTAGTTATATTTTTTCTTTATGATTGTTTTGGCTTATGTTCAAATTTACTGTTAAAGCAACTTATCATGATAATTTTATATTTAAGTAAAACGTTATAATTTACATTGTACTTTATCCTTTGAGCTTTGCTAAATATTTCCAACTATTTAATAATTCTATTCATAATATTATGATTCTTTGCGTCGACACAGCAGGCCGCAGGTTGAACCTCCCTGCCTGTTTACCGATAATTTTTGCGTGCAGTTTATTCTTGTTACCCGCATCAGAGCAAGCAGTGAGTGAAACAGCACACACGCGCAGCAGCGCTAGGCCCGCGATAGACAAGGCACGGCTCCGCGCAAGGGCAAGCCCGCGGTCGGTGCTCTGCCCGACAACGTGGCGTCACTAGGAACGAAAAAACACCGTCACTTATTTAGCAATAAACACAATACACAGCTCAATCACTCCTATAAATCTATGAGCTATTTAGCAAGTTGCAAATTAAAGTGGGTTGTAATGAAAAAATAATAATGGGCACTTTTAAGAAAAAACCTTTGTTGAAATCTAGTTATTCACTGCACTGTGAAATGAAATTAGCTAATTAATGTGAAAAAAAATAATAATATTCATATATATATATATCAGGAAAAATATATTGACTTCTATGAAAAAATGACTTGATATGAAAAATGACTCGACCACTAAATGTCACTAGGGTTGTATGTGTAAAGAAGTGAGGCTACGCACCTTCTTTGTATAATATCTTATTATTATTATATTTTTTTTTAGTTTTGGCTTCTTCCGTTTTCCACAGAAATTCCGCCAACGTCCCACCATGTATTATCTTATTGTCTATAAATATTTTACTGTGACAGGTGTAATCATATGTCACTGTGCTTTTTGATATGTTGTTGTATATTTTAACTCATAAATAAAACTCGTAATAACTTTCTCAATCAGTTGTTTATTCGTCAAAATGGTAGCAGAGAATCAATTTGTGAATTGAACTGAGGGTGTATATTGGCATATTTCGTTTCGGTGGCAAATCAAAACAAAGTTCTGAAAAATTTGAAAGTTCGACGGAACGAGATCTGCAGTCAAGATGGATAGATCTATTGCAGACGTTTCAAAGATTCAACTCGGGGACTTAAATGCCAACCATTTTAACACGTGGAAGTTTAGGGTTTTCATGGTACTTAAGGGGCTGCCTGGGGCAAGAGATGTGTTGGAAGGAAGAAAACCAAGTCCAACATTACTGCCTGATGCCACAGCAGAAGCCAAGAAGAAGTACGAAACAGAAGTTTGCGAGTTCGACAAACTCGACAGAATAATTTCCGTCCTGTTAACGTCAAACCTACCAGATGACGTACTTAAAAAAAATATGCGTTTTACTTACTCCAAGGATATGTGGGATGAACTACACAGACTTTACGGAGGCTGCACCGTAGATAATAGGTACGCGATGTGCAAGGCTTTCTTCTCACACAAGAAAGATGCTACGCATGATATGGCGACTCATATTTCGACGCTCAAGAACTTATGGCATGAATTACATGAATTTCATAGCTCTGGACCTGGAAAAGGATCTGCCAGATATGCTATTGATTTATAAATTTCTTGACACATTACCGCCGGAATACATAACGTTCGAATCAAGCTGGCTTTTGATGACGAAGAATGAACGCACAGTCGATAACCTCACTGTCCAGCTGTGCTCCCATGAACAAATTCTTGTGAAAGGAAAGGAGGAATACGATGAAGGCAACAGCAATGCTGTAGCATTATGGGTAAAGACAGGAAAGAAGGAATCAAAAACAACTAACAAAGAAAAAAGCAAAGAAAAGGACACCAAAAAGAAAAAGTGCAAATACTGTGGAAAACTCGGTCACTTTGTAAGACAATGTGAGAAATGGATCAGTGATGGAAGACCAAAGAACACAGAAAAGGACACCAAAAATGTTTGGCGCACTTTCTTACAAAAATGGTTGGGACAACACTAACAGCGTATGCTATGTCTGGTCTTGTCCCTGTTGAGGTCGTGATAATAATTAAAAGAACAGTTGGATTAAAATAAAGCAAAAATATAATAAATAACTTTTGACAAGACAATAAACAAGACCTTAGCAACAGTGACAATAGAATAGAAACATCATAAAAAAGGAAGCATACTAAAAAAAAATAAAAGGATATTCAAACTCCTTTACATCCTCCCTTTTTGAGTGCTTCATCATTACTGAATGCCCAGCTTGTCTAAAATCAGCAATAGCCGTGGCTTGCACACTGATTTCGTTAAGATATCTGCACATTGGTATTCAGTAGGAACATATTTCACTTCAACTTCCTTGTCAGTAACTAGTTCCCTGATGTAAAAGTGTCGAAGAGCAATGTGCTTCGTTCTTCTGTGCAGTTCAGGATTCTGCGATATCTTAATGGCGGCATCATTGTCAACTAGCAACACAGGTGTCTCTTTTATGTTGGAGATTTCATTAATGAGACTTTTCAGCCAGATTATTTCACGTGCTGTCTCGCTTGCAGCAACGAGTTCTGCTTCGGTACTGGAGATTGCAACGCATGTTTGTCTCCGACTTGCTCAAGATATTACTCCTTGTGCGTAGTTACACAATATGCCTGAAGTAGAACGTCCTGTTGTAACGTCACCTCCATGATCAGAGTCACTGTAACAGAGTAGACTTTTGTCACCTTTCTTGTATATAACTCCATAGTCTACCGTGCCTTTCAGGTATCTGAAAATGCGTTTCACTTTTATAACATCTTCTCTGGTAGGACTTTCCAGATTGCGTGACACAACACTCATGGCATAAGCGATGTCAGGTCTCGACCCAGTCAAAAGATAGTTGAGTGCGCCAACAGCTTCTCTGTAAGGGAATTCAGCTGTACCTTCATTTGAATCAGTCTGTGTTCTATCTTTGACTATCGGTGTGCTTACAGATTTGCATTCATACATTCCAAAGCGTTTCAACAATTTCTCAGTATAATGCCTTTGTGTAAGCTTGAGAGAGCCATTTTCTTGCTTAAGGATTTCAAGTCCTAGATAGTAAGATGCAGGTTTGGGGGTTATCTTAAACCGTTTCATCAATTCTTTCGTAAATCTTTCAGATTATTTTGGATCGGTAGATGCAACCAACCCATCATCTACGTACAACGCTATAATGATTTTTCTATTCTGTCTTATTCTGACAAAAAGGCAGGGGTCATCATCACATTGCTTAAAGCCGATGCTCTTTAGGTAATCGACGATACACCTATTCCAGCATCTCGGCGCTTGCTTTAGCCCATAAAGACTTCTCTTTAATTTGCAGACTTTCTTTGAGCCATCACTGTAGCTTCTGGTTGATTCATATAAATTTCTTCATCAAGAGAACCGTTGAGAAATGCAGTTGCGACGTCAAATTGTGTAAGAGTTAGATCTTCATTGAAGGCAATAATTAGGATCAACCTCACTGTAGCTAATTTCGCTACTGGACTGAAAGTTTCAGAGTAATCTATTCCTTCTCTTTGCGTATATCCTCGTGCTACTACTAGTCTCGCTTTGAATTTGTCAAGCGTTCCGTCCGCTTTGGTTTTGACTTTAAAGACCCATTTACAGGATATTGGCTTGCGACCTTTGGGCAAGTCTACCAAAGTCCAGGTCTTTGTTTCAGTCAGGGACTTCACCTCACTATCCATTGCTTTACACCATTCACCTTTTTGAGGACTTTTTAATGCTTCTTTATATGTGTTAGGCTCAATGTAAGAACTGACATTCATAATAAAGTCATCAAATCTCAAAAGTTTTCGCAGCAGAGATCTATCTCGAAGGTTCATACCAACGTTTTCTTCGATAACTGTTTAATTATCAGAATGTTCTTCGGATTGATATGGCGTGTCGTAGCTCAGGGGGCTTGAAGGTTCTGATTGATTGTCTGTGAACTGATCTAAACGGTTTGATGAGTCAGGAATCTCAAATGTTTGAGGTATGTCTGCAGGTTGATGTACATCTTCAGTTTCGATTTGTACTTCTTCTTGCACTTCCTCCCTTACTTCTGACATTTGAGGATTTTGTTTGACCAAGGGGAACTTTAGATGTATTTCAGTTTCAGTTTCATCATAGTCTTCTTTTTCCAGCCCGACTGACTCGATTATCGACTCATTGAAAGTGACATCTCTCGATCTAACAAGTGTCGTGTTATTTCGGGAATTACGGAGAGAATCAAAACGCAAGTTCACTTGGTAGCAATCTATTTCCGACTGACTATACATCGGCTGTGTGCCGTATAATCGGCGCCGTATCTTAACCTACCCACTTACTACTAACATCCCTCCACCAATAATTCACAAGTTAACCCTATTGTTACAATTATTTCTTATGACTAATTTTTACTTTTTTGGGTAACGCGGTCGCAAGATAGGCGGCTCGTAGCGCACTTCCGGAGAAGTGATTGGTCCCACTGCAGTCTCAGGTTCATTCACGGCCGGCGGCCCCGGTGACAGGGGTGGATCAGAGGCAGACGTCTCTGGAACCTCGCAATCGAGCCACTCTTCGCAAGGCTCCTCAGTGGACACTTCTCCCGGCCTCTGTATTGGTTGACCTGGTTCCACAGTAATCGAAGGTACAGGGTCCGGAATTGCGACTGGGTCCATTACAGGCGAATCCGCCGGGACAACCACTGGATGCATGCCGAATCCTGCGTCTAGCGGATATAAAAGGAGGCCATTGGCATTGGTTACTTAACCATCTGAGATATCCTGTCTGTAGCGAGCCAGATCCGATGTAGACATACTGGTTGGTGTTGCAGACTGTGGCTCATCCAACTCCCCTTTCCACTCAAGAATTTGATTAGTATGTCTCTTGATTATGCGATTATCATGATTGCATAACTGGATTAAATAAGCTGATCTACTAATTTCTTATTAACCAGACCTTTGGCCCAAAAAGATCTCTCGTTCTGATGTATTTTTACTAATACATTGTCCTTGATGTTAAAATCTTTAGTTCTTCTCCCACTGTAGTACTTGGCCTGCAAGGACTGACTTTCCTTAACCGTTTCTTCCAGTGTTGTATCAGATGTGGAGAGTAACGGATTCAATAAGTCCAAACGACATCTCAGTTTTTTCCCGAAAAGAACCTCTGCAGGAGATTTCTTTGTGGAGACATGAACAGAGTTACGGTAATTAAATAAAAATTCATTTAACTTATTACTTAAATCACTGCCTTTAACCTTAGAAATCAAAATAGTTTTGAGTGCTTTTTTAATAATCTTTACGTAACTTTCAGCCTGCCCATTACTAGCCGGGTTATAAGCCGGGGACGTTAAATGTTTAATGCCATTGCTAGTACAAAAATATTCAAACTCGGACGAAACAAATGATGTGCCGTTATCAGTACATATAGTATTTATTAACCCAAATCTCGCCATTAATTCACATAATTTTTGAATTACTACTTTAGAACTGTAGCCCGTACTAACATCGAATACCTCGAACCACTTAGAATAAGCGTCTACTACGATAAGATACATCTTATTGCTTAACGGATCTAAAAAATCTAAGTGAACTCGGTGCCAAGCTTCAGGTGGGTACGGCCAGACGGTGAGCGGCGCGCGCGGCGGCGCGGGCCGCAGCAACGCGCACACCTCACACGAGTCGGCGGCCCGCTCCACGTCCGCTGACATGCCGGGCCACCAGAATCGTGATCGCGCTTCGGCTTTCATTTTCGTAGCACCTAAATGCCCGTTGTGCAATTCTTTTAAAATAACAAGTCTATACTTTTCTGGAATTACTAACTTTGCACCCCTCATAAGACACCCTTTTTCAACTGCCAATTTAAAACGGGACCAATAGTAAGGACGAAATTGCTTTTCTACGATTCTGATTGGCCAACCTTGTAACGTAAATTTAATTACTTTAGACAATACCGGGTCTTCATTTGACGCACTTTCCACATCTTTGATAGACAACATGACCGAATCGGCGTTAAATACAAAGTTAACATAACACGCCTCGTCTATCAAGCTGTGGTCGAGCTCCTGCGATAACGGAACCGGTTTGTTATTTCGAACGTAAACATCTGGCTGCGGCGACACGGAGCGACTAAGAAAATCTGCACAATTGGATGCGCTATTCACATAATCGATTTCATAGTTGTAAGCTGATAGAAACAATGCGTATCTTTGAAATCGATTCGCAGAAACTTCGGGGACGCTTTTATGCGGATGAAAAATTGCTAAAAGTGGTTTATGATCGGTTCTGAGTAAAAAAGGTTCTGATCTTCCGTATAAATACTGGTGAAATTTACGGACCCCAAATATAATCGCAGTCGCCTCTTTTTGAATTTGGCTGTAACGTTTTTCAACAGCGTTCAATGAGCGTGATGCGTATGATACCGGCTTCTCAATTCTATCACCATTTCTATCTACTTGTGATAAAACAGCACCGAGACCCCATGGTGACGCATCCACTGTCAAAATTATTTGGGCATCCGGGTTAAAATGCGACAACGTGTCGTCCAAAGAAAGATGTTTTTTTATGGACGTAAATGCATCATCATGAGTTGAACTCCAGTGCCATTTAACATTTTTTTGTAACAACTGATGTAACGGAGCTAAAATACTAGATGCGTTTTTAATGAATGACCTATAATAATTAACCATACCAAGGAATGATTTCAAATCAGTTACATTTTCAGGTTTTTTTGCTTCTAATATACCTTTTACTTTCTCAGGACATTTATGTAACCCATTTTTGTCGATCACAAAACCTAAATATGATACCGATTCCTGAAAAAAATGACATTTATCTTTCCTTAACACCAATCCAGCATTTTCTAATCGGCGAAAGACTTCATTTAGCCGGGCTAAATGAATACTATCTGATTCCCCAGTGACTAAAATATCGTCTAAGAACTGAAGAACTCCATTACCTAACAGGGTAGAATGGTCATCCCCCGGGCTTATTAGATCATTTTCAAGTAAAGACTGATCATTTTGCTTTGATGAAATGAGAATGTTTTCGAGCGTTCTCTGAAAAATGGCCGGTGCACTTGAAAGTCCGAACACAAGTCTCGTGAATCTGTAAAGCCCTTTGTGAGTGTTAATGCAAGTTAAGTCGCGTGAGTCTTCATGTAATAAAAGCTGGTTGTACGCTCCTGATAAATCCAACTTAGTAAATCGACTCCCACCGTGTAATTTTGAAAAAAGTTCCTCAACCTTGGGTAAAGGATGTTTATCAACTAATAACTGTTTATATATAGTCCCTGAAAAATCCGCGCAAAGGCTAATTTTGCCATCTTTCCTTAAGACTGGGACTATTGGACTAGCATGGTCAGAAAACGGAACGGGTTCCAAAATGCCTAAACCTACGAGTCTATTTCTTCATCTAACTTCGGCTTTAACTGCTTTTAGATAGGTTATATTTTGAGAAATATTTAAAATACATTGAATCGGAGATGACGGTCACAGCAGAACCAGTATCTACTTCAAAACACAAGGAAATGTTATCCACCAAAACCGACTCCTGCATAGGTTCTCCTCTGTATGAGCGGATATTAAAAAGCAATCGCTTACCATCATCCTCGTCATCAGAACAACACTGTAAGAAATGTTGATTTTTCTGAACACTATTTTTATTAACACACACTCGCTTTAGATGGCCCTTACCACCGCACGCACTACAAAACGCATTTTTGAAACGGCACTTTTTTGATAAATGACCGAAATAACCGCACACAAAACACTGGTCAGTAGACCGTGAAGGCCCATTCCCTGGGGCGCGGCGAGGCCCGGGCGGTGGGCCCTGACCGCGAGCTGCTTCCGCCGCCATCTTGTACACGTCGAGGACTGCAGGTTGCGCAACCGCTGCCCCGTGGCTGCCGTGACGAGCACCATTCCTAGCGCAACGGACACTATCCGCTATCTGCACCGCCTTTTGCAAAGTTAGCCCATCCATTGATTCGGAGAACAACCGGTCTCGCTCGGGTCCACTCATCATACCGAGCACGAACCGATCTCGCAGAGTTTCTTCTAAAGTAGAATCTGGGAACGCACAATCCTTGGCCAACCCACGTACGCGCGCGGACCATTGAGAAAAAGTTTCATTTGGCATTTGAACGGCAGTGTGAAACTTATGACGTTCTGCAAAACTACAAATTTTAATTTTGAAGTGACCGTTGAACAACCGTATGACTTCTTCATATGATAATACCCCGACGTCCTTGGGAAGGGCTAAATCACGGATGAGTCTGTACGTAGTTTCTTCTAAACTACTGAGTAGGATTGCCCTTCGTTTTGTTCCCAACTTATCTTCGGCCGCTGTGATTCCGTTAGCTTGAAACCATTGTTCTAAACGACCTAAAAACATTTCCCAATCTTGAAGTTCGTGGTTAAAAACTTTTAGTACTCCAACAGACATACTTTAAGTTATTTACGATAGGCAAGAGCGTAAATTCGGGCTGCGCCACTGTTATTTCGGGAATTACGGAGAGAATCAAAACGCAAGTTCACTTGGTAGCAATCTATTTCCGACTGACTATACATCGGCTGTGTGCCGTATAATCGGCGCCGTATCTTAACCTACCCACTTACTACTAACATGTCGGTTTACCATATTTATCGAAGTTTAGTAGGCGGTAGCCAGCATCACCTTCATAACCAATCAAAACACATTTTTGAGCTTTCTTTGATAGCTTTGTACGCTTCTGCTTGGGTACATGGGCGTAACATTCGCAGCCTATAACTCTCAAATGTTTTATTAATGGTTTTTTATTAAACCAAAGTTCAAATGGTGATTTCCCATCTACACTTGTGGGCCCAGTCCTATTCAGGACGTAAGCAGCTGTACTTATTAATTCAGACCAACAGCTGACAGGTAGTTCTTCATGACAGTGCATCATACTGCGCGCGGCTTCAACAAGAGTTCTATTGTCCCGTTCACTTGTTCCGTTTTGCTGCGGAGTATAGGGCATAGTTAGCCTTTGTTTAATACCAGCTTGTTGCAGTAAATTTCAGACTTGTTCATTGTCAAACTCGCCACCGTTGTCGCTAAGTACTTCTTTAATGCAATGACCAGCTCTTTTACATTCTTGAAGAACTTGCTTAAGCTTTTCACAAACTTCATTCTTATGTTTAAGAAAGTATACAAAGCGATATTTGCTAAAATCATCTTTGAAAAAAACAAAGTATTTGTACTTGCTGAAGGAGCATGAAAACGGACCACATACATCTGTATGAAGTATTTCACCAGGCACTTCAGTTTTCGCTCTTGTCCCGAATTGTTTTCCCATAGATGCACCCAGTGCACAAATCTGAATCGAGGGGTACTTTGATACCGAGTCCATTTTCGATAATCTTTTTGACATGTCGTTTGTTCTGGTGAGCAAACCTTTCGTGATAGAGCTGAAGATTAAACAAAGCGTTTATTTCAGAATTAGTAGGACTTTTGTCAGCTAATATAGTTCTGGCATTGATCTTGTAAAGTCCTCCATTCTTAGAACGTTTACCCATTAGAAGTATTTATCCATTAGCTTTAAGGAAGCAGGTTTCTCTTTCAGAAGTGAAGATACTGTTAAATAATTTATCTTGTGCGGCCAGAACTGAGAACTGATTCTTTTTAATTATGGGTACATTCCAAACATCGTTAAGAATAATTTCTTGCTTTCTATTTTGTAAGTTAGCAACCAAGTGAATATTTCCTTTTCCAAGAGCATTGATTGTTGCACCGTTCGCAGTTGTCAGAGTGTTATTGATAGTAAAAGATTCAAAACTGGAGAAAAAATATCTGCGGTTTGTCACATGGTTTGTTGCACCATTGTCTACATACCAACTTTCAGTATCCGACTCAATCACAGCATGGGCTGCTTGGTTACTCTCTATCTCCATGAGGACAGCATTCACTTTTGGATTTGCCTGGCTTGTAGAAGGCTTGGGTGGTTTACCATCCGATATCCACTTTTGACATGTCTTAATTTTATGGCCTAGTTTGCCACAATAGCTGCACTTTTTCTTGATAAACATATTATTACTATTCTGTGTAGCAAAAGCAGTTTCAGTACACCCGGTATTATTACGTGTAAATAGGGACTTCTCAAAATTGCACAGCTGTGTAATTAGATTTTCAATATTGCGATTTTCTTTTGACAGGAGTAGCCAACTTGACTAAAAGGGAAAAAAGTTATCAGGTAAGGTATCCAGAATTTTACATATTAGAACTTCTGGTAGATTACACTTGCATTCTTTTATCAATTCAATTTTTAAGTTGTGCCACAAATTCTTTATCTTAGAAATGTGAGTGCCCATGTCGTGAAGAGGATCTTTGCAGTAATGGAAGAAATCTAGCGAGTAGGTGTACGTTTTGTCATCTGAAGAGCGATCAAATAGGCGATGCAGCTCATCCCAAACTTCTTTGGAAGTCTCTAGTCGCATAACTTTCTGTAGTAAGCATTGCTGTCTATTTCATTGTATTTCTGAAGCTCTTCCCTGTATTTCAACAATTGCTCGGATGTGGCATGCTCACCTGGATGGACGGGCTTTTTGAGTTTGCCCTCAACTGCATCCAATCCTCCAGCGCTGCCACGCAACAGATGATTTACTTTATATCGCCAAGTAGTCCAATTTTCTTGACCTTCTAATCTTCCGATGTCAATTTTGCAATTAGCAGTTTGCATTTTGACTTTGCAAATCGAGATTTTTTTTGAAAAAGAATAATTTGGCTCTGGCTCGGGAATAAAAACCTCAATAAAATATTTCCGCTTAAAAAATTAATCCGAAGGCTCTGCTAGCATGTTGAGGTCGTGATAATAATTAAAAGAACAGTTGGATTAAAATAAAGCAAAAATATAATAAATAATTTTTGACAAGACAATAAACAAAACCTTAGCAACAGTGACAATAGAATAGAAACATCATAAAAAAGGAAGCATACAAAAAAAAAAAGGATATTCAAACTCCTTTACAGTCCCAACCATTAAATAAGAAAGAGCGCCAACCGCTTGTCTGTAAGGGAATGGATCTTTCTCATTAACTTGTAAATTAGCATCTTTGACTATAGGTGTCGCAGCAGCATTACAATTCTGCATGTTAAACTAATAGACGCTTGTCATAACTCTTTTGATCAATCTTTATTGATCTATCAGTCTTTCTGTCAATTTCAATTCCCAAAAAGTATGAGCCAGAATTCGTCGTGATCTTGAATCGCTCTCTCAGTTCACATAAAAATCTCTCAGTCTCTTTCGGGTTCGCGAAGGCAATCAACCCGTCGTCAACGTACAACGCAAGAATCAGCTTTTTATCCTTGCTGTCCTTGTTTCTTATGAAGAGACATGGATCACTCTCACTTTGTATAAATCCTATCTTAAGGATGTACTCTGTAATGCAATGATTCCAACAACGAGGAGCCTGTTTCAGGCCGTATAGGCTCCCCCTGAGTTTGAATATCTTGCCTGAAGTATCAGTGTATCCTTCAGGGGGCTTGATGTAGATTTCTTCATTTAAGCTCCCATAGAGAAACGCGGTCGAGACATCGAATTGTGAAAGAGTCAAATTTTCTTGTGCAGCTACACTCAAAACAGCTCTTATCGTGCTCGTTTTGGCTACGGGACTAAACGTCTCATAGTAGTCTAGCCCTTTCTTCTGCGAGTAACCTTTTATTACTAAGCGAGCTTTTTTTTTTTTTTTTTTTTTTTTTTTTATTTACTTTATATTTGTCAACCGTGCCATCAGGGTTGGTTTTAATCTTGAAGACCCACTTACAGGGTATCGCTTTCCTCCCTCTAGGTAGTTCCACCATATCCCAAGTTTGTTTGTCTTCAAGAGAGTTAATTTCGCTTGCCATTGCTTTGCGCCATTTGTCTGCTTCAACGCTTTCAATCGCTTGTTTGTATGTGGTTGGCTCTAACATAGGTTCATCGAATTTGGATAATGTATGGCAAACGTTGCAGACAAAGTCGCGGTATCGGCTTGGAGATCTAAGATTATCACGATTTCGTAGAGTCATTCTACCCTCGTTTTGGGCATTATCATCTTCTGTATCATCGTAAACATCTTCATTTCCAGTTTGAAACCCTTGTGCTATGTCATCGTCTTCATCATTCACTTCATTATTTCCGATGTGTAACCCTTCTTCTGTTTCACTGCTTTCATCATTGACAACTTCTTCGTCACTGACTACTTGCTCTTGGTCATTGACTATTGGTTCATTATCATTGACTAAAACTTCTCTTTCTCCTTCCACAACAATATCTTTGCTAGATCCATACTGGGATCCCAAAAACTCTAGATTGGATTTGTTGTTTTCTGACCAGCTACACCTTTTTTGCTCTATCTTGTTCTCAAGCTCAACCGGCTTTGATTTTGTATCTGCCAAATCTTCTGCTTCTCTAAGCAAAGGGTATTCTTGGAAAGTGACGTCCCGTGACCGGATTAATTCGAGATGTTCCTCATCCCAAATGCGATATCCTTCGTCGCCGTCATATCCGATTAAGATTCCCTTCTGAGCTTTTTTGTCCAACTTCTTCCGTTTCTCTTTTGGAAGGTGAGGGAAGCATGTAGTTCCAATCACACGCAAGTGTTTTATTCTTGGTTTTTTGCCATACCATACTTCATACGGTAAAGAAGTCATATGGCTAAAGAGAATCCTGGAATTTATGGTAACTAGAAACGTCCATACAGAACTTCATCTCGACAGTGAGTCTGCGATACGTTTGGCCCATGATCCACCGTACGAAAGACATCAAAGGACAAAACATATTCAGATACGACATTTTAGGTGCGCGAATGTGTGACTTCAGGAAACCTTAATATCTTGAAAGTGGAGGCAGCGAACCAACTAGCCGACTTCCTAACCAAGCCGCTATTTAAGCCACGGATAAAAGAGCTAAGCGCTCTTATAGGTCTAACAGAAAGCTAGAAAAACAAGACGGGATGTAAAAAACTATGACTACGCACCTTCTTTGTATAATATCTTATTGTCTATGAATGTTTTACTGTGACAGGTGTAATCATATGTCACTGTTGTTGCGTATATAATTTTCACTTTTGAGACTGGAGTGAGGGTGTGTCTGGTGGTCTATTCGCAGGACTGGGCTCAGGCCCTGTGTTGAATTAACCATCAACGACGCCAAGAACAGATCACGGGATACACCGTCACCCCAGACACGATAGTGTTTTGTTTACCATTCTTTTGTGGCACTGATTTTAGTGTTACTAACCGTAGGTTCCTTGCGCACCGAGCTATTTCATTGCAGAATCATTCTTTACACGTATTTACCGAAGTTTAGCGTTCATTCCGTAATATTTTGTTGTTTTCAATATTTTCACAATAACAACTACCAGTGTTATTGTTTTGAGTGACTTTGACATTGACAGCGAATGACATGACATCTGACGTTTTACGTTTCGTAACAGGCAATAACTTACTGTTATAAATCACAACTTGCTGTCTTTGTGAAAGTTACTCATTGCATATTTATTGCTATTGTCTAATGTTTTTTAATATTGTAATGGTTTAATTTACTTTCAGTATGTCTTCTGTATTTATTAAAATACATTTCAATTAGTTGTAGAATAAAAAATCTAAATTCTTTTTGTGGAAAATTCTGGAACAATATATCATTGTCTTTGGTTCGGCTCGTCTATGGTCGCCGGTGACGGTGACTTGCCTTTTTCCTTTCGATCCTCGGCGTCGATACGACATATAATATTGGAAGCAGAAATGTATATTGGGATCGTCCGATCCGTTGTTAAGAAGATGAGGTGGTGATTGTAATCGATATGGCCTAGTGCCAATATATTTTTATGTAAATTTAAGAATTTTAATAGGAGCGGCAGGTGAGTTTTTCATACCGTTTCGTCTTGGTTGGAGTCCCCCGCCTCATGGTGGAACTTCTTGAGAATTATCGTGTGCTCTCTTATTTTGTTTCAGAGAGCCGCTCCTTTGTTTTAATCCAGAAATTAAGTTATTTTCTTTACATGCATGCACATGTCCCCCCTTTAGATGCACATGTCCCCTTGATGCAGTGTGTCTCGTCTCAGGCCACAGAATATAGAAGTGTTCTCCTCTGATGTATGGGAGAGTGAGTGCACCAACACCTTGGAGGATGGCTGCGTAAGCTAACAACGAACTCCGTATGTTTTTGTGTACTTTTTGTTTGAGAATTTCATCGACATGTAAAACGGTTGTATTAATGTAATTTTAATATAGAAGTAACTTAGGATTTTACATTTAGCTTTAGAATAGATTCATGGAAGGACGCTTCCACTGATTCTTGTTTCCACAGGTCATGACCAAATAATTTACCATGTGTTTTTGAGTACCCACATGTAACTTTCATTCTTTAACTTTTAATGAGTTTTATTAACAGTGCCCATGTTTTCTGCTAATAATGTTTCGAAAGAATTGTTTGTAATTTTAAATAATGACTGGTTTAACATCAATATACATAGAATTTTGTCAGAAATGTATCACTTTGTTTGATTTATTCCAACACTCCTGTGTTGGTGGCGCCCTTTTTAGAAGTAAGAATTAGAACCTTTAGTGAACTAATCTCAATATTTTATTTCCGAGTGTAACAGCCATCAAGGTAGAACCCACGCACACTCCCATGAGTCTCGTGCCCATCTGAGCTAGCTGAGCAGACCGCATCTTGGAGGCAGTGGGTGTTGAATAAACACGGCTGTCCCCAAGTGCGTAACACAGTGTTATTGTTTTGAGTGGCTTTGACATTGACAGCGAATGACATGACATCTGACGTTTTACGTTTCGTAACAGGCAATAACTTAATGTTATAAATCACAACTTGTTGTCTTTGTGAAAGTTACTCATTCCATATTTATTGCTATTGTCTAATGTTTTTTAATATTGTAATGGTTTAATTTACTTTCAGTATGTCTTCTGTATTTATTAAAATACATTTCAATTTGTTGTAGAATAAAAAATCTAAATTATTTTTGTGGAAAATTCTGGAACAATATATCATTGTCTTTGGTTTGGCTCGTCTATGGTCGCCAGTGTCGGTGACTTGCCTTTTTCCTTTCGATCCTCGGCGTCGATACGACATAAAATATATTGGAAGCAGAAAATTTTATTGGGATCGTCCGATCTAATTGTTAAGAAGATGAGGTGGTGATTGTCATCGATATGGCCTAGTGCCAATATATCTTTTTTTATGTAAATTCAAGAATTTTAATATGGAGCGGCAGGTGAGTTTTTCATACCGTTTCGTCTTGGTTGGAGTCTCACACTTCATGGTGGAACTTCTTGAGAATTATCGTGTGCTCTCTTATTTTGTTTCAGAGAGCCGCTCCTTTGTTTTAAGCCAGAAATTAAGTTATTTTCTTTACATTTCTGACAACTTTCCCCGGGCTGATGCACATGTCCCCTTGAAGCAGTGTGTCTCGTCTCAGGCCACGGAATGTAGAAGTGTTCTCCTCTGATGCATGGGAAAGTGAGTGCACCAACACCTTGGAGGATGGCTGCGTAAGCTAACAACGAACTCCGTATGTTTTTGTGTACTTTTTGTTTGTGATTTTCATCGACATGTAAAACGGTTGTATCAATGTAATTTTAATATATAAGTAACTTAAGATTTTATATTTAGCTTCAGAATAGATTCATGGAAGGACGCTTCCACTGATTCTTGTTTCCCCAGGTCATGACCAAATAATTTACCATGTGTTTTTGAGTACCCACATGTAACTTTTATAAAGAATAAAAGTTACATGTGGGTACTCAACTTTTAATGAGTTTTATTAACAGTGCCCATGTTTTCTGCTAATAATGTTCAGAAAGAATTGTTTGTAATTTTAAATAATGACAGTGGTTTAACATCAATATACATAGAATTTTTGTGAGAAATGTATCACTTTGTTTGATTTATTCCAACACTCCTGTGTTGGTGGCGCCCTCTTTAGAAGTAAGAATTAGAACCTTTTAGTGAACTAATCTCAATATTTTCTTTCCGAGTGTAACATCCATCAAGGTAGAACCCACGCACACTCCCATGAGTCTCGTGCCCATCTGAGCTAGCTGAGTAGACCGCATCTTGGAGGCAGTGGGTGTTGAATAAACACAGCTGTCCCCAAGTGCGTAACACTGTGCTTTTTGATATGTCTAGCTATTGTTGTATATTTTAACTCACAAATAAAACTCGTAATAACTTTCTCAATCAGTTGTTTATTCGTCAAAAGTATGTTGGAATGGAAAAAGGGACGAACTTGCATCACATGCCCTTACTCGCATGGAATATATAGATGGATATTACTTTGTCTGATGCTTAGAGATTGCTTTTTCAAGCGTCTAATTGGCGAACGTAGTACTTCCTAGGTGTCGGCGGCGCGTAGCTCAGCTCAATATACGGCTCGAGGACCAAACTTGGTAGCCCAGGTACTGCTCGGTGAGAAGATGAAGACGTGTGAAGGTCTCGATGGCCGGCCCGTTACGGTGACACGTTGCGATGAATGATGATGTGGTGGAAAGTAAAGGATTTTGAACGCTTTGAATAAAAAACTTGGGTTACGTCTTTAGCATCTGCTTTACTGTACTTTCGTTACAAGTTTCAATAGGTTTATATTCTAGATTACGAGTACAAAATTTTGGGTGATGGGAGCGCGCGCGCGCTCCGTCAGTCGTGGCCGAGAGAACATTAGAAGTGAAGTCTGACTGAAGTCTGTACGATGCGGTGTCATTAGCTGCAGACGGGCGCTCCTGATTGGCCGCTGTGGGCCGTCGTCTGTAAAGATCACGGCATTGCCTCCATGCCTTTTCGCCGTAGGCAAGCCTGACGATCCGCCATGCTTGCAGGCGTTAACACATACACTTCTCGAAAACTTTAGACAGTATGGGTACTAATGTTATTGGACGATAATTATCTATATCGTCTTTGCTACCTTTTTTATACAAAGGTTGACCAATGATACCTTCAACTCCTCGGGAAAGATCCCTTGTTGAAAAGATGAGTTTACTAGGTATGTCAGAATGAGAGCAAGTTCAAGAACACAGGCCTTTAATATTCTTGTATTCATGCCATCGTACCCTTCAGAGTTGGAGTTACTTGATGTAATAGGTTCTAAGAAATTGAATTACGCAAAGTGATATACTTAGGGTCACTATTTTTAACATTATTGTTATTAGAATGTGATGTCAATTATTTTTCAAGTCAATAAAGCGGTTATTAAATGCTGTAGCAATGTCTCTTGCGTTTGTTATTAATATTATCTGTTTTTATAGACGATATATCATTATATGGTAACTTATTGTTTACTTGTTTTTTTACAATTGACATTTGTTTCTGCTTCTCTGAATGTAGTTAATATTGCTGTTCTTTTGTGATCTTTCTATGCATTTTTTAAGAATGGGAGATTATTTTTGATATCTGTTTTTAATTTCTTGAGATTTTCTTCTATAGTATAAATATCTTAAGTGTCGTTTAGTCTTACAGCTAATTTTTAGTCCACGACTTATCCATTTACTACCGTTTTTGTTGATTTTAATTCTGATTTTTGGGAAGCATAGGTCATAGAAAAGGCACAATGTTTCATGAAACTTTGTAAAAGCTGCGCGAAAATTAACCTCTGCATATATTTCAGACCAACTTGAAAAGCTATGTATTTGAACATATAAAAGCATTTAAAAAAATTAAAATCGACGGAGCAATTTTTCAGTACAAGTTAAAGAGCAAAAATTAAAAGTTAAATTTTGGGTATCTCTGAAATCGAAAAAATGTTGGATTCTTTTATATACATATTCTAAGTAGTACATAGGTACATATACAAAAAGAATTTCAGACTGAGAATTTTTTCACACAAAGTTATAAGCGATTTCCATGTTTAGGTAAAAATACCTAACTTCTCGTAAAAAAAGTTGTTAGATTATTCTATAATCTATAATGTGTGTTACTTATTTTAATGATGGGCCAAGTTTCATGGACGGAGGAAATATTCGGAAGTCTCCATACAACGAATCTCCTCATTGATCGGACTATAGAGGCTGACTGAATGTCCGAGCTGTCACTCAATATAGAATCATCAAATAGTTTGCAACATTCATACAAATAAATAATCTAAAAAAAATAACCAAGTTAAATTTACAATTTAAAAAAATAATAATAATTTATCATATTACTCGCCAGCAGCTTACACAAAAATAATTCTAGTTAATTCTTCTTATCGAGTGAGGATTAGTGGCCACCTCTGGTGTCACCTTCTAGCTAATTGAGAAGGTGCTAATTAAACCACCTATTGACAAAAAATGATAAAATAAAATAAAGAACAAACTTAATCTCCATACCGTTTGCAAATAAATAATAAAACGCCTAATCAAGCAACAACGAAACGAAATGCAATAGGATAATGAATTTCTGAACGAAACATAACGTCTGACATATTAAGAAATAACAATCAACGTGAGATTTGAGATGACAATGACATTTCAAGTTCATTTTGTACATACACAAAAAAAATAGTATTATTTTTATACCCAATAATTGTGAATAGTTTCTAGTACCTGCTTCGCGCTTGTGCTGCGCTAATCCTAAGTTGGAAAGTTAAAAACAGTACGATGGGGACCGCTGCAGTTGCGCTGAAGTATGCCAAAAACGAATGTTACTCTGTGCGGGCCGCGTTGATAGGGACAGTGCGAAATTCAGCCCATGACGCCACCTTATGCCTTTTCCCATCCGATGTTTTGATATTTATAACGCTGTCCAAAGTCCAGCAGTTAGTGATGCCGTTAGCGTGGAAGGAGAGAAAAATAAAAATAACATAGCCAATTTATTTCGTAATCATTTTAATTTAGTTAAAAAAGATATTACTAATTCGAACGGTATTAAAACGCAGGATCGGACCCGGCTGGGCCCGGAAACTTGCCACGTTACATTCACACCAAAACAAATTAAGACCATACTGTGAAAAATGAAACGTGGTAAGTCGCCGGGTCACGACGGGCTTAGCATAGAACATTTGTTGTATGCAGGTCAGACTATACATGAAGTGCTAGCGCTGTTCTTCGCTCTCTATGTGAAACACTGCTACCTTCCTAAGGAACTTATACATACGTTGGTTGTTCCAATTGTAAAAAATAAAACCGGAGATATCTCGAGCGTGGCCAATAATAGGCCTATCTCCCTGGCTACTATAGTGGCTAAGGTACTTGAAAGAGTTATTCAATCACACCTCGCGTGCATAAACATCGACGATGGGCAGTTTGGCTTTCGCCAACAAGTTTCTACTGACATGGCTATCGTTTCTCAGAAGCAAGTTGTAGATCACTACAATAAGCAAAATACTACCGTATACGCCTGTTTTTTAGACCTGAGTCGCGCCTTTGACACGCTGTATCATGACTTACTGTGGAGTAAGTTATGTGACCCCGGTACTACTGTTCCGACTGAGATGGTTGGTCTCCTAGGGTTTTGGTATCGCGAGCAGACCAATTGTGTCAGGTGGGGCACTGAAGTCTCAGATAACTACCGGCTTCCATGTGGCGTGAGGCAGGGAGGGCTCACTTCTCCCGACCTGTTTAACATCTACGTAAATGATCTGATCGTGGAGCTGAGCGGCACACCGGTTGGCCTGAGATTGGAGGGCAGATATATAGATAGATATAGGGCAGATAGATATTGAACTTAAGCTATGCTGATGATATGGTGCTGCTCAGCCCCTCGATCAAAGGCCTTAAGAAACTTGTTGCAACGTGTGAGAAATACGCAATAGAACACGATCTTAAGTACAACAGCAACAAAACTGAAATGGTAATTTTCAGGTCGGGTGGGGGACCCCAGAATGTACCCACGGTATATCTTAATGGTCAACCCATTAAGATAGTACAGAGTTTTAAGTACCTTGGTCACATCGTAACAACCAGCCTCAAAGACAACGTAGGGCCCTGTGTGTCGTGGGTAATATGTTCGGACGAAAGTTCTGCAGGTCTTCGCATGACGTGAAAGTGACGTTGTTTAGGTCTTTCTGCCAGACTTTTTACACGTGTCAGCTCTGGACTAATTATACCAAGAAGGCGCATGACGCCATAAGGGTGGCTTATAACAACACCTTTAGGTACCTGATGAACCTGAAACGCTATTGTAGCGCTTCAGAGATGTACACTGAAACTCGGGTTGTCTTTTTTAACGCTATACAGCGGAAGAGAATAGCGTCTTTCATGTCCAGAATTAACACGTGTAACAATGTTATTGTTAGAGGTCTGGCAGACAGACTTATATTATCGTCAACTTATAGACAGACGGATGTATAATACTATTATACTACATATTTTTTATTCTTTTTATTGTATTGTATTTTTAATTTTATTTTGTAATTTTATGATTTTAATTTTATAATTTTATAACATTTTTATAAAATTATAATTTGTATTTTGTAATTTTGCATTTTTGTAATTTTAATTTTTACAATGTATTGTAAATTTTATGGATCGTGTGTCTGAAACAAAGATTTAGTATTATTATTATTATTATTATTATCCCTCGCAGTCATAAAAATATCGTGACGAGTTTTCGTCAGGAATTCCGACAACGTTATCTTTGAGCCCTTCAACGAAATCTTATTTTTCCATAGAGACGCACGCACAGACAGATCGGTGAATTTAAGAACTATGGGTCGTGGTTTGCTATTGCCTTGTTTGCCAAGCCGATAATTTGCGGTGATGCTGCTGGCAGTTAGGCTTGGGACTTAACAAACAGTAGCCAAGCTGGAGATAACCGCAGCGCAAGTGTCTTCGGCTTTCCTCTCAGGGATGCCATGCACAAGGAGCATTTTGCGTCTGAAACGCATCTCAATCCGGTCAACTTGGTTACGGAGAGACTCCACTTCAGCCCGAAGCACCGAAAGTCAGTTGCATACAAATGTTTTAAAATTAGTAAATTCAGTGTTAAGTGCAGCTATCGAATTTGGATTCTTACGTGATGCGTAATTTTATTTTAAGATGTTTTTTTTGTTTGAAACTGGCAAATTATTACGAAACGAGCAAGCCAGAGTGGCCGTGCGCAATTTTTATTTTTTATATTCAATTTAAAAATCTAGAGTTCTTGAGTTTTTTCTTGAGTTTTTGCTAAATTTCTCGACTTATCCGACCACTTCAGACAAATACCTTTCTAACGGTGTATTGCACTTGATTGTGCGACTTTTAGTTTAGGAGGAGAAGCGGCTTCACTGCCGTATTATATATATAGATATGTTACTAAAAATATTGGTCGTTGATATTTTTATAATTTCAATTGATAATGTTTTCTTACCTAAGCATTTGTAAAAGGATAATTTAATAGCTCATTTTTAAAAAGGTAAATTCTTTTTCTAGTTGCTTTTCGTACATATTTCCTATCCTTATTATTGGTTAGGGATAAAAGTGCCAATTTATGCAATCAAGAGACCTTCTAGTTTATAGAGGTAAATACCTACTATAATTTAATAATAATAAAATTTTAATTTTCAAATATTTTATTTTAATGTTGATTCCCCTGCCCACAAAAATGTAAATTGCTATATTTTCGACAGAAGGAATCAACAGAATACGCCGAATTTCAAGATTCACCCGCAAACATTATTCCCTACGCAAACTATTATGTTCCTTAATTTCTTCATATCCTGCGAAAAAAGGTGGTACACATTTTATTTGCTGAATTCATACGGTTTTTAGGACATTAGAGTTGAGCAGTTTTTTTACTTAATAAAACTAATGTAAAATAGGGATATCCTCATTTGCCATGTTTTGAACTTGAAACTTTGTAGACACGTACATAAATGTTTATTCATAATCATAACGTATATGCATATAACAGATTATATATTGTCGTCGTCGTGACAGTATTCAATAACGGTTAACCGTTACTTTTTCGAACTTTTTCGGAAACATTTTTTCATCCGAAAAAGTTTCGCCGGATTCGGGCGAACTGCCTCTTTTTTGTGCCGTTTGGTCCGATTTTAAAGTTGAAGCAATTTTGCATAGAAAAACCTACTGTTTTTTTCTGCTGTTTAAAGCGATATCTTTCGTTTCCAATAAAAATATTTTTAGTTGAAAGTACCAACTACCAGGATCGCTTATCTGACCAGGAGTTTTAGATGTTTTGATATTTTTATTTAGGCATTATGTTTTTATTTTTATTATAGGCAGCAGCTTTTTAAGAACTTAGCAAATCATTTTAAATAACTCCTGGTTATCTATGCAATCCTCAAATTTTCAAATAAAAATAGTTATATTCGAAGCAGTAGAAGAAACAAGCAGTAGGTTTTCTATGCAAAATTGCTTCAACTTTAAAGTCGGACCAAACTTCACAAAAAATATAATAAAATTTAAATGTGCCCGTTCGCAAAACATTTGGGACCAAAAGTCACCAACCCTAAAAAACTGTCACTTTTGGCAAAAATAACATTTTTCCACGCTTTATTTAGCGAGAACTCTATATTTAAGTCAGTTTCTCGTTGCAATTTATGTCTAATATTTGCAGAGATATCAAAATTTTATTGAAGTTATTGACCATATATTACAACCTTTCAATTTAATCGTTCAATGCTTCTTCACAACGGACAAAATCAATACGTAACATTATTTAATTCTGCGAAAACTCACTGCTAAACATCATTATCAATTTTGTTTGTGGCAGAACTGATTAAAGTCACTTAGGTATTTAATTGCTAGTAAACGAATTCTCATCAGTCGTCACATCAGAGTACTTAGTGTGAGTATTTTCATGCCGAAGTTTGCAGTGTTTAATTCTCAACCTTATTCGTATCGTTTTAAGGTAGTATTGTATCGTACAAAATTTTACTCTTACGTGGTAGTAACGTTTGGAAATGTGCAAACTCGCACTAAGCCCTCAGTTCTGGAAATTCTCGATTTTCGAAAGTTATCAATTCTATGGCCGACTACACGACTCGCTGGGCGCAAGTTTAATTAATGAAAACAAAGTAAGTCAATCAATCTCGAAAGTTTTGTTTTGTTAGTTATTTTGCTTTTTCGAAGCGAACTTATAATAATATACATTACGTACGACACAAATGACCAACTATACCACAGATGGCTAATACGGACCGCGCTGCGAACGTCCGCGTCGCTTCAAAACTAATTTGGCTTCGGAAGTCACAGGTTCATGTTAGAAAATAAGGTAGTGTATCGCCGTCAACGGATATTTATGTCGAGGAGGTAATCATCATCATCATAATAAAATAGTACTTACGGTCTGAAAAATTGCATTTTTTAAATTGCCTAATTAAGTATTATGAATTATGTTACCAAGATTAATATTGTGATCGTTTTCTGTTTTCAGTAGTTGATTAAAAAATAGTTTTGTTTTAAAATTTGAAAATTACAATTCTCGATTTTCGAAAGTTATCAATTCTATGGCCGACTACACGACTCGCTGGGCGCAAATTTAACTAATGAAAAAAAGTAAGTCAATCAATCTCAAAGGTTTTGTTTTGTTAGTTATTTTGCTTTTTTGAAGCGAACTTATAACAATTACATTACGTACAGCACAAATGACCAACTATACCACAGATGGCTAATACGGCCCGAGCTGCGAACGTCCGCGTCGCTTCAAAACTAATTTGGCTTCGGAAGTCACAGGTTCATGTTAGTAAATAAGGTAGTGTATCGCCGTCGACGGATATTTATGTCGAGGAGGTAATCATCATCATCATAATAAAATAGTACTTACGGTCTGAAAAAAAAATTGTTAATTTACTAGAAAAAAACAACTTGTCTCATGTCGCCCTGACGGGACTCTAACCCGCATCCTTGTGAATCTGGCCTAACGCACTAATTATGCTACATGTATATGCACCTTTTTTTGCGGTGTTGGCCACCGTCGGTCGTTTTATCAATGAGAGAAATATCCTCGCATTCGAAATAAACATCTTTACAGATGTTAGACTATCGATTAAGATGAAACAGCTATCTTATTATAACTTTCTTAATTTTGCATTTTACAATGCTATTTTTATGTGACAACTTTGAATCAGGTAAATATACTCGAAAAAAGCAACTCGTCTCATGTCGCCCTGACGGGACTAGAACCCGCATCCTTGGGAATCCGGGCCCCCCAACATAATAGTTATATTATTAGATGTCTGTTTCATCATAATCGATAGTCAAATATCTGTAAAGATGTTGCTTTCGAATGCGAGGATATTTCTCTATTATAAACGAAAACAATTTTCAACTTGCAAACATTGCCAACCGGCAATGTTTATTTGGTAGGGCAGTCGTGTTTTTGAATAATTTCTTATTAGTTAGGTATTCTAAAATGCTATACAGGCTGGAGAAAATCTATGGGCCCTGGAGTGTACCATAAAAGTACATGGTGTTATTTTCTCTAATTTAAGCAAGTTGGAATCCCGGGGCAGGCAAGTGATTTATCAAAAATCTTTGAATGCAGGATAACTTATTTTTGAAAATAATGGAATGTTTTTCCTTTCAGTAAAATGAGCTAGGTAGTTCTCCTGCCGGGCCCATATATTTCTTCAATCTGTATAGTATTATTAAGTTCTAGATAATACCAACTAAAGGAAATAGTTATTGTAACTACTTACTATTATCACTGGAACATTTAGTCCTCTATATGCCTGCAAAAAAATAAAAAATAAAAAAACGACTGTCCTGACATCGCAATCGCTTTTTAAATGCCACCTCGTGTATGTGACAACTATAAATGTTACTGTTTGTGGGGGCTGTGCCTGTGGGTTGTTTTTAATGTAAATTAAAAACAACTAACAGTATTTTGTTTGCTCCAACAAAATTTCTTCCGTTGTCGTTGTAGAGGTATTAAGGTGTTCCTCTTCTAGCAGCCATTCTTCGGAGCGCCGCAATAAATGCTGATGCACTCATATCTGACACCAGCTCTAAGTGAACCGCTTTTGTGGTCATACAATTAAAGACGGCCACGTACCCCTTCGTGGTTTTTGTGCCCCGACCTTTGCTTGTTTTGATATAAATATGCCCTGTGAAGTCAATTCCTGTTTGGCCAAATGGTCGTGATTGGTTCACTCGAGCACTGGGTAAGTCTCTTATAATTTGTTGGTGTTTATTATGATCTCTTCACACATCTTTTTAAACTATTTGATTACCGCTGATTATCCAGTACCTTTTTCGGATGAAACTCAAGGTCATGCGAGCTCCACCGTGGTAAGTATGTTGGTGAGCATCGTTTATGATTAATTCCGTAAGTCTACTGTTTTTAGGTAACAGGATATAATATTTCATATCTTCATTGAAATTTGCATGCTTTATTCTTCCACCCACGCGTAAAATTTCTTTATCATCCAAAAACAGATTTAATGATAATAATTTGCTTTTTGTGCTTAGCTTGCTTTCGCTTTTTAAGTTATTAATATCTTCCAAAAATCATTCTTGCTGTGTGTGCTTGATAATGCTTATTCTTGCTTTCCTTATTTCTTCTATATTTAAGTATCTATTTTCGTTATTGCTTTGCTTGCTTGCATTCGATTTAAAACGATAACACCATCCTAGTATGTGTAAAATGTCTCTTAAAAAATAAAATTATTTAATAATGAGGTACTAATGTTTTGATTGTTTATTTGCTTTTGCATAATAACGGTTATTTGACTCGACTTTTTTACTTCTTCATCTGTTGTATAAATGGAAAGGTTGTTACTTTCATCCTTTTGATAAGATGGCAGCCATGAGGGACCCTGCCACCATAGTGAAAATTCCTGCAACTGTGCTATTGTTATTTTATTTTTTTTCTTCTCTTTATTTAATTAAAGGGCTTTTATCTTAAATAGACATGTCAGTCCTATCATAAACCTTATTCTATATAATTAACATATTATCTCTTAACATTTTATTACTTAACTAGGTTACAAAGCATCTTGGCTGCATCCGACAGAAGTTCAGCCAAGATGACATGGAAGGTTCCTACGTCTAAACGATTTATACCTAAGGAGCGAATCAGTATTCGGCGTTCATCTTCGTTCCGGGCACACTCCGACAGCAAATGGTGTACATCTTCTAACGTTTCACATACGTCGCAATTCGGGGAGTTAACTTTCTTCATTAAGAAACCAAATTTATTTGTCGGAACGTGCCCGGATCGGAGCCGGAGCAGTGTTACAATACCCAATCTGTTCAGCTTGGAGTGTATAAACCATGGAATTGTAAGAGGCTGACATTGAATGGTTTTATACCATATTCCTTTATCCCTGGATCTTAAATTAAAATATTCTTTCCAGTTCTCACAATGTAGGCGTTTACTCATAAAGGACTTCCGAATATGTAGGGAGAATGTCGTATGGTCTTCCTTCTGAAACAGCTGCTTTTGCTAGTCTGTCAGCCTCTTCGTTCCCACTTATGCCAATATGCGATGGAATCCACTGTAGCCTCATGTGCACTCCATCACAGTTAAGCTCATGAAGCTTTGCAAGAATTTTATAAGCTATCGATACACCTCTGTACCCAGAGGCGCATCGAGCTATGATGAGCAAAGCACTTTTGCTGTCGGAAAAGACAACAACATTGCGAACGTTAATGCTTGTAGCGAAAAGGATTGCCTCATAGATCGCAACTAGTTCCAAGGTCATTATAGTTATCTTCGCCGATATATTAAACATAGCTTTAATCTGTTGAATAGGACAGAAAAACGCTGCGCCTCCCCTTCCGTTCGATTTTGAACCATCCGTGTAAATTTTGTACCAGCCACTGTATTTAGTAATGATTTCTGCCAATAAGCTACCTCTCAAACTATTCAATTCATGGGATCTTTTTGGACCCTGGACGCTATCTAACTCAAGTTTTATATTTTTTTCTATATTAATATAGGTTACCCAGATGTCCAACCTGTACATTTCAAGTGGATGGGAACTTTCAATGGTGTTTGGTTCAGTTATATTGTAAGCTTCTACCAGCAGCGGCTTATTTTTAGTTCTCCAAAATCTATTTGTACAAAGATTCCTTAGGTCATTTATTAACTGTATTGATACATTATTGGCCATTGATTGCATTCTAAGACAGAGTTTATGAGCCAGAAATTGTCGACGCAAACCTAATGGTGGAATACCTAGTTCACTCTCCATTGCGTGAATGGGTGTGCTCGTTATGAAACTACCTATTGTCCTCAGTGCCTGATTTTGGAGCCTATCTAATTTTATCAGATTAGTTTTTGCACTGTTGCCATAAAGATAACTTCCATAGTCCAATCTACTCCTAATCAGAGATATATAAATTGATCTTAAATGTTTTGGATGGATTCCCCAACCTCCACCAACTAAGATTTTAAGCAAATTAAGAAATTTAAGAACCTTCTCATTGATCTCATTTATATGTTTTCTCCATAACAATGATCTGTCCAACCAAAGTCCCAGGTATTTAACATAGTCCGAAGCCATTATTAATTGATTTTTAATATTAAGTTGCACATTTTGAGACCCTTGCTAAATACGCAGAGCTTGGATTTTTTAAGGGGATAATTCTAAGCCTAGCTCCTCTAAAAGAGAGATCATTGTCTCTATACTATCTTGAATTTGAATTGAACCCAAATGCAAATCCCTATGACTTAGATATTACGCAAAATCATCAGCAAATTGACTAATCATGACATTTTTAACATCATGGCATATTTTTGACGTGACAATGTTAAACAAGAGAGGAGATATCGGATCTCCTTGTGCTAGACCTCTGTTAGTACATCTTATAATGGTTGTCAAATTGTCACCGCTTACTTTCAAATTTCTTTGACTGAGAAAATTATTTCTTCTATATTTAAGTCTCTATTTTCGTTATTGCTTTGCTTGTTTGCATTCGATTTAAAACGATAACACCATCCTAGGATGTGTAAAATGTCTCTTAAAAAATAAAATTATTTAATAATGAGGTACTAATGTTTTGATTGTTCATTTGCTTTTGCATAATTACGGTTATTTGACTCGACTTTTTTACTTCTTCATCTGTTGAATAAAGAATCATTCTGTTGAGGAAAGGTTACTTTCATCTTTTGATAAGATGGCAGCCATGAGGGACCCTGCCACCATAGTTAAAATTCCTGCAACTGTTGTATTGTTAAACCGCGGCGCGGCTAACACAATCCGCAGGGTTGTCACTCGATTTAACATATGTATTTCCATTGTACTGGAGGTATGACTTTGGTAACTTCTTGCACCCGGTTGGCTACAAACATCTTCCAGCGGGTAGACCTAGGGGACCCCCTTGTAACCAACCCAAAACTGCTGTCGAATCGGTCCAACCAATGATATCTATGTCGTATTCCACAAGACATGTTTTAACATTAATTAACAGTTTAGATAATAAAACTGCTCCGCACAGCTATAACCTTGGTAATGATACGTTTTTACTTTTCGGTACTAATCTTCGCTGCAACTAACTTGATGTTTACTTGATGACCTTCGTAAATTTTTGCGTATATAACGCACTCATACGCTTTTGTAGACGCATCGCAAAAGCCATGCAATTCTATACTAATGTTTGGTTTAGTATTCAACCATCTTGGTATTTTAATTAAATTTAAATTTATGACATCATTTTGTAACGCTTTCCACTCTACTGCTATATCTTCTGGAATTTCATCATCCGATTGTAAGTCTAGGGTCCAAAATTTTTTAAATAAAATTTTGTATTTTGTTGTAGCAGGCGAAATCCAACCAAGAGCATAAAAAATGTTTGATATTTCGGAAAGTACATATCTTTTTGTTGTCTTTTTTGCTGAAGACATATTTTCAAATTGATTTGAAAATTCATATTGTTTTGGATCCCATATAAGACCGAGAGTATTTGTTGAGTCTGGTGTTTTGAAATTCTTGTTTTGTTGATAGCTTTGTGTGATATCTATATTTTCTAATGATTTAGGGAAATTAGACAACCATTTCCGTAAATTAAATCCACCACATTTTAGTAATGCAATTAGATCCTGTTGTAGTTTTTTGGCATCCTCCAAACTGTGTGTTCCATTTCCGTGTTCCGTTCCAACACCTCAGCTGCTTTTTGATAACTGTTTCGTTCATCACTGGCTAGTTGTCTTAAGGTCATCATAGCCAAAAATGGGGCGGCGTTTGTGAGCTATGAGACCGTGCATAATTTGTATTGTTATTTTTTATTTGTTATCTTCATCATATCAGACGCACGACACCCCTGTTGGGTATAGACGATAGCTAGGCTGCTAGGTGTAGGCTCCTTATCAAGTGTAGGGACCCAGATCTTTAATTTTTGTTATCATCATCATATCAGCCGCACGAAGCCCACGCATCCTGGGTATAGCCCCCACCCAAAGAACTCCACAATGATCGGTTCTGCGATGCTGGCATCTAGCGGCTACCTTCACCAGATCGTCGGTTCACCTTGACGGGGGCCTACCCACAGAGCATCGTCCAGTGCGCGTTCACCATTCCGAAACCATTCTGCCCCAACTGCCATCAATTCTTATACCTGAACAGAAAGTGCTCATTCGCTGAAGAACCTTACCCAAGGCGCTATATTCGTATTTCTTATACTTAAGCTGAGCTGCCGGATTCTACATCAGGTGTGCCAAACCTTCGATTTATATATGTCTTCCATTTTGTCGTTACGATGGTTACGTAAGCGATAATATGGAAAGATCTTACTTGTTGGATCTGCTTAACTGCGACTGCCAGTAGTTCAGACTGTGTCCCTTGGCTGTCGCTCCTCCAACGTACAGCTCACGAGGTGGGAAGCTCCGTTATTGCTGCTTCGGCGCGGAAAACACCACACGAAACGGTTTTGTTCACACACGTGTCGCGTAAGAGGTCCCGCTTTTCGAAGCTCGAAGGACCATTAATTATGTACGGTCTGTACCCTACATAAACGGATTGTTACTGATGAATGTTAAATGATAGGAAATCCCGAAATATCCCGATCGTGTGATGATAAAAATGATAAGAAGTTGTTGTTTCAATGAGTGATTTATTGCTACTGATTTTGTTACAATTATTATAATTGCCGATGCATATCAAGTGACGCTGCGAGCGCGCCGCACTTACGTAAGCTAAATAGTAATACAACACAAATGTAGGTACGGGTTTACTCGTACACAACATAACGTGTCCCGCCGTAGAGTTTGCGTATGGCGTAGGTTCTTTAACGTTCACAAGCGCTTGTAACAGCTTAGACTGACCAATGATTTTGAGTTTATTTTGACTGCACTATGATGTGTTGCATGCCCTTGATACTTTTCTTGAGTAAGTTTTTTTTTTTTTAATTTAACTCTTCTCACATAAATAGAAAGATTTAATAAAACTGAATTTATAACTGATTTTAGTAAAGAGAATAACTTTTGTATGTAATAATAAATAAATAGTACCCTTGACTGAAAAAAAGTAGAAGAAGTTGTTAGATATCTCATCTTTCCTATATAACTCCCAGACGCAAAAAAAAACAATCAATGAAAAAACATTTTTTCATTGATTGTTTTTGTCAAACAACACAATTTTCTGAATATTTTTAAAATAGGTGGTAAGTACCTTTAGCTGGAATCAAAATTACTTAGTTCAGTGGTTTAGGTTTATAATTTAGAAGACTGGTCAGGTCAAGGACATAAAAAAAATTCATCATTTTTTTTTATTGTTTAATTTAATCTAATTTAATTATTTTTATCCTTTTATATTTTTTAAAATTAGAAACCTACAGAATATTCAGCAAAACCAATACCAAATGTAAAATAAATTTTATTTTAAATAACCCTGGAAATAGCTGATTTAATAATACACCGAACCCGCGCGCCCGGTGTCGATGACCGCTGCGCACAATCAGCTGACTGGCAGGCCTGGCAGCCAAACTAGCCTTCCTTAAACAATGAATGGTCTATCTAACGCAGGTACGAAGATTATTCACATTGACAAGCTTTGGACTTGCAGACTACCTAAATCTAATTGAATCGTTATAAATTTCTTTAAAAAAATACAATTATCCGTACGCAATTTCGCAATCAAAATTAATTATTTCACACCTCGTCGTTTAAGCGAAAGTACCTACTCATTATTTAATCGAGTAATGGGTTAAATTGATTAAGTTAGCATTGCCCATGTATTTTAGCAGAAAGTAAGATTGAACTATTATTACTAGCGTGGTACTTGTAACCCAATGGCACATACCTAATGAAAGTAAGAGGAGAGGAGAGCGATTTACTGTAGAAGGTCAAGCAAGAATCACTTGGCTTTGGTTTGGGGTCATTGCGCCATCTCGTAACAAGTAAATGTAAAATAAAAACCCACTTTTAAAATAATACCTACTATTCCTATAATACTTTAAGACTCTCACATGCATGGGCTCAAATCTCTGGCTCAAACAGTCGAGTTCATCTCCATTTAAACAATCACGAAAACCTTTTCATCACATTCACTCACACTTAACAAGCTGTAAATGCAATTATTCACATCATAAAATCACGTATGGTAAAATTCACCACATAATTAGAAAAGTACGTGTACGCAGGCATTTTCCCTTCGCGATATTTTATACGTCGCGCTTCGCTGCGCCATGCCCATGATAGCGTCCCTTCCTTTCCTTACTAAATTATCGACAGACTGAAGCGAAGCGAAGCAAGACGAGAGTGTTTTTGGCAAAAGCCACCGCCGCGGGCGCCACTGTCAATAGCAACAATGTCACACGACATGAGAGGAATTTCAAACTCAAACATATTATTGTTGAGGCATTAAGTTTAGGCTATGAATAATAAACCACAAGAACTACTTATGATTTGGGTGTCAGTTGTAAACAACTTTCAAAGATTAAACATACCTACTTATCATTTTAAACTCGTAATAGTGTTTTATTTCAATTATTTATACATCGATAAATTGCCAATAACGACCTTGAATGTATTATTACGTTATGTAAGTATGATATGATCATCATAGTTGGGTATGGAGTTTTAATTGTTATTCCAGTAGCTCAGATTCAAGTTCATCATACTTAAAACTCATTAGTTTCAAATTGTAAGGATGTGAAAAGTCTATGGAATGCGTTCGGGGATTATGTGGCAAGGCGGATGTGAAAGCACTGCAAGAAACGTGGCTACTTCCACATGATATTCTACAGCTGGGCGACATACACTCCGAGTTGAATGCGACGGGGGTTTCAGCGGTGGACACGAGCTGTGGGGGCGCCCGTACGGCGGCGTTGCTCGCCGCCCTGCTGTGGCGTCGCGATGCCTTCTCCAACGTCAAGATAGTGCAGTGTAATCACGAAAGGATTTGTGCTAGAACAGTGACGGTGAGTAAGCGATCTTTCATTCATGATAATAAGTGCGTATTTACCGACGGATTGCTCTGACAACTTAGTATTTTTTACAGACTGTATGAGTGCGATTAATGCTCTTGTTGAGAGTGTCGGGGAGGAATGTGTCTTGGGCGACTTTAATGCGCATCCGGGGAGACAGTTTGGGGACGAACTTTTGTCATTCTGTAATGAACAACAGTGGTTGTGCGCAGACATAGAAAAACTGGGTATTGACTCTGGGTCTTATACTTATGTCAGTGAAATACACGGAACTCAGAGTTGGCTCGATCATAGTCTCGTCGTAACTAGAGCGGCATGGGATTCTGTAGGGGATATACATGTTTGCTATAATGTTTTGCTGGTCTGACCACTATCCACTATTTATACAATGTAATTTAGAAATATTTAACTGTAAGCTTGACATAAATATAAAATTAAAATGTAAAAATAATGGAATATGGGGGGAGCGGGACATGAATCAAATTAGCGAGTATAAGATAATTTGTCATTCTAAGTTAAGAGAATTAAATTTTCAGCAAAACCAATACCAAATGTAAAATAAATTTTATTTTAAATAACCCTTGAAATAGCTGATTTAATAATACACCGAACCCGCGCGCCCGGTGTCGATGACCGCTGCGCACAATCAGCTGACTGGCAGGCCTGGCAGCCAAACTGGCCTTCCTTAAACAATGAATGGTCTATCTAACGCAGGTACGAAGATTATTCACATTGACAAGCTTTGGACTTGCAGACTACCTAAATCTAAGAGAATTAAATTTTCCTGTTGAATGTGAACGTTGTAGTGACTCGTTGTGTTGTAATACTGACCATTTAAATGTTATTAATTAATTATATAAGAGACTGACTACTATATGAAGTGACGCGGCTGCCTTAACTACTAAAAGGTGTAAAAATCAGGTTAAACAAAATCCTAACAAAAAACCGTATGTAGTCGGGTTGAATAAGTACGTAAAACACCTACACATTTTGAAATGTGGGTTTTGCAAGGTAAACCGAAAAGCGGGATATATTTAAATAGTATGAGTAATAGTCGAAAGAAATTTAAATCAAAATTGAAATGGTGACATGGAAAAATGGATATCTTGGCAACGTGACATAATTTGAAATATTTTAAAGAGTTTTGGAAAGACATAAATAAGTTAAACGGCAAGCCGCGTCAGTCCGCGAGTGTTGACGGTGTGAGTGAGCCCAGGGCCATTGCCAACTTGTTTTAAGAACAATTCAGGGTACCGGCGCCGCCTTTGGTTGTGACAGAACAGACTGCCGAGGCAAGTGCAAAGAGAAGTGAGGCTTCAAGTGTACAGCCAGTGCTCATTACAGCCAATGAGGTTGCTAAGGTCGCTGCACACATGACCAGGGGAAAGTCTCGTGGTCATGATGGGATTTGCATAGAACATTTTAAGCATGCGGGGGCTCACTTACCTAGGGTATTGGCATTATTGTTTAACCTCTGCATACGGCACTCTTACCTGCCTCCTGATCTAATGAAGACTCTTGTTGTGCCAATTGTTAAAAATAGAACAGGAGATTCATCTGACAAGACCAACTATAGACCCATTTCATTGGCAAAAATAACAGCTACGGTGCTTGACGGTGTGCTTGATAAGCGTTTGGACGAGCATATTAGTCTGCACGATGCCCAGTTCGGGTTTCGGCAGGGTCTATCAACAGAGAGTGCCATCCTGGCGCTCAAGCGCACCGTCAGGTACTATGTAGGTAGGTGCACGCCAGTTTATGCGTGCTTCCTAGACTTATCCAAAGCCTTTAATCTGGTGTCTTATCCGGTGTTATGGGAAAAGCTGGATGGGGTGAATCTCGCGCCTGAGCTAACTGACATCTTGACATCACAACATGAGAACCGAGTAAATTGTGAGTGAAGGGGGGGGGGGGGGATGAGCGTTCGGAGGAGTACAGGTTGAACTATGGAACTTGTTTTCTGAAATAAATGACGATAATAATAATACTTAAAATCAATCTTTTGTGCAAGTTATTTAAAAAAAATATCAAAAGAAATGGTATGAATGATTAATACTGGTATTAATACGGTTTGTTAGGTATTTACGAAATAATGAAGGATTTAATAATCGACTTGATCCAGATTCTAGACACATAAGTTTCGATAAGTAAAGAATTTGTGTAGTGTGGGGATGGCTTTAAAATACTCCCTATCTTCCATCCCTGTCTTTGTACTTCTGATTTTATCTGCAGTCTTCTTAAGCATATTAAGCGTTAGTGTAGTGTCTGCGTCTGCGTCTGCGTCAATATGCCTCGGTATACCAATCAGCAGTATATGGAAATGGTGTTTTGTTACTGCGAGAGTTATCCGTTCTCTGTTTTTTTTGATAAATTGGTATCGCAATTTTATTGCGAATAATTTGGCAAAGGTTTAGTTTCAACAATAAAGTTGGTGCGGCATTTGTCGCCCACAAAATAACAACAACGACCAAAAAGTTGAAACTGCACAGCTGCTGCTCCGTATACCAAGAAGAGCTACTATAGAACGGGCTTGCAACTGGATTTTAACAACAAAATACATGCAACCATTCTGTCTGACAGCAGATCTTCATTATTGGAGCTGCAGAAACCAAATTCCACACAGCCAATAGCTGCAAAATCCATGCACACCTACTGGAATAAAAAGGAACAATAATTGAATTCATATGGGTCAAGGGACACGTGGGATTTGCGGGCAATGAAGCATCTGATCTCGCCGCTAAGAGTGCCGCAGATTCCCACAAAAACCTATGACCTTTACCAAAGAACCTCGCACACGAAAGCCCTTCTCCCCACCTACTCCGAACTTACCACTTTTCTCTCCATAATACCCCCCACATTTGCCATCACCCAACTCCTCACTAACCATGGATATCACAAAGAATATCTCCACAGATTCCATATCACTCCTGACCCATACTGCCCTTGCGACTCAACCTCAATCCAGACTCTTGAACATTTAATTAAACATTGTCCTAAATATTGCGCCGAACGTAACTCCTACATGATTGCTTTCTAATACTATTCGAGACCCTTTAAACCTAACAGAAATAACAGCAAATAACTCTATAGCTTCCGCATTCACTAAATTCATAACTTATATTATCAATTCATTAATAAATCATGAATCCAAAACAAATAAATAATTTAAATAAATATATTCACTTTTCGATTCTCCTTATAATAATAAAATTCTAACAGAAACAGACTATATTATATCATAAACCCTATTAAATTCATATTTTTCCGCAATAAACTGATCTGAATGACCGTTATAAATGCAAAAGCAGAAGGAGACTGTAGAAGGTAGACTGTGAGTGAGACATGCTATTTTTGTCTTTAATTTGTGTAAATAAGTACCTACATTGAATAGTAAAATATCACAAAATGCTATGTAGGCAGGAACCATACCACTGAAGGCAGAGCCATACCATCCATACCATCATTGATCCTTGAACTTGTGTTAAATCTTAGCTAGGTAAGAACCGGTTAATTACTAAGGAAAGCTAGATGTAGTATGTAAAAAAATATAATAAGCGTGTGATTATGCATAGGATGACATTTCGCGTCGCGTCGCTCGGCTGCCACTGTCAGGCCTGCCAGTCAGCTGATTTCGCGCCGCGGTCAACGACACCGGGCGCGCGGTTTCGGTGCGTTATTAAATCAGCTGTTTCCATGGTAATAAAAAATAAAATTTATGTTACGTTTGGTGTTGGTTTTGGAAAATTCAATGCTTGATGCAATAGAAATCTAAAGGTTAAAAAATAATAAACAAATTAAATCAAAAGAATTAAAAAAAATAAAAATAAAACACCAGAATTGTGTTTTATGTTCTTGACCTGACTAGCCCGTTCGGCGCCAATTAAATTATGTTATCATTATTAATATATATTTCTATCCGTTACGCTAGTATCTTATATCACAAGCCTTACAGCGCTTACTTTGGGGCTAGGCAAATTGGTGTGAGCGTAAGAAATATTGATTAATGTTGTTAATCGCCCGTGGTTAATGTTTCCGCTGGAATATAGGGATAAAATGTATCCTATGTTTTAATACAGGCTATCTACTTTAGCTGTGCCAAATTTCATCCAAATTCGTCTTTAGTTTTCACGTAAAATAGTAACATACAAACAAACCGACATACAGGATGTCCGGTGGCAGAATTCGAAGTTCCTTCGCTAACATTTTTAAAAGTAAATAACTTATGGCAAAAATTCAGACGAAATTTTATTTGTTCTTTGTGCGGATTTTTTAACTAAACGTCTCAGTGGACGGTTGCGCTCGCAATCTAGGCGTAGGTGTTGATTCGGTTATTATGTCTTGTTTTTCATAATAATCTTTGCAATAATTTCATTTGCCTTATTGATCGGCCCTCGGCCTCGGTCATAATATTCGTTTGCATTATTCTCATTTATACTAATAACGCATGATATAATCATTTACTAGCAATAACTCCCATTTGCCATAAAATGAGATGCCATATTAACAAATGCTATAATTATTATATTAGAAACTATTAAATATCATTCGACATAATCTTTATTTGACATAATAATACACGTCTTATAACGTTAACTTTATGTAGATAACCAATTAGTAAAAAAACGAATAATATTCAAAACCGACTCAGTTGACCCCGACTGCCCGTAGTCTTGTATGCCCTACCCCTAGAGTGTAATTTAGAGCCGTGACAGAAGACTTGTATGTTGCATGCCTGCTTGCGTGCTGCATGTCTGCTTGCATGCTGCATGCTGTCCGGCTTGGATATTAAATATATTGAAAATGAAATGTATGAAATGGAATAAAGTAGCTATGATTGATAATGAAGAATGAAATTATACCAATCAATTTTATGTAATTTGATAGTTATGGCAACAGAAACGTTATTTCTAATGGAATTATGGCAAATGAAATTATGTCAAACGAAATTATTGCATTTGAAATTCGTAAACCATTGATTCGTGTAGTAACTGCTCGTCGAATATTTTATTCGAAATGTTTGCAACAAGTTCGATGTTTTCATTCGTTCTCGACATCCGGCTGGGACCCGGCCATGGAGTGTTTGCTGCTGAATATGTCATGTGTCTCGGAACCTTCGCAACCATGGTTGAATTAAATTTTAACTTGTACTTAAATGACGAATAAATGAAACAATATCGTGACATACTGACAGATAACATACAGCCCAAATCGCTGAATGGATTAATCTGAAATTTTGCATACAGGATCCTTTGACGGTGTAGGCGAGCACTAAGAAAGGTTTTTTGATATTGCCACCGGAACGGGAACCACGCGGGTGAAACCGCGAGTGAAACCGAGAGTGGCTGCTAGTGACAAATATTGACGAATTTACACACGAATCATTGGCCTTAAAATGCACCTAGATTGTTGCGCACCCGTCCACTGCGATGTTTATTTAAGAAATCCGTACTAAAGACTAATGACAATTCCGTCAAAACACCCGCCCTCAGTTTTGTACTTTTAAAAGTTTTAGCGAAGAAAGTTCCCGGGTTCCATCACCGGACAATACAAATATTTGTGTGCATGAACATGTACATTTGTCTTCGTCTGGATATTCGATATGTATAATTAGATCAGATCAGCTGTTGGTTGCTGATGGTGGCTCCAAAGTTAACGGCACTAGCCGATTTTCATACAATCCAGGAAGGATCCAGGAATCCAATCATTGTATGAAAATCCGCTAGTGCCGTTAATTATGTGACCACCACTGTATATCTATTTTAATACCACATAATATTATATGTGTCATGCAAAAACGGCTAAACGGATATAGATGAAAGGCATCTAAGTCAAATATTGACGAGCTGAATGAAGTATATAAATATTAAATTTATTAAAACAACTGAATCAAAAGTTGGAAGATACCTTCTTTCTCTAAAAAAGGAAACAATATTTTTTTATTTTGATTGACTGCTGTATGGGTAAAACTAAAACTTACAATGTTTTTTTTATTTAACAACTTATTTTTATTGCGATTATTTCTTTTGATAGCAGTAGCTGGTGCAAACATGAACAAATTTTTGTTTTTCCTAATACACTATGTAGGGTTTATTAGGAAAAACAAATTTTTTCTACTAATATGTATTAAGAAGTAAGTGTGAGAATTTTATGTTTAATAAAATGAGATCTGCATGTCTCCGTTTGTTCAATGTTGGTACGGATTCTGATGCATTTCTTTTGGAGAATATTTTTTTTATCTACTTCCGACCAATTTCCCCACAGCACTAGGCCGTAGGACATTACAGAATATGCATAAGAATAATAAGCAGTAAGAGCCGTCGGAAAGTCTGTAACTCGCTTTAGATGTAGAAGAACATAGATAAATGAAGACAGTTTTTGGATACTTTATGGATATGTGATAATCTGTCCGGGGCTGCCATTAAATGAACTAGTTTTGCAGTTATACAACGTTATTTTATGTTAACTAAAACCTCAAAACCATTTGTAGTACTCATCATTACGGACAAATTTTTGTATGGAAGCAATCCGGAAATCGAAAAATCTGCTGTTTCATAGAAAATTTTGTTTGAGCTCTGCTAAAATATATGCAACAGCTCATTTTTTCCGCGATTTCCTGTGTAATACTTAGGTATTATACCTAAGTATTTATTTATTTATTTATTTATTTGTTATAGGTACACTTACAGATTAAAGTCATTACAAAACTTATAATCTATGCTAAATATATGAGCCAAGACTTTAATCCAATAATAGCGTACACAGCATGCACAATTATTTCAAACTTATGCGAACCAAAACAATAATAATTGGATTACAAAACTAACTTTTCCTTTTTTTTTTTTACTTTCAATCTATACAAATTCAATCTATGATGTTTCTGCTTCAAGAAGCTCGGACACAGTTTTCTTATAAAGAGAGAATTTGTTATTAAAGACATCAAGATGTCTATTACCACGGCTTATTTCATTATATGTACGACACATTCTAACGATAGGGTTGTAATAAGATGTATTATTTTTGTACACCTGAATCGAAAAAGAATTCGGGCAACGTGACCGGTGCCTGGTGTTAAACTCAACCGAAGACAGCAAATCTACTGAATCGATAGTGGAGTGTAAAATTTTATGTAAGCATAGTAGATCATATCTTTTCCGGCGAGTATGTAACGGGATCATGCCAAACTTAGACAATCTGTCACTGTAACTACGTAATGACCTCTTTACATTGTACCTCCGAGACAAGTGTTTTACACAGCATCTTTGGACCCTTTCTATATCATCTACATGAACTTTATAATAGGGGGACCAAATCGGACAGCAATATTCCAAACCACTTCTTATTAAGCTACCGAAAAGGAACAACAAGCTGCTAGGCTTCTTGAAACCTTTTGTTGATCTAACAATAAATCCTAAGAGTCTATTGGCCCTCTTCGTGATATGCGAATAATGAGGACGAAAACTTAATTGTTCGTCAAAAAGCACACCCAAATCCTTAACAATATCTTTTCTATTTAATACCTTATCCTGCAGACGATATTCGGTTATTATTTTATTTTTCTTTCTTGTAAAAGAGATAACACAACACTTACTCACGTTTAGGTACATCCGGTTGGACAAGCACCAGTCAGAGATAACCCTAAGGTCGTGTTGAAGTGCTATGCGCTGCTCCGTATTTTTGACATCAGTAAAAATTTTGAGATCATCGGCGTACAAGAGAGAGGGACAGGATAAACGAGAAATTAAGTCGTTTATAAAAACAATAAATAAGAGTGGGCCGAGATGCGATCCTTGCGGAACACCTGATGTGGTCCCGATTGGAGACGATGAATAACCCTTCACAGTTACAAGTTGAGTTCGGTTACTCAGATACGAAATAACCCACCGAAGCAGAGATCCGTGTATTCCATAATATTGAAGCTTGACAGCAAGTAAAGAATGGTCGACCTTATCAAATGCCTTGCTAAAATCTAGATAAACAGCATCAACTTGACCGCCTGAAGCGAATACTTTACAAAGGTAATTTTTGAATTCTAAAAGATTGCTTAAAGTCGATCTCTTTTTTACAAACCCATGCTGTCTATCTGAAACAAACTTAATCAGGTGATAATAAAGAGCCTCATATGTTAAGGATTCAAATACCTTTGGCATACAAGACAAAATACTTATAGGCCGATAGTTGCGACACAAACCCCGATCTCCAGACTTATATATCGGTATTATATGAGCCACCTTCCAACGTGTCGGAAAAACTCCTGAGGATAGGGATTTATTAAAAATTATAGCAAGAGGGACAGAAAGCTCCTCACAACAATGCTTTAAAAACTTTGGGGGGATTTCATCAGGTCCAGGACCCTTTCGTATGTCTAAGTGTTTCAGTTTCGATAGAACATCACAAGAACTAATGTGAATCCTATGCAACGACAGGTTACTAGCTGGAGGCAAATTGGTTAACTCACAAGGTTGGACGATTGAAGGTGAGTCGTAAACTGACCCAAAATATTTAGAGAAAAGCTCGCAAATATCTGTACCTTCGGAGTAAGTTTCATTATCGTAGGTCATAGTGCAGGGTAAGGTGGAGCAGCCCTTTTTTCCATTAATGTACCGCCAGAACATTTTTGGATCATCCCTCAAAGACTCCTCAACTGAAGACAAATGTGTTTTATAACAACTTGATATGAGCCTCTTAGATCTTTCCCTCAATAGAGAGAATGAGTCATAGTCTCGAGGGTTACCAAATTTTTTGTAACGTGTGTGGTATTTAATTTTTTGTTTTATACAACGGATCAAGGCTTGGCTATACCAAATGGGGTACCTGTCTGATGTGGTGTTTCTAGCAAGCGGTGTATTTCTCGATATTATGTCAAACAACTTATTATAAAATACATCGACACATTCGTTAACATCATCAGAAGAAAGCAGTTCCTCCCAGTTCACACTGTTTAATTCTGTTCTAACGTTTGCAAAGTCACAACGGTTAAAGTTATAACGTTTTTTGTACTTAGGCGTGATAGGTTTTTCTGTGTTACAGATACTTAAGTCCATACGATAGGCAAGATGATGACTATCTAAGCGTGATAAGGGTTCTGTTTCCAACACTGCGAACGAGTCATTGGGAAGAGTAGAAAGAACAAGATCGAGGAACCGGTTGTTTTTGTTGGGAATTGTATTAAACTGGGTTAAATTGCATGTATGCATTGTCTCGAGAAGCAAAGCAGTTTTACGATCCTGAGGGTTTACAGGAGTAAGCAGTGTCGAATCCCCCTGTGTGACCCAAGAAACATTCGCAGAGTTGAAGTCGCCAAGTATGAGAAATTTTTCTCCGAAACTCGAATCAAGAATGACTTTTTGTGTATTATGATGAAATGCTGTTATATCATCAATTGGTAAATCTGGCGGTAAATAACAAAGGCAAAGGTGTAGGGATGGCACATCGCGTTTGCAAGAGAAGATAGTAACCCAAAGATCCTCAAACCTACTTTGCCAAGACATCTGATGTAAAACATTGATATTATTCTTTATGGCTATTAGAACACCACCTCCTGATACCTTCTTAGAGCATGAATTTTCGCGATCCCTCCTGTAAACGTTGTAACGGCTATCTATCGATTCGGCGTCAAAAATACCGCTGTCAAAATTAGTCTCAGTCAAACAGATAATGTCATAATCCGTGTTTAAAATGTTTAAGTATATATCATTTAGCTTAGATCTAGCTCTACCTAAATTTTGATAAAACACACTATACATGTTGAATGCAATAATTAACCAAATATTAAAACTGAGTTAATAAAAAAAATACAGTACAATGAAATAAACAACTAATTAATCTTCTTAAGACAGTCCAAACTTTTGATAAGAAGTTGAGTAGCATCATCGTCCTTACGCATATATATCTGGCCGTACTTTACCCAGACACGCTTGAAACCACGTTCCTTAGCTACCTTTCTTGCCGCAGTATATAAAGCTTTTTGCTCAGGAGACAGATGTTCCGTGACATAAATCTTACACGGTTCGCCCGAGATGTCTAAATCAGCCGAAGTCAGCCCGCGACCAGATTGTGTTTTAATGTGTCGGTGAACCGCAGACAACACCAGATCTCGAACACGCGGAGAGGAGAATGTCGCTACAATATTACGAGGTCTGGTGGAAGACCTGTCAAACTTAGCCACTCTACGACACGCATGCACGTTCCCTTCGTCCAATGGGACCTTCACTACGTCGCAGAGCTTCTTCAGTAACATAAAGACATTTTCGTTTTTACGCTCAGGTACTACCTGAATTTCAATGTTGCAGCTGCGAGAAAGCTTTTCTATTCCAGATAAACGTGTTCTAAGGGTAGCTATTTCAGACTGAAGTTTGGCGTTCTCATTTTCCAGTTGTTTTATGGTACTAGTACTTTTATCTATGTCCGACCGTAAATCTTTCTGTTCAGTACATATGAAATCTGTTGTTGCACTAAAATCATCTTTGATATTTTTTATTGCGTTTCCTATCTCGCTTTCAACCATTTCCTTTACATCGTCTCTCAGTGCCTTGCGGAAATTCTCCATAAAAACCGTCATGGTTGTACTTAATTTTTGATCTAGGAGAGCACCTATCTTCTGCATTGTTACCTCCTCATTTAAGGATAATGTCCCTGTTTGTTGGGGAGACGGAACAGGAGCAGCGCTTTGTTCTAAATCGCATGACATGTTCAAAGAGTCGTCGGTTTTCGACATTAAGTTGCTACGACGTACAGGGGTGTTATCGTTAGAGCGTACGCGCCGAGTAACGTTGTTACATGTCGGGCAAATCCACTGCGATATTTGTTCCTTTGTAAGTGAAATAAAATTGTGTCTGTCAATATTCAATATTCAGATTTATATTTATCTTGAAATTTTAAATAGTGATATGGACGAATAATGAAGTAGCGGGCTTAAAAATTGTTTTATCCTTTTCGAATTACGTTTTAACCGTCGTGGGTTTTTGCCAAAAAAATAATTTTGCATTTCAGACTTTTTAGAGAGCATAGATATTTATGTACAATCGGGGAACTTCCCGGTTGACCAGTAAAGTTTTTTGGGAAACTTGTCACGGTAAGTACTATGGTTAAAAAATAAAAATTTTGTTAAAATAAAATACCTGTTAATGTGACATAAACGATTTCTATATCTATGATGTCTATTACTTTTTAAATAAAGCTCCCTAAAAACCTCTACTGGTAACTTCCCGGTTACAACATACACACATTGTATGTACTGCATAAAACCCATAACTGGAAACCGCATCAAGATATAATTACTGAACATGTGTGTTGTGTAGATGCACCTACTTAATTTCACTTATATTAATTACCCTTAACTGAAAATTAGAAAATGTGGTAATATTTTAAACTATTGTTCTCTCTTCCCAACAAAGCGGGAATTATTAATTAAATTGCAATATAGCCGGACTAACTTCTTATATGAACCTCTTGTTCTTATAAGGAGTTAGTATAATATATATTTATACTTAAGTATATACTTAAGTAATTCTTCTTCATGATGATACGGAGTGGAAATTTAAGACGGTAGTTGAAGTAAAAGTACTCTAAGCTATTGATTAGGGAAACATTCCTTTATTTTTTTAAATTAGAAAAAACTGCATTATGGCTTTAATTAGAAAAATAACATCCTGTACTTTAATGGTAATAATTAATAGTCTTAATCATAATTATCAATTTTCTTTAAGTAAGATACGAGGGCGGGTCAATAAGTCCGTGACTTTTGGAATAAAACACAGATTTTTTGATCATTTTATTTTTCAACGTAGTCTCCCTTGAGCTCTATACACTTTGTCCAACGCTTCTCCAATTTTTTTATCCCTTCCAAAAAATATGATTTGTCGAGGTCCTCAAAATAGGCCTTTGTTTGCGAGATGACTTCATCATTGGAGTCAAATCTTTTTCCACCAAGCCATTTCTTCAGGTTTGGGAACAAGAAGTAGTCACTCGGAGCCAAATCTGGAGAATAGGGCGGATGAGGGAGCAATTCGTAGCCCAATTTATGGATTTTTGCCATGGCAACTGCACATGTGTGCACCCTTGCATTGTCTTGATGGAAAAGAACTTTTTTCTTTGCCAAATGAGGTCGGTTTTTTTTTAAATCGTCATTGAAGCGGTCCAATAAGTTGGCATAATATTCCCCATTGATTGTTCTTTCCTTTTGAAGGTAGTCAATGTGGATTATCCCACGTGCATCCCAAAAAACAGTCGCCATAACTTTATTGGCTGACAAACCCACCTTGGCCTTCTTTGGCGCCGATTCACCCTTAGAAACCCACTGTTTTGACTGTTGTTTGGTCTCTGGTGTTTTGTGATGGATCCATGTTTCGTCCACGGTTACAAAACGGCGCAAAAACTCCTCCAGTTTGCGATTAAACAACGCCAAACCTCAATTATTTTTTTTAATTTTGTTCTCAAATTACTGGGTAGTCTGATAAAGATAGCTGTCAAACACAAACTAACTGACGCAGCAAGTTCAAATTTTGATAGGAGTCAACTGACAGATGCCTGTTGACAGGAGTAGTGTTGCTTTTTCAGTATAGTAATTCAAAAAGTCACGGACTTATTGACCCGCCCTCGTAGTATCATTATATTAAGGACAATTTTCTTATCTTACTATTTTATTAGGTTTTTACCTATGAAATTGCCGATTTGTATGAAGATTTTTAAAGAAAGATCGTTTTCTATACTAACAATTTTTGATATATTTTTTTATGTAGAAGCATTGTTTGAAGACTAAGCAATCTAATGCTATATTTCTAGTTTTAAAATTATTAACTATTTTTAAATTATACTGAATAATGTAGTCAATTTTGCTAACAAAATAGAGAGTACCTTTAGATAATTATTCTGATCTTAATTTAATATAAAATCAAGCAATAAATGTACCTATTAATAACAAAAGTAGTGACGTTCTCTAGAAGTGTAAGAAAAAATCGGCAATTTCATAGGTAAAGAAAGACCTATTATTATTTTGTACTATATTACTAATTGTACTTCGAGTACTCTATGCGAAATGTGTGTAAATGTGTCTTCGTTGAGTTTTGGCTATGTAAGTGATGTTTATACATACACTTCTAAGCTTGTTATCAGCTAATTATTAGTAAAAAAAATAACAAACATTTGCGTGCTCACCGAGTTAACAGTCACATCTAACTGAAAATATAAATCAATGATCAATAAACATTGTTCGCGCTTATGGAACCCTGAAGAGGGGCGCAGGTGCGGGTGCGGGCGGTGCGGGCGGTGCGGGCGGTGCGGGCGCTCGGCTCACAGGCCGCGATCACCGGCCGCGATCACTGCTACAAAAGTCTCACGCACGGACGCATACCTATTTTAATTAATTATACGAAGATAAACTGCTCAATGTAATTTGGAACAAGTATATACACTGAAGATTGAATATTCCAGAGTTTTATTTCTTGTCACATACAAGAAACGCCGTGACCAGGATAAAGGATAAATAAAGGTCAGTACGGCGAGTGGTGAGTCCTTTCCATTTCCTTTTTTCCAGCTTTGTTCCAGCTTGATTCCCAAGTTCGTAACTATTTGGGCGGGTAACGTCGCACTTGGTTTAGGCATTATAGAACCGGGCTTAATAGTTAATTTGTAAATTTAACTAGGAAAGTAATTTCAATTCACAACAAATACAAATACAAATAATTTATTTGACAACGTAGGTTTCATTTTTATTTTTTACCCTAATTAAAAAATATGTTCTAGAAGGTTCGCGGGTTCGCGAACTATTTAATGGTGTTTTAACGTAAATTTAATTGTTTCTTTCTCAATTTCAAAATGACCGACACTCTTGTGGATAAACTTATTCAAAAACGAAGTTGTATTCGAATTCAACAGACGATTCAACAGATTAATGTTAATAAATTGTCGAACCAACAAGTGTCAGAGTAAAAAATGAGGTTAAATAAATTAGACAAAAATTTAGGAAATTTTGATGCATTACAAACGGAAATAGAATTGTTTTATGATAATTGTAGTGAACAGCTAAAAGAAAGAGAAGCTATGAAAAGTCAATTCTTTATATTGATGGCAAACACCCAGTTAACTTTAGATGCAGATGCATAATTAATTAAAATTCTGAGTAAGAAACAATTACATAATTATCATAAACGAAGTACATAATTTACATTTATAAAAACTAAAAAAGATACAATTAGATAGTTAAATTAGATTAGTTATACTTTTAGGATTTTCAAAAAATATATCAATTTGTATTATCTTCAGCCATTCAGTGAATTGCCTCAGTTCAGTGAATATAAAAGCGAGCAAATTCTGTCAGTACTAACTCGTTTCAGTGAACCGACTATATTCTGTATGTATGACTGACTATATGTTAGCATGATAGCATTGTCAAGACAGTACAAATGTGTATGATTCTTCAGTACTGGGCTAGCACGTATGCAAGATTTTTTGAAATAAAAATTAGCACTAATGAACTTACTGGTCCGTGGCCGCTCCGAAAGTAGTAATTGGGATCTTTATCTTCTTCCTCCTCCTAAAATACAATTAAGTTATAGCTATAAGGATATAAAGAATAGCTAAAAGCTCAATTTGTGTACAAAAATAATTGATGGTTGATGGTAGGACTCGTTGTAAGTCCGCCTAGCTAGCTACCACCACCTTATCTAAGTCTGACGCCATAATGTGTTCCAGCAGTTACAGATAAGCAAGCCAATTCCTCACCTTCATCCCGAGAGCGCGCCGCGCCACCCCGTACGGACGCATCAGTGAACGGTCCGCGTTAAAAACTATTTAAACCACTCTAAAGTGTTATCTTATTAAGGGGAATATATCACCGTTTAAGTATTCACTCCCTGTAGTGTGCAGTGATAATTAGTTTTGTGATTTATTCAGTGGTATTAGAAATACGACAGTGTAAACATTAACAACGGCGAGTGTTTAAAACCAAGCTTCGCTCACTCGCTCCTCGACGCGCACCGCCTCCGTGCGCTGAAGGTCAACGACCTCCTCTCACGTCCAGCTGGTCTACGCAATGAACTATTGCTGTTTGCATGCTAAAATATTGACTGTTGCGCACGGCGTATAACACTACTGAGCATCAAACATCTTAATAGAATCGAAATTGCATGCAATGCTTGCTTGCAATGCATGCAATGCTGAGGCCAAAAAAGGAGGCGACAATTTGTAAACGCCCGCTCAGGTATTTCACTAACGTAACAGTTCATAATAAACCTAGTCGTACAGAGACCTGTACCTGGTCAATCCTACACTTACGATTGAAGATATTAGAGGAGTAATAAAGGAGGTTGAGTAAGGTACAAACGTCCATGGTTACCGATTGGATGAAAGTTTACGAAAAATTAGGAAATCCGAGTTTAAAAAGTTATACGAAGATATTGCTTGCCTAGAGAAATCTGTCACATTCATAACCGAAGAATATGACAAAGAAGGATCTTGCCTCTAAAACCGATACGATACAACTTTTACGATCTGAAAATAACAACTTGATTGAAACTGTTAGATCTATTAAGTTAGAAAATATCTAAGTGACAACGACATACATCATTACACACTTATCGCCATGACAAACAAAAATGATTCTAGACCTAGATCCATCCACGTCAAGTCGGCAACACCCCGTATCCGTGACAAGTTCCTAGCCGGTGTGTTTACTTACAATAAGCACCACGCGAATGACAAATTAAATGCGAGTCATATTGGAATCGGTGGAGACAAAAAGCCGATCTATGTCGCTGAGCATCTCTCTCCTGCTAACAGAGCCTTTCATGCCGCCGCACGCTTGAAAAAGAAAGAGAAAGGGTAAAAGCATGTGTTAACAAAGCAAGGTAAAGTTTTCATGCGTAAAGACGATGACTTAGACCATATTTATGTAGGATGGTAACCCCGGGCATCCTAGTAGATTAGTGGGAGCGAGAGGCGATGAGTGGACGTTGTAGTAAGGAGTGGAAGAGTGAGAATGAACGAGAGGGAGGGGGGACTATGGCGTCAGCTTTGTAACGGTGAACTGTGTGCTCTGCGATTTTAAATTTAGAATAAAATACTATATTGGATTTTTGCGTATATTTTCACTGCCCCACCCTACATTTACGTACAAAATATTTTTATTTGTTACTTTTTGTTTACCATATGGCTGTGACTTGGTAAATATAGTTATAAAATTCCATCGTTTAAAAACTTATTACCAAAATGTAAGAGGTTTACGCATGAAAACCGAACACGATGTTTATTGTAACCTATTGTGCTCTAATTGTGATGTAATTGTATTAACGGAGATTTGGTTAAGGGATAGTGGTAATGACTCAGTGCTATTTGAAAACCGTTATGTTGTTTATAGACGTGACAGATATACTGTTAACAAGAACGAAAAAATTTAAGGCGGTGGTAGTGTGCTTATCGCGGTGTCTAAAAAATATAACAGCACTTGTATAAAATAATACGGAAGTAGTACTAACAAGGATTTATGGGTCAGTCTAAACATAGATAACAAATGGTATACCTTTTGCGCTGTGTACCGTCCACCTCCCGTCAAAAACGTACATCTTAATTTCTTTATTAATAACTATAATAAAGTCTAAGAATGTTTTACTCTGGACAATAAAAGGTTAATTGGTGATTTTAACCTAGGCTGTGTTGCGTGGACCTGTTCATTAACTTCAGATTAAATTCCTAAATCTAACGGTTCTAGTATTGCTCAAACTTTGATAGACTTTGCTTCTCTTAACAACCTGACCCAGTCCAATGGTATCACTAATTATAATGAGAAAGTTCTTGACTTGGTCTTATAAAACTACGCCAAAGTAAGCGTTGCTAAGGCGCTCGACACTCTTGTAAAAGTAGACCTTCATCGTCCTCCAATTATTATTGATATTCTATTAAAAACACAACCAAATCACCTCCCTATCAATTACCAAACATATAAATATAATAACTATAAAGCTGATTTGGAATTGATCAAAAACGATTTGGATAATATTGACTGGCTCGACGAATTTAACCAGTGCAGTATCAACATGATGCAATGCTAGATGTTTTCTACCGTCATCTGTATGCTGTATATTGGTAAACATATTGGTTCCTAAAACAGTAAAGAGAAATGTTAAGTATCGGAACTGGTTTCCCAAAATCCTCATAAACTGTTGAAAGAAATACGTAAGTTTGTTTTAATAAATACAAAATTCACAAAAATCCTCTAGTGTGATCTAGATTCTCTTATTATAATAGGTAAGCGCTGTGGCGCATTAACTACCCAATGCTAATGGAATTACATTCACAATATTAAACAACCATCGGACGCAACCCTAAATACTTTTGGACCTACATCAAAAGCAAAAATAAAGCCGACACTCACTCTCCCTCAAAAATTATTTTAAATTATCAAACAGCTACGAACGGATCAGATATTTGTGATCCTATCGCAAAAAAAAATCATTCCGTTTACTCCAGAGATTCATCCAGTGATATTATCCAAGGAGATGTTCAGCTTCATAACAATTCATTCATTTGCAGTTTGTTTAATTTGCACTTTACAGTTGAATCTATTCACGCCCAGCTAAAAAGACTTGATCACTCAAAAGGCACTGGCCCTGACGATTTTTCCAGCCTATTTCACATCTCAATGCGCCAACTCACTTGCTCTTCCTTTATGTTTATTTTTTGTTAAGTCACTCAGTACTGGCCAATTTCCTACTCTTTGGAAAGCAGCTAAAGTTGTGCCAATCCACAAGAATGGTGACAAAGGCGACATCGTCAATTATAGACTAATTTATATTTTGTCAGCAATTCCTAAAGTGTTCGAGGCGCTAATATGTCCACATCTTTATACACAAATAAAACACCTAATTACTGACTGACAACACGGATTTCTGCGAACCAGATCCACCGATACAAATCTTATCTCTTTTACAAATGTGGATACAGTATTATCTATTGAAACGCTCTCAGTTTCAATTTAAGTGTCACTGACAGCCCATTATGCAGAGGCTTAATAAGGCATGGCGGAAGAAGAGACAGCTGCTCACGTCCTGTTGGATTGTGACGGAGTAGCCCCTTACCGAGAGAAAGAACCTCGGCTCACCAGGCAGTCTCCAAGAAGCCGTATCAGACGTGAAGGCGCTGGAAGCTTCCTGGTGGCCCTGGGATGGCTAGAGTGATCCGGCCTGACATCCTCCGGACGCAAAACAGGCGCAAAAAGTCTTCGAGCTGCGGAAACCCGTGCGGAGCCCGTATTAAATGAAGAAGGAGAAGAAGAAGAGGCATTGTTTTTTATTTGAAAAAGAAGAAAAGAGGAATAAGATAAAAGGGATGATTCCATTCTTTGAGATATCTACTGTATGAAACGTAAGATATTGGCACAAATAAACTTACTGGTTGATTATCGGTCCGGAAGTAGTTTTCGACATCGTATTTTTCTTCCTGCTCCTAAAACACAATAAAGTTAACAATTTTAAAAAACTTCATGTTATTATTGGTACCTACATTGATTGAATTACATACGTTGACTTTTAGTGGACGATATGGCAAATACAAAATACAAACATACAAAAATACTTTTTGATACGTTGAAATTATCTAATTTTAAAACAAGTATTTGAAATGGAATTTGTATTAGTGTTTGTGATTTCAAAAATGTGAACAATGAATTAGGAACATATGGTCCTTTAAAAAGGCAAGGGAGTCGCGACTCATCAAACGCGTTCATAGAGGCTTTCGGAATTCGTCCCGGCCGTCCGACACGACATCGAATCCACGCGGCGTCGTCCATTTTGTGCCGCTCTTCACTTCGAGCAACAGAAAGTGTCGTCTTCAGAAAGGAAAGGGAGAATTAACAACCGAGTGAGTCCGCTCCATATCCTTCTATTATTCCCGTCTTTCCGCAGAATTTAAAATAGATTCTGTGCGATTTCGCATGTGCGAGCACGTGTATTATTTCCTCATCTAAATTCATTTGCAATGTGTTATAGCACGCATAAAGCATAGAATTTCGCACGCAATTTTTTTTATATAGCCATTTTTTTTTTCTGAGTACGTGTTTTTTCATCCAGACAAAATTCTTTGCACTGTGTTATATAGCACGATTAAAGCATCACGATCACGACTAGCCATTCTCTTTTTAAATCCATCGATTAATAGCTTTTTTCTTTTTTATTTAAATTAGCCCGTTAGATAGCGTAATGGCTGACGAAGCTAATTTGAAACGTCTATATAAAACGCGTAGCAGTTTAAAAGCAAAGCCTATGCAATTTTTAAATTATTTAAATGTCGCAAACCCACTCCATCAGTAAGCCTGACCCACAAGATAGAACTCGAGACGAAACTAAAATTTATAGAATCAGCTTATACAGATTTCAATAATTTACAGACGGAAATCGAAGCTTTGACCGAAGACGTCCAGAAGGAGTACGTTGAGCGGGAGCAATTCGAAAGCGTGTTCTTCGCGAACATTGCTCTCGCGCGGAGCATACTGGAGTCCCCCGTCGAGCGATACACTCGATGGGAGCGAGTCTGAGACGGGTTCCAGCGAAAAAAGAGTTATTTCGTCTGCCAGACATCACTCCGCCGTCTTTCGACGGCGACTATCATTACTGGCTTGAGTTTAGAGATACGTATATTTCACTTATCCATGAAAATCCGCGAATAAACGACATAAGCAAATTTCATTATTTACGTGCGTCCCTCAAAGGGAACGCATCATTAGTAATTCAAAGTCTTGAATTCACTTCAAAGAATTATATTATAGCTTGGCAACTTTTAACAGAAAGATACGATAACCCTAAAATATGAATCAGTCATCTGGCTTTGCCCTATAGACAGATCTCTCGCGAACACTTTGGAGCCTTTATTCCGCTCGATAGCCTCTCTAATACGGTTCGTATTAAATTGGCAAAGGTCGCTTGTCAAAGACTTAGAGATCTGCCTATTTAGCTGCCGATAACGATGAGCATCCGCTGAGTTCTGAAGCCTCATTTCACGTCTCTGATCCATGAGTAGCAGTGTGGTCGGAGAGTTTCTTTAATTTGGGACGGCGGGTCTTAAAGTACTTGGACCCTACCGTACGGACAGTATCCACCACCGTGTTGTGTAGATCTATGGTGTTCTCTGTAATATTTGGAGATGAAATAAAAAGCACACGTCCGAACACATCGCCATTTATTTGCAAGGGGCCCCCAGTGTTGCCAACATCACATCACAGACCAGAGATCACAGATCTCTGAATCTCAGATCACAGATTATACTACACTTCTCCCTCCTTATTTACTATAAGTACTACTTAAATTCTATGTTAACTAGACACGTCCAATAATGGTTAAGTATTACACAAGTGAGACCAGTACGTTCAATTCTACATTATAATTATCTATAATATTTTTGCACCGTTAAAGTGGTAGTTGTCGTTGACGTTAGATGGTGCAATCCACATTTGAAAAATTGTAAATTAAGTGCTTATATTTTAAGGTGGTATACTGTGTACTAAAAATTATGAAATAAATCCTAAATCCTAAAAAAAATCCTATACATCTAGATTCTAGACTTTAACAAATAATTGGTTAAGCTATGACTACCGTTACAACTGTTATGTATACTTATCATACAATAAGGGTTTCTTTTGAAGCCTACACTGGCGTACCGGTCGGTTCTTATTCGGTGTTTCGGTTGGCGAGGGAGCGACGTTAACAGGTGAAGAATATTGCCAGTCCGGTGAGGCCGGCCCTGGTAAGTCATTAGATTCGTCCCCGGCCGCCATGCCTCGCGGCGACTGCATCGATCCCGCCGACGACGCCGACGACGGTCCCGGCCGGTCTGCCACCACCGATAGTGCCGGAGGAAAATTTTCCTGCCCTTGAGAATTTGCTACTTACGGTGTACCCTTTCTACCGGATAACTTAATGATGAACGTTTTCGTAATTGATCAATATGTCTATGAATTGTTTCCCCGTTTTTACTTATAATTTTATAATCACTCGGACCTAGACTCTCACTCACTCGCCCAGGCACCCATTTGTCACTTTTTAAATATTGGCGGTACCATACATCCTCTTCTACTCCGATCGTTCTATCCGACCGTATCTTTTTGATATTGTTGCGCTCGCTGTACTTTAGTTTGAAAATCTGTTCTACGTTCCTGTAGTGTAGTAAGTACGTCCATAATGCTCTGTTCACATCCTGTTTTTCAGCTAAGGCCTTTTTGATAACACGTTTTAAATTTTTTACTGCATTTTCCGCTAAACCGTTTGAGGATGGGTGGTAAGGCGCTGTAAAAATATGATCTATTCCTTGACTTTTCATAAAAAGTTCAAATTGAGTCGACGTAAAAGGTGGCCCATTGTCTGTAACTATTTGTTTTGGTAATCCAAATCTACTAAAAAGTTCACATAATTTATCAAGAACGTTTTTAGCTATAGTACTAGTCATTTCAAAAACCTCTAGCCATTTGGACATAGCATCTACTATAACAAGATATCATTTTTCCATTATGGGTCCCAAAAAATCCATATGTACCCTGGTCCAGGGCCGTTGAGGCCAAGGCCACATGCGCGGGGCCTGGCGCGGTGGCGCGTCGGCCTGCGCTGCGCACACTGTGCATTCGCGGCACATTGCTTCTACCGCTTCGTCCATGCCTGGCCACCATACATAACTCCGTGCCAAAGCTTTAGATTTAACAATGCCCATATGGGGCTCATGGAGCATTTTTAAAATCTTATTCCTACAATTTCCCGGCACCACTAACCTATACCCCCACATAATACATCCTAACTCTTCATACAACTCGTTTTTTCTACTAAAGAATGGCTTCAAATTATCTATTTCACACTGTGCAGACCATCCATCTCTAAGATAATGTAATATTTTCGATAGTAATATATCACTTTTAGTTTCTGATTAAATATCTTTATAATCTAGAAGTAATTCTTGTTGAACAAAATGGAGGTAAGTCTGCTCTGGTGCCGATAAAGTGACTTTACTATTATTGAGAGGTAATCGCGACAATCCATCCGCTCCGTTCGCGGCCGTCCGTACATATTCTATATCAAAACTATATGCTGACAATATTATAGCCCATCTTTGCATGCGACTAGCGACCATCGCCGGGATTCCCTTATGCGGACCAAATATAGATACCAATGGCTTATGGTCTGTACGCAAAATAAAATGACGACCGTAAATATATTGATGAAATTTGTTCATACAAAATATAATTGCGAGCGCCTCCCGATGAATTTGGGAGTAGTTTTTCTCTGCATCGGTAAGCGTTCGCGACACGTAGGCGACCGGGCGCTCCCCTCCCCCGCCGCCGACCCCGCGCGCGGGCTGCGACAGCACACCGTCGATGCCGCAAGCGCTCGCATCACACGTCACTATGAGCGGCCGGTCTGGGTCGTAATGCGCTAATACTTCCGCCCCTGCTAATATTTGTTTGATTTCTAAAAATGCTCGCTCGCAATCTGCTGACCAACACCAGTTGGTGCCCTTTTTGAGTAATTCATACAGTGGTACTAATTTAGAGCTCATACTTTTCACAAACTTGGCGTAAAAATTTATTAGACCTAAAAAAGATCGTAGCTGCGTTATATTGCAAGGCCTTGGAATTTTCGTTATAGCTTCCACTTTGGAGGGATCTGTTTTGATGCCTTCCTTACTAATTATGTACTAAGTTTGATTTTTGCTCCATTATAAAAATTTAAAACAAGGTCACAACATTCAATTGGTATGTAGCTAAAATTATTTTGATATGTATTACTACTAATACATGAAACCGCTGACCCTGTATCTACTTCCATGGTCACAAGCTCATTTTCTATACAAATCGGCAAACTCACCGCTCGATAATCATTTAAACAGAGATGATGGAAATCCTCCTCCATGTCTCGTTCCATGTGGACGTCCCGCTCCTCTTCTCGAGCGTTGTCTGTAGACGCCTCCCCCAAGTGCCATGTTTGAGTTGTCCTGCCGCTCCGGCTCATATTGAACTGCCTCTTACGGATCCCGTTATCGCTGCTCTCTGGACACACACGTCTCAAATGCCCCGCATGTCCACACTTGCTACAAACGTAATCCCGAAATCTGCAGGTGTTATAGTGGTGATCCGTCGCCCCACATCCTCTGCATGACCGCCTGGGCTCCGGCTGTCCTCCGGCGCCTCCGCCTCGAGCCCCCAGGCCGCTCGCGGCGCCGCCGCCCGCGCCGCCACGCCTGCCGCGCCACGTGCTCGGCCGCCCTCCGCGGCTCCCGCGGCCGCCGCTACTAGTGCATGCATCTCCGTCGTTTTCCTCTCACGATCCCCACATGCCTCCACAGCTGCCGAGTCTCGTTCCGCTGCCTCTATTGACATTGCAATCTTCACCGTGTTGATGTATGACAATGAATCATCCTCCGCGAACAACCTCTGCCGGGTGATATCGCTTTTCAATCCGCAAACAAATTGATCCCGTAGGTTGTCATCAAGCGCTGTTTCAAATTTACAGTGACGCGCCAGCCTTTTTAACTCCGCTACATAGGTCGCCACGTGCTCGTCGGCGGCCTGCCGTCTTTGTCTAAAGCGATAGCGTTCGGCCAAAATGGACGGTGGCGGCTGCAAATGATTTTTCAACAATGATACTGCTACCTCATATTCGAGTTACGCTGGTTTCTTAGGGCTTGCCAAGTTTGTTAGCAGCTCATACGCCTCGTCCCCCATGACCGCAATTAGAGTAGGTAACTTGAGTTCGCTTTTCACCTTGTTCGTTACAAAGTACATTTCCAGGCGGTCTGTATAAAGTGACCAAGATCCCTTCCCTACGTCGAATTCCGACACTTTACCGATCGACATTATTATATTATTTTTCACCACCTCGTCGCCACTGTAATATTTGGAGATGAAATAAAAAGCACACGTCCGAACACATTCGCCATTTATTTGCAAGGGGCCCCCAGTGTTGCCAACATCACATCACAGACCAGAGATCACAGATCTCTGAATCTCAGATCACAGATTATACTACTGTTAGGAGTCGAGAAAATAGGAGTGGGGAATACCCGCACTTTCTGTATAAAAGCAAGACGCGCAGCTGCTTACGCTCACTTTGTTGCTGAACATCAGACCGGTCGGACGTGCTGCATTCGTGGTGATATCCCATAGTTTCCCTGCTATTATTTTCTAATGTTATATTTGATTTTTGAATTGTGTTTATTTCGTTCTTTTATTTTGTTGTAATCTTTAGGTTAATAAAAGTTGTTATTTTTTTAAGTGATTTCCAAAATCAGAAGTGGGATTAGTAAATTCACTCCCACATACGTTTAATTTTCAATTAAGTTCTTTATTAAGTAAAACTTTTATTATTGTGGTTTTCTGCAAAAAAATATTAAACTACCTGCGTTTAGAATTCTTATTAAAACGGTGATTTTAATCCTTGTGCCTGTTCGTTTTTGTTGTTTGTGTGCCAATGGACAGGTTCAGTCGCTACGAAATACGCGGCTCGCGTAGCCAAAGTCCTCACGACAGGCGGCGGCATTCTCACGATCGGCGCTCTCGTGATTGGCGCTCTCGCGACCGGCGTCCTCATGATCGGCGTTCGCGCAACCGGCGTGCTCGTGGCCGCGGTTCCCGCAGCCATTCAAGGACACCGGCGACGCCAAGGAGACGACGTAGCCGCAGTCGCAGCTGCATACGGGTACGCCGGGACTCCAGTGCTGATCGTCGGACACCGGCGGGCTCCCGTGACTCCGAGCCACTTGAAGCCATCTTATCGCGTCTGGAGGCATTGGAGGGGCGCTCCCGCGATCCTGATTCATCTGTTAGCCTAGGTACAGAACAAATCGTAGAGGCGATCCAGTCATTGAAAACCGTGAGTTCTCAGCATTACTACGTTTCCAATTTTGACCCGAGCATACACGACGTTGATGTCTGGTGTGCCGAGGTTGATAGGGCCAGGGTTTTGAATCGGTGGGATGATTCTGAGTGTTTGTCACGTATCGGTTATTGCCTTAAGGGAGACGCAAAGTCTTGGCTCAACGAATGGGTGACCGATGACCGATCTTGGTCTAATTTTAAGAACGATTTTAAGCCATTGTGTATCAGACGTATTGATTCAGCGGGTATTTTGTATGAGGTTTTGTGTACAAATTCCGATAAGTTCAATACTTATGCTGACTATGCAAGAAAATCCTTATTACGTCTACGCATTGTTAGAGGACTTAGTGATGATTTAATAACTGAAATTGTATTAAGGGGTATTAACGACCCGCATGTTAAGGCAACCGCCACGAATGCCAATTTAAAACCTAACGATTTAGTTAATTTCTTATCTACATTTACAAAACCCGCTAAGGCCTCTAACAATGATTCTCGCCCTAGCCGCCTATTAGTGACCAGTAAAAATAATGACCGGTTTTCTAGTTTTAAAAGACATACACGGCCTACCGGCCCGAGGTGTTTTATTTGCGGTGACCTTAACCATAAACAAAATGAATGTCCTAAGAAATGTAAACCTGAGCATACCGATAATAGTGTCAAAAAGGAATCTAAGAACCACAAAAGTACGATCTCTTGCGCGTATTGTAAGAAACTAGGGCATGATATTTCTTCTTGTTTCGCTAAGCAGCGAGTTGATCAACAAAAAAGTAAGAATAATGTTAACTTTTGTACAGCTGCCACCCAAGAGCGCAACGATGTCGTAGTTGGGGTTGTTCAGGGTATCCCGGTAGATATACTGATAGATACTGGCGCTATTGGTGTCTCACTCATATCTTCAGAAATAGTTAAACATTTTTCTTGTAAATATAAACCAACTGAATCACAAATTAAGGGTGTAGGCGAGTCGATTATTAAAATTAATTCTTACGTCACTTTACACATTGAGTTAGATGGTGTGTCCCTTGAAGTGGATTTGTTAGTAGTACCAAGTGAATGCATGAATGCACCCGTTATCATTGGAACGGATGTACTAAATAGGGATGGTATTACCTTTATACGTACAAAGAATTTGCAACGTATCGTGCGCGTCTCGACCCCCAAGGTGGTGTCGGCTGTGGAGTCGAATGAGTGTCGAGTTATTAACACAGAATTAGTCGGTGATGATCTGTCTAGGCTAAAATTCATTCTCGATAAGTACTCACAGTACATGATTTCGGGTACTGCCACCACTACTGTTACTACTGGCAGTATGCACATCCGACTCAGCAGCGATGCCACTGTTTATTACCGCCCTTATAGGATGTCACATGACGAGAAGCTAAAAGTCCGTGAAATAGTAAATGACCTTATGTCAAAGGGGATCGTGCGCGAATCGGAGTCTCCTTATTCAAGCCAGGTGCTTTTGGTTAAGAAGAAGGATGGCTCCGACCGCATGTGCGTAGATTTTCGGGCTCTAAATAAGATCACGGTTAAGGACAGATACCCGCTGCCCCTTATCGATGACCATATCGATCGTTTGGGCAGCGGTAGGTTCTTTACCACTTTAGACATGGCCACTGGCTTCCATCAGATAAGGTTAGACGAGGAGTCTGTTCCACTCACTGGTTTCGTGACGCCTGAGGGCCATTTTGAATATGTTAAAATGCCATACGGTTTGGCAAATGCTCCCATAGTTTACCAGCGACTTATATGCCAAACTCTACGGAAATTTATTGATGAAGGAAAGGTTTTGGTGTACATCGACGACTGCTTAATCATTCATCATTCAGTTGAGGAAGGATTGCAGACATTAGATGAAGTTTTAGCTACCCTAACTGCGGCTGGCTTTTCTATTAATTTAAGAAAGTGCTCGTTCATGTGCACCAAAATCGAGTACTTAGGTCGCGTGATATCGAATAGTGAAGTCCGGCCCTCTAAAACCAAAATTCAGGCACTTGCAAATGCTCCTTCTCCTCAGAACGCGAAACAAGTTAGGCAGTTTTTGGGCTTGGCAGGGTACTTTCGGAAGTACATTGCCAATTATTCTGCCAAGACTGCTTGTATCGCGCGTCTTACCCGTAAAGATGTGCCTTTCTGTTGGGGACCTGAACAGGAACGCGTGCGCCAGGAAGTCATTACGCATTTAACCTCAGAGCCGGTATTGGCAATATTTAATCCCGAACTACCTACTGAAGTCCACACGGATGCAAGTAGTATCGGTTATGGTGCAGTCCTGTTGCAGGTTCACAAAGACGGTACCAAACATGTGGTGGCCTACTACAGCCAAGTGACTAAAGGAGCTGAGGCAAAATATCATTCTTACGAACTAGAGACCTTGGCCGTAGTAAAAGCACTTAGACATTTCAGACATTATCTTATTGGTAACACTTTTACTGTAATAACCGACTGTAATGCTCTTAAAGCAACACAAAATAAGCGAGATTTGTTACCGCGTGTGGCGAGATGGTGGGTCTACCTTCAAGATTTTAATTTCAACATTCTGTATCGAAAGGGCGCTATGTTGCCGCACGCGGACTACCTTAGCCGAAACCCCTGTAACACGGTAAATACCGTCGAAAGGCCGCGTAATTGGGCCCAGATCGCTTAGTCTGGAGATGAAGAGACTCGTAATTTGCTTAGGGCCCTTGATCAGGGCGAGCTGGACGCATCGCGTTATGTTAAGCGTAACGACATCCTGTATTATCGGCACAGTTGTACGGATGAGGAACCTAGGTTGCTCTGTTACATACCGAAAGGCTATCGTTTGAGCCTTCTTAGAATTTTCCATGATGAGCATGGACATATCTGTTCCGATAAAACAGTCGATTTAATTTTAAGACATTTTTGGTTCCCTGGCCTTAGGGCTTTTGTAAAAAAATACATTGCGCATTGTCTAACTTGTGTTGCTCATAAGAGGGTGCCTCGTGCACCACTTCAGCCTATAACTTCTTGGCCTAAACTAGATGTACCTTTTGACACTTTACATGCTGATGTACTTGGTCCTCTTCCGGAGTCCAAAAGCTATAAGTATGTCATGGTAGTAGTAGACGCATATACTAAGTTTTGTTTGTTAATACCTATCGCTCGACAAGATATAGAAGAATTGAAACGCGTTTTTCAAACTGTTTTCTCTTTGTTTGGTACTCCTCGTATGATTGTTTCTGATAGAGGCCGAATGTTTGAGTCGATCGGTTTCACTTCATGGATGCAAGTCTTGGGGATCGAAGTTCACCATATAACGCCAGAAATGCATCACGCAAATGGGCAAGTGGAACGATACATTCGGACTGTTCTCAATATGCTCCGAATTGAGACGAACCACAGAAAGCGCGAGTGGGCTGATGAGTTGTGGCAGTTACAGCTGATTCTTAATCTTACGAAGCAGCGAACTACGCAGACATCGGCTTTGAACTTACTTATTGGTCACGAGAGTGCCACTCCGGCTATTCAGGTACTAGTGCGAGATGTCGCAATGCACCCTACGGGTACTAACCGCGAGGGTCGAAGAGAGATGATAAGGCAAAGGACGGCCGAGCGGCTGTCGAAAAACCAATCTGAACAAGACGCTTATGTTAACGAGGGCAGGAGCCCTCCTCGTATGTTTCAGGAAGGTGACCTGGTGTATGTCATCAAGTACGCTCAGTCACGTGGGAAGCTGGACCACGGCATGCGCGGCCCGTATCGCGTCATTCGAGCCATGCCTAATGGTCGGTATGAGCTGCGATTGGTGGCCGGCGCGTATGGGAAGACGACGTATGCTGCTGCCCAGTTTATGGTGCCATGGAGGGGCGAATGGACTCCTGAGGCTTGCACTGCCTTCTTTGAGGGTGAGCTTGTGGTGCTGCGTCTGGCTTGGCTATGCTATAGCCCTCATCAGTGATCTGTATCACTCTCTGGTTTCTGATTGAGTGTGCGAGCCTGCGGGCTGCCTCAATCCTCTTTGTGCTGTGGTGGAATTGGTCTCCTTGGGAGTCAGTTCGCACCGCGGTACCTCTGTTCTGGTCACTGAAGGGTGGGTTTGCCTTACGGCAACCACCTGTGACCCTCTCTGGCCACGGGGGATGGATGCTTTTGATTCTAAAGAAATCGGTTATCCATCGCCTCGTGTCCCTCGCATGACTATGACTAAATGTGTATGTTTTTACTTTATTTGAGTGCTGTGACTTAAGGGCATGTTACTAAACTTACCCTTTGGTCGCAACATTGTGGTTATGGGTCAACTGATCTAACAATAACTAACATCTAACTTGTATAATATTGATAGACGTTATTATTTCTAACTTTTGCCCTTGTACTTTGCTTTCACAGCAAGTGAACGAGATGATGAAACTCTCGAAGCACCAGGGCAAGAACTTCCCATACACGACGAGCCGGGTCCACCTGCCGCGTTGGACATGCCTACTTTGGATACACCAGAGTCACCCCAACCTGGACCTTCAACACAGCGTGGCCTTCCCGAGCTGGTACTAAGCGATACCGATAGTGACCTATAAGCTGATACCTGACGAGGACGTCCGGATGTCAGGAGAAGCCGTGTTAGGATTGGAGAAAATAGGAGTGGGGAATACCCGCACTTTCTGTATAAAAGCAAGACGCGCAGCTGCTTGCGCTCACTTTGTTGCTGAACATCAGACCGGTCGGACGTGCTGCATTCGTGGTGATATCCCATAGTTTCCCTGCTATTATTTTCTAATGTTATATTTGATTTTTGAATTGTGTTTATTTCGTTCTTTTATTTTGTTGTAATCTTTAGGTTAATAAAAGTTGTTATTTTTTTAAGTGATTTCCCTACTGATTTCCAAAACTACATTCTCAAGGGTTTCGAAGCGGTTTTGGAGCTCGAGTTGAAAGCTCTCGGGGTTTTGGATATGGGCCGGTAATGGTCGGAACGTAGACTTTATCAGCCGCGATCTTTCCAGCTTCACGTTGATATTCAACGTGCCACGTACCATTCGGTGATCGCTCCCCGTCTTGACGGTGTTGATCACAGTGACTATGCATGGCTCTACAAATGTCCTCATACATAGCCTCCACTTCGTCGTCTTGGTGTGTCGAGGTCGGAGCGTAGACCTGTATAACATTCAGCGAATACCGTTCGGATATTCTGAGTAATCAGGTACGCTACCCTGGTCGACACACTTCCGATAGAAATGACGTTGTTGACAAGGGACCTGTGGACAATGAAACCGACACCACCTACGGACTGTTGGTCGCTCTCCCGGTAATATAGCAGCTTGCCGGAATTGAGAATTATCGAATCCTCTCCCTCTCTTCGGACTTCAGACAACCTAATGATGTCCCAGTGTAACCTGCCAATACTTTCTTCCAGCTCTGTTAACTTCGCGTCAGTTCGCAGTGTGCGCGTGTTGCACGTTGCCAGGTGCAGTGTCCGTTGTTTGTGACAGCCTAACGTAGCCCGGGGATTCTTCGCACCCCCTGCCCTGCCGTTACCATGGCCGCTGTCATAGCCACGAATAGCAGGGCTGCCGGGAACTGGGGGCCGATTTTTATTGTGTCCTTTCATAATGGGGGGGGGGGGGGGGGGTTTGCCATAATCGCCACGCTTGGCAAGCGGGTTGGCGATCGCAGTATGGCCAAGTTTGTAGGAGACGCTGCTGCCCGTCTCCTGAAGGCTAGAGGGGGTAGTGCTATTCTAAGCTTATTTCTACACAGCAGAGTAGTAACAGTATTTCACGCCAATTCGATTCTATCAACCGGATACCTACGATGTTAGCTTTATGATGGAAACGATAACAACTACGTAATTAATGTAAATACGCGAGTTTGTCGTTTGACTTTACTTTATCACAGCAAATTGTAATTATTGTTGGAAATTAGATTCTCTAAAGGTAAAATGCTATGCAATAAGTATTCATATCTATGTTTGTTTCTCTACTACTGGTTTTCCTGCACACAATATAATTCTATCCATGATTCGAACAAGGCGTAACGATTGTTGGCACCGCATTAATTTTTTTTTGTTTGCACGCTTTTAAGCTACTATTTTGTTTTATTTCTTTTCAGCCTACTCTGCCAGCATGTTCATGACATTTTATAACAACGCATGGTTTGATATAATATTACTGCATTTGCTTAACACAATAGAAGATAAAGCAAGAAGAAGCTACTCAATAAAACGCAAAGCTAACCTATTTGAACTATTGAAAACGCTCAGTGATAACTGAATATACTAACCACAGTGCTTAGTGTAATCGAAAGAAAGGTAAATCTTAAGATTGAAATTAAATAAAAGCAGCAAATAACCTAATCATACAATGTTTATTTATTTGCATATTTCCCTGTCATTTTATAAAAAGCGCAACCAAATTTATGAAAATATAGATTGTGAGTGTAAGTGTTCCTAAATGAATAAAATAGAATAGGTATGTACGCCCCTAGGCGTTTAAATATTCCTAGTCCACGCCAACATTTTCAACAAACAAAGGTATTTATTGATTTTTTTATTAATTGAACTTTTTGGTACAAAATATATAAGGTAAATTACAAGGTGGACTTGATACTAAAAGCAATCTCTGCCAGTCAACTTTTGAAAATAGATAACAGTGAGTGTTTTTGAGTGTTTGGTTTTATTTTAGAAATAAAATATCTCTGTTTGCAAATAACACACAGTAAACGCCCTTGACGTATAATCTAGACTCTGTTAATAAATAAAACATCTTCTTATGTTTCAGATACCCTATGTGGCTGAAATTAGCCTAATTATTTATAGGTACCCATTGAACCTTTGATACCACTAATAATCAAAATATAGTAAAACTTGTTTTTCGATTATAAGACCTAATTCTAAAATTGTTTCCAGAATACTCCCAGGTAAGAATTTCATAAAGTTTTTGCCTTTTCATCATAATCTAGTAACATTAAACTCATTAAACAATTGATGTATTCAGTTAAATGGAATAAATTATCTTTAACTATAGTGGGAGCACTGCAAATATTACCATAATCATAGCAATAACATCTTATAAGTCTTAATTATAAAGTTATTAAGTACGTAGAAAATTTCCTACGGAACTCTTAACTGAATTTAATTGATTCAGTTGTGGGTCTAGTTAAATCTAATATAGCTATATTAGAGTCATTAATTATGATAAGATTGTATCACAGGCACATAATTCCAGGTTGTACTTTTAACAAGAATACCTATTACAATATTTCTATAGATTAACAGGTGATATAATCTATTTCAGAAGAACTCTAACCTTACACTGTAGATGTTAATCAAATAATTATCAAAATTGCCTACCCTATTATTAAAATCATGGAAGAAAAGGAAAACCGGATTAACTTGGATTTATTAGGAGTTTTTTGAAGAAGTGTGATGTGTCTGAATGATATCTGGTTATGAGTCCTTTTTATGAATATTTCAAGTTAATCTTCTACGCTTTGCTTGTACATTACGCCACTAGTTTTATTAGTTAAGGTTTAAGACTCTTTTTGCCTATTATTCAACGAGGAGAAAATGAATTGGATTCTCACTATTCCCAGTGTTGTTCTTTTCATTATTTTATAGCGGCATCTATTGAGAGTGGCATAACTTAAATCTGTCTAAGTAACTAGATGTCGCTTTTCATCAAAATTTAGAATAATTGTAATGAATTATATAAAAAAAAATTATGCCGTTTTCTTTATAAATTATAGAAATAAGGCAATATTATAGTTTGGATTGTCACAAGATGTCAGCTCAGTGTTTTAAGTGTAGCAAAATATTTTTGATTTTTGATATGTGCTTCATGTGAGAATAAATACCACTTGGACTGTGCAAACGTGTCTTTTCAGCGATTTAGAATAATGACACCGTCCAATAAAAAAGCTTTTTAATGCGATACTTGCTACAAATGAGTACAAATGAGAAATGAGTACAAACTATAATGAGGAAATAGATGAAATAAAAATGAAACTACATAAATTAGAACAAAACTTGGAAATAGCTGAAAATTAAAAAACGAATTTAGTCTCTGAAAATCATAGTTTAAGTAAACGACTAACAGAATATGAGTTGAAGATAAGTCAACTAACACGTTTAAGCAAAACAACGCCAACAATAAGTTAAACCAAAAATAAGAAAAAAGAATTGAAGTGACTAATGAATTAATTTGCTCTATAACAGATACTGTAATTAAAATTAAACGTAATAAAATTGATATTTCAAACGAAAGTGCACTGACACCGCCGGAAAATAATATTTCAATAATAGTTCAAAGGGTGTATCGTCAACGTTACCAGCAGAAGAAAAATACTCGCAAGACATTATTCAATCTGAACTGTTACAGCAGACGACAACAGATGGCGCTAGTAGTGGGAAAAACGTGACTCTAATTAATCGCATTTTTACAATTGGTGAAAAGCAGTTACGTGGGTGATCTGTATCTTTTACAAAATCGAGATATGGAAAGTAAATAATAAATGTTATGCTGATATAATGACAGATGCAACCAGTACCAAGATATTGGAATATTGTAATTAATATTATGTTAAATGATTTTACAAAGAATGATGTGATAATTATTAGCTTAGGTAGGCATGACATCGATATGCATACATGAAATTCCAATATCTGTATATTAATAATGACAAATTTTAACAAATAGTTGTAGGAAGGAAATAACATTGAATTATAATTTAAGGTTGTTGACTAAACATTTCATTAATTTAAAACATATTGATATTCCATTAGATAATAATAATTTTAATTTAATAAAATGCTTATGTGATAAAATAAATTTATGCATAGATTAAGAATGAAAAATTTTTTGTTATAAAAAAAAAGACAACACATTAAAAACGTTATTGTGATACCTAATAAGACTGTGATATTAAATAAAAAGCTACAAGTTGCTTCGGATGGCGCACTTAAGTGCTCAAACATAGATAACAGTCATGCACCTTGCGTCGACCCTACTTTGAATGGAAATATAGTTGAAACACCCAAGTCATTTTTTTCGAGAGCAAAACCAATAACTTAAATATTAAAATATTTCATCAAAATATACAGAGTTTGCCGCGGAAACATCTGATTCTTGATATTACATTGTCAAAACTTCATTCTAAAAATATGGCTCCGGAAGTAATATATCTGAGTGACACATTGGTACAAGTTGGTTGCGAAAACACCATTCCCATTAATGGCTATGAACTTGCGGCTTCATACTGTAGAAAAAGCAAAGAAAAGAGAGGTGGGGTATGTATTATGATAAAAAGAGGCCTTAATTTTCAACCCCTTCCTGAAATTAATAGTTTAGGTCTGGATAATTATTTAGAATGTTGCGGGGCATATCGACGGTGGAAAACAGAAAGGTCGTATCTCGAAAAAGGTCGTAACTCAACTAAGCATAAGGTAATAATCAGCTTTTTTTTCTGCGTCGATTGGTCTGGGTCTCATTGCTCTAGGACGACATAAAATCTGAAAATTGGGGAGTGTTTTTAAAAAGTCTGCAATTTTTTTTGGCGTAACTGCCCATAAAACAGCAAATTTGAACTTTTTAGAGATACGCAAAGTATAAGTTTGTGTCTAAAAAATAAAGACAGTTACGCGGTCACTGTTTCTATCCACGATATCAGATACGACCTTTTTGCGGTATGCGTTTTTAAAACTTCTCTATTTACGATAAGATACGACCTTCTTAAAGTTAGTATTCTTCAAAGGACAACGAATAATCTCTAAGATACTACAATTTCGTGGGTGGCTTATATCAATCCAAACGCTGTTATGACAATATTACTGGAATCAATATTAAGTAAATTAGGTAGTTACAACGAATCGTCGGGCACGTCAATTCGGGAATATTCCGATTTGTCTCGGTCACGCCCCAATAAGCTACCATAGTTGCTGCGCGGGCGCTGTGGTGAAAGGTTGTCTGTGTTATTCAAGTAAAATCGTCTTTTGAAAACGTTACTGTTTTATTCTAATAATCTAAACTAAGGTATGAAAATTTTTAATAATCAATTATATAGTATTATTTCATAATACAGTAATTTCATCAGCAAAATAAAATCCGTTTCCCTATAAAGTGAAAACCATGGAAGGAAACCATTTTATGGGTTTTGAGGCTATCACAAATGGCACATTAAAAAAAAACTCAGAAACTTATGATTTCGACAATAAAATTGGCAACTTTAAAAAAAAAATACTGAACAAAATGTTTATAAAACTCTTTAAGTCATCCAAGGCTAAATATACAGAGGTGACTTTACTTGCACTGGAAAAATGTATGTCGCCAAAATATCACCTGTACCCAAATAAATTGCAAATATCAGCTCAAAAATATACTGATCTAAAAAAACTTACAAAATCTGTCATACCGGCAGCATACGCCGATGAATATTTATTGAATATCTAAAATTTAACAGTAAGGTTGTAGATAACCTCCCTGATAATGATGAAGAAGATGTTGTGTGATGATGTGCTTAATTTTCTATTCATTTAATTTTGATTAAATTTCTGATCTCATTTAATTTTAATACTTATTATAATTTTAACACTAAATTTTAATTGGTACAACCATTTTAGGGTATGAATGTGTCCCTTTCTGATCTTTTTTCTCTTTGAAATGTCTCTCTTTATCTCTTTGAAACTTCCGATCTCATTTATTTTTAATACTTCTTATAATTTTAACACTTAATTTTAATTGGTACAATGATTGGGTATGAATCTGACCCTTAATACGAAATTTAATGTGATTATACGAAAGTTAATCTGTTTATAACTTTTAATTTAATGATTATGTGCAATAATTATAATAGTACAAATTAAATGTACAAAAAAGAAAAAAAAGACTTTTCGTTTTTGTGTGTTTAGAATATCTTTTGTGTTTTTTACCAATAAATATACGTTTGAAGGTTCGAGGAGCCCGTGGCGCAGTGGTTCGCGCGCTTGGCCTGCGATTGTTGAGGTTAAGCAACATTCGCATAGTCGGTCACGGGATGGGCGACCAAAAATTTACTATCTCGAGCTCCTCCGTGCTTCGGAAGGCACGTTAAGCCGTTGGTCTCGGATGCATTTGCATTCGTTAAAACCCACCAATCCGCATTGGGCCCGCGTGGTGGGTCATGGCCCGTTCTCCTTATCCATCCATAAGGAAGTCCCAGTGCCCCAGCAGTGGGGACATTAAAAATGGCTGATGACGAATACGTTTGAAAAAGCTTGTGACTTTTTATTAAGATCATTAAATTTAAAGAGGTTTATATTACGCCCTATTTTCTAGCCATTGTCTGTAATTTTTACGTACTTACACCCTATCATTTACAGGTCATTAAAAACAAAAAGCAATTACGTCCTTTCTGAGGTCAGTGAATTTATTATAATTTACTGGTTTAGTACAAATATGATACAAATACGACGTTTTTGAGGTATGAAATTTCTATTGACGAAGGTCGTAACTAAAAAAAAACCGACTTCCGGCAATAGGAAATTGTTGGTTTGTAGACAATTTTATTCAGGTTAGAATTTTAGAGTTATGGTTAGAAAATTACGTTCATACGACGTACCGATAAAAAGATATCACCGAATTCCCATTTTTTTTTCGGTTTTTTGGCTCTGGTGTAAAGTTGTGTTTTTCGAGATACGACCTTTCTGTTTTCTGCCGTCGATATATTGGTGAATATAACCTTAAGGACCTCTGTATTTTCAGAATTCCGAAAGTACGAAAAAATGACATAAATTTGTTTATTGTCAAGCTAGAAAAAATATTTTTTACTGTATTTAAAAACAATTGTAAAGTCAAGTGTGTAATTGTGGGAGATTTTAACATAAATCTAATGGAAAATTCAAAAAACAAGCAGAGGTTGCTGGATCTATTAAAAAACTTTACTTAACGTCCCATATACAACTGTCCAACCCGACTGAACTCATGTTTGGATTTGATAATTAGCAACGTCAAGGATGCTACTGCTCAAGTTTTACCACTAGGTCTATCTGATCATGATATGGCACAAATGCTCAGTATGCCGGTAAAGAAAAAACCTATACCTCCACTAAAGTACTACATAATTAAACGTGACTACTGTGAGGAAAACTGTGAGGAAAACAAACAAATACAGACAATGTATGTCAAGCCTTAAATTTACTGATGTCTACCAGGAAAGAGATATTGACAAAGCTTTTAAAAATTTTCATGATATCTTTGTCTTATTTTATCAATTATGTTTTCCTGAAGTTAGAGTATGTATTTATAACAAAGTTAGTCATCCCAAATGGATTTCAAAGGGCTTAAAAAAGGTTGTATTACAAAAAGAAGGCTTAGATTTAGTTACTAAAATTTAAAAACTAATAAAAATAAAATGAGGTATAGAATCTTGTACTACTTGTTCTATTCAAGTATTTTAAGACGATGCTTGAATCAAGCACAAAAATTAAATAATGATAAATACATGTATTTATCATTATTATAAATAAAAAAATCGATGTCGAGCCTCTTGGAATGTAATTAAAAACGATACCAGTAATAGAAATAAAAAGTATATTGATAAAATTTCTCTTGGTGGCAATATAATATAATAAACAGACCCACAGCAAATTGCTGAAGCATTCAATGACCATTTTATTGAGACAAATATTGATAATAGTCAAAATTGTCACAATACAAGTAAGTTACGGATACGAAATAGTATGTACCTTGAGCCTTACACAGAGGATGAAACTCTGAAATAAATATTGTCACTAAACAGTTTTTTAATAATATTTCAACTGACATACTAAAGAGTTGTGGGCCAGTTTTAGCTTAAGCTTTTACTTGTTTGATAAACCAGTTCTTTGAGAATGGAACTTTTCCAACCTTACTTAAAATGTCAGTTGTAAAACCTATACATAAAAAAGGTAACACAAAACAATTAAATAACTATAGGCCTGTCACCTTAGTTTTGGTAGTGGATAAGGTCTTTGAAAAAGCTATGGTTAAGCGAATTGTTGAATTCTTGACAAAATATAATGTTATCAAAGCAGAACAATATCGGTTTCAAAATAAAAAATCAACTAATCAATGATCAATCAATCTTGCTGATGATATAATAAAAGGTATAAATAATAAGGAAAAAGTTACAGCTATTTTCTTTTATATGTCAAAGGCGTTTGTTTTTTTATCCCACAAAGTTGTTCTGGACAAATTAGAAAATGTAGCGCTTAGAGGACCTGTACTAAATTGGATCAAAACTTACTTAAAAAATAGAACTCAGTATGTTGAAATCTCAAACATTGATGCATCCCAGACTATAACGACTTATAAATCAAAAAGTAGACTTAATTTTTACGGGGTTCCACATGGTACCATACTTGGACCTTCTATTCATTTTATATATAAATGACTTACCTTACGCAATAGAAAATAAATGTGTTCTGTTTGCTGACGACATTTCAGTCGTAGTGACGTGAACAATTATGAATTGCAAATTAATAACCACTATCAAATATTATTATTATTAATAGCCCAAATTGTCACACTGCTGGGAAAAGGCCTCTCCACCTTCCTTCCATTTAACGCAGTCTTGGGTTATTGCGCACAAGTCACTCAAATATGAGTCAAGATCGTCCCTCCATCGTCGTCTCGGTCTGCCACGTGGACGTTTTCCCGTGGGGGTCCATTTGGATGTAATTTTTGGCCAGCGGTCGTCCGACTTGCGACAGCCATGCCCAGCCAAATCGTATTTAAGCATTGCTGCTTTTTGGAAACGTCAGGAAGCACAGGAGCGCAGTATTGTGTTTCTGATGCGGTCGGCTAGTTTTACGACCAGCTTGCTACGTTCCAATTTCCATCCCCCTCTGACGCGCCTCGAGGGCATACCTGATCAAATATATATTTTTAATATTGTCTTACCTCTCCGCGAGCTTCGCCTGCTTGCAGGAGCAGAGCTGTTAGGGCAAGCGCAACCAAAACACGCATCTTTGCTACAACCCAGAATGCATACGTGCAGCTATATATAACCATGCGTGTTAATTGGCCTACAAGACCCTTTATTAGCGGCAAATGTCAAAATTAAGGTATGGTGACTGCTTCAGCATGTATTTTTAATTGCAATTTTCACCTCGAGTTGTAGTTTTCTAAAATTAATATTTTACGTTCTGAAAGTTAAAACGAATTCCATTAAAATTTTAATTTTTTACCATGAACTTATGGGTAGGTAGTAATAGGAATAATTAAATAGATAGGCAACCAAAATTCTTGAAGATAATTATATTACATTTAATTAATTTGTAGTTCACAATTACGTGTCGCACGTAACACTGGTTGGATGACGACTGAGTTCGATAGTTTATTGATAGAATCTCATAAGCAAAACACCGAGTCATGCACACACACAAAACTTTGTGGCTAACAGTTCGGCTATCCTGACACTGACGATGTCCTCATCGTCTTTTATGGAAAAAAAATCAATAAAAAAAAACAATGGAAATCTAGGTAAGAGGAATCGGTCTAAATATAAGTGGTGCTCACTTGGAGTTTGAGACGTTTTTTACTTGAAATTGTCAATTCAAAAACAGACTGTTAGTTTTATGACTATTTTTTTAAATATTAGTGTTTGGAGAGGTGACGCCAGTGAAACCGGACGAATGATCAGTCGCCCTAGCCGGAGCCATTTCATCCTAAATCTATCAAACATGATCGAACGATATTAATTTTTAATTTTATATTCTAATAATATACTCGTGTCCTTTAGAAATAAGCCATCAGATAAAAATCATACAGAAATTGTTTATTAATGATTTATGTATCTTACTCAATATCGATAGTTACATTCGTAAACTTATACGAAGGAGTAGTTTGACGTTATATAGACTTGGTTTAATCAGTTTTTAAATTTTAATGATCATTTAGTACTGATTTGGAGACACATGTATAAGAACATGGACATGAAAAATTGTCCAAAGACTTTATCTTATTGAAAGTTATCTAAATCTTACCTTATTCTAAATTAACCAATAATTTAAGATTTTAAATCATCTCTCTTTATATTTAGGATATTTTTGTAAATCTACACTTCTACACTAATATATTACAGAGCAGTGTTGGCATTAATCGACTAAGTTATTTAATCAATCGATTAAAACCTTAATCGATAATTTAATCTCGATTAAAACTACTCTTGACTATTTTAATCGATAAACTCGTGACGATTAACCCAAAGTAATCGTCAATCGTTAATTTGATTAACGCGATTAACAATTACTTTTATTTTATTAAACATTGATTTGTTTTACATAAGTCCTATGTAATCATACATCATTTTGTCTGGACTTAGTTACCAGTTGAAAGAGATCATGTATAGTGAAATAGAAAGCGAAGACATGCATGCTATTCGTCCGAGACAGTGGTCGTAAGCAGACTTGCTACTGCATTTTTTTTAATACTCTCACAATTAACTTTAATCTAACGGACGTAAGAACAAGTTTCCAATACGATAATTTGTGTTACTTTGTGTTCTTTTCTCATTCTCGTTATGCTGCTATTATCTGCGAACTGTCAAACCGCTAGTGTGCTTGCTGTACTGTGGAGTATATAGTGCAACATACATACCGAATATGGAATCAGCGTGTTCTTCTAACTCGGATATACCTCTTTAACCATTAATGTACGGCAGATTAAGCGAAAGGGCAGAGAGGAGGATCCTGACCTTGCACAGAAGCTGGAAATGATTATGACAAAAACTTCTTCTAAATGAAACCTCCTTAATTCTGATATTAGCTGCAAAATATCTTCTGCTCAAGAGGACATTAACTCGGTGATAAAAAAATACCTGGAAAACTGAGCCAAAAATCCGATCTGAGCTCCTTCAACACCAGATAGTCTAAGTTTCAAACAGATCTAGACGATGTAAAGGATTCGTTAAATTTTCAAGAAGATAAACAGAAAGAGCTCCAGGAACAACTTGATAAATTCAAATCAGAGCATACGAATTACACAGGGGGTCATCAATTTTTGAAACCACAAATTGCGACGCTGCCGGCTGAACTTAATAGGTATATTACAACAACGTGAACTAGCTTGTAGCACTGTATTATGGTGGTAAACTTTTTTTAGGGCTGGTGTTCGAGATGGGAAATTAAAATGTGTTGTCACACGTCATTTAAATGTTACCTTATATCTATACTAATATTATCAAGACCTACAAAAAAGTCCGGGAGAACATATATCTAGCTATCATGGTTTAATCACAATAACCGATTTTGTGTTCAAAATAAATATTAAATCGTCTGAAGAAAAAAAAACTACGTTAAATATGTATCGTAATATTAATCTTTATCGAAATTAAGCATTATGTTATCAAGAGTATTTATGTAGAAGTAAAATACTTTTTGTTTCATCTCAATCGGATATTTCGTTTAAAAGTTTATTTATTTATTTATTTAGACACAATAACAGTCCACAAACTTAGATTTACACATACAATCCAGTAATACTAAAAATAAATGTTAGTTTGGAACCAATAACAATTGTGCACAACATTGATCAATATTAGTTAATTAAACAGCAGGTTAATTATATATTTATGTAGGTTAAAACAACAAACAAATTACTAATTAATTTTAAAAACAGTTAAAAAATGAATACAATAATAAAAAAAAGAAATTAACGGGACCTAGTTGGAAGACTTCAAATAAAAAATGAATGATTTGAACGTTTGATGGAATATATCAACTTCAGCATTGAGCTCATTGTAGTTTCTACACATGCGATACAGCGGATCATTGTGCGATACATTGTACGTCATCAAAGGTAAGTAAAAAAGTTTTTGATTTCGCGTTCTACCAAACCTAAATCCAACCTCATGTAATAGTTCTGTGTCCCACACCGAATTCACCACCTTATATAACACTGCATAGCTCTGCAGAGAGCGTCTGTCTTCTAGGGTTTGCATTTTAAAGTGACATAATCTGTCTTCATAGGTTGGAAGCTTTCGCCTCAAACCTCTTTTGGAGCTTAAATTCCTCAAGAAGCGCCTTTGTATAGCCTCAATCCTATCCTTATGACATTCATAATATGGGGACCAAATCACCGAGCAATACTCCAGCACACTACGAATTAAGGAACTAAACAGTAAAATTATGCTACTTGGGTCCTTAAATGGACGTACAGACCTCAATAGAAAACCCATTGTTCTGTTACATTTGGACACTGTATAGTCATAATGTTGTCTAAACGAGAGCTTGCTGTCAATCCATACTCCTAAGTCCCTCACCACAGTCTCTCGCTTTAACTGAACCATGTTCACCTTGTATGGAAATTCGACAGGATTTCTTTTCCTTGAAAATGTTAGTAAATGACATTTAGATACGTTAAGTGACATGTTATTTTTCAAACACCAATCTACAAGCAAATCAATATCTCGCTGTAGTGTCAAAGAATCTGTGTTTTCGATGATTTTATTAAAAATCTTTATGTCGTCGGCGTATGCCAGACACTCACTACTGATTAACTCTAACAAATCATTAATGAACAGCACAAACAGCAGTGGACCCAAATTTGAGCCCTGCGGTACACCGGATGTTGGGTGAAAAGGGGTAGACTCGTACCCATATAGTGTCACCAACTGAGTTCGGTTCATCAGATAGGATTCAAACCAACGTAATAGATTGCCATGTATTCCGAGATGTTGTAACTTTTGACACAGTATTCCATGATCCACTCTATCGAACGCTTTTGCGAAATCTGTATATAGCGCATCCACTTGATAACCCTTATTAAGCGTCACACTAATGTAATGTACATACGTTAGCAAGTTAGATGAACCCGTGCTGCTTAGGACTAATAATTTGTTTCACGTGTGAGTAAATATGTGGATATAACAAGCTTTCAAATAGTTTTGCAAAACAACTTGGAATGAAAACTCCCCTGTAATTAGAGATGACTGATTTGTTTTTTTATCCCACAAAGTTGTTCTGGACAAATTAGAAAATGTAGCGCTTAGAGGACCTGTACTAAATTGGATCAAAACTTACTTAAAAAATAGAACTCAGTATGTTGAAATCTCAAACATTGATGCATCCCAGACTATAACGACTTATAAATCAAAAAGTAGACTTAATTTTTACGGGGTTCCACATGGTACCATACTTGGACCTTCTATTCATTTTATATATAAATGACTTACCTTACGCAATAGAAAATAAATGTGTTCTGTTTGCTGACGACATTTCAGTCGTAGTGACGTGAACAATTATGAATTGCAAATTAATAACCACTATCAAATATTATTATTATTAATAGCCCAAATTGTCACACTGCTGGGAAAAGGCCTCTCCACCTTCCTTCCATTTAACGCAGTCTTGGGTTATTGCGCACAAGTCACTCAAATATGAGTCAAGATCGTCCCTCCATCGTCGTCTCGGTCTGCCACGTGGACGTTTTCCCGTGGGGGTCCATTTGGATGTAATTTTTGGCCAGCGGTCGTCCGACTTGCGACAGCCATGCCCAGCCAAATCGTATTTAAGCATTGCTGCTTTTTGGAAACGTCAGGAAGCACAGGAGCGCAGTATTGTGTTTCTGATGCGGTCGGCTAGTTTTACGACCAGCTTGCTACGTTCCAATTTCCATCCCCCTCTGACGCGCCTCGAGGGCATACCTGATCAAATATATATTTTTAATATTGTCTTACCTCTCCGCGAGCTTCGCCTGCTTGCAGGAGCAGAGCTGTTAGGGCAAGCGCAACCAAAACACGCATCTTTGCTACAACCCAGAATGCATACGTGCAGCTATATATAACCATGCCACCACCTTGAAAATGTTAGTAAATGACATTTAGATACGTTAAGTGACATGTTATTTTTCAAACACCAATCTACAAGCAAATCAATATCTCGCTGTAGTGTCAAAGAATCTGTGTTTTCGATGATTTTATTAAAAATCTTTATGTCGTCGGCGTATGCCAGACACTCACTACTGATTAACTCTAACAAATCATTAATGAACAGCACAAACAGCAGTGGACCCAAATTTGAGCCCTGCGGTACACCGGATGTTGGGTGAAAAGGGGTAGACTCGTACCCATATAGTGTCACCAACTGAGTTCGGTTCATCAGATAGGATTCAAACCAACGTAATAGATTGCCATGTATTCCGAGATGTTGTAACTTTTGACACAGTATTCCATGATCCACTCTATCGAACGCTTTTGCGAAATCTGTATATAGCGCATCCACTTGATAACCCTTATTAAGCGTCACACTAATGTAATGTACATACGTTAGCAAGTTAGATGAACCCGTGCTGCTTAGGACTAATAATTTGTTTCACGTGTGAGTAAATATGTGGATATAACAAGCTTTCAAATAGTTTTGCAAAACAACTTGGAATGAAAACTCCCCTGTAATTAGAGATGACTGATTTATCACCCGTTTTGTGAATCGGTACTACCTTAGCTATTTTCCAACGATCCGGGAAACGGCCCTGTGAAAGACTCATGTTAAAAATCATTGTGAGAGGCGTTATTAAAGCTCGAGCACAAATTCGTATAAATGCTGGTGGAATGCCATCAGGGCCCGAGCCTTTATTTATATTCACTGTTTCTAACGCGGTTTTTACTTCCTTTTCTGATATTACTACTTTTGATAAGCTATGACTCGATTCTGAGAATTCCGGTGTGTATTTAGAAGAGCTAGGCACACTATACACTGAAGAAAAAAATTTTGCAAACAAGTTTGTTATATCCATACCGTTGTCAGCAGATTCATCCTCAAGAGACATTATCTTTGGAATATCATTCGTAGTTTTCTTTGATTTAGTGTATTTCCAAAATGCTTTAATGTCAGTTTTGAGATTTTTTTCAATATTATTTATGTAAGAATTAAAACATTTTTCTGTTGCTCTTACTCTTTTTCTTAATAGAGAAAAAATATCTTCGTCTCTTGGATTTCCAAACTTTTTGAACTTTCTATGAAATTTGTCCTTTTCCTTAAACATACCTATCAGTTCTTTTGTAAACCAACATGGGTACCTTGACTTGTTAACCTCAGATTTTGGAGTATTTTTTCTATTATTGATGTAAGGTGCACATAAAAAATTTCCATAAACTCGTTGCAAGTGTAGTTACAGTACTGATCCCAATTTATTTGATTTAGTTCACTAATACAGGCCTCGTAGTTGCATTTACGGAAGTTAAGTCTCCACATTGTTTTTTCTTTGAGTAATGACTCGCTTGTTACTGAAAGGGCTATATCAAGTGGAGGATGATGTTTGTCGAGACGGCTCAGAGACTGAGACTCGGTAACACTACAAGACAGACGAGAAGTACTCAGTATAAGATCCAAGATTTTATCATTATGATTTTTTATCATATTGTTTTGCATGAGATTTGTTCTTGATACTAAGTCATGTAAATCGATACATTTTAGGTTATTAGCTGTAACAAAATCTGCACCAGCCTAATCCATATCTGGCAAGTTAAAATCCCCTACAATTAAAGTGTGGTTATTTCCAGAACTCAAAATATTGTTTTCACACATTTCCAAAAAAGCACAAAACTCGGGCTTAGTTAAATATGATGGAAGGTACACCAAACAAACGTCTATATGGGAACTTTTCAAATACACTCGAACCCATATGTCTTCAGTTGAAGTCTCAAACTCGGGCAAATGCCGTGTTTTTATAGATTTTTTTACTGCTATAAGCACTCCTCCGCCATGCGCCTTCTTATACCTTTCTTTGAACTCCTTTGACCGATCCTTTCGATATACCATGTATCTATCGTCCAGTAACTCGCTAGAAAATACCGTGTCATCCAACCAGGTCTCACACAAACAAATAACATCATAGTCGTAACAGAGAACACTATTGTATATATCTAATACTTTTGATTTTACACCTCTAACATTCTGGTAAAACAAAGACAAATTTAATTTATCCATAAAATATGAAGTTGTGATACATCAATTAGTGCAATGATTATCTTAACTAGAGAATCTACCATTTAAATGAGTCCAAAGTGATTATATTTTTCAAATGAACAAAACGCGAGTTTTCGTCCTTGCGAATGAAAATTCTGCCGTTACGCACCCAGACAAACTTGTAGTCGTGTTCCTTTGCTTTAATCCTTGCTGCAGCATGAAGTGCCTTATTAATAGGTGATAAATACTCCGAGACATATACTGGTTTACTCTCATTTGTGATCCCAAGTACAAACGAACTTAGTTTACTTTTCGGATGCGACTTATTGTAGCGTACTACAGCTGATAAAAATTCATCCCGACAACGGGTGCTAGGAAATTTGGTGATTATTGCTCTAGGACGGTTACTATCTTTCTTAATGCTGGCTACTCGCGTGCAATTTAAGAAGAATAATTTAAGATACTGGAGTCAGGCAGTGCAAACGATATAACTTCCGCAATTTTTTTAACAATTTTGACAACATTTTCAGATTTATTTTCTGGCACACCCTGTATTTCTATGTTGCAATCTCGCGAGTACTGTTCCATTGTGTTTAATTTCTCGGTCATACTATCCAAATTATTACGCAAATTTACACATTCTTCCTTAACTGCCTTATGATCTAATAACAAATCGTTGTACGATTTGCTCAGATCATCGTATTGGTTGCTCATGAACTGCACTGAATTCTGTAGTTCTTTCATATGTTGTCTTAAAGGTGCTAATTCGGTAGCAAGTAGCGTCGGCAAAATCAACATCAATTCTTCCCTCAGAGCCAAACGCACTCCGGTATTTGCATCTTCTGCAGAGTCCGAATCTAACTTTCGAGTATTGGTTTTATTTCTGATCGTTACATTGTAATCGTTTGCTTGTGTTAATTGGGACTGTTCTTCACGTGGCAATATCCCCTGACGCACTGGGGTATCGTTTTTATTAGACTTTGGCATCTTATTGCGACATCCATCACACAGCCATAAGCGCTTACGTTCTGACTTCATTTGCCTATATTTCACTATATCTATGTTGGCACACAAGAGGTCGTAAATATTCAGGCATTTTTTACAAGTTATATGATCTTCTTTTGTAATTAAATTTAGACAACCTCCACATTTTATTCCCTTATTAGATGACATTTTCGTTTAAAATGATATTAAGTCAAGATGTGTTACAAAATAAAAATCTGCTCACAGTTGTCCTCTCAGATGCAAAGCCAATGTTAGAACGCGTCAGTAACACGTCTGTGTTGTCTTCTCAATGACGAAGCCGGTTGTTTACGTCACACTCACACAACGGGAGCGCACGGCAATTTACCGCTACCGCGCTCTGCACAACCGCGAGACTTGCGTATCCACGCTCACTTAACCGCTCCGTTTTAATTTTTTCCACCGACCGCACAAATTCTGATATAAGATTACACTTGTAACTTTCTTTAAATATTTGCGTATACACTTCACTTTTAGGATTTGTTTGGTTTGATTAAACGGTTGCTAAATATGTTAAGTTTAGATTTAATACACTTTGCACCGTTTTAATGAATGGTAACTATTTAAAGACAGTAATTTATAGGGAGCACGTACAAAGAATTGCTTAATTAACTGTTGTCAAAGACTATCTATGACGTGTGTAAGATGCTAAGAGTTGGTACCTATTAATGAGTTATGGGCCATAGTTTTTTATTTTATCAACATAAAATCCTGTAATAATCTTTTTTGAAATATATTTGTTAATGATTGTAAGTATAAGATCTTTGAAGAGTATATATAATAAATACATTTCTATCGTAATTCTTATGTGTCTGGCTGAATGTCGAACAGATATACAGCTATTGCCTGCGACTTATACAATTTAACTTAATCTATATTCTTCTTAATATTAATTATAAAGCTGAAAAGTTTGGTTGTTTGTTATGAACGCGGTAATCTCGGGAAATACTGATCTGATATGAAAACTGTTTAAATATTCAATAGTCCACTTATTGAGGGAGGCTATAATATAGGCAATATTTTATCTCGGTATTTCCACGGAAACGAGAAAAACGCGGGTGAAACCGCTGGGCACGGCTAGTTATAAAATACAATGTTGCAAGTAAATGAGAGACTATTCCCAACATGCTGCCGCCGCACAAGACAACAAATTACTTATAAAAAATCATTTGCTTAAATAAAATTTTACTAATTGTATTTTTACTGTGACACTACTGATTGCAATTTTACTATGACATTACAACTTCACTTTTTGTACTTAGCAAATACAATTTTAAACAATGGATGCTATTTTGATAACATTATAATCAATTAATTTTAAAACAAATAACATAAATATTTTTGTCTTCTATTGCTATTACCTACTGTAAGATAAAATATAACCACCACATAGGTTTAAATATGTAGTCTTAGGGCCGGTATTTCAATGTCACCTTATCTTATGACATAAGTTAAGTCCAACATTTGAGCTAAGTATCACTTATGAAAGACAATAGCGTATTTCAATCCGGATATTCCTCGCCTTAGCTAATCTAGGATTCATCGCAATATTGCAACATAACAAACAAAATATGATAATTGTCTATGAATTTTGATGTCATTTTGGTGACATTGAACGCTCATTGGCTGCGCGTTTGTGTGCGGCGACCAATGAGAATCATTGTGGAGGCTCCACAATGAAAAATGGCGTCAAAATTTTCTCATTTTAGGATTTCTTGTCACTTCGAAATTTTTACATTACATTACTATGTATTGACTTTGACTTCAATATGGTGTCTTTTACGTTAGTACCTACCTACTGCTGTCTATAAACTTTCTTCACCATTTCACACCATTGGCGATTACCTTACCCTGAAATATTTTTGATAATGAGGATTATTATTTAATTAGTGGTGTCGTGTGGATGATGAACCAAATATTCTACGACTCCCAGGATATAATTTATGTGTAGCTTTGTCTTTTGAACGTAATGTTGCAGTAAAAATATACAACCAGTGATCCGTCTGCTAGATTATCAGGGATTAAACGGGTTATATTTGACACTATCAATTTAACAGTAGGCCTCCTTTATATAGATAGTCAAACATCTGTAAAGATGTTTCTTTCGAATGCGAGGATATTTCTCTCATTGACGAAACGACGGTGGCCAACACCGTAGAAAGGTGAATATACTAGAAAAAATCGACCTGTCCTCATAGGTCTCTGTAGCATAATTGGTTAGTGCATTAGGCCGGATTCCCAAGGATGCGGGTTTGAATCCCGTCAGGGCGACATGAGACTAGTTGCTTTTTTCTAGTATATTTTCTTGTTTAATATTTATTACAATATCTTTGCCAGTAGGTCCATTTTATAGAGGCAGGCACTATGTATCTCCTCATGAATTGTAGTGCCATATATTCACTTTTTAAATAATTTGTAACAAAGTAATTAATTAAATTATGAATTTACATAACCTAATGTGAGTATTTTATTTACTGATTCTGAAAAATAAATACCTAAATGTAAAGCTTAAATATATTTTTGTAAGTAAAAAATATGTTACCAAAGCAACGAATCCCGGATCGGCACTTAAGTTACTGAATTCCTCCGCTTAAATATTGGCTAGTTAGGATGGACTTTAAGTATCACTTAACTTCAATCGTTTATTGAAATACACATAAGTCGAACATATCTTTAATCCTAGATCAATTCAAGATAAGTCGATATTGAAATACCGGCCCCAAGCATCAGAACAATAAACTTTTTTTTAATTAACAATGTAGTTTTAATCCTAGCCCTACGAAATAAAATTATTTCTTGGGATGGTACGTCAAAGTCAAAGTCAAAGATTTTTATTCAAATAGACTTATAGATAAGTGCTTTCGAATCGTCCAATTTTTTTTCCTACCAGCCATTCAGGACATCTTTTAACTGATAAGAAGAACGGCCGCAAGAAACTTATCAGCTTTAACAGAAGCAACAACATTTACAAAGGAACATGTCGTTGCCAAACACAAATCTACAATCTTGAAACATATTTAATATAAGAGGAAAAATTTCTTATACTCAGTTATTAGAATATTTTCCTTTTATACAATTACTATAGTCATGTTTTATGTTAGTATCACTTCCATGCATTTTGGTCTTTCAAATAATCATCTACCTTGTGAGCCCCACAACAACAGGCCATAGGACATTACACTATGAAAATAACTAAAGTAAACTAGTCTTGCCGTTTCAATATCAGTTAGGAGCCTTATTTTCCTTATTGCGAAAGCCGCAGAACTAAGTCTACTCGACAAGGTTTCAATATGTGGATCCCATTGTAGTTTTGAATCTAATGTAATACCAAGAAATTTAGTACTCTCAACTAACTCTACTACATCCCCATTCAAATTGATGTGCATGTCGACCTGCCCTACATTAGGTAATGTGAATTAACAAATTTCGTTTTGGTAGGGTTAAGAGACAAATTATTACTGTTGAACCAGTGTGCGACTTGAGAGAGAGCACTATTTACTTCGTCAGAACAATTGTTTCCTTTATCAATTTTAAAAATTAAAGATGTATCATCTGCAAATAGTACTGTCTTACATAAATTACTCGCGTAGTTAGGGAGATCGTTAATATATATTAAGAACAGCAGAGGGCCCAATATTGAACCTTGGGGCACGCCCATAATAATGGGGGCTCCAGTAGAAGCAGTATTATTTACAATTACTTTTTGATTTCTATTGTGCAAGTATGACTGCAAAAGGCTAACTGATTTTTTAGAGACACCATAATGTTCTAGCTTCTTTAAACGTGTAACGTGATCAACGCAATCGAAAGCTTTAGACAGGTCACAAAATATACCAATTACGTCTTGCTTGCCCTCCCAAGCCTCAAAAATATGTTTGAGGAGTGCTATTCCAGCATCTGTAGTATTTTTACCTTTAGAAAAGCCGAACTGATTATTATGAAGGATTTGATTTACTGTTAAATAGTCTAATAATTGAGAGTATATAATTTTTTCAAAAATTTTACTAAGTGCCGGTAAGAATGATATCGGCCTAAAATTTGTGGGATCACTTTTGTCACCCGATTTAAATAGAGGAATAAGCTTACTATATTTCATTAAATCTGGAAAAGTACCTTCATCTATGCATTGATTAAAAATGAAAGCTAAATATGGAGCTATTATTTCAATTATAGATTTAATAACGCTGGTTGATATGCCCCATAAAAATCTTCAGTCTTTTTAATATTTATAGACTTGAAAGCTTTTAAAATGTCTTCACTATTATATGCTTAAAATTGAATACTTTATAACACTTATCAACACATGACTCAAGAGGGCAGCAGCAACGTTTGGACAGGAATTTAAATTACTGGTAGTTTCTAAGGGTACCCGAGAAAAGAAATCTTCGAAAACACGGGCAACCTCAACGTCAGATTCAATTAATTTATTATCTACTTTAAGGGAGAAGGAGTTTACATTATGTTTGATAACCCTAGGATAAGAATGAAAAGATAACATAATAATGAATTACCCAACTTGTATGGATTAGCTCCACACAACATCAATGTTTAAATACTATATAAATCTTGTATGTTCAGTTACATTCCTTAAGCAATATACATATCTTATACCTAATAGTTCAGAGCAAAGGGACTCAAACGCGACATTTATTATTATGAAGTACATATTAAGTACTTACAGCTTGACATTTCGGCTGTGTTGCTACAGCCGTGGTCACAAGCAGTTTGCTTGGAACGCGAAAGTTTAAAATCTTATACATATCATAAGTATGGCTGTACGAGCAAGCGCGTACATTTATTTTGACCCACATTATTGACCCACATTCATACGCATTGAAGCAAATTACATTATTTTAATTATTAAACTATAAAACAGTTCGCAATTAGCATTATATCAAGTCACGCGTACTCATATAATTTACCATCTAACTCATAATAATATTTATCTACAAAAAGAGCTAACCGTATCTTTGGGTCTTGCAGTGCGTGATTTGGGTTGAGACTTTAATTTATAGATTTAATAATGTTATGCATCAATACAGCTATCTAGTAATATTTTATATTACCACAATAATGTCGTAATGACACGTTATGGATCATCGCTACGATAATAAATAGAACTGTAGAAGTCCGGAATCTAAAGTAGCAAAATAGGTTGTTTGAAAAATTTACTACAATAATCTCGTAAGTGCTATTGATGTAATATTAGAACTATAGAATTTCAGGTAATATAATTTTTCTCAAGTTGCTGGGTTTTTTTTTAAATAAGTAAATAAACTTTATTTCCAAAAGTGGGTACATTGCAAACTTAATTCTAACGGCCTCTGCACTAAGCTTCTGCTTGTATCGCAGTGACCAAAAACAATTTGACCGGTGTAATTTACTATTGTCGCGTTTGACTCACCAAGGCGACAAACAAAATTAAAGTTACTTTATTATTTTAGCAAGTAATATAAGTAATTTAATATTTAAATTTTAAACATGCTACTTTACATTTGATTATGGACGTGTATGGATAGGTGTGTGTGTGTATGTGTATGCGCGAGGGTATGTAGTGTAGAGCTTATGAGTGGTGAGTGTGAAGTGATGCATGCGTGCGGATTTTGTAGGGATGAAAAGGAGATTTACATACTGCAGCATTACGCTGCATTAAAACCTTTATTTGGCGGCCTAGGTAGTTTCGCTTTTCAAAAACAAATTATTTGATTTTGAAATATGGAGTGGAAATTTTCTGATAGATGATGTCATTCATAGGCCGTCGGAGAAAAAGCTGGTTGATCTTGGAAAATATGGTGTGGTGTATCAGCCAGCCAATTTCGTTTAAAATCTTTATTTAGGGACGTATAAATTTTCTTTAGATCTTGCATTATATACATTTCATGGGTAGTTACATTCTAGTATCTTATTTTCATATTTTTGTGTATAGATATTAGAATAAGACCCTACGGGGTCTTATTTAGCCGTCTTAATTGCTGGTGGTAATCTCGGCGTGGGAAATAAAAGGGAATCGAATGCTCCGGAGATTCTACCCGTAGTGCCGATCGTCCGCTTTGCTGCTGTGTCGGGAACCATTGCCGTGATCTGTTCCACACCGGTTGGCCATCGTTGAGGTGGCTGCAGATTGGTAAAGTTCGTGACCCCTTCAACTTCCAATTTTATTCAGATAACAAACAACGTGTCATCGCGCGACCTTGGAAGCTCGGTGACTATTTTTTTTTATCGTGTGCGGAGTTTGTTGTTTTAAATTCTATACATAAGATTTTCATAAAGACGTAATTATAAGTTCGGTACTGTTCTTCCAAGGCGAGGTTAGTTTTTATTTGCGTTTCAACATTTCTACTACTGGAGCTATCATCTACGTTTGCAAACGTTGGACAGGTAGGAGGGTAAATCTACGGGCAGTTTGAACGCCGTCATTGTCCTCAACATATTTTCATATTGTTAGAGTAATAAAATTCTGTCCTCGTGTCCAGTTACGAATATAGGTCCCAGACGAGTAGCGTTTAGCAGCATAACCTTTATTATTTTCGCACTTATGCATGAAACTTTATATGTCGAGGACAATGACGGCGTTCAAACCGCCCGTAGATTGACCCAGGAATCCGCGTTAACTTTTAGTTTTAACCTCCCTTTAACATTTGCCGAGGAAAAATAAATAGTTTAAAGCCATAAATTGAAATTGTTTACCGAGGCCTATGAACACCAGATTTTAGAATTATAATCTGCTCTATTTTATGTCAACCTTTTTTTTTAACAGTTTATTTTTATTCAAAATATATTATATGTGAAATTCAACGTGACTGCTTATTATTGCGTAGTTAGAGCTTTTTTACTTTACAATACGTAGGAGGCTTTCGGTCTTCTTATAATCCAGCCAGTCCCACTAGAAAACTTTTCATGTTTAGTTTGACACGTCGTGTCGTCATTTGTTTTATTTATACTTTACGAGCAATGGTGTTATAAAAATATGGTACAAGAAATGATAATTGACGCTTTGCAAACGAAGTGCGTACTGATGGAACAGGAATTTTATATAATCTACTTTTGAGGATGTTTTCATAGCCAGTAGAACGCAGAGTGGAACTGTGCGCTGTCATTTTGTAAAGCTGTCGAGCTCGCAGAACATTACATTCTCGGTACAAAAGATCTGTGCTATATCTGACGGGTTAAGCATGACTTTGAGTACTGCTCTTTGAGCTCAGACAACAATGCAGTACATGAGAAGAAACTGAGTTATGGCCTTATAAACCAAAAGCAACGTATTACTCGACGCCGGTCGGTCGGTTTGAATGAAAATAAATAAAATATAAAAAAAATATCAATTCATATTAAGAGCACGGTTACATTCTGCATAAAAATAGCTTTCATTTGATACATCGTTCTCTTTAATACTCCCACTCGCTGAAAAGATATTGGACAAAAACAGTAATTATATTTTCCTGTAAAATTTAGTTTTTTCGATTGCCGATTTATTGCTTGGGAGCGTCGGATTGTTAATTAACCGCCATGTAATTCTAATTAAGATTTTTAAGATGGCTCAATAAACGAATATTGTTGAACCTTGTAGGTTTTAATAAATTTTCCCCAGTATATAAAACTGGATGGTGTTACTTTTGTGTGTGATTTGATATCAATCAAACCTTGATATCATCAGACACGACTTCCTGCCAGCGTAGCATGCGACCCGCGACACGCTGTCGACCCTTATCTCGCGATGTCTGTCCTGCTCATATCAGTACGGTGTGAGCGGGACAGACGATGTACTCGCGCAAAAAAACCGTACCGACTTCAAAAAAGGAAAAAAGACGTACATTATAAACGACATATCAACTTCCAGTGCTGAATTATCGACGACGACCTCCGTGGTAGAGTGGCACGTACACCGGTTTCAAGGTGTCGCATACTCTTAAGGTCCCCGGGGTTCGAATCCCGGTAGGGGCAAATGTTTGTATGATGAATACGAACATTTGTACTTGAGTCATGGACGTTTATATATATTTCTTCACATAAATACTTATATATGTAAATAAATGTATTTATATCCGTTAAACTAGTATCTCATAACACAAGCCTTACAGTGCTTACTTTGGCTAGCTCCAAAGTAAGCACTGTAAGACTTAATTGGTGTGAGTGTAAAAAAATAATTAATAATAACAATAATTAAGTTATATTTTATTTTTATTTTATTTTCATAGAAAAACCAACAATGACAACGTAATATTATAGGTAATTAATGTATAAATCTATGCACCATTAATAAGTTTTAGCATATAACTCACGCTTGCAAAAAAAAAACTTTTATAATAAACGTGCTTGCACACACTAAGCAATTAAAAATACCTAAAGGTATATAAAATTAAATACTAAACATAGGAACAGCACAATCAGCAACCCGAACGGACAGTCGGAGATACAGCGAACCATTTTTGCATCATAAGGTTTTGGAACTTTCGCGAACTGGAATTAAATAGGTCTAAGTCAGTAATGTCTACAATTTTATTAAAATGAATTACGACGATAATTTGTTGCGGACCGCGGCACGGCAAGTCTTGCGGGTCGCCTTAGAGTTGTTCTCGCTGGAACTTGAACCTGAATATGAGATTCCGAGGAGTCTAATTCATTTTGAGCAATATTTAAAAGAGTTTTCAGATCAGAAATGCTACGCCTTATTTTCAAAGGTAGGATGTGGTGCCTACGACATCTATGTTCATAGATTGGGTCAGAGCTTTTGCACTTATATTGTAGAAACTTAAGAAACCTGCGCTGGACTGATTCAAGCCTATTAATAGCATAGTCATACTGCGGGTTCCAGACTTGCGAACAATACTCGAGGACGCTGCGGACGAACGAACAGTAGAGTATTTTGATTACCTTAATGTTACTAAATTGCGACCTAGATCTAAGAACAAGAGCTAGCGCTTTATTAGCTTTTTTGTCGATACTTTCAGTGTGTTTCTCGTAAGTTAGTTTGGAGTCATGAATGACACCCAGGTCCCGGATTTGATCAACCTGTTTTAGCCTTACATTATTGAGCATATATTTGGTTAATATATTTTTTGACTTACGACTAAAAGTTATGAAGTAGCATTTATTTATATTTAATTCCAATTTATTCAATTTGCAGTATTGCTCAAATGAAAGTAAATAGTCTTCTAGGAGAAGGCCATCCTGATCATTATTAATGGATTTAAAAAAATTCATGTCATCTGCGTATAGTAAAAAATTGAGCATTTAAAACAGGAAGCGATATCATTAATAAAAATATTAAAAATCAATGGGGCAAGCAAAGAGCCCTGGGGGACACCTGAGAGTACATTGTTCCAAATAGACAAGAAGCCATTTATGACTACGGCTCGGGATCGATTTTCCACGTAGGAGGTGAACCATCTGAATAAATTTCCTCTTATCCCAGCTTTGTAGAGTTTTTGTAAAAGTATTTGATGGTCAATACGATCGAAGGCCGTATCCATACCAGAAGAGACAAATTCTGTAACAGAAAGTAAATTAGAAGTTGTCGATCGCTTTTTTAAGAAACCGTGCTGCTCGGGGATAAAAAAAAAGATCCTTAACTGTCATAGACCTGATTATGCACAACTTTTTCGAAGATTTTAGAGAAGATGCAGAGCTTGGAAATAGGTCTATAATTTGTAATGTCATTTGAAAGGCAGATTTACATAATGTAGGGACTGTTCATTCGGATATGGACCTATTAAATAAAATGGTTAAAGGTATAACTAGAGAACTGAGCATTTAACTATAAATAAAGCAGGGATTTGATCGGGCCCAGCACCTTTAGAGAGGTTAACACTTTTGAGAAGTTCCAAAACTGTTTTTAAATCATCTATCTCTATGTTGTTTCTATTTCTATTTCTATTTCTTATTGAATTGCAGTCGGAGTCGATTGGAAACTAGTTTACCTGATGACCTGGAGGAACGTTGATTGAAAATAGCGGGAAAGTAGGTTACGTATACCTTCACCGTTATCAGCAGACATTCCTTCGTAGTACATTGTGGATGGAAGAGCGTTGGAACCTTTTTTGTTTGACTAAAAGGTCCAAAAGGCTTTAGGGTTCTCAGTAATGGCTTTTTCTGATCGCCTTATATACTCATCGTAACACTCTTGTTCAACAAGCTTAGCTCTTTTACGAAGGTGGGAGAAAGTTTGGTAATCAGAGGTGTTACCATATACCTTAAACTTATTATGAAATTTGTTTTTTTTCTTTTAATTGCTTTTTGAGTGACGCGGTGTACCACGGTGGGTACGAACTAGAACTGACTAATCGATGGGGAACATATTTATCTCTAAGTTCGTAAAGGTATGTATAAAAATCTGTTACAGCATCGTCTAAGGAACGAGAACTGTCTAAGCGGCTTTCCCAGTTTATTTCCTTGAGATGCTTATTAATAGACTCATAGTCGCCACGTTTGAAAAGGTATTTAAGTCCAGATTTAGATTTAAAAGTGCTTTCTATGGATAAGTTGATGGAAATGTTTAAGGATACATGATGCGAGTCTTCGGGTACTAGCGGGTCGCTACAGGGAGTTACTAATATTTGTTTATTGCTAAGGGCGTAGTCGAGTATTCTGTTGTTGATATTTTTACAATTATTATACTGAGAAAGATTGCAGGCGTCATTGCAGGTTTGTTTCGGGAACAAAGCCATAAAAAGGTGTTCACGCATAAAGTTTATGCCGGGAAGTTCTGCGCGGAGCCAGTGCCGCGATCGTCTGTTTTTTTCTCCCTCTCTCAACCGTTAACGAAAACAAAAAATCATCTCCGCTTTTGTAACCGACCTATATTGCAGTACTCACAATTTTTATTTATTGAGTGCTACCTGGCCCCTACATTGTCCTGGCCTTCGCCGGACACTATATTATTCGCCGTAAGAAATCAGCATCTACATTTTTACGCGCATTATTGCATCGGGGAGCGCGTCGCCTAGTCAGAGTGGTCCATGAGTTGACGGAATTCACAAGTGCATTTCAAGTGATTTAAGCACCGAACACTCACTATAATTAGGTAGTATTAAGGATAAATGAGACGCTGTATTAAAGGTGAATGTTTGTTAAAAGTGTAATTTTGTGAATTTTGTCCGTGAGCCATTTTGTGAATGCAGTGTAGATAAATCGTATAAATCGTGGTTGCTAAAGCCAGTCAATTGTAATTATTTTGTGCTACTAATCAATTATCAATTCAACCATCGATAAATCAATTCACTCGATTTGTGACTTGTTCCACATAATTAGTAGTAATTATTTTATCGATAAAGAATAATTTTAACAGTGCTCATTCCCACCATATGCTTGTTAAATTGCCCACGATTGGTTACCCCTACCGAAATTTTACGGTTTTTAGGAATTTTAGAGCGACACGCACACACACAATCTCTCTTTCACACACATACATACTGTATACCTACAGATCATAATCGGTAAATACTTATAAATAGTATAATTTATTTGATATTTTGATATACACCGTATTAACTATCGTGCTTTGTAAAAGTAAATTTGAATTTAAATAAAGAAGGATTGCGCACCGTTTTCGATCTGCCCGCCCGCCATTTTTGATTTTATAATAGTCTTGAGAACCCCGCGATCGCAGCCGGCTAGCAGTCCGCAAGTGTCCCGAATTTGGTGTTCTCATTTGCATCCCCTATAATTTTGATAAGAACAGTGTGACAAACCGGTCCCAAGTTGAGAAATGGTTGGACCGCAGCAGCATGCACCCGCCCGGGCAGGAGCCCGAGGCGCTAGCGACGGCCACGGAGGCAGCGCCGGCTACTCAATGTATACCGAGCCGTGCAACGCCCTCCATGCAACCTGTCGATGGTATGCTTCGGCTAGCACACACCCATAAGGACCTGATGACCACTTCGTCACGACAACACGAGGAACGGCTCCTCACACGGCTATCCACTGCTCGTGACCTACCCGTATTCAGTGCGGACTGCATGCATCGAGTGGCTGCACTTTAAGGGTACACTTTAAGGGTTAAACCTGAACAATTTTCAGGTAACATAACAGTGTCCACAATCCTCGACAGCACGCCAAGCTTAAAAGATGAATAGTATGTGTGGTAAATAATAATATCAGGTCGACCAAAACGTAATTCCAAGGCTGCCAGTATCTGTGACGGCGACGTGTTTCCGATCAAGAGGTCAGTGACCACCTCCTTGGCTTCGCCCTTAAATACACGACGAAGTCGGCACATATTCTCCGACTCGGTGTACTGGCACAATCGTGTCGTTTCTTCGTAGGCACCCTTAAAGTGCAGCCACTCGATGCAGTCCCCACTGAATACGGGTAGGTCACGAGGAGTGGATAGGAGCCGAAGATATATGTATAAAGTCTTGGCGTCAGAACTTTCGAAGCAAAGCCAAAGCCGAAAGCGCACTGTCTAAGAACCCGTAAACTGAACATAATGTATCAAAATGTTCGCGGATTACGCTCAAAAACCCATACGTTCATTAATAAAGTTACACAATCTGGACATGACATTATAGCATTAACAGAGACCTTCCTCAATAGCTCTGTATCAGATGGTGAACTTTTCGCCCCTGGATATCAGGTGGTGCGGAAAGATAGAATAGGTGATGTGGGTTGGGGTGGTGTGCTACTTGCTGTTCGTGATTGTTATAAGGTTAGTTTAGTAAAAAATATTGAAAAAATGACTGATGTTTAGATCCCCTGGTGCAGATAGATAAGTATCACCCCGCATTGGAGTTGTTGGTCAGACTCCCACGTAGCGAGTTACGCAGTCGAAACCCCTCGCTACCCCAGCCACTCGCTTCTAGTCAGATAGTCCAACCTGATTGGAATTGGCGCAAGGCAGACTTTCAGGGACTGTATGCAACATTGTTAGATATAGACTGGTCTGATATGCTTGCTTCAGCTGATATAGACTCTGCAGTTCGGTTATTCTACGATAAACTAAATGACTGTCTAACACTCTTTGTACCTGTTAAAAGTATGACTAAACATGGTACACTGCTAATATAATAAAAAATATTGAGAACAAATACTTTTACCCTAAGAGATTTAAGCAAGATGGTAAGGAATTTAATAATGAAATATTTATTTATTATAGAGAACTAGTGAAAAAAATTATAGATAAGGCATATCGGCAATTCATTAATTCTATACAAAATAATATAATTGATGATAATTGATGATGATGATAAATAATAAATTCTGGAAATTCATTCACGATAAAAGAACAAATAGAAGGCGTGTTACAGATGATAGCTACACAGCTGATAATAGTGAAGTAAAAGAACAGGCAGCGGCTGAAGCCTTTGCCAAATATTTTGCGTCTATGTTTCATAAAGACAAACCGATGTTGGACCCTGTAGAGGCTGCCAAAGCTTCGCATGATTCCCAAGACGCAACTTTGATTTCTATAAGGGAATTAGTCGAGAATGATTTGAAATGGGCTGCAAAGCGCCTTAAGTCGCGAACCTCCTGTGGACCTGATGGCATCCCAGTGCTTTTGGCAAAGGATTGCATTACAGCTTTACTCACGCCTCTCCTACATATTTTTAATGTATCTCTGGCTCAATCGAAATATCCCACAAGCTAGAAAATATCCAGGTTTACCCCGATACCTAAAAACGCAGGTGATAAAGACGTTTCATCTCATAGACCTATCGCGGTCCTGTCAGTCTTTCCCAAAATGTTTGTGGCAATTTTAAATGCCTATATTAGTAGCCAAATTGGCCATCTATTGCACCAAAGGCAACATGGATTTCGGCGATCTCGTCCTACCACAACCAATTTAATCGCGCATGTAAACTATGCCCACTCCCAAATGGATATTGGTGAACAGGTTGATGCGGCCTATTTTGATTTTAAAAAGGTTTTCGATCTGGTCGATAACGACAAATTATTAGAGAAATTAGCAATAATTGGCTTGACACCGGCGCTTCTTAATTCTTTTCATCCTATCTAAGTAAATACGTTGTAAATACCGTATAAATAATTATATTTCCGGCGAATACTTTTCTAGATCAGGTGTAAGTCAAGGTAGTACATTGGGCCCTACGCTTTTTTTGATCTTTATCAATGACTTGCCGAAAGTAGTTTCTGCTTCGGAATGTTTTCTATTTGCTGATGATGTAAAGTTATGTTTAGGCATTAACATTGAAGCTGATGCAGCTCTGCTGCAGAAGGATATCGACGCAGTGCTTCAGTGGAGCCTAGACAATCACCTTCCATTAAATATAGAAAAATGCAAGGTCATAACTTTTACGCGAAAAAAACGCCCTATAATTTATAATTATAATTTATCTGACGCGCCTTTGGTAAAAGTAAGTGACATTAAAGATTTAGGTTTGACATTAGACTCAAAATTTGATTTTCATCTACATATAAATAGTGTTTGCAAAGCAGCAAGCTAGTTGCTAGGATTTGTTTTACGAACTGCGACTCAGTTCGACAATGCGACGGTGGCGAAAGTTCTGTATTAAGCATTCGTTCGTAGTAAAGTCGAATATGGCGCTATTGTTTGGCATCCATATGAGGAAAAATACACTCTAATGGTTGAAAAAATACAACGAAAATTCGCTCGATGGCTATACAGAAAACTTTATGGATACTATCTTTATTTATATCGCTCTCTTTTCGTGACCGGTATGGTCGATATGGAGATGTTGGAACTAAGGCGAAATATTCTTCTGATGTCTCATAATCTGTCAATTCTGCATCAGTGTATCGACAGTGCAGAAATAGTTGAGAGATTCCGGATTTTGATACCTAACATTACATCGGATGAGGCTGTGCTAGTGGCACCGCGTCGCCACCTTCGCCTTTTAGCGCTGCCAGTTGCGCGGACGGAGCGTGGTAGACATGCACCAACCAATCGGGCACTTTGCATGATCGGTGACATACTTGCTCAGCACAACGACATTGGCCTGTTCGCTGACAGTTTGCAGAAGCTGTGTTATATATTTCAGTGCGCTTTTAATGACATGCTTTAGCTGTTACCTATTTATTTAATAATCTGAATAAAAATATCAATTTGTCATTTATTTTATGACATTCAAACTATAGTAGTTTTGTTATTCTGTTTGGTTTTTAACAATTTAAGTATCTAAGGCTGGCTAAACTTATAAGCGCTTTGGATGGCGACATCTGTTAGCTTGTAAGAAAACTGTATAATAAATAAATAGCGCCACATACATAGCATTGTCCCGGAACTCCCGGAAAGCCCCGTTTTCCAGATATATGAAGCTGAACAAAGGTACTTTTTAATTTTTTTCTTAGGTATTATTTTAAGTACTAACCTCCAAAGTTCTAAAAAAATGGACCAACACGAATATTATTAATAATATATTAATTTAATTAATTATCAACCAGACTACTACGTCAGATGACGTCATATATCAAAATTAAAACATGTGAAAAGTGAATAATCTTGCTACAATATTAGAGTTTAATTTACTGTATATAACAAATGAAGTAAACGAGTGAATACTCAATACTGAACGAATTTAAATTCGTTCACACTTTATTGTTTCGTACATTTCGACAACGTGTTATCTAGACGTGTCATCATACTTGAAAAGAAATCAGACACTATTGTTCTCTGACTGTATAATGAGGTCTATTTAGTATAAAATAAACAGATTGTAACCAACCTGCAAGCTAACAACATACTTTGTGGTATTTACATTAAACACGCCTAACTACATTTGAAACATGTACAAAATATCAAGAGTGAATGTCAGAATTACAGAAAAATATTTGATGACGGAAGTAAAACTGCCTATTATTTCGAATGAAATGTACGAACTAAGTCGAATTACACCTATACATCAAATCGATGGTGACACGATGAACACAATAATTCCAACATCAGAATACATGGCAGTCAACATCAGAAAAGATTTGTTAATAACATTGAGTTCTTACGATATGCGGTCAGGTGTACATTTAAATTACAAACATTAATTTGCTCATTAAACTTGCCTATTTACGGCATAAAGGCAACGTCAATTTGTGAAGCTCAAATAATAAATACTAGAGCAATATCAAATTGCCGCATAGCGATAACGGAGTGTCGACATGAGTGGGTCCAGTTACACAGCGATGAATGCAGCGCGCGCATTTTCTGCCCAGACGGAACAATGACCAAACGATATCTAAATAAATTTTCTCGAACGAAGTAGAAGTTATGGTAAATTTTAAATAGAAAAATATTGGAAAAAATTAACTCGGCCACAAGTGAATTCTCAGACGGGAATCGAGTTCGCAAGTCTCGGTAGCTCAGTGGTTAGAGCATTGGACCGGATTTCCAAAGGTCGCGGGTTCGATTCCCGTCTGAGAATTCACTTGTGGCCGAGTTAATTTTTTCCAATATTTTTCTATTTAAAATTTACCATAAGTATAAAAATAGCATTGAAAAATGCAAAAATTACAAAATCCTAAAAAGAAGTAGAAGTTATTTGCAATTGTTCGTTTATGAACTTAGTATAGTTTTGCGTTTGACACTATACTTCAACGTAATTCTTGATGTCTATAACCATGTTTAGCTAATTTTTTTTTTATATTATTGGTCATTCTCCTAATTCCAGTATTTCCACTAGGAGCTAATAAATAAAAATAATTCATAATTATTTTCATATAAAGCTTTTAATTGTAAAGACTTCAAACACTACTGCGTCGAAAGAAACATCTTTACAGATGTTTGACTATCGATTAAGATGAAACAGCCATTTAATTATAAATTTTAAATATTAATAGTTGCTTTTTTCTAGTATATTTTCTTGTTTAATATTTATCACACAAAAATAGCATTGTAAAACGCAAAATTTAAAATTTATAATATTCAGAGTAGTTTGTTATCCTTTACCCGAGCCCTGGATATGGGCATTAAGAAGCTGATGGGTATGGGAGCCTTCAGAGGCGTAGTATTTAGTTTGTTCTAAGTTAACTATTTGGAAGGTGTCGTTTGTAGCTAAATCAATTTTTAATAAATTTAATGTTACCTTTAGTTTGTAATGTATAGAAATAATATATTTTTAGAATAGAAAATTAATAACTGTAAAGCTCAATAAAAAGTGTAAATGGTGTTCTTTTGTAAGTAATGTGTCACTAGGATACATATTTCTTTTGTTATTGAAAACTGTAATATTGTCGAAAAGCTCAATTATTATTGATAAACATCCTTGATATCGATGGATGAAACATCGGAGATCGCTCCATTTTCAACACTGTTTGACAGCTGATGTGACATCAGTTATGACAACAGCCTCGATATGTCACTTAGCTAATCGCTTAACTGGACCTCTATTTTTAAATCACTCGTCGCGCAAGTGGCGAGGGTGAACGAGGAGGCGATCACGCGATTAGCGATCTTGCAATCGCAGACATAGCACGCTTTTCGCTTTGCCCCTTGCGCGCTCACGTTGGGAGGCGGTACGACAAGCGAAAAGCGAAGTTAAGTATAAACATGCAAGGTCGCTTTTACGGAATACGGAAACTCAAACGTCGCACGAAAATCAGTAGAATCCTCGATACGAGTGAATCAATAATAGAGCTCCTGGTCGAGACGAACAGGCGATTAGGAAAGCCGACTGTTAGGCATTTCCGAACGCAACCTTTTATTTAACGTATAGCGTTTCTAAATGCATCGGTGGAACACGCGCGCTCCACGCCGTTATGTTTTATAAAATGTACCCCTGTTTCTCTCCATCGCATTTTTCATTGTGCGCGGTGTAATTGTGTCTTACAAAATATATTGTTTAACTATTAAAATAGTTGTTTTTCTTAGCTCACTTTTACTACCTACCCATTTAAGTTTATGGTAAAAATTTAAAGTTTTAATGGAATACGTGTTAACTTTCAGACCGTAAAATATCAATTTTAGATACCTACAACTCAAGGTGAACATTGCAATTAAAAATACATGATGAAGCAATTTCCATACCTTAATTTAGACATTTGCCGCTAATAAAGGGTCTTGTAGGCCAATTAATACGCATGGTTATATATAAAAGTGGCTGTACGTATGCAATCTGGGTTGTAGCAAAGATGTGTGCTTTGGTTGTGATTGCCCTAACAGCTCTGCTCCTGCAAGCGGGCGAAGCTCGTGGAGAGGTAAGTCAATAACAAAAATATATTTGATCAGGTATGCCCTCGAGGAGTGTCAGAGGGGGATGGAAGTTGGAACGCAGCATGCGGGCCGTAAAAGTAATCGACCGCATCAGAAACACAACACTGCGCTCTTTTGCGCACCAGAACTCTTATTTCAGATGTTTCCACAAAAGGAGCAAATCTTAAATACAACTGGGCTGGGCATGTCTGTCGCAAATTGGACGACCGCTGGCCAAAAATTATATCCAAATGTACGTAACGTCCACGTGGCAGACCGAGACGCGATGGAGGGACGATCTTGACTCATATTTGAGTAACTGGTGAGCAAGACCGCGTTTAATGGAAGGAAGGTGGAGAGGCCTTTGCCCAGCAGTGGGACAATTTGGGCTATTAATAATAATAATATTTGATTGAATCAGACCTTAGAATACCTGGCGGAAGTCCATATCTCATTTATCTTTATTCCGAAAATAAAGAATTTCTAAGATACCGTTCATCCGCAAATATATTAGCCATTTTTACGGCCCCTACTGCGGAGGTACTTGGGGCCGATTCTCGCGGTGTGAGATACCGATTTCGAATTCGTCACTTTTTAAGACAGAAATCTGTGTTATTTTTTTAACACAGGTTTCTGTCTTAACCTATCCAAATCCGGACGACAGCCCGGGCTGCCATGGCGTGCTCCGAAGACGCCCGAACGACAGCCCGGGCTGTCGTCGGATCGCACTCGATTATATTCGCTATTATTTTAAAAATAAGACTACCTTCGGCCTGAAACAAAAACAATCCCGCAAGGCAGATCTCAGCGATAAAAAATCACGAGCGGTGTCAAGTGGCCGGCGCTTACGTAATTCGACGCGGGTGGTCCGGTTTCGGAAGGGTTAAAAAGTGACAAAAACGACGACGTATTGAAAACGACTTCAGAAAGTCTGTGTATGAGATTATTGAAACTAAAGGATTTTGACAATAGTAGCGATTTATGCAACATTTTTAACACAGATTTCTGGAAATATACTAGAAAAAAAAACAACTAGTCTCATGTCGCCCTGACGGACACAGGACGGCGACATGAGACTAGTTGTTTTTTTCTATTATATTTTCTTGTTTGAAATTTATCACACAAAAATAGCATTGTAAAATGCAAAATTAAACAAACATATAACATTAGTCGACTATGCCCTGAACGTTTTCGCTAGGGTGCTACTAACACGCTGTATTTATGACCTCTGGGTATGTCTCAGCCATTCCGTGTTCTACCACCTTATGAGATATGCAGCCAATGTTCTCAGCCTTTCAAAAATCGATTTTCAAAGGAATAAAAGTATTAAAGATTCGCATAGGAAAAGTCCATAAAAGTAATGCCACTAATGAATCCTCCGTCACGGCCTCCGCTTCGGCCGCCATTGCGAATGCTCAGCCAAATGTTCAAGTATCAGTGGAGGACGAATCGTTATGGAAATTGCTGAGTAAGTATTGGTCCAGACTGCCTTTGGTTAAAAGAATCCCACGTGGAGCCAGAATAACTGTCGCCGAGAAATTAAAGAATGTTGTTGATAAAGTTATAAGTAACAATGATAAAGCAAGTTGGAAGGAACTCTTTTGTTTCCCTATAAGACACTTCACGCCACCAAGGACAGCGATGCATCAGTTTCGTTAACGCAGAAAATTAAAAATAATTGCCTCAGGAATAAAGGAAAGGTAAATGACGGGAATTTAAGACGAGCAGCGCGTTTATGTTTTTCTAGCGATACTGTAGCTCCCAAAGTTTTAAATACGTATCACGCTTTGGCCTCAAAGCATCCAACTCCAGGTGCGAACTTAGAGCTGCCGGGGGAGCCTAAAGAAACGGACAGTGCCATACAAGCATCGCCGGAAGATGTTCTAAGTGCCATTCACTCTTTCAGGAGTGGTTCAGCGTTGATGGTCTTACACCGCAGCATATTGAAGACCTTGTAAGTGGCAATACAGGCGACGCTGGCAGAGCGCTTGTATTTAGTTTGGTGTTACTTGTGAATTTAATGCTGTCTGGCAGGGTTTGTCCGGAAATCACACAAGATTTATACGGGGCAAAGTGTGCTTTATCGAAAAAGGATGATGGTGTGCGGCCAATTGCGGTACATGCTGCTAGAACTTTTTTTATCGGCAGGCGTGGGTGAAGTTCTGCTTAAGGTCGATATTCAGAACGCTTTTAATTCCATTGACAGGAAAATTTTATTAGATCAAGTGGAAAGACACGTGCCATTCATCTATCCTTACGTTTAGCAATGCTACGGGGCATCTTCAAATTTGGTGCACGAGGAAAAATTACTACGTTCATCAGTAGGTTGCCAACAAGGTGATCCACTTGTCCCTGCAATCTTTAGTTTAGCAATACATGACATTGTTACAAAAATTAAATCTAATTTCAATATTTGGTATTTGGTCTGAGAAAGTTTTTGAAGATTTTAAGTATGTAATAGATGCTTTGTCGGCGGTCGGCTTAAAATTAAATTTTGAAAAATGTGAGCTCTACATACAGAGCTCTGTCTCAGCTAGCGATAAATTAAACATTAATTCAAAATTTGAAAGCTTGGCGCCTGGCATTAGGGTTCTTGATGAGTTACTCTTCGTTTGCTAGGAGCTCCTGTTCTTGAGGAATCAATACCTTTATTTATAGAAGAGCAGATTACAAGATCTCGAGAGACGCCTGGTAGGCTTTTTGAGGTTAACGCACACATGGCACTTTTTATTATTAGGTTTTGTCTGTTCGTCCTCAAGTTCACATACTACCTTCGTGTTTCTCAATTCTGGCGATATCCTGATCAATTGTAAATAAATTTGGATAATCTTATTAGGGACGCTTTCCAAGATTTTAAATTGTGCGCTAAATGGCAGTGTCTGGCAACAAGCGTCTCTGCCTAAGCGTCATGAAGGGATTGGAGTAAGAAAAGTCTCGGACCTAGCTTTGCCAGCCTTTTGTCTTCCGTTCATGCCTCGGCATCATTATGCGGTAATGTTGTGAACCCATCTGTGGGTTCCACCGAGATCCTAGGACTTTCGGAGGCAAAGCGTGAGTGGCTGTCGCTGTGCACTGAGGATACCCCAGCAGACAGCAACATTCACAGAGACAATGGGACGAGCCTCTCTGCAAGCGCTCGGTCCGGGCATTGATGGAGAGGTGTGACAATTCAGTGGGTTAATAAATTCAACAGCTTTGCACCTCAAGTGGAGATCCAAATTCATCTTTTTGAATAAAAACAAACATAAGTACACCTTTAGGAAATTCACCAAAGAGATAATTCTTCTTATACCATGCTGAACGTACGGAAATATACAACATTCTAAACGATCTTAAAACACATCTTCTTTTGGCATTGACGAAATTTCCTCAAATTTAATTAAAAGCTGTGATGACATTTTACCTATTCCATACACTCTTCTTGTAAACCAATCTTTTTCGGAAGGAGTATTTCCAGACGCGCTAAAGATTTCTCTAATTAGACCCATTCACAGAAAAGGTGAAACTAGTGATATAAACAACTACCGACGTACTGCATTACTTACTATTTCTGCAAAAATATTCGAAACAGCTATGGTCAAGCGCCTCTACATCTTTTTTGAAAAATTTAAAATATTACATGAGAATCAATACGCTTTTAGAAAAAACCGCTCAACATCATTAGCTGTCTATAAATTTGCCCAAAATATTATAAGTGCAATCGATAGTAAAAAATACGCTAATAGGCCTTCTGCTCGATATGAGCAAGGCATATGATAGAGTTTGTCATAAAATCTTACTTGACAAGCTTTACAAAATGGGAGTTAGAGATGACGCCCATAAATGGTTTGAGTCGTACCTACACAACCGGATTCAGTATGTAGAGCTTCATAATACAAATTACGAAACAGGTCTAATTATAAAGTCACTGTGAACAGCTCTATTCCTCAAGATAGCGTCCTTGGATGCATCCTTTTTCTGGCTTACATAAACGATCTACCCACTATCTTAGACGATCGTTGCCCACTATTTGCGGATGACATCTCAGTCATATTTCACTTACCAAACTATATAAAAACATAGATGACCTTACGTTATTCATAAAGGAGTTAAAGATTTTTTTAATATGCAGTTGCTTTTATAGCATAAGAGAATAAATGGAAGTAACCTAATAATAAGGAAGTGTACTTAAATTTACTTAGTGTTAAGTTATGTAACATTGCCGTGTCCTTACAGGTCACCACATGTTTACTATTGTGCTTTTCTACCTCTGTACTATTCTAAGATTTTTGTAGCATGCAATAAAGAAATTTGTAATTTGTAATTTGACGCGCACGCCGCGCTGCGAGGAAAGTGCGGTAAAGAGATGGAAGATACTATCTTTTTTCCCCCACTCTGAATACTTGTGCGGTTGGTTCGTGATGTAGCAGGGCTACTGCATGGTAAGGTAAATAAATCTCGAGGACGAAGAGAGGATAATTGAGTGTAAAGAAGTTACAATAAAATTACTTAAATTCTTCGTCTACTATCGGTTCATTATTACGTTACATATATATTGCTAATCTAAATTTAATTTATGTGAGAAAAAATGCAAAAATGATCATGAAAACTATAATTTTAAAAACCTTATTATCTTGGGAGCTATTAGAAAATTTGATTAGACACAAACCAAAAAAAATGGGATTTATCAGCAATAACTCATTCTGCAAATCTGGATGAATACTTTCTAGGTGGATCCAAACAACATACCAAAAGAGCAGATCTACCTCAATTTATTGTAATTTCAAATTTAATATATGACTGGCCTTCTCTAGGCCGAACATTAAATAATCTGCAGCTCTGTGGCCTGGCTTAGCTACCGATTCATGACGATTCAAGCTTGATTTGGCTTTGGCTTGGTTTGAATATAAAATAAAGTTATATAACTTTTATAAGCAGGAGAAGAATACGATGTGAAAAACTACTTCCGGACCGATAATCAAACGTTTCATTCAGTAGATATCTCAAAGAATGGAAGCACCCCTTTTAACTTATTTCTCATTTCATCTTTTTCTTCTATTAAAACAATGTCATGAGAAGGAATTGTTTTAATAAAAACTATGTTTAAAGTTTAATGCAATGTTGCGATTGGTGTATTTCCTACTATATTAGAAAGTAGAGTTATCAATTTGATTGCCAAGCCAGGAAAACCTGCCGCTGAGGTATCCTCTTTGGTCTTAAAGACTAACACCCATTTCCACTAAACTTAAGCATCACCTAAGGCTATTGTTAGCTTTGTTAAAACATTCATAATAAGAATAGCTTAAGCCTTGGGCGCTAGATATTGGGCCCATAAGTTCAGAATAGCCAGAATAGTAGTGGATGTTATTATTAGAGTGCAAAGCAATTTTTATTTAAACAAACGAACAACGAGCAAATGAGCTACTGCTCGTTTTCGTGAATAGCATAAAGGTATTATGTACAAACATACAGTCTCTAGCTCGGAATTTATTTTCAGGACCCCAATGATCCTCAATCTGTTGTGGTAAGTATTTTATATTTTCTTCTTGAATATTTAAAAAAGCCACTTAATGCTATTTAACTAAAGCTATTTTATACACTTATAATACATTTTTAAGAGAAAAATATTGGGAAAATTCGAAACAAAGTGTGCATTATAGTAAAGGAATTTTGGACCCTACCTATATAATAAAATCAATAAATTTACCAACCATTACCAATACCCATATCAATTATGTAAAAAAATATTAGCCAAATGGCTCCTTAACTTTTCGTCTTGTAAACAAAAAAATTATAAATGGCTACAAACACTTAATTACCTTGACACTGAAAATCTTATAAAGATATGTACTTAATATATTTAACTAACCCAGATAAAATATATAGGTGCACTCACACTAGTCACACACACACACACACACACACACACACCCACACCCACACACACACACACACACACACACACACTTCACACCAAACTCACGCATTTCACATACAATATTTGCTCACACTAGATGCTATACCAAATTGTAATTTTTATTAATTTCTTTCTTTTGATTTTTCTTTTTTTGTTATATTTGATTTATGTTCATATTCCCATGACTTGCTTTGACTAGTTCACTGGTAACGTCCGTGGAGGTTTATGGCGCTGTATGCTGAAATACAGGCTTAGCCTAGTTCGGCAGCAGAGGCTTATAAATATTAATATTTGTACACATGTCCTAGTTCTAAGTTGGTTATTATTTGTAACAATATATAACCTTTTTTTGGTCAATAAACATTATCTTATCTTAATAAAACATATGATGAAACCGAAAGTTTATTAGAAGTATTATCATAATTTTAAATAACCTCAAATTAATCATCTCACGTACGCTCTCCCATACTCACGCACTGTCACGCAAGCACACTTTCTCACACACGCACACACACACGCATACACACACACACACACACTCAAGTTAGTTATAGTAAGTTTTCAAAATTGTGTGGATATGTATTATCACTTATGATTATGTAGTAGCCATATTAAACATTAGTCTACTCGCTGTAATGTTAAACCTACCTGCACTATTATACATTTTGGGGTTCGGAGCTGAATCCCTAAGCACAGGTTATTTCTAATAACCTATTAGGGTCAGCTTCGAACAATTTAAAAATCACGCTTGTTCACCAAAACTGTAACTTACCCATTTTAGTCATATCCCTTTATCTAAATATTATACCTACTACTCATAAGTTACCTTTATGTGAAACATTGTATATCCTTAGCATGAAATAAAGTTCTAAAGTTCTAAAGGAATCATACTGTGAATTTCCTGACATTTCATTTATTTAATGTCATTCAGTTAGTGTAGCAAAATTTGCTCTTATTAATTTGTTATTTTTCATATATATATTTAGTTTTATGGTATCTATCCATGGGCCATTTGAATATTAAATTAAAATATGTTTATTTGCTTTAACAATTTTAGGTGTCTTAAGCTAGTAATCACCATCTCCTTTTAAGCTAGATCAGCCTGTGTTAGGAGATACTAGATCAGCCTGTGTTATTTGAAGCCTGACAATAATAAGTAAACAAATAAAAATGAAGACAAGAAAACTAATACTACTAAGTAAAGGCTATTTTTATCCCGATATTCCCACGGGAACGCGCGTTTCCCATATACAATATAAATATCATCAAATTGTTATACAATGTTTTTTAACAAAGGTTATGTTTATGTATTAAGTCTTATAACACAGGATATAAATAATAGATTAGTTTGCAGCGTGTGCCATCCTTTTGAGCCAACGACAAAAGCGGTATAAACTTTTCCGCTTACACGATTTTTTACCACGTTCACTGCATCATGAGGACTATTAAGCCATATGCGTGTGTTTTCGCTGTTGCAGCAGTTAAAATCGCGTTGTTTCCCTCTGTGCGGGGGACGACTATTTTAACATTTCTAAGAGTATGACAGAGACAATTATATAAAATTGTTTCTCTTATGAAGTCTAGCCCAACAGTGTAGTTAATAACATATGAGTTTTAATAGGCCGCACAGAATAGAAATTAATCACGCACGCACAAATCTGCCTCATAACCGCACGGAGTGAAGCGCGCCTGGCGTCGGCGCTGCGCACCCTAGCTTAGTGATGTAACAACCAAATTTAATATTCTTTTAGAGCTACTGAGATGGTTAAATAACAGTATTTCCAAGGAGAGAGATGACACATAAACCTCACGTACATTGTTTACGACTTTTGTTACGTCACGTACACTGTTATTCCCATGAAAGTAACATAATCTAGTAAACATAACACAAGTTCTTAATGAAACTTAACGTGGGCTAGATAATTGGTGTGTTTGTATGCAATTATTTATTTTATTTATTTATTATCATCCCCAAATTTCTTGTCGTGCGATAAGAAAATACAAAAACCTCAATATATATTTATGCCTGCACTTAGGATGACACAAAATAAGCAGTTAAGTAAATGGTTCAGAAAATGTATACGCCATTTTAATACTTTTATAACCTCAAAACCTAGCGCTATCGGTCCGATACCCATGTATTAGGAAGTTGCAACTTGGATACGTTTAGTTAGGCTGTTGTAGGAAATCTTTGGGCACATCGCTTGACCGTATCGCTCCCGTGTGAACGAAGGCTTAGACAGGATTTTTGCCATGTTTGTATTTGTTCTCGAGTCCCCGATATTTCAGCGCAGTTGCATACGCCATCTAATATCGGACACTCGAAAACAAATGCAAACTTGGTAAATTTTCCTAATAATGACTGTAGCTTGATTCCGAGAACGGATAGAAGTATAATAAACTTTACGATTAAATTATAATGACAAAATTTACAAGCGCCTGTTGAAAAATATCATAGTTCATTTCCGATGCGCGGAAGGACACCCCTGGGTTTTTAGTGGTCACACCACATAACTACCCCGTCTACCCCAGACGGGGGGTATCCGAAGGGATTTCCCCAGGGCAAAAAAACCACACAGCTGCGAAACCTTGGTATATCTATTTTTAATGTTTATTTACACACTGTTTGACATTAATTCAACTGTTCACCACAAAATCCTCATTTGGAGCGAATACAAATTTCAACTATAAATTACGTATACTTACGAGCAAAAAAGAAAACACAAATCTACCCGCTTTGATAAAGATGGTAGTCATGGTCATAAGTACTCAAAAGATGGTAGCCATGGTCATAAGTACTCAAAAGATTGTAAACACTTAAAGCAAGGCAATAAGCTACTTCTTTATGCTTTAAAGTTGATAAATCAGCTCAGATTATTAAATAGAGGCGCTTACTTTTTTTGACTAGTGTAAAGGTATAATGTAATATTATTCTATAGCGACTGTGACAACTAGAGACCTGTCAATTACGTTATAAATAAATAACTTTTTTTTCATTAAAAGGCCGTGGTGGTAAGTTATTTTTTTTATTTAAGTACAGCATTAATAAATAAAAAATAATAAATATTAGAAATAATAAGTCCCTAACTCGCCTACACTAAAAATCGAGCTATTAAGTATTATGTCATCTAGGTGACAGAAACAGCGAACGAACGAAACACGACAGTATTTCACAAGACAAGATTTCCTGAATTTTTTTCCGTGCTTGCCCTAAAGCTCTTCTAGATTATGAATTTTAAATAGAAAAATATTAAAAAAAAAATGAACTCGGCCACAAGTGAATTCTCTGATGCGAGAACCCCCGACCTTTAGAAATCCGGTCCAATGCTCTAACCACTGAGCTACCCGAGACTTGTGGCCGAGTTGATTTTTCCAATATTATTCTATTTAAAATATATCATAAGCTCTTGTAGAGTATTTAATGTGGTTAGTTTTGGTGAGATAAAGGTTCACTTGTTGTTATTTACAACTTAGTAAGAGTATTAGAAATAACAAATGACTAATAATTTTAAAGATTTCAACTATTTATCGTGGATATTACTTAGGAGCTAATATGTACTAAAAGAAACTTAAAGGTTGGCCGAAGCATGGAAATTATATCCAGGTGGAAATTTGCAGATGGCACTAATCGTAGCTGCTTATGTTGTGCTACACAAACAATGACCCACCTCAAATCGTGCCCTGCTTGTCCTAAAACCTGCTCGCAAGCCAGAAGGAACTAATATATCCCCTCGTTTGATTTAGCTTGGAGCAAGAGACTCTGAAGATATTGACTCAGTAAGTACTTTTCAACCATTTAGTATAATTATTCACCATTAACTATTCACTATTCACATTGCCCAATTAAGCCCAACTAAACAAATTCGAGTGTAGTGTTCCCAACGTGAACTGAAGTGGGTACAACATGGAAATTTGACATGATTTCGATCTTATCCATGTTCATCCTAAGACCCACCCTTTGCGAAGCACTACGGAGATCTTCGAGCAATGTGTTCAGCTCCTCAAAGGTCTCAGCCATAAGGACTATATCATCGGAAAAACGAAGGTGTGTCAGATACTGGCCATTAATGTTGATGCCGATCCTTTTTCTGTTCAAGAGCTTAAATAGTCCACTTGGCACCTCTTGAGAGACTGCAGCGCCGCCCAGGTCTCTATGGAATCGAAGGCTTTCAAAGTCAAAGTCAAAATATTTTTATTCAAATAGACTTATAGATAAGTGCTTTCGAATCGTCCAATTTTTTTTCCTACCAGTCATTCAGGACATCTTCTAACTGACAAGAAGAACGACCGCAAGAAACTTATCAGCTTTAACAGAACAAAGGCAATTCAACCACATTTTGCGAAACTTTATTAAATAAGGCTATGCCTTTCCCCAGAAACGAGCGTCTACTTTTTCGAGTCGAAATCTTGGAACGTATCTTATTTCTAGTATTAAAATTATGAACATCGCTATACTTAATGAATAAATCATGATGTTTCCTTACATATACTATATTATCATAGATGTATTGCACCGCCAAAGTTAGACAATTAATTTCTTTAAACAAATCTTTTAAATAATCTCTTCGACGTAGATTGTATATGGCTCTCACAGCTCTTTTTTGAAGTAGAAACACGTTATCTACATTGGCTGCCGAGTCCCACAGTAACAGGCCATAGGTCATTACACTATGGAAGTAACAAAAGTAAACTAGTCTTACGTACATCTTATGTTTTGGCGCGCACTGTTCATTGAAATAAAACAACTTTTACGGATATCAAACGCGCTATATTTTATATGGGGAAAATCAAAAAACCCCTAAAAAACCAAAAAATACGGACAATTACAACTTAGTTCGTGGAAATATAGCGCGTTTGATATCCGTAAAAGTTGTTTTATTTCAATAAACTAGTCTTGCCGTTTCAATATCAGTCAAGTCTTATTTTTTTTTACTGCGAAAGCCGCAGAACTGAGTCTACTCGACAAGGTTTCAATATGTGGATCCCATTGCAGTTTTTATTCTAATGTAATGCCAAGAATTTTTGTACTCTCAAGTAACTAGACTACATCCGCATTCTAGTTGATGTGCATATCAACTTGCCTTACATTAGGTAAAGAGAATTTAACAAACTAGAGTCTAGTTACTAGTTTCTCATAGTTCACAAACGCCAAGCAAAGTGGCAGATTATACTCCTCGGTCTTCTGTATAACCTGCCGCAGCGTATGGATGTGGTCTATGTGCTATCACCTTTGGAAGTCGTCGGACCTGTGAGCCAACCGCCTCTGTGGTCTAGTAGTACAACCACCGGTATCATACCCGGGGGTCCCGGGTTCGATTCCCAGCGGGGGTACATATTGTATTCGGTTTGGTTGGTGGTAGGACTTGTTGTAAGTCCGCCTGGCTAGCTACCACCATCTTATCTAAGTCTGACGCCATAACAACAATGTTTTCAGCATTGTTGTGTTCCGGCAGTTAAAGATAAGATAGCCAGCTCCTCCATGATTGAGGATTCCGGGAAAGGCTCGCTTCCATCTTCAGCCTTATCAATACTTAACAGCAGGTATGATGAAGGCTAAGAGTCTCCCCGTCGTTCATAAAAAAATAAAATAAAAAAAAAGAGCTAGACGATTCGTTATGACTCTCGAAGACAACTTATAGACATGTCTTAGAAATGAGATGGGTCTGAAGTTCTTCTAATCTTCCTTTTTGAATAACAAATCACCTCACTTATATTCCAAGCCCTCGGTGTTTTGCCCACGACGATGACGGAATTGAAAGCTTCTGGAGGACTTTGAGTATCAGCTTACCGCCCGCTCTCAGAAGTTCTGTACTGATCCCATCATCGCCCGCCGCCGCCTTGTTGTTTTGAGCTGTTTGAGAGCCACACCAATTTCGTACAGGATGAAGTCCGGGAAATCTTCGGTGAAGAGTCGGGTAAGGCTGGCTCTTTGGTCTTTAGCCTTGCTTTCAACAGGTGTCTGCGTGGAATATAACTGTCCATAGAAACTCTCGATCTCCCTCAGGATTTTAGGTTTCGTAGAAATGATGCGACCGTCGTCAGTTTCCAGCTTCATCATCATCTTATAAGCAGATCTCTCGCGAACACTTTGGAGCCTTTATTCAGCTCGATAGCCTCTTTAATACGATACGTATTAAAGGCGAAGGTCGCTTGTCAAAGAAATAAAGATCTGCCTATTTAGCTGCCGATAACGATGAGCATCCGCTGTGTTTTGAAGTGTGGTAATTAAATAAAGCACTGAAATATCAAACTAAACCTTTTATTAGGTATAAACGTATTTTACAATAAAATATATGCGAACAGTATGGCGGACACGAAACAAGAGAGAGAGGCAATAGAGATGTGCGGGGACTAGTGCTGTGACATAACGGATGAACGGTGCATGTCTATGAGGCGCTACTGTTTGCGTTTACTCCAACACCCTCCCTTGAACGCAAACCCATTGCAGCGGCGAAAACATTCAGCTTGGAGCGTGAGAGTCCCTTAGTCAGTACATCGGCGACCATCTCTCCAGTGGATACATACTCCATGCGTATTTGCCCAGCTGCAATTTTCTCTTTCACAAAATGGTATCTGACATCTATGTGTTTGCTGCGAGCTTGATAGCCATCAGAACCTGAAATGCTAATAGTACTTTGGTTATCACAGTACATAGTTAAAGTCACACCTGTGGTATTTTGACAGAGGTCCTTTTCAAACTGTTGAAGCCAGAGTGCTTCTTGCACAGCAGAAGCCAAGGACATGTATTCAGCCTCTGTGCTAGAAAGAGCGACTGTTGTCTGCTTCTTTGAATTCCAACTTATACATGCACCCTGAAACATGAATAAATATCCAGTGCAGGATCTTCTGTCTATTGCGTCACTAGCCCAATCGGCATCACAGTAGCCAAACATGTGATTGTCATTAGTTTTATAAGTTAGTTTCATGTCGATTGTTCCTTTAAGATAGCGAAATATTCTTTTTACAGCAATCCAATGTTGCATTGTATGACAATTATTAAATCTGCTTACAGAGTTCACAGCATATGTTATGTCTGGACGTGTACCTTGTGACAAGTACAGAAGGCACCCAACAGCTTCTTGATAGGGAATATTTTGTAAAATCTCATTTTCATTTTCTGCCTTAATCAATTGTGTTCCAGCTTCAAATGGTGTTGGTACAGATTTGCAGTCAGACATTTTAAATCGCTCTAAAATTTTCTCTATATAAAGCAATTGATCTAAAGCAATCTCACTTAAGTCTTTACTTTGTGAAATTTTCAGTCCAATACATTGCCGAGTTTTGCCAAGATCCTTCATTTTAAATTTCTCTTGCAGTTTTTCTTTTACAGATAATACAGATTTTTCATTGTTGAAAAAATAAAGTAAATCGTCTACGTACACTTCTGTTAAATTCTCATCATCTTGTTGTACATATTGTTGCGAGTTTTGTCGACGGGGTCTCAAGTGCATATGACACCCACTTTCTGGTGAACTAAAGCTGTCTGAAGGTATGTAACTCTCATCATTAGGATCTTCATATGTACTTGAATCATGATCAGTATATCTTGTTTCATTATTTATTTCTTCATTGTTGTAATCATTTTCTGGTTCTTCTTCAAAATGTATGCTGTTTGACTCATTACAACAATTCTTCTCATTTGTTTGTGACTGATGAGGTAAGTGTTTATTTTCATGAATATTTTCAGTCATTCTTAGTTTCACAAACATTGACATTAATACTTTCTTCTAAAAATACTGCGTCTCTGCTCATCAAGACATTTTTACTATTCTGATCAATAAATCGATAACCTTTGGTGCAGTCACTATAGCCAATAAATATTAACTCACGTGATTTGGGATCTAATTTATGTCTTCTTTCTTTTGGAATGTGAACCATTGCACGGCATCCAAATATTTTCAAGTGGCTAAGATCAGGCTTGCATCCAGTCCATCTTTCTTCAGGAGTAACATGTGGTAGTGATCGAGTCGGTGATCGATTAATGATGTATGCGGCAGTTGCTATGGCTTCTGCCCAGTACTCCTTCTTGCTCCTCCAATAGACAGGTTCTCCATCGGTCCACACACGTCACTGTGTATGAGCTCTAATAATTTTGATGCTCGGGAACCTTCATGCTTGAATGGCTGTCTGGTCTGCTTTGCTTGCAGACATGGGATGCATGTTACTTGTTTACTTTGTTGAGACATTTTCACACCCACTGTGCAATCTGTAATCTTACCCAAATCACTGAAGTTCAGATGGCCAAGTCGTTGATGCCATACAAATTTATCTTGAGTGACAACAGACATTGCAACTTCACTGTTGCACGTCAATAATTTATATGTATTGTTCACCAGTTGTGCATTGGCAACTATATTTCCATGCTTGTTCAATACTGCACATCCATTATCATTAAACTCAACTCGGTTTCCTTTTGATATTATTTTGCTAACTGACAGTAAGTTCGTTGACAAATCAGGAACATATAAAACATTATTTACTTGTATACATTCAATGTTCCCAGTACTTTCATTTTTAACTTTAATAGTTACCGTGCCACAGCTCTGTACTTGAAATACCTTATTATTAGCAATCCTGATGTTATTAACAGGCGGTGCTTGCACATTCTCAAGCCAGTTACCGTGCATTGTCATATGAGCTGAAGCTCCCGAATCCACATACCAGCTTGTGCTGTCATTCAGCAACGATGCAGAGAAAGCTGCGGCAAAACTATTCTTTGTATCTTCTTTTTTCTTGTTTTTAAACCAGCAATGTTTACTTACATGACCATGTTTGTTACAATTAAAACATCGGGGTCCCTTCGGTTTTACAGAGTGGCTTGTTTGATTTTTGGTGAACTGAGAATTTTTGTATTTACTGGAATTTGAATAAAAGGCGGTAGTGGTATCTGATTTTACTTCCTGCAGTAGTTTAGTTTTGATCAGATCGGCACTAATCTTTATCCCGGAACTCTCTATTCCCATAATCATAGGTTTGTATTCATCGGGTAGCCCAGCCAACATCAATGTGCCGAGCCACTCATCATCCACTTTAAAACTTATTGCTCTTAATTTGTGTGCTGCCGACATAATTTTATTAATATAATCTTCAACATTTATACTTGAACTGAGGTTAGTATTTATAAGATCTTTCAGGAGCCCAACTTTACGGAGCAGGCCCGAATCTTCAAATGCTTTAGATAATTGTTCCCATACCATACACGCAGATGTGGCGTCTTGAACATGCACATATAGCTGTGGGTCTATTGAAAGTATAATCTTGGACTTAGCTTTAATGTCTTTTTTCGGGTCTACGGAGTCCGCGGAGACTATACATTCCCACAACTCTTCGTGTTGAAGATAAGCTTGCATCGCAAATTTCCATGTCGAAAAGTTATCTCTTCCAATTAATTTTTGTATCGACAATGTATTTGATGCCATGTTCGGCCGGGAGAGTCGTTTTTATCGGAATAAATTTGAAAAATCTGAAAGAAAAAATTTTTCACTTCGCGTTTTGACGTTTAAATTTTTTACTAAAATTGACTATTTTTTCGAAAAATATTACAGGATGGGACGGCCCATAACCTGTGGTAATTAAATAAAGCACTGAAATATCAAACTAAACCTTTTATTAGGTATAAACGTATTTTACAATAAAATATATGCGAACAGTATGGCGGACACGAAACAAGAGAGAGAGGCAATAGAGATGTGCGGGGACTAGTGCTGTGACATAACGGATGAACGGTGCATGTCTATGAGGCGCTACTGTTTGCGTTTACTCCAACATGAAGTCTCATTTCAGGTCTCTGATCCATGGGTAGGTGTGTTTAGTCGGAAAGTTTCTTTAATTTGGGACGGTGGCTCTTAAAGTACTTGGAGCCTACCGTACGGACAGTATCCGCCACCGTGTTGTGTAAATCGTCCACATCGATGCTGTTCTCAAGGGCTACGAAGCGGTTTTGGATATGGGCCGGTAATGGTCGGAGCGTAGACTTTATCAGCCGCGATCTTTCCAGCTTCATGTTGATATTCAACGTGCCACGCACCATTCGGTCCCCGTCTTGACGGTGTTGATCACAGTGACATCGACATGATAAAATCTATGTCATTTTTTACTTTACCGTCTAGACTGATCCAGGTCCACTTTCGGCTTTCTGGCTTTTTGATGAAAGAGTTTATTATGAAGGGGTTCTCCTTCTCCATAAAGTCGCCCAGCATCTGGCCTCTCTCGTTCCGTTACCCAACTCCAAATTGGCCCACTCTCAACTCATCACCGCAACGTTTTCCCAACTTAGCATTAAAGTCACTCATCACAACGGGTTTTGTGGCTATGCATGGCTCTACAAATGTCCTCATACATAGCCTCCACTTCGTCATCTTGGTGTGTCGAGGTCGGAGCGTAGACCTGTATAACATTCAGCGAATACCGTTTGGATATTCTGAGTATCAGGTACGCTACCCTGGTCGACACACTTCCGATGGAAATCACGTTGTTGACAAGGGACCTGTGGGATGAAACCAACACCATCTATGGAACTATTGGTCGCCCTTCCGGTAGTATAGCAGGTTACCGGAATAAAGAATTATCGAGTCCTATCCCTCTCTACGGACTTCAGACAACCCTATGAAGTCCCAGTGTAACCTGCTAATGCTTTCTTCCAGCTCTGTTAACTTCGTATCAGTTTGCAATGTGAGCCTGTTGTACGATGCCAGGTGCAGTGTCCGTTGTGTGTGACTGCCTAACGTAGCCCAGGGATTCTAAGCACCCCCTGCCCTGCCGGTACCGTGGCAGCTGTCTATAGCAGGGCTGCCGGGAATTGAGGGGCTGATTTTTATTGGGTCCTTTCATAAGTGGGAGGGGGGGGTTGCCATAATCGCCACGCTTGGCAGGCGGGTTCGCGATCGCAGTACGGTCAAGTTTTGTAGGAGACGCTGCTGCCCTTCTCCTGGAGGCTAAGTACTATAACGGGGGCGGCTCTTATTGAATTAAAACTATGTTGAACTCGGTAGTTTTTATAGTCAGTAATTATATTAGTATTTTTACGATTTTATCAATAATTTATTTGATAAGGCGACCGTCCATATCTACGCACAACGAGCCTAACTTTCTTAATTTTATTTTTAACAAAACCAGCCAGCAACGCAGATGTAGCGGCCTCCTTGTAGTGCGGAGACATAATATACTATCTCCACAGTACCTTAGTCGACTTTTACGACACCCACGGGATGAGAGGGGATAGTGCTATTCTAAGCCGACACTACACAGCCGCTCCTTCGAGTTATGTCGTTTTTTTTTTATTACAATACAATATTCGAAATTCAATACAACAAGTTCACTTTACTTTAGTGCTCCTGCCTTCTTATGTGACCCTTAGAAACTACCAGTAATTTTAATTCCTGTCCAAACGTTGCTGCTGCCCTCTTAGAGTCATATGTTGATAATTGTTATAAAGTTTTCAATTTTAAGCATATTAATAGTGAAGACATTTTAAAAGCTTTCAAGTCTATAAATATTAAAAAGACTCATGATTTATGGGGCATATCAACCAGCGTTATAAAATCTATAATTGAAATAATAGCTCCATATTTAGCTTTCATTTTTAATCAATGCATAGATAAAGGTACTTTTCCCGATTTAATGAAATATAGTAAGCTTATTCCTCTTTTTAAATCGGGTGACAAAAGTGACCCCACAAATTTTAGGCCGATATCAGTCTTACCGGCACTTAGTAATTATTAGACTATTTAACAGTAAATCAAATCCTTCATAATAATCAGTTCGGCTTTTCTAAAGGTAAATATACTACCGATGCTGGAATAGCACTCCTCAAACATATTTTTGAGGCTTGGGAGGGCAAGCAAGACGTAATTGGTATATTTTGTGACCTGTCTAAAGCTTTCGATTGCGTTGATCACGTTACACTTTTAAAGAAGCTAGAACATTATGGTGTCTCAAAAAAATCAGTTAACATTTTGCAGTCATACTTGCACAATAGAAATCAAAAAGTAATTGTAAATAATACTGCTACTACTGGAGCCCCCATTATTATGGGCGTGTCCCAAGATTCAATATTGGGCCCTCTGCTGTTCTTAATATATATGAACGATCTCCCTAACTACGCGAGTAATTTATATAAGACAGTACTATTTGCAGATGATACATATTTAATTTTTAAAATTGATAGAGGAAACAATTGTTCTGACGAAGTAAATAGTGCTCTCTCTCAAGTCGCACACTGGTTCAACAGTAATAATTTGTCTCTTAACCCTACCAAAACGAAATTTGTTAAATTCACATTACCTAATGTAGGGCAGGTCGACATGCATATCAATTTGAATGGGGATGTAGTAGAGTTAGTTGAGAGTACTAAATTTCTTGGTATTACATTAGATTCAAAACTACAATGGGATCCATATATTGAAACCTTGTCGAGTAGACTTAGTTCTGCGGCTTTCGCAATAAGGAAAATAAGGCTCCTAACTGATATTGAAACGGCAAGACTAGTTTACTTTAGTTATTTTCATAGTGTAATGTCCTATGGCCTGTTGTTGTGAGGCTCAGCAGCCAATATAGAAAATGTTTTTACACTTTAAAAAAGAGCTGTGCGCGCCATTTACAGCCTTTGACAGAGAGATTCTCTTAAAAAATTGTTTAAAGAGATTAATATACTAACTTTGGCGGGACAATACATTTATGATAATATAGTATATGTAAGGAAACATCACGATTTATTTATTAAGCATAGCAATGTTCATAATGTTAATACTAGAAACAAGGATAAGCTTGCCGTTCCAAGATATCGGCTTGAAAAATGCAGTCGCTCGTTTTTGGGGAAAGGCATAGCCTGTTTTAATAAAGTTCCAAAACAAGTGATTGAGCTGCCTTTGCATAAATTTAAAATATATGTTAAAAAAACGCTCGTAAGCAAAGGTCGAAACCCTAAAAACTAATAGTCAAATACAAAAAAGTTCACTCTATAGTAGCAAAATCAAAACTATGCAACTGTCTCCTTTATACCCGTAATTTTGACCCCGCACGAGACAGACAGACTATTCATGACGACCATGCAGTGCAACGTCACGCGCGCTTATTCACGCACACTACGTGTTAATGCGTTGAACGTGCCAGCTTTAGTAAACCGATCTGTACTTCAATCAGACGTACAGTATAATCCTACTGAAGAAGTAATGAAATGAAAGCTGAATATCAAAAACATACCTTATTTCGATGGACATAATGACCTCAAAGGTACTACGATGAACGTATGTATTAACGCAAGCCTCAGCGATAACTACACTCCGAACCTCGCTAAAAGGTTTGTAACGATATTCTTACAAAGTAGATGATTATTTGAAAGACCAAAATGCATGGAAGTGATAGTAACATAAAACATGACTGTTGTAATTGTATAAAAGGAAAATATTCTAATAACTGAGTATAAGAAAATTTTCCTCTTATATTAAATATGTTTCAAGATTGTAGATTTGTGTTTGGCAACGACATGTTCCTTTGTAAATGTTGTTGCTTCTGGTAAAGCTGATAAGTTTCTTGCGGCCGTTCTTTTTATCAGTTAAAAGATGTCCTGAATGGCTGGTAGGAAAAAAAAAATTGACGATTCGAAAGCACTTATCTATAAGTCTATTTGAATAAAAAAAAAACTTTGACTTTGACTTTGACCCATAGTTAACGGCCATGTTTTACTACTGTATTTCATCATCATCACTGGCAACACACACTTTCGTCTTGATAGATAGATAGATAAGTTGGACACGAAGATTTTACGATTCTTCCCTCTACAAAATTCTATTTTGTAGAATTGCAAGTGTTGTTCATTTACATTACTTTTTTACTACAATGAATAAAATGCTTTATTTTAATTTTTAACATTATAACACGCATAAATTTTGCATTGTTTTTAGGCCAACCTAAATTTTGTAAGTACCATAAGTTTTTTTTTAATAATCTCAAGTAACATGTCTTATTTAATTTATTTCTAACCTAAATCACAATTATTCAGTTTTCCTATTTTAAATCATTTTATAAAAAAAATAAAACCTTGTATTTTTTTAGATTGGATACACCACCGTAAGTATATTACAACACGATCCAGCTAATCTTAACGAATAACAAACTACAATAGTGTGAACTACCTCTCTCATTTTGACACTCTCATTGAACCCCTCTGCGTGGACTACAGACATCACATAATCATGGGTGACTTCAACACGGCTCTTTCATGCTCCACAATCTCTTAAATTGTTGTTTAATATTATTGTCAATTCTGTAAACTTCTCCGTTCTACCTACTGAGCCCACGCATCACAATCGATCTTCTAAAGACTTGACTTAATAATAACTTCTCCTGATAATGTCCTGAGTCACAGTCAGCTCCACGCCCCGGGTTTCTCCAAGCGCTACCTTATCTTTCTGCAGTATCGTTTAAGACCTCCTAAGCCCAAACCCGCGACTGTCTGGATGCGAAACTTCTCTCTTCTCAATCTCGATCTGCTTAGAGAGGATGCCAGAAGGCTTGATTTTAACGTAATTGCAGAGTTATCGTCAGTTGATGATAAAGTCTCCCACCTTAATAAATTTATACTTTAACTGTTCGATACTCATGCTCCGTTAAAAGCAGTACGAGTGAAGCGGCCTCCCGCCGGTGAGGGCAGCCAAGCGCCAGTATTTCCTGGATAATATATCAAGTTGTTCTTCGGCTACTGCCTGGAAGTTTCTCCACTCTCTCGGTATTGACAAGTTCTCCTCCAATTCTATCCCCTGCCCTAGATGACTATAATAATCATTTTTCTTCCACCCCATCTCTTGACCCCGTCATCAAGTCCAATACCATTGCCACTCTGGCTTCTAAAGGCATATTGCTTTCTGAATCCTTCTTTTACTCTCCTGTGACGACGAAAGACGACGAGATAAGCAAAATTATATCCTCTCCAAAATCGAATGCAATTGGGTATGACGAAATCAACAGGAAAGTGGTTGCATGTGTCCTGGAAGTAATTCTACCTTTATAGTTCACATTATTAATCACTCTTTTCAAACCTTTAGGCCCATTTTCATCCGTCCTTTCCTCTCCAAAATCCTTGAAGCAGTTTGCCTACCAACAAGTCTCATCTTTGATCTACTCCAACTCCCTAATGTCCCCCTTCCAATTAGATACCAATTAGTACCACTAGAGGGGTAGTAGCAAAAGGATGTCCCCAAGGGGGTGTCCTCTCACCTCTTTTATGGAATATTGTGGTCAATGAGCTGATTAGCTGGCTCAACGACCGCAACTTCCTCACAGTAGGCTATGCAGACGACCTGACCATACTCATCAGCGGACGAGTTAAGAGTGTGATATGTGACCGAATGAGATCCGCAATGAAGGTCGTCGAACAGTGGTGCATCAAACACAATCTAACAGTGAACCCAACAAAGACGGAACTAATCCTGTTCACAAACAAACGGAGTCTAGGCAACCTTAAACTTCCTAAACTTTTCAATACCAGTCTGTCCCTTAGCAAGGAAGTCAAGTATCTAGGGGTGATACTAGACAACAAACTCCTCTGGAATAGACATCTCGAAGGAAAACTAAACAAAGCCACCATCATCTTTTGCCAATGTAAAAGACTGCTTGGCAAGAGCTGGGGGCTATCACCGAAAATAACGATGAGGCTGTATAAAACTGTTATACGTCCCATAATCACATACGGAGCCGTTGCCTGGTGGTCTAAAACAGAGCAACGCACCGTAATCAACAAGCTGCAGAAATTCCAAAGATTGGCATGCTCTGCGATAACCGGCTGCATGCGAACTACCCCCACAGTCGCCCTTGAAGTAGCCCTGGATCTAACACCCCTGGACCTGTTTATACAACAGGAAGCCTCCATGGCTGCTATAAGGCTTAAACACATGGGTCTGTGGTACAACCAAGAGGGTCCTCACTCCACATTGTGGAATAATCTAGTGAAACATGAGTCACTAATCGCTGCCCCATGCGACAGGATCCCTAAACAATACATTTTCGAAAAGAATTACCAAATACAGTTATTTGAAAGTGACCAAGACTACTCTGGCATACATGAAGTCCGAATGGGGATTACAAGAATACAAAATACAAGATGGGGATTGGCACTGGAGCCGGAGTATTCTCACAAGACCTAAATATCAAAACATCACTAGCACTAGGCCAACACAGTTCGATATTTCAATGCGAATGTGTTGCAATAGTAAACGCAGCTACCACGGCCCTATCTAGTGGTATGAAGGAACTGAACATCCGCATACTGACCGACAGTATGGCCGTCCTAACAGCACTGGAGGCCAACACGATCAACTCCAGTATTGTCTACGAATGCCACCGAGTATTGGATCGTTTAGCATCAAACAACATAGTGGATCACACGGGAACGATGCCGCCGATGAGCTGGCAAGAAGGGGATCCTCAACAACAGTGGCTGGACCCATACCCATTCTGCCACTCCCGTTCAGCCAACTGCGCTCATGGGTAAGACAGCGTACTCGTGCTGCACATAATAAGCGTTGGGTACATCAAACAAGCTGTAGACAGTCCAAGTTGGCGATGACTGCAGTCTCGCCGCGGTTGACCTGTAGACTGTTCAGCCTTAATCGTCCAGACCTCCGAATAGATGTAGGCACACTTACAGGTCACCTAACTTTAAACCGACAACTATTCATCATGAATGCGACAGACAGCCCCCTATGTAGGGGATGCCTGGACGAGAGGAAACAGCCGCCCACGTGATCCTGGAGTGCGTGGGTTTGGCCGCACAGAAGCCTGTGAACTTTCCTAGAAGCCTGTGAACGCCCCAGGAGGCTTCTGCGCTTCTGGTAGGAGCTGGGATGGCTTGACTAGCCATACCGATGCTATGTTCACGCATAACGGACCAAATGGGAGTCTAAATGCGGAGAAAACGGCCCATCACCAATACCAATACCAATACCCCCTTCCAATTATGTTTCTGCCCGGGACACAGCACAACTACTGCACTCATTAAGGTCACTAACGACATCAGAATGGGCACGGAGAACCAACTGGTTACCGTTATAGTCTTGATCGACTTCTCCAATACCTTTAATATGGTGGACCATGGCATTCTGCTTACTGTTCTGAAATCCCTAAACTTCTCGTCGCTGTCACTGGAGTGGTTCTCAAACTACCTTCGCGATCGCCGACAAGCAGTGCAAGTGGGGTCAGATGTATCACATTGGAATGATCTTTCTGCTGGCGTACCACAAGGTGGCATTCTATCTCCTCTCCTTTTCCCCTCTTTCATTAACGCCTTCGCTTGGCTGTTCCTATCATTTATGATGCCAGTTGAAGAAATTTATTCAGCCATTTATCATATAAACAGTTGTTTGAATTAGCATGTGGTCGACCAGTTTTGGAATTGCTGTGAATCCGTCTGAATGCCAGGCGATAATAGTTTGCGGGTCTAAGCAGATAGTTAAGATAAATGGCAGCTCTGTTCCGTCTATTGTTATGGATAACACTGCTATTCGTCGGAGCTCTAGTGTTATGAACCGTGGCCTCCATATCGATTCCATGCTGAGTTGGATTTGCTGGAGTTGCTGAGCTGAGTCGAACAGTTTTTCGTCCTTTCGCTTCCTGAACCGTTTTAGAAACTTTTTGCCCAATAAAACTAAAGTTACTCTCGTCACTTTACTTATTTTCCCACTCATTGATTATGCTGGTGGCTGTTATCCAGATCTAAATGAGGATTTTCTAAATAAGCTCGATGGGCTACTTAATAACTCTATTCATCTTACCGGTCGCAGCTTAATGGCTACTATCCGTTAGCGCAGACAGCTTAGGTTGCTCTGTACGCTGTACTCCGTCCTCAATGATCCTCATTCCCCTGATTATTTGAAATATTTTTTTCAGTATATCTGCGACTCTCATGACCGTCATCTTCGGTCTGCTGACTCACTCTCTCTCTGCATTCCCCTATTCTACTCTGGCTATATGTCTGAATCCTTCACTCTGCATGCCTCGCGTCTCTGGAAAAATATTTATTTTTTATGTTTTTTTTTTGCATTTTTCAATGCTAGTTTTATACTAATGATAAATTTTAAATAGAAAAATATTGGAAAAAAGAACAAGTCTGCCAGTTCCCTGAGTCCTATCTGAGAATTCACTTGTGGCCGAGTTTTTTTTTATCCAATATTTTTCTATTTAAAATTTATCTTATGTATGTATTTTGTATAGTTCTATTTATCTATATATCTAGTTGATCAAGATTTCTTTAAACCCTATATTTGTACCGCATTCGCTGTTATCTGTTTCCTAAAGCTTGACTGGCAGAGAATACTTTTAGTATTAAGTCCGCCTTTCGTACTTTACTTTGTTTACTTTGTACAATAAAGTTCAGTAAATAAATATATAAACACACTGATTTTTTGACAATAAAATTTATATTGAGTAACATGAAATCATAGTTTTTATATATTTTTGTTATTTAACATTATATTTTTAACAATTTAATGGTTTATACTCAATGCATTTATTTTACATTCACAGGCCTATGTGAGTCGTATTTACTATAGTATGTTGTAGTCATATTTTGTTTACATTGTAAACGGCTCAAGTGTCATTGAAGCACAGATAATTTATTATACTAAATCTCCCGGAATCTTTTACCACTGAGGAACTGGCTATCTTATCTCTAACTGCCGAAACACAACAATGCTGAAAAACATTGTTGCTATGACGTCAGACTTAGATAAGATGGCGGTACCACTTTTTTAATGTCACTCATTAATTGTTATTTATATATACCCTTTACACGATTATACCGGAATAGAAAATACTTCAAAATATTACTAATCCTCGAGGGGATTTAGGGGGCTACGGAATAATTGTTTTTTATGTTTTGTTAGGAAATGGATAAAAATGAAGAATTGGACACAGTAAGTTTTATTATTATTTATTTATTTGCTGGTTAAGGGGACGCCTCCCACGTTGGACTGGGAGTGAAAGCCAGTCAACAGACGGTTTATCCGAAAACAAATATAGGCTACTAGCTTACGCCCGCGATTTCACCCGCGTGGTTCCCGTTTCCGAGGGAAAATCGAGATAAAATATAACCGTCCTACCCCTGAACGACCGTAAGCTTCAATTGATGCGCGCGCTTACAGTGCGTCACCAACCGCAAGCATCTATTGATGCTCTGGGCCGCCTCACGACTCTCTTCCTTATAACTTCTGTCCTAAGACGTATTTTCGTATACGGTTTTCGATATACCACAGATAAAGTATACAGCTACAAATGGAGAACAAAAAACACGACAAAAAGTTTTTTTTTTTTTAACCAAATTTATATTTTTGTAATCGCGCGGGCGAAAATTCAAACGCATACTTATTGTTTTTTTTTATATGGAAACCTCTTTATGTTTTGCTATTGTTTGAAAGGTTTTATTATGTAGTTTCTAAAAATATACAGTTGTACAACGTTTTTTCTTCGTATCTAAAAATCACATTTGATTATAAACAGGCACATTAGTCTATAATTATAGCAATTATAATTATAGCAATATAATTATAGCAAAGGCACTTCCCAGAAATGTAACTCGAGTCCCTGTAACTATAAACATCTGGTCGTGAGAGCAAAACAAAGGCCTAAGTGCTTATCGCAGCAAAAAACGGGTCAAGTGGCGGACTTTGTCCCTTTTTTGGCGCGTTTCCGGTCGGTCATAGGTTTGAAGGACGGACAAACAAACACACTTTCGCATTTATAATATTTATCAGGATTAGGACATGCTGGCAACCTGTAACTATTGTTTGATGACGACATCAGACTCGGCCAATGCCAAATGCGCTATAAGAGTGATTTTCATACTTAATATTCTGAGATAAGTAATATATAGTTCATGTACTATATATTTCATATTATTTTCTCCTTAGGATTCCGCTGCTGATGTCAACTTTATAAACGACCCCAAGGTAACTGCAAATTCTCTACGTTAACGGGCAACAATTTAAATAAAACATTTCATTTCAAATTGTACATTTAGGGCTGGTTCCACCTCCGTCTGATAAGCTAGATAGCTTATCTGGCACTTATAACATAATACTTGCAACTGTCAAATTATTTGCCAGATAAGCTATCCGGAACTTATCTGTCGGGGGTGAAACCGCATATCAAACATCTAAAACCCTTCTTCCGCATACTTAAAATAAAATAATATTTCAGAACATAAAAGCAGTAAGTATAAAAAATAAACCATCTTCTATTTTTTGCGTACGTTCTACTTGTTAAAAGAAAAAAAAAAAAACAGACAAGTTGTAAACCACAAAATAATTATTGTTACTATGCCAACAATGGTACTCGTAGTCATGAATAAGGTGGTAATGAGAAAGCAACATTGTACATATTACAACTATAATTTATAATTTACAGATTTATTATAAACAATTATAATTTACAGAATTTGCATTTGTATGAATGAGTGATGTACTTAAAACTACTTAATAAAAAAAGGAACTAAATATTGTGCGTTACATTATAAATATATATATTATATATGTATATAATGCATGAACGTAGAAGCAATGAAAATGAAAGTAAATAAACTATGCGGAAAAATAATTAAAAACATGCAAATATAAGCCTTTTGCAGTCGTAGCGCGGTGACGGTGCATTTTACATTGTACTCCTTTTTCTCTCGTTTTGGTCGGCACCGTTCCAAAAGCTTTAATTTTTACTTTTTGAAGTCGGTTTTTATTTCATTATTTATTTATTTATTAAAAATATGACCAGTACTTGCTTGATTACAATAAATACGACAACTATAGTTTTATTTTTAGAAAACTATACTGAACCGATTTCAAAATAATAAAAAAATGGGATCAACTTAGAAGTAAACCTGGAGGCTTTTTATTTAAGGGCGCGCTGTAGGCCAAAAGCAAAAGTAATAACTGCAACGGCGAACTGCAAAGTAAATGCTGCCTTATTTCTATGAGAAATAAGGCAGCATTTACTATATAATTCTCCGGCCCCATGCGGCCGGTCCGGAATGAAGAAATGAAGGAAATTCTTTTTTTAAAGGATATTTAAAGGTTATTTACAAAAAATATATAACATAAGCCCTGCCTTATCTATAGTGTAATTATACTAAAAAGTTCCAAGCTTTATTTTAATGTATTACTTGAATACTAGCAGTTTATCGTGTTAATTATAGTGATTTGGAGGCAACTTCGCAATTTTTTTCTACCGAGAAAATTTTATGCAATCGTGTTTTTGAGTAACATAGTCACTAGTGTTAGTCCTGTAGTTTGCTGCATCTTAATTTGAAATTCAGTTTTTCATTAATATTGATATTACAGACGATCATGTAAAGCAATTTGATTTTCGTTGGCCTATAGCGGGCCTTTAATAAAAAATCACCCAACAACCGGTTTCGCGCTGTCATCAGTGTCACATTTTCATACTGAATGACAGCCAAAATAGCGACGAAACTTATAATGAACCGAGTTTTCGTTGAATAAATCAGCCCTCTGATGTAATAACATTTGAATCATTTTAATCGCTATAGCCGGTTTCAAACAACGTAATAGCGACGATAGTCATCTTCGTCGTTTTTAGAATGTTTTTTTGTATTATATTCTGTTGTCTTTTCAGATCACTCCTATTTATGTAAGTATCTTTCCGAATAAGGGTTTCACCACTGACACATAAGTTCTGGATACCGATGATTTGACATATTTTTAATAACCAAACTGTCAAGTAAGCTATTGAGAACATATCAGTCGATGGTGAAACCGGCCCTTAAAAAGTCGTTCAAGCGGAAATGGACGAATTTTTAGATTAATAAATACTCTAAGGAGTTTTCAATCACAAGCAAGGCTCAACGCAAAGAGTCCGAATTGCGCATGTTATAGAACCTGCGTCGTCACTGGCCGCATTCACGGTCACTTGCCTTTACAACATCGAAGAAAACATGTACTAAAGTACTACTATCACATTTTGCGCCAAATTGTACATTGAAATAGTTATTTTCACCTCACACGCTCGGAAAAGGAGGTTATTTTATTCAGATTCAGCGTAGAAAATCGCTTTTTGCGGCCTAGCGCGATAAAGTACTTTTATAATTTAATACCTAAAAATATGTCAAAATGCGTTCCGAATCGCACTATTATCTTTTTTGTTACATTTTACACTTATTTAACGTAGCTTTGAATTAATTATAACACTCCGTATTGGTTTTATTATATTATTTTAGTTCATTGAATCATAAAAACAATAACAATAAGATTAAACTATTTGTTATAAGAATTTTATATTAGGATGGGTGAGATTTCACAACCTATGACTGGATTTCGGAACGTGGCATAAACCTTTATTTTTAAATTTTCTTTGTCGTGTAACTCATGTCAATGTCAACATTTACCGAATCGTTTTCATTGTTATTTTTATGTAACAATATATTCCTACTTTAAATCACTTTGAATTAACTATAATACTCCCTTTTTTATTATTTTTGTTTTTTCTATCATTAAAACAACGAGAATAAGGTATATTTAGATTAAACTCTTTGTTTAAAGAATTTTTTACTGGAAGTTGAACGCGGAAACAACCATAAAATGTTCCTCGCTGTTGTGAGGTGAAAAATTGTGTGTTGCGCTCGGCAGAAAAGTTTTTAGCGTCTTGTACCTTTGAAATTCTCGCTTCGCTCAGGATTCAATCTTTGAACTCAATCCTAGAATCCTTCACTTTCGTGGTGAGTTACATCTATTGAAACCTGAGCAAGCGAAGGATTCTAGGTTTCACTACCAGGGAGTGCAAAGGTTGAATCCTGAGTAGAGCGAGGGTTTGAATTCATAGTTACGAGACGCTAAAAACTTTTCTGCCGAGTGCAACACACAAGTTTTCATCTGACAAGAGCGAAAAAATTTTTTTAGGTTGTTTCCGCGGTCAACTTCCGATAAAAAAAATGGTTGAAATCTAAATATACCTTATTCTTGTTGTTTTAATTATATGAAAACCTAAAATAATAAAAAGGGATGGGATGGAAAGGGAAATAACATAGTTATTGAAAGTTATTTTAATAGGAATAAATTGTTACCTATAATAACAATAAAAGTGATTCGATAAATGTTGACATTGACATGAGGTACAAGAGAAAGACAATTTAAAAATAAAGGTTTATGTCACGTTCCGAAATCCAATCACAGGTGTGAAATCTCACTCAGCCTAAATATTAAATTCTTCTAACAAACAGTTTAATCTTATTGATATTGTTTTTATGATTCAAGGAACTGAAATAAAGTATTAAAACCAAAACGGAGTATTATAATGAATTCAAAGTTATTTAAAATAAGAATAAAATATAACATAAAAAATCAATAATGCTATTCGGAACACATTATGACGTATTTTTCTTTCTATTGCGCATTTTCCACGCAGAAATTTGTTCTTTTCCGAGCGTGTGAGGTAAAAATAATATTTTAATTATTATAAACTACGTTTTTAACATTGCAAAAGAAGATTCCCGTAGAGTTACAGTATGTATGGCAACTTCGCAATTCTTCATGTTCCTGAAGACGCTTAAAATTAACAAGTAAGCGCGTTCCTGTTTTTATTACTTACTAGTGGCCGCCCGCAGTTTCACCCGCAAGTTTCCCGTCCAAATGTCAGTATGAAAATTGGATTTAGTCCACCAAACTTGAAGTAGTACCTACGTCTAAATTTCGTAGTAGTCTTTGTGTGAAAGAGGAAGAAACAAACAAACTGACAAACTTTGCATTTAAAATATTCTAGTAGGATTTGGCAAGGAGAATCACGAATTCAGGGCAGCGACCACGGTTTTTCACCGTCCAATAGTAGGCTATCGTTGTCGTCGTCTCAGCCACATGACACCCACTGCTGGGTATAGGCCTCCCACAAGGATCGGTCCTGCGCAGTCCGCATCCAGCTGCTTCCCGCGACCTTCACCAGATTGTCCGTCTACCTTGTCGGGGCCTACCCACGAAGCGTCGTCCTGTGCGCGGTCGCTATTCCAGAACCTTTCCGCCCCAACGGCCATCGGTTCTTCTCGCTATGTGTTCGCGAGAGACCTGTCTATTGGGCAAAGCCAGATGACGAGACTTAAAACTGACGACGGTCGTATCATTTCTACGAAACCTGAAATCCTGATGGAGATCGAGAGTTTCTATGGACAGTTATATTCCACGCATACACCTGTTGAAAGCAAGGCTAAATACCCTAGAGCCAAGCTTACCCGACACTTCACCGAAGATATCCCGGACGTCAGCCTGTACGAGATTGGTATGGCTCTCAAACAGCTCAAACACAACAAGGCGGCGAGTGATGACGGCATCACTACAGAACTTCTGAGAGCAGTAAGCCGAGTAGGCTATAGTTCCACATAATTTACATATTAATAAAAAATACATAAAAATATCAAAATTTGAAATAGAAGTACCTAATATAAATACATTCCTTTTAATTTTCGTTAATATTTTAAAATAATATCATTGTCCTTCATACAAAGAAATCTCCAACTCAGTACATCTCTCTTCCCTCCTGAAATATAAGGAAAACAGAAAGTGTTAGTAAAATAAATACGTATATTAAAATACGTAAATCTAACACAACGAGTAATAATTGGAAATAAAATTAAAATACGGACCCTTTCTGTTAGCGCAGTTTTGTTTATTGAGTTTATACGAAATTTTGATGATTAGTTTGTAACACAGAGGCGGCTAATTGCGAGGAACAATAGGAAAGAAAAAAAAATAAAGGCAAAACATGCAGCTTACCAATGTCCTGGATCGAAGCGGTTTTGGGAGCTCCCAATCAGCAAGATGACACTGTCGGACACTGCGATTTCGTAGGCACTATTATTTTGAGTTTTCAACGATATTTGGAACATAACATGAGAGTAAATTAATATTCGGTCGCACGCGCACAGCAGCAATCAGGACACTGGCGCGCGCCGGTTCCTTCTTTCGTTTCGCTGCATTTGCCGTTAAGGATGCGGAAATGGAACGAGAGGGCAATAGATAGGGTCATAACAAAGACAAGGACAGGAAGCATTTCGCCGCTCCGGGTCACGCTATCTATTAAATTAAATATGTAAGTATGTTATTATAATTTGGAAAATGAATTATTATTGCCTTTATTTGGCGTTAACACTTTCATTTAGGTACTAAAGAAGATGGATCAAAATTGCCCCACGTCCTATAACAAAGTGACGTATCTCAAAAAAATGATAAAAATTTATATAAAAATATGGCATACTTACTAACTTCATTTTTTTACACCAACATATAAAAAGGCAATGAAAGTTTAGTTCAGGGGCTGCTATGAAAACTCGTTTGTATGAGTATTTATAACCCAATTTTTTAAATTATTTTTTAGTTTGAAAGGGTATAATCCCAAAGTAGTCCCACTGTCATAAAATCAGGTCTCCGGTATCAAAAAAAGGTAAAATCTCTGAAATTTAACTATTAAATAAAAAAAAGAAAACTGACGCAATTGAAGTCGATGTCAAGTGATTGTTGGGTCTCTTTTTTTTATTCAAAAAGTTGTATTACATTTATTTAGTTCAATCATCGATCAACTGAGGATTATCTCCTTATTTATCTGATTATGAAAACGTGCGAATAAAGCTTGAGCTTGAATATTTGAATACTTGACTAAATATTATTATATAGAATTCAAATATTAGTTATTTAAAGGTCTTAATACACTACCTTGTGGAACTCCTGATTTTATACATTTAAAATTGGAGCTGTATGTCTGGACAGTATTACTCGCGTCTATCTGTGATATTTCCACACATTGGGTTCTATTTAATAGGTAAGATTTTAGCCAGCTTATGGCAAGTCATCTTATTCCATTATGATCGAGCTTATTAAGTAAGAGATCGTGAGAAACATGATCAAATGCTTTCGACATATCGAGTAGTAACGCAGTAGTATAGTATTTATTGTTGACACTTTGCTTGCATTACTATATTAATTAAGTCAAATGCTGCATGTGTTGTCGACTAATTTTTTTTGAAAGCCGTACTGATTAGGCTTAATTATATTATATTTATTAAAAAACTTGTGAGAATGACTAGATTTAAAGGACTGGGTAATATTTTTAAATAAAAATTTAAAATTAAAAAATATTACTTAACATAAAGATATCAAGGGCGAGCTGAAGGAGGGAGCTCTCGTCATCATCAAGGACGCTACGGCGCCCCCACTGCTGTGGCCTCTCGGTCGCATTCTTCGCGTTCTACCTGGGCAGGATGGCGTGGCTCGTGTTGCCGACATCAAAACGAGGAAGGGTGTAATCCGGAGGGCCTTCAACACCATCTGCCCGCTACCAACCAATGTTGAAGTTGATACTTCAAGGCGGGGAGTATGGTCATGCTATGATGACAACACCAGCCCGGGCGAACCCGGGGCATGAGGGCAGGAGGAAGGGTTCCGACGGCAGACGGCGCGGCGCGACGGTCGCCGAGCAACCACACAGCGTCCCACGTCACTCTCGCCTCACGACCGCTGTGTGACCTACGCGCGTACGCATCCTATTGTCGGGCTAAAATCTTGTATTTACCTACTTACATATACATTGTTATACAGTCCACTCATCTTTAATTTAACTATCGACACGACCCTTTACAGAGTTTTATACAAGGAGGTTGAAATAAGTAAGAGTATAAACTGCGAAATAAGGTCACGTGTATTATGTATGAAATGAATTAAATATAAAATAAAGAAAAATTGATAAAACTACAAACGTTGTTTAAAAATAGACACGTTACAGCCGTGCATAGGAGACCCATATTAGCAAACTTTCATCTTTAGACACGAGGTATGTTGGATGCGAAGATTTTACTAAGGCTGTGCTCCCTTTGTAGCCTTTTACGACACCCACGGGATAAGAGGGGGTAGTGCTATTCAAAGCACTGCATGGCACACGGTCACGGGATGGGTGATCAAAACTTTGTTATCTCGCGCTCTTCCGAGCTTCGGAAGGCACGTTAAACCGTTGGTCCCGGCTGCATTTGTAGTCGTTACAACCCACCAATCTGCAGCGAACCACCACGCGGTGGGTCATGCCATGACCCTCTTTATCCGTCCATTAGGAAGGCCATCGCCCCAGCAGTGTAATTGAAATGGCTGATGATAAAAATGTACTTTATAATAAAAAAAAACCCTTTTATTTTTAGGCAACAGATGATCAACATCGCATTCTGCTAGATTATGGCGTAAGTTGTTTTACTATCATAGTGTAGAGGCCCTAGTTGTGGGTGGTATGCGATACCACTCGGATCCGCGTGGATATCCAGAAAATAATATTGTGGCACCGGATGAAATATTTATATTTTCCAAGCACTTGGCAGTGGATGTGTTAACGCTTTGTGAGTATAATAAAGGTTCAATCACACCAATTACATATCACAAGGTAAGTTTCCTAAGAACTTGTGTAATGGATAAGTAGGTACTAGATAACGGATAAAACATCGTGGACGTAGAGCGAAAAGTCACTAAGTCGGTCAAAACGTTTTTTGTTTGAAGGTTTGAAGTTTTGTAAAACAAAAAAAAATATAACTCAGTTTTGTTACCTATGAGATAATTTTAAATTTATGGTTTCATGACCTTAAGGCAATACTCGAAAAAAATATGCTGAAGCGAGATAGCAATGAGAAAACGAAGCGCACGGGAGCGAGACCGATTTTGCAGATTAGGCAAAAAAAACACAAAATCACTACGTATTAAAAAACTACAGCGATTTTAAAAAGTGCTTCTATACGATCCTAAATATTATTGGTGTCCACTTATTAAACCAATTTCCAATAGTGTAAGTAACCCCATTTAAGAATAATCTAGAATTTTCGTATTTTTTAGACGTCTTTTCGAAAAGTAAAAGTGTCGAGGCAAAATCATAAAATCGTGTTTTTGAAACTATACGAATCGAGATAAAGGTATTAAGAATTTTAAATGTTATTACCAGATTTGTAACAACTGTAAACGTGCTATAGTTTTATATCAAAAAGTCCATACTTTTTCCGAGTAGCGCCTTAAAAAATAGATAAGCGCATATTACTTTTACTGATTTACGTATAATTATTGAGATAAGTAATTAAAAAGAACAATCTTAGTTATTTTTGCCCCTCAAATCGTGTAGCAACATTTACTATCAATGAGTTTTAGTATTGAGTTAGTGACTTTTTACCTTTGGTCTAGACAATTTTTAAAATAGTAAATTAAGTTAACTATTGTATGACTGATGTTAGGAAATTCATAGAGTTTTAACGTTTACATATTTTTTTATTTAACATTAACTAATTAAATAATCAAGGCATAAAAAAGAGAATTAAATGCGTTATCTTAATTCTAATGTTCACATATCAATGAAAACACAATGTCTCCATGCCATGACGATCTGTCATATCGTCGGACCACCTTGTTAGGGCCTGCCCACGAAGCGTCATCCAGTGCACGGTTACCATTCCAGAACCTTTCAAACGACCATCGGTACTTCTATGACCAATATGGCGTTCCCTTTTCATAATTTAAAGAAAGGAATACTTATATAATACATATCTTTTTTTTATAAACACACCCAGCAATCAAGTAGATACGTCAGATACGGCACTTATACTTACAAATATTTGTTTTGTTTGGGACTCGAACTCAGGACCTCTGCACCAAACGCTCGTCAAAAGTAATAAATGAAATTGACTACAACTGGATTCTATAGTGGCAACAACCGGGTATACTCTATTAATACATCTTGGTAATTTAGTATTTGTATTGATAAAGATTTCTTTTTACTTTTACCGATTATTTTAGCTGATTGAAACTGTGAGTGTTAATTATATTTATTTTAATTCCATAGTTTTCTTATTATGTATATATTTTTTTTTTATATTTCAAAATATTTTTTTTTCCTAAAAACATCTCCCATAGTTGGGAGTGGTACTTTTTTAATAAATAAATTTCATAATTGTTATTTTTCTGCTTAGACTGAAATCACAGAAAGGGAGACACTGAGCAGTAAGCCAGTAAGTTTTTTTATTATACTTAGTAGTAATAATAGCCAGTTGTTGTTTATTATTATGTTGGTATCACAATCGATAATCGTTCAATGCCAACTGAGAATTCATTATTTTATGAACACCGAGGATACGCTTAGTCCTAATCTTACCTGATGTTATGTAATGATTAGGCTGAAGGTGGAATTGCGCCTCTCCCGGAATCCTCAATCACCGAGGAAGTGGCTATCTTATCTCTAACTGCCGGAACACAACAATGCTGTAAGCATTGTTCTTATGGCGTCAGGCTTAGACAAGATGGTGGTAGCTAGCCAGGCGGACTTACAACAAGTCCCACCATGAATCAAACTGTAGACAATTTGTACACTCCACTGGGGATTGAACTCGGGACCACTCGGTCTCATACCGGCGGTTACCCACTAGACCATAGAGGTGGTTAAACCTTCTTATCTTTTACCTCTTTCTTTAATAACTTTAAGTTTTAGTTTATATTTGTTGAAGTTTTAGATGATAGAAACTTAATTGTTATTATAGTTGAGCAGAATAAAAACTTTTTTTTACAATACGCCTGCAGACTGAACTACAATGCGTAAGTAAAACATTGAACTCAAACTATATAAATGAAAGTCAATCTTTGTGTATGTTTGTCCTGTATAAGCGTTTCGACGCCATTGATAGATGATTGTGATGTAACTTTGGTAGGGTGTTCTGTGTGTTAGGGTTCATAGGCCAAAAAATCTATATATTTCTTTATATTTCAAGTCACATTACAACGCATTTCTGTACAGTAATAGAATACGTCGAGACCTTTTTAAAAAAAAATGTCTGTATGTCTGTCTGTACACGCTTATCTCGGAAACTACTAAACGTATTTAAACAAAACTTTTTGTAACATGTAGCCACTAAGTCTGACCGTAATTAGGCTACAATTTATTTTGAAACATGGAAAACCGATGCAGAAATCTAAGCGACCAGCTAAACCATAAGAGATATCGAAACCTTAGCAATAGTTGTTTAGGTTGATGGCCATTTTCTGTTGACATGTAAAAATCAGAGGTACTTATTGGACATTTTATTTTTAACCGACTTCAAAACAGGAGGAGGTTCTCAATTCGACGGAATCTTTTTTTTTATTTTTTATGTTACTCGATTACTCGAAGACGGCTGGACCGATTTGAGTAATTCTTTTTTTGTTCGAAAGGGTATACTTCCGATGTTGTCCCATTGTCAGCATGTCAGGATCTGATGATGGGATCCTGGAGAAATCCAGGGAACTCTTCAAATATTATAGGCACTAATATAGCGATTTCGGTGTTTTCTATAGAAACAGATGCATATGCTTCCGGAAAGCACCATTTGGTGAAGTGGAACTGATGATGAAGACTACAAATGGTCATCGGAACTATTAAATACTTTGCATTTCACGGCAGCGATACGATTACTTTAATATAGTTCATAAGCAATTTATACTCGACTCAATGCATGTGATGATCGACTTCATCACATGCATTGATGCTGATGATGAAGTATCGCGAGAACTCCTCAATAAGTAACGTCCCTGCACAGGGAAAAGCAACATTTTGTAAAAGGTGATGAGGAGTTGTAATAAGGTTATTAGCATAGGCCGACATAAACTAAAAAACCAAAAATAAACCTTTTGGAGTCGGTGCCAGCCAAGGCAAGAAAAATAAAATAGTAGGACCGCAAAGTAGAACGCCTTTACTTACTTTACCTTTGAAAAGGATTGTGATAGATTTTGAAATTAGACTATTAGGGTCAGATAGGAATCAAATTAAAAAAGAATGTCAATACATTTTTCCAAAGATCTATAAGTATGCTAATGTTTCAGTTAAGCATTCGACTGACCAATTAGCCTTAGTATTCCATTAATTAAATGAGAAATGATAACGAAACATATAGAAATTATTACATAAGTTGATTTATCAGATCTTTTTTCAACGTGTTCAATGAGCTCTTGAAAAGATCCATATTATGGAATTCTTTATTGTACATGCGAAGACAGCGTCGAAAATAACTATTGGAGGTATAGTTTTTCTTGGTTCGAGGTGGAACAAAGGCATTAATAGTGCGTGAGGAGCGTGCGAGAAATCGGGTTTTTGTTATGAAATTGACTTTTGATAAGAGTGCAGGGCACCTAATGAGATCATTTAACAATTTAAAAAGAAAGGCTATGTCAAACTGCTTACGACGATTTTCTAAAGTAAGAATTTTGTATTTATTTAAAGCTTCTTCGTATGTTAAACCTTGATTGTAATTTCTATAGTTAAATATTTTTATAAATTTCTTTTGCACATTTTCAATTCTTTCGATGTTGGTTTTATAGTGTGGATTCAAAACTACAGAGCCAAAGCCCAATACTGATCTTACAAAACTAAAGTAAATAATTTTTAATGTATGAGAATTTTTGAATGGTTTGGTTATTCTTTTTATGAACCCAAGGTTACGAAAAGCTTTTTGAATCATAGCATTGTAATGCAAGGTAAAGGATAATTCATTATCAACTATAATGCCCAAATCTCTCACGTGTTGAACTCTTTCAATAACTACATCATTTAATTTATAATCAAACAAAACGGATGAGGATTTTCGGGTGAATGTCTTTACATTTATCAATATTCAAGAATAGTTGGTTTTGAAGACAATATTTACAAAGGGAATCTAAATCTGCTTGTGTTTTGTGACAGTCCTCAGAATTACTTATAGCCTTAAAAATTTTAGTGTAGTCAGCGTTTTGAAGATAATTGCAACTCTGGAGGGCTTCATTTATGTCGTTAATATAAATGGAAAACAGAACTGGGCCAAGATGTGACCCCTGAGGAACTCCAGAAGGTATAGGAAGGAAGCTTGAACAATAGCCTTTTAAAGAAAAAGCCTGACTACGATTTCGAATATAAGAGCTTAGCCACCGTAGCAAATATCCATACACACCAAACTTCTCCAACTTCAACAATAACAAACTGTGATTTATTTTGTCGAAAGCCTTGGAGAAATCCGTGTATACCACATCCACATGAGTGTTTTGGTCCATTGCATTGAGCACAAAGTCAGTGAAGGCAACCATATTTGTGTCAACACTACGAGATTTTATAAAACCATGTTGCATTTCTGTTATGTGGTTTTTAATGACATACGATAATTGTGATGTGACAATATTTTCCAGTAATTTGCCAAAGATACATAGTTTTGAGATGGGACGGTATAATATTATAGAGTCTTTTTTATTAGTTTTCGGTATGGAAGTAATCAGTGCTCTCTTCCATAAATCAGGGAACACACCGGAGCTTAGTGATAATGAATAGATCATAAATATGGGTTGTATTAAGCTTTTAGCACATTTTGATATTAGTACAGGATGTATACCATCAGCTCCGGCGCCCTTATATACATCGACAGTTTTTAAACATTTAAGTACCTGCTCTCGTTCCAACTGAATCTGTTCAAGGAATATTAAAGGTGCGGTATTGCTATTTAGGTTAAAATCAGAATGGGAAGCATTAATAAAAACTGAATGAAAATATTCGTTGAATGCGTTACAGATCTCACCACCATTACTTAGTGTAGTGCCATTATAGGACATGTTTTGTGGCAGTTACCTGTTTGATTTTTTGATTTGAATGACCAAAAGAATCGAGGGTTCTCTCTAATCCTATCTTCTGCGAAAGTTATGTAATTGTTGTAAGTTTCTGATTCCAACTTTCGTAATCGAGTTCGTAGTAAGGAAAAAGTATGATAGTCACTTGCGCTTCCATATGTTTTCCATTTTCTATGGTATTTACGTTTTTCATTACTTAATTTCACTAAATTGCGAGAATACAGTGTGGATATTCTTGATTGTTAATTTTAGAGCTAACTGGCACAAATTTGTCGATCAAAGAATTTAAAATATTATAAAAAATCGATACCATAGCATTCACACTCATTCATTATTCACAAGTCGAAAAAGTATCTATCCAGTCAATAGAATCAAGTTTTTGTTTAATATCATTGAAGTTTGCTTTAAAAAACATTTTTCTTTTTGAATTATTATCCTTTAGGGGGATAGGTAACTTAACTGTTAGATTAATTTCCAAAGCCTTGTGATGCGAATCTTCTGGAACAAGTGGTAATTCGCTAGCAATAATTTTACACGATTCATTACAAAAAATTAGGTCTAATAATCGATTATTTTTATTGCTATTGTATTGATTAAGTAAGGCTAAGTTCATAAAGTCAGATGTCAAACAAATTAAGGAATCGTTAGTTGGTGTTAAACTCATTGAAGTGCCAAACCGCGCCCGATATATTGAAATCAGATATAATAACACTCTTTCACAAGCACGCACAGAGATGAATACACACATTCACACGTACACATACACGCACAAACATTCTCATTCAAACATACCTATGTAAAACCACACACACAATCGCACATCTGCACTATTGTTTATACATTTTTATGTATATGACATCCAGGTGTCAATAAACTAAAAGCGGTCTAGTTGAAAACCAGCGTCAGTGTAATACTGACACAATGCTGAACTAGGTCCCTTTTAGTGCAGCCGTGGGACAATTTATTCAATACTGTAACTTAAAATTAAGTTTTTTTTTTTTATGTTAAGTATCTTTTTTATTGTATTATGTTAATATCACTTGTATGTCCTTCGCCTGTACTAAATAAATGTTGTGATTATGATTATGATTAAATCTCCCAAAATCAAAAAAGTATCATTAGGGTACATATGAGAAATATCAGTGGTTTTATTATAAAATCAAGACAATAAAGTTTCATGTCGACTCCCGGGTGGTACATAGGTACATGCTATGTGTAAGAAATAAGACTCGTAACCACGACCGCTAAAGTTGTTGGTGCGGCTGCGCAGTGGAATGCTCACCCATAGCTCGTCCGCGGGCGGTGGCAAGCACCAGGCAGGTCGCGCTATAGGGCCCAGCTCGCGTCTGCCCCCCCCCCCCCCCCCACGGCTATAACTGTGCCCCCCCCCCCCCCCCCACGGAGACAACCGGTGAAGTTTACAGTCAATAGTTACACCCAGAAACACATTGATTTTTCATTGTTCTTAACAATTTCCATAGGTACTTTCTGAACATTCGGTCAACGGAGAGTACCCTATGAATTTTGTTTTTTTTTTATAATAACTGTGCAGGCATTTGACCACTATCGTGCTTAATAAACAGGGTGTGTGATTGAGAGTTTAGAAATCGATATTTTTTTGCGACATAAGCCTATCCTCCTATCTTTGTTTTACGTTAATTTACAAGTTTGATTTTTATACACCTTGAACAAACTGTTGACCTGAATATATGGTTTAAGTTTCAACTCGATACCTCCACGTGTTCCCGAGATAATCGAAAACGGACGGACGGACGGACAGACGGACAACAAAGTGATCCTTTAAGGGTTCCGTTTTTTATTTTGAGGTACGGAACGTCACGGTTATAGACATATATCTCCATAGAACACAAAACATTCGCGGTTTTTAAAACGCGCCGCGGCGAGGAGGATTCGCAGATTGGGTTGTGGAATTAATTCCGCGCGGTTTTTTTGCCACAGTGCGTGCAGCGACATACATTTCCTTATGTCACAGAATTTTGCGGTTCAAACCGCGCGGATAAAATCCGCAGTGCGGGCAGTCTCTAACTTGCTGGTGTGTTGAAAGCTTCAGCTCTGTAAGCCTGCATGTAAATTGATAAATAAATAAATCTTGGCATTTCTTGACACTCGCGCGGCGAGATAAAAGATGCGCGGTAACTATCAAAAACCAGTCACTGCATCTTCTGTCGCGCCGCACATTGGCCAAGATGTTTGCCAGCCCCATACGCAGAGTACATTTAGTATTCTGTGGCAGAGTGCAGATTTGGAATAGGGCTCTTAAGACATTAGGCATGCAATGTAACTTGACAGGCTCGTGTTAATTACCTTGATCTACTAAAGTCTTCAACATTCATGCTGTTATTTTTTTTCAGTGTGATATGGTACCAGTTGTAAGTTTTAAAAAAGTGCTTAATATTTTTTTTTTAATCAGATGTGATCAAATTAAAGTATTCTTTTATCTTCTTAGCGTGTCGATGGCAGACACTAAAGTATTGAGGCCTAGAAATCAGCCACTTTGACAACCTTGTCGGATGCTGTCATGCGATCCTCCTGCATGCAGGTGTCAGGGCACGCAGGGCACGATGTTAGGTGGGCAGTTATCACCTCAATGCCATTCTGGGTCGTGAAATTGGTGAATTTTACACTCATGCCGGGAGCAGCAAACATTGCGTTACCGTGCTTCGAACGGGAGATCTCGGCGATGAGTGTGAGTCCAGGGATGTGTGGCCGGCTTTGAGTTTGGTCTCGATGAGTTTCCTCGACACAGCGGATGTCACAAAGGGTCGTGCGGCTGAGTTCAGAGAGGATCTCTGACCTGAGAGAAACCCTCGATGTTGATCAAAACCACTCGCAAGGCCGGCTCTAATGTTGGACTAGTGGGTATGTTTGCCATCGTGTGGAAAGGATTTGCCAGTTAGCTTTAGGGGATTAGCTAAACTGTTACCAGGGTACGCCCGATGTACGAAGCAAGAGGTACATCTGCGGGGAGGCTCCTTTCGTGCACCCCCTTATGCAACAAGTGCAGTATTCTTTTATTAAATTAATTGATTTGATCTCCTTGTAGATTGAAGATTCCAAGGTACGTTCCGAATTTCTTTTTTTTTAGATTTTTCGGAATCTAATGAAATATTATTTTATACTTGATTTCGTTTTTTTTATTTATGTAACTCAAACGTATTATTTTTCCACAGAAAATAGTGAGTACATACTTAAATATTCATGTTCAATATACTTGCCAACTTATATAACTTATTTCTCGGTTTTTGCATTGCTGCCCAAAAAGTTTTTCGTAATGATTTGATATACAACATGTTTTCTTGCTTTCGTGCAAAAAATCCTTTTTACCAACGACGGTATGAAGAAGGTATATGCGTTTGGGGTGAGAGGATATTTGTTTGTGCAAACTAAGTGCCATTTATTTCCAAAATTACTAGTCCGATTTTGATGCAGTTTGGGTGATGGGTTTGGGTTTGATCGTGCATGTTCTTAGATGGGTGTTACGGTGACAACTCACCAGGGGGCACTGCAGTAAACATTATTTTGTGCAATCCAATGTTGCCATTTAGCTCCAAAACTACTAGTCCGAATTTGATAGGGTTTTCAGTGATGGGTTTGGGTTTGATTGGTGCATGTTCTTAGATAGGTGTTACGGTGACAACTCACCAGGGGGCGTTACAACAAACATTTCGCACATGAAAATCTACATAGTCGTAACTCAAAACCGTAGCTTTGAGATATAGAGTTTCAAAGATTTAAAAAATCATAGCTCCTGACTGTCAATTACTGTATTGTTAGAAAAACACATTCTTCTACTTTGTATTACTTCAAAAATAAAGTCTTTGGAACTAAACTAACTTTTATAAATAAATAAAATAATAATAAGTACAGAACATACAGGAAAAGCTATCACTACTGTGTCATACTAATGTTATAATTGCTGTACCGACTTTCAAGATAGACTCCAATACCACTATGTTTAATTATTGGATAGAGACGTTTACCATTTTTTTGTATTTAAGTTATTTACAACATTGTTTTGCGTACTTGTTAGACTCAAATCTCACGCTTGAATATACCAGAAAGTACTTCTCTTTTAATTTTGGAAAAATAAATAACTTTGCATTCTCAAATATTGTAAAACGATTAAAACTTTTAATGACAGAAATTAATCAATATAACGCAGAAATCGACCACAGCTTACAGTCAAATAATGTCCAGCCAAAGGTAAATGCGGAGGCTGTTAATGATACAGACTTTTTTCGTCTCCAAACGTCTTAATATAATTCACCAAAATATCTGCAGTTTGAATAGTAAATTAAACTTTTTATCTGTTGGGATTAATGAGTTAATATTGGAAAATAAAGATCTGGATATTATATGTATAACAGAATATTTCATGAAAGAAGGTGATCAAAGTAATTTTTATTTGAATAACTATAAATTAGCAACGGGCTATTTCAGAGATACCCGTAGGGGTGGCTCTTGCATATTAATTCGCCATGGTTTTGAGTACGAAATCATTGATGTTTCGAAGTTTTGTAATAAATGTGTCATTGAGTGTTGTGCTATAAACTGACATAAGAAAACATTATCATAATTTGTATTTATAAACCACCTAATTCTGAATAATAGTAACAAATATGTTATATGTGACTTTAATATTGACATTTAAAAAAAGACCAAATTAACTGAATATTTTGCAAATTTACTTTTAAGTTATAATTTTAAATTACAAATAAGACAGCCTACAAGACTTAGCAGCAATACCTGCTTGGACAACTATGCTGTTAATATTAGAGGTTGTAAGAGTGAAGTGATAGAATTTGCGCTGTCAGAGCACACTGCTCAGTTATTACAATGTACTGTAAAGAAAACAAGTCCAATTAATTCGTGGTGTATAAGAAAACGTGACTACTCTGAGGAAAATATGACAAAGTTCAGGGAAGCTATTCAAGTGTTGGGCTTTACTGATGTGTTTAAAACGGACAATTTAGACACTGCCTACGGTGCTTTTATTGAAACAATATAATTGTTTTCATAATCTATGCTTTCTTTCCCCTTCAAATCAGTATTAATCAAAAACAGAAAAAAAATTAAATGGGTTTCATGTGGGGTTAGGGCTTGTAGCAAAAAGAAACGAGAGCTGCTCTGGAGATATAGGTGTGCTCCAACTGAAAAAAATAAACAAATACTAAAAACTTACAACCAACGTTATAAGAAACTAATTCACCTGACACAGAGAGCACAGAACAGTCACTATAAAAAAAAACTCTCTAAACAAAACTAAGGCTACATGGCAAGTAATTAATAAAAACAAAAATCAATATCCCTCCGAAACATTCCGATATATTTGTAAAGAGGGAAACCGAATTTACAATCCGTCTCAAATGGCTAATGTATTCAATGACCATTTTGTAGACTCTATAAAGCAAAGTAAAAAAATAAAAAAATCGCCTTCTAATTTAGTGCCTAACTGCATAACAAAATTGTTATTTATGTTCGAAGTCACAACGGGAACGGTCATTAAAACAATAAAGTCTTTAAAAAACACACCCAGCGTTGGCATTGATGGTATTCCTACTAAGTCATCCCGTGACCACGGCAGCTGTTAAGGTGCCGAAACGTCGGGAAAATAAAAAAAACCCCTAAAAAACCTAAAAATACGAACAATTACAACTTAGTTCGTGGAAATATAGCGCGTTTGATATCCGTAAAAGTTGTTTTATTTCAAATCCTACTAAGTTAATTAAAGAAAATTCGAAGTTTCTTGCTCTACCTTTGACACACATTATAAAGTTAAGTATTAGACATGGTCTGTTTCTTCAGATTTTAAGACCTCAAATATTATACCAATCCATAAGAAGGGAGAAAAGACAAACGTTCAAAACTTTAGACCTATTTCCCAGCTACCAGTCTTCTCTTAAATATTTGAGAGAATATATCATGACTCTATCTATATTTTTTGTGAAAAATATGAAATCTTTGCAAAGGAACAGTTTGGTTTTCGCAAAAGTAAAAATACAGAAAAGGCAATTTATAGTTTGCTTGACTTTATTAAGAATTCTACTGACAAAAGACAACATTATATGTGCTATATTTATGGATATGACTAGTGCCTTCCATCATGTCGATCATAAGTTGCTATTGACTAAACTCTATGCTTATGGCATAAGAGGTGTATCTCTCATATTGATCGAATTATATCTAAGTAAAAGAAAACAATACACTGTTATTACCCAACTTTGCAGAACAACCAAATCAATTAAAGAATACATGTCTCTATGTAGAGATGTAGAGACTGGAGTACCTCAAGGTAGCATTCTAGGACCGCTACTTTTTAATTTATACATTAATGACTTTCCAAAATCTATAGACCATCCTACTATATTATTTGCCGATAACAGCACGGCAATAATAATGTAACATACGTCAATGAAATTAATAGAGTTATGGAAAATCTCAATAGTTGGTTGGTCAAAAACAATCTGTGTCTAAACAGCAAAAAACCAAAATTGTACATTTTCGACAAATGACTGAAATGCCTAAAGTGGCTGTAGTGTGCAATGTGGATGAAATTGAGTCCGTCACCGATACAAAATTCTTGGATCTGCATATAGATTATCAAAATAATTGGAAACTACACACTGAGAATCTTTGTAAAAAAATCAATAGCTCAGTTTATGCTCTCTACAGACTCTCCAGAGTTATAAATAGAGATACTGTTCTAATTGCCTATCGTGGATATGTCGAATCCACATTGCGTTACGGAGTTATATTCTGGGGAAATTCTGTGGGTAAGAGTCTTTAAGTATCAAAAAACATGTTTAAGAGCGATTACTGTTATTAAGTCAACTGACAGTTGTAAACCATATTTCCGACAATTAAAAATACTGACTCTAACAATGTTATACATCTATGAAGTGGCAGTGTTCGTCAAGTGTAACGACCACTTTTTTAGTACATTCGCAGAAAGGAATCCAAGTAGGAGTCACCGCAATGGGAGTTGAATATGTGCATCGCCATTCAAAACCGAACACGTTAGTTCTAGCTTCTTTGGAATGGCTCATAAAATATTTAATAAAATACCTACTGATCTTAAAAACCTGCCAATTAAGAATTTTAAAAACCGTCTTGTGTCATTACTTGTGGACAAAGCTTATTACTCGATAAAAGAATTTCTAGATGACAAATCCCTGAAATAATTTGACATGTTTAATAATTTTCCGTTTTTTAAATATATATATATATATATTCATATATTTGTTGTTTAGTAATAAGGACATTAGTGATATTTTATTCTGACTCATATATTTCAACATGCACTAACAAATTTGACAACTGGCATCATTGTAATACTAACACCTGCATTTCACAAATAAATCATTCTATTCTATTATAATATTTAAGGATTTACAAGTCATTTTCTAGACATGACAACAGGAAAAACTGGCTTAAAACGGAATCTTTTGAAGAAGCAACTTAAGGAAAAAAATGCTGATTCCGAATTTATAGATAACTCAATATTTTTTTTTTTGAGATAGGACTGTGTTGATTTTTATATGCGATTTTTATGTGCAAAAACAAAACTACTAGTCCGATTTTTATGCGGTTTTTCGTCATGGATTTTATTTTAGTTCAAAATTAAAAATTTTGAAAACCTACGACGGTAAAACCATATTAAAAAGGATAAAATAACTTATAAACCATTAAATGACCTGGTTTTGCAGTTTATAGTAACGTAAATATTTAATGTTGAATTTTAAAATAGTGATGACATAAGTTAAAACCCGCGACGGATAATTAAGTCGGGGGTTTTTAAATTATTTTATCCTTTCCAATAACGTTTTCACCGTCGCATCGTGGGTATAAAAAAATCTTTTTCTTAAGTATAAAAGTCTTAATTTTTTTTTTACTTAGTTTCGGCTATTAAATAAATGTCTTTTTTCAGTTGGTAAGATAACTAAGTATACTTACTTATACTAAATGAACGAAGTTTTATAGTGACAGAAGAGAGTACACCGAAAAGATACAGCCCCCATACACTGGGGGCTACCGCCATCTCTTAGCGCAATATTGTTTCAATCTTATTAAGCTATTTCGTACTATGAATCTTTTAAAGTAAGCTTGTTGCTTTGACGGAAGATTTGAGTCGTCTTCGCTCAATCATGGCCTCCAAAGTGCGTCCACTTCAATAAAAACAAAACGCATACAAAACGATTATATGTCATGATGGTTTCTAATATATGATGGTAGGTCCGCTGGTGGATAAGATATGATGATATTGTAAATGACGATAGCCAAGTCCAATCCTTTGCCAAAGATGTCGCTAAAAATCATTATGTTCTTTTTTATCAGATTATAAAAATCAATTTAATATATAGAATAACTTTCTTTTCTCCCATAAATAGTGTTTGGTAAGTTAATTGAATAACCTACCTAGTATTATACTTGTAGCGATCACCACCGGTTTAACACCGGTAGCGTTCACCGACTACTACGAGGCGCCCTAAATATCAATTGTAAGCTGGAAAGAAGTCGTATGATGAAGTGCGTTCTTCGTCCATCACTGCTCCAAGTCGAGCAAAGTGCCGAAGCATTCCAACTGGAGCTCAAAAATCTATTCGCGTTACTGGAAACTACAGGCAAGGATGGTCTGTTAGACCCCAGTCACTCCATAAGAAGATCCGGAGATTGGTTAGACGAGACCTGCGCAGTTCCACAAAACACACCTTATCTATGTAACAATAGAGAAAAATCGGGGGTCTTAGGTCTTTGCCAAGAGACTGGGGAGGACACATCTGACAAAGATAAAAACCTCGGATGCCAGAACCGCCACATCAGTTCCGGAAATTCTCGATGAAATTGAGGAATTCTATGGCCGACTATCCGCAATGGCCGACGGCCGCGTCGCAAGCCTCACAGTCTTCGCCCGATGCAAACGATCCCAGACCCATGTTAACACGCCACTTCACCAAATACCTCCCAGACATAGACGAACACGAAATTGTGGCGGCTCTCAAACAGCTTAGTAATGGTCTTCCCATTACTAAGCTGTTTGAGAGCCTGACGAAGATGGAGTAACCTCTGAGCTTTTTAAGGCAGAAGGAAAATCTGTTCTTCAGGAGCTCAAGGGTCTATTTCACCAGCTGCTCAGAGGCGTGACACAGGGACATGTCATATCTCCGAAACTGTTCACCAACGCACTGGAGAATATCTTTAAAACACTGGATTGAAACGGACGGCATCAATGTTAACGGCGAATATCTCACGCATCTCCGGTTTGACGACATCGTTTTGATCGCAAAATCGCTGCAGGATCTTGAAGTTATCCAGGAGTATGTCTATCTCGGGCAAATAGTGCAGTTGGGTAGAGACAACTTCGAGCGGGAAATCACCACAGGGTGCAGCTAGGTTGCAGCATTTGGGAAGCTGCGTCACATCTTCTCGTCACCACTACTACAATGCCTGAAGAGCACGGTCTTTGTTCAATGCGTCCTACCAGTCATGACCTACGAAGCCGAAACGTGGAACATGACGGTGAAACTGGCCCACAGATTACCCGTCGCTCAGCAAGCTATGGAAAGGTCGATGTTGGGGATCTCGTTAAGGGATAAAATCCGAAATGAGGTCATCCGGCAGAAGACCAAAGTGACGGACTGTCCATCAATGTAGCAAACTGAAGCGGCAATGGGCTGGTCGCGCGGGTGGTAGCGTTGGAGCAGACGGGTTCTCGAATGGAGGCCACGTCTCAGTAAACGTAGTGTAGGACGCCCCCCTGCTAGATGGACCGACGACCTGAGAAAAGTTGCGGGTAGTGGTTGGATGAAAAAGGCGGGAGATCGTGTCTTGTAGCGCACCTTGGGGGAGGCTTACGTCCAGCTGTGGACTGCAATAGGCTGAATGATGATGATTATACTTTTATTTGAAAGTATAAATAAAAAAAATATATTCACATCTATTACAAAAATTCAAAGGATAATTCCTCAAGATAGTATTGTAATAGATAGGTACATATAATGCTGAACTGCGAGCGAAAAAAATATACAGTTTTCTAAAAGTATATTCAGTACTTTTGCACCCACGTATTACCCTATTTTTATATAATATAAACTTCCAGGCAACCTTGAGTAAAAGAATATTTTTCTTGTACTCAAGGTTGCCTGGAAGAGATTGTTATAATATAGCAAAAAGGCAGCCTATTGTATGTTCCTCCTGTTTCTAAATTTATCTGTATTTGTTTATTTATTTTGTTACTGTGTACAATAAAGTTTTTGTAATTAATTTATCTAATTTTAGAAAAAAAATAACGGCACAGACCTATATCGAGATAAACGGTAAAAGTGTAGGCACAGTTGGGGAACTTCCCGGTTGACTAGTAGTTTTTTTTGGGAAACGTTCTCTCGGAAGTACTACAAAAAAAGAATTAGTCAGATGAAATACCTATAAATATTCTATTATTTGTGATACAAAAAATTTCTGTATATATTAATGTTTTAAATAAAGCTACCTAAAGAATCTCTACTGGTTAACCGGGAAGACTGTTCGTACGTTGCGTTCCAAAAGTTTGATCCACGGTCAAAGTTTTAAGACCTAAGTCAGTCCGCTTGAGACCATTGCCATGAAAACACGCGTCACTCAGAAACGAAAATGGTTAATGGTGAAGTGCTTTCTTGCAAGAACTCGTCAATAGCATTAACACATCACTAAATCTCGCTCTTGACATCATCGTAAGTACAAACAAAGAAACACGCTAGGTTCTCATACAGTTTGAAGCGCTCTTTACGTCTATCTCGACATAGGTCTGTGAACTAAAGTTTCTCTTATTTCTTGTTAATTTCATATTTATAACACTTCCAGGAAAATAATTGCAATGTACAAGTGTTATCATTGGTAAGTGCAACTAATTACTTATATAATATCCTTGCCAGCCAATGATATACTGAAAGTCCATTAAATCAAATTATTATTGGACTGGTCCTACCAGTTGGCGTATTTCCTTAACCGTATTGAATTCGTTCCCTCCTCGCGACCTGCAGCTCTACCGCCTAACGGCATACGCTATCGCTATAGCTAGAGAAAATTGAAGACTCTCGTAAAACCCCTCAACGTTATGGTTTATGTCCAATTTCAACATATTTCTATTCACCTATGGTATTCAATATTGCATGTTTAGTATGAAAGTGATAGCGACCGCAAGAGAGGAGTTTTGAAAAATCAATAGCTATAGCATATAAGTGTTTCAAATCAATACACTTATCGTATAAATCAAAATAGTACCTGAATAATAAACATTGACAATATTTTATATAGCGGCTGTTAGCTTTTCTCGCTAAAGAAGTTCGATACATTTTTTTTCATTTCTTTTGCAGAAGCTACAGAGACTGTCGGAGGTGAGTAATACAATCACTGAATCATCATTAAATCTATACCAATTAGTGCCATTCAGATATTTGCACATGTCGCAGCCATCTGGTTAAAGCTGCCGTTTAATTGAACGGCTAGCCCGTTCGTTGAACGCCGCGCCGGCATTCAATTAAATAGCTAATGGCTAGTTAGCCAAGTCGTTGAAAGAAATGTTTAACGACTTGGCCAAACGTCATGTTTTGCCGTTTCGTTAAATAGGCTAGGTTAAAACTACTTTATGGATCCGCTATTTACGTTGTTTTGTGGGGTATTAGCAAACAGATTTCTATAGTTTGAAAAACATAACCTCGAAATTTCTAACCTATCACTTGACCTAACTACTAACTACTTGGCTAAGGGAACAAGGAAATAAATTTTTAATTTATTCTCAGTAGATCTATTCATCAAACAAAAGTGAATTTCCAATGAAAAAACATAAAACAACATTGTCAGCTGAGCGAGTTATCTGACGCCATATTTGTTTTGGTGACGCCAGCGCCGCAGTGGCAAAACAAATATCCTAATTTAAATCACCTGCCTGAATTCACGTCAGGCATCTTCAATGGGCTAGCTTACAATCAACCAACTACACTCGCAAGCAAAAATATGGACTCACTTAGATTTGACCACGCGCGATCTTGAGTACTTAATAACTAGTTAAAAATAATAAAAATAGTACCATTTTAAAGGTTAAACTGTTAAATTTGAATTGATACCAAATTCATTTAAATCACACCAGTAATTAAGAAGCTATCCCGGATTAAGTGAAGGAGTTAGGATAACAAGGAATATGGTAAAATAATAATTGAAGAAAACAACAAAAAAATATTAATAAAAAAAATATTTGGCCTTAGAATCAAGTTTCAATATTTTGTGTTCCCTCCTCTCGCCCTAATAACTGCTCGAAGACGGTTCTTCATTCACCTAATCAGCTTATGTATCGATTCTTGCGGGATACCTTCCCACTCCTCTATCAAAGCCGATTTCAGCTCATTCACACTTGAAGGAGCACGATTTCTGAAACGAACCCTCCTCTTCAGTTCATCCCACACGTGCTCAATGGGATTCAAGTCCGTGCTGAGCGCCGGCCAGTCCAACATAGCGATACCGACTTCTTCGAGGTATTCAGTTGTGGCACTAGACGTGTGACAGCGAGCGATATCGTGCATAAGAAGGAAGTCATCACCGACATATCCCGCATAGGGAACGATATTTTCCAGCAGAATATCGGAAATGAAGCGGTTTGAAGTTAGACCGCCTCCTCGTCCCCCGCCAGGCACGAAAAGAAGCTCAGTTTTACCGTCGAAGGAAATGCCGGCCCGCATCATACAAGAACCGCCCCCATAAGCCACCGTCTCAGCGAAACAGCACTACGAAAATCGCTTCCCAGGCCGCCTGTAGACCCGATCCCTTCAGTCGCTGCAGTGTAAACTGAACTATCCACTCGCTGGCAGCTACCCCACGAACATTTCGGAGCTCCTGTTGGACGTCGACACCAGTCAAATGCCGATTTCGGAGAGAGGTTGACACAATAAAACGGACATCCCTCTCCGATGTGCACCGGCGCCGTCTAGATCTTGGTCTCGGGATAAAGCCACCAGTCTCCCGAAAGCGTATATAAACTTTCGAAACACGGGACTGGCTTATGTGGAGCTGACGTGCGACAGCCCGCTGGCTGAGCCCTTCTTGCAATAGGGCGACGATTGGTGCTGCTTCTGTAGGTGTAGTATCCATTGTCGTCCAAGTTCAAGGGTCAAAATAGCGGAGATGTGTACCGGTCAACGTGTGAAAGCCGACTGATAAAGAAACTAATCTCTTTTTCGTCTCGCGCGCCGGGGGCGCGCGGGTGGCCTGTTGATGGCTTGCGCCATTTCAGGCGTGTCAGGTTCGCGGCCCGCTTACGGTTGAGGTTGGCCTTCCCCCCTCCCTAAGTTCACCGCCCTCGGCGCGGTCAAGCCCTGCCGGGTAAGACCCATGCGGGAGGCCCAGCGAGAGACCTACGAGCTTGCGGTGGACTTATCGTGAGGGGGGAGTACCATTAGTGTGGGTAGATGCGAATTTCTTAATGTTGAGTTGGGGTGGCCCCCTCCACGTTGGTGTCAGTCCGGTGGGCCGTCGCTCAACCGCGCGCGGGATTCGCTGGCGGGAGCGGGCGCTGTAGGCATCGGTGTTAGTATCGGCGGTGTGGCAGGGGCCGGTGCGGCGGGTGCGGTGAGCAGCTCCCTGGGTAGGGGCCGGCCGAGCTGTGGCCGCTCGTACGTCGGTGCTATGTTGGGCAGATGCATGGCATGGATGCAGGCTCGTATGACGATGCGTCGCTACGAGCATACATGCCGGATGCGAGCCTGTGGACAAACTCGTCAAGGGTTTCGATGCGGAGATCTCGATGGATAGTGTTGTTCCTCACGTAGCGGCCAGCATTGGCGATGGTGCGCAAGGCGAGGTGCTTTTAAGCGCGGAGGCGGCGCCTATTGGACTCCGCGACAAGTGCAAACCATGCCGGGGCCGCATGGGTGAGGATGGGGAGTATGTATGCCTTGTAGATGTTGAGTTTGGTCTTAAGCTGGAGGCGGCTAGATAGCGGTGATTGCGCGCTCGGGCGGCCTTGGTGCGGGCAATTGTATGGTCGACGTGTGGGCGCATAGTAAGGCGACTGTCTACCTGACGTCCAGGTACGTGACTGTGCTGTTCCAGGGGATTTGTTGGTCTTGGATGGTGATTGGCGGCGGAGGGTGGTGGCGTCGGCGGACGGTCATTGCCTGCGTTTTACCTTTTTGAGGGTGAGGCGCCACTTGCTTAACCAGTCGGGAAGTGTGTCAAGGGTGCGTTGGATCTTAGCGGCTGCGTGCTGGGGGTGAATGGAGGAGGCGATGTACGCTGTGTCGTCCGCGTAGAAGGCCAACTTGGTTTGGCCTTCGACCGGGATGTCGTTGGTGTAGACTATGTAGAGTCCCGGCGAGAGACAGCTGCCCTGGGGGACCCCGGCCTTGACGGGTCGTGGTGCTGATAGGGTGTTCTCCACAGCCATCTACACGGTGCGGCCTTGGAGAAATGAGGCGATGACGTGGACTAACCGTGGGGTGACGTTCGACTACAAGAGTTTGTATAGTAGTCCCTCGTGCCATACTCGGTCGAACGCCTTTTCCATGTCCAGCATCACCACTGCGCAGTACTCGCGCTTGTTGACGCAGGTGGCGAGGTGGTGGAGGACCCTGGTGAGCTGTAGTGTCGTGGAGTGGGCTGGTCGAAAGCCGAACTGCTCCGGGCGCGGTTTGAGGTACGGGGACAGCAGCTCGAATAGTAAGCGCTCGAACACCTTCGACGTACCGGGTAGGAGAGTAATGGGCCGGTTGGCGGTTGGCGGGGCGGGTGGGATCCTTCCTCGGTTTGGGGATCGCATAAAGAAAATCCGATATCACATGCTTTTATAGGGGGGTCAATAGGCCGCAACTCGGGACGTATCAAACAATTGAAACATGTCTTTTTCCTTACTCCTTCACTTAACTCGGGATAGCTCCTTAAATACTGGTGTGATTTAAATGAATTTGGAATCAATTTAAAGTTAATAGTTTAAACTTTAAAATGGCACAATTTTTATTATTCTTAACTAGTTATTAAGTACTCAAGATCGCGCGGAGTCAATTCCAAGTGAGACCATACTTTTGCTCGCGAGTGTAGTTGAACGTTGAGTGATGCTATTTAAATCAACTATTGGGCTAGGCATTCAATGTAATAGCTAAGGAACAACTATTCTAGCCGTTGAATGAAACGTTTAACGACTCGGCTGAACGTCATATTTAACCGTCTCATTAAATGAGATGTAATTTTTTGATTCAAACTATTCGTGAAAACTTCTAGTCAGCGGGCGGGCGGTGCAATACAGACACATTTTTATAATATTAATATTAATAATAATGTAACATTTTAAGTTAGGATAAAACGAAAAAAGCACTTGAAATTTCCAGCTGATGCGAGCTATCTGACGCCATATTTGTTTTCGTGACTACCAGCGCCGCAGTGGCATATAAATAAACTAAAGTTAAATCACCTAACTGACTTTACGTCAGCCATCTTCAAAGGGCTAACTTATAATGAGATAACTAGTTGAACGTTATGTGATGCTGGTTCAATCAACGGTTAGCCTAGGTAGGCCCTTCAATTGAACGGCTGATTCAACCAGTTGGCTGCGACATATACATTACTATCTATTATTCTACTACTTAAGTGTTAAATGATAGACGACATATTTTTTCAGGTCAATAAAAGGGTAAGTCTATACTATATATATATATATATATATATATATATATATATATATATATATATATATATATATATATATATATATATATATATATATATATATATATATGTATATAAATATATATATATATATAATATTATAAAGAGGAAAGATTTGTATTTTTGTATGTAACGAATAAACTCAAAAACTACTGGACCGATTTTGACGAAATTTGGTATAGAGAAAGCCCGGCCTCTAGTATTATATACACGGTGTAAAAAGAGCCTTAACGAATACACGAGCTATGCATTGTGTACATAAAAATAAGTAATATTACCAAAAATAAATGCTGGGAAACTACTTTCATTTTCATCGATTAAAAATAATAATATTCACTACGAACGCAATGTAAAGCGCGCAACACCCCCAAGCCGCCCAAAGCAACATACTGATTACTGCCACAACCACGACAGTACGCGCGTGTATAACTGAGTGCGTGTGTGTGTGTCACGGCGCGCCGCGCGCGCGACCTACTATGCGGCCACTACTCGTTTCTTTATTGGGTTTTAAAATTATCATAATTTAGTTTTTTTTTGTCAAAAGTAATCTCTTATTAAAGTAGTTCGATAGCGCATTGGGTAAACGTTGCGGCCTGCGAATCTTGCGGTTAAGCAAAGTTTGCAAAGGCCGGTCAGAGGATGGGTAACCAAATACTTTGTATCTCGAGCTACTTTGTGCTTCGGAAGAAACGATAAGCCGTTGGTCCTGGCTGCATTTGCAGTCGCCAATATCCTCTAATCCGCATTGGGCCCGCGTGGAGGGTCATGGCCCAGTCTCCTTGACTATCCTTAAGGAAGACCTATGCCCCAGCAGTGGGAACATTAAATGGCTGACGACGAATCACTTATTTCGTGATTCAAGAAAAGATTTTGACAATAATTTATAACTGCCCGATAGCTTAGTGGTTCAGACGGCTGGCCGCCCGAATAGCGGAACGACCTAGCTAGGTTCGATTTCCGCGTTTCACGTTTGCGCCATCGTACAAGTTCGTCAATTACCTACTTATCTGCGTTGTCTTAATAAATTCGATGCTCGGATGAAACATTTGAATTTAAATAACATTTTAGTGTTTTAAATACAACATAACAAAAATTTATAAAAAAACTTTTTTTTTATGATTTTGTCATTTTTGCATTTTTCAATGCTATTTTTATAATTATGGTAAATTTTAAATAGAAAAATATTGGAAAAAATCACTTATGGCCGAGTTATTTTTTTCCAATATTTTTCTATTTATAAAAACTGTTTTTTGATTGCCGTAAGTAGTTAGTAAGTACTTACCTAGTCTTCTTCAACAACTGGTCTTTCGATGCTGACCAGCTGCGGTTCAAACTGCCGCCCACCAACGTGGAGGCAGTAGCGTGCCCGTTTCACGGTGTGTTCATGCACACGCTCTAGGATGCCTTCCCGAACCGACCGTTGCTTAAGATCTTCAAAGACCTGAATTATCCTTTGCCGCATCTCGTCAGCCGTCTGGCAAGGACTATCAAACACACGGTCTTTGACATATCCCCACAAAAAAAAGTCCAGAGGGGTCAAGTCAGGTGACCGCGGAGGCCATGCATGCGGACCGTGCCTTCCGATCCACTGGTCACCGAATAGCTCCATGAGCCGCTCTCGAACCGGTCTCACAATGTGTGGGGGGGCGCCGTCGTGCTGATACCACGTCTGTCGTAACTGTGCTAGTGGCATGTTCTCCAACACTTCTGTTACGTATCCATTTATTAAGGACAAATAAGCAGACCCGTCCATTCGAGGTGGCAAGAAAACTGGCCCTAAAATCTGGTTTCCAATAATTCCAGCCCAGACGTTGTGCTTCCACCTCGTCTGGAACCCAGTCTCTTGAGTTTGGGAAGGATTTTCCCGAGACCAAAAATGGGAATTTCTTCGGTTCCAGAGGCCATTGTTTGTGAACGTGCACTCATCCGTAAAAATTACGTTCTTAACAAAATTAATGTTTTGCCTAAGGACCCACGTGCAATAGGCTGTTCGGCGTTGCGCGTCACCTGGAACGAGTGCATGAACCCGATGGATTTTATAGGGCCGTTGCCTGTCCCTTTTCAATACTTTGTGCACTGTCATGTGTGATACTACATGCCGAGCGCGATGACCAGGCCTTCTACGCAGTACCTTCGCTGCTGTTCTCACGCCTAAACGAGGGTTTTCACGCATAACATCAAGAATAGCCTGTTCGGTGGCAGGTCTTATTTGGACGCCACCACCCTCCGAGACGGGCACAATCGGCTGGTGGTCCAGCAAACGCTGTACAGCTCTGGTAAAAACACGAGGATCGCGGGGCTGAACTGCGCTGGGGTGTTCAACTCCGTACAGTCGCAACGCCTCAGAGGCATTTCCGCGGGCCATACCATAGCACATAAGCATGTTCACATACTCCCGAGCACTATACGCATGCCAAGGCATCTTGAAAGATTGCTTTGCTTTATCACTCACTCGATAACACTGAGCAAAAAATTACTCTCTCACACACACACAAAACACACAACACAAACACAACACACCAACACGAGAACAGTAAGTACTTAGTTTACTCGAATTCGAAATTTCGGGGCTAAAAAACTGCATGTACGCATTCGATAACGTAAGAAACCGAACTGATAGAACATAGCAATGGCGGTTTCTGGGCGGGCGGCGGCGAGCGAGAAAGGCAGTAGTTACTTTGACAAATCTCTTTGATTTCGCCGCGCCGCGAGTCGGGTCGCACGCGCCGAGGAGCCACTGCTCGCCCCTCCCGCCCCGCGCCCGACCGACAGACACCGAACGCACCCGAACGCACGCCCTTCCCGCGCCCGCGCCCGTCCCGGGGCGGCCGATGCGAAATGCGGCGAGACGGGCGATAAGTGTGTGCGTTACCCTCGCAAAATGTTGTGCTTTCACGCAGAGAGAGCACAGGTTCAAAGCGCAGGTTTGAAAAAAATACCAATCAGAGACCTTAATTTGTTTAAACATTAGTTTTTGAATTGGTTGACGCAAACCAATGTAATTAAATGGTTTTGAAAATCAGAAATAACGTACTTGCAAGTAAACTAGTAAACTTTTAATTAAACAAATAGCTGCAAAAATACCCGTGGTAAACACTTATTTCGTCAAGAGTTTTAGATATTGTAGCTTTACACGATATAAAACTAAAAACAAATTTGATAAATTTTAGACTGGTCGTACTTTAGCAATCGAATACTAAACATGACTAACATTAAACAAATTAAAGTGATTCACGAACACTCGTTCCTGTTAATTTCAGCTTTCAATTACGGCTATCATGAAAGTTTAAACTAAAACATTCTACAAAAATTCTCTGAAAAGCCGACCAAATTGTAGATGTCACAAAAAAGCGACCGCACCATACGTACGGGCTATCTACGCAAATCAGCTGTTTATTATCCGATGTTTTGCACAGTTATGGAGAAAAGCGTTATTCGTACTAATAGATTTAATAATAATAGATTTTACGTTATGCAAAACAAGTATTACGACAATGAAGGTTTAGGTGGAGCTAACACTCGGAATACCTACTTGAAGCAAAATTTTATGTAGCGTATCTTGGATTCTAAATACTTCCACCGCCACGTAGGTAGATAGAAATTATAAATGCACCATTTGTATTGATTTTTAAAACATAAATTTCAACATAAATATGGGATTTTGTTTGTGTTTTTTAGAATTTTGGGTTGTTGTAAAATCAATAAGTCATAAGTCATAAGTCATTTATTCCATAAAACAATATTACATTGTGTCGGAAATTAAGTAACACATAAACAGATTATAAATTCACTATCAAATTTTCTAGAGAGTGAGATAACTCTACAGTGCGACACAAATGAGTAGAAAATAATGGGGGACCACTAGTCAATAATTAGCAACCATTTAGCAAATATTTCACTATTTCTACTTCTTAATATGAAAAAAACTATTTATTATGAAGACGCTAAAAGTTTGACAGCAGAATTACTATCTTAACAATCGTCATTTTGCCTTACATTGAAGTTGGTAATAAGTTCCTCAAAAGTCCGTTTTCTTCTCTTTTGTGTCGTACTGTACACAAACTTTAGCTTCAAGTAGGTATTCGTGTAGCTTCACCTATACCTATAACTTCATGATTACGTTACGACTGTCAAGACGTTAGTTCTGCTGTCTAACCATTATGTCTTGTCTTCTAAAATGTAGTTCAGTGCGACAAGGCTTATAATGAACGTGATTCAAACGTCATTGTGCAGCGCCTCTGCCCGCGTTAATTATAAGCCTTGTCACACTTGCAATAAGGTATTTAATGAACATGCCAAAAAACTCACCGTCTAAATCTTTCATGGATCATGACAAACATTTTAAAAACAAAATCAGCTAAATCGACCCAATAGTTCTCGAGTTATAGCGAGACTAGATTTTTATCAAAAACTTTTGTACTCAACTGTACTAACAAAACATTCGTCTTATCCCGTCCATTTAAGGTGGTAACGCTTATGTATGGTGCGGTCGCTTTTTTGTGACCTCTACAATTTGGTCGGCTTTTCAGAGAATTGTTGTACTATTCTTGTTTTAGTTTAAACTTTCATGATAGCCGTAATTGAAAACTGAAATAAACAGGAATGAATGTTCTTCAATCACTTTAATTTGTTTAATGTTAGCCATGTTTATTAATGTAATGGGAACTGCGTATTCGATTGCTAAAGTACGACCAGTCTAAAATTTATCAAATTTGTTTTTAGCTTCATATCGTGTAAAGCTACAATAACTAAAACTCTTGACATAATAAGTGTTTACCACGGGTATTTTTTGCAGCTATTTGTTTGGTTAAAAGTGTACTATTTTACTAGTAAATACGTTTTTCTGATTTTCGAAACCATTTAATTACATTGGTTTGCGTCAACCAATTAAAAAACTAATGTTTAAACAAATTTAAACAAATTAAGGTCTCTGATTGGTATTTTTTTCAAACCTGTGCTTTGAACCTGTGCTCTCTAAAGCACAACATTTTGCTTGGGTAACGCACTCGCGACAAGTACCTTGTATTGATCACTTGTTAAAAATTATTTCGAAGTAGGTAATTAGCGAAGGGACTGCCGTTGCAGCTGGGATCAACGGTTTAACGTGCCTACCGTTCCGAAGCACAAACGAAAGAGCTCGAGATAGAAAGTATTTGGACACCCATCCTGTGACCAACCATTGCGAACGTTGCTTAGTCACAACATTCACAGGCCGCGGCTCTTGCCCACTTAGTCATCGAGCTCTACCAGTAATTTAAAACGTCTGGGGTGTAAAATTCGATTAGATCTAAAGGACAAGCCGTCGTGCTTTGCGCGTCGCCGCGGCTGTGCCTTGGTGGTCTAGTTGATGGGAGCGTCCTATCCCAACTCTTGAGAGCGCGGGTTGGGCTCCTGCCCGTGGCGGGTTTATTCTTCTCACAACTTTTGTTGTTTATTCGTATCGCATTTGTTTAGTGCCGAAAAAGTTGTTGGACACGGATGAAAATTTATGTGTAAAAAAGTAAGAAGCTAGATAAAAATGGAGATTTTGAATAATTGTGAAAAGTAGGTTACTTTATTTTATTATTATTGAATTATCTACAAAATTGTCGGTGTGTATTTAAACGGGCCTATACCTAGCAGTAAGTGTTATGTGGCTGAGACAACGACAACGATTTAAACGGGCGGGCGTCGGGTGACCGACCGCGAGCAGTGGTTGACCGGAACAGCTGATCGTGCGAATGTGTGTGTGCGCACGCTGCGTAGCCGCCGCGCGACACGTATTTTTGCGAGCATTTGGAGTTCATTGCGGCTCGTCAAGTTCAGATGCATTTTTCGTTAGGAATTCCAAGAAAAATCATGAAGTTTATTAATAGGTATGTTTTATAATGTAATTTAGTAACTGATTTTATCAAAAAGTCTCAAAAAGATTTGTCACTTTGTTGGTCAATAATACCGTAACTATTGATTTCCCAGGTATGGTTCCTTACAAAAAAATCTTCGTAATAATAGATAGAATACGAAACTTTCGTTTTCGTTAAGGGTCAATTTACACCCAGTATAGTGCTCATGATATAAAAAAAAAACTTTAATTCCAGCCGCAAACTAACAATTTTATTGCCAACTAGAAGCCGCCCGCGGTTTTTCCCGCGTGGTTCCCGCTCCCGATTGAATATCGGGATAAAAAGTAGACTTTTTTTAACATGTAGTTGGTCTTACTAAATACTGTACACAATTTTTGTTAATTATATTTGTAACATTGTTGGTTTTCAATAAACAAAAATAAAAAAAACAGGCTTTCTTCTGTCTGTGTGCCAAATTTCATAAAAAAGAAGAGAACAGTTCCAAGTCTATGTGTCGTTGCTGTCAGAAGCAACATGGACCAAGAGAAGTGTGCTAAGTGTGGATTATTAAATCTAGCATTTATAATGTTAGATATTTAATATAATAATTACGTAAGTATAATAATTACGTAATTTACACTAGCAGCCTATGGGCTAGTTTCACAGAAAAAAGCTATGGAGCTCTGCATGTCCAATACAATAATATATTTAGGGCTCCTTTCCGGCTCCCTCGTTACTGTAGCGCATCGGGAATGTTTGCTGATGCTAGTGTGGAGGATTTTTATGCACTGATGCGCATGAAAGTTGCGTCACTGGTGCGGAGAGCGCAAGCGAGTCGGAATCGTGTCCTTAGTATGATAAGTGACAGATTTGATACAGCCCTTTTCAGCAGATTCACGGGACTTCATGTTATAAGAGCCCCGTGAGTTGATTGGTGCCTTTATCAATATTGTGGTCGAGCAATTCTTTAATAAAATTAAAAAATTACAAACATGTCTTTTACTAACATAGATTATAAGGATATTGTTACTAACAAAATATGGACTGAAGTCTGATAATAAACAATTTTTATACCCTACCAAATTTCGCGTCCATTAGGACCCATATTAAAATAAAACTCTTTTACACATATCTCAAAACCAACATACGATTTTATTGCTTTGCGAGTTTTTTATTATTTTTTGTTTTCGTGAAAACGATAAATTCCTTACTGTCGGTATTTCTCACAATTGTTTTTTATTTATTTTTTGTCATTCAGGGCAAGTTTACTGTAAGTACAGATCATATTTGAATTACCTGTCAATGTTATTCAGGATAACATTTTTACATTAGACCCAACAATGCCATTGTAGATTCGATGAAGTGTGGTTATGAGAGTGATAATATACATTTCGCAGCCATTTAAAACAGCCATCAGTTGGAGGGTCCGTAACCTTCAAGCGGGCGCGCGGTCATTTGTAACGGCAGCGGGAGTGCGTAACTGGAAAGGCCTATGGGATGATTCAGAGAAATAACTAATTATCCAATAATCATTTATTGTCTCCTACGCAGATATATTATTATCATTGTTTTTAAAGTCTAATTTGTCAATATTCTTTAGATCAAAAAAACAATTTAGGAAAAACAGCTATTTATTTCTGAAAGTGGCAAGTCATCCTCATTTGAGTCCGAACAGTTTGATTCCTCAGCAGATTGAGGTTCCTCTAATACGATGTGGTCGGAAGTTTCAGAGCCTTGGTCGCTGAGCTCTGATTCACTATCTGCTTCGACATTTTTTAGTAATTCCTCGAGTAGTGCACTTCATGGTAACGTCTACGACTCATTTTATATAAAAAAAAAAAACAATATTCCTAGCCTAATTCGATAATATTGAGTGATAGCCGAAGAATTATGTCGCGCGTAGCGATGGGTAAGCACTGCAGTATTTACTCATGACAGAGTAAATACTCAGTAGAAATTCTTTTATGTTTTTTTTTACTTTTTACTCAGTATTTAACTATGTTTTACTAACAAAAACCTAATTATAATTATCTGATTGACCGAGCGAGCGAAGCGTCTCAGTTTCGAGATTTGGCCAAAAAATGGTTTGTCCGTCTGTCAGTATGTCTGTTCTCGCCTACAGGTTTTATTGGTCATACGAATTTTGATAAAAATTGGCACACAAGTGAAGAATTTTTATCGATCATAGTTTTTGAGTAGGGGGAAAAGGGGGGAGTTTGCTGTATACAGCGTTATTAATCGACGGATTTTAATTAAGGGCATGGAACCTCGTTGGCATACCCGGCTACCCGCCATTAGGTAAAAAAACGTGTTTTGGTGGCCAATGATGAAATGCATGTCAATCGACAAAGTGAGTAATTACAATCAAAACATTTTTAGTAAATCAAATCTCTTACGTGATGCGGTTTTAAGTTTAAAACATAATAAAAATAGATATTTCCATATCCCAATAGCAAACCGACATCGAAGATATCTGTCAATAGTTCATCGAAACAGAGCACTGTAATTCAGATGCCTTCCATTCGGCCTTTCAACAGCACCTCTCACTTTTGCAAGGGTATCAAATTGGATAGCGTCACGCCTACGTCAGATGAACATGAAAGTCTACCTCGACGAATTCTTACTCGCCGATCAGGATCCAGTAAAACTGCAAAACGATGCTATTGCGGCAATAGAGTTCTTACAGACGTTGGGATGGATAATCAATATGGACAAATCGTTGAAGAACGCATCACAGCGCATCGAATACCTCGGCATAGAATGGGATACGTTCCACAACACGAAGTCACTTCCGGAAAAGAAGATATTCTCCCTGAGAAAAGATTTAAAGAAAATCCTATTTAAATCAAAGTTGGAGTTGGCAATCAGCAAAAAGTCTCTTAGGCAAACTAAACTTCGCTGCTTTCGCGATACCGCTCGGAAGACCTTATTCCAGAGAAATACAAAGGGCTGTCAACATTTTACGAGGAGTTTCGCAGAAGGAAATTTCCTATTACAACAAAAGCCCTTCAACAATGCAGTTGGTGGATTCAGAACCTCAAAGAAAAATGCCCTCTTCTCAAGTCTTGCGAGACGTCTTCATTACGTCAGACGCGTCAGACAAATGGCTGGGGATCTCAGATAAACGGAAAACACATGAATGGTATGGGACAAGCAACAGCTCCAGTGGCATATCAACAAGAGGAAATGTTTGCCGTGATCCAAGCTTTTAACTGCGAGAAAGAGCTTCTAAGGAACAAGAGAGTGATCGTTCAATCAGACAACCGGACTGTAATAGCTTACATAAAAATCCAAGGCGGGACAAAATCACCACAGCTGATAATGCTTGTTTCCGAATTCCTGATATTCGCCGAGGAATTAGAGGTAGAAATTTGTCCTCAATACATACCGGGGATATACAACGATGTGGCGGACAATCTGTCTCGACAGAAGAGTCTAGCAGACTGGCATCTGTCAACGACAATTTGCAATCGCATATTTCAGAAATGGGGCATCCCCGAGGGGGACCTGTTTGCTTCAAGCATATCGAAGGTAGTTCCAGTTTATGTGTTTCGCGATGTGAGAAACAGAGAAGCCCTGTTCACAGATGCTTTCAACAAGAGTTCAGGTTGGCTTGGGTTTTCCCACCACCGTCATTAATTCCCCGAGTGCTAGCCCACCTGAATCAAGCGAAAGGCACATACATTGTAATCGTTCCACGTTGGAAAAGAGTATTTTGGATATCAGACCTTCGGTCACGGGCAAAAGACCATCCATATAAAATTCGGAACCTCCACCACCATCTGCAAGATCTGGCAGCCCCAACAAATCTAGCGAAAATTTGAGACCTGCGTTTCGAGGCTTGGAAGGTACGGGGTGGTCAATCATAACTAAAGTCTGGTCGGATGACGATCGTAACCTATTACAAAATGCATGGCGTAATTCGCGCTTAAAACGTATTCCGCTCCTTGGAAATTGTGGCTGGCGCGCTGTCGTACTTTGGGTCTTAACCCTAACCTTTCTGATGCAGCTTCAGTAGCTCTACACCTAAGTTTTTTGTTTAAAGAAAGAAAGATGTCTCCTAACATTATGAAACTTCATAAGTCAGTTATCGCTAATTTTGCTAATCCATTTAACAATGATGCTATTTCTGCCGTGTGGTGACGGTCTAAGAATACAAGTGTCACCACTCCCTTACATGGCTGGAATGTCGTAAGAGTCGACTAAGAGGCTCGACGCATTGAACACGTGTGCGAGAGAAGGAAAACTTGAAACAAACCCTCTACCAACCCGTGTGGCCAGCGTGGTAGCAGTAGGCTAATAGCCTCCTATGAACGCAACAATAGGCGTGAGCTAGGAGAGGCCTATGTCCAGCAATGGACGTCCACAGGCTGATGATGACTATTTCAAATTAAAAATATTATAAAAGCAATCGAACTGTCAAAACCAGCTCCAGTTAAAAAACAGATCTGAGATGTCAGGCAGCTGCTCAACTGGTTGGAAAGCATTTCAATGCAGGAAGTATGACCTTTTTCAAGTTTCACGCCACTTGGCTTTATTGTTACTGCTCGCATCGGGAAGAAGGGTTCACGATCTTACTCTTCTCAAGATTGATGACAACAGCATAACTATAGACTAATCTTCAGTTACATTCTGGCCGGATTTTGAATCAAAAACGGATAACATAGACAGTCTGCTTGGAAACTTTCACGGGTCCCCCATGACAAACTTGATCCCGTTCGATGGGTGAAATTGTACCTTGATGTGTCAGAATCAAGAAGAAACGCTGGTGGTAATCGTATTCTTTCCATGTTCTTTACTTCTAGAGGTAAAATATTACCAGCGTCTAATGCAGTTATTGCCGGATGGTTAAAACAGCTTTCTCTGAAACAAATATAAATTTACGCCTGGTAGTATTAGGTTCGCAGTTGCCTCTTCTACAAAAAGAAATAACGTTCCTTTAGACATAATTTTAAAGAATGGAAACAGGAAGAGCGACCGTAATGTAATAAAACACTATTTTAAGGAAATAATTAACGTTCCACCCAAAGATGATTACAATGACTTGTGTTTATGTAATGCTAGTTTTACAACGTTATAACAAATTAAGAAATATTAACAGATTTAAGCAACCTCTTGTTTCTATTTTTTTTCTAATCATAAACCTCTACCTGAGATTTAACCACTGGTTTCATCATAATAATTATATAAGTACAAGCACTTACCTCTTACCTTATATACTTGATTGTATAATAATAGTTTCACAGTATGCTATCCCTGCGTCGTCGTCAGATCCCAAAAATGTCTCACAGGTCAAGCCGACGGCACAGACCATGAAATAGGAAACGTTTTTCCCCGAAAGGGATAAAAACGATATATTTTATGTCTTGCCTAGGCTTGACCAAGTAAGTCTTTGACGACTTTACAATCTTATGATACTGGCGATCACCGCGCTCTCGCTGCCTCCCGCGCTTCCTGAGGGGTGCGCGGGCGGCCGCCGAGCGCGGCTAGACGGCGCGGGGAACCATAAACACGAGTATTACAATGGAAAATCGAAGGAGGTAATCTCACAGGTTTAGCCTTTTTTTTTATACTAGGAGAAATGCTTTTACGCATCCCTCGCCCCTGGGTGTAGGGGCGATTCGAAATGTTGGACTCACCTGAAGTACTACCAACTAAAACTCCTAGTACTTGCCCTCCAGGCCGCCATTGGTCACGGGGGGTAGGGTTCGCAATCACCCCTAAGACCAGGCGGCCGTGGCCCCATCGGGCCCCCATGCGGAAAGGAGATGGCCGAGCAAGTTTGGCCATCCCCCCAACAGATGGAACCGTGCAATGCAGACGATGGCACACCCGCCACCACCCACTGGTCCCACCAAGTGGAGTGCGTTTGCTCCTGTTCGCGAGATGCGCATCCCGGACCTCTCTCTCGTGAGAGCGGTAGAGAGCGCTCGCGGTCGTCTGCGACACGTGGACAGGATCGACCTTAGTCGGACATCCTCTCCCCTCCGGGCGCGCAGGCCTCTGCCCGCGCCTCAACCCTTTTTTGGCTCCTCCTCCTCGCTCGAGGTGTTTGCCTCTCGCGGCTGGAGGGGTGCAGCGAACACTGCCCATTATGTGCCCGTCTGGCCGCCCACTGGCGGCGCATATCGCGCACTTGGGTTCGGCTGCACACCTGGCTTTAAGGTGCCCCGCCTTCCCGCACCGGAAACAAAGCTTCCCGATCGAAGGACGAGAGGCACACCGGTTTCGTGTGCCCAACCCCCATGCATTTGAAGCACCGCAACGGTAAAGGCGCCAGCGCTCTGACCCGCGCGGTGTTCCATCCAACCTGCAGCCCTCCTCCTTGAATAGCCGCCTTCGCTGCTGCTGTCGGGCACCTGAGCAGCAGCCGACCCATCCCTTGCGGGCCCAGTTTAATCTCCTGGGCCAAAATAATATTTGGGTCGCACCCCGCCCTCTTGGCTACGGCGCTGATGACCTCGTCTTTCCGGACGGACTCCTCAATCCCTGTAACCAACAGGTCCGTCATCTTTTGGGGCCGCCCAATTCTGGCCACATCGGCCAACGCCGTTTTCAGCCTCTCGGCCAAGGAGTCTGCCTTCTCACCTTTGGGGTCAGGGAGTTGTACCAACTTGCCCCCCGTCTGGCTCACCCTCATTTTCATCTCCGACACTCCAATGTCGGCGAGGGAAACCACCTTCTGTGCCCTGTTAAGCACCTCCGCAATAGTTATCCCCTTTTTTGCAGCCTCAGGCAGCAGGGTGATGGCCACTGCTGAGGTTTTGGGGGGGTTACCCGGACCGTCTTCGGCCTGGCTGGAGTTGTGGCTGCTGGTTCACCGGCCTGGATCATCTGCTGCGGTTTCACGGCTGAAGGTGTGGGTGCTGCCATTGCTTTTTGCCTCCTTTTTTTTTCTTGCTGGTTGCCTCCTTCCAGCCGTCGCCACAATTGGCTTCAGGAGGCGACGCCAACTCAGCAGGGGCATCCGCTGGGGGTGGTGGTTCTCGTCTTTTTTCGCCCTCGGCTTTTCCGCGCTTGGGATCATTGCGGGGACGCAAGACCAGTTTCTGCGTTGACATCTTCTCAGCGTCCGCAGTTTTCGACGCAGCAGCTGCTGCGGACTCCGCTTTCGCCTCCCGTCTCCGCTGTGCCTCCTTCAGCCTTATTTCCCGAGCCTTCATTCTCCTCTCCGTTTCAGTCTCCGATCCCTCAGTACCAGAGGTCTCGGTTTCAGACTCCGACATCTTCCTTTTAAATACGGCACTGTTTTTCTTCGGACACTGTGCTCTGTCCATCTCCTTCTGAGCATCCAACGGTTTTTTAAATTCTTTCGCCATAATAGAACCCACGAGTATGGGAGAAAAACGGTCCACCCGGGCAGAGATCCCAGTACCCGGGTAACCCTACATACACCTGGGGGGTCGGGAGGTACCCCAGGGGTGTTCGGTAGCAGGCTAACACCTTTTTTTTTTTTTTTTTTTTTTTTTTATTTAAGTGAGGGGAATCCAGTCTTTACGGATTCCTGCCTTGAGGATATGCTGGGGTCACCTAGCATACCCGTCCCTGGTAAAGACCGGGGACAAGCACACTATCCCTCGCCACCCCCGTTACCCCGTCGAGCCTAGTAGGCTCGGCGGGGTTACGGGGTAGGTCTCACCCACTCCCGATCCTCCACCGGGCCAAGGGCCGGGTGGGGGATCGGGACTGGGGAGGGACACCCGCCTCGCGACCCTCCGGTCCATCTCGAAAGACAGGCCGGGGGACCGGGAGGGGGGGGCACTACCAGCTAAACCCCTCACTTATGCCCGCTATGAGCCCCGAGCCTGTGGGATCGTGGTTGCACGCGCCACGTGACCCGGGGTGAAGATGCCCTTTAGGGCCCTACCAGAAGGGGTGACAGGGCATAAGTGTCACCCCCCTACGGCGGCGGGGGGGGAACGAGGCGCACACGTTGGCGTCTCCTTCCCCCCGGCCGTCGTCTTCGGGTCGGATCCGCGTCGGCATCAGCCTCGCGTATCCTTTCCGCGGTCTCCTTCTGCGAAATAATATCTTCGCAGAATGCGACCACCGCCTGCCAGCATCTCTCACTTCCCAGCATCGCAAATGTGTGGTGTACTCCACGCAGCCCCCGCATATAAAAAGCGGCGGCCCCCGGCCCAGCACAACGTACTGGATTACGGTATGACGTCGGATTATTCGCCACCACCGCAATACTTGCGATGGCGCCCAGGGTGCACCACGAGGAGGTTATCCGACCAGCACCCCTCACAGGTCAAGCCTAGGCAAGACATGAAATATAACGTTTTTATCCCTTTAGGGGAAAAACGTTTGCTATTTTTTGTAAATGGATTTTTGACATGGCCGTCATGAACTTTTTGGTTCTTACTAAGACAGGGCTCAGCACTTTAAATGGCTGAAAACGAATCGAAATGTGGGTATTACATTAAGGATCGGTTTCACCATAAGTTATGGTTAGCCTATGTGGCATATAATTTGTCATTTTTTCATATAACAAACTGTCAAAAGATTTGTCAATTATACTATCCAGAACTTATTAGTAGGTGGTAAAACCGGCCCGAAAAGTTGTTTCGTTATGTTGATAGAGCAAATGGTACAGGGGGTAAAAATGGGTTCATGTTGTCCAATCATGATTGTTATGATGGTATGACTTCACAGTCGACCACTACTTTTTTATGGAGTGTTACCTATTACTCTACACGAGTATACTATTTTACCAGCTGTATACAACCTACGAAAGGGAAATTATGCGGATTATAGTGGTTAAGTAACTTTCGCTAAGGTCGGTCACGGGGTGGGTGACCAAAAATAACAATATTGAGCAACTCTGTTAATTTCGTATTCTCTTCAAAAAGTAAAGAACATAGGCGAATCAATAGCCTCTTCCTTTTTTGAAGTTGGTTAAAAAGACCGCCTTACCAAAAAATTTGTCGGGAAGGATTGCTAACGATGTTCCGGTTCTCACGCGAACGAAGTTGCAGGCACAGCTTGTCGAACATATGACTGTCAAAACTTTTTTTTTAACAAGTAGAAAATGCGTTACGCCATTTCATTAAATGACGGCGTTTAGTGAACGGGCTAGCTTTTCAATTTAGTGGCTGATGGCTGCGCCTGAAAGATTTATACATTTCACTTGAAAGTGAAATGCCATCTATGATGCTCTTTCGGCCCCGCAAAGGATTTGTGGCGTGAGGATATGTATGTATTTTGACAAAAACGATAACATTCTCCTACTGTATTGGATGTAACCGCGCACCGGACGACGCTCAGATGGACCGACAATCAGGTGCGCGGTCGCAGTCGCCGCTGGATGCAGGCAGCGCAGGACCGATCGTCGTGGAGATACTTTGGGGGAGGCCTATACCCAGCAGTGGGTGTCATGTGGCTGCGACGACGAATCTGTATTGCTTATCCGATGATTATTTTACGTTTTGTGTAAAACTAGTTATATAATTTTAATTATTATTATTCCTTCCACAGATAATACCTGTGTTGGTGAGTTTACTTAAAAAATTCAATATAATATACAATCATTGTGTCATGTGTGTACATATGTGCACAGTTATTATCATATTGAAGTACAAACAAAAGACTAGATATTGTTATGATTGTGACAAGGTTGTATAGTATTTTCATAATTGTGCACGTGACTGTACACGAACGCTTGAAGTTTGGACTTTGTCCTTTCATATCAGTATAATTTTTTTTTTTTTCAACAGCATAGAACGGTAATATATTCTTGGTTATACCTATTCGTTAGTTTGAACGAGTTGAAACCTCGAGTTCAATTATTGTAAAAAGTTATCTTTATTTTTTACACACACATATACACACCAATACACGTTTACACGATAAATAATAAAAAAAACTATGAGACCAAAATGAACCAAAGACATAATTAATATGGTTGAAATAAAACAACTTTTGAAGGGGTATGTTGCACTTGACTGGTGGTAGGAGTTGGTTGTATACTAACGGCCGGTTTCAATAATATATCCCTAACACGAGATAGGCCTATCTTGGTTACGTTACTTAGCAACCACTGTTAGTTTAGGTTATTTTGGGCTGATTAACAGAAATATCTAGGCAACAAAGCTCTAGTAAGCCTATCTCTTACTGACGATAGGTTATTGAAACCGACCGTAAGTATACTATAGTATGCTAATATGGTTGTCACTCTATCAGAGTCTATTGACTGCAGATTTAGTAAGTCAGATATCAAGGACATCTATAGAATAAGAGGAAAGAAGCCAGAGCACAAGAACACTTCGATTATAGTTGAAACTGTTACAGTTTTACTGAAAACAGATTTTCTGAAAATTGCAAATACGAGTACATTCAATATTCGGAATAAGACCGAATAATGTGCAAATACCCTTGGTCTTAACTTCCTGGCACGTGAACTGAAGAAATCCAAAGGGTACCATCGTGCATCGATATCCTGAGGCAAGACTTTTGTTGCTTAAAACTGACTTGTACCCGATTATTTTGATCAGAACGGAGCAACAGGTACACCAATCCAAATCGCGCACCAACGGGCCCTGCCAGAGTACCAGCGTTGCCGTGACACTCTAGTGTCAGCTCAGGCAGGGGTTTGACCCAGAGGCTACTTTTTAAACCACTACCTACATTTATTTTTTTGTTTGTTATTAGGTACTCGTATCTATATTTTCTCTTTTCTTTAGTATTGTTTTATTGTCATAATATGTCTGTTGTATGTATATACTTATTTATCTTATCTAATTTATTTTAATTTATCTTATTTAATTGTATTTTAAATTAATTATATTCCATGCATGATAAGATAACCATGATAAATATTAAACAAGAAAATATACCAGAAAAAAGCAACTAGTCTCATGTCGCCCTGACGGATATCAGATAGATAATCATGCTTGGAAGGTATTATTTAATTATTTTGCGGAACTATTATTATTATGGTATCTGAATTGAAATAAATTCTTTGAAATAATTTATTAACAGCCTGGTTCTTCTTCGGGAAAGGTAATACATTATTTAATAATATTTATTGACTTAACCTATATATAAATAAAATAATTTTTTGAGCCAATAAGATATTTGAATAATGTTTCACCCGGGTGAAACATTCCGCGTGGGAAGCCACGGGGACGGGAACCACGCGGGTAAAAAAACAATAATTTATTTACAGAATCACCATTCTTCGTATAAAGGAAATGTAATTAATATTTTTCTGGATATCATTTATTTACAAAAAAAGAAAACTTAATTATAAATAATTTATCTTATTTAAATGTGATAAATATTAAACAAGAAAATATACTAGAAAAAAGCAACTATCATAAAAAATGCAAAATTAAAAAGTTATAATTAGATGGCTGTTTCATCTTAATCGATAGTCAAACATCTGTAAAGATGTTTCTTTCGAATGCGAGGATATTTCTCTCATTGATGAAGGACGGATGCCAACACCGTAGGACGGTGAGTATACTAGAAAGATTCGACGGGTCCTCGTTAATGAGACTATTTGTTTTTTTCTAGTATATTTTCTTGGTTAATATTTATCACATAAAAAAAGCATTGTAAAATGCAAAATTAAAAAGTTATAATTATTTAAATGTATTTTATATTAATTATATTCCATGCATGATAAGAAAATCATGCATGGAAGGTATTATTTATTGTTATGGTATCTGAATTGAAATAAATTCTTTGAAATAATTTATTAACAGCGTGGTTCTTCTTCTAATGGAAAGGTAATGCATTATTTAATAATATTCGTTGAGTTAAGTATACCTTCATATAAATACATTAATATTTTGAGGAAATGAGATATTTAATTAATGTACCTACCTATTATAATAAATATTCTAAGTACTTGACAGATGTGATGATATATCTTAAACTTTGATTATTTCCTGTTAATTTTGTAGTAAATGTATTTTGGGTTTATGAATGAAAATCTTGAAGGCGCTTGTTGTAATAAAAACTACTTAGAGCGTACATCATCAATTGTTGATTAAATATATAAGTGTTTTCCGAAACACAGATAAACTCGAGACAGCGAAATTTTGGACACCACATTGCGAAAGTTGGTTAACCTTAACAATCGCTGGCCGAGCGCGCGATGGTGGCAATATTGTTATGGAATCATATGTGAATCTACTGACATAATCTTTATTTGTTTATTGTCTATGGACTTTTAGGCTCACTGATGAAATTGCATTTTAAGGTGTCTGATCATACTTTACTTGTACTGTGCTTGTTTTTACCGTGTTTTTACAAATAAATATACCTTTATCTTTATCTGATTTTAGGGACAGATGTCCTTTTAAAATTAAAATTACGAATATCTAATCGACCGTTTATGAAATTGGGCTCTTTTTATATATTTGCAGAGACGTCCTGGTGAAAAGGTAATATATTTTTTAGTTTATGGTCCTCATAATCAGCCTTTTAATTTTACCGTTCCTGTGGAATGCTTAAGAGTCATGGTTTATGTGTATGTAAAATTCCATCCAAATCCCTTCAGCCGTTAGATTATGATTGTGTAAGGCCTCCAGCAGCGCTAAGATAGGTTAGAATCCGGATAAAACGGATAGGAATTTTAAAAACTAAAATATAACGTAAAATCATCAATAATCATTAACTTACGGTAATAAATGTAATAAACAACAGCAAAATTTTACATCTTGTGGCAATAAGTATCTTCATCATCTTAGTATCTTCAATAGTAGCAAGCAAGCAAAGCAAGTAACTATTAGAAGTATGAAAAATTCATAACTTTAAGCATGCACTGAGATTTTTTGAAATATGTCATGCTGTATTTAAATGTCGTCATCAGTATCATCATCATCCACTACTGGACATAGGCGTCTCCAAATGCACGCCACCGAGCACGTTCCACTTTGCGCATATCGTCGCTCCACCTAGTCTGAGGGCGTCCTACGTCTGCCGATGTGCGGTCCACTCAAAAACTTCTTTACCCAAGCGGTTATCGGTTCTGCGGCTTCTAAGGCTGGCCCATGAATAACCACTTCAGTTTGATTATCTGATGGGCTATGGCGATAATGTTGGTTCTCTGCCGGAACTGGTATCGTTTTAGATCATTCAGAGAAACTACAAGCATAGCCCTTTCCATAGCTCGATGAACAATTTTAAATTTGTGAACCAGCCCTGTCGTGAGCGTCAACGTTTCGGCTCCGTCTTTGCTAATGCTACGTCCTATCCAGTCCTCTAACTAAAGTATTTGTAAACAATTTAGATAGATAGATAGATAAAACATTTATTTGCATCAGCATGCACATATAACAAACAATACACAAACGAAATTTAAATTGACACAAACGAAATTGAATTAAAAAAAAAACCAAAAGATTATTACAGACATTTTACACAAACATTACTTAAAATTACACATGATACACAAAAATTCGAACGATGTGTGAATGAAATGAAATTTTAAGATAACATCCACCGCTATTTAACTACCTTTAAATTTATGTTATGTTAGGCGACTATTTGCTGGGGTTATTAGACTTTGAGAGAATATCATATCTGTTGTCTCTTACCTCCATACAAAGGGATATGCTTTGTCTGCTGGTTCTGTCACTTGGATACACATGGTGCGGTTATTATAAAACAGTATAATTGTAGAACAGCCCATAGCAGGTTTCGATACAGTCAGATGGCCTCTCATAGCTCACAAATGAAGAGGGGCCGATTGTACTCTTCAGTTTTCTATATAATGTCTCGCTCTGTATCCATATTGCCGTATCCTCCACGAAACTCAGCATGCTCCGGAATTAGAAATCGGCAAGAATTCACGCAAGGTGGTTTGTGATGACTCGGGAAAACCGCTTGAAGACGTGTCTTAGAAGCGAAATAGAACGAGTACTTCAGGCTCTTTCTTTGAAGAACAGCAGGACGACACTCCTACTCCAAGCCTCTGGATTTCTCCCATCAAGCATGGAGAACGGTTTCGATTTGGAGCTCCTTCAGTATATGATTGCCGCCTGTTTTGTGGAGCTCAGCTTACTCCTAACTTATAACCTCCTCAAAGCAGGTGGCACCAGGCGCTTTTGCTCTATAAGAGTATTTATGTAATACCGCGCATTGTATTTTCAATCTATACAACCGAACGCAGTGTGGATTATTAATGCAAACATAATTCAATTTCCAGCATAATTATTAGCAAACCACCACCTATTAATTATAAAACAATAACTTCCGAACGTTGCACGTAATAATATTTAGCATTCAATATTTTTGACTGGTTACCAATGGAAAAAGTTATCCAGTCTCGCAGGTGACGAGACACGTCCGGTGCCCCTTCCAAAATACGCCCGCGAAGCAGAAAATTCAGTACGCTCGGCATTAGAGGACAGTTCAGGGAAGCCCGGGAGTCGCCTCCGGCTGTTTTATTATCCTGCTACTATCCCCGCTGTGGAAATTCTATCAGAGGATCACCACTCCCCAATCATATCATCGAGCGGTGACCCCATCCATCCATTAAATTAACCAAAAACTAACATTTAGTTTTACTAACATTCACAACATCATCATCATCATCATCAACCACCATTCATTCACATTATCATGTTTAGGAGTTCATCGTTCACTCATATTGTATTATCATCAAAATTTCTCATCACATTTAATTAGGTTAGGCCATTTCTGATATCCTTGGGCACGATTTTCATGAACCCTCAGTTTATTTTATATTAATATTACTAAAACTATTTTAATGGTTATCATAACAGTATTTTATTTATATTTATATAGTATTTTATTTATTTATTTATTCGATTGGATTAAAGTTTTTATACGCTTTTACCGTCTATCTTGATAAAGGTCTGTGCCGAAGGTCGAAAGTTTTAGTTTTTACTCCAATGTACAGCAGTCAAACAATTTTTTTTTGTTTCTTTTTTTAGAAAGATAAGGTATTTACCAACTTTTGATTTATTTTTTATAAATACAGCACTGATGAATATAAATGTATTAGGTATTTAATATTTATATACTTCATTCAGCTCGGCAATATTTGACTTAGATGCCTTTCATCTATATCAGCTTAGCCGTTTTTGCATTACTAATATAATATTACAGATATTATAATTATGATATATATGGAGAATAAACATAGATATACTTTTTTGTAACTATTATACATATTGCATATCCAGACCAAGACAAAAGCACACACATATTTGTCTTGTCCGGGGATGGAACCCGGGTCCTCTGCGTTGAAGGCAGTTACACTACACGTGCCCTTACGCCAGACTGGTCATCAGTAGGATCAGTAATAATAATCCTACTAATATTATAAACGCGAAAGTATGTTAGTTTGTTTGTTTGTTACTCTTTCACGCGAAAACTACAAACGGCCACTATTAATAAATATTTCTTACGCTCACACCAATTAGCCTATATAGCCCCAAAGTAAGCGCTCTGTAAGGCTTGTGTTATTTATAAAATACTAGGGTAACGGATAGAAATACTTATTAATAATAAAAAATATAGTATTGCGTACGCTTGTACAGTTTTAAACTGTACATAACTACTATAAAATTTTATTTAGCTTACGCTGCGCCCTACATTTCTGTGGCCACCATATTAGTGCACAACTAACTGCTATAGAGAAAAGTACAACCAAAACAACATAACATTTGTATATTTTACGTAGTTTCAAGTGAATATATCTTTTACTTTAACTTTGGTCCGTGATTTCTCTGCACTCCTTCAACATATACATCATAAATGTATAGTGGTCACACCATATCCTTAGAGAATAAAGACTTGGTGTTTTAGTATTACTTACTACAACAGTAGCGAATCGGTGCGGCTGGCCTCCCACAAGCAGGTCTCACCAGTCGTATTGAGAAGAGGGACGTGCGTCCCTCTTCTCATACTGTATACAGGGTGCTAGAGCACCGAGTCACTGAACTACGACCATTTCAAATCGGAGGGGACAAGATTTGTTTTGGATCATGAAGATTTGGATACGTGAAGACTACAATCTTCAAGTGGTTCAAACAACTACAACTGGTAAACTACTTCACGACTACGTACTGGTCGATGAGTTTTTTTTTGTCAACAACAAACTATCAACATGAGCAAACTAGAACTGCAACAAACCTGTTTCAACAACATCATGTACGAAATCCTTGCCGTAGTTGGTACAAACCAACTACAGCAAGGATTCCGCGTCTAGAAAAAACGAGGAGTACCTGAACAAACGTTTGGAATCACTAGATAATTAGTGGTGTGATTTCGACGAACGACACGATCAACTTATTTTGGAAGTGGAAGATAAAAATATTAACTATTTTACGGACGAAATCTATGAAAAAACAAAGGAAATGTACATGAAAACTAAAGTCAACATTTTAAAGAAACTGGAGCAAATTAAAGAACAAAATCGGGGAGGTGAAATTTGATCTGGCGGATGCACCTATGGAGGAGAACTCTAGTGATTGACCTACTCAACAAGCAGGAATGTAACTTTAACGCAATCGATCGCGTCATTTCAAAAATCAATACGCAACTTATTTTTGAGAAAAGGGTTTAGAACTTTTGAAGTCCAAGTGGGAGCCCATCGATAAACTGCACTGGGTTATTGATTTTCAACTTAAAGGCTGCCATGAACAATACTATGATATGTTCACTAACATCGATGAACTACGTAAGAAGCTCAACAACAAAATTCATTCGACCCTTCACCCAACAGTCGGCGCCTAGGTTGGAAATACAAGAATTCTCAGGGAGCTACCAACAATGAATTTCATTCAAAAATCTATCATGGAAACCATCAACAACAACCCTACAATTAACGCAGCTCAGAAAATGCAATATCTGAAAACCAAATTGCGAGGGGAGGCGGAGCGACTTGTGCAACATTTAAACTTAAGCGCTGAAAACTACATTTCTTGTTGGGATATATTATCGCACCGCTATGACAACCGTCAGCTTCAATTTACATCTTTCATGAACACGATGTTAAATCTTCCCATCATCCAGCATCCAGATGCTTTCAACCTAAAGAGGATGCATGACGTAATCACCGAGAGCTTGAACGGGAACGTGAATCTCTGACATTGGAGTTGACACTGCGACATGAGATCCGATTAATATCACAAAAGCTTGACTCAACAACGTTCAACGAATACATGAACGACCTTCAAGACCATCGGGAGCTGCAAAGCTTAAATAATTTTATGTATTTTTTGGAAAGCAAGTTCATGGCATACGAAACTCGAAAAAATAAGCTCGCAGAAACCAGCGTACTCAAGCTCAAGATCATACACCAAAAATACTTTCGCCAAGAAAAATAACTACGATTATCCAAAACCTGCAAGTAAAAGTTATCATACGAGCTACGGTCAATGCCTGTGCTGCGATTTACGTCACGTGCTTATGCAGTGCACTAAGTTTAATGACATGGACACAATACAGCGCAATGACATAGTAACAAAATTGTGACTTTGCAAAAATTGTTTGTTTAGTCACGGACACAACGAATGCAAGGCAACAAAAACATGCAAAGAATGCAACATGAAGCATCATACTTTATTGCACAATTTCAACAAAAAGCAAATAACATCATCTGGTAGAAACAACACTATGAATCGTCAACAGCAATCTTCATCTCAACCGTCATCTGCAACGCATCAACCGAGCTTCAATCATCTTTCAAACAACAACACTGAAATCAATTGTGCAATTGCTCCGTGCACTGCTGGACCAAGGCTCTCAGGTCAACTTAATCACCGAAAATGCTGCACTGAGGCTGCGCCTACCAAGGAAGAATCTCAACGTTACGATCTTTGGAATCGGCTCAGTTTTAGGAAATTGCATAAAGGACTTCTTCATCTCAGCTGTAAAGCATCAATTTTGAAACTCAAGCTTTAATATGAACAAACTTACAAACAACTTACCTAACTCAACATTTGAAAACACAAACTGGCCGCATTTGCAGAACTTAAAACTTGCAGATCCGGAATACAACTTCTTACGTGGCGTCGACCGACGCGCCGACATCTATTCCGAAATTATCCTGGAAGGGGTCCTTAAAGGCAGCAAAGAGTCGCACGTGGCTCAACAAACACTACCAGGATGAATTTTATTCGGAAAGATGAAAACTTTAAACTGTTACGTGTCCTTGATAAACATAGAAGAGCTCACTAAATTCTGGGAAAACGAACATATTCAAAACTCAAACGAAGTATCAAAGAACAATGCGAAACATTTTACAAGAAAACTGTAACTGTATCTCGAAAAAAAACTGCAAAAACAGCACAAAATAGCAACTATGTACAAGGACTTCATCAAAGAATACCACGATTTAAGTCACATGATACCTTCATCTCAAGTTTCAAGATCAAGTACCGAGTGTTATTTTCCCCATCACGGTGTCCTACGAGAAAATTCTGAAACAACGAAGCTCGGTGTGGTATTCAACGCCTCTCAGAGAAACTCTTTAATTAAGGTTTAATTAAGGGTCTATCCGAAGATCAAATATCAACAAATTTAGAACTCGATTTAAAAGATGATTCTTCAACCAAAACTTTGGGTCTATCCTGGAATCACAACTTAGACTCATTCTGTTTTAACTGGCCGTTGAATAACTCAACTCGAAGACTTACCAAGAGAATAGATGGCGCTACTGGCCAAGTAAACATAAGCTCTGCTATTATTTTATTTTCAAATATAGTTTAAATCGAGTTAAGTGCTTTTAAACCATTTAATCCTCAAAATCAATGTTCAAATACTGTGTAAAACTGTTATCTACAAAAATTAACAACAAACTATCCCAAAATAAATGAAAGGAAAAATAATACATTGTTGTGTGATAAATTGTGTGACAAATAGTGTTTAATAAAGCATGTCATAAATACTATGCGGTGACTATAGCTTTAAATTTAAAATATTCACTATTTAAAATCGTAAAATAAACATGTAAACTAAGCAAAATACTTACCATTCTCACCTTAACAGTGACGTTTTTAAAAACTATAGTGTTTATGAAGTGTGTTCAAGCAAAAAGTGACTATACCTAATAATTTTATAATATATTATTTGATTTTAAATTTTAGACCAAGACATTTTAAAATAATTGCCTACTAGCGACATCTTGTGTCTAGTAGTGACAATAAATAGACAATCGATTTTTTATTTGAATTAATAATAAACAGCATTTAAATCCAAAATGAGCTACCAAAAGAAGCCTACAGCAAAGTGCTTTAAGTGCGGTAAAACGAGCAATATTAACGACACTATACTGATACTGTGCACTTAGTGTAGAAATAGATACGAATTTGATTGTATCGGTCTTTCAGAAAAATTGTACCGGTTAATGAATAAGGACAAGAAACAAAGCTGGAAGTGCCAGACTTGCCAAAAGCAAAATAAACAAACATTTCTAGCAATGAACAAAGCGGTGCACAGTGTTCAATAGTGCTTAAAAAAATTCCCTATGCGGTTTATCGCATAAATATATCAAGAAATGAGTTTTAATTGCAAGGGTAAAACACCCACGTGTCTCTCTCAAATACTTTTTTTTATGAAAAATGATTTCTATTTCGTGACCTTCACGTAGAAATAACATGAAATAAATATTCGAGAGAGACACGTGCGTGTTTTACTCTTGCATTTAAAATGCATTTCTTGATATATTTATGCGATAAACTGCATTGGGAATTCTTTTAAGCACTTTTGAACACTGTGCGGTGGTGTTACTTTACGAAGAAGAATATCTAATAAACCTCATTCAAATATTACTGTATCATCTGAAAACCTGGGAACGCCAAAAAATGCGTTAAACTGCCCTCCCACATCGTCTTCACCACTATCTGTATGCTCTCCAGAAAAATACATTGACTCACATGTTTTAATGGAAGAGGAAATATCAGACGACTCATATCTTGTGACGGAAAGACTTTCAAGGAGTTTTGAACACGCACTGGTCAATAATTCTCTTAAGGCGATACTCGAAAAAAATATGCTGAAGCGAGACAGCAATGAGAAAACAACGCGAAACTACAGCGATTTTATAAAAATGCTTCAATAAAATATTATTGGTGTCCACTTATTAAACCAATTTCCAATAGTGTAAGTAGCCCCATTTAAGAATAATCTTGAATTTTCGTATTTTTAGAGGTCTTTTCGAAAAGAAAAAGTGTCGAGCCAAAATCATAAAATCGTGTTTTTGAAACTATACGAATCTAAATAAAGGTATGAAGAAATATATATGTTATTACCAGATTTGTAATAACTGTACCGTGCTATAGTTTTATATCAAAAAGTCCATACATTTTCCGAGTAGCGCCTTAAGGAATATGAACTGGGAGAAGAAATTGACTTGTTAAAAACGAAATTATCATCTACGGAAACTGAGCTAGAGCATCAATTACTCGGAAATAAGAACTTAAATAAATCTATATCAAAACTAAATAACGAATTACATTTACTGAAAAGTATTTGCGGAATCTTTTCACAAAGCACTTGTAAAGAGAAATAAATACATTCCTTACAGGCACATTCTTTCTTTACACCGCCAAGAGTTCTTTCGGCAGATCGAACAATTTCACACACCTCCTGACAAAAATTACTGACTTGAAACAGTCCATTGGAAATAGAGCTCCTCAATAAGCAAATTAACGACCTGACAGATAAACTATGTATGACGAAAGATGTGACAATTTGCGTTGATACACTAAACAATGATGTATCGAAAGCTATAATTTCGCCAGAAGTAAAAATAAAATCAATACAAGTTGCCAATAAAAAAGACCTCAAACGGATATTTATCCTAGGTACAAATCAATGCGTGGGCCGTGCCTCTGCTCTGTTAAGTTCGAGATTCTCATCTCCATATGAGAAATATAAAATTCAGGCTGAAACAAGTTACCACAATATCAATCTCAAAACTGAAGAAAAATTAAACAAGAAAATATACCAGAAAAAAGCAACTAGTCTCATGTCGCCCTGACGGGATTCGAACCCGCATCCTTGGGAGTCCGGCCCAATGCACTAACCAATTATGCTACAGAGACCTATGAGGACCGTAGAACGTAGAACGGTGAATTTACTGGAAAGATTGGACTTGTCCTAATGTTTAATATTTATCACATAAAAATAGCATTGTAAAATGCAAAATTAAAAAGTTATAATGAAGTAAAATTTATAATAGGAGTCAGTGAAAATGACATCGATTTAAACAAACTGATTATACTGTTACGAGATATATTTTGAACGATTGCATTTTTGTGATATCTTCTTAATCAACGTGTTCAAAAATGTTAAAATTGGTGAAAATCATGTTACCAATGCTCTTTATAATTTATGTAATGAATTTAAAAATTGCCATTTTGTACATTGTAATAATTATAATCTAGTTGACATACGTATTTAATTCAATTAATCAGACTACAAACACAAATACTTGGATGTTGCGGCACTAAGAAAACATATACGACGAAACGAATCTAGTATCGTAGAGAACGAGAAAAAGGGAAGGGTAGTTCCATATTACTTTGCCCAAAAGCATTCAATAAATGATATCACAAATTGGATACCCCATGACACCAAACCGAATTTAAGCAAAAATAGACTATTTCCCTAAAATGAAATGTAAATCATTTTTTCGAGACCAAACAGAAAGAAACAGAAATTGAAATATTGCACCACAATATTGCAAGCATTTTCTTTAAATAGCCGATATTAGAGTTAACGCTGCAGGAGCTTCGTGAAACGAATGAGGATCCTGACATTATTTGCCCTACAGAAACATTTGCTAAATCGGGATATGACAGCTTCATAAAAGTTAAAGACTTTCAGTTAGCAGCTGCATTTTGTAGAGAAAAGCAACAACGGGGGGGAACTTGCATATTAACAATAAAATATTTATATTGTAAAGAATTGGCGTGGATAAATAAATTAGCTATACCAAAAGTATTTGAAGCTTGTGGTATTGAAATCCCCCATTACAAAATAATCGTGATTTCCATATACAGAACGCGTCCGACCCCAATATTTTCCTAGGCAAATTGGATGGTTTGTTGTGCGAAATATATAAAAAATACAAAACAAATATCAAAGTAGTTATTGCAGGAGATCATAATATAAATCGCTTAAAACGGGAAGAGTTACTGAATGCCTACAAGAGAAGAAAGAAGTAAAAACTGAATATGTCAACAATTATCACCCTATCACTCTAGTCCCAATTTTTTTTAATCTGAAAAGTGCATGTTTAAACGGTTAGTAGATTTTTGTAACAAATATAAAATTATAAATGATTGCCAATATGGCTTTCAAAATGATAAATCCACAACATTGGCAATATTTGATTTAATTAATACGATCTTGACTAGTAATAATAATAACTTTTGGACAACAGGGCTATTTTTTGATTTTATTATTTGACCACGTTTCTCACGATTTACTTTTAAAAAAGTTAGAAAATATAAGCGTGAGGCGTGAGAGGTTTCAAAACGAGCTAGGAGAGCTCATAGGAGGAAAAAGAATAAATAAAATTCACATTATGAAGCTAAAAAATACAGTTTATGAAGCTAAAAAATATACTAAAGTAGATTTTAGTATATTTTTTAGCTTCATAAACTTATTTTTTGTTTTTTTAATTTGTTGGTGAGATGTGTAAGGTATCGACGATCCATTATATTTTTTGTGTGTTGGTAGTACGCAATAAAGTCAGTTAGCTTGCAACCGGGGCGTTTCATTACGTGGCAGTCGCAAGCTCAGAAGATGCAGTATTTGAAAATATGCAGAGGAGATGCTGAGCACTTAATCCAACATTTACATATAAGTTCGGAAAATTATAGTATGTGTTGGGAAATTTTAAACCACTGTTATAAAAACAAAAAAAATATATTTTCGGAGAACCTTTATTACATTAAGTCTTCTAAATATGCAACATCAAACGTTATTATATAATTAAGAAACTGCATGATGCAACACAGGAAAATTTGAATGCCAGTAAAAACCTTGGACTTGACATCAGTTCCTGGGATCCAATCATAGTAAAGAAAGAAAAGAAAGAAAAATCATTTTGACACTGCACAACAATCGACAACATACTAATTATAAACAGCAACATACATAGAACAAAAAAGTGCAGTGTCAAAACACTGATATTCTGCCGAGCACAGTGGTGACATCAGGCACACGATAAACATAAAACAAACAAAGAAAGATAACAAACAAACAAAAGCACGTTGAACAACACTCAAAAATAAATATAGTACATATACTTACGCAAAAATTAGATCACGAAACACATTCCGAGTACGTAGAGTCTTTAAAACGGCAATTACAGGAGCTTTTAGATTAAAAAGCAAATTTACTATGCTTGAGCAATTATAAAGGAAACACGATATTGTTATTCAAAAACCAGTGTACTAAAACGCAAATCATTAAGGTTCTGTTCCTAGAAAACCTCAATTTATGAATTACAATATGAACAACAAAATCAAGAAGAGAAAAAGTCATATCACATTATAATAAAAAGTGAAATTCACAATATCATTGATCAACTATTACAAAACCTAAATTCAATTAGCAAAATAATTTTAATTTTGACTCCGTGTCGCGTCGAACGACTGACATATATATATATATATATATATATATATATAATTATATATATATATATGTCAGTCGTTCGACGCGACACGGAGTCAAATATATATATATATCACATTACAAGAAATCAACGCAGCAAAATTACGAATAATACAACATGTACAGTTAACAGAGTTTCAAAGTGACATAGATAATTTAAACAAATATAAATATAATTGCGTAAAGTCAACCAGTAAAATACTGAGTTTACAACCATTTTTAGATTTAACAAGTTTTTATCAGTATCGTTATTGGTTCATAAACGACAAAAATATAGCTAAATCTTACCGCCAGTAGGTAGCAGCTAAAATTATTTTTACTTCTTCTTTTTTAATTATTATTAATGCCGTGCTCGCGTTAAATACGCGAATTTTGCCAATGTCAAGTAAATATATTTTGTAATAAAGAAATTGTACGGTAGATTGAGTTAAAAATGGAGCCTCACAACACGTGTTATTACGAAAAGGACTCGGGTGAAACTACAATAATTTTTACGAACTCGTTTAAAGTAACTGTAATTTTTTTTTTTTTTTTTTTTTCATTTATTGACCAAAAGTATTACAAAATACATGATATTTAATTAACACACCGCTACAAAAGCCGTTTCGGCTTTAACTGTGGCGGAGGAGTTCAGCAAATATAACAAATTTAAAATGTTAATAAATTGTTAGAAAACATAAAAAATATAAGTACATGTTTTTTTTAAAGTATTATAACTTAATAAGAAACACATATTGTAGTTAGTAAAGAAATTTTGATTAGTAGATTATTTTTTTATACACAAAAAATTATAGTTACAATCATGTGATTTTTGTATAATAACACATTCATTATATGACTTGCTATTTGTTAACTATATTATCCGAAAAATATTTCTTAACAACTGTTTTAAAATTATTCTTTTCTATATAGTTCCGAACAAAATCGTCACTCATTTCGTTAAGCAAATCCGGTAACAAACATTTCCAATTTCGTCTCCCGTAGAAATTTCTAAATTTAGGTATATTGAACTTTTTATTATGTACTTTTCTTAAGTTTGACGGACGCGTGTAAGTGATTAATTTAAATTTGCTTGTCAAAACTGTCAAATCCCATACATTTTTAATCCATAAACCCTGTAAAAGTTAAAAAGTGTAAAAACCCATGAATAGTATTCCTGAAGTATCGTTTTTCTCACAGCTGCCTGATCAGTATAATATTCATTTTCATCAGAAATTCGTAATTTTTATCATTTAAATTCGTTTGCCTAGGAATCAAATTAACTTCAAAACAAATACAAAAGTAAAAAAAAACGTTTTTCATATTAATGAGTAGTAATAGTAACAGGTTCAAAATGAAATCAAACTCTTATTGCGATATTGCGAAAACATGGATTTTATTATTAATTAATTAGACAATGGTGTTGTCATTTCTCAATCCTACTGAAAAAAAAATGAAAAAAGGGTTTTCTGCGAAAAAACGGGTTGCTTTAGTGAGATTGCGAAAAGAACCATTGTCTAATTATCCGTGTTTTCGCAATATCCCTAGGATCTTTGCGAAAATTCTATTTATAAAATCTTCCTACGACATATGCAAAATATGGGTTATAATATAATAAATGTGTATTTTTCTTTCAATAGCTTTTGGTAAGTTTTATCATTTTAATTGTACTTCTAACACAACCATAACATTTTTTAATAATTAATCAGTATTTGACGGTTTCTATTGTACTGTTTGTTTTTTTATAAACTACTATTGGAATAAAGTTGGAATATTACTGTTTTTTCAAAAGGTAATTATTATTCTTGTATAATTTGTAACTTAACCCTTTCGCGGACACTCAACTGCTATAGCAGTCATAACAATAAAAATTCTTTTATGTCTCGTTCAGTGTCCGGCAATGTGTTAAGTTCCATTAGATTTGATTTATTAATTTTTTTTAGAGCGGTTTGATTTTGATACCACTTTTATATATACACAAATAACGTAACAGTATCGCTATTGGTTCATAAACGACAAAAATATAGCAAAATGTTACCGCCAGTTGCACCTAAAATAATTTTAACGAATTCTTATAAGTAACTGTAATTTTCTTGTCAAAACTGTGAAATCCCATACATTTTTAATCCATAAACCCTGTAAAAGTTAAACGTAAAAAAATTGGGTGCAACCCACGATTAGTATTTCTGAAATACCGATTTTCTCAAAGCTGCCGGATCAGATTCTTGCCACTTTGCACAAGGGTCGTTTTAGGGTGTCCTTAGATAAATATGACAATAGTATCGGTATTTTTTCGTAGACCACTTTTACCAAGTCTCCTTTTAACCTTTGGATATCCGGACCACCCGCGTCGCTATGACGTCAGAAGCGGACACTTGACATTTCCCGCCATTTTTTATCGCTGAGCTCGCACTTAGCGCTTTGTTTTTGTTCGTGAGGCCAGATGTTTACACTTACGACGCCCACAGCTACATTTCTGAGTAGCTATTGAAACAAAATATCGAGTGAAACAGCTGTGGACAACTTTATGATGTTTATCTTATTTCTTATCGGGAGGTGAATGCGGTCTTTGTTTGATTGAACTGCTGTTCGCGCAAAATGAAACGCTTGTCTTGAGTATTCAAAATAACTAACACCTTGAAACTTTACATATTCTGAATCTACAATGTATAAGCTCTCTTATAAAGGTAAAATATACATATAAGCCCATAGTAAAAAATAAAGAACGAAGCGCCGCAAGTTAGGTAACGCTTTTTTTTTAATATATTTCCACTCTGCGTAATTTAAAAAAAAATATTTTGAAGAGATTATTACATCAATCTATATTGCGTTTACTTCGTTATAAACGTCAGTGATTTAAAATATTATGTAATAGTTATTTTTGAATAAAAAGTACTTATAATTTTTTTGGAAAAGAAAATTATAATTATTTTCAATGATAAAATACAATTATTGATGTTTTTGTCACTAAAAAAACTTATATTACACCAATTTACTTCCCTTTTATAATGAAAAATACCAAAAACACAGTTTTAACTTAATACTTGACCGCAGTTGCATACACGTTGTAGTTGCACACATTTAAATGGCACTACAGATTAGCGCGAAATTAGAAATATTTTTTTCTCTTTAATTTTCTATAGGCGGCTATCCAGTGTTCGGTATGCATGACCAGCCAATTTATTATATATTCTGTGGAAAAAAATTCAGGCCAGACAAAGCCATAAAATTTAATAAAAGCAGCCCGGGCTTTTATTAAATGTCACGGAATCCAACGGGTACATCGCCTGACAGCCCGTGCTGTCGAGCGGACGTCTAAAGGTCCAAAAACAAAAGTATGAAGAGTGAATGTGTGACGACGCTGCCTAGTCGAAAGTATAAAAAAGCTCTAGACGCCACTCTGGGTCAGGAATCGAATTTTGAATAGAATATTCCCGCCGACGATGAATTTAAGATGTGTTTCGTTTGGGCTGAAAGCCAAAGCAAGTAGGTACACCGCCTTACCTTGACTAACCGCACCACCGTGTCCTTCAAGCCTAGTACCACCGCGTGGTTGGAAAGCAGATGAAGTCCAGCTGGCACTTTCACGCACGGATTCGCAAGAAAACAGGTCTACAGTTGTGCATAACAATGAGATTTATTTATTTATTTATTTATTTATTTATTCATACATTTCTTAAAAGCTAACAGACATTCGTCCAAAACACTTCTAAGATTAGAATATGTCATGTGAGTACAGCATGAAAATTATTGAATCAATACAGGATTTACAAATGCATTTAGATATTAGGTAACTAACAATAATAATGTTAAACAAAATTTCAAAATTACGCATGTCAAAATATTATTCAATAAAATAAGTGTCAAGTACTAAGGTCTAGCAGTAACACAGTCATTTAAGTTATTAATGTCGAACTTTATTATATATTATAAAAGTAAAAAAGTAAAATTATAAAATGTCAATAAAATTTAAGGCAATAAAAATAATGCTAATAAAATCAATGTCAAATCTGTAGAACAAAACTAAAGGTCTCAATTAACGCACAATTAAAAATTACGAATGTCATAATACACTATGGAATAATAAACAAAAATGTCAATAAAATCTAAGTTCAAACAATGTCAACAGAAAGAAGAAAAATAAAAATAAATTAATAATGTCACTCGTGTACAAATTTCAGTAAATATTAATTGAACATGTCATTTAGTATTTTTCTAAACTCGTTACAAAGAGATCTCAAGCTATCGGCAAATAGATCGATTTCAAAGTGCTGAGCAATTATGTTCCCGATAATGCGAAGTGCACGATTAGTGGGAGCATGCCTGCCGCGCTCCGTCCGCGCCACTGGCAGCGCCAGCAGCCGCGGGTGGCGGCGCGGTGCCATCTGCCCTGCCGCGTCCCTGGGGATGTTTGTGGGAACCCGGATACAAAATCTCTCAAGTATCTGTGGACTGTCGATGCCCTGGTGCAATATTGAAAGGTAATGCACAATCAAAAGCATGGCTCGTCTAAGCCTAAGAGTTTCCATTTCGGTCATCCCAGCAACAAATAGTGAGGGATATAAGTATGGGTAATAACCGTAAAGCTTTTTGTAAAGCCACCGAGCAAACTTACGTTGTACTTTTTCTACCATTAGTATGTATTTGTCCTCGTAGGGATCCCAAACAACTGCTCCGTATTCAAGTTTGCTGCGAACATACGCCGTATATAGTACTTTAGCTACTGCTGCATTGTCAAATTGTGATGCTGTTCTTATAACGAAACCTAGGAGTCGATTTCCCTTTTTGCAAACATTTACTATATGTGTGTGAAGATCTAGTTTACAATCTAATATTAAACCTAAGTCTTTGATGTCATTTACTCTTTCCATGGGAGCGTCAGATAAAGTATAGTCATGGATTATTGGTTGTAATTTACGTGAGAAGGTAATGACCTTACATTTGAGAGTGTTAAACGGTAGATTATTGTCATGACTCCATTGAGACACAGCATCAATGTCCGTTTGCAAAGTCACAAAATCCGCGTCTGATTTGATGCCCAGACTCAATTTCAAATCGTCAGCAAATAAAAGAGATTTAGATGTGGATACAGTTTCCGGTAAATCATTAATGAATATTAAGAAAAGGGTCGGTCCCAACGTGCTACCTTGACTAACGCCAGACCTTGTATAGTACTCACTAGATTCATAGCCATTCAAACGAACATATTGACAACGATTACTGAGGTAGCTTGCAAAAAACTGAAGAAGTTTTGGCGTGAAGCCGATTGCTGCCAATTTCTGTAAAAGTCTATCGTTGTCGACCAGATCGAAGGCCTTTTTAAAATCAAAATAGGCTGCATCGACTTGCCTACCATTGTCTAATTGTGAGTGTACGTAGTCAACCTGAGCGACTAGATTTGTAGTTGTCGAACGGGCACTCCGAAACCCATGTTGACTGTCGTGCAACAAATGACTAATCTGCTTATTAATATGAGTGTTTAGAATTGTCTCAAAGATTTTGCCAAAAACCGACTGAACCGCGATAGGTCTATGAACTGTAACATCGGATCCACCATCTCCTTTCGGGACGGGAGTGACTCGAGATTGTTTCCAGTTTTCAGGATAAATCGAATTAGCTAGAGACAAATTATACAGGTGTAAGAGGGGTGTAGATAGCTGATATGCAATCCTTTGCCAAAAATACAGGAATGCCATCAGGGCCGCCAGAAGACCGTGGCTTGAGGCGTCTTGCAGCCTTTAGTAAATCTGTCTCGTTGACTGATTCTATAGACACTGAGATAGCAAATTGAGAGTTATGAGCGGCTTGGGCGGCCTGGACAGGGTTCAACAGAGGTATTTTCTCATGGAATACGGAAGCGAAATATCTGGCAAAAGCATCGACCGCAGCCTTACCCTCCACTTCAGAACCGTTGTATGTAAATGTCTCTACACGTCTTCTTTCAGTTTTTTTATCTGTAATGTATTTCCAGAATTCCGCTGGATCGTCAATAATGTTATTTTGTACCGATTTAATATATTGCTGATATTCGTTGTCAATCGTTTTTTTTGATAACTCCCTATAGTATATGAACTTGTTAAATTCTTTACCTTCTTTTTTATATCGTTTGTGATGGAAGTACTTGTTTTTAATGTTATTTATTATTTCAGCAGTAAACCATTTAGGGTAGACATACCTCTGATTTTGTCGAGTACGACTTTTAGTGGGTACAAAAAAACTTATACAGCTATATAGCTTCTCATAGAATAACTGTACAGCCTGGTTAACATCAGTCGTGTTTAGTATATCAGCCCAGTCTAATTCTAACAGTGCAGCATATAATCCTTCGAAGTCAGCCTTACGCCAATTCCAGTCAGGGCTGACTCCTTGGCGAGAAGAATATTGCTGTTGTTCTGAAGAGTTTCCATGTGAGTTGTTACATGGAAGCTTAATCGTCACCTCAAGCGCTGGGTGATACTTATCAATTTGCACCAAGGGATCGCCACCACGAGATACCGTTAACTGCTCAGGTTTAAAATTACTCAAAGATTAAAGCACGATCACTCTATTTTCATTAGTTTTGATAATTTTAAAGATTCGAAGTTGCACGGAACGAGGCCATTTCCTCACACAATTGCGGGAGCCAATCAGCGACCAGATGAGGCGGGTATACTCTAATCGAGCCATGCGATTGGCTAGCCATATGAACCACCAATTCAGATGGCGGGAATGTTTGAATATAGAAAAGTTTGAACGAATAGTGAACATACCGTCCACTAAAATACAGCTGGTATTTTCTGGTTAGTTAGTTAGTATTGATATATGATAAAACTTATACATTAAATTTGTATTTACGAATAACGACTATTAGATTAGCTTTAACTAGATTAATAGCTAAATATATAAAATTATGTAGATTATAGCTGATTAGTTTGAATTGGGTTCTATGGGAAGAGAACACAGCTTAAGAAGTGGACGCTTGATTAAGCTGTCTCTAGTATTTATAGTTGCCACACGGACGATGCCGTCGAGGCCTAGATGTAAATCGGTAACTCTTCCCAAAGACCAGTGTAATGGGGGTCGATTGTCATCTTCGATGATGACGATAGAATTGACTGATTGACAATGGCTTGGAAGTCTTCGTCCATTTTGCACGTTGCGTTAGCGAATGAAGATATTAGTTTTTCCAGCGAAGCCAAAAGTTTTGAACAAACGATTGGATAAGCTGCCAATGGCTAAGTCGATATAGTTTAATATTAGAATAATCCGCGTCAGGCACAGCCGTTAAGGGTTCCAAGGTTAAGATGACTGGGAGTCAGTACGTTTGAATCGTTTGGATCAGCGCTCAGTGGTCGCGATACAATGGTCGCGAGTTTAAAACCGCTTCGATCTGAATAAACAAGGTACTAAGTTCTTCGATCGTTAGCACTTGATTGCCGACACTGCGATAAAGATGAGACTTAGCAGCTTTAATTTATATTTCCCATACGCCTCCAAAATGAGGTGCAGAGGGTGGGTTGAAATCGAATTGGATGGATTGAGTCTGCGAAGCCTCCGCGAGAGATTTTAGGTAGTTACTGGCACCGATAAAGTTTGCCCCACAATCAGCATGGGTAACGTTACAACGACCGCGTCGACCAACGAATCTGCGCAACGCTACAATAAAACTCTCGGTAGAAAGGGTCGACACGACGTCGAGGTGGACGGCTTTAGTTGCGAGGCATACGAACAGGCATAGATATGCCTTGTCGATCTTGGCGCCTCGATGATGACTAACTTTGATACGAAATGGTCCACCGAAGTCGACACCTACCATCGAAATTGGCTTAACTTAATTCGAGGCAATTTTACATGAGACAATGATGACGATGACGGTTGAGATGTAGTATTAGATTGCTGCTTGGATTCAGATAAGTTTAGATTAGTTTTATTTAAGCTACGATAGATAGACAAAATTCAAAAATAGGTATAATCAAAACGTGTTCAAATTTCATCGTCGTCATCATCCTGGCTATCCTCAGTCGACTCTAATAGATCGATAATTGCGAAATGAGCGCTTTTAAAATCCGATATATATTTATCGAGTTGATCGCAATAAGAAAAGAATAGATCTGTCAACAAGATCTATTAACATATCATCGGTACGCGCTAATTCACCGACTTCGAATGCCTTCACCAAACGATTTAATGTTAAGGTACGTTTTCTACGCAATACAGATAAATCATGAACTGTGTTACATTGGGAACAGGTTTGTTTTGATTTAGTTCTACTCGCCGAACTGAGTTTACGAATTGTACGTTTCGGATTAAACGAAATTTTCCGTAAAATCAATTGAAATACCACTAGAATAAACTAAATAAGTAAAATAGAATGTTACGTGTCTATCTATAGCTGCTGTAGCTGTAGTCAACTACGGATAGCCGGTTATAACAAAATAAGTTATTTAGAAATTGCATGCGTAAACAACAGTCTGCCGGCCGCAGCGGTGAGAATCAGCTGTTTGCGAATGTTTACTGTTTGCAACTGTTGAGCGGACGGGGTGCCAAGCAGGAAGTGAAAAGGTGTGAGAGCAATGGGGTCTTCCGGATCGACGGGTACATGTACGAGAGGGCGACAGTTTACCAACGCCTCCGCTTCTGCAAATACCGTCTGCAGGGTTTCTTCTGATGGGGCTCTCTGCTTAAGGGTAACTTTTAGTGCCGTTTTTACGCTTCGAACCAAACGTTCCCAACAGCCTCCCATGAAAGGAGATGCGGGCGGAATGAAGTACCAGTTGATCTTGTTGTTCGCCGCATATTGCTCGATTTCTTCACCAAAAAAGATCCTAAGTGTCTTAGTGGCGCCAACGAAGCAGGTCCCATTGTCGCTGATAATTTTGGTGGGACAACCACGTCGAGCAATAAATCGCCTGAGTGAAAGAATCGCGGAGTCCGTAGATAGTGACGCTACAATTTCCGCCCGCGTTGTCAAACAGGTATAAAGGGCTCCATACCTTTTCTCACGGCGTCGTCCGATCGCGACTTCCAATGGACCAAAATAATCTAGGCCGACAAATGTGAGAGGACGGTTGTGATGTGCCAATCGAACCGACGGGAGGTCACCCAATCTTGGTGTTTCAATCTTCGCTCTCCGATTTTTACAATATTGGCAGTTCCTGGAGATTTCACGAACAACACCTCGACAGCTTAAAATCCAGAACTGCTCTCTCAGTTGGTTGACCACAGTTTCGTTATTAGCATGTACATTAAACGCCTTAACATGAAAATTATGAATAAGAAGACGGGTGATATAATTTCTACCATCAAGAACAATAGGATGATTGCTGATTTGATCTGCATTCTGCACTTCCTCTATTCTTCCGTCTAACTTCAAAAGACCGTCATGGTAAATTACGGTGAGACGGAACAGCTTACTGTGCTTTGGAAATAGTTTGAATGATAAAAGGAGAGCGATTTCTTCTTCGAATGACTTGCGAACGTTGCAGAAGCATTTTTTCCGCTTTATTGAGGTGTGGTGCTGACAATGAAATAGGATGATGAACGGGGGCAGATCGAGAAGCGCGGAGTAATTTAGAATTTGGATTGGAATTACTTGCCAACAAGGATCGAAACTTTTCACACGCGAGTAATACAATAGCGGTTGAACGAACTAACCGCAACCAGGTGTTGTGACTCGTTGGAACCGCGGTGATTGGAGAGTGAAAAGTAGCGCCTACAAATTTAGAACTAACTCTTACTTCTTCGAGACCTCCTACGGCCACTTGCCCGAGTCAAGCAAAAGAAAGGGTGGCCCGGATAGCCACTGCTCGAGATTATTACCGGGGCGAGTGGCAGCATCCGCAGGCCCCACTCGTTTAATTTTTTGGTCTTGCCATTACCTGGCACGTACCTCCAGCAAGACACTTCTGTTGACTCAGTAATCTCAGCCACCATGTGCATTACAAAGGGTTTTAACATACGGCAGTCATTTCTGAGCCAACTCAAAGCAGTAATAGAGTCAGACCAAAAAATTAAACGAGTGGGGCTATTTCGATGGGCTTCGCAAAGAGTTTTAGCGAAACGAGAAGCAATCAAAGCTCCCTGTAGTTCCAGACGTGGTATGGTGATAGGTTTGACCGGAGCAACGCGAGCCTTGCCACCAACTAGTGAAAGCTTAACGTGACCATCTGCATAAACGTAACGCCAATAAACTACGCACGCATAAGGTAATTCACTAGCATCGCAGAAAACATGTAACTCGCGTTCCATCGGTGTGTCGGACCTATCATCGTACCAACGTTGAATTTTTGTATTGCTTATTTCAGCCAACTTAGAGATCCAAAGTACCCAGTCAGCAGCCATGGCTGCAGGAATTTCAGTATCCCATTCTAAACCTGATTTCCAAGTTGACTGAAATAAAATCCTTCCCTCAACTGTATAGGGAAGCAAGAAACCAAGAGGATCATATACTTGCATTAAATAAGACAGAACCTTCCTTTTTGTGTGTGGGGGTTCAATTTTTAAAGAAGCCAGTCTAAATCCGAAAACGTCACTTTGTGGATGCCAGGTCATACCGAGGGTCCGTATAAAAGGTTCAGGCCCTAGCCTGACATCTGTCAACTCTGGAGCGCCAAGTAAGTCTTCACTAATGGATGACAATATGAAAGACAGCTCGTGCGGTGACAACAGAATATATTTTTTATTGTTTTTAAAAAAGAGTAAACAAATCAAATTTACGTGCGAATCCTAGTTTGTCGGTAACAAAATTGTTTTCGTGTTTTCGCAATATCCCTAGGATCTTTCGCAATATCCTAGAAAATTCTACTTATCAAATCTTCCTACGACATATGCAAAATATGGGTTATAATAAATGTGTAATTTTCTTTTTTTTTTCAACAAAAGTTTGTAAGTTTTATCTTTTATATTTATTTTAATTGTACTTCTAACACAACCATAACGTTTTGTAATAATTAATTAGTATTTCACGGTTTCCACTCTACTGTTTGCTTTTTATAAACTACTACTGGATTAAAGTTGGATTATTACCGTTTTTTCAGTTGGTAATTATTATTCTTGTATAATTTGTAACCTAACCCTTTCGCGGACACTCAACTGCTATAGCAGTCATAACAATAAAAATTCTATTATGTCTCGTTCAGTGTCCGCCAATGTGTTAAGTTCCATTAGATTTGATTTATAAATTTTTTTAGAGCGGTTTGATTTTGATACTACTTTTTAGAAATATATACAAATAATATAACAGTATCGATATTGATTCATAAACGACAAAAATAAAGCAAAATGTTACCGCCAGTTGCACCTGTGGAGGCTTATTCAGAGGAGAGGAGTAGTTGCTGAGTAAAAGAGCTCTAAAAATGCAATAACAATTTTATTCGTTTTTGTTTTTTTTGTGCCTTTCCTGAGTTAAAGGCAACCCTCCGGACGCGGGGGAGGGAGGTGGTGAATCCTGCATTGGATTCCCCACAGCGGGCTGTGACGAAGGTTATGTCAGACCCTTACTGACTAAACACCACCTAATGGCTGGATTCCCCGGAAAGGGACGGCAGCCTACGTCGGAAGCGACCGTACCCATGGGAAGGGATACGGCGCGAGCGTCACTCACCTATTATTATTATTATTATTTGGAAGGAGGGACGCCGGCAAAGCCGGACGGGCGATCAGTCACCATAATCGGAACCACTTCGCCCAGTTCCCCAAAGTCCCCTGAAAAACAGGGGGAGGGCGGGTTATCATTTACCCCACCGGCGTCGGGACCTCGAACCTACCTGTGCGCTTACAATACCTATTAAGTTGGCTTATCGTAAGCTGCTTTAAATCCTCTTCTTCCAGCTTGTCTGCTTCAAAGAGTTCCCAGCGCAGCGATGCGTACATCGGGCATTCTGCCATGAAGTGATAGCTTGTTTCTTCTTTTTCTCTACATTGTGGACAGATAGGGTCCTCTGCTCTATTGATCACTGACAGGTGTCTGTTTAGGGGACAGTGTCCTGTCAATACTCCTATACGTTTTCTTTTTGTCCATTGATTTGATGAAGATCTTGGACTGTCTGCAGTCCTTTCTGTTCATCCATCGTTGGTTAGTTTCGTTGATTGTCCTTATCTCAATGATGTTTTTGGTGATTCTGTGTGAGATTGGCAGTCTCGGTATCGGCCCGATGTATGGTTCATCAGCCCCCTTTCTAGCCAATGCGTCGGCTTCCTCATTGTTAATGTTACCTTTGTGTCCTGGTACCCAGGCAATTTCTACCTCAACCCGGTTTGCAAGTTCCTGAATGGTTTGTTTACACTCCTTTACCAGGGCTGAGGTAGTCTCCAAGTCACTCACCTAAGTGAAGTGCGCTATGGAGAAGTACAAATACGTCCGACACCCAGACGGGGCATCGGCCGGAATGTAAATGAAAAGTGACGGCTCCCAGAGGGGGACCGTCTGAAATCGAAAAGCTACACGACTGACACCCTGAGGGGGATCTTCCCAGAAGTGGACTTCAGCCGTATGAGAGAGGACGGGGGGTGATCTGAGGGGTCAAGACTGGCCAGCGGTTGTGGCTTCGGCCTCCTGAGCCTCCAATAGGCGGTTCAGGGTAGCCGAGAGCTGGTCGGGAATTTTATTCGGTCACTCGTCCGTACCTTACAACCTACGTAAATATGCCCGCTTTCGATTCTTTTCTTCAGTGTTGCGGCCGATGCCGTTGGTATGAGGCGTGGGTACGCACCGATGACAGAATATGCGACGGTCGCGTCGGCCGCGAGATATAAATATCGGCTGCGGTTCGCTCAACGCCAGAGCAGACCGCGCAGAGGGTCACGCCGCAAACTCCGGCGGGGGCACCCGTTCGTCGGAAGACGGCCGCTCAACAGCGGCACCCAACACCATGGGGCAGAGGCCCCATGAGATGAAGCCCGGGGAAGGAGCAAAGGCTCGAACCCGTACCAGCCGCAAGGTTGATGATTCCCGATGCTCAATGCCAGAGTTGCTCCTCGTGCCTCGTCGCCGTCGGCCGTGTGCTGCTCCGTAACCTCGTTTACGTCGAGCCCCTATAATGATATGAGTTCACTGTTTGCTTTTTATAAACTACTACTGGAATAAAGTTGGAATATTACCGTTTTTTCAGCTGGTAATTATTATTCTTGTATAATTTGTAACCTAACCCTTTCGCGGACACTCAACTGCTTTAGCAGTCATAACAAGAAAAAATATATTTTGTCTCGTTCTATGTACGCCAACATTTAGCTCCATTCGATTTTTTTTTAGCATGACTAGATTTTGATGCCACTTTTGGGAAGGTTGTATTTCAGGTGTCCCCACACAAATAATATAACAGTATCGCTATTGGTTCATAAACGACATAAATATAGCAATTTCTTACCGCCAATTGCACCTAAAATTATTGTTACGAATAAAGTAACTGTAATTTGCTAGTCAAAACTGTCAAATCCCATACATTTATAATCCATAAACCCTGTAAAAGTTAAACATAAAAAACCTGGTGCAACCCACGATTAGTATTTCTGAAGCACTATATATTTTGAAAGCCGAGTAAACAACAAGGTACGAACGCACCGAAAAAATTGAAACACGTCTCAGGTTAAATACCTATGGAATTAAACAAACTATTACACTGAAAATTAATAAATTATCTTGGGCTTTTTTTTTATATTGAAGTAAAGTTCAGTTAAACATATCTTAACACTTTAGACCCCCTTAGACCGGCAGTCCGCCCGGGGGACCGCCCCACTAAAGGGGGACAAGATGCGCATAGCGCCGTCTCCTCCGCCCCACCCGTCTTCATCGGAGCCGGTCCGTATGAGCGTCCTCCTCGCGTATCCGCTCCGATGCCTCCTTTTGTGAGATGACGTCCTCGCAAAAGGAAACCGCCTGCCAGGATCTGTCGGTGGCCAGCATGGCTCTTGCCATGCTGGGCAGCGAGAGATCCCTTCCCACTGCAGCCACCAGAGTACCGCGCTGCGAAGCCCAGGCGGGGCACACAGCAAGAGTGTGCTCCGCACTGTCCTCCGAAGCGCCGCACTCATGGCACTGCGGGGTCGCTTCCCTCTTGATCAGGTGCAGGTACTTTCCAAAGCATCCATGCCCGGAAAACACCTGCGCCAACCTGAAGGTGAGCGACCCAAACATTCTCCCGCACCACTCCCGTAGGATGGGGCGGATGGCCTCCACCGTTCGCCTGCCAGCCGGATCCGCGTCCAGCAGGGCCTCCCATCTGGTCATCAGGTCCTCCTCTGCTCGGCGTCTAGCCGCCAAGCTTTCCGCTGGGGCCAATGTGTTCCCGCTCCTCAGCGCCTCTCTCCTCTGGAGATACGACTCCCTCATCACCTGGGCGTCCAGCTCCCAGGGAGGAGTTCCCGCTAGCTCGCAAGCTGCGTCGAAGGACATGGTCCCCCTTCAAACACTTTCTTTCTTGCCCCCAACCAGCTACAAACGAGTTAAAGAAACAGCCAAAATCAGTCAAAACCAGAAACGGCGGCTTAACTAGCTGACCAGCGGGGCTATCGCGTAAAAAATATGGATATGGACATGGGCTTCATTTGACAGTTAAATGACCATATATGGTAATTTTATGAGCTTCAACTGTCAAATGAAGCCCATATCCATATCCAGATTTTTTACGCGATAGCCCCCCCGGGCCCATTTAGGGCATGATGGTTGGCCAAATTTATGATTTATACAAACACTATAGCTTTTCGCCCCCGGCTTCGCCCGCGTGGACTACACGACTTTATCCCACGGGAATGTGGCGTTGTTTTTATTATTTTCCTTGTGATTTTTACGTTTTTTCTCTCCATAAGAACCTTCCTTGTGCCTTAACAAAAACGTAAAAAAAAATTGCCGAATTAGTCGAGCCTTTCTCGAGTTTTACACTTAGTAACACATTTGGCGATTCATTTTTATTTATAATAGCGGCCCGCCCCGGCTGCGTATATGGCTTTCCGTTATCACCTCGTCCCCTTGAGTATGACGACGTCGATACGCTTTTTCTGGGCGAAAACGTCTGGAAACCCGTATTCACCTGGACCCTCGAGGGGTCGTGCTAGATACGGCTTTTTAGCTACTTCAAACGGCCACGCCTCGAGAAACCCGTCTCCATTTCGGGACCTTATACTAGACCAGTTGAATACGGTTTTATACCAACATACTTCTAATGTTGTATTATAAAACGGTATTTACTACGTCTCTCACTGAGCGACAGGGAATTTAAGCACAATCTAGAATAATATAATAATAATAATAATAAATTTCATTTTACTAAATTAGTAAATTTTAAAAAAATATTAAATTGAAGAAAAAAAATCTAGGTTGGTTGCGGAAAACTTGGTTTAGGTAAGATAGATTGGCGGCTAAGTCGCTCACCTAGTATTTTCATCGCACAAAAAGTTTTTAGTCGATCGGTTATTACTACCCTCTTCAAAACTTATTGTTATTTCCATGAGAAAGGGAATCTCTATTCATTGGGTAACACATATTTCGCAAAGCCGTTTAATAAGTATGCACACTACAGAAAAAGGCAGATAACGCCATCACTCTCAGTAAGTATATAGACAAGCCAATTTCACCGCTTACACAATGCAATAAGCAAATGCATTAAGCTAGTGAAAAAATATAAAGGCCAATAGAGATCGCTGCAAAACAATGCAATAGAGCTGTAGATAATTATATCCAATTCATCACTTCATAGTGACGAGCTCGCTACGGGATTTTGACGGTAATACGCGCATATTACCTAAAAAACGCTTATCTATCTCGTCGCTCTTTAGTTGACGTGGTGAACACGGGTTTCTAGAGAATTTGTATTTGATGAGACGCTGTAATCCCGTCACTAATTCGTCCCCTCTGGTGCCCACATGGATACGGGTTTTCCGAGGTTTAGAGTTAAAATAGGCGTATCGATGTCGTTGCACTTCGTGGGGACGAGGTGATAACGGAAAGCTATATACGCGCCCCGGCTTCGCACGGGTATAGAATATATCGCCTATGCCACTCTGTGAAAAAAATGATTAAAATCGATCCAGTAGTTTTAATTTATTCATTACTGCCCGTGGCCCGCACGCGTTAAATTTGGAGTAAAACAATTCCCCTTTCCTTATACCATGAAGATTTCCTGCTATCTTTAGAATACCTATCTAAATTCATATACTACCCGCCGACCGGCCGGTAACCCCGCAACCGCTATGCCCCTGCATTTTTAACCCCCGACGTAGCGCAAAGAGGGGTGTTATAAGTTTGAAGCCAAATGTCTGTCTGTCTGTCTGTCTGTACGTATATTCGTAGAGCCTAAACGAATCAAGCGATTTTAATGCGTTTTTTTTAATTGAAAGCTAAATTAATCAAGATGGTTCTTAGCCACGTTTGATAAAAATCCATCTGCCCATTTATGGAGATGGTCAACTGCCCGCCGAAACGGTAAAAGATACAAAGGTACAAAACAAAACAAATACAAAATATTTAATTCCAAAACCAGAATACAGATTTACTATAGTTATATGAAGCTTTCTTTTAGATATAAAATATATCTGTGCCAGAAAGCCCCGCACTTCCATATCCATAAATGAAATTATTTCTGGTATTATTTTAAACTTATCTTTCTAAACTTAACTAGCCATGAGTACGTGCGGTGTTTGGGTGTGTGTGTGTGTGTGTGTGTGTATGTGTGTTTGTGCGTGTGAGCGTGTGTATGTGTGTGCGTGTGTGTGTTTGGGCGTATGTGTTTCAGGTGTATATAAATTAATTTTTAGACATACTTAATTACCTACTTTTTATAATTACCTAAATTATCCTATTTTAATTTTAATATATTGCATTATGGATTTAATACTTTAGTTAAAAGGAACATTTAATTTGCATATTCTAATAGTTCTTCAACATCTCTATAATTTAAGGTAGTTAACCACTTGTTTAGTAAAGTTTTAGCGTTTTTATGAGTTTTTGGATATATATTTAATTTTTTATTTATTGTATTATATAAGTGAGCAGACAATTTGTGAAATTGTCGTCCAGCAAATGCTGTATTACATGTTTTTAGAGAAATTACATTTTTTGTTCTCTTGTTATCTTTTAAAGGGTCAAATTCTAGTGATTTGTGTCTTTTTAAGATACAGTGTAGTACAAAAAGTTTCCTTACCGAAAGAACCCCACTTATAGCATATAATTCTTCAGTGGGAAATCTGAGCTTTTTGAAAAACATAACTTTTAGAAGGCACCTTTGTGATCTTTCCAATTCTTATAAATAGGGAGACAATATGTTAATACCGATTGCACCAGAGCAATATAAATTAAATATAAAGTATTTTTTCTTTTGTGTTGGGCCATTTGTGTATTATTAGACGTTGGTATCACATTCCGTAGTTTTTTTTAAATCTAAATAATTTTTTTTAACTCTGTTTGTTATTTGTTCAACTTGTTTGTGCCAAGACAATCTGTGATCCACAATAACTCCTAAGTATCTAGTATGATCAACTTTTTGTATCGTGGGACATGTGCATAAATGATCATTTTGATTATTATCTAAATTGTAATGACAATTGTGTATATTAATTTTAAATTCGTCTCCAGGTTGCGTGTTATTAGTTAGGCTAAAGTAAATATAATTAGTTTTATTGGTGTTAAGCGTAAGTAAATTACTGTCGAGCCATTGTGCAATCTTTTTCATTCCCGTCTCTGTTTTAATACGTATGTCGTTCCAAGAGGATCCCGTAAAGACAACCGCAGTGTCATCAGCGTAGGAGAATATATGCAGCACCATTTATTGTCATATTACAAAGATCAATTAGGTAAATAAGGAATAGCGTCGGTCCCAGCACGCTGCCTTGGGGAACTCCATAGCATATGTCATATATTCCCCAACCCTGACCTGCTGTTTTCTTCCGGATGGATAACTATGGAGAAGCGATAAAGGAATACCTCTAATTCCATAGGTTTCCAGTTTGGACACAAGGATAGGGATAGATACCGTATCAAATGCTATTTTTAGGTCTATAAATACTGCTAAACACTTTTCCTTTTTATCAAGAACATCAGTAACCAGTGAGCTCAATGCCAAGACAGCATCTTCCGTTGACTTCCCCCTTCGAAATCCATATTGAGATGAAGATAACAGATCGTATTTATCCAGCTATTTTAGGAGTCGAATGTTTGTTAATATTTCCAAAATTTTAGAAATCGAAGGTAGCACTTATATGGGTCTATAGTTATTAAAATCTTCCCTATCTCCACCCTTATGCACAGGAGTTATAACTGACTGCTTAAGTAAATCTGGAAAGACACCGGTTTTGAAACATGAATTAGCCAAATGTGTGATAATTGGAATAACTTCATCCTTTGCTAACTTAAGATAATTTGTTGATATTTTATCTCATCCAGATGCACTGTTTGACTTTAAGCTCATCAGAATAGACTGCACTTCGTCACAATCAGTATCGAAAAGAACAAATGATGTTACTTGGGAGAACGTTGCGTTTGAATGACTTTGGAGACAAAGGGTGAATCTTTTTTCTATGTCATCTGCTAGGTTTTTACCAATTTCGCTAAAATATCTATTTAAAAAAAAAACAACTATCGTGAGGAGTAGATTTAATATTTAATAATTCATTATTATTGTTGCTAGTATTATTTTTCAAATAGGTTATATTTTTTACGCTATCCCATAGGCTTTTAGAATTTTTTGCTGCCATGTTTAACTGCTCTCTTTCATATTTATGTTTAAGTTTCTGTAACTTATTACAAAAATTGCGATACCTTTTAAAAGTAATTTTTAAATTTTCATTATATATATCGTTACGAAGTTGCTTTTGTAATTTATTCCTATTGTTAATACACCTTAACATTCCAGACGTTATCCACGGTTTAATGTTACGTTTTGACTTAAGTATATGAACTATTGACGTATTTTCAGCAATAGAATCTCTTAAATTATTTATTAGTAATTGAATTATTAAGTCGGGATCCTTACAAAATAATATGTCAGACATTTGTTTTTCTCTTAATGTCTTGACAGCACTATCAAAATTAATCATGGTTTTTGTTTTGGAGCATTTTAATTTATGTTTTAGTTTTGAAATTGTCAAAAAAGTAGTAAGATGATCAGTTTTAGAGGTGTTGAGAATTGCAATCTTGGCAGCTGATTTCTTTTTATCTATTTTTAGATTAAAATGGTCTAAGCAGTTTTTTTCCACGGGTCGGCAAATTGTGACCTGGTAGAAAGCCATGTAATGTTAACATATTTTCATGTCTCATATTCTGAAAGTAACTCATAACTTGCCTAAAATGCGGGTTGAAAGTGATATGTGGCGGCCTTAGGGCTGTAATAAATTTTTCATAAGAATAGGGGGTGTCATGTTAAATCGATATCTGTAATCTCTTTGGACTTCTATTTACCAAAGGTATGTAGGCAAAGGCACAGAAGCCTATACAGCTTATTTTGCTACATTACAAAATAATTAAAATCGTAGAAACCTTACAATTTTTTTTTGAATATTCTGTTTGTTTTTACTTTCCTCATATTCAAAATGAAAAGTAGAGTGTTTACTTCGGGTGTATGGACCCATAACAGTCTCGAACTATCGGCGCTCTCACTTCGTTCGGGCGCCAAAACACTCGACTGTTATGGGTGTCATACAGCCCTTGGTAAACAATCTACTATTAGGTAATTTTCTCTATTGTTACTTTCGTAATTACTTTCATCATTATTTAATATCGTATTAATATTAATGTCGCCTGCAATGATAATGCTTTTATTTAATTTTAAAGTATTCAAGTGTTTTAAAATAATGTCTGCATTTTTGTTGGACGGTGAACGGTATATCCATAAAATATTATGGTTTAATAGTTGTAACTGTAAACATGAAGCATGTTGCAATTTAATTTCTATAACATTGCATTTTAAAGTTTTTTTTTTACATAAACTACCACACCATCACTTTTGTTAAGATGACATGTTGTTTGAAACATATTATAATTAGGTAGTTATGGAATAGGTTTGTCAAGAGTAATGTGACATTCCGTTAGGGCAAGAATATCAGGGTCAAACTTTAGAGAGGATAATGTGGTTAGAAAATCGTCAAAATTAGATTAGATGCTGCGAATATTTTGTGAGATCAGTGTAAGATTGCATTGGTTGATATACATGTATTTTGATAACTCACCAATATCACATTGTACAAATTCAGCTATTTCAAAATTATCTATTTCATTCATTGTGTTAATTGTTACATCCATTCTTGTTCGTAGAAACTGCAGGTCATATTCAATATGGCGTAATACTTGTTGGCAGAATATTGAAAGCGATTTGTAATAATTTGTAGATAAATTGAGGGTATTATTTTTTTCATAAAGTGATGAGATTTGCTGAATGACTGTAGTTGATAGATACTGTCATATTTATTTGCAACATATCAAGCTGCGAGATAGTGTGTATATAAAATGCATATTTTAAGTAAATTAGAGTATTTATTTATTCTTTGTAATATGTATGAAAGTGTTTTAATGTGAGTATTTTGGAATGTGTATATGGAATGCATGCTGTAAATAGATTAGTGTAATTATTTAATCCTTGTAATATGTATTTGTGTATATTAAAATATATGACCTTTATACTTGTGAAATAAATCCATGTGTAGTTAATGTGTAAAGTTGAAGTGTTATAAGAGTAAAAGATAACAGAATAATATTTTGAAGACTTAATTGTAATATAACTTTTACAAGGTTCTAGTACTTTGTTGAAATAAGTTAGAATTACCAATAAACGGACATAAAGAAATATAGAATACTGATTTGACAAAAATATCATTTTCGGTTTTTCATCTAGGTTTAGTCATGCTTTATTAAAAAGCTTTTGTATCTGAGCTTCATGTTTCAGCAAAATTGATGTAGCATTATCGTCCTTTCTAACATAACTTTCCCATATGTCCAGGCATGCTTGTAGTTTTTAGTTTTTTGGAGGTCTCTCGCAAGGAAAAACAGACCAGCACCCTTAGACGTCAGTTATTCTGCTACCAAAAATTGGAGTTTCCTCCGAAGTCCGATAACCCAGATGTTTTGCACAAAGTTTATTTTTGTGTTTCCTATTGTAAGATTTGGACATTTTTATTATTTCAGTTTTAAGGATTGTGGACGAGGTTTCCACAACAATGGGTGTGTTATGGACATTATATTTTTTTTCCTCTCACTCTGTAAATGTCCTTGATGTCAGTTCTTTCTATCTTGCAGTCGATTGATTTAGAGAGACACATCACCATATCTACCAGGTCATCCTTCGTCTCATTTGCCTTTTTGGTACGTTTTTTAATTCAAAATTAGTTTTGCGGTTTGATCTCAGTAGATCTTCAATTATGTCCTCTAAAAGACATATCTGTTTTTGTCTTCCTTCCCTTGTTTTTCTAAGGATTCTACTTTCTTTTTCAGTTATTTGTTTTGTGAGGAAAGGAATGAGATAGTATTTTGAATGTTTTTATTTGTTGCCTGTATTTCTTGCAGCACAGGATTAATCGCCTTAATCTCATTAACTTGTCCCTGCAGTAAGGTGGCAATCATTTGGCGCATCTCATCCTTAAAGGTAGTGCTTTGACTTAAATAATGTACTCCCTGGGCAAATTAAGGTGCGGCAAAAAAAACAAAATGGCGGCAATTTTTTTTTACTTTCTGTACATAAATATTCGTAGTGCCTAAACGAATTAAGCGATTTCAATGCGGTTGTTTTTAATTTTGTGTGTAATTTAAAATGGATGAAATAAAACCTTACCCCCAACGTATAATATACCCTTTTAGTACTTCTCTTTTTGTGGTCCCCCGAACGAGAGAGATATATTATTTTTTAGGATTTTTTTTTGTGTCGAGGTTTTTTAAAATTTTAAAATGTTATTTTAAATTTGTAATATCTTCGAAAATATTCATTTAAATTACATGCTGTAAGCGGCCATATTGATATATATTAAATCAACAATGTATTTAAGGTACTTAATTGGATAAGGATTTCTTTACTCTATATTGAAGGTTATTATACATATAAACCTTCCTCTTGAATCACTCTATCTATTAAAAAAACCGCAACAAAATCCCTTGCGTAGTTTTAAATATCTAAGCATACATAGGGACATAGGGACAGACAGCGGGAAGCGACTTTGCTTTATACTATGTAGTGATGATGACGTACCTAATCGTGACTTGTTCATAAGTTATGTGGAACTCTTTAATACTTTTTCACTCATTTTAATACCTTACTGAATGTTTAACGTGGCATCATGAATACAAGAAAATATTTGAAGAGATAGACCTCACAGTATTAGCGATTACTCGCGTTCTTCAAATGCTGCCGAACCGGTTATGTGTGTAGCGCCCCTTATAGAAGAAATAGAATACTTTGGTCTCGAATAGTTTCATCAAAAAGGTTATGAAAAATTTTATATTAAATGAATCAACATCACAAACAATGATTTTCATTGACATCTTTTATCATCAATTAGTAGTTTGAGTTTTATAACTTCGTTTGGAATAAATATCAAATATTCCTGTTGCGTTTATTACATATAAAATAGTATTTTTCTTACAACTGCGAATATAATTGATAATTAAATATAAGACACATTTATCTGACACCGAGATGTGTGGCTTCTGTACTTGTGTTGTGGATAACAGAACCGCAGTTTGCAAAGATGTTTTTGTTTATGAATAAATTTAAACTAAGTATTAATTTTTATTGGGTTTATTTTAAACCACTATTGGATTAAATTAAATATATTTTCGTTTCGTGTCATAAAGATATTTTTTTATTCACAGCCGGTAATTATTATTCATACCTAAGTATTTAACATTGTGTAATTAAATTTTGATTAGTTTTTATATAAATGTACAATTGTCATACTTTTATCTCGAATAATTTCAACAAATCATACATAGGGACATAGGGACAGACAGCGGGAAGCGACTTTGCTTTATACTATGTAGTGATGATGACGTACCTAATCGTGACTTGTTCATAAGTTATGTGGAACTCTTTAATACTTTTTCACTCATTTTAATACCTTACTGAATGTTTAACGTGGCATCATGAATACAAGAAAATATTTGAAGAGATAGACCTCACAGTATTAGCGATTACTCGCGTTCTTCAAATGCTGCCGAACCGGTTATGTGTGTAGCGCCCCTTATAGAAGAAATAGAATACTTTGGTCTCGAATAGTTTCATCAAAAAGGTTATGAAAAATTTTATATTAAATGAATCAACATCACAAACAATGATTTTCATTGACATCTTTTATCATCAATTAGTAGTTTGAGTTTTATAACTTCGTTTGGAATAAATATCAAATATTCCTGTTTCGTTTATTACATATAAAATAGTATTTTTCTTACAACTGCGAATTTTATTTTTATTTATTAAAATTTTAACAATATTAATACATTATAACATTACATGAAAACAGTGTCACAAAAACCTGTTTAGGTTTAACCTTACACTGTTTGGTTTCGTCATCTTGTACAATCATTTATTATAATTAATTAAAATAACTATCAATATTTTTTGTAGGGTATGCATTTATAATTTTCCTTATTACAATACAACGTAAATATTTCTACCTGCCTAGTCCAACCATCGCACAAGCGTGCAGCGGCGCGTACCCACGGGTGGAATTCTAAGCATTCATGCATTATTGATTAAATTCAATCCTTTTTTTTTTTTTTTTTGTAATTGGCATTATTGTATATTATTCATTCAAAGTATATAAATCAATATTACTAATTAAATTAATTGAGTATTTATTACTATTTTATTATATTTAATGTTTTGTTATTTAGATTTATTAATTTATTAAACATTTGAGAAATTGACATTAATGTATAATATTACGCATTCAAATTATATAATTATATCAATTGATGTTAATAATTAAACTAATTACTACTTAGATACTAGTACTTAGATTTTTTTTTATCATATTTGATTAGGTATTTATTTTTTTAGATTTATTATTTTCAATTTTTCAGTAGTAAACCAAATATAAGTCAATCACTATCGTCTTATATTTAATTATCAATATAATTGATAATTAAATATAAGACACATTTATCTGACACCGAGATGTGTGGCTTCTGTACTTGTGTTGTGGATAACAGAACCGCAGTTTGCAAAGATGTTTTTGTTTATGAATAAATTTAAACTAAGTATTAATTTTTATTGGGTTTATTTTAAACCACTATTGGATTAAATTAAATATATTTTCGTTTCGTGTCATAAAGATATTTTTTTATTCACAGTCGGTAATTATTATTCATACCTAAGTATTTAACATTGTGTAATTAAATTTTGATTAGTTTTTATATAAATGTACAATTGTCATACTTTTATCTCGAATAATTTCAACAAATCGTGTATACTTTCTAAGAACCTATTAAAATGTTTGTTCTGAAACCATACAGTGCAATAACTCTATGGCTGCGAGCTGACCTTGCATACTTTCAAAAGTCGCTGCACCACCTGCGGTCTTACCCGCGTGGTACCCGTTCCCTTGGGAATATCAAGCTAAAATGTATTCTATATTTCAATCCAAGCTATGAACTATCTGTATGTCTATTTTGCAATGTTATAGGTTTTCTTTCTACTTCAATGAGAAGTCATTATCAAAGTATTATTGGAATAAAGTTTGAACATTACTGTTTTTTCAGAGGGTAATTATTATTCTTGTATAACATTGTGTAACCTAACCCTTTCGCGGACACTCAACTGCTTTAGCAGTCATAACAAGAAAAAATATATTTTGTCTCGTTCTGTGTACGCCAACATTTAGCTCCATTCGATTTTTTTTTTTAGCATGACTAGATTTTGATGCCACTTTTCGGAAGGTTGTATTTCAGGTGTTCCCACACAAATAATATAACAGTATCGCTATTGGTTCATAAACGACATAAATATAGCAATTTCTTACCGCCAATTGCACCTAAAATTATTATTACGAATAACGTAACTGTATTTTGCTAGTCAAAACTTTTAAATCCCATACATTTATAATCCATAAACCCTGTAAAAGTTAAACATAAAAAACCTGGTGCAACCCACGATTAGTATTTCGGAAGCACTATATATTTTGAAGGCCGAGTAAACAACAAGGTACGAACGCACCGAAAAAATTGAAACACGTCTCAGGTTAAATACCTATGGAATTAAACAAACTATTACACTGAAAATTAATAAATTATCTTGGCCTTTTTTTTTATATTGAAATAAAGTTCAGTTAAACATATCTTAACACTTTAGACCCCCTTAGACCGGCAGTCCGCCCGGGGGACCGCCCCACTAAAGGGGGACAAGATGCGCATAGCGCCGTCTCCTCCGCCCCACCCGTCTTCATCGGAGCCGGTCCGCATGAGCGTCCTCCTCGCGTATCCGCTCCGATGCCTCCTTTTGTGAGATGACGTCCTCGCAAAAGGAAACCGCCTGCCAGGATCTGTCGGTGGCCAGCATGGCTCTTGCCATGCTGGGCAGCGAGAGATCCCTTCCCACTGCAGCCACCAGAGTACCGCGCTGCGAAGCCCAGGCGGGGCACACAGCAAGAGTGTGCTCCGCACTGTCCTCCGAAGCGCCGCACTCATGGCACTGCGGGGTCGCTTCCCTCTTGATCAGGTGCAGGTACTTTCCAAAGCATCCATGCCCGGAAAACACCTGCGCCAACCTGAAGGTGAGCGACCCAAACATCCTCCCGCACCACTCCCGTAGGATGGGGCGGATGGCCTCCACCGTTCGCCTGCCAGCCGGATCCGCGTCCAGCAGGGCCTCCCATCTGGTCATCAGGTCCTCCTCTGCTCGGCGTCTAGCCGCCAAGCTTTCCGCTGGGGCCAATGTGTTCCCGCTCCTCAGCGCCTCTCTCCTCTGGAGATACGACTCCCTCATCACCTGGGCGTCCAGCTCCCAGGGAGGAGTTCCCGCTAGCTCGCAAGCTGCGTCGAAGGACATGGTCCCCCTTCAAACACTTTCTTTCTTGCCCCCAACCAGCTACAAACGAGTTAAAGAAACAGCCAAAATCAGTCAAAACCAGAAACGGGGCTAACTAGCTTGGCCAAATTTATGATTTATACAAACACTATAGCTTTTCGCCCCCGGCTTCGCCCGCGTGGACTACACGACTTTATCCCACGGGAATGTGGCGTTTTTTTTTATTATTTTCCTTGTGATTTTTACGTTTTTTCTCTCCATAAGAACCTTCCTTGTGCCTTAACAAAAACGTAAAAAAAAATTGCCGAATTAGTCGAGCCTTTCTGAGTTTTACACTTAGTAACACATTTGGCGATTCATTTTTATTTATAATAGCGGCCCGCCCCGGCTGCGTATATGGCTTTCCGTTATCACCTCGTCCCCTTGAGTATGACGACGTCGATACGCTTTTTCTGGGCGAAAACGTCTGGAAACCCGTATTCACCTGGACCCTCGAGGGGTCGTGCTAGATACGGCTTTTTAGCTACTTCAAACGGCCACGCCTCGAGAAACCCGTCTCCATTTCGGGACCTTATACTAGACCAGTTGAATACGGTTTTATACCAACATACTTCTAATGTTGTATTATAAAACGGTATTTACTACGTCTCTCACTGAGCGACAGGGAATTTAAGCACAATCTAGAATAATATAATAATAATAAATTTCATTTTACTAAATTAGTAAATTTTAAAAAAATATTAAATTGAAGAAAAAAAATCTAGGTTGGTTGCGGAAAACTTGGTTTAGGTAAGATAGATTGGCGGCTAAGTCGCTCACCTAGTATTTTCATCGCACAAAAAGTTTTTAGTCGATCGGTTATTACTACCCTCTTCAAAACTTATTGTTATTTCCATGAGAAAGGAAATCTCTATTCATTGGGTAACACATATTTCGCAAAGCCGTTTAATAAGTATGCACACTACAGAAAAAGGCAGATAACGCCATCACTCTCAGTAAGTATATAGACAAGCCAATTTCACCGCTTACACAATGCAATAAGCAAATGCATTAAGCTAGTGAAAAAATATAAAGGCCAATAGAGATCGCTGCAATACAATGCAATAGAGCTGTAGATAATTATATCCAATTCATCACTTCATAGTGACGAGCTCGCTACGGGATTTTGACGGTAATACGCGCATATTACCTAAAAAACGCGTATCTATCTCGTCGCTCTTTAGTTGACGTGGTGAACACGGGTTTCTAGAGAATTTGTATTTGATGAGACGCTGTAATCCCGTCACTAATTCGTCCCCTCTGGTGCCCACATGGATACGGGTTTTCCGAGGTTTAGAGTTAAAATAGGCGTATCGATGTCGTCGCACTTCGTGGGGACGAGGTGATAACGGAAAGCTATATACGCGCCCCGGCTTCGCACGGGTATAGAATATATCGCCTATGCCACTCTATGAAAAAAAATATTAAAATCGATCCAGTAGTTTTAATTTATTCATTACTGCCCGTGGCCCGCACGCGTTAAATTTGGAGTAAAACAATTCCCCTTTCCCTTATACCATGAAGATTTCCTGCTATCTTTGGAATACCTATCTAAATTCATATACTACCCGCCGACCGGCCGGTAACCCCGCAACCGCTATGCCCCTGCATTTTTAACCCCCGACGTAGCGCAAAGAGGGGTGTTATAAGTTTGAAGCCAAATGTCTGTCTGTCTGTCTGTCTGTCTGTACGTATATTCGTAGAGCCTAAACGAATCAAGCGATTTTAATGCGTTTTTTTTTAATTGAAAGCTAAATTAATCAAGATGGTTCTTAGCCACGTTTGATAAAAATCCATCTGCCCATTTATGGAGATGGTCAACTGCCCGCCGAAACGGTAAAAGATACAAAGGTACAAAACAAAACAAATACAAAATATTTAATTCCAAAACCAGAATACAGATTTACTATAGTTATATGAAGCTTTCTTTTAGATATAAAATATATCTGTGCCAGAAAGCCCCGCACTTCCATATCCATAAATTAAATTATTTTTGGTATTATTTTAAACTTATCTTTCTAAACTTAACTAGTCATGAGTACGTGCGGTGTTTGGGTGTGTGTGTGTGTGTGTGTGTATGTGTGTTTGTGCGTGTGAGCGTGTGTATGTGTGTGCGTGTGTGTGTGTGGGCGTATGTGTTTCAGGTGTATATAAATTAATTTTTAGACATACTTAATTACCTACTTTTTATAATTACCTAAATTATCCTATTTTAATTTTAATATATTGCATTATGGATTTAATACTTTAGTTAAAAGGAACATTTAATTTGCATATTCTAATAGTTCTTCAACATCTCTATAATTTAAGGTAGTTAACCACTTGTTTAGTAAAGTTTTAGCGTTTTTATGAGTTTTTGGATATATATTTAATTTTTTATTTATTGTATTATATAAGTGAGCGGACAATTTGTGAAATTGTCGTCCAGCAAATGCTGTATTACATGTTTTTAGAGAAATTACATTTTTTGTTCTCTTGTTATCTTTTAAAGGGTCAAATTCTAGTGATTTGTGTCTTTTTAAGATACAGTGTAGTACAAAAAGTTTCCTTACCGAAAGAACCCCACTTATAGCATATAATTCTTCAGTGGGAAATCTAAGCTTTTTGAAAAACATAACTTTTAGAAGGCACCTTTGTGATCTTTCCAATTCTATAAATAGGGAGACAATATGTTAATACCGATTGCACCAGAGCAATATAAATTAAATATAAAGTATTTTTACTTTTGTGTTGGGCCATTGTGGCCTTTCTCATGGAAATAACATTGTGCAATCTTTTTCATTCCCGTCTCTGTTTTAATACGTATGTCGTTCCAAGAGGATCCCGTAAAGACAACCGCAGTGTCATCAGCGTAGGAGAATATATGCAGCACCATTTATTGTCATATTACAAAGATCAATTAGGTAAATAAGGAATAGCGTCGGCCCCAGCACGCTGCCTTGGGGAACTCCATAGCATATGTCATATATTCCCCAACCCTGACCTGCTGTTTTCTTCCGGATGGATAACTATGGAGAAGCGATAAAGGAATACCTCTAATTCCATAGGTTTCCAGTTTGGACACAAGGATAGGGATAGATACCGTATCAAATGCCATTTTTAGGTCTATAAATACTGCTAAACACTTTTCCTTTTTATCAAGAACATCAGTAACCAGTGAGCTCAATGCCAAGACAGCATCTTCCGTTGACTTCCCCCTTCGAAATCCATATTGAGATGAAGATAACAGATCGTATTTATCCAGATATTTTAGGAGTCGAATGTTTGTTAATATTTCCAAAATTTTAGAAATCGAAGGTAGCACTTATATGGGTCTATAGTTATTAAAATCTTCCCTATCTCCACCCTTATGCACAGGAGTTATAACTGACTCCTTAAGTAAATCTGGAAAGACACCGGTTTTGAAACATGAATTAGCCAAATGTGTGATAATTGGAAACTTAAGATAATTTGTTGATATTTTGTCTCATCCAGATGCACTGTTTGACTTTAAGCTCATCAGAATAGACTGCACTTCGTCACAATCAGTATCGAAAAGAACAAATGATGTTACTTGGGAGAACGTTGCGTTTGAATGACTTTGGAGAGAAAGGGTGAATCTTTTTTCTATGTCATCTGCTAGGTTTTTACCAATTTCGCTAAAATATCTATTTAAAAAAAAACAACTATCGTGAGGAGTAGATTTAATATTTAATAATTCATTATTATTGTTGCTAGTATTATTTTTCAAATAGGTTATATTTTTTACGCTATCCCATAGGCTTTTAGAATTTTTTGCTGCCATGTTTAACTGCTCTCTTTCATATTTATGTTTAAGTTTCTGTAACTTATTACAAAAATTGCGATACCTTTTAAAAGTAATTTTTAAATTTTCATTATATATATCGTTACGAAGTTGCTTTTGTAATTTATTCCTATTGTTAATACACCTTAACATTCCAGACGTTATCCACGGTTTAATGTTACGTTTTGACTTAAGTATATGAACTATTGACGTATTTTCAGCAATAGAATCTCTTAAATTATTTATTAGTAATTGAATTATTAAGTCGGGATCCTTACAAAATAATATGTCAGACATTTGTTTTTCTCTTAATGTCTTGACAGCACTATCAAAATTAATCATGGTTTTTGTTTTGGAGCATTTTAATTTATGTTTTAGTTTTGAAATTGTCAAAAAAGTAGTAAGATGATCAGTTTTAGAGGTGTTGAGAATTGCAATCTTGGCAGCTGATTTCTTTTTATCTATTTTTAGATTAAAATGGTCTAAGCAGTTTTTTTCCACGGGTCGGCAAATTGTGACCTGGTAGAAAGCCATGTAATGTTAACATATTTTCATGTCTCATATTCTGAAAGTAACTCATAACTTGCCTAAAATGCGGGTTGAAAGTGATATGTGGCGGCCTTAGGGCTGTAATAAATTTTTCATAAGAATAGGGGGTGTCATGTTAAATCGATATCTGTAATCTCTTTGGACTTCTATTTACCAAAGGTATGTAGGCAAAGGCACAGAAGCCTATACAGCTTATTTTGCTACATTACAAAATAATTAAAATCGTAGAAACCTTACAAAATTTTTTAGAATATTCTGTTTGTTTTTACTTTCCTCATATTCAAAATGAAAAGTAGAGTGTTTACTTCGGGTGTATGGACCCATCACAGTCTCGAACTATCGGCGCTCTAACTTCGTTCGGGCGCCAAAACACTCGACTGTTATGGGTGTCATACAGCCCTTGGTAAACAATCTACTATTAGGTAATTTTATCTATTGTTACTTTCGTAATTACTTTCATCATTATTTAATATCGTATTAATATTAATGTCGCCTGCAATGATAATGCTTTTATTTAATTTTAAAGTATTCAAGTGTTTTAAAATAATGTCTGCATTTTTGTTGGACGGTGAACGGTATATCCATAAAATATTATGGTTTTAATAGTTGTAACTGTAAACATGAAGCATGTTGCAATTTAATTTCTATAACATTGCATTTTAAAGTTTTTTTTTTTACATAAACTACCACACCATCACTTTTGTTAAGATGACATGTTGTTTGAAACATATTATAATTAGGTAGTTATGAAATAGGTTTGTCAAGAGTAATGTGACATTCCGTTAGAGCAAGAATATCAGGGTCAAACTTTAGAGAGGATAATGTGGTTAGAAAATCGTCAAAATTAGAATAGATGCTGCGAATATTTTGTGAGATCAGTGTAAGATCGCATTGGTTGATATACATGTATTTTGATAACTCACCAATATCACATTGTACAAATTCAGCTATTTCAAAATTATCTATTTCATTCATTGTGTTAATTGTTACATCCATTCTTGTTCGTAGAAACTGCAGGTCATATTCAATATGGCGTAATACTTGTTGGCAGAATATTGAAAGCGATTTGTAATAATTTGTAGATAAATTGAGGGTATTATTTTTTTCATAAAGTGATGAGATTTGCTGAATGACTGTAGTTGATAGATACTGTCATATTTATTTGCAACATATCTAGCTGCGAGATAGTGTGTATATAAAATGCATATTTTAAGTAAATTAAGAGTATTTATTTATTCTTTGTAATATGTATGAAAGTGTTTTAATGTGAGTATTTTGGAATGTGTATATGGAATGCATGCTGTAAATAGATTAGTGTAATTATTTAATCCTTGTAATATGTATTTGTGTATATTAAAATATATGACCTTTATACTTGTGAAATAAATCCATGTGTAGGTAATGTGTAAAGTTGAAGTGTTATAAGAGTAAAAGATAACAGAATAATATTTTGAAGACTTAATTGTAATATAACTTTTACAAGGTTCTAGTACTTTGTTGAAATAAGTTAGAATTACCAATAAACGGACATAAAGAAATATAGAATACTGATTTGACAAAAATATCATTTTCGGTTTTTCATCTAGGTTTAGTCATGCTTTATTAAAAAGCTTTTGTATCTGAGCTTCATGTTTCAGCAAAATTGATGTAGCATTATCGTCCTTTCTAACATAACTTTCCCATATGTCCAGGCATGCTTGTAGTTTTTAGTTTTTTGGAGGTCTCTCGCAAGGAAAAACAGACCAGCACCCTTAGACGTCAGTTGTTCTGCTACGAAAATTGGAGTTTCCTCCGAAGTCCGATAACCCAGATGTTTTGCACAAAGTTTATTTTTGTGTTTCCTATTGTAAGATTTGGACATTTTTATTATTTCAGTTTTAAGGATTGTGGACGAGGTTTCCACAACAATGGGTGTGTTATGGACATTATATTTTTTTTCCTCTCACTCTGTAAATGTCCTTGATGTCAGTTCTTTCTATCTTGCAGTCGATTGATTTAGAGAGACACATCACCATATCTACCAGGTCATCCTTCGTCTCATTTGCCTTTTTTGGTACGTTTTTTAATTCAAAATTAGTTTTGCGGTTTGATCTCAGTAGATCTTCAATTATGTCCTCTAAAAGACATATCTGTTTTTGTCTTCCTTCCCTTGTTTTTCTAAGGATTCTACTTTCTTTTTCAGTTATTTGTTTTGTGAGGAAAGGAATGAGATAGTATTTTGAATGTTTTTATTTGTTGCCTGTATTTCTTGCAGCACAGGATTAATCGCCTTAATCTCATTAACTTGTCCCTGCAGTAAGGTGGCAATCATTTGGCGCATCTCATCCTTAAAGGTAGTGCTTTGACTTAAATAATGTACTCCCTGGGCAAATTAAGGTGCGGCAAAAAAAACAAAATGGCGGCAATTTTTTTTTTACTTTCTGTACATAAATATTCGTAGTGCCTAAACGAATTAAGCGATTTCAATGCGGTTGTTTTTAATTTTGTGTGTAATTTAAAATGGATGAAATAAAACCTTACCCCCAACGTATAATATACCCTTTTAGTACTTCTCTTTTTGTGGTCCCCCGAACGAGAGAGATATATTATTTTTTAGGATTTTTTTTTGTGTCGAGGTTTTTTAAAATTTTAAAATGTTATTTTAAATTTGTAATATCTTCGAAAATATTCATTTAAATTACATGCTGTAAGCGGCCATATTGATCTATATTAAATCAACAATGTATTTAAGGTACTTAATTGGATAAGGATTTCTTTACTCTATATTGAAGGTTATTATACATATAAACCTTCCTCTTGAATCACTCTATCTATTAAAAAAACCGCATCAAAATCCCTTGCGTAGTTTTAAATATCTAAGCATACATAGGGACATAGGGACAGACAGCGGGAAGCGAATTTGCTTTATACTATGTAGTGATGATGACGTACCTAATCGTGACTTGTTCATAAGTTATGTGGAACTCTTTAATACTTTTTCACTCATTTTAATACCTTACTGAATGTTTAACGTGACATCATGAATACAAGAAAATATTTGAAGAGATAGACCTCACAGTATTAGCGATTACTCGAATTCTTCAAATGCTGCCGAACCGGTTATGTATGTAGCGCCACTTATAGAAGAAATAGAATACTTTGGTCTCGAATAGTTTCATCAAAAAGGTTATGAAAAATATAATATTAAATAAATCAACATCACAAACAATGATTTGTCATTGACATCTTTTATCATAAATTAGTAGTTTGAGTTTTATAACTTCGTTTGGAATAAATATCAAATATTCCTGTTTCGTTTATTACATATAAAATAGTATTTTTCTTACAACTGCGAATATAATTGATAATTAAATATAAGACACATTTATCTGACACCGAGATGTGTGGCTTCTGTACTTGTGTTGTGGATAACAGAACCGCAGTTTGCAAAGATGTTTTTGTTTATGAATAAATTTAAACTAAGTATTAATTTTTATTGGGTTTATTTTAAACCACTATTGGATTAAATTGAATATATTTTCGTTTCGTGTCATAAAGATATTTTTTTATTCACAGCCGGTAATTATTATTCATACCTAAGTATTTAACATTGTGTAAATAAATTTTGATTAGTTTTTATATAAATGTACAATTGTCATACTTTTATCTCGAATAATTTCAACAAATCGTGTATACTTTCTAAGAACCTATTAAAATGTTTGTTCTGAAACCATACAGTGCAATAACTCTATGGCTGCGAGCTGACCTTGCATACTTTCAAAAGTCGCTGCACCACCCGCGGTCTTACCCGCGTGGTACCCGTTCCCTTGGGAAAATCAAGCTAAAATGTATTCTATATTTCAATCCAAGCTATGAACTATCTGTATGTCTATTTTGCCATTTTTGCGTGATAGAGTAACAAACATACAAACTTTTACATTTATAATTTGTAGGATGGAGAATTACATATTAAAATAATATTAACGGCTGCCCGTTTTACACGGATGGAACAAATGTCCTACGGTTCAATCTAGCAGATAATTTTGATAATTGTCATACGAAAATATGTTAAATTATCTGCTAGAACAGCTATCCCATGGAACTAATAGGTACTACGTAGTACATACTTAATAATTCCATGAGCTATCCTGAACCTATCAGTGTGTGGTGAAAGTCGCCCTTTAAGTATTTTTCTCTGAGTTGATTGATAAATTAATTCTTCATACCTTTTTCATTTAAAACATTTTAAACGAAAATGGTATGAAGAATTTATGAAACTATTTCTTAAGACATGCAATAATGGAATAATTCCAACATTGATTTTTAAATTTTTTCCTTCATAAACAGTGGAGAGTAAGTATTTTTTATTCTTCTACATAGAACTAAGGTTAAAATATTCATTTATAACGTTTAACTAATTAGCATTTGCTAGTATCGCTGGCTTTATTAAATTGCCTGCACTTTGCCATACTTCAGGCCTTGTTTACCCTCTCAAGCCCCGAGTTATGAGACACAATTGATATTCCATTGTGCTCTGGACACCGGTGTCTTGCTAGCAAATGATAAATGATTGGATTGATTTTTTATATGAGCTCGAGAAAAGTTTTATTCGACTTTATTGTATACTTACCGTCTTTTATTTATTTGTGCTCAAAGTTTAGTAGGAGGTTGTTGCATGTGTTCAAAACAAAATTATAGGTTTCCTTTCTACTTCTGTGAGAAAATAAAAAGGAGGCGCTTCAAAGTAATTTTTCTAACGTTATTAGCTGATATAGTTATAATGTCAGTTTTGTAAACTGGTGTAGAACTATTTTTTTTTTTGCAAAATACAATAAAATCCGTGCCTGGGCACAACCCAGAATTCACGCACTTTTCTTTTGTCGGTGCGGGCCTCCCCGCGCCGTTCAGTCAGGTAATCCGTGCAATTTGCGTTCATTTTCTAAGAACTCATTTCATTTTTGCCCGCGAAAAGTCTAGTGGAGCTTTTCTTAACTGAGTTGAAAATGTTATACCTAAATGAAAAAGTTATGAAGAATGAATGAAACATGCATCATTTTGTAATAGATCATTATTGTTTTTTTCCAACAGAAGCTCGTAAGTTTAAATTTGTCAATTTTACTTTCAAATATTGTGTTTTTTAAAGAGAATAGATTGCGTTGGTAGAGCGATGATTCCAGACAGAACATAAGTTTTTTTTATATGCAGAACGAAAATTATGTATTTTTCTATATACAGAACTAAAGTACCATGTATTACACTCGTAATTTACTAGATTATCGGTCCCCAATTCGCAGGCGTCAAACATTTTTACTTGTGTTGAAATTATCTACTTGTATAATTATCATCTAGCTTCAGCCCACGGTTTACCGTATATGCTGTAGATCTTTATAAAAACTTTCAACAAAAATTGGTTTGAACGAAATATATTTAGTAGTTCCAGAGCTATAGTACATTTTGCAAAAATGCAAATATACCTATAAATCTATAAACAAAGTTATTTTTGCAGACAAATAATTATAGTGGCATTTTGGGTAGGTGTAGGTAGTCCGGGGCATAGCACGGTGACTGCCTTGACGAAGATGGCTGATGATACCGTGCCGGTATCTCAAATCAACAGCTCACTGTTTTGGTTCTATTAGATTTCAACAACGCCTATAGTACTGACGAATATGACATACGCTTTGCGATGCTGAGGATTTTTCTTAGATCAGACGTGGTGGTTGAGTGGTTTCGAATCTATTTTACCAGCCGAAGGCAGTGTGACCGAATCGGTGACAAATTATCTGTTTCCTGCGATATCACTGCGGCGTACCTCAGGGCGACGTACTTTGCCCCCTTCTTTTCTCTATCTTTTTTAACTTGAAGAGAGCTCCGCATATTAGTAGGATAGGATTTTTTTACTTTTCATACCGCTATTTATTTAAATACTGAAATTTATTATCTTTTTTTTTCATGTGAAAAAAGAAAGTAAGTTTTTAATACTATTTATTAGGTATTAAAATAAATATGGTTGTTAATGTTTTGTTTTATTCACTTGTTTGTTTTTTTTTACAGGCGGTAATTATTATTTTTATATAATATTATAAATGAATAAAATGGTACATTCTCATTTGTCACATCTTTTATTATATTAACTTAATTGCATATTATTATTTATTGTGTATTCTATATCTGCTGTAATTGTACAGTTGCGATGGAAGTGTAAAGCCTCACATATTGTTGACTGTACTATGAAATTAATAAACAAAATATGAATCAACAGGATAATGAAAGCGGCACACCATATCACAAGATTTTCTAAATTAAATGTTATTTATTAAGTTCAGATATAAAAAAGAAGAATGCAGAAACACTGATTTCTGTATTCTGTATCTATTGTGATGATGACACAATGATGGTTTTTCTATAAGCAGGCACACCACTGCCTGTTTCACCATCATCTTGTCTTTATAAACTTTGATAAGGCTGAAGATGAAGCTGAGCCGAACATTTTCATCTAGTTCTTTTATGGAAAACTCATCTCAGAAAAAAAAACAACGGGTTGTACTCCAGGAGTGCCGGCAGAAGTGAAAACCGCTTAAACGAAATAGCAGGCGCAGGCATACATTTATACATGGATATTACTTCCTCTACTACGCCGTGCCGGCGCTCTACTCTCCCTCCGTCTTACGAATTTTCGATCAGGTCACGTGTCCTGACGCTACTTTAACATTTTTTACCCATCCCAAAAATTTAAAACTCTGATGTGCACAACGCCACTAAAGAAGTTTTCACTTCAATAATCTCATCTATCGCACTATGAGGCTGGGGCACTCGGCTCACTGCCAAGCCATAGTCCAGCCTGTGCTCAATGCGCTTGTGCATCGTCTTATAGCGCGGGCAGGTGTTAGAATCCGCCATGTAACAGGCCATGAACTCATTACCTACCGGCCGGCGGATATTCGGATATCCAAATATAATGGTTGAGATTGCTTCAAGGCCATGCGACCGCGCGGATCTGTGAAGCGATAGCAAGCTTACGCCCGAAAAATACGGTATATTTTCGCACGCAGCCGTAAGAGTAGGCTATTCTAAAATGCAAGTACCAACATTTCTTAGAGATTGGTTTATCTGTTACGAAGTAATTATTTACTAATCTGTGCCTGTGGTTAGTGTCGCGCCTAGTGCGAGCTTACCAGGCTATCTTACTGTCTGTGTGACAATTAACCAAATCTGTTCAATAGTTTTTTCGTGAAAGAATAACAAACATCCATCCATCCATCCAAACTTTCGTATTTATAATTATTAGTAGGAAGTAGGATATCCGGATTCCAGCTGCTACGCTCAGACTTGAAGATTATTTATTCAGGGGTACTTGCTTCTCAAATCTCGAGATTTTTTATCTAGACTAGATAACTATAAAAACGTATAAGACGGGTATTATTATGTCAAATAAAGATTACCTATGTCGAATGATATTTATAGTTTCTAATAATTATAGCATTTGTTAATATGGCATCTCATTTTATGGCAAATGAGAGTTATAGCTAGTAAATGATTATATTATGCGTTATTAGTATAAATGAGAATAATTCAAACGAATATTATGACCGAGGATCATTATGGCAAATGAAATTATTGCAAGGAATATTATGAAAAACAAGACAATACCATTCAAAACGGTTTATAAATGACCGAGTAACAAATATAAAAAACATACACTCGAATTGATAAATTCCTCCTTTTTTAAAGTCGGTTAAAAATCATTGTATTGTTTGTTTTGCGGGTGTAAAATATTTAAGATGGTTTTCATTTGTTACAGGGACATCATGGAATGGGAAGGCAGAAGCTTTGCATGCTATCCTCACAGTCGGAATACTGCGTTGGTGCAGAAATTGATAATTCATAGGTAAATAGTACCAGTGGTGGTCACATAATTAACGACACTAGTCGATTTTCATCCAATTGAGGTGGTAACTTTGGGGCCTTGGTTCTCTGCCAAGGATTGACCGAGCTGTGATCTGATAATGGAGGTGTTCCAGATTGCTATACATACCCAAATGATCTGATCTACGTCAGAACGAATGTACGTTTGTTAATATGGGTTCGTACGAATAAGGCGGTTTTCTACGTGAGCGATTTGGATGCGAACGCGGCGCGAAGCGGCGCGAACACCATAAACAATCGATACCTATCTATTGAAGTGTCCTATGTGACCAAACGCAGGTTTCTCTAGTCCCGGCAAATAACTTGTCACTTGCGCGACGAATCAAAGGATGCGCCGCATATTCTGTCTCGCCGCGCGTGGGTGAAGATGTTTGACGGTATTGTTTTCCGCCTCGCATTCGCATCCAGTGGCTCACGTAAGTAATACGTACGAAAAACGCGTCCACAGTGAATACGGCCTTAGAACCCTATCATTAGGTGTTGATTTTTATACTTATGATAAATATTGGAAATAAACAACTCGGCCACAAGTGAATTCTCAGATGGGACTCGAACCCACGACCCACGACGACGGGCATACTTTGTATATGCCCTAGTTGCTACAAAATGTACCTTTATTATTTACCATCATTTGTTTTATTTATTCCTACAGGTCCAGAAACATGCAAGAAGATTCATACATTTACTTTGTTTGGAGAAGTATAATAAAGACAACTTTCAGTGTTACTTTTTGTATTTTACTTACACAACAATTCCATACATTCTTACTCAGGTGGAAAATTTTCGATTCATTAGTACTGCTTTTATCCACGGTTTCACCGCGTGGTTCCCGTTCCCGTGAGAATGTCGCGATAAATAGTGGATTACTGCAGCGGCCAGCGTGATTGATGGACGAACGTGTAAATGTGGGCCTAGGCGAAGCCGAGGCACACATACGTAAGTCCATCAATGCCTAGTTGTGACCAAGACTTGTATAGTACTTTTCTCAAATAAAACTACTTTTCGAAATCAGTCGAACAACGAAAAACAATATTTTTTCCTGCGTTTCTTGTTTTTTTTTACTAAAACAGCTTTCTATTTGCAAGCCAGTTCGAAATTTTAATAAAACCTTTGTTAAGTTACCTCCTTGGTTGCCATATTTCGGAATAAAAGATCGTTCCGTTTTTAAATTACACGATAGATATGGCCGCTAAACACGTCAGATATTAATTTTCATACAACTTTTGCCGGCCGCTGCTCGCATGTATGTGGCCAGTACAGCGATATCGATTTATCTCGAAGAAGGTTGTCAAAATAATGCTCATATTTCCAAGCATATTTGAGAAAAAGTATGTTACTCTGCGCCCTTTCAACTCTAAATCTACGACAAAAATCAAGTCCATTGGTTGTTAAGTTGGGCCGTGAAAGAAAGACAAACAAACACGCTGTCGCATTTATAATATTAGATAGGATTAGGATGAACCTTTATTCATTTTTCATACCCGCGACGGTACGGAGACGGTGTATGCGTTTTGTGCAAACTAATGTTGCCATTTATATCAAAAACTGCTAGTCTGATTTTGATGCGGTTTTCAATGATGGGGTCGGGTATTGATTGCTGCATGTTCATAGATAGGTGTTGTGGTGGCAACTCACCAGGGGGCGCTGCAGTAAACATTTGTTTATGCAAAACCAAAACTACTAGTCCGATTTTGATTTTATGACATAGGAGCTTATATTATGCTCTCTAAAAAGTTTGAAATAAAAAACAAAATAAAAGTTTTGAAACACCCATGACGGTTAAAGCCTATTTAAAATCCCCGACTTAATTATCCGTCGGGGGCTGCAATCACTATTTTAAATTTTAAGGTAAATATCAATAAGTAAATAAAATATCTCCAATTGTTAGCGTTACTACCTATAAAACTGCAAAACTACCTAGTTCAATTAATGGCAGCTCCCGACGCATAATTAAGTCGGGGGTTTTTAAATTATTTTATCCTTTTGCAGTTACGTTTTGACCGTCGTGGGTATTTCCAAAATTTTCAAATTTGCTTCTTTGTTATCTAGCTCCAATTTATGGTGTAAAGGCAATTTTGTATACTGTCATATGATTTTCAAATAAAAGTAAAATCTTGTTAAATAAACTTTTTGTTTTTGTATATTCAAGCTTCATTTTCTTCTTATTTACTCTGAAAAAAATAAACTATTTCGAAATTTCGTACGAGAAAAATTCGCACGAAAAACGCATCCAAAGTGTGCACGGCGACGCCGCTATACGATATACGAACCATCAGCGAGCGATTTGTCAGCGATCACATCTTTAATACCGTTTTTATTTTGACGTTCCGCGTCGATGGTCGCGCGATAATGTCATAATCACTTCTATTTCTAATTTGTTAATGTCTTATGTATATATTATTTTCTTAATCTTTTTATTTTATTTATTTTTATTTTTGTTTATTGAAAACCAACAGTGTTACAAATATAATTGACAAAAATTGTGTACACTATAATAGTAAGACCAATTACAGGTTTCCTTAAAAATTTAAGCCAATAACTCAAATAGAACAAAAAACAACGACACAAAAATATCAGCCTAGCTAGTAAACATAGTGTGTGCGTGTGTGTATGTGTGTGTACGTGTATGTATGTGAGTGTGTATGTCTGAATGTATTTCGTAATAGAGTTAAATATTTAACGTAACATAATTTGTTAATATCATAATATTCGTAACAGAGTAAACATGCAAAATTATATAAAAACTTATATGAAAATCCAACAAATATGAACGCAGATGTTGGTTTAAAGTTAAACGATGGCAATCTATATAATACAATATTTATTTCCTATTTCCAATTAATTAATTATAGTCGACTTATCATTGAAAAAATATTTAATTGTTACCGTACTGATCATTTATTTTTTATGTAAGTATATTATGTCAACTTTGATTTTAATTTGTATTATATCTATCTATATATCCAATGTGTTCATGCATTACAACAATAATACCTACAAGGACAAACCGGACAGTGAGGCAGCATAGGTACCAAAGATACCAAAACTTGTAACAGCTACCATATGATTTGGGACCTTAAATTATTTAGTGGTAAACAAATCCTTATTAGTATAATTGAATTAAATTTTATGATTTACTAATCAGCAAAGCAGACACAGCTTTTTTAAAAGCTGGCTTAGATAATGTAAAGATATCAAGATCACTGAACTTCTCATTATACAACATAGCAAGACGTGATAGTGGACTATTCTTAGCATAGTTTGTAGAGCATAATGGTACGTGGAGTAGTGGTGTATGCCTTGTGCGACGTTTAGGGGTACGAAAAGCTATGCCAGCCAAAAGCTCTGGGCAGTCGATGCGTCCGTTCAAAATATCATGCAAAAGACACATATCCAAAAGTTTACGCCGATCTTCAGGTCAGGTTCAGGTTAATCATCACCTTCTGTTTTCTCAAGGTGCTTGTCTGGAATCGTGGTCCATTGACCTTCTATATTTTAGGATGGAAGACGTTTCTCCTCAGTACTTGTCCTGTTTGGGCATTTCTAATTATTACATCTCCGTAATTAGAGCTCTCAACTGTATTAGGTGTTGGGTCGTATTTGGAGTTGAGTTTATTTATCTTTTCCATATTCTTAATGTACACCTTATCACCTTCATTCAGATTTGCCTTTACAGCCCTTCTCTTCCTATCTTCATATTCCTTTCCCTTTTCTTTTTGAATCTTGTCCCGGTCACTGACGTCCATATCTATTTCTACGCTATCTAATCCGTGTAAAGAAGGAATTTTATCTTTATTTTGACGCTTAAAAAATATTTCCGAAGGAGACTTCCCTGTCGTGGAGTATGGTGTACTATTTATTGTACATTGTGAGATATTCCCACAAACTTTCTTTCATATTATTAATAATATATTATTTTTTGATTTCATATTATTATTTTTAATAGCAGCCGTCGCAACATAACTCGTGCGCACAAATCAGCGAGCTTTTGGTAAATTTTCCTCATCTTCCATCTTTGAAGTGGTGGCCTCAACAATCATCCAGAACGTGCGTAGTCTTCAATGGAGTATCTGCCTTGATTGAATAAGCAATGCTACTTATAAGCCATGGTTTTACCAGGGGAGAATCCCCGTTAACCCTTACAGTTCTTAAAAAATAGTCTGACTGGATTTTCCTTGTCTAGGAAGGCATTTAATGATGACCCGATATCCAATATTCTCCATACTTTCTTTTCGATTGACTTGCTTGCACGTTGACAACACAAAGGTTAACGACCCAATTAGGTTAAAATTTTGAATATATGCTTAATTACTAGCTATCTGGGCAAATGAACCTGTCCGCATTCCCCCGAAAACCGGAAACTTTCCGAAAGAATCATGAAAATATCACTACAAATCATTATTTGTAGTGATATTTTCATGATTCTTTTCATGATGAAGTTCTTGGGCCTTCAAGTTGCGCTTGCAAAATAATTTAGCGCCATCACAGTCATGTTTCAGGCCACAGTCAATTTTGCGCGAGAATATTTAATTTAAAAACCTCTAGCCTCTGAAATTTAAACCAAAATGGCTTAAATTTTAATCCCATTTAGTAAAATATAATGTTTTCAACATCAGAAAACTTCTCCATTGCCAGATTCGTTTTCAAGATAGGAAGAGTAATAGTAAGAGTTTAAAGATGATTGTATCTAAAGTTTGAAGATTAAAAGATGATCTCAAGCGATTGCAATGCAAATATGCCCAAAGGAATGGTCAGAAGTCAGAACATGTTTATATGTCATTGATAAATAGGGCAAAGCCCCACGAATTCCCAGTTACGAATTTTCCCGGGATTCCCGATCCGGTACTTACTGGGGCACATTAACTGGCACCGGTTTAAACATGGTATCGGAGAACTGGTTCTCATTAATAGTAAATTTAATACAAATATATTTCAATGAATGGGTTCGAAATAGGAAATAGTACCGGGAATTCAAAGTTCCATTTTTCCCGGGATTCCCGGTACTGACGCAAATTAACTGGCAACGGTACCATCGTATAGAAGAACGAGTATTCTTGATTCTAATTAATAATAATGAATGGGTTAGAAATGCATAACTATGAAACAAAGTGTATTAAACGAGTGGTTGACAGAGGGTGCATGATTTCTAATTTCAGTTTTAACAATCAGAAAGACTGTCTTTGCCAATAGTGGCACTCGAGGTGGTATAAAGTAAAAACAATTTATACTTACTTGCCTAGATCAGATATATTCTGTTTTCTTTTATGCTTTTATATTTAAATTACCTACTTCTAATAGGTACCTTCTTGACTAGCAATATAGGTACGGTCAACAGCATGTACGGTTATACGTTTGCACTATGAAAACCACCGCTTACGAGCGACGTAAGGTTGGGCTCTCTCAAAGTCAAAGTGTAAAGCTTAGTTGCTGTTGTAGACTGTACTTATTATATTTGTTTTAAATGATAAGTACTTAAAATTTTTTTGTTTGTTATAAATTACCACACATTAGTTTCATAAATAATAAACGTAACATTTTCAACTTGCGCCGCCATGGCCACCGCCCCGCGCCCGTCGCACTTTGTGCGGAGGGGCCCTCGCAGTAACTATTTATTAATCCGTGCCCTCGCGCCCCATGCGCTTGCACTTAGGGGCAAAAGTCAAAATGTTCCGTATTTCAACTGAATCTAATAATATAAGATTCCATAGATAAAATCGACACAAAATTTGAATAGTGTTTCGTTATATCATAATGATAATAAAGACATAAACTCTAATAACATCTTTTGAACAAAAAAAGGAATAATTCTAACTAATGATCTAAAACTAATAACATTTATTTCACCAACTCTAATATTCTTTTGAGCTACTGCGGCGACGTCAATAGGTAATGGTTAAATAACAGTATTCCCGTGGAGAGAGATGACACAAAAACCTCGTGTACATCGTTTACGACTTTGTAATCCCCATGAAAGTAAAATTATCGTCTCTAATTTTCTAATAATGTCACAAAAGACAAAAACGTTAATATATACTTAATTCTGCACCTAAGATGACACAAAATCATGTATTAGGTTCAGTAAATAATCCCGAAACTGTATACCAAAAATCATGAACTTTAATATTTTTGAAACCTCAAAACTTAACCCTATCGGTCTATTAGCAACGCGACAGCAGAAATTGCGCGATTGAATTGTTTTACGGTATGTATCAACAGCGCGGCCTCTACCGAACAAACGATGAACTACAATGTGCATTCATTTAGTTTCTGTTATTGCTACCAAATTGTTTTTGGCGCTAGCGTCATAGCAACACGCGGCGTCTCACTCGCGCACCTAGGTATGAACGCGAGAGAGTGAGACGCCGATATATGAACCATCAGCCAGCGATAAGCCAGCAATCACATACGTAATACCATTTTTATTTTTTATGTTTACGTTTCCGCAGCGTATAATTTCAAATTTTTGGTACTAGCCCCGCGGGAAGTTCCCCACAAAATTGCCTTAAACTATGGGTTGATAGAGCATAAAAAAACTCTGAATGAAACGAAAAAAAGTCGTCGAACAAAACAATAAAATTTACATATCGAAGGTTGACTTCTGTAGCCAGTCATGTGACCACGGCAGCTGAAAAGGTTCCGAAACGTCGGGAAACCAAAAACCCAAAAAAAAAACTATAAATCCAAAAGTAATGTGCTAACGGTGAAATATATATTAGAGTGCACTGGAATTCGTAATAGTTGTCTTATTTCAAACATTGTTGTTCAATAGTATTATGTTAGCTAAGAAGTTGGTTAAAAACGTTGCTCACTCAATGCTAAGTAAATTTCCTAACAATTCATTTAATTGTTTATTTTCTATGTTGTTTAGAAGTCAGTGTCCAGTGTACCAGAGTTTGCATTAAATTTTTTGAAGGAAAACATACTTACGTAGAACAAATTCCATAGGAAATAAATAATGGAATACAACACACCAATTATCTAGCCCACGTTAAGTTTCATGAAGAACTTGTGTTATGGATACTAGATAACGAATAAACATACTTATATACTTTTTTTTTTAAATACATACATTTAGCGTTCTAGACTGGTTTTTATTAAAAAAAATAGAATTCTAACAAACAGATTTATTCAAAATTACAAAATAAGAACAATATGAGTGGTGAACGTCCGTCCGATCCGATGGCTGGAGCAAAAGTGGGCTCTGCGCGCCCGCCTCACACTTTTTATCCAGCGCCCCTTCCACGCGTCGTCCCACCATCGCGCGATGCTGACGTCACAGATAGGCCACGCCTCCTTAGGCCTATTTTTCAGCTAAATCGGCCGTTCCTGAAGGCGGCTCGTCCTCGACCGCGGCATCTTCAGACAGCATCTGCGATGGTTGAGAATGGACCTCCGCTTCTACCTCTTGTAGGCCTCCCTCGACACTTTCTCCGTCAGACGAGATGTCAACTTCCACCTCGTCATCAGTACCTATAAGTAATTATTGTTTGCATTAGTACATAGCCGAAAAAGTAACAAAAAGTAGCTCATTGTTCATAAGCTACACTCAGTCAACAACTCCCCTCCTCATCCTCTGGGTATATTTTTATGTTAGACCGAGCCTAGGATGTCAAACATAAAAATATCCACACCACTAGCAGAGCCCTCAGGTTACTAGATACCGTACAGAGCCCTCAGGATGTACAGGTGGCAGAGCCCTCAGGTTACCACATAATCCGCATACAGAGCCCTCGGGATGTATGACTGGCAGAGCCCTCAGGATACCAGGTTTTTCCATGTACAGGGCCCGCAGGATGTACAACAGGCAGAGCCCTCAGGATGCCAACATGTCAACGAGCGGTAACACAACTGAGCCATCAGAGGGTTATAATTAGTAGGCGCAGGGCCCGCAGGATGCGCACCATGCATGGCAACCGCTTATTCACAGACATAGGTACTCACAATCGAAGAATGCCGTACACACGTCGGGGGTCCATTCCCCTCGCCACAACGTCATGTATTCGGTCGCGGCTCGCGTGATTTTACCATACGACCCACTGACCAGCCGGAGCTCGTATCGGCCGTGTGGCAGTATCTTGGTGACAGCGTAGGGGCCTCGCATCCCAGAGTCTAACTTCCCAGTTGACTGACTTGTCTTGCGCACGAAAACCAGGTCATCCAGCTGGAAAGACCGGGGCACTGTGCGGCGCGCATTTACACGCGCGTCTTGTTGTGCTCGGTTTTCATCCAGCAGCTCGCTTGCGCGCTGCCGCGCCAGTTCGCGCAGAGACTCTCTGTTGGGACTGGATGCTTCCATCGCGATGTCACGAACCACGGATCGTATGACGGGCGTTACACCATCTCTGCCAATTAACAAATTAAAAGGTGAACATTGAGTGGATTTCTGCACTGTAATATTCAGGTTGAGCTGTAGTTTCCAAAGAATTTTAGACCAACTTTCTTGTCGAAAGTTTGTCTCCACACGAATCATATTCATAACAGTTCTACAATACCGCTCAACCTGCCCATTACTTTGGTGCATTTCTGCAGTAATAAAGTGAATATCACTACCTAACTCTCTAATCCAGTTACAAAACAATGAACTTTCATACATTCGACCTCGGTCTGCTACAATTAAGCGAGGAGTACCGAATAAAGAAATAGCGTTTTCAAACACACGTTTTAATTCAATAGTGTCTTGTCTAAAAATCGGATACAATAAGCAATACTTTGTAAAAGCATCTATTATTAAAATTACAAACTTATAACCATTCGAGTCGGGGAGAGGGCCTAAAACATCTGTGTGCACAGTATCAAAAGGAGTACCAGGCTTGTCCCACGACTGGATTGGCTGTAAGGGTTGACGCGGTACCTTTTTATGCGCTAAGCAAACAATGCAATGTTGGATGTATTTTTTAACGAATTGCCGTAAGCCGGGAAACCAAAAGTGTCGGAGAATCAAATCAGTTGTCTTCTCCACACCTATATGTTGGTGTTCGTCATGAAAAACACGCAGTAAGCTTAATCGGTGACCTTTAGGCACATAGCATAAAAAGCGTGACTGTTCTCCAGTCACATTAAGCTTATAATATAACACATCATTGCGTTTTACATAGCGTTGCGCATCAAGCTCACCATCATTAAGTTTCTGCAAAAGCGATCGGGTCTCTTCGTCAGCGGCCTGCGCTATCTGGGCCCAGTTATGCGGCCTCGGTATTTGACACATATTAATAGCATTGCGACTTAAATAGTCCGCGTGTGATAGCGCAGTCCCCTTACGATATTCTAGTTCAAAATCATAATCCTGTAAATACATCCACCAACGGGCTATTCTAGGCAGGAGGTCTTTCTTACGTTGGGTGAGTTTTAAGGCATTGCAATCTGTAACAACTTTAAACTTGTTTCCAATTAAATAGTGCCTAAAATGTTGCAGTGCCTTAAGCACAGCCAACGTTTCCAACTCGTATGAGTGGTAACGAGGCTCCGCACCCTGAGTTACTTTACTGAAGTAGGCAACGGGTCGTTTACGTCCCTCAGCGTCGGCTTGCAGTAAGACAGCGCCATAACCCCGTGAAGAAGCATCGGTGTGCACCTCTGTGGCCAGCGAAGGGTCATAAATAGCCAGCACGGGTTCGTTAGTTAATCGATCAATAATGTCTTTACGAACCCGTTCGTGCTCATCGGTCCACTGAAAACGCACACCTTTGCGAAGTAAGTTAGCAATGCAAGCTGTTTTAAGAGAATAGCCCGGAATGTAACGCCGAAAATACCCAGCGAGACCAAGAAATTGTCTTACCCCCTTAACGTTGCTGGGTGTTCGAGCCCTGACCAAAGCTTCAACTTTATGCTGGCTCGGCTTAACCTGACCATAGCTTATTGTACGCCCTAAGTATTCAACTTCTCTAGCAAGAAATGTGCATTTTTTTAAATTAATTGAAAAGCCTGCAGTGGTCAGAGTCCGCAGCACCTCGCGCAGCGTATTCAAGCCCTCGTCGATTGTCTCGCTTGGTATAAGGACATCGTCGATGTACACTAAGGCCCTACCAGCCTCGATAAAAGGACGTAAGGTATCAGATATGATGCGCTGGTAAACGACAGGCGCGTTGGCGAGACCATACGGCATCTTTAGATACTCATAATGGCCCTCGGGCGTCACAAAGCCAGTGTAGTGAATGGAATCGCTATCCATTGGGACCTGGTGGAAGCCTGTGGCCATATCTAGACTAGTAAAGAACCTGGCTTTGCCCAGGCGGTCAATATGGTCTTCAATGAGTGGTAATGGATAACGATCCTTCACTGTGTTCGCGTTCAACGCCCGAAAATCCACACACATCCTGTCGCTACCGTCTTTTTTCTTAACTAACAAGATAGGACTAGAAAACTCTGACTCTGACTCCCTAATTATCCCTTTATCAAGTAAATCCTTAATAATGTCACGGACACGCATCTTCTCGTGATATGACATTTTGTATGGCCTATAAACAATAGGGGGCGCATTATGCAATCGGATATGCATTGAACCAGTATTAACGGTTGTAGTAGCTGTACCGGTAACAAGAAAGTCTGAAAATTCGTTAATAATACAAAGCAATCGTATTTTTTCTTCACTATCTACCGTTGTATTTACTAGTTCATGCAAACTCGACCGCACACTAAGAACCGTCTTTGAATGCGTCAAGCGTTGTGCGCCTCGTGTTCGAGTATAAATAACACCGTCTCTGTTGAGTACATCTGTTCCTAGTATAACCGGGGTATTCAAATATCGGTCGGGAACCACGTGAAAATCAACTTCGAGAGAAATCTCAGGAAACTCAACAGTTAAAGTGGTAGAAAAGGTAGACTCAACCTCTTGGCATCCGATGCCACGCAATGAACAAAAAGACGGAGTTTGAGTACACTGAAAATGTTTCACAATTGATTCTGAAATTAAAGAAATTTGTGAACCACTGTCTATGAGTATATCTACAGGTACCCCTTGGATCACCGCAGCTGCTATATCGTTCTGCTTATATTCATCAAAACTCTCACGACAAAAATTAACATTTGACTTGCCACGTGATTCAGAACGCTGTTTTGCAAAACAATCATCTACTTTATGTCCTACCTTCTTGCAAAAACTACATGGATCAGACTTAGTTGAGAAATTATTTGTAACGGATGATACTGAAGTTGACGGCTCAGTTTTGTCGGTAGAATTACTCAATCTCACACGTTTAGGACATTCATACTGCTTATGACCAAAACCGTTACATCTAAAACATTTAGATTTTGTATAAGAATATTCTCTTTTTCGTGAATGGTTATGAGAATCATTAGATGCTGAAAAGCGAGGTTTAACACGAACGGGAACTACGTGAGCAGGTTTAATATAAATTGACAAGAATTTAACTAATTCACTAGGCAACAAATTAGCATTCGTTGCAGCTGCGCGGATCTGCGGGTCGGTTATTCCGCGAATGATAATTGCAGATATAAGTTCTTCACTTAGTCCGGTAACAACACGTAATCGCAACAAGGAACGCCTAGCGTACTCTGCGTATGTAGGATAACGATCGGAATCAGTTTTCATAACGTCAAATAAAATATTGGCAGTGTCTATTCTACGAGGGCACAACGATTGAAAATCACGCTTAAAATTTGACCAAGTACGATCATTAGTCGTCCACTCATTAAGCCACACGCGAGCATCACCTTTTAAACAATTACCAATTCGTGCCAGACATTCACGATCATCCCAACGGTGAATACTACGCAAATAATCTACCTCGTCACACCACACAATAAAATCATTTAAATTAGGATCAAAACTAGAAATAAAAATATTATGGTTTGATCTTACCGGGTTTATGGCATTAATTGCGGTTGTTAGCTTATCTGCTACCTCACTCATGATGACGTCGGCAGCCGACGGCGGTAGGCTCGGAGGCAGTGACGCAGCCACGCTCGCTGCACCCGATGTCGCGCTGGGCGGCACCATCAACGCGTTCGTGCAGGTTTCGTCACGCACGCCAACAAGTACGGCAGACTCATTCGCCAAAACGGGTACGAGCGGCGGTGGCGGCGGCGTGTCCGAACGCGCAGACAGCGCTGGCGCCGGTATGTCGCGCCCAGGCGGCGGCGACGGCAAGGCGCGCGAACGGACATTAACGCTCGCGCCGGCTTCACCTAAATTGCGATCTCTAGTATCTTCCAACGCCGACAAACGAGAAATAATCGTTTGTAGCTGTTGTTCGATACTCGAAGCGGAGGAACGTCCACGTTTTCGTGATTTATTATTAGATTCTTTAGACATTGCGTTCAGTAATTTAAATCAGACTTTACAATAAACAACTAACAAATATTAAAAATACTAAGAACTAACTTAACCGTCTAAAAATCCAAAACAGACGTGGTTTGAATCCCACTTCTGAATTTAGCGTTCTAGACTGGTTTTTATTAAAAAAAATAGAATTCTAACAAACAGATTTATTCAAAATTACAAAATAAGAACAATATGAGTGGTGAACGTCCGTCCGATCCGATGGCTGGAGCAAAAGTGGGCTCTGCGCGCCCGCCTCACACTTTTTATCCAGCGACCCTTCCACGCGTCGTCCCACCATCGCGCGATGCTGACGTCACAGATAGGCCACGCCTCCTTAGGCCTATTTTTCAGCTAAATATACATAATAAACATATTAAAAACCCAGACAAATAGACATGTTCATGCACACAAATATTTGTCTTGTCCGGGCATCGAACCGGCGGCGGGCTTAGTACCCCTGCGCCAAACAGGTCGTAAAAGATGTAAATAAATTGTCAGGAAACTCCTTAGCATAATTGTTTCAGAGTCTCTAGGTTGTCGGTGTTTCAGATATACCTAACCCTATTTATATACATAACCCCAAACAGTTATTATTAAAATTAATAAAAATAAAAATTCTTAATTTCTGAAATCTTACTTACAATAATTACGCCGAGACTTCCCTTTATGTTTTATAGAAACCTGTATTGGGACGTCTCGCAACTTCCCATTCGGATACAAATGATTTCAAGCAAAAACTAAAAACACTAATAAATCTAATAAAACTAGAAATGGGTTAGTAAGCGTGAGTTTGCGTGTTTGTAAGTGCATGTGTGTGTGTGTGTGTGTGTGTATGAGTGTGTGTGTGTGTGTGTGTGTCTGTCTCTGAGTGTGATTATGTGTGCATGAGCAAGTAATATAATATAATATAATGAAATTATCATATAGTTCTTTTAAGCATGTTTTCAATGTCCTCATAACTACGATATTTAATCCAGATAGTAACTAAATGTTTAATTTTGTACACTTGCATGGGGTAAATATTTAGCTCGCGATTAATTTTATTATATAAAAGAACATTGATTGTCAAACTGCCGCCTGGCAAAATCAGTGCGAACTCGATATGTTGTAGCAACTCTATCCTTTCTACGTTTTTTCAATTTACAAGGATCAAACTTTAGTGCCTTGTGACAATTTAGAATTGTATTTACTATGTACAGCTTTCTTACTGACATATGGCCGCTAATGCTGTACAACGCATCTGTAGGAAAGCTGCGGGGTTTTGAATACATAACTTTTATAAGTGCTCTTTGAGCTCGTTCAATATCTAAAAACTTGGTTTTATTTGCACCTCCCCATATCGGAATGCAGTAACAAATAACGGATTGTGCCAAAGCAATGTACACTCTGTTTAGAAGCTCAGACGTGAGCACGTTTCGCAGTGTCTTAAGAATCCATATCAGCTTTCTTACTCTGGTCATGGTAACCTCAATGTGTTGGTGCCAGCTGACTCTATAATCCAGCATGATACCTAGGTATTTAATACTGGATACCTTTTCTAAAGCTGGACAATCACAGTATGAGGGATTAGCAAGAGAAGCAATTATGAATTTTGATGCAGAAATCGTCATCAGGTTGAGAGCATTTATTGGGGGTAAAAAGATAAATTTAGTTTTCAACACGTTTAATGTTAATAGGCTTCCGTCAAGCCATTTGGATATCACAGATAAGCCCCTTTCAGCGTTAGTACGAGCATTTTCCCAAGTTGTACCGGAAAAGACGATGGCCGTATCATCGGCATAGAAAACTATCCTTCCCCGAACACCCACTAGATTACTGAGTTCATTAATGTAGACTAAGAAAAGCGTTGGACCAAGGACACTTCCCTGTGGTACACCTAGTAATACCTGTCTTTCCTCACTTATGAAGTTATCAATCTTGACTACTTGGGTTCTATTAAGAAGATAGCTTTTGAAGAGTGATAGTGCCAAACCCCGAATACCTATATTTTCTAGCCTCTGCACAAGGATGGGGATAGAAACAGTATCAAAAGCCTTTTTTAGGTCTAAAAAGACCACAGGACATTTGGAACCTGTATCCACTGTTTTAACAATTAAAGAAGTAAGATCTATAATAGCATCCTGTGTGGATAATTTCCTTCTAAAACCGTACTGACCATTTGATAAGATATCAAATTTACTTAAATAGCTCACTAGTCTTACATTTAGAAGTTTTTTAATAATTTTTGAAAAAACAGTCAGCACAGAGATAGGCCTAAAGTTGTTAGGATCGTCCCCATCCCCACCCTTGTGCACCGGTGTCACGATAGATCTCTTAAGCGCTTTAGGAAATATTCCAGTAGAGAAGCAGAGATTGGCTAGGGCAGTAATAAGGGGAACAAAGAAATCTTTGGCAGACTTAACAAATCTCGTGTTTATACTGTCCCAGCCAGATGCACTGTCTGAGTCCAGGCTCATTAGAATACGGTGAACTTCATCTGGGTCAGTGTCAAACAGTACAAAAGAAGACGAGTGAGCAGCGACTGTGGCACGATTCAATTCTAACGGTTGGTTATCTCGTAATATTATGGATTCTGCTATTTTTTTGCCAATATTTATAAAAGAAAGTTTTCTATGTAATTGTTTTAAAGTATTTGTAATTACTGATGTAAATGTTATTGATATCCATGTATAATTCGTTACGTATTTATTTTGTGTTGCTTAAGTACTACCTACTTACTTACCTATTATTTTATAAAACAATTTTTCATTCAATTTGGTTGTGTTCACTACTTTTGGTCTTTGTATTGGAATTATTCACGCGCATATTATATAAAGCGATAATGCGCGTTCTTTTTGCGTTCACGTTGGCAGTATTGCTGATATACGCTAGCGCCTTTGAGATGCAACTCAGAGCGATCAGACACCGTAAGGTCACTATTTATTTATTTTATTTTATTCAGTGGTAATTGACTGGCAATGAAACCTGATTGCTAACTATGGGTCTCAAGAGTCTCAACAAGGTCTCAACTCAAAAGTAGGTTACCAAGCGCGAAATCGCGTTTTCCTTGCTCGAATTAGAAATAAAGAGATCATTAGGAGAAATAAAGTAACCGACATCGCTCGAAGGATGGCGTAGCTCAAGTGGCAGAAGGCGGCATGCAAAGCTAATGGTTCTGAGGGCCTACTCTCAAAGCTATTTTGTAAATTTCGGGTAAATTTTGGTTCATGTTCAAGACTTTCTCTTCTGAAAATGAAAATGAAAAATGTTTTATTCATAAACAAAGTACGTTGCTCTTACATAAGTGGTTGTACAACCTATTAAGTGTCCAGAGACACTCGTGTCAGGAGGCCCCGCTCTTCCATAGCTTATTGACATCTAAATAATACACGCAATTTATTTATTTATGTTATTTATCATCAAACACATAACTATGCATTTTTCATAATACGAGTTTGTGTTGTGTAAGTAAATATCTAGATGTGTGTGTGTTTGCGTGTTTTGTCACTGCAATAGCTGTTCTATGTCATCATAGGACTTAGATAAAAGCCAGTTTAATATATCTTCTTTTCAAGTTTAAAGGCTGAAAGTAGGTGCTCTGGAATAGTGACCGTGCACCGGACGGCGCTCCGTGGGTAGGCCCCCGACAAGAAGCCATGGGCCGATCAAACGTGGAGATCCTCGGAGGAAGCTTATACTCAGCAGTGGGTGTCGTGTGGCTGAGATGATGATGATCAATAGAAATAATACAATTATAAATTTTTAATTTTGCATTTTAATATGCTATTTTTATGTGATAAATATTAAACAAGAAAATACGATTGTAAAATGCAAAATAAAAATATTATAATTAGATATCTATTTCATCTTAATCGATAGTCAAACATTTGTAAAAATGTTTCTTTCGAATGTGAGTATATTATTCTCTCAGCGATGAAACGACGGTGGCCAACATCGTAGAAAGGTGAATATACTAGAAAAATTCGACGTGTCCTCAAAGGTCTCTGTAGCATAGTTGGTTAGTGCATTGTGCCGGATTCCCAAGGATGCGGGTTCGAGTCAAATCAGGGCGACATGAAACTAGTTGCTTTTTTCCAGTATATTTTATTGTTTAATATTTATCATAATACAAGTTTAGTATACTACTGTAAAATCTACTTAGCGAACAGCTATTCGCAAAGAATACGAAAACGACGAGTGGTATTCTCAGATGTCCTAAAAATTACTGAAGCTTTTTCATATTTTTTTAAATGGTAGGTACTAACTTGGGAACAATGCTGATGTAATAAATTACGTTTAAAATCATTTCAATCGATTCAGTCATCCTAGAGTAAGTAATTTTTGTATATTCATAAAATGAATATATAGGTACAATCACCCGGTTGATCAGTAGATTTTTTTTGAAGAAAGTTATCTCAAAAAGTAATAGACTTATAGAAAACGTTTATATCACAAAAAATAGAGCTTTAATAGGTTTTTCATTTTATAAATGAATTATTTTTTTGACATTAATATTTTCCGAAATATTGTTTCTCAAAAAAACTCTGATCAACCGGGAAGTTCCCTAACTGTACCTACAATACCTACGCGACAAATTTATAACCTCCTTCTTTTTGGAGTCGGTTAAAAATAATACTGAAATAGATAATATTTCTTGCAGGATCGTCAAAAGTACGCTCTTAAGTGCATATTTTCAATGAATCACTGCTACTTTGAAGATGCTTCTGAGGAAGAAGCAAAAGTAAAAAAATATCAAGAATACTACGACCGCAACCATCACCATACACAATATTATAAATGGTTTAACTCTTTAGGTTGAGAAAGGAAAATGATTAAATAAATCTCTTTTGCTATAGGTACCTACTTACGTTACATTACATACCTAGGTACTTTACTTTTTCTTTCCTCCCTGTTTTATTTCGTACAGAATCGTTAAATAAATGAGCATGAATGAATGAAATTTGCCAAAATGAATGCACAACACAACAGCACAACCAAATGCTTAGAACCAAGGATCTGGGGGTCTACCCACCATCAACTGTAATGCGTTTCATAGGTTACTTTCAGGAAGCAAGAATGAGACGTCGCTATACGCGCCGTAGGCACCATTCCACTCACTCACAATCACTGAGGAACTGGCTATCTTTTATCTAACCGCCGGAAAACAATAATGCTGAAAACATTGTTGTTATGGCGTCAGACTAAGATAAGATGGTGGTAGCTAGCCAGGTGGACATAAAACAAGTTCTACCACCAACCAAACCGAATACAATATACCCCCGCTGGGAATGATTTTCGAGGTTGATCTGGCGCCCTACCGCGTAAAATGAAGCCCATGTCCATATCCATATTTTTTACGCGATAGCCCCCCTGATTTTGATTGCCGCTAAAATCGATTACTAGAGTACAAAATTCCTTGATTTACTAATTTCAAGAATTATTTTTTTTGTTTAATTATTTATTTTTGTAGTCATAATTGATATTAAAATAAATATTTTTCTATTTTCTATTTCCATTTTCTATATTTGACATTAATGCAATCTCGAACGCAATGCGATCGCGTCAAGCGTAAGGTAAGGGGACTGCGAAGCTACCGCGCAAGTGGCATCGGCATTGCAATCGACGTCATTTCACCGATGGATGTGACATATTGCTCTTAGTCTTTGGTAAGTTTTCATTTGTGTCAAAACGAAAGCAGCAATGTGACACATCCATCTGTCAAATGAAGCGGATTTTGATGCCGACGACACTTGCGCGGTACGGGCCCAGATAGGTTATTCTCGTCAAACATCCTTGATATCGAAGGCTGAAACAGAGGACATCGCCCCATTTTTAGTTTGATAGTTGATGCGACATTCAGTCATGACAACGGTCTAAAAATGGCGCTTTAGCATATTTCTAAGTGAATTCTCTGACAATGGAGAAGAAAACAAGGTTACAATCACAGAACATTATTTCCTTGTTCTGTGGTTACAATATAACACTTTGAAGTACCTACGTAGAATAAAAGTCTAGACCTTACACATAATTCTAGTTTTTATAATGCTGATTGATTAGTATATTGTGTAAATTATTGTTTTAGAACTAAAATGGAAAAAGGATTTCAAAAAGACCAATCAATCCCACAGCCACAACCTTCGAACAACCACGACAGAGCAACACGGCTTCCCTGCTAGGGAGCCGCGTTGTTCTAAGCTCCACGATATAATGATGGCAGCATCGTATCATATCAATTCAATTCAATTCAATGTCATTTATTCAGTCTAGGCTGTTTCAAGCACTTATGGACCTCAAAGAAGCTACGCCATCGGTTCACAAACCCTACGACGGGAGACCTTGTAACGAGAAGAACCGGCAAGAAACTCGTCAAGGGATATTTTTTCTCCCTGTTTTATTTCATACAGAGCCATCAAATTGAAAAGTGAGCCTAACATATCAGTAAGGTCAATTTCCATCACAAAGGAAAATACTAATTATAATATTACATTTTATGGTTATCCTAACCGTAAACAATTTTCAACTAGCAAGGAAGGACTTACATTATAACATATCTCGCATTACAAGGTTACTGTACTACAGTTTGGTTTTCGTAAGAACAGAAACACTCAAAAAGCAATTTATAAACTACTTGACCTGATTAAGAACTCTACCGACAAGAGACAACAAATTTGTGCTATTTTTATGGACATGACGAGCGCTTTTGATCACGTTGATCACAAGCTGCTATTGACAAAACTCTATGCATATGGAATAAGAGGCATACCGCTTAAGTTAATTGAATCATATTTAAGTAAAAGGCAGCAATATACTATTGTTACCCAGCTTTGCAAAAAAACAAGAATTAAAAATGAATATGTGTCTCTATGTAGAGCTGTAGAGACGGGGGTTCCACAAGGTAGCATTCTGGGACCATTGTTGTTTATTCTTTATATAAATGATTTCCCAAAATGCATTGACCGCCCTGTAATATTGTTTGCCGACGACAGCACTGCTGTTATTAAATGTGATAATAACTTGACTTATGAAAATGAAATAAATTGTATTATGAAAAACCTTTGTAGTTGGTTGGACAAAAATAATCTATGCCTTAACAGCAATAAAACTAAAATAATGCATTTTCGACAAATGACTGACATGCCTACTGTGACTTTACTGTGTAATGGGACTGAAATTGAGTCTGTCTCCGAAACTAAATTTCTAGGCCTGCAAATAGATTACCAAACTAATTGGAAATCTCACACTGAGACTCTTTGCAAGAGGATTAATAGCTCAGTCTATGCTCTATACAAACTCTCCAAGATAACAAATAGAGACAGTGTCTTGATGGCCTACCGCGGATACGTTGAGTCTATATTGCGATATGGACTAATTTTTTGGGGAAATTCTGTGGGTAAAAGACTGGTATTTAAGTACCAAAAAAGATGTATAAGAGCAATTACTGGCCTTAAGCCAACAGAGAGCTGTAAACCGTTTTTCCGGCAACTGAAAATCTTAACTCTACCATCACTATATATATACGAAGTTGCTATGTTCATAACGCATAACCAGTCTTCTTTCACTACCTTTGAAGAAAGGAATCCAAATAAAAGTCATCGTGATGGGAGTAGGATATGTGCATCTAAATTTCGAACTGAACATGTAAACAGTAGTTTCTTTGGAATGGCCCACAAAATTTTTAATAAATTACCTGTCGCTCTTAGAACGTCGCCGATAAAGGTGCTTAAAAATCGTCTTATGGCACTACTTGTTGACAAAGCCTATTATTCGGTGCAGGAATTTCTAAATGACAAATACTTGCAATGATTTAGATAATAAATAATTTTATGTTTATTTTGATTATTAATTCTATTGTTGATTATTATTTGACTTATAATTATTTATGACATTTAAATTTTAGTATTACATATTTTTGACATTGTGAATTACCTATACTATTATTAATGCATTTAATTTTTTATTATGTAGGTGATAGATATTTTTGACATTGTGAATTACTAATTATTAAATTGATATTTTAATTAGCAAATAATTTAGACTTAGTTTCTAAGTGACATGGCTTGCGTCATCTTGTGCTTATATTTGTATACCTAGAATAAGGTGGAAATGTAGTGATACTAACAAACACAAGTTCTTCCATTATTGTAAAACTAACCTACATTTTACAAATAAATTATTCTGATTCTGATTCTGCAAGTTGTGACGTACATACAGGAGCTCTATTTTTGATTCACTCGTCTCGAGGATGCTACTGATTTCCGTGCAACGTTTGCGTTTCCGAATTCCGTAAAAGCGACCTTGCAGGTATATACATAGCTTCGCTTTTCGCCTGTAGTACCGCCTCCCAACGCGAGCGCGCGAGCGGCAAAGCGAAAAGCGTGCTATGTCTACGCTTACAAGATCGTTAATCACGTGATCGCCTCCTCGTTCGCCTCGCCACTCGCGCGATAGAGGTCCAGCTTGCGTAGCATGCGCACCTCGACAAAGCTTTCTCGACACTTTTCTCGCGCGAGCGCATTGTCTATCCCGCTCACACTGCACTGATATGAGCGGGACAGACATCGCGAGATAAGGGTCGACAGCGAGTCGCGGTGCGCATGCTACGCTGACAGGTCAACAGCAATTTATTTAAGATGAAAATATTTAAGCTCTAAGCACAACTTTAAGACAAGCAGACTGAAATAGACCCATTTCCGCTGGCGGCACCCGTTCACGAGCATGACGCATGAACCAGCCATCGCTTCGCTCAACCATATTTTAGGCAACGACCCCCCTCACACGACACCGCCGAAGAAACGTTTGAGGGTGGTCTTTATTTGGTTTATAGTTCTAGAAAACATGTTTTCTCAAACATGCTTGGAAATATGAGCATTATTTTGACAACCTTCTTCGAGATAAATCAATTTTGCTGTACTGGCCACATACATGCGAGCAGCAGCCGGCAAAAGTTGTATGAAAATCCATATCTGACGTGTCGTGTAATTTAAAAATCGTTCGATCTACGATCTCGTTACTCCGAAATATGGAAACTAAAGAGATAGCTTTTAAATTGTTTTATTTAAATTTCGAACTGGCTAGCAAATAGGATGCTGTTTTAGAAAAAAAAACAACAAATGTACACTTAATGTATGTAGCCGCGGGAAAAAATATTGTTGTTAGATGTTCGTCTGATTTCGAAAAGTAGTTTTAATTTGCTCGCATTATTTGAGAAAAATACTATACAAGCGTTGGCCACAAGGTATTGATTCTCCTCAGCTTCGCCTCTGGCCACATTTACACGTTCTTCCATCAATGCCTCATTTGCTGGCCGCTGCAGTACTATTTTAGGGTTCCGTGTTTTCAGTAAAGCGAATGGATACCTATATCTTTTTGTATAAAAAATATTGTACATTTATGGCTTATTAACAGTTTGGTATATCAGTAATAGGGTTAGGAGAAATGAGGAAATGACGAAAGCGACGTATGCGCAGGTACAAAAATTAAAAAAATATTGTTTAAGGTTTTGGTGGTAAGAATTTAATTCTTTCTTATGTTTGAAAATGTATCTGTTCAGACAATCAAGAGCGAGAAAATTCTCTCAGGTAGCTCCTTTCTGTGAACAGGGGGTCAAATCTGCAATTTTTTTGTCATAATCGTCTCTCAATGTTTCAATAGCCGTGTTTATTTACACTGTTGTGGTTACAATAACTGTAAAACAGCACACCATTGAAACATCACTGGAATACGATTGTGACTAAGCATTAGCAGAATTGGGGCTCAGATGTGTAATGAATGTCTTAACTCAAGTTGATACTCTCAATTTTAAAATTTTTCAGCTTTATAATTCGTTACAGGGACCGTCGAATTTTCCGTTCAGCCCTGACATGAGGCTCTGCATGCTGTCGGTTAACACATACTGCATTGGTGGAGATTCGCTCACTGTAAGCACGTAATAATACCTATCTTATTCAAACAATAGCTAGGTACATCTTTTGTTCTGCCCTGCGTCAAAGAATATCTTTTTTTACCATTCGGTGAATCAACAGCTTAACATACTTATATAATATACAATGTGGAAACATACAAGCCAATAACAGATTCACACATAAAGCAACAAGATACTGTGAAATTAGTGAATTAGCTATGATTAGTATTAACTATAAGAAAATACAAATCATGTTAGCACAATACATGCATACATACACATACATACATAAACACACACACACACACACAAACACATAGCGCACACAAAAAATTGTTTATAACAAAGAGCATAAGTGCCTATAAGAACAGGTTCGACCTAGTTTAGGTACTTAAGTGTCATGTCTGGCTATGTTCTGTTTATTTTATGTCAATAAAGATTTTATATTATATTTATATTATATATTTTATATTATATTTTATATTATTAATATGCAAAACGACTGTGATGACAATTTTAAACACAAAAAAATATTATTAAAAACAGGGAGCTAAGGCTAGCTTATTCATTTAAAAAGAAATGCTTGCTTATTAAAGTCCTCGCCGTTCGGACACTAGTATTAAATACGTCGTAAACAAGATTATGAATCTTTGATAACTCATTGAGTAACAAAGATCAGCTTCATATATAATAGTAAAGTTGCACTCCTTTGATCTCGAAAAAAGCCGACATTTTAATAGCCTACAATATTTCCAACGCATCTGGTACATTCAAAATTGCACTTTACTACAAACGCTCACAAGAGCGCAATTCCTTTGTGTTCAGAATTTTGTAATGCATGTATTTCTTACCATTTCTAAAGTCCCTCCTGCGTGTCCCAGCAGGATCTCGCGAGGATCTTTATAGAGCTACTGATAGTGATGTGATGTGTGTGTCGGTGGCCGAGGTCTGGGGGCTTACCGCCATCTCATAGCGCAATATTGTTTCAATCTTACCATACTATTTAGTACTACGAATCTCTTAAAGTAAGCTTGTTTTTTGGCGAAAGTTTTGTTACGTCTTCGCCTAAGTAATCATCGCTTCCAAAGTATGATAAAGGTGTCCACAAAAACAAAACGTTCTTATAACATCATGGTTTCTAATAGGATGATGGTATAAGCCCGCTGGACCTCACACATATAAAAGCCTGAGTCGACACGATAAGATATATATATATATATATATAGAAGAATACGCTTTTCTTTCATTACATCAGTTAAAGTTGCAGATATGCCAATAAGTATGATGACCAACGATGATTGCCAAAATGCGTCCAACTGCGCTGAACTCTGGCACTCTCTGGACAGGGCATAATTCATCAATTGCTAACCGGATCTCGGTGTCCAGAGAACAATGGAATATCTATATATCTATATTGTATCTCATAACTCAGGGCCTGTAGGCCTAGCTTGTCACTGTCCCGCTCACATCGTAGTGGAGTAAGCAAGACAGCATGATGCGCTATATCATATCACGTGATAAAGCTGAAAGGTTAAGAAAGCTGAGAAGTTGGTGTGATACAAACACACCAATAATCATGCAATTATTTATAAAAAAAAATAAAAAAGGCCCGTGTTACCTTGGCGCGCCGTCGCGTATATGGAAACCTTTCCAGTATTCAGAGCCGATACATCGGAGTACTGGAAGGGTTTCCACTTGAACGATTTTTTTTCCACAAAACAAACAATTAACTTACTAATTTCTTTAAAACACACATGGTTTATGTAACTCATTAGGTTCATTAATTTACTCCTTACTTATCAATAAAAAAAATATCGATTACTTCCAGCACTACTGTCATTATTTGACAATAGTAATCGCCCCTCACCCCAGCAAGTGGTCGATCGTGATTCCATACATTCTTCTCGGGTTTCGTGTCCAGTGGTTAATTCGTCCAAGGGTTTCCATGTTCGCGGCGCCGTCATCTCGTCTCGTTGACGTTTTGACCGCCTCTTTCGTCTAGTGATAACAACCACCGCTATCAGACCCAGAGGTTCCGGATTCGATTCCCAGCAGTAAGGATACATATTGTATTCGGTTTGGTTGGTGGTAGGACTTGTTGAAGGTCTGCCTGGCTAGCTACCACCAACTCATTTAAGTCTGACGCCATAACAACAATGTTTCCAGCATTATTGTGTTCCGGCAGTAAGAGATCAGATAGCCAGTTCCTCAGTGATTGAGGATTCCGAAAGAGGCTCCCTTCCATCTTCAGCCTTATCAATACTTAACATCAGGTATGATGAAGTCTATCTCCCCGTTGATAATAAAAAACGTTTTTTCGGTAGACAATCGGCCTTAGGCTCGATTTACATTGGCATGTATTGTCGTGTTAATCGTGTAATTTTTCTTTTTGCAGGTAGAAAAGCAGAAAAACAGCAAACATTGTGATAATTTCAAAATGTAATCTCATAGAAAGATGTGTGTGTCTACAGCTTCCTCATAAGACATAGAGAAATTCTAAGCATGCCATATTTTAGTGCATTTTAGGAGTAATAAAAACGTGTCAGTGATATTTTAGGTGCAACCATAACTTCGTTACTAGGAGTTTTTTTTTGTGTGTTAGCTGGAGAAACGTGTCCCCAGCTGACACATGCCGTTTTAAGGCAAACCAGTGAGGTTAGGGCTTTAGACTATAGTCAGAAATTTAGTGCACAATAGGAGCAATGAGAACCAAAAAAACTAACCGTCACACTCAAATACTGTTGAAACTACGATCATTAAAGTGTGTGTTAGCTGGAGACCCGTGTCTCTGGCTTACACACACCTGTATCTTCGTAATTATTTGATGTAGGATTATGTTTTATACCTCAAAATTTTGAGTCGAATTGGAGCAGTAAGCTCCAAATTTTTCTAATCTCTAGCTCGAATAGTTTTTAAGCTACGAACCGATAAGCATGTGTAAGCTGGAGACACGTTACACGTTTTGAATCACTGTAACCGTATAAGTTAGAGTCTCGTATTAAGAATCAAATGATACCTTATAATAGGTGCACACGGCATGCAAAATTTCAAATCACTGGGCTTCTTAGTTTCAAAATTATAGGCAAAAAACTGGTTTTCCGCCTCAAAATAAATGGCTCAGACGCAGCTAAAGTGCGGTTGCCGTTCCGTGCGCTACACTGTTGCAATCGACTTTGAACCTAACGGCTGGTATTAATTCGAGTCACTTTAGTTTGCGCTTTCGATCGTTTTAATTTCTGTTTTGAGAATTTCAGACCAGGAGCCGTCTGATATATCTACGCTGATTACAAACCATCTATGGTAGTTACTTATAATTGAACTATCTGATTCTCTTATGAAGCAGTTTTTAAATGTTAGTGTTAGAAAATTCACAACATTTGTTGATATAGGGCATGGATGATGGGCAATTTTCTATGAAACCTGGGCGTTAAACCAACAGAAATGGAACTACTATTTAGTACTTATTACTAGAAAATATTTTCTTGTTTATAAACTATCATAAGCCCCCAGGTTTGTTAGAAAATAACCAGAGCGAAATACACTATCTGTACCTAACTATACTTTTTTCTCTCTTATTAATTCAGTGATCGAAATAGGCTGAGTATATTTACCTATAGTTCATAGAACAAAGACAAAAATCGGAGACTTCCTTAATACTATTTTTTTCCGGTAAAACTGGGAATTTAATTAGGCGAATTTTAACACCTTATTATTAATATTTAAATTATAAATGCTTTTCGTTTTGACACAACTGCTCAAAAATAATTAGAATGTTTTTATGGTTCACGTGATTTTAATTTCCTAAAATTTCATTAATATTCACCATAACCAGTGATCGGATAAAGTTATTTTTTGGCTGAAAAATTGTGGAAGCAGCATCTTTAAACATTTTGTTTTTTTATATTAATCCCAGGATTCCAAAAAAATCGGGAATGCAAAAGTAGTCGATCATAGTGTGGAAACAACGACTTTAGCATTATAGTACTTATTATAAAATAATCCGGGACTCGCAATCCAGGGGTACAAAAGGGGTCACATATTTATATTTTAGTACTTTTATAAAAAAAAACTGTCATCTCTGGAATTTCGCCGGCCACTGCCGCGGCACACCCGCTTTTCTAGCTCGATTCGCGCGTCTTTTTGTCACAGTTCTAACCTAATCTAATCTAGAAGTACCTTAAGTACTGTGGAGATCATACATGTCTCCGCACTACAAGAAGGCCGCAACACCGCCGTTGCTGGCTGGTTTTGTTTTTAATAAAATTAAGAAAGAGAGGCCCGTCGTGCGTAGATACTGTTGCCTTGTCAAATAAATATTTTAAAATATTGTGAAATAATAAAATAATTGCTGAATATAAAAACAGTATCGAAGTCCTCCGCTGCTCTTCTATATTTTTTGATATATCTTGGAAATGGTGCATCGTAGCACAAAAATAAGGTATTTTTCGACCCCCTACGTAACCCATAAAACCCCCTTTCAGCATCAAATATCAATAATAATAATAATATCAATAATATCGATCGATTTTGTATGGCAAGCGACTTATCCAAATTGTAGAGTGAAATTACTATGGAAACTGCCCCCTAATTGTCTAATTTCAAAATCTATCACAATCCCTTTCAGAGGTATTGTGAGTGTGTTATTTTCGTCTGCCACATTTACTTAGACAGTTCAATTTCGTTTATTCCATACCTTTCAAAACGCGTCCCGATCACAATCCCTTTCAAATGTCAAATAGTGATGGCCTGAAGTATGTAAATATCTTTGAAATGACGACGGCTACGAATCGTAAATCATGTACGATTCGTAGCACAAAAATAAGGAATTTTTTGACCCCCTACGTAACCCATAAAACCCCCTTTCAGCATCAATTGACATGATAAAAAGTCCAAAAGAACAAGCTCAAAATTTTAAAATCTATCGCAATCCCTTTCAATTCGTCATTTCATAATTAATAAGAGAGAAAAAAGTATAGTTAGGTACAGATAGTGTATTTCGCTCTGGTTATTTTCTAGCAAACCAAACTTAGTACTAGAAAATATTTTCTTGTTTATAACTATCATAAGCCCCCATATGATAGTTAATAAACAAGAAAATATTTTCTAGTACTAAGTACTAAATAGTAGTTCCATTTCTGTTGGTTTAACGCCCAGGTTTCATAGAAAATTGCCCATCATCCATGCCCTATATCAACAAATGTTGTGAATTTTCTAACACTAACATTTAAAAACTACTTCATAAGAGAATCAGATAGTTCAATTATAAGTAACTTCCATAGATGGTTTGTAATCAGCGTAGATATATCGGACGGCTCCTGGTCTGAAATTCTCAAAACAGAAATTAAAACGATCGAAAGCGCAAACTAAAGTGATTCGAATTAATACCAGCCGTTAGGTTCAAAGTCGATTGCAACAGTGTAGCGCACGGAACGGCAACCGCACTTTAGCTGCGTCTGAGCCATTTATTTTGAATTTTTTGGTGGGAAACCAGTTTTTTGCCTCTAATTTTGAAACTAAGAAGCCCAGTGATTTGAAATTTTGCATGCAGTGTGCACCTATTATAAGGTATCATTTGATTCTTAATACGAGACTCTAACTTATACGGTTACAGTGATTCAAAACGTGTAACGTGTCTCCAGCTTACACATACTTATCGGTTCGTAGCTTAAAAACTATTTGAGCTAGAGATTAGAAAAATTTGGAGCTTACTGCTCCAATTCGACTCAAAAATTTGAGGTATAAAACATAATTACGAAGATACAGGTGTGTGTAAGCCAGAGACACGGGTCTCCAGCTAACACACATTTTAATGATAGTAGTTTCAAGAGTATTTGAGTGTGACGGTTAGTTTTTTTGGTTCTCATTGCTCCTATTGTGCACTAAATTCCTGACTATAGTCTAAAGCCCTAACCTCACTGGTTTGCCCTAAAACGGCATGTGTCAGCTGGGGACACGTTTCTCCAGCTAACACACAAAAAAAACTTCTAGTAACGAAGTTATGATTGCACCTAAAATATCACTGACACGTTTTTATTGCTCCTAATATGCACTAAAATACGGCATGCTTAGAATATCTCTATGTCTTATGAGGAAGCTGTAGACACACACATCATAGAAAGTCAATAGAAGTTAAAAATGTTTTACTCTTATTTTTTTTTATAAGTAGGTATATATATTCGAAAACTCAGTCCAATTTTCGAGTTACTGATATTTTAGAACATCTACCTGGAAAATTATGGATGGACTTTTAATTTATTTAATTTAAACTAAACCGAATTACTAAAAAGAGAAAACCGTACAGCCCTATCCATCATCAGCCTGTGGACGTCCACTGCTGGACATAGGCCTCTCCTAGCTCACGCCTATTGTGGCGTTCATAGGAGGCTATTAGCCTGCTGCTACCACGCTGGCCAGGCGGGTTGGTAGAGGTTTTGTTTCAAGTTTTCCTTCTCTCGCACAGGTGTTCAATGCGTCGAGCCTCTTAGTCGACTCTTACGACATCCCAGGCATATAAGGGAGTGGTGACACTTGTATTCTTAGGCCGTCACCACACGGCACTATATCAGCGTACAGCCCTATATCTGTACTGAATCGAATGACATCAAAATTGCCTCATTTCGTAGAGATTTAAAGGGGGTGGAAACGTTATCGCCAACAACAGAAGCAAAAAGTAGGCAATCACCTCTAGGACTCGCGACGCGTGTCGGGACTACACAATGCTCTTAATTGACAAATGTTATAATCAACTTCAAAGCAGGAAAAATTATTGGCCCTCTGATCTAGACCCAATGAAAAAATCCAGATCCAATATTTTTAGGGAATTTTTAAATGTTCACGGGAACGTAGTTCACGAACGGAATATAATCTAAAAAAACACATTCAATATCCAATCAGGTATTTTTAATTAAAAGAATTTCTCATTAATACAATAAATTGAAACTTAAATCATTAGAAAATAATACAATAATTACATGATTATCGTTCGATATTGATTTGTTGAAAACTTTTCAATGAAAATTAAATGCAAATATTTACAGTCTTCATCTTACATATTCACTCACTTGAAAATGAACTATATTAGTTCGACTTAACGTTGTAATTGATTTGGTAAAATATACTTATGACATTTATAGTCTTTTTCGATAGGATGATTACGGTGACACTTTAAAATTTTCCGAATTGCATCAGCATGCGATACATATCAGAAATCTTTTTTCACAAATAATTTATTTACTGTAGCAATTTAGTCAAAAAAATGTAAAAACCACACTCTAGAAATGTAAAGTAAAATTTGTCTATATTAATTACGTTTTAATTGAATACGATAGAAAAAATATTTTATTGTTTGTAGTGCAATTGTGCGATTCGAAACAGGGTAGAGATGAGACACAACAGAATGAACAAATACCGATGTTCATTAGTCGATAAGTGAAAAAAAGAAAATTCAGCAAAAACATAATTGAGCGAGTTTTTTGATGCTACAAATTAAATGTTTTTGCTGATATTATCATTTGTCAGCTTAATGTTTTATTTTACCACATAAATAAGCACATACAATACTTATTTAGTCTATATTATGTTTGCGTGGGATAAGTTACGCTACATAAGCGGATTCCACGTGGCCCGATAAGTAGTAAAATATATTCCAATTTGTCCAAAAGGTACTTACTTATGGACAAATTGGAATATATTATAATATATTGACTCTAAGAAAAAATCGATAGATAAGTTGATAGGATTTCACTATGGGACGTCTCTAATACTGACAAACTCGAACCGTCACCAGAATCATCATACTCGGACTTGTAATTAGATGCGGTAAAGTGACAGATAGAACTGTCATTTCATAAAATTATGTGGCCATCCTAAGTCTACTAGTGAAGAAGACAAAAATCAATTGAAGAAATTCAATTGGTTTGTTTTAGTAGTATTTTGGCCGGTTCTTTCTTAGATAAATAAATAGTTGTTTATTAATGTTATTAATTTAATTATTTAAGGAAAATAAAATATGTATCATAATGCAGTTATTTCCGGAATTCAAATAACTAGTTGCCAAATATTGTTAATAGATATGTACAAACATTTGATTTCAATTCAAATTAGTTATGCGAGAATAAAATAATTTACTTTATCCTAGATAGCAGTTTATTAAGCTGTTGTGACATACGAGTATAGGTAAACATGACTGACAAGACAATATTATTTTTATTATTGAATTTAGAATGTACAGGCTGTTCGCATTATCCAAGAAGGTTTTAACAATTCACATACTCCGTTTAATTTTGTTGAAAATTAACTAAAGAGTAAGGATATAATAAATAAAAGTAAATTATTTTTTTATGATTGAAAATTATGAAAAAAATCTAAATTGTTTTGTTAATTTTAGTATAAATTACAAATAGAATTAATTATAAACAGGAGTAACGGGGCTCGCGACATTTATTATGTAGTACATATATATGTACTTACAGCATGATATTTCAGCTGTTACTACAGCCGTGGTCACAAGCAGATAATTTGTATACCTCTAACTAAGACAACTATCTTAAGATTTTGCGATCCGATCCTCCTTGCATTTGTATCTATCCGCCAACGGATCGAATGCTATTTTATCGATACAAAAATCGAATGGATCGTATTGCATTGTATCGGATCCATCTGAGTACCGGATCGGTTCGAATAATTAAAACTTGTGCAAGTAACTTTTCATATTATTAATGATATTTGGCAGCACAACGACACTCTAATAATATAACTGATTTATAGATTTCATTTGATTTCATAGTGAAAACCTACCCATTTACATTTCTAATAATTAATTTAATATAAACCAATTATTGTAACATCATTAGCAATTTTTAACTGAATGTCAATTGAACAAACGATTATTTTGTCACGCCACTATTTTTACTTTGTCAGAAAGTGGGCACACTAGAGCTATCATTTTACTGCATCTAATTACGGGTCCGAGTATAGTTGAAAAATACTGTAATGAATTCTGACTTTTATATTCGTAATAATAAGGTCATGTTTTGCTTATTCAAAATCTATCTATTCCAATTTGTGTTGAAAATAATTTAATGTAAGTACAATAATGATGAAATAAAACAACTCTTGCGGAGTACTTAGTGCGATGTATTTACCCGAAAAATATATTTGGAACTATAATTTTTCGGTTTATTTGCTGTTTTTTGGTTCCCAACATTGCCGTGATCACGGGTTGACTAGCTACTTATAAGTATACCTTCACAATGTTGTTTTATTATTGCTTTCGGATAGGGTTAGATAATTACTAATTAAAATACGTGCAAAAAAATTGCATACGTGGGGATAAGAGGCAAACTTCTGAAATGGATAGAAGCATTTCTGCAGAATATGACCTTTCAAGTAAGCATAGGAGATGAGCTGTCGGACGAGCGTGAAGTGCTCAGCGGCGTGCCACAGGGCTCGGTTCTTGGTCCGGTATTATTCATAATTTATACATTCGATCTTCCACGCTGTTTTTTTAATAAATACTCCACATAAGACGTTTTATTTCAATTATGAGTGCGCGAAGAAACTTAAGATGCGCTTAAACAATAATGTTATCTGTACCCTTTGTACGAATTTGGCAAGCAATAATCGTTTTCGAAAACTATCTCTCTGTCTCTTTTAATATCCATAGACTGTTTTACCGACTCGAGTAGAGCATCCGATAGTTGTCGAGAACGTTAACAGTAAGAGCTGGCGCAGACGACGGATAGCGGAGGACTTTTTGTCCGCGGCACGTCTTTATCGTTAACCAAATAAGATTGAACTTAGATCGCGTATATCCATGAAAAGTACGCGATAGTCTTCGTTATATATTCAACTTTATGTTCTTAGTTATAAGGTCGTGTCGCGGACAGAAAATCCTCCAATGTCCAACGTCTGTGCAAGCCCTAAATGCCAACTCCTACTAAAGGTATTGGTATTGCTTTGGCGGACATTATCCAGTATAATCACCGTTAAATTATACTAATACATCCAAATAAATTAAAAAAAAAACAATATTATTCTACTATTGTCCAGAGAAACGATTAAAGAAACGCATTAACATAATCATCATATTTAAATCATTTAAAATCAAAGTCATGTAAAGTCAATATACGTATTTTATATTTAATATTTTATTACCCCAACTAACGCTTTTAATCTTAATCTTTTATCAAATAACGCTGTTGAAAATGAATTAATAGTATAAAAATTATATTCCACATATTTTTTGACATAAAATTAATTAAATAAAGTTACAGTTTCAAATGAAAAACTGTGCGGTGTGTACAGACAATATCATATTAATCTTTCAAAAGTAATTTATTAATTCCATTTTTAATTTAACTATAATTAATACTATCAATATATTTGAAAAAGTTTATCATTTTGGTGACCGTTGAATTCATAAGTAGCTAAGAAATATCCTATTATCGTTCCATTATTTTTATCGTTTGGAATACATTTTTAATGTCTTTAAATTCAGTAGTTTCAGTACGTTATAAGGTTATAATACAACTTATCAAGTAATACATTTAATGAACTAGTTTGGGAACTATAACGGAATTTCATTGTTTTATTTCGTCATGTATGATTACATTAACTCGCACGTGGTCCGAGTTTCCGCAAGCAGCCGAGACCCTGGAAATAAATAAATAACTGCTTTATATCCCGAATACTCCCATGGGAACGGAAACCATGCGAGTATAACCGCGGTAGACCGCAAGTATTGCATGAAGATGTAAAAGGTTATTCTGTGCTAGAAATTAGTGTAGTTTTTAATACCTGCTCCTGATACTCCTGTTTGGATAGCCAGAAGTTATCCCTGTTCTTGCAGACTTCGGCTAACACAGCGCCACCTATGAAAACCATGTCTTTGCGCCGTGGAGGGTCTTCAATGCGGATCTTGAATTTCTATAAAAAATATATATATATGATAATAGACAAACAAGAAAAAGACTGTCAGGAGCCCTAAAATACTTATTAAACATCAGGGGCCGTACCGCTCAAGTGTCGTCGGCATCGACTTCATTGGACAGATGGATGTGACATATTGCTCTTAGTCTTTGGTAAGTTCTCATTTGTGTCAAAAAGAAGCAGCAATGTGTCACATCCATCTGTCAAATGAAGTCGATGTTGATGACGACGACACTTGGCGATAAGGCCTCTGGTCATTTCCTTTGATGTGTAATAATAAAATATTTAAATGTGGTTCACAAGTATTTTATGCTCGACTCAATGCATGTGATGAAGTGGAGCTGATGATGAGGTACCGGGAGAACTCCTCAATAAGTAACATCCCTGCACCGGGAAAAGCTGCATTTAGTAAAAGGTGATGTGCAGTTGACATAAGGTTATTAGCGTATGCACGGAGCCTCTACCTTTAAAAATTGTGAAATAAAAAAAATATAAATAATCGGTGCCAGCCAAGGCATTCTACTTTGCTGTCCTACTCATTAATTTTTCTTGCCTTGGTTGGTACCGACTCCAAAAGGCTTACTTTTTGCTTTTTAGTTTTTTGAAGTTGGTTTTTATTTTATTTATAAAAAGTTTTTTTTAAGTTTATTTAGTTATAACAGACTTAAAAAAGCGGTACTTTTTCGTCGTTATACTCACGGCAAGCTTGTCGCAGTCGTTCCTGAGCACCCTTTCGAGGTAGAGCTGCGTGATTTCCCGCTCGAGCCGCGACGGAAGCCCCGGATACATGGTGGAGCCCCCGGACAGCACTATGTGCTTGTACAGCTCGTTACGCATGTCTATGTCGGCTGCCTATAAGAATTACATCGTGATTGTACTAAAATTGACTAACGGCCAGAATTAATAACCTATCTGTAGATATGAAGATCTATCTGAGATAGTTTTCTTATTTTATTCATTGAAAAATTACAAAGAAACTTAGCACTATGATTCATTTACAGCAGTGTGAAAAATACCAGTATTGGTTTGTCCGCACACTGGGAGTTGTCTAGGATACTGGCTTCTTTGCCTAGCAACCGTCTTCATTTTGGTCTTATAAACAAAATTATTCTAGGCAACTTCTCTATAACTCTCTATCTTGATGTCTGCCTATCTCTTGGTCTATTTTGAACTTTCTTCTCCTCGCTCTCTCTCTCTCTTTCTTTCTTTTATCTCTCTCTTTCTCTCCCCCCCATCGTCCGCCCGAGACAGGCCTCCGTCACTCGCCTATACCCACCGCGATAAGCACCTACAGCGCGCGACAACTTGAAGTTGCAAATCAGTCAGGGCCGCCCCGCGCTTGTGAGTAATCGCGTAAAGTTTGAATCATGAATTTTACAAAACATAAATACTTACTTACGAGATATTCATTTTAAACATTAACTGCACCATGACCATGTTTTCCGACACTATATTTTTTTAAAATTGTTTGTTCGATTTCGAATTTTCGCAACACCGAAGTTTAATGTACCCTTTTCTTAATCCATTAAGGGTTGATTCATGTCCACCGCATCGGATTTCAAAAATGATCACATTTTTGCAATCAACATCCCATAAAACCTCAATAACGACACCCATATCGATTTTAATTTTTTTTACCCCTTTTTACCCCTTTAGGGGTTTATTTACCAGACAACCGTATTTGTCGTGGACGAGCGCTTAGTCACACAACTGACACTTAGTAAATGCTGGCTGGAAAATGCCACTACGTCCAATGATACGCTGAAGAACCGTTGATCAGTACAAATAAACAATTATTTATTATTTAATGCAGTATATTTTATTATTAAATAAATGCACTGAATCAAAGTCAATTCAATACAGATTATAAATCGGCTAAATCCGCGACCACTAAATTATCTGCACTTTGAATAATTTAAAATCTATTATTCCTTAAAAACAGTTCACGCTTGACACTTCTAATTCGCTGCACTTGTTTGAACACTTCTTATTACTCTTCAGAAGTCTTATTGAACACTTATTTTCAAACTCTTCTTTGAACACTTCCGGATACGCTTACTCAATACACTTTTTAAGTCACTATGCTGTACGCTGCGCTGCGTGCCGCTTTTATACCGCCCGCGGAAAGTCGAGAATCGCATGGAATATTCGCGACGTGTGCGTCTCGAACGTTCACGACAATCCACGAGCGGCCGAGAGAGCGAGGCACTATTTCTGTCTCGCTCACTCGCTTCCGCGGGCGAAATTTCTCACAATCTTCGTCCTTATTTAATGCAGCGCGACTCTTTTACTAACTTTTTGTCTCTCAATGTTCGCGCGGCGTTCAAACAACTATTTCATTGTTCGACGTCGCTCACAGTATTAGTGATCCATTTATGTTATTTCTTACCTGAATAGTGTTGAATACAAGTTCGGCAATCCCCTGTCCCTCCACGTTGATTAGATGAGGCTGGAACAACGCCTCCGGGGCTTCGAACCTCTCACCCCCTACTTTAATCACTCGCCCATCTGGTAACTGTAATATTTTTTAAACATTATCATAAGCCATTTAAAAAATTCTCCAGTGCTAGGGCACTGGCCTTCCAGTTGGATGATAGTCCGTTTTCTTTTGGGAATGCTTGTATGGAGAGGTATACAATTTTGAGGACAGCAATGCCATTTGGTATGGGTGTTATATACGTCCAACTGAGCTGAAACGCCCGGATCGAACTCCGCGACATGTGTGGAGAGGGGGTCAAAGGACAGAACTCGTGGGAAGCAAAGAAGTGGCGCTCAGAAAAAAAATTCAGGCGGATTTATTTGGAACTTTGAGTCAAGTTTAGTGTCGTTATCAGGTAACTAGATGATGCCGCGATAATTCCCCTTACCAGTATTTAGGGTTGCTAGTAAAATATGACGCAATACTTAAAAAAATAAAAAGTTTATTACTTTTAGAAGTAAAAAAATGGAAACAATCCCATATATTTTCAGATCTTTGTATGAAACTTGGTTATAAAAAATTCTCCCTGAAAGAAAAATTTCAAAAACATTTACATTAAATATAAATTTAATTATTTTTAATGTAAAATAAAATGTTGAAAATACTGCGACGTTATTTCAAAGTCAAAGTCAAAGATTTTTATTCAAATAGACTTATAGATAAGTACTTTCGAATAGTCCAAAATTCAAGTTTGGTATTCAAGTTTGGTATCGCTATCAGGTTGATAGCGATACCAAACTTGACTCAAAGGTCCAAACAAATCCGCCAGAATGTTTTTTCTGAGCGCCGCGATTTCTGTACTTTGTCGCAGAGTTTGAAATGCCTACCGGGCGTTTTGGGCTTAGGTGGACGTGTATTACATTCGTACCAAGTACTATTGATGTACTCAAAATTGTGTACCTTTTTCCCAATAGAAAACGGACTATAAGGAGAATGGGCCATGACACTAAAGTAGAATTGCAACGAACAATATATCCGGCCATACGCCGAATACCGAATATTCGGCAAGCATCCTGGCCGAATAGCCGAATAATCGGCAAAAGTATTCAGCCGATATGTGACGCTTAAAGTTATATGAACTTGAATGATTGTGTCACGCTTTCTTCTTCTAATGTACAGTCAAAAGCAGTTGAGACTTTGCAAAACTGTATAATTTCTACAATAAATTCTAAACCTAATGTATTAAGGTTTTCGGCGGAATGTCAAAAAAGTGGCCGAATAGGTCCAATACAAATCAAATGATGACATTTATTTGACACAGACAGTGGACATGGACATAGCTTAAATGGCAAAAATACCCAACAAAAAAATATTTGACATGAAAATAGTCCTTATCACTTACAACATAAGGTTCAACCAGTACCGTGGTGTCCTAAGCGAGCTTCTGTTCTTTCTCTATATTGTAGCCGACGTAGCAGAGTTTAGGAAACATAACTGTTTATGGATATGGTAAAATTGTTATTATCACTTACGACATAAGGTTCAACGAGCACCGTGGTCTCCCAAGCCAGCTTCTGCTCCTGCTCTATATTGTATCCGATGTAGCAGAGCTTCTCCTTCATCATGCGAACGGTTTCGAAGTCAGCCGAGTGGTTGAACGCATAACCTCGGAGGAGGAGCAACTGAAATTAAATTACGACTATAGCACATGATACTGACTACACAAATATACAAACAATACTAAAAACTACTTTTATGGATTTGATCGTACGTTTATTTTAACACACTGATTTTAATTTTAATTATTTTATGGTTTTTTGATAAGGTGTGGCGCCGTAACGTCGGGAAATTTAAAAAACAACAAAAAACTAAAAAAAAGCACAATAAATAAAAACATCGTCGTGTCCACAGCAGCTGAAAAGGTGCTGAAACGTCGGGAAAATCAAAAAGCCCCTAAAAACCCTAAAAATACGGACAATTACAACTTAGTTCGTGAAATATAGCGCGTTTGATATCCGTTAAAGTTGTTTTATTTCAATACAGTGCGCGCCAAAACATAAGATATACGTATGTTATTGGTATTTTTAATATTATTGTGTGTATTATTCAAAGAACAGTACGCTCCAAGTTTTAAGACACAGTTTAAACATAAACAATCTTCGCACTCGGCTGATTTGACGAGCTCACTGACACACGCGCTGCCTATCGCTACACGGCCGGCCCCTCGATCTCACTGGTTGTCGCTGGTGACACAGTAGCGAGCGCGCGTGTAGCGGCGCGTATCTGTGCGAGTGCGTCATATCGGCTGTTTGTAGGCAAAGCAAAGACTATTTAGACTGTGTTTAAGATGTGCTTATGAAAAATATACAAAAAACAACAACGGGTTGCACTCCGGGAGTGCCGGCAGAAGTGAAAACCGCTTAAACGAAACAGCAAGAGCCGGCATACATTTTCGCCGCGCGGTAGAAAGAGAGGGGCATATTACTTCCTCTCCTACGCCGCGCCTGCGGTCTACTCTCCCTTCGTCTTACGAATTTTCGATCAGGTCACGTGTCCTGACGTGACTTTAAACATTTTTTACCCATCCCAAAAATTTAAAACTCTGATGTGCACAACGCCGCTAAAGAAGTTTTCACTTGAAAAAAACCATCTTCAAAAAGTCAAAACAGCCTTATGGAGTCGGTGCTAGCTAAGCAAGGCATTCTACATTGCACTCCTATTACTTGATTTCTCTTGCCACCAATTAGATAATCGTTGTTTAAAACATCGTTCTGTTTGTTTCAACTTCAAACCAACTAATAATATGCAATGACATTTTGCAAAAACAGGTCGGTTAATGGACTCGGTAAATTCTTTGTTTTCAAAATGGTTGACTCCACTCTTATATGGATTAATAAATAAGTTAAAGGTATAAAAAAAACACATACCTTGATTAAGTACCTAGTAATATCTCTCCCAGCGATGTCCAGCCGGCGAGTAAGATGGGGTAACGCGAACTCTTCATACACCGGGCAAATGTGAGTCACGCCGTCACCTGCGTTACGCAGAAATTGTAGTACCTAATTGTAATGTGGTTATTACCTTAACTTATCTCTGAACCGCCTCTGAGGTTTATAATAATAATAATGTTTTTTTTTATGAACGACGGGGAATCTCTTACTTAGCCTTTATCATACTTGATGTTAAGTATTGATAAGGCTGAAGATGGAAGCGAGCCTCTTCCGGAGTCCTCAATCACTGAGGAACTGGCTATTTTATCTCTAACTGCTGGAACACAACAATGCTGAAAACATTATTGCTATGGCGTCAGACTTAGGTAAGATGGTGGTAGCTAGCCAGGTGGACTTACAACAAGTCCTACCACCAACCAAAACGAATACAATATGTACCCACGCTGGGAATCAAATCCGGGACCCCTGGGTCTGATACCGGTGGTTGTACCACAAGACCATAGAGGCGGTAGAAAGCTGTCAAACACTTGCTGCCCTCGGGGCAATGTAATGTGGAAACAGGATGCCGCCTGTTGCGCTCTTTGTCGCATTTCCGGGTGTTGGATTTGGCTTTTCAAAGTTTTTAGTAAATAAAAATCCAAATTAACATTATAATGTGTTGTAATAAAGATGTGAAACAAAAGAATATCAATTAAACAAAAAAATTGTTCGCGCCGAAAAAAATAATAAAAAAAAGTAAAAACTTCACGGCACTGGCAGAACACGCATAAAACCTTTATGGTAAGCGTAGAGGCGCTTCAACACCGGGCATTAGGGTTACATGGTTAATATTATTTCATCCCATCTATTCGAAAAACGCTGCTCGCCTATAAGTGCGAGCAATGTAAGTCTTTTCTCCAAGAGACTTTTTCACGGGGCAGTATTGAGATTTGAATTTCGAACATTAACATCGTCCCTTAGTGCTCCGTGACCAAAGAGATCGCACGAAAATATTGTATGAAAAGTCACTGGCTGATTATTAGGTGACTTGCGCGTGCAGCGCCGCAAAAGAAAAAAGAAAAAAAGAAAAACGCGCGAACTACCTACGTATTACCCTTGTATTGAACTTTATTGGAGTAAACAGTGTTTTGTGATATTTGCAGTGCAACAATTGCGAAAAATGAGTTCCACAAGCAGCGACAGTTTTTTTTTTTAACTATGACTATAACATTTCAAATTGCACAAATGTTTCAAATATTAATATTAATTTTTAAGCTGTTACTTTATACTTTTTTTTTAACATTATAACATTATATTGGTGTTTAATATTTTTTTTATAAATACATTCATTAGTTGTATCTAGAAACGCCTCTTATTTCTTTTTCTCATAGACGGGGATGAAAAGTAGAGTGTATCACTCGGCCGCAAAATATATTTTTGGCTCGGGCGACGTACTTTGAATCCCTCGCTACGTTCAGGATTCTACTAAAGAATCACTCACTTCGCTCTGGATTCAAAAAAGCGCCCTCGCCGTAAAAATATTATTTTGCTCCCTTATGGTACAATCTACTATTTCCAAAAATGCGACCATTTTAACCTTATGTTAAATCATTTTGGACTGTGATTCTCCTAAGGTGGACTGGGAGTGAAAATAATGTGCCCGCTGCTACTTTTCCAGTGCAGATTGTAGTCGAAAACTATACAGGGTGGACAAAATCTATGGGCCCCTGGAGGGGAACTACTGAAGTCCTTACGAACAGTTGAATAACTGTCATGTAAATTCTTTAAAAAGATCTTTCATCTCCTCAATCAAATATTTTAATTAATACATATATAAATTAGATATTCACCAGTACTTCTTTCTTATCGTTTTTTAACAATTTATTAAACTTGCATTCACATTTTAGATTAAAGTTACTAACTGTTATTATACTGTTTTATATATTTTTGTACAAAATTGTTACTTATTGGGCATAGACATGCGCTTTATAAATTTAAAATATTTACTGTATTATTGTTCCTCTGTCTAACTTCTGTTATTGTGTCTTATATAAATAAATAAATGTGTATGAATTATGTAATACCTGAGTCAACGACGACGCCAGAGATGAGACCCTGGGCGTAGAGAGTCAGCACCGCCTGTATAGCTATGTAAGCGCTGTCGAAACCGTATTTCTCAAACATCACCTGCGGACAAGATACTTATTAGATGGAGTAATACAGCTTCTGCTCGTGACTTCGTGTAAACATACGGAAAATGTATAGGGAAAAATTGACCGAGATAAAAACGATGCTATTTTTTTTAATCCAGGCTATAAGGGAAACAGGATGGATGAATCCAAACCTCCAATGGCATATTTGGATCCATCCATGTTTAAGGACTCAAACAACCGGCTCTATACATTTTACCCATTCTTCTTTAGCAAAGATCTCCTAGCTATCGTCGTCGTCTCAGCCACATCCCACTGCTGGGTATAGGCCTCCCCCAAAGGGGAGGGTTTGCCATAATCGCCACGCTTGGCAGGCGGGTTGGCGATCGCAGTAAGGCCAAGTTTGTAGGAGACGCTGCTGCCCGTCTCCTGAAGGCCGAGTCCCTTAGTTTGTTGTTTCACGACACCCACGGGATGAGAGGGGGTAGTGCTATTCTAAGCCGACACTACGCAGCTGCTGTAATTTATACCTCAATCATCTTCTCCCTGTTCTTGGTGGGGTTCATGGGTGGTTCTGTCAGCAGGATCTTGGTCTCATGAGGATCAATGTTCATCTTGCTGGGCCCGAAGGTGTAGTCCCACACGTGGCACATGTCGTCCCAGTTACGGACCACCTGAGAACGAAATTGGTTCAGTACCTCCTTGAGTTCCTCAGATTCTGGCTGATAAAAATGGTTCTGACCGTTCTTATAAACCAAGATCTGCAGAGCTCGATGGAACCGTGGTCTACCCGTTCGGAGGTAGTGCCAATCTATACTAATATTATAAAGCTGAAGAGTTTGTTTGTTTAAACGCGCTAATCTCAGGAACTACTGGACCGATTTAGAAAATACTTAGACCATTAGAAAGCTAAATTGCTCCCAAGTGACATAGGCTATTTATAACTTTTTAATTTTGCATTTTACAATGCTATTTTAATGTGATAAATATTAAACATGAAAATATACTAGAAAAAAGCAACTAGTCTCATGTCGCCCTGACGGGATACATAGGCTATATTTTATCTCGATATTCCCACGGGAACGGGCACCACGCGGGCAATAGCTAGGATCCGCTAGTATTTTATAAGGGCCCTTTGTTATATTTATTGTTTGTAAGTTTCATTTTCATTCTTTCTTATCGTAGTCGTATCGCAGTACCTTTCAAATTTTGAATAATCAAACCACAACCACTACAATATGCTATAAATTCTATTATTCCCTTCTTTATTAAATCTTTCTTTGGACAATATCTACAACGCTAAATCGCTTATCTCTTTCTAGTTGTAAATAGGTATTTCATACCGGGTCTACTTAAGAAAATCTTTTATCTTATTTATATCTATACTAATATTATAAAGCTGAAGCGTTTGTTTGTTTGAACGCGCTAATCTCAGGAACTACTGGACCGATTTAGAAAATTCTTAGACCAATAGAAAGCTACATTGCTCCCGAGTGACATAGGCTATATTTTAATCCCGATATTCCCACGGGAACGGGCACCACGCGGGTAAAACCGCGAGGATCCTCTAGTAGATGATACAGTTGATACTTAATAAGGACAATTAAATAAATGAATAGATGAAAATCAATGTCTTTTTTTTATAACATTTAATTTTTTTCTGTTAACCACTTGGCCAATCTCACATTATTTGGGTGCAATCTAATAATGTCATCCCTTTTACTTTGTATAGTGAAACGGAAAAGAAGACATGCAACAAGAATAATAGATGCAAAGAAAAATATTTATTACAAGCTCTTAAAATGGCTAGCAATGTGTTCCTTTTACCTTGATATAGCATTTCAGAAAACCGACAAGTTTTAAGAGCTTGTAATCATAACTAATAATAACAATAACTTACCCCATTCTCCATAGGATAGCTGACTTCAAGCATGGACCTGAGTTGGGATGCTTCATCTCCAACCATTAAGTCCTAAAAACAAATTGTTTTCAATTACATTACAGTCTAAACATTACACACATGCATTATTAGTGGACAGACTACAAAACAGTCAGTTAAATAGAATTTAGCCATATTACGACCTCTTACAGCAGCAGTTTTGTTGCAGTCGAATGATTGAGACACCCCCGCTATAAGCTTGTATAGGATATATAAGAGGAGCAAGTGGAGCAATGGTTCGCGCGCTCGGCCTGCGATTGTTGAGATTAAGCAACTTTCGCAATGGTCGGTTTCGGGATGGGTGACCAAAAAAAATTTATCATCTCGAACTCTTCCGTGCTTCGGAAGGCACGTTAAACCGTTGGTCCCGCCTACATTTGCAGTCGTTAAAACCCACGAATCCGCATTGGGCCCGCGCGGTGGATCATGGCCCGGTCTCCTTATCCATCCATAAGGAAGACCAGTGTCCCAGGAGTGGGGACTTTAAAAATGGCTAATGAGATGAGAGATGATATGCTTGTATAGCGTTGTCTTAGGGATAGCGTCCACTACCCCACCAGACGGGTCAGGCAAGGCATCGCAAAAATACGCCTGCCTATGTTTTGTATTCAATATCATGAACTTGCGAAAGATCGGCGGGGTTATCACCTAAAAAAAAACTGCAATTATCACGCAGTGATCGCGCGATCGACGCGGAACGTCAAAATAAAAATGCGCGAGCGATTAGCCAGCGATCCCATAAGTAATATTATGTGATCCCTGGAAAATCGCTCGCTGATGGTTCGTATAGCGGCGTCTCACTCTCTCTCTCTCTCTCGCCCTCCTACCTACCTACAGTGCGAGAGGGAGACGCTGCGATGAACGCGCATTATAGTTCACCAGCTTGCTATAGTGATATGTGACGTAAAGCAATTATCGCGCAATTTTTTATATCGCATTGCTGTTGCAAAGATAGGTAATAACTCCGCGGGGCGGGCGGGGCGCATTTGTGAAGAGACTGACAGCTACGCGGCCCGATCCGTTGCGACACTTGCGACCCGCCCCGATCCGCCGCTGATGGAAGCCATCCTTTCTCTAAACTACAACAAAACTCCTATAGGAGGAAGTAACAAAGGCCCTGAAACACTAAAACTTGTCATTTGAAGTTTTCTTAACAGCTATATTAGTAGAGGTTATTTAAAAATACACTGAAAAAAAATATTATGGCAAATCACAAACCTTGTTAATTTCTTATTGCAATCTTGCGCATCTATTAATACTTGTAGCCTTACATACGAACATATAAAAAGCTGTAGAGTTTATTACCTAGTGTACGAATTTAGACATGAAGTAAGTAAAAAAATATACCAATTAAGTATATATTTTCTATAGCAGTTGCATCTCTAATAATTATGCTTTAGGATGCATATTATTAGCATTCCTATTAAAGTTATTTTAGAAGATAAAGCAGACACTTTCTTGTGCTATTAACATGCTGATTTTAGAAGAAAAATAGGCTTTAATTGTGTCTACTTATATATAAAAAAGGAAGTGCATAATACAAACTTCATCTATAAATATCTTGCATTTTTTTTTACCTACACATAATAAGTGTACCTACTAAATAGAAACTCTATTATGATAAGCATACTACAAGCCGTCTGTGGGTAAATAACAAATTGTAATGAAAGCCGCTAAAACTAAAAGTGATGTCAAAAATTTACAATTGCTAATTGCAGCTGTCTACGAATGTTCACCGTTACCTGAACGATCTCTGGAAGAAACGTCTGGATTGCGTGAAATGTTAATGTTATCGGTTACACTGTTTACCTACAGCTTTGAGAACCAATATTTAAAATAACTTTGTTGTTTTCTAACACAATACTATGAAAATTCACTAAATTAAATATGTTAAGATAACAGTTAAGTTGAAAAACAATCGGAACTTTGAAAACGTCACACACTTGCAATGTTAATTTCCTACATGCTTAATAGTAAAATTGCCTTAAACTTACTCCAATACAAATATCCTGTAACATATTACTTAATTAAAAAATAATAAGTTAAACAAAATGTCTTAATAAAGGAAAATGGACAATTTTATAAAACATTTTTTTAACAAAACATTGATTATTATCATTGATGAAACATTGATTATAGCAATTTATATTTCTTCTTTCATGTCTATGGGACAGATTTATAACTTTCTCGCCTATTGGTGAATATTATTTTTTCATTATGTGGTTGAGTATTAGTGTATTGACAAGCCCTCATAGCATGACAGTTGCTCTATCTACATGATATGACCCAGTGTTTACATAATTCATTTTTCATAACATCCATTGTATTTTCAATGGGCAAAGAATGTTGACAGTTCTTTATCGATTGATTGGGACAAATGAATTGGTTTGGTTGGAATTACATAATGACCAACCAATCAGAAATATTCATATTACAATAAATGTTGCAGTGTTGGAAAGCTGCAAGGGGGGGGGGGCCTTTTAAATTGTATAACGCCACAAGTCAGTTAATATTATTTTGAGAAAGATGTAAATAGATTTTTATATTGTAAATGATTGAGATAAGCGTTATATTTTAGATCAGGTTTATGTATGGATATAATAATGCTGAGTGAATTTTTTTCATCAAACTTGCCTGAGACTATACTATATAGATACAAGTACTTACTGACTTTCCTATTTAATAAGATAAGGTAGTCTGAACGTTTTAATAACTAAAGACGACTCTCTGACCACTGTGCGCATAGAATAAAATTCTTCTTTCTAAAAAAATCTCTCCAGCAAGGAGTTAATATACACACCTTGACATCAATATCTCCTATTTTATTCTCAGCTCTTATGATAGGCCTGCCCACCATCGAGGGGAATATGAATGCGGGGAAGTTGCTACCAGCATATCCACATTTCACGAACTGTAAGTAAATTTTTTAATCAGGAGGAAATAACGAAGGATATGATGATTCAGTATCCACAACATAACCATGTCATAAACATGAATTCCTATGTACTTACTCCTGTGCCGTTATCGCAAACTATGACTTTCCTTCCTTGGTCGTCCATAGTCAGTAATTTATGGAGTTTTGATCACTTTATACAAAATAAAATAGAAAAATCAACACTTTATCAAACCCCGCAAGTTTTTTTTTTTTTACTTAGATGACAAATCGGCATTTACCAAATATCCGTACTATTGTTTTGGAAATATAGACTTTATAATTGGTACATTAAAGTATTAAATTGATTAACATTTATTTGACACACCTTAGGTTTTGTGTTGCCATCATGAAAATTAATGTTTTTTTCATATATCATAAATTGATATAACACAAACAAATAGATAACCTTGGTTGGTTTACGACTGTTTTAGTACTAATAATAAAATATCCTGATGTTGTCTTCTTTTTTCTATGCGATCAAGTCAATGAAAACAACATAGAGAGTAAAAGGTTTTATTTTTCCACCAGCTGAAAGAAGTGCTTTTTTTTTAGTTCGTTCCTATCCTAAATAAGAATAGGCTAAGGTCATAGACCATGCCCCATGCTGCCTAGTCATTGGTGGTTACTTTCTTAAGTTGTTTTTTTTAGTTTGATTAATTAATAAAGTTTTCTTCATAGATAGTTTAAAATTTGTTTCATTCATTAGTTTGTTTTCTTTTTGGTAATTCGATATTTGTTAAATTAATAAGTTTTGTTTTTTTACGCCCTTTTCACACCACCGCCACCCCGCTGCGCGGCGGAATGCGATACCGGATACCGCACCGCACAACGATTGCCATCACAGAGTACATTTTAACATATAGATTGCCATAGAGTAACTTATATATAGGGAATTGGCGATTGCCGATTTCAGTTCAGCTTCAGAGGTATGCGACTATGCGAGCGAGCGGTGCCGCTCGCTCTGGCTCTGACCTATATTATAGGTAGTTTCAATATTGCGGGTGATCCTTATCTTCTCGTTTCTCATTCCGCTGCTGCGGTATCGCATTTCGCAGCGGGTGGTGTGTGAAAAGGGCGTTCATAGTCAAATCCAGTATTAAACTCGAGCGAGTACAAATTCATATTCGGCCTATACCCAGCACTGGGTGATATGTGGCTGAGACGACGACGACGACGAGTTCAAACCAATCCTAGTAACGTCAAGTCCTTGAATAAAATCAAAACGAAACGAATTGTCATAATTCATAGATACATAACATTATATATATATAGTCGGGTGTGTATAGCAATCTGGATTCTGGATCTCCTCCATTCACTCCCTGACCTGGATGGCCATTATCAGCTCACAGTTCGGTCAATCCTTGGCAGAGAACCAAGGCTCCAAAGTTACCTCGTTTGTATGAAAAACGACTAGTGTTTCTAATTATCTGATCACCACTGTATATATATACACACAGAAATTCCGCCACCAACGTCCCGTAATGAAACAAAGGTTATATTGTACACAGATTACCGGAAGAATGATCGGAATAGTTGGGTAACCCAACTATTCAACAACTATCAACCCAACTTGGGTTACATTTTGATTTGTACTTGATATTATTGTTGCCTTTAGTTGAGCGTTCTCTTTCTTTAGAAAAACAAACACAAAACATCACAATTATGCTAGAATACTAGTACACTAGAGTAGTTACAACAGCAGTGGTCAAGTGAAATAAAAATTAGGAGATAAACTATAGTTTGATGTTTTGATGTTTTAGATATCTAATATAACTTAGATATAAAATCTAAAACAGAATCTTTTTCCTTTGGATATCGATTTTTCACTTCACCTAGAAGTTGACTACACAATAAAAAGACAGATTATTTATTTATTTATTTATTTACTTGTACATTACTATATAATTTGTGATTTAGCCTTTGTTGCAGTCGGATAACTTACCGTTAAAAACCGCATTTTATCGGTAGCTAAACACAAAGGTTAAAATTTAAATAACGTAGCTAACGGGTTTTTTTAAAACTATATAGGTATTTAATTAAACGAAAAAAATCATATTATTCCCATTGAGCTATTATTTTAATTTTTCTTCTAAAGATATTGTAGTTTATATTCTTCCGACATATAGGTACATAATACTCTTTGTTCTTCATTCTGTGACCGTGAAAGAAATTTGCTAGTGTCATAATGACATAGTGGCTGACACTGACATGCATGACAGTCACAATGACAGTATTGACTGACAGTGAGTGACACAAAAGTCAAAACTTTTGCAATTGCATCGCATGGCATGGTTTTTCACGTGTTTAGTGTTTATTTCCAGTGATTTCATTAAATATTTATCACTATGAAACATAAAAGATTTGAAGAAAACATTCTTATTGATGAAGCCTACACAAATTACGGTAAAACTGATAAAAATGCAGATCAAAAGAAGGGCCAAGGGATCGCCAAACACTTTGCCGAAACTCTCGAATATGAGGAGAAAAAGAAATGGTTTCACCAGGTATTAAGACTCTTAATTTAATCACCATTAACTTACTTAACTGATTTGCTTGTAATATTTTTACAAAAGCATGACCAAAGACCATTATTTTGCGATCAAAACAATAACCCAACCTACCAAAAAACATGAAAATTTTGCAGGAATAATGATTGATTGAGATTTACTTATTACATGTTTGTTTTATTATTCTATTTAGCTACCTGAAGAACCTGGTACGATAAGTAAAAGCCTTACACAAGATCAAATTGAAGACGTAAGGAAAGAAGCCAGCAGTGCATTGCATGGTGACACATTAGCCTATGAAACAAGTAGGTATTTAGTAATCTTTTATTAAAAATAACCAACAAAATATGCATATAATACAGATTAACATAATAACAACATATGACACTAAGCAATGTCTTTAACTTGTTCACAGTCATGTGCCCCCGTAGCACATAGGGGGTCACTGTGAAGTAAGGTGTCCAGTATGTGCCCCCGTACAGGGGCACGATACCTATACATCTTTATACTTTAATTAATTGCTCGGACTTATGAATATGTTTATGCAATTTTGTGGACTTGTGATTAAAGAAAAAAGGTGAATTATTAAAAAAAAAAATGCCACAAAATATTAATATTTTTTTAACCCGTTTAGCACTAAGCGGTCCCTGGGGACCGCGCTCGAATTACGCGCTACGCGATTTTAGACTCTTTTGTTATTGATTAGAGTCGAATTTATTTATTTATTCCAGCAAAGTTTTTTCCAGGAATTTTTCAGTCCTACCAAAAAGTGGTGTGTAGTGGTGTGACTTGAATTTTCTAAGGATCTTTTTCGGGCAAAGTACGCATCTTGAACTACACAATTCACAAACTAAGAATGCAAATAAATCATATGATGTTATGATTTATGTGACTAGCGGCTGGTAGTTTTATCACAGTTTTTTAACATTCTACCCTCAAAAAATCTTTATTTTTGTCTCACAAGTCCGTGAATCCAAATAGGGGTCACTGTTTTTTTAACTCACAAGTCCGTGAGAACCGTGTCACGCGAAAATCAGGAAAAACTCATTGTCATAACATATTTTCTGGGAAAAAATGGTTTCCCTGTGTCTGCAACATACTATCAAATATAAATTTATAAAAATCTTATTGGGACATACAGAAAACAAAAATGTATGGGGTCAGTGTCCAGAGAACAATAGAATTATTATTTGGAGAGGAAACACCAGCAAGGCCGGACGGGTGATCAGTCTCCCTAATCGGAACCATTTCACCCAAAACAAACAATAAGAACAATAAATTTCGAAATTATTACTGTATGTGTATTACAGTATACAACAAGTTACCTAACAATTTAAAAGAGCTACCTTAAACAATTTCAGGACATTGGTTCACAATTTCTTACTTGAAAAATGTTACTATTCTGTAAGTTCATTTCTTTGTGATAAATTTTAGATGGAAGAACTTATTTTTTATTATTAATTTAATTTGTAAAGATTTGGACACTTCGTATTATTTTTGTTTGACAGTTATTATTATTGAATTTGATTTTATGATAGTTTTTGTTGTCATTTATAATTTTTTTTTTGACATTGTATTATTTTATGACATCATAGGTACCACATGTTTTTGCAAATAAAAAAAAATTTATTGAATTGAATAGAATATCTATTCTGTCTCATAATCTAGGGTCTGAAAGGTTAATGCCTTTACTTATGATGGGCAAATACTAGGTACAGTCATGACGTCATGAGCAATGAAATGTATAAACTTTACAACCTTATTGCATTGACACACACGCAAACAAAGCTCTCTCTGTCCACAAATGTCATTCAATATGGTAATGAATGATTGTGACAAGGTTGTTTTGTGTTTCTTTGTCATTGCATGTGACTGCACCTAAACAGAAAACAGCCCCTAGCCAAAGTAACAATTCCAAAACGATAACGAAGTTCGAAAAGAATTAAATGTATAGGATTGGCGGATTGGTTTAAGCCGCGCTAAATCACGTGGTCTTACCATTTTACCAGTTTAGAAATGTATATCTTTCAAACAGTTGACTTTGACAAAAAAACCATTTTAGAAGCCTCAATGTAATTTTTAAAGACCTATATACATATAGATAGCCCACATGTATAGGTTTGATGAAAAAAAATGTTTTCAGTTTCAGTTCCATGTATGGGGAGCCCCCCCCCCTTGATATATATATTTTTTATTTTTGTCTAAAAACCGTAAAGCGGTTTACAAAATACATCTACCTACCAAGTTTCAACTGTGTTATACTCATAGTTTTGGAATAAAGTGGCTGTGACACACATCGGACATGACGAATTTATAAGGGTTCCGTTTTTTGCCATTAGGCTACAGAACCCTAAAAACGTCCCTCATTATTTATGATCAAAGTTTCTTCCCTCTATGACCCCATTTAAAATTAATTTTTAAGACGAAACTGTGCACAAAAGAAATGCTTTTCAATACCAAGACTTTGCTGAGATTAGCACAATCAACAAAATTCATCACCTTTAGTATATTTATTCAGAGTGTTTTACAATGAAAAATCTACTCAACATTATAAAAAGACCAAATCTACCTTATTTTGGGGAAGACCATTGCCCAGCAGTGGGCATCAATAGGATAGTGACGCCTTACGCTCCCAACTGTTCTTTTAACAAGTTTGCTTTCCGTTTCAACCTTAAATAAAGACAGCACCAATTCTTGTAACCTCTAGCTGTAACGCCTAGCATTTAAGGTGTATGATCTTGTTGGTTGGCCAAATAAATAAATAAATAGTGAGAACTTCTTAATTATTAAAATGTTTGTGAGTTTATTTATTTGTAAGTCATCTCCCCCAACTGAACCGACTTTGATTTTTTTTTCATTCATCTGGAGCTAAATTTTTTAATTGCTCGTATTACTCATGTCACACGCATGCGGCTTAAGTCACGCGCCTCGACTACAACGAGCAGGTGAAGACAGTCGAGCAATAAAAAAATACGGAAATTCATATGTAACGAAAATCAGTAGAAACGAAGTGCTCGTGACGAACGAATCAAAAATAGAGCGCCTGTACTTAGAAACCTACATTATTTCGAAGTGTCATAGGTACTGTGAGCGCACAGGGGCCGTACCGCGCAAGTGTCGTCGGCATCGTCAGTCATCGACTTTATTTGACAGATGGATGTGACATATTGCTCTTAGTCTTTGGTAAGTTTTCATTCGTGTCAAAAAGAAGCAGCAATGTGTCACATCCATCTGTCAAATGAAGCCGATTTCGATGCCGACGACACTTGCGCGGCACGATCCCTGGTTGGTTCGAAGGTCCGACGCCGGTGGGGTGAACAATAATCCGCCTCCCCCTGTTTTCAGGGTATTTAGGGAACTGGGTGAAATGATTCTGACTAGGGAAACTGATCACCCATCCGGCTTGGCTGGCGTCCCCCCTCCAAATAATAAAAAGTGCAACAGGCTATATTTATTAATATTTAATTGTCACATTGCGACGGTCAGCACCCGGAGAGCACTTATTATCACTGTAGTTTGTTAAATAATTTCTGATAAAAGATGACTTTTGACAGCAGTCAAAAGACGATCTAATAGGAAATAGGATGCCGAAAGAAAAAGCCTGCCAAGATTATCATGAGGTTGTATGCCTCGTCACAATACCCCGCTCGCCCTGCAAGACAAAACCAGAAGGGTTTATTCTTTAGGTCAGTGAACTATAAATTAGGAGTATAAAATACAATATTAGCAGAAAAATAGGAGTAATGGAAAATTTTGTGGGTGAGAAATATGTACAATGGATGAGGTTAGTTCTCGTTCATACCTCACGCAATCATACATCAGAATCAAATGTCTCTCCGTCACCTATAGCGACAGGAAACCTTGCACACCGGTGTTCCGCCGAACTTGTACTACGCGGAAAACCTAACCAAATCCCTAAAGTTTGGAACAAAGTTCCAAGGAACATTATTTGATGATAAAACTATGTACAAATAATTCCAACCGATTGGAAGATATAAACATTAAAAAAACTCTGAATAAATGGTTTATTTATTTCAGAGTCAAACAGGAGCGGTTCTTCTGACCAGCAGTGGGCTCGGACACTGCTCAACAAAGGTGCAATAGGAGACAGAGTGGCTGCGGCTACTATATTAATTCAGGTGATTTTTTTCTAACTCTTTGGTGGACAGTAAATTTCTATAGGCCTATACTCGAGAAGAGATTCACAGTGAAAATTAAATAAATTTAAAGAAATGTAAATGTGGATAAATATGTAATAACTGTGAAAAGAAATAAAAGGCTTATTATTTATTTTATTTATTTAAATTTCTATAGGTCTGCGGAAGTGTTCATAATGTGGTATTAATTGGTAGAAATCTAACCTCCAACCATTTGGGTTCTAAATGATAAGTGCAATTAATATAGGGATGAACCTGCAAAACAAACTTATGTTTTTATTGCAACCTGCCCCCTAATTGTCTAATTTCAAAATCTATCACAATCCCTTTCAAAGTTATTGTGATTGTGGTAGTAATTTATAGTCGCAATCCCTTTCAGAACGAATGATGTATTAAATGACACTTTATATGACACTTCTTCATACATTTGAAAGATATTTTCATCTGTCACTATGCTTAGACAGTTCAATTTCGTTCATACCTTTCAAAACGCATCCCGATCACAATACCTTTCAAATGTCAAATAGTGACGGCTTGAAGTATGTAAATATCTTTCAAATGACGAATTGAAAGGGATTGCGATAGATTTTAAAATTAGACAATCAGCCCCCTGCTAGTCGATTGAGTAAAGTCAATCTTATTCATTTGACAGTTCATATTGTATCTTATTCAATATCATTCCATACAAATTGCAGACGATTGATAACGATATGAACTGTGAAATAAATACGATTACCTTACGCACTCCAGGCTGCCTAGCATGACCATCATTATATCACGCGATATGATATGATACGTCATGCTGTCTTGCTTACCCCACGAAGGTGTAAGCAAGATATAGGATCTTTATCATGCGTCAATAGTCGATAAAAGCCGCTCATGCTAGGCCGGCTGAACAAGTTTGCTATGCATGTTATGAGTTAATAAGTTATTTGAAATCTAATAAACTTTGTTCTCCTCATCCATCTAAAAGAAGGCCATTACTCCAGCACTCTCAACATTACTAAGAATGGCTGATGATGTTCATGTAGTATAAATAATGAAAATAACATATTTATGGACCATGTCAAAGCAATTAATGACTAAACTTATCAATTGTACAAAATTTATGTAGAATACAATAAAGTCATTCATTATTCCAAAATAACTAAAAAAAATAGTACTTATTGATTCCAAATTTAGTTCAATACCCTAATTTAGTTCGTTCCTCAGTAACATGGCAAATTTCCAGAAGTAAATTTAATAATTTATATTTCAGGACAATCCACTGTATAATTTAACAGCACTGAGAAACTTAGTGAACAGTGTCAAGCCAGCCAAGAAAAAGGATGGAATCATTGTCATTGGTAATTTAATATTTATATATTAATAATTTTTTTTAACAAATCTCCAAACCTTCATTCTTGTTATACGAGTACTTACTTACCACTGTAAAATAAATAAAACAGTTTTTTATTTTATTTTTAGATTAGAAACATCTAATGACTTATTTGCATCTTTTTAGGCGTAATAATGTTAAAATATCGAAGCTAAAAGCTAAAAATAAACATTTTTTTTTTTATTATTTAGTTCTAGAAAAATATTGATATTTTTCACCTTCTTCTTTTAGTCAAGTTATACTATGAAGAGGAGCCCGTGGCGCAGTAATTCGCGCGCTCGGACTGCGATTGTTGAGGTTAAGCAACTTTCGCAATGGCCGGTCAAAGGATGGGTGACCATAAATTTACTATCTCGAGCTCCTCCGTGCTTCGGAAGGCACGTTATGCCGTTGGTCCCGCCTACATTTGCAGTCGTTAAAACCCACCAATCCGCATTGGGCCCGCTTGGTGGGTCATGGCCCGTTCTCCTTATCCATCCATAAGGAAGGCCAGTGCCCCAGCAGTGGGGACTTTAAAAATGGCTGATGACGATACTATGAATATGCCTTAAGGCCTCCAAGTTTAACCTTTATTTTCCTTCCAGATGCATTATCAGAGCTGTTTGTGTCTGAACTGCTCATCCCAGATATAAAACTAAGGACTTTAGACCAGCACCCTCTTGGACATTTGGACGATATCACGTCAGGCAACAAGCAGGCCCGAAGGAATATCCTCAAGCTGTGGTATTATGAAGATCAGTTGAAGGAATTATATGGCAGTAAGATTGATTGAAATCATTTTATTATTTGCCTCTGTGGTTTAGTGGTACAACCACCGGTATCAGACCCAGGGGTCCCGGGTTCGACTCCCAGCGGGGGTACATATTGTATTCGGTTGGTGGTAGGTCTTGTTGTAACTCCGCCTGGCCAGCTACTACCATCTTATCTAAGTCTGACGCCATAACAACAACGGTTTCAGCATTGTTGTGTTCCGGCAGTTAAATATAAGATAGCCTGTTCCTCAGTGGTTGAGCATTCCGGGAGAGGCTTGCTTCTATCTTCAGCCTTATCAATACTTAACATCAGGTATGATGAAGGCTAAGAGTCTCCCCGTCGTGTATGAAAAAAAAAAAGAATGACGTCACGCAAAGAGCGCGCGTATCTTGAAGTTTGAACACTTGTAAATCCGAAACTACTTATCGCATTTGAATTAAACAAATAGAGTTCAGTTTTTATATGTTTAAGTATATTGTAACAAAGTTTCAAGCGATTTAATGAACCTGCTTCTTAATCCCTATTGTGGTACAGGCTGATTTTTTTTGTAAACATTTAGCACAAAGTTACTTTCACTAAGAACTTAATATTTAATGGACTATTACTATATATTTGGTAGTATGTTTTGGTAATGAACAAACGCACAATTGCATCACTTGCATTGCATCGCTTCATTTTCACAGTCGACGGTGTTTTCGTTCCGCGCATCATCAACGTTATCGCTCTAACAATAAGACTCCTTTTCAATAGTCAGTTAATACTCGACTCTGTGCGTGACCGAGACAGCGCTATAGCATCAATCACTGAGGAACTGGCTATCTACTCTTTGACTGCCGAAACACAACAATGCTGACAACATTGTTTATGGCGTCAGACTTAGATAAGATGGTGGTAACTAGCCAGGCGGACTTACAACAAGTCCTACCACCAACCAAACCGAATACAATATGTACCCCCGCTGGGAATCGAACCCGGGACCCCTGGGTCTGATACCAGTAGTTATACCACTAGACCACAGAAGCGGTTAAAAGAAAAGTATATACTTTTTGTTATGTATGTTCACCGACTTTTCGATAAGGGCTGGACTGGTTGGAAGATTCAAATGCTATTACATCAGGTTTGTTCAAAAGTTGGTCCCATTATTGAAATATTGTAATCGGTTCAATAGTTTTCAGGAAATCTTGAAAATAGTGTCGTTTTCGTCACTATTTACGGAGATGGCATAATCATAGATAAGATGACAAGTTCATAGTTCCGATTTATAGTTGTACAGACACCGACTCGAACCAATTTGTAATTACCTTTTAGCTCGATAGATGGCGCTGTAGCATTTAGAATCGCGCTTACGAGTGACTTATATTTTAATAGGGTCTAATGATTTGTTTATATTTGTAGCCAATTTTGAATACACCGCTGATGTACAAAGGTTGTTTCTATTTGGCATTCCTTTGTTGCATCCCTCGTATTCGACCTGTAACTAACCGGGGTTGTACAATAGTGTAGGTAAGTGTGGAAATAATTGTAAAACTGAACCGTCTGTATTTATTTGACAGCATACGTGGAGGCTTTGAACAAGTTCGCTCATGATTCCGTTGAGGCCAACAAGGAGAAGGCCGTCAGTGCAATGTCTTACCTACTTATGCATCACCCGGAGAGAGAAAAGGTAAAATCATTTGTCAGACCTTCTGTTTACAGTGATTCTGAAATCTGGTAGAAAAAAGGAGTTTCTTGAGAATATGAAGGAAAAAAACTACTGGTTGGCCAGTATACCTACTGTACGTAATACCGACAGGGCCTGATTTACCCACAGGCTAATAAGGCTAGAGCCTAGGGCGCAAGGACCATTTCATTTATTTTCGTCTCACACGCTCGGAAACGGAGGATTTGTCATTCAGTTTCCGCGTAGAAAATCGCTTTTTGCGGCCTAGCGCGGTAAAGTACTTTTTTAATTGAATACCTAAAAATATGTCATAATGCGTTCCGAATTGCACAATAGACTTTTTTTGTTACATTTTATACTTATTTTAAATAGCTTTGAATTAATTTTAATACTCCGTTTTGGTTTTATTATATTATTTTAGTTCATTGGATCATAAAAACAATAACAATAAGATTAAACTATTTGTTATAAGAATTTTATATTAGGCTGGGTGAGATTTCACAACCTATGATTGGATTTCGAAACGTGGCATAAACTTTATTTTTAAATTGTCTTTGTCTTGTACCTCATGTCAGTGTCAACATTTACCGAATCGTTTTTATTGTTATTTATAAGTAACAATACATTCCTACTTCAAATAACTTTGAATTAACTATAATACTCCCTTTTTGATTATTTTAATTTTCTATATCATTAAAACAAAAAGAATAAGGTATATTTAGATTTAACTTTATGATTAAAGAATTTTTTACCGGAAGTTGACCGCGGAAACAATCATAAAATGTTCCTCGCTGTTGTGAGGTGAAAAATTGTGTGTTGCGCTCGGCAGAAAAGTTTTTAGCGTCTTGTACCTTTGAAATCCTCGCTTCGCTCAGGATTCAATCTATCAATCCTAAAATCCTTCACTTGCTCAGATTTCAACAGAGGTAACTCGCCGCTAAATAACCACCTTTCCAGCCTTGCATAACAAATAACTATTGTAATACTATTTATACTGTAATAAATCAAAAAAGAATATGCCCGAAATAAATTGTAATTATAATTATTTATGCTTTACACTGTTCCGCAGATGTTGTTAACCAACATAATCAACAAACTGGGCGACCCCACCGCCAGCGTGGCCTCCAAAGTGGTGTACCATCTGTGCCAATTGCTCTACAATCATCCCAACATGAAGCCTGTAGTCCTCAATGATATAGAGAAGATGCTGTTCAGGTCAGTATCATACTAATATAATAAACTAGCTGACACGTGTGACTCTCTGGTCGACAAATATTTTGAGTTGTCATGAAATTATCTCACAAAGTTAAAGTCAAAATATTTTTATTCCAATATACTTATAAATAAGTGCTTTCGAATCGTCCAATCTTTTTCCGTACCAGCCATTCAGGACATCTTTAAGCTGACAAGAGGAACGGCTGCAAGAAACTTATCAGCTTTAACAGAAGCAACAATGTTGTTGCCAAACAAATCTACAATCTTGACAACTACAATCAAATATAGTGCCTACTCAGGAGTAATATAGTTTTCTACCGGTGCGTGGAAGAATTTTCAAAATCTATTCTAAAGTTCCAGAGATTACTTCCTACAAAGAAACTTTAAATTTTTAGTGTGAATGTGAAAATTGGGATGATTACAAATGTTTGTTATATGTTGCTCAATAATGCAAAAACAACACATATCGCTTTACTTGCCACCATCCTAACATATCTCTTTCATCCTCTACTTATCTCATTCCGTATCCCTTACATTCCTTCTGTAACATTCAACGTAGAAATGCGGTTTATATTATTATTATGGATGATTTAAAAATATTGGGACTTCGGCGTCCAAAGTGGTGTACCTGTGTTGGGCACATGACAAGTTAAATCGTTATGCAGCGGAACGATAATTCGACTCGTTATTGTCTATATTCGCCAGTCACCTTGCGGTAAGACCACGTGATTTAGCACGACTAACGCCAATCCGCCAATCCCATACTTTACATTATTTTATCGTTTTTGAATTGTTACTTTGGCTTGTGGCCCACCCCCCTAGCATGAACACCGCTATATCACGCGATAGGATATGGCGCATGATGCTGTCTTGCTTAGCCCGTTATGATGTGAGCGAGACAGTGATACGTTGTCGAGCTATCGAGTCGATAAAAGTCACTCATGCTAGGCTAGCTGGGGGGCTATCGCGTAAAAAATATGGATATGGATATGGGCGTCATTTGACAGTTAAGTGACCATATATGGTAATTTTATGAGCTTCAACTGTCAAATGAAGCCCATATCCATACGTAGTTTTTTACGCGGTAGTGCAACGATAAAATGGGCCCCAGGTCCATACATTTACAATCGTCAGACTGCTCTTGCATAAATTTGTTTAATACAATACAAGGCACAAGCTCTGCTTAGTAAAATGTACGTTTTCTTTATTCTTTTCACAACAGTTTTCGCGGCTAAATATAATAAAATGATAACTTTTTATTCATCAATGTACAGTGGTAGTGGTTCTGACCATGCATCCGTCTTTGGGCGTGTATGTATTTTTGATATCTTCGCGTTGGTACCACAGACAACAGAGCCCAATAGACACCGCATTGGCTGTGCCATCCGTTTGCCAATCACACCAATTATCTAGCCCACGTTAAGTATCATGAAGAACTTGTGTTATGGATACTAGATAACGGATAAACATACTTATATACTTTTTTTTTTTGTAAATACATACATAATATACATATTAAACACCCAGACCAAGACAAATAGACATGTTCATGCACACAAATATTTGTCTTGTCCGGGGATCGAACCCGGGACCTCTGGCGCAGAAGGTGGCGTTAGTACCCCTGCGCCAAACAGGTCGACGAAACTTAACGATACAATCCGATTTTCATACAATCGAAGTAATTTTGGAGCCTTGGTTCTCTGCCAAGGATTGACCGAGCTGTGATCTGATAATGGCCATCCATGGAGTGAATGGAGGAGATCCAGATTGCTATATATACCTAACTGATTTGATCAACATTCTAGACAATCAAGGCTCCAAAGTTACCTTGATGGTAAGAAAATCGACTAGTGTCGATAATTATGTTACCACCACTGTAAATATGCCATAAAAATCCCAATGGTTAAAATTTATGTCAATTTTGACGCATAGAAATTTTATTGCCTTATTATACAAAAGAGAACACTGACCTCTCCCCTTATCCCACCAATTTTTTGCGATTTTCTTTCTGTATAATGTGATGTTTCTGTGTGTGTGTGTGTGTGTGTGTGTGTGTGTGTGTGTGTGTGTGTGTGAGTTTTTATTTATTTATTTGTTATAGGTACACTTACAGATTAAAGTCATTACAAAACTTATAATCTATGCTAAATATATGAGCCAAGACTTTAATCCAATAATAGCGTACACAGCATGCACAATTATTTGAAACTTATGCGAACCAAAACAGTTCATTGTTGCGGTGTCTATTGGTACATAATACTTACTATAGTAACGTACTCTGTTGTCTCTGGTTGGTACTGATATATGTATCACAAGTGCCATCAACTTATCTCGAATTCAGATCTACGTTTGTGATGTCTGATATTTATTTGTCATTATCTCGAACAGATCGAACATATCTCCCCGAGCGCAGTATTACGGCGTATGCTTCCTGAACCAGTTCTTCCTCGGCAAGGACGACTCCAAGATAGCTGAGAACCTCATCAGGATTTACTTCTCGTTCTTCAAGGCTTCTATGAAGAAGGTCAGTAGCAGCACATAAATAACTTCCATCAGTAATGGTTTTAAGCGAAATATCTTCCCTGTCCCTCCTAGCATGAACACCTTTATATCACGCGATATGATACGGCGCATGATGGTGACTGCTGTCCTACTTAACCCGCTAAAATATGAGCGGGACAGTAAGACGCTATCGAGCTACGATTGTTAATAAAAGTCCTTCATGCTATGGCTTTAGAAATATGTAGTTAAAAGCACAACTGTCCTGTCTTTTTATATTCATCGATCAGAATAATATGGCATCTTCTATATATCCATTAGTATTTTCTGACCTGATTTTTCTCCAGAGTCGTATTTTACAGTCAATTTTTTTTTAATGAACAACGGGGAGACTTAGCCTTCATCATACCTGACGTTAAGTATAAGGTTGAAGATGGAAGCGAGCCTCTTCCGGAATCCTCATCACTGAGGAACTGGCTATCTTATCTCTAACTGCCGGAACACAAAATGCTGAAAACATTGTTGTTATGGCGTCAGGCTTAGATAAGATGGTGGTAGCTAGCCAGGCTGACTTACAACAAGTCCTACCACCAACTCAACGGAATACAAATTGTACCCCCGCTGGGAATCGAACCCGGGACCTCTGCGTCTGATACCGGTGGTTGTTACCACTAGACCACATGGCGGTTAGCTGTTCCATATCTCTTTTAGTTTTTTTATTGTAATTTAGTAGTTTTTATGACAACTTTTTCTAACGGGAATTTAGAAATTGATTTCATTAGCTATTTAATGAAACTCGTAAAAGTTTTTTTTTTTAAAGAAAAACCTAGTTTATTTATTCCTTTTTTTATAGGGTGAAATCGATTCCCGCCTTATGTCCGCGATACTAACGGGCGTGAAGCGTGCGTACCCCTTCGCGGACAAAGATCGACTGGCGGAAACTTCTTCTCACATCGACGCGATACATAAATTAGTCCATCTAGCTACTATCAATGTGGCTATACATGCGTTGGCGCTGTTGTTTCATATCAGTGATGCATCTAAAGGAATTTCCGACCGGTAAGCCATTTTGAATCTTTTTCTCTGGTGATAAGGCGCAGTTTCTAATACTCTAACTGCAACACTAAAACTCTTGTACATCTAGCTACTATTAATGGTGATATATAATTCAACGCCTCTGTTTCATATTAGTGACGCTTATGAAGAAACTTTAATCATTGAGCCTAATTCCCTTGCCCAAAAGCACAATTTTCGGTGACTTTATGAGTCTCTGAAAGACACATGAAATTCAATTCCTGATCGATAAGCCATTTCAAACCTTATCTTATGGCTATAAAGTACAATTCTCAATGTTAGGGATTGGTGATTATCTCGTGATTGTAAAGGTAGCTACGCATACTCTAGCATTGTCCAATATAGGGTCGCCTCTAAAGGGACTTCCCATCGGTGAGTTGTCTGGGTTTGAGCCTTATTTCGTACTCCTAAAGCACAATTTACAGTGCCTTTATCAATCTCTGAAAGTCACACGAAATACAAAGATAGACTTTAGAAACTCCATCTCACATCGACGTCATACATAAAGTAGTGCATCTAACTACTATCAATGTGGGTATAAATGCGTTGGCGCTGTTGTTTCATACCAGCGATGCATCTAAAGGAATTTCTGACCAGTAAGTTTTTTATTTCGAGCCATATAACCTAGTGATAAAGCACAATTTGGGATGTTTAGTTATGGTGCTAAGATACAATTTAGGTGGTAATAAATACAATTTAGAGCAAGCTACTGTAAAAAGGGGATAAAAATTCTGTAGCGTTTCTGTTGCATATTATATTACTATGGTTTCGGAACAACATCTAAGACCCAGAAGATGTGGCGTCGTTATGGCGGCCCTGTTTGAGTGATGTTTATACATTTGAGTTTCTTTCCGGTTCTTCTTGTTACAAGGTCTCCCGCCGTAGGGTTTGTTAAACGATGGCGTAGCTTCTTTTTCGTTCATAAATGCTTGTATCAGCTTAGTTAGACTAAATAAATGATATTGATACAGTAGTGTGGTCGCATAATTAACGACACTAGTCGATTTTCACACAATCGAGGTAACTTCGGAGCCTTGGTTCCCTGCCAAGGATTGACCGGTGATCAAATTAGTGGGGTGTGTATATCAATCTGGATCTCCTCCATTCACTCCCGGGATGGCCATTATCAGATTACAGCTCGGTCAATCCTTGGCAGAGAACCAAGGCTCCAAAGTTACCTCGTTTGTATGAAAATCGACTAGTGTCGTTAATTATGTGACCACCACTGTATGTAAATACCAGTGATTGGAATAGGCTGAGCATATTTACTTAAAGTTTGTAGAACAAATACAAAAGTCGGAGATTTCCTTAAAACAATTTTTTTTACTTAACTGGACTTAATTACGTGAATTTTAACATCTTATTATTAATATTTAAATTATAAATACCTACCTAAGGTAAATAAACTCACCCTATTCCTATCACTGGTAAGTACAGTCAAAAGCAACTACTGCTTACACAAAATGGCAAATTTCTTCAGACTATATCAAACTTAATAGCTTACTTTTTAAAGTTCACAAGCAATTTTAGAAATTTGACAGTTTTCTCTGTTGAACGTACTCTCCATCACATTTAAATTTAAACTCTTTTAAGTAACCAATAAATGAAGTTAATATTCTTTTATTACAGATACTATACAGCTCTTTACCGTAAACTGACCAACTCGGACATATTCAACACGACCCACTCTGCTCTCCTATTCTCTCTCATCTACAAATCGTTGAAACAAGACAAGAATACAAGCAGAGTCACAGCTTTTATAAAAAGATTGCTACAATTGTGCTGTTATATGACTCCGGCGCAGGCTTGTGGTATGCTGTTTCTGATATCGCAAGTTTTGAAAGATGGCGATAAGAAGGAAGCTGTCAAATTGGTGTGGACTAAAAAGGAGGTTAAGGAGGTATGTTTGTCATCATCAGTCATTTTCTTGTCCCCAGTGCTGGGGAACTGGTATTTCTTATGCCATATGGATAAAGAAAGAAAGAAAGAAAGAAAATATATTTATTTGACACTGACATTAGAAACATGCTTAACAAATTATGAAAGGAAAGAATAAAAAATAAAAAAAAGAAACTAATCTAACGGCTGCGTCAAAATAGGATACCAATTCAGCATATGTCGGGTTTGCGCGATCAGCGAGACCCGACGCTGATTTTCAATTGGCACCTTTATTTATTTTTTTGACAGCTGAATGTCTAAACAGAAATGGCTCACAATCAAAGAGATAAAGAGATAACTCATGATTCGGTTGTAATAAATAAACTTAAAACTACTGATAGCTTAGTTTGAAATATAGGCATAGGCATTCATTATAACTTTTATACTGATATTCCCATAGGAACGTGAACTACGCAGGTGAAACCGCGGGCGGCTACAATATTAATTCTACTAATATAAATGCGAAAGTATATCAGTTTGTTTGTTACTCTTTCACGCTAAAACTACTGAACGGATTTGGAATAAATTGGAATTAATTTGGCACCAAGATAGTAGATAACCTTAATAAAAACATAGGATACTTTTTATTTCGATATTCCCACGGGAACGTGAACTATGCGGGTGAAACCGTGGGTGGCTATAATATTAATCCTAATCCTAACTAATGCTACTAATATTATAAAAGCGAAAGTATGTCAGTTTGAAATAAAACAACTTTTACGGATATCAAACGCGCTATATTTCCACGAACTAAGTTGTAATTGTCCGTATTTCACGGGATGTCATCCCGTGACCACGGCAGCTGTAAAGGTGCCGAAACGTCGGGAAAATCAAAAAACCCCTAAAAACCTAAAAATACGGACAATTACAACTTAGTTCGTGGAAATATAGCGCGTTTGATATCCGTAAAAGTTGTTTTATTTCAATGAACAGTGCGCGCCAAAACATAAGATGTACGTGTATGTCAGTTTGTTTGTTTATTTGTTTGTTTGTCTGTCCCTCTTTTACGCAAAAACTACTGAACGTATTTGGATGATATTTAGTATGTAAGGACTTCAAGTAGTGGATTAACATATAAGCTGCTTTTTATCCCGATATTCCCACGGGAATGGGAACCACGTGGGTGAAACCGCGGGCGGCCGCTAGTATCATAAATGCGAAAGTGTGTTTATTGAAGTTTGTTTGTCCATCCTTGACGCCCTAACTGCGCGACTAATCAACTTGATTTTTGGCATAAAGTTTACATAGAGAGTAACATAGATCACTTTTATTCCGATATTCCTACGGGAACGAGAATCATGCGGCCGGAACCGCGGGTGGCTACAATTTAATTAATACACTGACGAGCAATGAAAAAGTTCCACCCACAAAATACCTACAAACACCTTAATATCTCCTAAGACATAGAACCTAGCTTCATAAGTTAAAAAGTATACGTTTTTAGTTGGTAATATTCTGATGCGCTGTTAAATGTACTTCAATATTGCAGACGGCGTCATTAAGCTAGCCTTTCCCGCTTAGGAGTAATTTGGTGCTATGTCACTGGAACTTTTTCATTGCTCGCGAGTGTAATAAATACAATACTTTCACAGGAAGTAAAAGATGAGCCAGTAGAATTAAACGACACAGAACAAATGGAAGATGGCGCTGAAGATACAGAGTTGAATAACACTGAGGAGTTAATAACTGAAGTGAAAGAAGATGAGGAGAAGGTGGAAATCAAGAAAGTAGACCTGTTGAAGGGAGACAAGAAAGATCTGTTGATTGGTATGCATTGGTTTTAATTAAGTAACCAACCATTAAGAAAATACTGAGAGCCGAGTCTTAATAGGGTCCCGGTTTTATCCTTTGGATAAGGAACCCTAATGGCTAGCGCAGACGACGGATAACGGAGGACTTTTTGTCCGCGACACGTCTTTATTGTTAACCAAATAAGATTGAACTTAGATCGCGTATATCCATAACAAGTACGCGATAGTCTTCGTTAGATATTCAACTTTATGTTCTTAGTAATAAGGTCGTGTCGCGGACAAAAAGTCCTCCAATGTCCGTCGTCTGCGCAGGCCCTAAAAGAAGGATCTACTTGGGAACATACCTGATGTAATAACATTAGAATCATCTCAATCAGTTCAACTGTTTTCAAAGTTATCTTCTTTTACTATATTTGTGGAGATTACTGAGGACCAAAATTCAGCCGAAATTGTAATATGACCGGAACAGCATAATGTAAAGGTTACACAAAAACGCGACTATATTTGTAACTTTTTAATTTTGCATTTTACAATGCTATTTTTATGTGATAAATATTAAACAAGAAAATATACTAGAAAAAAGCAACTAGTCTCATGTCGCCCTGACGCGACTATATTTTGTTATTTTTATGAACGAGGGGAGACCTTTATGCCTTCATCATACATCATGCGTCATGCTCGTGAACGGGTGCCGCCAGCGGAAATGGGTCTACCTCAGTCTGCTTATCTTAATGCTGTGCTTAAAGCCTAAATATTTTTATCTAAAATAAATTGATACTGACCTGTATGTACCTCACAACTTGCAGTGTAGTAGTCTTGTGGTGCGGGAAATGTTGTAATGTATGATAGACAAGTCTTTCTTTGCCAGTTAAAAATTGTTTACGTTTACAATAACCATAAAATGTAATATTTTTATTAGTATTTTCCTTTTGTGATGGAAATTGACCTTACTGATATGTTAAGGTCACTTTTCAATTTGACGACTCTGTATGAAATAAAACAGGGAGAAAAAAACAGCCCTTGACGAGTTTCTTGCCGGTTCTTCTCGTTACAAGGTCTCCCGCCGTAGGGTTTGTGAACCGATGGCGTAGCTTCTTTGACGTTCATAAGTGCTTGTAACAGCCTAGACTGAATAAATGATATTGATTTTGATTTTTTTGATTTTATGTTATAATATTGATAAGGTTGAAGATGGAAGCGAGCCTCTCTCGGAATCTTCAATCACTGAGGAACAAGTTATCTTATCTTTAACTGCCAGAACACAACAATGCTGATAACATTGCTAGATAAGATGGTGGTAGATAGCCAGGCGGACTTACAACAAGTCCTACCACCAACCAAACCGAATACAATATGTATTCGGAATATGGGAATCTGCTCCCTTTTTAAGTTGGTTAACATAATAGACTTAAGCACTTATTGGCCATTTTAGGAACGTTAAGGTTTTTTTTTCAGACGACGACGAAGAAGAATCCTACGTCGACCTAAAAATCGATGAGTCTGGCAACATAAAGCCGAAGAAACGCAAGCCTTCTGTAGCCACAGCAGGCTGGCTGCACAAGCGGCTGAAGACTGACCCCGAGGAGACGAAACACGAAGACAAAGTGGCAGACACGAAGATTCAGCTTAAGAGGGCGTTTAACATGGATAAGGTATGGTTTGATACTTTTAATCTTGTTGTACGAAGTCTTGTGTTGTTGTTTTGAGTCCGAGAGATCGCTTTAAGCGATAAGACCGCCCTTATAACGCTTCAATTTATTAAAACTTTATTGTAAATGTAATATGTACATGGTGTTATAATAAAGAGTTATTGTATTGTATTGTACGAAAATCACTCTTATTACCAACTGATATTGACCTAAATGAAAATGTAAGGATCAAATAACACAAAGGGGATAGAAACTGGAAGTTCAAATGGTGTCAGCACTGTCGAGTGGTCCAAGCTAATAAATCGCGTGTTTTGATAGAGGAAAATATTTTCCTGGGCAAGCATGCAACACCTTAGACCACATCCTGTTTATTAAGCACGATGGTGGTCAAATGTCTGCCCAGTCCAGGTTGCGTATATTGTCATAATAATGTAGTACTGGCCACCTCCGGCCCTCTAACATGAACATCGCTATATCACGCGATATCATATCGCGCATAATTGACATAACACCGGCGTGTATTACCTAAAATTTAGCAATTATCGCGCAGATATCGCGCGATCGCTACGTTTTAACAAAAATGGCGTTACGTATGTGATTGCTGGCTAATCGCTCGCTAATAGTTCCTATAGTGGCGTCTCACTCTGGCGCGTGTTGCTATGGCGCTAGCGCCAAAAACAATTTGGTAGCAATAACAGGAACTAAATTAATGCACAATGTAGTTCATCGTTTGTACGGTAGAGACCGCACTGTTGATACGTGACGTAAAGCAATTATCGCGCAATTTCTGCTGTCGCTTTGCTGTTGCAAAGATAGGTAATAGCCCCGCAGGGCCCGTATTCACTATGACCATTTACCGATTCTTTGCTCAAACCACGCCAATGTCGTATTTGGTTTCGACATTTTCAAGATTCGCTTTCTCTTTAACACTTACAAATTTTAAAGTCATTTTCCTTGTTCAATAATTATACAATATGTGACTGTCATGTACTTGTACAATAACTCTGTAATTTTGTGAGTATCACGGAGAAAATGAATATTGAAAATGTCAAAACCAAGTAAGACAGTGGCGTGGTTTGAGCAAGGAATCGCTGTGTGGTCAAAGTGAATAAGGACCCTGGGCCCTTAGCCAACGTAACAATTCAAAAACGATAACGTAGTTCGACAAGAATTAAATGTATGGGATTGGCGGATTGGCATAGGCCGCGCTAAGTCACGTGGTCTTGCCGCAAGTTAATTGGCGAATATAGACAATAACGAATCGAACTATCGTTTTGCTACATAACGATGTTACTTTGTCTACGGGCCCTGGTATGATGAAAGATAAGAGTCTGCCCATTGTTCATAAAAAAAAAATGTTTTCTTGCTTCTTCCGCTAATATGAGAAAGGGACAGTGATAAGTTATCGGGCTACGAGTGTCGATAAAAGCCGCTTATGATAAAGCTACAGGGCCCTTATTCACTTTGACCACTTAGCGATTCCTTGCTCAAACCACGCCGATGCCGTACTTGGTTTTGACATTTTCAAAAGTCGTTTTCTTCATGATACTCCCAAATTATAGAGTTATTGTTATTATTACTGACAGTCACAAATTTTATAATTATTAAACAAGTAAAATAACTTTAAAACTTGTAAGTGTCATAGAGAAAACGAATTTTGAAAATGTCGAAACCAAATACGACATTTCCGTGGTTTGAGCAAGGAATCGGTAAGTGGTCATAGCGAATACGGGCCCAGGAGTATAACTCGTCTTTAAGATTACTTTAATTAGTATTTTCCTTTTGTGATGGAAATTGACCTTACTGATATGTTAAGGCCACTTTTCAATTTGACGACTCTGTATGAAATATAACAGGGAGAAAAAAACAACCCTTGACGAGTTTCTTGCCGGTTCTTCTCGTTACAAGGTCTCCCGCCGTAGGGTTTGTGAACCGATGGCGTAGCTTCTTTGACGTTCATAAGTGCTTGTAACAGCCTAGACTGAATAAATGATATTGACTTTGACTTTGATGATATTGACTTTGACTTTGACTTTAGTTAGACCCAAAAGCTATTAATGATAAAAAAAGAAAATTTGATTGAACATTAAGCCGATCAAACGCAAGCCTTCTGTAGCCAAAGCAGGCCGGCTGCACAAGGAATGAAACTATCAATATGTTTTTTTTTTCTAGTAAATTTTCTTGATTAAAAATCATCAATATGTTTTTAACAAAATATCACCCATTTGCACTAAACTTAAGAATCGCCTAAGACTCTTCTTATCTATCTTAATCTTAATAAAAATTGCTCCACACTTACCTTTTAAGACGTTCTTAAATCCACTAAGGATATTATTAACATACGAGCCCAGAGTCGAGCGCCTAAGGCTTAAGATATTCTTATTATGAATGTCTTATGTATGTAATGTCTAATGCCTTAGTGACTAAACCTTAGTCGATTCTTAAGTTTACTGCAAATGGGTATAAGTTTGGTAACCCTTGTTCCAGGTGGTATCAACATACGACCCTTTAGCCAGGAACCCAGCGTTTGCAGGTGCTAATCACACTGCGTATCTGGAGCTGCTTCCTCTGGCCAAGAATTATCATCCTACAGTCAAACTATTTGCTGAGAAACTGCTTAATGGTGAGATATTATTGTTTTAACTTCTCAGGCTCCGGCTTATGAGTTATTCCATCATGTTCTGGACACCGATGTCTTGCTAGCAAATGATGAACTTGATTTAGGAGAAAACGTTTTCCAAAAAACTGCTGGCCGATTGGGAAATTTCCCGACTGTACATAATTAAAGGGCTTTTTCACCGTGTGTTCGCACTGCAAAAACATTTACTATAGTCAGATTTTTATTCAATAAAATAATTTGACAAGTGAAATTATCACTTTGAAATAATAATTCTGCTCTAAATTGTTCTTCGTATTGATTCCATTCACGTGCAAAAATTCAACATCATTATTTTTATAAAATGACATAGACACTTGTCAAATTACTCTACTGAATAAAAAATCCGGCTGTAGAAAACATATTATAAATTACAATGCGACCTCTGAAAGAATGTCCAAAGATTATAGGAGCTGTCAAATAATGCATTCTCTCAGCTGCCACATTACAACTATACAGCGTGTTTTCATGTAAAATCCCTGGTAATTAAAATGATCTAGTATATCTCTATCTTTTTTTTATTTTATTTTTTTATTTACGACGGGGATACTCTTAGCCTTCATCATACCTGATGTTAGGTATTGATAAGGCTGAAGATGGAAGCGAGCCTCTCCCGGAACCCTCGACCACTGAGGGACTGGCTATCTTATCTTTAACTGCCGGAACACAACAATGCTGAAAACATTGTTGTTATGGCGTCAGACTTAGATAAGATGGTGGTAGCTAGCCAGACGGACATACAACAAGTTCTACCACCAACTAAACCGAATACAATATGTACCCCCGCTGGGAATCAAACCCGGGAGCCCTGGGTCTGATACCGGTGGTTGTTACCATAAGACCACAGAAGCGGTTAAATCTCGATAGGAATAGAGAAAAAAACAAAATATATAACTACATTGTCGCAGAACCTGTTTCATTTGAAAAATTGAAAAGGTGCCGAAACGTCGGAAACTAAAAAAAACCATAAAAAAAAAACAAAAATATAGTATAGGGGCCGGCAAACATCTTGACCAACGCGCAGCGTGACCGAAGATGCGCAGTGACTGCTTTTTATAGTTACTGCGCATCTTTTGTTTCGCCAAATCGCCTCGGTAAATATAGTGCACTAAAAATTCGCAAAAGTTGTTTAACTTCAAATATTATTTTCCTTAATTACTTTTCCAGACCAAATAATCCAATACAGTGGTGATCCTTTGAAAGACTTCGCGGGCATTCGTTTCCTGGACCGATTCGTGTTCAAGAACCCTAAGAGACGAGCCACTGATGACGATGACGGCGTCAAGAGAGTCAAAGGTTCACATCCTAAGTTCGCCGTCAGGAAGAACTATGTTGCTAAAGGTAAGTTTGAATAAAAAAAACTTAAAACAATAAAATACTTTACAAAAACAATTATTACAATTATATATTTATTTCTCCTGTCATCAAAATGTAACACTTTTTTAAAAGCTTGTTTTTTTTTTCTTTTAAGTTAATTTTTTACTTTTTAGTATTTATTATGCAGGATAAGACCCTGGTTACCATATAAGATTAAAGTACTCGTCAATACTTATCAAACGAACCCAAATTCAATGGGGCCTTTGTTGCCAAGTTCCTATGGCTACCTTCCAGCATCACATCAGCTCCGTGTCATCATAATTTTGCATTATCACGCGTATGCATATGCATGCAAAATTTCAGCTTAATCAGATACCGGGAAGTGGGCCAATCTTGCGTGGCATCATATTAGACCCAAAAGTCAGGGGCGTGCATATCATATAGGCAATTAGGCAGTGCCTACCTCATTAAAAACCTAAATAACATGCCACTAATTTAATAATATAAAGTTAATTTAGTTCAATATGGTTCAGATATTCTATAACAAAATGTCTATTCAGCACCTCACCCAATATGTAAAACAGCGCCATCTAACGAATAGCTTGCTCAACGTCGTAATTTTTCCTAACGCTAAATACTTACAGTAGGCAGGCTCCGGATTGCCTATTCGAAGCAAGAGCGTTTCATACAACATAAATTATAAAAAGTCAAGGTCAAGGTAATACGACCGCGTATAATGTTTACCGAAAATGTGAACGTCGTCGTCCTAAGACATGACGTTCTCAATTGAAATGGGTTCGGTAAGCACGCTTACTCGGCCGAATGAACTGTTGCGAGATAAACCGACGACCCCCGACCCCATATCTCTCACTCACTCCGTGCTGGCTCCCATAGCTCGCTCTGCAAGTTTAGTTGAACGAGTTTCAACATTATTGCGCTGCCATAAGAGTGTTTGTTGACATTTTCAATTTAACCACACTTTTTAATACGAGATAGAAAAGTTTTGCAACAAGAGTGCTGCCGTGCCGGCCATGTTTTTGTTTTTAGTGTGTTTGTTGACATTACGCTCGCACGAGTTAATTCGATAATTACATTAATATTTACTTGTTTTGTTAATTTCCTTCCGTGTTTAGTATTAGTGCTATGAAAAAAGGAGTTGGTGTGTGTGTTTGTGTATAAAATAAGTATTATGCAATTAAAGTTTAATTGAAAAATTAGAGTGTGCCGATTGTGCTGAGGATTGGATTTGTTTACAGAAATTACGTACGTAACCTTTCGAACAGTTGTTATTTTGCTCGTATATTAAACCTGGTATTCGTGAGTGATGTGAGTGAAGTGACATAAAACAAAATTAACAACGGGCCAAGCCACTACAGCTATCGCTCAAATGACATTGTTTAAGTGACTTTTTAAGAGTCATGTTTATTATCCATACATTTTTGAGATATCTGTGGTGGTGAAAAATTCGTTCGACCGCCAGGTGCCTATGAAAATTATCCATTTATACCTAGGAAGCATGTTCACATAACATTATTTACAGCCTCAAGAATACGGCAAAAAAAGTGGTAAGCGAATTTATATCATTACTAGCGGCTGCCCGCTGTTCCACCCGTTCCCGCGGGAATATCGGGATAAAAAGTATCCTATGCTTTAATTCAGGCTATCTACTATTTTTGTGCCAAGTTTCATCCAAATCCATTCAGTTGTTTTAGCGTGAAACAGTAACAAACAAACTGACGTACTTTCGCATTTATATTATTAGTAAGCTAACCTCTTATTTTCAAAATGATAATCGCAACTACGACTAGTTAAAATCTATAGTGCCTACCTCGCTGGAAAACCAATGCACGCCCCTGCCAAAAGTGTATAAATATACCTCTGCTACCTATATACACTGTATGCTATTAGAAGCATAAAACAATAGTAAGTTTATTTTTTAAATGCTAAAATTATTTTTTGATGAAACGGAAGTAACTGAATGAAACCGACACCATTTTGATTTAAAACACATTAAAAATTAAAATGATAAATGACGTGGCATTGACACTATTGACAGCCAAAAGTGATCAACTGTCACTGTTACTGTCAGTCAACAGCCAAAAGCCTTTTGTTTCGTAGGACTACTTCCGTTTCGGCTTTTCTTTAAAATAAAATCAAACAAATAACTTCCAAAATACAGTGCGACAGAAAAGAGTAGAAAAAATTGAGGGCGGCACTAGTCTTGCACTAGATACACTGTTAATACTACGAAAACAACTTTGATACTTGACATATTTATATTCATTATTTGATCTATTTTTGTAAAACCAACAAATCATTAGAACCTTGTAACCTACCCATTTCCCACTGAGCGTTTACCTGTTACCGCGCTAGCATATTTTATGCAGCTTAGCCTTAGAGTCGATTTATGTAAGCTAAGAAAAATACAAAGGAAGTATTTGATAGATGACTAATATAAGGTATAAAATATATAGAAAATAAAAGGTATAAAATCCTACACAATCATTTAAAATTTTAATCGGAAATCTACTTGCCTGCAACTAAGCCATTCTACAGGCCTACCGCCATCTTTAAGAAACCGTCATGTCGTAAGAACGTTTTGTTTTCCTTTTGTTTCAATACTGTTTAAATTACAAGCTTGACTTTATTTGACACAAGACGTCGTAGTAGGTTTGATTGATAAAAATCTTGTTTGAGTGAATGATTGAGCGATGACGCCACAAAACTTCCGTCAAAAGACAAGCTTGTTTTAAGAGGTTCGCGGTACGATATGACATATAACAACATTGCGCCGATGCAAACTGATATTAAACAATATTGCGTTAAGAGATGGCGGTAGGCCCCCTAGTCAATTGAGATTTTCAACGTAATAAATGGTAAATATAAAAGAAATAAATAATTATCTCTTTTGCTAGCAGATCGAACTGTCACAAATAGATTGAATAAAACACTTTGGTACAAAGTTACATACTTTGTTTAAACATATTATGGATTCAAAATCCAAATACTTAAGTTGGTACTTCACACCTTCCATGCATTCTTGCGAGCGTTGTTGAGATATTCTTATTCAAAATCAAACTATACAGGGTGTAAGGGGCGTCGTCGCGAAAACTGAAACCACAGACTCAGACCATTATTCTGAGCAACTTTCTTAAAGAAACATATATCGGAAATTAAAAAAATTTTTCGACTCCATACAAAATGATCAACTGAGCGATCACTTTTGTATGGGGAGTCGAAAAAAATTTTTCATTTACAATATATGGTTAAAAGTTGCTCAGAATAATGGTCTGAGTCTGTGGTTTCAGTTTTCGCGACGACGCCCCTTACACCCTGTATATATTGAATTATAAGTTTTAACTTAAAATGCTCAAAATACTTCAGTCGCGCTATAAAATTACGTTTTTTTTTTGTTTGTCACGATTTTCACTTTCACTCGCGTGGTTCCCTTACCGGTGAGAATATCGGGATATAAAGTATACAATCTTTTAATCCAGGCTATCTTCTTTCTGTGTGACAAATTTCATCTAAATCAGTTCAGCTTTTCCTAACTACATATTATGTAATACTTCGTTGTTCCTGATATTCGCATCGTGATACGTTAGAATACTAAGGGCCGGTTTCACCACCTACTTATAACTCCTGGATAGCCTATTTGGCAGATAATTTGACATATTTTCTATAACCGCCGCTTTTTTAACCGCCTCTGTGGTTTAGTGGTACAACCACCGGTATCAGACCCAGGGGTCCCGGGTTCGATTTCCAGCGGGGGTACATATTGTATTCGGTTTGGTAGGTGGTAGGACTTGTTGGTTGATGGACCACCATCTTATCCAAGTCTGACGCCATAACAACAATGTTTTCAGCATTGTTGTGTTCCGGCAGTTAAAGATAAGATAGCCAGTTCCTCAGTGATTGGGGATTCCGGGAGAGGCTCGCTTCCATCTTCAGCCTTATCAATACTTAACATCAGATATGATGAAGGCTAAGAGTCTTCCCGTACGTCAAAGTATCTGTCAATTAAGCTATCCAGAACGTATTATCGTGAAACCGGACTAAGGGCCTGCTTCACCACCGATATATACCTAAGTTCTAGATAGCTTATCTGCCAGTTCAGCTATCCAGAACTTATCTGTCAAGCGTGAAGTGAAACTGACCCTAAGGCCCGTGTTACAGAACGGTACTCGAGTAGTGTTCTGTACTTGAGAGCAGTTAGAAAGGAACGTCGCTACATGCCATGTATACGCACCTCCCTTGCTAACTGTACTAAGTATGAAATTACTGCTTGAGTCACGTTCTGTAATACGGGCCTTAGTCTGGAATTCATTCATTTATTATTATCATTTCCAAATACATGGCTAAACATCTTCAGCCTTATCACAAAAAAAATTAAAACACTGTTTAATTTAGATAGTGTTTAAATGTGATGCTGTTTTAAATAATATTGTCCAAAAAAACATTTTATAAAAAAAAATTCAAACCGACTTCAAAAAGAAAAAAATAAAACTTTTGGAGTCGGTGCCAGCTAGGGCATTCTACATTGCACTTCTATTTACTATATATTTTTTGGCCTTAGCTAGCTAGCACCGACTCCAAAATTTTTATTTTTTACTTTTTGAAGTCGGTTTGAATTTTTTTTTATAAAATGTTTTTATTTCAGATTTTTGAGTTACATCATGTGCCATTTTCTTTCAGATAAAAAAAGAATTATAAAAATCTGTTAACAACTGGCGAAGATACGGTAGTATACATAAAAAAAAAAAAAAAAATACAGTCGACTTGAGAACCTCCTCCTTTTTTTTAAGTCGGTTAAAAAGTGACAACATCACATTTAAACACTGTCTAACTTAGACACACGAAAAACACTGTTTTGTAATAAGACCAATGTTTTGGCCCGCACTGTTCATTGAAATAAAACAACTTTTACGGATATCAAACGCGCTGTATTTCACGAACTAAGTTGTAATTGTCACTATTTTTAGGTTTTTTAGGGGTTTTTTTTATTTTCCCGACGTTTCGGCACCTTTTCAGCTGCCGTGGTCACGGGATGATTGTTTTATGACATGGCTAAACATTTTTTTTGTTAAAATTAACAGGTTTGAAGAGTATACCTGTCAATTCATCCACGTATCTCAATGAAGACGCCAAGAAAATTCCGGTCGATGAGAAATTCTTATACGAGTAAGTATAGTGTCTTAATCTGAAGTTAGCAGTAAAGAGATAGATAACCAGTTCCTCAGTGGTTGAGGATTCCGGGAGAGGCGCGACTAGAGTTGTAAAATGTCGGATACTTTCCATACGTGACGGTCATTAACAACAAATGTCGACAGTTACGACATCTATAGACAATTAGACATATTAGACATTTCTATTAGATTCGTTTTTAGATACTAAAACGTACCTTTTTCGCGCTTTCTCGCACACACCAGTGTTGCCAATTAAACGGATTTTCCGTCAAATTTAACGGATTAGGGTCAGGCACAATATAATAATATATATACTAGCGGATCCTCGCGGTTTTACCCGCGTGGTGCCCGTTCCCGTGGGAATATCGGGATAAAATAAATATATAGCCTATGACACTCTTGACAAATGTAGCTTTCTAATGGTCTAAGAATTTTCTAAATCGATCCAGTAGTTCCTGAGATTAGCGCGTTCAAACAAACAAACTCTTCAGCTTTATAATATTATTAGTATAGATTTGCCAAAATTAAACGTTTTCTGACATTTGCAGCCCTTCATGTTACATTTACGTTACGTCACCAAAAGTTTCTTTTGCGTTACATTTCGGATGGACTTTTTAAACCTTATTTTTTTAAATTTCAATCGAAAACTTCCGGTGAAACGAGACACTTGTATTGTATCTGTAGTCGTGTCGTGTATAATGTTGGCAATTTGACATTGCCAACTAAACAAATGAAAACTGATGTGATTGTCTCCATCGCACTTGTAGCTTGAATTAGTAAATAGAAAGAGTGAGTAACCAACTGACAGGACGGCAGGCAGTGGACTTTGCAGGAACAATCGATTTCGTTAATCCCTACTAACATAAGAAACCATTTAAATAACGCTGAATGATGATTGGAATCTTTAAAAAAACATTTAAATTGTGTTTATTGTACTGAAAAATACATTTTTATAGAGCGTTACTTTTCCTGGGAAAACGTAACGTAACTAGTCCCCACTGTTGGGGCACTGCCTTCCTTATGGATGGATAAGGAGAATGGGCCATGTCCCACCACGCGGGCCCATTGCGGATTGGTGGGTAACGACTGCAAATGCAGCCGGGACCAACGGCTTAACGTGCCTTCCGCAGCACGGAGGAGCTCTTAGTAAATTTTTGATCACCCTTCCTGTGACTGACCATTGCGAAAGTTGCTTAACCTCAACAATCGCAGACCAAAGAGCGCATGAAAGATGAACGCATGAAAAGTTTAAATCAGACTGTTCTTTCTGTATTGCATGCCGTGGCAACCTTTAATTATGGTGACACTGTACCTAGATTAAGTTACAACTGTATCTCTGATCATGTGTGTGGTGTACATCTTGTTGGTTGTCCTTAAATAAATGAAAACAAAAAAAAACGACTGCGCTACGGACTTTACTTTATTTCATACAGAGACTCATACTCGAAATTGAAAAGTGACCTTAGCACATCAGTAAAGTCACTTTACATCACAAATAAACATTAACGGCCGAAATTAATAACCTATCTGTAGATATGGATAGGGCTATCCGAGATAGTTGCCTAGGATTTTGGCTTCGTTGCCTAGCAACCGTCGTTATTTTTTTATTTTATTTATTTATTTATTTATTCTCAGGACTTACAGTTTTACCCAAGACGTCCTGGAGAATAGTAATAATATACAATAATTCAGTACAATAATATTAACATTCAATAATAAAAATATTTAAAAAAAAAACATTAAAAAAAATCAGTTCAAACGTTATATACTTGGACGAATTAACCACTGGACACGAAACCCGAGAAGAATGTATGAAATCACGTTCAACCAATTCTTGAGGGGGTGAGGGGCGATTACTAATGTCAAATAATGACAGTAGTGCTTGAAGTAATCGATAATTTTTATATCGATAAGTAAGGAGTGAATGAATGAACCTATTGAGTTTAATAAAATCATGTGTGTTTTAAAGAAATTAGTAAGTTAATTGTTTATTTCGTGGAAAAATAAAAAGCACGATAAGTAAGGAGTGAATGAATGAACCTATTGAGTTAAATAAATCATGTGTGCTTTGAAGAAATTAGTAATTTAATTGTTTATTTCGTAGAAAAATAAAAAAGCACCTAACAATAAGAAAATCTCATTTTAAAAAATCCCTCAAATTCATAAAAACTATAAAATATGGTTCCCAAAGCGTTTGTGTTTGGGGTTTTTTTTTTGTGAAAAATGGGTAGATACATGCAACCTGATACTAAGTACTGAAAAGGTTTAAGATGGAAGCGCGTCTCTCCCGGAATCCTCAATCACTGAGGAACTGGCTATCTTACCTCTAACTGCCGGAACGGACTTAGATAAGATGGTAGTCGCTAGCCAGGTGGATTTACAAATTACTTACTAACACTTTTTAAGTCAGTAAAAAACATTAATATTTGGCTTTGGCGCGCACTGTTCATTGAAATAAAACAACTTTTACGGATATCAAACGCGCTATATTTCCACGAACTAAGTTGTAATTGTCCGTATTTTTAGGTTTTTTTAGGGGTTTTTTGATTTCGATCCCGTGACCACGGCAGATGTAAAGGTGCCGAAACGTCGGGAAAATCAAAAACCCCTAAAAAACCTAAAAATACGGACAATTACATCTTAGTTCGTGGAAATATAGCGCGTTTGATATCCGTAAAAGTTGTTTTATTTCAATTAATATTTGGTTTATATAATAATATAATTCATTATTTACATTAACTTCTTCTTCAATCACTCGAGCTTTTTTATATAGTTTATTATTTATATATTTATATTTATTATTAGTTCATTACAGAACTTTTGTATAGGACATACACAATAGCAACCCCTCCATAAGTGTTTAATTTTATAATTTTATAATCGATTGCAATTCCTTTCAAAGGTCAAATAGTTGTGGCGCGATGCTCGTATAATATGTACCTTTTAAATGAAAAATTTAAAGGGATTGTGATAGATTTAAAATTAGTCAATTAGCCCCCTGTGTGCTTCTCGAGCTGTGATATCTCGTATTCGACATTTTTTTGGAGCCAAAAATCTAAGTATACTAAAACTTACTGAAAATAACCATCGACATTATAGGATTGTCAAAGATCGTTGAGACTAAAACATTTTAATTTCAACTCTAGTATCCATTTACATTTAAGAAATATGCATATTTGTAAGAAAAAATATAAACTTGTTTTCACTTTATAAAAGATCTTAAAATTTACGCCACCGTACAAAATTAGCACAATCTAAACCTAAATTAGAAATAGCGTTTGGATAGCGTATGGTCTAGCATACGCTATGACAGTTTTAAACAACAAACTCCCAGAAGTTATCAATAAAACATCGCATATAAATTACCTATATTTAAGAAAAAGCCAAGACAGTATCTTTCTAGCAACTACTAGCTGAAATACTAATTGCAAGAATATTTCAACCAGTAGTTTATTGTAGTTTTAAGATAATTTTACTTGAATAATAATGAAACGATATTAAAATTAAAATAATAAAAAAATAGTATAATATAGCTTACGTACATACATTATATAATATAAATATAATTAATTTTATTCTTGCTGTGACCTAACAAGGTCTATGTTAGAAACAAATAATAAATGTAACCACCAGTTAAGATAAATTTTAACAAGAAGAATATTGGAACAAATGAACTCGGTCACAAGCTTAGTGAAGATGGGACTTGAACCCACGACCTTTGGGAATCCGGCCCACTGCTCTAACCAATGAGCTACCGAGACTTGCGGACCACTGTCGAAATTCTGTAAGAATATCCTACCTTGCATTCGAAAGAGAAAAAAAACAAATGTTTAACGATCAATTATGATGCAACAGCTAATAATTTATGATTTTTGAATTTTTGCGTTGTCAATGCTATTTTTATACTTATGATAAATTTTAAATGTTAATGTACAACACACTATGATAATGTACAACATAAGTCTAATACTAAAAAACAATACCGTGACTGATTGATAGGCAATGCACAGCACAAACGGCTAAACCAATTAAACTGAAATTTTGCATACAGGTTCTTTTAACGATATTGGCGAGTACTAAGGATTTTTGATATTACCACGGGAACGGGAACAATGCGGGTGAAATAAGTAACTTTTTTTTTAAGTTTGAAGCTATATTTAAAATATAACCAGCTCAAAGTTAGTAGGGTCGTTTAATTACGGAGTTCCTATAGCTATCTTCTGGCTCCATCATCAGACCTTAGATGTTATCTAAGACCTGAGTCCTCGTCCATGTTATCTCCCTGCGTACCGCTTCCACCCAATTTCTTCTTGTTAGGGGTTCAACTATAAATCTGAAATTAATTTGAATAGTTCGTACATTAAAATTGGATTCGTTCGTTCATTTACAGACATCGATATGTTTATCGATATGTTCAAGCCCTATACGACATAAAAATGACAATTGATTGAATGAGTGATACGTATAACCCAACCAAATTACTTATGCAATATCTTTGAAGAATTTACATGTACAATGATTACTTTTTGAAATGACGTATTACATTTTGTTTACATACCAAATTATATTTATTTTACGAAAAATTGCTACTCTAATAGATTGAAATTGTACTTACGCGTGAAAAGAAAAAATTTTTGATTGTCCGGTATGATTTTTACAAAGTAACACAGCGCATTTACCCATTTTTGAGATAATGTTCCACTTCGAGATCTCGCGTCATACTGACAACGCCATATTGCTTACTGTGTCTAAAAGGCAGGGTAAGTGACAGAGGGGTAAAGGCGAACGCGGTCCTCGTTACGCGTCCAGTGGTTAATTCGTCCAAGGTTATATAACTAATAATAAAAAATTATTAAAATCCAATTTCATACAATCACACCAATTTTCTAGCCCATGTTATATAATAATAATAATAATCGTACAATGTAAATCATATTAAAATAAATTAATTCAAATCAAATCATATTATAGGACAAAAACAATAGCACCATCTTTGAAAACTGATAAGGCTTGTCTGCAAAGATATCAGCTTGTGGTACTTGTCTTAGGAACCTATTGATCAGAGTCACGGCCCGTATTGTAGGACAATTCTGTGTCTGGCGTTGATAGAATGAATTTTGGTCATATTAACAAAAATATCCTAGGCAACTATCTCAGATAGCCCAATCCATATCTACAAATAGGTTATTAATTTAGGGTGTAAATAAATAAATACATATATTGTAGAAAAAAATGAAAATACCATTGGTAACAATTTTAATAATATTGTTCTATACCCAGTTTCCTCCAGAAGCGTCGCGAAGTGAAAGGTTCTGATGACGAAGACAGCGACGCGGATTCCGTCACCAGCGAAGATTTCGAGAAATATCTTGATACTGTCACTGGGTCGAGAGATACAGGTATATTTAACTTTATAACTTTTTAATTTTGAATTTTATAATGCTATTTTTGTGATAAATATTAAACAAGAAAATATACTAGATAAAAGCAACTAGTCTCATGTCGCCCTGACGGGATTTCCAAGGCATTGGGCCGGATTCCCAAGGATGTTACACCGCATCTGTGCTCTAGTGGTACAACCACCGGTATCAGACCCAGGGGTCCCGGGATTCCCAGTGGGGGTACACATTGTATTCGGTTTGGTTGGTGGTAGGACTTGTAGGCAGTCCGCCTGGCTAGCTACCACCATCTTATATAGTCTGCCGCCATAACAACAACGTTTTCAGCATTGTTGTCTTCCGGCAGTTAAAGATAAGATAGCCAGTTCCTCAGTGATTGGGGATTCCGGGAGAGGCTCGCTTCCATCTTCAGCCTTATCAATACTTAACATCAGGTATGATAAAGGATGCGGGTACGGATCCCGTCAGGGCGACATGAGACTAGTTGCTTTTTTCTAGTATATTTTCTTGTTTAATCAGTATCATGATTATCGATCTAGAGATTCAAAAATGTAACTGCAAAGCTAGAAAAGCCGTGCTAAATCAATCGCCATAGAGGCAAAGATGAGCGCTACGTCATGCTCTTGACTGTACAATCGGGGAACTTTTTGGTTGACCAGCCCCCTAATTGTCTTATTTCAAAATCTATCACAATCCCTTTCGAAGGTATTGTACTCAATACTTTATTGCATTATATAGGTGTACAATAGATGTTACTTAAAATAGGTATCACTATACCCTGATGGCCACAACAATATTCCATTAGGAGAAGGAACATTTGTGATTTATGGAATTCTGTAACTTATAGTCGCAATCCCTTTCGGTACGAATGATGTTTTAAATGACACTTCTCCATATCGAGTGTCACTTTGCTTAGACAGTCCAATTTAGTTCATTCAATACCTTTCAAAACGCGTCCCGATCACAATCCCTATCAAATGTCAAATGGTGACGGTTTGAAGTATGTAAATATCTTTCAAATGACGAATTGAAAGGGATTGCGACAGATTTCAAAATTAGACAATTAGCTCGGAGTTCAGTTTTTTTGGGAAACTTTTTTCGGAAAGTACTAAGCTTAAAGAAATCATTTGGTATTCAAATGACATACCTATTAATGTTCTGTTAGTTGTGATATAGACAGTTTTGTCATCACACGACTGTACGCGTTTCTTTTTTATTGTTATTTTGTTTGAATTCTTTCTTTTTTGTTTAATTTGTACTTTTTTTTTCTCATACTTCTATGTAATATGTTTGTGTTAATGTGTACCTTTGTGTGATGTCAAAATAAATATTTTTCTATTTCTATATAAACGTTTTCTATATACCTATTACTTTTTTAAATAAAGCTCCTTAAACAATCTCTACTGGTCAACCGGGAAGTTCCCCGAGTGTACTAGTGCCCGCTCGAGGTTTCACCCGGGTGGTTCTCGTTCCCGTAAAAATATCGGGATGAATTGTAGTCTACGTATTATTGTCCTCTTTCTTTTTTAAAGAAGAAAAGATTATGATCTGGGACCAGTAGGCTTATTACGAGTTTGGCAAACTTGACGTTACAGTAAACGTTAACGTAAAATGTAGCTCTGTCTCTTTCATATTTAGTGACTGTTTTACCGACATGAGCAGTGTATCCGATAGTCTACGCTAACGAATCCTGTAAATGTCATGTTAAGCAAACTCGTAATAGGGGTACTGAGCCGTTAGTACGAGTTGACAGTTACTGTCAACGTTTTCGATAACTATCGAATCCTCTACTCATGTCGGTAAAGCAGTCTATGGATATGAAAGAAACAAAGCGATAGTTTTCGAAAACGATTTTAGTTTGCCAAACTCGTAGTAAGGGTACAGGACCAAATCAGGGTGTATGATGTTTTTTATTATTGCATTTTTCAATGCTATTTTTGAGAAGCCTCGGAAGCTCAAGCCTCGGAAGCTCAGTGGCTAGAGCAGTGGACCGGATTCCCAAAGGTCGTGGGTTCGATTCCCATCTGGGAATTCACTTGTGGCCGAGTTGATTTTTGCAATATTTTTCTACTTAAAATTTATCTTAACTAACCAGGGTGGTACGCTGTTTCTTGATCACACATTGCCAAATAGCCAAAATCAACTGATTTCTTCATTTCATGGTTCTGAAACCCGATGTAAACTGTAGGTACTTGATTGTAATTTTTGCCATGGACCTCTTCTTATGTTTAACCTTAAACATTATGTTTTGTGTATTATATTGTTTTAGCTGATTCTGATGAAGAACTGGATTACCTCGCCGATATGGAAGCGACTAAGCAAAATCAAAGCAGTAAGAAGAAGAAAGGTGAAGATGATGACCAACTGGATCAGCTGGACGATGACGATGAGGGTGATGAAGATGAAGATATTGACGATGTTGGCAGTGATGATGCTGGTAAGGATAGTTTTTTTTAGAAACAATGGGCATAGCATAGCATAGCCTTTATCGTGTTAAGTATGTAATGGTAAAGCCGTGAGTTGAAGCGTGCCTCTCTTGGAATCCTCAACTACTAAGGAACTGGCTATCTTATCTCTAACTGCCGGAATACTAGAACAGAAAAGACCAAGATCTCTATAGGAGTGCCTATAATATTTGAAGAGTTCCCTGGATTTCTTCAGGATTCCATCATCAGATCCTGTCATGATGACAATGCAATGGGAGATGGGAAGTATACCCTTTCGAACAATAAATAATTACTCAAATCGGTGAAGCCGTCTTCGAATAATCGAGTAACATACATAAAAAAGATTCCGTCAAATTGAGAACCTCCTTCTTTTTTTGAAGTCGGTTAAAATTTTTATAAAATATAATATATAAATAATGCCTAAATTGTGTTCTATAATATATCGTTGACCTGGGCCTGTAGACAAAGTAACATCGTTATGTAGCGAAACGATAATTCGATTCGTTATCTATATATATAATACGGCAGTGAAGCCGCTTCTCCTCCTAAACTAAAAGTCGCACAATCAAGTGCAATACACTGTTAGAAAGGTATTTGTCTGAAGTGGTCGGATAAGTCGAGAAATTTAGCAAAAACTCAAATCTAGAGCGATTTAAACCGGATTTAATGTATTTTTAAATTGAATATAAAAAATGTGTTGAGTATAAAAACATTATGCGCACACGGGTTGCTCGTTGTCTATATGCGCCAATTACCTTGCGGTAAGACCACGTGATTTAGCGCGGCCTATGCCAATCCGCCAATCCCATACATTTAATTCTTTTCGAACTTCGTTATCGTTTTTGAATTGTTACTTTGGCTCCCTAGCCAGGGCCCCTGCCCTGAGCAGCGAGCGATCGATCGGCATTAGATAAATTAACACCTTTTATTAGTTTTCTAATATACCCAGTCCAGTCCAGTGATCAAAAGTTTTTATTTTATAGGGTCCACAATTTATATAAAGCATCTTATTATTTAGCAGGTAGTGATGGAGAATTGAACATTTCTGGTGATGAAGATGAACCAGCCCTCTCTGGTGATGAAGAAGGTAGCTCTAATAATTTCCTTTTTATTTACTTCAGTGGTAAAATAAAACAACTTTTACGGATATCAAACGCATGACCATCGGGAGTCATCCCGTGACCACGGCAGCTGTAAAGGTGCCGAAACGTCGGGAAAATCAAAAAACCCCTAAAAAACCTAAAAATACGGACAATTACAACTTAGTTCGTGAAAATATAGCGCGTTTGATATCCGTAAAAGTTGTTTTATTTCAATGAACAGTGCGCGCCAAAACATATGATGTACGTATACTTCAGTGGTTTCCGTGATTGATAAATTGATAATACAAAATTATTTCAAACTAAATACTATCTGTGTGCATCACCCAAATCTGTTTAGCCGTTTTAGCATAATTGAGTAGTAGTACAGCTAGACATACAAAATTTATGATTTTAGTATTTTTTTTATATTCTTATGAAAAACGATTGAAAATATTGATTTTATCCACAGAACTCCTTTTACAAGGCAGTGACGATGAAGACGAGAATATTGAAGTTCCCGACAAGAAAAAGAAAAAAGGAAGTTTAGGTTTCAAACTGAAAGGTTGGTTACTATAAACGAATTTAGTTCTTATGAGTTGTTAAAGTCTTTTAACAAATTTCATATTTTTCTCACTGTAATTAGATTTTTTGCATCATTGACGTTTAGTAAAAACTTTGTAGGTATATAATTATTAAAACCATAACGTTAAAAATATCTTACAAGTGTCAAAAATCCTTTTGGTATCCCTTGCCCCTTAAGGTGGTACGACTTCCATACAAACAAACATTGCACATTAATTGGTTCATCATACATTAATAATTCATAAATACATGTGCAACTCACTCGTTTCAGTTATTTGTTTGCGCGAAATTATAAAAAAAAGAACTTTCATACATGAGCTATATAAATGCGATTGGTCACACACACATACGTAGAATTATTGAAATTATAAGATATTAGTGTTGTGTTTTATGTATGAATTTTAAAATTATTTCGCGCAAACAACTAACTGAAACGAGTTAGTTGCGCATGTATTTATAAATTATAAAGGTATGATGAACTAATAATTGTGTAATGTTTGTTTGTATAGAAGTCGTACCACCTTAAATAATAAAGTCCTAGTGGTCCTCATCTTTGATTTATTATCTACTTTAAAATTCTTGTGTAAGAAAAACAATTAATTACATATAAATATGCAAGATACGCGCGAAAAAACAGAACTCTTTCCTTGCAGTCGGGTAAAAATTAGTCTAGAAAGGCAACTACTATTTTTCTACAATAAATTAACTATTTCTCATTTTCTTCTGCAGGTAAAGACGACCTCGGGTCTTTGTTTGCTTCAGCCGAAGAATTCTCAACTCTATTAGAAGAAACGGCGTCTAACAAAAAACAAGGATCGAGTCAAGCTGTCTCAAATTCAGACAACTCTAGCAAAAAACAAATGGCGTGGGAGGAGAAACGAGACAGATGGATACAGGGGTACAATAAGAAAATACACGGAAATAAGAAAAGTGGCAAGAAGTTTAATAAAAAACAAAATGGCGGCTTCAACAAAATGGCGGACAACAAAAAAGGCGGCACAAGAAAAGGCGGGAAGGTCGATGCGATGGGCGGGAAGAAGAAAAAGTTTAAATAAATATGTGTATTTTATCTGTTAATAATTATTCTGAATAAAATTCATGTAATGCGAAATTGTGTTTTATGTTGTATTTTCTATTAAGTATTAGAATGAATGATGATCGATTGCACCTTGATATTCACAGCATTCACCTATTAGTGACCTAGGTCAGTGTCACTTCATGATATTATATTAGGACTGAAATACCTAGTACATGAATAAAAAACAGACAAATACTACAAAGATGAACTAAATCAAAACCTAAAGTACATACTACATAACTATTAAGTATTTTACATATTCGAGAACAAAATTCAATGAAACGAAACGCGACGCTAATATACTTTCCTGCTTCCATGACGAAACTTGTTTGTAGATATTAACAGCGTACGTCAAGGGCGTGCACGCGAATATAGTCCTTATGCCCCAACATTCTTACTTGATTATCGCTAAGTAGCGACCAAATTGATAGCATTAGGCTAACGTAAGTTCTGTGGTCCAAACTCGGGCGGTTCCTACAAGGAATTTGCTGATAAAGCTGTATAATTTTGTCGTTCGCGCGCATTCTACAGAAACTGACCGGAGCTTGTTTGTTGACACGGCAGCCCATTGTAGCAGTGTGCAACTACGCGCCATCACGCGGTATCTTGTTATTCTGTCGCTTAAATTTAATCAACTCCACTAAAAATACATTGAAAACCTACACAGTGCGACCTTATTTGTGTACGAAGTGAATATAGCTAGAACAAAAAACTATATTCTGTGACAGTGAATGAAAAAAGTGGACGAAATCTGTGTGCATGTGATGATACATGCTATTTATAGCCACAACTACATAGCGACTATGCCGCTTTGGACTGGAACGAGGAGCATAAGTATCAAATAAACATTTTAACAAATTATTGTGTCGGAAAAACGTTGTGTTGCTTTAATATTTACAATTTTTTTATCAAAGGAAAACGAAACCGCGAAACAAGTTTGACAGCTCACGGATACACACAGACACAACGCAATACCGCAATGCGCATGTGTGCGTCGAAGTGATGTGAACTTCTTGCGCTTATCGATTAGCAAGATAATTTCAAGGACATGAATCGGGAGTCTCAATGCTTGTTACTTAAATAATAAATAAATACCAATAATTTGCTATTATTATTTCTAATAAGCCTTACCGAATGCTAAATCGCGAACATGGAGTCGCCTGTCACTGAAAGTAAAAGTACTGAGCGCATGTCAATTAGGACATCAACAAGTTCCAATCAGCTGTACATTGCTGATAATTTAGATCTGCCCGAAGACACATTCCGCATCAGTCTCGATAGTATTTCTGTAATAGGTGAAAATGTCACGATTGAGGAAAGGCTCAGTTCTATAGATGTGAATAATACCAGCTTTGATATTGATATCAGTGCAAATACACCGGCACAAACGCCCGTCGAACGCGAACAGTCACCACCTTTGGCTGAAACTCCGAAACTTGTCGAAGAATCACCTAAAGTTATTCGACCACCGAATTTACTTAAACTATCGCTTACTAAAAAGAACGATGTCTTTGTTAAGCCTTCCCCCGTTGAAATTATGTCGCCCGCCAGAATGTTGCAATTCGAAGTAGACACAGCGACCAGTAGTACCCCCACCATGAAGCGTGCAGTAATAGATTTTGAGTTTTTCAATAAAAACAACTTTGAGGAATATTTCAAAGATGAACAAGTTCAAATCGAAGAGAAAACAGATGAAATTACTGATGATAACATTTATGACACTACTCCAGTTATTGTAGAAGCCAATACTGTTCGACATGAAATAGGATACGGTAAGTGCTTTAATTAATTAAATTATCTGTTCGTCACTCTGTTCCCTATTCACATACGTTTTATTGCGTAAAATCTTTCACTTGGAAAATGCAAAATATTCCGATCTAACTGACGCATACAACGAAACCACGCTACGACCACGCAGACGAATCGTGGGCGGGTGTTTGTGTTCAATAAAGTTTTTATTTTATTTATTTTATTTTATTTTTACAATTTTTGGAAAACTAACAGATATGTATGTAATACATTTTTAAATATAATATGTACTGACGGCTAATTACAAGTTTTCACAGGTAAACCAATTTCCAAATATTTAACTTATTTACCGTCAGATTTCCAGTTCTACCAGATGCAGAAAGGACAAGCCCTTTCTGGCTGCCATTCCTAAATTTTCCGCTAAGCGTTACTCAATTCAATATACTTCATTGTGCATACAGCAAATAAGTAAGTGATATTTGGTATAGTGGTAGTATTATAGTTCATATATCCCGATTATCTATAAAGCTAGGGTGGTTGGTACCGTCTGTGATAGAGAGGTCATTCTATCGTATCTCGTATCACCCTCAGCTATCTTAGATCTCGGGCTTTCATCAAATCAAATGTGACTGAAAAAATTAAGTTCAGTCATTTAGTTCTAATTCACACACATTGCTTTCTCCTACATTGATATCGTATCGTATACAATTATCTGGTTGTAAAATTTGACCTTCCTTTAGTTGGCACCGGTTCTATTTTGACGCAATGTTTGCCCGGTGACTGGTGTGTTGCCGCACAGAAAATAATGTCAACTAACATGTAGTTTGTTGGAAATTAGTAATATTAGTGACTTTTTTATATGAATAGATAGATGCGATGATAAGAAATGGGAGACAAGGTTTTAGAAATAAAAAAATACATGCAAATTACCACTTACGTGGCAATGAGTATTAATATTGTTAAAAACAATTAATATCATTGAAAGATTGTGTCTGTGAGTCGTGAAGATTATGAAACAGATATATAATAGTAATAAAGGAACTAAATACACCGATAAGTGGAAAAAAACCGTTTTCAAATTGTTTATAATAAATAAAGCAGTACCAACCTATTCTTGAATTAAAATCGAGGAGCGATTCGTAAAAGGAGTCGCCTGCTGCATTAAACTCGTAAATACTACACTCATCATCAGAAAAATAGCCCCATTTAAAATCCCGTTTTCATTCTTAGTTAAACCTTATTTGCAATTAATTTATGAGGGAAATGTTATATTTATATCATTTGAAAAGGAAACGAAAAGAAGTACCCAAACAATGCAATTTTTTTCATTGGAATAGAACAAAAAGGGATATAATTTACAGAACAATAACACTCCTTACCTAATTATACTTTTTGTAGGATAACAACTTTCTAAATACTTTTTTCTCAAACATGCTTGGAAATATGAGCATTATTTTGACAACCTTCTTCGAGATAAATCGATATTGCTGTACTGGCCACATACATGCGAGCAGCGGCCGGTAAAAGTTGTATGAAAATCCATATCTGGCATGTTTATCGGCCAAATAAATTACATAGTAAACTCATATCTGTCGTGTAATTAAAAAATGGAACGATCTTTTACTCCGAAATATGACAACCAAGGAGGTAACTTATCAAAGGTTTTATTTAAATTTCCAACTGTCTTGCAATAGTAAGCTGTTTAAAAAAATAACATCAAATGAACACTTTAACGCGGGGAAAAATATTGTAGTTCGTTGTTCGTCTGATTTTGAAAAGTACCTAGTTTTAATTTCCGCGCATTATTTGAGAAAAGTACTATAAACATTGGCCACAACTAGGCATTGATGGACTTACGTACTTTGCACGTTCGTCCATCAATACCTCTTTTGCTGGCCGCTGCAGTAATGTACTATTTACGGTTAGATAACGAATCACCCCCAATTGAACCGGCATTGACCCTTTAACACTCGCAAATAGTAGTACAATTGCCCAACCATCGACTCTAATATAAGGGACTAAATTGCAATTTTAAAAAAATGTCACATTGTGTTAATAATATGGTTTATTATAATGCAATGCAATGTTGATAATTAAATTTATTTATTGGGCTTTCAAACGAGGCCAATATTGGTACACGCCATATACGCGTTTGTAAAGTGTTAATAACGCTTAACATTTTTTTTTAGATTTGCGATTTTTTTTTACCTTGAGTGTATTATGTCAGTATGCCCTTCAATGATATCGAGTTATGTTCACTTTGATTGATGATTTTATTTGGAGTTTAAACCTATCGCTTTACAAGTCGTTCTTTGAACATTGATACATATAAACACTACGATTAAGTTGTTTGTGTTAAGCTATTGATTTGATTATTATTGCTCTATTCTTATTTAAAATCAAATAAGTAGATAGCAAAGATAAGATAAGTAAGTAGATAAAAACTATATTCCTTCCCTGTTTTTTTTTTCTTTATTCACATTACAACATTAGTATTATAGAAGATTTATATTTGAGGATTTCCCAAATAACAAAAACATTAGTGTTCGATTCGACCATATATTATGGTTACATAATATACTTATACTTATATAATTATACTTCTACTTGACTGAAGTGAGATAGTAACGAGAAAAAAACGCACAATTGCACTTCTATTAACTATATTTTTTTTTGGCCTTAGCTAGCTAACGCCGACTCCGAAAGTTTTATTTTTTACTTTTTGAAGTCGGTTTGATTTTTTTTATAAAATGTTTTAATTTCAGATTTTTTAGTTACATCATGTGCCGTTACTTACACTAAATATCAGCCCATACACAACAATGTCATCTAGGTAAACGACTACTTGCCAAAAGGTGATTGATATTTATACATAAAAAAAAAAAAAAAAAAACGTCGAATTGAGACCTCCTTTTTTTCGTAGTATATAACTATAGCGATTAAAGAGAAAATGAAACTATACGATCCTAAATATTATTGGTATCCACTAATTAAACCAATTTCCAATAGTATAATATGTAACCCTGTTTGAGAATAATCCTGAAAATTCGTATTTTTAAGGGGTCATTTCGAAAAGAAAAAGTGTCGAGGCAAAATCATAAAAGCGTGTTTCAGAAATTATACGAATCTAGATAAATTCGTCCAAGAGATAAAGGTATGAAGAAATATATATTTTACCGCCTCTGTGGCCTAGTACAACCACCGGTATCAGACCCAGGGGTCCCGGGTTCGATTCCCAGCGGGGATAGGTACTATTATATTCGGTTTGGTTGGTGGTAGGACTTGTTGTAAGTCCACCTGGCTAGCTACCATCATCTTATCTAAGTCTGGTGACGCCATAACAACGATGTTTCAGCATCGTTGTGTTCCGGCAGTTAAATATAAGATAGCCAGTTCCTCAGTGATTGGGGATTCCGGCAGAGGCTCGCTTCCATCTTCAGCCATATCAATACAGGTATGATGAAGGCTACCCGTACTTCATAAAAAAAATCTCTAACGCCATTTAGTTTTATACCAAAAAGTACGTACTTTTTCGATAATCGTCTTAATTCGGTAATTCGGCGTCTTTTGCTCACTGGGATCTGCAGTACTGCAGTGCTGTTATAAGACTTATAAGCACACTCAGATACTTTTCCTATGTTTTTTTTTTATCTATAAGACATTCATTTTGGTTAAAGTGTATGTTTATATATCTATTGGCAATTTATTTCGAAGTACCTACGAACTTTCAGTTCACTGGATGCCAAACTCGGTTGTCCACTGACTGAAGCTGTCAGTTACGCCCGAAATTAATAACCTATCTCTAGAGATAGATTCTGAGATAGTTGTCTAGGATATTTTGTTAATATAACCAAAATAACGAGATGGTTGCTAGGTAACGAAATCAGTATCCAAGGCAGCTATCTCAGACAGCATTAGCTACCTATCTCTACCTAGAGATAGGTTATTAATTTCGGTCGTTAAATGAATAGAGAGACTGAAAGCCGTTTTTTATTCTGAAGTTTGATAGGCACCTATCCAAAAGAGTCAAAGTTCATGCAACATTACATGATCCAGAATATAATAGTTGTCTAAATCATCAGTCATTTTAAAAATGGTTTTTAAATGTCTTTCAAGATTTACTAACATATTCCACTTATTCTGTAGTCATTATCGTTACGAAAACTCGGAAGGTCACCATAAGTTCCGTATCTATCTACTCAAGACCATAACCTTCCTTATTCTTGTTTTCGTGATGAAACAGTTAAATTTTTGGTTACTTAATTTGTTAGTTATTCAACCATTTAAAAACTATTCCCTTCAAAACCAGCGAGCTACTTGGAACAAGATGGTTGTTTATCAACAAGCATTATTTATTTCATTTTATGTAGGTACTCGTGGAACATCCCGGTAGGTCATTAGAGGTTTTAAGGGGGCTTTATTTTAAAAAATAATAGATATTATAGAAAACATTTATGTCACATATAATCTATATACTTAATTCAGGTTCGCAAAATTTGTGACGACTCGATAGGGACTTTGGCACGTAGTACGCGGCCGAGTAAGGTATCAAATTAAAGGTACTCGAGTCTATTTGTTCCGAAAACTATAAAATATACAAAATTTTAAACGTGATGATCACAAACTGCAATTAAAGATTTTCGCATAATTTGGAATTTTTCGTGGATCGACGAACCCGAGTATCGGGTTGTAACCGCCCTAGTAGAACATTAATAGGTAATTCATTTGATTAATAAATAATAATAATAATAATTTATACTTTATTGCCCAATTAAAGAACAAGTAACACAGGACAATTTACAAATAGAAAACAAACAACAGGCGGCCTTATTGCTACATTGCAATCTCTTCCAGGCAATCTTGGATGAAAGAAAAAATAAGAGGAACAATAGGGGAATGAGTGCAGAAACAGCCATCAGCGTAGTCTAAAATAGACAACAATATATAGTGATTGGGCTAAAGTAATTTTGGTACTGGTCGGCAAAAAGTTACTTAGGCTTAGGGATTTATACGCGGCGAACACCTTTTTCCTAATTTCCTCAACATGAGGTCCTCAGATCAAATGCTGTTCTAAAACAACACCAAGATTCTTGACAGTTTTAGAGAAAGGGATTATGGTGCCATCTAAAGAAATCGCCGGAAGCTGGTCAAAATCGATCCTCGAAACGAAATAGGGGCTGCCAATGATGATACACTGTGTCTTAGCTGGGTTAACAGTCAGGCCGTAAGACTTGCTTCTGGAGCTTATTTGTGCGAGATCCAGGTTAGTAGTAGCAATTGCACAGGGGAGCTCAGACAACGGCACCTGAGTGTATATCTGATGATAGGAACAGGAAAGACATTGAGTAATTGAATTGATAAAAATAGAAAAAAGAAGTAGAGATAAGACGCCACCCTGAGGAACTCCGGCATTGATATCACACCACACCGAGAGAAAGAATCCCCAGTGCGGATACGTTGCTGTCGCCCTGGCAGGTAACTTTGAAACCGATCAATTGCAGATGGAGAAATGTTCAGAGAACGTAAAACAGCAAAGAGAATATCAAAGTCAACCGAGTTAAACGCATTACTATAATCTAGTAATGTCATTACCGTCAATTGACGACTATCCATCCCAAAGCGTATGTCATCTGTTATCTTCACCAGTGCTGTAGAAGTACTGCTGTGGGCTTTACGAAAGCCAGACTGAAACGGATTAAGTAGGTGGTTACCTGTTTAGATAGTCAGTAAGCTGACGGTTGATTAATAAATTATCTCAGTTACTTTAACATTCAACAAATCCGAACCGGCCACCGGTGTCTAGAGAACAATGTAATATCTATTGTGTGGGAAATTTCCTGACTGTACATAATTAAAATAGGATAGAGCTGGTTTTCATGATCAGGTAGAAGGTCCAAATAAATATGAATATTCATCCTTCTATCATTAAGGAAATGAATACAATTGTTTAGCTACCTACTCCTGCAGAATTATTTGTATCTTTCTATATTTCTTTGAACGGTCACAGCACAGGCGAATACACAAAGTATTTAAGTGATTTCACTAACAATTAAGCTAATTGACCAAGACTATGCCATTTTTAAATCCACCTAATGAGTTGACCCTAACGTTAGTTAGAAAAGCAGGAAATATGCGTGGCATATTAAGATGTTTAAGTATTATAATAAATTATCTATTATTTATCCTCTTGCTGCTCAACTATAATAATAATAAAACAGGAAAATATACTTACTATTGCAGTTTCCAATTTTTCCCGAAATAAACGAAATGCCAAAAAAACTTGTTTGTTACTAACCCATAGTGTTCGGCCACCTCCGAGGTAGAATGGGGAAAGGTATCTTCGGTTTTCAAGGTGTCGTAATCTCTATTAAAGGTTCTGGGTTCGATCCCCGGCCGGCAAAGTAGGAAAGCAGCTAACTTTTCTGTAAACCTCAGTCCACGATGTTTGTGGTTTAAAATACCTTCGTTGCCTCCCATTTCCGTAGCAAAATTCTTTAAATTTATTTTGATCCGAGCCTTGTTTGTGAAGTTTTTTAAAATCGCATTAAGAACGCCAAAATCTTAACGCAATACGATTTTCCTGTTACAACAAAACAAAAAGTAAAACACTTACCTACCTGTTTATTGCACAACAAATTATTCCTCCTTTTGAAATCATTGACTTACTTAATTGAAAAAAAAACGTAAGTATTGTCTGTCACAGCACAGACTACTAAATAGAAGGTACAATCGGGGAACTTCCCGGTTGACCGGTAGAGTTTTTATGGAAAACGTTTTCTTGGAAAGTACTAATGTTAGAGAAATAAATTATTATTCAAATGAAATACCTATTAATGTTCTATTATTTGTCATACAAACGTTTTCTGTATATTTGTAACTATTTTAAATATAGCTCCTTAAAAAAAAAATTACGACTGTACGTATTGTTTAGATTAGAAAGTTTGGTGAAGATAAGATATCGTCGAATCAATGTTCGGAAGAACATTCAATAAATCACCATTGATATATCCTGGATCGATCACATGAAATATATGGATTAATAGAAAATTACGGATATTTATTTTTATTAAGATGCAATCATCGATATTTTAATCGATAAACTTGGTTTTTACTTTACCCATCCCTTGGTGAAAATCACTATTGCAAATTAAAATGGCAATCTTTAATTTAATGTCCTAGTACGAATGAAAATAAAATGTAATGAAACTATCCTAAACTACATTTTTATTTTTGTATTATTATCGATAATAGGCCTGAGAATGCAAAGAAGATAATACCGAAATGAAGTATGAATCCCTATCGTAACTCGGCCACACACACATGCAAAGGGGCAACAAAAGAAAGAGTCGGATATATACAGCCATTTCTTTCGTGAGATGTCGTCTCGCTCTACCATATTGACTAGTGATATATCCATCCCTTTTTGTTTACGTCCGTGAAAATGCGACTTTATAGTATATGCTGAAAATGAAGAAAAATTTTAAGCATGAGATGACTGAAAAATTCTTTAAGCAAATTATATATTATTGTTACTTGAGAGAAATACCTTTTACTGGGTAGGTATATGAGTAGCTCAAGTATAAGATAGATTTTTAAAATATGAAAATACACGATGCCGATGAAATGATTTTACAGATATAAGGTTAGTTTAATGGCATTCGTTATTTTTTAATTTCCGCGATAAATGTTCTTCCAAAACGAAGTATCACTTATTTAAAAAATACCGGCCAAGTGTGATTCGATCTCGCGCTCGAAGGGTCCCGTACCATCTATACTAATCTATACTTGATATTATAAAGCTGAAGAGTTTGTTTGTTTGAACGCGCTAATCTCAGGAACTACTGGACCGATTTAAAAAAAATCTTAGACCATGAGAAAGCTACATTTCTCCCGAGTGACATAGTCTATAATTTTATCCCGATATTCCTACGGGAACAGGCACCACGCGAGTAAAACCGTGAGGATCCGCTAGTTATTTATAAAATATGGCAAAAAAAATGTCTGTTGTATGGGAGCCCACTTAAACATTTATTTTATTATTTTTTAGAAATTCATCATCTGTAAAAATTTCAACTGTTTAACTATCACAGTTCAAGAGATACAGCCTGGTGACAGACGGACAGACTGACGGACGGACGGACAGCGGAGGCTTCGTAATAGGGTCCCGTTTTATCCTTTGCGTACGGAACCCTAAAAAACATACAGATACTTAAGTATTGGATAAGGCTGAAGATAGTAGCGAGCTTCTCCTGGAATCCTCAATTACTAGGAACTGGCTAACTTATCTCTAACTGCCGGAACAATGCTGAAAACATTATTGTTATTGCGTCAGACTTAGATAAGATGGTGGTAGCTAGCCAGGCCAACCTACAACAAGTCCTACCGCCAACCAAACCGAATACAATATGTACCCCCGCTGGGAATTGAACCCGGGACCTCTAGGTGTGATACCGGTGTTAGTACCACTGGTCCACAGAGACGGCGGTGTTGATTGACCATATCTATTATCAACATGGTCTATTCTATTGAAAAAAAATTTAATGAGGAAAGCTTTTAATTTTTTTCCCAACCACCGCACAAAATTGTTTATTATTAAGGTGGGTCTGTTGCTCCAAATAATAACAAAACAAACTAACAAATCGTGTTTACCAAAACATTGCAGTTTCCTGTGACTTAACAAGATGTTCTCAATACTAAAATATAATTGGATCATATGAAAAATACCCACTTCGCAAACGCTGTGATTTTCTGTTCACCATACATAACATGTTTGGTTGTTTTTGCTAACAAAACAGTTAGGCCACGCCAATACTGGGTTAGATGTTTGTTGTTAGATCTTAGAAAACACAAAACCGTGTCACAGCAGACCCAGCCGCCTATTGGGCCCGCGTGGTGGGTCATGGCCCGTTCTCCTTATCCATCCATAGGGAAGACCAGTGCCCCAATGGGGACATTAAAAATGGCTGATGACGATATAATGTACAAAAGTCGTACAAAAATACATCTAAATTAAAAAAGAAATGCGGACAGCGGATTACCTAGATTGGATAAGCAAGTCCATTGTCTCGTCTGTTTTTTTTTCATTTATTATTATAGGTAGGTATGTCAATGTAATGTCGTTTTCTAGAATTTATTTTTATAGAGTCCGTGTTATTTTACCAGCGAAAAGTACACGAGCCACGTAGACAGACAATACTGTATCTTCTTATTTTGTATATACTACCTGGCCTCGTAAATCGTAAATGGTGGGGGAAGCGCCGCTCGCACCTCGCACGGTTTCTATTTTGCGTTTCTTGAATTCAGTTACTTTAACGCGTTGAGTAGGCTGACGTCTCATTCGCGCGTGCATTTTATAATTTATTTAGTAAATGTACATATATTTTCTAGGAAATAGAGTTTTATAGTAGTGATAGTGAATAAGAGGTTACAAATCACCAAACTGTGTCAAGTGGCGTAAGGACTGTACCGTTTGTGTAGTGATTTTTTACACGTACTTGGATTATGTGTGTTAACCCCGTGCAAGAGGACGACGACTTGGCTGTGATTTTTGGTTAAATAGAGCACAATAGATAAATAAATTGAAATTAGATGAACTCAAATTTTTGACATTTCAGTGTGAAAGTAGACAATAGTGAGAATAATCGATCAATTTGAGAAGCAGTTTGGACTGCATTGACACCTTGGCGTGAGAAGCTTTTTCAGTTGGTCGCGTAATAGTGCTCACTAGCGCCATCTGCGAAGAAAGTTCCGTGTGAACTTCGCACGATCTCGAAAACCACTCGCGAAAATGCTTTACGTGTCTGTACTTTCGCTGGCAAAGTTGTAATTTTAGTTGTGGAGACACATAAATCTGGTTTTCGTTGATAGTCTACGCACTGTTCAGCCGCTCGGTTACCCAATAATTATTGGCAAAGTTCCATGGGTGCTGATTGAGCAGTGCTGTGAAGTCTACATGGTTTTGTTGAGGGGCTGAGCCATGGCCACCGCCGAAATGAGCCTGCCTGACAAGAAGCCGGAGCACGAGTCAGGATATTACGAAGGCAGCGACCAGGAGGGCAGTATGGAGTGCGGATGCCCTTCGCCTGTGAGCTCGCGGAATTCCTCGCATTCCACCAAGCTGAAGCGGCGGCACAGCGCTCAGAAACACAAGAAGGTGCCACCAAAGAAGGCTAGAACTGAACCACCCGTGAATGGCCACTGTAGCACTAGTAACAGGAACACAGACCGTAGTGTAGAAATCTTGGAATGCACCAGTTTGCCTACGGTTAAGGATGTTAAGAATGTGGAGGAAGTGCCCCCAGTCCCTGGACCAAGCACTAAACGCAGCAGCTCTGTGGAGCTCATCGGAGGGACCGTGCCTCCTCCGGCTCGTGATTCCGTAGATTGGAATCTGGTAGATGCTAGCAAAATTAGGAAAAGATATAAAGGTAAGCTTATTTATAACCCTCATTATAAAGTGTTAGCATTTTGTTTGGTTTTTTACTTCAATTTATAAATTTTTATTCTTGTGTAATGTATTTGAGTTGGTTGCTGAAGTGTCCATTTATTTTATGATTACAAATTGAATATTTTTACTATTTCTGTTTAGCATCATTTATTAAATTTATTTGATTTAATTGCTTACTTTTGCCCCTTAAGGTAATCAGTTAAAGTTAATGATGGTGACAATCAAAGTGGCTATGACAACAGTCGAGATTTATATTTACTTAAAAGTTTGAGTATCAACAATATTTTCATTAAATAATAGTATTCATCAAAAGTCATTTGTAAAATAATATGATGATGAGAATGCAGTTTTTCAGTTGACTTTACCTCATGTATTATCTACTGACCTACACTTAAGAGTATATTCTATAGAACCAGTCAATGGATAAAAAACTGGACACCGGCCGAGCAGGACTTTTAAACCCACTTCAAAATGATGTGAGATACTACTACAGAATATTTTATCTATATCTCAAAACATTATTTCATTAATGCAATAACAACTATTGGTATTCCTAGTCAATTCTGCTAACAGCATTTCCTTTGACCCTCTCTGCACATGCTCAAGAACAGTAACACATTCAGCGCCAAGGCATGTCCGAGAAGTATTTACAAGTATGCAACCATTTGTATAAAATCTTTTATCTTAAAAATATCTCACATATTTATACCTCAAATACACCGAACGATTTGTCAGGGCCAAGGCTACAAAGTCCCCATACAAAATGTTCTGCACGGTGTATATTCACAGATACACAGGTCTGTGAAGTTGACTACTGCTATATATACACATAGGGTGTGTAACACCATATACATTTATTTTTAAATGAATAATTCTTAATTGAAAAGCATAGTCAGCATTTACAAATACTTATTCCATTCTTTTAATTCATAAAATCCGAACCGGACACTGGTGTTCATACAATAATGGAATATCTTCCGAGACCTGCTGTATTTGACAATGGTAAATAATAAAGGTTAAAATTTGACAATGGTAAATAATAAAGGTTAAAATTTGACAATGGTAAATAATAAAGGTTAAACAAACAATACTTACAGCCAATCTAGACAAATTTTATTTGTGTACTAACTCGGGCCCCTATTACAGCCTAAAAAAAGTCATCAATTCAATACAAACCAAACAATATCGAACTTATTGTGTGTTGTCAATGTTGGTATTGCAAAGCATTACAGAAAACCAGCAGAAATACATTGTTAATTATAATAACCAAACTAGAGAGAGAAATAATATCAGTGCTTCTGGGTTATTCTGACCATCAACGAATGACCCAGAAGTTAATTTTGCTGAGACAGGGCCTATTAGCAGCACACATTTTGTTTTGTTGTATTGTACTATGATGCTTGTTTTTTTTTTTTCTTTCTTAATTTATGTACCTACTTGTCTGATTGTATTTCTGTTTTCGTGTGTGTTGTTAATAAATGGTTTCTATTTCTATTAAATAGTCACATGTCATCTATCAGCGTCTTAACTAATTAATATTATAAATGCGAAAGTGGGTTTGTTTGTCCTTCCTTCATGCCCAAGCTAAGCAACCAAACGAGTTGGTTTTTGGCATAGTTATTTAAAGGACGGAGAGTAACATAGCCAACTTTTTATCCTGATATTCCCATGGGGACAGGAACGACGCGGATTAAACCGCGGGCGGAAGCTAGTTTTAGAATAATCCGCTTTTTTAACCGCCTCTGTGGTCTAGTGGCACAACCACCGGTATGAGTCCTAGGGGTTCCGGGTTCGATTCCCACCGGGGGTACATATTGTATTCGGTTTGGTTGGTGGTAGGACTCGTTGTAAGTCCGCCTGGCTAGCTACCACTACCTTATCTAAGTCTGACGCCATAACAATAATTTTTTCAGCATTGTTGTATTCCGGGAGAGGCTCGCTTCCATCTTCAGCCTTATCAATACTTAACATCAGGTATGATGAAGGCTAAGAGTCCCCCGTCGTTCATAAAAAAAACAATGTTTCCTAAGCCACTTTTCCCCCCCTGTATTCAGAGGACTTTGGGGAACTGGGCGAAATGGTTCCGATTATGGTGACTGATCGGCCGTCCGGCTTCGCCGGCGTCCCTCCTTCCAAATAATAATAATAAGCCACTTTAAAAAATTGCCCTTGTCCCAGCACCAGGAACATGGGAACATAAAATACTAATAAATAACAATGTGTATTAACAAGATTTAATGGAAAAGAAATAAAAAAACATTTACTTAAGTACACAGAATACTAAATTCATCAAACCCGAACCGGACACCGGTGTCCAGAGAACAATTAAATATCTAATGTGTCTCATAATCCGGGGCCTGAGAGGTACTTCAAGCACTTGTTCACAACAGCAGACTATAAAAGAAAAAAGTAATAAAAAGAAACCTTGTTCAGTGGTATCGAAGAGTTCTGTCCTGAATGCCAAAAATATTATAAATCAGAATCAGAATAATTTATTGCGTTTCATGTGGTACATTTAAGATCTTAGAGGTAGTTATTAGTGCATACACATGAACCCTGTAAGGACATAACAATATTAAATCAAATTACTTAAAAACTAGTTAAAAATATTCTGTACAATGTACAATGTATCTGTACAATGTTGTACTGATTGTGTGATTTGGTGAAACAACAAACATACAAAACAGTTTGAGAGTTATCTAACTGATAAAGGTGTCTCCTTGAAGATAAAACATTGCTTTTTTATCTGAACCTTTAATAAAATCTTTGCCTGTATACTATTCGCTATGTGTAAAGTGGGTGGTGGGGACCGTCAAATCGATCGCAGCGCGCGATGTGGCAGAAATGTGAAATAACTCTGGACTGTCATGTGTCAAATTCATGTCATGGGTGTTTAATTATGTATTTAATGTATGTATGTATGTATTTACAAAAAAAGTATATAAGTATTATAACTTTTTAATTTTGCATTTTACAATGCTATTTTTTATGTGATAAATATTAAACAAGAAAATATACTCGAAAAAAGCAACTAGTCTTATGTCGCCCTGACGGGATTCGAACCCGCATCCTTGGGAGTCCGGCCCAATTGACAACCTCCATTGTAGAGTGGTACATACGTACACCGGTTTCCTTGAAACATACCGGAAATAAAATTATTTGTACTATTATGTAATTAATTAACATAAAATTAAGGCAAACAGTGTTGTGCAGAATATCTGAAGTCTTTTGCCCTTTCTATGAATACTTCTCATAGATACTTTGTAACTCAAATAATTGAGGTAATAAGATGTTTAAATTCAACTAATTATTAATGAGTCTAGCGACAGTGGTTGACGTTGGCTCTAAGTCTTCATCTCTAAGTCTCTAAGTGCCCATTTGGATTGGCTCTAATTAATAATAAATGTCTAAGATATACCAACAGCTGATTTCACCAGCAGCAGATCAGTCATGGATAGCTGTTCTATAAATAATCTTAAATCTTCAATTCAATGATTGGATACAATATGTCAAGTACTCATCAGTTTCATTTCAAACCCAACATCTATCAGATCAAAGTTCAAAATCAATTGTAGAATTAAGATTCTCTTGTCAAGTCCGAGGAGGTGTTCCATACCCAAAATATAAAACGGGACCCTATTACTAAGACTCGTCTGTCCCAGGCTATATATAATGCACCGTTATTATAGATAATGGTACGGAACCCTTCGTGCGCGAGTCCGACTTGCACTTGGTCGGTTTTTTCTATTGTATAATGTAATGTGTCAATCAAATTAATCAAAATATATCCTTATTATAATTTGGAAGTATAGTAAAGTTTCTTTATTAAGTAAAAAATTGAGCAATCAGGCGAAATGGCTGAATGAATTTGGATGTTGGGATATTTTTTTAAAGCCTAGATTAAATCATAGCTTAAATACTTTTTTTGGGTATTCTCACGGGGACAAGAACCAAGCGGGTAAAATCGCAAGCAGCAACTAGTTCTCAAAATGTAATTGTTTAAAAAAAAAACAGTATGTTTACTATTTAATTAAAATATATAATCAGCGATGAAAGTTAAATAAAGGTTATCCATCTCGCATACCGTCACGTAACGAGTACAGTACATTTTCGGTTGCTAACAGTCTTCTAAATGCTTATTAATATGTATGTACGGTACAGATAACTGCACAGAATAGTTTTCATTAATTAGTTGTCATTTATTCATATCAGCATATTTACGCGAGTCACACTTCATCAACTAAATAAGTAATTTTGTGTCAATACAAGTATATCTATGTTAAATCATAAAATATCTTTCTTTGGTGTATCTACAACCTATACATCGAATGGTCCTTCGAGCCGGATTTTCAGCTCGCCCCGCGTAAATCTTACGAGTAGAAGTGCATAGTGGTTTTTTCTTTACTGTAGTATTGGGGAGTGTATAATTATCGTAAATCTCTGCATTAAATATTATACAAACTTACAGTATTTTCTTTGATAACACGGGCTGCAAAGTCCTTAACAAACCACCCGCCTTGACCAAAAACTTTAAGGCTCTGGACTTTTCGGTGAACCAAATATCTTACCCTGGACTGGACTCTTTTGAAAGAGCTCTAAACTACTGCAAACTGAGGCCCTACCACGCAAGTGTCGTCGGTATCGATATCGACTTCATTTGACAGATGGATATGACATATTGCTCTTAGTCTTTGGTAAGTTTTCATTTGTGTCAAAAAGAAGCAGCAATGTGTCACATCCATCTGTCAAATGAAGCTGATTTCGATGCCGACGCCACTTGCGCGGTATGGCCCCTGGACGGATGGCAGCCCTACACCCAATTTAATGCAATGTCATTTGTCTCGTGGAATCCATTGTTAAATCGGATTATATAGACTGGAAAATCCTGTATAATAATATACACACTGAGCTGTGCAGCCTTTATTAAGAACTAGAACAAAAATACACATGAGAAATAATGTTATGCTAGGCAATTTAAGCAGCATGAAACGCCGATAATTTGCGGCCACTAGTGGATACCATGGGACTGATAGAGAAACGGCTTTATCGCAGCGTCAAGGCCTGCGATAACAAGAAACCATTAACACCGATTCTAGGGTTGTCATTGTTCCGTTGATTTTTTAAAATCTTTTTTTTTATGAACGACGGGATGACTCTTACACTTCATCATACCTGATGTTAAGTATTGATAAGGCTGAAGATGGAAGCGAGCCTCTCCCGGATTCCTCAATCACTGATTAACTGGCTATCTTACTTCTAACTGCCGGAAAAGACTTAGATAAGATGCTGGTAGCTAGCCACGCGGACTTACAACAAGTCCTACCACCAGCCTACCACCAACCAAGCCGAATACAATACTTCCGCTGGAATCGAACCCGGGACCCCTGGGTCTGATGCCGGTGGTTGTTACCACTAGACCACAGAGGCGGTAAAATTTTTCACTGTCATGTTGATTTAATTTTTTTTTGCTTTTATTTAAACAGGCCACTATTAAAGTAGGATAGATGCTTGTGTATTAAATGAATCTATAATCAGATATTTCAAGTTTGAACGCAATACGAAGGACCAAAACTACTATCTGGTGTTTCTCCATGATTTATGGAGGTACGTTAAGCCTCCTCATGGGACCTGGAAGGTTTGGATTTAGATACTGTATCACCCACCAATTGTTCCAATAAGTAATGCCATTTTCAATAATCATCTATACAGATAAGGAGAAAAAAAAATGCCCTTGACCAGTTTCTTGCCGGTTCTTTTCGTAACAAGGTCTCCAGCCGTAGGGTTTGTGAACCGATGGCGTAGCTTCTTTGACGTTCACAAGTGCTTGTAACGGCAGCATATAGTGAATAAATGATATTGAGTCGGAATTTAACAAACAGGCCTGTGCAGTCCCCCACTGCCAAGACATAAAAAAAAATAGGAATAAATATTTTGATCAGCAAATTATCTATTTGGTCAGCAACTCTATTTGGCTTACCTAGTACTTGCTGACCAAATAGGTTTTATACTTATGGTAAGGTTATATTATTCGCGGGTTCGATTCCCGTCTGAGAATTCACTTGTGGCCGAGTCAATTTTTTCCAATATTTTTCTATTTAAAATTTACCATAAGTATAAAAATAGCATTGAAAAATGCAAAAATTACAAAATCACAAATAGGTTTTTTTGCTGACCAATCAAGTATTGGTTAGGTTAGGTTAGAGTTTTTTTGCTGATCGATTAAATGATACCCAAAAAAAATATGATGATCAATACATTATTGCCCCACTTCGTTTTTAAAACAAACCAAATATAAAACCACAGACCTATTATTCCCAATAATTCATTTGATAGACAGGATGTAGCCCTAACCGCAACATAATTTCCAGATAACAGTTGAAAATACCTATTGAATGTTAATGGTTATAATATTGCTAACTTTTATTGCAAACAACTAGTTTAAACGTAAACAACCTGAGAGGATTTCAATGTTTTTTCTGAGGATTCTAGGAGAGGCTCGCTTCCATCTTTCAGCCTTATCAATACTTAACATCAGGTATGATGAAGGCTAAGAGTCTCCCCGTCGATAAAAAAAAACAGAGACCTTCATGAACCATTTTAATCTCCCCACTGCTGGGGCACTGGCCTTCGTTGTGTATGGATATGGAGAGTAGGCACTGCATTCATCACGTGGGCCCAATGCGAACGACGGCAAATACAAACTACCCCTAATTATCTAATTTCAAAATCTATCACATCCCTTTCAAAGGTATTGTAATTGTGATAGTGATTTATGGAATTGTGTAACTCATAGTCGCAGTCAAAGTCAAATCAAGTGTCATGTTTTAAATGACACTTCATTTGACACTTCTCCATACATTTGAAAGATATTTTCCAGTGTCACTTTGCTTAGACAGTTCAATTTCGTTCATTCGATACCTTTCAAAACGTGTCTTGATCACAATCCCTGTCAAATATCAAATAGTCACGGCCTGAAGTATGTAAGGATTGCGATAGAATTTGAAATTAGACAATTAGCCCCCTGGACCAATGGCTTAACGTGCCTTCCGAGGCACGGAGGAGCTCGAAATAATTACTATTTGGTTACCCATCTTTTGGACTGGCCACTGCATAAATTCCGGAACCGATACAATTGCAGGTTGAACGCACTATCCGCTGCCCACCGCGCTCCCAAATTGATGTCGAATAGAAACATAAATAAATAAATAATTGCGTACAATCACACCAATTATCTAGCCCACCTTAAGTTTCATGATGATTTATGATATTTGATTTTTTGCATTTTGCAATGCTATTTTTATGTTTATGATAATCACTGAGCTACCGAGACTTTCAAGTTGCAAGTCAAGTTGCAAGTCTCGGTAGCTCAGTGGTTAGAGCATTGGACCGGATTTCCAGAGGTCGTGGGTTCGAGTCCCATCTGAGAATATAATATAGTTGATTTTTTTCAATATTTTTCTTTTTAAAATTTCATGATGATGTCATCATTTTATCAATCACACGTTCCTGTGAAAACATCGGGGTAAAATCTATCCTATTTTTTTTTAATCCAGGCTGTAAGCTATCTAAGTGTCACATCAAAATCCGTTTCTTCAGACGTTTTGCAAGAAGAAACGAATTTCTAAACTTTCATTGGACATCCTAATAATAACTAATATTATAAATGCGAAAGTGTGTTTGTTTGTCCTTCTTTCACGCCCTGACTGAGCAACCAATCGACTTGATTTTTGGCATAGAGTTAGTTCAAAGGGCGGAGAGTAACATACTTTTTATCCTGGTATTCCCACGGGAACGGGAACCAGGTGAAACCGCGAGCGGGAGCCAGTTTATGATATTAGTAGGATATTTTTATTGTCACAGCTTTAATATTAATAAAACCAATAACGTAGTTTATTTACGTACATCTTATGTTTTGGCGCGTACTGTTCATTGAAATAAAACAACTTTTACGGATATCAAACGCGCTATATTTGCACGAACTAAGTTGTAATTGACCGTATTTTTAGGGTTTTTAGGGTTTTTTTGATTTTCCCGACGTTTCGGCACCTTTACAGCTGCCATGGTCACGGGATGTCCCGTCACCACGTCCCGTCCACGTCAGTCATCCCGTGACCACGGCAGCTGTAAAGGTGCCGAAACGTCGGGAAAATCAAAAAAGCCCTAAAAATACGGACAATTACAACTTAGTTCGTGAAAATATAGCGCGTTTGATATCCGTAAAAGTTGTTTTATTTCAACGTAGTTTATTTTTCTTATGACTCGAACATTCTGAAATTTAATATGACATTCAAGTTCATCGACCTGCCACTTGTTTTGTTAGTGTTATCATTACGATTGCAACAACTTGCGAAATGTTTTTATCAACAATGCTAATCTTTATCAACAACCATTTAACGCGAGTTTGCAATACTTTGCATATTCATTTGTTAAAAAAAAAACTTGTTAACTCGTAATAGTCCGTCAAATGTCTAGCAAGTACAGTAAATAGCACGTCGAATTTTACACTTACGCTACGAAAAACAACTCTATTACGAGTGACATAAGGGCACTCTCAAAGTCTAAAAGCCTGGCGGGCTGACTTGTGTACCAAAATTGTAATATTGAAAGCGATCGTAATAGAGTTGTAGAAATCGAGTTAAATCAAAGGTTTTTTTTATGATCAACGGGTAAACTCTTAGCCTTTATCATACCTGATGTTATGTATTGATAAAGCTGAAGATGGAAGCGAGCCTCTCCCGGAATCTTCAACCACTGAGGAACTGGCTATCTTATCTCTAACTGCCGGAACACAACAATGCTGAAAACATTGTTGTTATGGCGTCAGATAAGATGGTGGTAGCTAGCCAGGCGGACTTACACCAACCAAACCGAATACAATATGTACCCCCGCTGGGAATCGAAAACGGGACCCTGGGTACTAGGTTTTCAAAGTTAACCCATATCTATCTTTGCGGTTTTTTTTCATATCTTTATTTTTAAAGGGGTTTTATCATTTTCGATATGCCAACGCCATCATACCTTATACAAAAATCTTACCATTACATTAAAGTACTCTATAACTATACTTATATTAACTTAAGTTAGTAAGTAAACAAGCTACATAACCGTTTCTTGTTTAATATTTATTACACAACCGTTTTGCTATTTCTGATATCTTTGCGATGTAATGATTGTTTGGTGTGGTGCCTCAATTTCATTACAATGTCAACTTTGTTCCAAAATCAAATAAAATCACACTTTTAACAGAATACACCGAGTGCTTAGTGTGAGCTTCCTCACCTTACTCGCATACGCTGAAGTTTGCAAATAGAGTTTAATTTTAAACCTTATTCCTATTGCATTAAGACTATCTGTCAATATTTTACTCTTACGCGATGGTAACGTTTGAACATTTGCAAATCACTCTGGGCCCTCTGAACGCAAAAGTTTAGATTTTTCGATTAAGTAAAATGCGTTGTTCTTAATAAAAAAAATGTTTTTCGAACCTTATAACGCCATTTGTACGAGTAGACTTTCAGTAGCAATATTATAGTACACATAGAGAAAAATTGGATACACATTTAGACCCCTGACAAAGTAACTATTTATTAATCAAGCGCTTTTCAGACTACGCTATAATATAATAGCACATAGCTTATAGCACAACGATATCGCTCATCATACATTTACTTAGAACACGTTCACACTTAGCTATAATATACATTATTGGCTTACTATACGCTATCTAAGTAAATGTATGGTGAGCTATATCGTTGTGCTATGAGCTTTAAGCTATATGATATTATATTATAGCGTAGTCTGAAAAGCGCTTCACGATGGTGGTCAAGTCCCCAGTTATTACAAAAAAAAACTGCCCCTGAGTAGGTACTATGTTTAAAAAGTTTCCATTTTCCATAAATACTTGATTGTAAGTCCAATAAGGTTTCGCTTTAGTCATCAAAAAACTAGAATTCTTTTAGAAAGTAACTGAAAAAGAGGGCAGTATTTATTAAAACCGAAAAATATTTGACCTGTTTTATATTCTTTGTAAGGTATTTGCTATAACTTTGAATGTTTATTGATGTCATTATAACTGTTAGAAATAGGGTGACTGGGTTAACGATAGAGTTAACTTTGCGGCATTTGGTTTATAAGGCCTGTCAACTCGTAAAGATATAACCTTAAACACCAACTTAGAATTACCCAAAGTTAGAAGGCGAAAAGACTTGAAACGACCAAAATTTTGAAGAGAAAAAAAATGGATACAAATTCTCATGAAGGCTTTTTAATTATTACAGCTAATTGCGTTGTGAACTAGTTATAATAATTTAAGTACTAAAAGTTTTTGTTGATCCTTTTGGAACCTATTTTCACATATAAAAGTGAAGAAAAATACTTCTAGACTAATTTTCGTAAAAAAAGATATGAAATCTTTAAAAGTATCAATTCCCAGTGACATAAACAAGAGCACTATCTGTCCTTGCAATCATAAATAATCTTATAAATTAGATACTTTATCCATATTATATGTATGTGTTTATTTATATTTTTTATGGAGGTATATGTATAATATCTTATTTATATGTGAAGTTATATGCTTTTGTATAGTTTTGAGTACCAAAAACACCACAAACTGCTCTTTCCGTTGCCTGGAAGAAATTGCTTTTTAGTGATAAGGCCGCCACTTGTACCACTCTTGTGTTGTCCTTTTATATGTAATGTATTGTTTTGGTGTGTACAATAAAGAATATTACTACCATTCATTCAATCATAAATGATTTTGAAAAATGTTAAGGTAAAAATTAAATATATATTTTTTAGACATTGATTTACAACAACAACAACAACTTGTTTTTCAAACGATTTTACGAGATCCGAGTTGTTCATTAACTCAACCTACGAATATATTTACTTGTTACGGTACTACCAACCAAACATTATACATAAAAGACTAATCTGTACTTTTTGCGTTGCGAACACAAAAGACAAGACAAACATTTCGACAAATATTTATCCAGAGAAGAAATAAAAAAATGTTTATTTCTATGACATAGTTTCTTTTTATTACCTCTTTAGATTTAATATTTAGTACTTACGTTTATTGTAATTAACGGATATGCTTGTATTTATTATTAAAATTTATTATCAGAAATAGATAGGTACAGTCAACAGCTCTTCAGGCTGTACTACTTTACAGTAGCGCCCCTATGTAACTCATAAATAACATCGGTTTAAATATTAAACAAGAAAATATACTAGAAAAAAGCAACTTGTCTCTAGTCGCCCTGACGGTAACATCGGTTTTCTTAGTGAAAAACTGACGTGTTGTTGTCTGTACAATTAATAGAGTTTGGTGCGAATTTTTTTTTGAAAAGTAAGAAGGTTAAAGAAATATTTATTACTCCAATGAAATACCTATTTATGATCTATTATTATTATTATTAACGGTTTCTAAATATATGTAAATATCTATTACTTTTAGACTTCTAAACTCTAAAGTTTAGAAAAGTCTTATAATCCCTCTCTGTCCGTCCGTACGTACGTACCTACGTATGTATGTACGCATCGAGATCTCAGAAACCATAAGAGATAGAGACAAACGGTCAACGGGAATGAGTTTAGGACACCTTGGACATGTGTCAAATGTACTTTTTTAGTTTCTACACTACAAAACAATAACAACTGTCACGTGGTTTAGAAGTCTATTTTGTGCCTGCTAACTAGCAGGCGCTGCTAACTTGTTTGTAATAACGCCCTATAAAAAAAATCTACTAGTCTACCGGGGAGTTCCCCGATTGTACGTGGAAATCCAATGTGTTAACGTATTTTGTTTTGTTCACAGTTAACCTTAACGGGGCGTCAAAAGTGGACATATCACATTTCGACCTGCTCAAAGTCCTTGGCACCGGAGGTGAGTCATTAATTTTATGCTAATCTCGTCACATGTGTCGCCATTTGTAAAATAAGTTCCTTTCGTAGTACAAATAAATATTTTTCCTTATTTATCTCTTACACAAGTGTAAGAGATAAATTTACACCATAAGTTTACACCAACCGATTTTAACCGCCTCCGTGGTATAGTGGTACAACCACCGGTATCAGACCCAGGGGTCCCGGGTTCGATTCCCAGCGGGGGTACATATTGTATTCGGTTTGGTTGGTGGTAGGACTTGTGGTAAGTCCGCCTGGCTAGCTACCACCATCTTATCTAAGTCTGCCGCCATAACAACAATGTTTTCAGCATTGTTGTGTTCCGGCAGTTAAAGATAAGATAGCCAGTTCCTCAGTGATTGGGGATTCCGGGAGAGGCTCGCTTCCATCTTCAGCCTTATCAATACTTAACATCAGGTATGATGAAGGGTATAAGTCACCCCGTACTTCATAAAAAAAAAGAAAAACAAACCAATAAGTCTACTCGTAGTGAAGCGCTCGTTGCAGCGCTTGACAGAGTCATCGTATTCAGTCACCTTTGTTAAGCAACGCTCGGTCGGTGTCGGATGGGTGACCGTAAAATGGCATTACAACGTAGCGCTTCCGTGCTTCGGGGGGCACGTTAAAACAGTCGGTCTCGGCTGTTGTCATCTGATAACAGTTTGTTTAGCCAAGTCAGAGGTCTTATAGGCGGCTTGATAAACACTGACACCAAAGGAGGCGTCTATTATCCTCTCATACGAAGACCAATGAGCTAGCCCAAAGTTAGCACTGTAAGGCCTGTGTTAAGAAGTTATATTATGGAATACTAGGAAACTGATAGAGAAACATATTCGTCGTCTCAGCCACATAACACCCACTGCTGGGTATAGGCCTCCCCCAAAAGAGGGGGTTGCCATAATCGCCACGCTTGGCAGGCGGGTTGGCGATCGCAGTATGGCCAAGTTTGTAGGAGACGCTGCTGCCCGTCTCCTGAAGGCTGAGTCCCTTAGTCGCCTTTTACGACATCCACGGGATGAGAGGGGGTAGTGCTATTCTAAGCCGACACTACACAGCTAAACAGAAGAACATATTATTTTATTTTATTTATTTAACACAGGATTGAAACTTTAAACTTTTTTCGAATGGCAACCCAGATTAAATAATAATAATAGTGCGGCAATACACATTTTAAAAGTCATTCCTTTTTCCTTTCGATATTATAAATTACTAGCGGCCCGTCGCGGTTTCACCCGCGTGGTTCCCATTACCGTGGGAATATCGGGATAAAAAGTATCCTATGTTCATAACAAGGCTAACTACTATCTGTATACAAAAATTTATCCAAATCCGTTCAGTAGTTTCGGAGCCTATTCAATGCAAACAAACAAATAATCAAATCTTTCCACTTTATAATATTAGTATAGATAATAGTGCATTTTATAATGTTATTGGATGACCTCTCACTTGTTTGTTATAGACATATTGAAAAACTTTACTTTGAAATATTTCTCTTTCGATAAATCACTCGACACTTCAAACAATAATAAATTACTATTGTGAAAAATAAATTCATATTGGAGAAATTTAAGAATCTGAAACTAGTTTCTTCTGATCGGAAACACTCGTAGGATGTAATCTATTTTTCCATCCTTTTATAATTGTTGTTATATTGTGTTAATTTTTCATACGTCTGTAAGAAAGTCATAATTAAATTAATTATTTAGTGTTTTGAAAACCAAAACTTAGATTTGGTGAAACATAAGACGTAATTTAATATTAATTTGATTTTTTCTTGTGATTTTTAATGCAAACTCAAAAAGAGAACTATTATTATACGAGTCAACAAAAAAAAAGTTAGCGCACCACAGTAAAGTTTTTGTAAAATCAGTTGAAAAGCCATGTCTCCTACCCTAGGTGATGATTGAAAACTTTTTTATTTAAAAATAACATAAAGCGGGCCATAGACGTTAGATTATACTTAACGGTTTTGACCTTACAGGCATAACCATCAAGCATAATGAGTGTGTGCGATAAAACTGTGCAGTTATCCTTGCACACACGCTAGGGTATGCATGATGGGTATGTCTGTAAGCCCAAAACAGTAATGCATAACCTATCGTCTATGCCTAGCTTTAGAAAAGAAAATATGCATAATGTTTGTGTACAAAACGTTGCTATAGTCATGAACATACGGCTTGCCTGTGCGCGCGGCTTGTGTATGCCATAAAGAGTCGGTGACCCGATCATAAGGTGTAATGATCGCTGATTGGTGGAAGTTGATGGTGGGTATGCCTGTAAGGAAGCCTAAAACAGTCATGCATAACCTATCGTCTATGGCTAGCTTTAGAAGAGAAAATATGCATAATGTTTGCGTAAAAAACGTTGCTATAGTCATGAACATACGCCTTGCCTGTACGCACGGCTTGTGTATGCCATAAAGAGTTGGTGACCCGATCGTAAAGTGTAATGATCGCTAACTGGTGGTGGTTGATGGTTAGTTTAAAAAAAATCGCAAAATGTTGATATGACAAGTTCTGAATAACTTACCTGCCAGATGATTTCACATATGTTTCATATTACAATTTTTTGTCAAATGATTTGCCAAATAAGCTATCCGGGACTTTTCTTCTTAGACTTTTAGGTCTTGGCCTGTAATAATAGTGATAAGCTTATGCAAATAAATAAATAAATCTGTAGGATAAAAAAAAATGCATTAAAACGATATTTTTAAAGTAACTTTACCCCTTTTTAACTTTCCGAGATAAGCACGATCCAATACTTTAGTATTATTTTATTACTGCAACTAAAGATTTATTTTTCATCACTCGTACAGCATCCAAACAATATGATATGACCTCCCATTGACATCCGGTACAAGGCACAGAGAACTTTACGTCCGATGACATTTAAAAAAAAATGGCTTTAAGTCAGGTAGAAATGGAAACTTTTATGCCCCTTGCTTCATGATTTACGTTACGATCGATGTCTTGGAGTGAATAGTATTGTCGCCTTTCCAAAATTCCGGGTTTGATACCCGACAAAACTTTAGTTTTCGACTCTTGTCTTCAGTCTTAGAGATCTAATTGAAATGTTAAGAAGTTATTTATTTGTTTAAAAATCTTTTCAAACATAGTGGGAAAACATAGAGAGTTTTATATTAGATTGAAAATAAAAGTTCCTTGAAATAATCAGTTTACAACAAATCAAAAGCGCGTGCGTAACTCTACTCATCTCTCTACTAATTTGATGTTTGTCATTCGGTCGGCCTGCTTGATGAGGTTAATTTCTGAAGTAGCTGAGCCGATTTTGACAGGACCAGTACCCCTACAGCTTAACGGTTTTGTTAATGCTATCGGTATTGCTTTCAAACTTAAAACTCATAAAATCCGTTAGAGATAAGATAGCCAGTTCCTCAGTGGTTGAGGGTTCCGAGAGAGGCTCGCTTCCATCTTCAGTCTTATCAATACTTAACATCAAGTACGATGAAGGCTAAGAGTCTCCGTTGTTCATAAGACGTTCACGCGAAAGAAGACACAGTAGCCAGTGGTATAAAATGTTAATAACGCATTTTGTAACTTTTTGTCACGTATAAGCATCGTTTGCGACATTTACTCCATGTGAGTTGCGCTCAGTGCGTTGGAGTGCATTTCCGTGCAACGGTCACTGCACTCAGATGCTGGGTGATGATTTCTTAATTTGTTTAATTAACTCGTGCACGTAAAGAATACGGAAATGTTCGTTAATCAAACTATTATTCTGAAGTATACCTATCTACTCTGAATAAATCAAAACCTTTTGGTAATTATAATGTCCAATGAAATCATGAACCTTTATAAACATGAAATAAAACAACTTTTGCGGAATATTTAGTGCGATTTATTTACCCGAAATATATATTTTGTACTATAATTTTTCGGTTTATTTGAGGTTTTTTGGTTTCCTGACGTTTCGGCACCTTTTTAGTTGCCGTGGTCACGGGTTGTCAACCGCCTAAATATTCCGCAAAAGTTGTTTTATATCAATTATGAGTGCGCGAAGAAACTTATGATCGTACGTAACATGTTCTTTTGTAGGTATTACATATAAACATGCTTATGAGAGACAAAGGACCACTGAATAGCATTTATAATTCAATAATATCAGTAAGTAATGTTTTACTTGACTGATAGCGTGAAATATTAAAGTTATAAGTCCGTCTAGACTACGATCCAGAAGTTAATTATTAAAAACTGGTTAACCTTCAACTGGGTCTATTATTAGGTTTTTTTTGTTTAATTTAACAAAAAAAATACCTGATAATGAGTTTATTAAAATGCAATAAAGTAATAATTTATAACTGTGAGTCTTAACATTAAAAATAAATATTCAAATTGAATTGTTAGACGGTTAACAAAAAACTATTAAAATATAAGTACAAAAAAATCAACTAGCTTAGACGGGGCAAAACGATATGAATTGAGATTTTTTTCTACTGTACTATATTTCTAGTATAAAGCAAAATTAATTAAAGGCCATTAACGTACAATCTTGAAATAATTAAACATAACAGAGAACTCTCGAAATATCACAGTCAACCTTTAAAATAAACCTTGGTTGAACTGGCAACAAAATTCTTTGCAAACTCGGAACTTGGGGAAGCCTTGAAAACAGCCAGTCACGTTGTGAATAGAAACAGAAACAATAAAACGTTTTTTAATAATAATTCGATGTTAATATATCGAGTCGATACAGCCCCCTATTTGAATTTCAAAATCTATGAAGGGTATTGTGATTGTGATAGTGATATACGGAATTGTGTAACTCATAGTCGCAATCCCTGTCGGAACGAATGATATTTTAAATGTCACTTCATTTTACACTTATCCATACATTTGTAAGATATTTTCGTTTGTCACTTTGCTTAGACACTTCAATTTCATTAATTGAATATCTTTCAAAACGCGTCCCGATTACAATCCCTATCAAATGCCAAATAGTGACAACCTGAAGTATGTTAATATCTTTCAAATGACGAATTGAAAGGGATTGGGATAGATTTTAAAATTAGACAAATTAGCCCCCAGGTCTGTGTCTGTGATCGAGTCTTTCTAAGAACTTTGGAATAGTTTAGTTATTTATTGTGTGAAGACGACATATTCTTCGTGTTTTTTTTTTATCGTAAAGAAAGAAACCCTAAAGTTTAGAAATACAGCATTTGATTAATTTATTATACTGTGATTGTGACAGCATAGGCGATTGCGTAAGTGTTCGTATTCACTTGGTATTCCATACAAATAACAGCCAGCAGTGATCGGATACGATGTAAACTATTAAATCTTTATATAATAGTAATAAGTTATTTTTGGAATAGTTGCCCTGATTTTTTTGAGAATAAGTCGTTTAAGAAATGACTCCCTTCAAAACTGTGTGTTTATTTCCGGAATGGGACATTTAGTAAGCGCAATATACTTGTCAGTTTTCCTAATCCATAAATAACAACATTTGCAAACAATATCACAATATTCACAAGACAACAGTGGTCTTAATCAACTAACGTATAGTCGTTTTTCCATTGTAGCGTTCTTTTATACAGTTTAGGTTTCTTCAGGCTAAAATATATATTTTAAGCCGCAGTGATTACACACTACAGCTTCCACTAGAGCTGCATATTATACCCACAACAGTGTAAAGAAGTCGGTTAAAAAAGCACTGCGATTGCAACGTTTAGTACGATAATGCCCTATGCCGGAAATGCACTTAAGGAACCTTCTTGGTATGACTTATTCTTGATAAATATTAAACAAGAAAATATACAAGAAAAAAGCAACTAGTCTCTGAGAGAAACATCTTTCGAATGCGAGGATATTTCTCTCATTGATGAAGCGACGGTGGCCAACTCCGTAGAACGGTGAATATATTAGAAAAAATCGACGTGTCCTCATAGGTCTCTGTAGCATAATTGGTTAGTGCATTGGGCCGGACTCCCAAGGATTCGAATCCCGTCAGGGCTACATGAGACTAATTGCTTTTTTCTGGTATATTTTCTTGTTTAATATTTATCACGACTTATTCTTGTTCAGAAAATGACCTATTTCGAAAAGGATTTCTTCCTATAATGACTTATTCCTTTTTTCTTTTATTTATATAAAAGAGTTATTCCGGAAATGGCTTACAATCTGGAAAACCAGTAAAATAACAATTATATTATCCATATAATAAATTTTAAATAGAAAAATATTGGAAAAAATCAACTCGCCCACAAGTGAATTCTCAGATGGGACTCGAACCCACGACCTTTGGAAATGCGGTCCAATGCTCTAACCACTGAGCTACCGAGTGTTATATATAAAATATATGTATGAAATGTATATAAAATATATAAAAAAATAGTAGAATCATAATAGTAGATTGTTTACCAAGGGCTGTATGACACCCATAACAGTCGAGTGTTTTGGCGCCCGAACGAAGTGAGGGCGCCGATAGTTCGAGACTGTTATGGGTCCATACACCCGAAGTAAACACTCTACTTTTCATTTTGAATATGAGGATAGTAAAAACAAACAGAATATTCTAAAAAAATATTTAATATTATATAGAAAAATGTTACAAAATTATTTTATAATGTAGCAAAATAAGCTGTATAGGCTTCTGTGCCTTTGCCTACATACCTTTGGTAAATAAAAGTCCAAAGAGATTACAAATATCGATTTGACATGACACCCCCTATTCTTTTTTCAAATTTATTACAGCCCTAGGGCCGCCACATATCACTTTCAACCCGCATTTTAGGCAAGTTATGAGTTACTTTCAGAATATGAGACATGAAAATTATATTATCATACACGACTGATCAACCGCCATACTGTGTCCACGGTAACCTTTAAGCCCTGCAACTGTAACTAATTATGCATTGCTTGTATTAAATACTTTATTGGTCTCGTTGGGGTACTCGGCCGCTCAGTCGCTCGAGTGCACTTGCATAACGGTCGCAGTTTACACTGACCGCGGTGCAGTTTGCACGGTATCCATGCGGAACGGTTCGGTAACACGTTGTAAGAACTCTTTATTATGGACAAATGAACTGCTGTGACTTCGTTCGAAAGTGTCCTCTTCTTTTCTACTTTTCTAGTTCTTATAGTAAAAACTAGAGGCCGGGCGCGGTTTCACCCGCGTGGTTCCCGTTCCCGTGGGAATTTTGGGATCATTTATAGCCTATGTTACTACTTGCCGTTCTTCTTATCAGTTAAAAGATGTCCTGAATGGCTGGTAGGGAAAAAAAAAGTTTGGACTATTCGAAAGTACTTATCTATAAGTCTATTTGAATAAAAATCTTTGACTTTTGACTTTTTGAGGGTCTAAGGATTCTCTATACCAAATTTCGTCAAAATCGGTCCAGTAGTTTTTGAGTTTATTCGTTACATACAAAAATACAAATCTTTTCTCTTTATAATATTAGTATAGATATCTTAGTTCCTCTTTTTATTATAGACAAGCAAAGCTGCTGCAACTTTGTTCTATCATGTTCGCTTTTGTAGTAAAAAAATATCTTAATTTAAATGTTTTACCAATTTTTTTTCAACCTCTATGTACCTACCACTTTTTGTTTTTTTTTCGGTATCGATAAGGCCTTGTCTGTGTTTAAATGTCAAGGTCTAAATGTCATACGTAGTTCAATCTTTGTCTATTTCGAAATTCATTGTAGTGGTAGTTGTCCTACAGATTAGTGCGTCTAGACTGAACAATTCTTCAGCTTTATTTTACCAAACTAACCGACTAGCACAGATTCGCCTTTTTTAGGATTCTTCAAAAAGAAGAAGTGGACCCTTATAGGATCGTTATTTTCCTTTTAATGTAATGCTTTGAGATATCAAGTAGAAAAATACAAAGTTTACAGACTACAGTTTACAAAGTTTTAAATCAATTTGATATGACCACTATGACCAGAAGACTGACCTAAATAAATCAAAAGCTATAGCAATTATGGGATGTTTTCTCATGACCTAGAATCTTGAAATAGAAGGAGAAAACATTATTTTTAAATGCTACACCGGCCTGGCTTCCCATTACGCCTACTGACTAAAAATAGACAGGTATTATTTACTTTATGATGTCGCTTAAATAAGTTATCAACATTTGCCGTTTTGAGGGCCGATTTCACCGCATATGGAAAAAAAGATTTGCCCCTTGATGCAACTGATCGTTGGCTGAGTTATCCATATAAAATGTATCGGCTGACGGCTTGGACTAGGCACGGTGTACTGTGAGCTGTGCTGTGAGTCATCCTTAACTTCTGGATAGCTTATCTCTCATATTACAACTGTTAAATTATCTGTCAGATAAGCTTCGACTAGGCACGGTGTACTGTGAGCTGTGCTGTGAGTCATCCTTAACTTCTGGATAGCTTATCTCTCATATTACAACTGTTAAATTATCTGTCAGATAAGCTTCGACTAGGCACGGTGTACTGTGAGCTGTGCTGTGAGTCATCCTTAACTTCTGGATAGCTTATCTCTCATATTACAACTGTTAAATTATCTGTCAGATAAGCTATCTAGACTAGAACTTATCTGCCGGGTTGCGTTGAAACCGGCCCATAATATCCTAAAGGGTGGTAGTGAATGGACCGTATCTATACTAATATTATAAAGAGGAAAGATTTGTATTTTTGTATGTAACGAATAAACTCAAAAACTACTTAACCGATTTTGACGAAATTTGGTATAGAGAATCCTTAGACCCCAAGTAGTAACATAGGCTATAAATGATCCCTAAATTCCCACTGGAACGGGAACCACGCGGGTGAAACCGCGCCCGGCCTCTAGTGTATTATATAAAACTATGTACAGTCAACAGCATGCAAAGCTTTACATCTTGAACTTGAGAGCGTCCCTATATCTCTCGTAATAGGGGCTGTTTTTGTAGTGGAAGTGAAAAGTCTGACGTGTTATTGACATAGAAACTAGGAAATTGAGGTACGCTTAGTAAAGATGTTTTAAACGCTTCTTTACATCATAATGACAAAATAACAATGCTTCAAGAAGAAGAACAAATATAGTTTGGTTACGCTTGTAATCTGACATTGGAGAGATAATGAAAAAAGTTGTCGTTGCTTGTTTGTTGATCTTTTTATTTGCAAGGTTAGGGCGTCATCGTCAGACGTCGTTTTGATTTAAGCTTTTATAAAGTGACTCTTATTGAAATTGTTGCTTTTCATAGGAATTGTAAGCGATTATCAAATGCCTAGAACGATGATATCAGTTGTATCCGATCAAGTAAACGTATAAAGAACCGTGTCACATTGCACTGTTTCAGTATTTCTATAGGGTTGTCTCTTTTTTACTTCATGTCAATTTGCTAACTACAAAACGAGTCTAAAGACAGTTAACTAATGCAGTTTCTGTTTAACTGAAAGAAAAGTGAATGAAACTGACAGCTTCTATTTTTAATAAATATAAATAAGAAAATATACTAGAAAAAACCACGGGTCTCATGTCTCATGTCATCAGCTTCTTTATTAATTAATAATCTAGTGTAACTTTAGACAACGCTTTGTAGTAACACAAGTGATTCTTTCAGTCTTGGTGCTTAGTGCCACTAACTACTTATTTAGAATTGTTTATTTAACAAAAATGTGCTATATATTAACATTTAACCGGCTCTGTGGTCTAGTGGTACAACCACCGGTATCAGACCCAGGGGTCCCGGGTTCGATTCCCAGCGGGGGTACATACACATTGTATTCGGTTTGGTTGGTGGTAGGACTTGTTGTAAGTCCGCTTGGGTAGCTACCACCATCTTATCTAAGTCTGACGCCATAACAATAATGTTTTCAGCATTGTTGTGTTCCGGCAGGAGATAAGATAGCCAGTTCCTCAGTTATTGAAGATTCCGAGATAGGCTCGTTTCCATCTTCAGCCTTATCAATACTTAATCAGCAGCCTGACCGCCTAACGGTATAGCTTGTGTTATCGCTATAGCTGTCAAACTTCAAACTCTCATAAAACCTTCAAACAGGGTGTTTTTGTCTAATTCCTACATATTTCTATTCATCTATTGGATTCACTATTGCATTTTTAGTATGAAAGTGATAGCGTCAGCGAGAGCCCTTGTAGGGGTTTGAAAAATCGATAGCTATAGCGATAGTATAAGCTATACCGTTAGGCGGTCGGGGTGCAGGTATGATGAAGGCTAAGCTAAGAGTCTCACTGTCCTTAATAAATATATCTTTAATATATATAAATCTCCTGTCACGATGTTTGTCCGCGATGGACTCCTAAACTACTTAACCGATTTTAAATTAAATTGGCACACCGTGAGCAGTCTGGTCCAACTTAAGAGATAGGATAGCTTTGATCCCAAAATTCCCACGGGAACGGGAACCACGCGGGTGAAACCGCGCCCGGCCTCTAGTATATATATAAATATGTATATATATACTGAAATTTAAATTAAAAAAATCTAAATAAGTGGTTTGTGTCACTAATGAAACAGTTAAAACTCTTGCCTTCAACACAAACCTAAAATTATAAAATAGATTATTTTAGTCCTATCTCGCTGTTCCTATGAGCACATCAATGAATGTACTTTACTTATAGCAACTTATAGCGACTGTTAGCATCTGAGTGCCAAACGTGACCGCAGCACGTGTCAAGCCGTGGCGTTTAATCGAGACTGTTGTTACAACAACTTATTTTGTTGTTGGCTTGTTTTTCATTTGTTTTTGTTTAGGTACCTTGCCGCCCCGGCGGCAGTACAATGGGTTTGCCCTCGTGGTAATAAACGCATGTTTTTTAAGCTTTAATAAGTATTGTGAAAACTTGGTTTGGTCGTGTGATTTCGTTATTTATTTAAGTTTGGTATATGGTCTTCTTTCTACTTCGAAATGTAGGATCCCCAGATCTTGCTTTCTGAAGAAATATCAGATAAAGTAGTTTATTTGCTTATTATGAATAGTTGCAAATTGGTAGCAAGCAACTACTCGACCACAGATAATATAGCATGCAAATATTAAATACTAAAATAAAAAAGGAAAACAAAATACAAAATCGATTGGGGAAAATTGATAGTTATATAAAACACTAACTGCGCGGGAATATCGGGATAAAAAGTATCGTATGTTCCCTCCAGGCTTTCAAGTATCTGTATTCCAAATTTCATCAAAATCAATTTAGCCGGTTTTGCGTGTTTAAGTAACAAACATCTAAACCTTCACGTCTATACTATGTATACTATATAAATATTATTATATATCTATACTAATATTATTAAGCTGAAGAGTTTGATTGTTTGAACGCGCTAATCTCAGGAACTACTGGACCGATTTAGAAAATTCTTAGACCATTAGAAAGCTACATTTCTCCCGAGTGCCATAGGCTATATTTTATCCCGATATTCCCACGGGAACGGGCACCACGCGGGTAAAACCGCGAGGATCCTCTAGTTCATAATATTAGTAGTATGACATGCTGTGCATCTCAGAATGCATTCTGTTAACATAACATTTTAACATAAGCTTAATTAATAATTAATTATGTATTATTTCAAAACAAAAACATATAACATAATTATAAAGAGAATCGAATTAACGTCATACTGACGTTATCAGTCAAGTTAATGACAAAATTATTTCCTTATCTGCATATTAACTATCTATTACCAAGTTTATGTTTGCAACCATATATTTTGACCCTCGGGGATTCTGGCAAGATAACGTTATGACAAAATAAAACCTTTATTTTTTACCACTTGTATTGCTAAATGGAAATATCATTGTTTTAAGATTTGCGGGTTTAGGATAAGTAACTTAATAAGATTATTAAGATTTTTTAAAATACTTGTTTTATTTAAATTGTTTTACCTATTGTATTGTAACTGTTAGTTTTTGTATTAAAAATAAATCTAATAAAACGTCTCAAGATTTTTAAGGATAACACTAGTTATTATAAAATAATCTACATTATCTATGCAAAGCTACAAGCTAGTATTTCCTAAATAGTTTATTTACTGAAAATAGCGAATCATTTGCATGGTTCCAAGTACTTACCGTTTACAAAACTAACGTAAAGTGCAGATAAATAAAGTAAGTAATATTTAGAAGTTATTTATAGATCCTATTTACAAACTTATCTTAGATTTATGCTAATCATTTGTTTGTTACGGTACAAAATCCTGTTGTGACATAGCAAGCTGTCGTTGCATTAAGAGTGATCACTGCTTTTAATGACATGCACACAATTGTTACAATAATTGTGCGTCATTTTTTATTTGTAACGTTACGTAAAGTTTTTTTTCACTAACATGTTCTGTATATAACGAATAGCTGAATTATCTTGTAGGACGCGTTAAAACGTCATCACACACTGACTGAGAAACGACAGACGTCATTGCAATGCGACAACATATTACACAACGGAACATTATTTCTGTCTATATACAATATACATACAAATTACAAATATAGGTAACAATGTCTATAATACAGTATAAAAATTTAAGAATCTAATTTAGGGTATTTTAACCGACTTAAAAAAAGAGGAGGTTCTCAATTCGACAGTATCTTTTTTTTTTGAGGTTGCTAATTGTTTTCTTATTTATCTGTGCTCGCAATGTCTTACGTGTAGATTTTATCTCCATATTTCATCTCCCTACAAGACATCTTTTTGCGATAAAATAGAATGTAAGTATATGTCCTTCTTCAAGGTTATCATCTCCATGCCAGAATTCATTAATCCAATTCAAAGAAAACGTAAAAAGATGACAAACAGAATATAGTTACTTCAGCATTTATATTATTTGAAAAGAAACAACATTTATTTTACGTTTAAAATTAGTCTAAAGCTTAAAGCGGATCTAACGGAACTACCGTAGAATTTAAACTTTTGAAAAATCAATCTCTATATCCAAAAAAAAGTGCCTCTACAAAAGACGAGTACCAGGGAATCAAAGTGACGTAGAAGGCAGTCCCAGGACGTTCAGCAGTCGCGTCGGTCGTCGACCCCCAAAACTGGCGCGTAGTGTAGCGGTGCCCGGTCATTACCCGTCCGTCCTTACCGCTTCTGACCTTATGCGCACCTGGTACTTCTGTTTTTCTCGTCTGTTTTCTATGCAAATTATTTCATTGTAATTCTAGAACATTCAAATAAATAAGTACTTTATTGATCATTTTATAAGTATTAACTTAAAAAAAATGCTTTATAAACCACACCCATTAAAGGCTATTGATCTCGCCTATTCCTCAATACGGCCGACCAAATAACGGACTTTTGTTTACTGACATTCCGAAACGCGGTCACGAAGGATAAGCATTTAAAAAACTCTGCCAAATCTTTAATATTCCATTCTATAGAAAAGTGGCTAATCATTCTTGCTATTAATTTCGCGACATTTGATTGTTAATGGAAATTGAACGTTAGGTGTTTTATTAAACGGTTGATTATTGGTTGGTTATGTGTTATGGGAGTGTATCGTAACATTTTTTAAAGGGGCGTAGGGACAAGAGATCGTTGACACCGCCGTGCCACCCATGTGAGATGAAATTTTACCCCAAGCGAAGCATGTTCTATGCATTATTTTTTATTTAGGTTGGAATGAATGCATGTGTTCTAAAGATAATGAGTGTATGGTTTACGAACGGGGTCATTAGGAAACTTTTAAAGTTTATTATTAACTATTGAACATGCTTTCTTTTGAAATGGTTTGAGACTTTTTATATTAGAACTTTAACGTACGTTGTATCGGTAGTATATTTTAGTTGTTGAAAATGGATAGTATTTTAATGCGTTTGTTTCTTTCACGCGCATCTCTGAAACTACGTTGGATTGCAAGTTTTGTATAGGTAGAAAACAATGGATTTTTATTTACTCTAGTCATTCACAAGGAAGACATTTATAAGTTGTTTTTATTTATTTTGTCGCGAAAATAAATATTGACACATGAAATAGGCGATGAAAGCTAATTAGAAACTCCAAGTTATTTTAATAAAACAGCACAACATATGTTAATAGTTCCTTCTATACTGTCATTATCATATACACGAAACACCCAGAACAAACTTTCATCAACATAAGAAATATCGCTACCGGTTATCGAAGCTACGACCCCATGCCCATCGGTCCGACACCTCACCACTACACCAGACGTCGGTCGCATTTGCATTAAGTAATAATAATGTTCTAATCGTTAGCAACGTGCACGCCGCACGGCATATTGGCGCATCCGGCCCGTTGCGTGTCGTGTGTTGTGTATGCAAAGCGATCCAGTCGCGCCACCCGGTGTACACCGCACAATACAAGTGCTTGACCTACCGCACCGCAAACGAAAATCTTAGGTCTGAATTTAAATAGACTATCCTTAGTAAATAGGTTTATCTGAGATCTCGGTAAGCTACATATTTTGTTTATGTAACCTAGAAGATAGAAGACAAGCCTATCTTTTAAATGTTGTTAAAACTAGCCGTGACAGTTAAATATCCCTTTCTGAACGTGACGTGTTGTCATAGCATTAGAAGTTTTATCTGAGATCTCGGTAAGCTACATAATTATTTTTGTTAATGTAACCTAGAAGATAGAATACAAGCCTATCTTTTAATGGTTGTTAAAACCAGCCGTGACAGTTACATATCCCTTTCTGAACGTGACGTGTTGTCACAGCATTTAGTAGTCCCAAGTTTGATGTCCAACTATTCTAGTTTTGTGGTTAACTTTACAATCATTGCTAATCGAATCGTCAGTGTATGCGATGTCGTCCGATTTTTTTATTATTTACGACGGAGAGACTCTTATCCTTCATCATACTTGATGTTAAGTATTGATAAGGCTGAAGATGGAAGCGAGCCTCTCCCGGAATTCTCAAACACTGAGGAACTGGCTGTCGTATCTCTAACTGCCGGAACACAACTATGCTGAAAACATTGCTATTATGGCGTCAGACTTAAATAATATAGTGGTAGCTAGCCAGGCGGACTCACAGCAAACCCTACCACCAATCAAACCGAATACAATATGTACCCCCCACCGGGAATCGAACCCGGGACCCCTCGGTTTGATACCGATGGTTGTTACCACTAGACCACAGAGGCGGTTAAATAATTTACAAATGGCTACCCGGAATTTCATCCGCGTGGTTCCCTTTATATTTTAATTCGGGCTATAATATATCCCTTCGCTTCAAACAAAATTTGCTTAACTGTTTTGGCGTGCATGAATAAATAAATATAAATAAATAAATATTTCCATACAATCACACCAATTATCTAGCCCACGTTAAGTATCATGAAGAACTTGTGTTATGGATACTATATAACGGATAAACATACTAATATACTTTTTTTTTTGTAAATACATACATAATATACATATTAAACATCATCATGATCAATCATGAGTAATTAAACAAACGTCTAAAACAGTTAAACTCACATTTATAATATTAGTAGGACATAATAGGTCTTTACCTATGAAATTGACGATTTGTATGAAGAAATTCAAAGAAAGTTTGTTTTCCATACTAACAATTTTTGTTATAATTTTTACCGCAAATCCTAATGCCTCAATTTTTTTATGTACAAGTATTGTATGAAGAAGTCTGTGCAATCTAATGTTATATTTTTATTAAAAAAATAATGAATATCTTGTAAATTATATTAAATAAATTGGCAATTTTTGGTAACAAAAAAATAAGTACCTCCCCCTTGTATAAGAAAAAGAAATATGATTACTGCTCCTTGACTATTATGAACTTAATTTAATATAAAATCAAGCATATAATGTTCTTTTAATCATAGAAGTAGTAAGGAACTCTAGAAATGTAAAAAATAAAAATCGGCGATTTCATAAAAGACCTGTTATTAATAAGAACTTTAAATTAATTTCATTGCTACTCAGTTATGAAACTGAACTAACATTCGAACGGTCAAGTTAACTAGGGTAAACACGAACCTATACCCGCCTGCCTTGTGCTTGTAGCCAGGTGGCACGTTTTTTGTGCCCAGGCGCAGGCGCATGGCAGATGTGCGGACGTTTACCTCATCGCTTCGTTTGGCATGCTGTGTTCCTGTGAAATATTGTAGTCTGAGCCATTTTGCTTGGGATTTCTGATTAGGGATTTTTGGGAGAGGTAGTCTTTGGTAGTGGTTGTGAAAAACACGATTGAAATTTTGGTGGCGCAGGGAAAAATGAATTGAAGAAATTATTTGGCTGCGATGATTTCTAACACTAGTCGGATTGCAAATGGATTTTGTTTGATATGAGAAGATAGATGTCTTAACAAAGTTGGAAAAGGGGATGATACATTGGTTGTGGGATGGAAATCCTGAAAAATATGCACTTGCACCAAGTCTCTTATCGTTCATAATACGCGAAGAAAAAGGTCTATCCAGTAAACTCATAAATGTAAGCAAGTAATTATCTGCCATACTCATAGAATACAAAAAGTTTTTTAAGTAGCTACGGGCCCCAAATGTGTCACAATACTTACATACATTATAGTATAATGACCTCCAAATAACATGAAACAATGTCGCTTTCAAAACTCACTACAACACGCACTAACGATAAACCTAAATAATACAAAAAAAAGTTTAATTAACCCACACATTTGTATGAGAAAATACGAGAAACTTGTTTTCGCTCAACTATTTAACAGGTGTGTAAGCATTCTGTACGGAGACAGATAGCAACTGTTTCCAATTACATATTCTTAGTAAGATAACAGCATAAAATTAAATATAACAATTGATAAATTAATGGATTTTTTGAAGTGAAAACTTCTTGAGCGGCGTTGTGCACATCAGAGTTTTAAATTATTGGGATGGTTAAAAAAATCAAAGTCTATAAAACTATATATTGGGTACTATAGCTTTTCGGTTTATCACGGCAACTGAAAAGGTGCCGAAACGTCGGGAAACCAAATAAACCGAAAAACTATAGTACCAAATATATATTTTGGGTAAATAAATCGCACTAAATACTCCGCAAAAGTTGTTTTTTCAATTATGAGTGCGCGAAGAAACTTAAGATGTGCTTAGTATTTTTATCATCACTACGATGCTAGGATACTTTTTTGAATAAACACTTATTTATCCTAGGGATAACTTAATTCTTTTGCACAGAAAAAAGCGTTGAATACCTAACTTTTTCATTGGCAAGTGTAGCGTGGAGGTTAACGAATGTTGCTATGCGAATTGATCGTGGCCGCGCTTGACAGACTGATCGTATTTGATCACGTTTGTTAAGCAAAGTTCGGTCCGGTCAGGTATCGGAAGATGAAAGTGGCATTACAACTGAGCGCTTCCGTGCACGTTAAAACGTTAAGCACGTTAGACGGTCGCGGCTGTTGTCATCAGTGGGGTTAGCAAGAAGAACTTCCGAGTAAGTATCGAGGAAGTTTAGTAAAAAAATGTATGACATATTGAGCAGAGTTCCTACCGGACGAAAACGGAACTAAATTGTCCTATACATTTTTTGACATTACGTGCTCGATACTATTTCGATAGTTATTCGTGCTTGCGCTACTGATTACAGTCGTTAAGCCAGGTCAGAGGCCTTATAGGTCGCTTGATAAACTCTGACACCAGAAGTGGCCACTAATCCTCACTCGATAAGAAGAAGACCGTGCGAATTATTCGTAACCAATGATATCAGTGTGTACTTGAAGCAGATTATATGTCATACGAGCTCGCATTGTGAAACATTGGGAAGACCCTATATCGGGTCGGATTCAATATGCTGTCTCTTTCATTTCCGTGATTTTTCGTGTGTTTTGTCCTACTTGTCAATTGTCAATGTGTGCAGTCTGCGTCACAGATTTACGACGCAAATTTCTATGAAAGTAACATTATCTATACTAATATTATAAAGAGGAAAGATTTGTTTGTTTGTTTGCATTGAATAGGCTCCGAAACTACTGAACGGATTTGGATGAAATTTGGTACACAGATAGTAGATGGCCTGGTTTTTACCCCGATATTCCCACGAGAATGGGAACCACGTAAGCGGCCGCTAGTCTAATATAAAACATCTTTTAATTTTTTTTATTATCACCAGGAAATAAGCCCCTTTGTAAATAAAATTTCACACTTAGTTAAGTAAGATATGATCATCCAAGGATAACTTAATTATTTTGCACAGAAAAGAGTGAATATTGTTTGTCATTGGTATTCTAGCGTAGATGTTAACGACTGTAACTCATCAAATCGATATGTCGATTACTTTGCTATTTAGCAAAATAATAAAAACGGAAACCCTCATAAACAATAACAAAGTTTCTAAAACCTAACTTTCTTACTTTTCTGTTTTAAAATATATCCAGTTAAAACGTTTTACTCCTAAAATGAATCCAATGCATACTCTTACTGTGCGAATTATTCGTCACATTTTAAGGTAAAAAAATTACCTTAAAATTTACAAGTATTAAAAAATATATATGTTAAGGTACTTAAGACTTATTTTTTTTAATTGTACTCCCTTGCTGTGCGCAATATAAAAGATGACTTTTCAAATAACTTAATAAAAAAACGATTCCAAAAAATCTCTACTGGTCGACTGGGATATTCTCCGACTGTACAACGGTTATCATTGACAGCTGTTGTAGCGTAGAGGTTAACGACTGCTACCGCGCGAATTAACATTTTTATCAACGCCGCGCATGCGTGGTACGTAGGTTCGGGTTTGACTTGGTCGGTTCAATTACTTGCTTATTTGAACAACTGTATATTACTGTATTATTTTATTTTTCGTTTATTACTTATTAATTATAATTCAATAATTATTAATTAATGACTTATTTTGAACTCAACCCCTATATTTGTTTTGTATGTTGTTAAGTCTGACCTTCTGTTCACCGCACATTACGAGTAGGTATGTGATAGATTTTTTTGCCTCTATCGTAATAGCTACCCAAGTGAAATATACAGTGACTAATTATATATATACAATTTTTATAAGACGACACTCTGACCCAAAATTCTAATAATTCTCTTAGACTCTCACTGTAGCCTGTGCCTAACGAAATTAATGAGTATGTATGTATTGTATTCATACTTTACATATTATTCTTATCTATAAAACACCTGTATGTTCTATTAGTGACCTTTCTACACGCGACAAGAATCCAATATGAAATTAATCTCCCCCTCCTGATTGTAGACTTTCTCGAATCTTTGTCAATCGTACCTCAGATTTAGCTTTGGGCTCCGGTAACTTTTAACTCTGATATAATCGTTTTTCGCAGAGAAACAAATGAATATCTGTTTCGTTTGGGGTCTAAACGAAAACGAAATATAAGATGTTAATTTAGTAAGTGCCGATCGAGCAGGGGCTGCTAATTTACACAAAAAAAATATCTTCGAATATTTTCTTTTTTATTTAATTTTAGTTTTTTTTTTACTTTCATATTTTAAGCATTAGATACCTATTGAGTAAGTATTAAGCATAAGCAAAACCAAACGTTAAACCGAATTAGTTTTAAGTACAAGTAACCAAGGAAATGGGCTATTTGAGTCGGCGGTGGAAATCAGAAAAATAAAAAATAAAAAAATGCCAAAATTGTGTTCTATATCCTTGACCTGGGCAGCCCCTGCTCGATCGGTACTTACTAAATTAACACCTTATATATCGATACCTCCTACGTAAGTTGTTGTATCCCACAAAAATGCGTTTTAGCGTTTTTACTTAAAAATTGTTTAATTAGTAGTAATTTATGCATTCACTGTGAAAAAAAACTAAAACACGATTTTATAAAGAATTTTTCAGGCGTAAGTTGTTGTAACTTTCGAACGACAACGGACTAAAACGTTGTATAGTCCTTCGCAACGGCTTACGCGGGATGCGGGGCGGGAAGAATCGCGCGTTCGTGGGTTGTATCAGCCACATACAACAGACCACGCCGGACATGAACCGCCGCAAGCGTGTTGGGCGCGCCAAGTTTTTCTAAAAAATACACCTATATAATTGAACTATTTCAAAACTTATAACAATGACACGTACAGGTATTATAACAAGAGGGCGTAGACTATGTGATTTGTTCAATAATACGAGTAAACAAAACAGCAAGTCCATTTCACCCATTGAAAATAACGATGTTATAGCAGATGAAATAGAACCTTACATTGTTCCTGATCCAAGCCTCCGAAATATCACTGGTAAGTTTCTATTTTGTATTAGTTCATCAGCATTAATTAGGATACTGATACTTTTTTTGGTGATGCCAACCTAAAATGTCGTATAGATTACTTACAACAGTATACGTGGTTATGCGAGCATTAACAAATGTTGTATATATTACATACAACATTTTACGTTGTTGTATGTCCAATAAAAATGTTGTATGTAATACATAGAACATTTTACGTTGTCATTGAAATAAAAATAAATGTTGTATGTAGTAAATACAACATTAAACTTCGGAAGTTGATATTCTAAATTCTGTTGTATGGTGATATGCTATAAGAATAGTCATTGCACTTTTAATGAATTTCTTATCCATCACTAGCTGGTGTTCTAGTTAAATCATACCTTATATTTTACGTTGCTATTACTTGTATTTTTTGCTTAAACTTAATGTGGTATGTCAAAAGTATTTTTTAATACTTATGGTAAATTTTAAATAAAAAAATATTGGAAAAAATTAACTCGGCCACAAGTGAATTCTCAGACGGGAATCGAACCCGCGACCTTTGGAAATCCGGTCCAAAGCATTGGAATATTTTTCTATTTAAAATTTACCATAAGTTCCAATATTCCAATATTTTTCTATTTAAAATTTACCATAAGTATTAAAATAGCATTGAAAAATGCAAAAATTACAAAAATCATAAAGTATTTTTTAAATCTTGTCTTATTATAAGTAATAATTAAAGTGCTCTATCCTGACTGACTGACACAGTGACCAATACAGAGCCTTAAACGAGGAGCGTTGCTAGTAAACAATAAAATTAAAACATGTAATTTTTGTTTCAGAGTCTCCATTGCCAATAAGTTTTAATGAATCGGAAATGAATGAACTTTTAAATATGATAGATAGTGACATATTTAATAACAACTCGGATATTGCAACAGATTTTAATACTACACATTTTGAGACACCGCATCCTTCCCCTACTTGTAGTATCAATCACTTGGATTACGACTGTGATAATGATTATTGCCCATATTACATACAAAAGGAAAATTTACCAGCGTTCGATATTTCACCTCAACCCTCACCGGTATGTCTTTCTAGCTGCTCAACGAATACAACAATGATCCACTGTCAGATATTTCAAATAATAGTCCAAGCACGTCAACTGCCAACCGCCGCCGTCAATCAAGGAAAGATAAAGGTAATGTAAGAAAAATACATTTTAATTAATAGATAGATAATAAGAGAATTTTTTTACATAATTTAGGAAATGAATATATATCGAGAAAAGGTAAAATACATCCAAGTAGAAAGATGGGCCCGCCATGTTGCTGTCAAAAGAAGTGTTTCGATAAATTAAGCGAAGAAAATAGAAAGAAGATTTTTGACAGTTTTTGGGGTTTAGGCAATCGAGAAAAGCAGTGGATGTATGTGGCTAACTTAGTTAAGAAGGAAATTAAACGAAAAATGTATACAGACACCACTTAACATTACTATAAAACATACCTTCCTGGAAAAAGGACATACCTAAGCAGAGGGAGACAGCGTTCACGCTGTAATAGAACGTTCGTCTAAAAAATAACTTATATATACACCTCTGGAATGGTTTAGCTTGGTAAGATGGGCTAAACAGGATGGAAAGCCATATAACGTCATAGAAATGAAACATACCGATTTCTTTAACTATAAAAAAACTTTTGGAAGGGCGTAATTTGTCAAAAAATATGTGTGGAGACGAAGTTAAGTGGACCAAAATAAAAGAAGTGCGGGTTTGTGCAGAAGATCCTATCAAAATTGAATATCGTTACGATTTAGCAAACAGTAATGCTATGACGATTGCCATTAATACCAATACCCGAAAACGCCAGAGAAATAGCATTACAAAGTTGTGTCCTGTCTATCCTAACCGTCTTCCTTTAACAAAGGCAAAATATGATGATCTAATGAGTCTCTTTAACAGCGGAATTATTCAAGCCACATGTTATTGATTATATTTAAGCCATTTTTATTGATTTGAAAGTCTTTAATTATAATTTTGATTTATTATTTTTGATTAAGTCCAAAGATAGTTAAAATGGCAATCATTACACATGGTTACCTGATTTCTATATGTCCTAAGTTGATCTCATAGAAATTATAAGATTTCATAAGTCATCTTATTTTATATTCCTTATTGTATATTTTTAGGATTTTATTTTAATTGTTTCTAAAGAAGGGTGAATTATGTTTTTACGTTTCTAAATACTATGATTTTTATCACCTAGTTATTACCTGTTTTTGTTTGTAAAAATGTTCGTTCTATGTAACTTGTGTTCATAAGTTCATTAAAATATTCTAAAAATATCTAGTATTATGTTGTTTCTATAAAAAATAAACTTTGGCTTTGATAACATTTCTTTTTTATTTCTTAATCTAGAATTTGCCTATATGCAATAATACACACTGAAATTTTTAATCTTTGTATATTGTAATTGTCACATTCAATGAAATTAGGCTTAAAACTTTTAGTGTGTATTGTTGTAACTATCATATAAAACAACGAACGTAATATAAATTCCGTAGTATAATATTGTAAGTATGAGATACAACAACTGAAGAACTCTAGATTCCGCAGAATAATGTTATAAGTATTAGATGCAACTACTGGGGCAGCCTTCATTCCGCAGTAAAGTGTTGTAAGAACCATATCTCAGAAAATACATATATTTTCCTAATTATCTTTTAACATAGTCAAGAATACTATAAATTATACTTATAAACCAAATTTTAGAAAGATATGACGATAAATGCAGTTTTTAGGCTAATTTTAATCTTTAAAACGCTCTACTGTAAAATTGTAGTTTTGGAGATACAACAACTTACGTGGGAGGTATCGATATGTTTGTTAGAATTATTCGGGAATTTTTTATAACAACACTATCAAGAGGCTAGATGCTTGTTACCTCAATCACGCAAAAACTGCAGAACGGTCTTGGATAAAATTTGACATACAGATAGTTTAGAACCTGGATTAAAACTGCGCGGCATCAGGATATACGATGGTCAAAGAGTGACTTATGCGTATAGATGATAGATAGATAAAAAAATATATTTGCATCTTTAACATGCATTCAAATAAATAAACAATTACATTATAAAAAAAGAATGAAAACCTAAAAACAATTTAAAAGAATTTGGGCAGGAAATTGTACTTGTACAATAAAAACTTACTTACAAATTAAACTAGCATGTGTGTCACAGCGATGTCAAAAGACAAAAGTTCAGCGACATATTTGCCCTAAATTAGAGCAAATCAGCCATTGCCCATAAAAATAAAGGGCGCTAGACTACGAGCAACAACAGCGGAAGTGCATACATCATTGCTGACTAAAATCCAATATATTATTCAAATTAATTAAATCAAATCAAAGTAATTAACATTCAAAAACATTGTAACAAAAAAAAAAACAATAAGAATAGATGTCAAAATAATAATGGAGGTATCACAAATGTTCATCATTTTGTCTTTTAAAGGGATTTAACTCACGAACCTTTGCTCGGTACTTAATCAGTCAGTTAGTCACCTCCAACATATTGATTTACCCACATCCAGCTTGAATTTCTCACAACTAGTTCAGCAGATGGCCGTTCAAACATTACAAAAAGGTAATTGTAGACAAGTTAGTAATAACAGAAATAAAAGATCTTTTTATAGACAGATTAGGTTCAACGCACGTCCTAGGGCGGATCAACCTTCTAGGTTTTGTGAGGTCAATGCTCTCAAAGTTGTTTAACAATTGATTTTAATACAAAAGGATGTTACAATACAGATTTAAGGATAATACAATGTTGTAAATTAACGTTTTTTTGTTATTAAGTGTTATTTATTACACTAGTAAAAAGTCTCCTAATTGCTCAAACATGACTTGAACCCACAGACAACCTGAGGTTGACTGGTAGAAAATGCCTAAGGCATTAAGTCCGCCTGTGTACGATTTGTGCATGAAGTATAAATAAATAAATAAAATAAACAACGAATAGCGAAGTGCTTTGATTACTATACTTTCATAACTAAAAAATGTCAATGGAGCGAGTCTGATCTGTACACATATAAACGACTCAAGAGCCTTCCATCTTCGTATGAGCTACTGAGCTAGAAGAGCTATAACACAACAATGCTAAAAAATTTGTTGTTATGGCGTCAGACTTGGATATCATGTTGGTAGCTAGCCAGGCGGGGTCCTACCACCAACCAAACCGAATACAATATGTACCCCCGCTGGGAATCGAACCCGGGACCCCTGGGTCTGATACCGGTGGTTGTTACCACTAGACCACAGAGGCGGTTAAAATAGTACCGTTCTGGCATTTCTTCGAGCATGATGTAAACTCCATTACGTCTAGAACTCTAGAGCAGGCCTGTCCAACTTACGGCCCCCGGGCCACAATGTGGCCCGCATAAGTTCTTCATCCGGCCCGCGACGACATCAATAGCTAGGAGAGTGCTTACTTAAACCTTTGCTATTGGGCATGTCATTTGGCCCGTTACGGTTACAAAAATACTATACCTGACCCTCCACAGAATTATGTTGGACACCCCTGCTCTAGAGTAACCCCCCCAGTTTCACCCGAACACGTGTTATTCTTTTCGTAATAACACGTGTTCTAAGGCTCCATTTTTAACGCAATCTACCGTACAATTTCTATAAAATACAAAATATATTTACTTGACATTGGCAAAATTCGCGTATATAACGCGAGCACGCCATTAATTAAGAAAGAAGGAGTAACCCCCCAATTGTCAGTTATTTTTGATGCTTTACAAATATAACATTAGCCAGGTTACCTTGTGCATTTTGCAAAATACTCGTACATATTGGCGTGAAAGTTTCGCCACGCGAGATATTTTTGGAGCATATTCTTCACTGGAGCATCGACCTTTCTAGGTCGTGTATTGGTGTATTGTGCATCTAAATGGTGTGAAGGAAAATTTATGAGGTTCTGGTAATTATATCAGTTTTTAAACAAATTAATGTGTATGTTTATGAAATGGGTAAGTAAATGAACATTTTGTCTAAGAAAACGAATATAACAATTATTTTTTAAGACTATTAACAATTCAAATGCTTTTCGTTTACCAGATTTCAAAAGATTTCTGTAATGAATCTCTTTTAATAATTATGCCTTATAGAAAACTTACGTCTTTTCCCAGAAGGTAACTTTCGGAAAAGACTTGCTTTTTGAGATACCGTCATTCCATGAAAGGTTCCTTTGGACTATGTGTCCATTTCCGGACTATAAAATCTATTATACAAGAAAAATATATAAGTATTCGATATTTCGGTTTTCCTAGTGATAGCCAATGAAACTAAAAATAAATATTTCTTCACCCATACTTAAAAAAATATATCTTTCATTATTGATTTATTTAAATATGGCTTACCAACTAAACTCATACATAGCATCCACTAAAAGAACGTCAAACCATTAAAAGTTTTTATGAATTTTAAATTTTTGCATTTTTCAATGTTTTTTTTTATACCTACTTATGATAAATTTTAAATAGAAAAATATTGGAAAAAATCATCTCGGCCACAAGTGAGTCCCATCTGAAAATTCAAATTATTGACTGTTGCATCTTAATCGATCGTTAAACATCTGAAAAGATGTTTCTTTCGAATGCAAGGACTCCTAGCATTGATGTGACAACGCTGGCCTACAGCGTATTAAAAATATAAAAGTATTGGAGAATTTCGACGTTGGTCCGCAAGTCTCGGTAGCTCAGTGGTAAGAGTATTGGACCGGTTTCCAAATCTTTTTCATTGACGCTAGGCGCCTAACTCCCCTTGGAGATAGCCGGATGTATCAAGTTCACTATGGTCGCAGCTGCTTCCTTGCTTCTTGGTTTAGTTTATGATGATAAGATTAATTACATTTTACACGTTACATTAGTAGGACTAGGCCTAGCGCGCGCCTAATTTTGTTACTATTTAATATGGTTCGTATATCGTTTTTTTTTTTTAACGTTAAGATGCTATACGACTGAAGCGAAGTAGCAGTGAGAAAACGACGCGGGAGCGGGAGAAAAAAAATCTTTGAACCTCAGTTCATTGAAGCAATTTATTTTTTTGAGAAACAACTTTTGTTACTTCATTGACCTATAACGTAAAAAAAATGGTTTATAGATTTGTGTTATTTGTTAGTGTTAGATAAAGTCCGAGGTGGCCGCAAATAACTGCGACACAGTCCTAGACTAATATAGTTATTTACGTAAATTATATTTTGTATGTATAGCACAAAATAAAGATTATTTTATTTTATTTGTTTATATTGTCATTAGCAATATAAACAAATACTATGTTGTATGACTAACAACAAGAAACTATGTTTTACGTTTCCTATTTCTAAACCACTGGTTACTGTCTTTAACACTAGTACCAAACCTACCTCTCGACAACTACCTATAACCGGCATTCCATTGTTAACCTACCTGACCATTTCCCATAACATTTTGCGGATACCAACTCTATTTCACTTTTTTCGTCGTAAAACGAAACGTCGAATACAATGCAACGATATTTCAAACATCTCAATTAACAATGATCGACCGTATTAGTCTGCAGCACGTTTATAAGAGTTGTTTAGATCTGACAATAAAAAAATACTTACAGCCAAGTTTCTAACTGTCGATTAGATAGATGATCGTGGTTAAAACATCGTTCTGTATGACCCTTTCAACTTTTAACAAATGGCTGAAATGCAATAGCTGAATTCACCAATTCTGTTGATTACCTACATTATCGTGGTTTGAAACATTATTCTGTCCCCTTTTAACTGCAAGCAAATGACAGATTTTTTTTATGTGTATTTAATCCTTGTTTTTCTTTTGTTTCAGCTTATGGCAAAGTATTCCTTGTTAGAAAAAGATGTGGCGTCGACGAAGGCAAATTGTACGCAATGAAAGTTCTCAAAAAGGCCTCGATAGTACAGAAACTAAAGACTGCAGAGCACACGCGGACAGAAAGACAGGTGGGTGATATAAATAAAGATTAGTTTTCCGTTTTGCGAGCTTTCCAGTGCAGATAGTAAAAGCTTACCAATGGACGATCCCATAAGAACTAGCGCAGACGACGGATAACGGAGGACTTTTTGTCCGCGACACGTCTTTATTGTTAACCAAATAAGATTTAACTTAGACCGCGTATATCCGCGAAAAGTACGCGATAGTCCTCGTTATTTATTCAACTTTATGTTCTTAGTAATAAGGTCGTGTCGCGGACAAAAAGTCCATCAATGTCCGTCGTCTGCGCAGGCCATTAGTTAGACCCTAAAAGACAAAAACCGGACAAGCGCGAGTCGGACTCGCCCACCGAGAGTTCCGCACAAAACTTTTGACACGCAAGGTACGTACACTTCTACCGTCTATCTCGATATAGATCTGTGGTTTCCGGACTACATGTTGAGCCCTCAGACCCAACCAAACCAATGCCAAATGTGGCGTCGTTGAGTTGTCTCTGTGAGAGTGATGTTAATTCTTTTCACTTTCAAGTTGCACCTTCGTTGCTATGCCAACATCATCAATATTTGATGCTATAATTGTCCCAACAGGTCCTGGAAGCTGTACGGGAGTGCCCCTTCCTGGTCACGTTGCATTACGCTTTCCAGACAGACGCTAAACTTCATCTTATACTTGGTAAGTGGTGTTTTTAAGTTAGTAACTCGCCTAGGAATACTTGGTTCCAATGCGAGACTAAGCAATGCCCGATTGAGTCTATGGTATTTTATTATTTTTTTAACGAACTTCCGCACATGTAGTAGACTTTATTACACCAGAAATTATAACCTATCTGTAGATATGGATTGGGTTATCTGATATAGTTGCTTAGGATATTTTTGTTAATAATATTTGTTGACCAAAATAACGACGGTTCCTGGTCAACGAAACCAGTACCGTAGGCAACTATCTCAGGTAGCCCTATCCATATCGACAGATAGGATATAAATTTCGGGCGCTAGCCTTCATTATATCGTATGTAACTGAGGACTGAGTGTGGAATCTCTCCTCTCCCAAAATCCTTAACCACTGATGAACTTGCTATCTTGTCTCATTGGTGAAATAATAATTCTGAAAACGTTGTTGTTATGGCGTTGAACTTAGATAAGGTGGTGGTAGCTAGCCAGGCGGACTTACAACAATCTATCTAATATTGGCGGTGTTTCCCCGAGACTAGACCACAGAAGCTGATCAAATCAATTCAATATCATTTATTTAGTCTAGGCTGTTACAAGCACTTATGAACGTCAAAGAAGCTACGCCATCGGTTCACAAACCCTACGGCGGGAGACCTTGTAACGAGAAGAACCGGCAAGAAACTCGTCAAGAGCTGTTTTTTCTCCTTGTTTTATTTCATACAGAATTTAAAAATCCTTTATATAATGTTTTGTAATATAGACATTAAAATTGCTTCTGACTGATGATAATGACTATGTAGTAGGTATATTAAATAGGTCACAATCCTAGTATGTACGAGTATATATATATATATATATATATATTTTTCTCTTTAACAAGTAGCAATCAAGACAAGAGGTTTAGTTAATGTAATTTCTGTTCGTGTCCCATTTTTGCTGTAATACATTTATTATCCAATCAGCTACAAAACAAGCTTGTTATTACCGCTCAAAGACGAGGTTATTCTAAGTAAAGACTGCTCAAAGTGCTCAACTCGCTTATTCCACTGGAAAATTTATTAGTATTTTAATTTTCCTCTTATATTAAATATATTTCAAAATTGTAAATTTGTGCTTGGCAATAACATGTTCCATTGTAAATGTTGTTGTTTCTGTTAAAGCTGATAAGTTTCTTGCGGCCGTTCTTCTTATCAGTTAAAAGATGTCCTTAATGGCTGGTAGGGGAAAAAAATTTTGGACTATTCGAAAGTACTTATCTATAAGTCTATTTGAATAAAAATCTTTGACTTTGACTTTGAATTTTAATTTTGTGAAGATGCTAACATTGGGGAATGTTAAGGAAATGTGTATTTTTTCAGTCTATTTTATATTCATCGTTGATTCAAACCTTCAAAGTAAGGGTGAATACTTAGACACCTCCTGGGTTAGGTCGCTCCATCGTGAAAACTGTCTTAGCCCCTGGGATTGATTGGGATCAAGACCAAACCTATTCAAAGTAAAAAAAAAACATACAACTATACAAAATACTACAGTGCAGACCTAATACTTATTAGCTAATAATTTATTGAAGTGAAAACTTCTTTAGCGGCTTTGTGCACATCAGAGTTTTAAATTTTTGGGATGGGTTAAAAATGTTAAAGTCGCGTCAGACACGTTACCCTGAAAATTCGTAAGACGGAAGGAAATAGAGCGCTGGAGCGGCGTAGGAGAGGAATATCCCACTCTCTTTCTATCTTGAGGCGAAAATGTATGCCTGTTCCTGCTGTTGCGTTTAAGCGGTTTTCACTTCTGCCGGCACTTCTGGAGTGCAACCCGTTGTTGTTTTTTTCATGTAACAATTGTTTGTAGTCTTTCTTTCGTGCAAAAATTATACACTATAACTTTTAGAATCCAAGTTGCTATTATAAAAACTGTACTTTTCTTATAAACAAGCGGCCGCTCGCGGTTTCACCAGCGTGATTCCGTTCCCGTGGGAATATCGAGATAAGAAGTATCCTATGTTCATAACCAGGCTACCTATTATCTGTGTACCAAACTTCATCCAAATCCGTTGAGTAGTTTCGGAGCCTATTCAATACAAACAATCGAATATTTCCTCTTTAAAATATCAGGAAAGATAAAAAACCCCTTTAAATTTGAACTGTTAATCTTGTTAAGAATAAAGAAAGCCTATACGTCACTAAGGTCCTTGACTGGGCTCAGGCAGACATTACATAAGCAGATAATTACTACTGTAAAAATCGGCCAAGTGCTTTTCGGGCCACGTGCAATATAAAATCAAAATCAAAATCAATATCATTTATTCAGTCTAGGCTGTTACAAGCACTTATGAACGTCAAAGAAGCTACGCCATCGGTTCACAAACCCTACGGCGGGAGACCTTGTAACGAGAAGAACCGGCAAGAAACTCGTCAAGGGCTGTTTTTTTCTCCCTGTTTTATTTCATACAGAGTCGTCAAATTGAAAAGTGACCTTAACATATTAGTAAGGTCAATTTCCATCACAAAAGGAAAATACTAATGAAAATATTACATTTTATGGTTATTGTAAACGTAAACAATTTTTAACTGGCAAAGAAAGACTTGTCTATCATACATTACAACATTTCCCGCACCACAAGACTACTACACTGCAAGTTGTGAGGTACATACAGGTCAGTATCAATTTATTTTAGATAAAAATATTTAGGCTTTAAGCACAGCATTAAGATAAGCACACTGAGGTAGACCCATTTCCGCTATAGCTATAGCGTTCCGTAGTTAAAATACCACTAACATTTTTCGTCTGCAAAAATAATTTTGTTTTTCATAGTGTTTGTATAAATAAAAAAGTTATGGGGTTGCGGAAAATGTTCTGTATCTCGAAAACTGCTAACTATATCGTTCAAACCAATTTTCGTTGAAAGTTTTTATTAAGATCTACAGCATATATTTTTTTTAGAATTTTCACTTATTTTAAATGTTAGAATGGGGGACACACATTTTCATATTCATATCATTTACATCACATTTTACCACTTTGGAAGTATATCTTTCAAACGGTTGACTCTGAGAAAAAATCGTTTTAGGAGACTCAATGTCATTTTTAATATCCTATTTATAGACACCCCGCATGTATAGGTTTGATGAAAAAAAAAACAGTTTCAGTTTCATGTATGGTGAGCCCCTTTATCTTATTTTTTTATTATTTTACAGTTTACAGAATACATCTACCTACCAAGTTTCAACTGTGTAATCTTACAGTTTCGGAATAAAGTGGTTGTGACATACGGACGGACGGACAGACAGACAGACAAACATGACGAATCTATTCCGTTTTATGCTATTAGGCTATGAAACCCTAAAAGCTGTATTTATAAATTAAAAAAAAACCGCCCTCTAACCGTACCCCTAAACTGAGTCACCCATATCGTATCCAACCTCTTTTGAACTGTGAACCTTCAGAGTTCAGTTGAACGACCTTCGCGCCCTCAGGAGTCTACGTCTATGTCTTTCTGTGGTCCTTCTTCGTTACATGGAGAACACAAATTTATCACAATTGTGTTCAAAATAAACAGATTTTTGATATCTCATGTCGCCCTGACGGGATTCGAACCCGCATCCTTGGGAGTCCGGCCCAATGCACTAACCAATTATGCTACAGAGACCTATGAGGGCACGTCGAGTTTTTCTAGCATATTCACCGTTCTACGGTGTTGGCCACCGTCGCTTCATCAATGAGAGAAATATCCTCGCATTCGAAAGAAACATCTTTACAGATGTTTGACTATCGATTAAGATGAAACAGCCATCTAATTATAACTTTTTAATTTTGCATTTTACAATGCTATTTTTATGTGATATGATGGTTAGTGCATTGGGCCGGACTCCCAAGGATGCGGGTTTGAATCCCGTCAGGGCGACATGAGACTAGTTGCTTTTTTCTAGTATATTTTCTTGTTTAATATTTATCACATAAAAATAGCATTGTAAAATGCAAAATTAAAAAGTTATAAACAGATTTTTGTTCAACGAAAAAAACAAAGCATTTATCCATTAATATATTTTCTGACAACCAAAAAAGCGTCCTCTAACCGTACCCCTTAACTGTGTTAGTGTCACCCGTTTCGTACAACTTCTTTGAACTCTGAACGTTCGTTGAACGACCTTCGCGCCCTCAGGAGCCTAGGTTCCGCCACTAAGGTCCTTAACTGAGTTCAGGCAGGCATAACTTAAGCAGATAATTACTACTGTAAAAAGGCGGTATCTTATAAATTAAATAATAAAGCGCCTTCTAACTGTATCTTTGAACTGTGTCACCCATATCGAAGAACTGAACCTCCAGTTGAACGACCTGCGCGCCTTCAGGAGCCTAACGCCCGAAATTAATAACCTATCTGTAGATATACATAGGGCTATCTGAGATAGTTGCCTAGGATATTTTTGTTAATATGACCAAAATACGGCGATTGCTAGGCAACGAACCCAGTATCCTAGGCAACAATCTAGTTTCATAAGAAATAGAAAAAGTACATTTACCATTATTTTCTTTTTTTATTTATTTAGAAAACCTACAACGTTATAATTACGATTAACTTAATAATACTTACTAAAATCGATAGTAAGGCTACCTTAAATCTCATATATTACTGGATGTGTTATTATAATTAGCTAATTAGAAAAGAAAAAAGAAGGTACTTAATTATTTTATGTTACATTGTAATTGAAGACGTCAGTTGATAAAGGCACTATGTAACATTTATGAAAAACTAATTTTATTATCTGGATAAAGGTGTTAAGGGCAGTTGTAACATATGACCATTGCATTTCATATTAAGAGAGCATTGAAACAATAAAATGGTAAAGGTCATATGTTACAACAGCCCTTAACACCTTTATCCAGATAATAAACTTAGTTTTTCATAAATGTTACATAGTGCCTTTATCAACTGACGTCTTCAATTATTACAAACTTTAACATTACAAACTTTAAAAACTTTAAAATCAAATCAACCGAAATATGTTTTAAAAAATTAGAAATTTTAGGAATTTGACATTATAAATTAAGATGTACATTATTATTATTATTCTAAGACGTATTAACAAATAATATATAAAAAACGCCCTCTAACCGTATCCCTGAACTGTGTCACCCATATCGTATACACTCTGAACCTCCAGTTGAACGACCTTCGCGCCCTCAGGAGCCTAGGTTACGTCACTAAGGTCCTTGACAGTGCCCAGACGGGAGGTCACATTCAGAGCTTTGGCCCAGGCTGCGGTAGAGGTGACGTTTCATGAATTCTTGTATTTGGGTAAGGGTTACGGTTTAAATGAATCTGTGAGCAAGGATACATATAAAATAATCTCGAGGGTTTGGTTGGGTCACAAAATAAAAAAAATTGCAGGCTGACCGTTCCTACAATACTCGAAAAACTTGCCTCACTCCGTACGTACTCTGTGGTTCCGTAGAGTTTAGTGCGTTCGGCTTGCAATACGGGCGGTTAAGTAACTTATATTTTTTTTTTTACTAATTGCAACTTAGTGACTAAACAAAACATGCAAGCACCAATGTATCGCATGCCCCTCGAAAGGCACTGCAACGAACAGGAAAGGGGCAGACTTTTAGAAACGTTTTTATTCAATAATACTTTTTATATGGTCGGTAAAAGGATGGGTTATCAAAAACTTTACCAATCCTTATTGGGCTAGGTGATAGAGGTCATACATGGCCTATACTTCGTATTAAACCTTAAGGATATCCGACAAAACATGTTTGAAAAGATACGAAATGAACCTTGCTAAATTCTCGAAACAAGAGTTTTGCGATTAGTCTCAATCAGATAGAATTTGAATCCGTTTCATATTTATTTCACTAACTAATTTAATTATCCGAGCATAAAATATTATTGTTTATGACGTAATTATACAATACATTTTATACTATAGTCACTAATAACTAATAATGCAGCTTAGAACGAAGGTCTTTAGTTCAAGGGTGCTGGCACGTGCAACTGAAGGATAGAGTATACAAAGTAAGTAGTAGAGAAACAATATAACCGTCGATGTAAGCGGAATTCAAGCGCTTAACGAGTTTTTTTTTATGAACGACACGGACTCTTAGCCTTCATCATGCCTAATGTTAAGTATTGAGAAGGCTGAGGAGCGAGCCTCTCCCGGAATCCTCAGCCACTGTAGCGAAGTGGTTGTAGGAATGAAATAACTAAATCTGTTAGCAAACCTCACAAGCAGTAGGCCTAGCACGAATAACTTTCGTGTAAGTATCGAGAAAGTACAGTAAAAAAATGTATGTGATATTGAGCAGCGTTCCTACCGGACGTAAACAGAACTACATTTTCCTATACATTTTTTGACATTATGGGTTCGATACTAATTCGACCTGCCGATCTCAATTTTTTTAGTACTAAAATATCTAATATGAAGTAGAAACAAAAGTCGCGCCGTTACTAGTTCAGTTTTTAAATTACAAATCAAAACCTAAATAATAATATAATTAAAATTAATTTCATTAAAAAACCAGTAAGTATAGAAGGTTTAACTCTGTCTCACGCATGCGATTATACAATACATTTGTTTTTCAGGTCAAGAATTAATCGATTATCACGCAGATGTGCGCTTCGTCCGTAATGGGATGCATCGATACATCGGATAGTCCGATTAGTATGAATACTAAGGAATCTATATTATAAGTACAGGATGGAAAAAAAGACGGTCGTCGAAGGAAAAGGAACGATCGATAGTGTTTATCCCTATGATTAACGCTATCGATCGGTATCCATAAAAATACAGGTGAATTTTTTTTTAAGCCGGTTCGATTCCCGGTTCTGGCAAGTAAAAAATCAAAATTCTTTGTATGCAGTTTTACTTGTTTTTTGAAACTAAAGGAACGTCTTTTTTCCACCGTGTATATTGTATAGTGTATATGTCGCAGTAAGATAGATGAAGCCGTAATATAGTTATATCCCTAGGCATATAATTATGTACCGTAACATAGTTATACGAAAGCGATTCATTACTATCTCACTAGGAATATAGTTATAAAACCGTCGAAGTTTAGTGATATACCTATATTACTGGATTAAGTTCAGTGCTATAAATATATTACTTGATTATGCTTAGTGAAATAGAAATGTACCATAATATATTATAATTAAATAAAACAAAATTTTATTGGTTATATCTTTAATTATAAAATAATCAACTTCCTGCAGTTACAATACTTTGTGACATTAACACGTATTAAAGAAATTACAATTAAAACGATCATATTTTTTAAAATTAAACTTTAACAATTTAGGTTAGGTTAGGTTAGGTTAGTAAACACAACGAACCCCTCCCCCGCCGCCTGCGCCGTACACTCCGAAAGCTATTTCACTAAACTTTAATCTAGTAATATAAGTATATCACTAAACTTCGACGGTTTTATAACTATATTCCTAGTGAGATAGTAATGAATCTCTTTCGTATAACTATGGTACGGTACGTAACTATAGGGATAGGGATATAACTATATTACGGCTTTATCTATCTTACTGCGGCATATATTTTAGTAATAATAATATATATAATAATAGTGACGAATAATTGTGTCTTTTAATATGTTCTTTTAAAATTAACTATTTCTGTAAGTGGCTATCATATTCCATTTTAAGTAGAAATTTGAAAATAACACCAACTTTATCCATACTCGTTTACGCTTAGAGTTTCGGGGAACTAGCGATAGTGATAAACATATTTGAAGTGTTGGGTAAACTCTAGTAACGGCGGCGGCCAGTTGTACTGCAAAGATAAGGCTCTCTTCATCATGGCGTAACTTGAGAGCAATCCAAAGCACGACAATGTTAATTTTGTGGTGTGCTCGGCCTGTGATTTTGGCAGTTAAACAACTTTCACTACAGCCGATCACGGGATGGGTGACCAGAAGTCTATTATTTCAATTTCAATTTCAATTTATTTGCGTTCCAAAATGTTACAAAGATGGTATATAAGTAAAATACACAATTTTGGACCCTGTTGGGCATAGCAAATTTAGAAGAGAGGACGCATTTTGTGATCTTATTAATAACCTTCATATTTATATTAACGAAATTATCATTATATTTATATTTCTTTAACTCTTTGTCATTTAAATATTCTTTTACTGTGGTCTTATTTAGCAATAGGTTTTTTAAGAGTGTTTTAAATTTCACGAAATTATGTAAGCTCCTTCGTGGTTCGGAAGTATAAAATGGTATGGATTTCTTAATTAAATATTTTTTTAAGTTTAATTTTCTCTAATTTTTGTTATGTATTCAATTTCTTTCGCATAGGTTAACTGTGAAAGATACCAAATCTGAAGCAAACTGTCTAGGGTTCTTAAAGACTATGTCTTCCGGTATTTTATTTGATAGCTATAGGAAGTCCACAAAGACTTTGTAAGCTTATTAAGATTTTAAAATAATTACAAAAAAATCATTGTTGGTTGCAATTAGCAAACTTGTTTGGGCAATAACATTGTTGGAAAGGTCATGCGAAACTAAGTTGCCTCACCGTGCGATCAGTTACAAAACGGATTGACGACTGCTTTTTGTATTCGCATTCATTAATCAACGCTTAGTTTGTTTATCAATGACGTTTATTTACTAATTTTGGTGAAGAATACTTTTTAAGTACCCAAATTACACTAATTAGTCAGACAATTTTCAAATCTACAGATAATTCGTGTTATTATTATCTTTTCTTCATTTATTTATTACTTGAATTTATTAAGTAAATACGTACAAAACAAATATTAATTCTTTGCTCGCTTCGCTCGCTCGGCCTGCGCTTTGTTTAGATCGCTTACGCGATCCTTTACGTTTTTAGACTAAAGAATTGAGTTTAAACTGTAACAGTATCACAAATTAATATAACTGTAGACAATTTTTATTTGATGATGGATCGCATGAAACATATAAATAGTTATACAGTATTTTGTCTTATTTGCTCGAGTTAAAATGTCATTTGAATGACATAGACAACACTCGTGTGTAATTATTCCATGCTTACCTTACACCAAGTTCATAAGTAAGAAGGTTAGTAGAATACTGAATGCAAAGATATTCGTAAATATTAGAATGAAGATAATCGGAGTATACGCTTGACCTATATCCGAAGTACTTCGTACAAAGAATATCACGGATCATGGCTCTTCAAGATTTGCTTTTACCAGAATTTCCACAAAAAGGTTGATTTCAAAAGAATTGATATTTCTACTATAAGCTCTTATAACATTCACAATGATAATCATGTCATAACTATATATTTCTTTATTCGAGATTGAACTTTACTTACTTAACATGTTGTTGGATTCAAAATTAAGTAGAGAAACCATTCTCCTTTGATTTTGATATAATAATAATAGTTCTTGTGATGTTGACTATACAATACAAAGAAATAATTCCATATGGTAATGTCGCAGCCAGCTGATTAAATCAGCCCTGCAATGGGAGGGCTAGCCCGTTAATTAAACACCGACACTCAATTAAATACCTAGTCCAGGTGATTTAAATTTAGTTTAATTTTGTGCCACTGCTGCGCTGGTAGTCACAAAAACAAACATGGCTTCAGATAGCTCGCATCAGCTGGAAATTTTAGGTGCTTTTTTTCGTTTTAACCTATCTGAAATGTGTGAAAAAAATGCGCTTGATTTACACCGCCGGCTAGAAGATTTCACTAATACTTTGAATGTAAAATTACATTGTATCTCATTGAATGAAACGGCTAAATATGACGTTCAGCCAAGTCGTTATACGTTTCATTCAATGACTTGGCTAGTTGTCCCTTTGCTAGTTCGTTGACCGACGTTTAAGTAACGGGCTAGTCCACCAATTGAACGGCTTTAGCAGTTGGCTGCGACAGCAACATGTTCTCACTAACCATATAGACTACCTGAAGGTCTAACAACACTTAGCGGGTTGGCGTGAAATTGGCGCCAATAATTGTCCTCTGTAGTCCTGAAAGATGTAAATATAATGCTTATTTGTATCAATTGACGACCTGTTTGACGCAGGGGTACTAAGCCCACCTTCTGCGCCAGAGGTCCCGGGTTCGATCCCCGGACAAAACAAATAATTGTGTGCATGAACATGTCTATTTGTCTTGGTCTGGGTGTTTGTTATGTATATTATGTATGTATTTACAAAAAAAAATGTGTAAGTATGTTTATCCGTTATCTAGTATCCATAATACAAGTTCTTTGTGAAACTTAACGTGGGCTCGATAGTTGGTGTGATTGTATGCAGTTATTTATTTATTTAATTTTTATCTTTCATAATTTCGTTTAAGTATAGGTTCCTAGTAAGGTATAAGAGAAATATTATACCTTTATTAAAGCCCTAAGCATCGTCAGCAATCGCCATAGAAAGAGGCGGTTAAAAAGTGGGTAACTTTTAACCCCCTCTGTGGTCTAGTGGTAACAGCACCGGGGTCCAGGGTTAGTACTGTGACCAGCAAAAAATATACTTATCTAAAGATTGGGTCAGAGATTTTAAATGTTTTATTTGTACCTGTAACGTACCCTTACCTAATTCATGTTTTTTTAAATACTTAAAATTGTCTCTTGGCAGTTTGTGGCCTTTGACCTATTTAAATTGTATAACAAAACAATAGTCATAGAAAAGATAACTTATTCGGTCAGTCGCATACTTGTATCACTGCATACGTAAGCCGACAAACGGCATACAATCAACCGGTTATCTGACCCCCTTTGCCAAAAACGTTGTTCCGGCACAACCTGAGTGTCGGTAGCAAGAAATGCGAAATGGACAAGATATACATGATATGTTTATCTTATATATTCTAGACAATAAGTTGAAACTATTGGAAGCATGGAAGCCCTTATGTATAACAATTGATCTATAGAAGTTATCTTCTCTTTATATAAGGCCCGTGTTATCCATTCTAATGTTATCTAGCGCCATGAGTATAACACATACAGCCACACAAAAAATGTAGACGGCCGGAAAAATATAATTATTTTTTTAAATTGACCTTATCAAGGTCAAAGGTCAGAAAAACTTTTTTCTTAAGTGACCACAGTGAGTACATGTGCGTAGCACGCGCTTTAGTCTAGTAGAAAGAATATTACACATAGTCCTGAAAGAAGTACGCTACAAAAAATGGGGATATGGCAATTCATATATCGTGAAGAAATTAAAAATCATAAAGGGAACCCAAGGGAAATATAACATAGAGTGTATCTTTGCTTCGCCCAAAAAGGTGGCGACAAAATACTTCTAAATTTACAACTTCGTAACGATTACCTAGATTTCACCTAGTTGATTGATCTACACCATTTATTAACTTTTTTTTACGTGTATTCATACTAAAAGTCAACAATGCTAACGTGCTCGAAAAACCGTGAACAAAAACGTTGCATATGAATAAATTTTAAGTAAAAAACCGCGTCATTAACTGAGTACGAGATTGGCAAACTAACGACGACCTACTTTTGATCACCTTGACACACCTAACATGTGCCGATTCTGATGGATTATACGTTTAAAGGTTTTTGTAAACTGTCACATTTGGTTTTATTGTTGTCCAAAAAGTTTGGTTTGGTTCGGAACACCTTTCACTAAATTGTGTCTAATTAAAAATGAGAATTGATTGAAGCGGTAAAGCGTTTCTTCGTTACTAATTTAAGACAGCAATGTCTTTGCAGATTATTTTATTCAAATACCCACATCGGGGAATCCTTATATTATGTATAGCGTTATCCCTGATGTTGTAATGATAACATTGTTATGGCTGAAAGTGGAATTGCACTCCTGGAATCCTCAACCATTAATTATGAACTGGTTTATCTGTTGTATTCCACAACAATGCTGAAAACATTGTTATTGTGGCTATAGGCATAAGATAAGATTATGGTAGCCATAGCTAACTAGCTAAGCTAGATAGGCTGACTTAGAATAAGTCGAAGTGTATTCCCAAAAATCTATAGACTATTAGAAACTTTTACTCCAGAACTATTTTAGCCTAGTTAGAAACGACTATATTATATTATCTATTGCAGTGTTTCACAAGTAGTGGTACGCGTACCCCTAGGGGTACGTGAGGTAGCATCAAGGGGTACGCGAGCAATCTCTTAACTAAGATATTAAATCAGTAAAATATAATTACCTGATGAATATAATGTAATAAAGGGGTACGCAATCGAAGTCTTTTTTGGAGTGGTACGTAGTATAAACTAATTAGTAACCACTGATCTATTGGTATTATAGCATAAGAAAAGAAGAAAAAACAATTCATGGAAATTGGAAATTATTCAGGACGTTGGCTACAAGTTTTAGTTTTTGTTGTATCTAGTCTGGGATAAGATGAAATATGAAGAAAGAAAATATGAAACCACTGTGGCTTTCGAAATATTTTCTTTAAGGAAGCAATTTTTGTAAGTTGAAAATGTATTGCTAACATTCTTGATTCATTGATCATAAGGGTTTTTATTTTAATTTATGCTCTATTCCAGTTTTGGCTGACTGGAAATAATTTGATATTAGGTAGTTACGATTTGAAACTTACATAAAACTTATGACATTCTTAACCCTTAGGTACCCTTAAACTCCCGTATTCCCAAGAAAAAAGTACCGTACAATAGGTGTAATAAAGTAAAACGAGTATTAGGTTTTAATTATTATTAATAATATTAATATTACCTAAAACAGTAGGTACTAGTAATTTGGAAGTTTTGTATAAATATGTCTTTCTGTATTAGCCACTATTCGAACGGATGTGTATGACATTGCGTATCCTTATTTTAATTACTTAATTGCTACAAGGTCGGTTACGTTATGTCTATACGGGGATTAGAGTTCAGTTTGAATACCAGTCTTCTTTATTATCTTGTAAACATGTTTGCAAAGATAGTGTTTCTTTGGCTGTTTCAGTTCTTCGAATTCTTGTATTTCTTTCGTTTTGATTCATTCAACTATTAGAATTTGAAGCCAAATCTGTAAATGGAGTATATGTATTTTTATTTTGAAAATAAATAATTATTGCTTTTTATTGTGCCTGTAATATTCAATTCACCATACGTGTGTAACAAAGCAATAGTTAGTTGTTACCTAAAATGAATGTAATTATGTCTCTCTTTGTTTTAAATGGCTGTTTCTTTTGACGCAAAATCTACAAAATAAATGTTTGATGACACAGTAAACAACCAAAGCAATAGTTGTTAAAACGAATGTGTGTGTCTCTTTGTGTCATATGGCTGTTATCTTTTGAGCTTTTGACGCAAAATCTACTAAGTATCTATGTTTGATGGTACAGCCAACAGCAAGTCAGGCTTTCCGCTCTCACTACAAAAGTTTCTTAAATTTACATGCGGAAAAGGTCGCGGGTGGTCGCTAGTCCTTAGCAAATCGATTGATCAAAATACAGTAGGTACTTAAGTAGTATAATCATTACATTCCTATTCAGATTGTAGACTTGCCCACCGGAAGCGCTTTCATCAACAAAACATCGTATTTGGTAACACTGCTTGCTAATTGCCAGTTTCATTTTAAAGATACATATCAGTTTTTGAGATTTCTACTCATAATAATTAGTGTGCTCGACTCTCCTTATTTTTTTGATGGAATTAATTGATCAAATAAGATTTCTTTTTACAGTCCAAATATTGTTTTAATAACAACTGAAATATAAATAATAATCCTTTGAGAAAGTGAATTTTAACTTATTTTTTATAACTAATTATGTTTGTTAACTAATTTCAAGAAATGGTGCTAACTGCAACACTGTAAGATAACGAGATATAAATTAACTTCAATGATTAAGTAGTTATTGTTCTGAGGAACACTTTAATATTTTGAATTTCTTTGCATTGCCACTGACGTGCCCGTTTTCGAGGCGATTCTTCTTTCAGTATATATGTACAAACTAAATGTGTTAGCTGCTTCTTCTAATCTCTTTCTTGTTACCTCTTGCCCACTTAATTCGTTACCTGCTAGCAGGACACCCGGTGTCCAGAGAATAATATAATTTATTGTGTTATAACTCTGGACCTGAGAGGTTAATACCTCTAAGTTGGAATGGAAACGGCCTTTACTTTTTACAATAATCACTTGTGGTTTTATTCACGTGATTTCCATTCTCATGGGAATATCGGGATCAAAATTTAAATTCATTTTAATTCGAGCTTTAAACTATATGACTGTTCGTCCATTGTTATCCAAATCGGTCCAGCCGTTTACATGTGATTGAGTAACAAACATCAAATAAACACATACATCCAACCTTTCACATTTTTAATATTACCAATATTTATATATAAGTATAATATTAATTATATAAATAAGTATATTAGCATCCGTTTAACTAAAGTTATACTAAATGAACAGTTGTCGATAATTTCACAAGTGCCTTTGCCTTGACCCGGCGGACGCGTTCGCGCTTTTCCCCGCTCAGTCGCTTGAAATCGACTATTGTTCGCGAAATCGCGACTTGTTGCACGTGAGCCTACTGGTTAGTTATTTGTAATGTATAAAAGGTAATTGAAACGCTATAAGATTGGTAAATGTTATTGCTTTTTTTATTTGTTTACCAATAAACTAAAAAAAGTTGTCTCCCTCCGTTGCTTAGAGACGGTATTTATAAAGTCAGTTCTTTCACTTTTCGTGCAACTGCTTTTCCATGTGCTTCTGAGATGTAGGTTTCTTGCTGTTTCTCTACTTGCCGCTGCCGAAAACAAATAAAATAACTTTTTACATTTAAAATTGTAAAAACCGCGTATTCGTGTTCTAGATATTATCTGGGACATCTTAACCCATGACCAAAGAACGCGGTAATAATGATCCATTGCCATTTTTTTCTCACGTAGGCTAAACCGTGATTGTAACTGCCTACCGTGGTCGTTAAATCTTTATATAGATTTATTATAAATCAATGCTGTGTTATTAAAATTGTTGATTTCGTTACCATACTCAAGGTGATTTGTATCATTTTTATTAGTGAAGTTTAACTGTAATATGAAAATAAAAATGATTCAACAATCAAACAATATTACACGCATTTTTTAATAGTCACTTTTGCCCTATCACCCATTTATTTATGTATGTATTTATTTATTGCACGTGCTATATCACTTTTACAAATGGCTGAAGAAGGAATTGACAAATTAGGCCTATTCTTCGGCAAATAGTTTTTTTTTTCACATAAAAACAAGTATGAAGGAAGATTGTATACGTAATGTTCTGAATTAGACGGGAGTGAATGAGGAGATAAGTGATAGTCCTGTGGTTATTAGCTTATTATTTATACCACAAACCCTTAAGGTTGAGAACATCAGAGAACGGACTATACTTCATAATGGTGCCTGATTCAGTGTTCGATTTAACTGTCACTAAATTGTGTGTAATAAATTGGTCATTGCTAATATGGCAACACGTGAATAGAACTCATTTAAAATACATTTACCTAAGTGGGCCAAAATCGTTGATTGTGAAATAAGTTACTAAGCTATTTTCTGAGAATTTAATTAGTTATTAAACTGTCAAAATCGTTTAACTATTCTATTTGAAACTGAATCAGACAAAGAAGTCTTCAAAAATTATTTTTGTTTGCATGAATGAACAATAATATTTACCTGCAATATCTGTTATCTTTCTTGTAATGAAAACGATAAGTATTTTGTTTTCATTCTTTTTTGTGTGCAGTGTTTCCATAAATAGTATTTTTTAGATTTATCAGCTAGTATAGGTACTCCAGCCAAATTATGGAAAAAAATGATTGTAAATAAACCACTCGTATTCTCTTTTTCCTTTGTATCATAATCATAATCATTGGTAATATTTTTAAAATAAAGTGTAAAATTAAAAAGTATTTAATAAAATGTATAAATAAAAATAACAATGGTTGCTAAGTAACATAAATAAGATAGGCCTATCTCTTACCGACCGTAAGTGGACAAAACATTGTGGGACCATGTGGGTCGCGCATCGTTTGACCCACATCTCAGCGCATCGGGGCCACTTTCAAGTTCAATTACATTATCTTGCCTTGCCTTGGACGTTTTTGAGTACCAGCTACTTTTTGTGGACATAAATAAAGTTTCTGTTGACTACTAACCTTCTCTAACTAACCTTTAGATTTAGACAAGTAGAATATATTCTAATAAAACAAGCACATTAGTGTGTCATATTTATCGGTTACAGAATCTATTTTTTAAATCTTATGCTTCTTTAAAAACGAGAATACACATTATGCGGGTTCATTGTTTGTGTAAAACTACTATAGTGGTTGACACAAAAAACTTTGTCGCATAAATCCGACAGAGCGGTTATAGGGTTAATAAGCAATGCTCATCAGAGGAGGCAAATATATGTTACTAGCGGCCGCACGCGGTTTCGCCCGCGTGGTTCCCGTTCCCGTGGGAATATCGGGTTAAAAAGTAGCCTATGTGTTAGTTCATCACTTAAAGTCCCTACATACTAAATTTCATTCGAATCCGTTCAGTAATTTTTGCGTGAAAGAGGAACAAACAAACAAACTGATATATTTTCGCATTCATAATATTAGTAGGAAGAAGGATGTGAATGTGGTTTAAACTTGTATTAGTATGTTCTTCTGATAAGGCTTCTGTCTCAGAATCAGATCAATGGATGTGATGTGATGCTGTCTGACTGATCAGTTTTTTTTTTTCATTTATTTATGGACAACCAACAAGGCATACACAAAAAACTTGGCTTAAAAACACACACAGTTCACCTGAATCTAGACATAGTGTTGCCCTACTGAGAGGCTGCCACGGCATGCATTAAATAGAATAGTATACACAGTAATTAACTAAACTAAAATCTCATTATGACTAATTAAAAAATATTAAATGTATTTAAACAAAAAGGAATGGCGATTCCCTTAAAATTTATTTGTCGATGCGACACCGACCGGGGCGACGTCTTCTTCTTCTTCGTCATCCAATACGGGCGGTTTCCGCAACTCTACGACTTTTTGCGCCTATTTTGCGTCCGGAGGGTGTCGGGCCGGATCACTTCAGCCGTCCTAGCTCAACCAGGAATGCTCCCAGTGCCTTCACGTCAGAGACGGCTTCCCGGAGACTCGTCGGGGCGGCGTCTTCGCAGTGTAAAAAAATACTTCATCAATTCATCTTTTTCTTGTATATGGCACATAAAATACGGTCAAAACGTTTATATCTGGTTGATTTAGAGTTAAATCACCAATAAACTTTATCCTGGTAACCTCATTTCTCAAGTTCATAATAAAACAGAAGTGTAATGTAAACGGAACTGTATACAAATATTGATATGAACACATTATAGGTATTCTCAACTATGATACTGTCAGATGGACATACAAAAGACTTGTTTGCACATATGTTCTAAGTTATTGGTTATAAAGAATCTTTTTCACTATGAGAAAACTATTTTTCTTAAAACAATAGGCAATGTTGACTTCTAAACTGAATGTGGAACTATATTTTACAATAACTTTACTGTATGTAGTCCATTACTCCTTGTTTCCACTGGCGAAACATTTACACGAAAACATAATACTTAATGCGGCCACTGAGTGAATGTATTATTTGACAGCTTCTATCGAGTGCCATTGGTCATCTTTTCGGCGGCCGCACTATATTTTGCTACAAGTTTTCTTGTCAATGTTTCGCCAGTGGAAACGGGGGGTTACTTTTTTTTTTTTATTATTTTTACCACACACAGAAATACAATAAATATTTTACAAAAAAGCACTATGTAAACCACTTAGGTTTGTGAATAGTACCTATTAGATTCATACACGTATACAATAAGAAGTTATGTGTTATTTTATACAATTATTCTTCGCAAATCAAACTTAAATGTTAAAGGTCCGACAGTGTTTTGTCAGTAAACAAATTTTATCATAATGTAGACAAAAAATAATCTTTTCGAGTGCTGGGGGCCTACCATCAACTGTAATGCGATTCATTTTAGGTTACTTTTAGGTAGTAAGTGCGGGACGCCGCTAGACGCGCCATATGGCAGCATCCCACTCTCACAACCTACAATGAATCGCATTACAGTTGATGGTAAGTCCCCTGGTCACATATTTATTATCACTAGTCGATTTTCATACAATCGAGGTAACTTAGGAGCCTTGGTTGTCTGCCAAGGATTGACTGAGCTGTTATCTGATAATGACTATCCAGGGAGTGAATGGAGGAGATCCAGATTGCTATAACATAGCATTGTGGATATTGTATAGCAATCTGGATCTCCTCCATTAGTGGGTGTGTACCCACTAAGCACGATGGTGGTCAAATGCCTGCCCAGTTATTACCAAAAAAAAAATGGTCTGATCAACATTCTAAGGGTGGTATGTTATGGTATGTTTAAAAAAATGCGAAAATAGTATAAAAATGTATGGAATTCTTGAAACTGAAAACACTGATCCTTAAACTTTTAGAATGTTGATCTGGGGTGCGATTGTGTAAGGTAATCGTATTCATTTGACAGTTCATATCGTATTCGATCGGCTGCAATTTGTATGAAATGACATATCTTAAGATACAATATGAACTGTCAAATTAATACGATTGACTTTACGCAATCGCCTAGCAGATTAGTTGGGTATGCATAGCAAATCTGGATCTCCTCCATTCACTCCCTGGATGGCCATTATCAGATCACAGCTGGGTCAATCCTTGGGAGAGAACCCACGCTCCAAAGTTATCTCGATTGTATGAAAATCGGCTAGTGTCGTTAATTATGTGACCACCACACTGTACGTCAAGAAATATATGGGATATAAACTATTTATTAGTTTGGAATGTAATGAACATACATTCATTAAATACACGCATACTTTTTTATTTATAAGACCGTGCAGTGAGTATGTTTGTATGAAAATAACGCAGTGGCTCGATTTATTTGCTGCCGAGTGTATTAAGTTAAACGAATGACCAAACTTAAAGATACTTCTTTTTGTCCACAGATTACGTAGCGGGTGGAGAATTGTTCACACATTTATACCAGAGAGAACATTTCAACGAGAATGAAGTTAGGATTTACATAGCTGAAATTATACTGGCATTACAACAGCTACATAAGGTAAGTCAACACAACACAAGAAAAAGAGGCTAGAGAAAACTATGCATTTAGTAGTGAAAGAAGTGTCTTGAAATTAGGCAAGAGCTAAAACAACGTTAAGGGCCTGCGCAGACGACGGACATTGGAGGACTTTTTGTCCGCGACACGACCTTATTCTAAGAACATAAAGTTGAATATATAACGAGGACTATCACGTACTTTTCATGGATATACGCGGTTTAAGTTCAATCTTATTTGGTTAACAATAAAGACGTGTCGCGGACAAAAAGTCCTCCGTTATCCGTCGTCTGCGTTAGCTATAAGGGTGACACGGCGATGCATGGCAAATAAACCGCCCGCCCGCCCGCAAATAAATGCAGATGCAGCACACAATACCAGCACCCAGTGCTGCGCGGCGTGCACGGAGTGGGCGGCGCATCTTGCATGTTAGTTTTTTCTTGCGGAATTATGATTCTATCAAATACCCTAATTGTCTAATTTTAAAATCTATCGCAATCCCTTCCAAAGGTTTACTGATTGTGATAGCGATTTATGAAATTGTGAAACTTGGAGTCGCAATCACTTTTAGAACGCATGATGTTTTGAGTGATATTAAGATTACTAATAGTTTAGTAAGAGCAACGGTACTCAAACGCGACATGTATTATGAAGTACATATGTACTTAGCTTGACGTTTCGGCTATGTTGCTACAGCCGTGGTCAGTTGAATCGGTTAAATCTGATATTAAGATTTCACTTCATTTGACACTTGTTCTTAAAATTGAAAGATATTTCCGTGTGTCACTTTGCTTAGACAGTTTAATTTCGTTCATTTAATATCTTTCGAAACGCGTCTCGATTCTCGATCACAATCCCTATCACATGTCAAATAGTTGTGGCCTGAAGTTGCTAACTTGGTAAAATAAGTATTGTTATTAACTGTTCATAGAAACAAAACAATTTTTACGGATTGAAATCCGGTGTTTATTAATTTTACAGATTTGGTTTTATATTGTCAGTCAACTCGTAAGTGGACCAGGCCCACTACCGCGCATTTGGCGTCGGCATCGAAATCGGCTTCATTTGACAGATGAATGTGTCACATTGCTGCTTCTTTTTTACACAAAGTCAAAGTCAAAGATTTTTATTCAAATAGACTTATAGATAAGTACTTTCCAAGCACAAATTTACAATTTTGAAATATATTTAATATAAGAGGAAAATTTTCCCATATTCAATTATTAGAATATTTTCCTTTTATCCAATTTATAATATGTAGTTATGTTTTATGTTAGTATCACATCGATGCATTTTGGTCTTTTAAATAATCATCTACCTTGTAATAACCTTTGCTTAACAGTGACTTTTTAACATATATTTTAAATTTATCCAAAGGTAGCTCTATCAATTGTTGTGGAACTTTATTAAAAAAAGCTATACCTTTCCCCAAAAACGAGCGTCTACATTTTTCAAGTCGAAATTTTGGAACGGCAAGCTTATTCTTATTTCTAGTATGAAAACTTACCAAAGACTAAGAGCAATATGTCACATCCATCTGTCAAATGAAGTCGATGTCGATGCCGACGACACTTCCAGCGGCCCTGGCACCTGGAAAGGTGTCGAAACGCCGGGAAATCCAAGCAATAAATTACAAGCAATATCAAACCAAAGGAGTAAATAAAAAGCGTGTTAATAATCCGTAAAAGTTGTTTTATTTCAAGTATGTTTTATTTAATTCTCTAAAAAATAAGATTTCGTAACGGTGAAAGTGGGTGATACATCGCTCGTATTATGTAAATTTTTGGCCAACTATTGAGCATTTGCAAGTTCTGACGGGTTTTAAATTCGGATTCCTCAGTACCTTCATTGATATTTTGTAAAAAGTTAGGCATCAGGCCTCACTGAAGAGCTTAAAGAAAAGGGGAGAAAATAGAATACGATAAAAGAAAAGATGAAGAACTAATAATGCTTGACAGTGTGAAGGTGGACCCAAGTAATTAAAGTCGAGTACAAAACCTCTTTTAGCGTCTAATGGGCTTATCCTCTTATTCTGTTACGTAGACTCTTCGTCTACTATAAGACACTTTTATAAGACTGGCTCTTTTCTCAGTTAGAAACGAGACGGAATTTGCAATAAATTTCAGTTACAACTTACAATAACGTCAGTGAAAGTCCGTCAAGGAATCCTCTTTAGATGCCCTGTAACGAGAACACACCACCGGCCTGAAATTCATTAAAGACTGTTATTTCCACTCTGTCTTCTTTCGTACAAAGTATCTCAGCAATCCACATTTTGTTCAACCCATCTTTTCTTCCACCAGCTCGGCATTATCTACCGCGACATCAAATTGGAGAACATCCTCCTGGACGCGGAAGGTCACATCGTGCTGACCGACTTCGGTCTGTCCAAGGAGTTCTGCGGCGGAGAGAGCAGGGCCTACAGCTTCTGCGGCACCATCGAGTATATGGCTCCTGAGGTGGTCAGGAGCGGCAGTCAAGGGCATGATATCGTGAGTACCAGCAGCAATATCAGTTGACCAGCATTTTTTACTTTTATCGCCAACTGAACAGCAACTGCCAGTCTCTAATTTTATTGGAGGTGGTCAACAGCGGGGCGGGGAGTTTTAAGGAGATGGTATTATTAATACATATAAATCTAATAAATAATTTAAAAAAAGTATCAATAAAATACACTATACTTAGATATAATATATTCATAATAAATAATAATATAAAATAATTCATATAATTGTGAAGAGAAAGACAGAAAGGGGTCAGTGCTAAGGACAAGAGGACAGATAAAATTATGCATGTCAAATATAATGTTTTTTTATATAATAATATGAAAAATATGTCAAATTATCTTCCACATAGCCATCATCCAAAACTTATCAATTGGTGGTGAAACCGGCCCTTAGTATTTCGGCCTGGCAATAACTTATGTTTGATGTTGATTTACTTAAAGTTTGCAACACAATTGCATGTGGCCTCTTGATAACACAAGATTACGATAAAAGTGACATTCAACGGTCATTGTTCAAGATATAATGACGTATCACAATTGATATACTCAAACTCGTGCTACCATTATTTTATATCAGCACAAAATGGTACCAAACCTAACAAATTACAGATTTAAATTGCCACACCCTTGCAGGGTCATGTTTATGGGTCATTTTTTTATGTATTTACCATCTGTAATAACCAACATGTTGCAATAAATGTTATGACTATGACTATGACTAACTATCTCAGATAGCCCTATCCATATCTACAGATAGGTTATTAATTTCGGGCGTAACAAAAAAGCGTCTCGACTCTTCTAATTTGCGAGCTCAGACGGGACAAAGCGATTAACCTGGTTATAATGCTAATTATAAATATTATGGTATCATTCATAGATTTATGATTGATCTGCTGATGTAAGCTCAACATAAATAGCAGAAGCGAAAAGCTTCATCGTTCACATGAACTCGCTGTCCCGTTATTTCGTAAGAATACCGTATCTGATAACTTTATCGATCCACTTTTTAGAATATAATAGAAAAGCGTTACGCTGTCTACAATCTAGATGATCCAATCCTAACAATTGCATGAAGTGTGTATTTTCAATTTCGAGTTTTGAGTTATCCAAGGTACGTTTCACGCTTCGAAGAAAAGTTGTATGGCGCTAAGATTTATGAGAATAAGTAAATAAGATTTTCTATGGTGAGTGAGTAGACACCCGGGTCAAAACTATGACCTTTATTAGATATTTCTAAATAAAGTAATAAAATAAATAAATATTAAACAAAAAAAAACAATCTAGTATATTTTCTTGTTTAATATTTATCACATAAAAATAGCATTGTAAAATGCAAAAATTAAGAAGTTTTAAAATAATAATAAATAAATAAATAAATATTTCCATACAATAACACCAATTATCTAGCCCATGTTAAGTGTCATGAAGAACATGTGTTATGGATACTAGATAACGGATAAACATACTTATATACTTTTTTTTTTGTAAATACATACATAATATACATATTAAACACCCAGACCAAGACAAATAGACATGTTCATGCACACAAATATTTATCTTGTCCGGGGATCGAACCCGGGACCTCTGGCGCAGAAGGTGGGGCTAGTACCCCTGCGCCAAACAGGTCGTCAGTTTTAAAAATAAATAAATTTTCAAAAAACTTTTTTCAGACAATAGACAGATATTTTTGCTCAATCATAAAACTTACGATAGGTAAGTACTTAAAATAATATTATTAGAAATAAAATGTAAAACTTTACATTACAATTTATCTAGAACTCGTCGAAAATTGCAATTACTCAAGTATTTCAGTTGAATCACTCTTACGCAATAATAACTTGATTTAAGCAATTCATAGTAACTTTTGAGCTTTGTGTTTCAATTTATATCGTAATTTTATGTTAAGTTTACATCATCATAATAGCCGTCTATTGCCCTCCACTGCACACATATAGGGCTAATCTTACTCGTAGCATAACATTATATTAATTATGGAAAAAAATACGGTAGTTATATGGAAATTCCTAATTATTAAAAATTTTACAAAAAGGAAGCATTCCTTTATGTTCCATTTTTGTATGGAGGCTGGGCCCCCTAATTCCTATAGTGATGAAATTATTAAATTTAAAAAGATCACAAAATAAGGAACCTTTCCATGTATCAATCTATTTAAAAGAAGGGCCCCAACTTATTATTTTAAATAAAAAAAAAGTCAGATAAGTAAAGTAAATAAAACAGCAACCCAACAATTTTTCTACTTTGGCAACTTCGATTCTCATTTGTCACATTGAGAGACGTGATCTGTGTGAACGCTGAATCTCACTATTTTATTCGTTGAGGCACTAACAGAAATTTATTACTCAGCCAAAAAACTGGATACTGGCGAAGTCCAAAAGGGCACCGCCATTACATAAAAAGACTCATGTGTCTTTTTTTGTTTTTGGAAATATTGTCTAAGAAGGGAGATCTATCAAAAAAGCATCACTTCAAAACTGTAGAAAAAGGGCCCAAAAGAGAACATCTCCTTTTAATGAAGTTTTTATTAAGGAATGTTTTCTTTTAGGAAAATATGTTATTTTCAATGTTTGGGGTAGGTACGTTTTTGCAATACCACTAAGTACTTTTGTACTTAGTATAGTGTACCTATCATTACCATGTGAGGTACTCGTTCTATTGATTGTCCTAAATAAATTAATAAAACCCTCTAAATCGCGGATGAATGCTAGTATAGTAAAATTATATTGTAGAAAAAATCACGTCTATTAGAGTTTATAATGCTGTCAACACAGAGCTTATATTATCACCTTATCTCACGTATTTAGTGCACAGCGTCACGTGGATGGTTGCAGCACGTTTTTACACTGCATCATCCATACTTCCATTCTTATATTGTTAATGCAAGCAAAAGTGACTATCTGTCTGATACCTTTTCACGGGTAGACCGCTTATAATGACATTAACCCCCATATTCTAAGTCGTTCCTCCAACATTTTTTACACTCCACTCAAACTCATTCGACAAATTTGGTATTCATAGTTGCAAAAAAACTCCTCCACACAAATTATTCCTCACTTGAGTGTAATAATTACAGAGTTACGACTTAGAATACCGATTTCGTGGAGTATTTCGAAGATGTTTTCAGTGAGGTTTCGTTAAGTCGAGGACGAGTAAGTTTTGGAGGAACGACTTAGAATATGGGTGTTAGTCACTAAACTACCAAACTTCATTAAAAATCGTTAAGTTATCAGTTAGCACAGTTATCTCACTAGGTAGATTGACTTTAACTCTGGAGATGGACAAAGTCATATTAATCATTTCACCCGCGTGGTTAAAAAAAATCCTTTCTTGGTGCTCGCCTACATCGTTAAAGAATCGTATGCAAAATTTCAGCTTAATCGGTTCAGTCGTTTGGACTGTGCGTTGTTTGTCAGTCAGTTACGGTATTCATGAATTCTGAATAGTTATATTGAAGAAGGTATGTTCGTAAATGTCATGTGACAGTAAAAATCTTTAACTGACATTTTTTAGCTAAAATTGACTATAAATTCTATTATTTTATCCTCATGTCATGTATATGAGTCATGGATACAAAATGGTGGGACTGATAATAATGAATCACACTTTAATTTCTTGATAGTAATTGGTGGCATAATATAATTTTGCATTACGAAATAATCTTATTACTTATAGTTTTTCAAATGATTTAACTTGGTCCAATAAACTTAATTAAATATTTGTAATTTTGTCCAATCTAATAAATCTGATATGTTTCTTTGATTTCTAATCTTTGGAACTTTAGTACCTATAAATAATGGTACGACATTATGGAAGGTATGAATAAAGGGGTTCAAAAACGGGATGAAAGTCTATGGGAATACTTACTAATTTCGAATAGACAAGTCTTATCGATTAATAAATAAGGTTTTCTTCGAGCCAATTATACCGTCTCTAATATATATTATATCTTATCCTGTTTGAAACATCGTCTGCCCTTTCATATTTCAAACAAACGACCGAGTTTATTTTGGTGAAAATGACTTCGTCTGAATCATGTATTTACGAATCGCCGATACACTGTGTTAGTAATAGATAGTAAATACAACATATTTATTTGACAGACAACTTAATACAAGAAACGTTTTGTGAAAATGCTACAAAAACATGTTTTTTCTCTTCCTTGTTATGTACAAAGAAACTGAGACGCAATATCACGTTAGGATTATTTTTCTCTTTCAAACGCTGCCATTAGATATCCATTATTATCTTTTTAATCTCAAAATAGACTTTATTGCTTTGTAATAGAATCCAAGTACATCGCTCCTCGTAAACGTAAACAAAACAATCATGCCTGATGGGTTTTCATAACCACTCTTGTTATGGTCAGTGTCAAACTATTATAGAATAAACCCAGTGTTTTTCTTGTTTTTGTTCACAATCTTTTATCTCGAAATAGAAACCACTTATATTCAAGTCATTAATTAGTAATAGTAGAAGTAAAAAAGAGTTTCTGTTAACCTGAACCTTAAAATAATTGAACTATTTTTATTTTTTTAACATTGAGATTTGAACAAATTGAGAAAGGTCAAAACAGCACAGGCCATCTTTTGACGCAAAAATATGTCTTGGAGGAGTCTCAAAAGGTGATGAACCTTGGGTAAAACTATTATTATTTTAATAAAAGCCCATTAATTTTAACGGTTTTAGGTTTAAATGATTTGAAAGAACTGTCATTACTTGCTTTTGTTAGTGATAAGTTTTTATCCAATATATGTAATTACAACAAAAACATCAATTTCGTTAATAAATAAATAAATATTTCCATACAATCACACCAATTATCTAGCCCACGTTAAGTATCATGAAGAACTTGTGTTATGGATACTAGATAACGGATAAACATACTTATGTACTTTTTTTTTGTAAAAACATACATAATATACATATTAAACATCCAGACCAAGACAAATAGACATGTTCATGCACACAAATATTTGTCTTGTCCGGGGATCGAACCCGGGACCTCTGGCGCAGAAGGTGGGGTTAGTACCCCTGCGCCAAACAAGTCGTTAATAAACGAACCTCCTTGTAAGATTCCGTTGCAGTCATCATTGTCAGCATCAGATATGATGAAGGCTAAGAGTCTCACCGTCGTTCATAATAAAAAGTCAGCTGTTGACGGTGAATGAAACGAGAAAGTGACTTTTAGTTTGCACTACCTTAGCGACTTTATTGCAATACATTAAGAGTTAAAACCGTTTCGGCAAATATTGATGGCTTGACGTGATCACTCGCATGTACGCTTTTGTTGTAGTCCTTTATCTGCTTATGTTTTAGTTCTGTGTTGTTATATCTATTTGTGAATATTTACTGATAAGGTACAATTGATTCTCCTAATAGAGTGACTGTATTTTTTAATAGTGTTAGGAATGAACTAATTATAATTCATTGTTTTTGATAGTTATGTTGTCCCACTCCTGTCCCACTTGTGACGACCTGTTTGGCGCAGGGGTACTAAACCCGCCTTCTGCGCCAGAGGTCCCGGGTTCGATCCCCGGACAAGACAAATATTTGTGTGCATGAACATGTCTATTTGTCTTAGTCTGGGTGTTTAATATGTATATTAAGTATGTATTTACAAAAAAAAAAGTATATAAGTATGTTTATCCGTTATCTAGTATCCATAACACAAGTTCTTCATGAAACTTAACGTGGGCTGGATAATTGGTGTGATTGTATGCAATTATTATTATTATTATTATTATTATTATTACTCCCATCGAAGATGGGATGTATCTATCCTTCTATGTCCACTTCATAAAAATTGCAGTGGATAAGTATGAAAAGGTGCGTGGTTCCCGTTCCCGTGGGAATTTTGGGATTATATAAGTACAATGTAACTTTTGGAGAGAAAAAATAAAGATTTATTTATTATTATTATTATTATTATTTATAGCCTATGTTACTACTTGGGGTTAAGGATTCTCTATACCAAATTTCGTCAAAATCGGTCCAGTAGTTTTTGAGTTTATTCGTTACATACAAAAATACAAATCTTTCCTCTTTATAATCTTATATATAAAATTCTCGTGTCACAGTTTTCGTTTCCATACTCCTCCGAAACGGCTTGACCGATTCTCATGAAATTTTGTGAGCGTATTGAGTAGGTCTGAGAATCGGCTACTATCTATTTTTTATCCCGAAATTCAACGGGAGCGAAGCCCAGGGGCACAGCTAGTATTAGTATAGATTTATATCCGTCAAGGTACTTGCCATTCGTGCCCGTCTTAACTTTCCACCCTGTATATTAAGTTCTTCACTTTAGTCGAAAAACTTGTCTCTATCCCTTTTTAACTATGCATGATATGATGTTTCATCTCCCTCTAGCTCGTAGAATAAATAATAGTCTCTCGCCGTGACCCAGATGTTTGCGCGCTTGTTCTAATTTTGGTGCTATCTCTAAGCGTACTTAGTGGCAGATTTTTTTTTATACTTTATCTATCTACATAGGCTTATCGCTTTTGAATAAAAAAATTATACCGGGTGTCTGTCTAAAATGCTAATGTTTTTGTGAGGTTTTTATTTTAGTTTGTTCTTCAACAATTCATCATTGTTCTGTACCTAATCTATATATTATCTAATATTGTGCTCCTGTTCCAACTGTTTCAATATTCAACAAAATAATAGTTATTTGTTATGCAAGGCTGGAAAGTTGGTTATTAGCGGCGAGTTACCTCTATTGAAATCTGAGCAAGCGAAGATTCTAGGTTCAAATATTGAATCCTGAGCGAAGCGAAGATTTCAAAGGTACAAGACGCTAAAAACTTTTCTCCCGAGCGCAACACACAATTGTTCACCTCACAACAGCGAGGAACTTCCTGTGCTAAATTTCCAATGCAAAACATGGCAAAACAAAGCAATCACATTCTAATTGTCTGATTATTTGCACTCTTTAATTAATTGAACTTTGTCGATATCATATCAACTTTTATTTTAATTACAAAAATACCCGAAAACTATAAATAAAGTATGTTTAATCTGCACGTTTTGTTATCCTGTAGTTTCTATCTATAATAATACAAATAAGTTATTTATTTGAGCAGTCTTATCTCTGAACTCTGGACCTAGCAATTGCAATGCCTCGATTTTTTTTAAATCAACGGATAAAAATTTGACCATGGAAGTACAGGCTTTTCCTAAGTCTCAAAATTTAATCTTCACGGTGAAAAAAATTTTTTTTCATACAATTACACCAATTATCTAGCCCACGTTAAGTTTCATGAAGAACTTGTGTTATGGATAACGGATAAACATACTTATATACTTTTTTTTGTAAATACATACTTAATATACATATAAAACACTCAGACCAAGACAAATAGACATGTTCATGCACACAAATATTTATCTTGTCCGGGGATCGAACCCGGGACCTCTGGCGCAGAAGGCGGCGTTAGCACCCCAGCGCCAAACAGGTTGTCAACTATGAAAAAGGTGTAAAAGAAAATGATTCCTGGTTTTCAATGAGAAACGGAAAATATTTCTACTGTTATTTTTGTCTTTAGAATAACGATCGGAAAAGTTTGGAAGCTACGGCCCTGGAAATTCTGTAGAAACCTGTGCTTGGCTTATCTTATCTTAATATTGTAAATTAACGAAAATTAAAGTTGTTGCTATCGTGTATATTGTATATATTGTATATTGTATTTAGCTTCCGCAGTTTCACCCGCGTGGTTCCCGTTCCCGTGGGAATATCGGGATAAAAAGTAGCCTATGTTACTCTCCGCTCTTTCAACTAACTCTATGCCAAAAATCAAGTCTATTGGTTGCTTAGTTAGGGCGTCAAGAAAGGACAAACAAACACACTTTCGCATTTATGATATTAGTTCGGATAAGGATGTCGTTTATCGGATGGAACATGTACTTAAGAGCTAGCGCAGACGACGGATAACGGAGGACTTTTTGTCCGCGACACGTCTTTATTGTTAACCAAATAAGATTCAACTTAGACCGCGTATATCCGCGAAAAGTACGTGATAGTCCTCGTTATTTATTCAACTTTATGATCTTAGTAATAAGGTCGTGTCGCGGACAAAAAGTCCTTCAATGTCCGTCGTCTGCGCAGGCCATAAAGGACATGGGATCATCGCAAAAGAGGATCAAAATATAGGGAATGTATTTTATTTATTTATTTATTTATTCATTTGAACAGTGCCGGCTTACAGAGACCCAACTCGCCGGCAAGTCATACAAAAGACATAATTACATCAAATTAATTATATAAAGAAAATCAAATAATTCAATTTAGAAAACATATTAAGTTGCATGTAAACAAGGAAAAGAGAACTATACCTATGACAATTTAAATACCAATACGTCAAAAAATTAATGATTATACAAAATTCAAAATTGTAAATTGTGTATTGTTGTCTATCTATAGCTTCTAAAAAAATAAACACATGTCGAATTTGCCGTTATCAAATATAGCTTTTCCCCCAAAGATAAGGTCTTAAGGCCTTGTGTTCGTTGTGCCGACGCGTGTGAATATGATAATTTCGTAATCAGCTTCAGCGAGTGATAGACCTGCATCACGGAAGGTCGCTGGTCACGTTTCTTGTATGAATTTGATTAATCGATTTCTGAGAAAATGTTAAAACGTGATGGCCATCGATTATTTGTTATTATACCTTAACCTTCATTTGACTGGAACTGGCTTATTTTAAACAATAGAACTAATTTGTAACGGTTACTGTTCTGCTAGTCTAAAATGTTCAGTGATTATGATTTAGCATTGGTTGAGACGAGTTTACTAACCAACGATTAGTTAACCGGTTTTAAATCGTTGTTCTCCTTTTAGCGTTAATCGGTCGGTTACTCAGTTGGTGCAGCCTTAATTTTTTAAATTAAAGTTAAAACTTATGGAAAATAGTATAAAATGAGCTCTCTATCCCGCTTAGAGTGTGAAAGAGAGGTAGAGGAGAGCTCTCACTCTCGAGCCATTAAGCTGTCTGTCCATTAAAGCGCTTTTCAGACTACGCTATAATATAATAGCATAAAGCTTATAGCTCGCAGCACAACAATATCGCTCACCATACATTTACTTAGATAGCGTATAGTAAGCCAATAATATATTTATAACTTTTTAATTTCGCATTTTACAATGCTATTTTTATGTGATAATAAACAAGAAAATATACTAGCAAAAAGCCCTGACGGGCGACAAGAGACAAGTTGCTTTTTTATAGTATATTTTCTTGTCAAATAATATATATATATTATAGCTAAGAGTGAACGTGTTCTAAGTAAATGTATGGTGAGCGATATCGTTGTGCGCGTACCCCTAGGTACGTGAGGTAGCACTAAGGGGTACGCGAGCAATCTCTTAATTAAGATATTAAATCAGTAAAAAATTATTACCTATGGAATATAATGTTATAAAGGGGTACGCGAGTTTGAAGCCTTTTTTGGAGTGGTACGTAGTATAATTGGGAACCACTGAGCTATATGCTATTATATTGTAGCGTAGTCTGTAAAGCGCCTAAAGCGAAAACAAGAGCGGTGCTATGCTATCATTTTCATACATTTGACTCGACTTTACTAATTGAAGCTTGCGATGTCAAATGTATGTAAGCAAGGTGATAAATATCTAGTTACCCAACTATTGTTACTTAGATAGCGTACAGTAAGCCATTAATATATAATTATAGCTAAGCGTGATCGTGTTCTAAGTAAATGTATGGTGAGCGATATCGTTGTGCTATGAGCTATAAGCTATATGCTACTATATTATAGGGTAGTCTGAAAAGCGCTTAAAGCGAAAACAAGAGCGGTGCTATGCTATCATTTTCATACATTTGACTCGACTTTACTAAGTGAAGATTGCGATGTCAAATGTATGTAAGCAGCCTTAAGGTGATAAATATCTAGTTACCCAACCATTGTCGCACCAAGACTGACTCACCATGGGAACGTAAAGAGCTTTTTGTGACTACATTCATAACTATGTCACTCATTCAGAAATCGCCACACGAATTATAATCTGTTCAAACGTCAAAAAAAGTTTTTCTGATGCTAAAACTTTTAGTTACTTTCTGTGGATGATTATTTTTGACTAGTTCCGCCCGCGATTTCATCCGCATGGTTCCCGTTCCCGTGGGAATATCGGGATAAAGAGTAGCTTATGTTACTGTCCGTCTTTTCAACTGACTTTCTGCTAAAAACTTTTATTTTTGTTTGTCTGACTGCTTGTTGTGGGCTTATATGTGAAACTACTTAACCGATTGAGAGCTGATACTATAAATAACTTGTTCTACAAGTATTAGGAAAATAAATAGGATTTTTTTTATCAAAAACATTGTTAGCTTACTTTAGATATGTGTAGCTAGTTTAATACAAAAAGTGTGTAATTTCAGCAATAGGTAAGATTCCGATAACAATTAACATAATTTTATTTACATAGCAACCTGATAACCACTGTCTTTTAATAATTATGAATAACCCAAAACTCCAGGCCTTTTAACAATAAAATGGATAACACGCTAAATCCACTGTGCTAACTAGTGATTCATTGAATACGAATCCGAATATCCGAATATCGAGCCTACTATTCCACTAATACGAATAATTCAACAAGGTAATAATAATACACCACTGTTCTTTTTTTTAAGAGATTTAGGGCCGGTGCACCACCTGCTGATTATGGGTTATATTTGACGGTTGTAATTTGAAGAATATGACAAATTATTTGTTAGATAAGCTATTTGAACATATCAGTAAGTGGTGAAACCGGCCCTATATAATTTTATCACTGGGAAAGTTCCTCTCCATTCATTCAATGTTAGGGGAATCCCCGTCAATAGACCACGTGTGTTCGGATACACGGTATGCATTGCGTTCAGATAAAGTTTGTTTTTAATATGTGTGCTGTAATTCGGCAAATACGAAATTCGTATTCGTTTCATCAGTAGTACCAACCAACGCGACAAACTGTAATTAATTATTTATTATTAACAAAAACACTTACTTACCGTGTCGGTTTATTAATCAATCATACCTTAAACTCCGTAAACAAATTAACTGCCAATTTAACAACCGATTTGACCGCAATGTCTTTAGTGTTAAACTACCGGTTCTATTTAACTGGTCAGCTAACTAATCAATCCTAGAAAAAGACTAGGTTTATAAATCAGAAAATATGTCAGTTAGTTACTTTTTTACTCAAAACTACTTAACGGATTGGGATAAAACTTAAAATACTTTTTATCTTATCGTTGTTTCCACAGGAAATAATTTCTCACGGTATAACGGTTATATGTTATCGAACTTCATAATTAAAATGTCAAAAACGTACGGGGCGGTACAGAATTAAAATTTGAATTTAACATCTGACCTTGTAGCATAGAAATAGTGGCCTCTCATCACCCAGACACTATCTACGAGGAAACAATAATATGTTATAAATAAATGTGATTATATTATAGTCATAATGTTTTTGCATGTATATTTTAATAAACAGAAAGTTTAGGATTTTTTAATTTTGGCATTTTTCAATGCAATTTTTATACTTATGATAAATTTTAAATAGAAAAATATTGGAAAAAGTCAACTCGGCCACAAGTGACTTCTCAGATGGGACTCGGACGCAATAAACTCGTCAAGGGCTATTTTTTTTCCCTGTTTTATTTCATACAGAGTCTTCAAATTGAAAAGTGAGCTTAACATATCAGTAAGGTCAATTTCCATCACAAAAGAAAATACTAATTATAATATTACATTCTATGGTTATCCTAACCGTAAACAATTTTCAACTCGTAAGGAAGGACTTACATTTAACATTTCTCGCATTACAAGGTTACTGTAGGTACTGCAAGTTGTGACGTACATACAGGTCGATAGCAATTTATTTTAGATGAATAAATAGACAACATCAGGCAACAACTCACGAATGGTATTATTCCAAATAATTTTAGCTTTTTTTGAGAAATAACTAGCGGCCGGCAGCGGTTTCGCCCGCGTGGTTCCCGCTCCCGTGGGAATATCGGGATAAAAAGTAGCCTATGTGTTAGCCCACTACTTGAAGTACCTACATCCAAATTCGTTGTGTACTTTTGGCGTAAAAGAGTAATAACAAACTGACATACTTTCACATTTATAATATTACTAGGATATAATTAACCGCCTCTGTGGTCTAGTGGTAACAACCACCGGTATCAGACCAAGGGGTCCCGGGTTCGACTTGTTGTAAGTTCGCCTGGCTAGCTACCACCGTCTTATCTAAGCCTGACGCCATAAAAACTAGTGTTGTTGTGTTCCGGCAGCTAGAGATAAGATAGCCAGACCTCAGTGGATCATAAGGATCACACAGTTGAAACTTGGTCGGTAGATGTATTCTGTAAACCGCTTTTCGGTTTTTACACAAAAATAAAAAATAAAAAAATTAAAGGTAGCTGTTACAATTTTTTTATTTTTTTTATAAAACCTATATGTGTGGGATATCATTAGATAGATCTTCAAAAATTACATTGAAGCTTCTAAAACAGTTTTTTCTCAAAGTCAACCGTTTGAAAGTTATACACTTCCAAAGTGGCTAAACGTGTGCCGCCCCCCCCCCCCCCCCTCTAACTTTTAAAATAAGAAAGTGAAAAATCAAAATAACGAAATTTATTTAGTAGTTTCAGAGCTATAGCACATTTTCCAAAACCGCAAATATAACTTTGTCATTCATAAAAACACTATGAAAAACAAACTTATTTTTGCAGACGAAATATTATAATGGCATTTTTGCAATAATAATAATAGAAACTTTATTGCACACGATACAAAAACAAACACATATAGAGAAAATGTCAAAAAGAGAAACACACAATAGGCGGCCTTATAGCTACGTAGCACTCTCTTCCAGGCAACCTTGGGTGAGAGGCGAAACCCTTCAATGTGCGAGTTCGACTCGCACTTGGCCGATTTTTTTAAATATATAATTATAATGGAACGCGAAAGTTTAAAATCTATTATAATGTACTAGGATATCTCTGGCAGAGACCAAACAAATCGTTCTCTTTTCGATTCGTTCTATGAATTTATAATGGTATATATTGAACATAAAAAAAGCAATAAACGCAAGTTCTTCCATCTCCAGGGTTAAAATTATATTTTATGATTTTTGTATTTTTTGCATTTTTCAATGCTATTTTTATACTTATGGTAAATTTTAAATAGAAAAATATTGGAAAAAATTAACTCGGCCACAAGTGAATTCTTCTCAAGTGAAAGGTCGCGGGTTCGATTCCCGGCTGAGAATTCACTTGTGGCCGAGTTTTGCAATTAAAATATGGATTAGTTAGCTGATATCCTTCTGCCCTGATATGTATAGTGGCCATGGTGACGAATTGACATGGAATGCTCAGACGGTAGATGGATCAAAGACATTATTGACCGTTCGTCATTTTTGTCTCGACTTCAAAGAAATAAGGTTGAATTTGCGATGGCATTTACCAATGCACGTAAATGAAATTCAGGTGCAATGTCAATTGAAATTAAACCTAAACTTATTTGGATTAAAGATTAAATTTTAAATGTTGATTGTTTGGGAGTCTTTATTATTGGGCTTTTGTTTGTGTAATTATAATTAGGGCATTGAACTGCGCAATAATGAACATTCTTTCAGAAGAATAAACTATAAATAAATATTAATATTTCTTACACTCATTAACCTAGCCTCAAAGTAAGCATTGTAAGGCTTGTTTTATCGGATACTAGGGCAACGGATATAAATACATATAATTATACATATATAAGTATTTATGTGTAGAAATACATATAAACATCCATGACCCAGGTACAAATGCTCGTATTCATCATACAAACATTCGCTCCTACCGGGATTCGAACCCGGGACACACCTTGAAATCGGCGTACGTACCACTCTACCACGGAGGTCGTCAAACTAGTTACTTACTCAGAAAAAGGCATGAATCATAGAAGCAGATAAAAGTGTATCCTTATAAGATTCTTCTCTACATTGTCGAAGACCTGTTCAGCGCAGGGATGCTTCTTCTACGCAGAGAGGTCGTGGATTCAATTCCCGCACAATATTTTTTGGTTGGTGGTAGGACTTGTTGTAAGGCCGCCTGGGTAGCTACCACCATCTTATCTAAGTCTGACGCTATAACAACATGTTTTCAGCATTGTTGTGTCCCAGTAGTTAGGGATAAGATAGCCAGTTCCGCAGTGATTGAGGATTCCGGGAGAGGAGGATCTTCAGCCTTAGCAATACTTAACATCAGGTATGATGAAGGCTAAGAGTCTCGCCGTTTGTTCAAAAAAGACAATTTTTTGCGTGTATAAAGGACGATTTATCCTGGTCTGGATGTTTTCTTGAGATATTTTGAATGCATTTCCAACAAAAAAAAAACTGTTATATTCGAGCTGAACTGAAAAACTAAAAAGAAAATAATATTTCAGAGACTGAAAACATCACAAACTGAAGCGAAATTTCTTGGCATAGAAGCATAGAATTACTTAACGTGTTGTTTTAGTTATTTGTCACCAACTGTTACAGAGATGAGATTATTTTAAACCTGCTAGAAACTCAGTCATGATATCTAATAAATCCGGCAGTTAAAGATAAGATAGCCAGTTCAGCCAGTCTCAGTGATTGAGGATTCCGGGAGAGGCTCGCTTCCATCTTCAGCCTTATCAATACTTAATATCCTATAACTAAACCGACTGAAGATCTGAAACTACAAAACACTACAGGTATCAGTGGGCCTACCATGAGTTTTCCTTCCCGTTTACTGTACAGTAAATGGGAGACATTTTGTATGGTAATCTGTAGTTCTGCTACTGCCCACTAGAGGCGCTGTACAGATTCGCATACAATATGTCTCCCGTTTACTGTACAGTATACGGAAAGAAAAACTCACTCAAACCCACAGATTGTATTCGCTTTGGTTGGCACTGGGACTGGTTGTAATTCCGCTTGGCTATGTACATGTCGCAGCCATCTGGTTAAATCAGCCATTTAATTGGAAGGCTAGCCGGTAAATTAATCGCCGGCATTCAGTTGAATGCCTAGGCCGATCGTTGATTGAACTAGCATCACTTGACGTTCAACTAGTTGGCTTATTGTAAGTTAGCCCTTTAAAGATGGCTGACGTTAATTCAGCCACGTGATTCAAATTTAGGTGTTTTTTTTGCCAATCGGGCGCTGGTAGCTTAGCTTAGCTTGCATAAGCTAGCAATTTTATGTGCTTTGTTATCGTTTCAACATAACTTACAGTGTTTTATTAGTATCAATATTGGTATAATAAAATGTGTGATAAAAAAAAGCCTGATATTACTCCGCCGGCTACAAGTTTTCACGATTAGTTTGAGTCTATAATAACATCTCATTTAATGAGACGGCTTTATATGACGTTCAGCCAAGTCTTTAAAAGTTTCTTTCTTTCTTAGCTAGTTGTCCTTAGCAATTTCATTAAACGCCGGCGTTTAGTTATATGGGCTAGACCTCCAATTGAACGGATGATTTAACCAGTTGGCTGCGACATACATACCACCATCTTATCATGCCTGTCGCCTCAACAACGTTTTCAGCGTTTTGTTGTGTTCCAACTGTTAAGAGATAAGGTAGCGGCAGTGTTCCACCTTAAGCATATGAGGAAGGCTGAGTGTATCCCCGTTGTAGATAATGATAAAAAGAAACTGTCATTAAGCTAACGGTAGTCGAAGTCTAGCCACAGATCAAATAGTAAATGTTCTTACTAGATATTAAGGCGATACTCGAAAAAAATATGCTGAAGCGAGATATCAATGAGAAAACGACGCGCACGGGCGAGACCGATTTTGCAGATTAGGCAAAAAAAACACAAAATCACTTCGTATTTAAAAACTACAGCGATTTAAAAAAAATGCTTCTATACGATCCTAAATATTATTGGTGTCCACTTATTAAACCAATTTCCAATAGTGTCAGTAACCCCATTTAAGAATAATCTTGAATTTTCGTATTTTTTAGAGGTCTTTTCAAAAAGAAAAAGTGTCGAGGCAAAATCATAAAATCGTGTTTTTGAAACTATACAAATCTTGATAAAGGTATGAAGAAATATATATGTTATTACCAGATTTGTAACAACTGTAACCGTGCTATAGTTCTATATCAAAAAGTCCATAGTTTTTCCGAGTAGCGCCTTAACTTAATATACACCGTAAGATATAAATAGTTGTCATTGACAATAAAACGTTGCATCAGACGACAGAGCTTACAAAATATTATTAGCATTATTATTGTTAGCAGTACGTCAGTTACTACGTTATTTATTTATTTATTACTAGAGGCCGGGCGCGGTTTCACCCGCGTGGTTCCCGTTCCCGTCGGAATTTTGGGATCATTTATAGCCTATGTTACTACTTGGGGTCTAAGGATTCTCTATACCAAGTGTCGTCAAAATCGGTCCAGTAGTTTTTGAGTTTATTCGTTACATACAAAAATACAAATCTTTCCTCTTTATAATATTAGTATAGATAAACAACACAGGTCCTTACGTGTACGTAGTTAGAGCGATTTCGGTATAGCATCTTTTAATGCCCGATGTTCTGTTACATTATCGGTACCTACATTTCCTTATGATTTCTCGTGAACCATAACTAATTTAAGGAAGGCGTCTTTAAAAGTAATGGTGTTGATAAAACACTGAAGTTTGTCATTGACAAGTGTTGGAGATATTTTATTTATAGAAGTAACGTATCAAGTTGACGCGTTGAGTAATTCTGAAGTTTTTTTAGGACACGTGTAAGATCAAATTTTGCGTCGTCTCGCATATTGTTTGGTACGTTTTAATACCCTATATTATTAGGTCCTTTTTTCACTAAGAATTTCATAATTTATTGTAACCATGACCAGGAGCCCAATTCTGCTAATGCTTAGTCACAATGGTATTCCAGTGGTGTTTCAATGGTAGTGCTGTTTTACACAGTTCTTGCTACAACAGTGTAAATAAACACTACTATTGAAACACCACTGAGAGACGATTATGACAAAAATTTAGCAGAATTGACCCCCTGTTATTTTACTGATGTCAATGGATATTCTACATCTTTATCAAATTTTAATGGGTAGAGGTGAGCTGTCTCTAAAGCGCAACCTCGCTGTATTGTATGAGGCTGTATGTAATAGGGGATTCTTCACCCGGGAGATCCTACTCACATACACAAATTTTCACATTCATATGAGCATTTGTGTTTATTCTGTGTGTCGTCATCAGCCATTTTTAATATTCCCACTGCTTGGAATCTGGCCTTCCTTATAGATGGATAAGGAGAATCAGCCATGGCCAACTAATGCGGATTGGTGAGTTTTAACGACTGCAGATACAGCCGGGACCAACGGCTTAACGTGCCGAAACACGGAGGAGCTCGAGATAGTAAGTTTTTGGTCACCCATCCCGTGATCATTTTGAGTTGCTTAACCTCAATAATCGCAGACCGAGCGAGCGAACAACTGCGCCACAGGCTCCTCTGTGTCTGTCTAGGTGTTATTTCCTATTAGGCACAGATTCTCATTACTTCGTTAGTATATTTATATCTGTAACATTATCAACTATTGATCTTGGCATCAATGTATGATGTATGCTGTCTCATAGGTGTTTTTTTAATGGTCCAATGTACGAGAAATCTTTGTATTCACAAGATGACTGGACTTGAAAGCATTTCCAACATGCTTCTTGTCATTAATTTCCACTTTGCCCGTGAAATATTTTTGGCAAAGCACCGCATACAAATACCTGGTGAATAACCCAAGATGTACACTTTGTTGCATTTGCCGACCATTCCTGCTACAGTCAAAAGAGACAATAAATTATTAATTTTTATAAAATTAAACTTTAATACAGGGTGTTAAAAGACCCATACCGAAGCCGTAATATTTGCGTAGTGTACATCTAACTAAATAAGAATATGTGAAAATAATTGCTGGGAAACGACTTTTATTTTTCGTTTAAAAAAAATGGGTGTTATTTTTACACGCAAAAAAAACGCGTGCAACAACGTATGCGTGTCTAGAGGGCACGAGTAGGTAGCCGGGATCCAGATTCTTTGATTGGTTTTGATATTCATTGCGGTTTTGTAACTATAAACGAAAATATTTAAAAATAAATAGTGACTTTGATCCTCAATAACTCCTTAACTTAACTATCAGGTTCCCAGATTTGTCCCCATACAAGAAAATTATTGTAACAATGGGTAGAATACGTGGTTTTCGTTTTCGTTATGGGTTTTTTAATACCCTGTATGTTACGTGATAAAGCTCAAAATGAATTGAAGGGATTTAACAGATTTATCATACCACCAGCCCCCCGTAGCATGACCACCGAAACACGATATATTTCGCGTGATATAGCGTTTTTTCGGCACTACTCTCAAAATCCATTGTCTTTTGACAGATAAATAATTGTATACAATCACACCAATTATCTAGCCCACATTAAGTTTCACGAAGAACTTGTGTTATGGATACTAGATAACGGATGAACATACTTACAAACTGACGTACTTTCGACGACGTACGACGTGAGTTTTATTCTTAAAGAACTTCCTTGATTCACTGAATGTGGAAATGTACTTCATGCCACCTCCCGCATACCCACGTAACGTACCTATATCTCCGAGTTTATTAATGCGTCACCTTGCGAGCGATTGCGCGCATTAAAATAGAGTAAGGCGATATTATTAGCTGCCACTTAGAGCAAGCGGGATGAATATAGATCGTAATGTAACATTTGATAAGTATTGCTGGCTAATTGTTTCATAGTTGTTTATTATGTCTATCTCTACAGTAGAAAGTATAGTACCTAATCTTCTTTTAAAACTTTGCGTTTTATATAATTTAAAACTCTGCAAATTTTAATTATTATTTTTGTAGAGAATTACTATCAGTGGGATATGTACGTACAGGGGTGTCAATTTTTTGTCGATAAAATAAAATATATACGTATGTCTACAGGAACGTTAAATAAAGAGTACATTTACTGTTATTAAGTAGTAGTTTTTTAGATAAATGGCAACATTGGTTTGCACAAACAAATAAAAAAACATCCTCTCACCCCAAACGCATATACCGTCTCCGTACCGTTGTTGGGGATAAAAATTTGAATTTATTTTAACTTATGGTAAAATTTAAAATAGAAAAATATTGGAAAAAATCAACTTGGCCGCAATGGAATTCTCAGATGGGACTCGAACCCATGACCTTTGGAAATTCGGTCCAATGCTCTAACCACTGAGCTACCGAGACTTATTTTATCTTACTTTATTATCTTATTTTAACTTACTTCATTGAAACTTTGTTAAGATAATAGAGTACCTACGTCTAAATAAAATAGAGGACAAAAATGTACAATATTACGATTGGCAACCCTAGCTAGCTATGTAGCAATAGTTTTATTCCTTTATTAAGTGACATTTAAACTTTTGTCATGATGTTGTTTGTGACCTAAACTTGACATTTTATATTACTTTCTCCATTGAATACAATGAAAGTTATTTCGAATACGACAAGAAACGTTTACAAACGTAGAGGTCACGAAGACGTTCGTTCCGGTAAGACGTCACAAGTCACAATGATTTAACTAGCTGACGCCCGTGACTATGTGTACGTGGTTGTGAACCTTGTTTCAGGTCCCTTAAGGTCAACCTGTACCCCTAGTAAGATTAATTATTTACTATCAACGTTATCAAAAACTACCATTCACCGAATTCGCTGTTCAAGTCGGTGAATCAGATGATGGATAAAAAGACATAATAACGGTAGTTTTTGCATTTTTGAAGTGAAAACTTCTTTAGCGACGTTGTGCACATCAGAGTTTTAAATTTTTGGGATGGGTAAAAAATGTTCAAGTCGCGTGATCGAAAATTCGTAAGACGGAGGGAGAGCGCCGCAGGGGCGCGGCGTAGTAGAGGAAGTAATATCCCCCTCTCTTTCTACAGCGCGGCGAAAATGTATGCCTGCTCCTACTGTTTCGTTTAAGCGGTTTTCACTTCTGCAAACCTTTTTTTTTTTTTTAAATGGGGTTTGTCTTAAAATTTAAATATCTGTATTCACAATGCTATATTGTACTAGACAAAAAAACAACTAATCGGACCTAAGAGATGCGATAAAATTATATGTGCGAGGATTACAAAAGTTTGGTTAGGAACAGGTTTTTTTTGCAATATTTTTTACTACATAGATATACCTAAAATTAATTTTAAATTTTTAACTAATGGTATCTCATTTTTATTGATTGTCTGTTCGACAAACCAATAGACATTCGATATGATACCAATATAAAAATCGAAAGTTTAAAGGTCAAACGATTAAAAGCATAGGCTAGAAAGTAACTAACAGTTGTTCTAATGGTATCGTTTGTAGTTTTGTTGCTCTAACAAATCACTATCGGAGACTTTATAGAAAGTTTGTAATCTGTAGATAGACATTAGAAGGACAGTGCCGATAGAAGGCAAAAAATAAATGATACAACAAGAAACGCCTAAAAACTTTATAGAAAGTTTCTATCTGTTAATGTATAGACATTAGAAGGACAATGATAGATAGAAGAAGAAAAATCAGCGGCTTAAAAAGATCAATTTTTGTGTTTGGTGCTGCATTTCTGTTCTTTAACACGTTATGGTGCGTTTTTACAAAACGCTGTGTGTGTGTGTTCTAACAAGAAACGCCTAAAAGCTTCATAGAAAGTTTTTATCTGTTGATGTATAGACATTAGAAGGACAATGATAGATAGGATAGGAAGTCAAAGTCAAAGATTTTTATTCAAATAGACTTGCAGATAAGTGCTTTCGAATCGTCCAATTTTGTTTTTACATCTTTTAACTGAGAAGAAGAACGGCCGCAAGAAATCAGCTTTAACAGAAGCAACAACATTTACAAAGGAACATGTCGAAGATGTAGAAGAAGAAAAATCGGCGGCTTAAAAAGGTCAATTTTGGTTTGGTGCTGCATTTCTGTTCTTTAACACGTTAGGGTGCGTTTCTACAAAACGCTGTGCTTTCATACATTTAAAAGTAAAGGTTATTCTTCTTTGGCTCAGTGGGCAGCAACTTAAATGGCATTGTCTGCTACCTCATACTACAGTGGTGGTACCTCATACTGGTGTTAGGTTAGGTTAGTAAACAGCTTCGATCAAAGTTTTATAAGATCTCTATAATTAACTTCTTTTATTCCTAATTTTTCTCGTTACAATGATGAACCGGTTGCGTTTTCGACAAAAAGTTAGTTATCCATTTAACAAATGAAGCGTATTAAAAATGTACCGCCTCACACCGGTCGCCGTGACCTACATAAGCCGGCCATTTTGTCTGCGCTTGCGACGGATTTGGTTGGGTATTTCACATCTCTCGTACCCTTTCTATGCCTTTAAATGTAGTAACATTTGTAGTTTTGTTCGTGTCACTTTCATTATTTATTACCACTAGATCTTGTCAACAGGAATCAAGAATCAATTGATCTTTGACCTTGTTGAATTCTTTCCTGGATTTTTGAAAAGCTGATGATGATAAATATCCGTCATCAGCCTGTGGACGTCCACTGCTAGACATAGGCCTCTCCTAGCTCACGCCTGTTGTGGCGTTTAGCCTAGAGGCTTTTAGCGAGGATATTAGCCTACTACTACCACGCTGGCCAGACGGGTTGGTAGAGGGTTTGTTTCAAGTTTTCCTTCTCTCGCACAGGTTTTCAATAGGTCGAGCCTCTTAGTCGACTCTTACGACATCCCAGGCATGTAAGGGAGTGGTGACACTTGTATTCTTAGGCCGACACCACACGGCAAATGATAAATATGGTATAATATAATCATCCGCTTTTCAATATTTTCACTGACGGAGCACATACTATAAACCTTCTTTTTGGATCATTAAGCATATCATATTAAATTTTTGAGGTTGCTCCAATTAACTAAAACCGTTTTAACGTTGTCAAATCTGTCGAATTTCCGTTTTCCGGTATTAAGCACTAGTATTACCTCAGAAATAAGATGGTGCAATCAAACCGAAGTACTTCTTTATATGTTTTTCTCAGAAATCGTGAACAAAGTAATTACCTTGACATTGAGAGTCTTTGACGACGCTGACCTATTAAACAATAATAAATAAGAGTTAATATTATAATGCGTAATATCGTCAATTTTTTTCCTTCATCATACCTGATGTTAAGTATTGATAAGGCTGAAGATAGAAGCGAGCATCTCCCGGAATCCTCAATCACTGAGGAACTGGCTATCTTATCTCTTAACTGTCGGAACACAAACAATATCAAAAGGACTTTTAAAATTTAGATAATATAGCTGACACGTGCCCATTTCACTAAGCGTCATACATTTTGACTACTAATGAAATTATCTCACAATGAAATATAATCTACATGCTTCCGCCCGCGGTTTCACCCGCGTGGTTCCCGTTCCCGTGGGAATATCGGGATAAAAAGTAGCCTATGTTACTTACTCTCCATCCTTTCAACTAACTCGATGCCAAAAATCAAGTTGATTGGTTGCTTAGTTAGCGCGTGATTTTATTTCCGTGATGTTTTCATCGTCATCATCTTTATGCTATACTTATGATTATATGCTATACTTAGATGCTAATTTGTCTACAATGTTTTTAATAGAAAGTGATTCCTTATTCATATTATCCAAAATATTTTGTTACAAACAAACAACATTGTACCAAATAACATTGCCATTTCCAACCATTCGCCTTAAGAAGTGAAAGCTGTCAAATAATGCGTTTATCAGAGCACAACGAAGACCAAAGCAAGAAAAAACTTCATTGATGGTAGCCAAAAATATTCAACATCTCTGAATGAATATTGTATAAGGTTAATTTTATAATGATTTATTTTAGCACACCAGCTGGTATGTACGATCGCACGCAAAGACGCGCAGAATGGGGCCACCCTGATCCAATTTTACATTTCGATTTGATACAGATCTTTCTCGACTTTCACTCCTTTTTTTTTACTCTTCAAAGCCTAGATTTATGGTTTAAAGTATCTAGCTTCAAGTTCCGGAATGACTTTTCAAAATAACTGAACAGCCGCTTTCGAATCGCTTTTAACTTTCGTTGTGTTATCTGATAAATCAAAGTTTGAAATATGTTTCTGAATGATCAGTGATGTTAATCAAAATTTGAAACGCTACACGTAATTTATGAAGTGTACAATAAATTTGAATTATAGCAACACAAGCAATGCCCGATCGAATAACGTGTTATGAAACGGTCGATCGCTTCGTTTGTTATGGAATTCGATCTTAATGTAAATCTTTATAAAATTGTTGGATTGTTTCAAATTGTTCACACTCACTTTATAAATCTGATATCCCTTAACCCAAATGACACGTCGTGATCCTGTTATACTCCGGTCCAATTATAAATAGACTGATAAGTTCCGTTACTCGTCATAACGCCGTCTCTTTCGCTCCAACGACACAAGTGCCACCGACGACAGAGATGGCGATACAAAAGAACTAACCTCGCGTGCCTTAGCTCGGGTTTCCCCGTACACCGAGTCCACTTTCCTTCGCGTGCGAATTAGGCGAGATTCAATAATAGATTCTAAAACAACGTTAATTAAAGCTTTTATCGCTTTGAACAGTTCGATGCATCAGATTGTTGCGAAATTGCACTAACTTACCATTTTACGACACGTAATATTAACAATATTGTAGATTCTTTTTACACAGGAAAGGATTCCACATAAAATATTTCCACCAAAGAAAAAATCTAAGGACATCCAACTAAGGTTAATGATGTTATTGACGTAGGAGGCAGTGGTTTTCCTCCCACGTGAGCTTTTCATAACGGTCGTCAAATTAACGAAGCGAAATGGTAAATATAGCATTTCAATAAACACGTAATTCGATCAAGATCTTGAATGAATGGAGTTCGTAATTCACTAGGAAAGTTCAAGCAAAATTAACGGTTATTCGAGACAGTGTTCATTAAATCATTACCGTCCTTCTCAGAAACAGGTTTACGAGTTGATGAACTTATTCCCAAGAATTCACATCCTTGTAATTATGCTGCAGAAAGTGGGTAGCTGGGTGAGATTACGGTCAACACTTTGCTGTGAATGCTACGTAAATTGAACCAAGTGTCTCGTGTATGGATTATGATCCATATTTATGGAAGACGCCTCTTCGTGATCCTGGTTGTCTGGTTAAACGCGATATGCGTAAAGGTATAGGAGAATAGAAGCAGTACATTTTCATCGTGAATTCCTCAAACAATGTATTTTAAGTATCACATCCACAATATACATTTCGACATAGGCTAGCATGTGGTTTGAAATTTGTTAAGGAATATACTCTAATCAACACAACCATCTAAGAAATTATAAATATCCAAAATAAGTATGCGTGTATGTCCAATTGACAACGTAAAGGCGTTAATAAACTTATAAAAGAAACTCATGCATGATTCTTTATCATATTATAGATATTTTTTTATTGCAAACAAGCTAACGAAGTAAACAACAAACATAATGCAGTTCCATCACCTGCAGACACTTCCTCATACTCTTCACTCGCAAATATAGCAAGCCTAGCCTTTATAACATAATTAGAACAGGCATGGTAATGTGAACTTACCTTGTTCGCATGTTTACTCTATTTATCTATACCGCTATTGCTAGCTAAGATTACACCATAAGGTCAGTCCAGTACTATTTATGTCATCGCTGATAATAATGATAGTCTGCCACTTCATTTTGATTCAATAACTCATAATAAAATTATAAATTTGTCACTTTATATTAAAGGCTATGTTATTTATTACAAAATGATTACTACAATCATTTTCATTTGTGCCCTTGAATCCATTGTTACGAGTTGTTTTTACATGTCAGTGAATGAAATATAATTTTCGTAATGATTGTTATCTTATTTTTAATGCCCTCAAAATCTATACCTAGAATGTTTTTGGTATTTCAAAGGTAAAACGCTGATCCGCGCATTTGAAGCGTCAATTTAAAAACACATGAACGCCAAACGCTCTGCAGTCCCGTCATCTTTCGGCATAATATAGCGGTTCGAACGTAACAAGAGTTTCACCGCTCCACTCGGTAACGGATGACACAAGCGTGTTACGGTACCGGCCACTGCTGCCCATTCGACTTTCAAACTCATGCGCAGCGCACGAAAGCCAATGCTCGAGCGCTCGGCAAATCTCGGATGACTTCGGTAACATTCGAACCAGCTCTCTCGAATTCCATCTTTAATATTTCTCTCTTAAAGTCCTTTTCTTCTGATGTTGCGTCGAAGCTTGTGCTGTCAGCCGGGAAGATTCACGTTACACTTAACTCGTTGGCTTTAAAGGCGGAATTGCTACGTTTGATGCCCGTACCGTTAACAGTGAAAGTGTTCGAGCAAAAGTGAAACGGATGATTTAGAATGGCGCAACTTGCTCGAGATTGGCGTAAAAAATCGCGATTGAGGAAATGTGAGAGCTTACAAGAAGTGGGTTTTCGGTTGTGGTTTTTTTCTATAAAATGCCGCTAGATTGGTCTTGGTCTTGGCATTTTCCTTTGCTGTTATATGTAGAGCGTTTTTAACGAATTTAATAGTGCTTCCTTATGGAAAGGAGAAACGCTGGTTACTTCTCAGAATGTCTGTTTCTCTCCTTAAAACTTGAATTAAAAATAAAAATAATTGATAGATTACAGTGTGTTGATTTTATAGCCAGATCAGAATGGCAAATTATTGAAAAAAATAAATATATTATTTGTACAAGGAGTGAGTCAGAATTGAAAGTGGTATGAGAACCAATAATATTTGTTATAATTTGTTTTCACCTTCCAAAGCCAAACTCGATATTACTTATTCTAAAATTGAAATATGCACTTTACCAAAATGTTACGGTCACATTGCCATGACCTCCATACTTGTCATTTGCGATATTGAAAAGTAGTCTCCACCGTAATTGCACGGAGTAACGCAACCTAATTTCACGTATCGATTATGTCGGGTATCCGGATGTGTGTCGCTGTCGCGGTTACTTTTTATCCATCAACTTGTAAGTTCGATATCGAAAATACGAAATCATTATTGAAAAAATCGGGAAGTTTACCGGTTCTCGTACTTCTTGTGGGTTTGTGTTCCAAGACTTATTTTCTCTCTTCTCTTTCTTTTCTTTCTTTCTTATGTAAATGATCCATTTGTAGGGTTGGTTAGTCAATCGCCTTATTGACTCCATATTTTATTGCTTACAATATGTTACAGAATCCAATAATTATTTTAATTCAGCCTCTTTGACCCTATTAACTAGGTAACAGCTTTATATTGATTTAGACTGCAATTTTACTTAAATTTCATTTTTCATTTCAAAAGATTAGTGCGTTGTTTTTAAACAAACGAAAATACTCTTCAGCTCTTTTTCTCTCTCTCTTCTTCTTTAGCCGTCAACCAATGATTAGTCTTAATACTTAGCCCTCTTTCAAATACTTTCATCTTTCTCTGATTTGGACAATTAAGAGTCCAGTAACTGCCCGCCACCTTTTTGATGTCATCCTTCCATCGCATTTGTGGCCTCCTTCGTGGTCGTTTTTGGACCGACGGCCTCGTTTTCACCAGGATTCTTGTTTTCAGGCAATGTGGCCGGCCCATTCCCAATTGAGTCTCGCCACTCTAAGGCCTATGTCAGTGACCTTGCTACTGCTTTCTGATCCACTTGTTTGTTTTTCGGTCCCTCAGAGAGACACCTACCAACTTTCTCTCCATTGCCCTGTGCGCCACCTATTTTAAAATAGTGAAAATATGTCCAAAAATAGTAAGTTCATAAAGATTTATGCAACGGACTGCGAATGATACTATTCATCGTCCCACCACCTTATTGACACTTGACCTTGAGAACTCCTACCATCAGATGCCGCTAAACAACATCCTTCGTTACATAACCTAGTTCCTACACCGGTGATGTTCAGTGGTAAGACCCACAGGGCCCCACGGCCGACTGACCCAGATTCGCAGCGAGACAGCCGTCAGCGGATGACTCATTACATTATGGCTGTACTGCAACTGATTTAACTGTACTGTTGAATTGTTAATGATCGCCTAGTATTTGGATATTTCTACTTGTCAGTCAGAATTTTCAATCTATTTTTATCAATATAAAAAGTACGAAAAACGGGATTTTTACCATCTTGTTATTGTAATCAAGTCCCCGATAACGATTCGTAATAATTATAGTGATTATGTATAATAATAAAATAAATGATAAAAACTTTATTCCTCACCATAATCTTACAAATTTAACAAAGTTCCTAATAAAAACTTATGCCTAGTATAATTTATCATGGCTGGCTGACACCTGAACTAGGACGGATCCTGTGTCTCAGGTTATAAAGCCTCCACCCCATAACAAACACACACCACAAAATATGACCATGAAAATTTCAAATATTATTTATTATATATATATATATATATATATATATATATATATATATATATATATATATATATATATCTCCATCTTAATTCCTTTTTGTGTGTTCGTTTTAATTACCTTAAATTATTATTTGAAAGTTTATTTGGACAATAATAATTTATTTTAATTGATCTGTACAATTTAGCTCGGAAATACCCCTAACACGTCTTGAATATAATGTATTTGAATACGCAATGTTTATTGATAAGCAGTATCCTTAATCCTTATTATGTGTCATCGAGTATTCAGGCAGACAATGTGATATTCGATAGCACGTCACATTTTATTGATGGTGAAACTTTAATACTTTGTCATTGTAATGTTGAAAGATTTTCTCTTAGGTTTAATTTAATTTTTTTTTTTTATGAACGACGCGGAGACTCTTATCCTTCATCATACCTGATATTTAGTATTGATAAAGCTGAAGATGGAAGCCAGCCTCTCCCGGAATCTTCAGCCACTGTGGAACTGGCTATCTTATCTCGAACTGCCGGAACATAACAAAGCTGAAAAAATTGTTGTTATGGCGTCAGACATAGATAAGATGGTGGTAGCTAGCCATGCGGACTTACAACATGTCCTACCACCAACCAAACCGAAAACAATTTGTACCCCCGCTGGGAATCGAACGCGGCACCCCTGGGTCTGATACCGGTGGTTGTACCACTAGACCACCGAGGCGCTAAAATATGTTACTCGATATAAACGAAATTCGATAGCCAACGTACCGATCAAAATATGTTTATTAAAAAAGGTTATTTGTATAGGAACATAATAATCGCTGGTTAATAACAAAAAAACATTCTCGATAAATTCCCCCGAATCGCAGACAGATTTTAAAAATAAATTATAACAAACGCCATTCCTTCGCTTTGTGTATTTAAATACAATTCTCTCGCGGTTGATTCCTAGATCACTTTCCTGTTTGTTTCGGATTCTCAGTATCGTATTGCAGATCTGCATCCCGACCGCCTAACGGTATAGCTTGTACTATCGCTATAGCTATCGATTTTTCAAACCTCCTACAAGGGCTCTCGCTGACGCTATCACTTTCATACTAAAAATTAAATAGTGAATCCAATAGGTGAATAAAAATGTGCAGGAATTAGTCAAAAACCCTATCGTTGGAAGGGTTTTATGAGAGTTTGAAGTTTGATAGCTATAGCGATAGCACAAGCAATACCATTAGGCGATCGGGCCGCTGAATACTCGAGAGTTAGTATGAAAAGTGATTCGTATTCTGTTGTTTCGGTTTTTTCGTACACATTTAGTTTTTTATAATTGCCATCATGCTTCATGTAGCATATTTGAAAAGTGTCCAAAAAATTGTGATGTAATTTCAAGTTATTTTAAAACTAGTCTAGCTATTCATACTTAGAACATTGAAAACCTACCTGGTAAAAATATGCTTTGTCAATAATAGAAAACCGTTTTTGTTTCGAACGCTAAAAATAAACGATTCATTACAGCATTGCGTTCGAGCTCAGTCGTGGGTGTGCGCCTCTTCAAACGAATTACCACGCAATTTGTTCTTTAAATAAGGGTTGATTTTGCTCGTCGTGAAGCGAATGCAAATTAATGCAATCAACTCGATAAGAGCTTTCGAAATGAAACATGTGTCGCATTAAATAAAGGCTGCTATAGAAAATAATTCACTCGAATGGCTAGGAATTTCATCAACTTCAAAGATTTGTTTGGGATTTTGTTAGGATCCCAGTTCGTTGCTAAAAGCTTCATTCTCTTTTGATTCATCTTTTTGTTAACCTTACATACCATCTCAGGCCAGGCTGAAATTGAGCCAATACGTCTTCTGAGATCTATTTAATTATTGATCGCCGTAAAAGCGCTTCAATTTAGCTCTCCAAGGCAGTCACTGGGTTGTAATGTAAGCTACTCTTTCAATCCAAATTCAACTGTTCCAAATATTCTTTTTAATCCCGTCACAAAATTCCAAGACCACTCTGCGGTTTCGTTGCATTTCGAGGTGAGAGTTGTCCGTGCCTTATTTCCTTGCAGTAAGTGTCATAATTGCGATCGAGTCGCCGCGTGGCCGAGGCCACGGAAGCGGGTCAGTGGGTCGCTGTAACCGCTCCCCTTGGGTCCACAACCCTGAACTTGGGGTCTGGTTGTGCAATAACGATTATTATATCATGTGATGACGCGTGTTCACACGTCGTCACTGGAGTCTTCAGACAATTGACGATCACCATTTTTTTTTTTCCTCGATGACCATTTACTATTTTTTAAATTTCAGTATCGAAACTTTGTTTTTATGGCGATGGATCTATGGTTGAAGTTTGAACGATTGACGATGAATAATTTATTACTCTCCTCCTGTCATTTAGAATTTCACTGTCTTTATTTTGTTCTATCGTTTTCGGATTTTTGTGTTCGATGCTGCTTTGATTTCTTGAATATTATTATTATTCTAGCGTGTCCTTGTTATTTTTGTAGCGTTTGTTCTTTTGCCCAGGTTATTAAAATTCTGTATAACATAAATAAACACTGAAATAGTACCTATTTAATATTTCGTACAGAGGGTTCAGTTCCCTATCGATCGTTTTACTGAAATTGATTGTTTTGATTACTAATAACATTATTTTTGTCCTTGAATGTCAAATGTCGTGGAAGAGGCACGAGAACATTGTTTACGACGTTTCGTTTATTTATAACATCTAGATTGGATGTATTGAGTTAAAGTTAATAATAGCAGTACTGTTATTAAGTATTGTAATAGCACTACCATTATAAGCTGTAAACTTATTGCAAACATCAACAATTTGCATTTCTATACGGTTGTCAATCATAAGTCACGAAATAACCATAGTAGAGGCGCATCAAAATATCTTATCATTTAATACTGACGTGAGATTTCAAAACGGATTTTTGTTAATAACAACTTTCGCCATTGTCATTCGTAAATGGTAAATTACTCAACTGCCGGTCTATGTTGCAATTATTTCGTTCGACCCAGCACATCCAGTCACGATTAGTACCCCTAGTACCAGTTTGGCAAATTATATCGTCATTGAAAACTATCTCATTGTCTCTTTCATATCTATGGACTGTTTACCGACATGAGTAACACGTTTACAGTAAATTTCAACAATGTCAACTCGTACAGCTCGTCCATCCATCCATCATCAGCCTGTGGACGTCCACAGCTCACGCCTGTTGTGGCGTTCATAGGAGGCTATTAGCTTACTGCTACCACGCTGGCCAGACGGGTTGGTAGAGGGTTTGTTTCAAGTTTTCCTTCTCTCGCATGGGTTTTCAATGCGTCGAGCCTCTTAGTCGACTCTTGCGACATCCCAGGCATTCAAGGGAGTGATGACACTTGTATTCTTAAGCCGTCACCACACGGCAAGTACAGCTCGTACTATACATGTATACCCATGATCATGTCTACTGAACCAGGGTACTGGATTCGGCATTTTTCCTTTATGAATAATGTCCAGACGCTTAGTTTTCATCATAGTTGATGTTAAATATTGATAAGGCTGAAGATGGAAGCGCGCTTCTCCAGGAATCCCTAATCATTGGGGAACTGGCTTCACTATCTTATCTCTAACTGCCGGAACCCAACAAAGCAGACTTAGATTAGATGGTGGTAGCTAGCCAGGCGGACTTACAACAAGTCCTACCACTAACCAAATATATTTGAAAATAAGAGAGCTAATAACTTCTACAGTTCTAACTTTTAAACGTATTATTTTACAATGAAAGACATAATTTCACAATAGCAATCGAGATGAAAAAAGATAGATTTTCTTTTTTCCTTGAAATTAGATTGTACAATGCAACTAAAGTTTCTTTTAATTGAAACCAAATTATCTCTGTGGCATTTTTAAATGAACCGGTGAAAGCCAAAAGCCGCTTTCACGAACAGTTTGATTATTTCTTTTGAAAACGTACAGTTGACAAACTTGAGGAAAATTCACCAGTAAAATCTTCAAAATAGATTCTTAGTGAGATTTAATCGTCAAGTGCTTCGGTTTTCGCCTTTTTAATTGCTTTCGGAGAAAATAGTTTAATGAAATTGTTCAGACATAAAACGGATTTAATTTAGGTTTCACTATGTGGACACATGTCAACATTTTGGCGTGACAAGTTGACGAAATAATAAGTGGATAGACTAATTTTGAGTTTCACCAACTGAACACACGTATGTCCTTACTCTTGTGTCAAGTTGTTGGAAAACCCTAGTAATCAAACTAATCTATTGATTTCTGAAGTGCTAACCGCAAATTGTAAAATGGAACTGAAACCCAATTATTTTCTCACCACAAAGTATAGATATGTTACAACGGAATGACCTGAAAAATGTTATCTCGCATTCCCCAGTATCAGTACCTACATAGTTAATGCATTTATACTGCCAACATCCCCTTCAATTTGTGACCTTATTGTTACTCGATAGAGTTGAAACTTCCCTGTAAGTAGGAACAACGTGCCAATCTCACGTGGTGCCGGACTGTCGTTGGCAGAGCTCACGTGACTTTGCAAATAAACCTTGGTGTTGGCGCTTAGCTGTAAACTGCCTGTCTATTTTGTTGTGGAAAATGGACTTTGTTTTTATTTAAAAAAGGGAGTTCGATTTTGACGGTTAAACAAGTTTCGTCAAAGTTTTGGGATGGGTGACCAGACCAATATAATTTATGTGCTTTTCGAGGCACATTGAGCTAATATTACATTGTGGCCTAAATAAAAAAAGCACAATGTAAGGTAAAAACCCCGGTTGTGGCCTTAATAAACCATAACGTTATTTAAATACGGATGAAATGAAAACTCAAACCCAGTCACCTACCTTACTCTGTTTTAAAGCACAGTTGGTAACCTACCCATCAGGGGTTTCTTATCCACCCACTGGTGGATAGACAGAGAGATATTTTTATCTGAGATTGAAAAATTTAACCTTACTGAATACTAGTAGTATAGATTCTTCTAATAGGGCTTGGTCTGTTTTAAATATATTAGCTGTAAACAGTTTACAGTAAACTGATGCCTGTCTGTGTATTCTATTTTGTTTAAAGTGTCGGAGAAATGAACGATGTTGTTTTGTTTTTATTTAGAAAATCAGAGCTTAAAGGCGGCTAAGCAACTTTCCTGTGGTCGGTTTTGGGATGGACTACCCAATATAAAATTGTGCTCTTCTGTGTGTTTGGAAGCACGATTAGCAGTTGATTAGTCTTAGTCTATAATTGTATAGCTTCTGAATCTGTACTAATATAGTTTCCGTAAAAAAAAGTTTTAAATGTTACTTAGGTCCAGTGTTGCCACATCCGATTTTTGTAAATCCGTAGGGCTACGCTCAAATATCCCTAGAAGTCCGTAGATTGCCACTACAAAAATCCGTAGATCTACGGACATTAGCTCTTGTCTACGGACATACGGATTTTAGTAGCAATCTACGGACATTTTTGTTTGAATCCACCGAAAAAAGAGTATTAAAATTTAAATTAAGCTCAATTCTGCGTATCCGTAGATCTGGCAACGCTACTTAGGTCTTCAACGTGTGGAAGCAAATATCCCAGTTCTCACAACTCATGTATCCGATACAATAGAAACCATCAGAATCACGCAGCATCCTTGGAAAGTATAGATGCATGTTTATAAGATGGTTGATTTTTTTTACCGTAGCGTTTTCCGTCGCTTCCCTAGCTTTACTTTTATAAACAGATTGTTTAAATTTTATCATTTCCACAATTTATGGAAAATTCTTATCTAAACAGCTTTTTAACTTATAAAAAATTGGCTGGAACATAATTTGGCATATCTTAAATTTTCCTGACCTGTTATGGCAGAGGTGTGCAAAACGTCGAATAAATCAAAAGACAATATAAAATAAATAGCGGCCGCCTACGGTTTCACCCGCGTAGTTCCCGTCGGAATATCGGGATAAAATGTATCCAACCTTTCAATCTAGGCTATACACCATCTGTGAACCAAATTTTATCCAAGTCTGTTCAGTACGGCGTGAAAAAGTAACAAACATCTTAACATCAATTTTATATTATTAGTATGTTATATATGTTAAATTAAAAAGCAGTATTGTGATTAACTAAGTCACATTTATGTATGTGTGTGTTTGTGTTCGTGTTCTAAATACATGAGCCCATTACCGCCTCTTGCATAAGGAGACCGACCTCACTTGCCATTGTTAAGTCGGTTATACTTTTGTAATGCTGCGTATTGACATTTTTTAACTTGTGATTGTGACATTTGCTGGGTGAAATTATTTAAATTTTATTTTATTTGGGATAAAAGCGTCATACAATATGGAACGAATTAGTGTTTGGTCCGCAAAAGTTTCTTTCAATTCGGACGAACTGACACTTTAATTTTTTTGTGACTTAAAAATTAAAAGTCTAATAAAAGTCTAGACAGCTGTGATATGAAAAATATGTCGAATCATTTGCCAAGTAAGCTACTCAGAACATACTTTTAGATTGTGAAATAGGCCCTAAATATAATAAAATTTCAAAGTGTCAGTTCGTCCGAATCGGACGGAACTTTTGCTGACCAAAAGTCACTAACTCTATGGAACTCGTACAAGCGATATATAGGATGCTTTGAGTCGCTATTAAATTGAATATAAATAGAAAAGAAAATACGTAGTTGACACCAGCCTTTTTGTCTGCAATTTATGTGTTCTAACAATCAATTTAGGAACTGATAACATCTATACTATAGGCTATAAGCCATAGACCTATTATTCTTCTCCAAGATTCAATAAGCTTTTTTTATGAAAATTCTTAAGAGTTGTAGAATTTTAACGATAAAAATGGTTTTCTTATAAATACAGTTGTCACAATGATATATTTTTTTATCGCTATTGTGTGCAATGTTATGATTGCACAAGGAAAGGCAAAACAGAAGTTCTAAAAAGCCTGTAACTAAACCTATTTTTTCTATCCAGATTGCTAGAATAGCAGGAAATAAAAGCTGTTTTGTTACAATTGTTTACTATTTTGACCTAGCCACGTTGTCCTATAATCTAACCCTTTAATATGCGACCGGTATCGAGTTAACCCGGTTTATCGTATCAATTAATTTAAGTTTGACTATTTGTTGACCTCGCTCGAACTAACTCCTTTTGTATGTAAACACACAATTTTATTTAACTAGCTATAGTAACATTTACAACAATGATAGTTATTGTGTTTTTTACTTAAAACAATCTTAGTAGTAAAAACATGATAGTTAGTTAAATAACTAAGTTAACAATGGCCCAATAATGAGACAAATTTAAATATAACTTTTTAATTTTGCATTTAACAATGTTATTTTTATGTCATAAATATTAAACAAGAAAATATACTAGAAAAAAGCAAATAGTCTCATGTCATCCCATCAGGGCGACATGAGACTAGTTGCTTTTTAACCGACTTCAAAAAAAGGAGGTGGTTCTCAAATCGACGTGTTTTTTTTTTTTTATGTATGTTCTACCATAACTTCGCCAGTTGTTAACAGATTTTTATCATTCTTTTTTTATCTGACAGAAAATGGTTTATGTGTGGTCCCATATAATTTTTACGAAGATCTGGCTAGTAGTTTTTTCATAATCCTGAAAAATATCAATCACCTTTTGGCAAGTAGTCGTATACCTAGATGACATCATTGTTGTGTATGGGCTGATTTTTAGTGTAAGTAACGGCACATAATGTAACAAAAAAATCTGAAATAAAAACATTTTATAAAAAAAAAAACAAACCGACTTCAAAAAGTAAAAAATAAAACTTTTGGAGTCGGTGCTAGTTAGCTAAGGCCAAAAAATATATAGTTAATAGAAGTGCAATGTAGAATGCTTTGGCTGGCACCGACTCCAAAAGTTTTATTTTTTACTTTTTGAAGTCGGTTTGATTTTTTTTTATAAAATGTTTTTATTTCTAGTATATTTTCTTGTTTATTATTTATGACAAATTGAACTCTTTTAGTATTTATTGAAAACTGAAACCCTAAATAGACAGCCTGTTTTGGTTAAGTATAGGTGTTTTTTTTCTGCGTCAAATTATTTTTTTTTTTCATCCATACAATGTATTATAAAGAGATGGAAGTTTTATGAACATTATTTATTAGTAGGTATTATACTTAAACTTTAAGTTCCAGTACCGATGGGACAAACTTTAAAAGAAAAATAGTTTTGCCATCTTTTCATCTCTCTGTCTCATTTTCATCAAAAAAATTTTTTTCTTGATTTCTTCGTTTGGAAGTAATTGCAGAAGACAGTTATTGTGAAAGAAGCTTCTACAATGTATGCTGACAAATGCGAATACCGTAGTTGGCAGCCGCGCGTTGCCAAAACTACCCAAATGACCCACATAAATACACCGCTAATTCTCGCGCTATTCTCAACTTTAAACACAATTATTAAAGATCAAATACTCGCAAACTTCAGCATATACTACACAAACGATTTTCAACCTTATGTACAAGTAATAGAAGAGATATTAAGACTTATTTCTATGATTACCGTAATGTAACAAGGGTTACCAACCTTTATTCGATCAAATATAATATTTTCGAAATTCTTACCTCTACAAAAAAATAAAAAGATAATAGGATGTGTTAAAATATTTACTTTTTTGTGGAGCGGGGTTTATTTATTTATTTTTATTTATTTATTTATTACAAATTGCGTTACATGCGACTTAGTGACTAAACAAAACATGCAAGCACCAATGTATCGCATGCACCTCGAAAGGCACTGCAACGAACAGGAGAGGGGCAGACATTTAGAAACTTTTTTCCTCAAAGTATTCATTAATGGAATAGTAAGCTTTTCCTACAAGCAGCTTTTTCAAGGAGCGAATGAACACACCGATATCCGTTTCGGCCTTCAGATACTCTGGCAACTTATTAAAGATTTTTATGGACATCGGGTAGGTAGGTAGGTAGGTAGAAAAAGATTAAGGCTGCGTTCCGCTTTACGCAAAATATAGTAGTTTCGTCGATTTTTTTTTGAAGTGAAAACTTATATAGCGGCGTTTCTTGTGTACATGAGTTTAAAATATTTGAAATGGGTAAATATGTTAAACTAATGTTGACACGTGACCCTGATCGAAAATTCGTAAGATTTACCGTTGACCTATTTCAAATTACACAAAGTCTCACACTTGAAAGATGTACGTAAATATGTTAAGAACAACCATTATATAAAGATCTCTCGTTACTACCAACTTTCATATTGATGCCAGGTCAGTTTTAATGGATTTACCGGTCAAATCAAGTTGGTCTCGGTTTTCATCAACTTTTTATGAAGTTGTGGTCAGAAATAGTGGATTTTGATCGTTATTTTCGTTTAAGCGGGTTTCTGCCGGCACTCCCAGAGGTCATCCCGTTGTTTTTTTTTTTCTAGAAATAGAATATTTTGATTGCTAAAAAAAAATCTAGCTCATATTCCCTTTGTTAAGGCAACATGAGGAACACACATTTAGAGCTAGCGCAGACGACGGATAACGGAGGACTTTTTGTCTGCGACACGTCTTTATTGTTAACCAAATAAGATTCAACTTAGACCGCGTATATCCGCGATAAAAGTACGCGATAGTCCTCGTTATTTATTCAACTTTATGTTCTTAGTAATAAGGTCGTGTCGCGGACAAAAAGTCCTTCAATGTCCGTCGTCTGCGCAGGCCATTGGCGAGAAATTATTTATATTATAATAGGATACTCTATTATATAGTTGGGTTGGCAACCCTAAATGTAACCTTCCGCGAGACTTCGTCGACCTCGGTCTATCACGTTCAAGGTTCGGTGCTGGTGTTGCTGCGAATGATTTTGCACTTTCCGTGTGTTATGATAAAGTTGATTATCACTTTTGTCGTTTGCGAGTCATGGTGAAATTTTGTAACTTCTTGAAGTCTTGTTAAGACTTTTTTAATGTGACTCGGTGATTTGTATATTTGTTAATTGTTATAATATGGTAGGAAAAATAGTTAGGTACTAGAATCTGACGGTTATTTAGGACTACAAAATGCAAGAGAAGAATATTCAAGAATCAAGAACGAAAAGTAAGGGTTACCAATTGAAAATTGTTGTTCAAATTGAAATCCCTAGAAAGATGAGCTTGTTAGATTTATAATGGAAATGTGGCAAGTATGAAAACTAGTTTTGGAAATTAGAATGAAACCTACCTAACCAGATATAAATGAAAGACAAGAAATAAATGAAATAGATTTACTTCATGCTTTTGCAATAATCATTTTATAAAATTAAAGTTTAATAACTTTTGTCTTTTAATTTCTTATTATAAGGAAGTCAATTACTAACAGAGCTATTCAGCCAGTCTTATTTATGAGGAATAATTAATATCTTGATCAGCTATATATCTATTTGGTCAGCAACTGTTATTGGCAGCAAACCAATTATGGGTTAGGATGGAGTTTTTTTTGCTGTTAGAATAATAACACTGTATTATATCCAGTCAATATCATTATTTTACAAATTCTTCACGTATTCAGATTCGTGACATATTTTATTATATGTATAGATAAGGGTTATGTTTCGAGCTCTAAGCGATAATTAATACGGCCTATCAGATTGTTGGTAAGGTCGTTTTCCATTAGATAAATGCAGGGTTGTGGCTGGATGCCCGTAAAATTGTGTAAACGTTACAAATTATTGTATTGTAACTACTGTACGTTTTACACAAAAAAAAAAATTATCGACGGTGAGGCTCTTAGCCTTCACCATACCTGATGGTAAGTATTGATAAGGCTGAGTCTCTCCCGGAATCCTCAATCACTGAGGAACTGGCTATTTTCTCTCTAACTGCTGAAAACACTGTTGTAATGGCGTCAGACTTAGATAAGATGGTGGTAGCTAGTCAGACGGACTTAGAACAAGTCCTACCACCAACCAAACCGAATACAATATGTACCCCCGCTGGGAATATAACCCGGGACCCCTGGGTCTGATACCGGTGTACCAGTAGCAGTAGACCACAGAGGCGGTTAAAGTTTAATATAATGGATTGTTGACAAAACTGTCGAATCCCATACATTTGTAAACCATAAAATGTAAAAGTAAAACTATAACGTAAAAAAACTTTGTGCAACCCACAATACATATCTCTAAACAGCTCAGACTGATTACGTTATTTTTCAAATCGGCTAATAATAATAACACACGTGTTCATCGATACATAAGGCAGTTGTATAATCAAATAAGGCGTAAGAACCATGAATGGGCAGCCCTATTCACAAGGTTTGTCTCGCGGAAGCGATGAGAAGGCCGCGTCTCACTGGACGCTTTTCACGGAACGACACGTGAAAGTTGATCATGTCCATATACCTATGATCCATTTGATCGGACCGATGGCGTAGTGATGATACTAAACTTATCTACTGTGCTGGAGGTCGTGGGTGCGGTCTTTACCCAGAAAAAAACCGACTATAAAAAGTAAAACAAAAAAAAAAAATTAGCCTTTTGGAGTCGGTGCCAGCCAAGGCAAGAAAATTTAAAGAATTGGAGACGGAAGTAGAACGCCTTGGTTGGCACATACTCTGAACCACCGAAAAAAAACACCAGCCGAATTGAGAATCTCCTCCTTTTTAGAAGTGTGATGAATATTTGTGTTTGTTATGTGTCTGGGATGCTATATATGTGTGCCATATATGTGTGCTATATATGAGTGTATATGTGTAATACCTCCGTCGGTTCTTATATCCGTAACACTGTTCATAAGCTACATATTTCGAAATTAGATTAATGTATGTATGCGACATGTATACTATTTATATAAATAAACAGATGAGATGTATAAATGTATGACTAAAATCAGACAAAATATTGTCTGGGTTTATTAAAGTTTAAATTTTCTAAAGTTAAAGTTTCAACGTGAATTTTGGTCGTAGTACGTACATTATTAATATCATTATCATGACTCATCAAGGCCGTTGTCCTTAGCATTATGTTAGTTTTTAATAGTTAGAAATAGATGGGTAAACAAAAACAAAAAGTTGATCACTGCTTTGCTACTGTTAGGTATCAGCCATTTTAACGTTCCCGCTGCTGGCTGGCCTTCCTTAATGTAAAGGAGAATAGCTACCATTATAGCACTATGAATATTTAAATTAAATTTCAAAGATCATTTATTATTTTGAATTATTAATATTGGTGACACTGTTCATTGCTCTATTTTCACAGGTTTTACGTACATTTACTCTTAAAACAAATGTGTTTTTAACAGAAACCAAATATACAAAAAAAAGTTATATTATCAAATTTCAAATTTATTTATTGTCCACAGGCCGTAGACTGGTGGTCGGTCGGCGTCCTCACATACGAGCTCCTGACTGGCGCTTCGCCCTTTACCGTGGAGGGCGAGAAGAACACCCAGCAGGAGATCACCAAGCGCATCGTGCGTTGCAGCTACCCCGTGCCCACCGACGTCAGCCCCGAAGTGCAGGACTTCATTAAGAAGTGAGTGACTTCATTAAAACTGCAACTTAATAGCTATTGGCGTGGAGACTGGTGATCGGTTGACGTCCTCACAAACGAGCTCCTGAGCGGCGCTTCGCTCTTCACCGTGGAGGGTGAGAAGAACACCCAGCAGAAGATCACCAAGCGCATAGTGCGCTGCTGCCCCGTGCCCACCGACGTCTGTCCCGAAGTGCAAGACTTCATTTAAAAGTGAGTGACTTCATTATGACTGCAACTTTATAGTTATTGTTGTGGAGAGAGGTGGAGACTGGTAGTCGGTCGGCGTCCTCACATACAAGATCCTGACTGGCGCTTCGCCCTTCACCGTGGAGGGCGAGAAGAACACCCAGCAGAAGATCATCAAGCGCATAGTGCGCTACCCCGTGCCCACTGATGTCAGCCCCAAAGTACAGGACTTCATTAAGAAGTGTGTGCTTGCAACTTTATCATTTAATGGTTTTTAGCGTGGCTATTGGCGTGGAGGCAGAGAATACCCAGGAGATCACTCAACACATCGTTTGACTGTACCCTAGGAAAGCATTTGACCACCAATCTCTTTGATTTTTTTTATGTTGAGTAAATGTTTTGACCCCCTAATATAAACTTTAACATCACCACTTAAGATCTCATTTTCCTTACAGGCTCCTGGTGAAGGACCCGAGACGTCGTCTCGGCGGTGGCGAGCACGACGCCGATGAGCTGAAGAGGCATCCGTTTTTCCAGGTTAGATTACTGTTCCGAGGTTAGTTGTGTACTACATCACATCACCTTGTTTTCACCTTGGTATACGTGTTCAGATAGTTTTAATTAAGATGAGTTTAAAAATGATTAGCTCATTGCATCACTACTGCTTGTACCAAAAATCTGTAGATTAGCAGCCGGTTTCAATAACCTGTAAAAATAATATAATAATCTCTTACTATTTTAGGGGTAGATTATTGAAACCAAGGTCATGACTCATGTCACAACTTAATGTTGATGGGTCAGTTGATGTGTCAAGAATAATACAATCAGACGACATCACACAATGATCTGATTTCGATTTTCCAGATAAGCACTTCTGTAAGGGTTCAGCAACATGCTCATCAATACCCAACATTATAATATTTGTTCAAAAATGCTAAATGTGCCAAAAATATTCAACATTAGAAATCATATCCGGTAAATATATTTTCGATATAGTGTCTAATTTACACTTGTCAATCCTACAGAACCTAGACTGGGATGCAGTGGCCCAGCGCGAAGTGTCAGCGCCCTTTGTTCCGGCTTTGTCCCACGCCGCAGACACTTGCAACTTCGCCGATGAGTTCACTCGAATGCCGCCTACAGACTCTCCCGCACAGGCGCCTAAACACCACGACAAGTTGTTCTTAGGTCAGTATATATACATGACTATATACGAAACAATAACACACTGTCACTAGGTTAGACTATATGGTTGGGCTATATGACATACGGCATCACTACACGACTTCACATACGCCACACCTAAATCAGTGTTAGAACACAAACAATTCTACTACAAGTTAACCACTACAAGCGATACCACATGACTTGACTGCACACTATTCTTATGGTACTCCTAAACGGGCCATATTTTTGATAAACTGTGTGGCCGGCGACTAAAACCAGCTTAGAATATGGCCCGCACATGCGCCTAAGCACCACGACAAGTCAGTAATACGATAATACATGACTACAATATAGCTAGACTAACATCATCACCACACTGCATCCCTAGGTCAGTCAGTGTACATGACTATACATATGACTTACTACATGAATATACTTACGACACTCTGCCGTTAGGTCCGTAGGTGTGTGCCAGCATAGGACACCACTTCACTATACATAAGCATCACGACATTATGTCCTGACCTTGATTCCTACCGTACATAATCTTTACCAATTAATTTTTCTTCAAGAATTCAAGAAATCTTACAATCAAAATATTCATGACTAATAATAACCCTTGCGGGAGCGTATCTTATGTTACTTCACGCACTCGTACTTGGAATACAACAACCTTTGCGTACTATTTAGTGCGTTTTATTAACCCGAATTATATATTTGGCAATTTCTTTTGGTTTTGTTGTGGTTTTTTGGTTTCCCGACGTTTCGGCACCTTTTCAGTTGCCGTGGTCAGGGGTTGACTGAGCCAATAGATAGATAAAGTTGTTTTATTTGAATTTTGATGGCGCCATGAATACGTAATTTAGGTAAATAAAACGCACCGAATAGTCCGCAAAAGTTTTATTTCAACCCTTGCGGGGTGAAAAAGCATTGATGGTGCAGCTTGAGAGTAAAAAATACATAATCATCACTCTCAACGACACGCCTTGGCATTGGTTTGATGTAAGATATGGTCCGGAAACAATTCTTCTTAATATTTTGTTTAATATTAAACAAGAAAATATACTAGAAAAAAGCAACATGTCTAATGTCGCCCTGACGGATTCGAACCCGAATCCTTGGGAATCCGGCCCAATGCACTAACCAATTATGCTACAGAGACCTATGAGGACACGTCGAATTTTTCTAGTATATTCATCTTTCTACGGTGTTGGCCACCGTCATTTCATCATTGACTTGAGACAAGTTGCTTTTTTCTAGTATATTTTCTTGTTTAATATTTATCACATAAAAATAGCATTGTAAAATGCACAATTAAAAAGTTGCAAATATTTTGTGTGTTGCTCATAGCTACTTTCTTTCCAGGTTACTCATACGTTGCACCCAGCATTCTGTTCTCGGAGAACATAATATCGGACCAGATATGGATGCAGGCGACCGGGCAGAAACACGACAAACTCAAGGGATGGGTTGCAAAGGTATTTTACTAAATAAGGCCGTGAAGAGAATTAGTTTGTGAGTGTTTCATGCCAGTCCATTAAAACATTCAATGCGCGGAGTCAGACAGTAGATTTTTTATTGTTATAATATCTTGGGAATGAAAGTGTTAAGAGTGTGTTTTCTTCTTATCGTATGAGGATTAGTGGCCACCTCTGACGTCAGAGTTTATCAAGCCGCCTATAAGGTCTCTGACTTGGTTTAACGACTGTTATTAGATGACAACAGCCGGGACCGACGGTTTAACGTGCCCTCCAAAGCATTGAAGCGCTCAGTTGTAATGCCACTTTACGGTCACCCATCCGACATGTGACTGGACCGAACTTACTTAAGTAAGTTGTGCTTACCAACGTGATCGAATACGATCAATCTGTCAAGCGCGACCATGAGCGCTTCTGAGTGTGTTATACGATAACTTAAATAAATTGATATTTATGATAATTTTTAAATAGAAAGATATTGAAAAAATATTAACTCGGCCACAAGTGAATTCTCAGATGGGACTCGGACCCACGACCTTTGGAAATCCGGTCCAATGCTCTAAGCACTGAGCTACCGAGACTTAACTGAGAATTCACTTGTGACAGAGTTGATTTTTCCAATATTTTTCTATTTGAAATTTATCATAATGACAAAAATAGCATCGAAGAATGCAAAAATCATAAATTGATATTTATCATGCATATAACAATGTCAAATTATCTCCCAGATAAGCTATCCAGTACTGATCAAACTTTTTCGTAACTATTTCACAAACACTTTTTCCGTTATCTAATACCATGTAGCAAACTTGGACAACATAAGTAAGCTATTTATGAAGTACACAAATTTCTAAAACGTGTAATAACAAAGCACTTTTGAGTATTGAACAAGAAAATATACTAGGAAAAAGCAACTTGTCTCATGTCGCTCTGACGGGATTCGAACCCGCATCCTTGATAGTCCGGCCCAATGCACTAACCAATTATGCTACAGAGACCTATGAGGACACGTCGAATTTTTCCAGTATATTACGCCTTGCTACGGTATTGGCCAACGTCGAGTTGCTTTTTTCTAGTATATTTTTTGTTCAATATTTATTACATAAAAATAGCATTGTAAAATGCAAAATTAAAAATGTATAAGCACTTTAGAGTTTAAATATGGGCGGTTTTTTTACTAACATTCTTTCCGTAAAGTGGCTGCTGTAGTAAACGTGCATCTTTCTTTAAGAAAAATAGTTTCTTGATTTTCAACTTCTTTATTAGGTGTTTTCCATTTTCGCAGGATTCGCCATTCTTCCAAAAGTACGCAGTAGATCTCAGTACACCTCTACTAGGCGATGGATCGTACTCCGTCTGTCGCAAGTGCATACATCGGCAAACTGGCAAGGAGTACGCGGTTAAGGTAAAGTCGACCTTATTGTCTTTGAAATAGATAGTATAAATATAAATCTAGTTCCTAAGTTTTTAGTTAAGAGTTGAGCACATCTTTCAGCACATTTTTCCGTCACAGTGTCCTTTTTGTCGCTTAAAATAGGCGTTTGTTGTAGAGCAAGAAAGACTGCGTAGGGTCGCATTCCCGTTATCTTTCTCGCTCCAGCAAATTCCTTTACCGACCGAAAAGAATTACAGCATAAGAAAGTGCGGTTTCCTGCTGCCAGATCTGGTTTAACCCTAATGTTGGTCCCGGCTGAATTTGTAGTCGTTAAAACCCTCCAATAGTAGAGACTTCAAGTAGTGGTCTAACACATACGCTACTTTTCATCCCGATATTACCAAGGGAACGAGAAACACGCGAGTGAAACCGCGGGCCGCCGCTAGTATATGTCTAAATTATGAACTTACAAAAGGAAGCTGTTGAAAGCAGTCTCATAACCACAATTTGGACCATGGATATTCAATACTTTTCAATACTTGTTTTGTTAAACAATTTAATCATACTAGGGCGGTTACAACCCGATACTCGGGTTCGTCGATCGACGAAAATGACACTTTTTAATTGCAGTTTGTGATCATCACGTTTAACATTTTGTATATTTAATAGTTTTCGGAACAAATAGACTCGAGTACCTTTAATCTGATGCCTTACTCGGCCGCGTACTACGCGCCAAAGTCCCTATCGAGTCGTCACAAATTTTGCGAACCTGAATTAAGTATATAGATAAATTGTTAATGTTTCAGATAATCTCAACGCAGAAGAAAGACGTCCGACAAGAAATTGAGCTGCTAAAGGCGTGTCAGGGCTGCCCCTACATCATCACTCTACACGAAGTCTTTCAAGACTCGGTAAATATTATGTCATTTTTTTTATGAACAACGGGGAGACTCTTAGCCTTCATCATACCTGATGTTAAGTATTGATAAGGCCGAAGATGGAAGCGAGTTTGTGGCTTGTGAAACTTTTTATTCTAACGATGATGGTTGCGTCTAACCGAGCTAAATTTACCTATGATAAATTTTAAATAAATAAATAAAATAATAATAATTTATTCAATAATCAAAACATTACAGTGTTAAAAACTTAGAGCCTATAATTTTTACCAAAATCTATAGTTATATAATTATCCTGAACTAGGAATACCCTGTGTTTCAGGCAAAAAGGACTTACATTATACTTAAATTAAACAACCAAATACAATATCATTAATTAACAAGATCATGACTAACAAACATAATACTATATAAATAATACACCTAACTTATTAAAATAAATATCATAGGTACGTACTAAAAACTTTTTATCATTTAATCACAAGCAATAATTTATCTGTGTCTTCGTAGGACATTTTTTGAAGAGCTGCATACAGAATGCTCCTTGTGCTGGGATAATTAATAGAATTAATACCAAATTTGGCATTAAATCTATTATAAAGCAAAGCATTAAATCTATTATAAAGCAATAGAAAAATATTGGAAAAAGAGCTAGCGCAGACGACGGATAACGGAGGACTTTTTGTCCGCGACACGTCTTTATTGTTAACCAAATAAGATTCAACTTAGACCGCGTATATCCGCGAAAAGTACGCGATAGTCCTCGTTATTTATTCAACTTTATGTTCTTAGTAATAAGGTCGTGTCGCGGACAAAAAGTCCTTCAATGTCCGTCGTCTGCGCAGGCCAAAAGTCAACTCGGCCACGTTGATGCCTATATTTACCTGCTATGTCTGGCTGGCGTGGCGACTATTGCTATCACACGCTGACTTTAAATGCTTAAGTAAGATGCATATAACAATAAGTCCGCCTATGTACATACAATTATGCATGAAGTATTAGATAAATTAATAAATATAGTTACCGGTCACACATTTGAGGAAAAATATAGCCCGTCTAAAAGCCACATTAGTTCTAATATAGGGTTCTAGATAAAAAATAAGAAGAAGAAGATCATAAGTGGCCACCTCTGGTGTCAGAGTTTATCAAGCCGCCTATAAGGCCTCTAACTTGACTTTACTACCGTAATCAAATGTTAACAGCCGGGACCGACGGTTTAACGTGGCACGGAAGCGCTCAGTTGTAATGCCACTTTACGGTCACCCATCCGACACCTGACCGGGCCGAACTTTCCTTAACAAACGTGATCGAATACGATCAGTCTATCAAGCGCGGCCATAAGCGCATCCGTTACGAACTTATGAGTTTGTAATATGGTTTTGAATCATTGTCAATAATTAATAACGCATATTATGTCCAAATAAATTAATCGTTTTAATGTGATAAATAAGCAAGAAAATATACTAGAAAAGTCAACTTGTCTCATGCTTCGTCCTTCAATATAAACCACAGAACGGTAATTTTAAAGGCTTTGTATATGTTTTTTCTCCCCAGGCATTCACATATATAGTGACGGAGTTAGCTAGCGGCGGCGAGCTAGCTTCACAACTAGCTGGCGGTCTGGGCGAGCGAGTAGCTAGGAGATTACTAGCACAGCTAGCGCTAGCGGTGAAGCACATGCACGCCAGAGGGACTGTGCACAGGGACTTGAAGCCAGAGGTAACAATATAACACATGCAGTGTTGGTCACATAATTAACGACATTAGCCGATTTTCATACAATCGAGACAGCTTTGGAGCCTTGGTTCTCTGCCAAGGATTGACCGAGCTTTCATCTGAAAATGGCCATCCAGGGAGTATATAGAGGAGATCAAGATTGCTATACACGCCCAACTGATCTGATCTACATTCTATAGAGGTATCTAGTTGTAGCATCGCTGAGACCAATGATAAATCTATGCTTACCCCACTAAGATGTGAGCGGGGCATCGACATCAGCGACCTATATTGAGATAGACGGTAAAAATGTACCTACTACACAACCAAGACAATTAGGCGCATGACAGGATGCGGTTTTGCACTTTTAGCACTTCTTTTATTATCTGATTTATTCGCGCTACAGTGATTAACTGATTGATTACCGTTTCTTGGAATGTAAATTTTTAGTTAGATTTTTTAAAGTTTTTCTTAGCTGTCATGCGCCTAATTGTCTTGGTCAGATAGTACCTTGCGTGTCAAAAGTTTTCCGACCTAAGTCAGTCCGCTTGAGACCATTGCCATGAAAACACGCGTTACTCAGAAACGAAAATGGTTAACTGTGCAGTGCTTTCTTGTAAGAGCTCGTCAATAACATTTCTATATTACTAAATCTCGCTTGTGTCGTCATGGTACATACGAAAAAGTCGACACGCTAGGTTCTCATACAGTTTGAAGCGCTGTTTTCGTCTATCTCGATATAGGTCTGTGATTTACACGTTATCGAACTACGACGTGTCGATGAATGCCGCAGGTAGATTATCCAACTGGCGATCAGAAAATTACGGAAAAGTTCGCTGTCAAATACGATTTCTGACAAATATGATAGTGCTGCCTCCAACGAAAAAGTAAGGAACTAAAATGTTATGGCCACAGAATACTTTTCATGTTTTTTATGTTATTAAAAAATCACTCTGCTATGAAAACTCTTTTTAGTAGTTCCCAGTGGCGCTAGTTTCTATAGTTATATTTTAAGAGTATTTAATCATTATGGAATGTTTCCATTAAATTTAATTTAATCTCCACAAGAGTTTAAATTTCTTACAATCGCATACATATTACCAAATTAGTGTGACGATATCGAAATATTTTAGGAACCGCGATCTGGTATTTCATGTTAGGCATGCAGGCTAATTGTTAAAGGTCCTTTCAATTCGTTATTTGAAAGATGTTTATATACTTCAAACCGTCACTATTTGACATGTGATAGTGATTGTGATCGGGACGCGTTTTGAAAGATTATTGAATAAACGAAAAGCTAAGTGACACACGCAAATATTTTTTAAATTTATGGAGAACTGTCAAATGAAGTGTCATTTGAAAAATCATGCTTTTTTAAAGGGATTGCGACTATATGTTACACAATTCCACAAATCACTATCACCTAATTACAAAACTTTTGAAAGGGATTGTGATAGATTTTGAAATGAGATAATTAGGGGGTTGGTTTTTTTATATTTCTGTTCAGGTCTTAATAAGGGGGCTAATTGTCTAATTTTAAAATCTATCGTAATCCCTTGCAATTCGTCATTTGAAAGATATTAACATACTTCAGGTTGTCACTATTTGACATTTGATAGGGATTGTGATCGAGACGCGTTTTGAAAGATATTGAATGAATGAAATTGAACTGTTTAAGCAAAGAGACACGTAAATATCTTTCAAATGTATGAAGAAATGTCAAATGAATTGTCATTTAAAAAATCATTCGTTTTTAAAGGGATTGCTGCGACTATAAGTCACACAATTCCATAAATCACTATCACAATCACAAAACTTTTGAAAGGGATTGTGATAGATTTTGAAAGACAAATATGGGGTTGATATTTTTTATATTTCTGTTCAGGGGGCCTACCATCAACTGTAATGCGATTAATTTTAGGTCACTTTCAGGTAGTAAGAGCGGGACGCCGCTAGACGCGCCATTTGGCAGCATCCCACTCTCACAACCTACAATGAATTGCATTACAGTTTATTTATTAGGTAAGGCCCCAGGTTTTAATTTGACCACGTTTGTTCCAGAACATTCTGCTAACAAGTTGTCGTCTAAACGAGGCTCGTGTGAAAGTGGTCGACTTCGGGTTTGCGCGCCGCGCGCCCGACGCCGGCGAGCGCGCGCGCATGATGACGCCTTGCTTCAGGTGATTCATTATTACGTCTCACATTATGCCAGCTTTCTAACGCAAAAAACCGCATCAAAATCGGCCCATTCGTTTTGGAATGGACCGATGTTGACGCCTTACTTCAGGTATGTTATGTTGACTCTTTTGAAAATCTGTCCGCCCGGTCGTAGCGCTCAGACCGTTTAACCGATTCTAATGAAACTTGGCACGTACTTAGACATCACCATACCTAGGAGGTTACAAAAATTCGATGCCCTACCATCACCATAACCTTAGCTTTTGGCGCCAAAGAAGAGCCAAATTCGGTTTTTAGGGTTTTGCTCGGAAAGTATAGACTTTTGTGCATAGCGATGCGTTACAAATTTGACCAGAATGTAATTCTGAGTTTAATACAACAAACCGCGTCTAAATCCGTCATGTCCTCACAGAGTTATGCCGACATAAAATTGTAAAAGCTCGCGGCGCTCCGCCTCTCTTGGGCTCCAAAGCGCCACCTAAGGTGGTGCAGTTTGGAGCCGTTCCTAGTTAATAATAATGTGATAAATATTAAACAAAAAAGTATACTAGAAAAAAGCAACTAGTCTCATGTCGCCCTGACGGGATACGAACCCGCATCCTTGGGAGTCCGGCCCAATGCACTAACCGATTATGCTACAGAGACCTATGATACGTCGAATTTTTCTAGTATATTCACCGTTCTACGGTGTTGGCCGTCGTTTCATCAATGAGAGAAATATCCTCGCATTCGAAAGAAACATCTTTACAGATATTTGACTATCGATTAACATGAAACAGTTATCTAATTGTAACTTTTTGATTGTGCATTTTACAATGCTATTTTTATGTGATAAATATTAAACAAGAAAAGAAAAAAGAAAAAGAAGAAAAGTTATTAATAATAATGTTTAAAAGTATAGCTAAGAACCATCTCGATAATGCCAGCTTTGAAATAAAAAAAATACCGTAAAGCGGTTTACAGAATACATTTACCTACCAATTTTCATCTGTGTAATCCTCATAGTTTTGGAATAAAGTGGCTGTGACATACATCGGACATGACGAATCTATAAGGGTTTCGTTTTTTGCCATTAGGCTACGAAACCCTAAAAAACTGCTTTAAAATAGGTCCATTCCTTTAGGAGCTACGTTGCCTCAGATAGATAGATAGAAGATAACGCCTTGCTTTAGGTAATTTATAATAAAATGTGAATAAAAAGACCTCGATCACGACAGCTTTCAAATAAAAAACAACGGTTTGCACTCCGGGAGTGTGTGCGGGAGTGCTCCGAAACAGCAGGAGTAGGCATACATTTTCGCAGCGCGGTAGAAGGAGAGGGGAATATTACTTCTTCTCATACGCCGCGCTGCCGCTCTACTCTCTACTCTACTCTTACGAATTTCGATCAGGGTCACGTGTCCTAACGCGACTTTAACATTTTTTACCCACCCCAAAAATTTAAAACTGGTGTGCACAACGCCGCTAAAGAAGTTTTCGCTTCAAAAAATAAACCACATCAAAATTGGTTAATACATTTTGGAGTTACTTTGCCTCGGAAGAAATACGAGATGATGACACCATTGCTTCAGATGTGCATTAGTTTCTTCATCATTATCAGATTTATGATTTTTGTAATTTTTGCATTTTTCAATGCTATTTTTATACTTATGGTAAATTTTAAATAGAAAAATATTGGAAAAAATAATAATAATATTATAATTTTTTCGCTGGCCTACAGCGTATTCAAAATATAAAAGTATTGGAGAATTTCGACGGTGGTTCGCAAGTCTCGGTAGCTCACCGGTTAGAGCATTGGACCGGATTTCCAAAGGTCGCGGGTTCGATTCCCGTCTGAGAATTCACTTGTGGCCGAGGTTATTTTTTCCAATATTTTTCTATTTAAAATTTACCATTATCAGATTTTTTATGTCTTTACTGCTGGGGCATTGGCCTTTCTTATGGATAGATACGGAGAGCACGCACGCTCTCCATTGCACGCTGGGTGACCTTGAGCCTCCTTATCAGAGCCATAGTGTGCGAGCCCTTACTTGAAGCTCTACACTAATGTCAATATGAGATGACTGACGTCACAGGATGAAGTCGACACGCGGAAATAATAAAAGACGTCAATGCGAGTTGAATGCCTTTAATGCACTGTTGTAAAAATATACGAATATGTCGTATAATGCAAAGTAGGTCAATTGTGCAACATTGACGCGGTAATGTAAAATTAATAAAATGAGTAAATATTTAAATGGCTTGTACACATAGTTAGCGAGCACGTTTCACTGCCGTAAGCATCACCGGCCCATTCATAACTAGTCCCCCCCCCCCAGCCTGCCGTACGCCGCGCCCGAGGTGGTGTCCCGCGCCCGCAGCGCCGCCGCGCCCGGCTACGGACCCGCCGTCGACCTCTGGAGTCTGGGCGTTATATTTGTGAGTATTTACGGTATAAAACGGGCTTATACAGGGTGTTAAAAGACCCATAGCGAAAACTTAAACCACGTATTCTCCACACCGTTCCTATTATTTTCTTGTATGGAGTCGAACCTGGGAAACTGATAGTTTAGGAGTTATTGAGGATTAAAGTCATTGAATTCTTTAAGTAAATGTCAATTTAAGTAACTTTAACTTATCACGTTATAGGCACTGTCTTAGTTTGTAATAGTTTTAGATTAAGTTTTCTAAGAGCATCTTATTGTCTACACTTAACCATTTAAAATATGTTTTATATACGTGAAGACCTATTATTGCCTTACTGTTTTTATGTCAAAAATCAACTCTGTCTACTCGGTGTTGGTCTTCCAAACATTAAATAAATAAATTATTTTTTGGAACGAAGTTCCTTATCGCGCGTTGCGAAAGGAGGCTAGACAGAAAAAATTAAGACCAAAAGTTGTAACGACACTTTTTGCTATAGTTGTAAGCCGTGCGGCGCGGGCGTGCGCGTGTTTTTCTGTCTGTCTCTCTCTCTCTTTCATAGAAAGCGAGAACTTCGTTCCATCCGGGTGTCCCACCACACCTCTCAAGTTTTTTCTAAAGATTATCGTTTAAAGTAACAAATCCGCAATGGATTTCAAAACAACTCAATGATACGGGACCCAGGCCACCTACTCGTGCTCTATAGTCACACGCAAACGTTGTTGCACGCGTTCCATTACGTGTAAAAAATAACACCCATTTTTTTTAATTAAAAATAAAAGTCGTTTTCCAACAATTATTTTCACATAAACTTATTTAGTTTGATGTACACTACGCATATATTACGGCTTCGGTATGGGTCTTTTAACACCCTGTATACTATCAGTACACTGTGATGGCCCTTTTTACACATTTCTTGTAAAAACAAAATGTTGGTTATGTACAGTCAACAGCAACTTGGACCATTCAGGCGGAAAAAAATTGTTTCTTGTGGCATAATTTCTTAGGTTAATTATTTATGTTTTTTTTACATTGTGTTTTGTTGTTTCCGTATCGGATCGTCAAACCGGTGATGACGGAAGATCAGCGCTGGTCGTAAACCACGCATTATGCTGAGTCGTGACCATCTTGGGACAAACAGTCTTACGTCTGTTATGTGTTTTATTTTTATTCGGCTTTACTGTTTTTGTTTGTCCCAAATAAACTTACTTTTCTTTGAAAAATATTAAACAAGAAAATATACTAGAAAAAATCAACTAGTCTCATTCGGGATTCGAACCCGCATCCTTGGGAGTCCGGCCCAATGCACTAACCGATTATGCTACAGAGACCTATGAGAACACGTCGAATTTTTCTAGTATATTCACCGTTCTACGGTGTTGGCCACCGTCGCTTCATCAATGAGATATACTTTTCTTTCTTTCTTTCTAAATAGTGATTTTGTTTCCCCAGTACTGCATGCTATGTGGCAAGGCCCCGTTCCAGCCGTGCTCGCGCAAGGAACCCGTCACCGCGCTCATGGACAGGATACGCACCGGGGTCTTCTCTATGGACGGTATGTGTATTTGTTATTTACTTATTATTATTTACTAGCCGATGCCCGCGGTTTCAACAGCGTGCTTCTCGTTCCCGTGCGAAAGTCGGAATAAAAAGCATTAATATTGCATTTTATAATGATATTCTTATGTGATCAATATTAAACAAGAAAATATACTATACAAAAAAGCAACTTGTCTCATGTCGCCCTGACGGGATAAAAATAATATGTTTGGCCTATGTTCTAATCCAGTTCTAATCTAATTCTATCTTCTATATGTTTGCCAAATTTTACCCAAATCAGTTCAGTAGTTTTCGCGTGAAACCTTCCGGGCTGTTTGGAACTAATCTCGAAATACCCATTACTTATTACGATCTAAGATCTAAAAGACCTTTTCTCATAAGGGATGAAACCTGAATGGACCCGAACTATGTTTTCAGCATTGTTGTGTTCCGGCAGTTAGAGATAAGATAGCCAGTTCCTCAGTGATTGAGGATTCCGGGAGAGGCTCGCTTCCATCTTCAGCCTTATCGATACTTAACATCAGGTATGATGAAGGCTAAGAGTCTCCCCGTCGGTCATAAAAAAGAAAAAAAAACTTATTACCAAAAATAGCGGTTCTCAATATATACTATTGTCAATAAGACTCAATTGCAAATAAACCGAGTCTCATTAAAACCTTCTTTGGGAAGACTTCTCATTCCCAAAATACACAAAAAATTTATTAGTACTCGATTATCATAAAAACTGATTCTCAAAACGGCGTAGTCCCTAAGCCAACTAAATTCCGTCAGTTACTAAATATTCATTGTTTATCATTCATTTAGCACATTTTTGACGCCGTCTTATTTCTACACTATCAAAAAGATAAATATTGGAAAAATCCGAGACCTCGGTAGCTCAGTGGTTAGAGCATTGGACCGGATTTCCAAAGGTCGTGGGTCCGAGTACCATCTGAGAATTCAATTGTGGCCGAGATGACTTTTTCAATATTTTTCATAAGTTTAAAAATAGCATTGGAATATGCAAAAAATCTAAAATCGTAAACTATCAAAAAGGTTATACTTAAAGGCTAAATTCAGGTAGCAAAAAAAAAATCTTAATGATTTTTGCCTCCAATAGACATTCGCATACGGCATCGCAAAATTCGCATGCGAATCCTTTTGTTTAACAGGAGACGTATTTTGAATCATTCGAAATATTTTAGTTCATATTTACTATTAGCTTCCGCAATAGAATATGTAAGTTACCATGTAATAAATAAATAACTGAAGCTATGAACTACGTATAAAGCGGTAATATTTAGCGGTATGAAATATGGATGATTTTGAGGCAAGAAGTTTAGTGCGAAGTTTTCGGATTTAAACCATAAAACGGTGGCGTATATTTGGACGTCTGGTTGTCCGAAGAATTAGGCTGTGCAATCCCGCTGCACAGGCACCGAAATGTGTCCGATAAACTTGCAACCTTTCGTCTATGCTCAAGGCTTTGGAGAATAATCGGCGGGTTATTACCTAACTTTGCAATAATCCTACTAACTACCAGCTAACAATCTAATCTCGCACGTATCACTATAGAAACCGCACGGTTGCTACTATACGTAAAGCAATTATCGCGCAAGTCTTGCTGTCGCATTGCTGTTGCAAAGATAGGTAATATCCTCGGGAAATGGCGTCTTTCTGTCCCATGTCCAGTATGTGAGATTATTGTATTGTTTTAGTATGTTTTTTCTTCAAACAAAGTTAAGACATTTCTTTCTGACAAGTAAATAAATTCAATAATCTTTATTCGCAGGCCCCCAATGGGACAACATATCATCGGACAGCAAGCGCATAGTGTCCGGTTTACTATCAGTACAACCGAATCGCCGCACCACCGCTGCCGAGCTGCTCGCTGCGCTCGGACTGCTCGCTGACACCGGGTTTAAACTAGCGGTGAGTGTTACATACATACATAACACGATTATGACACAATCATGATACAACCATAACACGATTATAACACGATTGTGACTAAATATTAGCATAATTACCCGCTCGCCGCGCTGAGGAAGTGGGTTTAAACTAGCGGTGAGTATTCATCATCATCTCAGCCACATGACACCATCTGCTGGGCATTTCCATAAAGTGATGTTGATTACTTTAGTGCTCCTACGGATTTCCTCATTTCTGATTCGATCACGCAGGGAAACACCGTACTATATCAAACGACCACGTTTTACTTATTACTGACTACACACTCTGATCATACACTTTTCTACTTCCATACAAACGCATTTTAAAACTATCTTTTTTTCCAGGACATGACCAAAGCGGACCTCTACAAGCGCCGCAACAAGAACAAGCAGCGCAAATCCAGCAGCTCCGAACCCAGCACCTCCCACACCGAAGATGCAGACACCTCTCTCATCGACACCATCAACAACCTCAAAGCCAGGATGAACAACAGCTCCATAGACCAAGACGTAGAACTAATCAAAGCTAACACCCAACACACACCCTTGAACGAAACACCAGAACCGACCTTCGAGGAAGACGACATACCGTCAGTCAAACCAGTAGAGAAAACCTACGCCAAATCACGCTCAAAACTAGACGACTACATCTACATTGAAAGCAGCCAAGGCCTAGACGAAACTGAAGTCGCCTTCCCGAAAGGAAGCCGCGCGAAAAACCAAAAAACCAAATCACAATCCCCCGTACCAAGAAAACGCAGGAAAGTCGAAAAACCAGTCAACGGAGAAAGGGAGCTTAGAAGCAAAGACAAGAAAGTGGAAACCGAAAAACGTGTGCTTAGAAATAAAAGTGTCGGTGATAAGGAAAAGAAACGACCTACTAAGGAATCTATAGAAAATGAAAAGACAGTAGTTACGAGGAATACCCGTAAGAGGAAACACGAGGAGACCAGCAAACCCGTGTTGAGGGAAAAGGGACAGAATGGACATTCGAGTCACACTGAACCGGAAGGCAGTAGGAAAATTGCACGAGCGAAGAAAACGAAAGCCACCTTAGCACCGTTGAAATTAGACATAGATCAGAATGTCAGAATGACTCGTTCTAGGAGAAGGAGACTCGAAATCAGCCTCTCTCCCTCGCAAGTCAAGAGCATAGTACCGGCTTTCTCGTTCGAGTCCGATCGCAGGGTGAACTCCATAGAGAGCAATCGCTCTGCAAAATCTAACAATACCAAAGTGAAAGCGCGCAACGCTAAAGCGAAAGCGAACGCTAGTAAAGCGAAAAAAGCGCCCGTTCGCGCCACTCGCTCGCGCGCGAACAGGAGGTGAAATCGTTCCTATAGCCAACGAAACGAACGCGCCATCGGTATACCCATAGACAAATTATCATAGACTGTTCTCTAGTTTAAAAAATTCAATATGGCGCCTGCTGTGTTATAACCTCAAATTCCAAATAACGAGACGATATAGTGATGCAATAATGGACGCTTGCTCATGCGTAGAATAGCGAAATGAAAGAATGTTATTTATTCAACAGAGTAAATTATATTTCTGTAGTTAGCTGCGGTATAGTTTGAGGACGAACTATGGTAGATAATATGTTTTTTTATTTTAATTTTTTAATCCTTTTATTTAATGTTACTATTAATTTGTAAGACACTTTTCCCCATATTATTAATTACCATTAGAGTTAATTCTTTGACGTTGTTTATTGTGTATTTTCATTAGATTAAATAAATAGGAATAAAGTTGTGTGATTGTGCACTTCACCTCTACGATGGCAAAATTATTTGTGAAATTAGTTCTATAATGTTCGGTCGAGAACTAGATATCGAAAGGTGTTACCGACTTAACATTATGTCTACCAGAGTTTAATTACGAATGATGCCTTAAACTTATAATAATTAATATCAAAATTATAACGTTTCCCAACCAGAAGCATTGTAATCAAATGGTTCTCTTTGGCAAACGGGCGGTCCATATCTTGCACAGATCTCTTTCCAATATAATGAATTTAGGTTGTTTGTGTGTGTATATTTGTTTGAAATCTAGATTAATAGGTTAAATTTGTAAATGTTTTTTGAATTAATAATGTAATGCGGCGTTGTCTCAACAATTTCTTCATCTTCCACAAAAAAATAATAAAAAAAAATATTTTAAAGTATTTTTTATGTATGGTGAAAGTGCCAAAGCATGCTTCAAATTTATTGTTAAAATAGTTATCTTCTCAATCTGATTCGTTTATCTTTCAAATAAATCTTTCCTAGCACTTTCTTTTGCTATAAGCGCTTTTACCAAAAAACGTTTCATTCAAATAATAATTTCCTTGTAAATAAAATAGCGTTTAGTACAAAATCGGTGGAAGAGTTATTTATTAATTTGAATTAATTCTAGAAATGAAAATCTCAGTTTTTTTTCAAACGAAATGATTGTAAAATCGCGTGGGACGTAAAGGCACATTGACATTCTTACTATAATAATATTGTGAATGTTAAAAATGAATTATCATAAACTGTCATTTTCGAGAGGCCTTGAGTCGTATGATATACTAAATTAACCAAAATAGTAACTAAATTAATTTTAAGACATTTTAAATTTTGTTTTCATCAGAAGTTTTATACATATTCCAGTATAAAGATACCATGTTTGTTATTAGCAAATATTTACATATATGTAGCACAATTTTGTTAATACATTATGATTAATATTTGGTTAATCGTTTTGTAACCCACAGACTGCAAAAAAGTTCCAAGTAGTTGTATGCATTTAGATTACTGTAGTGACCCGTGCTGATATGATAATGAGCTGAGCTTATTATGCTGAAATTGGATGACTTATTATCTTAAAAATGGTTTCTAAACGTTCGTCTTAAAATTCTTTTTTTTGTTAGCCTACAACGAAATATTATTGGCTTTTTAACTTATCCTATATATTTATTTATTTAATGTAACAAAAACTTGCATAGAACATTACCGGTTATGAAATTTTGTATTAAAGACTGGCAATTGTGTTTATACATTTGAATCATAAATTGTTTAAAAAATCCATTATTAACTTTCGAATTTTAATTTAACCATCATTTTCACAATATCATCAGCATTTATATTAAGAATATCTAAATATATCACCGATAGAAATATTCTCGAGATGTTATAACTTTTTTTTTTTGTTGAAATGGACTGTTTTTGCTTGAAGGTTTTATTATTCTTGTATATATAGTGTATTTCTAATAGTGCTTCTAAGGTCCACTTGCGCCAAGCTAGGTTAAAATTTAACCAAGAGTTAGTCCATAGAAAAGTAGCACTAACCCTGGGTTAAACGTGTTAACTCAGTTTGGTCCAAGTGGGCCTAAACGGGCCATATTTTTGCTCAAATATGGGGCCGGCAACTATATGCATCTTGCTCTAGCGTATGAAGTCAGCGTGTGACAGCAATATAATAGTTGCCGGCCAGAAATTTCAGTTAAAAATTGCTCGTTAAGGAGAATCATAATGGTATTCAGATGGAGTCAAAGGCCCTCGAAATGTGCCCGAACGGTCCCTCTCACAATCGGGGTATTTTAAATACCCTTAGGCCTACTTGCGCCTGTTAACATTTAACCCAGAATTAGTGCTAACTCTGGGTTAAATGTTAATCTAGTTTGCCGCAAATGGGCCTTATTGTGTCAGCCTTCACGTGAAAACGTTTGCAAAAGTGCACTTAACATGGATTGTACCAAAAGAATATATAATTTTATAATAAAGTGTTAGAGGTTTATGTGCCGGCGCCAAATAAATTTTGTAAGACGTTACGGTGGCGCCGGACGGAGATATTGGATTGTAATAAATATACCATTTTAACATTGATGTTGGTTTCATTTTCTTGCCGTTACTGAAGGAGGGCAGATTTTGTTATCCTTTGATAAAAGCTATCAGTACGAAATAAAATAAATGACAGTCACAATCACAAACAAACAATGTTTAATGAAGTTCAACCCTATACTTTTATTTATTTTTGGAAAGCAAACATTGTACTCATGCTCGAAGCATAGTAAACTTATAGTTTAGCAACATTTGTGAAATATTTGACGGGGCGGACGATATTTTGTTGAATTGAACCTACTGACTGGTGTCGCATTCCCTTGTAAATCCATAGACAAAAAGATTTTTTTTCTTCTACCAAGCGCATTATTGCCATACTACAAAAGTATTCTTGTTTATTAGTTTATTTTACTTTAAATGTTAATCTTTAGATTTACATTCTTGATGAAAAGCGAAATTAAAGAGAGAATATTGAGGGATGTTCCCTGGTAGAGGAAAAGTAGCTTCTTCGACCATAAAGCGGCATCTTGCGAGTTTTTAGGTAGTACTGCCTATTTTTCTAAGAAAATCCCTCATAACTAAGAATCTTTTGTTGAGGACGATGATTTTTACGTTGTCTACGTAACTAAAAAAGATTCCAGCATGTTTTTCAAATAAATGCGGTACGGGCTTACTGATTGCTAAGCTTCGCCATCGCCACCTGAACGACTTATACAAAATGCAATTATTGCACGTTAACCAGTCTAACGAATCCTAGATTCATTTCGTGCCACCCACCACTATCACTGAATTCACAAATTCTTCTTCTTCTTTTAATGTAACTGAATTCACAGATTGTACAGTCCAACAAGGTTTTTAGTAAACGTGGATGGGGACGCTGTAACTGTCAAAATTGACGCAAACACAAGATGGCGGTTTTTTTTTTTTTTTTTTTTTATGAACGACGGGGAGACTCTTAGCCTTCATCATACCTGATGTTAAGTATTGATTAGGCTGAAGATGGAAGCGAGCCTCTCCCAGAATCCTCAATCACTGAGCAACTGGCAATCTTATCTGTAACTGCCGGAACACAACAATGTTGAAAACATTGTTGTTATGGCGTCAGACTTAGATAAGATGGTGGTAGCTAGCCAGACGGACTTAGAACAAGTCCTACCACCAACCAAACCGAATACAATATGTACCCCCGGTGGGAATCGAACCCGGGACCCCTGGGTCTGATACCGGTGGTTGTACCACTAGACCACAGAGGCGGTTAAGTTTAATTTTTTGCCACGTTCATTAAAGAACTAATTACAAGTGCGACAAGGCTTAAAATTAACGCGAGCAGAGGTGCTGCACAAGTGTCAGAAATGACGTTTCATGTTAGTTCCTTTTTTTGCCACGTTCATTATAGAAGCCTTGTCTTGTCGCATTGTATTGTATTGAAGAAACTTTGTTTTTGTAGAAGAAATTTAAAGCTAATTTCTGGCAACATTACATTTAGCACTGTGGCAGACGTCAGATGAAGATGTCGAGTTTTGTGTTGAAAAAATAATTAAATTTGTCGACGTTATGTGCTAATAATTATGTGAATAATGAGATGAAAGTGTAAATAGATTTTAGTTTAGTGCTCGCTAGTGATTATGGCGCATAGTGGTGGTGTTTTGAGTTCAGATATATCACGGAGAAACCCTCAAGATGAGTATGAGCTTATACAGAGGATTGGATCAGGAACCTATGGCGATGTGTACAAGGTAGGGGGCCTTTCTAAAGTTTATTTTTTCTGTCATAATAACGGCCGTATAATCGCGCGACGCTGAATCACTCTCTCTGCACTAATGACACAACTTTTCTTGGTCGAGTGCACTCATTAATTCGTACGTCAGTTTTTGCTGTTTCACTACATAATTTTCAATTGAAATCTCCCTATAACGTTATCTTTATTGATGTAGCCGATAAATCTTTGATTGTAAACACGTGCACTCGGAGACCTTGAATACGAAATTAAGTATACTAAGTATAGCTATTTTGACTACACCCAAGAGGCTACTAAATTGTGTCATTCTTTGTCTGTAGCCCTATTTACTACGCTAATGGTGCCAATTTGTCTAATAAATCAGTTGTGCCTGTTCAAGCAATCATTATGTGGTTTATTTTTAAATCACAAGATCAGCTTGGGTAAACTAAAAATAAATTCAATGTAACTACAACTTTGCAACCTGTGTTCAAAATAAATGCAGTAGCAATGTGAAAACCATTATCTGATTACAATTGTTGCGCTAAAACAAGTAATACAAGCATATTCCTGCCAAATCTTATCTCCAGTACCTAATTTCATTCTCGGTTTAAACTAATTATTAGAGAATTGATGCTTTAGAACTATCAAATTAACTTTTTTATGCTGATTTTACTAAACACTTCTTTATACTTTAGTATCAACAAATCAGTATATAACTGTAATTTTTTTTCAATATGTAAGGTTATGATTAAATAGCATAATATAGGTCCTAATCAAAGTCAACTGCAGTTACAGATTGACAAATTGATATTTAATTAAATAAATATCTGTATAATAATAATAATTTATTTTCAATAATTACATTTCTACAAAAATGTATTTTACCTGTTCAGAACTGTCTTTAAACTGAGTAACTAACTAACATGTCAAAGAGCTGACTAAGGTCCACTTGCAACAAAATTTGTTAAATCTCGATTTTGTTAAATCTAGATTTAGACTTAGAAAAATATTAAATATTTTAATATTTTGACACTTTCGTATGGGTTTAAATCTAGATTTTATTAAAAGAAGATTTAACAAATTTTGCTGCAAGTGCAAAAAACCATGGTATGAGTCATTCTGACTCATCTACTTAATAACCAAACAGTCTGATTGCAGTCTTGTGAAGATTTTCAAGGAAGTCCTATTCCTATGAAATAGTTTCCTTAATAGGTATATCTGTAAATGGCTCAATGGTTTATAATTTTTAATCATATAACTACATAAAATCTGAGTTGATTATTATCCAAAGTAATAATCAAAACTAAAGTAATTTGTTAAACCTTTTGCTGGCAATAAATGAGACAATAGAAAACTATAATATGTCTGCTTGTTGCAAGTACAGGGGTTATCAACATTATCTAGTGTAAGTCCCCTGTGCTCATGACCGACAGACTGGTCGTATTCGATTACGTTCGTTAAGCAAACTTCGGCCCGGTCAGGTGTCGGATGGGTGTCCGTAAAGTAGCATTACAACTGAGCACTTCGGTGCTTCGGAGGGCACGTTAAACCGTCGGTCCCGGCTGTTGTCATTGATTACAGTTGTTAAGCCAAGTCAGAGGCCTTATAGACGGCTTGATAAACCAGAGGTGGCCACTAATCCTCACTCAATAAGAATAAGAAGAAGAGTCCCCTGTGAAAATTTATTGCAATCTATCCTACTGATTGGTGTCTTCAAACCAATAAACTCTTCAGCTTATAAATTTTGAACAACTTCTTATTATATTGGTATTTTATTTGAAAGGGATTTGATAATTTAACCAATGACTCATCTGATTAGTTTATATGTTTACAATCACATCAATAAATAGGATTTATAATCCAAAAACATATAATAAATTATCTACTTGTTAACATAACATAACAGAAATTATATTAAATAAATAAATATTAAAGCTGTTAAAAATATTTTGAAAATGGATTATAATTATGGTGCTTGAACTTGATGATCTCATGGTGATTATGTCATATGTACAGTCAACACCATTTCCTGCTTGACATGTTGACCTTGAGCATGCACATATTGCATACATAACTAGAGGTTTTCATTTTTTAGGTGATAAAGGGGCTATGCAGCTCCTGCTGGAACAGTAGTCACTGCAATCTACAAGAAATAGTAAATCTATAATATTGCTAAAGGTTTCATAGTCCAATCATTAAGCTTATAATGAACTAGCAGCCGCTTGCGATTTCACCCGCGTGGTTTCCGTTCCCGTGGGAATATCGGGCTAAAAAGTATCCTGTGTTCATATCCAGGCTATCTACTATCTGTGTACCAAATTTTAACCAAATCCGTTCAGTATTTTCGGAGCCTATTCAATGCAAAACGAAAAACAAACAAACAATCAAATCTATCCTCTTTATAATATTAGTATAGACAATCAACAGTTCATCATGCTTTACACTTTGACCTTGAAATCGCTTTTATGTTGCTTGTAATAACATCTGTTTTTGTAGTAGAAGTGTAAGCCGAGTGTGCTGTTATATACAGTCAATACGTCAAAGAGTATACAGTAACTATGGCTTATACAAAATATCATATTTCTTCAGACAATTTTGAATTTGACAACAGCTCAGTCTTAAAGTTTGAAGTCGTTGGAGAAATTTAACAGTTTCATAAGGCCTGATGTTGCAATCTGTTGTTGACTGTACATAAATAATTGCAAATTTAATTTCTTTTCAAGTTTCAAGACCACTCTATAACTACATAATTTACATTATGACAATACTTGTCCCACTTCCTCGCAGCTATTTGGTTGAAGGTCTCTTCTCATTGTTTTTGGCATCTGTGGTGTTATGTCACCAAGGTCGCCACTGATTGGTGTAATCCCTCATCAGATTACACTAGAATTTCATGTTGTTTTTGCTGTTTTACGTTAAATTGAGGAAAGGTTGAATGGAGGTTGGGCAACCAATTTTTTGGAAATGTTTTGATGAACATTTGAAATTATCCTCATTTATCATATTTTATATGAGAACTAAGATATTAACAGTTGTCTGGACTTTCCTATATCATAACACTAGACTAGACTTTCTTTCCTAATCGTTTTCTGTGCATGCTGTTCGGCTATAGAACGCACTACTGGAGGGTATCAGAAGGGCTCAAACTCTCAGATCATTTGGCGATCAAGTTAGAAGTCATTTTCTTTCACCTTCTCATAATTTATAGTTACATATTACCTTATCTCCTCTATCAGTATTTATGTACTCGTATTCATATTATATTTACTCTTCTTCATTAATTTTCATTCTTTTTGCAACAGTTTCCCAGTTCCCTAGTATATAATATACTCAAGGTTGCCTGGAAGAGATTGCTACGTAGCAATAAAGCCGCCTATTGTATGTCTACTTTTTGTTTGTGTTTTCTCTACATATGTTTTATCGTGTGCAATAAAGTTTATTTTATCTATATACTTAATTCAGGTTCGCAAAATTTGTGACGACTCGATAGGGACTTTGGCGCGTAGTACGCGGCCGAGTAAGGTATCAAATTAAAGGTACTCGAGTCTATTTGTTCCGAAAACTATAAAATATACAAAATGTTAAACGTGATGATCACAAACTGCAATTAAAGATTTTTGCATAATTTGGAATTTTTCGTCGATCGACGAACCCGAGTATCGGGTTGTAACCGCCCTAGTTATTATTATTAACACTAGCTTCCGCCCGCGGTATAACCCGCGTGGTTCCCGTTCCCGTGGGAATATCGGGATAAAAACTAGCCTATGTTACTCTCCAACCTTTCATCCAACTATGCCAAAAATCAAGTCAATTGGTTGTTTAGTTATTGCGTCAAGAAAGGACAAATAAATAAATTATCGCATTAATAATGTTAGATACAGGTAACAGGTAAATAATTCTTACTTAAATTTATACTGTGATTAAATCATCGCAATAAATAAAAATAACAATTAAATAAATAATACGCTATTTGGTTTACTTTTGAATGCCCACTTTAAAAAAATAAGGAAAAAGGTAGCAATATAAACATCTACTATGGTTCAGTCTCTCTATGTACAGTCACATGCAATGACATAGAAACATTAAGCAACCTTGTCACATAAAAATATTGAATAACATTTGTGGACCGAGAGAGCATTGTTTCCGTGTGCATCAATGCGGTAAGGTTATAAAGTGTATACATGTTATTGCACGTGACTGTACACATAACAACAGCCCCATTACTCTTGACGCGATCGCATTGAGATGGAGATTGAATTAACGTCAAGTCAGAAATTATTACTTACTAGCGGACCCGGCGAACTTCGTACCGCCTCAGAATTATTAAATGTTGTCTATATTTGTATCTCTTATACCTTAGAAGGGCTGCTAGGTGTAGGCTCCACATCAGGTGTAGGACCCAGATCTTTAATTTTTGTTATCATCATATCAGCCGCACGACGCCCACTGCATCCCGGGTATAGCCCCCACCCAAAGAACTCCACAATGATCGGTTCTGCGCTGCTGGCATCTAGCGGCTACCTTCACCAGATCGTCGGTCCACCTTGACGGGGGCCTACCCACAGAGAATCGCCCGGTGCGCGTTCACCATTCCGAAACCATTCTGCCGCAACTGCCATCATTCTTATACCTAAACAGAAAGTGCTCATTCGCTGAAGAACCTTACCCAAGGCGCTATATTCGTATAACTTATACTTAATCGCTACATCAAGTGTGCCAGACCTTCGATTTATATACGTCAATTGAAAATACTTATCACGCTAAACAACTTATCCCAAGGTGCTATGTACGTATTTTTTATAGTTTAGCTTCGCTGCTAGGGTTCCACATCGGGTGTATCAGACCTTCGATATTTGTACGTCAATAGAAAATGCTCATTACGCTCAACAACTGTTGCTATTTCCATATCTCTCATAGTTTGGTTGGACTGCTATGGTTCCACATCAGGTACTTCGATCTTAAATTTTTTCTTTCGTAAGAACCTTCTCCTGGCAATAGTAAGCACAACAAATAAAGAATTAGCGAAATCGGTTCAGCTGCTCTCGAGATTTGCGCTTAGCAACACATTCAGCGATTCATGTTTATATTATAATATAAACATGAATCTATAATTATAGATAACAAGGAATTAAACTTAAAATTAATACTTGAAATTAGTAAATAAAGTAATTTTGTACCTAAGTGTCTAGGCGCCAATCAAAATCGAATCAACGTGGAAAATCAGTAATAATTATTGACTTTCAATCTCGATCTCAACGCGATCCCGTCAAGAGTCCCAGGTCTCCCAGGGGGCCGATTCTCACGGCTTCGACATTTTTATATACTAAAAATGTAAATAAAATCTCTACTACTGTCAAAATGCTTTAGTTTCAATTATCTTTATAATCCTATTAATGTCGAAGATTGCTTTCAGTCAGCTTTTAATACAGATTTTTGACTCCAAAAAATGTCGAATTAGAGATTTCGACGGCTTGAGAATTGGACACCAGGTCAGACTACACTTTGACCAAACTTTTAGATTAACCGCCTCTGTGGTCGAGTGGTACAACCACCGGTATTAGACCCAGGGGTCCCGGCTTCGACATTTTTATATACTAAAAATGTAAATAAAATCTCTACTTCTGCCAAAATGCTTTAGTTTCAATTATCTTTGATCCTATTAATGTCGAAGATTGCTTTCAGTCAGCTTTTAATACAGATTTTTGACTCCAAAAAATGTCGAATTAGAGATGTCGACGGCTTGAGAATTGGACACCAGGTCAGACTACACTTTGACCAAACTTTTAGATTAACCGCCTCTGTGGTCGAGTGGTACAACCACCGGTATCAGACCCAGGGGTCCCGGGTACGATTCCCAGCGAGAGTACATATTGTATTTGGTTTGGTTGGTGGTAGGGTTGTAAGTCCACCTGGCTAGCTACCACCATCTTATCTAAACCTGATGCAATGTTTTCAACATTGTTGTGTCCGGCAGTTACAGATAAGATAGCCAGTTCCTCAGTGGCTGAGGATTCCGGAAGGGGCTCGCTTCCATCTTCAGCCTTATCAATTTTTAACATTAGATATGATGAAGTCTCACCGTTGTTTATAAAAAAAAAGTTAAGAGGTTACCTTATATCCTTGTAATAGCAGTAGTTTTTGCAGTGGGAGTGTAAAGCGTGCTGTCAACTGTACCAAAAATTCTCAAAATCTGACTGACTACACAAAGTTGTTTTTTGTGCTGACAGGTACATTTCACAGTTCAAAGATGAGATCTGGTTAGCTCAATTGGACTGTGCTGTGTTCAGATCTCATTAGTACAATTATGTGCATCTAAACTGTGTTGAATCATCTTCCTTGACCTTCTTAATTTAAGTTGTTGATGGTATTTTTCTATGCGATTGTGCCTTGATTGTAATTATGATGTTGGATTATATATTGAAAAACTAGTTCAATAAAAAAAAAGTAAAGAAACTAAAGAATTATGAAATTGGTGTGATTGTAAGAAGTTTCTAAGTTAGTTTTATTAACATGTGTTCTGCATACTATACTACAATACTACATAGTGGATCGTCATCAGCCATTTTTTAATGTCCCCACTGCTGGGGCACTGGCCTTCCTTATGGATGTATAGGGAGAACGGGCCATGACGCATGACCCACAACGTGGGCCCAATGCGTATTGATGGGTTTTTAACGATTGCAAAATGTTAGCCGGGACAAACGGCTTAACGTGCCTTCCAAAGCACGGAGGAGCTCGAGATAGTAAATTTATGGTCACCCATCCCGTGATCGACCATTGCGAAAGTTGCTTGACCTCAACAATCGCAGTCCGCGTGAACCACTTCGCCACGGGCTCGAGAGCTCGAATCTCCTCCTTTGCCCGCGTGGTGGGTCATGGCCCGTTATCCTTATCCATCCATAAGGAAGACCAGTGCACCAGCAGTGAGGACATTAAAAATGGCTGATGACCAGCAAAATTGGGCCCCTGAACAGCAGATAGGTGTCCCTTTTTTATTTTTATAGGTACTAGAAGAAATGCTGTTACGCATCCCTCGCCCCCAGGTGCAGAGGCGATTTGGAATGTTGCTCTCACCTGGGGGATTATCTTGACGGAATCGAGGATCGGGATCGACATAGAGATTGAATGTCAATAACTATTACTGATTTTCGAAGTTGATTCGATTTTGATTGGCGCTAAAATCGATTTCTTGTATTATTTTTTATTTTAAATTACTTATTCTTTGTCATAATTACTGACATTTGACGTTAATTCAATCTCGATCTCAATGCATTCCCATCGAGAGTAGGGGGCTGAAGTACCTACACGGCCTATACAAACGTATACACCATGCATTCCTTCCCACGCCCCTCTCGTACCACCACCCAGCTTAGAAGTTCGGCGGGGCTATTATCTATCTTTGCAACAGCAGAGCGACAGCAACACGACAGCTATAAGTCACGTATCACCATAGTGACCGTGCGGTTGCTATATTGATACGTGACTTATAGCTGTCGTGTTGCTGTCGCTCTGCTGTTGCAAAGATAGATAATAGCGCCGCGGGGTATCCATCCTAGTGATGAGAGAGATGAGAAGGAGGGGAACGATGACGACACACCTCGTCCCACCCCGGCTCGATGGGTTATGGGAGGCGAGTGGGTACTACCAACTAAACTCCTAGTATTTGGCCTCGAGGTCGCCATTGGCCACTGGTGTCCCTAACCCCTACGCCGTACATGTCATGCATGAGATGACGATACGAGTCTGATTCACGCTTGAAAGTTTCCTCAATGCCGAAAGCGGTATTACCATATATGCCGAAAAGTCAGGCTTGCAATCACGAAGGACTTTAATAAATTTTATTAGACAAAATAAATTAGTCTTCATATCGCTCAGACGGGATTCGAACCCGCAACTTTGGATGTCCTGTCCAATACCAAGACTTGACTTACTTTTCTATGCTTTTGGTCAGCGTTGTTTCATCAATGAAAGGGATAGAAAAATCCTACATTAATTTAATGTTTACTATAAAAAAACAGAATCAGTAAATTTAAGCTGTTTATGTCAAGAAACGAAGTAGTAATGTTTATCTGAAGCTTGACCTTATTTTTTTTACATCTTTTTTACAAGTAACTAGGCAGGCATTTAACCACCATCGTGCTTAGTAAACAGGATGTGGTCTAAGGTGTAACATGCTTGCCCAGGAAATGCATATTCACTCTCGCCTTGAAGAGACCAAGGTTGTAGGAATAGGGGAACACATGAGCAGGCAGCGCATTCAATTCTTTAGCGGTTCGCATTAGAAATGTGTCAGCAAAGCGCTTGGTATTATATTATCTTTTCGTCATGTTTAATCAGTTACATATTCTGAGAGACCATTACTAAACTTGCTTAGCTACTGCTATCGTAGGCCTCCACTCTACCAATCCTACCAATATTCCCTTTGTTTCTAATTTGTAAGGTTATACCACAGCATAGAGAAACCTACAGTATTAAGACTCTTCTTCTAGACTCTTTCTTGATAAAAGCTAATTATTATTATTATTGCAGCTGTGCGGTACGCAATACGCGATTGGGCCCGCCTACATAGATTTAATCATAAAACTTTCACAGCGTCGGCGTCCGCGGCGCATTCAAAACGAGACGCTTGCCGAGTTCTCGCTGAGACGAGGAACCTCGGGTATTACTCGCGAACGGACCTTTTGTAGGAAGATAGAATACTGTACGTATCTTTATATTGTGGTTATACCACCAATTTAGCGTACGTAGCATACGGGTGTAGCTCACGCGACGGAATTGATTTATCAGTACCGTTATTGGATTTGAACCACTCCGCCTGTAGGCTCTATTTATTGTAGAAACAGAATGGTACACATGAAATGGATATTATAAGGAATATAATAAACTAGCGGATCCTCGCTGTTTAACTCGCGTGGTGCCCGTTCCCGTGGGAATATCGGGATAAAATATAGCCTATGTCACTCGGGAGAAATGTAGCTTTCTAATGGTCTAAGAATTTTCTAAATCGGTCCAATAGTTCCTGAGATTAGCTCGTTCAAACAAACAAACTGTTCAGCTTTAAATATTATAGTATAGATTATGCCGTTATGCCCCAAAAGAAGGGCCTAGCTCATAAAAAAAATTAAGTCACTTTTTTATCTCCTTTGGAGATCGAAAGTAACAGCAACACTGCTTAACTTAATCATGACTTAAATATTTTTATGATTATTGCAAACAATGTCGTTAGCGAAAGATAATTGATTGGATTTATCTATACCGTCCAGCTGAAGAGTTTGACAGAGTCCGTGGCTACTTATCTCGGAATCTAATCAAGTCGTTATGAAAAGTAACAAATACTTATTTTATGATTTTGTAATATTTGCATTTTTCAATGCTATTTTTATACTTATGGTAAATTTTTAAATAGAAAGACTTGGTAGAAGTCTCGTTAGCTCAGCGGTTAGAGCATTGGACCGGATTTCCAAAGGTCGCGGGTTCGATTCCCGTCTGAGAATTCACTTGTGGCAGAGTAAATTTTTTCCAATATTTTTCTATTTAAAAATTTACCATAAGTAATAAATACTTAACTTACTCAATAATAATTTGGACATCAACTTTTGAATCTGCTTTTCAGTTGATCTGTTGATTAAGTAAAATACTACCACTCTGTCGTTAAAGAATGCTTGGGTGAACTAAACCACGTGCTTCTTCAGATATTGTTTATTTATATTCGTCATGAATGTGTGGACGATATTTACCCTGTGTGTTGTCATACACATGTGCGCAGCAGACACCACATATTCTTTTCGTTTCCGTTCAATTCGATGTTAACAACGTCATACGAGACGGTTTTCTTTTTGCACACACATGTCTTGTGTTATGTAGAATGATGCTCTTGACGGCAAGTTTAGAGTCTCATCATTGTGATAACAACCAACGGTATCAAACCCAGCGGTCCCGAGATCTATTCCTAGTGGAGGTACATATTGTATACGGTTTGGTTAGAGGTTGGACTTTTTGAAAGTCCGCCTGACTAGCTAGCCAAGATGGTGGTAGCTTAGCTACCACCATCTTATCTGAGTCTGACGCCATAACAACAATGTTTTCAGCATTGTGTGTTAAGATAAATAGCCAGTTCCTCTGTGTTTAAGTATTCCGGTTTAGACGCGCTTCCATCCTCAGCTTTATCAATATTTAACATCAGGTATGATATCATCAGCTGTGTAGTGTCGGCTTATAATAGTACACACCCTCTCATCCCGTGGATGCCGTAAAAGGTGACTAATGGACTCAGCCTTCAGGGCAGCAGCGTCTCTTACATACTTGGCCTTACTGCGATCGCCAACCCGCCTGCCAAGCGCGGCGATTATGGCAAACCCCCCCTTTTGGGAGAGGCGTATACCCAGCAGTAGGTGCTATATGGCTGAGACGACGAGGTATGATATGATGAAGGAAGAGTCTCCCCGTTGGTAATAATAATCATCCATCCATCCATCATCCATCATCCATCATCAGCCTGTGGACGTCCACTGCTGGACATGAGCCTCTCCTAGCTCACGCCTATAATGGCGATCATAGGAGGCTATTAGCCTACTGCTACCACGCTGGCCAGACGGGTTTGTTTCAAGTTTTCCTTCTCTCGCACAGGTGTTCAATGCGAGTGAACGAGCCTCTTAGTCGACTCTTACGACATCCCAGGCATGTAAGGGAGTGGTGACACGTGTATTCTTAGGCCGTCACCACACGGCACATATACACGGCGGTAATAATAATAAAAATATCCAATTAATGCCCCATCGGAGACATTTTCAGGCCTGAATTCCAATTCAATATCATTTATTCAGTCTAGGCTATTACAAGGACTTATGAACGTCAAAGAAGCTACGTAAACAATTTTCAACTCGCAAGGAAGACTTACCATACATTATAACAATTCTCCCATAGCTCTCCCCTAGAGATTTAAGAAATGTAGCCAACTGCAATACAACCAAATTCCTAAGGCCGTATTGACCTGCTTTGCCGATAATTCCGCCATAGAGGCAAACAGAACTGTCTACGGTGAGAATTCTTAGCTAAGTAATAGTCACTGTTTCCTTTACTTAAGCAATCAGAATAACCATAAATGTCAACTTTGCATTTGCGTGGTGTTATTTTATACGTTATTTATTTGTATTCCTTCTTATTTAGTTCCAATTGAAGCTTCTTTTGCTGTTATAGACGATATATTAGCGGGGATTGAAGTTGCCGAGCCAATCCTAAAGTATTTTTGTGATGTAGATCCATTTCATGATTTATCTGAAGATTCTTTTAAAAAGAGATTTCGTTTTTCCTAAAGTGTTGTGATGAATGTGTTTTTACCGCGAATCACTTTTTTTTTACAATCAGAAACTTGAAGAGGGCTGCTTATAAGTCCAATTTGCCAGTTGCTAACTGCCTTACGTTTTTATGCAACTGGTAGCTTCATTGTATGCGGAGACATTATGCATATTTCACAATCTACGGTGTGTCATATAGTGAAGTAGGTTAGCCTTGTTAATGCAAGATTTCATTATGTTTCCTGCAAATTTGAGAAAGAGAAAGCTTCATGCTCTTGTCCTTACAATTGATATTTTTCTCACCCTCCCTAATATCAACTTGCCCCCCCTGGGCCATGGGCGACGCTCTTAGCCAGGCAGGGGGGCTAATTGTCTAATTTTAAATCTCTCGCAATCCGTCATCTGAAAGATATTTACATATTTCACGCTGTCACTTTTTGACATTTGGTAGGGATCGTGATCGGGATGCGTTTTGAAAGGTATTGAATGAACGAAATTGAACTGACTAAGCAAGTGACACACTAAAATATTTTTCAAATGTATGGAGAAGTGTCAAATGAAGTGTCATTTAAAACTTTCCGAAAGGGATTGCGATTATAAGATGCAAAATTCCATAAGTCACTATCACAATCACAATACCTTTGAAAGGGACTGTGACTGATTTTGAAATTAGACAATACGAGGCAGATCTATGATGAGAGCAGCCAGTCAATATTAGTTTGACTTCTCAAACTGGTTCGACTACTACTCATTAACTTCCATACATTACACAAATATTGGTCAATATTAACACCCGTCACACATTGACCGGTGACTTTCAGTGTCGCGACCTCCGCCGGGCATCGAACCGGCGGCATTGACCCGCACCTGAACCTGAGCTTAAGTTCAAATGGCAGTTGGTTTATGACTTGGTATCGGTTTTTGTAATGAGATGTTTATTTATTTTAGATTTTAAATAGAAAAATATTGGAAAAAATCAACTCTGCCACAAGTGAATTCTCTGATGGGACTCGAACCCACGATCCACAGGTCTCGGTAGCACAGTGGTTTGAACATTGAACCGGAATTCCTAAGGTCGTGGGTTCGAGTCCCATCTGAGAATTCACTTGTGGCACAAAATGTGAAGTGCGCAAAGAAAAAAGCAATTTTATGCATTTTAAACTAAAATTAAGAGTTAGTAGCATTATAACTTTTTAATTTTGCATTTTACAATGCTATTTTTATGTGATAAATATTAAACAAGAAAATATACTAGAAAAAAGCAACTAGTCTCATGTTGCACTGACGGGATTATCAGTTAGTAGCATGTCCAGGGCTTCTTACTGTCTTATAGCGGCGAGGCATTCATTGACTCTATCAAATTTTATCTTTTTTCAATAAATTTGCTAAAAAAAACGTCTGATGGCTCTCTTAAATTGCCACACTATTGTGATTTTAATTGACCTTTATCTTGACTTCGCACCAAAAATGCTCTATTAGCTCAAAATCCGGGCTGTTAGCTGGCCAATCTAAGATAGAAACTGGGGGCTAATATTGTCTAATTTTAAAATCTATCTCAATCCCTTTCATTTCGTCATTTGAAAGATATTTACATACTTTGACATTTTATAGGGATTGTGATCGGGACGCGTTTTGAAAGGTATTGAATCAACGAAATTGAACTGTCTAAGCAAAGTGACACTCGAAAATATCTTTCAACTGTATGGAGAAGTGTCAAATGAAGTGTCATTTTAACATCATTCGTTCCGAAAGGGATTGCGACTATAAGTTAGACAATTCTATATATCACTATCACAATCACAATATACCTTTGAAAAGGATTGTGATAGATTTTGAAATTAGACAATTAGGGGGCTGTTAGCAATGTGAGAAATCAAAAAACCGTAAGCACGTCTTCAACTTATGATCCATGTTCCTTCTATCAGCTTAACGTGTCCAAATCTAAGTATATCCAGAAAAGCACCCCCAAATTTTCACATTTCCCCGTTATGCTTTAATGACACTTTTGTGTACTTGGAGTCGAATTCACTATACGGAGGGCGTCGTACATATCGTTTTCCATTAGAACATACCCTGTTTTATTTTTGTCTCGTCAAAAAAAAATTCTCCACTGCCTTACTGTCCAGTTTTCATGCCTCATGCAAATACTTGCCTACGGGACCATTTAAACAATTTAGCTTTCTTTCTACCCTTCCGTCCGACTTTTCTTTTACCTCCGAATAGTGCGGGCCGAGATTGCGGAAGGGTTGTGTTCACCAAAAAATTATTTTCTCAGCTCATTAGACGATATTTCGATCGTTTCGACGAGATGACTTTCTCTGTTAAGGTACAAGCCGAACCTTTGAAGTATTTAGATGCGTGGCCAAATGCTTCACAGCCAAACCATCGCTCATGAATATTGCAGATGGACAGCTATCTTTTTATACGACCAGTTCTTCTCGCGAAGTTTTATTATGACTTCCCTTGTAGATTTATCACAACTTATTCATCCCATTGTTTACATATGAAGCAATCACCTTTAAGACTTACATCATTTAATTCAATAAATAGTGACCTACAACCAATTTCTAAAAAAGTATGCTTTTTAGAGACATCATTTTATTTTTCCTGTAATCTTTACATAAACTTTATATCACATTTCTAGTTTACTCCCTAGTCCTCAAGCGCACTCATAGGGAAGGGCCTGAGGGAAACGTTATATAAATTATGATATCGACAGAAGTTTTAATCCTCATTTAGAGGCGTGTTATGAATACTAATTAAATTAAAATAATAAAATAATAATTAAAAAAGTGCCAGGGACGCATAAGTAACCAAGAGTTATTTTAGATGTTTTGAGAAGTTCTGATTTTATTTGTATTTAGGCATTTTTTATTTAATTATAGGCAGTCAGCTGCTTTCAGCAGCAGCTGATGGGCTGGCAGGTGCGCTTGAATTTATTTATTTAATACTTCATGCACAAATTGGATGTACATAGGCGGACTTAATGCCATAGGCATTTTCTACCAGTCAACCTTAGGGTGATGTGGAGACTAGTAAGAGGTAGGGTGCACGCAAAATTAGTGTAAAAACGAACTGAAAATAATAATATATGTATTTATATATAAAATAAAACACATACTATATACATAAATACTAACAAAAACTAAAATTGTATTTATACATACTTATATATTTTTATATTGATATATACATATATATAAATATAATATAAAATAGGTAGAAACAAACAAAGTTGTTGACGATTATCAAGATTGATTTGCTTGCTCTGTGAGATATTTGCGCAACTTAGTTTTGAACGCGTACCGACTGGTGGACATTCTGATATCCAAAGGAAGGGAATTCCAGAGAAGAATAGGATGTACGAGAAATGATGAATTAATAATATCAGAGTGATGAACGGGACAGATTAGAAGACGGTTAGAAGAGGAACGGAGATTTCTATCATGAGAATTATGAAGGTACTGGAAGCGCGAAGTAAGATAAGGGGGGGCATTAGGGGAGCTTAATAAAGAAAATAGGGTGGTCAAGGCCTGCATACTTCTGCGCTGCCGAATGGGCAACCATTTCAGCGTAGCTCTGTGTGCGGACACATGATCATACTTACGAAGATTACAGACGAATCGAATGCAGTTATTCAGAAGGCGGTCGAGCTTTATTTAGGTGCGTTTCGAGGAATACCTCCATTTTTCTATTTGTAAACTTCTGAGATAAGCCCCTCGACCCAGCGGTATTTCTTTTTTTTTAAATTTTGATCAAAAGTCGAAAACTTGTGCAAGCAGCGCTCTTTCATATTATATCCTACATGCCCTAGTAGCCCCACTTTGAATTTTTAAGACCCCCTTTCAAACCCTGTTGAAGAAAATACATATATTTTTTTATTTCTCTCTTATTTGCAAAATATTTAAAACTAATCCAAATTTCAAGTTGAAAGCATTAGTAGTTCTTGATATATCCAGCTGTGTCAGACAGACAGACTGACTGAGTCGCAACATAAGGGTTCCGGTTTACCATTTTGGTACGGAACCCTAGAAATGATTAAATTGAAAATGTTATGACGCTTTCAGTGCCGCGACTCGCTGCTTAGCCCTTGTCTGCGAAGTGTCTGTCGCTTCAATCAAATAAAGTTGTTTCATTTCATTGCCTCTTCCGTCCTAAGCGAGTGGGGTAACCATAACGGCGGGTTACCCCAGGATAAAGTCAAAATTCAAAATAATTTATTCAGTCTAGGCTGGTACAAGTATTTATGAAAGTCAAAGAAGCTACGCCATCGGTTCACAAACTACGGCGCGGGAGACCTTGTAACGAGGAGAACCGGCAAGGGTTTTTTTTTCTCTTTGTTTTATTTCATACAGAAAAGTTGTTTTCTAGATCAAATTATCAATGCATTCGTTGAAGAGAAACCTCGAAAATTATAGAGACGATGTGGATATTTTTAGGGTTCCTAAGCCAAACCTCTAAAGAATAAAAGGAACCCTTATAGGATCACTTTGTTGTCCGTCTGTCCTCGTTTGTCTCGTGAACGCATCGAAGTATCAAGTTGAAATTAAAACCATATATTCAGGTCAACAGACTGTTGAAGGGGCAACAAAATAAAACTTGTAAATTAACGTTAACAAAAGATAGGACTGTTTATGTCGCATAAAACGTAAGTTTCGACACTCTCAAGGGATCAAAATTTATAGGGTACTTCCCGTTGGACTATAACTGTGAAATTTGGCAAGTAATATCGTCTTTTACTACAAGGAAAAAATATAAAAAACTCAACATTTGTAATTAAATCATGAAAAATTTAGTCTTAAGTTTTGCAAACTGAATTTCGGGAAAACTTCGGAAAAATCTGTGAGACTCGATTCCTGAACTATTTATGACATTATGTACCTAGATAGGTACCTACAAATTTGTGCGGAACCCTCGGTAGGCGAGTCCGACTCGCTCTTGTCCGGTTTTTAGGGTTCCTAGCTTAATGGCAAAAAACGAAACCCTTATAGATTCGTCATGTCTGTCTGTCTGTCCGTCGTCTGTCCGTCCGTCCGTATGTCACAGCCGCTTTATTCCGAAACTATTAAGATTACACAGTTGAAATTTTGTAGGTGTATGATGATGATGTATTCTGTAAACCGCTTTACGATTTTCACACAAAAATAAAAGATTAAGGGGCTACCCATACATGAAACTGAATCTGAAAAAATATTTTTTTCATCACGTCCTATACGTGCGGGGTGTCTATAGATAGGTCTTTAAAAATTACATATTGGGCTTCCTAAAACGGCTTTTTCTCAAAGTCAACCGTTTAAAAGATGTACTTCCAAAGTGGTAATATGTGTGCCTCTAACTATTATAATAAGAAAGTGAAAAATAAAAAGAAATATGGTATAGATCTTAATAAAAACTATCAACGAAAATTTGTTTGAACGAAATATTGGTCGCTCGTTTTAGAGATATAGTACATTTTCCGCAATCGCAATTATATAACTTTGTCATTTATACAAACACTATGAAAAACAACAGTTATTTTTGCAGACGATAAATGTTAGTGGCATTTTGACTACGGAACCCTATACTACGCGTGGCCCTACACGCACTTGGCTGATTTTATTTTTTACTTGGATCACTGTTGGTAACAATAACAACGTAATTAATGACAAAAAGTACACCATCAGTTTGAATTAAATAAAATACTCGTATAATATGTTGAGAAAAACCTATATTTTATTAATTTGCCACGCGTTGAACACTACAAATGTGAATTGTCAATTGCATTTTTATTTGAAATAGGTAATTTTGTAAATGGCAATTTGGTTTAACATATTACTAGTGAAAATGGTTTACGTAATGAGCATAATTCCTTACTGAGTTGTCCTGCTTTTTTACCAACCGATGGAGGTCCTACTGTCTCGTCCCTCTGACCGAGACAAAGGATCGCTCTATAGCAGTGCTGGTGTCAACGCATTGCTTTTACTCTGATCTATACGAGTATATCAAACTCTCCTATAGCGATTGTCTAGTAAGGTACAGTCGGGGGACTTCCCGGTTGACCAGTAGAGTTCACGTTTATATATCACAAATAATAGAACATTAACAGGTATTTCATTTGAATAATATTTTTTTCTTTGACTTTAGTACTTTCCCAAAAAAACTCTACTGGTCATCCGGGAAGTTCACCGATTCTACCTACCATTCTACCCAGTTAAAATTCTTATAGACTATTGATATTGATAAGCTAGAAATCGGCGTGTAGCGTATAATGCGCATATTCACAGACCTATATCGAGATAGGTATGTGCGCATATTGCTCTCTTTTACATTTTTTTTCTAGGAAGGAAAATCGGCGATTTCTTGTGTCGCACATTGGCTTACGTCGTCGGTCGCAGTAAACTGTGATAGGCTGAATGATGATGATTCTTAGGTGAAGAAGTGATTCGAAAAGTTGGCATTAAATTTTTTTTTTCTAGCCGTATTTCTCGATTAGAAATGTAATCGAAATCTCTACTCTGCCAAATGTTCAATGCCCTTTTTTTTTTTATTTATGATGAAATATGTTTATCCGTCCCATGGCCCCATTTCTGCCCACCATTACCATAGAGTTCGCTATCGCCGAATGTGTCAGTTTCGGCGGTTAACGGCGAGGTCTGTGACCGGCGCGCGCAGCGCCTCACTAATTAGGATAACATTAGGCGTAGGACACACTGCGAGGTTGTTTATCGTAGATATTTATTGTTTTTTTTACACTTAGAACGAGGAAATGCATAGCTTTCTTCATACCTGCTGTTTTAGTAGCGTAAAGGCTGAAGATGGAATCTCACTTCTCCCGGAATCTTCAACTAGTAAGGAACTGTCTATCTTATAAGATTACCGAACGCAGGAAACATTGTTGTTATGGCGACTGGGTTAGATAAGGTGGTGGTAGCCACTGCCTACGTTCTAGTCCCATTTGTGGCCACCATAGAGTTTACTATCGCCGAATGTGCCAGGTAACGGCGAGGTCTGTGACCGCGCGCGCGCGCCGCTCACTAATTAGGATAACATTAGGTGTAGGACACACTGTGCGGTTGTTTATAGTGGATACAATAAATGTCAATAGTGTACACTACACTCGGTATTGTAAATGACTGTTAAGCTGTCTAGTAAAATATTAACTGTTATTTTTTCAAATCAACATCTTAGACCCAACCAATGCCACCCAAATGCCACAGCTACCACGGAATTTTATATGTAAAAGCAGTAAACATACGAAACATACCTCCAACGCCACATGGCATTGGTTGGGTTAAAGATATTTTCCGGCAACAGTAGTCACAAGTTTCCACTTGTCAGCTCTTCGTCTACCTTAGTTTTCGACTATCATAGACTATCTTAGCTCGATAACGTCCCACTCACATGTTAACGGGGTAAGCAAGACAGCATTGTGGCGGCACCTACCAACGCCGCATATAACACGACACACGGTGCAATTAACACGTATTACCGTGTACCTAGTAACACCGTGCAACATACAATAGATAGCGCTGATATCAAATCTGTATGGAACAAGACAACAATAACAATAGTATGGATACCTTCATCACGCAAGCGAAATTCCACCGAGCCAATCACATATATATCATCTGTCGGACCGCGGTCCCCGGACTACCAACACCCAGTCCGGAGGAAGAGCTCGCTATACGACATTCCTACAATTGACTTACCATCTACTACCCTTTATACCTTCATCACGCAAGCGAAATTCCACCGAGCCAATCACATATATATCATCTGTCGGACCGCCCGCCGTCCCCGGACTACCAACACCCAGTCCGGAGGAAGAGCTCGCTATACGACACTCCTACAATTGGCTTACCATCTACTACCCTTTTATATACTTCCACCATCATCCCCACAGCATCATGCGTCTATCATATCGCGGGATTTAGAGGTGTTCATGCAAGGAGGGCTGGAAAGCTATTAGCTGGCACATTCTATGTTTTTTTTGTACCTATTCCAAAATGGGAACCATAAAAAGATACAATGCTAATTTGATGCTGCGCCGTGGTCGGGCCTGTCATTATAATGACGGATGGTCTTGCAGGGTTATCATCATAGTTCATATACATAATCACCCCTGCTACCGTCGGGGGAGGCAGAGATCATTCCTTTCCACCAACTACTTACTATCATTTATTGTCGTTCACACCAGTTTTGAATCATCAACTCGCGTCGTTTGTTTCAATTGGTCATCCGGCCTTGTTGTCACTACGAGATTTATATTATTGTGCTAACAAATAAATGTCAATAAATCATCCATCATAGCTGTCAGTTGAACCCGCGTGATTGTGACCGCGGCCTTATTTTATGCGTCCGTAGTGGATGTTGTTTGTAATTATTATGATATTTGATACAGTTATGGTGACGCGACGTAAGAAATGTCTTCTTTTATTTATTTATTTATTATTATACGGACAACAAAACAGATTACAATCAGAATTATATGTATAGGTACATTAAATAATTGTTAAGTGCTAGACTGTAATCCAAACTATGTTGACACATCATTTACAAAGTGATTTAACAAGTAAGATCTACTCTTCAAAACAAATTGATTAACTTAGACATTAATTTAATTTCAAACTTAATTAAAAAAAAAAAAATTAAATCGTAGTTACACATATGACAGCGAGCGGTATGGGCGTATGGTGTGTTATTATGATAGATTTAGTTGTTTAACTGACTTTCCAAAAGTTGAGGGAAAGCTTCTTTGTGAAAACATCGGGAGTGGTCAATAATTTCGTTACAACCAAACTGAACATCTTAGATTTTTTGTGCATTTTGACTGTACTGCCTGATTAAGATTCAATCAGTTTTCGAAGTGGCGATGACATGTCGTGGCTTGAGGAAAGCGCTAGCATACAACTGAAAATCTTCCTAATTGTTTTTTATCCAACTCTACCGTTCAACGGTGAATTAAAACATCATTATTTCCCTTTATATTTCAGATAAACGAACGGAATGCAATGACATTTTAATAATTTTGGCATTAATCGGTTGGTGATCTCCGGCATTGGAGGCCTTGGCGCAGTGGTGCGCGCGCTCGGACTGTGATTGTTGAACTTAAGCACCTTTCGCAAGGGTCGGTCACGGGAAGGGTGATAAATTTACTATATCGAGCTCCTCCGTGCTTCGGAAGGCACGTAAAGTCCCGGCTGCAGTCGTTAAAATCCACCAATCCGCATTGGGCCCGCGTGGTGGGTCATGACCCGTTCTCCTTATCATATGGAAGGCCAGTGACCCAGCGGTGGGGACATTAAAAACGGCGGATTACGATCTGTGGCCTTAACGTTGGGATTATTCTAGAATTTCTGGTAAACGCTAGGCCAGGCTAAGAGAGCTAAGAGTATCTAGCATCTAGTAGTTAGAGAACTAGGAATTCTAGGAGATGACTTAGATCCTCACAAATAATAATAATATCCATCCATACGATAGGCTTGGAGGAAAAGTGAAATGGCTTATAATAGTGATAGTTTATTCTTGGACTAACATAATAATGACTTGTCTAGAATTTTTGTTGTGACATAACACAAAAGGTCGTCAATGGGTGACGTCATTCTGTTCTCTGTTATTATTATATTACTTATTCAACTCTGCAAGTCTCAGTGTTGAAAGTGAAATGTACAAAACACTACATTTGCATAATAGTACATTGTTTAAATAGTCGATGGCAATGAAACAGCTGTAAATTTGCAATTTTTTCGTATTTATGGTTTTGAATTATAAATTTGGTTTTAATTAAAGATAATTAAGAGTACCTTTATAGGCTTAAAAAAATCCCGGTGCTTTCCAGATTTACACATATCACAGTTTAATGGCGTATATGCATAGGTCGCTGGTTCATATCCGGCTCGAAGGACCATTAAAAAGGAGTGATAATGAAACAAAAATCGGCAAAGTGAGCTATAGATATAGTAAAACTTTGTTTTTTTTGGGTTTCATTACAATTGAATTTTGAGTAGAAACTAGAGACACGGTCAAAAGAGCACATCAATAGTGGTTAAAGAATTAAGGCTCTTGGTTCAGTGTGTAAGAGTGAGTCTCTTACACACTGAACCAAGAGCCATTTAGGGTTAAAATATGGATATTATGGATATAAAGGATGCGTTGAACTTTCGTGCCTATAACCCCTCCATCGTCTGAGTGGTAGTCTGCATTCTCGTCTGTGTTGAAGGGCCTCTTAGAATTGATTAACGTTGGAGTTGACAATTTATGCATTGCAAATTTTGTAATTATCTTTCCTTATGCTTAGATATACAAAAGCTCTCAATAGATTAAAAAATCATCTTATATGATGACAAAAGCTAAAGAATTTGTTTCGCTTTTCTGGGAACTATCCGACCAATTGTCATTTTTGTAGAGAGAATTTCATCGTAATCCGTTCAGCCGTTTTTGCGCTTAAGAAACTAACAACTAATCTAAACATCTTAAGGCGGTACCCTGACCGAAAGTGGCGCCGCGTTGAATTTTATTTAATATCGTAGTTGTAATTCACAATTTTAATAAAACTTTACGTGGAATTTTTAGAGCCCATAGTCTAGTATTTTTAGACGGTATCATTACATTCCCTCGTAGTCACTGCTAGAAGTAGATAGCAAAACTGCTAAAAGTGGCCGTTTTTGACACATTTGCTATCTACTTCTACGAATGACTATGACGAGATGTAGCGATACCTTCTAAAAATACAAGACAATGGGCTCTAAAAATTCCACGTAAAGTTTTATTAAAATTGTGAATTAGAATAACGATATTAAATAAAATTCAACGCGGCGCCACTTTCGGTGGGGGTACCGCCTTAACTTTCATATCCTATCCTAATCCCAACTAATATTATAAATGCGAAAGTTTGTTTGTTCTTCCTTTGCGCCCCAACTAAGCAACCAGTCGACTAGATTTATGCCACGCGGATAAAACGCGGGCAAAAGCTAGTTTAAATATTAATCGATTTATGATTTTTGAATTTTTGCATTTTTCAATGCGATTTTTATACATATGATAAATTTTAAATAGAAAAATATTGGAAAAAACAACTCGTCCACAAGTGAATTCTCAGATGGGACTCTTTTTAGGATATAAGTATAAAAATCGCAATGAAAAATGCAAAAATTCAAAAATCATAAATTATTGGCATCTCAATCGATCGTTAAACACCTGAAAAGATATTTCTTTCGAATGCAAGGATATTCCTAGCATTGATGTGACAACGCTGGCCTACAGCGTATTAAAAATATAAAAGTGTTGGAGAATTTCGACGGTGGTTCGCAAGTTTCGGTAGCTCAGTGGTTAGAGCATTGTACCGGATTACCAAAGTTCGTGGGTTCAAGTCCCATTTGAGAATTCACTTGTAGCCGAGTTGTTTTTTTCCAATGTTTTTCTATTTAAAATTTATCATAAGTATATTAATCGATTTTTTCAGATGTTTAAACAAAATTGCACCTTCTCCCCAGGCAAAAAGGCTCAACGGCAACGGTGAGCTTGCCGCCATCAAGGTGATAAAGCTGGAGCCGAGTGATGACTTTGCCATCATCCAGCAGGAGATTCTGATGATGAAGGACTGCCGGCACCCCAACATCGTCGCGTACTACGGGTCGTACCTGAGGAGGGATAAGCTGTGGATCTCCATGGAGTATTGTGGTGGAGGGAGTTTGCAGGTTAGATTTCTTTTATTTATACTTTATATATCCTGATGAAAGGTCACCCAGCGTGGAACGGAGAGAGATTCGATTACGCAGGGAAACGCTGAGCATGGGCTCAGCGTTTCCCTGCGTAATCGAATCGTAAATGAGGAGATCCGTAGGAGAGCTTAAGTTACCGATAATGTTCGAAGAACTGGTCATCTGAAGTGACAGTGGGCGGGAACGGGATACATAACGAGAAGAATCGATGCCCGTTGGCGCGAGGCGGCTGTGGAATGGCCACCGCGAACCAGACGGCGCTCTGCTCTGTAGGCGGACCGACGATCTGGTGAAGGTCACAGCAAGCTGCTAGATGCGGGCAGTGCAGTACAGATCGTCGTGAAGATCAATGGGGAAAGGCCTATACCCAGTTGCAGTACACAACTATTAAAACCCACCACTAGAAAATTGCCTTGGCAATCTGTCTTGTCAAACAGTACATATCCTTATGGTAGGAACGTAAGGAATGCCAGCCGGCACCGCAATATTCTGGCCTACTATGGGTCGTACCTTAGCAGTTAGCGGGGATATGTTATAGATAAACGCGATTGCGGCGTCAATTATATTTTGGCGTCGTACATTTTATCGTGACAAATTACTTACTTAACACCATGTATAATCTTCCAGGACATCTACCACGTGACGGGCCCTCTGACAGAGCTGCAGATAGCGTACATGTGCCGGGAGACGCTGACGGGCCTGTCCTACCTGCACAGCATGGGCAAGATGCATCGGTGAGTACAACTACTGCACATACAATAACTGCAATAACCTGGAGAGGCATGCTTACACCTTCTTATCGTATGAGGATTAGTGGCCACCTCTGGCTTCTGGCACTTGGCTTAACGACTGTTATCAAATGACAAAAACCGGGATCGACGGCTTAACGTGCCCTCCGAAGCACGGAAGCGCTCAGTTGTAATGCCACTTTACGGTCACCCATCTGTCACCTGACGGACCGAACGTTGCTTAACAAACATGATCGAAAACGGTCAGTCTGTTAAGGGTGGCTACGAGCGCTTCAAACATCAGATATAATGACGGCACGTTTCACCGTTGCTTATAAAAAACACGTACATTAACAGAGCTCCAGCTGTCCTAGCTAGCAGAAGCAGCTTTTATCGTCACTCGTAGCTCGATCACGTCACAGTCCACACAGTCTTTGCACTGCCTCCAAACTAAGTATTGATAAGGCTGAAGATGGAAGCGAGCCTCTCCCGGAATCCCCAATCACTGAGGAACTGACTATCTTATCGTTAACTGCCGGAACACAACAATGCTGAAAACATTGTTGTTATGGCGTCAGACTTAGATAAGATGGTGGTAGCTAGCCAGGCGGACTTACAACAAGTCCTACCATCAACCAAACCGAATACAATATATACCCCCGCTGGAAATCGAACCCGGGACTCCTGGGTCTGATACCGGTGGTTGTACCACTAGACCGCTGGTGGGGTGAACGATAACCCGCCCCCCCCCCCCCCCTGTTCTTCAGGGGATTTCTTCACCGGGGAATTGGGTGAAATGGTTCCAACTAGGGAGACTGATCACCCGTCCGGCCTTGCTGGCGTCCCCTCTCCAAAAATAATAATACCACTAGACCACAGAGGCGGTTAAAATATCGGCCGACAGCAACCTCTGTTTATGTTTAAACTGTGATAACGTCTCACTGTCCCGCTCATCTGTTAGCGTGTAAGCAAGAAAGCATCATGCGATTAACAGAGCTTCAGTATAGCCAGCCCTAGTCTAGCATCGTCGTTGTCGCCTCAGCCACATAACACCCACTGCTGGGTATAGGCCTCCCCCAAAAGGGGGGGGGGTTGCCATAATCGCCACGCTTGGCAGGCGGGTTGGCGATCGCAGTATGGCCAAGTTTGTAGGAGGCGCTGCTGCCCATCTCCTGAAGGCTGAGTCCCTTAATCGCGTTTTACAACCCCCACGGGATGAGAGGGGGTAGTGCTATTCTAAGCCGACACTACCCAGCTAGCCTAGCATACGCAGCTTTTATCCACACTGATTGCGAATATCACGACTATGGACATCCTTTAAGTCTGAAATTAATATTTTTTATTTATTCATAGTGACATCAAAGGTGCAAACATCCTACTAACGGAGTGCGGCGACGTGAAGCTAGCCGACTTCGGCGTGTCGGCGCAGATCACCGCCACCATCAACAAGAGGAAGTCCTTCATCGGGACTCCCTACTGGATGGCGCCCGAAGTGAGGAAAATAATCTTTAGTATTTCATTTTAGTACGATTTAGGGGGTAGGATCACATCTGGCAGCGTTCGGCAGAATCGGCGATGCGACAGTATTCCGCAGTCATTGACTCTATAGCGACATGAAAGGCGCAAACATCCTAAGGCTGCCTCTCCATCGAGATGTGCTAAGCTAAAGCTAAACTATGTGAACTTTTAATGATGCTAAGCTATGTAGAGTAAAGAGTAAGATGAGCCACGAAGATGCGCCCGCGAGGTATCTGTGCGAGGTCGATGCGCAGCTCGAGCTATGCGATGTGGAAGAACGCATCCATAACACACAGCACGCATCCATCCATATAAAAAACATAGCTTATACAGAATGCTCGTAAACAAATGCTCGTTTTCATTATACAAACAAATGCCCCTACCGGGTTCTAACCCAGGACCTCAGAGTAGGCGACACCTCGACAAACCTATACCTACATCACCTGGTTGTACAACCAAGCTAATACCAGTTGTTTATCAGGGCGGTATTGTAACAATTTGTGAAAATATTTTTATGTAACGTAATTATTTTGTTGTAGGTGGCAGCAGTGGAGAGGAAGGGCGGTTATAACCAACTCTGTGATATTTGGGCGTGCGGTATTACGGCTATTGGTGAGTTTCACAAAAAAAACTTGATGGTATCCTTATGATAAATTTGAAATAGAAAAATATTGGATATAATCAACTCTACCACTAGTGAATTTTCAGATGGGATTTTAACCTCGACCTTTGGAAATCCGGTCTAATGCTCTAACCATGAGCTACCGAGACTTGATGATTGATGGTACCCATTATTAGAAGCACTCCGTTTTTCTTTTTTTTTATTAACGACGGGGAAACTCTTAGCCTTCATCATACCTGATGTTAAGTATTGATAAGGCTGAAGATGTAAGCGAGCCTCTCCCGAAATCCTTAATCATTGAGCAACTGGCTATCTTATCTTTAACTGCCGGACCACAACAATGCTGAAAACATTATGGTTATGGCGTCTGACTTAGATAAAAACCTCTTTTTGAATTTAGCGTTCAAGGAATAATGCTTAAAATCCATAAAAAGTACCTTCGAAGAAGTCCAAAGCTTAAAACAAATTAAAAAAATAACTGACGTACTTATTTAGTGATAACATAACAGGATTCCGGGGGAAGCATGCTTCCACCTTCTACATTATCATTGCTTAACATCAGGTATGATCAAGGCTAAACAGGCTAAATGAAGGCTCACCGTTGTTCATAAAAAATGAGATATCTATATATATAATACGGCAGTGAAGCCGCTTCTCCTCCTAAACTAAAAGTCGCACAATCAAGTGCAATACACCGTTAGAAAGGTATTTGTCTGAAGTGGTCGGATAAGTCGAGAAATTTAGCAAAAACTCAAATAAAAAATAATAAAAAAAAAACAAAAAAATCTTTTTTTAATGTTATTATGTGTTTTTTGCGCATTATGCGCACACGGGTTGCTCGTTGTTTAATAAAAGATCACTATATTTTCCAAGTCTGTTCTGTCTAAGCCCTCGGGTGAACCCATTTAAAATAGTAATGTTAAAAAAAATTTTCTTTTATGTTATTTTATTTTGATAAAAATTAAAATATTTAAAATGCAAAATCGAAAAAAAAAAACAAATTAAAATATTTTCGGCCCCAGAACTGGCAGAGCTCCAGCCACCCATGTTTGAGCTACACCCAATGCGAGTCCTCTTCCTGATGTCCAAGTCGGGATTCAAGCCGCCGCAGTTGCGCGACCGGGAGCGGTGGAGCAACATCTTCCATACCTTCCTGAAGCTAGCTCTCACTAAGAACCCGAAGAAAAGGCCCACGGCTGATAAACTCCTACTTGTAAGTATAAATTACCAATATATTGCGAATTTATTAATTGAAAGATCAATGATCAAAGTAGTGTGGACCTTGGTCCAATGCCTACTACCGACGAGACCTATGTAACTCTATAATCCACTACTGAGTAACATTTTCATTTTAAATTTGCTGTCAGTACGTATGTACCCATATTTTTAACTAGTCATAAAAAGTATGACTAGTTTAAAAACGATGTCCAAGTCAGGCTTTAAGCCGCCACAGCTGGGCGACCGGGTGCGGTGGAGCAACACCTTCCATACGTTCCTGAAGCTAGCTCTCACTAAGAACCCAAAGAAAAGGCCGACGGCTGATAAACTTCTACTATGAAATAAAACAACTTTACGAATATCAAACTCGCTATATTTCACGAACTAAGTTGTAATAGGCTATTTGTCAGGTTTTGAAAATCCATTTTATATTATGTAGTGGAGTTTAAGGAACCCAGTAAAAGTTGTTTTTTTTAAATTCTGGTACATATTTGCTGAAAAATATCAAATTAAAAATTAAATATTTAAATAGCGCGCCAAAACGCTACTTTGACAATATGGCGCTGCAATGGGTTCGGTGACGTCACTTGCCTGCTTATCATCCACATACGTAGTCAAACGAGGTTTACAAGCAGGTGACGTCATTAGAAACTCGACGAATCAGGAGCGTTTCGTGTCACGTGACAAAACGTTTAAAAAAATGCATTTTTATTTACGGATTTTTAAATAAATTTATAATTATTTTCAACTTACGTTAATAAAAAACCATTTTTAAACTCATAATTTATACTGATAACAGTCATTTTTAAACTCATAATTTATACTGATAACAGTAATTGACACTTTATTTTTCGCATTGTCAAATAGCCTAATAGCCTAATAGGCTATTTGACATTACACAGTTGTCCGTATTTTTAGGTATTTTAGGGGTTTTTTTGATTTTCCCGACGTTTCGGCGCCTTTTCAGCTGCCGTGGTTGACGCGCTATATTTCACGAACTTAGTTCGTGAAATATAGCGCGTTGATATCCGTAAAAGTCGTTTTAAGTCGTGCTCGACAAAACATAAGATGTACGTAAACTTCTACTTGTAAGTAGTTACCGATTAATTAGAAATTCATAAATTGAAAGGACAATGTACAAAGTAGTATGGGACTTGTCCAAATGCTCACCACGAACGACCCCTACTTAACTCGATAGTCCTCTTAGGCCCGTATTACAGAAGGTGACTCAAGCAGTGATCTATACTTGAGAACAGTTAAAAAGGGACGTGCTTATTCACCGCATGTAGCGACGTCACTTTCTAACTGTGCTCAAGTACAGATCACTGCTTGAGCCACGTTCTGTAATACCGGCCTTAAACACCTAGTAACTTTACTAAGACAGTTTAGTTAAATAATCTTACAGTAAAAAATATGGACAAAGTACTATAGGACTTGGTCCAAATGTCGACTACGAACGAGACCTATGTAACTCGATAGTCCACTAAACACCGAGTAACTTCCAATTAAGTAAAATAAGCTGTCAGTATGAACCCATATTTTTAGGGTTCCGTACCTCAAAAGGAAAAAACGGAACCCTTATAGGATCACATCGTTGTCCGTCCGTCCGTCCGTCTGTCAAGACCGTTTTTCTCAGGAACGCGTGGAGGTATCAAACTGAAATTTATATCTAATACTCAGGTCTACTGTCCCTTGGAGCTGTGAAAAAATTAACTTCTAACCCAAAGCAATCAAAAGATACAGCCGTTTATGCCGCAAATTTTCGAAACTCGCATGGGAATCAGGGTACTTCTCGTGAACTTAGAATCTTGAAATTTGGTACGAAGTAAGGTCTTATAGTACATATAAAGGAAAAATTGCGAAAATCGTAAATTTTTAGTTACATCAAATAATAAAAAATATTTTTGAATTTTTTTTAACTGAACCCTCGGAGCGCTAGTCCGACTTGCACTTGGCCGGTTTTTTTAACTAGTCATTAACAGTATGACTAGTTTAAAAACTATGTAAGAGTTAGTTTCCAGTTTTTCAATATACTGCGTTAAAAGAAATAATTTCAAGGGAGTTTAAGAAAATGGCAACACCGTATTCGAGTGATTAAAAAATGCGACAAAATGGAAGTCGGTGAATTCGCATGAAAATTTTGAATGATTCAATAATACGTAGTTATTTTATTGTTATTATATTAGTATTAGTTATTATATTATTGTCTAATTTCAAAATCTATCACAATCCCTTTCGGAACGAATGATTTTTTTTTTCGCCTTTCCTGAGTTAAAGGCAACCCTCCGGACGCGGGGGAGGGAGGTGGTGAATCCTGCATTGGATACCCCACAGCCGGCTGTGTCGAAGGTTATGTCAGACTCTTACTGACTAAACACCACCTGGAAGTCACTGTTACTCATGAAAAAGTAATTCAGCTCTATCTAAGGCGACCCCGCCCCTTGGGGGGCGCAGCGTCACTCACCTAAGTGATGTGCGCTAGAAGCGGCCGACAATCAGAGTGAGTGTCGGCCGTAGATTTAATATGGAATTTAATTCGACTGACTCCCAGACGGGGGTTCGGTCGATAGAGAGGACTGGGAATGACCTGAGGGGTCGGGCGTGGGCGGGGCTACGTCGGCCGTAACGTTTTAAATGACACTTTATTTGACACTTCTCCATACATTTGAAAGATATTTTCGTCTGTCACTTTGCTTAGACAGTTCAATTTCGTTCATTCAATACCTTTCAAAACGTGTCCCGATCACAATCCCTATCAAATGTCAAATAGTGACAGCCTGAAGTATGTAAATATCTTTCAAATTAACGATTGAAAGGGATTGCGATAGATTTTAAATTTAGACAGTTAACCCCCTAGACGCTAACGTTTAAATTATATACGCAGATGAATAGCCTGAATATTGGGTACTCTTTACCCGGTCAACTGTTCTTATCAAATGTTTCAATCAATGTGTTATTGTTCCAGCACCCGTTCTTCCAACAAGACATGAACAAACGTCTAGCCATAGAGCTGCTGCAGAAGTACTCTAACCCCGCGAGCCACTGCCACAACCAGGAGGCGGACGAAGACGGGGTGAGATACTAGTTATATGTAATTAAGGACGCCAGGCGATTTTCATACAAACTAGGTAACTTTGAAGCCTTGGTTCTACGCTAATTCGTATTGTAATTGTATGTGCTTATTTATGTGGTAAAATAAACAATGAGCTGTCAATGTTAATGTCAGCAGAAACATTTTAATTTATAGCATCACGCTGAGTTTTGTTTTGGTTAAAAATTTAAGTATCTTCTTTTTTAGTATTATTATCGTTATATTAATAGTATAACGAACAGCGGCAGTTGTCGATTCTGTTGTGTCCCATCTCTACCCTGTTCCGAATCGCACATTGCACTACAAAAAAGTGTAATGTTTTTCTATCGTATTCAATCAAAACGTAATTCATAGACACAGATTTTACTTTATATATCCAGAGGTGTAGTTTTTACTTTATTTGATTAAATTGCTACAGTAAATTTTTAGGTGTCACAGGAGTTTCTAGCTGAAAAAGACTTTAGGAGGTTTTTGGTTCTTGGACCTGAATTTTAAAGCCCAACTTTTGTCCCAACAGGCGGTTTCAAACGTGCCCCAACGCATAGCGTCAAAACACACAGGGCGGGGGAGGAGAGTGCTAGCTGAACTGGCCACCCCCTCTCCCCGACCTACCCACACTCCCCGACCTGCTTCGTTAGGGGGGGAGCTGCCTACTACTGGTCAGTATTATTTATAAGTACAGTGGTGGTCACATAATTAACCAGCCATTTTCATACAATCGAGGTAGCTTTGGAGCCTTGGTTCTCTGCCAAGGATTGACCGAGCTGTGATTTGATAATGGCCATCCATGGAGTGAACGGAGGAGATCCAGATTGCTATACTTATACATCAACATTCTAAATGTGATTTCGTGTTTTTTCGCCTAATCTGTAAAATCAATCTTTCTCGCTCCCGTGCGCGTCGTTTGCTCATTGTTATCTCTCTCTCTCTCTTGGACATAAAACTGTATCGCTCTAAGCAAGTTTAGCCATACCATTGCGAAACATGCTTAGAGCTTGCTTGCTTACGGGATGGGTGACCAAAATATAGTAAATGTAAAGTCACTTGTTATGGTAAAACACTAAAGTTTATTATAAACACACGCGACTATGACAATTATAACAATGGTAAAATAAACTAAAATAAACTACGAAATTAAAATGGTATGGTGAATGGATGGTAATGGTATACGCGCGATTGGTATGGTGGTTAATATGCGACTAATATTAGTTGAAAAAACTATAATAAGGTTAAATGCCGCGCGATGCATAAAACGCTTACGGTGCAATACACACGCGCCAGCGGGCGGCGCGGGGAAGTTCAATGTACGAGTAATAGAGCTCGTACATATACCGAGCTATTTCTTACTTCAGAAAGTCCATCGGTCTATGTAGCAATAATTGCAGTCGTTAACATTATATGAAGGCTTGTATAAAAACGACCTTCGGGGCTATTAACTATCTTTGCAACAGCAAAAATTTCAACCGCGCGTGTTACCAAGGCAACCGCACGTATCCCATAGCAACTGTGCGGTAGCTATAGAGATACGTGACGTAAAGCAATTATCCCGCAATTTTTGCTGTCGCATTGTAGTTGCAAAGATAGTTAATAGATAAGGTTGTCGTTACACAAGCCTTTTTATAATGTTAAGGACTGCAATTATTGCTACATAGACCGATGGACTTTCCGAAGTAAGAAATAGCTCGATATAACTATATTTTGGTTACGTGTATAACAATTTATTATTATTTTGTACCGCTAGATCGCGTGTCGCGGTACGACGATTCACCAGTGGTGGATTTAGACGCCGACGAGCCGCTGGCGCCCGCCGGCGACACCGTCAAGCGGAACAACGGTAACAACACACAACACCCAGACACAGTACAAGATTACATACAGTGGTGGTCACATAATAAATAAATATTTCATATAATCCCACCAATTATCTAGCCCACGTTAAGTTTCATGAAGAACTTGTGTTATGGATACTAGATAACGGATAAACATACTTATATACTTTTTTTTTGTAAATACTTAAATAATATACATTTAAACACCGAGACCAAGACAAATATACATGTTCATGCACACAAATATTTGTCTTGTCCGGGGATCGAACCCGGGACCTCTGGCGCAGGTGGGGTTAGTACCCCTGCGCCAAACAGGTCGTCAAACGTATATTATAATTAACGACACTAGTCGATTTTCATACAATCGAGATAACTTTGGAGCCTTGGTTCTCTGCCAAGGATTGACTGAGCTGTGATCTGATAATGGCCATCGAGGGAGTGAATGGAGGAGATCCAGATTGCTATACTGATCAACATTCGTAAAGATGTATGTACATGTTTAAAAAAAACGTGAAAAAAGCATAAAAATGTATGGAATTTCTGAAAGTTAAGACTCTGATCCTTACTTCTTTTAGAATGTTGATTTTCATGTTAAGTTAAACTGATAAACATACTTATTTACTTTATTTGATTTGACGACCTGTTTGGCGCAGGGGTACTAAGCCCGCCTTCTGCGCCAGAGGTCCCGGATTCGATCACGGACAAGACAAATATTTGTATGTATGAACATGTCTATTTGTCTTGGTCTGGGGGGTTTTATTTATTTATTTAAGGAACACAAACAGTGTATTGTACATAACATATCTTAGTAACATGCTTATAGTTTAGATCTAGGACATACACAAATAACATGTGTCCACAACATCTACCAATCTATGATTTCATCATGCTAACTACCTACCTAAAAGAAATAACCATATATAAATTTTATCTTTAACATAACACCTTCACGTATAAACCTGGTCGTATGCTTCTCATTTGTATCATTAATACACAGCTATTACAAAACAGAATACTTATATAACAACATGTTTTGATATGTATATTATGTATTCATTTACAAGAAAAAGTATTTAAGTATGTTTATCCGTTATCTAGTATCCATAACACAAGTTCTTCATGAAACTTAACGCGGGCTAGATATAAAAGAAAATTGTTAATATTTTGCCTAGAGTTACACTTTTCTTGACTTTTGCACATAATTATCATTAGTCAGATCACTTGTGACGGGGCTCCTAGTCCGGCAGCACCACAGTCGCCGGAACGTCGGAACCGCCGCACTCGTTAATAAAATGGGACGAAATAAAAGTATCGTTCACAGAGACTTGTTTTTATTAATGGAAATAAGGAACTGTAACAATATAAAAATACAAAGATATAGAAAAGTCCTAGTTATAAATACTGAATCTAAATAATGAGTAAAAAAGTAGGTGTGCTTACCCCGTGTATCGGGTTCCTGATGTATTTAGAGAAATAAATTATGGTTGGTTTATAAAAATATAGTTTAAAAGCAGCGTCTAGCCTGCTGGCTTCTGTAAGATTACGTCAAAATGAGCCGAACAGGAATCGTGGAACGGAGAAAATTTTAATTTAGACAGAACAGATAAAAATATAATTTGATTACCATAGAGTGAGACTACGGAGTTTCTAACCATTATAGAGGTTTCATCCATCCATAAGGCTTGAACGAAATGGCATCGTTACAAACTTTAACATAATCTACGTAAAACGACACCAAATTCACCTGAAATGCCTTTCCCCAGCTTATCACAGGCAAACGAGCGAAGACTGGACCGTAGCTTCTCTCATGAGTTGTCCTAAACACAACCCGTTACAAGATTCAGCAACGGACACAATGCCTACAAGCGAAAAGTGAGTAACTCAACATTTTGTAATCACTAAATTCTTATAGTTTGTTCACCGAAACGAGCCAATACTGAGAGACTTTGCTCGCTCTTGATTGGTTAAAATAAGGCGCGTAGACAATCCGCTCGCTCGGGATTGCCTGAAGATAACGCGTATAGGCAATGTGATTTATGTTCAGTCAATTACGAGCGAGCAAATCCTCTCAGTACTAGCTCGTTTCGGTGTTCATACTGTATATTCTTAGTTCCTTTTGGCTTTTTGTCACTTACGTTATTTTAAGTTTATTTATTTATTTATTATTGTTATTATGTTATAGCAAGTGGTGTCGGGTGATCACGGGTGATGATATTATGAAAATGAGTCTGAGGTATTCGGAAAGAAGTCGAAATTTATTGTTTTTTTAACTGTTTTTTTTTTGGATTTCAAAAGCTTTTGTTTTTTAACATTTTATGAGAAAGTTTTTTAAAGATTTATTTTTGTGTGGGATTTTTTGGTGGAGGTTAGATGTCAGTATTTTTTTATTTGGTTATAACATATATATTTTTTTATTATAGTGTGTATGTTATGTGATTTTTTTAAGAATCAAATGATTCAATGCACTATCTGTGAATAGATACTAGATGTCATAATTTATTGCTGAGGTGGATATTAATGGGTTTAAATGCATGCGTTTGACTTTTTGAGCGTCACAGTTGACAAAGATTTTCTAGCTTTGTCAAATATGATACTTATCTTCAAAATTTTAATGAGACATGTACCCTTATTTATAAATGCTATTTGGCAGTTACGCGTCATTACGTATCATGTAATGCTTTATGTCATGTAACGTGAAATGTAACACGAATTCTGTCACATTCTGTTACAATACATTTTACTAGCTTAATACCTGTCGTATCGATGTTAAAGTATTTCCTTATTACTGTGACATTCAAAAGGTCGTTTTTCTATATGTTTTTTGGCTTTGAATCAATGTGTGAATATAAATGAATGCGACATTGCGACCAGGTGGAGGGTTTTCTATTTTTTTAATGAAAGGTAAGACTAAGAATGTATAATATAGGGAGTTTGAATAAACAAAACGGTTGCAATGTGAAGCTTTGGTGTGATAAGTACGATTTTTTTATGGTTTAAAGTTATTTTAATAATAATAGAAGGTTTGGTTATTCATATAATACATTTACTAATGTAATAATTAATTATGAAGTGGTGAATTCTAGTAATGATTTATACAGTTCTATTAGAATAAAAAAAAACATATTTTACTTTACAAAACTATGAAACAGACTCAAATAACTTTAAACTGTCAACCAATACACATAAGGTTGAAAGCGGCTCGGCAGCACATGTCTGTAAGTTGTCTCTCTTTGTTTTAGGAGCCTCTTGCAATATATTGACGAAGAGTTAATGCTCAGGTAAACGAGGCACACACTGCATGATGCGATAGTTTGTGTTTATGTTAGTTAAATGCCGTGGTGAATGGAATAATATAGTTATTTAGCCGTAGTATAAGATGCATTATATACTATATAAATCTTTGTAAATATTTTTATTTTAAATAAAACGAATAGTTCAGTTCCATCTATCATCAGCCTGTGGACGTCCACTGCTGGACATTAACCTCTCCTAGCTCACGCCTATTGTGGCGTTCATATGAGGCTATTAGCCTACTGCTACCACGCTGGCCAGACGGGTTGGTAGAGGGTTTGTTTCAAGTTTTCCTTCTCTCGCTTTTTCAATGCGTCGAGCCTCTTAGTCGACTCTTACGACATCCCAGGCATGTAAGGGAGTGGTGACACTTGTATTCTTAGGCCGTCACCACACGGCAATAGTTCAGTTAGGCAAGTCCAACTTCGAGATATAGATCTCTCGTCGAATCCGACTCGGATAGCATTCGGGAAATTTCGTTTTTTTTATGAACTACGGGGAGACTCTTAGCCTTCATCATACCTGATGTTAAGTATTAATAAGACTGAAGATGGTAGCGAGCCTCTCCCGGAATCTTCATCACTGAGGAACTGGCTATCTTATCCTCAACTGCCGGAACACAACACTGCTGAAAACATTGTTCTTATGGCGTCAGGCTTAGATAAGATGGTGGTAGCTAGCCAGGCGTACTTACAACAAGTCCTACCACCAACCAAACCGAATACAATATATGTACCCCTGCTGGGAATCGAACCCGGGACCCCTGGGTCTGTGACCCAGGACCCCTGGATACCGGTGGTTGTTACCACTCGGCCACAGAGGCGATTAAAAGGCGGTTGAGGCGTATCTCAGTGTATCAAGACGAAAGTCTATGACTAGTGTTTGGTGCCAGTAATGACTTATGGCAGTGAAACGGGGTCACTAACTATGGGTCTTATAAGTAAGGTCAAGGTCACGCAGCGTGCAATGGAGAGAGCCAAGCTCGGCGTTTCCCTGCGTGTTCGAATCAGAAATGACGAGATCCGTAGGAGAACTTAAGTAACCGACATAGCTCGAAGGATTGCTCAGCTGAAGTGGCAGTGGGCGGCGCACATAGCGAAAATTACCGACCGATGGACTTGGGGTGGTTTCTTTCGTTAAAAGTCTCTTTTAAATGGGTTGAGTTTCAAAAGACGCATTGAACACCTGTGCGAGAGAAGGAAAACTTGAAACAAACCCTCTACCAACCCGTCTGGCCAGCGTGGTAGCAGTAGGCTAATAGCCTCCTATGAACGAGAGCGTGGCGTGAGCTAGGAGAGGCCTATGTCCAGCAGTGGACGTCCACGGGCTGATGATGATGATGATGAGTTTCAAAAATGTACGATTCAGAAATGCTTATTTCAATAAAGATAATTTAATTTTATTACATAATTATTTTCACTAGAAAAGAAGCAAGTCTAGTTGCTCAAACGGGACTCGATCCCGCAACCCACACTGGCTCCACTGCTCTTCCTATTGTGATACAGAGAATTTATTGATGTAGACATGTCAAAAACTCATACTTTTTACTTTTGTATGTTCACATTGGAGAGAATCCATTTTAAATTGATAAGATTATTCCATTTTACCGCGGCTGCTACTGTTCGGAATAAAATAGTTTGTTTATATTTTTGGTAGATACAAGTATAGTCTTAGCGGTATCTAGAGTACTAGAGTAGGACATATTTAGTGTACTATCAGATATCGTTTAATCAGAAAATTATTAGTAAAGTATAGGTTCTTTAGAAATAATTTGGTAGAGAGGTAATAATTAAATTATAATTATCTTTGTTCCGAACAGTTATGTCAGTAGAGATAGTGTGTAAATGCGTTTATGTATGTTGTGTTTTTAGCATGAGGCATGACCCAACTTTTGTTTTATACTTAGTTAGTAAATTTCTGATATTTAAGTATGTAAATGTATAAGAAAAAACAAATTGAAGAGCCTAATAATTATTGTAGGAAATGTCACTAAGTTAAAATCTTTTAAACTTCATATTTTTTTATATATTTGTGTCCCACCAGCACCACTTGTTATTTAACATTAAACACTTAAATAAAATTATTAATCCTGCTTGAATTTAAAAATAACAAAACAAACCCCTTTTGTATCTAACAGCACAGAACCCGAGCTTTAAAAAATAACAGCACACGAAGCAGCTTTTGAATCTTCAATTTTCTACCAAATGGTAACTTTTATTATTTTTACAGGGCAACACTGCCTCTGACGGCTGACACAGTAGCAATGACGCAAGCTGGTAACTCTGGGCTCTCGACGCATATGCACGATCAACATTTATCCCAATGCATACAACTAAAGCAAAACTTCTTAAACAATTCTACCGCGAATATTTACCAAAATGTAGCTTCTAACTTCCAAAGTCCTATGGGAGCATCAATGGTTTCCATAGACGATCCTCTATGTAGAAAAATGGGGGAAACCAACATAATGTTCGCCGACCATTCCGAAAGCGGCGTAGTAGTAGATTCACCGCAAATACGAAATACGAACTGCGAATGCGGTCTTTGTCCGAAACCTGAGTTGCGCGACGACAACACTTTGAGCGACTTACAACGCTCAGTCGCTTCGAAATGCTCGTGCGACGCTTGCAACTCGAACGGCGATATACTAAGTTATTACCGAAATTGTTCTAAACAGAGTTCCGATTCCGGTATAGTCTACTGTGATAGTTGTAAAAAACAAAAGATTTCTGTATCTAACTTCAGAGCGTTACAAATAGCGAATCGGTTAAGGATAGCTGACGATAAAATCGAAAATGGGGGGAATTCAGACGACGATTTGTGTAGGAGAATAGATATGAGTTTGAATATGGAGGAAAAGAGTTATGAACACAGAAAGAGACATAATAGACATAATTCTGACTCTGTTACTGCTGGTATTGACTTGAGTCAGTTCTGTCAATGTGAGTTGGAGAGTAGTAAGAGAAAGACTTCTTCTGTAGACGAGATATTTAGTAGAGAGGGGGGAGGGAGGGAGACAAAATCAGCGTTGTTGGAAGAGGAACTGAAGGTTGGACAGAGACAGAGGAGTCTGTCGGACAGTCAGAGGGACAAGGCCAAAGTTGAAAATAAAGGTGAGTTCTTATACTCGTACTTTGTGTGCGTTTTTATTGACAACACCTTTAAATAATGGCGATAAAAGTTCAATAAGTAAATCTATTGTTTCTATAATATTTAATTTAATCGTTTAGTTAAACTATGTATTTATCTTCATGATTTTCAATGCTATTTTTATGCTTATGATAAATATAAAAGTATTGGAGAATTTCGACGGTGGTCCGCAAGTCTCGGTTGCTCATTGGTTTGAGCATTGGACCGGATTTCCAAAGGTTTGAGTCCCATCTGAAAATTCACTCGTGGCAGAGTTATTTTTTTTTTCGATATTTTTCTATTTAAAATTTATCATATTTATCTTCATTTCTTTATTATTTGTATAGTACAAGTTTGATATTCCAAAAATGTGTTTAGTGGTGAGTTTATGTTTTATATGTAATAATAATAAGTATTATTTACCGTTAAACTTTTTTGAGAGGTTGAGTATTAAACTCTATTCGCAAACTTCGGCGTGAAGCTGTAAGGTGAGAAAACTTACACTAAGCACTCAGGACCTCTATTTTTGAATCACACTTTTGCGCGAGTGGCGAGACGAACGAGGAGGCGAACACGCGATTAGCGATCTTGCAAGCGAAGACATAGCACGCTTTTTGCTTTGCCCCTCGCGCGCTCGCGTTGGGAGGCGGTACTACAGGCGAAAAGCGAAGCTATGTATATATATCTGCAAGGTCGCTTTTACGGAATACGGAAACTCAAACGTCGCTTCAAAATCAGTAGAATCCTCGAGACGAGTGAATAAAAAATAGAGCTTCTAGTCATGTTTAAACTCTCGGGCATTCGAAAAACAAGACACAATAGATATATCATTGTTTGCGACCGTCGGCGATCGCGATGCTTTAGAACTAGGGCGGTTACAACCCGATACTCGGGTTCGTCGATCGACGGAAAATTCCAAATTATGCGAAAATCTTTAATTGCAGTTTGTGATCATCACGTTTAACATTTTGTATATTTTATAGTTTTCGGAACAAATAGACTCGAGTACCTTTAATTTGATACCTTACTCGGCCGCGTACTACGCGCCAAAGTCCCTATCGAGTCGTCAAAAAAATTTTGCGAACCTGAATTAAGTATACAGGGTGTTAAAAGACCCATAACGAAAACGAAAACCACGTATTCTCCCCATCGTTACTATCATTTTCATGTATGGAGCCAAACCTGGGAAACTGATAGTTAAGGAGTTATTGAGGATTAAATTCATTAAATTTTTCTAAAGATTATCGTATAAAGTAACAAAACCGCAATGAATTTCAAAACCACTCAATGATATGGTACCTCGGTCAACTAGTCGTACTTTATAGATACACGCAAACGTTGTTGCACGCGTTCCATTGCGTGTAAAAAAATAACACCCATTATTTTTACTAAAAATAAAAGTGGTTTCCCAGCAATTATATTTACATAATGTTATTTAGTTTGACGTACACTATGCATATATCACGGGTTCGGTATGGGTCTTGTAACACCCTGTATAGATGCTTTAGAATTAACATCTCATGTGATTATACCTTTGCCCTTAGCGGCAGGCGAAGGTGTCGGGGGCGAAGCTCCCACGGTGCCCCCGCGGCGGGGGCGGGGCCGGCGCGCGCACACGCCCCCGCGGCCCGCGCCCAACGGCCTGCCGCCCACACCTAAGGTGCACATGGGCGCGTGCTTCTCTAAGGTAAGGGATAAGTTTTGAAGTGAACATTTCTTTAGTTCTTACACGCACATCAGAGTTTTAAATTCTTGGGATGGGTAAAAAATGCTAAAGTCGCGTCAGGACACGTGACCAGGGGGCTAATTGTCTAATTTTAAATCTATCGCAATCCCTTTCAATTCGTAATTTGAAATTTTATACAGGCCGTCACTATTTGACATTTGAAAGGGATTTTGATCGGGACGCGTTTTAAAAGGTATGAAATAAACGAAATTGAACTGTTTAAGCCGAAATGACACGAAAATATCACAATCATAATACCTCTGAAAGGGATTGTGATAGATTTTAAATTAGACAATTAGGGGGCTGATCGATAATTCGTAAGACGGAGGGAGAGTAGAGCGCCGGCGCGGCGTAGGAGAGGAAGTAATATCCCTCTCTCTTTCTACCGCGCGGCCAAAATGTATGCCTGCTCCTGCTGTTTCGTTTAAGCGGTTTTCACTTCTGCCGGCCCTCCCGACGTGCAACCCGTTGTTTTTTTTTATTGAGTGCACAATTTTCAGGTATAGGTCGACCATTTAACTGGCGGATCGCACGTGCGGTAAGAATTGTGTTTTTTTCACATCTCTTATTGTTTTCACTGTATTTATTCACATCCCTTACTTTCGACGAATTTATCTTGTGATTTATCTCGGAACTTGTAACCACGAGCGTGTTGATGCCAGCTCCCACCTACTTCTTACTGCGCGTGGCGTCCGCCAGTTAAGTGGTCGATCTATAATTGTGATTGAGGTCACTCACTCATGGACTACAAAATCTTGGGATCAACTTTTTCACTCGAAAAGATTACACACCCTACATAACACTACTCATAGACACGTAACGTACACCTTGGGAACACAAGTGAGCTTCGTGCTTTTCCAAGCTAAAATTTAGTACATTTCAGGTGATAGGTCTACTTGTGAATTCGAAAAACTTTAATTTTGGAATCAACTAACGTACAACCACCGGTATCAGACCCAGGGCGTGCTTCTTTAAGATAACTGCATACATATTGTAACGAAAATACTCTTCACAAGTGAAGACAATCAACTACCTACTGATTCTAGTAACTAAAGAACTTTCTTTTGGAAACATGGATTTACGACTCACTTTGTATAGGAAGTTAAAATAATTTGGTCACTTAATTTTTGTTTTAATTCTGACGGACATTATAGATACATTTTGTGTATCGAGGGGACTATGGGGGCTCCCCGAGATAGGTCACTGGGTCACCGCATATAGCATGTGGTCTGTATCGGGACGAAGGCCCACCGTGCCCCACTCCCAATGACCCGCCGCCCACATCTAAAATGCATATAGGCGCGTGCTTCTTTAAGGCAAGGTACTAGAGCCCGCGCCACAAAAGAAGTCCCGCGGAATATTATGGGAACTAAAATGTGGTTTGCTTATATATATAGTAATAGAGCTTATTTACGAATATTGAATGCGACAGCAGCGCCGCTCTCAGAGGACTTCTTTTGCAGCGCGGACTCTACACTCTACATTACACTACCTACGATACACTGCTCATGCACTGCTGCTCATACAATACACAGCGGGGACGTGATTACCTGAGGTAAGATGCCACACATTACATTACACTACTTGAATGCGCCGGTCTTCAAATGATGCTTCGTGAAGACTTCAAATGATACTCCACAATGACTTGGAGAATGGAGCGTTTAATTTACGTATAAAGTTAGCAAATTGCTTTTAACCGCCTCTGTGGTCTAGTGGTAACAACCACCGGTATCAGACCCAGAGGTCCCGGGTTCGATTCCCAGCGGGGGTACAATTTGTATTCGGTTTGGTTGGTGGTAGGGCTTGTTGTGAGTCCGCCTGGCTAGCTACCACCATCTTATCTAAGTCTGACGCCATAATAACAATGTTTTCAGCATTGTTGTGTTCCGGCAGTTAGAGATAAGATAGCCAGTTCCTCAGTGGTTGAGGATTCCGGGAGAGGCTCGCTTCCATCTTCAACCTTATCAATACTTAACATTAGGTATGATGAAGGCTAAGAGTCTCCCCGTCGTTAATAATAAAAAAAATAAAAAAAAAGATAATGTAAAAAAAAAATGTGTTTGCGTCACTGGAGCAGTAGGCACACTGACTCGTATACGTGCGCGCCGGTTATTCCGACGAACGAACGGTGATGTTGTTGTTGTTAATGCGGCAGGCGTTATATGGCCTGAACACAACATATAGAGATAACTTAGGAAGGGGCCTTTGCACATGGGGGCTTTTCCAAGGTAGGAAATAGATTTTAATGTGCAATTTTCAGGTGACGCTACTCATAGGCACGAACTATATTCACGTGTCATGGTGAGAAAGATTTAAGGAGATAAATTGGTTAAATTTTCTTAAACGAGTAATCAAGCAAACTACAGTACAAATAGTTCATTAAGGTGCGGTTGCTCGTATGTTATAGTAAACTAAAAGTTAAAATTTAACTGTTGTCAATTTTGACTTCGGTAGAAAAAAAATACGTCGGTTATCTTCGCCTTCAGTTGCCCAAAAATATTTTAATATTTAAACAAGAGTTAAAAAACGGTAGGTAAGCGATAACTACAAATCCTACTGATGTCAACATTTTAAACCACCCGCACCCTGTCGGTTATTATGACTGCCGAAAAAAACGTAATTTGACTGCTCGTTAAAGTTACCGCTGATTCAACAACGCTTTTAAATTTGTCCGCCGGTTAATTTTACTTTAACCATAATTTAACCCTAAAGTTAGCGTAACCGAGGTACGAACAACCGGACCTAACTTTCAGATAGTAAACTAGAATACCGGTACGATATGAACGACGATTTCGAAACGAATTTTCTAGGATTTGGAACGGACGCAATGCGGTGTGCTTAGCGCGAGTATTTTCTAGTCACGGTCGACAGCGAGCGCGTTAGGTTTTTGTATGGCGTTGTTGTAGTCCGTGGTGTAATCCGCTAGATGGCGGTCATACAAATCATACAAAAATCAACGCGTTCCCGATCGACCGTAATTAGAAAAAACTCGCATTAAACACTTCTTCTTCTTATCGAGTGAGGATAAGTGGCCACCTCTGGTGTCAGAGTTTATCAAGCCGCCTATAAGGCCTCTGACTTGGCTTAACGACTGTAATCAAATGACAACAGCCGGGACCGACGGTTTAATGTGCCTTCCAAAGCACGGAAGCGCTCAGTTATAATGCTTGTTTACGGTCACCCATCCGGCACCTGACCAAACCGACCACCAAGCAAACGTGATCGAATACGATCAGTCTGTCAAGCGCGGCCAAGAGCGCTTTATCATGAATCGCTCTTACACCCAATGTAGATTTTGTACAAGCTGTAGTAGTGGTTAACTCTTAACATCTAGTATTATTTAATTTATTTTCTTATATTTCCTTTTGTTTGCAGGTATTCAACGGTTGTCCGCTGCGAATAAACTGCACGGCTTCTTGGATACACCCCGACACTAGGGATCAACACGTACTTATTGGTAAGAATCTTTATATGAACCATAGATTGGTAGCGAAGTAAACGAAAAGTGAACGTTCTTTATTCTTACCCGACCTTCTTGGTTGGTGGTAGGACTTGTTGTAAGTCCGCCTGCTACACCATTTTATCTAAGTCTGGCGCCAAAAATGTTTTTAGCATTATTGTGTTCCGGCAGTCAAAGATAAGATAGCCAGTTCCTCAGTGATTGGGGATTCCGGAAGAGGCTCGCTTCCATCTTCAGCCTTATCAATACTTAACATCAGGTATGATGAAGGCTAAGAGTCTCCCCGTACTTCATAAAATAAAATAAAATACCATGACAATAAAGCAAATATGTGCCAAAATGTAAACCAATTGAGGTAGAAGTGCCGGGCGTGGCCACTGACCTGCCCCCTAATTGTCTAAGTTCCAAATCTATCACAATCCCTTTTAAAGGTATTGTGATAGTGATTTATGGAATTTTGATACTTATAGTCGCGATCCCTTTCGTAACAAATGATGTTTAAAATGACTGGTGGCCATTTTGAACGTTAAGATTATATAAATAAGGATTTTTTTAATGATCAATGTTAAGTAATGATAATTCTGAATTTCTCAACCCCTGAAGAACTGGCTATCTTATAAAATAAAGTGGCCACTACTGGGGCTTATATTGGCCACATCTTGGTCGTATACCGTATTTATATCAGAAAATAATCTCGCTTACTTTCTGCAAAAATGAGCATTTTTCAATGCTATTTTTATACTTATGATAAATTTTAAATAGAAAAATATTGGAAAAAATAACTCGGCCACAAGTGAATTCTCAGATGGGAATCGAACCCACGACCTTTGGAAATCCGGTCCAATGCTCTAACCGCTGAGCTACCGAGACTTCTCGAAGTCTCGGCAGCTCAGTTTTTCCAATATTTTTCTATTTAAAATTTTTCTATTTAAAATTTATCATGAGCTATGATCATTATGATGATATAAGATTTTCATCATTTACAAAGCTTACGATGCGCCCGAATATTACCATGCAATAAGGTCGATTTTCGTTTGACAGGTGCTGAAGAAGGTATATACACGTTGAACCTGAACGAACTTCACGAGACGGCGATGGATCAGTTGTGTCCAAGAAGAACAATATGGCTGTACGTCATCAAAGACGTACTTATGTCTCTCTCTGGTTGGTATTCTCTTTCTCTCTCTTTTCCTTTTACACGTTGAACCTGAACGAACTTCACGAGACGGCGATCGATCAGCTGTGTCCAAGATATAGTTGTACATCATCAAAGACGTGCTCATGTCACACTCTGCTTTGTATTCTCCTTCTCACTCTAAGTGTCTTTCTCCTTTTCAATTATCTCTCTTCTATGACTCCCATTTTTGTTCCCTTGTCACTTCTTTCTTGTCATTCGGCTTCTGAATAAATATTTTTTTGTTGAAATCGTCACTCTCCATCCATCCAGATAGCCCTATCCATATCAAACATAAATTTCGGGCGTTAATAATAGAACTGGCAGATTTACATTTTGAGACATCTCCTTTGTTGAAATAAAACAACTTTTACGGATATCAAACGCTCTATATTTCAACGAACTAAATTTATTTTTAGGTATTTTTAGGTTAACGGGATGGTCATCCCGTGACCACGGCAGCTGTAAAGGTGCCGAAACGTCGGGAAAATCAAAAAACCCCTAAAAAACCTAAAAATACGGACAATTACAACTTAGTTCGTGGAAATATAGCGCGTTTGATATCCGTAAAAGTTGTTTTATTTCAATGAACAGTGCGCGCCAAAACATAAGATGTACGTATCTCCTTTGTTATTTGTATAAAAGAACCTGACAGAAAGACTATATTTAACTTGTCTTGATATTTTGATATTATATTCTTCTTTTTCTTTTATTCATTAAATAATGGCGGTGCCCTTTTGGGTTTCGCCAGTATCCAGTTTTTATTCAAATTAAAATAATATTATAGAAATTGTACGGTAGATTCAGTTAAAATGGAATTTCACAACAAGTGTTATTATGAAAAGAACTTGGGTAAACTCCTGATATTATACAGGGTGTTAATAGACCCATACCGAAACCGTAATGTATGCGTAGTGTACATAAAACTAAATAAGAATACATGAAAATAATTGCTGGGAATCGACTTTTATTTTTCGTTTCCAAAAAAAGGGTGTTTTTTTACACCCAAAAACAAGAGTGCAACAACGTGTACACGCGTCTAGAGGGTACGAGTAGGCGGCCGGGATCCAGTTTCTTTGATTGGTTTTATCATCGGCGGTTTCGTAACTTTAAACGATATTTTTTTTAAAAATAAATATATACTTTGATCCTCTATAACATTTTAACTTTCAAGTTCCCAGGTTTGGCCCCATACAAGAAAATGATAGTAAGGATGGAGAGAATAGGTGGTTTTCGTTTTGGTTCTTTTACCACCCTGTATTGTTACTTTTTTATTTTGCATTTTGCAAATTTTATTTGATAAAAATTAAACAAGAAAAGCAACTTGTCTCATGTGCATGTCCCATCATCCCGTCAGGGCGACATGAGACAAGTTGCTTTTTTCTAGTATACTTTCTTGTTTAATATTCATCACCCTGTATTGTATGTTTGTTGTCAGGTAAAACGCCATCTCTATACCGGCACGAGCTGCTGGCGCTGATCGGCAGCGCTCGCGGCGGCCGCTCCCTGCGAGTGCTGCCGCCGCGGCTGCTGCCGAGGAGATTCGCGCTCACCACCAGGGTGCCTGACACTAGAGGTAAATACTATCCGACCAGTGAGCCTACCATGAGTTTTTCTTTCCGTTTACTGACCAATTACCTATTCCTTGCTCAAACCACGCGAATGTTGTATTTGGTTTCGTCATTTTCAAAATTCATTTTCTCTATGACACTTACAAATTTCAAAGTTATTTTACTTGTTTAGTTAGTAGTTCTGCTACTGCCCACTAGAGGCGCTGTACAGATTCACATACAAAATGTCTCCCGTTTACAGTACAGTAAACTGAACGGAAAACTCATGGTAGGCCCACTGGACCCTTATTCACTATGACCACTTACCGATTCCTTGCTCAAACCACGCGGATGTCGTACTTGGTTTTGACATTTTCACAAGTCGTTTTCTCCATGATACTCCCAAATTATAGATGAGTTATTGTACAAGAACATGAAAGTCTCAAGTTGTATAATTATTAAACAAGTAAAATAACGGGATGTCAGGTAAAACGCCCCGTCAGGGCGACATGAGACTAGTTGCTTTTTTCTAGTATATTTTCTTGTTTAATATTTATCACATAAAAATAGCATTGTAAAATGCAAAATTAAAAAGTTATAACTTTAAAATTTGTATGTGCATAGAGAAAACGAGTTTTGAAAATGACGAAACCAAATACGACATTCGCGTGGTTTGAGCAAGGAATCAGTAATTGGTCATAGTGAATACGGGCCCAGCACCCCGACCGCCTAACGGTATAGCGTGTGGTATCGCTATAGCTATCAAGCTTCAAACTCTCATAAAACCCTTCAACGAAAGGGTTTTTGTCTAATTCCTACATATTTCTATTCATCTATTGCATTTTTAGTATGAAAGTGATAGCGTGAGCGAGAGCCCTTGTAGGGGGTCTGAAAAATCGATAGCTATAGCAATAGTACAAGCGATACCGTTAGGCTGTCGGTGACATTTGAGAAAAAATTACAAAAACTGAGTAAAAAGCCAATATTTTAAGAATCGGTAATCAATCAGTTAATCACTGTAGCGCTATTATAATCAGATAATAGGAGATTTACGGTGATAGAAGTGGGCTGCAGGTGCCAAAAGTGCAAAACCGCATTCCTGTCATGCGCATAATATATATGTCTTGGTCGGATAATACATACGTAGATAGGCACATAACTATAGTCCTTATAAGGACACGAGGTAACTTTGAGGCCTTGGTTCTCCGCCAAAAATTGACCGAGCTGTGATCTGATAATAGCCATCCATGGAGTGAATTGAGGAGATCCAGATTGCTATACACACCCAACTGCATTGATCAGAATTCTAAGAGATGTAAGGAGTTTTAAATTTTAGGATTTTCATACATTTCTAGTTATTTTTAAACGTATTCTTTGGTGTTGTATGTCAAGCGTTCGCTTAACATACTTTTAACAAAAGCAGTATTCTACAGTAGATAGCAGTAGAAAGCAGTATTCTTCAGTAGATATTTGGGCCTACGAGTGGATCCGGTATTAGTAATATGGTTTGCGATGGTTGAGGTAACTTATATTTGTGTAAGTGATCGGATGCATATTTACCTAAAGTTTAGGTGTTGGGATGTTATGGAATGCACTTTTGTATCGAAAAAACCCAGATTGTAATCGGTTTTGTATGGGCCAGCGACTTAGCCGAATTTTCGAGTAAAATTACTATTGAAACGCAACTTGGAAAAATGTTGAGTACTTTTTTGGATTTTTGGTTTTTTATGTAAAATGTCTAATATGCTGACTTCATGTCAATTGATTCTGAGAGGTAGGTTTATGGATAACGTAGGGAGACGAAAAATATCTTATTTTTGTGCTATGATGCACTGTTTCCGAGATATATCGAAACATTTCTGGAATCCCGAGATTTATATATAAAAAAAACTATATTTAAGAAAGCCGCTTCCATAATTTCCTAGCCAAAAACTAAGTTAAGGTAAATATGCATCCGCACTACTGCATACATATGCAATAATAATAACTTATTTTAGTAGTATGTTACACGATCTGTAACTCCAAATCTTTTGTCCCCAGGTTGCATGCGTTGCGCGGTCGCTAGGAATCCATACAACGGCTACAAATATTTATGCGGAGCGACGCCCGCCGGGCTGTTCCTGATGCAGTGGTACGATCCTCTGAGGAAATTTATGCTGCTCAAGGTAATAATAATAACACTTTATTGCACACAAACACAGACCGATATTGAGATAGACGGTAAAAGTGTACCTACCTTGCTTGCCAAAAGTTTGAGCCACGGTCAAAGTTTTACGACCTAAGTCAGTCCGTTTGAGACCATTGCCATGAAAACACGCGTCACTCAGAAACGAAAATGGTTAATTGTGTAGTGCTTTCTTGCAAGAGCTCGTCAATAAAATTTTCACATCACTAAATCTCGCCCGTGACGTCATCGTAGGTACGAAAAGTCGACACGCCAGGTTCTCATACAGTTTGAAGCGCTCTTTTCCTCTATCTCGATATAGGTCTGTGCACACAAAGATACAATCACAGAGAGAAAGCATACAAAAAGGATTAAATTTTGTCATATTTAATTAATTGGTAAGTTCAGTTGATGATTTAAGTGGTTAGTTTTAGTTAGTAGTCATATTTAGATAGGGGTTTGGGGGGTTCCTAGGATCCCATGCAACGGTTACCTATACTTGCGGTGCGACGCCCTAAGGGTGATACATGCAGTGGTACGATCCGCTCAGGAAATTTATGCTGCTCAAGGTAAATAGATAATTTAGACATATTTAGATGCTAAGTTTAGTTGATGGTCCGATTTAGTGGTTAAGTTAGTTAGTGACTAAGTTCAGTTAGTTGTAAGGTTGTTAGTAGGAACCCATACAATGACTACAAATACTTGTGCGAAGCGACGCCCGCCGGGCTGTTCCAAATGCAATGGTACGATCTGCTCAGGGAGAAAATGCTGCTCAAGGTGAATGGGAGAATAGCTAGTGATCATATTTAGTTAATGGTTTTAGTTACTAAGTGGCTAGGTATAGTTAGTTGTCATGTTATTTTTAGTTAGGGGTCGTTAGGAACCCATACAACGGTTACAAATACTTATGCGGCGCTACTCCGCCGGGCTGTTCCTGATGCAGTGGTACGATCCGCTCAGGAAGTTCATGCTGCTCAAGGTAACAAAATAAAGAAGGTCACAAGTGGGTATGTGTTTTAGTTTGTGGGTATATTTGGTTAGGGTCTACTTTAGGTTGTGCATAAGTTTAGTTAGCATGGCTGTCGTAGGCCTTTCTTAATCTAACGATTCAGAATGAGGCCCAGAGTAAGCCTATTTAATGTAAACATATATAAAGATAGGACATTGTAACTGCGCATCTTTTGTCTCACCACGCATAGGCCATGTTATTTACCAGGGTCGATATAGATACGAGGGTAGGTCAATAAGTTCGCGGAACAGAAGGGATGGAAGAGGAAGGTTCATTTGTCCAGCAAGGTATTGATTGAGCACCTCACGTAATCGGGTCATTAATATTTTAGTAAATTAACGTGCAAGCCAGTCGGTAGGGAAGACAAAAACAAACAAAGATGTTTTTGTCGCCCTTTGGAGCTCTGTAGCGAGATAATGAATGAAGTTACAGTCCGAAATAATACTGAAAATGAAAGCTATGTTCACCACTGTAATCCTAGTCGAAGAAGTAGTCGATACAGTGGCATTTCACCGCCCAAGAGGGCCGAGTAGGAAAATAAGGCGGAAAAACGTTTGCGACTGATTTTTTTGTGTATTTTAGGCATTGACTATGTAGAATGCGGTGTTAATAAAACCGTACAAGATTAAGCTTCATTTCAAGCTACATTTGAAGGGGTCCATAGAAGAAAAATAAGGAGAAAAGGTTTGGTCTTTTGGCATGAAAATGCACCTGCGCACAAGAGTCACGTTGCAACGGCGTTTATTCACCGATGAAGCTTCAAAAAACTTCATCAACCTTTTTATATTCCAGACCTAGTCACAAGTAACAAATTAAAATTAACTGCAATGAAAAAAAAGGTGTATGTAAAAAAATATACGGCGACTTATAGGTGAAGTCTGTAATTCCTACTCAAATTACAAATATTTGCTAATCAATTTATATGAGCAATTTCAGAAATGTATTTGGGGTAGTAAAGAAATGTACTTGAAGGAAAAAAATATTTGGTGCTTAACTGCAACCGACTTCCCCCCCATTCCACGAACTTATTGACCTCCCCTCGTAGATACGATTTTTCAAATCATAACAAATCGTTCGTTTGTTCTTTCAACTAAAAGTTTCGAAATACCAATAGCGCCTGGGCGTTCTCTCTATGGTTAGGCGATACTTCTCTCCGAATCAGCTGCTCCTTTTTTTTTTTTTTTTTTTTTTTTTTCTCTTTATTAAGGAACAAACAGTCGCATATATAAACAATTTGCAAAACAATGTGATGTACTTAAAAACCTACAGTTCCATAAATGGTTACATAAAAAAGATATAAAGTTATAAATATTGTTTTTTTTTAACTTAATTTAAATTATGCATGCCAAATAACATTTCTTAACTTAATTTACAATTTATAATATTATTTGAATTGAGAAAAATGGGATGAGAAAAGCACATCTTATGAATCTGTCGATAAAATTTTTATAGATTCTTTTTTAAAGATTTTGAGGGTCAAGCCAAAGATGTCAACCTCATGCAGCTTATCGTCATAGGTTTTACAGGAACGTCTAGTGAAAGTATTACTTCCGTAACAAGTTTTCGGAGCCGGATATGAGAAAAGATGTTTCTTCCGGCAGGATCTTTCATGCAATCGGGGGATACGAAAGGTAATGTTTTGTAGGAGCTTGGGTGCATCGATTAAATTATTAATTAATTTAAACAAAAATGTTACATCGAAAAGGTCACGGCGATGTCTAAGCAAAGATATGTTGTGATGTTTTGCAGATGTGTCATAGTCAACGTACATCCGACCTGTGCGAAAGTCTAAAGCCTTGACAAACTTTTGCTGGACTCTTTCGATTCTATCTGCATGAGTTTTAAATGTAGGTTGCCAGACAACTGAAGCAAACTCCAAGTGACTACGGACATAGGCATTGTACAATAGTTTGTAAGTAAGTGGGTGTTTAAAAGGTTTACTAACGCGAAGGATGAAACCGAGTTGTTTGAAGGCTTTGTTAAGTATTTTGTCAATGTGTGGTATGAATGTCAGTTTAGAATCGAGTATCACACCCAGATCACGAATCTCATTAACTCTTTTAAGAACCCTATCATTTAAAGTATAATCAAAAGTAATGGGATTTAATTTCCTAGAAAAAGTAACAGTAAAGCACTTATCGGTGTTCAGATATAAACTATTTTCTTTACAAAAAGCTTCAAATTTCATGAGATCCTGTTGCATCAACACACAATCATCTTTATTGCGAATAACTTTAAATATTTTGGTGTCATCGGCGTATAGTAAGGAATTAGTATTACGCAAGTTGTCAGTGATCTCGTTTATATACAAAATAAATAGAAGGGGTCCCAGATGGGAGCCCTGAGGCACCCCGGAAGTTATAGGCTGAAAAGAGGAAGTGTATCCAGCGTAAACTACGGCCTGACTTCTATTTTCTATGTAAGATTTTATCCACCTAAACAGATCGCCGTGGATCCCAAGTTTTGATATCTTTGAGAGGAGTGTTTGGTGGCAGATTTTGTCAAAACATTTTGAAAAATCTGTATATACAGCATCCACCTGCAACTTGTCATCCATGGCGCTCAAGATAGTATCGGTGAATGACACCAGGTTAGTATCGACGCTACGGCCCTTAAAAAATCCATGTTGGTTAGGGGTAATTAATCGATGAACTGCTGCAAATAACATAGATGTAGTAATTTTCTCCTGAATTTTCCCAAATTGGCAAAGTTTCGAAATAGGACGGTATGTTTCAATATCAGTACTAATGGGACCTTTTGGAATTGGGAGTTATTAGAGCCTGCTTCCAGAGTTGTGGTACGCAGCCGGAGCTGAGTGATTTATTGAAAAGCAATGTTAGCGGTAATGATAAGGACTGACGACAGTATTTTATTAATAAGGGCGGTATTCCGTCCGGTCCTGCACCTTTGTTAATATCTAGCGAACTCAAATGCTTTAAAACTAAATCGTGTGTTATCTCTATGGTGCTTAGGTCGAGCGGAGAATCCGCTGGTGGGCTTAAACTATCTGATGTAAAGTTGTGATTACTAGGTGGATTAAAAACAGACTGAAAATAATCATTAAAAGCGTTGCAAATGCAGTCACCCCCTGATACACTACGACCTTTAAATGTCATTGTTTGGGGCAATCCAGTATTTGAGAAAAAATCTTTTATATAGGACCAGAAATACCTAGGGTTTGATTTAATTCGGTCTTCGCACAATTCAATATGATTGTTGTAACACTCGGCATCTAGTGATTTGGCCCTTTTTCTCAGTTTCTTAAAAGTAATATAGTCCAATGGATTTCCATACAGCTTCCACAATTTGTGATACTTTCGTTTCTCATTTAGCAATTTAATTAATGGTTTAGTATGCCAAACAGGCCTAGAAGAAGTTTTTACACGGCGCATAGGAATGTACTTATCTATTAAACATTTAAGCAGAACGTAGAATTTTGTAACACATTCTTCCATATCCAATGATTCAAAAAATGTGTACCAATTAATTTTTTGTAATTCTTCGTTCATTACATTATAATTCCCAGCGCGAAAGTTATATCTCAACAATGTATTAGGAGTAATTGTTAAAGAAGCTGTCATTGAGAAATTAATTTGTAAGGGGGGGTGATGAGCATCCACTGGGGTTAAGGGATGGTCACAAAGAGTCACGTTACAGGGTTCCGTGAAAAACACAAGATCGAGCAATCGGTTATTATGATTAAATATTCTATTGCACTGTCGTAAGTCAGTCAATGCTAAAAAGTCACGTAATAATTGAACTGCGTGAATACCGCTCGATGCTAAACACGAGTCACTTGAAAGATTATCACTCCATTTAGCCTCTGTTAAGTTAAAATCGCCGGTTATCAAAAATAAATCGTTTGGGTTATCATTGATGAGTTCACTGGCCGTCTCGAAAAAACAATTTAAAGCGTCGACATAGCCCGGTCCTTAAGGAATGTAAACACATGCTATATTCAAAGTCCTATTAGTAAAATGGTGCGTGATAGGTATCGTAATCCAAAGTGCATCGGCGCGGGCGGCGGCGCGAGGGGGCAAGGGCCACGCGCGCACCTGCGACTGCAGCGATGCACGGACTGCCACCGCCACACCGCCGCCGCGCGACGCCCCACTCAGCTCCGCCGACCGATCGCATCGATAAACAATGTACCTGTTATCGAAGTATTCCCGATCGTAAAAATCAGCTGTTAACCATGTCTCAGTGAGACAAACAAAATCATAACTAGATAACGCAACTTGGGCAAAAAAAGAATGGGACTTCGTTCGAAGTCCTCTAACATTCTGGTAATATCCGCTAAGATTGTTAGTGCCCATTATAAATGTAAGAATAATAATGCTTTTTTAAGTGAAAGCCCAGCTTGCAATTAAGACAAAAGACCTGATAATAATTGATATCGTGATAAGTGATTACGTAAATACCGGTTAAAATAGTTGCTATCATATAGGTTATACTTACGGCTACAACTTTAAATAGTGGTGTGCTGCATGAAAAATAAGAAGTTGAAAACCTTAGGCTTGAAATATGTAAATACAATAGAAGTAATATATCCGATCTATTTTTTCTTTTGATATTTATTAAGTCATAATGTTCATAAAATGTGCGTTTTGCCACAAAGTAACAATGGGTTTGGCATGTTTGGAAGATAAATATTTGTAATATAGTGCATAAGTATAAAAGTCACTTGTACTTAGTATTTAATTTATCAAGATCAGATTGACTTTGTATACGAATAACTTTGGATTTGTCACTCTTCCTAAGGAAAATTTTACAATCCCTTATCCAGAGGTAGGAGTAGTCCATATCAGCTTTGAATTGACGTGCTTTCTTCAGAAGGCGTTTGCTTGATGGAGTTAGATGATCACTAATGTAGATCGTGCTGGCGGGGCCGCTGAGGCCGATGTCGGCAGTTGTGATGCCACGGCGCGCGCGCACGGCTGCCAACAGCTGATCCTTCGCGATGCGTCGTGTGAACCTCACCACGATTGCAGGTGGTCGGGGTGCAGTTGGTTGAGTTGTTCCTTGTACTGCGTCGGATTGTGGTTTGACCTCAAAACGGCGCACTCGGTGAATTGAATCCAAGTCTTTTTCATCTATCGAGACACCCACCTTACTCGATATCGCATATAATATGTTATTAAGATTTTCGCCCTTAACAAATGGTATCCCAGATATTTCCAGATTGTTCATCCGATTATGTTGATCTCTCGATTCATTTTCTTGTTGGAGGGTAGAAGCAAGCTGTTTATATTCTTCCAATTCGCCTTCTAATCCAAAAACTTTGGCTTCCAAAGCAACAATGCGACTCTCAAAAGAGGTTAAGCTTGTTTCTAGGTTTTCCCATTTTGCATTTAAGTTCGATATTTTGTCAACAACCCCACTAATATCAGTCTTGAGTGTCTGAAATTCCGTCTTAAAGGACTTTATTACGCCAACCTCTTCACGTAAGGCCTTTAGCTCTTGTAGTATTTCTGACAAATTAACGTCGGTCTTGACTTGAGGATTTCGACATTGCATACAACGCCAGGATGCTTTTTTCTCGGCGCCCATCTTGCGATAGCTAGTTTCCGCAATTCCCGCACAACCAAAATGGTAAACACTTTGGCATCGAGTGCATTCCACGGCATCGGTAGCAATCTCACCACACTTAGCACACTTCATTTCGTGGGTATAGAAATACAGGTGTATAGGCACAAATGAAAATTTTATAACTTCAATCCGTTAAACGCGTACTGTTTACAAGATCGGCTAGCGAGCGTAAACGCGCGGTCGGTACGACGTTCGGACAGAGAGAAATTATACAAAACGCAGATTCGACCGTCTATGGAGTACTGCTGTCACCTGTGGGATGGTTTTGCTAAGTATCAGCTAGAGCTTATAGAATCGATTTTCTTTTTTATAAATGTAAAGTTATGTGTATCTGTGTGTTTGAAATACCTAATATGCTGACTTCATGCTTTTTTTCAGAACATAGAGTGCGTGCTACCTTCCCCGCTGTTAGCCTTCGAGCTGATCATCACGCCCGAGCTGGAGTATCCTTTACTCTGCGTCGGAGCCACAAGGAACCCGCTCAGGCTGACGCTGCTCAATATCAACTCTGGTGAGCTCATCATCAGCTACCTTCACCGTTACCTGCTACCAGAGCTGGAGTATCCTTTACTCTGCGTCGGGGCCACCGGAAGCCAGGAATCCGCTCAGGCTGACGCTGCTCAATATCAACTCTGGTAGATTATTGATTATTTCAGACAAGCAAACATACATAACTTACAAATATACACAACTTACAAACATACATACATAACTTACAAAAAACATACATAACTTACAAACAATCATACATAACTTACAAACAAACATACATACCTTACAAACAATCATCTCCCTGTAGTGTCAGCAGAACCTCTAAGGTGCAGCTTGAGGTAAACAATGTACCTATGAACCCCTATCCTACCTTTTTTTTATACTAGGAGAAATGCTTTTACGCATCCCTCGGCCCCAGGTGCAGGGGCGATTCGAAATGTTGGACTCACCTGAAGTACGCAGCCTGTATCAGTACACAGGCCGCGCACCCCATCCACCCCTATCCCACCTGGCGATCCCACCTGGGTGGTTTTTTTCCCACTCTTTCCACCCAGGTGGGAGTGGAACATTTCAAATAGTTTAACGATTTATCAAATTGAACTATTATTATTAAATCAGCTCTCATAGCAAACCACAATGTCGCATTTGGCGTTCGTTGCATCTAGGATGTTGTCCGGAAACAATAGTGACAGAAGAAGCCTTTTTCACGCTCGATAGCCTCTTTAATATTTTCGTATCAAATTGGCTAAGGTCACTTGTCAAAGACTTAGAGATAGCGATGAGCATCCGCTGAGTTCTGAAGCCTTATTTCTCGTCTCTGATCCATGAGTAGGAGTATGTGGTCGGAGAGTTTCTTTAACTTGGTACGGCGGGTCTTAAAGAACCTAGACCCACCGTACGGACAGTGTCCACCACCGTATGTTGTGTCGTCCACATCGATCCTGTTCTCAAGGGCTTTGTAGTGGTTTAGGAGCTCGTGTTGAAAACTCTCGGGGTTTCGGATATGAGCCGGTAATGGTCGGAGCGTAGATTTTATCAGTCGCGATCTTTCCAGCTTTACGTTGATATTCAATGTGCCACGTACTAATCGGTGATCGCTCCCCGTCTTGACCACAGTGACATCATTGAATATTTGCTTCCTCGTCGATATGATAAATCTATCTCATTTTTGACTGTACTGTCCGGACTGATCCAGGTCCATTTACGGCTTTCCGACTTTTTGATGAAAGGAGTTCATCATAAAGAGCTCCTCTCTCTCCATAACGTTTGGCCAGCATTTGGCCTCTGGCATTCCGTTCTCCAACTCCAAATTGACCCATAATTGGCTGGCTTGCCATAATCGCCACGCTTGGCAGGCGGGTTGGCGCTCGCATCTTCATAAGGCTGTATTCCTTCAGTTTCTTTTTACGACATCCACGGGATGAGTGCTATTCTACGTCGGCAGTAAACGGCCGGTTTTTCACATAACCCTGTATATTTGTTTTAACAACAAACTGTTATTCGTCCAGGTGCGACGTGGTTCCAATCGGAGGAGCTGGACGGGTCTTCGACGGCTGCGAGGGAGAGGCTGCACACTCTTCGGGCGGTGCATCAGCTAAGCTCAGATGCGGTAAATCCTATTAATATTATAAATGCGAAAGTATGTCAGTTTTTTTGTTTGTTACTTTTTCGCATAAAAATACTGAACTAATTTGGATGAAATTTGACACACAGATAAAAGATAGCCTGGATAAAAACATAGGCTACTTTTTATCTCGATATTCCCACGAGAACGGGAACCACGCGGGCAAAGCCGCGGGCGGCTGCTAGTGTTATATAATGTTACGCTCAAAGTCTGGGAACAGAGAAAAAACAACGAAATCGTGATCGCAAAATTCCTAAAAATACTGACATAGAAACTAAGTTGATTTCTATGTCAATTGTTTTTATGACCTAACTTTTCTGAAGCTCAAATATCAACTTTATTTTTTTTTTTATTTATTTATTTTGTGTTGAAAATGTTTAATTCACAATGCTAGGTTTTAAGGCGCTTGTCAATAATCTTCTTTCTTTTTTCTAAAGAACCTTATCTAGAGTTCATTTATATATTTCTAATTATACAGGTCCTAGTCTGCCACGAGAACGTGATAGACATAATCCCGGTGCTGCCCGCGTCTGAAGCGCGCTGGCAAGACGAGCAACGCCGCCGGCACAAGCTAGTGCAGCGCATACAGTTCGACTTCAACATCGATAGTATATGTGAGTTTTTGCACCTGGCCCGTATTCACTATGATCACTTACGCCCGAAATTAATAACCTATCTGTAGATTTGGATTTGGTATCTGAGATAGTTGCCTAGGATATTTTTGTTAATATGACCAAAATTACGACGGTTGCTAGGCAACGAAGCCAGTATCCTAGGCAACTATCTCAGATAGCTCTATCCATATCTACCGATATGTTATTAATTTCGGCCGTTAGCGATTCCTTGCTCAAACCACACGAATCTCGTACATGGTTTCGACATTTTCAAAATACGTTTTCTCTATGACACTTACAAATTTTAAAGTTATTTTACTTGTATAATAACAACATAATTTGTGAGTGTCATGTACTTGTACAATCACTATACAATTTGCAAGGGGCATGAAGAAAACGAATTTTGAAAATGTCGTAACCAAGTAACAATCGATAAGTGCATAGTGAATAAATAAATTAAATAATTGCATACATTCACACCAATTATCTAGCCCACGTTAAGTATCATTAAGAACTTGTGTCATAGATACTAGATAACGGATAAACATACTCCCGGGCCCTTATTTGACGACCTGTTTGGCGCAGGGGTACTAAGCCCGCCTTCTGCGCCAGAGGTCCCGGGTTCGATCCCCGGACAAGACAAATATTTGTGTGCATGAACATGTCTATTTGTCTTAGTCTGGGTGTTTGATATGTATATTATGTATGTGAGCGACGTCGAACAATGAAATAGTTGTTTGAACACCGCGCGAACATTGATAGACAAAAAGTTAATAAAAGAGTCGCGCTGCATTAAATAAGGGCGAAGATTGCGAGAAATTTCTCCCGCGGAAGCGAGTGAGCGAGACAGAAATAGTCTCTCTCGGCCGCTCGTGGGTTGTCGGGAACGTTCGAGACGCACACGTCGCCAATATTCCATGCGATTCTCGACTTTCCGCGGGCGGTATAAAAGCGGCACGCAGCGCAGCTACAGCATAGTGATTTAAAAAGTGTATTTAGTAAACGCATCCGGAAGTGTCAAAGAAGAGTTAGAAAATAAGTGTTCAATAAGAGTTCTGAAGAGTAATAAGAAGTGTGCAAACAAGTGCAGCGAATTAGAAGTGTCAAGCGTGAACTGTTTTTAAGGAATAAACGATTTTATATTATTTAAAGTGCAGATAATTTTGTGGTCGCGGATTTAGCCGATTAAAGTATTTCTGTATTAAAGTGACTTAGATTAAGTGCATTTATTTAGTAATAAATTTATACTGAGTAAAATAATATACAATTGTTTATTTGTACTGATCATCGGTTCTTTAGCGTATCATTGGACTTAGAGGTATTTTTCCAGCCAGCGAATATTTAAGCGTCAGTTGTGCGACTAAGCGCTTGTCCACGACAATGTATGTACTGACAAAAAAAATATAAGTATGTTTATTTAACCGCCTCTGTGGTACAACCACCGACCGGTATCAGTCCCAGGAATCCCGGGTTCAATTTCAGTACACTTTGAATTCGGTTTGGTTGGTGGTAGGACTTGTGAGTGAGCCTAGCTAGCTACCACCATCTTATCGAAGTCTGACGCTATAACAACTATGTTTTCAGCATTGTAATTCAGTAGTGTTTCGGCAGTTAGAGATAAGATAGCCAGTTCCTCAGTAATTGAGGATTCCGGGAGAGGCTCGCTTCCATCTTCAGCCTTATCAATACTTAACATCAGGGGGGTTGCTCTTGACGGGATCGCGTTAAGATCGAGATTGAATGTCAATAATTATTACTGATTTTTGACGTTAATTCGATTTTAAGTGTCGCTAAAATCGATTAATAGAGTACCAAGTTACTAATTACTAATTTCAAGTATTCATTATTAGTTTAATTACTTATTTTTAGTCATAATTACTGACGTTTGACATTAATTCAATCTCGATCTCATTGTGATCGCGTCAAGAGTAGGGGGCCAGGTGTGATGGCTAAGAATCTCCCGGGGTATTTTTTTAATCCATAACACAAATTATTAATGAAACTTAACGTGGGCTAGATAATTTATTTATTGAAATAAAACAACTTTTACGGATATCAAACGTGCTATACTTAGGGTAAATTTTTAAATAGAAAAATATTGGAAAACATTAACTCGGCCACAAGTGATTTCCCGTCTGAGAATTCACTTGTTTTTCCAATATTTTTCTATTTAAAAATTTATCCTAAGTATAAAAATAGCATTGAAAAATGCAAAAATTACATAACCATAAACGCGCTATATTTCCACGAACTAAGTTGTAATTGTCATTTGTAGTTGTAATTGATTTATTAATAAAAATGTTCGTTTTCCCAGTGTGTCTAGCGGACTCGGTCCTCGCGTTCCACCGCCACGGCATGCAAGGCCGGTCCCTGCGGCACGCCGACGTGTCGCAGGAGATCTGCGACCGGTCGCGTGCTTATCGCCTGCTCGGGAACGACAAGTTAGTGCCCACCATACATACCATACATTAACCCAGATGTTACTGACTTGAAATATTGCATTTGAATTGTATGATTTTTGTATGCGGTTTAATAAAAATTATGAAAAAATATTTCCATTAACTCACTTGTTACTACCGTCCTTTTAAAAGAACGCATAAGTCAACACATAATTTGTGTGGTAATTAAATAAAGCACTGAAATATCAAACTAAACCTTTTATTAGGTATAAACGTATTTTACAATAAAATATATGCGAACAGTATGGCGGACACGAAACAAGAGAGAGAGGCAATAGTGATGTGCGGGGGACTAGTGCTTTGACATAACGGGTGAACGGTGCATGTCTATGAGGCGCTACTGTTTGCGTTTACTCCAACAATTTGTAAAATATTGATAAAAAGAAGTATTGGCTATTTTATTAGAGTTGCTTATAAACAACGCAGATTTTCTGAGTTTCTACTAGGAAAATATATTTTAATTTTTTTTTTCTGACGTTATTTAATATTTTTAATCCGTATACAAAAAATAATTAAGTTGGAATGCAATATTAGTTACATCTGGGTTAATTCGAAAAATTTGTGTTGTTTTAAAGCAACACTAGTAAAATCGAAAATACCCACATTTTCTTTAATATTTTTATAAATTATGTATTGTTCTTATGCGTTGTTTTAAAACGACGGTAGTAACAAGTGAGTTGAGTAAGACATACATAGACTTATTATGATCTTAAAGAAAACCACGCAGTTACTAAAGTCACAGATATTTGACGCTCGCCACTGCCTGCTCAAAAATGACAAGTCTGTGTCATACATACACATACGCACATACATACACTAATTATGTTGGAGATACAAAGACTTGATTCACGCATAATTTTTGACGTATTGGTATTTAAATTGTTATAGGTATAGTTCCTTTCTTTGTTTGGATGTTCACTTAATATGTTTTCTAAATTCAATTATTTTAATCCATCTTTATTTACTTCTTTGATTTTTTTCTTTAAATAATTAATGTAATGTAATTATGTCTTTTGTCTGACTTGCCGGCGAGTTGGGTTACTCTGTAAGCCGGCATTGTTTAAATGAATAAATAAATAAATAGTGAGATATACATAATTTAATGCACAAAAATAAATACGCAGGGATACACGCGTAGTGATATAAGCTCATTTATAAACAATATAAACACACATACAGATCACAAACAATTATAATTCAATATTTACAAATACTTTGTGTGAACAAAAAAATATCAAAATTAAATAAAACTACTGCCAATGAAAAAAAATATCATATTACTGGTTGTTGGCTTGATAGCTAATAAAATCATTTTATTTACATATGTCTTGTATTTTTGCAGGGTTGTGGTATTAGAGTCGCATACTTTACAAAACAACACGCTCACGAGCGAAGATGGGAACGATCTCTACATATTAGCGGGACACGAGGCGTCCTACTAAGTTCTAGAACGTTCTAGCATCTTCTAGAACGACCTAGCACCTTCTAGAACCAACAGTGTGTACGTAGAGATACGAAGAAGTGAAAAAGATTTATCGAATTAAGTAGTCTGTCGAGGCGTCAGTCGTACCCTAATAATTTCTAGAACGCTCTAGAACACTAGCACCTTCTAGAACCAACTGTGTACGTAAAGACACGAATACACTAAGAAGATTAGTTGCATTTTGTAGTCTTTCGAGTACTAAGTTCTAGAACATTCTAGCATCTTCTAGAAAGTTGTGTACGTAGAGAGACAAAGAAGTTTAAAAGATTTATCGAATTTTGTAGTCTGTTACGTTTGTCTTATTAAGTTGATGTAGACTTGTGGAATTTATAGTATTCTCTAAAAATATTGTATTATTTTTAACTGAATTTAGTAAGAAGTCTGAGTTTACTTAATAAGACAAAGTATTTTTTATCTCCACACAGATAAAATCACAAATGAAATAAACAAGACTTAACAGATTGTTTTGTTATATTTTTAAGCATTTATCAATGTTTTTTAATTTATTTTGAACTGATAAATCACAGAAATAGGGGTGTCACTAGTACATTGCAATAATGTTATATTTTAACCAAAAAATATACCTCGTATTATACCGGAAAATTGAAAATTAATCCTAATCCTAACTATAATATTATAAATGTGAAAGTGTGTTTGTTTGTCCTTCCTTGGTTCTATAACTAGAGTTAGTTGAAAGGACGGAAAGTAACATAGACTACTTTTTATCCTGATATTCCCACGGGAACAGGAACCACACGGGTGAAACCGCGGGAGGAAGCTAGTTGTTAACTATTTGTCATTTATTTTAGTTGTTGCCTGATAACTTTTGATCGAGGAATGAAAAAAACAGCACTAAATTAACGAGGAAGTCGTTGATAAAAGTTTAAAAATAATAAGAAACTAATGTAAACTAAAAAAAAATATATATAATACATTTATCGACAACAGGAAATGTTAATGAAATATTAAATTTATCACCGTTTCAGTGGAAAATTGGTCCCAATATTACAATAAAAAGGTAATATATAAATAACGCAAAAGGCGAATATATTATGTATTTGAATTAATTTGGCTATTCTTAACTTAGGCCAGATATACATGAGTGAATATACATTTTCCAAAAAAGTATACACAATTTATTTTAATTTACTGGCTACTTTAATATCTTAAAGTTTATTTTTTGTTGGACAACGAATGAAATAGTAAAAATCACATCAAAAATATTACATCTTATAAGGCATTTCGATATTAAATCTGTCAGACAGTGTATTTTGGCTTGCTTGCCACAGTCATTTATTATAAAGTTGATATTTAAGGTTCTAGAACTATCTTTACCTTAACAATCTTTCTCGTTCTAGCTTATTTACATTTTTATGGGAGGGAAAGAAATAGAAAGTCGAATTAGATATAACGACCCCATTCACCTTAGGGTGCTTTTCCACTAACTAACAAACTAGATTGCTATTATTATTAACAGTTTCAGACTCAGCTTTATGAACTACTTATCACATTAAAGTAAAAAAATCACGATTTTCACTAACTAAATAATACAATTGATTTCTTATAATAGAAAAATATTGGAAAGATCGATTCGGCCAAAAGTAGTCTCAGACAGGGCTTTGGGTTTTTGAAATTAACTTGTAACTTGTGACCGAGTAAATTTTTCCCAATATTTTTCTATTATCATAAGTATAAAAATAGCATTAAAAATGCATAAACCAATGGTATTTCTTCGTTTGAAAAAACCATTGAAAAAGGTTTTGTCGCTGTTTCGCTAGTGGAAAATCACCTTTACAATACTTTGTATTGTAGCGTAGCAGAGTTCAACGAACGATTTAGCAATCCACGTCACTGCCATTTATAATTATAACCCATTCCGAAGTACACAAAACAGCGCATCAGTCTACGCAGTTTGACTTAGAGAGCTTATGTTACTCGAAATAGAGGCGGTTTTCGCGTAACTGTGACGCCTGATGTGTCGTTGACTGTACGAAACAGAAGCAATAATATTTGTAGTTGATCACGACGTTCTGTGAGACTTTTATTTAGGCTATTAACGGTTTAATAGGTAATATTTCGAAATACTAACATTGTATATAAAAGTATGAAATATATTGTACCTCGTCACACTTAATTTGGTGTTGACTGTATCTTTTAAAGATCTGGGTGACCGAATGAAGTCTCGATATAATTGTATTATTAACATCTAAATAAGTGCGTTGTAATATCTAACGTTAAAAATAATTTGTTGGTTGTATTGAAATATTTTTCACTTCATACAAATATTTATTGTAAATGATTTGAAAAATATTTTGAGCTTTATTTGATGTAGCAAACAAATGTTATATATTAGTTCATTTATTATTTTTAACAACCAAATATGTGATTTAAAGAGCATACACTGGGTAATTTTAACGCTAAAAGACATCACGGTCTGTAATAATGTAGAGTAGCAATGAAATTTCGGATTTGGAAGAAAAATATAATTGCTTGTGTATTTTTTGTAAATATTATTACAAATATTCCAATTAGTTATAGTCAATTGTATAATATCACTAGTGTAGAAATAACTTAAAATGTATTTAATTTTTTTTAAAGCATATTTCGGAGAGTTAGCTAGATAAAGGACTGGCATTATTATGTTTTATATTGTCAGTATGTCTATTTTATAGGAAAGTTGCTTTACAAATAAATTGATGTATGTACTAATACTTTTACTAAAGAATATGAGATTAAAACTTGACAGTGATTATTTATTTGTACGTATGTATGTATTGCAGTTTTTTTTTATGTATGAGCGGGAAATACGGTTTTGTTATGAACGGTGTTTAAAGTTACATTTTAAAATCTAAAAATGGTCATTTTCAATAGTTGTGTATCTCCCGTATTGTGTTCAACTATGTGATTCGCCCGGTTTTGTTCATTTTCCTTATTTATGATTCCCAATATACGTTTTATTTTCTACATGTTATGTTTTTTATTTTATGTTTCCTTTCAGTTTTTGGTTAAAAGTTTGAGTAAAAAGGCAGCTTAATCTTAGTTTAGTTTTTTAAAACAAAAATGGTATAATTAAGTTTTTTATTGACTGTGCAATCATAGTGTAAAATGACAGTTTTTTTAGGTGTGTGTTTAGCCTATTACTTACTTTCAAATACGCTAATCTGCTTAGCAAACTACTAAACTCAATTTTGTTTTCGTATTCTAAACCGCTTTTCAGACTACGTTATAATATAAAGCATTTAGCTTATAGCTCATAGCACAACGATATCGCTCACCATACATTTACTTAGATAGCGTATAGTAAGCCAATAATGTATATTATAGCTAAGTGTGAACGTGTTCTAAGTAAATGTATGGTGAGCTATATCGTATATATACCGTATATATCGTATTATACCGTAGTCTGAAAAGCACTTAATACAATAAGAATCATAAGCTTAGGTCTTACTTTCTACTTTACTGTATTGCGGTTTAAACAATAATTTAAAATGCTTTTATTTTTTATTATTAAAAGTTTGCCAAAGGGAGTTGTCGGCGCACAGACTGCTAAAGGCTGGTTACGTAACAGAAATTAACAAATATGTCGTATTTAGTCACCGAGTTTAGAAATTTTAGATGTATTTTGTAGATTTAAAAGAGTAATATATTAAATTAGTTATCGGGTAAGGGGGAAAGGAATATAACACCAGGGTTTGATTAGTTATACAACTCTGCAGTTTGAGTTTAAAAGTGTTACAACTGTGAAAATAAAATATAAAAATCCGTCTGTTTAGTGTAATTAAAATTAAAGCCACTATGAAGTTCGGCGCATGTTGCTTTGCACACGATAAAAAGTACTTAGTAATAATAATAAAACACTTTATTGAACACAAAGACAAACAATAAAGAAATAACAAAAACAGACTGAAAGCATACAAAAGGCGGCCATTATTGCTAAATAGCAATCTCTTCCAGGCAATCTTTATGGTTATCAATTAAAATTCGTTCTTAGGCTGCTATTACATTATCATATTTTTCATCATTTATATAGGATCATAGTTATCTCACTCTCACCTTACCGGGATTAGTATGAAAGAGAAAAAACAAGACTGTGATCCTATATAAATGAAACAAAACAACTTTTACGGATATCAAACGCGCTATATTTCACGAACGAAGTTGTTACTGTCTGTATTTTTAGGTTTTTTGATTTTCCCGACGTTTCGGCTCTTTTTCAGCTGCCTTGGTCACGGGATGACTGATGAAAAATACGATAATATAATAGCAGCCTTTGTGACTAATGGATAGATTGAAAATGGTTAGCGGTTTTAGCGTAGACTTCAGATGCTTGCTGTTCTTGAATAATTGCATGCTCTATGATTTTCAAAGTTCGTGGATTCGAGTCCCATCTGAGAATTCACTTGTGGCCGAGTTAATTTTTTCCAATATTTTTCTATTTAAAATTATCATAATTGCATGCTTTTATGATTCCACCATATGCTGAAGCAAATAAAGTCCTATTTCAATTGATAACGATTGCAGTCTCTTCGGCCTCTTTGCGGCAACTTCAGGGCAAGGGAGAACAGTGGGTGGATGTCTCGTGTCACCCATAGTGACTAACGGCCATTCCCAATATCCTATCCTCAGTAAGAGATAGGCTTACTAAGGTATAGTTGCTAGGGAATCATTGTTATTTCCCGTCATTTAACAGAAATAACTAAGCAACAAAACTATAGTAGCCCTATCTGTTACTATGGATAGTTTATTGGGAATGACTGTAAGTTTATATTACGATAAAGTTTGGATCGCCCTGTCTGTAACCCTTTCAATCAAAAGTATCAATGGGGAATAATAGCAATTTTAGATTTATATCATCACCTGAGTAATAAAGAAATACTGTGTTTTTATTTATTCCATATATGTGGTATATTTCTAGACTAGAAAATTAAATATCCCTAGAATCTAGAGATATTTCGGGACTTCGGGTCGGCCGGCATTTTATTTTGTGACGCCACTTATAACACTTTGTATGAAGCTTGCGGCTCACGCTTGACCGATTTGGTCAGAGTCAGAGTCGCATTCTTTGTAAGAAACGGTATAGAATGACGTCGCACAAAGAGCGCGCGAATCTTGAAGTTTGAACATTAGTAAATCCGAAACTACTTATCGTATTTGAATAAAACAAAGACTTCAGATTTTATATGTGTAAGCTGTATAGCTTACATTACACATATAACGAACTACTACTACTACTACTACTGTAACGAAGTTTCAAGCGATTTAATGAACCTGTTGTTAATCCCCATTGTGTGAAAGTTATGACAAACCTACCTACCTACCTTTTTATGGTTTTTTTTTGTATGTAACAGTAGAAAGAAAAAGTCTAGTCTAGTTTAGATCATCTAAGTCTAGAATTTAGAATATTTATAATTCTCAGGTTGTGACCTCACTTACTTCCTTGATACTTGCTTCTAAAAATATACTCGTACATACATTTATTTTCATCGAACTACCCATCATTTAAAAATAATATTTTTTGAAGAAATTGCTTAAAATGTAGAGTTGTATCACGAAATAACCCAAGTACTGAAATAAAAGAATATATTTAACCAGTCATTCGACTCCATTTTAGATTATAAATTACGGATTTAGCATGGTAAGTACAATTTTCTCTGTTCATTCAAAGAAATAATAACCAGTGCAATAATTATTAAGAAAGATAAAGTACCTAACAAAATTATTGAATTTATGAATGACTGGGTTTTTAGGTACCTCTAAATGCTGATTTTGGTATAATAATATTTAGATTAGAATAGTATTAAAGTCAGGTATAAAAGTCTATTATATTTGATGAAGAAAAACTATAAAAATTACCTGTGTAAACTTAGGCATAAAATGCTTTTTTAATTTTTTTTAGTTATTTTCTTCACAATAACTATAACATTATAGGTTAGTATTATTTTTGTGTCAAGTATTTGTCTTACAAGTTATATAGTATTTTTATGTTCAAAACTTAAATTTTATTAATCTCAAAAGTAAAAGTAATATTGAGTTTCATAGTAAATAAGTCTTTCCATTTTTCTCTATTTATGAAATTTATAGGTAGTATTCACTCTTAACAATAAAATAATAAAAATTAATTATAATCAAATGAAATTATAAATTAGAATTAGTGTTCGACAGGATTATAGAGATATGAATATTTATTTTCGTTATCTCGGAACATAGAGTAAATATCTTGGGAGTGTAAATAAATGTGCTAGCTACGAGTAGAGTACCCAGAGACAAAATTCGAGATTGTTCCAACAGATTCTATTCCTGAATAAAGTGATACAGAAAAGTTGTTATTTTATTTACTTATGCCACCCTGTAATAACATTATGTTTTTTACTATTAAGTACTAAAAAGCTTGTGGTGTATTAATGTTTGCCAAAGCTATATTGCTTTTAATTTTGAATAAGGGAGTCTAATATGCTGAACACATCAAATAACAATAATATTGTGCTTGTAATATAATGAAGTGAAGGCCATGGGTAGATGCTAATAAACAATTTAGCTGTTTAGATTGGTACCACATTTTTTAACTGTACAGATTACTCATTCCTACATGAGAAGAGTAGCAAAATTGACAGGATTAGTACAAACAATTTATTCAACAAAAATAGGCATCTTACAAACTAAAACAACACTTTGTCACAATCACAATTTTAATCGTCTTCGATAATCTCCACTTCTTCACCTTCCTCTTTTTTCTTGGCAGCGCTAGATTTTTTTGCTGAGGTCACCACTTTGTACTGCTCAAAGGCCTCTCCCAAAGGTTCGACAAATCGGTCGAATTCTATATCTCTCATAGCATCCAGTACATCTTGACCAGTAAGGGCTTTTCTTTTCTTATTTTTTACTATATTTGTTGCAGCTGAAGTAACATACAAGACAAAAACAGACGCAGCTTTCGCTAGCCCGGTTCGCGCCTCCTTTGATATGGAAACTCCTTCTGGTAATGCTTCTTTCACTATTCTGGTGACTACGGTCATGGGAAGATTCAGATCTTCTAGTTTCTCTGCCATTTTATGGATACTTAATAATAAAACAAGCCTTGAATTTTATCACAGTAAATAAACGCGCGCGCGGTTTTTTCGTTCGTCGTAACGACTTGACAATTGTCACATTTGACATGACAATGACAGTCGACAGTCATAGTTTTTTTTTAAATATGTTCGATGAAGTAGTATTGAAACAGTCTTATCTTCATAATTTGTACATTAAATGGCAACTTTCTTCATTTTCTTCTTATCTACATTCCTCACGTTTTCCGTTCATGTTTCACGCTTCAGATAATGTAAATACACGGTATTAAGCGATTTATTGCGGGCTAAAAAAAGAGATAAAGCTTGATTAAATTCAGTAGGTAAGGTAGGCAATTTGATTTAATCTGTAACCGCATATATTTTAAGTTAACTGTAATAATACGGAATTCAGTAAAACTTTATACCGTATGTATATTCTGGAGATTGTATGTTTATGCGGTAGGTACTAGTTTTTGTTTATATAATAACCACCTCCAATCAGTTTCATCATAGCAACGTTCTAGATAACTATTATATTGCTATGATCTTTTTTCAGGAGTTATTTCCAAAAGTTAGGTTTTGTACGACGTAACATAAAATTACTTTTAAGTCTAAATTAAAATGAAATTAATTAAACATTACTCTTAAATCTGATTAAAATATTTCTTTTTGATTTATGTCTCTTGGGTAAATAGCTTACAAGTTGCACACTTCTGAATTTATCAGAATCCGAACACATTTTTGAAGGTCAACTTCTTAAACAACTCTGTACTATGGACTTCTGGAGTTAAATAATAGCTTGATGTTTATGCAATTAGCAAAGGCAATTTTAGTCAGCCTATGATAAATTCTTGATAGAAGGCTAACCGATAACAAAAATATGCATTTATTTTCTTATCACATGACGCATAATTGCTCTATATAAACCAAAGGCTTTCAGGGTATTTTTAACATAATCAATTTGGCTGATCTTTGAGAGAAAGATTGATTCATGGATTGTTTCAAGCACGAGTGCTTTTAAACAACCCATTCTTCAGTCTGATACCATTAGTATGTCAGTGTAGCATTGCGCAAACTCGAGTACCTATGTAAACTCCACGCCATCTTGCTTGCCTGTGCTTTGGATGGATGTATGATGTTTCTGTTTGCTAGTGCGGCACCGACATTAACCGAGAAGGGACGTTTTCGCGCCGTTTCCTATCGATCCTCAGGATTAGACCGTGATATTGTGTTGTTTTTTAATTAAAAAAAAGAATACATTATTCTTCAAAGGGTCAACCACAGAATAGTATTCCCGTATCGGCGTGGTTTCGACAGATTCTGTTTTGTTTTTTTTTTAAATAGTGTTTTGTACAATAAAATGTCGTGTTTTATTGTTTTTTTAACAACGTGACCATAAAGGTAAGAAAAATTTAATTTTTATTGAATCTTAGACGCAGTGCCTTTGACCTAGTTTCCTTCCTTACTTTAACATAAATACGATTGCTTGGGGTGAGCCGGGAAATTCAAGCATTTAGAATTTTGCACTGCGCCTTTGGGTAATGGTTATCGCATCGTGATTATCGGGTACAATAATTATCTAAGTAATACTTGTAATAAATAATGGTCTTGTCTTGTGGTTCTTAAAACGACCACACATGGCAAGCACAAGAAGGAGGAATTGGGAGTGTTCGGAGTGTTCCCGATTTTGCAAAATACGTGGGCATTTCCGAAAACATCTACTTAGGTATGTAGTTTTAATTGTTAAAAAAGGCGATCAACTATGATTAAACCACTTTATACTACTTAATAGCAATGTATAGGTAGGTACGTTAGCAAACATAATGTTCCTTTTTTAATTAAAGTCCCGACAACTTTTAACCTTAGTTAACTTTAAATCTTAAAATAAGTTACAATGGCCACTTTGCAAATATACCGATGAAACACAATTTTTTTACTATCTTACTGTATGGGAAAAAAATAAAAATGTAAGTACTTACATTATTGAGTATGATTTTTAATGATCGAAGTAACCATTGGCAACTAAATTATAAACATGTACAAATAATACGGATGACAAGTCTCCGACATGTTTGCTATTTACATGAATAAATCATCAAATACATTTTTGTTAAAGAAAACTATTGTTTATTGCTGGCTCATGTCGTGCATGAATAATCAAATTGTCAACGACATTTTCTTCATTGATTCATTACAAATGCATTTAAATTATTTCACTTTGTGTATCATCAGCTTGTTAAGTAGCGCCACTTTTTTTTTGTTTTTTTTATACGTTTGCATTGAATACTAAAGAAAGTAGGTTTAAATAAAAAATACCGATTTTCCTGAAAAAGTAAGCAAACTGCAAAATAACAAAATATGCAAGACGGGATTATGAATTTTGATTTCTTCACCGTAATCGTGATGTGATGTAGAATGCTACGAGGCATAGAAAATAGAGAATAAAATTGTTGCCAAGGTTAGATAAGCTTAAATACTTACATTATACGATACGGGGCCGGACTTCAATAAAAACTTGTAAATCTGGTTGAACTCCTGTCTACGTAATCATTATTTTTCTCCCGGCCTCCAAGCCAAGGCCGTGATATTTTAAAAGTTCAACGTAACTATTTTTTATTTTTATTAAATTAAGCAAACAAGCAAAGGCACACTAAACGTCGTATTTAAATCCGAAAAAAATGTAAATCAGTCACATCTATTTCGGTACGTATCGAATTGAAACTTTTTGCGCTTGGTAGGTACATACTTGAATGCGTGAATAAAGTTTATTCATGATATAACCAACTTTTGCTACATAAAGGTAGGTATATAAAGCTGGTATGTTCAACATATTGGCGGTGTTTTTTTTATTTTTTATGATAAAATTGTTTTTACTTTTGTGCAGTCTTGAACGAAAACGTTGTAAATTTTGGTTATTATTCTATGAAAATCATTAAGTGATCACACACTTTTTTTTATCAGTCTATATCGGTACTACATTTATGTAAGTACTCTACATAATATCTTTCGCATTTATAATATTACTAGCGACCGATTGCGATTTCACCCGCGTGGTTCCCGTTCTCGTGGAAATATCGGTATAAAAAGTATCCTATGTTCATGATACATTCATACAAATCCGTTCAGTAGATTTTGAGTTTATTCGTTACATACAAACAAACAATCAAATCTTTCCTCTTTATAATATTAGTAGACTAGAATAGTAGTAGACTAGTTAGGATAGTTAGGATTAGGAGTAGGATATTTATGCTAAACAACGAAACAGAATGTATTTTAATAACCCATGTTAAAAGTTAATAATATTTTCTCATTGTTTTCAACAAATCATAATGATTTTTTTACTGATAAAGGTATTTCTTATCGTTCGTTTTCAAAGCACACCCGGAAAAAACACGTTAATTTATAACGGTGACTCGCAATGTCACTGTTAAGTTAACCACCGGTTATTTTGTACTAAACCATTAATTTGTCTATATCTCTGTTGCGAGGAGTTATTAACTAAATTACTTGTACGACAAATAGTTTTGTTCAGTTGTTGAGGATTCCGGGCGATGAACGATTCTACCTTACGCCATATTTGGCCATAAGTATTATTACTTTTCAAGGTTCCGTAGTAAAACCAATAAGGAACACTTATAGTTCGCCATGTTCGTCTGTCTGTCTGCCCGTCCGTCCGCTGCTTAGCTCAGAGGTCCTTACTTCTAGAAAGCTGTAATTTGGCAAGAATTTTAATATTAATTAGGTACGCCAAAAAAGTGCTAGAATTAAATATTTTTTTTAAGTGCACCTACATGTATGTTGAGGAAGTTTTTTTTATCTCACTAAGCTCATAGTCTTGGGTGTCGTTGGATAGGTCTTTTAAAAATATTATAGGTTTAAGAAGACTACTTTTCGAAATATTAAGCTTTATAGTGCAAAACTAATAAATAAATAAATAAAATTTTGTTTTAGTGGGGCCAGTCTAAAATTTAAACGTGAGAATGGATGGAAATATCTGAAAAGTAGTACATTTAATGAAGTTCAAATGAAAACTATCACTGCTAGAGATACTTTAGAGGTTCACGAGTAATAGTCGATTATCTAAAAAAAATATGGTAAAGTTGTCAAGCAGGTACAAATTCCATTGAATAATTTTTAATTACCGATGAGTTTTTACATTTTGGGTGCGGAACCCTAAAAAGACGCGATTTTTTTTATCTTTGCTTTTTTTCTAGCTCAAACCCAGATCAAGACAAAAACCTAGTCATGTTCATGCACACACATTTTGTTTTGTTCGGGAATCGAACCTAGGCCCGTATTCCAGAACGTGACTCTAGCAGTTGAGAACAGTTCGAAGACGTCGCTACTAATTTGCTTATAATAGTTCTTAAGTTAATTCGTCCAAGTTCTTAAGTCCTTCTTCAGTATACCTAGATCACTGCTTGAGTCACGATCTGGAATACGGACCTTAGACTGTAAAAAGAGTAGTACCTACTTTATCTTTGATTCCACCCATTTTTATCGTTCTCTCTGCTATGCCACTGGCCTTTCTTATGTTTGGATAAGGAGAACGGGCCATGACCCAACCACGCCATAGGCAATAGAAAAGAATGTAATTTTCATTTCTTCTTTGCCTCAAGTTGGCACAAACTTGTCTACTTTAAGTAGCTTACTAGACCATAAAGTCCAGCCAAAGCGAAGGTCATTGACCTGGCTGCCATCTTGCCCGCGTGACGTCACCGCCGAAGGTTTTACTGCGTGATGATGTCACGGGGTTACGTAATTTAATGTCTATGCTGTCTATGGTATTGTCTGTGTGGACTCGCCACAGTGAAATTTTAACCAGAAGTTTGGAATAGAACTTTAAAAAAAATTACTTAATATTTGTATGTTCACTGATAAAAAAGTTTGTAATCACTTATCTAATGATTTTCATACAAAATACTTGTTCCGATATTTATTTCAATTTGGTACCTTTCAAAAGCTAGGATGTTCAAAAACTATTTTTTTGATGAGTACGTACAGCGCCGACCCCATATAGAATTACTAGCGGATCCTCGCGGTTTTACCCGCGTGGTGCCCGTTCGCGTGGGAATATCGAGATAAAATATAGCCTATGTCACTCGGGAGAAATGTAGCTTTCTAATGGTCTAAGAATTTTCTAAATCGGTCCAGTAGCTTCTGAGATTAGCGCGTTCAAACAAACAAATTTTTCAGCTTTATAATATTAGTATAGATTAGTATAAGGTTAAAATGACAATGATGACATTCATTTTATTTAAGTAGTTACTTAAAAACGTTTGCAACTGTAAAAGAAAATCATTTTAAATTATAGAAAGACCCGTTTTACCTCTATAATATAATTTTTTTTTCTTGTAAAAAAGAAAAAGATTTTTTCCTATTAAAAAAATCGTAACTAATGTGTTTTGTTTATTATGTTAAATACTTCAAGTAAGCGATACCCACTCAATACTTAGTTCAGTCACACAAAATATTCTTCCACTGCCTCTGACTGAGCTAAAAACGGCTTAGTATAGTCACAGTCTAATCAAGGGAAGAGAAGTTATATAGACTGTGGTATCGTTAGCAATAATCGAATAGGAAACTTAAACTACTGGTAATAAATTGTACTGTGCCACATTTTTCATGCTTTTTATGACCAACAAAGGACATTATTCCGGAAAATTAGGCCTATGCCCCCATAAAAAATAATAAATGCGGTTTGAGGAGGGTTTCGTGGCAATTACCACCGTCCAAGAATGCACACCCCGATCGTTCCTTTAAACTTAGATTTTTATTGGTAAGTAGTCCATTTTCCATAAATTTTCATTAAATAACCTATTGTTTAGCACAGTGATTTTTTTACCATTAACACCAAAGATATAAACTACAATATCTTTACGTACATCTTATGTTTTGGCGCGCACTGTTCATTGAAATAAAACAACTTTTACGGATATCAAACGTGATCTCAGTCATCCCGTGACCACGGCAGCTGTAAAGGTGCCGAAACGTCGGGAAAATAAAAAAACCCCTAAAAAACGTAAAAATACGGACAATTACAACTTAGTTCGTGGAAATATAGCGCGTTTGATATCCGTAAAAGTTGTTTTATTACAATATCTTTGATTAACACAACTTGTAACCTAACTGTACCATATTCTAGCAAATAAATGATTAATGATTATGATTATGATTGAATTGCGTGCTATTTTATGTTTTTTTATTTCTCGACACCTTTCTTTGGACCGGCTTGGGGTCTATAATTCAAGTTTCAACAACATTTAAAAATATAAGTTGATAAAGGTGTTGCTGTATTTTAACGATAATATTTGGTGAATTAATTATTGTTTTTTTTTAAATATTATTATGATCTCAAAAATCAACCTTTTAGTCACGGTAGAGCTTAAAAGAGCTTTATTTCAGGGAAAATTTGAGTCGAGAAGGTATGTTTTTTTTTTACTATTACTTTTAAGTCATTTGAACAACACCTAACCTCTTTACAAGATTTAAGCAAAAAAACCTTCAAAGTTCAGTTTTCCCAGCCACTTTACATTACAATTAGCGAGTTCGTCAAAAATGCCCTAAATTTTAAAAGCACTTAAAAAACCTAAATGTGCTAACACGATATAACTAAGTGGTAATTGAATATGTACTCGTAAGAGCACATCATGTTTTAAAGTTTTACCTTGAGAGCGCCCTTATAAGTACATGAATTATCTAGCCCATGATGTTTCATGAAGAACTTGTGTTATGAATACTATTAGCGGTCTTAACTTGACTATGAAATTGCCGATTTGTATCAAGATTTTCAAATAAGTAAAGTTCGTTTTCCATACTAACAATTTTTGTTATAGTTACTACCGCAAGTGCTAATGGCACAATTTTTTAATGTACAATCATTGTTTGAAGACTAAGCAATCTAATGCTATATTTTTATTTAAAAAATTATGAGTAATTTATAAATTTATTTAATAACGTGTTAAATTATGCTCACAAAAAAAGGAGAACCTTTCGAAGTATTTTTATCGTGGAAGAAACGAAAATAATAACCATGAGTTTAATTATTCTTGATCATTATGATCTTATTTTAATATAAAATCAAGCAATAGATGTACCTTTTAATCGCAGAAGTAGTGAGGTTCTCTAGAAGTGTAAGAAAAAAATCGGCAATTTCATACTTTAACCCCTGTTATTCTAGACGACCGATACCCACACAAAAGGAGCTCAGTGGTGCAGTGGTTCGCGCGCTCGGCCCGCGATGGTATGCAATGGAGTCACGAGATGGATGATACAAAATTTACTATCTCAAGCTCCTCTGTGCTTCTGAAGGCACGTCAAGCCGTTGGGTCCGGCTGCATTTGTAGTCGTTAAAACCCACCAATCCGCTTTGGGCCCACGTGGTAGGTCAAGTTATGGCCCGTTCTTCTTATCTATCCTTATGGAAGGCCAGTGCCCCAGCAGCCTATAACTATCTTTTTTAACCAAGTTTGCAGGACTTGTCTTAGGAGCATTGCTAAATTAATTATTCTAATGTTTGGATTGGTATCATTTTGTCAAAAAGAATGTCCAAGGGTCAATTGAAAATCAGCGCCGGGTTCTTTTGTCCGGCAAAATGCTGAATTGATTTTTGACTGCAGCCGTGAGACATCCACACCAGACAGTGAAACTGTATACTTATTGGTCTAAGTTAATATTTAATGTGTCTTTTTTCTATTGTAATTTAAGTCGAGGATGTCCAACACTTGTTGGTGGAATGTTACCGGAATCGAATACTGCGAGAAAACTTGGTTGCGAAGCTGAAAATCAACAACCTTGTTATCGGTGTGTTCCTGAGTATTCTATTCAACCCCTGGTCTGAAAAAGCATTGTTGATTTACAGCTTCGCAGCCCAAAGTATTAAAGTAAGATTAGAAATAAGTAATTAGATAAGTAACACATGTATAGTAACGAACGATGGGGCTAGCATGGACAAGGTACAAAAGCCCCTTTAAAAAAATAAAGAGAAAAAAAATTGTCTCATGTTTGTATTTGAATAAACTGTTATTCATTCATTCAGTGATGTTACTGATTACAATGTAACTGCAAGTGTGAAGCCTGTCGTGCTGTTGACTGTACATAATAGTTTGTACAAGTATTGAATACGAAAAATACAGTCTTTGTCCATAGTAATTTTCAAGGGCGATGCATTAGTCAGATCTCGGTTTTAGTGTAATGATTCACTTTGTTTGTTTAATTTCAGTAAACGCGTGGAAGTAGATAAAATGTTCAAGTAGGTACAGTCAAAAGCATGTTAGACTTTACATTTTAACACACTTTTAGTCTTGCAACACTTAAGTCTGTATTATTGATCACTAGCGGCTGCTCGCGGTTTCGCCCGCGTGGTTCCCGTTCCCGTGGGAATATCGGGATATAAAGTATCCTATGTTCATGTCCAGGCTATCTACTACCTGTGTACCGAATTTCATCCAAATTCGTATAGTAGTTTCGGAGCCTATTCAATGCAAACAAACAAACAATCAAATCTTTCCTCTTTATAGTATTAAGTATAGAAGTATAGATTACAGACCGGGGGCTAGTTGTCTAATTTTTAAATCTATTGCAATCCCTTTTAATTCGTAATTTTAAAGATATTAACATACTTCAGGTTGTCACTATTTGACATTTGATAGGGATTGTGATCGGGACGCGTTCTAAAAGATATTAGATGAATGAAATTGAACTGTCTAAGCAAAGTGACACACGAAAATATCTTTAAAATGTATGAAGAAGTGTCAAATGAAGTGTCATTTAAAACATCATCCGTTCCGAAAGGGATTTCGACTACGAGTTACTCAATTCCATAAATCACTATCATAATCACAATACCTTTGAAAGGGATTGTGATAGATTTTGAAATTAGACAATTAGGGGGCTGGTTGCAACAAAATTCATTTTACGAATTCGTAAAAAGCATAAAATAATTTGCTTGTGAAAGATTCCACACATTTTTTAACAACTTTGACAAGCAAATTAACGTTAGCCTTTTTTTTACTATAAGAAACCTTATTATTCAGTTGGGTTTTTCGCCTAATGATCCCATTCCCCGAGGATCCTGTCCCAAAGGATCCCGGTTTTTTTTTATCTTCACGAACTTAATAAATACTAGGTATGTTTCGCTTAAAAGTACAATCATCTCAGCAGAAAAAGTGGTCAACCAATTGGTCAATCTGACATTTATTTTTAATACTATATGTATAAATTAATATAATTACATTCATCGCACTCGGGATCCTCCGGGACAGGATCCTCGTGAATGGAATTCTCAAAGAATAACCCATTCAGTTGATTTCGACATTTAAAAATAAACTTAGAGGTTTTATTGAAAAAATTAACTCAACTGTTTCATAGTTTTTACTTTGGTTATGTTACGTTTTAGGGCGAGTTCAAATCTAAATTCAAACAAACGAAATGTACCTAGTTAATCACATTTAAAAAGTTCGTTTAAAACGTTAATCGGTCGGTTATTTAGTTGTTGAAAATGCCTGTAAAACTTTTTTATTATACTAAACAAATGATACCTAAATTAGTCGTTAGTAGAGTTGTTTTAATTTGCATTGACCGACCCACTATTTGAAAATGCATTCTAAAAGATGACCTAAGAAAGAACTTAGCCAGTCAGTCAGTCCGTGTTGTTCGACCAGTGTGTGTAGACATGTAAAGTGTTCTTTTTTATTTTTTTATATAACAACACAGAAGTAGTGTGTACGAGTCGTCCAGTGAAGGTTAGATTTTATCAGATATTTTTTTATGAGTTTTACAATCTCTGCAAGGTTGAAGCACTACAGAATGCATATTGTGGGCATTTCTGAGAAAAAAAAGCATTGTCTTTTTGTTTATTATTAATAAGTGTGAAGCTGTTAAATGCCTTGGGTACTGTGGAGATCGTATATGTTTCCGCACTACAAGCAGGCTGGTGGTACACAACGGTTGCTGGCTGGTTTAGCTTATATGAAAATTAAGAAAGAAAGGCTCGTCGTTCGCATGGACGTAATATACTAACAGGACTGAGAACTCGCAGCTGAAAAGCGAGCCGAGCGAGATATGGAGTACAGAGGCTCTGTGTCCCTTTTTAAGAGAGTGACCACAATTTTTTTGTTACGTAGGATTTTTTTTTATACACGAACACGGGAAATAATAAATTTATATTTAGTTTTAATTTGGAATAAAGTTAAAGAGATGATAATATGTCTAATAGGATAATTCTACAAAAAAATCGCTACCGTACTTTACTATATTATTGATCTACAAATATTCAAAAGGAGCTACGTGACCGAAGTACGCCGTTTCAACGAATTGGATAAAAAAAAAGATTTTTGCAAACAGAAATAAACAATGCAAAAAATTCTTTCGCAAAGGTCAAGCAACAACCTAACGAAACATTTTCTCTTGAGAATACTATAGATAAATATGAAGGAGACATTTTAGAAATGATAACCAATGAAGCCAAACTGGCTTCATTGGTTATCATTTCTAAAATGTCTCTAAAATGTCAATGGGACGGCGCGCCTCGACCAGTGTAGCGCGCGGGGACGCTACTAGTGGTATTTGGGTGAATTTCCCGAGACCAAAAATTGCGTGGCATCGATGAAATTGGTACCACGAAACATAGTTATAATGTTCTAAATTTTTTTTCTGGTTAGGTGAAATAGTAATCTATGTGTAGCACTATATATTTTATTAATAAGAGTAATAGGTACTCCAAAAAAATAAATTAAACCTCGAAATCTTTCATTGCCGTGTTTGTCCACACGTCACCTTGATGTGTATTATCTCATTGATAAAAATCTTTTGTTCATATTTATATTAAAACCTAGTTATTATTTGATACGTGAATAGTTAAAGTATTGTTACGGAATACATTTATTCAAATATTTAAACAATACAACGAATGGTTAATAAAAATTCATTTGTCCCAAAACTACCTTTCATCGCCGTGTCCTAAACATGTTTAAGAATATTTTTATAGCTAACGATTTGAGTCCCTCCCCCTGTGCGCTAAACGTTGCATATTAGTGCCGTCTAAGTGCTCGACGTGGAAGGACGTACACACGTGCTGCGTTTTCGCGCCATAACTGTAAGTATTCCATTTTTATGTACTGTGGACATTTTTTCTTTCATCGCCGTGGGTAGGTATAACTTACATTTAAATAAGTTTGTCCTCTTGATTAAGCATTCGATAGAACACCATTTATCTTATGTTTATTTGTGAGGTGTTTATTACTTCGAATAATTAATAGATTTTTTCTTATTTTATATTTTTGTCTGGATTTTCATCACCGTGCTCTCATTGCCGTGGTTTCCGTGGCCAAAATTTGCTATGGCAATGAAAAAAAAAACACGGCAGTGAAAAAAAATTCATTGCCGTGCCTTGTAAAACAATTTAGTTTCATTGCCGCGACCAGGTGTTTCATTTCCGTGACTTACGTTTTCATCGCCATGGTATGATTAGGTAAAGAAAACATAGTACACCACAGGACGACAGAACAGGATACAGGAAGTACTACCGAATACTGACAGTACAGGACTCGAATGCACGCCGCATTGGTTTTTAGTTCGTAATATTTAGTAGGAATATTAAAATGCTGAAGAGTTTGATTGTTTGAGCACGCTAATCTCCGGAACTACTAGTTCGAATTGATTTTTTTTGTGCTGGATAGTCCATATATCTCGGAATGTTATAAGATATTTAATATCACGCTACGATTAATAGGAGCAGAGCATTAATGTAAAACGTTGCAAAAATTTGGGAGATTCCGTTGCGGACGGTGTGTAAACGGTTAAAGTTACGTAAGAATCATGTATGACATAAGGACTATATCATCGGCAAAACGAAGGTGTGTCAGATACTGGTCATTTATGTTGATGCCACGTCCTTTCCAGTCCAAGAGCTTAAATATGTCCTCCAACGCAGCTGTGAACAGTTTCGGAGAAATGAAGTCTCCCTGTCTCGCAGCAGTTGGATGGAATTTGTGCTCTGGTTCTGTAATCCACTTTGCACCTCTGGAGAGACTGCAGCACCGCCCAGGTCTCAATCGAATCAAAGGCTTTCTCATAGTCCACGATCGACAAGCAAAGTGGCAGATATATACTCTTCGGTCTTCTGTATAACCTGCCGCAGCGTATGGATGTGGTCTATGGTGCTGAAGCCTTTTCGGAACCCGGCTTGTTCGGGAGGTTGGAAGTCGTCGAGCCTGAGAGCAAGACGATTCGTGATGACTCTCGAAAACAGCTTATAAACATGGCTTAGAAGTGAGATGGGTCTGAAGTTCTTTGACCGGGTCTTGTCACCCTTTTTAAAGAACAAAATCACCTCACTTATATTCCATGCTCTTGGCGTTTTGCCCTCGACGATAACGGAATTGAACAGCTTCTGGAGGACTTTGAGTATCGGCTTACCGCCCGCTCTCAGAAGTTCCGCAGTAATTCCATCATCGCCCGCCGCCTTGTTGTTTTTTAGTTGCTTGAGAGCCATACTTATCTCGTACAAGCTGACGTCCGGGATATCTTCGGTGAAGTGTCGGGTAAGCTTGGCTCTGGGGTCTTTAGGCTTGCTTTCAACAGGCATACCCAGATGTACCCACCCAGATATACTTATTTATTATATGGTTTGAAAGCAGATTGATAACAAATAGTTAATTAGTTTCGCATAATTTATGATAATGTCATATCATTTTATGACAGCGGATGTAATTAGTTCACTAGAAGTGGTCGATGCTAAAAAAAAAAAATTAGGAGGATAGTAAACATTAGGAATCAAATGAATGAAGTCCTACATTCTGTAATAAGAAGCAAGAATTTGTCTTAGTGAGGTCTTGAAAAAGTAAAGATAAGTATAGAGGTCTTGGTGGTAAAAGTAAATAGAATAAGTAAAGATAGACTGTACTGTAGACTCGCAACACTTCTTAGAGACCTCAATACTACAGCCTTTCGTTTCTTATTCTACTCCCATTCTTGCTTTGTAATATCTATCCAAATCATATTCCCATACACAAAATTTGGGAGGAGTTTATGGCACCCGATGGAGAGATACAGTCTGGGTATGCTTTTCCCTCTCGGAGACAGGCGAAATAAATAATATTCTGATTCTAAAATTATTATGTTTTTGGATTTTTTCATTTCCGTGGATAGATTCTTTCATTCCCGTGGTACAGTTCTTTCATTGCCGTGGACTCTCGTTTCATTGCCGTGCGCGAATGTTTCATCGCCGTGGCACGTAAATTTTAATCTTGTATGTCTCGTTAGTTTTATAAGTTATCTGCTAGATATTAAGCAAGAATACATACACTATCAAAAACTTCAATAAAAGCATTTTTTTTTCTTTAAATACTTAAAGATAAAAAAATCCACGGAAATGAAGATTTTAATACACCTGTAGAAATTCACTCATTTATGATAACTCGCGTTTTTTTAAATAACTTTTTATATTTCGGTTATAATCAATAATCACAATATTTTTATGATATCTTATATGACAAGGCGACCGTCTATATCTGACACGACGGGCCTCTTCAAAGAGTAAAGTAATTGTATGGGCCTCTCCTTTCTTGATTTTTATAAAAACAAAAACAGCCTGCAATGACGGTGTAGCGGCCTGCTTGTAGTGCAAAATGTACCTGGTCTACGATCTCCACAGTACCCACTATAAATTAATCGGTTTGATAACAGCTTACAAATAAAACAACAATAGTTAGTTCTTTACATTGATTTTATAATTTTGTGTTACTTGGTTTGCAGTTTGTTTTTTGGGTGACCCTACGTCTTGGCACCTTTGGCACATTTTTCAGGGGCCTGAAAGAAATGTAAACGGGAAATGAAAAAACAGCAAAATCATACTGTAGAAAGTTGTACGCGAAAAAATTCTAAAAATGATTTTGCATTTTTTTTTTAGTTTGATAGAATAATGCTTAAATTAAAAAAAAATGTGAGTCCTAGAGATTTGGAAATAGAAGACGATTTTTAGACTGGTGCAGGTGAAACAAATTGACATTTATAAATCTATTGCGTGCGTCTTTTGGGTTTGCAAACTACACCCAGCCACAGAATAAATTTTCACCACACGTTTGCTTATCCCAGGTAATCAAATCCACATCGGAATAGGTAAAATTACTACCCACTATAGATACTTCCAATAATAGTTTCATGATTCATAACTATAATATTCTGTCTTCTATGTAAGTAAAGTGTCAAACAGTTTAAATATTGACACAATCGTGAAGGTGAACAAATAGTCACAACAATTATACCTTAGCACCAACATAGGTATTTTGTTTCCGTCAACAAAATTAAATTTGTTATAATAAATTTTTATGTAACCGAGGAAGAAAGACCGACTTCAAAAATCAAAAAGTATAGAATAACCCTTTTGGAGTCGGTGCCAGCACTGCTAGCCACGGCAAGTAGTACGTATATAAGTGCAATAAAGAATTTAAAGAACCTTTGGTGGCACCGACTCCAAAAGGGTTATTTTTACCTTTTTTTTTTGAAGTCGGCTTTTATTTTTTTATTTTAAGTATATATATTAACAATATTTCACAGTTTTTAAAGTTACAATAATTCCCGCACTTCAGTTTGTCCCAAACTAGTACTGTAGGCAACTACTAGTTTGAGTCAAACGGATTGTGTCAAACAGCTTGACCGAATAAACGTCAGTTTTTTAAATTTTTCTTGAAAACTACTGGGGGCCTACCATCAACTGTATTACGATTTATTTTAGGCTACTTTCAGGTTGTAAGTGCGGGACGCCGCTAGACGCGCCATATGGCAGCATCCCACTCCCACAACCTACAATGAATTGCATTACAGTTGATGGTAAGGCCCCTGGAGCGATTTCAAAATTTAAAAAAATGGGACCAACTTAGGAACAAACCCGATGTTATAACGTTTGAATCATTTCGATCGTTTCAGGCGTTCTCGAGTAATCGGCGAACATACATAAAAAAATATTTATACGTGACGAATTGATAACCTCCTTCCTTTTTTAAGTCGGTTCAAAAATAAGCCTTTTGGAGTCGGTGCCAGCCAAGGTATTCTACATTGCACTTCTATTACTTTTATTTTCTCTCTTAGCTGGCTTCGACTCCAAAAGGCTTTTTTTTACTTTTTGAAGTCGGTTTTTATTTTTTTTATAAAAGAGTTTTTTATTTCACAATTCTTAAGTTAGAATAAGACCCATACGCAAAACAGGTCACCGACGAACGAGCAGGTGCCTGTGTGAATGGGTGTGAGTGAAGCATTTCCTATGGAGCATCATAAAATCGAATACCGCGCAAAACACAACACACAACCATGTACCTAATATTTTAAATGAGGATTCCTAAAATCAGTGTTTCCTTGTGAATTAATACGAACTTGAACTGTACTAAGTAATGCAGTGGTGTAAATTGGCGTAACAACATTTAATTGGCCGTTAGCTGGCCCTTGCTCTGCTAATTGAGCGAATTAAATACATAAAGGCCTGCACCTACTACCTGCATTGCGAATTAGCGGAGGCTTCCTCGTGAGGCATTTGATTCATCAAATGTCACTCATCATGGCGCTTGACAGGCTGATCGTATTTGATCACGTTTGTTAAGCAACGTTTAGTCCGGCCCGGTGTCGAATGGGTGACCGCAAAGTGGCTTTACAACTGACTGAACGTTTCCGTCTTTCAAGGTTCAAATCACAGGGCCTATAAATAGTTATAGGCGGCCCAATAAACTCTAACCCTGCGCGACGCAGTACACATGCGTCCTTTGGGGCCAATCGCGATATAAAAAATATAGTGTTGCAGATTGGCATTGAACTAAATTTTTTTCTTGCTTTAAAGTTGCAATTATAAATTCTGTAGTTGCACTTTTAAATGTAAAAGTTCAAGCAAAGCTACATTTTTGGATTCATGTTTAGCTTTAAGCGGAATATTTTGAATGAAAAATTCAACTTCAAAAACTCGTAAGAGCAGACCAACTGTCATTTTTTATGGAGATTGGCCCACTGGGGGCCGATTCTCGTTTTAAGGAACTTGTGTCGAATTCGACATTTTTCTATCCATAATTTCATCAATGTAAGTGAAATCTCTACTACTTATTGCCAAATTCCTTTAGTTTCAACGACCTTTGACAGACCTATTATCGAAGATTGTTTTCATTAAATTTTTAATACAGATCTTTGGCTTCAAAAATGTCTAATACTAATTCATCACATTCTTAGCGCGAGAATCGCCCTCCTGAGCGCCATCTGAGCATCCCATTCGACAGCGAGCCGAGCGACGCTCGCAAGCAGCAACGTTCAAATTAGCTTGTGAGGCAGCCGCGTAATACCTATACAAGCCTTAAGAAGAGTCTTAAATAAGAGGAAGTGGCATTGATTGACTGTTAAATGGGCTGAACGTATTTTACTGGTTACAGAACCATTCAATATTATAGAAAAGAAAGAAAGAAAGAAAAATACATTTATTTTAGCATCACACAACGACTACACAAAACAACATTACAAAATTACAATTTACACAAACCATCGTCGCGTGATGCCAAAACTGTGTCCAGCTCAGTGTAAGCAGCAAGCAGAGCTTGCTGCACTGGTATTCTGCTGGACACATAGGTGACATCAAGAACGAGACTAACAGATACAAATTAAAAACATTACAGACAGATCACAAATACAAAACATTTAAACTTATTTCAATATGGGTGTACGTTTAAAAACGTTAGCCCTACATAGCTAACAGATACATTAAAAATATTATAGTGTTTTAAGTTCCGCTTTCGTTTAATAGGTCATGACAAAATAATCGTGGATTTCGTTTTTTTTTTAATTTACAACGAGGAATCACTTATGCTTGATATTATGTGATGATAAGACTGAAGGTGAAATCAGCCAGGCGGACTTGGAACTAGTTTTACCACCAACCAAGCCGAATACAATATACTTATTCAAATACAGGGACCTCTGGATCTGCTCCACTAGATCACAGAGGTAGTGTCGTTGATGTCTTTTTTACAATAAACTTTACCAAGTTCAAAATATAAACAGATATTTATGTTTCTTTATCATGATAGGATGAAAAAAATAATATGTGTGAATATTGGTAACGAAAACGGCAGTATAGCTTAACTATTCAAGATAAACTGAAAATTATAAATATTTAATTTTGCATTTTACGATGCTATTTTTATGTAATAAATATTAAACAAGAAAATATACTAGAAAAAAGCAACTAGTCTCATGTCCCGTCATGCCATCAGGGCGACATGAGACTAGTTGCTTCTTTCTACTATATTTTTTTGTTTAATATTTATCACATCCTGAAAAATTCTGATCCGATTTCAAGAAGTGGACCAACTTGGGAACATAATAAGTTTGGACTCATTCGGGTTAGCCATCTTCGTACATAAAAAAGATATAGGTTCACTATCTCCTTTTTTTAGTTTTTTAATTAGATTTCCTCTGCTCTTAAAATATCAACAACCGATGCATAAACTTATTTAGCCAGTTAATTAGCTGCAGTACATTACATTGTTTATCGCTGTAATGCTGAGAATAAAATCCATTGCTGTTTATCGGTCAGCATGATGTCACCGCAAGGACATCTATGCGGTTGCACACGTGAACGGAGTTCTTTTTTTATAGTTAGTGTTTTTTGTTTTTAATTAGGTAGTTTGATAAACTTGTTTGTTGCGACATTAATTTTTTTACTAGAAAAATATTTTTAACTCCTTCTCTGGGGTCTAGTGGTGCAACCACCGGTATCACACCTAGGGGTCCCAGGTTCGATTCCCAGCGAGGGTACATATTGTATTCGGTTTGGTTGGTGGTAGGACTTGTAGGAAGTCCGCCTGGCTAGCTACCACCATCTTATCTAAGTCTGCCGCCAGCCGCCATAATAACACTGTTTTCAACATTGTTATGTTTCGGCAGTTAGAGATAAGATAGCCAGTTCCTCAGTGATTGAGGTTTCCGGGAGAGGCTCGCTTCCATCTTCAGCCTTATCAATACTTAACATCAGGTATGATGAAGGCTAAGAGTCTCCCCGTCGTTCATTAAAAAAAAATTAAAAGGTTTACACGTGTGAATTGTCCAGACGGAGATGAGAACTGAGGGTTATAAAAGGGTGCTAAAGCAATTTTGCTAAATGAATTCCCTGACGATTCCCCTCGCACCATTCTGATATGCGGGACAGACATCGTGAGATAAGGGACGACACCGAGTCGCGGCGCTCATGCTGCCCTGGCTAGTAAAGACCTAGGAAAGGAACACACTATCTCTCGTCACCCCCGATACCCCCGCCGAGCCAAATAGGATCCGAAAATGTCACTGGATCAGGAGTAGAGAGCGATGCCCGAAGTGTGAGTGACTTAACAAAGGCAATAAATGGTACAATCCAAGTCATGACACATGTCTAAAAAGTTTGAAGTCAAAAAGTATAGAAATGACAACACCATTATATCACGATCACGTTTGACTCACGGTCTGCGCGTGCGCTCCAAACCGACAATTTACCGGCTTTCGTGACCTCAGACCCCTTATCGGCATCGTAACCCGAACTTAATGTTTCAAGGTTGTATTATCAATACAGTTTCGTAAGATACTATTTTTAGTTCGGTTTAGTAATCGAGTAAATGTTTGCGGCGTTCGTGGAAAATAGTTTGTATAAAGTAACATGATTATTAACATCGTGTTTTATAATACTTATGAAATTTCACAGGGAAAAATTATCTCTCAATAGAAATGACTTTTACTATGGAGTCAGCAATGATATAAAAACGTCATCCGCAAAAAACGGCGATTTCATTCTAGATAAAAGTTAAAATATGCTGGTAAATATTAAATAGAAAAATATTGGAAAAAATCAACTCAAAACCAAGTGAATTCTCAGATGGGACTGAAACCCACGACCTTTGGAAATGGGTTCGAGTCCCATCTGAGAATTTACTGGTGGCCGAATTGTTTTTTTTCCAATATATTTCTATTTAAAATTTATCATAAGTATAAAAATAGCATTGAAAAATGCAAAAATAAAGAATCATTAATTATGCTGGTATTTTTTATCTCATAAAAATATAAGTAGACAATATATCACAAGAGGACGTTAATAAAAAATTACCTAAATACTTTGATTTGTAATTGCCTTAGAAAAATCGTCATTTTATTAAGTATAAAATAGTTTTAATAGTAATGATTTTAGCTTGTAACAAAAAGGGAAATTTTTAATTTTGAACAGAACGAATTTGGATGAAAATATTTTATTTTCATCCAAACATACAGATAGACAGCATCATTTTTATCCCGATTTTCCACAAGAAAGGAAAACCACGCAGTTAAAATTGCGAGCTAAGTACATTATAACTAATTATTGTTAAACATCTAATTCAACGCATATGTAAGGACTGTGATGAATAATGAATGCGTGCTATAAACGAAGCGAGTATTTCTGGCAATGACATAATAACGACCTAGGCCCAATGTCGGATCTAGAAGGCTTTGTTTTGTAACAACCTATTTTGATAAAATCACGAAATTAAAAGGTAAGACGATCTTTACAAGAGACTAATGGCGCAATTTTTTTTAACTATTGTCTTCAAGTTAGTCAGACGGTTTCGTCTCGTCTGCGATATTACATAGACAATTTTAGTTAATTTCAGAACTACTCACAACAATAGATAAAATTTTGTCAAAGAGATTTCGTAGACGCCTATTTTATTTATTATCAAATTTTTCTTTCATTCATGCCTCATCTTCTTAAGCAATTTATCGATGCTGAGTATTTCTGAAAACCGCTATAAAGAGCTAGGTACATAAGTGGCCGTGTGGTGGCCGTGGCAAGCCGTGTGGTGACGGCCTATAAGAATACACGTGTCACCACTCCCTTACATGCCTGGGATGTCCTAAGAGTCGATTAAGAGGCTCGACACATTGTTCAACTGTGCGAGAGAAGGAAAACTTGAAACGAACCCTCTACCAACCCGTCTGGCCAGCGTGGTAGCAGTAGGCTAATAGCCTCCTATGAACGCCATAAAAGGCGTGATCTAGGAGAGGCCTATATCCAGCAGTGGACGTCCACAGGCTGATGATGAGGATGATGATGACATAAGTGGGCTCTCAAGTTCAAACTGTACAATTTTGTAAAGTTTTTCATTCGAAGAGTCAATCCTACTAATATTTTAAATGCGAAAGTTTATGAGGATGTATGGATGTAGGTATGTTTGTTTCTCTTTCACACAATAACTACTGAACGGATTTAGATGAAACTAATAAAACTAAACTACAGTAATATAGAACTTAAACACCAGAATAACACATAGGCTAGAATTTGTCTTGATATTCGGTAACGGAAACCACGCGGGGAAAACCGCAAGCTGCCGCTAGTAATGATATATACAGGGTGGAAATTTAAAACGGGTCACGAAATGGCGGGTACTATCTGACCAAGACAATTAGGCGCATGACAACTGAGAAAAAGTAAAAAAATCGAACCAAAATTTCAAGAAGCGTTAATCAATCAGTTAATCACTGTAGCGCTATTTAATCAGATAATAAGAAGCCAAGAAGGTGCCAAAAGTGCAAAATCGCATTTCTGACATGCGCCTAATTGTCTTGGTCGTGTAGTAGTACCTTAGCCGATGTAGCTACATGAAAACGTTCCTAGGAAACCATCCTTAATTTTTTGAGAAATTTAGATCTGTATTCACCGATTTTGAAAAAAATACAGTCAGCAGAAAAATTATGAGTTATCAAAAAAACATGGCTATCGATCCTGTTTGTCATGAGGATCAAAACACTCTATGACACCAACTGAAGTATAAGTGAAAGTCAGAAATCGCGAAAACTATTCTACTAAGGCCCTCCGTGTCGTGTCCCATTTTAAATTTCCAGTATATTATTTTCATGGTACTATAGAATGGCCCCATTGTTTTGCACGCCATTGCCAACGAAGTATCAACCTTAGTTATTGATTAATTTCGTCACGCATCATACGTTCCACTTTATTGATATTAGTTTTATTGGCGGCGGTATTAAAGGATAAACACTAGGTACAGGCAAGAGCACGTCAAGATTTACGTAAGTTGAAACATAGATTTATCATTGGTCTCCGCGTGTTATTATTAAATATAATAAAAATATAAAGTGTATGTGTGCGCTCGCGGGTATGTGTGTTGTGATTGGTTATTTTAACCATCGGAACCTTACATTATCACGAAATAAGGGATTCTGTGTGTGAATAGTCTAGGGTTGTTAACCATTTCCTCGGTACTTCTTTACACTTGCGTCTCGTTAGCTCCAATAAGTCATTGATCTTACAGTAAATGGTAGGACCCAGTAGGTTGTTTGCTACGGGTTTCTAAATTGTAAAAGAATTGGATTTCATTTCTTCCAGAAAAAAAATAATAGTAGAGTTTTTTTTTTCTGTTTTCGTTCTGGCTTCTTCCGTTTTCAACTAGTAAGAGTTCTTATTTCAGTGACGTACCTAACTAACTACCTAAGTACCAAATTAATTTTTGTTTTTTTTATATTTAGTAGGTAGGTAGTTTATTAAAAAAAAAAGGTACCTAGTTTATTGTAGTTTCCATTGCTTCACACCACGAGTGGTGGAGACCACACTATGAAACGTAGATACTTTTGCAATTGTTTGTTTTGGAATGTTCATTATCTCTTGCAAGCTCAGAAGTTAAACTATTCTTAAGTTTAGTGGAAATGGGTGATAGGCCTTTAAACAGAGCTAAGTGTATATATTCCTTGACAGAGCAGCCTTCAGCTGTAGTAAAAGTCAAAACTCGAAATGACATTTGTCTGTGACATTGACATTTGACCCGAATTTGTATCTATGGTTTTCCTCATAGGAAACCAGTTACACATGTACACGTTTGTATATGAATGTCAACAGTACTTCCTGTATATATTATATGTATTAACGATGTCTTTAAACATTACATAAAGACATAATATAATGTGTCTAAGATTATTATGGTAATGATGTCAATATTGACAAAGGTAACATGTGTGTCATCGATGCAACACTTCAGTACTAAGAGCAAGCCAAGAGCAAGAGATTATTAAAATGTCTATGATAAATCGGTTCAGAAATCTCGGCGTTATCGGTGTACATGCATAAAAAATATACATACCAACCGAGTAAGTCTCGGTAGCTCAGTGGTTAGATTGGACCTGATTTCCAAAGGTCGTGGATTCGAGTCCCATCTGAGAATTTACTTGTGGCCGAGTTGATTTTTTCCAATATTTTTCTATTTAAAATTTGTCACCTTCCTCCTTTTTGGAAGTCGGTTAAAAGTGAACAAAATCAACGTTTTGTAGTCCCCTGTTTTCTGCTTCAAACTTAGAAGATACCAATATACCTACGATCATGAAACAAGTAATACACTTGTTTCATGAAAATTAAAGACTAACTTGAGATCTTATAAGGCCTCTTGTACACACACGACTTTTTCCGCAGTGAAAATATACGGCTGATTCACCGTGCGTAGCAACGGTCGTCAGTGTTGTATGGATCACTTGCTTGTGGACAGACGGACATAGCCGCTACGGCACGGTTTATACGCCGCGCCGGCCTCGCCGCGGTAAGAAAATCCGTGTGTGTGCAAGAGGCCTAAGACAGTGTGGCTTATAGCTCCTTCCATTGACTTTGAACCAGAATCGTAGAAGTGCTTTTTGCTACATTCAGTAGTGAAAGATTAAAAACAAAAAAATTAAAACCGATTTCAAAAAACTAAAAACCAAAAAATAAGCCTTTTAGAGTCGGTCTTTGCAGTCCCACTCTTTTGTTTTTCTTTTTATTTACTTATTTAATAGTTCCGATGACCATTTGTGTTCTTCATCATCAGTTCCACTTCATTAAATTGTGCTTTCCGAAAGTATGTACATGAGTTACCAAAGAAAACACCAAAATCGCTATAGGAGTGCCTATAATATTTGAAGAGTTCTCTAGGTTTCTCCAGGATCCCATCATCAGATCCTGAAATGTTGACAATGGGATACGACTACCTGAGAAGAATGCGCTTTCGAGCAAAAAAGAATTACTCAAATCGGTCCAGCCGTCATCGAGTAATCGAATACCTAACATACATGAAAAAAAGAAAGATTCCGACGAATAGAGAACCTCCTCCTTTATTTGAAGTCGGTTAAAACCGATTAAAAACTCAACTACCTATACCTTGCGTACATGGCGTCTCACTTTTACCATTTTTACAGTAGCAATAAAAAAACCTATTCAAGTACACACGGCAGCAGGTTTAGCTTTACAATTTGTCCTTATGTCGATCGAAATAACGGCAGTTTTCGTAGTGCAAGTGTAAAGGCTCACGTTCACGTGCTGTTGACTGTACAAGATAAGGCCTCTTTCTACGGATTAAAACTACATTAATGTTTTAAGTGCTCGGCCAAACGATTTGATCGTTGCCATTGGCGTATTTTTTTCAGTTGTTTTCAACTTCAAACATGATATAAGTACTTAATGAATTTTAAAATTTTGCATTTTTCAATGTTTTTATAATATTAATACAAATATTTTTATACTTAAAGTTAAATTTTATATAGAAAAATATTGGAAAAAATCAACGCGGCCACAAGTGAATTTTCAGATGGGACTTGAACCACTGCTCTAACGGTTAGAGAAGTGGACCGGATTTCCAAAGGTCGTGGGTTCGAGTCCCATCTGAGAATTCACTTGTAGCCGAGTTGATTTTTTCCAATATATTACGAAATGAAAAGTTATAATATTTTGGAGTTAAAAGATCTCAACGTTTTTTTTTATTTTAATTTTACCTAATAAGTAATATTGCAATTTATAGGCAAGGCAATAATTTGACTTTATCAATTTTCCCCCTAAATTACTGGGATCAATTTATTTTGGTCAAGGATAAAACATAAAACAAATACTCTTTATCTGTTGTATTGATTGATATATACCTACATAAATGTAAATTAATTTAATTTATAAAATAAACTTAACATGGATTATTAAACGCGCTATAATACACGAACAAAGATCTAATTGTCCGTAGTTTTTAAGGTTTTTAAAGGTTTTTTGATTTTCCTGACGTTTTGGCACCTTTTCAGCTGCCGTGGTCACAGGATGACTGGCTACTTATAAGTCTACCCTCGAAAAGGAACGGTATACAATGACGTCAAGAGCGCCCGAATTTGAAATTCGAAAACTTGTAAATCCGAAACTACTTGTCATATTTGAATAAAACAAATGCAGTTCAGTTCTTATACGTTTAAGCTATACTGTAAAAAAAATTCAAGCGATTCAATGAACCTGTTATTAATCCCCATTTGATCTTAGTTCGTGAAATACAGCGCGTTTTAAAATCCGTAAAAGTTATTTTATTTCAATGAACAGAGTGCTTAGTGTGTGTTTCCTCACCTTACTCGCTCACGTCGCAGTTTGCGAAAAGAGTTTAATTCTCGACCTTATTCCCATTGCATTAAAGCTATCTGTCAAAATTTTACTCTCGCGTGACGTTTGGACATTTGCAAACTCACTCTAGCCCTCTGTGCGCGCCAAAACTTTAGATGTTTTAAATAACTTAAAATATTTTTCTTTTTTTACAGATATCGTAAACACCATGGTTCTACAGCACGACGAACACACGACAACTCTGTTAACAAAACGAAACCGCGATCGAATACGATAAAACGAAAAGATAACACTATAACAAATAATGTGTTCATAAACAAAACAAACGGTGATAATAACGGTCTAACTAAGTTAAACGTTTTAACTCCATTTTTTAAATTTAAAAGTGACGTTTGCTTTGCGCGGGAAAGAAGTTAAACGTTTAAATTCCATTTTTAAATAACGTTCAAAAGTGACGTTGTGGTAAGGCCACAACGCGGGAAAGAGACAGGAGCTCCGTTCTTAAAATAGTGCGTTCGAAAATAGAAAAAAAATGTTCAGCTCGCGTTCAGTATCCGAGGAGGCAGCGCGCTCGCATGCTGCCCATTGGTGGCGCGCACCATGGAAAACTATGGCCGACCTAGCTGAAGCTGTCGACGACTTCATATGCAGCTTCGACTATATGGACACAGCCATGGACAACCTAGTCATGTTGATATTCGTTTGGATGCTCCTCTCCATAGTGCTTCTCGGCATCGCTAAATGGGCGTACGGGAAGTACGTTAAAAAGACCACAGAGGTCGAAACAAAGACTGTTAAAACGAACGATGAACCGAAAAAGTCAACAGCGAACGAAATCATTAACAGTGCGGACACAGTGCTCGCCACCAGTGCTAAAGTTAAGGCCAATTCTTTTACGTCCTTCAAGCCTAAGCCTAGTGGATTTGTGCCTGCTACTCCACCTAATAAGAAGCGTCTAGGCCGAATGTCACCTGGCCCAGACCAGTTAAGTTTAAAAAAACACCAAAGTATCATAGTGCCTACCTGCACCGGACCCGACCAGCCGAGTGTGCAATGGGTTAACGAACTATTGACGTGGTTATATAATGATCTTGTGATTGTGAATGAACTAGTGCAGCAATGGATTGTGTCCATGAACGAGTTTTCCAAGAAGTCCGTGGAGGAGGTGAGCATTTCAAAAATACTTTTATTTTTTACTTTTTTAGCGTGTTCGATAGTCTTTTAAGTTTTAAATGTGCTGGCGTTTCCGGCGAATACCAACAAAACATGCAGCCAAGCGATTCTAAACTGTATTTCCTAGCTGCCAAACATCAATCTTGAACGTTGGCAGTCAATCAAATTCACTTCTATATTGATTTTCAAATTAATAGGTCAGTGCAAATAAAAAAATCTGGTTCAAGAACGTAGTCAATCTGGATAATGGGGAACGGTCGGAAGCATAAACTAGATAAGTTATTAATATGAAGATATAATCCATTTCGGAGCTAGTTTGGTGGAATAATAAACTCGTGCTGTTTAGACTCTGGGGGCCAACTCTGGTTTATCCGAGCAACCGAAAATCGATACTTCATGTATATACGTAATTTGGCATTTGAAGTCAAACAGACCATTCGGTTTAGTTTTGGTACGTTAGTTCTATTAATATTCTGTAGTTTTGCTATAAGATTATAGGTAGATATGACATAGGTTGGTTGATTCTCATTCAAACATACCTATGTAAAACCACACACACAATCGCACATCTGCACTATTGTTTATACATTTTTATGTATATGACATCCAGGTGTCAATAAACTAAAAGCGGTCTAGTTGAAAACCAGCGTCAGTGTAATACTGACACAATGCTGAACTACGTCCCTTTTAGTGCAGCCGTGGGACAATTTATTCAATACTGTAATTAAAATTAAGTTTTTTTTTTTTTGTTAAGTATCTTTTTTATTGTATTATGTTAATATCACTTGTATGTCCTTCGCCTGTACTAAATAAATGTTGTGATTATGATTATGATTATGAAATGTTACTAATTAAGAATGAGGTGTTTTGCTAATTTCAAAAGTATTCAAGTATTTCCGAGAGATAGAGATACTTGCTGATCCAATTTTTCCTGAAATCTCAAAACATTGCAATCAGCCTTCATATTACAAATTATTTACTGTCTGGTCCTTTAGTAAATTTATATTCAGTTAACTTGTATAAAACTGTTTTACTTGAGAATTTAAATGCTAACACTTGTGTATACTATTAAAAGTTCATGAACTCCACAAGAATTACTTGTATACCTATTACTTTATTTTGAAAGGAAAATTCATAAAATGGAGATTTACAACCTAATGAATTTTGTTTAAAAAAAACGGAAAACGAGGAATCTAGTTAGTTATACTTAATTATAAAGAGGTTTTGTAGGAGTAATTTCTGGAACTACTGAACCAATTTTAAAAATATTTTCGTCACTGAAATAAAACAACTTTTACGGATATCAAACGCGCTATATTTCCACGAACTAAGTTGTAATTGTCCATATTTTTAGGTTTTTTAGGGGTTTTTTGATTTTCCCGACGTTTCAGCACCTTTACAGCTGCCGTGGTCACGGGATGACTGACCGATGTCCGATGACCGTTTGATATCCGTAAAAGTTGTTTTATTTCAATGAACAGTGCGCGCCAAAACATAAGATGTACGTATATTTTCGTCACATAAACTATATCATTTCTGAGAAAGTAACATAGGCTAACACACATCAAAAGTGTCTTATTGAAAATTTAAGGATTATTACCATTGACTTATATATTACTTTTGAAATCATTGATTATTACCTATTTTAACTTTTTTGTATTGGTAACGATTCTGTTTTGAAAAGATGATGTCCAGAAATGTATGAAGTTTGGGCCACGTCTGTGTACAGTTTACCAAAAGATAGATAAAAATACGAAAAACTGATTCTTATTATTATATTTCTTTAAAATTTGTTTCGCTATGTTTTTTGGAAGAACAATAAATATAATGCAAAAGCACTTCAAAAATACATCATGGCGGAAGATGCCATTTTGTCACTGTCACTCTATAGAATTAAAAAGACGAACGAGTAGAACTCAATAATTTCAAATTATATTATATTACCTACCACTTGTACTTTGTACATAGATGTACTCTCTGACGTCACCTAGCAGAGTCTGTAAAAACAATCCACTGAGCCAAAAACTGGACATTGGCGAAATCCAAAAGGGCATCTCCACTACATAAAAAGAAGAAGAAACAGTAACACTGACAGTTATTTTTTACGTGTAGTTGTCATATTTGACGCCATATTCCAAGTAAAAAGTATTGATTTGTTTTTATTAATAATCACATAACCGTGCATTCAATAAAATTCATTGTATTTTTCTCAGAATCAGTAAATTTTTCTCCATCTTTGAGGGTGGTGTATATAGATGTATTGCCCATATTGGGACATGTTTTTTCACTACTTCAATATATAAAAATATTCATTGATATGTTTTTATAGTCCAAAAGTACTTGATCCCAAGACACTTTTCATATGTATATTTTAGATTAGTACATAAATATTGTTGACGCTCAGTAAATCAGGCAAGGGTCAGCTAGTGTTAATAATTTGACTTCCATCATAACTATAGAGTTAATTCAAAACGAAACGAAAGCCAATTCGTCGGTTCAGCGGTTAGTGACCTGAGAAGACCAAGGTTGTGAACTCTGATCCCTCCAAGGGCTAGTATAAGCTTTGATTGTTATGAAATTGTAATGTATAAACTACAAGCAAACACAGCTTGGACGAACTTTGTGGCGTGATAACAATAGTAAGAATAATTATTTTGTGGAACAATTACAAAGCTTACGTTATGGTGCTTCCAAGTGGGCCATATTTCCGTGCAATTTCTGGACAGTAACTATTGATGTCTCATGCTGACTCTATATAAGAGCAAGATGCATTCAATTCAATTCAATTCATTTTATTTTGCTTGTTGTTGATGTTGCCAACCACACATTTTACGCAAAAATATGGCCCGTTTAGGAGCACTATTAGAAAAAATTACACCGTTAACAAGCGGCCATTTTTTTATAATCGACGGGGAGTTTCTTAGCTATACCTGATGTTAAGTATTGATAAGGCTGAATATGGAAGCGAGCCTCTCCCGGAATCCTAAACTACTGAGGAACTGGTTATCTCTTACTGCTGGAACACAACAATGGTCAAAACATTGTTGTGTTCCAGCAGTTTGAGTTAGATAAGTTGGTGGTAGCTAGCCATACGGACTTACAATAAGTCCTACCACCACCTAAACCGAATACAATATACCCTCACTGGGAATCGATCTCGGGACCCCTGGATTTAATACCGGTGTTACCACTAGACATCAGAGGCGGTTAAAGTTTTCAAAACCACTATCAAGTTCAATTATATTTTCCTCTCAATAACATTCCTACGGGTATCGAACTCGCGTGGGTTTCATACAAACCTATATAATAATAATTAATGGCTATGCATTAATGTTGAAGCTAATATTGATCCACTTGAGTCGTGAATAATGATTTTGCGAATCATCGCTTTATATTCAATCAATCATTGTCATACACATTACATTGGTAGCTAATAATAAAATTCAATGGCTCCTATTTTTGGGCATTCGACAATGGAGATTGACGATCGATAGATGTACTATATCTAGTTAATGTACAGTCAGCAGCACGTCAGGCTATACACACTGGCACTACGAAAACTTCCACAATATTAATTTTTAATAGAAACAGGACAGGTTGGCCTGTCCTATCTGCGAATAACTTGCGAATACTGCGAATAACTTGCGAATACTGCGAATAATTTGCGAAATAGGGAACCACGCGGGTGAAACCGCGGGCAACCGCTAGTTTATCTTAAGTATAAAAATAGCATTAAAATTGCAAAAAACCTTAAAAATCACAAATTACACTATTAAGCTGCTCCATCGTCATCAGTCATTTATAATGTCCCCACTGCTGGGGCACTGGCCTTCCTTATGGATGGATAAGGAGAACGGGTCTGGGGTCCATGACCCACCACGCGGGCCCAATGCGGTTTGGAGAGTTTTACCGACTACAAATGCAGCCGGGACCAACGACCTAACGTGCCTTCCGAAGCACAGAGGAGCTCGAGATAGTAAATATATGGTCACCCATCCCGTGACCGACCATTGAGAAAGTTGCTTAACCTCAACAAGTCACTGCGCCACGGGCTCATGTAGGGAATTGTTAGAAACTGTTTCCAACACTTGTTGGTGACAAAAGTTGCCAACAATTTCAGTGAATGTTAGTATCCACCGAATAAAAGTGTACCTTTATGTAGCCTACATGTGTTAGGGCCTGTTTCACAATCTAAAAGTAAGTTTTGAGTAGCTTAGTTGGCAGATGATTTGACATATTGTTCATATCATATCTGCCAAAATATCTGGCAAGTAAGCTACTCAGAACTTACTTTTAGATTGTGAAACAGGCCCTTAGTGAAATAAGATACCAAAATGGTAGATGTATGGTACTTTACACGCGACGCAGAGATTTGTGGAACAATCTTCGTTGGTCACTATTCCAGAGAAAATATTGCAAACATTTCTGTAAGTATACCTACAGTTTGCAAAAAAATTATATGTTCACTTTTTATTCATACGAGGAGCGTACATTAGTATGAAGCTTAATATTTAATCGATTGATGGCGCTGGATTTTTCTAAAGCTATGTCACAGATTAGTAAATAGTTATTTCTTTCTATGTTTTTATTACTAACTAAGAGTTAGTTTTTGCTAAAACTTTGTTAGACTTATGATAAATTTTAAATAGAAAAATATTGGAAAAATTAACTCGACAAGTGAATTTTCAGATGGGACTCGAATCCACGACCATTGGAAATCCGGTCCAATGCTCTAACCACTGAGCTACCGAGACTTACTTTTGTTAGACTATCAAAAACGAACCACATAACAGTCCAAGTTGAAACTTGTTCAATAAAACAGAGAGAGAGAAAATAGAGTCAAATGTGAAAATTAGAGTGAAAAATTGAGTAATAATGTCAAAAAGTTATAGTGAAAAACTTTTCATGAAAAACTATTCATAAGTCAGCCAAGGCACTTCTATTAACTATATTTTTATTTATCTTGCCTTGGCTGGCACCGAAAAGTTTTATTTTTTACTTTATGAAGTCGCTTTTATTGTTTTTTATAAAAAGTTTTTTATTTCACAATTTTTAGTTACATTATGTGCCGTTACTTACATTAAAAATCAGCCCATACACAACAATGATGTCTTCTAGGTTATCAACTAGGTACTTACTAAAACTAAACCAATTTTATTTTTAAGGATTAGGAAAAAGCTACCAGCCAGATCTTCGTAAAAATTATATGGGACCACACTTGAACCAAAGAGTACCTATCTCTTGAATTAAAAAAAAAAAAAAAAAAAAAAAAAATCAGATAAAAAAATAATTATTGAAATCGGTTGACAAACTGGCGACGTTATATTAAAACATACATAAAAAAATAATGCATTCGACTTGAGAACCTCCTCCTTTTTTTGAAGTCGGTAAAACATTTGACTTACTCGTAAAATTTTCCTTTTCGACCTCGTGTGTTTATAACCACAAACAACGAAGAGGTTGTTATCTTAACTTTCCTAATTTACCTGTTATCAAAACTCTTTTATCTTGCATGTTGCACGTGGTCACATCTCGTGCGTGCCGCATTGCATGAATTCTTACGATTACTTACAACAGGGGTCTTCAACCTTTTTGAAATTAAGGGCCATTGTATACCTTGATTTTGGTTCGGCGGGCCTCAACCCAACCAAAAGAGTTCGATATAAGTGAATAAGACAATAATAATAAAGCCTTAATAACAAAAATAATATTCAGTTTTTTTTTTTCAATAAACATTATTACATATTTTTAAATTAAATCTCTTTATTCTAAGTGCCTTTTGGCATAAGCGTCCTCCAACTCTTTCCACTGTTCTCTATGTTCTGTAACTCTGGTCGAGAAAGGTCCTGGATTTCAGCCACCCATCTTCTCCGTTGGCGCATTCTCTTTTTTGCCATTCCGAGGTTACCAGAACGTTACCTTTTTGCTCCACTTGTCCAGGCCACATCTTAACAAATGCCTAATCCTTCTCCATTTTTGTTGGCACACCAATCAGCTTTGTTTTGGACCTTATATCGCTGCTTCGAACTCTCTCCTTAAGATTTCTCCCCCGTCTTTAAGAATAAGACAATAATTAAAGTTATTTATAAGCACTTGGTGGCACACTCGGTGCGCGCTCGGCGTGAGTCGGTCACAGGACGGATTACCAAAAATTTACTAAGTATCTTGAGCTCCAGCGATCTATTTGCCGGGCCGCCGCCAAAGATGCCACCACGGGCCGCATGCGACTCGCGGGCCGCGGGTTGAAGCCCTATGACCTAAAATCGCACGCACTGTCGGATCAGTGATAACCCACTTGGCAACGGGTTCGTTCGCTCCCGACGGAATCTTCGACGAGTTTCAAACTCATATTAAGGTAGGAAGAGATTGTGGCGACTCATTATCTTTCGCTATGGTCGGTCTCGCGATGGGTGACCAAACATTTTTGCCTCGAGTTCTTTCGTTCTTACTTCTTTAATATTGAGGCCATTTAGCGTGAAATCTACACTACTGATACTATAACGAGGTTTGCAAGTTTGCTTGTAGGAACTATCACTGTAACTACGAGGGGCGATCGAAAAGTTTCCGGTTTTGCGGGGATGGTGGAGTTAGATTCATTTAACCATGTAGCTACTAATTAAGTATCTTATTATTAGTACATTTTCCAAATTTTAACCTAATTCGGTAGTTAAATTTTGTGTTGTCAATGTGCAAGCAAGCAATCGAAAAGAAATCCACAAGTATGGAGAAAATTGAATATCGGGTCATCATTAAACGCCTTCCTAGACAAGGAAAATCCAGTCAGACTATTTTTTAAAAACTGTCACTGGAATCTCCCCTGGTATAATCATGGCATTTAAGCGGCATTGCCTTTTCAAACAAGGCAGATACTCAATTAAAGACTACGCACGTTTTGGGTGATTATTGAGGCCAAAATCAAATGCTCTCGTCAGTCTTTGGAGCTCTGTAGCGAGAACAGGAAAGAAGTTAAGGCCCGGTATTTCACTGAGGATGAAACCTGGGTTTACGACTTTGAAACAGAGTCAAAGCAGGAGTCATACGGAGAAGAAGTACCGAGTCTCATAATCGTTCAAAAAGATCGAGGCGACTGCCTTTTGGGATACAGAAGGTATTCTAGTCATTGACTACAAAGAACACGGTATATTAGGTCAATTAAAGGAGGCCATCAAAGATAGAAGAAAAGGAAAATTGACCAAAAGCGTGCTGATTTTCCATGACTTTGATTTGTGCACACAAGTCATGTCGCGACCTCGCGACTGCTGCTATTCTTTGATGCGGCTCCGAACAACTTCATCATCCTCCCTATATTCCAGATCTGCCGCCCAGTGACCATTATTATTTTTTTAAAGAAGAATCAGGTACCTTATAAAAAAAAATACGTCAAAGAAGTGGTCCAGTAGGTAATTTTGACGAGAAGGACTAATATTTTATTGACGATTTTGATAAATTATTTGAGCGATCTCAGGTTACAAAAGAATATATTCAAGAATATTTACATATTTAATTTCTAAGAGGGGGACTCTTTACCGTAAACTTTTCGATCGCCCCTCGTACTATGGCTGCACACGACTCGGTGGAACGCAGAGCCAGAAAACTCACTGGGGATGATAGTCTGGTAAATAAAATGCTTCCACAATCTTCCTCATCGACGAAGAGTTGCTTCATTGTCGGTATTCTACCGATTGTACTTTGGAGAGTGTGCTATTGAGCTGCATGAGATCATTTCACCAACTCCACTTTACCACCGGGAATCCAGACATACCTACTGCTAACCTAACCTAATCGCTTTTCCTCATCTTTTTTTTTATGTGAGACACGGGTCAGCTACTTGTTCACAAAATTGGCTACCTATACCTACATATTTTGAACTACGTACGATTAGAATTAATTAAATCTATAATTAGTTAATCTATGCTATTTTTCCTGTACCCATAGTAGACAAAGTCAAAGATTTTTATTCAAATAGACTTATAGATAAGTACTTTCGAATAGTCCAACATTTTTCCCTACCAGCCATTCAGGACATCTTTTAACTGATAAGAAACTTATCAGCTTTAACAGAAACAACAACATTTACAATGGAACATGTTGTTGCCAAACACAAATTTACAATTTTGAAATATATTTAATATAAAAGGAAAATATCAATGGTTAATGTTAAGTAATTTTTTTTAACTAACATGAAGGCTATTTATCAGCTTAAAAACGGTTAACTAGTTTTATGAAGGTTACGGTAAAGTTAGTCAATTATTATTGACAGTGGTGAAGCGGAAGTATATTGCACGAAAGATTATAAGCATAGCCTATGTTACTCACTGTCGTTTTAACTAATTATATACCTTTTTATATACCGTTTTAACTAATTAAATAAAAATCAAGTCGATTGGTTGCTTAGTTAGAGCGTGGGACAAACAAACACACTTTTGCATTTATAATATTATGTATATACAAGGATTGACCGAGCTGTGATCTGATAATGGCCATCAAGGGAGTTAATGGAGGAGATCCAGATTGCTATACACTCCTGCCTACCATATATATAATATAGTTAGGATTAGAACTAGTTATGATCATTTTGCCGTGTGTTGACGGCCTAAGAATACATGTGACACCACTCCCTTACATGCCTGGGATGTCGTAAAAGTCGACTAAGTGCGAGAGAAGGAAAACTTGAAACAAACCCTCTACCAACCCGTCTGGCCAGCGTGGTAGCAGTAGGCTAATAGTCAACAAAATGTTTTGTTCGTGTTTCGTTAGTTTTTAACCGACTTCAAAAAAGGAGGAGGCTCTCAATTCGGTTGGTATATTTTTTTTATTTTTTTTATGTAGTACACCGATTACGCCGAGATTTTTGAACCGATTTCCGTGATTATTTTTTTGTTCGATGCAGAATAGTTGCCAATTGGTCCCATAAAAATTTGGTTTAGTTTGACCCAGTACTTTTTATGTGTTGGGCATTTTTATATATTTCATTTCATATTTGTTACTTGGATGACATGATATTATCTACCTTTAAAAACTGTAAAATAAAAACTTTTTATAAAAAAAATTAAAACCGACTTCAAAACACTAAAAAGCAAAAAATTAACCTTTTGGAGTCGGTGCAAGCCAAGACAAGAAAAATAAAATAGTAGGACCGCAAAGTAGAATGCTTTGGCTTTTTTTTATAAAAAGTTTTTTAGAGATGAGATAGACAGTTCCACAGTGGTTGAGGATTCCGGCGGGGTTATTACCAAAAAAATTACAATAATCGCGCAGTGATCGCGTGATCGACGCGGAACGTCAAAAATTGTTATTACGTAGGTTTATAAGTGATCTCTGGCTAATCACTCGCTGATGCTTTGTATAGCGGCGTCGCACTCTCTCGCGCTCCTACACAGAGTGCGACAGTGAGACGCCGCGCATTACTATGACTCAAGACAACAGCGCCAAAAACAATTTGGTAGCGATAACAGGAACTAAATGAATGCGGCGCGTTATAGTTCATCGATTGTTCGGTATAAACGCGCACTGTTATAACAGTGCGGTTGCTATGGTGATACGTGACGAAAACCAATTATCGCGCAATTTCTGCTATCGCATTGCTGTTGCAAATATAAGTGAACGGGAGTTCCAAAACTGCTCCACAAAGGGCTAGTTTCACCACCGACAGATAACATTTGGATAGCTTATTGACATATTTTTCTTATTACAACTGTCAAATTACCTGCTAGGTAAACAATCCAGTCTATCCAGAACTTATCTGTCGGTACTGAACCCTATATCTATTTGGAATGATACAGATTCCACTGCGAACTTAAAGGCAGGCTCTATCAGTGGGACGGTTTTCTGGAGCAAAGTGGAATGACCCGTGCAACGGCTTGTGTTTTTTTTTATGTACGACGGGGAGACTCTTAGCCTTCATCATACCTGATGTTAAGTATTGATAAGGCTGAAGATGGAAGCGAGCCTCTGTCGGAATCCTCAATCACTGAGGAGCAGGCGATCTTATCTCTAACTGCCGGAACACAACAATGCTGAAAACATTGTTGCTATGGCGTCAGACTTAGATAAGATGGTGGTAACTAGCCAGACGGACTTACAATAAGTCCTACCACTAACCAAACCGAATACATATTGTATTCGGTTTGGTGGTACCCCCGCTGGGAAACGAACACGGGACCCCTGAGTCTGATACCGGTGGTTGTACCACTAGACCACAGAGGCGGTTCAAAAGCTTTATACTCATAAATAGATTTATCGATAAACTTACAGTTGTGTCGAATGCCAACAGACCTTCAACCGACAGCGATAAATCAAACGAAGTCGGTAGAAGATGATTGAATTACTGTTTATGTTAATTATATATAATCACACTAATTATCTAGCCCACGTTAAGTATCATTAAGAACTTGTGTTATAGATACTAGATAACGGATAAACATACTCCCGGACCTGTTTTTGACGACCTGTCTGGCGCAGATACTAAGCACGCCTTCTGCGCCAGAGGTCCCGGGGTCGATCCCCGGACAAGACAAATATTTGTGTGCATGAACATGTCTATTTGTCTTGGTCTGGGTGTTTATATGTACTTATATTATGTATGTAGTTACAAAAAAAAAGTATAGAAGTATGTTTATCCGTTATCTAGTATCCATAGCACAAGTTCTTCATGAAACTTAACGTGGGCTAGATAATTGGTGTGATTGTATGGAGATATTTATTTATACAAACACTATGAAAAAAAACAAAGTAAATGATGTTTCCTTCGATTGGACTGTAAATGCATAGGTTTTAGTTGCGAAATGATACCTTTGAAACACTGGAAGACGCGGACAAGCAAATCGGTAGGTGAGATTGGAAAGGCCTTACTTGGACAAGTTTACGTGCGGCTGGTGGTCTTCTGGATGTTCACATGAGCGAGGCTTCCGGGTGCTTGATAAAACAGTTTAGGCAAAGTATTTGAAACTGACTGGCTGAATAAAATATTGAGAACGCATCTGTAGTAATGCGTTCGTTTCTTCTTCGTTCTTCGCTCGTTCGTTTGTTAGAGAGAGAGGGGCTATGGGAAGGAAAAGGACACGATATGCTTGTTCTAACAATTACGATTACCAGAAAGAACAAGAAAGAAGAAAGAAAGAAATAGATTTATTCCAACACAGACTTGAGACACAGTTATAATAACCTAATAAATAAATAAATAAATAAATTTATTTCCCAAAAAACAATTAATACAAGGCATATTACATCTACCTAGCCTCCACACTAGGCTGGGCCTGTCCTGTGGAGGTGGAAGCGTTTACCATTACATTTTATTTGGCACTATTTGTTTACAAACAATAACAGGTCTGAAATTGACAATTTCTATAGCAGTAAAGAGGCGCTATGCATAAGAACAACAAACAAAAACCAAATAGTATATTACTCGTTGTCCCGATGCATTGTGTTGTGGCAGTCTGGTGAGGGAGGTGTCCGTGTGCATAGAGGATAACAATCTATTGGACTACTTTAAGTAAATTTTCCGTTTCGTCATAGGTGGACCTTAGGAGCATTTTGGGTAGAATGGCTTTATTTCCCGGACGGACTTTGATTTAAGATTGAGGCGGTTGACTATCTGGTTATATAGGTATGTGAGGGAAAAGATGTGGTCTGAAACGGTGCGCGAACCTACTCGATATATTGACAGGTTTATAATTTTACCCATTTATAGACTCGGGGATAGCGTATATTCTTTCTGTCTGCTCTTCGATCAATGAACCTTTTTGGTTTTTTAACGTAACATAATTAAGGTAACTAGGTAATCATGATTAACATGACAGGACTATACGCCAGAATAGTCAAGTCGTATTTTTTTTACGTTTGTCACACATATTTTGTAGCTTGCATAATTATGTTATCATCCAACCCAAAACTAGCCTTTACTAAATTGGCTCAACATCAAAAACCGAAGTTAAACCTTGTTCCACGACCATTATAATTACCATGTCTAATTACAATAGCTAGCATAACAGCATACTGCGTCACGGTCGACTAAATATAGGTTATGATTATGTACTTACCGCGTTTTGTACGTCGACGTCGTCATCGTCATCTTCATCAGCCATTTTTAATATCCCCACTGTTGAGGCACTGGCCTTCTTTCCTTATGGATGGATAATGAGAACGGGCCATGGCCCACCACGCAGGACAATGCAGATTGGTGGGTCTTAACGACTGCAAATGCAGCCGGGACATTTAACGTACCTTCCGAATCACGGAGGAGCTCAAGATATAATTTTTTGGTCACCCATCCCGTGACCAACCATGGCAAAAGTCGCTTAATCTCAACAATCGCAGGCCGAGCGCGCGAACCACTGCGCCACGGGCTCCTCGATTTGTACAACTAACCAATATGAACATGATCATCACCTTAGCAACGAACCTTTCAGCAGTTTCCGAATATGCCCTGTCGGTTGATAAGCATTTAAGCTTTTACTATCTGCACTGGAAGATTAGCAGCTGGCATATTCTGTATTTCGTTCTTTTCCAGTCCAGCCCCTTAGCATGACTATTAAAACGCCATATGATGTAGGGGTTTATCGCGTTTACCTGTCGGAAGACATTGGATTTGACCCTTGAGTATCGACAAAACGCTATATTAGTGTCATGGCAACACATGCTGAGGCATGCATGCTGCTTAATGACAAAAATGGTCATAATGTTAATTATTATTTTTCTATGTTCTGTTGTTTATTGTATGTTTTCTTGTTGTAATATCAGTGTTGTATAAAATGTACCTATGTTTTTTTAAGATAAAAAAAAAATCTCTCTCTCTCTTTCTTATATCACGCGATAATGTTGTATTTTGGTGATCATGATACGGGGGCAGTATGAAGATTCTACGTACGCTATCGTTAATAAAAATGACACATTTATGTCCCGGCTACACGCAACGTGTTACTTGAAAGCATGTCTGCACAAACCGGTTTGCCCAGGCACAATGGAGTGTGTAGACGGGACAATCCGCTACGTCTTACCTGCGCAAACCGGTTTGTGCTGGCTTGCTCTCAGTAAGACGTTGCGTGTAGCCGGGACATTAGGATGATTTTCATTATAGCAAAATAACCTAGTTTCTATTTCTAAAATTCACAAAATATGTTTTAATTACATTAGCAGCGTGCCGCGTTACGGTTGACGAATATTCAGTTTATGACTACGGTTTATACGACAAATTTCTAAGAAACCGGTAATAAGGTTTAGCGTTTCAATGAAATGTTGCACATTTAACTTGGGTACAGTGGTAAGCATTATTAATGTGAGAGTTGCGTAAAATCAAGCACCGGTATTTCAAATTCAAGTCAAATAAAAATTAAACCCGTTTTGCCGAGGAAACACTACTAAAAAGTGTCTTTTGTTCATAACATCCCAGTGGTTTTCACCTAATCAAAAAATAAAAATAAAATATTCAATTGTTGTTTTATTATTTTTTATCATAAAATACTTTTTACTTACTTTTTTACTTTTAAATACATAAACAATTAAGCATTTTCCACAGAAGTATGTAGATATGACACTTTTGCAGCTCAATTTTTAGCTTGACCCAATAACGTCGGTAGCTAATTGAGCTTTAAATTTTAGAATAGGTCGACGTAGTAATCTTTGCATATAATAAAACTAGCTTTTGCCTGTGACTTGGACTATTTAAAAAAGCTGTAAGGAATATTTGTCCAGGATAAAAACTATCTAGCCATGTTTTAATTCAGATCCGCTGAAATTTCGAAATGTCCAAAACTTCACATGAATAAATAATTTATTCCAAAATTATAACCTAAAACTATCAGCAAACTTTTCACCTCTGAGTTTCTTGGCCCTCACTCCGTGAGCACTACTATTGTTTAGACTCTTTATTATTTATATTCTAAAAGTTAATTGTTAGTTGTAGTTTCATATTATTATTTGGTTTAGCTTCATATTTTTATTTTTTCTACTGTTGTAATTAATTTGCTTTATTGATATATGTACCTGTTATTAGCTTTGTAGTTTTAAAAGTTGTATCCAAAACTTGCATTATTGCTGTTGGTATTCTGAATAAAAAATAAATAAAAATTATAAAGAGGTTTTAAAACCATTTGCAATCCGTCAAACAAAATGTTTTGTTGCAAAATTGTTTAGATTATTCAAACAGTTAAAAATGACATTGTACAAAAGTAATAAAAAAAAAGATCTTACATAGAGGTGCTACAGTACTGTAAATTATTCGGGTCCAAGTTCAGTGTTTCGGGATTTAATAATAATAACGATAATACAAATATTTCGGTCAAAATGAGATCCATACAGAGACAAAAAACAAATTATCTTAGTAACTCACACGTACATTTTTTTACAAGTTGCCTGATTATCGAGAAGAAAAGAAAGAATTTGAGACAAACACGATAATTATACATAAAAATAACACAAAAAAAAGGCACAGGTTTGTCCCAAAACGGTACCGACTCAGCTAAATGCTTAGCTTTTAGGCCAGCGCTGGTCTTCCGTCGGTACCGTTTTGGTGGCATGGTTATCGGGCAATCGTTTTTTTGGGCTATTACATTTAGGATACTTTAGGTATCCCTAGGAGTTTTATTTCACTTAAGAACTTCTGTAACATTAACTGTCACTTCTACTCTTTTAGTACTTTAGCTAAAACCCTAGCTTTATTAAAAAAAAAGTCATGGCAACGGGATTATAACAAAACTGTTTTGGCAAACTCGCAAATCGTGACTAGCGTAACAAGTTTGAAAGTACTCCATAAATTATGTTTTTGCTCTGTGATTTATATGTTTTGGCAAGGACGATCGTGAGGACGACCGTTCGTGTAACTTAATAACCATTTCCATGATAATTATTTTACTGGTGTCATTAAAGTGAACCCAGGATTTCTTTTATCAAATAAAAAATACAATATTGTTGAAACTTCGATCATAGGGAGCACAGAATATCGACTGCATCTTTAACGAAAGAATTTAGTTCTTTCGTTAAAGATGCAGTCGATATTCTGTTAGTAATGATTTTAGTTTCGTCTGAGTAATATAAACTGATGACCTCCCGGAATCCTCAAACACTGTGGAACTGGCTATCTTATCTCTAACTGCCGGAACACAACAATGCTGAAATCATTGTTGTTATGGCGTCCGACTTATAGAAGATGGTGGTAGCTAGCCAGGCGCACTTACAAAAAGTCCTACCACCAACCAAACCGAATACAATATGTATGGGATCTGATACCGGTGGTTGTTACCACTAGACCACAGCGGCGGTTATCACCCTTTACACTTTCACCATCACTTTGACATCAGGCATTTTGGAAGCTAAATGCTTCCCCAATTCAGATAAAAAATACAATGCAATGTAATTAACTAATTAAACATGATTTTTCGATTTCGCCATAAAGGTATTCGTGTAGGTACGCGTGAATTTAATTTGAATCCCTGCCCGGAAACTCTTCCTAAACTAAGAAAAATTCGGGGAAATCCCGACATTTGCTAGACGAAGATCGCAAATCATCGCTTAGCTTCTCACCACGTAGGTAGTACGTGGTGCTATTTTTGACTACTATTCAACCGCCTCTGTGGTCTAATGGTACAACCACCGGTATCAGACCCAGGGGTCCCGGGTTCGATTCCCAGCAGGGGTACATATTGTATTCGGTTTGGTTGGTGGTAGGACTTGTTGTAAGTCTGCCTTTCTAGCTACCACCATCTTATCTAAGCCTGACGCCATAACAACAATGTTTCCAGCAGTTCGAGATAAGATAGCCAGTTCCTGTGGCTGAGGATTCCGAGAGAGGCTCGCTTCCATCTTTCAGCCTTATCAATCAGAGTTCGTTCATAAAAAAAAACTTAAGTTAGTAAAAAATAGCAAAATAGCACATTTTATACAAACTACTTAGCTTATACTTCCACAGCTTTAAACTAAATCTGGTAATGATATCTAAATGTGTTTAATTATGCACTTTTTCTTCTCCCTAGAATTTTTTTAAAGTTGACTTTGATTATTAATAATTTTGGTCTTGAAATTGCATATTCTTTAGCCAATTACAATACAAATACCTAAAAATAGACCGTTTAATTAGTAATATTTTTGCCATCGATTGTCACTTGTATTGTATGTGAATCATCAGTTATGTCATTTCAAAGAGCAACGATTTGAGTCATAATTAGGCGGCCAGACGAGTCTGACTACTTGTGTCATGTCATTTAGTCGTGACCTGACTGAACTAAAGTAAGATCATGGGTGACAATGACAACGAATAATAATTTGAAATGATTTTGCCTATTGAATCTAAAGTTACAGTTGGTAATAATAATATATTCTATGCCGCAAAGAACTAAGTATATTTAATAAGTTTTCCGTACATACATGTATTGGTTTTTCCGCCGTGATAATCTACGGTCGTCAGTGTTGTGTGATCATATCGCGTGATATAGCGGCGTTCATGATAGGGGCAAGCGTCTTTTCGTTGTTCATAAAAAAAAATACGGATCGCTATTAAAAATTAAATTAAAATCATTTATTATCAGATACCATAGATCCAGAGTTGTTAGTAAAACAATAATGGAAAGAATACTTAAATACTATACTTAAATGCTATGACCGCGGCGTAAACGTAGAAATGATTAACATGCTATAGACTTTCGAGGTAGCATCGCTGTCAGTTGGCAGATGCCGACATGTTTATTTTTACAATTGTGGCCTGTCGGGCATCCGCTGAAGGTGACGTCACTAGTGACGTCATATGTGATGTCATTCGGTGGTGTAATGACTTGAGTTCTTCATACATTGGGGTTTGTTCGAAAGTCCTCCCAATTTGTAAATCGCCAGTAGAATCATTAGTTATTTCTTTTGTTAATAATAAATAATTTAAATAGCAAACTAATAAAAATATTAAATCAATAATTATTAACTATATGATTTTTTTTTTTTTGCATTTATCAATGCTATTTTTATACTAGTATTAACTTTAAATTAGTAATTGTCTAACAGTATCCGATCTAAATAATAAACAAACTTTTTAAGAAGGTGGATTTATAAGTACCCTGTCCCGTGACCACGGCAAATGAAAAGGAGCCGAAACGTCGGGAAACCCAAAAACCCCTTAAAAACCCAAAAATAGTCAAACCGTGTACAGTCAAGGTCAAAGATATGTATACACCACATGTTGCCACAAAAATGTAACCATCTCAATTACTATAGATATGGAAACAGCCAAAACTACAAAAATAAGTATACAACAATTTGACATTACTTGGTATACAGACAACTGCAATAATATGTATCCACAGGTACCTTATTAACTTAGAGATAACAACGTAATCATAAATATATACCCACATGATAATAAGTATAGACTTTTCAATTTAAATATCAAGTACTAAGGCTAAGTGCGCACTACGAATTTAAATTGTTAGGAATAATAATTATTCGCCTGTGAAAGTGTAAACTTTACTTACCTTTACTATACTACTAGAGTCTAGGCATGGAACATTTCATAAATAGCATGTAAAAAATCATATGATATTATGATTTTCATGCTCCTTCCCTTCACATCATCGACTGAAAAAGCATTCTGCGATTTTTAGTGTGAAATTGTATTTCACACTAAAAATCGCAGAATGCTTCTTCCCTTTACAAGTTCACATCGACTGCTAAAATCGCAAATAATTTTGTTTATGTGATATGTCAGGTAGTGAAATCCTTGAGCGCAAGCGAGCGAGTATGATTTGTGTGCTTAGAGCGCTTACAACGTCTGATCCGTAGATATAGGGTGAAAAAAAATCGGGAATACAAGTGAAGGTAGGAAAACATTCTATAGTGATCTATAGTTAATAAAACAGATGCAAGAAATTTTCGACCTTATTGACGTTTTTGAAATTTGGTGGCTTTTTCATATTCTCTTTCACTAACATGGCTGTTTTATTAACATTAAATTTGGTAAATGTCAATAAGGTCGAAAATCCCTAGCACCAGTTTTTTTTTATTGTTTAGTGATCTATAGTTTGAAAAAGCAGGTGCAATCAATTTTCGACCTTATTGACGTTTTTTGAAAGGAGATCATTCAGGATCTATTCATTTTTGAGCCTTTTCTAAAAGTGCCGGCCAACAAAAAAATTGCTACGTGTGGTTAGAACTAGTCGTTTGGAACAATAGTTGATATGACATAGAAGTTGTAAAATTACTCAAAGTCAAGGTATACAAGTGCAGAGATTCGTCATTTGTTGTAGAAAAATCGTAGTGTGCGCTTAGCCTTACTGAAAAAACAATGAAAAACAGTAACTAATTAAAGTTTTTTTTACTTGACTGATAACGTCAAATGAAATAGACAAAACATCATTGACAGGACAGGTAGGCACTCTTTTCGGTGATTGTCAAAATTCAAATTTCGAACCTGTTTTGATTGTAGTCGAGTTAATACTGTATACATATTAATGTACCCTTAAGTGAATATATAATTTTGTGTTTTCGACTGCTTACATATTATTAATGCTCATGGCTACATATTTATGTTTCCAATATTGTATACATATTTATTTGAAATTAGAAGAATAAATTTTTATGGGACTTTAGATAAATAAATAAAAATTTTAAATAAATAAATAAAATTTTATTAAGTAACAACACTTTGCCATTAATTAAATGGTGATTGGAGCCTCCATTTAAGCGAATATAGCCTGTGTTTGGGGGCTCCGCTCTTCCTTAGCTATTTATTTTAGAAAAACAAAGAGGCGATATGGTTCGTTCTTGTACAAGTTTATAACACCGATATTACCAGTTCACCCAGCCCCTGTTCTGTGACCCAGCCCTACGCCCTACGATAGATGAGTACTTATATACTGTCAAGATGCTTGTATCTATATTTTTGACCTTGACTGTACAAACAGTTTTGTGAGCCTTTGTTTAGCACTAAGATAATTTTGTAATCTATACTAATATGAAAAAAGAGAAAAGATTTCATTGTTTGTTTCAAACGAATGTTCACGACACTGACCACTATGTTTTATATTTAAAATATATTTTTATACCCTTTTGTTTCTTACTATCGTCTAATATAAAAAATATAGAAAAAGTTTTATGGCAAACGTTGGTTTTATTACATAATAAATAACGTATAAACTCAAAAACTACTGAACGGATTTGACTGAAATTTGGTAAACAGACAGTAGATAGCCTGGTTATGAACATAGGATACTTTTAATCCCGATATTCCCACGGGAACGGGAACCACGCGGGTGAAACTGCGAGCGGCTGCTAGTAATTGACATATGATTACTTAACTGGATACATTGCGTTTTTACGCTATCCATAGTACCGTGCAATTTGTTACGTGTTTACACAACGCATTCTGAATTTCAAGTAATAGCTTATTTTTATACACGCACCGATTATAAAACTATGAATGTTTAAAGTAACTGTACTTCCGACTATTTTGTTCTAAAACGAATTGGCGTTTTTGATGGATATGCTAAAATAGTATTTTTTTGCTATATTACAAAAAAAAAACACTATTTAATTATTATCATAGAACTGCGACTTTATCATTGGAAACAATATTATTCCTTTTTTCATGAATAAATAAAGAAAAGCTTTAATTGTGTCGTTACCTTATGTGCCCTTTTTTTGAAGAATTAAATTTAAAATAGAAAAAATTCACCTTCATAAACCCATTACATTGATCAGATTTTCACTGAGTTCAAATGAACAGCAGAAAAAAATACGATAATATACTTTTAAAAAAGAAGACAAAAATATAGACAAGCAGACCTATATCAAGATAGATGGTAAAAGTGTACCTACCTTGCGTGCCAAAAGTTTGATCCATGGTCAAAGTTTTACAACCTAAGTCAGTCCGCTTGAGGCTATTGCACACGAGTCACTCAGAAACGAAAATGGTTAATTGTGCAGTGCTTTCTTGCAAGAGACGTCATCGTAGGTACGATCAATTCGACACGCTAGGTTCTAATACAGTTTGAAGCGCTCTTTTCGTCTATCTCGATAAAGGTATGTGTAGCCAAGGAATTTCTTAATTTTTTCATTAAAAAAGCTTCTCAAAGCTCTCTCCCTTGGAGCTTGGCCTCTCAGCGCTCTTTGGTTAGTAGAAAAATCTAAAACTCTAGAACAGAATGAGTCATATATACATAGAGTATCAATAGAAGCTGGTTTAACTGTAAACACACGGCTAAACACACAGAAGACCCAATGAATTATACACTGAAAGAATCTGGCGGCTTTCCAATTATTTTACACCTAACACCTATCAATATTTATGAGATAAATTTTATAAAAACGACTAACTAATGTTTTCCCAGACGGGACGGTTTCGGCTGGGCAACTTCTCTCTTTTTTCGTTTAAGGATTAGTAGCCACCTCTGGTGACAGAGTTTATCAAGCCATCTATAAAGGCCTCTTGGCTTAAAAACTGTTAACACCCGTGCCCTCTGAAGCACGGAAGCGCTCAGTAGTAATGCCACTTTACGGTCACCGACGATCACCAACGAATACGATCAGTCTGTCAAGCGCCGCCATGAGCGATTTTACAACTTTGGCAAAAGTATTTTTCTTGTTAAAAATAAAATAAATTAGCGTTGTGATATGCTAGTTGCTTATAGTAATTAAAATCTTTGTACATTTGATTGTGCACATTTTATTGTTGCACATATGATTTGTGAAATGTATGCGCATAACTTAGAATAACACCCAGACACAGTAAAAACACAAAATTGCTCATCACAAATATTTGTAACCAGGTGGGCATTGAATGGAAGGGTTTTTCCCCGATTTGTTTTTATCTTCATGATTGTAATCAATACTATCGTCATGTCAAGTTAACGGTACAACTTAAACACAATAGAAAAAGTAACAAAATTAAAATGTAATCATATTTATCGCATTCGGGCTCTGGAATAGGATCCTCGGGGAATGGAATTCTCAGGGAATCACCCGAATCGAAGATCCAAGCATCGACCTACTGCGCCATCAAACACGTCAATTTATAATTTATAGTTTCGTTTATGCCATATTTGTATTTAACTTTTAGATGCAAAGAAAACCACCAAAATATAAAAGATGCGTAATTTTTCAATATTTGTTAGGCGTATGCCGCCGTAAAAAAAACGAATCGAGAAAAAATGACTATTCGTCATCGTGTGATCATTCAGCACTTAGGTTCATTTACATATTATGCAGACATTGAGAGTGCCCAGCCTGTGCCCAGCACGTAACGTGGCAGTCAAAAATAATATTCTTCTTTACCATGTATATAGGTGTATATGCATCTATCGGCGGGGCTATTACTTTAAAATTTGCAATTATCGCGCAGATATTGCGCGATCGCTGCGGAACATCAAAATAAAATTGGTATTACGTAGGTGATTGTTGCCTAATCGATCGCTGATGGTTCGTATAGTGGCGTCTCACTCTCTCGCGCTCCTACTAAGGTGCGACAGACGCCGTGTGTTGCTATGACGCTAGCGCCAAAAACAAATTGGTAGTAATAACAGGAACTAAATGAATGTACATTGTTGTTCATCGTTTGTTCGGTAGACCGCACTGTTGATACGTGACCTAAAGTAATTATCGCGCAATTTCTGCTGTCGCGTTGCTGTTGCAAAGATAGATAGATGCCGCCCCGGCAGCATTCTCATACAGAATGTCTTTCTGTGCCGGTACAATCTGGCAACTTCCCGGTAGGGTTTTCGGGAAACGTTTTCTCGTAAAGTACTAATGTTAAAGAAATGATTTATTAATCAAATGAAAGACCTGTTAATGATCTATTATTTGTGATATTATAAACATTTTCTATATATCTAAAACTTTTTTAAATAAACCTCTCTTGCAGAGTTCACAGAGCTAACTTTTTTTGGTTAAATAACGGCATGGAGTTACAAAAAGGCTGCTACGGACTACAAAGCTACGAAGCTACGAGTCTACGATTAAGGTCCTTATATTCGAATCAACACCTTATGCCTAAATTCATAAAGTTGAAAACTATTACAGCAAACAATAATGTAATAGTATTTTACTAGATACCAAACCAAACTAGTCATATACAGTTGCGAGCAAATAAATCGACGCACTGTCTTGTTTTCATAGAAACATGTTTATTTTACAGTTTAAATGAATAAAAGCAGTTTGTGTATTTCTGCAAGTTTTATTTGTTGATGGCGATGTCAAATGTTAGTCAACAGAAAACATTATTTTATTGAATACATTTGATAATTAAATATTAAATAAATTTCATACAACCACACCCACATCTAGCCTAGGTATTTTTCATCAGAACTTGTTATGGATAGCGAATAGATTTTTTATAAAAAAATAATTATTATATATATAGTCTTAAGTTTTGGAAACTGAATTTCGGGAAAAACTCGGGAACGCGTGAAGGTCGAGTTCAAGTAGAGAGAGTAGAAGAGAGTATCGAGTTGAAATTAAAGCCGTAAGTATATTCACGTTAAAAAATCAAACTTAAAAATTAACGTAAAAACGGTAAGGGGATTTATTTATAACTTTTTAATTTTGCATTTTACAATGCTGTTTTTATGTGATAAATAAACAAGAAAATATACAAGAAAAATGCCGGTCGCCCTGACGGGGATATGAGACAAGTTGTTTTTTTCTTGTACATTTTCTTGTTTAATATTTATCACATAAAGGGGATTTATGCCGCAAAAACGTATACTTCGATACTCTCAAGAGAATTAAAATTCATAGGGTACTTTACTTTCCGTTGACCTAGAACTATAAAATTTGGCAACTAATATCGTCTACTACAAGTACAGGAAAATCTGAAAACTAGACATTTGTAATTAAATCATGAAATTTTTTGTCTTTAGTTCTAATAGCGAGTCTCAATTCCTGAACTATTTATAATATTATGTACCTAGGTAGGTACTGTGTGATCGGAGGCAATTAAGAAGACACTGTTTTAACTAGAAATCTATTTATTTCAGCAGAATTATAACATTTCGTGCGCGAGTGGATCAACCGCTGCTACGCAACTGTTTTTAGAAACGATTCTTTTTAATCTATTCGAACCATGACATACCGTTCGATTATACGGATGAGTTTGCATTGCGATGTAAATACTCCACAGTACCTACAAATTTGTGTGGAACCCTCGGTGGACGAGTCCGACTCGCATTTGTCCGGTTTATTTTAACTTGTATGTGGTATGCACTGTAACTATTACTGGTGAATAAACAAGTATTAAACGATTTACAGCCGGTTTCAATAATCTATCCCTAACAATAGGTAGGCTTATCTTAGTTACGTTACTTAGCAACCGCTGTTATTTTGGGCTGAATAACAAAAATATCTAGGCAACAAAGCTCTAGTAAGCCTATCTCTTACTGTAGTTATGTTATTGAAACCGACCGTTAATTAACAATATCTTTGGTCACAAGTGTGTACTGTGCATTTGGTGCATAGTTTTCTTACCAAATTGCATTTCCCCGGGGTCATCGACCCGAAGTGCATTCACACGCAAAACTAGGTCACTCGCGAAGCTAAACTGGGCCGGATCTGAAGATTAATGGATCTTTCATTTTATTAATTTAGATAGAGCAATGGAAATCTATACTAGGTATATTATATATAATATTATAAAGCTGAAGAGTTTGTTTGTTTGCACGCGCTAATCTCAGGAACTACTGGACCGATTTAGAAAATTCTTATACCGTTAGAATGCTACATTTCTCCCGAGTGACATAGGCTATATTTTATCCCGATATTCCCACGGGAACGGGCACCACGCGGGTAAAACCGCGTGGATCCGCTAGTCGAAATCAAATGAAATCAGAAGAAATGGTTTTTATCAATAGGTATATAAACGCGTGAAAATCTAAGAATGGTATCTTATATTTATCTAACATCGATTACTTTCATTTATAATTGTTTGTTTCGTTTTTGTATTTTCGACACTTTGGCAACTTTCCAAGGGTCACGGGATGACGTGGTCAAACCAAACTATAACCGCCTCTGTGGTCTAGTGGTACAACCACCGGTATCAGACCCAGGGGTTCCGGGTTCGATTCCCAGCGGGGGTACATATTGTATTCGGTTTGGTTGGTGGTAGGACTTGTTGTAAGTCTGCCTGGCTAGCTACCACCATCTTATCTAAGTCTGACGCCATAACAACAAAGTTCTCAGCATTGTTGTGTTCCGGCAGTTTGTGATAAGATATCCAGTTCCTCAGTGGCTGAGGATTCCGGGAGATGCTCGCTTCCATCTTCAGCCTTATCAATACTTAACATCAGGTATGATGAAAGCTAAGAGTCTCACCGTCGTTCTTAAAAAAATCTATAAAATACCATAACAGCAAACCAATAAAACGTTTAATGTTGTTTGGTAATAATCGCACACTTAAAAAAAAATGGTTCATTATAGTTTTGTGATAGGAAGTGCAAAGCGGGTTTATTTGTCACTGTATATATTTGCAAAGGTGGCTGGTGTTCCTATTAAAATATTGGCCTCGTTGGTAAGAAAATAATCAAAACACATTTGCAACAAATACTTAAACATTATGATTTAAGAGTGTCGGTCACTAATTACACGCAGTGACTTCATTCTCGATATCGCGGAGTCACAGGTCAGCGAATACAATCAGTCAGACAACAATTAAAATACGTTAAAGTCATTGAAATTATAGAAAAAGACGACTTTTACTGACTTTTACTATTTACGGATTAAACACTTTTTATTCTTAACACATTATCACAGATTATATAATACTATACGAGTATAGTAATAAGGAGAATCTTATGACCGACCCACTATGCTGGCCTGGCCCAACGCGCATATTTGCGGTTTTTTTATTGTATAAATTGGATAAACATTGTTAAAAAAATAAATTGCCTTGATAATTCTTAATGGTTGTATAAGTTGTTTACATTTGTTCGTAAAAACTCTTCGGTAGTTTTAGTAAAACGCGATATACAAAGATATTCACAACGTATTGTTACTACTTAGTATACATAAAGTGATGTCAAGTTGGACCCTTCAAATGCTCTGCGCCAACCCGTCAAGTAATAAGAATAGATGCATATGACGTGATGCCCGATTTACACGGCTCAAGACTAGCGAAGTTGGTAAGTCCATTAAGTACGGTGGTGTTTAAACGATCGGACTTGTGGCGCATCAACTTGGCTTGCAAGCTGCCTTGCAAGTGGATCTATATAAAATGGGACGCTGTCTGTTTAACTGTCAAAACGCTCGCTACTCGCCACTGTCCTTGTCGGGTGTAAATCGGGCATGAAAGAAAGAAAGAAATAAAATTTATTTGTCTAAAAAAACAAGATACAAACATGACTTACACAAATACACACAATTTAGTCTTATTGGTCCCCAACCTCAGCTATTGACACAAGTGTGACACTGATTTTCTGTTGGAGCCATAACAAATAGATAGCACTCTACACACAGAGAAAAGTTACAACAAATAATTAAAATTAAAAGAGGTAAAAGACACTTAAAATTACATAATTCCATAAATCCGTCTCTGTGGTGTAGTGGTACAACCACCGGTATCAGACCCAGGGGTCCCGGGTTCGAATCCCAGCGGGGCACATATTGTATTCGGTTTGGTTTGTGGGTAGGACTTGTTGGTTGATGGACCACCTTCTTATCCAAGCTGACGCCATAACAACAATGTTTTCAGCATTGTTGTGTTCCGGCAGTTCGAGATAAGATAGCCAGTTCCTCAGTGATTTATGATTCCGGGAGAGGCTCGCTTCCATCTTCAGCCTCATCAATACTTAACATCAGGTATGATGAAGCTATAGCTTACTAATCTTGCCCCTGCATTAGAAAACTTTTTTTATGTGCAACGGGGAAAGTCTTAGCCTTCATCATACCTGATGTTAAGTATTGATAAGGCTGAAGATGGAAACGAGCCTCTCCCGGAATCATCAATCACTGAGGAACTGGCTATCTAATCTCGAACTGCCGGAACACAACAATGCTGAAAACATTATTGTTATGGCGTCAGACTTGGATAAGAAGGTGGTCCATCAACCAACAAGTCCTACCACCAACCAAACCGAATACAATATGTACCCCCGCTGGGATTCGAGCCCGGGACTCCTGGGTCTGATACCGGTAGTTGTACCTCTACACCACAGAGACGGATTTATGAAATTATGTAATTTTAAGTGTGTCTTTTACCTCTTTTAATTTTTAATTATTTGTTGTACATGGGCAATTTTGATCATCATTTTCTATGCTTTATCACTATAAGTCTAGACAGTAAAATAAATTATGTCGTAACTAAGTACAACCTTTTATTGTCCCGATAACTCCTAGGTCATAGAACTTGTTTTCTCAGAAATAACAAGCACATACTTTTCATATAACAACGAGGGTTAGAGTTGGCCAAATGCCAAGCTTATAGCTATCTGCCAACCCAGTAAGGTTATTGGCAGTACGGACATAATATCTATGTTTTGTCTAATTATATAACTGGTCAATCAATGTCGAATGTTTTGTGTTATCTCTCTGGGTTTTAGAAGGTCATTGATAACGGAAAATTGTAGACCTTTTAATATATTTGAAGAAATTAATTGAGGTGTCTTCTACGAGTTTAGGGGCCTTAACTGTATTGTTTTGAGTGCAAGGGCTTGGTAGCTTACGATTCGGATTTCGGCTTACAATTGCAGCGGTTATAAAACTTTCAGTATGGTCGGTCATGGGATGAGTGAACAAGAACTTAACCTCTTCGATAGACACTGGAAACCGTTTGTTTGTCTGCATTTGCAGTCCTTACCTCTCACCTATACAAGGTAGCCGGTTAATTTAAAATAAAAAATCGGATATTTACATAGATTAGATAAACTCTACTAACATTCTAAAATACTTGTGAGTCTAATTGTTCTCCATAATTACTTACCAAAATTCCATAGATAGGTGTAAAAACAGACGCTAAAAGCTCCTCCGTGTTTCGAAAGGCACGTCAAGCCTTTGGTCCCCGATGTATTTGCAATCGTTAAAACCCACCAATCCGCATTGGACCCGCGTGGTGACTGGTGGGTCATGGCCCATTCTCCCTATCCATTCATAAGGGATTAAGGGAGGCTAGTACCCCAGCAGTGGGAACGTTAAACCAGTCTTTTAACGTCCTCATTATGACTATGACTATTCATTAACTGATAAAATAGAAGTCACAGCAAACTGTCACGTTGTCCCGGTAATAGTTTTTCACGAAACTAATTCTACAAAACCTCATACATCACATCCTAATCGATGCTAAGTTTTTTGCCCATACTTCGCTGACCTTTCTCCTATATATAAATTTTAGTGGATTTGAATCTGAAGAATATGCGGAGAAATAAAACACGTCCTTACGTATCGGAGTATATTCAACTACAAACACAATGACAATCCAGTTTCAAAATCTTGCGAATAATTATTTCAATACAGAATACATTACAGAATCATCTTATTTTTTTCCTACCACGGTATTCAGGGGCATCGTTTTAACTGATGAGAAGAACAGGTGCACCGCGCAAGTGTCTGGGGCTTCGACATCGACTTCATTTGACAGATGGATGTGGCATATTGCTCTTAGTCTTTGGTAAGTTTTCATTTGTGTCAAAAAGAAGCAGCAATGTGCCACATCCATCTGTCAAATGTAACCGTTTTCGATGCCGTCGCAACTTACACGGTACGGCCCCAGGTGCAAGGAAACATATCAAATTTAACTGAAGCACGGCTTACAAATTGTGTTGTAGAATTACATCCATAACTATATATGATATATTCACTACATTCTTCACTTTCCTTTGTCAGTTTGTATTGAATTGAACCTTCGATGACCATAGACAACATAATAGTCCGCGACCTTGACAGCAGATGGCGATGGCGCCAAGACAGTATGTACAGACAACAGCACGTCAGGTATTACACTTGCACTGCGAAAACCACCGCTAAGACGAGTGACATAATTATTTTTTATAGTTATATATTAATATATATATTTTTGTACATAAATTATTTTTAATCCAAAAACACTATGAACTGCCCATTTTTTTAAGTAGTTTTTTTCATTCTTAAAAACACATGGTTGCCTGGAAGAAATTGCTCTTTAACGATAAGGCCGCCATTTGTATCACTCTTGTGTTGTCGATTTTAATTAATGTACCTATGTTTAATGTATTTTTGGGTGTACATTAAAGAATATTTCATTTCTTTCATTCATTTCATTCATTCATTCATAAAGGCACTCTCAAGAACAAACTGATCCAGAGGTCAGTATTCGATTCCCAGTGCAAATACGTAATATTTGTATTACTAGCTTCCGCCCGCGGTTTCACCCGCTTGGTTCCCGTGGGAATATCGGGATAAAAAGTAGAATGTTATTACTCCTTTCAACTGACTCTATGCCAAAAATCAAGTCGATTGGTTGCTTGGTTTGGGCATCAAGGAAGGTCAAACAAACACACACTAAGAACTTCGTCATCTGCCATTTTTAATGTCTCCACAGCTGGAGTGCTTGCTTTCCTTATGGATGGATAAGAAGAACCCTTTCTTCACCCACCACCCGGGCCCAATACGGGTTGGTGGGTTTTAACGACTGCAAATGCAGCCGGGACCAACGGCTTAACGTGGTTTCCGAAGCACGGAGAAGGTCGAGATAGTAACTTTCGGGTTAAATTGTAAGAAAACTGGGTTAAATTGAGTACAACGTGTTTCTCTATTAAAATATGACTAATTCTACACAATAATAATTATCGCGTTTATGCGAACTTTACAAAGAAGCATTAAAATCCAAATAATTAAACAAATTGTTTTATTTTTCAATAAATCCATTGCAATGATTAACGTAGGTATTTACACTGAAACTGCACATTTTGAACAATCTCACGTGAGATTAGAGGTATGAGTGGCATGAGCCAAATCTCACGATATCTCACTAAGAGGGGAAGGGGGTACAAAAATCGTGAAAATCATCTCATGTAATTAATGGAGACGCCCCCTAAGCGACCCCCCTTGTTGTTTCTTAAAAAAAACAAGAACCACCGTTATTACGGGCGACGCGCGTTAAGGTCAAACTGTTAGCATGACATGCTGTCTTATGTACATACATCACAGTTTTACAAAACATAAAACAATATCCAATAGACTTTGAATTCTATCTTCTTGGAGTTAAGATTCAAAATACGGAAAATGATCGATCGAATTACGCGACTTACTACTTTTTATGAATGAGTGGGAAAATGTAAAAGAATATAATTATTATACAGCTGTGGAAATTCACAAGAACGTATAAAAATAAATTGTATCGGAAAATGATTTTCTATACTTTTATAATTAACTATTTTGAGTCCGTAGCTATGTCACGACCCCCATGTTTATGATGTCTAATATGGAAAATGATTTCAGCGAAAATAATAAAAGTTTGTAGATTTATTTGGTAAAGTTTGTCGTGTCAAGAATTTAGCGAGGTTCTGTTTTTTATTAGGTACTATAATATGTGTCACCGTCTTATTGCAAGAATCGATTAAGTATTTATAAATAATCGAGAGAATTATAAACTGTCGAATTATTGTAAACGGACAATTTGTTTTAATAAAACGGGAGATATTTCGATTATTTATAAATAATCAGTATTCTTCGTTATATTGTACGTATGCGTGTGACGAAAAGCATGCTTCGTGATTATATATGTAGTATCGTGCGGCGCTATTTCGAAATTTTTTTTTTATAGACGTGACCAAAAGGTTCAAATCAAACACCTTTTCATGATTTTTCTCATATTTTTTTACATTAAGGCCCGAGCCTGACGATTGAGTTTCTTAGTTTAAAACTCTATACCATAATACCAACGGTTTAATTACGTACGAAGCGGTTTTTTTCATCCTTTATTATGCGCACAGCCAGAGTTGAATTCCCTGCCTGCGTCTGTATTCCAGGCAGCCTACAGTATATTTGAAGTTCCAGTGAATAGGCACTTTCTAGGCAAGCTCGCTCCATCTTCGGCCACTTCTTAATCTATGATGCAGAATGGCCAAGAGTAAGCCTATTTATAAATTTTCTTCTGCAGCACAAATTTTTAACTAATTTTAATATTAATTTCACAGAACTGTGTACCTTTTCTTTTGTGCCATAAAGATATTTCTATTTCTATTTAATATAAAAAAACTACATATTCAACACATGTTATTCCTGAGGCCTCCATCTACGTCGGTCACGTATAACGGCGATTACCAAACTCGTGCGCAAACGCATCTGATGACATTGGCCTAACATTTGGCCAGTTAATTAGCTAAGTGCAATTGTTGCGCAATGAACGTCGCTAAGTGACTACGGATGATATTGTTTTGTAATGGGAAGCATTTGGCGTGGTGGTTTTTCTTACTTTGCACAAAACTGAAAGGTATCTTGAATTTTGGGACTGTTATTCGTAAGTCGAGTATTCGACTCCATACATCGACATACAAATGTTTACATAACTCTTTATACGTTTCGAATAATGAGACTGTAAAGTGAGCAGGGGTGTGACTGCGTAAGCTAATCGTACTTATGCATTTGACGGTTCATATCGTATTCGATCGGCTGTAATTTGTATAGAATAACTTTTAGGGCCTGTTTCACAATCTAGAAGTAAATTCCGAGTAGCTTACTTGAAAGATGATTTGGCAGTTTTGTTATGAAAAATATGTGAAATCCTCTGTTAAGTAAGCTACTCAGAACTTACTTTTAGATTGTGTAACAGGCCCAGTATGATACATTATGAACTGTCAAATGAATACGATTGACTTTACGCAATCGCCTAGCTGGTTTGTAGGAAAATAACGCAGTAGCTTGATTGATTTGCTGAAAAGTGTATGGTTTTCTTTGTTATTAATTCTGTGTTACTGTATGTTAGCCAAATAAAAGGTTTTTCTTTCTTTCTTTTTCTTAAAGTTACCGGACAACATCTTTTACAACGACCAATTTCAAAAAATGCTTTAGTTACAGGGTAGTTACTATATCCGGAAAATTTGATTTATTCATGCTCTATATTTAAGGCTGTTAAAATTAAATATAAGTAACTGTACATATGTAAAATATTAACTTATTCCCCAATTGTTCATATCTATATATATATATATAGATATGAACAATTGGGGAATAAGTTAATATTTTCCGTCTGCGTCCTATGCCCCGCCTTAAAGGGTGATGTCAGAGTTGTAAGAATGATGTCAGGACTACCTTTGACCTTGTCTCCAGCGGACCATGGCTGATCAATAGCTTGTTACGACCTAGTATCGTCTAATTTATTTGATGAATCGTCATATGGCGGATGTCTTTAACAAAACATGCTGTCTCCACAGATAATCGAGATAGACGGTAAAAGTGTACCTACCTTGCGTGTCAAAAGTTTGATCCACGGTCAAAGTTTTACGACCTAAGTTAGTCCGCTTGAGACCGTTGTAATGAAAACTCGCGTCACTCAGAAACGATAATGGTTAATTGTGCAGTGCTTTCTTGTAGAGATGGGTCGTACTAGGTAAATTTAAGACTTAGTCCACCTGTTCCTAGTCTGTGCCAATACGTGATCCAAATACCTGTTCCACCTAGTCTCACCAAGTATCGATTATGGTTCGCGTAGCGCGTACTTTAGACTTCAAGTCCTTACTTTAACATCACATAATAAGACTAGATAGGTAGGTACTTTGATCGATTAAATACTTTATCCTTTGACTAGTTTGATTTACAATTCAAAGTATGATATTAAGTAGATCTAACGAATCACACGTGAAGTCCGAACGCGAACGTGGTTAACGAATCAATCCTAGTAGGTAAGGTAGCGTGCGTGAATGAAAGAAATCCTCGCCCGCGCAAACCTGTTTTAACCTGATTCTACCTATTCTCTTGACATAGTCTTGACGTATGAGCGAATGAATGAATATTATTATGAGACTTGACCATGAAGCTATAGAGAATACTGGAGGCCAAACTCAGTTCTTAAAGTTGAAGCCAAGTAGGTATAACCTCAATTGACCTTTCGTTGGACTCCAGTGTGGCTATCTCATAAATCTAAATTTGCCCGGAGCCTGTTTCATAATAGTTAATGATATTAATTGCTAATATTATTAGACTCATAATAATAATAATATTAGTAAGCATTTTTCTGTTTATAAACTTTTTGACATCACTGATAAATGATATCTCTTTGACGTCACTAATATCATTAGACCTGAAAGCTTATGGAATCGAAGCCAATATGAAAAACTTAAACAAAGAGACTACTTTGCAACCGCTAAAATTAGTTATAACCTTTAGTAAAAAATTATACGCAAAAATTAATTATGCTATAGGCGTAGCAGCATACGTACTTAGCTGCAAATAAATAGAAATTCGTAACTTTTGACGCAGTCATTTCAATTTCATTATTCAATATTCCCGAGTTGTAATTCAATCTGTAATTTGTTAAATTATATTTCATTAAAATTAAGCTATTTCCATAAAATAAATTAAATCATCTCAATATTGTTTTCTGAATTTCCTCATTATTGTGGTATCCGGCATCCTCGTGCAATGGTAACACCGTATGTGTCTATGTCAATCAATCAATATGGTGGATATCAATTTCTAATTTTGTCGACTCGAAAGTTGCGATTCATATTTAAATTTTATTTTGATTTGTAATTTTTTATTTAATATTGATTCCATCTTGATTTTATTTTGATTTGAATTTTGATTTTATTAGGAGGACTATTTTGATGTAATTATTTAATTTTAATTTTATGATTTTATTTTTATAATTATTTTGATGAAGTTTTTATTTTAATATGAATTTAATTAATTAACATTAAGTATATTATATGGACACTGTCTGAAATAAAATGATTTTATTTTATTTATTTTATTTTTATAATACGACGTTTCTTGCTATCAAAACGTTATTCTATTCTGCATTTAAAAATATTAGGTCTTAAAGTATGAAATTGCCGTATTGTAAGAAGAATTTTAGGCAAATTTGAATTTTCATACTAAGTACTAAGATTTTGAATGATTTGAAAATAGCTTGTATGTACTATTTTTTTTATTGCATTGAGCTAATTTAATGTAATTAGATTCTTAATTTAATGTTAAGAATCAAATGAATTTAATTTAAAAAAAGCAAAATTAATTCACATTTAGCCACCGCGATTTTTCCCTTAATACCTAATTCCGATAATACCATTCGTCTATTCTACCGTTACTTCTAGCATAAACTGGGTATATAGACATAAATTTGAACTGATAATTCTGAAACATAATGACAATTTCATATTTAGACCAAGATACGAGATAGACCTATTATTATCATCGTGTAAACTGTACACATGCATACCTACACTACTATTGATACGTTTTTACCTATATTACTAGTTTTAATCTTTAAACTTGTCTCCTTTACATTGTAGTTGTATGGACACCCTATTTAGAAAGAGAGGAGGGGGACCTATGGAGCGAGATAGAATGCAGTCAAGGTCATTTTTTTTTGCTTCAAGTAGGTATGAGGAGTTTGGCCTCCAGTATTCTCTATAGCTTCATGGACTTGACGTATTATTGAGTGAAGTAAGACTAGTTGGACTTGTTGTGAAGATTCAATACTGCCAATGATTGTTATGAGACTTGACTTATTAATGAGTGAGTGAGGAAGACTAGTTGGACTTAGTATTGTGAAGATCAGAACAGGTGCCGCCTAGTATCGTAAAATATCTATTCTTTAGATCTGTTCTAGTAAATACGACTCATCTCTACTTTCTTGCAAGAGCTCGTCAATAACATTTACACATCACTAAATCTCGCTCGTGACGTCATCGTCGGTACGAAAAATTTCGACACGCTACGTTCTCATACAGTTTGAAGCGCTCTTTTCGTCTATCTCGACATAGGTCTGTGATTCTGTGTGGCAAATAATAACTGCAGTATACATTGACATGAGATCGCGTGTTGTGTAGAGACGAAACAACAGATTTAACGAATATCAAATTCAAAATCAAATTGAATATTCTGTAACAAACACTTGCGAATGTCTGGAACTCAGGAATAATACCAATACGCCATCTGTTCAGAAATTCACACCTAGCTGGCTGTCTCACTGGGAACATCATATTTGGCGCTTACTTTACTGCAACTAGCACTATCTATATTTCAAAGTTATCTAGTAGTTACTGTTTGTTATTGGCCATACTCTTTAATTTAATATTATTTATGTTTTGAATACGCTGTTGGTTTTCTAAGAAAATAAAACTACGTAATTTGTCTAAATAGCACAATTAGCCGTGATCTATCTACAAATTGTTTTTTAATTTGGTTAAGTATAATGTAGCCCTTATGCCCTACACCGAAGGTCGACAATAACCTGTTCCTGTTTGTTCCAGCAAGGCATCGGCGTGGAGCTGGTGCGCGCCCTGGACAGCCATCCCCCCTCCGTCACCAACGTGTTCTGCGAGTGCGACTCCAAAGATGATGTCGTATGTACTTTTTGTGTTAACTATATCAGTTTTTTTTATGAACGACGAGGAGACTCTTACCCCCATATTCTAAGTCGTTCCTCCAAAACTTTTTACACTCCACTCAACCTCGTCGTGGGTAAAAATGGTAGTGTGCGCTAGGCCTAACACGGAGTGGCTACGTACTCTTTGGCTCCTCCAGGTCCTTACGGAGTTATGACTTAGAATACCGATTTCGAGGTGTATTTTGAAGAAGTTTTCAATGAGGTTTCGTTAAGTCGAGGACGAGTAAGTTTTGGAGGAACGACTTAGAATATGGGTGTAAGCCTTCATCATACCTGATGTTATGTCATTAAGTATTAAAAAGGCTGAAGATGGAAGCGAGTCTCTCTCGGAATCCTCAATCACTGAGGAACTGGCTGTCTTATCTCTAACTGCCGGAACACAACAATGCTGAAAACATTGTTGTTATGGCGCCAGACTTAGATAAAATGGTGGTAGCTAGCCAGGCGGACTTATAACGAGTCCTACCACCAACCAAACCGAATACAATATGTACCCCCGCTGGGAATCGAACCCGGGACCCCTGGTTCTGATACCGGTGGTTGTACCACTAGACCACAGAGGCGGTTAAAAGAGCGGTTTAAGGTGGTACGACTTCTATACAAACAAACATTACACAATTATTGGTTCATCATACCTTAATAATACATAAATACATGCGCAACTAACTCGTTTTAGTTATTTGTTGGCGCAAAATAATTAGAAAATTGTACATTCATACATAAAACACGAGTAAACTAATATCTTTTAATTTCAATAATTCTACGTATGTGTGTGTGACCCATCGCATTTATATAGCTCATGTATGAAAGTACATTTTTTTTATAAATTCGCGCAAACAAATAATTATGAATTATTAATGTATGATGAACCAATTAATGTGCAATGTTTGTTTGTATGGAAGTCGTACCACCTTAAAGAGAGAGAGAAGATATAATAGAAAACATACACACAGGTCGCTCTTGACGTTTCTCATACATATGTTGTCGTACTTTGTTACCTCTTAGTTACAGTAAAACGTAGTGATTATACAGGATCATTTTTTAAACACTATTCAAAATTTTAAATTTGACTAAGAATCGGTAAGTAAATAACTTTCTCCTAAAAACATGTGCCGAAATACGACAAAAAATGTTGGACTTCCCTTACTAAATAGGTTAGGATAACCTTAAAATGTAATATTATAATTAGTATTTTCTTTTTGTGATGGAAATTGACCTTACTCATATGTTAAGGTCACTTTTCAATTTGACGACTCTGTATGAAATAAAACAGGGAGAATAAAAATAGTCCTTGACGAGTTTCTTGCCGGTTCTTCTCGTTACAAGGTCTCCCGCCGTAGGGTTTGTGAACCGATGGCAGCGTAGCTTTTTTGACGTTCATAAGTGCTTGTAACAGCCTAGACTGAATAAATGATATTGAATTGAATTAAATTAAATCGATCGTGTGATTTGTATGAAGGGTCAAAACATTTTTGTCATATTTCGATCTACGTTTCAGGAGAAAGTCGTTAACTTACAGATTCCGGGTCGAACTTTAAAATTTGGATAGTGTTTAAAAAATTACCCTGTATGCTCAGTGGTATACAGCGCCTTCTGAGCCGCCATTTTCCGGAACAGTAACTTTAAATTAAGATAGTTCAAAAACTATGCAAGCAATCTTAATGGGAGTTTTAGTCAGGCTTTTGCATCAAGTTAATCTATAAAACGAACGGATAAAACAAGCATGTCCGATTTTTGGGCAAATAATAACACTGTGCGGAGACACTGTGCAAGACTATTTTTTTTGTTGGTCTTGTATCTAGTAGCGAAATGTTCACTGTTCGCTTTAGTTGCCCAAATTCTAAAGCTGTACTTACCTACGTATTAACTCCCAAATTTCAGTTTCATTTACATTACAATAACAAACAAGACTGCATGGTAATGCAGACTGGTAAGTCAACCAGACCAGAGTCAACCAGGGGTGGCTCAAGAGAATTGTTTCAGTAATGTTTCCCACTGTCCACCAATCGGGGACAACCGCACATTTTCTTTAAAATTGTGCCACTGGCTACATAGTCTTGGGGTGGAGAGAAGGAATAATCGAAATAATAAGCTCTTAACTATTTTCACTTAAACCTAATTAATTTATGATAAATTGTAAATAGAAAAAAAAATATAGAAAAATATTGGAAAGTCAACTCGACCACAAGTGAGTTTTTCTTGAAAAAAGTCTTTCTAGCTTAGTGGTTAGAGCATTGGACCGGATTTCCAAAGGTCGTGGCTTCGTGTCCCATCTGAGAATTCACTTGTGGCCGAGTTGACTTTTCCAATATTTTTCTATTTAAATTTATCATAAGTATAAAAATAGCATTGAAAAATGCAAAAAATACCGTGTCATGAAATCGTTACTATTCTAGAGATAGTCCCGAAACTCGTCACTAGGCTCTACTGATAAGGCCCTACACTAGGTACTAAGGTATCTGAGAATTACCAATTTTATGCCACCTTTTCCCTAAGACAGCCTACATAGGTCTTAGTGTGAGTTTGCAAATGTCCAAACGTTACCATCGCGTAAGAGTACCATTTTGACAGATAGCCTTAATGCAATAAGAGTAAGGTTGAAAATAAACTGTATTCGCCTACATCGGCGTAAGCGAGTAAGGTGAGAAAATCTTTTCCCTAAGACAGCTTACAGAGGGGCTATTCTCTAACGGCGGAAATTAATAACCTATCTGTACCTATCTCAGATAGTTTCCTAGGAGACTGGCTTCTTTGCCTAGCAACCGTCGTTATTTTGGTTATATTAACAAAGATATCCTAAGCAACTACCTCAGATAGCCCAATCCATATCTATAGATAGGTTATTAATTACGGTCATAAGCAAACATCGACGCTGTTGTCATGAGTGTACGTCACACCAGCTGTCAAATAGAATTGAAAATGTAGCGGTCTCCGCTGTAGCAGCCGTCAATATGAAGGATGTTTGCTTAAAATAAATAACCTATCTGGTGGGTCCCGAGTTTGGAAACATGTATTAGATGGGTCGTAGCTTAGCCCAGACAACGTTGGGAACACTGCGCTAGATTGTCATGAATACGGTTAAATATGTAAGCAAAAAAAAGGGCCTTTCTTGCCGGTTCTTCTCGTTACAAGGTCTCCCGCCGTGGGGTTTGTGAACCGATGGCGTCGCTTCTTTGACGTTCATAAGTGCTTGTAACAGCCTAGACTGAATAAATGATATTGAATTTTGAATACCATAGAAGCTGTAAGGTAATACGTAGACAGAGCTTCGGAAGGATTCCGACACACCAGCGAACCTAGTGACATAAGGTGGAGGAGTTCTCTACTTTCTGAAATACTACATACAGTGGTGGTCACATAATTAACGTCACTACCCGATTTTCATACAATAGAGATAACTTTGGAGCCTTGGTTCTCTGCCAAGGATTGACCGAGCTGTGATGTGATAATGGCCATCTGGGGAGCGAATGGAGGAGATCCACATTGCTGTAAACATACAACTGATATCATCACATTTGTTTTGACATCACACGACTGTACGCGTTTTTCTTTGATTGTTATTTTGATTGTTTTCTTTATTTTTTGTTATATTGGTACTTTTTCCTACTTCTATGTAATATGTTTGTATTAATGTGTACCTTTGTGTGATGTCAAAATTAATATTTTTCTATTTTCTATTTTCTATATGATCAACATTCTAAGAGATGTAGGTATGGACATGTTTAAAAAACGCATTTCTGAAACTGAAAACTCTAATCCTTACATCTTTTAGAATGTTGGTCAGATCAGGGGGGCTATCGCGTAAAAAATATGGATATGGACATGGGCTTCATTTGACAGTTAAATGACCATATAAGGTAATTTTATGAGGTTCAACTGTCAAATTAAGCCCATATCCATACCCAGATTTTTTACGCGATAGCCCCCCAGTTCGGTATGGTATGTATAGCAATCTGAATCTCCTTCATTCACTCCCTGTATAGCCATGATCACAGCTCGGTCAATCCTTGGCATAACCAAAGCTGCAAAGTTACCTCGATTGTATGAAAATCGTCTACTGTCGTAAATTATGCGACCACCACTGTGTACAGGGGGCCTACCATCAACTGTAATGCGATTCATTTTAGGTTACTTTGAGGTAGTAAGTGCGAAACGCCGCTAGACGCGCCATATGGCAGCATCCCACTCTCACAACCTACAATTAATTGCATTACAGTTGATGGTAAGGCCCCAGGTCAGCGAAGAAAATGGTCAACTCATGCCGCAATGGCTGCTTGCCAAGTAAATGTATGAAAAACGCGTATCTTTGGTTAAAACTTACTTTATAATCTATGTATGAAGTCCGTACACAATTCGAATTATACATTTGACAGATGAAACCTTAAGTTTTGAACTGTCAAATGAATACTTTACGCATTCGTGTTTCAATCATTTCCTTCAGTACTTCTTATCTAACCGATTTCTTGTGTTTTGTGGGTAAACATTTCGCTGGCAATGAGAAATTAGACTTTTTACTGTTATAAATTATAATTTCTGTTTGTCACTGTTATGTTTTCAAAGTGTCAATAATTTAGACGAGACGTCTTCGTCAACAGTGCATTTAATGATGTGCGTCCGAGTGCATCTATTGAGCAATCTGTGCATCCGTCTGTCTGTTGATTGTTCCGTTGACATACAAATTGATTGGTCACCGCATCGGCTTGTACAGTCGACAGCACGTTAGGCCTACACTTGGACCACGAAAACTATTACTTTTGTTTACAAAGGCACTTAAATAATTCAGTATGAATTATAATTAATATAATATAATATTATAAAGAGGAAAGATTTGTATTTTTGTATGTAACGAATAAACTCAAAAACTACTGGACCGATTTTGACGAAATTTGGTATAGAGAATCCTTAGACCCCAAGTAGTAACATAGGCTATAAATGATCCCAAAATTCCCACGGGAACGGGAACCACGCGGGTGAAACCGCGCCCGGCCTCTAGTAATTAATATTTTAGGTGTGTGCAAATAACATATACATAATAATGTTTTGCATAACTAATTATTAGTTAGGATTAATGCTACTTAGGTATGCATGATTTTATAAAACATGATGATAGCCGACAGATTTATTAATTTCGTCAGCAATTGGAGCAACCCTGAAACTCCTCCTTACATACTCATTAAGTACTTTATCCTTCAATGTTACACCACCCGCCCATCGCAGTATACGCATTTCGGTCACATGGAGTTTATATATGTGGTTTTTCTTCGTGGCCCAGACTTCACTATCTTAAAACATTGCTGGCCTAACTCCGGATTTTTAGACATTTTCCTTAGTTTTTACTGGTACCTTTGTATCACACAGTACGCCTGTTTGCATACGTCACTAATTCAAGCCTGCTTTTATAAAACATGATGAAGCCGTATTCATTAAATAATCTTTATGAAAAGCTTACTACTTATTTACTGATTAATAAAAAAATTCCGAAACGCAACTTCTTCTATAAAAATAATATTTATTCCGATTTCCCACGTACCATATCTGGGTTAGGAAGAGTTAGAAAATACAAATAAAATAGATAGCCATTTAACCCCAAAATTATCAAATCAAGTTAATGAGTCAGTATTTCTCTCAGCTAAAACAGGCAAAAAATCCACTGGAATCAAAACGCAATGTCATAGATAATAAAATTCAAAGTTCCTTAAACGTATGTCATGTCATGTCATCCTACGCGTTCGATAGTGTTTTGTTGATTAGAATATTGTTTCTTTTTTGGACACTCTATACATAGGGGATATAGCTCAGTGGCAGAGCAATCGACTGCAGATCGATAGGCCCCCGGTTCAAATCCGGGTGTCCCCTGGTGTCATGTTTTTTTTTATATTATTTATCCTATTTTATTTTTGGGCAGAAAAGCTGGAGGTTACGTCCTTATCCTTCGAAATGAAATGTTTTCATTCTTTTTCTTAGTAGTTGTAGAGATTCTACATGTGCGTTTTTAACAGTTAGGTACTTTTTAAGCACCCACGACATTACTACAAATTTTAACAAACTCCGTGATGTCATCAAACCCCTTAGAGATTTGATCAAATTCCAGCCTGTTATTTTATAATTTCCCTGCGACAATATTAGTCATTATCTATGATCTCTAGCACTTTAGTATTAGCGGCTATTATCACACAACTATTATCAATATCGACACTCGTACCTCGATCACGTCTTAGCTGGGTGAGCACTGCGAACATATAAAACAGGTAAGCAAGATGCGCCATCCATGCCCCTTATGATAATGATGATGACCATGAAATAGCGCCCGAGGTCACCAAGTAACACCAGAAGAAACACCCTACCGCATAAAAAATATGGATATGGGCTTCATGTAAATGACCATATATGGTAATTTTATAAGCAGTTAAATGACCATATATGGTAGTTTTATAAGCTTCATCTTGGACGCCATATTCGTATCCATATTATTTACGCGGAAGGGTCCTAGGTAGTAGCTCCAGTAGTGGTCTGATACTGATGTTCTTCTCCTGTTCCAGACCATCACCTGTGACTGCGACGCGACGCCGGCCTTCCAGCTCAAGGCTTTCAGCCAGAGGGGGGAGAAGGTCGAGGTCTCCCACTACAGAGTCAACGTCAACAGGTAACAACATGAATTACTTCTAATTGCAGCAACTGTAAGAAAACAAAGCACGGTTTCAGTATACATACATACACACAGTCTAAAAGACAAGTTTTTTCCCGGGCCCTTATCTAAAGTAACATCGATTAGTAACGAAACGATATCGAAATTCGTATCGGATTCGTATTTTCGGATTCGGATCGTATTCTTGTCGGAATGTCAGAATAAAATATGTCCAATGTTCAATCCAGGTTATAAACTGCTTTTCATTCAAAACGGTCCAGCCACAGCCATGCATATGCATGTACATACAATGCCACTCTAAAGTTTTTTTTACTATAAAACAGTCTCCAAATCCTCTCTGAGCATTTTGAAGACTAGGTAACTAGGTAGTGGATTTTTTTTTGTTGAGCTGTGGTAGCTAATGTGGACAGTGTGCCTTAGCACCTCCAAATTAAACGAAACTCTTTTCGTAGAAGTATATTTCCTAGCTTTAAAATCTCTTTATTCCTCAGCTGTAAAATCTCTTAACAACAAATCCGGATTGAGCCCCTGTGGTGTGTCATGGTCTATTTACCCGACTATGGCAAAACAACAAATAAGGGGGGCTATGATTTTGACCGGTATGCATGTATGTTCATCTGTACCCACATAACTTTTAAACTGCTGAATATATATTCACAATTGAGGTATCGTTGGAAGCGTCTCGATTGTCCGTTGGTTATAGGCTATGTCACGTCACATGAAGTTGAATATGGCGCCCTCTAGACGACATAAAGCTGTGAACTAAAAAACTTTCTTTTTTAAAGAATATCGTGTTTGGTGTCTTATGAAAGCTCTTGATAAGCACGTTTCAAAAACATATAAAGCGGTACAATAAAATAAAACGCTTCTCAAACTACATACTTTACAACTCCAAAAGAATTAAAATTAAAAAAATAGTTTTTGAACTTATTTTTTACATCTATAAGCAGCAGTGGGGACTTTTAAATGGCTGATGAGAATGACAAACTCCCTAAAGACCACACTGATTTAATGCCTTGCCAGTGGAATTTAAAACTATTTATAAATTTAAAAAAAAGATACGTTTAAATCTTTCTTAGTGGAAAAATGATATATACTCGGTTGATGATTATTTATGATATGAAGTAGTTAAGTAATTGTTACTGTAATATTTTTTAACATGTTCCTAGTTTATGTTGTGTTGTTTTATCAATGTTTTTATTTCTTTTTTTTTTTGTAATTTCCAATACGATTTTATTGTTTATGGAATAAAAGACTTTGACTATGACACATGACACACTAACCAAACGTCATTCTTCCAGATTCCGGGCCCGCCTAAACGTGGTATGCATCACTGAGAAGTTGACCGGCGAGCTGAAGTGCGATGGGTGGCCGGAGGTTAAGATAGCCTTGGCGCCGGTAGGACCGCTGCGGCCCAACGCTACTGAGAACAACTTGCAGACGGCCATCAGGTAACCATTGAGCTAGTACACCACTGTTATAGTCTTACACATTGGACAGATACGACCATCGATATCAGATTTTGAAGTCCCAGTTTCTTTCCAAAAAGGGCTACATATTGTGTTGCGACTAAGAACAATCTGCAGACTCTTTATCAGGTCACGACGGGGCTCATCAAGCATTAGGGTTTGATGAGGCTCGGGCGTTGGGTTTCTCATCACTACGATGAGAAAGCGGAGATACAAGGTGATAGGTACCTCTTCAGAGCCTTCACGAAGCTTATATAGGTGGAGACATGGAAGGGGCGGGATAGAGTACGCGGTCTATAAGACTTTGTACTCTAGTTTAGTCTAACATTTCGAATCACCGCTACACCTGGGGCCGAGGCCGACGAGGGCCTAAAACTATTTCTCCTAGTATAAAAAGGTAACCACGACTATTCGAAGTACTAAACGTAGTACTAAAGGTCACTGAGAAGCGGACCGGCGAGCTGAAGTGCGATGGGTGGCCGGAGGTGAAGGTGGCCCTAACGCCTGTTCGCCCGCTGCGGCCTTATGGCACTGAGAACAACTTGTAGACTTCCATCAGGTAACATTGGGCTAGGGAACCACTAACATAGTCTAAATGCATTTAAGAAAAAGATCTTTAGTGATGCAGAAGCACCGATCACTACAACTTAACAACCTGCAGACTCCTATCAGGTAAATCGTCAACAAAGTTGTGTTTGTTTTATCTACCGCTTCCTTATTTAAGTCTTTCGCCACAGCATTATTTGCATTATTGTGTTCATTTAGAGATAAGGTAGCCATTTCTTCAGTTGTTGAGGATTTCGGCAGATATACGATTTCACCTATCCAATAGTCTTCTCATTTTCCCCCCTTTAATGTAATATTTTCACCATAATTACAGTGATATCGTAGTATCAGCGCTCCGCAACAGCCACCTCGACTTCAACCTGTCCGGGTATCCCACGTGCCCGCGCCTGCGCCGCCACTTCGACGGCGGGCCCCGGCTGCCGCTACACTACGACTCTATGGTGAGTTTGCGTCATCATCTTCATCATCATCAACTTGTCCGGGTACCCCACTTTTTTTTTATATAATAGCTGGGCAGGCATTTGGCCACCATCGTGCTTAATAAACAGGATGTGGTCTAAGATGTTGCATGCTTGCCCAGGAAATACCTATTCACTCTCCCCTTGAAGAGGCCAAGGTTGTAGGAATCGGGGAACACATGAGCAGGCAGCGCATTCCATTCTTTAGCGGTTCGCATAAGAAATGTGTCAGCGAAGCGCTTGGTACGGACCGTTGGAATGTCAATGACGTACGGGTGGTAAGCTTAACAGTCTGGTACCCCGATGGTGGAAAGGGGCTGGAGGAACAAGGTCGTGCAGTTCTCTCGCAAACTCTCCAGAGTGTATCCTATAAAAGACCGATAGACATGCAACTTTGTGACGGTGACTGAGGCTCTGAAGTTCCGCCGTGGCCAATGCTGAGTTTCCTGGCACGGTTTTCAATCGATTCCAGAAGCTCTAGCTGATAATTAGCAGAACCATCCCACAGGTGACAGCAGTGACTTGCCCCACTTCACCGGCGGGCCACGTTTGCCGCCACACTATGGTAAGTTGGGACATAAAATCCCCATAACTGAACCCCCATTAAAGATTGCAGTTGAATTGCATTGCCTAATTCCACCATCTCCCTTTCCATCGGACAACCAGACGTTCAAATATGCGCCACCGCTTTATGGTTGATACGAATACGAGTATATATCCCAAAACTTCGCACTAAACGTTTTTCGTCAAATTTTATCAACCCTACTGCTAGAACGTAGAACTCATTGCCCGAGTCTGTTTTTCCTAATATCTTGGTTGTCTTCAAGTCACGCCCAAGACTGAATATCTTCTAGGGAAGCGAGTTTCATCTTAGATCGCAACATCGCTTGTGGTGAGTCGGCGGTAAAGCGCTGATTTTCCATATAACAATAAAAAGGGTCCTTAAAAATTTAAAAATTATAGTTGGACAGTAGGTAATACAGGATTTCGTGCGTCACAAAGAAGTTAATAGTGACCAAACATTTAATATCTCGAGCTCCTCCGTGCCCGAACCGTTAACGCCGGTTGTATTTGCAGTCGTTAAAACCTACCAAGCCGCATTGGACCCGCGTGGGTCATGCAAGGCATGGTCCATTTTCTTTATCCATCCATAAGAAATAAGAATAGCAAGTACCCTAGCAGTGGGGTGGGGATATTAAAATGGAGAATGGTGATAATTTACCTGAGACCTAGAATTTTATAGCAGAACTCTGTAATAAAAAGTACAATTACTTAGATGAACAAAACGGTGTAAGCTTCTGATATCTTTAAACTATAGTGCGTTTCATCGTATTTATTATTTATTAGCGTGTGATACGTGTTGTGTGTACAACAGAATACATTAAAAAAAACAATTACTTCTATACATTTAAATTAGGTATAGCACTAGATCATAATCCGAGCTTATGCATGCCTAGTTTAAACTAGAGATTGCTACATAAAATAATGAGAAAGAAACAAAAATGCATTGTTAATAAATAGGGTAGAATTAAATGAAACCAAACAATTAAACAGAGTTATAAATTAGATATTCCCTTTGCCGCTATGTTGGTTTTGGTACCCCTGTTGATATTTGACAATAAATTAGGTTAATTTATTATATGAATTCTCAGCAGTTTTTTTTTAGTTTAATCATGCACAAAATATTAAGAAGTAGTGAAAAAAAAAATGGTTTTAAAATGATGCTTCTTAAGCGTTCATGACTTTTTGGAAAAGAGTGGGGTACACCAAAAGCGGCAGCAAAGGGAAAACCGGCCAAGTGCGAGTCGGACTCTCGCACGAAGAGTTCCGTAGCATTATCTATAAAAACAGCAATAAAATCATGTTTTTTTTTAGATATGGGAGCCCTCCTTAAATATTAGTTTTATTTCAATTTGATTATTTATTTTTAAAGTAAATATGTATATAACTGAATATGATGTAAATATTTCAAGCGTCTACCTGTTACGTAGGTATATCGAGCAAAAATCACGTCTGTTGTATGTTTTTTAGTATTTGTTGTTACAGCAACAGAAATACATCATCTGTGAAATTTTCAACTGTCTCACCATCACGGTTAATGAGATACAGCCTGGTGAGAGACGGACAGACAGACAGACGGACAGCGGAGTCCTAGTAATAGGGATCCCGTTAAACGCTTTGGGTACGGCACCTTAATAAACGATGAAACGCACTTTAGTTAGCAAGGTATTTACAAAAGCAACTAGTCTCATGTCGTCATGCCGTCAGGGCGAATGAGACTAGTTGCTATTTTCTAGTATATTTTCTTGTTTAATATTTATCACATAAAAATAGCATTGTAAAATGCAAAGTTAATAAGTTATAGCAAGATATTTTTAAATAACAACTCTATTGGGGCTAGGTACTTTGTAAACAAAGTTTATGAGAAAACATGAATCTGTTTATTCACGAATAATTGAGACAGCGTTTAAAGAGACATTTGAATGACGTGAACATAACAATGCATGTTCATTTCTCTTTCATCATTGTTATTTCAGTAGTTCATTATACAGAAAACTTTAGCCAATATAATATCAATACGTCTGCATTTTGTTATGTCCGTGAGTCATGAAGAATTTTGTGAGTCAATCCTGATTTTGAATGTTTCTTTTTTTAGATCATTCACTATTGTAACAGCTCAAGCACATTTAAGACCTATGTCGATTCTTCTGTATAAGCCTTCAAACACAAAAAAGCTTATTTTTTTTAATGTACAACTCGGCAGTGGCAGTGATTTTGTCTAAACAATAATAAAATAATTGATAGGAGTTTATTATTTGTTATGTTACTTTTAATGTGAGTACTGTGTAGATTCAGCTCTTTTTAATGTGTAGATATACCTTAAATGTTAAATGCTAGAGCTTTTAGTTAAACTTGTGTCATCTACCTCTCCATCTGAAAACCAGCGCCGCAGTCTAAGCTGTGGCATTATCTGAGATAAGGCCGTTTCAGTAAAAATATGTTACATTTTGTTTTTGTTAATTTGTTCTTTCTTTTTGGCTGTATTAACGATTTTTCTTTCTAATTATTTCTTTTTCCATTGGTATATTCTTTCACAAAGAATGGCCCGTGATCCACCCACCTGTGACCGACACCGAACATATTGAAAGTTGCTCAACGGTAAAATTGTTGTAAACAATATTAACAAACAGCGTTTGTTTAGGTACAAATGATAGTATTCTTCATTCTCACATTTGACGGGATTCGAACCTAGGACTTCAGAGTAAGCTACACCATGAAGACCGGTATACAAATAGACCAGCCCCTTTATTTCAAAATCTATCACAATGCCTTTCAAAGGTTTTGTGATTGTGATAGTGATTTATGGAATTGTGTAACTTAAAGTCGCAATTCCTTTTGGCACGAATTATATTTTGAATGACACTTCATTAGACATTTCTCCATACATTTGAAAGATATTTGGGAGTGTCACTTACGTCAAATTAACTATTTCGTTTATTCCAAATAATTATCTTTCAAAACGTGTCCCGATCACAATCCTTTCACACGTCAATAGTGACGGTGTGAAGTATGTAAATATCTTTCAAATGACGGATTGAAAGGGATTGCGATAGATTTTAAAATTAGACAATTACACCCCTGGTTAAACTTTAGGCGATACTCGCGTTCGGTCGATTTGGAGAGCCACATAAGCTAACAACGTCACCCATTGATAGCTGTTCAAGGAATTATGCGCGGTTAGTAGACTATCGGGAACTTTCGTGATCGTACATACCATTCTACAACGGAGGGCGACCTCTATAGTTGATTCATCCATCATCAGCCTGTGGACGTCCACTGCTGGACATAGACCTCTCCTAGCTCCCGCCTATTGTGGCATTCATAGGAGGCTATTAGTCTGTTGCTACCACGCTGGCCAGACGGGTTTGTAGAGGGATTGTTTCAAGTTTTCCTTCTCTCGCACAGGTGTTCAATGCGTCGAGCCTCTTAGTCGACTCTTACGACATCTCAGGCATGTAAGGGAGTGGTGACACTTGTATTCTTAGGCCGTCACCACACGGCACATATAGTTGATTATTATTTGTTTATCTATTGATTATATTCCAGCTGCAGCACGACAGACAGATGTACACATCTACGCCCAACTCGTCGACCGCCGCGCCGCTGCTGGCCGACCGAAGGCTGCTTGTGAAAGTCGTCGCTGCTAAGGATCTGGGGGGTGAGTTGTTGCATGCATGTTGTTATAATATACCTTCTAGCCCTTGCGGGGTTGGCATTGACAGGGCATCAAATGTGTAGCTTATCAATAAGAAATAAGAAAAAATCATTCTTCATCTATGAAGACCGCTCCGTAATTGTCTAATTTCGAAATCAAACACAATATAAAAGAATTTGAGAATCGGCGGTCCGCAAGTCGCGGTAGCTCAGTGGTTAGAGTAGTGCACCGGATTTCCAAAGGTAATGGGTTCCAGTCAAGGTCTGAGTCCCGTCTGAGAATTCACTTGTGGCCGAGATGATTTTTCCAATATTTTTCCATTTAAAATTTATCATAAATTTTATATAAGGCTAAAAATAATACCTTGTGTATGTGTAAAATAGAAAATTACTAGAAAAAAATCGACAGTCCACAAGTTATTTTAGGAGACGTTTTGAACCTGCAACTTTTGTTTATCCGGCATTTGCTGTTCCAATTGAGCTACCGAGCCTAAAGACTGAGAATAACTTGTAAGCCGAGTTGATTTTTTCTAGTATTTTTCTATTTGATCTCATTTTCTGTATGGTTTATTTCAGGCAAAAGCGGTTGCATCGCGCCGTACTGCGTGGTGGAGATGGACGAGCCACCGCAGAAGAACCAGACGGCCTTCAAGAGGGAAACAACCAGCCCTCAGTGGGAGGAGCACTTCCTGTTGTGAGTTATTGGTTTTATTCAATATTCAATTTAATTTAATTTGTTTTAGAATTTAGACGTATTATAAGAATCTTAAAACTTATTACTAAGGTCTTCTGAGAAAACTAGGCGTGACAACAATTTGAATTTTTATATTTTTGTCTTGAGTGACCAGAAAATAAATAAAACCTCTGCTTTGACCGATATTTTATTGAAATCAGGCATCTATAGGCCCATATAATATATACCTTACAAACTAACATACATAAATATTTAAGAAAACATTTAAAAACAAATGTTGTTAGTAAATAGCTAAAAAATAAGTTAGTAAAAAAAAGTCATTTTGACACTTTCTGAGTCGAATCGGTGACACACGGCAGCGTTCCTCTGAAACGCCTGTACGGCCAGAAGTTTGAGCTGAAGAGCTCCAACCTTGATGTCAGGATGCGCACCATAAACGCCTTAAAATTGGCATTATGGTGCGATTCTAATGGCAGAACTCTCAAGCAAAAGTTGGTTTTCTGCTTGATATACTCTATCACGTCCTGCGCGGTGGTGGTGTGGTGCAGGCGGGACAGGTACAAACTCGGTGTACGGCAGGTATGCCTACATTTCATCATTGCCATAGCATCATTGCAATCAAATTGTAATCAAATGACAACAGCCGGGACCGACGGTTTAACGTGCACTCCGGAGCACGGAAGCGCTCAGTTGTAAGGCCACTTTACAGTCACCCATCCGACACCTGACCGTGCCGAACTTTGCCTAAGAAACGTGATCGAATACGATCAGTCTGTCAAGCGCAGCCATGAGCGCTTGAAATAGTTATTTGTTATGCAAGGCTGGAAAGTTGATTATTTAACGGCGAGTTACCTCTATTGAAAGCAGAGCAAGCGAAGGATTCTAGGATTAAACCACGAGCGAGTGGTTCAAAGATTGAATCCTGAGCGAAGCGAGGATTTCAAAGGTACAAGACGCTAAAAACTTTTCTGCCGAGCGCAACACACAATTTTTCACCTCACAACAGCGAGGAACATTTTATGGTTGTTTCCGCGGTCAACTTCCGGTAAAAAAATCTGTAAACATAAAGCTTAACCTAAATATACCTTATTCTCGTTGTTTTAGGTAATGATATAAAAAAAAACCAAAATAATAAAAAAGGAGTATTATAGTTAATTTAAAGTTATTTGAAGTAGGAATATATTGTTACTTATAAATAACAATAATAACGATTCCGTAAATGTTAACACTGACATGAGGTACAAGACAAAGACAATTTAAAAATAAAGATTTATGTTACGTTCCGAAATCCAATCATAGGTTGTGAAATCTCACCCAGCCTAATATAAAATTCTTATAACAAATAGTCTAATCTTATTGTTATTGTTTTTATGATTCAATGAACTAAAATAATATAATTAACCAAAACGGAGTATTATAATTAATTTTAAGCTATTTAAAATAAGAATAAAATGTAACAAAAAATTCAATAGTTCGATTCGGAACGCATTATGACATATTTTTTGGAAATAAATTAAAAAAGTGCTTTACCGCGCTAGGCCGCAAAAAGCGATTTTCTACGCTGAATCTGAATAAAAAAAACCTCCTTTTCCAAGCGTGTGAGGTGAAAAATATGTTATAATTCCTTGCCTATTATTTCCAGCGACCTATCTCCACAAACAGCAGAGTTGCTGTTTGAAGTGTACGACCGCACCGGGCCGCCGTCGCCGGGCGGCGGCTCGTCCCAGCACAGGTGAGAAAGACCTGCCCCCTAATTGTCTAATTTCAAAATCTATCACAATCCCTTTCAAAGGTATTGAGATTGTGATAGCGATTTATGGAATTGTGTAACTTATACCCGCGATCCCTTTCGGAACGAATGATGTTTTAAATGACACTTCATTTGACACTTCTCCGTACATTTGAAAGATATTTTCGTCTGTCACTTTGCAGACAGTTCAGTTTCGATCATTCAATACCTTTCAAAACGCGTCCCGATCACAATCCCTATCTAATGTCAAATAGTGACGGCCTGAAGTATGTAAATATCTTTCAAAAGAGGAATTGAAAGGGATTGCGATAGATTTTAAAATTAGACAATTAGCTCCCAGTTTTTAGTTGCTAAAGATTAAGTAAGAATTTTAGAGACTTATTTTATAGTTGCTCCAATTTCTTGTTAGTATGTTTTTGAAAATACAAAAAATATTTATAACTTTTATTTTGCAAAAGCAGCCGGGACCAACGGCTTAACGTGCCTTTCGAAGCACGGAGGAGCTCGAAATAGTAATTTTTTGGTCACCCATCCCGTGACCGACCATTGCAAAAGTTGCTTAACCTCAACAATCGCAGGCCCTGCGCGCGAACTACTGCGCCACGGGCTCCTCAATTTATTCTATAGCTTACTTTAAATCTGCACGCCAACACAATCTAACCGATAGTCCTTGCCTCAAGGTTCCTCGGTCTGGGCCTGGTTGGCATCGACGAGCTACTAGCAGCGCCATCGCAGAGACAACAAATCGCGTTACAGACGCGACCTATGGAAGAACATGACGTATCTGGCACTTTGACTGTAGAGGTAAAAAATAGCAAAAAGCTACCTTTTCCTAACAAAGTAGAAAAATATTGGACCCGGAATACTTCCTTGCGGTACATAATATTTGAATAGTGTATAAACGCTAGTTAAAAAGATGTAAATCGTATAAATTATTTGAACCAGAATACTCCCTTGTGGTACATATTTCGAATAGTGTATAAAAGCTAAAGTACGGAAAAAATATATTAATCTGATAAAGTATTGGACCCAGAATGATTCCTTGAGGGACGGATTTTAAATTAAATACTATAGCTAGCGAATATAGCGAATAGCAACAGATCGCGCTACAGACGCGGCCTATGGAAGAACTGACGTGTCTGGCACTTTGACTGTTGAGATAAATAATAGCATCTGATTATTTTCGAGCTTAGTATTGGACCCAGAATAATTTGTTGAGTGACAGGAAAAGATTTAAACTCAAGGGTGCTCCCTTATGTTTGTAATCATCATTTTATATCACATTTATATACATTTATTGCTTACAGTTCAAAAGTATAGATTTTGAACTGTAAGCTATAAATGTATATAAATGAACTCCTTATATAGGAATTATTCTGATGGACACAAATAACTGATCTGTTTCATAGATTTTGTTCTCCTTATAAGTAGTACTTTTAGCTTTACACGATTCGACAGATGTACCTTAAGGTGGTACGACTTCCATACAAACAAACATTGCACATTAATTGGTTCATCATACATTAATAATTCATAAATACATGTGCAACTAACTCGGTTCAGTTATTTGTTTGCGCGAAATTATAAAAAAATTTACTAATTGTGTAATGTTTGTTTGTATAGAAGTCGTACCACCTTAAGGAAGTATAATGGGTCCGATACATAAGAATCAGAATCATTTATTCCTTAGAAAATGGTATTATATAAGATGGTACAATTAATAAAGTGCAAACATTTTCTGCCATTAAAAAAGCGTAGGAATTAGTACATACATAAAAAAATACAATTGATTATTAATAGGGAAATTACAAAATTATTTAAATGTCAAATGTCATCATTACAAAATTTTTAAATAATATCAGATTTATATCATTTTCTTCTTGGTTCTTCTTCTAGATTTTATACTTAATTCAAAAGTTGTACCTCAAGGCAACATTCTCGATTCGATGCTTTATCAGATTTAATATATTTTTTTCCTTACTGTGTTTATACTAGTTTTTATACGCCGTTCAAAACATGTACCTCAAGGAATTATTCTGGGTCCAATATTTTATCTCACATACATGTACTCCTTATAGTTCCTGTTCATCGAAGGCGCCGACATCCCGGACCTGGGCTCCAAGCCAATGAAGATCAAGGAGAGCTTGCGCACCGTGTCGCCGCATGGACAGACGCTAACTACCACTAAGACTGTATTTAAACAGAATGGTAAGTGCAGTGCTTATTTTATTGTACTGTCTTTGTAAAAGTTAAGTACTCAATATTTAGTGGACAATATCGATTTGCATAGGTTTTGATAGTGGTGAAAATTTGAACCGTCTTTTTTCCTTTTTTGAACGACGAGGAGACTCTTAGCCTTCATCATATTTGATGTTGAGTATTGATAAGGCTAAAGATGGATGCGAGCCTCTCCCGGAATCCTCAATCGCTGAAGAACTGATTATCTTATCTCTAACTGCCGGAACACAACAATGCTGAAACATTGTTGTAATGGCGTCAGACTTAGATAAGATAGTGGTAGCTAGTCAGACGGACTTAGAACAAGTCCTACCACCACCCAAACCGATTACAATATGTACCCCGCTGGGAATCGAACCCGGGACCCCTGGGTCTGATACCGGTGGTTGTTCCGCTACACCACAGAGGCCGTTGAAAGTCTTTACTATATAACCCGTTTTTTTATTACTATTCATATTTTCAAAGTCAGTACATTCTTTTGTACTGTTCTGTCTTTATTAATAAGAAAGTCGTTAAGTTCAAAATGGTCTGAAGAAATTTCGCATTTTGTTTATACCTCAATTGCTGTCGACTGTACATCATAGTAGCATTCTGATGATAAGACATCTATCCTTTCATTATTGGAAACGAGGACTATTTTGCTCGGCCCTTCTTTTATTTCTGGTCGCTTTTAACGACCTGGGGACCAATTATCTAATTTTATAATCTATCATAATCCCTTTACTACAATTACATACTTCACGCCGTCACTATTTGACATTTGAAAGGGATCGTGATCGGGACGCGTTTTGATTTTGAAAGGTATTGAATGAACGAAATTGAACTGTCTAAGCAAAGTGACACACAGTAATATGTTTCAAATGTATGAAGAAGTGTCAAATGAAGTGTCATTCAAAACATCATTCGTTCCGAAAGGGATTGCGAGTATAAGTTACACAATTCCATAAATCACTATCACAATCGCAATACCTTTGAAAGGGATTGTGATAGATTTTGAAATTAGACAATAAGGGGGCAGTTTGGCGTAGGAGCACTAAAGGCGCCTTCTGCACCAGAGGTCCCGGGTATACAAATATTTGTGTGCACGAACATGTCTATTTTTTCGGAGCCTATTCAATGCAAACAAACAAACAAACAAATCTTTCCTTTTTATAATATTAGTATAGATGTATTTACAAAAAAAAAATTTTGTGGATGTTTATCCGTTATCTAGTATCTATAACACAAGTTCTTCACGAAACTTAACGTATGCTAGATAATTGGTGTGATTGAATGTATGCAATTATTTATTTATTAGACAAGTAAATATACTAGAAAAAAGCAACTTGTCTCATGTCGCATCCCGTCAGAGCGACATGAGACAACATTTATAACATAAAAAATGCATTGTAAAATGCAAAATTAAAAAGTTATAAGTATTTATTTATTTCTCTATTTGTTCGTAATGGAGGCGCGGACAGCGGCCAGCTGACGCAGTCGGCGTTGCGCGAGCTGCAGCTCAGCCCCGCCAGCGCCGCCAGCAAGTCCACCCTCATCATACACTCCGTGCAAAGGGTCAGTCGCATATCTCGATAGATTACTATACTAAAGTGGGGCCACTGCTGACATAATGCGTTCCTGTAAATCATGTTCGTATAATATTTAATCATTACAATTTTCAGGACTTTGTTTTTTTTCAAAGGCGGTGCTAGTGTGCAGAATGTGTCCTAGGTAGAGGACACATTCTGTCCTAGTCCTAGGTAGATGACACATTCTGTCCTAGTCCTAGGCAGATGACATATTCTGTCCTAGTCCTAGGTAGACAACACATTCTGTCCTAGTCCTAGGTAGAGGACACATTATTTGCTAGTCCTAGGTAGAGGACACATTCTGACCTAATCCTAGGTAGAGGACACATTATGTCCTAGTCCTAGGTAGAGGACACATTCTGACCTAATCCTAGGTAGAGGACACATTCTGTCCTAGTCCTAGGCAGAGGACATATTCTGTCCTAGTCCTAGGTAGACAACACATTCTGTCCTAGTCCTAGGTAGAGGACACATTATGTCCTAGTCCTAGGTAGAGGACACATTCTGTCGTAGTCCTAGGTAGAGGACACATTCTGTCCTAATCCTAGGTAGAGGACACATTCTGTTCTAATCCTAGGTAGAGGACACATTCTGTCCTAGTCCTAGGTAGAGGACACATTCTATCCTAGTCCTAGGTAGAGGACACATTCTGTCCTAGTCCTAGGTAGAGGACACATTATGTCCTTGGTAGAGGACACATTCTGCACACTAGCGCCGCCATTGGAAAAGATCATAGTCCTAAAATAAAGCCGTAAATGTAAAATATTAAATGTTATTCGAGCATGATTTACATTCTTCAACTGTTAAGCGCAATCAATAAGAAGGTACAGTGGAGTTTATTTATTCATTTATTATTATACGGACAACAAAACAGATTACAATCAGAATTATATGTATAGGTACATTAAATAATTGTTAAGTTCTAGACTGTAATCCAAACTATGTTGACACATCATTTACAATGTGATTTAACAAGTGAGATCATTTAAAAAATAAACAATCGGGGTTGACGATTAGACAGTAGCGAGTCGTACTGTACTGACCCCGCTTACTGAGTCGAAGGTCATGGATTCGATCCCCAGCCTGGGATAGACATCTGTGTTCCTTACGCATCTACCTGTTGTTTTTTTGTTCAAAAATTGTAGGTAGGTAAAGAATTTGTACAAACATTTTAAAAAGAAATTCCTGTTTTTTACTAATTTCTGTAAATTCGTATGAAAACGTTCAAGATTTTAACTAACTTTTGTTTTCTTTTCGTTTTGGAGTGTTTATAATCCTGGTAAATGCTAGAGGGGCTTGACCTTATGCAATTGGCTCAAACTGGGATAATTATTAATCATCTTAATTTTTTTTAAGCATTATTCGTTTACCCATTTTGGTTTTTCGTTTTATGTGATTTTATAGTTTTCCGACATTTCCTCACCTTTCTAAGGGTCTTACCTCGTATATATAGTCACGGGATGACTATCTGTACGAGGTACCATAGTCATCCCGTGACTATATATACGAGGTACTGGGAAAACGTCGGTTACTGAAAAAAACAAAACCAACTAATGTGTTAATAAAGTGTGGTCTTTATAATTCTTAAAAGTTGTTTATTTATTTATTAATAATATTAATAATTTATTAAAAAGCAGAAGGGTACCTCTTGAGGTCATTGTTCCGATTGCCACGTTGGACAGTAAATAAGAGTTAAAGTGACCACAACTAGGGCTTAGAGTAACCACAACCGGGTGTACTACGCGTAAAAATGAAAAATGCTTATAACTTTGTCTAAGTTCTTAAATTTACCCAGTACCCAGCTTGGGTCAAGAACTCAACAAGGTCGACGAGTCCATAAGGTCAGAATTGCCCACTCTACTTTTCCTTTAACATGTTTTTTTATTTTCCCCATTCCTTTGCTGCATCTCAGGAGCCGAAGAAATCTATTAAGGTGAGTTAAAACATTTGGGTTAATTGAACCCATTTTATTGAAATATCTTCAAATACAAAGACTTGAACGAATGGGGATTAGCAACAGGTTCATTAAATGTCTTGAAACTTCTTTACTGTATAGCTTAACGTATAAAAACTGAACTGTATTATTTGTTTTATTCATATACGATAATTAGTTTCGGATTTACAAGTTTTTAAACTTCAAGATTCGCGCGCTTTTTGCGTGACGTCATTGTTACCAAATCGGTCAAGCGTGAGCCGCAAGTTGCATGCAGTGTTATACAGTGACAGTCACAAAATAAAACGCCGACCCAAAGTAAAAAAAAAAAAATTTTTAGAAATATATATACCACATAAAAAATATTAAAACAGTATTTTTTTTATTTTTCATGTACTGCATGATGGCATACAAATCTAAAAGTGCTTGTTAATCCCCATTATAACTTGAAATGAACCAAATTTATAACTTCATGAATACAACATTTAGAAGCATCCTCGTGTCTTTAGTAGTTTAAATTAAAAACATCAAATTGAAAACAATAAAAAAAGAATTAGTGATTTTGTTTTTGAGCCCTTGGGTAGGTATTGTTATTGAAACGGAAATCATATTTTTTATTATTTTTTAAAGTCATTTTTTTATAGTTTTTTGTAATATTGTACATAAGTAATCAATGCATGATTGTGTGTAGTTTTTCTGATTTTAGTTACTTTGGCTGGCATTTTGTTCATACTCAATTTCTAAAGTAATACATTAAATTCAAATATGAAAAAGAAAATACAATTTTATGAGATCAACGAACTCCGTCTGACGAAAAAGAAGTCCCACGGAATATTACTGCAACTAAACGTGGTTTGCTTATCTCCATAGTAATAAAGCTTATTTTAGAATGTTGAAGGCGACTCCAGCGCCACTATCACGGGACTACTTTTGAGACTGACTACATTTTTTTAATTACAAACAAAGAATAAGTCTTTACGTTGCTCTGATGAGAGTAACTTGGAGTATTTTTTTTCTGGTACGATTCAAAAATCTCATAAAAAAGCATTTATAAGTGCAAACAATTATAAATCATAACAACGAAATACCAGCCAAACTAGTGTTGTGCCAAAACTAACAATGTCCCACTAAAAAGGTTGAACTAACCGACTCCGGGAAATTCGTCGAAGTCGAACGGCAGACCATAGACAACGAGCGGCCGGAACGGACCATAGACAAAATAGACGAGAGTCCTACAGAGAAAACTGTCAGTCCCACCGCATCTCCCGCTAAAAGCGTGCGGATTAAGGAAAATGGCCACGATACCACAGAGAATGGTGACGCGGTAAGATTGTTTTTGTTTGTTTTAGCTTCTAACTGCACTAATTTAATAATAAATGCATGGATTTTTGCACCTGAATATAAACTTTTTTCGTTTAAACAAACATTTTTTTAAGGTACCCTCGTAAATGTTTATCAAGCAATACATAAAATCACGAACAAAAATAATATCTTATTAAGCAAGTATGTTGTATTGTTGAAATCCACAGTTATATAATAATAATGCACTGTTTTAATATATTTTAGTATCTAAAGTAAAAAAATTATATACAAAATAAACGTTAAGTTAAATTAACCACAAACAAATCCTAATTTCTAAATATCTTTGTATACTGATATCTATTTAGGCAGGTCTATCTTTCTTACTTTATGCTTTAAAGCGATATACCCATTTGTAAGACAACTGTTTTCCCTATAACCTTTAAAAGAGAGATTTCAGAATTTAATAATAAAAGTTTTAAGATCATACAATATTGAAAGTAGAATTTTTCGACCATAAACTTCATAGGTTTAATAATAATAAAATAAAATAAAAAATTGCCTACACCTAGGTATTTAAGACTAGAAGAATCATACTGACACAAAATTAAGCTTAAGCCCTGAAGCTGATAGTAATAAAGTCTATAATTCCACAGCAAGGCGACTACGTCAACAACCAACGGGACGCGCCGCCCGAGCCCGCGCCCCGACAGAAGAGGAGAAGAGACTTCTTTGGCACTATCAAGAGAAGGTAATACCTATCTAATGTTTTAGTATAATAATATCTAGAAATTATTTATTAGAATTAAAATAAAACAATCTCAATCAGCAATCAATTCTCCGATAAAAAATATCTCTCTGTCTATCCACCACTAGGTGGATAGGAAACCATCAGGAGTTACCAATTGTGCTTTAAAACAGAGTAAGGTAGACGACCGGGTTAGAGCTTTTGTTTCATCCTTATTTAAATAACGTTATGGTTTATTAAGGCCACAACCGGGGTTTCTACCTTACATTGTGTTATTTTTTATTTAGGCCACGCTTATATATAATTTTAATAGTGCCATACAATACTTTATTGGAGTTTCATAATTATTTTGTTTATATTCGTTTTATTTAATTAACAGTGACCGCAAACACTTAAAATTTGATTACGAGAGTTTCAGGTTGAGGACGTTTTAAACTTAATTCAATTCATACATGTTACTAACTACAATAATAACTTTAAACATCGTTTCAGTCGAATACCGGAAAGCATTACTTATTAGCATTTGCTTCTATTATTAGAATTGAATGCTTCGTATTTGATGAATAATTACTGAATTTCTTATCAAATACGCAGCATCCACTTCAAATAATGCTCGGAATTTGAAAATAACGACTGAATTATTCATCAAATACCAAGTATTCACTTCAAATAATAGAAGCAAAAGTTAATGCTTTCCTTTATTCAATTCGCTCATTAACAGGCATGAATGAGGTTCGGGACGTTCTCAATTAAGAAACCGAAATTTAGAATTCGTTATTTTTTCCAATAATTAAGATATGATACCCACATTTAAGTCTATTCATCATTCCATTTGACATTGATAGACTAGGCCGGTCCCGCACGCGCGGCGCGTCGCTGGACCTGCCGGACGCCGCCGCCGACAACAACCAGAGCCGCGTGCGCAGCATCAGCGCCGAAAGGAATAGCCACGGTAAACAAATATATATCTTACACTCACACCAACTAACCTAGCCCCAAAGTAAGCACTGTAAGGCTTGTGTTTTGGAATACTAGGGTAACGGATATAATTACACATAATTATACATATATAAATATTTACGTGTATAAATATATAATAAACGTTCATGACTCAGTTACTAATGTTCGTATTCATCATACTAACATTTGCCCCTACCGGAATTCGAACCCAGGACCTCAGAGTAGGCGACAACTTGAAACCGGCGGCATACGTACCACTCTACCACGGAGCTCGTAGAATATTAAGCATTACTACTTAAAGTTGCCTCAAAGATTTTGCCACATAGCAATAATACCTAATACTGTCTTTTCTGTGTCTATGTAGTCCTTGTCTTCCGTGCATTAATGTGTTTATTATTATAAAACCGCCGTACGTTACTTACTAGCACTAAAAAGATATGCAAAGCTAGCCCTAAACGAGGTGGCAAAGCTCAAAATAGAATTGCTGGAAATAATATTCCTATTAACCTGGATGTTTAAATTGTTTTACAATGTTTGCTTGATTTATATATTCTTTTACAGAGAAAGCCCTATCCGTCCCCAATAGAAACGTATATTCCGCCGGCGCGTCGCCCGCGCAATCCGGCGACGAATCTAGGACATCTAGAAGGTACGCTTTACTATATTACGTCAAATTTCTTCAAACAATTTCGAACTCAATCGCCTAACGAGTTAAAGTTAAATTTTTTTAAAGTTTTGATCTACTTTATATCAGTAAAATCTTTTTGAGACAAAATAGTGAATTGTGAGAGAAAGTAGTAGAATAAATTGAATGATTCAATTTCAATATTATAAATTATATTCTCACATGTTTTTTTCTGCTTGGGAATCGGTTCTCTACTTTCATGACTCATCATAGGAATTTAAAATATTTAGTTTTTTTTAAACATCTAAGAAAAAAAGCTAGTGAATGTTGTGGCATGGCAAGGCTACATTATTTATTAATAATATTAACTTTACATAATTATTTATTACATTATTATATTGTTCAATCACATTGATTTACTAACTGCTTTTAACATAAAATAATGCTGTCTTGCCAACATTAATGTTTTTTTAAATATTATCATATTAGTGCCACTATATTACGTAGAATTAATTGATAACGATTTTCAAATAATAATTATTCAACTTTACTTAACTTAGTTGTTTATTATTTTATTTGTTTAAAATACCTGTAGGTATCGGATGAGCTTCAGCTAGTTGTCACCGTTTTTCATTTCTGAAAATGTTAATGTCAATGTTTCTTTACAATAATTGGTATTATAAATGGAATAAAATTATTAAAGCATCACAGATCAAATTTATTCCCAAATAAGAAGCATAACAAGCACTTATATAATTTGTATAGGTAATAAGAATATTTGTCTTTGAGATATAACCCACAATCTCTGTCGCAGTAGCTGGAATCATTATTAAATGCGACATTGGGCCAGTATTATCACTTTTTATTAAAATTGTATTTCTTGTGATATCCACAGGTATAAATACTTATATAAAGTATATATTTATTATGAAACAATTATACAGCGAATAATTGTGCGTTTTTTCTTCTTTCCATCTGACCACACTCTCATCCGCTGGGGGTAACGCACTGCAATCTGGTAACACTGGTTTTCTTACTAATTGTTTTTCTTAAATGCTCGACTGATATGCAATTTCTATCTTTATCACCCTGGTGCTTTTTTCACTATTTTCTTAATCATTTATTTCTGTTATGATATTTTGATCTTGCAAATGTAAATATCACTTATTATTTTGTTTATACCTATTTCTATATTTTGAAAATCTGCACCACAATCCTCATAAACTTTGGAATGGTGACAACTTCATTTTGTTCAATTTTACCTTCATTTTATAAAAAAAAAAAATCACCAACTATCTTTTTTGTACGAATTTCCACTCTATCTACATAAATATATTACCCATGTTTCATCTACACGTATCCTTGTTGCTATTATTCTTTTATCCGGCATGGTCGTACTCCTTATGTATCTATTCAACACGTTTCCTTATCTATCCTCTTTTTTCCTATCCCATAATAATTATTATTGTCTTATTGTACCACTATTATACCTATACATTTAAACTCATTACCCGTCATCTTTTACACATTCCTTCTTCCTTCCTCCTTCCTTATCTACCCTCTTTCATCCGTCTCATAAATTATTCATACATCCACTCCTATCCCCTTCATTATTGTTACAATTCTATAATCATTTAACCCCAAAATCACCTCCTTATTCTTTTCTACCCGCCCGAAAAACTAATTTTGACCACAAAGGTCCTCTCTCAGCGAAGTCTCCGGCTTTTCCACCGCTTCGGCGCGGACCTTTATCCACGAAGCCTCAACCCTGGTCTTGGAGACTCTGGAGGCGGGAATCAAGAAGCACTATCTGGTCCCACTGACCATCGCGCAACGTTCGAGATGGCGGCGGAAGGGGGTTAAGCTGCATATTTACAATGAACACACGTTCATCGCTAAACATCTTAGCGGGTGAGTTTTCATATAATTATTTATTTTTAAGATAGAAGTCTTTTTGTTAGTTTTTGAGAAATACAGGAGTATAAAACAAAGCTCATTAAAACGTTGAGTTCAATAATAAATGAAATAAGTAATAATAAGCATTAAGCCAGATAAGAAAAAGCTCAACAGAAAAAGTACTTTCCGTTTAAGGTAGTTCCCCTCCAGGGCCCATAGATTTTTTCCACCCTGTATATAATAAGTATAAGACTAAAGTTGTAAGCGCGCCTCTCCCATTTTAATTGCCGGAACACAACAATGCTAACATAACCTGACAGGAAACTTTTCAGAGGCCGCATTTTAATCCCCATGAAAGTTAATTAGCCTCTATCTAACTATGGTAAACGTATTCCAGTGGCACTGTGTGTGAAGTATGCAACAAGACGATAGCGCGGCGGCTCGGCAAGCAGGGCTACGAGTGCCGCGACTGCGCCACGCGCTGCCACAAGCACTGCCACGTCAAGGTCGCCACCACCTGCCCCAACTCCACCGTGCACGATATGGAGCTGTGAGTCTATACACAAACACGATATGCATATTTATTTATTTATTGGAAGACCAACTGCTTAACCTCATACATTAAAAAACTTAAATATAAAATAAAGCCATTTACAGGTCTTCACAAATAAGACACAGTAAAAAATGAAAAACTAACCTAGCCTAACTATTGAACACACACACGTAACTTTAAAATATTACTCATATCTAAGTGACACATTGTATTTAGCAGCATATAATACATACATTAAATTCAATATATGTACAGCCAACAGCCGCAACGGCTTTAAATTGTGACCTTGAGCGCGCCCTTCCGTCGCTCGTAATAGCGGTAGTTTTCGTAGTGCAAATGTAAGGCCGGAGCTGTTGTTGACTGTACATAAATGAAACAGTATACATAAGCTTCGAATAAAACACAAACACGGCAAACCATAAATCAAAATACGAGACAAAAATAGCTTTACCACTTATTCGAGTCGAGATATGAAATTAAAAACTCATATTGCTTCTACCACTGCCATGTAATGCTGCAGGAAGTACTCTATTATGATCATGCACATAAATACACATTACTTAATAAAAACAGAAAGTACTTACATAAAAAGCATTTACTAAATATTCATTTACTACATGAGCATTTGTGTAGAGATTTAACCATAAGTACCATCTTTATTGTCTTTGCCCAACTCTATCCTCACTACAGATGCACATTGATGGGCATAAATATCAAAATCTTATACCAATTGTTCCGGCTGCATTTGCAGTCGTTAAATCCCACCAATCCGCATTGGGCCCGCGTGGTGGGTCATGGCGTTCTCCTTATCCATCCATAACGAAGGTCAGCGCCCCAGCAGTGGGGACATTAAAAATGGCTGATGACGCGCAATATTATTTTATCTTTGATATAAGATTTAATTCAATAAAAGATTTGTTTTATTTAATCAAACGCTAACCGAACACCGGTGTCCAGAGAACAATAGAATATCTGATAAATATTAAACAAGAAAATATACTACAAAAAAGCAACTTGTCTCATGTCATGTCATGTCTCAGTGATGAAACGGTGGCCAACACCGTAGCAAGGTCCACATAGGTATCTGTAGCATAATTGGTTTGTGCATTGGGCCGGATTCCCAAGGACGCGGATTCGAATCCCGTCAGGGCGACATGAGACAAGTTGCTTTTTTGTAGTATATTTCTTGTTTAATATTTATCACATAGAAATAGCATTGTAAAATGCAAAATTTAAAAGTTATTAATAGAATATTAATTGTGTGAGAATCCGGGGCCTGAAAGGTTAATCGAATCAATGTGATAGCACCCTTATGTATGTCAATGATTTTGATATTAACCTGCCTATATAATTTCACTGTAAAATTGGTAAGTTACAGGAGGGATCGAAAGAACAAGTTAACGAAGTCAAACTCAATAATAAAAAAAATGTTCTTTCGATCTCGCTTTTATTCTCAAATTCTCAATTAAGTAGTTTAAATTAATTTTCTTCACTATTTTGTATTAATCTGGCGCCATCGCTTGCAGTCATATTCATGTATTACTTATGTCATGGCGCAAAGTAGAACATTCTTTTTGTATTTTTCCAAATTTAATCAAACATTTTTCACAAATTCCTGCTACTTATATTAAAATATGGGAATGAGCTGTCTTTTTCTTTTTTTAGTAAACTTTTTTTGAATGAAAGATTATTAATGTACTCAGTGTAATGTTTAGATTATATAAGAAAAAGACAGAGAAACGCTAAAAGCTTACGAGTTTCGCAGAGCTTTTTTGGAAAAGTTAAACAATGCTCTCTCTTTCTATATCTTTCACTCTTGGGTGGATACGTGTACGTATACGTACTATGTATAATTAGTATTCGGTATGTATACGTATTTAGAACCTATAACGTACGTGAATTATGTATCTCATAAGCTTTTACAAAATCTTGTTTTACGCTGTATTGCTTATATCTATCTTTACTTTTTACGCTGCCAAGGTCCCATTCCCATAGCTTTGGAAATGGAAGGTACATATATAGTTTTCACTAGTTACTAAACGCTTTAAAAATATATAAAAAACTTTAATTCATTTTTTTTGTTGCAAAGTTATATTTGTAAATATGTACTAATTTAATATAATGTACCTACTTATGTATATATTTTTCCAATGTGCATTCGTATCTTTTATAATTATATATTTACGTCACTTTTTTATATTGAAGCATTATCTATTATGTACAATATATTTTTTAATCCAACTTAAATGTATATCAGCAAGCATAGCATATACGCATTAAAAGCATATTTTCCATTAAATGCCTCATAAATGAAATATTTTTATTATAAATACATTTTCAATTGAAATATAAAACCTAACTAATAAATATTATTTATCTATTAAATAGTTGTTCTGTCTGTGCAATAGATATAAAAATTGCCACATCATCATAATTTATATTATCTCATTATTTTATTTTATTGTTTTTGAGGGTACTAACAATTTGTATTATTATTCTTCTAGATCCATGCTCCCAGTGCTAAATGAATAATCAAGCAAAGCAAGAAGACTGCAAGAAAATATAAAAAAAAAACAAAAAAATATGTACAAGCTATTTCCATTCAGGTTCTTTGAAAATATTAAAGTTTGTAGTCTACATTTATCTATCACTTTTAAGTTTGGCTTTTGTGTGTTTTTTGTTGTTGCAAAATGCACTGATGCTCTTTTCTGTTGGATTATTTAGTTCTCCAATATGATTTACGAATTGTTGAGAACAAAGAAAGGTACCAATACATTACTGTAGCAGCTTAATTACTATAAATATTGCAGAGCAGAATATTTACTAACACTTAAGCATATTAGCATAATATTTATATATTTTCCCTGTTTATTATTTTTATTGCATATTATATACTGTTTTTTTTTCTTTGTGCCCAAAGTAAAGGGGGATGTTGTGTTAAGTTTTTAGAACAAAATTACGAAAAAAATGGTGTTTAATGTATTTTTATTGATTATTATTATTTTATCAAGTCGTCGTCTTTTATTTGGATATTAAGCCTACTTAAGCAATGAAAACAAGAAAATAAACTTAAAATAATATCAATAATAGTAAAAATTGTTATTGCAATATCAGCAGATCACGGCGCAACGCACCGATGTTTTTTATTTTTTATATTACGCCTCATTTTGGTTTAAACACATAACACAACCTCCCTCTTAATTTTGGGCACATAAAATAGAAACATCCTGTATATGCATGTAATTTTTTTGCATTATTGGGACCAAACGATGGATGCCCATGTTCTACACGTTGTTTTATTTTATGTATGCCCACATAACACAACCACAACCATTATGCTTAATATTAGTTGCTTTTAGCATGGAGACTAAGACTTTTATTTAGCACTTTGTTAGTGTTCGTCTTAAGAGATCCAAACTAAATACAAACTAGACCTACAACTAGACCTAGTTAATAAGTATCTAGACTTTTTTTTAATTAGCTAGACCTAGATAGAAATTCAGTTTGACCTAGGTTGTTGTTGTGACCTAGTTTGACTATCATTCAAATATTGCTAGATTGGGGTTTTGGCAAAAAACAAAAAAAAACTAACCCTGATGTAATTTAATAGTAAATAAATATTGATTTTGCTTCCTTAGAGTTTTGATTAAGCAGTTTTTTTTATTTTGATAGAAAAAGCAATATCTGTGTAGAAACCACCTAGATTTTTAAATAAAAGTATAATTTAATAACATTTTTGTCTCTATTTCAGGTCATACATCTCATCGCCGTACACCGATAAGAATATAAGAATGTTGTGATTTTTCAAATATAAAGCGCTTGGAAATGCACAAAAGCATCACTTTACCATCTCCTTAAATTATTGAATACAAATATATACCACAAAATCTCTATAAGTACAACACTTAAGTATGCTATTGTATACATTGTACATGTATAAGCTTTTTTACAAATATATTTATAATTATTAAATGTTATAATACTAGCTGTAAGGCATAATGCAAGTAGAGAGGTCCTAAAATCGTTGCTATTAAAAAAAAAACAGATTTTCAACTTTCCGCTTTCTGTCATTGACATCGGCAAAAAATTAGTGTTAGTTTAGAAATCGCTAGTATACCATCGGCGCCATTTTGTTCTATAGAGCAAATAATATTTTACAAACAATTGACTAAACGGCCTGAATAGTTATTTACCAATGGTCACCAACAATTAAGTACTTTTTTGAACACGCAACACCGAGGCAACAAAGTTTATAGTTTTGAATGCCTATGACGTCATAAGAGCGAGATATTTCCTTTTACAAAATCTCTACCTCATTTCAAAGCTACGACAATACACTACTTGAAGTTACCAGATTTTTATGTGCTATTGTTTTTAACTTTTGTTGTTTATGTTAATAAATTTTATTAAATAAAAAAAAGAAGTGTAAATCTCTAAAATTATTAATGTAATATTTATTTTAGTGACTTAAGTGCTTCTTGCACAAATTGTGATCTGTTAATGTTTTAAGTTATGTGCAATACATAAAACATAATAAGCGCTTGGGAGCTTACAACTCAAAATTTAATACTTAAAATTAAATCTAAGTTTGGCCATAATATACCGTGACCACCTAATACTTGGATCCATAGTCTTAAGTGTGGTGTGATGGATTTATTTAGGTGAATGACTGACTTACATACTTACAAATGTTTTGTGACATCATTATTTTATGCGACAAAAATTGTTGATAGTAAAGTGGATAGTGATAGATAGTGACGCGGATAACCCTAGAAGCGGAATATATAGGACGAAATTAGGAAAGAAACACCAATTTATACATTAAGTAGGTACAAAATGAAATCTAAGGATCATGTTAGGAGTAAATGTTTGTCAAAAACTGTTTACACTGCAGAATAACACAGAACATTTGTAGTATGGGAACTTAATGTTTATATTGAAGCTATCCAGTGTAATAATAATACATGACAAGTCTATTTGTACTCTTCTAAGATAATAAAAGCATAATCTCTTGTGGTTCTGATACAAATTGTTTATTTATAAATGTTGCGCAACGTGTTTTCAGTCTGTAAATTTAATTTCCCTCTTTTTTAATAAAAAGCATTTTTTATTTTTCGTCTTTTATTTACTACTCTCATAACAATAGATCATAGTAAGTTTACCGAAATAATAGATGTTTTTGAAGCTCCATAAGATATAAAATCAATGGTTTAGTTATCAACTGAAAGTTTTACTTTCGTGGACCGCCATTTTAGTAAATTTAGGAGACAAAATGAAAAACAGTAGTACGATCACAAAAAAATATAATTCGATACTAAAAAATCTATGTACAATACATAAATCAAGTGACTACAAAAATCGTAGGACAAAATTGTAAAACAATGCGTGGTAACCTATTCTAGCGAAGTATAACTAATGGAGATGCGTGTCGGAAATAAATTACACAGTCGTAAGATTAATTAAATTAAATACAAGCATTACAATTTACAGGACTGCGCCTAAATTATACAGTACTAATAAATATATCAATTTGAGAATCAATAAATCAAATACTGAATCAAAATAAATACATTTATTTGCGAATGAATATTGACGATGCAAACTACCTGCAGTTACATAGCATATTGAACCCTATGCACATATTACGTAAGGCTCAAAATTGTATATTGCAGAATTGTCTATTTTTTTACGAAATTTTTCTTACGATTTGTTTTTAAAGGTCAATTCAATATGCTATGAAATTGTATGTCTTTGCCTCAATAAGAATTGAATCCCACAGTATCACAAATATGATATTAGGTAGGTATATATTGAGGTATAAATTATAAAAACTTTTTGACATTTATAAGTTATCTTTCGATATTTGTATTGTTGGATTCTTGTCACGCCAAATATTTAGGAGAAAACAACCAGTTAATAGTCACATAAATACTCCGATATATGGCATAGTGTAAACTCTTCCATATTTTTGATTTCAAATGTAGAAACTATATTTGTTAGTCTTTCATAACATAAATTAATTATGCACGAACAAATATATTGATAACAAATATGACCCAAGTATAAAATACGTGTCATATCCACCAGAATGAATATATATTAAATATATTGAAACCAAAAATGATAGTTATCTTTTATCACAAAACAGGGTCAAATATAATACAAATGTCAATAAGCTTCGTTATTCAATAAAGTTATCGAGCACATACAATAATAATTAAATATAATAATAATAATGTAATATTTTTCTCTAAACTCCAAGCGAATTATTACAATCTTTGACATGTCTGAGACCAATACATAAATTATACGTAGCGTAGATACATTCGGTACAAGCAACGTCCCAACTAAAATTTGGTTAGTTCTCGTGTTAATTATTAAAATGTTTTTAATACTAACATTTTTATCTTACATATAATAGTTATATATTAAATATCACTAAGTGTTTACCACTTATTGTAGTGGTTTCGCGTACAATACAACATTTTTATGTATATATATATATATATATATATATATATATGAAAACTGCATCGGCCTTTATTCGTATATTAGAGAAAAAAAAATGTAAATGCATATTCAGTCGAAAAAAAAATTGAATCTACACGTTACTTTGAGCACCAGTTTTAACAAAATGTATCCAATTCATTTTCTAATAATCTCTAAAAGTTCGACTACTTCATACAAAATTGTAAAAAGTTAAAAGTGGTGTTCGTTACATCTTTGTACGTTCAAAAAAAATGTAGGCCGATTAAATACTCGGTCGTCCAATTGGAATGGTCTATCTCAGTCCAACTTTACTTATAAACTAAAACGAAAATCCAATACTTAAAGCCAAAATCGTGTAACCTGTTTTCTGAGAAACTTTTTAATCTGTACTGCTAATGACATGTACTTTTTTAAATTGTTAAAATGTATGATACTTTCCGTACAGCGATTTGATTTTCGACCGTATTGCCGGGTGGTAGAGTGGGTTTTCTAAAAGCGTAACTATACGATAGCGATCTATGAAGCACCTTAGTCTAGTTTGGCCTATAATATGATATCTAATGAGAAGACGATACTACGGGGATATTAGTAAAACTAATTTAATACTTTTCTTGGACTTTATAGATTAAAACCACTTTTAAACGCATTTAAGGAATATAAAGTGTCGAATGGGAAACTTATTTTTATGGAAGACTTTTATCAAAGAGAAGGTAAAGTTAACCATAGCTACGAGGATGAGTATGATAGGTCAGATTGTAATGGAAACTGCTAACATCGACTTTAAACTCAACAGGTTAAGAATCATTTTACAACGCAATTGTAAAATTAAAAATAGTTTTTATAAATATTCAGAATTCGTTTCCATAAAACTGAAAATTTATTTATATTTTCATAATTACAAGCTATTTTAAGTGGCATATACGACACCCGGCAAAGGCGAAAATCTCATAACATACATATACGGTAATAATATTTTTATATATATACTTATATGTATAACCTTATACTAGGCGCGCGCGTTCGTCGCAATAAATATTGGATAATACTAATTTAATTACGTTATGGTGCTACATGAATATTATTACATATATTTATGTATGATACTATAGAGTTTACACTATCGAGACATTTAATAAATCACCTAAAAATGAAAATAGAATACATTTCATATTTTCGCTTCTAGAACTTCTTTAAGTGACAGGCAATTCATAAGGGTATGTTAGTTAAAGCCAAAATCTTGGCAATGGAAAGTCTGTCGTTCAAATATTATATCATAATAAATAGGCAGAAATAAAATTAATTCATATAAAAAAAAGAAAAATCATTGAAAAAAGAAAACTGCTGCTTACTTCCAAATTAATATCATTAAAAGTATCTTCATAGTGCAAACCATACGATCACAATATCCGTACTCTTACAACTACGTACATAATACGTATCCGAATAAATATTTTTTAAGTATAAAATTAAAAAAAAACACAACTTCCTTTATGCTTCGATTCGTGCGCTAAGTCTAGTTTCCATCTCAATATCGATTTAAACCAATCACAATCGATCCGAACGCTCGATTTACGCGTTATTCAATTTTCGACGCATTTTATTATAACGCCTAATTTAAAAATCGGTATTTTTTTAAACTGGCAACACAGTTTAGCATTTAACGAATGTCCGTGCAATTGACAGTTTATCAAACTGCATTAGATTATTTACAAAAACGCAGCAACGTAGTAACTTCTGAGCGAACGTTCGCTTCGTTTTTTTTTTCAACTGGTAACACAATGGAAACGTCAGATGTTGCCGTACACAGTCGTTGTTGTGTGACCGTTCACGTACGGACGACAAACTTATTTTTATATACGTAGTACGTTGATTTGATCACATTTTACCTATCTACAACTGGTGAACAAATATTTATTACATTTCTTCGTCAATATTACCTTTCTAACAATCGAACTTAATTAAGCTAAAGATAATATTTGTATAGATAGAAAAAGATAGCTAAATTAAGTCTTTTGTCTTTTATAATACATTCAAAATTCTTCGTTAGTTTATTATATTTTTAAAGAACTGATCATTAGACAAATACATTATTTTAGGCAGCACATTGTTTTGCTGATAAATATTTTTTTCATATAAAAATTAATAATAATAAGAAATAAAGTTTTAACAACTCATTAGGCTATATCAGTTCTTGATTATTTAGGCTTATATTTAGAGTAAATTTGAAATCATATGCACAAGAGTAAACAATTCACACTTTTGATAATATAACACACAGTTTTTAAAGATCAGTTTTTTACAAATCTTTTGACCTTGTATAATATTTACTAGCTTTTTTTAAATCAAAATATATATGAAATTGTATATTAAGGCGTGTGTGTACACAAATGAAACAGAATGTATACTTACTTATTATAAAATCGTTTTTTGCATTTTTGTTTGTTTACGTTTATACAAAATCTACATTTTGTAACAACCGAATTTCTTACCGAAACTTTAAAGATAATAATTTTATACCATTTTGTATTCAGTTCAAGAAAATTTGTAACACTTAAAATTCACATATTGTATGTTTCTTACTAAAAAATTGTGCTGAAATCTCATCTAATATATTGTATATATATATAAAGTATAATAGTACTATATTCCAGATAAGTGTCGTAATCTGTCCAATGTAAAATGTGCCGTGTGTGTAAGTGTTAAAGTACATAATATTTGTTCACCGGTGTGAGGCTGGACTAGCTTGTCACTCGGCGTCACTCGCGGGCTCTTATCTGCGCGCGAATTCTGCCTTCATCGCTGCAATAGAGGAATAATAATATTTTAACAACGGTAGTTTTACGTGATACGTTAGGGACGTACGATGATAGAGGAAAGAATAATATTTTGACAACGGTATTTTTACTTGATTCGTTAGGGACGTACGATGATAGAGAAAAGAATAATATTTTAACAACGATATTTTTACGTGATTCGTTAGGGACGTACAATAATAGAGAAAAGAATAATATTTTAACAACGATATTTTTACGTGATTCGTTAGGGACGTACGATGATAGAGGAAATAATAATATGTTAACAACTATATTTTTACGTGATTCGTTAGGAACGTACGATGATAAAGAAAATAATAATATTTTAACAACTATATTTTAACGTGATTCGTTAGAGACGTACGATGATAGAGGAAAGAATAATATTTTAACAACGATATTTTTACGTGATTCGTTAGGGACGTACGATGATAGAGGAAAGAATAATATTTTAACAACGATATTTTTACGTGATTCGTTAGGGACGTACAATGATAGAGAAAAGAATAATATTTTAACTACGATATTTTTACGTGATTCGTTAGGGACGTACGATGAAAGAGGAAATAATAATATTTTAACAACGGTATTTTTACGTGATTTGTTAGGGACGTACGATGATAGAGGAAAGAATAATATTTTAACAACGGTATTTTTACGTGATTCGTTAGGGACGTACGATGATAGAGGAAAGAATAATATTTTAACAACGATATTTTTACGTGATTCGTTAGGGACGTACGATGATAGAGGAAAGAATAATACTTTGACAACGGTATTTTTACGTGATTCGTTAGGGACGTACGATGATAGAGAAAATAATAATATTTTAACAACTATATTTTTACGTGATTCGTTAGGGACGTACGATGATAGAGGACTTAATAATGTTTTTAGCATTCGCATGCGAATCTTGCGATTCCGTATGTGAATAGTAATTCGATTGATTCAAAAAAACCTTTTTAGTTGTGGCCACTTTGCATCTCAATGCTATTTACGAGTAGCGATCTTCCGCTTCATAGTCGTAAGCTGACAGCGTACTTCCCCGAGCAGCTCCAGGGCCCGTATTCACTATGACCACTTACCGATTCCTTGCTCAAACCACGCCAATGTCGTATTTGGTTTTGACATTTTCAATATTCGTTTTCTCCATGATACTCACAAATTATAGAGTTATTGTACAAGTACATAACAGTCACAAATTGTATAGTTATTATACAACTAATAGTAAATTAGTAGCCAAGGGATTAATTGCAGCCCGAGATGCGCTCGTGCGCCTATAGTTCGAGGGTGCAATTGATGCTTACACCCGAGCTAACTATTCTGCTTTACATCTCGATTGTGAGGTAAGTAGAAAAAAACCGGCATTACAATAAAACATTTTATTTGTTGAAATTTATAGTGAAATGAGAACAATCCCAAAAACAAACAATATTTAAAATAAAAGTTTTCTATTCCCGCCTTTTTTTCATTAAAAAGAATCAAGTAAAGAACTTTTTTTTTTCAAGTACAAAGCGACCTCTTTGGTCATTGGGCTGAATGCATGATGTCTATTGCCAGTATGATGGTTAGATGTACGCGAACTTTTCGAAACAAAGAAGTGTTTTTTTAAATTACTTACCGCCCTAGGGCTTTTCTAGCTACATTATTACCGTAGAGCGCTAATTAGTCACCTACAAGCCCCATTTGGAGGTAATAAAAACCTACTTAACGAACATGAGAGATGTAAAATAACTTTAAAATTTGTAAGTATCATACAGAAAACGAATTTTGAAAATGTCGAAACCAAGTACGATTTCGGCGTGGTTTGCAAGGAAGCGGCAAGTGGTCATAGTGAATAAGGGCCCTGCTTGAAGGCCTCCCAGTCAGTGTGACCATCTCAGAAATGGCGAATCTGCCAAACCACGGGCAAAAATCTGCCAAATCACCAGAAAACCAATATTCCCCCGCAAACGACCAAACAAAAACTACTTCATAATTTGAAGAACATCTACTACAATTTACTAATGATCAGTTACATTAATAACAAAATAGACCTAATTACAGATAAATTTCCATTCATAGCCATAAATTTAAATCATACAGTGAAAGAATTTGGCAAATTTGAAGGAAATCTTTATTATTTTTTAAGTATTTTGAAGTTTTCTTTCAAATCTGCCAAATTCTGCCACTATTCGAAATCGTCGGCATAATCTGCCACACCTAAAATTCAGGCGCCAAATCTGCCCGAATGGCAGAAATCTGCCACAATTGGTCACACTGCTCCCAGTCCGCCGCCGCCGTTCACTCACTTATTACTTTATTCGTTTTAAAACAACGCAAGAGAAAAAAAAAACAAATAATTTATAAAAATGTTTAAGAAAATGTGGGTATTTTAGATTTTACTGGCATCGCTTATAAACGACACAAATATTCCGAATTTCCACTAAGAAAATATTATTTCAGAATATTTTTCTACGGTGGTTGCTAGTGTTAAAATACTTACTGTCAAGTATCTGTCGCTTCACGGTCGTGAGTTGCATTCCTAGCGTGAACAATGCAATATCACGCGACATGATTAGGCGAATGATGGTGTGTCACTTGCCCCGGTAAAAGCGGAAGTATTATACTGACACGTTATCGTCTAATGAAAGCTTCACTTCAGCCCCCTAATTGTCTAATTTCAAAATCTATCACAATCCCTTTCAAAGATATTGTTGATTGTGATAGTGATTTATGGAATTGTATAACTTATAGTCGCAAACCCTTTCGGAACGAATGACGTTTTAAATGACACATTTGACACTTCTCCATACATTTAAAAGATATTTTCATCTGTCACTTTGCTTAGACAGTTCAATTTCGTTTATTCAATACCTTTCAAAACGCGTCCCGATCACAATCCCTATCAAATGTCTTATATTGACGGCCTGAAATATGTAAATATCATACAAATGACGAATCGAAAGAGATTGCGAAAGATTTTAAAATTAGACTATTAGCCCGCTGGTTTATTGATAAGACGTTAATTATAATGCTCACCGTCGAGTATCTCCCTTTTCATCGTGGTGAGTTGTCCTCTCACTTCCCTGAGCAGCTCCTGCTTGAAGGCCTCCCAGTCCGCCGCTGCCACGCACACCGACTCGCCGCCGCCGTTCACTTGCTGCGAACAAACAGCAGCCGGTTAGTACAACTAAGGGCTCATTCACACAGGATCATAGACCTATACAGATAAACGAAAAGAGCGCTTCAAACTGTATGAGAACCTAGCGTGTCGAATTGTACGTACCTACGATGACGTCGCGAGATTTAGTGATGTGGAAATGTTTCACTTTATATTTGTGTGTTCCAAATAACTACGTAGGTAGACGTCGAAAGCCAAGGTTGTTGGTGGTGCCGTCTGGCAGAACTCACTTATTGAACAAGTCGCCTTGGTCGCGGGCATTGCGTACACTAAATCTACTTGCAGAAATTATAGACATTTTCTCGTGCACTATGAGTGAATTCACAAGATCGGCTATATGTTATAAAAATCAAAAAAATTGTCTGTTGTGATGCTACTTTACCGTAGGGAAAATATCCTGTAATGGTAATTGTATACGTGTAATAAATAAATAAATAAATGTTATTGACGAGCTGTTGCAAGAAAGCACTGCACAATGAACCATTTTCGTTTCCGAGTGACGCGTTTCCATGACAATGGTCTATAGCGGACAGAACTATGTCGGAAAACTTGGATTTAACTTTTTACACGCAAAGTTGGTACACTTTTACCGTATATCTCGCTATAGGTATATGGGATCCGTTATTGACGATCGTCGTATATGGTCGAAAACACCATATACGTCTGTACGTCATAACTGGCTGACGTTCGCATTTGCATACAGAATCTTGTTTTTTTTTTTACGATTCGTCAAAAAACCGCGGGTCTATTTACAACAGCAGATATTGCGCGATTAGCCAGCAATCACATACTAATATTGTAAAGCGGAAAGATTTGATTGTTTGCGTACATCTTATCTTTTGGCGCGCACTGTTCATTGAAATAAAACAACTTTTACGGATATCAAACGCGCTATATTTCCACGAACTAAGTTGTAATTGTCCGTATTTTTAGGTTTTTTAGGGGTTTTTTGATTTTCCCGACGTTTCGGCACCTTTACTGCTGCCGTGGTTACGGGATGTTTGCATTGAATAGGCTCCGAAACTACTGAACGGATTTGGATGAAATTTGGTACACAGATAGTAGACTCTTCGACGACCGAGCCGCGTCGCCAAGATGTACGTGCGACTCCTGATATAATTTAGAATAAAATGCATTAACCGCAGCTTGAATTAACTATAAACTGTGTAATGAGTGATTCAGTGATCTAAAGTGTGTGGAACTTGGCCGGCCGGCAGAGTGACCTAGGCCTAGGGTTTCTGTCCATCCGGCATGTGTGAGACAGTGAGTGGCGTTTCCTGGAGGCAAGATACTCCAGAAGCTGAATCGAATCGCGCTCGGTGAGTCCCCTTCCCTCTCCATAATATATAAGGTCCACATCATTTTTTTTCTGAACCATTCACAAACCGCCCCGCTATGCCGCTATACAGTCCACTTATATTATCGCCATACCATTCTTTTGGTTATGAAATGATACTTTTTATTCCGATATTCTCAGGGGAACGGCAACCACGAGGGTGAAACCGCGAGCGGCCGTCAGTCTATAACAAGCGGATCCTCGCGGTTTTACCCGCGTAGTGCCCGTTCCCGTGGGAATATCGGGATAAAATATAGCCTATGTCACTCGGGAGAAATGTAGCTTTCTAATGGCCTAAGATTTTTCTAAATCGGTCCAGTAGTTCCTGAGATTACCGCGATCAAACAAACAAACTCTTCAGCTTTATAATATTAGTATAGATAATTTAGTAGATGAATTAAACAACAAACGAATGCTCTTAGCGATCTGGAGCTCTATTTTTGATTCACTCGTCTCGAGGATTCTACTGATTTTCGTGCGACGTTTAAGCTTTCGTATTCTGTAAAAGCGACCATGCTCGTATATACATAGCTTCGCTTTTGTTCTGTAGTAACGTCACCCAACGTGAGCGGGCGAGGAGCAAAGCGAAAAGCGTGCTATGTTTACGCTTGCAAGGTCGCTAATCGCCTGATCGCTTCGTCGATCGCCTCGCCACTCGCGCGACGATTCAAAAATAGATCTCCTGCTCTGTTCACTACTATGTGACCAAAACAATTAGGCGCATGACAGCTGAGAAAACTAAAAACAAATATTTTAAGAAGCGGTAATCAATCAGTTAATCACTGCAGCGCTCATAATCAGATATTAAGAGAATTGCTGTGATAGAAGTGGGCTGCAGGTAATACAAGAATGTTACAACACCCTAAACAAGGTAGGTGCTTCCAATAATCTCACTGTCCAGTGGAGTAAAGGCCACAGCGACACAAGAGGTAATGATATGGCAGATGAGTTAGCGAGGCGGGGTTCAGATTCTACCCCTCTTGGACCAGAACCTTTTGCTCCCATCCCGGCTAGCTGGTATGATGGTAAGATCCGTGAGCACACAGCAAACTTGCATCAATACTACTGGGACTCACTGGAGACGTGCAGACAAGCTAAATTAGCACTACCGCGCGCGGACGCTCGTCTCTCCAGAGCTCTCCTTAAAATCAGTAGACCGCTGTTACGTTTAATAACAGGGGCCATCACTGGCCACGGCAACTTTCCGTTGCATGGAGGAAGAAGAGACAGCTGCTCACGTCCTGCTGGACTGTGACGGAGTAGCCCCCCACCGGGCGAAGTACCTCGGCTCACCAGGCAGTCTCCGGGAAGCCGTCTCTGACGTGAAGGCACTGGGAGCATTCCTGGTGGAGCTGGGATGGCTGGACTGATCCGGCCCGACACCCTCCGGACGCAAAATAGGCGCAAAAAGTCGTCGAGTTGCGGAAACCGCCCGTATTGGATGAAGAAGAAGAAGAAGAAGTGAGCTGCAGGTGCCAAAAGTGCAAAACCGCATTCCTGTCGTGCACCTAATTGTCTCGGTCGTATAGTACGCTGGTTATTTGATTGATCTCCTGCCCTAGGGACTATAATGTGATGTATACCTTGAGTATAGTCTCCTCGCTGGCGGAGCCGAACCTCTTCCGCACGGAGCGCGGCGACGCTGGCGCCGCCGTGCACTCCGCAGGCGCTGAAATCAAATAAAAACCATCAATATTTTTAAATTAACAAAAACTACAAGATAATAAATAATCAACAAGAAAATATACTAAAAAAAACAACCTTCTTTCTAGTATATTTTCTTTTTTAATTATAAAATGCAAAATTATAAAGTTATAATACAAGGTAAGTTCATTAAGAACTTATATAGCACACAATAAATGCTTAGTGTGCGTTTGCAAATGACCAAATGTTACCATCGCGTGAGAGTAACATTTTTACAGGTAGCCTTAATGCAATAGGATTAAATTGATGGTTGAGAACTAAATTCTATTCGCAAATTGCGACGTGAGCGAGTAAGGTGAGAAAACTCGCACTAAGCATGTTTTTACACTGATAAGTGATAAAATAATAATTAAGGTAAAATAATATTAACCGAAATATGGCACATACACCGAATTAGTATAGCAATATCGATTTATCTCGAAGAAGGTTGTCAAAATAATACGCATACTTCTAAGCATGTTTGAGAAAATAATATTAAAGAAAAGATAGCGAGAAAGTATTTTTTGTTTTTTTTAAACCGTAACGGAAAGCAATGCATGTGTCGCAGGATAATTAGATAAATCGATTTTTTTGCGAAAATCCTAGGGATATTACGACAACACGGATAATTGGACAATGGTGTTGTTATTTCTCAATACTACTGAAAAAAGATAGGATTTTTGCGTAAAAACTGGATGGCCTTAGTTAGATTACGAAAAGAATCCCTGGCTATTATGAAATAAGAACACTGATTGGCTGATCGAACCGTCCAAAACAACATCTTCTCTGATTGGTTGACGACTTGACGTTTCGAATGTCAATCTATTCTCTCACGTGTAGTAAACTTTCTATGAACCAATCAGAACAACACCAAAAATTTAACCAATCAGAGTAAAGAATATCCAATGTTACTAAAGCAACCAGTATTTTTGCAAAAATCCTATCTTTTTTCAGTAAGATTGAGAAATGTTAACGCCATTATCTATTTATCCTTGTTTTTGCAATATCTCTAGGATTTTTGCGAAAATTCTATTTATCAAATCCTCCTACGACACATGCATTGTGAAGTGCGTTGCCTAAACAGCTGTTGGTACCCCTATTTTTCAAGAAGGCGCGAACGAGCAATCATTATTTCTTTTGCCAATTTTTTATATTTTTAGGTATGATTACAACAAAAAATACAAAACTTATTAAATGCAGGGATTTTTATATTATATAATAAGTACTAATATAACCTTCTTGGAAGATAAAACAGGTATCAACAAAGCGGCTTGGCAAGATAGGCAAACTCTACTGCCACAAAAAAACATAGCGTTAAATGAGTTCCAATTTCAAATTACCTTATTGCTTTAGAGATTAAAATTAAATTTGACTCCCTCTCTGGTACGCTACAATGAGGAAGTTTCCGAGCAAGAGGGGTGAGCATAATATACGTACTTGTGGTCCCGTTGCAGGCGGGCAGGCGGTGCGGCAGCGTGGCGGCGCGCTCCCAGCTCTTCATGGCCGGGCTGGTCGGGCGACGACTCCTGGGACGAGCAATAATATACGTACTTGTGGTCCCGTTGCAGGCGGGCAGGCGGTGCGGCAGCGTGGCGGCGCGCTCCCAGCTCTTCATGGCCGGGCTGGTCGGGCGACGACTCCTGGGACGAGCAATAATATACGTACTTGTGGTCCCGTTGCAGGCGGGCAGGCGGTGCGGCAGCGTGGCGGCGCGCTCCCAGCTCTTCATGGCCGGGCTGGTCGGGCGACGACTCCTGGGACGAGCAATAATATACGTACTTGTGGTCCCGTTGCAGGCGGGCAGGCGGTGCGGCAGCGTGGCGGCGCGCTCCCAGCTCTTCATGGCCGGGCTGGTCGCCGCCGCGTCGGGCGACGACTCCTGGGACGAGGGAAACATTAGTTTATTAAAACAGTTCGTTAAGGCATTATGTAGTTGTAGTCATTTTTATCTGATCACTGAACATATACTGTGCTTTTTAACAGCAGCCATATTGTTATGACAAAGTAATCCAAGCGTAGCGCGATACGAGGCCTTATGCTTAAGGATGTAAGACCAAAACTGCATGTGAAGTGATTAGTTTTTAAAGTCGGTTTCCATTTTTTTTTTATCTTATCAATGGTTTTTATAACTTTGTAATGTGTGTTTGTTGTGACCCGAGTGGAGGAGACTATCCTACCGTGAAACAGTTTTATACTACTACGGAGGGTAGAGGTACAAAACTCAGTGTTGCAATAGCGTTTATGGTTTACATGCAAAGTACCTACGCTAATAATCACAAACTTGTAAGATAAGTAGATCGATAAGTAAGTGTAAACTGTAAAATGTTATTGTAATTGTTAAAACTGTATTTGAAATAAATAAATAAAAATAAAATTAGTGATGGCACCAATCATCACCAACGGTCAAAGTCAGAGTCAAAATATTTTTATTCAAATAGACTTAGGGCCTGTTTCACAGTCTAAAAGCAAGTTTTTTATGAATGATGGAGAGACTCTTAGCCTTCATTATACCTGATGTTAAGTATTGATAAGGCTGAAGATGGAAGCGAGCCTCTCCCGGAATCCTCAATCACTGAGGAACTGGTTATCTTATCTCGAACTGCCGGAACACAACAATGCTAAACACATTGTTATGGCGTCAGGCTTAGATAAGATGGTCGTAACTAGCCAGGCTTACAACAAGTCCTACCAACCAAGTGGTTGTACCACGAGACCACAGAGGCGGTTAAAGTTCTGAGTAGCCTACTTGACAGAGGATTTGACATATGTTTCATAACAAAACTGCCAAGTCATCATTCGAGTAAGCTACTCGGAACTCACTTCATTGTAAAAGCTCTTATAGATACAGTGGTGGTCACATAATTAAGGACACTAGCAGATTTTCATACAATCGAGGTAATTTGGAGCCTTGGTTCTCTGCCAAGGATTGTCGGATGTGTGATCTGATAATGGCCATGCAGAGAGTGAATGGAGGAGATCCAGATTGCTTTACACACCAAACTGATCTGAACAACATTCTGGAAGATATATTGATATGTTTAAAGAAAAGTGAAAATAGCATAAAAAAATATGATAATTCTGAAACTTAAAACTGATCCTTACATCTTTACGAATATTGATCAGATCAGTTGTGTATGTAATGTAATCTGGATTTCCTACATTCACTCGGTCAATCCTTGGCAGAGAACCAAGGCTTCAAAGTTACCTCGATTGTATGAAAATCGGCTAATATCGTTAATTATGTGACCACCACTGCAAATGCTTTCGAACCATCCTACTTTAACGATAACTATAACTATTACGGTGGAAAAATGTTAATAAATTATTAAATAGGTTTAAGTAAACTGGTACAATTCAACCTTAATACTTAAATAAATTGCAACGGAACTTGAACCTGCTACATCCTAATCAAATTCTTATGACAACACGTCAAAATTTTCTATACTCCAGCCATCTTAGGGAAAAATTATTGTAAACAAACCGCCCATACTTAACCTTAAAAATGCTTGTTAATTACACGATTTCCACTCCATAAGTAGATTACTTACGTTTTACAAGTTTGAAATATGGTATTAGTTAACATAAATATAACGTACTAGCGGCCGCTCGCGGTTTCACCCGCGTGCTTCCCGTTCCCGTGGGAATATTTGAATAAAAAGGATCCTATGTTCATAACCAGGCTATCTACTATCTGTGTACCACATTTCATCCAAATCCGTTCAGTAGTTTCGGAGCCTATTCAAAACAAACAAACAATCAAATATTTCCTCTTTATAATATTAGCATAGATTTATGGAATCGTTACGAAAGGTGTTCAAATGATTGTTTACAATCATTCTTTCCGTAAGATGGCTGGAGTATATTACTTTTCACTTTGGCAAGCCGTAGTAGGTCAGCATTGTTATCCTAACATTCCAAAGAAAAAACTTTGAGACCTAGGAAAACATAATTTTCAGGGATGTTACGGATATGGAATTTCGGATATTGGAAAAAATATATCGGTTTCGGTTTCGGATACGGATATGAAATTATTTCGGATTATCCGGTAGTTTCGGATAGCTTCGGTTACGGATATTAGATTTTTAAGGAATTCAAAAAGTAACATACAAATAGATAATAAAATGGTTTTATTTATATATAGGTCATCATTGGGTAAATTTTTGACAAAAACAACTTGTCGTAACGTGTCTCATTTAGACTCCGCCCCTATCCGAAATTATCCGAAACATTTACTTCGGTTTCGGTTACGGATACGGATATTTTTATATTTCGGATATCCGATAGTTTTGGTTACGGATATGGATATCCTTAACATCCCGGAATAAAACAGTATTGTTAAAGTTAATGCAAATATTAAATGCCATCGGGTTTATTTTTAACCAATTAAATTAACAACCTTACTCATAAACAGAGTAAAATAACTAAAAGGTAAACGGACCCAACTTTATCGTTGAAAAGACAGCTTTGACCATAAATAGGTTAAAAGTAAACTGATGCAATTTAGCTAAGAATAAATTCGGAATAAGTAAAATAACAACCTTATAAGCACCGACACAAATAAGTAAATAAAATAAATATTTTATACCTCACAACAATTAACCTAGCCCCAAAGCAAGCACTGTAAGGCTCGTGTTATGGGATACTAGGGTAACGGATGTAAATACATATAATTCTACATATATAAGTATTTGTGCGTAGAAATATATAATAAACATGGTATAAATGCTCGTATTCATCATACAAACAAACATTTACCGGCGGGGCTATTACTAAAAAATTAGCAATTATCGCGCAAAATAAAAATGGTATTACGTATGTGATTGCTGGCTAATCGCTCGCTGATGGTTCGTATAGCGGCGTCTCACTCTCTCGCTCTCCTACCTAGGTGCGAGAGTGAGACGTCGCGTGTTGCTATGACGCTAGCGCCAAAAACAATTTGGTAGAAATAATAGGAACTAAATGAATGCATTGTAGTTCATAGTTTGTTCGGTAGAGGCCGCACTGTTGATACGTGACCTAAAGCCGTTATGGCGCAATTTTTGCCCCCGCGGGATTCGAAACCAGGACCACAGAGTAGGCGACACGTTGAAACCGGTGTACGTACAAGCGGAAACCTTCCAGGTTGACCAGTAGAGTTTTTGGGAAACGTTTTCTCGGAAAGTAGATACTAAAGTTATAGAAATAATTTATTATTCAAATAAAATACTTCTTGATGGTTCATTATTTGTTAACGAGAAACGTGTTATATATATATCTTTTACCTTTTTAAATTGTACTGGTCAACCGGGTAGTTTCCCGACTGTACAACTCTACCACTGAGGTCGTCAAAACATACACATACATACGTAGACATAGCTAATAGCATGTCAGCCACTTCATTCATAATACTTTAGAGGTCTGTGGCGTCTGTGGCGGCACCTACCAACGCCGCACACAACACGGTGCAATTAACAAGTATCACCGTGCACCTAGTTACACCGTGCAACATACAATAGATGGCGCTGATGTCAAATTTGTATGGTACAAGACAACCTAGTACGGATACCTACATCAGGCAAGCGAAGTTCCACCGAGCCACTCACATATATACAACATCCGACGATCATCTTTCGGACCGCAGTCTCCGGACTACCAACACCCAGTCCGGAGGAAGTGCTCGCTATTCGACCTTCCTACAAGCGGCTTACCATCTACCACCTTTTACATACATCCAGCATGATCCCTACAGGTCAAACCACAGAAACATATAAGTAAAATGTATGTAATACCTCAGCCTTATCCAAATGCGCGCGGCGTCTCGCCAGCGTGCGCGCCATCTCGTGCATCATCGTGTGCAGCGTCCCGCCCCCGCTTGCGCCGCCGCTCCCGCTGCCGCCTCCGCTGCCGCCCCCGCGCGCGCTCCCGCCTGAAGAGGAGGAAGAGCCGGAATGTTCCGCGCCGGCACCGCCGGGCGGTGAGGCTGCTTCAGATTGGGTGCCGCTCTGTAAGAAAGATAATAATGGGCTATTACACCATTTATTGAAAACTGGTTTACATGAGGTCGTAATGAGCCATTGTAATTTTTATTTTTATTTTGAATAGCCGCAAAAATAGGTATTCAGCTCTTTTTTTTCATATACAATGGGGAGACTCTAAGCCTTGATCATACTTGATGTTAAGTATTGATAAGGCTGAAGATGGAAGCGAGCCTCTCCCGGAATCCTCAACTACTAAAATCATTATCTATATAAGTTTCTGAATATGCCATGTCCGTTAGGCTTTTACCACAGACCTTTATCGAGATAAAATAGTACCTACCTTGCGTGTCATAGAATAGAAAATTGATTATTTTGATGCAACACACATAGATACATCTGGTATTTTAGACATCTTATAAATAGGTAACATATTGTTATAATCACTTCGTCAGACGTAGTGCGGGTGCCTCTATGTGCAGCAGCATAACAGGGTCTAGGCTCGATGTGGTATTTTCGCTCGTGGGATGAGCGAAACATCGATTTTCAGCCCTTACCCTATTGATGGGTGGGCGGGAAATGGTGAAAATGACGCACTTAAAAAATATATATATATAAAGTCTTAAAAATATATATATTGGGAGGGAAAGGATTACGCGGAAGACTTATAAACCAGTAGGATTATGAATGACTTACAAGATTAAATAAAATATAAATAGTTTAGTAACAAGTTAATGCAAATAAGCTGTGAAAGGGGTTCGACGTCGCTATGAATGAATCTTTTGGAGCTCTAGCAAATCGAAACGTAATTTATTTTTGAACGTAAATACTCCAGTTAGAGCTCTAAGTGGTGGTGGTAGATCGTTCCAACATTTAGTAGCTTGAAAGCGAAAGTTTGAACTACGGTCAAAGTTTCCAACCGAAATTGTCTGCTTGAGACCATTGCCATGAAAACACACGTTACTCAGAAACGGAAATTGTTATTAGTGCAGTGCTTTCTTGCAAGAACTCGTCAATAACATTTCCCGTCACTAAAATCGCTCGTGACGTCTTCGCAGCTAAAGCACTCTTTTCGTCTATCTCAATATAGGCCTGTCGTTTTTACTATCTGCACTAGAAAGCTAGAAGCATTAGCACTGACCCTATGGAACCCCTGAAGAGATTTATTGCGTGATTGTATATGTATATGTGTTACTAATAGCGGTTGCTCGTGATCTTATCCGCATGTTTCTCGTTCCTTTGGGAATATCGGGACAATAAACATCTTGTGTTTTATTCCAAACCACCGACTATCTATGTGCCAAGCCCTTCAAAATTTAATATCATTTATTCAGTCTAGGCTGTTACAAGCACTTATGAACGTCAAAGAAGCTACGCCATCGGTTCACAAGCCCTACGGCGGGAGACCTTGTAACGATAAGAACCGGTTTCTTACCGGTTCTTATCGTATTACGTCAAGGGCTGACTTTTTGACGTGACAACGTCTTCTAATTCGATAAAGCTGGCTGCACGCACGAAAAAAATTGACTCATGCGGCGTTACCTCGCTCTGAGGCGTTCCATTTAAGGCTTAAAGTGCAAGCGAGAGCGCGGAACGAGCGACAAAGAGGCACAATCGGCCTCCGCGTTCGGCAGCGTTCGACATCTGTCTCTCTCCTACTTGAGTGAGCGATGCGTCCGCGTGTCATCAGTATTTTCTTATGACGTTGTCACGTTCAACTATCGTCAGTAAACCGACTTTACAGACAACCGATTTTTTTTTTCAGAAGCTTTTTCTTGAAAGAATAACAAGCATGTCCATCCTTACAAACTTGGACATTTGTAATATGACTCACCCTGTTAGGTTGTGTGCGGCGCAGCCTGGCCTGCTGCAGTTGCTGCGCTAGTCCGTTGTCGGAAGGTGGTTGAGGGGGTGCTGGTGGTGGTGGAGGGGGAGGGGGCGAAGCCCCGTTAGCTCCGGGGGGAGGGGGTGGCGCTGGCGGTGCGGGAGATTGCTGAAAGAAAAATCGCACTGTTGCAAACTTTTTGTACGGATTGTATAAAAAAATAAAACGCTTTATTGCACATGAAAGGAACATATAGACACATAAAAGACAGTAGAAGGAAAACACACAAAAGGCGGCCTTATTGCTAAGTTGCAATTTCTTCCAGGCAACCTTGACTAGAAGAGTAAATAGTGGATAAAGACAAAAAAAGAGTATCGCCTGACAGTAGATTTAGATTTAATCTGTGATTTTACTTACATTAGCGGTATTATTGACCATCGGTGGTGGTTGGGGCGCCGCTGGGGGCGTGGGTGGTGCCACAGGACCCTAAAAATTATATAGAAAAATAAGTAGGTAATAATATATTTATATTTTTATTATAACTTTTTTATTTTGCATTTTACAATGCTATTTTATGTGATAAATATTAACCATGAAAATATACTAGAAAAAAGCAACTTGTCTCATATCGCCCTGACGGGATTCGAACCCGCATCCTCGGGAATCGGCCCAATGCACTAACCAATTATGCTACAGAGACCTATGAGGGCACGCTCATACGTCAAGCTGTAAGCACATATGTACTTCATAACAAATGTCGCGTTTGAGTCCCGTTGCTCTAAACTATAAGTATAATGGAACGCAAAGTTTAAAAACTTACAATATGAATATGTCAGTAACATCTGGTTTAAAATGTATCATAAGTATTAAAAGATTTAACCGCCTCCGTGGTCTAGTGGTACAACCACCGGTATAAGACCCAGGGGTCCCGGGTTCGATTCCCAGCGGGGGTACATATTGTATTCGGTTTGGTTGGTGGTAGGACTTGTTGTAAGTCCGCCTGGCTAGCTACCACCATCTTATCTAAGTCTGACGCCATAACAACAATGTTTTCAGCATTGTTGTTCCGGCAGTTAAAGATAAAATAGCCAGTTCCTCAGTGATTGGGGATTCCGGGAGAGGCTCGCTTCCATCTTCAGCCTTATCAATACTTAACATCAGGTATGATGAAGGCTAAGAGTATCCCCGTACGTCATAAAAAAAAAGATAGTTACATTGTTAGCGGGCGGCGCGGCGGGCGGCAGGTTCTGGTGCGGCGGCACGGGCGGCGGCGGCGCCGCGGCCAGCGCCATGTTGGGGGCCATCGGGGCGCTGGCACACATATTATCTTGTGAACATTGGATTGCTCGTCACATCGGCCCGACCGCCTAGCGGTATAGCGTGTGGTATTGCTATAGCTATCAAACTTCAAACTCTCATAAAACCCTTCAATGATAGGGTTTTTGGCTAATTCCTACATATTTATATTCATCTATCTATTGGATTCACTATTGCATTTTTAGTATGAAAGTGATAGCGTCAGCGAGAGCCCTTTTAGGTTTGAAAAATCGACAGGTATAGCAACAGCATAAAATATACCGTTAGGCGGTCGGGGTGCAGGCCCTTATTCACTATGACCACTTACCGATTCCTTGCTCAAACCACGCCGATGTCGTACTTAGTTTTGACATTTTCAAAATTCGTTTTCTCCGTGATACTCACAATTTATAGAGTTAATGTACAAGTACATGACAGTCACAAATTCTATTATAATTAAACAAAGAAAATAACTTTAAAATTTGTAAGTGACATAGTGAAAACGAATTTTGAAAATGTCGAAACCAAATACGACATTGGCGTGGTTTGAGCAAAGAATCGCTAAGTGGTCATAATGAAAACGGGCCCAGAACGGAGAAGTTTTTTTTTTGTATTAATCAAAGGACATCAGGCACTTTTCTAAGAAAAAGAAACCCAAAATGTATTTCTGTTTAATTCAAAATAAAATTTTGATTATTAAGTTTAAGATCACTTTTCAATTTGACGAGTATGAATGAAATAAAACAGGGAGAAAAAAGACGGGTTTCTTGCCGGTTCTTCTCGTTACAAGGTCTCCCGCCGTAGGGTTTGTGAACCGATGGCGTAGCTTCTTTGACGTTCATGAGTGCTTGTATCAGCCTCGACTGAATAAATTATATTAAATTTGAAAAAGGCGGATAATCAATAAGTAATAGATAATATTCACCGTTTTATAAAATCATTTATTCTGGCAGTTATTTATATTGTAAGCTTATTAAAGAAGAGGCGAAACGGAAGCAGTCGTACGAAACAAAACGCTTTTGGCAGTTGACTGACAGTAACAGTGAAAGTTGAACTCATTTTTGGCTGTCAATAGTGTCGATGTCACGTCAGTTAACATGACATTATAAAGTGCCTAAGTAATCAAAACGGTGTCCGTATCTATTTACTTCCGTTTCATAAAAAAATTATTTAAGCAGTAAAAAAATATACTTGCTATTGTTTTATGATTCTAATAACACATAGTGTATATTAGATTAGGTAGCAGAATTATATTTAAACACTTTTTCTAATATGCCTGATGTCCTTTGAAAATATAAGTAAAATCATAAGTATGAAAAAATCATGAAAATGTCTCTACAAATAGAGAGGTTATGGGGCCTTAAAGTTGCACTTAACGGCTCAGCGTGTGACGTCACGCCACTTCTGCCCGCTGGTAATTTGTAGGGTGGTGCGCCAACTTGAGAAAGTGGCGTGACGTCACCGCCATATTTGAGGCCACAGTCAATTCTGCGCGAAAATATGTAATTTAAATAATTTATTTCTCAGCCACTTCTTGGTGGAATTAAAAAAATAACATTGTCTTATTAGTTTTGTTTTGATCAATATTTTAATCCCATTCAGTGTATTTCATATTTTCAACATCAGAAAACTTCTCCATCATTTACCACCAAAACCTTACTGGGCTAAATTAAATGCATAAAACAACAACGTTAGCTATTTAAGATTTCGTTACATTTTACTTTTATAAAAAAAAATATAGGTACTACCGCTCGAATGTTAATAAATTTACGAGCATCACAAACATTACGTATTCGGACTGGCTGGGCTGGTACTGCAGAATACAGGTCCCTGGTGCTTCGAGCCGAATACAAAATAAGACCAGCTTAAAAGGAAACCGCACGGGCCAGAGAATTGAAAAATTCCTATACAAAGTAGACAAAATCATTGTTTCGGAGTGTTTTTTCCTCCAAAATTGGAGCTATGTAATAAATTTTTTCATAAATAAATTCAGAAAGACTTTGGCTGTGTCCCTATGTTTTCCTTTATCGTAGAAATTATTAAAAAAAGAGGTATGAACTTTCAAAAATCTATTCAATCTGGCCAATTTAATAGATTTTTTAAAGTTCATTCCTTGTATTTTGTTTAATCTGTATAGGAATTTCAATTCTCTCGCCCTTGGTGATACCTCTTAACTAACCTGTTAGTGCGGTGGTGGGTGGAATTGTGGAAAGCTGCGAGCTGGCTGGGCTGGTGAGGTCAAGTATGGTGTACTATTAACTGGAAGATGGTGGACTCACTGGCCTGTCGGTGGAGTGGTGGTTTATGGTCCTTTGAGCCGGATACATGGTCCTTTGAGCCGGATACATGGTCCTTCGAGCCGAATATAATTTGAGAGTAGCTATATGATTGACCAGTTGATGCGGTGGTTGTCCATGGTCTTTCGAGCCGGATACGATATGAGAGAGTAGTACCTACTGGGCCCTTATTCACTATGACCACTTAGCGATTCCTTGCTCAAACCACGCCAATGTCGTGCTTGGTTTTGACATTTTCAATAGTCGTTTTCTCCATGATACTCTCAAATTATAGAGTTATTGTACAAGTACTTGAAAGTCACAAGTTGTATAATTATTAAACAAGTAAAATAACTTTAAAGTTTATAAGTGTCATAGAGAAACCGAATTTTAAAAATGTCGAAACCAAATATCACATTCGCGTGGTTTGAGCAAGGAATCGGTAAGTGGTCATAGTGAATACGGGCCCTGACCTGCTAGTGCGGTGGTGGGTAGGGTGGGGAGCTGCAGTTCGACTCGGCTGGTGCTGTCTATCGCAGAGGGATTGCGATAGATTTTAAAATACTGACCTGTTGGTGCGGTGATGCGTGGGATGGGGCGCCGCGGGCTGGCTGGGCTGGTGCGGCAGGGTGTGGTGCACGCCGTGCGGGGGCGGGGGCGGAGCGCCCGCTGCACTCGCGGCTGGGGGCTGCTGCGGCTGCTGAGGGAAATATGATACATACAGTGGTGGTCACATAATTAAAGATACTAGTCGATTTTATTATACTCTTTATTGCACTAGAAAATACATTTACAGAATAAATTTTCATAAAATCGAGATAACTTTGGAGCCCTGAATCTCTGCCAAAGATTGACCTAGCTGTGATCTGATAATGGCGATCCAGGGAGAAATTACTGGAGATTCAGATTGCTTTACACACTCGACTTATCTGATCAACATTCTAAGAGATGTATCCTTGGCAAAGAACCAAGGCTCCAAAGATACTTCGATTGTATGAAAATCTACTCCTGTCGTTAATTATGTGACCACCACTGTATTAAATTTATTTACCTATTTATTGTCAAGACAAACATGCATATTTTTATACAGGGTGTTAAAAGACCCATACGAAAACGAAAAACACGTATTCTTCCCCATCGTTACAATCATTTTCTTGTATGGAGCCAAACCTGGGAAACTGATAGTTAAGGGGTTATTGTGGATTAGTCATTATTATTTTTTAAAGATTATCGTATAAAGTAACAAAACCGCAATGAATTTCAAAACCACTCAATGATATGGGTCACCTATTCGTATTAAAGAGATATGCAAACGTTGTTGCACGCGTTCCATTGCGTGTAAAAAAAAATAACGCCCATTATTTTTACTAAAAATAAAAGTGGCTTCCCAGCAATTATTTTTATATAATTTTATTTCGTTTGATGAACACTATGCATATATCACGGTTTCGGTATGGGTCTTTTAACACCCTGTATATAAAAGGAATATAATAAACCGATCGACTAAAAATTACTAAATTGAGCGACTAAAAATATAAGTTGGGTTGCGGAAAAAGTAGGTTTAGGTTAGGTTAAATTGGCGACTAAGTCGCTCACCTAGTATTTCTGTCGCTCGAAAATTTTTTTTTTGTCGAGCAGTTAATTCCAACCCTCTATATAAAATCAATAAAATAACTTATGGTAAATTTTAAATAGAAAAATATTGGAAAAAATTAACTCGGCCACAAGTGAATTCTCAGACGGGAATCGAACCCGCGACCTTTGGAAATCCGGTCCAATGCTCTAACCGCTGAGCTACCGAGACTTAAGTAAAATTTACCATAAGTATAAAAATAGCATTGAAAAAATGCAAAAATTACAAAATCATCAATAAAATAAATTAAATTATTATATTTCAGAATCAAAAAGACAGGAAAAATTGCGATACACTCTTTATATATATATATAGTCTGTTCACAGAAACGAGCTAGAACAGAGATAAATTGGTCACTCGTGATTAGTTGACAGTAAAACGCATTGTCTTCAGCAAATCACGAGCGAGCGGATTACCTAATAAATGTGTCTTTTATCAACCAATCAAAAGCGAGCAAATTCTCTCAGTACTAGCTCATTTCGGTAAACAGACTATATTATTATAGCATTTAACTTTGTTTTTGGAAGGAGCAAAAACAAGTTAAGACAACTCAAATGGAGATGGACAATGGACCAGCGATTTTGAACCTTACTACACGGTAGTACGAACCTGATGTTGCGGCGCGTGATACTGACTCGGCTGCGGATGGTACTGCGGCTGGCGTTCCTAATGCGGATGAAATTGATGGATGAATGAAGTGAATGGGAAATGTAAATATCGTTATTGTTCAATGATATAAGGTTGAGATTTATTAATTATAATATCTATATAAATATAAATATATACACATCACGTCACCTATTTTCAATGTGTTAAGTTATGGTCATCTCGTATTAAAACAAAAGTTTAATCAATGTGTATAAAACGTATGTCACTTCTATATGTAAAAATTACTTCAAAATGTTGTAAATGGTGTCAAAACCTTATCTGCTTAATTTGCGAATTCAAAATAAATAACGAAAAATACTATATTAATAGATACATATTCCTTTTACAGTTGTGGTCATTAACATGATTTTCATACAAACGAGGTAACTTTGGAGCCTTGGTTCTCTGCCAAAGATTGACCGAGCTGTGATCTGATAATGGCCATCCAGGAAGTGAATGGAGGAGATCCAGATTGCTATACATATCCAACTGAAGCCCGACCGCCTAACGGTATAGCGTGTGGTATTGCTATCGCTATCAAACTTCAAACTCTCATAAAACCCTTCAAAGATAGTATTTTTGGCTAATTCCTACATATTTCTATTCATCTATTGGATTCACTATTGCTTTTTTAGTATGAAAGTAATAGCGTCAGCGAGAGCCCTTGTAGGGGGTTTGATAAATCGATAGCTATAGCGATAGCACAAGCTTTACCGTTAGGCGGTCGGGGTGCTGGTCTGATCTACATTCTAAAAGATGTAATATTCAGAGTTTTCAATTTCAGGAATTATAATTTTTTATGCTATTTTCGCTGTTTTTTTTAACACATGTCTTAGAATATTGATCAGATCAGTCGGGTGTGTATAGCAATCTTGATCTCCTCCATTCACTCCTTGGACGGCTTTTATCAAATCACAAAGCGGTCAATCCTTGACCTCTGTCAAGGTTCTAAAGTTACCTCTTTGTATGAAAATCGACTAGTGTCGTTAATTATATGAACACCGCTGTATATAAAACCAAACTGTATGATTTGTTTCAAAATATTTTTCAATATGAAAAATCTACAATGTTTACGTAATTAGACAAACGATGTTTACATTTTAAATTGTGCTAATTGGTTGTAATGTTATATTTTATAATAATTATAATTATAATTAATAAAGTAATAATGCTAAAAAGGAAGTAAATTAAACCAAAGTCAATTTGTGAATTAGATATTATTCTAGTATTGAGAAAATATATAATGAAAATGTGAAAAGAAAGTGATACGTGTCAAGACTAAATAATGATTTGCATTAGTAATAAATGTATTAGTGTGTTGCTTGTGTTGTTCAATTCATCAGAATTGTATGAAAATATTAAAATAGAAAAAATAAAAAATATGTAACACTAAAAAATAAACAACTAATAGTTAAACATTTGGAAGAACATTTCTGAACTATAATCCTGTTATTTGAAAATTCTGTTAGTTAGTAAACCATGTTTGACTCGGCCGATATGGCGCGCTCACACACACACACGCGCGTCGCTGGCTATCGCTACACGGCCGGCCCCGACTATCTCACTGGTTGTCACTGGTAAAACAATTGCGAGCGCGCGTGTAGCGAGCGACGCGTATCTGTGTGTGTGCGTCATATCGGCCGGTAGTAGGCAATGCAAAGACTGTTTGGACTGTGCCACTAGTCACCAACTAACTCAGACGGGACTCGAATATTTAACATTTGGAAGAACATTTCTGAGTCATCTGAGTCGTGAGAGACTCATCTATACTCTGTTCCGAATCGCACATAGCACTTACTTATTATTTTTCTATCATATTCAGTTAAAATCTAATTAATAGACATATTTTGATGTATATTTCCACTTCCAAGAGGTGTAGTTTTAATGTTTTTTTTTATTATGTTGCTACAGTAAATATATGTTTTTTCAAAATTATTTTGCTGATATAGTATACGCGATTCGGAAAACTTTGTTTATTTTGTTTGTTTGTTCCTCTTTCAAGCAAAAACTAGTGAACAGATTTGGATGAAATTTGGTATGTAGGGATTTCAAGTAGTGGACTAACACATAGTCTACTTTATATCCCGATATTCCCACGGGAACGGGAACCACGCGGGGGAAACCGCGGCCGGCCGCTAGTATTGAATACATAAATAAACAAGTAACCCAGCAAATAACCCACTCCTTGTACCTACCTGGTGATGGTGGAGGGGCGCGTGGTACTGCGCGGGCGCGTTGTGGGGCGCGTGGTAGGCCGGCTGCTGCAGGATGGCCGCGTCTTCGCGGGTCATCGTCCTGCCACGGAAAAAACAAAATGGTTAATCAACGACTATTAACAACTAACTTGTTAATAATTTTAAACTAAATTACTGACAATTTCCTGGCAAGCAGTTGTTATGACATTTAATATTTGACATTGTATTTTATTTGACATTATTAAAGTTTGACATTTCAAAGCATTATAAATATAATTAATTAATTAGTGAATTATATCAAATAATAATTGTTGAATTAAAAAAAAATGCGACTTTGGATAAATATTTCTAATGGTCAATGAATTGTGTAATGAATGGTTATAATTACTAATATTTGGATATTTAACTTTATTTTTATGTTAAGAATTTACTAATTTCCACGCCGAATGAAAGCAGAATATGCCGAACTTATATTATTTGTCAGCATAAATGTACTACCATATTATCGGATATTAAGATATTATGATTATGAGGTTATCCGGCAGAAGACCAAAATGACGGATATTGTCACATGATTAGTCATGTGACCACCACTGCATGTCTTGGGGTGCCTAGTTTGTAGACAACAATGATAAGAGCGCTAGATACCGCAGTAAATATAGTATGAAACTGCGTTCGTTCATTCAGAAGATGTAAAATAGACTGTACACCGACTCACCTATATCCCATGTCCTCGTCGTAGGTGTGTGCGTTGTTGTGACCGTTGTATGGCGCGGGGGGGTTGGGCGGTTGAGGCGGGGGCGGGGCGGAGTTACCCGCAGGTTTGTTCGCCAAGATCTGGAAAAGAGAAGAAATAATTGTGGATATAGGTATTTATAAATAAACTCTTTCATTGGCGCGAGATTAGGATTCTTTATCACTTTAAGAACAAGTCAAAAGCTTATAAATCAAGTCAAAAGCTCTATTACTTCTGAGTAACCGCTGGTTTGCTCGCCAAAATATGAGGGTGAACAATACAAGACTCGTTTGAGAAATTAAATGATTAAGCAATTTTGTTAGTGCAGGCTTAATCCTTCAGCCTTTTGCCTATTTTCATCCAGCCACTACCTACCACCGTTCTCAGGTCATCGGTCTAGTCATGCTGGACTGGGATCGAAGGAAAAACATGAACGTTGCCGCCGCTTGATTATACTTAAAGTCCACTCTATGCTGCAGATTAAAAGGTTTATATTCGACTGTCTAATAGTCTATCTCACCTCTCTTATATTCGACTGTCTAATAGTCTATCTCACCTCTATTATATTCGACTGACTAGAGTCTATCTAACCTCTAAAGTATGCATCATGTCTCTAGCAAAGCTGTCCGCATCCTCGCGATAGTAGAAGTTGAGGCCGTAGACTTGCCGCGCGTCGCACCATTGGTGGAACGTTGCCGTCGCCTCGTTGTACATCAAAACCACACTATGCCGCAGTTTATGAAGTTGATATTCGACTGCCTTAAGTCTCGTAAAATCACGTTCAACTTACCTCAGTGTCTCGATGAAAGACTATGACCGTGTGTGTTGTCAGTGATGATGATGACTTAGGGGAGTGAAACATAGTCGCCGACTTTGGGTATCACAAAACGGTTCAAGGTCACCCAGCGTGCAATGGAGAGAGCCATGTTCGGCGTTTCCCTGCATGATCGAAACAAAAATGAGAAGATCCGTAGGAGAACTGAACATCGCTCCAAGGATTGCTCCGCTAAAGTGGCAGTGGGCAGGACACATTACGAGAAGAGCCGATGGCCGTTGGGAAGGAAAGGTTACCTATGGAATAGCGACCCCAACAAGGCCCTCGACAAGGTGGACTGACGTGACGCGAAGGTGGCGGGAATCCGCTGGATGCGGGCAGTGCAGGACCGATAGTAATGGAGATCTTTGGAGGAGGCCTATGTAGGTGTCGTGCGGCTGATAGGATGACGGTAAGAGTCTCTTACCTCTAAAGTATGCATCATGGCTCTAGCGAAACTGTCCGCATCCTCACGACAGGAGAAGTTGAGGCCGTAGACGTGCCGCGCGTCGCGCCATTGGTGGAACGTCGCCGTCGCCTGGTTGTACTTCAAGCCTCTCACTATCCCGCAGTTTATCACAACCTGGAAGTGAAAAACATATATTATGGTGAGACAAGAATATATGGTCCGGTAAACTGAGTATTTTAAACTAAATCGCCTCATGGTCTTGTGGTAACACCACCGGTATCAGACCCATAGGTGCCGGGTTCGATTCCCTGTTGGGGTACATATTGCTTAGTGATATCACTTGTTATAAGTACGCCTGGCTAGCTGGTAGCTGCCACCATCTTATCCAAGTCTGGCGCCATAACAAGAATGTTTTCAGCTGTTGTGTTCCGGCAGTAAGACATAAGATAGCCAGTTCCTCAGTAGTTGAAGATTCCAGGAGAGACGCGCTTCCATCTTCAGCCTTATCAATGCTTAACATCAGGTATGAAGAAGGTTAAGCGTTTCCCGGTCCCGATAGACCCCAACGGGATCCATCGCCTGACGCTGTCGTCATACTATGCTACTTACTGGCAATGCTATGCTATTATGTATTGTTAATGCTATGCAATATCGACCCTATGCTATGCATTGTCAATGCTATGCTATGATGTCTAACTGACCTCGTGATCGTTTAGCTTCCTCCCCACCACCCGGAAGGTGTTGTACTGCGTGTGGATGTGGATGAGTGTAAGATGTGGACTTTGGAGACGCCAGCGCAGGACCCTAAAGGGAACCATCGCTTGACGCTGTCGTCGCACTATGGCTATCTATTGTCATGTTATGCTATGCATTTTGAATGCATTGTATAAAGATAATATGCTGTGTATTGTCAATTGGATGCTATGAATTGTCAATGCAATGCTATGTATTGTCTATCCTAGGCTACGAATTATTAATCCTATGCTATGTATTCTCAATCTTGTGATATGTATGGTCAATATTATGCAGGGTATTGTGAATTCTATGCTAACCATTGTCGATATTATGCATTGTTAAAGCTATGCTATGATGTATAACTGACCTCGTGATCGTTCAGCTTCCTCCCCACCACCCGGAAGGTGTTGTGCTGTGTGTGGTGGTAGATGTGGACTTTGGAGACGCCAGCACTGGACCCTGAAGGGATCCATCGCTTGACGCTGTCATCGTACACCATCACGGATGCGCGCGCACTGCTTATGGACTGCTCGCTGTGGGCAAAAGAGATTTGTAATGTTAGTATAATTAATTACATCACACAGAATCGATATAATCGATTTTTTCGAAAATTTATGACAGTAACTCTCATGTTGGCCTCGGAGCGAATCGAAAGAAATCTAACGGCCGAAATTAATTAACTATCTGTAGATATGGGTAGGGCTATCTGAGATAGTTGCCTAGGATACTGACTTCGTTACCTAGCAACCGTCGTTATTTTGGTCATATTAACAAAAATATCCTACGCAACTATCTCAGATATCCCAATCCATATCTACAGATATTAATTGCGAAGAATGCGATTAGAATGTGCCAGGCAACCTGTCACTATTATTTATAGACAACATCTTAGGCTGGCAATAGACGTCAGATTTCCAGCCTTCGACCCACCATACCAAAAGTGGCGTCGTCGTCGAGTTGGCTATACGAGCGATGTTTAAACATTTTTTACTCTAAGTTGCACCTTCGATGCTTTGCCGACCCCGCAAGAAATATTTAGGGTGAGTGAAGTTATGAATTATGCATGTTATTAAGAAAAACCAAAATAAATGCTTCAATATTGCGATATTAGCTGAAAGCCTAAAAAGGGCGCTAACGCAATATTGCTAAGTGAATTACCTAACAATTCATTTAATTGTTTATAATCAATATAATAATCAATATTGCTTACACTCACACCAACTAACCTAGCCCCAAAGTAGGTAAGCACTGTCTATGTTATGGGATGCTAGGGTAACGGATTAACGGATATAATATACATATAATTATATAAGTACACATATATAAGTACTTATGTGTAGAAATATATATAAACGTCCATGACTCAGGTACAAATGCTCGTATTCATCATACAAACATTTCCCCTACCGGGATTCAAACCCGAGACCTCAGAGTAAGCGACACCTCGAAACCGGTGTATCTGATCTTCGTATATCCCACAGGACTAGGCAATTCAATAAATACTAAAATGTAAGTTAAACTTTTTATTTAATAAAAAGCGCTTACAATTTCAACGTGTAGCTTACAGTCAGGGGTTACGTAACGTCCCTCCGCCCTCATGCCCTCTGAACTCCTCAAATGTCAGACCCAACCGTGACTGGCAGTTTTGTTCGAAAAGCCTTCTTCTATATATTGTGTGTATTAGGTAATGGTTGGTAGCTAGTTTAAATTATGTTTTATATTTTTTGCCTTAAAATAGGAAAAGTATTTCAGCTCCTAAACAAGCGTGGCCCTCATGGTTTAGTTCACTTTGAAATAAAAACACGTCTTATGTTTACATTATCAATCGCACACACACATTTTAAAGTTTGTGTGTCTGTTTTTTCTAAACTTTTTATATTTATTTTTGGCTTGCTCCATCGCGGCTTCTGCCTCGGCCAAGATCGGTCTTCCCAGTCGCCACCCTCAGTTTCGCCACCACTGGGGGAGACTGGGATTTTATTTCAAAAAAGTTCCCACTCGTCATAATTTCATTAATAAAAAATAAAAAGAAATCGGTAATTGATTTGTGTGTATGTGCATATGTATATAATGATGACTTAGAACGTTAATACAAATTCTATTCTTATAAGTTCATAATATCAAAGCATTGTTTGTTACATACTTACAATATGTACATGCTAGGTCATAAATAACTATTATGAGTCGTCGTCTCAGCCACATAACACCCACTGCTGGGTATAGGCCTCCCCCAAAAGGGAGGGTTTGCCATAATCGCCACGCTTGGCAGGTGGGTTGGCGGTCGCAGTATGGGCCAGTTTGTAGGAGACGCTGCTGCCCGTCTCCTGAAGGCTGAGTCCCTTAGTCGCCTTTTACGACACCCACGGGATGGGAAGGGTTAGTGCTATTCTAAGCCGACACTACACAGCGAAACTATTATGAATAGTAGGTACTAATTCAATAAATTTTGTATAGAAAAATATTTTAATATTTTATAAAATTTTGAACAAAAATTCCCAGTCGCCCCCAGTGGAGGCGAAACTGGTGATGGCGACTGGGACATTGGTTCATAGATGCCAAAAGGAGTCCCAAATATTTTCCTAATTATTTTATACTTACACAAATATTTTTCTATACAATATTTATTGAATTAGTACCTACTACTCATAGTAGTTTCGCTCATAATGAGCTACTCATAATGAGCGCCTAAGATCACAGCGAATTCATTCTAAAATAAAATAAATAAAAAATCGGTACCTTCACAATTACTATAATATTACAGCAGAAAAGTTTTTTTTTTATTAAATAACAGCTGTAATACAGTTTTTTTCATCAATGTAGTAGTATACGATTTTAAACTTTCGCGTTCTATTATAAACATAAAATTTATAAATTAAAACAACGGAACTAATGCTATGTAGCTATTATATAAGCCGAAATGTCAAGCTGTAAGTACTTAGTTGTACTACATAACAAATGTCGCGTTTTAGTCCCATTGTTTTAATTAATAATGTAAAAGTACTTACTAAAGGAATTTTTATTTTGAACAACAAAAAGTTATATAAAGAAAATACTTTATTTTCCTTTTGATGACGGCCTTGTTATTCATTAAACAACTTTAACATGAAACTTAATTAATTTGTTTCCAAGTCAAATTTTCTATGATTTTGACGTTTATTCAAACAGTTTTGTTCGCTAGTCTCGTTTTTATAAACATTTATAAACGTATTCAACTTAAACATTCGAAAGCTTATGTCGGCGACATGATAAAAAAAATCCGAGCAACATCTTAGACCTACCAATGAAAATGTGCATTGGGGAGATGTGGCTTTTGATGCTCTCCATAAGAGATGCCACCTCCGCAAGGGACTTATGGCGCAAGTGTTAATGCATAAACTGCGTAAAATGGTCATCCTACTTCCTACTAATATTATAAATGCAAAAACTACTGAACGGATTTGGATGAAGTTTGGTATTAAGGACTTTAAGTAATAGACTAACACATAGGCTACTTTTTATCCCGATATTCCCACGGGAACGGGGACTGCACGGGTGAAACCGCAGGCGGCCGCTAGTAAATAAATAAACCACTCGACAAATACTTAAATTAACAATAACATTAAATTATTTGATACGTCATCATCGAAAGGAAACAAAGAAAGATAGTCGGTGATCCAATATGAGGAAACATAGAAATTAAGTTAGCAACACACCAGTGCCCCTGACCTGACCGTTTTAAAGCAATGCTACAGGCAAGGGTGAATTTTAATCAACTGACAAGGACTATATCCCTAAAAGTTACAGTAACATTTGTGAAAGGTGTCACAGACAAGATTGGAAGAATTCTAAAGCGTGCTTCTATTAATACTTACTTCAAGCCGCCCAAGAAGATCAACCAATTCCTACCACCAGTCAAGTGCAACATACCCTTTCAAGTTGCAGGTGTCTACAAACTGGATTGTGACTGTGGGCTCTCCTACATCGGGCAAACAAAGAGAAGCATAGGGATCACGAAAAAATAGGCGCGAAAACAAGTCTGCAGTGTGTGAACATGCTTTTGAGGGACCCACCCACTACATCAGGTTTGATAAGCCACAGATCCTTGCCAGAGAACAAAAAGTTGTCCCCAGAATGCTACGTGAGGCTATTGAAATCACCAAATATCCAAACTTCAATAGATGATGGGTGGAAGATTCCACCAACCAACACCAACCCTATTATCCATAAATTAAGACTCAACCCAAATCACGCACTGCAAACTCAAAGATACGGTTAGCTCTTTTTGTAGATAGATTAATATCAAAAAGTACCTATAGGTGGAGATAACATATCTTAATTTATCTTAATTTCTTTATAAAGGTGTAGGTCGGCCCGCTTTCGATGTTTTCTTGGCAGTTTCTTTCTTCAAAGGTCCTCCCAATTTGTGAACTGCCAGTAGAGTCATTAGTTTTCTCTTTTCTTAATAATAAAGATTTAAAATAATAATTAAATCAAAATATCAAAACAATAATAATTGTCTAACCGTATCCGAACGAAAAAATAAATTAACTTTTCGAGGATAGACTTATAAGTAGCCAGTCATCCCGTGACCACGGCAGCTGAAAAGGTGCCGAAATGTCGGGAAAATTAAAACCCGCCTAAAAAACCTTAGGTTCGGATAATTACAACTTAGTTCGTAAAATAAAGCGAGTTTGATATCTGTGAAAGTTGTTTTATTTCAAGTTACAGTACTTCCATCTTAGCGCAGTATTGTTTTAATCTTAACATGCTATTTCGCATTACGAATCTCTTAAAGTAAGCTTGTTTTTTACGGAAGTTTTGTGACGTCTTCCTCAATTATCGCCTCTAAAGTGTGAAGTGTGTCAAAATGAGACAACTTCAATATAAACAAATCTCAAACAAAACGTTCTTATGCCATGATGGTTTCTTATAGATTATGGTAGGCCCGCAGCTAAAATCATGCTCTACATTCCTCAAACATGATAAATGTTATTGTTCATACAAATTCGAAGCGGAAATTAAGATGAGACGTGGAGACTAGCTATCTCTCTCGTTATCTAAACATGTCAATGTTGTCGGTTTTAGATTTCACACGAGCGGTTCTGGTACGGCGTGTGATCATTATAATGCTATTGTTATACTGTGTCTTGATCTAAGTGGTCTTTGTAAACATATTCGGGTTTATAATTATGGTATGTGCGGTTAAGCAACTTTCATTGTGGTCGGTCACGGGATGGGTGACCAAAAGTTTGTGATCTCCAGTATTTTCTCCTGTATTTTTTACACTATTAATTTGCATTAGGCCCGCAGCTGGCGAATAATAGATGGCCCATCTTAAGGATTGAAGGGACATGAATGGGCCCTTTCATGGCTTTCTTTTCATGGCTTATCCATAAGGAAATTCTGTGCCCCAGCCCAGCAGAGGACATTAAAACATGGCTATAAATAGACACAATTGTGATGATAAAAATGTATCTGCTAAGGCATTTCTGCAGACTATAGGCTAACTTAACCAATTTTGACCAGAAAACTATCGAAATAGTATCGAGCACGTAATGTCAAAAAATGAATAGGAAAATGTAGTTCCGTTTTCGTCCGGTAGGAACGCTGCTCAATATCTATCTCATACATTTTTTTACTTTACTTCCTCGATATTTACCCGAACGTTATTCGTGCTAGGCCTAAAGAAGTCAATAAATCTAGCGGTTAACAAAAAAAATACTTTTCTTTCTTTCTTAAAAGTTAAGCAACCGTTAGCAATACTCAAATCCAAAGTTTCACAATCACAACGCATCTCCTTTTTGCGTTAATATCATATGATAAATCTATCTTCATATCGTCTTCTTTCTCAATGAAACGTGGGCTAACCTACTTTGCATTCATAAGCCTGCGGATGAGTTACTACTTACTACCTTAACACCGTTGCCCTGTTACTGATTCGTTTGACCTTCTGTAGCAATCGACCCACGTCCGCCTTCTGTCGCGGTCGTTGCATAACTGACTCGATATTACCACATTTCAAGTTGTAATCTTTTTTTTACTATAACCCTTTAAGGGGCTACTCGACTGAAGCTAGATAGTTATGAGAATAGGATGCGCGCGAGAGAAAAGAAAGCGCAAATCATCGTCGTCGTTGTCATCGTCGACTGCAAATGCAGCCCGCATTTGCAGTCGTTAACATTGAAAACACGAAAAAACCGCATCAAAATCGGACTAGTAGATTTGGAAATATTTAAATGGCAACATTGATTTGCATATACCGTCTCCGTACCAGCGTGGGTAAAAACTTCTGTAGATTTCTGTAGACAATCCATCATCAGCCTGTGGACGTCCACTGCTGGACATAAGCATCTCCTAGCTCACGCTTGTTGTGGCGTTCATAGGCGGCTTTTAGCCTACTGCTACCACGCTGGCAAGACGGTTTGGTAGAGGGTTTGTTTCAAGTTTTCCACCTCTCGCACAGGTTTTCAATGCGTCGAGCCTCTTAGTCGACTCTTACAACATCCCGGGCATGTAAAGAAGCATAATTCAACACAAATAAGTAAGCACTGTTATCGACTTCTAAGTACACAACCAAAATCCTATTGTGCTACTTAAATATACTTAACTGCCATATTTGTGTTGTCTTAACAAACATAACAATCACAACTTTCCGTGAGTATATCCTACTTAATTATTAGTAACGAACGAACATTTCAATTTGATAAAGGTAGACTTCTTCATGACATGACATGACAAGCAAGTTAAACACAGATATAATACTAGCTTCCGGCCGCGGTTTCACCTGCGTGGTTCCCGTTCCCGTGGGAATATCGGGATAAAGTAGCCTATGTTACTCTCCGCCCTTTCTAACTCTAGCTAACTCTATGCCTTGGTTGCTTTTGCTTAGTTAGGGCGAGAAGGAAAGACAAACAGACACTTTCGCATTTATAATAATAATAATAAGCATTTATTTCAGAATTTTACATTCATATTTTTACAGATAATAACAATAATAAAATAATAAATTACTTAAAAATAAAATACATATTTATTTATTTGGGGCACATGAAGCGCCACCCAATGCTGCAGGAGTGGAGAGTCCCATCCCACCTGTCTGTCAACGCACACAGGATGCTGTTGGGGATCGCGCGCGTGCGACTCGGCAGCGAGGCACATCGCTTGCGGATTATGGCATGGAAGCCATAATAATATTAGTTAGAAATAGGATGAACGAACCTTTTCAATTAATAAAGGTAGACTTCTTCGTGACATGACATGATTGACAAGTAAATCAAACACAGATTCCAAGCTTATAATATGATATTTGGTTAAGTCTTTCATTAATAACCTACAAACATATGAATAAACAACAAACAATCTGTTATAACCTATTTAGTGAATAGTTACAAGAACTGTGTCACAAAGCAATACATACTATTGAAACGCGATTACTACGCGTCATTAACAGAATCGTAACTTTTGTCTGTTATAATGATTATTTCGGTAGTTAAAAAATCAATAGACTATTTAATACTTAACTAATCCGTAGACTTTGTAGTTACAATTCCTTTAACAACACACAACCAAAAAAGTAAAAGAACGAAACCGAATTTTAAAAGCATTATGCAGAAACCCCACGCAGCGCTTTTAGCATTTTTTCTAGGAAAGCATGCATCCTACATTGTCAGCACCAATATGGCACTTGCGCATGGCGATTATGGCGAAACGTTATTTTTTAGAACGATGCGGGCCACATGTTATTGTTTGAGCCACAATATGGTGGAGCTGTTGCAAAATTGGTTTTGGCGGAGAAAGTTTAGAAATTGGCGGGGTCGTGGTTATTTTGAACTATAAAACTAAACTAGGTCGTCGTTCCTTTAAGATTTAGTGACAATTATTACGTTTTCTCACTTTCGATTTTAACCGAGACCAATTTAAGATAAAGCGCTTTTCAGACTACGCTATAATATAATAGCATATAGCGTATAGCTCATAGCACAACGATATCGCTCACCATACATTTACTTAGATAGCGTATAGTAGGCCTGTTATCGACAAGCTTGGCTACAGCCACGGCCTTCTCTTTGGTTTTCTCTTTGGCTATATGTTATAAATTCCAAAATATTAGTGTCATCTTTTTTTTATATTTTTATGTAAAACAAGGGCTTGTCATTATAAAAAAGTGGAAATACAAGATCACCCAAAGATGCACGTAGTTTTATTTGTATTGCTCGAGCTCGTCTTCAAGGTCAATAATATAATATTATAGCTAAGTGTGAACGTGTTCTAAGTAAATGTATGGTGAGCGATATCGTTGTGCTATGAGCTATAATCTATATGCTAACATATTATAGCGTAGTCTCTTAAGCGCGTAAGGGTTTTTCTGGTAGGTATTGATCACACACTTTTATCGAGATAGAAGGAAAGAATTCTTCAAATTGTATGAAAACATAGCGTGTCGAATTTTTCGCACCTAAGATGACGTCACGACCGAGATTTAGTGATGTAGAAATGATATTTACGAGCTCTTGCAAGAAAGCACTGCACAATAAACCATTTTCGTTTCTGGTTGACGCGATGACGCGTGTTATTATGGCAATGGTCTCAAGCGGACTGACTTAGGTCGGAAAATTTTGACCGTTGATCAAACTTCTTACACGCCAGGTAGGTAAACTTACCGTCTATCTCGATATAAGTAGGTCTGTGGTATTAATTAAACCGATGTGTAAAATAGCATTGTGCAAACAGATATTCCAAAAATTATTGATGAAACTCAGGAGGCGAAAATTAAGATCTCACCAAATGTTAATAAACATAATTAATAGACAAATTCAACATTTTTATTTTTTTTAGCTGCAAATTCTCAGTTTCGGTAAATGAATGATCTTAGTGGAAAACACCTTTTTAAGGCAGATTGATTGACATTGCAGATTGTTAGGTGCTGACAATATCACACCAAATCAAACTCGTCTCAATATCAAAGATCAAGAATGTATTTATCTAGTTAGATATTAAATAAGAGATTTAGGTAGACGCTGATGGTTGCTTTGTAACCAGTCAGTGCTGATATAGAGTTTTATATCTGATAAATATTAAACAAGAAAATTTACTATAGGACACGTCGGTGGCCAACACCGTAGAAAAGTGAATATACTAGAAAAATTCGACGTGTCCTCATAGGTCTCTGTAGCATAATTGGTTAGTGTATTGGGCCGGATTCCCAAGGATGCGGGTTCGAATCCCGTCAGGGCGACATGAGACTAGTTGATTTTTTAGTAAATTTTCTTGTTTAATATTTATCACACAAAAATAGCATTGTAAAATGCAAAATTAAAAATTTCTAGTTTTATATCTATCCAATGTATATTTGTTACGTGAAAGTAAACAGTTTTTGATAATTTCCGTATGTATATTTGTATGTGAAAGTAAACAGTTTTTGATAATTTCCGAGATACTAAACTTGACATTTAAAGTATGAAAGCGAAAGATGGCTAAAGTGCTTGATGAAAGTAATGAGTGCCACTTTATAACTGGCACATACAATATTGCTTCAGAAATAACTTTTAGATGAATGTCAATCTCATAGGTAAGATATGACAGCATCAATAGAAATATATTCAGGCAATCGAATTACACTAATATCTTTATAAAGCTGAAGAGCATATGATTATAAGCACATCATAAGTTTCTTCATCATGAAATAAAAGAACCTTTACGGATTTCAATGCACACTGTTTATTGCCCGATATTTAGAGGTACTTATATTTTATGGTTTATATATTTTATATTTTTATCTTACACAGTCTTTTCACTTGCAGTGGACACGGGCGACTGTTGGGAAACGTCGGGAAACCAAAACCTTAAAAAATCCATAAAATATAATATATTTTATGGATTTTTTAAGATCTTTTTGTGATGTTATATATATATTTTTTTAGTTTTTTTTTTTTAGTTTATTGATCATGTACACACCTTAGTCCTGTTTTATATAAGGAGGAGCGGAGTCCCTTACTACAGACATTTTTATGTTTAAAAGGGGACTCCAGATAAATATTGTTATAGTTTAGTTCTAAGGTAAATACAGATTTTTGATTTTTTGATTTTTTGATGTAGGTACCACTAAATATTGGGTAATGAACAGAGTGCACTGGAATTGGTAAAAGTTCTTTAATTTCAGCATTTTAATTATGTTTATTTACTATGATTCATTTAATAAAAACAAGCATACTACAGTCACCCACCGTCTAATTATTATCATTCATAACTTCTTTTTATTTATTTATACCATAGTATACTTATGGATTGTTTTGTGTGGGTAAAAAATATGAGATTGGAGATTTTTTTAAATAATCCAATTACCATATTTCAATTTTGGATTGACTTAATGACAGAACCAAAGAAAGCTATGCCAAAAACAATGCTAAAAGCTATAAATATCTCCACATAACCAAAAACGGTGAAATAATACTTTTCACTCCACTTTCTAATCCCAAACTCTCATACATAAATGATAATAAAAAAATTGGGAAACATGACGAGCAATTTGGACAAATTCGACTTTATGATAGACATCAAATTGTGGGTCTCCGTATATTAGGGCATTTGGGGCGTCGTTTATGACACGGGTATTTTGACACGTGACATATTTTATGACGCACTGGATGGTCGGCCCGACACTTCTTCTTATTGTTTTATTTATAAGGTATAAATTGTCATTGGAACATACATAGACATACTCGTACATACGCCAATATACCTTGCAGTGTTATCAAAGGTGCAGGTTGAGAGTAAAACCAACTATTAACTATTCTGTGGTAAAACCGAGGCACTATTCCAAGGATTATTTCGAGAACCGTACTATAGGTTCCATCAACCGGGTCTGACTATAAAGAGGTGAAATTTTAAGTTTGCACATTGCAGTCTCGTTTCATCTCTCGTATTATCTACCTATATTAACTTTTGCTATAAATTCATCATTGTTTACTTCTAATTCTCATAAATACAAATTTTGAGAAAATGTTTATAATTCAACTTATTGTTTGTTTGAAATAATTAAGTTATAATGTTTGCTTTTTTAATGTTCCGAAAGTCGAATAATATCCCATTCAATGCGCCCAACTTTTAGAATTTGAAATAGAAAAATATATTAAAAAGTCAACTCTGCCACAAGTGAATTCTCAGATGGGAATTGAACCCACGACCTTTGGAAATCCGGTCCAATGCTCTAACCACTGAGCTACCGAGACTTGCGGACCACCATATTTTGTTTGTATGTTTTATAATATAGTGTCATACCAATAGTGTCAAGGCAGCCCAATTTTATAATATAGTGTCATACTTTCTAACTGTTTCAGTTTAAACCATCTCATTAATTACTTCAAAGAAAATCTTACACAGTCTGATAATAACAGGCGATTTGTTAATTACTAATTATGAGAACCGACTTTTGCATCGATTTACAAACGGAATTTATTGCTTATTAATTTCTTCGTAATTAGGTCTGCTAATCCAAGATTTTAATTAGCTTTACTGTTTTTAATGAATGAACATGTAACTAACCTGCGGAGAGTTAAGTTAGTTAATTATAATTTTAAGATTCTTTTTTGATTTTCGAAAGTGAAATACCTTTTCGTAATTGTTATGAAGATATTCAATTTATGATTACGTGCTAGATAATTAAAAGACAACAGATAAAGAATAATTCAAGAAAATCTACTTTTTTTAATGTGATAAAGCCTATTGTTACTGCCTAGTCTAGTCATAAGTTCTGTTACAAATGAAAATACAGTTTATTTTTCTTGAAGTTATGTAATGTTAATTTATCTAAATGTAAACGTTTATTGATATGTCGGTCGGCTATGAATTAGGAATAGCTTTATTCGCAATGACTATGGCTTTAACACTGCACCCCGACCGCCTAACGGTATAGCTTGTGCTATTGCTATAGTTATCGATTTTTCAAACCTCCTACAAGGGCTCTCGCTGACGCTATTACTTTCATACTAAAAATGCAATAGTGAATCCAATAGATGAATAGAAATATGTAGGAATTAGCCAAAAATACTATCTTTGAAGGGTTTTATGAGTGTTTGAAGTTTGATAGCCATAGCAATACCTCACGCTATACCGTTAGGCGGTCGGGCCTCTGGTCTTTAATCTCTCCAGCCGCAAATCAATAGATTTACGCACGGTTTTCCAAATTTAGCTACTGCTAAGATTTTTGAAAGATACTATTTGCCTGGGTGTCGTTTAGAGCAGGCCGTTTCCTCTAAAACTGACCCTAATATAAGTCTATTATGGGTTAATATTTGAAGCAAAAGGTAATGCTTTCCTTTATTCAATTGGTTCAATGACTGCAATTTTGTTTTATTTAGCAAAATATATAGAAAGGCGGTAAATTATACGATTATAACAGAATAAAATCGTTCTAAATTTAAATGAAGAAAAAAGAGTTTTCAACTTGTAACAATATTTATGGCCAGACTAGTTATATGAAACGATTTATTTAATAAAGTGGCTGTGACATACATCGGACATGACGAATCTATAAGGGTTTCGTTTTTTGCCATTAGGCTACGAAACCCAAAAAAGTCATAATCCGATGGAATTTCTAAAGGACAAGTGGTGAGTATTTAGAATAACAAACACAGAATACGTCTGCCTAATTAATCACGTCTTATTTTAGGAATATTTTTATAAACGCTTCTTTAAATTAACTTCATAATGCTGAATATATGAATCCTCTAACTTAACCTCAGTAACAAGCTAACTCAGTTAGGTGTCATTTTTAGTAAGTGTTTAGAATTTATAAAGAAATCTATGGCTAATACTCATAATCGAGGTAAAATTTAATTAAAAACTTACTGAGCCCAATACTCCTCCCAATTCTTCTCCTTGGTAGAGCCATATCCTCTCGGTAGAGTTGCAGTTCTGCTTCTTCCATTCCATGTTGCATTTGACGCCCTCTTATCAGGCAAACTCAACACGGAATGCCTCTGCATAGGCTCCGACCTGAATGACTTTAGAGACGCCTGAGATCCCAGCTCATCAGACTGCAGACTCGTTTGAGACCCTCTGAACGAAGAGTTATGGTCTATATTCGGCTGCCCGTATTCCCCATTCCTGTAATCCCCATTTAACGATTGGCTTCCAGAGTTTACTTCGGTGTGTGTTCTCGCTAGGGGTGGCCTAGGTGCCGTCCGACGATACTCAAATATTTCACCACGACTAAATGAAGACGTCCTTTTAACCATTTTCGGCGATTCCTGAACATTGGTAAAAGAAGGCATTTTGGAATCTTTCTCTAAATCGATTTCGTGTTCCAGTTGAGTTTGAACATGAGCTAGCATCTCCTCGAGATCACCTAAATCCGGATCTGTGATCAGTTTCTGTCGTCGCATTATCACTGCACTTTATGGAATGATAAATTTTTATATCACAGTTTTTAAATCACTTTGCTACACAATACACCAATCATCAGCACTTGGTTATGACGTTTCTGGTTTATTGATAGGTAGTTTACCGATTTCGTTAAGTTTACGTAAGTTATCGACCGATAAAATGGCACGAGCACGAGCGTGCGTACGCGCCGCCGTTCGATCGCTGACTGGCTGGCACGGATTGACAATTTGTTTGACATAGTTATCGGCTGTCGGCACGCTGATAATGCTGCACCACTTTTTGTTGTCGGTGTCTGGAATATCGTCGCCAAAGTCAGCCAGGTTTGTTTATTTTTGTGTATGATTGAAAGAAACTAAACATGACCTCAATATTTTTTTTATTGAGCCAGCTGCCTTTCCGTTTCGTTTCCTTATCAAGCTCAATATCCACAAATTCGAAATCGTTACAAATATAGCTAAATCGAAAACCCATGACAAATTACCCTGCTCGTAGACGGAATTCAAATCCAAATTTCTTTATGATTGTGAAGATTTATTAAGATTTACTTAAAGCAAAACGGCAGCCACACTCCTTAACTAGTTTCAGGTAAAAAGAGGTCACCTCATAACAGTTTTGATTAAATAATTAGCTGGTTGAACGAACCGAACACGATAAGCTTCGATGCCAGCAGCCCATCGGCCGACAAACAGCAGCTATTGTCTACCATCTACCTGCATCTTTGATGAACCTTCCAGCTATTGTTTTGTGCCAACAATTACATGGTACGAGGTTTTTTACGTTCCTCAACGATTTTACTGTTGCACCACGTCCGGTGGAACGCCGGGCAATCTTTCCGTCCGAATTTGGTTCATAACAGCATCGTACTTTATGTTATAATGTTACTAAATTATATATCATTGTTACAAATCGTTCGTTTACGTAGACCTTTCCTGTTTTTCAAATATTCATGCCCTTATTTCACGTTTGTTTTTCTGGCAAGATACACGTCATTCTTCTTGGAGCAAATAGGTAACACAGACAGACAGATTACTCTACCATTAATACTAATCAGTAGGTAAGAGAAGGTAAACACTGACGAACACATTCATAAATTCTTGTTCATAAGGTTTAGAATTTTACCCTGTTGTTTAACGGTACTATTTACTACAATGATAAGAAGGGTTCCAAACGCTATTCATAAAGAGTTTATTATATATTGTGTTGTTATATAGGTATGGATGGTTATACCTACTTGTTACAGATTCCTAAATGTGATCCCTTACGGGAATTCTGATAAAGATAAACATATTGATGTAACGCTCTTGTAGATGATAAAAATAATCTAATTTACAACGGAACTGAATGATCCATTTTCATCTGAAGTTTTGTTATCATGTTGACACCTGATAATAATGAAGACAATACTTTAATAACGGAATGCCATTTCGATACGAGAGACATTGATGTATTCTCTTATACTTCGAAAATACTAGATGTGTATATTTGAAGTATAATTTCACCAAGACATAAAAAAACTGTGCATAGAAACAGTAAAATAACACGCTAGAACCTCATCTAAAACCTGCACTTTATAAAAAGACTACTTAGTAAAACGCCACATAGAAATCTGTTGCAAAAAAGTTGAAAAATCTTCTACAGGGCGAGTCTTGCACGATCACAATTTGTCATCAAAAAGTGGTTCTTATTGCGTTGCCATAAGATTGAAGGTTTTAAATACTATGTGTGTGTATCGTAAGGTAGAGCATGTTCAGATTTCTAATCAATCAAGAGCCGTCAATGCCCATAAATGTTGATAGAAATTCAACTGCCACAGATGGAAGCAATAGGTTAGCTTGGCTCTGTCGTCATCAGCCATTTTTAATATCCCCACTGCTGGGGCACTGGCCTTCCTTGTGGATTGATAAGGAGAGCAGGCCATGACCCACCACGCGGGCCCAAAGCGGATTGGTGGGTTTTTAACGACAGCAAACTTTAATGCAGCCGGGACCAACGGCTTAACGTGCCTTTCGAAGCACGGAGGAGCTCGAGATAGTAAATTTTTGGTCACCTATCCCGTGACCGACTATTGCTAAAGTTGCTTAACCTCAACAATCGCAGGCCGAGCGCGCGAACCACTGTGCCACGGGCAAGCAGTATAAATTAGGAATCTTTGCTCTTGCTGTGGTTTTACCGATTGTTTCCTCCTATGAATGTACTCGCACTGATTAAGATTTGGAACTTTGTTAAGGCGCAGGCTCCTACTAACGTAGACTGCGGTTAATTCATTGGTTTAGTTATAGTAATATGTAAATAAGTTTCTTTAATTTGTAATTCAGTTAATTCAGACACAATTTTACATAATTCTATACTCCATTAATGGCCTTTTCTAGGGAGCCTTAAGTTCTATAGTGTGTCTTCTTCAATGTCGCGCAATACTGGTCTCAAAAATCTAAAGCCAAAAAATGATGGACATTATAATAATAAATTTCTATACTATAAAATAGATAGGATATAATCTATACAAAATCAGCTAGTAATTACGATCCTCACTAATAAGGGAATGATTTGAGATTTAATACTATGGAACATTAATAATTATATTACAAAGAACTACATACAACCTAAGAACACATCAAACTTAGATTCGGAAATTAACGAACGTTCTGTATAGGAAAACTGTATACCGAAATACCCTACAGGGCGACAACCATTTTCTAAGGAATTTATGACTGAATCTGAATCAAACAGCTAAGTAAATACCGCAGGTGGCTAAGTTTGTGCTTCACAATGTCAAACCAAACCCTAGTCCACGTTCCAGATACCCAGAACTGGTGCAGAATCTAAACTTCCCTCGGTGTGACGTCACTGCAGTTCCGTTTAACGTCTTTGTTTTAATTGTTCGGTGTCCCAATTGTTCTAGATTTATAGCTATGGGACGCAGGGCTGGTAGGAATGAGATTATAGAGTTAATAAATAAAGAGGTAGCTTCGGTTTGTATGTAACACATAACACAAGAAAGAGGTGTTTGTAATAGAAACGAGTTAGTAAACTCAAGCTAACAAAATGGTTTTAGATTCGATGTAGAATAGAATACTTTTATTTGCATTTGACTGAGGTACATTACAGTTCTGTTGTCATTTTATAAAGGCTCCTCGCATTCAGCCAACAATGGTGGCATGCAAATTATACATTAATTTAAAAGGGGACTATATAAATTTTTAATATGTCAAATTGCGAATAATTAAAATTTATCAAAACATTATGGGTATCAAACTATGGATGCAAGTCGCGTACAACAACAAAAAAAAAGGAAAAGAAATATAAATATGTCAAAGAAAAGCCGCAAATTATAGATAGTCAAACATTAACATTAAAAATAACATTCATAAATCTCGAAAGGAAGTCAAAGCCAAGCAACCTTTTAAGGAAAAACAGTACTACAAGCGTTACAATGATTGTGCTCTAAAAATGTTTGTACTGTAAAAAGGTGTGTAAAAGAAGCCATTTATATAAACTAGTTATGAATCTCTTAATGTTAATAGGTAATCCTCATATTGATACGTTGATGCGGACGGTCATGAGATTGGTGATCAAACATTTATTAAACTAGCTCCTACGTTTTTAGAAAGACCGTTGGTCCGAGACTACGCGCTGACTCCCACCAATCTGCCATTATGATCCATGCTGCTTATCCATCCATGACGAAGATCTTTGTAGAGTCACGTGCAATAATAGAGAAACACTAAGCAACAATGTCTCATTACAATATTTTATGTCATTTGTGCAATGGATAGAGCTGTGTTTCCGTGAGTTTTAATGTGTTAAAGTTGTATAGTATTTACATATCTTTGCTCGTGACTGTACTAGAAATGGCTGAATAATATGTTAATTAGAATAACAGCACGATTTTGCAACAAAAATGGATGTGTGTGGCAGCCCTAATGTAACGTAAGTACTAAAATTGACGTTGGTAAGCTAACCGTATATGCTAGACATAGGACCCATAATCTAAACTTCTAATTGTCTTTGATTGTCTATTAAACTTAGTTTCATATAAACAGATTGCTGTAAATAATGGCTAGACAGACAGCGTTAATTATTTTAAATTACGAATTGGGAATCAGTTATATTATACCGTTAATTCATCGTCAGCCTGTGGACGTCAACTGCTGGACAAAGGCCTCTGCTAGCTCACGCCTATTGTGGCTTTCATAGGAGGCTATTAGTATACTGATACCACGCTGGCCAGGGCCCGTATTCACTATGACCACTTACCGATTCCTTGCTCAAACCACGCCAATGTCGTGTTTGGTTTCGACGTTTTCAAAATTCGTTTTCTCTATGACACTTACAAATTTTAAGGTTATTTTACTTGTTTAATAATTAAACAACTTGTGACTTTCATGTACTTGTACAATAACTTTATAATTTGGGAGTATCATGGAGAAAACGACTTTTGAAAATGTCAAAACCAAGTACGACATTGGCGTGGTTTGAGCAAGGAATCGCTAAGTGGTCATAGTGAATTAGGGCCCAGACGGGTTAGTAGAGGGTTTGTTTCATGTTTTCCTTCTCTCGCACAGGTGTTCAATGCGTCAAGCCTCTTAGTCGACTCTTATGACATCCCAGGCATGTGTGCAGTGGTGACACTTGTATTCTTAGGCCGTCACCACACGGCCATACCGTTACTTAAACTATCGTTATTGTATTAAGTAACACTGAAGATAATAATTTTCATACTATTCCCTTATTCAAACCTAAACCATTAGTGTAAGTAAGATGTTACAGACAAATAAATTCTACGCATTTGGAAGCTTTGACCAATTGCTTAACTATTAGATAATTAAAATTAAATAAAGGAGTAATTGATGATTTTGGAACCATCAGGTGAATGCAGATTATTATTATAAATACAAATTTGAACAAAAACACGATAATTAAACTAATGACGAGTAGAATATTGCAATTTAATGACGATAGGGGTATCGACGTATCCTGGAGTGACTCACAAAAGTGAAAACTAATAGTTAGGAGCTTTAGTCACAAAATATTCTGAAAAATGCAACGTGCGTAACATAGAATAATTCTTATGAATTAAATATCCGTGATAAAGAAGTAGTAAGAAATCTGGACAACAAAATGATATCTTCGTTAAGCTGTTTGCCTTGCCAGCTACTTTAAAAACAACAAGATACCCAAAATGGCAGATCGGCACAGGACCCTTATCACTATGACCACTTAGCGATTCCTTGCTTAAACCACGACGATGTCGTACTTGGTTTTGACATTTTCAAAATTCGTTTTCTCCATGATACTCACCAATTATAGAGTTATTGAACAAGTAAAATAACTTTAACATTTTGTAAGTGTCATAGAGACAACGAATTTTAAAAATGTCAAAACCAAGTACGAGATTGGCGTGGTTAGGGCAAGGAATCGCTATGTGGTCATAGTGAATAAGGGCCCTGGTTATGACCACTGAGACTGGGGTCGTAGTGCCCTTTATCGACCTGTAGGCTGATCTTCAAACAAAAAATCACCTAGCAACCAGCTTCCTTGCTGTCGTTACTGTCACATTTTCATACTGTATGACCGCTACAACAGCGACTAAACTGAAACTGAACCAAGTTTTCGTTAGATAACCAGCTCTTATGAAATAGGACACACAATTTTATAGAAGGTGTCTGAGGAAAACCCACGTGGACATAATGTCCACGGCGAAGTCCGTTACTTGATAAAAAGTAAGATATTAGAAGGACCATATTACGAAGCTACCCCCATAAACATAAACGTTAGTTAAAGTTAACCAATGTTTAAAAGTCATGCTTTCTCTATCTGTCATTATTGACAGAAAAGTGGCAGCATGACTTTTAAACAATGCTTATGAATAAAGGGGTTAATTCTGAAACAAGTTTTGCCTTAAAAGAGGCACATTGCTACTTAAAGTAATACAATTTTTACGGATTTATCATCCCGTAACCAAAAATAATGGGCTTAATATATAGTGCACTTAAATCCATAAAAGTTGTTTTAAATTAATCTTTCAAAGCGTGGTGAGAAATGGGAGGTTCTGTTGTGTTTCGTGTAAAGGTTCTTTCTTCCTTCTTACTTCTAACCTCGTATTCTATGATTGTGACCATTTTTGTGGCGATTTCGAACACTAATTGACATTTTATGTCACGATTCAGTAGTACTTATATTTATATCTAAAGCGACATACCGACCGCCACGGAAGTTATCGGTGGCGCAAAACGATAACAATATGCTGTTTTTACTGTATTTTTTTTTATTTACAGTGTTGCATTGTATGTTTATCAGTACTCGTGACACTGTTAGATTATGGCCCCTTGCGCGGTTTGTTTCGCATATTTACATAAGATATGGGATATGACACTGCAAATAATCAAGAGTCATCGATTTCTACAAAAAAGAGTGACGAAATCAGTGATTTAAAAATCCAATCCATAAACTTAATATGAAACGTGGGATGAAAAAATAATACTTGGTTAATTAAAGTAAAACATACCGAACTAAGCTGATACCAAGATAGTAACCAGTGTTACAGCTGTGAAAAATGAAGGCAAAAATACATTTAGAACTAAAATACAGACATGGGACAACCATCTAAGCAGAATAAATGTTACGGTAATCATAGAACAAATGATCATAAAAGAATATTTGCCAACGGTGGAAACTGTACTTACGTCACGGTCAAGACCCTAGGCCCAATTGGCCTCTGGTAATTCGAAGGTGGACCAATAATCTATGTCAAAGGGCTACCATGATTGGTCTGGGAGTTCTGTGACCATAATCGAGCTGGCTAATTGTCGGTCAATGGGCCACAAGATTGTCCCCTTCCTGCGTGTGTGTACGCATCCGGCCTCTAATTATTGTCTCAGCGAGATGGTTCCATGTTTCTAAGAATTGGTTCTCTACGTGAGAGAAAACTGGCAGGTTCTTGTGAGTTCAGACAACAAGAAATTGAATAGATTGATTTACGGACATTAAAGTTGTTTATATCACTATGCTAATGATCGTACGCGTGTACAATATAATGACTAATGTAACACGAGAAATCGGAAATGTGAGAATGATGCTTTTATTTTATTCCATAATACAACTACCTACATGAGCAAATCTTTATTTTTCAGGTTGACTCTTGGTATGATATTGATTTAGGTATTTAATTTAAGCTGTTACAAGAACCTATAAATGGATATTATACTTAAATAAATCTGATAAATATTAAACAAGAAAATATACTAGAAAAAACCAACTTGTCTCATGTCGCCCTGACAGGATTCGAACCCGCATCCTTGGGATTCCGGCCCAATGCACTAACCAATTATGCTACAGAGACCTATGAGGACACGTCGAATCTTTCCAGTATATTCACCTTTCTACGGTGTTGGCCACCGTCGATTCATCAATGAGAGAAATATTCTCGCATTCGAAAGAAACATCTTTACAGATTTTTTACTATCGATTAAGATGAAACAGCCATCTAATTATAACTTTTTAATTTTACATTTTCTAATGCAATTTTTATGTGATAAATATTAAACAAGACAATATACTAGAAAAAAGCAACTTGTCTCATGTCGCCCTGACGGGATTCGAACCCGCATCCTTGGGATTCCGGCCCAATGCACTAACCAATTATGCTACAGAGACCTATGAGGACACGTCGAATCTTTCCAGTATATTCACCTTTCTACGGTGTTGGCCACCGTCGTTTCATCAATGAGAGAAATATTCTCGCATTCGAAAGAAACATCTTTACAGATGTTTGACTATCGATTAAGATGAAACAGTCATCTAATTATAAATAAATCTATAGACACAGGGGATGAAAGTTGAAAAAGAAGAAGAACAACAAAAGAGAAAAGAAGTGAAATAGAGGTTGAAAGAATAGAAGATTTTATTAAGCACGATGGCGGTCAAATACCTGCAAAGTTATTGTAAAAAAAAAAGAAAAACAATCAGAATAGAAGACTTCTCATCAACAAGTTCTTGACAGAAAGAAAGAAGGATGAAATTGCCGTTAATGTGATTTTACAGGCTCAATTTTAACATTTTTCAAGAATCGAAACTTAAATCGTCAACCCTCCCAAACCGAACCCTGGACCACTCAACACGTAGGTCATCGAATCCGCGTAGGTGTCACGTATACTCGCTGACTCAGCCAGCTGTTAACTCGAGTACATCCGTGTGAACGTGCTAATATGGCATGTGAAGTTGCCATCGTGACATGGCTTGCGATATTGCTATTTTTTGCAGGGAAAATTTTCGTTGAACTAGATATACACAAGTTGTTTTTTAAATGCCAATAATGAGTAATTATTATCAATTGCATCCATATATTAAGGAATTACATAATATATTGAGATGAATTATGTACATAATTGCAATTTGAAGGCATTAATAGATTGTTTTGTCGCAATTTTTGGTGTGCACACTTGAAGGGTTGCAAATGTTGCAATGTCATAACCGTTTCTGGTTTTTTTTGGCCGCGCAGATACTTTAATGGCCGCGGCCTCTTATGATGATCATCATCATCATCGACCTGTGAACGTCCACTGCTGGACATAGGCTTCTCCTAGCTCACGCCTATTGTGGCGTTCATAGGAGGCTATTAGCCTACTCCTACCAGTCTGGCCAGACGGGTTGGTAGAGGGTTTGGTTCAAGTTTTCCTTCTCTCACACAGGTGTTCAATGCGTCGAGCCTCTTAGTCGACTTTTACGACATCCCAAGCAAGTGAGGGAGTGGTGACACTTGTGTTCTTAGGATGTCACCACACGGCACCTCTTATATATAGGAGTTTAATAAATTACTAAGGGTTTTCTGTACAGTATAGTTTAGTCGAAATTTTTCTGATATTTTTATCGAAGTGATTTTTTGGAAAATATGATGTGGAGACCCATAAATGTGGATAAGAGTCACATTGATGAAAAGACGTAGTTCATAATAAAACTTTACCAATCAATACCATAGTGTTGAGTAAATGATAAGACTGATGCAAACAAGCTTGAATTATAAATAGTCTTCCCCGCAAATCAGATGCGGTTAGATGTTAGACTATTATTAATTACGAATGCGACAGCTACTTGAAATTTACAACTATAAGTAGAAACACCCGTTTTACACAGTGAGAACTAAGCCGATAACGAGAGCTCTATGTCGCTATGTTCCTTCTATATGAAAGCACTAAACCAAATGTTACTTTGGTATATTAAAAATGGGGAATGTTAGATATTTTGTTACTGATTCAGGCGTGAGCACGCCTGATGGATATTGATAAAACTTTCCATACAGATAGCCCATACTTTAACAGGACATAGGATTTATCCTTATATTAAAACCGAAGAGCACAGCTAATTAACTATACAAAATTGTCAAGGTTAAGACCTATAAGTGTAGAGGTTTCGATATTCTTTTTTTTATGGTAATTGAAATATTCTAAACTACGGACAAAGTTTTGTTGCGCACTGTTCATAGAAATAAAACAACTTTTTTGGATATTAAACGAGACTTATAAGTGGTCAGCCATCCCGTGACCACGGCAGCTGAAAAGATGCCGAAATGTCGGGAAAATCCATAAACCCTTAAAAAAAACATTTTTTTTTATCTAAGTTCGTGAAATATAGCGAGTTTAATATCTGGAAAAGTTGTTCTATATCAATATTCTACATTAATATTCTATTACCATCCTCAATTTTTTTTTATGTACGACCGATTTATTCTATAATTTATTCTCAGTTTTCATATTTATCTTCACAGCCTTCAGTAAATATAGCTTCTTATCTCTCAGCACCAATCTCATCAGTTTTCCACTCACCTATCTCGATCGTCTTTTATCTCAGTAGTCAGGTGTACCAATTAAAATTCCTTCTACCGTCACTTGATACCATTACGTCATCAACAACAACAATCATCATACCAAATAGAGCGGTGAGAAAGAAAGCATGGTCAACGGTGTGTGAACTGGTGACTTTCGATACTGATGAAAAGACAATTGACGGTGTTCATGGTAATGTGGCATTCACCATCATCATTTCAGCAACCATCATTATTATTTCGGCCAAATTCTGGCCCAAAATAAATTATCCTTTTCATCGAAACGATAAGAAAAAGAAGAAGAAGATTTCAGACACTATTTCATCAGTTTCTTCAGATATAGGCTTCTTCGAAACTATTCCTAAATTCGCATTTTGTGGTACACATGATAAGCACACATGATAATGTTATGAAAGAGGAGCTCAGTGGACTAGTGGTTAGCGATTGCGGCAGATAGGCAACATTCGCAACAGTCGGTCACGGGATGGGTGATTAAAAATGTATGATCTCGAGCTTTTGTGCTTCTAAAGGCACGCTAAGCCTTTAGTCCTGGCTGTATTTGCGGTTGTCGCTTTGCACATGCCATACCTACGCTACGTCATGGATTATCCCACTCTTACATCCATAGGTAAGGCTCGTATCCCAGCAGAGGCGACATTATAATGGCGAATAATGATATGCTGACATCAAATGTAGGTAAGGTACTACAAGATGAAGTTCTTTCGATTTAGGATAATAGTTATGGAACAATTTTGGTAAGTAGTTGGAAACTTGTCGACCATGTGAAAATTGGTAAACAAGAACGCCCGCACGACGTGTTGTCGACCATCTTAAGTATTCGGCATCAAAACTTTTATGTAACCACTAAGCGACTTCGCACATGCGGAATTACTTTTACGGTGGTATTTCAGGAAAAATGTGCTTTTCCAAAGTATAATCTATCTTTATGGCGAAATTTAAGAAAACTGGTTCAGACGTTAGAACGACTTACTTCGCATGTAAAAATACGTACGTCGTACCATAGATTTTTAAATCAGTTGTTTTAGATTTTATTAAACGAAATGTTTTTCTCTCTATTAAAAAAATATATATTTTTCGTAATCTCTCATTATAAAACTTGATAATACACGAAACCATGCTGAAATTTTCCAACTTGCTACCAAGTTATAGTTACAATTATCTTCAGATCCACCAACATACCACCGAACTATAAACACAATCCTCTTAATCCCACAGTCGTTTCTGGTGGATCAACAATAGATTGCACCACCTGACTATCCTAACAGTTCATCGGAAATTTAACCTTATTTGTATGAATTTAAGAGGCAACGGTAGCATAGCAATGTTGTGAGTTTTCTTACAATCGTAGCGTAACCGATGTCTGCTCCATGTTATTCGTTGGTCCGGAACGTGAAATGTGGTACAAGAATCAAGAATACCTATTTTATATTCTGGCGTTTTATTGATTCTATTTCTTACTTTCATTGGTTAAATTTTCGTAACTTAACCTCTCAGACCCCAGGTTATAATTGATCTCTGGACAGTGGACACCGGTGTCCTGCTAGCAAATGACGAATTAACCCACAATTTTGCCGGTGGCAGAACATTCTTATCTTTTGCCCAAACAGAAACAAAACCAGCAACTTTAATAATGTTTCTTAAAAAAGTTTTCCAAGCGTCATAACATTTACAGCTTTGGGTTTGATAAATAAAAAAACAGTCAAAGCATTGCTTAGCTAACTTTAACTTTGGCATGTTTACACAAACAAATACGGTTATGTAATGGGTGCCTGTCGCAATGTAGGCTTTGAGCGTCGCTGGCTGGTTGAGGGAATGGATGGTGCAGCAAATGATGATACTTATTTATTTTAAGCTGCAGTTTATTTTAGGATCACAAACCAACATTGCACATAGTAAATTTTTTATGTAAGAAAGGAAACGGAAACTGTAAGTAAGTGTTGTCATTACAAGAATAAAAAGTTACCTACTCAATCATAATGTTGCTTGCAACAGTGCCTTCGTGCCTTGGGGAGAATAGCTTGACCAATTAATTCGGAATATTCGTAATAGCCACCAGATGGACAGCTATTTAGACAACTGGGAATTAAAGACACTTATTTCTCTCTTTGACATCGTGGTTAATTCGTCCAAGCATTTGCCCCACCATCAGTCATGTTTCGAAAAACCTTCATAAAATTTAACTACTACTAACCATAACTACACCCCGCCACAATCTCACCTCACAAACCGCAGAGTTAAAAAGTTAAAACCATTCCCGAGTCACCGTAGCTGATTGGTCACGGCATCTACTCCCATTTGAAGCTATCACGTCTCGCACGCCAAGGACAGCATTACACAACACTACGCCTCTCTCTTTTTTTTATTTTGATAAAAATAACAAGTTTATAATAGCAGTGGCCAGTGGCACGTGATTAAAAAAAATAAGTCTATACAGTATGTCAGTGTTGATAACACCCACCCGCGACGTTCACGTTCAAGACAGTGCAGTTTGACGTCGTCGTAATGGTCTTCGGTAATCAGCCTTAAGGCCTGCGCAGACGAGGGAATTTTGTCCGCCGACATAACCTAAACGTTGCTAAGAATTCAACGAATACTAAGGTTATTCTGCCCATGAAGCTATCTAGCGATTCCTGATTCCTCGCGAGACCTTCACGAATGGAATGACCGTCGATATAGGTTCTGTTCGCGGCGAAAGTTTTTTTTTTTCTTATTAACGACGGGGAGACTCTTAGCCTTCATCATACCTGATGTTAAGTATAGATAAGGCTGAAGATGGAAGCTAGCCTCTCCCGGAATCCTCAACCACTGAGGAACTGGCTATCTTATCTCTAAACCTTACCACATTTAGGTTATGTCGGCGGACAAAAGTCCCTCGTCTGCGCAGGCCTTTAATGATTTAGTCATACAATCTATTCTGATGTTCGATTCGATTTCAATCCCTTCTGAAGGCCGTCGAAAAATGTCGCAGCAATCTGTGTAAATTAGCCATATAGCAATTATATGCTAAACATCTTGGTACCACGACCAACTTTTGATACTTCCCATGGGGTTTCAAATTCCATTTTATGTTATTTGTTTTAAAACATTATATGTAATATAGGTAATATTTGATGCTTACATTAGTTAAGAGCAGGTGTATGAGAATAGTTAACTCATTCAGTTGTACAATTATGTTGGAAGGCGAGGCGACTGGAAGAAAACAACGTGGACGACGGGCGCATTGAACGTTAAATAACTAACAATGCAACCATGCAATGCATGATTGACTCGCTACATCCCTGCACTCGATACTCACATCATAGCTAAAATATTAGGTCTTTAACTATGAAATTGCCGATTTGTATGAAGATTTTAAAAGAAAGTTCGTTTTCCATACTAACAATTTTTGTTATAGTTAGTACCGCAAGTGCTAATGCCACAATTTTTTTATGTACAATCAGTGTTTGAAGACTAAGCAATCTAATGGTAATTTTTATATAAAAAATTATGAATAATTTATAAATTATATTAAATAAAGTAGTAAATTTTGCTAACAAAAAAAGGAGAACCTTTCGAGGTATTTTTTTATTGTTTTTAAACGAAAACAATAACCATGAGATTAAATATTCTTGATCATTATGATCTTAATTTAATATAAAATCAAGCAATAGATGAACCTTTTAATTACAGAAGTAGTGAGGTTCTCTAGAAGTGTTACAAAAAAATCGACGATTTCATACTTAACCTCTATTATACGCATCAAAAGTGTCTAGCGATCAAGTACTTGTTTGACTATAAATAATACCCAATGAATATTTATCAAATGTAGTCTTTCAGATTGGCTTCTTACTTTAATTCTTTCCTTATTGAAGTATTGACATATACAAAAAAGTTTTTTTACAACAAACTTGTTTACAATGTTATCATTTTACTAAATTAAAATTAAAATCTAAAAGCTTATACTACATTGAAACCTACTAGATGTAAGCACAACATGCGTTATGTAAATTACAATTTGTTTTTGATATTACGAATCATTACCGAACCCAAAAAGTTAAAATATATTTTTTTTATAGCGACGATACTCTGTAACTAACTTGATCCCTAGACACTTGTAATGTGTGAACATTGAATATTGCCTTTTTTTCTACAACTTCATTGTACCTGGGCCCCTGCTGCGCAATGGGCTTTATTTGACAGATGGATGTGACACATTGCTGCTTCTTTTTGACACAAATGAAAACTTACCAAAGACTAAGAGCAATATGTCACATTCATCTGTCATATGAAGTCGATGTCCATGCCGACGACACTTGCGCGTTAAGGCCTCTGAACTATGTTAAGTAATGATAAGACTGAAGACGGAATCGCGCATCTCCCAGAATCCTCAACCACTCGAGGAGCTGAATATCTTGAACACGACATCGCTGACAACATTGTTGTTATGGAGACAGACTTAGATAAAATGGTGTTAGCTAGGAAGGCGGACTTGGAACACGTCCACACACCACCAATTAAACCGAATATAATGAAATTATGGGTATGGGTAAATTTACTTCCCTGTTTGATACAAATAGAACCATTGGACACGGCAGGTGTAGCACGGGTCGGGAGCGAATATGTACGCCCACTGAAACCTTTAGATCTGATTGATACCTACAAGAACTCAGAAGCAGCGATGTCAAAAATATCTAGAAATTTATTTATTCACATCACCAAACACACATGATAATAATATACTTTCACAAATGACAGAAGTAAAATACTTTGCAAACATGTGCGCCGCAGCGATGCAAAAGGGCAAATGCTCAGTGATATCTTTGCTCAAACAAGCAAAGCGCTGATTTTCAGCGCTTGCCCAGAGGGCTCGGTCGCGATAAACGACAGAGACTACGACTGTTAATATTAAATGACTGTGAATTAATAAATTGATTGCAAATTAATTGATTATAATAATAGTGTGTAAATTAAATAAGTTTAAAATTTGAATTTAAATTATTTAAAAAATATTTGTATACTTAACGACAATATCTACACTATAAGATTCGAATTGAAATTTAATTATATTGAAAATACTAATAATATAGGATTATTTATTAATGATAAATTGAAAACAATATATTAGACTAATAAAACCAAACAAATAAAAAAATGAATGAAATCACTGTATCATATCATGTTGCGACTTGCGATGGTCATGCTTAAGGGCGCGCTCTAGGCCAAAAGCAAAAGTAATAACTGCAACGGCGAACACCAAAGTAAATGCTGCCTTATTTCTATGAGAAATAATGCAGCATTTACTATATAATTCTCCGGCCCCATTCGGCCGGTCCGGAATGAAGAAATAGAGGAAATTCTTTTTTTAAGGGATATTTAAAGGTTATTTACAAAAAATATATAACATAAGCCCTGCCTTATCTATAGTGTCCTTATACTAAAAAGTTCCAAGTTTTATTTTAATGTATTACTTGAATACTAGCAGTTTATCGTGTTAATTATAGTGATTTGGAGGCAACTTCGCTATTTTTTTCTATCGAGAAAATTTTATGCAATCGTGTTTTTGAGTAACATAGTCACTAGTGTTAGTCCTATAGTTTTCTGCATCTTAATTTGAAATCCAGTTTTTCATTAATATTGATATTACAGACGATCATGTAAAGCAATCTGATTTTCGTTGGCCTATAGCGGGCCCTTAAGGCGGGACTAAGTTTCACCACCTGTTTACCGGTCACGGTTCTTGCATATGAAGTTATAATCTGGTGATACGTGAATAGGGCTAACACGAGCTGTTGAGCAATTTTAAGGTAATATTGTAAGAGAGATGGCGCTATAGTATGTATAGCTTCATTCTTTAATAACATTACTTCAATATTGTGATGACAACTGATGGTAAGGCATTTATTTGTACTATGTTGTTTTGCTGTGTTAACAGACAGAGAGCATGCTAGTACAGTGGCACTTTTGGCCCGCGATTGCAGCTGTTAAGCAACTTCGGGCCACTCGCGTGGTGGATCAAGGCTCATTTCATTCTCCTTATCATCTATAAGGAAGACCAGTGCGCCAAAGAAGTGGGGGCATTAAAATGGCTGGTAATAATGGAGCATCTTTTTCTAGAGTTAGAAACGGTTGATCGAAATTTATTATCTAGTTTCATGCTTTGGAAGTGTCGAGGACAGCAAAAGAAACGGAGGGTTGGAAAGGAAAAATAATTGTATATTAGGAAAAGTAATATTTACAGGCAGAAGGAAAGACAAATTAAAACAATAGCTAATGACAAGGTCCAAAAAGAAGAAAAAAGCAAAGAGTTAAGACCATAGCCTAGGTATTAAAAACTATACAGTATAAAATACTATCAGTGGGTCCGTTCTTGACAGGAAGCATGAGTCAGATTTAAAAAATCATTTTATGAAACGAGTGTAGGTTATATTTTAGTGTTTTTTCCATATTGAGTTAAGCAACATCCGTTCGCTCGCTGCAAACGCCTTCGCACAACTGAATGACCTCAACGCGCTTTCCCCAGCACGTTCAAAATTGTAACTACCCACGTGAAACCAACGGAGATGCGTAGGCGCACGACAAATGGCAAAATTTGTTTATGCCTAATAAGTTGATTGAATTCGATGGAGGTGTTAACATAATGTATTTACGTATCCATATTGGTTGTTTTCAGCACTTTACAAGACTGCTTATCAACAAGCTATAAATGGGTATCCACTTAACATACTTTTCAAAGCTAATTCATAGAATTTCGTACGGTATTTGGTATAATCCTTCTAAATATGGATGATCTATGAAAAACTATATTATGGTAATAAATGAGGGACGTACCAATGATATAATATGTGTACTTAAAGCAGATATCATACGAGCTCGCATTGTGAAAATAGGGAATACCCTGTATAGGGTCCGTTGTTGTTCTATAAATAATAAATAAATAAATAAATAATAAATAAATATTTCCATACAATCACACCAATTATCTAGCCCACGTTAAGTATCATGAAGAACTTGTGTTATGGATACTAGATAACGGATAAACATACTTATATACTTTTTTTTGTAAATACATACATAATATACATATTAAACACCCAGACCAAGACAAATAGACATGTTCATGCACACAAATATTTGTCTTGTCCGGGGATCGAACCCGGGACCTCTGGCGCAGAAGGTGGGGTTAGTACCCCTGCGCCAAACAGGTCGTCCAATAAAACTATGCACAAAGATTTGAAATTGGAATATAATAAATAATAAATAAATCTTTATTTCTCATCACAAACTCTTAGTTTACTAACCTTAGCTAAGTTTGTGTGAGACTGATGCCTGAAATAGGTAAAAAATACCCATAAGCACAGGTCATCAGGCTGCAACCATCTCAGACATTTGAGATCAAAAGATGTGATGGGTATAACGAGTATATTATAATTATAACTAAGAACAGATTACATTTAAGTGTTATAGATACATATATGTGAATTATTTATTACGGTATAAGTAGGTAACTGAATTTTTGGTGCGTGTTGAATGATTTGTGTGATTAAATGCAATGGGTTTTATTTTATGGGCACAAGAAGATTTTCTGTGTCAGAGTCGGTTTGCTGCTGTAACCACTGAGAAATTTTCATTTTGCAAGAATGTCTTGGGAGGTGATAAACTGAAAGACGCGAGTTAATTTTATTATAAAGAAAGCTGCCAAGAAAGAAATAAAAACGTTGGGCGAATTGTGTATTGCAGCCCAGTTAAGCACAGACTGTTCCTTTTCGACGATTGTTAATATTAAGAAGTGGATTGTAGTTCAACGAGGAATGTTTGCGGAGCACTACAGATAGAATAAACGGCTGTCGCACAGTCAGAACCTTCCAGAACTCGTATACCTCACTTGACGGAGTAAAGGGGGGGAGAAAAGCACCAACCTTTAACAGCATTCTTTGAGCTCTTTCGGCGTTGAGAATATGCTTTAGCAGCCCCGCCCCAAGCTGTGATGCAGTACCCTAAAACTGATTGAATAGTTTCTTGGTCACAGATTTTAACGCGAATTACTAAGAAGTCTCCTTTACCCGTTGTTTGTCCTAGCCGGCACAGGTAAGAGATGAGTACGATAAAATAATACCTAATAATCATACATAGTAGAAATCTGTGTCCAGTAAAAGACGAATCGAATTATTATAACAATTTCCGATTGTCTATGGACTGAGCACTTTGGTGACCGATCAAACACGCAGGTCACAAAAAGAAAGTAACGGCTATATAATAACCATCAATTTTGGGATTGTAAGACCATTAAATAATATAGATTGACCTTACTACGTCTACTGGCGCCTTTCAATATAGGGTTCTGTATAAACCGAAACATAGAAGAAAACATGCATGGAAATGTTGTCATTATTTTCGAGAAAAAAAACACGCGAAGTATCGAATAAATTTACGGACAAAAAAAATTAAATCCATTGCAAGAGCGTTTTTTGATTTGATTTTCTTTTAGTAATTATTAAATGTATAATACAATAAAAACATTTTATAAAAAAAAAATCAAACCGACTTCAAAAAGTAAAAAATAAAACTTTTGGAGTCGGTGCCAGCCAGGTCATTCTACATTGAACTTCTATTAACTATATATTTTTTTGGCCTTAGCTAGCTAGCACCGACTCCAAAAGTTTTATTTTTTACTTTTTGAAGTCGGTTTGATTTTTTTTTTATAAAATGTTTTTATTTCAGATTTTTTAGTTACATCATGTGCCGTTACTTACACTAAAAATCAGCCCATACACAACAATGTCATCTAGGTAAACGACTACTTGCCAAAAGGTGATTTATATTTTTCAAGATTATGAAAAAACTACTAGCCAGATCTTCGTAAAAATTATATGGGACCAAATTGACAGTGTACCCGAACGAACAAAAAAACAACTATTAAAATCGGATCACCAACACCGGAGTAATCGGTATACATACATCAGACAAAAAAAAAAAAAAAAATACGCGTTGAATTGAGTACCTCCCTCCTTTTTTGTTGAAGTCGGTAAAAAGTATGTTTTATTTCCCTGCATTCTTTTGAGAAAAGCACTATATATGCCTCGGCGGAAATGGCAATTGCCTATTTCACGGCCTTTGCAATAATGTACTATTAACGCAGAACTTGACTTTCGCTGACAAATTTGATGTTGTTGCTTTTGAGGGTTTCTAATGAACCCCTTTAGAGGGGAGACTTTTAGGTCCGTATTCCTAATCAGATTCCGTATCAGAACGCGACTCAAGCAGTTATACTATACTTCAGAACAGTTAGAAAGGGACGCGCTTATTCATCACTTGTAGCGACGTCCTTTTCTAACTATACTCAACTGCTTGCGTCATACCATCATCATACCTGATGTTAAGTATTGATAAGGCTGAAGATGGAAGCGAGCCTCTCCCGGAATCCACAATCACTGAGGAACTGGCTATCTTATCTATAACTGCCGGAACACAACAATGCTGAAAACATTGTTGTTATGGCGTCAGTCTTAGATAAGATGGTTGCTTGTGGTTGATGGTTGGTTGGATGTAGTTGCTTTTGAGGGTTTTTAATGATCAATGGGGAGACTTAGGCCCGTATTCCAGAACGTGACTCAAGCAGTGATACTATACTTAAGAACAGTTAGAAAGGGACGCGCTTATTCATCGCATGTAGCGACGTCCCTTTCGAACTGAGGAGCTGACTATCTTATCTCTAATTGCCGGAACACAACAACGCTGAAAACATTGTAGTTAAGATGGCGTCAGAGTTAGATAAGATGGTGGTAGCTAGCCAGGCGGACTTACAACAAGTCGTACCACCAACCAAACCGAATACAATATGTACCTACTCCCGCTGGGAATTGAACCCGGGACCCCTGGGTCTGTCTGATACCAGTTAAGTTGGTAAAATCAGCCTAGTTTTAGTCCTCTAGACTCTAGATCTAGAACATCCCAGTTCACACTAAAAATATTTTTATGCAAAATGTTGTTTACGGTATGTTTGTATGTTTGTACGGTTTGTTTCAACTGGAGTCAATGTCGCGACTCGCGCTCTCAATTTCCTCAGTATCCGGAGTTGCGGTTATCGAACGCGAATATGATACGAGATACGAATGCTTCACCGATACATTTCTTGAAATAGCAAGTACAAGTTCACGATATCGGAAACTTGATTACATATCGACTTATCGAGTGAACCAAGGGCGGTTGTGAAAATCAGAGAGGATGGATTGGTTTGGTTTTAAACGCAGACCACATTAGGATTCGTTTCCGTTCGCTTATGTCGCCGACTGTATCTGTCATGTCTGTGACCTTTTCACGTTTATTAACAATAGAGAAGTCAAGAAAGGGGTTTCCATGACAACGTGAAGAATTTCAAGTTGTATGAAAAGTATGGCCTGCTTCTGTGTTTCATACAAAAAGGCGGCAATGCGTGGCAGTGACAGACAGCCAACATTATTTTTCTAGCTTCTTTCTTGTGGTCATTGGGCCTACCATAACTATATTGCGTTTCATTTTTGGTTATTTTCAGGTAGTAAGAGTGAGACGTATGTATGGCAAGCATCCCACTCTCACAACTTAAATTAAAAAATAATCGCAAAGATTTTTTTTTATGAACGACGGGGAGACTCTTATCCTTCATCATACCTGATGTTAAGTTTTTGATACGGCTGAAGATGGAAGCGAGCCTCTCCTGGAATCCTAAGCCCCTGAGGAACTGGCTATCTTATCTCAAACTACCGGAACACAACAATGCTGAAAACATTGTTGTTATGGCGTTGATAGTAAAGCCACTGTGCTGTGAATGGTTTTTCTTTTATAACAATAAATGTAGCTTGGCCCAAAAGCATAAAGATATAGGCCTTCATATAGGCCCTACCTTGAAGGGCTCCGGTAAGTTTTATTCCCTAGATAGAACATAACGGAGACTTGCAACAACAAACAAGACGTCGCAATCGCCTACTAGTTGAAAATCGATAGCTATAACAAGTTATTTATTATTTTAAGACATCACGACAACTGTCTGTTTGACGACCTGTTTGGCGCAGGGGTACTAACCCCACCTTCTGCGCCAGAGGTCCCGGGTTCGATCCCCGGACAAGACAAATATTTGTGTGCATGAACATGTTTATTTGTCTTGGTCTGGATGTTTAATATGTATATTATGTATGTATTTAGAAAAAAATATATATAAGTATGTTTATCCGTTAACTAGTATCCATAACACAAGTTCTTCATGATACTTAACGAACGTGGGCTAGATAATTGGTGTGATTGTATGGAAATATTTATTTATTTTATTTTATTTTATCACGAACTTTCAACAGTCATCTTTATATCGCTGACACAGAAACTGTCCATTAGCGACATCAAAATCGCCAACCATGTTCTAATAAGGCTGGCACATACTGAAGGCGGCGTATGCGCATCGCACGTACGCTACGCAACGCATAAATACGACTAGGAAACGATCCACCAGAGCGCGCATCGCGATGCGGCCTGCCTGTAAGATTCAATATCAGCATTTATAGTCTAGGCTGTTAGAAGCACTTGTAAATGTCAATAAAACTGCGTCGTCAGTTCACAAACCCTATGGGCGGGAGACTTTGTAACAAGAAGAACCGCAAGAAACTCGTCAAGGGCTGTTTTTTTCTACCTCCCTTATTTCGTACTAGCGGCCGCTCGCGGTTTCACCCGCGTGGTTCCCGTTCCCGTGGGATTATCGGGATTAAAAGTATCCTATGTTCATAACCAGGCTATCTACTATCTGTGTACCAAATTTCATCCAAATACGTTCAGTAGTTTCGGAGCCTATTCAATGCAAACAAACAAACAATCAAATCATTCCTCTTTATGATAATATAACCCGATACTCGGGTTCGTCGATCGACGAAAAATTCCAAATTATGCGAAAATCTTTAATTGCAGTTTGTGATCATCACGTTTAACATTTTGTATATTTTATAGTTTTCGGAACAAATAGACTCGAGTACCTTTAATTTGATACCTTACTCGGCCGCGTACTACGCGCCAAAGTCCCTATCGAGTCGTCACAAATTTTGCGAACCTGAATTAAGTATATAGATAAACAGAGTCGTCGAATTGCAAAATGACCTCAATGTAAATGTAGATAGTGCGCGATTGTTCATATAAAATGTACGAAATGGATGTCGGGAGGATTTTTGTTATGCGATGCGGAGAAGTGCGTCCTCCTTATATGCGCCTGCCTTTATAGTGTTAACTGGCAAACATAACTGTAACACATATGTCCAAAATGGCCCATGATTTATGTGCCCATCAAGTGTCCGACGAATTCTATAGGTGTCACCAACAATATGGCTTAAAAGCAATTGAAGAGGTGATGGGAACTGCATAGACAATGGACGTGGACGTTTCAAGATTTTCGGTTGGAAAGCTGAGACGAACTTTCTATTAATTAAGACTAATTTTAGCCTTACACTCGTAAAGCGAGTGAATATTAGAACTGATAAAATTAATCTTCTTGAAGGAAAAAATAAGTTCACGCTACTGAAAAATCACGCTCTAAAAAGTATGAAAGAAGAAAATATTCTCATCTGAAATTGTCGTGGTCGTATGCCACTTTTCCCTAGATTGTTCCCTTTTCCCTGTATTGTTTTGTTAGAGTAAGTGGCATACGACCACGGCAATTTCAGATGAGAATATTTTCTTGTTTCATACTTTTAGTCGGGTTTTAGTTTTTGAACTTAATTTCTATTTAAATTCTTTTCGAGTTGTAAAGTATGGAAATTATTACCAAAATTCGATTTATGCAAGCAAAGCCGCGAGCAAAAACTAATAAAATGTATGTTTTTGAAACGTGCTTACCAAGAGCTTACATATGACACCATACACGATATTCTTTAAAAACGAAAGGTTTTAGTTCACTCACAGCTTTATGTCGTCTAGAGGGCGCCATATTCAATTTCATGTGACGTGACATAGCCTATAACCAGCACGCGTAGCATGAGCGCACGGGACTCGACTTGGGAGTAGCTCGACAACCGCTGTCTTGTCTAAGTCCCGTGTCGATTTAGCGAGCACAGTTTGACAGCGGGACTCGTTTTATAGGGTAGAGAAAGCCTTTTCTACCGCAAGAGTGAAATAATTGCCATTTTTAAATACTGATTATTATTTAAATATAGTAACACCGAACCGGTAATTTTCCGATAAAAAAATATCATACATTCTACGCAATGGATGACTTGTTGCTGTCATGTTTGGCTATATTTTAATCTGTGTTTTAACCAAGGCGATAAAGAAAAAAAAAGTTGATATTGACATGACATATTTGTTGATGGTTTTATTTTTGTGAATTTACAACGTAACTATAAAACTATCTTTTAAATACGAATACATATATATAAACAAGAAAAGGAATGATATTGGGCAGATTTGGATGTGTAGTTGGCGGACAATAAAGATAATTGTGTATCTTGTTCATTCCAATACATGAACTATAGATTCGTATCTCATTCAAGTGTTTTCTCATTATATTTTAGCATTTTATTCTGCTAGAAAGCTATTTCATCTATTCTTTTTCTTATGGAAGAGACTGCACAGCTCAGCAGTCTGCAAAGATTTATGAAGCACACGTAATATTGCAACAAGCAGTCTAAGAAGAAGAAACCGTCATCAACTATAATAACCATAATAACCTTCTACTTGTATGAAAACTCTAAAAATGCAAACTTAATACCTAATTAAACAATAAAGTTATAAAATGTTGTCATTTTATTTAGTCAGTAGTATAATAAAAACCCACCACCTTTTCATATTTTCAGTTTCATAGTGGCTTAGGATTTAAATTTAATTGAGTGTAGGAACCTACATTTACTCCCCTTCTTGCACAGCGAAGTACCTAATCTATCTCATTAGGTACTATTATTAGATCATTTATTATCAAACCATATTAAGATAAGTGATGAACAAGTTGATTAGTTTTCTGCATCTATGTCGCAGGGAAATGATAAAAACAGGGATTGGATTAAATCTATAAAGGATTTGGTGTAATGGTGGAAGATAATAAAATCACAACTCCATGGGGTCATTTACCAACCCGAAATCAGTGATTTCATAAAATTTCTAAACCATTTCAGCGAAATGATGAAACAAAAACTGCAAAATCAAAATTTATTTTATGTAATATTAATTTGGTGTCTGAAACAAAGTTAAAGTAGTATTTGTAGATACTCTTTAGAATTGTAGTTAAGCAATGTAAAAAGTTCATTATTATAATATATTTTTTTATCATTATAATCTACAACAATACGTATTCATAAAATGCTATTACTTAAGTATCTACTTTATATATTGTCTAAAATCACAGGAAACAAATATAAGTACCAATCTTACTCAAATAATTAAATGAAAAATATTGTTTTAGGTTAAATAAATTGTCTCAGTAGCCGGGCAGGGGTGGGAAAAAGATTTGCAAGTTACAACTTATCTATTTAATTTCACTGTAATGGTTTAGATTTTTGATCAAATCACTGATTTCTATTAGGGGAATGAAGTTGTGATTTTAGTACCTAGTTACTTCATCAAATTTCTTAGAGATTTGATCAAATTCCTGTTTTTTCATAAATTTTATGGGATAAATCATAAACATATCTGAAAAAATAAGATTTTGTCCAAAGTTTCTAGAAGTCCAGAGTTAATCTTACGAATATTATAAATGCGAAAGTATGTCAGTTTGTTTGTTGATTTGTTACTCTATCACACAAAAACTACTGAACGGATTTGGATAAAATTTAGCACGTAGTAGATTAAAAAAACATAGGATACCTTGTATCCCGCTATTCCCACGGGAACGGGAACCACGCGGGTGATACCGTGGGCTGCGGTGCCGCTAGTTACCTGATAAACTTACTGTCTTTACTTACCGTCTGACCCACTGGGTCTTAGAATTATTATTATAAGGATGGCATAGAATTTTGCCCAATGTGTTAAGTTATGTTCCCGTTTTTTGCGTAAAATTCGTATTGCTAAATAAGTTTTACAGTAAGTTTATTTAGGAGTGGAAGAGGTTGAGAAAGATCCTATCTTAATAATTCTAGTGGTGGAATTCGTATTTCACGAACAAAGCAAACAATTAATCAACTTGTTTTCTTTCTCGACTACTCAGTGGGTAGTAGACAATATCTGGGACTCAACTGACATATTATATGTCAAGTGAAGATAATAAATGGTCGTCGTGCTCGCAGCAAAAGATTATTGTCGGCTCCTGACGTTACCTTGAGACCGCGATTGTTTCTCGAGTACGTCGTGCTCATGCCTCGCGAATCTCACTCTCAACCCGACTCAAATGACATTTGGGAGTAGATATAGCTTTTCTCGACGTCGTCATGCTACGCGTGCAGCAGACAATCGAGACGCTTCCAACGATACCTCAATTGTGAATATATAAACAGTTTAAAAGTTATGTGGGATGAACATACATACATACATACCGGTCAAAATCATAACCCTCCTTTTTGTTTTGCCATAGTCGGGTAAAAAGAATACATTTCAGTATTAGAGCAGTACCTACTAAAAGTTGTTAAACTGAAGGTGATTCGACTCCTTATTTTGTGTGCAAAAAATGCTCATCCGCAAGACTCCTATCTTATAAATAAGTAAGTTATTATAAGTTTTGCAGTGCATCTAGAATCTAGATGTTTTTATACCGAGATCTTGATTTTATTGCTGCATTATGGATTACCGATTTCCGCCGATGAGACCGTTGAGATGAGACGCCAGATTTTATCAATATTTATTTTAGATTTTAGCTCTTACTGAGAACATCATAAATAATCATAATGTTTGAGCACTTTCTAAATAGTCGAATAGCATTTAAAAATACTGTAGTTTTAATTTTGAAGCTTGATAGCATTATCGTGCAGCAACTTAAGCTCTTTGAGAATTGCATAGGGCCGGTTTTTAAATATATTTTCAAAAATGTTGGATCGTTTTTCTGCTCAAACTGATCTGAGATGAAATATAGGGTCCTCGTAAATCCGATGGATTCGCATGCCTATTTAAGTGCACTTTACTTGAAGCCGTTCATACTTTCCTCGATAAAGCTTCTTTTTAATGAGACTTGAAAATACGTTAGTACCTAATAGTTAGTATTCTTTTCTTAAAGTATGATATGAAAATTGAGAGTAAAGGTAGCAAGAGGTATATGTAAGGGTCGTAGTAAATGGAAAGAAGTTATCTCTGCATACCCCTACAGGAGATGTAGTATGTTGAGTCGCGGAATTTTCAGGTTGACTATCTTTAGATGGTCTAGATTCTAAATGCTAAATGCTAGATGCCAAACCCGCATCTTTAAGCTTTTCCGACACATCTCAAGACATGACAATAGCTCCAAAGAACGTCTAGTCGTCCAAGGCAGAGTGGAGGGCACTAGACCCCGCGGACGATCGCGGATGAGGTGGACTGACCAGATCAAGACCTTGGTGGGTGGGCCTCTTCATAAGTGCACCAAATGACAACCAATAGGGCAACATGGTAGAAGATCGTAAACCAAGCTATATCATCATGATGATGCTGCCTGTTGACCACGACCACTCTGACAAGAGTGATACGACCGAGAAGAAGTAGAAGACCTCTAGATGAGACTTGTAGTATGAGATGAGAGTAAATAGCAAAAGAGATATGTAAGGATATCGCAGCAAGTAGAAAGAAGTGATCTCTGGATACAACTACGCTACAGGAGATGTACCTAAGTATGACGTACAGCGCGGAAAATCCCGAACGACCAATGTTAGGCTTTATTTGCGTGCTCTCGAATTGAACTAGGGTTGATGAGAAAGTGGATTCTTCTTCTTCTTCATCCATTATCGGTTTCCGCAACTCAGCGTTTTTTTATTTACTTTTATTTTGAGGGTGCTGTAACGGTTGAGGAACTTCAAAAATTGCGGAACTTCCGCATTATGAGGAAGCGGATGAGTGAGGATTCTTTATAGTGGCAAGTGGACTACCGGAAACTTCCACGATTGTATATAAGTATAAATAGTCATGCACTAATCACTAAAGGAATGTGATCTAACTATTTATTCTTTAAGTTTTCTATAAAGTTCATGACAAATGTTTTAAACCTCTCATCATAACAAAAGTACTTAAACGAAAGTAGTTATTAAAACTAGTACATTTCCAATTATTTCACCCGAAGGTACTTAGAACCTCGCGTGGGTATCCCACAGACAATGTGGTGCAACGGCACCGATTCAATTACCTCCACTTCCCACGATTTAGCTTTAATTGATGCCACGTTAAGCTGGGATTATATAACTATACCAACAGCCAGAGTAGGGACCAGGAACAGATACTGTTCTCTGAAATATTCTATGATACAGGCATTACATTTCCATCATATCAGATAAGACATAGAAAACTGCTTTCAATGTCTTATCTGGATTACAGAAAGGTTTCATTTCATTAATATAGGATAGGAAAGACCCAGCAATAGGCCACCACGTGGACCTTACGCGAATCGCAATGTCAAGGCTGTAAATATGCACTGCAGTGCAGCGGAAATGGTCATAGTCACACATAACATATCCCATGACCGATGCGATGATGGGGACAGTTTCTTGCCCGCCGCAATCATCGGAACATTTAAGTTTAATCTTTTTCCCGTCAGGAGTAGACAAATATAACTTATTTCTAGCTATGCTACGATCTTTACATGCCTTTTGCTTCATCGTAGGAAGTTCCTACACTCTCAGCAGTCAGCATGTTCAATTCAACCTTTCTAGATGTTAGTTAGGGCTTACATTCAAAATGAATATAAGAGTAGTTGTGTCAATATATATTTAGGTCAAAGATAGATAATCACCTTAGGTACTTCTAAACAAGCCAAAAATTCTGGCTCGCCCAAACCAAAGATCAATAATTACTATAAAAATATAATATAATAATACTATAAAAATAAAAAGAAAACAACGGGTTGTACTCGGGGAGTGCCGGCAGTAGTGAAAACCGTTTAAACGAAACAGCAGGAGCAGGCATACATTTTCGCCGCGTGGTAGAAAGAGAGGGCAATATTACTTCCTCTCCTACGCCGCGCCGGCGGTCTACTCTCCCTCCGTCTTACGAATTTTCGATCAGGGTCACGTTTTCTGGCGCGACTTTAAAAATTTTTACCCATCCCAAAAATTTAAAACTCTGATGTGCACAACGCCGCTAAAGAAGTTTTCACTTCAAAAATCTACTTTTTACCATAGTTGCGAGTTTTGCGATAGAGCCATCGTTAAGCTAGCCAAGTTAAGAAAAGAAGGCATAGCATCATTTGACGCTAGGAGCTTAAAATGATCTCAAGAAAAATGTCATAAGGACGCATATGTTCAGTCTGTTGATAGCAACACTGATATCAAATCGCCTTCTGGAGCAGTGATTGTTTCCATCAATTCGCAATCCCGTTCGCGGTCAACTGTCAAAGGTCAACAATATCGGTCTCGCAATGATGACGTCCAATTAAGACCTACTGCAACATGTTTGAGTGGAACAACGTCACATGTCAGCAATTTGTGTCAATTGACACAGTCGGGTGCTGATAGGGTTCTGAAGGAGGGTGATATGTGTCATTATATGATGTACCTCCTTTAAAATTACTAGCAAGAAACGTATGATGAGGTAAAGGAAGATTTCACACTTCTTGGAATCTTCCAGGCTAAAAGAGATAAAGCTAACTAGGAGGCGAGTCACAGACCTATATCGAGATAGACGAAAAGAGCGCTTCCAACTATATGAGAACCTAGCGTGTCGATTTTTTTGTAACTACGATGACATCACGAGCGAGACTTACACCCATATTCCAAGTCGTTCCTCCAAAACTTACTCGTCCGCGACTTAACGAAACCTCATTGAAAACCTCTTCGAAATACTCCTCGGAATCGGTATTTTAGGTCATAACTCCGTAAGGACCTGGAGGAGTCAAAGAGTACGTAGCCACTACGTGTTAGGCCTAGCGCAGACTACCATTTTTACCCACGACGAGGTTAAGTGGAGTGTAAAAAGTTTTGGAGGAACCACTTAGAATATGGGGGTTAGTGATGAAAAATGTTATTGACGAGCTCTTGCAAGAAAGCACTGCACAATTAACCATTTTCGTTTCTGAGTGACGCGTGATTTCATGGCACGCGTGATAACATTGACCGAGGATCAACCTTTTTACACGCAAGGTAGGTAAACTTTTACCGTCTATTTCGATATAGGTCTGTGAGGCGAGTTCACAGCTAACTAGTGACTTAACTTCAGTTCCCACTGGAGCTTCATAAACCCTAAATCACATAAATAAAAATAAAGGTCGTTCGTAGAATGATAAAAAGAATTCTGACACTTATAGTTCCAAACATAATTGCGCTTAACAAACCAACAAACACTTCCGCTTGATTACATTACTATTTAAAATTGTTTCTATCCTTGACTGTAAAAGCACATTACGAGTATGATAATAAATTAAACAAAAAACACTAATTAACAAAGCAAACATGAATTTAAACAAAATACGAAGTTAGAGCACCTATATAAGAAACAAATATTTCTCGAAGCTTTGGACAAAAATAAAGGATTATTCCGCCTTCATTATCGTGGAGACAGGAAAACAACATCCTCATAATAATATTAACCAGTAGGTAACTCTTATCAACTCGTTTGTATACAATGTCAAACATGGAAACACGGTTACTATCTAATACTTAACTCTGCAACGGAATATCTATAGAATCTACACTAATATTAAAAAGAGGAAAAATTTTATTGTTTGTTTGTTTGTAACGAATAAACTCGAAAAGTACTGAACGAATTTAGATGAAATTTTATATACAGATAGTAGATAGCCTGGTCATGCACATAGGATATTTTTTATCCCGATATTCCTACGGGAATAGGAACCACGTGGGTGAAACCGCGAGCGACCGCTAGTTAACAATAAACACATTATGTGTCTAGAAAACGACCAACTAATATGTATGTGAATGTGACTGATTTTACAGCTAACTAAAGCAAAATTCTAACTAAAATGATAAATGCGAAAGTGTGTTTGTTTGTCCTCTCTTCACGCCTTAACCTTACTAAGCAACCAATCGAATTGATTTTTGACATAGAGTTAGGTGAATCGATGGAGTGTAACATATTTTTTTTTATGAACGACGGGGAGTCTTTTAGCCTTCATCATACCTGATGTTAAGTACTGATTAGGCTGAAGATGGAAGCGAGCCTCTCCCGGAATCCTCAATCACTGAAGAACTGGCTATCTTATCTCTAACTGCCGGAACACAACAATGCTGAAAACATTGTTGTTATAGCGTCAGACTTAGATAAGATGGTAATAACTAGCCAGGCGGACTTACAACTGTTCCTCAGTGATTGATGATTCCGGGAGAGGCTCGCTTCTGCCAAAATGGCTGATGCCAAAGGCATATCCTTTTGCTAAAGCACATGCCTTCGTAATGGCTGGATAAAGACTTGAAGTACAAATAATTCCTAGAAAGGCACGAGAAAATTGCTAACTGCATTCCTTAAGCTGTCGCAAATAGTTTCACAACATCACATGGAACGTTATACTTAAAACTTCACGCCCCATGCTCCAACCAAAGCACCGTTATTATTACGGCAAACGATGTTCTTTGCTATAAAACAAACATTACTAAAATTGGACTTTATTGCCCTAGGCAAATGCGATTTTTTTCATCAGATGTATGTTTTTAATTAAATTAATTGGCTGTATAATCAAGACGCAGTGTTTTCATGGTCCTTCGAGACGGATAACAAATGTTTCAACATTATATTTTTGAGTTATTTAAGATTGTATCGTGCACATAACACAGAAAGTGCACCAGAAGGCAAAATCGTACCTTCTGGTGCACTCGGTATTACGCCTAGCAGTGGACTGTGCTTTGATGGACTGAATGATGATTATTGTAGACTTCTTGGAAACCTCTAGACTCGAGGCGAGTTACAATCAAACTTTTAATCACAGCGCCTATAATTCCACTGGAGCTGCTAATACTGCAATGCTTCTAATATTATGGTAGAGAAGGTACTTTTTTTACCAAACATTTTGCCTATCTATGTCTCACTTCAGATTCGTTTTTGCAAAATTTTCGCTCTAATTTTCGGTTTTATAAATAGAACAATAACGACTATCGGTGCTTTAGCCTTCCTGTATCATCTCAAGTAAATACACAATATAGTTTAATTATAACTATTACTCAAATTCATATACAACAGGAAACCGTTTTACTTTACCGTTTTAATTACCAACTTGTCCTTCATCAATAATAATATTTTCATAATCATCATCATAAATGCGAAACTAACTCTGTCCACTACTCCCAATGCTGAAATAGGGTAAGAGAATGACGAAAAACATAGAATCTCGTTCTTGGTTGATATGCCTAAATATTGCACAAAGCACACAAAATCTTTTACATTGCGCACAGCAAAGGAGTGGACCTCCCTCCATGCGTCTGTATTTCCGAGTACTTAAAACCCGTCCATCTTCAAAGCAAGGGTGAATAGGCACCTTCTGGCCTAGCTCGCTCCACTGAGAACCTTTCTTAGCCTCCGTGCTTGACTAGAACCCATTCGAAATAAAAACAAATGTGCCTATTGCTAACTTTCCAGTCCAGATAGTATAAGGAATGCTGAAAATATTGTTATTATGGCGTTAGACTTAGATAAGATGGTGGTAGCTAGCTAGCCAGGTGGACTGACAACAAGTCCTATAACCAACCAAACCGACTATAATATCCCCGCTGGGAATCGAAACCGGCATCCCTGGGTCTGATATCGGTGGTTATTACCACTAGTAACTGATAGACTAGATCTTGGAGAAGGAGGAGAAGGAATGCTACCTATTGAAGAGATCCCGAAAGATCCTAAGAAGCGCGGTTTAACCTTATTCAACGCCGAGGAAATCGCGGGCGGAACACTAGTGCATTCTGAATGACTATTTAAATTGCTAGTGAATGTGTAAGAGCATATATTTATGCATATAAATAAAACATAAGCGTTAGTTGGTCATCTACGTATTTATGAAAATGTAAGTAGGTGAAGGTATTAAGTGAATAAAGGTGTCTTCAGTGGAGCTCAGTGGATTGTGACGGTTAAGCAACTTTCGTAATGGTCGGTCATTGGATGGACGACCAAAAATTATTACCTATTTGGAACTCCTCCGTGCTTCGGAAGGCAAGCAATCCCGGCTGCATTTGCAATCGGTATACGATATTTATTTTTATATAATAGGAGAAATGCTTTTACGCATCCCTCGCACCCAAGTGCAGGGGCGATTCGAAATGTTGATCTCACCTGGAGTACACGGCCTATACCAACATATAGGCTCGGAAGGGGTCAGGTATCTATCCCCTTGTATCCTCACCTTGGAATCCTAATGATGAGAAAGTGGGGGGGGGGACACCCGCACCCCCCCCCATCGAGTCCTAAGGGCAGTCGGTATACCCTACCACCCACCCACCTTCCGTAGGGCCGATTTTATCTAACGGAAACTCGGTTCTGTTTCGTCGCTATTTTGGCTGTCAAACAGTATGAAAATGTGACAGTAATGACAGCGACGGAAGTGGTTGCTATGTGATTCTTTGTTAAATAATCAGCCTGCTGGATTAGGTCTGCGTGGTAGATATTATCACAAGTATGGGTTCTCTGGAAGAAATCACTGTTCAGAGAATAGATCGCCCTATTGTACACCTATTTTGTTGATGTTTTCATATTTATGTATGTTATCTATTCGTGTGTGTGTGTGTGTTCAAATAATGTGTTTAAACTGTAATCTCATCTTATAATAAGGAAAATACGAAATTATTGTAAAATCATAATTCACATAATTCCAGGATTTGGGATTTTTCTGGCGTGTCGGCAACTTTTCAGCTGCCGTGGTCACGAGATGACTGTCTACTTATGTCGTCACAAAAAAAACCCTAAAAACACCAAATTAAAAAAAGGAATGTGCTAACGGTATAATATACAGTGCACTTAAAGTTGTTTCATTTCAATGAACAGTGCGGGAAGTAACATAAGATGTGTCAAAATCATAATTATTCGCTCTCATTTCGATTTTGTATCGATTCTTTCATAACGTAATTAATATATCGAACACCTGTTATAAAACGTGTGGCTGCATCATTCTTGTCATCAAGATGGCATTGTTACACAATATTATGCTTATCAATGTATAACAAAGGAAGATTCAATTCAGATTATTATAACAATGGTCACATCTCCGTGGTTTCAATTGCGGTTAAGAATCGCATAACCTTATGCATAAGTTACAATGTTTTTATAATATGTCACGAAAAAATAGTATGTACCGTTTTAAAGTTTAAAAGAGAAAAAAATGCTTGATTACCATTAATCCTTTTACAAATAATTGGCAAAGTACCCATCAATAAACCATAAACGAACATATTCAATCACACAAAGGACGCATTGTCACACCATTGCAGTCACAATAGCTCTTTGTCACCACTTCATGCACTCGATAAAAAAATGATCTATAGATCTAGATCATTGATCGGAGCGCGTCTGCGTACGCACGCGACGTTCGTACAACTAGAAGCAACTGGGAAAAATTGTAAACATCTCGCGCGACAGAGACCAAGATAGCGCGAGTGAAAGGGATGGCCATTGTTCTGTGATTGTGGTTACAGTGAGAAGTTAATAAACTTCCTGCATAGTAAGCAAAGAGTAGGTGAGCGAAGTTTAACAGAGTTTTATACCTAAAACATCTGAGAGAAATTACGTTTTTGGTCTTAATCTCAATTGGCGTGTCTCTTGTATACTAGGTTATATAAAAACAGTCGTTAAATTAAAACGATAGAAAGATTCCAACTAAAGTCAGCTTTTGCTTTCTACCATTAGTAATAGTTAATAATGAATTCGGCATTTGCTAGCAGGACATCGGTGTACAGAGAACAATGGAATATCTATTGTGTCTCATAACTCGGGACCTAAGAGGTTAACTTATATGAGAATTAATTTCAAATTTCGAGTAAAAACCAATTCATTCCCTTTCAATCAAGTAAGTCCAAACTATTATAAAAGTAGTTCAATTTGAGCTATTTTCCATAGGAACAAAGTCATTTGTAGAGCAGAAACAGTATTTTGAATCCCATTTTAAAGCACTTTCTGACACTTCATAATTCCTGCTGTCGTGCAATGAAACGACTGCGATTATTCGCTTTAAAACTTTATGAACCTAACAAGTTATGTCTGTGCCGCTAGCAATCCCAAGTTAAGTAAGAGTTAGTTTTGTATATTCATACGTTACTGAATATTGCGTTTGGGCTAAGTTTCAATTCTCAGTTTTATTGCATTACCGTTATGATCTCTAATATACCTATGCTGTTTGTTCAGTTACAATAGATAGCAAGTTGTATTTTTGAATGAAGCAATATACACAGACAGACTTTTAAAACTAAAACTATTTAAAACACACATGCAATCAATAAGTCTTAGACATATTTATTTAAATTAGTAATGGCATTCAGTATTTTTAATGCTGTAAAAACATAACAATTCATAAATATTTACAGTCTAGTCAGTTTTCCAGATTTCTTCAGAAATACTTAAACAAGCAGTAAATAAAAAGCTTTACCATCAGACGATGATTAAATAAAGACAATCATAATCAAACTTTTCTAATCGTCTGCCTGTAGGTAAAATACAGATTTTTCAGAGAAATATCACTTCTACAACAGAACCACCGTCCCACACTATTCTTTAGTAATGTTTGACATGCACTGACACGGTGTCGGCTTTATTGAGATGAATCTGCGGTGTTCCATGTCACTGCCAAATTTGATTTGATATGCGTTTGCGCATCAAGGCATGTTATGGAATGTTTGAAACTGATATTTTGTTAAACATTTTTAACGGAACTTTTGGAAAACTAATAAAAACGTAAAAAGAAAAATATTATATGTAGGTACATTTAACTAAAATTGAGCTTAACGGTCAGCCTGCGATTGTAGTAGTTAAGCAACTTATGCAATGGTCGGTCACGGGAAGGGTGACCAAAAATTTACTACCTCGAGCTACTCTGTGCTTCGGAAGGAACCGGCTGTATTCATCATCAGTCATTTTATGCCCTCACTGCTGGGGCACTAGCCTTCCTTATGGATGAATAAGGGGAAGGGTCTCGGCTGCATTATCAGTCCTAAAAGACCCATCAATCCGCATTGATCCATCCTAAACATCTCGTTACAAGGTCTCCCGCCGTAGGGTTTGTGAACCGATGGCATAGCTTCTTTGACGTTCATAAGTGCTTGTAACAGCCTAGACTGAATAAATGATATTGACTTTGACTTTGACTTTGACTAAAGGAAACCCAGTGCCCAAGCAGCAGGGCACTATTTATTTAGTCAACCTAATTTTTTTTGGTGGTCGTTGATACTTTCTCTTTGTGTAACAAAGACTTATAAAAGATTAATTGTTCTTTTAAACTGTCTTAGCAATTTGACAAGTTTATCAATTTCTTTAACGGCATTTAAGCTAAACTCAATTCGACCTCTACAATCTTATCTGACTAATTACAATTCAATTTAAAAAACAATACAAAAATAGTTACTATTATCACCTAATGGGTTACTCCTACACTCTTCACTTATTTGTTTCACCTCTATGAACTATACAATAAGGTGTAAATTTGTAGATCAAGGGAGTGTAGTTGCATTGGGGTCGTAGAGATAAACGGCCAACTATCGGAAATATGCTGTTACATCATAGAGAAGTGCCACAGTATAATCTAAAGCAGTAACTTAGCTCCATAAATGTATAAAACAACGAGTTTCAACATTTTGGAGCTTGTACCAGTCTTTGAAACTAACCGTAACGCATTGGAACCTTTCCATCATTAGACCTTTTAAAACAACACGCGTTGTGGACTAATTTTAAATGCTAACAGGACTCCGGTGTCCAGAGAACAATGAGCTAACCGCCTCTGTGGTCTAGTGGTATCAAACACCGGTATCAGACCCAGGGGTCCCGGGTTCAATTCCCAGCGAGTACCTACATAAAATAATGTACACGCGTTGTGGACTAATTTTAAATGCTAACTGGACTCCGGTGTCCAGAGAACAATAAGCTAACCGCCTCTGTGGTCTAGTGGTAACAACCACCGGTATCAGACCCAGGGGTCCCGGGTTCGATTCCCAGCGAGGTACATAAAATGGTGTATTCGGTTTGGTTGGTGGTAGGACTTGTTGTGAGTCCGCCTAACTAGCTACCACCATCTTATCTAAGTCTGACGCCATAACAACAATGTTTTCAGCATTGTTGTTTTCCGGCAGTTAAGAGATAAGATAGCCAGTTCCTCAGTGGTTGAGGATTCCGGGAGAGGCTCGCTTCCATCTTCAGCCTTATCAATCAGGTAGGATGAAGGCTAAGAGTCTCCCCGTCTTGAATAAAAAATAAAAAAAACAATGGAATATCTATTGTGTCCCATAACTCGGGGCCTGAGAGGTTAAAACAAAGTAGACCGCCCCAGCATTATTTTACAGTCGTCATATAAGAAAACTTCATAAATAAGCTAAATTAACTGAAGTTTTATTTAATTCAATTACGAAAACCCAGCGTCTAGTATGATCTGAAAAAAAGTTTTCTTAATTTATTTATTATTTATTAACACTTTATTGCACAAACAGCAAAAGGCGGACTTAATGCCCTTAGGCATTCTCTACAAAGTAATTTAAACTATAAAGTATAAATATTTAATATATATCACATAAAAATAGCATTGTAAAATGTAAATTAAAAAGTTATAAGAACCTATAAAGTATACTTACAAGGAAATATCGTAAGTTGACATCTTGACATGCCATATTTACCTGTAACAAAAAAAGTTAATCAATATTGTTTTACGATCATAGTCACCGCCCACCCAGATACATTCTTATGTATCTGGGCGGTGTTAATTTATTATACATTGAATTACTGAAAATTCATCAATATAATTCTAACATTCGCGAAGAAATAACAATTGAGGTTCAATAAAAGATGATCGCCCAACGACACGCAAGCAAAACGCAAATATTCAAGCTAAGAAAATTCAGGAGGAAAAATATCGTCGATTTTCCTTCCGAAGCCGCGTTCATCGGAGAATAAAAATAGGAGGTAGGAACACAATAGGAGAAAATCTGGAATACAACGGGTTGGCTTCACCGACGTTATAAAGGATCTTTGCGATGAATACACTGTAACCAACGTTACAAAAACGTGAGTAGGGTTGGGATTGGGACTTTCGTATATGCCTACGGATATTTTCGGATATATGTTTTATGAAACGCAGCTTATGTTTCAGGATATCAATGATTTTGTCGTTTTGCTTTCGATAAATAAGTATTGTCAGATCAGTTCTTGTATATGCGTTAATAACTGATCTAATCTCTAACTTGTTGACATAACTTGCTGATCCTTAAGGATGGAGTCCATTAGCGGCGGATCGGGGCGCGCAGCTGTCACTTTCATCACAATGGGGATTCACAGCACTTTAAAATTTATATGCCATCATGCAGTATATGAAAAATATTAAATATTGTTTTTATTTTTTCCATAAAATATGTGGTATATTTCTAGAGATATTTAATTTTTTAACTTTGTGTCGGTATTTTGTGACGTCACTTTATAAAACTTTGTATGCAGCTTGCGGCTCACGCTTGGCCGGTTTGGTCAGAGAGTCGCATTTTTTGTATGAAACGGTATGTTACAATGACGTCACGCAAAGAGCGCGCGAATTTTGAAGTTTGAAAACTTGTAAATTACTACTTATCGTATTTGCATAAAAAAAATAGAGTTCAGTTTTTATACGTTAAAGCTGTACTGTAAAAAGGTTTCAAGCGATTTAATGAACCTGTCGTAATGCCTATTATGTTGCGGGTGCGCCCCGCCCCGATCCGTCGCTAGTGGATGATATTTATTTCATACAAAACATAGGCAGGCGTATTTTTGCGTTGCGTTGCGGCCCGCCCCCGTCTAGTGTAAGCAGTCCTATAAATATAATCCTTTAAAATAAATACATCAATACAGCTCCACGTCTACGTAGGTTATATAATAAAAATCTTCAGATATAAATTAGGGACTACGAGAAACCACATGGAACAAAATCCTGGGAACACGAAAAGCAGCGTATTTTATCATGTCTTTTTTAAATTTGGTCCAACGGATATAGAGATATCCGAAACCTCCCTAGTCCATTCAAGTAGAGCGCCTATAAAGAACTTGCAACAATGTGGGGGTCGCGTTAAAAATTCATCCAGCCTGAGGCCGCTTCCACAATCACCGAGCCGGGAATATCAAGATTTAGGCTGTCTTGAACTGGCGACTTATGCCCTAGGTAATAAGGTTCAAGATTTAAGACTGCATCGTCAAAAGAGCGAATGTTCAATTTTCACGCTGCTGACGTTTTAGATGAAAGAACCTCTATGGGTGATTAAATTTTTAGGTACCCTACGTTTGCAACAGGCACAGCAATGGTAGGTATACTTGTTATAATCGGCCATACCCGTCGCACCTCGAAGTTCGTATAATACAAAATAGTAGGTAAACATGGAAACTATATAATACGCACAGCGCTTGACATTTCTCATACATTTACTTGTCAACTTTTGAAACAACGAAAGATGTCAGCTGCACATAGCCGCATGAGGTGACTATTTCCTCTTTTGTTCCTGTATTCCATTATCAGCCTGTGGACATCCACTGCTGGACATAGGCCTCTCCTAGATCATGCCTATTGTGGCGATCATAAGAGGCATTAGCCTACTGCTACCACGCTGGCCAGACGGGTTGGTTAGAGGGTTTGTTTCAAGTTTTCCTTCTCTCGCACAGGTGTTCAATGCGTCGAGCCTCTTAGTCGACTCTTACGACATCCCAGGCATGTAAGGGAGTGGTGACACTTGTATTCTTAGGCCGTTACCACACGGCACCTATTATATTGTATTTAGTAATAGAGGAGATATAAAGACTGTGGTAATAGTTAGTGTTCTTTGTCTGTTTAGTTCCCCGTCTGCCGCTAGGCTACTACCCAAGTAGCAAAACAGCTTTATAATATAAGAATTATAAGGGTAGAATTCTTATACATGTTTTATTAACGCACTACTTTTACCATTATCCTTATAAATGCAAGCTTTAAGTGTTTTTTGCTAATATGGTATTTTACTCTTATTAGTCAACCGTATTATCGTTTATAAATCGGAATTATATAGTTATTATAAAATCTCTAGCCATATAGAAGCAATATGTAGTACTTTTCACCTTATAATAAATAAGTCTTATAATTGCTCTTGCCACGTACTGCTTCAAAATTTAATAATGTTTTTATATGACCAATACCATTATAGTTGCACATCTTATAGCTACTTTAAAGCAATTGATAAATGGAATTTTATATAACTGCTACAAGGGCTTAAGCTTACATCATACTGGGGTATTATACTTATAAATATACTTTATTTGGCCGTTACAAGTACTTGTTTAGTTAGGACCTTCAACAGACGTGTGCTTTTATAAAAATATATTTCCGAGATTGGAAAAAATTAAAACGAAATGGTTCTTATAGACGGAAGATAAAAAAAAAGTTTTTTTTTTTTTTAAGAAGTACGGGGAGACTATTAGCCTTCATCATACCTGATGTTAAGTATTGATAAAGCTGAAGATGGAAGCGAGCCTCTCCCGGAATGCCCAATCACTGAGGAACTGGCTATCTTATCTTTAACTGCCGGAACACAACAATGCTGAAAACATTGTTGTTGTGGCGTCAGACTTAGATAAGATGGTGGTAGCTAGCCAGGCGGACTTACAACAAGTCCTACCACCAACCAAACCGAATACAATAATATGTACCCCCGCTGGGAATCGAACCCGGGACCCCTGGGTCTGATACCGGCGGTGGTTGTACCACTAGACCACAGAAGCGGATAATCAAAATATGGTAGCAGCTCATAATCTAAGGGTAACGAATTCTTTACCTTCAACAACTAGTTCGTCCATAGCCGAGATAAACCAAAATTCTGTGGGTTCCGCCGAATTATATTTACTTGACAAAATTAAAAATAATTAATAAAACAAAAAATACATACCTATAATTGTATTTTATTTAAACAATGAATGAAACAACATTAACACTCTTCAGGAATAATATAGTTATAACTTTATAATTTTGCATTTTACAATATATATATATATATACACAACACTATATACAATATAATATAGTGTTCGTAAATCGCAAATTGACAGTGCTGGCACCAAAACTGATTACTAAACAACAATAAATTAATTTTGTCTTTACGTAAAATAAAATGTGACGGTGCTATTGAAAAGATTTGACAGCCACAACCAAAGCACCATAGCTTTAATATAAAATGAGTAAATTTCCATGGTCATCTCACTCCTTCAAACAATTGGCGGAAATCATCTTTTGTCAAGAAGCGGTCTACATCCATAACTACCCCATCTGGCTAGAAAGCAAGAACAAGAAAGTAGGTATGAGTTAAAAAGTAATACTACTACTATAAATAAAAGTGTTTTATTCAAATTTATTGAACCCTAAATCTTTCAATATGGTGGAGGGCTTGGAATATCTTAATGCTTTTATAAGGGCGTTCGCCTTATATGTGTTTTATAAACGCAGTACACTTGCTAATCTTTCTTAAAGTGGATACCAATTAGAATTATCGAAAATAAATATTATTTTTTTATCATAAAAATAAACAATTTAAAGAGCGCATTAAAAAAATGACATAAAACTAACTTAAATTTGCAATGAAAATAATTTGCCACATAGATTTTAACGTATTAGCCTTAATAAGCCTTCTAAAGTAGTATATCTATATTTTTACTTACTTTTAGCTATCCTTAATTAGGTCACTTCACGTTTCGTAGTACTTTTTTCTTGATTTGAATCATGTCATCAAAACCCATAAACTTGCATAACACATTGAAATAAAACAACTTTTACGGATATCAAACGCGCTATATTTCCACGAACTAAGTTGTGATTGTCGTAATTTTAAGGTTTTTTAGGGGTTTTTTGATTTTCCCGACGTTTCGGCACCTTTACAGCTGCCGTGGTCACGGGATGACTGGCTACTTATAAGTCTACCCTCGAAAAGTTAATTTATTTTCGTTCGGATACGGTTAGACATTTACTATGGCACAAATTATTATTGATTTGATATTTTGATTTAATTGTTATTTTAATTCTTTATTATTAAGATAAGATAAAACTAAAGAATCTACTGGCAGTTCACAAATTGGGAGGACCTTCGAAGAAAGAAACTGCCAAGAAAACTTCGAAAGCGGGCCGACCTCCATCTTTATAAAAAAATATAAAAAAAATTTATTAGGATATGTTGTCTCCACCTTTACTTTTTTATATTTATTTATCTACAAAAAGAGCTAACCGTATCTTTGGGTCTTGCAGTGCGTGATTTGGGTTGAGACTTTAATTTATGGATAATAGGGTCCCAAGCTGGTGGAATCTTCCACCCATCATCTCTATTGAAGTTTGGGTATTTGGTAATTTCAATAGCCTCACGCAGCATTCTGGGGACAAATTTTTGTTCACTGGCGAGGATCTGTGGCTTATCAAACCTGATGTAGTGGGTGGGTCCCTCAAAAGCATGTTCACACACTGCAGACTTGTTATCGCGCCTATTTTTCACGTCAGCTACATGTTCTCTAACGCGGGTCCCTATGCTTGTCTTTGTCTGCCCGATGTAGGAGAGCCCACAGTCACAATCCAGTTTGTAGACACCTGCGACTTGAAAGGGTATGTTGCACTCGACTGGTGGTAGGAATTGGTTGATCTTCTTGGGCGGCTTGAAGTAAGTATTAATAGAAGCACGCTTTAGAATTCTCCCAATCTTGTCTGTGACACCTTTCACAAATGGTAAAATGGCAGGTTGACGCTCTACTGTGACTGGTTTGGCGCGGTTTCTGTGACGTCTGCGTGGTACTTGCAACTTGTTGTTTCTCAGTATTTGCTCGACATGTCGAAGCTCCGCAGTCAGGTGTTGCTCGTCACAGATGCCGCGTGCTCTCTGAAACAAAGATTTCCCTACGGTAGCTAACTGTGAAGGATGATGGTGTGAATCACCATTTAGATATCTGTCTGTATGTGTTGCTTTCCGATACACTGTGTGGCTCAAAGTTTGGTCAGGATTCCTAATAACAAGTACATCTAGGAAGGCTAGTTTATTGTTTGCCTCTAACTCCATAGTGAATTGGATGTTTGGATGAATAGAGTTAAGATGGATAAGGAAAGCAGAAACACTATCTCTAGGTAGTACAGTGAAAGTGTCATCTACGTACCGTTTGTAGAACCGGGGATACACTGGTGCTGAAGCCAGCGCCTTCTCCTCGAAATCCTCCATAAATATGTCGGCGACTATGGGGGATACAGGAGAACCCATTGCTACTCCATCAACTTGTACATAGAATTCATCATTCCACATGAGATAGCCTGATGTTAGGCAATGTTCAAGTAGGTCTGCATATTCCACAGGCATATTGTTGTTTTCAAGTCTCTTCCTAGTAATATTGATGCAGTCCTGTACTGGTAGACATGTGAATAAAGACTGTACATCAAAGCTGACCATGATTTCATCATCGGCGAGATTTAGGTGTTGTATCGCACTGATGAAGTGGTAAGAATCCTTCACAAATGCTGTTGTGGTGCCTCTTAGTGGTGAGAGGGTTGTCGCTACGTGTCGAGCCAATTTGTAAGTTGGTGAGTCAATTTGGCTGACTATAGGACGCAGTGGAGCATCAGGTTTGTGTATCTTCGGCAATCCATACAGTTTTGGCGGCTTTGGGCAAGAAGGAATAAGTAAATTGACGTCAAGATTCAACGATTCTGAATGACCTCATCAAATCAATAATAATTTGTGCCATAGTAAATGTCTAACCGTATCCGAACGAAAATAAATTAACTTTTCGAGGGTAGACTTATAAGTAGCCAGTCATCCCGTGACCACGGCAGCTGTAAAGGTGCCGAAACGTCGGGAAAATCAAAAATCCCCTAAAAAACCTAAAAATTACGGACAATCACAACTTAGTTCGTGGAAATATAGCGCGTTTGATATCCGTAAAAGTTGTTTTATTTCAATGAACAGTGCGCGCCAAAACATAAGATGTACGTATTGCATAACACATGCTGCTATAAATGAAAAATCGCTTATAGCAGCATTTAATTAACGATTATAAGGATGATTGACAGTATAAAAGGATTTTCTTGCTTTTTCAAGACAAGTTAGCTAAACCATTATTTGTATAAGGTAATTATGAGAAAGATTAGTTAGTTATATGGTAATTATAAAACGTCTACAAGAGTTATCCCCTTATAATTTGTGCCCAAATGCAGTCTTATTATCGATAATATAGCTTTTATAATAGTAATATTTTTGGCTTTCGTAACCTTTATAAAGCAAATTTTTGCTACTTGGGTAGTGTCGCTTAGTTGCCCAAATTCTGCCAAAGCTGTACATGTCGTAGTAACTCCCTGGTTTCTATAGTATTTGCCGACACTTCCACTTACGTACCCATTCAATTATCCAAAGATGATAGCCAGCGTGTTTGTTTGTTTGTCCTTCCTTCAATCGACTTAATTTTTGGATAAAATAAAAGCCTTAGAATAAAAACTTTTTTGGCATTGATTTATTGGAAAAGACGGAGAGGACATAGGCTTTTATCCCGATATTTCCACGGGAACGGGAACTATGAGGGTGAAGTAACTATAAGTATAAATAGTACTTATGCCATCTATTGTGTGGTAGACGTATTTCCAAAATTATGTGATAGGTGGCGCCACCACGCGATATATTAAGTTTAAATTAATTTTCTCAAACATGCTTGGAAATGTGAGCATTATTTTGACCACCTTCTTCGAGATAAATCGAAATTGCTGTACTGGCTAAATACATGCGAGCAGCGGTCGGCAAAAGTTGTATGAAAATCCATATCTGTCGTGGTTTAGCGACCAAATAAATTACATAGTAAACTCATATCTGTCGTGTTATTTAAAAATGGAATGATCTTTTACTTCGAATCGTGGCAACCAAGGAGGTAACTTATTAAAGGTTTTATTTAAAATTCGAACTGTCTTGCAAATAGAAAGCTGTTTATTGAAAAAAAAAATGAACACTAACGCTAGAAAATAAAAAGTTCTGCCTAGGTACTACTAAGTTTTAATTTCGTGCATTATTTGAGAAAAGTTCTATACAAGCATTGGCCACAACTAGGCATTGATGGACTTACGTATGTGTGCCTCGGCACACGTTCGTCCGTCAATGCCTATTTTGCTGGCCGCTGCAGTAATGTACCTACTGTAGACGACGTCAAGGGCGGAAGGCCAGGTAGAACTATGATTATATCATAAACATAAACGGAAGGTTGCTGGTCTATTCGTATTCTATAGGTTACATTCCGGGGAGTGTGCAGCGGAATTGCACAGCCTCATTCCACCATACCCATTTATTCATCGTACAACCAGACGTACATATAGGTGCCACAATTTTAAGGTTGATATACCCAAGAGTCGCACTAAGCGTTTTGTCTCGACATTTATCATTCGCACCGCCAAAAAGTGAAACTCCTAGCCTGAGTATGTGTTTCCTGACACTTACAATTTGGGGATCTATAAGTCACGAGTGAATAGGTATCTTCTAGGCAAGCGCGTTACATCCTAGATCGTATCTTCGCTTTCTATCAGGCAAGATAGCGGTCAAGCGCTTTTCCTATCTAATAATAAAATAAAATAAAAAAACAATCGCATTTATCTAAGTAGGTAATCAAAGGCAAATGACCGATAAAGCGCTGGCGCTATTGGAAGCCAAGCAGAGCGAAGAAATTAGTTTCAGCTCAGGTTTATTTTATTTTTTACACAGTGGATATTGGATAGGTCAGTGCTTGATCACTATAGGATCCATTGAACTAAAATGAGAGAAGCGGACTGTAGAAATATATAATGTACAAAATATAAATGTATACACAACAAACACTTGTTGCGAATGACAAAAAAATGTAATTATAACTTTTTAATTTTGCATTTTACAATGCTATTTTTATGTGATAAATATTAAACAAGAAAATATACTAGAAAAAAGCAACTAGTCTCATGTCAGGGCGACATGAGACTAGTTGCTTTTTTCTAGTATATTTTCTTGTTTTTTATTTATCAAAAAAATGTAATTTTGACATTCGTCAAGTGTTTGTAAACAGTCTGTGTACCCCAAGTACGAGGGCAACAAAACACAATTTACTTTTAAATTCCTTTGGATGTCCAGTCCATTGCTTTTTCTAGTAAAAAAATATAATAAAATGCCTAGTCGTGGCCAAGGCTTGTACTTTTATAGTACTTTTCTCAAAGAATGCACGAAATTAAAACTTAGTAGTACCTAGGCAAAACTTTTTATTTTCTAGCGTTAAATTGTTCATTTGTTTTTTTTTTCAATATTGGTATATGCATAAATTTTAAAAAACATTTACCAATATTTAAAATGATTAAAAATATTTTAAATATCCAATATTAAAAGCAAACTGCATTTTATCCGAAGCCTCCAACTGGGTCAGTCGGATTCTCGCTTACCCGGGAATTTGAAAAGCTTTCATTCATCATTCATAGCTAGACCTCATTAAAACACGGCATAATTCACAGGCAAACGGGAAACATTTAAATTTAAACCCCATTTTGAGATATAAACGGCGAAATGTAATAAGAAAAATAAGCTTCAATTTCGTACTTTTGCATACGATAAGCTGTTGCGCCCAGCTCTTAAAGAAAAGTAAAACTTTTTAATTTTACAGTTGCTTTAGGTTTTGTTGACGACCTGTTTGGCGCAGGGGTACTAAACCCACCTTCTGCGCCAGAGGTCCCTGGTTCGATCGATCGCCGGACAAGACAAATATTTGTGTGCATGCAAATCTTGGTCTGGGTGTTTAATATGTATATTAAGTATGTATTTACAAAAAAAGTATATAAGTGTATATGTTTATCCGTTATCTAGTAGGTATCCATAACACAAGTTCTTCATGAAACTTAGCGTGGGCTAGATAATTGGTGTTTGTATGAAATTATTTATTTATTTTATTTATATTTACAAACAAAAGTATATACCTAAGTATATTTATCTGTTATCTAGTAGGTATATAACACGAGTTCGTAATGAAACTTAACGCGGGCTACATAATTTGGTGTGATTGTATGCAATTATTTATTAATTATTTAAGTAAATAAATGTTAAGAAAGGAGTGACAAAAATTTTCTAGTTGTTGTTCGAATATTTTATTATTGTTCAAAAAAGAACCACTTTCTGCATTTCATTACATATTTAATGTAACAGATTATCAATGTAACACACAATATTCAATTCATTATTATAAAGTTCTTGAAGTAAGCTTGGAATAGTTATTGCTAGTTTTGTCTGTCTTTAAAACGACATTTTTTTTGTGAACGACGGGGAGACTCTTAGCCTTCATCATACCTGATGTTAAATACTGATAAGGCTGAAGATGGAAGCGAGAATCTCCCAGAAACCTCAATCAATGAGCAACTGACTATCTTATCTCTAACTGCCCGAACACAACAATGCTAAATCATTGTTGTTATGGCGTCAAGACTTATATAAGAAAGTAGTAGCTAGCCCGGCGGACTTACAACAAACTAGATTAGACCTAACTATAAGAGGGTAGATATTAGATAATTTATTTATTAACTCTTTATTGCACATATACAGCAAATGGCGGACTTAATGCCCTTAGGCATTCTCTACCAGTCAACCGGAAAGGATGTTAAAGGAGAGATCATGGCGGCAATGGAAAAAAAAACAATAAAAAGAGAGTGATTAACAAGCTAACAACATTATAGATAAATATACACATACGTACATGAATGCATACATACCTACATAAACGAATAATACGTAAATATTAATAATATCTTTAACCTTAGACTGGACCGCAAAGATAAGGGTCGCCGGTCGGTTAGAAAATCTTCAATATCTTCAAAAGTGAGTGGTGACCTAGCTTTATGAAATAAAAAACTAAATAAAAGAATATTTTAATACTTATACTTCAATAAAAATAAAATAAAATAAAAAAAGTACATTTTTTTAATAATTTCGCGCAAACAAATCACTGAAACGAGTAAGTTGCACATGTATTTATGTATTATTAAGGTATGATGAACCAATAATTGTGTAATGTTTGTTTGTATAGAAGTCGTACCACCTTAATGAGTTATGTGGCAAAATTGATGTTGATTTGTTTAACACTGGTTGCGAAGCGGTGAGGCGTAATCTGGCTCTGTTACTGTCTGAGTATTGATGTACGATAGGTATTATTTAAATTGTGCAGACTAATATTGCTGTTTTCTAATTATCTATTCTATATTGCTCTCTTTTGTATAATTATAAAAATGTGTCCTTAGTTTTACCTATTCTTCTTTCTGGTGGCTAATTATGTAACCTAGCTATAAGCGATGGTCGTCGGAACTTGTAGCTCAACGGTGTCTTAATTCTATTTATGTTGTTTTTATAAGTGTGAATCTGTTAATGGTTTTCTGTGTCATATTTAAATTGTTATAGTGCTTAGAATAACTGTTGATTCACCTGTGTATATAAAATAAAATAAAATAAAAAATAACTAAGCATCCAATCGACTTGATTTTGAAAGTACGGAGAGTACATAGGCTTACTTTTATTCCGATAGGTAAACCCACGGGAACGGGTAGCATGCGGGCGAAAGCTAGTAAAAACTAAATTAAAGAATATTTAACGATGCTTCAAATTAACTCAGGTTTTTATTTTTAATAAATGTAAAATTAATAAAAAAGCGTAGTTTAAAGATACCAGAAAGACAATTTTTAATCGACCGATAGAAAATCTACAAATATATGATAAATTTTAAATAGAAAAATATTGGAAAAAGTCTACTCGGCCTTAAGTGAATTCCCAGATGGGGCTCGAGAGAATTTACTTGTGAAAAAAAAATTTATCATAAGTATAAAAATCATAAAATCTACAAATTATCTAACCGACCTATTTTCTTTGCAGTCCAGTGTATTCACATCTACAAGAGAGAGTAATGTCACTCTAAATAACACTTACTTTCTCCTAACCGTTGTAATCATAATAACAAGTGCTCATATCATAACACAACCATTTCCTTGTTCATTAAACTCAAGCTTGTTAGAAATGGAGTCACAATTGTTAACCAAATAACAAGACAACGACTATGATTATCCCCGAACGTCTGTTTCCACTGTGCTTGCACGACTTTTATTAATGGAGGTAAAAGTACGTCAACTTTTAAAAACAAAACAATAGGTATTCGACTCTTCATCTATTTTGAGAATTATCATAGGCTTTGCAAATTTAGGCAGATCTCGTGTTGTTAGAAGAGGTTTTAAGTGAGTTTTTGTTGATAAAAGTATTTGAATATCCAATGAATTTGTATTAAATGATAAGCTACAAATCCCTCCAATTGGAATAAGGTTCTAATTTACTTTTGTTGTCTGAATTTTGGGAAATGGGGGTGAAGGTGAGGGAGGAGGGTCGTGCCTCTCTATCCTCCCCATGGCCCACCAATACATTTAACGCGACATTTTTTTAAATATTCTAGAATTCTAAGAAAAGAGGTGGTAAATGATGGTTTTTAATCTATCGCAATCCCTTTCAATTCGTCATTTGAAAGATATATTTGACATTTGATATGGATTGTGATCGCCACTCGTTTTGAGAGGTATTGAATGAACGAAATGGAATTGTCTAAGCAAAGTGACACACGAAAACATTTTTCAAATGTACGGAAAAGTGTCATAGAAGTGTCATTTAAATCATCATTCGTTCCTAAAGGGATTGCGACTATAAGTTACACAATTCCATAAATCAAAATCACAATACCTTTGAAAGAGATTGAGATAGATTTCGAAATTAGACAATTAGGGGGTGATCACACTCGAACCCAAAATCGTTGACAAAATGACATATTTATATAAAAAGCCGTCTGGCAAAATGGACACATACCGTAATGACATTACGGTAATAACCATCCGGATTATCCAACGACCCGTCGCTATTGGCCCGCTTTATGGTCCCAATTAGGAAATAGTAACAGTGGCAATGAACCATTTACAATTTTAGACGCATCCTTTAAACTTTCAGACGACCAGGGGGCTAATTGTGTAATTTTAAATCTATCGCAATCCCTTTCAATTCGTAATTTGAAAGTTATTCAGGCCGTCACTATTTGACATTTGAAAGGGATTGTGATCGGGACGCGTTTTAAAAGGTATGGAATAAACGAAATTGAACTGTCTAAGCAACAGACAACTGACAGACGAAAATATCACAATGACAATACCTCTGAAATTGTGATAGATTTAAAATGAGACAATTAGGGGGCTGTTTGGCGCAGAGGTACTAAGCCCGCCTTCTGCGCCAGAGGCCCCGGGTTCGATCCCCGAACAAGACAAATATTTGTGTGCATGTACATGTCTATTTGTCTTGGTCTGGGTGTGAATATATATTATGTATTTTTTTTAATTAGTATCCATAACACCAGTTCTTGATGAAACTTAACGTGGGTTATTTAATTAATTTAAACACTGTAGTTAGGATAAGAAATTCCGTGAACAAAATATTTAGTTTTTAGCAGATTTCAATGTTATGCTTGACTTGAACATTTGTTAGCTGATTCTAACCATTCTTTTTTAATTTCAGATACCGCAACGGTGGCCTTAAATAAATTAATGTCCATAAGAAGTATTTGTAAATAATAAAGTATTTTTTATCTGTTTCATTGCGTTAGTTTTTTTACAGATCTCAGTGGCGTGCACTTGGAGAGGCCTATGTCCAGCAGTGGACTGCGACAGGCTGATGATGATGATGATTGCGTTAGTTTTCATTTCAGAGATCAGATTTTCACTATATTACATACAAAGTATTTTCCACAATTTTGGAGTTTCATTTATGTCTAAAGAAGAGACATAAAATATAAAACAAAAAGCCTTCAGTATGTTAAGTGATGTTACTGCTTAAGGTGCATTCGCGTTTCTCCCGGAATCCTCATTGCGGCACTGGCTATATTAATGGTAAATTTTAAATAGAAAAATATTGGAAAAAATTTACTCGGCCACAAGTGAATTCTCAGACGGGAATCGAACCCGCGACCTTTGGAAATCCGGTCCAATGCTCTAACCGCTGAGCTACCGAGACTTATAGGACTGTCAAAGATCATTCATCAAAAAGTCTCGGTAGCTCAGCGGTTAGAGCATTGGACCGGATTTCCAAAGGTCGCGGGTGCGATTCCCGTCTGAGAATTCACTTGTGGCCGAGTAAATTTTTTCCAATATTTTTCTATTTAAAATTTACCATAAGTATAAATTACAAAATCATAAAATGGCTATATTAAGTTCTTTGGAAAACCTTTTTTATTTAATTTCTTTATAAAAAAAATTCATCATTGCAATTATTTGATTGCAATGCGACTGCTACTTTTACTTGTTACCAAACGGGCGGTAAAACAAACTCTTCATTTGTTAATTTACTGCATCAGTAAAAGTTATAGTAAACTATTGTCTATAATCACGTAGAACGTATAATAGTGATCGTAAATCTGCAGCGGTATCTAGGGCAATGTCCCGCGCTCCAGTTCGCGATCCGTTTAATTTCCGTTGCGATGCAGTCGGCACGGTTCATACACGGGGGGTAGATGCACTATTGCACATCATTGACTTTAAAAAACTATAGCATAGGGTGTATTTTATCTACGACAGCAGGGAAACAGCATTCAGCATATTAAGTGATGCTACGGCTGAATCTTCATCCTCAATCAGTGAGGAAAGAACTGAAGGGATTCTTGCGCTGAAATATGTCGAATTCGAAATTTTTCTAGCCTTAATTTTTTTTTAATTAAAAATGCAACTAAAATCTCTACCACTCTTTCAATGATAGTTTCAATGATTTTTGACGGTCCTATAATGCTAAAAATTGTTTTCAGAGAGTTTTTAAACTGATTTTTGGCCCAAAAAATTTCTAATTCGAAATGTCGAAGCCGCGAGAGAAGGCCTCCTGGCTACAAATATATAGCCTTTTTCATTTATTTCTCCAATGCAATTATTTGATTGTAATTCGACTATGACGTTGACTTGTTTCCAAACGGGCGTTAAAACAAACATTTCACTTGTTAATTTACTGCATCAAAAAAGTTATAGTAAACTATTGTCTATAGCCACGTATGAACCTACCCACGTATAATAGTCATCGTAAATCCACAGCGTTATATAGGGCAACGTCCCGCGCTCCAGTTCGCGATCCGTTTAATTTCCGTTGGGATGCAGCCGGCACGGTTCATACATGGGGGTAGATGCACTATTACCTGTGTAATACAACTAGAAGGGATTTTTTTTTATCTATGACGGCATAACGCTCAGTCTTTATCAAACGATATGCTTCAGCCTACGCGCTTCTCCAGGTATCCTCAACCACTGAGGAACTGGCTACCTATCCTATATCTTTTAGAATAGAGTACAATTTATTAATTTGTAGAAACATGTGTGGTATAGTTCTTAAAAATCTAATTATGATATATGGTATCAACATGTCTTACCATATTGTAGGCGTACAAATATAGAATTAGTTTAATCAAATGTCATTAATAATTTTATTAGAAATGCATGCAACACAAAATCTATATAAGTAAGTAGTCAATTAATTCATTGTAATCACTAATATAAAATACCTTGTATATTAAAAATTATAAAAAAATAATTGTCAATTAAATAATAAAATAACAATATCAGCAATACATTTAAAACATCATTAAATTGTATCATTCAGGATATGCATTTACATTTTAATAACATTTATTAATAATAAGACATGCATTCAATTTACTTTTGAAAATATTAATATTATAACATTCTTTCAACGATTTCGGGATTTTATTAAAAAGTTTAGATCCCATACAATAAACACTATTTTAAACAGCAGTTTTAGAAGCTTGTGCTCTTAGTTTGTGTTTATCTCGTCTACTGCGGAAAACCGTGTCAGAGAGTCTGGGAAACAAGTGTGGACTTTAACTGCCGGAACACAACAATGCTGAAAAATTGCTGTTATGGCGCCAAGACTTAGTATAAGATGATGGTAGCTAGCCAGGCGGTCTCACAGCAAGTCCTACCACGAACCAAACTGAATGGAATATGTACCCCCACTAGAAATCGAACCCGGGATCTCTGGGTCTGACACCGGTTGTGTTACAGCTAGACCACGGAGACGGCTAATCCTGGCTTAGAGCTCATCATTACCTGATGTTAAGTGATGATTCGGAATTACGTTTTTCCAGGAGACCTCAACCATTGCGGAATTGGCTATCTTAATTAACCGCCTCTGTTGTCTAGTGGTAAAACCACCGGTATCAGACCCAGGGGTCCCGGGATCGATTCCCCGCGGGGGTACATATTGTATTCGCTTTGGTTGGTGGAAGGACTTGTTGTAAGTCCGCCTGGCTAGCTACCACCATCTTATCTAAGTCTGACGCCATAACAACGATGTTTTCAGCATTGCTGTGTTCCGGCAGTTAAAGATAAGATAGCTGGCTATCTTATCTTTAACTGCCGGTGATTGGAGATTCCGGGAGAAGCTCGCTTCCATCTTCAGCCTTATCGCTACTTAACATCAGGTATGATGAAGGCTAAGAGTCTCCCCGTACTTCATAAAAAAAAGCTTTTGGAACAATTATCAAACCAAGTGGTGCGACGATCTTTGCAAGGTTGACAAACTGCAGAATAATGATAACGACTAATTTGTGAGGCTTCATCAAAGGCTTTCCACATCACTAGGCAGACACTAAGCCCCATGTGCCACCATATACAATTTCAAACAGATGTTACATGGCAACACCTGTAACTTTGTCTCACGGTTATGAGCAAATGTTTTAGGTCATTGTAAATCCAACATTAAGGTATACTAACTGACGTATACCAGTACATTATACCTCAATGTGTGCAGGTCCTACAGTATTATTGTATTGACTAGACATTAATTTCATGGCTACACTAACGATACATTTTGATATTCAGAAAATATTATATAGAGGAAAGATTTGATTGTTTGTTTGCATTAAATAGACTCCGAACCTACTGAATGGATTTGGATGAAATTTGGTACAAAGATAGTAGATATCCTGGTTATGAACATAGGATACTTTTTATCCCGATATTTCCACGGGAACGGGAACCACGCGGGCGGTTGCTAACCTTGTTAACCTATATTTAGAAACTAATCATAACATAAGACAGCCATTTATTCCTAAATTACATTGTAGTAAAGCAAGTAATAGCAATAGTACCTTTTTTTTTTAGTGAGAGGAATGCTTTTACGCATACCAATCGGGCTGGGCTCACCTAGAATACCGGACTCGTTAGTCCAGCACCCTATCCCTGGCCGCCCCCCGACACCCCGTCGAGCCTTTTTTTTATACTAGGAGAAATGCTTTTACGCATCCCTCGCCCCCAGGTGTAGGGGCGATTCGAAATGTTGGACTCACCTGGAGTACACGGCCTATACAAACATATAGGCCACGCACTCCCTAGGGTACTACCAACTAAAACTCCTAGTACTTGCCCTCCAGGCCGCCATTGGTCACGGGGGGTAGGGTTCGCAATCACCCCTAAGACCAGGCGGACCCCGTCGAGCCTGGTGGGCTCGGTGGGACAACGGAAGAAGGGAAGGACCACCAGCCCCCGATATAGCAATAGTACATAAGCAATATGTTTAAAGCAAAGTTTTACGGTTAAACTTCATTTTAAAAGTGCTGGATACCTTCATTGAAGGACAAATAATTCTATAATAACCAATAATTGATAAATAATAATAATTCTGGGAGAGGCTCGCTTCCATCTTCGGCCTTATCAATACTTAACATCAGGTATGATGAAGGCTAAGAGTTACCCCGTCATACATAAAAAATAAATTTTTAAAAAAAATTTTGGTGCTAAACCAATTATTTATTTTTTTAATCGATACTAATATTATAAAGAGGAAGGATTTGTATTTTTGTATGTAACGAATAAACTCAAAACTACTGGACCGATTTTGACGAAATTTGGTATAGAGAATCCTTAGACCACAAGTAGTAACATAGGCTATAAATGATCCTAAAATTCCCACGGGAACGGGAACCACGCGGGTGAAACCGCGCCCGGCCTCTAGTAAGTTATAAAGGTCCATTTTAATAAACTTGAACTATAAGTTTAGCATGTATGACGTGTTGTTCAGTTCAGATACCTAGTGTTGATTTTTTCTAGGAATTAACCTGACTTTGCACAAGCATTCTTCGTAATTATAGTTATCGGCAGGAATTGGAGCTGCATTAAAACACATTTACTAAGCAACAATGTCAAACATCTTTAAAAGCACTGACTATTATTGAGTTTGAATTGGACGACTTTTGGATAACTAATGTCGTTCAAACGACGAACCAATCTGAAAAGATTTTTTTTTTTTGCAAACAAACAATATTCTAATACATATAAATAAAATACTATAACAAACAACAAAGATAAATAAATCAATAAAGTTTCCACCAAAAATAAACGCATACTAAGCAGTTGTAATCAGTCTATAAATCAATTTAAATTATAATATAAACCAAATAGTAACATTCAACAAATTAGACAATTATATCAATTTCATTATTTAAAAGATCAAGTTCATAAATTAAGATGAGTAAAAAAAGGAGACAACAAACAAAATCATACATTTAATTGAGTTAAATAACAAAATACAATCAAATAAAAAATCAAAATTAATACAACCAACTCAATAAATAAGGACAATTTTTTTTTTATGAACGACGGTGATACTCTTAGCCTTCATCATAGGTACCTGATGTTAAGTATTGATAAGGCTGAAGATGGAAGCGAGCCCCTCCCGTAATCCTCAATCACTGAGGAGGATTGATTTCGTCTCTTATTTTCCGTCTATGAATATATTATAATGTTTACCATAAATGACTAATTAGGATAATCCTACAGTTTTCATGTAACTAATTCCCAGAAAGGACGAAACCCAATTGAATAACAAGACATGTCCAAATTGTATAAATACATCATCAGAGGCCCTACCGCGAAAGACAGATGGATGTGACATTTTGCTCTTAGTCTTTGGTAAGTTTGCATTTGTGTCAAAAAGAAGCAGCAATGTGTCACATCCATCTGTCAAATGAAGCCGATTTCGATATCGATGCCACTTGCGCGGTACGGGCCCAGATTTGAAGGGCAATTTTTCATTGTCCACATAAATATCATACATATGTCGCAGGATAATTAGATAAATCGATTTTTTGCGAAAATCCTAGGGATATTGCGAAAACACGGATAATTAGACAATGGTGTTGTCATTTCTCAATCCTACTAAAAAAAGATAGGATGTTTGCGAAATAACTGGTTGCCTTAGTAAAATTACAAAAAGAATCGCTGGCTATTATGAAATAAGAACACTGACTGGCGGGTCGGACCGTCCAAAACAACATCCTCTCTAATTGGTTGACGACTTGACGTTTCAAATGTCAATCCATTCTCTCGCGTGTAGTAAACTTTTTGCGAACCAATCAGAATAAGAGTTAGCAAGCAAGCAAAAATTAAGCCAATCAGAGTAAAGAATATCCAATGATACTAAAGAAACCCGTATTTTTGCAAAAACCCTATCTTTTTTCAGTAAGATTGAGAAATGTCAACACCATTGTCTAATTTTCTGTGTTTTTGCAATATCTCTAGAATTTTTGCGAAAATGCTATTTATCAAATCCTCCTATGACATATATATGGGCAATAAAAACAGCCCTAAAAGACATGCATGACCCACAAGGATATGCAAAAGAAACATGACGTGTCACAATACCTAATTAGTCACAGGTCCTCAACTACCTATTACCGATAGGTAAGTCACAGTAGGATGTAAATTATGGTAACATACTGATTAACAAGTTTGCTCAGTACAAATAAAGTGACCGTGATTAATTCAAGATCGATTTACCACAAATTAATAATGAACTCAATATCTTACACGTTAAGGTTTCGTTTGGAGTTTGATTGCTGATTGCAGGAAGTAGTTGAATGTAGCAACAGCTTGTCCTTGTCCTTATGGCCTGCGCAGACGACGGACATTGAAGGACTTTATGTCCGCGACACGACCTTATTACTAAGAACATAAAGTTGAATAAATAACGAGGACTATCGCGTACTTTTCGCGGATATACGCGGTCTAAGTTGAATCTTATTTGGTTAACAATAAAGACGTGTCGCGGACAAAAAGTCCTCCGATATCCGTCGTCTGCGCTAGCTCTTATTGTCATTGATTACAATTTTTATATCAAAATATACTCAAATGAAGATTCCTTGCTCAAACCACGCCAATGTCGTGCTTGGTATCGACATTTTCAAAATTCGTTTTCTCTATGGCATTCACAAATTTTATTATTATTATTATGTATCTCGGTATTGTTTTTTTTTTAACAACGGGGAGACTCTTAACCTTCATCATACCTGATGTTAAGTATGATAAGGCTGAAGATGGAAGCGAGCCTCTCCCGGAATGCTCAATCACTGAGGAACTGGCTATCTTATCTCTAACTGCCGGAACTGAAAACAATGTTGTTATGGCGTCAGACTTAGATTAGATGGTGGTAGCTACGTAGCTAGCCAGGAAGACTTACAACAAGTCCTACCACCAACCAAACCGAATACAAAATGTACCCCCGCTGAGATTCGAACCCGGGACCCCTGCGTCTGATACCGGTGGTTGTTACCACTAGACCACAGACCAAAGCTCGGTCCTTTTGCCAGGCTTGCGTGCATGGGGACATGGGTCCAACACGTAGAGGCCCTTTGAGACAGTTTTAATAGAATGTGCAATGTGTGATGCAATGTGTTATTATTATTATTAATAGGCTAGCAGTTGTTACAACTGATATTTAAAGTTATTTTACCTGTTTACTAAATATATAGTTTGACGACCTGTTTGGCGCAGGGGTACTAAACCCACCTTCTGCGCCAGAGGTCCCGGGTTGGATTCGATCCCCGGACAAGACAAATATTTGTGTGCATGAACATGTCTATTTGTCTTAATCTGGGTGTTTAATACGTATATTATGTATGTATTTAATAAAAGTATATAAGTATGTTTATTCTTTATCTAGTATCCATAACACAAGTTCTTCATGAAACTTAACGTGGGCCATATAATTGGTGTGATTGTATACAATTATTTATTTATTTATAGTTTTGTAAGTGCCACAGAGAAAACAAATTTTGAAAATGAGTTAAGGCTGGGCCTTTCTACTCTATAATAAACCCTCAACATAATCAATAAAATTCATAAGATTTTAATTTCACTGTTTACTACTTCGATGGATTCTTAAAACATGTTTATGTGGATTTTGCAGAACGACCAGTCGTAACATAACAGTCGTAACAATAACAAATGAATAAAGTGTAATTTGTTATAACATATTTTAAAATACCATAGAGACACGACTGTTAGATTAACATTAAAGAAACGAAAAAAAAACGATTTAAAATTATCAAAAAATCTTCAATTACCTATTTGAAAAGTTAATAAAAAACAAAAATAGTACGCATCGCTTATTGTTCGAGTGGATTCTGATTAAGATAGAAGTTTTAGAAATTTAACGAAAACCATACATTTTTTGCTACAACAAAAACACCGTTTTACGAACAATTAAAAACTAAACTCTCATTAACGATCTATATTTAGATAACCAATGAATGCAATGTAATCTTCTTATTTTTTTATATCGGCAAGCGTTACTTGGCGTGCGAAGATCGCATGGCCGGTTAATTTGATATTTTTTTGTTGCTACTGTTTGCAGTGGGGATGTGGTACACGCCATAAGCGGAAGCGTTTTCATTTTAAAAATAATTAAGGCGGTAGGTCGCGCCTTGGGGGTAGGCTTACGTCCTGCAGTGAACTGCGATAGGCTGAATAATGATGATGATGAAATGAATTCACCACAAAATGAACTATTTTAACAATATGTTAATGGGAAGTTTAAAATGTTAATTTTAATCAAGTAGGTAGGTAGAATGATCAAGTAGGTATCGCAGATATCTTGCTAACTTTGACGACGCGTTACTTTTCGGTGAATAATTAATATAGCATATATAATGCAAATTTTAATAGTATAGATATAGATATAGAATCGTAGCTTTTCAATCTTTTCAAGCTTTATTGTAATTGTAACACAAACCAAAAAGTATGAAACCGAATGGAAGAAAGAATAACCAAAAACGTGTAATTTCAGAATGTTAATAACATGAGAATATTTACTTAAAGAGCAGCATTATCATATAAATAATTAAAACCACAATGCGAAAACTTCAAGGTCTTTTTAGAAATAATTAACCCGTCAAACCATCCGTTAATATTGTTCGATGGTCAAATTATAATAATCAGCAATTAAGATGCTATACGGAAAAAGTACGTACTTTTGTTATTTTAAAACTATAGGGCGGTTAGAGATGATACGAATGTGGTAAGAATATATATATTTCTTCATACCTTTATCTAGTTTTTATATATAAAATAAAGGTATAGGTATATATAAACTTTATATATACCTATACCTTTATTTGTAAAGTTTCAAAAACAATTTTATTATTTTGCCTTGACACTTTTTATATTCGAAATGAGCCCTTAAAAATTAATACGAAATTTCAAGATTATTCTCAAATGGGGTTACAGATACTATTAGAAATTGGTTTAATTATTGGACACCAACAATTTTTTGCATCGTGTAGTTTCATTTCTCTAAAATCACTATAGCTATTTACTACGAAGTGATTTCGTGGTTTTATCGCTTTATCTGCAAAATCAGTCGCGCTCCCGTGCGCGTCGTTTTCAAATTGCTATCCGCTTCAGTCGTATAGCGCCTTTTAATTTTAATTCTAATTTTATAATTATCTACGCGCTTCCCCCTCTAACTTGCGCCGCACGTGTACAGTTATTATAAGCCATGCCATGCGCGGGCGCCGAGTGTCTGCAACTTCTTTGTGCTTGAAGACACGGCTTAACGTTCCGGACAAAAATATGTAAAAGTAATTTCTGATAATAGGCAAACAGTCTACTTACAAGCAAATCAATGAATAACTTTATTTATATTGATCAAAAACTTTATTTTCAAACTTTTCCTGACATACTTAAAACGTATGAAGTAACTATTTAGTAATGTTGGGTAGTAATTAATTTTAAAGGATGAAATCAATTAAAATCTAATGGTTTCAGTTGATCATCCCCTTATATAACTATCTTACTAGCAATGTACGATGTATTGACGACTTTAAGCGAATAATCAATAACTTTCTTTATAGATTTTTCTTTGACATTTAAACATTGGTGGTGTGATTCCTCAGTTCAAATATTTATTACACTCGCGATGTCGATCAGCACTATATTGTCGTGGTATAAAATATATCTGGTGATACCCCATGATACACATTTTAGATTGAAATGCTTTATTTTATTTTATAATAATTAACACGCTTAAACCAACCAAAAACAATACAAATAAACTCCATGTGACCGAAATGCGTATGCTGCGATGGGCGGGTGGTGTAACATTGAAGGATAAAGTGTGGAACATTGAAGGATGTGTATGTAAGAGGGAGTTTGCAATTGATGACACAATTAAGAAGACAAGGCTAATGGTACGGTCATGTTATGCGAAGACCGGAAGATTCTGTCGTGAGAAAGTGCACATCTATGGCTTCAGTACGAAGAGGGAAAGGTAGACCGATTACTGCCTGGATGACGAAAGTCAAGGGCGACATGAAGGAACTGGGTCTAACCGATGTCGACGCTTGCTCATGGTGCCTCAGCATTAAGAAAGCCGACCCCGTATAACGGGGAAATGGTGAGGGCAAAGATAATAATTAACACGCTTCACCCTCTAACTTACACCGCACGTTTACAGTTATGAGCCATGCCATGCGCGGGCGCCGAGTGCCGGCAACGGCTTCCATGTGCTCGAAGGCACGGCTTATCGTGCCGAACAAAAATATATAATCTCTGATAATAGATCAAACACTCTACTTTTTAGTAATGGACAACTTTATTTGGCAATATGAATTGATCAGCAACTTTCTTTATAGACTTTTTTTGACATAAACTTTAAGTATTCCACAGTTCAAATAGAAATATCTACGTGGGACGGAATACGGCCGTCGGTTCTTTTCGCTAAGAGTCCCGCCCATTGCCACTTCAGCTGAGCAATCCTGCGAACGATGACGGTATCGACTTTAGTTCTACGGAAATCTTCACTTCTGCTCACGCAGGGAAACGCCAAGCATAGCTTAGCTCTCTCCATTGCACCCTGGGTGACCTTGAGCCATCATATAAGACTCATAGTTGGCGACTACGTTTCACAGCCATGTCATCACTGACCATGGCAACAAAGGGACATACACTTTCCTCTTGAGACACTGAGGTAGGATGCGAAGATTTTATAAAGCTTTTTTGCAGAGATATCTGACAGAAAAAAACAAAATATTGACGCATATCACAAAAAAAAACAATTAAACCATTACATAAACAAAACCGTGTACAAAACAAACATGTGTATGTCGCCACCTGGGCCCCTGCCTCAGCATAATGTTACAGCGTCAGAAGGGAAGGGAAGGGACCTGCACCCTGATTCATAACCGCTCGACCACGGAATCGGATACGAATTCTATACTTTGTCTTTGTCTATTCTGAAATGAGTGACAGTGACAATGCATACATTCCGCGCTCGGAATGGAATGGGAACGTTTCCGAATGTTTGCGAATAAAAGTGTTGATTTGAGGATAGGATAGGATAGGAGGAGGATAGACAGTAAAACAAAAAAGATATGGTGTGAAAAAAAAAATACCAAAAGATGATCAGTATTTGAAGAGCTTCAATAAGTCCTATCAGTCTTCATTCTCATTTTAAAAAAGCCTTGTTCACACGTTTGTTTTTAATTAAGTAATTAAACAGCACTCCGGCATATCGCGTGCCATTGTCATGTGCTATCTAGGATCGTAACGTAAATATGTAATTAGTTGATACGTTGTAACGAGTAGACGTAAATTGACATATCCCGTAATTTCGCGAAGGCAGAGCCAAATACTAGAGAACTTGAGAATAATTCTATTAGCATACCTACGTTGGAAGCAATTAACACTTAGATTTTACCAGAAAATCTGTCTATTGTCGAGATGTCCAGTCAATAGAATATCAAGCGTACATAACATTGCAAGACGAAAATCACTCGTGTTACGTCACACGGCATACCAGGGAGCGCAAAAGATCATCATCACAAAACCTAAGGTTTTGAGCATATTACGCAATAAAAATGTGAAGATGTGAAAGTTTGGATGATGTCAGCAGAGACAGCTGAACGATATACGGATTACGGAAACATTTTATCATGATATTCCCACGGGAATAGGAACACATGGAAAAACATAAAATGAGCCATCTACGAACTTTCCTACACAGCCTGAGTACTTGTACTATTTAGTATTATGTGTTATGACAATTTTTTAAGGAGCCGAAGTAATTTTAGCCACAAAATATTAAGGTAAATCAAATCGACCACATCTAAGTAACAAAAGGCATCGCCAGCTAACACCAAACAAAGATAACAATAACGACTGGAACCTTTCAAAGAGCCATCGTTAATAATCACAGACGAATAGAGAGGCAATTTAAATGATAGCTACCGAATCAAACCGGGGCGTCGTCATTAGTTGAGGGTTGCCACACGGAAAAAGTACAGTCAATAGCACGACCGGCTTTACAAACCTAGACATTAAAATTAGGTGGCGCTGAAGAACTTTTCTATCCACGACACACGATTTTGAAACAAATTGTATAAACAAAATTGAGTTGTTGGTCAATTACGTTAACTTTCAAATAAGAAAACGAAGCCAAAATGCAACCTTCAGCGATTTTTTTATGCTTACGATGAATTTTAATATTGAGATAGACTGAACCTTCAAAAGAACTAGGTATATGTTTGACTATAAGGGGGTGAATGAAAGTTTCCAATGAAAGAGTTCTCCAGCGTGTCCAGAAGACCCGAGAGTTTTTGCGTACCATAAAGAAGAGAAAAGTTGGATATCTGGGACACATTTTAAGACATAGTAGGTACCAACTGCTTCAATTGATAATGATGGGCAAAATAGAAGGGAAAAGACACGTTGGTAAACGGAAGAAATCTTGGCTTAGAAACATACGAGAATGGACCGGAATCACCAGCGTGGAAGAACTGTTCCGAATGGCGAGGGACAAGGGCAAATTTAGCATGCTGAGGGCAAACCTCCAGTAATGGAGTGCCACCATAAGAAGAAAAAGAAGAAGGGTGAATGAAGAGGAGGTACGAGTACGCGTAGTGTACGATTAGCTACTACTCGTAGCTCGATAAGCCGCTCATGCTAGGTACACCCTTGAACCTCGCGCAATGCCACTTTTGACAAGACTTTCTTAGTATTTGACAGGACATAATGTCGTTGTCCCGAGTGAGCGTATGGCAGCTCGGTCGCGCTGCACCCCTCTCGCCCCGCGAACCCCGCACGATTGATCTGTCAAAATGTGTCCGTCGACTGTATGTATTGATAGACTGTGCTAGGGACGGGCCTATTTCCTAGTTGTGGTGACATTTAAAAAAATCGATGATGAAGCAACCCTGGTTCGTTGAAAGGTATAAAAGAGGTTGTCACAGCGAGATGAGTAATGACCTCAATTGACCTCGACACAGCCTTCGGCAGGTCACGAAAGCTTAATGACAGCTTTCTGTTTGAGATTTTGCTACTACAGCACTTAAATCTCTCATGTATTTAGGTGATCAGATCACCAAAGTAACCTAACCCAACCAATAAATAACCAAAGTTGGCATCTACAGATGATGATGATGATGATGCTCTTAGACCGATTTCGGCCATGGCGACCGCTTCTAACTCCTTATCAGGTTTTGCACTGATTGATGCACCCATTGGTTGATGTACCCAATTTCTGAAGTGAACTGTCGTGGGCATTAAGGACATGTTAGCGCACCGTTTACATAATGAAATTGGGTTGAGGTAGGTGGTTATGCCTTCAACCTATCTCTTCTAGAGTTGATACACAAACAAATCAACAATTCGTTGTGCACTTAGAGGTGCCATTTTAGTTGTTTTATCCATTTAGTAACGACGTCACATTTGGTATTAGTTGGGTCATGTGTTCCGAAAACAATAGTGTCAGGTTGCCAGCTCATCACCTGTATTAATGTTCGAATATACCCTGTTGTCTATGGATGGATAGGCTTTTACTATTTGCCCTATAAAGATAGTAGCTAGTGAAAGAAAAAACATAGAATGTGTCATTCTAGGTTTTTTCTTTCACTACCAGTCTAGCATGAGAGCCGTGCCTTATCTATGCTAATATTGTAAAGAGGAAAGATTTGATTGTTTGTTTGTTTGCATTGAATAAGCTTCGAAACTACTTATCGGATTTGGATGAAATTTGGTACACAGATAGTAGATAGCCTGGCTATGGACATAGGATACTTTTTATCCCGATATTCCCACGGGAATGGGAACCACGCGGGTGAAACCGCGAGCGGCTAGTACTACATAAATCAATGCTTTTTTTATGAAAAACGGGGACACTCTTAGCCTTCATAATACTTGATGTTAAGTATTGATAAGGCTGAAGATGGGAGGGCGCCTCTCCCGGAATCCTCAATCACTGACTGAGTAATGCTATCTTATCTCTAACTGCCGGAATACAACAATGCTTAGAACATTATTGTTATTTTAGCTTTTGACTCAACTCAAGTGTTTGAGTTAACACTGTGTTGTGAGTTGTGACGCATCTGTTCTGCGGTAGTTTATTTAGCGACCCTGGTACAGATTTCAGTCTGCCACGTCATTCGCTGTGATACATTTCAAATGACTAACCACCGAGGCAAAATGATTTGCTGAGAAATTAACTGCGAAAGCTAAAACATCTATCATCCCTTTTATTAAGTTTTCATGAAAAAGCTTAAAATTACCTTTCAAATGTTACAAAGGTATAGACGCGATATCTTTTGATTATTTTGATACACGTATGTTTGTACAGACAATAGCACGTCAAGTTTTACATATGAGTTACGAAAACCACCGCTATAACTAGGGACATAAGGACCAGTGACCTCTTCGTCCTGTTGACTGTAATACGTACCTACCTATATCAAAATGAAAAAATCAAAGGTAGAAAGAATATACCTAATCAGATTTAGAAAAGCTTATGACATTTCTGGTCTAACAGAATTACGTACCTCTCGTCCTATGGGTGTCTCTGGAGCAGACTCCAAAGCCAAATAATTGATTACTGCCTAAGCAAAGGAACTAAAAGAAGACTTCCTATCTATACTAACATTATAAAGAAAAAATGTTTGATTGTATGTTTGCATTGAAAAGGCTCAGAAACTACTGAACGGATTTGGATGAACTTTGGTACACAGATAGTAGATAGCCTGGTTATGAACATATGATACTTTTTTATCCCGACGAGGGTGAAACCGCGAGCGGCCGCTAGAATCCGATAAAAAGCACAAGTCCAAGTGACAATAAGCTTTCACTAATCAGAAAAAAATAACGGTCACCCATCCGAAAATTAGCCATTGCAAAGTTGCTTAACATTCGTTGCAGTCAATTTCAATACAATAAAAGGCGGAAGGATCGTATTCAAATAAGCTGAACACGTAGTTAACCAAATAAGAGAGACTGATGACACAACGCAAAACTGTGGTTCTGTTAACCAAATATAACGGAAGCTTAACTAAGTAGTGTATCTGATTGGTTAATCAAATTGAATTGTTTTGGTGACAGAGTCGAGTTCCGGCTATTTATTAGTTATCTACGGCTATGCAGTTCTTCTAACGAAATCGTAATTGAAATATTGGTAACTATTACAAAATCTTAATGATTATCAATTCTGACCATAAAAAGTAGCGATACCTATATGTATTTATAGAAATTAAACTTATTGACTATATAAATATAGTCAAACAGGTCTGATGTAACTATTACATAAGATATAAAATTAATGGAAATATTTGTAATTTTTGTATAATTTTTATTAGTGATTAGTTAAATATTTGTATGCTGACATGTCCGCTAAATGTGTGTTTCTCAATTTTACTTTCCATCTATGTAATGTACCACATTTATTACAAATAAATTATTATCTTATAATACCAAGTTTATCAACGAGGATATAGGTACTAACATCATGGAGATTCCGGCTTTTCCTTTTCTCAGTTTTAAGAGGAAACACTAAAGAAAAATTTGTAATGAAAGACATAGACAAAATCAACGTTTCGTAGCCCCTCCAAAACTATAACAATGTAATTATTTTTTCGTCATTAGCATGTGCTCAAAATGGCGATAACTGATAGAGGGCGACCAACCCTATAATAGAAACACTCAAAAAATTTTAAACTTGCCAGAAGGACCGCTTCGTAAGTTTCTTCATTCATTTTGACAAAGAACTCGTGTCATTATTGAATTCTGATTGAAATTATACTGCGTGTTATACCGCTAAAGAATGGAATGCGCTGCCTGCTCATGTGTTCCCCGATTCCTACAACCTTGGCCTCTTCAAGGCGAGAGTGGATAGGCATTTCCTGGGCAAGCATGCAACACCTAGACCACATCCTGTTTGTTAAGCACGATGGTGGTCAAATGCCTGCCCAGTTGTTATTATTTAAAAAAAAAAAGCTACGAGTACCTACGTGACATTGGCGGAATTTTGTATAAAATAGAAAGCAAGCCATTCATAGAGAAGAAGAAGAATGTCTGTAGTGTATAGGTAAACGTAATGTCAATGTATGTGTGCGAGAAATATAGCTTTGTTCTGTGTAGTCTTTCTACACGAACCATCTCCAATGCAAGGCTGTGGGGGTTATCTGACCAGACAGCGATGGATAAGTAGATTCTTTTAAGGAAGTGGCGGTGGTTGATCATGTTTTACGACGGCCTGCTAACCACATCCCGAAGTAAAGTCTCAAATGGCAAGCGTTTGGCAACAGAAAACACAGCCGTCCCCGTACCACGTGGAGGCGATCGGTTGAAAAAGAGGCTGCCTCGATTATTCACGGCTAGATGGAGCTTGAGGTGGCACAAGACCGGAAAAAGTGGAGGTCTCTTCTGAGAGCCCTATGGCTCTGATAAGCATTATCGCCATGCCTGCGAGAAATGTCGCTTTGTTCTGTGGTCTTTCTGCATGTCGCCCGCCGGTGCCTTGCGTACTTTGTGCCTTTACCCAACCCCAATATGATAAGACCGTTATTAATGTTATTATATTAATACCTGATAGAGTAATTAACAGATTGACATAATTTCGTATGACATTAATAAAACAACATCAAGAGAGACACGTTCACATCACACACGCATGTAATTGATGTTTACGTAAACATTAGGCTGTTTACGTGAGCTTGACGTAAACAAATCTACTGAGAATTATGGTATATTTTGGTAATGGATTTTCTACCTCAATTATCTTCGCCAACTTATCGATCCAAAGAAAACGTGAAGTGGTTTACAATCAGGCATGATTTAGTATTTCAGTTATTTAGTAATCGTTTGGCTTGTCTATATCTAATCGAATTCAAATCGAAAATTTAATGTGTTGTAGCTATTTATAGAATCAGATTGATATTTTACTAACTTCTTATTGGTTTTCAGCTGTATGTAACACAAACAAGTAAGCCAAAATTTAGAGATTACTGATAGTAGTGATATCCAGACTTAGCAAAAACAAATTTGGTGGTGTTTACAAATGTTTATATAAGTATTGTCAGAGTCAGAGTCCATACGGAAAAAGTCGCAGACGACAGCTGGGGGTTAATAAATTCCATCACCATGTTCAATATAAAAATGCATAGGTATTATGATGACTGTAGACTGACATGATGACTGGGATGGATAAGCAAAATACCAGCTGGCCGCACTCGACTCGGTGGAACGCAGAACCAGAAATCTCAGTGGGGATGATAGTCAAGTAAATAACAAGCTCCACAGTCCCCTCATCGACAAAGAGTTGCTTCATTGTCGGTATTCTACAGATTGTACTTCGGAGACTACTATTGAGGATACTATTGCGCTGCATGAGCTCACCCCGCGCCAGCTCCTTTTTACCACCGGGAATCCATCTTTTCTCTTTTTTTTTATGCGCACAGCTAGGGAGTGGAATAGGCTTTTTCTAGGCAAGCTCGATCGACCTTAGGCCTCTTCTTAATCTAAGGATTCAGAATGAGGACAAAAGTCTATTTAATGTAAATAAAAATGTAGCAGTCAGGTTGATAAATAGCTAGTGTATATACTGTCCTACCCCCCTAGCATGAACACCGCTACATCACGCGATATGATATAACGCATCATGCTGTCTAGCTTACTCCGCTGCGATGTGAGCGGGATAGTGACAAGCTATCGAGTTATCAAGTCGATAAAAGCCGCTCATGGCCCCCCCGAAACAAAAAGGCCTACTGGCATATACCGTCAGTAGATCTTTCTCTTGTTGAAAAAGTCATTAGAAACTACTGTTACTATTGGTACAAAACAGCAAAGTTTTAATGAATTTAAAATGTAATAATGACATAGTAAAATGTCACTTTCGCAGTTAACCCTAACGATTGTTTCCTGTCGAGCGTTTATTGACACTTCCGTCGCTCGCTCCAGTTCCCCGAATGTACCCTAAAGTTTGGTGGTTAATTTTACAAGAATTTGAGGTCGTGTTTTGTCGAATGAGATTGATTGTTGATGGCCTTCTTAGCCCCAATACGCGATAGAGATTGAGATTGAATTAACGTCAAAAGTGAGTAATTATGACATAATATAAATAGATCTTTCGTAGTTTTCTTTCTTCGAAGGTCTTCTCAATTTGTGAACTGCCAGTAGAGTCATTAGTTATCTCTTTTGTTAATAATAAATATTTAAAATAATAATCAAATCAATAATAATTGTTGCCATAGTAAATGTCTAACCGTATCCGAACGAAAAAATAAATTAACTTTTCGACGGTAGACTTATAAGTCGTCCCGTGACCACGGCAGCTGAAAAGGTGCCAAAACGTCGGGGAAATCAACAAAACCCCTAAAAAACCAAAAAATACGGACAATTACAACTTAGTTCGTGAATTATAGCGCGTTTGATATCCGTAAAAGTTGTTTTATTTCAACAATTTAAAAGTAAATCTAAAATTTTATACTTGAAATTAGAAAATGAAACAATTTTGTAGTATGTAATATGTGGCGCCAATCAAAATAGAATCAACGTCGAAAATCAGTTATAATTATTGACATTCGACATCTCAACGCGATCCCATCAAGAGTAATAACCCCCCAGGTCTTGCAGGATAATTCTAGCTGTAAAAATAAATTACGTCTTTGTATGGAAAATATTCATGTAGCGTTAAGACCGTAAGACGAAAATGTAAAAAGTTACAGAAAGCTTTCAAAGAATCTTAAAGTCTGGGTAGCTCAATTTGATAGGATGCGAAAACTAAGAAATGCTAAACATTTGCACACTGTGTTTAAGATTCAAGCAAAAAAAATGTTTTTTTTCCAACTTTATATTAATAATATTCAATTCTTTTATTATTTAATAACTTATTTCAATCAAATTTATGTCACCGATCAGTGTATAAATTATTTTTTTCCTATAATTGTATAATGTAATCTAATAATCATAGATAATTACTGTATACGTTAATTTATTTTTACCGTAATTCTATAATCTTATGTTATTTGATTAATGTAAATTCTACTGCATTTATAGGAAATTTATTGTCAATGTTTATTGTAGTTGATTTTTTTTTCTTATGCTTTCGCATCGCATGAATTTCTGTGTGTACACGTATTTGGATGTCAGTTTTGTTCGAAACTTGCATTGCTCTCATTTCATGTTGTTATTGACTGTTATCTGTTGTGTGTACCATAAATAAATAAATAAATTTGGGGAAAATTATATTTTTTTTTTATTTTGCATTTTACAATGCTATTTTTGTGTGATAAATATTAAACAAGAGAATATACTAGAAAAAAAGCAACTAAGTATCTCGTCAGGGCGACATGAGACTACTTGCTTTTTTCTAGTATATTTTCTTGTTTAATATTTGGAGAAAAGTTGCTGTTTTATAGTATTACGTGGTACAGTCGAGGAATTTCCCGGTTGACCAGTAGAGATTTTAAAGGGGCCTTTATTTAAAAAAGTCACAGGCATATTGAAAACGTTTAAATCACAAATAATAGAACATTAATTGGTAACATTTCATTTGAATAATTAATTAAATAAATAAATAAATAAATTAATAATTGCATACAAACACACCAATTATCTAGCCCACGTTAAGTTTCATTAAGAACTTGTGTTATGGTTACTAGATAACGGATAAACATACTTATATACTTTTTTTTGTAAATACATACATAATATACATATTAAACACCCAGACCAAGACAAATAGACATGTTTATGCACACAAATATTTGTCTTGTCCGGGGATCGAACCCGGGACCTCTGGCGCAGAAGGCAGGCTTAGTACCCCTGCGCCAAACAGGTCGTCAAATTATTTCTTTAACCTTAATACTTTTTTGAAGTATTTGTTTTTGACATACTGAACAAGAAAATATACTAGAAAAAAGCAACTAGTCTCATGTCGCCCTGACGGGATCGTTAGGTTCTAGTGTATTTTCTTGTTCAATATTTATCACAAAAATAGCCTTGTAAAATGCAAAATTAAAAAGTTATAAATACTGAACAAGTTCAATTAAATCCAACATAAGACAGCCACTTGACAGTTAAAGAAATAATTATTTTACTATTTTTTTACTGATAAAAAATTCACATGGGGATCAATGCCAGGTAGAATTTTTCTAAGTTAGAAAATTAATTATTTCTAGTTAAGTTGCAAATAACAACGATACAAATAGTGTCACAATTAGGTTAACTTTCTCAAAAGACATCCCTTATTTTCCGCTAACCTGTCTGCAATGTATAACTGGGTATACAAAACCTTTTTCTGTACACAAAAGCAAGACGAGTAGCAAAATAGAACAGCAGCCGTGCAGTGTTACATAACCGAGTAAGTTCAATGTGGCAGTCACAGAACAATAAGGCAAGACTGGTGGAAGCAAGCAGAGAGACCACTTAACAAAGCACCATTTTAGGAAGCACATTTTATGATCGGTTTCTTTTCATTCTGAATAGAGAATTCCAAGGAAAAAGTCTCATGGCGTGTATTGTATCGCCCGAAATTAATAACCTATCCGTAGATATGGATAGAGCTATCTGAGATAGTTGCCTAGGATACTGGCTTCGTTGCCTAGCAACCGTCGTTATTTTGGTCATATTAACTAAAATACCCTAGGCAACTATCTCAGATAGCCTATCCATATTTACAGATAGGTTATTAATTTTGGGGGTTAGCGAGCCTGCCAATTTTAAAATTGTCGCTCGCGAGCATCGCTCGGCTCGCTGTTGGGTGGCAGTGTTGAAAAGCAGCTCAGGGGACGCATGGGTTCACGACATGAAAGATAACAAAGTAAAACTTGGGATTTCAAACGTACAGGTCCTGACGCCGGCTCGCGAGCAGCCTCGCGATGTGGTGTGGATACTCGTCATCAATCTCAAATCAAAGCAAAATGTTAATTTAGGTAAAATATCATATCACGAGTAAGGTTCGAGACATTTCTCAATTCCGAATCCATCCAATCGACGTTACGTTTACAGTGTTCTTCCACAGTTTCAAGCTGAGTTCAGGCGCAGCTAACGACACGTGTTGTCAAAATTACTAAGCGGCAAATTAGAGAGAGAGAGAGAGAGAGAGAGAAATATTTATAAACACAAAAGACCTTTATACAAAGTACACACACAAAAAGATGAAAACGATACAGAATTATAACAAGCAACACAAAAACACATTACAAATAACACAATGTCAAAGTATGGCCTTTAGGTCAATAGGGTCCCCGCCTCAGTATGTGTTGCCATGACACTAGATGTGTCACGGCAACGCTGGTATTCTGGCAGGACCCGTTTAGAGCGCGGTACAAAAAACCAGAAAACAAAATACTAAAATAAATTAAGTAACTATTTTGGAGGATGGCGGAAGCGGTCCCTCTGTGGTAAATTTTCTATATTGTGGTGTAGTATAACAGTGAGTCCTGCGGTCACACACCCACGTGGTACAGTCAGCAGAAAATTCGTAACGTTTCGTATTTACAATACAATCGAAATCAAATATAAAGGAATTGTAAGCCAATATTAGCATACAAGATGAAATCTATTGAACCGCAGCAGGTGCAAAAATGACGGACCAACACCGCGACATACATACCATGCACAATTTCGTTTCGAATATTCGCTTCAATTTCACCGCAAAATATACATTGTGCCTAAATAATATCCACGTTTAAAGCTTTGGTGTTTTGCTTTTTTTTACCGCTTGTGTTCTAGTCGTACAACCACCGGTATCAGACCTAAGGCCTAACCGGGCCTAATGTAGGTTAGTAATATAGGGTTAGGGATGGTTGGCAATCAAGATGGAGTCAGGCAAATTATCATGCAAGACAGAGTTTAATATTAAGCCACGGAATGTTGGGAATTTCGAATAAATTGCAAATAAGCCCTTGAATGAAGGCAGTCTATGCATTTTAAAGTGTGCATTATAAATAAATTTGAATATATTGAGTAACTAAATGTTTTACATTCTTTACGAGAATTTTTATTTTTTTATAATGAGAAATCATTTGGATGCATGTGGAAATACGAAATGGCTGTCTTGAGTTTTTTCCTAAAAGAAACACACACGTTTATTTTATTTATATGCAAATTACAATCCACTAAACAATGATGAACATTCATCTGTCTGTCTGTCTATACATCACTGGTTTATTAATTAATAATAATTAATAAATTATATCCATCATCATCCATTTTAGTGTGTTCAGTGCTGAACAGACATTTTTTTTTTGAAGAAGGGTCAGAATCTTAATTCCTAGTCCTCGACATCCTGACGGCCCAATATACCGGAAATCAACGACTAAAAATGCCTTTCGAACAACTATCTACAGCAAAAAATCATAAAAACAATCACGAATATGGGATTCGTCATCCTGCTATCCTGTCACGCAAAAACTACTCAACGGATTTGGATGAAATTTGGCAAACAGGTAGCAGATAGCCTGGATTAAAACATAGGGTACTTTTTATGCCAATATTCCTACGGGAACGGGAACCATGCAGCTAAAACCGCCGCGCTAGTAAAACATATTTGCCGAGTAAACCAGAAAACATTTTAGTTTTCAACAGTACCAGTACCACAGCCTAGTCTTCAAGATACAGGCTTACTCACTCGCGTACGTTCGCGGATGCAATAACTCGCTTTACTGTATGCATTTACTTAGCGTTTGTATGTATCTAATAGGTTTACGCTAGAAAGAGGCCGTACTAATGATACTACAAGATAATTTAGAAATTAGGTCATTTCTCCAAGTTTAAATAAGCCCTTTACGTTCAAACTCTGATCTTCTGATAATCGTATATTACTTATTTGTATTTAAATAACTAATATGTGTAAGCATTAAAATCTATACTAATATTATAAAGCTTAAGAGTTTGTTTGTTTGAACGCGCTAATCTCAGGAACAACTGGACCGATTTAGAAAATTCTTAGACCATTAGAAAGCTACATTTCTCCCGAGTGACATAGGCTATAATTTACCCCAATATTCCTACGGTAACGGGCACCACGCGGGTAAAACCGCGAGGATCCTCCAGTATGTAAATGTGACAAATATTAATACGGCAATAACTACCTACCATGCTTATGTAGGCTCACTGCTACGGTATGGCTTACTACGGTAAGCAATAGCTCTCACATAGACAGTTTTATAGCTCAAAAAAATGCATAAGAGCAATATGCGGTGTTTCTCCCCTCACATCTTGTTGTAAACTTTTGGTCAAATGCAATTACTAACTCTAAAACTAAATTTATAAATGTATTGACTAAACTATCAATTGACAATTAATGCTATTATGACATAAGAGATTTTCGTAATGACGATTTTGATAATATTGATATGATTCTATATAATGAATAATTTCAATGATATAATTGATTAATTCGTAATAATGAATACTATGTAAAATTTGGTAATATAAATCAGTTTTTTAAATTTCAGATACCGAAACTGCAATATATAGATAGGACTTAAAACATTGTTAAATAACAGCATTAATGTACCTATGTTTATGAATAAATTATTTCTATTTTTAAGTATCGAGCACGTAATGTCAAAAAATTTATAGGAAAATGTAAGTAGTTCCGTTTACGTCCGGTAGAAACGCTTTTCAATATGTCATTACTTCCTCGATACTTACTCGAACGTTATTCGTGCTAGGCCTACTGACATACAAGAATTTCACGAGAACAAACCAAACCTCGATTTATAAAGACAATAAGACAAAAACTACAATCTATTTTTAGTAAAAAAAAACAAACATTTTAATCTGTATAGGATGTACAGTTAACATAACTTCCGTTCCCGACATGGCTGATGGCAATTAATAACAATTAACTTTTTCGCGTAGTTTAGGCCAAGGTCTCTGTCATACCATGTGTAGGGTTCCATCCAGGTGTCCGGCTTTTTACAGTCGTGTCCGGCCTAGGGCTGCCCTCAGCTAAATTACGGACCCAGGACAAAAACTTCGAAAACCCCGGACATTTGGGTAAAATAAAGGATATGAAAAAAGATCAATCCCATGAAATTTAGAAAATTGCGCTAAAAACTAGGTATGATTTTTACGCTATTAGCGTGAAATGTTACAAAACATCTTTTATGCGCTAAAAACTAACGATATTGCGAAAGCTACATTATGCGACTGAACGTAAATTTCAAATAGATTTTATAAATTATCCGAGTTCTGTACTTCTTTTAATTAGCCTAGTCTCCGAAACAAATTAAAAATACATAATTTTTTCATAAGTTTTAAGTCTTGTCTCTATTCTTCAACAAACTTATTCCACCTTATTTCCATTCCTAAAAATATAGTGAGTGAACTTAGTTCAAACTCACAGACGCTGTTTTATGCTTAAATTATGTAAAATAGTAAATTAATGCTATAAGTAACAGTTTTAAATTCACTTTTCTCATTTCATTCACGAGAGATTTTGCCGATATTTTATATTTTGCTTCGAATATGGGCAAAACTTTAATACATAAATACATATAATTATACATATATGTGTAAAAAATATAATTGTAAACGTCCATGACTCAGGTACAAATGCTCGTAGGTATTCATCAAACAAACCGGGATACCTCATACAAGCCCTTACCGGGATTCGAACTAGACATGGAAATTATTGCTACTTTTCGTTCATTTTCATTCAATTAAATAATTGTTTTTTTTTTTCATAAGTTTACATCTGTGAAATTTCAGACTGTGATTTTTGTTCCACAGTGGGCTAATTTCACATTTGCTACTCTTTGCTCCTTGTAATGAAATAAGATGAATGATAGCTAATTAGCGATTAAATTTTAAATGAAACGCTCCTAAATGTGGCCCTTTTGAATTTTAATGGTATAATAAACGGGTGCAATGCAACGGATTTTCGACCTTATTGACATTTTTCAAAATTAAAGTTTTAAATGAATCAGCCAGGTTAGTGAACGTAAATAATAATCATAATATTAATGATTCTTGATTGTTATGATATCTTTATTTAATATAAAATAAAGCAATTGATGTGCCATTTAATCACAGAACAAGTGAAGTTCACTAGAAGTGTAAGAAATAAATCGGCGATTTCATAGGTAAGACCTATTATTATGCAAGTCCGGCTTTTGGTCAACCCCGCCGCGTCCAGTCACGTAGACATGCATAAAGTTTCGTACAAATTAAGGCGAATTCGCTCGCATGTGTAAGGCTATTAGGGCAAAATATGCGGCAAAATATGAATCTATCCGGCTTTTCAATTTTTGGGCCTGGTATCCCTAACCATGTGTAAACTATGATATTCTATAACTAGAATCTATTCCTTTAATCTGTACTGCGCACAGAAAGGTCTAAAAACCAAACGCGTAAGAAGAAAAACACCCCAAAATTTCTTGGAGAAGATCTCATCCCGATCTGTAACCCCACATTCTTACAAGACATGACATACGCTACGCGAGAGTTCCAAAATCTTACAACAGGCTAGGAAGTAGAACTAGCTACTAGTCATCCCGTGACCACGGCATCTGGAAAGGCGTCGAAACGTCGGGAAATCCAAAAAAAACATTAAATACACGCATTGGTGCGCTTCGAGGAATAAAAGTTATAGGTGCGGTGCGCTTCATTAGGTGCGCTTCGAGGAATACCTGTCTATTTTAAAACTAACTGATCTGACATTAAAGATAATATCCTAACCTATTTAAATGCAAATAAATCATCATCATTTAGCTGCAATAAGTTTAACAAACATAAATCTATACTAATATTATAAAGCTGAAGAGTTTGTTTGTTTGAACGCGCCAATCTCAGGAACTACTGGACCGATTTAGAAAATTCTTAGACCATTGGAAAGCTACATTTCTCCCGAGTGACATAGGCTATATTTTATCCCGATATTTACACGGGAACGGGCACCACGCGAGTAAAACCGCGAGGATCCGCTAGTTATACATAATTATTAAAATACATACAACCTTGCTCAATTTTGAAAGTACTAGTTAGTACCTTTTGTAATATTTAGTTGTGTGCACTTATCTTGCATCACAGTTGCAATAATGAAATACAGGTATCGTATCTATATCTGTTTATTATTACTAAATTAAATCGGTAACTTAGCCGAGTTACGAAAATAACATCAAAATTGCTATCATAGCAAGTATTGTGTAAATGGAGGAACATTTACGTACGTAAAGCATCCAAGAATCGTCTCCAGCACATGCTTATTTGAAAGCTAGCTAGTATTAGTTAATCCTGCACGAAAGTCGTAAAAGGTTGACCGATTTAGGTTTTATGGTTTGCTATAATTAGAGGTATCGGGCGATACATCGACAACAAGTAGTCACATCTCAATCAAAAACTAAATTATTATAAATAATTCAAAATAAATTTTGTTATTCTTGCTTGTTGCTGGTACACTACCTCTCTCTCTCTTTCTATTTTTACTATGCCTAAAAGGTTGTCTAGAAGAGATCGCTCTTAGCGATAAGGCCGCCTTTGCCTACATTTATGTCAACTCTTTCTTGTGTTTTTGTCTGTATTTTTGTGTGTGCAATAAAGTGTTTAATATATCTATCTATCTATCTAAATTATTACATATCTATTTTTGATAAACTTAGTTATCCGGATATGCTTTGCTTACGTGTGGTGGAAAAACTTGTTAATCCCATTCCCATTCTGTTTCTTCCACCACGATAATATCTTTCTATATCAAAATACAAGGTAATTCAAGACGGGTTATGAGACAATAGATATTCCATTGTTCTCTGGACACCGGTATCCTGCTTACAAATGATGAATTTAATTTACAATAATGTTTTTGTTTTGGTGTGTCTTGTTTTTTGAAGCAGGCTGGTTTTTAGGCTTTTAAATTAGTTTTCTTTTTCTTTTATGAAGTATGGCGTCTTTTATTCAGATATTAAGCCTACCTAAGCAATGGAAAACAAAGAAAACAAACTTAAAATAATATTAATAATAGTAATAATAACTATTGTGTGTGCACCAAGCTCGGCTCGACTATATCAGCTGATCGCGGTGCTACGATGAAAAATAATAATTATTAAAAAAATCGCCTTATTTTGTTCTGAACACATAACACAACCTCCCTCTTAACATTGGGCACTAAAAATGATAAAATAAGTAGTGAAAAGTTGTTTTACTGTCCACTAATCTGTGTTACGAAACCATAAAAGGTTTGATTAACCTTTTCAAAACAGGACAATAAACAAATAAATTGCGAAAGCATAAAATTAACTTATAATAGCAGACGTGCGCTATCACTTAAAGATTCTCCTTCATAAAAACCCATTGCTAAAATGATGACTAGTAGTTTTGGTTTTGCACAATCAAATGTTTACTGCAGCGCCCATGGTGAGTAGTCACCACAACACCTATCTAAGAACATTGGTGTAAACAATTTACTGCAGCGCTCCCTAGTGAGTTGTCACCGTTACACCTATCTAAGAACCTGCAAGAATAAAACCAGAACCTATCACTGAAAACCGCATCAAAATCGGACAAGTAGTTTTGGAGATAAATGGCAACATTGGTGCACAAACAATTTACTGCAGCGCTCCCTAGTGAGTTGTCACCGTTACACCTATCTAAGAACCTGCACCAATCAAACCTAAACCCATCACTGAAAACCGCATCAAAATCGGACTAAAAGTTTTGGAGATAAATGGTAACATTGGTTTGCACAAACAAACAAACAACCTCTCTCACCCCAAACGCATATACCGTCGCGGATAAAAAACCAGTTGATGAATTTTTAAGTGACAGGTGTGTCAATGATGTTGAAAACTGGCTTTGAAGGTTAGTCGCTATGGACAGCTTGATTTAAGTCATCATCTCTTTTTTTACATACTTTGGAACACAATGATCCAGGACTAATACCTTGGTTTTGACTTCTGTTCACATTAAAATAGACTTGCAACGAATATTCGGCCACTATTCGGTATTGGGCCTGTTCGGCCACTTTTTAATATTCGGCCGAATACCGAATATTAAAAATTAATAATTTATATAATTTAATATATAAAAATATATAATTTAGTAGCAATATTCTCGTCTAGTCTGACGCTATAACAAAAATAGCCAGTTCCTCAGTAGTTAAGGATTCCGGGAGAGGCGCGCTTCTCACCGTTGCGCGTTGTTCATAAAAAAGTTAGTCTGCAAAATTTAAGATTTGGTATCGTATGAAGCATACAATATCTAATGTGTCGTCTTGCTCCCAACTCTTTCGCCTGTATCGCTTGCCACCAAGATCGCGAGCCGAGAAAGAAACATGTATAAAATTATGATCTTGTGCAATCTCGTAAAAGTCGCGAAATTTCGTCCGATTTTAGTTTATTTTCCAAAATTGGTCCATAATCTAACTGATTGTATTCCCTAGTGGCAATAAAGCGCGAAAAATCACGTCCATACAAATTGTTGCACTGGCCGAATATTCGGCTATATGGCCAGCACCTCGCCGAATATTCGGCTTTTCGGCCAGGACCTCGCCGAATATTCGGCGAATGGTCGAATATAGAATATATTAGTTACAAAGGGTTTGGTTTATCTTTAGAAATTCTACAAAATTCTATTTAGTCCTAAATTAAACATAGGTTGCACTCAGCAGTGGACGACTAGTCGACTACGGGTTGATGATGATGATACTGATACATACACTTATGATTATATAAACACACCCAGAACAACTCAAACATTTCTAGTCATCAATCATACAAAATATTTGTACCCTGGGGTAAGCAAACCCTGAAACCAGATTGTTAATCATGATGACGTCACCATCATGACTAGCAGTCCGGTTTCAGAACCAGACCAGACCAAAGAAGGGTTTTGACGCAGATCGTCACTTTAGCAAAAAGTTATCGCGAAATATTGGCCACTTTCTCAAAAAGTCATTTTCGAAGACTGTCATTCACATTTCTCCCTATTTATTTCAAATAGTGAATGACATGTACAAAGAGACCATTTGCGAAAGTAACTTTTTGAGAAAGTGACCAAATTTTTCACGATGACATTTTGGGAAAGTGAGGACCTGCGTCAAATTCTAAAGTCGTAATTTTCTATTTCACTAAATAGATAAAATTACCAAGCAGGTGTAAAGTATAAAAAAATATTAACTTGTATATCTCGTCATCAAACTTACACTTCCTTTATGAATCATTATAAAAGCCCAGTGACTAAGAATGATCATACTTCCCTAAAAAAAAAATTTGACATTATTAGAGCAGTTTAATTTCTGAAAACTACGATCGACTTGGATTGACTCATTATTAGAGGAATGTTTTGGTTTTTCTGTTTCCTTTTACATAATTTGGTGAAGCAGACTATTTGTTGACAGTAGTTTATTATTATCTTTGTTACAGTTTTTATATAACATATTTAATTAGTTAAAACATTACTTTAAGTCTCCATGTTATAATTTTATAATCAACTAGCGGATCCTCGCGGTTTTACCCGCGTGGTGCCCGTTCCCGTGGGAATAACAGGATAAAATATAGCTTATGTCACTCGGGAGAAATGTAGCTTTCTAATGGTCTAGGAATTTTCTAAATCGGTCCAGTAGTTCCTGAGATTAGCACGTTCAAACAAACAAACTCTTCAGCTTTGTAATATTAGTATAGATAATATTACACAATAAATTAACATGTCCTGATTATACAAGGCAACTCTCTGACCAATATTGTATTTAAATGTGTGGTAATAATCAGACAAATTATGATAAATTTAATTATGAAGTTAATTTGATTTTGGGGTCAACTTTACAAAGGATGTTAAATAATACTACAAAAACATTAATAATCCTGACTGAGGTCAATTTCATTAAAAACTTGTGTTCTTCTAAGTACAAGATAATGGTTAATTTAATACATTGCTTTCTAATACATAATTATCATGGAACCAACCAACCAAAACAAAAAGACATATTCATACAGTTATTTATATCAGGAATTGCACAATCTCTCGTAATTTATGCCTACTATTGACATTTCAAGCTTGTCACAGATTGCAATAGGGCAAAATACTAACTAGAAATATTAGAAGGCCAGGTGACTCAATGCATACAATAAACATAGTTTTTTTATGAACTATGGGGAGACTCTTAGCCTACATCATACTTGATGCTAAGTAACGAAAAGAAGGAAGGAAGGCAGGAATACCAACCACTGTGGAACTGGCTATCTTATCTCTAACTGCCGGAACACTACAATGCTGTGTCAGAATTAGATAAGATGGTGGTAGCTAGCCAGGCGAACACACAACAACACCTACCACCAACCAAAGCAAGAATGAAAACAATGCAAGAAAATTCTTTGATCTTTGTAAACTTTATGCTTTTGGTAAACTAAAATCAGTTTTTTGAAAGAGAAATCTTTCAATTTACTTATTAGTTAATAAAAGTCTTCAAATCTGATAAATTGCATTTGAGATTTATATTTTGATGGGTTTATTTTATTACTAATTAATTGTAATTATTTTATTTTATAATTTATTCATGATTGATGGATGAAATTGGTCTAGACTTGGGTTAAAGGTAAACTAAATCCATCTGTTGAACTTTGTTAGAGAGAAAATTGGTATGAGAAATATTAATTATAGATAGTGTATGGAGTGAATTGCTGTTTGTTACATTGATAATAATGTTTATACTAATTCACTCTTAATTTGCTAAGTTTACTTGTACAAGCTATAGTCTAAACTAAATGATGAAATGATGATAGTCTAAATTTTTTTGTGACCTTATTTCTTTACACAATAAATACTTACTTACTTAATATTTAATCCTTTAGGATAAGATTAAAGATTCCAAGCAAAGAGTAAACAAGAAAGATAAAAAATTACCTTATCACTTTATTAACACAACACAAAGTTAACATTTTGTAATCTGTTACGTTCAGCTAATCATCAAGAATTCTTGATAACTGACGAATTATACGATCATGGAATAGGGCGGGGTGGTTTTATTCGTCACATCCACTATCGTTATTGGTTTAGCCCTAAGGGTCACCCACCACCCTAATTCTGCGAAAACATTGCAGTCATATTGTCCCCACGGGCTCTAACGTGGCACAATTTAATAAATTAGTTTACCCGATACATTCAAGGACGCTGGAAACAGTTCCAAACCAAATATAAACCACGCAAAATAGACAAAACCCAACGTGTGGGGTACCCCCTAGACTTTCAAAGGAAAATCGATACCTACTATAAACAACGTAAAACTAATCGAATTACAATAGGATATTACAAGCTTAACATGTTTTAGTAGCTTTTTAATACAATGTCATTCATAAAACAGAATAATTACGATCGTAATCAACTAATCGATGGAGCATGACGTGTGCACTCGCGCCTCTTCTGTTTACGTTATTAGTATGGATCGAAAAAAGGCACTGAAGAAATAAACAGATGCTCAGCGAGGCAGTAAATATTCTTGGCATAAAAATAGATCGACGCGTGCATAAACGTCTGAGTAATTATTTATTTGTTTTGCTAACGAAAGCTCTGGTGCGATGAACTCAACGGTACATACCTCATTTTGACGGCAGTATCCTTTGTCGAGATAAATCCGTATGCACTATTGCACAGCACGAAACAATTGTTCACTTATAAACTGCATATTTTCACAGACACAAACGGACATTTCTGTATTATCGACTCGCAATCACGCCTAGGACACTTTGTCGGGTAGCCATTTTTGTCAAAAATCACTTTTACATCCCGTTTCCCGATTTTGGAAGGATGAGCGAAAGGGAGGACGCTAGCACCGCACCGAGACAACGAATGAAAATAAATGGATCATTGAACCGGGCGCCAGGACCGCTCATACAAATGTGGTCCGAAGTGTGCTCAGCTCAGTTATTACTACAGGAACGTTTCAATGTGAGCCGCAACGCACGTCAGTCAATACAATACAATTCACTTCCACAATTCGGAACCAAAACTATCGTAATTTTTGCTACTATCGGCAAACCTTCTTTATTTGGTCGTGTTATAGAACAGCCAATCTATGGCGATTAAATACTACTACAGCCATCTATTGAGCTGCTGCAAAATCTCTCTCTCGTGAGTTAAAAAATAATGTTTAACTAATGTTTAATTTCCAGAATCAATAATGTAGGGATCGATAAAAATGCTTTTTATTTTAAAGATGAACTCTAACCCATCGAAATGGAGGATTTTCTTCTATTTTTTAAAATACTTTACTTATAAATTCATAGATGGCGCTGTACTGAAGAAGCAACGACAAGATGTACAATAAATTAAAATATGTACCTATTTTACATACTGTTTTTGAATTAGCACATAATTTTATAGACTTGATTGCAATACCTACTAAAATTACGGAAAAACTAAGGGAATTATAAATAACTAGCGGCCGCCCACGTGGTTCCCGTTCCCGAGGGAATATCGGCAACGGGATGAAAAGAAGCCTATGTGTTAGTCCAATATTTGAAGTTCACCAAATTTCATCCAAATCCGTTCAGTAGTTTTTGCGTGAAAGAGTAACAAACAAACAAATTGACATACTTACTTTCAAATTTATAATATTAGTAGGTCTTTTTGTGTACTTTTATTTTTATAAGTACTTAATTACAAATAAAACAATTTATATATAAAGGCATTTTTATTTATTTGAAAGTTTGGCTACATGGCTACAATAAAAGTAATGTCACTAGAAAGTGTAGTCTCAGTTTTATTCGTTGCTTCGGTTAAGATTTTGTATTTCTTTAACAGGCTAATAACATGTGCTCTCTTGCTGGCATGTCTTCTATCTCTTGTAAGAGTATCAGGGTTAATTTGGTTACTTACCTTTCTGTAAAAAAGTGGATATTTTCACGTTGACCCCATTAGATAGAAAAATATCTCGTACATTTAGTACTTTGTCACATATATGACCTTCCAACCTCCCGAACAAGCCGGGTTCCGAAAAGGCTTCAGTACCATAGACCACATCATACGCTGCGGCAGGTTATACAGAAGACCGAAGAGTATAATCTGCCACTTTGCTTGGCGTTTGTGGGTGGACTATGAGATAGCCCTTGATTCGATTGAGACCAGCACCCCGACCGCCTAACGGTATAGTTTGTGCTATCGCTATACTTTCAAACTTCAAACTCTCATAAAACCCTTCAACGATAGGGTTTTTGTCTAATTCCTACATATTGGATTCACCATTGAAATTTAGTATGAAAGTGATAGCGTCAGCGAGAGCCCTTGTAGGGGGTTTGAAATATCGATAGCTATAGCTATAGCGTTAGGCGGTCGGAGTGCTGGGCGGTGCTGCAGTCTCTCCAAAGGTGCCTATAGGTATATCGAGGTATTAAGGTAATTATACGAACATGCCACCATGTCGGTCCGATTACAGAACCAGAGCACAAATTTCATCCAACTGCAGCGAGGTGTGAGACAGGGAGACGTCATTTCTCCGAAACTGTTCACAGCTGCGTTGAAGGACATCTTTAAGCTTTTGGACTGGAAAGGACGCGGCATCAACATAAATGGCCAGTATCTGACACACCTTCGTTTTGCCGATGATATAGTCCTTATGGCTGAGACCCTGGAGGACCTGAACACAATGCTCGAAGATCTCCTCAGTGCTTCCCAAAGAGTGGGTCTTATAGGATGAACATGTATAAGACGAAAATCATGTCGAATTCCCATGTCATACTCACTACAGTTCACGTTGGGAACACTACACTCGAAGTTGTTGACCATTACGTTTACCTTGGACAGACAATCCAGTTAGGTAAGTCCAACTTTGAGAAAGAGATCTCTCGTCGAATCCAACTCGGATGGGCAGCATTCGGAAAACTCCGTAAAATCTTAGCGTCCAACTTACCTCAGTGTCTCAAGACGAAAGTCTACGACCAGTGTGTGTTGCCAGTGATGACTTACGGCTGCGAAACGTGGTCGCTAACTATGGGTCTGATAAAGCGGCTCAAGGTAACTCAGCGTGCAATGGAAAGAGCTATGCTCGGCGTTTCCCTGCGTGATCGAACCAGAAATGAGGAGATCCGCAGGAGAACTAAAGTTACTGACGTCGCTCGGCTGAAGTGGCAGTGGGCGGGACACATAGCGAGAAGAACCGATCGATGGCCGGTTGGGGCGGAAAGTTTCTGGAATAGCGACCGCGTACCGGACGACGCTCCGTGGGTAGGCCCCCCACAAGGTGGACTGACGATCTGGTGAAGGTCGCGGGAAGCCGCTGGATGCGGGCAGCACAGGACCGATAGTCGTGGAGATCGTTGGGGGAGGCCTATACCCAGCAGTGGGTGTCATGTGGCTGAGACGACGACGACACCTATGATTCCATTTTGTTTTTCAATAATCTGCCTGTCAGATGCAGAGCCACCATAACAAGGTGAAATGTACCGAGACCGCTCGGTGTAATACCTACCAGTAGTTTTACAGTATTTCTGTTTCTGTATCTTGAAAATGTTATTTGCTGAGATGTCTGCAGGCGAGGTTTTTTGATAGGACATTCCGATAAACTAAAATCTAAAAGTGCTTTCCAATCACTCCACAAATCAGTTTCGCCATTTTAAGGCCATAAATCTTATCCATCGTGGTTTACAGCTGCCGTGGTCACGGCACGGGATCATCCCGTCGTTCCGTGACCACTGCAGCTGTAAAATACGGACAATTACAACTTAGTTCGTGAAAATATAGCGCGTTTGATATCCGTAAAAGTTGTTTTATTTCAATGAACAGTGCGCGCCAAAACATAAGATGTACGTAAATAATGTCCAGAATGGGTTGAATGATTGCACCCAGGAACAAAAAATTTCCCCTTCCATTTTTTGAAATTACTTCACAATTCTTCTTCTTTTTGAATGGCTTGCTGTTCTAAAGTCTAAACCTAAATTATTTTAATTGTTGTAATAAATTAATTTTGACTAAACATAAGCAGGGCTTGTTTATCCGGTTTATTTTCAAACCGGTACAGCAGCGAGTACATAGAAACCGTTTCATTAAGGTTTGACTCTACCGAAACCTTAAAAAACGGTTTCATGAAAGAGCAATATTAAAAGGGTTTTGAATCATTTAAGCGGTTTATAGAGGTATTTTCTGCTCTTTATAAATACCTAAGCACAATGGGACAACGCGAGCGCGTGAGTGGCAAACTTTATTACTTACCTACACCACACAGCACCGCAACCACAAAAAGTATCGATGCGAACGCATTCTGAAATCAGACTAAGTGCTTGGCCAGACTGAACACGCGGGTGCGGGGTGGGCGCGGCGCGGTCGCGGCGCGATGTCTCATACGAAATTACATATGAAATTTTACTCGCCTCGCCCACTGTGGACACTCGATTTCATATGTTTGAGTACATCGCGCCGCGCTCGCGTGTTCATCTGGCGAAGCACTTATTTATGCTATTGAAATTCACCTTTCACTTCATCTCTGATACCGATGCCAAAAAAAAAGTATTAGTCAGACATACATAAGTATACAAACATATGACCTTGCATACTTAATTCTTTGGAAATGTCTGCTTGACGCAATACAAGGGTGACCAACCCTACTTCTAGGTTTAACAGGTAAATTTTCTCACAAAACGTTTCGACGCTTCGATTACGAGGCACGTATGTACCTATAGTTTGTTTGTTGTTTGTTGCAAAAGTAAGTACTCAGTACCTTAGCAATCTCTGAATCATGAAATAACTATTCTAAAATTATAGGCGTTTTCATGAAACACGCACAGGGGTTTATTAAATAAACCCCCAGGTCCTTATGCCAGCCATTTATATACTATTTATCAACATTCGTATCAGGGATTAGCAAAAAGAATAGAACCTCTACAACGCTCCGTTTCTGAGATCTGCGTGGGCGCGCGATTCTAATCGTTTCAACTGCGCGGTCATGGCTTTTAAGATCTACAGGTCGTGAACTACAAACTTTAGGGCTTTACTCTAACTTTCTATAAATTCTTCGAAATCGTATGTCTGATTAGCAAAAAATTGGGACCTCTGAGAAGCTCCGTTTCTGAGATCCCTATGTTCGGTTGGCTGTTACCGTTTCAACTGCGCGGCCATGACTTTAAAGAACTATAGGTCGTAAAGTACATACTCTAAGGCACTATTAAGACTTTCTACTACAATTTCTGCGAAATCATATCAGTGATTTACAAAAAGAATGAGATCTCTATGTAGCTCCCGTATCTAAGATCTGCGTGCCCGAGCGGTTCTCCACGTTTCGACTGCGCGGCCACGGTTAAGCCCTTACAACTTTATTAGTTTTCTACAAATTCCTTCGTAATGCTGACGTAGTCTTTTTTTTCTGGGACACTGTGGCCGAGCAGTCGAAACGGACACTATTTATAAAATGGCGGTCCTAAAAACTCTATGGCTTTGTGACAGTCAATAATGACATTTGAGTCTGACAGTTAATAATTTGACGTTTGATGAGCATTTGACATTGACAATGTGTTGACAATTCTCAGCGTTTCACAGGAAAAAGTCACCCTGTTTTTCTTTTGATAAACAGTTCTTTTTTCGAAAACACCAAAATAATGGTGGGCGCAATGCCTGTTAATTTAATACCAAAATTTTGTAACGGTACCATGGACAGCCACAATGGTAGGGAGGATTCTGAGTTTCAAGTTCATATCGGTAGTCGTGTGAAGTGTAACGAAGATTTTGGTACGGTAAAGTACATCGGTGAAGTGCAGGGGTACAAAGGAGTGTGGTACGGAGTAGAATGGGATGATCCTGCTAGGGGGAAACATGATGGTTCCGTGGAAGGCATACAGTATTTCAAGACGTCAAAACCTGGAGCTGGATCCTTCATTCGCCCAAACAAGATTGCCCCTTTCAAGACCTGTGCTGATGCTATTCGGAAGTATTACGGAGATCGAGAGGTAATAAGCCCCTAACATGGAATAAAATATTCTTCTGGCTATATATGATTTAAATATGATTCAGCAATCAATAGTACAAATTAGGTCATACACCTACATAATGTTTTTACTTGTTTGTGTGGGTGGTGCTTTTGCTTTCATAAATCATTGACATAATCTATAGTTTATTTACATCTAATTTTATAGTGACACTGCTTCATTTAGCTGTTTGGCAGGTCTGGCCAATAGTAAAATTGCTTTTGGTAAGAAATGTAAACAATTTGTTGTGTAGCAATTATTGTAATGAGTCATACATTATTACCAAACAACCACATTCCTGTAAACATTGTGAGGTTCGTGACATTTATACACTAAAGATGAATTATACACATACATTTATATACAAAAGAATATTTTTTTAAAATATGATGTTTATTTTTTATAATATTGGATGATGCTATTTGTATCATTCCATTGAAGATTTATTTAAACAACAGAAGCCTTTATAACCATTTCTGGTTATACTCGTAAGACATTGAAAGGTTGCATACAAATATCCATTCATAAGGAAGGCCAGTGCCCATTAAAAATGGCTGATGATGTATTGTGACAGTATAAAAAGTTTATGTGTATTGATTTGTATGGCTACTAGTTCTCTGCTGTTCCTTGATCAAATGCCAGAGTTCGAAATTATCAAGATAATTACTCTTCTTGAGAATTATTCAATAACTATCAGATAATTATCACAGGTGTAAGAAATTAATTTGTCATAATTGTTTCTTGACAAATGCTTTATAATTTAGACAACAATATAATAACAGTAAGAAAAAAGTATATAGGAAAGAAGTATAAAAAACACTCAACATAGCAACAAAATAATAGAAAAAAATAATTTTTTTTTTTATTTTTTTTTTTATTTATTTATTTCCACACTTACATCTATTATTACAGGATTACCCCAATACAATAGAGTAACTAATAATTAAATCAATAAAATAATAACAATTACATAATTATGTTTGCCAATCTAAATTATAAATCTATATTATTCAATTTATTAAAAAATAATAAAAATAATTAATCATTCCTCAACAAAATATTATAATATAACAAATAATTCAATAACTAATTTAACAAATAATAACAATATAATATAATTAATAAATAATTTTTAAAAAATACAATTTAATTATTCAATTTATAACAATATATATAAGGGTAACTAAGTACATGCATAATAAATAATGTGTGGGGTCAATAAAAACGCCATTTCAGCATGTTTTGCCTCTGTGTCATTCACAGATGGGCTGAATGAACACAGGGGTGCTGCTTTTCTGAGAGGGTTCATGGGTAGGGAATGATGCCTTTAAAAGAATTAATAAGGTAGAAACAGAGGACAAAAATATTTAAAATACACAATACTACTTACATTGATTCAAGTACTTATTTACATTTTATACTACTACTAAACACTACAATACATATATAAGAAAACGAAATCAATACATATTTTCAATTAAAGGGTGAATGCTGTCAACCTTTGCCGAGTGTGACGATACTTATGTTTGTTTCGCAGGATGAGACGGTCGCCGCTCATCGCAGGACGGTCATCAATGAGTGGAAGAGGGAGATGGGAGCACCCTTCATTGAAATGGTTGGATTCGAGAAGATACATCAGAAACAGTAAGTGCTTTTCAATGTAGAGCAGTGTTTCTTAACCTGTGGTCTGCGTACCCCAACCCTGGACGTCCACGACGGCGCCGCGGTGTCGTGTTATCTATGGATGGACATTTAATTCATAAATGATGCGAGCAGCACCCCGACCACCTAACGGTATAGCTTGTTCTATCGCATCTACAAGGGCTCTCACTGACTCTATCACTTGCATACTAAAAATGTAATAGTGCATCCAATAGATGAATAGAAATATGTAGGAATTAGACAAAAACCCTATCGTTGTAGGGTTTTATGAGAGTTTGAAGTTTGATAGCTATAGCAATAGCAGTCGGTCTTGTTAGCATGTTATTGTCTCTAGCAGGTGGGATCCAGGCCAAAACTAACTGAATGAATTGAGTTAAACAAGTTTTTGCAGTACTAAAATATTTTTTCCATGAGACAAGTTTTTTCTTGTTTAAAATAATTAGGATTACCAAAAAATGTACTTTTATTTTAGTATTATCTTTGTGATGGAAAGCTGTATGAAATAAAACAGGTCGAAGAAAACAGCCCTTGACGAGTTTCTTTCCGGTCCTCGCGTTACAAGGTCTCCTCGCCGTAGGGTTTGTGAACCGATGGCGTAGCTTCTTTGACGTTCATAAGTGCTAGTAACAGCCTTGACTGAATAAATGATATTGAAATATAACAACTTTTACGGATATCAAACGAGCTATATTTCCACGAACTAAGTTGTAATTGTCCGTATTTTTTGGTTTTTAGGGGGTTTTTTATTTTCCCGACGTTTCGGCACCTTTACAGCTGCCGTGGTCACGAGATGACTATCCCGTAAACCTAAAAATACGGACAATTACAACTTAGTTCGTGGAAATATAGCGCGTTTGATATCCGTAAAAGTTGTTTTATTTCAATGAACAGTGCGCGCCAAAACATAAGATGTACGTAAATGATATTGACTTTGAGTTTATCTTAAAACTGTTTTAGTACAACTTTTCTCCAGTGCAAAATAACGGCACTTGTTAAGTAACGTAACTAAGAATTTTCTGTCCCTATCTTTCACTAGGGATAGGTTATTGTATCCGTCAATCAGTGATATCACATTTTATTTATTTATTTTCTCCTTATGTATTTATAAGGAAGGCCAGTGTCCCAGCAGTGGGGACATTAAAAATGGCTGATGACAATGACAAATTTATTTTTAATTTTTATTAATAACAGGCTAGCAGTTATTACAACTGACAGTGCCTGTACCTGCTATCTCGTTTTGTTCATTATTTAAATTCTGAATATATGTCTAGTCGAATTTTGATTGATTGACGTTAGAGGCGAGGACTACATCATCCAGAAACTTATAATCACTGATAAAAAAATTGCAAGGGTTGTTATTTGCAATTGAAGTACTGAGCTTGAAGCTGTAGCCCTAAAGGTAACGGTTCTCATTACGCTTTTTTATTACTTTTATTCCAGAAAATTCGACCGTCTCCTAGAAGTTTGCGTCCACGACCAGAATGTCTCGACAGCAGGCGACGTGTCCGCGCTCTGCCCGCGCGCGCGCAGTGTCGATGTTTCTAGGAATCTGTTCTCCAACTGGCGTGAAGTGATACAGCTGGCGGCCCAGTTGCCCGACATGAGGGAGCTGGATGTCAGGTAAAGTGGATTTCCCATGCTAGACCGGGAGTTAAGAAATACATTAAATGTAAAATACCAAATATGACCATGATTTTCATACAATCGAGGTAAATAATATTGTGGCCAGCCAGAGCCTCTAAGTCATTAGGGTTTGTTATGCAAAAGAGTTCACTCGCATCAAAACTCTAAAAAAAAAAAATCTGTTCATTCGTTCGCAGTATACTCGAGTACGCCAGTCAAATTTGGAATCCCCGCTACGACATATATATTTCACGTATTGAAAACGTCAAAAAAAAGTTTATTCGATTTCTGTGCTTCCGTACCAAAGATTATTATAATTCCTCAATCTACCACGAACTCTGCCGGAAGCACCATCTCTTGCCACTCTCGTTGAGACGCCACATAAATGACTTGACGTTTCTGCTTAACATTACATCCGGTTCGATTGACTGCTCTGAACTCCTCGGTATTTTGTGTACAAGAGTGCCCTCTAAATCTTAAAGAAATAACTCAATTTGGCTCCTTCCTCAAGCTCTCACGAATTACAGGCAAAATAAATATATTTGGCGTGCTAGCGATAACTTTAACCACTTAAGTAGCTTACACAACTTTGATTTATTCAACACTAGTGTCACTTAAGCGAGGAATGCGTTGAGCAGACGGTTTTTTGACCCATAGTTTTAAGTTATATAGTTCTAAATAGATTATACAGATCGTTGTTGGTAATACTTGTAGTTCGATGTACAGCTTGTGGGAATATGTTAACTTTAATTATTTTTTTTATATTCTTCATTCATACATTTATGTTCTTGTTAATAGAGGTTTCAGTATTTTAAATAGCTGTTATTAGCGAGGACCTGTTATTGGCTATCTGTTTCCTACTGTACTAAATATTGTAATTATAACACGCCGTTGGTCTTCCATAAATAAAATAAATAAATAAATTTAGAGCTTTGGTTAGAGAAGCAATCCATGGCAAAGGCCATGGATTGACCGAGGTGTGATCTGATAATGGCCATCCAGGGAGTGAATGGAGCAGATCCAGATTGCTATACATACCCAACCATCTGATCAACATTCTAAAACCACGACCCTAATTGTCTAATTACAAAATCTATCACAATCCCTTTCAAAGGTCTTGTGATTGTGATTTTTGGAATTGTGTAACTTATAGTCGCAATCCCTTTCGGAACGCATGATGTTTTAAGTGACACTTCATTTGACACTTCTCCATACATTTGAAAGATATTTTCGTCTGTCTCTTTGCTAAAACAGTTATATTTCGTTCATTAAATACCTGTCAAAACGCGTCCCGATCACAATTCCTATCAAATGTCAAATAGCGACGGCCTGAAGTATGTAAATATGTTTCAAATGACGAATTGAAAGGGATTGCGATAGATTTTAAAATTAGACAATTAGCCTCCTGAATGTCTCGACAGAGGACGACGTGTCCACGCTCTGCCCGTGCGCGTGCTGCATTGATGTTTCTAGGAATCTGTTCTTCAGCGCGAGGTGATGTCTCAACTGCCCGACATGAGGGATCTGGATGTCAGGACAAGTGGATTATGGAAATAAATAAAATGTAATGAGCTTTGCAGTGCGGATGGTGCAGAGACAGCCCCGTCTGTTGTTCCTCAAACTAGGCTATATTGCAAATACATAGGTTAGGAACTTTAAAGAAGCTAAGCGGCGGGAGGTATTACGATTGTGACTCCGAAAATGGTGTCTCCTGGTGGGTGGATTCCTCCATTGTGGCTTCGGGGGTGGACTTGTCAAGAACTCTGAAACACATAAATATTAATGTTAAACCGACACCCTAAACACAAAATTTGAAGAATCTAACTTTGAAACTGAAGGGCTATCATCTAAACTTACATATTTTTTTTTAAATTTAACCCCTAAGGGGGTTTAATTGTGAAAAATTCCTTCCTATTGCTCATCTACACCATAAAAGGTATCTACCCTCCAAAAATGGTGTCTCTACTTTCAGCCGTTTGGCCTCTACTCTCATTTCAACAATCAATCAATTTCGAATTTTATATCTAGTCTCCATGCGCCTTTTAGGTGGACTTCCAATTGGTGGCTGATAAGGCTTAGCCTTAAAACGCTTACATTTCACACAGTTATTGACTACCTTTCTGCATAACCTACGCAAACCAACAATCCAAAAATGTTCACGTAGATTACACATTAGTGTCTGAACACCAGCGTGATGCAGAACGAGGTGTCGTTGAAGCACTAAGCGTTGCACTATCGGTTCACTGGCGGGCAGGACAATAGGATACTTAAAATCTCTTCCCTCGCTGCTTAAGCCTAGCTTAGTTTCGATTCGTACGATACCATCATTATCAAAAAAGTTTGTACGTTGTTACTTTATACAGGATGGAAATTTAAGACGGGACAGTAAGGGAAAGTACCTTAATTGTTGTTGCTACATGAAAACGTTCTTAGGAAACCATCCTTAATTTTTTGAGAAATATTGAACTGCATTCACGGATTTTGATAAAATGTACAGTTAGCAGATAAAATTTAATGGTCAGGTTAAATAAATAATTTATTATTCTAATGAAATACCTGTTAATGTTCTATTATTCATTCTCTCCCTAAAACTCTACTGGTCAACCGAGAAGTTCCCTGACTGTACGCGATAGACAGCCAACCTATCACTATTGTTTTAGTTGGCTGAACGGGAGTGGCAGAATGGGTATGGGCCCAGCCACTGTTGTGGAGGATCCCCTTCTTGCCATCTCATCGGCGGCATCGTTCCCGTGTGATCCACTATGCCCTTTAATCCATTGTAGGATTATATATTAAAACAACGGGACTAAAACGCGACATTTATTATGTAGTACAACTATTACTTATAGCTTGACGTTTCGGCTATGTTGCAATAGCCGTGGTCACAAGCAGCTGGCTGTGCGCGGCGTCTGTTCGGGCGGGCTTGGAGATCTTCGGCCACCTTCATAATATGGTCACTATTTTTATAATCATTGGATGGAGTTACATGATCCTCTCCACCGATCGTCATTATCATACTAGGATTGTACGAGAAGCGATTGAAATCAAGAAGTACAAAAATTTTAATCGGGAGGACGGATTTAAATTGTCATCAGCGTGGAATCCAGTGATTAACAAGTGTAAGCCGCGAGTTTTACCGTTTCAAACAAACCCCGATACTGTATGTGTTGTGTGCCGTCAGGGCTAAAGACAATAAAAATAAAAATAGTGACAATATTATGAGGGTGGCCGAAGATGTCCAAGCCCGCCCGAACAGACGACGCCGCGCACCGCCAGTCTGCTTGTGACCACGGCTATTGCAACATAGCCGAAACGTCAAGCTGTAAGTACATAGTTGTACTATATAATAAATGTCGCGTTTTAGTCCCGTTGTTTTAATATATAATTATAATGGAACGCGAAAGTTCAAAGTCTTACATTGCAAGATTACTCTGTTGTTGGATGCTAAGCGATCCAAAACTCGGTGGCATTCGTAGACAGTACTGGAGTTGATCGTGTTGGCCTCCAGTGCTGTTAGGACGGCCATACTGCCAGTATGCGGATGTTCAGTTCCTTCATACCTCTAGACAGGGCCGTGGTAGCTGCGTTTACTATTGCAACACATTCGCATTGAAATATCGAACTGTGTTGGCCTAGTGCTAGTGATGTTTCGATATTTAGGTCTTGTGAGAATACTCCGGCTCCAGTGCCAATCCCCAACTTGGAACCGTCCGTATAAATTCCGGCTTCATGTATGCCAGAGTAGTCTTGGTCACTTTCAAATAACTGTATTTGGTAATTCTTTTCGAAAATGTATTGTTTAGGGATCCTGTCGCATGGGGCAGCGATTAGTGACTCATGTTTCACTAGATTATTCCACATTGTGGAGTGAGGACACTCTTGGTTGTACCACAGACCAGCTTTCGACGCTTATCTTGCGATGTCTGTCACGCTCATATCAGTTCGGTGTGAGCGAGACAGACAATACGCTCGCGCTAGAAAAGTGTCGAGAGAGCTTTTGAGGTGCTCATGCTGGAAAAAAATTTAGACCCAACATTCCACCCATTCTTTATTGCCAGCACTGTATTTGTATTTACTATTAACAATGCTTTTCTCTTTTTTTCACAGCAAGAACAAAATGGCCATAGACATGCCCGAAGAAACCCTGACTCAACTCTCGATCAATTTTGCCAACCTTGAAAAACTGAACATCTCGGTCTGCGACTACGAGTGGTCAGACCTCCTTGCTCTATCTCATCTCTGGCCGAACATTAACGAAATAATCGCAGCCTACAACAGAATTAAAACTATAACCCCACCACCAGCAAATACTTTGAGGACTTTAACCGTACTAAGACTTGATGGGAATCCGTTGGACTCGTGGTACGAAGTAATGAACTTGGGTCGGTTAAAAAATCTGCAGATACTCAGTTTGAACGATTGTTTTATTGAAGAGATCAGATTTAATGATGACCCAGATTGTAAAATGGACTTTTTTGAAAATTTAGAGGTTTTATTTTTGAACAGGAACAGGATTAATGATGTGAGTTTATTTACTTATTTTATTTATTATTCTGTGTATGTTATGTAGCTGTGACAAAATCAAGTAGTTTTGCAGCAGTACTGACATTAAAATATGGCCCATGATTATATCTAATGATTTGTATATTTTTTTCTAGTGGCGCTCTATCAGTGAACTGGATAAATTAAAGAATCTCAAGAAATTATACTTCCTCAAGAATCCCATTCAGAGCACGGAAGACTACGATACTGGCTCACAACTTGTCATAGCGAAAATCGGTACACTCCAGGTAAATTACATAATTTACTTTTACTTTGTTTTCTAGGGGTTTCGAGCAGCTAAATACGTGTTTCCTTTTTATTTTAAACTAGCGGCCGCCAGCGGTTTCACCCGCGTGATTTCCGTATAGGGATAAAAAGCCTATGTTTTAATCCAGGCTGTCTTCTGTGTGCCAAATTTCATCTAAATCGGTTCAGTAGTTTTTGCGTGAAAGAGTAACAAAAAGCCAAAAATTCTTAAACAAACAAACTTTCGCATTTATAATATTAGTAGGATAATGGCAAAGAAATAAATATCAGATTTATTGCCATAATATCAAACTTAGACAACAGAAAAGTAAACATATTGATAAAACATGTAAAAAAAACAGAAACTTGAGATCTAAAGATATGATGATGCCTATTTATTTTTACTAGGAACTAAACGGATCCACAATAACTCGTGAGTTGCGTCGCGGTGCTGAATACGACTATCTGAAGCGGTATGGAGCCGAATGGAAACTTGCCCAGGCCGACCCGGCACGCGCCGCCGCCGCTAGGAGAGAGCACTGTCGCTTCGATCAGCTGATCAACAGTGAGTGCAATGACCTCTACACTTGACACTATATCATACAATGTCACATACATAGGAAACTTGCCCAGACTCACCCGGAACGCGCAGAAGGAAGCATTGTCGCTGTGATCAGCTGATCAACAGTGAGTGCAATGACCTCTACACTTGACACTATATCACACAATGTCACATACATAGGAAACTTGTCCAGACTCACCCGGAACGCGCAGAAGGGAACACTGCCGCTTCGATCAGCTGGTTAACAACGAGTGGAATGACTTCTATGACCTTTACAATAAGATTGTTAGACCTTAGATAGAAACAACAAGTTAGGCGCGCGGTTGCAAGAAAGACGGGTGTGCGGAATATCATATGCTAGCGGCTGCTTGCGGTTTGCAACTGCTGGACATTGGCCTCTCACGCCTATTGTGGCGTTAGGCATAGGAGGCTATTAGCCTACTGCTACCACGCTGGCCAGACGGGTTGGTAGAGGGTTTGTTTTAAGTTGTCCTTCTCTCGCACAGGTGTTCAATGCCTCGAGCCTTTTAGTCGACTCTTACGACATCCCAGGCATGTAAGGGAGTGGTGACACTTGTATTCTTAGGCCGTCACCACACGGTTCCCGTGGGAATATCGGGATAAAAAGTAGCCTATGTGTTAGTCCACTACTTGAAATCCCTAAATACCAAATTTCATCCGAACCCGTTCCGTAGTTTTTTGTGTGAAAGAGGAACAAACACACAAACTGACATACTTTCGCATTTATAATATTAGTAGGATTTTTAGACCTTTGATAGAAACATCAAGTTAGGCGCGCGGTTCCAGGAAAGAGGGGTGTGCGCAATATCATAAATATCAGACGACATCATAAGACAAGATAAGTAAGCTGACGGAAGGGAAAGCTAGTCACGCTAGTTCACGCGCTTCCGTCACCAGGAAAGAGCACTATAGTTGCGATCAGCTAGTGCAATGATCGCTACACTTGACACTATATCATACAATGACACATACATGGTAGTTCTGACCTCAACTTGCCCAGGCTGACTCGGAATGCGCCGCACCCGCTAGGAGAGAGCACTGTCGCTTCGATCAGCTGGTCAACTGTGAGTTCAATGACCTCTAGAAACATTTAATCACGCGTTTCTCCCTATTTAGATAGTCAAGAACACTTCTTCCCACTTCTTTCCTTTTTTTACATATCTCGTCTTCTTCCCTTTTACATATTTTGGCAACTTCCTCTAGTTTCTTTACATTATTATGCCTTATATGCGATGCAGTGCCTGCCTGATTACGATTTTACTATAGTCATCTTCAAAGGGCTAGCTTTTTATTAGCCATCTAGCTAGTGCAACGTTGAGTAATGTTGGTTCGTCGTTGAGGCGTTTAATTACCGGCTAGCCGTCCAATAAAATGACTGATATAACCAAATGGCTGCGACATTACCACAGGCAGTTAAAAAGCACTCGTCTTCTTTTACAGAATACGGTCTCCCCGACGACAGCCTCCTCGAAAAACAGACCAAGAAGACCACCCTCACATCACAACTCCTCGAAATCATACTACGGGACGAAAACGGAAAATCTTTCAAGAAAAAATTTCCATCCACCATGGCGGTACAAAAACTGGTCACACTCGCTCAAAGACTGTTCTCAAAGGCTGGTAACACTGGATCTCCGGAACTTTACCTTTTAGATGAGCAAATGAAAGGCGCAGAGATATGCCTCGACAATGTCATGAAAGATTTGGCGTATTTCTCAGTTAAGTCCGGTGAAACTATAGTCGTGCGATTCAGATAATTAAAATATGTTTCAATTATTGAAAATTCTATTAAGCGGCTTACTGTCATTATTTGTGGTTGTTAGAAAAGGTGCCGTTATCATTGTAGCTGAAATATTGCAAATTGACAATATTAAAAACACCTTTATTTTAACGCGTTTGTCTGTACTAAACAGAAATACTTTATTACGACATTAAAGATATAATATGTAGGCACAAACCGGCGGCAGCAGAAATTGCGCGATAATTGCTTTACGTCACGTATCAACAGTGCGGCCTCTACCGAACAAACGATGAACTACAATGTCCATTCATTTAGTTCCTGTTATTGCTACCAAATTGTTTTTGGCGCTAGCGTCATAGCAACACGCGTCTCACTCTCGCACCTAGGTAGGAGCGCGAGAGAGTGAGACGCCGCTATAGGAGCCATCAGCGAGCGATTATCCAGCAATCACTTACGTTGACGTTCAGCAGGGATCGTGCGATATCTGCACCATAATTGCAAATTTTTAGGTAATACCCCGCGCGATTGTCGAGCCACTTGCCAATGTTTGTATTTTGGCCGTGTTTTGTTTTGATGATAATTTTTAGTCACATATGAATAACGAAAACGGCGGCATTCGTGTAAATACAACCAGATGATAAGCTAGTGGCTCAACAATCTCGGTTTGTGACTGTATAGATACATGTATTATTGTACAGTTGGCTGCATATTCGGAAAATTACTGTATAGTAACTTGCCTATATCACGAAAACAATTACAAACAATCGATAGGTCGAGAGATTTTGAAAACATCTTTGAAAATATTTATTAATCTCGTCTTAGAAATAAAACTTCATACATTCGCGTTTGTTAAACTTCTGTCTTTGACAGTACCTATAGAATTTAACATATAACTAAATCTCTGGTTATAATTCTAAGCACCCGAGCTTTGTAAATAAAATTTACATCATAATTGTACCTGTATTTATTGCGAATATTATTTTCACAAATCACAAATTAAAGTCCACTATGTATTTTTATTTATTGGTTTTATTTTACGCCCGTAGTAGATAAATTTAACTTCTTTTTTGGTTAATTAAGTAGTCCACAGTTTTATTATTTAATAAATAGAGTATTATGCTACAAATAAAAATACAATAAATAGTATAATATTTTTATTACGAATCTTACATGCATAAGTACACAAAATACAAAACTAATTGACTACTCTTTATAATTTTAACTCTAATATAACAATTTGGTTTAATCTACGTAAATTAAGGAACGCCAGTGAACATTATTCACTCTACTGGTATATAATTACAAGACTACTAGGCAGATTTGCCATTTTTAAAAAATAATCAACTAAAAACATTGCCATTTTTATCGAGTTAATTATTGTCCTTTATAACGTTAAAATCGCACGAAAATTTTAAAATTTCAAGTTCACCTGGTTGATTAAAGAAATCAAAAAGAAAATGTAGGTGGTTACATTTTTATATAGGGTTGACGAGAACGCTGTGACCACATTGGAACTTAAAACTATGGCTATAAGGATTAAATGACAGTGGCCACAGCCAGAAATAACGATGGTTGTTAGACATACGTTTTACTATGGGTATATAAAGAAAAATAAAACTATTTGCAGTGCAAATATCTAAATTTAAAATATGGGGCCAATCGCATTAATTATAATACTAAAAGTAAGATTTGTATATTTTTTTATACATACATATGGTGTATATATTTTACTCTCTAAAAGTTTCGTTTTGGACTAGTATTTTTATTGCCTATACAGGGTGGAAAAAATCTATGGGCCTTGGAGGGGAGGAACTACCTCAAATCTTGTAGTTAGCTCATTTTACTGACAGGAAACATTCCTTTATTTTAAAAAATAAGTAATCCTGCATTCAAAGATTTTTGATAAATAACTTGCCTGCCCCGGGATTCGAACCGGCTTAAATTAGAAAAAAAATAACACCATGTACTTTTATGGTACCAATCGAGTCTTATTTATGAAGATCAATTTAGTTTAAGTACAAAATGTCTAAAATTAAAGACAGAGCCTAGACAGATAAAAAATCACTAATTTTTCTACCTTGCCCACCCCTTTAGTATGGTACTTACAATTTTTTTTTTCTTCTGTTTATTGAGGGGGTTTATTCGACCCCTATAAGGAAATTACAATTATTTTCTTGTACATTAAATTTAACAAGAGTTACAATATGCGGTTTCTTTGACCCGCCTACGCCTGCACAACAGAGTATATTCTAGCCTGCTCCGACAGCTTAAGTTTAGCTCTACAATCTTTCCTGGTAGCTTCGTTCCGGGCACATTCTGCAATAATATGATAAACGTCCTCCACTACATAAAACGTCCACACTAAATAAAATAAAAAAGAGTTCACTTATTCAACTTTTTAATTGACTCTAAATGAGAATAATTTTTTCCTACTCATATTCACCATTTACTCGATACTCGAGGAGTACTCGTAGTTGGGTACAAAACTGAAAGGTGGGCAAGGTATCTAGAACTATTAGTGATATTTTATCTTTCTTGGCCTTGCCTTTGATTTTAGATACTAAGTTACTGAAACTAAATTGATCTGTGTGAATAAGACTATCAATTGGTACCATAATAGTACATGGTGTTAATTTTTCTAATTTACTTCTTTCTAAATTAATGGCTCGCGATAAAATTCGCGAATTTTGCCAATGTCAAGTAAATATATTTTCTTTTAAATTGTACGGTAGATTAAATAAAAAATGGAGCCAGACAACACGTGTTATTACGAAAAGAACTCGGGTGAAACTCCATTTCCTGGGGCAGACAAATGATTTATCCAAAATCTTCCTTATTTTTGAAAATAAAGGAATGTTTCCTTTCAGTAAAATGACCTAACTAAAGGATTTAAGGTAACCCTCCAGTGCCCATAGATTTTTTCCACCCTGTATATGTTATTTGTGATCGCCCATATTTTTATATATGGCAACCCTAAATATAACGTTATAAATATTACTTACTTAAGTAATCCGGAATATACTATACCCTGTTACAATTATTCAACAGTTATATATAACATTTAAAATATAAATATACTTAAGTAATTTAAACAAATATTATTTGTACAGTTCGTACATAATATAATAATATTCTCTACGAATTAACAATCAAAAACTCTTCAACTCGTTAATATTTCTGTATCTGAAACAATACAATTGCTTTATTATTTATAATTCCTCTATAAATGTATTTTATCCAATTTAGCAGACTCAGTATAGACTCGCCTATAAATTGTTACTAGAAAATAAAATAACAACTAGTCTCCAAAATGCGAAGAATACTATGCCATTCAAATAAGAATAGGATGGGACACTAACTTCACTTTAGTACGGAATGCAAAAAAGAAATCGGGGAAGAATAAAATAAAAAATTGTCAAAGTATTAATTGAATGTAAATCGAATTTCATTACTAAACTAGTGACATAAAATTAATGTCGCGACACTCATTTTCATCAACAACGTGTAAACATCAAGTTTCACAATGCATGCATTAATTTCACGACACTAAAAAGTTTCGTGAAATTACTTCCATTGAAAGAACATCATGCATGACAGACAATAGTTACACAACTGACATCAGTATTTACCTAGTGCACTACCGGTAGTGTCAAGGGAAAGAAAAACAACCCTTGACACTACTGGTAGTGACACGGGCGACAAATGGTTTCTTAATGTATTCGACTTAGCGAAATCCTATCAGTAAAAAAGTGTTACATCGATTATTTAATACTTTTTGTGCAAACGGTACTTTTGCGTCTGAAGTTAGCCAATGGCCCATCGCATTTTATCTGAATCTGAATCGCATAGTAGGTTAGTTTGATTCAGTAGGTAGAGGGACCACTCGCTTTATGTGAAATTAAAAGGAATGTTGCTTTTCACATCTAGTGTTCGTAATTTCTAAAAGCAGGGAGTAGAGGGGGGAAAAGGGAGGGGGTAGTTTGCTGTAGCGATATATGAAGTCGGATTTTTTATTCAGTAGAATAATTTGACAGATGTCAATGTCAATTTGTAAAAACAATGGTGCCCTAAAACGTAACTTTAATGTTAATACTGAATTTGTGTACGTGAATGGAATCAATACTTACTGAACTGAGCCAATCATTACGGAAGTCAATTTAAAGCAAGATTATTTTTACAAATTGACATTGGCACCAGCCAAATTAATCCACTGCATGAAAAATTTCGACTATAATATCTATGGAGTACAGACCGTTCACCGTAAGATGTCTCCTGCCTTTTACAATCTTCTTAGTCTTATAACTGTATATTATTAAAAATATGCAAGTAAAACATATTAATCACAAATATTTCAAAAAATTTACAAAGGTCTTGGGTTCGAGTCCCATCTGAGAATTCACTTGTGACCGAGATGACTTTTTCCAATATTTTGCTATTTAAAATTTATCCTATAAGTATAAAAATAGCATTGAAAAATGCAAAAATTCAAAAATCATAAATCACTAACATGTACCTAATAAATAAATACATCTGTGGTAGGTACATACAAGTTTAGATTATGAGGGGTCAAAGGTAGGTCAACATTATATTGTTGGCAACATTGCCTACGGCGTTGCCAATTCTTGGGAGACATCTTATGGCGAACGGTCTGTATGTACGTACTTGTCAGTTGACCGCGGCATGCTCGAAGTCCCCCTTGTCGAGGTGCCGCTGCGGGGCCTTGGGTTCATACACCATCATGGATACGCGCTCCGGACTCGTCTTGTTGCGTTGCATGTCTGTATAGTTATTGTGTTGATAAACGAAAAAATATCGGTACTGTATAATATATACCGTTAATACGAGGGGAGGTCAAAAAGTCCGCGGAATGGGAGGGATGGAAGAGGTAGGTTCATTTGTCCAGCTAGGTAATGATTGAGCACCTCATCACGAGCATATATTCCAAATTTAAACGTAATCGGGTCATTAATATTTTAGTAATTTTACGTGCAAGCCAGTCGGTAGGGCAGACAAAATCAAACCAAGATTATTTTTGTCGCCCTTTGGAGCTCTGTAGCGAGATAATGAATGAAGTTACAGTCCGAAATAATACTGAAAATCAAAGCTATGTTCACCACCGTAATCCTAGTCAAACAAGTAGTCGATAAAGAAGTAGGCATTCCACCGCCCAAGAGAGCCGAGTTGGAAAATAAGTCGGAAAAATGTTTGCGACTGTTTTTTTTGTGTATTTTACTCATCGACTATGAAGAATACGGTGTTAATAGAACCATACAATACTAAGTTTCATTTCAAGATTCATTTGAAGGGGTCCACAAAAGAAAAATAAAAAGAAAAGGTTTGGTCTTTTGGCATGAAAATGCACCTGTGCACAAGAGTCACGTTGCAACGAAGTTTATTTACCGATGAAGCTTCGAAAAACTTCATCAACCCTTTTATATTCCAGACCTGGTCCCAAGCAACAAATTAAAATTTACTGCAATGAAGAAAAGGTGCACGTAAAAAAATATACGGCGCTTAGAGGTGAAGTCTGTAATTTCTACTAAAATTACAAATATTTTTATTCGAACTAGTAATCAATTTATATGAGCAATTTCAGAAATGTATTTGGGGTAGTAAAGAAATATACTTGAAAGAAAAAAATATTTGGTGCTTCACTGCAACCGACTTCCCCCCCATTCCGCGGACTTTTTGACCTCCCCTCGTATTCAATTACCTTGTTAAGGTAACCACATACCTATATCGATATTAGGTCTGTGAGGGTAACTTACTAATCGTACTTAAAAAGTCTTCTTAATAATATCTAGTTATGATAATAAGACACCGAAAAAAAAACCTAACAACGAACATAACGCTGCTCTGATTGGATGTGACGCCAACGCCCACCACACCAACTGGGGTAGCATTGACATCAACGAGAGAGGTGAGCTGCTTCACGATTTTATTCTACCCAATCGCCTGCAAATAGTCAACAAGGGCTGTAAACCGACTTTCGTGTCCAAAACCAGGCGGGAAGTTCTTGATGTTACTCTCGCTATTAACAATCTTTCTAGGTTAATTAACGACTTGCACGTCAGTGATGATGAGACATCTATGTCTGATCATCGATTTATCACGTTTGAACTTAATACATCTAACATGTGTAAAACCATTACCATAAAAAAAAATATACCTACCGAATTGAGAACCTCCTCCTTTTTGAAGTCGGTTAAAAAGCTCCATGTTCTGAGATAAGAAATCGCGTAGACTATTCAATAAGGCTAAATCCACGAATCAGTGGAGTCGGTATCTAAAGCCTTAACTGAATACAATAAAGAACTACGGGCGGCGAAAAGACTTTCATAGAGGAAATTCTGCGATATCACCAAGGGAACAAGGAGATAGAATGCATAAAGTCTTAGCTAAATCGCCTACCAACCAACTGGGTCTCTTAAAGAAACCAGGGATATGTTTCAAGATTGTAGATTTGTGTTTGGCAACGACATGTTCCTTTGTTAATGTTGTTGCTTCTGTTAAAGCTGATAAGTTTCTTGCGGCCGTTCTTCTTATCAGTTAGTTAAAAGATGTCCTGAATGGCTGGTAGGAAAAAAAATTTGACGATTCAAAAGCACTTATCTATAAGTCTATTTGAATAAAAATCTTTGACTTTGACTTATCAAATGAAGTTGATTTCGAAGCCAACGCCACTTGCGCGGTACGGCCCCAGATGGTACTTTCACCGAAACAGCGGAAGAGACCCTAGATCTCCTGACGTCTACACACATTCCGGGACAACCGTATTAAAATCAGAGACTAATGTACTAAATGTTTCCCACAAACGCCTCTCCAGAGCCACCAATAAAGACTGGAGAAACTTTAGGCCAAACAGGGTTGAATGGGCAATAGACTCTTTTAAGCCTATTAAATCTGCAGGTGAGGATGATATCTTCCCAGCTCTTCTGCAGCAAGGGAAGGATATTCTCATTCCCTCCCTAATGAAAATCTTTAGAGCGAGCATGGGGACACATACCAGAAAAGTAGACTATGGTCAAAGTGCGTTTCATCCCGAAGGATGGCAAGAGAGACTACTCACAGCCAAAGTTCTTCAGGCAACTAAGCCTCACCTCTTTCCTACTAAAAAGCATGGAAAAGGTCATTGTCATCAGATGAATGTATTAGAGATGGGCTTCTACGGTAACATCCTCTGCACTCAAAGCAACACGCTTACCATGGAAAAACTTCTGAGACCGCTCTGCGGTAAAGCTATTGCATAGCAATTTTTATCATAGATTTTTTATCTTTCTTTAAATATCTGGCACCACATTTTTTCGGCGACAACTGGAAAAAATGCGGTACCAGATTTTAAAAAGAAATTATATTTTCACACAAATTTTCATACAGTTTTTTTCATCATTGACCATTTTGTTATTCACAATCGTAACTAAGCAACCAAAATCTATGAGATGCAGTGGGGGGTGTTAGGTTTTATTTTCGTTACGGAATTTCTTGATTCGGTCGCCGAGCTCAAAGCCCGCCATAAAAGCTATGCAGTAGCTTAAACAATATTTTATAAACGATACAATTTTAAACTACCACCTATAGTTGAAACATATTCACAGTTCTCAATAACATATTCCCAAAAAGTTATGTTAATTTAATTTTATTGAAGAGGCAGCCCTACGATTGCTGTGGGATCGCGCGGTGCGAAGCAATCACAACTGTACGCTTGAGCATTTAGGTACATTTTAGCATGCAGTTGTTGCTGACGCGACGGAGTAGGCTATTATAGCAGTAGGTATTGGAAATTTTCTACTGTGTGAAGTATCTGTTACGTAGTAACTATTTAGTAATCTGTGGTAAAAGTTTGAATCTAGGCAAACACGCCACAATATTCCAAGCGGAAGTAATTTTTGGTGCAACCGGCGGTAAGTCTCTCAACTAGGCCTATGAGGGGTGATGAGATGATGATATACTCACAACGCAGACTGAGGCGTCGCTTGTGATTTGCACTCAGCTCCAGCTGGCGGCGGACCAATTGCGAGGCAGAAGCTGGGCGCTGGGGCGGGGGCGCTGGGAGACTCCACGATTGGCCCGCGATGTCGGAAGACGCTGTCTTGCTGTCGAAGTCTGTACAGAGATCAGGCATCAGTAGCGTATAGGCACTTATAAAGTCAAGAGATATAATAGTCAGTGGGGTGCGCAGAGAAGACACCGCGTTTGGTTGTTGAAGTCTGTAGATAAAAGCGGATAATGGCATGCCTAGGCTTTATAAATCGCGAGTAAGGTCCGGAAAAGTGGGTAAAACATCAGAGTTGCTATTGGCAAAGCGAACTTAATTATAAAATTATTTATAAATTTTTAATTTCGCATTTTACAATACTATTTTTGTGTGATAAATATTAAACATTAGTAGAAAGGTGAATATACCTACTAGAAAAATTCGACGTGTCCTCATAGGTCTCTGTAGCATAATTGGTTAGTGCATTGGGCCGGATTCCCAAGGATGCGGGTTCGAATCCCGTCAGGGCGACATGAGACTAGTTGCTTTTTTCTAGTATATTTTCTTGTTTAATATTTATCATATAAAATTATTATTTGGTAAATGTATATAAATCTACAGGCCGCGGCACATAACTTGACCTATTACTTCGGGAGCCGTGAGACAGTAACTACAAGCACAATAGCTACTGCGCATCTTTTGCCACGCCGCGTAAATGTGCCACACAACCTTTGCTTCGAACTCACCGATAAATCATGCGTGCCGATAGAACTGTGTCGTGCATTACATCACAAATAAGGCTCTAGGCTAACAACTTGCCATTAAAACTGGACGAAGACCCTAGAAATTCAAGGTAACTTAATACGTTTCCAGTCCACCTATAACTTTTCTGTCTCCATTTCCACCTGAAAAGAGGGTAACTCACCCCGCTCCGTGAGCACAATTTCCGTATGCATCTGCGATAGTTCGATGTCATTCACGAGGACCCTGTGCTTCTTCTCCACCGCGCCGTCCCAGGTGGCGTTGCCATCACCGTAGTGCGCGTAATCTTGGACTTTCAGCTCGTCTTCTTGTGTGGACGAGTTTTTGCTTGAATTTGTCTGTGGAATATGGTGTTTTTGTCTATGATGCGACCATAAACAATAGCGAATCTGAACCTAAGCATCTACATATCAAAGCCCAACACATATTATGGATTTTTCAAGTTCTTTTGATCGGAGTTTGTCCGTGGAGTATGCTGTTGCTGTTTATTTATTTGTTACTTTATTGCACATCGAGCAAAAGGCCACTTAATGCCACTAGACATTCTCCAACAGTCAACCGTAAAGGACGCGAAGGAGAGATTACGTTTATATATACCTAGGACGTACTCTATGCAGATATCTTCAACCGATTCCGAAATATCAAAGCTCAATATCCTTAGTTTGATAAAACCCAGTAGTTTTTGACTAAACTTCATTCAATCGTAGTAACCGGGGACTTCGGCGACAGTTCCTACCTAATTGTATTCGAGCAGACTAGATATAGATTCTTCTGAAGACTGAATTATTAAAATATAGAATTTTCATACCTATTCCTAAAAATTATGAATCCCACCCATTCCATGAAATACATTCCTCTATTTCACAATTTCCAATTTCCTTTTAGTGTCCGTCAGTCAATAAATCAATATCAATATGTATTAGGTAACAGTGGTGGAATGGTGATAAATGTTTCTATAAATTTTCAGCCACATGAGTCAAGGTTTATGACTAACTCGGCATGCAAAAGGTCACGGGTTCACAAACGGCATTTACAGAACTTTGCTGAATAGCCCGAATACTTATTTAGGTTTTTACGTAGCGATCTTTATTCTGATCCTAAGAAGCAGTTAAACTACTGTTGTAAGTACTACATAGCCCGAGATTTATCTTCATTGTTCCAGCCGTTGTATAAACCCAAAACAGAACCATGAAAACCGATTTCCATTCCATGTCACTCGACGTCTCATTATAATAAGCCTACAGTCTGTTATAAGCTACATAGCAGAAATCACTTACCTTACTATGTTTCTTAAAAGTGGGACTAGATTGAGGCCGATTGACGAAGTCTATATTGTTATGGCGGCTTCCATTCCTATTCCTCACAATAGGCGACAGCTTTCTATACTCATTCCTAGATTCTAGCTCAATCTTCACAGATTCTGTGATTGAATTATTTGCTCTCCCGAATAAGGGAGACAGTTTCGGTTTGGCACTGGTATTATCTGTTTCCATACTCTCGATCGTCATTGTTGTATCTACACTTATAGGAATTGGCTTCACAACTATTACACCAGATTCTAACTCTTTCTCCATGTCATTTTCCAAAGGTTTTGGATCAAAATTGGGGTTCTCAAAACCTGTTTGCGTAGCTATATCATCACTGACAGCTGTGAATGTTTGAGACGCTCTGTTCGACGCTTTAGTGAGCATTCTTTTGCGTCTTTCCAAATCGGCGTGAATGTCTGTTTGAACGCGAAGGTTTATATCGCCGTATCTTCTGGAGATGTAGTTGAGAAGCCATTGGTAGCCTTTGCGAAGACCTGGGTCGATTTTCGGCTTCTTGGATTTGTTTATAACTTCTGCGCTGTACGATTCTACCAGGGTGGGGCATCTGTATCTGTAATAGATGACTATTTAATTTAAAATAGCATAATTTTTAGAATAGGTACAGTTAAAAGACGGGTGGAGTTCATCGACTGCAGAATATTACTTCGTAACTCGTATTTCCGATTGGTTAGCTAGTATTATGTAGAGTATGGTTAAAAGCAAAATACTGCGCGATGCTTGCTCCTAAATTAACCTTACACAAAATCTAAGTATGAATGAACAGGATGACAAACTGCTCAATAAGAAATCACATGTCAACTTGGAGTTTTTCTTCGACGTTTGAGAATAATAACTTACTTAGAAAATACCAACTTACTTGTTGACCAGTGGTTCGATATTGAGCTTCTCCACGACGTCGATGTCATCTAAGGCGCCATTCTTGTCTTGTTTGTTGGCCAGCACCAAGACAGGTTTGCCTGATCAAATATAATGCATAATCAATCACCATCAACCATTATAAATATCACTATTAAATGCAGCCCCCCAGCATGAACATCGCTATATCACGCGATATACGGCGCATGATGCCGTCTTGCTTACCCCGCTAAAATGAGAGGGAGAGTGACATTAGCTAGCTAGGAGTGTCAATAAAAGCCGCTCACGCTAGGGCTATTGGGGCTTGAGACTCTTTGAGTTATCAAGATGGGTGCAACGCCAAACAAACCCTTTTATCCCCAGACGCAAAAAGAGGTGTGTTAAATAAGTTTATGTGTGTGTATTAAAGCGGGCCTATTCTGCTACCTTAATTGTCTAATTTCACAATCAATCACGATCCCTTTCAAAGGTCAATACCTTTGATTGTTTGTGATAGTGATTTATGTTACTTATATAGTCGGAATCCCTGTCAGAACGAATAATGTTTTAAATGACACTTCATTTGACACTTCTTCATATATTTGAAAGATACTTTTGTGTGTCACTTTTCTTAGACTCTTCAATTTCGTTCATTCAATACCTTTCAAAACGCGTCCCGATCACAATCCGTATCAAATGTCAAATAGTGACGGCCTGAAGTATTGAAAGGGATTGCGATAGATTTTAAAATTAGACAATTAGGTAGCCCCCGGGGCTTAGTTTAAAATCGTTCGCAATCCCTTTCAATTCGTCATTTAAAAGATATTAACATACCTACTTCAGGCCGTCAATATTTGACATTTGATAGGGATTGTGATCGGGACGCGTTTGGAAAGGTATTAAATGAATTATATTCCATAAATCACTATCACAATCACAATACCTTCGAAAGGGATTGTGATAGATTTTGAAATTAGCACTGGGTAATGTACAAAGTTAAGATGGTGTGATTCGGCATGGCTCTCGGCCTGCGATTGTAGACAATAAGTAACTTTCGCTGTGGTCAGTCACCGGATGGGTGACCGAAATGTCATCAACCTTCTCCGGGCTTCGGAAGGCTTTGGTCCCGGCTGTATTTACAATCGTTAAAACCTACCAATCCGCTTTTGGACCGCGTGATGGTCATTCATGCCCCATTCTCCCTAAACCTAAATAATAGGAAGACCCCATTACCCTAGGAGGGCATAACTATAAGGGTAATGATGATGATTACCACCATCTGCATACACTGGGAATTTTGATAGCGCGTGCGACATTCGCGATGCGACAAAGATGTTAGCTTCGCTTTGCAGTTAGTGTGTCGTGTACTTTATACTAGTGATTACTATTCACTTATTAATTTACTTGTATTATCTACAAATCTGGAAATGGACAGATCCATTGTAGGAAAACGAATAAAGGTATATAGACAGATTTTGCATTAGGTACAGTGAAAAGCAAGTCAGCAACTCTGATCTTGAGAGCGCCCATATTTAAGTAACTATTTATAAATCTGTGCCCATAATATCGATTGTAATTGTGAACGTGCCGTTGACTGAACATACCTAGTTAAGTAACCTAGCAGCTAATTACAAAATATCATCCGATCTTTTAATTAGCTGCTAAGAAGCTATAAAATTATATCAGCTAACTTTCTAGTGGAATCTGAGTGGAACACATGCTTTTTAGGTGTTGCAAAACATGTTACTATGGCAATTAATCTATACAAAAAAAATCCACTTACCTGATATTTTATCGTGCGATAAAACCTCATCTAAAACAATTCTGCACTCGTCCAGCCGTGAAAAATCGCTCGAATCGATAACAAAAATTACTCCATGTACCTCACTGTAGTACTGAGACCAAATTTGACGGAAATGTGGCCCTCCGCCTAAATCGTATATGGTCACGGGAGTATCTTTGTGCACCAAATTCACAGCTTTAAACCCAACAGTGGGCAAAACTTTATCATCTTTCTCCCCGGCTAAGTTATTCACAGTCTTCGTTTTGCCCGCGTTGTCCAAACCTATAAGTATTAGAACTATGTGCCGACGCGATCTGCGTCTGTGGAAAACACTACCCCAACAGTTGCCCATCACAAAATACTAAATCGCACACAATTTATGTATAAAAACACACTTCACATCACAATTTCACAGCCGCAAACAGCAACTTTGAATTTCTCGCCAGACGAGACGTTCGTAAACAAAAAAAAAATATTTGTTGACACAACGGTTACTATTGGTGATGTGGCCAGTGTCACAAAACGGTCTGTTCTCGATGAAACGGAATCCGAACTATTTTCTGACTTTGTTTGTAATCGGCAAATTATTTTTTTATTTCATACCGACCTACATAGTAAGTTTTATGACCACCCGCCATTTTTATTTTCGATTACTGTTTAAATTAATCATTTGTAGTACTTTTTATCTTAACTGCTTTATTATTTTCGATTTAAAAATGTATTTGGTCTTGCTTAGCTAAAACAAATTTTAGATTAAATTTATTAAAATTACGATAAGTAGTCAATTTTAAATTTTAAAAATCCAAGACAACTTTTTGGCGCCAAATTGTTTTTGACGTTTCGTGATGATGCGTTGATTTTAAATGTAATGTTATATTCCTTTCTGTGAATAACGTGGAACCAAGGTTACATATGGTTTTTATTTACTTTTCAGTCGCAGCACAGCTGTTAATCTTGGGTTATTGTTTACACGGTTTATACTATCATGGCAACAATTTTCTTCCACTACCAAGGAAAATTAACTACAGTGATTGAGAAAACTGATTATTTACTATAACGAAATAGTCATTACATTGCATTATACAAGTAAACTGGAGGAGCCCGTGGCGCAGTAGTTCGCGCGCTCGGACTGCGATTGTTGAGGTTAAGCAACTTTTGCAATGGTCGGTCACGGGATGGGTGACCAAAAATTTACTATCTCAAGCTCCTCCGTGCTTCGGAAGGCACTTAAGCCGTTGGTCCCGGCTGCGTTTGCAGTCGTTAAAACCCACCAATCCGTATTGGGCCCGCGTGGTGGGTCATGGCCCGTTCTCCTTATTCATCCATAAGGAAGGCCAGTGCCCCAGCAGTGGGGACATTAAAAATGGCTGATGACCATACAAGTAAACTTGGATTGTATGTTTGAATCTTTAATATTCTACACTAACAATGAAGATTATTTTAGCTGATAAAAATCAACTGAGATTAAGAAAGAGTCCCTCAAGGATCCGTTTTGGGACCGAAAAGATTTACTTAGGGCGCTTTCAATTTAGACGTTTCGTGTCGGACCGCTGCAATGCGTTTGTCGTTTTGAGCACGGGCGGTCGTTTGTTTGTACCTATCTATTTTTGTGGCGGTACCATATAATTACTTTATTATTGGGCGGTACCGACGCCGCACTGTTACCGCACCGCGCGCTTAGTATGAAAACAAACGACCGTCCGACGGTCCAACACGACACGTCTAAATTGAAAGCGCCCTTATCAAAGCTTTTATTATTATACCTAAATGGAAAAGGGATATTTCGAGGAAAACCATTAAATAAAATCTACTCTTTAAGTTACAGTATAATTTAATACGTATATTTAACATTAGACTGTATTATGGCAGTGTGTGCTTAAATAATTTCTACTCATATGCAATCAAGGACTATGCAGAATTCAGTAGTTTAACCATCACCTGTTATAGCAATTGTAATTATTAATAATATATTAATATTGTAAACAAGCCAACAGCCCTTGACCACAGTCTAAACATAAAGATTTGTTGCTCGGCCGATATGACACGCTTACACACACACGCGCTGTTCGCTATCGTTATACAACCGGCCCCTCGATCTCACTGGTTTTCACTGTAGTCCGAGCCTAAATAGTTGCGAGCGCGCGTGTAGCGCGCGTATCTGTGTGAGAGCGTCATTTCGGTCGGTTGTAGGCAGTGCAAAGACTGTGCCTTGACAAAATTATCACCAATGGTTCTCGTTAGGCCTTCTGGTATTGACTTATACAGGGTGTAAGAAAAAGTCGGTCATTGGAGGGAAAGTACCCTAAATATTGATGTAAGCAAATTTTACCCTAAGGAAACATTCCTTTATTTTAAAAAATAAATTAAACTGCATGCAAAGATTTTTTGAAAATTACATATTTGCAACGGGAATCGAACCGGCTTTAATGAGAAAAAAAACATCGTGTACTTTTATTGTACCAATCGATAGTGTTAAGTATAAAGATCAATTTGGCTTAAGTAACTTGTTGCCTTAAATTAAAGCCAAAGTCAGGAAAGATAAAAGATTACATATTAGTTCAATACTTCATTGTACCTACTTTTACTTACACTAACTTAAATAAAAATTAAGTTCACTTTAACTTACTTAGTTGCTCGAAATGAGAACCATTTGTAGCAATACACTGATTTTTTTATTATTAGGTTATTGCCTTTTTTAGCTATTATTTACCATAATTCCATACAACCGGCGACAAGACGCGAGCTCAATCAATGGATAAGTTTTTTGAACAGGTCTTTTTAAGAGTTGTCTTGAATTTTAGATACTATTTTACTCACACTAAATTAATCTTTATGATTAATACTATCGATGTATACCATAAAAGTACACGATGTTATTTTTCTCATTAGAGTCGGTTCGATTCCCGGCACAAGTGAGTGATTTTGCAAAAATCTTTGAATGCAGTTTAACTTATTATTGAAAATGAAGGAATGTTTTCTTTGAGTAAAATTTGCTTACATCAATACTTTTCCTCCAATGACCGTCCATTTTTTCCACCCTGTATATTACTTGACTCCGGATTTGATTACTCTGACAAGTGCTCTGAACAGCCTAGATTGAATACATAAATTATTTTGAGTATTAATCTCGCTCACAATATAGCTGTTAAATTGTTGTCACTACTTATTGTGATATTGTGAAATCATTTAAATTTTAGCATTTCCCAAGGACTTACTAATGAAGTGTCAGGTCTGTCCCGGACATATTTTTTATGCTTTTATCAACGATGTTATAAGTACATCTTATGTTTTGGCGCGCACTGTTCATTGAAATGACTCATGAGTCATCCCGTGACCACGACAGCTGTAAAGGTGCCGAAACGTCGGGAAAATCAAAAAACCCCTAAAAACCTAAAAATACGGGCAATTACAACTTATTTCGTGGAAATATAGCGCGTTTGATATCCGTAAAAGTTGTTTTATTTCGATGTTATAAGTGTGAACTTGAAACGAATATGTCATACGAGCTCGCTTTGTGAAACATTGGGAAGACCCTAGATGGGTCCGATTCAATTAGCTATCTCTTTAATTTCCGTGCATTTTCGTGTCTTTTGTCAATAGGCTATTTGACAGGTTTTTAAAATTTTATATTATGTAGTAGAGTTTAAGGAAACCAGTAAAAGTTGTTTTTTTTTTAATTGTGGTACATATTTGCAAAAAAATATCAAATAAAAATATTTAAATAGCTTGCCAAAAGCTACTTTGGCAATATGGCGCTGCAATGGGGTCGGTGACGTCACTTGCCTGTATTCTGATCTGTGGGAAAACGTTGGCAAACGAGGTTTACAATCAGGTGACGTCATCATAAACTCACGAATCAGGAGCTTTGTGTCACATGACTAACGTTTAAAAAATGCATTTTTATTTACGGATTTTATAATAAATTTATTATTATTTTCAACTTACGTTAATAAATAACCATTTTTAAACTCTTAATTTATACTGATAACAGTAATTGACACTTTATTTTTCGCATTGTCAAATAGCCTATTGTGAATGTGAGCAGTCTGCGTCACAGATTTCAACGCAAATAATATGATATGAAGGTAACATATATTACCTATAAATCATCATTGACTTTAGTTCTATAAATTGACTTTGATTGTATATTTTTGGGAACGTGATTAAACTAGTCCTATTGCGATGACCTATTGCCAATGAACATAAACTTGAATATCAATTAAAATTTGCTATTACGAGTTTGCTTAACATGACATTTACAGGACTCGTGAGCGTAGACTATCGGATACACTGCTCATGTCGGTAAAACAGTCGCTAAATATGAAAGAGACAGAGCTACATTTTACGTTAACGTTTACTGTAACGTCAAGTTTGCCAAACTCGTAATAGTATGCGATTGCGTAATGACAATCGTATTCATTTGACAGTTCATAACGTATTCGATCGGCTGCATTTTGTATGGAATTTGACATTGTTCATATTGACATACAATATGAACTGTCAAATGAATACGATTAGCTTACGCAATCCCATCGCTGATTTTACGAATCCTTTGCAATATGGGTTATTTTTTAATGTATAACGAATAGGTGGACTTATACCTTCATACTATAAAAAACAAATAACCTTCATATCTAAGGTTTGAAGTTACTAATAAATATTTTTATCAAATTCCACATAATCCTTAATTACACCGACTGATTACATCTAACTGCAGTTATAAATAAATACATTTTATTTGTGCTAAAGACATTTTCCACATTTTGTAGGTACCAAAATGATATGACATATTGACACCAATATAACAATTTCGAAACATATAGCTATATTTTTTGTTGAATTATTATTCAAGCTGTGCTCTTTATATTCCAATTCATTTACATCAAGATACTATAAATAATAATATAAATTATTAATCTATGTTTTTTTTTCAGAAATCTGCATCACATTTTAACTTATTATTATGCGATATATTATGCGACATAATGGAATTGTATGTCTATTGTGTAGTTTCACTATTGATTTTACCAATGCAAACAAAAATGTTTACAATTATTACTATATATGTAAGTATCCTTTTGTTACAAATACGGTCTGCACTAAGAAAACTGTTAAAATTGATGATTTTAGATTTTTTACATTTTTCAATGTTATTTTTATACTTATGATAAATTTTAAATAGAAAAATATTGGAAAATCAGTGATCAGAGCATTGGACCGGTTTTCCAAAGGTTGTGGGTTCGAGTCCCATCTGAGAATTCACTTGTATTTAAAATTTATCATAAGTGTTAAAATTGATTTGTTAATATGAAGAAAACGGATGAAAAATATATATTCATCGGTAACATTACGAATTTAAAACTTTTAGGTAATTTTTTTTAAACGGTTTTTCGACAAACGGGGATATAACTAAATTAGCTATATTTATAACAATTACTAAGTCCATTATAAATATATCATTTTGTTATAGTAAACCTAGCTATTTGAGATCTCTATGTGCTTCATAACACAATAAATGCTATTTATACATTTATACACATACACTTTAAGGAAACATATAAAAAAGACATCAATTAAAAAAATATAAAAAAAAGTTCATAAGACTGAAATGCAAAATATATTAATATAATATATAATAAATAAATTAATAATCCCGAGTATATTTATTGACAACAGGAAATACAACAAAAATGTGTATAATATCTATATAAAATCTAGATCTTAAAAATCTCAAACTCAGAATCCATTGGAACCGAAATAGACTTAAATTCAAGTATATTCAGTCACAAACTAGGATTTTTCAGCCATTTGCCGTTTAATGCACATCGGGTTACTATGGTCACATTTCAATAAAGAAGAGAAATAAAGAAACACGGCGGCATTCGTGTAACACAGCCAAGTTAAGATGATAAGCTAGTGGCTCAACAACCCGGTCGTGACTGTACTAACAACATATTGTTATTATTATTATTTTATTACATAAAATGAATTTAGGAAAATATTCAAACTTAGACTCGACTTGAAAAATATTTTGGAGTCACAAACTAACGCCCGAAATAATAACCTATCCATAGATATGGGCTATCTGATATAGTTGGATAGGTGATTTTAGTTAATATGATCAAAATAACGACGGTTGCTAAGCAACGAAGCCAGTATTCTAGGCAACTATCTCAGATAGCCCTATCCATAATCAAGTATCTACAGATAGGTTATTAATTTCGGTCGTTAATGACCTCAGCTACAACCATTTGAAAGATGAAGTAAATGTTTCTCCAAAACAATAAAATAAATAACTCGTTTACACTTTATCATGATTTGCTTATAAAAATAATTATCTAACTAATTATTTGTGACACGGACAACCTAGAAGGTATATACTAAAAAACATCAAAAAATCTACGGATGGACAAACAGTACTACAAAGTAAACAAATGCAGACCTTTATCAGACTCATAACGCTTTTATCAATCGTATATCTAACAAGGATACATTACCTTAGATCTAAAATTGGTTTCCTACTTTTTTTATCAAAACCTACCATTTTATTATGCAGCTATATGTAATATGGATGTCGTAGGCTAATTAGATAAATAGAATTTTCGCGAAAGTTCTAGGAATACTGCGAAAACACGGATAATTAGACAAAAAGGTGACGACATTTCTCAATCTTATTCTGATTGGTTTATAAGTCTATCATATAATATCTCAATTCTTTAAAGTAAAACTAGGAACCAATTACAATAAAGCGTTAAGAATATCCAATTTTACCAATGCAACCAGTGTTTTCGCAAAAACTCTACCTTTTTTCAGTAAGATTGAGAAATGTCCTCACCATTGTCTAATTATCCGTGTTTTCACAATATCCCTAGGATTTTCGCGAAAACTCGATTGATCTAATTATTTCACGACATGTATACCTATTTTACAAGTCTCCATTCAAAATTATCTAGAGCTTTGTCTTATCGACGAATCTTCATCGGCAAAGCTAGCTCTATTCCTCCTCTCACATCGTTTCTGATGTTGTCTTATGAAAGCACTGAGGCGATTCAACAAAAATTGCTTATCATGACCTTCTAGAACTAACTGGTTTTTCAGAACAGTCACCATATGCCTATTAGCTGCCGCGACTGCCCAGTAATAGTATAAGAATAGCAATAGAACAGCAAACGCCGGTACAGCAAACACTGAAGTACCCAAAAGAAACACAAATCTTCTTAGAACCAAAGGGAATTTGTCAAATGTTTCAACTACATATTCCCATACTGTGTTATATCCTCTAAAAGGACCACAGTTTATTGAAGGAAGGAGTTCAGCTACTGAATAAGCTACAGGGGCAATGGACACTACAAACCCTAGCAACAAAACTGACATGAACAAAGATTTAGACTTAGAAGCTTTATACACAACTGGTGATGGAGTACAATTAATCAAACAAGTAAACTTTTTAACGTAAAATATGAGAAAGTAGTATAAAGTCCCTATGATAGGCAGGAAAGGGCAGAAGAACGTGCCCATCCAGATGATAGTTTGGATATAAATAATGTCAAGGACATGTTTGGGGAGGTAGAAGTCTTGTTCCCCAACAATTTTCAAGCATCTGCTTGAGGAATGACGTGCTACGAAAGCCCTTGGCAAGTTTATGATGAAAGTGGTCACAAATTGGAGGGCGAAATCTGTAAGGATTAACTTGTAGAGTTGCTGTCCGACATAAGTCTCCCAGCACTCTAAGCCATTAGCCTCTTCGTTGCCCCACGAACAAGTCATATCGTTGGACGCTACAAACATATAAATCTGACTCAAAAGCACTGCTAAAGACGATAACCTAAGCAGCACCGTTCTTAACAAAGTGACTATAATGACTCTCGCTGGTGCATAATTCTCGAACCCAATCAGATAGTTAAAAATCTCTGGCACTATCAAATTTAACACTACAATACAAATATACGGTAAGAATTCTAAAAGAGTATTCTCAAGTTGCTCGAAAAAGGAACTTTCCCTGTACAAACCTAGGACTTCGCCGTTCCTGTCTAAAGCTAAATGGCTAAACGCCAGTTTCTCTGAAGTCCTATTGACATAGCCCCTATTAATTTCATCTGGATATTCTACTGAGGGTATCGCACTCAGTCTGTCCACGGAATAGTTGAAAGAGACGTAAATCAATACCACAGATGCGATCAAAATTACTAACACAATTAAATTAATCAATATCCTTCTAAGATGTAACAAAATTTGGCTTTCCCTACTCCTTAGCTGCTTCTCTTCTTTGAACCTTTCTTCTTCTAGATTTCCTTTAATCTCATTGAACAGAGCTTTGTGTTTAATTTTAGCTGACTTCTCATTCTGGATGCAGAAGTCCCAGCCACCGAACACCAAATTACAGTATAGGTAGAACTGGCCTTCAGTCTCAACCAATTTCTCTTTGAAACCCTTAGCTGCCGCTTTTACAATGGCAATTAAAGATATCAAAGCCCAAGTTATCGGAACAAGTATATAAGCTAACGGCATATTATAAAAAAACTGGGTTGTCCAAAAACTTTTGATAAAGTACGTATATATCTGGTCGCTGTAAACTCCGTAAAACAAGATGGTTCTTTCCATCCACCCTGTGCCCTGTATTACATCTAAAACGATGTTTGATTCACTGAGATTTCTGTTCAAATAACTTTGGGAACAGCACACCGTCGAATTAGTTTCAAAATCACCGCAATCGTACGTCGTTTCGACTAGAAAAGTCTTTGGTAGAATAAGGAATAGTACCACTAAAAGAGATATCACTAGATTTAGGAAGAGGAGCCATCTTAGAAAGAGAAAGTATGATACTACACCGGTTCCGAAGGAGCCTTCTATGTCTCTCATGGGGGATTGCCACATTTCCAGTTTGCCGACGATCTCGCCAAACCGGATGCGGAAGCGATGCCATACTTTCCTTTGCTGCCAGTGTATGTTCTCTAGACCTTGTAGCCGTAGTTTCGTGGCGTTCTGTAAAGAAAGACATAATGGTTTCAGATTAATTTGTATTTACAGTTTAACGTTCCAAAACCGGTCTGGTGCAGCGGTTTTAAATTCAGGACTCAATTCAGGACGAACATAAAAATCAGAAGAACATTTGTGTTTGTTTTGTGTCTAGGTAGGTGATATTTTCTATTTACAGTCCGACAGGAGAATTTGCATTCCAATCGTGGCGACCTCTTTCCATACACAATTAATAAATTATTGGAAATTCAGCTTCATCCCAAGGCTCTTCAAAATTAGTTCTCTGTTCTTTCCATACAGTTAATATACCTAGCGGAAGTTTTTCCATGCGCCAATTTATATTTGTCACACTACTGTAAGTAAAATTTTGTAATTCCTTATATTTCGATCGGAAATGTGTAATACAACACAAGTGACTTAGCTGCTAAACTTGAAATAAAAAACTTGAAATCTGTTATGTTCTCTAATATTTATTACAATCTCTTTTCTTCCTCGTGTCCTCATAACGAGGGTCGCGACAGTATGAAGTCACACTGTGTATGAGGGCTCTCTATGCAGTGCGGTTTTCGGCAGATAGATGCCTGCATGTCGGTTTGGCAGACTTCTTTTACTGCATTGGTCCGATTTGGTCCATCGGGTCGGTGATCTTTCGCGGCTCCTCATTCCCTCCACACCACCTACGACCCTCCACCCACCATAAGGGTCCGCATGAGTTTGACTTTTGTCTTTTTGCTTAATCCTCTGTTCCTCCAAATCTTATCTAACCGCTTCACAGCTGTTTTTGCGATTTGGACTCTTCTTACTACCTCTTTTTCACAGTTTCCGTCACTGGTTATCATCGAACCGAGGTTATGAACTCCTGCACAGTTTCCAGGTCACGTTACTTTTTTTTACGGGGCGGGGAGACTTAGCCTTCATCATACCTGACATTCATCAACTCCCAGGTTCTTTGTAAAGTGCCTGCTCTATCTACAAACATCAGCTTGGTTTTGAACTATTGATTTTGAGACTATATTCTGCACTAATCCTCTCCACTCTTCGCTCGGCAAGTTCACTTTCATTAGTGCCAATAATGGTTGTGTCATCTGCAAAGCGTAGGTTATTAATAAAATTCCCACCGATCTTTATACCGCCATCCTATTTCTCTAGCACTCTTTGCATAATATGTTCGCCAACTAGGTTGAATAATAGAGGCGAAAGTATGCAACCTTGTCTTACTCCATGATAGGTCTGAAAATATCCTGATTCTGCATCCTCCACTCTGACTCTGGACTTTCCATCAAGGTATAATTTCTGTATTAGAAATGTTACGATGTTCAGGAATACCCGTCTCGGTCATTACAAACATCTTTCTTCCAGCTGATACAGTCGAAGGCTTTCGCATAGTCTATGAAACAGAGTGCCATTGAAACGTTGAATTCTCTACACTTTTCTATCAAATGTCTCATGTTAAGGATCTGTTCGCGCGCTCCCCTACCCTTGACAAACCCTGAATGCTCTTTCGAGATTTGCCCAGCTATGTAGTTTTCCAAACGCTTATTGATGATATGCAGGAGTTGATGCTTGCATGAGATGTTATTGAGATGGTGCGGTAGTTATCACATTTGCGCGTAGAGCCTTATGCAGCGGGACCACCACTAATTCTGTCCAATCTGCGGGCTATTCTCCAGTTCTCCAGGTTTTTTGGCATATCGAATGCAGAACTTAGTTCCATCAGGGCCTATTGATTTCAGCTTGATTATTATTTAACAATTTTCAAAACCATACAAGTATAACTTCAAGGAAAAACTTGATATACATGAAAGACATGAAAATGATATACATGAGAGACTTGAATAACATGAAGTTAATACTACAAAAACGCATTTTGAAAACTAAGTAATTGTTTGTTTTTTTATTATAATTTAACTATCACAACTGTGAATGCAAAAACTTCAAACCTTATTTATTATAATGTAATAAATTATGTTTATGTAAGATGTAAGATGCAGCTGTGTAGTGTCGGCTTAGAATAGCACTACCCCTTCTCATCCCGCGGGTGTCGTAAAAGACGACTAAGGGACTCAGCCTTCAGGAGATGGGCAGCAGCGTCTCCTACATACTTGGCCATACTGCGATCGCCAACCCGCCTGCCAAGCGTGGCGATTATGGCAAACTCCCCCCCCCCCCTTTTGGGGGAGGCCTATACCCAGCAGTGGGTGTTATATGGCTGAGACGACGACGACGACGATGTAAGATGTTAATTTATCAAGTGCCAATCGAGCAGCGGCTGCTCAGGTCAAGGATGTAGAACACAATTTAGGCATTTTTTTTAACTTTCTGTACTCTTTTTCTGATTTCGACCGCTTACTCAAATAATTTTGTTTTACGTTTGATTCTGCTGAATATTCAATAAGTATCTAATGCTTAAAATATTAAAGTTTATATATATATATATATATATATATATATATATATATATATATATATATATATATATAAATAAATTGTGTTATATATCGTTGGCCTGAGCAGCCTCTGCTCGATCGGCACTTGATAAATTAACACCTTATATTTGTAATATTTATAGAATTTACTGTGTCAATTGTATTTCTGGATCTATTTACCAGTAACTTAACTTTAGGTTCTCAGCAATAGAGTTCAGTTTACCTGCAGCCTCGCCTTGAGCTCTCTTTTCTGGTTCATGGGCACCGGCATGGCTTTGATCTGCATGATCTCCTCCCATGTCCGCTCCTCGTTTGACAGGTTCTCTAAATCGCAAATAAAAACAGTATTATTTAATTATAAAATCTCTTCAAGCTGTAGTAACAAACGACCTAGTACTGAGAGTATTCGCTCGCTCGGGATTGGCTTTAGATAACCAGCAGCAGCTCTGGTAGCCAGTCACGAGTGACCGGATCGCCTATGCATCTTATCTTCAGCCAATCACGTTCAAGCGAATTCATTAGAGAGGGGACACCAGCAAGGTCGGACGGGTGATCAGTCTCCCTAATTGGAACCATTTCACCCAAGCGAATTCATAGTACTAGCTCGTTTCCGAGAATTTTTTTTAGACTTCTTGGCAAAAAAGCAGATCAGTACATATTTATTCGTTATTTTTTATATTTATGTTAAAAAAAAATGAGAAGATACTTTCGTACTTATTTTTTTGCCACGCTTTACAAAAAAATACTGATTGACAACAATAAAAATATCTAAGATTTAACAAAGAGATTTGATGTGCCGTTGTTGCAACATCAAACACAACTGACGAGCAAAAAATTCAAGCTAGTACAGGTAGTAACTAAAATGAAACAACTTAAATTTGCGAACGTGCTCTTAAATGATATAAAACAATTTACATAACTTTTAAAGCGTATCTTTGAAATGCCCTTTACATTAACACATAGTTTTTTATTCTGAGTGTTTGGTTTTATAGATTTCCCTACCTTTCCAAATAAAAAAATACTTGGGTTTAAATATTGTTACTGAAAACATTTCGTACGTAGGTACTTAATGACGCACTCACAGTAGACGTATATTTCATTTAAAGAAAAAATGCTTTTTAACAATATTTTTTTTAATAATCTTGTTAATTTTTCAATTGTATCATAACTTTCTGCACTCCTTCTCCATATGAACGTTAACTGTTCACACTCCTCATAATAAGCATCAATGCTTAAAAGGGATGCAATTTTTTATTTTCTTAATAAAAATAGGTATAGATTTCTGTCGGCGTCTGTACTCACGTTAAATTCTAACTAATGTTAATTAATGACTACGCGCTTTTACCTCATCACAGCTTGTTATCGCTGATGAAGCGTCTGTGTAATGCAACAAGACAAATATTCAATATTTTTGCAATGACTAGGTTAAACGTTACTTGCCCTGAATAAAATTATGGTCTTAACAGACAGACAGATGGACAACGATATAAAATCATGATTATTGAAAGTACTAGTACAGCGACTGAATTGAATCACTGGATTACCGCATACATACATAGAAAGGTATCGAAGAACTTCCCGGTTGACGTAGAGTTATTTTGAGAAACGTTATAGATCACAATAGTTCAACCGCCTCTGTGGTCTAGTGGTACAACAACCGGTATCAGACAAAGGGGTCCTGGGTTCGATTCCCAGTGGGAGTACATATGTATTCGGTTTGGTTGGTGGTAGGACTTGTTGTAAGTCCGCCTGGCTAGCTACCACCATCTTATCTAAGTCTGACGCCATAACAACAATGTTTTCAGCATTGTTGTGTTCCGGCAGTTAAAGATAAGATAGCCAGTTTCTCAGTGATTGGAGATTCCGGGAGAGGCTCGCTTCCATCTTCAGCCTTATCAATACTTAACATCAGGTATGATGAAGGCTAAGAGTCTCTCCGTACTTCATAAAAAAAAAGTTGAAAAACCGCGTCTCTGACTCGAAGGTCTTTAGGAATAAAAAATCATTTTCAAACGCCAGGCGTTTCTTGTTCTATGGATAGATAGCTAAAAATTACAGGATAAACAAAACACAATTAACGCGATTCAAAAACATACAATGCCATCTGTGATATATTTGAAGTATCTAATTAGTTTGGAATTCGCTATTAGCCTGGGCCCCTACGGCGGCGCAAGTGTCTTCGGCATCGAAATCGAATTCATTTGACAGATGGATGTGACATTGCTCTTACCCCCATATTCTAGTAGTCGTCATAGTCGTTCCTCCAAAACTTTTTACACTCCACTCAACCTCGTCGTGGGTAAAAATGGTAGTGTGCGCTAGGCCTAATACGGAGTGGCTTCGTACTCTTTGACTCCTCCAGGTCCTTACGGAGTTATGACTTAGAATACCGATTTATACCGAGTATTTCGAAGAGGTTTTCAATGACGTTTCGTTAAGTCGAGGAAGAGTAAGATTTGGAGGAACGACTTAGAATATGGGTGTGAGTCTTTGGTAAGTTTTCATTTGTGTCAAAAAGAAGCAGCAATGTGCCACATCCATCTGTCAAATGAAGCCGATTTCATTGCCCCAGAACGTATTTATACATATTTATAAGACATAAATGATAAAATACAAAAAGAGGTTTTACAATAGTAACAATAATAGATATTACATTTGTCTTCATTATTTCTGTATTCTTATTACTTAGGAACTTTTCGAAAAATAAGACCTTTCCGAAAAAATCATTAGTCGTCGACGCAAGTTGCTGAAAGTAGTACAATTGCGGAAATTCCCGAAAGTCTATTTATCGCACAAAATCCCTAGAACGGCTATCAGTGGGTTACTTTGTAAACCTATAAAGCCCGTATTACAGAACGTTACGCGAGTAGTGTTCTGTACATACTTGAGAGCAGTCAAAGTCAAAGTCAATATCATTTATTCAGTCTAGGCTCTTACAAGCACTTATGAACGTCAAAGAAGCTACGCCATCGGTTCACAAACCCTACGGCGGGAGACCTTGTAACGAGAAGAACCGGCAAGAAACTCGTCAAGGGCTGTTTTTTTCTCCCTGTTTTATTTCATACAGTCGTCAAATTGAAAAGTGACCTTAACATATCAGTAAGGTCAATTTCCATCACAAAAGGAAAATACTTATTAAAATATTACATTTTATGGTTATTGTAACCGTAAACAATTTTCAACTGGCAAAGAAAGCAGTTAGAAAGGGACCGGACGTCGCTTCATGCGATAGAATAGAATAATGTAAGTTTTAGTCGTTTTCAGTCGTCGCTCATTTTGAGAGCGCACGTGTTTCACTGTGGTCACTCGGACCATATGAACAGGGCATTAGACAGGTCTGGCATGAACGGGGAAATAGACGTTACCTGACAGGTCTGGCATCATGGAGAGGTGCGTGTCCCTGCTCTGTGTGGTGCGCGCGTACGTCGCTCATTTTGAGAGCGCACGTGTTTCACTGTGGTCGCTCGGACCATATGAACAGGGCATTAGACAGGTCTGGCATGAACGGGGAAATAGACGTTACCTGACAGGTCTGGCATCATGGAGAGGTGCGTGTCCCTGCTCTGTGTGGTGCGCGCGTACGTCGCTCATTTTGAGAGCGCACGTGTTTCACTGTGGTCGCTCGGACCATATGAACAGGGCATTAGACAGGTCTGGCATGAACGGGGAAATAGGCGTTACCTAACAGGTCTGGCATCATGGAGAGGTGCGTGTCTCTGCTCTGTGTGGTGCGCGCGTACGTCGCTCATTTTGAGAGCGCACGTGTTTCACTGTGGTCGCTCGGACCATATGAACAGGGCATTAGACAGGTCTGGCATGAACGGGGAAATAGGCGTTACCTAACAGGTCTGGCATCATGGAGAGGTGCGTGTCTCTGCTCTGTGTGGTGCGCGCGTACGTCGCTCATTTTGAGAGCGCGCGCGTTTCACTGTAGACGCTCGGGCCATGTGAACAGGGCATTAGTCGTTACCTGACAGCTCTTGGATGAAAATGAAAATAGGCGTTACCTGACAGGTCTGGCATCATGGCGAGGTGCGTGTCTCTGCTCTGTGTGGTGCGCGCGTACGTTGATTGGCGCCGCTCATTTTGAGAGCGTGCGCGCTTCACCGTGGTCGCTGGAACAATGGGCAATATGAGCAAATGTACAGAAAATTAAGACCATTGTGTAGAAAGGACAATGGGCAAAGTAGTACCATACAACTTAATTTGTCTATTTTTTTAGATGCCGAGGCGGTTACATTATTAATATAATTTATAGGGCAAAACATACTGCTTAAATACAGAATTTTAATACTACCTAAATATTAGGAACTTTACAGAGCGGTAAAGTATATTTTACCGGGTTGATGACGCTGTACCTTATACCTATCAGTGGCGAACGGGTCATACATACCGATTCCTATCGGCTTACCTTTTACAAATTCCACCCAAGCGATTCATGCAGATCTTATGATCTGTTATGTTATTTATATATGTACCTATGCGGATGCCAGGCAGTTGCAAAGTGAACAGAAAGTTTTATTCCCCGTGTTTAATATCGTCTGATTTGAGAATTTTCCTTCGTCCACCTTACCATCGCCATATTTTAGCCACTCGCCACTGGTACCTATTTATGTACCTATCTACCAAATTGAGATAGCTTTGAAAATTCTATAGACACATCAAAGTGATTGCCATTCAACTGTTCACAAGCTTATTTTCACAAAAAAACAACGGGAGTTTAACACTCGTAGTGCCGGCAAAGTGAAAACTGTTTAAACGAAACAGCAGGAGCAGGCATACATTTTCGCCGCGCTGTAGAAAGAGAGGGGGATATTACTTCCTCTACTAAGCCGCACCTGCGGTCTACTCTCCCTCCGTATTACGAATTTTCGATCAGGGTCACGTGTCCTGATCCTGACGCGACTTTAACATTTTTACTCGTCCCAAAAATTTAAAACTCTGATGTGCACAACGCCGCTAAAGAAGTTTTCACTTCAAAAACAACTTTGAATTTTAAACTCTAAGTCAACACATAATTCAGTATTAAATAGAAGAAATATTTTTAGTTCATTATAACGTTAAATTTTTCTTATATGATGCACCAAGTCTGTGTCAGAATTTCTTTTTTGCACTTCACTTAGAATATCGACTTGTAGTGTTTTGACCGCGGCCGTTACAAAACTGGGATTGAAATAGCATAATTACACCGTTTAGCAACCATGTTTGTTTATTTAGTTCACTCGAAACACCAGTAAAGGCCACCAATTTATCTCTTTTAGGCTGGCTGTCCATTAAGAGGAGAGTGCTGGGCTAACTCAGCTTGTATTGACAAATGTATGGCCAACATATCTCCGCTTACTTTCTCTTGACTCAATGGACAGAAGTCTGTGAAGAGTTCGACTGTAATGTCATACTGAATTTCAAAGGTCATCAAATAGTTATAAACGGTGTTCATTCAAGTACGTGCTTAGAGACTAGGTAACACGGCACCTATATATAATACTTATAAATAGGTGCCGTGTGGTGACGGCCTAAGAATACAAGTGTCACCACTCCCTGACATGCCTGGGATGTCGTATGAGTCGACTAAGAGGCTCGACGCATTGAAAACCTGTGCGAGAGAAGGAAAACTTGAAACAAACCCTCTACCAACCTGGCCAGCGTGGTAGCAGTAGGCTAATAGCCTCCTATGAACGCCACAATAGGCGTGAGATAGGAGAGGCCTATGTCCAGCAGTGGAAGACGTCCTCAGGGCGATGATGACATAAATAAGAGAGAATGTGCACATTCGAATGTGTGCGGATTTTAAAAGAAAAAATTATGAAGACCTTCGTAGTTTGTGCATCGAAGATGTATTCAAATTGAAGTAAACTTAAGAGTAAGTATAAGTACTAATTTGTAACATTATTAACATTATAGTTTACTAATTTTAATATACGAGTAATATTATATTTTGATTCTACCCATTTATAATTTTGCAAGTTAAAAGAATATTACTGTGGGTTTGTAAGTACCATGTTACTTTTACGTTTAGTTACTTCCGTTGACGCTGTCAAACTCCATACATTTTAACCCGTCTCGTAATAGTAAAATAACCGTAAAAGTAACATGGAGTAACCAAGTGTGAGACGCGCTTAAAATTGATCTTAACATACTAAACGAACTGGAATCGTGTAGTCTCAAACTATAATGTGGATGCCAATACTTCTCGGAACATTCGAGTATCTGTGTTTGAAGTGCTGTCAATTTGTTTATCTTTAGAGAAATAACTATTAAGTCCAGAGCCAATTCTACTGAAAAGAAGTGTGTCGGAACGGAAGTGAAAATCAACAAACCATTGGAAAATATAAGCTACCTGTACACGCCCGGATCTACAGTGCGACAAGGTTTTTAATGGACGTGGACGGCGCTGTTACTGTCAAAATTGACATAAACACAAGATGGCGGTGTAATTTTCTTTTTTTGCCACGTTCATTATAAGCCTTGTCGCACTGCAACAGGCATAGATATACTTGCCTGACGCCTGCGTGCTTCCCGGAAAGGCCCAGAGTTCCGGCGGGTTCGATTCCTAGTGGGAGTACGTATTGTATTTGCTTCGGTTGGTGTTAGGACTTGTTGTAAGTCCGCCTGGTTAGCCACCGTCTTGTCTAAGTTTGACATTACGACAACAGTGTTTTCAGCATAATTGCCTGCCTTTAATTAATTTAATGCCTGTTGTGCAGGAATAAAAACTAGGTAAACTCACTGTTCCTAGCCTGCTTGGACGGCAGCAAAGTCGCCAGCTTCGCAGCATCAGCTCTTTGCAGGTTCTCGAAGAGCTCCTGCTCTGCTCCAGGGTACAATTCTTGATAGAACTCTCCCCCAGCTTCCTCCCAACCCTCATGCCGCTTGGAGCGGGCTTTGCCCTTAGAGTTTCCCCCGGACATTGCTCACAGCATTTTACCTGGTGACAAACAAATATTTTGCTGTAGGTAAGTGGAATCGACTCCTAGTACTTCGCTAGAGTCGTATAATACAGTGGGTTTTTGCTACTCTTCAACTTCGCGCGGTCGATAGAAGTCGTCAATATTACCACAGTTTAACATGGTTATTAGTTAATAAAGCGTGGTATTACTGTAGTTTAATCTTAGAACTTTCTATTAATAATCGGAAAATAATAAATCGATCGACTAAAGCGACTAAAATATAGGTTGGATTGCGGAAAAAATAGGTTTAGGTTATATTGGCGACTAACACCCATATTCTAAGTCGTTCCTCCAAAACTTACTCGTCCTCAACTTAACGAAACCTCATTGAAAACCTCTTCAAAATACTCCTCGAAATCGGTATTCTAAGTCATAACTCCGTAAGGACATGGAAGAGCCAAAGAGTACGTAGCCACTCCGTGTTTGGCCTAGCGCACACTACCATTTTTACCCACGACGAGGTTGAGTGGAGTGTAAAAAGTTTTGGAGGAACGACTTAGAATATGGGGGTAAGTCGCTGACCTAGTATTTTGTGGCTCAACAATTTTTTAATCGATCGTTTGGTTATTACCCTCATTATTCTGGATTCGGTAGGTACCTAAAGTATAACAGTAGATTTCAAAGCCAATTTGAATCATCCCTTCAAAATTAACTGACGAAGAGAACGGGTGCAAAAAACATTTACAAATGAATATCGTAAGAAACAAAACCCTAATAGGTTCACCCATTTTTATACACCGCAAAATATTTAAATTAGGTCTACATACCTCGTCACTCAACATACTAATACATGTACTATGTACTAAGCAAAACAATACATGATATAAAATGACGTATTTAGTATTTTCCAATCAGTGAATTGGAGTAATCGATGAAGTATTATCAAAGATAAGCATAGTTAAAGATAAAGATAACATTATACTATTATTATAATAATGTACTTATCGGGCAATTAAATGATACAATAGGGGAACTCGGAACTTTCCGAGAAACGTTTTCTAGGAAAGTACAGTCCGCGAGGTCTAAGGCTGTGTACAAACCAAACGTATAGTCAGCCGCCGAATGTGAGCAGGCTCACAGTGAGCCCCAGTGTAAACGTGGAAATAAACGGTATTTTCCGTTCACAGTATGCTGACAATACGCTGAACCTTACAATACGCCAATGGTGTGAACAAAACAGTCGGCTTGTATACGTTCGCACCGCATGCGTACGCTGAGCGGCCGACTATTTTTTACATAAAAGAGCTCAGTGGTTCGAATTTCTCGCAGTATATCTCAGTTCAAGACTGGTGACTAGGGTGCTAACTAAATAATGTTCGTTAAGATATTGGCTATTCACGAAGCTCTTGAGGAAGATGAAGAAAGTTCTGTTCCGTGCAAAATTCTTGACTGAATAGAGTCCGCCGGCCGAGCTGAATCCAATATGCTGACGTTAAGCTACGTAGCCAATCAGCGTCCGCGGCGCGTAGTGACGCTCTATATTATTCGGCCGCCGAATGTCAGCGTCTACGCACAGCGTAATAACGTATTATCGGTTAGGTGTGAACGAAGAAGTGAATATGTATGGAATTAGAATAAACTGCGTAACGCTAGCTCACTTTCGGCGGCTGACAGTCAGTTTGGTCTGAACACAGCCTAAGCTGAGCTTGTACTATTAAGTATTCTGTGGCTGAGCTTTGCATTTGTGTGAGTGCACATAGATGTACTAGTAGCAACACCTGTTGCTTTTTTATTTTTTTACACGATACCTACAAACTATCTATGTGCACTCACACAAATGCAAAGCCCAGCTTAGACCTCGCGGACTTATACTAAGGTAATAGAAATAATTTATTATTCAAATGAAATACTTGTAAATGTCCTACTTTTTGTGATATAAACGTTTTCTATACCTATATCTTTTAATTTATAAAATGAAGATTTCTAAAAAAAATCTACTGGTCAATCGGGAAGTTCCCCGACTGTACATACGATAACGATTTTTTTTTTGCAGTTTTCAATGCTATTTTTATACTTTCGAATCCATTTGTGGCCGAGTTGTTTTTTTTTTTCCAATATTATTCTGTTTAAAATTTATCATAAATACGATAACAAGTCGTATTTACACTTTGTCTTTCATGTCGTTCGTAATAGCAGAAGTTTTCACAGTGCAAATGTATGTAAATGCAAATGCAATCGCATATCTATATAAACTCGAACTCAATATTCAGTCTAGGCTATTACAAGCACTCGTGAACGTCAAAGAAGCTACGCCATATCGGTTCACTAACCCTACGGCGGGAGACCTTGTAACGAGAAGAACCGGCAAGAAAGGGCTGTTTTTTTCTCCCTGACTTATTAGTATTACATACAGAGTAGTCAAATTGAAAAATGACTTTATACTAGAATTAAGTTACTTTCCCTAACAATTTAAAAATTTATAAATACAAAAAAAAGTAAAGTAGACGAAAACTGCAACCACACGGTTGCTATGGTTATACGTGCGGTTGCTATGATAATAATAATAATGGTCATCGGAACTATTAAATACTTAGCATTTCACGGAAGCGATACGATTACTTTAATGTGGTTCATAAGCAATTTATGCTCGACTCAATGCATGTGATAAAGTGGAGCTGGTGATGAAGTATCGGGAGAACTCCTCAATAAGTAACGTCCCTGCGCCGGGAAAAGCAGCATTTTGTAAAAGGTGATCAGAAGTTAACATAAGGTTATTAGCGTAGGCACAGGACCTCTTCTACTTGTGAAATAAAAAACTATAAAAAAAACTGACTTAAAAAAAACAAAGTTTTTTGAAGTCGGTTTTCTTTTTTTTTTATAAAAAGTTTTGACTGTTGACGTGGCGCTCGTAATAGCGGCGGTTTTCGTAATGCAAATGTCAAGCCCTGCGTGCTGTTGACCGTACATACAATCGCATAATCTTTTAGTTTAACATTTATTGTTTTGAGCGCGCCCTTATCGTACGTAAATAGATCGGTTTTTGTAGTTTGACTAAAAATCTTGTTTGTTTTGAATCACTTCCTGCGTATTTTTTTACAATTGTTATCTTTCAAATGTTATCAAGAAGATTAGGTTCTTTGTTTTATTTCCTTTTTTTATAACTATATCTAAATTTCTAACAATCTAGGAAAACTAATTTTTATTTTATGTTGTTATGAAAAAAAAACTTATGGCTTCTTAATAGAAAAATAATGAATAAATATTTAGTATTTATCCAAACTACATTTGTTTGTAACATGATATTTATAATAACGAACTCGAGTTTTAACATAGGCATTATAACAAAAAAGTCTTCCCTGTACTGTACTACAAAAAACTTGAAACCACAAAAAGATTACCAACTTTATTTTCCTCAATGTTATATACCTATATTTTTAAATATGGCAATGTATTTTATTATTATACGTTGCTACGTCTTTGATATGGTTTAATGATTTCACAATAAAAAAACTGCACATAGCAAAAAGCTATACTGAAAATAGAGTTAAACGAAAGAAGTATAATAGATATGTTTTACTAAGTTTTTAGTTACAAACAAAGGCTTAGGAGTATAAGGCACAGGTAATTGACATAAATAGAGTGAAAGTTTTGCATTATTTAAAATTCACAGTTATTCAAAAATTTCACACTGAAAGAAATTTGTTTTAACATTATGTAATGCTAGTTGAATGCAACTGGAATAACCATGGGTACTAAAAGAGAGCAAATAGGAATTTACCGGACACGTAAAATGTAGATACACATATGTTCGAAATATACTTAGTGTTTTTTGTAAGCAAGGTCCGGCCCATTCTTTTCTTTCTAGGCATTAAGTTATTTTTTAAACAATGAACAAATATCCAATAAATATTACCTAATGTAGTCTTTTAGACTGGTTTTTTATTTATAACTTTCTAATTTTTGCATTTTGCAATGCATTTTAGTGTGAAAAATATTAAACAAGAAAATATACTTGAAAAAAGCAACAATGTAGTCTCATGTCACCCTGAAGGGATTCGAACCTGCATCCTTGGGAATCCGGCCCAATGCACTAACCAATTATGCTACAGAGACCTATGAGGACACGTCAAATTTTTCTAGTATATTCACCTTTCTACGGTCTTGGCCGTCGTCGTTTCATCAATGAGAGAAATATCCTCGTATTCGAAAGAAACATTTTTACAAATGTTTGACTATCGATTAAAATGAAACAGCCATCTAATAATAACTTTTTAATTTTTGCATTTTGCAATGCTATTTTTATGTTAAAAATATTAAACAAGAAAATATACTAGAAAAAAAGCAACTAGTCTCACATGTCGCCCTGACGGGATTCGAATTCGGTAATGGTTTTTACTCAAACCGGGAAGTTTACAAAAAAGAATAATTAATGACCTATAAAGATAAAATAATCATCTTGAGCAGCAATACTCTAAAACATACTTGATCCTTGACACTCTATGCGTGTAGTTATTTTTTTTCATGTGCAGCATATTATTGTATTGTCTCCATTGTGTGTGTGAAAATAAAATGTTTGCCTGGTAAAATGTCTATTTATGCAAAGGAGGTAAGGTAAAAAGACATGCGGGAAAATCCACTATGGGTATTTTCTATTTTGATGTCTTATCAATTATTGTTGAAGTATTTTGTTTATGAATTATATTGTATTTCAGCATTGAGTCATGTGCATGTGTAAATATTTCTTATTAGAACTATTATATAATTGTTTTGAGGGTTATCAATGAATAGGTATTTTATTTGTATGTATTGCTACCTTTGTAAACAACAGAGGCAGTTATTGTATTATAGCAACTGATTGGAACAACCAGTACCAGTGTGTGATACAGTCCAGTAACTATATTGGTAATCTTTTTTTTATCTAGTGCAACTGGTTTATACCATACATACAGCACGGTATTAGGTCAATGTACCAGTTTCCTAAGTATGAGTTGACGTTGACTATCTACATTTTCAGAAACTATTGGATGTACTGCTCAAGGCAGTAAAGCAATCTATGGATACGAAAGTGTTTAACCTCTCAGGCCTCGAGTTATGAGACGTAATAGCAGTGGCAAGGGGTCGAAGTAAGGTGAAATTAAGCAAAAGTTAAGTCTTAAAAAAGTAAAGTTAAGTTGTTGAGTTAAGAGAAATTAAGCAAAATTTTGGTTAGGCTTACTAACCAAAATTTTGCTTAATTTCTCTTAACTGTTGGGTGGATCGGCAGGGTGGGATTTCTAAAAGGGAAGCTATATGAATGGACCATTTCGCCATTGCACAATAAATTATCTACCTATAGTTCTCTGTACACCGGGTGTCCTGCTAGGAAGTGACCAATTAATTATAAGTTTTTTTTAGAACAAATATAGTTTGCAATATTTGTTGTACTTGAGGGAGGTACATAAAGAGTGCTACTGGCTTAATATGAACCAGATTTAACCTTTATTGATCTTTTAATACTGACTCAGTTCATTGAAGTGGATGAATCATTGTAATCTTTGTTTTAGAAGCACTTATTACTCTTACATAAAGTAGGAATTTAGGCAAAGCCAATGTTGTTACAAATATTGGTTTCTCATTTATTTCTTAAGTTAGCATCAATAAGATAAGCTATCTGTATTCCTTGTTATGCTTTAACTTTGACACAAGTCATACAGTTTATTGGTCCTTATTGTAACATACATTGGTCTTAATAAATATTGAATTGCAAGATAATGGTAACTAAATATTTTATGTTCCTTTATCCTTTAGCCCTATAAAACAAAAATATTGCTTTAAATTCAAAAGGAATGCCGTTATTATGTAAATTATTCATCTCCGACTTTTTTTTTATAAAAAATGAAATCTAACCAATTGCCTCTCTTTTGTTTTCGACTGTCTAACAAAAACAATTTATGTATCTCCAGTCTACTGTAATAGTAGGATTAATAAAGTAGGTTACACTAGGTCCGGCCGGATTGATGATTAATGTATTTGTCTAATTTTAAAATAAGACCAAAGGTACAGTTATTCTCACCGTGTAAACAGCTAACGTTTCTATGGTATCCTCGTCGAAAATTCACAAATATGATATCTCACGACAACACTAGCACATTTTATCTTATCGTTTACACATTTTTCCCACAATTACAACATTAGTTTACTTAAAAATAATATAAAAATTGAGAGCAACCCACTAAAATAAAACTCCAAGGAGTGGTACTACGTTCCGAAGCTAGAATTAGACACAAAAATAGCTAATGTCACTTGTCATTGTCAACAAAAAATATAATATTTTTTTATTACCTACCACACAACAAATACTGCTGATTAGATGGTGGTAATTTTATAACACGAAAATTATTTAAAAAGATACTTACGACTGATTATTACGATTAATATCCTTAGAAAAACTTTTCAATCAAATAAACACAATCACATTATTATAGGATTCGGAATGTACGTCTCTAATTAGGTGAATCTGTCACTTGTTTCATTGTTCTTGTAGATTTATTCGCACATAATTTATTTCATGTACCTATGCTTTTGTCAATAACTGTAAATACTTTACAGGACGCAGTGATTTCAATTCTGATTTACATGCTTATTATCGATCTTTACTTCGTCTAAAAACTGTATTTCTAATCAATCTTTAAAAATAAACTCCTATTTCTCACAACTCTTCGTAACATAATTACTGGTTGGAAGTGGAAAGTCATGGAGCCGACAAAAACACCTTCAATTCAATATCCGCTGGTAGGGTATCGGTAAAAAACGACCGCCCGCCATTCGCGAAAACAATTTTCTGTGAGGAATTTTCTCATGCAATATCCGGTGTACTGCAGTATTGGCTCTGTTTCGCGGCAATTTTCTCATGGACCAATCGGCAGCGATTGTCGCCGCTCCCACCAATAGCGAGTCGTTTACGTGAGCAATGATCCTAATTGGGCCAATCTGATATCCGGTGTTTGATGCAGCTACATCCTGCGCGAAAAACCCGGGAACGGGCTGGAATCTCTCTGGCACTTGCGCAGCATCCCTCGGTTCGCCTCTCCAAGATCACATCTCGCGAAAAGTAATGATTATTTCGGTCCATGGGCGCCTAGTTCCGCATACTCCCGCGGTGGCGCTGCGCACGGGAGTGGGATGGCGATGTATGTACCTCGTTATAGACTGTTAAAACGTATTATCAGTGCTGTAAATTGAAAAATTGCGGTTGCGTTTCCAGAAGTAAATACCGAGGAGTGCCCGCGTAGTGCCGTTTAGTTAAAATAGGTCGGGTCGCGGGAAACCGCGCAGTTAGCTTCGTGTGCAGTGCCGTCCTCCATTTGTGGTCCCGTTTTCCAGGGATGTGCGGGCGGGTCGCATGAGGCCGCGGCGCGCCTCCCAGTTCTATGTGGTGTAAAGTGAAGGTGCGATGAACGTTACCCTCGTACCATGCACCCGGGGCGGCAGCGTATCGACCGTCGCCCGTTGGAACCAGGCCTCTCCCCCGGTGCGTCGTGCGAGGTCGCGAAACGTGCTGAGATAAACGGGCCGTCCGCGGCGTCCATTTAGTGCGACTCTGAACTATCGCAAACGTTTGTTATGAATCTTGCTGGCGTGGACAACGAGTGTGTGCGCGCTCAAAATGCTCCAGCACTCGGTATCGGTTGCGCCCGCTCGGGGCGTCGAGTCGGTTATCTGAGACAGATATTGACTTACTAATGGCGCTTGGAAGGGTCATCATCATACTTACCGTCGTCGCAGCCGCGGTAGGCGAACACACCCATGAAGTCGAAGCAGAAAATAAAACAAAGAAAGCCGTGGCGGCGGAAAAAGAACAGAGGGCTCGCTCGGCTAGCAGGGGATCCATGCAAGCGTTGAGCGAGTTCATGATGAGCAACCGGACTTCAGACGACAAGAGGAAGCCAAGGGCCAGAGGGAAGAACTTGAACACGCTGCTAGGCGTGTACGTGCCTCGCAGGACTGATGGGATGATGAACGACAACGAAGGGTCCTACGCTATGAACCAGAAAACTACCCCCGACAACGACTCCGACTCCCTGACAAAAAAGATGAAGGAGTTGCGTGGAGGAGCTCCTACGTACGAAGCCGTTAACAAATACAGTCCATCGTCCCAGGCTACCGGGGTGTTCTGTAACTTCGAGGTCCTGACGAACGTTTCTTTGATAGACCTTTGTATGTGGCAATGGAACAGCACCGTTTCGAGTCACGGGCTAGGGTTTAGAGTGGCGACGGCTGAAGACGTCAAGATAATGAATGAGACGACGAGAGGTCTCAAGTTCTCTGGGCCGAAGCACGATGCGGATGGCAACGTCGGAGGTGAGACGAGTCTCCGCATGTGTCGTTTGTTTCGCAAGCTTTTGTTTTTCCTGTTTCTCGCTTGTTTACTCCATGTTTTCTATGTTGTGTCTTAAACTGCGCAACAAGGTACGGCGCTTGTACGCGCCTACGAGCGACCCCATTAGATTTGAATTTTAATAATTTTTTTAAAAACTTTTGAGCTTTTGATGTTTTTAATTTTGTAATTTTTCGTATTTGGTGAATGAGCTTATTTACTTAGTAGACTAATTAATTTTTAATCAATTAACACTGAAAAATTTGTCAATTTCGATTTAGAAATACAAAAATACTTATGCCCACAGAATAAAAGCATCCAAAAATTGTTATTCAGTTTTTATTTATATTTTACCATTATATCAGAAATGCCCGGGGACGTTTGAAATGTCAAAGGTTAGGAGTACCTGTGGCGTTATGTTGTTCACAACCTACAGGTATTTTGTAGGGAAAATGCTTTTCTGTTGACTGCCTACACATGTTTCACGATGAATTATGCTAAAGGCACTTACTGAGAAACGGGCAAGATATAATTTTTCAGTAATTCGTTGTGGATAAGATTTACGCCAAAAATGACAATACACTTCATTGTACAAAAAACAAAAACACATACCTACCTAAAAGAAAAGACATTCTGTCTCATTCTGTTGATGGATTGCTTTTTAGATACCGCTTTATATTTTATTTCAAAATTTTTCGCCACCTACCGAAAAAGTTTATTAAAACTTAGGTGATACCGGCTTTTCTAACTTTGTTGCTCTCGTTTTTTGAAGTAGTAAAATTTTATTTTCACCTCACACGCTCTGAAAAGGTGGTTTTGTCAATCAGTTTAGGCGTAGAAAATCGCTTTTTGCGGTCTAGCGCGGCAAAGTACTTTTTTAATTTAATACCTAAAAATATGTCATAATGCGTTCCGAATCGCACTATTGACTTTTTTGTTATATTTGATTCTTATTTTAAATAGCTTTAAATTAATTATAATACTCCGTTTTGGTTTAATTATATTATTTTAGTTCATTGAATCATAAAAACAATAACAATAAGATTAAACTATTTGTTATAAGAATTTTATATTAGGGATTGCGGACTGTGACATAAATCTTTATTTTTAAATTGTCTTTGGCTTGTACCTCATGTCAGTGTCAACATTTACGGAATCGTTTTTATTCTTATTAATAAGTAACAATATATTCCTACTTTAAATATCTTTGAATTAACTATAATACTCCCTTTTTTATTATTTTAGCTTTTTATATCATTAAAACAACGAGAATAAGGTACATTTAGATTAAACTTTATATTTAAAGATTTTTTTACCGGAAGTTGACCGCGGAAACAACCATAAAATGTTCCTCGCTGTTGTGAGGTGAAAAATTGTATGTTGCGCTCGGCAGAAAAGTTTTTAGCGTCTTGTACCTTTGAAATCCTCGCTTCGCTCAGGATTCAATCCTAGAATCCTTCACTTGCTCAGATTTCAATAGAGGTAACTCGCCGCTAAATAACCATCTTTCCAGCCTTGCATAACAAATAACTATTACTTGTGATGAAATTATCTCACAGTCAAATATAGTCTATATTCAGGAAAAATGTATCTTCATACTTGTGAAAGAAATTTCAAAAAATCCTACAAAAAACACTGAAGAATTTACAAACATTTAAGCGAGTCCCTAACCAATATTAGAGTTACTAAATGTTGTCTAGACCGTAACATTTTATTGCTACAAAATGAAGTTACAGAGTCGTTCGTTACAGTCGAGAATGGAAGTCTATTCCTGGAATGTCCAGCTTGTGACAGGAATACAGGATCTGAGGCGGGACTCTATGTGCGCCGCGCAATAATTTTATCTTCTTGAAATCGGCGTGACATTATATACTGATTTTTATTCTAAATACTATTTAATTTACATCAAAATATTATATTGGTAATTGGAATGCCTCACTTCGACAGTTTTAAATTAAACTGTTGAAAGAAGTCAGTACCTAACCAAGTCTACAAGTCTACAAGACCAAACAGACATAGGGCCCAATTTTGCTATTAATTTATATATTAGTATGAACTAATTCGGCTAAAGATTTGGAATGTCGTCTCGTTGAGGTACTGCCTGTCTAATGCAAAAGTCAGCGGTAACAACGTGATGTTGAGGAGAGGCCGTGGTAAAGCCATTGAACCCGATGTTAAGCTACGTTTCCCAGTAAGGTGACAGTAACGTCGTCAGTTTCAACGCCTCCAAAACGCAAGCGTGTCTGTTCATGGTACTCGTACTTTCCGGGGTTAATCTGTGCTTGTAACAGACACTATCGACCTTTTTTGCCATGGAGTTTTCTTCAGAGTTTTCTCATCTTTGACCACCACCATCGAGTCCAAGTCTCAAACTGCGCGTCAATCATCAAGCGATATTTCACGCCTGGACAGCTTTTATTTAATTCTCTACAAAGCTCAAGCCCGATTTTGCATGGAATAACAGCCACCTATGGGACGGCTCAGCGAATTACCAGCTAGCTGCACTGGACACGATCCAATGCAGAGCTGAGGCTAATTGGCAACAAAAAATTGGTGAAGAGCAAGCTTCACACAAAGCTCACCGCAAAGTTGCCTGTTTGTCGGTCTTTACAGGCTATACTTTGGAGAGTGTGCTCAAGAGCAGCATGAGCTCATACCGCCATCCCCCTTCTTTCATCGGACATTCAGTCACACTGCGGGGTACCGCCCTTTCTTGGTTGATATTCCATGTCGCACCAAACGGCTGAATAAATTAAATTGAGTTTGAGTGTGACCGTAAGCCTACCCCAAGTTGCGATACATGGCACACTCTCCTGCCTTTTTCATCTAGCCACTATCTGTCAATTTTCTCAGATCGTCAGTCCGCCTAACAGGGGGGCGTCCTTTACTACGTTTGCCGAGACGTGGTCTCCATTCGAGAACCTGTCTGCTCCAACGCTCGTTGGTTCTGCGACTGATGTGCCCTGCCCACTGCCACTTCATTGACGAACCACATCCGTCATGGTCTTCTGCCGGATAATCTCATTCCGGATTTTATTTTTATCCCTTATCGAGATTCCCAGCTTGGACTTTTCCTCAGCTCGCTGAGCGACGTGTAGTCTGTGGGCCAGTTTCACCGTCATATTCTACGTTTCGGCTCCATAGGTCATGGTCATGACTGGTAGGACGCATTGATCGAAGATTCGAAGACCCTGCTAAGCTTCCCAATTAGTGCCCAACGCAGCTGCAATCTTCTGGTAATTTCCAGCTCGAAGTTGTCTCTAGCCAACTACACTGTTTGCCCAAGGTAGACATATTCCTGGACATTGAACATGCAGCTAAAGCTTAGCAACATTTTTGCAAATCCAGGAGCGATTTCGCCATCAATACAATGTTATCGGCAAACCGGCGGTGCGTGAGATATTCGCCGTTGACGTTGATGCCCAAGTCCGTTGTAATCCAGTGTTTTGAAGATATCCTCCAGTGCGTTCGTAAACAGTTTCTACGGAAAACGGAAGCCTCAACCACTGAGAAACTGGCTATCTTATCTCTAACTGCCGGAACACAACAATGCTGAAAACGTTGTTGTTGTGCGTCAGACTTAGATAAGATAGTGGTAGCTAGGCGGACTTACAGCAAGTTACAGAGTTGGACGGCGTTTTATTGGATTCCGTACCTCAAAAGAAAAAAACGGAACCCTTATAGGATCACTTTGTTGTTCGTCTCTCCGTCCGTCTGTCTTCGTTTATCTCGAGAACACGTGAACGTATCGAGTTGAAATTGAAACCATTATTCAAGTCAACAGTCTGATGATGGTGTAAAAAAATCAAACTTAATTTAACGTAAACAAAAAATACTTAGGACACTTTATGTTGTAAAAAAACGTATTTTTCGACACTCTCACAGCTAGCGCAGACGACGGATAACGGAGGACTTTTTGTCCGCGACACGCCTTTATTGTTAACCAAATAAGATTCAACTTAGATCGCGTATATCCATGAAAAGTACGCGATAGTCCTCGTTATATATTCAACTTTATGTTCTTAGTTATAAGGTCGTGTCGCGGACAAAAAGTCCTCCAATGTCCGTCGTCTGCGCAAGCCGTCAAGGGAATCAAAATTCATAGGGACCGATTCATATTCGGTTGACCGATAGATCCCCTTTGACCCAGAACTATCGAGTTAAAATTAATACCATATATTCATTTCAACCATCTCTTGAAGCTGTGAAAAAATCAAACTTGTAAATTAAAGCAAAAAAGGTAGAGCCTTTTATGCCGCAATAATGACATTCTTCGAAACTTAAGGGAACCAAAATTCTTAGGGTACTTCCCGTTGACCTAGAACTATAAAATTTGGCAAGTAATATCGTCTTTTAATACAAGTACCTACAAGAAAAATCTAAAACCTATAATGTTTTTATTAAATCATAGAAATGTAGTCTTTAGTTTTGGAAACCGAATTTCGGGAAATTCGCGAAATAAAACTGCGAGACTAGGTTCCTGAATTTATAATATTATGTAGGTAGGTACATAAAAATTTGTGCGGAACCCTCGGTGGGCGAGTCTGACTCGCACTTGCCCGGTTTTTTTTTTAATTTGTTATTGTATAAAATTATATATATAAGGGTTTTTTGTTTTTTTCTACTAATTTGTCCATTAGAAGATTCCTTTGATACTTAGATAGAAAACACTTTGTTGTACACACACACAGAATCCAATCACTTAATTAAATCATCAACTTCTATTTCCGCCCGTGATTTCTCCTCCAAATCCTCTCCGGTTGACTGGCAGAGAATGTCTAGGGGCATTGAGTCCGCCTTTTTCTGTATGTGCAATATAAATCAACAATAAATAAATAAACCTGTTTAGGCTGTAAGGCTGTCTTACCGCTGAGAGCACAGACCTATATCGATCTGTGACTGAGAGCGATCTCACCCAGACAACCATTAAAACTTTCAATTGCTGGAGAGAGTTGTACAGGGCTTCAAGGTTTTTTTTTATAGAAGTCTAATATATCCCCTCCCCTTAAATTGAAATTTAAGGGGAGGGGATATATTAGACTGGAAACGATTGTAATTCAACGACTTAATGATAAAGGAGGACTCAATTATAAATTGCCTTAAATAGTTGGCGCCTAACAACAATCTATGAGCTGACGGAGTCAAAGTCTGTTATGCTCTTGACAGATGCAAACCCGAAGCGGAGAGCCGGCACTCGAGAGCATCCATCAGCTAATCGATAAGTTATTTTTAACCCGCCGCGACGTCACGCTCTTGGCATTAAGCTGCTCAAATTAGAACTCAAGTTAAGGAAGGAGGTAAAGTTTAAAAAAAAGGTTTATTTATATAAAAGAGGAGCCCTTGGTGCATTACGCTCGGCCTGCGTTTGTTGAGGTTAAGCAACTTTCGCAATGGTCGGTCAAGGAATGGGTGACCAAAAATTTAGTATCTCGAGCTCCTCCGTGCTTCGAATGGTACGTTAAGCCGTTGGTCCCGGTTGCATTTGCAGTCGTACAAACCACCAAAAAGCATTGAGCCCGCGTGGTGGGTCATGGCCCGTTCTCCTTATCCACTCAGAAGGAAGGCCAGTGCCCCAGCAGTGAGGGAATTAAAAAATGGCTGATGACGAATATAAATAGTCCGATCAAATGACTACACCTCACCTGATAAGTGGTAGTAGAGTGCAGAGTTCAGACTGGAAGCTGTTGGTGCAGCAGTTTTCTGAATCATCATACTAGCGGCCGCCCGCGATTTCACTCGCGTGGTTCCAGTTCCCGTGGGAATATCCAAAAATCCTTTTATAGTGCTCTCCTACATCGTTGAAGGATCTTGTATGCAAAATTTCAGCTTAATCAGTTCAGCCGTTTGGGCTGTGCGTTGTCTGACAGTCGGTACCTAAGCAAAACTGAAAAAATCTTCAACATTCGGGGTTGCGGGTTCGATTCCCGTTTGAAGACAGAGGCTTTTTTCTAGTATGTATATCACGAACAACCGTATTCCATTGACATAGGCTCCAAAACACAGAGAACCAATAATTGCTCGATCACCCATCCAAATACCAACCACATCTTGTTGTTGTCAAAGTTGTTTATTATTCATTTATCGCACCTTTAACCAACGAATACTAACTATTACTAACTTTATTCGCATTCGAACATCGAAATACTTTGTTCACAGCTACTTATCAATTTGTTGTCCAATTGGTGCCATATTATCTGAGGGTTACGGTGTCCGTTCGTTTGTTTTGTTATTATTTTTCGCTATTTTGGTTGCGCCAGCGACTGTCCATAGAGTTAATAATGATATCACAGACTTAATAAAATACACTGTCCTCTAAAACTGCAATTTTAAAACCGTGCAATATCGCCTTACCAAATTTTTATTTCCTACTCGCCATTCGGGACATCTTTTAACTGACAAGAAGGCCGCAAGAAACTTGTCATAAGCTTTAACCGAAGCAACAAAATTTACAAAGAAACATGTCGTAGCCAAACACATCAGATCGTTAATTTACGTTCCAAAAAGTAGAGGGCCCAATATTGAACCTTGAGTCACGCACGCACGCCCATGATAAGGGGGGTTTTAGTAGAAAAATATTTTTTTTTATGAACTACGGGGAGACTCTTAGCCTTCATCATACCTGATGTTAAGTATTGATAAGGCTGAAGATGGTAGCGTGCCTCTCCCGGAATCCTCATCACTGAGGAACTGGCTATCTTATCTCTAACTGCCGGAACACAACAATGCTGAAAACATTGTTGTTATGGCGTCAGGCTTAGATAAGATGGTGGTAGCTAGTCAGGCGGACTTACAACAAGTCCTACCACCAACCAAACCGAATACAATATGTACCCCCTGGGTATCGAACCCTGGACCCCCGGGTCTCGAACCCTGGACCCCCGGGTCTGATACCGGTGGTTGTTACCACTAGACCACAGAGGCGGTTAAAATGTATAGGTAATTTATGTGGCCACAACGGTCCATGCCTTCTTCCTTCGACTACCTGTTTCCATTATTGACAATTACTTACTACAAAATGATTGCATGACTAACTGAAGACACCATAATGTTCTAGCTTCTTTAAAAGTGCAAAGTAATCAACGCAATCAAAAGCTTTAGACAGGTCACAAAATATACCAATTTTACGCCTTGCTTGCCCTCCCAAGCCTCAATTATTGATTTAAGACGGTATACGTTAAAAGAATGTACCATAATGTATTTTAATAGTGTATTTTAACCGCCTTTGTGGTCTAGTGGTACAACCACCAGTATTAGACTCAGGGGTCCCGGGTTACATATTGTATTCGGTTTGGTTGGTGGTGTACTTCTTGTAAGTCCGCCTGGCTTACAAGAAGTACACCATGGTCACCACCATCTTATCTAAGTCTGACGCCATAGCAACAATGTTTTCAGCATTGTTGTGTTCCGGTAGTTAAAGATAAGATAGCCAGTTCCTCAATGATTGAGGATTCCGAAAGAGGCTCGCTTCCATCTTCAGCCTTATCAATACTTAACAGTAGGTATGATGGTAGGCTAAGAGTCTCCACGTCGTTAATAAAAAAAAATGTAAGTACTTTTTGATATAAAACTATAGGGTGGTTAGAGATGTTACAAATCTGGTAATAGTTATCTATCCGTTACTAACCCGTTTGTATTCTACCAGAAACACGATTTTATGATTTTGCCTTGACACTTTTTCTTTTCGAAATGACCCCCTAAAATAGAATAATTCGAGTTGAATCTCAAATGGGGTTACATATACTATTGAAAATTGGTTTAATTAGGGGACACCGATAATATTTAATATCGTGTAGTTTAATTTCTCTTTAATCACCAATAGTTATTTACTACGAAGTGATTTTGTGGTTTTTCACCTAAATCGGTCTCGCTCCTGCGTGCGTCCTTTTCTCATTACGCTTCAGTCGTATAGCTTTTTAAAGTTTTCTTGTAGGGTAGACAACGTTTGGTTTTGGCAACTCTAAGACCAAACCAATGCCAATTATGGCATCATAGAGGTGTGGCTAAAAACTGATATTTCTGCATTACACAGTCAAGCATCAGCTTTGATACCTTGCCAACCCCGAAAGAGATTTATGGCGTAAGGATATTGACATTCTTTTATAAACGACGGGGAGACTCTTAGCCTTCATCATATCACACCTGATGTTAAGTATTGATAAGGCTGAAGATGGATGCGAGCCTCTCCCGGAATCCTCAGCCACTGATACATATATCTGGCTATATTATCTCTAACTGCCGAAACACAACAAAGCTGAAAACATTCTTGTTATGGCGTCAGACTTAGAAAAGATGGTAGTAGCTAGCCAGGCGGAGTAACAACAAGTCCGACCACCAACCAAACCGAATACAATATGTTATGTACCCCCGCTGGGAATCAAACTCGGGACCCCTGAGTCTGATACCGGTGGTTGTAAAACTAGACCACAGAGGCGGTTAAAATGTATAAGTAGTTTATGTGGCCACAACGGTCCATGTCATCTTCCTTCAAATAACTGCTTCCATTCCTTAACAAAAGCATCTAAATAAAAATATGTTCTCGCTAAAAAATACTTTCTGTCGTTCTTTAAGTCTATGGCAATCTATGAATAGAGACGGTATCTTCGTACACTGCAGCAATTACAGTTAACCTCGGCAATCTATAATCGTCTTTCTCTTCTCATAAATACATTTCAATTTCCTTTGACAACGACCACAGTTAAATTGGATAAAATTATCTAGATTTCTACGCAATGCCGTAAGCATAGATTGCCTTAACTGCAATTTTATAGACGTTTTTATTTACTTTAATATTTATTTTATATATTTAATCATACTCGTAGCCTCGTTAATTGTTTGATTAATGAAAGTATTTATATTAGCTAATTTATAATCTCGGCACAAACGCAGTATCCTCCTGGGTCGGCACATCATGGGCTCGGAGGAACTAAAATCTATGAAAGCTAGGAAGATTCTGGACTTTCTGGAAACCCCCGGGTAAAAGAGGTGCTTAAATAGGAGGCGAGCTACAATAGATCTCTTAGGTCGCAGTGACTACAGCCCTCAACAGAGCTGCAAAGCCTCTAGCACATCAAATAATAATAATAATAGTAATAAATTATAATCTGTTAGGTTGAGATATTTAAGGAAAAAAGTATTTCACCTCACACGCACACGCTCAAAAAAAGGAGGATTTGTTTCCGCGCAGTTTCGCGCATTTTGAGGCCTAGCGCAGTAAAGTACTTTCTTAATTTAATACCTAAAAATATGTCATAATGCGTTCCGAATCGCAATATTGACGTTTTTGTTACATTTTATACTTATATTAAATAGCTTTTATACTTTTATAAAATAACTTTTATACTTATATTAAATAGCTTTGAATTAATTACAATACTCTGTTTTGGTTTAATTATATGTGTTATACTTCCCAGCAGCGCCACTAAATTGTACAAGTTTCAAATTAGTCTCAAATGAACAAGCATAAATTGTTCTAAATGGTCCGCTGTCGCAAAAAATTGTTCTAATGATAGTTTCAGAGATAAAAATACTTTTGTGTGGCGCTGCCAGGAAGTATACTTCCTAGCAACCTCACGGCGTACAAATGTGCAAATCATTTTAAAATATCGGCCATAAATTGTTCGTAATTAGTTCGTAATTAAAAATCTCAAATATGCGTAGTTTTGCTGAAAAAAATACTTTTATCAATAACTTAAATTATAGATAATAATCATTGTCTTATATATTACTAATAATAATGCTCGCTCATTGCCACTGCGGACCCACGATACCCCTGGTGGTATTGTGGTCTTTTAAAATCAAGCGATACCCCAACAAATAGTGTTGCGACACTAGTTAATTAGTAATAGCTTTTTTTATGTTTTTCGGAAGTAAAAAGGAGCGATTGACACTACCAACTAAACATTTCGCATCGCTTTTGTAAAAAAATGCCAATCTCATCCGAAACAAGCTAGTTTATCGTTATCTTTGTAGGACATGAAAGATCAGCAATCGCTTAAATACGTAAGGAGCATTTTTTTCGGTTAGGGAATATATTGCATGATAGATAATATGTTTATTTTAAAAGCGTAAAGAAATAATTTTCGTTAATCATATTATTATCATACAAATGTGTATTACTTATTTAAAATTATAAATCTTAGTATTTTTTTAAGCTTCGTAGATGGCATTGTACTATAGAAGCAAAGAGAAGGAACGTTAAAGTAGTTAACTTCGAATGAAGGATTTTTGTAATAATACTATTCTTATTGCTTCATAGATTAGATGGAACACAGCTAACCAAGTAATGATTATATGTCGATACGTTCGATTTGGGAACTACTGAGAAAATAAAAGCTATGACATTTTATACATAGATCCAATGATATTATATTATGTGCATAGATGCATATATGCCTTCTATGCAGTGGGTGCCGGGTTCGATCCCCGGACAAGACAAATATTTTGTGTGCATGAGCATGTCTGTTTGTCTTGGTCTAGGTGTTTAACATATATATATATATTATGTATGTATTTACAAAAATAGGTATATATGTATGTTTATCCGTTGTCTAGTATCCATAGCACAAGTCATGAAACTTACTATGGGCACAGAATACTAAATAGTAGAAGTCCAAGGGCTAGATAATTGGTGTGATTGTATGAAAATATTTATTTACTTAATTCTATGATTTAAAGATACATCAGTAGCTTGATTTTATATTGAACTAGCCGGCCGCGGCCCGACAGACATTATCCTGTCTCATAGCTGACGGTTAATGTTTAACTAACTGACAGTTATGTCAAACGCCATAAAGTTGCATTCGTAATTACAAATGGTCAAAAGCACTAATAAGGTTTCATTATTATAGTAGATTGTGTACAATAATATTTACAGCGAGGGCGCTATTTTGAATCCAAAACGAAGCGAAGGATTTTAAAGTGGAATCCCGATCATAGCGAGGGATTCTAGAGTACAATCCTGAGCGCACTGAGGGATTCAAAGTACAAGGGAAAAATTGTTTTGCTCTCGCCACTGCTATAACTACTGAGTTACCGAGACCAGTATCGGTAGCTCAGTGGTTAGAGCAGTGGTCAGGATTCCCAAAGTTCATGCGTTTTTTATTTATTTTCTTATTTTTTTATTTTATAGAACCTTCTCCTGACAGTAAAAAACACAAAAAAGAAACAGCGCAATATGGGTAACGACATAAAAATCGGCGAAATTATATAGGTAAATACTAGATTAAACATACTTGACGACGTCTGTGGTAGAGTGGTGCGTACACCAGTTTCAAGGTGTCGCTTGTTCTGAGGTCCCGGGTTCGAATCCCGATAGGGGCAAACGTTTGTATGATGAATACGAACATTTGTACCCGAGTCATGGACGTTTATATATATTTCTACTCATAAATACTACTACTACATACATGTATAATTACATGTATTTATATCCGTTACCCTAGTATCCCATATATTTATTTATATTTAACACCCAGGCCAAGACAAAAACACATGTTCATGCACACAAATATTTGTATGATTGTGCGTAGAAGGCAGACTATGTAACTCTACGCCAGACGACCAATAAGATAAGTTAGATAAGTGTGTTTTACATAAGCGTTATCGAGTGTTTGATCTCTTCTTCTAATCTAAAAGAACTATTACCACTGCAATAAGGGACCATTATTATCTGTTATTTAAGTAATTGATAAAATAAAACAACTTTTACGGATATCAAACGCGCTATATTTCCACGAACTAAGTTGTAATTGTCCGTAATTTTTAGGTTTTTTAGGGGTTTTTTGATTTTCCCGACGTTTCGGCACCTTTACAGTCGGGAAAATCAAAAACCCCTAAAAAACCTAAAAATTACGGACAATTACAACTTAGTTCGTGGAAATATATATAGCGCGTTTGATATCCGTAAAAGTTGTTTTATTTCAATGAACAGTGCGCGCCAAAACATAAGATGTACGTAATTGATAAAAGTATTTTTTTCTGCAAAACTACGCTATATTTGAGGTTTTTAATTACGAACTAATTACGAACAATTTATGGCCGATATTTTAAAATGATTTGCACATTTGTACGCCGTGAGGTTGCTAGGAAGTATACTTCCTGGCAGCGCCACACAAAAGTATTTTTATCTCTGAAACTATCATTAGAACAATTTTTTGCGACAGCAGACCATTTAGAACAATTTATGCTTGTTCATTTGAGACTAATTTGAAACTTGTACAATTTAGTGGCGCTGCTGGGAAGTATAACACAATTATATTATTTTAGTTATTGAATCATAAAAACAATAACAATAAGATTAAACTATTCGTTATAAGAATTTTATATTAGGCTGGGGGAGATTTCACAACCTATGATTGTATTTCGACCGCCTAACAGTATAGCTTGTGTTATCGCTATAGCTATCAAACTTCAAACTCTCATAAAACCCTTCAACGATAGGGTTTTTGTCTAATTCCTACATATTTCTAATCATCTATTGGATTAACTATTGCATTTTTAGTATGAAAGTGATAGCGTCAGCGAGAGCTCTTGTAGGGGGTTTGAAAAATCGATAGCTATAGCAATACCATAAGCTATACCGTTAGGCGGTCGGGGCGCTGTTTGGTGCAGGGGTACTAAACCCGCTTTCTGCGCCAGAGGTCCCGGGTTCGAACCCCGGACAAGACAAATATTTGTGTGCATGAACATGTCTATGTGTCTTGGTCTGGGTGTTTAATATGTATATTATGTATTTATTTACAAAAAGAAAGTATATAAGTAAGTTTATCCGTTATCTACTATCCATAACACAAGTTCTTCATTCATCAACTTAACGTGGGCTAGATAATTGGTGTGATGGTATGCAATTTTTTATTATTTATTATTATTATTATTTCGGAACGTGGCATAAACCAATATTTTTAAATTGTTTTTGTCATGTACTTTCTCTTCTATTCTCCTTTAAAATATTTAGGTACATTTAATTCATCGAGGTGGGTGGGGCATATGTCCTACGTATATTAGGTACACCAAATTGGTGCAACATTAGGGCTAGAACACGCCGATAGTGGGCGGCATAGCTTAAAAATTGTGTAATAATTTATTTTTCACCTCACACGCTCGGAGGCTTTGTCAATCAGTTTAGGCGTAGAAATCGCTTTTTGCGGCCTAGCGCGGCAAAGTACTTTTTTAATTGAATACCTAAAAATATGTCTTAATGCGTTCCGAATCGCACTATTGACTTTTTTGTTATATTTGATTCTTATTTTAAATAGCTTTAAATTAATTATAATACTCCGTTTTGGTTTAATAATATTATTTTAGTTCATTGAATCATAAAAACAATAACAATAAGATTAAACTATTTGCTATAATAATTTAATATTAGGCTGGGTGAAATTTCACAACCTATAATTGGATTTCGGACTGTGACATAAATCTTTATTTTTAAATTGTCTTTGTCTTGTACCTCATGTCAGTGTCAACATTTACGGAATTGTTTTTTTTCTCTTATTAAAGTAACAATATATTCCTACTATAAATAACTTTGAATTAACTATAATACTCCCTTTTTTATTATTTTAGTTTTTCATATCATTAAAACAACGAGAATAAGGTATATTTAGATTAAACTTAATGTTTAAAGATTTTTTTACCGGAAGTTGACCGAGGAAACAACCATAAAATGTTCCTCGCTGTTGTGAGGTGAAAAATGTTGTGTTGCGCTCGGCAGAAAAGTTTTTAGCGTCTTGTACCTTTGAAATCCTCGCTTCGCTCAGGATTCAATCGTTGAAAAATCCTAAAGTCCTTCACATACTCAGATTTCAAAAGGGTAACTCGCCGCTAAATAACCAACTTTCCAGTCTTGCATAACAAATAACTATTTACGTGGGTGGTACGAAAGGATCTGTAGTTTAGCTTTTCGGTTGGTGGTAGGAGACTTGTTGTTTGGCATTGCTGCCACCATCTTTTTAAAGTCTGTCGCCATAACAACAACGTTTTCAGCATTGTTGTTTTCTGGCAGTTAGAGTTATGATAGCTAAGTTAAGTCCCGTCAGGGCGACATGAGACTAGTTGCTTTTTTCTAGTATATTTTCTTGTTAAATATTTATCACATAAAAATAGCATTGTAAAATGCAAAATTAAGAAGTTACTAGTGACTATGTTACTCAAAAACACGATTGCATAAAATTTTCTCGATAGAAAAAAGTTGCGAAGTTTCCAGTTCCTCCAAATCACTATAATTAATACGACAAACTGCTAGTATTCAAGTAATATTACAACCCGATACTCGGGTTCGTCGATCGACGAAAAATTCCAAATTATGCGAAAATAATGACACTTTTTAATTGCAGTTTGTGATCATCACGTTTAACATTTTGTATATTTTATAGTTTTCGGAACAAATAGACTCGAGTACCTTTAATTTGATAACTTACTCGGCCGCGTACTACGCGCCAAAGTCCCTATCGAGTCGTCACAAATTTTGCGAACCTGAATTAAGTATATAGATAACTAAGCTAAGTCCTCAGTGGGTGAGGATTCCGGGAGAAACGCGCTTCCACTTCAGCCTTATAATCACCTTATAATACTTAACATCAGCGGCTCTACCGGGCAAGTGTCGTAGGCATCGACATCGACTTCATTTGACAGATGGATGTGACACATTGCTCTTAGTCTTTGGTAAGTTTTTATTTGTGTCAAGAAGAAGCAGCAATGTGTCACATCCATCTGTCAAATGAAGTCGATGTCGATGCCGATGACACTTGCGCGGTACGGGCCCGAGAGCTCTATTTTTGATTCACTCGTCTCTAGGATTCTACTGATTTTCGTGCGACGTTTGAGTTTCCCTATTCCGTAAAAGCGACCTTGCTCGTTTATACATAGCTTCGCTTTTCGCCTGTAGTACCGCCTCCCAACGCGAGCGCGCGAGGGGCAAAGCGAAAAGCGTGCTATGTCCACGCATATGCAAGGTCGCTAATCGCCTGGAGCTCTATTTTTGATTCACTCGACTCGAGTATTCTACTGGTTTTCGTGCGACGTTTGAGTTTCCGTATTCCGTAAAAGCGACCTTGCCCGTATATACATAGCTTCGCTTTTCGCCTGTAGTACCGCCTCCCAACGCGAGCGCGCGAGGGGCAAAGCGAAAAGTGTGCTATGTCTACGCCGGCAAGGTCGCTAATCGCCTGATCGCCTCCTCGTTCGCCTCGCCACGCGCGACGAGTGATTCAAAAATAGAGGTCCGGCTTGTAGACAAAGTGTCATCGTTATGTAGCGAAACGATAATTCGATTCGTTATTATCTATATGCATGCGCCAATTAAGTAGCGGTAACACAACGTGATTTAGCGCGGCTTATGCCAATCCGCCAATCCCATGTACATCGGGGTACTTCGTGGAAACTACTAAGGTTTAAGAAATAATATATTATTCAAATGAAATACGTGTTAATGTTCTATTATTTGTGATATAAACGTTTTCTATATATCTACTACTTTTTCAAATAAATCTCCCTTAAAAACTCTACTGGGAACCGGGAAGTTCCTCGACTATACATTTAACTCTTTTCGAATTTCGTTATCGTTTTAGGTGGAAAAAATAAAAATATTCCTACTTTACATCTTTTATGGCTAAGCACATTTTAGATTAGCTGTCGGACAAATCCTTATATAAAAAAAAAAAACAACGGGTTGCACTGCGGGAGTGTCGGCAGAAGTGAAAACCGCTTAAAAGAAACAGCAGGAGCAGGCATACATTTTTGCCGCGCGGTAGAAAGAGAGGGGGACATTACTTCATCTGCGTCACGCCTGCGGTCTACTCTCCCTCCGTCTTACGAATTTTCGATCAGGGTCAAGTGTCCGGACGCGACTTTAACATTTTTTACCCATCCTAAAAATTTAAAACTCTGATGTGCACAACGCCGCTAAAGAAGTTTTCACTTCAAAAAACCCGCATCATGCACATACTTCACAATTTTTGTAATAACAAGGTGAAGTTTGTAGAAAATTATTTGCTGTGTGGTTGACAGGTTCTCTTTGAGTAAGTAAATAGTATCAGACTTTTTTTACTGTACTTAAGTGTTTTTTACAATGGCAGACACGTCACAAGTTGAATGCAAGATATATTTTATTTGAATCAAAGACTTAAAATGTTATTAACTGTGTTTTCTGACTATTTTATTTGTGGAAAATCGCAAACTTCTAAAGGCTTTTTAACAATGAGTGTCTCAAGGTGTTGTGATTAAACTTGGTTTTTAAGTAGCTTATTGCGGAGTGTAATACATTAGTTACACACGCTATCTCGATGCACGTTAGCGCGACATATCGCGACAAACCAAAACTCGATGCACTAAATCGCGACAAACCAATCCTCGATGCACGAAATCGCGACAAACCAAATCTCGATCCACGAAATCGCGACAAACTAAATATGCACGGAATACCGATATTATCTTCATCTCGGCATCTCGAAAAATGTCACATAGATTTATTTAAGTTATATATTTTTTGACGAAATAAAACGTAATAAAAGAAATAATTTATTATACCTATTTTAATAAACAAAAAGACAGAAAGATGTCATACCCACTACAGTTCACGTTGGGAACACTACACTCGAAGTTGTTGACCACTATGTTTACCTTGGACAGACAATCCAGTTAGGTAAGTCCAACTTCGAGAAAGAGATCTCCCGTCGAATCCAACTCGGTTATTATTATTATTTAAGGATCTAGGGGCTTTGCAGCCCTGTTGAGGGCTGTAGTCACTGCGACCTAAGAGATCTATTGTAACTCGCCACCTATTTATAGTATCTCTTTTAGCCCGGTTGCTTCAAGAAAGTCAAGAATCTTCCTAGCTTTTAGAGATTTTAGTTCCACTGGGTCGATAATGTGTCGACCCAGGTGAATACTGCGTTTGTGCATAAATGGCCCGCAGTCACACAGAAGGTGCTTTGGTGTCTCCCTCTCCTGTTTACAGTAGCGGCAAATATCAGTATCACTCAACTTCATGTGAAATTGGTGCCTGTTTAATTTGCAGTGTCCGGTTAAGGCTCTGACAATCGCACAGATGTTCGTCCTGCTGAGCTCTAAAAGTTCTGCAGTTCGCTTTAGCGAGTATCCTTCTATAAGCGACTTGGCGTGCAGTAATCCCGGTTGGTTAAGCCAGTATTTTTTTGCTTCGTCAAGAAGGTTGTCCTTAAGCAGTTGCATGGCCTGGTTCTTTGAGATGCCACAGAAAGGTTCTGGGCCCATCTGTAGTCCCTGAGCCCCCTTCCTTGCAAGTTCATCAGCTTTTTCATTGCCAACGACTCCCGAATGACCTGGTACCCATTTCAGAATAACTTTATTTCTTTGACCCAGTTCATTTAATTTATTGACGCAGTCTTTCACCAGTTTCGAATTTATGGTATTCGAGTTGGTATCCAACTCGGTTGGGCAGCATTCGGGAAGCTCCGTAAAATCTTCGCGTCCAACCTACCGCAGTGTCTCAAGACGAAAGTCTATGACCAGTGTGTGCTGCCAGTGATGACTTACGGTAGTGAAACGTGGTCGCTAACTATGGGTCTGATAAGAAAGCTCAAGGTCACCCAGCGTGCAATGGAGAGGGCTATGCTCGGCGTTTCCCTACGTGATCGAATCAGAAATGAGGAGATCCGTAGGAGAACTAAAGTAACTGACATCGCTCGTAGGATTGCTCAGCTGAAGTGGCAGTGGGCGGGACACATAGCGAGAAGAACCGATGGCCGTTGGGGCGGAAAGGTTCTGGAATGGCGACCGCGCACAGGACGACGCTCCGTGGGTAGGCCCCCGACAAGGTGGACCGACGATCTGGTGAAGGTCGCGGGAAGCCGCTGGATGCGGACTGCGCAGGACCGATCGTTGTGGAGATCTTTGGGGGAGGCCTATACCCAGCAGTGAGTGTCATGTGGCTGAGACGACCAAACAAAAATAAAGTACCTCCTTGGTATTAATCATATAACGTAACACCATTTTTTTTTATATTGCAATAATATAAATGAAAAATAAGTTTTTATTTTACAATTTTTAGTTACACAAAAAATCAGCCCATACACAACAATGATTTCATCTAGGTAAACGACTAAGTACTTGACAAAACGTAAATTATATTTATCAGGATTAAAAAAAAACTACTAGCCAGATCTTCGTACAAATTATATGGACCACATTTTAACTATCTTTTTTCAGATAAAAAGAATTATTAAATTTTTTGAAGTCGGTTAGAAATGGTACCAACTTCTAAAAAATACTATGTCTTGTCGCGATTTCGTGCGTCGAATTTACATAATACACTCCTTATTGCGTCTACATCTATAAATTATCTAGCGTAGCTTGCGCAGATTTGTGCATCCTTTTTTTTAGCTCGACTTTTTGAAGGCAGGGTTTTCTTTCATTAGTGGAGAATATATCCAAAAGAAATAAGGAAAAATAAATTGTATCTATTGTTTAGGGATTGCCATGAAAAATGTCTAGAGAGGTTACTGACAACGATTTTTTTGTGTTCAGTTTGGTTGTGATAGGACTTGTTGTTGGCTAGCTACCACCCTTTTATCTAAAACTGGTGCCATAACAACAATGTTTTCAGCATTGTTGTGTTCCGGCAGTTAGAGATAAGATAGCCAGTTCCTCGGTGATTGAGGATTCCGGGAGAGGCTCGCTTCCACCTTCAGCCTTATCAATGCTTAACATCAGGTAGGTAAGACAAAGAGAGTTCCCGTTGTTCATAAAAAAAAAATCTGCTTCTAACCTCTTTCTTGTGTTCTGGTACTGATGGGTACGGTCAACCCAACAACAAAATACTAAGCCCGTATTACAGAACATTACTCGAGCCGTGTTCTGTACTTGAGAGCAGGGGCCGTACCGCGCAAGTGGCGTCGGCCTCGATATCGGCTTCATTTGACAGATGGATGTGACACATTGCTGCTTCTTTTTGATACAAGTGCAAACTTACCAAAGACTAAGAGCAATATGTCACATTTATCTGTCAAATGTAGTCGATGTCGATGCCGACGACACTTGTAGGGTCGCAGTTAGAAAACGACGTCGCTACATGCGATGTATAAGCACGTTCCTTGCTATCTGTACTCAAGTATAGATCACTGCGCGAGTCACGTTCGTAATACGGGCGGGCCAGTGGGCCTACCATGAGTTTTTCTTTACGTTTACTGTACAGTAAACAGGAGATATATTGTATGAGAATCTGTAGTTTTGCTACTGCCCACTAGAGGCGCTGTACAGATTCGCATACAAAATGACTCCCGTTTACTATTCAGTAAACGCAAGTGTGAGTTTCCTCACCTAACTCGCTTACGCCGCAGTTTGTGATAAGAGTTTAATTCTCAACCTTATTCCCATTGCATTAAGGCTATCTGTCAAATTTAACTCTTACGCGATGGTAACGTTTGGATATTTGCAAACTCGCACTAAGCCCTCAGGGCCCGTTTCAAGGGTCAATTTCACTGTCTAACTCCAATCGAGACGTAAGCCGTTTGGAATGTCTGAAGAGGTTTGTTAGACTGTATAAGCCGTAGGTAGTTACTGTTGACTGTACAATGTTTTAACATTATTGACGACCTCCGTGGTAGAGTGGTACGTACACCGGTTTCAAGGTGTCGCCTACTCTGAGGTCCCGGGTCCGAATCCCGGTAGGAACAAATGTTTGTATGATGAATACGACCATTTGTACCTGAGTCATGGATGTTTATATATATTCCTACACATAAATACTTATATATGTGTAATTATATGTATTTATATCCGTTACCCTAGCATCCCATAACACAAGCCTTACAGTGCTTACTTTGGGGCTAAGTTAAGTGTGAGTGTAATAGTTATTTGTTATGCAAGGCTGGAAAGTTGGTTATTTAGCAGCGAGTTACCTCTATTGAAATCTGAGCAAGTGAAGGCTTCTAGAATATATAGTATTATAATTAATTTAAAGCTATTAAAATAAGAATCAAATATAACAAAAAAGCCAATAGTGCGATTCGGAACGCATTATGACATATTTTTAGGTATTAAATTAAAAATGTACTTTGCCGCGTTAGGCCGCAAAAAGCGATTTTCTACGCCTTAACTGATTGACAAAACCTCCTTTTCAGAGCGTGTGAGATGAAAAAATATTTATTTATTTGTTATTTTGTTTTCCAGGCCACTTCCTGTATCTGCCAGTGGATCCCACCATGGAGAACATGGTCATCAAGTCACCACCTTTCAGAGGACTTTGGGAGTTTTGCAAGGTGAGGAACTTATTCTTTGAATCCTCACTTATATAATAAATGCGAAAGTGTGTTTGTTTGTCCTTTCTAGACGCCCTAATTAAGCAACGAATCGACTTGATTTTTAACATAGACTGAGTTGAACGGACGAAGAGTAACATAGGCTAATTTTTATTCCGATATTTCCACGGGAACGGTAACCAGGCGGAAGCTAAGAGAAGCCTTTTCCTATTTAAAACCAATAGCGTCTGTTCAGCTGAGTACTCAACGATTGTAATGCGCGAAACTTGCTCGAATAGGGAAAGCCTATTAATTAATTAACCGCCTCTGTGGTCTAGTGGTACAACCACCGGTATCAGACCCAGGGGTCCCGGGTTCGATTCCCAGCGGGGGTACATATTGTATTCGGTTTGGTTGGTGGTAGGACTTGTTGTAAGTCCGCCTGGCTAGCTACCACCATCTTATCTAAGTCTGACGCCATAACAACTATGTTTTCAGCATTGTTGTGTTCCGGCAGTTAGAGATAAGATAGCCAGTTCCTCAGTGATTGAGGATTCCGGGAGAGGCTCGCTTCCATCTTCAGCCTTATCGATACTTAACATAAAAAAAAATATATATACAGGGTTACAGGGAAAGTCGTACTGAATATTAAAGGACGTTATTATTTAGGTCATTTCTGATGAATTTGATCCTATAATATAGTGTCCGAAACTTAACCGTTATGGAGATATTGATATCTTTAAGTTTTTTTTTAAATATCCCAATTTTTTTGCTTTTTTGCCAATCTTTTTATGATTAAGACTTCTAGGGTTCGTTTTTTTATGTATTTAGTTAGAAGACATGCCAATGAATAAAAATGATCAACAAAAACTCAACCCTCCATTAACAGCTTAAAATAACTGCATGACAACGGTATAAATTAAGTAATTTTTGCTATGTATTCCTAACTTTTAAGCGCTATGGTAAAAAAAAATTGTATGGAACTTATTCTGCAGATGATTTTAAGAACTTCTACGTCTTCTTAGCTATTCAAAAAGGTATAACACTAGCTATTAAATAGGCAAAACATTGAGCAAATAACAGTTCAGTGAGCAAAAGCTACATTTTCAAGCAAGGTAATCCCAATAAAAAAAGATTAAAAGGATCGCAAAGGAGATTCAGTCTCAACGTGTGGATGGGCATAATTTCTAATTATTTGATAGGGCCATACTTTTTGCCCGATAATTTGAATGGCGAGATGTACGAGAACTTTTTAAGGGAGGAGTTATACTCTTTAATGCTCGATTTACCTCTGGCAATAAGACAAAATATGTTCTTTCAACACGATGGCTGCCCAGCGCACTACAGAAGAAGTGTTCGAGCATGGTTGGATGAAAATTACCCAAACCGGTGGATTGGAAGAGGTGGACCCATACCGTGGCCGGCAAGAAGTCCCGATTTAACGCCGATGGATTTTTATGTGTGGGGTCATATGAAAACCCTAGTGTACGACGAAATAACACCAATCGCAAATATCGAGGTTTTACGACAAAAAATTATTGATGCGGCTGAGGAAATGAGGCGGAGCCTGCAAACATCTGTTGTAAAAAGTAATTTAAGAAAACGAATGAGAATTTGTATAAGAAATAGTGGCGGCCATGTTGAACATGAATTATAAAAATATTACTGATTTTTTTGTTTTATTTTCGTGATTTAGCTATTTATACCTCAAACCAAAAATGTAGCCTTTGCTAACTGAACTGTTATTTGGTCAATGTTTTGCCTATTTAATAGCTAGTGTTATACCTTTTTGAATAGCTAAGAAGACGTAGAAGTTTTTAAAATCATCTGCAGAATAAGTTCCATACAATTTTTTTTTATCATATCGCTTCAAAGTTAGGAATACTTAGCAAAAATTATTTAATTTATACCGTTGTCGTGCAGTTATTTTAAGCTGTTAATGGAGGGTTGAGTTTTTGTTGATCATTTTTATTCATTGGCATGTCTTCTAACTAAATACATAAAAAAACGAACCCTAGGAGTCTTAATCATAAAAAGATTGGCAAAAAAGCAAAAAAATTGGGATATTTAAAAAAAAACTTAAAGATATCAATATCTCCATAACGGTTAAGTTTCGGACACTATATTATAGGATCAAATTCATCAGAAATGACCTAAATAATAACGTCCTTTAATATTCAGTACGACTTTCCCTGTAACCCTGTATATCTATTTCGGTAGCGCTCCAGTCCAACGTTCGCTTTCAGCAATGGAACACTAGGTACTTACTGAAATAATGGTGGACTGGAGCTGTAATGTTCTCTTCATCCATTTGCCCCAGAAGTCGCAACATTGAAAATGCTTAATCATGATGATGAGTCAGCAATATAGTCCAGTGTTGGACTGCATTGATTTGCTGGATTACTGTACTGGTAGAATGTGAACCGGGTATTATAAGGGCGCGCTTAATCTAAACATAGCAAACTTGATGTTAGACTTAGGACCTACCTATATCTGATGTCATTTCCTGCCGGCCTATAGAAACATCTTATTCATTCTGTTTCAAACTCAAAAAGCTTGACATTGATTCCCAAAGTGCGTGACAAAAAAATAGGGGTTCACAATTCTTAAGCGGGGTCCACAAAATACTTCTGATTTTGCTAGAGAAAAACAAAAATATTGGCTTGAAATAAAATAACTTTTACGGATATCAAACGCGCTATATTTCCACGAACTAAGTTGTAATTGTACGTATTTTTTGGTTTTTTAGGGGTTTTTTGATTTTCCCGACGTTTCGTTTCGGCACCTTTACAGCTGCCGTGGTCACGGGATGACAGGCTACTTATAAGTCTACCCTCGAAAAGTTAATTTATTTTCGTTCGGTTAGACATTTGCTATGGCACAAATTATTATTGATTTGATATTTTGATTTAATTGTTATTTTAATTCTTTATTATTAAGAAAAGAGAAAACTAAAGACTCTACTGGCAGTTCACAAATTGGGAGGACCTTCGAAGAAAGAAGCCAAGAAAACTTCGAAAGCGGGCCGACCTCCACATTTATAAAGAAATTAAGATATGTTGGCACTGCTTCGATCCCATCATCTCTGGAACCTTGTGGTTTATTCAGGGATGATGGTAAAAGACCCGATGGTGCGACCTTAGTGCCCTGGTGCTTGGGGCGTACCCTTATGTGGGATGCAACCTGTGTAGACACCTTAGGTCCTTCCCATATACGTGGTACATCCTCAAGAGCTGGAGCCGCTGCGGAGCAAGCACAGTTCCTCAAGCGCCGCAAATATTCGTCGCTCTCAGTAAGCCATGAATTTGCGGCGCTTGCCGTAGAGACAATGGGCCCTTGGTCGTCTGACACCAAAAAGTTTATTAAAGATCTTTCCATAAAACTGGTCCACGCCTCAGGAGACCTGAGAGCTGGTGCCTATCTTGCCCAGCGGCTGAGTCTTTGCATTCAGCGGGGCAACAGCGCCAGTGTTCTCGGTACTATGCCACGCGGCTGTGAGTTGGACGGCGTATTTTTGTTATAGTATAGTTATAGTATAAGATTTTATATTTAACGGTTTCTTGTTTTTCTACTCATTTGTAAATAAATTGCTTCTGTTGTCTCCACCTTTACTTTTTTATATTTATTTATCTACAAATAGAGATAACCGTATCTTTGGGTCTTGCAGTGCGTGATTTGGGTTGAGACTTTAATTTATGGATAATAGGGTCCCAAGCTGGTGGAATCTTCCACCCATCATCTCTATTGAAGTTTGGGTATTTGGTGATTTCAATAGCCTCACGCAGCATTCTGGGGACAAATTTTTGTTCCCTGGCGAGGATCTGTGGCTTATCAAACCTGATGTAGTGGGTGGGTCCCTCAAAAGCATGTTCACACACTGCAGACTTGTTATCGCGCCTATTTTTCACGTCAGCTACATGTTCTCTAACACGGGTCCCTATGCTTCTCTTTGTCTGCCCGATGTAGGAGAGCCCACAGTCACAATCCAGTTTGTAGACACCTGCAACTTGAAAGGGTATGTCGCACTTGACTGGTGGTAGGAATTGGTTGATCTTCTTGGGCGGCTTGAAGTAGTATTAATAGAAGCACGCTTTAGAATTCTCCCAATCTTGTCTGTGACGCCTTTCACAAATGGTAAAATGGCAGGTTGACGTTCTACTGTGACTGGTTTGGCGCGGTTTCTGTGACGTCTGCGTGGTACTTGCAACTTGTTGTTTCTCAGTACTTGCTCGACATGTCGAAGCTCCGAAGTCAGGTGTTGCTCGTCATAGATGCCGCGTGCTCTCTGAAACAAAGATTTCCCTACGGTAGATAGCTAACTGTGAAGGATGATGGTGTGAATCACCATTTAGGTATCTGTCTGTATGTGTTGCTTTCCGATACACTGTGTGGCTCAAAGTTTGATCAGGATTTCTAATAACAAGTACATCTAGGAAGGCTAGTTTATTGTTTGCCTCTAACTCCATGGTGAATTGGATGTTTGGATGAATAGAGTTAAGATGGATAAGGAAAGCAGAAACACTGTCTCTAGGTAGTACAGTGAAAGTGTCATCTACGTACCGTTTGTAGAACGGGGATACACTGGTGCTGAAGCCAACGCCTTCTCCTCGAAATCCTCCATAAATATGTCGGCGACTATGGGGGATACAGGAGAACCCATTGCTACTCCATCAACTTGTACATAGAATTCATCATTCCACATGAGATAGCCTGATGTTAAAGATTAAGATAAAGGTAACGCGACGGTTGTAATGGACACGTCAGATTACAACGAGAAAATACAACTCTTATTATCAGATGAGAAAACATACAAACACGTCAAAAGCGATCAGACCACCAAAATCCTCAAAAAGACTAGTGACCTCACATTCATTCAACCATCTAATCTATTCATCCAAACATCCAATTCACTATGGAGTTAGAGGCAAATAATAAACTAGCCTTCCTAGATGTACTTGTTATTAGGAATCCTGATCAAACTTTGAGCCACACAGTGTATCGGAAAGCCACACAGTGTATCGGAAAGCAACACATACAGACAGATACCTAAATGGTGATTACAGTTAGCTACCGTAGGGAAATCTTTGTTTCAGAGAGCACGCGGCATCTGTGACGAGCAACGCCTGACTGCGGAGCTTCGACATGTCGAGCAAGTACTGAGAAACATCAAGTTGCAAGTACCACGCAGACGTCACAAAAACCGCGCCAAACCAGTCACAGTAGAACGTCAACCTGCCATTTTACCATTTGTGAAAGGCGTCACAGACAAGATTGGGAGAATTCTAAAGCGTGCTTCTATTAATACTTACTTCAAGCCGCCCAAGAAGATCAACCAATTCCTACCACCAGTCAAGTGCGACATACCCTTTCAAGTTGCAGGTGTCTACAAACTGGATTGTGACTGTGGGCTCTCCTACATCGGGCAGACAAAGAGAAGCATAGGGACCCGCGTTAGAGAACATGTAGCTGACGTGAAAAATAGGCGCGATAACAAGTCTGCAGTGTGTGAACATGCTTTTGAGGGACCCACCCACTACATCAGGTTTGATAAGCCACAGATCCTCGCCAGGGAACAAAAATTTGTCCCCAGAATGCTGCGTGAGGCTATTGAAATCACCAAATACCCAAACTTCAATAGAGATGATGGGTGGAAGATTCCACCAGCTTGGGACCCTATTATCCATAAATTAAAGTCTCAACCCAAATCACGCACTGCAAGACCCAAAGATACGGTTAGCTCTTTTTGTAGATAAATAAATATAAAAAAGTAAAGGTGGAGACAACATATCTTAATTTCTTTATAAAGGTGGAGGTCGGCCCGCTTTCGAAGTTTTCTTGGCAGCTTCTTTCTTCGAAGGTCCTCCCAATTTGTGAACTGCCAGTAGAGTCTTTAGTTTTCTCTTTTCTTAATAATAAAGAATTAAAATAACAATTAAATCAAAATATCAAATCAATAATAATTTGTGCCATAGCAAATGTCTAACCGTATCCGAACGAAAATAAATTAACTTTTCGAGGGTAGACTTATAAGTAGCCAGTCATCCCGTGACCACGGCAGCTGTAAAGGTGCCGAAACGTCGGGAAAATCAAAAAACCCCTACAAAACCAAAAAATACTGACAATTACAACTTAGTTATTGGAAATATAGCGCGTTTGATATCCGTAAAAGTTGTTTTATTTCAATGAACAGTGCGCGCCAAAACATAAGATGTACGTTTATTGGCTTGATTTCACCTATCAATGTAACTGTTAAATGTTCAGCGACTTTTACATGTAAAGACTTGCATATTCCAACTTAACTTATAACAAATTACAAGGGAACAGCATCAAAAGTAGTTGGATGGAATCACCTTTGATTGGCCAAATTAACTTTTTTGAATTTACTCACAGCACAATCAATTAAATTAACCAATAAATTCTCCCTTTTTTTTCGAAAGCTGTTAATTCGTGATTGGAACTCAGTCGCAAATTTCCATAGTTAGATATAATTTTCACATATTTTATCGAGTTTTGGTTATATGGTAGAAATTAAGCTGCAGGGGGTCCACCGGAACCAGCAAAAATTCGAATGTGGTATATGAGAAAAAAGTTAGGTAACCTCTGGATTAGGCTGTTATAAGCACTTGTAAATGACAAAAAAGCTACGCCATCGGTTCACAAACCCTACAGTGGGAGACCTTGTAACGAGAAGAACCGGCAAGAAACGTTTTTTCTCCCAGTCTTATTTCGTATAGAGCCGTCAAATATATAACAAAAATAACCGTAAATAAGTATTTACTAACGCTCCTATTCCAGCATGGGAAAAAAAACCGCGATAAAGTTTATACCAATAAAAACACTTTTGTCACCCAGTTCGAAGCGAAACTCCACCAGAGCAAGATGCAGAACGCCAGCATCCGCCTGGTCTCCGAGTCCACCATGTCTGAGGTGCAGTGGATCCTGCAGGAAGTGGCCGGGAATAATTTTGAAGAGTGAGTATATGATAAACATAGTAAGATCCTTTTCATAATGTCGTGTCATGATTGAAAAGAGTGAGATCAAATAGAATTCAAAAACCCTAATTTTCACCAACTTCCAAACAATCCACATTGGGCCCACATAGTGGGTCATCGCTCATTCTCCCTATATCCATTCGTAAGGAAGGCCAGTGTCCCAGCAGGTAAGAACATAGAAATGCTTGATGATGTTAACAAATTTTCACCTTACTATGCTAAATACAACTGATATTTCTGGTCAGTTGTTGGATTCACCAAAAACGTCCAAGAAATTCGTACAGGCAGAAAAAAACGCAATATTCATCGCTTATAAAAGTACCATCAAGCTGGAAGACATATTATTATGCTTAGGTGTCGCAGGTGTTTGTCTTATGTAAAATCTGGGGGCACGGCAGTGCCTCCGCCAAGTCGAGCTTTATCTTACCTATAGAAATAGCATTGTGAAGCGAAATTCAAATTACATACCATAGTTTTCCTCCCAGATGGTATCCCATGCAGTTCATGATCGGCAAGGTCCTCCAAGAAGTCCGCATCATCATCGAGATCACCCGCCCTGCCCATGTCAGCCTGTCTCAAAGTCTACCACACATAGCGGTGGACAATATAAGGATGGTGGAATGCCTGCCAGAACCTCCAGTCTTCAATGGCGAGTGCTTAGCAGGGCAGCTGAAGTGCAAGATTATGAACGTGAGTAGACTGTTATATGTTCGCAGTGAGTAGATACGACACAGAAATATGCTTATGCCATTTTTTATTAACCGTTTGGGTTTTTAAAGGGTGTGACGTGAGGTTTCGTGAAATAAAGTAAGTGTCAGATCTATGTCCCCTTCAAAGCTAAGATTCAGATAAAGAAAAATAGTACCGAAAATACCTACTAAAGAAGCAATTATCTATTTACATGAAATTTTACAATTATTTGCATGAAGTTTGAGCATTGAACAACATTCTCGGTCAATTCATCAATTTCTGTGGATGTTTAGTTTAACTTGATCCAAATGGAAGTCATGTTATATGTTCGCAGTGAGTAGATACGACACAGAAATATGCTTATGCCATTTTTTATTAACCGTTTGGGTTTTTAAAGGGTGTGACGTGAGGTTTCGTGAAATAAAGTAAGTGTCAGATCTATGTCCCCTTCAAAGCTAAGATTCAGATAAAGAAAAATAGTACCGAAAATACCTACTAAAGAAGCAATTATCTATTTACATGAAATTTTACAATTATTTGCATGAAGTTTGAGCATTGAACAACATTCTCGGTCAATTCATCAATTTCTGTGGATGTTTAGTTTAACTTGATCCAAATGGAAGTCATATGTTATTAGATTAGATTATATTTAGTCAAATAAGTAAAGTAGGTATTAAAAAACAAGCTCTTGAAGCAGAAATTACTTTGCGATATTAAAAACTTATTACCTAAATAAAATGTTGAATCCCACAGAAAGACTCGTGCATCAAGCTGCAGCAAGTGTGCGATCTCGTGAAAGACTGTGACGACGGAAGGGACGAAAGTCAAAATTGTGGTGAGTGTTCTGAAAATATCCCCTGATCCAATTGGGACCACACAGCCAAAGTTCCTCAAAAAAAGAACCTACTATACTATAATTTACAAAACCCACTTTTTCTCAATCCCAAAAAAGTATGAAATTGGAAAAATTCTGTGAAATCAATGATTTTTTTTTTCAGACAAAATGCCCTTCGGTTCGTACTGCAACTTTGAGCAAGATAGCTGTGGGTTCGATAATGTACCACAGTAAGTATTTTCTTATGTATCTTGTTTAAATGACTGGAAAAGAATACTTTTAGTATTATGTCCACCTTAACCTAGTTAGCCAGTAGGTACATCTCATCTTTACTTATGTCCAAAAATTCAATGCTTCTAGAGATTCGCGAGTTTAAACAATTCATCTTTTGTGTGTTTAGATTATCAAAATCTCATGACCAAGTAATTTTAATTTCGTTAGAAAATTCTTTAAGTCGTAACTAATACATTTATTTGGATTATTAATTCAGTAACTAGGAAAGTTTAATATGTAATCAAAATCATACGATACACGGCTCATAATAACGATTAGTAAAATTTACTCCCATAGTTTCAATATGTAGCAATCCTATTATTTACAGCTTTTTAACACGATCGTCTTTCACAGGCCAATTCTCAAATGGTCCCGCCACAACGGGCCCACTCCCACGGACAAGACTGGACCAAACTACGACCACACTTGCGGCCCTCTGGATCCCTACCCGACGCAGGTAACATAATGATTGAGGAAAAAAGAACTGCTGAATGGTCTTCTACTTCTTCTTGAAGCGATGGTCCGTCAACAATTAATATCGGCAATATTATCTGGTGCATCAAACACATTTAACAATCTTATTTTACATACGTTCTACAGTTGTCTTCAAACATTCGCTGGTGCTTTCTTCGTAATATGCTGCTTCGAACCAGCTCTTTCTTGTGTTCTGTGCAATAAATACCGCCTGTGCTAGTTCTATTTAAACTGAAATGAACTGACTTAAAAATATATTAGTACTTATTTCAACGATGCAGGTACGTTACTTCTTAATACTAAAGTTAGTATTCTTTGATGTAGGCCAGCGTTGCTTCATCAAGGAGAGAAATATCCTCGCATTCGATTTTTTTTCCAAATGTTACACAATCGATTAAATGAAACGAAACTGCTATTAAAATTATAAATCAAATTCAAATTATATTTTCATAAAAAATTCGTTACATTTTTGCGATAACAGCTGACGATAGAGCCTCAGCATTATGAACGCCGTCTATAATCCAGAAAACTAAACTATCCTTTATTCCAGGTTATCCCTCCTCTCTTCCCTGCGCACATGAACTTCACTCTCTCCCAGTGTGTGGGCTACTACTTCTTCGTGAACATGAACGTGACAGGACCCAACAAGGAGAAGGCTGACTTCGCGTCCACCGCGGTGATGAGGACGGTCGTCTTCAATCCACCACCGAAAGTCCATGGGAACATGAGTTCGAAGTACTACAACTGCTGTATGGTAAGCAGACGGATTTCTTTTTGAGTTTTCAGCTAAAAAAAGAATGACTACTTCTTCGTGGACATGACCGGACCTAACAAGGAGAAGACGGACTTCGCGTCCACAGCGGTCACGAAGACGGTCGTCTTCAACACAACGCCGAAGGTGCGTAGGAACATGAGCTCGAAGTACTACAACTGCTGTATGGTATGCTGGTTTTTCTATTTGAGATTTCAGCTAAAAAATAATCTTTTTGAAGATGAACGTGACGGGTCCTAACAAGCAGAAGGCTGACTTCGCGTCCACCGCGATGATGAGGACGGTCGTCTTCGACCCGCCACCGAAGATCCATGGGAACATAAGCTCAAAGTACTACAACTGTTGTATGGTAAGCAGACGGGTATTCCATTTGTGATTCCAGCTAAAAAAAGTATCTTTTTGAACATGAAAGAGACAGGCCCTCACAAGGAGAAGGCGGACTTCGCGTCCACTGCGGTAATGAGGACGGTTATTTTTAATCCGCGCCGAAATTCCATGGAAACATGAACTCGAAGTACTACAACTGCTGTATGGTAAGCGCAATAATATTAATTTTGTTCATTGAAATGAGTGATAAATAACGACGCAAGTATAGCGATAGGGGGCGTCCATAAATTACGTGAGGTGTTTTTTTTAAATTTTCTGTCCCTCCCTCCCCCCCTGGTGAGATGTCGTGAGATTTTATTCAACCCCCTCCCCCATCCCCAATCTCACGTGAGATTTTTCAAAATGTGGGTTTCTTACGTAAACGCATTGGATTGTTATGTAAAAAGAAAAAAAACGACTAGTTAAGACTAGTAATCAATATTGCTGAGAGTTATAAGTGTAATAAAAATTTAACAATAGAATACTTAAATCGTAAATACTATGATTAAAAAAAGAATATCTACTCTAATTCAGTCCATGGAGAATCATACGCGGTCTCAAGAGAGACTATTTAAACCAACATGTCCATATGATTTTCAGTAAAATCATCTGCTCCTTCAACTTCGTTCTGGTCTAGCCACTTTAAGCCGTTGGCGCTTGCGCACTGTAACTCATTAGATCGTCTTGTGACAATCCGTGATCTTAATCGTATTACATACAATCTGGATTAAATGGACTAAAATAGTATTTTTTTTTCAATCAGAAAAAAAATTGCGTTATATTTGCCGAGACCCCCCTCTCTCCAACGTAAGATTAGATGAGATTTGACTCGACCCCCTCCCCCCTTAAACATCTGGCGTAATTTATGGACGCCCCCTTAGATCTTAATGAAATCTCAATTTGAACAAGACTGAGGCAAAGAATATATTAAATAAATATTTGAGGGAGGGCGCCGATTTGACCACCGATTTATAGTATGTATGATTTTCAAAGCTGTCAACTCCGTTACCTACAGAAACAACAAACAGGAGCCTTACCATGAACTCTTTGCAATGCTTTTTAGGTTGTGAGATGCACCCATACGGCGCGTATAACATCCTCTTACTACCTGGAAATAACCTAAAATTTCTTTATTTATTTATTTATTGCATGTCACAAAGTTTACAAGGATGTTACAATTAAGTACAGTTCATGTGACACCCTGTAAGGGTGTAGCAATCGCAATAGAGAGGGCTTATCTATTATTTAGAACATTGTAACAAGTCCATCTGACTTGAAATGAAAAAGATAACAATAATCAAACTCAAATAAAAAATAGTAATCAACATAATAAAATACAAAAATATAAAATTAATTCATGTCTAAGATCATTCCATAGTATAGATTAATAATAACATTTACAAAATTATCTCGTTTCAATAAAATATAAATCAAAGTTATTTTACATCTCATTAAATTAAAGTACTTACTAAAAACGAATACGAATACTTAGATTAAATAAATTAAAATTATTTACTTAAATGATATTGAATTCATGTATAATAAAACTATAAAAAGACTATTTCGCAAATTTTCAATCAAAAATAATTATTGATGTTAAAATGAAAAATAAATAATTACAAAATCATAAAATTAAAAAGCAATTAAAAATTTATTAAATTTCAAACCACTTTACATTCAAATGTCAAATTTTTCTTCAAAAAATTCTTTTATATTATAATAACATTTGGCGAGGAGATATTGCCTTAGTTGTTTCGCGAAATCATTGGATGTTACTATATTTTTTAATGAATTTGGCAATTTATTGTAAATTTTAATCATCATTGAATGTCATCATCATCATCTCTGATGCCCCAGAGTACAATTTTAGTGTTGTTCCAGGCAATTTTAATTTATTTTGGTAGCGATTATTACGTCTGATTGATTTTATTGGAGAATATAAATTTTGATGCTTTCTCACAAACTTACAGGCCTCAAAGATATACAGTGATGTTAGTGACAATATTCCGAGTTTTACAAAATATGGACGACAAGTTTCGGTTTGTTTTAAATTATACAAAATTCGGATACATTTTTTTTGTAGTACAAAGATTTGCTGAATATGAGGGCAGTTTCCCCACAGAATTATACCGTACGATAGTAGTGAATGGGCATAGGCATAATAAGCCGACAGTGACGTTTTTAGGTTCGCGAGTCTCTTTAGTTGGCGTAAGGCATACATAAATGATGACAGTTTTTTTGCTAATCTTTGGATATGCGATTTCCAATTTAAATGTGTATCCAAATCTACCCCCAACAATGTAGCTGAATTTACCATTTCTATTTTAGTTCCTTTGAACGAATAGTTAATCTCTAAACCTTTTTTTTGAAAGGGTTTAAACTGTATAAGCTTAGTTTTCTCTAAATTTAATTGTAAATTGTTACGATTAATAACATGACAGTTGATGGTAGGCCCCTGGCCCCCTGTACTGCAATGCAATACAACTCAAGATATAATCACCTACGTGGCGTGCTACATAAAATATTCGATTATTAATACTCGCTGAAATAATCACTGCGATTATTGAGGCAACTAAAAAGGACGCAAACCTTAAGTACAGTCTTCAAAAAGCACACCTGCCTTTACAAAACCGTCAAACTTGTCAAACGTTCAAAGTCGTTTCACAACTACACAGATACACTTTTCTAAAGTCTTAACCTGTTGCTGACCACGCAATCATCAGCTAATCCGTCGTTTTCCCTTCCAGATCCGCTTCTACTACCAACAGAACGGTCGCAACTACGGCTCTCTGAGCGTGGACGTAGTGGAACTCACCACAAGAGGGAACGTCACCACCTCGCTCTGGTTCTCCACTAAAGACAAGGGGGAGAACTGGTATAGGGCCTCCATCTTCCTGCCTAACGTCACTAGGAGGTATGTATTGGATTCAGCATCTTTAACCATGAACAACTTAAATAATATTTTAATAACAATAACAATAAAAATTCTATTGCCTCGTTCATTGCCAACGAAAGGTTTTTTTGTTTCTAATGTTTTTCGATTTTGATTCAGCTTGCACAACTGACTTACATTGTGAATCAGTCATCAATAGATACAAGGCAAGCCGAAATCATCATACCGGTCTATGTTTCTTATCTGGATGGGATTTAGAAGGCTCCTTCATTAGATCTTATTATGTTTCAACTAACAACTCTATTCGTATATTCTTTTTTTTTATCAACAAAAGATATACTTATATTAATATCTTTATATTCGGGGGGCTAATTGTCTAATTTTAAAAATATTAAATTATCTATTGCAATGCAATCCCTTTCAATGCATTTGAAAGATATTCTCATACTTCAGGCCGTCACTATTTGACATTTGATAGGGTTTATAATCGGGACGCGTTTGAATGATCGAAATTGAACTGTCTAAGCCAAGTGACAGACGAAAATATCTTTCAAATGTATGGAGAAGTGTCAAATGCAGTGTCATTTAAAACATCATTCGTTCCGAAAGGGATTGCGACTATAAGTTACACTATCACAATCACAATACCTTTAAAAAGGATTTTGATGGATTTTGATATTAGGCAATTAGGGGAGGCAGGTATAACAAACTAAATACGTCGATACAAATTACTTGGTGAAATTGAGTTGATTTCAATTGACTATGTTATTTTAAGTTTGAAAGTGAATCTTCATTAAAAACCCCATTTTCTTTCTCAGATACTACCTTCAGTTCAAGACCCGTATGGGCATGAGGATATACTCGGACTCCGCCATTGACGACTTCTCAATGGCCCCGGAGTGTTTTGGCCTCAACATAGATCCAGAAGAGCTTGGGGAATACAATTACTACGATCCTGTCTTCGAAGAGAAGACAACGCCACATCCTTCCTTTGCCGATGAGATCTGTAAGTAAATAAAGTTTTCAAATTATAGGATACCTACCATTAAAGGCATCAATTTATAAACCATTTACAGATAAAACACAACAGAGTTTTGCCGATAAGCAGTCTTCGCAAACTGCTGTCATCTGAATGTCTGTCCACAACTTTTCATTGTGGCTTTTAGGGTAGGAATGGATTTTTGCTAAATATGGTCACTTTCGGCAAGCAATAAGCACCTTATAATAATAGTGTGGTCATCTCCTTTATTGTTGTCATCATTTTAATCATTACCTATGTTTCAATGTCCCTTTTGCCACAGCACAGGCCATCCTTATAAATGGGTGAGGTAAAAAAACCATGACTCATGTGTGGATCCAATGAGGATTGGGTGTGAACGACCACAAATTATGCAGCCGAGGTGAAGGGCTCAACATGTCTAAAGACAGAGACGAGAGATGAGAATGAAAATTTTAGGTTACCCATCCCTTATCAGAAGTTGCTTAACCGAGGCTATCGTACGCCACGAATATTGCACAAATTACACCAATGAAACACGGTCAACAAAGTTTTCTCTTCGCAGATTACCGTTTCACAACGTGCGGCGCGACGGGTCGCTATGGCCCCAACCAGACGATGTGCGATATCGCGTACAACAATACACCGGTGTCGGTATCTGTGTGGCAGACGTCGCCCTACCAGGGCATCCAGGTGTGGGAGGTGCCTGCTGAGGGGCTGTACACGTAAGTATTGAGGATAAACGCTTCAGGCTTTACAAAATATAAGGAAACATAGATAAATAAATAAACAATTGTTGGAGAAAGGAAGAATCGGTGAAGTGAGAATTTTAAGTTGAGAACGACTCAAACCTTCCTATCTCTTATTTCTTCTTTTCTGTCCTCACTTTTAGCGAACACAATAAAGCTAAAAACATTACTTACTCGTAGATAAGATGGAGCTAGCTATAGCTAGCTAGGCGGACTTATGCAAGTCCTATCACCATCATCATCCATCATTCTGCCTATTCCAGCCCAATGCTGGACTTAAGCGTGCCAAGGTGCGCCACAAAGCACGATCTCTCGCCTTTTTCATCCAGTCACTACCTGCTACCTTTTTCAGGTCATCGGTCCAACTACAGGTCCTACACTAACGCCCTACAAAAAAAATTTTTTTTTTAACAGTATTTTCTACCTACACCTTTGGTTTGAACATTTCCCTTTTTTTACAGGATCATTGCGACGGGCGCCTCAGGAGGCCTAGGCTCAGCATGGGCAGGCGTATCCCACGGGGCGCAGGCGCGGGGGCTCTTCGAGCTGCACAAGAGTCAGCACGTCTATATGCTGGTCGGACAACAGGGGCTGAATGCTTGCAAGAAGGTACGAAGACGTTTTGAAAGGATCCAGACATACTCCATTTAAAAGACTCACAAAAGCCTTGAAAAATAAATCTTTTTTCTGTGACGTTTGAACTTGTGAATTTAAATTTAACGATAGCGTTAACGATGTATGTTTTAAATAAACTGTCGATTAACTAATGGACAGTTGATGATCGAGGTTCACAGAGTTTCTGATAAAACTATTAGTTTGGAGCAAGAATATCATATCCGTTCTCTTTAGATGGACTGAAAGAACGCTAGCCTTACTGCGTTAAATTATCTATATACTTAATTCAGGTTCGCAAAATTTGTGACGACTCGATAGGGACTTTGGCGCGTAGTACGCGGCCGAGTAAGGTATCAAATTAAAGGTACTCGAGTCTATTTGTTCCGAAAACTATAAAATATACAAAATGTTAAACGTGTAACTTTCTAAATAGTAGCATCATGTAAGACTTCAGATCATAATAACCTTTAACTAATTTGTCCCTTTTGTTCCAGACCCTCTCAGCCCAAGAGAGCCAGGAGTGTTCCAAGAAGCAGAACGATTCCCTCCAGGTGTTCACGAGCAAGACGCACGAAGTCCGCAACACTCACGTGACTGACGGCGGGGGCGGTGGCGGCGGCGCTACTTACGTGTTTTTGGTGAGATACGTAGTTCTACACCATAACAGAGGAAGAGAAAGTCAACCTATGAGAGTCGACACCCAAGTCAAATTAGACGTTAGGAAAGAGTCTGTTATAGAAGGTCTGACTGAGCAAGCAGTAATAAGCACCTTGATTCACAATCGTTCGACAACGGAATCAGATCCGAATTGTGTGCTTTGTCTTTGTCTCTTCTGGTGTGTGACAGTGACAATGCATACATTCCGCGCTCGCGAATGTTTGTGAATAAGAGTGCAGATCTGCATCCACCTTTTCTTATAATTATTTTACCTCTCCGCTGGGTGAGCGAACAGAATTAATAGAAGGAGCAGTGATTCAATTAAAACACTTTGGACGCTACTCTCGTGATGCGTCGCCATGTGTTAATTATTTGGCGCAGTGTGAGCATTCGTGATTGAAAGAAGAAAGAAAGAAAAATAAATTTATTTTAGCATCACACAACGACTACACAAAACAATATTACAAAATTATCAAACCATCATCGCGTGATGCCAAAACTGTGTCCAGCTCTGTGTAAGCAGCAAGCTGAGCTTGCTGATTGCTGGAATGTGTCACACAATTAGGTTTGTCTACCGTGATGGATAGCGTCCGCGACATCTTCTGCCCTCGACTTTCCCTTGCACCACCAGTGTTCCATCGAGTTTTCGTTACGGATGACGTGCCCGAAAAACTATAGCAATATGGTCTTATCTAATTTTCGACAATGTCAATTAATCGCCCCTCAGTCGCCCATTTTCTTTGTATGTGATAAGTCCTTGGCGTGTTGACCGACGATCTGGTGGAGGTCACGGGAAGCCGCTGGACGCGGGCAGCGCAGGACCGATCGTCGTGGAGATCCTTGGGGGAGGCCTATACCCAGCAGTGGGTGTCACGTGGCTGAGATGATGATGATAGGGACTTACCTAGTCAATTTTCTTTACCAGCTGGACAAGGAAGGACAAGCCGTCCCTCTGCTGGTAGGCATGTTTAGCTACGACGACGGCTTGCAGCACGCGCGCGCGCACGCTTACCTGCGATATAGTCCCCCTGCTATATAGATCAATTATTGGACAACGCCCTAAATGTGCTAGATGACGCGTTGGGCCGCAAATGACTGTTTACTTTTCTAATTATTGGGAACCCGTTTTCAGGGAAGCCAACCATCCAAGCTGCGTTATTTGGCGTAACCTGTCACGCTCGTTATGTCAATGCATGCAGTGATAACAATGGACTTTTCGAAGGCGAACGAAACAAGGGACAAAATCCCATGTTGGGATTAGGTGTTTACTTCCTTTCCACTATGGCCCTACCCAAATCTTTTTTTTCAATTATTTTGAGATTATGATCATGACTCTTCATCAGCTGGACAAGGAAGGACAAGCCGTCCCTCTGCTGGTGGGCGGCGGCGGCGGCGGCATCTCCGTGGGCGTGTTCCGCGACGACGGCTCGCAGCACGCGCGCGCGCACACCAACGCCACGCCCGAGTCGGGGTACATGTACGGACAGCCGGGGAAGACTTCTGGTAAGTTGGTGGTTTATCTATTTAATCTTATTCTTAAAACGTGACGGCTGAAAATCTACGTTTTTACTGACCGGCGAAAGTAACACACCGAGCCGGACCCTACTTGAGCGAGTAATTTATCGAGTGAGTAATTTATTTATATTTATTTTTTGTATGTATTTACTTGCTGCTGCACACACGTGCATTTAATTTCTTCATTGTTTTGTCATGTCGTAAGTTTTAGATCATTTTTACTGTTTTTTTTTTTCTCTTTTTATTAATGTAATATAATGAAAGTATGTGTGTGTTGTAATCACAGAACAGAATGAATAAAACTGTTCACTATCTATCTAAAAAGGACTCGCTTCTGTGTTTTAGCAGAACTATTTGAATGTGTAAAAGGATGTAAAGTGAGTGAACACTAAACATCTCAGACCTGACAGACAACTCCTAAAATAAGTACTAACTAGCCGGGGAATACCAACCATAAGTTGTAATTTTATTTACAGTAGCAGCAGTTTTTAATAGTCATAATTCAGGTACAAATAATCGTATTCATCTTACAAATATTTGCCCCCGTCAAGATTCGAAGCCAGGACGACGGCAGAGTAGGAGACATCTCGTTATACATACCGGTACACGAAGGTCGTCATAAGGAATGTTTTGTCCCCACCCCAGCATTGGAGGCATTGAAATGGCTGTTCGTCGTCTGATGATGGCATCAGCAATGAGGGGTCTACACTCTCGAATTCACCTCTCTTTGGTTCTTGCAGAGTGTTGTTAGCGCATTAAGCAATGTTTTATTGTTGATAATTTGATAATGATACAGGTGCAGGTGGAGGCTGGATAGGAAGATCAGGCCCAATAACTCCCGGCCACGACTTAGTTCGCGGCGCGGCCGTTCGCGATGGTGGCGCTGGCGGCGCGGCTTGTGCTGGTGCTGCGCATGGTGGCTTCGGGGGAGGGGGCGGGGGGTGTCTGAGGGGTGGCGGAGGCGGAGGGTGGATTGGTGAGTTCATCATTGTCTATCAGTAGGTGCTTGTAGTTTATGTGAAGGTTAGGATGCCGCATCGAGCTGCACCCTTAGCGATGCGCGACAGTTTGAGGGGCGGCGGAGGGGGAGGGTGGATTGGAGATTAATTTATTACTGTATTATAGCAATACTTGAAGATGGTTATCTAGTGGAAGACAATCAAGATTGCTGCACACTTGAGCAGGCAGCACTATGCGCGGGTACAACGCATTTCAAGTAGGTATTTAAGGGGGCGGGTGGGTGCAAGTTTATAATATACCACAAAGATAAGACTTAACATGTAGAATAACTTTAGGAGGATATGGGGCAGTGGTGTCTGTTGCTGAGGGAGGTAGTTAAGTTAGTGAGTTGAATTTATGGATATTATCACCGGCAATAAATCAAATAGAAAGAAAGTGCAACTCTTGATGACGAGATTTCTGGTGGTTCTTCTTATGACGAGGTATATCGTAAACTTCGTAAGGTTTTGTAAGTTGTGTTTTATTTATTTATTTATCAGGACAGCCAAGAATTAGTACACTGATACAGACAATATTTAATAAAAATAAAACAAGATACATATTTAAGTGTCTTATCAATTATAGGCAGTCACAACTTGCATTTGAACTATCGTATTTATAAGAATTTAGATTATTAGGAACTCTCATTTAAAATAATATAAAACAATATAATTATTATGTTAGTTTATTGTTAATTTTGTGCCTGTAATAGAACCTAAACAGAATAAACATTTGGAATTGAATTAGAAGACTACACGTCTGTCACGATGACACATTGTCATGAAAATTAATTAAATTAAAATTATAAACTTTTAATTATTAATTATCTAACCGTTTACGAACGCACTAATGAATCAACTTTGTGAAGATAGACTTATAAGTAGCTAGTCAACCCGTGACTATGCCAGCTGAAAAGGTGCCGAAACGTCTGGAAACTAAAAAACCTCAAATAAACAGAAAAATTATAGGACCAAATATATATCGGGTAAATAAATCTCACTGAATATTCCGCGAAAGTAGTTTTATTTCAATTATGAAAAAACTTAAGATGTGCTTACATTTGTCATTCTCCCCCAGGCGGCAACACCAACGAAGGCGAAGGTCAACATGGTAGCGGCGGCTGGTCGCACGTGGACGCGCGCTCCATCCGCGACTACAGTGACGTGGCTGTAGCGCAGCGCACCGGCCCTGGGGAGGTGCTCATCATACCTGCTATACACGTGAGTATACTCAGCAAACAAGGTGGACGACGATCTGATGAAGGTCGCGGGATGTGTACAGTATACAGCGCAGGCACGACCTATTGTCATGAGATTCTTGGGGGAGGCATACCCAGCAGTGGGTGTCACATGTGAGTACTGCGACTACAGCGACGTAGCTGTAGCACAGCGCACCAGGCCGGGAAGATGCTCATCATATTCGTACCAGCGATGCATGTTAATATTTTTTTTCTTTAGCAAACAGTATGAGGTCAGAGTTTCAGACCAAGATCAAACACACAGCCACATCAGATCTTATAACTAGATTTAAAACTAATCTGGATAACAAAAATATAGCATTAAGCATATTCATGGACCTTAAAAAGGCCTTTGACACGGTGAGCCATATTATATTGTTAAAAAAAAGCTTTTAATATCTTAAAATCGTACTTATCAAATCTAAAACAGGTCCTAAAAATAGACCTTCATCAATCAAAGTCAACCTAAACCTAAACCTAAACCTACGGAATTCCCCTAAGGATCAAATCTGGGTCCGTTTTTATTTTGAAATTAGATATATAAAAAATATCCATGAAATTGGTCTTAAGTATATCTTCCGGTGAGTTATTAGCAGTTATAATTGGTATTTTATTGGCAGGCCTGCGGCTGCGACTATCGGTGCGTGGCTCTGAACGAATACCGCAGCGAGGTGAAGTGCTTCTGTCCCTCTTCCTGGAGTACAGACCAGCATGATGAGACCAAGTGCATACGTGAGTATACACAGACTAGTCAAGCTGTACCCTTATTAATTACGAGTTTGACAGACTTAACTTTTACTATCAACGTTATCATAAACTACCAGCTCATATCACAAAACACCCGATGGATATGAGAGAGACAGATCAATTCTATGATTTCTAGCTGTAAAAATGAAGTCTCTGGTGGAAATTCACCTACCGCCAACTATTAAGTATTATGAGCTACCGCAGAAGTGCAGAGTGGTGTTTCACCCAAATCTGCATACCTTGGCGTTCTCTGGAAGTCGCAGCAAAAAACCGTTGAGACAGGGTCCTTAAAAAGACCACAATTAGTGGCGCGAATGTATTACCCCTTTTTACTATATTCATAAATAAAACCAAACTATATTCCTGAAAAGTAGACGGCAACTTTATAGTTCATAATTTAGAAAATAACGTTAAACTATTAACCAGACACAACGGACCTAAAAATAACATTCATTCATACTAACATTTATTTGCGTGGCTTTTCACGTGGTCGTTTATTTTGTAAAGAAATATTGCGCGAGCCAACATGAACTGGCTACCATCCAACTCTGAACATGTTGCGAGAAAATAAACATTAATTTAAACTCAGACTAAATGTCTGCTGTTATTATGTGCCAGTTTAAAATACAATGACTTTTATTATAACAAAAGTTTAACAATTAGAAGCTAAACGCAAAAATAGAAGTCCCTTTTGAAGTTAGTTGTGGGCTTTTGATGTTAAAAAACATAACCCCTTGCAGTCGGATAAAAAGAAAAAAGATTCGCAAACTGATGCATTGAAGAAAATTATCGTTGTGAATGCAAAAACGACAGAAATAAATATATGATTTGAATGACAAATGTTTGCAAAAATTTTTCTTTCATAAAAAAATCCACGCGAGACGATGAAATTAAATAACGCTGGCTAACAGTGAAAAAGTTAAGGACCGCTACAAAAAAATCAACGAATCTTCCAAATGCCTAGATAACTCCAACGGGTTATTATTACCTATCTTTGCAATAGCAATGCGATAGCAAAACTTGCGCGATTATTTTTGTACGTCACGTCACGTATCACCATAACAACAGCACTGTTATTATATTACAGTGCGGTCTCTACCAAACAATCGATGAATTAATAGGTTAACTAATTATAATATAGTTTATTAACATTTAACTAAAGTATGTAGGTGCCATTTTGTGTAGGTAGGGACATGATCCCATTGCTATAGAAATTTTGGGGCATCTGATCAAACTGCCGCGACAAGTGGTTTTAGCAGTCCTCTCGTGATGTTAACCTAACTGTTAGGAATGGCAATAATTTTATATTAAAAATATAATAAGTAATTAAGGTTTTTATATTCTGGCAACATTGTTGTCATCGCTTCTTCTCCATCTTGTTAATAAACGTGTAACGTGTGTCTTGTGCAATAAATAATTTTATTCAAGCAAAATCGTTGTCCTTCATCCTCCGCTCCTGCTGCTGTTCCGCCTATTTGGATCCGGCTCGAAGGACCAAATGGGTGGAAGGAAGGAGGATGGATTGCCATTTCTAACACTGACACTGCCTTTGAAGAATTCTGAAGAGACCAAAGCAGGTGGAAATCTGAAGGTGCAAGGTCAGGACTATACGGCGGATGCATTAACACCTCCCAGCCAAACTCTTAATTTTTGCTGAGTGGCTAAATATGCGTGAGCTCTAGCGTTATCATGATGGAAAACCACACCCCTTCTGTTGATTAATTCCGGCCGCTTTCTCTCAAGTTCTTGCTTTAATCTCATCAGTTGTTCGCAGTAGAGTTCAGAATCGATGGTCCTGCCTGGTGGTAACAGCTCATAATACCCATCCAATCCCACCACACACACAGCATCACCTTGTTGCGAGTTAACCCGGGTTTCGCTTCACCACAGTCTGTGAAGCCTGACCGGCCTTGATCACGACCTTTTTCGCACGTTCTTGTCGTACGTGATCCACTTATCATCACCAGTTATAAGCTTCTTCAAAAGTGGTTCGGTTTCATTGCGTCGTAATAAAGAATCACAAATGAGTACACCGTTCATTAGGTTTCTTTCAGTGAGCTCGTGAGGTACCCAAATATCGAGTTTTTTTATGTACCCAGTTTTTGTCAAATGCGCCAAAACTGTTTTGTGGACAATTCCCAGTTCTTCAGCTACGTCGTAATCGTAACTACTGATATGCCGATCTTGCTCCACTTTGTCAAAAATGGCATCCATTTTATCCGTAATAGGGCGACCAGAGCGACGTGCATCTTTGACATCAAAATTTCAAAAGAATGAAAACCCTTAAACCAAATTTGTGCTACTCTCACAGTCACTGCACTAGGTCCAGAAACATCGAAAAAAAATCGCAGCTTGCGTTGCATTTCTACTTTTTTTGGCAATAAAATTTTAAAATAGATTAGAACTCATCTTGACAGTAAGAAAAACAAATGAAAGTTTTCCTAATTTGAATTTGGAATTATCTTCTTTAAATTTTAAACTTTTAATGATACCAAAACCAGCCAGATACAAATAGTATAGCCTAAGAGATTTTATTACAAGTTCATACAAACTATATGCGAAAAGGCCTTTTTCCAACCTAATATAATGTGTATTCATCACGGCGTCATTTGTAGGAGCGCGTGAGAGTAAGACGCCGCTATACGAACCATCAGCGAGCGATTAACCAGCGATCACATACGTTACCATTTTTATTTTGAAGTTCCGCGTCGATCGAGCGATCACTGCGCGATGATTGGTTATTTTTAGGTAATAACCCGGATTGTTCAGAAAGGTTATAAAGTTCTCAATAACGTACGAGAAAACATTATCTTGTAACTAAAACTAGAAGTAGTAGGTATTTTGCGATCTAACCCCTGAAGAAACTCCGTGTGGGGACGAAACACATGTAGACTAAAATTGTTAAATTTGTTTTTTGTGGAAAAATCCTAGTCATTTTTATTTCTTAAAAAGGTACTACTATATAAATAGGAACTTCCAGTAGGTAACGTAACGCCTGAATATTTCAAATTCTTACTTACATACAATCATTAAGACGCTCTGCAATTCTGCATTCTTGTCCACAGTGGAAGACTCCTGGGAACGTCTATCTATGGTGCTGATCATCATACTGGGTGTGGCCGTCTTCCTCTGCGCAATCGCCGTCATCTGCTTCTGTCTCTACCTGTGTATGTATTACATAATGATCTTACAAAGACCTTTTAGAAAGTTGACTTGCAAATTATACAAAGTTCGAACGACTCTCATAATTTTCGGTTTACGTTTAGTTGAATTTATCCAAGATATGAGTTTGAAATTGATATTCGGAAGCCCTAAACTAGTTTAGATAGAGATTAACAACTTGTTACGTAAATTTTTACTATGTTGCGTTTTAGAAGCTAGGGCGCCTGTGCCGACGGCACCTGCCGCAGAAACTTGCACCACAAAGGGAAAAAATTATACGAATTGACCCCGCAACCCGCGCGGTGGCTCCTTGGTGCGGTAAAGCTGGCGGCTTATAAGCCTCCGGACATACCGCGACTTCCCCAGCGGCAAAGCATTGTGTGTAGGCCTTAACGGCCCACTAATATCATAAATGAGTTTTTCTAATCAATTATTAACTTCATTTAAGTCTATTTAAGCGGACTGAAATTAAATACCTTTAGCGCTAAAAATATTTAAAACATCGCTCTCACCTTTGACTTCAAACGAATGACTGAAATGACAATGTCATTTTAAATATGTTGAGCTCCAAAATGTGATTAGAGTCGTTGGTGAAAGTCGCCCTAAAATCATTAACCTAACAGGTGCACATGAGTCATTTCTAAAGTTGCCTAACAATAATTTCTCTAACAGACAACTCTTACATGAAGAAGAAAGAGGTAGAGCTACGCCAGAAGCGTTTGCTAGAGCAAGAAGTCCAGCTTCATCGGCTCAGGAACGCTCCAGGCGGCAATGAGAATCCTCTAAGCATGGCCTTCAACCCTCACTATGGCAGTGAAAGTATCCTTCCTCAAGGGATAGACGTGAGGGGTCTCCCACAAGTCTCCAGAGAAAGCCTCAAATTGGTCAAGTAAGTAGAAACTTCATTTTATTGGACTTGTTAATCCCGGGCGCTAATTGTTTAATTTTAAAATCTATCGCAATATCTTCCAATTCCTCATTTGAAAGATATTAACAAGACAAGAGGTAGATTTTTCTACTCCAGCAAGCGTAGCATGCGCACCTCGATAAAGCTTTCTCGACACTTTTCTCACGCGAGCACATTGTATATCCCGCTCACACCGTACTGATATGAGCGGGACAGATATCGTGAGATAAAGGTCGACAGCGAGTCGCGGTGCGCATGCTACGCTAGCAGGTTTAATCGATTTTTACACCAAAATTAAAATTGGTTCCGTAGTTCAAGTGTGAGGCAATACACGAACAGAAAAACGGAGTTCCTACTAACTTAGGAGGAAACCCTGGCTACATAAGGTGTTTCTAAGTTGAAGGAGCATTACATTAGCGTTTCCCCATTACACAATATTAAATAAATAAATCTTTATTGTGCATTCTTTTATACACTAACAAAAAATGAAGATATTAAACATCTAACATAAACATATTCAACAGTCCCTTCATTTTCTGTCCAGGGCATTAGGCCAAGGTGCCTTCGGCGAGGTCTACCAAGGCCTGTACCGGCACCGAACTGGCGATACAGCGGAAATGCCAGTAGCTGTGAAAACACTTCCAGAACTTTCCACCGGACAGGCAGAATCCGATTTCCTGATGGAAGCTGCCATCATGGCGAAGTTCAATCACCCGAATATTGTACATCTGATCGGGGTGTGCTTTGATAGGCATCCTAGGTAAAGATGGAAGTTGGGTAAAATGATACCCATTTATTAATAAACAACGAGCCAAGTTACACCTTGTGTGATATTAGTCCATCACTCCTTTTTGAGCGAAAAAGTGTCAGTCAGAATCAGTTTTAAACTAGATTTAATACAACTCCACGTTTATTAATAATAAGGGGGATTACGCCTTGGATGTGTTAGCATGTATACCTAAACAGACAACAACAGCTGCTATATCTTTTACTCTTACTGCTATAGTGATTTTAAAATGCAAAATCTATAACCTACTTACTGTCTTACGACGCAGTTTGATATCTTCATCATCACCAAACTTATTTAATGTCCCCACTGATAGGGCCCTGGCTTTACTTGTGGATGGATAAGGAAGTAAATATTTTCAAAAATACTGTTTTCTTCGTGTTCCTAGGTTCATAGTTCTAGAGTTGCTAGCGGGCGGGGATCTCAAAAACTTCCTCCGCGAGAGCAGACCCAAACCAGAACGTGCGAGCGCGCTCACTATGAAAGATCTGCTGCTTTGCTCCCTCGACGTCTGCAAAGGATGTCGGTATTTGGAAGCAAAGAGGTTTATACACAGGTAAGGAGCTGAGCTGTTGAAAAGATTTTGAAATCAAAGTTACTGTTGTTTTGATTTTTTTTGTACTAAGTGAAAAACTGTATTATAGTTTAGTAGGTACACTAGACAAATTTAAATGTTTATAAAATACGAAACAGTACAAATTACTTAACGACCATTACAGTTCGATACTTATAATTTAATTAGAATAACTTAAGTCAAAAATAAAAGCCATAAAAAGGTATATTTAACTAAGAAACAAAACTGGTTGTTTGTGAATCCTGTCATATTAAATAATGCTTATTTATTAGTATATTTTTTTCTCTAAACTTAATATCACATTTCATCTATTTTATTCACATCTTAAAGACTTATAAGACACTTTTTACTACACTTTTTCTGATTAACTGTAAAACCGTCACAGGGACATAGCAGCCCGTAATTGCCTCCTGACATCCCGCGGTCCCGGCCGCGTAGTCAAGATCGCTGACTTCGGTATGGCTCGAGACATATACCGGGCTGACTACTACAAGAAGGGCGGGAAAGCCATGCTGCCCATCAAGTGGATGCCACCGGAGGCCTATATTGACGGGATATTCACTATCAAGACGGATGTGTGGTAAATATTGGTTGATTTATTATCACATTCATAGTTTCACACCATATATCCCTTGCGAGGTTGGCTGATTACCAAATCTGTATAAACATCAACCTTAAAGCGACATTTGGCATTGGTTGTAACACTTGTAACTAAGATGTAGTCCGGAAAAGTATGTTGCATGTTTAGTAACTTAATACTTATTATTTAGGAAGCATATCGATGGCATTACGAACTCGTGACAATTATATCATCAAAGTAGACAAATCAAGTAAAAGTCAATAAAAATAAAAGTTTGCATGACATTGGAAGTATTTCTTTTAAGCAGTGCAAAACTGACGCCAAATGCCAACAATTGTATTAATAAACGACGAGTACTCCCACGATTTACATATCTATAACGGTTAATAAGACATCAACCATGATTTGCTTATATCATTAATCTACATCAAACAAATAAATTACCATAATGTATCAGACACTTTAGTTCGAGATATCGGTAACTTTGGACTTTTTTTTATTAGTATTAAAAAGTTATGATTTCTTGACCACCATGAATCAGAATTTTGTCTTACAATCAGAATCTATTAGACGCTATAGTCAGTATTTTAAGACACAGGAGCTAAATCAGTAGTTTCTCTTATCCAGGTCATTTGGCGTGCTCCTATGGGAAGTGTTCTCGCTGGGAGTGATGCCGTACACAGGCTGCGCGAACCGGGAAGTCATGGAGATGGTTTCGGGCGGTGGACGGCTGGAGAAGCCTTATGGTGAGATTCAGTTTAAGTAGATGAAGAATTTAAGGAGGACCGGCAAGAATGTATGGACCACGGCCTAGGAAGCAAAAACTTTAGGTGATATTTCGTTTTTATTTTTATTTTTGAGATCATGTTCGCCACTAAAATGTCAATCCCTGATCGCAACAGTATTGCCAATTCATTCATTGTCATAGAGAATTGATAGCAACAGACCTTAATCAGAAGTCTAATCTTCTACACAGGTTGTCCACAAGAGATCTACCGGCTGATGTGCGAGTGCTGGAACCCCACACCGACAGACCGGCCGTCCTTCGCGAGCATGTTCGACAGGCTGCAGCGATTCTTACAGGTCAGAAGATAGATAGATAAACTATTTATTGCTGCTAAACACTCACAGACACAAAACAAGTAATTAAAAATATATTGGGGTACCAGAGCTAAGTTAACTGCCTACCATTTTTCAATTTGACAACTCTGTACGAACTCTGTAAGACACGGAGAAATCAGCTCTTGACGAGTTTCTTGTCAGTTCTTCTCGTTTGTATTTTTTTATGAAATGATGAGATAATAATACTGGCAAAATAATAAAGTTTCATTAAATCTTGGCTCTGTTAACCTAACAAAATTGAGATATTTTCACAGGATCCGGAAATAGTAAGCGCCCCCCTCCCCGTAGTGAGATCGTTACTTCCACCACCCATGGAAGTACAAATGAACGCAAACGGACCACAGGTACGTACCTATCCATCTTGTCTATGACATATCCCATAGTGAGAGAGGTCCTTCTTTGTAACATTACTTACAAACCAATGCAAAAAACAAATATCAACTGGCCGTGAATTAAAAAAAAACGAAAAAAGTATCCATGTTTCTAGTTTTATTTTATTCACGAAGAAAGCCTTGTTGGTACAGAATTCGATATGTTTTGATGTCGTTCTGTCAAAATTTTATAACCAAGGACAAATGAATTTGATACTTTTGACAGATTTTGACAAAAGAAACACCTCTCTCTCCGAATTTTGTTTATACAAACGAAACTGAAAATATATTAATTTCGATGATAATTTCTCCTCTTTTGAGTGTTTAGTACCCTTCACAATATAAAAAGGATATCATAAAAAGGAATAAAAACTAATTTATAACTTTTCTCTTTTTCCAAATGTTATCGCTCTGGCTACTAGAAGCAAGTAACTGATCCTTTTATTTTTCTATATAAAATACTTTTAATCGGTGTTAGAGATCCGTGGTATAAAAAGCCGTGCTTGCGAGTGGCGCATGTTCATTAACTTACATTTTTTTTCATTACTTTTACTCTGCCCCCACCCCTATCCTTGAATGAAAACGTAGTGAACTAGATTCCCCTGTAGTTGGACAGAGATTCATTGGAATGAAAAAAAAAACAACATTTTCAAAACATTATTTTTCTTTAATGTGTATACCACATCGCATGATATGTGTCATTAAAAAAAACTAACGTTTTGTTAACAACCAACATTTCATCGTTTTGTTTGACATCATACCCTCATGCTTATCATTTCAAACATTTCAAAGAATCTCTTTGTCAATTGAAATATCTTCAGGATTGAGTGTTAACTTGCCTAGTAGCTATAGCGACAATCTGTACCTATATCTATTCTTTATTTTACCTTTGCCCCTTCGCGCTGGGTTTTATAAAAAATATGAAAACCGAGAAGGCAGTTGTAATTATATATTTTATAAAGCCCAGCAATATATATGCACGCGTAGATTTACAGTGAAAGACTAAGGGAGATTTACAACAATATTCTTCTCAATGAAAAACTACTATTAAGGCGAACCATGGTCTTGTTTACTCCTCTAACTTACAAACAACTTTTTAATTACAACACATATTTACATACACGGTCAATACAGTTGACAGCACGTTATGCTTTACATGTTGAAGTTTGAACGTCCTTACGACTGCAATTTTCGAAGTACAAGTGTAAATCTTGCTATGCTATCGTCAAATAATTATATTACTATATTTAAAATATTTTTTTCTATCTTCATTACTGACCGACCAACACAGTTAAAAAGAAAAAAAACCTTCTAATCCTCCTCTTCTCTCCTCCACGTCTAATCCTCTTTTCTTTCTCTTCCAATGTATCCTAACCCAACCTACAAAATAGTAATTGCTCATCAAAAAGTACAGAAAGAACGATTTGCTGTAGGTAGGTACTGCCCCTAGTATTTTTTGTTGGTCCAGTTTAATCGTTCTCTTTAGAAAAAGACCATGGTACGCTGTCTCAAAACTTTCAAAGCTGTAAATTAACCATAAACCCAAAATCTGTGCTATCTCCCTCCGTCCGCGTGTGTACTGAGCGTGGCATGTTGGCAGCGCGCGCCGGCGTGCGACTACCTCGTGCCGATGTCGCCGCAGGACAACCCGACGCCGACCAATAGGTAACTAGTGGGACTGGCAGCTGTGGTGATTAGAACTTTGGATAGGCCTCCGTCACTTACTCAAGGTCGCGTGATAAATAAGTGCCTACGTTCGCCCGGGCGAAATTTCATTGAACCAACCCTCACGTAGGTATATGCACGCCCGCCGCTCAAGGTCAGACTCAGTGCCCTGTATTCAGTTGAAACGCTATGCTGAGTCAAACCCGTTAAGTTCATTGTCCCATGTACCGCCTGACAGTAGATTTAGAAAGCGAAAACATTGGCTGTTTTGTAAGGAAGTGGTGGATCTGTTATAGTTTGTCGATAGTTGAACAACGGGGAGACGCTTAGCCTTCTTCATAGCTGATGTTAATAAACGCGCTTTTCCCGGAATCCTCAACCACTGAGGAACTGGCTATCTATCAGACTACATAACTTACCGAATACATAAACGCTTCTTAGGTTAGAGAGCTCCTTAAACATCATGATGTCTCTTTACTAGAGTTGTTTTATGAAAGTGAGATGTACATTTTGTGTTACACGAATGCCCCGGGTGTGGACAAACAACACAAACCTGGTATAAGTGATGCGCAAACGTCAAAACGACCTTCAGCAGCCAATATCCTGCTGAAGGTCATAAAACATTATAAAGGGGCAGGCAAAATGGTATTCGACAATTTGATATGACTGTCTTGTGATTGACAAGTTATTACTAGCTTTTATATCAAGACATCCATAAATGACCATTCTACAAAACATTTGATAGTTGAAATAATTTTTATCAGCGTTGATATCTTTTCATTCGTATCGCGGCGAAAGATTAAGTTTACGTACCTATTTTATTTAATTATTCAAGCTACCAATTCTGCCAGTTTCTGTAACTCCAATGGCTGCCAGTCTCTAATATAATACATAATCTCTAAACTAATCTATTAATATGTGGCACTTCCTTCACGAATCGATGTTGTCATAGTAACAAGTATCAAGTTAAGCCGTTCGCTGTATATAAAATTTCCCGCCTTTAAATATTGCTTGATTTTTCAAACGTTACCAGGTTTTTAATATGCATAGAAGTTTAGCTAATAAAATATTAGGGAAATTTTGTAAACTCGACGAATTATTATTAACAACAGTTCCTGAACTGCTCTAAAGCGACAGAGTAGTGTAGCATGTTTTAGCGAAAGAATATCCATTCCCTTTAAATGAGTATTGCCATAAACAAAAACGATAAAGCTACCAGAATCTCAAATAATTGCACCATTACCTGTAATTACATTAATAAAAATCTACAGCTGCCTTTGTATTATTTACCGAACAATTACAATTTAGTTTTTAATTCACCATTTTGGTATTTTACACGATACAAATTATAAGAATATTTAGATTGTTCATAGGTCTCATATCTTTAAGAACAAGCACATGCGAGTAAAACTTAGCAAAAATTGGTATATGTGTCCATGCAGACATTATACTTTTACTACAGTAATGTAGTAAAGCTAATGGTCTTGATTTATCTGTCGCCTATAGCCCAAAGAACAGCCAGAGCCTTGCTATATTGAATATAAAATTCTGAATGCCTTAAAATAAAAATATTTTTAAATAAAAAAGGCGTTTTTCGATAAACTATAATAGATTGCGTTTATTTCTTCGCATTGCACAAAAATATCCTGCCGCATTTTGGTCGCAATTGGTTGCTACTAGTTAATTTCGTTATTGTTTCGATATAAAGTTGATTTATAATGTATTCTCTCTTTTTGATTCAGAAATTTCCCAAAGTATGTAAAGCTTTAACGAAACGGAATTTTAATAATACTTAATTTTTAAAAAAATCTGCTTAATTTAAAACTAAAACTTCATTATCATTTTGCTTTTAAACATAGCCTTTTATACGTCAAATAAATCTTCCAAAGTGGGACAGGTTTTAATGTTTTTCATTTAACGAAACTACAATAATAATATAAGTACTTACTAACTGCGATAATGTTTTTGTAGCTCAACGGATCAGCTGGTCCCTCATAGCAAATCGCCAACGGCGGCGCAGGAGTCACCAGAAACGGAGGATTCACCATATCCACCTCTTCTGAAAGGTAAATCTTTGCTTTTCCATCCAAAGAAAATTCAATGAATTTTCAGAACAAGTTTGTAGTTTTTTTTTTATCCTAACTTAATAATATTATAAATGTGAAAGTGTGTTTGTTTGTCCTTTCTTCACGCTCGAACTAAGCAACCAATCGACTTGATTTTTGGTATAGAGTTAGTTGAAAGGACGGAGAGTAACATAGGCTTTTCATCCCTATATTCCCACGGGAACGGAAACCACACGAGTGAAACCGCGGGCGGAAACTAGTTGCTTGATAAAGGCCTGGAAATCCTGAAATGCTGTAGGTACGAATTTGTCATGGTCTGAAGCATTGTCCGCTTCTTATTAACACGATTGTCTATCAAAGTCCGTTAATCCGTTTCAATATAGTGTCGTATAAATAAATAAAGTATCAAAAGGCAAATTAACATCTTTTCACGTCTTATGAATTTTTTTTAAAAGTAATTTTCAATTACACATTAAAATATATTTTACGACAGTCAGTAGTAATTTAAAACTTGTAGGTATTTTCAACTCTGTGTTTGTATTTTAACGTAAAGTAAAATGGAATATGCAAAAAAAATAAAAACTACCATTTCTGATTTAAAAAAATATATTAATTCCAACTCACCACGAATCCTCCCACTTTGGTAGCATCACAAGAATATGGCAACATTCCAATGGTGTGCCGGAGCGGCGCGGCCGGAAAGCGCCCCGATGCTTCAGCTTCCGCCGCCGAGAGCCGGAGCACCACAAAGTTTCTGCCGTCTAACTCCACTGACAGGTAAAGTTTCTATCAAGCTCGGGGGCCGTCCGTCCATTACGCGAGGTGATTTTGAGGATATTTGGACCTCCCTTAAGGAGATATCGTGATCGTTAGATTTGGCTCGACCACTTCCTCTAATCTCACGTGAGATTATTCTAAATGCGTATTTTCAATTATAATACGTTAATCTATGCTTTAATGCGTTGATTTTTTAGATAAAAACATTTTGTTTAATTATTTAGAGCTACTGTCCTACTTTGTGGCGTTAGTATAACCGCAATAAATATTATTGTGTAGAATTTTGTCATATTTTAATAGAGAAACACGTTTTGTTTTTTTTTTATTATTTATGATTTATTTGTTGAATCTATTTCATGTGAAATGTAAAATTAAAACGTTAGAATCTTTTTTCAATTAAAACAGGGCGTCCGATTTTGGTAATGCGTAGCTCGCGTTTTTCTACAGGTGAAAGCTGAAAACCAATGTTTTGTTCCTTCGGGGCAAAAATATACGCTGAGCTGTTGCCTCTTTGCATCGCTATGACACACATGCACAGATATACTTATGAAATTAAACAATAGTTTGATTTCATGGGTAGGTCTTTGTAAGAACTTATGTGATCGCTTATTTTTGTTAGTGCCTATAGTCTTTTATTTGTTTACTATTTATCTTTTAAACTTAATCGTTAACACCCAGATTGCTGAGCTCCGTGGAAGGAGCGTCCATGGACGAGGACACGGCGTCAGAGGGCGAGGACAAGCCCCCCGCCATCTGGGAGACCTCGTTCACGGAGAAGCCCGACGCCAAGCCGGCCGCCGACAACGGACCAGCTGTAAGTATTGTAAAGCACTGTCAGTGGCCTTGTATAGGTCCTCGTGGGTACAGGTATGAGGACACACAGGGCAGCAGGGCAAATGATGTGCTACATTGTCTTGGGCTCAAATACCACATATAAGAATCTGCGATTGTTCTCTTTACTTCGACCGACTTTTTCACTCACAATCGTCCCCTATTGCAGGTCGACAAGCTAATCAGCATTACGCCGACCTCACCGAAACCTCCAGAAAACTTCTTATCCAAAGCGATAGAAGCGAACGTCATAGACAAAACCAACCACAAAAACTCATTAGTGCCAGAAAGAAAAACTGCCCCCATAGCCTCGCCAGACCCTCCCAGAATCAACGCCTGGGCCAACAAAGATCCTCCAAAATTGGCTCCCAAACTCAAACCTCTATGCTTAGACGCCGCCCAACTAGAACAAAACCTTAATGCACTAAAAAAGAACAGCGGCTCAGTAAACCTAAATACAATGAACATCATACCTCCTTACATCAACGTTGTAACTCCAAAGAAAATATCCGAAGCCAAAACGATACAAATAGACCCGAAGAAAGCTGTGATAGACGACCTTCAAACGCCAAAAGAGGAAGTTAAAGAAGAAAAAAAACTTAAACAGTCTAATTCAGCAGCAAGTTTGCTCAACGGACCCATGACTGACGTTCCTTACGCGGATAGCGATAATGCTTCTTCCAGTTCTGGGAGCAACGGTAAAAATAATCAGAAAAACAAAAAGAACTGTGCAGAGGTCGTGGTCGGCAACGACAGTAGAAATAAAGTTATAAAACAGGGTAGCAACGGTGTCGAGTTCGGTGACTCCGAGATTAGCTGTTAAACGCTGTCAGTGAGACAAAATAGGTTGTGGTGCCAGTACATTTTTTATTGTGCGTCAGTGCCGCCGTTTGAATATGGAACAATATTTTAAAAAGTTAGGGAAATAATGTTACCTATTAATAAGTGTAAATACTACTAAGTTTTAAACAGACACTTTTACAATTTAAGAATTATGGGGTATGTTATAGTTACCGGCCTCTACACAATATGAATATTTTAATTGGTGTGATATTTTTACGTTTTTTTTTTATCAATTGATATATGATCAGATCACAAAAAATTAAATTAACTACTTATATAAATAATGAAATATAAGAATGGTACAAAATACAAAACCTTTTTCTTTTCAAAAAAAATATTTTAATGTGGCCGACAACTATAGTTACTTCCAGACACTTTATGTGCAAAATTTGAAGTTAGTATAAAAAAACAAAGTTTAATATTAATTTATTTTGAAATTTATACCTATTTTTGTCGAGACATGTACAAAATGTTGTTTTGTTAAAGAATTTATTGTGAGATGAGAAAAAAAATACTAAAATAGTAGTAAAATTAATTTGGTTTAAAAATAATGAAAATGGCTTCCTAAAATCGCTTGATAGATAAATAGTCGTTTATTGTTACTCAATTGCTCAATGTTTTGCAAAGACGTTTTGTAAGTAGATCAATAGTTGTTAAAATGAATCTGTTAGTTTTTTCTACTTAGATATTCTATTAAAAAAAAGAAATTAGTTGTGAGATAAACAATTTTGTACGAAAATATTTGCTTGGTGGCATGTTAATTTTAAAATCTACTTATAATATTTTTTGCCGTTACTAAAAATATCATTGAATTTTCTCATCAATACTGTTAAACATATTAATGCAAACACGCACACAGCATTATATGAAAAAAGCTGTTAGATAAATATTAAATCTTCAATATTAAAATTTAAGGACGAAAGAAACGAATTATTCAATCAAAGAAAATCTTTTGTATTTAATTTAAATAGTTGAGAATCTCCCATGTGGTTACCTTCATCAAAAAAACCATAGAGATTCCATTTTTTTTATTTAGGCTTTGGGTTTTGTATTTAATCCATTGCTAAAGATTAAAAAAGGTTGGCCTACGTGTGAGACTCTCAACGGACTCTTTCCGTAAGTACGTATTAAAGTTAGATTAAAACTAGTTAAAGACAGTAGTAGCGCTTAAAATGTCTGTAAATAATATTTAAAAAATTGTAGTGATTTGTGTAAATCCGCCCCAAAACAAAACATGTACAAGAGTAATTATAATAAAATTATAATGAAGTTATCTTTCGTAGATGCGTAGAATGAATGAAATGTGAACCTTTGTTTTTAAAAAATATGTCTGTTGATATGAAAGGAGACAATCGAATAATTTGTTTTTTTAATAAGTATTTATTTTTGTCTCTGGCGTTATTAGATTTTGGCCATTTAAGAAAATATACCTACCCTAGAGTTTATCGATACACGATTTATTATATATATACGACTTAAAATGTGTGTTTATCACATAAGTGGATGCTTTAATTACACTGTAAGATAGATTTTAAGAGAGAACTAGCAATTCTATTATTTGGACATTGTTAATTTGATTCAGAGTAGTGCCAATTTTCTTTTTTAATTTTGACTGCCTACTCGAAACGCATTTAAATACTTCGTTCGTATAATTGAGGCATGAAATGACAGGGTATCATGGTATAATCATTTTTTTTTAAGAAATTGAAGCGTCAATATGACGCGCGAAATTGGCAAACGACTCTCAAATAGTTTTTGTAAGTACATAAAATATTATTATTTTGTAATAGTATCTACTGTCCGTAATTTATGCCACACTGAGTAAAATGCTAAAAGGATAATTTGCTAACAACATTTAATTAACGGGTACAACTAATTCCCTAAGGCCCACTTGCGCCAAGTTAGGTTAACATTCAACCCTAGTAGCACTAACTCTGGGTAAAATGTGTATTCAACCTTAGTAGCACTAACTCTGGGTAAAATGTGTATTCAACCCTAGTAGCACTAACTCTGGGTAAAATGTGTATTCAACCCTAGTAGCACTAACTCTGGGTAAAATGTGTATTCAACCCTAGTAGCACTAAATCTGGGTAAAATGTGTAAACCCAGCTTGGAGAAAGTGGGCCTAAAATCCGAAATATGTAGATAGTAAAAAAAATACAGAATACGTAAATGACTGTTTTTTTATATTACTAGTGGTCATTCGCGGTTTTCACCCGCGTGGTTCGAGTTCCCGTGGGAATATCGGGATAAAAAAGCTTATGTTCTAATCCAGGCATCTGTGTGCCAAATTTCATCCAAATCGGTTTAGTAGTTTTTGCATGAAAGAGTAACAAACATACTGAAATACTTTCGCACTTATAATATTGGTAGGATTTTACGAAATCCATACATTTTCACTGAACATTATTTTGAACACTTTAGAAAACTTCGTTTCAACAGTTTCGACGTTGCTATTTTTATATAAGCCCTAATTAGCATTTTATCCAGGTACTTACAACAAGTTATGCCAGTTGTATAAAATATTATAATTCAAGTTATCTAATCTAGGTATTAACTACATTTACTTAATTTTCGTGATCATTTTATTTCTTTGAAAACATGAGATTTTAATTTATATTTTCCTTTGGCAAACAACATTTTTAAACGCATATAAAAGGCCTTCGGAATATAAACTACTGAAAGAAAATACTATTCGGTGGTATTTTTTCTTCGATGAATAACGTTTTATTGTCACTTCTGTAATTTGCTCAATTTAGGATTATTATTTCTTTAATTAGATGGAAAACCCTCATTTATGTACCAAAAACCTAATTTGATAAAAAAAAAAGAGTAATGTGGTTGTGAATTATGTATAGTTACGGAAACACGCGAAGAGTCGTTTTAAAAAAAAAGTTCCTTTTTCAATTTTAAACGAGTGACTGTGAAATGTTATTCCTCATAACTTAAAAATGTTTTAAAAATATTGTATCGGAATTAAAGAACAACGAAGTGAGGTTTGGATTAAAAATATAAAATAAACTTTTTTAATGCAGGCAACTTTTGTTTTCGGAATATAAACTACTAATACCATGACCCCTTTTGTATATGAACAAGTTTAGAATGATATAACGCTACATAAATAGAAAAGCACATTTGTATAATGGTAAATAAATATACAATACCTACCAGGTGAAATGTAAAATTTATAAAATAACAATAAAAGGAAAAGTGTAATTGATATTCAAAAATAAAACCATTAATAATAAATGTAAAATTAGTTTCATTTGCTGTTACCCTTTACCCACACATCAACTTTATGTAACCAATGTATAAAAAATAGGACCCATTGTTGATCCTTGAGGTACACATGTAATATAATAATGAAAATTCAAGTAATTTTTGATAGTTATTTCCATTATAAAATAATATTATATGACTGCATAAGATTCATTTAATTAAAAAGGCATTTTGTAAAGCTATTTTTCATGTAATTGAAGATCAACGTAATCGAATGCTTCGTAAAGATCTCAAATATATCAATCACATTTAAGTGGCAATTAGGAGAGATAACTCTTGGCGTATAAAATGAAACCAAAGTTTTACAGTTTATAGTTTTCTTTATTCCATTTGTTTAAATAAAATTGCCTTTTTATGAAATGTTAAACATCAATTGGGGCATACAAATCTAGTGTACCGTCAAAATCTCATCGATATTTCACAAAAATCACAAAATTTCCTCAACAGATATGAAACTCTGTTTTGAACTGCAATAGAGTTGAAAATCGGTTTGGGAAAGTTTTTTGAGTTGAATTTGACTGTACCAGTGTGTGTATTATTTCTAAAGCAACTACACAAAACTATAAAAAAAAACTACCTGAAGTTGGCATCTATTTGTAAAAACAAAAAGCAATTTGTTCCAAGCTTATTCCAGCATATTGTTGCATTGTACTATATGGCTATTTTATGTAAACATAAACAAATCATCTGATTAATGGAGTGCTATAGACAATACTAGACTGTTCGTTTCTGAATGATGATAGTAATCACATTTAAATTAATTACTCGTCTTTACAATTCATCTAATTCACAACTCAAGGAATTAGTTTCAATAGAGAAAAACTTGTGGGCGCCACTGAGATAGATAAAAACAGATAAATGTATTCGTAATATATTTACCGTTGGTGAATAATTTATTGAAATAATGGTGTTTCTATGGACTTTCTACTCTTTACTTTTCTGGGTAGGATACTTCGAAGGAACGAAGGAGAATTATAATCGCGCAGTTAATCATCTATGTGTGTTTGGGGTCCTGTCGATTGTCCGAATTGCAATAAGTACTATACAGGGTGGAAAAAATCTATGGGCCCTTGAGGAGAACTACCTTAAATCCTTTAGATAGCTCATTTTACAGAAAGGAAACATTCCTTTATTTTTTAAAAGAAACACAACTGCATCGAAACATTTTTTCAAATACACTTCCCACGCCCAGGAATCAAACCGGCTAAAATCTTTAAAAAATAACATTCTGTACTTTTATACCATCAATTGAAAAGGATCAATCAAAAGGATCAACTCTCTTTAACAAACATAATAAATTAAATGAAAGGAAACACATTAAACCTCATCTTATAAACTCAATGAGATGGATAAAGCACTTTTTTTTTAAATTAACAAATATCATTTAATGCGGTTAATTATACTTTGGTTTACTACATCATAAAAGTAAGTAACTAAGTTTGGTCCATGCCTTCCATTTCTATTAAATAGGTAAGTTTTTTTTTTAAATAAAAAAATAGTAATGTTTTTGCCATTTATTACTGTTATTGTTTATATTTTTATTGTAACATTATACGCCCTCTTTTCTAAGAACCTCATAGTTCTTAAATGAAGACTCAATGTAAGCATACAATTGTTTCAAATGCGCTGATCCGCTAGCAGTCCATTTTCCAAAGCAAAACGCACTCTACGCTCGTATGCTTAGGTGTATTTCCGGTTGCAGCGTCTAGCGACTCAAAAGGGGGAGTGATTTATCTATACGCATGTAATAACATTGTATTTAGTTATCTGTGTCACAGTGGCGCCCTCATGTTTATTTTAGTACATACATTTCGTAGTCGGTTTTCAATAATTCCAATAATAAACCGATAATACAGGCTATGTTAAAAAGTAATTAAAGCTAAATATATTTTTAATACTTTTCCTTTTTTATAGTAAATATAACAACATTTCCAGCGGTTGGTACTATTTTCTTCTTACCTTTAAAGCAGTATCGCTATTGGATTTAATTAATTTATTAAGAAAGAAATTTCTGTATAAACATACATTGCGGCAAAGACATCCAAAAAGCTTTTTAGCATTATCAGATATTTATTTACTATTGACTTATTGTACAAAATTGCTGTTATACATAACACAACTTCTCGTGTTACTTTAATTTTTATAATAAGCATGCTTGGCATTTCGAGTATTATTAAATTAAAAAAATAAGGCCAGTGTTATGATGTAATATGGAAAACGAATTAAATATACTTTGTTCATTGAAATTTCATAACGTGTTTTTTTTTTATTATGGGATAATGTGATGAGACCATATTGCACAAAATAATCTTATCTAAGGATTACAGATTACTAAATTACATCGATGTATTGAAATTCTGAGCAATGAATATGTATAAAAAAGAAAGAAAATTCATAATACCGCGAGCGTAAATAATTTCTATCGATCTATTTTTCTACTGGACAGCACATATCATGTAATAATAACAATATAAAGTAAATACGCCATCATAACGACACTTAAAGTGATATATGTTTATCGATTATAAAGATATCAAATAGTTATTAAATCACATTTAATTACAAATCATTCTTAACTAACATATAATTTACAACGAAGTATTATGTACCTTAATAATCGACTTAATATTACAACGCTACTAAATAAGAAATTTTGAAAAATAAACATATGACTTCATTCCGTCCAAATAAAAATTTGTGCGAAACCATAAATAAAATCAATGCTACCAACTAAATAAATTGCATCAAACCCAAATCCGTAAACTTATATTAAAAAGTCAATAAGTAAAATGACTGGAAATAAACTTCACAAATGGCGCGAAACAATGCGTCATTTTTAAGCGAAAGAATACTTAACTCAATTCCAACTATATAAAATAGTTTCAATAATATATCTAACCTTTATGTTCTTGCAAGTATTATCTCTTACATTCCTTAAATTCGTTACTCACATACAAACCGTCCACACACACTTTATCACATGTTTGCCATCGCATTTTCGACTGTGAGCGTTCGAATTAAAAGTCGTTATCGCTCGAAGCGTCGTAGCTCTCAGTAATTTGTGTCGGTGGTGGCTGATATCTCAGAGTAGTCGACACCAACACTGGTCCGTGGAAGGATTGAGATCGGAGTACATTGCTGTAAATAAATATTTCATATTACTCGTATTGACAACCCTAAATAGGATCTAAAGACTTGCCGATCCTTTAAAACTAATAACAAGAAAACTTCTGTAAATTAATAATAAATCGTTTAGTCTGTAGATCCCATTACCGAAACGTTGAAGGCGTTTGAATCTTTTGGCCTCGTCCCTGGTCCGCACGTTAATAGGTACTATCGTGCGACGTCATTTTGAAAACGGCGTCAATAAGGCATTATGGCGCATGTTATGTTTTGTTAATTTTACGTTCCCTATCGACTTATTTAGGTGCGACGCCATTAAAAAAAAAACAAAATGGCGTGTCAGAGTAATAACTACTGCGGACTGGGACGAGGCCAGCCTTAATACAAAAAAAATCAAATCCCTTTTTTAGTTAGTCAATGTTCTTGTTGTTAATAAAGAGGTTAATAGCAAGATTTAAATACAATAAAAAGCAAAAGTTAAAAAAGAAGTAGAACTTAAAAGTATAAGGATATTAGAAAAAAAAACTTTTTTCGTCTAAAAGAAACTTCCAGCGTGGTTTAAAATTGACCAATGTGACTTTATAGTACCACTATTAATTCATTATAAAAAAAAATACTTAACGTAATACGTGTGTAATACCAAAAGCATTATAATAACAGCTGTAACACAGTATGAATTAGGTTTATATTCGCATGAGATGTTGAAAGACATACCAAAACATGTGACATAAGTTTTTTTAATGAAGTGAAGCGGATGAATAGCGAAATTGTCGATTTAGATAAATCCATAGAGGTAGTCTATAACCAAAAGCACAGATACCAATAGCAGAGACCCAACAAGCAGCTGAAAACGTGTAAAAAAACAATAAAGGTGCCGATTCATCCGTGTTTTTCAATCTCAGGCAGCCCCCAACAGCCACAACTTGACGTATGACTAACCTTAAAATACAAGATGGCCGCCGTCATGTCACTTTAACCAGAATTGCATGCATTTGACATCTGTCACGCTCTAGAATTTTAAACAATTTTATGTCTTAATATCTAGTAGTCTACGGGGTTAATAAACGTTAATAATTGGAAAGGAACTATTTACAAATTATTTATTATTTGTTAGATTGCTCCATTACCATTTTGTTATTCAAATAATTTCTAATGAAATTCAAGAGAAAAAATGGCTATGAATTGGCTCAATGTTAGTTATAGGTTTCACAAGGTATAGAAGAGCAATATCGATGCCTCGGCTGGCAGTACTGGCACCAACTACAAAAGGCTTATTTTTACCTTAAAGTCTGTCTATAAAGTCAGTGAAGTGCTGTTTTCTTACTTGATTTACACTATTACTCGCATGATAGGCCTCAGATTATTAAAATTATCCAACTCAAAGAAAAATAATCATGAACTTAAACAAAAAAGAACACACGAAAATATTTAAACCTGTTTATATATATGGTAAATTTTAAATAGAAAAATATTGGAAAAAATTAACTCGGCCACAAGTGGTGTGACTGTTTATATACCAAAAAATTGACTGATTTAAAAACCGTCAAGCTTCAATCGATCCTAAACTTCAAATACTAAAGGTTCAATATTAATCGAGATAAATTTACCTGGCTGTCTTGGGCGGGGCTTTAGCGGTCTTGCCAAGCGCGGCGGCCTTGCGTGGGTCGTACGATGCTCTGCGTTTCCACTTCTCTAACTCTTGTTTCTTTTGTTCTAGAAAAGGTGAAAATTATGAGTTATAGTTTTTTATTCAGTAGAGTAATTTGACAGGTGCCAATGTCACTTTGTGAAAATATTCCTGCTATAAACTGTTTTTCGTAATGATTGGCGCAGATCAAGTTCCAGTTCAGAAAGTTTTGATTCCATTCATGCAGACAAATTCAATATTATCATTATACCTAGTTACATTGACGACCTGTTTGGCGCAGGGGTACTAACCCCGCCTTCTGCGCCAGAGGTCCCGGGTTCGATCCCCGGACAAGACAAATATTTGTGTGCATGAACATTTCTATTTGTCTTGGTCTGGGTGTTTAATGTATATTAAGTATGTATTTCAAAAAAAAAAAGTATATAAGTATGTTTATCCGTTATCTAGTATCCATAACACAAGTTCTTCATGAAACTTAACGTGGGCTAGATAATTGGTGTGATTGTATTCGAATATTTATTTATTTTTATTTACATTTTAATTCAGCATTATTTTTACAAAGTGACATTGACAACCTGTCAAATCACTCTACTGAATAAAAAATCCGACTTTAAGAAAATGACCACGATATTATAAAAAAAAAGTTTGAACTTGGTAGGAAATTATTGAAAAACGCTTAATTACTAAGACGGTTTGAATAATGTTGATTTTTATTTATTTTATCAAGGGCCGATTTTTCAATGCTCAGATAAGAGTTATCAGCCAGTTAAATTATTAATCACCTAAATAGAAATGACAATCACAACCCAGTATCGTCCGTGGTTTAACGAAAAACATTCCGTTTCTCTAAACGTTGATAAAGGCTTCACATAATTTAGATGCTTAAATACCCATTATCAGTAATAAAGGAAACCATGAAATTGATTTTCTGATGTTACATCTCTTGAACGAGCATAACTAACACACTTAGCGCGTATTTTATAATTAATCTAAGTAATATTTTTTATCATTCTGCACGAAACGGAGCGCAGTGCGCGGTTCGTAATTTGAGTTGCCATGACGACGGTTCAACTAAAGGATATGTTTACGTTACATTACAAGAGTTTTATTGTTAAAAATACGATGCAAATAAAGAAAGAATTTGTTATTTAGGTATTCAGTGTACGAAATATTGTATTGTTTTGTGGTTCTGTGTGAGAAGTCGTGTGTGTTAAAATGGTGACTAAATTACATAGTTAAATCGCTTAGGAATGTATGGGACAACAAGGAAAAGAGGAGTGAAAGTTGGAGATCTGAAAAAAAGTTAGTAAAACATCGTAAAGTATCTACAGTTTTTTGGCCAAAACGTTTTGTTAATTTATATTTAGATATATCTAAAATTCGTTTTTCAATTCAAAAGGATTGACACGCCGACGATGCCCAGATAGCCAAGACTTCTGCAATATATCTAAATCTTCGAAATCTATCATATCAATGTTATTTATAGACATTTTCGTAAATAATCGACACAACAAAATCCAAATTAGTCTCAAAGTTAGTTAGTACCTAAGTTAAACTAGGGGTCCCGCGGGTTTAACTTTGTACCATAAGTAATTCAAGGTTTAGTGTTGAACTTCGTTTTGTAATAAGTTTTTTTTAGTCTATGGTTTAATCCAAGTTTAAACCAAGTATTTTATTTAGTCCGTGTTTTGGAATAAGACGGTTGAAGTTGGTGCCAGCCAAGGCATTCTACATTTCACTTCTATTATAATGTACTGTGTATTTATTTTTCTAGCCTTGGCTGGCACCGACTCAATTTTTTTTACTTTAAGAAGTAAAAAAAATTGAGAGTCGGTGCTGTTTTTATAATTTTTTTATATATTATATTTTACCATTTTTTAAGTTACATTGTTCCTACTTACACAAAAAAGTGTCGTGAAAATTACATCATCCAAGGTCCAAGTAAACAAAAATGCTCATAAATAAAAAGTACTGTGCCAAACTAAAGTATTTTTTTATGGGACTAAATGGCAAGTATCTCTTATTTAATATTTTTTATATTTTTTTTTTTATTTACGACGGGGAGACTCTTAGCCTTCATCATACCTGATGTTAAGTATTGATAAGGCTGAAGATGGAAGCGAGCCTCTCCCGGAATCCTCAACCACTGAGGAACTGACTATCTTATCTCTAACTGCCGGAACACAACAATGCTGAAAACATTGTTATTATGGCGGCAGACTTAGATAAGATGGTGGTAGCTAGCCAGGCGGACAACAAGTCCTACCACCAACCAAACCGAATACAAATTGTACCCCCGTTGGGAATCGAACCCGGGACCCCTGGGTCTTATACCGGTGGTTGTTACCACTAGACCACAGAGGCGGTTAAAAAAATTAATAAAATAAGAATCACGCAAATGGGATCCGCATTTTTTGTTTACCTATTAGCCAATAAAAGCAACAGCTTCATTTTTAAATCAAGTCTAATTTTAGATCACCTTTAATCACACCAATTATCTAGCCCAAGGGCCAAGAAACTTGTGTTATGGAAAAAACTGAAGATAATCCATCATCAGCCTATGGACGTCCACTGCTAGACATAAGCCTCTCCTAGCTCACGCCTATTGTGGCGTTCATAGGAGGCTATTAGCCTACTACGCTGGCCAGACGGGTTGGTCGAGGGTTTGTTTCAAGTTTTCCTTCTCTCGCACAGGTGTTCAATGCGTCGAGCATCTTAGTCGACTCTTACGACATCCCAGGCATGTAAAGGAGTGGTGACACTTGTATTCTTAGGCCGTCACCACACGGCACATAAGACAAAATAATAAAATGGGATGTATGTTGCGAAACTACAGATTTCAGTCGAAGAATTAAAAAAAAACATCATACTATTTCTCTACCTTCCTTTTAGTGTTTTTATTGTCATCTTAAAGTACTATTGTACAAGTAAAGCACTAAAGTGTAAAATTGCAAGTTGCTTTGCTACACGCTATGAATTTTCCCTTTAAACAACACGAAGGCTGCTATTTGGCACTTTGGTTATTTTTTTAAAGAAAGAAAATTAATTTTATTGAGACAACAAATACAAACAAATACAAACAATTAAACATATTATTAACAATTAACACAAAAACATAGTCTCAACACGGTCCCGGCAGCATAATGCATGGTCTACGACCAGCGCTGATCTTGCGCCGGAACCGGTTTGTTGACTCCGCTACACGTAAACACACAGAAGTAAAAACTTCTTTAGCGGCCTTGTGCACATCAGTGTTAAATTTTTGGGATGGGTCAAAAATGTTAAAGTCGCGTCAGGACACGTGACCCTGATCGAAAATTCGTAAGACTACTTGAAAGATCTACGTATATTAGTTATTAACAACCATTATATAAAGATCTCTCATTACTACCAACTTTCATATTGATGCCAGGTCAGTTTTAATTTCAAGGGAGGAATATTCTTTTCTTTTATTACAACGCTATCTAGATATAGTTTCCACTAAGTTTTTGATACTTGATGATATTGAGTAGATGCCTTGAGAGAGAATTAGAGTTTCATACTACGGTACCAGATAGCGTTTATATGGTAGATTCATTATTCATAAATAACTATTGTGTTTGTAATTAAATTAATTATTTCAAAGTTTTTATTATTTGTTATTATTTTAAGCGGTTTTCACTTCTGCCGGCACTCCCGGAGTGCAACCCGTTGTTTTTTTTTTGCTGAAATTTTTGTTTATCTATGTATATTTTATCTTATGTTTTTCTATTCTATTCTACGAGTATTCTATATTCTACATACCCATCTCAAGATGCTGCGCGCTTCCCTTGCTCACAGCTCTCGGTCGCGCAGGTGCTGCATCTTTTCTAGCATCTCTTCTTGGGGCTTCCCGGTACCGAGATATGTCCATGTAGCGTGCCTGTACCGGGCCCGTACCGGCGCGACTGGCCGTTGTAGTGGAGGATGATACGGAATACTCGCCGCTATATCTATGTGTATAAAGACGATTTTGGGTTGAGTTTATTGGGTTCCATCGCCACTAAATCAAAAGTAAAGTGAGACGCGCGGTACCGATGTTCATATGCCACACTGGAAGACGATACGCAATACTCGCCGCATTGTATCTATGACAATAGGTATGATTTTTGTTTGAGCAATGATCTGTCTAGTTTGTAAATCTATTAAGGAGAGGGCGGGCGTTTCTAGGTACCGAGATATGGCCATATACCGTGCTTGAACCGCGATTGGCTGTTGTAGTGGAGTATGATACGGAATATTCGCCGCTATATCAATGAAATAAATGGACTGTTTTGTTTGAATTTTTTTGCTGGTTTTGGTTGCGATGTTTTCAGACTTTTTTTTAGTTGCGATTTTTGTGGATTTACAAGTTTATAGTCAGCCACTTTTAGGAGCCCTAGCCGCCAATTGAAATGCAATAGAACATATGGGAAAGACCACAATGCTAGCGAAACCGAGATATGTTCATATAGCGTGCTTGTACCACACCAACCATACTGTTGTGAAATAGAACGATACAGAATACTCGCCGCTATATCATTGATGACAAGGGCGATTTTGGATCGAGTTTACTGGGTTCCATATGTCACTTAAGTTCACAGACCTATATCGAAATAGACGAAAGGAGCGCTTCAAACTATATGAGAACCTAGCATGTCGAGTTTTCCGTACCTACGATGACGTCACGAGCGAGATTTAGTGACGTGTAGATGTTATTGACGAGCTCTTGCAAGAAAGCACTGCACAATTAACCATTTTCGTTTCTGAGTGATGCGCGTTTTCATGGCTATGGTCTGTATCGGACTGACTTATGTCGTAAAACTTTGACCGTGGATCAAACTTTTGACACGCAAAGTAGGTACACTTTTACCGTGTATCTCGATATAGGTCTGTGGCTTAAGTTTCTAGCAAAGCTAGCTTCCCAGTACCGAAATATGCCCATGTAGCTTGCCTGTACCGCGACTGGCTGTTGTAGTGGAAGATAATACGGAATACTCGCCGCTGTATCTACTACTATAACAATAAGGGCGATATTTCGTTGCGGTTATTGTGATTTTTTAATTAGATTTGACGGCAATGTTTGCGGCATCGCGGTATTTTTACTAAGCGCGCTTGTGAGATCAAAGACGATACGGAATTTTCGCTGCTGTATCCATGCTTATAGTTATAGTTTGGGTTGATCAATAATCTGCCAAGTAAGTCAATATATTGGGGATATAACAAGACTAAAGGATAGTATATCTTCTCAATAGACTTGCAACCTTATTCTTGAAATTTTAAAGTCCATAATTGATCCTCACCGATGGTTAGGGTGCGCGGGTGGCGCGTGCCTGTGCCGCATCACCACGGGCGCGCTTTCTGGGCCGCTTTCTCCCTCTGTATCACTCGTGCCTGGTAGGACAACAAAATGAATTACAATTTATATTATGAATAACGGGGATATGCTTTTCCTTCATCATCAGTGATCGGATGATGAAGGATGCATATTTACCTAAACGTTTTTGCTAGGAAACTATGGAGGCGGCTTCCTAAGATATTTTAAGAAATATATCTTGGAAACGGTGCATCATAGCATAAAAATAAGACATTTTTCATCTCCCTACGTTACCCATAAACCCCCTCTCAAAATCAATTGACATAATAAAAAGACCAAAAATCCAAAAAAAAGTTCTTCCATAGTAATTTCACTCGAAAATTCGGCTATGTCGCTGACTCATACAAATCCGATCAAAATCCGGGTTTTTTTTATACCAAAGTGCATTCTATAACAGCCAACACCTCAACTTTAATGGACATATCATATTGTATGGAATGTGAAGAAGCATTCATTGTTCTGCCTCTATGGACAAATGCAATGGTTTCCTGTCTCATTCAAAATGCTAATTGGTCAGTCGAATGCCTAACCGAAACACCAGCACACAGATCGTTGCAAAAATGCATTGACATTATTTTCTTATTATGCTTTTTTATGTATGGATTCGCTAAGTAAGCATGTGCGTACGAAAGCAACAGTGGCCATTTAGATGTGTCTAAGTCCCCTAAGTCCCTGAGTGTATATTTATTTTGAAAACTTATAAAATAAATGTCTATACTTTGCAATTTTATGCAATTTGAAATATTATGTATTGTATTAAAAGTAAACATAGAATCTAAAGATAAAAAAGAGTTTTTCTATGTATAATGAATTTGCAAATATATAAGCATAAATAATTTCCTCATGTTTATTTCTTTGTTTTATTTAAATTAATGAGTCTAAATTAACGTTTAAATGCATGTTGTGATTGCCTTAAGACACTTAAATATGTATCTTGTTTTATCATTATTATTTTTTGTGTGTATCAGTGTACTTATTGTTGGCTGTCCTAATAAATAAATAAAATAAAAATTCCTATGCCGTCCAGGTAGGGAAGGGAAAAGGGTAGGTACCAAATATCGTTAATTCGTAATGTCCATAAATTTTGGTTAGAGTCGATAGTTTGGACAACACTAAATGTCATTACAATATTGGTGCCCTGACATTCCATTATATAAGGGTCGATCTAAGGCTTGATTCCTATCTGTACTACCTATATAAAAGGTGATCAAAAGTAGCCTATGATGTGTCAGTCCACTACTAGAAGTTCAGTCCGTTCAGTAGTTTTTGCGTCAAAGAAGAACAAACAAACAAACGGACATACTTTCGCATTGATAATATTAGTAGGATATTAATAGGAGTTGATGTTAGCTCACCAGTAGTCAACGAGGTCTTTTCGTGGCTGAATATCGAAGAGTTCCTAGGACTGCTCCCGTTGGTGGTAGAGTTCGTGTCGCTGTCCAGGATGAACGTCTTCCTCTTGTCTATGGCCTCGTCCCGCTTCGGCAGGAAGTCTATATTCTCTTTGGTCGGCGTTATGTCGTCGATTATGAACGTTTTCCGCTTGTCGGCTTCTGAACGACGCTTCTTGTCGGGCTGGTTTACCTGAAAATAATGATGAAGAAATATTATTTTAATTTATAAATGTTATGTTTTTCACAACGCATGGCTTTGGCAATACTTATCAGTGTTAGAGGAAAGTTAAATGCTTAAAATATAATCTGGCACTGACACTGACAATGCCAGCTGGTCTGGTCGTCTTCTAACAAATAGTCTAAGATTCAGAAGTAGACTATCGCGCAATCTGAGTCGAATATACAAGACTCCAAGCTAGACCATAAGAAGACATATTTGTTTATCCTAATATTCCTATTCCTATCCTTCTACATGGGCCAAACGGAAAGTTTTTTGAAAATTAAAACGGAAGCGGAAAGATGTAGAGATCTGTTAATATTTTAATCGTTTTTTCAAAGTAATCTCTATTCTTTTCTTAGCACAAACGCGATGGAATCATTGACTGAAGCAGAGGGCTCCCTCTTTTTCTTTTATTTTTGGGAATAAATCATAGTTACAAGGTGCCAGTGCCATATAAAAATATGAAATTTGGTACACAGATAGTAGATAGCCTGGTTATGAAAATAGAATACTTTTTATCCCGATACTCCCACGGGAACGGGAACCACGAGGGTGAAACCGCGAGCGGCCGCTAGTAAGCTATATATGAAGTCTCGTCAAACCGTCCCTTCCAAAAGACACTTACCTGAAAGTTAGTGACGTAATCCCTCGAGAAGACCACATCATTTGTCATCGCCTGTCTTCTCAAGTTCTCCCTGAAGTCAGCTCCCTTACTCCTGAGCTCTAATATGTCTGAGTGGGTGGACGTGATCATCGGGTCTACTGGCAGTGTGAGCTGGTCGTCTTCTGAGGAGTAGTCCAGGGTTTCCAGGTCAGCTATGTTGGTGGTGTGGAAGGACTGCGAGCGGTGCACTGGGGATGAGTGGCTGTGAAAAAAAATCTTTTATCATGTTTTTTGAATTCACAATGCTATTCTTATATGTGAAATTTTTATACCTGAAAAATAAAACTACCTACCTTAGTTTAGTATAGTACCGTCTAAAGAATTCAAAGAAGATTTTTTATTTAAAAAATTCTTTATATTGTGTTTTTATTATGTTTCCTGGAATACAGAAAGCTATTTCGATGAATCAACATTTTCGGATGTATCGGGTTTAATTTTGGATCTACGGTCAACAGCACGTACGACTTTACATTTGCACTACGAAAACCTTGAGAGCCTTACGTCGCTCGTAATAGCGCCGAATTTCGTATCCAAAATCAAACCCGATACATCCGATATTGTTGATTTATCGTAATACAAAGGACAAAGTGAAGACGTAGCTGCTACGTACTGCTACGTACAACGCGTTAGTTGTCGGTAGTTCACTTGGTGCGAAAAATTCCTTGAACGGTTATCAGTTGTAACCCTATCATCATCAGCGTGGACGTCCACTGCTGGACATAGGCCTCTCCAAGCTCACGCCTATTGTGGCGTTCATAGGAGGCTATTAGCCTACTGCTACCACGCTGGCCAGACGGGTTGGTAGACGGTTTGTTTCAAGTTTTCCTTCTCTCGCACAGGTGTTCAATGCGTCGAGCCTCTTAGTCGACTCTTACGACATCCCAGGCATGTAAGGGAGCGGTGACACGTGTATTCTTAGGCCGTCACCACACGGCACAGCTATACGACTGACTAAATGGTGTAAACGCAAATATCGCCTGAGCTCGACATGCTACTTTCGCAACTGAAACATTTTTTGAATTTTCAGACACGTAGTTTCTGGGTTGATGTACTCGTAATCATAAGTATCATCATTGTGTCAAATTATGGATTCCTTGGTGTCGCGGACCGGGCTTCCACGCACGGGAGGAGACGTGAGGGAGGGGTCCGGTGAAGTTACCACCACTGTAGAGATGATATGGTGGAGGTATGGAAAAGGGTAGTAGATGGTAAGCCACTTGTAGGAAGGTCGAATAGCGAGCTCTTCCTCCGGACTGGGTGTTGGTAGTCCGGGGACCGCGGTCCGACAGATGATCGTCGGATGTAGTATATATTGTGAGTGGCTCGGCGAAACTTCGTTTGCGAGATGTAGGTTTCCATACATGTTGTTCGATCTCATACTGAATTGTTATTAGCGCCATGTATTTGATACAAGTTTCTAGCACCGTGTGTATTAGTATGTGCGGCGTCTGGTAGGTGCCGGCACACCACCACCACCGCAGGCCGCCCGGACACTCTTGCTTGGGCTCCTAAGCACGAACGCACGTACCATCATACGATCTTTCAACGCACCATCGCCATTTTGTAAACCACCACGTCGCGTTGTCTACCTACTTGTAATTACGGCAATTATACTAGCCCTTTGTTAATACAGTCCACTCTTTTATTTAAGTCCCCAATAGAACCCTTTTCACTTAGAAGCATAACATTTTTCAAATAGCATAACAGCGTTTATTCCTTTCGACCTAAACCGATCAACTAGTTGGCCGGATGAGACCCAAATTCAGTTTTCATCCCATCGGATCAACTGTTTGAGTTTTCTATTTTCAAATTATGTTACAAGTTCTTCGCGGTCCAACTAACTATAAGATAATTCTACAATTTTTTTGAATAATGTGAATAGTTGACTTTATTATTTCCCATCCGATCAACCAAATAGTTGAGATCTGGAGGAGCCCGTGGCGCAGCGGTTCGCGCGCTCGGCCTGCGATTGTTGAGGTTAAGCAACTTTCGCAATGGTCGGTCACGGGATGGGTGACCAAAAATATACTATCTCGAGCTCCTCCGTGCTTCGGAAGGCACGTTACGCCGTTCCCGGCTGCATTTGCAGTCGTTAAAACCCACCAATCCGCTTTGGCCCGTTCTTCTTATCTATCCATAAGGAAGGCCAGTGCCCCAGCAGTGGGGACATTAAAAAGCTGATCGGTTTAGTTGATCAGATCGGAAAAAAGGCATAACATTACACATATCGTAATGTCGTTCCTATCGCAATTTCAAGCTTGGATGTGCTACTATAAAAATATTTGTATGTGTCTGATTTTGTAAACTATTCCATATGTACGTGATTAACTGTGATATGAAATCAGTGTCAGTATTTTTAATCAGTTGTTTTTCAATGCATGTCGGAATGTTCAAAACCATTTCGTAAAAAATATATTTACGTAGGCCTAATTGTGTAGCAATTTTATAAAGACAACGCAACATTTTTGTACGATATGCTACAATCGGACAACCGACAGACGTACAAACGCCACCATTTCATAGTTGATATCTCAAAGACTCGCACTAAACATTTGACGACCTGTTTGGCGCAGGGGTAATAACCCCACCTTCTGCGCCAGAGGTCCCGGGTTCGATCCCCGGACAAGACAAATATTTGTATGCATGAACATGTCTATTTGTCTTGGTCTGGGTGTTTAATATGTATATTATGTATGTATTTACAAAAAAAAAGTTAGAACCTACGGCGGTTAGAGAGCAAGAAGTGAGGGGTTTAGCTGGTAGTACCTCCTCCCGGCCTTCCATCGAGCCTACTTGGGCCGGATGGGGGGCCGCGAGGCATCAGGTGAGCCCAGCATAACCTGTTTGGTATGCGTAAAAGCATTCACCTCACATAAAAAAAAAATGGTGTCCCTTCAAATGTTTAGACTTGTCAAAATGCTATCATACCTAGGCGAGCTAAGATCGTCTTTATTGTCTACCCTCTTGGCCTGCTGCTGCCGCCTCCGACCCTCTTGTGCCGCCTTCATGGGGTCGTAGGAGGCTCGCTTCTTCCAGTTGGAGAACTCCACCTCCTTGGTGGCTAGAGCTGATGATGATCGGTACTGGCTAGGCTTCTTCTGACCTGGAAACCGAGGAGAGGTAAAACTGGTAAATAATTTGACTTCCTTTCTGACCTTGAAATAATATAAATTTAGGCGCGTACTGTTCTTTGAATAAAAACAACTTTTCTGGGTTTTGGTCTCTTTATCTATCCATAAGGAAGGTCTGTGCCCTAGTGGTGGAGATATTAAAATAGCTAATGATGATAAATTGTCTTATAGAGGAGCCCGTGGCGCAGTGGTTCGCGCTTTCAGCCTGCTGTTGTTGAGGTTAAGCAACTTTCGCAATGGTCAGTCACAAGATGGGTGACCAAAAATTGCTCCTCCGTGCTAATCCGTTGGTCCCGGCTGTATTTGCAGTCGTTAAAACCCACCAATCCGCATTGGGCCCGCGTGGTGGGTAATGGCCCATTCTCCATAAGGAAGGCCAGTACCCCAGCAGTTACATTTAAAATTGCTGATGACGATGTTTTGCAGAAGAAAACTAAATATTTAGATAAGTAAAGTTAAATAGATTTATGTTACTTTATACTGAATGTACCTACACTTATTTAGACTAATATGATAAAGACGTAAAGTTTACAAGTTTTTAGGAGGTATCTACTCGCCCAGCGAAGTGGCCACGTCAGCTAATTTATACTAATACTAGCGGATCCTCGCGGTTTTACCCGCGTGGTGCCCGTTCCCGTGGGAATATCGGGATAAAATATAGCCTATGTCACTCGGGAGAAATGTAGCTTTCTAATGGAATGAGAATATTCTAAATCGGTCCAGTAGTTCCTGAGATTAGCGCGTTCAAACAAACAAACTCTTCAGCTTTATAATATTAGTATAGAAAGATTATAAAGAGGAAAGATTTGATTGTTTGTTTGCATTGAATAGGCTACAAACTACTGAACGGATTTAGATGAAATTTAGTACACAGATAGTAGATAGCCTGGTTATGAGCATAGGATACTTCTTATCCCGATGTTGTCACGGGAACGGGAACCACGCAGGTGAAACCGCGAGCGGACGCTAGTAGCTTATAAAAACAATAACACTGACCTATAATATGACCAAACAATAACGTAAATCTTTCTCCATCTCATTCAAAACCAAACCGCATCGTTCTAAAACAAAAGCCAAATGTCTATGCCCCAAAACCTTGACATACAGCCACAATTCCATAGAGAACTCGACAGTTGTAATAAAAAACCGGATATCCTCATGACCAGACAATAAAATAACATTACGAGCGTAAAACGGATTTACAATGGTTATACAAGTTATGCCGGAATAACGTTTAAAAATGCCGTTAATAAAATGTGTAGTTCCTTACGACTGTTACGACATAATTTTATATTATACTTTGTAATTTATCCTACTGATATTATAAATGCGAAATTATATCAGTTTCTTTGTTCCTCGTTCACGCAAAAACTACTAAACGGATTTGGATAAAATTTGGTATGTAGGGACTTCAAGTAGTGGACTACTACATAGGCTACTTTTTATCCCGATATTCCCACGGGAACAGGAACCGCATTGGTCACGGCGGAACTTCAGAGCCACCGTCGCGAAGTTGCCTGCTATCGGTCTTTTATAGGATACACTTTGGAGAGTGTGCGAGAGAACTGCACGACCTTGTTCCTCCAGCCCCTTTCCACCATCGGGGTACTAGACGCAGGTTAGCTTACCACCCGTAAGTCATTGACATTCCAACGGTCCATACCAAGTGCTTCGCTGACACATTTCTTATGCGAACCGCTAAAGAATGGAATGCGCTGCCTGCTCATGTGTTCCCGATTCCTACAACCTTGGCCTCTTCAAGGCGAGAGTGAATAGGCATTTCCTGGGCAAGCATGCAACACCTTAGACCAAATTATGTTTTTTAAGCACGATGGTGGTCAAATGCTTGCCCAGTTCTTATTAAAAAAAAACCTCTAGTCTAGATCGATCGAGCTGCATCGTATCGAATTGTTAATAGCATGTAATAAAGACATTGATGCATTCAAAATGCATTATTTTAATGGTCATCCAGCTACCAGCCACGACTTCTTCTGCCTTGTATTACTATTGTACAAGTAAAGAGTTATGAACAAATAATTCTTCAAATAATTATTCACTAACCTCTTTACGCACCCATTCCCCTATATTCTATTATTTATATATATATATCTCTCTCTCTCTCTCACCCAAGGTTGCCTGGAAGAGATTGCTATGTAGCAATAAGGTCTTTGTTATTCCCTCTGTATATGTCTGTTTTTGTATCGTGTGCAATAAAGTTTATTTTATTATTTTATCAAATAAATAGTATGCTAAAAATAGATTAAGACTTAAGATTTATTGTAATCCGTTTAACTCATGTAATGTTACTTTATTGTCTACATAATATTGTATTATACAATAGTTATATCAGAGGGTCTAGAAAGGGTGCAATATAGCTAATTGAATTCCCTGACAGTTCATTTGTTTGTTTATTTGCTATGGAATTTGCTTTTAGTAAGTTGTCATGTCTTAAAAAAATTAAAGGCAAATTCTGCTACACTGACACATCATAGAAAATAATTAATTAAATGAATTATTAGGGAATTCCTAAGTAGCAATAATGCGTTAGCGCCCTTTTTAGACCTTTAGAGCGTTTGTTAATATTAGGTCCTTAACTATGAAATTGCCGATTTGTATGAAGATTTTCAAAGAAAGTTCGATTTCCATACTAACAATTTTTGTTATAGTTACTACCGCAAGTGCAAATGATAATTTTTTAAAATGTACAATCATTGTTAGAAAACTAAGCAATCTAATTCTATATTCTTATTTTAATAATTTATAAATTATATTAAATAAAGTAGCAAATTTTGCTAATAAAAAAAGGAGAACCTTTCGATGTATTTTTTATCGTATAAGAAACGAAAATAATAACCATGAGCTTAAATTATCCTTGATCATTATGATCTTAATTTAATATAAAATCAAGCAATTTATGTAAATTTTAATCACAGAAGTAGTAAGGTTCTCTAGAAACGTAAGAAAAAAAATCGGCAATTTCATACTTTAACCCCTATTAAAAACTTCTATCAAAAGGATTCATCTTATACTTCGGAAACATCAATAATCGTAATACCATTAGACTAATACATTTAAAGCACTTAACGTCAATCAAATACCCATTACGGAAGATCGAAACATATTAGATCCCTTATTAGGTCATGGACTTGACCTCTTTAAGTGGCATAATAAGACTTACCCTTATCCTGACACTTCGGTTGCATTTCCCGAGTTGAAGATCTCGATTTTGTGAGCCTATTCAAGACCGCTTGCCTCGTCGGCTCCGATATCCTCCTACTCTGATGACTAGTTGGCCTTGACCTCTCTTCCTTAACCACCGGTGGTTCAGACATCCTAGTGTTCACAGCTCTCTCTTTATTGGTCACTCTGACCGAATTCCTTACTAAACCTGGCCCAAACTTCCTTTGCATTTCCGGTGTATTCGGACATCTAGGAGAATTTGCTGGCGCAATCGATTTCAAATCAGGAGAATCGATTCTTATCCTATTTATCCTCTTGTATCTCAAGTCTTGAGACTTATCGAATGATGCATTATCTGATTCGTCAGACAAATAATCGTCTTTATACTCCTCGGAATGATTGCTCTGTCTCCTGTTTATCCTTAGGGGTTCCAAATAATTGTTATTCTTATTTACAGTACTGAAGGAACTAGATCTTTTGATTGACGTGCCGAAAGCAGTTTGAGGTTTGAACTGTTTATTCCCGTCACTGAACACCCTTTGGTGCTTCTTGGTTTCTAAGCAACGGGTTTGGTCGATTCTTGGGTACGCGGCTTCCATCGCGTTGTTCCTAAGCACAGTCTTGAGACAAACCAATTGGTTCGCGTTGCTAACGTCTGTGCTAACATAATCGTTTTGATTTCTGCCGTCGAAAGACTTGTGTCTGATGTGTGTTGTTCTGTGCGGGGAGAGTATTGTGTCGACATCATATTGTGGTCTGTTCGATAGTGTTTTATCCTCGGAGCTATTACTTTGTAAGCCCTTTTCGGAAGACGGACTGTTCATGTTGGAATCGAGGGCTTTTCGACGGTCGGTGTCTAAAGACCTTGTCGCAGAGTTAAGGAGTATCTTGGTGCTCTCTGGAAGCTTCATGGAGCCTGTGATGACGTAGTGGCCTGGACTTCTTAGTGGACTGCTGTCATTGGATGAATCTTTTCTACGGAGGCGGTAGTTAAGTGAGTTAGATCGAGACAGCTGTGAGACCGGGAGTCGAGAGATCGCCGTCTTCTCGCTGATGAGACTGGAGGTAAGTTGGGAGGGAATGTTATTGAAGTTGTTCGTCCTGGAGGACTGGAGTTTGGCTTGGAGGTTGGTTATTGCATTTTGTGTCTTCAGCAAGTAGGATTCGGTGTCTTGTGCCGGTATTAAGTCCTGAAACAATGGAAATGTTTATATTAATTGACTGTTATCTTATATATTTGTACGTACATACAATCGCAATGGGCAATTAACTAACATAGATATAATTTTTTTCACGAAAAGTCAGGTACGAAATCAATAATTACTAATGTCTGTAAAGTTTGTAAGTAACAATACTTACGACAAAACAGTTTTATTTTCATTTGTAATGGGAGTATAAGTAAGTATTATAAGTAAACATAGGACTTATAAAAGTTTTTATTCTTCATGTTACTTTCTTATTTAAAACAATAATAATTTATTTATTTATTTATTTATTTATTAAACACAAACTTACAACTATCATTACAGATTACCCAATGCGAACCCAATAATGAAACCACCTAACTGGATCAAAATCACCAATTATCTTGTATGTAAAACTGATAGCTCCAATTTAATAATATCGCTTAAAGCTATAAACTAAATCAACGTTTATAACAAAAACACGCGCTTTTACTTGTTTTATTGCTACTTCTGCATTAAAATTCCAATTAAGATTTTTATTAATCTATCTGAATGTGGAGCACACGAAACTAGTTATAGTTACTATCAACTTGCCGTCACTTCCTAACTGTCTCTGATATAACAACTATTGCGATTTAACTGCGGTTAAGAGAAAGACATTCGGTGGTGGTCACAGAACACAAGCAAGAGCTTAGAAGGTGCATGTTACTGACTGGCCTGATAGAAAGCGAGCCGAGGGCCTATGGAGCATGCTTGTCCAAAAAGTGCCTGTACACTCTATTTCTGAAGAGAAGAAGAAATATATTGATTTGCTATAAATAGGGTTCACATTATGGTGATCATCTCATCCATATATATAGGTAGTATTAAGAGGCCCAGTACGTAGCTATGACAACATAAACAAAATCCAATAATACGCGTCAAACCAGCGTTCTATCATGGCGTAAGGAATTAGAGAAGTTAAAAGAGACTGCTGGCTCTATTCTATTAATATTATTAATAAAATAGTACAGTTTGTATTTAATCACGCAAAAACGGTAAAACATATTTAGATAAAATTAGCAAACAGGTAAACCAAGATCAGGAGTAGGACGAAGGATACTATCCATCCCTAACCCTATATTCCCATGGGAAACCGCTGGGTACAACTAATAAATGTATATATATTATACATCATTAACTTATTATCAAATGTAGTCTAGATTTAACTGTATACTGTGGTTATCATGTCAAACACGAACTGTCTAGCGACACACAATAGTCTCTGATTAAATCAGTGTTATTACAGAGATATAAATCAGTTATTAAGATTTAAGGTCGCTGCATATGTAACGTGTTTTATCCCGGACGGGACGAGACGTGGAGCTTTGGAAATAGCGTTTCATAAAAAATGAGCACTAAACGCATACATCACGGATGCACGGACGGGACGAGAGATAGACGGTAAATTGTAACTACCTTGCGTGCCAAAGTTTAAACCACGGTCAAAGTTTTACGACCTAAGTCAGTCCGCTTGAGACCATTTTGCCATGAAAACACGCGTCACTCAGAAACGAAAATGGTTAATTGTGCAGTGCTTTCTTGCAAGAGCTCGTCAATAACATTTCCACATCACCGTGACGTCATCATAGGTACGAAAAATTCGACACGCTAGGTTATACAGTTTGTAGCGCTTTTTCGTCTATCTCGACATAGGTCTTCATGGCATGTTTTCATGGCAATGGTCTCAAGCAGACTTAGCGGTCTGACTTAGGGCGGATAACTTTGACCGAGGTCACCCTCGGTCAAAGCTTTTTATACGAAACGTAGGTACACTTTAACCGTCTATCTCAGCGTAGGTCTGTGGGGTCACTGCGTTATTTTCATACAAACATGCGCATTTGGTGGTCCATTAAATAAAAAAAGGATATGTATTTTTGGAAAGATTTTTGTGTCGACAGCAAGGTTATATGCTCAAATAAGCAATCAGCATGTAAAACAACTGAAAATATTTCTTGATATCCTAAACTTTTAGTGAATGTTTAATTTTGCTTTCATATAAAGTTGTAAGAAAGCGGACTAATTAATTCGTTTATCTTAATTTGCAAAAAAACTGAAGGTTTTCTTGAATGTTTCGGACTTTTATTCGTAACTCGAGCATTCGACTCATACATCGACATATACATTTTTACATAAACTGTTGATACTTGGGACTAATGAGACTGTAAAGTGAGCATGTTGGTATAAAAATAACGCAGTGACCCGCTTTATTTGTCCGCGAGTGTAGTATAAAATTGATCATATTAAAGCTGGCAATAGACGTCCGATTTCTGCGTCCGTCTTTTTCTACATTCAGTCCAAAGCATAAGATAATATGCGCTAGAGAGTCAACTGGCAAATAGGGAGGAGAATCGGACGGCTATTTCGTCTTTGTACAGAAGTATGCATACAGCAGCCTTCAGACAAATTGGATAAGATAATAAAGTCGTAAACGCCTAGCGTTCTTTCCGATCCGATAGTCGGATCGGATGTGTATTGCGTATGCAAACAAATGTATTGCACGAGCGCCTTCCGATTGTCTGATCAGGGCCCGTAGACAAAGTAAGATCGTAATGTAGCGAAACGATAATTCGATTCGCTATTGTCTATATGCGCCAATTAACTTGCAGTAAGACCACGTGATTTAGCGCGGCTTATGCCAATCCGCCAATCCCATACATTTATTTATTTTCGAGCTTCGATATCGTTTTTGTATTGTTACTTTGGCTAAGGGCCCTGGGGGCTCATTGTCTTATTTAAAATCAATCGCAATCTCTTTCAATTCGTAATTTGAAAGATATTCAGGCCGTCACTTCATGACATTTGAAAGGAATTGTGGTCGGGACGCTTTTTTAAAAGGTATCGAATAAACGAAATTGAACTGTCTAAGCAATATGACAGACGAAAATATTACAATCACAATACCTCTGAAAGGGATTGTGATAGATTTTAAATTAGACAATTAGGGGGCAGACTATCGGATAGAAAAATCTGACGTGTATTCCCAGCCTAAGTGTTATGTTGTGATTTGTGAGTATGATCGACGCACGCGCACGGTCACAACGAATTTATTACGAGAGTATTGCAAATCGACAGTTGCTCTACTTAGTATTTATTTGTGTAACGTAATAGTAATATACAAACTCAAGATACTTATTTGGATGTTTATTTAACTTTTTCGTTGGAGTTAAAGAACTTTTTAAAACTCGCAGATTATAAACTGATGGCTGATTAATTTTTATATTTAACACAGTGGTCAATTAAAAACAACCGTTGGACATACTGATTTAAAAGGTGAAATAAAAAAAACAATGCTTAAAAAGCAACTAAAAAACTAGGTACTCGTACTTTCTGAATATCATTCATTATTTTAACAAAGACCAAATCCGTATCAAAATTAAATTAAAATGTTATGCTGTATGCACACTGGGCGTTCTAAAAACCATTAAAACTATATCTCCAATAACATACAATTATGTAAGCGCATTAATATAAAAGAGAAAGTATATATATATACATACATAATATGTGTAACAAAGAACAATATAAGTACACTAAAGTCGGTCCGTGAAATAATCGCATTCTTTCACAGTTGTGTGAAGATACGAAGATCGCATTTGTAATTAATAAATTGTTGATTATCTTAAATAATTTGCAGTTTTATCTGGGTTTAATAAAATAATCATATCTGTTATCCTACTAATCTGCGAAAGTCACGTAAGTAGTAAGAAGCTCGGTAGCACAGTGGCGACAATGCTTAGCCCTTTCCGCCTGCGATGATTCATTAATAAGACTGTTAAGCAACTGTCGCAATGGTCTGTCACGGAATGGGCAACCAAAAATTGGAACTCATCAGGTTCTTGATTTGGAAGACACGTTCAGCCGTTTTGTTCCCAGTTGCATTTGCACAGTTGCAGACAACCCAGTGAATGCCCACATGTTGTCATAATCTCCTTTTCTTAGTTCTTTTATTTTGACCACCCATCCCGGGTATCGAACACTGCGAAAGTTATTTTTAAACTCCACAACACAATCGCAGACCGAACGCGGTAAACCACTGCGCTACCGAAGTACTACTCTATCATTTCATAGTACTTAATGCAGTCTTTAATCTCATACTTACATAAGATCAAATTTCAGTGATCATTAGTGAGATTAAATAATTATGTTTATTCAGTTACTTAATAACTGTTATTTGTAGCATTCAATCGGCTGTAAATAAATACTTATGTGTATAATTATGCCAAATGTGAAAGTCTGTATGATTGTGAAATAATGAAGGCAAGAAAGGTTGAAATGCAGGATAGAACTAAGTACGTATCATGATTACCAAATTTAAACATTCAAAAACAAATCTTAATTAAATCCAGTATATTATTAAAAATGTGTATTTATTTAATAACGTACTATATTAAAACTACAATATGTAATACAATTACTAATACTATGGATTAAAAAACAACGGGTTGCACTCCGGGAGTGCCGGCAGAAGTGAAAACCGCGCAGGAGCAGGCATACATTTTCGCAGCGCGGTAGAAAGAGAGGGGTTATTACTTCCTCTCCTACTCTACTCTCCTTCCGTCTTACGAATTTTCGATCAAGTCACGTGTCCTGACGCGACTTTAAAATTTTTTTACCCATTCCAAAAATTTTAAAGTCTGATGTGCACAACGCCGCTAAAGAAGTTTCACTTCAAAAGTCGGAAATAAATAATTGTTAAAATTATTTGATTCAATAAAAATACGTGCAATTTAATAAACGTAAGTTAACACAAATTAACTTACTTCCACTTTCCATAATTAACGGATTCATCGCCGACCAAATATGGCGGCAAATTTGACACGTTCCAAATATGTCGCCGGTTCCAAAATGGTTGCCCCACTGCCCCTCGAGACGCCAAGGTTAGCGAAAGTGGACGCTTACAAAATTATTCGATAGACTAGATTCTTAGAACACCTAGGTGTCGACGATCGACGTTGATTACAAAACTAGCAAGGTAATTTGTCGCAAGTTTTTCAACAAAGAGTATGTTTAGTTTACTTCAAGCTATGCACTACAGAGTCTGGTATCTTAAAAACACTTCTTATAAGTACAAAACTACTGTTGTCGGAATTTAAATGTTATAAGACGATGACCTGTTTGGCACAGAGGTACTAAGCCCACCTTCTGCGCCAGAGGTCCCGGGTTCGATCCCCGGATAAGACATCATACAGATGTTTGTGTACATGAACATGTCTATTTGTCTTAGTATATAAGTATATAAGTATTTTTATCCGTTATCTATCTAGTATCCATAACAAAAGTTCTTCGTGAAACTTAACGTGGGATCGATAATTGGTGTGATTGTATGCAATTATTTATTATTTTACATTATTATTTATTATAAGAAACTGTTACAGCATAGCATTCAATAATATCCCACATTTTACCATAGTTCTTGTTTATACAATTCGTGTAGACGACATCGGTAAGACTCAAGAAGCGTACAATTGTATACGACGACGAGTCGACGACTTTTGAATTGAAGAAATTTAAAAAACCGGCCAAGTGCGAGTCGGACTCTATATCTATAATAACGGAAAAAATCACTTATTTGTATGGGAACCCCCTTAAATAATAATAATATTCTGTTTTTTAGTATTTGTTGTTATGGCAGCAACAGAAATACATCATCTGTGAAAATTTGAACTGTCTAACTTCTTCTTCTTCTTCTTTTTATGTAGTGGCGGTGCCCTTTTGGATTTCGCCAATGTCCAGTTTTTGGCTCAGTACTGTCTAACTATCACGGTTCATGAGATACAGCCTGGTGACAGACCAACGAACAGCGGAGTCTTACTAATAGGGTCCCGTTTTATCCTTTGGGTACGGAACGTTCTGCCCGCGACTGTAAATTCGGTCTCCTTAGGGATCGGATCACATCTATTTTTTATGGACAAAAGGTTCCAAAGTTGTTCATAATGTCTAATCTTTCTCTATACTAAAATTCATCATCAGTCATCCGTATTGGTTCATTGGTTTAGGCGTGAAAAACAACAGATATGGGATTTACATCCGCATTTATAATTTTAGTATCTTAAGAAAAACACACATTTATACATATATACGTTGAGGACAGCAAAATCATTGTAAAAATTAAATAATAATTATTATTTCTTAATATGGATGAAATGCAAGAGTATTTATATAATTTATGATTTTTGAATTTTTTCCTTTTTTCAATGCTATTTATATACCAACTTATGATAAATTTTAAATAGAAAAATATTGGAGAATTCTCAGATGGGACTCGAACCCACGACCTTTGGAAATCCGGTCCAATGCTCTAACCACTGACTACCACAGTCTCGGTAGCTCAGAATTCACTTGTGGTCGAGTTGATTTTTTCCAATTTTTCTATTTGAAATTTATCATAATTAAGTATAAAAATAGAATTGATCTTTTTTTAATGTATCATAAATGATTTTATAATTTTCTTATTAGTTTCCAGACAATGTCTTATTTTATAAGTATAGTAATAACTATTTACTAATTTGTGGTATAGTCATTATAATAAATGGAAAGGGCTTGTGAAGAGAGAGAATGATTAATGCTTGAATAATATATTACTTCAAAAACAAGAGATAGCTTAGAACCCATTTATTAGTGTCAAAATTAACAGCACCAATCATTTAAAAGCAAATAAATTACAACAGGTTTAGGTGTTTGTTTAATCTGACAGACAGAACTCGTATAAAAGTGGCACATGATATTATCATAGCCTTATTAAGCACAACCTTGGGCACACATAGTTTGCTAACGCCCACCCACAGTGTGTCAGAAGACCAGTGGGACATATGAACGTTAAAAAAGGTGTGCCATATTTGACCTCATTGGATGACCTGTGTTTATGGAGAATTTTCGCGAAGGACTATGTATTAGTATCGCGGGTTAAGGTTTTGTTTTTTTATGAACTACGGGGAGACATAGCCTTCATCATACCTGATGTTAAGTATTGATAAGGTCGAAGTGAGCCTCTCCCGGAATCCTCTTGGCTATTCTATCTCTTACTGCCGGAACACAACAATGCTGAAAACATTGTTGCTATGACTTACAACAAGTCCTACCACCAACCAAACCCGAGGTCTTAGTGGCAGGAGGGAAGCAAACAATATTTGATACCGAAGTTTATTTCGACGCATTACCCGTCATCTGAAGTAAGTGACATTATCTTTTTCCATTAATAAGAAAGTCTAGTTAACTCCTGTAAGGAAAGCAAAGGGCTGTTAATAATGGTCATGATGAACGTTCCAACCACTTAAATAACCTCAATATATCGACTGAAACCAACTGAAATTATAGGTGGCATATTAAAGTGCTTTCAATCTGGTCCATCTTCGAAAAATTCCCGATGGTCGAAAAATCTTTTCCTGCGTTTCCCGTCCTCGGTCCTACAGTTTATCAACTCAGTGTAAATTTAAAACTATAAATACATTATTTCCATTTACATCCATCCTTTTGATAAATCCGATGGCGCATAATTTATTCTGTATGATTCAGACTTTAAGAGGATGAGTAATCAAAAAAAAAAACTACCAACATTACCGAATGGTCGATACGCTGGACAGGTAATAAGTTATGTGTGCCAAGTTCATTATCGTGGAGAAAAAAAGCTTCCAAAATGGCGATGTGGAGATTCAGAGTCACTGACTCACCATATGACATCATGTTACAAGACCATTGTGAGTTGTAACGTAAATACTTTGTTTATGGGTTTTGAGCGAAAGGAAAATAATAAATGAATAAAAAACTGACATTAAAATGCCTGATAATGGAGCTCGATAGCCTATTTAGCTTCTTGGTAGTACACAAAGAAACCCTTTCATGCTGGACTAGGAAAGAAAAACATAGCTGTTTACTAAAATACCCCCTGGTGAGTTGTCACCGTAACACTTATCTAAGGACATTCACCAATCAATCCCAAACCCATTACTGAAAACCACATCAAAACCGGACTAGTAGTTTTGGAGATAAATGGTAACATTGGTTTGCAAAACAAATATTTATCTCACCGCCCCCCGGTGAGTTGTCACCGTAACACCTATCTAAGAACATGCACCAATCAAACCCTAACCCATCACTGAAAACCGCCTCAAAATCAGACTAGTAGTTTTGGAGATAAATGGTAACACTGGTTTGCACAAACAAAGAACCTCTCACCCCTTACGCATATACCGTCTCCGTACTGTCGTTGGTAAAAAGAGCAGCTCTCCAAGGCTGACTCAGCAAGTCAACCTTGTCCTAAGTCCGTATGGCATGCGCTCGCGCCCACTGTGCACATACTTGCTTGTCCTCGCCTTGGTTCACCTCTGTATGGTTACACCTTTGAACTATATTTAGAGCTTTGGGTGCTAATGTGGCAACTTAGATGCCTCTCCATTAAGCTTTGGATGCCTGTGTGAGACCTTAGAATTAGATAGAAGCATGGTAGGTATAAGTAGTCTTGATTCTAGAATATAAATTTCATTTGTCTTGTTTGTTTATGTCATGTTTTGTATCTCTAATCTGACGGTTTCGATATTCGGGACTCAGAAAATCAAGCTAAAAAACTTTGAACGTTTTCTTCTCTGGAATTGTCACTCCGATTGCGATGATTTTCAATCTCAAACTTAAATAAATAAATTATTCAGCTTAACAAATATATACAAAACTACAAAAAATATAATAAGGCCATTTCTGTTTCCACTTGCCTACAAAAATGGCCAGATTTGTAGCCATAAAACAGTTTTAAGACGTCATAAAACAGGTGGTTTTCTTATATAGCTCTATCAAGACAAATAAGAAATACATACTGAATTTAAAAGGTTGTTACTTATGTTTAATCTTAAATATAGCTTTCAGACTTTATTGGATTCTTTATGACTTTTAACTCCCACTTTTAACAAGTTACACGTTAATACGGTTTGTCTTTTATAGTTCGGAACGGTGTTTGCCTCTTTTTTTAACGAAACTACTAAAAACAATAGTTATTTGTAATGCAAGGCTGGAAAGTTAGCGGCGAGTTACCTCTATTGAAACTTGAGCAAGCGAAGGATTTAACCACGAGCGAAGCGAGTGGTTCAAAGATTTAATCCTGAGCGTAGCGAAAGTTTCGAATGTACGAGACGCTACAAACTTTTCTGCCGGGCGCAACACTCAATTTTTCACCTCACAACAGCGACGAAAATTAGGTTGTCTCCGCGGTCAACTTCCGGCAAAAAACCATGCTAGGCCAGTAATATGCCATTTTCGGTGCGGAAATTGAATGACAAAAACTTCTATTCCGAGCGTGAGGTGAAAATAAAATAATGGACATTGCTTTTTAAATTGACAATTTAAAAACTTTGAAAAAAGAATGTAATTTCAGTAAGTATATTAAAAATGTTTTATAGATACAACTTTACGATGACAAAAGGGTGCAAAAATTTAAATATTTGGAGTGAAGTAAAAACATATTTAAGAACAACTTGACGTGACGATGCGCAAGGGCAAAGGGTCGGTACAATAAGCGGAAATGACGTCATCGACAGGTGTAGGCAACATTTGCAAAGCCCTCTACCAACTCGTGACCCAAATCAGCTGAGCGTGCATCCGCTACGTGTCTTGGCCCGTCATGTTGTTGTCGATCCATAGAATCGAGACAGAGGTACTTTTAGTAATATTTACTAATCTGTGCTTTTAGTCACCCATCCCGTGACCGACCATTGCGAAAAATGCTTATCCGCTACAATGGGAGGCCGACCGCCTTTCCAACTAAGAATTAAAAAACAACAATCGCTCCCTCCCGTGCCCGGCACCACCACAAACAGGACACACTTGCGGCGTGGTCAGCTGAGCGTGCATCCGCTACGTATCTTGGCCCGTCGTGTTGTTGTCGATCCATAGAATCGAGACAGAGGTACTTTTAGTAATATTTACTAATCTGTGCTTTTAGTCACCCATCCCTTGACCGACCATTGCGAAAAATGCTTATCCGCTACAATGGGAGGCCGACTGCCTTTCCAACTAAGAATTAAAAAACAACAATCGCTCCCTCCCGTGCCCGGCACCACCAGAAACAGGACACACTTGCGGCGTGGTCAGCTGAGCGTGCATCCGCTACGTGTCTTGGCCCGTCATGTTGTTGTCGATCCATAGAAACGAGACAGAGGTACTTTTAGTAATATTTACTAATCTGTGCTTTTAGTCACCCATCCCTTGACCGACCATTGCGAAAAATGCTTATCCGCTACAATGGCAGGCCGACTAGAAAAAAAAAAACAACAATCGCCCCCTCCCGTGGCCGGCGCCACCACAAACAGGACCCTTGCGGCGTGATCAGCTGAGCTGAACCTGCATCCACTACGTGTCTTGTCCCAGTCGTGTTGTTGTCGAGCCATATACATATACAGTAGTATTAAATTGATATACCTTCAGCAGGATGTGCAAAGGTAGGCGACTTGGCCATTAAAAATGAGGCGATCGGTTTTTAACCGACTTTCAAAAAGGAGGAGGTTCTCAATTCGGTGGTACGATTTTTTAATTATTATTATTTCTATGTATGTACGTACACCGATTACGCCGAGATTTCTGATCCGATTAACGTGATTCTTTTTTGTTCGACGAGGAATAGGTTGTTCGTTGCTAATGTAGCCAGTATAAGCTCGGAGGAGCTCGAGTCGAGACAATTAAATTTTAGTCACCCATCCCGTGACCGACCGTTGCGACGGATGCTTATCCACTACAATCGCAGACGGACTTCTTTAACTATTAAATTAAAAAATCGTCTCCTCCCCTGGCCGGCGCCACCACAAACACACCACAAACAGGACACGCTTGCGGCGTGATCAGCTGAGCGTGACCCGCGAAACGTGTCTTGGCCCAGTCGTGTTGTTGTCGATTTGTCGAGTTCCATAGACAATACAATATAATATGAGGAGCCCGTGGCACAGTGGTTCGCGCGCTCGGTCAGCGATTGTTGAGGTTAAGCAACTTTCGCAAAGGTCGGTCACGGGATGGGTGACTATAATTTACTATCTCGTGCTCCTCCGTGTTTCGGAATGCAAGTAAAACCGTTGTTCTCAGCTTCACTTGCAGTCGTCAAAGCCCGCGTGGTGGATCATGCATGGCCCGTTCTCCTCATCTATCCATAACGAAGGCCAGTGCCCCAGAAGTGAGGACATTAAAAAATGGCTGATGACTACGCTGACGATGATAATATGTACAGTACCTAGTTGTTAATTTAAGGAAGAGATTTACCGGCCCTGCCTTCTAAGGCCTTCAGCTGGACGAAGGTAGACGGCAATGCAGCCATAAAAGTGAGGCGATCGTTTTTGTTTTTGCTAATAGGAAATCTTTGCCTTACAGGTGAGAATCTGTGGTGGAATTCCGGCTGAAGGCAAGCCAAGGGCATCTCGATTAAAATATTATTTTAACATTGATCAACAGCTCATGGTAAAACTCCTAGGCAATGGGAAATGTTATAGATACTTAGCTGTCAAAACACAATGGATATTAACAGATAAGTATCTATGGCTGGTTTATCTCATGGCGCCATGGCCATGCTATGAGGCCGATCTCTCCATTCGCGTGTACCGATGCTCGATACGTCTTGAAAGTATATCAGTTTGTTTGTTTGTTACTCTTTCACGCAAAAACTACTGGACCGATTTGGATGAATTTTGGCATACAGATAGAAGATAGCCTGGTTAAAACTTATTGGTACGTTTTTTCCCAATATTCCCATGGGAACCACGCAGGTGAAACAAAATGTTTGTACCGGCTGGGGATCGAATTCGAATCAACGACCTCAGGGTCAGAAGGCAGAGCCACAGATCCACCGGGCCAATCCAAAATGGGCATAAACTTTTAGTATAGCATGTCGGTTTTCTAAAATTACACATAATATGCGAAGCTGACCATATCGTTAAAAAAATATGGCGCTATAACTTTTATTGTTGTTTTCGCTAACAAAATTGTCTTTAGAGGTTGGGCGTTGTTAATTAATCCAAAATTCGGTTCAAGGTTCGTGAAAACTAATTAAAAATGCTGCGAATACTTTTACTAGAGTTGAGTAAAACTTTTGAAGTTGAACGATAAATATACTAGATGCGTCTACTATTGATATTCATTTATAATTAATGTTTATTCATATTGCACTTTATTGTACCTACCTAAAGTGATACCATGAATCTGTTCATATTAAATTATAAACCTATCTCCCCGTTTCCACTGGCGAAACATTTACAAGAAAATATTTGTAAACATATAATGCGGCCACTGACAGAATGCATTATTTGACAGCTCCTATCGAGAGCCATTGGTCATCCTCTACGCGGCCGCGCTATATTTTACAACATGTTTTCTTGTGAAACATTTTCATGTTTTAGCGCCTCTGTGGTCTAGTAGTAACAACCACCGGTATCAGACTCAGGGGTCCCGGGTTCGATTCCCAGCGGGGGTGCATATTGTGTTATTGTATTGGTTTGGTTGGAGGTAGGACTTGTTGTAAATCCGCCTGGCTAGTTACCACCATCTTATCTAAGCCTGACGGAATAACAACAATGTTTTCAGCATTGTTGTGTTCCTGCAGTTAGAGATAAGATAGCCAGTTCCTCAGTGATGAGGATTTCGGGAGAGGCTCGCTACCATCTTCAGCCTTATCAATACTTAACATCAGGTATGATGAAGGCTAAGAGTCTGCCCGTAGTTCATAAAAAAAAATGTTTTGCCAGTGCCAACACGATTGCTACTTACTTTAATTAAATACAGTCAACATCACATCAACTAAGAAACCGCTCTTATTATGAATGAGGTCATTCAAGATCGATGTTAAACTTAAGATGGTTTCAACAGTACCTGCTAAAGTACTGTAATTAAGTTCCATTTACTCTTAGGAGTTAGGAGGTCCATTTCATTGCCAATTTCGTTTTTAACTGTACAAATCTGAATCATACTGGCCGACAATCGAACCATGACTAACAAATGACAATTACATTCGAAATACATAGATAAAAAAAACCATTACAGGCAACTTTAGCACACACTTGCCAAATCACTTTGAGAAAAGGCATTTGATACAGTTGCGTTTAGTTCAATATTAAAAAATCGGCCAAGTGCGAGTCGAACTCGCACATGAAGGGTTTCGCCTCTCACCCAAGGTTGCCTGGAAGAGACTGCTACGTAGCTATAAGGCCGCCTATTGTGTGTTCCCCTTTTTGACATTTTCTCTGTATGTGATAAATATTAAACAAGAAAATATACTAGAAAAAAGCAACTAGTCTCATGTCGCCCTGACGGGACATGAGACTAGTTGCTTTTTTCTAGTATATTTTCTTGTTTAATATTTATCACATAAAAATAGCATTGTAAAATGCAAAATTAAAAAGTTATAATTCTCTGTATGTGTTAGTTTTTGTATCGTGTGCAATAAAGTTTCTATTATTATTATTGCCAAAATGCCATTATAAATTTTCGTCTGCAAAAATAATTGTTTTTCATAGTGTTTGTATGAATGACAAAGTTATATTTGCGGTTTTGGAAAATGTGCTATAGCTCTGACACTACTAAATAAATTTCGTTCAAACCAAATTTCGTTAAAAGTTTTTATAAAGATATATATACATCATATATTTTTTATTTTTCACTTTCTTATTATAAAAGTTAGAGGGACACACATTTTTCCACATTGGAAGTGTATAACTTTCAAACGGTTCGCATTTTGAGAAAAACATGTTTTAGAAGCCTCAAATGTAATTTTTAAAGATCTATCTAATGATATCCCACACGTACAGGTTTGATGAAAAAAATAATTTTCAGTAACAGCTCCATGTATGGGGAGCCCCCCTTTAATTCATTTTTTTTTATTTTTGTTTAAAAACCGTAAAGCAGTTTACAGAATACATCTACCGACCAAGTTTCAATTGTGTGATCTTTATAGTTTTGGAATAAAGTGGCTGTGACATCTTACCACTTTGGAAGTGTATATCTTTCAAACGGTTGACTTTGAGAAAAAATCGTTTTAGAAATCTTAATGCAATTTTTAAAGACCTATCTATAGATACTCCACACGTATAGGTTTGATGAAAAAAAAATTTTCAGTGTCAGTTCCATATATGGGAGCTCCCCTTAATTCATATATTTTTTTATTTTTGTGTAAAAACCGTAAAGCGGTTTACAGAATACATCTACCTACCAAGTTTCAACTGTGTAATCCTCATAGTTTTGGAATAAAAAGGGTGTGACATACATCGGTTTGGCTGAATCTATAAGGGTTTCGTTTTTTGATTTTAGGCTACGAAACCCTAAAAAAACACTTCCTCAGTTGAAAAATGAAACATTAAAAAAATACTGGAACAACGCAAGGCTGTATGATTGTTAAACACTTTACATATCCTTGATAAAAAATTAAATAGTTTATCTATGGTAATTAATTAACAGTAATAATAATGTGTCAAAACTATGTTTGCTGTGTACTGTGGCTTAGAATAGCACTACCCCCTCTCATTCCGTGGGTGTCGTAAAAGGCGACTCAGGGACTCAGCCTTTAGGAGGATGGGCAGCAGCGTCTCCTACATACTTGGCCATACAATGCCTGCCAAGCGTGGCAAACCCCCCTTTTGGGGGAGGCCTATACCCAGCAGTGGCTGAGAAGAGAATAATAATCTACTAAATTCGTTTTAGTTTATCACAAATCCTATAATTCTAATTTTTATACTGCTCATGAAGGAATATCACATTAATTACGTTTTCTGAATGAAAATCAATGGTTCATTAACATGAATAACTAACGGGGTTATGTTATGATAGAAAAAAAAATCTCCCACGATCTTGATGTTCTTTATACACTGACTTTTTCAAGCATTAGAGCATTAATACGTGAGAAAGTTCAAACGTTGGTTAAATTTACGTTATTTTTTTAATGAAAACCTGTGTAAAATGCACCAGTTAAAAAGTTCATTGAACGAAGTTCATGAACCAAAGATATTCCAAGTTTAACGTGTTCTATGAACAGGTTTATTTTAAAATTTTGAACCAAGGATTACAACTACCTAAGAGTAAGGATTCAAATCAGGGTCTAAAAACAATTCAGATGATCCCGTTATTGATTCGCTTTGTTCTGTTTCACGTCGTTAATAATTATTTGATACTATACTTAAGCGCATGCTACGCACGTGTGTACTCACTGGGGTCACTTGAGAAAAAGTTTTTCTGACCTTTGACCTTGATAAGATCAATTTAAAAAATATTTTTTTTTTTTCCGGTCGTCTACATTTTGTTTGTGATTTTTGAAGCTATTAGTAAAAGCTTAGGTGTTATACTCATGGCGCTGGAGGGAACATGAGAATGACATAACACGGGCCTTATAAGAGATTACAGGTTTCGTTAACCAGCAACAAAATTTATAAAAATAATAACATCAAAATAAGTAATTTTATTACTTATTTTGATGTTATTATCAGTACGGTACAGGAAGAGGAAGAGCAGGCTATGTTTTCTCCATACCATTCTGCAGACCATAGACAAATTAGCAGATTTGAAAATAGAACGAGAGGCAAAGATTCACAAATAGTAGTCCTTGATTCTATCAGCAAGCATTAACGAAACGTGACCGTTAAAATGTTGATTTGGTGATTCAATGTGCAAATTATATGCGTACTATTCGGAATTCGCCAAGTTGAAATAAACGTTATTTGACCAAGTAATGAGAACCGTTAGCTGGCACTGTTCTGTAGACGATAAATTAAGGAGATTTTATGTAAATAGGAATTTAATTAATAACAAACTTCAAATAGTTTGTTATTGAGCTGAGCTAGATGGCAGAGCTTGAAAAATTTTAGCTAAAGATTTACTATTTCAAGTTTTTTCGTGCTTCGGTATGTAAAGCCGTTGCTCCCGGCGATATTTGAAATAGAAATAGAAATAGAAACCATTTATTAACAACACACACGAACACAGAAATACAAGCAGACAAGTAGGTACATAAATAAAGACAGAAAAAAAAACAAAAACAAGAATACAATACAACAAAACAAAATGTGTGCTGCTAATAGGCCCTGTCTCAGCAAAATTAACTTCTGGGTCATTCGTTGATGGTCAGAATAACCCAGAAGCACTGATATATTTGCAGTCGGGAACATCCAAGAATCTCCATTGGACCAACCCGAGTGGAAAAGACTCATTGTCTTTCGCCCCTATGTCCATAAGGGACGCTTTAAAGTTCTTCCTAAACCGAATCATCGACACGAAGAAAATAAAGAAGAAATCCTTTACCAAAGTCATCCATCATCAGCCTGTGGGCGTCCACTGCTGGATATAGGCCTCTCCTAGCTTACGCCTATTATGGCGTTCATAGGAGGCTACTAGCCTACTGCTACCACGCTGGCAGGACGGGTTGGTAGAGGGTTTGTTTCAAGGTTTCCTTCTCTCGCACAGATGCGTCGAGCCTCTTTGTCAGCTCTTACGGCATCCCAGGCATGTAAGGGAGTGGTGACACTTGTATTCTTAGGCCGTCACCACACGGCAAAATCCTTTACCAAAGTAGTAAATGATAATAATTAGAGCAACAGAATGATTTGCAATTCAATCGCAATGATCAAAAGGATGTAGAATCATTGTGGAAAGCCTCTGCCCAATCGATGGAACAAGCTATAAGGTCAACGAAGTCGAAATAGTACTAATATTTGACTACTATTTAACCGCCTCTATGGTCTAGTGGTACAACCACCGGTATCAGACCCAGGGGTCCGGGGTTCGATCCCCAGCGGGGGTACATATTGTACTCGGTTTGGTTGGTGGTAGGACTTGTTGTAAGTCCGCCTGGCTAGCTACCACCATCTTAACTAAGTCTGACGTCATAACTTCAATGTTTTCAGCATTGTTGTGTTCTGACAGTTAAAAATTAGATAGCCAGTTCTTCAGTGATTGAGGATTCCGGGAGAGGCTCGCTTCCATCTTCAGCCTTATCAATACTTAACATCAGGTATGATAAAGGCTAAGAGATTCCCCGTCACTTATAAAAAAATACTAATTAGCTGCTACATCAACGATGTATTCTGAGACTTATTTGGCGATGACTAATTATAAAAAAAAGCTCGGAGTTCTTTTATCCACAAAATGTAAGAATGCAAATGTAAGAAATTACCTATCACGTAGAGAAAGTAAAATTACACACATTAATTGAGAAAATCTTGCTTTCCATTCTACGGACGTGAGAGGCAGTAATTAAAAAAATAAATCTCTCGTCTTAATTTTAAACGCAGGATCTCCTGTTAATTAGACACACAACTACGAATATATTCATACTAGCGGATCCTCGCGGTTTTACTCGCGTGGTGCCCGTTCCTGTGTGAATATCGGGATAAAATATAGCCTATGTCACTCGGGAGAAATGTAGCTTTCTAATGGTCTAAGAATTTTCTAAATCGGTCCAGTAGTTCCTGAGATTAGCGCGTTCAAACAAACAAACTCTTCAGCTTTATAAATTAGTATAGATTTCCAACGTATGAAGGGTCGAAATGAATAAGTAGGTACTCAATTAATGTTGACAATACAGACCTATATTGAGATAGACGGTAAAAGTGTACCTACCTTGCATGTTAAAAGTTTGATCCACAGTCAAAGTTTTACGACCTAAGTCAGTCCGCTTGAGACCATTGCCATGAAAACACGCGTCACTCAGAAACGGAAATGGTTAATAGTGCTGTTCTTTCGTGCAAGAGCTTGTGAATAACGTTTACACATCACTAACGGCCGGTTTCAATCTATCCCTAACAAGAAATAGACCTATCTTGGTAGCGTTACTTAGCAACCGCTGTTATTTAGGGTACAAAAATATCTAGTCAACAAAGCTCTAGTAAGCCTTTCTCTAACTGAGGATAGGTTATTGAAACCGACCGTAAACCTCGCTCGCGACGTCATCGTAGGTATGAAAAATTCGACACGCTAGGTACTCATACAGTTTGAAGCGCTCTTTTCGTCTATCTTGATATAGGTTTGTGGTTTACAATGACAATGTCCAAGCCGATCCGAATACGACCACATTATCGTAACAAATAACATCCTTATTTTTTCATTAGTACTAAAATCGGGGGGCTCATTGTCTAATTTAAAATCTATCGCAATCCCTTTCAATTCGTAATTTGAAAGATATTCAGGCCGTCACTATTTGACATTTGAAAGGGATTGTGATCGGGACGCGTTTTAAAAGATAGGGAATAAACGAAATTGAACTGTCTAAGCAATATGACAGACGAAAATATCGCAATCACAATACGTCTGAAAGGGATTGTGATAGATTTTAAATAAGACAATTAAGGGGCCGATCCGAATACGATCACATTATCGTAACAAATAACACCCTTATTTTTTCATTAGTACTAAAATCAGGATTGGTATGGTAATATCGGGGAATTTCCCGGTTGACCAGTATAGTTTTTTTGGGAAACGTTGTCTCGGAAAGTACTATGGTTAAAGAAACAATTTATAATTCAAATGAAACACCTGTTATTGTTCTATAATTTGTGATATAAACGTTTACTAAATATCTATTACTTTTTTAAATAAAACTCCCTAAATATCTCTACTGGTTCACCGGGGAATTCCCCGATTGTACGTCAACAAATTCTCTCAGAAACATGGCTCGAAAAAAGATAAAACTTTTTGGACTTCTCAAACTAAATTTAATTGATAAGGAGATATCTAAATTGTATGAAGAGTCCAAAACTTTTTGTCATATTTTGTCCCATGCTTTTCGATTCCGAGCTGCTTCTTAAGTTCTTAGCAGTAATAAATATTAAACAAGAAAATATACTAGAAAGAAGCAACATGTCGCCCTGACGGGACATGAGACTAGTTGCTTTTTTCTAGTATATTTTCTTGTTTAATATTTATCACATAAAAATAGCATTGTAAAATGCAAAATTAAAAAGTTATAATTCTTCTGCGTAATTTTAAAAAGGGTATAATGAAGTCGTTCAACTGTAACAATAAAGCTTGTTATTACTGCCGATTGTTAGCATTTAACAATCTTTGGCGGTTCTGTCCGTAATCGTCAATTACGATTGCCGATTACATACAGTCGATTCAATTAGTTTATCCTAACGGCAATTATCCGGCGGACATTGGCTCATTGCAGTTGCAAATCCATTGTTGACTGAAGACATGGAGTTTTGACTCGATTAGAAATAAAATTGAGAGAATGCGAATATAAAACTGTGTAATGGTGACCTGTGGCAGAATGATGTAGATGCTTACTCCTTAAACCATTTAAAGTTTAATTGTTGTCTATGGTCATTGAAATGGCCATTGAATTACTATAGACAGCAATTGTACCATTACCAAATATTTTGGCGCCACGTTTACGATTTACAAATGCATTATAGTTTCTATTTTTCCTAGCAATGCTTTTTAGAAATGTAGACAAAAAATCATAGCGTGATTTCGTGTTTGTGCATAAGTAAGGGCATTTAGTATTCCCAGAGGCATTACAGATTTTACCGCAATAACAAAAAAAACTTCAAAAAAATAAAATATCTCTCTCTGTCGGGGGGACCACAAAAAGAGAAGTACTAAAAGGGTATATTATACGTTATTTTTTTGAAGTTTTTTTTTGTGTCGGGGTGTTTTTAAAATGTTAACATTTTATTTTTATTTCATCCTTTTTAAATTACACACAAAATTAAATAAAAACCGCATTGCAATCGCTTAATTCGTTTAGGCACTACGAATATTTATGTACAGAAAGTCAATTTTTTTTTCCGCCATTTTGTTTTTTTTTGCTGTACCTAAATTTGCCCAGGGTGTACATTATTTTAGTCAAAGCGCCACCTTTGTATGTTTTACCGTTTCGGCAGGCAGTTGACCATCTCCATAAATGGCCGGATGGACTTTCATCAAACGTGGCTAAGAACCATCTCCATTAATTTAGCTTTCAATTAAAAAAAACCGCATTGAAATCGCTTGATTCGTTTAGGCTCTACGAAAATACGTACACACAGACAGACATAGGCTTCAAACTTATAACACCCCTCTTTGCGCTGCGTCGGGGGTTAAAAACTAACCCAAACACCGAAAAAAGCCAGGGCCGCTAGTTTGGCCGAAGAAACAAAAACATATACCAAAAACCAACCCGTTACAACTACGACAGTAACCTTTTACAAGACTAATGAACTGTTAAAGGACATAGTTTGTGAAAGGCTGAATTAACTGACGTATCTGCAGTCAACCATTCGAGACATTTTTTACAGACAAGAAGCTTAATGAGTCGGAAGCGTTCGGAAATTTAATATAATCTTGTAATACGATCTTCACAAAATTAAATATCTGATCTGACAACATAACATTGATCTGATGTTAGTTAAGTTATTATATAGCATTTTTGTCTTCAGCAAAAAACTTTTGAATGAATGATAAAATTATCTGTTTTCCAGTAGTAACGGTTCCACTAAAATTAAAGATCGCATGCGAAGCAACATTCGAAATAGCAAAACAATACCACACCTTTTTTGCGTGCTTAATCAAATTAATACCCTGCTGCGCTGTATTAGATTCTAACTTTCCTCGGCAGCAGGGACCGTGACGTTAAGTATTAAAAATGGCGAACCACTCCTTCAACAGGTGAACTCTTGTTTGCAAATGCTAATTAACTTGAAATTGTTGACTTACAGCTAAAATTTAAGGATAGGCTTATATATTGTGATGACATGACCTACAAATAAAGAAGGTCAGACTATTATGCTATTATTATCCTTACCGCATTAATCATATTTTCAGCTCTAACAAAACACAAAACCACTTCATAGGTATTTGTTTTACTTTTACTCATGAGAACGTGAGTCATGCATGTCATGCTGTATGTACCAGTTACTGGATAAATAATGGATTGTGAAGAAAAGAAGGCTCGCAAGTTCATTCAACCTCCTTGACGTTGCCAAATTTGGTCGACTGGACCTTCTCAACATTTTTAATTTAAACCTCGTTTCCGAACGCAATCATGCTATTTCCGGCGCGGGAATTTGTAAACGCGCGCGAAATGAGGTCGCCATCTTATTATCTCTAAATATAATGCGACCTTGATAAACTAACTGTACTCTTTAAAACCGTGCAGACATCAACAATGGATGACATAATGTTATTCAAAAGATTAGCCTGTCTTTAAATCTCACGATCCATTCTTTTGAATAAGATATACAAGTTTATTACAAAAAGAGTGTAAGATTGAACACGTTCCAAACTTTATTAGTAACCCGTGTAGTTTTAAGAGTAACAATCTTGGACGTTAGAGAGATCTGTTTCACATCACAGATGGAAGCAAAAGTAACAAGAAATTAATTGAAATCGACGGAAGAAATGACAACAGTCATAGTATAATACGAAAAGTCATTATTAAAACGCTTATACAACTTTACCTAATAAGCTTTTTGATCCTAAAACTCAAAATAACTCTCACTGTCTTTCATTTGAGATAGAACATTTAAAAAAACTTTTTATAAAAAAATTAAAACCGACTTCAAAAAACTAAAAAGCAAAAAATAAACCTTTTGGAGTCGGTGCCAGCCAAGGCAAGAAAAATAATAATATATAAAATAGTTGGACCGCAAAGTAGAATGCCTTGGCTGGCACCGACTCCAAAAGGTTTATTTTTTGCTTTTTAGTTTTTTGAAGTCGGTTTTAATTTTTACCGACTTCAACAAAAAGGAGGGAGGTACTCAATTCAACGCGTATTTTTTTTTTTTTTTGTCTGATGTATGTATACCGATTACTCCGGTGTTGGTGATCCGATTTTAATAATTGTTTTTTTGTTCGATCGGGTACACTGTCAATTTGGTCCCATATAATTTTTACGAAGATCTGGCTAGTAGTTTTGTCATAATCTTGAAAAATATCAATCACCTTTTGGCAAGTAGTCGTTTACCTAGATGACATTGTTGTGTATGGGCTGATTTTTAGTGTAAGTAACGGCACATATGTTTATTAGATGTAACTAAAAAATCTGAAATAAAAACATTTTATAAAAAAAAATCAAACCGACTTCAAAAAGTAAAAAATAAAACTTTTGGAGTCGGTGCTAGCTAGCTAAGGCCAAAAAAAAATATAGTTAATAGAAGTACAATGTAGAATGCCCTGGCTGGCACCGACTCCAAAAGTTTTATTTTTTACTTTTTGAAGTCGGTTTGATTTTTTTTTATAAAATGATTTTTTTATAAAAAGTTTTTTATTTCACAATTTTTAAAGGTAGGTCTCGTACCTACGCTAATAACCTTATGTCAACTCCTCATTACCTTTTACAAAGCTGCTCTTCCCGGTGCAGGGACGTTACTTATTGAGGGTTTATAGCCTATAGGTATGTTGGCGAGGACCAATAGCTATTTAACAAAAAAGTTTCATCAAAATCCGCTCAGTAGTTATTGCATGAAACTTCAGCTCGAACAAGAATCTAACAATTACCTGGATGATATAATTGTTTCATGACTTCCATGACATTAGGCCCCATATCTCCGAAGATTATCATCGGATCTCAATGAGACTTATATGGGACCAAATTGACAGTGTACCCGATCGAACAAAAAAACAACTATTAAAATCGGATCACCAACACCGGAGTAATCGGTATACATACATCAGACAAAAAAAAAAAAAAAAAAAAAACTGGTTGAATTGAGTACCTCCCTCCTTTTTTGTTGAAGTCGGTAAAAATGGCTACGGCTCTAAAAGTATTGCAGGCTTATAAGCTAATCAATTTAGCATGGATATTCGATACATCGAGCACGGTGGCGCAGTCGTCAGCGTGATCGACCTGCGATTGTAGCGGTTAAGCAACTCTCGGTACGGTCGGTCACGGGAGGGGTCATTAAAAATTGATAATCTCGAGCGAGCCGTAATCCTAAAGGAACGTTTAGCTATTGGGTGAGAATTTGCTGCATTTGACGTTGTTAACACACTCCAACCCTATTCTTCCCGTGTTGTGGAGATGTTAATCCACCCCTAGATCCATTATAATCCATTGACAATCCTACAAATCCTCCCTATACATCTGTGAGACCTTCCTCACAGATGTGCCCCAGTACAAGGGAGATATTGAAATATGACCGCTGATAATTCCAGACGTCAAAAAATAACAGTATCGAATGAATAGATGTTCAGCTGGATGCCTGAACATCTATTCATTGTGTTCGGTTGTGTAAGTAACAATAGTAACACTTTCGGCATTCGATTTAAATCTCGGTTGGACACACTCGATTACATTTCAGACATCAGACGGAATTTAATATCGTACTAAGACTTTCTCCGATAATAGATTTTTATAACTTTTCGGCTTTTGAAAGGAAATATTTACTTCACACTTTTCTGGCTTCACGGTTAAAAGGTGCTTGAAAGTAACTCTTCAAATAATGATGCTGGACTGGAACGCATTGAGAGGAAAATAAAACAACTTAGTTTTCATTTTAACCTGTTTCAATTTTGGTTAAGCTCTAAACGAAATATAATAAAAAAACTTGACAATTTCGTTTGCGTTATCCAACCACAAAAGCAGGAAGTACGTTATAATAATGATAGAAAAATCCCATTTCGAAATTGCTGCTTGTAGACCTTGCTTTCATTTCAACTTATTTCTTTTCATGAGTACAAACTTAGAACCAGGAATTCCAAATTCAGCATTACAAGGAGAACTTATTCTAAAAGTATGTTTGCAAATCACAGACTAACTAAAATAGAGAGTTTTGTTCAAACTTTTAATTAGCAAATTTCAGTGTATATTAGAACGTGTAGAACAGCAACTCTTTAAATTATTTATATTTACACCTAGGCAGTAGCTTCTCTTTTAGTGGTGAACACCACCGGAATCGGATCCAGGGATGTTAAATTCCCAGTGTGTAGTGTTAGGTGTTAGGATTTGTTCTAGCACATATCACCTACCTTGCTACCACCATTGTATCTAAGTCTGTCGCCATAACAACAATCTTGTGTTCTGGCCTGGCTTAATAGATAGATAGCCAGTTCCTCAGTGGTTGAGAATTCGATTTCGGATTTCGGAGAAGCGCCATTCCATCTTCAGCTTTATCCTAACATCAATTAGGTATGATGAAGGCTAATGTAGAATGAATAGAATTATCTAGAAGGTTGATAGAAAGAATCAATCAAATCTCAAAATCTGTTTTTACTACGTAACGTTGTTGGCTAGCTAGATCAATCGGCTAACAAATCGTAAAAATGGCTACTCGTGGGAAATCTTATGAGTTTCGGTAATGTGTTCTTTGTTCTTATAACCTTATTGGTATTGTGTTTTCTTCTTACGTGACTGGTAACTGATATGCTGTAGTATTGTTCTTTGATTTATTTGTAGTTACATCCTTTGCGTGTAGCATCATCAATAAATTTTATGTCTCTACTACTGGGGCATAGGTATAGATGGGCCTTCCTTTCATTCTTATGGGTGGATAAGGAGGTTAGTTTATAGCTCACCATGCCCGTCCAATGTTGATTGGTGGATGTTAACATTTGCAAAAACAAATAAAATCAAATGTTCTTTATTGCGAATACAGGTTTCCATAGGTTGATGAACATGAGAGATGATTGCCTTTATAGCATAAGAGAATATTTTGAAAATAAACACAAGTAACCTAACTTTTTAATTTTGCATATTAGAATGCTATTTTTATGTGATAAATATATTGGGAGTCCGGCCCAATGCCCAAGGATGCGGGTTCGAATCCCGTCAGGGCGACATGAGACTAATTGCTTTTTTCTGGTATATTTTCTTGTTTAATATTTATCACAAGTAACCTAATAATAATGAAGTGTACTTAAATTAACTTAGTGTTAAGTTATTTAAAATTGCTGTGTCCTTACAGGACGCCACATGTTTACTGTTGTGCTTTTCTACCCTGTATTATTCTAATATTTCGGTGGCATGCAATAAAGAAATTTGAAATTTAAAATTTGATAAATATTTCTTATGGTCTCCCGTTGATTCACCTATTCACTATACATATGCGAATGTTACATAACTTGCTTTTTGTTATCAAGCTCCTCAATAGCTTTGGGTGTACTCGGTATGTTGTTTCACAAACACAGTAAACCTACGAATAACTTTACAAAACGTGAGAACTGCATCCACGTTAATATATTTAACATTATTTGCATTGCTCACTCAATAATTCATTCTCGGAATTTTCGCAGTAACATTCTGAATATTTATTGCATTGTGCCATTTATGTAGAACCGCAGAACTAAACTTTAATTCTATGGCGACTCGGTTCAAAATAGAAAGCTGAGTGACCACTGGACTTGCAAATTCTGGATCGCACGTAAAATACGGAAACTCTCGAACATTTTTCACACAGAGTTGTGGACCATCGAAGTTCAAATAGATTCACGATCACGATGTTCGTCGAAGTCAATTCGTTGAAGTCAATATATTTGACGTTGTGAAACTAAGCAATTATAGATATTCTGCAAATCCTTCCTGACCAAACTTGTGATACAGATCATTAAATATTCGTGAGAATTATAAGAAGGGAAAGTATGAGTCTGAAAATATTCAACATTGTGACGAGAATATGGAATCGTCTCTATTCCGTAAAGCCATTTTTTTTACAATTATGTTAAAAAAAAAACAAGTACTTACTTAGGTACTTAACAGTGTACCTGCTTGATAATTAAGTACCTACATATTTTTGTTCGAAAGTTCCAAACTGGGGATAGTTTTATAGAGCTGCTGCACAACATTGCTGAAAACATTGTTATGGCGTCAGACTTAGATAAGATGGTGGTAGCTAGCCAGGCGGGCTCACAACAAATCCTACCACGAACCAAACCGAATACAATATGTACGCCCGCTGGAAATATACCCCTGGGTACCAGTGGATGTTACCACAGAGGCGGTTAAAACCTCAACAAAATCAAAATAGCAACATAAAAGAGAAATTTCCATAGTGATATTACTTTTGTATCACTACAATAATAATTTACTCCTTAGTGAAGGTTTATTGATTTGAAAAAGTATAAACCTTCAAAATACGAAGAACATTATTACATTGTAGCTAATGTTGCAACAGCTATTACACGTATAAACTTGAAGACTATTCCGTTGCTTCTTACAAGAGACCATAAAAATAATGGGACGAGGTTACTTTGTGAAATAGTAAAGTAATATAATTATTAAACATTGTAATGAGATGTGTCTTGCAGATATTAAAGCAAATTATGATCAAAGTTGGCACAAGATAAAAGACAAAGAACAGGAATTTCGAGAAATAGAAAACAACAGGTCTTTAGGAATGCAACACATTATTTTTATAATTCAAAGTTGAATGACAAGTCATGATAATTTAGACATTATACAAAGTTCGATACATAACTGCACCTAACTTAAAGAGAGACTCTTAGCCTTCATCATACCTGATTTAACATCAGTATTGATAAGGCTGAAGATGGAAGCGAGCCTCTCCCGGAATCCTCCGAGCTATCTGATCTCTAACTGCAGAAACACAACAATGTTGACAACATTGTTGTTATGGCGTCAGACTTAGATAAGATGGTGGAAGCTAGCCTGGCGGACTCACAACAAGTCCTACCACCAACCAAACCGAATACAATATGTACCCCCCGCTGGGAATCAAACCCGGGACCCCTGGGTCTGATACCGGTGGTTATTACCACTAGACCACAGAGGCGGTTACAGGTACAACAGTAATCATATTAAAATTTATTTTACCAATCCGATAAATAGCAACCGTTCATATCGTACAAACCTTACGAAAGCAGAGACAGCCAATCAAATTCTAAATTGGCAACACTTCCTTTAATTTTATTATAATAAAAGCAAAGGAAACTAAATGTTACAGCTTAGTCGCAAAGATTAAAATAGATTAGTGCGAAACGATCAAGTTTATTTTAGCTAGGATGTTAACCATTTGCGCAATCGTACAATTCGCGCGTGTTTGTTTTTTAATCGTAAATAAGACGAGGAAGTCCTTAAGATTGATTTATAGCCACTAGTCACATTCAAACTAATAAACATTTGTCTGTCTGTAATTTGTATCAAATTCAACTTGATATACCTTAGTAGAAGCAGTTGATACTACTTGGAAATCAGCAGAATTCATGCATTAACAAAGTGATTTTAGTAATCAGTAATTTTATTCAGTTATCGCTATATTTAATTGTTGATTTCTGAAGTGAATCTTTCAAATTAAGATTTGCAACAAAAACAATTGTGATTTCAATTACACGGCACGCTTTCGAGTTGTTAAATTAGCATCATTCTACAAACAATTATTATTACGAAGCCAGAGATTTTATCAACAAGAACAATAGGCTGGCTATATGGTGTGACGTGTCGTTGCGCCTCGCGCTATAAAAATCAGATCAAGATTTCTGAACGTGAATCACCTGTCAAACTTTCGCGGCAAAAAATAGCATTGAAAAATGGCGGTGTGACGACGCTTTTCAAAATAGCTGAATTACAATGATTTCTACGTAGTATTCGGGTCACTGTTTTTTTCGAGGCAATCTCTTTATTGCGTTCCTTCGGTGACAACTTTGAAAAAGATAATTTGGAGAGAGAAAGCGGTTTATGTATGAGTGGAGACTTCGTTACAATCGAAAGTTTCAGTTCAGTTTTTTTTTCGTTAAACTCAAGTTCACTTCAGGTATTCTGAAAATTGCGCTCATTATGCGGTAAATTCAGAAATATGAAGAATTTGTAGCATAACTTCTAATTGCATATAAATGTAGGGGTTTAATACATACTGAAGTATATCCCGTACAATCTCCGACCTTGTTTTATATTGTCGTACCATTCGTGTTCTTAATTCTTTTCTATCAAATAACTGCACAAAAGGACATCTGGCATATTAGCCCCCAGAAGTGTATAATAGTAGATTGTACCATAGATTCTTTAGTAGAATCTTGAACGTAGCGAGGTATTCAAAGTACGTCGCCTGAGCCAAAAATATATTTTGCGGCCGAGTGATACACTCTACTTTTCATCCCCGTCTATGAGAAAAAGAAATAAGAGGCGTTTCGAGATACAACTAATGAATGTATTTATAAAAAAAATATTAAACACCAATATAATGTTAAAAAAATTATAAATAATATATTAATATTTGAAACATTTGTGCAATTTTGAAATGTTATAGTCATAGTTTAAAAAAAAATACTGTCGCTGCTTGTGGAACTCATTTTTCGCAATTATTGCACTGCAAATATCACAAAACCCTGTTTACTCCAATAAAGTCCAATACAAGGGTAATACGTAGTTCGCGCGTTTTTCTTTTTTTTTCTTTTTTCTTTTGCGGCGCTGCACGCGCCGGTCACCTAATAATCGGCCATTGACTTTTTCATACAATATTTTCGTGCGATCTCTTTGGTCACGGAGCACTAAGGGACGATGTTAATGTTCGAAATTCAAAACGAAGACTTACTTAGAAAAGACTTACTTTGCTCACACTTATACGCGAATCAATCAGCGTTTTTCGAATAGATGGGATGAAAATATAATTCTACTACCTAGATACACTGCTATTAGAATCATAAAACAATAGTAAGTTAATTTTTTAAATGCTCAAATTATTTTTTGATAAAACGTACTTCCGTTTTATGATAAATTAAACGGTGACCAATTTGATTACTAAGGCATATTAAAAAGTATAATGTCATGATGACTGGCGTGACATTGACACTATTGACACCCAAAAATGAGTTCAACAGTTCTACACGTGACATTGGCGGAATTATGTTTAGAACATAGAGCAAGCCATTCATAAAGATAAAGAAGAAGAACCTGAAGTACCTGATTTTTCGATAGGCTACAAAAGTAAATATATAAACCATTATATTTTAATAGATATTTTTTTGTTTATTTAGTCACTAGTAATATTTAAACACAATATCATTTATTTAGTTTGGGCTGTTACAACTACTTGCGTGTGTTAGGGAGGCTACGCTATCAGTTCACAAACCTTACGACAAGAGACCTTTTAACGAGAATAAGACTAAAATGTAAATGTTAGTGCTGGTTCATTGTAACTTACATAAATACATAAAAACATAAATACAACAGTAACAATTTTCACATTTGTACATGTTGCTCTCGGGCTACCATGTTCAGCTATTTTCATAAATATAAATATATTTTTTGCGCAATTTTGTAAGAATAATTTTGCTTATGGTTTACATCACCAAAAGTCGTTTGTCACAAAATTATTGGTTTATTTAAGGGAAACCTGTAATTGGCTTACTAAATATTTACATAAGTTATTATATAAGCATTGTTAAAGCTGTTGGTTTTCCAAAAAAAGAAAAAAAAAAAAAAAAAAAAGAAGAGTTCAATAGTCACTGTCACTGTCAGTCAACTGCCAAAAGCGTTTTGATTCGTACGACAGCTTCCGTTTCGTTAAGTATAAATAGCTCCCAAAATAAATGATTTTATGAACAGTGAATATTATCTATGTTGACTTATTGATTAATACGCCTTTATTTTAAACTAAGCAGAAGTGCTAATACGTTTTGGGTTTTATACTTATGATAAATTTTAAATTGAAAAATATTGGAGAAAAAAAAACAAATCGGAATTCTCAGATGAAAATTTATCATAAGTATAAAAATCGCATTAAAAAATGCAAACATTCAAAAATCATAAATTTTGGGTTTTTTTCATAGAAAAGTGCCTGGTGTCCTTTCTAGTGACTTAATCGTATCACTCGGCGCGAGGCGACATTGCATTCATACAAGTATCAAATTTATTTAGCTTTGTCTTAATACTAATTCCATTGGATTGCGACAGATATGTACTTGTAACCCTACACTTTCAATTATCGTATTTATTTCCTTACTAGTGTCTCCCGCGGTTTCACCCGTGTGTTCCCGTTCCCGTGGGAATGTCGGGGTAAAAAGTAGCCTATGTTACTGTACGTCCTTTCAACTAACTCCATGCTAAAATCAGTCGATTGGTTGCTGAAGGAAGGACAAATAAACACATTTTCGCTTATATAATATTAGTTAGGATAAATTAAACTAGCGTTTCAGCTGCGACTTCATTCACGCGAGATTCGGTTATATCGTGTGCCTTATCAATTTCTTCAAATTTTCGCGACAAAAAGTAGTCTTTTTCCTTCTCCAATGTCTAATCCATGTCTAAACTAGCTATCTGTTACTCTATGTTCATTTTTCAGTGTTGTTCAGTGGATTATCTGAAGCAACAGACACAATTCCTTTACCATTTATAATATTAGTGCGGATCTGTCACTAACAAGTTATACTACCGTTTGCACATCTTACAAACAAACCTCAGTCCTTTGATGGAGAGTTGAAATACCGATCTTAAGGTTCACATTTCGGTTGACATTATTGCTTTCTAGAATATACTTCGTCCGTTTCATTCGATTTCGCATTTGATAAATCGTGTGGGCGTCTGCATTCTCTTTATTGATTTTCAGTGTTGCCAGTAAGTGCGACTTTGACCTTTAATCTTCTGTTACTAGATTTACAAAGGAACTTAAATTGCATAATCAAGAGATCTTGTGAATTTCATATAATAAAAATAAAGATTGAAACTATTCTGTTAGATCGGGTGAGTCATCACAAATGCCATTTAAAAACTTGCAACATAAATCATGAACATAAGTAAAAATAAAACAAAACAACGACACACTTAAAATGCTATTTATCACACCGTTACAACTATGCATAACGAATGAGAGCTACTTATAAAAACAATTTAAAAATAACACCAAATCGTGAGTGAGGCAAATAAATCGTTTAGCGAACTAATTAATGTTGAAAAATGAAACGATAAATCAATTCACTTACGTATGATTGTAACATAAACAAGTGAAAAAATACGGCTGAACGGAAGTCATCCCCGAGCCATATTGCCTGCGCGGGAGTCGGGGGCAACGTTCTCTACTCTATGACTCAACGATGCATTGTCGTCGTCGGGCTAGATGTTTAAAAAAAAGAAAAGCACCCGTTCTGAAAGTTGGTAGCAATTCGTGACGTACACATTAGAGGTTCTTTTTTTTATCTTTTTGGCAGAAGCTTCTTATTGTTAACTTGCTCAATTAAGGCAGTGGGTTTGATTGTGACATGTGACGATGTTGTGATGACAACTATTAAAAGTGATATATCACTATGCCAAAATTAAAAAGTAAATGGAAACTGTTCTGCTACGTTTTTCGTCTAAACGAAACACGTGTATTTGGAATAATTTGTGTCATTAACCTACCTTCAAAAAATTTAGTAGCTTTGAGCTGAATAGATATTCCAAAGTTAGAATCTCTAATTACTAAGCATGTATTTTTGAATGGTCCGGTTTTTTCTTCCCACTTGCCATGAAGAATGAGTTTGCAATTGGTGTGACAGCAATGAGGTCACAGGTTCACGAAGTCAGATAACGCACTTCCTCTGGGAGAAATGGGTGCGAGTCTTCCAGGCCATAAATATAGTAATTCAGTAGAGTACTTTTGAGGATCCCATGGCGCAGTGGTTCGCGCGCTCGGCCTGCGATTGTTGAGGTTAAGCAACTTTCGCAATGGTCGGTCACGGGATGGGTGACCAAAAATTTGACTATCTCGAGCTCCTCCGTGCTTCGGAAGGCACGTTAAGCCGTTGGTCCCGGCTGCGTTTGCAGTCGTTAAAACCCACCAATCCGTATTGGGAACGGTGATGGGTCATGGCCCGTTGTCCTTATCCATCCATAAGGAAGGCCAGTGCCCGTGCAGTAGGGACATTAAAAATGGCTGATGACGACGAGAGTAATTTGACAAATGAAAATGTCACTATGTAAAAATAATTCTACTGCAAACTGTTTTTCGTAATGATTTGCTCAGATCCAATTCAATATTAACATTATAGCTAAGGAAGCATTATTTTTACAAAATGACATTTGGCAGCTGTCGAATTACCTACCGAAATGAAAATCCGACTATAGTAAATTACAATAATTACATAAGTAATAACTTCTTCCCAGCGCGTCAAACAATTCTAATCCTAACTAATATTATAAATGCAAAAGTGTGTTTATTTGTCCCTAACTAAGCAACCAATCAATATGAGATTTTTGCATGGAGTTAGATGAAAGGACGAAGAGTAACACAGGCCAATATTCCCACGGGCACGGGTACCACGCAGCTGAAACCGCGGACGGAAGCTAGTTCGGAATAAATTACCAAATCGTTTAAGATCAATATTGCACCACTCGTGTTGTATTCTTTAAGGGCGCGCTCTAGGCCAAAAGCAAAAGTAATAACTGCAACGGCGAACTGCAAAGTAAATGCTGCCTTATTTCTATGAGAAATAAGGCGGCATTTACTATACAATTCTCCGGCCCCATTCGGCCGGTCCGGAATGAAGAAATGAAGGAAATTCTTTTTTTTAAAGGATATAGGATATTTACAAAAAATATATAACATTAGCCATGCCTTATCTATAGTGTAATTATACTAAAAAGTTCCAAGCTTTATTTTAATGTATTACTAGAATACTATCAGCAGTTTATCGTGTTAATTATAGTGATTTGGAGGCAACTTCGCAATTTTTTTCTATCGAATTTTTTTTATGCAATCGTGTTTTTGAGTAACATAGTCACTAGTTAGTCCTGTAGTACTGCATCTTAATTTGAAATTCAGTTTTTCACTAATATTGATATTACAGACGATCATGTAAAGCAATCTGATTTTCGTTGGCCTATAGCGGGCCCTAAGTACTTATGACATTTTCTAAAACATGAAATTTATTTTTATTGCTCATCTATTTTATGATGAATGCTCATATTTTTATGGGGAGACTCTTATCATATCTTATGTTAAGTATTGATAAGGCTGAAGATGGAAGCGAGCCTCTCCCAGAATCCTCAACCAGTGAGCAATAATCATCTCAAAATATTCTATCTATTTTGTAATTATTCTATTATTTACGGTTGTCATTAACAAGCATAGACTATAAAAGATTGCGCAATTAACGTGGTCACAGTAACTCGAGTCAGCACAGCAAGTGGCACTATTGTCACGGTACCACAAATTAACCTAAACTTTAAAATAAACCGTGACTTCTGCATTTGGGTTATGTTTTGTAACAACATGCGAGCACCATGACAGTTACTCTAGATGGGAGGTGATAACGCGAGATATTTCGTGATTTATGATAACAAAGTGAAGAAGACGGTTCTGGGCCCGTAGACAAAGTAACATCGTTATATAGCAAAACGATAATTCGATTCGTTATTGTCTATATTCGCCAATTAACTTGCGGTTAGACCACGTGATTAAGCGCGGCTTAAGCCAATCCGCCAATCCTATACGTTTAATTCTTTTCGAACTTCGTTATCGTTTTTGAATTGTTACTTTGGCTAAGGGCCCTGCTATGTTGTAAAGTGATAAAAAAAACTAGGTCTTGTCCTGTGCCTCCAAACTAAGAAGTGATTAAAGAATTTATGAGTTGAAACACTTTTATTGTAACTATTGGAAGTTACGTCGCCTTTTGCTCGTAAAACATTTTTTTCTTGATGAGCAACGGGTAGACTCTTAACCATCATCATACCTGATGTTAAGTACTGATAGGCTGAATATGTAAGTAAGCCCCTCCCGGAATCCTCAAACACTGAGGAACTAGCTATCTTATCTCTAACTGCCGAACACAACAATGCTAAAAACATTGTTGTTATAGGGTCAGACTTAGATAAGATGGTGGTAGCCGACCAGGCGGACTTACTACAAGTCCTACCACCAACCGAACCGAATACAATATGTACACCCGCTGGAAATCTAAACCGGGATCTCTGGGTCCTATACCGGGGTTGTTACCACTAGACCACAGAGGCGGCTAAAATTAGAAACTGTACATACGTTTCCGTTGGTACGATTTTGTATTTCCTTAAAATTTGTAGTCCACGTCTCTTGACGTCACGCCATGTCATGACAGTACTTTCAGTACAATACGTAATTAGTCCCTTGTTCGGTGGTCGTTGTATTCTTAGAAAAGGTTTTAAAAAATATCCTCAACTCAAGCAGATATATTATTATGACTATTTTTTACAACTGACTTTATTGGGAACTTTATCCAAATGACAATGAGTAAAAATTTAATTTTCCTCGAAATTATTTGACTTTCTTTCCAGCCCTTCTATTCGATATAAGCTCAATAAATAGCCTTGCCTAAATAACTAGCGGATCCTCGTTTTACTCGCGTGGTGCCCATTCCCGTGGGAATATCGGGATAAAATATAGCCTATGTCACTCGGGAGAAATGTAGCTTTCTAATGGTCTAAGAATTTTCTATCGGTCCAGTAGTTCCTGAGATTAGCGCGTTCAAACAAACAAACTCTTCAGCTTTATAATATTAGTATAGATTATTAATTAAATAATACACTTTATAATTGTGATGAATTTTGAACAAGACAACTTTATACTTATAATTTTTTTAACTTTCGCGCTCCATTATAATTATAAATTAAAGCAACTGGACTAAAACGCGACAACAACTACCTATGTACTTACAGCTGACGTTTGACAAGCAGACTGACCAGTCAGTTACAGTCAGCAGTCAGTCTGCTTGTGACATCGTCAAGCTGTAAGTACATAGTTGTACTACATAATAAATGTCGCGTTTTAGTCCCGTTGTTTTAATATATAACTTTATACTTATTCGTAAAAAAAATCATAATTCTGAACACAACTTCTTAAGCTCGAATGACACAGCCAATTATACCGGCATAGCACACCCGCCATTTTGCCAGCTAAAATTATGCACACATACATTTAATTGCGCAAACGCATATAGAGTGGAACAGAGAAATGCTAGTTTCACTTTATTGTGATGTAAAGACATGAAGCTTAGTTGTAAAGCTAAAGGTACTCGAACCTTTCCATAAACACTTAAAATCACTAATGGCTAAAAGCCTTACACACATAAACATAACATAATGCATGATTTAATTGTAAGAAAAGCCTATAAAGTATATCCTATGCTGATCCTGGCAAAAAAGAAAAACAGAAGGTGCCAGCTGCACATTGTAAAAGCTTTCCAATGCAGATTGTAAAAGCCTATAAATCGACCGTTTTTTTTTTAGTACAGGCACAGTACAGGCAGGGGGTAATTCTCTTGACACCACGCTGGCGTTGGTGGGCGTGCCACCGCCGGCACTGCACGGTTTCCACCGTCTGGGAAGATGGCCAAACTTGCTCGGCCATCTTCCAGCCGAGAGGGGGCCCGGGTAACCGGGCCACGGCCGCCTGGTCTTAGGGGTGATTGCGAACCCTACCCCCCGTGACCAATGGCGGCCAGGAGGGCAAGTACTAGGAGTTTTAGTTGGTAGTACCCAAGAGTCCAACATACGAATCGCCCCTACACCTGGGGGCGAGGGATGCGTAAAAGCATTTCTCCTAGTTTAAAAAATAAATAAAAAGGGGTAATTCTCGCGCCTTCGACATCTCGAATGCGACATTTTTTGGAGCCATAAATCTATATTTAAAACTCACTGAAAACAATGTTCAACATTATAGGATTGGCAAAGATCATTGAAACTAAAGTATTTTGACCGTAGTAAAGATTTTACTCACATTTTCAATAAAGAAATTATGGGTTTAAAAATGTCGAACTCGACATATATCAGCGCGAGAATTCCCCACAGGGGGGTTACTCTTCTTGCGTTGAAATCGAGATTGAATGTCAACAATTATTACTAATTTTCGACGTCGATTCGATTTGCATTGGCGTATTTCTAGAGTACAAAATAACTTTATTCACGAATTTCAAGTGTTAATTTTTTGTTAAATTCATTTTGACATTAATGGAATCTCGATCTCAATGCGATCGCGTCAAGTGTAATGGGGCAGGGTATATATTATATTCGAAGACAGTCGACGGGGTGGCATTGCCAGCACTATCGAATTACAAACTTATAATATTAGTAGGATTAGTGGTTTAAGATGTCATAGAATAACTATAGCATTTTTTAAAGCATTTTTCATCTCGAGCCACAGATGGCATTGCATCAGGCCATTTGGTGGCCAAATGTGTGCCTATCTGATTAGTACAGACAAAATCTGACTCGGGACCAAATTGCTGACTACAACAGCAAACAAAATAAACAGAAAACTTTAGAATGCCAGGCGTCTTAAACATTATTTTACAGTCAAAATTAGATACTGGTATTGCGAAAATTGCGAATCCCATACCGAATGGATTACATCTCCATATTTTGATAGTTGACTAAAGTTACGAGAAGTTTATGTATTTTGTTTTTATATATATTTTTCGTCCATTTTTCCAAATTCTCGTAACTAAATATTATTATTCCCTAATCCCTATTCACTCTCTTTATTATAAGATTTATTTCTATAACTATTCCTAAGGTTTATTCGGTGGAACTGACATGTTTCATAAAGAAACAAAGTTTCTAAAAAAATAAAGAGAAAAAAAAAAGGTTCAATTTTTCTGTAAATTCGAGCGAATTTTCGGACAGTTCTCTCAATTGCTATAATGCCATGGCATTCTTTTTCTTTTTGTATGACTAAACTGCCTGGAAATTAATAAATATGACGTCCTAGTCATAACATTTATTAATGTCAAAATTTTATCCTGGTTGGTAATCGTACTGGTAGGTCCAGAGAAAAGTTTATTGTATCAATTTCAAATCAAACTAAATACAAATAATGACTTCATTAAATGTTTAAAAATATTTATTATGACTTCAATAAATGTTTAAAAATATTTATTAGAACTAAGTAAAGGTCTTCCAAACTAACCGCAATCGCTCCTCGACTCTTGCTTGCCAAAAGGCACGAACTTAGTGAACACCCTGAGTTTCTTGGGCAGGGGAATGTCCTAAAAGAACATCCATTGAGGGGTTATTGTAAACTCGCCATCAAAGTTAATTCGTCATCAGAAAAAAGGCAAAACATAATGTGTAAACTTGCCACTGGTAGCATTTAAAAAATAAATTTCCTTTGTGACCGGTAACGAATTTAAAACACATAAATAAATTCCATAGTAGTGGCGGATTTACTTTCAATGTATGGACTTTTCAAAAGGTGACGAGTTTACTTATGTGGCAAGTTTACAAAAACCCCCCGTTGAATAGTTAAGAACTATGATGTAAAATGATACCAGCTTTCTGCGCAGAAGTCGCGGGTTCGATCCCCGTATAAGACAAATATACCTATGTATAAATAGGTCTACATATTTTTCACAGAACAAGGAAAAGAGGTTTTAATGATCTGTGATATTTTTATCTTAGTCTGGGTGCTGTGCTGTCCTATTTAGATCATATTGTATTATTGGGAGTATCCTAAGCAATTTAAGTCTATTTAATTTACCCGTTATCTTAAATTTTAAATGAAGCTCTAAGTAGGTATATGTATCTATGCATTTTTAAATGCTATTTTTATACTTATGATAAATTTTAAATAGAAAAATATTGGAAAAAATCAACTCGGCCACAAGTGAATTCAAATTGTCATTGAAGATATTTGTTTTAAAATATAAATCTTACCTATACTTTATTAGGTTATTAATATACTTTTTGAAAGAAAGAAAGAAAGTAAAAATGATACACACGAACATTTTTGTCGCCATTGTTGATAAAGCTTTGTTCGCGAAATCGCGAGTAACAGTTCACTTCACTATCGATCGACAAGATTATAGTGATAGGTCGGTAACTCGTCGCTACCTGTAGAGGTTATTGTCGGTTAAACAAAATGGGAACAATATCCTAGATACCTTGTATACCTGCATAGTTCGCGCCACAAAACTTGACATGTACGGTCAACAGCACGAACGGCTTTACAAGTGCGAAAACCGCCGCTATTACGAGCGACCGACGTAAGGGCGCTGTCAAGGTCATAGTGTAAAGCCGTGGCTTCTGTTGACTGTACAAAAGATGCGCAGTGACTAGTGTTTGTAGTTTTTCTTTTATTTTTCGGTTCCAAACACGGCGTTTTATTAAAAAGTATTTTGGTCCTTCGAGCCCGAATAAACCTCTATAAATATATATTTATATATCACAGTCTATCTATGCATACAGTCGTCCGATGGACACGTTTTGCCAGAGCAAACGTGCTGTTTTCGCGGGGCGAGAGGGGGTTCTAGCGAGACCGAGCTGCCATTCGCTCACTCGGGACAATGACATATGTCCTGTCAAATACTATGAAAGTGTTGTCAAATGCGGCATGGCCGCGAGGTTTTTTTTTAAGGACGTTGTCCCACTGTTAGTTCCTTAGATACACTGTGCATATAGAGATCAGATCAGATCAGATCAATTGGATGTGTATAGAAATCTTAATCTCCTCTATTCACTCCTTGGTTGGCCATTATCAGATCACAGCTCGGTCAATCCTTGGCAGAGAACCAAGGCTCAAAAGTTACCTCGTTTGTATGAAAATCGACTAGTGTTTCTAATTATCTGACCACCACTATATATGATATGCAACCTGAAGCCTGCCATTGGTTTAGACGTGAAGCTGGCCGAGCGTGATAGACGAAAAAGGTAAACTTCTATTCCAACTCTACTAATTAATGATTATCACTATCTAACAACAGAGCCGTTGTAATGTGAACCTATACCAAAACCCTAAAATCGTATTTCCTACAGCCTTGAGCTAATAAGATTGCACTGCGATAATTTAATTACAACCACATGTCAACGACACGCGGACATACGTATATTAATGTTATATAAGAGACGGTAATATTATGTTTGTATAGACACTTCACTATTGTATAATCGGCTTATCTTTTAACTAGAAAACAAAGAGTGTAACTCGGAAATAAATTGGCGAAATGATGGCCATTTTGTTGACCAATGTATAAAATAAATAAACTTGCATATGACAATACATAGTCGGGTAATTTTCGCGCTACGACATTTAGAATTCGACATCTTCTGGAGTTCTGGAGCCATTTTCTTCTAATAAAACTTCACTAAAAACAATTTATGCCGTGTGGTGACGGCCTAAGAATACAAGTGTCACCTCTCCCTTACATGCCTGGGATGTCGTAAGAGTCGACTAAGAGGCTCGACGCATTGGACACCTGTGCGAGAGAAGGAAAACTTGAAGCAAACCCTCTACCAACCCGTCTGGCCAGCGTGGTAGCAGTAGGCTAATATCCCCCTATGAACGCCACAATAGGCGTGAGCTAGGAGAGGCTTATGTCCAGCAGTGGACGTCCAAAGGCTGATGATGAAAAACAATTTTCGATCGAAGATCGTTGAGACTAACATCTTGACAGCTTAGAAGAGATTTTACTTAAAGGAGAATGGTCAAACATGGTTTCACTTTGTATCAGTATCAAATCTTTTACAAATAAAAACCGTTCCATTTTTTGCAACTAAGCTAAGGAAGCCTAAAAATCACGTTTAGAGATGTCGCAGAGCGTTATTCTTCTAACGTTTAGCCATAATCGTCTCTCAATCATGTTTCAATTCATTCAGGTTCTTTTACCCAATTCTTGTTACTACAGTCACAGAATATATATTAGTACCTTACGGTACTACAGTGTAAAAAAATTACGACTAAACGCAGCAGAACTATAAGCAGAATTGTCCCCCAGATTTAATATTTTCAGGCCCTCATTAATAGCGCTGGCTATAAATTACTGGATTGTTGTTCGTTAAAGACTGGAATATAGAGAGCGATATATATAATCTAATCCAGTCCAACACTACACTGGATTGATTCTCTGAATTACCCTACTGAAATAAAGTAAACAGGGCGATAAGGTGATCCACTGAAATTGTTGGCAACTTTTGTCAACAACGTGTGTTGACAAGTTGAGAACAGAAAAGGTAAGAACTTTTGTTTGTTCGGCGGATACTTGGTTTTAGACAAAAAAATTGTAGTAAAAAAAATTGTCAGTCAGTACTCACCGGTGTCCTTCTGCGGAGTAAAGTGCCCACTGGGCTGGGGATCTTCGTTGGCGACCCAGCGATGGGACTTCGAGCTGAAACAGTAAAAATCTCGTTATAATGAAGCTAATATACCTTACTTATAGGGAAGCAGAATGATGGCATGGCAGTCAGGACTCCGTTTTGTATGGTCTGGATGTACATGTCGTAGGACAATCGTTAAACTAGGCTGATCTAGATCTACCTGGGTACATGCAGATACGTCGGCATTTCTTGCTTCAAATCAGGCGGGTAAGAAAGCCAGTCTTACCGGCCCAAGTAAAATTTTGACACTTAGCCCGTCCATGCTTGGTCAAATCGATTTCCGTGTGACCAAATCATCATTAATTATCAAGTCGAAAAAGAGGTAGAATAACAATCCTGAATAAATATATAGTTATTTATCGCCGAACAAGCCCCCTGTACGGAAAATGGAAATGATTTCTTATTATTCTACCTACCCCATGGTATGATCTACGATTCGAGCCTGTCGTGGACTGTGGTCACAGCACAGAACAAATGAAGGAGACTAGAAATAATTTGTAAGTTAGTTAACATGCGTAGCCACCACCATTACCGCACTGTTCATACATTTCCGTTATTTTGATTTAAAATTTCTTCAAATTATCTGTTTTCGAGGTGACACTTCCTGTTAATCTAACCTCTTTCTTGTGTTTTGTGTTAGTTTTTTTTTTATTGCTGTAAGTGTATTTCACTGATTGTTTGTATGTTGTGTTGTGAGATCAATAGCTATATGTTTTCTTACTCATTTTTCTAAAGATTTCTTAATTCAGAAATTCTGCGAAATATCTAGCTTCAAAGTATAATGTTTGTTAGAGTCATATGTTAACCCTCAGTGGTTGAGGGTTCCGGGAGTCTCGCTTCCATACTTAACATCAGGTATAATGAAAGCTAAGAGTCTCCCCGTCGTAAATAAAAAAAAAATGTCATACCAAAAAATCAGAACTATCAAATTAGTTACTGACAAACAAATGCTAGTAGTACACAACACATTAGCAAAATGACCATGAAAACTGACTCACACTGTTTTGTTATACCGTGGGCATCGAATTTATGTAAATTGCTTTGTAACAGCGGTTTTCAACGATGATTTAACACAGACGTGCGCTACAAATGGCGATGGTCGGTCTATTGTAAACACAGACTATAACTTGTGTATGATTGGAAACGTTTTGAAGTCGATAATAAAAACAAAAGAATTTAATTTTAACCACTGTTGAGAGCTGTCAGTTTAACTGACATCCGTATACCAATTAGACGGGGACTGTTCATGCAAACTGAGATTATTGAGCTAGAGCAAATGATTTTATATGGTGTTGGCTAGAGCTAGAACATGTGATAAACATTGGTGTTTGTTTATTTTGACTTCGTCGTCTAGCTACTGTCATGACACCCACGGCTGGGTATAGGCCTCTCCCAAGGATCTCCACGATGATCAGTCCTGCGCTGCCCGCATCTAGCGCCTTCCCGCGACCGCGCAACAAATCTTCGGTCCACCTTGTCGGGAGCCTACCCACAGAGCAGCGTTGTCCGGTGCGCAGTCGCCATTCCAGAACCTTTCGCCTCAACGGCCATCGGTACTTCCCGCTATGTGTCCTTCGAGCGATGTCAGTTCTCATTTCTCATTCGATCACATAAGGAAATGCCGAGCATACCAGCTCTCTCCAATGCGCGCTGGGTGACCTTGAGCTTTCTTATCAGAATAGTTAGCGACCACGTTTCACTGCCGTAAGTCAACACTGGCAATATACACACTGGTCAGACTTTCGTCTTGAGACACTGAGGTAAGTCGGACGCGAAGATTTTACGGAGCTTCCCGAATGCTGCCTATCCGAGTTGGATTCGACGAGAGATCTCTTTCTCGAAGTAGGACTTACCTAATTGGATTATCTGTCCAAGGTAAACGTAGTGGTCAACAACTTCGAGTCTAGTGTTCCCACTGTTCCCAGACGTGGACTGAAGTGGGTACAATATGGGAATTTGACATGATTTTCGTTTCATCCATGTTCATTCTAAGACCAACTCTTTTGGAAGCACTACGGATATCTTCGAGCATTGTGTTTAGGTCCTCCAAAGTCTCAGCCGTAAGGACTAGACCATCAACAAATTTAAAATCGAAATTATGTACATCCTGCAAGTGGGCATATGAGGTAGATTGAACATGAGGAAATCAAGCTATTAAATAGGGAATGGAAATTGAACCGTATATTACGTAGTATCAAATAAAGTCATTCCATATCTCAATAGCGCATCCACTCGACCTTATACTAAACATTCTTGCGCATAATACTTGAAATATGCAAACAGTTTCCCAATGCAAACAGCTGGTTTGAAACAAAGATTATTTTAACCACTTGTGCACATCTGACCTAGGCGAGGGTCACACCGAGAGAGCGATAACGATAAGCGATACAAACCAAAATGAGATCGTAACTTTTTCGTTTGTGTTTTTAGAAAATATCCGCTTTACAGTATACTAAGGGGGAGGGAGAACCAAGCCGCGGCCCGGCGTTATTACAACACAACGCAATGATATCATGTTCATCAGCCATTTGCCCAACGTCCCCACCGCTGGGCTCAGGCCTTCCTTATGGATGGATTTTGATGAGAATGGGCTTTTGTTATTGGCCTTACTTACAACACAAGAGCCAAATGCGGAACGGTGGTGGATAATGTTGGTATTAACGAATGCAAATCCGTCCGTGCATGGAATACTGTTTCCAACTTCAGGATGGATCGGCAAAATACCAGCTAGCCGCACTCAATTCGGTGGAACGCAGAGCCAGGAAACTCGTTGACCACGATAAACTAGTGAATACCATGCTTCAGTCTCCCTTATCGTTGCAGTCGTGCCTCATTGCCGGTGTTCGACAGATTCTACTTCGGAGAGTGTGCTTTAGAGCTACAAGAGCTCATCCCCTCCGTTCTAGACATACTGCGGGCTTGATAGCCCCAACCTGGTTGATATTCCTTGTCTGCGTACAAGGCGCTTCTCTTCATCTTTTATCTATTTATTATGCGCACAGCCAGAGAGTGTAACTCTCTGCCTGCGTCTTTATTCCCGGGAGCCTATAACCCTGGCTCGAGCAAATTATTAAAAATAGACTATTTCTAGGCAAGCTCGCTCCATCTTCGGCCTCTCCTTAAATCTAACGATTCAGAATGAAGCCAATAGCAAGCCTATTTAATGTAAAAAAAAATTGGACCTAGCTTCCGAAGCAATGAGATAGTACGTTCTTGGTCATCCAGTCCGTGACCGACCATTGGAAACGCGTAACTGCACCACCGAGCTCCCTTAACAACATGTTATAGTTATAAATAAATACAACGATTTATCGACATTTTGCTGTTAATTATATAATTTACTCTTTCGTATTCCCTTGGGATATCTTTGCTTGCATGCAATGTCCATTGTATCATAGTTTGTGATGTAAATACAATTATTATCTCGCTTCGCTTTAATTTTATTATTTGAATGCTTTGTTGATATTCATAATTGAATTAATGTTATGACAAATTGATATTTTTATAGTGACATTCTATTTTACTTGTTTGACATATCATAACCATATTATTATTTTTTACACTTGACATTAAAAATATTGACTTTTAAATTATTTATAAATTCTTAGATCTGATTATGTTTTGATTACTATCTTTATTTTAATTTGTACACCGTTTATGGTAAAACATGTTTGAACCTTTTATTATAAATGAACATCTTTGTTACACATGTCTTGAACAAATAAATTATCATTATCTTTCGCTCCCAGTGTGCCCAGCACCTACCTGCCTGAGTAAGTACATCGTAACCTTAACTTATGAAAATAGTTATGGAGGTTACTGGTGTTTTCATGGTCTGAGGTACAGTCAAGAACTACTAAGATTGTATACTAGTTGATATTTTTTTCTCTTGAATTTTTAAAGGAATATTAGGTTTGTAAGTCTGTAAATACCCACACTTAATATAAAGGGAAATTAAAAAAAAAATCTGAAATTATTTTTACATTATTGCGCATAACTAAGTAAGAAAATATTCCTTCGAAGTCGTATACCGATAAATTGAAACTTTATAACGATTATTTAGTTTAATTTGGTTACGAATTCAAGGATTCAAAGTTCTTAAAGGCCACATTTCTTAAAGGCCAAAGTTCTTAAAGGCCACAAAGGCCACTTTGCCAACATTTTCAAATTATCACCTTGACAACGGACTATCAGATTGGTGTGGCAAAAAAAAAATATCCGCCATTTTTTCCTGACATAATATCAATTTTAACTACAAAAGCCCCTTAAAATAATCAAGAGATCAAAATATTATTTTTCTAATATACCTTTCTTATTATTATATTAGAAGTGTGTTCAAACATTGACCCCATGGCTTGGGGTCGGATCGGCGTCAGTTCAGTCCCCTATCACACCAATAAAACTTGTGAAATTTTAATAGCATTTGTGGAAGACGTTCCGAAAGCAATGACCTCAGAACAATTTGGCTTACGAATTTCTCTCGAGACTTAAAGTCCGATTTAAGTAATATATTAGCCCTTAGCAATTTATCAAACTGCAACAGTCGCTTTAAAGTATATAGTAATATGAAGTGTAAGGATTTGAGCGCCTTTCGTTATTATTTAAACAGTCTAGCTAGACATAAAGGGTAGGTATCTCTAACAGAGTTGGCTGAGCATCTAGGTGCTGCTTGAGAGTAGAAATGTAGAATCCACAGACATAGATCTGTGTCTGTGGTAGAATCACTTATTTGGCACTAGCGTCCGCCCGCGGCTTCACCCGCCTGGTTAGCGTTCCCGTGGGAATATCGGGATAAAACTTAGCCTATGTGTTAGACCATTACTTGAAGACCCTTCATACCGAATTTCATCAAAATCCGTTCAGTAGTTTTTGTGTGAAATAGTAACAAACAAACAAACACATAAACAAACAAACTGACATACTTTCACGTTTATAATATTAGTAGGATTACCGACTGGTTGACAGACACAATGCAAGTTCACGCACGAGAAATGATTCGAGATAGTCCTCGAAAAATCGGATGCATGCACGAACATAACGAAAACGAACGCAGAGCGAACGCTTCACGATCACAAATGCTAGTTGTCTCGTACGAGAAACTCTTCGTGGGTGAAATCTCGCATCGTGTCAACCTGACATAAAGTGTAATCGAAATACAAGCGTTTATTGATTTAAGCGCGTTCTATTGTTACGAAACTGTGGATAATCATACTATCACGCTTTATTAACATAGCAACGGCTACCCACGACTTTTCCACTTCGATTTTAACCAGATCCACATCAAATCTCCACTTTTAACTCTTATTACTTACTAAAAAATCTCCACAAACCCAGACGGTAAAAGTGTGCCTACCTTGCGTTTTACGACCAAAGTCAATAAGCTTGAGACCATTGCCATTAAAACACGCGTCACTCAGAAACGAAAATGGTCAGTTGTGCAGTGCTTTCTTGCAAGAACTCGTCAATAACATTTACACATCACTAAATCTCGCTCTTGACGTCATCGTAGGTACGAAAATTCGACACGCTAGGTTCTTACACAGTTTGAAGCGCTCGTTACGTCTATCTCGATATTGGTCTGTGGGGATCTCCCATGCTTGACTGGGTGTGAAAGAAAAACATAGAATGTGCCTGTGATAGTAAAAACCTACAACGAATAGGGCGGCATATTGGAGTGCGTGGCCCATATTTTCGTATGGGTCGAGTACTCCAGGTAAGTCCACCATTTCGAATCGCCCCTACACCCAGGGGCGAGGGATGCGTAAAAACATTTCGCCTTGTAAAAAAAAAAGGTAATATTATAGCGCGGATGAGGGCTCGCAACCTGTCACTATTGCTTCCAGACAACATCTTAGCTTAGAATAGACCCAACCAATGCCAAATCTCCTTATCCATCATCTCCTTATCAACATCCATAAGGAAAGCCAGTGCAGTGGGGACATTAAAAGGCTGATGACGAATGCCAAATATGGCGTCGTTGAGGTCTATACATTTCACTCTCATGCAGGGCTCATGGCCGCGCTTGACAGACTGATCGTATTCAATCACGTTCGTAAAGCAACGTTCGGCCCGGTCAGTTGTCGGATGGGTGACCGTAAAGTGGCATTATAACTGGGCGCTTCCATGCTTCGGAGGGCACGTTAAACCGTCGGTCCCGTCTGTTGTCAGTCGTTAAGCCAAGTCAGAGGCCTTACAGGCGGCCTGATAAACTCTGACACTAGAGGTGGAGACTAATCCTCATACGATAAAAAGAAGAAAACTCTCATGCTGCAACTATGATGCTCTGCCAAGTGCCATGCCAACCACGCAAGGGATTTAAAGGCGTGAAAGGTATTGTATGGATCACCAAACTCCATGGCCCAAATCTTTCTCCCATGTTCATATGTTAAAACATTCAAGCATTCAATTCAAACACAGTTAGAGAAGAAGTATAGATTCGGCCCGGTCAGCTGTCGGATGGGTGACCGTAAAGTGGCATTATAACTGTGCGCTTCCGTGCTTCGGAGGGCACGTTAAACCGTCGGTCCCGTCTGTTGTCAGTCGTTAAGCCAAGTCAGAGGCCTTACAGGCGGCCTGATAAACTCTGACACTAGAGGTGGAGACTAATCCTCATACGATAAGAAGAAGAAAACTTTCATGCTGCAACTATGATGCTCTGCCAAGTGCCATGCCAACCACGCAAGGGATTTAAAGGCGTGAAATGTATTGTATGGATCACCAAACTCCATGGCCCAAATCTTTCTTCCATGTTCATATGTTAAAACATTCAAGCATTCAATTCAAACACAGTTAGAGAAGAAGTATAGATCTTTTTATCCTACTAATCTATACTAATATTATAAAGCTGAAGAGTTTGTTTGTTTGAACGCGCTAATCTCAGGAACTACTGGCCCGATTTAGAAAATTCTTAGCCCATTAGAAAGCTACATTTCTACCGAGTGACATAGGCTATATTTTATTCCGATATTCCCACGGGAACAGGCACCACGCGGGTAAATCCGCGAGGACCCGCTAGTAATACTATAAATGCGAAAGTATGTCAGTTTGTTTTGTTTCTCTTTCATGTCAAAAATACTAAACGGATTTGGATGAAATTTGGTATGTAGGGACTTCAAGTAGTGGACTAACACATAGGCAATTTTTTTTCTCGATATTCCCACGGGAACGGGAATAGACGCGAGTGAAAACGCAGGCGGCCGCTAGTTTTGACTTAAGTGATTAATGATAAACATTACGTGTAGTGTAGGTAGAATGCACCAAGATTACCATAATTTTCTCACACAGTAGTTGCATGTGACGTAATGCTATATCAACATTATATCTTATTTCCGCGTCCATCTAAGATTTTATCTCAACACAATGGCATAAAGTACGAAGTCGCTTTTTAGATTTTGATAACTGATAAAAAATTTGATAAGATAATTGTGCTTGCGTTTGTTTGACATCAACACTAACCAATCATTAGACACTCTCTAAATTAAGTTAGTATTGAAAAATAATAGACCAAGTATTATTGCATTAAATAGTAACTAAATATTATTTTGTATTATTTCGATGGCGAATTTTGATGAAATTTCAGAAAACTGCCAATGCCCTAAAAACATTGACTGACAGTAAACGGCACTATAACACACTATAACGATAAAACATCTATTGTGTCTCGTTCACTGTAACCGAAAATGTTAAATAATGAGAAATCTATATTAACTAATAAAGCTGTAGAGTTTATTTGTATTTTGTTCAGATAGCAATGTACAGACAGCGTCAAAATTATTGCAGCATTCAAACCTACTAAAATACCGAGTCATCTGACAAAATATGTCAAAAGATTGGCTATTTTGGTACGTTTGAATTCTCCAATTCTTTTGACGCTATTTATTGTATTGATATATAACATTGGCTGGATTGTAGGGAAATTATATTGGGCTACAATTTTTAAAGATAAAATGTTGAAAAGTTAAAGGGAGGTTAAAGTAACAAATTAGTATAGACATCCTTTATGGCATGTTGCAGACCAATGTGCTTTTATTATTATATATAATTATGTCAAGTTTTAAGGTAGGTATATGTATATGAGCCATTGCAGCCTGAATACAAATAAATAAATAAAACAAAAATATATATTTTTCAGGCAATAAAAATTAAAAAACAAATAAAGTAATACTTACATTTCCCTGCTAAATGATGAGGGCTCAGAGGAGGCCTATCAGCATTCCCATCAACCGAAAAAGTGGTGTTCAGCTCATCCTTCTTCACCAATACGTTGTTGTTATACTTTTTCACACTCTCGGCCCAATCTTGTATCCATGTCTTATCACCTTTACACCGATTCAGGCTCAAGTATGACAATTTCCCTACAACTTTGTCTGGAGTGATATCAGAAGAGACTCCGCTGTCATCTCTTAACACTTTCTGTGCATTTTTCAATGCAGTACTTTCGAACTTTGCATTGTCAAAAACTAAAGGCTTATTACTCGGTAACGACACAGGCACAGAAGATTCTCTGGACAGCCTATGGACGTAATCGGTTTGGTCCATTTCAGATTTTGTTAAGCTACATCTTCGTCTAACAGGAGGTTCTACTTTTGGTGGATTTTTAGAGCTCAACACTCCAGAGGTAGTCACAGATGTGAAACTGCCAATGTCCGCATCAACTTCATGCTTTGGTGGTGATTTGGGAAATGTTTTCTCAGTAATATTACGTACCCTATTCTTTATTTTCTCTAAGTAACTCCTAGTAGACTTAATTTGTTTGGTAGTTTGAGCTGCTAGATCATGTTCAGTAGGAGATTCATAACAACAAGAGATTTCTAGGACATTTTTGTCTTTGGACACTTTGCTAGGCATGTCAAATGTCTTATTTGTTGACAGCGGACTCCTAAGGGCAACATCCCTCCTAGGTTCTTTAGTAATAACTCTAGGGTTTTGGAAATCAAAAATGAGTTCTGGGTCTCTTTCACTGCTACCTCTCTTTTTAATTGTATCATCACTCACTTCATCAATAACCTGAGAACTTAAAGTTCTGTCTATGCTCATTCTAGCCTTCTGTTCCTCAGTGTAATTATCACCTTCTATTGTATAAGTTCCAGTTGATGAATTCTCTGATACTCTATCAATTTCATCATCAACATACAACGGCTCAACTTTTGGTACACACTTTTTGAACAAATCTGGTGTTTCTGAAGATGCTCTACTTTTCCGTATTTGAGGGCTTTTCGAAGGTTCAGGGGTTGAGAGACAATTATCAGGGGTCAGTATATCTAATTCGGGACTAGAAATATCAGTCAACAACAGTCCCTCAGGGCTTTGGTCCATAATGTCTGCCATGTGTCTAGATTGATAGCTAGAAGATAAGTTACCATAACTCGGTGTTCTATGGACGTCTTGTGTGTAGGAACTTGAGGCATTTTTCAGAGGCAGATTCAAAGCTTGTCTTGAGGTGAAATTGTCACTTCTAGACATGATACTATCGACTATTGGACTTTTGGATATTCTTCTTGGATGGAAAGAGTCTACTGGTGATTTGACATGCCTGTTAATGGTCGGTGACGTGACGTGCATGCTTTGGGCGAGCGGGCTTTGACGGAGTTTTATAGAGCCAGAGAGACCGCTATCCTCTTGATCTGAGGAGAAATAGCCTTCAGAGTTGTAGCCCTGGGCCTTCCGCGGCAATTTAGCACTCATCGGAGGTTTCAACGCGGCTGCAGCGGGCCTGGTTACATTGGCAGACATAGATTGGACTCTCTGATGTCTCGCTTGCGATTTCTTCGCCAGCTCTTCGAGTCTGCGATTGTCAACCGGCTTGGATTCTCCAAAATCGATTGTAAAGGCCATGGGATGGAGCTTCGGGGTCGTCGGTTCAGATTGGTTGTCTTTGTTTTCCTGACCTGCCACAACGCCTTCATTTTTGCTCAAACTCTGGCTTTCTGACGAGGATTTCGAAATCCTATCCGACGTTACGCTCTGCCCTTCGGATAAAGGACTGGATACGTCCGTTTCAACACTAACACTCATGTTTCAAGGTTCTAAAGAGAAAAGTGACATCATATTCACAAAAGCATAGCAAGAGAAATAGGCACAGCTCCTTTAGCACTTCACTAACGGAAATATGATAAAAAGCACAGCACAGAGAACTAAAACATCGAAATAAAAGATAACTTTCGAAAAGTGGAACGAGAACACTAAACTATAAAAATAATCGTATCGTAACGAACTCCGCCTACAATCGCGACCACGGACAACCGAGAGCGGAGAAATGACATGACATGACTGACATCAAGAGACTGACATGCATGACAGGTGTTTACGACGTTCGAAATCCAACTGGATGATGGAATAAATTTTATTTCCGTTGATGGCAACATTGATTTATTGTTAATCAAAACCACTGCACAAACATTTCGTTTAAAAATTAAGTAAGAGTCAAATATTGTAGAAAATTAATGTTTTCTTGTGATATTGTAAGAAAGTTAAGTGAAAATTACAGGATAGGTTAAAAAGCTAAGCTATAGTAATATATTTTTCAGCATTGGCAACTAAATTAAAAACTCTCTTCTCCATACTGAAAATACATTCCATTGCATGCAGAAATTATCTAATCGTGAAGCCTTAATGTTATATAAATTCACATTCTTATACATGTAATATTTATAGTAGTAAATAATCATATTGTTAATAATTGAAACTATGAAAGAAAAAAGAAAATATTTCTAAACTTAAGTGTGCACACTTTCAATCAATTTCTTTGCAGAGAAACAATATGGCCAAAAAATAGATCGACATGCGAAATGGAACTCACTTGTCATTTGTATTTTGAGATGAAACATGGCAGTGTCCGCGTTTTCCGAAGATGGAAAATATTATTCTAATTTAAGTAAAGATGGTAGACTAAGGATATGGGATACAGAAACAAATGTATTAAAACAGGAGTATACACCGGACTTGCATTTAACTTCACCGCCTTCTTGTTTACAATGGATAAGCATTTCAAATTCGGCTGTAAGTAAACACGTGGTTATAATTCGCTTTACTTTTGATTTGTTTCATATAAATATGTATTTATCCAGTATATGCAGTTGGCTGCCTCATTCCTATAGTGTGAAAACTGTTGCTGAGCTTTTTTATACAGATTTACGTCACCAAAAACATAACCTCAAATTCATAACCTTTTCAGGGTTCTCCACAAAAGGGGGGAAAAAGGAAACAAAGTTTCAGTGAAAATGAAACCCAGTGTATAGTTTTAGGCACAACCAGTGGGAAGATCCTTGTATATTCAGTGACGCAAGCTAAAGTAGAGAATGTTATATCTGAATATAAGCAAAACAGTGGTCAGAACATTACAACCTTAGATTGGCACAGAAGATACGGCTTGTTCAGCTGTAGTAAAGGTGGCTTTGTCACAGAATGGGACTTGCAGAGTGGCAGTGTTAGAAATAAGTACAATGTTACAGTTGATAATAGTAAACAAGGAAATTATGTTAGTGCTATCAAAATCGTGCCTCATAGTCAAGTGAGTATAACTATTATTTATTTCATTGTCCAGCGCAATGCTTAAACATATAAAAGACAAAATTGTACTGTCAACTGCACAAAACATAACACAATTGAAAAAATTCTCTGACTCAATCTTCGATGTTAGAATAGGTTCTTCTTTTTTGCCTTTTTTTTGTATGTTAAAAATCGGAATGAATAAGAAAAATATGTCAATTTTGTGAAATCTTTTATTGTTGGTGGAATATTATTGTTGAGCTGTACTCATATTATAAAGAGGAAAGAATTGATTGTTTGTTTGTAACAAATAAATGCAAAAACTACTGAACGGATTTATATGAAATGTGGTACGCAGATAGTAGATTGCATAGTTGTGCTGCGATGGTTATAATGCAAACATAGGATACTTTAACAAAATGTTATGCAATACAAGAAATTAAAATAATAATCTTATAAAATGTTTATTATATTTAATAATAAACATGATAAGATTTATTTTGTCCAAGCCATGATAATAGATATCATTTGCATAATTATTATGATTTTTATTTTGTTTTGGGATTGTGTTTATTTGTATTTTTTTTGTTATGGCACATTCACTTTACAAATTTTACGTGGTTCATTGAAAAGACTATCTTTGAGCACATACTGTAGGTACAGCTGGTATGCTAATTCATATTATTTTTATACTCTTTCCTTTTTTCTATAAAACTTCTAAGTCAGTAAAAATTTATACACATTACATAGACAAAACAATCAAATAGAACAAAATCATGTGTAGTAAGGGAGGTATTTTATTCCTTTGATTTATTAATTTATGACACAGATTAAAATTTGGACAGCCATTCTAACATTAAATGAGGGGTCTCATGAAGTGTTACTGCCAAACAGTTAACTGTGCCAATGCATGGTCACTAAATACATTTGTCTATTATCTATCTCAAGCAATAAACAAATAGAACTCAAATATTATCTTTACTAGTTGTATTAAATGCCTGCCTGTTAAAACCTACTCATTTTATAAATGTGACAGATTGGATATTTATTACTCAATCACGCAGAAACAGCTGAACAGACTTGGTTTGGATGTTTGGGGCCTGGATTGAAACACAGAACATTTTATCCAGATATTCCCACTATAGTAATAGAAATAATAATTATTATTATTTGTGTTAATATCAACCAGTTCTAAATAAGTCAAGTTTTAGAAAATTTTGTCTGCTTGTGGTTCTGTGTATCCTAAGTCTGCCATTTTGATTGAAATGCAATATATTAGACAACCTCTGTGGTAGAGTGCTGCATACACCAGTTTCAAGGTGTCGCCTACTCTGAGGTCCTGGGTTCGAATCCCAGTTGGGGCAAATGTTTGTATGCTGAATACGAGCATTTGTACCTGAGTCATGGACGTTTATATATATTTCTACACATAAATACTTAGATATGTATGATTATATGTATTTATATCCGTTACCCTAGTATCCCATAATACAAACCTTACATTATTTACTTTGGTTAATTGGTGTGAGTGTATATTAAAATATGTCAAAATATGTCTTTTATAAATTTTATGTCTGCCCTGGGTTACTTTTCCATTTTGAATTTTAGTATAGATAAAATTATTTGTGGGTTCACATTCTTTTGCAAATATCACATAATCATAGGAATAACAGTGTTTTGAAGGTGGGTTACCTATAAATTATTAAATATGGTAATATCAAACCTGTAACTCGGATATAACATGGACTTCTTGGTCTAGACTTTGTCAATATGTTTAAAAAATACTAATTATTATAATTATTTAACAGACAAGCATTTGATGCAACGGATACTGCCTGTATCCTGATGATAGCACAAGCGATTCATTCCCTATTTTATAAATACTTGTCAAGTCTGTGAATTGGTTGATGTTAGAGGCTGGCACAACATCTTCTGAAAGCTTATTTCATTGTTTAACAACACAATTACGGATGAAGTTTTTACATAGATTAATATTGGCAATGTTATCTCCTTTCAGAAAACTCCAGCCCGGTTTCTAGTGACGGCCTCATGGCAGGTCAGTCTGTGGCGGCTTCAGGACGGGTCAGCTACGGTGGTCAGACGGCTCGGTCACAACACGTCCAGCGGAGCGCTGCTAGCGGTCGTCTGCTATAGTAATGCGACGTGGCTGCTTGAAGGATCTTTGTGAGTGTTCTATAGTCATTGTTTCTGGTGAGGGCCTCATGGCAGGTCAGCCTGTGGTGGCTTCAGAAAGGGTCTGCTATGGTGGTGAAATGTCTCGGAAACAACACGTCCAGCGGGGCGCTGTTAGCGGTTGTCTGCCATAGTAATGCGACGTCGCTGCTCGAAGGATCATTGTGAGTATTTTTTGTCTAGCGTTTCTGATGTCAGCCTCATGGCCTCCCTCATCAGCCTCCTGCATTATTTTATTAAACTGTACCTTTTATTTATTTCTGTATTCAGCATAAGTAAGCTTAGAAAGTGTTTTTAATATATGGCGCGCTATATCTTCAGCGAAAAGCCATAGACAGAACTATTAACAAAAATCTCTATTCTGTTTAAACTGTGATACAATGAGCATTATTTGTAAAAAAGAATTGTCACAGCTATAGCTAGTAAGTGCCTTTTCACATGTACGGCGACCGTGCACGGTCACCGTGCTGTATAAAGCAACTAATCCGATAGCATGAGCTCCATATATAGCTTTCACATACATGGCTACCGTGCATTGAGTGACCGTGTGTCGAAATCGTAATCGCTCATGGTTTCGATGCAGCAACCGTCTTTACAGTAACATATCTCTGCCTACAGTAACGTATTCATTCTTACCGCCTATGTGGTCTAGTGGTAACAACCACCGGTATGGGACCCAGGCGTCCCGGGTTCGGTTCCCAGCGGGGGTACATATTGTATTCGGTTTGGTTGGTGGTAGGCCTTGTTGTAAGCCCGTCTGGTTTGCTACCACCATCTTATCCAAGTTTGACGCCATAACAACAATGTTTTCAGCATTGTTGTGATCCGGCAGTTAGAGATAAGGTAGCCAGTTCCTTAGTGATTGTGGTTTCCGAGAGAGTTTCGCTTCCATCTTCAGCCTTATCAATACTAAACATAAGGTATGATGAAAGTTACTATATCCCCATTGTTCATTAAAAAAAAATGATTTGCACGACGCTTTGACGACATGAACATGGTACAGCCCGGTTGCCCCGCGACCGTATTGCATATAAAATATTCTTAAAAAGTAATTTTAATTTATAGTATAATAATTTTCATTTCTCAGAAACGAACGCCTACTCTCATTCTGGGACATCACAGTAACAGAAGAACAACTACCTCAAATCAACGGAGATGACACAACACCCAGTAAAAGACAGCGGAAGAAATCAATCACATCACCAATATCCACACCGACATACAGCTTTGTGTTGGAGGACGCTCCCAGATTTATCGATGTCAGGTTGCAAAAGGAAGATGGTGGAAATGTGCTCAAGTTGGCAGCAGCTACCAGGAGCGGTGTGGTGCATTTTTATGGACATATGTTGAATGGGTGAGGAGAGCTTTTATTTTATCATCATTATCATCAGCCTGTAGACGTCCACTGCTGGACATAGGCCTCTCCCAGCTCACGCCTATTGTGGCGGTCATAGGAGGTTATTAGCCTACTGCTACCACGCTGGCCAGACGGGTTGGTAGAGGGTTTGTTTCAAGTTTTCCTTCTCTCGCACAGGTGTCGTAGTCGACTCTTACGACATCCCAGGCATGTAAGGGAGTGGTGATATTTGTATTCTTAGGCCGTCACCACACGACACATGCTTTTATTTATAATGGTTAAATCTGAAGGAATTGATCAAAAGATATGTGTTTATCTTTAGCGATTTATTAACTTATAAAAAAACTATTGGCTGCCAGCGGTTTCATCCGCGTGGTTCCCATTCCCATAGGAATATCTTGATGAAATGTATTTTATGTTTCGGGATTCAATCCCGGCTATATACTGAGTGTAAAATTTCATCTAAATTCGTTTAGCCGTTTTTGCTTGATTGAGTAACAGACATTCAAACTTTTAAATTTATAATATTAGTAGGAAGTAGGATTCTAAATTCGGTTTTTTCTTACTTGTCTTAAAATGTAAACAATTTTGACAAGACTTATTATTGAATTGTAACGAAAAAATTACATGTTAATGTCAATCTATATCTTTCATGACAAAACAAATATTGAGTACAAAGCTAATTTTATAAAATCTTTCTTTTTTATGATTTTGTAATTTTTGCATTTTTCAATGCTATTTTTATACTTATGGTAAATTTAAAATAGAAAAATATTGGAAAAAATTGACTTGGCCACAAGTGAATTCTCAGACGGGAAACGAACCCGCGACCTTTGGAAATCCGGTCCAATGCTCTAACCGCTGAGCTACCGAGTCTCGGTAGCTCAGCGGTTAGAGCATTGGACCATATCTTTCTTTGTTTTATGTTCTAAGGAAACCTGTAAAAAGACATGTAAAGATTGTTTACATTTTAAGACAAGTAAGAAAAAAAGTGTAGCAGTCTAGTCTAGCAGTAAATAATAATAACTTACTGTACTGAGTCAGTCATATATTTTTATTCAAATAAACCTAGAATTAAGTACTTTCGAATCGATACTGTACCAGATATCGTAAAACCGGATCATCAAAATTGTTGTATTATTATTATTATTATTATTTACTAGCTTTCGCCCGCGGTTTCACACGCGTGGATCTGTTACGCGTGAATATGTTACTATCCTATATGTCATTTAAAACAAGCGGTAGTAATAGAAAACCTAAACTGTTCTCCGTGCCTCTTTGCAATAACAACGTCGCATATAACAGTCCACTTTTACGAATGTGCAGGTTATATAATAATGTCAATGGTTTGGATATATTCTCTCAGAGCTCATACTCATATTATAAAGCTATAAAACACCTATATAGTAAAACCCCTACAGTTTGATATTAAACTATTATATTGTATAAGTATTAGAGTAAGTATCTGATGTTCTTTCTTTTTGAATTGGCGTTTTTATGTCAACGTTGTGTACAACATTCACCGGACTGCAATTTGAAATTGTTTATACTCGCAATGTCTCCAAAAATGTATTAAATTGAATTCTGTAGCTGTCCCTATAAGTAAATAAATAAATAAAAATCCGTTCTTTGAACTAACTCTATGCCAAAAACCAGTAGACGGGTTGCTTAGTTCGGGCGTCAAGGAAGGACAAACAAACACACTTTCGCATTTTTAATATTAGTTAGGTTTCGTACATCTTATGTTTTGGCGCGCACTGTTCATTGAAATAAATCAACTTTCATGAACTGTAGGCTTATTACAAGTTTGGCAAACTCGACGTTACAGTAAACGTTAATGTAAAATGTAGCTCTGTCTCTTTCATCTCCGTCTCTTTTACCGACATGAGCAGTGTATCCGATAGTCTACGCTCACGAGTCCTGTAAATGTCATGGTAAGCAAACTCGTAATAGGGGTACTGATATCAAACGCTCTATATTTCGCCGTATTCCGTATTTTTAGGGGTTTTTTTTATTTTTCCGACGTTTCGGCACTTTTTCAGCTGCCGTAGTGCAGCTGCATGAATGATTTTATTACGATCAATATAATCTCCCCCCAGTGCATCAACCAAGCCCATAAAGCCATCAGTGACAGTGCAAGTGACGAGCCCGGACGCCACCCCGCTGCCGCTGCAGTGCTGCCGCCTGGCGGGCGGCGACGTGCAGCTGGGGTATGCTAGCGGCCCGGCTGTGGTGTTCGAGAAACTTGTAAGTGGATGCTGCTATTATTGTCTGCTCATTCTTCTTCCGTGCCTTAGGGGGTGTCCATTGATTTCGTGAGGCGTTTAGGGGAAGGTTACTGAAAATACACATTTTGAACAATCTCACGTGAAATCAGAGGCAGAGCCAAATCTCATGATATCTCACTAAGGGGGGAAGGGGGGGGGGGGTTTGGCGCAAGGGTACTAACCCCACCTTCTGCGCCAGAGGTCCCGGGTTCGATCCCCGGACAAGACAAATATTTGTGTGCATGAACATGTCTATTTGTCTTGGTCTGGGTTCTTTAATATGTATATTATGTATGTATTTACAAAAAAAAAGTATATAAGTATGTTTATCCGTTATCTAGTATCCATAACACAAGTTCTTCATGATACTTAACGTGGGCTAGATAATTGGTGTGATTGTATGGAAATATTTATTTATTTATTATTTATAAGTATCGCCAAAGTCATCTCATTTATCATGCCTTTGGGTATTCTACGAGATTTGCCGACGTGCCTTAGCAGAAGCTGCTTATGTCAAGATCTAGCTCGATAAGGATGCACTTTTCTGCTTATTTTTTTATTTATGGTATACACAACAGATGACAGGTCAATAACAGCATGAAATGAGAGCGACGCAAGTTTCGAACAAAACTGACATCCAAATACGTGTACACAGAAATTCATTCGATGCGAAAACAAAAACAAAAAACGTAACTACAATAAATTACTTAAAAGTCTAGTAGAATTTGCATTAATCAAATAACATAAAATTATACAATTATGGTAAAAATAAATTATATAGGTACAGTGATTACATTTATGGACATATAATCCAAGTCCGACGCACATCATTCGGACCGCGGTCCCCGGGCTAACAACACCCAGCCCGGAGGAAGAGGCCCTTTTGACCTTCCTACTAGTGGCTTCCTCGTCACCTTTACCATCTACCGTCTTCGCCTTTTCCATACCCTCAATCATCATTTCTACAAGATTTAATCATTATCATCAGACATTTTAGATGTCCCCACTGCTGGGGCACTGGCCTTCCTTATGGATAGATAAGGAGAATGGGCCATAACCCACTCCGCGGGCCCAATGCGGATTGGTAGGTTAAGTTTTTTTTACTAAATACAAGAATGCCACGTCGGTACCCCACCTACTGAGTTTATTTTCAGATTTTAAGATGAATTAAGTCAATCTTCTTTCTTTCTATTTTAACCATATATTTTTTGTTTCAGACCCCAGACCTGTCATCCAAGACCCAAGTCCTCATCAGAGGCGAGAGCAAAGCCAAGAAGAAAAGCAAACAGAACAATGACGTCAACAAAATCCGCTCAGACTCGCACAATAACGTCACATACGTGGAACCAATGGGAGGTGTTAGTAGAAAGCGACAGGCGCCGGGGGCGCAGGTTAGTGTTGTTGAGTTGAATGAAAGTTAAGCTATTTTTATAAAGGTCGGGTTTGGGATGGATGACCGATTTTTGTCTGCGATGTAGTTCATGGTTTTGGTAACGCTCGATAATCGGTTTATATTATAACTTTCTATGGGCTGGGCATGTAGGCAAGTATAGCTTAAAGCCCAGGGTAGGCGAACCGTTTGATTGGTGGTAGGAGTTGTTGTAAGTCCGCCTGGCTAGCTACCACCATCTTATCTCTGCCTGTCTGACGCCATAACAACAATGTTTTGTCCCGGCAGTTAGAGATAAGATAGCCAGTTCCTCAGTAGTTGAGGATCTCGTTATAGGTCTGTTGATCTTCCTATAATTTACAAAAATTTTATGTTTCCGCTTCTGAACTGATATTCCTACTATTTCTTCTGATATTGTTCTTAGCTCTTATATTTTACGGTATAAGAAAAGCATGAAAAAGCTACTTATCTTACAATAAGATCGATGTACGTATGTGTCTGATTTATGTTTTCTATCTACAGGTAGAAGTACCAATGGAAGCGAGATTAGAAAACTTGTCTCTAGACCCTAAGAGCAGAAGCAAATCTGCTGTCAACCAGAACCTAACCAAATTGCTGATACAGGGACTACATTCTGACGACAAGAAGTAAGTACTCTGTTGTTTTATTACTATACTAGAAAAGACAGACGGTGCCATTAATCACTGTTGTATTAAAGATGCGCACGCACATCTTCGTCTCAGCCACATGACACCCACTGCTGGGTATAGGCCTCCCCCAAGGGTCTCCAGAATGATCGGTCCTGCGCAGTCAGCATCCAGCGGCTTCCCGCGACCTTCACCAGATCGTCGGTCCAGCTTGTCGGGGACCCACAGAGCACAGCGTTGTCCAGTACGCGGTCGCCAATCCAGAACCTTTTCGCCCCAACGGCCATCGGTTCTTCTCGCTATGTCAAATCAAATCAAATCGTTTATTTTGCAAACTAAGCGATAGGTACATAGGTGTTACATACATGGTAAAGTGCGGCTTAGTAACCGTTAGGGTGTAGCAAAAATGATGACAGGACAGATTATTATCTACGGACACAAACTATAAAACGCGTAAATTATAAAAAGCTAACGTTTTTTTGCTAAGGGATGGTGCAGATTCCAATATATTAACATATTTCATGTATTTAGGTAATCATTTACGGAGTAGTAACATTTTTGTATGAGGTAAGATTTCAATGACTTAGAAAATGATTTGAGGTTTATTGTTTATGGAAGACTTTAATTGACATGTAATGTGTCCCGCCCACTGCCACTTCAGCTAAGCAATCCTTCTAGCGATGTCAGTTACTTAAGTTATCCTACGGATCTCCTAATTTCTGATTCGATCACGTAGGGAAACACTGAGCATAGCCCTCTCCATTGCACGCTGGGTAACCTTGAGCTTTCTTATCAGACCCATAGTGCGTGACCACGTTTCACTCCCGTAAGTCATCACTGGCAACACACACTGGTCATAGACTTTCGTCTTGAGACACTGCGGTAAGTTGGACGCGAAGATTTTACGGAGCTTCCCGAATGCTGCCCAACCGAGTTGGATTCGAGGGGAGATCTCTTTCTCGCAGTTGGACTTACCTAACTGGATTCAATCCGAGGTAAACGTAGTGGTCAACAACTTGTACAAAGTGTAGTGTTCCCAACGTGAACTGAAGTGGATACAACATGATGTTCATTCTAAGACCCACTCTTTGGGAAGCACTACGGAGATCTTCGAGCATTGTGTTCTGGTCCTCCAAAGTCTCAGCCATAAAGACTATATCATCGGCAGAACGAAGGTGTGTCAGATACTGACCATTAATGTTGATGCCGAGTCCTTTCCAGTCCCAAGAGCTTAAAGATGTCCTCCAACGCAGCTGTGAACAGTTTCGGAGAAATGACGTCTCCCTGTCTCACACCTCGCTGCAGTTGGATGGGACTTGTGCTTTGCTTCTGTAATCGGAATCGGACCGTCTTCAGCCATGAGTGAATACATTTTGGTGTTTGTTGTGATTTTGGCTTGTTTACACGTGATTACATTCAGTCGGCATTGGATGTCCAACGTAAAGAGTTTGTTAATTAGTTTAGTGTGTTCTAAAGTGACATAGCTACGAGATTTAGCTGGAATGGCTGGTAAGTGATTTATTTGGATCAGGTGTTTTAAACCTTTTGTGTCATTTTAGTAGGGGTTTACAAAAGTGTGTGAAAAAAGTAACTTTATTTAGGTTATTAAATCTAAAAACCGTCATGACATACGCAACTATCATCCAGGGTATTCCTGCGGTCTTTATTACGTCGTGGAGTCGTGCCTATGTCCACCATAATTAGTAATAGTTGGACGTCCTCGTCTGCGGTTTTAGTCAAACGAAAGATTTGAACTTTCTGCCCCAACAGTCACCCGTTTTACGCAAAAATGAGAAGGCAGGGTATAGGTCCCACCAAACACGAAGACGCGCCCCTCCACTTTTTGCTTTGTATGTACCAATGTTTGTAACTATGTAGTTATTTTTGATGCACTATTACAATATGGATATCAAATGAAACGGCTTGATGAAAGTCCTGTAGACACTGACCTCTGTTTCCTGTAGAACACGTGATAGGTTAGAAATTTAAAGCCCCCAGTACAGGTTGGCTGACCATGGTCGGCGACCATGACCAACCTGTACTGGGGCCTTATGGCGACTGCGAAGCGCAGCAAAGCGATCGCTAGAAATTTCGTGGTTATTTTTTTTGTGAAACAAAACTAATGGATTTATAAAAAAACTTACCACGTGTTCTACAGGACTAAAGGCAAACTACAGGACTTGCGAGGCAAACTCGCTTTCTGAAATGTCAACGCAGCCGTGCGTAAAACTGTCGCGAGACGCTCGTCTTTTGAGGCGGATAATTCGCTTGTGGTTATAAAGTAGGTACCTACGCGCCATTCAACTTGGCGCGTGTCAATATCTGGAACTAAAATTATGACATGGGAATAAGGCTTATTTTTCCGACCGACCACGACGATCAGCGCCCTATGACCAATGCCAAGTTATGTGGCGTGGACTCTCTGGGAGGCCGATATTGTTTTCTCAATTTATAATAAAGAACTCTCTAAAAATTCATTCTAGTTTTAGAGGAATTTTCTTTATGACGCTATTTGGCGTCAAACGCCATACGCAAAAAATATCAATGCCGCTCCATGGCGTCATCCGCAATGAATCGGTTAACTTCGCGTCTGTTCGCAGTGTGCGCGTGTTGTACGTTGCCAGGTGCAGTGTCCGTTGTTTGTGACAGCCTAACGTAGCCCGGGGATTCTTCGGACCCCCTGCCCTGCCGTTACCATGGCCGCTGTCAAAGCTAGGAATAGCAGGGCTGCTGGGAACTGAGGGCCGATTTTTATTGGATCCTTTCATAATTTGCCATAATCGCCACGCTTGGCACGCGGGTTGGCGATCGCAGTATGGCCAAGTTTGTAGGAGACGCCGCTGCCCGTCTCCTGAAGGCTGAGTTCCTTAGTCGCCTTTTACGACACCCACGGGGTGAGAGGAAGTAGTGCTATTCTAAGCCGACACTACACAGCATGCGCACGCACATGCAGACTGCTTTTAGACTGATATTTTTGGTTTTATAGGAGTTTTTTGATATTCCCTCAAAAAACAATTAACCAAACCAAACAAATTAGATCTTAGTTCGTGAAATATAGCGATTTTAATATCCGGAAAAGTTGTTTTATTTAAATGAACAGTGCGCACTAAAACTTAAAATGAACGTAAATACACTTATTTTATGAAATGTTTACTCGCTTAATAAATAGTACTTAATGTAAATGGCAAAATATAAAAAAACAACATGACTATCGGTTACTTCAAATAAAGCTTTATTTGTTCCAGCCTCATTCTCATGGTCCTCCAAAAGAACGATCCGTCGGTAGCCGCCCGCACGGTGTCCACGTTGCCCGCCGCTTATATACCGCAACTGCTACAACAACTGGCTGACATGGCTGCGAGGAAGACTAGCCAGTGAGTGCATCATCACATAACATGATTTATTCCAGTCTAACCCTTTTGGTCCTTCGAAAGGAATCCTCGAAATCGGTATTCTTAACCAAAACTTGAGGTAATCGAGAAAAAGCGTCATCATATGTTATTGAATCATAGATTTGATTTTCTCTTTAGCAATAGAGTCATAGATTTGAGCATAAATTTTGTTCATTTGGCTATGGTCACTGAAAAATTTACACACAAAAATTTACACGCATAAATATTCCTCGAGTGTTCCTCAAGTTACGTCGCAAAGTACAGTCGGGATCTTCCCGGTTGATCAGTAGAGTTTTTTTAAGAAACGATATTTCGGAAAGTATTAAGGATAAAGAAATAATATATTTATAAAATGAAATACCTATTAAAGCTATATATTTGTGCTATAAACGTTTTCTATAAGTCTATTACTTTTTGAGATAACTGTCTTCAAAAAAACTACTGATCAACCGGGAAGTTCCCCGATTGTACCTTGAATTTGACAGTTGTTCACCTCAAATGAGAAAAGATTTGGAGTGACGATACGTGAAGATGTTTTGCAATTACGAATACAGATTTTCTTGAATGAGGTAGAGTGTAGTAGAATATGGGTAATCCTCATAGTCCTCCAAAAGAATGACCCTTCGGTAGCTTATATACCGCAACTATTACAACAACTACCTGACATGGCTGCGAGGAAGACCAGCCAGTGAGTACATTATTCAATCAGTCATTTATTCCATAACCAATATATTCCATTTTAAATGCGAAACAATTACGAAAAATCTAGTATTTTTTACAATTTTTGTATTTGTATGTTGATAGGGTACTATAAACATGTTGGAGAGTCAGTTCCTTCCGTAGATTTAAATTCATCTGTGTTCTAGTGGGAGGTCCCGCCCGGGTTTAATTCCAACTTATTGTATTCGATTTTGTCATTATACACTCGCCGTCAGAAAAATCGCACCTTAAAAAAAACCGACTATTAAACTTATTAAACCTTATTTGGAATCAATTTAAGACGGAAATGTTGTATATCCTTTGAAAGGTTACGAAAAGGAGTACCTACCCAAAACAATTTAACTTTTTTATTTTTATTTGAATAGAACAAAAAAAAAAGATAAAGTTCAAAAAACAATAACACTCCTTATCAATGGTTTTTGTATTAAAACAATTTACTAAGCAATTTTTTACGATTAGATAATAATATAAAAACTAATCAATAATAAATGTAATAATAAATAAATAATAAAACAAAATTCTCAACCAGCGGCCCGTATATGGAAGTAATATAGCAGTTTTTTTTTAATGTCACAGTACTTTGTACTTCTGTCAAATTATCAACCAGGGGGCTAATTGTCTAATTTTAAATCTATCGCAAACCCTTTCAATTTGAAAGTTATTCAGGCCGTCACTTTTTGACATTTGAAAGGGATTGTGATCAAGACGCGTTTTAAAAGGTATGGAATAAACGAAATTGAACTGTCTAAGCAATATGACAGAGGAAAATATCACAATCACAATACGTCTAAAAGGGTTTTTTTTTATTTTTATATAATGGCTTTCTTCTAAAAGGGATTAAAGACGATTCCGTAAATGTTGACACTGACTTGAGGTACAAGACAAAGACAATTTGAAAATAAATATTTATGTCACGTTCCGAAATCCAATCATAGGTTGTGAAATCTCACCCAGCCTAATATAAAATTCTTATAACATATAGTTTAATCTTATTGTTATTGTTTTTATGATTCAATGAACTAAAATAATATAATAAAACCAAAACGGAGTATTATAATTAATTTAAAGCTATTTAAAATAAGAACCAAATGTAACAAAAAAGTCAATAGTGCGATTCGGAACGCATTATGACATATTTTTAGGTATTAATTTAAAAAAGTACTTTGCCGCGCTAGACCGCAATAAGCGATTTTCTACGCCTAAACTGATGGACAAAACCTCCTTTTCAGAGCGTGTGAGGTGAAAATAACTATTAATCATATCAAATATTTTTTTCAGTTTTTCTTGCACTTTTATAATTGTTCTCCTTTTAGTAATATCTTTTTTGGCACAATTTTGTATTGTATAACTCTGGAAGAGGGCGCTGATTTTCTGTGATACATGTATTTTTTTACCTAGTTCTGGAATCAGAGACTTCATGATATGATTGTAACTACTTTCTGTCAATAAAATGATTATTAAAAGTTATTATTATAAGCTATATCCTATTATATTATAGCGTAGTCTGAAAAGCGCTTTAGTTAGAGTCGGTTTTATTTATGTTAAGAAAAAAAACAAAGATGTTTTGATGGGTTAATATAGTGAAAGCTTGGACGAATTAACCACTGGACGCGTAACGATGGGCTAGATAGCTGGTGTGATTGTTTGCAATTATTATTATTATTATTATTAACGAGGACCGCGTCCGCCTTTACCCCTCTGTCACTTACTGAGCCTTTTAGACACAGTAAGCAATATGGCGTTGTCAGTATGACGCCAGATCTCGAAGTGGAACATTATCTCGAAAATGGGTAAATACGCTGTGTTAATTTGTAAAAATCATACCGGACAATCAAAACATTTTTCTTTTCACGCGTAAGTACAATTTCAATGTATTAGAGTAGCAATTTTTCGTAAAATAAATAAAATTTGGTATGTAAACAAAATGTAATACGTCATTTCTAAAAGTAATAATTGTACATGTAAATTCTTCAAAGATATTGCATAAGTAATTTGGTTGGGTTATATGTATCACTCATTCAATCAATTGTCATTTTTATGTCGTATAGGGCTTGAACATATCGATAAACATATCGATGTATGTAAATGAACGAACGAATCCAATTTAAATGTAGGAAGTATTCAAATTAATTTCAGATTTCCAGTTGAAACCCTAACAAGAAGAAATTGGGTAGAAGCGGTACGCAGGGAGATAACATGGTCGAGTACTCAGGTCTTAGATAACATCTAACATCATCAGGTCTTAGATGATGGAGCCAGAAGATGGCTATAGGAACTCTGTAATTAAAGGACGCAACCCTACGAACTTTGAGCTCGTTATATTTGAAATATAGCTTCAAACTTAAAAAAAAATGTTGCTTATTTCACCCGCATGGTTCCCGTGGTAATATAAAAAATCCTTTCTTAATACTCGCCAACATCGTTCAAAGAACCTGTATGCAAAATTTCAGTTTAATTGGTTTAGCCGTTTGGGCTGTGCGTTGCCTGTCAGTCAGTCACGGTATTGTTTTTTAGTATTAAGACTTATGTTGTACATTATCATGGTGTGTTGTACATTAACATTCACAAAATCATAAAATTATCATAAGTATAAAAATAGCATTGACAACGCAAACATAAAAAAATCATAAATTATTAGCTGTTGCATCATAATTGATCGTTAAACATTAGTTTTTTTCTCTTTCGAATGCAAGGAAGGATATTCTTACAGCGTATTAAAAATATAAAAGTATCGGAGAATTTCGACAGTGGTCCGCAAGTCTCGGTAGCTCATTGGTAAGAGCAGTGGGCCGGATTCCCAAAGGTCGTGGGTTCAAGTCCCATCTGAAAATTCACTTGTGCCCGAGTTCATTTGTTCCAATATTTTTCTATTTAAAATTTATCATAAATGGTGGTTACATTTATTATTTGTTTTTAACAAGGACCTTGTTAGGTCACAGCAAGAATAACATTAATTATATTTATGTATGGACGTAAGCTATATTATACTATTTTTTAATATTTAATTATATTCATTTTAAAATCGTTTTATTATATTCAAGTAAAACAATCTTAAAACTACAATAAACTATTGGTTGAAATATTCTTTAGTTTATTAGTATTTCAGCTAGTAGTTGCTAGAAAGATACTGCCTTGGTTTTTTCTTAAATATAGGTAATTTATATGCGATGTTTTGTTGATAACTTCTGGGAGTTTGTTGTTTAAAACTGTCATAGCGTATGCTGGACCATACGCTATCCAAACGCTAGTCTACTATTTCTAATTTGGGTTGTGCTAATTTTGTACGGTGGCGTAAATTTTGAGATCTTTAATAAATTGAAAACAAGTTTCTATTTTTTCTTACAAATATGCATATTTTTTTAATGTAAATGAATACTAGAGTTGAAATTAAAATGTTTTATTCTCAACGATCTTTGACAATCCTATAATGTCGATGATTATTTTCAGTAAGTTTTAGTATACTTAGATTTATGACTCCAAAAAAAATTACGAATACGAGATGTCACAGCTCGAGAAGCACACAGGGGGCTAATTGTGTAATTTGAAATCTATCACAATCCCTTTAAATTTTTATTAAAAGGTACATACACGAGCATCGCGCCACAACAATTTGACCTTTGAAAGGGATTGCAATCGATTATATAATTAAACACTTATGGAGGGGTTGCTATTGTGTATGTCCTATACAAAGGTTCTGTAATGAACTAATTACCCATATTTTGTTTTATATAAAAAAGCTCAAGTGATTGAAGAAGAAGTTAATGTAAATAATGAATTATATTATTATATAAATATTAATGTTTTTTACTCACTTAAAGAGTGTTAGTAAGTAATTTGTAAGTCTGCCTGGCTAGGACTACCATCTTATCTAAGTCCGTTCCGGCAGTTAGAGATAAGATAGCCAGTTACTCAGTGATTGAGGATTCCGGGAGAGGCTCGCTTCCATTTAGTATCAGGTTTCATGTATCTACCCATTTTTCACAAAAAAAAAGCCCAAACACAAACGCTTTGGAAACCATATTTTAATTTTTTTATGAATTTGAGGGATTTTTTTAATAAAGTTTTCATATTATTAGGTGTTTTTTATTTTTCCACGAAATAAACAATTAACTTACTAATTTCTTTAAAACACACATGATTTATTAAACTCAATAGGTTCATTCGTTCACTCCTTAGTTACTGATAAAAAAATTATCGATTACTTCACGCACTACTGTCATTATTTGACATTAGTAATCGCCCCTCACCCCCGCAAGAATCGGTTGATCGTGATTTCATACATTCTTCTCGGGTTTCGTGTCCAGTGGTTAATTCGTCCAAGAGTGAAAGTGATGTTTCGTGTGCAGATGCGCGTCGGCGTGCACGTGGGCGAGCGCGCTGCTGCGCGCGCACGCGGCGCTGCTGCTGGCGGCGCGCGCGCAGCCCGCCGACCACCTCGCCAGGCTGCTGGCTCTGTTGGCGCATAGGTATTTTATTTTATTTTATGACTTTCGAATTTGTTGCATTATTCAATGTTATTTTTAGCGTTCAATACCTCAAAAGGAAAAAACGGAACCCTTATAGGATCACTTCGTTGTCCGTCCGTCCGTCAAAGACCGTTTTTCTCAGGAACGCGTGGAGGTATCAAACTGAAATGTATATCTAATACTCAGGTCTACTGTCCCTTGGAGCTGTGAAAAAATCAAACTTCTAAGCCTAAGCAATCAAAAGATACAGCTGTTTATGCCGCAAATTTTCGAAACTAGCACGGGAATCAAAACCTACAGGGTACTTCCCGTAAACTTAGAATCTTGAAATTTGGTACGAAGTAACGTCTTATAGTACAGATAAAGCAAAAATTGCGAAAACCGTAAATTTTTAGTTACATCATATACTAAAACATATTTTTGAAATTTTTAAACGGAACCCTCGGTGCGCCTGTCCGACTCGCACTTGGCCGGTTTTTATACTTATGATAGAAAAATATTGGAAAAAATCAACTAGGCCACAAGTGAAATCACAGATGTCTCGGTAGCTCAGCGGTTAGAGCTTGGACCGGATCGGAAAGGTCGTGGGTGCGTGTCCCAACTGAAAACTGACTTGTGGCCGAGTTGATTTTTACCAAACATTTTATATTTTAAATTTATCATAAGCATAGGTATTTGTCACAGGAATATAATATAATAATATGCCAATACTTAACATCAGGTATGTATGATGAAGGCTTAGGCATGTATTCCAGAACGCGACTCAAGCAGTGATACGCTCTTATTCTTCGCATGTAGCGACGTCTCTTTCTAACTGTCCTCAAGTCCAGTCGAAGAATGAAAAGGTTGACCACCTTAAGATCTGTTTTTGCTTGCTCCGGCCGAGTTTCGTCATAATTATTGTCATTTCACTACAATGACCCACAGAAAAAGGGTTACCATAGTAACCATACGATACCATAGTAGTCACGTATAAACAAAAGCCACTATTGGTTCAAACTGAACTTATGTCTAATGAAGACATAAGTTCAGTTGATTCATTTGATCGTTACAAATGACTTGCGATGGTCACGTTTCAATAACGAAAACGGCAGCACTCGCGTGCCATAGCAATGATGACATTGACAGGAACTGTTAGATTTATCAAACTTGACACAACATAATATTCTTCTCCTTTTTATAGCAAGATCAAAGTAATAAAATGGTTATAGTGAATGAACATTCGTCTAAGTAAATTTGAACTTTATTGTCAAACATGATTTTCAGCGCAACGCGACAGCAAATATTGCTGGTTCAACTCCCGCCTGAAAGTAACTTGTAAGCCAAGTTAGAATTTTAAGATCGATAGAGCCTTTTGTTTTAATTAAACAATCTAATCGACAGATGGAAAATTTGGGAACTAGACTCTAAGTTATAGTCTTACTGCCAGTTGCACTCACAGATTTGACAAGCAAAGTACACTTACTTTATACGAAATTGTAAAAATATTATTTGGTCTATCATAAGCTGTCAGGCAAGAAAGAAATATAATTACTATAATTTGTCTCTCCCAGACGGTCGCACCTGTGCCAGCTGCTGAACCTGAAAGGTCGCCTGGAGCTGACGATGGCGCAGCGCATCGCGAGGGACGGTGTCCAGGATGACCAGGAAGCTCTTCTGGACTATAACGGTTGGTAGATTGTATTTGGTTGGTGATGAGAATGCTGCTGAACCTGAAATATCGCCTGGAGCTGACGATGGGACGGCGCGCAAGATGACCAGGAAGCTCTGCTGGACTATAACGGTTGGTAGATTGTATTTGGTTGGTGATGAGAATGCTGCTGAACCTGAAATATCGCCTGGAGCTGACGATGGGACGGCGCGCAAGATGACCAGGAAGCTCTGCTGGACTATAACGGTTGGTAGATTGTTGTTTGGTTGGTGATGAGAATGCTGGTGAACCTGAAATATCGCATGGAGCTGACGATGGGCCGGCGCGCAGGATGACCAGAAAGCTCTGCTGGACTATAACGGTTGGTAGATTGTTGTTTGGTTGGTGATGAGAATGCTGCTGAACCTGAAATATCGCATGGAGCTGACGATGGGACGGCGCGCAAGATGACCAGGAAGCTCTGCTGGACTATAACAGATGGTAGATTGTTATTTGTAATGAAAATGCTGCTGAACCTGCGCCTGGAGCTGACGATGGGACAGCGCGCAGGATGACCAGAAAGCTCTGCTGGACTATAACGGTTGGTAGATTGTTGTTTGGTTGGTGATGAGAATGCTGCTGAACCTGAAATATCGCCTGGAGCTGACGATGGGCCGGCGCGCAAGATGACCAGCCCCCTAATATCCAAACTTAAAATCTATCACAATCCCTTTCAGAGGTATTGTGATTGTGATATATTCGTCTGTCATATTGCTTTAAGACAGTTCAATTTCGTTTATTCCATACCTTTTAAAACGCGTCCTGATGACAATCCTTTTCAAATCTCAAATAGTGCGGCCTGAAAATTGTTATTTGGTTGGTGATGATTGATGAGAATGCTGCTGAATCATGCTGAATGCGCCTGGAGCTGACACAGAATACATCTTCCAACCTACCAAGTTTCAACTGTGTAATCTTAATAGTTTCGGAATAAAGTGGCTGTGACACACGGACAGACCGACAGACAGACAGACATAACGAATCTATAAGGGTTCCGTTTTTTGCCATTAGGCTACGGAACCCTAAAAAATGTAGTCTACATCACTAAAACTCTAAAATCCGTAACTTTTTGGTGTCGGACCTAATGCTCTAGCCCTGGGATCAAGGGGCTAATTGTCTAATTTTAAAATCTGTCGCAATCCCTTTCAATTCGTCATTTGAAAGATATTTACATACTTCAGGCCGTCATTATTTGACATTTGAAAGGAATTGTGACTAATTTAAAATCTATCGCAATCCCTTTCAATTCGTAATTTGAAAGATATTCAGGCCGTCACTATTTGACATTTGAAAGGGATTGTGATCGGGACGCGTTTTAAAAGGTATGGAATAAACGAAATTAAACTGTCTAAGCAATATGACAGACGAAAATATCACAATCACAATACATATCACAAAAAGGGATTGTGATAGATTTTAAATTAGACAATTAGGGGGCGGGACGTGTTTGGAAAGGTATTGAATGAATGAAATTGAACTGTCCAAGCAAAGTGACAAGACGAAAATATCTTTAAAATTTTTGGACAAGTGTCAAATGAATTGTCATTTAAAACATCATTCGTTCTGAAGGGATAGCGACTATACGTTACACAATTCCATAAATCGCTATCAAAATCACAATACCTTTGAAAGGGATTGTGATAGATTTTGAAATTAGACAATTAGGGGGCGGGAAATAGCGGCCCGCGACTATGTCAGTGTAGTGTCTACTAATATTTAAATGCGAATGCGTAGTTTGTTTGTTACTCTTTCACCCAAAATCTACTAAACCTATTCGGATAAAATTTGGTACAGAGCCTGGATTAAAACATTCGATACTTTTTATCCCGATATTCCTACGGGAACGGAAACCACGCGGATAAAACCGCAAGCGGCCGCTGGTTGACTTAAATAGATGTACTGAAACCTAATAATAATCCTCCCGTTCGCAGACACATCATCAGACTCGGAACTGGAACTGGAGCAAGGCGCGTCGGCCAGCGAGCAGTCGTGGAGCGACCGCGCCTCCGACGCTCCCGACGACGACGACTGATCATTGTTCTGTATTATATGACATTATTACAACACAAGACTTTTATTTCTATTGACATTACCGGCATTGCCACTTACTGGGCCAATAAAATATGAAGGAATCATCGACATGAAGATTGACTTTTTTTTTTAAGTTTCAGTACAAAATAAGATATATGCACTATATCTTATTTTGTACTGAAACTTTAAAAAAAATAACAATCAATTATTGAGCAGAGACGATGCGATGCATAGTAGCTGTGAGAGTGCGTTAACACTTCTAGCAACTACCAGTCCGTAGGCTTCCGCCAAAGTGTATTCTTATGAACGTCAAAACCGCGGGATCACTCCCTGTCTTAAACCGACTTACTCATTTCCTTTTAACACCTATTTGGCACCATCAATTATAATTTTGGCACCTTCATAGTTAGACAATATTAAAGATACCGACTGGTCCCGCCATATTGACGCGTCAAGATAGCGTCAAGCTGTTACCATAAAATTACCAATAATTTTATTAAACTAGCTACACTATGATTTAACACTCATTTGGCACCCTCCGAAACTTATTTAACTTTACCGGTTTTGAGTGTATTTTTTTTTATTTTTAATTGTTTTCATTTTTAGTTTTTCCGCCTGTGCAATTGTAAAGAGCAAAGGTCAAAGTGGAATAAAGTTGCTCGTCGATTGGTGACAGGAGTTATTTTTCATTTTCAATCTATTAATATTACCACAAAATTTAATTTTTGTTTTCAATTTTTGATAACAACCCAAACCCAGGTAGCACAAACGCTGTTTAAAATTTTTGTTACATAGCATAGAAAATCATTTAAAGGCTGTGTAGTCGCTATTTATAAAAAATGCAGTCGGTTAGAGGCATACTATATGGTTGATATATTGAATCTAAACAAAATGTAACAATGAAATGTGATTTGTTTAAATATTTTAATCTCAGATTTATCAAAATTATATTTAGAAAATTAAATAATTTAAAATAAGCAAATACTCCTGCCACCAATCGATGAGCAACTTTATTCCACTTTGAGCTTTGCTCTTTACAATTTCACAGGCGTAAAAACTGTAGAAATGAAAACAACATAAAATATACACTGTAAAATTAAATAAGTTTCAGAGGGTGCCAAATGAGTGTTAAATCATAGTGTAGCTTGTTTAATAAAATTATTAGTAGTTTTATGGTAACAGCTTGATCCCGCTATCTTGACGCGTCAATATGGCGGGCGGGACCAGTCGAAATCTTTAATATTGTCGTAACTATGAAGGTGCCAAAATTATAATTGACGGTGCCAAATAGGTGTTAAAAGGAAATGAGTAAGTCGGCTTAAAACAAGGAATGATCCCGCGGTTTTGACGTTCATGTATTCTCGGGTGTAAATTAGTAGGTAACTCGACTTCCGTTTGGCGCCATTTTCTAGTCGCCACGAGATTCTGGCGCGAAGCGTCCTCAATATCATAGCGTCGTTACTTTTCGTTGAAGCAACATCTATTGCACAACATTCGAAAAACTTCCGCAATTGTTTACGTAAAAAGTTTGTTAGTGCATCGATTGATATACCTACATTTGATTCGATCACGAGAATGCGCCTAAGATATGGATTTCTGCCAAATGACGCCTGATTCTATCACAAATACTCTAAATTGAGAATTTAAGTGAGATAACATCTCCAACTCGAACCCTTCATAGCATCGAAAAACTGAAAAAGGACGATTTTGAAATGTCACAGACCAAGAATGTACCGTGTCAAATTTCATCGAAATCCATTCAGCAGTTAACAATCATTATAAATAGTAGGATGTACCAACTCTTCAGTAAACTACTTGGCAATAACGCATATAGGTAACTAAACAACTTCAAAATTGTGGATAACTGTAATTAACCTTAGCAGTAATTAATTTGTAGTTAAGTAACTAGAATGTAAGGTTATTGTTTTCCCAAATAAACGAAAATAATAAAAAAAACAGGATATAGTAAAATATCCAAATAAAATCAATTTTCCTTTCATATTCACATTCATTGTATATTTCTCTCAACACTTAAAGCTATAACATTCAATTCATACCATTCGTTTATCAACTTACACTACACTTATACAATTAGCACTTGTAAAATTAAAAACCAGTTCTCAACACTGGCAACACTTTTAAAAATAAAACTTTTCTCTATGAATTATTCTACACTTTTTTCGGTGGAGGTCTGAATACACCGACCACGACAGCGTGGTCTCTTTCATAAGGTTCTAATGTCAACTGTTCTTGTGGTTTCAATTTGTCTGCTTGTAATTTTTTAACTTCCGCGGCAAATACTGCTTCTGGCTGCGCGGTCGAGTCTATACAAGAGGCCTGAAAGAATGAAAATAGGTTAGTTCTGTTGGATATTAAACTCTAACGCTAAGTAGTGGTATGAAGTACCTCAGTGAGAGAGTTCTGATTTCAACATGAAATATTTAGATTCTTTTTTCTCGTCATAGGAAAATCGACCTTTTATAGTCTATGGGGCCCAATTCTGTCGATGGTTTGTCATAATTGTAATCCAATTGTGCTTGCAGTGCTTTTTACACAGATATTATTACTAGTGTAAAAAAACCATAAGATATTATTATGACAAAAATATGTGTTTGTGGAATTGAACCAACAAAACTGATAATCAAATTGCAAAATATTCTACATCTCTTTTTTTATCAATAAATGGTAGGTAATGTCTTACTTTGATAGAAATTACGAAATGTCCTCCGTTTTTGAGGAAATGCTGAGCATTCAAACTGACTATTCTAGCTTGATCTGGCTGGGCGACGTCCGCGAATATCGTGTCAACCATGCCAACCAACATTCTGAAAGGTAAAAGTAAATTATAGTACCTAGTTTTAGAGCACGAGAAAAGTTTTAGAAGACTTTCTTGTCGGCCAGAGCTGTAGATTCAACATTAAGGATTTAGTTCATAGTTCATCATCGAGTTGAATATTCTGATGAAGTACTTGTACTCAATCAGATTAAATAGTTATTGTGTAAGTAAATACGATCGATAACATTACACAATGGCACCCATGATCACCTTTTGTAAATTAAAAGTTTGTTTACAATGGAAAGAAATTCTTGCTATATTGGCAAAACTTAATTTTACTGAAAGTTCCAGATATTTACATAAAATGATCATAACTACCAAAAAAAAAACTAGTACCTTTTCCATAAATAAATAAATCTTAGCAAAAACTGGACAATGATCAAGTACAAGAGGAACACAATTTTCTAAAACAAAAAAAAAATACTTATAAAATTACCTGTATTTAAGTGGATGTCTAGCATCTTCTATAATGGGAATGATGTTTGTCCTCTTTTTGGCTACATTTATTAAATCCCTGCCGGATCTGTGTGAGAATTCAACAGCATAAACTAACCCTTCCTGGAATTAAAAGTAACATTTAATTAGAAAGTTTAAACAAAGTCTTAAATAAAAATTACAAAATGGTTACATATCAGTTTAGTGGGTGATGATAAGTATAGTCTTCATGAATAGGTCCGAATTCTGTTTCATCATTTAAATTATTGAACTCTAAAATAAATTATCAAGTTTACATTTCTTATTATACAAATTGTCAAGATTTTGTTACTTACCGGTCCAACAACATCTGAAACATGACTGACAGTGGTTCCGCTAGCTGCACCCAAGTATAGAACCCTAGACCCTGGAGGCATGTGAATGGCATCCACTCCGCCCATGATAGCCGCAGCCAATTTTGACCGGAAAGGATTCCATACTCTGTATTCAATCTTCTCTCCATCAGTCTGCAATAGTGAGAAATGTAAGTATTGTGGTTTTGGTAAATGTTTTGATTATGTCAAAGACATGGTGATCAGAAGTGGGTATGTGGATATAGTCTTCACGAATAGGTCAAGATTAGAGGGACCACAATCATCATTGTAATTATTTCTTAGTGACAGTGCCTTTTTTTACAGTTAAGTCCGCTACACTTCTTGCCATTTCAGGGAAAGAATGCCCGCTAAACAAATTCCTCAAAAGTACTGTCTAATTACATGTTTTATAAATTAGTATTTATTTTGTTCATAAATTTGCTAACCTCAACAGATATCCTTTTTTCACCATATACTTCAGATCCTGGCACCAAATTCTTAGTAACTAACGCATCTTCTTTGCCTCTTGCAATAAACACTCCTGGATGTCTGAAATAGATATACTCGTTAAAAATGAGAAATAAATAGATATGTAATGATAAAAAGGAGTTTCAATCAGTATGGGTATGTTGGCTTCAAGCGTTCGCATTCAGAAGAACGAAAGTTATAAATGTTGCATCATTTTAAAATTGATAAAACTAAAACAGTAAATAAAGCAATTCATCACAAACTATTCAAACAGTTGAAAAAAAACAGAAATCCCAAAATTAAATGGAAATAAATTCTGATAATAGACCTAGAAGTCATATCTGACCCATTTATAGGCCAACCAAGCACAGTAAGATAAGACTAAAATTATTTCACAAACAATACACACCTGTGTGGTTCAATTATAACTTGTTTCCCTCCTTTGAAGCCTCCTCTTGAAGGCCCTCCTCGGCCTCTTCCTGAAAAGACAACTATGTTACAACCATGTCAACAGTAAAATAGAGTTGTCATACCTTATTTAGGCATCAGAAGTGGGTATGTGGTATCATAGTCTTCACGAATAGGTCGAGATTAGAGGGACCATGTTGTCATCATTTGATACTAAACTTGTTAGTTACATGAGTAAATGCAAGGCTACTAAATATTATTGTCAATATTCTATTTGCATCTCTTATATTGAAAAGTGATGCCAATAGAATTTTGGCAATATTGCCAAACATATGGAGAGAAGATTGGTCTACTTGAAACAATATTTCAATATACACTTTTAAACTTTCGTTGCATTAGAAATATTGAAAATTGAAACGGGCATTAAATGTGTAGAACATGATAGGAATTTCATCTACCTAATATTTCAATATTTATATAACTTCGTTCAAATAAGTCAGGCAATGGGGGGTTTTCTTTCACCAACTGTGAGACTAATCAGTATTTAGTGTCTGAATGTCTATACTTAGAAGGTGCAATATTTACGAATATAATTGAAGAAGTGATGTTAATAATTTCTCTTGAATTAGTCAAACAACAAAGCCTGGATTGCGAGACTTATCAGTTATTTTACTGTCTACAAGCTTCAAACCGTGTTCGCCTGGTCGAGATCTATCCGAGTTCTAACACACATAGTGACAGTGAACACTCACCACCACCGCCTCGTCCGCCGAAGCCTCGGCCTCCGCCCCTCTTCTCGAAACCCCCGCGACCACCGCCAAATCCGCCTCCACGGCCGCCGCCGAATCCACCTCGGCCGCCGCCCCCCCCTCTGCCACCGCGGAAACCGCCGCCACCTCGACCACCGCCCCCGCCGCGGCTATTATTGAATTCTGATGGATAAATAACCTAATTAAATCCACAAACTCTTATCTTATGAGTAAAAAATTTGATCCGTTTACACGCGGGAGGAAAAAAAATACACAAATTAGGTATTACGTTTCAGCACTTGTAATGCAGGCCATACACCATCAATTTTACCGTCAAGTTTGCAGCGGACATGATGCGGCGTCCAGTTAATAACGGTGTATGGCTATGGGTGCGCATGACAAGTCTACTACCCATAGCCATACACCGTCAAGTTTACTGGACGCCGCATCAAGTCCGCTGCAAACTTGACGGGGAACTTGATGGTGTATGGCCTGCATAATGGATAATGACAGTTACATATTGTTTTAGATTGAATATTAAAAACGTTGTTCAGATTGGTATGTACTACCACACACGGCGTGGTAGAACATAACCTCAAAATGTATAGGCATCACGTACTTACAAAAAAATAAAATTTGCAAGAAAATCATGAAATAACTGTAAAGTGGAAATATGCTTTTACAGAAATATTACCGGAATTCAAATAAACATGATATTAACATAGAAATACACTAATACAAAATATACACATGACCACGCGGTAAGATGGGAACTTGCGGTCTTTATACAGTAACTAAATAAGGAGAAAAACGACTTACCTGGTTTACCCATAATTAATCAGAATACTTGTGAATAGATATTGAATATTTTTTCTATCTAAATACAAAAATAAATGATAATTTCTTCATAAACCGCGCAGGGACATCACGCCATGCTGCTTTCTCGGGAAATAACGCCATTTTGAATTTCGTAAAAAATGACATTGACATAAAAAACACACGACACTACGAATGACAGTGACAGCCACAGAATAGGAACATTTCTAGCGAAGTGACAGCATTACAAAACGAAAAAAACTGTTTTTTAATAAATAGAAAAGCTGTGACTGTGAATATTCTTATTTCATTAACAGAAGTTTGATATAAATAAATAAATATTTCCATACAATCACACCAATTATCTAGCCCACGTTAAGTATCATGAAGAACTTGTGTAATGGATACTAGATAACGGATAAACATACTTATATACTTTTTTTTGTAAATACATACAAATACAAATAAATTTGTTAAAATGCAAAGATGTTCCATCACAACATAAATTATCAAAACATTAACGACTACTTATATAAAAACATTATGGAACCTTATATAAGTTTCACAGCGGTCTCTGCACTAGACTCTAGGCCTGTATCGCAGGGGCCAGTTAACGATTGTAATACATACATAATATACATATTAAACATCCAGACCAAGACAAATAGACATGTTCATGCACACAAATATTTGTCTTGTCCGGGGATCGAACCCGGGACCTCTGGCGCAGAAGGTGGTGTGATAATAAAAATAGATGGTGATATGATAATTAAATCTCCGTTTGTATTTAAGTACTTGTATTTTTACTTATACTTAGCCATAGATACTTAAGTACCGTAAAATGGGGTGATTGATAGGAATACGGGTCTGAATATGAATAAAGGGAATTAGCGACCAAAATAGATTTTAAACATTTGAAGTACGAAAAAGATTAAAAACTACCATTTGCTATAGAGGTTTTCAAGGTTTAGTAGATTATTGAATCTTTAAAATGGCAACATTGGAAGCTTCTCATGTCCGTCCATGAAGCTATAGCACAGAATACATAATAGGCTATAGTATATTTTACTTGACGTTGGCAAGTGTACAAACCATGTACAAACCGTACAAGCCATTGGAAAAAAAAAAAAGCTTTAGTAGTCACGTCAGTAAAAGGTGTCATACATACAAGTGCTAAAATTAGGGATGTGACATTTGCATAAAAAAACGATGTTTAAATTAATCGTTGTTTGTTAACATAAAAAATCGATTAATAAATAATAGATTTTTCTTAAAAAAAATATCCATTGAATTGATCCTTTCCTAATTATTTAATTAATTTCAAAATAAACACCTTAAATATTTTATTTATCATGGTTTTATTAATTAAAAATAAACAACAGAAATTATAAACACAAATTAAAGTTTTAGAATAAATTACAGTGAAATTAAAATGATTTTCTTTCTTTCAACATAAATTAACAAAATCAAACTTTTCAAATAAAAAAAAAATCAAGAAATCCGTAGGCAATGAGTTGAAAAATAACAGCTTAGGTAACCGTTCGTTTGGATCTCAGCATGAGCACATTGCAGTATTTTTGTTGTCTTTTTTAATTGTATGTAACCTTGTGCTGCCAAATAAATTAATTTTACTTTTACTTTTAAATTATAGTGTTCATGATTTTGTAATTTTTGCATTTTTCAATGCTATTTTTATACTTATGGTAAATTTTAAATAGAAAAATATTGGAAAAAATTAACTCGGCCACAAGTGACTCTAACCGCTGAGCTACCGAGACTAGCTCAGCGGTTAGAGCATTGGACCGGATTTCCAAAGGTCGCTGGTTCGATTCCAGCCTGAGAATTCACTTGTGGCCGAGTTAATTTTTTCCAATATTTTTCTATTTAAAATTTATAGTGTTCAATTCAAACTTTTAAATTGAAAGTTTTTGTGAAATTAACTGGTTTTATCATCCATTCGATGTTTTATAAAAAACGTTGATGCATCGAGTATATCAATAACTCTTCAAACTTCAAAGCATCGGATCTATTCGATGATATATCGCATTGTTAACATCGATGCTTTCGATGCATCAATGAATATCTAATATCCCTAACAGTTCGAGCTCCGGGTTATAAAAGACCAGACATTATGTCTGGGTGGCAGATGAAAAATCGACTATGATTGATTTTCAATTATAAAAAAAAAAGAATGATTAATTAATCGATTTCTTTTAATAATAAAATCACATTCAAAAATCGATTTTTACAAAAAAAAATTGATATTTTTTTCACATCCCTACCTAATAACGAAAAGTCGAAAAGTTGGTATGGTAACCTACCAAATTACCAATACTTATCGTTCTGTTTGGTTCTGTTATCGTTATCGTTTATCAAGGGTCATGTTCATGTACTTACGGAGCGTAGTAACTAATACCTAATCTGCTGTGATACTTACCTACTAACTGATAAGAGGCATACGCTATAATTTATTTTATTTATTAATTTGTTCAAGACATGTTTAAAACATACAATTTTATTTTACATCGAAACTGATAGCAAAAAGCCACTAGGAATTGTGTGCCCATGAGAGTTCGCAAGAATACTGTACATTATTTAACCTTTTGAAACACTTATGTAAGTATCAATCATTGCTGGTATGCAAAAATATTATGACTTGACATTATCAGCTCTTCAATTCAATCAACTACTCAAAAGAATAGTATTGTCTTTACTCACTCTTAACAGAGCTCTTAAACCAACTGATTGTATTATCGAGTAGTTACAAATAAGCCAATGATAAATTTTAATATAAAATTGAACTTATGCTATTTATTATGTTTTTCCATAATAAATAGCATAGCAACAATGGAACCAGATAAGTTTAGCGAAGTGAATCTGCAAGACTTTAAATGGCTAAATGAACCAGAAGTTTGGAGTTTGAAAAACAACTCGGTTCTCGATGTAACAACTGACAACAAGAAAGATTTCTGGCAAGAGACATGGTATAATTTTACATTTAATTCCGGGCACGTTTATGGAATAGACATCAAGGAGGACTTTAGTTTTGTGGTAAGTAGGTAACTAAGTACATAAGTTTTATTTATTTATACTAGCTGTGCCCGCAACTTCATTTGCATGAGAACCGGAACATCGTTTGCAATCCTTCCCTTCTAAATTGTTGGTAAGGCAGTCTTTTTAATCATCTTCACAAAAGGAAGAGGCTATTGAGTCGCCTATATTCTTTATTTTTTGAAAGAATACTTAACACATGATACCATTTAATTACATTCTTACGAGGGCTGATTGATAAGTTTTCGAAATGACAAAGAAAATCTTTAATAATCCATTTAAAATAAATTTATTTCTCAACCTAGTGTCCTTCTTCCTCAATGCATTTAGTTAGTCCAGTACTTATCCAATGCCGTTACACCAGTTTGATAAAAGGTTTTCTCCAACTCCTCAACATACTCATCTACGGCAATGCTATTTTTATGTGATAAATATTAAACAAGAAAATATACTAGAAAAAAGCAACTAGTCTCATGTCGCCCTGACGGGATTCGAACCCGCATCCTTGGGAGTCCAGCCCAATGCACTAACCAATTATGCTACAGAGACCTATGAGGACATGTCGAATTTTTCTAGTATATTCACCGTTCTATGGTGTTGGCCACTGTCGCTTCATCAATGAGAGAAATATCCTCGCATTCGAAAGAAACATCTTTACAGATGTTTGACTATCGATTAAGATGACACAGCCATTTAATTATAACTTTTTAATTTTGGATTTTACAATGCTATTTTTATGGCCCGTCAGGGCGACATGAGACTAGTTGCATTTTCTAGTATATTTTCTTGTTTAATATTTATCTCTGGCCACCTTACCCTTTCTTAGAGTTTCGAAATAAGAGGAAGTCGCATGGGGCGATCTAGGGAATAGGGTGGATGCAGTAGCAATTCAAACCGCAATTCATTCAGGAGTTTGGCGACTGCAACCATTGACGAGTGTAGAGGCGCATTCTTTCCATTGTTAGGAAAATTCATGACACACAAAGTTCAAGGTCCTGTCATACAAATTCCATAAGTTCAAATCAACTCAAATGTGGCATTTATTTTCGAAAATATGCCAGAATATAATGTAATACTTTTTTTTGTGTATCTTTTTTTTAAGTTGGTTGTTTCGGATACTTATCAATCAGCGCTCGTATCATCTTATCGCCTTTAATAGAGATGCTTATCGATTCGTCAGTACCTACGTACTGTCGATTTCTGTCAAAAGGCTGGGTTAATTTAGGATAAGATTTCGATGCAGACTTTTAAAGTTTTGGGTTTTGAACGAATGAACGATTTAAAATCGTGCTCAAAACATTAAAAAGCGTTGAAAGTAAAATTTGAAATTGTTTCCAAGTCATAGGTCGCGCCTTCTTGACATACAGGGGTACCAACCTAACAGAATCGCAAATTATCGGAATTGAACTTGACTTTTCACAATTCTTTTCACCACCGAGCAACATACATACTAATGGGCGAAATGGTTCGATTATGGTGACTGATCGCCCGTCCGGCTTTGCCGGCGTCCCTCCTTCCAAATAATAATAACATACATACTATGTACAACAACGTCTATCCGGCTTTACTCTTTTATATAATTTGTGTTTACTTACACTGAGTTTCCAATGAGTTTCCTGGCACGGTTTTCAATCGATTCCAGAAGCTCTAGCTGATACTTAGCAGAACCACCCCACAGGTGACAGCAGTACTCCATGCACGGTCGAATCTGCGCCTTAAATAAAAGAAGCATTCGGTTGGTGGTAGGACTTGTTGTAAGTCCGCCTGGCTAGCTACCACCATCTTATCTAAGTCTGACGTGACGCCTCAACAATGTTTTCAGCATTGTTGTGTTCCGACAGTTTGAGAAGCCAGTTCCTTAGTGGCTGAGGATTCCGGCAGAGGCTCGCTTCCATCTTCAGCCTTATCAATACATAACATCAGGTATGATGAAGGCTAAGAGTCTCCCCGTCGAGAAAAAAAAGCAGCTGATTCAGAGAGTCTTACCGCCTAGCCTTAGAGAGGACGCCCAGTTTCTTTGCAGCACACTTAGCAATGGAGTCGATGTACCAGCCAAAGTTTAGGTTGAAAGACTGGTTTAGGCCAAGAAGTTGCAGATTTTCGGTTATCAGTAAGGGAAAGTCGGAGTAAGTTGTAAAGGACTCCGTCTTGCGGTGCGGTGAATGGACATGCTTGCGTATGTACTTTTAAACGACTAGAGGTGGACTAGAGTCCGTCTCATTTTTTTTTTTTTTATACTAGGAGAAATGCTTTTACGCATCCCTCGCCCCCAGGTGCAGGGGCGATTCGAAATGTTGGACTCACCTGGAGTTCACGGCCCATACAAACATATAGGCCACGCACTCCATCCCACGCCCCTCCCGTACCCCCACCCAGCGTGTGAACTCGGTGGAGGTTCGGAAGGGGTAAAGCAATTCCACGGAATCTTACTGGAACTAAAATGTGGTTTGATAATCTCTATAGTAGTAGAACTGCAGCGCCACGGCCAGGGGACGGGGATTACTGGGAGATTGGACTTCGAACGACTTTTACTTCTCATTTGTTCTATTGATTTTTTTTTAAAGAAATTCACAAACTTAAGTATCGCCTATGGCTATGCTTATGTATTTTAAGAATAGCTTAAACCTTAGGCGCTCGATATTGGGCCCATAACTTAAGAATACCATTAGTGGACTTATAGAACGCCTTTTGCTTTGTGGAAAGCAATTTTTTATTAAGTTTAAGGCCCACTTGCCCAAGCTAGGTTATTATTACATTTAACCCAGAGTTAGTGCTACTTTTCTACGCACTAACTCTGAGTTAAATTCTAACCCAGCTTGGCGAAAGTGGCTCTGCCCCCCCAGCATGAACACCGCTATATCACGCGATATGATATAGCGCATCATGCTGTCTTGCTTACTCCGCTAAGATGTGAGCGGGACAGCGGCACGTTATCGAGTTATCGAGTCGATAAAAGCCGCTCATGCTAGGCCTACTGAGAAAGATAAAAGGACTTAAGAACAGATAGAAGGACAGATAGAAGGTCCATCGACATCGACTTCGTTTGACAGATAGATGTGAAATATTGCTCTTAGTCTTTAGTAAGTTTTCATTTGTGTCAAAAAGAAGCAGCAATGTGTCACATCCATCTGTCAAATGAAGCCGATTTCAATGCCGACGCCTCTTGCGTCTTAGGCGACTCTTAAGTTTAGTGCATATGTGTGTAACTTTTCAGGCTTGCATTGAAGCTGATTTTACAACTCTCTACGACCAAGCTGGCTTGATGATCTATATTGATGAGAAACACTGGTTGAAAACGGGCATAGAATACAATGACGGCCAGCCCATGATCAGCAGTGTATTTACCAACGGAATATCGGACTGGGCTACGGGTACGTACAGGAAACAGTTCTCCCGGCTTTATATTTGCATTACAAAAAAAGCTGTTATTACAACAATCGCGTATCGGCAAACGTAGTGTAGGACGCTCTCAGACTATATAGGTGGAGCGACGATCTTCGCAAGGTGGCTGGCAAGAGCTGGATGATAGTAAGATAATGGACTGATGATGATAAGGTCGCAAGGTCAAAACTGTACTGTAACGTGTGACGTGCTTTCGTCGTGACGTGACGTGACTAACAATTTTTCTTAAGTATTTTTGTTTAATACAAATTAGTACACAAAATTAAGCTAAGAATTTGCCTAAAAATTGGCTAATCCCAGTTGACCTCATTTACGTATATTTCGGGACAAATGAGAATTTTCCAAAAACTTTCCCATTAGGAACCTATTGGTTTCGTACGTCAATCTGGGTTTAATTTAGATCTAAAAATATTGTTATTGACATAATTCTTTAGCTAGAACGAGACTTTTATTCTAACGGTATAAGGAACTATTTGATTTGCTCAAATGAGATCCCAAAATGGTCATCAGAGCGTACCACTTCTGCACTGCATACTTGCCTACATCCACTCTGTATGATGTTATATCTATATAGTATTTGCGTTTAATCAATTAATGTATAAACTCATGTATAAATCTGTTTTTCAGGTCTTTACGTGGGCAACCCACGTAAATTCTGGTTGCGTCTGACCAAGTCTGGCAACGTGGTCGCCGTGAAATTCTCATCTGACAACATTACTTGGCATCTTCTGAGACTCTGCCAATTTCCTGACGCTGAGAAGTACTTAGTTGGCCCCATGTGCTGTAGTCCCCAAAGAGCGGGGTTGGAAGTAAAATTCAGCGAAATGTCTATTAGTAAACCACCTCAAGATATATTGCATTCGAACTGAGTTTGTTAACTAATATAATGTAGATCATATTATTAAGTATACCAACTTTTGCTAGAATAGTAGATTGTTTACCAAGGGCTGTATGACACCCATAACAGTCGAGGTGAGGGCGCCCGCCGATAGTTCGAGACTGTTAGGGGTCCATACACCCGAATCCATAAACAATTAGAATATTCTAAAAAAACGTTTGTAAGGTTTCTACGATTTTAATTATTTTATAATGTAGCAAAATAAGCTGTATAGGCTTCTGTGCCTTTGCCTACATACCTTTGGTAAATAAAAGTCCAAAGAGATTACAGATATCGATTTGACATGACACTCCCTATTCTTTTTTCAAATTTATTACAGCCCTAGGGCCGCTACATATCACTTTCAACCCGCATTTTAGGCAAGTTATGAGTTACTTTCAGAATATGAGACATGAAAACATTTTTTACGTCCAATCTTTAGTTTTTGCATTATGTCTATGTTTAATATTAATGGATGGTGATGGGGAAATAAAAAAATCAATTATTTACAAAATACTTTTATTTCTTTTCGTCGTACATAGATAAAACCATTACTAACTCTCTTAACATAATCTTACACTTGGAATGTATATGATAAACAATCATTCTATTATATACTTTGAACACAGTGCAGTGTAGTAATCTATGATTTGTTACTTACACTGCAATAATAATCACAAAACGCATAATTTATTTATTTCACATTTTAATAAGCTTTTTGATAAACAAAACAAAATAAGTATATTGCTTGCAAAATAATCTTTTGCTTTTACAATCACCAATTATCACTTGAAACCTGTATTAAAAATATAATATTTTCGTACAATCGTTTTTAAATTCGTAATTTTTTATATTGCAACCGAAACCTTATGAATAAATAATCCTACGATTAAATAGCAAACACAGAAACACGATCAAGAACCATATTTTTTAACTTTGCTCACTTGCGACTTTTTCCCGTGAGGTGGACGATATCTTATTAAACAAGGATAATACAATATTGTTTAAAAAACATGATGGACTACACTTTTGCGATCTATAGGTACTTCTAAGATGCAATTGATCGTACCTCTGCTGCATAATTCTATAGTAAGGCCATGACGGTATTATTAAACACAATTTCTTAATCTAACCTACTTAAATATCCATCTTAACTAAGTTTAATTATTTAAATAGTTATCACATTTTCCCTTCCTCTGGCATCATTTACACCATGATATGACTATGTACTTATAATCGGGCTAGAAACTGTATACATACATTGAAATAGAATCGCATACAATTTGACATCGACTGTATATTATTATTATAAGTACACTAAAAATAACGGACAAAAAAAGTGTTTTTATTGTAACACTAGCGGCCCCATGTTCCCATGGGAATATTGGGATAAAAAGCTTGATGTCTTAATCCAGGCTATCTTCTATCTGTGTACCAAATTTCATCCAAATCGGTTCATAAGTTTTAACGCGAAAGAGTAAAAAACACATCCATCCAAACATCCTCACAAACTTTCGTATTTATAATGTTAGTTGGATACTTTGTCAAACAGTCGTGACATCCAGTTCGTACTTGTTTACTTATACACTTGATTTTCGGGCTTACTATTCACTTCAATTATTGATTTGAATCACAAACACCGTGATATAACCGTTATCAATTTAATTATGGGTAACGACTAGCGTTTTTTTTGTGAATACAAACCAAAATAATACGATATGAAATTTACTTTATGCATTATTTTACAATAGTTTTTACTTTTTACAATAATCAGATATGAGCATCACTTACACACTTAATGACAGCAGTCTAACTTATCTGTGGTTCATCGAGGGGCTCTGTTTTGATGGACATCTGCATACTCTGTGGCCCCGCATTAGACTGTAGCGGCGCAGATTTTGAACGCTCCAAGTTGTACATCTGTGGGTAGAAAAAAAATAAAATTTTATAACCTTTTTGCAAGTAAAATACTTGTTATTTACCCGCACTTTCACCCGCGGTGTTCTTGTGGGAATATTAGTATGTAAAGTATTCCAAAGACTTTTTTGGCGGTATGCAAAGTTACACGATGAAGTAGATAACAATGTTAGGAACATAGGTTATATTTTATTTTATTTATTTGGTTCACCAACAATTGATACACTCAAACATACACAGCACTTATACACAAAACACTTAGATAAGTTTAATAATTACTTATATGTAAACATCACATTTTGCGATGTAGATAATATGACGACACAAAAGTAAATTAAATTAACTATTGAAAAGTCAGTCTTGTATTTTTATTAGTCAGCTATTCGACTAGTTTTAAAATTTTAGCAATAGGTAGTACCTTATTATGACAAAAAATGCTGTTTGGTAATTTTGTATATTATTATTATTAATTATTAAGTAAATAATTTCGATTTTCCCAGTGGTCCCCACCAACTTATATTAAACGGTGACAAATGGGAAATTACCATAATTATGTCCTCGCCGATTAATGTTTTTCAGAACCATGCATAGTGAACTATACCCTATAGAAATTGATTCAAAATTATTAGTTACTACAATATTTTTTTCTAGATTGCACACAGTGGAGTAAGCGGAATAAAATCACTTTAAAAATATTGATTATACGTACATCTTATGTTTTGGCGCGCACTGTTCATTGAAATAAAACAACTTTTACGGATATCAAACGCGCTATATTTCCACGAACTAAGTTGTAATTGTCCGTAATTTTTAGGTTTTTTAGGGGTTTTTTGATTTTCCCGACGTTTCGGCACCTTTACAGCTGCCGTGGTCACGGGATGACTGAATATTGATTATATAAATTTAACGTTAACATCACTAGACAGATTTTATTTGCTAACAACACACATATACATATAACTTTACATTTATATACAAAAAGAACAGACAAACAAGCGGCGGAGCAAGCTCAATTCCTCAAGCGCCGCAAATATGCGTCGCTGTCAGTAAGCCACGAGTTTGCAGCGCTTGCAGTAGAGACAATGGGCCCTTGGTCGTCTGACACAAAAAAGTTTATGAAAGATATTTCCTCAAGACTGGTCCAAGACTCAGGAAACCTGAGAGCTGGTGCCTATCTTGCCCAGCGGCTGAGTCTATGTATTCAGCGGGGCAACAGCGCCAGTGTTCTCGGTACTATGCCACGCGGCTGCGAGTTGGACGGCGTTTTCTTGTTATAGTTAGTATAAGGTAGGGTAGTATGCTTGTGTGACAAACTAATAAATAGATTGACAGAAATTTCTTACATTACGTATATGATATGACCGTCGAGGGCAAAACGCCAAGAGCATGGAATATAAGTGAGATAATCTTATTCTTTAAAAAGGGTGACAAGACCCGGTTAAAGAACTTCAGACCCATCTCACTTTTAAGCCATGTTTATAAGTTGTTTTCGAGAGTCATCACGAATCGTCTTGCTCGCAGGCTCGACGACTTCCAACCTCCCGAACAAGCTGGGTTCCGAAAAGGTTTCAGTACCATAGACCACATCCATACGCTGCGGCAGGTTATACAGAAGACCGAAGAGTATAATCTGCCACTTTGCTTGGCGTTCGTGGACTATGAGAAAGCCTTTGATTCGATTGAGACCTGGGCGGTGCTGCAGTCTCTCCAGAGGTGCCAAGTGGACTATAGGTATATCGAGGTGTTAAGGTACTTATACGAACATGCCACCATGTCGGTCCGATTACAGAACCAGAGCACAAATTCCATCCAACTGCAGCGAGGTGTGAGACAGGGAGACGTCATTTCTCCGAAACTGTTCACAGCTGCGTTGGAGGACATCTTTAAGCTTTTGGACTGGAAAGGACGCGGCATCAACATAAATGGCCAGTATTTGACACACCTTCGTTTTGCCGATGATATAGTCCTTATGGCTGAGACCCTGGAGGACCTGAACACAATGCTCGAAGATCTCCGTAGTGCTTCCCAAAGAGTGGGTCTTAGGATGAACATGGATAAGACGAAAATCATGTCGAATTCCCATGTCATACCCACTACAGTTCACGTTGGGAACACTACACTCGAAGTTGTTGACCATTACGTTTACCTTGGACAGACAATCCAGTTAGGTAAGTCCAACTTTGAGAAAGAGATCTCTCGTCGAATCCAACTCGGATGGGCAGCATTCGGGAAGCTCCGTAAAATCTTCGCGTCCAACTTACCTCAGTGTCTCAAGACGAAAGTCTACGACCAGTGTGTGTTGCCAGTGATGACTTACGGCAGTGAAACGTGGTCGCTAACTATGGGTCTGATAAGGAGGCTCAAGGTGACTCAGCGTGCAATGGAGAGAGCTATGCTCGGCGTTTCCCTGCGTGATCGCATCAGAAATGAGGAGATCCGCAGGAGAACTAAAGTTACTGACATTGCTCGAAGGATTGCTTAGCTGAAGTGGCAGTGGGCGGGACACATAGCGAGAAGAACCGATGGCCGTTGGGGCGGAAAGGTTCTGGAATGGCGACCGCGTACCGGACGACGCTCCGTGGGTAGGCCCCTTACAAGGTGGACCGACGATCTGGTGAAGGTCGCGGGAAGCCGCTGGATGAGGGCAGCACAGGACCGATCGTCGTGGAGATCCTTGGGGGAGGCCTATACCCAGCAGTGGGTGTCATGTGGCTGAGACGACGACGAATGTCAAAAAATGTAGTTCCGTTTAACGGTAGGAACGCTGTTCAATATCTATTTTTTTTTTTATTCTCTTGAAAGTTATTTGTGCTAGGCCAACAGGACTCTGTGTGTAAAATGTGTGTGTGTATAATTTTATTTTTCGTTAGCCTTAGGTACCCAGATGTAACGCGGGTAGCACACCAACTGCGTTATTGGATTTGATGAGCATCAGTGAAATCATCAACAGTGAAAATCGATGTTTGTAAATTGAGTATAGGTTAAAATTATAGGCTATTATCGGTTTTATGCTGCGTCATATTTAAGGTTTTTTTTTTAATTTCCCGGCGGACGGACGGCGTTTCAAAACGTTTCCAGGCACCGTATAGTAACGGGATGATTATAAGTATTATAGCTACTTAGGTATAAGTGTATCTTTGAAAAAATATTTTTAATTCCTTTGGATATGGTTGGACATTTGTTATTTTATAAGTCTAATAAAAAAAACTACGTTAAAAAAAACCGACTTCAAAAACAAAAAGCCGGTGCCTGCCAAGGGCTTTTTGTTTTTGAAAGTCTGTTAAAAAATATGCAAAAGCAAAAAAATATAATATTGCACATTTTCGTTTTTATCGTCACACAATTTGTAAAGAAATATTTACAAGTTTAAATTGTAAAGACCAGTGAAGCAAAACATATCCGAATGGAAATTGTTTTCCGCCGTCAAGGTCTATGTTAAGGCCATATCATAGAATATTCAGTAAGTTACAAGTATAATATAAATCATTCTTTAAGAACTACAACGATTTCGTATATTTTATCACTAGCGCCCGCTCGCGATTTCACCCGCGTGGGGTCCCGCTGCCGTGGGAATATCGGGATAATAAGTATCCTGCGTACATAACCAGGCTATCTACTATCTGTGTACCAAATTTCATCCAAATCCGTTCAGTAGTTTTTGTGTGAAAGAGTAACAAACAAACATTCAAAAATCCAAACGAGCTTACAAACTTTTGCATTTATATTATACTATAAAAATAAATAAATTTCTAGCCCCTTTAAGTTTCATTAAGAACTTGTGTTATGGATACTAGACAACGGATAAACATACTTATATACTTTTTTTTGGAAACACATACATAATATACATATTAACAACCCAGACCAAGACAAATAGACATTTTCATGCACACAAATATTTGTCTTGTCCGGGGATCGAACCCGGGACCTTTGGCGCAGAAGGCGGGCTTAATACCCCTTCACCAAACAGGTCGCATAATTATAAAGTAATAATATTAAATAGTTTTTTCTGAACCAAGAACACTCTGCCAGAGTTTCATCCCAATAGGCTCAATGGTTTCAGAACGCATAGAGGATAAACAAATAATAAAATTTTATTTTATTTGGCGAACACGGAAGATCAGTGTTAGGGCAACACACTTAGGTGCCTTAACATAATGCTGAGTGTTAGCCTTTTTTGTGTAAGTACATACTTAATTATAAGTAAAAAATTGAAATTTGTATTTGGTTCACAAAATAAATTATCTTTCTTTGTAATTATTGATTTTTCTAACTAATCGTATTCGATCGCGTTCGTTAAGCTAAGTTCGGCCCGGTCAGGTGTCGGATGGGTAACCGTACAGTAGCATTATAACTGAGTCTGAGTCAATGAGACTTTCGTTCTGGTTTTATTTATTATATATTTCTTTATAAATACCTTCTTAAACAGCGGCGTGGACAGTTGCGCGACTCTAGTTGCTTTGCTGAGCGATTCTTCCGGGCATGAGCGGAGCGGAAGCGGAAGCGGAGGCGTCAGGTGACACTTACATTCTGGTTTTATTTATTTATAAACTAGCGGCCGCCAGCGGTTTTACCCGCGTGGTTCCCGTTCTTATGTTGCTCTCCGCCCTTTCAACTAACTCTATGCCAAAAATCAAGCCGTGTTTGCTTAGTTAGGGCGTCAAGAATGGACAAACAAACACACTGTCGCATTTATAATATTAATAGCTATGATAAGGATCTATTTATTTATAAATACCTTCATAAACAGCGGCGTGGACAGTTGCGCGACGCTAGTGGCCTTGCTGAGCGACTCTTCCATCTCGGTCATGAGCGGAGCGGAAGCGGAAGCGGGGGAGTCCAGCGACACTTTCAGTTTGGGGCAGCGCCGTTTCGTTATTGGCTCTTCTTCCGAGTCTGAAGGAGGTGGGCGGACCTGGAATAAGTTTAATTAATATGAATCTTACTACTATTACCTATTTCATTATAAATGAAGTAGATGAACAACTAAATTATTATTGACTGAGTCCTTTGATTTTCTTGTAATTATATTTGAAATATAAATACTAGAAAATGGAAAAGAAAAAATCCACTACTTACTCTGCAAATCGTTTAGACTGGTACTCATAAGTCTCGGTAGCTCAATTGATTATAGTCGAATTTTTTATTCAGTAGAGCAGGGGTTCCCAACCTTTTTCCCAAGCTTTTGCAAAAATACTAGCGCCCCCTAGGGTCAAAATGAAGAACTAAACCATTTTAATTAAAATTACAGATACCTAATTTATGAAAAAGAAACATACAGCTGAAGTCGCCGCGCCCCCCCTTGAATCATTCTACGCCCCCGAAGTGGGGCGCGCCCCACTGGTTGGGAATCCCTGCAGTAGAGTGATTTGACAGAAGCTCTATTTATGATTCACTCGTCTCGAGGTCTGAAAATCTACTGATTTTCGTGCGACGTTTGAGTTTCCGTATTTTCCGTACTTCTGTAATAGCGACCTTGCACTTAAATTCATAGCTTCGCTTTTCGCCTGTAATACCGCCTGCCAACGCGAGCGCGCGAGGGGCAAAGCGAAAAGCGACCTATGTTTATACACGCAGGGTCACTTTTCGCTTGATCGCTTTCCCGTTCGCCTCGCCACTCGCGCGACTAGTGATTCAAAAATAGAGGTCCTGGTTGTCAATATCACTTTGTAAAACACACTGAATTAAAATGTTGCAATAATGTTAATATTGAATGTGTGTGCGTGAATGGAATCAATACTTACTGAACTGGAAATGGATCTACGCAAATCATTACGTTAAACTTAGCTTATAGCTTATAGCACAACGATATCGCTCACCATAGGTACATTTACTTAGAACACGTTCACACTTAGCTATAATATATTTTATTGGCTTACCATACGCTATCTAAGTAAACGTATGGTGAGCGATATCGTTGTGCTATGAGGTATAAGCTATATGCTATTATATTATAGCGTGGTCTGAAAAGCGCTTACTTTTACGAAGTGACATTGGCACCTGTCAAATTACTTTACTGAATTAAAAATCCTACTTTATAACATTGCGCCGAACTAACAAAGGCTACAAAGTCCTAGCGATTTAGAGTCTGGTTGATTTTTTCTAGAATATTTTATGTATATATTTTTTATTATGTTATGATTGTCTCACCTTCCTTGGGCGACCTGGACCTCTTCGTTTCACAGGAGCAGGAAGGGGCGATGGAGAACGTGTCTGTAAAGAAGAAACCAAAGACATTTACAATAATTTCGTTTAATTTATATCAATGTCTTGACATCCTCAGTGGTCGAGGCTTGAAAATATACTTAGATTCAAGTTTGGTGAAGTAAGTAAGTAATGGCGTAACAAAAAAGAACTATTGAGCTCGAGTAGATTTTGGTTGGTTTTTTTAATTTATTTACATGTAACGGGGCAGGCATTTGACCACCATCGTGCTTAGTAAACAGGATGTGGTCTAAGGTGTTGCATACTCGCCCAGGAAAAGCCTATTCACTCTCGCCTTGAAGAGGCCAAGGTTGTAGGAATCGGGGAACACATGAGCAGGCAGCGCATTCTATTCTTTAGCGGTTCGCATTAGAAATGCGTCAGCAAAGCGCTTGGTACGGACCGCTGGAATGTCAACGACGTACGGGTGATAAGCTAACCTGCGTCTGGTACACCGATGGTGGAAAGGGGCTGGAGGAATTTGTTCTAAGTGCGCCTGGCTAGCTACCACCATCTAAGTCTATAGCCAAAAGTACTCCGGCACCATAAGTGCTCCGGCAGTTAGAGATTAAATATCCAGGTCCTCGGTGGTTGAGTATTCCGGGAGAGGCGCGTTCCACTTTTTAGCCTTATCATTACTTTACATCAGGTATGATGAAGGCTCAACGATTCTTTGTTGTATAAAAAAGATGAATTAAGAGTACTGTAACGCGCTTGCGCTACTTTTATAATGAAAAACGACTTTATCTCGATACGTTCTTATATTCAGTAATAATGTTATTTTACAATTTATAATTTATTTTTATCTGACAAGGCGACCGTCCTTATCTACGCACAACAGGCCTCTCCTTTTTAATTTTATCATAGACAAAACCAGCCAGCAACGGCGGTGTAGCGGCCTGCTTGTAGTGCGGAGACCCTCTTTGAAGTCAGTAAATAGGTTTCATTTCTTAAAATGAAACATGAGTAAAATAAATAAGTACATAGTATAAAAATCCTTACCCTTCGTTTCCTGACAGGTCTGCTGCCATCTGCTGATCTTGTAGTCATAGACAACTTCGATTCCGTCCTAGTATTGTTTACAGGCAGGTCTGCTACTTCCTCCTTAGCCAGGATTCCACTTATCCTGTTCTTGAAGAAGCTATCTTCTGCCAACCTCAGCGCCTCAAAGCACTTGTGACCTTGTAACGCGTACCTAATAATTTTCAGCACCTCAATCCTGCATAACAACCTTGTATCGTCGTCCATTTTCTTAAATAATGGTAATAGCGAATTCATAAATAATTTATCATCGTCAAAATGGTCGTCTGGCAGTATGGAGTTTGCATCAATTTTGATTTCTAGCGAAGGATTTTTGAGTTCTAATGGTTTGTCTTTCTCTATGGTTGCTTGGTTACATTTGTCTTGTGTTTCTGGTTTGTCTGGCGTTTCCGGTAGGGCTGGCTTGGTTTTGAGATCAAGGGGTTTGTCTAGGACTTCCGTTTTGATTTTGGGATGGTCTTCCGGCGGCGTGTGTTGGGGAGAGTTAGACATTTCCGAGTATGACTCGAATCTGGGTTTTCTGTAAATAAAAAAAGGAAAGTTGTAAGATTGAATATAAGAACAATATACTTTTTATTTTCGGTAAATAAAAAAAAGTGAAATTGTTAGCGGTCAAGCGCTGAACTATCATATAAAAAAATGCAAATGTATACAGGGTGGGTAAAGACTCATACCGAAGCCGTAATATGCGTAGCGTACATCGAATTAAATAAGAATATGTAAAAACAATTTATGAGAAACGACTTTTATTTTGAGGTTTTAAAAAAATACCTAAGTGTTTTTTACACGCAATGAAACGCGTGCAACAACGTTTGCGTGTTCCAGCCCCCTGATTATGTAACTTGTTTCTATCAACGTTTGATTGATAGTGCTGTCACATTGCTGCTTTAGTAAACAGCAATGTGACAACTATCTTACTAAAGCAGCAATGTAACTGCAATTTCAATAAAAATCTGTTAGCAACAGAGTTAGATAATCAACTAGCAGGTAGTACGGTACGAGTAGGCGACCGGGACCCAGTTTCATTGATTGGTTTTGATATTTATTGCGGTTTTGTAACTTTAAACGAGAATCTTTAAAAATAAATATTGACTTTGATCCTCAATAACTCCTGAACTATCAGGTTTCCAGATTTGGTCCCATACAAGAAAATGATAGTAACGATGATGGGGTGAATGCGAAGTTTTCATTTTCGTTATGGGTCTTTACACCCTGTATTTAATATTTTTATAAACATGTTACGTATCGTTATTAACCTTAATTTGTATATTTTTACTCTAATCTAAAGTAAACAAAACTTGAGCTTTTAATATTGGTCTCTAAGGTGATTGCAAACAATCAACTTTCATCACACGCAATACATGACGTGATGACAGTTGGTTATAATAATAATAATAATAAATTAAGGGCCGGTTTCGCCACCTACTGATAAAATCTGGGTAGCTTATTGTGCATAAAAAAATATATTATTCATATTACAACTGTCAAATTATCTGCCAGATAAGCTGCCCAGAACTTATCTGTCGGAGGCGAAAAAACAAATACTACACGTGCTCCTGCGTAAATAAGTATCGTCATCAGCCATTTTTTTTAATGTCCCCACTGCTGGAGCACTGGCCTTCCTTATGGATAGATAAGGAGAACCGGCCATGACCCACCACGCGGGGCCATGACCCACCACGCGGGCCCTATGTAGATTGGTGGGTTTTAAACTGCAAACGCAGCCGGGACTGCCTTCCGAAGCATGGAGGAGCTCTAGGTAAGTAAATTTTTGGTCACCCATCCTGTGACCGACCATTGCGAAAGTTGCTTAACCTCAACAATCGCAGGCCAACTACTGCGCCACGGGCTCCTCAGTAAGTAAGTATAGACCTATCTTATGACTATAGGTCCTTTACTTAAGAGGCCCGCGATACGTCAGTCTTTCATACAAACGTAAGACCAAAATAAAAAAAAAATTGAGCATGATTGAGTACCTGTGATGTTATTCGGATTAAGACAGTATTAACTAGGTTTCTATTAATCCAAAATATCTACCCAATAAAAAAAAAATGCTAAATATTTATGGTAAATTTTAAATAGAAAAAACCTCACTTGTGGCCGAGTTAATTTTTTCCAATATTTTTCTATTTAAAATTTACCATAAGTATAAAAATAGCATTGTAAAATGCAAAAATTACAAAATCATAAATTATTGGCAGTTGCAATCGATCGTTAAACACCTGAAAAGATATTTCTTTCGAATGCAAGGATATTTCCTAGCATTGATGTAACAACGCTGGCCTACAGCGTATTAAAAATATAAAAGTATTGGAGAATTTCGACGGTGGTTCGCAAGTCTCGGTAGCTCAGCGGTTAGAGCATTGAACCGGATTTCCAAAGGTCGCTGGTTCGATTCCAGCCTGAGAATTCACTTGTGGCCGAGTTAATTTTTTCCAATATTTTTCTATTTAAAATTTACCATAAGTATAAAAATAGCATTGAAAAATGCAAAAATTACAAAATCATAAATTATTGGCAGTTGCATCTTAATCGATCGTTAAACACCTGAAAAGATGTTTCTTTCGAATGCAAGGATATTTCCTAGCATTGATGTAACAACGCTGGCCTACAGCGTATTAAAAATATAAAAGTATTGGAGAATTTCGACGGTGGTTCGCAAGTCTCGGTAGCTCAGCGGTTAGAGCATTGGACCGGATTTTCAAAGGTCGCTGGTTCGATTCCAGCCTGAGAATTCACTTGTGGCCGAGTTAATTTTTTCCAATATTTTTCTATTTAAAATTTACCATAAGTATAAAAATAGCATTGAAAAATGCAAAAATTACAAAATCATAAAATGCTAAATATTTTTTTTCATACAAAACTGCATTTCGCATTTATTTTTAATTGGGTAAGTATTTAGGATAATTTTTTTAATGCAAACCTAGATAAATACGTCTTCTAATAAAAATAATTATGATATTATATTGAATAGAAAAATATTGGAAATTGGAAAATATTTTTCTATTTAAAATATAATATCTTATAAAAATAGCATTGAAAAATGCAAAATTCATAAAATAAAAATAATCTTTATTCATTTCATACTACTTTACACCATCCATTATTATGTACCATACATAGTTATGTTAAACCTTGAAACTGTAGATATTGTATAGTATGAGATTCGGAGTCAAAAAAAGTTTGAAATAAACTTGTGGTACGGGTCACAAGGTCTCACCCCGAGGAATTTACTCATAAGAAATAACTACTTAGAAAGTACGAAACAAGTGCTAAAATATTTAATTAAATAAAAGAGTGAAGAGTATTAGTCCTCTTGATGAGTAAACATGTAGATGTATGGATGTATGTGGAGAGGGTGTGTGTGTCTTAATGTGAATAACATTACAAGTACAGAAAATAATGCTCTAATTTCAAATCATGTTGGTTGACGTTTGTATGGAAGACTGACGGCCGGCCTTTTATGTTATTGTACTCATATTATAAACGTTAAGGTTTGGAGTTTCTTTCTCTTGAAATTAATCTGGCGTGCAGTTAGTTTATACCCTGAATTAAAATTTAGGATACATTATATCCCGACAGTCCCACGGGAAAGGGAACCCAAGCGCGTAAATCCACACTAGTGTTAAATAGATCTGGCATCAGGAATGACTATTAGTGGTGGTACTGGTAGCGGCACTGCCGACCGGGGAGGGACTGCTTGCGCACCGTGGGTAGGCCCCCGGCCCCCGACAAGCTGGATCGACGCTCTGGGGGACTAGTCTCGCGCTGATATTATGTCGCAGCAGGAACGACATCTGGCGGTGGTACTGGTAGAGACGGCTGTCGGGCTGGCATTGCTCTTCTAGCACACACATGCTATAAGCAAGCTGTAGACAGGGCAGACAGCACTCACTTGGTCTGCAGGGCGCGCAGCAGGAACGACATCTGGCGGTGGTACTGGTAGCGACGGCTGCCGGGCTGGCATTGCTCGGGTAGCACACACATGCTATAAGCTTGTGGACAGGGCAGACAGCACTCACTTGGTCTGCAGCGCGCGCAGCAGGAACGACATCTGGCGGTGGTACTGGTAGCGACGGCTACCGGGCTGGCATTGCTCGGGTAGCACACACATGCTATAAGCTTGTGGACAGGGCAGACAGCACTCACTTGGTCTGCAGCGCGCGCAGCAGGAACGACATCTGGCGGTGGTACTGGTAGCGACGGCTACCGGGCTGGCATTGCTCGGGTAGCACACACATGCTATAAGCTTGTGGACAGGGCAGACAGCACTCACTTGGTCTGCAGCGCGCGCAGCAGGAACGACATCTGGCGGTGGTACTGGTAGCGACGGCTGCCGGGCTGGCATTGCTCGGGTAGCACACACATGCTATAAGCTTGTGGACAGGGCAGACAGCACTCACTTGGTCTGCAGCGCGCGCAGCAGGAACGACATCTGGCGGTGGTACTGGTAGCGACGGCTACCGGGCTGGCATTGCTCGGGTAGCACACACATGCTATAAGCTTGTGGACAGGGCAGACAGCACTCACTTGGTCTGCAGCGCGCGCAGCAGGAACGACATCTGGCGGTGGTACTGGTAGCGACGGCTACCGGGCTGGCATTGCTCGGGTAGCACACACATGCTATAAGCTTGTGGACAGGGCAGACAGCACTCACTTGGTCTGCAGCGCGCGCAGCAGGAACGACATCTGGCGGTGGTACTGGTAGCGACGGCTACCGGGCTGGCATTGCTCGGGTAGCACACACATGCTATAAGCTTGTGGACAGGGCAGACAGCACTCACTTGGTCTGCAGCGCGCGCAGCAGGAACGACATCTGGCGGTGGTACTGGTAGCGACGGCTGCCGGGCTGGCATTGCTCGGGTAGCACACACATGCTATAAGCTTGTGGACAGGGCAGACAGCACTCACTTGGTCTGCAGCGCGCGCAGCAGGAACGACATCTGGCGGTGGTACTGGTAGCGACGGCTACCGGGCTGGCATTGCTCGGGTAGCACACACTTGCCCTGGCGGTAGGCTTTCGTGTACGAGTCGCGGATGGAGCGCCATCGCTTTTGGACTTCTTTGCCTGGGGACAAACAAACGAGATAAAAATAAAAGGATTTTTTATAAATTTATTTCATTTACATCTATTCTACTCGTATATGCAATGTAATAACACAATCTACAATAATATCATAAAGAGGTAAAGTTTGTAAGTTTGTGAGTCCGTTTAAGTAGAAATTACTAATCTGATATTGAAAATTCATTTGCCAATAGAAATCCACATTATTATTCTGTGACATCGGCTATATTTTAATGAGAGATCCAAAAAAAATATGAATTTTGAACTTCAGTTCTCATCAATCAAATAATTAGCCCAAGAAAGTCATATTTGATTAAGAACCTGTGTAATGGATAGGATAGATACTACAAAACACCTAGATCAAGATAAGAATTTTAGGTGACAAAATCAAGAAAAGTCCATCTTTTATTAACCGACTTAAAAAAAGAAGGTTACAATTCGTCGCGTATATTTTTTTTATATACATCAGGTTTGCTCCCAACATTGTTCCATTTTTTTAAATGTTGTAATCGGTTCAGTAGTTTTCAGGAAATCTTGAAAATAGTGTCGGTTTCGTCACTATTTACCTACATGACATAATCAAAGTTCCTATTTTTATTTTAGGTAAGTGCGAAACTTGTTCTTATTTTAAAATGTGTGATATAAGTAAAAAAAATATAAAATAATCCGACTTCAAAAGTAAAAAATATAGTTTTTTGAGTCGGTGCCAGCGAAGGCAAGAAACATAAAAGTATAATGATAAGTACTGAGCACTTTTTCTGAACTTTTATTATGAGCCTAGCCAACAAGTGGAAATCCTCGCTCCTACGCCTGTTTTCCCGGGGAGTTTTTTTTTATGAACAACTGGAAGACTCTTAGCCTTCATCATACCTGATGTTAAGTATTGATAAGGCTGAAGATGGAAGCGCGCCTCTCCCGGAATCTTCAACAACTGAGGAACTGCCTATTTTATCTCTAACTGCCGGAACACAACAAAGCTGAAGAGAAAACATTGTTGTTACGGCGTCATAATATATGGCGAAACAATATCCCCCATCCAACCCGGAACCTCTTTGTCTCACACCGGTGGATGTTACCACTAGACCACAGAGGCGGTTAAATTAGTTAGTCTGAAACCTTGCTCGTTCCTCTTAATCTAACATTCAGGTTGAGACCAAGAGGAAGTCTATTTAATGTAAAAAGAAGCTGACCGTTACCTAAAAACTTTGAACACTAACGAACACGTAACAACAACTCCTGCGCCGATGACGTAGCGACCTTCAACTTGAATCGTCCGCACTCGACCTCGGCCGCGCCCGCCCGCGAACGCGAACGTTACGTCTACGAGATTTTTTTTTGCGGATAATTAACAAAGTAATATTTTTTTTTTATGAGCGAGGGGGAAACTCTTAGCCTTCATCATTCCTGATGTTAAGGATTGATAAGGCTGAAGATGGAAGCGAGCATCTCCCGGAATCCTCAATCACTGAGGAACCGGCTATCTAATCTTTAACAACAATGCTGAAAACATTGTTGTTATGGCGTCAGACTTAGATAAGATGGTGGTAGCTAGCCAGGCGGACTTACAACAAGTCCTACCACCAACCAAACCGAATACAATATGTACCCCCGCTGGGAATCGAACCCGGGACCCCTGGGTCTGATACCGGTGGTTGTACCAGTAGACCACAGAGGCGGTTAAAATATGTGAAAATCAACGGCGTAAGAAAAATATCCGAGGGGCTAGGCCAAGGCAAGTATTGACATAATTCGAATCGTCAAATCCAATCCAATTGTACCTATATGGTTTAGTTCAGTTTACTTTCGGCAGGAATGCAGCACATTTTTCGTTCTAGCCCCAGAGAGGAAACGGATAAAAGATGGTCGACTTTAGTTTCAGGAGGGGGCTGATAATTAAAATGATTGCTATACAAATGAAAGTCCATGGCGGAAGAGAAAAAAATCAAGAGCAGAATGAAAGACTGTGGACTTTCGTCTCAGATTCTTGGAAAATCTTTCACACGACCTACCCCCTTATGACGTATGGATAATATAACCCATAACAACAATGTTTTCAGCATTGTTGTGTTCCGGCAGTTATAGATAAGATAGCCAGTTCCCCAGTGATTGAGGATTCCGGGAGAGGCTCGCTTCCATCTTCAGCCTTATCAATACTTAAAATAAGGTATGATGAAGGCGAAGAGACTCACCTTCGTTCATAAAAAAAAACCCGATGCTTATTGGCGAGTGTTAATGACTCCAAATGCAGTAATGAGACCAACGGCTTTTAACGTGCCTCTCAAAGTAGAAAGGAGTTCCAGAAAAAAATCTTTGATCTTTATTCAAACAAAAGTTGGTTTCACCATCCCACAGAGCTGTGTTAGAGCCCGGTCACAACACTGCGTTGCCGTCGCACCGCAGAATTTTCCGATGCGCTGCCATTCTGTCGCGCGGTACATCCTAAAAATAATGTAAGTATTTTACCACTATCCCCATTACAAATTTTTCTGAAATACCAGTTGTCAACCTTGATGGAGATAGTGAGACCACAATTTGTTAACACAGTATTCCCACTATCTCCGTGGATCATGAGAATGGGGATAGTGGGATGTACCGCTGTCGCTTGCCGGGCTCTATGGCAGCCCGCGTCGGACAATTCTACGGTGCGACCGACGCGACGTCACAACGCAACGTAGTGTTGTGGCCTCGCTCTTAGTTATATCATCATCTACTCTATGAACACTACATGTGAATCTGAGGTGATGTGACTATGTGATTGAAAAAACATGTGTTTTTGTCACTCAAAGCATCTTTTGTTTTTTTAAGTCTCCCATGATGGACTGGGTGCGAAAGATAGCAGAAATGCGCCATGCTAGCTTTTCAGTTTTTTTTTTGTGCGGAATTGCGGATATAAAAATCCTATCGATGGACAGGATATAAGTATTCAAAAAGTGTTGTACAATTGGGGTACTTTTGGTTGGTGGTAGGACTTGTTGTAAGTCCGCCTGGCTAGCTACCACCATCTTATCTAAGCCTGACGCCATAACAACAATGTTTTCAGCATTGTTGTGTTCCGGAATTTCGAGATAAGACAGCCAGTTCCTCAGTGGTTGAGGATTCCGGGAGAGGGTCGCTTCCATCTTCAGCCTTATTAATACTTAACATCATGTATGATGAAGGCTAAGAGTCTCCCCGTCATTCATTAAAAAAAAACTTCCCGATTGACCAGTCGTTTTTTTGGGATAGTACAAAGGTTAAAGAAATAATTAACTATTCAAATGAAATACCTCTTAATGATCTATTATTTACTTTTTTAAATAAAGCCTACAAAAAAAAACTGTACTGGTCAACCGCGAAGTTCCCCGACTGTACGACGGACTGGCAACCTGTGAGTGTATTCTCGTTAAAGTGTGGCTATGAGAGAGATCTTTTAAACTTTTTTACTCTCAAACGACAACGTCGCCGTCTGTACTTCACGTCCATTTGTCCGTTTATCAGCACTACATAACATTATCGGTGGGCAGGTGCATATCGCCCTATCGGTAACCGATCAACGATAAATAAATAGTTTTGTTATCGTTTCTAACGACTTCACTTTGAAAAGGTATAACGTTTGAATAAGGATATATCTTATTAATTTTAATATTTATTTGTATATTTGCATGTTATTTTTTCCAAGTAAGATTTTAAACTTGGACGGTATTTTAGTATCCAAAGCAATTAGATAAAATCTGTCGCCTCGTATAGTCGTTCTTTCAAGTGACGATTACTTTTCAGTTTTTTTAGCCAACCAGCAAGCAGTTGATCTTTTTATTTTTATGCAATTTTTAGGTCAATATTATTTTTATTCTAATAAATATTAACTCATCGTCATAATTTTAGACAAATAATTTTAAAAAAAGGTCGCTTAGTGCAGAAACGAAAACTACATTTGGAGCTTCGGGCTCAAGACAAGATGTTACAAATCAAATCTGGTCATAAGATATATACACTAAACGGCACATTTAATGGCCCACCCCGTTATTTTTATACAAACATGCTCACTTTGCGACTTTGCGATACATAAAAATGTCAACATATTTCTGCAAAGATCTGGATGCTAATGTTTAGGTTAAGCGTTCGACTGTCCAATTAGTAATTTTAATGAATACCGAAACCACTGCATTTGTCCATAGAGGCAGAACAATGATTGCTTCATAATCATATTTTAAGTTCTTTCGCGCACTCATCATTGAAATAAAAAAGTTTTACGGACTAAGTGCACTATATAACCTAAATCCGTAAGTTATTTTAAATCAATGAGTGCCTCATCAGATTCCATACCTACAATGTGATATGCACATAAAGTAATGCTTTGCTTAAACGAAGCCATGGAAACGGGAAGAGATTTTTAAAACTCTTTAAATGCTCATTGGACAGTCGAACGCTTAAGGGCCCGCTATAGGCCAACGAAAATCAGATTGCTTTATATGATCGTCTGTAATATCAATATTAATGAAAAACTGAATTTCAAATTAAGATGCAGCAAACTACAGGACTAACACTAGTGACTATGTTACTCAAAAAAACGATTGCATAAAATTTTCTCGATAGAAAAAAATTGCGAAGTTGCCTCCAAATCACTATAATTAACACGATAAACTGCTAGAATTCAAGTAATACATTAAAATAAAGCTTGGAACTTTTTAGTATAATTACACTATAGATAAGGCAGGGTTTATGTTATATATTTTTTGTAAATAACCTTTAAAAAAAGAATTTCCTTCATTTCTTCATTCCGGACCGGCCGAATGGGGCCAGATAATAATATAGTAAATGCTGCCTTATTTCTCATAGAAATAAGGCAGCATTTACTTTGCAGTTCGCCGTTGCAGTTATTACTTTTGCTTTTGGCCTAGAGCGCGCCCTTAACCTAAACATTAGCATACAGATGATACTTTGCAGAAATATGTTGAAATTTTTATGTATAGAGTCGCAAAGTGAGCACGTTTGTATGAAAATAACGTGGTGGGCTATTAAATGTGCCGGTGAGTGTATTTCTTCATACATTTATCTAGATTTGTAAAGTTTCAGAAACACGATTTTAAGATTTTGCCTCGACACTTTTTCTCATCTAAAAGGGTTACATTTATACTTTTAGAAATTGGTTAAATTAGTGGACACCAATAATATTTACCATCGTGTAGTTAGTTTAATTTCTCTTTAATCGCTATAGTTATTTACTAAGAAATGATTTTGTTATTTCGCCGAATCTAATCTGCAAAATCGGTGTCGTTCTCGCGCGTCATTTTCTCATTGCTATCTTGCTTTGAAAAAAATTTAGTATTTTACTTAAAAAAAAATATATATCCAATAAAACATTTAACACTACCAATATTGTTTCAGATTATTTAAGACCAACTCTGAGAAAATTTCTGTCCTAAAAATCCTAAAATAAATATTAACTACACACATGACTGAGTCCCTATTCGGGTAATTGCGAAACGAATAAGTAGGTCACGATGTTATTTTAATTATTAATTTTGTATTTCTTCGAAAATACTAATTTACTATTTGTTGAGTTTTAATATCAATCGTTAACTAAGGTACTAGAATAGTCCCTTCAAGTTACTTTTTGTTAAAAAAAAAAACTGTAAAAGCCAGTCCTACTTTATTTGTTATCTTAATAATAATAAAAAAATAATAATGCTATCTTGTATAATATTTTTTAATAGATAATCGCTAGAAATAATATTATTTATAACTTACATTTAAGGATTTCAAAAACAATCTTGCAAATCTAAAACTGAAAAAAATGTTTGGTAGGATAACTCCGGAGATCCAGACTCTGATAGGCGATCTTGTAAAGTGATCGTATCATATTGTATTGTACGAGGCGCCTATGTTATTCTTGTTACATAACATTCCATACAAATTGCAGTAAATTACATACGATATGAACTGTCAAATTAATACGATTACCTTCGGATACAATCGTATCTTAGATTTCACTTCACTTTAGCAAAAGAATTGATTGTTAATTTAACATAAAATTCATAATACCAGCGTCTCAGTGGCATGCTCCGTATGTCACTGTGACATTGTTGAGGATGGGACCTAGTTGGCCGCGCATATTTTATATATATATTTTTTCATTTATGTTATTATTATTTTGTGTGTATTTATTAATAATATTTCGATAAAATTATCGTTTTTAACCCCTGCGATGACGACGACTCAAAAAAAGAGGATGTTTGACGTGTCTGTAAAAACAGATTTCTTATAAAAAGACAAATTGCTTTGGATTAAGACATATTCATTAAATACAAGAAAACGACCCTCTCCCTATAGACGCTAGACAAAAATTTCTTCGTGATAGTAAAAAATATTCTCAATAATATTTAGTTGTTACAAGAATAATAAATTTAATCCAAGACATGTTATTTCATTCAAGACACCGCTATTTGTACAGTCAAGTAAGTGGTATTCTTCATACGAATAATCTTTTTTATCTCTTATAGACTAAACTTACTTAGAATAAAAAGAATAATAAATTTAACCCTACACACGCAAAAGATAAATCTCAATCAAAGTAACTTGTCATTGATTTAAGATAATTTTAATTTGATGCAAGAAGATGGATATTTCTTGATTTAAAATAAGTCAATTTGATTGATATAAATTTAAATAAGTCTTGAAATAAAAATATTTATCTTAATAAATAAGAAAAAAATTGTCTGAGTAAAAGATGAGCAGTATTTTTGTTTTAAAAATATTACATTGGCCTAAGTAAATATATTTTTAGAATAAACAAATATTTCAAGAAATTGGTCATTCTTACTTAAAGAAATCCTTTTTTACCGTGCTATTTATCTATTGTCTGTAACATTATTTACTAATTTTGATGCGGTTTTTGACTTGTTGTGCTTTTGCCAATTGGAAACAATATTAGACGGTACTCAAACAATATATCCCAAAAATAGTGCTAAAAGCCATAAATTAACGAATGCAAATAATAGTTAAGCTGAGAGAATAATGAAACGTTAAATGTTAAGTTATTATTTAACAACACCTACTCATCTTGTGAAACCATGGGCAAGGTTCTATGTGGGCGATACATCTAAATGGCTATGGTAAATTTAGACGGTCTTATCCCATTGCCATACGATCTAAATTAAAATGAATATGGCATGTTGGTAAAAATAATGACAGTTCGTTAAGTGATGATTTAAAGGGCCTCATTTTGTGTGGGATAGTATATTAGCTATACAAAATTAATTTAATATTGCGGAATTGGAACATGCTAGAGCTAATAAATAATAAAGTTTGATTTTGAGATATTTTGATGCTACTGAACCACGTTGGTTAATTATGGTGAAGTGTGAAATTATTTAATAAATTGAGATGTTAGGTACGAAATAGGAGTGGATGAGACAGATGGATAGGTACTGCACCGACCTCAAATAGAAATTGTGGTAAACAAGAAGATTTTTTTATAATACGCCTTGCGATCTAATTATTTTTGTTCCTTATAAAAACCCCGAGATAATACGCAATTTCAGATTTTTCTCTCTAAACTAATTTGCAATTGAAAAAGTCATAATATTAGCATATAATTAAATATTAATACTTTATTTTGCAACAGTATTCTCGGGGGCAGAGGTAAATAGAGTAGGTAAATAAAATAGAGTAAAGATAGATGTAATACTAAAGAATATTATTTGAATAATATTTTATTTAAAATTTAAAACATCCCCGATACTTCTAGGATCCTTAAAACCGACACTAGGAAATCCTGAGATATGATAACCCTTATATGTGTAAATTAATTTAAGTGGCATAATGAATAATTATTGGCATGAATAAATCTGAGAGACCAACCAATCAACACACACACCCATACACACACACACACACACACACACACACGCACACTTAAGCATGCAAAAATAGTAAAAAACAAAAAAAAAACAATATTTTTTGTTTTATATTGTTATGACCCTATTTTTTAATTTACTTTTTTCCATTGCATTGTTTTAATTAAACTTACCTGACAGACAATGAAAGTGGAAGAGCGATGGCTTCCTGATACAGGTATTTTTATACTTACTAGGAATGTCATCTCAATTTTTGTAATCACGTGGTTTGTTAATGAAATAAAGCATTTTGTATTTTTTGTATATAAGGTAAGGACATCGGGAAAAATTTTCACGCGGACATATTCGCGGGCGGTCGCTTGCCAAAATAAAACAAGCATAAGAAATCTTTACATCGAATTAATAGTTAACCAATAATGTAAGTATCAAAAAACCTTGACTCATGCATAAATGTTGTTCAATTATTATAACACTTGCCTTGAATATCAGTCTATCAGCATTGTTTTTATACTTACTATCTTTACTCAAATAAAAGAAAATTCTACACTTATAGGAAAAACGATCGCTCATGATATTTTCTCACAGTTTTTATTTTTTTAAGTGGTTTCTGTTGTTTATGTCCCATGATTACGTAAATTATAAACTTAAGCTTTCTATAGTAATTATAGAAAAATAATTAAAAAAGTGAAATTGAAAGGAGTCAATCACTCTGCACTCAGGCTCCATGCATTTCTACGCATTTCCTGGAAGTGTCGGCCTAAAAAAAATATACGTGTGGCTAGAACTAGTCGTTTGAAGCAATAGTTAATCTATACTAATTTATAAAGAGAAAAGATTTGATTGTTTGTTTTTTTGCAATGAATAGGCTCCGAAATTACTGGACGTTTTTGGATGAAATTTGGTACACAGGTAGTAGATAGCCTGGTTATGAACATAGGATACTTTTTATCCCGATATTCTTACGGGAACGGGAACCACGCGGGTAAAACGGCGAGCGGCCGCTAGTATGGACTCTAAGTCAAGTTATACACGATCAAAGATTTGCCATTTTCAATTTCATATTTTTTTATGATCACCACACCACACGTGGTATATTTTTGTTGGAAAAGGCTCCAAATACTTTTAAATTAAATCTAAATATAAAATATTTTAAACCATATTTTTACCCGACTGCAAAGGAAGGGTTATCGTTGACGACCTGTTTGGCGCAGAGGTACTAACGCCGCCTTCTGCGCCAGGGGTCCCGGGTTCGATCCCCGGACAAGACAAATATTTGTGTGCATGAACATGTCTATTTGTCTTGGTCATGTATATTATGTATGTATTTACAAAAAAAAAAGTATACAAGTATGTTTTCCGTTATCTAGTATCCATAACACAAGTTCTTCACGATACTTAATGTGGGCTAGATAATTGGTGTGATTGTATGGAAATATTTATTTATTTATTTATCTTTCAAACGGCTGAACGGATTTCTATAATTTATTTCGTTAGATTCATCTTGACAGCCCAAGTGTTTTTAGGTAAGTCGTGTTAAAAAAAACTAACATAGTAACTGCGAGGTGCTATTATTTGAAATGAAAAATAAATTATATTTTTAGAATACTTCAATATGGGTATCAAATTAAAGGGCTGATTTTTAGGGTTTCAAAAAGGTATAACATGCGTGGCCTATAAATAAGCAGGTGGGTTTCTTTAAATGGATGTTTAGAAGTTAAGGTTTTAACCATCCCTTCTCTATTGTTGTACCCAAAAACTAACTGTAGATTAGTTACAGTGTAGTGGTAGTACATTACAGTAGAGTAGAAATATGAGAAAAAACCTTGTAAACATGGAAACATGGAAAAGACGCTCGAACCCGTTTAACTTTCTTGTTAAAAACTGCTTTTACTCTGTTAAAGAATTTCTTGACTATAAATTGACATGGAATTAATTAATTGACATGATCTTATAATAATAATAATATGATACTTAAATGGTTTAAATAATATTATGACATAATTATGTGAAAAATTGTTTAATATAAATTATTGTGTTAATATATTTTACGACGACTCATGCTTAACATTCACATGCCCGATTGTGGCAAGACAGACGTACTATAAAAATTAAACCAAATCATGTATTAATCTGTTTTCCGTAAAGAAATAATTTCTTTCTTTCTTTCCACCACTGGAAGATTATCGAGGCGAGAGAATAAGTTTTTAATATATAATTTTTCCCCGATATCCCCTAGCTAGTGTTTTACGGGAATAGAGCAAGCTTAGGACTTGTAGTTGGTGGTAGGATTTGTTGTAAGTCCGCCTGGCTAGCTACATCTAAGTATGACGCCATAACAACAATGTTTTCAGCATTTTTGTGTTCCGCCAGTTAGAGATAAGATGGCCTGTTCCTCAGTGATTAAGACTCGCTTCCATCTTCAGCCTTTATAGGTAATTAACATCAGGTATGATGAAGGCTAGAAGACTCCCCGTCGTTCATAAAAAGACGGAATCCAGAGCCGCCGGGAGTAATAATTGTAAATGCAGAAATTATTAAAATATCTCTAATTATATGCGCGCATATTTTTAGTGTAAAAGCAAACGAGTGACGTCACAAGACGAGTCACAAGGTAGATATTAATCAGTATCGTACTATGGAGCGCGAGTCAAAGCAATACAGACAAGTAGGTAATACTAAGAAGGCAAACTATTATTAGCACAGTCTGGGAACTTCCCGGTTGACCAGTAGAGTTTTCTTAGGGAGCTTTATTTAAAAAAAATATTTTATAAAAAAATTCAAACCGACTTCATAAAGTAAAAAATTAAAACTTTTGGAGTCGGTGCCAGCCAAGGCATTCTACATTGCACTTCTATTAACTCTTTATTTTTTGGCCTTAGCTAGCTAGCACCGACTCCAAAAGTTTTATTTTTTACTTTTTGAAGTCGGTTTAATTTTTTTTAATATAATGTTTTTATTTCAGATTTTTTTGTTACATCATGTGACGTTACTTACACAAAAAATCAGCCCATACACAACAATGATGTCATCTAGGTAAACGACTACTTGCCAAAACGTGATTGATATTTTTCAGGATTATCTTCGTAAAAAATATATGGGTACACATATACCATTTTCTTTCAGATAAAAAAGAATTATAAAAGTAACCTGACACTTTAGGTCATTATTTGTTTAATATTTTTTGTTCATCTTTACGTTCCCTATCCATTTATATAGGTACAATGGTGCGGCGCGATTTTGAAAAAAAAAAAAACAAAAAGGCGGACCTGTGACGAGGCTGAAAAACCCCTTTATTAGCCATTATTAAAGTTTTTTTGATTAACTAAACGAATCATTAACTTACAAAGTCCATTTAAATTTAAAACTCGGAAAAAAAATTACGAAATGTTGGTGCAAAGTTAGATTTTCTGTAATAGAGCGACATTATGATATGAATCACTTAAGTAATTTATTTTACGACGACTCTATGCTTAACATTCACATGCCCAATGTTGGCAAGACAGACGTACATACTATAAAAATTAAACCGAATCATGTAATCATGGAAAATTACGAAAAGTTGGTGCAAAGTTAGATTTTCTGAATAGAGCAACATTATTATATGAACTAGGGCGGTTACAACCCGATACTCGGGTTCGTCGATCGACGAAAAATTCCAAATTATGCGAAAATAATGACACTTTTTAATTGCAGTTTGTGATTATCACGTTTAACATTTTGTATATTTTATAGTTTTCGGAACAAATAGACTCGAGTACCTTTAATTTGATACCTTACTCGGCCGCGTACTACGCGCCAAAGTCCCTATCGAGTCGTCACAAATTTTGCGAACCTGAATTAAGTATATAGATAGATAGATCACTTAAGTAAATTATACTCAAATATTACGCAATTTAGAGAAAATAAATATAAGAAGGTAGTACCTACTTACTTACCAAAGAGATATTTTTTTTATTTTTAAATGGGATTTATATATTAAAACAGTGTTTGATAATTTATATATAAACTTCGTATTTTAAATAATAGTAATTATTTTATAATATAATACTTTATAAGTTACTAGAATTTATTTGTGTGTGTTTTCCTATTTTAACAATATTTTAATGGGTAAGTACCTAATTTAATTAAGTTAATACTAAACTAACAACATACCTACTACTAGCACGGATAAAGAATGGGATTGAAAATGGCGGCTCTCCTTTATCGTCAACAAAAAACGTTTAAAAAATTTACTTATTAAGAAATATTTGGTAATTTTAAAGAAAGTTCATAGAAAAAATTAAGAAGTTTATCAAATTCATATGTACTTTTAATATATATATAACTTAATTTGATTGAAAATATCGTTGTAATTCATCTCCAAATAATGATTTTAATTTTAATTAAAAGGTTAACTATATGTTAACTTATTAAGAATTATTATACATTTTAATAAAAATAGTTTTAGTAGTAAGAAAGAGAAGAAAAATTAACTTTTAAATGACCAAATCGTTTCTTCACTTTTAAAACAGTTTATTAAAAGAGTCCAGCTGTTTAAATAAAAATTAAGCTTATTTGAATGGAAAAAAAATGGCGTCGACTATTCTTTTGTTAAGGAAAGTCCTTCATTGCATAATCATCACACTTCATGCTTTTTTATTTGCTAACAGTACGTGCATGTGCGCGTATAGACAGCGATAGTGTGCGAGCGAGATGTAAATAGACGTGTGATGCCATTTTCGATCCCTTTCTTTATCAGTGCGGGTTATACTTTGTATAAAATAAAGTATAATTATAACATTTATTTTTACATTGTACAATGCAATTTTTTTGTGAAGATTGTTAAACAAGAAAATATACTAGAAAAAAACAACTTGTCTCATGTCGCTCTGACGGGACTCGAACCCGCATCATTGGGAATCCGGCCCAATGCACTGACCAATAATAATATAATATACCAATAATACTAATATAATATAATGATAAATTATAAATTTTGAACTACGAAAAACTAAAGAGAATTATAATTTTAGAAACGAAATTGATGACCTCCATGGAGGTCGGACACCTCAAGCTCATGACAGCTGTATGAGGATGACGAAGCTATAACAAATAGAATACGAAAAACAAATATATAAAAAAATAAAAATAGCATTAACAAAACGAAAAATTATATTTTGAATTAGGTACTTATATAAGTTTTGCTGATTGTTATCTACAATGCGATAAAAAGTTAAGATACCTAATTAATTTTAATAAGTAATTGATTTTGAGCCTAATAAAATAAAAATACTATTTAGTTCGACATGGTATTTACCTGTACGTAACATTAAAAGCAACTTATTTTTATACATAACCGGCTCGGTGCCCTTCACACGGCTCGATCGGGCTTGTACCATTACAGTTCAACTTTCCTTCATTTACAATAATATAAGTAATATAAACTATTCAACATAGTCACAAAACAAAAAGATAGCAATCGTCTCATGTTTAGATAAATAAATAATTAACATTTATACAAACCCATTTAAAATGTTTATCACGAATTATTATCTCGGTAAAAAACGATTACAAAACTCTCACTAAAAATGTATTTATTCACCACGTCAAAAACTTCTCGCTTAAGTAACTGTCGACAAACAAAAGATATTCTGTTCCACACAATTGGAAACGGCACCGTTCACTAAAACCACTTATTTTTCACTACCAATTTTATGCAATTGAAGGCGCCACTGTCTACGAGAAATAACAAAATTATAATGAAAACGCAGCTCGATAGCATTGCCGATACACAAAGGTGGGTTAAAAATAAATATGGCAGTGCATGCGTGTATTTGCAGGAACGAAACGCAAGGCGATTTTGAAAAGAGAAAGCCTTGTGGAACAAAAATTTATAATTTTATTTTTAAATTATGAATCGCGTTCCGTTTTTCGCTAACTATGTTTGCGAGCTGGTATTATAATGCCAACTAGAAAATTAAAGATTCTATTCATTAAAATAGGCAGCCAGCTAACGTACCTACCGAGCGACTGGCGACTCACTCAGTCTCGAACAGCGGTGTCGCCCGGCAGTTCGCTACATTTTCGTGCCACATTTAACACTTTGAAACTCGACTGATGAAATCTTTATCATTGTTAATTATTTGTGGTTACGCCTCCACGACCGGTTTGTAGACGCAAACAATTACACTGTTATGAATATTACGGAATAATTATTCGTAAATTTTAATACACGGACTATTTTTATATTAAATTTTGTCTACGAATATTCAAATTCAAAACGGTGATTGCTTAGAACGCTGATTGATGAAAAAGAAGAGGAAGATCACAAAAATATTAATAGATTTAGTGCGTAATTGATATGAAAGAGAAGTGAGTGAATGAGGAGATGACGGGTTACAGAGCGGAGTGGAGGATAAGGACCCAACCCAACCCTCAATGTAATTGGGAAAAGGTCATGATGATTCAAAACTGTTTTTAGTCAAAAAAAATGTAACGTCAATACTTAAGTATTTTGTGACAACTATCTACTTTCAAAACAAATACGTGCCAGTACGTGCCACGATAAGGTGTATTGTGGGCACGGCAACGTACATTATCTGTAAACCACCATCCGGCAATCTTGCTACGAAACGAAACATTGAAGTTTCATATTTTTTATGTTAATTTTTGGCAATGGATTCCTTCAATAAATTACTGAAAAAAATAGAACTTTTTTATTTATTTTTTTGGTTTACCAGTAGTTGTTTACATTAAAATTTATCAATAAACAAAAGTAAGGGGTTTTTAGATATAAGTAACAACTGTTGAGGGTAAACACCACTAGCTAAATTATTAATTTAGGAAACCAAAACCAGATACAATTGAAATGCTAAGTAACTAAGATGTTATAGGTATTGTATGTACCTACTTATTAACAAGAAGAAAATTACAAAATAAACTTGCCCTAACTCCCAAGTTTTGTTCTGTGGAATTTCCCATGAATGTTAATACTTTTATAGTTTTTTACGTCTCAAAAGATATTTATATAAATTTTCCTTGTTCGATGTTAACAAATAAAGACTCTAAAATAATTCAATTACTGTATTTCCCAAAATCGAGTGAGGCAGGAAATTCCTGTATTATCTGTGGTCAAATTGTCAAAAATAAATACACTAAAATATATATTTTGTAACATACACAATACTTTGGGACCTAAAATGTGAGGTGTTGAAGGTAAAGAATAAATAGAATCAAGAATTATTGTTCAAGTTAACATTTAAACAGAGTTTAACAGCACTTCGAAAATTCGACATCATCAGGAGCAGTTTTAGGAGCATTTCATGTCAAGCATTTTAGTACAGTCGGGGACTTCCCGGTTGACCAGGAGTTTTTTTGATAAACGTATTTCGGGAAGTATTAAGGTGAAAGAAATAATTTATTTATAAAATTAAATGAAAAATGTTTTATTATCAGACATAAAGCTTTAACAATAAGTTGAGGTTGATTCCTCCTTAGTGTGAAAACACTTGTGCCAGGAGAAATCGCTCTCGCGTATCAATCAGTTATTTTATACTTAAGACATATTTTCAAATAACTTATTATCTAGGTATATATAATAAATTACATTAAGTTTCACTCTTGATTCTACAGGTTCTCGCATGGGTGTGTCTGTGTGTGTGTGTGTGTGTGTGTGTGTGTGTGCATGTGTGTATGTGTTTTATACTATTTATTTGTGTTATATACCAATTAAAGGTCTATTGTTTGTGATGTAAACGTTTTCTGTAAGTCTATTTCTTTTTGAGATAACTTTCTTTTATAAAACATTACTGATCAACCGGGTAGTTCCCCGATTTACAGAGGGAGGTATCGCCATGTATCGCCTCGAAAACATTTTGCCGTGAAGAAATTCAAAATCTGACAAAACGAAATGCATGGAAAGTTTGTGTTTCGCGTTCTCCTATTATTTTGAGGGTTTTTCGGTTATACATAAAACTGCCCCCTTGTTGTCTAATTTCAAAATCTATTAAAATCCCTTAAGGTATTGTGATTGTGATAGTGACTTATGGAATTCTGTAACTTAAAGGCGCAATCCCTTTCGGAACGAATGATGTTTTAAACTTCTCCATACATTTGAAAGATATTGTCGTGTGTCACTTTGCTTAGTTAGTCCAATTTCGTTCATTCAATACCTCTCAAAACGCTCCCGATCACAATCCCTATAAAATGTCAAATAGTGACGGCCTGAAGTATGTAAATATCTTTCAAATGACGAATTGAAAGGGATTGATATAGATTTTAAAATTAGACAATTAGCCCCCTTATTTATTTTAAGATTCACTATGTGGACACGCGTCAAAATCTTGGCGCGTCCAAACGTTAGTACAATAATACTTCAATGTGTCCAGACCGCGAATGATGTTAGGTGTGTAGTGTCGGCTTAGAATAGCACTACCCCCTCTCATCCCGTGGGTGTCGTAAAAGGCGACTAAGGGACTCAGCCTTCAGGAGATGGGCAGCAGCGTCTCCTACGAATTTGGCCATACTGCGATCGCCAACCCGCCTGCCAAGCGCGGCGATTATGGCAAACCCCCCCCCCCCCCTTTTGGGGGAGGCCTACACCCAGCAGTGGGTGTTATGTGGCTGAGACGACGTGTCCAGACCAGATGACGAAATAATAAGTGATATTAATTTTGAGGTGCACCAACTAAACATTGGACATACTGTGTCCGATCTGTCGCATGGGTTTTTGCACCAACTCAAAAACCAACTGTTTTCGAAAAACGCGTTCGAAGTTGCAAATTTTGGAAAAATCAAAACTAAATTAAATAAACAAAATATTGTTTAAGTTTTTTGCATTATCAATGCTATTTTTCAACTTATTTATAATAGAAAAATATTAGAAAAAATCGAATCAGCTCACAATTTAGTCCCGTCTGAGAATAACTTGTGAGATTTTTTCTAATATTTTTCGATTCACATAAGTATTTAAATGTGTGTTAAAAAACGAAATTCGTTAATAATTCGTAAGTAAATGTATAATTGCAAATTAATCTCCAAATAACGAATTTTGAATAGAAAAATATTGGAAAACCACAAGTGAATTCTCAGACGGGACTCGAACCCGCGACCTTTGGGAATCCGGCCCACTGCTCTAACCACTGAGCTACCGAGACTTCTCCAAAAAATATTCAAGAGTGATACTGAAGTCTGAAACATTCATGTGATTTAAAACGTCGTCGTTACGTCAGCCATTTGAATGTAGGTAGTGTAAAGAACACACATTTTCTTTTGTGACTATAGTCATAGCGAATATTTTAAATTTTCCGAAAACCTTCCGCATTGTAAGATTTGTAAACCAAGATTTGTTCCAAAGTTGGTAAAATTTTTATTATCGCTTTAGTAGTATTTAAGTAATCCTGAAAATGCAGTCTTTTTATCTAACCATTGCACGAGTTTTTCCGGTTTTTCGGGGCATCCAACTTCTTTCCTTTTTTAACTTGTTGGTGCAAGACTAGTGTAGTATTATATAATCTGTGGCGCTAGTAGTTTGAAGTCAAGCAAATGAATTTGGTCAATTTAGGATTGTCATTTATCGCACTCCAAAAAATAATGATGTACCCAGATATACTACTTCTCAGCCGAAAAACTGGATACTGGCGAAATCCAAAAGGGCACCGCCATTATATAAAAAGAAGAAGAAGATATACTACTTTACTCACCAAATTGTGTATTTGACTATAATTTGGTGAGCATTTAGCTATTTTAAATAATAATAAATAAATAAATATTTCTTACACTCACAGCAATTAACCTAGCCCCAAAGGAAGCACTGTAAGGCTTGTGTTATGTGATACTAGGGTAACGGATATAAACACATATATAAGTATTTATGTGTAGAAATACATATAAACGTCAATGACTCTGGTAAAAATGCTCGTATTCATCATACAAACATTTGCCCCTACCGGGATTCGAACCCGGGACCTCAGAGTAGGCGACACCTTGAAACCGGTGTACGTACCACTCTACCACGGAGGTCGTCAAATATAGTTTGGTGGCTATTTTTGGTTAGGTTATGGACTTTTACTTGACGTTGGCGAATGTACAAACTGTACGAGCCAGAAAAAAATAATAATAATAAAAAAAAAGGTTATGTACTTAATCAGTTTTTTTTTATATTTTTTAAAAGGTATCTTACAGGCGTCGCACCGCACCCCATTACAGAAAGATGGTCGCCCTGCATTGAGTTAGTCACGTTCTTGATTTGTATAAGAACTATAAGTAGTTAAGTATATGTAAGTACAAACAATCAGGTCACAGTGTTCCGTCGTACTCGGGCACAGTTTACACGACTGTTACAAAATTATTAGAAGTTGTAAGTGGGTTTTAAAACAACAACCTTTTTTTAAACACAGTATTATTAATTTCCGTGTCTGCTGGCAAACCAAACTAGTTGTCTTAACCTCTCAGCCACTTGAAATGTAACTGCATTATTGCTTTTGAAGCTATATTTATAAAAAGCAAATATTGCTAATAAAATGTCTTAAACTATTATGAAACAATTAATTTTATGGAATTGATAAAAAGATTATAAGAACCACAATGTTACGTACATCTTCCCTAAGATCAGGCAAAGTTAATAAATTCTATAAAATATAAACACTTTCTTGAAGATACCAAAAAAATGTACTGCTAATTTTTTTTAAGGTTTTGCGCTTCGTTACTTTGATTACCTAATAAATTAGTTTATTTTCCACTGTTCCGAGGGCCTAACAAACCAATAACAAAAAATATTGCCACTAACCCTTTATCGATATAGCAAAGTCTATAAAAAATAAACCTGTCAAAATAATGCCGGCAAATAACCTAAGAGCTATTGCTATAAAATATCGCAAGAGTTAAGAATAACACTATAAAAAATAAACCTGTTAAAATGATGGCGGCAAATCACCCAAAAGCCAAACCATAAACAAAAGCAACTCAAAAAAGTATAAGTTGTCAAAATAATGGCGGCAAAGTAATTGGTTCGATATTGTTAAAACAGTGACTAGGAAAACGTCCGCTGCGGCGATATGCGCCAAGGTTCCTCGACGTAATAATTCTTATGTAACTCAAGACACGAACAAAGACTGCTCGGTTTAGAAAATAACTAATGCGCTCTTTTGCGAGAATAATTTTTGTAGATTACCTACTCTGTGTAACAAACAACATATTAAAACGTTGTTATCAGGAATATAAATTAGAATTATAAAGTATTTCATCATAATTATAATGATGGATTTCAGAAATTTTTTTGATGTTTATTATTGAAACATTTCTTGTTTTACGGCTTTTATTGCGTATTGGTTATTACTTCGGTTAGAAAGTTCTACCTGCGATTTAAACGGATATTCATAAGCTTAACTGTCGCAATGGTCGTTCACGGGATGGGTGAACAAAAAATTACTGCTCTGTGCTTCGGAAGGCACGTTTAATCATTGGTCTTGACTCATTTAAATTAAGGCTATGAAAATTATTTATAGCAGAGCATTAGAGCAGAAAAAAGGTAATTGTGTACCTACCTCTATATTTTTTTAACCAAACAATAAACTCACAGATATCTAACGCTTTTGAATTTTTTGTTTAGTAAAAAAATCGATCGTTATTGAATTGAAATAACTCGAACAAAACAGACATTCCCATTCTCATAATAAACAAACGCTCAATTGATATAAAAACACGCAATATCTGCTGCGTGTGACGGACTCCCGCAGCCATCTTGTAAGATATGCGCGCAAAACGACTCGACGCTGACGCGGGAAAACGAAACGCAAATCATTCGCTTTACAACGCTGCATTTAAAAGCATGGTCATTTTCTAAACACCGTTTCAACGAGCAGTGTAGAATAATGAGATGTTTTCGTCCATTTTATAGAGTTTTGTATTAGCTCTATTGTTTACTTCGGCTATGTCGATTTATTAACATGCGCGATAGTATATCAAGTCAGTTGTAATACCAAAGATATCAGTATCTTTACGATTATGACCAATTTCTGACACTGAACAATACAACTAAAAAAAATAGGTAGAATAACTAAATTACAACAAAATATGAAGATGTTTTTTAACCCGTCCAGTGGTAGTACAGGAAAATAAGACAATACATATTACATTGTTGTGAGGACACATTAGGTCGCGTGGGATTTTAAAGTTGAAAGAATATTTAATATAATATATTTAAATACATTCATAATATTTAAGAAAAGGCTAAAAAAATTTTTGGTTGAAAGAACGTATTATACCATTAATGAATTTATTGCAGAAGATTTAGTTTCGATGTACAAGGAACGCGACGAATGCATTGTAAAAATCACAAAATAAGAGTATTTATCAATATAGGTACTTAGGTAAGTAATTAAAGTACGTAAACTTCAAACACTAAATTTAACATTACATTACAGTAAGTAGAAGAAATCGCAGATTCACAGTTGTTTTGTTTTATATTAAAAATTAACAACCAACGTCTGATAAAGTACTGACAGAAAATCTTTAATAACGCGACCTTATTAGCCGGTAATAAGGGCTAACTGTCTGAAGCTTAGTAACACTTTATAGTACTTATATGACACACCGCGGTCCGGTCCCCAAGCAACGCCTATCGAGTCACGAACGCACCCGCTACCAATGTATTCACTTCAACGATCGCAACACCTCGTACAGTATACATTGCTCTATTAAATACCAGAAATGAAAAAAGAGTCAATCAAAAACAGTAACGTACACTAATTTTGGCGAGAAATAAAAGAAAATGGCGGTTTTTTAATATGGCTTGCCACGTCGTATCCTATCCAGAGTGGACGGTTGAGTTTTTTGCAGCAATATTTTGATACGAAAAATACTTAATAAAATGATGATGAAATTGTAATTTCCTATCGTTAACATTTTCTGTTCGGTTTAATTGCGGTAAAGTTTCTTTTCAACGTTTATCGGCGTATTGTACAGGTGGGAAAGAACGCAATGCGTGTAAAATGTTCTTTGTTACATGGACTAAACTATAAACAATCAGTTATTCTCTCTGTGCTATAAATAAACGTCTTAGTGATTTTGGCTGATATATTTAACGATTCTTAATTGTTTGAGTATTCATATATTTACACTAATATAATGGGGTAGTTATTTCTCGATCAATTATTATAGTAAAGAAAAAGAAGAGGAACCATGTAGATCCTTGAGGGAGTTCCTTTAATTAACTTCCAACTTCTTCGCTTTTCCTGTTTTTCTTATTGATACTTCATGAATGTACGGTACGTAAACAAACTTGATTGATCTTTTATAAAAAAGGTAACAAAACAAATATACTTATTCCACTCGTGAAGTGTTTTGAAGATTTTTTTTAAACTAACGTACTCAATAATTTTACAAAATACGCTTTAAAAAAGGTAGGCAAAAAACAAGACAGAAAACAAATCACATTTATGCACAATGGCCAATTTAGGTCCTGCCTTAACGTCAGGGTGTAGAAAGCGTATTTAAAAAAATCTTTGAATGCAGTTCATGTATATTATGTATGTATTTACAAAAAAAGTATATAAGTTTATTTATCCGTTATCTTTTGCACAACTGAACACCGATACAAAGACTATATTTTCCCAAAATTTCATCCTAATAATCCACCGAACGGCTTTTTCCATAAGTACATTTTGTGCGGAGTCAGTTCCGAAGCAAACAAATTTAGAAAAAAAAAAATTAAAACCGACTGCAAAAAGTAAAAATAAAACTTTTGGAGTCGGTGCCAGCCAAGGCATTCTACATTGCACTCCTATTGCCTATATTTTTATTTTTCTTGCCTTGGCTGCCACAACAGAACACAGAAAGTCTAGTGTTCTGTGGCTGACATCGACTCCAAAAGTTTTATTTATTAGTTTTTGAGGTTGGTTTTTTTTATTATGAAAGTTTTTTATTCACAATTTATCATTTCATTTCATTGGGAAAAGACAAAATTGATTATTCTAATGCAATACCTATTAAATGTTCATTTTTTGTGATATAAACGTTTTCTATAATTCTACTGCTTTTTGAAACTCTCTAAAAAAACTCCACTTTTCCCGAAGTTTCCCGACTGTACTAGGTCAAATTATTGAAAAGAAGAGCTTTTTATGTCAAATACAGTCGATGGCGCAGAAACTAACTTACGCTACGAAAAATTATTATTATATTATTCAAACGTGCACCTACGCTTGTTTATAGAGCAGCAGCAGGAATATTATTAATCAAGGGAAAACCCCGAAAAATAAGGGTAAATGTTCATATAACGGGGAAAATTTTCCCCACACGTAAACAGAATATAACATCAGATATGATGAAGGCTGAGTCTCCTCGTCGTTCATAAAATAAAATACATTATATATAAGACAATTTCCCGATTTTGCGAAAAATGTGGTTTAATATATTAAGTTTAAAATCTTTGTTAATGCTGATAAGTTTTTGACATTCTTTTTGACAGTTAAAAGTTATGTTCGATGGGATTTTGTAGAGTTCAGTGCTGCGTCTATATTATCATCTATTTTTATGAACGACTGGGAGAGTTAAGCCTTCATGATACCTGATGTTAAGTATTGATAATGCATGAAAATGCAAGCGAGCCTCTCCCGGAATCCTCAACCACTGAGGAATTGGTTATCTTATATAACTGCCGGAACACAACAATGCTGAAAACATTGTTCTTATGGCGTCAGACTTAGATAAGAGGGTGGTAGCTAGCCAGACGGACTTAGAACAAGTCCTACCACCAACCAAAACAACAACAACATTGTTGTTGAAACAAAAAAGTTTGTTCGTCTGTACAATCAGGGAACTTCCCGGAGCTTTTTTAAAGCTTTTTTTAGGTAGGTTATAAAAATAATTTATTATTGAAATACTTGTAAATGTTCTATTATTTGAGCTATAATCGTTTTCTATTTTTATTTTTGACATTTGCATGCTGATTTGGCGAGACATGAATTGACATTTTATAAATATCTAAGACCTGTATTGTATTTAACCATGTTTCTGGTAAATAAATAAATTGAATTGAAAAAAAAATTTATAACAGTGTCCAAATTTTTAAGTTTGACTCAGAATTGGTAAGTGAACAATTTTCTCCTAGAAACATGGTCGAAAAACGAGAACAATTTTCGGACTTCCCATACTAATTTGATCAAGTGATCGGTCTGATTTGTATGAAGAGTCTAAATATTTTTGTCATATTTCGACCCATGTTTCTAGGAGAAAGTTGTTCACTTACAGATTCGAAGTCGAACAAAAAAATTGGATACTGTTTTTAAAATCAACCTGTATAACTATTACTTCTTTAAATAATGTTCCATATAAAAATCTACTGGTCAAACGGGATGTAACGACAGAAAATAAATTAATGTCGCAAACTACTATACTAACGGGTATATGTACTAAAATTATATTTTTCATTGCGTTAAAATATATAATTCCAATGGGAAAATGCAAAATGTCCTGAATGACGCAGAAAAAAAACAAAAATGTATATCGAAAAAAAATGGCGGTCTCTAGTGATGACGTGTCAAGAGGTACTGTGAGACAGTGCCATAAGAATCTGATCGCACGGTGATTGTGAGTCACTGGTATCAACATTATTAAAATTGTAACATAGCAGATTGTTATGACATAACCTTGAAATTGAGCACAATGAGATTTTAAAGGTGTTCTAGTAACTAGAACTAATAAGCAATAAATAAATAATAAGAAAGTTATTATATTACTTTCGGTAGGTACCTACCTTTAACAGAAAAAAACATAACTGAAACGTGTTTAGATTTATACATGAATAAATAATCTATATTTCCAAGTATCTGGCCAATTTTCGCGAATCAAGGGAACGGCTCGACCAAAAATTTTTATGACGAGAAAAATTTGAGAAAACTGCTATATGAGACGGGAATGGGCACCATGCGAGTGAAACCGCGTGCGGTCACTAATAAACAATAAAACTTTCCTAGTTTAAATACAACATTAAAGACATCAAATCAGCGTATAAAAACCATAATTCATTTAAAAATATTACGGCAAGCGGAGCGGAAGCAGTAGTAATTTTTCATTAATCTTTTCATTTCTAAATATTAGTATTTATAGAAACTAAACCACACCATTGTTTATGAATTTTAGCATAGACAAATATTCTAGATTCTAAGTTAGACTTTTGTAAGAAAATTATGTGAGCGCAATATAACCAAAATGACTTTCCGATAAATTAGCATTTTTAATTTAAAAAAAAAACATACGGGCTTTCAATGTCGAACTGTAACTTGATGTTGTGCGTATAATCGGGGAACTTCCCCCCAGTAAACCAGTAGGTAGTCTTTTGAGGGTTATTTCAAAAGTAATAGATTTATAGAAAACTTTAATATCACAAATAATACCACATTTATAGGTGTTTCATTTGAATAATAAATGACTTCTTTAGCCGATCACTCATCGTAAAACGTTTCCCAATTAAAACTTACGAAGTTCCCCGCAAGTTTTAGGAAGCTTTATTTAAAAAAGTAAAAGATATGTAGAAAACGCTTATATCACAAATAATAGAATATTAACAGGTATTATATTTTAATAATAAATAATTTCTTTATGCTTAGTACTTTTTTTATGAATGACGGTGAGACTCTTAGCCTTAATCATACATGATGTTAAGTATTGATAAGGCTGAAGATGGAAGCGAGCCTCTCCCGGAATCCTCAACCACTGAGGAACCTACCGAGAACTACTAAGAGGTACTTTCCGAGAAAACGTTACCCAAAAATACTCTACTGATCAACCGGGAAGTTCCCCGATTAAAGGTACATACCGTAACAGTAACGCAATGTAAATCATCTAATTTATTATAATACTTCTGGTTTAAATTGATATTGTAAGATTGTAGTTATGAGTTATCAACGCTAAAATAACCATAATCGATAGGCAATCGTATTTACAATCAGATACAAATAATGAGTAACACATTACGTTTCGACGTCGATTATGATCGTTAAGCAACTTTCTCAACGGTCGGTCACGAGATGGGTGACCAAAAGTTATCTCGAGCTTCATGCATCAGCACGGGAGGTTTGGGACCGGGACCGTGGTCTTAAAATCCCCTTTGGAATCAATTCTTATTTTTGAGGCGACTTTCAGGACCACTGATTATTGGTAATAATTATTTTTAGTGGTATTTTGGGACCACTGAAATAAACACAATTGCTATCTTTATTTTTCCATGTCGGGAAAGTCTTGGCGAAGTACCAGGGACCTACCGCCATCTCTTAGCGCATTATTGTTTCAATCTTACCATGCTGTTTCGTACTACGAATCTCATAAAGTAAGCTTGTTTTTAACAGAAGTTTAGTGACGTCTTCGCTCAAACATCGCCTCCAAAGTGTGAAGGGTGTCAAAATGTGACAACTTCATTAAAAACAAAACGCAAACAAAACGTTCTTAGGACATGATGGTTTCTCATAGATGATGGTAGGTCCGCTGGGCAGCATAGCATCAAAAATAATTATTTTTTCCAAAGGGGATTTTGGAACCGCAGTCCCAGTCCCAAACGCTCCCCGACTTCTATGGTCCCGCCCGGCTGCATTTACAGTCGTTAACACCCACCCACTAATCCGCATTGGACCCGCGCGCCGCGTAGTGAGTCATCATGATGGCCATTCTTATTTGTTCATTCTTTGGCTGATGATGATAATGAGAAGTTTTGCAGAAACTTGGAAGACTTTTTGAGGCCGATTTGCTTGGTAAGAGAATCTTTTGTGGAAAATAACACGTCAAAAAAGGAATGTTGGAATTTTCATATTTTTTTAGAATGAAAATAAGTTACTTATTGCATTCGTAAAATATTCAATACCTACTAAACAAATAAACCTTTACTTAACTTATTATTACTTTTTTATATACTTAAGTACTTAACTAATTATCAAGTAGGTACTGTTTTTTTTTATTATAATAGCCAAAATGTAGTTACAGAGATTTTTGTTTATTTTTTTCTTCTTTACTTGTGCAATGAGATCTTAAATTGTGTCCGGCAAAATTTCACGACTCTAGGTCAACGGAAAATACCGACTTATTAGGGTTAAGTTAAGACTCAAGTAACGCCTATATTTTATCAAAATTCTTTGAAATCGTGATATTAATGAGTCGGTTAAAAATTGCTTATGCACTTATTCTTAACCGCATTTCCTTAAAGAATTTTCAAAAATTCAAATGTAAAAAAAAAATATTTTGGAAAAAAATACGCCACATTACAATACATTATTGACATTAGACAATTACCTACGGAAAATTTTTAACCCTTCAACCGTCTTATCCCTAAACGTTCCGTCGAAAAAAACTTCCAAAAGTGTCGCGTCGTCGCTGCGTAAACTTTTTGTTTACACATTTTCCAATAAGTCCCAAACAAAAAGGTTAAATACCTACCTATATGACTTTGTAATCACGTTCCTTCGTCTGTCGTTAGGACGTTGACGCCCTATAATGAAATATACGTAGATATTATACAGACTCAAATACTGCATAAGTAGTCGCGCCAACTCCAATACCGCAGCATTATCTAATAAATTGCTGATCCCTTTTGAAATGTTATAAAAACTATAGGAAAAAAGAGACTTCGCTCGGAAACTTGTTATGTTAATATGACGAAATCTTGACAATTGCTTTTAATTTAATATTATTGTGCGTGTAATTATGTAATTACACAATGATAAAACTTGTTTCCGTGAAGAATAAATATATCTTACGATAATGAATGAGTTTCGTTAATTGGTCAGAGTTAACTTTTCCTAATTATTTCCTGTAAACCCTTTCCAAAACTCAAATGAATAATAATTTTCCGCAACAAAATGGCCGGCAAATTATCACGCAGCAAGTAAATCCAATGATATAGGTAACTGCAAGTACCACGTGCCTCCGCAAACGTTATTTCGAACTAGGTACGTTTCGAAAGCATCCGAGTCCGACCGTCAAACAAAGAGCACGCAACCGCGCGCCGGCTGCGGGCTGACGATCGCGGCTCGCCCGCTGCCGCACTTCGCCGCACGCGCTATCGCAAATAGACAACATACCGGCTGCTAACTTCTCCGCCTGCCCAAGAGCCAGCCAGCAGGGAACCACGCACTCATACACTTCCTCCCAACACCGGGCCTTCTCCGCCCTGTCTCCGTAGTTAGGATCGTTCGTGTCGAACAAACATGCCCTCTTCTGCACTTCCGAAACTATCAAATTACTTTTTATACCATCAGGGTCTTTATTCCGTACCATGGTTAAATATATTTTTTTTAAATATATGTTTTAATTTTTTACGCTGCGTTCGAATTTTTTAATTGCGTGCGGATTTGATGCGGCGTGAGCGATACGCGCGTCCGAATGCCCGCGTGAAACTGGCGGGTCGAGACTCGAGTCGTGCGGCGCATCGGTCCAACATGGCGACGGCGGGGAAACAAATAGGTGTGAGCCGACTGAGCACTGAGGTCGCAGCGATATCGCCTTCCTCACGCTAATAAATAAATAAGATGCATGCAATGTATCCTGCTTGGAAAATGTCACATCAATACACACGAACGCAAAAATAACGCAAAACGCCAAGTTCATATTTCCTGCGATTTTATAGTAGCGATAACGCAGTGGACTACAATATCTTGTTATTAAATTAAATTACTCACGTAGACAAGTTTGTCCGTATCTCGTCTCGGTTACAAAATGTCCGACAGACGTTCGGTTTGATGCGATGGGTGCGTTGAAAAATCTGCTGTCTGTTACGTAATAAAATATTGCTTACGAGTTGTTGCAATTGTTGAATTATTTACACCTACAAATATTGAGGAATCAATCTAAAATTGCATTAAAAAATTACACGCTCAAGTTGGGTTGTTAAGCGACTTTTTGAATCATAATATTATCTTCGCGTCAATCATCTATTGCTATCGGTTACGTCATTAAACGAATTGATAAAAATGTCTAACGACATAAAACAGTTGCATTAGGTTAGGAAAGACAGTTTAAAATCTAATAGAAAACTAAATTATCACAAAAAACAAAAACTTGTCTAATTGCAGAGGCGGAAGAAATAGCTTTTAGACACAAAAAATATCTTAGGAAAACAGCATTGCGAATGCCAACATCGACAATAATAAAAAACGTATGATCCTTAGAAAAACATCTACAAGTAAATCAGTTCATAAACAAAACAGTTATGATTGTCTATCATCCGTCCGTATAAAAGTAATAAAATTAGTACTTATAGGTAAATTGTAATCGTACCGAAAACGACAGTATTCTCAAGACTTCCTGAAAATGGAACCGATTTTTTTTTAATTATAACTTTAACAATACGAGTATAAATATTAAGAATTAACTTTTTTTCATAACAATTTTTATATTCATTGTAAGTACATTTTCTTTAAAAATGCATGCACAATTTAATATCAAAGAAACCTTTAAGTTTCGGTCGGTACCGTTTTAAGTGTTCATAGATGATCCAAGGGTTAGATAACACTAGAGCGCACGCATGGGCTATATGTAGCCCATGGTGAATAAATAGTAAATATTTTATGATTTTGTAATTTTTTGCATTTTTTAATGCTATTATCATACTTCTGGTAAATTTTAAATATAAAAATATTGGAAAAAATTAACTCGGCCACAAGTGAGTTCTCCAACGGGAATCGAACCCGCGCATTGGACCGGATTTCCAAAGGTCGCGGGTTCGATTCCCGTCTGAGAATTCACTTGTGGCCGAGATAATTTTTTCTAATATTTTTCTATTTAAAATTTACCATAAATAGTAAATAGTTACTAGGTATATTATTATTTTGGATACGTATTAAGTAATTTTTAGTTACAATCAGACCTTCTGTATTGCATGCCGTGACAACTTTTAATTAAGATGACACTGTACCTACATTAAGTTGCAACTGTATCTCTGATCATGTGTGTGTATACATCTTGTTCGTTGTCCTTAAATAAACGAAAAAAAAAAACTTTTGAACGAAGCGCGCCTCAGAGCTGCCCTTTCAGGTATCCCTCTAGTAAAAAACATAATAATTATAATAATTGCATACAATCACACCAATTATCTAGCCCACGTTAAGTTTCAAGAAGAACTTCGTGTTATGGATAGTAGATAACGGTTAAACATACTTATATACTTTTTTGTTGTAATTACATACATAATATACATATCAAACACCCAGACCAAGACAAATAGAGAGGTTCATGCACAGAAATATTTATCTTGTCGGGGGATCGAACCCGGGACCTCTGACGCAAAAGGTGGGCTTAGTACCCCTGCGCCAAACAGGTCGTCAATACATTATAGAATATACATGTACAGATCGCCCCACACTTTAGATGTGTGCCATCTTCCTAGGCGCATAAAGGTAAGCGCAGTGCATTTTATAGTTGGGCGGGACTGGTTGGACGAAAACACTATTGCATAAGACCAACTGTCTAGTATACATCATAACACATTTCTAATGCGAACCGCTAAAGAATGGAATGCGCTGCCTGCTCATGTGTTCCCCGATTCCTACAACCTTGGCCTCTTCAAGGCGAGAGTGAATACCTAGGCATTTCCTGGGCAAGCATGCAACACCTTATTAAGCACGATGGTGGTCAAATGCCTGCCCAGTTATTATAAAAAAAATAAAGAGTTGAACGAATCAAAATTTATTGATCTGAATAGGTCCGTAATATGTAATTTTTTTTTTTTTTTTCCAGAAGTTCATCATTAGTATTACTTAATTGAGAATGTATTTTGTGAGACATAAAGTGAATTCGTCACATTATAAAGTATTTACTTTAATTAAATAAGTGTGTTATGCAAAATACCTATATCTTAATAAGCTACAATTATGTACTACTATACGTGTGGGGTATCTATAGATAGGTCTTTAAAAACTACATTGAGGTTTCTAAATTTTTTCTCAAAGTCAACCGTTGAAAGATGTACAGTTCCAAAGTGGTAAAATGTGTGTCCTCTAAATTTTGAAATAAAAGAGTTAAAAATCTAAAAAAAATATATGCTGTAGATCTTAACTTTCAACGTAAGTTGGTTTGAACGAAATATAGTTGGCAATCTATACTTTTATTAATATTATAAAGCTGAAGTGTTTGTTTATTTGAACGCGCTAATCTAAGGAACTACTGGACCGATTTAGAAAATTCTTAGACCATTAGAAAGCTACATTTCTCCGGAGTGATATAGGCTATATTTTATCCCGATATTCTCACGGGAACGGGCACCACGCGGTTAAAACCGCGAGGACCCGCTAGTTTTAGAAATATAGCACATTTCCCAAAGGGAACTGAAACAATTTTTTTTATTATTTTAAAACTATACGTGTCTATAGATAGGTTTTTAGAAACCTTGAGATTCCAAAAACAGTTTTCTCTCAAAGTCAACCATTTGAAAAAAGTGGTAAAATGTGTGTCCCTCCACCTCTATTTTTAAAATAAGAAAGTAAAAATTCAAAAAAATATACATATGCTGTTATCTTCTTCTAATATATAAAATTCTCGTGTCACAGTTTTCGTTCCCATACTCCTCCGAAACGGCTTGACCGATTCTCATGAAATTTTGTGAGCGTATTGAGTAGGTCTGAGAATCGGCTACTATCTATTTTTTATCCCGAAATTCCACGGGAGCGAAGCCCCGGGGCACAGCTAGTATCTTTATAAAAACTTTCAACGAAAATTGGTTTGAACGAAATATATTTAGCAGTTTCAGAGCTATAGCACATTTTCCCAAACCGCAAATACAACAAAGTTATTTTTGCAAACGAAAAATTAAGTTGCATTGTGGGTAACTTAATTTTTCGTCGTTCGTAGTTCGGTAGGCAATCGGTAGTCAAGTGAATACCTAATTTAATGGTTTTGCGAGGAAAAAGTATGTATTAGATATGTGATTTTTTAATAAAATAAAATAATTTTTTTATTGCACACAACACAAAAACAAACACATACAGAGATAATGACAAAAAGAGGAACACACAATAGGCAGCCCTATTGCTACATGGCAATCTATTCCAGTCAACCTTGGGTAAGAGACGGAACCCTTCATGTGCGAGTTCGACTCGCACTTGGCCGATTTTCTAAACCCGATACATTAATTTTATTTATGTTTATATTTAAAAAAAATCTTCAATTCATTTTAATTATTTGAGTAAGACTGAAAAGAGTTGAAATCCTAGGTAGTTTTCAGCGATATATGGGAAGAAAAACAGAAAAAAATTGTATTTACTAGCTTCCGCCCGCGTTTTCACCCCGTGGTTCACGATCGCGAATTTTCAAAGCCTATACCATTTCAGTTACGAGTCAAACTCTAATAGATGAGCCTTTGGCTTTGCAAATTCCTTGACAAAACCTAATCAATTTCAGTCAAAATCTGTACTGTAGTAGTAAAGGCATTGTTAATTAATTTGAAAGCAACATTGCAATTACAAATGCTAGTCTGATTCAGTCAAACAAAGTATTCGACTCAACTATTTGATAATAACTTTTCTTCGATACTTAAAAGAATAGGGCTAATTAGAAATACTTAATATGGAATAAATCAGTTTACTAATCAAAATCAATGAAGTACTTATTTCCAGACACGTTATAAATGCTGGAAATTAAAATTTAAAACAGTACATAATGAAAAAAAAAACTATTATTTGTAAAAAAATATTTTTTCAACATTCTTACCTGCTTGAAAATCATATAGGCACGTTATAAATGGTGTACCAAAAAATACTTTATACACTCACCAGCATTTATTGGCCCACCCCTTATTCTCATAAAAACACTAAATCTTACCTACCCCTACTTTGCGATTCTATATATAAAAATATGAACATATTTCTACAAAGATCTATATGCTTACATTTAGGTTAAGCTTTCGACTGTCCAATTAGCAATTTTAATGAGTGCCGAAACCACTGCATTTGTACATAGATGCAAAACAATGAATGCTTCATAATCACATTTTATGTTTCTTCGCGCACTCATCATTGAAATAAAAATGTTTGACGGAATTAAGTGCACTATATGAGCACCTAAATCCGTAAAAGCTTTTTTTTTTATTTCAATGAATGCTTCATCAGATTCCATACAATGTGATCCATATCACATAAAGTAATTCTTTGCTACCTTTTAGGCCCCGGATTATGAGACACAATGGATTTTCCATTGTTCTCTGGACACCGGTGTCGGGTTCGGGTTTGATGAATTAAATGAAGCCATGGAATCGGGAAGAGATTTTTAAAAGTCTTTAAAGTGCTCATTGGGCAGTTGAACGCTTAACCTATCAACTAGCATACAGATCTTTGCAGAAATATGTTTACATTTTTATGTATAGAGTCGAAAAGTGAGCATGTTTGTGTGAAAATAAAGAGATGGACCAATAAATGTACCGGATAGTGTAAATACTACTAACACCGTGTCAGACGTATTTCCAAAGTAATGTGGTAATTCTGATAGATAGCGCCTCCCCGCGATAATTAAAGTACATAACATTTTACAGAGAGACAACCTTTTATTAGGGTTTCGTAGCCTAAAGGCAAAAAACGAAACCCTTATAAATTCGGCCAAATCGATGTATGTCATAGCCACTTTATTCCAAAACTATGAGGATTACACAGTTAAAACTTGGTAAGTAGATTATTGTAGACCGCTTTACGGTTTTTACACAAAAATAAAAAAATATATGAATAAAGGGGGGGCTCCCCATACATGGAACTGTTACTGAACATATTTTTTTTTCATCAAACCTATACGTGTGTGGTATATAGATAGGTCTTTAAAAATTACATTGAGGTACCTAAAATAGTTTTTTCTCAAAGCCAATTGAAAGCCAAAACCGTTTGAATGATATACACTTTCAAAGTGAAAAAATGTGCGTCCCCCCCTCCTTTCTAACTTTTAAAATAAGAAAGTGAAAAATCTAAAAAAAATATATGCTGTAGACACTATGAAAAACAAAGTTGTTTTTGCAGGCGAAAAATTATAGTGACATTTTGGGTAGGTAGGTATTTAATATAATAATAGAAACTTTATTGCACACGATACAAAAACAAACACATACAGAGAAAACACACAATGGGTGTTATTATTGCTACATAGCAATCTCTTCCAGGCAGGCTTGGGTGAGAGACGAAACCCTTCATGTGCGAGTTCGACTTGCACTTGGCCGATTTTTATTTACACATTTCGATTCGCATTTTCGATTAAGTATTAAAAATTTTTTCTCTTATTTCTGTCATACTTGTAAATGTACCTATAAGACTGATTATTTTTTAATTCTTAATTAAGTGTCCAATGGTTATTTCATAAATAAATAATAAATAAATAAAATCGTTTATTTGCACAAAACATGGTATAAAATGATCACAAAAAACAATAAAAGTACTCATGTTTCGCTAATACAATAGCATGCAAATCATTTACAAATGTCATCATCATCATCATCATTTTAAGAATATTCGTTTAATATATTACTGATGTGATGATACCTTAAGGTTTTTTTTATTATAGTTTTAAATTTTTATTTCCAGCATTTATAACATGTCTGCAAATTAGTACTAAATTGATTTTAATTTATTCCATATTTATAATTAGCGCCTATCCTTTTAAGTACTTACCTAAGAATTTTGAAAAAAAGTTATTCGACATATTATAGAAAACTTATTTTGACTGAATCAGACTACAATGTTGCTTTCAAATTAATCAACAAAGCCTATGACAGTACTGATTATGACTGAAATCGATTAGGTTTTGTCAAGGAATTAGCACGGACAAAGGCTCATCTATTAGAGTTTGACTCGTGACTGAAATGGTAGGCTTTGTAAGTTCCCTTCCCGTTCTTGTGGGAATATCGGGGTAAAAAGAAGGTTTGCTACTCTCCGTCATTTTAACTCTATACCAAAAATGTTGTCGATGGGTTGCTAACACCCATATTCTAAGTCGTTCCTCCAAAACTTACTCGTCCTCGACTTAACGAAACCTCATTGAAAACCTCTTCAAAATACTCTCGAAATCGGTATTCTAAGTCATAACTCCGTAAGGACCTGGAGGGGCCAAAGAGTACGTAGCCACTCCGTGTTAGGCCTAGCGCACACTACCATTTTTACCCACGACGAGGTTGAGTGAAGTGTAAAAAGTTTTGGAAGAACGACTTAGAATATGGTGGTAAGTTAGGACGTGAAGGAAGGACAAACAAACACACTTTCGCATTTATAATATTAGTTAAGATATTCAAAACGTGTTTCATTGTACAAGAAACAAAATTGGGCGATTGAGCTTTACTACAAAACATAATATCACAGAACGCATGCAGAGCAACCTGAGCATCAACCGCAAAACGTGATAAAATAACGGCGACTGTACTTCAATAGAAGGAAGTAAATACTTAGGGAATTATAATTTGTTAACTTACAAAAATAATTTCTAGAAACTGTGTAAGTATAATTATGTCGTATTTTTTAATTATGCGGTTATCACATAAAAAGACCATTAAAATTATTTTCGATGAAGAATGTCTGATAACGTTAAATAAAAAAAAAACGACAAATAACTAAAAAAGTGAAAAGTCTTCCGTTTAAATTCTAATTTCTCAATTTTTTTCGGAAAACTTCCACTTTTCCGAAAAATTCCAAGATTCCTTCCTAATTTTTGCACATTACGAAAACAGTCGGGTCTCCTTTGGAAAAAAAATCAGGAAATTACGATTGGTTGTTTAGTTCGGGCGTCAAGAAAGGACAAAACACTTTCGCATTTATAGTATTAGTAAGTGTTAGGTGGTAGGACTTGTTGTAAGTCCGCCCGGCTAGCTACCATCATCTTATCTAAGTCTGACGCCATAACAACAATGTTTTCAGCATTGTTGTGTTCCGGCAGAGATAAGATAGCCAGTTCCTCAGTTGCTGAGGATTCCGGGAGAGGCTCCATCTTCAGATCAATATTCATAAAAAAAAGGATTAGGATCGCAGCCTTATCTATATCGTGTGGGGCTTAGAACCGGGGAAAATATTGAAAATAGACTTTCTAGAGTAAGTATTAGTATTTATTCTGAAAAGATTCCAGTTAATCAAAACCCATGCATTACTCACAATAAGATTTTAAAGATACGATTCATAATCAGTGTATAATTGCAAAACAATATTATCGCTAGCGTTGCAAACTTATCGTGGTACAGGGGACAATAAAAAAAATTACCGCAAAACATCATGATATCACTATCCATTAGAAAATTTACATTTAACTATTTCAATAGCAACAGCCCCCGCAACTTCCCACAGCTTAAAAACTCTGGTTCAAATTAATTAAAATCTGTAGTTTATTATTAAATATCGCAATGACAGTTATCTGTTAACAATTTTATCCATCATGCATGACATGTCATTTCCATCAATACCAAGTAATACTCTTTGTACCAAGTAGATTCAGCAAATTATTAAGTACTAGTACGTAGTACCTATTAATTCCATGGATTGTACGCTTTTTACATTATGATATTTTTAAAAAGAAGATCATAGTGTAAAAAGAGTGTAAAATTAAAATAATAATTTTGATAAGTAAAGTCAGTATATTGTCATGGAATATTCTTTTGTTTCAGTTTAAATAACTTTTATTTAACTGAATTGGATTTATTTACAAAATTTGTAATTAAATGTGAAAATGGCTTTGAGTGCAAAAAAATTACTCCAGAAAAATACAACACCTACGTGGATTCATGAAGTGCGATAGTATGACAGTATTATTTTTCTATCAGCCGACATCTTAATTGTCAAAAAGACGTTCCAAGTAGCTCCGAAAGATTGAGCGGAACTGTTGTTTGCATTACATAAAAAAAGTAAAGATTTGGTTTTAATTAGTTGGGACAATAATGATTCAATAACTAGCGACCTATAGAGTCTCCGTTTTTAATATTATCCCTGATTCTAGGCTCCACACGGTATATATGATTGTACAAGATGATGAATGCAGAAAGTTTAAGTTTAAATCTAAATAGGTTTTTGTGACACTCTTTTCATGTAAGAAAGATTTTAAGTTGGTATTACCTATTAAAAAGGTACTTAATTTTTTTAATAGAAAAAGAAACTATTAAAGATTTGTACAAAATTAATTTGTCAATGTGAGTGGTTATCTTCGCCAACAAACTGCCATTAGTCCAGTCAAAATAAATAAAATTCACATTAAATCCTACAGTGGGATTTCTATTTCTGAACATTATTATGCGGTTATTGGAAACCCACCTAGAAGTTTCCCCCCTCCCCCTATTAAGCGTACAATATTAATAACAAAAACTATTGAAGTCACCATGATGGTTATATTATCGATTAAAGACGTTTAAAAGTCACATTATAATGGAAAATCACACTTTGTTTATTTATTGTTTAGTTTTGTTTTTTTACTTGATACGTTTTATTACAAATCCTCTGCTCTTACTGGGTCTTAAAAGTCTTAAAAGTCACCTTTTTAGATATCGTGTTAATTGAAGATTTAAGTGTTTTTAAGATAGAAGTATTATAAAACTTAAACGGCCTTTTAAAAATATGCTCCAATCAAATTTTGGGGAAAACTCAAAATACATTATTGCATACTCAAGTATAATCAATAATAAAAAAGTGTAGGAATTAATGTTATTTTCTCCAACAAAATAAATTATCTTTACCAGAGATGTGCAAAATACTTTCTAAAATGTATTTGAATAGAAAATGCAAATACTTTATGATTTTTCTATTTCAAAGACAAAATAGTTTCTCATTTTGTATTTGAAATACTAAATGCAAAATACGTATTTTCAAAATACTTTTTTAAAATAAAATACTTTTATACTTATGAACAATCGGGGAACTTCCCGGTCGATCAATAGAGATTTTTTAGAAGAAAGTTATCTCAAAAGGTAATATACTTATAGAAAACTTTTATATTACAAATAATAGAGCTTTAATAGGTATTTCATTTTATAAATAAATTATTTCTTTAACCTTAATACTTTCCGAAATATCGATTCTCAAAAACCCTCTACTGATCAACCGGGAAGTTCCCGACTGTACAATCTCTTATTGTGATATCATAATCTACCTATAAATATTGTTGAATAAGTAAAAATAAATCAATTTTATAAAGACCAGATTTCTGCCATTTGGGCAGATTTAGCACCTGAATTTTAAGTGTGGCAGATTATGCCGACGATTTCGAAAAGTGGCAGAATTTGGCAGATTTGAAAGAAATCTTTAAATGCTTAAAATTAATTAAGATTTCCTTTAAATTTGCCAAATTTTTGCTAATTTTTGTCACTGTATGATTTAAATTTATGACTATGTATGGCAATTAATCTATAATAAGGTTTATTTTGTTATTAATGTAACTGATCATTAGTTGTAAATTGTAGTAGAACTCCTTCAAATTCCTTATGAAGTAGCTTTTTTTTTTCTTTTTTTTTTTGGTCATTTGAAGTGGAATACGTGGTTTGGCAGATGTACGCACTAAGCGTGTGGTATAGTGTTGTGCACCGGATCTCAAAAAACCGGATAATCACCGGTTAAGGTGTGTACCGGAGCGGATTACTTTTCCGAGTAACAGCGACTTTCAGGTGGTGTTTAGTCAATAGGAGTCTGACATAACACTCGTCACAGCCGGGCCGGCTGTGGGGCATCCAATGCAGGATTCAACTTAACTTTTATCAAGAAAAAGGCTAAAATAACGTACTGTATGTACTTATATTTACTGTGCTCGTACTCTTGTAGGTAGGTGTTTTTTGCTGTATGTATGCCACACGAGTCACAAAGCCCGTCTTGATAAAAAAAACAAAACTCGGCAAATTTAAATTAAGATTTTAGATAAAAAAAAAATGGATTAATAATGTTCGTGCAATTTAATTTTCGGCAATTTATTGTTTAACAAATAATTTGATGGCAATGTTTCATTTTTTTTATATGAACGACGGTGAGACTCTTAGCCTTCATCATACCTGTAGGCTTACTCTTGAATCCAATACCGATCGATCGACATTGGTATTGTGACGTTTCGTACTCTTGAGTCGCGACACTAGCGCCAAATTGAATTCATATTGCGCGGCTATTGAGTGAAATAAATGACATTGAGTTTTGCTCAAATCGGTACTCTGGACGTTATTTTGACAGCTTATCTTGGGATTGTATTGTGTTGAAATTGGTTTACGATCGAGATCGTCACAATAACTAAAGTGTTACTTTTATTGAATTGAATTAGCGTATTTTTCGGAAAAAATATACAAAATACGTTTGATTATGTAGATATTAGTTCATTAATATAATCAATCATTATTATTTATTATGTTGAGTACATTTCTCAATAAAAATAAAAAAACAAGCTTACTTATTTATTTTTAATTAATTTTAGTTTATTTGATGAAAGGTAATATAAATCAATCAATATTATTTATAAAGTGTACGTACTTAAATAAGTACCTATTTCAACATTATTAACTAGCTTCCGCCCGCGGTTTCACACGCTTGTTTCACGTTCACTTGATAAAAAGTAGCCTATATTTGGTTGCTTATTTAGGACGTAAAGGAAGGACAAACAAACATACTTTCGCATTTAATTTATAATATACAAATAAAATACAATAGGAAGTTAGGATATTTAAATATTTAGGTATTGAGCTTATACTTACTTACTTTTCACATATTTTTCTTAATATTGAAGTTAATAATTTATATACTTATTTAATATATTTAAGATGGGTATAAGTATTTCAAATAATACAAAGGCTATTAAATCCTTTTATTGAATACCATGCTTTGAAAAAAATACTGTGATCTATTTCTTGTAGGAATCAATTACTTAATATATATATTTTTTACTTATTTATTGTTCAGAAACAAACGGTTATACATGATACAAATTTGCTGCATTTTATATTAGACCTATAGTTTCCTTTATGAATTACAAAGTATGAATGAAACCTCAGACCAAATAAAACGGAATGAAACTTTTTCAGTCATATTTAAATAGGTAGGTAATATTTTTTTGTACAAACTACAATAAACCTACCAACAACAATACTTTAAGTTCAAATAACATATTTCAGTATTTTATAACAACAGATTTTTCAGTCTTGTACTTTGGTAAATAGGTAATATTTATTCTTACTAAACTACAGCGCATAATTACTTATACCAGTCACATAAAAACTATTTCATTCTTATTATTAAACAATGATTTTCATTCCCAATTCAACACAAATGCTCTATAATATTGCAGTATGTTACATACATCTTTTCTTATCAAACTACAAAGCATAATAATTATAGGAACATACTATGAAACTATTTCTTTCTTTTATTCAAACAATAATTTTCATACCAAACTTTAACAAATGTTATACCAACAAGTGTTGAGTACCAACCGGTTAGAGCATTGGACCGGATTTCCAAAGGTTCCAAAGGAATCGAACCCGCAAGGGTTCGATTCCCGTCTGAGAATTCACTTGTGGCCGAGTTAATTTTTTTCCAATATTTTTCTATTTAAAAAATTACCATAAGTATAAAAATAGCATTGAAAAATGCAAAAATTACAAAATCATAAAATGTTATACCAACTATTTCAGTCTTTTTAATAATAGTACTATTCAGAAAAAATCATCTTTCTTGACAGCGAACCGATGTGGCCAGCAATGAAGTTTTGCAGTAGAACCTAAAATTAAAAAATATTTGTTACACATCACACACAACACACATTACAATTAACAAAAGTAAACTTTGTAAGTAAACAAAGTTTGTGTATTACTAAAACTATAAAGTCAATTGCTTTTCTTATCATTCTGAGTCATCAAAGCGACTAGTGTAAGAACATAAGTTTAACATAATAAATAAAAAAGAATAAAATATATTAAGTAGATAGTATTTGTGGATAAAATATATTGAGATTTATACAATTAATATGTAATCAATTTAATTAATGATTTGTAAACTTAACTAAATCACCTACTTCAAAAGGCTGATGATGAGAATTATTACTTTATTTATAGGTATTGCATTAAAAACATACTTACTTGAGGCGGTGCCATCAATAGCAGTAGGTGACAGAATTTCTGCGAATCTCCTTTTCTATGCTACCGCTATCTTCACCACATTTTGTTCAAGCAGCTGCGGAATGCTGTAAATAACATTCATACTTGAACATTTATACTTTTATATTGAAAACAATGATCTTTATTTAGATTGCAATGAATAATCTGTACCATTTGTGGAAAAGATTACCAGCTAAATGAAGATGTCATCGTAAATAAAATATGTAATTATGCTAAGTTCATTCAAAGTTAAAAGTTCCTTCTAAGTTCCTCTTTTGGGCTAACTCATAGATGTGATTGTATGATTGCATGTGCCTTGTGAAGTCCTCTTATTACCTCAGGCTAAGCCAGGGTTTCGCTTGAAGAACTCCACAAAGGCTTCAACTTGCGAAGATGATCAACATTTGTTGTAAGATTTCATTAAAGAATACATGAAATACTAACCTTAATTCACCTTGATCTCTCCGATCACAAGCAACACAAACGTAAACACCTCATATTTAGCTTTATATCAAAGTTTTGAATAGTTTTTTTGGAAAGTTGTAAGTAAAAGTAAAATAGAAAAAAAAACAATAAGTAACAGTGGTAAACAGTCACACTTTTTTATACACACACACACGCGAAGGCATCTTCCAATACGTCCTAAAATATTTAAAATTTGTTTAATTAATGCTTATTCTATTGTAAATTCTATATAAAACTATGTGTTTTAAAAATATAGAATGAGTTTGGACTTCATTTGTTTTAAATAGCTATAATTTTAGCCAGAAAACGTAGTTTTTCATTGTGCATTCTATTTATCGATACGTCCTAAACATAAAGGGTCCCCACTATCGAAAAGTTTGCTGGCGGCGAACTTCACACTGGATTAGCCAATACAAGGACAATTTCAATTTCAATCCGATCGCGATTTCAAGCGCGTCAAGAGTACGCACTAATTATTGTATTACTATTGGATTGGTTTGAAATCAACATTGAGATTAGATTCAAGAGTAAGCCTACTGATCTTAAGTATTGATAAGGCTGAAGATGGAAGCGAGCCTCTCCCGGAATCCTCAGTCACTGAGGAACTGGCTATCTTATCTCAAACTGCCGGAACACAATAATGCTGAAAACATTGTTGTTATGGCGTCAGGCTTAGATAAGATGGTGGTAGCTAGCCAGGCGGACTTATAACAAGTCCTACCACCAACCAAACCGAATACAATATGTACCCCGCTGGGAATCGAACCCGGGACACCTGGGTCTGATACCGGTGGTTGTACCACTAGACCACAGAGGCGGTTAAAAAATTTACCAAGTATTATGTAGTCAAATATGATTAGGTATAACATGTTCTTCCCAAAATATGGCATAATATATAATATGGTTGACTTTATTTTATTAAGTGGGTAGATATAACTTTTTACGGTGTATCAATAATTAGCACTGGCAAAAAGAATCACTAATAACTATATACAAATAAATTACGGCGCTTCGCCGCCCGCTGCCGCGGCACGCTCGCTTCGCTCGCTCGGCTCGCGCTCTTTTGGGGGGTCACAGTTCTAACCTAACCTAACCCACTTTTCTGGCAATTCTAATCTAGCATATAACATATAGAATATTTTTTTTTACAAAATAAAGTATTTGCTTAATGTATATTTGAGTTAATAAAACTTGAGCAAGTAAAAAGTTGCCAAATTAATAATTGATCAAGTAATTAAAATGCGAAATATAAATTTGCTAAAGATTCATTTGGGAAATGAAACTTTGCTATAAGTTTTATGGGAAGTGAAATTTGACGAAAATTTTTTTGCGAAACGGCAGGATACCAAAAAAATTACTTACTTTACGGGTAAACATGAGCTATGCCACCTCAAGAAACAATGAACGACATTTTAAGTTAAGGGAATTTCGAAACTTGCCTGTGAAATTTCCCGAAAGTGGAAAACTTCCAATGGAAATCTTACAATTTAGTATAAATTTCCTTTTTTATGTAGAGAAGTGATTTTTTCCAATAATTTTCCAAGTGGTTTAATAATTTTAGTAAAGAAATTTACCCTATTTTATTTAATAATTAATTTGTCGTAATATTTTCCAATTTTTCGTTGGAAAATATTACGACACATTAATTATTATCATAAATATTTCTGCGAGAGAATGAGAATGAAACCTTTTGTTGGAAAATCAACCAGAAAAGTTGGAAAGTATAAGGGCAAATTGATTTTATCGCAAATATGTTTGCGTGAAAATCTGAATTGAATAGCTTTTGTTGGAAAATAAACCAGAAAAGTTGGAAAATATCATGGAAAATTTTATGTATTACAAGTACCTTCTGCGAAAGAATCTGAATTAAATATCTTTGGTTAGTTAATTCACCAGAGAAGCTTATATTAGATATTAGAGAAAAATTCTACGAGAGAATCTGAATTAAGAAACTATTATAGCAAATTGCTCATATTGCAAATATCTATGCGAGAAAATGTAAATTAATATCTTTCGTTGGAAAATCCACCAGAAAAGTTGGGAAAATGTAATTGAAAACGGATTATATCACAACTATTTCCGACAGAGAATTGGAAATATTATTACAAATTAATTATATCGGAAATTATGAGAGAAAAAAATAAATATATAAAACAAATATTTCTGCGAAAGAATCTGCATTAAATACATTGAAGTATTATTTGTTAGAAAATCCATTTAACATTTTGAACAATATTAAAGCATAATATTGATTAAGTATATGGCAAATATTTCTACGAGAGATGAACCAATCATGTAGCGTAAATCTTTTTCGTCACTTAAAATAAAGATTAACGCGAAATTACCCCTTTTCTGACCGGTGAAACCGGAAAATACCAGATGTCTAGTCGGAAAAATTATTGGAGATTTTACAAATTTACATATAGGTGGCCAGTAATTTTCACAAAGGAGGTGGAGGAGTGTGAAATGAGCTGTCAATTCAAAATAGTTCCATGAAAGAAGAGGTTGTATTTATTCTGTGGCTATCAACTTTCGGAACAACCTAGGTATTTTACGTTTGAAAATTCTATTCTGGACCATCTTAGTTCAGGGTATAAATTCTACTACGTGCCACAGTCTGCGCTTCCACTACAGCCGCTTCATCGGGTCGCCGCACTTCGCCAGTCTAGAAGAAAATGTCCCGTAAATAGAATATTTTTGGTGGAAATGCTTACTTTTCTGACCGAAGATGCGAAAAATATACCGGGTAAGAATAGAAAAAAAATCCAAATGTCAGAAGTCTAGTCAGGAAAATACTTGAAAGAATCCTTTTCTCTAGTAATAAAGGATCGTATGACCGTACATCACAATACAATATTTATATTGGAAAATGTACGAGAAAAGTTAGATTGGTAAATTCATTATTAATTTGACGCAGGGGTACTAAGCCCGCCTTCTACGCCAGAGGTCCCAGGATCGATCCCCGGACAAGATAAATATGTGTGCATTAACATGTCTATTTGTCTCGGTCTGGGTGTTTAATATGTATTTTAGGTTGCAGTTCAAATTTTCTCAAAAAATTTAGGATGGTTTCCTAAGAACGTTTTGAGCTCTGTTGAGCCCAGTCCTCAGCTCTTTTCATCCAGTTCCTGCCTGCCATCTTTCGCAGGTTCTCGTTGTTTATATGTATTTATATGGACCTGAGCATTATGGACCTGAGTCATTGCTGTTATATGCTATAGATTTCTACGGAAATGTAATTATGTATTTTTTATCCGTTATATGCCATAGCCATAACAAAAGCTTCACAGTACTAACTTTGGAAGTAGGCTAATTTGACGTGACTGTAATAAATATATTTATTTCAGCTTCATAAGAAAATCACCTTTTGAGCAGCGGCCAGCTCACGTGACGTACCCGTGACGTCACCGCTCGCCCCCATATCTCGATCGTTAACGAGCGATAAACGGTGAGCGATAAGAAGCGGCCGTGCCGTGATTCCTGACATATTTTGTAGACGCTATTTGACATTTTATTAACTGCATCAATTAAACGTACCTAATTTAAATTACGAGAATGAGGAGCCCGTGGCGCAGTGGTTCGCGCGCTCGGCCTGCGATTGTTGAGGTTAAGCATCTTTCGCAATGGTCGGTCACGGGATGGGTGACTGACCCAAAATTCCCAAAATTTACTTTCTCGAGCTCCTCCGTGCTTCGGAAGGCACGTAAAGCCGTTGGTCCCGGCTGCATTGCATTTGCAGTCGCTCAAACCCACCAATCCGCATTGGGCCCGCGTGGTGGGTCATGGTCCGTTCTCCTTATCCATCCATAAGGAAGGCCAGTGCCCAAGCAGTAGGGATATTAAAAATGGCTGATGACGACAATTGAAAATACGTTCGAAAGAACGACTGATGACGACAATTGTAATTGGTCTCAATTAGTTCAAATAAACAAATATTGGTCTTCAAATAAACTAATTAAATTTTTTTTAAGTGAAAATATCTGGAAAAGTAGTCAACTTTAAAAAATTATAACTCACTAATTGCGTGCTTGTAACTGTCATATGTATAAGTAGGATAGCAGGTATTTTTTTATATGAAGTAAGTAAATCAATAATTTAATTCCAAACTGTGTTGATTGCTTGTAGTTGCATCTCCGCAATAGATTTTGTTATTTAACATTTTTTTATTTGTTGTCAACGAAAAGAAGTTCGCGTATAAAATTTTATTTTAGTGGCAACTGTAAGTGGGAAATGGTAATCAACAGTTCAATCAGAGAATTTTACATCAGGTATGATGAAGGCAAAGAGTCTCCCCGTACACCATAAAAAAATATATGTATTTTTTGTACCTAGAATTGAAAAACGCTTAGCCTTCATCATACCCTAGCACGAACACAGCTAATGATATAGCTATCACGCGATATGATATAGCGCACGATGCTGTTTTGCTTACTCCGCTCAGATGAGAGCGGCGGGGCTATCTTTGCAACAGCAACGCGACAGCACAATTTGCGCAATATTGGTTTACGTCACGTATCAACAGTGCGGCCTCTACCGAACAAATGATGAACTACAATATGCATTCATTTAGTTCCTGTTATTGCTACCAAATTGTTTTTGGCGCTAGCGTCATATCAAGTACTTATAACTTTTTAATTTTGCATTTTACAATGCTATTTTTATGTGATAAATATTAGACAAGAAAATATACTATAAAAAAGGAACTAGTCTCATGTCGCCCTGACGGGATCAGTGCATTGGGCCGGATTCCCACAGGTAGGTACATTAGGTAGTTGTAAAAAAATATATTAAATGGTTCAGCTGGTTTCTGCCGATGTGACATACAATAAAATTTAAATTCAAATACAATGTCAAAGTTTTAAAAAACCCATTATTTATAGTTTAAACATTACTCATTAAAAATAGCAGCAATCACATACGCAATACCATTTTTATTTTGACGTTCCGCAGCGATCGCGCGATAATTGCAAATTTTTTGGTAATAGCCCCACCGGACAGTAGCTTGTTATCGAGCTACAAGTGCCGATAAAAGACGCTCATGACAGGGGAACTGATGTTAAATAGTGAAAAGGCTGAAGATGGATTCGCTCTTCACCTCCTTCACTTTCAATCCTCAACCACTGAGGACACATCAATGCTGAAAACATTGTTGTTATGTCTTCAGACTTACATAAGATGGTGGTGGCTAGCCAGGCGGACTTACAACAAGTCCTACCACCAACCAAACCGAAAACAATATGTACCCTCCTGGGTATCGAACCCGTTACCACTAGTGGTTCTGTGAGAACAGTAGACCTCGCTTGCAAAGCTAGGCTTACTATATTTGAATGCCAATATTAATACCTAAATAAAGTAATTTGTGCAACAAAAACTTTTATAAAAAAATAAAGCAGACTTAAAAAAAGTAAAAAATAAAACATTTGGAGTTGGTGCCAGCCAAGGCAAGAAAAATAAAACTATAGTTAATAGAAGTGCAACGTAAAATGCCTTGGCTGGCACCGACTCCGAAAGTTTTATTTTTTACTTTTAACATACACTCAAAGGCATTTTCGAGTGTATGTTTTTATAATTTATCCTTATATGTTTCTGGCTTTCTGTATAATCTTTGTGTGGTGTTTTAATAAATGTGTTTCTTTCTTTCTTCTTTCTTCTTTCTTCTTTCTTCTTTCTATCTGTGTGCCAAAGAATGAATGACCAAAATGACCAAAAATATATGAAGTCTGGGCCACGTCTGTGTACAGTATACCAAAAGAAAGTTAAAGATACGATAAACAGTTTCTAATTATTTAATTTCTTTAAAGTCGCTCTGTTTCCGGTAGGAAACATAAATATAATGCAAGAAAACATCGAAAATACAGCATGGCGGAAGATGTCATTTTGTCACTGTCACTGTCAGTCAATAGAATTACAGTTGAACACAGGGGCCTTATCGCGCAAGTGGCGTTGGCATCGAAATCGGCTTCTTTTGACTGTTTGGTTTATATATTAATTCCAATTAACAGTCTTCAGTCATTTAGACAAGTGAATAGCGAGCGGTAATTCCCCTACTCAGTTCTAAGCGACTACCTAAACGTATTCATTATTCGTAGGAATCTCCGAAAATGCATTTGGTTTTCTTCATAGACAATGTGTGAGTTGCGATATGTGTAAAAAAGTAAATAATTAATGCTGACGTAATCACTATCTAGATCCCCCCACCCCCCATGTCATCAAAAATAAGCAAATGAAAGACCCCTCTGTAGTGCTTACGTAATACTTGAACGGCCCCCTATCTCTGGGGGTGGTGTACATAGCCGTGGCCCAAAATAGGACATGTCCTTTCATCTAAATCGGTTCAGTATTTTTTGCGTGAAAGAGTAACAAACAAACAAACAGACATACTTTCACATTTATAATATTAACAAGATAATAACAAATGTAATAAAATTAATATTCTTATATCAATCTCACCTGTCCCGATCTTTCACGGTAGTCTTATGTACAGAACTGACGTGAACGTTCATGGCGGACCGGCGCAGGAACCTTTTATGGCATACGGAGCACTCGTGCGGTCGCGTGCCGGCGTGCGAGCGGAGGTGGAGTCGCATACTGGTAACAACAACAAACGTATTATTTATTACTACGTACAAGAACGTATTTATTAGCTAGAGCTCCAAAAGCAAGCTACCTTTGTCTATTGCCACTAGAAATAATTATAAATAATAAATAAATACTTGCATACAATCACACCAATTATCTAGCCCACGTTAAGTTTCATGAAGAACTTGTGTTGTGTACTTGATATAACGGATAAACATACTTATATACTTTTTTTTGTAAATACATATTAAACACCCAGACCAGCCTTATTTTTTATCCAGATATTTTTTATCGCGTAAAAAATATGGATATGGATATGGGCTTCATTTGACAGTTGAAGCTCATAAAATTACCTTATGTGGTCATTTAACTGTCAAATGAAGCCCATGCCCATATCCATATTTTTTACGCGATAGCCCCCCAGGTCAAATAGACATGTTCATGCACACAAATATTTGTCTTGTCCGGGGATCGAACCCGGGACCTCTGGCGCAGAAGGCGGGGTTAGTACCCCCGCGCCAGACAGGTCGTATAAGTATATTTATTTATTTAATACTTTATGCTCATAGTATAGTATTTATTTACCCTAATTCCCTATTTACGTATTTGTGCTTTTATACATATGATAACATATGTTATAATCGCTATGTTAATTATTGTTCCTTTAATTTACTATATGATTTCTTTTTTTATTTAAAGATATAAACTGCACTTCTTTTAACATACAGTGGTGATCACATAATTAACGACTCTAGTCGATTTTCACACAATCGAGGTAACTTTGGGGCCTTGGTTCTCTGCCAAGGATAGACCGAGCTGTTATCTGATATGGCTATCCAAGGAGTGAATGGAGGAGATCCAGATTGCTATACACACCCAATTGATCTGCCCCCTAGTAACTTGTTGATCAACATTTGATTGAAAGTGCAGTCACATTGCTGCTTTTGTAAAAAAAACAATGTGACAACTATCTTACTAAAGCAGCAATGTAACTGATCTTTCAATCAAAATCTGTTAGCAACAGAGTTAGATAATCAACTATCTGATCAACATTCTAAGAGATGTATGGATATGTTTGAAAAAAAAAACGCGTGAATAGCATAAAAAATTATGTAATTTCTGAAACCGAAAACTTTGATCCGTACATTAGGTATGTACAGCAATCTGGATCTCCTCCATTCACTCCCTAGATGACCATTATCAGATCACAGCTCGGTCCAACCTTGACAGAGAACCAAGCCTCCAAATTTACCTCGATTGTATGAAAATCAGCTAGTGTTGGTGATTATGTGACCGCCACTGTATAAGTACACTGTCTTGCTATGATTTCTGGTAGGAAATCAGTGGTTCACCGTTCCTGTGAAGGGTGAAATTTTTACACCGAGCCTAGACCCTTTGCTGCAGCACACGGGCACATTGTCATTACTAAATTAAATAGTTGTTGTTAAGGTAGCAAGTTAGTTTAATGTGTTTTATTTGTTTTACTTTTATTATCTGTCTCCATAAGTACCCCAGATATTTTTTAATAACTTGTTTTGAGTCTGTGTGTTTAGCAGCAATAAACAGTTAATCTATCTATCTACTAGTGTCTGCCCGCGGTTTCACCCGCGTTGTACCCGTTCCTGTGGGAATACCGGGCCAAAGTATCCTATCAGTCTGTTAAATCAGGCTATACAATATCTATTTGACAAATTTCATCCAAATGTGTTGTGCCGTTCAAACATTTCAAACTTTCACATCCTACTAATATTATAAATGTGTTATATATTATGTTACTCTTTCGCGTAAAAACTACAGAACCGATTTGGATGAAATTTGGCATACAGGTAGAAGATAGCCTAAATTAAAACATAGGCTACTTTTTATCCCGATATTCCCACGGGAACTGGAAGCACGCTGGTAAGACCGCGGCGGAAGCTAGTTTCTAATAACTAGCCTTCGGTCGCCTGCGACTTATACCGTGGAAGTGAAATTAGGTAATTGCGCGGACTTAGACTATTGCGCGGTGACGCCATCTATCGAATAAAAGGTATCTAATGTCCATCTCCAAGGATAAAGTTATCTTTATACAAAATTTCATTAAAATCACTTTAGCGGTTTATGTAAGAAGTTATTAGACATTGCTTTACTTTCAAAAATTTTTTTTTTTCATCAGTGGGAATCGAACCCATGGAAACATGATTGACAAGTCAATACTTGAACACCAAAATGTGAGTTTTTCACCAACTGGACACGAAAGACTGGACACGTGTATTGCTATTAATAAACTTAATAAATAACATACTTAGTCCTCAGACTCAGCATCTTGTAACATACAGGGCACTGAACCTTCTCCTTGCTATGAACCAGGTAGTGCCTGTTCAGCAAATACTGTGCTTTGAAACTGGCTCCACACTGCTCACACACAAAGAGTTTACCGGAACAGTGGATTTTACGTATATGGGCTTTCAAGAGGGTCGTAGTCAGAAAAGACTTTTTGCATTGTTGCTGTAACAAAAAAACAGTTTATTAGTAGAAATATTTCAGGCCAAAACAGTTTTTAAAGTATCTTGTTAATTTCTCAGACCCCGAGCTATGGGATACAATAGATATTTCATTGTTCTCTGGACACCAGTGTGCTCCTAGCAAATGACAAAATAGTAGTCACAAATACAGTTATAAGGAAAGAAACGCATTGACAGGTGCAGCCCGCTCGAGCCACAGGGTATTTGAGTGATAACCATAAAGAGTTTTGGGCTACCTACTACCAGAATGGTAGTAATGAATCCTGAATAAGGTAGGTTCTATGATAAATTTTCTTATTCTTCAGTAACCTTACTAGTACTAGTTTGGCAAACGACAATCAGTTTCGAGAACTATCACTTAGTCTGTTTCATATCCATAGACTGTTTTACCGACATGAGTAGAGCATCCGATAGTTATCGAAACGTTGACAGTAAATGTCAACTCGTACTAAGGGCACTGATTTCTAAGCTCTATTAAAACTAACTTATGGGCCAGTCTGCGGTGACGGGTGTGACATTTCAACTCACAATTTCGGCTCTAAATCTCTAAATATTAATGGCAACCATCATGATGTTTCTGTAGCTCTTATGACATCTATTAATTTTGTAAGTTTGTAAAATAGGTTTTATGCTAAAATCAGGGATGGCGAACCAATGGCATGCTTGCCATTGATGGCACGTGAAGTAACACAAAATTTTGGGTACGTCGTCGTCACCGATCACAAAAATCATTATGCACCAATAAAAAAAAGTGTGAAGTACCTAATATATGACGGGCGAACGCGAATGATGTAGTAAATAAAGTTTTGAGATGATAGTATTTATTATTATTATTATTTTCCCAATAATCACAAAGTCAACATTATTTGATGTCACGTCTATGACCTCATTAATTATTCCTTTAGAAAAATAGCACGTAGATACATAAAGGTTCGCCATCCCTGGCTACAAGAGTTATGACCACTTAAAAGCCGCGGGCGGATGTGACGCCAACTATTGCGAATCGTACTAGCCTTCTACGAAATATCGTAGTTTTAGCAAAAATAATAAGCTAGCATGAAATGAATCACATTTATTGCGTTCAGTATTATTTCATTAATGTATAATGAAGTGTTTAGTGATATCTAATGCCTTTAATTTCTTATCAGCCAAAATACACTGTGACGGGTGTGACTGGACATCGTGATGAGTGTGACGAGTTGAGGATACGTAAAAGGCAGAATAGTGTGTTTAATCAACTTCGATTAATGTTTTAATATTATAATAACAAATATTGGAATGTCTATCAACTTATTAAAAAATAACATCTATTTTTCACTGATTTTGTAGTAAATATAGTACTAGCGCTTTTTTATTTGATCTAATTTATCGTCCAAAACACAGCGTTTATATTTATTTTAGGCAATTGGGTGCCATTATTAGTTGGGAGAATTTAATTTAATTTCTCCTTCTCCATAATCTTAATTTTTCTAACTCCTCCTCGTCCATGCATTTACATCCATAATGCCAAGTAAAATCAGAGGTTGTGGTCTTATAACAATAGTTGTAAGCTCTTATAACCCTTTGCGTTAAACATGTAGGTAGTGATAAAAAAACCTTTTTGTCTTAAAATACGAATTCGTAATTTGGTACCGGGTATGACTTGTGACGGATGTGACCAACATAAATCAACGTGTAAACACGCAACAAGACTTCATTTAAGCACAAAAATGCTTCTAATAGATAGTGGCAAACTATAGTCTTACTTTTAGAAAGAAATATATATAAATATAAAGCACGTACAATATTAACTATTCTATGAAAAACGTGACGAGCGTGACATCCATACATATGGTTACATAATAAAATTACTGAACCGATTTGGATGAAATTTGGTACACAGATAATAAATAAGTTGGTTATGACATAGGATACTTTTTATCCAAATCTACCCACGGGAACAGGAACCACGCGGGTGAAACCGCGAGCGGCCGCTAGTGATATATAAAACAGCGTGCTTTTCGATAGATAGATATTAAAAAAGCAATTTTGTCAATTAATTATCGTATACAGATCGTCGTCGTCGTCGTCTCAGCCACATAACACCCACTGCTGGGTTTATGCCTCCCCCAAAAGGGGGGAGTTGCCATAATCAACACGCTTGGCAGGCGGGTTGGCGATCGCAGTATGGCCAAGTTTTTAGGAGACGCTGCTTCCCGTTTCCTGAAGGCCGAGTCCTTTAGTCGCCTTTTACGACACCCACGGGATGAGAGGGGGTAGTGCTATTCTAAGCCGACACTACACAGCTAATAGTAAGCTATATAAGCACAGCTATACATTAAAGTAGGAATGTTTTTATGTGTTTTTTTTTTTTAATGGTGTTATTTATTTTTGTAAACAAATTAAGTTTTATTGTTTAATTTTATTAATATTATTTCAAATTTTAATCTTCACGCTGCATAATATAACCTAATAGTATGTACATAATTAAGGGTTTCAACCTAGTCCTTCTAACTGTTTTAACTATCTAATGTTTATTTACCTTTTGGCTGTAACCTGTTTTGTACATTAAATAAATAAATAAATGGTAGTACAGGTACTTCATATCATTAACTGTATTTATTTTTTAGTTTGGCGTAACACATCGTAAAATATTGTTTTAATCTTCGGTTATCGATTATCGCGGTCTGACCCTTACATTTTCCTAACTCACCTGAGGGCAAATGATTTCAGATCCATCTATACTTATATTGTATTCCTTCCCTTTTCCTCTTCTTTTTACTATAGTAACATTTTCAATTTTAGTTGTATTAACAATTTCAAATTTGTTTGAATCTGAAACAATAATGAATTATTAGTACAGTCACGTGCAATGACAAAGAAACACTAACGGCGGGTTGCTCAAAAATTTATAAAAAACTAGGGCGGTTACAACCCGATACTCGGGTTCGTCGATCGAGAAAAAATCCAAATTATGCGAAAATCTTTAATTGCAGTTTGTGATCATCACGTTTAACATTTTGTATATTTTATAGTTTTCGGAACAAATAGACTCGAGTACCTTTAATTTGATACCTTACTCGGCCGCGTACTACGCGCCAAAGTCCCTATCGAGTCGTCACAAATTTTGCGAACCTGAATTAAGTATATAGATTCCGAATTCATGTAAAGTAACATATAAGTAAATAATTGGTTGTAGTGTCTATAATATTTGGTTGTACTAAACTTGTGCTATACTTTTACTTATAATTATACGGTTTCCTTTATACAGAGCTCGAACCCTCCTTATAACGTAAAAGTGTAATTTTGACAGTTCATTCATTTGCAATTCGCGTTTGAGCTTAGAAAGTGTAGGTGGTTTAAAATACAGATTATTTAACATCAAATTGAATTTGAGAGCCAGATGTATCTTCAGATGAAATGATTTCCAATAATTTTGCAAAAATCCTTATACAACACAACACAACATAATCATACAATACAAACAATCAATGTGAAATCAAATGGCAAGACAATTATTTGTCACCATCACCAATGAATATGAAACTCATGGCAGTAATAAGTACTTTGTACAACTAGTACTTATTACTTCCATGATAGAACTAAAATCATATGCATGCGTTGCTCTATAAGGAAATAGTTGTCTACTTTCTTTTTAATGGTCATTTCATTACATAAACATTGCAAAGTTAATCAGTTTGATTTGTTAAGTGCGTACTTAATATTTCCATGGTACTGACACAACATAATTGAAAAAAGAAATTACCATAGTGCAAAACGGGTTGGGGTGTGGCGTTAGGGCACTATGGGAAAAAGAACTTATGACATCTATTAATTTTGTAAGTTTGTAAAATAGGTTTTATGCTAAAATCAGGGATGGCGAACCAATGGCATGCTTGCCATTGATGGCACGTGAAGTAACACAAAATTTTGGGTACGTCGTCGTCACCGATCACAAAAATCATTATGCACCAATAAAAAAAAGTGTGAAGTACCTAATATATGACGGGCGAACGCGAATGATGTAGTAAATAAAGTTTTGAGATGATAGTATTTATTATTATTATTATTTTCCCAATAATCACAAAGTCAACATTATTTGATGTCACGTCTATGACCTCATTAATTATTCCTTTAGAAAAATAGCACGTAGATACATAAAGGTTCGCCATCCCTGGCTACAAGAGTTATGACCACTTAAAAGCCGCGGGCGGATGTGACGCCAACTATTGCGAATCGTACTAGCCTTCTACGAAATATCGTAGTTTTAGCAAAAATAATAAGCTAGCATGAAATGAATCACATTTATTGCGTTCAGTATTATTTCATTAATGTATAATGAAGTGTTTAGTGATATCTAATGCCTTTAATTTCTTATCAGCCAAAATACACTGTGACGGGTGTGACTGGACATCGTGATGAGTGTGACGAGTTGAGGATACGTAAAAGGCAGAATAGTGTGTTTAATCAACTTCGATTAATGTTTTAATATTATAATAACAAATATTGGAATGTCTATCAACTTATTAAAAAATAACATCTATTTTTCACTGATTTTGTAGTAAATATAGTACTAGCGCTTTTTTATTTGATCTAATTTATCGTCCAAAACACAGCGTTTATATTTATTTTAGGCAATTGGGTGCCATTATTAGTTGGGAGAATTTAATTTAATTTCTCCTTCTCCATAATCTTAATTTTTCTAACTCCTCCTCGTCCATGCATTTACATCCATAATGCCAAGTAAAATCAGAGGTTGTGGTCTTATAACAATAGTTGTAAGCTCTTATAACCCTTTGCGTTAAACATGTAGGTAGTGATAAAAAAACCTTTTTGTCTTAAAATACGAATTCGTAATTTGGTACCGGGTATGACTTGTGACGGATGTGACCAACATAAATCAACGTGTAAACACGCAACAAGACTTCATTTAAGCACAAAAATGCTTCTAATAGATAGTGGCAAACTATAGTCTTACTTTTAGAAAGAAATATATATAAATATAAAGCACGTACAATATTAACTATTCTATGAAAAACGTGACGAGCGTGACATCCATACATATGGTTACATAATAAAATTACTGAACCGATTTGGATGAAATTTGGTACACAGATAATAAATAAGTTGGTTATGACATAGGATACTTTTTATCCAAATCTACCCACGGGAACAGGAACCACGCGGGTGAAACCGCGAGCGGCCGCTAGTGATATATAAAACAGCGTGCTTTTCGATAGATAGATATTAAAAAAGCAATTTTGTCAATTAATTATCGTATACAGATCGTCGTCGTCGTCGTCTCAGCCACATAACACCCACTGCTGGGTTTATGCCTCCCCCAAAAGGGGGGAGTTGCCATAATCAACACGCTTGGCAGGCGGGTTGGCGATCGCAGTATGGCCAAGTTTTTAGGAGACGCTGCTTCCCGTTTCCTGAAGGCCGAGTCCTTTAGTCGCCTTTTACGACACCCACGGGATGAGAGGGGGTAGTGCTATTCTAAGCCGACACTACACAGCTAATAGTAAGCTATATAAGCACAGCTATACATTAAAGTAGGAATGTTTTTATGTGTTTTTTTTTTTTAATGGTGTTATTTATTTTTGTAAACAAATTAAGTTTTATTGTTTAATTTTATTAATATTATTTCAAATTTTAATCTTCACGCTGCATAATATAACCTAATAGTATGTACATAATTAAGGGTTTCAACCTAGTCCTTCTAACTGTTTTAACTATCTAATGTTTATTTACCTTTTGGCTGTAACCTGTTTTGTACATTAAATAAATAAATAAATGGTAGTACAGGTACTTCATATCATTAACTGTATTTATTTTTTAGTTTGGCGTAACACATCGTAAAATATTGTTTTAATCTTCGGTTATCGATTATCGCGGTCTGACCCTTACATTTTCCTAACTCACCTGAGGGCAAATGATTTCAGATCCATCTATACTTATATTGTATTCCTTCCCTTTTCCTCTTCTTTTTACTATAGTAACATTTTCAATTTTAGTTGTATTAACAATTTCAAATTTGTTTGAATCTGAAACAATAATGAATTATTAGTACAGTCACGTGCAATGACAAAGAAACACTAACGGCGGGTTGCTCAAAAATTTATAAAAAACTAGGGCGGTTACAACCCGATACTCGGGTTCGTCGATCGAGAAAAAATCCAAATTATGCGAAAATCTTTAATTGCAGTTTGTGATCATCACGTTTAACATTTTGTATATTTTATAGTTTTCGGAACAAATAGACTCGAGTACCTTTAATTTGATACCTTACTCGGCCGCGTACTACGCGCCAAAGTCCCTATCGAGTCGTCACAAATTTTGCGAACCTGAATTAAGTATATAGATTCCGAATTCATGTAAAGTAACATATAAGTAAATAATTGGTTGTAGTGTCTATAATATTTGGTTGTACTAAACTTGTGCTATACTTTTACTTATAATTATACGGTTTCCTTTATACAGAGCTCGAACCCTCCTTATAACGTAAAAGTGTAATTTTGACAGTTCATTCATTTGCAATTCGCGTTTGAGCTTAGAAAGTGTAGGTGGTTTAAAATACAGATTATTTAACATCAAATTGAATTTGAGAGCCAGATGTATCTTCAGATGAAATGATTTCCAATAATTTTGCAAAAATCCTTATACAACACAACACAACATAATCATACAATACAAACAATCAATGTGAAATCAAATGGCAAGACAATTATTTGTCACCATCACCAATGAATATGAAACTCATGGCAGTAATAAGTACTTTGTACAACTAGTACTTATTACTTCCATGATAGAACTAAAATCATATGCATGCGTTGCTCTATAAGGAAATAGTTGTCTACTTTCTTTTTAATGGTCATTTCATTACATAAACATTGCAAAGTTAATCAGTTTGATTTGTTAAGTGCGTATTTAATATTTCCATGGTACTGACACAACATAATTGAAAAAAGAAATTACCATAGTGCAAAACGGGTTGGGGTGTGGCGTTAGGGCACTATGGGAAAAAGAACTTCGACGAAAATTGTAAAAAAAAAATGACTGACAACCCCCCCTTTTTTTGGTCTTATTCGATTAAGATTACCTAGAGGAGCAATTAATAAAGTGCATATTTACAGACTTATTACGAATTTTAAAAAGTTGGGACGTAAAATTTTCGGCAATGTTTGTTTTCAATGCTAGTTGACCCCCCTTTTTTGGGTTCTACGTGTTGGCATTATGGTCCCCATCAATTTATTTTATTTACATGATATACCTCCGACGCATAGTTTATGAAATACTTGAAAACAAAAAAACTTTAAAAAAAAAACTCGAAAAATATCAACCGCAGAAAAAAGTCATTTTTACAAAATTTGCTTGTATTAATTGCCTTAATAAGATAGGCATGAAAAAAGTACGTGTTATGGGGGAAACGGAACCTTCGAAAATTTTCTCGTCATGCCCCCATCGCTACAATAGCACCGTTTACAGCATTTAAAAAAAAGGGGGATCAACTAGCGTTGAAAAAAAATAAGTCCAAAATTTTTCTGTACTGACTATTCTTTTTAAGGGATTTCTTTTTCATGTTTTTTGAGCTGCCTATAGTGCCTCTAAGGCTATACTCCAATCCAACTGCCCCTAAGACGACACTCTGACAGCAAAACGTATAAGTAAAAAACAGCTATTTTGGAACAACCGGTCATATGCAACCTTATCACATTACAATATTGAATGATATTGTGGACAGAGAGAGCTTTGTTTTCGTGTGTGTGAATGCGATAAGGTTGTAAAGTGTCACGGTAAATATTAATAGTGTGTTTTTTTTTTTATTTATTTATTAAGCCTTTATTTACTTGACGTACATTAAAATTTTATTAGTTATATAAAGTTACAGCTAATTTGGGTTTTGATATTTTGATTTTGCAGCAGCATCCTTTGCAAGTCTGCCCCTTCCGGACACAAAGGCCTCCTCCAGTCTGTCCCAATTCACCCTATCTCTAGCCAGTGTTGGCCAGAGTGGGTCTATCAGGTTACGATATTCATCTGACCATCTTCGTATTGGCCTTCCTCTTTTCTATTTGTTTTTTCTCAAGGAGTCCATTCGACAAGCTTCTTAGTCCATTTGTTTCTTGGATCTCTCATTATTTTTCCAGTCCATCTCCATTTTAATGATCGGACTTTGGTTTCCATGTCTTTCCATTTTGTAATTTTCCTTAAATCACTCGCCCTCTTCCTGTCCTCCCTTGTATAGCCCAATATATTCCTCTTCATACTTTTTGACATGTTAGCCCAAGTTTCGCATCCATATGTGAGTATTGGAAGGATACAGGTGTCATATAATTTCTTTTTTGTTGCAAGGGAGTAATGCTAGTCTTCATTATGGTTTTAAGTGACCAGAATCTTTTCCAGGAGTTTGTGACTTTTCTTTCTATTTCTTGGTGCATTTGATCTTTCATAAATATTAGTTGTTCCAGGTATGTATATTCTGTTACATATTCAACTTGTTCCTCGTTTACTGTGATTGGGTTCAACACAATCTGTTTGTCATGGCTTTGGTTTTTGTTTGATTCATTGTCAGGCCGACCTTTCTACTCTGGAACGCTAATTCCTGGATCATTGATTGCAGAGAATCTGGGTTGCTACTAATGAGTACAATGTCGTCTGCAAATCTCAAGTAGGTGATGTTTTCGCCATCTATATTCAGTCCTTGATCATCCCATCGCAGTTGTTTAAATATCTCCCCTAATACTGATGTAAATATTTTTGGTGACAATGGATCTCCTTGTCGGACACTTCTTTTAATTGGGAAAGTGTCTCATTTGGATTCTAATTGGACTTGAGCTGAGCTGTTTAGATAAATGTTTCTTATAATCCTTATATATTTATTTTCGATGCCTTGTTTCTTTAGTGCTTGCCATATATATATCCAAGATATATATATGGCAAGCACTATAAACTTCAATCAAATGCTTTGTTGTAATCTACAAAGGTCAAGTACAAGGGGTAACCATATTCTTGACATTTCTCTATTATTTGTTTCAGTGTGAGCATGTGGTTGAGGGTTGAGATACCCGATCTGAATCCAGCTTGTTCTTTAGGTTGTTGTTCGTCTAGCCTTGATGATATGCGATGGAGAATAATTTTAGCAAATATTTTACACATTGGACATGAGACTAACAGGTTGGTAGTTGGCTATATCATCTTTGTCTCCTGTTTTATGGATCAGTACTATGTTGCTGTTTGTCCATTGTGTTGGAATGTATACTGATTCTAGGATCTTGTTAAATAGCCTTGTTAGTTCTGTTAAGGTCGAAAATTATTAATAGTAACCAGTAATTATTAATGTTTTCTATCAAAACGTCCGCGGGTTAAGAACGAAGTGTTCGGATTTTCGACGGCAGCTTTGCTCTAGTGATTTTGATATTGTCGTTATTACGGAGACATGGTTGCAGGACAGATTTTTCGACGGAGAACTATGTGTCGGTGGATACGATGTTTTTCGTAGAGACCGAGATCTCGTAGCGAGTAACAAAACCATAGGCGGTGGAGTAATGATTTTAGTTAAGAGTAGTCTCGAGGCGCGACGATGCTGCGAATTCGAGCCGCTTCCTCCTGTCGAAATGCTGACTTTCTCGTTACCCGCGCACGTGATCAATTCTTCGGTGGCACTTCATATTAGCGTAATTTATATACCACCAGACGCTAACCGTATTCCACGTGATGTTAACTCTGTCTTAGTTTCCATAAGTGATAATTTTAATAACAACCCTAAAGACAATCATCTGATAATAGGAGATTTTAATCAAGCACAAATTAAATGGAACTCTACCAATCCTACTTTTTTTAAAAGCGGACCTGTAGTCGTACAGAGTGCAGGCCTTCAATTAATAAATGATTTGTCATTACTTGGGTTCTCCCAGTACAACGACCTAGTTAATTATGTTGGTAACACCTTAGACCTGGCGTTTTCTAATTTACCACTTAAAATTGAAAAATGCACACCATTCGTACCAGAAGACCGAGCCCATCCGTCTTTTTACGTGGAAATTTTGGATCTGGCAGTCAAGCCCTTAACAGAATTATACAATACAAGGCGTAACTATAGGAGGGGTGATTACAAAAGTTTAAATACACACTTTCTGAGTGTTGATTGGGCTACACTGCTTCGGTCAGGCTCAATCGATGATGTAACGGAGGTATTTTACAAAGTAATCAACGATGCTGTCGAGAGACATGTCCCTTGCATCCGACGGCTTTGTTCTAATCGCTCTTACCCAGTATGGTATAGCAGCTCGCTTATTAAAATTATAAAAGAAAAGTCCAAAGCACATTCCAGATGGAATAAAAATCATAATTTACGGGACTACGACGAGTTTGCTTTGTTACGTAAACGGAAACGCCGAGTCAATGACGCTTGCTATAACAGGTACCTAAAAAACATGGAAAGCTCGGTAAAATCCTGCCCCAAAATGTTTTGGTCTTATGTGAAATCATTACGTGGTAGTTCTCACTATCCCAGTTCTGTATCTTACGGGGCCACGATGTACACCGATGGAAACGATATTTGCGAGGCTTTTAGTGAGTTCTTCAAAAGTGTCTTTGGTGAAGTTAGTACCACTACTGCTTTGCCCTCTTCTGCCTCGGTTATGAGTTCTGACTCTATAGGTTTGTTAAATATTTCAGCTGAAACCGTATCAAAAATGTTGACTGGTCTTGATGGCTCTAAGGGAGCTGGTTGCGATGGCATTTCTCCACTTATTTGGAAAAATTGTGGCAAGTCTTTAGCATTACCTTTATCCATCATCTTTAACCGTTCTCTGATTGAATGTACTTTCCCTACCGTGTGGAAAAACGCACATATTATATCTCTGGACAAAAAAGGTTCTAGAACACGTGTAGAAAACTACAGAGACATTTCCATGTTAAACACACCTGCCAAAGTGTTTGAAATAGTGTACGAAGCAATATATCCGATTATACATAAGGGAATTTCTGACAGACAACACGGCTTTCTTCGGCGTCGTTCCACCGTCACTAACCTCGCGTCTTTTACTAAGTATGTCTTGGAGAATATGGATGGTGGTGGACAGGTTGATGTGGTGTATACTGATTTCGAAAAAGCCTTCGATCGTGTGGACCACGTCATCCTGCTCCGTAAGCTGTTCGAATTGGGTAACCATGGCGATCTACTCCGATGGCTACAATCATACTTGGAAAATCGTTCTCAGGCTGTCGTACTCGGTGGCTTCAGATCCAACTTTATTAAGATATCTACGGGAGTCCTACAAGGCTCTCATCTCGGACCCTTGCTCTATAACTAGCGATGTGCCGCTGGGAATATTCCCATTTCCCAGTAATTTACTCGTTGTAAACTTACGGGAATATTCCCAATATTCCCGGAAACTTTCCCAAAGTTTCCAAAATAATATATTTTCAAGTATGGTAAAAATTCTGTGCTATTTATATTTTCTTCTTAATCCCACGGTTACGCAACAACAAGTATGTGCATGCGCTTGCTTGAGCCGCGAGGGGAAGGTCCCGCCGCGCCGCCCCACTATGGGAACCCGCCTAAGAAAGCCATCTCATAAATGCTTTTTTCATAACTGTGATTCGAGGCATGTATTATACATCAAATTATAGCTAAAGAGTTACTCTATTATAATCAATATGATTTAAGTCTCTGACACATCGTATTTTTTAAAGAAGAACATCTAAAGTCAGGGAATGAAAAAAATACAAAAATAATAATATGATTTCAGTCAGTTTGATATAATTTTATAGTATCATAACAAAAGAAGTCATATAACTGTGATACCATTTTAGAAAGATTAGAATGTCTTCTATTCTATAAAATTAAAATATATGCAATTAGTTTAAATATTACTTAATTAAAAAAATCTTTATCAGAATGTGTACTATTTTCGTTTCTTAGGCTTTCAGTTGTAGTTTTGACATTTGCCGAAGCTTGCCGAAGTTCTGTTTTTTGTGTTATTTCTTAGATAATATAATATAATTTGACGGCAACAAATTTTTTTTGCAGTATTAGTGCGTAACATTGTCAAATCTCTTAGAATATCTGCGTGTGAAACCATATATTTTTAAATACGTTTAATAAGACTTTTCTGGTTTCAGTTTTCGTGTACCAGACGCGACCTATATCTCTTATTGATTGAAAGTGATACAAATTATGGTGTTTCCATCTCTAACTATATACGAAGCAATTTCACCGAATCTTCAGATGCAAATATTGCTAAAATTATCGCAAGTATTCAAGTCTTTCATAACTTTCAGAATCAAGCATAGAAATTACTAACATCAAGGCAAAAGTCAAGCTGCAAGACCTTTTGGATCACACTTCAGCCAGGCTTCTAAAAATTAATGATGTTTATAAAGTTGGTTCAACCCACTTAACTATATATTCCAAATGGGGTTGTGATGGATCAAGTGGACAAAGCGAATACAAGCAAGTTCTACTTGAAGAGAGTGATACTATTTCAGACTCAAATTTATTTATATCATCATTAGTGCCCTTGAGACTTGTAGATACGAATAATAATGAAGTATTGTGGAATAATCCTGCTCCATCATCAGTAAGATTTTACCGACCAATCCTCATTGAATTTTCAAAAGAAACGCCTGAGAAGACAAAAAGCGTAGTCGACGAAATAAATGCTCAAATTTTAGCACTTAGTCCTTCCCTGGTCAATCATAGTGGCGAAGGTATTGAAATAAAACATACGTTGACGGAAAAGTGGCTCAAGTTTTCAAGACCTACAGAGATGAACAATTGTTCATGATAGAAAAAGTACATCAAACAAACCTGTCAATGAAACTTCATATCAATATGGCCTTTCAACTTTACTTTGCATTGTTGGATCAGATTCATGGAACTTATTTTACATTTATCTTACGATTTAGGTTTTGAAAAATCGTCTGACTCAAAAACAGAAAAGAAAAATTTGAAAAAGCAAAAGAAGACTTATGTACAATGAAAGTTCAGAGAAGAACTTGGACTAAATATAGATAAATCAAAGCCAGTTAGCGGTAACACTAATGACGGCAATACAGCCAGAAGATTTTTTCAAAATTACCAGTGTACATCAGAGATTACTGGTATAGATGAGCAATTAAGAAAACGGTTTTATGTTATACTACAGGTCATGTCAAGCAGTAGAGGTATTGATGCCACAAAATTTGGTCAGTATGCATTTGATACAGCACAACTGTAAGTTGATAAATATAAATGGTACTACATGCCATACGTCATTTTTCGGTATTGCCTCTTGGGCAACTTTCGGAAGATGATCAAGAGTCACGGAACAAAGACTACAAACAGTTCAGGCTTCATCATTCTTCTTCATTTCTATTATACTTTTGGGTTAGGGTGTCGCAAAAGGGGTGCAGGACTTAAAAAAAATTCAACAGATTTTGTATAGAACAGGGACTTGTAAAATTTTCAAGAATGAATTTTATAAAAATGCGAATATCTCGAAAACGGTGCGTCGTAGCTAAAATCGAACAAAATTTTCGACCCCCCTTTGAAACCCCCGGAGATACTAAGGAGGAATCCGACGGACATATATTTGTTTTTCTCTCAAAAATTTTGGGAAAAAACAGAGAAGGGGGGACGGGGGTCTGCAGCAACAAACTGTAACAGACGTTTCAGGTTAGGTTAGGTTAGAACTGTGACGTTTGGTAAAAAAAATTTTTTTTTTATTTATTAAAAAAAAAAACACTTTTTTAATTTATTTGCATAATAGTCAGTGACAGAAACGAATCGCCTAAAAACCGACTCCACGCAGTCTTGTATGCCCTACCCCTAGAGTGTAATTTAAGCCCGCGTAGGCGCGGAGGGGCGAGGCGGCCCGCGATCTGAGGAGCAGGTGGTGACTGAAAACCATCTGCGACGATAAGCTCGCGTGGGACCGCCAGAGCCCCGCAGCGCCGGAGCCGTGATAGAAATCATGCATGCTGCATGCCTGCTTGCATGCTGCTTGTTTGCTTGCATGCTGCATGCCTGCTTGCATGCTGCTTGCCTGCTTGCATGCTGCACGCCTGCCGGCATACACCAATAATGCTTTAAAAAAAAATAATCGTAATTCTATTATTCCTTGTGATTATTATGCTATAAATTTATATATTTATATTTTGATAAAAAGTTTCGCCCGAGGGAAAGTGATATTTTTCCGGGATTAAAATTAGCCTATGCCACTCACTAGCTCGTAAACTACCCACATACTACAAAACACGTCAATCCGCTGCTCCGTTTTCACGTGAAAGACGGACATACAAACAAACACACTTTCACATTTAAAATATTAGTATAGATTGTATGTCAAAAGAAAATACTTATTACGCTGAACAATGTCTCTTAAGATACTATATTTGTATCTCTTATAGTTTAGCTGGACTGCTAGGGTTCCACATCAGGTGTACCAGACCTTCGATATTTTTCCGTCAATAGAAAATGTTCATTACGTTAAACAACTTTTCTTAAGACGCTATGTTTGTATCTCATATAGTTTAACTTGGCTGCTAGGGTTCCACATCAGGTGTACCAGATCTTCAAACTTTGTACGTCAATAGAAAATGCTCATCACGCTTAACAATTTTCCTTAAGACCGTATTTGTATATCTCTCATAGTTTGACTGGACTGCTATGGTTCTACATCAGATATTGCGATCTTCAAAATAAATTATAGCCTATATGTTGGCGACGACCAATAGCTGTATAACAAAAAAAGTTTCATTAAAATCTGTTCGGTAGTTTTTGCGTGAAACGCGGACAACAGACAGATAGACAGACAAAAAATTCTAAAACTATATTTTTGGTATCTGTTTCGTTTAAGAAGACCCCTGGTGGGAGGTATTTTTTTCTATAAATTCTTTTCAATGTATAGAATTGGATCGCTTACAGGTTTACTATAATTAACTATATGGGTATTGGAAATATTCCCGTAAACATTGGAAATTTACTGGGAATATTCCCAGGAACATTGGAAATTTTCCTCATAAGTGATAATTAAGCTTTGGCATATTCATTAAGCCTTGTAATATTGCCAATAGAATGGTTAGCATACAACAAAAAAATACTGTAATACAACACAAGCAATTTTCCCCTAAATTTCCGCTTTTGGGAATATTGCCGGGAACGCTTCTGGGAATATTCCCAATGTTTCCAATATTCCCGGGAACGGCACATCACTATCTATAACGCATATCTTTATGACATCGGAAGCTATTTGAAATGCGCTGAACATTTGCTGTATGCGGACGACAAAAAAATTTTTCTTCAGATTAACAAAGATTACGATTGCGAATCTTTACAATCAGATTTAGATAATCTTTGCCGGTACTATGCTCAAAATAAGATCACCGTTAACGTAAGCAAGTGCCAATGCATCACTTATACACGCAAGAGCAATTCTATTAACTATCCATATCATTTTAATAATCAGAAAATTCCTAAAGTCAGCGAGATCCGCGATCTAGGAGTTATCCTAGACAGTAAGTTAGATCTATCCAACCATATCGACTGCATCGTTGATAGGGCTTACAGAAACCTTGGTTTTGTTTTGCGCACATGCAGGCCGTTTAAAGACATATATGCCATTAAGATTGTCTATTTTGCATACGTGCGGAGTGTCCTAGAATATGCAAGCCCAATTTGGTCTCCATACTATAATGTATATAAAGATCACATAGAACGTATTCAAAGAAAGTTCGTCCATCATTTAAACTACCGACGTCATATCTCGCCTGAATCTTATCGTGATGCTTGTCGTCATCACTCGCTCTTGACTCTTGAGGAGCGGCGCGATTACCTGGACATGTGCTTATTGTTTGACATCATAAATGGGAACCTTGATTGTGCCGAACTAGTGGCGGGTATGGCGCTTCGTACCCCGACTCGACGTACCCGCCACTTGCTGCACACTCCCAGGCATTCCACTAGATATGCCGGCAATAATGTTCTCACCCGCATCGCTCATACTTACAACACTAAATTTGATGAGTTGGAACTATTCGGAATTTCCAAAGATACATTCAGAAAGAGAGTAATTCAACATATCAAAGAAAGTACCTGATTTTTCGATAGGCTACAAAAGTAAATATATATACCATTATATTTTAATAGATATTTTTTTGTTTATTTAGTCACTAGTAATATTTAAACACAATATCATTTATTTAGTTTGGGCTGTTACAACTACTTGCGTGTCAGGGAGGCTACGCTATCAGTTCACAAACCTTACGACAAGAGACCTTTTAACGAGAATAAGACTAAAATGTAAATGTTAGTGCTGGTTCATTGTAACTTACATAAAAACATAAATACAACAGAAACAATTTTCACATTTGTACATGTTGCTCTCGGGCTACCATGTTCAGCTATTTTCATAAATGTAAATATATTTTTTGCGCAATTTTGTAAGAATAATTTTGCTTATGGTTTACATCACCAAAAGTAGTTTGTCACAAAATTATTGGTTTATTTAAGGGAAACCTGTAATTGGCTTACTAAATATTTACATAAGTTATTATATAAGATTGTTAAAGCTGTTGGTTTTCCAAATAAAGATAAAAAATAATAATAATAATAATGACCACGTGATTTCATCAATGTGATCAAAACTATGAAATTTATCACTTTATGAAAGGTACCTCTTGGTTAGGTTAGGTTAGAACTGTGACCAAAAAACGCGCGAGCCAAACGAGCAAAGCGAGTGTGCCGCGGGAGCGGGCGGTGAAGCACCAGAAATTACTTTCCTTAAAAAGTACTAAAATTGTGATACCAAGCTTCTATTGACGTTTTGTTATGTTAAAAGGCTGTAAATATCGATATTTTTGTCCAACTTCATTGAACATTAATTACATTCATCTTCTTCTTTCTTAATTAATGGCGTGCTCGCGTTAAATACGCGAATTTTGCCAATGTCAAGTAAATATATTTTGTAATATATAGAAATTGTACGGTAGATTGAGTTAAAAATGGAGCCTCACAACACGTGTTATTACGAAAAGAACACGGGTGAAACTCCATTACATTCATCAAAAGGTGCAATTATTAATAATGTGCAGTATAAAGAATAAATTAATCACTTTTATCTATAATCATGGTAATTATTAATATTTACCAAACCATTAATATTTGTGTCTTGGTCTGGGTGTTAATATGTATCTTATGTATGTATTTACAAAAAAATAATATATAAAAGTATGTTTATCCATTATCTAGTATCCATGACACAAGTTCTTCATGAAACTTAATGTGGGCTAGATAATTGGTGTGATTGTATGCAATTATTATTATTATTATTTACATGTCATTGCACATGACTGTACCTGCAGAGTTCTAATTAGAGAATATAGCACTAAATGATGAAGTTTATTTAATTACTTTGGTGTACGCACTCCTTTTTAGTGTAGGTAACTAAGTATTTTTTTATTATTTTTTTTACACCTTGCTAGAAAATTTCCAGAAATTTTAATGCATACCTTCAGTCGAGTCCTCGTGACTTATTCCTAAGCTGCCGGTGATATCGAACGGCTCAGCAAATACAGCACAGTTTACCCGGTAAGCTTTCGGTTCTTCCACTACAATATCCAGACTATCTAAAGGCTGAAAATGACGAATCGATAGTTATGACTTAAACTCAACTAATAAGACAATTCGGTCATTCTCTGACCCTCATTGCTTTACTTGGGATAGCAAAGAAGGAGCACCAATAATTGTAATTTTCACCAAATAGTAAAAAAAACTCACATCCCGACACTGTGTTGGACGTGGTTCTTTAGCTGGTATTACAAATTCATTATTTTCTTGAATGAAAACGCAGTTGCCTATGTAGTGGCTCATTTAATTTTATTTATAATATAAAACTGTCAACTTCAAAAATTGCTCTCTATCTATGGATATAAGTTTTATTGAATTTTATCCTCAAAAAGTAAGAAAAGATGTTTCATTACAAATTATTTCACACCATTTTCACAGAATAGATAGAATAGAACAGACAGATATTTTTGACAGACATGACAGTGACTGTCGGCTGACAAAGTATGGATGTTTTTATATTATATCCAATCTGTGTAATCTGGGCACGTCATAGACGTACTTAGTGATAGGTACTAGTACTCGCAGCTGACAAGCGAGCCGAGCGAGATATGTAGTACAGAGGCCCTGTGTCCCTTTCCAATAGGGTGACCACCATCCATTTTTTGTTCATCATCATAACTTAAGAGCCATGCTCTTGTCTGTTTAGCGTTCTCCATTCGTTTCTGTTTCCCTTATAAAATAATTAGGTACTTTACTCTTTGGTTTCTGTCCAAAGCCAGGCTAGGCTCCTTGATAAGACCCGACTTTTACTTTCTCTTTGATTTAAAGGTGGACAAAGTCGTTATTTTTTAAGCAGCGTGACTGTCGTTCCAATTACAAAAAATCACTGTGTAAATCACCGTGACTTTGTCACGTCGAAAATAAAGAGTTACATGACAAGATTATTTGGAACTGTCACCGTATCGATCACCATCACGTACTTGGAAGTTAGAACATTGGAACGTCACGACGAAACTAAATTTCATCTTTTTATATTTTTTTTGTTTTTGTACATTATTTGCATTAAAATTTATAAAATAATAATAGCTCCTAAACTTTTCTTACACCCAGCCTTGTGCGTCTTTCATTAGTAATGTTACCCGGACGCGCGACGTAACGTAATCGTCAGTGACAGTGCAGTGCAGTGAAGTGACTCAGTCGCGGCGCGCGTCAAGACGCGACGTGGTGTAAATAGCGTGAAAAAGTAAAGGCTCCCCCACACAGGCGCGTTATTATATATCGATAATATCGCATGCGTTATTGCGATATCTGTTTTCAGTACATTTTGTACTAGGATGGTCATGTAGTTACTGCTGCGATAATAACGCCGCAACGGAAGTAGGACGGACGTTGCGTTTCTCCGTCCTGCGATATTCCGATATGAGTTCTAGAATGTTTTGTATCAGGACGCAAACGACCGTACACACACCTGCGATAATAACGTTAGTACTTGTAGGACGTTTGGTTTTATCGACAGTTTGAGAGTGGTTACATGACTGTATGAGTGTCCTAAAAACTTTTCTATAATATGGATATCATATCATCAGATGAAGAATGCTTATTACTAGCAGCAGCAATGGAAGATGACCGAAAAAGACGCCAGAAACGAAGGTAAGTAATACAGCGTGGAATTACCGCAATCGACATTAGCAAAACCCTAGTCTTGGAATGTCATTCTAAACAATTTTCCCATACTAACCATTGTTGAAATATGAATTTCAAAAATCAACTTCTCATACAGGAGTGTCAACATAAGTTACTCCTTAATTATGTACAAAGATCCTCCTTAATTATGTACAATATTCGAGTATTAAAAATGTACAAAGACAATAGTCTTTGTACATTTTTAATACTCGAATATTGTTGTTGTAAATAATTTTAATATCGTGAAGACCCTCAGCGCCTCAAGAAGTAAAGTTACTGATTCAACTAAATTAACGAAATATTTTTGTTTTAGGAAAATATGGTATAATCAATAGTAAAAGAGAAGTTTATGGCGAGTTTTACACATTAGTGGCTGATTTGTTGAAAGATGAAAAACGCTTCTACATATATTTCAGAATGACAATAAAAAGTTTTGAAGAAATTTTAAATCTAATAAGAAATGACATTTCAAAGCAATTTACAAATTGGCGTAGACTAATTCCACCTGAAGAACGTTTTGCTATAACAATAAGGTAATTAAAACAATATTTCATAAAAAAACAAGTACGATATTTTAGGCAACTGTTCGATCGAACGAGCGAGAGAAGAGGCAAGCGAGGTAATATTTAAGGTAATTTTGTCTTCTATACACCTAATTAAAATTTGTGAAAAATTACTTTAATGATTGTTTTGGGTAGCTTTGTTGGTTATGGGACGGTGGCGATTCATTGACTTGAGCAAATGGTGAGTTGTGTATGGTGTTTGCCTCTTGGGATTGTATGTACGACTGTGCATTGTGATCTGGTGAAAGTGAGCTTTGTGATGTGTTTGCGACTGGTGAGGGTAAGTAATTTGGTGGTCGTTCGTTGATTTGAGTAAATTGTGAATTGTGGATGGTGTTTGCCTCTTGGGATTGTATGTATGACTGTGCATTGTGATCTGGTGAAAGTGAGCTGCGTGATGTGTTTGCGACTGGTGAGGGTAAGTAATATGGTGGTCGTTCGTTGACTTGAGTAAATGGTGAATTGTGTATGGTGTTTGCCTCTTGGGATTGTATGTACGACTGTGCATTGTGATCTGGTGAAAGTGAGCTGCGTGATGTGTTTGCGACTGGTGAGGGTAAGTAATGTGCATTGTGATCTGGTGAAAGTGAGCTGCGTGATGTGTTTGCGACTGTTGAGGGTAAGTAATGTGCATTGTGATCTGGTGAAAGTGAGCTGCGTGATGTGTTTGCGACTGGTGAGGGTAAGTAATGTGCATTGTGATCTGGTGAAAGTGAGCTGCGTGATGTGTTTGCGACTGTTGAGGGTAAGTAATGTGCATTGTGATCTGGTGAAAGTGAGCTGCGTGATGTGTTTGCGACTGGTGAGGGTAAGTAATGTGCATTGTGATCTGGTGAAAGTGAGCTGCGTGATGTGTTTGCGACTGGTGAGGGTAAGTAATATGGTGGTCGTTCGTTGACTTGAGTAAATGGTGAATTGTGTATGGTGTTTGCCTCTTGGGATTGTATGTACGACTGTGCATTGTGATCTGGTGAAAGTGAGCTTCGTGATGTGTTTGCGACTGGTGAGGGTAAGTTATTTGGTGTTCGTTCGTTGACTTGAGTAAATGGTGAATTGTGCATGGTGTTTGCCTCTTGGGATTGTATGTATGACTGTGCATTGTGATCTGGTGAAAGTGAGCTGCGTGATGTGTTTGCGACTGGTGAGGGTAAATAATTTGGTGATGGTTGGTTGAATCGTAACATAGTTTCTTCATAATGGGCAACCTCTTCCTCCGCAATCATTTTAGCAATGTTCATTTTAATCCGAGCCTGTCGTTGAATTGAAAATTGTTTTATTGATTTTGCATAGCGTATGAAAATCAGTTCCGTTGCATCGAAGTTATTTTTCTTATTTTCTAAATACTGATAGCTCTGTCCGTGTTTGAAAACGTGTTCTCACTATCCGAAGATATCTGACGTCTTCTCTGGCTATATTCATGAGACCTCGCATGCGTTCCTTGTAAGCTCAAGTTCGATTGGGTGACTTGTGCATCTGAGCTCGACTGGGTGCCATGTGCATCTGAGCTCGACTGAGTCTCTTGTACATCTGAGCTTGACTGTTGTTCCAGGTTTGTAATTGTTGACGCGAAGCTTAAATGTGGTTTCATGAATTCCATGTGCTTCGCCCATTGCCAGTGAAAATATTTTGCTGGTGCTTGTCCCGTAGTAGTTTTTGTACCTTTGAGATGCTTTGTAAAACAATCCTTTAAATTTCTCCATTTATTTTTTGCAACTTCAACTGTAAAATAATATACAACTGTTAAAAAAAATTTGGGTGTATTCCCACTTTGTAACACCCCTTATAATAACAGTGTTACAAACTGCAGCATACAAACATATATTATCACATTCCCTTCCTTTGCGTTGCGCTGCCGGGTAATAAAAGAAAGAAAGAAACATTTATTCGACACACACAAATAAGTATAAAAGACATTCAAAGACAGACAGACAGACACAGACAGACACAGACAGACAGACTGACAGACAGACATTCTTACTACTTAAGGTACTGTGTGTACAGGTGTGTTACAAACTGGGAATAAAAATCAAATCCCCTTCCAAGTTTGTAACATTGTCATCAGAAGAGATGTTCCAAAGTGGGAACACATACATTTTTGGTATCTAAAAAATAAAAAATGACAATGTTATTTTTACTTTTAATGACTGGCTGTCCCTCTTGATTAATCATGCCTTTTTGTTATAGATATTTAGCAACGGGCGACAGTCTGTCGACAATAGCCCATAGGTACAGAGTAGGGTTTTCAACTGTCAGCAAAATTATAACAGAAGTATGTAAAGTCATATGGAGCAAGTTAAGAACTCATTATATGCCAGAAGTTACACAATCACACTGGGAAACAATTGCACAACGTTTTCAAGAGAAATGGAGATTCCCGAATTGTATCGGACCAATCGACGGGAAGCATATTACTGTGAAGTGCCCTGAAAATGCCGGATCGATGTACTTTTCATATTTGAAGAAGCACAGCATTGTGCTTTTGGCTATAGTTGGGCCGGAGTATGATTTTGTATGCATCGATGTAGGAGGTTACGGCAAAAATAGTGATGGGGTATTTTTGAGGAATCCATCATGGGTCAAAAATTTAACAGAAGTGAATTCAACCTTCCACATGACAAACCTCTCCAAGGACAAGAGCAGCCAAGTCCATATGTACTCGTAGGAGACCAAGCATTCGCGTTATCACCATATTTATTGCGACCCTTTCCCTATGAGCAGTCACGAGACGATTCACGTAAAGATACATTTAAGAACTGCTTGAGCAAAACGAGAAGAGTCGTGGAAAATGCATTCGGCATAATGACAATGAAGTTTCGAATATTTTTAAGACCTATTGAAATGAAAATAGACAATGTTTCTCTGCTGGTGTGTACAACCTGTCTTCTTCATAACTATTTAAGATTCAAAGATGAAGGTCGACAAAGATTACAACAGGGCATTGTTGGCAACATATCCAATTATTGAAGGTGAAATGATTTCGCTACAGCCTATACCTAATTATAGGGGAGGCGCAATTTCTCATCGTATACGTGAAACATTTGCAGATTACTTTAACAACCTACACCATTAAGTACATGTATGGGTTTTTAACAACGTTATTTTGGAACGGCGACCTAACTTGAGAAAAAGTCACAGTGACTTTCTTAGGTGATTTTTTCACCGTGACGTTATTTATCACCCAAGTCTTTTCCTGCATAAATATACTCTGTCCGTGGTCTAGCTCTTACTTGTACATTACTATATAATTTGTGGACTAGTTATAGTGATATTTCAGGCAATGAAAAAGCTGACCAACTAGCAAAAGAAGCTATAGTTTCTGGAGATATATTTCCTTACAGAAATTATTGCTATGATATGATCTATGTGCTCTGGCAAAAGTTCTTCTCAAAAGATCATGGGAAACCCAGTGGAACATTAGTAGCCAATACAAAGGCTCTTATTACAAACTCATCCAACCAGATATACCCTGTAACTTCAGCCTTGGTTTAGCAAAATGAAGTTTGGTAAAGTACCTTGCCTACTACTATAATTATACGAATGAGATTGGCCATACCTGTACTCCTGCCCATCTTGCAAGGCTTCGAATTGTTCCTGACCCATTGTGTGAATGTGGCACCGGTTTGGGAGATGTCAATCATATATTTTTTTCCTGTACTCTTTACGATCACGCTTCTTTTTATGACTCCTTAATCTCCCTCAGAATCCCACTTCCGACCTCTATTTTACTTCTTTTAAATAGTAATAGTATTAATGTGTACAAATGTATCTCTATATTTATAACATCCAATAATATCAGAATATGAACTTGTAACATATATATACCCCATATCCTATCCACTATACCACCATCCATTTGGATTAGAAGTTACCTCGCTCATCGAACACAATGCGTCCAAATCACTAAAACTAATAAAGACAATGAGTTGGTTGACTATAGATCCTCATTCCTGCATAGTGAGTCTGGAGTTCCTCAGGGAAGTGTCCTTGGCCCGTTTTTGTTTCTAATATACATAAACGATATGCCTGAAGTCACTAACTTTGAAACCATTATTTATGCAGATGATATTTCGCTGATAGTTCCCCACGTTGCTACACAAGTTTCCTATGAAGACGTTATTAATGAAACCATTGAAAAAATCGAACATTGGCTACAGACAAATAGTCTCAGTATCAACGTCTCTAAGACAAATTTTATTCAATTTTTAAATTATAAATCAAACAAGTATAACCTTAGTTTACAATGTAAAGGCGAGAAACTAAATGAGGCCAATGAAACTAAATTTTTGGGCATTGTATTGGACTGCCATTGTAACTGGAAAAGTCATGTATCCGATATTTGCAGCAGATTGAGTCGTTTCGTTTTCGCTCTTTGCCGTCTGAGAGTTAATGCGGGTGAAAAAACGACGCTTCTTGCCTATCATGGTTATGTGTCCTCGGTACTTAGATACGCAATAATTCTGTGGGGAAACTCAACGGAAGTAAAAAAAGTTTTCATTTTACAAAAAAAATGTATCCGAGCCATAGTAATGTACAAGTACTTGAGGGTCTGGTTGATTGACAAAAGTTTTTTTTTTTTTTTTTATGACCTGTATGAATATTTTGACATCCACTGACATGACATTATTATAATCTTTAAGTAATCTATTCTATTTCATTATTTCAGTTATATAACTAAGTTGACATACCTACATACTTTAATTTATTATTTAATGGGTCCTTATAATTCACTGTTGCAATCTTAAAATTTACTTATTAGACTTTATGTACATAATAGGAATTTTAGGAATCTAAAACTAGTTAGTATTAAATTATAATTAAAAACTTTTGCATGTCAAAACTTGACAAAATACGCTTGACCTATATATTTGTAACAACTTGTATACCGTGTTTTATGGCAAATAAATGAATTTCAATTTCAATTTCACTATCCAAATCCTAAATTGCGTTCTGTAAATATTTATTTATTATAAACTAAAGTTTCCGGGATACCTTTTTTTCTGGCTAATACCCATACCAGGTGGAGCCATTAAAAAAAAAAAAGTGGTCTATCTAGCTTCTTTTCTTTTCTTGCTGAAGGAGAATTGTTGAAAGTGTTTCTTTGATTTATTTACGGTTTTCTTACCTTGCAGAGGAAAAGTAAAGTAATTCATCATTGCTTGTTGTACTGTTTGGAGAAAGTATTAAGTCCTTCACATAGTTTCTTTTATTTGTGTTTCGTGGTTTTGAACAACTACAGTTTTTCCGACGAGTAGGTACATAGAGTATTGTAAAATGGTCGTAGTTTCATCGAATTTTTCGGCGCCGGTTGAAGGAATTCTCCTCGAGACACCTTCTACAAAACTCCTGGTGAATGACCAGGAATTGGGCACTGCCACTTTATATATAACAGAAAAGTGAGTACTATTGAAATACAAAGAGATTAAGACACGTGTTTTTTCAGTATAATTTTGTGCCTTTATTTATTATTTGTAAGTATCATTCAAACTCATCTCCAGGTAGCTCGTTATTCAGGCTAAAAATTTTGTTGGCTTGGTTATATGAAATAATTTCTTTTTATTACTATAATCAAACCACTTTCAATTGATAAAAAAAGTACCTTTAGTAGGTAATTGTTTATTGTTGCCGATTGTTTTGCTATAACACAAACCTTATTCACATCAAGACAATAGATTTAGCAAACACATTTCCCTTATTGTACTCAGTCTGCTGGTTTTTAATTTTAGCATAAATGCTGTTTCTGTTTTCAACTGGAACCAACAGCAAAACCTTTAATGAGTCTGCTGTTATTTTTCTAGTGCATAAAGCTTATAAATGGACAGGGTATATTAAAAAAAACTATTGTAGTGATGGGTGTGCAAACTGTCTCACTATTGTTTACAGAGAACTTGGTTGGACCCTACCATTCCAAATGTGTTATCATTGAAGTGTGACTATGAGATTAATCTGTAACATTGTCATTATACAGGTTTTTATATTTTATTCAATAAAAACAATTACTTAATTGTGAAAACGTATTTCATTGCCATAAATCTTACTCTCAAGCTGCTACTGTGCTACTCTGCCAACTCTTCAAGGGTGACACCATGATGTGATTGTCATAAAAAGACAGTGCATTCCCCTGCATTTAAGTAATGTCAAACAACTCTTCACAATGCTAAGGTTCCAATAGATGTTAAGACCAAGAAGTGTTAGCTTTTGCACATTCTATAAAAAATTGTGGTTGTTGTTTCAGCAATGTAGTATGGGGTGGTGGGGTAAGGCCATCTGGCGGCGCTGCCCCCTCCATAAGTTTGCTATACCCCAGCATATCATTACATGCAGTCCAACGGGACCCCTCCCCTGCTCTTTACATGGTGCTCAATTACGAACTCAGGTATGTCTCCGTTACCTTATCTGGTGTAAGTAATATCAAGGAATAATCTTATTAATTGCTGTTATTTTCTATTATAAGATTTATTGATCTTCATTGATTTTATTAGTTGTTATGATGCAACATTAGTACTGTACAGTTTACAGCAATTATAGTGCAATTTTTGCTAGAGTTTAAAACAATGTGCAATTATGAGTTAAGTCATTTTTTTCGTTTACTTCAGATTACCAGAGCTAACAACTCAGGCAGGAGGTGGGGATGCCAATGCACAGAATGATAATGATGATGACGACTTCGATGCCGATGACCACCCCATCACACAGCTTAGGTAAGTGATGTGTTTGAATGTTTTGATATGGAAATATTTGCATAGATTAAGCAATTTCTTTACTTATTTTTTAAACGATATAGCAACTATTTTGGTTCATATAATAATAAATATTGATCTCACTTAAGTGTCTCTGCTTTTCACACGTTTTTTTGAAATGAAAAAGGAAACAATGATGTTTTTATAAATAACGATATAATCAATAGTATGAAATCGGTGAACATGATTCTAATGCTGCGGCCGCACTTGCGCCCATCGTCCCGCACCCCTTACCGCCTAACGGTTGTAATGTCGTATTTTAGTCCGCCATTACATGTTAATTTTCTTGTTAGCACTGTCACTTTGACAGCTGTATTTAGACATTTATCAGTAAAATTATGTTGGCAGTACGCTCGGATAACCTTTGCTTTGTCTTAGGAAAACAATTCGTGGTTTTGACGTTTGTTTTGACATCCGGTCGACTTCACCTTTTCATTTGCCGGTTCTGAGATGGCGAATTATATTTTTTGCTGAAGAATAAATCTTCTTTAATCACACTCAAAATGGGTGTTAGATCCTTTTATAAGGCTAATTAAAGCCTATAAATATGTTCTATTGGTGAGTTTCACTTGATTTCAAGATTTTTCTTAAAACACATTGTTGTCGAAAATGTGCTATTTTAACAATACATTTTGTTTTCAGAGTGCATTTGTTTTATAAACTTCAATAGTTTGCGTTGCATTCTATTATGAGTGCTAACGTCTGAAATTTGTTTCGGGGACGGTAAGATCTCTTTTATTAAAATACATAATGTTTTAGACTTGTACCGATAGTTTACTAATGTTGTATTTCTTCGTTACAGCGGTTGTTCGCGTCCTTTTTCTTTTTATATTACTTTTGATTTGGATCTTCATGTTATCCTGAAATTTGGCTGCGTTCTACATTTTCTCTACGTTGGGATCATGACGGCGATACCTATGCTGGCTTAGAGAAAGATGTGATGAGGTTCACAGGTAACATGGAACCAGGAGGTTAGTTTAATCCTTATTTTTAAAAGTACTACGTTAAACACGGTGCTATATTCATGAAGTTAGATTCGATACCATATATTCACAACGTTAGCTTGGATAAACCTATATTCATAAAGTAAGATTTGTTAACCATATATTCATAAAATTTGTTTGGGATAATTTAAATCCACAATAATGTTTAACTCATAGTAACTTGATATCAACGTCTACTAAATGTTATATTTATAAAATTAGATAACCCTAAATTTTTGTTTAATTTAGTCTTAATTGCGTCGGCTAAAGGGAAAGCAAGGGAGTTTGGAATAAAACATTGTTCTATAATGTAAGAATTTTATTTCATAGCCACCCCCCTGCAGATTAAAAGCCTAGTCTCACCGATGACATTCCGAGGTAAATTTAGTTTATTTTTTTAATTCGATGGAGCATAACCTCTATCGTGGCGCCCGAGTTTTTTTTGTTTAAAAGGTAATTTTCCTTAAATATTTAATTTAGATAAAACCTGTTGAACGCCCGCTTGCAACTTGACAAGCCGGGGGCAACATGACAATTGTCGCCTGCGACCAGGGACTTTTACAACTTGCTTTCTTTTAACCTTATAGTTGTTTTGCATAATTAGTTTTATGATTTGTTTGAGACAAGCTATTTGTTGTGTTAAGCTTGTTATTTTGTTGTTTTGGATGAATATAGCACCTGTTTATTTTGTAATTTTGTTGTTGGAATTTCCACAAATTTTTTTTTGTTGTAACTTTATTTGTTGACTTTACATAATTTAATATTGATAACAATTGTGTCAATAAACAATTTGTTTGTTTGTAAAGAATTAATCTTTATTGGTTTTGTTTGTAAAGAATCTTATTTCTTTATTATTTGAATATGCTATTGTTAACTTTAACAATTAGTATTTTGTTTGTCTAACTTAACTATACAGAAACGGGTTTTATGTGTTGAGTTGTATCTCTTTTAATATTTAGAACTTAAAATAAGTGTTAAGCAGTTTACTTTAAGCTACAGTTACTTATTGTGAGTGGATAAAGCACCTGATTTTGATATTTGATATAATAATTTACAGATAAATAACATAAATAACTTTGATAAATAAATTTGAAAAATTTACATTTAACATAATTATTAACTTTCACATTTAACATTAACTTTATTTAACTTTAAAATGGATAAAGCTATTCAGTGTCCACCTGTTGAAAATATTTTACCTGGTGATAGTGTTACTCTTAAATCAGCTGGTACCTGTACTGGTGATGACGGTATGGAGTACGATCAGTTTGATAATGCTGTTAAGGAGAAGCCTGCTCATTCATCGTCGTTTAATATGATTAATGAAACTATTAGAAAAAATTTACCGAAGTGTTCTACTAAGTTGCCTGATTTGAAGCGTAGCGGAATTTTATTTGAAGGTAAGTCTTGTGTGCGAGAGTTCATAGTTCAAGTTGAAGACTATTTTCTTTATAGGAATTTTGATGAATGTGTTTTGGTCGGAGCTTTTTCGGAACTTCTTTCTGGAACTGCTGCCAAGTGGTTTAGAGCAAATAGATTTTTTATTAGTTCTTGGTTGGATTTAAAAGTTGCTTTATTAAAACGTTTTGATAGGTGTGATTTTGACTACTTTTTGGAACATGACTTGCGTACAAGGAAACAGAAATATAATGAGTCACTTCCTGACTTCATTACGGAAATTCTTGATATGTCTAACCGTCTTTCAATTCCTCTTTCGGAAACAACTTTAATAAGTGTAATTAAACATAATATGTTACCCATTTATACACCTTACATTTTGGGGAAGGATATTTCTTCTTTGGATTTTTTTACAGCTTTTGGGAAGGAGTTAGAGCCACTAGTGGAGAGGAAGCCGTTTAAGGTACCTGTTAAAAATGTTAAGTTTGAGAAAAGTTATTCAAGTGCTGCTCAGAGCACTATTACTTGTTTGAAGTGTGGAGAAATTGGACACTCGTTTAAAAATTGTTCTAAAATTCCTGGCATAATTTGTTGTTAAAAAGTTGGGGGTCATTACTAAAGATTGTGAGGCGTGTGCTTTGGGAAAAATTAGTTCTACCAGTCCAAAAAACTGATTTGGTCGCATCGATCTCCAGTTTTCGGTGAAACTAAGGATGAGTCGATGTGTGAAATTGTTAATCACGCTTATAGTAACAAACCTGACAAAGCTACTTGTAAAAAAGAATTTTCTGATTGGTTAGAGTATTTAAAAACTTTCTTTGGTGTTTATAAGGCTGCTCCTATTCTCTTTGTTAAAAATAATGATTCCAGACCATTCCTACAGTTTAGAGTTGGTAATCGTAAATTATCTGGTTTGCTGGACAGTGGTTCGAATAGATGTATTTTAGGACATAATAGTCATCATGAATTTTTGAAATTAGGGTTTAAAATTAAAAGATTTTCTGAAGTTGTTTCAAACTATACTTACACAGCTGATGGTTCTGCACAAAAAGCTATAGGCACTATTGATATTCCTATTACTTGTGACAATAGTACTAAAGTTATAAATTTTTTGATTATACCTACTGTAGAGTATTCTGTAATTTGGGATTTGACTTTTGGTTGAAATTTGATCTTGCTAAGGAACTTTGGAAGAATATTACTTTTGTTGAAGATAAAAATGTTAAGTTTAGGACATGCACAGTTACAGCTGCCGCTGAGCTTGCACCTTCCGAAAATAAATTATTGTTTGAAACTATTAAACTCTTTGAAGATATTTCTTATGAAAAGAGAGGTTTAGGTCTTACTCACTTTGCTGAACATAAAATTAATGTTGTTGGTGAACCTTTTAAGCAAAAGTGTTGGTCTTTGAGCCCTGCTATGCAGAAGATTGTAAATGATGAAGTTGATGCTTTGCTTGGGGAGGGAATTATTCAACCTTCTAAATCTCCTTGGTGTTCTCCTATTGTTATTGTAAAGAAAAAAGATGGTAGTCCGAGACTTTGTTTAGATTCTCGTCGTTTAAATTCTATAACTGTTAAAGATTCATATCCTTTGCCTTATACCTCAAAAATTTTGGATAGCCTTCGCGGTGCTCGTTTTATTACTGCTATTGATCTTTCTAAAGCTTTTCTACAAATTTCTTTAGATGAATCTTCTCGTGAAAAGACTGCTTTCGCCGTCCCGGGAAAAGGACTGTTCGAATTTGTTAGAATGCCGTTTGGTCTTACTAATGCACCAGCTGAACTCCAGAGATTAGTAGATAGGATGTTTGGACCTGAATTCGATGGTAAATTATTTCGATACCTTGATGATTTGATTTTAATAAATTTTGAGTTTTCTGAGCATATTGAGGACCTGCGCAGAGTATGTAAAATTTTAAAAGATGCCGGTTTGACCGTCAATCTGAAAAAGTGTGAATTTTGTAAGGAAAGACTCCGTTATCTTGGTTATGTAGTTGATAGAGATGGTTTACACACTGATCCCTCTAAGTTAGATGCAATAAATAATTTTCCCCGTCCTGTAACTGTAAAACAATTAAGAAGCTTTCTTGGGCTATGTTCCTATTATAGAAGGTTTATTTTCAAATTTGCTGATATAGCTTCTCCTCTTACTAAACTTACTGCTGGTTCTAGAAATTCTAGGAAACCTTTGATTTGGAATGATGAAGCTGAAACTGCTTTCGAAAATCTTAAAGAAGCGTTAATTTCTTCACCAGTTTTGCAACATCCAAATTTTGAGAAACCATTCTTTTTGCATTGTGATGCTAGTTCCGTTGGTATAGGTAGTGTATTGTGTCAGGAGGATGATGAAGGAGAACAACACCCCATTGCTTTTTATTCTAGATCTTTAAATAAATGTGAACGTAATTATAGTACAACAGAGCGCGAATTGCTTGCTGTTTTAGATTCAATTGAACGTTTTAGACCTTATGTTGAAGGTATGGAATTCACTGTAGTTACAGACCATTCTTGTCTGAAATGGCTATTAAATTTAAGTAATCCTACTGGTAGATTAGCTAGATGGGCTACCAGAATTTCTCAATTTACATTTAATATAGTTCATAAAAAAGGTATTTTACATCAGGTTCCAGATGCGCTGTCTCGTGTAGAAATGGCTGCTATTCTTTCGTCTCCTGCAGATATTGTATTGCCTGAGAGTGATATAGATGATCCCTGGTATAAAAGAATCTTTGTTAATTGTCAAAAGTTTCCCACTAAGTTTAAAAATTTTAGAGTTGAAAATAATACCTTATATAGATATTGTAAAAGTAAATTTGGTTATAGTAATCGTTTAGATTGGAAAATTGTTATTCCAAAAGAAAATATTCTAGATACTATTCGTTCTAATCATGATGATGTTAATTCTGGTCATCTTGGAGTTCATAAAACTTTAAAAAAGCTTAAACAACATTATTTTTGGAATGGGATGTTTAAAGACGTTCATTTGTACATTAAGTCTTGTGATGTTTGCACAGCTTACAAACATAGTACTTCTCCACCTTTTGGCCATATGATAAACCCTAAAAAAGTAGATTTTCCCATGGTTATGCTTTCGGTTGATATAATAGGAATTTTACCTAAAAGTTATTCTGGTCATAAATATATTCTTTCTGTCGTAGATGTTTTTACTAAATATTGTTGGATATTTCCTTTAGCTAAGGCTACTACTTTAGCAATTTGTAAGATTTTTGAAAAAGATATATTTCTTAAGTTTGGTGTTCCTAAAATTATAGTTTGCGATAATGGTACACAGTTTACTTCTAAATATTTTGTAGATTTCATGAAAAGTTATAACATTACTAAAATATTTTATAATACTTTGTATACCCCTCAAAATAATCCAGTAGAGAGATATAATAAAACCATTGAAACTTGTATATCCTGTTTTGTTAGAAATGATCAGAGAACATGGTCTAAGTTGTTGCCTCATGTTCAGTTAGCTTTAAATAGTAGTGTTAATCTTGCTACTGATTTTACTCCTAATTTTCTCATGTTTGGTAGAGAGTTAATTGTTGATGCCTCGTTGCATAGATTTAGTAATTCTTTTGGTAATTTAGATGAAGTTGGTTTGGGTGAAAGAAATTCTTTTGCTTATTCTTTGAATTCACTTAGTGATATTTTTGTTAGAGTTCAGACTCAATTGTTTAGAGCTTATAAGCGTAATGCGTCTTATTATAATAAAGGTCGCAAAGTTATTTCGTTTGCTGTGGGTGATGTTGTTTGGAGGCGTAGTTTTGTTCAGTCTAATGCTCCGGCTTATTTTTCGGCTAAACTAGCACCTAAGTTTATAAAATGTAAAATTTTAGAAAAAGTTTCAGATAACGTTTATGTTTTGAAGGATTTAGATAAGGGTTACGTTGGGCGTTACCATGTTAAGGATATAATTAAATATTAAAATTATTTTGTTTTGGAATCTTTCAGGCTCGCCGTTGATGTCTTGTTTTGAAGACTGCACATTTGTTAGAGAAGAATGAGATAGATGTATGTGAGGATATTGTGCTTTGTAAACTTTAGTTGAAGTATGATAAGGAGACTTCAGGACGGATGTCGATAGGGTTTGTTCTAAAGTTTAACTTAGGTCAATTTGGATAGAAAGTAATTTCTCTGGTTTGTTTACCCATAGTAAATGATCTTATTTTGTTTGTTTGTACATTTTGTATAATTATTGTGTACTTTGTTGTTTGAACATTTTGTTGTCTACACTTAAGACTAAGTTGGTTTAGTTATTTGTGGGTCATATTTTAAATAAGTTTATTTTGTAAGTTCTGGATATCCATACCCGGACATGACTTTTTGTTCTGACCAGACAATTTATTCTTTTCAGGAAATTGTTCTTTGGTACAGTTTTTTTCTCTCTTTTGGATGACATTTATGTTTGTCCCTGACATTTTGTTCCTTTGGACACTACTTTGGTTGTCCTGAACATTTCTCTTTTGGATACCACACTTGTCTTTGGTTTTCCTTGACCTTTTGTTTGTTGGATTCTTCTTAGAATTTTTTTGTTTGTTGACTCTGTGCCCAGTAAGTCAGTGGTGTTGTGCTGATCGCAGATGAAACTTTTGGTAGACGTTTTGTCTAACGTTTGGGTTTTTTTAGTCGTTTTGTTCGACGATGCCTTGCTTTGTCTTGGGCATTGTTGTCTGTTTTGGACGCGTTGTAGTACGACGTGGGTATGCGTTGTATGCGGTTTTGTGATCGTGATCGATCGCAGGAGCTTTTGAATTGGTGACCTTTGTTGTCCAACCGATTTCAATGGTGATTTTGCTGGTTGAGAGGAGTATGTTTTTAGACTCGGTGACCTTGGTTGTCCAACCGATGCCTCGTAGTTGTAGAGAGTCGTTCGATTTGGTGACATAGTTTGTCTAACCAATTCAACGGGTAATTTTCGTTGCGTACCAATTTGTGTACCTTTTAAGAATCGATCCATCCTTTCCATGTTATATTTCGAGTTGCGTACCAATTTGTGTACCAGCGATGGTGCAGGAATCACATTGCGTCAACACCCGCGAGGGCCATCGCGATCCTTCGTGTGCAACGTCCATAGTTTCCATCACAATGCTTTGTTTTAATTAAATAACCTGTACCTCTTAAGAATCGATGTTGTGTTGATTGAATTCAACGGTGGTAGAGTTTTTTTTGGGTGTTCTGTTTTGTTTTTTTTGACAATTTCATTTGATGAGAGTTGTGTTGACCTTAGAGTCTGAACATTTTTTATGTTAGATTCATTGTTGGTAATGGTGTTGGTTTTGGTTTTGGTTTATAAACACATTGTGTTTTATTTTGTATGAAATACTAAGTTTGGTGTTGGGTTTTAGATGTTTTATAAACTTGAAAGGTTTTAGTCTTGCATTGTGGTTTGAAAATCCCTTGTATTACCTTGATTAGAGTTTTGAAAAGTTTTGTAGAGTTTTGGAAAAAGTTTTGTAGAGTCTTTAGAAAAGTTTTGTAGAGTCTTTAGATAGAGTTTGTCATAAAAGAAAATGTCTTTTCTTTTATTTTTTTTAGGAAGGGACGGGTTGTAATGTCGTATTTTAGTCCGCCATTACATGTTAATTTTCTTGTTAGCACTGTCACTTTGACAGCTGTATTTAGACATTTATCAGTAAAATTATGTTGGCAGTACGCTCGGATAACCTTTGCTTTGTCTTAGGAAAACAATTCGTGGTTTTGACGTTTGTTTTGACATCCGGTCGACTTCACCTTTTCATTTGCCGGTTCTGAGATGGCGAATTATATTTTTTGCTGAAGAATAAATCTTCTTTAATCACACTCAAAATGGGTGTTAGATCCTTTTATAAGGCTAATTAAAGCCTATAAATATGTTCTATTGGTGAGTTTCACTTGATTTCAAGATTTTTCTTAAAACACATTGTTGTCGAAAATGTGCTATTTTAACAATACATTTTGTTTTCAGAGTGCATTTGTTTTATAAACTTCAATAGTTTGCGTTGCATTCTATTATGAGTGCTAACGTCTGAAATTTGTTTCGGGGACGGTAAGATCTCTTTTATTAAAATACATAATGTTTTAGACTTGTACCGATAGTTTACTAATGTTGTATTTCTTCGTTACAGCGGTTGTTCGCGTCCTTTTTCTTTTTATATTACTTTTGATTTGGATCTTCATGTTATCCTGAAATTTGGCTGCGTTCTACATTTTCTCTACGTTGGGATCATGACGGCGATACCTATGCTGGCTTAGAGAAAGATGTGATGAGGTTCACAGGTAACATGGAACCAGGAGGTTAGTTTAATCCTTATTTTTAAAAGTACTACGTTAAACACGGTGCTATATTCATGAAGTTAGATTCGATACCATATATTCACAACGTTAGCTTGGATAAACCTATATTCATAAAGTAAGATTTGTTAACCATATATTCATAAAATTTGTTTGGGATAATTTAAATCCACAATAATGTTTAACTCATAGTAACTTGATATCAACGTCTACTAAATGTTATATTTATAAAATTAGATAACCCTAAATTTTTGTTTAATTTAGTCTTAATTGCGTCGGCTAAAGGGAAAGCAAGGGAGTTTGGAATAAAACATTGTTCTATAATGTAAGAATTTTATTTCATAGCCACCCCCCTGCAGATTAAAAGCCTAGTCTCACCGATGACATTCCGAGGTAAATTTAGTTTATTTTTTTAATTCGATGGAGCATAACCTCTATCGTGGCGCCCGAGTTTTTTTTGTTTAAAAGGTAATTTTCCTTAAATATTTAATTTAGATAAAACCTGTTGAACGCCCGCTTGCAACTTGACAAGCCGGGGGCAACATGACACGGTAAAGCTATCGCTAACGCTATAACTATCGATTTTTCAAACCCTCTACAAGGGTTTTAGCTGACGCTATTACTTTCATACTAAAAATGCAATAGAGAATCCAATAGATGCATAGAAATTAGGATTTGGACAAAAACCATATTGTTGAAGGGTTCTACAGTTCTAAGTTTGAGTGCTATAGCGATAGCGATAGTTATACCGTGAGGTGGTAGGGGTGCAGATCTATCTCGCCGATAGTTCGTAGGATAGACTCTTAAAAGAAATATCCTACGACATATATATGTCGCAGGATAATTAGATAATCGATTTTTTGCGAAAATCCTAGGGATATTGCGAAAACACGGATATTTAGACGGATTATTAGCCAATGGTGTTGTCATTTCTCAATCCAACTGAAAAATGATAGGGTTTTTGCGAAAAAACGGGCTGCCTTAGTAAGACTGCGAAAAGAATCGCTAGCTATTATGAAATAAGAACACTGATTGGCTGATCGAACCATCCTAAACAACATCTTCTCTGATTGGTTGACGACTTGACGTTTCAAATGTCAAACGATTCTCTTACGTGTAGTAAACTTTCTGTGAACCAATCAGAATAAGAAATAGCAAGAAAGTAAAAATTAAGCCCATCAGAGTAAAGAATATCCAATGTTACTTAAGCAACCCGTATTTTCGCGTATTTAATAGAATTTTCGCAAAAAGCCTAGGGATATTGCAAAAACACGGATAATTAGACAATGGTGTTGACATTTCTCATGTCAACACCATTGTCTAATTATCCGTGTTTTTGCAATATCCCTAGGCTTTTTGCGAAAATTCTATTTATCAAATCATCCTACGACATATACGCGGGGAATAGATATCCTCCTTCTTTTTTTTGAAGTCGGTTAAAAACAGTATAAAGCAGGATTATTTTTACAAAGTGACATTGGTACCTGTCAAATTCCTTTACTGAATTAAAAATCTGACTATAGAAAGTTATCGAGAAAGCTTTGTCAAGGAGCGCATGCTACGCATGCTGAAGTGCAGTGATAAAGTCGCGATGCTGTAGGTATCTCTATTGATGCTATGAACATTAAGTTTAAACATTCTGTACACATTTTTAGATTCGTGCCACAGAACGAAAGCGAGCTCCAAGCGATGTACTCAGCGATGTCGCAGGGACAGTCGCTACACCCCGACCCGGCGGACGAGGTGGACGACGACGACGCTTACCTCGACGGGGAGGAGTTCGATGAGGGTATGGATGTTTTACCTACTGGTCCCCAAAATGAGTCTTGGCCACAGACTTATATTGAGATAGACGAAAAGAGCGCTTCCAACTGTATGAGAACCTGGCGGGTCGAATTTTTGATGATTTAGTGATGTGGAAATGTTATTAACGAGCTCTTGCAAGAAATCACAGTACAATTAACCATTTTCGTTTCTGAGTGACGCGTGTTTTCATGGCAATGGTCTCGAGCGGACTGATTTAGGTCGGACAACTTTGAACGTGGATCAAACATTTTACCGCAAGGTACGTAAACTTTTACTGTCTATCTCGATATAGGTCTGTGGTCTTGGCCTCCGACAATCAAAGGCACCACTGCTCCCTGCATAGCGCGACCTCTTCTCAATGGGGATTAACAACAGGATCATTAAATCGCTCGAAACTTTTTTTACAGTATAGCTTAAACATATATATAAAAACTGAACTGTATTTGTTTTATTAAAATACGATAAGAAGTTTCGGTTTTACGAGTTTTCAAACTTCAAGTTTCGCGCGCTCTTTGCGTGACGTCATTGTGTACCGTTTCATACAAAGAAGGCGACTCTCTGACTAAATCGGTCAAGCGTGAGTCGGAAGCTGCATACAAAGTGTTATACAGTGACGTCACAAAATCCGACCCGAAGTTAAAAATTCAATATCTTTAGAAATATACTACAAAAATAAAAACGCACTAAGTATTTTTTATTTATATCAATACTAATATTACAAAGAGGAAAGATTTTATTGTTTGTTTTTTTGCATTGAATAGGCTCCGAAACTACTGAGCGGATTTGGATGAAATTTGGTACACAGATAGTAGATAGTCTGGTTATGAACATAGGATAATTTTTATCCCGATGTTCCCACGGGAACGGGAACTACGCGGGTGAAACCGCGGGCAGCCGCTAATGTGGTATAAAAGTTACTCTATGATGCGCATGCGACGCTGGCTGGTTTTCCTTGTTTATATTTGTCGCATACTAATCTGTGGCACTAGCGTGTATGTTACTCTATGATTCCTCTCCCTCTTTCCCTCCTGCCCCCTAATTGTCTAATTAATCACAATCCCTTTCAGAGGTATTGTGATAGTGATATTTTCGTCTGTCATATTGCTTAGACAGTTCAATTTCAGTTATTCCATACCTTTCAAAACGCGTCCCGATCACAATCCCTTTCAAATGTCAAATAGTGACGACGGCGTGAAGTATGTAAATATCTTTCAAATGACGAATTGAAAAGGATTGTGATAGATTTTAAAATTAGACAATTTGCCCCCTGGGTTCTCGATGCAAGCGGACCGCAACGATTTACATTGTTAAATAAATTCCTTTACTGAACGCTGGCTTTCATGATTTGCCTTTCCCCAACCTCCATATACGACATTGGCGACGAGGATGGGATAGTGTTGCATACTAATCTGTGACACGAACGTGTATGTTACTCTCCTTATCGTCGTTGTCGTCTCAGCCACATGACACCCACTGCTGGGTATAGGCCTCCCCCAAAAGAGGTGGGGGTTTGCCATAATCGGCATCGGCAGGCGGGTTGGCGATCGCAGTATGGCCAAGTTTGTAGGAGACGCTGCTGCCCGTCTCCTGAAGGCGAGTCCCTTAGTCTATTCTATGCCGACACTACGCAGCTACACTCCATATACAACAATATTATTCAATGTTCATAATGTGTTAGCAAATTTCAAGGATTAATTAGAATTAATCCTTGAAATTTGCAGACTTGTGTTATAGAGTTCTACTATGCTCCCGTCACCGGGCCCCTTTAATATGTTTGATAAGGAATGAACGCCTTGCGTTGGTATTCGTAATGAGCCTACGGCTCGTATTTTATTGACAGGAAATAATTACTTCGCCGTAGTCATAGGTTTACCTTTGTTCTGTGTTATGTTATTTTTTATTAACGCCCGGGGCGAAGTTAGTTTAGTTTTTAATTCATTCCTGCTTATAACGCTGGTGACTGAACACGCAACTTAAATATATAACTGCATTTTTATTTCGCCACCCTGACCCAACTTCTGTTACACTTGTAAACTTTGAATGGAGGAATGAATCAATATTGTATTAATCTAATTTTATTATGTACCTATAATTATAACTTTTTAATTTTGCATTTTACAATGCTATTTTTATGTGATAAATATTAAACAAGAAAATATACCTCAAACATCTGTAAAGATGTTTCTTTCGAATGCGAGGATATTTCTCTCATTGATGAAGCGACGGTGGCCAACACCGTAGAACGGTGAATATACTGGAAAAATTCGACGTGTCCTCATAGGTCTCTGTAGCATAATTGGTTAGTGCATTGGGCCGGACTCCCAAGGATGCGGGTTCGAATCCCGTCAGGGCGACATGAGACTAGTTGCTTTTTTCTGGTATATTTTCTTGTTTAATATGTACCTATATCTTTTGCATGCTATTGTAAATGGCTGATTGGGCTGATCAATATTTTAATGTCATCTGCAGTGTACCCCAAACAAGTGCAAATAAATGATTATGATATGATTATGTTTAGGTGACGAGGAGTTCGTGGATGCGGAGAGCGCAGGCGCGGGCGGGGCGGAGGGCGACGAGGCGGCGGCCCGCCTGAGGGCGCTGCAGCTGCACCACAACGGGGCACAGTACCCCGGTGAGTCAGCCATACACGGTGTCAGCCATACACGGTGTCAGACCAGGCGGCGGCCCGCCTGAGGGCGCTGCAGCTGCACCACAACGGGGCACAGTACCCCGGTGAGTCAGCCATACACGGTGTCAGCCATACACGGTGTCAGACCAGGCGGCGGCCCGCCTGAGGGCGCTGCAGCTGCACCACAACGGGGCACAGTACCCCGGTGAGTCAGCCATACACGGTGTCAGCCATACACGGTGTCAGACCAGGCGGCGGCCCGCCTGAGGGCGCTGCAGCTGCACCACAACGGGGCACAGTACCCCGGTGAGTCAGCCATACACGGTGTCAGCCATACACGGTGTCAGACCAGGCGGCGGCCCGCCTGAGGGCGCTGCAGCTGCACCACAACGGGGCACAGTACCCCGGTGAGTCAGCCATACACGGTGTCAGCCATACACGGTGTCAGACCAGGCGGCGGCCCGCCTGAGGGCGCTGCAGCTGCACCACAACGGGGCACAGTACCCCGGTGAGTCAGCCATACACGGTGTCAGCCATACACGGTGTCAGACCAGGCGGCGGCCCGCCTGAGGGCGCTGCAGCTGCACCACAACGGGGCACAGTACCCCGGTGAGTCAGCCATACACGGTGTCAGCCATACACGGTGTCAGACCAGGCGGCGGCCCGACTGAGGGCGCTGCAGCTGCACCACAACGGGGCACAGTACCCCGGTGAGTCAGCCATACACGGTGTCAGCCATACACGGTGTCAGACCAGGCGGCGGCCCGACTGAGGGCGCTGCAGCTGCACCACAACGGGGCACAGTACCCCGGTGAGTCAGCCATACACGGTGTCAGCCATACACGGTGTCAGACCAGGCGGCGGCCCGCCTGAGGGCGCTGCAGCTGCACCACAACGGGGCACAGTACCCCGGTGAGTCAGCCATACACGGTGTCAGCCATACACGGTGTCAGACCAGGCGGCGGCCCGACTGAGGGCGCTGCAGCTGCACCACAACGGGGCACAGTACCCCGGTGAGTCAGCCATACACGGTGTCAGCCATACACGGTGTCAGACCAGGCGGCGGCCCGCCTGAGGGCGCTGCAGCTGCACCACAACGGGGCACAGTACCCCGGTGAGTCAGCCATACACGGTGTCAGCCATACACGGTGTCAGACCAGGCGGCGGCCCGACTGAGGGCGCTGCAGCTGCACCACAACGGGGCACAGTACCCCGGTGAGTCAGCCATACACGGTGTCAGCCATACACGGTGTCAGACCAGGCGGCGGCCCGCCTGAGGGCGCTGCAGCTGCACCACAACGGGGCACAGTACCCCGGTGAGTCAGCCATACACGGTGTCAGCCATACACGGTGTCAGACCAGGCGGCGGCCCGACTGAGGGCGCTGCAGCTGCACCACAACGGGGCACAGTACCCCGGTGAGTCAGCCATACACGGTGTCAGCCATACACGGTGTCAGACCAGGCGGCGGCCCGACTGAGGGCGCTGCAGCTGCACCACAACGGGGCACAGTACCCCGGTGAGTCAGCCATACACGGTGTCAGCCATACACGGTGTCAGACCAGGCGGCGGCACGCCTGAGGGCGCTGCAGCTGCACCACAACGGGGCACAGTACCCCGGTGAGTCAGCCATACACGGTGTCAGCCATACACGGTGTCAGACCAGGCGGCGGCCCGACTGAGGGCGCTGCAGCTGCACCACAACGGGGCACAGTACCCCGGTGAGTCAGCCATACACGGTGTCAAACCACTCATACCGAAGCCGTAATACAGGGTAAAAAAAAAACAAAAAAAAAACCTCTCTCGGTCGGGGGACCCCCAACGTATAATATACCCTTTTAGTACTTCTCTTTTTGTGGTCTTTGGAAATATTTTTTGTGGATATAAAACTTAATTCATGAAACCCGAACTGGGGGGTTACTCTTGACAGAATCCCGTTAAAATCGAGATTGAATGTCAATAATTATTACTGATTTACGACGTTGATTCGACTTTAATTGCAGCTAAAATCTATTACTAGCGTACAAAATTGCTTCATTTACTAATTTCAAGTATTAACTTTTAGTTTAATTACTTATTTTAAGTTACTATTACTGACGTTTGACATTAAATCAATCTCGATCACAATGCGATCGCGTCCAGAGTAAGGGGGCTGGACACTGGTGTCCAGAGAACAATGGAAAATCTATTGTCTCATAATCCGGGGTCTGATAGGTTAAAGACTGCAAAGACAGCTGACACCTACCTACAGCTAAACGTGCCTTTCGAGGCACGGAGTAGCTCGAGATAATAATTTTTTTATCACCCATCCTGTAACCGACCATTGCAAAAGAAAGAATACACCAACCATATACATTATTTTAGGTATGTGACAATACCATCGTATTATTTAAATAACTGACCGCCATAGAAATATTGTTTGAATCTTGAAGTTTTGCGGGTAATCAGAGATTCACGTTGTTTTATCATCATTTATATTGAAAAATTGATTTCAGAATGGGCGGATGAAGATATCGAAGAAGAGTGATATGATATGAACAGAAACATCGTGCCGCACAGCCTGATGGGTGGCCACACGTACATCTAGACCAGGGATGGGGGAATAGCGACCCGCGACTATAAGTCTGCTATCTTGATTAATTCGGACGGCTAAAACAATATTAATTATTGCGTTAAAAATAAGCGCGGGGCAACAAAGGCATGCATTTTACACCCTTTAATTAATGATTTCATCAATCACATGGAACTAGTACGTCAAAACTTTGTTAAATAAACTTAAAAATGACCTACTTGATATTTTTTGTTATTCTACTTGGAATAAAATAGTTAGTGAAATAATAAAATTTTCCGGATATTCAACGCGCTATATTTCACGAACTAAGATCTAATTTCCGTGTTTTTAGGTTTTTTTTTTATTTTCCCGACGTTTCGGCACCTTTTCAGCTGCCGAGGTCACGGGAAGACACATAAAAAGGTGTCGAAACGTCGGGAAAATCATAAAACCCCTAAAAAACTTAAAAATACGGACATTATTCGGAAAAGTGGTTTTATTTCAATGAAAAGTGCGCGCCTAAACTTAAAATAATTATGTTGCTTGGCCCGCGTAAATATTGTGATTAGTTTATATGGCCCATTTCTAAACTTATTTTCCCACTTATGATAATTTTTTAATAGAAAAATATTGGATAAAAAAACAACTCGGCCACAGGTGAATTTTCAGATAGGACTTGAACCCACGACCTTCGCAAATCCGGTCCAATGCTTCCCCACCCCTGATCTAGACGCAGGTACAATCTCGACCAATAATATGTCACTATACAATCTTGTCACATTATAATATTTAATGTCATTTATGGACGCAGAGAGCTTTGTTCAGAGAGCCGTGTGTTTTAATGTAATAAGATTGTTTCACAGTCTAATACATAAACAGTTGTTGCAATCGGCCGATATGTCGCACTCACACACACGCGCCCCTGTCTATCGCCACACGGCCGGCCTCGACCATCTCACTGGTTTTCACTGCTAAGTCTGGGAATACACGTCAGATTTTTCTCTCCGATAGTCGGATCCGACCTGATCAGACAATCTGAAGGCGCTCGTGACATACATTTGTTTGAACACTCAATACGCATCCGATCCGATAGTCGGATCGGACTTCCGGTCACTTCCGAGTCGAAAAGAAGCTAAGCGTTTACGATTTTATTAGGGTTCCGTAGCCTAATGGCAAAAAAAACGGAACCCTTATAGATTAGTCATGTCTGTCTGTCCGATGTATGTCACAGCCACTTTATTATCTTACTTCTGTACATACTTGTCTATGCATACTTCTGTACAGAGACGAAATAGAGGTTTGTACCCTTATTACGAGTTTGCTTAACATGACATTTACAGGACTCGTGAGCGTAGACTATCGGATACACTGCTCATGTCGGTAAAACAGTCGCTAAATATGAAAGAGACAGAGCTACATTTTACGTTAACGTTTACTGTAACGTCAAGTTTGCCAAATTCGTAATAAGCCTACTGATTCTCCTTCCGATTTGCCAGTTGACTCTAGCGCATATTATTTTACTCTTTGGACTGAATTTAGAAAAAGTCGGACGCAAAAATCGAACATGTGAATGAATCCGATCCGATGGTCTGAACAGACAATCGGAGCAAATCGGCCGTTTGTAGGCAGCACAGACTGTTTAGACTGGTTGTATAGTATTCACATAGTATATGCTCGTGACTACAATCCCGATTAAAGACGTCTAGACATTATGCTCGGATCGCGATGACACTCGCTAGTACAAGACTTAAGTGAGTAAGATTATTGTTTGTCTTTTTATCACTTGAATTTAGATATAATGCATAATAGTTTTATTTTTTTATTTTGATAGGCATTTCAATATGTTTCACATTTCAACTTAGTATTTTTGTAGGTTTTTTGTTGTTGTAAATACTAAGAAATTATATAGTTTTTGTCTTGTCAAATAGTTAATCGCGCCGCGTCATGAGCAAAGTGTATGTTTTTTTTTATAATACTGTGGATTTAGAAATGAGGAATATCTTTGTAAAAGCTATGATTACAGTTCTTTATTTATAAAAAGAAACCCAAGTGGTACTCGTACTTGATAATTTCTGGCACTGTGGTATTAGTCTAACGCTAATTCCCAGTTGTTCCTATTACGTCTTCCCAATGTGGCAAATGGGAATAAAGAAATATTTCCCTATAGGTAACTGAGCTATTTTTAGTCGCAGTATTTATTACCGTTATTACTGTATGTGCTTGTGTCTTATTACTGTTAATTTGTGTAATAAATAATGCAAAAAAATAGCTCTAGTTATATTTTATGGGAACAACAGAGATTGAAAATGATTTTTTTTTACTAAAAAAGCAACCACATTGTTTTATTTGATTCCGCTCGGTCGTGAGTGGTTTTTTTTATATTTCCAAGAAGGGGAGACTATAAGGCGAAGGGCAAATGACTGTTTAATACTGTAAAAAAAAACACAGGTGCGTTTTCAGAGTTCTAAATTCACAGAAACTATGAATTGTCTCGAATAATGAATTGTCGTATCTTGAATGTATTGTTGACGTACATTTCTCACTATAAAATAAGTGTATATGAAATATAATTTGGATACTATGACTTGTTAAACTAGTATTTTGTAAATGCATGTAATATTTTATAAACAAAAAATGGTAATAATATTTAAAAGCACATAACTTACAGTTTTAAATTTTTTAATTAACTAAATATTTTTATTATAAACACCTCTAAAATAATGTTATAAAACTTCGTAAACTTAACTTTCAAACAAAACTGCCATGATACAAAGCCTTATAATTGTATTATTGAATGGAACAGTAAATACTTAAAATTTGTATCATATACTATTTAACAAATAATATGTTGGAATGGATAAGATAATGTTATGTTCATGGTTGTTATAATGATAATAATGCTAAGCATGGCTTTGCTTTAAATTGCAATTTAGATTCGTATCACATTTACATATAAAAATCGACTTTATAAAATATTATTCAAGTTTCTTTGATGCACGTAATTTTGAGCAACTCTAAAAAGGTTAACATAATAATTTACCAGTGAAAAAATCTTGAATTTAACATTCTCGAGGTTAATTTTAAATAATTTGGTTTTGTCGTCTCATAATGCTGACGTGTCTACGCTTATAAGTAACTCATTTTTATTAAATTATTATTGTTAATGAATGCATCTTGTGATTAATTGCAACTAGACATGCTTGTAAAATGTTTTTTAAATGGATTTCAGTCACAGACCTATATCGAAAAAGACTAAAAGTGTACCTACCTTGTATGTAAAACGTTTGATCAAAGTTTTCCGACCTAAGTCAGTCCGCTTGAGACCATCGGCATGACAACACGCGTCACTCAGAAACGAAAATGGTTAATTGTGCAGTGCTTTCTTGCAAGAGCTCGTCTCGTCAATAACACTCCCACATCACTAAATCTCGCTCGCGATATTAGGTGCGAAAAATTCGACACGCTTAGGTTCTCATACAGTTAGAAGCTCTTTTTTTGTCTATCTTGATATAGGTCTGTGATCTCAGTGTGTTAAACCACCAACAACCAAAATTGTTGATCATTTCAATATACAACATGCAAGAAAAATTGTTAATGCAGCGGTTTCTAAATCTCAAAAGGAAAATGCATAAACTCCAATTCATAAGTATAACATTCCATGCCTGTATTGTCAGCAACATCTCTTTTATCATTAGATTTTAAACTTCATGCCTAACACAATAAGGTTTAAAATAAGTTGGTGAAACTTCGTTCTTGAATGTACTTCATACAATGCATTTTTGAGAATTGGTTTCCGTTTGTTACTGTATGTGCCGAATAACATTTTCAGGATACTTATGGTAAATTTAAAATAGAAAAATATTGGAAAAAATTAACTCGGCCACAAGTGAATTCTCAGACGGGAATCGAACCATAAAAAAATAAACGAAGAAAGGCGTACATCCGAGGAACCGCAGCCGCTGAAAATCGATCTTTTTCGTGAATAAGTTTATTAATGTTCTACATCAAAATATAGCTGGTGCTATTAATAAAGCGGATCTTTTATTAGCAAACCTGGACAATCTATCGGACAATGGAAAGTGTATTGATGTGATTTGCTTAACTGAACATTTTATGAAGGCAGGAAATGAAGTGCATTTGACTGTACATAACTATAATCTAGCCTCATATTTTTGTAGAGAAAATGGTAATAGAGGAGGGGCATGTATTTTAATAAAGCATGGCCATTTATGGAAAGATGTGCCTGAAATAGCTAAGTTGTCGATTACAAATATATTTGAATGTTGTGCTGTAGAATTGACTAATTATAAATTATTAATTGTTTGCATTTATAGAATACCTAAAGCTACCAACGTAAATACTTTTTTCTTAAGATTAGAACAATTGTTATCTTTTGTATCGAAAAAGAATTATAATAATATTATTCTTGCCGGTGACTATAATATTAACACATTGGTAAATAATAACTTAACACTAGAATTTCAATGTCTTCTATCCAATTATAATCTGAAATTGGCCATTAATCAACCGACAAGACTTAGAAGTAAAACCTGTATTGATAATATAGCACATGATTTTAAAAAGGGCAGTAGGGCAGAAGTGATTGAGTTCGCGCTATCTGATCATACCGCTCAAATAGTACAGGTCCCTGCACGTATTGTGCCGACTCTTAAATTCTGGAAAAAGCGTCAACGTGATTATAGTGATCAAAATATTAATACATTTAGAGAATGCCTTAAATCCTTTTCTTTTTCAGAACTCTATGACATGCTTGACTGCAATAATGCTTTTAATTATTTTATGGAACATTTTAAATTATTTTACGACTTATGCTTCCCATTCAAAATTGTTAAGATACCTATTATAAGTAAACCTAAATGGTTATCACGGGGTATTAAACGGTGTACTTATAAAAAACGACAACTATTATGGGTTTGGCGTCATAAACCAAACCTTACGAATAAAATAAACTATAAAAACTATTCAAAAAGGTTAAAGAAAATAATAACATTGACAAAACTATCACAAAATAATCATAGAATAAAGACATCCCAAAATAAGGCTAAAACGACATGGCAAATTATAAATAAACCTCAATTTAATCTACCATCTAATCATATTAATGACATACAAACTGACACTTTTATTTTGACCGATCCCAAAAAAATTGCGAATCACTTTAATGACTTTTTTATTGAAAAAGACTTTGCTATAACAGAAAGATGTAAGAATGATCAATCTAAAATACCTGCACTTAATAACTCAATGTTTATGGCCCCAAGCTTGCCGTTTGAAATATTGAAAATTATAAAAAATCTTAGAAATACTAATAGCGTCGGATATGACGAAATTTCCGTCAAAATATTGAAAGCAGTAAGTGAAGAAATATGCTGCCACTTATGTCATATAATTAACTTAAGCATTGAAACAGGTACATATCCAGAATCTTTAAAAGTCTCAATTGTCAAGCCTTTATTTAAAAAAGGTGACAAAAGATTAGTCAATAATTTCAGACCTATTGCACTACCTCCGGTGATCTCAAAAGTATTCGAAAAATACTTTTATGGTCAAATCAATAACTTTCTAGAAAAACATAACATTCTGTGTAATGAGCAAAAAGGTTTCCGTCAGAATAAGACCATTAATATGGCAGTCTTTGATTTTCTAAAAAATGTTATGTTTAATATTGACATAAGAAAACCAGTTTGTGCCATTTATTGTGACATGACCCAGGCGTTTGATTATGTTGACCATAATATATTAATAAATAAACTAAATAAGTATGGTATCAGGGGTAATATACAATCATTAATTTTATCGTATTTAAGTAACCGCAAACAATACACATCCATAGCGCGTATTAATTTGACGACTAAAAGAGAAGAAATTTTCAATTCCCGTGAACGAGTGGTTAAATACGGAGTTCCCCAAGGCAGTGTGCTAGGGCCTCTGTTGTTCATTATCTATATTAACGATATGCCTAAAAGTATTAACCACCCTGTTACCTTATTTGCCGACGATTGCACGGTTACAATAGGAGCCAATGATATAAGTTGTTATGAAAAAGAGATACACGAATCTTTAACATCTATAAAATTGTGGTTAAAAAGCAACAATCTTAAAATAAATTTGAGTAAGACACAGATTATGCAATTCAGTCAAAGGTCGTCGAATATACAATTAAATAGCATAAAGAACACCATTTGTATGGCAAACACGGCTAAATTTCTTGGTCTCATGATAGACAGTAACCTTAATTGGAAAGCCCATATTGAGGTTATTTCCAAAAAACTTGGCAGCACTGCATATGCGTTATTTAAACTATCTGCAGTGTTGAATATTGACGCGTTGTTGACTGCATATCACGGCTTAGCTGCTTCAACATTGAGATTCGGCATAATCTTCTGGGGAAACTCTACTAATCGGGACATTGCTTTCAAAATGCAAAAAAGATGCATCAGGTCAATGTTTAGACTTGAAGTTACTGACAGTTGCAAACCATATTTCGTAAAATATAACATTCTTTCACTTCCGTCCCTATATATTTTTGAAGTTATCATGTTTGTGAAATGTAACCCACACTTGTTTCCCAGACTCTCTGACACGGTTGTCCGCAATAGACGAGATAAACACAAACTACGAGCACAAGCTTCTAAAACTGCTCTTCTACAAAATAGTGTTTATTGTATGGGCTCTAAACTTTTTAATAAAATCCCGAAATCTTTAAAAGAATGTAATAATATTAATATTTTCAAAAGTAAATTGAATGCATTTCTCATTAATAAATGTTATTATAATGTAAAAGAATTTCTGAATGATAAAATTTTATGATGTTTTAATGTGCTACTGATATTGTTATTTATTATTTAGTTAAGATTTATTGACATTTAGTTTTTTTATAATTTTTCATCAACAATGTATTCTATATTAGTGATTACAATTAAATAATGGACTACTTCCCTATATAGATTTTTGTGTTGCATGCATTTCTAATAAAATTATAAATGACATTTAATTAAACTCGCCATTCTAAATTTGTACGCCTACAATGGTAAGACATGTTGATACCATTACCATAATTATATTTTTAAGAACTGTACCACACATGTTTCTACAAATCAATAATAAAAAAAAAAAAAAAAAAAAAAGAACCCGCGACCTTTGGAAATCCGGTCCAATGAGCATAGGTTATTGTGGCCGAGTTAATTTTTTCCAATATTTTTCTATTTAAAATTTACCATAAGTATAAAAACAGCATTGAAAAATGCATAAATTACAAAATCATAAATTTTCAGGATAGACTGCTGCTCTGATATTATACTTACATAAGTTACTTTTTGTATAGGATCAATACCTATTTAAATTCGAGCAGCAAATGCACTTTTGCACCTTTACTGGATTACTTCTACTTAGGGTGCTTTTCCAAACACGAGAGAACGAATGTAGTTTTACATTCATATGCTTATCTTACTTTTGCGTTTTTGTAAGTTAAGGATGTATATTTTTCAGCAAAATTAGGCTTCTTCAAAGCGCTTTATTAAAATGATTTATTTGGTAAAAAATGGTTCTCATAAGTTTGTGAAATTGACAAAGCAGTGTTGATTGGTGTTGTTATTAATTTCATCACTTGGATGCAACTATCTTTTATTATTTTGTATGATATTATTTTTGTAGTTGTATGTATGAGATTGATGAGTATCACACATTAAGAACGATTGTATCCTGTGCTAAGATTCCACGCATCCGATGTACCATCGCTCAAAATCTATAGAGTAGTATTTGTACCCAGTTAGATTTAGGTAGTTATTAAATTTTGAATAATAAAACTATCTTTTTATTCTACCAACTTTTGAGCCCCGAATTGAGTACATAATTATTATATATAGTAAAGATAGTTATGATATTTGAGCTTCATTACAGTACCTACAGCAAAATGAGGGACCAATTCATTACATAACAATTTGTTGACCAAGCTAATAATTATATATCTATACTAATATTATAAAGAGGAAAGATTTGTATTTTTGTATGTAACGAATAAACTCAAAACTACTGGACCGATTTTGACGAAATTTGGTATAGAGAATCCTTAGACCCCAAGTAGTAACATAGGCTATAAATGATCCCAAAATTCCCACGGGAACGGGAACCGCGCCCGGCCTCTAGTTATGTATAAGTGCCGATGATATTCTATTGTTTTTGAAAAAAGTTTGGATAAAAGTTGTAGTTTTCGCTAAAAATCGAAAACTAATAAAAAATTTAAGGGCGCCTGTAACAACACCCCGTCCGTCGTGCCAAAGGGGTCGCCCAACTGCGCCCCTCCTATACAGAAAAGATTTTTTGAAATCCTTTTCCTTAATGACATCCCGATTATTTCCAAGTCGGAACTCGGACACAACACAACACACGTCCGGCAAATCGATCGCCCTAGTACTTACTTATACATTTTTGAGTTACCTAAATATTTTGATGTCAATTAGGTCTACCTAACTAGACAAATAAGAAAATCATGAACGGCGGGCGCGCAAAGCTGAGCGGGTCGGCTTGGGCCGCTCCTGCATCCTGCCGCCCTGTGGCCTATGGCACTTTGGTTAGTACGCCACTGCCGGGGCTGCCACTCCTGCCTTATATTTAAAACGGTGCGCCGTCGTAGAGAAATTATCGTCTATGTAATGAAAGCTCATACAATTTACTACAACTTTTATCTTATAACTTTTTCGAAATTCTACCCATATTCGAATTACACGTGCTGAAAGTGAAAAATTTTCGACAAAACTACATTTATCAAACACTCGCTTTTGCCTGCTACTTCATTCGCGTTATTTCGGGATGAAAACTAGTCGATAAATAATGTTAGTCCCTATCGCGTAATACATATGGATAATAGGCTTCATGAAGTTCATCAAATTACCATATATAGTCTTGATTGATCTATCTACTTACTAAATTTTATCCAAATCTGTTGAACTATCGAAACTTTTATCTATGTTTTATTGTTTCTACCACTTACCCGCGTGGTTCCCGTTTCCGTGGGAATATCAGGATAAAAAGTATCCTATCTGTTAATCCAGACTATCTCTTATCTGTGAGTCAAATCACATCCAAATCAGTTTAGTAGTTTTTGAGTTTAATCGTTCCAAATATACAAAAATTTCTTCTTTAAAATATTAGTAGGTATGGATTAATGTTTTCATCCATTTAGGCCGTGAGTGTCCTGAAAAGATTTTCCCCGCTATGGGAGACGGTAAAAGTTTCCCACTTTTGAATTATCTAAGTATAAAACAGTGCGTCTAAACGGATTAAGACTTAAATCCATAATAACTACCTATAAAAGGAGAATATTTTTATTTTTGTATCTTTGTAACCACAAAAAATACTATACGGATTTGGATGTAATTTGGCTCACAGATATTAGGTATGTAGCCTGGATTACAGATATTAGGTATGTAGCCTGGATTACAGATATTAGGTATGTAGCCTGGATTACAGATATTAGGTATGTAGCCTGGATTACAGATATTAGGTATGTAGCCTGGATTACAGATATTAGGTATGTAGCCTGGATTACAGATATTAGGTATGTAGCCTGGATTACAGATATTAGGTATGTAGCCTGGATTACAGATATTAGGTATGTAGCTTGGATTACAGATATTAGGTATGTAGCCTGGATTACAGATATTAGGTATGTAGCCTGGATTACAGATATTAGGTATGTAGCCTGGATTACAGATATTAGGTATGTAGCCTGGATTACAGATATTAGGTATGTAGCCTGGATTACAGATATTAGGTATGTAGCCTGGATTACAGATATTAGGTATGTAGCCTGGATTACAGATATTAGGTATGTAGCCTGGATTACAGATATTAGGTATGTAGCCTGGATTACAGATATTAGGTATGTAGCCTGGATTACAGATATTAGGTATGTAGCCTGGATTACAGATATTAGGTATGTAGCTTGGATTACAGATATTAGGTATGTAGCCTGGATTACAGATATTAGGTATGTAGCCTGGATTACAGATATTAGGTATGTAGCCTGGATTACAGATATTAGGTATGTAGCCTGGATTACAGATATTAGGTATGTAGCTTGGATTACAGATATTAGGTATGTAGCCTGGATTACAGATATTAGGTATGTAGCCTGGATTACAGATATTAGGTATGTAGCCTGGATTACAGATATTAGGTATGTAGCTTGGATTACAGATATTAGGTATGTAGCCTGGATTACAGATATTAGGTATGTAGCCTGGATTAACACATAGGATACTTTTTATCCCGATATATTCTCACGGGAACGGGAATCACGCGGACGACTGGCATATACAATAAAACATGATAAAAGTTTCGATAACTCGACGGCTGAATTCGTCATGCTCGTGGACGGGTACCGCCAGCGGGAATGGGTCTGCTTATTTTAATGTTGTGCTTAAAGCTTTAATATTTAAATTAAAATAAATCGATACTGATTGACCTGCTCACAACTTTCAGTACAGTAAAATTGTAATGCGAGAAATGTTGTAATGATAGATAAGTCTTTCTTAGCCAGTTGAAAATTGTTTACAGTTAAAATAAACATAAAATGTAAGAGGGCGTAGTGTGAAATGTCCAAACGTTACCATCGGGTTAGAGTAAATTATTGACGGATAGTCCTACTACAATAGGAATAAGGTTGAAAATTAAACTCTATTCGCAATCATCAGCGCATGCGAGTGAGTTGTCTCACTCACACTAAACCACAGAATACTTAATAGTACAAGTACAGAAGGTTCATTTCGCAACTCCAATCAAATAAATTCCTAGTCTAGCTCACGACGCAATAAAGTCCAATTCACGTCGCGCTGCGCTAAATGCCTAGCATTATATTCACCTACATTCTGCGTCTCTTTCTATCGCGTAACTCGTATTCTTTCTGACGCAGCTAGGGTTGCCTCTTTGTGATTAATTTATTTATAGGTAGACTTTGTGTCGGCATATGCATAGTATAATCAAAAGGTAGATATATTAAAGGTTAATAGGTACCTACCAAAAGTTAAAAAAATAACAAACCTATCTATAACCTATAACGACAAAACAGAGCGTTAGTCTCAAACATCAGAAATTCGTTTAATTCTATCAAACTCGTGAAAGATTATTACACCAACCTACGTTCCTACTTATTTTCGTAACCTAAGTAGGTAGGTACCTACCTATTTAAATATTAAACCTACGTAATAAACCTAACATGAATGAGAATTTCATAATAATAATAACCACTTTAAAGTAGAACTTGCCTTTCATCGTCCTTAGGGAGGGTAAAAAAAGTTAACTTTGGATCGCGATTCGTGTTTAAACAGTTGCACACTGCACAATATTTACAAGCTTTTTTTTTACGTGTTGCCATTTTAAATTTAACTTATTTTAAGGTAGTTAACTACGGAAAGTAGGTGACAAACAAAACTCGCGCGTGCGTCACTGCTCGCTCGTGAGTCCCTACTAGATTGGCACCGCCGCCGGAGGGGCCATAATTTGTGGCCGCCGCGCGTAGGTATGTTTTCGAACATACACGGGGAGTGAAACAGGCCTGACTAAACTTAGCACTCAGCATCATGAGCACATCGACAAAGCTTTCTTGACACTTTTCTCGCGCGAGCGTATTGTCTGTCCCGCTCACACCGACCGTACTGATATGAGCGGGACAGACATCGCGGGATGAGATGAGATCATGAGATAAGTACTATATAATTTGTGGATAAGCGTCGACAGCGAGTCCCGGTGCACATGCTACGCGGGCTGGACTAACAATATACTACTTGATAATTTTTAATCAAGTAAATATACTAGAAAAAAGCAACTTGTCTCATGTCGCCCTGACGGGACTCGAACCCGCATCCTTGGAAATCCGGCCTAATGCACTGACCAATTATGCTACAGAGACCTACGAGAACACGTTGAAATTCTCTAGCATATTCACCTTTTTCTACGGTGTTGGCCGTCGTTTCATCTGTGGTTTCATCAATGAGAGAAATATCCTCGCATTTGAAAGAAACATCTTTACAGATATTTGACTGTCGATTAAGATAAGAAACTGCCATCTACTTATAACTTTTTAATTTTGCATTTTACAATGCTATTTTTATGTGATAATTTTTAATCAAGTAAATATACTAGAAAAAAGCAACTTGTCTCATGTCGCCCTGACGGGACTCGAATCCAATGCAAAATTAAAAAGTTATAAATATAGTTTTGTTCGTCACCTACTTTCCGTAGCTAACTAGCTTAAAATCGGTAAAATTTAAAATGGAAACACAAAAAAGCTTGTAAATAATTGTGCAGTGTTTAATTGGTTAAACACGGACGCGATCCAAAGTTAACTTTTTTAAACTTCCTTAAAAGAGTGGTTACCTATTATTATTAAAATTCTCATCAATGTTAGGTTTATTATGTACAATGATTTCAAATATATAAGTCAATGATTATGTAGGTTTAATATTTAAATAGGTACTTCGATTACGAAAATAAGTAGGAACGTAGGTATACTAGGTTGGTGTAATAATCTTTCACGAGTTTGATAGAAATAAACGAATTTTGAGATTGACGATCTGGGGGTTAATTGTCTAATTTTAAAATCAATCGCAATCCCTTTCAATTCGTAATTTGAAAGATATTAACAAACTTCAGACCGTCGCTATGTGACATTTGATAGGGATTGTGATCGGGATGCGTTTTGAAAGGTCGAAATTGAATGAACGAAATAGAATGGTGTAAGCAAGTGACACACGAAAATATCTTTCAAATGTATGGAAAAGTGTCATTTAAAACATCATTCGTTCCGAAAGGGATTGCGACTATAAGTTCACAATTCCATAAATCACTATCACAATCACAATACCTTTGATTTTGAAATTAGACAATTAGGGGGCTGGGGGCTAATTGACTAATTTTAAAGTCTATCCCAATCCCTTTCAATTCGACATTTGAAACATATTTACATACTACAGACCGTCACTATTTGACATTTGATAGGGATTGTGATCGGGACGCGTTTTGAAAGGTATAGAATGAACGGAATTGAACTGTCTAAGCAAACTGACACTCGAAAATATCTTTCAAATGTATGGAGAAGTGTCATTTAAAACGTCATTCTTTCCGAAAGGGATTGCGACTATAAGTTACACAATTCCATAAATCACTCCCTTAGAAAGGGATTGTGATAGATTTTAAAATTAGACAATTAGGGGTCAGTTTGGTTGCGCTTCATTGGGTGCGCCTCAAGGTCTCATAATGTCATTCCGATTTAATACGCAACCTACCTACAGAAACACATAAATATTGAAATAATATTCAATTACATTAAGTAAGTAAGTACGTACACACTAATGTATGCCGTATCACTATCATTTTCGGTTAAAGAAGTAGGCAGGTACTTTAGGTAGAGTTGTTATTATTTTTTACTTTTGATACGTATTACCTTTAATATAGCTTAAGTCTACATATAAATAAACAAATCACAAAGAGGCAACCCTAGCGGCGTCAGAAGGAATACGAGTTACGCGATAGAAAGAGACGCAAATTGTAGGCGAATAAAATGCTAGGCATTTAGCGCAGTGCGACGTGAATTGGACTTTATTGCGTCGTGAGCTAGACTAGCTATTTGTTTGATTGGAGTTGCGAAGTGAACATATTGTACTTGTACTATTAAGTATTCTGTGGTAGCAGGCAAAGCTAATGTTTAATAAAAGTAGTTGTTTCGAAAATTAACACTGCCAGAACGTGTAGTTTGAAAATGGGTAGGATTTAGAAAAAGTTGTAGAAAATTTTGCTCTACGACGCACCGTTTTGTATATTAGCGAAATACTGAAAAGTGGTAACCTTCCCCTCCCCCCACTCCGGTGCACCTCCTAGAAGCTAGTATGTTCACTCTATAAGCACCCTAAACAACTTTTTGAAGAAATCGCTTAGGTTCCAGCTCAGCTCACGCACTCGACACCCCCTTTTATATAATACTAGCTGTGCCCCGGGGCTTCGCTCCCGTGGAATTTCGGGATAAAAAATAGATAGTAGCCGATTCTCAGACCTACTCAATACGCTCACAAAATTTCATGAGAATCGGTCAAGCCGTTTCGGAGGAGTATGGGAACGAAAACTGTGACACGAGAATTTTATATATTAGATAAGGCCTAAACGTTGAGTCGACTACTTACAGTTGTAAATGAAAATAAAACGCAATTATTACACTACTATTTTTTTATTAGGAAAACACAATACATTATACTTCATCTTTATTTTAACAATCAAGAAATATAGCGTCGCGTGAAAGAAGTTGTACTTTTGTACTTCAATAGAATCATGCACGAAAACTTTTCTATAAAATAAAAAAAAAACATTTCAACAAAAAGTCTGCTTAACCTTACCGATCTCTTTATCTGCTAAAAATACTTAAGAAAACTATGCTCCCGAAATATTTTTGTACCAGTCTAAAGACATGCATACAACACTCGACACTTCCACTTAATATTTATTATTTATATCAATATTTATTAACTAGCAACCTCAATTCTAATAAAAAAGGTTCGACTACAGTCAGTAGTCAAGATATTTTACATTGCATGTAATCTGGTACGCGCGTAATCTCCACAGAAAATAAACTCTAATATCCAATATGAATGTCATAAAATGCAACGGGGACGACACAAAATTAAATATCGACAATTCATAAATATTGATTCGATATCGACTCCAAATTGCGATTTAAATGTTTTAATGATATTGTTATACTGTATAGGCAACTACACGTGTATTTCAGTCAGTCATTGTTAACGACAAAGTTAGAGAGAAAGGAATCAAGCTCAATAAATAAGGAATGCACTTCTGCGCAATTTTTTTACAATAATTATCTTACAAAAATGGAAAACCTTGTGGTTAAAATATCTTAAAAGATAAATAAAATCACCAAACGACAGTTTTTACAATAAAAAAAGATATTTTTAATTAAAAAGACAACTCGAGTTTCAGATGATGTATAAATAAGACCTGTATATACATGTATATCAGATTGCACAGTGCCAAGAAATTAAAGTCATAAAAAAAGTGCTCAGACCATTTTTGAGTAAATGTAAAGACAGAATCACTCGGTGCCAGTTTCTTAAAACTCATATTTAATGACATGAAACAACTAAGATCCAAGTCCAATAAGGAGCAATGTTATTTGTGTTAACTTTAAGTACTTTCGACGAAGTATTCCAAATGTCAATAACTGTAGGCTTATTACGAGTTTGGCAAACTTGACGTTACAGTAAACGCTAATGTAAAATGTAGCTCTGTCTCTTTCATATTTAGCGACTGTTTTACCGACATGAGCAGTCTATCCGATAGTCTACGCTCACGAGTCCTGTAAATGTCATGTTAAGCAAACTCGTAATAGGGGTACTGAAGAGACGTCAGAAACAAAACATACAACAGATTACGTGCTACATTCAAGATTACTCGAGCGATTGCCTCGATCACAAGTCAAAACTTAATTATGCTAACATTTAACTACGTGTCTGCTATTGTTTAATATATGGTTTGAATTCAAAAGTGTCTTATGGGTACTGTTCGTTTTGACTTTGATAGAAGGCATCGCGTTACTGTATCCAACAACTCACTGCCTCACACCAAATAGGCAATTTTGATGCACATAGCAGTGTTATAAATTATAGATCGACATAGATATGAAACTGTCGTCGCAATGTTTGAATTGTAAAAAACCTTGGTAATGTTCAAATGTCTTTATTACAATGATAAAATCACAAATTTGTTTACATAAATAAGATCCAATGGAAGTAGCAAAATTACGAGAAAAAATATGGAATCACTTTTCTTACAAGTTGCAAAGAACGTGATTCTTAAGTATAGAAATAAAATGCAATGACTGTATTTATAACAAGAATCTATCGCAATCCCTTTCAATTCATTTGAAAGATATTTACATACTTCAGGCTGTCACTATTTGACATTTGATAGGGATTGTGATCGGGACGCGTTTTGAAAGGTATTGAATGAACGAAATTGACCTGTCTAAGCAAAGTGACACACGAAAATATCTTTCAGATGTATAGAGAAGTGTCAGATGAAGTGTCATTTAAAACGAATGATCGTTCCGAAAGAGATTGTGACTATAAGTTACTCAATACCATAAATCACTATCACAATTACAATACCTTTGAAAGGGGTTGTGATAAATTTTGAAATTAGACAATTAGGGGCCTGATCATACGTGCCAACTATACATACACAATAATAATAAATTATCTCCAGAAAATAATGAGATTTTTATATCGAAAGCAAATTTTATATATCATTAAATTAAAGTAATAGACAACTCGCCTCCAATTATTCAGCACCCCTAGCATGGAAACCGCTAGATTACGCAATATGATATGACGCATGATGCTGTCTTGCTTACTCAGCTAAGTACATATTAGTAAAGTTACTTCAGATGTCATAAATTCTTTGATTATAAACAATTGGTACAAACACTACCTGAGAATGGCTGGTAGGAAAAAAAAATGAATGATTCGGAAGCACTTATCTATAAGTCTATTTGAATAAAAATCTTTGACATTGACATACCGAAATGTTCTATTTCTATAAGTCAACAGGTTCTGGAGGCAAATTATAAATAATCTATACTAATATTATAAAGAGGAAAGATTTGATTGTTTGTTTGTTTGCAACGAATAAACTCAAAAACTACTGAACGGATTTGGATGAAATTTGGTACACAAATAGAAGATAGCCTGGTTATGAACATAGGTTACTTTTTATCCCGATATTCCCACGGGAACGGGAACCACGCGGGTGAAACCGCGAGCGGCCGCTTGTATTTAATATAAGACAATCAGTTCTAAAAAACATTAAAAATAAAGGTTGTCAAATGAACACATGTCCGAGCACATATTCACAATATTGAATAAAGAATGATGCCACCATGAAATAGTATAATTTATAAGAATACATTTGAAAGTAAACTTAACTGGCCAAGTCCTTCCTTCAATATTCCCAAAAACCATTACAGTAATGTAAACCTTACAGACAAGTGAGACAACAATCTCAAAGGCTCGTTTTAAACTCAAACGGACAGACATTAGTTTCATATCTACGTACATTCACCAGATTGTACTTACACAATAAAATTACCATCACGCTGTGGTCGTTAGCGGGGTGGGAGTGGGTAAGAGCTCCACGGTTTTCGTCTCAACCTTTTCCGGCTCACCGTTAACTTCTGCATTTTCTTCATTAACTTCGGTCATTTCGACATCATTGGATTTGTCTTCGCTCTTCTCCGTCTCTTGAGACTTGGTATCGCTGTCTGTGGTCTCCTGGCTGGAAGTGTCCGTTGTCTCTGGTTTGGATTCCTCCTTGGATTCTGTCTCTGGCTCTTCCTTTTCTGGTTCTGGCTCCTTTTGTTCTTCTGTGGTTGGTTCGTCTTTTTTTTCTACTGCATTGTCTGTTAAATTTTTTGTTTATGGTTTATTAGCATAGGTACTAAGAGAGAACCGAATCATTTTAAATATTACGTCTTTACTTATGAAATTGCCGATTTGTATGAAGATTTTCAAAGGAAGTTCGTTATCCATACTAACAATTTTTTTATGTACAAGCATAGTTTGAAGACTAAGCAATCTAATGCTATATTTCAATTAAAAAAAATATTAATAATTTTTTAATTATATTTAAAAAAGTGGTAAATTTTGCAAACAAAAGAAAAGTACCTTTTGAGGCATTTTTTATTGTAAAAGACACGAAAATAATAATCATAAGATACTTGATCGATATGACCTTAATTTAATATAATATCGTCGTAGTATGAGGTTTTCTAGAAGTGTAAGAAAAAAATCGGAAATTTCATAGGTTTCATAGGCTTTTTAAAAACCAAAACTATATTGACAAAGTTTGTTGTATACAGCCGTTAAAAATACATTGATTAAAAAATAAAAATCACTTCTATAGAAGAAGCACTCTGTTAAAACCTTCAATCTGATTAACCGCCTGTGGTCTAGTGGTAACAACCAACGGTATCTGACCCAGGGGTTGGTGGTAGGACTTGTTGTATGTCCGTCTGGCTTGCTACCGCCATCTTATCTAAGTCTGACGCCATAACAACAATGTTTTCAGCATTGTTATGTTCCGGCAGTTAGAGATAAGATAGCCAGTTCCTCAGTGATTGAGGATTTCGGGAGAGGCTCGCTGCCATCTTCAGCCTTATCAATACTTAACATCAGGTATGACATAAGGTAAGAGTCTCCCCATTGTTCATAAAAAAATATATTAAACAAATTTTTTAGAAGATTTTCTTACATAAATAATTTTGTTTTTTTTTTAATTTATTTATTTGGATCACCAACATGATTACACCAAACAAAAAGAAAAAGAAGACGCACATAATAACATTCGGAACAAAGTGAAACCTTAATTATATTGTGAAAACAAGTTATGAAAACTCAACATTATTTATGTAAGAAAATTTTCTCAAACTCAAATTACACCTACATCCAAGATTTTACAAATAAAAGCTTTGGTGAGCTTACCAGTTTCATCTACTTCCATTGGCGATTCTTTTTTCTCGTCACCATTGACTTTCTGTAAAAGGCAATACTTTTACATTAATATACTTATATTAACTACGAAGATCTTTAACTAAATAACACTAAAATACTTCTAAAATAATTTAATTCTAACTACAACAACACAGGACGGCACAAACATTACCCTTTACCGCTATCAGTCATTCTGTCAGGTGTTTTATTTGTGTTTTTCCTTGTCTTAATTTGTCATAGCATTTCAAACTGTTTTTATGATGATGTCTTATGTGAGAGATAAATTCGGGATTATAAATTATGTTTACTAAAAACCATTTGTAGTTCTACAGCAACAAAACATTTTTTTTAAACTCTGCTAAAATAAAAGAAACAGCTGTTTCTTTGTTTACTTGAGATTTCAGGCTTGATTCCAGAGCAAAAGTTGGTTGTAGCAAAACGTATTAAAATGGTTTTGAATAAAGATAAAATAACATTGTATACGAATGGAATTTGTCAAATAAGTTATCAAAATAAGACAAAGAGTGTGGATTTTTTTAAATAATATATATGTCGCAGGAGGATTTGATAAATAGAATTTTCGCAAAAATCCTAGAGATATTGCATAAACACGGATAATTAGACATTGGTGTTGACATTCTCAATCTTACTGAAAAAGGATAGGGTTTTTGCAAAAATACTGGTTGCTTTAGTAACATTGGATATTATTTACTCTGATTGGCTTAATTTTTGGTTGCTTGCTAACTCTTATTCTGATTGGTTCATAGAAAGTTTACTACGCGTGAGAGAATAGATCGACATTTGAAACGTCAAGTCGTCAACCAATCAGAGATGTTGTTTTGGACGGTCCGACCAGCCAATCAGTGTTCTTACTTCATAAAAGCCAGGGATTATTTTCGTAATATTACTAAGGCAACCAGTTTTTCGCAAAAATCCTATTCTTTTTCAGTAGGATTGAGAAATGACAACACCATTGTCTAATTATCCATGTTTTCGCAATATCCCTAGGATTTTCGCAAAAAAACCGATTTATTTAATTATCCTGCGACACATATAATGGTTTGATTCCATTATATTTGCGAACAGTTTTCTAACTACCCTTTACTAAACCCTAATCATTTTCACTTCACTTATTTTTGTGTGTTTATTCGTAAAAAAAAAAACACAAAAGTGAAATGAAAATCAATTAACTGCCATAAACATATTTTCATAAATTATTTATACAATACTAAACAAATATAACTTTAATATCCGTTATATATTTTATATATTAAGGTTAATTAATGATTATTAAATATGATTTAATAAAACAGGGAAAAAAGGAATGTTATGTAATAATTGTAATACATTACCCCCAGATGTAATACAGTTATTTATTCCTCGATTCGAATTACTTAATCCATTTTTAACTTTTCAAGAAATATCTTTCATGCTTTGTTAATATGGTCGGTAAATTCAGCGAATATTTAACAATACACTTTTAAACTTTCCTTGCATTATAAATATTTTAAAACAAAACGGCGATTGCAGAACATCTACCGGAGAAGGCACAAATCACTGGATTGAATATCACCGTACTCTGTTCTTTCCACGGATCGCCATTTTTATCCACAGGTGGTTCGTGAAGCGATTGAAAATTAAGAAAAATCCAAACTAGGGATGGTGTTAACAGTTTAATAAAAATCTGTTACAAATTAAATGATAAATATTTTTGTTTACGCGCCAGTACAAAGTTACTAATTTGTTAGTTTTTTAATATGTCCATAGATGTCTTTAATCTTTTCTGTATCGCAGTATGGTTTTGTTTTGTTTACAAGGTAGGTCATTTTAAATTTTAACTTTATTTCAATTATATTACCAGCTTAGATCAGAACCCTGAGTTTTATTTCCTGTAATGCCTCACGGGTTCCCGTGAGAAGCATCTAATCATAGCATTGACTGGTTTTTAATTTAAACGTAGCAAACGAATATTATTAGGAACGCCTTTAAAAGCAATGAACTTTCCTTCAAACTTTAAGGGGCTTAAGGTGGAACGATTTTCATACAAAAAACAGTCGAGATAATCTTGGTAGATTAACAGAATTAATACTTAAATATATGTGCAACTATTTATTCTCGGGTATTCATTTGCGCTTAATTAATAAACAAACATTGTTTCATTCAGAAATCACCTATAAATGAACACTAAATTATTGCAAAAATTACGACTGTGTATGTGACAAATGTCGTGTACGTATACAAAAATCGCGACGTTGCCATTCCATGCGGCTAAGACGCGCAACGCGCGAAGTTGCCGCTCTTACGTTTGTCTCGATTTAATAATTGTTTAAATTTCTCTTTACTAGATTTTTCAGCTGTGTTGCCGTTGCGTCCCAAAAGAGATGAGTTTCGTCAGTAATAATTTACTTTGGGATTATGATATAAAGTTGTGATTTGTAGGATTTATCTTGACTCCGATTTAAAAAAATGCTAAACACGACTTATATTTTGTTTTTTATGCGTAAATCTTTTTTTCTCTCATCACTGTAAAAAAATAGAAAATAAGATTTTATAAAGGAAAAAAAAGAAACGAAAATTGTATCTGCTTCGTGCAAATAAAATTTACTTGTATTATGTAACGTACTTACTTAATATTTTTTTATTTTTTTATTTAGACAAATGTCATGTGGTCCCTTTTCAAATATTAAATTGTCCGCAATCACATCTACGTACTGACAACACCGTTCCGTATTTGTCATTTGTTTGTAGTGTTTTTTCATTGTGTCTAGGGAATGGGTCCAGTAAAAATTTCACTGAAATGAAAATTAAATATAAACGAAATTTATGAAATCTTTCAAAACGGGTGGAAATATTTCAGTTTTGAGTGAAATTTATTTTCTGACTAGAAATGATTTATTTTACGTAAATCTTAATGATTTAACGATCTTAATGATTTATTTTATTTTTAATTTTACAATTTTAACGTATTAAATGTTCACTTAGCTATTCAAAACATCATAAGAATGATGATAGCATAGAGATAAACATAGACTAAGCCAAATACAAAACATGAATTTGACGTCACATATCACTTGACTATTGTTGTTTCGACTATGAATCAGGACATTTGCGCGAAAAGCTAATAACGCGAAAGACTCTTACACGAAAAGCCGTTTGCTCGAATAAACATTTGCGCGAATAGTGCACAAATGTAATTAAATTTGCCTCAATTATTGGTCAGTTAGCCTTCAAAAACATTTTCACCGTACAGCGCATGAATGAATGTTAGCGCTATCTCAGCACTTTTTTTTCTAGATTGTAGGTACTTAACATTACATAATACATATTTAAGATACACAAGAGGTTAGCACTTTTTATTTTATAACCTCTCAGGCATCGGAAAACGAAACACAATAGATATTTAATTGTTTCCAACCCCGGTGTTCGCTGCGCTGCTTTACGAATTAAGTATTTGTTGAATAATACAATTTCATTTTGAGGTAAGTACTTAATAGTAATTTTTTTTGGGGAATTTTTGCTTACTTACATGTTTTATGTATTAATACTTTATAATATCAGTATCTTTATAAATTAAAACACGAAATTAGTTATATGCACATAAGTGCCTTTAAAGACTCAATGCTCAGAAACACGTGAAGTATCAAATTGATATTAATAAAGATTAAAGTCTATGGTTCCCCCGAACTGTAAAAATCAAGCTTCTAAGTTTTTACATCACCATAATAAATAATCGCAGTAAATTAAAGCTTTAAAGGTAGAATTTAACAAGATTTACAAGATGTAAAATTTCACCACATAAGTAAACAAAAAGAGTAAGTATAAAAATGGCGTCTCGAGCTTGATTCCAAAACTATTATAATATAAAATGGAGATTGTAACTAACAAACAAGTAGACAAAATATGATCATTTGCGCAAATTTATATATACGCGCCAATATACCGAAAGGAGCTAAATGTATTGATTTTAAATAAAACTAATATAATAGTATTGTAGTATTGTACTAGCGGATCCTCGCGGTTTTACACGCGTGGTACGTGTTCCCGTGGGAATATCGGGATAAAATATAGCCTATGTTAATCAGGGATAGTGTAGCATCCTAAAAGAATTTTTGAAATCAGTCCAGTAGTTTTTGAGTTTATTCATTACATACATACATACATATCTTTCCTCTTTATCACTACATAGTATAAAGCAAAGTCGCTTCCCGCTGTCTGTCCCTATGTATGCTTAGATCTTTAAAACTACGCAACGGATTTTGATGCGGTTTTTTTAATAGATAGAGTGATTCAAGAGGAAGGTAAAATAACCTTCAATATATAGTAGAGAAATACTGTATTTTTTAAGGTTTCTAATGTGATGTCGTAAATGATTACATTTTTTCCGCTAACATTGCAAACGCAGGCTGAACCCTACGAGATTTATCAATATAAGGTAATAAGTATTTGTACACCTTGAAAATGTCTACAGAAAACTCCGCGGTGGTTTATGTTTATCTCTTATGGATAACCCACAATAGCATAAGTCGTGTAGTCCACGCGGGCGAAGCCGCGGGCGGGAAGCTAGTAATATTATATAGTATAGAAGTATAGAAAACGGTAACATGATGATCCAACAACCACCACCACTTTTTTTTTGATTGAGGAAACACTGCAATTTTAATCAAAATCTGTTCAGCAGTGGTTTAAAAAAAAGATATTATAATGGGCAAACACACTAAGAAATCTTAAAATTTAGAGTATCAATTACATTCTTGTCACTTGTGCAATTTAAAAAAGTTGCAATTGCATTTGTTGCAATTTATACATCAAAATTAATATTGTGATGTTATTTAAATAAACAATAATATAAAATAAATAATAAAAAAAAATCTACCATCAGAAGTCTCGAACCCTAAACTCTTTGACATCTAAGCCGAGTACGTAGACCGCTGGGCTACTTTATCATTTTCAGCTGGGTCGAAATATTCTACTACAAGAAACTCAGAAATAAGGTATGCATGTGTGAGTGATTAGAAAAATTGGGAGACAGAAACACTCTCTCGAGATATTTGGATGATTTATGTACTACAAAAAGATAAATGTTGGTTTCGAAAATTCAATATTTATTTATAGAATGCGCTAATAGTATTTTGAGTTAAAAAGATACAAAGAACAATTAACCAATAAATAAAAACTACTAAATAGCGAAAGTAGCGCCATCTAACGACCGTTCAGCTTTTTGTAACTTAATCGTTCCACCTTAACACTGTACGACTTACGACTAATAATATTCGAAGAAAAGTATTGTATGAACTGTTAATAATCATTACTCGATTACCACTACCACTTTAATTTAATACTTATTTTAAAAGAGAAAGAGCCTACAATTGAGTGTATCCAAAAAATTTCAATAAAATTAACAAATTGAAATGGTTGTCAATAATTAAAATCAAATTTGAAGCCATGTCCGAATCTTATAATGATATGTATTTTCAACTGTTAATGTTGATTTCAATTATGGACTGATAATGATATTTTTATTTATCTGTTAATTTTAATTAATAATGAATAATCAACTCTAATCCAAACCATTTCAATCGAGAGGACGAGTTTAAAGAGCTTCCAAAATGAGCACAGCGACAAAAAATTCTCGGCACTTATTTCGCGTGAGCTCACTGTCTGTCTCGTTCGCACCGTACTGATATGGGCGCGACAGACAGCGCGAGATAAATTTCGACAAATAGTCACGGCGGGGTTCATCTTAGCCCCGCAGGAATCCAGTGATAAAAAACATTTTATAAAAAAAATCAAACCGACTTCAAAAAGTAAAAAATAAAACTTTTGGAGTCGGTGCCAGCCAAAGCATTCTACATTGCACTTCTATTAACTATATTTTTTTTGCCTTAGCTAACTAGCACCGACTCCAAAAGTTTTATTTTTTACTTTTTGAAGTCGGTTTGATTTTTTTTATAAAATGTTTTTATTTCAGATTTTTTTGTTACATTATGTGCCGTTACTTACACTAAAAATCAGCAGTCATCTAGGTATACGACTACTTGCCAAAAGGTGATTGATATTTTTCAGGATTATGAAAAAACTACTAGCCAGATCTTCGTAAAAATTATATGGGACCACACATAAACCATTTTCTTCCAGATAAAAAAAGAATTTTAAAAATCTGTTAACAACTGGCGAAGTTATGGTGGAACATACATAAAAAAAAATAAAAAAATAAAAAAATACAGACGACTTGATAACCTCCTCCTTTTTTGAAGTCGGTTAAAAACGCTTTTGTTTCGCGGTTGTCTAATAGCCAGAATACGACTGCGATACAGAATAGGGATACCATTAGTGTTGTGTGTGACGATACGTGGACAAACATTTTTAGGTACGTGAAAAACATATCGTATATTTTATGATTTTGTAATTTTTGCATTTTTCAATGCTATTTTTATACGTATGGTAAATTTTAAATAGAAAAATATTGGAAAAAATTAACTCGGCCACAAGTGAATTCTCAGACGGGAATCGAACTCGCGATCTTTGGAAATCCGGTCCAATGCTCTCTCGGATTTCCAAATGTCGCGGATTCGATTCCCGTTTAATTTTTTCCAATATTTTTTCTATTTAAAATTTACCATAAACATATCGTATATATCTGCGCGTTCAATACCCGTTTTGTTTTAGAATATTTAAAATAGTTTATTGCAGTTAATTGTAATTATTGTTACTAGAATAGGTAATGATGAAACCTAATTTTCCTTTTGGTCGTCAGGAGCGCGTCGGTCACTACTTTCGCGGCTTTTTCTTTCCTTTTTCCCCCTATTTATAAAGTAAAAAATGTAAAAAAAAATGCAAGTAATAGGTTGTAGTATCTGCGATCTCTAGGTTTTGTTTGTTTTAAATGCAAATTTTACTGATACAACGAGCGAATTCAGAGTCAACACACACCAAATTCCATGACTAAAGAAGAAAGAATTATCTCCTGGAACCTTTTTATAAATGCATCGATAAGAAAAATGTAAAAGCTATCTACGTGACATTAGCAGAATTATGTATAGAACATAAAGCCAGCTATTCATAGTGAATAAAAAAAAAGTCAAAAGTGAGAAAAAAAAAATAGACTACGATCAGCCATTTTTAATGTCCCACTGCTGGGGCACTGGATCTGCCTTCCTTATGGATAAATAAGGAGAATGTGCCACCATGACTCAACACGCGTGGGATTTAACGCAAATACAACCGGTACCAACGGCTTAACGTGCCTTCCGAAGCACGGAGGAGCTCGACATAATAAATTTTTGGTCACCCATCCCGTGACCGACCATAGCGAAAGTTGCTTAACCTCAACAATCGCAAACCACTGCGCGACGCTCCACCGAGCATAGTAAATGAATCAATAAATAATGTAATTGTCACCTGTGGTTTAGCTTCGACAGCGGGCGCGCTGGACGTGGAAGACACTTCGTCTTCTTGCTCTTGCTTCTTCTGCCGTTTTGTGCCTCGGGGCTTCTTCTTTTCAGGCACCTGAGTCAGGAACAATAATGAAATATTACTGCAATAAGCACTCTGTTTAGGACGGAGGCTTTGATTCGTGAACGGTAATTTTACATCTGAATTAATGTATCCCAAATTGAGCAACTGATCTACAGTCTGGTGGTCACATAATTAACGACTCTAGTCGATTTTTATACAAACGAGGTTATTTTGGAGCGTTGGTTCTCTGCCAAGGATTGACCGTGCTGTGATCTGATAATGGCCATCCAGGGAGTGAATAGAGGAGTTCCATATTGCTATACACACCCGACTGATCTGATTAATATTCTAAGAGATGTATGTATGTGAGAAAATTGACCATCGACCGCCACTGTATGTATTTATTATTTTGTGATGCAATTAAACAATCAATATTGTAGTAATTCGATCATATTATTATTGATTAATAAGTATTGATAAATAAAACTATGTATTAAGTCACAATAAGTGAATAGTGGTGCGGGTTGCGTTTTTCCCTGTATATTAAATTTTAATTTTAAACTTTTATGATCACAATCATATCATTATTTCGAAAAAACATGGTGGTACAGGTCGCGTCACGAAACTTGACAAAATCGTGGCGCCCGTGTCCAAGTAAAGTTACATGTCACAATTTTTTGTTAAATCATGTGCCGTTACCTACACTAAAAATCAGCTCTTACACAACAATGATGTCATCTAGGTTTAAATTTTTGTTATAATAAGTTTTGTGATGAGCACAATAGTGCGTTCCGAATCGTTGACAAGTCCCTACTCTCATTAGCGTGATATCTGAATCGGTAGAATAGAATAAAAAAAAGCTTTATTTGATACACACAAAACAAAACATTTTCTGTTACGCTACTTACTTTTACATTATTTGCTTTTACTTTAGGTAACCTTTTTTAGCTGCCAGTGCTGAAATAGATTTAGTCTGAATCGGAATGCACCCTATATTTGGACAAAATAATGTCTCACCTGTGGTTCCTCATCTTCCTTCTCCTCATCGGCTTTCTGTTCAGCCGTCTCCTGCTCCGGCGCGGGCGAGTCCTCCTTCTGTGATGCTGGATCATCCTGTGGGAGATGCGAAGCAGGTTAAATGTCACAATAAACAAGTATTGACAAAACTGATATGTTAAGGTCACTTTTCAATTTGACGACTCTGTATGAAATAAAACAGGGAGAAAAAAACAGCCCTTGACGAGTTTCTTGCCGGTTCTTCTCGTTACAAGGTCTCCCGCCGTAGGGTTTGTGAACCGATGGCGTAGCTTCTTTGACGTTCATAAGTGCTTGTAACAGCCTAGACTGAATAAATGATATTGACTTTGACTTTGACTTTGGTAATCAGTGTCTAATGTCACAGTAACAATGAAAATGCGAAAGTGGAGCCCCAGGCTAAGTTTTTTCTTTCTTGTTAAACTTTATATTGTACAATAGACCCTCCGGACCGGCTAGTTGATTATCTTACTCTGTTGCTAACAGATTTGAATAAAAAATTGATTGAAAGTGCAGTTACATTGCTGCTTAGTAAGATAGCTGTCACATTGATTTTTACTTAAGCAGCAATGTGACTGCACTTTCAATCAAATGTTGATAGAAACAAGTTACATAATCAGGGGACTGGTCAACTAGTCGAGGGACAAACAAGGACGTGAGGGTGTCGCTCACATTGATCGAATTTACTTTTCAGAAGAATCCTGTTAGTTTTTTGGAAACGTTTTCTCGGAAAGTACTAAGATTGGAGAAATAAATTATTTAGTAAATATTAAACAAGAAAATATACTAGAAAAACGCAACTTGTCTCATGTCGCCCTGGCGGGATTATTATTATTAATAAATAATTATTCGAATGAAAGACCTGTTAATGTTCTATTATTTGTGATATAAACATTTTCTACATATCTATTACTTTTTCAAATGAACTCCCTTAAAAAACTCTACCGGTCAACCGGGACGGTCTACGACTGCACTAGCGGCCGCCAGCGGTTACATCCGCGTGGTTCCACCGTCCCGTGGGAATATCGGGATAAAGAGTAGTAGCCACTGTTTGAAGTCCCTACATACCAAATTTCATCCAAATCCGCGCAAGTGTCGTCGGCATCGAAATCGGTTTCATTTGACAGATGGATGTGACACATTGCTGCTTCTTTTTGACACATATGAAAAATTAACAAAGACTAAGAGCAATATGTTACGTCCATCTGTCAAATGAAGTCGATGTCGACTCCTACGACACTTGCGCGGTAGGGGCCCTGGTTAGTAGTTTTTGCGTGAAAGAGTAACAAACAAACTGACATACTGATAACTTTTAAACAAATAAATATACTAGAAAAAAGCAACTTGTTGAGACAACACGTCAGTTGTAGCCGAGTAAATTTTTTCCAATATTATTCTATTTAAAATTTATCATAAGATGTTGAGACAAGTTCTCGCCCTGACGGGATTCGAACCGGTATCCTTAGGAATCCGGCCCAATGCAATGTCCAATTATCTAATTGCTTTTTTCTAGTATATTTACATGTTTAAAAATTAACATAAAAATAGCATTGTAAAATGCAAAATTAAAAAGATATAAAACTGACATAGTTTCACATCTCTATATATAAGGCCCGTGTTATCCATTCTACTGTTCCCTCCAGCGCCATGAGTATAACACCTACAGCCTTCACTAATAGCTTCAAAAATCACAAAAAACATTGACGGGCGAAAAAAAAAATATATATATATAATATATTTAAATTGACCTTATCAAGGTCAAAGGTCAGAAAACTTTTTTCTCAATTGACCCTAGTGAGTACACGTGCGCTTAAGTCTAGTTTATAATATTACGTATCCTACGTACAGTGAGTAGCACAGCGTGCTGCCCTCCTGCTGACACGTGTCTGGAAGGTGGCGCCGGCGCTGGCGTGGGAGCGTTCGCATCAGCACAAGAACCAGTTCCCAACTGACCTTCGCTTCCCATGCCCCATGCGAATACCTCGCCTGTAGATAGAAAAGACAACAATATTTGAAAAAATAAATGGTTATTCCTCCAACTACACAACACATAAAACTTTTTATTAGTAGAGTTTTTTTTGGAAACCGTTTTCTCGGAAAGTACTTAGATAAAGAAATAATTTATTATTAAGATGAAATGTGTGTGTGAAATAATTTATTATTAGTGTTCTATAATTTTTGATATATATTTATTACTTTTTTAAGTAAAGCTCCCTAAACAAACTGTACTGGTCAACCGGCAAGTTCCCCGACTGTACTTATTAGTGATGGGCCGAACATAGATTTCACCGAATACGAATATTCGGTTAAATTTTCACCGAACCGAATATTCGGCATACCGGAGCAGGTCTATACGTGTTTACGCTAACCACGCGAAATGGCGAGAATTGACGCCGGGCGCTCCCCTCGCTTCCCCCGCTACACTTGTCAATACCTGTCATTATTATTGCATCATACAGTGCGAAACGAAACAGCACTACGTGCATTTGTTTTCAAGTTTTGAATTTTAAGTTTATATAATTGTTTAAAGTTTGATCCATCTCGTTTTTCTGAAATGCTATTCTTTGATTAAATAAATGTTTGAAACAAATTTTAAGAAATGCTCGCCACAGCAATATTATTTTACTATAATAAAATAAAAAATATAATTTATTAAGAAATCGTTTTATTAACTCTCATTCTCATATCGTAAATTTCGAATTATTTAAACGAGTTTACATGCTGTATGAACCTGTCATTTGCCATTTGAATGTCCCCACTGCTGGGGCACTGGCATTCCATATAGATAGATAAGGGGAATGGGTCAAATGATGACCCACCACGCGGGCTTATTGCAAATTGACGGATTTCTACGACTGCATATTCAGCCAAGACCAACGGCTTAACGTGCCTTCCGACGCACGGAGGAGCTCGTGATAGTGAATTTCTGGTCACCCATCTCGTGACCGTCCATTGCGAAAGTTGCTTAACATCAACAATCGCAGGCCGAGCGCGCGAACCACTGCGCCACGGGCTCTTTATCAACTCTATAGCGAAATTTTGAAATAGATACCGAGATTTTTAACCGCCTCTGTGATCTAGTGGTAACACCACCAGCATCATACCCAGAAGCCCTGGGTTCTATATACCTACGACACCATAACAATTTAGTTTCACGTGAATGTTTTGATTTTGTTTGACAAAACTTGTCGAAAAGTATTTTGCATTTTACAAATACAAAATATGTCCGAAAAAGTATTTTAAATAAAATACAAAATGATTTCTAGAACTTCGAACGTCGAACCGTTAGTGACTTGGTGTTTTTGCTAAAGGTTGCATCTGGCTCTATTGACTGTCCCGAGTTGCTGTCACGGATATCACTTAGAGTTCCGTCGAGGACCCTCAGAAATAACCCTATCTTGTTTTTACCCCCAAATCATTCAAATTACAGGCAGAACGAGTTTATGTGGCGTGCTAGTAAACAATTTAATGAACTTAGTGTAACTTTCAATTTTGATCTTTTTAACACAAGTGTGGCTAGTGTGAGGAATGCGATCAGTGGACATTTTTTCAATACTTTATTGTTTTAAAATATGTAACAAGTAGTATTTGATACATCTTTCTTTTTGTGTAATCGATTGCAGTGTGTGCGATGCGTGTGACTTAGTTCGTAAGTGTGTATTTAATATTTTTAAATTACTATTTGTGAGGACCTTTAATTGGCCATCTACTTTTATTTGTATTATTTATTACTGTTTGTTGCTGTTGGTCTTCCTAGAAATAAATAAATAACTCACCAGTAGCAGTGACGGCGAAAGAATTGCTGGTGCCAGCTGCAATGCTGACGCAGCGGTGGGTCTGCAAGCTGGGGATCGCCTCCAGGGTCTCCGCGTCGCCCGCGCGCTCGCCGAGCCCTAACCTGGATTGTTATAACAGGGCTTGTATTTCATTTATTACCAAATTAATCCAACTTAGGGTCGCTTTCACCACCGACAGATGACATCAAAATCGGCTTCATTGTCAAAAGGATGTGATATATTGCTGCTTCTTTTTGACACAAATGAAAACTTACCAAAGACTAAGAGCAATATGTCACATCCACCTGTCAAATGAAGTCGATGTCGATGCCGGCGACATTTGCGCGGTAGGGCCGCTGAACTTATTAGTCGGTGGTGAAACCGACCCTAACCTATAGAAAAACTAAGTTAGTGTATTTTATGATTTTGTATTTTTTGCATTTTTAAATGCTATTTTTATACCTATACTAAATTTTAAATAGAAAAATATTGGAAAAAATTAACTCGGCCACAAGTGAATTCTCAGACGGGAATCGAACCCGCGACCTTTGGAAATTTGAAAAGAGCATTGGACCGGATTTCCAAAGGTCGCGGGTTCGATTCCCGTCTGAGAATTCACTTGTGGCCGAGTTAATTTTTTCCAATATTTTTCTATTTAAAATTTACCATAAGTTAGTGTACTTGGGAATAATGATAAAGGTTATGATAAATTTGAAATTGAAAAATATTCACAGATGGGACTCAACCCACAACCTTTGGAAATTCGGTCCAATGGTCCACTGAGCTACCGAGACGAATCAAAAAAATTATCATAACCCTATATATGCTTGTGTTATATTGTAAATCTGTTTTTTGAGGCTAATACAAAAATTAATAGCTTTAACCCAAATATTTTAAACCTAGAATGTTTTTAGACTTCCTGGAAGCCTTCAGGCTAGAAGACGTACTCTAACAAGGAGGCAATGAAAAAAGAACCCATGTGTTTGAGACTACAGTTTCCCCTGGATCTGTAGTCTCAACATTTTTATTATTGTTATTATAACTACATTAAAGAAATTAAAAAATCATAAATTATTGGCTGTTGCATCTTAACCGATTGTTAAACATCTGAAAAGATGTTTCTTTCGAATGCAAGAATATTCATAGCATTGATGTGACAACGCTGGCCTACAGCGTATTGAAAATATAAAAGTATTGGAGAATTTCGACGGTGGTTCGCAAGTCTCGGTAGCTTAGTGGATTTCCAAAGGTCGTGGGTTCGAGTTCCATCTGAGAATTCACTTGTGGCCGTGTTGATTGTTTCCAATATTTTTTTTATTTAAAATTTATTATAAGTACGTAAAGGAAATCGGGCGGCATTCAATATTCGCGATTTCAAGGAGCTTCCACATAAAAGTTGTTCATAATAATGAGTTCTACTACACGACTAAGACAATTAGGGACATAATAGGAATGCGATTTTGCACTTTTGGCGCCTGCAGTCCATTTCTATCACCGCACTTCTCCTATTATCTGATTAATTAGTGCTAGTGATTAACTGACTGATTACCGTCTCTTGAAATTTTGGTTTTCAGTTAGTATTTTTAAGTTTCTCTAACACCCGAAATTAATAACCAATCTGTAGATATGGATTGGGCTATCTGAGATAACTGCCTAGGATATTTTTGTTAATATGACCAAAATCACGACGATTGCTAGGCAACGAAGGCATTATCCTAGGCAACTATCTCAGATAGCCATAGCCATATAGGTTATTAATTTCGGCCGTGAGTGGTCATCTCTATATATAAGGCCCGTGTTATCCATTCTAATGTTCCCTCCAGTGCCATGAGTAAAACACCTACAGCCTTCACTAATAGCTTCAAAAAATCACAAAAAAAGTGTAGACGGCCAGAAAAATATATTTATTTTTTTAAATTGACCTTATCAAGGTCAAAGGTCAGAAAACCTTTTTTTTTCAAGTGACCCCAGTGATTACACGTGCGTAGCACGCGTTTAAGTCTAGTAGTGAATAAGGGCTCTATTCACCAGTGAGGCAACCTTTTTCCGCATTGAATATACGAGGGTGAATCAAAAAGTTCTAAGATATGGATACAGTATATTTATTTTTGTGAATGTTTTTATATTTAGAATTTAGTCTTTAAACGAAGAAGATGCAAAAAATGCAGGGAATGGTACTTGACGACTCTCTAAAATAACCTGCAGAGCTCCTAAAGATTCCATTCGGTAGTTACCAATCCATTTTCAATAACAAAATTGGGTCGGGTCTCGTTTCACCATGGTGACGCTACAGCTCATTGCTCCGACGTTGCACTCACGACAATCCGTAAGTAACCCTTTGAAATTTAAGATAACCCGCCATATTCCGACTTCCGTGGTCGAGTGGTTCGTACACCGGTTTCAAGGTGTCGCCTACTCTGGGGTCCCGGGTTCGAATCCCGGTAGGGGCAAATGTTTGTATGATGAATACGAGCATTTGTACCTGAGTCATGGACGTTTATATATATTTCTACACATAAGTACTTATATATATGTATAATTATATGTATTTATATCCGTTACCCTAGTATCCCATATTATTTACTTATTATTTATTTATTATATTTACCGGACTCAACTCCTAATGATTTTCACTTGAAAGAGCATGCTATTGGAACAAGATTTCACGACCATGACGCGATAACGGCCGCGGTAAAAGAATCGAGAGTCAAGGAATATTTTTTTTCGGTGGGAATAAAAATGTTAGAGAAGCATTATTTCATAGTGTAGTGCGCAAGCGAATCGCTTCGCTGATGCGCAGGGTGCGGGGCAGCGCCAACACCATCCTGGGGGTCATCAGGGACAAGCCCGACTGAGGCATTGGATGCGAGTACACACGCATGTGCCTAGTGCTCCGTTGGGGCACAGGTATTTAAACTGATTCCTATGTAGTTTAGCATGTTTGACTTTTTGATAATCTTAATTTTTTTTTTTTTATTAATTTAATAATGTACCTAATTTTGACATTTTGTAATTTTTATTTTTATTTGATTTTTAATCTTATTCTAATTTTAATTTGGTATTGTTAATTATAATAATGATTTTATTTCTTTTATGACATATTTTATTTAAATTCTGATATGGACCTTGTCTGAAATAAATATATTTTATTTTTATTATGCCAAATGTATAGAGTTAGGTAATAACGTAGAAAAATAAATACTTTTTTTGACATTTGATTAATGCTTTACTGACGATTCTAAAAACTTTTTGAATCACCCTCGTATACTCTCTTTCAGGAGCATCGATTCTCACCTGCCATACTCGCAGCGTCCCACAGCGTAGACCAGCCCGTTGGAGTCCATCGCCAGCGAGTGGTGCTGCCCGCAGGCCACGCCGGCCCACGCGGCGCCGGCGAAGGCCGCGGCCTCCACGGGGGCGAACAGGGCCGTCTTGCGCTTCTCGCCCGTTATGCCTGGGGTGAGGCACACGATTGAGGGGTCCAATGAACGAATAACCACTCGAGAGAAATTTGGGACTACAGTCCCAGAAGGATTTTGACAGTTGATTGTATCTTGGGACTGTAGTCCCAAGACGGCTGCTCCTCTCAAAAAATACTTATTTCTTTTTAATCTAAGCATTATTCCAATAAGAACGCATACTGTCAAATTCGGAACGAATTGGGCTCCATATTATTCATACTAGCAACACCATGAAGATGTCATTTCCAAATAAAAAAATATTTAAAGTCTGGTCCGTACTCTGTGTTGTAAAAGTCGCCAAATGTCAAACTCTTTTTTTAATATGTAAAATCATCACAGGAATCTTATATTTTTTCGCTTTTAGTAGAATATTAGCTCCAACCTTACCTTAGAATTCGATATAAATTTTAAATGAAAAATGTTTTACTGCAACAAGGTGCAATTTAATTTCGTTAAATGTTTGAAGACGATTATTTCTACACTACTCACGTGAAATTGAAAAACAAAAAACGACATTCAAAGCGCCATGTTACACAGAGTAATAAAAACAGCACTTTGACGAACACTTCAGAATCTAAATCGTAAGAAACATTTTACTGAAGCGCGGCGCTCTTTTTTTAGTAATGGTCGCTTAAAAAAAAGACGCGATACATCTACGGTGTAAACGCTTTTTGGGCCGTGTCACTCAAGTGGATAAACTATTGTTCACTTGTTAGATGTGTTAACTAACTCACTCACACTGCTATAAAAACTCATTTATTTCTTTAGCTTTAAACTATTGTATGGTTTCACGGTGAGCAACTAGTTAGCGCGATTCTAAAAGGCACAGCGCCATCTGTTGGTACATTTACACACTAAACTATTATGAACTGTATGGTTTGCAACTAAGTTAAAATACATTTAGACACTATACTATACTATACGCGAAGACTCGCGGCAGACGAGGCCATAACACGTGTGAATGCGATAGCGCACTTACACTGTTTATGGGTGACGTCACAATGATGTAGAGATGCGCGTCGTTTGGTTTCGAGTGTATGTCGATGGTATTAGGTTTTAAGTAAGGCATATTTAATGTAATGTAATGTTAGATAATATTCAACAATATAACAATCATTCATCATCATCATCAGCTTGTGGACGTCCACTGCTGGACATATGCCTCTCCTAGCTCACGCCTATTGTGGCGTTCATAGGAGATTATTAGCCTACTGCTACCACGCTGGCCAGACGGGTTGGTAGAGGGTTTGTTTCAAGTATTCCTTCTCTCGCACAGTTTTCAATGCGTCGAGCCTCTTAGTCGACTCTTACGACAATCATTAGTTAATAGATATTAAAAATGCTACCTTCAAAATATAATATTCAACAATATAACAATAATTAGTTAATACTTATTAAAAATGTGGTGATTTATTTGTACACGCGTGTGCAGCGAGGACTCATCCGGTTTCGACATTTCGTCATCGACATTTCTGCAAGTCTGCGTGTGCGCATCTCTATTACAAAAGTGATTTATGGCCTTATCTGCCGCGAGTCTGCGTTTAGTATAGAGCCATTACAAACGTGCGAACTGAGTCATAAATCATTACGTCATAGGAATGTGACAATGCCGCGTCAATCGTTATCGATAAAGGGATGCTGCTCGGTCGGTCGCAGGTAGCTAGGACGCCAAGTTCGTTGATGACTAATGTGATTAGAAAGTTAATGACAACATTAGAAAACATGTGGGTGTTTGTAAAAATTGTTGTTAGTTGTCATTAGACTATCACAAGCGAACCATGGAAGCATTATTCTCCAACTTAACTTTGTTAAAATTAAAGGGCGATATTAACGCCCAAACTCGTACGGTTATTCATAATGTGTTGACAGTGTTTAACCTTGCTCTCATTACCTGGTATTGACTATCGACAAATCCCTTTTTTATTGTTACACACAACACTAGGAGTGCGAGCGAGAGTTCCGATATGCCTATAAGTGTGAGCAAGAGGTCTGATAAAAATATTTATGACTCAGTTCGCACGTTTGTAATGGCTCTAGTATAACTAATCACAGGCCTATATCGAGATAATGATAATTATGAACTATATGATAATTAGCGCCTCTCTTCTAAACCCTATTACGTGCCCGGCAGGGTCCATGATGATCTTTTATTTATGTTCACCACCTTTTGTGTACATTATGGAATGCAATAAATAATTGAGTATTGAGATAGACGATAAGAGCGCTTTAAACTGTATGAAAACCTGCCGTGTCGAATTTTTCGTACCTACTATGACTTCCCGAACGAGATTTACTCCCGAAATTAATAACCTATCCGTAGATATGGATTCAGCTATCTGAGATAGTTGCCTAGGATATTTTTGTTAAATGGCCAAAACAACGACGGTTTCAACAATCTTAGATAGCCCAATCTATATAAATAAATAATTGCATACAATCACACCAATTATCTAGCCCACGTTAAGTTTCATGAAGAACTTGTGTTATGGATACTAGGTAACGGATAAACATACTTATGTATATTTTTTTTTTTTTGTAAATACATACATAAGATACATATAAAACACCTAGACCAAGACAAACAGACATTGTTCATGCACACAAATATTTGTCTTGTCCGGGGATCGAACCCGGGACCTCTGGCGCAGAAGGCGGGTTTAGTACCCCTGCGCCAATAGGTTACGTATATTAATTTCGGGCGTAATTCTCGCTCGTGAATTCATCGTAGGTACAAAAAAAAACGATTATTAGTTATGTGTTATTTGTGATGTGGAAATGTTATTGACGAGCTCCTGCAAGAAAGAACTGCACAATTAACCATTTTCGTTTCTGAGTGACGCGTTTTCAAGGCAATGGTGTCAGGCGGACTGACTTAGGTCGAAAAACTTTGACCGTGGATCAAACTATTGACACGCAAGATAGGTACACTTTTACCATCTATCTCGATATAGGCCTGTGTTAGTAATATAACAACCCAATAGGTAGTTAGCTATGATAACAATTAGTCGGCCTGTTTGGCGCAGGGGTATATTATATATGTATATTATGTATTACAAAAAAAGTATATAAGTATGTTTCTCCGTCGTCTAGTATCCATAACACAAGTTCTTCATGAAACTTAACGTGGCGTGGGCTAGATAATTATCTAGATAAGTATCATTCAATTATAATTGGTGTGTTTGTATGAAATGTATAGTTGACTATCAGCGCCATCTATTGAAAACATTCTTAAAACTGATAATGATAACAAACCAATGATTTACGAACGTAGGTTTTAGAAAAATAGGTAATTTCTTACCTAGTTGGGAGTAGTTGTTGAGTCCCCAGGCGAACATTTTGTCGTTGGCGGCGTCCAGCGCAAACGTAGCGTGATATCCCGCCCATATTCGGGACGCGCCGCCTTTTAATGTCACTTTTCCAGGAGTTAAGAGGGCACCTGACGAGGGAAAAGGAAAAGAATTTAATACATAATTCATATATTTATTGGCAAAATATGGTACATATCAGTTGTTACATTAAGGTTCTCCATCATATTTTGTCGAATACTTCGACGTGCAAATTTCAATAAGTACTGGTTCAGTAGATATACGAGCAAATTTTTTTTTTTCTTAAACTGTTAACTGTTAAAGTGTGGCAACCCTTTACTTGTAATGGTCCGTGATAACTTGTCTGTGCCTCTGCCCTATGAACCGTTCGATAATCTGTTCTGTGTTCGCTGATCGCTCTCATAGCCCCGCTGTCATTATGTTCAATCTCAAATAATTAATTTAGCTAATAAACTTCCATCATCCTGCATCACAATTCCGAGACTATGTAAGTGCACTATACTCAATAAATTATAATTGCCTGAAATCCTGAAGTTCATATTTATGGCCACCGCATAGATTACCCTCACCTCAATATTAACATTATAGCAAATTCAATGTAAATACAAGTCAACACAAAAAATAAATTTAATTAAATTATCAAGTTAAAATTAATACATTTGCAAATGTCAATTTAGTAGACATTTGCAGTACAGAAAAAAGAAAGGGCTGTTTGTTAACCCCTTCACTCTATTACATAGAAATAAGCTTACAATGGTTATTATTCGAAACATGAAAAGTTCTATCGGAAAAGGAGATTTCGGTAAAACGTTCTGAGACGCTTAGAAATATTCTGATTAAATCGCATTATTGCACTGGAAGACTTCCAAATAAATATTTCTACTAGATTTATTTCTATGTAAAATAATGTATATTTGTCAATAGCAGTGTGAATGCTAACATTTGAATAAAAAACTTCATATGACAAAGTTTGAATAGAAGTTGATTTTTATACATTTATTTTGATTCAAGAGCTGTACTCGTCGTTGGAGTCTTCCACTTTCCACTTTCTCATCTACTTTGATACGATTCGACACTTATCGGGCTTACACCGCGGTTACACCGCTGACAGATAAGTTCTGGATAGCTTATATGACAAATCATTCAACATGAAAAATATGTGCGCGTGCTATGCACGAGTGAAGAAAGCACTTGCGAAAAAAGTTTTTTGACCTTTGACCTTGATAAGGTCAATTAAAAAAATATATATTTTTTTTCGGCCATCTACATTTTTTTTTGGGATTTTTGAAGCTATTAGTGAAGGCTGTAGGTGTTATACTCATGGCGCTGGAGGGAACATTAGAATGGATAATACGGGCCTTATATATAGAGATTATATCAAGAACTTATCAAACAATGGTGAAACCAGCTCTTATCCGAGATATTAAACTGTACATTATTCATTTCTTTCACCTTTCAGGCCCCGGATTATGAGCCACACACAACAGATTTTCCATTATAACTTTTTAATTTTGCATTTTACATTGCTATTTTTATGTGATAAATATTAAACAAGAAAATATACTAGATAAAAAGCAAGTCTCTTTTCTAGTACATTTTCTTGTTTAATATTTATCAAATTATTGGAGTGAAGCTCCATTCTTCCCCGATTCGGATTTTCGCTTTGTCATTGAACTCCTCCTGCACTATTAAGAGCTATGGCCACGAAAATTGGCATGTAACTCCAAGTTCAGCCGAAGATGGTTTAGAAAAAAATTAAATGAAAAATCGGACCTACCACGGAGGAATAACCACCGAAATAAAAAAAGACATCGAAAAAAATTCGCTCCATATAGGCTTACTGGGGACGGCAAGTGCAACCTAGTTCCATTATTCTCTAGACACAGTTGTCCGGTTCGGGTTTAATGAATTAATGTACTTAAGAACATTTTAAAATTGGATTGAATATAACTTAAGATATACTTACTGAATCCCCCGCGGGCATCCCTGGTGGCCGACCGCTGTGAAAGTCGCCCCAGCTGGCCCTGCTCGCCGCAACCCATCGTGTATACTGCGCCTGATATCTAGTGTAAACAAAACAACATTTTCTTAGCTTCAAGTTTAACTTTTCTACTATCGTCATCACAGACCTATATCGAGCTAGACAAAAAGGGCGCTTCAAACTGTATGAGAACCTAGCGTGTCGACTTTTTCGTACCCACGATGACGTCACGAGCGAGATTTAGTGATGTGGAATAGTTATTGACGAGGTCTTGCAAGAAAGCGCTGCACAATTAACAATTTTCATGTTTTTAAGACTCAAGCAAAAAATATATTTTTTAACTTCATATTAATACTATTCAAATTCCTTGATTATTTAATAACTTATTTCAATCAAATTTATGTCTCCGATCACTGTATAAATTATTTTTATCCTATAATTGTATAATGTAATCTAATAATCATAGATAATCACTGTGTGTTAATTTATTTTTACCGTAATTCTATAATCTTATGTTATTTGATTACTGTAAATTCACTGCATTTATAGGAATACTTTTCTTGTATAATTTTCTTGTTTAATATTTATCATTTATAGGAAATTTATTGTCAATGTTTATTGTATTTATGTTTTTTTTTCTTATGCTTCGCATCGCATGAATTTCTGTGTGTACACGTATTTGGATGTCAGTTTTGTTCGAAACTTGCATTGCTCTCATTTCATGTTGTTATTGGCTGTTATCTGTTGTGTATACCATAAATAAATAAATAAATTTTCGTTTTTGTGTGACGCCTATTTTAATGTGACTTAGGTCGTAAAACTTTGACCGTGGATCAAACTTTTGGCACGCAAGGTAGGTACACTTTTACCGTCTATCTCGATATAGGTCTGTGGTCGTTAACGGCATCAGCCATTTTTAATGTCCACTGAGGCACTGGCCTTCCTTATGGATGGATAAGGAGAACAGGCCATGACCCACCACGCGCGGATTTTAAGAGATGTATGGATTGAAAACAGCGAAAAAATGTATGAAAATCCTGAAACTGAAAACTTTGATCGTTACAACTTTCAAATCAAATCAAAATCTTTTAGAATTTAGATCAGACCAGTTTGATGTGTATAGCAATCTGGATCTCCTCCATTTACTCCCTGGATAGCCATTATCAGATCGCAGCTCGGTCAATCTTTGGCAGACAACCAACGGTCCAAAGTTGCCTCGTTTGTATGAAAATCGACTGGTGGTTATGTGACCACCACTGTTTATGAACTGAACTTACGCATAGTACAACAAGATGATCTCCCCCGCTGGCGATCTGGCTGGCCGCCTCCGGCAGCGGCACCCTGACGGGCTCGCGGCAAGCTTTGCCTTCTCGCCCTCGGACTACCAAGCCCATGCTGCCGTGCGAATCCTGGGGGGAAACAGAAAGGGATCTGGCTAAAATTGGCGTCATTTTCAACTTTAAACTAAAATTAGTACAGTATTAGTAACTAGACTTAAGCGCGTGCTACGCACGTGTACTCACTGGGGTCACCGGAAAAAAAAGTTTTTCTGACCTTTGACCTTCATAAGGTCAATTTAAAAAAATAATTATATTTTTCCCGCCGTCTAAATTTTTTTTGTGTTTTTTTAAGCTATTTGTGAAGGCTGTAGGTGTTATACTCATGGCGCTGGAGGGAACATTAGAATGGATGACACGGGCCTTATATAAAGAGATTAGTATATTTTCTTGTTTAATATTTATCACATAAAAATAGCATTGTAAAATGCAAAATTAAAAAATAATATATTTGATATATTATTTTTTATATACAGAAATAGTCAATTTTAAAAGAACATATTAGAAGAGATAAATTTCATTATGGAACATTTATAGCTAAGAGCTAGAGGTTAGAGCGTTGGACCGGACCATCTGAGAATTCACTTGTGACCGAGTTGATTTTTCAATATTTTTCTAAATAAAATTTATCATAAGTATAAAAATAGCTTTGAAAAATACAAAACTCATAAAACCGAGTTGATTTTTCCAATATTTTTCTAAATAAAATTTATCAAAACTCATAAAATTATATATATATTTATGAGTACAAAGAGGAAATTACCTGGAACACTCTTCAAGCGTAAACCATTATCAAGAAGTGCAGTAGAGTGCGAGTTGTCAGCCGATCTGAACACCGCTTTAAATCCTTCAATCGGTCAATCCTTGGCACAGAACCAAGTCTCCAAAGTTACCTCGATTGTATGAAAATCGACTAGTGTCGTTAATTATGTGACCACCACTATAGGTGTCACCGATAGCCCTATATATATTTAAAAGCTGGATGTAGTCAAAACTGTTAGTAAAATCCTGCTGCATAGGAGCTAGCATCAACACTGCTAGATCGGATCGCTAATACCCAGGAGTATCAAAAAAACTTAGATAAAAGAAATGGAGATACCTCAGCTCGCCAAGAGTAAACCTGCAAACGGGCCTTTCAGCCTATTTAAAAAAAAAAAACATCTTTAATCTCAAAAAACTCACCCTAAACGCTCCCCAGGCGTAAACATCGCCGTTATCAAGAAGAGCAGCGGAGTGCGAGTCGCCGGCCGAGATGGACACTGCTTTAGATGGCAGAGTCACTTTGGATGGAGTTCCTTCTTCTTTATCTCCGGAGGTGGGACGGCCTAAAGCTCCTTCGTCGTTGCAGCCGAACGTCCATACCTGGTGGAAAATTTACAGCTTAATAAGTATGGATTTAGTATTTAAAATATATGTTAAAAAGTCACTCTTAAGCAAAGGTTATTACAAGGTAGATGATTATTTAAAAGACCAAAATGCATGTATGTGATACTAACATAAAACATAACTATTATAAATTGGATAAAAGGAAAATATTCTAATACTTAAATATGGGAAAATTTTCCTATATTAAATATATTTCAAAATTGTAAATTTGTGTTTGGCAACAACATGTTCCATTGTAAATGTTGTTGTTTCTGTTAAAGCTGATAAGTTTCTTGCGGCCGTTCTTCTTATCAGTTAAAAAATGTTCCGAATGGCTGGTTCAAAACCAAGTGTTAAAAAAGCGGGTTTACATCCAGAGGTTTTTTTTTCAATATACAGTATGTAGACAGCATTTTAAGTTATGATAACCGTAACTAAAATATTTCTTTTTTTTAAAACCTACACCGTATGTAAATAATTAAAATTTTGAAAAAAACCACGAAGGTTAAAACGGAATTGAAATAGGATAAAATGATTCAAAAACCCCCGACTTAATTATCGGTCGGGACTTCCATTAAATGAACTTTAGTTTTGCAGTTTTGTAATAACGTGAATAATTGGAGATGATATTTTATTGCTATGCTTATTAATATTTATGTTAAAAAAATATATTGCAGAAAAAATCCGTTGGGTTCTGCCATTGCCAACACTACGTTATATTTCAATTAAAACTTTAAATTTACCACAGTTACAAAATATTAGCTGTTCATTTCTGGGCAGGTTATGGCAACACCCGACGGATTTTTCTTGCGTTTGTAATTTATGCATAGGTAGTACCTACATCACTTCTAGTAGGGGGAGTTTTCTAAAATTATATAACTCTTTTTATTTACAGACGGCGTGGGTGTTTTCAATGCTTTTTTTAATCTTATTGAAGAACTCGCAGCATCCTACTGTAGCGCCTTCTGTTAGTGTTTACAGCTATAAAACATGATTATAATACATTCTCTTGACGACCTATTTGACGAACTGTTTGGCGCAGGGGTACTAACCTTCTGCGCCAGAGGTCCCGGGTTCGACAAATATTTGTGTGCATGAACATATCTATTTGTCTTGGTCTTGGTGTCTTGGATGTTTAATATGTATATTATGTATGTATTTACAAAAAAAAAGTATATAAGTATGTTTATTCGTTATCTAGTATCCATAACACAAGTTCTTCACGAAACTTAACGTGGGCTAGATAATTGGTGTGATTGTATGAAAATATTTATTTATTTATTCTCTGAAATGTCACCTATTGAATGCAAAAAACCGCATTAAAATCGGTTGAATAGTTTCTGAGATTGCCCTCAAGCGCCACGCATCCTGACTGCTGCAGTGCCACCTGATCTGTATTTAAATTATGCCTGTTGAATGCAAAAAGCCATTGAAATCGGTTTAGTAGTTTTTGATCTGGGGCCTTACCATCAACTGTAATGCGATTCATTTTAGGTTATTTTTAGGTTGAGAGCGCGGGACGCTGTCATACGGCGCGTATAGCGGCGTCTCACACTACCTAAAATGAATCGCAATACAGTTGATGGTAGGCCCCGTTTTCTGGTTGCTGAAGCGCCCCCTGGTGGTCTACCACCATAAAACATGTCTAAGAACCTACTCTGAAATTACACCTTTCGAATGCAATAAACCACATCGAAATCGGCATGGTAGTTTCCTAGAAAAATGGTAACAGACATACATACAAACACACAAACAACCTCTAACCCCAAACGCATATACCACCTCCGTTACCTTCTGTCCGTCGTGGGTAAAAATGATAAACATAAAAAAATATTCTCATTAGTTCATCAATAAACTTGTAACTGATACAAACCTTTCCATCACTGTCCAATGCAATGGTGTGCATGCCACCAGCATAGCAATCAACCACTTTGTCACCCAATGCAGTGACTTGTTTGAATCTGAAATAAATGTGTCAGTTAATTTAGGTATTTATTTACATAACTTGTATTCATGAACAAAAATAAAATTTTCAACTCTTTTCAAAGCTGTTTTTAAACTTCCTTTTCCTTTGGTAAGCATGGTTTAAAGTCACTTCAATTTGACAACTATGCTAATAAAACAGGGAGAAAACACAGCGCTTGACGAGTTTCTTGCCGGTTCTTCTCCTTACAAGATCTCCTGCCGTAGGGTTTGTGATGTTCTTAAGTGATTGTAACAACCTAAACTGAATAAACAATATTGAGTTCGAGTTTTGACTAAATTAAGAATATTTTTTTTTGGACATGCCACCACAGACCTATATCGAGATAGACAGTACAAGTGTACCTATCTTGCGTACCAAGTTGGATCCAAGGTCTAAGTTTCAAACCTAAGTCAGTCCGTTTGAGACCATTGCCATGAAAACACGCGTCACTCGGAAACGAAAATGGTTAATTGTGGAGTGTTTTCTTGCAAGAGCTCGTCAATAACATTTCCTCATCACTAAATCTCGCTCGTGACGTCATCATAGATACGAAAACTTCGACACGCTAGGTTCTCATACAGTTTGAAGTACTCTTTTTGTCTATCTCGATATAAGTCAGTGCATGCCACTGATAGCTTTTACTTATGTTGTCTTAGTTCAGTATATGGCACAAACTCACAAACTTTTCATATTTGTCAAACATTTCCAACCAAGTATTGTTTAGTGTACAAACTATTAGTCTTCCGCGCAATCCTTTCCCTTCCAATATATATTTTTTAAGACTTTATACTTTTCTTTTTTTTTCAAGTGCGTCATTTTCACCATTTCCCGCCCACCCATCAATAGGGTGAGGGCTGAAAATCGATGTTTCGCTCATCCCACGAGCGAAAATACCACATCGAGCCTAGACCCTGTTTTGCTGCTGCACATAGAGGCACCCGCACTACGTCTGACGAAGTGATTATAACAATATGTTACCTATTTATAAGATGTCTAAAATACCAGATGTATATTTCTATTCTATTTCTAACTATCTTTCCAAAAGTTGAATGGATAATAAGTTAGATATTTACTTGGAGGTCTCAATGACATCTTCGCCGAGCCCGAGCTGCCCCACATCTCCTTGTCCACAGGTGAACACACGACCCCTCTTTTTGGGTGCTGTTGGGATTTCCAACTGGGTTGCTATATGGAAGAGAAAAATATGATATACATAAGTTTTTTTAAGGTTAAAAATGTTATGAAATCTTTTTTAAAATTGGTTAATTTTAATTGAATACAAGATATGGGTGCAACGTCCAATGCTCAGTCAGATAATAGTACATTTACGTATCAGTAGCATTTTTAAATACAGGAGAGCCTTGTTAATGCTTATAAATACAGTAGAGTATTGAACGAGGATCGCGTGGGGGGTCACAACTAGCGTTGAAAATTGCGAAAGATACATTTGGATTTTTTCAAAACTTGTATTTTTTCAGCATTACATGTAATTTTTGACAAAAATAAATTAGGTTAAATAAAGTAGGTAAAATACAATCATACATGTATAATACTTGTTTTACACTGTGTATTTTTCATATTTAACAATCACAAGGGAAAAAATTTGCTTATTTAATTCAATATGTTATTGTTATTGATATTTATTTACGCGGCTATGCTTCCTCTTGTTTATTTGTATAAGATTAATATTATGTAAGTTTTAGAGAAATAGAACGAATATTTAATTTCACAATTAGAACCTATAATTACACGTAACGGTTATCACGAATGATAAAAGATTTAAGTACTATAGGTACTCAAAATCTATATTACCCTGAAAATACCACCTTATTGTACTTTATTGTTTAAATGCGAATAATACATGTATAAACTTAAACCTACGAAAGATTCAACTGAAGGTCCTTAAGGAAAGTTTCTGTATTTTATTGAAAAATACACAGGCAGATGAAAGATACATGTATTTTACCATGTAATTTTCAATGCTAGTCACGAATGTGTCAATATTCATTCATTTGCCGTCACTCATCAGTCCTTTATTAATCACCTTACAGTGTCTGTTAATGTACTCAATTATTTGTATGTACACAAAAGATGGTGAACATAAATAAAAGATCATCATGGCAAGGATTTTATTAAAAAAAAAAAAAAAAGATTATGACAAAGTAATTTTAAATACCTTTTTTTATTTAATACAGCAGGACCTCTTTAATCCGAACTCTGAAAATTTTGCCCCCGTTCGGATTGATGGAGCGTTCGGATTTTAGATGATAAGGGTATTTTTTGTGAATAAAACTACATAATAGGTACATACATAATATAATGTCTGTATTCATCTATACACATTACATATTTTATTCAACTTTTTTGAAGAAATCCAGTATTTTGGTTTGTCATGTCATGTCATGTCACGGCGGGGTGGCGGTTGAAAAAGACGGAATATCTTGTAGTCTTTTATAAAATTCGCTATGCTTATGTAAACATTTGCAAACTTTTAATTGTTTATTGAAATACACAAAAGTCAAACATATCTTCAATCCTGGATCAATTCAAGATTTATTTATTTATTTATTTCCACACTTATACGATCAAGATAAGTCGATATTGAAATACCAGCCCTAAGAGTTTAGGCTGAGGTCATAAACCATGCAGCCTAGTCAATGTTTATGTGTAAGCGAGATACTTTCTTTTTTTCTTTTCTTTATTATTATATAATTTTAAGTTCTTACTTTGTGTCTTGCCTGTTTGTAATTTTGTAATCTATATAAATAATAGTGTTTCATTTAGTTGTCACCAATGAAATTTTTTTATTATTTTGTTTGAATTTTTTGTGCTATTTGCATCGCGCACTAATGGGTCCTGCCAGAATACCAGCGTTGTGGTGACACATCTAGTGTCGTGGCAACATATGCTGAGGCAGGGTCCCTATTGGTCTTATGGCCATACTTCAATTATTTTTGTTGTTTTTATTTGTGTCCAATTTGTAACATTGCCTTGTTGACATTTTATCTGTGTTGTATTTACCATGTGGCTTTTTGACTTAATAAAATGTCTCTCTTTCTCATTATTATGCATTCTTAGTAAGTACATACATTTGACCAACATTGTACAGTCACAATCACAAGTAATGACATGACGTATACACTTTACAACCTTATCACATTGACGCACATGGAAACAAAGTCCTCTGTCCACAAATGTCATTCAATATTGTAACTGACAAGGTTGCTTAATGTTTCTATGTCATTGTTAAGGTAATTTTAAATCTCATTACGAAATTACTAATTTATGATTTGATAAAACAAGTTATTAAACCAAACTCATTACCTACATCCAATATTGACTGTTGGGCCTATTTTTTTTATGGTAATTAAAGATTAGATAATATTTAAATGTAGATTTGGCCTACATGTTACCTACATGTTTTATATGATTTTTATTTAACATTTAGCTACTACTACTCTACTAGTGTTGTGATATTCTTGTAACAGAGGTTTCTTATATTTTTTATGAGATACAGCTAATTAAAATTAACAAATAACCTCAAAACGATATCGGATTTGGACCGACGCATTTGTATGTCAAAAAAATACACTGAGCTCATTGTGTTGCAAATAACTGGACAAATAAAGGACACGAAGTGTAACCGTTTTGTAAACAGCGAATTATACAGCAAAATGTTGGAGAAAAGTACAGCGCGTCCCTTTTCCCGCCATCATGGTTTGACAGGTCATTGACGTCGGACAAAAATGTAAAGAAAACAACTGAGAAATCAACATTATCGGTACATACCTCCGCGTTTTTTCTTATTTTTGGGTGCCGCCGAAGATGTCGTGGCGGCCGATGCTTTGGACGCTGTCCGTTTAACGCCCCTCGCCGCCGGCATTATGCCTGCAATATTGCAATAGACGCGTCAATAAACACTGCTCCGAGCGCGGCAAACTATCTTCGTCCGATGGCTTCACACTGATGACGTTTTCACTACTTTTATAATCGCGTTAGCGTTGTATTTCCACTTAGACTGCATCTGCACCGATTACAAGGCTACGGCCTCATAGATTTATGCAAAGCGCGCAGATAGGTTATATTATGCATTTCTATAGCACTACCACTGGGACACAAACAACGCACCCCCGCGAATGAGATGCAGTGCAACGGGTACTAGGATGATTACTTACTGTTTTATAATTGTAATTTAATGACGAATCACAACAGAATATTGGTTTAGATTGGGAGATGACGTATTTAATTCAACAGAGAAACCCGCACATCTCCTGTCGCTTCGCTTGGCCAACGAACGAGTGTTGTCCTTTGACAATAATAATGGCGACCTGAAATCGAATAGAGAAACTTAAATTATCGATAACAGAAAAAAAAAACGATTTTCTTTTAAATGTGTACTGAGCTTGTTATACTTATTAGTCATTTTTAAAAATAACTTCTTTAAACTATTTAAAAATGCATATATGAATCCCTTTCATTAAAAAATAAATAAAAGTTATAGCAATTGATTGATTTTGAATAGTTCAATTAATGATGGCCACTAATAGACATCACTATTACCATAGAGAAAATGCTTTGAGTCAGTGTTATGGTGTTACCCTATCTTAATTTTTATTTCCCGTCTTCCAAATTATTTTCTTTCCGATTTTAATGAGGAATTTTCCAAGGTACGTTCTTTTAAAATCTCATAGATGGCGCTGTCCATCTCCTGTAACTTTAACTAAATTATTTACTTACGGGCTGCATGTGCATAGCCCTTTGTTCTGTTCTGACAGAAAAAAAGAGAAAAGCTACAACATTGCTTCTTGTTTGTTTTGATCAGGGTTGCCAGATTGGGCGATATGTCGTATTTTGGGCTACCTAGCGACCGAAATTGCGACCAGTTTTACGTTTTTTGCGATGGTCGCAATTTGCGCTAGTTGGACATTTTTTTTCGCGATTTTTGGGCTACTTGACTTCACTGGTAACAACAAAATTATAAAAGACAGTTAATTGAAAGTTGTTGCGTTTCTGTATTAGTAATATAGGGAGCCCAAGCGGGGATTTCGGGATTTACTAAAGCGCGGCAGATTAATATACAGGGGGAAAACTTGTACCGTGTTAAGTACCTCCACCAAATATGAGCCCCATATATGAGGCCGCCCGTCGAGGATATAGGATTAGATTAGTAAGAAAAAAATGATCATCAGAAATTCTCGAGCGCGTCAGATTAAGGTAGAGTGAGTTAATTACATGCTAAAAAGTGTATATTCCACTAATTTGACTATTTGAGAGTGTCAGTGTCAAGAAATGGGTGGACTACAAAGTTGTAAGAAAAACGTCATCTCGACATTATCGAGCGTGGCTAATTTATTTTTAATTTTGAAGGAAATAATTCAAGGATAATGAAAAATATGGTGGCCATCACCGTAGAAAGGTGAATATACTAGAAAAATTCGACGTGTCCTCATAGGTCTCTGTAGCATTATTGCTTAGTGCATTGGGCCGGATTCCCAAGATGCAGGTTCGAATCCCGTCAGGGCGACATGAGATTAGTTGCTTTTTTCTAGTATATTTTCTTGTTTAATATTTGCTCAAAGCGTATGAAGATGTAGTCGTAAAACCGGATATTCTTGAGGATACTCCAGAATCAGGTATACCTTCTCAAATAATTAAATATACACGTTATTCATAAAAAAAAACTTAAATATTTTAATGTTTTTTTTTATTATTTTCTTATAAATACAAGTATTCTACATAAAAAAATACACTCTTTTATTTGTACGCTATTTCCTGAGCTTTTCAATTAATTAAGTTCAATGATTTATTATTATTATTTTTTTCAGATAAGGCGAAACCCTCTAGATAATCGTCAGATTATGAGACAGCACAGCACATCGAAATCGTCAGATTATTGAATGAGAGCTTTTTAGGTTCACTTAACATCCCCTTAGAAATACTGACGCGCTCGATTTTTTTTTTCATTTTCAACCCTTACGTACGTCCACACGCATCATGCAAAGGATCAGATTAACATACGTATATTATTAAAAATACGTAGGACATTGATGCTGTCAATATCTGACGCGCTCGAGTATGTCCATGCAACAGTATTTTTTTACATATTTGAAAATCTAAAGCCGCTCCCCCCCACCGATGAATATGGTAATACATTAAATAGATTTTGCTTCTTCGTATCATCTAGGCTTTGCAACCCAATAGGTCACTATGACGCTCGAGTAAAGTAAATCCCTATTTAGCATCGTTTACTATAAGCTCGCACTCAAAATATTGATTATAAGTTATATAATTTTCTGACTGCTAAATTTTAATTTAATAAAGACTAGTGTTCACCGGTCATAAAACTATTCAATTAAATTATTATTATCAATAAACATCAACTTTAAAAAGCTATTTGGTCAGCACCTAAAATAAGGGAAGTTTGTGATCATTGTTTCTGCGCGATTTTGGGCTACCTGAGGATCGTTTTTCTGCGACATACCGATCTGGCCATCTGGCAACACTGGCACCATATATAAATTCTATGTAGACTAGTAATGTCATGTTCAATGTCATTTCTCTATGGCATGGTCATCAGCCGTAGGAATCACCCATACAACAAGGTGGTTCGTAGTTTTTAAAAAAAAAAATGCTTCACAAGTCAAAACTCCATGTTAAGGTAGCCATTTTCGAACCACAGATTACCGAGCCGCGCAATTTGACAGCTCTTACTAATACTCTTAAAATTATCATATTTTCTCATTACTCTGTGAACGTTTTAACGAGTAGCGACTTTCACGAGAATAAATTATCAACAACAATTGGAAGCATTTTATGTTTGTGAAGGAACTACCCCTGCTGCTACATTGAAAAACATTATAACAGTAAGTTTAAATTAGTAGCTTGATGATCTGCCAACTCTGCAAAGGATTTACGGAGTGAGAGTTTATGTTCAATAACCTTTAGAAAAAAACTTGTATCTGTGTTTTCAGGAAGTTGTGAAGGCTTTAAACAAACAGGTCCCTCCTATGGCGATAATTTGTGACCAAGGATCTACATTCTGAACATGCCTGAAAAGATCTCAAGCAGACACCAAGCATGAAAACTTGATTAATGAGATGCCTGAAGGTTAGTACTTAGAACTTCTGAAGAAATGGAAATCATTAACTTTAAAATTTATTTATATTTATATTATATTTTTTCACATAAAACTATGTCTTGTGAACATTGAGTTAATTCACATTTTGTAATACCAAGCTGCTACATTTTTTCAGGTCATTAAAATTTAAATCGCCATCAATGGACACAAATTCTGTATTATTTAAGATCCATCCTTATTAAGGGCATACATACTAAGCAAAGACCTGTCATTATGTGGCAAAACTGATATACGAATGCTGCATAAAACTACAGATGACCACATTCAACCGACATCATCACAACAAATGAAGGTAAATTTATATCCTCACTGATGTCATAAATGTGAAAGTACCTAACTGTTTGTTACCTAACATTTTTAGTTGACATGTTTTTCCATAAATTTAAATTATATTTTATAAAGACACTTAAGGGAAGGGAGATGATTATTTAAAAGAAAATGCATGGATGTGATACTTTTGTATGAAAAACTGAGTGTAAGAAAATTTTCCTCTAATTTAAATATATTTCAAGATTGTAGATTTGTGTTTGGCAACAACATTCCATTGTAAATGTTCTTGTTTCTGATAAGTTTGTTGCGGCCGTTCGTCTTATCAGTTCATAGATGTCCCGAATGTTTGGTAGGGATTGTAATGGTCTATTTGAATAAAACTCTTTGACTTTGCCCTTGACCCAATGCCTCTTTTGTCATGATTTTAAGAATCCTGATTGAAATAATTAATAAGTCATGAACAAATATCCACACCAACCAAACATACTGATCAACATCAGAAACAAGTTTTTTAAAATCAGTTCACATTGATTGGTTTGGAGGTCTTCAGCATCATGCTGATGCTTTAAATTTTTTCATTGTTATTGTTTGTAGAGTCCAAATTCATAAATTTTGTACAATAATAAATAAAAATATAAAAGGGTCTTTTTCAGAATCTAGTATTAATATTAATTTTGTTATGCATCAATTGGCACTTGAAAAGCGCAAAAGGTATACTTACTGAAAGAAAATTACAATCAATAAAATAATTGTATTTTTTTATATGTGATGATGATGCAGGCAATGATTTTTTACATGTTTTGTTTCATTTAAATATGTTACTTGTAGCTGCAATACAGCTATTATATACAATGTACCTATCTTTGTTCTCAGAATCCCGGAGAAGAGACCAGTGGCAGCATGGGTAGGACGGGCATTGTGCTCGGCGTGTCCCACATTACATCAAGTGACCGACTTAGTGTAATGCGCTAATGCATAAATGCATTTTTCCCGTGCATAATAAGAAAAAAGCCAGAACTAGATTCCAATTTCGTTCTTTTTTTTGCAATCTTATTTTAATTCTAACATTAAGTATGTAATAACACTAAATTTGCTATTAAATGAAATCGGTACCTGGTTCCTACATGTCATCGCTTAGTAATAGTTAGTGTATTACTTGTCATCTCATAACGCTTCTAAAAAAATTAAATAAATGTTTCTTCTTTTTCATTAAACACATGGTTGTATCACAAGTTGTTGAAATCACTGTTTATAATTGTTTAACTTCTTCCATCAATTATGTACTGATAAAAGAAATGTTATATTTTAGTCATTCACACTTCTTAGGTATTGAAAATTAGTATTTATACATTATTTTTTAGCTTATAGGTAATGATTTTAAGTAATGACTTATTACTTCATTAAAAATGCAATTTTACAGTTTATTAATAATAATAACTTATTTTTTTTTTTACTAGGTTAGTCATATTGTTGTATTATTGTGATTTGAATTAAATAAAAAATTAATCTTATTTTGTTTTATTCATTTGAGCATTTAAAAGTATAGGATTTAAAAAGTACGCTAGGGCTGTAGTGCTGCTTGTATCGATATCGATAATTTTTAGTATATCGATATGTCGTTCGATAGACTTTGCCGCACTATCAATGTGAAGCTGACATTAGACTAAACGGCCAATAGCAGGCTTGATTCCTATCTGTACTACTATATAATTTGTGATGGTCATTTCGCTGAATTCGTTAATATTTTTTTCGGTGCGTTGGTTGATCCTTTTGTATATTTAAAAAAGTAAAAAATAAGCATGATAAGCACAAATGTGCAATGTGCATGACATGCATATTTTTACTTTTTATTGTTTTTGTCTTAGCAAAGGTCAAAGGAGATGGACAGCGCCATCTATGAGATTTTTAAAAAAATTACCTTGGAAAATTCCTCATTGATTTCGACTTTCGTTAAATGTAAATTAAAATTCTAATTTTTGAATATTCATTTGTTATCTGAACTATGTAATTATGGTTTACATTTTTATAGACGTACAAAAATAAGTAAGATTAAAAAAAAAATGTCCAGGTCCGAAAGAAAGCTAGGTATGATTATGAATCATACATATCTATTTAAGATTATGTGATTTTCTTAAAAAAAAAAAATAGGTTTTAAAAACTCAGTAGATGACGCAAATATTACTTATTATTACAAATATCTTAATTCCTCCACATAAGACATTTTCTATGGCACCAATAATCTTTATTTATATTTAAAGAACTGTAATAAGTCATTGTTCAAATATGATTATTACATTCACCTTTTTCTACGGTAACATAAAAATAGCATTGTAAAATGCAAAATTAAAAAGTTATAAGTAGATGGCAGTTTCATCTTAATCGATAGTCAAACATCTGTAAAGATGTTTCTTTCGAATGCGAGGATATTTCTCTCATTGATGAAACGACGGTGGCCAACACCGTAGAAAAAGGTGAATATACTAGAGAATTTCAACGTGTTCTCGTAGGTCTCTGTAGCATAATTGGTCAGTGCATTGGGCCGGATTCCCAAGGATGCGGGTTCGAGTCCCGTCAGGGCGACATGAGACAAGTTGCTTTTTTCTAGTATATTTAGTTACTTGATTAAAAATTATCACATAAAAATAGCATTGTAAAATGCAAAATTAAAAAGTTATAAGATGATTATTACAGTTTAAAATTTTTGAAAGTAAAGAAAATGATTCGGCCATTTTAACATTTATTTTTCTTTTCTTTCTTACAAATAAAACTGTCTTGCTTACACGCATCTGTTATCACGGCTTAATTACGTTCCATTACACGAAATATCAGTTTTCAGTGTTTTTTTTTAAGGATATGACCAGTGGGCCTACCATGAGTTTTTCTTTCCGTTTACTGTACAGTAAACGGGAGACATTTTGTATGCGAATCTGTACAGCGCCTCTAGTGGGCAGTAGCAGAACTACAGATTCTCATACAAAATGTCTCCCGTTTACTGTACAGTAAACGGAAAGAAAAACTCATGGTAGGCCCACAGATAAGAGTATAATAATTCTTAAAATGTTATGTGTTGTGTATATTTTAATTTTTAAGATCATAATAATTCCCAAAGTCAAAGTTAAGATACGTTGCGTTCCCTTGCATTTGCTTCCATTGCACAAACAAAGCCATAAATGAAGCTTTAAGAAATAGTTTTTAAAAAAAAAACCCCATTCACAGCTGTTTTCTAAATATTTAAAAAACAGTACACAAATCTGATTTGTAGATTATTATTTTTATATAAGGAAGAAACTTGACCACGAAATCACAGAATATCAGATAAATTCAGTTTTTGAAGGTATTTTTTTAGGAGCCAAGATCAATATAATAGTAATCTTACGTCGACGACCTGGGGCCCTACCGCGTAAAAAATATGGATATGGACATGGGCTTCATTTGACAGTTAAATGACCATATAAGGTAATTTTATGAGCTTCAACTGTCAAATGAAGCCCATATCCATATCCATATTTTTTACGCGATAGGGGGGCTGTTTGGCGTAGGGGTACTAAGCCCGCCTTCTGCGCTAGAGGTTCGTTCCCCGGGCAAGACAAATATTTGTGTGCATGAACATGTCTTTTTGTCTTGGTCTGGGTGTTTAATATGTATCTTATGTATGTATTTACAAAAAAGTATATAAGTATGTTTATCCGTTAACAAGTATCCATAACACAAGTTCTTCTTGAAACTTAACGTGGGCTAGATAATTAGTGTGATTGTATGCAATTATTTAAACTCATTGTTGTTTCAAAACTATTATTGTAATATCTTTGTGGTTTTAAGTATTTTACCACGTAATACCATAATATAATTTCGCTAGCGACCTCTAATGAGGTCACCGGACAACTTGTCTATGGTATGATTTCAATTACATTCAATAAAATTGTCTTCACCCAATCGATTATAATAAACTCATTTGCAAAAAAACGGGCACCTAAGCAATGAACCATTTCAAATGTTAATATTGCTTTGTTTGATAATTATAGGTAGTTTTATCCTCACAATTTGGTAAAGTAATAAGAAAATAATCGTTTTCATCGGTATTTCATAAAATTTAGATACAATTTATGGGAAATAATGCTAAACCTCGCTAGTAGTGTATGTTCGCTAGTAGTGCATATACTCATGAAGTAAAAATAAAAAAGTTTTTTTATTTGTTTTTCTTTAATAAAGTAAAAGCAGATAAATGTTTAGTATCGAGTGTGATCCCCTCTAGCTAAAATCACAGCTTGAATTCGTCTGGGCATGCTAGCGAGTATATCCCGGATACTTGCTTGCGGAATACGTTCCCATTCCGCAGTAATCACATTCTTCAGCTCTCTGATGGTCTTCGGAGCCGGGTGTACTGATCTCACACGCCGTTTCAGAACGTCCCAGACATGCTCTATGGGGTTGAGGTCATGACTTCGAGCTGGCCAATCCAAACGACGAATGCCGACCTCTTGCACATACGCATTAACATCGCGGGATCGGTGGGCGCGAGCATTGTCGTCCATAAAAATCGAGTCTTCACCTAGAGCGGCCAATGCGGGTTGTGCATGAGGAATTAGAACTTCCGTTATGTATCGATGCCCAGTCAGTGAGCCGTTTTCAATGAAGATTAACTCTGTACGATCCATTGAATTTATTCCTGCCCAAAACATAACAGAGCCCCCACTATAAGGTGTGATTTCTTTGAAACATGCCTCTGCAAAGCGTTCTCCTTGTCTTTTTAGCACTCGCCGACGTCGATCTTCACCGAACAGAGATATCCTGGCTTCATCAGAGAACAAAACCCTATTCCAATCTTCTTGAGTCCATGATTCACAATTTCTAGCGAACCTAAGCCTGTGATCTCTGTGCTCACGGAGTAATTTGGGGCCGCGGGCCGGGCGGTGACTGCGTATATTTTCAGCGAGAAGCCTCCTCCTGACCGTCCATAGACTAATATGCACATTTCTTACTTCTTGGAGGTTGTTCTTAAGATCCACATACGAAGATTTGCGATTTCTCAATGCGCGACCCACAAGAAAATGATCATCCCGTGGTTGGGTACATGGTTTTCTTCCAGAACCAGGCCTTCTCTCGACGGAACCAGTCTCCTGATATCGCTGCCAGGTCCTTTGGACGGTCGAGCGACTAACATTTAGCCTCCTATCCACGAAACATTGGCTGCAACCCTCTTCAAGCAGCGCGATAATTTTGGTAGCTTTTACCACTTTATCTACCATTTTTGATACAGCCAAACAGCAATAAATAAAGCTTTGACAGTCAAGGATATGAAATTAATCGATAAAATTGAATAAAAGTTATGAAAGTCGATGTTAACTTCTGGAACTTCGCGCCAAAAATGTAGGATAAAAAGGGGTTTACTGTAAAAATGAGCATCAAATGAAAATTTGAATTTAGAACGTTCTTTTTTAAATACCACAGCATTTTTAAAACCGGCCAGTAACGTGTACAAACGATTGAAACCTTTTTGGTATTGTATCTTTTTAAAGATGAATGAAAATCAAAACCGCCAGTTTTTTTGCAAATGAGTGTATTATGTTATTGTAATTATCAACAAATCAATCAAAATTCATCCTTATTGAAAATTTACACATTTTCATAGATGTATAGGTAAGTAAGACAATGCAAACTGAGCCCAAAACACGTAAAAACAGGTCTGCCAGAGCCGATCTTGCCGGTTCATGTAAAAATTGATATTTTTTGGAGTGTTTTTAGTAAAACCTACCTCATTAGCACCCGAATGAAAGTGCTGGCAGCAGATAATTTGAGTAATTATTTTTTTTGTTCAAAAGAGTATACTTCCCATGTGGTCCTAGTGTCATCATGTCAGAATCTGATGATGGGATCCTGGAGAAATCCAGGGAACTCTTCAAATATTATAGGCACTCCTATACCGATTTCGAAGTTTTCTATAGGAACATGCATATCCTTCCGGAAGCATGCATATGCTTCCGGAAGGCACCATTTGGTGAAGTGGTACTGATGATGAAGACCACAAATGGTCATCGGAACTATTAAATAGCGTTTCATGGAAGCGATACGATTATTTTAATGTGGTTCATAAGCAATTTATGCTCGACTGCATGTGATGCTGTGGAGCTGATGATGAAGTACCCGGAGAACTCCTCAATAAGTAAAGTCCTTGCACCGGGAAAAGCAGCATTTTGTAAAAGGTGATGAGGAGTTGACCTAAGGTTATTAGCGTAGGCACGGGACCTCTTCTACCTTTAAAAATGGTGAAATAAAGACATAAAAAAATGAACACATACTTTCAAAAACTAAAAAGCAAAAAATAAACTTTTTGGAGTCGGTGTCAGCCAAGGCAAGAAATATAAAATAGTAGGACCGCAAAGTAGAATGATTATTAGTATTTTGAAATCGGTTTTCATTATTTTATAAAAAGTTTTTTATGTAGTGGCGGTGCCCGTTTGGATTTCGCAAATATCCAGTTTTTGGCTCAGTGGGTTGTTTCCAAAGACTGCGCTTCTAGGTGTCGTGAAAGAGTATAGCTATATACAAGGTACAAGTGTTAGTAGTATAATATAAAGCATAATTTTAGTAGATGGCGAACACAGTGCATCACAATCTCTATTGTTAGTTGTTGTATGATCAGTAATCAAATAGATAGAACGTCAATACACGGAGAATTAACAACGATGAGGACAGTTTTAAAATTGGTAGGTTTGGGAATACAGGGAAAGAAGTTGGATACTTTGGACAGTTGAAGAAGATGGTCCGGTGTTCCTAACTCCAAACCGCATTCACATAGGGATGAGTCCCTGCCTTGACCCCTAATTTTGGCTAGATGAACGGGAGTGCACGCGCGGCCCGGACGCAGACGACACACGGTGGAAGCAGGCTTTCAACGCTTTCTTGTATTTAAAAAGACAATATAAGACTTCATAGGGAGGGAGTGCTGAATAACAGCGACATGTCTACCTACTGTTTTGCTGTTTTCTCGCCACTGGTTTTCCCAAGAAGTTCTCATGATCTTAGTAGCCAAGGGGTGTGTAGGTCGTGGGAAAACGCTTTAGTGTAGCGGCCGCGAACTCCGCTACCATAATCGCTCCGCCTATGAAGTTACGCCAACCACTCAAATCATCCGATGGTCGTTAAGAGGATCATACGATGTCACAGAGCCTTGTGCGAGCAAGATTTTCATGTATTCTGGCCTCCAAATAAGGAATCCCATCGATACCCGGAGAGGTATCTTTGAAACCATCCAGAGCAGTGTTAAGATCCTCCAGGGAGAATGGGGAATCAAATTCTGAGGGTGGGCATGGTATTGACGGTGGAATTGGATTCGCTTCGATTGCGGTCGGAACTGATGGGGCAGCAAGTTTATTCTGGAAAGACTACAGCCGTACTGAGGAATAGCTGTAGTAAGTACCTAGTGTGTAATGTTGCAACTGTCAGAGACAGAGCAACGTAACCTCCTTATGTTTTTCCAAACTCAAGAAGGCTGAGATCTTGGCGATAAGGATTCACAGCACTGAAGCAGCTTGGTACCTGATAAAATTGACGTCAGTCATGGACAGGGAATACTCCCGTTCCGCTGCCCTTCGCTCTCTGCACAACGCCGTGCATTCCTATCAAGGTATGGGGAGTTTTACCTCTGTAGACGATTTTGACTGGGAGGCATTTTACACCGGGTTCTAAAAGGCTCTATTCAAAGTTGTCGTATACCAAGAATGAATTCAGGGATGTGTTGGGTCTCCTGTTCTAAAGCTAGTTTACAGTCCAGTCAGCCTTAGCAGTGTTGGACTTAAGGCGTGGGCGAGGAGGCATTGGAACGAACTAGGCGGTTGTCTGATGATAGGATGACAATAGGGTAGTGGTCGCTACCACAGGTCGTAGGAAAGACTGTTCAGGGGAAATCGGAAGCGAGGGAAGGGGAGCATAAAATTAGGTCTACAGCACTGTTTTTATTTTGTGGTGGGTATACCCTACGAGTAGCCATTATTGAGCACGCAGAGATCAAACTTTCCACAAATGTCTAGGAAAGGAGAGGATAAGTGGTCGCAGTGGTAGGCGCCCCAGGATGTCTGGTGTATATTAAAATCACCTAGGATCACTAGTGGGGGTGAAGCTCGGGAAACTCAGCTAGGTATGCAAGGTTAGGGTGGGGAACTGGGGGATATACACACATACGAAAGTAACATTGTGGATTTTCACATCTACTGCATTAATCTGTTCACTGTATTGATAAGGGAAAATATGAAGAATGTTCTATGTATTTCTATCCTCCCGAAGGCACTGGGAATCGGACTCGATCACCACGCTTGCGACGCATCTCCTGAACAGCAAAGATGCGGTGGGGTTGTATTTATTAATCAGATGTAGGCGTAGGATATCATGTTCCTTACTCCTGCTGCTGTTACAGTTCCATTGGAGGAGGGTGGGAGTCATTGGGTCAGATGATATTAAGGAGCTCAGACAGTTGATCTTGGATATTGTTCGGTAGCTCGCAGTCATTGAATTTGCCAGATGATTTATGAAAGTCGAGAGGAGTAATAAATTATATTTAGGTAAGGACGTAGCCCGTCCTTACCTAATGGCAGACCTACTTTTGTTTTTAACATAATTAATCAAAGGTAAACTGCGCAGCCATCACATTCATTCGGGCTTTGACAAAAATTATACGACTTTTGACTAAGATTGACTAAAAAGCACGTGACCCGGCAGGATCGGCCCTGGCAGACCATTTTTTTTACGTGTTTATGTGTCGGTTAACGATCTAAAGATAGCCTATTGGGGTTTTGGGCCCGATTCGCGTACTTTAAGAGCTTTTTAACATAAAGTTTAAATTTATGCAAAGGCAGCTCAATTCTTTCCCCAAAAACGTCTAAATTTTTTATGATTTTTTTAATGTTTTGCATTTTTCAATGCTATTTTTATACTTATGATAAATTTTAAATAGAAAAATATTGGAAAAATTTAACTCGGCTACAAGTGAATTCTCAGATGGCAATCGAACCCATGACCTTTGGAAATCCGGTCCAATGCTCTAACCGCTGAGCTACCGAGACTTGCGAACCACCGTCGAAATTCTCCAATACTTTTTATATTTCGATCGTTAAACACCTGAAAAGATGTTTCTTTCGAATGCAAGGATACGTCTACATTTTTTAAGTCGATATTTAGGAACGGCAAGCTTATTCTTATTTCTAGTATTAAAATTATGAACATCGCTATGCTTAATAAATAAATCATGTTTTCATCGGTATTATCCCGCCAAAGTTAGTATATTAATCTCTTTAAACAAATCTTTTATTTAGAGAATCTCTCCGTCGAAGGTTGTAAATGGCGCGCAAAGCGCTTTGGGCAGCGGCTGCTGAGCCTCATAACAACCAACAGGCCATAATAGGACATTACATTATGAAAATAACTAAAGTAAACTAGAGTCCGCGCCACCAAAGAAGGTTTATTACTATGGAGTTAATTTTAGTTACATAATATTAAAAAATAAAAATAAATGTATCATCTGCAAATAGTACTGTCTCACATAAATTAAAAACAGCAGAGGGCCCAATATTGAACCGTAGGGTACCTAAATGGTCTAATAATTGAGAGTATATAATTTTTTTAAAGATTTCACTATGTGCGGGTAACACTGATATCGGCCTAAAATTTGTGGGGTCACTTTTGTTCCCCCGATTTATTTATTAAGATGTACGAAACAGGTTACAGCCAAATTGTAAATAAATATTAAATATTAAAAAAAAGAGGAATAAGCTTACTTACTTATTTCATTAAATGAAAGTTATTTGAAGGTATTCTTCAAGGTAATTTATAACGAGTGCGTGCATTATCGCTCAGGGATCGGCAGTGCCCAATGCATCCCGAATGTACCAAAACTTGTCCCTGGAGAACCCCTTCAATATATGCAGCTGCAGTTAGCCGATTATTGACGATAACTAACTCTGTACGACCGTTGGAACTTAGAACTTATTCCTCGCAAAACGATAGAGGCTTTATAGAAACACCGTGGTTGTAATGGGTAGAAATATCTCTCCTCTTCTTTTCCACACTTGCTCCTAACCATCTGAAGCATGCAATGTCACTCATCTGTGCTGCTGCATTGCTCGTGGATTAGTTGGTGTGTACGTGCGAATTAAATTTGAGCTACTTGGTGGTGTCTGAGGAGTTCTATACCGCGTGCTGGTCTACGAGCTTTTAAATTCACTTCCACCATTCGTCTTCTCGCCGTACGCTTATTAACATTTACACCTCTTGCAATTTAGAGCCGCTGGCTTTTCAAATAAGCGGTCAGGTAAAGTATTTTTTTTAATTTCTAGGACAATATAACGTCGTACCGGGCTGATCCGACGATTCCACTGCTTGGTCTACGGGAATAGGGCCTGTCTCCTGATATCGTTTTTGGGCATACCGCATCGACGAACGTGGGTACATTAAGCACTACAGCAACTTTACACTGTGTCAACCCTTGCTCGATTAATGCTACGCCTGACTAACCAGCCCTATAAATGTCTAATTTCTATCACTTTCCCTTTCAAAGGTATTGTGATTGTGATAGTCATTTATGGATTAGTGTAACATATACATATACATAGTCGAAATCCATTTCGGAACGAATGTTTTAATAAAATGAAACTTCATTTGCAAGTCTCCATACATTTGAAAGATATTCAGTCTTCATTTAGTAACAAAGCAGTCTTCATTTAATTATCTTTTCTTTATAATTTTCTTACATTAACTATTAGTGGCTATTGAAAAACCAAAATTGTCGAATAATCCTTTAATTGAACGATACAAAAACGTTAATAAAATCTAAAAAAAATAACTGCGAAAGTCTAAAACGAAAAGAAAGTAAACGTCAACGGAATTGAAGAAATAATAGGAACATTTTCAGTTTTTTTAAGAACCGGGGCAACCGAGTTTTCTTCTTTCGGAACCAGTCCCCTAATTGTCTAATTTCAAAATCTATCATAATCTCTTTGAAAGGTATTGTGATTGTGATAGTGATATATGGAATTGTGTAACTTATAGTCGCAATTCCTTTCGGAACCAATGAAGTTTGAAATAACACTTCATTTAACACTTCTCCGTACATTTGAAACATATTTTCGGCTGTCACTTTGCTTAAACAGTTTATTTTCGTTCATTCAATCGCGCCTCAACGCCTCTCGATCACAATCACTTTCAAATGTCAAATAGTAACGGCCTGAAGTATGAGAATATCTTTTAAATGAGGAATTGAAAGAGATTTCGATAGATTTTAAAATTAGTCAATTAGCCCTCAGTTCTTTTTATACCTTCAAGGAACCGGGTATACCCGGTTCTGACGGAACCGGGTAGAACCGGGTACTTGCCCTAGAGACAATCAATGACATTGTTATTATGATTAACTACATATCAATCTCAATCAATCTAAGTACCTAATTTATGGAATTTATCGTAATTTTATCGTATCACGCTGAGAAGTTTTTTCCCTAACGCCTTATATCCTACTTTCGGGTGTGACTCGTTGGGAATGATTTTTATAAATTGCTCCCAACAAGTACAATACGCTGTGACTCGATGGGATATTTTTCTCAACGAGTAACACTGTTACTGTTTATTTCATTATCTTAGGAACAAAATAAATTATTCACATGCAACATGGTTTTCTTTATAGAACCTTACCTCTAGTGATAGGTGACTTATATCTTGTACCGCCGAAAGTGTAAATAGCCTAATAGTACTCACCTGGGAAAGTGGTTTGGTATATACGTAAAAATCTATAGGCCACAGAACAATATACTCTAGCTAGGCTATAGGCCATAAACAGTATTTGAATTTGCGCGCTTTAATAGTTTACTGTGGGCACACCAGAGATGGCGTTAGGATCGATTTCTGTCCCCTTAAATATGTATGAAGTTAGCATTTTTCTCCGCTGTGTTTTTCTGTGGTTTATTTTCCCGACAAGTTACAATGTGACAGGATTTGGTGTGACTCTAGTTGTAGATCAACAAACAAAATGGTCAACTTATGCCAACAGATGGCGCTATTCCAGTGATTGTTAAGAATGAATATTTGCTCAGATGTCGCGGGTTCAATTCCTCGCAATAGACAAATACCTAAATACCTACATGTGAGCACGAATTTCTTATGCAAAAACAGAAAATTTAAAAAAAAATGAACAATTGCAAAAATCATGAAACTATTATTTTTAGTTTTAGCCACTATATTATACGGAACCTCCGACATTCGGGGTATTTTGTTCTTATCCTATTATTTATTTTCCTGCCCAATAATTTTATGGTGATTCTATCGTGCCGTGTACTGCACTCAATATAAATGCAAATATCTAAATTAGAGCAATTGTTTGCAAACCAATTTTGGTGTAAGTCTGTGGCAGTCACCGAAGGCACTACTTTTTTAACCGACTTCAAAAAAAGGAGGAGACTATCAATTCGTGTGCATGTTTTTTTATGTTTGTTACCTCAGTACTCGTTCATTTATGGACCGATTTAAATAATTCTTTTTTTAACAGTAGGACAATTAAAATTTTAGCCGACTTCGAAAAGGAGGAGTTTATCAATTAGTCGCTTACACAGATTACTCGAAGAAAGCTGAAGCGATTGAATTATGATTCATTTTTTTAAGTCTATATTCGGTTCAGAGGGCTAAGTGTGAGTTTGCAATTGTCCAAACGTTGCCATCGCGTGAGAGTAAAATATTGACAGATAGCCTTATTGCAATAGGAATAAGGTTGAGAATTAAACTCTATTCGCAAACTTCGGCGTAAGCGAGTAAGGTGAGAAAACTCACACTAAGCAGTCAGTGCTTTTCAGGAAATCTTGAAATGTCTGTCATTTTCGTAATGTAACACGAATGACTTTATGGACGGATCCGATTTAGATTGTTTACTTTTAACAATTAAACATTATACTTTGCATTATGTCAGTCTGTATTGACCTATTGTATTGGGGTCTGGGGAGGCGCACTCAAAAGTAACCTTTTACCGTTGGAAAGGGCACAAAGAGCTGTGATAAAAGTCATTAATATGTTACCCTTTAGATATCCTACTGTTAAACTGTACAGTGACTTTGAGGTCCTTACAGTTCGCCAGTTGTACTTCTTGGAAATAATTTTAAAACAGCACGCATTACAATATCAAAACAATTGTAATAATAATCTAAGACGCAGACCATGTATTGTTAGATCTACGTGTAAAACTAGTTTCGCTTACCGGTTTTCATATGCTATAGGACCGATATTGTACAACAAAATTATAAAAATTAATAATATTCTTGGCCAATCAAATTACATTTGTAAGAATACTTTAAAAACGTGGTTGTTAACACTTGATTATCAGTCAACGGAAGCACTAATCGAAATACAAAAATAATATTTTGTGATGCAAGGCAGGGCATAACAATTGTAAAAAATATCTTTGTTCATAGAAAGTAACTTTTATAGTATATAGACACCCACTCATACACACACACACACACACACACACACACACACACACACATGCATACATACACATACATACATAAACACACACACACACACACAAACACATAGCGCACACAAAAAATTGTTTATAACAAAGAGCATAAGTGCCTATAAGAACAGGTTCGACCTAGTTTAGGTACTTAAGTGTCATGTCTGGCTATGTTCTGTTTATTTTATGTCAATAAAGATTTTATTTATTTATTTTATTATTTATTTTAACCGACTTGAAAAAGCGGGTTATCTATTTGTCGCGTTTAAGTTTATTTTTTTGTGTACCTAAGTAGATATTACGATGTTGTGGTAAGCTTCACCGACGTTTTGTGCGTCGCTATTCCGTATTTTCCCAACCAGCAAACAAGTCGTTAAATGAAGGGTTATACGACTTTTATATCATATAAGAGTTTTATATTGGTTATTAACTAACTCTGCTATCGTATAGACGTTGTACATCTGACGAGTAAGTCGTCTAACTAAATAGTCGAATTACAACTTTATAAACCGAATAAACGTGTTTTCTACTAAATTATACAACAAGAATATAATGGTCTTAACTATAACGTTTATTTAACAACTGTCTAAGTCGTAAGAACGTTGCAGCCGTAAAAAGGTTTTTTTAAAGACAATAAGGTCGAAATAGGGGCATTATTATAACATCTAAATACATTGTTGGTGTATAATCGTTTTTTTTAACCATTAACGGTTATATAGTGGAATTATGGTTAACTTCAATATTACATAAAGTTATTAGTGTAACTATTATTTACCTTTTTGTAATCGGTTCAGTAGTTTTCAGGAAACTTTGTACAAACTGACGTGTTTCCGGTTAATCGGTGTGACACAAACCTGTTCATTTCGGTTTGACTCAATCAAACTATAGTAGTGTAGGCAAGTACCTACGGAAAATATTCAATATAAAAAAAATGTTGTAAAAAGAACCGACTTACAAAATAAAAAATTAAAAAATATAGGTAAGCTCTTTAGGCCGTGTGCCGTGTGTCGTGTGGTGACGGCCTAAGAATACAAGTGTCACCACTCTCTTACATGCCGGGGATGTCGTAAGAGTCGACTAAGAGGCTCGACGCAATGAAAACCTGTGCGAGAGAAGGAAAACTTGAAACAAACCCTCTACCAACCCGTTTGGCCAGCGTGGTAGCAGTAGGTAGGCTAATAGCCTCTTATGAACGCCACAATATGCGTGAGCTAGAGAGGCCTATGTCCAGCAGTGGACGTCCACAGGCTGATGATGGAAGCTGTTTAGGAGTCAGTGCTACCCAAGGCATCGATGATGAATTCTTCAAATTCTACATTGCACTTCTAAACTTTTTGTTGGCTGGCACCAACTCCAAAAAGGTTTAAGTACCTACTTATTTTATTTTTAACTTTTTCATTTTTTTTATTTCGTTGTTGTAGTTGCTTAACCGCTACCTCTGTAGCTTATATTTATATTGCGGCTACATCACCCGCTTTGATATTCACACTCCTAAAGACATATTTATTTAAAAGATGATTATCGTTTGTTGTAATTTCAATTAAAATCGATCATACTTAGTTAGTTCTTTATGTAACTAAATAGGAAATTTGAGTATAAGCTTTTCATTTATTTATCTAATTTTACTTGAGCAAAAACGATTGCTTCTCCGAAAAATTATAAAATATCGAGATACTTAAATATAAATATTAGAATATATGAATTAGTACCTATATTTTCTAAGTAGGTAAAGGAAATACAATTATCAAATTCAAGTACTTCATTGCGAACTAACCCCCGAAATTAATAACCTATCTTTAGATATGGATAGTGCTATCTGAGATAGTTGCCTAGGATATTTTCGTTAATATGTTTTTCGTTAAAATAACGACGGTTGCTAGGGAACAAACCCAGTATCCTAGGCAACAATCTCAGATAGCCCAATTTTACAGATAGGTTATTAATTTCGGCCGTAAATGTTTACGGATATATTTTTAATCTACACAAAAATAAATACCTAACTATAATAAGGTTAAGGAATTTGATCCACTCGGAAGAAAATTGTTTGTTGTGGCTATTTTTTAAGTTAATTATTTTTGTTTTTAACTTGTTTTTTTGTTTCCGTATCGGATCGTCAAACCGGTTGTGTGATTTTCTTTAAATAAATTAAATTTTCTTTCTTTCTTTCTTTCTAATAGCTTAAATAAGTACCTTTAACGCCCTTTACGGACATGGCAAATTAGAAAAATTGTGCGCGCAAAAATCTAACAAATGATACAATTTTGTACCTAACAATCGTAGTATTCATGCTTTCATTGTTGTTCAAATATTATATTCTTTACCGAAGTAGGAGTGGGTGTGGGCGGAGTTACAAGCCACGCCCACCTCGAAAGCCTCCTCACCCGTCCCTATCTACCGAGCGGTCTCGCTCTTTGTAAAAGTCAATGACATTGACCGACTGTTTTGGTACCTACAGGCTTTGTAGAAGAGAAAATAGTTATTTAGCGATAGTTTGTAATTCTTCATGGTTTAAATTATTTACGAGGGGTCTTAATTAAGTAGTGAGAATGACTAAGACGTTTTATTTTTCAATATTTCACCTTTTAGGAGTATACAGTTAGCATATATTTTTTCTAAACTTAAAATTCCTTTTTTTTTTTTTTATGATTTTGTAATTTTTGCATTTTTCAATGCTATTTTTATACTTATGGTAAATTTTAAATAGAAAAAACTTCTCGAGAAGTCTCGGTAGCTCAGCGGTTAGAGCATTGGACCGGATTTCCAAAGGTCGCTGGTTCGATTCCAGCCTGAGAATTCACTTGTGGCCGAGTTAATTTTTTCCAATATTTTTCTATTTAAAATTTACCATAAGTATTAAAATTCCTTTTTGAAAAAAATATTCGTCCTGGGGGGTTAAAAAGGACGCAACCGCAATATTGCTAGTGAATTCACTGACAATTCATTTATTTGTTTATCTCATAAGTAATTTGCATTTAGTTTGTTTTCTTGCCTTCAAAAAATTAAAAGCAAATTCTGATACACTGGCAATGAGACAGTTCTAAATTCCATAGAAGATCAACAAATAATTGAATTGTCAGCGAATTCTCTAGCAATATTGCGTTTGCGTCCTTTTTAACCCCCCTCACTGCTTTAAAAAATGTGTTCAGCAGCGATCACTGCGTCATTATCATCAGATGAGACTCAAACCCACGACCTATAATGCTCTAACCACTGAGCTGCCGAGACTCCATTTCCATATGAAATAAAAAAATTAATGAATTGTCAGGCAATTCACTCAGATATTGCTTTGGTGCTCATCTAGACAAAAGCTATCTGTATAAATAAGTTTCAGTATCTAACATAATATCAGTAACATATTCCGTTCCGCCGTCTTCGCATGATTTAGGTAGTACAACAGAGTACAGGTAAGTAAGTACAGTACATTTTTTGAAGAAAGATATATCACAAAAAGAAACAGACTTATAGAAAATGTTTATGTCACAAATAATAGAGTTTTAATAGGTATTTTATTTTATTTTATATTATTTATTTTATTTTTTATATTTTTTTTATTTATTTTATAAATAATTTATTTCTTTAACCATAATTTGTTTCTTAAACTAATAAATAATTTATTTCTTAAACTTTCCGAAATATCGTTTCTTAAAAAAACTTTACTGATCAAACCTACCACCTTACAAATATCGAAACTTTTTTTCCAACCCATTATAATATGTTATATTTTCTCGAGTGATTTAGGTAACTCAGGAAAATATAAAATTAATTAGGGGTAAAAATAGCAATATGCAGGTGCTGGGCTCGATAAGCCTATTTGTTCCCAATAGGTACGTGTGGCGCCGCCGTCGGCCGCCGCTGCTGGCCGTGCCGCGCGGGCGCACCAACCTGCTGGGCAAGGCGCCGCTAACGCGTGCACTGACTACCCTAAACAAAATTTCAAACGAAATTGACTTGTTCTACTGTTCTCTGAATGAATTCACAAAGACAGCTTTGTTTGTAATATGTTATCGTTGTGGTGTATAATGTCATTAATTAATTTATATTATAATTTATATAGCTTAATCTATTGCATTAGGTTTCTACCTGTAAAAATAGATTTAAGTGTATGGAAATAAATAAAATAAAATGTATTTTGTCGTAATTTTAACACACACGACTTCTCACACATAACCATAAAACAATACAATATTTGGTACACTAAATACTTAATTATCAAGCCCTTTCTTTATTTGCATCGTATTTCTAACAATAAAGTTCTTGTAATGTAACGTAAAATGTATGGTTTGGTTGAACCGTTCGTCGTCGCATCTCAAATTACGAGCCGCGTACTGCGCTCCGTTTCGTGCGGGATGATTTTTTTTCACATTAATTATAAAATACGCGCTAAGTATGTTATGTTAGTTATGCTCGTTCAAAGGACAAAAACTTAATAAAAACAATTTCATGGTTTTCCGCCACTGTGGTCTAGTGGTACAACCACCGGTATCAGACCCAGGGGTACCGGGTTCGATTCCCAGCGGGGGTACATATTGTATTCGGTTTGGTTTGGTAGGACTCGTTGTAAGTCCGCCTGGCTAGCTACCACCATCTTATCTAAGTCTGACGCCATAACAATAATGTTTTCAGCATTGTTGTGTTCCGGCAGTTAGAGATAAGATAGCCAGTTCCTCAATGATTGAGCATTCCGGGAGAGGCTCGCTTCCATCTTCAGCCTTTATCAATACTTAACATCAGGTATGAGGAAGGCTAAGAGTCTCCCCGTCATTCATAAAAAAAAACATTTTTACTGATAATACCGTTTACGTCCGGTAGGAACTCTGCTCAATATGTCATACATTTTTTTACTTTACTTCCTCGATACTTACTCGAAAGTTATTCGTGATATCCTTACAGGAATATAGTAACTCAAGCTCAAACTCATCATATTATTTATTCAGTTTAGGTTATTGTAAGCACTTATACCTAATAAAGGAGAAAATTAAGACTTTCAGACTGAACCTATATGCACATGCACTCAACCAAGGCGGTCTTTATAAATCACATTTTATTCTTTACAAGTAACTCAAAATCTTTGTTTCTCACATAAAGCTCTCTTACACATTAAGCGACAATAAATTGTTATATTTAATTGTTGTTAGGGCCCGTTCAGACGGGCCTGTGGCATTCCTCGCATTCCTGCGTCGTGTAGTGTGTCCCTCTGAATATTTATGATCGAGCCTTAACCGGTGGCTGACCGAAAGTTCTGCCGGGAATTAGAAAAATAAATTGGAAATTCAAAAGACAAAATGTCATCGGCATTATTGGACATAAATTATCGAAAATTATTACAGACGAGAAACAATTAAACGACTTCCAAAAAGGAGGTTCTCAATTAGATTGTTTTTTTTTTGTTTCTGTTTTTCTAAAGTCTAAATACCTATTTATTGGTAAAAAATAAACGCGATCAACTTACGGCTCCACGTAGATAAAGTCTGCTAGCTTAGCGGCCACCCACCCAATTCACCTTTTCCATACATTGTAAAGCCCATAGCCTACTATGGCACAGAATATATAATGGTACTATGGGCCATACATACCTACTATAAAAATGTAGGGTTTGTTACCCTTAGAAACTCTAAAGTTTTTAAGTTTTACAAAATTATATTGCAAAAATAAAACAAATTTAAAATGTTTGTTTTGTTTTAATAAATAAATAAATTCTTTATTGCTTCCAAACATAAGTAATTTGACAATTCATATTTTAACATAAGCTAGGACTTACAAGGTAATATGAATTATTTATCTGCTGCCGAGCTAGGCATAAGCCTGTATGGCAAACAGCGCCTAGTTTTGATAGATTATTTCCCCAAGAGTCGTACTTTCGACTTTCCAAGCAGCTTTCCTTCAATCAGCAGCCTTCGAGCTACAAGAGGGCCCACCATGCCCGTAACTTGACCACCACCCCCTTTCACTCGCGGAGGGCATAAATTAATTATAGCACCTTAAGATTTGACCCATGGGATATTTTATTAAAACTTCACTCAGTTTTATATTGGTTACTAGCGGCCGCCCGCGATTTAACCCGCGTGGTTCCCATTCCCGTGGGAATATCGGGATGACAGTAGCCTATTGTTTTAATCCAGGCTATCAATTAGTGTGCGAAATAGCGAATTTGCGTGAAGAGTACCTAACTGACATCCAAACATTCTCACAAACTGTCGCATTTATAATATTAGTAGGAAGGATCTATTCGAGTAGAAGAAACACACTTATTTGTCAGAATACCAGCGTTGCCGTGACACATCTAGTGGCAACATGGCAACACATGCTGAGGCGGGGACCCTATTGACCCAAAGGCCATACTTTATCTTTGTGATATTTGTAATGTGTTTTTGTATTACTTACTTGTTATTATTCTGTGTTTTGTGTTAATAAAATATTTCTCTCTCTTCTCTCTCTCTCTTTCTATTTGTCCTTATCAAACCATTTGAAATGCCTTTTCCTCAGTTCGCCTATTATGTAGACCGCTATATCACGCGATTTGATATAGCGGTGATGTTTTTTTTATGTCTATAAGATGTGAGCGGGAAAGTGACATGTTCTCGAGCTACGAATTTCGATAAGAGCTCGCTGAGCGAGCTCTTATCGACATTCATGCCCCAGCCCCAGCATGATGGCAAAATGATTGATAATTTAGAAGTATTCGGAAAAAAAAAGATTTTTTATTATTTTTTATTTCAATCGTTTATTGCATAAACCATAATATAAATAAATGTGTAACAAAAGAAATGGAGATCATTATGGACCTTAACGGGCACAGCAACTGGATGAGAGGGGAATACACTTATTTAGTTTATTTTTTAAATTATATTTTACTAATGTAAATTATATTTAAGACAGTTTTAATCTTATTTTATTGTAGATAAGCTGAAAGTAAGCTGATTATTTAAGGTAAGTAGTTATATATAATGTTTGTAGGTATTTTGTATTTATAATATTTTATACTTGTGGATTATTTGTTAATTATCCTATATTATTTATTACTTACTACTTATTATTATTATTTCAAACTTTTATCATCTAAATATTCTATAATTACTATTGTTTATTAATAACTTTTTTATGTGTATTATAGGATTTTCCCCATAAGTCGTACTTTATTTTCCCATGAGTCGTACTTTCGTCCTTCCCGCAGCGAGGGCCCACCATGCCCGTAACGTAACCCTTCACTCGCGGAGGACATAATTTAATTATAGCACTCTATGATTGGACCCATGGGATATGGTATTGCGTACCTAAGCCGAATATTAAAACTTTACTTAGATTTTTTTATTGGTCTAATATTAGAGCATTCAAAATGGCAGGTATCAAAAATCACCCCCATTTCTCTCATCCTTGAAACAAACAATCACAATGGGAATAGCTTACAAAAACGCAAAAAATGTTCAGCAAATAATGTAAATAAAAAAGTATTTGGTTAACACCACACATATAATATCATTGGTTAACAGGTTAATATAGCACTCTATAATTGGACCGATGTGATATGGTATTGCTGTATCAAGGGCTAATATTAAAACTTCAGTTAGATTTTTTTATTGGTCTAACATTAGAGCATTATAAAATAATGGCAGGTATCAAATAACCCCCATTTCTCTCCTCCCTGAAACAAACAATCAAAATGAGAATAACTTACAAAAACGCAATGGGCAAATATTATAAATAAAAAAGTTTTTTGGTTAACACACACATATAGTGATATTATACAGTATTAACCAATGGGTTAACAGATTATGCTATATTTTTCTAATTAAATAGAGAATATAATATTTTAGACGTAAAAAAAAAAAATGGTTTTGGTTTGTATTTCTTTTTATTAGTCTGTGCTGTTACAACAATTCCCAAATGAGCTTTATTCATTAATAGGAAGGAACTGCCTTTTGTAACAAAAGTTTACTTTTTTCAAAGGGCAGGGCTACACTAAATTGTAATTTTGGTGAATGTTGCAATAAAGATTTTTTTTCATTTTCATTTTTTAATAGTTAGGTACTAAAAAATACACATGCCTCAAATTGCACTCACTTATAATTCGAGGAAATTAACTTTGAGAATCAGTATCAGAAATATGTTTATTGCGAATACAAAGTTAGAGATTTAACAGAGGTAACAAGTTATATCAGCCAAGTCTTTCTGACTTGCAATATAAAACAGTAATTGAAGTACAATGCCAAATCTATCAATAATTAGAATTACCATTATTATAAAAACAAAATAGAAATAAAAAAGTTAGGAATATAATAATAACATGTCAAGTAAAGTAATGTCTGTCTAATTACAAGTAATAAATTATGTCAAATTACAAAATTATGTCATATTAAAAAAATATGTCAAGTTGCAAAGTTATGTCAAATCACAATATTATTCCAAATTGTAAAATGTGTCAAATTACAGAATTATGCCCAATTACAAAAATTTAATCAAATTACAAGATAAATCTCAATTAGTTTTACATAAAAAATGTCTAAGAAATATCGTGTTTTTTTTTACAAATTTATCTTTCAAATATTCGTCAACAGTATAGTATGCCTTATCAACAAGTATCTTCTTATGGTTAGTTTTAAAAGTTTTTATTTCAAATGTTTCTTTCAAACTTTCTGCCAAATTATATTGTAATAGTTGCGGTGCCATACCGAATATACTTTTATTGAACAGCGCCGTTACGTAAGCACTGGGGGGAAAACAAATATTGTTTCTTTTCTTCGAGCTACTAAACTTTTTTACAATGCCGATTTCGATGCCGACGCCACTTGCGCGGTACAGGCCCTGGAGACATTAGTGATTGCCTACCGTAGTCATGTTGAATCAATATTGAGGTATCGACTTATGTATTGGGGCAACTCCACTGATAAATACACAGGGGGATTAGAGCATTGGACCGGATTTCCAAAGGTCGCGGGTTCGATTCCCGTCTGAGAATTCACTTGTGGCCGAGTCATTTTTTTCCAATATTTTTCTATTTAAAATTTACCATAAGTATAAAAACAGCATTGAAAAATGCAAAAAATACAAAATCATCAATTATTGGCAGTTGCATCTTAATCGATCGTTAAACACCTGAAAAGATGTTTCTTTAGAATGCAAGGATATTCCTAGCATTGATGTGACAACGCTAGCCTACAGCGTATTAAAAATATAAAAGTATTGGAGAATTTCGACAGTGGTTCGCAAGTCTCGGTAGCTCAGCGGTTAGAGCATTGGACCGGATTTCCAAAGGTCGCGGGTTCGATTCCCGTCTGAGAATTCACTTGTGGCCGAGTCAATTTTTTCCAATATTTATCTATTTAAAATTTACCATAAGTATAAAAACAGCATTGAAAAATGCAAAAAATACAAAATCATAAAAAAAAAATACACAGGTCCTGTACCGCGCAAGTGCCGTCGGCATCGAAATCGGCTTCATTTGACAGTTGGATGTGACACATTGCTGCTTCTTTTTGATAGAAATGAAAACCCACCTAAGAATAAGAGCAATATGTCACATCCATCTGTCAAAAGAAGCCGATGTAGATGTCGATGACATTTACGCGGTAGGGGGCTGATTAACAATCTTGCTCAATCGATATAATGCATAAGATTTTTTTTGATACGAGTACATACAATCTCGACATGGGCCTTCCAATTCAGTTTGTAACGATGCCATTTCGTTCTAGCCTTATAGATGGATGAAACCTCTATAATGGCTAGAAACTCCGTAGTCTCACTTTATGGTAATCAAATTGTATTTTTATCTGTTCTGTCTAAATTCAAAACCCCGGTCTCCCGCGTGACAGGCGGGGATACTGACCACTATACTACCTACTATATTACCAATATACCTAGATTCCAAGAAACTTTGTTACGTTCACTTCTTGAATATTTTGGTTTCTAAGGTTAACATCATATGTGATTATTAGAAAATGTCACATAATTTGTTTTGTCAATATTAATACAAAGTTTATTAGCATTTAACCAATTGTCAATTTTGTGTAGCGATTCGTTCATTTTATTCCTTAGGCTTTGGGTATTATTGTCAACAAATATTGCTGAACTTTCACTAGTTCGTACCAATCTTTCTTTGTTATTATTAATATTTAAAGATAATTTCTACATCCCAAGGACATTATTATGTTAACAATAATAAAAAAATACAAGTGCCGGAAACATACCACTCTACAAAAGTAGAGTAGGTACGAACAATACTTTCAGAGATTCACACGGGTGCTCGAGTTTTTTCTCCCAATAAATAACAGCATAATAGCTTTACAATAGAGTTTCGATAACAAACTTATTGTAGGGCTCTTCACGCCCTTGGGGAGTCAACGACGCTGACTGTTGGAAGAGGGTTCCGTGTAAACCGAGCAGAAAGTTTAGTCAAATATTTTGAAGTTTAAGCCAAGTGTGTTACAGGAGGATTCGTTTTTATTTATATTGTATTATTAAAAACAAAGTCTTTTAATCGAACTCTACTATTACTTATTACTATACAAAATTGAATCTTTTAAGAGGCAATTTTAATTTACTTCCTGTCACACAATTCACAGTTTGTCAGTTACACAGTTGTAGCCGATTCTGTCCACTCTAATGCGCCGAAGGGGGAAGACAAAATTCCTAATTTATCGTCAGCCCATCATCAATCACTGCTGGCCTCATAAGCTGCATAGGCCTCTCCAAGTACACGTCGCCGGGCACGATCAGCAGAACTCACATCCAGCTCTTGCCAGTCCCTTATTGCGAAGATCGTCGTTCCACCTAGTCTGTAATTAATTTTATTCCTAATTAATAAACATAAATTCTTTAGAGCCTTTTTTTTAAGAAGTTACTGTCCCGTCTGTTTTCAAATGAAGATAAGTTTTTTTTTATAAAGATAAAAACAGATATAATTTCGAAACGGTTTTTTGCTCCATTCCACGGTACCCTGAACCGTCAAGAGGCCAAGTTTATCGCAGTTATGTCATTACTCAGCATATTGTTAGCACCCCAGTCAAACTTGACTGCGGGCGGGAACTAACGAAACGCCATCGTCAATGGAATATTGTTTATGGTTCTTTGATGCACTCACGAACGCATTGTGGAAATAATTTAATGTAAGTGGAACAAGTATTTAATTAACACATATTGGTGTGAACAATCGGGGGTACTAAGGTTGAAGTAATATTGAAAAGAAACGCCTCACTACATAGTATAAAGCAAAGTCGCTTCCCGCTGTCTGTCCCTATGTATGCTTAGATCTTTAAAACTACGCAACGGATTTTGATGCGGTTTTTTTTAATAGATAGAGTGATTCAAGATGAAGGTTTATATGTATAATTGTAACGATGCCATTTCGTTCTAGCCTTATGGATGGATGAAACCTCTATAATGGCTAGAAACTCCGTAGTCTCACTATATGGTAATCAAATTATATTTTTATCTGTTCTGTCTAAATTCAAATATTCTCCGTTCCACGATTCCTTTTCGGCTCATTTTGACGTAATCATACAGAAACCGGCTACCTGAACGGTACGATTTTAAAATTTGTGTAAATAATTTATATTACTTCTAATACATCAGGAACCCGATACACGGGGTAAGCACACCTACTTTTTACTCATTATTTAGATTCAGTATTTATAACTAGGACTTTTCTATATCATTGTATTTTATATTGTTTCAGTTCCTTATTTCCATTATTTACATACAGTAAAACAAGTCTCCTGAACGATACTTTTTATTCCATTCCCATTATTTAAACGAGTGCGGCGGTTCCGACGTTCTGCCGGACGACTCTAGTGCTGCCGGACTAGGAGCCCCGTCACATAATAACCTTCAATATAGAGTAGAGAAATACTGTAATTTTTGAAGTTTCTAATGTGATGTCGTAAATGATTACATTTTTTCCGCTTACATTGCAAACGCAGGCTGAATCCTACGAGATTTATCAAAATAATGTACTAAGTATTGTACACCTTAAATAGGTCTACAGAAAACTCCGCGGTGGTATATGTTTATCTCTTATGGATAACCCACAATAGCATAAGTCGTGTAGTCCACGCGGGCGAAGCCGCGGGCTGGAAGCTAGTGTTCTATAAATTGTGATATAAAGGTTTTCTGTATATCTGTTACCTTTTTTAATAAAGATCCCTAAAAAAAAAAACTACTGGTCAACCGGGAAGTTCCCCGATTGTACCTACGCACAGGTAAAGCTGGAGATGTATTAGTTTAAATGAATATTGATCTTTGGTGGTAAAAGTCAGATAATTCGAAAATGCGTTTTTGATTATGATACATTTTAAATAGAAAAATATTGGAAAAAATTAACTCGGCCACAAGTGAATTCTCAGATGGGAATCGAACCCACGATCTTTGGAAATCCGGTCCAACCGTCCAATGCTCTCCAAAAGTTTTTCCAATTTCCAAAAGTCGTGGGTTCGATTCCCATCTGAGAATTCACTTGTGGCCGAGTTAATTTTTTCCAATATTTTTCTATTTAAAATTTATCATAAGTATAAAAATAGCATTGAAAAATGCAAAAAATCTAAAATTATAAAAAAGCGTTCTTGATTGTTATAATTTAATAGTCATAGTCATAGTCATAACATTTATTGCAACATGTTGGTTATTACAGATGGTAAACACATAAAAAAATGACCCATAAACATGACCCTGCAAGGGTTTGGCAATTTAAATATTTTAAAAGTATGTATTCTTAAACATAAACATTTTAAGTACAATAAAAAAATTCCTTCAAGGTATAATAACATTTTTGTATTAAATATTCCTTCAGTTTTGAGCAAAAGATCTTTTCTGTTTGGATTTCCTGGAATTCCTTTGGTATTTTATTAAATATTTTAATTGACATATGGTAAGTGCCTGAGCTCACCATATGTAGTTTTGCGAAAGGTAAAGCCAGTCTATTTTGGTACCTTAGGTTACGTGGATGTTGGTAAAAATCTTTTGCTTGTGAATACAAATGTATGTTCTGTTTGACAAATTTACATATTTCAAATATATATAATGAGACAAGTGTTAGTATTCTAAGTAATAAAATGAGGTCTACATGTTTCCATATTGTCTATATTTGCGAGTACTTATACATCTTTTTTGGAGAATAAAAAGCTGATTCACGTGTGCACTATTACCCCAAAGGACGATTCCATAGCTCAGCCATGCATTAGCGTAAGCATAATAAGCAGTCATAGCGGCACTTAAATCGGTACATTTTTTTAATTCATATAAAGCGTAAGTAAATTCCGAGAGTTTCGTGGCAATTTTTTCGACATGTGTTTTCCAATTAATATTCGTATCTAATTCTAATCCTAATAAGGTGCATGAGTTTTCAAAGTGTATATTATAGTAACGTAATATTTTTTTTTCATTAAGATCAAAGAAATTAAGGCCCTAGTGAAAAAAGCACCCTATCATTTAAATGTTTCAACCGCTGAGGCTCAGGTCTTCCTTATGGATAGACAACGAGATTGGGCCATGACAAGACCCACCACACGGCGAGCGGGCCCAATGCGGACGACTAAGCACGTATGGGCTCGAACCAATGAATTTTTGGTCACCCATCCCGTGACCAACCATTGCGAAAGTTGCTTAACCACCACAATCCGAGCGACAGTAACAGCACCCCAGCCCGATAGACGCTCAATTCATAAACAGCCTCCTTAAAAAAACACTTTATTTTTTTGGCGCCATCGTTACAGATTAAAAGAGATCTTAAGGCCGTCGCACAATGGACTCTGATGTTTAATCAAATATGATATCTAAGTATTTGTTAAGGTTTGTTAGGGCTCCGGAGTCCGGACGAGACGATTGTGTTCGCCTATTCAGGGGTGCTTGACTGGTAGAGTACCGTAGAAAAAAATAACGTAAGCTCGTTTGATTTTTAACGGTGTGGGTTCCGTAGCTTGTAAAAATTTAAAATAATAAAACAGTACCTACTAGGTAAGTAAGTAGGTACCTAGTATTTTATGGCGGAAATATATTACTTACGTAGATAGGTATATACAGCTTTGTGTAGTGTCAATAAAACCATATCGTTGGAAACCATATTATCTACATTCCAAAAAAAATTGAGTGAAATTATTATTTTTTGGATTGCTTTTAATAATGGGTAGTAAACCTAGCTAAACCAAAACCTGTGGTAAGGTCAAAAAGGTCAAGAAAAAAAGAAAAAACTGAAATCTAAAAATTAAGAAAACAATTAAACGATTTTAGACTTGTTATTAAACGTTATAATTAATAAAAATGGTATCCTGAGTTATATTAAAAAAATTATTGACAGAAAGTTCCATAATAATTCCACTTAAACCCCTAAAACGGCATCCCGTTTCGCTGTCATTAAAAACAAGATGTCTACCGCTAAACGTCAGAGCACAAAGGGGCGCGTTCCCTTTTCAAATTTCGACAAAAGGCGGCAAATAAGCGTATAATGACCGCCATTCACTGTGTTATCACTTTTAAATAAAACCAACTAAGGAGTTCTTGGGATTGTTACGTCACCATAAAGGCTTTTAATTTGTTTTTTTTAGCAATAGAGATGAAGAGACAGTTTTTCACTAGTACTGATTTCTCCATACTCTCTTTAAAAGTTATCAGTCAAATTAACACGTAACCAACTAAAATAGATATGAACTAGCGTCTGCCTGCGGTTTCACCCGCGCGGTTCCTGTTCCCGTGGGAACATTGGGATGAAAATTATCCTCTGTTTTAAGTCAGGCTATATCTACTATCAGTGAGCCAATTTTCATCCAAATACGTGCAGTAGTTTTTGAGTTCTTTCTTTACAAACTAGAAAAAATAAAAAATGCATTTCCTGTTTGTAAAATTAGTATTGATGACAATTAAGTATTTTTAAAATATTATTATGCTGAAGCTTTTTTCTGATCCTTGTGCTATTCCGGTTTATTGACTTTCTGTATGGAATATTTTATTATAATTTTATTTAATTTTAATTTCCTTTTGTAACACTTTAGGGTTCCGCTTCTGCTTAGGTCTTCGTCCGCGTAAAACTTATTTTTTTATGAACAACAGGGAGACTCTTATCCTTCATCATACCTGATGTTAAGTAATGATAAGGCTGAAGATGGAAGCGAGCCTCACCCGGAATCGTCATCACTGAGGAACTGGCTATCTTATCCCTAACTGCTGGAACACAATGCTGAATACTTTGTTGTCATGGCGTCAGGCTTAGATAAGAAAGATGGTGGTAGCTAGCCAGCCAACAACAAGTCTTACCACCAACCAAAAATCGTTATATCGCGCTCTCGGTCATAATTATGACCGATGACCTGGATCATGATATCATGATCCAGGGATAACTACAAGTTTTTCACGACTAAAAGCAGCCAATAATATGCAAAGTCTCTGTGCCGAAATTAAAGGAACCCTAGGGATTATATCAGAATGTGCACGCGAAGTCGCGTGAGGGCAAAAAATAATGACATAATATACATTATGTAATTATTTTTTGCCCTCACGCGACTACCTACCGAGTACCTACGTTAATGTTACAATGAAGTAAAGTTTGTATACTTATTTAAGTATGTGTTTTTGAAAATTCCGAAGTTTGAACATTCTTGCACAAATAGAAAGGTGCATTATTCATAATAAACTTTCATTATGAGATAATGTATCACAACTTAATTAAACGTTTGACGCCCAGCGATGTGGGCACATATCAGCTACTAATAAAAATATATGCGGAACCTAATCACTTTAACTCCACGTAGGTACTTCTTTTAACTACCATAGACTAAATAATAAGACGGAAATGAACAAACTCCGTTCCCTTTGATAGGGCCGGCCATGTTCCTTTACAAACAGACTATATTTGAACACGTGGCTGGAGCTGGAGATGTATTCATTAAGGACTGCTATTGGAATAATATTTTGAGACGTGTTAATTGTTTGAATATGGATACTTGATTATTAAAATAAAAGTTTTTGGAAATCAAGTGCTTTTGTTGTTTTGAACAATCAAAACACTTTGATTCTAGTTTTGTTCCGCAATTTATATCTAAATTATTACAACTTGTCTTCTTCGTTCGACCCACGACGTTTTATTAAAATGTGTAATGTAAAGGCTTTTATGTGTGTCCTAAACGATTTCTTAGTTGTATTTTTTTTTAATTTTAACGCATCTCTACTCTGTAAGAGGATAGAAAAAAATATGATTTATTAATAAGAAGAATCTGTTGAAAACCAGATTTATTTGACTTTTTTAATTATTATTAGGTTTTGCGATCATTATCCTAGTTTTTCTTGTGGGTAACAATTTTATTTTATTTTAATTATAACTGATGTAAGTATTCACCTACAAAAAACAATAATATTTAATGTTTATTTATAACAAACAACAAAAAGGCAACTTCGATAATTTGATATTAAAAAATCTGATTAATATTTTAAAATTTTAAGTAAATTTTTAAGTCCTAGTTTTTCTAACCGGAACCTTAAATTAAACTAGGTTTTTTTTATTTCGCTTAAATTCGTTCAAATGCGTTCCGGTTTTGGTGGGAACGTTTATTTAATGGCCACTCTTAAGAACTGTCAGAATTACGTCTTATTAAAAACCAGATTATAAATCATGCAACTATGCTCTATACTTTTCTTATTTCTTTTAGTGAGAATATTTAAGAAAGAAAATGTCTGGGAAAATTTTATACTAGTAAGTAACAGTATAACCACTTTTTGCGAAACATTATTCAATATATTTTTTTGTCTAAATTACCTAATGCTTTTGTTTAAGATTATTTAACTCTGTTTTTATTTGAGAGCCAGGGCCATTTTTGAAAGATGAGTCTCACTAAACATTGATTAATTTTTCCCGAAGTTGAGCACTTGAAAAATTCAGGAAATGATGGAAAGTTTTTTTATTCTTAATAGCATCGAAGTTTCTTAATAACGACTAGGTAATTTGATAAAATGATTTCAAAACTAGCTACTCTACAACGGGTTAAAAAGCATCTCTACTTACTCAATACTGCTACTACTTAGTTATTTAGTAACAATGTAAGTAACAGTAGATAGATTGAATTTCTCCAAAAAATCCAAATCCAAGAATGTATTATGCAAGAATTTTCTTGTCTCGGGATTTGTTTTCACCTAAAAAAACCGTTGCCAATTTGTCAATATTCTAAATTCGTTCTCTCCACAAGAATTTCATTTACTTAACCTACTTTTCAGTCGTTAATTGTTGCATCACGTGGTTTTCTTGTTACGATAATTTAATCACGTCAGCTGTTCTGCAGACAAAAACAACGAAAAAAGAGCTATTCCGTACCCCAAATTCGCTATACGCCTAGCCTACATCAACAAGCGCAATTGTTTTACAGACCTGAAAAATGGCGAACACACACGAACCAATAAAAGGCGTACCCTAGCTACGGGCAAACACGACCCCATTGGCCGCTCCCGTCACCACGTTACCCGTTAACCAATCACAGACGACTAAGGAAGTTCAGTTCAAACCAGTTCCATTTTCGCTGCGGTGTGGCGCGCACGCATTTTCAAATTTGGAATTTTGAAAAAGAGGATTGTTCAAACTTTTTGGTGTGTGCCAAAGAGTGCGTTTTGTTTTTTTTTCTGGTTCAGTGCTGTGGTATGATATTGTTCGTCCAGTTCGTAGTTTAGTGGAAGTGGGTTGCGTTCCGTCCGCGGTAAGTGGTTATTTTTAGCATTTAGCTTGTTAAAGCTGTTGTGTGGAGGCAGGTCTTAATTTAGAGTTGCACACAAGTGTGCGCGGCCCGTCTTCCTTATTTTTATTCTCGAAGTTTGGGCGGCCGGCGAGACGAACGGCACGTAGATTTTGGACGATTTCTTAACATTTACAAATTACTGTTTAAATGAAAATCTATTGTTGAGCAAATATTGTATTGTAATTACTTATACAAATATAATTGATACTATTGTGAGTTGATCTGAAAAGATTCGACAAATACATTTGATTTGAAAACTCTACCATTCAATTTGTTTTGAATCATTACAAAAATTAATTACTTTACTATCTTTATCATCATGAACAACTACCCCCAACTTCCTCCGTGTGGGCAATTTAAGTACCTTTTTTTAGCCTCTAAAATACTAATTAATTATCACAAACAAATGTCCAGCTTTTCTATACAAAAATTCATAGCAATGCCACTGATTCATATGATGGATTACTAGGTCCAAGGAATAAATAATATATAGTTTGTTTTACAAAGTATTAAGTAAAAATAAGCTTTTAAATTTATGGTAACTCACACACAACTAACATTAGTTACAACAAAATACTAACTTTTACGGATAAAACCTCGCTTTTTAATTAAATATCTGCATTAAACACTGCGTTTTTTGATGTATTCGTTATTAGGACAAAAGATTTGGATAACTGAAAATTAGTGAAAAAAAAACTTATAGTCCTTAAATGTCCAATTCCTAAATCATCTGATATTTTATAATTACCTATCTCTTGATATTCTATGTATTTTTATATGCTAACTATTTATGTATGTACATTTTATGTAGTCTATGTATATTTATTAAAATATGTATGTAAGTTTTAGGTAAGTATTATGTATATATAAACGTAATTTTACTTTTGCACTCTACATCGCCTGCTTATATGTATCTATCTCTAACACGTACTAGGTTGGCTGGAAGAGATCTCCTTTAGAAATAAGTCCACCTTTGCTAATAGATATGTATCTTTAACATTATTTCCCAATAACATTAATACCCAAAAATAACTACCGATAATTTAATAAAACCCGAAACCCCACAAACAGCATTTTTAACGAGTAATTAATTAAAAAGTTCCCGATAAAATTATCAAAAAACACATGTAAACCGTTGTTGGTCTTGTTTATTATCGTCATTGGTCGTAACTTTCTGGTCGTATTGGTGGACCGTCTCATTAATTAGACCCCCTCGGTCTTGGGTCTCGGGGACCGTTTTACGACCTCTGATAACATCGAGAAAGGGTTAAACTGATGTTCGCGCGATTAAATGATAGTGTACCGATTTTTTTACAGAATTAATGTCGTATGATAATTACTATAATTGTTGTGGGAACTCTTTATAGTTTATTTGACTACATTATAGTTTTAATAAAAAAAATGTCAAGGTGTTTCTAAGAAGGATTTTGTTTTGTATAGGTATAGGTACTAATATTAGAGAAAATAAAGATTTGATTGTTTGTTTGTTTGCATTGAATAGGCTCCGAAACTACTCAACGGATTTGGTTGAAATTTGGTACACAGCTAGTAGATAGCGTAGTTATAAACATAGGATACTGTTTATCCCAATTTTCCCACGGGAACAGGAACCACGAGCGGCCGCTAGGCGTAAGATATTATGTAATAATAAAAAAACTGTATTTTTACATTCGGATTTACTTATATCGGATGTTTTGATTAAAATTCTTTGGTTATTGCGTGGCGCGGCTGCCGTGCGGTAATTTTAGCATACGGCGTCCTTTTAGGCCTAACTTAGACAAATAAACTTTTGAGATATTAAAGTTTCAGTTTTGAAAAGTAATATATTAACAGCTGTGGTTTTGAAACAACAATGTTTGAAATAAAATAAAAACGGACAGAATTAGACTTTTGATATTACATTGGTCAATTACCTACCACAATAATTATTAGAGAGTGAAAATTTAATTACACGAGCTTACATTTCAAATAAAAAAATAATGTAAATAAGGAAATATATTAGAAAAAAAACCACTAGTCTCATGTCGCACAGACGGGACTCGAATTCGCACCCTTAGGAAGTGAGGCACTTGAGAAGTCTCGGTAGCAAAATTGGTAGTGCATTGGTCCGGATTCCTTAGGGTGCGGGTTCGAGTCCCGTCTGAGCGACATGAGGCCAGTGGTTTTTTTTTCTAGTACATAACTATGTATATTAAAATATCCTTATTTATATCTTACTACATAAAAATAGCATAGTAAAATGCAAAATTAAAAAGTTATAAATACTCGTATATAGGTATAGTCGGCAGCAGCTACGGCTTTACATGTTTAACCGACTGTGTGGTCTAGTGGTACAACCACCGGTATCAGACCTAAGGGTCCCCGGTTCAATTCCCAGCTATACTATATTCGGTTTGGTTGGCGGTAGGACTTGTTGTAAATCCGCATTGCTAGCTACCACCATCTTATCTAAGTCTGACGCCATAACAACAATATTTTCAGCATTGTTGTGTTCCGGCAGTTAGAGATAAGATAGCCAGTTCCGCAATGATTGAGGATTCCGGGAGAGGCTCATTTTCATCTTCAGCAACCAATGAACTAAGTAAGTTTTGCAGTATATAGTAACGTCAATAATTAGATTTAATAATATTCATGCTGAAATTTATAATAGTGATGGCAGCCCCCGACGGATAACTAAGTTAGGCGTTTTTAAATTATTATATCCTTTTTTTATATACGTTTTAACCGTCGTGAGTATTTTAAAATTTTTTTATTTTGTTTTTTTTTCCAAACTTTTTAGAGAACATAGTCAAAGTCAAAGATTTTTATTCAAATAGACTTATAGATAAGTGCTTTCGAATCGTCCAATATTTTTATTCCTACCAGCCATTCAGGACATCTTTTAACTGATAAGAAGAACGGCCGCAAGAAACTTATCAGCTTTAACAGAAGCAACAACATTTACAAAGGAACATGTCGTTGCCAAACACAAATCTACAATCTCGAAACATATTTAATATAAGAGGAAAATTTTCTTATACTCAGTTATTAGAATATTTTCCTTTTATACAATTACAATTACATAGATATTTGTATCGATTATTAGACTAAACTAGACTAAATTTAGGTTTAGTGCTGTCAAACTAGGTTTTGCTATTCGGCAAAGACTGGAGTAAACTAAGTTTAAGTTTGACAGGACCAAAGGTGGTTAGTCGTAACTTAGCTTTTTGCTATTCTGTTGTACACAATTTACGCCAAAAACATACTTATATAACTTAAGTGTCAAACTAAATTTAGAAAGCTTAAAAACTGGTGACGACTAATAATGTAATTTAGGATTTCAAATACGTAGTTATTGCTTTCTGTGTTAAAAATGGCTGATTTCGTGATAGCAGCTCTTATGGATTTAGCGGAAAGGTATGAAAACAATATGACAACAGTAATTATAGCTCTGAATTTTATTCCTAAATCATCATCACTTATCTCGATTTTTTAGGCACTATGAGGAAAGGATCCGATTAGAACGGATAAGGGACTGCTCGAATCCCTTTCATATCGCAGACGCAAAATATCAAAAGTTATTTCCTTTACGGCACTGGGTTTCTGCCCTTTTGTGCTAATCTTAAAAAATCGGCGATGTCTTACTAAAACTATCGATTTACACTTATTCTAACTTAGACGGGTTAGCAAAATGTTTACATTTCCGTTTTGACGTGAAAAATGGACAAACAAACAAACAAACACACTTTCACGTTTATAATAATACTTGAGAATTGGCAGTATGGCTAAATGTCTTCGCCTGTCCTACAAAAAGACATTTTTTTTTCACGACTACTCAAATTAGTCGATCTTTAGTTCTGTCAAAATATTATTTTAGTTTAGATTGGCGTGTCCAACGGAATAGCTTTATACTAAAACTTGATTTAAATTAGAGAATTTTTAAGTTAGTTTAGTTTAGTCGTGTGCACAACCGAATTGCCACCATTATGTACCTACATAATACCTACTACTAAAAACCCATTACTGAAAACCGAATCAAAATCGGACTAGTAGTTTTGGTTTTGCTGAAGCAAATGCTTACTGCAGCGCCCCCTGGTGAGTTGTCACTTAACTTTATCTAAGAATATTCACCAATCAAACCCAAACCCATTACTGAAGGCCGCTTCAAAATCGGTCTAGTAGTTTTGGAGATAAATAGTAACATTGGTTTGCACAAACAAACAAACAAACAAACAACCTCTCAGCCCAAAAGCATTATACCGTTTTCGTACCGTCGTTGGTAAAAAGGGATTAAGGGATATTTGGTAGGGCTATATCGGAAATAAGTAGAGCTCGCGACTATGCACGACGCGAAAAAAAAATGTTTCAATAAATATTTTAAATTCAGTATAGAACGTATTGAGTACTAGGTACCTACATAAAAATAATTCTGTTTAAGGTGGTACGACTTCCATATAAACAAACATTGCACAATTGTTGGTTCATCATACCTTAATAATTCATAAATACATGCGCAACTAACTCGTTTCAGTTATTTGTTTGCGCGAAATAATAAAAAAATGTACTTTCATACATAAATCACGAATAAACTAATATCTTATAATTTCAATAATTCTACGTATGTGTGTGTGACTCATCGCATTTATATACCTCATGTATGAAAGTACATTTTTTTAATAATTTCGCGCTAACAAATAACTGAAACGAGTTAGTTGCACATGTATTTATGAATTATTAATGTATGTTGAACCCAGTTAATGTGCAATGTTTGTTTGTATGGAAGTCGTACCACCTTAAACATTAGTTGGCTAATGGAAACAACCATGGCCCACTATTATATCGAGCAAGATAGAAAATGGCTTAGAAATAACACAAAAAAAAATCTGAAGCTGCCAGTAAATTTTGAAAAGAGAGCGCTCCTACTTTTTACTCCAACTTTTGTTATATTCCTCCAAAAAGTTCAGCACTTTGTCATCACAAAACGCGTACTAAACTTTTTCTACGAATAAAAAACAAAAGCAACAAACGGGGGGGCATAGACAATCCTTCCAATCTACCGTGGAGATCGCTAAATAGTGAGGTGATTTGTACCGGTATCGGAGTGCGGTAATCAGTCGATAAATCTTGTGTTTTACAGCTGGTGTGGGGCGATAACCATCGGACGCCACGTGGGGCGCTAGTGATGGGACTGCGATCGTAATCGGGAATCGAGAATTAAAATTAATACTTCGGATAATAGAATACGTATTGATGGTTGTGAAACGTGTCTGTTGATAGTGTGATGTAGATAAAAATGAGTAGAATAGAAAGTGTAACAATCCAACGCGACGCGAATGATAAAAATTTATAAACTGCGTTTATTTGTCGTTGTTTATGTTGAAGTCAAATGCAAAATTAAAGGTGTAAGCGATATAAATCGTCTTTTCCAAACGAGATTAAGATGATATTATTTTGTTATTCCAATAAATGAATATATGAAAACATAACTTAATTATTAAACACACAAACCGTATTTGCTGACTATAGGTACTATAAGCAAACTAAATAAGCGAAAGCTGATGAAAAATAAAGAAAAATATGTAATAGAGAGTTCTTACCAAAACAATGTAAAAAGGCTTTCTTTAAAGAGACGATTAGTAAAAAAACAAATGAGCCATGAATTAAAACAAAAAGGAAAAATAACAATTTAGTTACGCAAAATGTAAAGAGACGGGTAGTAAAAAAACAAATGACTCCTAAATCAAAAACAAATAAAAAACAATTGCTCCAAATTCTTACACTTCAAAAACGTTTTATAAATAAAACAATTGAGTCGTATTGTAAAAGGAGGTGACATTTTACAATCGGCTCGGCGTGTTGGGTCGCAGCCAAGTCGCCACAAATGCAGCCCAATTCTTCCTCAATGAATGCTAGTGGAAATAGACACGGCACAAAACAACGGAAACACGTATTCAGATTGTCCCGAATCTTGGTTTTGGTTATCTCGATAATCTGATTTTGTAGTGACGGAAAATCTTTTTCCTAGGGTCGGTTTCCCCACCTGCTAAAAGTTCTGAATAGCTTAATTGGCAGATCATTTGTAATATTATAATATGAAATATATGCTATCTGCTCTATAAGCTATCCAGACCTTTTTTTATTTATTTTTATGAAAGACGGGGATACTCTTAGCCTTCATCATACCTGATGTTAAGTATTGATAAGGCTGAAGATGGAAGCGAGCCACTCCCGGAATCCTCAGCCACTGAGGAACTGGCTATCTTATCTCAAACTGCCGGAACACAACAATGCTGAAAACATTGTTGTTATGGCGTCAGGCTTAGATAAGGTGGTGGTAGCTAGCCAGGCGGACTTACAACAAGTCCTACCACCAACCAAACCGAATAAAATATGTACCCCCGCTGGGAATCGAACCTGGGACCCCTGGGTCTGATACCGGTGGTTGTACCACTAGACCACAGAGGCAGCTATATGGCAGGTCGGGCTCGCTAGCAGACTAGCTCTCGCCCCGCGAACCCCGCAAGATTGCGAAGAGGAAGTGAGGATAGCCTGTGACAGAGTACATTCGAAAATGAATGAAATGGGCTAACAACCTGTCGCTTTTGGCCAGCATCTTAGACCTAATCAAGGCCCAATGTGGCGTCCTTGAGGTCTGGCTGGGAGAGTGATGTTAAAAATTTCAATCTCAAGATGCACCTTTGGTGCCTTGCCAACCCCGCAATTTCTGCATTTACAATCGTCGTCATCATCAGCCATTTTTAATGTCCGTACCGCTGGGGCACTGGCCTTCCTAATGAATTTTTTATTTTATTTTTATTTTTATTTTTATGGTACAGCAACAGAATACAAATCGTAGCTTACGTCTAACAACTCATCAATTAATAAATCTTGTTAAATTTGCATTCCGATAATAGCTGAACACGACATTTGCTTATTCTAAAGTACATGCTAGAAAATTCAAACAAAAATAATTAAAATTACTTACAGCAATTTTCCTTAAAAACAGAATCTAAGACAAAAGTATTCAGTTATGATAACATTTACAACTTTCTCTTACAAATTTTAATGTAGGTTAAATAAGAGAGGGAAAAAATATCTAAATCATTACTAACATTATTGTAAGCTCTGCACATTCGATAGATAGGGTCGTTATGTGTTACGTTGTTAGTACATGTTGGCAACGAAAAAAGTTTGCGTGCTCTGGTAATACCACCTATTTTGGATGAATGGATAAGGAGAACGGGCCATGACCCACCAAGCGGGCCCCATGCGGATTGGATGCGGACAGCCGGGACCAACGGCTTAACGTGTCTTCCGAAGCACAGAGGAGCTCGAGATAGTAAATTTTTAGTCACCCATCCCGTGACCGACCATTGCGAAAGTTGCTTAACCTTTAGAGTCAGAACAACCGCGCAACGGGCTCCCCGCATTTACAATGCCAGTTCAATTTAAAGATATGTTTTGGCGCAATATATTCAACATGTAACAATAAACCTGGGTGAACTGGAAATCCAATAGTTGCGGGTTTAAATCCGGTGTAGTAGCTTAAGTTTTAGTATAATTTATTATCTTTTCTCTTATTTTTCTTATCCATCCATAAGGGAGACCAGTGCCCCAGCAATAGGGACATTAAAAATTATGCTGATGACAATGACGATATTAACTCGGCCACAAGTGAATTCTCAGACGGGAATCGAAGCCGCGACCTTTGGAAATCCGGTCCAATGCTCTACAAAGGTCGGGGGTTCGATTCCCGTCTGAGAATTCACTTGTGGCCGAGTTAATTTTTTCTAGTATTTTTCTATTTAAAAATTTACCATAAGTATAAAAATAGCATTGAAAAATGCAAAAATTACAAAATCATAGACAATGACGATAGTTTATTAATTTAAGTGCGAAGTTTATCTTTAAAATAACCTCAATGAATTACAGTACACCCACCTAGACCAACATCGTCGTGGACAAAACACATGTTATAAAAACTAAACAGAACTAAAAATAGTTTTTTGTAATAGGGTTAATGTGCTGTTTTGCTAATGGTGTATTTTAATAAATAGTGTGTCATAAACCACTTCCACCCACTTGGTGTAATGAAACTATCAACACTTTGATAAAATTTCCGATATGGGGAGTGGGAGTCCCAAGGGAGATAAAAAGATTTTGACGTGTTGCCACAATTAAGTAAAGTTTTGATTTAAAATAGCTAAATAAAAAAATTACAAACAAACATCAATTAAAATAAATTTGTATCCATCGATGATTAGGTAATATTTTGAACTTGAAGTGCAGAACACAAAGTGAATTTAAGAGCGCTTACGCACTGCGTCCGAATCCGTGAAAAAACGGATCCGAGAAAACTTGGACAGAATTTGGATGTCGCTTACGCACTGCGATCTCAATCCGATATGTAACTTCCTATTTTAACATTATCAGTGAAAAGATAAGTTAGGATCTTGGCCTTAACTTACTTCCACCACCACGTAGAACAAATTTATGCAATGTTTTATTGATTTCACAATTCATATTCCTTAAAAACAAAAACAAAATCGCGAGTCGAGACACTGAGTTTTTGTCAGCCATGTTTGTTTACTCGACTCGCGATTTTGATTCTGTTTCTTTTTTAAAGGACTTGTGCATTCAATATAAATTATGGATAAATATGTTCTCCGTGGTGGTGGATGTAAGTGGAATACAGGATGCTAACATATCCTTTCGCGTATAGTGTTAAAATAGGCAAACAGTTTGTTCATACGGTACGTCATGGAGATTCACGGATGAGAAGAAAACGGATGTAGTGCGTAAGCTACCATACAAAGAGTTCTGCGGCTATGACGGACCGTATTTTCACGAATCCGTAATTTCACGGATTCGGACGCAGTGCGTAAGCGCTCTAAGGTCCATATTACAGAACGTGACTCAAGCAGTGATCTATACTTGAGTACTGTTAGCAAGGGACGTGCTTATTCGTGCATGTAGCGACGTCCTTTTCTAACTGCTCTCAAGTACAGAACACTGCTCGAGTAACGTTCTGTAGTACGGGCCCAAGTGTGAATTGGGTGGCGAAAATCGAGGTAAACACCAGAAGTCACTTTGTTTTAACTCTCCTCATACTGAGGTGAGTTGATTCAGATATTTTTGGTTTAGAATTTGGGTTGTAGATATAATTGAAAGCTATAACCAATAAACATATTTTCTTTCTTATTTAATTTTTTCTATTATCGTTTTATTTACTATGCCATTCAAACAAGAATAAGATGAAACATGCGCCATTTTGTGACGTCATTCTGTCAATGTAACTGCACTTTAGTACGGTATGCAAAAAAAGAAATCAAGAAAAAAACATTTAAAAAATGAAATTCGTTAAAGTAAGTATTGTATGTAAGCCGAATTTACACTACTAAGCCAGTGGCATAAAATTAAAGTCGCGACACTAATTTTCATCAACAAGTAACGTGTAAACATCAAGTTTCACAATGCATGCATTAATTTCACGATACTAAAAAGTTTTGTGAATTTACTTTCATCACGACTTTAACGAAATCCTATATGTAAAAAAAATATTACATCGATTAATCAATACTTTTTTTGCAAACGGTACTTCGCGTCTAAAGGTAGCCAACGGCCCGTCCTATTCATATTTGAACGGCATATAACTTCAAAAAAATAATTCTTGCTTAACAGGCGCTAATGAAAACAAGCTCCGCTTGCTTTATAAGCTAGCGCTTTATTATAATTGAGACTTAATCGATGCGAATTATTTATTTATTTATTTCCACACTTACATCTATTATTACAGGATTACCCCAATACAATATAGTAACTATTAATCAATAAAATAATAACAATTACATAATTGTGTTTGCCATTAAAAATTATTAATCTATATTATTCAATTTATTCAAAAAAATAATAATAATTAATCATTCCTAAACAAAATATTATAAGTTATAATATAACAAATAATTCAATAACTAATTTAACAAATAATAACAATATAATAAAATTAATAAATAATTTTATAATTTAAGCCTTCAAAATCCATTACGAAATTCTGAATGATCACTCAGAAACCTTTTTTGCTTAAGTATAAGTTTTTTTTACTATCGACAATATTATCGTACGATTCCCTACTTGATGGACATCACTACTATTCTGTCAGCTCCATATATCAGCAGGGACCCTGCTCGAGATCGTGTCGACGATAAAAATTACTTAAAACACCAAACGTTTAATATTTCGTCCTCCTAACGCCCTCCTCCTCTCACCCTAAAACGATCGAACAAAAAAGTGAGACAAATATAGTTTTCAACGTTCAAAATTAAGCGATGACTTGTATTGTCTCTGGTTATAGTAAATCTTTTGTTGTGTCACTTTGAGCAATGCCCTGAGTACGTGAGAGCATTTTGTGGCGATAAAAATATGGACGATTTATTAAGGTGACCTCACAAGAGATTTAGGATTTGATTCTGCTGACAAATTAATTGTTTAGCTCGTGTTTTTTAACAAGTCCATAAATAAAGACAATTTCTATAAACTTACGTATGACGTTTTATAAAGGAGATCATTCTTTTTGGGCCGTTTTCTAAAAGTAAAATTGGTAGTATGGTTAAAACTCGTCATTTGGACCAATGATCAAGTTTCTTTACACTTTCAAAAATCCATTAATGTATGAAAATTACTTACGAATCTTTGAACTTGTATACCTTGAGTTAGAGTAATCCTACAACTTTTGTACTATATCAACTATTGCTTCAAATGACCCCAACAAGCAAAGTAATCCTATAAAGAAAGGTTTTAAGCATATCTCTACTAATAACGTTCTTTTACAGGTATTGTTGTAGATTTTTTTACTTATAATAGCATTTTACAAGCGGTAACATGCTCAAGAGCATTAGTTTTCATATATCAATCTTATAGTTTTCTACAAAACTAACGAACAGAACAGTTATAGGATAGTTTTACTCATAGTAACATTTCACAAGCTTATATACTCTCAAGAGCATTTGTATTTATTTCACAGTCTTCTAGTTAGCTACAATATTATCTTATAAGATAATTATAAGAAGAAATATCCTATAATTGTTTACAGAAAGAATAAATAGTCTTGTATAATCTTTTGATTCTATATTAGTATTTTGTAAGAGAACAAGGTATTATAAATACACTAAGCTGAAATTATTATAAGTTTGCATAGGATTAGTCTTGTTTGAGATTCTTATAAATGCAACTCTACTTAATAAGAGCGATATTAGATCAAACAACCGTATAAGCTTCTAGATCAATCACTTTATTAGTATGTTAATCTCAGCCATTTTTTTCTGATTCAATTAGCCTAATTCGACGTGAGAAAATTGTTTAATATGAGTTTTCTTTGTCATAGATGTTAGGAAGAAGTTGTAAGCTAGTCATTTATCAATTTCGTCATTAAATCATATCAAAGCTAGTATAAAGGTTAGTACATATTTATAGGTTAGTGACAAAATATGGCGACTGTTCCTAAGAATTGTCGAACCTTTTTTCTAATCATAAATATACCATGCCGTATGTTTGAAAGGGCGTTGTGAAATTAACCAACTTTTGGTAGACATTTACAATAAAAATTACTTCCCCGGCGATTTCACACACTACATTCACAATATTTTGTCATACTAATGTTCTACAAATACCAAATTATTATAATGTTTATTTAATAGGAATCATGCTAGCCTTTTTTTAAATATTATTTTTTTATTACAAAACGACTGCATCAACCTGCCGAAACATCAAAAACGTATTTATAACTTATAACTAAGTTCATTACAAGTGCGTTATAAACATGATTGCTTAAGTAGGATACTTATGTTAGTTACTAATAAGAGCGTCTGTGTTTAAAAATGTGTAGTCCAAGATTATAGAAGCAATTGTAGTTCTCCAAGTATGTTATAGGGCTTAGTAACATTCTTTAAGTCGGTTATAAGATAATAAAAGAAATAATTACTCCTATAACTGCGCCCAAATCCAGAGTTATAACATACTAGTACTTAGTTTCTTTAAAGAGAGTTTAGAAGTAGTCTTGAAGATAGATAAGAATTGATTTTGCTAGACCAGTTCGAAAACATACGTACGAATTTTAGGAAACGGCCCAAAAATGTATGGAGCCTTAATAATCTCTATCTTTTTTTTAAGTTTTTTTTCACATTTTTTAAAGTTAGAGTATGTACTTACACAAAAAAATCGCTCCATGAGCTAAGGAGTCTCTGTGTATTTCGAAAACGAAAATATTATAATTTTTTTGTTTTAATGACAGGTGCCCAGACTTCATCATACCTGATATTAAGTGTTAGTTAGGTTGAAGATGGATGATCATGTTTGTTTCAGATAAATTAGTTACCTTTTATATTCTTGTAATTTATTTTTATAGCAAAATGGCTCTTTTGATTATATAGTAAAGGTTGTTTTTTTTAAATACTTAATATTAAATTGTTTTACTGTATAAACAATATATCACTAATAATGCAACAATAAGCGTTAATTTGTTTAAAATAAATCCAATCGGTTACATTTTACATTTAATTATAACGATTGTCCTTCAATCAAGACATTGCAATCAATACACCTGATTGATCAATCTCTTTCTTTGTTTCAGATTCCAACACCACAGAAAACATATCTCATCTAAAATGAGAAAGAAGAGAAAATTAAGAATACGAACCTAAACCAATTCAAGAAATCAGCAAAACACATTAAAAACCTCATAAAACTAAATAAGAAAATTCCGCGTCGACCAGACAGAGACTGGGCAGTGAATATAAAAAAATATAAAATTAAAAATAACCCCGTGTTCCAAGTGCGTACCTAAAAAGAACTCAGTCGGTTTAAAAACAAAACAAACGGTCCCTTTTGAAATTTCCAAACGCAAATAAGTAATCGACGTTAAATGCTGATTGCTTTTGTTTAAACATTTTGGGACTGCTGCCTTCGCCTGTTTACTTAGCTGCCTCTAAAGAGGATTTTAAAAACAAACCAGTGAAAGAGTAAACAAAACTCGATAGCATTTACAGTGAAGTTAAAACTTTATATTTAAAAAAAAAAAGTTTATTAAACAGTGCGTTTTTAGAAAGAAGCTTGTACAATCGGGCAGCTTTTGTGTGGTATTAAAACTTAATAAAAAAATCGTTTTTAAAAAGTGAGTTTTGACAGGTCGGCCATCTTTGAGTGACGTTTTCGCGGGTTTTTCGCGCGGTTTTCGGTGGTGTTAATATTGTGGTGTCAAAGTGGCTGGAGACGAGCATTTGGACATGCTGGGGGGCCCTGAGTGGGGGCAGCGGGAGGCCACCCCCCCTAGAGACGCCCCCCTGCCGAGTTTTGGCTTCACACAGGAGCAGGTCGCGTGTGTATGCGAGGTGAGTGTCCTTGGTTGTGGTTTTGTGTAGGGACACCTTAATTATCTATGACTAGTTTTTTTTTGGCAGACGTTGGCGTGGGAATATGTGGGTAATGATTCCTAGTTTTAAGTTCCCTCGCAATATGCATTAAGACGGGTTTCACGACCGTCAGATAAGTTCTGGATAGCGTTAGACAGTTGTTTTTTGAAAAATATTCCAAATTATCCAGTAGGCCTAGTATGAGCGGCTTTTATCGACTCGATAACTCGATAATATCACTGCCTCGCTCACATCGTAGCGGAGTAAGCAAGACAGCATGATGCGCAATATCATATCGCGTGATATAGCGGCTGAGCTTATAGGTGTTGAAACTGTCCCTTAATGTAACTTAAGCAATTACTGCGCTATTAACTATTTAAAAACATTTGCATTCTAATTAATCGTCAAAACAATTGTAACAATGGTTTAGTTTTAAAAAATCTCACAATCACAGTTTTTAATATTAGCAACATATCTGTGTGTGTACTTTTTAATGATTTCCTAACGAGATTTTTAACGAGTTCCTACAGTTATACTAACTCTTCAGCATAGTTTTATCTTGACGTGATTGCATATTTCAACACGTAACCCAAACAAGATATCTAAATATAAACTGCATGCTTTGCAGTCTTAAGAAATCACGCTTGAAGCATTTTAAGCTCAGTGTTAGTTTCTGTAATACTTGTAGATACAGTGGTAATATAATAATTTTTAATATTTTTTTTTTATTTAACCAAAATCTTTAAAAAAAATCTCCAAAAATTTTTACATTTAGGTACTTAAGCCTATACATTAACCCACTTGTTCCTGAATTAACTTTTTTTGCACAATTGATTTGAAATTTCATATACTTCACAGAACGTAAACACAAAACTGATAAAAAATAATTAAAAAAATATTTCAGTTCAGGAAAAGCTGGAAAATGCCGTGTCGTAAACGACACAGTAGGAGAATCTACTACTATGATCTTTCACTACGTCGATTTCAGTAGGCTTCGACATAAATAGGAGAAATAAAGTCAAACACCCAAAGAATCACTCTCATATCCACACCTCGACGACGCCATATTTGGCATTGGTTGGGTCGCAGGTACTAAGGCTTATTTTTTTATGAACGGCGGGAAGACTCTTAGCCTTCATCATACCTAATGTTATGTAGTGATAAGGCTGAAGATGGAACCGAGCCCCTCTCGGAATCCTCAATCACTGAGGAACGGCTATCTTATCTCTAACTACCGGAACACAACAATGCTGAAAACATTGTTGTTATGGCGTCATACTTAGATAAGATGGTGGTAGCTAGCCAGACGATCTTAGAACAAGTCCTACCACCAACCAAACCGAATACAATATGTATTCCCGCTGGGAATCGAACCCGGGACCCCTGGGTCTGATACTGGTGGTTGTACCACTAGATCACGAAGGCGGTTAGACGTTAGGCATTAGCGACAGGTTGCCAGCTCATCTTTACAATAGTTTTCGAATATCCTTCATTCACTAGCCCTGACAGTTGGAAGACTTTTACTCTATGTACCCGCATTAGACGCATTTTATACTTCCTATCACGCTCAGTCCAGCATGGGAAATAATAAAGTGACTCAACTTACATTCATCAAAGAAGTCATTCATGTTACAAATTCAGCAAGTGCTCCGAGTAAAGGCCCAGGGATATTTTGAAGAAAAACAAAATGTCGTCTTCAGAGTCTTCATCCGTTACTTACAATTTTGCGGAGGCATGATGTAAGGTAACGTCACCCAGCGTGCAATGTAGAAAGACATGCTTGCAGTTTCCCTGCTTGATCGAATCAGAAATGAGGAGTTCCGCAGGAAAACAAAAATAAACCTTCACCCCTCGAAGAATTGTTCAGGTGAAGTGGCAGTAAGCGGGACACATAACATAATGAGGACTCTGTGAGTAGGCCCCCAACAAGGTGGACCAATGACCTGGTGAAGATCGCGGAAAGCTCCTCCTGGATGAGGGCAGCCCGCCAACGACCGATCAACGTGAAGATCCTTAGGCCTTAGAGGATCTTCACAACGATTGTTCGATGGCTACCCATACCCATACCCATGTCGTTCTCATGCCGCTGATATGAATGTGATGATGATAGTTATAGAGTCTGGAACTATTTTTTCATAATTTTGCTCTTATTTCTCAGTAATCTCGTTCAGAGTGAAAGGTTGTCGTAAAGCCCTGTAACAAATATAAGTACTACTGATAGTAGTACATTCTCCTACTGTGTCTTTCACGGAACAGACAAAGTAAAACGAAAATATTTGATGAATATCTTATAAATATACCGTATTTTTTTATTTTCGAGATTATTAGGAACCGACTATTGATAATTAGATAACAAATAAATTTAAAACAGCATAAAACAATATTTCAAATTACCCTGTATTTATCATTTTAAAAAGCACGTAATTTAACCTCATTTTGCACAAAAACAATAAACTGCATATCAAGGTTACCACTTTACTATGACTGACTAAGGCATCAACAGCTAGTAGCAATATAAAATAAAAAAATAAAGTACCCTCGTACAACAGAATATTTTTTTTAAGTTGGTGTGTCGTTAAAGACACGGTAGGAGCAAGTGGGTTGTGACAATACATTTAAGTAGAAATGTAGCATCTGTTGCCGAATTAGGTAATGACCTGTATTTCAGCATCCAGCGCCTTTTACCTCAGAGAAGATTAGACACATTAATTTATAAGTTGCAATTAGTACATAGTTTACGAAGGGTAATTTACTTATTATTATCATAATCTACAAGCTTTTTTTTTAAAAAAATATTACTTGTTAAGTATAGTTATAGTCCTCTCGGTGTGTAAAATGTAGGTGAGTGAGTGTATGTGATAGGGTGAGTATGTGTTTTGTGTTGTTATTTATTTAAATTCAAATGGATTCTTTTTTTATAATTACGAAATTAAAATATTGATCAGATCAGTTGGGCATGTATAGCAATTTTGATCTCTTCCATTCACTCCCTGGATGGACATTATCAGATCGCAGTTTGGTCATCCTTGGTAGAGAACCAAGACTCCAAAGTTACCTCGTTTGTATGAAAATCGACTAGTGTCGTTAATTATGAGTCCACCACTGTACGAGTATAATATACCGTGTTTTTTTATGCGAAAAACACAAACTTAATTTAATAGTAAAAATAACTACAGAGCGGCACCAAGGCCCGCTCGACGATATTAGCTGATCGCGCTGCTAGTGAAAAAGGAAGTAAAATAAAAATAAAATAAAAATTTACCTATCTATATAATTTTGTTTTAATACAAACTCCCTCTAAACTTTGGGCTCAAAGAAAAAAAAACAACTAACAATATAGTAAATCTGTTTGCAATAGTACATGAAAACAGCATCAAAATCGGACTAGTACTTTTGGTTTTGCTCAAACAAATGTTTACTGCAGCGCCCCCTGGTGAGTTGTCACCGTAACACTTATCTAAAAACATTCACCAATCAAACCCAAACCCATTACTGAAAACCGCATCAAAACCGGACTAGTAGTTTTGGAGATAAATGGTAACATTGGTTTGGTAACAAAATTCTATCACCCACCATAATAATGAAAGTTGCTCCTGATCCTTGCTACGATCCTTATTAACCTACTATACGGAAAAAGTATGTACTTTTTTTTTAATCAAAATTCGTAAATGCAGTTCAATACTTCTTAAAATTACATTTTATAAGTTTTATGTTTTACTTTTTGAAGTCGGTTCGATTTTTTTTATAACATGTTTTTATTTCAGATTTTTTAGTCATGTGCCGTTACTTACACAAAAAATCAGCCCATACACAACAATAATGTCATCTAGGTAAACGACTAATTGCCAAAACGTGATTGATATTTTTCAGGATTATGAAAAAATTACTAGCCAGATCTTCGTAAAAATTATTGGGACCACACATAAACCATTTACTTTCAGATAATAAAGAATTATAAAAATCTGTTAACAACTGGCGAAGTTATGGTAAAACATACATAAAAAAAAACCGTCGACTTGAGAACCTCCTCCTTTTTTTGAAGTCGGTTAAAAAAAGGATGGTTTCCAAACAAAGTTTTCATGCAGCTACAACGGTAAAGGTACCTGCCCTTCGTGCCCTGTTTTAAATTTCCACCCTGTATAATATTGGACCCAAATGGAGTTACATATAATACTAGAGGCCGGGCGTGGTTTCACCCGCGTGGTTCCCGTTCCCGTGGGAATTTTGGGATCAAAGCTATCCTATCTCTTAAGTTGGACCAGACTGCTCACGGTGTGCTAATTTAATTTAAAATCGGTTAAGTAGTTTAGGAGTCCATCGCGGACAAACATCGTGACAGGAGATTTATATATATTAAGATTAGAAATTGGTTTTTGTTGACACCAATAATATTTTGCATGGTGTAGGTAGTTTAATTTCTCTTTAATCGTCATATACGACGTGATTTCGTGGTTTGTTCGCCTAATCTGCAAAATCGGTCTCGCTCCGACGAGCGTCGTTTTCTCATTGCTATAGCGCTTCAGTCGTACAGCGCCTAAACATAATCTCTCTTGCTTCCTGTACTCTCATCCTGTACATTCTTTATTCATAAATGTGTTATATCGTATGATATACTACATTAATTTTAAATTCCGCATCCTACATTAAAAATTTTAGTAAAGATGACGAGCAGTTGGATTCTTGGCATCGCCAGTAATACATAAAAAATAACAAATGAGTCTCATTTATTTTGCCCAATTTTAAATCTACAAAATACATATTTATATATCTTTTAGACTTGTACACTTAGAAGTTGTTGAAATAGGGTTAGAAAAGAAAGCAAGTTTTTTTTTTGTTTTTTTATGAACTACGGGACACTCTTAGCCTTCATCATACCTGATGTTAAGTATTGATAAAGGCTTGGTATTGGAAAAGATGGAAGTGAGCCTCTCCCGGAATCCTCATCACTGAGGAACTGGCTATCTTATCTCTAACGCCGGAGCACAGCGATGCTGAATACAATGTTGTTATGGCGTCAGGTTTAGATAAGATGGTGATAGCTAGCCAGACGGACTTACAACAAGTCCTAACAACCAAACCGAATACAATAAGTACCCCCGCTGGGAATCGAACCCGGGACCGCTGGGTCTGATACCGGTGGTTGTTACCACTAGACCACAAAGGCGGTTAAGAATTATAAATAATACAAATTACATAGAGCTTTTTTTAAGTTAATTTTTTTTGGATACCTACACTTTCACACAAAGGATTTCAGATATCTAGTTCTACCTTTTAGTTTTCCGAATTTGGAACAAATAAAAAATAAGAGGTAATCGTGCGCTGCTATTTAAGCCATTTTCGTGCCAATATTCTCAGACCGTTTCTTTCTATAATTTTTGACTAGAGCTTGCTTGCGTCTTTGTTCACTTGAATTTGGCATTGTATACCTTTACTTACTCACATATTTCAGTTGATTCAATAAATAAAGGTTAACATATCTATGGTCTTATATCCGCCCCCAAAAACCAATCTATCGAACCATTTTCGGTAACCGGATACCGGGGGAAGATCTCGGTTGTCGTGGCAACAGGGTGGTTTAGGAAAAAAATACGCAGTACCTAGATACTATCTATAGGTAGCTTTTTATGATAAATTTTAAATTGAAAAATATTGGAAAAAATGGAAATCCGGTTCAATGCTCTAACCACTGACTTCTCGAGAAGACTCGGTAGCTCAGTGGTTAGAGCATTGGACCGGATTTCCAAAGGTCGTGGGTTCGAGTCCCATCTGAGAATTCACTTTTTTTCAATATTTTTCTATTTAAATTTATCATAGGTATAAAAATAGCATTGAAAACTGCAAAAAATTAATAATCATAAAAATCAGCTAAGTGCGAGTCGAACTCGCACATAAAGGGTTTCGCCTCTCACCCAAGGTTGCCTGGAAGAGACTGCTACGTAGCTATAAGGTCGTCTATTGTGTGTTTCTCTTTTTTGACATTTTCTCTGTATGTGATTGTTTTTGTATCGTGTGCAATAAAGTTTCTATTATTATTATTGCCAAAATGCCATTAACAAACTTATTTTTGCAGACGAATAATTATTTATTCGTCTGCAAAAATAAGTTTGTTTTTCATAGTGTTTGTATGAATGACAAATTTTAGTTTAAGTTTATATTTGCGGTTTTGGAAAATGTCCTATAGCTCTGAAACTACTAAATAAATTTCGTTCAAGCCAAATTTCGTTAAAAGTTTTTAAAAAGATCTACATCATATATAATTTTTTTTATTTTTCACTTTCTTATTTTAAAAGGGGGGGGGGGACACATTTTTCCACTTTGGAAGTGTATAACTTTCAAACGGTTGACTTTGAGAAAAAACTGTTTTAGAAGCCTCAATGTAATTTTTAAAGATCTATCTAATGATATCCCACACGTATAGGTTTGATGAAAAAAAAATTTTTCAGTAACAGTTGCATGTATGGGGAGCCCCCCTTTAATTCATATTTTTTTTATTTTTGTTTAAAAACCGTAAAGCGGTTTACAGAATACATCTACCGGCCAAGTTTCAACTGTGTGATCCTTATAGTTTTGGAATAAAGTGGCTGTGACATCTTACCACTTTGGAAGTATATATCTTTCAAACGGTTGATTTTGAGAAAAAACTGTAGTAGAAACTTAATGTAATTTTTAAAGACCTATCTATAGATACGCCTCAAGTATAGGTTTGATGAAAAAAAAAAAAGAATTCAAATCCCTTTCGGGAAAAATGCTATATTTCTAAAACTGACAACCAATTTTGTTCAAAACAATTTTCGTTGAAAGTTTTTATTAGGATCTAAGTACAGCATATTTTATTTTTATTTTTCACTCTTATTTCAAAAGTTAGAGGGGGGGGGGACACACACATTTTACCACTTTGGAAGTGTACATCTTTCAAACGGTTGACTTTGAGAAAAAAATCGTTTTAGAAACCTCAATGCAATTTTTAAAGACCTATCTATGGATAACCCACACGTATAGGTTTGATAAAAATAAAATTCAGTCTCAGTTCCATGCGTGGGGAGCCCTCCCTTAATTCATATATTTTTGTGTAAGAACCGTAAAGCGGTTTACAGAATACATCTACCTACCAAGTTTCAACTGTGTAATCCTCATACTTTTGGAATAAAAAGGGTGTGACATACATCGGTTTGGCCTAATCTATAAGGGTTTTGTTTTTTGCCTTTAGGCTACGAAACCCTGAAAAAGGTAGCTTTTTGTTTGTAATTTAGCATTTTACAATGCGGAATTTTATTTATGTCATAAAACCAACAATAATAAATTAATAATAAACATATAAACATACTACACTACCTCATACTAACTATACCAAGAAAACGTTGTCCAAACAGCCGCGTGGCAAATGTACCGAAAAGAACAGCTGTGGCGCTAAAATATATGACAGTCACAAACTATGAATGACAAATGATTTTCAAAGTATTTTCAATTGTAATGTTTATTCTAATATTTTAAAATACAAGTAAATAAAATTCACGACACTTCCTTTAGTACAAAACTAGAGTAACTTTCAGTACTGTAGTGGGGGTACATATCGTATTTGGTTTGGTTAACTAGTACTGCTAGTTTGGTTAATTCTGTGTTGGTTGCAGGCCTGTTTCACCGCCCGTGTAGGTATCGAAAACGTACCTAGGCGCGGCAGCAACGCCGGCGTTGCTAATCTATCAGGGACGCTCGCGCGAGTTTTGTTTGTCACCTAATTTACTGATTTTAAAGTAACAAGACTAGATATTTGTTTAATTGGTTTTGCAGAGTGAACTTTCTATACTTATACTAATTAGTATTAGTATTCTGTGTTGCTGATAAGACAGCTTGGCTAGCCACCAACATCTGTCACCATACAAATAAAAGCCAGTTCCTCAGTGGTTGAGGATTCCACCTTCATTCTTATCATTATTCAACATCAACTGGTATGATCACGGCTAAGAGTTTCCCGTTGTAGGAAAAAATAATATTTTTCTTGGATTTTCTAACAATATCCTATTTGGTAGAGTTCGTTGAAATCTTTTGTACTGAAAATATAAATGTAGGTACTGTAAAATTGACTAAAAGTTATGAGAGACCAAACCCTTTATGTATGATGGATTGATAACATTTTAGTTGATTTTATGTTAATTTATTTATTTGTAAAGCACAATACTAACTAATATTATAAATCCGAAAGTGTGTTTGTTTGTCCTTCCTTCACGTCCTAACTAAGCAACCAATCTACTTGATTTTTGGCATAGAGTTAGTTGAAAGGACGGAGAGTATCAAGGGCTACTTTTTATCCCGATATTCCCACGGGAACGGGAACCACGTGGGGTGAAACCGCGGACGGAAGCTAGTGGTAAGTATAAAATTGATAACATATTTATGGTAAATTTTAAATAGAAAAATATTGGAAAAAATTAACTCGGCCACAAGTGAATTCTCGGACGGGAATCGAACCCGCGACCTTTGGAAATCCGGTCCAATGCTCTAACCGCTGAGCTACCGAGACTTGCGAACCACCGTCGAAATTAACATATTCATGTAGACCGGTAGCCGTAGACAATCTAAACTAATATTATAAAGAGGAATAATTTGTATATTTGTATGTGTGTACAACGCGTTAATTTTACATATCCCTGAGTAACATAGGCTATATTTATTACTAGAAAAAATTTGGGATCCTTACAAAAACTCCAGTAATATAACCAAAGGTGTTAATTTTTTTTAATAAAATGTTCTATCGCATGCACTGCGGAAAATATATATGATAGACCAAAAATATATTCTACAATATTATAACGATGCTAGCGTTGTTTCAGAAAGTAACTTATTTAAAGAAAAAAGTTATCACGATAATAGAACATTTCATAGGTAATTAGTTTAAATAATTCGTCGACCACTTCTTTGACGTACTTTTCGAAAAGACCTTTTCCCAATAAAACATTACTGGTGGACCGGGAACGTCCTCGATTGTATATAATACTATAGCAACTCTAGAGCCTCGGAAGAATTCGATCAACTAAGCGATCAGCGAACCTAGCGGAAAGAAGTGAACCGATTTCGCTACTTGAAAGCTTTACATCCTTATTTACATCTGGACTTGTTGTAAGTCCGCCTGGCTAGCTACCACCATCTTATCTGAGCCTGACGCCATAACAACAATGTTTTCAGCATTGTTGTGTTCCGGCAGTTTGAGATAAGATAGCCAGTTCCTCAGTGGCTGAGGATTCCGGGAGAGGCTTGCTTCCATCTTCAGCCTTATCAATACTTATCATCAGGTATGATGAAGGCTAAGAGTCTGACCGACGTTCATTAAAAACAAATATACATCCTTTGACAGGGACAGAACACAGGACCATTTTTTTTAAGTTATGGCTATTTCCGTTTTACACAGTTCCGCCAACGTCCCGTATTGAAAGAGACAGGTTTATAGAAAATTTGCCCGGTGAAAAAAGCACGCTTCATGATTCCACCTTGATTTTCTTTGTGGTACACTTTAGGGGTAGGGCATACAAGACTACGTGGAGTCGGTTTTTAGGCGATTCGTTCCTATCACTGACTAGTATTAAGCCCCCCTGGTGGTGGGCTCCGCGTCATCACCCCCCCCTGCCCCCCCCCCCCCCCTCTTCCACTGCTCTTGTGTTTTATGGACGATATTGACTGATTAGGTAGTTATTTCATTATAACAATAGTTTATTTAAACATATAAAATTAGGTCAAATGATAAGTAGGTATATGAAATAATAGTTATCTAGAGAAAACAATATATCAAATGAAACTTATAGGATATAAACGTTAGGGCTATTGAAAATATGGAAAAGAATAATTATAACAAATGAACAATAGGTTAATTAAAAATTATGTCATATATTTTTAGGTCAAATAAAAAATATATGCAGTGAACGTTAGTGACTTTAAAATTAGATCAACTGTTTTTATGCCAATCGAAACGCACCCCACTCACATCACATTAAATAAAACATATTACGTAGGTACAATGTTACAACAAAGAGGATAACACAAATATTTACATTATATTTAATTACATATCGACACAGGACCAACAAACAAAATAATATGTAAGTTTATGATACGTCAAAACTCAAGAGCTGTGCATTATCGAATGTTTTATAAAAACGTAACAGACTGGTTGCTGGAGCATTGTTTCTATACAGTAAACGAATATTTAGAAAGGAAATGCCGTATTATATTATAAAATAAACTGACTTAATTTACATTAATGATAATAATTATGTACCAGTCTAAAAATTAATACATGTATTATTAACTTTTTTATGACATGTACTTTTTCTGAAGTGTAAATTTTAATTTAGACATTTTTGTAATGATGACATTTAAATAATTTTGTAATTTCCTTAATAATAATCAATTCCTTTTTTTTTATGTATGTACTAATTCCTACGCTTTTTTAATGGCAGAAAATGTCTGCATTTTATTAATTGTACCATCTTATATAATACCATTTTCTAAGGAATAAATGATTCTGATTCTATCTATTTTCCATAAGTAGTAGGCGTTTGATTGTAATACCAGCTTACCACGGAGGTCGTCATAATGTTAACAAAATATCCTTAACATTCCCTTCAACTTCCCCATGTAACAGGATACTACATCCTGATTACTGTTGCCCTGGCTACCTGATGAGCAGGCAAGCCACAGGGGTCCCAGTTTTAATTTGACGAGATATATTTGCAAAAATGGAAAAAAAAAATACAAATTTTAACCTTTGGTTATTGTTTATTGAAAAAAGGGACGAACTGAGACTCATATGTAACTTAACTGGTTTTGATAGTTAATTTCAGTTTTATAGAATTTTAATAGTTAATACACCTCTAAAATGAAACATCACTCTTCTAGCCCATTAGCTATGTCTATAAAAAAGTTCAATAGGCGGCCGGATTCAATAAAAAATATTAAAAATGACAAACTCTTTACTAAAAACTTAAAACAATAACTTACAAAAAAAGTGCTATTATAATATATCAGAATATTTAGAAGATAAAAATTTATAATAATTATAATGGCAATTAGAAAATAGTAAGTTAAAAATTATTAATAACATAGATATATAAATAAGAATAAGAAAGGTCTTCCCTCTCTCAATTGCTGTGCCTGACAGGGCCCTTATTGTACAATAGATTTATGTAACTTCTTTATCACCATTATGGAATGCAATAAAGATATTGAGAATTGAATAAGTACTTACCTACTAAAAAAAATTGAAAGTCAAATCCCACAATTTTTAGCATAAAGAATTATCTTGCCAATTGTAAGTCCATCTGGCTAGCTACCACCATCTTATCTAAGTCTGACGCTAACAACAATGTTTTCAGCATTGTTGTGTTCCGGCAGTTAGAGCTAAGATAGCCAGTTCCTCAGTGATTCCGGGAGAGGCTCGCTTCCATCTTCAGCCTTATCAATACTTAACATCAGGTATGATAAAGGCTAAGAGTCTCCCCGTCGTTCATAAAAAAGGCGTTGTTACTAACTAAGCAAATAGTACTAAAGGATTTCGGTAAATAATTTTCCAAATTTTATCGCCCGGCTTTAGGTTGAGCCCACAAAACCCGGAAAAACACTTACTTTTTCTCTCTTAATACAGTATAATAATAATTTTATGTATCTGTTACAATTACAACAATGACTGAAACAGTACAACATTAACTTTCCTGTTTCCCACTCAATTTTGGGATAATGCTAAAACAGCCGCGCCCCAACCCTCTAATGCACGGTGTGGGTTACATGCGTGGGGCACGGGGCACGGGGCACGGAGCACGGAGCACGGGGCAGGGCTGCTAGGTGTTTGGGTATATACTTATATTTTACTTAAAACAATCACGAAATGCCCCGGAGTATGGAGAAATCCTAAAAAAAAACCAGCTATAACTTTTTAATTTTGCATTTTACAATGCTATTTTTATGTGATAAATATTAAACAAGAAAATATACTATAAAAAAGCAACTAGTCTCATGTCGTATGTTTATGAACCCCATCCCGTCAGGGCGACATGAGACTAGTTGCTTTTTTCTAGTATATTTTCTTGTTTCATAAAAAGTTATAATTAAATGGCTGTTTCATCTTAATCGATAGTGAAGCATCTGTAAAAATGTTTCTTTCGAATGCGAGGATATTTCTCTCATTGATGAAGCGACGGTGGCCAACACCGTAGAACGGTGAATATACTAGAGAAATTCGACGTGTCTCATAGGTCTCTGTAGCATAATTGGTTAGTGCATTGGGCTGGACTCCCAAGGATGCGGGTTCGTATCCCGTCAGGGCGACATGAGACTAGTTGCTTTTTTCTAGTATATTTTCTTGTTTAATATTTATCACAAAAAACTAGCTATCTCATACATTTTTATTCAGTGCATTTTGATACTTTTCTATGGAAAAGTCGATTTTTTCACAATTTTGCTGTTGTCTAAGTTCATAAACATACCCTTCTAATTATATATCCTAATAATTAGTTGGTTTGTTACTCTTCAGGTGTTATGGTATTACCGAACAGTAACTTTTTAATATTGCTATTTTTATGTGATAATTTGATGAGAGACAAGTTGTTCTTTTCTAGTATATTTTCTTGGTTTACTAAATTGTTCGGTATTTCGCTGGGCCAGCGCCATCGAGGCGCAGTGCTTCTGATCATAAAAAACTAAGTTTGGTATCTTATCGTATCCCTCTAATGCACGGTACAGGTTAACACGCGTGGGGCACGGGGTACGGCTGCCAGGGTTTTGGGTATATCACGGTTACTGTTGGGTATTTTGACGCGACCGATGATGTAGTGGTACTGATAGTGAATACCTAGGGGATCAGAGATTCGATTCCAACCGACAAACATTTATGTATTGACTTTTGTGTTTGTTCCTATCTGTTGGTGCTAAATATCTATCTTTAACACATTCGTTGGTTCTGATAACACAAGGCATTTTGGTTTGCCAACTGTCTTAATTCTGCTGAAACATCGTTAGTTCGAATTTAACACAAGACAAACCTGTATATGTAAATAAGTTTGCTTTTTTAGATCTGTACCCCTATTACGAGTTTGCTTAACATGACATTTACAGTAGGCTTATTATGAGTTTGGCAAACTTGACTTTACAGTAAACGTTAACGTAAAATGTAGCTCTGTCTCTTTCACACTTAGCGACTGTTTTACCGACATGAGCAGTGTATCCGATAGTCTACGCTCACGAGTCCTGTAAATGTCATGTTAAGCAAACTCGTAATAGGGGTACAGGACTCGTGAGCGTAGACTATCGGATACACTGCTCATGTCGGTAAAACAGTCGCTAAATATGAAAGAGACAGAGCTACATTTTACGTTAACGTTTACTGTAACGTCAAGTTTGCCAAACTCGTAATAAGCCTACTGGGCTGTATTTTAGCAGATTCATATATAATGTTTCCTTTGTTGGTTTTGATATCTAAGTGTCACCTATTTAATGCAAAAAACCGCATCGGAATCAGATCAAATGTATCATACATTTAGTATGTCTGATATTTATTCTGACCTATTATTTATTTATTCTGATCTTACGTGTCTGTCAACCCTATAGGCGTGGGGCTTGGGGCACCGCGTCATAATGGTGTAACCCACACCTATATAATAGGGATTAAGGCGGGCGGCGGTAATTGTGACCGTACGATCCAGTTAGAGGTTTTAAGGCGCTACTCGGAAAAGTATGGACTTTTTGATATAAAACTATAGCACGGTGACAGTTGTTACAAATCTGGTAATATATATATTTCTTCATACCTTTATTCGTATAGTTTCAAAAACACGATTTTATGATTTTGCCTCGACACTTTTTCTTTACGAAAAGACCTCTAAAAAATACGAAAATTCAAGATTATTCTTAAATGGGGTTACGCTATTGGAAATTGGTTTAATAAGTGGACACCAATAATATTTAGGATCGTATAGAAGCATTTTTATAAAATCGCTGTAGTTTTTTTAATACGAAGAGATTTTGTGTTTCTTTTGCCTATTCTGAAAAATCGGTCTCGCTCCCGTGCGCGTCGTTTTCTCAATGCTATCTCGCTTCAGCATATTTTTTCGAGTATCGCCTTAACACGTATTTGGGAATTGCATAGGAAAAACTAACTTAATTGCGATTTGGCTGATAATAGCCTAATGGCGCAGTGGTATCCACACACATACTGTGGTCGTGGAAATTCGATCCCTTCATATTTTGTCATGATGAATATTTCTTAACTTAGTTTTGTTACGTTGATTTTAAGATGTTAAACGAAATATGTCATAGTTATTCTGTAAACTAGTTTAAGATAGATAACAATAAACAAGGTATGACATGGGGAAAGGCGCTGAATCCCTAATTACAGGTTATATGTCTATAACCTAGTAGGGTCAGCTAAGACTCTTATTTATATCATATTGTTCTTTTCTGCCTTATTACTAGTGTCTGTATTTGCTAACTAAAAAAGCTATAGCTATTACTGTTGTGACATTCTCACTATGGCATGGTATGAATAAAGAATTTAATAATAAAAAAAATATATATATATACCTATATATTTCTGTGTCTAAATGTTATATTATAATTGTAATTAAATTGCTGGTTTTGATATCCGTAGCACAGTGCTTAAGCTAAGTTTATTTCGGAATTAATGTATGATGATGTTTATTATTTATTTATTTGTCAATCTGATCCGTCAGCCCTAGCCATGAGGTTTGGGGCACCGTGTCAGTAATGGTGTAACCCACACCTAATTAGGGATTACGGGAATCGGTAATTGTGACCGTACAATCCGTTTAGATGTAATAAATATTTAATAATAATAATAATAATTTTTTTATACGTGCTGGAGTGGAAGTAATTGGGAATTGCATGGGAAAAGCTACGTTAATTGCGATTTTGAACATAAAAGTTGTTAGGTATCGAACTGACGAGATAACAACCAAATTATATTACACAAACTTTTAAATACAGTTATATCAGTAGATTATATTACGTACACATGTACACTTGTTTTACGAATATCGGAACCAACTAACGTAGTGATGATAATTTTTTTGACGACCTGTTTGGCGCAGGGGTACTAAGCCCACCTTCTGCGCCAGAGGTCCCGGGTTCGATCCCCGGACAAGACAAATATTTGTGTGCATGAACATGTCTATTTGTCTTGGTTTGGAATTGATGGGTGGGCGGGAAATGGTGAAAATGACGCACTTAAAAAAAACAAAAAGTGTAAAGTCTTAAAAATATATATATTGGAAGGGAAAGGATTGCGCGGAAGACTTATAAACCAGTAGGATTATGAATGACTTACAAGATTAAATAAAATATAAATAGTTTAGTAACAAGTTAATGCAAATAAATAAATAAAAAGTAATAAAAAAATATTTAGCTGTGAAAGGGGTTCGACGTCGCTATGAATGAATCTTTTGGAGCTCTAGCAAATCGAAACGTAATTTATTTTTGAACGTAAATACTCCAGTTAGAGCTCTAAGTGGTGGTGGCAGATCGTTCCAACATTTAGTAGCTTGAAAGCGAAAGCTGCCCCTAAAAGCCGCAGTGCGGTGTGAGTGGGTTTGGGTGTTTGATATGTATATTATGTATGTTAAAAAAAGCATATAAGTATGTCTAACCGTTATCTAGTATCCATAACACAAGTTCTTCGTGAAACTTAACGTGGGCTAGATAATTGGTGTGGATGTGTGCAATTATTTATTTATTTATTTTATAGGACAATAATAGGTAATTGAAATTTCAAGTTACACGGAACCGAGAAACTTACAACGAAAGTGTGGTTTGTTTGTTTTCAATTTTATGTTGTTGTTTCAATTTGTTCCAATCAGTTATCGATTTCGACATCAAGAATGGAAGAAACCACAAACCTATTGAGATAGACGGTAAAAGTGTACCTTGCGTGTCAAAACTTTGACCCTCAGTCAAAGTTTTCCGATCTAAATCAGTCCGCTTGAGATCATTGCTATGAAAACACACGTTGCTCAGAAACGGAAATGTTTAATTGTGCAGTGATTTCTTGCAAGAACTCGTCATTAACATTTCCCATCACTTAAATCTCATACAGTTTGAAGCGCTCATTTCGTCTATCTCGATATAGGTCTCTGGAAGAAACTGCTTGCACGAAAATGAAGCAACCAAAACGACCTCTTTTCCCTTTTCTCTTTAATCTACACATTTTCACATCTAATTAATAATATAAACAAACGCAACTTCATTGTAATTTATCCAAGTATCACTTTTCATGCGTAATTGTAAAGGGGCGTACACACGTCATACCTCATTATGTTTCGTAGCCCCTTATTGGGGCACTGTAGAGACGTCAGTACCAACCTTTACTTTACATTTAAAATTCCTTATCGCACTCATAATAAAAGTGATTCTCGCACGACAGATCTTCAACTTCATGTGGTGTTAACTGTACCGAATGGACAGAGGGAGGGTAAAGTCATTTGCATAATAAAATTACGCGGAAGAAACCTTTTAACGAATTATTAGGAAATTAGTGTGTTCGATGAAATGTGTGTTTTAATTTGTATTTTTTTTTTGTAGGGGTGATTTAATAAAACTGCAGTAGGTAATGTTGTGTACTCATAGAAGCCCCTCGGGATGAATTTACTTGTCCTACAGCTTGCAGTACAGTAATCTTGTAATGTGAGAAATGTTGTAATGTATGACAAGTCCTTCTTTGCGAGTTAAAAATTGTTTTTAGGATAACCATAAAATGTAATTTTATTTTAGTATTATTTTGTGATGAATATTTAATTTAGTGACGTGTTAAGGTCATTTTTCAATATGACGACTCTGTACCAAATACAATATGTGGAAAAAAACAGCCCGTGATGAGTTTCTTGCCGGTTCTTCTCGTTACAAGGTCTCCCGCCGTAGGGTTTGTGAACCGATGGCGTAGCTTCTTTGACACTCATAGTGCTTGTAGCAGGCTAGACTGAATAAATGATACCTATTGAATTTTGATTTTTTTTTACTTCTTGTTACTATTATAAAATCTGAATGTTTTTGAGTATCCATTATCTTACCGCCTCTGTGGTCTAGTGCTAACAACCACGGGTATCAGACCCAGGGGTCCCGTGTTCGATTCCCAGCAGGGGTACATATTGTATTCGGTTTGGTTGGTGGTAGGACTTGTTGTAAGTCCGCCTGGCTAGCTACCACCATCTTATCTAAGTCTGACGCAATAACAACAATGTTTTCAGCATTGTTGTGCTCCGACAGTTAGAGATAACATAGCCAGTCCCTCAGTGGTTGAGGGTTCCGGGAGAGGCTCGCTTCCATCTTCAGCCTTATCAATACTTAACATCAGGTATGATGAAGGCTAAGAGTCCACCCGTCGTGAATAAAAAAAAATCATAAGTGCTTATGAACCTTACTTATTTACGAATAGCCTAGTTAGCCCCAAAGTAAGCACTCTAGGGCCCGTATTACAGAACCTTACTCGAGCAGTGTTCTGGTACTTGAGAGTAGTTAGAAACACTGCGGACCCAAGATACCCCTGGCGATACCCCTGTCGTACGATTAATACGAGCATCTTCTATCCGTACAAGTCTTGGGCCCGTATTACACAATGTGACTCAAGCAGTGATATACACTTGAGTACAATTAGCAAGGGACGCGCTTATACACCGCATGTAGCGACGTGTCCCTTTCACCAGCGAATCTGCACAGCGCCTCTAGTGGGCAGTAGCACAACTACAGATTCTCATACAAAATGTCTCCCGTTTACTGTACAATAAACGGAAAGAAAAACTCATGGTAGGCCCACTGGTGAAAGGGACACGTCGCTACATGCGGTGTATAAGCGCGTCCCTTGCTAATTGTACTCAAGTGTATATCACTGCTTGAGTCACATTCTGTAATACGGGCCCAAGACTTGTAGAGGTACGGATAGAAGATGCTCGTATTAATCGTACGAACATTTGCCCAGCTCCCCTTCTCCCACAGGACAGGCTAAGCCTAGTGTGGGAGCTAGCAATGTATTACTGTATACTGTTTAACTAACTTTTTACTTATGATAAATTTTAAATAGAAAAATATTGGAAAAAATTTACTCGGCCACACGTGAATTCTCAATGAATTCTCTTCTCAGTAAATTTTTTCCAATATTTTTCTATTTAAAATTTATCATAAGTAAAAAAATAGCATTGAAAAATGCAAAAAATCAAAAATCATAAAATGTTTAACTAACTGTTTAGAACTAAAAAAAAAATAGAGTTTCATACTACGGTACCAGATGGCGTTTATATTGTAGATTCTTTATTCATAAATAACTATTGTATTTGTAATTACATTAATTATTTCAAAGTTATTTCAAAGCTCATCAGAGTAAACCCTTAAAACCATGTCCATACCACTCTCCCATGGAAGTCTTCAAAAATGATTATTATTGAAGAAATCAATATTATGATTTTGATGTACGAAACACTAGCGGCCGCCCGCGGTTTCACCCGCATTATTTCCGTTCCCGTGGGAATATTGGGATAAGTGTATCCTATGTTTTAATACAGGGTATCTTCAATCTGTGTTCCAAATTTGGTACAAATCCGTTAAGTAGTTTTTGCGTAAGTAGAGTGAGAGTAACAAACAAACCAACTGACATAGGTATACTTTCGCATTACTAGTAAGGTAACAGAGTTGAAAATCAGAACACCAAAAAAACTTCAAGATTCTCAGGGTGGCCGCAAATACACGCCATATTTATACAAGTTTGCACATGTCTGTCTGTCCGTCCGGTTTTAATGTCCTAAACTAATATGCGGTGTCTGTGCAAATATTCGTTTTTTTGGTTCCCGCAAACTGTCTTTATTTTATTTCCGTTAAATATCTAATTTGTAGAAAAACTCTATGTTAAGAGGCATAAGTAACTTTTGTTTTGGTCAGTTATGGGATGGGTGACCAAGGAGTTGTCATTGCAAGTCGCTGTGCGTGTAAGGTTTTGCATACGAGGTGCAGGTTGGTCTAGTCAAGACAAACTATTGGCCTGAATGGCTGGTAGGAAAAAAAAATTGGACGATTCGAAAGCACTTATCTATAAGTCTATTTGAATAAAAATCTTTGACTTTTGACTTTGACTTTGAATTGTGTGTCCAAAAGACAAACAAGTTCCTTTGTTTTGGTCTGAGTGTTATACCTATGTTTATTTTTATGTTTTTTCACAAACTTAACAGTATTTATTACGTTATCTCGAGTACCAAGTATCCATTTGTTACAACTCTAAGTAAATTACTTTTTATAACTTTTTAATTTTGCATTTTTTTTATTTATTTTTTTTATTTATTTATTTATTTAGGTACACCAACAGCATAACATGTATAAACATTGTTATTATAAATTATAGCTAGGGGTACAATTCTTACATGAATGCCAATAATAGGTATACACAACATTTATTAAATATGTTTAAAATAAGTAATAATACTAACCAAAGGTTCTTAAGAATTACGAATTACGTTAGCTTAGTCTTGAAAGACTAGGAGTGGTCTTAGCAAACTGATTTATTGTCAATAGGGAGAACTCACAATTATTTATAATTTATAAAGTATTTTATAAAATACTTTATAAAAACACAATTCACATCTTAACCGTATGAAGCTCGAAACTGATGTCCACCATTATTAATAAACATACTTTGACAAATGATGCATGTGCATTTGATTGCAGACCATTGGTTCTTTATGGACAGTATTCCATAAAGAACCTCCTTTCAACACTACTTTAAGTGATAAATATTAAACAAGAAAATATATTAGAAAAAAATTAAAAAACCCCCAACACAAAAAAAAAATACTCCTAAAAAGTTGAAAATAATATTTATTTACCCAAATTACTTATTTATTTTACGTTTATAAATTTTCACAGACGTCGAGGGACCGCTATTATGAGCTGAATAGTATCGTGCAGTGCCCAGCGATAAGTACATATCGGTCCCCGACGTCTGTAATAACGCAATAAATAAGTAATTAGGGTAAAAAAATATTATTTTTAACTTTTTTAGGAGTTTTTTTTTGAGTTAAGGTTTTTAAATTTTAAAATTTTAACGCAATAAATAAGTAATTAGGGTAAAAAAATATTATTTTTAACTTTTTTAGGATTTTTTTTTTGAGTTAAGGTTTTTAAATTTTAAAATAAGTTTTATTTCAAGCATTTTAATTTTTATTATTAAGATCAAATTGTCCAATGATAGGACATAAGGAAGTTAGTCAGATCCCCTCATCAACTAGAAAGAGCTGATGATCTTCAAACGGCTGAACAGATTTTCATGAAACATGACTAAGAACACTCGGGATAAAATTATCTATGACCCAAATAAAACTAAACGAACATTGGTTCATCCGTTTGGGAGCTACGATACCACAGACAGATACACAAACAGACACGTTAAACTTATAACACCCTCTCTTTTTGCGTCGGGGGTTAAAAAAAGCAACTTGTCTCATAATGTCCCGTCCTGACAACCCCTCAGGGCGACATGAGACAAGTTGCTTTTTTCTAGTATATCTATTTTCTTGTTTAATATTTATCAAAACTTACCTTTTGCTAGAAAATTTGGTGTGATAAACAAGTAACTTAAGCTGATACCCTCTGCGGGATTGGCAGGAGATCAAAGATACAGCACGTGGATAAAGCATGTTAAAAATCAATCTCGTGATCACACCTTAATCTATTAGGTCACTCATTGGGTGTTTTTCCAATTGCCGGCACTGCACCAGTACGGCGACGGTATGGCACCCCGGCCCAATTGACAAGCAAACGCCCATTCCGTGACCCATAACGTCAGTTAAAGCTGTGATGATGACAAGACCTTCCTTCCAGGTCCTCCAACAAGCCGGTAACATCGAGCGTCTCGGCCGGTTCCTCTGGTCGCTCCCGGCCTGCGAGCGGCTCCACGCTCACGAGTCAGTGCTGAAAGCCAAGGCCATGGTGGCCTTCCACCGAGGCAACTTCAAGGAGCTGTACAGGCTGCTGGAGTCACATACTTTCAGCGCGCATAACCATGAGAAGCTGCAAAACTTGTGGCTTAAAGGTAAGACGGTTTCAGACATAGGCTTTGTTGCAAGAGGATGGCCTTCACGACATGGCCTCCAAGACTGTAGCTCTCGACTATGGCAGTCAGAGAGCTATACTCTCTACTGAAGTGCTGTGGCGATGTGATTAGACTTCCATCACCTCATGAAACAACTTGCTACGTTGAAAGTAAGAGAAGGAATGGATGAATTAATGAATAGAAGGAAGGAGTGAAAAGTAAAATAAATGGGGTATGGCAGACAACAGAAGACGTGAACGAATAATGTCATGAGAGTACAGGAAGCAAGAGAGATATTGTAAGAATAGTAGCAAGTGGAATGAAGTAAAATATGGCTACCCTTAATGTAAGAAAGGCTTGATTGTATGTAAGTTAAGTGCTGTAAATGGTAGACCTTCCGTTAACATCGAGCGTCTCGGCCGGTTCCTCTGGTCGCTCCCAGCCTGCGAGCGGCTCCACGCTCACGAGTCAGTGCTGAAGACTAAGGCCATGGTGACTTTCCACTAAGGCAATTTCAAGGAGTTGTACAGGCTGCTGGAGTCCTGCACGTTTAGCGCGCATAACCATGAGAATCTGCAGAACTTGTGGCTTAAAGGTAAGACGGTTTGAGGCAGTGGCTTTGGTGCAAGAGCCTTCAAGATATGGTTTCCAAGACTGGTAGCTCTCAACTATGGCAGTCAAAGAGCTATGTGTGTGTCGGAGTGCTGTGTGGCGTTATGGTTCGTCCCCATCACGATACGACTGTCAAGAGGGCAGATTGGTTCACGAAGAACTTTGCTACCTCGAATGTCAGAGAAGAAATGGATGGTAAAATAATTGGGGTTTTAAAGACAATATATAGACATGCATGATGAATGTGATGAGCAGCAAGCAAAAGATATGTAAGGAATAAGGATCGTTCGTAGCAAGTGGAAAGAAGACTGCATTTTGAGAGTAAATAATGTTTAGGCACACCTCACGAACCACATTTGTGCCCCACATTTGGCATTGGTTTTATTTGGAAACAATAGCAACAAGCTACCACCCCTTTACCTATAATAGTTTTAGAATATGGCATTTTATGTATTTCTTTTAATCCCAGACCAAGATGGGAGATACTTTTTTTTTTGCGGATCCTGATGGGTTTTAACGACTGCAAATGCAGCCGGGACCAAAGGCTTAACGTGCCTTCCGAAGCACGGAGGAGCTAGAAATTTTTGGTCACCCATCCCGTGACCGACCATTGCGAAAGTTACTTAACGTCGACAATCGTAGGTCGAGCGCGCGAATCATTGCGCTAAGGGCTCGTCTACGCCGCAGGCTCCTCAATTCTCTCTTGTGATCTGTAGTATTTAAGCATTGTTGTTTCCATCACAGCCCACTACATGGAGGCCGAGAGGCTCCGGGGCCGGCCTTTAGGCGCGGTTGGAAAATACCGGGTCCGGCGCAAGTTCCCGCTACCCAGGACCATATGGGATGGGGAGGAGACCTCTTATTGTTTCAAGGTAATTTTAAACAAAGTTATTTTATCTAAAATATCAAAAACATATGTAGAACTCATGATTACAAACAACTTTTTGAGTATATGACTTTTGAAAAGATTGCTCCGTCAGGACTGTGCTCCGACGAGGATGTTTAATTTTCTATATGTTCAATTAACATTTTTTGAATAGTATACTGGCGCTTAGCCGCTCGTTGTCGAGACACGCTCGCTTCGCTCCCTCAATTCACGCTTTTATATCACAGTTCTAACTTTGTCTGAGCAACTTCTTGTATCAACCCTGGACCTCTATTTTTTAAACACTCGTCGCGCGCGCGAGTGGCGAGCGAAAGAGGAGGCGATCAGGCGATTAGCGACCTTGCAAACGTAGACATAGCACGCTTTTCGCTTTACCCCTCGCGCGCTTCTGTTAGGAGACGGTACTACAGGCGAAAACCGAAGCTATGTATGTACGTGCAAGGTCGCTTTTACGGAATACGGAAACTCAAACATCGTACGACAATCAGTAGAATCCTCGAGACGAATGAATCAAAAATAGAGCTCCTGATATCGCAAAATAAAATGAAATATAGTTATTAAATTTTTGATTAAAACACTTCATTTGTTGAAGGAAAAGTCCCGATCAGTGCTCCGAGACTGGTACCTCCACAACCCGTACCCGTCGCCGCGAGAGAAACGGGAGCTCGCCGAGACGACCGGGCTCACCACTGTACAGGTATGGTTAAAAAAAATTGAAATTTTAGTTAATATGATAAATTTTAAATAGAAAAAAAATGGAAAAAATTTACTCGTCCACGAGTGAATTCTCAGATGGGAATCGAACCCACGACCTTTGGAAATCCGGTCCAATGCTCTAACCGCTGAGCTACCGAGGCTTGCGAACCACCGTCGAAAATCTCCAATATTTTTATATTTTTAATATGCTGTAGGCCAGCGTAATTTCACCTCTTTCTGTTAAATGTCGAATAAAGGTTGTCACTGGAGTTTAAAAAACGTGTAAGGCACCTTATTATTTAATTTAACTACACAGAAAATAGTAATTAAAATATGGATGGTAATGAAACGTAACCTTCAAGACAGAGATTGACATAGTACAAGTAATCAGGCGAGTACAATCGGGGAACTTCCCGGTTAACCAGTAGAGTTTTTTGAGAAACGTTTTCTCGGGAAGTACTAAGGTTAAAGAAATTATTTACTATTCAAATGTAATACCTGTTGATGTTCTATTATTTGGGATATAACATTTTCTTTATATTTATTACTTTTTTGAATAAAGCTCCCTATAAAAACTCTACTGGTCAACCGGGAAGTTCCCCGACTGTACAAAGATTAACAGGACAATTAAACTACATTTACATGCTCACAATATGTTTGGATTAACCTGTGCCCTTAGTACGAGTTTGGCAAACTATGATCGTTTTCGAAAACTATCGCTTTGTCTCTGATAGTTGTCGAAAACGTTGACAGTAAATGTCAACTCGTACTAAGGGTATATGTAAATTTTAATATATGAAATAAAAAATATTTCATTTCTATCCAAGCTCATTACCGTCCTGCAAAAAATTGGAAGGAACGGGTGGTAATGTAAAGGATATAAATGAAAATCTAGGATTTTCTTTTATATCGTCGTTTCTCAATTTATTAGCAAAAACGATAAAAAATATTTATGGAAATTAGTTTATAAATAAAAAGACAAATATATGAAGTGACAATAATGTATTACTTACTGTAACAACTTGTGAAATCCAACGAATGTAATGAAATGATTTCTGTACGAAGCACTATAGATGACACGAAGATCGGAAATAATTTAATTAGCGGTAAACGCATGTCTTCGTTAAAACACGTTACGAGCAGTGCCATGTAGATATCACAAAAATCACATTCACAATCCAGGAGTTTTTGGATACGGATGGCGATGAAAAGTTTACCGTGACAATTTGAAAATGATCTTTTTCTATATTATTTATTACTTTTTAATTTGGTTATTGAAAATACTCAAATAATAGTTCGGAAGTGCAGCTTCAACATCACAGCATTCACGAAGAACTTATGTTCAACGTAGACTGAAAAACAATATGTTATAATACCTGCTGAGGTCCCAAGTTGGTAATGGAAGTGAATGATTTTTTGGGAATTTTTATTTATTTTCAAGAACACCATTTAATTGCGTTTTAATATAAGCAAGGAATTAATCGATATCTAAATACGAAACACAAAAGTTCAATTTATCATCACCGGCTCAGCCATCACACCCACTACTGGGTATAGGCGTCCCCCATGGATCTTCACGACCACGTTCGGTAGTTCAGTCCATTATATGAATACTAGCGGCTACCCGCGGTTTCTCCCGCGTGGTTCCCGTTCCCGTGGGAATATCGGGATAAAAAGTAGCATATGTGTTAGTCCACTACTCAAAGTCACTACATACCAAATTTCAGCTAAATCCGTTTAGTAGTTTTTGCGGCAATCAAACCCACGACCTCCTTAGTAAGCAGAATCAATGCCATTTAAAACCACTGCATAATCAGTAGCACACCACACCAAACGTGGCTTGTATCACATTACCTAAATATTCTTCCGTTTTTCTTCCACTTCCAAATATTTACCTTAACCATATCCATTGCAATACAACTGGACAAACATTATTAATGAGTTTTAAATAATCAATTGATATCACTTTACACTTTATTCTTCAAATTCACTGGTAGGCGGTCGTTGGTGGAGCGAATCTTGTGGTCTCTGTAATCCGATATCGAAACCGCTTCCTTGACGAGATTGTATCATGTTACTGTAGAAAAATATTTATTCTACACGTACATTCATCGGCCACGCTCCGGACGACGCTCCGTGGGTAGGCCCCCGACAAGGTGGACCGATAATCTGGTGCGCGGTCGCGGAAAGCCGCTGGATGCGGGCAGCGCAGGACCGATCGTCGTGGAGACCCTTGGGGGAGGCATATACCCAGCAGTGGATGTCATGTGGCTGAGACGACGATACATAAATACGCTCTGTACTCTCTGTACGCACTCTAACCGCCTCTGTGGTATAGTGGTAAAACCACCGGTATCAGACCCAGGGGTCCCGGATTCGATTCCTAGCGGGGGTACATATTGTATTCGGTTTGGTAGGTGGTAGGACTTGTTGTAAGTCCGCCTGGCTAGCTACCGCCATTTTATCTAAGCCTGACGCCATAACAACAATGTTTTCAGCATTGTTGTGTTCGGGCAGTTTGAGATAAGATAGCCAGCCAGAGAGGCTCGCTTCCATCTTCAGAATTATCAATACTCAACATCAGGTATGATTGAAGGTTAAGAGACTCACCGTCGTTCATAAAAAAAAACGCTCAAGCCATACATCCTGGTGGAACATCGAAGGTAGAGCTTGATAGAATTCCTAGCTAGATTCTTAAAAAAAAACTAGTCCGTATAATAGCTAATATAGAACAGACTGACAGTTGCAGACCATACTACCCAGCTTATATATTTTGAAGATATGCGTTAGAAAATTTTTACAAAACTCGAAGATGTACCCTGGAAGTACACGTTACGACATTAAAATAAATTAATATTACCAAATTCCCGATTAAAACTAACATCTTCAAGTACCTTCAGTTCCTCTATAAAAATATATAATAAATTACCCGATATAATAAAAAATTAAAACAGTGATGCTATATTTACACGAAAAATTAAAAGAGCTACTAACTAGTAAATGTTACTGTAGTTTTCATGAATATTTTATTGATCATTCATATATTGATTCTGCAAAATGATAATTATAATTCAAATTATCATCATATAATAGGCTATTTGACAGGTTTTGAAAATCCATTTTATATTATGTAGTGGAGTTTAAGGAACCCAGTAAAAGTTGTTTTTTTTAATTCTGGTACATATTTGCTGAAAAATATCAAATTAAAAATTCAATATTTAAATAGCGCGCCAAAACGCTACTTTGACAATATAGCGCTGCAATGGGTTCGGTGACGTCACTTGCCTGTATTCTGCGTATCATACGACATACGTAGTCAAACGAGGCTTACAAGCAGGTGACGTCATTTTAAACTCGACGAATCAGGAGCGTTTTGTGTCACGTGACAAAACGTTTAAAAAATGCATTTTTATTTACGTATTTTTAAATAAATTTATAATTATTTTCAACTTACGTTATTAAAAAACCATTTTTAAACTCATAATTTATACTGATAACAGTAATTGCCACTTTATTTTTCGCATTGTCAAATAGCCTATTTCTCAGATGAAATGAAATACGTCTTATATTATTTTATTTACCCTGTTCAATAATAGACCTTTACTATCTGCACATTTTTTTATATGGTATCAGGTATGATTAAGGCAAACCCCCATATTCTAAGTCGTTCCTCCAAAACTTTTTACACTCCACTCAACCTCGTCGTGGGTAAAAATGGTAGTGTGCGCTAAGCCTAACACGGAGTGGCTACGTACTCTTTGGCTCCTCTAGGTCCTTACGGAGTTATGACTTAGAATACCGATTTCGAGGAGTATTTCGAAGAGGTTTTCAATGAGGTTTCGTTAAGTCGAGGACGAGTAAGTTTTGGAGGAACGACTTAGAATATGGGTGTAAGAGTCTCCCCGACGTGAATAAAAAAAAACAATTTGCCCATATTTATGATAACGACCTTTGTATATCCGGTCCAATGCTCAACGGTCAAGAGCATTGGACTGAATATCCAAACGTCGTGGGTTCGAATCCCATCTGAGAATTCACTTGCGGCCGAGTTGATTTTTTCCAATATTTTTCCATTTAAAATTTATCATAAGTATAAAAATAGCATTGTTAAATGCAAAACTTCAAAAATCATAAATAGTACATATTTGTTTGTCTTACAAAGAAAAACAAATATAATGCTATTAGCTATCTTTTATATCTAAGAGCACATTTTTTTTTTCACTCCCAGTCCAGCATGATGTTTATTTTAGTATATTTATATAAGGTAATAAGTAGTAAGTTGGCTTACACGCGTTGCCACCCTTTTGTGCGAAATGCAGAAGCAATTTTTTACTTTCGACGATTTTGAATTTAATCACCTGCTTTTTTTGCGAGGAGACATGTATTTCCGTACTAAATGCGTGACATATATAATGCTCCGTACGCATGTTATTAAACTGCATTCAATGATAGAAAACCCCTTTTTTTTACGGATATCAAAACCAATCAAAGTGAAACTGCTAGATATAATTACAAAGACAAAAATAATACATTAATTTTCCCAATCAATAGAAATCTCTGTACTTTTTCTTGCAAGTTACGTAAGTACTTTTTATATGAAAGATTTTTTTTTATGAAACACATTTTCTTCCACAGGTTTCAAATTGGTTTAAAAACAGAAGACAGAGGGATAGACAGGCCGAACATAAAGACAGGTGAGTGCAAACATAATATAAAATAAGAAAAATAGTAGTAAGAAAAAGTTATTTTGCACAGGTTACATACATATTCTTACCTAAAAAAGACATCAACGAATTCATAAAAAACAAATTCTGAACAAATCTTATTTTAAAATTACATAATCACATTTTGCGATCAAGAATTTTTTTTCTTTGTTAACAAATTCTCGATTGTCATTTAGCTGACGGATCTCAAGTGTGGCACAATGTCATATGCTGAGTAGACAGTATCGAATGTCGCTTGCGCAACTAAAACGACACAGATAAAATAATTAGTCCAATATTATACTGTGTAAAGATGCGAGAAATTGATGGACGTGAAAACTTTCTATCAATATACTAACAGCCTGCGACTTGGTCCGCCCGGAGACGGAGTCGGAACATTTGACCGCGATAATAATTATCACAAACTGTAAGGTTTCATAGCTGTGTAGTGTCGGGTTAGAAAGCAGAACATTAAAAGAGGTTTAGAATAACACTACCCCCTCTCATCCCGTGGGTGTCGTAAAAGACGACTAAGGGACTCAGCCTTCAGGAGACGGGCAGCAGCGTCTCCTACAAACTTGGCCAAACTGCGATCGCCAACCCGCCTGCCAAGCGTGGCATTTATGGCAACCCCGCCACTTATGAAAGGGCTAAATGGACCTATCGTCGTGGAGATCCTTGGGGGAAGCCTATACCCAGCAGTGGGTGTTATGTGGCTGAGACGACTGTAATAATTATACAGTTACACGTTTACCGCTAAGTATAAATTGGTACGTAAAATCACTCGACGGGTACGCGTGTATAAATGCGATTGAGACTGTTTTAAAATAAAAAATAATACCAGTAAAAATCAACTCGGATCACAAGTCATGGGACATAGTCCCGCCTGAGAATAGCTTGTGAGCCGAGTTGATTTTTTCTAGTATGTTTCTATTATATTTTACTTAGCAGGTTTGTGAAATTTAAATTAAAATAAAAACAATGGTTAATCTTCTACAGCTGCATCGAATCAAAGCTGGAGAGTAAAAGTACAGTCAATGGCAACGACACACCTATGTTATTAATTTTGTTTAAAAATTTAAGACAGCATTCAAAATGCAAACTTTAAAAATCGTAAATCATAAAAATAGTCACAAAGGTTCTGGTAAAAAATATGTTAAATATTCCCAAGGGATTTCTCGAAAATTCAGGGCATTATTCATTATGAGCTGTTACCACCAGGCAGGACCGTCGATTCTGAACTCTACTGCGATCAACTAATGAGATTAAAGCGCTTTTCAGACTACGCTATAATATATAGAACACGTTCACACTTAGCTATAATATATATTATTGGCTTAATATACGCTATCTAAGTAAATGTATGGTGAGCGATATCGTTGTGCTATGACTATGAGCTATAAGCTATATGCTATATACAGGGTGTTAAAAGACCCATACCGAAGCCGTAATATTTGGGTAGTGTTCATCTAACTGTGTAATATGTGAAAATAATTGCTGGAAAACGACTTTTATTTTTCGTTTAAAAAAAATTTTTACACGCAAAAAAAACGCGTGCAACAACGTATGCGTGTCTAGAGGGCACGAGTAGGTAGCCGGGATCCAGATTCTTTGATTGGTTTTGATATTCATTGCGGTTTTGTAACTATAAACGATAATATTTAAAAATAAATAGTGACTTTGATCCTCAATAACTCCTTAACTATCAGGTTCCCAGATTTGTCCCCATATAAGAAAATGATTGTAACAATGGGTAGAAAGTGGTTTTCGTTTTCTTTATGGGTCTTTTAATACCCTGTATTATAGCGTAGTCTGAAAAGCGCTTTAAGTAAGAAGTTGAGAGAAAGCGGCCGGAATTATTCAACAGATAGGGGTGTAGTTTTTTATCATGATAACACTAAACCTCACACATCTTTAGCCACTCAGCAAACAGTAAGAGAGTTTGGCTGGGAGGTGTTAATGCATCCGCCGTATAGTCCTGACCTTGCACCTTCAGATTTCCATCTGTTTCGGTCTCTATAGAATTCTTTAGGCAGTGTCAGGTTAACATCACGAGAGGACTGCCAAAGCCACTTGTCGCGGTACATGATGGCAAAAAGTTATCGAACAAAATGGCACCTACATACTTCAGTTAAATGTAAATAAACTATATTAAAAACATTATGATTTTTGAATTTTTGCATTTTTCAATGCTATTTTTATACTATGATAAATTGTAAATAGAAAAATATTGGAAAAAATTAACTCGGCCACAAGTGAATTCTCAGATGGGAATCGATCCCATGACCTTTGGAAATCCGGTCCAATGCTCTTGGATTTCCAAAGGTCATGGGATCGATTCCCATCTGAGAATTCACTTGTGGCCGAGTTAATTTTTTCCAATATTTTTCTATTTACAATTTATCATAATATATTAAAAAATGTTTTGAATTTTCTTTAAAAATGCGAAGGAAATTTTTCCCAAAGCCCCAACCTATTATTATACAATAGAGTTACTTAAATGAAGCTAGTCAACCCGTGACCACCGCAACTGAAAATGTGCCGAAACGTCGGGAAACCAAAAAACCCCAAAAAACCCAAAAATATAGTACCACATATATGTTTCGGGGAGTGCACTTAAACTCTGCAAAAGTATTTTCACCCATGGAAATATCAGGATAAAAAGTATCCTATGTTCATAACCAGACTATCTACTATCTGTGTACAAAATTTCATCCAAATCCATTAATTAGTTTTGAGTTTATTCGTTCCAAACAAACAAACAAACAATCAAATCATTTCTCTTTATAATATTGGTATAGATGAGGCGCGAAGAAACTTAATATCTACGGACATCTTATGTTTTGGCGCGCACTGTTCATTGAAATAAAACAACTTTTACGAATATCAAACGCGCTATATTTCACGAACTAAGTTGTAATTGTACGTATTTTTTTATTACGTACGGGTTTTTTGATTTTCCCGACGTTTCGGCACATTTTCAGCTGCCATGGTCACGGGATGACTGACTACTTATAAGTCTAATAAGTCTACCCTCGAAAAGTTAATTATTTTTTTCGTTCGGATACGGTTACACATTCACTATGGCAACAATTATTATTGAATTTGAAAATCCAGTCCAAGAGCATTGGACCGGATTTCCAAAGGTCGCGGGTTCGATTCCCGTCTGAGAATTCACTTGTGGCCGAGTTAATTTTTCCAATATTTTTCTACTTAATATTTACCATAAATATAAAAATAGCATTGAAAAATGCAAAAATTACAAAATCATAAATTATTATTGATTTGATATTTTGATCTAATTATTAAAACAAAATGATATCCGCGTTTGATATTCGTAAAAGTTAATTTATTTCAAACTTAAATCTGCTTAGAGTTATTAATTTTGAAATAGATGCTACGCACATGTCACCACCAAACACAGACCATCGCTGCACCACATTTGTCAACAAATAGCCTTTTTATCGAAATGAGTTCAATCTTATCTGCGATCTGGCCACATCTGGTGGTGTTCAATCGACCATAAGTCCCATCACGGCTCAGGAGGATTTGTAAAAAAAGGATTAAGTTTTTGGGGTTCTGTACTTACTCGTATTTATTTTAAAATTATAATACCTATTGCAGATTTATAAATAGTTTCTAATTAATGGGAAAATTGAATAGTGGAAAAGATCCAATAAAAAACTTCTAATTCTAAGAGTTTTTTTCATCTCGTACAAGTACGAGATACGAGAGATAAGTTTATCTTACGCTAGATGAATAAATCAATTTTATCATAAATAAAAAAAAATGCGTTAAAAAAAACCGACTTCAAAAACTAAAAAGCAAAAAATAAGCCTTTTGGAGTAGTTTACTTTTTAATGTCTGTAATAGGCTGTTTTGTAAACTACAGCAGGGTTTTTCTAGATTAGATAAGGTTTCATGTACATTATAAACAAAATTATCGTAAATACTACATCGTCCAAGTCAACAATGAAATGAAATATATAAAAATGCTCATAACATAAAAAGTACTGGGTCAAACGAAACCAAATTTTTATGGGACCAATTGGCAACTATTCTGCATCGAACAAAAAAAGAAATCTCGGCGTAATCGGTGTACATACATAAAAAAAATTAAAAAAAATAATTATACCAACCGAATTGAGAACCTCCTCTTTTTTTGAAGTCGGTTAAAAATAGACCAAATTGTAAGTATATTATATTATCTTTATGTATTATTTTTATACTATTTAAGCCTACAATTGATATATATGAAACAAGGATTATTTTTCACAGACTTCAATTTAAATATGTATCTGGATGAGTTCTTAGGGGTTACTCATCCGCCATCCAGAACCGTCCCACCCCAACGGCTATCGGTTCTTTTCGCTACGTACAACATGGGTATTTGATACGGGAATATGATATTCGTCATCCATGTTCATCCTAAGACCAACTTGTCATGTCCACCTTGGGAAGAACTACGGAGATCTTCGAGCATTGTGTTCAGGTCCTCCCAAGGTCTCAGCCATAAGAACTATATCATCGGCAAAACAAAGGTGTGTTAGATACCGGCCATTAATGTTGATGACGAGTCTTTTCCAGTCCAAGAGTTTAAAAATGTCCTCCTACGCAGCTGTGAACAGTTTTGGAGAAATTAATTACGTCTCCCTGTCTCACACCTCGCTACAATTGTATGGATTTGTGCTCTGGTTCTGTATTCGTACCGTCATGTTCGAATAAGTACCTTAACACTTCGATATACCTACATGAGATTTACTGAAAGAGAATTGAAACCAGAAGAAGGATATGGATGAAAAAGGGAAACAACAAGTTAAAATGATGGTAATGCCAGTGAAACTGTGGTCAACCAAATCATCACTGATTGCTATTTCTGATACGAAGGTGAAGGGTAAAGAGGTGCAGATGAAAAGGAAACTGCTTATTTAAATTATATTGCAATAGTTTTTCAATAAAAAACTGATTTGTCAGAGTTTTATTGGAAGTTTTATTATTGGCTTCTAGATATTTAATCAGTAGAAGCCTTCATGTTATTGGGAGCTTACTGATGGCTTTTCTTACTTTAAGTAAATTTTTCATGAACACTGGAAGATTTTTGTTTTCAAATGTCTCATAATAAAAACAAAATTTCTCAATAATTGCATTTTGTTAAACCGTATACTGTCATAACTTAAAATGCTAGATTTAATTTATTTCATTATTTCAAGATACTGAGTATACAATTTATAGGGCTAGGAAAGCTTTTAATTATCCTACACGGCTTCTTAACAATTCGGATTGGTTTTAAGTTATTGGCCGAATAGTGAAAAAAATTTACAAGTCCAACTTCTTTTGTCTTTTTCTCAACAATGTGGTTTTCTGAGTTAATACACTATTTGAGCAGAGGTGCGATATGTATTAAAAAAAAATATAAATAAGTATGTTTTCATGTCTCATATTCTGAAAGTAACTCATAACTTGCCTAAAATGCGGGTTGAAAGTGATATGTGGCGGCCCTAGGGCTGTAATAAATTTGAAAAAAGAAAAGGGGGTGTCATGTCAAATCGATATCTGTAATCTCTTTGGACTTTTATTTACCAAAGGTATGTAGGCAAAGGCACAGAAGCCTATACAGCTTATTTTGCTACATTATAAAATAATTAAAATCGTAGAAACCTTAAGAAAAGAGAAATTATTAATAAAAGTAAATATTTAGGTGTTTTTATTTTTGTAACATTTTTCTTATTAAATATTTTTTTTGAATATTCTGTTTGTTTTTACTTTCCTCATATTCAAAATGAAAAGTAGAGTGTTTACTTCGGGTGTATGTACCCATAACAGTCTCGTACTATCGGCGCCCTCACTTCGTTCGGGCGCCAAAACCCTCGACTGTTATGGGTGTCATACAGCCCTTGGTAAACAATCTACTATTACATATCCATAACACAAGATCTTATAAAACTTACCTTGGGCTAGATAATTGGTGGGGTTGTATGAATTTATTATAATATATTATAGGTATTACATTAGTCAAATAAACTTCCAGTTTTGTAAAGCCGTTTTCCATTTTTAAATTTATCTGCACACTGTGTCATTAAAATTATACCACGGTATCCCTAATATAAACTGTTCGACCATAGAGCTATTTTGTTTTATATTTTGGTATCGTATTTAACGGCGGTCGTCGTCGTAGGTGGCCAGACCGTTACTTTGTTGGCAGTGTGCATTACGGATATTGACAAGTGGATAAAGAAAAAAACCTGACGTGATCTAGTCTATGGGTTAACAATGGCGGGACGGGAGTTTTTGTTTTAGATTGAAAAAATTGGCGTTACTATTAAGTCTTGTATTCGTGTTTTTTTATTGATAAACTATAATCGAAAAACACATCGATTCGACTCGTTGATCTCAGGCGGGGTTTGATTTGTAGTAGGACTTGTTTTAAGTCAGCCTGGCTAGCAACCACCATCTTATCTAACCCCCGAAATTAATAACCTATAGGATAGGGATTGGGCTATCTGAGGCCTAGGATATCTTTGTACATATGACCAAAATAACGACAGTTACTAGGCAACTATATCACAGACGTATATCGAGATAGACCAAAAAAGTGTTTCAAACTGTATGAGAACTTAGCGTGTCGAATTTTTCGTACCTACGATGACTTCACGAGCGAGATTTCATCATGATCATCATCATTCAGCCTATTGCAGTCCACTGCTAGACGTAAGCCTTCCTCAAAATGCGCCACAAGACTCGTACTCCCGTCTTTCTCATCAGCCACTACCCGAACCTTTAACAGGTCGTCGGTCCATCTAGCAGGGGGGCGTCCTACACTACGTTTACCGAGCGAGACGTGCTTCACCACTCGAGAACCCGTCTGCTCCACCGCTCGTCGGTTCTACGACTGATGTAACATCAGCCAGATTTAGTGATGTGGAAATGTTATTGACGAGCTCTTGCAAGAAAGCACTGCACAATTAACCATTTTCGTTTTTGATTGACGAGTTTCATGGCAATAGTCTCGAGCGGACTGACTTAGGTCGGAATTTTTTGGCCGTGAATCAAACGTTTAACACGCAAGGTAGGCACACTTTTACCATCTATCTCGATATAGGTCTGTGGATAGCCCCTTTCCATATCTACAGATAGGTTTTTAATTTCGGCAGTAAGTATGTCGCCTTAGCTACAATGTTGTCGTCATTTATGTGCTCCGGCAGTTAAGAGATATGACAGCCAGTTCCTCAACGGTTGAGGATAAGGAAAAGCGCGATTACACCTTTAACTTTTTTATAACTTTTTAATTTTGATTTTACAATGCTATGTTGAACAAGAAAATATACTTGTCTCATGCCCCGTCCCGTTAGAGCGACATGAGACAAGTTGCTTTCTTCTAGTATATTTTCTTGTTTAACATTTATCAGACTTAACATCAGAGTGCTTAGTAGTTTCTCACCTCACTCGCTTACGCCGAAGTTTGCGAATAGAGTTTAATTCTCAACCTTATTCTCATTGCATTAAGGCTATCTAACAATATTTTACTCTCACGCGATGGTAACGTTTGAACATTTGTAAACTCACACTACGCCCTCTGTTGTAAAGCCTAACTTTTTCACGTAAAAAAAAAAGCTCTACATTTTGTCTTTGATCGTAGATCATATCACATCACTTATTAGAGTGCGTTTCATCGTATATTCCCTTTTTTGTTAGGTGGTACCCCTGTATGTCAAGAAGGCGCGAATGTGTTAGAAACATCAAATCAAAACCATTTCCAAAATCCAAACCACCAATTTAAAAAACATGATTTTACCGCTTTCTAATGTTTTGAGCATGATTTTAGCACAGAATCCAAAACTTAAAATATCTGCATCAAATTATAAACTTAAATTAACCTAATCTTTTGACAGAAAAAGGGAATATAGGATGAAACGTACTCTAATAGTGCGGCTTTTGTGAACTTGTCAGTTGACATATGATTTGTCAGTTTTGATAACCGCCGATGTTTTTAACCGCCTCTGTGGTCTTGTGGTACAACCACCGGTATCAGACCCAGGTGTCCCGGGTTCGATTCCCAGCGGGGGTACATATTGTATTTGGTTTGGTTGGTGGTAGGACTTGTTGTAAGCCCGCCTGGCTAGCTACCACCATCTTATCTAAGCCTAACGCCATAACAACAATGTTTTCAGCATTGTTGTGTTCCGGCAGTTCGAGATAACATAGCCAGTTCCTCAGTGGTTGAGGATTCCGGGAGAGGCTCGCTTCCATCTTCAGCCTTATCAATACTTAACATCATGTATGATGAAGGCTAAGAGTCTACCCGTCATTCTTAAAAAAAAAAGATATGAAAAATATGTCAAATACTCAGGTCAAGTAAGCTACTCAGAACTTACTTTTAGGTTGAGAAACAGGCCCTAAGTAACGCCAACTTTGTCAAGTATTACTCCTGTCCTGTCTTCCATACAACGATGAAACGTATAGACTTGAGTACCTTATCGCGTGGCATTAAAGTCTAATTTGCAATATCTCCATATATATGGATAAAATAAAGGGGAGGTAGCACGTTTGCCTATCCATTTGACTGGCTTCGGTAACCTGATATCTTCAGTAGATAGATAGATAGATGTCAGTACGTCATGTTTTGAAGAACAGAGAAAAAACTACTTTATATGGTTCAAGTAAGCTTGAAAATCGAATAAAAAACCTCAAAGTGGAATGGGTATACTCTTTTGAATTAATTTGGAGTTATATTACTTTTATACGTTATCTATCGAAACATAGAAAATGTCTTGTAAACTAGATTGTAAAAATATTGCCCCTTTATGAAGGACTAGTGACCGCAAGCGGTTTCACCTTATGATTTTCATTCCCGTAGAAATATCGGGGTAAATTGCATCCTATGTTATAATCCTAGCTCTAAGCTACCTGGGTGAGTACCAAATATACAAACAGGATGAAGCCGATTTTGCGAGATAAAATAACAATAAACATCTTAACCTTCCTATTTATAATATTAGTAGGATAAAACGTAGTCAAACCTTACTTAAATAAACAATAAAATAGTTACAAAGTTTTGAAAACAATGAATGCTAGGCAATGTAGACAGGATATAGAAACCACAACAATACCTAGATGCTGGATTTGTTGTCTGTCTTTCAGTTTATTTAACAACTAGCGGCAGCTCACGGTTTCACCCGCGTGGTTCCCGTTCCCGTGGGAATATCGGGATAGAAAGAATCCTATGTTCATAACCAGGCTATCTACTACCTGTGTAACAAATTTCATCCAAATCCGTTCAGTAGTTTCGAAGCCTATTCAATGCAAACAAACTAACAAATAACGTTCGGTTTCAATAACCTACCCTCAATAGAGATAAGCTTACTCGAGCTTTGTTGCCTAGATATTTTTGTTAATCAGGCCAAAATAACAGCGGTTGCTAAGTAACATAACCAAGATAGGCATATATCTTACTAGGGTTAGATTATTGAAACGGGCTGTAAATCGTTCCTCTTAATAATATTTGTATAGATTTGTTACTAATGTAATGTTAAGTACCATTCTTCTTCTTTCAATGGTGTTGGTGGCGGTGCCCTTTTCGATTTCGCCATAAGATTTTGGCTCAGTTGATGGTTTCTACAGGCTCAGTGCTTGTGTACAAGTAAAGAGGTGGTGGAAAAGCTTAAATTTTCTATTTTCTCTCTTCTGATTTTTTTTTCTTTGGGAAGCTTACAGCATCAGCCCATCCTTAGTTTCTTCGCGCACTCATTTTTGAAATAAAACAACTTTTGCGGGGTATTTAGTGCGTTGTATTTATCCGGAATATATATTTGGTACTATAATTTTTCGGTTTATTTGAGGTTTTTTAGTTTTCCGACGTTTCGGCCATCTTCATGTTTGTTATTTATCTACAAAAAAGAGCTAACCGTATCTTCAGGTCTCTTACAAATTAGCTAAATAGGCAAGCACTTAAAAGCTAATAACAAGCTTCCACAGATAAATATAGATAAGTACTTAGTAGTAGAAGTACTTATTTCAGAAGAAAAGAAAAAAAGAAGTAGTGATTTTAATTTTTCTTAAAAGGACAGTCGTAGACAGAAATTAATGCCATACTGTCAGTTCTTGAGAGGCCGGCCACCCGTCAGCTACCCATACTAACGTAATACCAAAATTATTTGCAATTAAAGCATTATTTGCTGTACTTATGATATTATTCAGTTTAGACAGTATTTATCTAAGGCGCCATTAAAAAAAAACCAAAATACTCACCAAATTAAAAATAAATTCCAATTGCAGTTTCATATGAAAATATGTAATTGGCATTATTTTTTATTCGGTAGATATTTTTGGTTATTTTTCTAATAGGCACCTAGATAAATCAACCGCCTCTGTGGTCTAGTGGTACAACCACCGGTATCAGACCCAGGGGTCCCGGGTTCGATTCCCAGCGGGGGTACATATTGTATTCGGTTTGGTTGGTGGTAGGACTCGTTGTAAGTCCGCCTGGCTAGCTACCACCATCTTAGCTAAGTCTGACGCCATAACAACAATGTTTTCAGCATTGTTGTGTTCCGGCAGTAAGAGATAAGATAGCCAGTTCCGCAGTGATTGGGGATTCCGGGAGAGGCTCGCATCCATCTTCAGCCTTATCAATACTTAACATCAGGTATGACGAAGCTAAGTGTCTCTCCGTACCTCATAAAAAAAACTGTCTTTATCCGAATAACATCAAGAGAACTGCCTATCATGATAAAATTTAAAATTATTTTACATTTGTTTGGAAAACTGCCGTGCCTCTGAAGTCTGAATATTACAATTCATAATTACTACACTTTTTAAATTTGGAAGGAAAGTCCGAAACGCACTCGGTTTTCAGCGCGTGAACCATTGAAAGGAGGCCAGTGCCGTTTCGCGTGCGGGACAGAGACAGTGTTATAGGTACGAAAGGGACGTCGGCATGTAACCTGACACCGCCACATCTGGCCCTAAAAGCAGACAGGGACGGACTTGGATGTTATTATTATTGAGCATTATTTAATTTTGTTACAACTGTGGAGTGCGTTTCGGACTGATACATTAAATTGATGAGATTTGATTTTTGTCATTTGGGGTAGGTAGCATGACATTTAAGACTATACTTCAGCCATCTTAAGGAAAGAATGTTAGTAAACAAACTGCTCATACTTAACCTCAAATTTACTTTTTTATTACATGTTTTAGAAATATGTGCACTTAATGAATAGCTTACTTATATTGTTTAAGTTTGATATTTGGCATTAGATGTCTGAAATATAATGTATTTGTGGAATAATTACGAAAAGAGTTCAAATATTTGTTTACAAACATTCTTTTCTCAAGTTAGATTTCCGTATTTTATGAACTCCTACAAATCGTACTTTACTGATAATTTTTAAAACAAAAATACTAGAATTATCGACTCGGCTCACAGGCTGAGGCAGGACTCGAAACCGTGACCTTTGAGTATCCGGCCCATAGGTAGCTTAAAGTTAGAGCAGCGGGCCGGATACCCAAAAAATATAAATAACTAGTAAGCTGTTAACGCGTTTTTATGATTTGGCATATACTATAAAATTTAAGATTATTCTCAAATGGGGTTACATATACTATTGGAAATTGGTTTAATTAGAGGACACCGATAATAATTAGCATCGTGTAGTTTCATTTCTTTTTAATCGCTATAGTTATTTACTAATATCGGCCTCTCGCGGTTTTACCCGCGTGGTTCCCGTTCCCGTGGGAATATCGGGATAAAAAGTATCCTTTGTTCATCATAACCAGCCCCCCTAATTGTCTAACTTTAAGAGCTATCACAAAATCACAATCCCTTTCAAAGGTATTTTCGCAAATATAACTTTGTCATTCATACAAACACTATGAAAAACAAACTTATTTATGCAGACGAAAAATTATAATGGCATTTTGGCAATAATAATAATAGAAACTTTATTGCACACGATACAAAAACAAACACATACATAGAAAATGACAAGAAAGAGGAACACACAATAGGCGGCCTTATAGCTACGTAGCAGTCTCTATCAGGCAACCTTGGGTGAGAGGCGAAACCCTTCATGTGGCAGTTTGACTCGCACTTGGCCGATTTTATTTTAATGCAGTTTTACTTGTTTTTGAAAATAAAGGAAGTTTCCTTTCACCATGATTTGCTATCATCAGTATTAAGGGTACTTTCCCTCCGAAGACCGTCTTTTTTCCACTCCGTATATAATAATCAGCCCACTGGGAATAGAACCCGAGACCCCTGGGTCTGATACCGGTAGTGTTACTACTATACCACAGAGACGGTTAAGATCAGAAGATTGTTAAGTTGCTTAGAAACAAAATAAACACTTATCATATTATTAATAAACATTTATATATTGGGCCGGATTCCCAAGGATGCGGGTTCGAGTCCCGTGGGGGCAGCATGAGGCGCGTAGCTTTTTTCTAGTATATTTTTCTTTTATAATATTTATCACATATTTTTTCCAAATAACTAAAACAGTATGTATAAAAAACGTAGTGATTACCTACTTGCTCAGTGGTTATGTAAAGCAATACCATTTTTTTTTCTATGACACTATCATTAAAATAGATGACAAAGGATTTTGACCGTACAGCCAACGAAGTGTGGGCGAATATAGGTTAAACCGTCATTAAACTGTTGTAAGCAAATGCGATACACGTGACATTGCAATTCAGAAGTGCATACTTTCATAACAATTGTTGTGGTAAATAATTCTTTGTTTGTATTTGATATTAATTGGAACGATGGCATATAGCACTATAGTGACGGTTTTAATTGTTTTGTGTAACTCGTGCAAGATATACAATATTTATCAAAAATACATTAGTCCTCGATGTTAAGTATTGATAAGGCTGAAGATGGAAGCGAGCCTCTCCCGGAATCTTCAATTACTGAGGAACTGGCTATCTTATCTTTAACTGCCGGAACACAAAAATGCTGAAAACATTGTTGTTATGGCGTCAGACTTAGATAAGATGGTGGTAGCTATAGCCAGGCGGACTTACAACAAGTCCTACCACCAACCAAACCGAATACAATATGTTAGTCATCGAACCCGGGACCCCTGGGTCTGATACCGGTGGTTGTACAACTAGACCACAGAGGCGGTTAATATAAATATAGGCCTAGGTTAATTTTACCTTCTTTGGAATCTATTTCATAGGCAACCTAATGTAATTAACCAATCTATTGGCAAATTCATAAGTCCTATTCCTTCCTAACTAAATATTATAAATGCTTTAGTGTGTTTGTTTGTCCTTCCTTCACGTTCTGAGTAAGCAACCAATCGACTCGACTTTTGGCATAAAGTCAGTTGTCGACCTCCGTGGTAGAGTCGTACGTACACTGGTTTCAAGGTGTCGCTTACTCTGAGGTCCCCGGTTCGAATCCCGGTAGGGGCAAATGTTTGTATGATGAATACGAGCATTTGTACCTGAGTCATGGACGTTTATATATATTTCTACACATAAGTACTTATATATGTATAGGTAATTATATGTATTTATATCCATTAATCCGTTACCCTAGTTTTCCAGCGTAGTAGGCACTGTAGATCTAACTAGTAACTTTGCACTTATCCTATCCTGCTACCGAATATTATAAGTTTGAAAGTTTGTGAGGATATTTGGATGGATGAATGTTTGTACCTCTTTCACGCATAAACTACTGAACTGATTAAGATGAAATTTTACAGCAATGTAGCTTATACATCATCTCACATAGGCTGCAAATTGTCCCGATATTCCCACGGTAACGGGAACCACGCGGCGGGTGAATGAAACCGTGAGCGGCCGCTAGTCATAATAGTAATAATAGTAATAGTAATATTTATTTGCATAAAACACGGTACAATTCAGTTCTTAAAATTCAAGTACGTACATGCGTGTTTTACCGACATATCGATAAGCAAACTTGTAATCTCGTCATGCTCTAAAATACTATGTAATGTTCTCCATACATTAAATTAAATCAAATTATATAAAAAAAACACTACCTACTACAGTTCAATATTTAAATATCAATAACCAAGTACATACAAGAAACAACACAAATCTCATCTCTCAGCATGTCAATACACACAACAGTATTATGTCCATTATTGATGTATCGGATGTCAGAATTACATGTCAAAATTTAAAATGTCAATATATATGATATCAAAATTTAAGATGTCAATAATATACATAAAGAAAAAATAAGCATAAGAAGCATAAGCATAAATCATTCGCAATTTTCTTAATGTGCCCATCACGGCAAAACTTTATGAATTCCTCAGTGTCATAAAAACAATTTTCAACGCGGATTTTAAAAACTATGCGTTTGAAAATTACAAATGGAAGATTTTGAATGCGATTCGGAAGTAAATTGTATAGTTTAATGCACATGCTATAATAAATTATTAAATTTGTATTTAGTAGAAATATTATATTGCTGAAGAGTTTGATTGTTTGATCACGCTAATCTCCGGAACTACTAGATTGAATTGAATAATAATGTTTGTGTTGGATAGTCCATTTATCTAGGAATGTTATATATAAGGTATTTAAGATCACGCTACGATTATTAGGAGCAGAGCATTAATGTAAAATGTTGCAAAAACAGGGAAAAAATATTACTTTTGGGAGCTTCCGTTGCGGACGGTGTGTAAACGGTTAAAGTTACGTAAAAATCATGTATGACGAAATGGTTCCCCATTCAAAGTTCTATAAAAAAGTCCGCGACAGCATATGTCTATGTTTTAAGGTTAACTCACTATAACCATTTTTAGGATAATACAATTTGTTCTAAACTAATGTATTTGAGAAGCTGTTTTCATAAACATGATATTAATCCTTATCTGAATAAATACGTTAATCATCACAAGTATTTAATTTTCAACAAAATTTAAATTGAAAATGTTAGTGGGTGAGTGTTGAATAGAAGTTTTAAATAAAATAAAATATCTTTAACACTAATAATTGTATATTTATTTAGATTTTGAATGAGGTAGGCACTGCCTAATTGCCTATATGGAATGCACGCCCCTGCTTTTCATGCCAATATTCCCACGGGAACGGGAATCACGCGGGTGAAACCGCGGGTGGAAGCTAGTTTCATAGATGAATTAAAAGATAAATTAATATTAATTGACTTGTGAAATCTCTCTAGCTTTTCTTCATGAGAAATGGTAGCTATTATATATGTCGTAGGAGGATTTGATAAATAGAATTTTCGCAAAAATCCTAGAGATATTGCAAAAACACGGATAATTAGACATTAGTGTTGACATTTCTGACGTTGACAATCTGACTGAAAAAAGATAGGGCTTTTGCAAAAATACGGGTTGCTTTAGTAACATTGGAAATTCTTAACTTTGATGATGATTAGTTCATGGAAAGTTTACTACACGTGAGAGAATAGATTGACATTTGAAACGTCAAGTCGTCAACCAATCGGACAAGATGTTGTTTTGGACGGTCCGACCAGCCAATCAGTGTTCTTACTTCATAAAAGCCAGGGATTCTTTCGTAATCTTACAGCTGGTTGCCTTGAACCAGTTTTTTCGCAAAAATCCTATTTTTTTCAGTAAGATTGAGAAATGACAACACCATTGTCTAATTATCCGTGTTTTCGCAATATCCCTAGGATTTTCGCAAAAAAACGATTTATCTAATTATCCTGCGACATATATATTCTCCACATTCAAACTATCGATATATCAAAGTTTATCAACATACTAGCTTCCGCAGGGGGTTTTAGCCTATGTCACTCTCCGTCCTTACAACTAACTCTATGCCAAAAATCAAGTCTATTAGTTGCTTAGTTAGGCCGTAAAGGAAGGATAAACAAACACACTTCCGCAATTTTAATATTATAGTTAGGATTGGATCAGTGCTTCACGAATACAACACATTGACAGACGATCAGAGTTACTTTCGTTTTGGATAAACAATAGTACCCGCATAAATATTAATATGATTATATTTAATATTCAATATAAATATGATAACCGCCCCTGTGGTCTAGTGGTAACAAAAAACCGGTATCAGACCCAGGGGTAAGAGATTAGATAGCCAGTTCCTCAGCGATTGAGGGTTCCGGGAGAGGCTCGCTTCCATCTTCGGCATCTCCCCGTTGTTCTTAAAACAGTTATGTATCTTTTTTTGGAAAAGCGTAAAATGCAAAACATTTGATTATATAGAACCTATCAAATGGCAAAATTAGACAGCTGGTAGTTTTTGCTAAGTCCTGATGCTGATCAAAGGATGTATTGAAATGCAATCACATTCTACAACTATGCACCGATGAATGCAATTTTAAAACGCAAATAGAACAATTATGTCTCAATAAGTATCAAGTTACAAAGGACCGAAGAGAACAGCTTTGTTTTTTTCGACACAATGTGCAGAAACGTCTAATTCTTCAAATCCTGTTTAAAATTGATGAAGTGGAAGGAGCCGGCTGAATGAGCGCGATGCATAAGCCAAAAAGCCGGAGAAAAAATATTGAAATATCTCTATGGATTACTTTTAAAAGTGTAGCGTGCCGTGTAGGTTTTATTTAAATTGGTAATTATTGCATTTGTTCTTTTTTGCACTTATTTAAATCTTGTAGCGTTGTTCCATTTTCAAATTACTGTATTGCCCCAGGGATTAAAATTTTGATTAAAACCTTCTCTAGTAGCTATAATGTCCAACTTTTCGAGCAAGAGACGTGAAAATTTATTTCTTTAACTTTAGTACTTTCCGTAAAAATGTTTCTCAAAAAATCTCTACTGGTGCACCGGGAAGTTTCCCGTACTAACGTTTTAAAAAATTCTACATTGCACTTCGTATTTTTAGTGCAATAACAGTATTGCAGTAGCTGCTACCTCTATATTTGCTGACAACTGTACAGTCAAATCCTGTTTAATATTAACGTTACACTTTGCACTAAGAAAACCGACGCTATTACGAGCGACATAAGAGCGCTGTAATGCCAAACTGTTAAGCCTATAACTTCCTGGAGACTGTACACTTCGTACAGTTCGAAAATTGTCAATCCTAATTTTACCGGTATACCCAAGGTTTTTGTTTTATTACATTACGCCGCGTCAAACAACAAACAATCGTTCTATTGCTGACTCGGAACCCGGCACCGGTCGGCGAATGCCAGCTGGGCCAGAGGTCGAAATACCCATTACGATGTGATCTTAATAGTGTCATCATCGTGGCTGCGGTGATTTAGAATCGGTACTCTTTTGTTTTTGTAGGACGTTCGCTTGAAAAAGTAATACTAGTCGAAATAACTTACCAATATGAAAACTTAAGGACCTAGGTGGCCTGCGATTGTAACCGTTAAACAACTTTCGTAATGGTCGGTCACAGGATGGGTAGCCAAAAATTTATTATCTCGAGCTCCTCCGTGCTTCGGAAGCACGCTAAGTCGTTGTTCCCGGCTTTATTTGCAGACGTTAAAACCCACAAATCCGCTTTGAGCCTACGTGGTGGGTCATGGCCCGTTTTCCTTATTCATCCATAAGGAAGGCCAGTGCCCCGACAGTGGGGACATTAAAAATGGCTAATGACGAATGAGAAATTAGAGATGATTTGGTGGTAAATACCCGGTTTTCTACTAATCCTTCTAATCCTACTAATCGAAACCCGGCACCGGTTGGCGAATGCCAGTTGGGCCAGAGGTCGAAATACCCATTACGATATGATTTTAATAGTGTCATCATCGTGGTCGATGATTTAGAATAGGTATCTTTCGCTTGTTGGTTTTAAACAAAAGAGTTTTCTTATTTTACTCCGGGTGGTCCAGTAGCCGCGTAAAATCCCTTGAACAGCTATCAGTGGGTGCCTTTCATCTTGGTCGGTAGCTCTTGACAGAGCTATCGTGGTCATGGTGTTCGGTTTGTATTCTTTAGTATGACGTGATTGCGAGAGAGAACGACCGTCGACAGTCTGTCTTTTATATGTTGGTACATCGCTGTGTCCACGATATTCGTAAATAAAGAATAAATAAATAAATAAAATCTTTATTTGCTTGTAGGCATGGCTAACAACTGTGTTCATTTAAATAACAGTAAGTAGCCAAACATGTTTAGCCAACATTATGGCGTACAAAATTATTCCTTATAATTAAATTCTTTATAAAAAAGAATTACAATGTCAATAATAGACAAAAAAGAAAATTTAACATTAATAGTAATGGGAGGTCATACGCAAATGGTTTTTGCATTGTGCTTTGTGGTAAACAACAATTTCTGACAGCTTATTCTGTTCTTATAGTAATTAAAAAATATGAAATATTTGGCAATATATTTTGCAATATGACTTTTAAAGATTTGAAACAATCAAATCGCTCAAAGAACGTGGAGCGTTATTGAAATTTGCAACATTCTAATTCTAATAAGACTATACGTCTGACCAAATCGAGCGCACGTGAATATCGCTTAAAGGTGGTCGACTGGGAACTTCTCAGTGCGACTGCGACTGAATACCTACCGAAATAACTTTCCAGTAAGAAAAGTTATTTCCTATTTCGTGAAAATATCCGGTTATTCTACTAGTCCTTCGAATCCAACTATTCGGAACACCGCACCGGTTGGCGAGTGCCAGTTGGGTCAGAGGTCGAAATAGGCATAACGATAGTGTCATCATCCATCGGCGGGTGATTTAGGAATCGGTACATAGTCTTTTGTTTTTGGTGGGCGTTCCATTTTCACTTTTAAACAGAAGTTTCATTTATTTTAACATCGCATTAGTCGAAATAAACTCCCAAAATGAAATTATGATAATATGAGCTATTTTGTGAGATGTTCAATTATTCTACTAACCCCAGAGTGTTTGGCTTTTGGATGTTAATATAGGATACTTTTTATGCAGATATTCTCACGGAAACAGAAATCACGGGAACTACGAGAGTAAAACCTTAAAAAAGTTTTAAAACTGCCTTAGCAAAATAACAAATTTTCATTCTTTAATCGTAATACCTTCATCTATTTACGCATTAGTGAGTAAAAAAAGACGCAAATACGCCATGTAATTATTATATAGGGTGGCAGAAAACAAAAATCCTCCTACATCACTTTTGTACATTTTATATTGCCACAATCACACACAGGCGGGCCGCATCGCAACGCGCACACTGGTTCATCGTGTATTTATGTGTTGCGATATGCGGTATGCGGCTATAAACGCGCGAGCCTCAAATAGTTTATTTACGTTTGTCTCTTTCAATATTAATCAACAAAAAGGTTGACAACCCAGTCAGTTTACGCCACTAGGCTTTAATGCAAAACCTCCTTGCCTAGCGAAAAAAAAGTAAAAAGGAAAGGCAAGATGGCGGCGTATCGAGTTACGTAGGGGCGGACTGTCAGAGTGGATACCGTCAGGTTCCCAGAAGGATGTGGTGGAATAATGGCCTAATGGGTCGATGAGGAATGGAAATCGTATTGACGTGGGTTTCATGATAAAAACAATGGTTTTTTTGTTATAGGTATAGAGATGTACTGATTCTTATATTTTCGCGCGCCCTTCTTATTCAAGAAGAAATCAAATAGAGATTTCGAATTTGGCGCAAAGATAGTAAACGATAAAAAACCGACTTCAATATAAGTCTTTTGGAGTCAGTGCCAGCCAAAGCATTCCACTTTGGAACTATTCTAATTTTATTTTTCTTGTGTTTGCTGGCACCGACTCCAAAAGGCTTAATTCTTGCTTTTAGTTTGTGAAGTCGGTTTTTTTAACGGCTTTTTTTACTTTTTAGTGTCTGTAATATGTTGTTTTAAGCACAGTAAAATTTATCTACATTAGATTAGGTTTACTGTACATTATATATCAATGATATTACATATCCAGGTCAGGTTAACAAATAAGCTCACATCTGATTCTGATTCATAAAATAAAAACCACCTCACCAAACTGAATCAAAATTGGAACCAAGTGGCAACTATTCCGCATCGAACAAAAAAAGAATCACGTAACACTTCCGATGGAAAACACGTTGTTGACAAGAGACTTTTGGACGATGAAACCGACACCACATAGGGACTGTTCGCGACTGCGTCGTCCGGTGCGCGGTTGCCATTTAAAAACTTCTAATTGAGAAGACCTCTAAACAGACTTCAAGTCTCTGAGACTAGCAGCTCGACTCCTCCACCGACGACGACAGCGACACGCCGCAAAGTAGGGTTCTGACTACCACTCATGACCTGCCCATCTGTGAAATATGTCTTGTTCTGCCTTTCCGGTAGTAAAGCAAGTTACCGGAAGCAAGGATTATCAAGTCCTCTCCCTATCTTCGGACTTCCGACAACCCTTTATTGTCCCAGTGTAACTTGCTAATAACTTCTTCCAGCGCAGTATGCTTCTTGTCAGTTCTTACCGTGCGCGTATTGTAAGTTGCCAGGTGCAGTAGTCTTCGTTTGCGGTAGCCGTTCGTTTCCCGGGGATTCTTGGCACCCCTTGCCCTGCCGTTACCATAGCCGCTATCGTAGCTAGGAATAGCAGGGCTGCCGGGGAATAGGGGTCGATTTTTATGGTGTGTGTGGGTTTGCCATAATCGCCACGCTTGGTAGTGCGGGGTAGCGATCGCAGTAGGTCCAAGTTTTTAAAAGACGTTGCTGCCCGTCTTTTGAAAGCCGGGTTTCCCTGGACTCCTTTTACGATACCCACGGGACGAGAAGGGGGTAGTGTTTTATATGTTCGCAGGTATTCTACTAGGTATATAGGTATTCGTCCCGTGGGTGTCTGCCGGCACTACACGGCAGACACCCACGGGACGAATACCTATACTTAGGTATATTTAGTTCCGTTTAATTTTCCGTTTAGTTTTAGGAACGAATACAATACCTGCACAGTTATGGCTAACACGTAAAACATTCGAGAAAGTATCGAAAAAGTATCGTCTAGAAATGTATGAGCCACAGATAAAAATTTAATGTTCTGTGGTATGAGCTATTGACCAGCATTCCTATCAAACATCGGAACAAAATTACCCTGTGTCTCGACGATCCTAATACTGTTTCGATACTTTTTCAAGTTTTTCGCGCTAGCCCCCGTAAACCTGTGGTAACCATGGCAGCCCAAACGTATTTCTGAAACCGTTATCTGTTTATATCTAACTTACTCCTTTTCTATCTTTCCAGTGGCCCCGGCGACAAGCAGCTCGACTCCTCGACAGACGACGACAGCGACGCGCCGCCGCACGCGCCGCCGGCCCACGCGCCGCCCCACCCCCCGCAGCCGCTGTACCCCCTCTACGAACATCCTTTGGCACATCTGCAGTACCACCACTCGTGACCTACGTACTTGTAAATAATGTAAGGTTCTGAGACTTAAGTCTATGAGCCCATTGAAACCGTGTTTCAAGTCTTTTAACAATGCTCGTGACCTACGTACTTGTAAATACCTAGTAATTTCCCAAAACTTAAGTCTTATAAACCATAAAGACTTAAATATAGTGTTCTTAGACTTAATGTCCCGGCTACAAGCTCCGTCTTGCCTGAGAGCTTGTCGATCCATCTTAACCGGGGTCGACCGACCCCGATTAAGATTTCAGAACTTCTAATTGCGAAGACCTCTAAACAGACCTCAGTCTCTGAGACTAGCAGCTCGACTCCTCCACCGACGACGACAGCGACGCGCCGCCTCACCCCCGCAGCCGCTGTACCCCCTCTACGAACATCCTTTGGCACATCTGCAGTACCACCATTCGTGACCTACGTACTTGTAAATAAAGTAGGGTTCTGACTACCACTCGTGACCATCTGTAAAATATGTCGTGTTCTGATCTGAGGTCTTTCTTTTTTCAGTCTTTGAGCCCTACTGAAAACGCGTTGAATTGTCTTTAATAAAATAAAACATTATCATGACCACCACTCGTGACCTACTTGTACATAATAATGTAGTGTTCTGCGACTTACCCCCGCAGCTACTGTAGCCCCTCTACGAGCACCCTTTGGCACGTTTGCAGTACCACCACTCTTGATTTACGAACTTGTAAATAAAGTCTTTGAGTCCAATTGAAATCCGGGTTCCGAAGGACCTAAGTTTGTGAGCACTTTTCTTCTCGTGACCTACTTCTTCTGACCTGAGGTCACTACTTGTAGCTTACAAGAACCTATCCATAGATTATTCATACTAGTGAATCTTGTGATTTTGATTTACCTTCTTGAAAAAACATTTAATATTATTAGCCTAAATCGTCCCACTGCTGGGCAAAGGCCCCTCCACCTTCCTTCCATTTGACGCGGTCTTGGGCTATTGTGCACCAGTCACTCAAATACGAATACGAGTCAAGATCGTCCGTCCATCGCTGTCTTGGTCTGCCACGTGGAAATGTATTTTTAAAGATTGTATGAATTCTGAGTTTTCAGAGTAAACGAAAGCTTGATACAGTATAGGTACGCATATTTTGGAAAAGAATATCAAAATTCACAATTACTCAAAAACATATTTATTTTTGAAATAAAAAAAAACGAACTTTCAGAAAATATGATGATTTCGAACGTCAAAATAATTTTTAATACATCTCGGAAACATAAAATTATCAAGATGTAACTATTAACTTGTTTACCGGCCGCTTATTTTTATTTGCGTATAATAATTAGTGATGTAATAATTTCCGATAAACGATTTTAAATATTAAATTTGTATTGTTTTATTAAAATATTATCATGTTTGTGATATTAACGATCTTGTTCAACTAGAATTAACTAGATCATTAGTATGCTAACTGCCATATTATTCAATAATCGACAGATTTTAATGTAACACCGTGTTATTTGGTTATCAAGTTATCAATCGTTAAAATAAATACATAAACTTTATAGTTTTCAATAAAATAGGTTGAGTAGATATATATATTATTAATGTATTATTATATTATTAATGCTCTGTTTATGCAATATAATCGGTCAATATTATCTGCTAAACAATACCTCTAACAGTAACAATTTCGTTTTTAACTTATTTCAAAATGATGCCCTAAGATTATTTAACATTTGCATTACAAAGCAGTTTTACAAGTTTCATTTAAAAAAAAAAATACTCGTCTCCTTATATTTAGTCCCGTCTGAGCAAGTGGAGACTTTATGATTTTTTACCGACTTCAAAAAAGGGAGGAGGTTCTCAATAGGTCGGTTTTTTATGTATGTTACTCGATTACTCGAAGACGGCTGGACTGATTTGAGTATTTTTTATTGTTAGAAAGGTATACTTCCCATGTGGTCCCATTGTCATCATGTCAAGGTCTGATGATGGGATCCTGGAGAAATCTAGGGAATTCTTCAAATATTATAGGCACTCCTATAGCGATTTCGATTTTTTCTAAAGTAACTCATGCATATGCTTCCGGAAAGCACCATTTTGTGAAGAGGAACTGATGATGCAGACCACAAATGGCCATTGGAATTATTAAATACTTAGCATTTCACGAAAGCGGTACGATTACTTTAATGTGGTTTATAAGCAATTTATGCTCGACTCAATGCATGTGATGAAGTGGAGCTGATAATGAAGTACCGGGAGTACTCCTCAATAAGTAACGTCCCTGTACCGGGAAAAGCAACATTTTGTAAAAGGTGATGAGCAGTTAACATAAGGTTATTAGCGTCACGGGACCTCTTCTACCTTTTAAAAAATAAATAAATAAAAATAAAATTCATTTAAAATTGTGAAGCAAAAATTAAGCCTTTTGGAGTGCCAGCCAAGGGAAGAAAAATAAAAGAGTAGGACCGCAAAGTAGAATATCTTGGCTGGCACCGACTCCAAAAGGTTTTTTTTTTTTTGAAGTCGGTTTTCATTCATTAGTTTTGCATTTTCAATGCTAAGTATATTTATATGATTTTAATAGGAAAATATTAGAAAAAATCGTCTCGGCTCACAAGTGACGGGTAGCAGTCGAGTTCAAATAGAATTTTTCCTAGTAATATTTGTGACAATTTGTACAGCAAGTCAAAGACGATGTCAAAAAACTTAATATTATTGAACTCGACTGTACGTGTCTCGTTTGAAAAGAGTAGTTTTTTTTTCTTTATAACATAAAGTGGAGATTGTTGTTTTTATAATATATGATTATTATGACTATAAAATCCTCTTCGTTAGAAGTTCTCAAAATACGAGAACCTCGATGACCAAGAAAAGAAAGTAGATTAATACCACATTGCTAGGGATATAAGCCAGAGTTGGAAACGAAACGGAAAAAGTGAAAAATGGTATCAGAATGTGGATGTTGTGTTAAGAAAAGAACTTAATTTGCATCCTGATTCCTAATACGAAAGACATAACTATTTTATCACATACATCTTACAAGTTTCATGACTACAGAAAATATGTAAGTATTATGAACTACGGTACAATCGGGTAACTTCCCGATTGACTAGTAGACTTCTAGTAGAATCTTTTTGAGTAACATTTTGTCGGAAATAAAAGGTTAAAGAAATAATTAATTTTTCAAATGAAATACCTGTTAATGTTTTATTAATTTGCGATATAAACGTTTTCTGTGTTTTTTTATTTTTTTTTATGAACGACGGGCAGACATATTATAGCCTTATATCACGCATGAAAACCGCTACTATTGCGAGCGACATAGGGCGCTTTATTTGAAGCCTGACATGGCTATTGTGTGTACATTGCACCAGTCAGTGCGATATGTATATAGTTTATATTCTACAGTTGTGTAACTGTAAATAATTTTTAACTTTTAACTTATGTTAATATAAAGTCTGAAAAATATATTGTTTCCTAGAATATTATGTAATAAAATGTATGACACCGTAACAACCACAATAAAGCGTTTATGTCCTAATTGACTATCGCTTGCACGACGCGATTTCATCGTGCGATGAAGCAAACAATGTTTTTTGCGTTCATTGTGCGACCGTCCTATCCCAATAACTGTCAATTAGGATAGTCAGTACATGTGTACTGATGTCAGTAGGTCTAGCACGAAACACTTTCGGAAGTATCGAAAAAGTATCGTCGTCTAGTACTATAATTAAATTTTGTGGTATCGTCAACAAATGTATGTCGTTTAGAACAGCGTTTCTACCGGTAAACAGAACCAAATTTCCCTATACATTTTATACTAGCGGATTCTCGCGGTTTTACCCGCGTGGTGCCCGTTCCCGTGGGAATATCGGGATATAATATAGCCTATGTCACTCGGGAGAAATGTAGCTTTCTAATGGTCTAAGAATCTTCTAAATCAGTCCAGTAGTTCCTGAGATTAGCGCGTTCAAACAAACAAACTCTTCAGCTTTATAATATTATAGTATAGATGTGACGATCCGAATACTCTTTCGATACGGTTTCGAAAGGTTTTCTTGCTAGCCGCACAGAGGCCTAATTTTTCGTCAGACAGAATCGTATTTCAATTGTAATAAAAAACTACAAAGAATGCAATTGAAATACGATTTTGACTAAACGCTGGGCCCTTGCTTAAACAAAAGAAAAATATATCATGTAAAATAAGATGCTGAATTGTGAAATTATTAAAAGTAACTAGTTTTTAATGTAATAAAATCACACAAAAATTAGGCATTATTTATGAAATAACCAAAATGTAGCATATAATCTATTAGGGAATAATCTAGGTATTTATTCAATTAATTTTTAATTTATAATTAAGTATTGATAATGTATTACGATAAAACAGCGTGTCTCTTGAATTGTAAAAATAATTTAAATTATAAGGTACTCGCATGTTTTTAGACAGTTACTTATTGGTATTTTTTAAATGAAAAGTGTGTTGTTAATCTAAAATGTTGTTTTATTTTTTTCTTCATTTTATTAAAAAAAAATCCTATGAAAATTAGACAACATTACCGTTCGTAGTCCCGTTTTCTCCACCAAAGCTTTTTTATGAACAACGGTCGCGTCATTTCTACGATACCTGTAATCCTGAGGGAGAGCTTCTATGGGCAGTTATATTCCACGCAGACACCTGTTGAAAGAAAGACCCCAGAGCCAACCTTACCCGACATTTCACCGAAGATATCCCGGACGTCAGCCTGTACGAGATTAGTATGGCTCTTAAACAGCTCAAAAACAACAAGGCGGCGGGTGATGACGGAATCACTACAGAACTTCTGAGAGCGGTCGGTAAGCCGATACTCAAAAGTCCTCCAGAAGCTTTTGAATTCCGTCATCGTTGATGGCCAAACGTCGAGGGCTTGGAATATAATTGAGGTGATTCTTTTCTTCTAAAAGAAGATAAGACCCTTTTGAAGAACTTCAGACCCATCTGACTTCTAAGCCATGTCTATAAGTTGTTTTCGAGAGTCATTACGAATCGTCTCTCTCGCAGGTTCGCCGACTTCCAGCCTCCCGAATTAGCCGGGTTCCGAAAAGGCTTTACCACCATAGACCACATACACCATAGACGAATGAATGTAATTTGGTCTATACTATACTCCTCAGAAGACCGAGGAGTATAATCTGCCACTCTGCTTGGCGTTTGTGGACTATAAGAAAGCTTTTGATTCGATACAGATCCCTACGTTTATCTTGGACAGACAGTCCAGTTAGGTAAGTCTTACTTTGAGAAAGAGATCTCTCGTCGAATCCTACCAGGAGAACTAAAGTAACCGACATCGCTCGAAGGATTGCTCAGCTGAAGTGGCAGTGGGCGGGACACATAGCGAGAAGAACCGATGGCCGTTGGGGCAGATAGGTTCTGGAATGGCAACCGCGCACCGGACGACGCTCCGTGGGTAGGCCCCCGGCAACGTGGACCGACGATCTGGTGATGGTCGCGGGAAACCGCTGTATGCGGTCAGCGTGGGACCGATCGTCGTTGAGATCCTTGGAGGAGGTCTATACCTAGCAGTAGGTGTCATGTGGCTGAGACGACGACGACGACGAATACACCAACACACAAGTAGGACAGGACAAACTCAGGACAAAATAATATTTGTCCTGGATTGGAATCGAACCCACGACCCCTGGCGCAGTAGGTTAGTACCATTGCTCCATTAGGCCTGTGTAATGGATTACAGCTCGATATTTATAAAATATTGGTCACCCATTCCATGGCTTACCCATGCGAAATTTGATTAACTGTTGAAAACGTGAAACGAAGAAGTGAACTCTTAACGAATATAGCTAGAGTGTACACCATTAATGTATACCATCCTTTCAGTCTGGTTTTCGAAAGAAACGAGGTACCGTAACAGCGCTACTTGATGTAACTGATAATATACTGGCGGATCAGGATGCGGGGCGGGCCACTGTGCTGACACTTCTTGATTTTTCTCGTGCGTTTGATAGTCTGAGCGTTCCGTTATTATTATCTAAACTTTCATTCTATGGTGTTGATCCTCATGCATTACGACTCTTTGACAGTTACCTTAGTGAACGTTATCAGTCTGTCAGACTCCGTAGAGTAGATGGCTCACTTTTAATGTCGCAACCTAGGTTAGTTAACCGTGGCGTCCCGCAAGGCTCCATTCTTGGACCTCTATTATTTATTATTTGCAGTGCAGACCTTCCTTCTGTAATTAGGCATTGCCGGTTTCATTGCTACGCTGATGATGTTCAGCTTTACACATCAGCTGCCCCGGATAAAATATCTGATGCAATGTAAATGTAGATCTGGATGCTATAGCCGTATGGTCGACCAATAACGCTCTCGTTCTAAACCCAACAAAATCTAAATTTATGATTTTAGGTTCACAAAAACAGACTGAACGTATTCATAATTGTAATCCCAAACTTCAAATTCTAGGTTCTGATGTTGAGTGTGTGAAGCAAGCCAGGAACATGGGTAAACTATTTGATGATAGGTTGCGCTTCGAGAATCATGTTTTGAGTTTGGTCAAAAGTTGCTTTTATAGGTTGAAAATCCTCTATAGGATTCGGAATTATCTCTCTGAAAAATCGCGTATCGCCTTATGTGAGTCACTGATTTTATCTGTACTCAATTATGGCGATTTAGTGTATGCCCCCCGTTTATTGTCCGGATCCAAAAGGATGATACAGCGTGTTCAGAATGCTTGTGGCCGATTTTGTTTTAACATCCCTCCTCGTACACACGTGTCTCCCTTTTTAAATAAAGCCTCTATCCTTAATATGGAGTCACGCAGACGGTTGCTGAATAAGCTGAATTTTCGCAAATTTCACACACAGTATGGGTCAGGCGATGGCAGGTCAATTCGCCCTCTATTGAAATCTCACGTGCATAGGACTGTGGCTTTTACAGGTAGTTTCCGCTACCAGGCGACTAAGTGCTGGAACAATATACCGCCCCCAATGAGGCAATTAACATCAAAATATACATTCAAAAACAATATTAAAATAGCACTATTGGAACTACAAAATCTAAGTACGCAAAAATAGTCGTCTGGTTGCAGGTTCTGGTGATGATGGAATTTTAGTTTAATTTTAATGAGATTGAATTTTTTGCATATTATTAATTTAATAGAATTTATTAATTTTGAACTGATATTAATTTTATGATTTATTAGATTTTAGACTCACTTTCAATTAATTTATTCAAGGCATGATAATATATTTTATTTATATTATATTAATCGCTCAACATTTTTTGTATTAAAAATTATTTTATTATTTATGATTATTTGCTGCACCTTTTTTATTTTATTTGAAATGCAAAATTAAAATGTTAGAATATTTTTTAAATTAATAACAGGGCGTCCGATTTTGTTAATGCGTCTCTCGCGTTTTTCTACGGGTGAAAGCTGAAAACCAGTGTTTTGTTCCTTCGGGGCAAAAATATACGCTGAGCTTTTGCCTCTTTGCATCGCTATGACACACATGCACAGATATACTTATGAAATGAAACAATAGTTTGTTTTCATGGGTAGGTCTCTGTACGAACATAATAATATGTGCTCGCTTAATTTGTTAGTCCGTAAGTAGTTTGTATATTTTGTTTATTCTATCTATCTATCTATCATTAATTGAGTAAGTTAGAGTCTGTCTGTTTGTTTAGTTCTAATTGCCTAAGCGTTGATATATTTTGATAAATTTTGGCACTAAAATAGATTGTACTAGCTTTCGTCCGCGGTTTCATCGCGGGAACGAGAACCACGCGGGCGAATTCGCGGGAGGAAGAATGATTAAATGAAAGTGGCAACAACAGAACGGTTCTAACTACTTACTGGTATACATAGGTAGGTACTTATAATAAAAGAATTTCTATCTATAGTTTGTTTTAAGTAAAACTTCAAAGATTAGAAAAGACGTAAAAATATATTTATAAAAACTACAATTATCTACATTAATCTAAAATCTACTCAGAAAACGACTTCCATAAGCTTTTTGTTATAACTCTTGTCCTTAACGGAGACCTTCGCGTTGGAGTAGAAGCCGATCTCGATGACCTCCTTGGAGAGGACACTGTTGGATAAGCCTCCACTGCTCATCACGGCGCCGATGTCCAGGCTCCAGAAGTGGTGACCTCTGTACGGGCTGGCGTAGTTCACCGCAGCATCACCGGAAAGACTCGCTTCGTACTCCACTTCGATTTTGAGAGTCCCCCTTGTAGCATGGAGTTGAGCGACCACCGCCTGACCAGGCTGCAGTAAGATGTCCATAGCTGACGAAGACCCGACAGTTACGTTGAAGGTGGCTGGTTTGGAGCTGTTGTTCTCGAAGATTTGCTGCAAGACCATCGTGGGTTGGGAGGACATGCCTAAGATCTTCGCCTTCTTCGCGATGAGGGTTCTTGTGACTTGGTCCCAGCCGTAGCTGCTGTAAAGGTCTCCCCAGGGTGTCCGGCTTTTCAGGTACGCGTCGCTGGGCCTCTTGCCGAAGTATGCTTGGATGGCATCCTTCAGGTTTCCGTCGTTTAGTTTGAAGGTGTCTCTTTCGCTGTCGGAGATGATGTCGACATCGTTCCCGGAGAGGTAGACTTGCATGTTGGGGTTTTGAGGGTTGAATTTGCCGGAGATCTCGACGTTTATCCTGGCCACTGCCAGGGCCGGCAGCAGGAGTACTAGGAAGCGCGCAGCCATGTTTTTCTGGAAAAATAAAATAGAATTAGTAAACAAACATTATTGAAAACTAAAATAGTGATGTGACCACTACCTAATTTTTTTTTAAGGTATGTCGAGTTTTTTTTTAGTACCGATGCAACTAATTTACTTTCTACGATTTATGAAAACATTGTCCAGTAAATAAATAAAAAACAATCATCTAACAAGCGGGCTATATGGGATTTGTACAAGGATTGATTATTAGAGAAATATTAAATAAATGTTGAAAATTTGTAGTATAAATTGGTATTTTTTAAATGAAAAGTGTGTTGTTAATCTAAAATGTTGTTTTATTTTTTTCTTCATTTTATTAAAAAAAAATCCTATGAAAATTAGACAACATTACCGTTCGTAGTCCCGTTTTCTCCACCAAAGCTTTTTTATGAACAACGGTCGCGTCATTTCTACGATACCTGTAATCCTGAGGGAGAGCTTCTATGGGCAGTTATATTCCACGCAGACACCTGTTGAAAGAAAGACCCCAGAGCCAACCTTACCCGACATTTCACCGAAGATATCCCGGACGTCAGCCTGTACGAGATTAGTATGGCTCTTAAACAGCTCAAAAACAACAAGGCGGTGGGTGATGACGGAATCACTACAGAACTTCTGAGAGCGGTCGGTAAGCCGATACTCAAAAGTCCTCCAGAAGCTTTTGAATTCCGTCATCGTTGATGGCCAAACGTCGAGGGCTTGGAATATAATTGAGGTGATTCTTTCTTCTAAAAGAAGATAAGACCCTTTTGAAGAACTTCAGACCCATCTGACTTCTAAGCCACGTCTATAAGTTGTTTTCGAGAGTCATTACGTATCGTCTCTCTCGCAGGTTCGCCGACTTCCAGCCTCCCGAACAAGCCGGGTTCCGAAAAGGCTTTAGCACCATAGACCACATACACCATAGACGAATGAATGTAATTTGGTCTATACTATACTCCTCGGTCTTCTGTATAACCTGTTATACAGAAGACCGAGGAGTATAATCTGCCACTCTGCTTGGCGTTTGTGGACTATAAGAAAGCTTTTGATTCGATACAGATCCCTACGTTTATCTTGGACAGACAGTCCAGTTAGGTAAGTCTTACTTTGAGAAAGAGATCTCTCGTCGAATCCTACCAGGAGAACTAAAGTAACCGACATCGCTCGAAGGATTGCTCAGCTGAAGTGGCAGTGGGCGGGACACATAGCGAGAAGAACCGATGGCCGTTGGGGCAGATAGGTTCTGGAATGGCAACCGCGCACCGGACGACGCTCCGTGGGTAGGCCCCCGGCAACGTGGACCGACGATCTGGTGATGGTCGCGGGAAACCGCTGGATGCGGTCAGCGTGGGACCGATCGTCGTTGAGATCCTTGGAGGAGGTCTATACCTAGCAGTAGGTGTCATGTGGCTGAGACGACGACGGCGACGAATACACCAACACACAAGTAGGACAGGACAAACTCAGGACAAAATAATATTTGTCCTGGATGGGAATCGAACCCACGACCCCTGGCGCAGTAGGTTAGTACCATTGCTCCATTAGGCCTGTGTAATGGATTACAGCTCGATATTTATAAAATATTGGTCACCCATTCCATGGCTTACCCATGCGAAATTTGATTAACTGTTGAAAACGTGAAACGAAGAAGTGAACTCTTAACGAATATAGCTAGAGTGTACACCATTAATGTATACCATCCTTTCAGTCTGGTTTTCGAAAGAAACGAGGTACCGTAACAGCGCTACTTGATGTAACTGATAATATACTGGCGGATCAGGATGCGGGGCGGGCCACTGTGCTGTCACTTCTTGATTTTTCTCGTGCGTTTGATAGTCTGAGCGTTCCGTTATTATTATCTAAACTTTCATTAAAATTTCATTAAGACTCTTTGACAGTTACCTTAGTGAACGTTATCAGTCTGTCAGACTCCGGAGAGCAGATGGCTCACTTTTAGGGCCGGTATTTCAATATCGACTTATCTTAAATTGATCCAGGATTGAAGATATGTTCCACTTATGTGTATTTCAATAAACGATTAAAGTTAAGTGACGCTTAAAGTCCATCCTAACTAGTCAATATTTAAGCTAAGGAATTCAGAGACTTAAGTGCCGATCCGGGATTCGTTGCTATGGTAACATATTTTTGACTGGCAAAAAGATATTTTAGTTTTACATTTAGGTATTTATTATCAGTAAATAAAATGCAGTTGAAGCATAAAAAATATTATAGTGTAGAAATAATGGCAAATTACAAGAATATTATGCGAAATTTTTAAGATAATGCGTAATCTGTAAAAATTTCGAAATGAGAAGAAATTCTAAAGTGATAAATTTTTTGGCGCTCTTTTTCATTGTGGAGCCTCCACAACGATTCTCATTGGTCGCTGAGCGTACTGAGCGCTCACTGTCACCAAATGACAACAAAATTCATAGACAATTATCATATTTTGTTTGTTATGTTGCAATATTGCGACGAATCCTAGATTTGCTAAGGCGAGGAATATCCGGATTGAAATATTGTCAATCTATTGTCTTTCACAAGTGATACTTAGCTCAAATGTTGGACTTAACTTAAGTCATAAGATAAGGTGACATTGACTAACCTAGGTTAGTTAACCGTGGCGTCCCGCAAGGCTCCATTCTTGGACCTCTATTATTTATTATTTGCAGTGCAGACCTTCCTTCTGTAATTAGGCATTGCCGGTTTCATTGCTACGCTGATGATGTTCAGCTTTACACATCAGCTGCCCCGGATAAAATATCTGATGCAATGTAAATGTAGATCTGGATGCTATAGCCGTATGGTCGACCAATAACGCTCTCGTTCTAAACCCAACAAAATCTAAATTTATGATTTTAGGTTCACAAAAACAGACTGAACGTATTCATAATTGTAATCCCAAACTTCAAATTCTAGGTTCTGATGTTGAGTGTGTGAAGCAAGCCAGGAACATGGGTAAACTATTTGATGATAGGTTGCGCTTCGAGAATCATGTTTTGAGTTTGGTCAAAAGTTGCTTTTATAGGTTGAAAATCCTCTATAGGATTCGGAATTATCTCTCTGAAAAATCGCGTATCGCCTTATGTGAGTCACTGATTTTATCTGTACTCAATTATGGCGATTTAGTGTATGGCCCCCGTTTATTGACCGGATCCAAAAGGATGATACAGCGTGTTCAGAATGCTTGTGGCCGATTTTGTTTTAACATCCCTCCTCGTACACACGTGTCTCCCTTTTTAAATAAAGCCTCTATCCTTCATATGGAGTCACGCAGACGGTTGCTGAATAAGCTGAATTTTCGCAAATTTCACACACAGTATGGGTCAGGCGATGGCAGGTCAATTCGCCCTCTATTGGAATCTCACGTGCATAGGACTGTGGCTTTTACAGGTAGTTTCCGCTACCAGGCGACTAAGTGCTGGAACAATATACCGCCCCCAATGAGGCAATTAACATCAAAATATACATTCAAAAACAATATTAAAATAGCACTATTGGAACTACAAAATCTAAGTACGCAAAAATAGTCGTCTGGTTGCAGGTTCTGGTGATGATGGAACTTTAGTTTAATTTTAATGAGATTGAATTTTTTGCATATTATTATTTTAATAGAATTTATTAATTTTGAACTGATATTAATTTTATGATTTATTAGATTTTAGACTCACTTTCAATTAATTTATTCAAGGCATGATAATATATTTTATTTATATTATATTAATCGCTCAACATTTTTTGTATTAAAAATTATTTTATTATTTATGATTATTTGCTGCACCTTTTTTATTTTATTTGAAATGCAAAATTAAAATGTTAGAATATTTTTTAAATTAATAACAGGGCGTCCGATTTTGTTAATGCGTCCCTCGCGTTTTTCTACGGGTGAAAGCTGAAAACCAGTGTTTTGTTCCTTCGGGGCAAAAATATACGCTGAGCTTTTGCCTCTTTGCATCGCTATGACACACATGCACAGATATACTTATGAAATGAAACAATAGTTTGTTTTCATGGGTAGGTCTCTGTACGAACATATGTGCTCGCTTAATTTGTTAGTCCGTAAGTAGTTTGTATATTTTGTTTATGTGCATGTATGTTTGTGATGCAAATAAATAATTTTATCTATCTATCATTAATTGAGTAAGTTAGAGTCTGTCTGTTTGTTTAGTTCTAATTGCCTAAGCGTTGATATATTTTGATAAATTTTGGCACTAAAATAGATTGTACTAGCTTTCGTCCGCGGTTTCATCGCGGGAACGAGAACCACGCGGGCGAATTCGCGGTCGGAAGAATGATTAAATGAAAGTGGCAACAACAAAACGGTTCTAACTACTTACTGGTATACATAGGTAGGTACTTATAATAAATGAATATCTATCTATAGTTTGTTTTTAAGTAAAACTTCAAAGATTAGAAAAGACGTAAAAATATATTTATAAAAACTACAATTATCTACATTAATCTAAAATCTACTCAGAAAACGACTTCCATAAGCTTTTTGTTATAACTCTTGTCCTTAACGGAGACCTTCGCGTTGGAGTAGAAGCCGATCTCGATGACCTCCTTGGAGAGGAAACTGTTGGATAAGCCTCCACTGCTCATCACGGCGCCGATGTCCAGGCTCCAGAAGTGGTGACCTCTGTACGGGCTGGCGTAGTTCACCGCAGCATCACCGGAAAGACTCGCTTCGTACTCCACTTCGATTTTGAGAGTCCCCCTTGTAGCATGGAGTTGAGCGACCACCGCCTGACCAGGCTGCAGTAAGATGTCCATAGCTGACGAAGACCCGACAGTTACGGTTTGCGATTTCTCAGTATTCTTTCCCCAGGAATTAGTGTAAGAAACAGACGTGGAACCACCACCGCTCATCACCTCGATGTCGAAGCCATAGCTGATGTCTTGGCCGACGGACAAGCTACCACCTTTAGACCAGGACGAGGAAACAGTGTTGGCAACTTCTTGGGAGATTCCCACGTTGAAGGTGGCTGGTTTGGAGCTGTTGTTCTCGAAGATTTGCTGCAAGACTATCGTGGGTTGGGAGGACATGCCTAAGATCTTCGCCTTCTTCGCGACGAGGGTTCTTGTGACTTGGTCCCAGCCGTAGCTGCTGTAAAGGTCTCCCCAGGGTGTCCGGCTTTTCAGGTACGCGTCGCTGGGCCTCTTGCCGAAGTATGCTTGGATGGCATCCTTCAGGTTTCCGTCGTTTAGTTTGAAGGTGTCTCTTTCGCTGTCGGAGATGATGTCGACATCGTTCCCGGAGAGGTAGACTTGCATGTTGGGGTTTTGAGGGTTGAATTTGCCGGAGATCTCGACGTTTATCCTGGCCACTGCCAGGGCCGGCAGCAGGAGTACTAGGAAGCGCGCAGCCATGTTTTTCTGGAAAAATAAAATAGAATTAGTAAACAAACATTATTGAAAACTAAAATAGTGATGTGACCACTACCTAATTTTTTTTTAAGGTATGTCGAGTTTTTTTTTAGTACCGATGCAACTAATTTACTTTCTACGATTTATGAAAACATTGTCCAATAAATAAATAAAAAACAATCATCTAACAAGCGAGCTATATGGGATTAGTACAAGGATTGATTATTAGAGAAATATTAAATAAATGTTGAAAAATCTGACTTCAATCGTAGTACTTCATCATTTACTACATTACGATAGTGGGAATCGGGAATAAATATTATGTAAGGTCTGTTGCTAACAACTCTCGTTTCCAATAAATGAAATTGTTACTTCTGCGATCTTGGATGTACGATTTGACAGTTTCAGTTGTTATCAGATTGCTATAAAGCAAAAGTAAAAAAACATTAATTGCAAAAGAAAATTGTTAGCAACAGCGTTCTTCGTAACGTAGTCAGGGGGCAGAAATATATACTTACGTTTTCTGAAGCAGACAGATTCGAAACCGCGTTTAGTACAACGATTAACGAATGGTTTGTGCGACGAAATGAAGCAGTTTTATATTATTGTTGAGTGTTACAGTCACTGTTTGGAATAGGGCAAATATTAAAATGTCTAACTTCGTCTACGTGTTTTAACTATTTGTATTATCTTCAAACTATTTATTAGAAATGAATTTCATTCTAGAAAAACAATTATGACGTTTTTTTTCAGTATTTTTGTATTCCTCTAACGGTCGGTACTTCGCATTGATAATGTCTAATTCTCACTGTATCTGAACAAAATATGAAAATTATTCTTTATTTTTATTTTATTAAAAAAAGTAGGTACCCATGCCAATTGAATGGTGTATCAACTACGCAATAAAAAAATAAAAAAAAAAACTCCTCACAAACAAAACACTGGTACAAATTTATGGAAGACCTTAGGTGACGGTGGACCTTATACTGCAGAGAGGATGTAAGGAGTTTGATAGTGGTGTTTGATATAGGATTAACTAGTATTTCAAAGGTCCCCACCCGACCCCACTAATAACATTCAAATACCAAGTCTTCTAAATTAAACATAGGTAATTGATGTGAGCTGGATGCCTGGAAAGTGTGTGTGTGCGTGTGTGTAAATTAAACAAAACAAGTATCGGTTGCTAAATTGTTTATGTAAAACTTTAATCCATACTAATTATACAACGTTATTTTATGTTTACCCAAAACCTCAAACCATTAATGGAACCTATGATTAGATTACGAACAACTTCGCCGATAATGCATTCTAAATTGCACTTGTAGCCTTTATTATTTATGCCTTGGTTGGTTTTTGCAGGCGGTTTTTTTATACAGTGCTTTTCATTTCAGATTTTTTAGTTATCCATACCCAATGGGTCAAACGGGACCCTATTACTAAGACTTCGTTGTCCGTCCGTCCGTCTGTCCATCTGTCACCAGGATGTATCTCATGAACCGTCATAGTTAGACAGTTGACATTTTCACAGAAGATGTAATTCTGTTGCCGCTATAGCGCCAAATACCAAAAACAGATTAAAAAAAAATTAAGGGGGCTTCCAATTTCCATACAAAAAACGTGTCTTTTTTTGGGGTTTTTATAGATAATGGTACGAATCCCTATGTGCGCGAGTCCGACTTGGCCCTTGGCCGGTTTTTAAAGTTAGAATAAGTCCGCAACCCTTTTCTTTGCACAAAAACCGGTCCCTAAATAATGCAGTCACCTATGTAACCGATTATTGATGCATTCTTCAACAACAACAACATCAGCCTGTGACGTCCACTGCTGGACATAAGCCTCTCCTAGCTCACGCCTATTGTGGCGTTCATAGGGCGTAAGGGAGTGGTGACACTTGTATTCTTAGGCTGTCACCACACGGCATAATGCATTCTACATTGCACTTGTATACTTTTATATTTCATGCCTTGGCCGACACCGACTCCAAATAGCTTATTATTGCTTTTGGAAGTCTTTTTTTTTAAAAGCTTTTCATTTCATTCTTTTTTAAGTTAGAATAAGTCCCGTACTTACTTACACAAAAGCGCCCCTAAGATTTTTCTGAAAACTACTGAACTGGTTTAAAAAAACTCAAATTATGGGACCGACTTAGGAACAAACCTCCTGTAGTACCTATATTAAAGTTTCAATCATTTCAATCAGTCCAGCCATCTTCGAGTTATCGGTGGACATACACAAAAAAAACATACAGACGCACACAGAACCTCCTCCTTTTTGAAGTTTATTTAAAAAGACGAATAACTCGATAAAGCTGATATACTAGTATTTTTTTCCGTTATTGATTGAACTAGAAAATTAGGTTTAAATGAAAACTTTTCTTTGGAAAACCAACATTTCTTTCAAACAGCTTAACAACCAAAACATGATACTTACATAAAATATTTAGAATAGGTAGGTATCGATCAATCTATTTGTAATTTAAATTATAATACTTAAGTAGTTAGGGTAGAGGGTGGCTACTCGTAGTCCCGGTTGTGGCCACTTTCATTTAATAATTATTTACATAGCGTTTTAGCGGTTCTGAAGTGACCGCAATCGAGCCTTCCACCCTCAATAAAGACTTGAATAACAGAATTTTATAAAACTGTCTGAAATATAACAACTGACTGCAACATTAAGTACCTTTTACGTATAGAATAGAAAAGCCAAAATGTTAATGTTAATTAAATGTAGCTGAAATAGTGAAAAAAATGCCCATTTGTAAAATGAGAGCGCACGAAATGCATCGTTAGGGTTTTCAAATGAACTTTGTGTTGTGTTTGCAACTGCATAATTTGTTTGTTTTAAAATAAACTCAAGTAATTTACTATGATTCAGCAACTTTCATAGGTCAATGCCTTCGTAAAATAATGAATTTTCAGGTAAAATCTAAAACTGAAAACAAAATATCCCAGATTTCATGACCTTTTATCATTATATAATAAATTAATAAATAAATAAATTATTGCTAAACTAGGGGACGCTCGCGGTTTTACCCGCGTGGTTCCCGTTCCCGTGGGAATATAAAAAAAAAACTTATTTCTTATTGATCGTCTACATCGTTAAAGGATCCTGTATGCAAAATTCTGTTTCGGCTGTGGCTACCTGTCAGTCAGTCACGGTCACGGCATTGTTATATTTATTTAAATCAATTAATCAATACTTATTCGACGACCTGTTTGGCGCAGGGGTATTAACCCCGCCTTCGATCCCTAAACAAGACAAATATTAATTGTGTGCATGAACATGTCATTTTAAATAGAAAATCAGTGGTTAGAGCATTGGACCGGATTTCCAAAGGTCGTAGGTTCGAGTCCCATCTGAGAATTCACTTGTGGCCGAGTTGACTTGTTCCAATATTTTACTATTTAAAATATATCGTAAGTATAAAAATAGCATTGAAAAATGCAAAAAATTATAAATCATAAATTATTGGCTGTTGCATCTTAATCGATCGTTAAACACCTGAAAAGTTGTTTCTTTCTAATGCAAGGATATTCCTAGCATTGATGTGACAACGCTGGCCTACAGCGTATTAAAAATAATTTCGACGGTGGTCCAAAAGTCTCGGTAGCTCAGTGGTTAGGGCATTGGACCGGATTTCCAAAGGTCGTGGGTTCGAGTCCCATCTGAGAATTCACTTGTGGCCCAGTTGACTTTTTCCAATATTTTTCTATTTAAAATTTTTCAATAGTATAAAAATAGCATTGAAAAATGCAAAAAGTACTTTTTCTTATATTACCTTTCCGCGACAAATGTTCTGATTTTGTTATGAATTTTTGATTTGGTGATTTTGGTGACATTCGGAAAATGTCCTTATGGATGAATAATCGTAAGCATAAACGGCGTGTCTTCCATCAAATCTGTTCAGCCGTTTTTGCAAGATTGTGATACTTCCAAACTTTTATGATATTAACTAAAAATCTTGACGTGATCTTCTCATGTAATTAAATAAAATGTTGATTAATAAATAAATAAATATTTCTTACGCTCACACCAATTACTTAGTAAGCACTGTAAGGCTTGTGTTATGGGATAGATATAAATACATATAATTATACATAAATAAGTATTTATTTGTGGAAATATATATAAACGTACACGGACTCGGGTACAAATGCTCGTATTCATCATACAAATACTTGCCCCTACCCGGATTCGAACCCGGGACCTCAGAGTAGGCGGCACCTTGAAACCGGTGTACGTACCACTTTACCACGGACGTCGTCAAATATAATGAGTAATGTTTTTTTGTATCACAATGCTGTTTTATGTACATTGTAGCACAGTAATAAACAACAGAAATAATTGACTGGTCTCCAAATTCCACAGACAGGACTCGAGCATCCAAATATTGTTGGTTCGAGTCCCATCTTATCAACCATTTATTTTTATCAACTTTCCCAGGTTGTCGTCATGGACTGACGGGAAAAGAGGTTATTGTGAAGTTTCTCATGTAATAAATTTTGGTATAGTTAGACACTTTTTGGATCTTGGAAACATAATAATTAGTAAAGAAAGTCTGAAGTAAATAATAGGATTTTGATAAGGGAATCTCATTTGATTAAATAGCGTTTATAATAATACCTACTCCTACTTATGAAATACTAGAGAATGCTCGTGACTTTGTCCGTGTAGAATCAGGTTATCGCGTGACAAGTTATCGCGCATTGGCACCATTTATCGTGCGGTCTGCGAACATATAAAACACGTGCGGTACATCGCACTATCCCCATTTTCATGATCCATGCAGATAGTGGGAATACTTACTATTTTAACAGATTATGATTATGATCACTATTGACGACCTGTTGGCACAGGGGTACTAACCCCGCCTTCTGCGCGAGAGGTCGCAGGTTCGATCCCCGGACAAGACAAATATTTGTGTGCATGAACATTTGTCTTTGTCTGGGTGTTTAATATCTATATTAAGTATGTATTTAAAAAAAAAGTATTTAGTATGTTTATCCGTTATCTAGTATCCATAACACAAGTTCTTCATGAAACTAACGAGGGCTAGATAATTGGTGTGATTGTATGCAAATATTTATTTTATTTATTAATTTACTATCTCTATCAGTGAATAACCAGTAGTTACTTATTACCGAAACGTTATGTATAAGGTATTATGCTATGACTCAAAATAGTTAATATTGTCTTATTAATTATAATTATTCGGAATAGAAATATAACTAAATCTCCCATATGAAGAAATTCTTTTGACAGGTAAATGCGTCGAATACGGCAGATCTTGTTACTTATGGTAAGAAAAAAATAGAAGATTTAGTTAATGTTCACTGGGAATCGAATCAATCAAATCAAATGTTCTTTATTGCGAATACAGGTTTACATAGGTTCATACTGTATCTCAATAAAATTGGCCAGCCGTATTCTGCCTTTTTGACATGCAACATTAGGTAAATGAAAAATGTAAATGAAATGTAATTGAATGGGAATGTTATCAACATGTTTGATAATTAGTTAATATTAAATGTTTTGCATGTTCTAATCTCTTACCAATTGGGTTAGTGGGAAAAACTTCCCACATTCACCATTTATTCATAATGTGGATGGTGGGATATGCTATCGTGAAAAGTCTTCTAAGTCCATCTCCAGGGTTCAAGTTATCTTCATACCCATTATAATCTGTACAGCGGTTTACTCGTGAAAAGGTATCAGACAGACAGCTTTGCTTTAGAATTTATATGGATAAAGAATCGTAATTAGAAGTATTTCTAAAAAAAAATTGGTAAAAATTATCCTGGACTGGATAATAATCCGGACCAGATATTATGGATCGGTCAGTTTACACAAACGGTCATATTTGCATTGGTACGAAATAAGAGCGTTTTCGTTGTATCTTATTTAATCCCTACCGCTGTAATGGCCTTTCGGATTAGGGCAGGGATTCCCAAACAGTGGGGCGCGCCCCACTTGGGTGGCATTGAATGATTTCATCTTTAGGTATGTTACATTTTATTAAAATAACTGTAATTTTTTATATAAAAAAACATCGTATTCTCGCGCTAGACTCCCCATTTCGCCCCATAGGGGCTTAGTATTTTTGCAAAACGTCGGGAGAGGTAAAGGTTTGAGAACCCAGGGATTAGGGAGAATGTACCAGAAGCACTACCCACCACTTGGGCTCCTAATAATAGCCGGTAAAGCCGGGATCAACAGCTTCTTCCGAAGCACGAAGTTCGTAACAAAATTGACTTCTTCTTCTTACACTTTCTTTCTAAAATTGCTACGATTTATATGTCGGCGATTGTACCGACACAATACTAGAGAGCGAAAACTAACATGACCACTAAAAATATGAGAATACCAGCGCCTGCGGTTTCACCCGTTTGGTTTCTATTCCCGTAGGAATATCGGGGTAAAAAGTAGCCTATGTTTTAAGGCTGGCTATCAAACTACTATCACTGTACCAAATTTCATCAAAACCCGTTCAGTAGTTTTGACGCCAAAGAGTAACAAACAAACAACAAACTGACACACTTTGGCATCTATAATATTAGTAGAATTGCTTCATAATTGAAATATCAATTTATAACCTCCTCAGGGATTCCGGGAGAGGCTCGCTGCCATCTTCAGCCGTATCAATACTTAACATCAGGTATGACTAAGTGTATTCCCGTTGTTCATAATAAAAATACAATAAACGTTGCGTTTTTTTTACTTTTTAATATTTACAAGGTCATGATAAGCTTCAAGAAAATGGATGATGATAGTCTGTCACTTATGATAAATTTTAAATAGAAAAAAATTGAAAAAAAATAAATAGAAAAATATTGGAAAAAACTCCGGATGCTCCTGGAAAACTCCTGGAAATCTGGTCCAATGCTCTAGAGAGACTTAAGTTAAGACTCGGTAGCTCAGTGGTTAGAGCATTGGACCGGATTTCCAAAGGTCGTGGGTTCGAATCCCATCTGAGAATTCACTTGTGGCTGAGTTGTTTTTTTCCAATAATCCAATTTTTCTATTTAAATTTTATCATAAGTATAAAAATCGCATTGAAAAATGCAAAAACTCAAATCATAAAATATTCTGTCCCCTTTGGGCAACTCGAGATATTCAATACTAGCGGCCGCCCCCGATTTCACCCGCGTGGTTTCCGTTCCCGTTAGAATATCGGAATAAAATGTATCCAGGCTATAAACTATCTGTGTGGCAAATTTCATTCAAATACATTCAGCTTTTTTTACGTGATCGAGTAACCAACATACAAAGTGGCCGGCCGCGGTTTTACCCGCGTGGTTCTCGTTCCCGTGGGAATATCGGGATAAAAAACATTCTATGTTTTGAACTAGGCTATCTACTATCTCTGTGCCAAATTTCATCCAAATCCGTTGAGTAGTTTTAGCGTAGAGAGTAACAAATAAACTGACATACTTTCGCATTTATAATATTCGTAGGATTCCAATAAAAACCAACCAAGTTCGAGACAACAAACAAACAGACACACGTTCATTACCTAAACTAATTTTTGTCCCGGTTTACCATTGGATCCCGTTAATTCTCAAAACATATACATAGATACACTCGGGTGCAAAGAAATCGTACAGTAGCGTTATTTTCATAGAAACATGCTCACTTTACAGTCTCTTTATTTAAAAGTATTATCAGTTATGTAAAAATGTATAAGTACGTCGATGTAGGAGTCGAATACTCGACTTACGAATAAAAGTCCCGAAAATTCAAGAAAACCTTCAGTTATGAGCAAAGTAAGAAAAACAAATACACTCAATCCGGTTTCCTACAACTTTATATGAAATCGAAAAAACATTTGGTTCACTGAAACTTTAGACAATCAAGAAGGTTTTTCAGTTGTTTTAAATTTTAATTACTTTGTTGAACATTCACAGAAATCTTCACATATAAATAAGTACTTGTTTTTTATTACGCTGTGAAATGAGCATGTTTATATGAAATAACGCCACTGTGCGATTTCTTTGCACCCGAGTGTATATATATATATTACTAGTTTCCGCCCGCGGTTTCACTCCGCGCTTGGTTCCCGTTCCCGCGGGAATATCGGGATAAAAAATAGCCCTTGTTACTCTATGTCCTATCAACTACCTCTATGCCAAAAATCAAGTCGATTGTTTGCTTAGTTAAGGCTTCAAGGAAGGACAAATAAACACACTTTCGCATTTATAATGTTACTAGAGGCCAGGCGCGGTTTCACCCGCGTGGTTCCCGTGGGAATTTTGGGATCATTTATAGCCTATGTTACTAGTTGGGGTCTAAGGATTCTCTATACCAAATTTCGTCAAAATCGGTCCAGTAGTTTTTGAGTTTATTCGTTACATACAAAAATACAAATCTTTCCTCTTTATACTATTAGTATAGATAAGTTAGGATGTCTGCATATTCGTATATTTTTTTCATAAATTTTAAAAACTAAAAATTGCAATAATTTGTTTACCTACAAAACAAATGCCTCGTGTGTTCTACATTGGTCAGCACTTTGATAGCTCTAGTTTACTGAGTCGAACATTTGCAAGTTTGCGATTAATAAACGAAAAAATGATATCAACTAAGTTTTATACAGGGGGGAGTATTTATTATTTTAAATGTTATAAAAGAAGAACAAAACCTTCTTTTATTAAATTGATTTCTTTATCTACACTAATATTATAAGGAGGAAAAATATGATTGTTTGTTTACATTGAATAGGCTCCGAAACTATTGAACGGATTTGGATGAAATTTGGTACACAGATAGTAGATAGTCTGGTTATCAACATAGGCTGCTTTTGATCCCGATATTCCCACGGGAAAGGGAATGATGAGGGCGAAACCGCGAGCGGCCGCTAGTAGTTTATATAAATAAAAATCTAGCAAATAAACTAAAAGGTAAGTATTGAAATGTTATACTTCATTAGATTTAAAAAAAATTGTAAAGCGCCACTTTCACCAACTGCCATTAAATACGTTTAGCTTTAAACATAATAAAATAATGCTCTGTCAGTTTTAACAAATGACAGAATGATGTCATGATGTCATTTTTGAAATCTGTTTACCCCTAGAAAAGTAGTTAAAGTTATCGTTAAAGTTAGATAGTGTAATCCACCTTTAGTAATTATGTGCTTTTGAATCAACAAAATTATCCTACCACGTTCAAGACTCGGGAATCTCCGAACTAAGTAGTCAGCTGACCAGTCGTAATGGTCTAGTAGAAGTAACGACGCCGTTTTAAAGTTTACATATTTTACAAAATAATTAATTAAGTAATAAACATTAGCGCAGATCAATCCCAAGCATTGCGGTCTTTCAAATAATCATGAGTTTTGTAACATGATTTTTGAATTTATGTAATCGCAGATCGATTAATATGCTGTAGAACTTTACTTACTTTGGAGTTTCACCCGAGTTCTTTTCGTAATAACACGAGTTCTGAATGGAGCCACAGAACTTCTGAGGCTCCATTTTTAACTCGATCTACGGTACAATTTCTATAAAATACAAAATATATTTACTTGACATTGGCAAAATTCGCGAAATTTATCGCGAGCACGCCATTAATTAAGAAAGAAGAAGTTTACTTACTTTTCATATTGCCACTATAGATGACACTGAACTGTATAGCGATGAACCAAAGTCAAGCCATGATTTGTTTTTGCCGAAATTTTGTATATTATATTTATTTTGTATTCCCCTAATATAATAATTATAATTAATAACATGCAGTCGGAGACATTAACATTATGAATTACTCTACTTATTATTCAATTCTATGATGCATGTTATTATGTTGAAAAAAATATTTTTATATTTGATCTCGTTTCCAACTTTGTAATAAAAAGTATGTAAATGACAAAACTAAAATAAACCTGACTGATGGCTTGTCTTTCGAAACAGACGGGTTTTAATTTTTTTTTTTTTTTTAGTTATTTATCGGTCAATCAAGATTAAAGGACTGAATTTGATATTATATTGAAGTAAGTATGCTAAAATGTTTTTTTTACTTTTACTTTATATAATAGCACCTCACAGCCGCTATGTTGCTTATTTAAACATCACTTAGGTACCTAAGAACACCTAAATCAAGACAAATCTAATGAAAAACCAACCAAGATCAATACGGATGGTGACGCACTGATTCCAAAGTTGTTTTTCAGAGTGTTCCCCGAAAGTCTCGCAAAATAAAACTGTGACTTTTCAGTTTTATGTTCAGTCATAAATCGAAAATGATTCATAGTAAATCCTTTTTTTAGTTTTGAGTGTTTGGAATGCATTTACGCATACCAAATATGCTGGGCTCGCCTAGAATACCGGACTCGCGAGTCCCGCACCCTTTCCCCCGTTTTGAGAGAGAAGGGAGGGACCACCTACTCCCGGACCCTCACTCAGCCTCGAAAGGCTGAATGGGGGGCCGGGAGGGGTTCGTCGTAGATCCTACTTATATTATAAACGCGAAAGTATGTCAGTTTGTTCATTTGTTACTCTTTCTCGCAAAAACTACGAAACGGATTTGAATGAAATTTAGCACAGAGGTAAAAAGTAGATAGTCTTGATTCAAACATAGGATACAGGAACTTATATTTTAACCGCCTCTGTGGTCTAGTGGTAACAACCACCGGTATCAGACCCAGGGGTCCCGGGTTCGAATCCCAGCGGGGGCACATATTGTATTCGGTTTGGTTGGTGGTAGGACTTGTTGTAAGTCCGCCTGGCTAGCTACCACCATCTTATCTAAGTCTGACGCCATAATAGCAATGTTTTCAGCATTGTTGTGTTCCGACAGAGATAAGAGAGCCAGATCCTCAGTAGTTGAGGATTCCGGGAGAGGCGCGCTTCCATCTTCAGCCTTATCAATACTTAACATCGGGTATGATGAAGGCTAAGAGCCTCCCCGTTGTTCATAAAAAAAACCCGATATTTCCACGGGAACGGGAACCATACGGTTAAAATCACTGGCGGCCGCTGGTAATAAAGTTAATTTAGCTTGTGTTAATGACGACCTTTATAATACCTAAGTACTAACTCGAATTCAGTAGATCAATCTTGCAATTTTTAATCAGCCTGTATACATCTAGCCATCAAAACAGTATAAAATAATGTTCATTTACTGTAAAAATATTATTCTCTAACTTCGCCATTAGAGGTAAGACGACATTACTCTTACAAATATAGTTTTTATTGCGCGTTTTAACAAGTAGGGTAGAAGTCCCAATTGTGGCCACAGACCCAGTTGTGACTACTTTGAACCTTGCTATATAAATAAAGGTTAAAAGTGGCTATAACTGGGCCTAAGAATGCCCACAACAACAACAACAACAACAGTCTCTTCTACCCTTTTAGTAGTTTCTTAGGACTGGTAACTTTCGGTAACAGTGTGGCCTCTGAGGGCCGTACCGCGCAAGTGGCGTCGGCAGCGAAATCGGCTGCATTTGACAGATGGATGTGACACATTGCTGCTTCTTTTTGACACAAATGAAAACTTACCAAGGACTAAGAGCAATATGTCACATTCAACTGTCAAATGAAGTCGATGTCAATGCCGAAGACAGTTGCGCGGTAAGGGCTCGGTTTAGATTGCTTACTAGCTTCGACCCGTGGTTTTAGCCGCGTCGTTCCCGTTCCCGTGGGAATATCGTTATAAAAAGTAGCCTATGTTGCTCTATGTCCTTTCAACTAACTCCATCAAGTCGACCGGTTGCTTCGTTAGGGCGCGAAGGAAGGACAAACAAACAAACATTCGAATTTATAATATTAGGAGTCCCATCTGAGAATTCACTTGTGGCCGAGTTGTTTTTTTCCAATAATCCAATTTTTCTATTTAAATTTTATCATAAGTATAAAAATCGCATTGAAAAATGCAAAAACTCAAAAATCATAAAATATTCTGTCCCCTTTGGGCAACTCGAGATATTCAATACTAGCGGCCGCCCGCGGTTTCACCCGCGTGGTTCCCGTTCCCGTGCGAATATCGAGATAAAAAGTAACCTATGTTTTAATACTATCTTAATCTATCTGTATGCAAAATTTCATCCAAATCAGTTCAGTAGTATTTGCGTGAAAGAGTTACAAACATCCAAACATCCTCACAAGCTTTCGCATTCATAATATAAGTTAGGATTAGGTTTAGGACTAGTTAGGATAGGATTGTTTATTGTCGGGCCCAATGGCGCAGTGGTGTGTTGTTGTCTTCTGAGCCAGGGGTCGTGGGTTCGAATCCCACACATGATCAAAATATGTGTTTGTTTCGTGTCTAAGTGCTGTATCTGTCTAGGTGATGATTTGATATTTGTTTATTTTATGAAACAGTTTTACGCATTAGTTCGTTTCTCGTTAGAAATTCCATGTAATTGATACTTATTACTTCACGTAGAAATCAGGGGTTTTCCCTTTCGTTTGTAATGTGATACTAAATGTATAGTACTATCCTACTCTAATAATTGCCACCGCGATAAAATCTCAATATATTTGTGTATGGAAGTTCAAATTTATACAATCAAAAATAATTGTTTTTATCTTCCCAACAGTAGCTCAATTAATCATGACAAGTTCGATTCCCGAAATTCGCGTAGGAAAATAAAATTACAATAAAGTAACTTTTTTTTTTTACAGAAATAATCAGTCGAAGCCATTCATCATGGGTCTGAAACTCTTCGCTCTGTTGCTGCTGGTGCCAGCCATCACTGCCAGGATAGAGGTCAGCATTGTGGCATCCGACGACCAGGCTGAAAGATCCGTCCATCTCGCTGGCAGCAACGTGGAAGTTATCAGCGATAACGAAAGGAACACCTTCCAGCTGTCCGACAACAACCTGAAAGAAGCCGTTCAAGCCTACTTCGGGCAAAGACCTAGCGACGCGTACGTTCGCAGCCCCACTCCTTGGGGAGATCTTTACAGATCCTACGGGTGGAACCAAGTCACGAGGATCCTTTCCCCACAACGCGCCAGGATCCTCTCCGTCTCATCTCAGCCGACAATCGTCCTGACCCAACACTTCGAGAACAACAGCACTCAATCGGCTTCCTTCACAGCTAAGATCCAACAGGCTGTCCAGAACACTGTTTCGTCCTCATGGGAGAAAGGCGGCGAGCTGACTGTCGGCCAAGAAATCGAGTACGGCTTCGACATCAAAGCCGTCTCCGTTGGTGGAAAGACCTCCTTCTCCTATACTTCTAAATGGGGTAAATCTGCCTCTCAATCGGAGTCGGTGACCATCGGATCGGAGTCAGGAGTCCAGATATCTTTGGAGCCTAACCAGAACGTTGTCGCCGAGTTGTATGCTACAAGAGGAATGATGAAGATTCTGGTGGACTACGAGGCGACGTTGTCTGGACATGTAGCGGTTAACTACGGGAAGACTTACAAAGGACATCATTTCTGGAGTCTTGACGTCAACGCAGTGATGGCTGCTAAGGGTCTGCCACGCTCCGTCAAGTCCTCGGAGGTGATCACCATGGGTTACTACTCTGACTCCAGGGTTGTGATCAGGGATGTCCATACCAGCAGCACGCTTTACTCTATCCCGTTGGAGTTGTTCTAAGTTATGTAGTTTTAATGTAAATAAACCTTTTTTACCTCCTTACGTTTGTTTTTTTTTTCTGAAACCTTATTTTGTAGTTAATTCAGGCATTCGACTTGTTTTGTTTTTAATGCTCTTTCAATATAACAAAGAATAAAATTCGTTCAAAGTAGTTAAAACTGTCATATAAGACACTTTATTGCATTTTAGTAAAAAAAACAAAAAGCAAAGTCACTTTAATTTTTATACAACAACTTTAAAGTCGATAAGAAAGTTAGTAGTATACTTATCGAAGAATGAAGCATATGTCGTAGGAGGGCAAAAATCCTAGAGATATTGTAAAAACACGGATAATTAGACAATGGTGTTGACATTTCTCAATCTTACTGAAATAATTTAGGGTTTTTGCAAAAATACGGGTTGCTTTAGTAACATTGGATATTCTTTACTGTCATTGGCTTAACTTTTGCTTGCTTGCCAACTCTTTTTCTGATTGGCTCAGAGAAAGTTTACTTCACGTGAGAGAATCTTCTTCTTCTTTCTTAATTGCGTGCTCGCGTTAAATACGCGAATTTTGCCAATGTCAAGTAAATATCGATACCTCCCACGTAAGTTGTTGTATCTCCAAAACTACAATTTTACAGTAGAGCGTTTTAAAGATTCAAATTAGCCTAAAAACTGCATTTATCGTCATATCTTTCTAAAATTTGGTATATAAGTATAATTTATAGTATTCTTGACTATGTTAAAAGATAATTAGGAAAATATATGTATTTTCTGAGATATGGTTCTTACAACACTTTATTGCGGAATAAAGGCTGCCCCAGTAGTTGCATCTAATACTTATAACATTATTCTGCGGAATCTAGAGTTCTTCAGTTGTTGTATCTCATACTTACAATATTATACTACGGAATTTATATTACGTTCCTTGTTTTATATGATAGTTACAACAATACACACTAAAAGTTTTAAGCCTAATTTCATTGAATGTGACAATTACAATATACAAAGATTAAAAATTTCAGTGTGTATTATTGCATATAGGCAAATTCTAGATTAAGAAATAAAAAAGAAATGTTATCAAAGCCAAAGTTTATTTTTTATAGAAACAACATAATACTAGATATTTTTAGAATATTTTAATGAACTTATGAACACAAGTTACATAGAACGAACATTTTTACAAACAAAAACAGGTAATAACTAGGTGATAAAAATCATAGTATTTAGAAACGTAAAAACATAATTCACCCTTCTTTAGAAACAATTAAAATAAAATCCTAAAAATATACAATAAGGAATATAAAATAAGATGACTTATGAAATCTTATAATTTCTATGAGATCAACTTAGGACATTTAGAAATCAGGTAACCATGTGTAATGATTGCCATTTTAACTATCTTTGGACCTAATCAAAAATAATAAATCAAAATTATAATTAAAGACTTTCAAATCAATAAATTTGGCTTAAATATAATCAATAACATGTGGCTTGAATAATTCCGCTGTTAAAGAGACTCATTAGATCATCATATTTTGCCTTTGTTAAAGGAAGACGGTTAGGATAGACAGGACACAACTTTGTAATGCTATTTCTCTGGCATTTTCGGGTATTGGTATTAATGGCAATCGTCATAGCATTACTGTTTGCTATATCGTAACGATATTCAATTTTGATAGGATCTTCTGCACAAACCCGCACTTCTTTTATTTTGGTCCACTTAACTTCGTCTCCACACATATTTTTTGACAAATTACGCCCTTCCAAAAGTTTTTTTATAGTTAAAGAAATCGGTATGTTTCATTTCTATGACGTTATATGGCTTTCCATCCTGTTTAGCCCATCTTACCAAGCTAAACCATTCCAGAGGTGTATATATAAGTTATTTTTTAGACGAACGTTCTATTACAGCGTGAACGCTGTCTCCCTCTGCTTAGGTATGTCCTTTTTCCAGGAAGGTATGTTTTATAGTAATGTTAAGTGGTGTCTGTATACATTTTTCGTTTAATTTCCTTCTTAACTAAGTTAGTTACATACATCCACTGCTTTTCTCGATTGCCTAAACCCCAAAAACTGTCAAAAATCTTCTTTCTATTTTCTTCGCTTAATTTATCGAAACACTTCTTTTGACAGCAACATGGCGGGCCCATCTTTCTACTTGGATGTATTTTACCTTTTCTCGATATATATTCATTTCCTAAATTACGTAAAAAATTTCTCTTATTATCTATCCATTAATTAAAATGTATTTTTCTTACATTACCTTTATCTTTCCTTGATTGACGGCGGCGGTTGGCAGTTGACGTGCTTGGACTATTATTTGAAATATCTGACAGTGGAATAGTTTTCATTGTTGTATTCGTTGAGCAGCTAGAAAGACATACCGGTGAGGGTTGAGGTGAAATATCGAACGCTGATAAATTTTCCTTTTGTATGTAATATGGGCAATAATCATTATCACAGTCGTAATCCAAGTGATTGATACTACAAGTAGGGGAAGGATGCGGTGTCTCAAAATGTGTAGTATTAAAATCTGTTGCAATATCCGAGTTGTTATTAAATATGTCACTATCTATCATATTTAAAAGTTCATTCATTTCCGATTCATTAAAACTTATTGGCAATGGAGACTCTGAAACAAAAATTACATGTTTTAATTTTATTGTTTACTAGCAACGCTCCTCGTTTAAGGCTCTGTATTGGTTACTGTGTCAGTCAGTCAGGATAGAGCACTTTAATTATTACTTATAATAAGACAAGATTTAAAAAATACTTTATGATTTTTGTAATTTTTGCATTTTTCAATGCTATTTTAATACTTATGGTAAATTTTAAATAGAAAAATATTGGAATATTGGAACTTATGGTAAATTTTAAATAGAAAAATATTCCAATGCTTTGGACCGGATTTCCAAAGGTCGCGGGTTCGATTCCCGTCTGAGAATTCACTTGTGGCCGAGTTAATTTTTTCCAATATTTTTTTATTTAAAATTTACCATAAGTATTAAAAAATACTTTTGACATACCACATTAAGTTTAAGCAAAAAATACAAGTAATAGCAACGTAAAATATAAGGTATGATTTAACTAGAATACCAGCTAGTGATGGATAAGAAATTCATTAAAAGTGCAATGACTATTCTTATAGCATATCACCATACAACAGAATTTAGAATATCAACTTCCGAAGTTTAATGTTGTATTTACTACATACAACATTTATTTTTATTTCAATGACAACGTAAAATGTTCTATGTATTACATACAACATTTTTATTGGACATACAACAACGTAAAATGTTGTATGTAATATATACAACATTTGTTAATGCTCGCATAACCACGTATACTGTTGTAAGTAATCTATACGACATTTTAGGTTGGCATCACCAAAAAAAGTATCAGTATCCTATTTAATGCTGTTGAACTAATACAAAAAAGAAACTTACCAGTGATATTTCGGAGGCTTGGATCAGGAACAATGTAAGGTTCTATTTCATCTGCTATAACATCGTTATTTTCAATGGGTGAAATGGACTTGCTGTTTTGTTTACTCGTATTATTGAACAAATCACATAGTCTACGCCCTCTTGTTATAATACCTGTACGTGTCATTGTTATAAGTTTTGAAATAGTTCAATTATATAGGTGTATTTTTTAGAAAAACTTGGCGCGCCCAACACTCTTGCGGCGGTTCATGTCCGGCGTGGTCTGTTGTATGTGGCTGATACAACCCACGAACGCGCGATTCTTCCCGCCCCGCATCCCGCGTAAGCCGTTGCGAAGGACTATACAACGTTTTAGTCCGTTGTCGTTCGAAAGTTACAACAACTTACGCCTGAAAAATTCTTTATAAAATCGTGTTTTAGTTTTTTTTCACAGTGAATGCATAAATTACTACTAATTAAACAATTTTTAAGTAAAAACGCTAAAACGCATTTTTGTGGGATACAACAACTTACGTAGGAGGTATCGATATATTTGTCAAGTAAAACTCCCCGTGAGAGAATGGATTGACATTTGAAACGTCAATTCGTCAACCAAACAGAGAAGATGTTGTTTTGGACGGTCCGACCAGCCAATCTGTGTTCTTATTTCATAATAGCCATTGATTCTTTTCGTAATCTTAATAAGGCAACCAGTTTTTTCGCAAAAATCTTATATTTTTTCAGTAGGATTGAGAAATGACAACACCGTTGTCTAATTATCCGTGTTTTCGCAATATCCCTAGGATTTTAGCAAAAAATCGATTTATATAATTATCCTGCGACACATGTATAGACACATAAATACACATGTATTTGTCTTGTCCGGGGATCGAACCCAGGACCTCTGGCGCAGAAGGCAGGTATACTACCCATGCGCCAAAGCCGTCAAGTAATTACCAAATTTTTTTTTTTTTTTAACAACAGGGAAATGTTTTTGCCTTCATCATATATGGTGGTGAGTGACCCTGACAGGGGAAAAGGGTGGAAGCGCGCCTTTCCTCCTCAACCACTCAACCACTGAGGAACTGTCTATCTTATCGCTTGACTGCTAGAACTCAACAATGCTGAAAAACATTGTTGTTATGTCGTTAGATTTAGATTAGATGGTGGTAGCTAGCCAGGCAGACGGCAGACATACTTTTTTTTAATGAACGACGGGGAGACTCTTAGCCTTCATCATACCTGATGTTAAGTATTGATAAGGCTGAAGATGGAAGCGAGCCTCTCCTGGAATCCTCAGCTATTGATTAACTGGCCATCTTATCTCGAACTGCCGGAACACAAGAATGCTGAAAACATTGTTGTTATGGCGACAGACTTAGATAAGACGGTGGTAGCTAGCCAGGCGGACTTACAACAAGTCCTACCACCAACCAAACCGAATACAATATGTACCCCCGCTGGGAATCGAACCCGGGATTCCTGGGTCTGAGATGTCTGGGTTTTACCACTAGAACACAGAGGCGATTTTGTCTGACAGAGAATGTTACTATTAGAGATGAACCGAAGTAAATTTAGTTTTACAATTTGATTGCTTGTTTTTTTGTTTCCTAGTTATTGTAAGCAGACTAAGCAGGCCTGCAACTTTCACTATGGTCGGTCACGGGATGGGTGATCAAAAAATGTGCTTCTTTTTAATTTTTTATTCTGAGTTACCTATACAGTTTTCAACATCGAAATATCAATTGCCACTTCCAGGACTCGAACCATGAGTTTTCCACTCATACGGAGAGTTATCAAAATAAAACATACATATTATAATATCGTTGCTTTTGCAATTAGTTGATTGACCACACGCTTAAAGAAACATTTTAAAAGATAACAACATAGCGATTGCGGTTGTCCAAATATACGTCTAAACGAATATTGATGACATATTGATATGATCATGATATAAAGGAGAGAAGGCTTATAAAGGTTGAAATACTCGAAAAACAAGAGAAGGCCGAGGGACACTTGGTGAGTACATTTTTTTCGTATGTACACACCACAAAACGTCATATACCTACAGAGTGGAAATTTAAGACAGGGCAGTAACGGCAGGTACCTCAACCGTTGTTGCTACATGGAAACGTTCTTAGGAAACCATCCTTATTTTTTTGAGCAATATTGAACTGCATTCTCGGATTTTGAAAAAAAATGTACAGCTAGCAGGAAAATAGTCAGTTTATGATAAATATTAAATAAAATATTGGAAAAAATTAACTCGGCCACAAGTGAATTAACTTCCCGTCTTCCCGTCTGAGAATTCACTTGTGGCCGAGTTAATTTTTTCCAATATTTTTCTATTTAAAATTTACCATAAGTATAAAAATAGCATTGAAAAATGCAAAAATTACAAAATCATAAAATAGTCAGTTTAAAAAAAAAATATATGCCTATCTATCCTGTTTCTCATGAGGATCCAAACACTCTAACCCCCATATTCTAAGTCGTTCCTCCAAAATTTTTTACACTCCACTCAAACTCATTCGACAAATTTGGTATTCATAGTTGCAAAAAATCTCCTCTACACAAATTATTCCCCACTTGAGTGTAATAATTACAGAGTTACGACTTAGAATACCGATTTCGTGGAGTACTTCGAAGAGGTTTTCAGTGAGGTTTCGTTAAGTCGAGGACGAGTAAGTTTTTAAAACACACTTGCCGCGCTTGATAGAACTTATTTTCTTAGCGAATATGTGGAAATACTTTTTCGCGATTTCTGACTTTTCTAGTACTCATACCTCAGTTGGTGTCTTAGACCGTTTTGATCCTCATAAGAAACAGGATCGATTAACATCAAAAAGTTAAAACAAAGTAAAAAAAAAATCTGCTGACTGTATTTTTTTTTCAAAATCCGTGAATGCAGTTCAATATTTCTGAAAAAACCTTAATGTTTTCTTCCTTCGTGCCCCGTTTTAAATTTCCATCCTGTATATGTGGACTTATATGTAGTTCGTAATAGAGGCGGTTTTCATGGTGGAAGTTTAAAGCCTGACGATCTGTTAGCTGTACAATCGGGGAACTTCCCGTTGATCAGTAGTTTTTTAGGGAAGTTTATTTAAAACAGATGATAGGTATACGTTTTCTCGGAAAGTACTAAAGATAAAGAAATAATTAGTATACGAATGAAATGAAATACCTGTTAATATTCTATTTGTTGTGATTTAAACAATAACTATAACTGTTTTAAATAAAGTTCCCTAAAAAAACTTTACTGGTCAACCGGGAAGTTCCCGACTGTACAGTCAGAAATCTAGCGAAGTATTACGCTCTATACTTACACACGGTATTACTCGATTGGTCAAGCGGTTTCACTCGATCGAGCCAACCCATAAAGCCAAAATCAAGGCACGGGCGCGCGCATCGAGTTCCAAGCTTTGCTGTCCAAGCGATGAGATTTACTCGTTTTAGAGTAATACCGTATGTGAGTACAAAGCAGTTATTTCTATTTCAATTAATTTAATGCAAATTTTGGGGGTTAACAACCAGCCGGAGGCGATCCAGTTTGTTAACCCCACGTATCAAAATCAGCAAAAAGTAATTTACTTATCTGTGTTATTTTTTCTACAGGAACCAACTCAAAATGACCACAAAATTGCTGATTCTACTTCTCCCGGCAATAGTTTACGCAAGGATCAGCATAAAAGTGAAATCAGTGGGTTCCAATACGAGTCCCCAAGTCGAATATTTCGGGTCCAATGTAGCTGTCATCAGCGACGAAGAGATCAAGAGCTTCGGACTCTACGACTCGGCTCTGAAAGACGCTATCCAGAAATTCTCTGGCGGAAGACCGGGAGATGCCTACTTAAAAAGCCCTACCCCTTGGGGTGATCTCTACAGATCTTACGGATGGAACCAGGTCAAAAGAACGTTGTATCCACACAACGCGAAAGTCCTTGCTTTAGAAACTAAACCAGTCATCGTGGCATCCCAAGAATTCGTGAATAACAGCACAGTAAAAGCGACATACAACGCAGGGATTACCCAGCAAGTCGAAGAGACAGTCTCCAACTCTTGGACTAAAGGTGGGGAGCTCACAGTCGGCCAAGAAATCACCTACAGTGTGGACGTTAAAGTGGCTGAAGTCGGTGGCACTACCAGCATATCTTACGCTTCTAATTGGGGTGAAGAGAATACGAAGAGCAAAGCAGTGACTGTGGGCTCCAGTTCTGGTGTTCAAGTGGAACTGCAGCCTGGTCAAGCGGTGATAGCTCAGCTCCAAGCGACGAGAGGAACTTTGAAGATTCAAGTGGACTACACGGCCAGTTTAGATGGAGACGTGGCTTGCAACTACCCGAATAGTTACAAAGGTCATTACTTCTGGTCGTACGATCTTAACGGCGTACAAAACGCTGGTGCTTTGAAGAAATCTATTGCCTCTACGGAAACTATTAGTATTGGCTTCTATTCTGATGTCCAGATTTCGGTGAAAGATAAGGAATCAAGCTCTACTTTGCTATCGCAGCTAGGAGCTATAGTTGGCTGAACTTAATTGCGCAACTGTGATTTATCTAAGTTTACAATATATATATAATTTGAAGTGTTCTTTGTTTGTTTGCTTGAATCAGCTCTCCCAGGATCAATCAGAGGGTCGATTTTGCTAAATATCAGAAAAATCGTATCGCAATCCTTTTTCAATTGTATTTTTTTTTTCATTATTATCATCATCACGAGCGTGGATCCAGCGATTGACCCAAAGAGCTCCATCGCTAGATATAGGCCTTTCCCAAATTCTTCCACTGAGTCCGGTCCTGTGCCTTCGTCATCCAGTTATATCCCGCATGTCTTCTAATGTCGCTCACCCATCGTTTAGGGTCTGTTTTTTGCCAGCCCATGGTCTTCATTCGAGGATTCTACTCGCCCATCGCCGATTGCTTTTTTACACTATAGTAACACGAACTGTCAAAGAGCATTAAATAAAAATACATAAAATTTCAATTTAGCATTAAAAACATAAAAAATGCACAGTCAAAACACGATTGATACTTATACGATTTTGACTAACATTAGCAATGTTCAACCTTATAAGTAACGTAGTGAAAAATGTTGATAATGGTTTGAAAACTTGTTTACTACTATTTGACATGTCAAAAGCCTTTGACTTTGTGTCGCATTGTACTTTTTGCATAAATTGGAGCAATACGGAATAAGGGGAGTCACATTGCCTTGGTTTAAATCATATTTGGAAAACAATGTGTTCAAATAAGCCGCATAGATAATAATAACATCATGTCAACATTTCAGTCCAGTTATGAATTAAATAGGTCTGGAGTCCCGCAGGGAAGTATACTCGAACCCCTCATATTTCTATTTTATATAAATGACATGCCTTGACATCCCCCAAATCAGAACCTACTATTCGCTGATGATATTTCCGTTATTGTACATAACATCCGATAAAAAGAGTGACGATACTTCATTCGAAGCTGAAATTAATAATACACTACAAAATATTGATATATGGCTTTAAAATAATAATTTACAATTAAATACTAATAAGACCAACTATATTGTTTTTTAAAAATAGGAATCATCAAAATCATAACTTAAGATTTAAATATAATACGGAATCTATAGCAGAAACGGACATGGCATCATTTTTGGGAATAACAATTGATCAACAAATTAATTAGAAAGCACAGATAGAAAATATCTGCAGCAAAATAAATAGATTTGTTTATGTACTTGGTAGATTACGACGAATAGCTTCTGTACAAACTGCGCTTATGGCATATCATGCTTATGTGGGGTATGTTTTAAGGTACGGTTTGTTGTTATGGGGAAATTCGGTAGATTGCAATAAAGTGTTTATAGCACAAAAAAAGTGCATCCGTGCCATAGCGGGAATACTTCCATATGACTCCTGTAAACCTTTATTTGAACATTTTAAATTGTTAACTTTGCCATCCCTGTATAATTTATAATGCTGTAGTTTTGCCAAACGTAATAATATGCATCTTTTTAGTACTGCAAAACAAATGTATCCAAATTCAAGCAGAAACTGTAATAGATTGGTCTTGTCACATACTCCAAAATCAGCACTTTATTTGAAAAGTTGCCTCTAAAAGACTATAAAAATTTACAATCATTTGCCAATTGACATAAAAGAATCACGGACATTTCAAATATTTAAATCAAGATTAACAAAGTTATTAGTTTACCATAGATTTTATAGTGTTAACCCATTCACTGCCGAGCCCGCACATTGGCGGGCAAAAGTTTCGAACTCCCATGCCGAGACCGCCGATGTGCGGTTGAATTTTAAAGTTCAATAAGTTTTCGAAATAACATCAGAAAGTTATGAGATTTTGTCTAATGATTTGTTTTATTATAATTTATTGGCTACTTAAACGGCCTGTGGATATTTGAACATTTGAAAAAAGCCAATTCTGACCTCTCATGCCGAGACCGCTTATGTGCGGGCAAGACTCGTATTCAGAAGTAATAAACCTTTTTGTAAGTTTGAGTAAAATTAACAAATATCATAAAATTTATAAATGCCCGCGACTTCATACGCGTGGACTTTATGGACAAATAAACTCGCGTCTCTGATGGTTTCTACTTGATTATTTTACTTAAAGATGAAAAACTGTTTTATCTTTATAGATCAAGAAACTTCCAGATTTCGTGATTCGTCAGTAAACAAAAAAATGAGTGAATTTCACCTTTTTACCGGTTCTCAACTCCACTGTTTTTTTAATGTACTCTGCCGATTGTTTCTTTCTCATCTTTTTATCATCAGTTTGATCTTTCAGATAAAAATAATAGAAAAGATATATCAATATCTTCTCTATTATTTTTATCTGAAAGATCAAACTTTCCAACGTGGTACCAAATAAGATAAATTTACAGTAATTGGTCAGTAGTTTTCAAAATCCTTAAAATACGCTGTCGCTGTATTAATTAGGTACTATTTATGATCAGGATCGATATTATCGCGAGTAAGTAGCCTATTTTGACGACTCTTAGTTTGTCAGAAACCTAAAAATCTCGAAATACTTTCTATACAAGTAATAAACATGGCGAACTTAAAAACTAGAAGGCTTATGTGTGTTATGAGTAGGTAAAGATTAAGTCTCGGTAGCTCAGCGGTTAGAGCATTGGACCGGATTTCCAAAGGTCGCGGGTTCGATTCCCGTCTCAGAATTCACTTGTGGCCGAGTTAATTTTTTCCAATATTTTTCTATTTAAAATTTACCATAGGTAAAGTTAAATTAAGTTAGCCGCTAAATAACCAACTTTCCAGCCTTGCTTAACAAATATCTATTGAAATTCAATTGAATCAAATTTTAAAAGTGCCTGCGCCGAATATAACCTTGTTGCGCTGCTACTTGATTATTTAATAATAATTATTTATATATTATTTCTTCTAAACCAGCCCCCTAATTGTCTAATTACAAAGTCAATCATAATCTTTTTCAAAGGTATTGTGATTGTGATAGTGATTTATAAAATTGTGTAACTTATAGACGCAATCGCTTAAGGAACGAATGATGTTTCAAATGACAATTAATTGGACACTGTATGAAGTGACACTGTTGTGACAATGTATGAAGAATCATACATTTGAAAGATATTTTCGGGTGTCAATTTACATTTCAAAATGCGTCCCGATCACAATCCCTATCAAATGTCAAATAGTGACGGCCTGAAGTATGTAAATATCTTTCTAATGAAGAATTGAAAGGGATTGCCATAGATTTTAAAATAAGAAAATTTGACCTCTGATCAGTCGTGGTAATTTACGGTTTATCGAAATAAAACAACTTTTACGGATATCAAACGCGCTATATTTTCGCGAACTAAGTTGTAATTGTCTGTATTTTTTAGGTTTTTAAGGGTTTTTTGATTTTCCCGACGTTTCGGCACCTTTACAGCTGCCGTGGTCACGGGATGACTACTTACTACTACTTACTACTTATAAATCTACCCTCGAAAAGTTAATTTATTTTCGTTCGGATACGATTAGACATTTACTTTAGCACAAATTATTATTGATTTGATATTTTGATTTAATTGTTATTTTAATTCTTTATTATTAAGAAAAAGAGAAAACTAAAGAAAGAAAAGCTCTACTGGCAGTTCACAAATTGAGAGGACCTTCGAAGAAAGAAGCTGCCAAGAAAACTTCGAAATCAAAAAACCCTAAAAAACCTAAAAAATACGGACAATTACAACTTAGTTCGTGAAAATATAGCGCGTTTGATATCCGCAAAAGTTGTTTTATTTCAATGAACAGTGCGCGTCAAAACATAAGATGTACGACTGTACGTATAATTTACTGCTTGTTTAAATATGATCTGGTCTCCTTGTTTGATTGATTTGTGTTGTTGTTAAACAATATTTTATTATTACCTATAGCATAAGAAACATTATTAGAATAAGTTGATTTTATTAAAAGTTTTCGCATCATTAAAATCTTTTTTATTTAACCCTAAAACAACAAACATTATTTTTTTAAGAAAAGTACAGAAATTAAATTTAGTCCAAATTTTAATGAAAGTTGTTCTCAACGAGTCCGAGCGTGACACTTTGATAAAAAAAATCTTCTTTTCCTGTAACACTATAAATAAAACATTCTTAATTCACAATTTTATACAAACTGTAAAACCAAGTAGGTACGTTTTTAGCTAATAGGTATCTAGTTAGGTAACGTATAAATATTTCACCTAAATGTTTGGATTAGGTATATATTTTTATGAAATCAAAGATTACCTACATAGGAGTACCAATCATTTAGGTAATAACATGTTAAGTATATCAGATACCTGTCTCAATGGCAAAGGAATGCAAAATAAATAATAATTCATTCAATTCATTCATTCAAGAAAATACCACATGCGTGAGAGTTGAGCTAGGTACAACTAGCGGGGGAGGAGTACGTCTTTCCCTCAAGGCCATTATTAAACACCACCAACCTCGCAGGAGTAGATAACTTGCTACATAAATCATAAGCAACGTAGTTATAATTTTCTCAAAAAGACAAAACAACAAACAACTTTTCATACAAACACTATCGGCTGTTCGAACATTTGTTAGTCTTCCCATAGTTCAGTCAGATTTTATTTTTATTTAGTAAGACTATGTACTTATAATTATTATTTGCATTTGAATTTCGATTATTTGTCGAATAGAAAAACCAATAATTTTTAGATATTTCTTCATTTGGTACAATGGAGTGGAGTGAACAGCCAAGTCAAATTCTGCTTTAAAAAAAATAACTCTTAGATCAGCCCTCATCAGCGATGGTTTAGCTTAGCCAAAATACGACACTATTTTGGCCCAATAAACAGTTTTTCTGTGAAAAGGGTATGAAAACTAGTACCAATGTGTACCAAAATACGGTCTCGATAAACTACGTAGAAGCACTATTGCGGACCATGGGAAAAAGTCAGCACTGGGTCTTTCAGAAGGATCCAGCGCCTGATTACAAAAAAAAATACTGGCCGGCCATCAATCGACTTCGCCCGGCACGAAGATAGCCCATTCTCTAGCCCAGTCCTTGATCTGCTGGATTATAAAATTTGGACTTTTGAATTTTTGCATTTTTCAATGCTCTTTTTATAATTATGATAAATTTTAAATAGAAAAATATTGGAAAAAATTAACTCGGCTACAAGTGAATTCTCAGACGGGAATCGAACCCACGACCTTAGGAAATCCGGTCCAGTGCTCTAACCGCTGAGCTACCGAGACTTGCGAACCACACCGTCGAAATTCTCCCATACTTTTATATTTTTAATACGCTGTAGCGTTGTCGCATCAATGCTAGGAATATCCTTGCATTCGAATGCGAGGGTTTCAGTTCGAATATTTTTATCATTGTCGTTTAAATATTAAATAAAATATAAGCTTACTTACGATGTATAACACAATAAATAAATAATTTTTATTTGTTTATTTCATTAAAAACACGTAAGTAACAGTATTTATTACTATAGTTTTACATTACTTAAATAAAAGTTTTAAAATCGGTTCAGTAGTTCCAGTGATAGCGCATTCAAACAAACACAATATAATCTATTCTCTTCAGCTTTATTATATTAGTATAAAAAGGAAAAGAATTATTATATTAGTACTAAAAAGTACTAATATAATAATTCTTTCTTTAGCAGTAAGAAATTGCTAAATAATTTTTAAAATAAGCATGAATTATAAAAATAAGAAAAAAGGTTGACGATTCCTTACTTTTCAAAAAGCACCTAAAATAAAGACGTTTTTAATTGATTTTTTTATTTCTTTACATAAATATGAGCAGAAATCTACCCAATACGGCAATTTCCGTGATTTTGATTGTCGTAAATCAATAAACTAAAAATTTAAACTATTTTAATTTTAATTACTATTTTTTGTTATAAAATCAATAAAATTAACAGAGTTTCGCCACAAGAATGATATAAAATTATGCATATATACTATATACCACACATAGTCAATGTAAACTCAACATTAAAAACATTTCATGTCGAAATCTAAAGCCTTATGCCGAAAACGCCCCTGTGCGGGCAAGAATAGTTTAACGTGATGCCGGGCCCGCGCATGTGCGGGCTAGCATCAGTGTATGGCGGCATAGGGGTAATGTCGCTACTTTTAAGGGAGGCAGTGAATGGGTTAAGGATTATTTTGGACATAATGTGTAAGTAATAAATATTGTAATTTAAAGTTTTTGACATTCACATGCCATTATTATGAGCGAAATATGCTGAACATTATTTTGTATTTACCATGTTCCAACAAATGATTTATGATTTATAACCGTCAGCAGAATGACCGGCTGAATCTAGACCCAGTTGTGAAACATGTCATGGTAATACAAATTATCATAGAATAAAAAATGCACTTACCTACACCTACCTTAGTGTCGTGTGGTGACGGCCTAAGAATACAAGTGTCACCACTCCTTTACATGCCTGGGCTCTCGAAGAGTCGACTAAGCGTCGATTTCAATAACCTATCTACAGTAAGAGTTAAGCTTACTAGAGCTTTGTTGCCTAGATATTTTTGTTAATCAGCTCAAAATGATCCAAATTAACAGCGGTTGCTAAGTAACGTAACTAAGATAGGCCTATCTCTTGTCAGGGATAGAATATTGAAACCGGCCGTAAGAGGCTCGACGCGTTGAACACACCTGTGCAAGAGAAGGAAAACTTGAAACAAACCCTCTACCAACCCGCCTGGCCAGTGTGGTAGCAGTAGGCTAATAGCCTCCTATGATCACCACAATAGGCGTGAGCTAGGAGAGACCTATGACCAGCAGTGGAAGTCCACAGGCTGATGATGGATGGATGGATCGATGGACACCTACCTTACCTGCACACATTGATAATTGACAAGACACCAAAAAGCATGGAAATGAAAGAGATAGCACATTGAATCGGACCCCATAAGGGTCTTTCACAATGCGAGCTCGCAAGACATATCTGCTTCAAGTACACACTTATAATATCATTAGTAGCTATATCTATCACGTTTGTTAAGCACGCACGGTCCGGTCAGGTGTCGGATTGGTGACCGTAAAGTGGCATTACAACTGAGCGCTTCCGTGCTTCGGAGGGCACGTAAAACCGTCGGTCCCGGCTGATGCCATCTGATAACAGTCGTTAAGCCAATTCAGAGGTCTCATAGGCGGCTTGATAAACTCTGACACCAGCCCCCCTAGCATGAACACCGCTATATTACGCGATCATATGATGATATAGCGCATCATGCTGTCTTGCTTACTCCGCTAAGATGTGAGCGGGACAGCCGCACGTTATCGAGTTATCGAGTCGATAAAAGCCGCTCATGCTAGGCCTACAGACCCCACTGCCCAGGCCATTAATTCTCATACGATAAAAGAAGTAGCTCAATAATGAAATATATAGGTATATTGAGTTTTTTCATACTCAATACTGCATGTCTTACACTGCTTAGACGAGACTCGATCTCGCTCGCAACCTTTCACTGTCCGTGACTGCTCTTCCTTGTGCCCGATTTACACAGCTCAAGTAGTGTCGAGTAGCAAGCGCGCGCATACCGTGCAAGTGTCGTCGGCATCGTCGTCGACTTCATTTGACAGATGGATGTGACATATTGCTCTTACCCCATATTCTAAGTCGTTCTTCCAAAACTTTTTACACTCCACTCGACCTCGTCGTGGGTAAAAATGGTAGTGTGCGCTAGGCCTAACACGGAGTGGCTACGTACTCTTTGGCTCCTCCAGGTCCTTACGGAGAGTTTTTGGGGAAAGGCATAGCCTTTTTTAATAAAGTTCCACAACAAGTGATTGAGCTGCCTTTGCATAAATTTAAAATAGGTACATGTTAAAAAAACGCTCTTAAGCAAAGGTTATTACAAGGTAGATGATTATTTGAAAGACCAAAATGCATGGAAGTGATACTAACATAAAACATGACTATTGTAATTGTAAAAAGGAAAATATTCTAATAACTGATTATAAGAAAATTTTCCTCTTATATTAAATATGTTTCAAGATTGTAGATTTGTGTTTGGCAACGACATGTTCTTTTGTAAATGTTGTTGCTTCTGTTAAAGCTGATAAGTTTCTTGCGGCCGTTTTTCTTATCAGTTAAAAGATGTCCTGAATGGCTGGTAGGAAAAAAAATTGGACGATTCGAAAGCACTTATCTATAAGTCTATTTGAATAAAAATCTTTGACTTTGACTTTGACTTTGAATACCGATTTCGAGGAGCATTTCGATGAGGTTGCGTTGTCGAGGACGGACGAGTAAGTTTTGGAGGAACGACTAAGAATATGGGTGTTAGTCTTTGGTAAGTTTTCATTTGTGTCAAAAAGAAGCAGCAATGTGTCACGTCCATCTGTCAAATGAAGTCGATGTCGATGGCGACGCCACTTGCGCGGTACGGGCCCTGGACAGTAAAGCAAGACAGCGCCTGATTTTATATGGATCCACTTGCAATCCAAGTTGACTCGCCACTGTGCGATCGTTTACTTACACCACTGTACTTACTCACTGTACTAGGCAACTTCGCTTAAGACTTGACCCGTATAAATCGGGCATTATAAGGTACTGACGTGTGCATTAAGTGTAACAACATACCCTGTAAGATAAAGGGGAAGATTCTGCTGGTCAAGTTTTTTTTTGTTTTAAAACTTCGAAATACTTTATGATTAACCGCCTCTGTGGTCTAGTGGTACAACCACCGGTATCAGACCCAGGGGTCCCGGGTTCGATTCCCAGCGAGGACACATATTGTATTCGGTTTGGTTGGTGGTAGGCCTTGTTGTAAGTCCGCCTGGCTAGCTACCACCATCTTATCTAAGTCTGACGCCATAACAACAATGTTTTCAGCATATTTGTGTTCAAGATAGTTCAAGATAAGATAGCCAGTTCCTCAGTGGCTGAGGATACCGGGAGAGGCTCGCTTCCATCTTTAGCCTAAGGGCCTGCGCAGACGACGGACATTGGAGGACTTTTTGTCCTCGACACGACCTTATAACTAAGAACATAAATTTGAATATATAACGAGGACTATCGCGTACTTTTTATGGATATACGCGATCTAAGTTCAATCTTATTTGGTTAACAATAAAGACGTGCCGCGGACAAAAAGTCCTCCGTTATCCGTCGTCTGCGCTAGCTATTATGAATACTTAACATCGGGTATGATGAAGGCTAAGAGTCCCCCGTTATAAATAAAAATATTCATAAAAAAAAGATAATACAGAAAAAAATGTAAGCAACAGAATCTGTGCCAATCTGGGGCCGTACCGCGCAAGTGGCGTCGGCATCGAAATCGGCTTCATTTGACAGATGGATGTGACACATTGCTGATTCTTTTTGACACAAATGAAAACTTACCAAAGACTAAGAGCAAAATGTCACATCCATCTGTCAAACGAACTCGATGTCGATGCCGACGCCACCTGCGCGGTACGGCCCCTGTTTTAAGTGTCGTCGACTTGTCGAATATGGGTGCGACTCTTCAAACGCGAGCGCTGTCTCGGTCGCACACAGAGTCATTTATTAACTGACTATGGCAAAGGAATCTTATTATTAGGACGATAACCTTGAAGTTGCGTTGTACGAAAACGCCGTCGGCTGTCAAAGTGAAGTTGACAACGATGCCGACGACACTGACGCGGTAGGTACCCACTGGTCGGTATTTTTTTACACTTTGTATATTTTCTAGTTTAAGATTTCTCAGACAGAAAATATAAAACTGAAGAGACTTCAAAAATGAAAAACACTCATTAGATTTTCAAAAGCAGATATATTGATGATTTATTACCAATAATATTGCTCTATTTTAATTACTTTTTGTCTCATATTTTAGTACAATGAACAAAATTGTACACTTGACACAGCAAGCTAACTTAAATAGCTGAATATACAGCGTTTATGTAACTATTACTCAGCTGTCATTTAAACTATGTACGGACAGCAGAACATGGGACTACACAAACTTGTCAAATTTCTGAAAAGATTTAATACCTTAATAGGTTTAACAGAAGGTTCAAGGTCGATCAAAGAAATTTGAGAAATGTTAGTCCAATATGCTACCTTATGTACTACAACTACAATAAATATTACCGATTGTATAAAATAAAAAAAAAACGCAGTAATACAACTGCTTTCTAAAGCGTACGCCATATTAAATCTAAATTAAAAACATTAAATAATGAGGTTATATTTAAGGCTTGAAGTCAACACATCCTTTTACAGTGTTACACTTGACTTTTCACTGACTTCAAAATATCAGTAGATGATCACATACATTGATCTGATTCAGACAAAAATGTTGTTAAAATAAATCGACATTTGCGGATGTTTAGTGCACGATATTTACCCGAAACATATATTTGGTACTTTATTTTTGGGGGTTTTTTTGATTGCCGTAGTCTCGGATTGACTGACAGTCAACCTGAGACCTCGGCAACTGAATAGGTGCCGAAACGTCGGGAAACCAAATTACCTTAAAAACCCAAAAAAATATGTTTCGGGTAAATATAGTGCACTAAAATCCGCAAAAGTTGTTGTACATTTAAATTTATGAGTGCACAAATAAACATAACATGTGCTTATAAATGTTGTTAAACAAAACATAGTCAACAATTTTGATCTTCTAAAACTGATGTGGTATCTGTTTTCCTATTATGGAATGAAACTGACAACTTCAGTCTTGAAACATATCTAATTTTAGATCACGTTTTCTAGTTACTCAAATGTAGTTTAAGTACTTGTACAGTCAACAGCTGCTACGGCTTTACCATATCTGTCAAATTTGTCCAATCAACTTTGGACTTTTAAACTTATGACGTTAAGTTCAGGACCATTATTTTTGAATCATTCGTCGCGCGAGTGCCGAGGTGAACGAGGAGGCGATCGAGCGATTAGCGACCTTGCATGCGTGTACATAGCACGTTTTTCGCGTTACCCCTCGCGCGCTCGCGTTGGGAGGCGGTACTACAGGAGAAAAGCGAAGCTATGTATATACGAGCAAGGTCGCTTTTACGGAATACGGAAACTCAAACGTCGAACGAAAATCAGTAGAATCGAGTGAGACTCGAGACGAGTGAATCAAAAATAGAGCTCCAGTTTTGTTTATAGAAATTTGACATTTTGTATATAGTAGTAGTTGCTGTTGACCATACTACAGATTTTGATATTATTATCAGTACTAAATAAGGAAATAAGCTCTTAAAGTCAACAAATAAAAATCATTTATCATTTATCATCAACTGTATCAGTGTTCTGGAAAAATATAACCGATTGAGGGGGTAGATTCACAATGCTTTGACAAAAATGATTGGTTGATATTTTCTAATTTAAAAAAAAATCGATGGTATCGTCATTTTCTTGTAATCAACCAACTAAGCTAAAATTTTGACATTGGCGAAATCCAAAAGTGCACCGCCATTATATAAAAAGAAGAAGAAATAGTAATCATTTAATCAAAAAAGATAAAAGAAATGAAAAATAAACCATAAAACAATGAAAAACTTTTTAACTCATTCTTATTTTCTTACAAATAGCCTAATTTTGTAATAAATGAATTGCAAGTTATTTTAATCAGAGAAAAATCTATTAAAACATTTCATAAAAATGACAATACTTCTTCGTATTTTGTTATCAGCTAAAAGTACAGGTCGCGACACGTAATTTGACTTAAGCACGGAGAGACAAAAGATGCACAAACTAGTGTTTGTAGTTGCATTTATTTTGTCTCTTGGTGCATTAATCTAGCTACGTACCGCGACTATGCTCGAGTCAGTCAGAAACAACTGTTCAAAGGATATCGGCTAACATATCTATAGTAGGGGCACACTATGATGACCGCTTTAACACCTTTCTAGTGAAAAGCAAAATGTTGGTTGTAATGTATTAAGTTGTCGATCACAGACCTATATCGAAATAGACGAAAAGAGCGCTTCAAACTGTATGATAACCTAGCGTGTCGAATTTTCGTATAAACCAAGACCAATTAAGTATTTTTAGAAAGCTTTATTTACAAAAGTTAAATATATATAGAAAACGTTTATATCACAATTAATAGAACATTAAAGAGGTATTTAATTTGAATAATAAATTATTTCTTTAATCTTAGTACTTTCCGAAAAAATCGCAAAAAAACTCCACTGATCAACCGCGAAGTTGCCCGACTGTACAATGACGTCACGAGCGAGATTTAGTGATGTGTAAATGTTATTGACGAGCTCTTGCAAGAAAGCACTGCACAATTAACCATTTTAGTTTCTGAGTGACGCGTGTTTCCACGGCAATGATCTCAAGAGGACTGACTGAGGTCGGAAACCTTTGACCGTGGATCAAACTTTTTATATGCAAGATACACATGTACACTTTTACCGTCTATCTCGATATAGATCTGTGTTGTCGATAGACTACTTGCCGCGCAAAATACCTTCAAATCTTTGGCGTTGTAACCCTATACGACTGACCAAATCTACGCGAACATCGCCCTCCAAAAACGACCTCCAAAAACTCTGAGGGCGTAGTGTGAGTTTACAAATGTCCAAACGTTGCCATCGCGTGAGAGTAAAATTTTGACAGATAGCCTTAATGCAATGGGAGTAAGGTTGAGAATTAAACTTTATTCGAAAACTGCGGCGTAAGCGAGTACGGTGATAAAGCTAACACTCAGCACTCTGGACGCAAAGTTCGTCACTGCGATCATCGCCTGTTCATTTCTTTTGAACGGGCTAAAGCCGATTCGCGTCGGATCGGAACGTACCCAATTATGTTATGTACTTAGTTATATGTTGTTGTCTGTTTGTATATTACCATGTTGCGTGTTTTTAAGTATATTGTTATTGTTTTTACAAATTTTTCCTCTCTTTTCTCATTGTCTGTATCGTATATGTGGGTGTGTTTGTGTATGGGTGTGTGTGTATGTGTGTGTGTGTGTATGTGGGCGTGTATGTGTGGGTGTGTGTGTGTGGGTATGTATGTGGGTGTGTATGTGTGTTGGTGTGAATGTGTGTGTGTGTGTGTATGTGTCTGTGCGTGTGTGTTAGCGTGTGTCAATGTGCTTTCTTTCTACCCATATCCGTATCAAAACGAGTACCACCGTACCGCACCGAACGGGTGTCCAAACTAGCGTTCATGATCACGACGCGTATACAAAACGGAGGTACGAGACAGACAAAAGAACATATCTGGACCCACCTTTAGTGGTAGACTGGAGACTTCCACGACTGTATGTAATATAACCTACTACATACTAGGTGTCTTAAAAAGTACAGATGCTGTTTTCCTTACTTTTATTCCATTGACATACGGAATACGTTGCTTTCCAAAAGAGTTTGACAAAACGGCCATCACAACATGCCGGCACTTAAGTTTCCTTTACTAGTCATGGATGTTACAATATTTCAGTACTAAAACTAAACGGTTTCACTAAAATAGTATTGTAACTTCAGACTTTACGTCTTGTCCTTCGCTCAGTCCGGTCAATGATCGGTCACACTGTCAGTTCACTATTCACTCTACTATCACAAGCACTTCACTATAGTGTCTTCTGCGTACAACACTCATATGAGCCCGTGGCGTTTCTTGTATTCGTCGAGGTTCAAAGAACGTTTGGGGCCAGTCTCTTTCACTTTGGTCGTAACTTGCTTCGGTTGGGAGTTTACCACTTCTGTAAAAAGAAAACATTCATTTCGATTTATAATAAAATCAAATCTTCTCGGTACTATGCCACGCTGCTGTGAGTTGGACGGTTTTTTTTTGTTATAGTATAATAATAATAATAAATATTTCCATACAATCACACCAATTATCTAGCCCATGTTAAGTATCATGGAGAACTTGTGTTATGGATACTAGATAACGGATAAACATACTTATATACTTATTTTTGTAAATACAAACATAATATACATATTACACACCCAGACCAAGATAATTAGACATGTTCATGCACACAAATATTTGTCTTGTCCGGAGATCGAACCAGGGACCTCTGGCGCAGAAGGTGGGGATAGTACCCCTGCGCCAAACAGGTCGTCAAGTAAAATTAATATATATAACGGTTTATAGTTTTTTCTACTAATTTGTAAATATTTTTGAAAACAAAGGACTGTACAATTAATGAACCCAATCTTTAGCTATCTTAAAATATGTACACTATTATTTTATGTTTACACAAAGCTTCAAAACCATTTGTAGAACTCATAATGCGAATAACTTTTTGAATAAAAGCAATCCTGAAACCGCGAAAAAAAAAACAGTTGTTTCATATATTTAGGTTCAAATAAAATTTCCTAATCTAGGATTAACCCCAATATTGCTTTCAGTTCCTCAGTGATTGAGGATTCCAGGAGAAGCTCACTTCCATCTTCAGCCTTATCAAACATAACATCAGATATGTTTAATTGTAATAATATATAATTTTTGCATGCCTACAATATTTAAGGTAGAATACAGTAGACCACAGTAAACACACATTGTCATCCATCTCAATGAATCACACTGTATTGAGCAAATAAATAATTTCTTTCTTTCTTTCTTTCTATGATGAAAGCTAAGTCTCCCTGTCGTTCATAAAAATAAACTTAACAAACAGAATATGGTCTATTATATATGAATTTTGATGTCATCTGGTGACATTGAGTAGGGGCAAATGTTTGTACAATGAATATGAGCATTTGTACCTAAGTCATGGATGTTTATATGTATTTCTACACATAAATACTTATATATGTATAATTATATATATTTATATCCGTTACCCGAGTATGCCATAACACAAGCCTCTGTAAGACTTACTTTGGGGCTAGGTTAATTGGTACACGGTATTGGTAACACGTAAGAAATATTTATTTATTATTTATTTATAAGTCGAAAATATATCCAATCTAGTAGGCCTAAGATGAGCACCGCGATAAAAGTTTATCGACGCTTATGTCGCGTAAGCGCACTGTCTATCCCGCTCATACCGTACTGATGTGAGCGCACCAGACATCGCGAGATAAATTTCGATAAATAGTCGCGGCGCTCATCTTAGCCCCGCTGAGGCTATTTGACAATGCGAAAAATAAAGTGTCAATTACTGTTATCAGTATAAATTATGAGTTTAAAAATGGTTTTTTATTAACGTAAGTTGAAAATAATTATAAGTTTATTTGAAAATCCGTAAATAAAAATGCATTTTTTAAACGTTTTGTCACGTGACACAAAACGCTCCTGATTCGTAGAGTTTATAATGACGTCACCTGCTTGTAAACCTCGTTTGCCTACGTATGTGGATGACATGCAGAATACAGGCAAGGGACGTCACGGAACCAATTGCAGCGCCATATTGTCAAAGTAGCGTTTTGGCGCGCTATTTAAATATTGAATTTTTTATTCGATATTTTTCAGCAAATATGTACCAGAATAAAAAGATACAACTTTTACTGGGTTCCTTAAACTCCACTACATAATATAAAATGGATTTTCAAAACCTGTCAAATAGCCTATTCAAGAGAAGTCGATATTGAAATACCGGCCCTAAGTAAGCTGTCTGTTATTCCTTATTAAATGAATAAATAAATTAGTGTGACTCACTGGGCACGGGCATGTCGAGGTCGATGCTGATGTCGAAGTCGTGCAGCGAGTACAGGCTCGCCGACTCCGACGGCTTCGTGGGCTTTGTGGCGTCTATTTCCGAAGGCTAAGCAAAAAAAAATTATGAAACACTGTTGTTTTAAATATAAACTAGCAGCCGCTCTCAGTTTCCGTGGGAATATCGGGATAAAAAGTATCCTATGTTCATAACCAGGCTATCTCCTATTTGTGTACCAAATTTCATCCATATCCGTTCAGTAGTTTTTGAGTTTATTCGTTGCAACTAACAAACAATCAAATCTTTCTTTTTATAATATTAGTATAGATATTAGTATAGATTATCATTAAAAACGAATGCACATCAACACAAATCTGCAAAATTACTTATAAAGCCGGACTAAAATACATTAACACTGATTTGCACCAAACTTAAGAATCGCCTTAAGCTAATTCATATCGAACTTAATCTTGTAAGACGTCCTTGAATCCACTTAGATTATTCCTTACTGGCCCAATATCGAGCGTCTAACCATCAAGCTGTTCTTATTATGAATGTCTTAAAATACTTATGATAAATTTTAAATAGAAAAATATTGGAAAATACAACTCGGCCACATATGAATTCTCAGATGGGACTGGAACCCACGACCTTTGGAAATCCGGTCCAATGCTCTAACCACTGAGCTATCGCGACTTAAGTCTCGGAAAAAACAACTCGGCCACAAGCGAATTCTCAAATGGGACTGGAACCCACGACCTTTGGAAATCCGGTCCAATGCTCTAACCACTGAGCTATCGCGACTTAAGTCTCGGAAAAAACAACTCGGCCACAAGCGAATTCTCAAATGGGACTCGAACCCACGACCTTTGGAAATCCGGTCCAATGCTCTAACCACTGAGCTATCGCGACTTAAGTCTCGGAAAAAACAACTCGGCCACAAGCGAATTCTCAAATGGGACTGGAACCCACGACCTTTGGAAATCCGGTCCAATGCTCTAACCACTGAGCTATCGCGACTTAAGTCTCGGAAAAAACAACTCGGCCACAAGCGAATTCTCAAATGGGACTGGAACCCACGACCTTTGGAAATCCGGTCCAATGCTCTAACCACTGAGCTATCTCGACTTAAGTCTCGGAAAAAACAACTCGGCCACAAGCGAATTCTCAAATGGGACTGGAACGCACGACCTTTGGAAATCCGGTCCAATGCTCTAACCACTGAGCTATCGCGACTTAAGTCTCGGAAAAAACAACTCGGCCACAAGCGAATTCTCAAATGGGACTGGAACCCACGACCTTTGGAAATCCGGTCCAATGCTCTAACCACTGAGCTATCGCGACTTAAGTCTCGGAAAAAACAACTCGGCCACAAGCGAATTCTCAAATGGGACTGGAACCCACGACCTTTGGAAATCCGGTCCAATGCTCTAACCACTGAGCTATCGCGACTTAAGTCTCGGAAAAAACAACTCGGCCACAAGCGAATTCTCAAATGGGACTCGAACCCACGACCTTAGGAAATCCGGCCAAATGCTCTAAAAATAGCATTGAAAAAAATGCAAAAATTAAAATAATAAAGTCTTAAAATAGATAACAAAAGCCTTAGGCTATTTATGATAAATTTTAAATAGAAAAATCCTTAGGCGATTCTAAAGTTTAGTGCATATGAGTGTTAAAATTGCAAGTCCATGGCTGATGAACACCATTTTTTCGGCAATTTTTTAGAACAGATTTACTACAAGTCATAAATCTAATACACAAACCCAATATTTTATCTGGTTTGGTTTTCTGCAGCACTTCAAGTCTCAAAATAAAAAAAATAATAAGATTCTATTCTACAGTCTCTATTTACATATGAATATTATTTTCCAGTATTTCGTTTATACGAGGCACAATTTTCTACTCACATTCAAATTATCATACAAACTTGACACCAGAAATAGAATAAAATCAATTATTAACTTTGTCCAAGTCTAAGGTCCTTATGCTAGAACGCGGCTCAAGCAGTGATCATTACTTAAGAACATTTAGAAAGGGACGCGCTTATTCATCGCATGTCCCGACGTCCCTTTCCAACTGTACTCAACTGTGATAAATTTTAAATAAAAAAATATTGGAAAAAGCAATTTGGCCACAAGTGAAATCTCAAGTGGGATTTAAAATTTATCATAAGTATAAAAATTGCATTGAAAAATGCAAAAATAAAAAATCATAACATGTACTCAACTTTGGAAATCCGGTCCAATGCCAAAGGTCATGGGTTCGATTCCCATCTGAGAATTCACTTGTGGCCGAGTTAATTTTTTCCAATATTTTTCTATTTAAAAATTTATCATAAGTATAAAAATAGCATTGAAAAATGCAAAAATAAAAAATCATAAAATGTACTCAACTGCTTGAGTCACGCTCTGGAATACGGGCCTAAGTAGCTTTGTAATTAACTTATTATTATTTTATATATTAATAAATTTTGTTTTAATAATTATCGCCGTTTTTACGTGTTACATAATTTAATTTGATAAATATTAAACAAGAAAATATACTAGATAAAAAAAACAACCAGTCTCATGTCCATCGCGTCAGGGCGACAATGTTACATAAAAATAGCATTGTAAAATACAAAATTAAAAAGTTATAAATAATTAAATTTAATTAATCTGTTATCCTATACTTTATATATGTTTAGTGTTTTAAGTGTTTTATCTACGGGCCATTGTAGCCAGATTACAAATAAATTAATAAAAAATAAAATAAATAATAAACACTTACCACCGTGAGCCTCTCCTTCTCCTGCCTCTCTTTTACTTCTTTATCTTCTTCTTCTTTCTGTTTCTGCGCTTCAGCTGCCGCTTCTTCATTTCTTTGTAACTCCTGAGAAAAAGTACGTGAAAACATAGTTACAGTCAATTAAATTTATTTTCATTTCTAGAGAGCTTAACATAAAAAAATATAGTTTCGTAAACAATTTTTTTCATAATGCTGTTTTTGTTTAATGTACTAGTGGCCGCGTGGTTCCCGCTCCCGTGGGAATATCGGGATAAAAAGTAACCTATGTTCATATCCAGGCTATCTACTATATATGTACCAAATTATATCCAAATCCGTTCAGTAATTTCGGAGCCTATTCAATGCAAACAAACAATCAAATCTTTTCTCTTTATCGTATATTAGTAGATAAGGGGGTTACATTAAAATGGCTGACAAGCTTCAATAATGTAAAGTTTCATCTTAATCCGCTCAGCAGGATAAATGGAATAAATTATTTATTAATAAATAATAATAAAGGAGCTGAGGAGCCCATCGCGCAGTGATTTGCGCACTCGGCCTGCGATTGTTGAGGTTAAGCAACTTTCGCAATGGTCGGTCACGGGATGGGTGACCCAAAATGTACTATCTCGAGTTCTGCCGTTAAGCGGTTGGTCCAGCCTGCATTTGCAGTCGCTGAAACCCATCGATCCTCATTGGGCCCGCGTGGTGGGTCATGGCCCGTTCAGTGGGGACATTGAAATGGCTGATGAAGAATGATAAAGGGAATAAAGTTAAAAGCTGTTGTCACCTGTGTCCTATTGCCTTGTCCTTTGTTGAAATTCATCACTGGTTTGGTGTGCCGCCTGGTGAAAGGGTCGTCCGCTTTCTTGCCTTTGTTCGCTTTCACCTGTACAATAATAATTCATATTATGATCTTAATATTTTTATATGTGCAACTAGCTTCCGCCTGCGGTTTTTCCGTGGGAATATGGGGATAAAAATTATGATACTCTCTTTTTTCAACTAACTAAACAATGTTCACATACTTTTTTATGATTTTGTAATTTTTGCATTTTTCAATGCAATTTTTATACTTATGGTAAATTTTAAATAGAAAAATATTGGAAAAAATTAACTCGGCCACAAGTGAATTCTTAGACGGGAATCGAACCCGCGACCTTTGGAAATCCGGCCTAATGCTCTAATGTTAATGGCGGCGTAATGTTCACATACGTTTAAAGAAAGATGAAAATAATGGAGGACTGAGGTGCATTTGCTTCTTAACTTTGGACGGAATCTTTTGTGCATTTCACTAGCTTGGACCGAGGCGTGTTTGCATTACAGTACACTAATAGTTAAATTTTGGTCTTTATTGTCTATACAATAACTACCAACACTAAAGTGAAGTGATTTTTCTGTTTCCTTTCTACCTTTTCTCTCACTCGCCGTTCGCTCGCACGTTTCCTAGCTCCTCTAGAGCAGGTCAAATATTTTCCTTAAATAAACACTTAATTTTAATGTATAGACTCACAAAGTGAGCATGTTTGTATGAAAATAAGAGAGTGCCGGTGAGTGTACATAAACCGCAAAAAATCGGGTCCTCACTCAATCAACTTAGTATGTAAACCTAATAAATGGGTGGTAGGCATTATTATTTTTGAATCGTCAGTTTTACCCTACGGTAAAACTGACGATTCAAAAATAATAATGAGTTCAATTGAATAAAAAAATATTTCATTCACATTTCATTTATTCATTCATTCATACTGTTTCGCCATCTTAGAAATTTTGAAATGGCGTCTCCTGATTGGTTGATTGTGACTAAAGCTGATTTGCTCCAAAAAGGAATTGGATCGAAGCGTCTTTGCATTCAACCGTATTTTTAAGTCAAGTTTTCTACTGGAATTAGGTGTCTTTGATTATAAGGGAATTTTTTTTTTTATTAATTTATTCATGACCTGGATACAAAGTCCTTCAGTCGCATACATTTATAGTAGGTACAAGAGATAATCAATTTCAACTTTAGTCTTGACAACAATATAAATAACAAGGAGAAAAAAAGAGACAAAACACTTTTGACATGTGAAACAAAAAAAAAACGACAACTAGATACATAAAATACTAACTTAACAATTAAAGTATTGTTTCATAAACTTAAATTTTCTCTACACTATTTACAATATATTTATACAAAGGAATAAAAAAGTCAGTATTGCAAAGAAGGTCTTGAACGCGGCGGGGTACACTGATTCGGTTTTGATTAGGGTTTTGAACTGAAACGGAACTGTCAATGTCACTGAACATTATTGACCGTTGGTTGGTAAACTTTGAACAATTGAAAACAATGTGTTGTAAATCAGCATCATCTTCAGTACAGCAGTGTGGACATTGTGCATTATTGTAAACCTTGATTCTGTATAGATGCGTTGGAACCAAACAGTGGCCGAGTCTCATTCTTGTGAGAACTGTAATAAATCTTCGGTTTCTTTTAGGATCACCTTTAACATACCAAGGATTCACTGGTAAGTCTTTCTGTATTTCAGCATACCACCTGCCTTTAGTTTCTAACGTAGTGTTCCAATAGTCATTCCACAACTTCCTAATATTTGCCTTGAAGTAAACATAGTAATCAGTAAACGGAAGTTGAAGAGTATGAGTGTGGTCTTGATCATGTTCCATGTGTGTCAAACTGTCGGCAATCTCATTTCCTTCTATGCCACTGTGGGAGGGAACCCAAACAAATTCTATATTTATACCTAGGTTAATAAAATTTTCTATCATACTAAGAATTTTACACAGAATAAAGCTAGATTTGTAAGATGAGGGTCCATCAAATAGAGAAGTTAGTACACTTTTAGAATCAGTTATTACTAAAATATTTACACTATTTACATTATTCTTTATATACATTAAAGATTGCAGAATAGCATAACTTTCAGCTGTGAATATGCTAGAATTGTTATTTAATTTGATACACTCACAGTAATTAGCTTGAGGGTCATAAAATGCTGATCTAACATTATGTTTGTCTTTAGAACCATCTGTGTATATAAAGTAACTATCATCCCTATTATTTTTAAATTCTATAAAATCAAATTGATTAGATATTATATCTAAGTGGATCTTATTTCTATCATAATTGACAAGACTATTGTAAGAGCATTCATAAATAGGCCATTTATTACATTTGTATGTATTTTGTGATTTAGTTTTAACATGGTTATAAATTTGTATGATTTCAGTACCAGAAAGAAGTGACTGTGGAGTTAGACTAGAACCTGCCATGGAGTGTAACAGTTCTGTCATTTTACTGAGTTTTAAATTTAAACAATTGTCAGAGGATAAAGCTTTTAACAAGAATCTCTCAGCTAACTGGAGACGCCTAATAAATAAAGGAGGTATGCAAGTTTCTACTTCTAATGAGTTAATAGGGGTGGAGCGCATTGCTCCGCAAATTAGTCTAAGACCTATATTTTGTATAACATCTAATTTCCTGAGATGGGTGGTACTAGCATTCAAGTAGGCTAAACTACTATAATCAAAATGGCTTCTGACTATACTTTTATACAGCATGGTCATAGTCTTAGGGTCTGAACCCCAATAGGTACCTGCCAAATGCCGTAAGAGATTCATAGCTTTCATGGCCTTTTTACTGATATAGTCAATGTGTTTATCAAATTTTAATTGTGTGTCGATAATAACTCCCAAAAATTTATATTGAGTGACAGTAGGTATTTCAGTGTTATTGTATTGAATTTTTATATCGGAATAATTTTTACTAAAAGTTAAAACTGAACTTTTCTCTGGACTTACATCTAATTTAAGTTTATCATGGTAATATGTATACAGTTGTTTTAGAGCATTATTAATATTGCTTTTTGCTATATCTATATTTTGGTTAGAGCTGTATAAAAGCAAGTCATCTGCAAACTGCAAAATATGAACATTATCTGTATTTACATGTTTAAATATTTCTGATGTGTATAAGTTGTATAATAAAGGAGAAAGTGTAGCACCTTGCATAGTTCCTTTATTAGCTACACTAGGGCCATGCAGCTTGTTATTGTACTTTACATAAATGGTTCTGTCCCTTAGAAATTTAAACAGCCATTGTAGTACAGGTCCTGTTACTCCTATATCATGTAGTACTTGGATAAGCTCTTCTATATTGACATTGTCAAAAGCACCCTTAATGTCTAAGAAGACACAAACCATGTTAGAATTACTTAATTTAACTTCTTTAATATCATGTATTAATGATACAAAGCTTTCAGAGCAACTTTTACCCTTTCTAAACCCATGTTGCACCTCAGGAATTAGATTATTACTTTCTGAAAAGTAGTCTAAACGTAACTTTATCATGTTTTCAAATAATTTTCCCAAACAAGATGATAATGATATTGGTCTGTATGAAGATGAAATATTTTCTGGCTTATTCGGCTTTAATATGGGAACAACACATTGAGTTTTCCAAGCTTCAGGTATGATGAGATCTTGCCATAATTTATTAAAAATGCAGAGTAATATGTTTTGCGCATTTGGATGTAACTTTTTTATTAATATATATGGAATATTATCCAGACCTGGTGTTGTGTTCTTTCTAGTTTGTAATGACCTAGTAAGCTCATTAAAAGTAAATGGTTCGTTCAGAAATGAATTTATTGTATTTTCATCAGCACTATTGAATAATGAAAAAAGTCTATCTTCATTGAAATTGTTACTGCTGGATAAATTGTCTAAAAAGCCAGGAACCCATTCATCATCAAAGTTTTTATTATGGTTGTTACTCCCAATTTTTTTGAATTTTTTAATGTAATTCCATATTCTTGAAACAGGTGTCATTCTATTAAAACTACTACATAAATTTTTCCAAGATTCTGAGCTCTCGTTTTTTATAATTAATTTCTTTTGAGCATCTAATTTTTTATATTGTATATAATTGTCAATGGAGGGATTATGTATTCATGTAATGCCTCTTTTGAGGACTTAATAGCATCTTCACATTTTGGATTCCACCAAGGAGAAGGCTTTCTATGGATGTTTTGATTTATATTTTGTCTTTTAGGGATGGTTTGGTCCCTTAAACCATTTAAAATATTTACAAAACTATTATACACTTCTAGACTATCTTCATTTTCAATGTCTAATTCAGAAAACAGAGTTTCAGATAGGGTATAAAATTCTGGCCAGTTAGCTTTATTATAGATATATTTTTCTTCCACAGGACCCACTTCATATTGGGATGGTTGGACATTCAAATGAAGAGATACTGGGGAATGGTAGCTGCCTAAGGGATCATCCTGAACGTACCAGTCACACAAATGAGCAATGGAGGGACTAACAAGAGTAATATCTATTGCTGAAGCTTGTCTATTAGGATGTGGACAAGTTGTTGGTGTGCCATCATTTACAATGCATAGATCTAATTCATCTATTAAATTATACAAATTGTGTCCCCTATTATTATTACTGTTGCAACCAAAACTAATATGATGTGCATTAAAGTCACCCATAATTATGCAAGGTTTGGGAATATTATTCAAAATGTTTCTTAACTTATTAGTGTCAAATCTGCCACTATGAGGTGGACAATAAACACAAAGAACTGTAATATCTCCGGACTGTGTCTTAATACTTACTGCTATATTTTGAATGGTTTCATGGAAGTTTGTATTCAACAAATTATATTTCAAACCATGTTTAATGAGAATACCTACACCATTGTGTTTATTAATTGAGTTTTTGTAAATAGAATTGTAGTTAGGAAAATTTGGAATTACTGATTTATCGGTGAACCAAGTTTCATTTAGCAAGCAAATGTCAACTTGTTTATCTATAAGTAACTTCTGTAAAAGTGTTTTTTTGCTCTGTAAACTTTGTATATTAAACTGGACTAAATGTAAATAATTATCCATTAAATTAAGTTTGATATTAATATCTCTTTAATTTTCTTAGTAGTTAAGGGAACTTTGCTATCATTTTTATTACCTAGAGCTATTAAAGATTTTACAATGGCATTCAAAATAATTTCGTTATTAGCTATTTTATTAACATCTAATTGTACATCATTATTTATATTACTTACTCTGTTTAAAGGAGGGTAGGATTTCGTGTCACTAGGGGCTGGTGGAGAACTCACCACAGCGGCATAGTTTTGTGTAGAGTACTTCCTCTTATTTTCTTCAAATTTCTGCTTTTTGATGGGACAGTCTCTAGATATGGCCAAGTGGTTGCCTCCACAGTTGATGCATACAATTTCCTCCACGTCACACTCCTTATATGAATGCTGTCCAGCACATGATGAGCACATCTGTGAACCTCTACAAACTTTGGCTGAATGATTAAATTTGAGGCATTTAAAACATTGCAGGACAGGTGGTATGTATTGGTGAATCGGATAACGGAATAATTGGATATAAGCATACTGGGGTAAGGTTGTTGATGCAAAGGTGACAGCGACAGTGGTTAAGGGTATCAGAGTATTATCTGTTTTTTTCATAAATCTTTTGATGGAAATTACTTCAGCATCACAAACAATATTTTTATAAATCTCTTCATTTGACATATCTTTGGGTACGTACCTCAGTATACCAATCTTTTCCGTTAGATAAGATGGGACGAATGCCCTCATTTTATTCTTTGACAAGAAATCATCCATTTTTAAAAAGTAGTTTGCAGACGTGGCTTTCCTGAATGTTACTCCGATCTTATGTGCATTAATTCTATGCACACCAGTGATATCTTTAACATTTTCGCTGAAGAGTCTGGTTAAAATAATTGGGTTTTTATTCCCTAATCTCTCTTGATCGGTAGATTCTACATAAACCGTGAAGTCTCCCGAGCTGTTTTCTATGAATAATCTCTTATAGTTCGGTTTAGTATAAATTTTATACTTATCGGTTTGTTGCGATGCCGATGGAGCGCTGGAAACATGCTCGCGTTTCCTCTTTCTTTTTTCCGCAGGGTCCTCCCCATCGCTAGGGGGACCCATTTTAAGTTTGTTTTACGTCTTCTGATGTGGATTTGTGTAATTACGCCGTGAAAATTAACTTTTATTGACAAAGAAAATTTAAAGCTGCCGCTCTGTTTGACTTCCCGCCAAAAAGTCGATTATAAGGGAAATATGTACAGTGTGGCCACTTAAACTAGCTGCATTTCGGTGTTTATAGATTAAAAAACGTGAAATTTGAATGAGGCGGATTTCCTTTTTATACGCAGCTTTTATAACAACGGAGAGACTCTTAGCCTTCATCATACCTGATGTTAAGTATTGATAAGGCCGAAGATGGAAGCGAGCTTCCTCAATCACTGAGACACTGGCTATCTTAGCTCTAACTGCACACAATGCTAAAAATATTGCTGTTATTGCGTCAGGCTTAGAAAAGATGGTGGTAGCTAGCCAAGCGGAGTTACAAAAGTCCTACCACCAATCAAACCGAATACAATATGTACCCCTGCTGGGAATCGAATCCGGGACCCCTGGGTCTGATACCGGTGGTTGTTACCACTAAACCACAGAAGCGGTTGAATAAATGCTATCCCGATTTCTCATTCTAAAGTTTCATCAAAATCAGTAACTTTTGCGTAATGGGATCACAAAAATATACGGTAATGATTTTGTTGATGGGTCGATTTTTTTCCTGTACTTACCTACTTTTAGTAAAAATTATCACTGGATGTATGAACTTTCTATGGTACAGTACCTCCTCCATGATGGCCTTCTCAGCTGTTTCCACATTCAATTTCCGGTTCCTGTTGTTGATGTATGAGATACTTTGTATGGAAGAAGTCCGCGTCTTGTCCAAGTGGTTCGCTCGTTCTTCCAACTCTTGTATTTTAGCATTTAAGTCCATTACTAGTTCATCGTCGCCTCTGTTGAAAGATTATTATTTTTAATTGTAAATAAAAAGCAGAGTTCAGAAACTGTCGATTAGGTAATCTTTTTTTGATTAAAACATCATTCTATCCCTTTTAATTCCAAGCTAACGACTGATATGACTGCATTTCATGGCAAAAGGAATAAATTGCTCAGTGACTGGTGGTCATCTTCCTAAAGTCGTCTACTTCCCAAAGTCGTCACCTTCCTAAGTGGTCACCTTCCTAAAGTTGTGTTGATATTTCTTAAGTAATGCAATGCGAAACATGTTCCTCTGTCACTTTTTTAGCGTCAGTAAATAGTTTTTTTTCCATACACACCGAACACACTTCAAACACGAATGTCACGAAAAATAAAAAGGCGGCAGGTTAGCAACTTGTCTATGATTACATATCAGAGTTGCCACATTCAAATCATAGAGCTCTATTGTGAAGCTATAGTGGAAATTCGCATCATTGAATAAGCGTCAGTAAATTGTTTGATTAATCAGGACACATAGTTTTACGCGTTTTTTAATAGTTATTAGTGATATTTATTAATTAAAGAAAATGAAGATAATGAGTTCATTTATTTTCAATTTATATAGATTGTTTAGGTCAGCAGAATAATAGCACATCATTTAGTAAAACTGATTTTTAAAAGCTGCGAGCTATAGACGACACTCACTTTTTTCATTCAATACCCACTTTCCATGAAATTTAATTGAATTTTTTACTAGAATTTACTGATAAATTGCTTAGTTTTAAAATAGATTGTTTAGTTTATTATTTCGTTATACTATTTAATAAATATTCAATTTATTTTTCTCAAAAATTATCGAGATAATTGACTAGGACACTTAAATGTACAAAAATTTGGATACGACTCGTCTGTAGTGTCAAATAAAGATGTTATCTATCTCTTTCTCTCTCACCTGAGTTGCGCGACATCTCTCTCTTTCATAAGCTGTGTCTTCTTCATGGCGTAGTTGGTGGGATGTGAGCGGAATCTATCCTTTTCTGCTACAATTTTTTCTATATCTTCTTCCTGTTAATAAACATATACAGTAACCACACTAGTCGTTCATACAAACGAGGTAACTATTGTGCATTGGTTCTCTGCCAAGGATTGACCGAGCTGTGATCTGATAATGGCCATCCAGGGAGTGAATGGAGGAGATCCAGATTGCTATACATACCTAACTGATCTGATCAACATTCAAAAAGATGTAAAGATCAGTTTTCAGTTTCAGAATTTTCATACATTTTTATGCTATTTTCGCCGTTTTTCTCTTAGAAACATCTTTTAGAAAGTTGATCAGATCAGTAGGGTGTGTATAGCAATCTTGATCTCTTCCATTCACTACCGGTCATCCCGTGACCACGGCAGCTGAAAAGGTCCCGAAACGTCGGAAAAATCAAAAACCCATAATAACCCTAAAACTACGGACAATTACAACTTAGTTCGTGAAATATAGCGCGTTTGATATCCGTAAAAGTGGTTTTATTTCAATGAACAGTGCGCGCCAAAACATAAGATGTACGTATCGACTAGTGTCGTTAATTATACCACATAAATAAACTATTGTAATTTAAAAGTTGTATTTACTGCTTCATCATAAGCCATTTAATGATTTTAATACCCCCACTGCTGGACACAGGCCTTCCTTATAAATGGATAAGGAGTATGGGCTATGATCAGCGGGCCCAATGCGGATTGGTAGGTGTTTACGAATACTTACAAATGCAACCGGGACCAATTGGTTAAAGTGCTGATTGAGGCATGAAGAAGCTCAACATTAAATTATTGATCATGAACAACCATTTCAAAAACAGCATTGCTGCTACAATAACAGTCCTCAAAAAATTACCTTCTCTTGGATTTGCTTTAAAAAATCCCTAAATATAGGTGACAATAAGGTTGTTTTTACCTTAAACTCGTACATTAAAGCATCTCTGACTTCAGATATCTTGCTTCTAACATAGTCCATGGTCGGAGGTTTCTTGTTCGCGTCTTTGATGGCTTTATGCCACTTTGTGAACTCTCCGTCGGTGAATTCCTGTACGAAAAATAATGTAAAATGTTAAGAAAATTAATACACTGGCTTGCTAATAAAAAGATAGATATAATATTTAGTCAGAAACCAGTACAACAGATAAGAACCAAAATAATTTTTTGAGGCATTACAAAAAAGAGAAACAACAAAACTTAATACTAAATCGAACCACTGTGTATTTTAATACCATCATGGTCACCAATCTTAAGTAACAGTCTCATTTCAACAGAACCTGTAGTTTTATTTTACTTCCTACTAATCATACTAATATTTATGATAAATTTTGGACCATCCATCCGTCCCATCTGAGAATTCACTTGTGGCCGAGTTGATTTGTTCCAATATTTTTTTATTTAAAATTATCATAAGTATAAAAATAGCATTGAAAAATGAAAAATAAAAAAAAATCATAAACCTACTAATATTATCAACTAGCGGCCGCCCGCGGTTTCATCCGCGTGGTTCTCGTTCCCGTGGGAATATCGGGATAAAAAGTAGCCTATGTTTTAATCCAGGCTATCTACTATCTGTGTACCAAATTTCAACCACATTCGTTCAGTAATTAGTGCATGAAAATGTAACAAACAACTGCCTTAGTTTCGCATTTATATACTAGTATGATGGGTTGGATGATTGGCTGACGAATAAAAAAACACAGAAAAAAATCAGGAACCGAAAACGAAGGAACTTTTCAGGTTTCCTACAAATTGATATACAGTGGTGGTCAGATAATTAGAAACACTAGAGATTTTCATACAAACGAGGTAGCTTTGGAGCCTTGGTTCTCTGCCAAGGATTTACCAAGCTGAGATCCAGATTGCTGTACACACCCGACTGATCTGATCAACATTCTAAGAAATGTATGAATATGATTTAAAAAACAGCGAAAATAGCATAAAAATGTATGGAATTCCTGAAACTGAAAATACTGATCCCTACATCTTTTAGAATGTTGATCAGATCAGTCGAGTGTGTATAGCAATCTGGGTCTCCTCCGTTCACTCCCTGGATGACCATTATCACATCACAGGTCGGTCAATCCTTGGCAGAGAACCAAGGCTCCAAAGTTACCTCGTTTGTATGAAAATCGACTAGTGTTTCTAATTATCTGACCACCACTATATTAGATATTTACCACCTAGACACAAAAATGCTGTCTCCTGTCACAAAGCTGAGGCATATTAAGTGGCATGGCAAAACGTATAATGTATTTGACCAAAACATAAATATCTACTAACATACACTAGGGTGCAAAGAAATCGCACAGAAGCATTATTTTCATACAAACATGCTCACTTCACGGCGTAATAAATAAAAAAAAAATATTTGCATTTCTCTGAAGATTTGTGTGTCGATAGTGTGTGTCAAATGTTCAACAATGCAATTAGCATTTAAAATAACTGAAAAGATTTCTTCATTTCCTAAACTTTCAGTGAAACAATGTTTAATTTTGCTTTCATATAAAGTTGTATGAAAGCGGAGTTAGTGAATTTGTTATTCTTATTTTGCACACAACTGAAGTTTTTTTTTAACTTTTGGGATTTTATTCGTAAGTCGAGTATTCGACTGATACATCGATATATAAATTTTTATATAACTGTTGATACTTTTTGAATAATGAGACTGTAAAGTGAGCATGAAAATAACGCTACTGTGCGATTTCTTTGCACCCGAGTGTAGTTCATAAGCAAAACTGTTCTATCAAAATGCGTTCCATTTATTACTCGATAAAATAAATAATTAATAATAAAAATAAATGACAAAATACCAGCATGTTGAGAAAAAAAAATACGTGTGGCACTCGGGGACTGCCGCGGTAAAGCTATTGCATAGCATTTTTTATCATACATTTTGGTTGTTTTTCCGCGACTGGAAAAAATGCGGTAACGGTAGATTTTAAAAAGAAATTATATTTCCACACAAATTTTCATACAGTTTTTTCATCATCGACCATTTTGTTATTCACAATCGTAACTAAGCAACCAAAATCTATGACACGGAGTGGGGGGTGTAAGGTTGTATTTTCGTTACGGAATTTATTGATTCGGTCGCCGCGCTCAAAGCCCGCGATAAAAGCTATGCAATAGCTTAAAAAACAAATTATAATAATAATAATAAAACTAAAACTCACCTGATTACTGACGAACTCGAGTCTGAACACCCTATCCTGTGTGCCGTGCCGTAATTTCAATCCCTTGTTCGTTCTGGTATTTCCCAAGTTGTATATTTTCGCTGTTTCGTATACATCTATAATTTCTGCTACCTACAAAGATATATTGTTGTTGTAAATTCAAATATTAGTGTGCTTAAAGCTGTCGTATAGGAAGCTAATAGTTACACAGAATATACACACACCAGCAACGTTAGGGGAACATAAAAAATACCAATATTTTTGGGGAAAGTTGTCTTTAAATGTTTTTTACATTATGAGTAATATTTTTAGGTCTTTAACCATGAAATTGCCGATTTGTATGAAGATTTTCAAAAAAAGTTCATTTTCCATACTAACCATTTTTGTTATAGTTACTACCGCAAGTGCTAATGCCACAATTTTTTAATGAACAATCATTGTTTGAAGACTAAGCAATCTAATGCTTTTAAAAATTATAACTTATATTAAAATATTTAGCTAACAAAATGGAAACCTTTCCGAGGTATTTTTTATAATTAATTATTCTTGATCATTAGGATCTTAATTTAATATAAAATCAAGCAATAGATGCCCCTTTTGATCACAGAAGTAGTGAGGTTCTCTAGAAGTGTAAGAAAAAAATCGGCAATTTCATACTTTAACCCCTATTATTTATCTAAGAGACTAATAACAAACAGTAAGTTTTAAAAACATTGAATTTGAAAAAAAATCCTGAAAAGTCAATATAAATTATTGAAGATGACGTTCCTTTTGTGTTCTCCTAATTTTGCCGGTGTGTATAGTTTCTTACATTGTTTTATTTCAGGCATGATGACTAGATTTATGTTACCATATCATAGTATATATGACGATTTATAAAATGTTTAACTATGGGTTATCTTATGAGAGTCAAAATGGCGGGTGTACCATAAGAAATTAAATTATACCGGTCACCAAAAAAATGAACCTATAATGTACTATTTTGTACCTCGCTCTAAAGTGCGTTACCCACATATACATTTTGCGTGGGTAACGCACTCACATGAATAAACAAAACACGATTGTTTTATTTCTCAGAAACTATGCAACTGATCATGTTGCTTGTATTTTTTACTTGAAGTACTTTTAAGGTACATTTTTGGTGTATATACATTTTATGAGTGATCGCTAAGTAATAATAGTAGATTGTGTACCAAGGGCTGTATGACACCCATAACAGTCGAGTGTTTTGGCGCCTGAACGAAGTGAGGGCGCCGATAGTTCGAGACTGTTATGGGTCCATACACCCGAAGTAAACACTCTACTTTTCATTTTGAATATGAGGAAAGTAAAAACAAACAGAATATTCAAAAAAAAATTTTTTAAGGTTTCTACGATTTTAATTATTTTATAATGCAGCAAAATAAGCTGTATAGGCTTCTGTGCCTTTGCCTACATACCTTAGGTAAATAAAAGTCCAAAGAGATTACAGATATCGATTTGACATGACACCCCCTATTCTTTATACAAATTTATTACAGCCCTAGGGCCGCAACATATCACTTTCAACCCGCATTTTAGGCACGTTATGAGTTACTTTCAGAATATGAGACATGAAAAATATTAAAGAACACCCGCCATCTTGATGTCAATATGGCGGGTGTATTTTAATTTCGAAATGATTTCGTTTTGAAGAAGGTACTGATTTTTTAGAGCGAGGTACAAAATAGTACATTATAGGTAATTTTTATTGGTGACCGGTATAATTTAATTCCTTATGGCACACCCGCCATTTTGACTCTCATGTTATCTTTCATTAATGTAAATGCTGACCCTTTAGGCGTCGGTTTCAATAACCTATCCACAGTAAGAGTTAGGCTTACTAGAGCTTTGTTGCCTAGATATTTTTGTTAATCAGCCCAAAATGATCCAAATTAACACCGGTTGCTAAGTAACGTAACTAAGATAGGCCTAACTCTTGTTAGGGATAGAATATTGAAACCGGCCGTAGGACGACTTCGTCCACTTTCCTATCTCGTCTACTTCCTAACTGGTCCACTGATGTGCTGTGACCGTACATATTCTAAAAAATATTGTGTCTTTCTTACCTTTGTTTATGAGTCTTTTATTACTTATAATTCAAGATTTAATAAGAGACGATGATTGATAATGGTATATTCTTACACAAGTTCAGATTGAGTCAAAGTAAGATAGATATCATCTGCAACAGAGTCGTAAGACAGTGGAACAAGCTTCCAGAAGATGTTGTATTTGCCAACATCAACCAATTCAAGAACAGACTTGATAAATACCTACAATATATGGATTAAATAAACTATGCCACTATCAGGATACAGGCGGTATCAGTTGCATCAACTGCTTGCCTGTTAAATAATAATAATAATATCACTCACCCTATATACAGGATTTCCATTATTATTCCCTATGCCAATCCTGACGAAACAGCCAGTGACTACGCGCGCGAAGAACGGAAGGTGAACTAATCTCTCTAATTTAAATCTGTAAAGAAACAAACTCCAATATTAAACAAGCTTTTTAACTTATGGTAAATTTTAAATAGAAAAACATTGGAAAAAATTAACTCGGCCACAAGTGAATTCTCAGACGGGAATCGAACCCGCGACCTTTGGAAATCCGGTCCAATGCTCTCGGTCCAATTTCCAAAGGTCGCGGGTTCGATTCCCGTCTGAGAATTCACTTGTGGCCGAATTAATTTTTTCCAATATTTTTCTATTTAAAATTTACCATAAGTATAAAAATAGCATTGAAAAATGCAAAAATTACAAAATTATAAGCAAGCTTTTTAATTTTGCATTTTTACAATGCTATTTTTATGTGATAAATATTAAACAAGAAAATATACTAGTATATTCTAGTATGTTTTCTTGTTTAATATTTATCACAAACAAGCTGTAATGGCCGTTTCATCTTAATCGATAGTCAAATAATTGTAGAAAAAAATCTATCGTTGCGAGGATATTTCTCTCATTGATGAAACGAGCGACGGTGGCCAACACTGTATAAAGGTGATTATACTGGAAAAATTCGATCTCTGTAGCATAATTGGTTAGTGCATTGGGCCGGATTCCCAAGGATGCGGGTTCGAATCCCGCCAGGGCGACATGAGACAATTTGCTTTTTTCTAGTACATTTTCTTATTTAATATTTATCAAACAAACTCATTTCAATATCAACACAAAATTACAAAAATGTTATTAGCGTCAACCGTATGTATTAACTTTTAAGCTTGCTATTCTGATATGTACTTTTGCAAAATTACTTTCTAATTCGCATCCGAATTTTGACTTTTGTTTTTTTTTTATGAACAACGGGGAGACTCTTAGCCTTCATCATACCTGATGTTAATTATTGATAAGGCTGAAGATGGAAGCGAGCCTCCTCGATCACTGAGACACTGGCTATCTTAGCGCTAACTGCCGGAACACAGCAATGCAGAAAACATTGTTGTTATGGCGTAAGACTTAGATAAGATGGCGGTAGCTAGCCAGGCGGACTTACAACAAGTCCTACCACCAACCAAACCGAATACAATATGTACAGTCAAGCTCAAAAATGTAGATACAAGTATCTTGACAGTATATAAGTACTCATCTAAGTTAATGAGGTACCTATGGATACATATTATTGTACTTGTCTGTTTACCACATAATGTTCAAATTATTGTATACTTATTTTTGTAGTTTTGGCTGTTTCCATAGCTATAGTAATTTAAAAAAGAAAAAAGCAAATAATGATTTGCGCTTTTTAATGTATAGTCAACAGCAGCTACGCCTTTACACTGACCTTGACAGTGCCCTTATGGCGCTTGTAATAGCGGCTGTTTTCGTATTGCAAATGTAAAGCCTTAGGTGCTGTTGACTGAACTTAAGCTTCTAGTTTTACCTGCTGAGTCGTAATTTGTTGATCTGATCCCTGCTGTCGGCGTACTTCACTTCCACTTCCTCTCTTTTCCGCTCCTTCTCTTCTTCCTCTCCTTCAGACGAGGAAGAAGATGACTGACTTCTACGACCTTTGTAAACAACAAATATAAAACCATTCATAAAATCCTCTAAAAATACATACAGGGTGGAAAGTTAATATGTAAAGGGCAGTAGTGGCAGATATTAAACCATTGTAGTTACATGAAAACGTTCTTAAGCAACCATCCTTAATTTTTTTTAAGAAATTTTGAGCTGCTTTCACAGATTTTTAAAAATATGTACAGACACCAAGAAAATGAGCAATTCTCAAAAAAAACATATCTTAATATATATAAATATCCTGTCACGATGTTTGTCCGCGATGGACTCCTAAACTACTTAACCGATTTTAAATTAAATTGGCACACCGTGAGCAGTCTGGTCCAACTTAAGAGATAGGATAGCTTTGATCCCAAAATTCCCACGGGAACGGGAACCACGCGGGTGAAACCGCGCCCGGCCTCTAGTAAATATATATAATTATATAAGTTCCAGTTTTTATTACGAAATAATAAAAAGTAGTGATTTTCTGTGTATACCCTTACCTTGTGACTTATTATCTTCGGAGTCCGAACCAGAATCATCAGAGTAAATGTCCGATGCCTTTAATTTGACGCTCTGTTTGCTCGTTCCGCCTATAATTTCAGCGTCTGCGTCCTGGGATGGGAAACAAGATGGAGATTTTAGCATTATTATTACAAAAAAGTTACTACATTTTTTTTTTAATATGAAGTATGGGGAGACTCTTAGCCTTCATCATACCTGGGCCCTTCTTCGGTATGACCACTTAGCGATTCATTGCTCAAACCACGCCAATGTCGTACTTTAAACAATACCCATTGCACGCATTTAAACACAAACTAACGACGTGGCTTATTGATAAATGTTATTACACTATAATTGACACCTCACGGATTATAACGTTAATTCGGTACTTCGCTTGTAATGGTTGTGACTTGTAATCTGTTATAGTTATTTCATGTAACCTAAACTTGTGACATTTCGCATGCTAAATAAGCAAGATATGTCAAGCTACTTTTAACAATTATGATCATGTACCACCTTGTCTTATGCAAATAAATCTATTCTATTCTTGTATTTGACATTTTCAAAATTAGTTTTTTCCATGATACTCACAAATTATAGAATTACTGTACAAGTCACAAATTTATAATTATTAGACAAGTAAAATAACTTTATAATTTGTATTGTATCATAGAGAAAACGAATTTTGAAAATGTCGAAACGAAATACGACATTGGCGTGGTTTGAGCATGGAATCGGTAAGTGGTCATAGTGAATACGGGCTCAGATGTTAAATATTGATAAGGCTGAAGATGGAAGTGAGCCTCTCCCGGAAACCCCAATCACTGAGGAACTGGCTATCTTACCTTTAACTGCCGGAACACAATAATGCTGAAAACATTGTTGTTATGGCGTCAGACTTAGATAAGATGGTGGTAGCTAGCCAGGCGGAATTACAACTAGTCCTACCACCAACCAAACCGAATACAATATGTACCCCGCGGAAATCGAACCCGGGACCACTGAGTCTGATACCGGCGGTGGTTGTACCACTAGACCACAGACTCATCACCTTTTACAAAATGCTGCTTCTCCCGGTGCAGGGGCGTTAATTATTGCGGAGTTCTCCTGGTATTTCATTATCAGCTATACTTAATCACATGCACTGAAACAAGCCTAAATTGCTTATGAACCACATTGAAGGTAATCATATCGCTTTCGTGAAATACTCTTTTTTTAAGGGTAGTATTTAACCGATCGACTAAAAAACTTTTTGAGCGAACAAAATACTAGGTGAGCGACTTAGTCCCCAATCTAACTTAACCTAAACCTATTTTTCCGCAACCCATCCTACGTTTTTAGTCGCTCGATTTAGTCATTTATAGTCGACCGGTTAATTATGTTCCATTTTTTAATAGTTCTGATCACTATTTATGGTCTTCATCGTCAGTTCCACTTCACCAAATATTGCTTTCCGAAAGCATATGCATAAGTAACTACAGAAAACACCGAAATCGCTATAAAAGTGCCTATAATATTTAAAGAGTTCCCTGAGTTTCTCCAGAATCCCATCATCAGATCCTGTCTTGATCACAATGGGACCAACTTGAAAGTATACCTTTTCAAACAAAAAAATAATTATTCAAATCGGTTCATAAATGACAGAGTACTGAGGTAACAAAAATAAAAAAAAACATACGACCAAATTAAGAAGCACCTCCTTCTTTTTGAAGTCTGTTAAAAATTAAATAAAAATCTGACTTTATAGAGTATACTTACGTCTTCCTCATCTTTATCCTTATTCTTCTCTTCCTCCAACCGTCTCTTCTGTTTAATATGTTCCACTCTGGTCGCCTTAGCGTCTCGTTGTGCCCGCAACGCAGCCATTGCGTTTTGTCTGCGATCATCAACGTTGCGTTTGCGTTCCGTTTTCGCACCGAATAAGGGAGAGGCGGAGCGTTCTGAGGCTTCTAAGGGGAGAATAAACAAAAAAAAAAATAATAAGGGGTAAACTTTTGGATTTATTGGTAAAATCAGAGGGCTAATTGTCTAATTTAAAAATCTATCACAATCCCTTTCAATTCGTCACTTGAAAGATATTCACATTATTCAGGACGTCACCGTTTGACAAATAATAGGGATTGTGATCGCACTTTGAAAGGTATTGAATGAACGAATTTGAATTGTCTTAGCAAAGTGACAGACGAAAATATCTTTCAAATGTATGGAGAAATGCCAAATGAAGTGTGATTTAATTTATCCTTCGTTCCGAAAGGGATTGCGACTATAAGTTACACAATTCCATGAGTCACAATCACAATACATTTGAAAGGGGTTGTGATAGATTTTGAAATTAGACAATTTGACGACCTGTTTGGCGCAGGGGTACTAACCCCACCTTCTGCGCCAGAGGTCCCGGGTTCGATCCCCGGACAAGACAAATATTTGTGTGCATGAACATGTCTATTTGTCTTGATCTGGGTGTTTAATATGTATATTATGTATGTATTTACAAAAAAAAAGTATATAAGTATGTTTATCCGTTATCTAGTATCCATAACACAAGTTCTTCGTGAAACTGAACGTGGCCTAGATAATTGCTGTGATTGTATACAATTATTTATAAAAAATAAAAAAATAATAGGGGGCAGTTTGATAGATACTTGTGTGCTAATCCTTTATATCATATGAATATATTATATTATGACTTTTCTAAATTCATAGAAAAAAATTAAAAAGTCCTTCTTGATATGAAAAATTAACATGGTCGGTTTCTAAACTGAAAATTTCAAGTTGAGAATTTCTCTAGGTAAATCCCGAAATTAATAACGTATCTGTAGATTTGAATTGGGCTATCTGAGATAGTTGTCTAGTATATTTTTGTTAATATGAACAAAATAACGATGGCTAGGCATCGAAACCAGTATCCTACTCAGTTAAGATACTGGTTTCGATGCCTAGCCGTAGGGTTATCTCAGGAAAACCTATCCATATCTACAGATAGGTTATTAATTTCGGGCGTAAATTGTTTGGTTTGCCTGTAGGCCTAGCACGAATAACTTTTGTGTAAGTATCGAGGAAGTAGTTTTTTTTTTTTTTGTTAATCGGTTTATCTGCGATCAGTCTATTGACTATGAGCGGATGTTATGTTAGACAATATGGCTTGCAGAAAGAGTACTCCACTGAGTATGCCTTCATTGTTTGCTTTCTATCGTTCTACTCTGATAGCTCAATGATGTGTTGCCGTTTAAGTCTTTTAGGGTAACCAATACTGGTTAATTGTGCCGCTAGGCAGTTCGGATGCGTAATAAGGCGGTGCTTGTACTTAGCTGAGTATTAGTAATACTTAGGAAGTAAAGTAAAACAAAATTATGAGAAATTGAGCAGCGTTCCTACCGTACGCGTACATAAACGGAACAATATTTTCCAATATATTATTTGACATTACGTGCTCGCATCCTTCTCGATGCCGACTGGCATCAAACTAGAATTATTTTTTCTTTTTTTCACTTTAATTAATAGAAAAACTAGCTTTAATTCTAAGACTCACCTGCATCTTTAGTGTCGTCCATAATTTCTCCCGGGCTCGGTGGGGTCTCTTCCTTCTCTTTTTCTAGCTCTTCATTCTTTTCTTCTTCATCTTCTGTAAAGAAAAAAAAAAGGATTTAGATTTTTTTTTATGTAATGTATAGGTTAGCGCTTGACCGCTATCTCGCCTGATGGTAAGCGATGATGCAATCTAGGATGAAACGCGCTTGCTTCACACGCGACTTGAAGGCCCCCAAATTGTAAGTATCAGGAAACACAGACTCAGGCAAAGAATTCCACTCTCTGGCAGTACGAATGATAAAATTTGACGCAAAACGTTTAATGCGAATCTTTGGGATATCAACCATAAAGCGGTGGCGCATATTTGAACGTCTGGTTGTCCGATAGAATGAATAGAGTTTATAGTTAAATTAAATCTTTGTTAATCCAATGCAAGAAGCGGTTACCACAAAGTTAGTTCTACCATGAGCATTTTTTATAACATGCTCTTTTCTGGGGAGGGAAAACTGCGTTATTGCGCCACTATTGCTGTTGACCAATATCTGTCAATTGGTTGATACCTTGCCAAAATGACAAGTATATACATTTTCAACTTGACTTAAACTAAAACCAATCAATAGGTTATGATAAATTTTAAATAGAAAAATATTGGAAAAAATTAACTCCGCCACAAGTGAATTCTCAGATGGGAATCAAACCCATGACCTTTGGAAATCAATCAATAGGTTTTTGGTATGTCAAGTATTGTGGTTTCCACCAATCAAATCAAACCAAAACCAGTCAAGCCAGCATTACTGTTGTAATACTATAAATAAAAAATATTTATTTCAGACAAGGTAATACTAATCACTATAACCAGTGTACTATAGAATAACACGAATGATGTTGTGTTAGCGACAGTTTCGTATGGAGAACGAAGTTTAAAATAATTATTGGTACAGAAGAGGTGAATGACACTTTATGCACATCTCTTTGGCACGGACTATATAATCTATACTAATATTACAAAGCTGAAGAGTTTGTTTGTTTGAACGCGCTAATCTCAGAAACTACTGGACCGATTTAGAAAATTCTTAGACCATTAGAAAGCTACATTTCTCCCGAGTGACATAGGCTATATTTTATACCGATATTCTCACGGGAACGGGCACCACGCGGGTAAAACCGCGAGCACCCGCCAGTTATAGATAAATATAGTAGATAGACTTACCTCTCTTCTCAGTTTTCTCCCTTTCCCTCTCCTTCTCTCTTTCCCTTTGTCTGTTGTCTCTCATAGCCTTCCTTCTCTTCCGCGCGTCGCGTCGACGAGCGATTTCACCGGGGGAAGCGGATCTTTCCGCTGCGGAACGACGGGCCAAGCGGAGTTTGCGTTCTATCTCCCATCTATCAGGATAATAAAAAAATATATATAAAAAACTTTATTTTCCGTCACAAATTATTCATACAATCGACTAGTGCTGAGAAGGTATGTATAACTCATCTCCTATACCTGTGATGGACTGGTGTCTGAAATAGGTTTGAGCAGTAGAAACCATTAAGGTGTAATTTAAAAATATGTGGCATTATAACTGAGTGCTTCCGTGATTCGGAGGGCACGTTAAACCATCGGTCCCGGCTGTTGTAATCTGATGACGCTTCCTAAATTCCACAATAACGACAAATAAAAGTTTAACTTAGACAAGACTAGACTCACAAGAAACTTTTCGCCCACCGGTCTTTGAATACAACTTAACAGAACATTGAAAAGGTGCGAATGAAAGAAATAAAACTGACCTTGTTTTTAAAAGATCTCTCCTCTCAATCCTCTTGAATATCTCTTGCTCTCTCTCCTTCTCCGACATGGCAGCGAGACGAGCTCTGTCTTCTTCATCTCCCATAAGGTTCTCATCATACCTGTTAAACGAAACAATATTGGGTAATTAATATTCCTTAAGTTTATTTATTTATTTGTTCAAGACATGGTTACATGGTGCCGTGTGGTGACGGCCTAAGAATACAAGTGTCACCACTCCCTCACATGCCTGGGATGTCGTAAGAGTCGACTAAGAGGCTCGACGCATTGAACACCTGTGCGAGAGAAGGAAAACTTGAAACCAACCCTCTACCATCCCGTCTGGCCAGCGTGGTAGCAGTAGGCTAATAGCCTCCTATGAACGCCACAATTAACTAGGAACTAGGAGGCGTGAGAGGCCTATGTCCAGCAGTGGCCGTCCACAGGATACAGTTTATTTATTTTATTTATTTATTTGTTCAAGACATGGTTACATACAATATCATTAGAAAACCACTAGGGTTTGTATGCACATGAGAGTTCGCAGGATAAGACAATACTGTAAATTATTTAAAAATAAAAAAATAAACAAATCACGAAAGCAGAAACATAAATCGTGCATAAGTTACACTATAAATAGGTAGGTACTCAGAATTATTGCACGAACATTAGTCGACGGTTTATATATGTCGCAGGATAATTAGATAAATCGTTTTTTTGCGAAAATCCTAGGGATATTGCGAAAACACGGATTATTAGACAATGATGTCGGACCGTCTAAAACAACATCTCCGATTGGTTGACGACTTGACGTTTCAAATGTCAATCCATTCTTTCACGTGTAGTAAACTTTCTGTGAACCAATCAGATTCAATTCAAGGCTCGTTAGCAAGCAAGCAAAAATTGAGCCAATCAGAGTAACTACTAAACAATGTTACTAAAGCAACCCGTATTTTTGTAAAAACCCTATATTTTTTCAGTAAGATTGAGAAATGACAACACCATTGTCTAATTATCCGTGTTTTTGCAATATCTCTAGGATTTTTGTGAAAATTCTATTTATCAAATCCTCCTACGACATATATATGTTATTAGTTTATTTATAATTTTGATTTATTTTTAAGTAAGATGGGATTTTTTTATAGATTTTTAATGTATTCTTTGTTTTAATTTACTATTTTATTATACTATAATAGTATAGTATTATAGTATACTATACCTACTAGCATAGTCTATAAGTTACATTGTTACTGATAATCTATGGATCTCTGGTCTGAAAATAAATAAATTGATTTTATTTTTGTTTATAGAATTGGGCGTCTTGAAATATATCTACTGCAAAATTTTCTCTGTCTACTCTATTGGTCGACCAGGAAGTTCCCCGTTTGTACTAGTTGACATTAACAACTATCAATGTTAACAATAAATGCACTGCTATATCGAATACGAATATAATTTACCTAACACATACTAGGGATACTATATTGTTTTATTGAATGATTTATATTTTTCAAATTATAGAAAACGGTATTAATACTGTTTAACTACTAGTCCGGTCAAATTAGACCAAAAAAATAGAATGAAGATACAAAAATTCCCAAAAAGCTGAAATTTTGACAAATTGTTCAAAAGATAATATTATCAAACAAATTTAAAAAGTCCTCATCGGTCGGTACCGCGTAAAAAATATGGATATAGGTTTCAATTAACAGTTAAATGACCTTAAATGATAACTTTATGAGCTTCAACTGTCAAATGAAGCCAATGTCCATAACCATATTTTTACGCGGTAGGTGGGGCTGATACCTGGAAAAGAAATATTCGAGGTTAGAGGTACCGTTTTGCTGAAATTTGCACAAAACCCATTTTTTTCCTTTGACCTAGAGTAATATTTTTTCCACTTACCGGATCGATGAGGACTTTTTAATTTCATTTATTAATTATGTTTAAATTTTAAGCTTTTTGGGATTTTCTGTACCTTCGGATGTCTAGATATACAAGATTTAAATAATTGTTACCCATCATCGAATTCCTCTTCAGAGTCAATGGAATCATTGTCCGAAGAGTGCGACGATACTTCACCTGTGAATAGAAAGACACTATGTTACAAAGCAACTTATGAAAGTTAATCAAATTTTACGAAGCTCTTATCCTCTCCGACAACGTCAACAGCAGGCCATTCATTAACATTATTTCCTTCCGGCTTGTAATGTCGTATTATCCGTATGGAAACGCGACGGGATAAAAAAAAACTGTTGGGGTCACTAACTGACTGTAATCTCTACCTTTATCATGTCGCGCTAGTCTGAGAGGTACACACGAAGGTAACATTGGCAATGAGGAAGCCGATGCATTGGCCAGGAAGGGGGCTGATGAACCGTTCATCGGGCCGGAACCAAGACTGCCAATCTCACACAGATTCACCAAAAACATCATCGAGATCAGGACAATCAAAGAAACTAACCAAAAATGGATGAACAGAAAGGACTGCAGACAGTCTAAGATCTTCATCAAATCAGTGGACAAGAAGAAAACCAGAGAGCTACTAAAACTGGGTAGGAGAGACATAAGAAACATCGTAGGAGTACTGACAGGACACTGTCCTCTAAACAGACACCTGTCAGTAATTAAAAGAGCAGAGGACCCTATTTGTCCGCAATTTAGAGAAAAAGAAGAAACAAGCTATCACTTCATGGCAGAATGCCCGATGTACAGATAGGTAGGTAGGCACAGGTAGGTTCGAGGTCCCGACGCCGGTGGGGTACTTTGGGGGACTGACCGGTTCCGATTATGGTGACTGATCGCCCGTCCGGCTTTGCCGGACTACCTCCTTCCAAATAATAATAATAATAGTCCGAGAGGAAAGACAATCCTATCATCGCAATACACACGAAAATATCACTCCTGACATTTTGTATCCTCTCAGTAAACCGAAAGGATTGCGTGTCAGTGGATGGTGATATCTTGTTGATTAAATGGATTGTGGTCATGTCAAACGTGGTCGCTTACTAATAAGTCTGATAAGTAAGCTGTGCAATAGAAAGGGCTATGCTCGCCTTTCCCCTACGTGATCGAATCAGAAATGAGGAGATCCGTAGGAGTACTAAAGTAACTGACATCGCTCGAAGGATTGCTCAGCTGGACATATAGCGAGAAGAACCAATGGACGATCTGGTGAAGGTCGCGGGAAGCCGCTGGATGCGGACAGCGCAGGACCGATCTTTATGGAGATCCTTGCCTATATCCAGCAGTGGGTGTTATGTGGCTGAGACGACAACGACGACCTTGTCATGTCAAGGGAATGCCCCTCATCTTGCATTTTGCATGTCGCAAAATATGAATGTCGCGAAATGTGCACTTTGCAAAATGCGCACTTTTCTAGGATATGGCTAAATATGAAACCGTTATAAAGGTTAAAAAAAATGCGAGTATTGTTACTCAAGCTTAAACCAGGATTCCGTCCTGTGTCCTCGGCGAACACGAAATCTATAGAAATCAGTCGGGCTGAGACGTCATCAGCAAGGATAAGAGCCTCGCATTAGAAGCAGAGTGCTTCGTGACCTGAATTGCACGCTATTTATTTGAATGAGTTGGCGGAATGCAAATACTGTTACTTATTTTATTCTCTGTTTAAAATAAAGATATCTTTTAAACTCACCTTCTTCTGGCTCACTGTACGTGTCTTTCTTCTTCCCCGACCCATTGCTGTCGGTACTTTTTCTAAGTTCCGGTTTTTTTGGTTCCGGTTTCTTTGCTTCCTGTTTCTTTCTGTTATCGTCAGAATGTTCTGAAGAAGTCTTTCTGGAGTTGCGACGTTGCTCTTTCTTATTTGAGGTATCGCTGCCAGCATCGCTGTCTGAATCTGACCCTGATGATGAGGAGGACTTGGCTGTAAAATAATTTAAGTGTTAGTCAAGTCAACTTTATTGCGAAATGTTAGTGTTGGTTAGTGAGTGAATTGCATAAGAAAATATTTCAACCGCCTCTGTGGTCTAGTGATACAACCACAGGGATCAGACTCAAGGGTCCCAGGCTGGATTCCTGGCGGGGGTACATATAGTATTCAGTTTGGTTGGTAGTAGGACTTGATGTAGCTACCACCATCTTATCTAAGTCTGACGCCATAGCAACAATGTTTGCAGCAATGTTGTGTTCCGGCAGTTAGAGATAAGATAGCCATTTTCTCAGTGTTTAATATTCCGGGAGAAGCTCGCTTCATCTTCAGCCTTATCAATACTTAACGTTCACTTCACGAGCATTAAAACTCACACTACCAGTGGCGATTGGTCGAAATATTGTGAAGGTAAGCCAAACCAAGAAAACCACAAATTAGACAATAATTAACATGGAAAATAAAACATTGTGTTCACTTTGCTACTGTGTAGCACCCACATATATTTATCTGATTGGTGGTCATAATCAAATACATCATTATTATGATCTGCAGAGTCAATGGCTTGGGTGAGATTTGTAAAAAGGAAACCAATGGGATGTATGGATCCTTCACCACTGCACACTAGTGTTCTACAGTAACAGCTGGAATGATGCTCAGTGGCTTTGTGGTGCAAGTTTCTATGGCATGTGTGTAGGACCCTTAATAATGTCAGCATATTTTACATGTAATCAAGAGTACTCACATTCTTTTTTATCTTTTTCATCCCAATCAGACTCGCTGCCTGAGGATTTGGACTTGGCTCTTGCCTGTGGTGGGGAATCACCTTTTTTCTTCTTTTTTGCAAGGTTGAGAAATTGCTGTAACAATACATTTTGGTGATGAAAAATAAATCATTGTGAGTTTAAAAGCCAGGAGCTCTATTTTTTATTAACTTGTCTCGAGTTTTGTACTGATTTTCGTGCGACTTTTGAGTTTTCATGTTTCTGTAATAGCGACCATGCACATATATATGTCGTAGGATAATTTGATAAATAGAATTTTCGCAAAAATCCTAGGGATATTGCAAAAACACAGATAATTAGACAATAGTGTTGACATTTCTCAATCCTACTGAAGAAAGATAGGGTTTTTGCTAAAATACGGGTTGCTTTAGTAACATTGGATATTCTTTATTCTGATTGGCTTAATTTTTGCTTGCTTTCTAACTCTTATTCTGATTGGTTCACAGAAACTTTACTACATGTGAGAGAATGGATTGACATTTGAAACGTCAAATTGTCAACCAATCGTAGAAGATGTTGTTTTGGACAATACAACCAGCCAATCAGTGTTCTTATTTCATAATAGCCAGCGATTCTTTTCGCAATCTTACTAAGGCAAGCAGTTTTTTCGCAAAAATCCTATCTTTTTTCAGTAGGATTGAGAAATCACAACACCATTGTCTAATTATCCATGTTTTCGCAATATCCCTAGGATTTTCGCAAAATATTGATTTATCTAATTATCCTACGACATAATTATTTGCTTTTCGCCTAAGATAAACATAAATAACAAAATATGGGTGTGGCCCAACAGTTTTGTTAGCAAAACAAAAAAGATTTGTTTTTATTTGTCCTGATTGTTTGCTTGTAAATAAATTCAATATTATTTAAATCAAAATAATTTATTTGCGGTAACAACAATATGCGGTCTTACAATAAAAATAATCCAACATATTCTATCGAGTAGCTAAATGTGCAAATGATTAAATGTCAAGTTATTCAGTCTCACTTGTGAATGTCAACGAAGCTCATCAGCTCACTAATACTATGGCAGGAGACAGTCTTCATATTTTTATCTTGACCTATAGGTACTTATTCCAATTCATCCTTTTGTATTATTTTGAAGGTCATTATATTTATATTAAAATACAACTAGAGGCCGCTCGCGGTTTCACCCGCGTGGTTCCTGTTCCCGTGGAAATATCTGGATAAAATGTAGCCTATGTTACTCGGGAATAGTCCAGATTCCCAACGGTGAAAGAATTTTTGAAATTGGTCAAGTAGTTTCGGAGCCTATTCAATTCAAACAAACAAACAATCAAATCTTTCCTCATTATAATATTAGTATAGATATAGCATAAAATTGCATCATATTAGGTAATACAATATCAGTATAAACAATCTTCACCCAACTCAAATTTATATTCTGATACAATACAATATAACTAGTTAACAAGCACATTGTTTGTGATGGAGGAAATTAAAATTATACCTCTATTTTATTAGGAATTGGGTTGATAAGACTAAAGACTATACACACCCACAATTTAGGTAGTTTTCGAAGGTGGGGGAGTGGGACAGAGGTCCCCTATACCCTCCGAACCCTCGTCAACCAAGCAAATGCATATATTCAGGGACAGCTTTCTGTTCTTGTAAAAATGATAGATTAGATATAGAATTCTATGTTTCATAACATAATAAGTGATTTTAAGGATAAATAATTTACTAGAAATAGTCATTGCTCAGATTCCTAGTAAAAACTGATAAAAATAATTAGTAAAATAACATAGAAAATTGTAATAAAATTAGTTATGAGTTTTAGGACATTTTCTAGTCTTTCTAGTACAAAAAATTGGGTATTGAAAAATAAATAAATGTTGACGACAATTTTTTTTTGTTAATAAATTAAAATATATTATAAATTATCTTACACCAGTTTACAAGATTTCTGATTCTTGAAAATTTATAGTTAGTTATCCTATTTTTTTATTATAGCAACACACAAAATTCCAATTGGCTTCAAACAAAATACAAACTATAGGAATAGAATTAGGCATGATGTAACAGAAAATCTAGCCAGAAGTGAAAGTCTCCACCCTAAATTATGTAACAGTCAGAACTTTTCTTCAGATGAATGGCTATTTGTAAAACTGAGCAAGTTAGATCAAAATGGAAGTAATTTTATGGTAATCAACAATATACCAATTTTCACCTTGACTAGGGTTCTTTTCAAGTTAAACAGGGCATGAATAAGCTCATATCAATTATTTAAGCGTAGATATACTAAATAACATGAGTCATGCTTCTGAATTGTGCTTCAGACATGTTTTACAAGTGAATAACAAATTATTCCACACTTGTTTTGGGCAAGCATTTTACAACTTCTTACATTTATTTTCGGGCTTCGTACGACATATTTTGTAAAGTACTGCGCATTATGCTGAATTAGCACAGAGGAACATTGATCTTGGCCTAAATATGCAGACGAATACCGAAAGAATGTCGTAGAAACTGTCAACCAGCAGACGTTTTTCTAACCTACGATATCTAATTTAATACTTACAGAATCAAAATCTGAACACTCGCTGCTTGAATCTGAATCAATCAACGGCTTATTTTTTCTCTTCGTCATTATGTAGCACTATGAACGACTAAAATTAAACTGAAGAAATTGATGCGCTTGCTTGCAAAGCAAATTCGCTCACTTTTTCCTTCCTTCTCGCTTGTCGACTGACCACAGACAATGAGACAAACCAAACTATCAGTGTGACCATCTCAGAAACGGCGAATCTGCAAAACAACGGGCGAAAAATCTGCCAAATATGAAAAACCGCCTTAAAAAAACCACCTCAAGCTCAAACCACCAAAAAAAAGCAATCTCATAAGGAATTTGAAAAAGAAAGAAGAAACTAGAGTTCAGTGACATTAATAACAAAATGAACCTTATTACAGATTAATTGCCATTCATTCATAGTCATAAATGAAAATCGTACAGTGAAAGAATTTGGCCAATATTTTAACATTTCCTTCAAATCTGGCAAATTCTGTCACTTTTTGAAATAGTCGATATAATCTCTCAGGCTCATGGACGTAATATACTTACAGGACTGAGTTATCGCAGCTGAAAAGCAAGCCGAGCTAGTTATTTAGTACAGAGGTATTTAGACAATATGGTGACCCTATTTTTGTGACGTGGGAAAAATATTTTAATACACGGGACCTAATGAATTTATATTTAGTTTTAATTTAGAATTAAGTTAAAGAAATGGCAATATGGCCAGTAGGATAATTCTACAAAACAATACATCAGAAAGTTACAGTCACCCTTCGGAGTTGCACATATACTAATGCAATCTATAGTCTGATTTTTAATATTATAACTTATCATAAACCTTGTCCGTCATGTTTTATATGTATTAAAAGGATAAACAATGAATAATTACTTAAATAAATATGACGATATAAAATAAAACTGTGTGTTGTTTTGTTTGTTTTAAAAAGCTAAATGGGAAAAACGAGTTAAATGAACATAATAATTTTCATATCAAATATTTATCAAAAAAAATATTTAAAGTTTGGCTTTTTACTATTTTAGCACTTACGCAAAGTGCAAATGATTTTAAATAAAATATGTTTTTTCCTGATGTGAGTGTTAACCAACAAAATAAAAATAATATTTACAGTTCATACAGGGTGGAAAAATAATGGCCCATGGACGGGAACTACCTTAAATCCTTTAGTTAGCTCAATTTACTGAAAGGCAACATTCCTTTATTTTTTAAGGTAAGATTTTTGTAAATTCGCTTCCTACACCCAGGTATCGAACCAGCTAAAATCTGTAAAAAAATAACATCATGTACTTTTATGCTATAAATCAATAGCAGGGGCGTGAATTCCAAATAGGCAATTAGGCAGTGACTACCTCATTGAAAACCTAAATAAATATACCACTAGTGTTAAAGTTAATTTAGTTTAATTTGTTTCTGTTATTCTATAATCAAACCTTTATTCAACACTCAGCCACTAAGTTTTTCTTTACGCTAAACACTCAAGTAGGCAGTCTCCAAATTGCCTACTCGAAGCAAGCAGCGTTTCATACAAGAATACAACTTATTAGAAAAAGTATTGCTCAAAAATAATCCGGCCATGGCAAGAAGGCTATTTGTACGTGTACTAGCTTAAGCATCTGGAATATATTGATATACTGATCAATATAAAGTATGCAAACCTACCCAACAAACTAATTTTGTCGCTAATTATTTTTTTGCAGATTTATTTCAAAACTATGATATTTCCTAAGATGTTCATTAGATACGTAGGTACATCGTATGTTTTGGCGCGCACTGTTCATTGAAATAAAACAACGTTAATTTTTCAATTCAATTCAATTCAAATTCTTTAATTGCAAAACATGTGGTTTAACAGAGTTCTTTGAGTTTGGAATGCAAAATGTATACAAACGGCGTGCAAATATTTGAAAAAACTTAAGTTATTAACAATAGCTGATTGAAAGCAAAATAATTAATTATCTTTACAAATTTAATCACAGATAAGTCATAATTATAATTATAATGTCAAAAATATTTAAACTAATAAAAATGCATAGTATTATTACAATATAATTAATAATTAAAATGTCAAAAGATAAATAACTAAGTAATTGTTGTGTCACATAAAAAATCGGAGATGCAGTAATAATTTTTCTTTTACAGATATCAAACGCGCTATATTTCACGAACTAAGTGGTCACGGTATGAGTCAGTCATCCCGTGACCACGGCAGCTGAAAAGATGCTGAAATGTCGGGAAAATTAAAAAAAGAACTTAAAAATACGGACAATTACAACTTAGTTCGTGAAATATAGCGAGTTTGATAACCTTAAAAGTTGATTTACAATACTTGTGACGAATAACGTATTTATTTAGATAAGGATTAATATCATGTTTATGAAAACGGCTTCGCATTTGTACATTACTTTAGAACATTTTTTACTTTTATAAAAATGGTTATAGTGAGTCAATCTTAAAACATAGACATATACTATCGCGGCCTTTATTTTAGAACTTTTAATGGGAAACAATTTCGTCATACATGGTTTTTGCGTAACTTTAACCGTTTTTACAGCGTACGCAACAGAAGCTCCCAAAATTGATATTTTTTCCCCCGTTTTTGCAACAATGTTCATTAATGCTCCGCTATTGTTGATCGTATTGTGATATTATATAGCTTATAACTTTCCTAGATAAATGGACTATTCAACACAAAAAGGCTTTTTCAATTCAAACTACTACTAGTTTGAATTGAGATTAGCGTGCTCAAACAAACAATATCATCAGCTTTATAATATTCCTACTAAATATTAAGAATGACTAGCGGCCGCTGGTGGTTTCATCCGCCATTTTGTTCCAGTTAACCTTTACCATGATTGTAGTCTATTCTGATGTTTAAGTCTGTAAAGTTTCATGTTAATCCGTTCAGTAGTTTTTGCGTAAAAGAGTAAAATACATTCATCCACCCAAACTTTCGCACTTATAATATTAGGTAGTAACTACTCGTAGGATAGGATAAGTGCAAAGCTACCAGTTAGATCTACAGTACGTACCTACCGTGCTGGAAAACCAATGCACGCCCCTAATCGGTAGGATCAATCAAAATAATCAACTCTCTCTAACAAACATAGTCAATTGAATTAAGGAAACACATGAAAACTCAAGTTATAAGCTCAATGATAAGCACTTATATACAAGGCTCTTGCGAAAAATTTACAAAAATCTTTGAATGCAGTTTTGTCTCTTTTAGATAATAAAGGAATATTTCCTTTCAGTAAAATAAGCTAACTAAAGGATTTAAAGGTAGTTCGACTCCGGGGACGACTTTTCCCCTCCTGTGAATAAGGGAAAATACCCCAAATAGTAATGTCAGCAAATTTTACCCAAAGGAAACATTCCTTCATTTTCAAAAATGAGTTAAATTGCATTCAATGATTTTTTAAAAGTTACATACCTGCACTACTACCTGTACCTATTCGATAGTGTTAAGTATAAAGATCAATTTAGAAAGAAAAAGCTAGGAAAGATAAAAGATTATATAGTTCAATACATTATTCTACCTACCTCTTACTCACATCAACTAAAATAAAAATGAAGTTCACTTTAACTTACTTAATAGATCAAAATATGAACCATATGCAGCAATACACTGATTTTAATTATTGGGTTATTGACTTTTTTTACTAATATTCCCATCGTTTTTAGTTTTAGATATTATTCTACTCACACTAAATTGATCTTTATGATTGACACAATCGATTGACGTGTTTTTGTAAGTTAAAATGTTACTTATGTTAGTACATATATTACGTGGGACAGACAATACGCTCGCGCGAGAAAAGTGTCGAGAAAGCTTTGTCGAGGTGCTCATGCTTCGCATGCAGGGCCAGACTTAAAATGCACAACATTTCAAAAATATATTATAGAAATTTTCCTATTCATAATATAACTAGATGTTAAAATACGAGACACGTATTTTTTATTTTTATTTTTAGCATTATATTTGTGTATTAAATCACTATTTCAAAACTTGCTCATTCTAAAAGAGCGTAACTGCGTTCTCAGGAAGTTAAATTGGAAAGCCTGTTGCGTATTTCGGATTTTAAAAAAAAACTGACGTAATGGTTTCTAGTAGTGATGTGACAGAAGCAGAACTTAAATATCGATAACTACGTAAAACTTGTAATTTGAGGTATTAAACCAAAGCATCTTTTAAAGATTAACACTTTGGTTATGAAAAAAAATAACTAAACAAAAAAAAATGCTAAATTCAAATGTATAGGCATAAATTTGCGTTTATGGACAATACAAACATTTCGGGTATTTAGAATTGAAATGTTTTTCAAACCATATTCAAATTTAAGGTCTGGTATTTCATTAGTGGAACAAAAAAGAACTACTTCGTTAAACACACAAATTTCTGACCCATGGTCCACCTGCCTGGCGTCGCGTGTTGGTTTACCTAGCAAACATATAAGTAAATCTATTCAGCAATAATCATAAAAACAATGTAGTCCAAAAAACTCAAAACAATCACAAACTGTTTTTCATGAGGTTTTTATTGGCAGTATATAAATTAGAAAATATCGAATATCGATATCCTAGATTTTGATCGCTCTTTCACTACTTGAATTGACTATCATTGTCAACCCAGCCAGAGAGAACCATTATTTTTTTTATATTAGTCAGAAATTGCAAAGGAATGGCAGGATCAAATGCCTGACTTTCTCGATTTGGACTACATTTTAGTTGTTATTTAAAATCTCACAAATTACTGATCACAAAATTCTAAAATAAAAACTGTGAGCTTATGACACTAAAACCTCGAAATGGTTTTTTTATTTAAGTGTTTTATAAAAAATTAAACGTTGTCCATTCAGGTGCTAAATCTGCCCAAATGGCAGAAATCAGCCACAATTGGTCACACTGCAAACCATTCCACCACCACTATTTTTTTCTTGTAAATTAACAACAAGGAGATATTTTCTTTTTTTTCTTAAAGCTTCATGTAGATGGCGTTGTCTAGAGGAAGCAAATGTGAGGGACTGAGGGAACGGGGGGGCTACCGGCTAAAAAATATGGATATGGATATGGGCTTCATCTGTCATTTAAATTCCTTATTTTGATAGATTTTTGCTTCTTTGTTTTGTTGAACGTTGCTATCTAGCTATTGTTAAACCTGACGTCACTAAACGGGGATCTGATAGCGGCATTTTTTTTTACAATATTGACTTAAAGTTCCGCAAAACGTATGATGTTCATATCCATAAAGTTACGCGGTAGCCCCCCGGATCGTAGTTTAACTTCGAATTGGAAAATGGGAACTATTGAGATCCTAAAATAAAATATACGCACGCATATTTATTATGAGTATAAGAATTCTTATACTCATAATATACACGGCTATTTTTAAACATTACTTAAAAATTTTAAGTTCGTTTTTCTTTTATAGGTTTATTTTTAAACAGTAGGTATCTAAATTTTTTAAGTTCGACTCAAAGCACCTTGTCTCATGTACAGGGCGTCATGAGACAAGGTGTTTTTTTTCTCGTTCATTCAACAAAGAAATTCAACATTCAAATCAAACCCAAAAACTGCCGTGATGACAGATGCGTGTAAGGAGACAGTTTTATTTGTAAGAAAAAGAACAAAAATAAATGACAAAATGACTGAATCGTTTCTTTACTTGCAAAGTGTAATTAATCTTATTTGAATAATAACTTATTACAGTTCAGCCCTTTAAATATAAATTAAGATTATTGGCGCCCAATATGTCCTAAGTGGAGGAATTAAGATACTTGGAAGTATAAAAAAGTATTATTTTCTTCCACAGGTACATCGTCATCTATTGAGTTCTAGAACTATCCTTCTTTTTTTTTTTTAAGGAAAACCCTCATTGTCTTTATTGACTTTATAAGTACTTAACTTTCCACTTTTACCTTCTTCGACTCTTTGTGATACTCACACTATGCAGTTGGTACTGCTGAGTAAAAATGGCTGACTTGACTGATCACTGATCTGTGATCTCAACTTGACTTGCTTGACTGACTCAGCTCAGCTGTCATTCATTAGACTTGTTTTTGTACAGCAGACCTTCTTTTCTAATTATCTTAATTGCGTTCAGAATAAACTGCCTTGTTCTTTATTAATCGCTACTATTGTTAAAGTATTGTGTTAATAAACATTCAAGTTATTTTGACTTTGAAAAGGGTTTCGACAACCAAGTAGAACATCCTAACGGGATACCCAGCTTCTAAACTAGGACCACAAAACTTATTATGCCTCATGATTTGAAGGAATTGGGTGTGAGGAAAGCACTAATGGTAAGGGTACAATCTTATTCAAATATACAACTAAGTTTAAGAATCTCACGTAGGTAACAACTTACAACTGAATTTCACTTCCTACAACGTCAAATTTGTAGCTACCGAAATGACGTTCTGTTTCATGTTTAACATGTAAACAAGCATGCCGAATTGACTTGACTTGGGTCGTTTAAAATATTGCCTTCTGCTTATAATACAGTCTTTAAGTTCATGCCTTTTTCTTATTGAACACTGTCATAATTTTATTAGAAATAAATACACATTGGGTTATGTTTGGGGCCTAAACAAGAATAACATAGAATTGATATAAATTTGTGTTTTAGTATTGCAATATTATTGTACATTATTACTATTTTCCAGGATGTCTTGGTTAAAACTCTTAGTCCTGAGAATATATAAATAAATAAATAAAGAAAAATAAGTAAAATAAAACTTTATTTATTTAGGGTTTTTTTTCATTTTTACTTTAACAATAATGTAATATTTGGTGATTGACAACTGAAGAAATACACTCTTATTTCCTTTCAGGCTCCCTTATCCCCAACACCTTGTGCCGAGATCAGTGATGACGAGCTGGTCTCCATCTCGGTGCGGGACCTCAATCGGCAGCTCAAAATGAGAGGCCTTACCCGAGATCAGATTGTCAGGTAATTATTAGTAAATGCAGGATTTTGAGAGAGTTCTAAGAGGCAACCAGCACCGAGCTGCTGCTGGTATTGCATGGTCTAACAACTCCTGAGGATGCTCCGTGTGTGGGTGAAACACATGAAGAGTAGTCAGTTATGATGCATCTGCGTTTATTTGCGGACGGGTGGCGGTGCATCTTGCATGTAAGTTTTCTTGCGGAATTAAGTTGCAAATTTTCGTTTTTTGCTAAGATATGGATTTCCGCCGAGTAACGCCTGATTCTATCAAAGACTGTTTATGTTTAAACTATGGCAATGGGCACACTAAAAATGCCTGATGATGATGATATCTATTAATTTATGAAAAACACTATTTCTTGTAGAGATGTGCCGACTTGGCCGACTAGCCGACTAGTCGGTTGCAAAAAGGCCGACTAGTCGGTTGCAAAAAGGCCGACTAGTCGGTTGCAAAAAGGCCGACTAGTCGGTTGCAAAAAGGCCGACTAGTCGGTTTCAAAAAGGCCGACTAGTCGGTTTCAAAAAGGCCGACTAGTTGGTTGCAAAAAGGCCGACTAATCGGTTGCAAAATGGCCAACTAGTCAGTTGCAAAAAGGCCAACTAGTCTTAACCTTAGCCGACTGCTGCCAGACAGGGCAGAGACTTTATTCTTCTTACACCATTACTTGCCCCTAATTAAAATAAACTCACATGGTCTCATCAAACTAGTCATTTTTGTTTACCATTTTTTTATAAATGATACATGTCTACGCTACACACTTATGAGACAAGTAGATATTCTTTGAGATTTTTTTCGAAAAGTCCTTAATACAAAATTAGACTATGATTCTAAAATAAATAATTAATAAATAACAAACATTAGATAGATTAATTTTTTCATTAAATTTTTCAGACCTTTATTTTTTACTGTAAAAACATTAATTTGACTTCTTGATTTAAGTCCATCAGTTACTTTCAGGTAGTAAGAGCAGCATCCCACTCTCACAACCTACAATGAATTGCATTACAGTTGATGGTAAGGCCCCAGGTAGAGATAGAGAGAGTTCCTATTCCTAGATCGTACAAAAAATTGTTAGTCAGACCGATTAAAAATAAAAAAATAATAATTATGATATTTCATTTAAAGCACCCATATTTAAATGTTTTTAAGTATAAAAATAAAAATAAAGTAATAGGCCGACTTGTCGGTGCTTTTTGCCGAATAGTCGCCAACTACAAACGTGGCCGGATAATCGCCGACTAGTCGGGACATCTCTAATTTCTTGTCTAAAATTCTGTTATAATTGGTTACAGGATGAAACAGCGGCGTCGAACGTTGAAGAATCGTGGATACGCTGCATCGTGTCGCATTAAAAGAATAGAACAGAAGGACGAGTTAGAGACTGAGAAGAGTCAGGTATGGTCATTTATAATATAATCAACATAACCCTTAATTGCTTGCGCTCAAAATGTTACATAAAGACTCGCGTGGCGTCCTCCGGCGGCGGACCTCATTTTCAAAGCTAAAATAAAACCACTTATATTAAAGAATTTTAAATGTACTTAACAAAGACTAATATTATCAACAAAGACTAATATTTGGTATAAAAAAACGGAAACTAATTTGACAATAATAAAAGTAATCTTTAGGACATGTTTTTTTAAAGCAATTTACACATAATTTCATCAAACGCTCCTTGCAGGTGAATTTAACACATTTTGAGCACCTGGACCTTATTTCTTTATTGCTAGATCCAAAACGAAACAAAATTACTTTCTGGCACGAAAAGTATCAATAAAATAAAAATATCGTACTAATCACAACAAAAAAAATAGATAAATACTTGCCTACCTACCTACCTGTACTCGGGTTACGCTCGCAACTGTTTTATGTCGCGGTTAGTGTTTTAGTAAGCTACTGAGCGGTTAGCCTACCCTCAAAATTAAAGAAATAACAAACACTTATGGCCTGCGCAGACGACGGACATTGACGGACTTTTTCTCCGCGACACGACCTTATTACTAAGAACATAAAGTTGAATAAATAACGAGGACTATCGCGTACTTTTCGCGGATATACGCGGTCTAAGTTGAATCTTATTTGGTTAAAAATAAAGACGTGTCGGCGGAAAAAAAGTCCTCCGTTATCCGTCGTGTGCGCTAGCTCTTTAAGTTGCACTGGGGTCCAAGCGGACCCCACGCGAGCAATTAAGGGTTATAAAGAAAGGAGGAGGATATCAATTTGTATAACAATTTTTGTGTTATAGCACGAGCGGGTGAGTCATACTTGTGTGTGTAAATTATACATGCACATTGTCTTTGCGTGCTCAGGAGCGCTCAGTATTGGCCTTTTGTTTTACTACTAGCTTCTGCCCGCAGTTTCACCTGCGTGGTTCCCGTTCCTGTGGGAATATCGAGAGAAGTAGCTTATGTTACACTCCGTCCTTTCAACTAACTCTATGCCGAAAATCAAGTCGATTGGTTGCTTAGTTAGGGCGTGAAGGAAGGACAAACAAACAAAATTTCGCATTTATCTATACTAATATTATAAAGAGGAAAGATTTGTATTTTTGTATGTAACGAATAAACTCAAAAACTACAGGACTGATTTTGACGAAATTTGGTATAGAGAATCCTTAGACCCCAAGTAGTAACATAGGCTATAAATGATCCCAAAGTTCCCACGGGAACGGGAACCACGCGGGTGAAACCGCGCCCGGCCTCTAGTAATATTATATAGTTAGGATAACGATATCCTATTGTGTAGGATATGTAATACTATATATATACAATAGTAGCCTTTTACAGCTGAAAATAATGAATGTTATTTAATAAAAATAATATAATAAAATCTTTCTAGGAATGGCATGATATGGAACTGATGCAAGAAGAAAACAACAGAATCCGTGAAGAGATTGAAGCGCTAAGAAGCAAGTATGATGCGTTGAAACGGTTTGCTATCATGAAGAGCATCCCTTTGCCGCCTGAGCTAGAAGTTATGCCTTAGTTTATTAGGATATTAAGCATAAAACAAATAGTTTGAGAGGAATTACATCTGGAGCCACAGCCCTAAATCGAGATAGACGAAATAAGCGCTTAAAACTGTATGAGAACCTAGCGTGTCGAATTTTTCATACCTACGATGACCTCATGTGCGAGATTTTTTCGCCCAGCTGTTTTTGACGAGCTCTTGCAAGAAAGCACTGCACTATTAACCATTTTCGTTTCTGAATGACGCGTGTTTTCATGGCAATGGTCTCGAGGGGACTGACTTAAGTCGGACAAAACTGACTGTGGATCAAACTTTTTACACGCAAGGTAGGTGAACTTTTACCGTCTATCTCGATATATGTCTGTGTCTGGACTAAAACACTATGATCTGCATGTAAATAATAAAAATATTAGACAACATCAACAACAGCATACAGCAATGTAAAAATTATACAGCAAAGTTTGGGGCAAAGAGGATCTTCATAAAAAAATATCTTCATTTTTATTTATTTTATTTATTAAGCCTTTATTTACTAGAAAAAACTACATTACAAGTTTATTAGTTATTTATAATTTATAAATAACCCTTGGACAGCGTTTAGGACCAATGTTTCGATCCTGGAGGAACTAAAAATCAAGCAGAGATTATCGTCGACTGTGCAAATACGAATCCTCAAATATTTCGGACACGTTCGAAACGAACAATCCATGGAACGACTCGTTGTCCAGGGGCAGGTAGAGGGCAAGCGGTCACGCGGTCGATCACCTACGCGTTGGACAGACCTCATTAAAGCTGCGACTCAAACCTCCATAGTCCAGAGTTCCCGAGACGCTGAAAATCGCAACAAGTGGAGACGCATCGCGGGGGCTGCTTTGGCCAATGAAGCAACGTCATCAACCACGACCACTCTGCCAAGAGTGAACGACTGAGGAGGAGTTATTTATAGTTACAACAAATTTGGGTTTTTATCTTTTGAGTTTGCAGCAGCATCCTTTGCAAGTCTGCCTCTCCCGAACACAAAGGCCTCCTCCAGTCTGTCCCAATTCACCCTATCTCTAGCCAGTGTTGGCCAGAGTAGGTCTATCAGGTTACGATATTCGTCTGACCATCTTCGTATTGGCCTTCCTCTTTTTCTATTTGTTTTTTTCGAGGGGTCCATTCAATAAGCTTCTTTATCCATTTGTTTCTTGATCTCTCATTATTTTTCCAGTATTTTTACAGATTTATCTGAATTTGAAGATATTGTTATTGGACTAGCTGATCTGGATATGTCGTGATCTACTTGCATCGAGCTGGAATCGTCTTTATCTGAAGCGTTTACTCTAATTCGCGATAAGGCGTCTGCGTTGCTATTCTGTTTTCCGTTTTTATATAAAATGTCGTAGTAAAATTTTGATAATCTAATTTTCCATCTTGTTAACTTACTATTGGATTCCTTCATCGAGTTCAACCACGCTAAAGGTCTAAGGTCTGTATATATAGTGAATTTACGGCCGTACAGATCAGGTCGAAAATGTTTGACTGCCCATGCGATGGCTAAAAGTTCTTTTTCAATCGTACTATGTTTCGATTCCGCCTCGTTAAGAGTCCTGCTAGCGTATGCTACCGGTTTATCGTTGTCAAAAGTACCTTGAGATAAAACTGCGCCTATCGCGTAATTCAATGCGTCTGTAGTCAATATAAAAGTTTTAGTAAAATCTGGATATTGTAAAAAGAGGTGCGTTTGTTAATAATTCTTTACATTTCTGAAAAGCTATTTTATAATTATCATCGATGACTATTCCTTTCTTTTTCTTTAGACATGAAGTTAAAGGTTGTGTGATTTTATCAAAATCTTTGATACATTTTCTGTAGTATCCTATCAAACCAAGGAAACTTTTTATTTCAGTTGAAGTTTTAGGAAGGGGATAATTTAGTACTGCTTTGATTTTATCATAGTTTGGTTTAAGACCACCTTTAGTTATTGTGTGTCCTAAGTAAAGTACTTCTTTACGTAAGGATTCAAATTTATCTAGTTGCACTTTTAAATTTGTTTCCCTCAATCTATCGAATACTTTTCTTAATTTTTGTAAGTGTTCATGTAAGCTATTGCTGTAAATTATAATATCGTCTAAGTAAACTAGACAATGTAAGCCTTGCAGACCTCTAAGAATACTATTAATAGCTTTTTGGAAAGTGGCTGTTGCCGTTTTTAAACCAAAGGGTATTCTAAGAAATTCAAAGTGTCCTGCTTGCGTACTAAAGGCTGTCTTTTGTCTGTCTGATTCTTCAATTTCTATCTGGTGGTAACCATTGGCTAAAGCTATAGTACTGAAGTTTATAGATTTACCTAGTTTGTTAAAAAGATCGGCTATGTTCGGAAGGGGATATTTATCGTCCGTGGTTATTTCATTTATCGTCAGTGGTTATTTCATTTATACGTCGGTAATCTATGACCATGCGGAATTTCTTTTCGCCTGTCGCGTCTAACTTTTTAGGTACTAAGTGAACTGGTGCATTCCACGGTGAATGCGATTCCTGGATGACATTGTCATTTAGAAGTTTTCACTTGATTGTTAATTTCCTCACTTTGTACTGGTGGTAATCTATACGGTCTAACGTATATCGCATCCTCGTTTTTAGTTCTTATTTGATGTTTGACTTTATTTGTAAAAGATAATGGTAGTTTTCCGAATAGAAAATATCTTTATATTCCTCACAAAGGTTTTTAATAGCGAATTTTTCTTCAGACGTTATATGATCAAGTCTAAGTTCTCTCAGTAGGGATTTTTACAAGAGTTTCCGTTCGCGGTGCTAAATTAATTTCCCAAGGGGGATTATTGTTTCGCGTTCGTAGTTTTAACTGTTCCATATCTATTGTTGCTCCTAACTGTTGTAACAAATCAATGCCAATCAAACCGTCAAATCTATTATCTACGCTATACACATAGAACATATGATCACCGGTCGTTTGAAACGATTTTAACATTAGGTTGTTTATAACTTCGTTATGATGACTACGTGCATGAGTACTTATTACTTCAAAGGTAGGGAAAAAAAATTTTGGACTATTCGAAAGTACTTATCTATAAGTCTATTTGAATAAAAATCTTTGACTTTACTTTGAAAGGGCTCAGTATATATGGACAATTTAAAATATTCTTCAAATTTTTTAGGATTTATAAACGATCTACTACTGCCTGTTTATAACATGAATTTAGCATTTATCTCGGGAATGACAATATGAGGTAATTTTAAATTCCGTTTCCGTTTAAGTTTTGTCCTGATCTTTCGAGGCTTCTACCTGAAAATTTTCATCAGTAGTTTCCTCCTCAATAGGTTCTAGCTGCTGCTCTAAGTTTTGTAATTCCTGTTCATAGTATTGCTCGTAGAATTGTTGTTCGTCACAATAGTTTACGTAAGTTGGTTCGTAATAAATTTGTTCCTCTAGTTCTGGATTTAACATGTTTTGTCTTATAACAAATGCCGTTAGCATGGATACGTCCGAATCTAATTTATATGATGGGCGTTGTGCTAATGGTGGATTAAATATTGAAAATTTAGCGTTTGTATTTTTGGAATTATTATTAAAATTACCGAATTTGGGTCTATTGAACCGTTGTTGTTGATTGTATGGGAAATTAGTATTTGGTTGTCTGTAATTTGGATTGCTTTACATTACTGGTTTAAAATTATTTTGTATGGGGTAATTATTTAGTTTGTTGAATTGATTTGGAATCCCGAATTTGAAATTAGTATTTGGTGGATTTATACCGAATTTGAAATTATTATTGGGTGTTAAAGTTGGTTTAAAAGTATTCATATTCTGCGGAATACCGAATTTAAAATTGTTTTGCGGAGGAATAAAGTTAGGTCGGAACGTGGAAATTTGAGGGATTGCTGGGTTTGATTTTTTATTTTTGCTATTGTATTGAAATTGGAAATTTTCCTCTTCCGTTACAATGCTGAGGGCATCTTCTATAGTAGAATAACCTTTTAATCTCACTATCCTAATCATATCCTCCGGAAGGTTGTAGAGAAATACATTTAGTGCAGTGTTATTTAGATAATTAGTTTGGCTGCTTTGATGCCTGTGTCTTGTATTAAATTAACTTTGGCTATCAATGCGCTACGAATGTTCTGTAACCAATGGCAAAAATCTATAACAGATTCGCCTTGTTTTATTTTTTGGGTCTCTAACTCGATAGCAATACACGCTTCGGAGCTAGGATCACTAAAATGCTGGGTTAGTAACGCTTTAAGGTCTAACCCGGTTTCTATGTTATCTCTTTCTTAGTAGCGCTGCCGCTCTACCGACTTGACTGCTAGTTATAGAATGGAATACATATAAGTCCTGAAACCTGGATTCTGTTCGTTTAAAGCTATTGATCACATACTCGCATCTCTTCGCATTTGGGTATATTTGCCAGAATTTCGCTTGGAATTGTATGTATTCGATGCACTTGTTGCGCGTGTTTCGTGTAAATGCTCTGCGGAGCCTGTCTCCATTTTTATTTTATAATTTAAGTCTTTTATTGCACAAAAATATTGAGTAATACTGATTTTCTTTGTCAATTTTACTTTGATAAAATTACGAACCGTTTTTCTCATCATCATCATCATCAGCCTGTCGCAGTCCACTGCTGGACATAGGCCTCTCCAAGTGCACGCCACTGAGATCTGTTTTCGGCTTCTCGCATCCAGCTCCTACCAGCCGTCTTTTCTGTCAATTTTTTCTGACCGTTTTTTCTGTCAATCCAAATTTTTTACACAATGTGAATCATTTAAATAATTATCAACTTAACTAGAGTTTACTTTACCTGAAGTTAAGGTTAAGATAAACAAATAACGTTCTTTGCGATTACGTTATTAGGTAATATGTTCTTCGCGAATTTGGTCGAAGAAACACTACCAACGAAATTGGAATAAGTTGGGAAGGAAAGCTAGTGAAGATTTCTACTCACAATGCTGCACACGCCATACTCTCCTGACGACCTGCTGTGGCTCTTTTGACTTGTTTGTTTGTTCGTTGAAGATCTCGCCAAATGAGTGTAGTCGATCGTACCCACGTTTTACCCGATTTAAACGATATAGGTAGTGCACGACGCGAGATCCTACCAGCTGCGCCAGTCAAGTTTGGGGCGTAGAGGATCTTTATAAAAAAAAAAAAAAAATATAATAAAAAGATTACATATGTATTTTAAAACTAATGCTCGAGATTGAGCCTACGAACTAAGGTGACACGTCAAACTATGGTCGAACTAAGACTGAACGAAGAAGACGTTACATATTCCAACTTATATCTATAATATGTACTATAGACCGCCCACGTTACTACAATGGATACCTAATTGTTTGTCCCACAGAAAGTGCTGATATGGTTTTTGTTATATATTCAATTAGTGTTTTAACACCCAAACATATTATTATTATTACTAGCCAATATTGTCCCACTGCTGGGCAAAGGCCTCTCCACCTTCCTTCCATTTGACGCAGCCTTGTGTACCAGCCACTCAAATAAACAAAAATATTCATAAGAAACACTTAGTATTTGATAGAATCAGGCGTTATTTGGCGGAAATCCATATCTTAGTAGAAAACGAAAAATATGTAGCTTAATTCCGCAAGAAAAACTTACATGCAACACAGTTACACACCTTACACCTTCACCGACTACTCGAGTAGTCGGTGTTAATGTATTTATTTACGTTTTCTACTTAGAAACACTTAGGTCATAGTGTAAAGTTCTGTTGACTGTACATGTTGTTTGATATTTATTTTCGTCCATTGTATAAGAGATTGAGTGATTGAGGATTCCGGGAGAGGCTTCGACCTTCAGCCTTAATTATTTAACATCGGTATGATGAATTTTAAATAGAAAAATATTGGGAAAAATCAACTCTGTCACAAGTGGATTCTCATAAGTATAAAAAAAGCATTAAAAATCGTAAGGTATGATGAAGGCTAAGAGTCTCCCCGTTATTCATAAAATAAGATGTGAAATCTCTTTGCATTGTAAATTCTTCTGCCACTATTCTGTTTTTTATTATTGATAATTAAACAATGGGTGTGGTTCCTCTCATACAATCGGCCTCCTAATTGTCTAATTTCAAAATCTATCACAATCCCTTTCAAAGGTACTGTGATTGTAATAGTCATATATGGAATTGTTTAACTTATAGTCGCAATCCCTTTCGAAACGAATAATGTTTTAAATGACACTTCTCCATACATTTGAAAGATATTTTCGTGTGTCACTTTGCTTAGACAGTTCAATTTCGTTCATTCAATACGTTTCACAAAGCGTCAGTTTGGCAAACTCGACGTTACAGTAAACGTTAATGTAAAATGTAGCTCTGTCTCTTTCATATTTAGCGACTGTTTTACCGACATGAGCAGTGTATCCGATAGTCTACGCTCACGAGTCCTGTAAATGTCATGTTAAGCAAACTCGTAATAGGGGTACAAATCACAATGCCTTTCAAATGTCAAATAGTGACGGCCTGAAGTATGTATTTCAAATGACGAATTGAAAGGGATTGCGATAGATTTTTAAATTAGACATTTGCCCCCTGGTACAAATTTTAAATCATTTTCGATTTTAACATAATATTATATTTATTACTATCGGCCGCTCGCGTCGTTCCCGTTCCCGTGGTAATATGGGGATAAAAAGTATCCTATGTTAGTAACCAAGCTATCTACTATCTGTGTACCAAATTTTATCCCAATCCGTTCAGTAGTTTATAATAATAATAATAATAATAATAAAATATTGCAAGAATATGGTTACAATATTGATCTTAAATTAGTTATTTCCAACATATTCTATCGTCAAACGATGTGCAAATCATTTATGAATTTATTCGTTGCAAACAAACAAATTTTTCCTCTTTATAATATTAGGATAGACAAAACATTTTTAATTAATTGAAATCACATTATTTACCTGATAGCAATTTACTTGTAAGTAAAGTTTGAGTAGATATTGTTACTCACATTTATTGATATTGTAGGTTATACCAGATTTTCTCACTCCAAGCGTGATTTGGAAACCCTTGGAAAAGAATCAAAGGGCCAATAATGTTTAGTCATAATCGGTAGTTATTTCACAGTGTAAAACAGTGTTACAATAAATAAATCACTCTGGGGTCGGTCCCTCATATCTGAGGATCGTGGTCAGCATCAGGGTTGCATCTGGAGCGGATGATTTGCCTCCACCGGTTACGGTCCAGCGCGTCTCTTACGACAGTGTATAGTTTGGAGGATGACGAGTCTTTTACTTGATCGGTCCATCTTGTAGGTGAGCGACCGCGCGATCTTTTGCCTTCGGTGCTCCCGACCACAATCAGTTTCTCTAGGCTGTCGTCACCTCTGCGTACCGTGTGACCGAAATATGAAAGAATGCGTTGTTGGCATATGGTTGATAGACGAGTTGTAATTTGGAGCTGGGTTAGGATTGATGCATTAGTGCGTTTCGCATTCCAAGGTATTCTTAGCATTCGCCTCCAGCACCACATCTCGAAAGCATCAATCCTTTGCCTTTCTCGGGCCAGTATTGTCCACGTTTCAACTCCATACAGGAAGATTGGGAATACCAAGGCTCTTACAACAATAAATAAATAATAATTATTAAATACAATCACACCAATTTCTAGCCCACGTGTTGTTCAGATCAGTTGGGTGTGTATAGCAATCTGGATCTCCTCCATTCACTCCCTGGATAGCTGACTCCCAGGGGGGCTATCGCGTATAAAATCTGGGTATGGATATGGGCTTCATTTGACAGTTGAAGCTCATAAAATTACCATATATGGTCATTTAACTGTCAAATGAAGCCCATGTCCATATCCATATTTTTTACGCGATAGCCCCCCGATCACACCTCGGTCAATCCTTGGCAGAGAACCAACTAAGTTACCTTGATTGTATGAAAATCGGCTAGTGTCGTTATTATGTGACTACCACTGTATATGTTAGTGATATAGTTTACCCCATAAATTAAGTAAAGGTGTCGTGATAATTTTTAAATTATATTTTACCAATAAAAATAAGTATTGAAGATGTTTGTTTTATTTCTTGTATCGTGTTGCCGTGTGTGTTATTCGACAAACCACAATAAGGGCCTGCGCAGACGACGGACATTGTAGGACTTTTTGTCCGCGACACGACCTTATAACTAAGAACATAAAGTTGAATATATAACGAGTACTATCGCGTACTTTTCATGGATATACGCGATCTAAGTTCAATCTTATTTGGTTAACAATAAAGACGTGTCGCGGACAAAAAGTCCTCCGTTATCCGTCGTCTGCGCTAGCTATAACCAGCCCCCTAGCGCGTAAAAAATATGGATATGGATATGGGCTTCATTTGACAGTTGAAGCTCATAAAATTACCTTATATGGTAATTTAACTGTCAAATGAAGCCCATGTCCATATCCATATTGTTTACGCGGGTGACTGTGCTTCCAAATAATCATCAGAAATAACGGATCTATTAATATTGGGGCGTGCCCCAGGGATCGATTTTGGGCATTATGGGCCCTTTGTAGACCTACCGTGGGAGATTAAAGAGAAGAAATAATTGGTGGCGCCACTAGTCTATAACTACGAATAAGCAACCATTTAGTAATTGATTTTTTAATTTTTGCAATTTTCAATGCTATATTTATATTTATGATAATTTTTTTTCCAATATTTTTCTATTTAAAATTTATCATAAACCATTTACTTTTAAAATAATTAGGTATAAATTATGAAGACACGAAAGCTTAATTGAAATTGGTTAGTTCTTCAATAATAATTCAATACCGGTTTTCTACTCTTTGAATTTTATTTAGTAGAGTACAGTGGCGAGGGATCGAAATCTGGTGAAGGTGATCCGGACAATTTTTTCTCCAAATATTCTATGAATTGCATGGTGGAGCAGTGGGATTTCTAAAAGGCAACCGATGGGCATCGGTTTGTATGGACCATTCGCCACGGGTAGAGAAACTGAGAGGAATCTGTTAGAGAAGAAAATAAAGCAAGTTTTTGTTAGGTATTCATAACGTTATGATGAAATAGGTGTCGACCTAAAAGAAGAACAAATCTTCAAAGTCAAAGTCAAAAGTCAGAATATTTTTATTCAAATAGACTTATAATAGATAAGTGCTTACGAATCTTTAAAATTTTCCCTACCAGCCATCTGGACATCTTTTAACTGACAAGACGAACGGCCGCAAGAAACTTATTACAGCTTTAACAGAAACAACAACATTTACAAAGAAACATGTTGTTGTCAGACACAAATCTACAGTCTTGAAATTTAAATACTTATAAGAGGAAAATTTTCTTCTGTGCAACAAGAAAAAAAATACCTACTATTTTTACCTTTGCTTTTCTTTTAATTTTTATTAATTAATAGACATTGTTAAATTATTGTCGTAAATAAACCAAACACCGTTACAGAACCATCACAAAACAGCAGTTTCGCATTAAAGTGTCCAAAGTTAAGAATTACTAAGTCAACTAGGGCTGGCCACTGACACAGGATAAATAGGACCGTGCGCACCACTAATCAATTATTAACACTGTAGAGTGGTAACCCTGAGCATTCGGACGTTTGTTTGGAACATGGCTACTCAAACTTATTGCCTTACGAACCCCCGCTAGTTGAGTGTCTAACTCTGTTGCTAACAGATTTTGAATGCAATTGATTGAAGGTAACATTGCTGCTTTAGTAAGCTGGTTGTCACATTGATTTTTACTAAAGCAGAAGTATGACTGCACTTTCAATCAATCGTTTATAAAAACAAGTTACATAATCAGGGGGCTGTTGCAGTTCCCAGACGATCAGTGAGTGTCTAACCCCTCGTTTCTACTTGCAAAACATTTACATGAAAGCGTTGTAAAATATAATGCGGCCGCTAGAGGATGTCCAATGGCTCGCTGTCAAATAATGCATTCTTTCAGTGGCCGCATTATATGTTTACAACATGTTTTCTTGTTAATGTTTCGCCAGTGGAAACGGGAAGTAAAAGAAATCTTTTTAATCAAGAATTTAACCGCCTCTGTGGTGAGAGACCGGACCTGAGACCTCCGGGTCTGATACAGAGGTGGTTCGATGCCCAGTGAGGGGTACATAGGTATTGTATGCGGTTTGGTTGGTGGTAGGACTTGTTGTAAGTCCGCCTGACTAGCTACCACTATCTTATCAAAGACTGACCCATTGACAACAATGATTTCAGCATTGTTGTGTTCCGTTAGTTACAGATAAGATAGTCAGTTCCTCAGTATTAGAGGATTCCCGTGGTTTACAAAAAATAGTGAGTGTCACAAAGAAATATAAGTATTAATGAGGTGTGCTGGGTGGTCTTGTTTGTTGTCGTCAATTGAGTCGATTTCAGGAGTAAATTTAGTTAATTTTAACTTTAGCCGCCATTACTCAAATCTTGCTGCGAACCCCCTACCGTCTAATGGCGAACCCCTAGGGGTGCGCGTACCCCACTCTGGGAAACGCTGGCTTGGATCGTTGGAACAAGGAGACGCATACCCTACTACTTTTGATTACATTTGCTACTGAATACTTTATAGAACCTTTACAGACCTTGGAAAGTAACCAGTGAATGGATAAGAATTTAGTTACTTAGGTAGTTTTACTTTAATTCATAGAATTATACATTCCATTTACGACGACATTGGTGAAGTGGTTCTGTTCAAGTGTTGTATGCTGCGATTATGTAGTGGGCTCGATACCCACAGGACAAATCCTACTAATCGACTATGTATTATTAGAAACTAGCTTTTATCCGCGTGGTACCCGTTCCCGTGGGAATATCGAGATAAAAGTACTTAGCCTATGTTTTAATCCAGGATATCTTCTATTTGTGTGTCGAATTTAGTTCAAATCGGTTCCGTAGTTTTTGCGTAAAAGAGTAACAAACAAATTTAAAACAGGCTCCTTTTTATCCGGACATTCCCACAGGAACGGGAACAACGCGAGTGAAACCGCGGGCGACCACTAGTACCTATTAAATATGATGAATTTGTAATTACTATAAATTAGTATTTGTGTATATGATTTGTGGAAAGTCCGCACTGTTAAGACGCTATACAAGCGCTGTACGGAAAATATTTATATCAAAAAGTACATACACTTTTTGATATAAAATGATGATGGTTAGAGATGTTACAAATATGGTAATAAGATTAAGATTAATAATAACTTTAATTTTGCATTTTATATATTTATGTGATCAATATTTAACAAGAAAATATACAAAAGCAACTTGTCTCATGTCGCTCTGACGGGATTCGAACCCGCATCCTTGGGAATCCGGCCCAATGCACTAACCAATTATGCTACAGATACCTATGAGCACAGGTCGAATTTTTATTTCTAGTGGTATCTATACCTTTCTCGGTGGTAAGGTGAATACCTACTAGAAATATTCGACGTCTCCTGATAGGTATCTGTAGCATAATTGGTTAGTACCTTGGGCCGGATTCGCAAGGATGAGGGTTCGAATCTGACGTAGCATCAAGATTCAAGAAAAGCCGATAAATTAAAGGATGAATGCATAAATCGATAATAAACTACACTTAAACCGGGGAAGTACCTTTATTCCATAATTTAGTTAATAAGTATTATACCCATCAAGTAGTTTAAACATTAGAGTGACTTATTTTTTATGGAAGATTTGTGTTAAGTTGGCTTCTCATTTACTGTACACCAATTCTCACTACTGGTACCGGGTTCACTTTTAGTGAACAACGTCACAATTCGTGTCCGTTTCGACTGCTCGGCCACAGTGTCCCAGAAAAAAAACGACTACGTCAACATTACGAAGTAATTTGTAGAAAACTAATAAAGAAAACCGCAAATTTGCAGAACCGATATTCAGAAAGTTATAAGGGCTTAACCATGGCCGCGCAGTCGAAACGTGGAGAACTGCGCGGCCATGGAGATCTCATATACGGGAGCTACATAGACATCTCATTCTTTTTGCTAATCACTGATATGATTTCGCAGAAATTGTAGAAAGTCTTAATAGAGCCTTAAAGTATGTACTTTACGAGCTATAGTTCTTTAAAGTCGTGGCCGCGCAGTTGAAACGGTGACAGCCGAGCGAACATAGGGATCTCAGAGGTCCCATTCTTTTTGCTAATCAGAGATACGATTTCGCAGAATTTATAGAAAGTTAGAGTAAAGCCCTAAAGTTTGTAGTTCACGACCTGTAGATCTTAAAAGCCATGGCCGCGCAGTCGAAACGGTTAGAACCGCGCGCCCACTCAGATCTTAGAAACGGAGCGTCGTAGAGGTTCCATTCTTTTTGCTAATCACTGATACGAATGTTGATAGTATATAAATGGCTGGCATAAGGACCTGCATGATATTTAAATAAACCCCTGCGTGTTTCATGAAAACGCCTATAAATTTTGAATAGTTATTTCATGATTCAGAGATTGCTATGGTACTGAGTACTTACTTTTGCAACTACTATAGGTACGTGCCTCGTACCTAAGATCTTTAAATCTCAATTAAATTAGATATTGCGTCATGTAATTGATTAAATATTCCGACGAAAGCGTCGAAACGTTTTGTGAGAAAAATTACCTGTAAAGCTAGAAGTAGGGTGACCATGATTTGTATTGCCTCAAACAGACATTTCCAAAGAATTAAGTATGCAACCTCATAAGTTTGTATACTTTGTTTCTTTTTAGCATTGGTATCAGAGATGAAGTGAAAGGTGAATTTCAATAGAAATAAGTGCTTAGCCAGACTGAACACGCGGGCGCGGCGCGATGTACTCCTATATGAAACCTTATTCGAGTGTCCACAGTGGGCACGCGGATGGGCGCGGCTAGTAAAATTTCATACGTTTGAGACATCGCGCCGCGTCCGCGTGTTCAGTCTGGCCAAGCACTTAATCTGATTTCAGAATGCGTTCGCATCGATACTTTTTGTGGTTGCGGTGCTGTGTAGTGTAGGTAAGTACTATATCCTCATTTCTCACGTCAGCTCTGGTAAAAATACGTATACGTCCCTACTTAATACTTAGACTAAAAAAATTATAAAACCGAGACATTTTTGCGCGGAACAAGCTTGTCCTCTGGTCGGAACATTTATTCATGTGCTCGCGTGGTATTTTTATAACCCTTATAGCAGCGAGGCGGCTCCCACCCACGTGCACACGCAACATTGAAAAACTCATCAAGCTTTTTATATAGTTACATATATTTTTTATGGTGTCTAAACTTTAGAACGACGAAGGAGTGAAGCCACTCAAAGCAATCTGAAACAGCGAAGGAAATTTATTCGCGTTGCAGTGTCAATTCACCTTTCACTTCATCTCTGATACCGGTATTATAAAAAGATGGAAACATTCCCATGGGAACTAAAACCACGCGATATCGACTCGAGTTGCCCAAAGGTGACAGAATGTCATCATCCATTTTCTTGAAGCTTAACATGTCCCTTGTAAAATCTTCAGAAGAATAAAAATGTTTATTCAACTTTTTTGGATTTTTGTTTTGGTTGCCCGTGCCAAACACGTAAAATTTTACGCTTTTGTACGGTTTTTTCAGATATCGGCTCAAAAAAGTACTTAACATACCGACTTAAGTATTTAATTTAGTGCTGGTTAGTAATATTTCGTGTCGCGTAGATTCTTAGTAAACCTCTGTGAATATAATTAGGTACTTAATCTAATACCTCCTCAACAAACTGAACGTTATCCATTCCTTTTGCAAAACCAACGCCACCTGTTGGGTCTCTTTAACACTTCTTTTTAAACATTAGTTTGAAATTATTTTGATTGAATCATAAAAGTAGTTTTGGAACTCAAAACATCAGAATGTTGCCACTTTCAGTTCTGCGTGGGGTCTAACCGCAATGATTTAAAGTCGAATTTTTACTTAGTAGATTGATTTGACAGGATGTCAATGTCACTTTGTAAAATAATGTTGAATTTTATTGTATTTATAATGATAATATCGAATCGAATGGAATCAATACTTACTGAACTGGCACTGGATCTGCGCAAATCAGTACGACAAACAGTTTAATGCAAGATAATTTTTACAAAGTGACATTGGCATCTGTCAAATTCTACTGAATAATTTATAATAATCTTCACGCTGGACCGCAGTCACAGATCGACATGGTTTTAGTATAGAGATAGTTTATGGGCTAAAGAGTGAAATTTTACCCCGAAAGTCCCGCGGGAAACGAAATTCCCACGAGAAACGAAAATTCCATGGGAAACCAAAACCACTCGGATGAAATCGCGGGCGAAGTTTAGTTGTTTATACAGTAATTTTATGTAAAAAATGATACCCTTCCGCTAAAAACACCAGTGATTCAGTTTTATAATTTTAATATTTTTTCCGTGTATGATGTTCAACATAATGTGTCAGAAATTGATAATTGATATATTACATGTGTGAAAAAAAAAATATCGCACAAAAAATATTATTTTATTTTCAAATTTATAAAAAGTTACTTTCTTTTAAATATTAAAAAAGTTTTTTCTTTGTCAATATGTTATTGTTAGTATGTATACGAAAACGGTATAAATATTTTCGTATCTGTACCTATACTTTCCTCATCCAACTAACCATACGTATACCTCATTATGATAAGTAATACCTACGTGATTAAAATGGCGACGCCTTTGGAAATGTCTGTTTGACGCAATACAAATCATGGTCACCCTACTTCTAGCTTTACAGGTAATTTTTCTCACAAAACGTTTCGACGCTTCGTCGGAATATTTAATCAATTACATGACGCAATATCTAATTTAATTGAGATTTAAAGATCTTAGGTACGAGGCACGTATCTATAGTAGTTGCAAAAGTAAGTACTCAGTACCATAGCAATCTCGGAATCATGAAATAACTATTCAAAAATTATAGGCGTTTTCATGAAACACGCAGGGGTTTATTTAAATATCATGCAGGTCCTTATGCCAGCCATTTATATACTATCAACATTCGTATCAGTGATTAGCAAAAAGAATGGAACCTCTACGACGCTCCGTTTCTAAGATCTGAGTGGGCGCGCGGTTCTAACCGTTTCGACTGCGCGGCCATGGCTTTTAAGATCTACAGGTCGTGAACTACAAACTTTAGGGCTTTACTCTAACTTTCTATAAATTCTGCGAAATCGTATCTCTGATTAGCAAAAAGAATGGGACCTCTGGGAAGCTCCGTTTCTGAGATCCCTATGTTCGCTCGGCTGTCACCGTTTCAACTGCGCGGCCACGACTTTAAAGAACTATAGCTCGTAAAGTACATACTTTAAGGCTCTATTAAGACTTTCTACAATTTCTGCGAAATCATATCAGTGATTAGCAAAAAGAATGAGATGTCTATGTAGCTCCCGTATATGAGATCTCCATGGCCGCGCAGTTCTCCACGTTTCGACTGCGCGGCCATGGTTAAGCCCTTATAACTTTCTGAATATCGGTTCTGCAAATTTGCGGTTTTCTTTATTAGTTTTCTACAAATTACTTCGTAATGTTGACGTAGTCGTTTTTTTTCTGGGACACTGTGGCCGAGCAGTCGAAACGGACACCACAATTCATTACGATTTGGCATTGTTAACAACCTCTCTTTACTTGACAAATAGTGGAAGTAAAGCTGACGGTGACTACTATTGTCACAGACATTCACCATACTGCTACTCTTACCAATCACTACTGACATCAACTCAGAGACATCAAAATCACTTTTTATCAAAGATTGTGAAGCCAATTTATCAGCAAATATATAAATATATAATCAATTACTTAAATCTAATGAAATTAGGGCTAATGAATATTGAATATTCTATTTTACTTCAACTTTTTCAAGTTATACTTATGATTCTTTTTAATTGTTATAGCTCATATTGATAAAGGTTTATATAAGTAAATTACAGAGTAATTAATTGCTTAAAGGCTTAACCTCTCTTCACTTTATTAAAAGTTAATTTGACGGTGACACCTGTATGCCACTTATATATAGATTTACCATATTAACTTTAAGTTTGTTACATTAAGCAGATAAGCAGTAACTCAACAACATACTTACACTACCATAGTTGGAGTTACCTCGCTTCTCTTTACACAAAGTAAAGTTGATGGTGATACTTGTTGATTTATTAAACGCTACATAATTTACATACCATCACCTGACATTTTTGACTATTTTTTTTTTCTCTCTATTGTTATAAATAATATATTTCAGTTCATAAAAATAAAACCTGTAGTAGGTACTTATTTGATTAATTATTATATAGTAATCACTTTTTTATATTTTAGTGATAGCTGCATTGAACGTCACATCCACCCTTCATTCGCAATTATGATGACCCGAAGGATATCGGCAAAGGATATGGAGCTTAAGCTCAAGAACGCTCTGGAGGACCTCAAGGCAGCAAAAGAACTGAATGATACATTACTACAGGAAAGAGAGGACAGCGAGCATGAGATTCTCAAGACCATTACTCGTAACTCTGAACTTAAGAATGAACTTGCTGAGTTTCATGTTAAATATGCGGAAGTGGTGGACAAGTGTAACCAAATGGAAGACTTTATTCTGTCATTTAGGGCTTGTTCTGACACTCATGAACAGGCATTGAGTCGCATAACGGAACTAGAAATAAGTTTGTCTATTTCTCAAAAGAGAGTTCTAAACTTAGAAAATAAAATTAAATGTATAACAGAAGAAAAGCATTCTCAGAGCCTTTTTAATGAGTTAATGCAATGTTCTGCAACACATGACAATTCAACTTTGGAATGTGTTAACTATGGTAGTAAACCATCTCAAAACAATAATAGTATTTTTCAGTTTAGTAGCGGTAAGAAATTAAAAAAATATATTAAAATTAATAGATACATAAGGAAAACACAGAAATTAATCAAAAGACAAAATTATTATAAAAAATATGCTAACTTAAAGAAAGAACGTACACTATTGTTAGAACAATTAAAAGTGATTACCAAAGAAACATGTAATAAGAATAAAGATAGTAAAATTGTAGGTATTGAATTAAGTGACAAAATTGATAATTTGGAACTTTCACTTCGGGAAATGAACACTAACTTTAGTGAATTCTCCCGCAAGCAGCTAAATTATCAAAAATTGGCTGCAAATGACATGATCGACCTTTGTAATTTTAATACCGACCGATTTGAGTCCCTAGGTAAGAAATGCAGATGTAGTTGTATGATTGACAGCAATCATTTAAGCCATAATCAGTCACTAAGCCAGGCTGCTCCGGAGGTTTGTTTGCCTGCCAGCCCTTCAGGGCTGCTAGGTAAACAGGCCTCCTTGACCTTGAGTGGTGCGCGGTCGGAGATGTTGGAGACTTCAGTCTCTAATATTTCTGATTGTGTATTACTCAATAATTTAAATGAATCCCCTTTTAAAAATAGTGTGACTAAAACAATTATTTTCTGTGATGAGATTGGAAAAAACTTAGGCCAATTGTTCCAGAAACAATGTAAGGAAAATGTTATTAACTATTGTATGCCTGGATGTACTATAAATAGTATAATGAAATCAATAGTTAAGAAGTCTTATGATGACAATACAAATTTGGTAATTTTGATTGGGGACAGGGGTGATATTAATAAAAACCAATTAATATCATACTATAACTCAATATGCTCCTTAAATGTTAGGAAAGTAGTTATGTTTACATTTCCCTATAGTCAAGGTTTCTCTCAATTGGAAAATAAAGTAAGATACAATTTAAATTTAACGTTAAGTACAATAGCTTATCATAATAGTAAACAAATACATTTGATTGACATAAATACATTGTTTAAGGATTTAAACTTGACCAAGGATAAATATTATCTGCCTATTTATTTTATGAGACAAATAGCGCTTTCGCTATCTTTTTATTTTAAACAATTAGCCAATAATCTGGCTAGTAGAACCTCTGCTTTTATTGAGCAGTTAAATTCAGACTTTTCTAATACAACCTTGGAATCTTTTCCAAGTAATTTGATTCTATTGAATCCCAATACTGACTTGGTTAATTTAAATTACCATTAGAGACAACAGAGGCGCCCTCTAGCCCAGTGTTGACAACAGGAAAGCCTAATTGTTTAAGAGTTGTACACCAAAATATACAAGGCTTTTCTGATAAAGATCTAGAAGTTAGTTTATTTATAAACTGTGAAAATGTTGATGTGTTGTGTATCACTGAGCATTGGTTAAAATGTCACGAATTAATTTTAAATATCGATAATTATAGTATTGTAAGTTCATTTAGTAGGCAATCTGTTATTAGAGGAGGGTCTCTTATAATTTTACATAATAATTTTCAATACAAAGAGCGCAAAGATATAATATCCCTCTCAATTGAACGAATAATTGAATTGTCTTGTGTGGAACTAGACCAAATAATTGTAATATGTGTTTATAGACCCCCTCAGAGTAATTACCTAGAGTTTGAGTCCACTATGGAGGAAGTTTTAAGAATAACTAGTAAAAGTAATAAAAAGGTTGTCATATGTGGGGATTTTAATGTTGACATTTTAGACCCAAAGTTGTCAAAGCTCTCAAGCAGATTTTTAAATTTATTTAAATCGTATAATTTATCACATACCTTTAATGAGCCTACACGAATAACACCCATATCTGCCACCTGCTTAGACAACATTTTTTCAAACTGTGTAGTCACTGAAAAATCTATAATAAATGTTATTAAATCTGACCATAGTGGACAACTAGCCTCTATAGAGCACCATCATGTCTGTCCTAAGCGGAAAATTGTATGTAGGCCAATAACTAAAAAGGGCATAGATGTATTTAGAAACAATGTGATTAATAAAATTGAGTCTTTACCAGTTCCCATTATGGAATCTAATTACCTTTATAATGATTTATTTCATGTGGTTGAAGGCGAATTTAGTAAAACGTTTAAGAAAAAAGTGATCAATGGTAATTCGGATAAAGTAAAGTTTAGTGATTGGGCCACACCGGGAATTTATACAAGTAGAAGGAAACTATATGACCTTTATGCGTCAAAGCATACTTCCTGTGACCCAAATTTTATTGAATATGTCAGGAAGTATTCTCAAATGTTTAGAAATGTATGTGTAGCTGCTAAGGCGATGTTCTTTTCAAATAAAATAAAATTAGCGGATAATAAAATAAAGGCTACTTGGAATATTATTAACCAAACAACTGGGAAAACTAAACATAATGTAAACTCCTTCTCCCTTAAAGTAGATAATAAATTAATTGAATCTGACGTTGAGGTTGCCCGTGTTTTTGAAGATTTCTTCTCTCGGGTACCCTTAGAAACTACCAGTAATTTAAATTCCTGTCCAAACGTTGCTGCTGCCCTCTTAGAGTCATGTGTTGAGAAGTGTTATAAAGTTTTCAATTTTAAGCATATTAATAGTGAAGACATTTTAAAAGCTTTCAAGTCTATAAATATTAAAAAGACTGAAGATTTATGGGGCATATCAACCAGCGTTATTAAATCTATAATTGAAATAATAGCTCCATATTTAGCTTTCATTTTTAATCAATGCATAGATGAAGGTACTTTTCCCGATTTAATGAAATATAGTAAGCTTATTCCTCTTTTTAAATCAGGTGACAAAAGTGACCCCACAAATTTTAGGCCGATATCAGTCTTACCGGCACTTAGTAAAATTTTTGAAAAAATTATATACTCTCAATTATTAGACTATTTAACAGTAAATCAAATCCTTCATAATAATCAGTTCGGCTTTTCTAAAGGTAAAAATACTACAGATGCTGGAATAGCACTCCTCAAACACATTTTTGAGGCTTGGGAGGGCAAGCAAGACGTAATTGGTATATTTTGTGACCTGTCTAAAGCTTTCGATTGCGTTGATCACGTTACACTTTTAAAGAAGCTAGAACATTATGGTGTCTCTAAAAAATCAGTTAGCCTTTTGCAGTCATACTTGCACAATAGACATCAGAAAGTAATTGTAAATAATACTGCTTCTACTGGAGCCCCCATTATTATGGGCGTGCCCCAAGGTTCAATATTGGGCCCTCTGCTGTTCTTAATATATATTAACGATCTCCCTAACTACGCGAGTAATTTATGTGAGACAGTACTATTTGCAGATGATACATCTTTAATTTTTAAAATTGATAGAGGAAACAACTGTTCTGACGAAGTAAATAGTGCTCTCTCTCAAGTCGCACACTGGTTCAACAGTAATAATTTGTCTCTTAACCCTACCAAAACGAAATTTGTTAAATTCACATTACCTAATGTAGGGCAGGTCGACATGCACATCAATTTGAATGGGGATGTAGTAGAGTTAGTTGAGAGTACTAAATTTCTTGGTATTACATTAGATTCAAAACTACAATGGGATCCACATATTGAAACCTTGTCGAGTAGACTTAGTTCTGCGGCTTTCGCAATAAGGAAAATAAGGCTCCTAACTGATATTGAAACGGCAAGACTAGTTTACTTTAGTTATTTTCATAGTGTAATGTCCTATGGCCTGTTGTTGTGGGGCTCAGCAGCCAATATAGAAAATGTTTTTATACTTCAAAAAAGAGCTGTGCGCGCCATTTACAACCTTCGACAGAGAGATTCTCTTAAAGAATTGTTTAAAGAGATTAATATACTAACTTTGGCGGGACAATACATTTATGATAATATAGTATATGTAAGGAAACATCACGATTTATTTATTAAGCATAGCGATGTTCATAATTTTAATACTAGAAACAAGAATAAGCTTGCCGTTCCAAGATTTCGACTTGAAAAATGCAGTCGCTCGTTTTTGGGGAAAGGCATAGCCTTTTTTAATAAAGTTCCACAACAAGTGATTGAGCTGCCTTTGCATAAATTTAAAATACATGTTAAAAAAACGCTCTTAAGCAAAGGTTATTACAAGGTAGAAGATTATTTGAAAGACCAAAATGCATGGAAGTGATACTAACATAAAACATGACTATTGTAATTGTATAAAAGGAAAATATTCTAATAACTGAGTATAAGAAAATTTTCCTCTTATATTAAATATGTTTCAAGATTGTAGATTTGTGTTTGGCAACGACATGTTCCTTTGTAAATGTTGTTGCTTCTGTTAAAGCTGATAAGTTTCTTGCGGCCGTTCTTCTTATCAGTTAAAAGATGTCCTGAATGGCTGGTAGGAAAAAAAAAATTGGACGATTCGAAAGCACTTATCTATAAGTCTATTTGAATAAAAATCTTTGACTTTGACTTTGAATCACATCGACATGAGACAAGTTGCTATTTCTAGTATATTTTCTTGTTTAATATTTTTCACAGATATACATTTCTTCATACCTTTATCACAGAATACTAATTTGTAACCAGAAACGCGATTTTATGATTTTGCCTGGACACTTTATCTTTTTGAAATGACTCCTAATAAAAACATATTATAAAAAAAATTCAAACCGACTTCAAAAAGTAAAAAATAAATCTTTTGGAGTCGGTGCCAACCAGGGCATTCTACATTGCACTTCTATTAACTATATATTTTTTTGGCCTTAGCTAACTAGCACTGACTCCAAAAGTTTTATTTTTTACTTTTTGAAGTCGGTTTGATTTTTTTTTATACCTAAAATGTTTTTATTTCAGATTTTTTAGTTACATCATGTGCCGTTACTTACACTAAAAATCAGCCCATACACAACAATGTCATCTAGGTAAACGACTACTTGCCAAAAGTTCATTGATATTTTTCAAGATTATGAAAAAACTACTAGCCAGATCTTCGTAAAAATTATATGGGACCACACATAAACCATTTTCTTTCAGATAAAAAAAGAATTATAAAAATCTGTTAACAACTGGCGAAGTTATGGTGGAACATACATAAAAAAAAAATAAAAAAATACAGTCGACTTGAGAACCTCCTCCTTTTTTTGAAGTCGGTTAAAAATTCGACGTCTCCTGATAGGTATCTGTAGCATAATTGGTTAGTGCGTTGGGCCGGATTCGCATAAGGATGAGGGTTCGAATCCCGTCACAAGTTGCTTTTTCTAGTATATTTTCTTGTTAAATATTTTTCACAGATATACATTTTTTCATACCTTTATCACAGAATACTAATTTGTAACCAGAAACGCGATTTTATGATTTTGCCTGGACACTTTTTCTTTTTGAAATGACTCCTAAAAATCAAGATTATTCTCAAATGGTTTATTAGAAATATGTTTAATTAGTGAAGTTCAATAATATTAAGCATCGTGTAGTTTAATTTTGTCTTTAATTGCTACAGTTATTTACTACCGAAGTGATTTTGTGGTATTGTCGCCTTAATACTTATGCAAAACCGGTCTTGCTTCCCGCGCGCGTCTCCGCGAAAAGGTTGATTTCTCGCAAACGCAAATTATACGACACGAAGGTTTTAAGGGCGCGCTCTAGGCCAAAAGCAAAAGTAATAACTGCAACGGCGAACTACAAAGTAAATGCTGCCTTATTTCTATAAGAAATAAGGCAGCATTTTCTCTCAATTCTCCGGCCCCATTCGGCCGGTCCGGAATGAAGAAATGAAGGAAATTCTTTTTTTAAAGGATATTTAAAGGTTATTTACAAAAAATATATAACATAAGCTCTGCCTTATCTAAAGTGTAATTATACTAAAAAGTTCTAAACTTTATTTTAGTGTATTACTTGAATACTAGCAGTTTATCGTGTTAATTATAGTGATTTGGAGGCAACTTCGCAATTTTTTTCTATCGAGAAAATTTTATGCAATCGTGTTTTTGAGTAACATAGTCACTAGTGTTAGTCCTGTAGTTTGCTGCATCTTAATTTGAAATTCAGTTTTTCATTAATATTGATATTACAGACGATCATGTAAAGCAATCTGATTTGCGTTGGCCTATAGCGGGCCCTTAAGGCTTTTAGTGCTCGTCGGCCATCGCTCAAATATTTATTAGCTTCGAAGAGGGATAGTGAAGGCAATGTTTTGGCCGAAAAAGTTTCTAAGTGAGTGGGGTCAAATTAAAACTAGCTGTCAGAATGGCACAGTGGTGAAATCAAGTAACCCTGTATACATATTCTTTGTTTCTTTCGCCTGGTTTTATTATTTAAATAAAAAAGAAAGAAAGTAAATTATTCTTATTACTCCCCATTCAACACGATAACAAAGTAATAACAGATAAAGAAAAACAGCACGAAAAAACAATACGTAAAATGAGATAAAATATATATAAGTACCAAAGTATAAGTAGGTATCATAAAAATCAAACATTAAACTTTATGCTATCCTATACTAAGTACGAGTAAATAGTTTATGATACAAGTGATATGAATATGAGAACTTTAAAAAAAAAAGATTCCGTCGAATTGAGAACCTCCTCCTTTTTTTTTGAAGTCGGTTAAAAATGGGTAAAAGTCAATTTCATAAGGGATTTTATCTTTTGCTACGTTTCTGCTACGGTTGTGTGCTACGCTCACTCGTAGTCGTAGACGTCGTAGTATGAATAATTTAAGCGGAAGGGTATACATAGGTATACATAGGTACTTATTCAAATACTATAGAAAAGAAAATACCTTTCCTGGAACTGGATAAATAAATAATTACTTTGTGTTTAGGTATTTATGATTTGTTTTTTTTTATTCCAAATGCTATTTTATGCTATCCTAACTAAAATGTTATTAAATGCGAAAGTGTGTTTGTTTGTCCTTCCTTCACGCTCTAAATAAGCAACCAATCGACATGATTTTTGGCATAGACACCATAGAGTATAGATACTTTTTATCCCGATATTCCCACGGGAACGGGAACCACGTGCGCGAAACCGCGGGCGGAAGTTAGTGTCACTATAAAACATGATTAGGAGTTTAATGGTTTTTTATTTCAGTTACCTATCTCGCTCGAAAAACACAAAATCATAAATCAATTTAATGATAATGCATTGGAATCCGAAAATAAATGATTTATTTAAACGAGTATTAACTACCACTGAAAGTCTTGTGTTCTGTGGTACCTACGCTACGTGCCAATATAAGAAGAGCGGCTCCGTGATCTAGTGGTACAACCACCGGTTACAGACCCATTCCCGGCTTCGATCCCCAGTGAGGATACATATTGTATTCTGTTTGGTTGGTGGTAGGATTTGTTTTAAGACCGCCTGGCTACCTACCACCATTATATCTAAGTCAAACGCAATAACAACAATGTTTTCAGCATTGTTGTGTTCCGGCAGTAAAAGATAAGATAGCCAGTTCCTCAGTGATTGAGGGTTCCGGGAGAGGTTTGCTTCCATCTTCAGCCTTATCAATACTTAACATCAGATATGATGAAGGCTAAGAGTCTCTCCGTCGTTCATTAAAAAAGTGATAACTTTCTTATATAATTTCATCGCCAATAAAAAAACCACTTGATTAAATTCCAAAAGTCTGCGTTTATATCTTAAATAGTAAATTACTCGACGGTCGTCGTTGACAGTTTGTAAATTACATCCGGTTGGGACGAAGAAAAAAACAGCTTTTAGCGCCATACTGACTTCTTATTGAACTAATTGAATAAAAGAAAGCATTACCATTATTATTTTATGTGAATACTTCGTTCTTGATGAATAATTCAGTCATTATACGTCAATACCAAGCTTTATTCGAAGTGGATGCTTCGTATTTGATAAAAAACAGTAATTATTTATCAATCCGTAGCATTCACTTTAAATAATAGAAGAAAAGTCATAGTCAAATATATTTAGGTACATCTTATGTTTTGGCGCGCACTGTTCATTGAAATAAAACAACTTTTACGGATATCAAACGCGCTATATTTCACGAACTAAGTTGTAATTGTCCGTATTTTTAGGTTTTTTAGGGGTTTTTGATTTTCCCGAGGTTTCGGCACCTTTACAGTGCCATGCTATTTACTTTGCCGTGGTCACTGGAGCTGGGACAATTACAACTTAGTTCGAGGAAATATAGCGCGTTTGATATCCGTAAAAGTTGTTTTATTTCAATCAAATATATTTATTCAGATAGACTTATAGATATGGTAAATTTTAACCTTTGCAAAGGTCGAGGGTTCGATTCCCGTCTGAGAATTCACTTGTGGCCGAGTTAATTTTTTCCAATATTTTTCTATTTAAAATTTACCATAAGTATAAAAATAGCATTGAAAAATGCAAAAATTACAAAATCATAGACTTATAGATACTTAAGTACTTTCGAATAGTCCAAAATTTTTTCCCCTACCAGCCATTCAGGACATCTTTTAACTGATAAGAAGAACGGCCGCAAGAAACATATCAGCTTTATTAGAAACAACAAGCCTTTTATACTTATGGTATTTTTTAAATAGAAAAATATTGGACGGGAATCGATCGATTCCCGTCTGAGAATTCGCTTGTGGCCGAGTTAATTTTTTGTTGGCAAAAGATAATGCAGAGTAAAAATTCATAGGTGAAAGATATTTAAGAGAAACATTCGCCGATAAAAAGTTTTGTTGGCTAACTGTTTGAACTGTTGGAATCGATCGATTCCCGTCTGAGAATTCACTTGTGGCCGAGTTAATTTTTTTCCAATATTTTTCTATTTAAAAAATACCATATGTATAAAAATAGCACGGAAAAATGAAAAATAAAAAAAAAAATATATATATTTATACCTATTTAAAATATTGTTTGCGTCGTGCGATGAAAAGATCATAGTCAAAATATTACTCCGACAAAACGATCGCCGGCTAAGCGACTGCCGGCGAAACGTTCGTTGGCAAAAGATAATGCAGAGTAAAAATTCATAGGTGAAAGATATTTAAGAGAAACATTCGCCGATAAAAAGTTTTGTTGGCTAACTGTTCATCGGACAAACGACTGTAGGAGAACCGTCCCAGACTCAACTCGTACGTTGCACGAAAATCAGTAGAAACGTCGAGACGAGTGAATCAAAAGTAGAGCTCCACAGTGGAACACGGGACAGAGTGGAACACCCGCAATAACTCTGCCCTTTTCTAACATTTCGATTGTTTTTATTGACAGCATAATCAAACGTGCAAATACAAAGTGAAATTGTGTAAGTCGCGCGTTAATTATAATAGGATGGGTCTGTCTAAAATCTCCCGGTAAAAGAAACCTGACGTTACCCGTCTGTTATCTCTAAGTCTTGAGTGAGGAATGTTTTGTATTTTTCCACAATACTAAAGTATCCAAAAGACCACAAAACACTAACATAATTGCGATCAAATGTCGTAAGTAGCGGGGGCCGTCACTGACACAGGCCTCCTCGAAATTCTAGTCCCAGTGTTGATCATCGTCAAGAAGATGAAATACCCTACAGGTTTCTTAAAACGTAGGAAGCTCTACAGCATCAACTGTCTTTAAAAAACTAAAAGATGTCGGTCCTCGAATAATATGGAGCAATAGGTGCAAAAAATAGCATTCGTAATTTTTTTTGGTAATAAAGAAAACGTGTCCCATATCCTTGATTTTAATATTTCAACAGAAAATGTCCAAACAAAATTTGCTACGCTAGGTGCCAATTCCAATTTCCTACATTGAGTTATAATACCCTTGATTCTAATTTCAACAGAAAATACCCACCGCGTTGAAACAACTTTTGCTAAGGAGTCATTTCCATATCTCTAATAGTTTAGCTGGTCTATTACTTTTCTGCCATATTCAATTTTCTACATCAGGTTCAAATATTCTTGATTTCAATATGTCAACAGAAAATGCACATCACATTACCTACTTAAATGATTTTTGCTAAGGCGTCATTTCCATAACTCTTTTGGTTTAGCTGGTCTCTTAGCTTCCTGCATAAGGTTTTCCAGATTTCAAAATAAATTGTAGCCTATGTTACGGCCAGATCTAGTAGGCTACATGTCACAAAAGTTTTATTCAAATTCGTTAAGTAGTTTTCGATATTAGCGTTTACAGACAAACAGACAGTCAAAAATTTAAAAAAATGGTCTCAACGTATTCTATTACTGTTTTTACGTCGTCTCCAATTAGTTTTTAGAAAATATATTTAATGTGAAATTATATAATTATAGAAAATGAGAGAAGGAAAACTTGAAACAAACCCTCTACCAACCCGTCTGGCCAGCGTGGTAGCAGTAGGCTAATAGCCTCCTATGAAGGCCACAATAGGCGTGAGCTAGGAGAGGCTTATGTCCAGCAGTGGACGTCCACAGGCTGATGATGTATGTATGTATATTTAATGTACAGAAAATTTGATTATACAGTTTTATTATATGTATAGATTTACTTGCACGTAACGGATAAAGTAAAATATTTTCGATTGTATTTATTAGTATTTCCGATAGTAAGTGTAAATATCTATAAAATAAAGTGGATAATCTTCAAAATCAAGCTATTCATTCAGTCTCTATATTAAAAAATATAGGTTATTTTACATGCACGTAACAAACATGCACATAACGAGTAAGTAAAGGTGCATTCAGAAGAAAATCCCGTCTGTGAATATGATCTGGTTAACAGTTGTTATTTAGTGTTATACAAAACTAGCATTGTGAATGCTAAGATCTCTTAAAAAGTATATTTTCAGTAAAATTTTAGTCAAAATTGAGTTACTTTGGAGTGAAATCTACCTAAAACTAAGATCTGGAACATTAGATTAATATTTCATTTACTTACTATTTTTTTGCTTAACAAAACATGTATATTTATTTTGCTAAAATGAAGAAAAACTGTCTTTATACGTCGTAAAAATGTTATTTCTTCGTTTTTCATAAAATGTAACTCCATTAAAATACAGTTGATTATTGATAAATAAATAACATATTAATGAAATTTGGTGTTTTATGGTGAAACAACAAAACAAAACGTATGCGTTACAGCATTTGCACGACATGCGCGTAACGGTACAATTATTTTGAAACAGACCCATGCAGCAGAAAAACGTGTCTTTTTACAAAATGTTGGTCTTGCAGGGCTTAGACATGAACGCCGTTTGCTGTTCAGCGAATATTTCTAACGTTAATTTCAAATATTTTTGTATTGTCAAAGAAATTAATTAATATTTTCACATTGCCCTAGAAGTTGAATCATTTGTTACGTGACAAAGGAGAGTACGATAAGTAAGAACATCGTCAAATTAAATTTAAAGTAATATCATAAAGAGGAAATGATTGATTGATTGTTTGTTTACATTGAATAGGCTCCCGAAACTACTGAACGGATTTGGATGATTAAAATTAAATTTTATTCCTACAGGAATAAAGTAATTTGAAAATGGAACTAACTGCGACTTCTTTAGTGCAGGTTCATTTGCCACTTTTTTTGTGCCAAGCCGCTATGTGGGTGTTTTATCTACTAAAAAGGTTAGCTATGTTAGTACATAATAAATAATAAAAATCCCCTACATTCTTTAAGTTTTGTATTCTGTGTTGTAATCATGCCCAAAACATTAAAAACTGGCAAAAGAAACAATGGTACATTGTTTGCGCCTTTGCGCCTTCTTGAAAAACAGGGGTACCAACATACCGGCTTGGCAAAACATCGAACGAGTTTCATCAACAACAGTGCAAACACACTTTAATGTGTGCGTGCAAACTTTATGGTGTACAGAAGAAAAAAGTTGATGGCGCGAAATCTTTACATACAATTTTAAAAGAATTAATGACATATTCATTTATTTTACAATATTTATTCAAAGTGTCATCATCCAGTGAAAATGAAGATTCTAATTTAGAGATTAAATAAAAAGGAAAACAAATAGTTATGAATGTGTTGCCGTCAAAGTCCAATTTTTTTTTAAACTTATGAATATATGAAGTGGTTGGTGTAGGTAGAGGATAGAAAAAAGTGAAATGATTTGTTCTAGGATGGAGGTAATTTTGAGGAACTTTAAAAAAAATATTAATGTGCATCCCTTTAGAGCACATATGCAATGATACGAACAACTAAAGTATAGTTGTTCGTATCATTGCATATATACCCAGAAACGTACAAATTGTATTTTTATTTTCTCGCAATCGTAGTGAAAAGTAGAGTGTAATAAACGGCGCTAAGAACTTATTGTAACTCTGTTTCTATTACCTCCATCGCTAAAACTCTGGAGGTAAAATATACTCCGTTACAATAGGCCATTTAAACCCCTTGTATAACAATCTACTATTTAAACAACGACAGTGGTGTTAAGCCAATAACCCAATTTTCGTAATGGTCAATTATGTACTCTTGTGAAAATTCTCAAGTCCATAGTTCCAGTAGTCAGCAGGCCAAGCGGGCATAGACAAATTACTCTGTTTCCTCGTATATATATTTATGGTGCCTCTTTCTGCCATTATTATTTTTTGTTCATAAGTGTCCTTTTCCGAGTGTAGGTGTAGTGTAATCTGCGAACATATAAAACAGTAATAGTGTCCATCTAAATTGTTTGCGGTTTTTTTTAAGTAAGTAGGTATTATATAAGACTTATCTCCTTCGTTGTCAAGTTTTTTTAATATTTTTTACAGTCTTATGTATGCCCGATTTACACATGTCAAGTCTTTAGCGAAGTTGGTTAGTACAGTAATGTTATAAGCGATCGGACATTCGCAAGTCTAGCGAAGTTGGTAAGACAGTGGTGTTATAAACTTCTTCTTCTTTTTTAATTAATGGCTTGCTCGCGATAAAATTCGCGAATTTTGCCATTGTCAAGTAAATATATTTTGTAGTATTTATAGAAATTGTACTGTAGTTTGAGTTAAAAATGGAGCTTCACAACACCTGTTATTACGAAAAGAACTCGGATCAAACTTCGTGTTATAAACGATCAATTCGATTTCCCAGTCATTTTGACACTTGACAGTGGATTCATATAAAATCGGGCGTTATCTTTTGTTTCACTATCCAGGGCTCTTAGCCAAAGTAACAATTCATAAACGATAACGAAGTTCGAGAAATATTAAATGTATGGGATTGGCAGATTGGCATAAGCCGCGCTAAATCACGTGGTCTTACCGCAAGTTAATTGGCGAATATAGACAATAACGAATCGAATTATCGTTTCGCTACGTAACGATGTCACTTTGTCTACGGGCCCTGGCGCTCGTCACCCGCCACTGTGCTTGACCCGTGTAAATCAGGCATATAGCGAAGTTGGTAAATAATTATAGTGAGTAAGCACAGTAGTGTAAACGATCCGCCAGTGGCGAGTCAACTTGTCTTGCAAGCCTTGCATATAAAATAGGGCGCTGTCACTGTACTTACTTGTTACTCGCTACTTTCCTTGCCTGGTGTCCGATGTACACCATTAGTCTAGTTTCCAAGTTGCTCAGATGGGGACGGGACACGAACCCACAACCTTAGGACTAACTGTCTCTTTTCTAGTAAAATTAAATTTACTAACAGGGTCTTCTTGATCGACTTAAAAACCTCTTAAAACCCGTCTACGGTCTAGGAACACCAATAAAACTGTAACGACCTCATTTGCCATTATAATACTACAACCTTGATATTTCTAAAGCTTCAAATATACGCCATTGTTTCCTAAAACCTTCTGAAGTCCTTGAAATAACCAATAACTACCCTTTAGTCTTGTTACAATGAAAATGTTTCCTTCTACTATTAGCGCTGGTATTAGCGTGCCAGCAACTTCAACAATATAAAAAATGAGCTGAAGATATTAAACGGCTGAACGGGTATTCATAAACTAAAGCTAAGAATCATCTCGGTCATGCCAGCTCTCAAAAAAAAAACCGCATCAAAATCGGTCCAGTCGTTTAGGAGCTACTTTGCCTCAGACAGACAGATAGACAGATACAGACACACTTCTAACTTATTAACACCCCTCTTTTTGCGTCGGGGGTTAAAAACAGAATGTACGCACGCGCAAAATGCTTATAAAATAAAAACTACTGGACCAAACTGAATCAGATTTTTATGGGACCAAAAGGCAACTATTACACATCGAACAAAAAAATAATCACGTAAATCGGTTCAGAAATCTCAGCGTAATCGGTGTACATACATAAAATAAAAATATACCAACTGAATTGAGAACCTCCTCCTTTTTGGAAGTCGGTAAAAAAACGAAAAATATCTAGCTTAATTCCGCAAGAAAAAACCGGCCGCCTGCCTGCAAATAAATGCAAATGACACACCTTGCACCTTCACCGACTGCTCTAAGACACACGGAGCTCCTCAGGATGCTCCGTGTGTCCAGTGTGACCATCTCAGAAACGGCGAATCTGCCAAACCACGAGCAAAAATCTGCCAAAACATCAGAAAACCAATATTCCACTTCAAACGACCAAAAAAAGAAAAAGCTACTTCATAAGGAATTTGAAGGAGTTCTACTACAATTTACTTATTAAGAAACTAATGATCAGTTACATTAATAACAAAATAAACCTTATTTAGTCATAAATCTAAATCATAGAGTGAATTTTTTTGGCAAATTTGAAGGAATTCTTTATTAATTTAAAGTATATTAAAGATTTCTTTCAAATCTGCCAAATTCTGCCACTTTTCGAAATCGTCGGCATAATCTGCCACTGTCACACTTAATATTCAGTTGCTAAATCGCCCAAATGGCAGAAATCTGCCACAATTGGTCACACTGCGTGTGTCGCCCACACACGGAGCATCCTGAGGAGTTGCAATACCAGCACCAGGTGCTCGGTGCTGGTGTGTCACTGTATTGCATTTGCGTTTATTTCCAAGCGGGCGGGCGGTGCATCTTGCATGTTTTTTCTCGCGGAATTGAAGCTAGATATTTGTCGTTTTTTAACCGACTTCCAAAAAGGAGAAGGTTCTTAATTCGGTTGGAATATTTTTTTTATGTATGTACACCGATTACGCCGAGATTACTGAACCGAGTTACGTAATTCTTTTTTTGTTTGATGCAGATAATGAATGGTTGCTATCTGGTATAACCTTTTGGAGTCGGTACCAGCCAAGGCAAGAATAGGAGCTCAACGTAGAATGCCTGGGCTAGCACCGACTCCAAAAGGCTTAATTTTTGCTTTTTAGGGTTCCGTACCTCAAAAGGAAAAAACGGAACCCTTTTAGGATCACTTCGTTGTCCGTCCGTCAGTCCGTCCGTCTGTCAAGACCGTTATTCGCAGGAACGCGTAGAGATATCAAACTGAAATTTATATCTAATACTCAGGTCTACTGTCCCTTGGAGCTGTGAAAAAATCAAACTTCTAATCCAAAGCAATCAAAAGATACAGCCGTTTATGCCGCATTTTTCCGCAAATTTTCGAAACGCGCAAGGGAATCAAAACCTACAGGGTACTTCCCGTGAACTTAGAATCTTGAAATTTGGTACGAAGTAACGTCTTATAGTACAGATAAAGGAAAAATTGAGAAAACCGTAAATTTTTAGTTACATCATATAATAAAAGAAAAGTTTGAAAATTTTAAACGGAAACCCTCGGTGCGCGAGTTTGACTCGCATTTGTCCGGTTTTTTGTTTTTGAAGTCGGCTTTTTTAACGCAGTTTTTTTCTACTAATAAAAAAGGTGGCGACGCGTGACAGCCGACTCATTACTTCTTACCTCTTTCTTGATTTTGTGGTCGCGAGTGAAAGAACTTAGGGAGTAAAGACATTTTTACTGTCATAGTAACAAAAATAATTTGCTCAATTGTTTTGACGTAGACAGTTTTTTTTTGTTATCGAAACGCACGGCAGTTCGGAACCAAGTTCGGCAAAGAAAAGGGTCACCAGTTTTCTTCTTCTTTCACGAACAATTTGGAGTTACTTTGACAGTCACTATGCTCTATAATAATAATAATAATAATAATAATAATAAGTTTATTTCATAAGATTTGCAGTACATGTACAAATACAAATAGGTTTTTAACCTGTACTTCAGATGAATCAGACCTTACATACTTATATAACACGTAAGTAAATTAACAATGCACTAACTAAGCAATTTATCTAGATGGGTAAACATAATATGCAATGAATCTATGGGCTAGCCGTAGTGGAATTTCCCTGTTCTTCTTGGTCCCAGGATTTTGTCCCATTCATTATTTTTTTATAGAGATATATAAATGACGGGGAGACTCTTAGCCTTCATCATACCTGATGTTAGTATTGATAAGGCTGAAGATTCCTCGTAGTCCCAATGCCATTTACGTTTTACCTTGCCTTGACAGAAGCAGGTGTCAAGGGCTTGCAAACAATAGAAAAATACCGAGACCAAAAGTAACAGACAGGTATTTGTTTACTACAAAAGAAAAATCGATTTTTTGGACGAGATGGGAAACTTGTAAATGCAAATCAAATAAATACTTAAACACACAGCTCACGCTTACAGGAGGGGTAAGCAGAGAAGATGCACCACCACTTTGCTGTATCCTGAGTCCTGACATAACTCCTCCAAATAAATGTACCTACCGGAATGCAAAAAAAACGTTAAATAATTAATATACTTAAATATTTATCTTGTGTGGAATTCGAATTAGTGACTTATGGCAGTGAAACGTGGTCGCTAACTATGTGTCTGATAAGAAGGTCAAGGTCACCCAGCGTGCAAAGCCTATGCTCGGGGTTTTCCTACGTGATCGAATAAGAAATGAGGAGATCTGTAGAAGAACTAAAGTAACCAATATCGCTCTAAGGATTGCTCAGCTGAAGTGGCAGTGGACGGGATCCATAGCGAGAAGAACCGATGGCAATTGGGGCGGAAAGGTTTTAGAATGGCGACCGCGCATAGGAGGACGCTCCGTGGGTAGGCCCCCGACAAGTTGGACCGACGATCTGGTGCGCGGTCGCGGGAAGCCGCTGGATGCGGGCGAGATCCTTGGGGAGGCCTATACCCAGCAGTGGGTGTCATGTGGCTGAGACGACGACATGTCATGTGCAGTACAGGTCGTCACACGCCTCTGATACACATTCTGAGCCTTATTATAATTTTGATTTCCCCACACTCGAATTTCCCAATCTTTATGGGAACTGTTTATGTCATACGTTATAACTTTAAGAGTCAACTTTGATATCAATATTTTGTAGATCTTTATCACAGACCTATATCGAGATAGAAAGTGTACCTACTTTGCGTGCCAAAAGTTTGATCCACGGTCAAAGTTTTCTGACCTATGTCAGTCCGCTTGAGACCACTGCCATGAAAATACGCGTCACTCAGAAACGAAAATGGTTAATTGTGCAGCTTGCAAGAGCAAGAGCTCAGCAATAACATTTCCACATCACTAAATCTCGCTCGTAAAGTCATCGTAGGTACGAAAAATTCGAGACACACACGACACGACAGGTTCTCATACAGTTTGAAGCGCTCTTTTCGTCTATCTCGATATTGGTATCTGTGATCTTTATTGTTTGATTTATAAATTCTGATGTAATTTTTTTTAACTGGGGTAGTTACTTTAAACGAAATTTTCCCATTAATCGAACTTACAGAAATCTTAATATATATAAATCTCCTGTCACGATGTTTGTCCGCGATGGACTCCTAAACTACTTAACCGATTTTAAATTAAATTGGCACACCGTGAGCAGTCTGGTCCAACTTAAGAGATAGGATAGCTTTGATTCCAAAATTCCCACGGGAACGGGAAACCGCGCCCGGCCTCTAGTAACATAATAAAATAATTGAAATTTATTAATTTCAAAATTTTTGAATAATTGTTGGGTCACCCATCCAGTGACTGGCAGTAATGATCCGTGACTGGTGTATGATCGTACTTATACAAAGTTAGTCTTATCTCTTGGTACTCTTTTCTATGATCAACAGGGAGCCTCCTTCATCATACCTGATGTTAAGTATTGATAAGGCTGAAGATGGTAGCGAGCCGCTCCCGGAATCCTCACCCACTGAGGATCTGGCTTATCTCTAACTGTCGGAACACGAAAATGCTGAAAACATTGTTTTAGTGGCGTCAGACTTAGAGAAGATGGTGATAGCTAGCTAGGCGGACTTACGACAAGTCCTACCACTAACCAAACCGAATGCAATATTTACCCCCACTGGGAATCGAACCCCGGTACCCTTGGGTCTGATACCGGTGGTTGTTACCACTAGACCACAGAGGCAGTTAATCTCAATTATTCTCAAAACTATTTCTACAGAACGCTTTATTACGTTTTTTTTTGTATGGAAGTAAACCTAAAATCGCGGAAAAAAGTCATATAATTATTGAAATGAAACAACTTTTCCGGATACTTAACGCGCTATATTTCACGAACTAAGATATATTTGTGCGTATTTTTGTTTTTTTATTTTCCCTAAAAATACGGACAATAATATCTTAAGTAAGTATCTAAAGTTGTTTTATTTCAATGAACAGTGCGCGCCAAAACTTAAGATGTACGTACCATATAAATGTTTCATAGTTTAAATAAAATTCTGTGTAATACCCGATTGTTTTGCGTAAAGAAAATGGGTTCTAAGAATTCTGAAGTTCAAATGTCCTCCATATAGATTTTAACAGGAAAGTTAAAGGAGTTATAAGAATTATTTAGCTCAGATTTTTCAGCCCGCCTAAAGTATCCTCTTTGCATTACTTTTCTTTGTAAAAAGCTTTGTAAATCAAAAGTTTTAATACCGCTACCCTTTCAAAAGTTTTCGATTCTCAAAGCCACAATCAAGGCTGGCTGATTGTTGGGCCTTAGCCTCTTTAACGAACTTAAAAAGTAAAAACAAATGCCCCGTTTGATTGCTGGTCAACAAGTTGGCGGGAAGCTGTGTTGCTAGAGGTGTGAAAAGTTCATTGTTATATAGTAGTATTAGTTATTTATGTTTTCTATTCTCCGGTCTTTCCGAGTAAGTCTGTAGTTAGTCTACAGTTCTTTTTTGTAATGGGGAGATTTTGGGAGAGGGCTTAATTTTCGGATTGTTATGATTTGAACTTGAACTTATAAGGAAAATTACTATACATTTCATAAGGCGACGAAGGGAAAAAAACAGAGAATCCACATTTTATTTTATTCGTTTTAAGTTTATTCAATAGTCTTATATTTGCAAATAGATGGTCAAAAAGTTAAAAACGCATGATTAAGCGACGTCTAGCTAAAGTTACAATTGTATAAAAACCACAAACCTGGCAACACAGGCCGAAATGAGCGGCCGATTATACATGCGTGCCGGCCCTCAGATGTTTGCAACTTTTTCGCCGTCCCTAGAGCCAAATTCCGTGTTTTGGTACTTTCTAGAATGTTAGGCTGGCAATACACGTTTTGTTTGCTGAATATTATATTAGGTTTATGAAGGTACTGCAACGTGACGTCTAAGCTTTATAGAGCGTTAGTGTGCATTCTACTTTTTTTTGGAACTTGAAGAAAATTGGGATCTTGGGAGAAGGTACAAAATTTATGTCCTGAAAAGGTGGTTATATTACGAGTATAATGTATTTTAACCGCGTCTGTGGTGGTAACAATCACCGGTATCACACCCAGAGGTCCCGGGTTCGATTCCCAGCGGTGGTACATTTTGTATTCGGTTTGGTTCGTGGGTAGGATTTGTTGAAATTCCTCCTGGAGTAGCTACCACCATCTTATCGAAACTGAACGCCATAACAACAATGTTTTCAGCATTGTGGTGTTTCGGCACTGAAACCGGTGGAGTAAGTAACTGCCACAGAGGCGATTTTCAGAGGCACATAGTACAATGTTTGTGTGTGTGCGTGTGTGTGTGTACACACGCACACACACAAACATTTTACTATTTTGGAAGTGTACATCTTTCAAACGGTTTCAGATTTAATTTCAGTTCCATGTATGAGGAGCCCTTCCTTAATATTGTTTTTATTTTTGTGTGAAAATCACGTTAAGCATTTAGCGTTTTACAGAATACATCTAACTACCAAGTTTCAACTGTGTAATCTTCTTCTCTAATACTTTCGGAATAAAGTAGCTGTGACATACGGATGGACAGACCGACAGACATGACGAATCTATAAGGGTTCCATTTTTTGCTATTAGCCTATGAAACCCTTAAAAGGTGAAGAATACTCTCAGTGCTCAAAAGCCCTTATTCTTGGTGAGTAAATCCACATCAAGTTTGACAACACGGATGGAATCTTGAGCGAGCTCACACCTGCATTCTTGGTTAAAGCGCGGGAAAAAAGTTTTCAGCATAATTATATCGCGACCGCCATGTTGTGACGTCACGTGCTCTGTCAAAAGTTTGCGTTCGAATTATGAATTTTTGAAGATGTTGAGCCATGGCTTTTGTTTCGTTCCGTTTTCTCCAAACCTCTTGTAAAAGTTGTCAGCAGTAGTTTAATTAAAGTTAATAAAAATAAATGACAATCACAAAACTAAAAGAATTACGAATGAAAATCATTTATCTTCAAATTGACCATACAGAAATTTATAATACAATCAATGTCATAGGAATCATTTTAGCATTAAAAATGGGAAGTATGAAAATTATCTATTCATACTTCGTACGACTTGTTGTAAGTTCGCCTGGCTAGATACCACCATCTTATCTAAGCCTGACGCCTTAAAAACTATGTTTTCAGCATTGTTGTGTTCCGGCAGTTAGAGATAAGATAGCCAGTTCCTCAGTGATGAGGATTCCGGGAGAGGCTCGCTACCATCTTCAGCTTTGTCAATACCTACTATTTGCAGTATTGGCACCATGGTCGATAAGGTTCTTTTTAGGGAACGGTTTGACCATAGCCACTGAGGCAATTGCCTCCGACTGACAAAAACAGAATCTTGTAGAAGTAGATAAAAGGAAAAACTACAGAATGCTTCATCTTATGTTGGAATGATTTAAAAAAAAAACAATTTGACCCTAGATTTTTATATGTCAACAGACAATACCCATCACGCTTATCAACTTTTGCGAAGGCGCTATTTACATATCTCTTATAGTTTAGCTGTTCTCTTAGTCTCCTTCATCAGGTTTTCCAGATTTAAGAATAAAATGTAGCCTATATTATGACCCAACTTAGTAGCTACATATCACAAGAAGTATTATTCAAATCTGTTCAGTAGTTTCGGAAATTAGCGTGTACATATTCCAATTACTTTTTAGTAAATATCTTCAATGTACAGAAATTCTAATTTTACAGTTTCAATAATATGTATAGATTAATTTGTTAATTATTACATCTAAACTTGTTAAATAAATTTGTGATTTTTAAATGTTTGCATTTTATACCGAGACTTAGTCTAAGTCTAAGTCTCGGTAGCTCAGCGGTTAGAGCATTGGACCGGATTTCCAAAGGTCATGGGTTCGATTCCCATCTGAGAATTCACTTGTGGCCGAGTTAATTTTTTCCAATATTTTTCTATTTAAAATTCATCACAAGTATTGTTAAATAAATTTTGAAATAAATACCTACTTGTGATCGTGTTCAATGTAATTTCATCGTGTACAAAGACTTGATTTGATTATCTGATTAAGACGCTTATTCTTAAGTGTTAATTAATGTTTATTAGAAGAATCCCCTTCTTTTAGGGCTCCCTCTGAGCATAGAGGACACATTTTTGAGTGAGGTCAGTCGAGCAGAGAGGTCTAAAAAGCTAAGTACTTTTTAGTTTTTCGTTATGGTAATTTTAAAGTAATACTTGATGTTCTCTATTAATGATTAAGATTATTATAACTTTTTAATTTTGCCTTTTTCAATGCTATTTTTATGTGATAAATATTAAACAAGAAAATATACTAGAAAAAAGCAACTAGTCTCATGTCGCCCTGACGGGATTCGAACCCGCATCCTTGGCAGTCCGCCAAAAAATTCGACGTGTCCTCATAGGTCTCTGTAGCATAATTGGTTAGTGCATTGGGCCGGACTCCCAAGGATGCGGGTTCGAATCCCGTCAGGGCGACATGAGACTAGTTGCTTTATTCTAGTATATTTTCTTGATTAAGATTATGTTAATTGTATGTGTTGGGTGTTTACAGTTGTGTTTTAAATAATCATTATAATCTTTAATTGTTTTTATTTAATAAATTTAAGTAATTGTTGAAAGTTTTCTAAGGTTTTATTTCTTTATTAAACTAAAATACAATTGAAGCTTTTTAACATTTCAAGTCGAATTTAAATTAATTATCCATTGATACTTATACTTTTGGTACTTCGCATCTTTCCATTCATTTAGTTCGTTTAATTTTCCGTACTTTTGGCAGGCCTGTCTCACTTCCATACAAGCGGCGCAAAATCCCCAAAATATTTACCTACTATTCTGGAAAACAACCTAATTTCAACCTTTTGCATTGCGTATAGCGTTCATAGTACAATAACTGTCTGCCGTCTCGCTTCAATCTGCTAGGGCTGTCAGAGGTATTAACAGTTTACTTTTGTTTCACGGATGCGTGCGCTGCGTGTGCGACTAGTCGAGCGAGTGCCAGCCTATTGAGACTAGTCCGGTCACCGGACGCTTGCGTTTATCATACCTAAACTCGGGAGTGAAATTTATGTACCGTAAGGTACTAATATATATTCTGTGGTTTTGGTAACACAATTAGTCTAAAAACCGATTGCTGTTGACTATACATTTAGTTCCTGAACTTATATTTACTTAGTATATAGTAGGTATATGAATGTGTACAGCATAAAAACATGGCAGTGCGTCAACGCCTAACGGTGTTATGGTGGTGTCATTTGCATCGCTCCGTTCTGAAGTGTTGACCGATTACGACGCTTACTTGGCCTTATTTGCACCGGCGTGTAACTCAAGCATCTTCCATGCTTGGTCTGGGAGGGAAAGATAAACACAGCCACAAGCTATTCAGTGCAGAATATATTCGAAAATTATTATAAGCGATGAGCTGGGAACTATCACAGTGATAGGTTGCACTATTGTTTCCGGAAACTTAACTTCTTACACCCAGTAGTGGCAAATATGTGGCGACCACAGACCTATATCGAGACGGTAAAAGTTTCAACCGCCTCTGTGGTCTAGTGGTACAACCACCGGTATCAGACCTAGGGGTCCCGGGTTTGATTCCCAGCGGGGGTACATATTGTATCCGGTTTGGTTGGTGGTAGGACTTGTCGTAAGTCCGAATGGCTAGCTACCACCATCTTATCTAAGCCTGACGCCACAACTACAATGTTTTCAGCGTTGTTGTGTTCCGACAGTTTGAGATAAGATAGCCAGTTCCTCAGTGGCTGAGGACTCCGGGAGAGGCTCGCTTCCATCTTCAGCCTTATCAATACTTAACATCAGGTATGATGAAGGCTCTTAGCCTTCATCATACCTGATGTTTTTTCACCGTCGTTCATAAAAAAAAAAAGACGGGTTGCACTCCGGGAGTGCCGGCAGAAGTGAAAACTTGATTATTAACGTTGAGCATGTTTGATATTTTGGAATGGTTAGGGAATAATTTTGCACCAATTGCTTTATCAGTATAAAAGTACTATCATTTATGTGGTAGAATACAATATTCATTTATTGCGCTATCGTACACAAACATGACAAACCATATTAAAGTGAACGTTAAGTTAGGTAATAAGATATAAGAAAACATTAGTTATTATAGAGAATCGAAAAATATATATATTGACAATAAAACAAGAGACAAGTAAAAGACATTATCAACAGTCTGTCGCTAAGCAACCGAGACCATAGTCAACCTGTCACCTCAACATTCTCCATCCGTCCTACGCTTTTTCGATCAGGTCACGTGTCCTGACGCGAGTTTAAGATTTTATACCCATTACAGAAAAAGTGCTCAACGCCGCTAAAGAAGTTTTCACTTCAAAAAAAAAGACTGGTTGCACTCCGGGAGTGCCGGCAGAAGTGAAAACTTGATTATTAACGTTGAGCATGTTTGATATTTTGGAATGGTTAGGGAATAATTTTGCACCAATTGCTTTATCAGTATAAAAGTACTATCATTTATGTGGTAGAATACAATATTCATTTATTGCGCTATCGTACACAAACATGACAAACCATATTAAAGTGAACGTTAAGTTAGGTAATAAGATATAAGAAAACATTAGTTATTATAGAGAAGTGAAAAATATATATTGACAATAAAACAAGAGACAAGTAAAAGACATTATCAACAGTCTGTCGCTAAGCAACCGAGACCATAGTCAACCTGTCACCTCAACATTCTCCATCCGTCCTACGCTTTTTCGATCAGGTCACGTGTCCTGACGCGAGTTTAAGATTTTATACCCATTACAGAAAAAGTTCTCAACGCCGCTAAAGAAGTTTTCACTTCAAAAAGTTTACCTACCTTACGTGTAATAAGTTTGATGCACGGTCAAAGTTTTCCGAAGTAAGTCAGTCCGCTTGAGACCATTGCCATGAAAACAATAAGATTAAACTATTTGTTATAAAAAAAAAAAAAATACGCTGGGTGAGATTTCACAACCTATGATTAAATTTCGGAACGTGACATAAATCTTTATTTTTAAATTGTCTTTGTCTTGTACCTCATGTCAGTGTCAACATTTACGGAATCGTTTTTATTGTTATTTTTATGTAACAATATATTCCTACTTTAAATAACTTTGAATTAACTATAATACTCGTTTTTTTATATCATTAAAACAACGAGAATAAGGTATATTTAGATTAAACTTTATGTTTAAAGAATTTTTTACCGGAAGTTGACCGCGGAAACAACCATAAAATGTTCCTTGCTGTTGTGAGGTGAAAAATTGTGTGTTGCGCTCGGCAGAAAGTTTTTAGCGTCTTGTACCTTTGAAATCCTTTTACTCAATCTTTGAACTAGAATCTTTAAATAAAAAAAAAGAATAATTAAACAGTGGTGTTGCCATTTCTCAATCTTACTGAAAAAGATAGGGCTTTTGCAAAAATACGGGTCGCTTTAGTAACATTGGATATTATTTACTCTGACTGGCTTAATTTTTGCTTGTAACGTCAAGTCGTCAACAAGTCAGAGAAGATGTTGTTTTAGACGTCCGAACAGCCAATCAGTGATCTTATTTCATAAAAGCCAGTGTTTTTTCGCAATCTTACTAAGGCAACCAGGTTTTTTGCAAAATCCCTATATTTTTTCAGTAGGTTTGAGAAATGACAACACCGTTGCTTAATTATCCGTCTTTTTGCAATACCCCAAAGATTTTCGCAATAAATCGATTTATCTAATTATCCTACGACATATATACGTCCATAACTCAAGTACGAATGCTCGTATTCATCATACAAACATTTACCCCTACCGGGATTCGAACCCAGACTTTCAGAGTCCTCAGAGTTGGCGACACCTTGAAACCGGTATCAATACACTACCATGGAGGTCGTCGGAGGTTTTGTCTAATGCAATAAAATATTTTCAACGTGGTGGTTTCAAAGATACAGACAATCATCGTTATTTCTTCTTGAGCTTTATTTATTGACACACAGACTCATAGAAGTAAAGGTCCCTGCATACGTAACGTGTTTTACCCCGGACGGGATGGGACGTAAAGTGTCGACTCATAGAAAATGTCACGTTCTCGTCCCGTCCGTGCATCCGTGATGTATGCGTTTAGTGCACATATTTTATGAAACGATAAAGTCAAAGTCAAAGTCAAAGATTTTTATTCAAATAGACTTATAGATAAGTGCTTTCGAATCGTCCAATTTTTTTTTTCCTACCAGCCATTCAGGACATCTTTTAACTGATAAGAAGAACGGCCGCAAGAAACTTATATTATATTATTTCTTACTTAGATATTTCCAAAGCTCCACGTCCCGTCCCGTCCAGGATGAAACACGTTACGTATGCAGCGACCTCAAGACTACACGCTTGTGTAGTGTGGTCAAATTAACTTTTGAAAATATTATGGTTAGATTTAGGCTCAGTATACTTTCACTGAAACTTGGTGTATTATGATAAAAGAAGAGGGTTTCTTCAATGCAACAAGAATGCGAACAGTTATAATATCAGAAAAATTAAATAAAAACTCTTAGAAAAAGTTAAATAAATTCGATGTAATAAATAGTGTGAAAACATGATGGTATTTTCGATGTGACGAAAATTCATAAAATTAAAAAAAACCACATGTAACGCTTACAGTCCGGTGTAAATTAGCCAACAGAGTCTCGTAAAAAGCGTGATAAGTGGCTTCGCATAATCCGAATAAAGCGAGCCCTTCTTATTTATTACAGCAATCTCACCTACTTATCAGCACGTCAGGTGCAGGCAAGTAGGTCGCGGGTTCGACTCCCGAGCCGTCTCCTTAAGGATACAAGTAATATGAAACATAGGTACATTTTATTCACTTAAGAGACATTTCCGGGAAAATATTGTACTTGTAAAGGGGTGGAATGTAGGGAAATATTTATCACTTTCCATTTTGCGTCAATGAGATTGAAACAGGCGTTAGACAAATTTACATAAAATGAAGTCGGTTAAAAGGTTAATCCTAACTAATATTATAAATGCGAAAGTTTGTTTGTTTGTCCTTCCTTCACGCCGTAACTTAGTAACCAATCGACTTGATTTTTGGTATAAAGTTAGTTGAAAGAACGGAGAGTAACATAGGCTACTTTTTATCCCGATATTCCCACGGGAACGAAAACCACACGGGTGAAACCGCGGGCGGAAGCTAGTCTAAAATAATGCACAAACATGGCTGACAAAAACTCAAGTGTCTTGATTAGCGATTTGGTTTTCGCTAATATAATATGTGCATTATTTTCAGACCTGGACCTCTATTTTTGAATCACTTGTCGCGTGAGTGGCGAGGCGAACGAGGAGGCGATCACGCGATTAGCGACCTTGCAAGCGTAGACATAGGACGCTTTTCGCTTTGCCCCTCGCTATACGTGCAAGGTCGCTTTTACGAAATACGGATACGGAAACTTCCCGGTTGACCAGTAGAGTTTATTTATGGAGCGACTTTTTTTTTTATGAATGACGGGGAGACTCTTAGCCTTCATTATACCTGATGTTAAGTATTGATGAGGCTGAAGATAGAAGCGAGCCTCTCCCGGAATCCTCAGCCACTGAGGAACTGGCTATCTTATCTCGATATTTCGAAAACTAATGTTTTATAGAAAACGTTTAGGTATATCACAAATAATAGAACATTAATTGGTATTTGATTTAAATAATAAATTATTTCTATAACCATATAACATTTCGAATAAACATTTCTTAAACACTTATACTGAACTTGCCGTGTGGTGACGGCCTAAGAATACACGTGTCACCACTCCCTTACATGCCTGGGATGTCGTAAGAGTCGACTAAGAGGCTCGACACATTGAACACGTGTGCGAGAGAAGGAAAACTTGAAACAAACCCTCTACCAACCCGTCTGGCCAGCGTGGTAGCAGTAGGCTAATAGCCTCCTATGAAAGCCACAATAGGCGTGAGCTAGGAGAGCTTACGTCCAGCAGTGGACGTCCACATGCTGATGATGGATACTGAACTACCGGGAGATTCCCCGACTGTATCATTTTATATAATCGCTTCTATCTGCTCTGGCACCACCGGTATCAGATTAGATCTAGAGGTCCCGGGTTTGATTCCCATACTGTATTTGGTTTAGTTGGTGGTAGAACGTGTTCTAAGTCCTCCTAGCTAGCTACAACTAATAGCAAAATGCTCGTCCGATTACTCGTATGATATGGTACGAAAATTTTGCTATCACTTTAGTTTGAGACTTTCTCAACTTTAAATTCTTAATTCCGAAACTTGCTATTATTATAAGCACATCTTAAGTTTCTTCTTGGACTTATGATTGAAATAAAAGAACTTTTGCGGATTTTAAGTTCACTATAATTTACCCGAAACATATTTGGTACTATAAAATAAAAATATAATAAATAATTGCATACATTAGATAACTCATAAACATACTTAAATACTTTTTTTTGTAAATACATACATTAGACCAAGACAAATAGACATATTCATGCACACAAATATTTGTCTTGTCCGGGGATCGAACCCGGGACCGCTGGCGCAGAAGGCAGGGTTAGTACTCCTGCGCCAAACAGGTTGTCACTAGATGTTTTGGGTTTTAGGGGTTTTGATTTCACGCACATACATTAACGAAAATGAAAAGATGTCCTGAATGGCTGGTTGGGAAAAAAAGTTGGACGATTCGAAAGCACTTTTTTATTAATCTATTTGAATAAAAATATTTTGACTTTGACTTTGACGACGTTTCGGCCTTTCGACCTTTGACGGGTTGACTGAAAAAACCAAAAAAAATATTGTTTCGAGTAAATATAGTGCACTTAAAATCAGCAAAAGTACTTTTATTTAACTATTATTATTATTATTATCAGGTATGATAAATAAAGCCAAAACGTTTCCCCTTAACACAAAAAAAAAACTTTTCAATTCCATTCCGACTTAGCCAGCAAAGGATAAATACAGCGATAAATCATTTCAGCATCCGAGTAGCATTCGTTCGGGAAATTCTAAAACATCAGCTGGTACGAGTGGAAAGTGGAAACTAACACTCGGATAGATAGCAGACGGTTGCGTCAAAACATATCGATAGCACGAAACTTAGAATGGTGCAGAGCCCTACTATTGGAATATAGAAACAGTGATACCAGCCCCCGACAAATAATTAAGTCGGGGGTTTTTAAGTTATTTTATCTTTTTTCAAATACAAATACAAATACAAATAATTTTATTCGCAGTTAATAGGGTAGTTCAATCACGTTTTAACCGCCGTGGGTTATGTAATTTTGCTTTTTATTTCAACCTTTTTAGAGAGCATAGGTATTATGTACATTGTTCTAAATAAAACGCATTACTGAAGACCGCATCAAAATTCGACTAGTAATTTTGGTTTTGCTCAAACAAATATTTACTGCAGCGCCCCCTGGTGAGTTGTCACCGTAACACTTAACTAAGAAAGTAGTTTTGGAGATAAATGGCAACATTGTTTTGCACAAACAACTAATAATCCTCTCACCCCAAACGCATATACCGTCTCCGTAATAGGCTCCAAAACTACTGAACGGATTTGACTGAGCCTGGAACATAGGATATTTTTAACCCCGATATTCCCACGGGAACGGGAACGTGAAACCGCGAGCGGCTGCTAGTGAAAAATAAACGCGTTTTCAATCCATAAAATGTACTTAAAAACTTAGATTCATTTTCTAATTTAGTTTCCAGTTAATAATTGAATAGCTAAACGACTAAATAAGAAAAACTTTATGACTTAGTAAACTTTTTAATTGTTAAACCTCTACTTTAAAGCAGCATTAAAAACATCGTACATCAATGTTAATTGTTCATTATGCAAATTGACTGAACCTGGTTCAATTGTACAAGTGTCATTGAATGAAATTAATAATACGTTGTGCAATACTGTTTTTTTTTTATGATGTCGTAATTTTTGCATTTGTCAATGCTAGTTTTATACTTATGGTAAATTTTAAATAGAAAAATATTGGAAAAAATTAACTCGGCCACAAGTGAATTCTCAGACGGGAATCGAACCCGCGACCTTTGGAAATCCGGTCCAATGCTCGTTTGAGTTTCGAACATTGGACCGGATTTCCACTTGTGGCCGAGTAAATTTTTTCCAATATTTTTCTATTTAAAATTTACCATAAGTAACTTACTTTATGTATTTTTTGGTGACTTGTTTAACTTGTACGAATTGTGAACTTTAAAAAGCAATCAATACTGCATGGTATGTCAGACATCCACCGCGCACTTAACAGAGGCCGCCTCTGTGGTCTAGTGGTAAAACCCCTGTTATTCCAGAGGCCTCGGGTCCGATTCCCAGTAGTGGTTCATATTGTATTCGGTTTGGTTGGTGGTAGGACTTGTACTAGTCTGGCTACCACCATCTTATCTAAGTCTGACGCCATAACAATAACACTGTCAGCATTGTTGTAATGCTTTCAGCATTGATGTGTAGGTGCTGGCAATGGACAACATTTAATTTTCTATAAAGCACTAAAATAAAAAAACCATTTCGAGATTTTAGTGTCATTCATAAGTTCACAGTTTTTATTTAAGAATTTTCAGATCGGTAATTTGTGAGATATTAAATAAAAACAAAAATGTAGTCCAAATGGAGAAAGTCAGGCATTAGATCCCGTCATTCCTTTGCATTTCTGTCTAATATAAAAAAAAAATGGTTCTCTCTGGCTGAGTTGACAATGACAGTCAATTCAAGTAGTGAAAGAGCGATCAAAATCTATATTCGATATCTAATTCAATATCGATATTCGATTCTAATGTAATTTCAAATTTACAAAATAATGCCAATAAAAATGTCATGAAAAAACAGTTTGTGTTTTTTTTAGTGTTATGGAATACATTGTTTTTATGATTATTGCTGAATAGATTTACTTTTTATGTTTGCTAGGTAAACCACCACGCGACGCCATCGCCATGCAGGTGGACCACGGGTCAGAAATTTGTGTGTGGTTAGCGAAGTGGTTCTTTTTTGTTCCACTAATGAAATACCAGACCTTAAATTTAAATATGGTTTGATAAACATTTCAATTCTAATTACCCAAAATGTTTATATTGTTCATGAACGCAAATTTATGCGTATAAATTTAAATTTATCATTTTTTTTGTTTAGTTATTTTTTATCATAACCAAAGTGATAATTTTAAAAACATGCTTTGGTTTAATAACGAAAATTACAACTTTTACGTAGTTATCGATATTTAAGTTCTGCCACTGTCATATCACTACTAGAAACCATTAGTTTTTTTTAATCCGAAATAAACCACAGCCTTACCAATTTAACTTCCTGAGAACGCACTTACGCTCTTTTAGAATGAGCAAGTTTTGAAATAGTGATTTAATACACAAAATATAATGCTAAAAATAAAAATAAAAAACATGTTTCTCGTATTTTAACATCTACTTTTATAATGCATAGGAAAATTTGCATAATATATTTTTGAATGTTAAGAGCCATTTCCTCAGGGTTGAGAATTCCAGTGGAAGAGCACTTCTGATGGAGAGTGAAAGGACTGGCTGACGAGATCTGGTGCTGGCCAGCAGTGTCATGTAAATTCATGACGATAAATTAATGAAATCTGTCTGAAGTCTAAAGCTAACAGTGTTTACGCTTGGAATTTGGTAGTAATCAGGTACACTGAGACCTATTTATAACAGCCGATTGAAGCGCTCATGGCCGCGCTTGTGCCGTGTTGTCATTTGATTACAGTCGTTAAGTCAAGTCAGAGGCCTTATAGGCGGCTTGATAAACTCTGACACCTGACACCACTCTGACCACTAATCCTCACTCGATAAGAAGAAGAAGAAGAAGACAGCCGATTTCTATAAATTTTCACCTTTAGTCTTATACATTACATTAGGTATGATGAAGGCTAATAGTTTTCCCCCGAAGTCGAAGCATTTCCTCGATTAGCTCGATACCTATTCGAGTTCTAGTGGTAGTGAGTTACAAATAGCGGGCGGCGGCGCACGCGTCATTTTTCAGATCAAAGCAGCAGCGAGCGACGACATGATTGAACGATCGTCTTTTATCTCTTATTTTGCAAGACAGATGCTACTGATATTTGTGTTCAATGTAATTTATTTGTGCGACCCTAGATACAGGTTTTTAATTACGATTAGTTAGGTGAAGCGCTCATGGCCGCGCTTGATAGACTGATCGTATTCGATCACGTTTGTCAAGCAAAGTTCGGTCCGGTCAGGTGTCGGATGGGTGACCCTAAAGTGACATTACAACTGAGCGCTTTTGTGCTTCAGAGAGCACGTTAAACCATCGGTCCTGGCTGTCTTCATTTGATAACAGTCGTTAAGCCAAGTCATCAGAAACCTTATAGGCGGCTTGATAAACTCTGATTGAAGAGGTGGCCACTAATCCTCATACGATAAGAAAGAGAGAGAGAGAGTTAGAGTCATGACATCTATAAAGACAAGGGACCTAATATAATATACAAAGCGTTAAGGCGCGTGATTAGACGCCATACATTTATCTTTAAAGAGAGTGAGGGGAATGCATTTACACATACCGAACGGTTATGCTGGACTCACCTAGAATACCGGACTCAAGAGTCCGGCACACTATCCCTCGCCTCCCCCCGATACCCCGCCGAGCCTAAGCTCGGCTCGGTACGGGATAGGATCGAACCAACCCCCATCCCCCCGCCGAGCTCGAAAGCTCGGCAGGAGGACGGGAAAAGGGAAGGACCGCCGCCTCCCGGCCCCCCATTCAGCTCGAAAGGCTCAATGGGAGGCCGGGAGGGGGGGGTACTACCAGCTAAACCCCTCACTACTTGCCCTCTAGCTGCCGATTGGCCTACGGGGGTCCGTGGTGGTAATCACCCCTAAGACCCGGCGGCTTGCCCGATCACTCGGACCTTCTCGCGGCGGAGAGATGGCCGAGCAAGTGCGGCCATCTCCCCAGACGGTGGGGATCGCCCACCTCCTCCAATGTGATCTCTCTAGAGTGGAATGAGGTGGGCATACTGCCGCCTCCTTCTACCCATCCGCCTACGTCGAAGCCGATCCGCATGAGCCTGCTCCTCACGGATCCGCTCCGTTAAAGAGCGCCCTGGCCAGAACGAGACAAAGATAATCAATTATTTTCTGGACACCGGTGTCCTGCTACCTAATGACGAATTAAAGGAGAAGCTTAAGAAAAAAACGTAGGTAATGGCCAGTCACGGAATAGGTGATCAAAAACCAAATAAGATTATCTGGTAAATATCAATAAGAAAATATACTAGAAAAAAGCAACTTGTCTTATGTCTCATATGAGACATGACACAAGTTGCTTTTTTCTAGTATATTTTGTATATCTAGTACATAAAAATAGCATTGTAAAATGCAAAATTAAAAAGTTATAAATAAGATTATATCATCTTAATCTGTGTGCCGCATCGATAGACAGAGGCAAAAACTCAGTGATACCTTTACTTGACAGCAAAGCACTGACTTTCAGAGTAAGCGCGAAGCCACGTCTACGACACAGACGTATGCGATAACTAAAAATAAATGATTAATTAATGGACGTTCATTATTTCTTTATTGGGCAGTCAATAAAAAATGTACTAACAATATGTGAAAAATTAAATAAGTAATCTTAGTCTAAGTACAGTTTCTAATTATAGACAGCCAAGGCATGCAATTACGAATTTAAAAAAAATAAAATAAAGACAATGTAAAAATCCAATACATGTTGCGGAAGGTTAAAATTAGGTTGTCACAAGATGATCTAATTTAATTTATTTGGGGTTTACGTTACTTATAATAGATTTAACAATTTCTTTATATTTTCTCAGGCTGAGGTGGAATATGTCCAAGTCTTATTAAATTCAATACAAAAGTTATTGTACTTGTACAATATCATAAATTTTGTGAGTGTCATGTACTAGTACAATAAACTATATAATTTGTTACTGTCATGGACAATACGAATTTTGAAAATGCCGTAACCAAGTACGAGACTGATGTGGTTTGAGCAAGGAATCTCAAAATGGCCATAGTGTATATAAGGCCCCTGATATTTATTGCTAAGGTTTATGTATACAGTAGCAAAAAAAAAACCAGTTTTTTTGTGAACAACGCGGAGATTATGTGATCAGGTAAGTATTGATAAAACTGAAGATGGAAATTCTCAATCACTGAGGAACTAGCTATTTTATCTTTAATTGCCGGAACATAACAATTCTGAAAACATTGTTGTTATGACGTCAGACTTAGATAAGTTGGTGGTAGCTAGCCAGCCGGAATAAGTCCTACCACCAACCAAACCGAATACAATATGTACCTCCGCTGGGAATCGAACCCGGGACCCCTGGGTCTGATACCGATAGTTGTTACCACTAGACCACGGAGGCGGTAAAATTTAGTCTTAGTATTTAAAAGGGTTGAAAATAATTTTCCTTTTCACCTCCATTTTTCAGGAAAATCTCACCTCTCTCCGTTGCCCACTTTCATCAGTGAGATCATCCAAGCCATTTTGTTTAATGACAAGACCCATTAAAAAAATCAAAATAATGGAAGATATAATAAACTGAGTTAGGGGACGACTAATTGGGGATATCCCCTTGTCCTCTTACCCCGTAATGGGTATCTACTCTATTAAGCTTCTGGGCAATTCGTCTGTCTGTCAAAAGATTTTTGAGACTGAAATAAATGCTTGACTTTTATGTTAATAACTATAAGATTTAAATATTATACGACTTTTTGACTGAAATAAATGCTTATATTTTTGGCGCAAAGGTACTAACCCCGCCTTCTGCGCCAGAGGTCCCGGGTTCGATCCCCGGACAAGACAAATATTTGTGTGCATGAACATGTCTATTTGTCTTGGTCTGGGTGTTTAATATGTATATTAAGTATGTATTTACAAAAAAAAGTATATATGTATGTTTACCCGTTATCTAGTATCCATAACACAAGTTCTTCATGAAACTTAACGTGGGACTAGATAATTGGTGTGATTGTATGTGAATATTTATTTATTTATATTAATAAACCGGTCAGTATTAGTAGTTTTTGAGTTTTTTCGTTGCAAACAAACAAACAAACAATCAAATCTTTCCTCTTTATAATATAAGTATAGATAAAGTATGTCAGTTTGTTGTACCTCTTCACTCAAAAACTACTGAACGAATTTGGATGAAATTTGGTGTGTAGGGACTTTAAGTAGTGGGCTAACACATAGGATACTTTTTATCCTTACTTAGGATAAAAAGTTGGCTAATAATATCTGAATACCCCTTAGAACCCCTTAGAATAAGATTTAAATAAGTAAGCAGTGTTATTATGTTGGTTGCTTCGGAAAGTACCTGTTCCGGATCAGAAGGGAAGCGACCCCGCAGTGCCATGAGTGCGGCGCTGCGGAGGACACGGAGCACACTATTACGGTGGGCCCTGCCTGGGCTCCGCAGCGCAGTGCTCTGGTCGCTGCGACAGGGTGGGATCTCTCGCTGCCCGGTATGGCACGCGCCATGCTGGCCACCGAGAGATGCTGGGAGGCGGCTGTCTCCTTTTGTGAATATGTCATGTCACAAAAGGAGGCATCAGAGCGGATCCGCGAGCAGGATGCTCACGCGGATCGGATCCGACGCAGGCGGGTAGGCAGAAGGAGGCAGCGCTATGCGCACCTCATTCCGCTCTAGTGGGATCAGATGGAAGGAGGTAGGTGATCCCCACCGTCTGGAGAGATGGCCACACTTGCTCGGCCATCTCTCCGCCGCGACGAGGCCTGGGTAGCCGGGCGGGCCACCAGTCATAGGGGTGAGTACCACAAGGGTCCCCCAGGACGTATGGCGGCGAGAGGGCAATTAAAAAAAAATAAAAAAAGTGTTATTATGTTAAGTAGATATGAGTTATTTAAGTTTCTATTGTACATTATTATTTTTGTGTGCTTCGGAGGATGTTCAGGTTTGGTTGCTTAGGAACAGTTGTTGATTTTAATTATTGAGAAAAAATATTTTGACGTAACTACTTTTGCTGCATTTTTATTATTTTATTATTCGATTCCCAGCGGGGGTACATAATTGTATTCGGTTTGGTTGGTGGTAGGACTTGTTGTAAGTCCGCCTGGCTAGCTACCACCATATTATCTAAGTCTGACGCCATAACAACAATGTTTTCAGCATTGTTGTGTTCCGGCAGTTCGATATAAGATAACCAGTTCCTTAGTGATAGAGGATTCTGGGAGAGGCTCGCTGCCATCTTCAGCCTTATCAATACTTAACATCAGGTATGATGAAGGCTAAGAGTTTCCCCGTAGTTCATAAAAAAAGTCTCACTTTGAGACTTTTTTGTAGTATATTTTCTTGTTTAATATTTATCACATAAAAAAACTTTTTATATATATATATATATATTAAAAAATAAAACCGACTTCAAAAAGTAAAAAATAAAACTTTTGGAGTCGGTGCCAGCTTAACTATATATTTTTTTGGCCTTAGCTAGCTAGCACCGACTCCAAAAGTTTTATTTTTTACTTTTTCAAGTCGGTTTGATTTTTTTTATAAAATGTTTTTATTTCAGATTTTTTAGTTACATCATGTGCCGTTACTTACACTAAAAATCAGCCCATACACAACAATGATGTCATCTAGGTAAACGACTACTTGCCAAAAGGTGATTGATATTATCAGGATTATGAAAAAACTACTAGCCAGATCTTCTTTTTCTTTCAGATAAAAAGAGAATTATAAAAATCTGTTAACAACTGGCGAAGTTATGGTAAAACATACATAAAAAAAAAATAAAAAAAAACCGTCGACTCGACGACGACGACGAGAACCTCCTCCTTTTTTTTGAAGTCGGTTAAAAATAGCATTGGAAAATGCAAAATTAAAAAGTAATAATAACTTATTTCGTCAAATACCCCACAAACTTGATGGATGCAAACACAGATAAGTGTTGTTAAACATAAAAATAAATGTTAGTAAACAGTCGATATGCAAATAGTCAATTGATTGATTTGGTACACTCGATTGTCCGGGCTCGGAATCGATTAAAAACAAATTTTATTACGTTCTGAAACAGTCTGTGTGTTTTAACATTTTATTTTCGGTATTTGGGTTCTGCATACTTGATGACCCAAATATTGTTTATTTATTTATTTATTTCAAAATCCACAGCTCTAAATTAAAACTTAACAAAACTTAAATACTACACATACAGCAAATAACGGATTTTACATTTGTTAAGGTTTCTTTTTTATGAAGAACAGGGAAATGCGTAGCTAACACGGTTTCACCACCGACTTATAAATTGACTTATTATCCGGCAGATTTTTGACAGTTCCGATATGAAAAACTAGCGGATCCTCGCGGTTTTACCCGCGTGGTGCCCGTTCCCGTAGAAAAATCGGGATGTACCTATGTCACTCGGGAGAAATGTAGCTTTCTAATGGTCTAAAAAAATTTCTAAATCGGTCCAGTAGTTCCTGAGATTAGCGCGTTCAAACAAACAAACTCTTCAGCTTTATAATATGAATAGTATAGATATGACAAATTATCTGCTAAATAAGTTAGCAAGAACTTATCAGTTGGTGGTGAAATCGGCCATGCCTTCAACATACCTGATGTTTCCATGATAAGGCTGAAGGAGAAAACACGTCTCTCCCGGAATCCTCATCCGAATGGCTATCTGGTTGGTGGTAGCTAGCCAGGCGAACTTACAAGAAGTTCAACTTCCTACCACCAATCAACCGAGTACAGTGAGAACTGGGAACCGCACCTGGGACATCTAGGTCTGATGTCGGTGGATAATAATAATAAATAACTAGACTACAAAGGCAATTTTATTGGTTAATACTTAATATATAAGTAATAATAACTACAGCTAGCTAGCTTTTATTAATGTTTTTTTTTTTTTTGCATTTTTCAATGCTATTTTTATACTTATAATTAATTAAAAAAATCAACTCAGCCACAAGTGAATTCTCAGACCGAGACTTAAGTCTAACCACTGAGCTTGGTAGCTCAGTGGTTAGAGCATTGGACCGGATTTCCAAAGGTCGTAGGTTCGAGTCCCATCTGAGAATTCACTTGTGGCCGAGTTGACTTTTTCCAATATTTTTCTATTAAAAATTTATCATAAATGTCGAAGGTTGTGGTCAGTGAGTTTTTAATACTGATTTTTGGCTCCAATAACTTTCTAATTCGAGATGTCGAAGGCGCGAGAATTTAGTATTTTATTGTTCGACCTAGGGAGGCTGGGGTTCTGCGATAATAATACTACGGAACCCTCATTAGTTAACAAACACAGACAGCAAGTATTTTTTATAAAAACGAGTGGAACGGTCCACATGTTTGTTGAAACGCATTCAGGACACGCTGATTGTACTGAAGCTGCGAATTTGGACGATATTGTTGTATAGACGATTTCAGATGAAACTGATTTTATATTTTGTAACTGTTGTTTACAATGATAAATATTTTCTTGTTTAATATTTATCACATAAAAATAGCATTGTAAAATGCAAAATTAAAAAGTTATAATGTTGTTTACAAGTTGCTAAAACGCGAAGTGTAGGATAGTAGATATTAAAACGAATAACGGAATTATGAAATAGGTTTCTATGATTGTTCCATAACGATATCAGAAATGCGATTATTTGGTCTCAACTGGTTGTTGGTGGTGGAACAACAATCACACCAATTATCTAGCCCAATCGAAGGTAAGTTTCTAAACTTACCTTCGGTTCGGCTAGATAATTAGTGTGATTTTATTCATTTAGATAGATAGATAAAATATTAATTCAGAAACCACTACAACACATAACAACCAAAATTCATTGTTTAGGCATTACTTAGGTACAACAAACAAAACTTAAAACTAAGACATTCAGCTTAAATGTAATATACCGGAGTATGCAGCAGCGGCAGTCTGAAAAGGAACTCAGCTCAGTGTTGATGGTTCCAAGGAACCAGACACTGATTTTTAGCTGCTTCCCTGTCATCGTTTGGTCGCAAGAAAAGATGCAAAAAAGTGTACTTAAATACATACACATATAGGTAAGTATTGTAAAACCAAGAAATGCATATAAAAAAAGATAAAATATGTGCAATACTAAAATATAATTTTAAGCTAGTAATCTTGGACGAATAATTCGTCCAAGCTAGTAATACATAAAGCACAGTGAACAACAAAGAGGCAGTAGCAACAAAATTATAATCAAAATATGACTTAATGTGGTACGACTTCTATACAAACAAACATTACACAATTATTCGTTCATCATACATTAATAATTCATAAATACATGTGCAACTAACTCGTTTCAGTTATTTGTTTGCGCGAAATTATAAAAAAAATGTAGTTTCATACATCAGCTATATAAATGCGATTGGTCACACACACATACGTAGAATTATTGAAATTATAAGATATTAGTATATTCGTGTTTTATGTATGAAAGTACAATTTTTTAATTATTTCGCGCAAACAACTAACTGAAACGAGTTAGTTGCGCATGTATTTACGAATTATTAAGGTATGATGAACCAACAATTGTGTAATGTTTGTTTGTATAGAAGTCGTACCACCTTTAGTTTTGGGAGTTCCCACCTAAATACTAGAACTAACTAGACCTATGAAGCTCTCAAAGTTAGTCATTGACTAATCCTAGTTTCTGTCTATTAAAAAAATCTATTTTGAGATATTTTATGAGAGAGGACTTGCTCATACGTCGTTTATCACTTTACGATCTTTTTCTATTATTTTTGTGAGGTTTGAATTTTAATATTTTTTATCCTTGTATGTATTGTGAATGTTTGTTAAATCTGTTAAAGTTAACTCTGTATTTAAAGCGTGTGGTAACTAACTATGTATGCTGTATGAAACCCTCAATAAAAAATGTACAGCTATAATAGTTTCACTTCGTGAACAAGCCGTAATTGTACAGCCAGAAACATGATTTCTGAGGGAAAAGGGAGTATAACACAATAACCAAATATTTACTTCCACATCCCATTCAATTTTATTGTAAAACAACATTAACACTAAATTTGAGATAAAATGGCTGCTTTCAGCATTTACATAAAAATCGCATAACCATAGAGTAAATATCGTGGAAAATGTGCGAAGCCACTCTGTAATATTGGAAGTTACATACTCTGTGGCACACTAAACGCGTGTCAAAACCATTTGGCGCCAAAATTGTTATGCTAACCTTTGTGGAATTAGTTTTTGGCGGGAGTTGGATTCACAAAGATGGAATTTAATGGGCTTTAAAAATAAACAGATAGGCACAGTGCAGTGTTTATTTTTATTTAAAGGAGACTGGGCAAATTTTTGTGGGAAGCGGTCTACCTAATAGATACTCATCAAATACTTTCTGCAAACATCATAATATAAGCCGGCAGTTTTGAGAAAAACATTACTTTGGAAATACTATGATTTTGCATTTTAATAATAAGTAGATCTATGATATAGGTCCTTAAATACCTCGTTTATAATGAATCATTTTAGCCCCTTGTAGAACAATCTAAACATAACTAGGTATTATAACTTCTTTCTTGTGATAATAGTCTCAGCTTGTGAGTGTGTTTTTCCCACGATTATAAATATCCTACCAGTATTTTAAATGCAAAAGTTTGTGAGGATGTTTGTTATTTTTTCACGCAAAAACTACTGAACGGATTCGGATGAAATTTGGCACGCAGATAGCCTGGATTAGGACATGGCTTAGGAGAAGCCCGTGGCGCAGTGGTTCGCACGCACGGTCTGCGATTGTTGAGGTTAAGCAACTTTCGCAATGGTCGGTCTCGGGATGGGTGACCAAAAATTTACTATCTCGAGCTCCTCCGTGCTTCGGAATGCACGTTAAGCCGTTAGTCCCGGCTGCGTTTGCAGTCGTTAAAACCCACCAATCCGCATTGGGCCCGCGTGGTGGGTCATGGCCCGTTCTCCTTATCCATCCATAAGGAAGGCCAGTGCCCCAGCAGTGGGGACATTAAAAATAACTGATGACGAATATATAGGCTAATTTGTATCCTTATATTCCCACGGGAACGGGAACCACGCTGGCGGCCGCTAGTACAGTTTTTAATCGTGGGTTGATTGACATTATTACTATGATGAAAATTTTGTGTTTATCTTGTTTGGTTCTTATTATTACATAAATACCTTCGTCGGTTCTGATACCTATATAACTGCTTAAGCTACTTATGGCGGCATCAATGTAGGTATGTTACGTATGTTGTCTGATGTTTATAACATAATTCCATTATTAAATAGCCCGAGTCCTGAATACACCTGTCATTAATTTGATTCAGACATTCCTAAACGAGTTTTCTAACAATTAATTATTTAAAGGTAAACAAGGGACAAAGGAAAGCGGAGAAAATGAGATGAAATATTTTTTACAATGAACATAATGAGATGGGAAACTTTTGAAGATTTTTCCTCAAATACCATACCTTTAGGTAAGTCTCCCGACACGTGTACGAAATTACCATGGGCTATGGAGGAACTTGATATTTGCTTAGAATGATTTTTGGCATAGAGTAGTTAAAAGGACGGAGAGACACATAATTATATGCAACTTTTTATGCCACTAGAACTGGAACCACGTGGGTGAACCCACGGGCGGCTACTAGTCTACTAAATCTTTAGAGACTTTTATACATGCTTTTTACTTAATATTCTATTATGTGATATTATGAAAAGACTAGCTTCAGGTGTAGATACACCTGATTCGTCTACTCATCTACCTCGGAGCTGCTCGTGGATACGACCCTGAAATGATTTTAAGGCGGTACCCTGACCGAAAGTAGCGCCGCGTTGAATTTTATTTAATATCGTAATTCTAATTCACAATTTTAATAAAACTTTACGTGGAATTTTTAGAGCCCATAGTCTAGTATTTTTAGACGGTATCATTACATTCCCTCGTAGTCACTGCTAGAAGTAGATAGCAAAACTGCTAAAAGTGGCCGTTTTTGACACATTTGCTATCTACTTCTACGAATGACTATGACGAGATGTAGCGATACCTTCTAAAAATACAAGACAATGGGCTCTAAAAATTCCACGTAAAGTTTTATTAAAATTGTGAATTAGAATTACGATATTAAATAAAATTCAACGCGGCGCCACTTTCGGTCAGGGTACCGCCTTAAGAACGGGTCAAATAGTGTTCACATAAGTCGACCGTCTTAGGTTAGGATGCAAGGGACAGACAGCTACAATTATAGCTACAACAAAAGTACAATATAAAACTACCTATTTAAAAATGTTAAGGTAACCGCTAAGTTACGAAAGTAAAATAATGTACAAGAGGTCTGTACATGGGCACTTTAGGTACCCTATTAGTAAGGATAAAGTTGTCTAAAAGGAATTAAATCAGTATTTATTCTACCAAACAAATCCAAGAAATATATATTAAAGATATTTATAGCGGTTATGAAAGAAATATGATCCTTCTTAGCGGTCTAAAAAGATGATTTCGAGAATGTTTTTGCTATAAATTCTTCGTGATAAAATTGCCCAATTCCTCTTTTCTACTTACTAGCTTGCTACATAAAGTCATTCTGTTTTACTTGTTGTGAGAAATCGCGATCCCCGTACTAGGGATAAGTGTGTGTTTCAATTTGTTTTTGCTTATTTTAATTTTAGTTATTATCTTTTAGTGTCTAATTTAATATTCATTCGGTTTTACTTTTCGTTCTTATTAAAATATTCCATACAATATTTTTCTATGGTGGGTAGTTAAATACTCCTATGCAAAACGATTATTCCTTTTTAATTTCTTGTAATTTACATATGCAATTTCATTTACAGTGAAGCGTGATACTAATTATTACTTAGAACAACTATGCGATTCACTTTTTAATCTGATTTCCATTATTTTAGTGAGTGTGAGGGGTAGGGTGGGGGGTATCATCCCATCCCCCCACCAGCTGGATTCCACACAACTTGACCATTCTTCTTCTTCTTGATTCTGAATGGTACACGGCCATTTGTTTGCCAGAAGTCTTTGAACTGAACCTTTCTTCATCATGACAATGCATACATCGGCCGAAACAACTCGGTATTTGGAAGATCAAAAGATCGAATTACGGGTCATCTGCCGTACAGCCAAGACTTGGCTTGGTATGAAGAATAAATTACGTGGTCAACGTTTTTCGAGCCGTGAAGAGGCTATTGAGGCTTTCAAAATGCACGTTTTGGAGATACCTCAATCCGAATGGAAAAAGTGCTACGGAAATTTGGGTCCGACGTATGCAAAAGTCCATTGATCATCATGGCGAATATTTTGAAAAGCAACAAAACTATAAAGTACATTATGATATAAGTGCGGAAAGTTGAAAATTACAGCCGAGGCGATATTGCTACAAGAAAGCAGAGGCTGTAATTATCAAAGCGCACGTATGTCATGCGACGTTTATAACAAATTTGCGAGGAAATAAATAAAACTCGGACTTTCTTAAACTAATATTTTTTTTGTGTTTTTGTTACAGATAAATGGTTGTAATTTATTGTCAAAATAAAATGTTTGTTTATTATATTTTATCTCCCAAAATTAATTTTATTCTTATGGTAAATTTTAAATAGAAAAATGTTGGAAAAAATTAACTCGGCCACAAGTGAATTCTCAGACGGGAATCGATCCCGCGACCTTTGGAAATCCAGCCCAATGCTCTAACCGCTGAGCTACCGAGACTTGCGAACCACCGTCGAAATGCTCCAATAGTTTTATATTTTTAATACGCTGTAGGCCAGCGTTGTCACACCAATGCTAGGAATATCCTTGCATTCGAAAGAAACATCTTTTCAGTGTTTAACGATCGATTAAGATGCAACTGCCAATAATTTATGATTTTTTAATTTTTGCATTTTTCAATGCTATTTTTATACTTATGGTAAATTTTAAATAGAAAAAATAGAAAAATTAATTTTATTCATTAAATGTTAACCTCTTTTCTGACATAAAAACTCTTTGCCAAGATTTAAAAGTACCATTCGTTTTAGACAGAGCATCTTGATAAAACGTGCGTTTTACATTACAATAACGTACCAGTACGTAATGAGATACAATACGATATTGAAATTGGTGTAAAAAGAGACCCTTTAGGAGCAAATATGTTATAAAAAATATTATATGTGTATAGTATGTTTCACTTTGTTAGAGCTAGCGCAGACGACGGATTACGGAGGACATTTTGTCCGCGACACGTCTTTATTGTTAACCAAATAAAATTCAACTTAGACCGCGTATATCCGCGAAAGTACGCGATGGTCCTCGTTATTTATTCAACTTTATGTTCTTAGTAATAAGGTCGTGTCGCGGACAAAAAGTCCTTCAATGTCCGTCGTCTGCGCAGGCCATTATTCTCAGTGGGCCTTAGTCGTAGTCAATTGTGATTAACCATTTTAATGTCCCCTCTACGGTACCCCACGTCAATAAAGAGAATAGGCCATGACCCACCACGCGGCCCAATACAAATTGGTGAGTTTTGACGACTGTATATACAGCCGGGACCGAGACGCGACGGCTTAAAGTGCCTTCCGAAGCACGGAGGAGCATGGTAGACATTTTAAACTAAAAGGAATAAACCTAGTAAAGTATAGTAGATCTCAAGAATTTTAATCGAATTTTCTATTCAAGTCGCTAAGCCGCGATTACTGTGTAGATGAGCGTGAATAATTAGGCAGCTTACTGTTTCTCCGAAAATTATTTGGTCGAATATTTTTACGCGATTCAAGTGTTGAAAACATTGAAAGCATTGGCCCTGACAGCTTTTAATTATTTTTAGTTAATTGGAATGACTAAGAGCTGGTTAAAATTTTAGAAAGTACTACTTCATAGGTGATAAGTTGCCAATTACAGGCGCACACTGATTTATTTAATTTGGGTCTAGATATAAACTATTGATTTATATTCGTTAAGTTACTAAAACGTATTTCGGTAAATTGTCTCTTAAGAATATTTTTTAAATATTCTATCAGTCTGGTATTGGAAATCACTTAAAGTTCGATTGAGAGAATACCACAGCTTCTGTTTTGGTTCGTACTCCATAATTCAAACGAATAAGTTATTAGTTTTAACTTAATTCACTTATCGTAAAAATAAAAAGGAAGTTTCAGAGGACAATCATCTTTGTAATAAATTGTTAAAAGAAATGTATTTTTCGAAATTTCCATTTTGACAGACATAATGATTTATTTCTTTGTATTGATTTCGGTAAAATATTTTTCGCCGTATCATTAGTCACCTCTTCCGCTTCGCCTAATCTTGCCTCTTATTATAATGTGACCATGTGAATAACGATCTAATCTGGTAGTTACACACAGTGCCAGCTTGGTATGGCTTTGTGTATAGTGCTTTAGTGTAGTGGAAAATTATTATTATGAGAATTTTCAAAAGGAAGAGTATTTTACTTTAGGCAATGACTTAAAAATAAATATTTCCATACAATCACACCAATTATCAAGCCCACGTTAAGTATCATGAAGAACTTGTGTTATGTATACTAGATAACGGATAAACATACTTATATACTTTTTTTTTGTAAATACATACATAATATACATATTAAACATCCAGACCAAGACAAATAGACATGTTCATGCACACAAATATTTGTCTTGTCCGGGGATCGAACCCGGGACCTCTGGCGCAGAAGGTGGGGTTAGTACCCCTGCGCCAAACAGGTCGTCTAAAATATTTACACAATATTTCGATGTTGGGCCCTTATTCACTATAACCACTCAGTGATTCCTTAGTCTAACCACACCTTCTTTGTCTTCTTATGGTGGCACTCCATTACTTTTAACTTTAAGGTTTAACTTTAAACTTTAAGGTTCGCCGTCAGCTTGCTAAATTGGCCTCTACGATAACCTGCAAATCTTCGATTGACGTCTCGATTAAAATGGTGTCATCAGCATAGCGCAGATTATTTATAGACTAGTCGTTTACTGTCACACCCACATACAAGTTTTCTAGCGCCTCAGTCATCACAGCCTCGGAGTACACGTTGAAGAGTAAAGGCGACAAAATACATCCCTGCCTTACTCCCCTGCAGACATCGACTTGGTTGGATTCCTCAGTCTCAACTCTCACAGCAGCCCTTTGGTCCCAATAGAAATTTTGATCAATGCTTAGGTCTTTTCCATCTAACCCAATGTCTTTCAGCCTTTCCGTTAGTGTTTGTTATTCTGACGACCTGTTTGGCGCTGGGGTACTAAACCCACCTTATGCGCCAGAGGTCCCGGGTTCGATCCCCGGACAAGACAAATATTTGTGTGCATGAACACGTCTATTTGTCTTGGTCTGGGTGTTTAATATCTATATTATGTATGTATTTACAAAACAAAAATGTATATAAGTATGTTTATCCGTTATCTAGTATCCATAACACAAGTTCTTCATGAAACTTAACGTGGGCTAGATAGTTCGTGTGATTGTATGATTTTTTTTTTTTTTCGTGCTTTACTCGGTCCAATGCTTTCTCATAATCTATGAAGTATGTATGAACATTCTTTTGCCACACCTATGTTACTTTAATGTTAAAATTCGTATTCTCCATGTCACTCACATTGCTTAAGCAAGGACACGCTAAGTGTTCATTGTGAATACAACAGGCAGTTTCGTCCTGTCATTACTGTCACATCTTCATACTAGGTGGCTGTCATAGCCATAACAGCTGAACTGAGTTTCCGTTAGATTACCAGCCCTCGGTTTTTTTGGTTTTTCTAATTCTTAGGTCAAAGTTGCAACGATAGGTTTTACTTAAGTAAAAGTGTTCTTTTTTGTATATATAAACATAATTTTAAGTTAGTATTTTTGGTTTCACCGTTCATTAGGGCAAATCAAATTCATACCTACTTATAATTATACATTTTATATTGGAAATAAAAAATTGTTTCCGAATCGCTTAGACGAAATTGCGTCAATGGAAAAGTTTTAATTTTTTTCTAATAATAAAATTTGAACATATAAGTGAAATTAAACATAATTGAGAAAGAATTAACGACTTGAGGAAGTGGCGTGACGTCACCGCCATATTTCATGCTACAGTAAATTCTGGGGGAAAATATGTAATTTTGAATAATTTATTTCTCAGCCATTTCTTGATGGAATAAGAAAATCATTGTGTTGTGTATTAGCTTTGATGTGATCTATATTTTAATCCCATTCAGTGAAATATATTTTTTTCAAATTTAGGATACTTCTCCATTTGGAGTCTAGAGCTTTTTTAAATAAGGCAACAAACAGTTGACTGACACAAACACTATAACTAAAATTAATATTATGTAAGTACATACAACCGAAACCTCTATCCACAGATTTTTCTAGTTCTCTTCTCTCTCTTAAAGCATGAGGATTAGTGGCAACCTCTGGTGTCAGAGTTTATCAAGCCACCTTTAAACGCCTTTAACCTGGCTTAACGACTGATATCAGAAGACAGCTGCCGGGACCGACAGTTTGACGTGCCCTCCGAAGTACGGAAGCGCTTAGTTGAAATGCCACTTTATGGTCCATCCGAACCTGACCGGACCGAGGTTTGCTTAACAAACGTGATCGAACACGGTCAGTCTGTCAAGCGCCGCCACGAACGATTAAAAATTTTCTAGTAATCAGAATATAAAAAAAAAAACGTAAAGCTTTTCTTTATTATTAAAAAAAGCAAGAGAGATACCTACTCGTAAAGAGGATTTTCCCTGTGTTTTTTCCTCTCCGTGTCTCGTCGCTTAGGCACGTTGTTGTAAGGAGTTCAAAACAAATTAGCCGGCCTGTATTCAGACCTCGTCTCAAACAAGGTACCTTGGACAGACACAACTAACAAAGATGTAGATTACTGGACATAACCGTGATGTCCTGTTTCACAATTAAAAAACTGTTAAAAAAGACTTCAAAAAGCATAAAGCCAGCCAAGGCATTCTACATTGCACGACTCCAAAAGCACTAAATCTGTTTTGTGCCAAAAAGCTTATTGTTTACTTTTAAAATCAGCTTTTATTTTTAATTATTAGTCGCGAACAGCGCCATTTATTTTACTGCAAATCAAAATGAAGTCGTCGTCGCAGTTTAGTATTCTAGCAGCGCCTCCTTGCGGCATATTGGGAATTACTACGAACTCGACTGCAACAGTATTTTCAAGATTTCCTGAAAACTACTGAACCAATTCCAAAATTTAAAAAAATGGACCAACTTGGTTAACACCCCGAGGTTTTAACGTTTGAATAATTTCAATCGGTTCAGTTGTCTTCGAGTAATCGGTGAACATAAATAAAAAAATATATACGTGACGAAATGATAACCTCCTTCCTTTTTAGGGTTCCGTGCCTCAAAAGGAAAAAACGGAACCCTTATAGGATCACTTCGTTGTCCGTCCGTCCGTCCGTCTGTCAAGACCGTTTTTCTCAGGAACGCGTGGAGGTATCAAACTGAAATTTATATCTAATACTCAGGTCAACTGTCCCTTGGAGCTATAAAAAAATCAAACTTCTAAGTTAAAGCAATCAAAAGATACAGCCGTTTATACCGCAAATTTCCGCAATTTTTCGAAACTCGCACGGGAATCAAAACCTACAGGGTACTTCCCGTGAACTTAGAATCTTGAAATTTGGTACGAAGTAACGTCTTATAGTACAGATAAAGGAAAAATGGCGAAAACCGTAAATTTTTTGTTACATCATATAATAAAAAATATTTTACGGAACCCTCGGTGCGCGAGTCCGACTTGCACTTGGCCGGATTTTTTTGAAGTAGCTTAATTATTCATTAAACCTATTGGGTTGCACACAGTCTGCAGTGCAGTAAGGGGTTCCGTAGTTAGCCCGCCTCCTTTACAATAATTTCAAATGTTAGTTATATACTTCTATTAATTTTTCTGTTTTATTAAGGTTCCGTACACAAAGGGTAAAAACGGGACCCTGTTACTAAGACCTGTGGACATCCACTGTCCATCTGTCTGCATATGGGCAGACAGATGGACAGTGGATGTCCATCTGTCTGTCTTTCACCAGGCTGTATCTGATGAATCGTGATATCTAGATAGTTAAAATTTTAACAGATGATGTATTTTCGTTCCTGCTATGACAACAAATACTAAAAACATAATTTTTTTTTGCCGTTTTACCAACGACGGTACGAAGACGGTATATGCGTTTGGGGTGAGAGGTTGTTTGTTTGTTTGTGCAGACCAATGTTACCATTTATCTCCAAAATTACAAGTCCGATTTTGATGCAGTTTGCAGTGATGGATTCTGGTTTCATTGGTGCATGTTCTAAGATTGGTGTTACGGTGACAACTCACCAGGGGGCGCTGCAGTAAACATTTGTTTTGCAAACTAATGTTGCCATTTATCTTAAAAACTACTAACCCGATTTTGATGCTGCTTTCAGTTGAGGCACTTGCCACTTATTTGTTATTTTGGTGACATTTGAATAACGAAAAACGGCGGCATTCGTGTAACACAACCAAGTTAAGATGGTAAGCAACTGGCTTAACAATCCCGGTTCGTGACTGTACATCCTATGCAGGTATATTTAGGCTCTTTGTCCGATGTGGTATTACTCGTTACTGCGCTCTGCCGCATCAAACAACCCCACAAGAGACGTCGGAAAGGCAGAGCAAATATAGTTTTCACCAGCCTAGGCTTTTGCGTCCTGATTGGATGGTGCTATGCTTTGTCAATCATTGAAGAAGGGAATATTTCATTTCGCCCAACCAAACAGGAGAGGTTGTAGGATTTTTGAGATTGATTTTTGAGATAGACTCGTGTAACTAGAATTTTAAAGGAAAGGGGTTGAAACTTTTGGCATAGCTCCGGTCCTCCATTTTGGAAATTTTTTAAAGTCGCGTTGCATTATAACCTATATAAATGGATAGGGAACAACGTAAAGATGAACAAAAAATAATAGACAACATAATGCCCAAAAGTGTCAGGTTAGTGAGATAATTGGAGTTATGTAAAGATACAAAGGTAATACTTTGGGCAAAGAATACCTACTAACGTAAGGGTCGGCATTATTAATGTTTAACTCTAATTATCTATTAAACGTGACACTCTTAACTCTAAGGCAGTTTAATATTATAACATTTTTTGTTCCTTGTGTCCCTTGCTCATTTCATATTCACGTCATTAAAAAAAAAAATACAAATGGCGTCTCATACTACGGATTTGGACGAGCCAGCCTCTATACAAGAAAAGATCAAATCTCTTTGAATTAAATATATAAGGTGTTAATTTAAAAAGTGCCGATCGAGCAGGAGCTGCTCAGGTCAACAATATAGAAAAGAATTTAAACAAAAAAAATATTTTTGCATTTATTTTAACTTTCATATTTTAAGCATTAGATACCTATTGAATACTCAGCATAAGCAAAACCAAACGGAAAACCATTGTTTATTTTAAGTAAGTAACCAAGGAAATGGGTGATTTAGTTATTTGAGTCGGCGCGCGGCGGTCGAAATCAGAAAATTAAATAAAAAAGTTAATTTTTTTTTTTTGGCAAGGTTGTGTTTTATATCGTTGACCTGAGCAGCCCCTGCTCGATCGGCACTTGATAAATTAACACCTTATATATTGCAGTATTTTTAAGCACTTATTGCAGCTACTCTTCATTGAAATAAAACATCTTTTATGGTGTAAAACGTGCTTCTTTCTTACTTACTGTACGAGCTGCCAGCGTAGCATGCGAACAGCGACTCGCTGTCGACGTTTATCTGGCGAGAAAAGTGTCGAGAGAGCTTTGTCGAGGTGCTCGAATACTCGATACACCATAAATTTAAGTTAAATTGTTGTAGTAATAAATAGTTCAAGTGTCTTGAAGAAAACTCATGTTATGAGATTTCAATTTATTATAAAATGTTTACAGTAGTACAGCTGCTTAGACAATAAATACATTGTGAGTAAAAATACATAATAACGACTTTGGATTACGTAAGTAATGTTTATGGTGAGCGCGTTGAACATGCGAATTGCTGACGACGAGGTATGTTATGTTCGGTGTAAAACAATTTGGATTTACACTAAGTGTGCGTATGTTAGTTTCGTGTAAAATGTGTTGCAAGTTTTTTTTTTAATGAACGACAGGAAGACTCTTAGTCTTCATCATACCTGATGTTAAGTATTGATAAGGCTGAAGATGGAAGCAAGCCTCTCCCGGAATCCTCAATCACTGAGGAACTGGCTATCTCATCTCTAACTGCTGGAACACAACAATGCTGCAAACATTGTTGTTATGGCATCAGACTTAGATAAGATGGTGGTAGCTAGCCAGGTGGACTTACAACGAGTCCTTCTACCAACCAAACCGAATACAATATGTACCCTCGCTGGGAATCGAACCCGGGACCCCTAGGTCTGATACCGGTTGTACCACTAGACCACAGAGGCGATTAAAGTGCAAGCGAATGCGTAGAATACAATAATATAAGTTATCCCGAGCTTAAAAGTACTCTATCTGTATGCAAAACTTCATTGAAATCCGTTCAGCTATTTACGAGTTATTGAGTGATAAACAAACAAGCTTTTTCATGTGCAGGAGTAGGATTTCGATTATGTGTTTGGTTATATATATTTTTGGATTTCCCGACGTTTCGTCCCTATAAAATTTCCTAATAAACAAAGCTTATAAAACCCGTAAAACAAACTAGATTTACCTAGATTAAAAAAACACCGTATTTCTACTACCAATCTGTTCTATCCAGTCAGATCCACTCCCGTACAGTTTACATAAAAAGGTGTCTGTGTCGGTACAGTGGGCAAAAACGTCGCCTGCAGTGCCGCGACTCGCTAGCTGTACTGACGACAGAAACAGTGAATATTCATTATTTTTGCTTTTGACAAGAATGACATTTTGAATGGTCTTGGTAGGAATCATTTTGGTATGGCGGTGCATTTTGATTACTAACATTTTTTAAATAGATACCGAATATTATTTAAATTTCATAAAATAAGAATTTGTTTTTTGTCTCCATTGGATATATATTTAGGATATCAATAGTAGTTATACAAAACTATCAAACTTTCTCAATTGTTTTTTATGTTTTCGATTGGGTTAAAAAGTACTTTGATTGCATTTTTATTTAATGATATTTAGTAACTCATCGTTGATGTGTTAACAAAAATATTAAGTCAAAGTTAGTAAAACAACCGCTTAAAAGCTATAAAATAAGATGATGAATCTGTTTGCAAATTAAGTTACGGCTGTTAGGTGCCACCACAGAGTTAATTTTTCGAAGTATTCTGTTAATTCAGTTGGACTTTATGGACTTTTTGATATAAAACTATAGCACGGTTACAGTTGTTACAAATCTGGTAATAACATATATATTTCTTCATACCTTTATCTAGATTCGTATACTTTCAAAAACACGATTTTATTATTTTGCCTTGACACTTTTTTTTCGAAAAGACATCTAAAAATACGAAAATTCAAGATTATTCTTAAATGGGGTTACTTACCCTATTGGAAATTGGTTTAATAAAGTTGACACCAATAATATTTAGGATCGTATAGAAGCATTTTTTTAAAATCGCTGTAGTTTTTTAATACGAAGAGATTTTGTGTTTTTTTTTGCCTAATCTGCAAAATCGGTCTCGCTCCCGTGCGCGTCGTTTTCTCATTGCTATCAGCATATTTTTTGCGAGTTTCGCCTTCAATACTGTTTGCCTGTTTACCTGAGCACCTATTTTTCTCTCATAATAGCGGCGGTTTTTGTACTCCAAGTATAAAACCTGACGTGCTTTTGACTGTACTTATATAGTTTTCAATATCTATAGTCGGATTTTTTATTCAGTAGAGTGATTTGACCGGTTGTCTGTCAATATCACTCAGTAAAAATAAAGCTGAATTTCAATTTAGCTATAATGTTAATATATAATTTGTGTACGTGAACGGAATCAATAGTCAAATAGTCATCGACTTGCACTGCATCTGAGCAAATCATTACGAAAAACAGTTTAACGCAAATTATTTTTACAAAGTGACATTGACAACCTTTCACATTACTCTACTGAATTAGTTTCACCCGAGTTCTTTTCGTAATAACACGTGCTCTGAGGCTCCATTTTTTATTCAATCTACAGTACAATTTCTATAAAATACAAAATATATTTACTTGACATTGGCAAAATTCGCGAAATTTATCGCGAGCACGCCATTAATTAAGAAAGAAGAAGAAGAAGAAAAATCCGACTTTAGAATATATTTGACAAGTCAAATGTATTCAGCACCAATAAATCAGAAAGAGGCCTGACACCCTGGGCCCTTATTCACTATGACCACTTAACGATTCCTTGCTCAAACCACGCCAATGTCGTACTTGGTTTTGACATTTTCAAAAGTCGTTTTCTCCATGATACTCCCAAATTACAGAATTATTGTACAAGTACATGAAAGTCACAAGTTGTATAATTATTAAACAAGTAAAATATCTTTAAAATATGTAAGTGTCATAGAGAAAACGCATTTTGTAAATATCGAAACCAAATACGACATTGGCGTGGTTTGAGCAAGGAATCGGTAAGTGGTCATAGTGAATACAGGCCCTGTCCTGAACACCGTATTGTGCGTGATGCTTACCCCCTAAGATGTGAGTGCGACAGTGACACGCTATCGAGCTACGAGTGTCAATAAAAAATGCTCTACTAGGGCTACAAATCAAGACAAATAGACATTTTCATCCACATACATATTTGTTTTATCCGGGAATCGAATCTGGGACCCCTGCGTCGTACACGCCGTCGAAAATCAGTTTTAAAAGCTAACATGACTTTTTAATCGTCTTTTGCCGGAATCATAATTATGACAATCAAGCACTTTCATTTTTAGGAATCTTGGGCTAATTTTGCCCATTATCCTTTTGCGATAACTTTTCTTTTTAAATTGTCAATGTTACTTTTATAATTATCATTTATTGATTTACCGACTCAACTCTTGCTAAGTAAAAACAAGAATGATAAATAATAGCGAGATTCAAAACTTTACTAATTTGAAAACGTAGTTAAGGCAGCAGGTAGTTTTAAACTTTAGATAAGCAAATAACAATTAATTGAATGAGTCCCTACTTCTGAACTGCTTTTGAGCTCCTGAGTGGTGAAGTGATTGTTGGTTTATTATAATCTATGGTAAATTTATGATTTAAAACGGTGATACTGATAATGCCCACCGAACCATTATGAGTTTGATTTTCACTTGGGACAAAAATGGAAACAAAAAAAATGTGTTTTTCCCGTGTCTGAGTCGCATTATTAATTATGCTTGTCTTTTTAAAGGTTTCGTTGTATCTGTATCCGTTTCCGTCAAGTACGTATGCGCTTTTTTATTTGGCTTCCGTACCAAAATGGTAAAAAGATACCCTTATGGTGCGACTCAGTTTCTCTGTCTGTCACAGCTGGATATATCAAGAACTACTAATGCTACCAATTTGGAATAGTTTTAGATGACTTCTGCCCAACTATTTTGCAATTAAGAGAGACTTTTTTTTGCAACAGGCACTGAAAGTGTTCTTACAAAATAACTTTCCCCCCGTTATCTCTGAAAATCTGAAATTATTCTGTGATAGAAGTTTATTTAAAGATTTCACAAAAAAATAATACGATGTCCCTTGATAGCATACTTTTTCAGAAATCTTAAAACAAGTGATTTTATACTTATTTGCTTTTGGTAAACTGACCTCGACCTATGTCGATGTATGGGGATATTATATAATGGTACGGAACCCTCGGTGTGCGAGCCCGACTCGCTCTTGACCGGTTTTTGTTTTCAACAAAGAGTTTTTATGTATTTTTGTTAATTACATAGGAAATGATTTTCCTGAAAAGTAATAATTTCTCAAGTAAGGGAAATTTAGCCAAAACTTGTAATTTATTTTATTATAATGGTTTCTATGTTATGTACCCATTATGATATGCAAAAATGATTGAACACTGCTATGTTATTCTCTGACACACATCGACGCTGTTGTCTTGACTGATGTGATGTCACATCAGCTTTCAAATAGTATTGAAAATGGTGTGATCACCAATGTTTCATCCCTTAGAGAATAACTGGCGGCCTCTGTGGTAGTGCGTATACCAGTTTCAAGGTGTAGTCTTATGAGGTCTCTGAGGTCATGGGTACGAGTCCCGGTAGGTGCAAATGTCTGTATAATGAATACGCATTTGTACCTGAGTCATGGACGTTTATATATATTTCTACTCATAAATACTTACATATGTATAATTATATGTTTTTTATCAGTTACCCTAGTATCTCATAACACAAGCCTTAACAGTGCTTTCTTTGGGGCTAGGTCAATTGGTGTGAGTGTAAGAAATATTTATTTAACTCCCCTAAGTCCTTTTATAAATAAAAGTCATAAAAAGCATAGGCTTATGCTGACCCTCCTCCTAATAATTTGCGTCAAGCGAAGCGTCACTTTTAATCTTAATATTGAGATGAGGACAATATGAAACCTCGCTATTTTCCCTCCTTTTCTAACTAAAAAGAAAAGTTTTCCATCTCCTTCTCTCTTGACAAATGGCATTACTTATTTGTAACATACACAGGTAAGCAAACACACTTTAAGACAGGGGTTGTCAAACTATATTGGAGAAGAAAACCCTTTTCTATAAACTGATACTTCAGACCCCCATAACCAAATTTCTTCAAAAATACTTTTTATATTTATGATAAATTTTGAATATGTAGAAAAATATTGGGAAAAATCAACTCGGCCATAAGTGAATTCTCAGATGGGACTTGAACCCACGACCTACAGTGGCTACCACGCTCTAACTCCTAAAATACTATCTATAGTATTTTTTCCCTATTGTTACAAAATACCTATTCAAAAACTTTGCGGTTATTTATTATATTAGTTAGCGGCCGCCTGCAAATTTTTTTCATTTATTATCAATATCATTTATATTGATAATAAATGAAAAAAAAAAAAAAAGTTTCACTCGCGTGGTTTCCGTTCCCGTGGGAATATCGAGATAAAAAAACTGCATTAAAAACCGACTTTAAAAACCAAAAGCAAAAAATAAGCCTTTTGGAGTCAGCTAAGGCAAGAAAAATAAAAGTAGTATGCCTTGACTGACACAGACTCCAAAAGGCTTATTTTTTTGTTTTTCAAGTTGGTTTTTTAACGCAATTTTTTAAATGTTTAGTGTCTGTAATATGTTGTTTTGTTAACTACAGTAGGATTATCTAGATTAGATTAGGTTTAATGTACATAAACAAAGTATCCTGAAAATTACATCCTGTTCATATCTGATTCTGATTTTGATTTATAAAATAAAAACTACTGGGCCAAACTGAATCAAATTTTTATGGGACCAAATGGCAACTATTCCACATCAAACAAAATAAGAATCACATAAATCGGTCTCGAAATGTCGGCGTAATCGGCGTACATACATTAAAAAAAAAACATACCGGTAGAATTGAGAACGACCTCCTTTTTGGAAGTGAGTTAAATATTACCAACTAACTACGATTGACCTATGTTAATCTCCGTCCATTGAACTCTACTTCAAAAAAAATTATACCAACCGAATTGAGAACCTTCTCCTTTTTTGAAGTCGGTTAAAAAAATCAAGTCGATTGGTTGCTTAATTAGGGCGTGAAAGAAGGAGAATTTTTAAAATACGAGTTAGTTAGGTACACGTAACATAACTTATAGTCGTACAGCTTCAAAGTTTTTAATAAGAACTTGTGTTAATCAATATTATAGGGGTCGATTTTTAGACCTCGTCGACCCCCAAAGGAATTTTCCATTTATGTCGACCCCTCGGAAGATCTAGTACCCACTCGACCCTATTGAAAGAAGTACCCATTCGACCTCCTGGTTGGTTATGCTGCCCTGGTACTTTCTGTTCGATTTCTGTACAAATTTAAAGCGCTGTGAATTAATTATCTCCTTTTTTAATCAATTAAAATTGAGGTCAAATGGAACATCTTTCTAACCGACTTCAAAAAAAGGAGGAGGTTCTCAACTCGACAGAATCTTTTTTTTCGAAATAAAACAACTTTTACGGATATCAAACGCGCTATATTTCACAAGCTAAGTTGTGATTGTGCCGTGATCACGGGATAATTTATTTTTGTTCGAAAGGGTATACATTCCATGTGGTCCCATTTTCATAATGTCAGGATCTGATGATGGGATCCTGGAGAAATCTAGGGAACTCTTCAAATATTATAGGCACTCCTATAGCGATTCAGGTGTTTTCTATAGTAACTCATGGATATGCTTTCGTAAAGCATCATATGGTGAAATGGAACTGATGATGAAGACCACAAATGGTCATCGGAACTATTCAATACTTAGCATTTCAAGAAGCGATACGATAACTTTAATGTGGTTCATAAGCAATTTATACTCGACTCAATCCAAGTGATAAAGTGGAGCTGATGATGAGGTACTGGGAGAACTCCTCAATAAGTAACGTCCCTGCACTGGGAAAAGCAGCATTTTGTAAAGGCGATTCGACATAAGGTTATTAGCGTTGGCACGGAACCACTTCTACCTTGAAATAAAAAACTTTTTTTTATAAGAAATTGAAAACCGACTTCAAAAAAACTAAAAAGCAAAAAATAAGCCTTTTGGAGTCGGTGCCAGTCAAGGCAAGACAATTAAAAGAGGAGGACCGCAAAGTAGAATGCCTTAGCTGGCACCGACTCCAAAAGGCTTATTTTTTATAATCAACTGGCTCAAGATAGCCAGTTCCTCAGTTGTTGAGGATCCGGGAGAGGCTCGCTTCCATTTTCAGCCTTATCAATACTTAACATCAGGTAAAATGAAGGCTAAAGGTCTCCCCATCGTGAATAAAAAAAAGATCACAATGCTGAAAACATTTTTGTTAAGGTGTCAGACTTAAATAAGAAGCTAGCCGGGCGGACTTACCACAAATCCTACCACCATCCAAACCGAATACAATATGCACCCCCGCTGGGAATCAAACCCGGGACCTCTGGGTCTGGTCGGTGGATGTTACTGTTCTGTTAAAGCTGATAAGTTTCTTGCGGCCGTTCTTCTTATCAGTTAAAAGATGTCCTGAATGGCTGGTAGGGAAAAAAATTTTTGGACTATTCGAAACTTATCTATAAGTCTATTTGAATAAAAATCTTTGACTTTGACTTTGACTTTACCACTAGACTACAGAGGTGGTTAAACCGATAGCGACCGACCACTTTGGGAATCCCTGTTCTAAGGTAACCTACACACGTGAAATTCTGGGCTTATTCCTGCCTTATTTCTAGCCGACAAATAAATTGCGTGCAATTTTTTCCATGTCGTTTACAAGGTCGTTTTAATAACGTGGTTGGTTCTTTTTATGTGGATCCGGGCCTTTTAGTATTTGTGATTTTTGTACTCACGACGGCAAATCATGTTTAGCAGTTGTATTACGAAAGTCGGTCTTATAACGTTCCAGATAAGGGTTAATATGGAGAGTTTTACGAGTTGTTGATACGGCAATGGAAGGATTTGTCACATTTGTTTAACAAAGTTGACTGTATATGTTGGTTAACATAGATGTGCTGTTATTATGAAAATTTTGACATAATACTTATTTTAAACTAGCGGCTGCCCGCGGTTTTACCCGCGTGGTTCCCGTTCCCATGGGAATATCGGGATAAAAAGTAGCCTATGTGTTAATCTACTACTTGAAGTCTCTTCATACCAAATTTCATCCAAATCCGTTCAGTAAGTAGTTTTTGCGTAAAAGAGTAATAAGCAAATAAATGAAAAAAAAAATTTACACACTTTCACATTTATGATATTAGTAGAATGTATCGTTGCATTCGTCCATTGCATTGGTATTTCTTTGTAGAAATTCACAATTAATCTTTATCCGACTACCTAAAACTATTTTATTTAATTTCTACTTAACCCGGCGAGGATGTGGACGGGTCAATTTGACCCTGTTAATTTTTAATCGAGTGTCGTTTTTAATATTTTTGAATGTCTCAGTAGCTGTTACTGAGAGGTCCCAGCAGGCCGAACACCGCTAAACAGGCAGCCGCCCGCCGCCTGTGACGCGAATCACACGTGCGCGAAGTCAAAAAAAGGCCGAGAATGTGCTCCATTAAGAGACGATTAAGTTGGTTACTTATTAAAACTGATGATTAAACTGTAAATTAAATTGAATAATCTCTAAATGTATACCAAATAATCCTAATTGTAATTAAGAGTTTGATTTATTTTTTGTTTTTTCATCTTCTCTTCGAGTCTTGTTAATATTGATAATTTTTAGGCCTTTCTAAAAAAATATAATAAAAATATTTTGTACTATGAAGTCTGTTTTTTTTTACAAAATCCATAAAATATAACCAAACTAATATAATCATCTTCAATGCTTTGTTTAAAAATGTAGATTTACTCGTCTAAAATGCAATAGAAACACAGGGTCAAATATACCGTCAACAACCTCCACGTAACTATATTCACCATCGCCGGGTTAACCACTAATTTTTGCTAATTTATATAGTAAGATAGGCCCTATCGGGCACTATTGATGAACCTGTGGCTAAATAATATACCCAGACTCTTTTTGTACCAATCTTTGCAAAGCATACTAAAGTTCTAGCCTAGGAGCAAAAAATACTAACTGTTACTAACGTACCAGGAGCGTGTAAGCCGAGAAATCCGCACTAGTGATGCTCCTAATTAATGGTTATCGATTAATAACTATCGATATTGGACGGGATCTCCCGTCGTGCCAGCCAACCGAGAACGTCATTAGCTGAGGTAACAGTTAGATGTTCAGTTAATCATAGGGTTACGTGTGACGGATCAAAGTCTGAAAATGTAAGTGAGAATCAGACACCATACACACATTGGTTTTATTGAAGTAGCGAAGTTGTGTTACGGAACCATAAGAACATTAGAAGCAATGTAATCCTACTATTATTATAAATGCTATAGTACGTTAGTTTGTTTGTTCGTTACTCTGTCATGCTAAAACAACTGAACGGGTTTGGATGAAATTTAGCACAGCTGCCAGCAAAAGAGGCACTGATGGACGAACGTGTAAATGTGGGCCGAGGTGAAGCCGAGGCTTACGTAAGACCATCAGTGCCTAGATGTGGTCAAGGCTTTGTTTTTTTTTTCAATAAATAGCTTTCTATTTGCAAGTCAGTTCGAAATATAAATACCTAAAACTTATGATAAGTTACCTCCTTGGTTGCCATGTTTCGAAGTAAAAGATAGTTCTATTTTTAAATTACACGACAGATATTAGTTTACTATGTAATTTATTTGGTCGCTAAACCACGACCATTACCTCCATGACCACGACAGAATATGAATTTTCATAGAAAAAAAAATCCGGCCTCCGCTCGCATGTATTTGGCCAGTACAGCAATTTCCATTTATCTCGAAGAAGGTTGTCAAAATAATGCTCAAATTTCCAAGCGTGTTTGAGAAAAGATACTTTTCTCGGCCATGTTTCCCTCTGTTTAGGGGCCAAATAAATTACATAGTAAACTCATATCTGTCGTGTTATTTAAAAATGGAACGATCTTTCACTCCGAAATATGGATTGATTTAAATTAATTGGAACTGGCTTAAAAAAAAAACGCTGTTTTAGAAAAAAAAAAAAACAACAAATGAACACTTTAACCCGGCACAAAATATTGTTGTTCGTTGTTCGTCTGATTTCGAAAAGTAGTTTTAATTGATGGACTTACGTATGTGTGCCTCGCCTTCGCTTCGGGCCACATTTACACGTTCGTCAATCAATGCCTCTTTTGCTGGCCGCTGCAGCAATGTACTTTTATAAATAAATAAATAAAATAAATATTCGCATACAATCACACCAATTATTATCTAGTCCCACGTTAAGTTTAATGAAGAACTTGTGTTATGGATACTAGATAACGGATAAACATACTCGTACATTATATACTTTTTTTTTGTTAATACATACTTAATATACATATTAAACACCCAGACCAAGACAAATAGACATGTTCATGCACACAAATATTTGTCTTGTCCGGGGATCGAACCCGGGACCTCTGGCGCAGAAGGCGGGGTTAGTACCTCTGCGCCATACAGGTCGTCAACTTAATCCAATAATCCGTCAATTAAGTTCAATTATATCCCGATATTCCCAGAATAACGCGGGTGGAACCGCATGCGGCCGCAAGTAAGTATTTAAGACGACGAATCGGTAATATTGGCGGCAGGGATCTCGATTTTTCACAGCAATTACAAATCATATGAAAGTGATATTTGATAAACTAATTCTTCATTTTATTGACGTCATTTTGTCAGTTGCAGAAACACGATTCGTTAACTTTTATAACAGAGAAAAAAATGTCAAAGAAACCTCGTTAAAAACAGAGATTTGCATTTTGCAGGTAAACTAGACCGATTTAAGTCTCTAAAATTTCTTAGTAGATTAGTCTACACACTCACTTCAAAATGCCAGTTGGATTTTTTAAAATGGTTTGTAGTTTTTAAATGAAACGAAAAAAACCGTTTTGTCGTATACGACCTTATGGTATGAGCTAGTGCGCCCGCGTATTTGTATGCAGTCAGTCTACCCTCAGTCCGCTGCCGACCATTGTCAGCGACGGGTCTGTGCCAGTGGAGCTACCGCGCGCCATAGATCACTGCGCTAAATTTATAACAATAACGTGCGATTATTCATAATTAAAAATGGGAAAAAAATGTCAACGATTTTCTAAAAGGAAAAGGAAACTTTGTTTAATTGAGCAATGTAAGAATATGACTAAGAAAAGGTGAGTAATCGTCATATTTATACAATTCTAATAGAATAAAATTAAATGTTTTCCAGTTTTATATACTTAGGAGATACCTACTTTTTGGTAGGTATTGGTTTCTGTACCTACTGTTTGACTTTTCGGCTGCGATGATGCAGCAGTGGTTACAACGGTCCTCAGTGATTGAGAATTCTAAGTGGTACCCGGTTGTGAATATAAATAATATAAAAACTGTCGTCACTTCAAACAGTAATACCTAAATATTATCATGTACCTACTTCACAATGATTATCGCGTTTCGCCCCGTTATCACGAAAGTTCTGTAAAACTATTTACAATTATTCACTTAGCAGTATTACAAATAATAAAAATATTTCAGGAAATTAGAACAAAGTTCGGGGAGTAAAGCCATGGAGTCGTCTTTAGATTTAGGTGAAAATAAAATAATTTCAGTCGATTTCACAGAAGGGTATGTATACCTACATACTAATTTAAAGATGTATTTCCTTCAAATATCAGATCTTTATTTAAATTGTACCCAATATTATAATTTATATTTTCGTATTTTATAGAAAACAAGACAATAGTTTGCCGATGTATGCAGAGTTACAAAATGTGTTGCCTACGTAAGATTTTATTACTATTGGTATATATGTGGTATAATAATTTTAACGATTGAAATTTCACTAATAACAATATTTATTGTAGAACTGCAGGTAAGAATAATAAGGACCTTACATGTAACGTGGAAAGCATGTCAAAATGTATAGTAGGTATTTTGATTATTGTTAATTTTCACATGATTCCAACTCAGTTTATATTTAAATGTACAAAAATAAGTATGTATTCAATTTATGTTTCAGACAGAAAAACATCTAAAGAAACTAGCGCATCTCCAGACATAACATTAGATTACACTTCTAATGCACCAGTAAGCACTCTTTATTTTTAGGTTTTTTTTGAGGGCAAGGTTATTAAAAGAAACTTATCTCTTATCTAAAGGAGTAAAGAAATAATTTACTGAAAAAAAACTTTTTTTCATAAAAAAACTCATTTTTAAAACGGACTAAAAAGTATAAAATACTTTCTCAGCATAGATTAATAATACCATATTGCAGAAATTTTGAACCTAAAAACGTGTGGCGCATTTTGTAAAATTTATCATCAAGTCTTTTGCATGCGCCCCACGGTTTTACCCGACTACGGCGAAGCAAAACGGAATGTATATGATTTTGACATTGAGGTACTGTGTCAATTTTGTCATTGTGGGGGAATAACAGTTGAATGCTAGCTAGAATATAAAATTATATATGTTTTATATAAAACAAATTGTAATATGTAATAAAAAGTAAATACCTATGTTAACTTGTAAATAATATCATGTAACCTTTCAATAAGTAAAATATAAATTATGTAAATTTGTAAATAATTAAGTAAATTACGAATAAGTAAAACAAAAATACTAGGTATGTAAAAATGTAATTATAAAAAAAATCGAATGTAAATTATTACATTTATAATCTCGTTAGTGTATATAATATCCGACTTATATCCTACTTTCTACTATAATATTATAAATGTGAAAGTTCAGATGTTTGGATGTTTGTATGTTTGTTACTCAATCACGCCAAAACGGCTGAACGGTTTGTCTGAAATTTGGGACACAGCTATTTTGTAGCCTGGAGAGGGATATAGGCTACTTTTTACCCCGAAAAAATATCACATTCCCGCGGGATACGGTCGTGTAGTCCACGTTGCGAAGCCGCGGGCGGAAAGCTAGTTGCGTAACAAATTATATTTTCTTATCACAATGGCTGATGCTCAGCAGCTATTTTAATCACCTAAGTAGGATAAAAGTTATATTATGTTAATTGTTTGTAAATTATTATTATCTGTGTCAATTATTTTTTGTCTATTTTTGCCATTATTTTGAATTAATTAAACTTTTTTTATTTTCAAACACTAAGGTTTTTTATTTCTGTAACTATATGCACTTAGTTGATTTGCAATAAAAATATTAAAAAATACCTAACACAATAATCAAACAGTGGAGCCGCAAAACAAGTTCGTAATGAAAAAGGTAAAGTACTTTATGATTGATCACGTACCTGTACGATACAAGGGGTTATTCATCAACTCGACCCAAGAGACCGGACAAACGTGTGTCCAGTATCAAAATTGTTATCATTTATTATTTCGTAATCTAGACACGTCAAGATTTTGACGCGTGTCCACATTTCAAATAACAAAATGTAAAAAAATTAAAAACAAAAAGTTTTATGGGCAACTCTAAGACGCCTCTGTTCTAGCGCGCGGTCACGCGCGGTTGACTGCTCTCGCAAGCCGCGTAAAAGTGTCGAGGTGTGTGCGGGTTGCGGGCGCAAACGCTCCGTTTTAGATTTTATTGTTTAGCGATGCGTCACCTTAAATGAAATAGAAAAAATATACTAATAAAAATACTTTACTAGTATACTTTTTTAAAGAACGCCGTTTACAATACCGCCTCTGTGCTCCACGTGGAGATTCCCACCGGTATCAGATCCAGAAGTCCGAGTTCAGTTCCCAGTAGATGTACATTTTAGTATTCGGTTTGGTTGGTGGTTAGACTTTTTCTTAACACGCCTGGCTAGCTACCACCACCTTACCCAAGTCTGTCGCCATAGCAACAATGTTTTCTGCGAAATATGATATCCAGTTTCTCAGTGTTTGGGGATTCCTGGAAAAGAGTTATTCAAACTTCAGCCAATTAAATTGAAAATTCAAAATAGATTTTTTAAAACAGAAATGTTTTTCTTTATTGCGCTAATTTGAGATATTCCCTTGCTGTTTTAGATCAACAATCTTATAAAATGCATTAAAAATTCTCTTTATATGAAATACCAGCGATGAAATTTTTTTGAAAAAAATATTTCATTGCGATGCAGTTTTCAAACACATATTTTATTTTTAAACAGTTACTTAAAACTGTGGATAGTTGAATTGTAAGAAAAAAAACAATGTTTATGTGTTTTAATGTATGTTTCAGTATTTCAGTATATATATATTATATCATCACATATATCACATCATCAGCCTGTGGACGTCCACTGCTGGACATAAGCCTCTCCTAGCTCACGCCTATTGTGGTGTTCATAGGAGGCTATTAGCCTACTGCTACCAAGCTGGCCAGACGGGTTGGTAGAGGGTTTGTTCCAAGTTGTCCTTCTCTCGCACAGGTGTTCAACGCGTCGAGCCTCTTAGTCGACTCTTACGACATCCCAGGCATGTAAGAGAGTTGTGACACGTGTATTCTTAAGCCGTCACCACACGGCAAGAATATGAGTATAGACAACATTTAATAATTCTGAGGCGGTACGAAGTTCGCCGGGCTCGCTAGTAATGTTATATAATCTGCGATAATTATTGCGCAGAATTGCTACTAGGTCGAATTATGATTGTAAAAAAAAAAATACTATGAAGAATAGCGAATGTGATCAAATGCAGATGTGTAGAGATGTGTAGAGAAGATACATAAACATCGAATAATCCAACTCATTCTGTAGCTCTATTACGAGTTTTGTCAACGATCCTCGCTAACGTCTAACGTAAAGACATTTGTATGAAAAACTGTTCAGAGCCCCAAGCGGTGAATAGCTGAACTAAAAATGGTATTGATTGTCAATTGATTTGTCATTGATTTGACAAACATTGATTTGTGCCTCCAAAAGCGCATTTAGCTAAATTGTGCCTGCTATTACAATACACAACTTTAAAATCGACGTAGGAGTTTCACCCGAGTTCTTTTCGTAATAACACGTGTTGTGAGGCTCCATTTTTAACTCAATCAACCGTACAATTCTTAAATATTACAAAATATATTTACTTGACATTGGCAAAATTCGCGTATTTAACGCGAGCACGCCATTAATTAAGAAAGAAGAAGAAGAAAATCGACGTAAAAAATTTAAAAAAAGTCTAAGTAATATATCTCTATTTATTTTGCAATGATTCCACATAATCAATAATATGGAACCTTATTAGTAAACGGCGCCTATGGGCTCATTAATTGAACTGTGGACAACCAAGGCCCTTGTCGGGTCTTGGGATGTCGCTTGTCTTTAAAAAAGTTTCCTATTTTAGCCATGAAAATATTTTTACACTATTTTAGATTGTGCAGAATTTCTTGGATTATTTTTTGGTAAGCGGTCTATTGTTTTAATGCAAAAGATATCAATGTATCGTCGGCGAAGTAATTTCATATTCTCTGCCGACAATGAGCAACTAATAAAGATCGACTGTTTATTTATCAACAATGAATATTTTATACTCTGTGTCCTCTATAATTTCATTCTGTATCTTTGAAGACATTTGACACTTGAACTATAATTAAATTCAAAACGTCATAACTTGTTGGATGTGGACCTTTACTTCACATTTCTTAATTTAGTAGCGCTATAGATGTCATAAAATAAATACTTTTTTAATTTCTCTATTTTTAGGTCGATGGTTATGTTGTCTTTCTGTCCTTATCCTCATATTAAAGACAGAAAGAGATATTGTCAATTTTACGTTACGTATTCAAATTCATACCTCGACGCTGCCTTCTCACGTATTTACGTGTACTCATAATACCGATACGGTTGTCGGCGATTCGAGCAACGTATTTACGTTAACAGCTGCTGTCACGTCACAATACGTGTACAGGAACTACTCATAAGGCTCAATTTACACCGCCGCGGAATGAAATGGGAGCGACTTTTTGCAACGAAACTGCACATAGCACAGAATTCTCGAGAATGCGCGAGGATTCCGCGGAAGATGCGCGTCCAATTTTTAGGCTCGTATTTATTTTGTGCGTTATACAGTTGATATAAAATTCATTATGCTATGTGCAGTTTCGTTGCAAAAATTCGCTTCCATTCCATTCCGCGGCGGTGTAAATTGAGCCTAATAGAGCTACTGATATAAGTGTTCGCTAATTATCGCTAAATAATAAAAATGTTTAACCGCCTCTGTGGTCTAGTGGTACAACCACCGGTATCAGACCCAGGGTCCCGGGTTCGATTCCCAGCGGGGGTACATATATTGTATAGTACCCGGCGAGAAATATTGCACATCGACCTTTGGAAAGAGACAATCGGCTAATTCGGCTTCGTAGAGCGTTATCTCTGTCGCACGAAATACAAACAGTCCGGTATCTATTAGGAACTGTTAAAACACTTATGATTTGCTTCTTTTGATAATTCTTTTTATTCTTTGAATGAAATACAAAATCCAAAGGTCGATGTGCAATATTTATCGCTGGGTACTGTATTCGTTTGGTTGGTGGTAGGACTTGTTGTAAGTCCGCCTGGCTAGCTACCACCATCTTATCTAAGACTGACGCCATAACAACAATGTTTTCAGCATTGTTGTGTTCCGGCAGTGTGAGATAAGATAGCCAGTTCCTCAGCTGAAGATTCCCGGAGAGGCTTGCTTCCATCTTCAGCCTTATCAATACTTAACATCAGGTATGACGAAGGTAAGAGTATTAACGTCGTTAAAAAAAATTAGACAAGTTTTATTCTTGAAAAAAAAAAAACAAATAGTCTCTAGTTTTTTCCTTGTCAGTTAAAACAGTCTGAGACGGGTAGTGGGGCAAAACTGATGATTCGAAATTGCATGTAATATGCTCATTTAAATAAGAGACCTTTCATTTTTCGAATTAGTCAGGAAATTCGAAATCGCAATCCTTGGTAATCTTGATATTTTCCTCATAAGTCTGTAGCTTCTATACCGTTTATAACTACACTATGCGGGATTCCAGAAAGTTTAGGTTTTAACAAGAATTTATTAGATGTCGAGAAGCATTCGCTATTTAGTACCCGGCCAAGAATGCAGCATTGTTCCCCGAAGTTGTCAAGTTGCTACCAGTTGTTAAGAGGTCAGTACAACCCAATTCAGTACAATTATCTTCCTAGTTTGTTTTCTACAGTATAGAATAGCAACCGTCAGATGTCATCGTAAAATACAGGGCGGAAAAAATCTATGGAGGGGAACTACCAGGCAACAATCCTTTATTTTTTAAAAGAAACACAACTGTATTAAAACATTTTTTAAAATATGCTTCCCACACCCAGGAATCGAACCAGCTAAAATCTGTAAAAAAAAAACAACGGGTTGCACTCCGGAAGTGCCGGCAGAAGTGAAAACCGCCTAAGAGCAGCGCAGACGACGGATAACGGAGGACTTTTTGTCCGCGACACGTCTTTATTGTTAACCAAATAAGATTGAACTTAGATCGCGTATATCCATGAAAAGTACGCGATAGTTTTCGTAATATATTCAACTTTATGTTCTTAGTAATAAGGTCGTGTCGCGGACAAAAAGTCCTCCCTTATCCGTCGTCTGTGCGAGCCCTAAACGAAAGAGCAGGAGCAGGCATACATTTTCGCCGCGCGATAGAAAGAGAGGGGGATATAACTTCCTCTACTACGCCGCGCCTGCCGGCCGACGGCGCTCTACTCTCCCTCCGTCATACGAATTTTCGATCAGGTCACGTGTCCTGACGCGACTTTAACATCTTTTACCCATCCCAAAAATTTTAAACTCTGATGTGCACAACGCCGCTAAAGAAGTTTTCACTTCAATAACATTCTGTATTTTAATACCATCAATCGATAGGGTCAATCGAAACGATAAACTCTTTCTAACAAACATAGGAAACACATGAAAACTCAATTATAAACAATGGAACGGATAAAGCACTTTTATTCAAGGCTCTTTTGAAAATTTCAAAAAATCTTTGAATGCAGTTTTGATTCTTTTAAAAAATATAGGAATGTTTCCTTTCAGTATAATAGAGGTAACTAAAGGATGTCAAAGTCAAAGTCAAGTCAAAGATTTTTATTTAAATAGACTTATAGATAATGTTCACCCAAGCGCTGCGCCCGGTTGGCAGGCACGGCCGTCGTCAGAGCCGCCCCTCAACAGCCGTAAAGACAACGCCGTGTACCGTGTGAACCTTGTGGGAGGTGGTTCGGTGCGAGGAGTCTCGGCGCGTCACTGGTGCCCTCGTCACGTTTCCTGGCCTTCCACGTACAGCTGGTAGATCGCGGGTTCGGTTGAAGGGGGGAAGGTTACCACTGGTAAATGATACGGCACTTATGGTTTCACTGTTTATTGCGGCGTCTACGCCGACGCCGTATCACTATATGTACAAACTCAATATTTACTTATATAACAATGGGTGCTACACCGAAATTACACTGCCACAGTGATTGTGGTACGGATCGCGACGATTCTACGTACTAAACACAATTAAGCTATAAAAAGGACTTTCCTTTACAAATGGCGGCTTCGCCCGATACAAATTAATTACGCGTGTGCTTCACACCGCGGTTCAAAGACAACAGGAGGAGGCGCGTGCGTCCCGGCACGCGCTACGTCAGTGTTGGGATGCACCAACACAAATTGCATCGACAAAGTGATGTCCATAAATATCGCATTATTGCGTGAACAGATAAGCTTCCGAATCGTCCAATATTTTTACCTACCATCCATTCAGGACAACTTTTAACTGATAAGAAGAACGGCCGCAAGAAACTTAAGGTAAGTTTTATGTAAATTAGTTCCCCTCTAGCGCCCATAGTTATTTTACACCCTGTGATCAAAGGACGGAGTTATGTAAACACTGCGTTTAACCAGTTTAACGCCATCTCGCATATAATATTAAGTACTTAATTATTGCTCAATATCTTGATGCCCATAGTATTTATTTATTTCATCGTCGACGTCGTCTCAGCCACATTACACCCACTGCTGGGTATAGGCCTCCCCAAGGATCTCCACAACGATCGGGCCTGCGCAGTCCGCATCCAGCGGATTATTTATTACCTAAAAATTAGCAATTATCGCGCAGATATCGCACCGTATCGCAGCGTTCCGCGACGCTAAAATAAAAATGGTATTAACGTACTATGTGATTGCTGGCTAATCACTCGCTGATGGTTCGTATAGCGGCGTCTCACTCTCGCTCTCCTACCTTGGTGCGAGAGTGAGACGCCGCGTGTTGCTGTGACGCTAGCGCCAAAAACAATTTGGTAGCAATAACAGGAACTAAATGATGCACATTGTAGTTCATCGTTTGTTCGGTAGAGGCCGCAATGTTGATACGTGACATAAAGCAATTATCGCGCAATTTCTGCTGTCGCGTTGCTGTTGTAAAGATAGGTTATTTGTATCATGAGAATTATGTTCTCATTATTTACCATGAGAATACCCGGCATTATGTACCATGAGAATTTAGTGCTCAGAGATCGCGGGTTTACAAAGGTAGGTATGAAGGTAATAAATTTACAACATAATTAATAAACACAGCCACATTTATTGGTAAATTACAAGGGAATGATAAAACTTGTGTAAAGTCACATCATTCCCACGAATCACGGTCTTTCAAATAATTGTCTTCTTTTTAATACCGTTTACCCATGATAAAAACGACTTATTAACATTATTACTTGATAATAATATAATTGTTTACGGTTACAATAACCATAAAATGTAATATTTATTTAGTTTTTTTATTTATTTAGTTTATTAAGAAAACAAACAGCAATTTTACAGCACATGTAGGTTTCACAAATAAATAACACATTTTGCCAATTTGCCAATACAGTTTCCACAAATAGATTTTAAACATTGGTGTCTAAAGTTGAATAAAGTTGAATCTAGTAAAAAAAACAGGTAGTTATGAAAACATTCAAACAATCCAGTGATACATGATTACAAAGGAAATAACAATTTACAGACTACTGAGTAAGTATCAACATTTTGTATTTTTTAGGTATGACAATACTTCAAATTGTATAATTTCATGGATCTTAGTATGAAACGATTTCTCGTATAGTTTGTACGAGAATTAGATATAAAAAATGTACCGCATGACCTTGTGTTGAACCTCGGACATCTTAGCAAAATTTTACTTAGCTGTTAGGGCGAGTCGACATAGTTATTATCCTATGCAATAAAATTTTATCGCGTTGCTGTCTTCGCAAAGTAAGGGAAACAATATCGTCATCGACAAAATTTCGTAATTTATATTTAATTCTCTTAATGAATTTATCCTGTATTCTCTCAATACAATTTATATATACCGAATACTGTGGATTCCAGACACACGATGCGTATTCTAACTGGGATCTAACGAGGGCATTATATAAGAGCATTATCGTTTTTAAGTTAGTAAACTCAACACTCTGCCTTAATACGAAACCTAACATCCTATATGCCTTAGCAGTTATTATATTTATATGAGACGAAAAAGATAATTCACTGTCTAGATTGACACCTAGGTCTCTCACCTCGGTCGAACGTTTAAGATTATGACCAAAAATTTTATATTTTGACAGTAAAGGATGCTTTTTCCTACTATAAGTAATAACGCAGCATTTATCAATATTAAGTAATTACTTGTTATCAGTACAAATCTGCTTAACCGATTTAAATCTTACTTTAAGCCAGTACAATCCTCGGGTGACTTTACCATATTATAATTAGTATTTTCTTTTTGTGATGGAAATAGACCTTACTGATATGTTAAGGTCACTTTTCAATTTGACGACTCTGTATGATATAAAACAGGGGGAAAAAAACAGCCCTTGACGAGTTTCTTGCCGGTTCTTCTCGTTATAAGGTCTCCCGTCGTAGGGTTTGTGAACCGATGGAGTAGCTTCTTTGACGTTCATAAGCTTGTAACAGCCTAGACTGAATAAATGATATTAAATTTGAATTTAATGCAAAGGTAGATTGACTAAAGTTCTAAAACTTTATTAAATAAAGCTACGTTTTACATTAAAATGGCTTCAGATCCATAATAGATACCTATGATTTCGACACATATCTACCCAAAACTAAGGTTACATTAAAGACATGAATATTCGCGTGCGGAGTACCGTAGCAATAAATAAGGAATCCCGAATTAGGTCGCATAATCCTGGCATAATTGCGGCTGCACTAACAGAATTTATTATGCGGAACCTTTGTGTATTAGACAGGACGGTTCCTAGCCTTACCATGGGTTCTTAGAATAATACTAATCTAACTAGCGAGTGCCTGCAGTTTTGTAAGTGTGAAATACGTTTTTTTTGGGTTTCCAGGCAGGATTCTCTGCATTTTTGAATATTGACTCGTTTAAATAACTTTTTTTATAATTATAGCTCAAGAAAACTATAAAGTGAAACTGCGGGATCACGGTTTCACATAATTTATTAAATGTTTTATTTTATTTATTATATATTTGGTTTAAATAAGTATTAAATTAAATAAATTAAATAAACCACACCAATTATCTAGCCCAAGCTAAGTTTCATAAAAAACTTGTGTTATGGATACTAGATAACGGATAAATTTACTTATATACTATTTTTTAAATATATAACTACATAATATACATATTAAACAACCAAACCAAGTCAAATTTGGGTCTATTTATAGATATTCATGCACCAAAATATTTGTCGTGTCCGGGGATCGAACCCGGGACCCGCTGCGTAGAAGGCAAGCCACGTTCCCCTACACCAGACAGGTCGTCGAAATGTTTGGATGTATTAGATTTATTAGAATTATCTTCTTTTTTCAAAGTCGGCTAAAAAGAAGCGTTTAAAAGCTATCGAGGGTAATATAGTAAGGGTGGTCCAGAAACTCAAACTTTTAAATGTGAATAACTTTCCAGTCATATTTCAGAGGATCCCAAACACCCACACGACCGAATAGTTTTGTAGGTGTGTGTTTTTTTTATTTGTACGAAGTTTTGTTATTTCTACCGGTAGATGAGAATATATGTATATGTAGTAGATGAGTGGTTAGTGAGTTAATCTTTTGATTTTTTGAATTCCAGAACTCAGACCGTTGATATTAATGGAGTGAAATCTGGAGGCTCAAATATAAATCTAGGCGTGCCCCAAGGCTCTATTTTGGGCCCTTTCCTGTTTCTAGTATATATTAATGACTTGCCTTTCTTCGCGAAAAGCTTATTTGAGATTGTAAGAAGTATCATCCGCAAACAAGTTGCGGATGATACTTCTTTAATATTTAACATTGATAGGAACAGAACTGATTTTGACGATGTAAACAAAACCCTCTCGCAAGTACTGGCTTGGTTTAATTATAATAATCTACAGCTAATGCAAGGAAAACTAAATGCGTTCTTTTTTCTTTACCGAATGTTCAGAAAGTACCTATGGAAATTGTTATGAACAATGAAAAATTAGATTTAGTAGAATCAACAGTCTTTCTGGGTGTAACTATGGACTGTAAACTTTAATGGAGTCCGCATATTGCAATACTAGCTGGCAAGCTTAGTTCTGCTGCCTACGCTGTTAGAAAAGTCAGACAACTGACTGATATAGAAACTGCTAGGACTGTGTACTTGAGTTATTTTCACAGCATCATGTCGTATGGTATTCTTTTGTGGGGAGTAGCAGCTGCCATTAACACAATATTTATACTACAAAAACGTACTATAAGGGCCATTTATCAACTGGGTTCCAGAACATCTCTTTGGGAAAAATTTAAAGAAATCGGTGTACTGAGAGCTGCTTCTCAATTTATTTTGAATTGTGTTCTTTTTGTACGGCGTTAATATCAACCTGTATACCAAACATGGTGACTTGCACGATCGTAATACTAGAAATAGAAATAAACTTATTTATTGGTATTGGTATTGGTGATGGGCTCTTTCTCCGCATTTAGACTCGCATTTGGTCCTTTATGCGTGAACATAGCATCGGTATGGCTAGTCAAGCCATCCCAGCTCCTTCCAGAAGCGCAGAAGCCTCCTGGGGCGTTCACAGGCTTCTAGGAGCGACCTCACGTCTTTGAGGATTTCTGCCCGTTGTGCGGCCAAACCCACGCACTCCAGGATCACGTGGGTGGCTGTTTCCTCTGCGTCCAGGCATCCCCTACATAGGGGGCTGTCTGTCGCATTCATGATGAATAGTTGCCGGTTTAAAGTGAGGTGACCTGTAAGTGTGCCTACAACTATTCGGAGGTCTGGACGATTAAGGCTGAGCAGTCTACAGGTCAACCGCGGCGAGACTGCAGTCATCGCCAACTTGGACTGTCTACAGCTTGTTTGATCTACCCAACGCTTATTATGTGCAGCACGAGTACGCTGTCTTACCCATGAGCGCAGTTGGCTGAACGGGAGTGGCAGAATGGGTATGGGTCCAGCCACTGTTGTGGAGGATCCCCTTCTTGCCAGCTCATCGGCGGCATCGTTCCCGTGTGATCCACTATGCCCTTTAATCCATTGTAGGATTACTCTGTTGTTGGATGCTAAACGATCCAATACTCGGTGGCATTCGTAGACAATACTGGAGTTGATCGTGTTGGCCTCCAGTGCTGTTAGGACGGCCATACTGTCGGTCAGTATGCGGATGTTCAGTTCCTTCATACCTCTAGACAGGGCCGTGGTAGCTGCGTTTACTATTGCAACACATTCGCATTGAAATATCGAACTGTGTTGGCCTAGTGCTAGTGATGTTTTGATATTTAGGTCTTGTGAGAATACTCCGGCTCCAGTACCAATATCCATCTTGGAACCGTCCGTATAGATTCGGACTTCATGTATGCCAGAGTAGTCTTGGTCACTTTCAAATAACTGTATTTGGTAATTCTTTTCGAAAATGTATTGTTTAGGGATCCTGTCGCATGGGGCAGCGATTAGTGACTCATGTTTCACTAGATTATTCCACAATGTGGAGTGAGGACCCTCTTGGTTGTACCATAGACCCATGTGTTTAAGCCTTATAGCAGCCATGGAGGCTTCCTGTTGTATAAACAGGTCCAGGGGTGTTAGATCCAGGGCTACTTCAAGGGCGGCTGTGGGGGTAGTTCGCATGCAGCCGGTTATCGCAGAGCATGCCAATCTTTGGAATTTCTGCAGCTTGTTGATTACGGTGCGTTGCTCTGTTTTAGACCACCAGGCAACGGCTCCGTATGTGATTATGGGACGTATAACGGTTTTATACAGCCACATCGTTATTTTCGGTGATAGCCCCCAGCTTTTGCCAAGCAGTCTTTTACATTGGCAAAAGATGATGGTGGCTTTGTTTAGTTTTCCTTCGAGATGTCTATTCCAGAGGAGTTTGTTGTCTAGTATCACCCCTAGATACTTGACTTCCTTGCTAAGGGACAGACTGGTATTGAAAAGTTTAGGAAGTTTAAGGTTGCCTAGACTCCGTTTGTTTGTGAACAGGATTAGTTCCGTCTTTGTTGGGTTCACTGTTAGATTGTGTTTGATGCACCACTGTTCGACGACCTTCATTGCGGACCTCATTCGGTCACATATCACACTCTCAACTCGTCCGCTGATGAGTATGGTCAGGTCGTCTGCATAGCCTACTGTGAGGAAGTTGCGGTCGTTGAGCCAGCTAATCAGCTCATTGACCACAATATTCCATAAAAGAGGTGAGAGGACACCCCCTTGGGGACATCCTTTTGCTACTACCCCTCTAGTGGTACCATTCACAGTGATTTGTATAGCTCTGTCTCTTAACATGCTGTCAATCCACCCGGCAATAGTTGGATCGACACCATGTTTGGAGAGGGCCTGGCTTATGCTGGTAAAATTGGTTTTGTCAAAGGCTCCTTCGATGTCGATGAAGGTGCCTAGTGTTGATATTTTGTGTTTGAGATTGCTTTCTATATAAGAAACCACCTTATGTAGGGCAGACTCTGTTGATTTGCCTGCAGAATAGGCATGTTGGTTTGGATTTAAGGGGTTCCTGACTAATGCAGTTGTCCTTATTTCCCTGTCTATTAGTCTCTCCAGCGCCTTTAAAAGGAATGATGTGAGGCTAATTGGTCTGAATGATTTAGGTTGAGTGTAGTCTCCTTTGCCGGGTTTAGGGATAAAGACTACTTTGACTTCCCTCCATTTCATAGGAATGTAGCGGTGTGCTAGGCAGCTTCTGTAAATGGCCACGAGGTGGTCAATAAGACCTCCGTCGCTCCACCTCATCAGCCCTGGAAAAATTCCATCTAGGCCCGCTGATTTGAATGGGAGGAAGCTGTTGATTGCCCATCTTACTTTTTCAGGGTTGACAACCTTGTGGGCGGTGGTCCAATCGGTTTCAGCAGGTAGATTCTCATCTTTTTCTTCCCATGTGTTACTTTCCGTTATGCGGCATCCTGGGAAGTGAGTGGTCATTAACAGTTCTGAAGTGTCTTGATCTGTTTTGGTGTAAGTTCCGTCTGGCTTTTTCAGGAAACCAAGGTTGTGTGTTGGTTCGCTGCACAGGATGTTTTTCACTCTGTTAGCGTCGCTGTTGGTTTCAATATTGGTGCAGTAGCGTCTCCAGCATTCTCTTTTCCTGAGGCGGATACGCTTCCTGTAGTTGTATTGGGTTTGTTTGTAGGCGTCCCAATCGTGCGCTTCTCGTGAGTTCTTTGCTTTGTTGAACAACTTTCTTACCTTGCGGCGTAGTTTCTCCAGATCAGGTCCCCACCAATGATACTTGTTGTTTGGCTGGGAGCTGGGAGTGGAAAGTGGGCATGTTTCTTCAAAGCTGGTGATTAAAGTTGTTGTTATGCGATCAACGTGGTTATCAATATCCGCTTTTACCGCGTGAGTTGTAGGTGTGTCTAGACACCTTAGCTTCTCTGCGGTCAGAAGCTCATACTTACGTCGGTCCATCTTACGTGGATTACGTCGGGGCTTGGGCGGTGTGAGGGTCATATTTAGGTTGTACTTGACCCATCGATGGTCGGAACACGACGCCTCATCAGATACATGCCAATCGGAGATGTGATGAGTCGCGTGTTCGCTCGCTAAAGTAAGGTCAATGATTGTCTGGGCTCGTGATGTCACGAAAGTCGGTTCTGAGCCCCTGTTGATTATGTTCATATTAGTCGCGAGTAAAAAAGAAACGAATTCCTCACCTCGCGTGTTGTTCTCCTTGCTGCCCCATAGCACATGGTGTGCGTTGGAGTCAACTGATATGATCAGCTCCAGTCCCTCGCGCTCGCAGTGTTGAACCAGCTCGGCCAATTCGGGCGTGGGGATATCCGCGTCGCTCGGCAGGTAGGCGGACGCCATCACCACGTCAGGCAGGCCTGCGGAGGGGTCATTGCGGAGCCTGATAGTGGTCAGGTCGCTGGAACAGAACTCGGTCATTAGGGTTGTGTTTGCGTGTTTGGGTGCGAAGATGCATGTACGCGGGTTGTCAGCTGTGGTGTCTAGGAGTAGCTTACCTCCGATGTTGCTTAGACCGCATATTCTGCCCTTCCTAATCCACGGCTCCTGGATTAGGGCTACGGTCTTGGGATTGACCTCCAGCCTTCTGCGTAGGTTAGCCGTTGCAGTCTGGCTGTGCTGGAGGTTGGTTTGGAGGACGGGGAGGTTATTTTTGAGGGGTGCTGGCAGCGCCATCGTCGCTGTTTAGCATGGCCTCCTCGTCCACGTCGCTATCTCCGCTCTTAGCGTCCATAGGGGCATCCCTCAACCCCTCCTCCTGGGGGACTACCCCAGGGTCCTCTTTGGGCGGATTAGCGTCGTCGGTGGTTTGTGGTGGTAGTGTGGCGTTTTGTTGTGCGGTGTGGTGTACTGTGCCGCTGCCTAGGTCACTAGTGACCTCCCCAGGTGCGTTGGGGTTCGGCGGGGGCGTACTGGTATTTTCCAGGAAGCGGGCGTAGATATTACCCAGCTTGTAATAAATTCTACGCTCGCTTGCCCTGAGTTTCTCGGCGTCTTCCTCTGGGACTCCAAGCACGAGGAACAGGCATTTTTTGTCTTCCTGCTCCTCGGCGTGGTAGACAGCCCAGTTGGACACGCCGAGATGAGTGTTTTGACACGTTAGACGTTGGCGTACCCTGTCTAACGTGTCGTCCGGTCCGTACTGTGGCACCAGGATCCCCGTTTTAATGCGCTTGGGGATCTCCCGTTGTCGCTTGACAACGAGCTTGGTGCCTGGTCGTGGCGAACCTATTCTCGCAGTGGTGCGATGGAGCCACTGGAGCGAGAAGTCATCTTTGCACCAGAATTTAAGGACGCCCTCACCATAGAAGGCGTTCGCCTTAAATGCTGGCGCGACATATGGATGGCTTGACGGTCTCGGAGCAAAGATCTCGTCGTCCAACAAGCCATCCACCTGCCCTTTGATGACCTCAGCCTGCTCTTTGGTAAGGTCGTGGTAGGGCTCCACCATAATCGCGACGCTAAGGTCCGATTTCAGAGCGTCGGCGTATGCGATGGAGCTGGTGGTGGTGGAATGGGGTTTACTGCGCTTGCCCCCGCCTTGCGGAGTAAAGGAATCGTCAGGGCGATTCCTTTTTACGGGCTTGGTGGGCGTGGCATTTTTCCCCTTCCCACGGTATCCCCGCCTGGCCGGTTTGCGCTGCTCCGATGCGTTAGCGGCAGCTGGCTTCGAGGCGACAGATGGTGCCCCTTGAGGAGCAGCTTTCACCTCAGCAGGACTATTGTCCACTTGAGGGGTCAGCGCATCACTGTGGGGGGCATCGCGGGGCTTTGCAGTCCCTTCGGCAGCTTCACGCGGCCTGCTACCATCTGCAGCCTGTCGCCGCGCCTTCCTCGCTTCCTTTCGGGCTTCCGCCCGTTTGGCTTTGCGTGATTGGCCAGGTGGGTTGGGTGGTTGTTGGGGCTTCCTCTTCTTTACGACTACCTCGTTCCAACCGGATTCCTCCTGTTGAGGTTCGGAAGTAGTCGGCATTGCTGCCTTAAGAGAGGAGAGGTCCAACCTGTGTGCTGGCGCTTCACTTAGGTTATGCACCTGAGGAGCTGCCGGTGTACTTTGTGGCGCTGCACTTGGGTTGTGCACCTGAGGAGCTGCCGGTGTATTGTGTGGCGCGACACTCTGGTTATTCACCTGAGGTGCAGCCTGGTGGTTTGACGCGCCGCCTGGGTTTACACCCTGGGGTGCAGTCTTAGTGCGTGTAGTTTTATGTGGGTTTTTCGATGCCATGTATGTTGGTGTTTAGATTCGTCTTTGCTGTTTTCCACCCTCCATGGAGCCCTCAAGTGGGGACGTTGCGGCAGAAGGCACGCAAACGCCAGAAATACAGTAAGGATATAGAGCCCCAGTACAGCAGGAAGCAGGCCGAACAGAGCAGGAAGACCAGGTCGTCTCGCCCATCGTCTACACCTACCATACCAGGACTCTCGCCTGACGGCCCTCTTACGGGATGTCCCAGCCGATTGACCAAGGTTGGCTAGTCCTGGGCCTCCCGTGTGAGAGGAAATCCGGGCCAAAGTGATGTGTTGTCTCAGGAGTGTTTATACAGCCTACACTCCATCGACTCAATCACCAGGACTCCTTCATCCCCCCGTACGGGTCCCCGCGCACGGCACAAACACGCGGGTGGTTGTTCCCCCCTCCCCCTCACCGTCAGTCTTGTTTGATGATGAGGCCGCAAGTACCAACCACATATTACCCGCAGTAAAGGTGTTAGGATAGGATAGAAGGATGGGAAAGGTCGGGAAGAGAAATGCGTCTAGCCGTTTCAGTTACGTCTGTTTCAGAGGGAATCAGACCAATAACAGGCAGCAACCACGAGAAGGATAATCAGCTAGACTTGCCACGGGGATCAGCGACTGTTGCGCTCCTCCCATGACCATTCGCCATGCCTGCTCACCGGACAGGTAGGCAGACTGGGGTTGGATCTGCTCTCGGCGATCGAGGCCATGGGAACAACCCATGAGACCAAAACCAACTCCGCCTAGAAATAAACTTATTATGCCTCGGTACCGATTAAAGAAGGTCTGTGGATCTTTTATGGGTCTAGGTGTACGTGTCTATAATAAAATTCCAGATAATATTTTAGACTTGCCTTTCGAAAAGTTTAAGATGAATCTAAAAGATTGTCTTCTCAAGAAAGGATATTATAGTATAAAAGATTACTTGAATGACAAAATAGCTTGGTCATAAATATTTCGTTTTATTTTTTCGAGATTGTAGCCGTGTTAGTGTTTAGTAAAGTGTTAGACTTAACTTTTAACGCAGGTAGCTTGAGTATATCAGGCTCTCTTTAAACATTTCTGCGGTGGTGTCATGTGAGGCGGGTCGCTACGTTCCCTAAAATATGGTTGAGCGAAGCGATGGCTGATTCATGCGTCATGCTCGTGAACGGGTGCTGCCAGCGGGATGGGTCTGCTCATGTCTGCTTGTGTTAAAATGTCTTGAAATATATTTTTTTGTTTCGATTTTATGTTATTTATGTTGTTTTAAGTTAGGACGAGTGGCACTGCTTGATCAGAATTAATAAAAATAAATAATGTTTTATAATTATTCCAATTATGTAGAAGTATTCTTTTTTGTTAACTTACTTCAAATATGCTTTGTGATTATGACCCAGCTGATGTGTCTTCTAGTAACATTGTAAGTTGTGTCATAAGTTAATGCACTTTTATCTTTCTTTTTTTTTTGCTGTTGTTATTGTATTTTTTCATATTTATACAGCTCAACATAAATACCTGAAGTACGTCATGCTCACTAAAACGTTTCTTCGGCGGTGACGTGTGAGGCGGGTCGTTACGTTTCCTAAAATATGGTTTAGCGAAGCGATGGCTGGTTCATGCGTCATGCTCTTGAACGGGTGCCGCCAGCGAAAATGGGTTTACTTCAGTCTGCTTATCTTAATGTTGTGCTTAAAGCTTAAATATTTATTTCTACAATAAATTGATACTGACCTGTATGTTCTTCACAACTTGCAGTACAGTAATCTTGTAATGCGAGAAATGTTGTAATGTATGATAGTTAAGTCTTTCTTTGCCAGTTGAAAAATGTTTACGGTTACAATAACCATAAAAATGTAATGTTATAATTAGTATTTCCTTTTTGTGATGGAAATTGACCTTACTGATATTTATTTATTTATTTATTATTATTATTAGTTACACGGGCGGCGCCCAATTACATAACTAACTTAGTTAATTTACATTTAGAAAAACAAATATCAACAACACGATGAGATATGTATGACACAACACAGTAATAAACATAAAAATTGCGTTTACACTGAACAATTAAAAAGGACATCCACTTTCACAGAATGACAAACATTTAGTCGTAATAGCTCCCCAGCTATCTGCGAATACGTCGCAGTCAGGGTGCTGACACAGGAGTGCATTGAGCCCTGCGTGCATCTGACAGACAGGCGAGTGGTCATACGCGACAGTACGGCCCAAAGGGGGGCGCGAACAGGCAGCGTTGCCGACAGGTGCGGCGCCGAACATAGTGGTCTGGTACATACAGGCGCAGAAGTTGCTCCTGCAGCTCAGGGCATTGGACTCTGCCACGCAAGATCCTCACCGCTGCCAGGATTAGGTCCTTGTGACGCCTCACCTCCAACGAACACATACCGAGCATACCCAATAGAAATTTTGTGGGATACAGGAATGGGTAATAGCCGAATATCCTCTTGTATAGGTACCTCAAGAAGACCTTTTGTACTTTTTCGACCAATAACTTATATTTCGCTTCGTGTGGATTCCACACACATGAACTTGTTTCAAGTTTGCTTCTTATCAATGTCACGTAAAGAAGCTTCATGACATGAGGATTTTTGAAGTCATGCATATTACGAAGTGCGAAACCCAAACGACGGAAACAATCTTTTGTGATCTCGATGATGTGTTGGTTGAAGGTTAAGCCAGGGTCAAATGTGTTATATATATATATAATATGTTAAGGTCACTTTTCAATTTGACAACTCTTTATCAAATAAAACCGGGAGAAAAAACAGCCCTTGACGAGTTTCTTGCCGGTTCTTCTCGTTACGCGGTCTCCCGCCGTAGGGTTTGTGAACCGATGGCGTAGCTTCTTTGACGTTCATAAGTGCTTGTAACAGCCTAGACTGAATAAATGATATTGATTTTGACTTTGACTTTGAATCAAATTTGCGATAACGGGTTAAAAATAAGTATATTTAATAGAGACCAATAATAGAATTACTATTACTAGTATATTTTTATTATTGAAGTTAGTAAAGTTATTATTACTAAAGTAAATTTTAACCATCACCTAAAATAACTTTAGCCTTTAAAGAAACTAGAACAAATTTAGTAAGTTACGAAGTAGTTTCGAACGATAGCTGTAGTTGTATAACTAAACTCATTAGTGGACTTGGATGTAAAGTTTTGTGTTAAAACGGTGTTAAAATGACGAAAATAGGAAACTGAAAACGTGTAAATTCAGCAAAACATTAGACTTTTCGACCGTCTATCGTCTAAGGAATAAATGATTCTGATTCTGAAATCAGAATCATTTATTCCTTAGAAAATGGTGTTAATATAAGAGGTACTATTAATAAAGTGCAAACATTTTCTGCCATTAAAGAAGCGTAGGTTGACTATCGTTAAGGAAATTACAAAAAAAAATTAAATTTATGATTTTGTAATTTTTGCATTTTTCAATGCTATTTTTATACTTATGGTAAATTTTAAATAGAAAAATATTGGAAAAAATGAACTCGGCCACAAGTGAATTCTCAGACGGGAATCGAACCCGCGACCTTTGGAAATCCGGTCCAATGCTCTAACCGCTGAGCTACCGAGATTTCACTTGTGCCGAGTTCATTTTTTCCAATATTTTTCTATTTAAAATTAACTATAAATATTTAAATGTCATCTTCATGTAGGTGAGAAGGTAGCCGGCGATTCCTCCTGGGTCTTCCGAGGACAGATGTTTCTTTTCTTATTCCATGTGTGTCGGTCGGAAGGGTTATGTGTTGAGGGCGATCCAGATTCACCAATGAGTCTGAAACATCTTCAATTGATTCTTCGTGAATATCAATTGAAGAATGAGAATCACTTGGAAGTGGAGCTGATTGTCTATTGGACACTGTACTCTCCGTACCATTTGACCTTCGAATTATCGAATAGTGACGTTAAGGACTGTATAAAAAGATGTCAAAATAAAAATAAAAAAAGTACATGTCTAAAACTAAATAATACATGAATTGTACAAATATGTATATTGTTCTATATACATACCTGCACGATAAGGGTAGTATTTTCAAGTGCTTGAATAGCGGTTTACAGCTATCAGTGTTGTGTATTGAATATCAGAGGATTCCGGGAAGGCAAGATTCCACCTTCATTCTTATAATTTTGTTTAACTAGTAATTGGGCAGGCATTTGACCACCCTCGTGCTTGATTAACAGGATGTGGTCTAAGGTGTTACCTACATGCTTGTCCAGGAAGTGCCTGTTCACTCTCGCCTTGAAGAGACCAAGGTTGTAGGAATCGGGGAACACATGAGCAGGAAAAGCAGCGCATTCCAAAAACCTTAACATCAGGTATGATAAAGGCCAACTGGCTCCCCATTGTTCATAAAAAGCTGCACGAGACTTCCGAGCGATCTAGTGCAGTAGCGGCTTATAAATACGGGCAGACCTTTACGTATTTGGGGCGACAGTGGACTCAACAAGAAGAAATTAGGATCATACTTATGGTAAATTTTAAATAGAAAAATATTGGAAAAAATTAACTCGGTAACAAGTGAATTCTCAGACGGGAATCGAACCCGCGACATTTGGAAATCCGGTCCAATGCTCTAACCGCTGAGCTACCGAGACTTCCAAAGGTTCCAAAGGTCAGCGGTTAGAGCATTGGACCGGATTTCCAAAGGTCGCGGGTTCGATTCCCGTCTGAGAATTCACTTGTGACCGAGTAAATTTTTTCCAATATTTTTCTATTTAAAATTTACCATAAGTATAAAAATAGCATTGAAAAATGCAAAAATTACAAAATCATAAAAAAAAAGAAATTATGATTCTTGTGCAGGAGCCACAGACCGCATCAAACTGTATAAGAATGAAAGAAAGCGTGTCGAATTTTTCGGCCATCTACGATAACGTCAAGAGCGACATTTAGTAATGTGTAAATCTTTGTGACGAGCTCTTGCAAGAAAGCACTGCACAATTAACCATTTTAGTTTCTGAGTGTCGCGTGCTTTCATGGCAATGGTCTCAAGCGGACTGACTTAGGTCGTAAACCTTTGACCGTGGATCAAACTTTTGGCACGCAAAGTACGTACACTTTTACCGTCTATCTCGATATAGGTCTATGGCAGTAGCTCTACTTTTTATTCACTTAACGCGCGTCGAGCGCTTAGCTTGTAGGTACTGATTTTCGTTCGACATACGAATTTCCGTATTTTTGAATCGCTCGACCTCAACGAGTGCCTTCATCCACTCGTCACAGTCGAACGAAACAAGCGACACGCGTGACTTAACTTGCATTAGTGTGCCTTAAGGGGCTACTCGACTGAAGCAAGATAGCAATGGAAAAGGACGCGCGCGAGAGCGAGACCAAATAAGGCGAAAAAACCACGAAATCACTTCATAGTAAACAACGTAATTTTTCGATATAGAGTCTTAAGTCGTACGAGCGATTCAAAAATAGAGCTCCAAGAATCGAACCGCACAAGCTCTGCGCAGACGGCAGATCGTCGATACCAGCTGAAAAACCGGTTTTTATTGACACATGGTTCTGAACACAACACAGTAATTCTATCGGTTGTTCCTTATGGAAAATATAAGATTAATTTCAGTCCAAGAAAAGTAAGGTTTATTCTTCTCAAGAGCAAAGCATCGAGAAACTTATGAGAGGTAGTACACAGCGATATTTCTGATGTTCGTTTTAACAATATCAATTAGTGATGTCGCTCGCTGCTGACATAGTAAACTGCACTGATGAGTAATATAAAAGAGACAAATTAAAATTAGTTTAAAAAAAAAACACGATTCTTACAACGTAACCGAAAAAGGATAAAATAATTTAAAAACCCCCGACTTAATTATCCGTCGAGGCCTGCCATCACTATTTTAAATATCAACATAAATACGCTATCACGTTACTAATAAAACTGCAAAACTAGGTAGTTCATTTAATGGCAGCCCCTGACGGATGATTAAGTCCAGGGTTTTTAAATTATTTTATACTTTTTCAGTTACGTTTCAAATCATCATGTCAAAATCTGGCTAGTAATTTTGGAGATAAATGGCAACATTGGTCTGCACAAACTAACAAACAAACAGACATCCACTCACCCCAAACGCATATACCGTCTCTGTACCGTCCGTCGCGTCGTAGGTAAAAATACTAGAAAAAATGCTAGGATATAATTTATGTCGCAGCCAACTGGTTAAATCAGCTGTTCAATTTTAGCCCTAAAATAAAAGCCCGTTAATTAAACGCCCGGCACTCAATTGAATGACTAGGCCGATCGTTGATGGGACCAGCATCACTTAACGTTCAACTAGTTGGCTTACTATGAGTCTGTTAGCCCTTTGAAGATGACTGACATAAAATCAGCCAGGTGATTTAAATTTAGTTTAATTTTTGTCCACTGCAGCTCTGGTACTCATGAAAACAAATATGGCGTCATGTAGCTTGCATCAGTTGGCAATTTCAAGTGCATTTTTTTCCTTTTAACCTTAGTTAAAGTGATAATATTGTTATGAATATTAATATATTATAAATTAGCGGCCGGTTGCGGTTTCACCCGCGTGGTTCCCGTTTCCGTAGGAATCTCGGGATAAAAAGTATCCTATGTTCATAACCAGGCTATCTACTATCTGTGTATCAAATTTCATCCAAATCCGTTTAGTAGTTTCGGAGCCTATTCAATGCAAACTAACAAACAATGAAATCTTTCCTCTTTATAATATTAGGTATAGTAGATGTGTAATAATAATGTCCTGATATTACACCTCCGGCTAGAAGTTTTCACGAATAGTTTGAATCTAAAATTACATCTCTTTTAATGAGACGGCTAAATATGACGTTCAGGCAAGTCGCACACAGCGAGGCTACTCGCGAGTCGGCGTCAGTGCACGTTTGAAATCCCAAGTTCTGCTAAGAGTATACCTTCCATGTCGTGAGGCAATACACATGTGTCTCCTGAGCTCAGCTCTCCCTTTCAGCGCCGCCACCCAGGCAATTTTAGGATTTCATATATTTTAAGAGACTCTTAGCCTTCATCATACCTGATGCTAAGGCCGAAGATGAATCCTCATCACTGAGGAACTGGCTATCTTATCTCTAACAGCTGGAACAGAACAATCCTGAAAACATTGTTGTTATGGCGTCAGGCTTAGATAAGATGGTGGTAGTTAGCCAGACACAAGTCCTACCACCAACCAAACCGAATACAATATGTACCCCCGCGAATCGAACTCGGGACCCCTGGGTTTGATACCGGTGGTTGTTACCACTAGAGGCGGTTTGACCTGAACAAGTGAACATCGATTTAAAATGTGTGACTACTACGGAGAATTTAGATTATTTTCATGTGCGTTACTTTTCCAGTTATGCACTATGCGCCAGATATGGCCACTTGATATTTTCTCATTGTTGGCGAATATAACGAGAGATGTGACGATACGAATTGTTATAAGTAGCTCTCCAACTAACGAAAAATATGCACTACACTGCACTTGTGTTGCAACAGTTGAAGCGGAAATGTCGATAAAATGCTATCGAATGTAGTTTTTTTTACCCGCGACGGTACGGAGACTGTATATGCGTTTGGGGTGAGAGGTTGTTTGTTTGTTTGTGCAAACCAATGTTGCCCTTTATCTCTAAAACTACCTACTAGTCCGTTTTTAATGCGGTTTTCAGTGATGGGTTCGGGTTTGATTGGTGCGTGTTCTTAGATAGGTGTCAACTCACGGGAGCGCTGCAGTAAACATTTCTTTGAGCAAAACAAAACTACTAGTCCGATTTTGTTGCGGTTTTCAGGTACGTACAGGTACATACCTGAAAACTGCACGTACATTCAAGTACGCGCAGTTTTCCGTTCCAAGTGTGAAATAATAATCAAAATTAGAAATTTTGAAAAAAACTTTTGAAAAAGCTGTTAGATTCCTCTTTGTTTATAAAAAAACATAATTTATACTTATGGTAAATTTTAAATAGAAAAATATTGGAAAAAATTAACTCGGCCACAAGTGAGTTCTCAGGCTGGAATCGAACCAGCGACCTTTGGAAATCCGGTCCAATGCTCTAACCGCTGAGCTACCGAGACTTGCGAACCACCGTCGAAATTCTCCAATACTTTTATATTTTTAATACGCTGTAGGCCAGCGTTGTTACATCAATGCTAGGAAATATCCTTGCATTCGAAAGAAACATCTTTTCAGGTGTTTAACGATCGATTAAGATGCAACTGCCAATAATTTATGATTTTGTAATTTTTGCATTTTTCAATGCTATTTTTATACTTATGGTAAATTTTAAATAGAAAAATATTGGAAAAAATTAAGTCGGCCACAAGTGAGTTCTCAGGCTGGAATCGAACCAGCGACCTTTGGAAATCCGGTCCAATGCTCTAACCGCTGAGCTACCGAGACTTGCGAACCACCGTCGAAATTCTCCAATACTTTTATATTTTTAATACGCTGTAGGCCAGCGTTGTTACATCAATGCTAGGAAATATCCTTGCATTCGAAAGAAACATCTTTTCAGGTGTTTAACGATCGATTAAGATGCAACTGCCAATAATTTATGATTTTGTAATTTTTGCATTTTTCAATGCTATTTTTATACTTATGGTAAATTTTAAATAGAAAAATATTGGAAAAAATTAAGTCGGCCACAAGTGAGTTCTCAGGCTGGAATCGAACCAGCGACCTTTGGAAATCCGGTCCAATGCTCTAACCGCTGAGCTACCGAGACTTGCGAACCACCGTCGAAATTCTCCAATACTTTTATATTTTTAATACGCTGTAGGCCAGCGTTGTTACATCAATGCTAGGAAATATCCTTGCATTCGAAAGAAACATCTTTTCAGGTGTTTAACGATCGATTAAGATGCAACTGCCAATAATTTATGATTTTGTAATTTTTGCATTTTTCAATGCTATTTTTATACTTATGGTAAATTTTAAATAGAAAAATATTGGAAAAAATTAAATCGGCCACAAGTGAGTTCTCAGGCTGGAATCGAACCAGCGACCTTTGGAAATCCGGTCCAATGCTCTAACCGCTGAGCTACCGAGACTTGCGAACCACCGTCGAAATTCTCCAATACTTTTATATTTTTAATACGCTGTAGGCCAGCGTTGTTACATCAATGCTAGGAAATATCCTTGCATTCGAAAGAAACATCTTTTCAGGTGTTTAACGATCGATTAAGATGCAACTGCCAATAATTTATGATTTTGTAATTTTTGCATTTTTCAATGCTATTTTTATACTTATGGTAAATTTTAAATAGAAAAATATTGGAAAAAAATAACTCGGCCACAAGTGAGTTCTCAGGCTGGAATCGAACCAGCGACCTTTGGAAATCCGGTCCAATGCTCTAACCGCTGAGCTACCGAGACTTGCGAACCACCGTCGAAATTCTCCAATACTTTTATATTTTTAATACGCTGTAGGCCAGCGTTGTTACATCAATGCTAGGAAATATCCTTGCATTCGAAAGAAACATCTTTTCAGGTGTTTAACGATCGATTAAGATGCAACTGCCAATAATTTATGATTTTGTAATTTTTGCATTTTTCAATGCTATTTTTATACTTATGGTAAATTTTAAATAGAAAAATATTATAATATTTCGAATGCAAGGATATTTCCTAGCATTGATGTAACAACGCTGGCCTACAGCGTATTAAAAATATAAAAGTATTGGAGAATTTCGACGGTGGTTCGCAAGTCTCGGTAGCTCAGCGGTTAGAGCATTGGACCGGATTTCCAAAGGTCGCTGGTTCGATTCCAGCCTGAGAACTCACTTGTGGCCGAGTTAATTTTTTCCAATATTTTTCTATTTAAAATTTACCATAAGTATAAAAATAGCATTGAAAAATGCAAAAATTACAAAATCATAAAAAAAAAAAAAAAAAAAACATAATTTATTTTTAATAAAACATACGACCGAGACGGTTAAAACGTAATTGAATTTTTTTTTAAATAATTTTAAAAATTAACTAGCTTTGCAGTTTTACAGTAACTTGAATATTTATGTTGAAATTTAAAATAGTGATGGAAGCCCCAACGGATATTCAATTACGTTTTAACCGTCGGTCGTAAGTTTTATTTAAAATAAATTATGTTTTTTTATAAACAAAGAGGAATATTTCAGCTTATCTTACTTGTTACGGAAGATAAGGGTGAAGGTAGATGCGCATTTCTCCCGGAATCCTCAACTACTGAGGAACTGGCTATCTTATCTCATCTCTAACTACCGCAACACAACAATGCTGAAAACATTGTTGTTATGGCGTCAGACTTAGGTAAGATGGTGGTAGCAACTTAGGCGAAATTTGAATAAGTCCTACCACCAACCAAAACTTTTTATGATTGATTAAATTTGCATTTTTAAATGCTATTTTTATGCTTTAAATTTTAATTAAAAAAATATTGGAAAAAAACAACTCGGTAGTTCAGTGGTTAGAGCATTGGACCGGATTTCCAAAGGTCATGGGTTCGAGTCCCATCAGAGAATTCACTTGTGGCCGAGTTGTTTTTTTTTCAATATTTTTCTATTTAAAAATTATCATAAGTACAAAACTTTTTATCTTCTGTGATAAATATTAAACAAGAAAATATACTAGAATAAAGCAACTAGTCTCATGTCGCCCTTTATCACATAAGAATAGCATTGTAAAATGCAAAATTAAAAAGTTATAACTTTTAATCTTTGTTTATTATGTACCTTTTTTAATATTGGGGGTAAGGGGGTTCCGGAAAATATCGTGGGACGGGATTATCTACTTAAATAGTACCTACCTCGCCAATCAAGGAAAAGATTATACGCTGACACAAAATATCTCTTAACACTACAGTTACGAGATTACTTGATTAAACTCGTTCGTTGGAAAATAATTCAATATCAACTAACAGAGCTTAGACTACGCTAGTAAAAATCGCGATCGCTAATATAGAGATACCATTCGACAGTGTTTTATAAACAGAAAAACTAGGGAAATAAAGGTGACATACAAAGTATCCAACAGTTTATGAAATTCGTTTGTAACATCCCGGAAAATATCGGCGGGATCAAATATTTACATCCAGAATCTCAGCATTGCTACTCTGAAACCAAATGGGAGTCTGAATCAATTTACACGGTATCCATTGCAGCTTTTACGAACCACTCCTGGAAAAATCCCTTACAAAAACGGCATTGGAAACATGGCTCAGGCTTTACGTTGTTAGGCTTTTGTTTTAGGTATAAGTCCCTTGGGTTTGGTCCTGAGGGAAGCAGCTCTAATATCAGGGATACCTTTCTATAGGCAATCATCGGACGTCAAGAGTTCTTAGACCAAGGTACCGGTGGGCAATTTTACACCTTGAAATGCATGAAAAGTATATGAGTCTTTAATTTTTGCATAAAATACATAATTATTATTCATTAAAAAAATGGTAGAAAATGTCGACCCGTCTCCGTATCCTGTCTCGGCAACTTATAAACAAACGGATCGATTTTTAGGGTTCCGTAGCCTAATGGCAAAAACGGAACCCTTATAGATTCGTCATGTCTGTCTGTCCGTCCGTATGTCACAGCCACTTTATTCCAAAACTATGAAGATTACACAGTTGAAACTTGGTGGGTAGATATATTCTGTATTCGGTTTTACATAATTTTTACACATATATATATATATATATATATATATATATATATATATATATATATATATATACAAATCCTATATATTATCCCGTTATTTATTATTATTATTTTTGGAGAGGGGACACCAGCAAGGCCGGACGGGTGATCAGTCTCCCTAGTTGGAACCATTTCACCCAGTTCCCCGAAGAAGAAGTCCCCTGAAGAATAGGGGGGGGGGGGGGGGGGACCCTCGAACCTTGAGTTATCGAGTTGAGTTGAGTTGACTTATCGTCAACTGCTTTAGATCCTCTTCTTTTAACTTCAAAGAGCTCCCAGCGTAGAGATGCATACACTGGGCATTCATCTGGGCATATTATCCCGTTAGTGTCGGCTTAGAATAGCACTACCCCCTCTCATCCCGTGGGTGTCGTATAAGGCGACTAAGGGTCGTCTCCTACCAAACTTGGCCATACTGCGATCGCCAACCCGCCTGCCAAGCGTGGCGATTATGGCAAACCCTCCCTTTTGGGGGAGGCCTATATCCAGCGGTAGGTGTTATGTGGCTGAGGCGACGACGATATATAAAATATATATAAGTGTATATAATTTACTCCCCATACATGGAATTGAAACTGTTTTTTTTTTCATCAAACCTATACGTTTGGGGTATCTATAGATAGGTCTTTAAAAATTACATTAAGGTTTCTAAACCGATTTTTTCTCAAAGTCAACCCATTGCAAGATTCACTTCCAAAGTGGTAAAACGTGTGTCTAAAATAAAAAACTTTCAACGAAAATTGGTTTGAACGAAATATAGTTGGCAGTTTTAGAAATATAACACATTTTCCAAAGGGAACTGCAACATTATTTTTTATCAAACCTATACTTTTGGGGTATCAATATATAGGTCTTAAAAATTACATTGAGGTTCCAACACATTACAAAAAAAAACTTGGTAAATGAGATTATTTTACAGCGCATTAAAAAATATTTTTTTGAACACCAAGAAAGTGCGGTTAAATGCATCATATATGTTTTCCCTATTTATTTTAATAGTAACAAAAAAAGAAACTAAAATAACTGTTAAATAATTTTGTCCACACTGTGCGTCCTCCGGTGCGTGGTCGCTATTCGAATCATTCCGCAAGAAACATAGAGGATGTTGAATCAACTTTCCACCACATCCCTTAGCCTATGCCGCGTTTGCTGCGATGGCAGAGCCCAAACGCACCTCTGGGAAGCCATGAAATTTTCACGAGTCTGTAATCATATCTATGCGCAAAACCTTACAGACTGTGACCTTACCTTTTTGTTCCGTGCTCAGCAGTTCTTGCGACCCTTGTTCGGGGGAGAATTATTAGGAAGATCAGATTGAGATAGGTTATTATCAAATCTGAAATAAGAATGTACTTGTTAACTGGGATGAAAAAAGTGAATTCTTATCATAATTTCATGGATGATAAAAAAATAAAAATAAAAAAAAACTTAACCGCTTACTTTTTTTGACTAATTTTGGTGAATTAGGTAATGAGGTAGATTGAAGTGTTAGATAACTGTAATAGTAGTACTTAGTTTAAAGCACAAGTAAGGACATCAAAAAATTTATAAAAACATCATAATTTGGTTATGATTTTTGTGCTGAAAATTATTAGAAAAACATGACTTATCTCACAAATTGTTTTAAGGCGGGACTTAAACCTTTGGATATTCGGTCGAAAATCGAAATATGAACTATCGTCAAATACTTCGCTACAAAAACTTCAAAAATGTACAGATCAAAAATCTTAAAGAGCTAAGCTTTAGCTTCCATATAATTCAATTCTCGCTATAACTTAATAAAATAACAAGGTGCTCACTCTGGAATATCAAGGAATAGTAAATTAATGAAATTATCCGAACCGGGAACCGTACCCCGACCCATTTAGTGCCCGGATCGCCGCGGCTAATGCATCTCCAAATGAATACTGATTGAATAAATCGTTTGAGCCATTTAACGTCACAGGATAGTGAAGGCAGACAGAGGCTTTTGACGAAACCTTTTAAACTTTTTTTTATGAACGATGGAGAAGACTCTTAGCTTAGATAACTTTCCGCTTGGATTAGTTAAGTCTCGTTTACAATTCGAGAATTCACAATTATAGACACTAACTAACACAGACTTTCAGTATCAGTCTCAGCCCAGTTGAACTCTTCAGATCACAGTGTGAGTCGGGTCAACTATTCTCAATTTGGAGACAGTTATTTTTTTATTTTTAAAACAGTATTGCTACTAGACTTTAGCGCATCTTTGATTGGGAGCGAACCGATGTAACTATTACTTAAGATATAAAATAGTGTAAATATTTGTAATTTTTTTTATTAGTGATTAGTTAAATATTTGTATGCTGACATGTCCGCTAAATGTGTGTTTCTCAATTTCACTTTCCATCTATGTAATGTACCACATTTATTACAAATAAATTATTATCTTATCTTATCTTATCTTAACCGCCGATTTACGGTACTAATTAAAGCTTCTTTTCACTTCGTTACCAGTGTAGTTGTATTGGTTATGTCGCCAAATGTTTCGATTGCATTAAATATTCACTCTCAAATACTCAGCAGGGTAGGCTAAGCACTTCGAGCAAGTATGGAAAAAGTATTGTAAACAAATGTGTGGCGTAAACCAGACGTAAACGGAACTACGCATAGTCCGATTTTTTTTTTGGTGTGACGATTTGAACAGGTTTTCCAGATGTGAAATTTAATTTTTCTCTAGATTGAATTATATTTTTCGCCAAAAAGACACGTTTGTATGAAAAGCAGTTGAATTTTTTCTCCAAATGCGATTTTTCGCCAAAATGACACTATTAAATAGAAAGAAGACTATAAAAAGAAGACTTATTTTTCGCCATGTAATTCAATTCATATTTGAAATGGCGAGTAACGCTGGATTCGAATACTTTCTCGATATTATTTCGAAAGCGTTTCGTATGAGCCCCACAGATTTAAAGTTGAAGATTCTCGAAATTAAGCATAAAAAATCTAGAGAAGGTTCTATTTGGTAGGTAGCGAGATGGGTAAAGGTTGTATACTTGGTTTAATCCAGAAAAAATCTACAGTTTTAAATTATTCTATTCTCTGTTCTATAGTTGACTCTATGGTAAATGCATTAATCCGAGATGCAGTTCTAAGCTATATGGGTAGGTGGATAGTCCAAAGCGTAGTTATTGGGAATGCACAATATTTACTACAGATCAGGAGGTCAATTCTGCAAATTTTTTGTCATAATCGTCTCTCAGTGGTGTTTCAATAGTAGTGTTTATTTACACTGTTGTAACAAGAACTGTGTAAAACAGCACTACCATTGAAACACCACTGGAATACCATTGTGACTAAGCATTAGCAGAATTGGGCCCCAGGGCTCCTAGCCAAAGTAACAATTCAAAAACGATTACGAAGTTCGAAAATAATTAAATGTATGGGATTGTCGGATTGGCATATGCCGCGCTAAATCACATGTTCTTACAGCAACAATATCGATTTATCGTTTCGCTACATAACGATGTTACTTTGTCTACGGGCCCAGGAAGAGAAATGTAGGGAAAGGTTACAAATTTCGAGCGTTATTAAAATAAAACAAAGAATGTTGTTCTTATTTCAGTGTTATCAACTAATTTTTAAATTCTCGGATAAAATATATCAACCAGTTTAATATAAAGTAAAAAAGACATCAATGATAGTTAATTTAAAATATGATTATGTTCAATATTCCATAATTTCCATGTAACTTAATAATTTGTTTAAAAGAAAGAAAGAAAGAAAAGAACTTCACTGGTTATTTTCACACAGGCAGAAAAAAATAATGCTGTATAAATGATCGCAAAATTATTGAGTTATTTTATACTTAAGGCAAGAGCTACGTTTTTTCCTAGACTTTTTGCACTGGAATTTACCGGATGTACTGGCCATTTTGTCGAAATTCTTTTAATGCTTCTTCCAGGTATCCTCATCTACAATTTGACAACGAATTCAACAAACCAACTGCGGTTTCGGTAACTTTACTTCTACCCAAGTCACCCAGCAAAAGCCACTGGGTCGCATTTTCAGGTCTCAGCACATTAGTATAAATAAAAATATTTATTTTTTGCTGATTCGCATATTCAATAAGCTACCCAATGACATGAAGATTTTGACATATTTTAAATTGAAATTAAAATTGTTTAATTTACTTGACAAAGTGTATTATAAAATCGCTGACTGATAAAATTTGACATTACTTTTAGCTGTATTTTTATCTGTTTTAATGAAAAATGAATCGCAAAATAGATTTACTGATAATTTCGACATTGTTTTTTATATATTGACATTTTTTTTTTATTATTTTGGCTAGTGCTCGTGAAACTTATAATATAATATAATTTTTTTGTTTTGTGGTACCTACTATTATTATTTACATTTTTTTTTGTGAGAATGAATATTTGCACATCGCTAAATACGATAGAATATGTTGGAAACTAGTTATTTAAGATCAATATGTAAACATATTCAAACAAATAAATTTTATCTTATCTTATCTTGTCTCATGTTCTAAATAATAGATAAGCCCTCTCTATTGCAATTGCTACATCCTTACAGGGTGTCACATGAACTGTACTTACTTGTAACATCCTTGTAAACTTTGTGACATGAAATAAATAAATATCTTAAAAAACAGCTTCCATGCTATACGTCGCCGTGTAGTGGGCCATCCCCGTTTGATAGTGCCATAAAATGTAATATTTTAATTAGTATTTTCCTTTTGTGATGGAAATTGACCTTACTGATATGTTAAGGTCACTTTTCAATTTGATGACTCTGTATGAAATAAAACAGGGAGAAAAAAATAGCCCTTGACGAGTTTCTTGCTGGTTCTTCTCGTTACAAGGTCTCCCGCCGTAGGGTTTGTGAACCGATGGCGTAGCTTCTTTGACGTTCATAAGTGCTTGTAACAGCCTAGACTGAATAAATGATATTGACTTTGACTTGACTTTGACTTTGACTACACGGCGCCGTGTATTGGCACCGAACGTGTTAATAAACTCATGCGCTTATTCAATAGCCTACAGATTCCCGGAAGCTCTTAAATTTCAGCGCTCACCTCCTAGAATTTGGTCTGAAAGCAGATTATGATCGTATTGGCGTATGTGATCTTATGTGTATAATATATGATTGACTTTGGTGAAATACTCGATGTTAGATGCAAAAGTACCTGCATAATTATGCTAATTGATTGACAAAAAAAACTATACGTGCATATCCGTAATTTTTCACGATTCGTGATGCGTGTGAACATGGATATTTAGAAAGTATTGCCACCGTCAAAAAAACATCGAATCGAGAAGAAAGACCATACGCAATGATATTATCATATATTATTATATGTGTGTACTACGGTACGTCATAAAACACAATTTTATTGATTTTCCACCATGGAATTATTATGTACTAGGAACTAGCACCTATTAATTCAATGTTATTCACTAGTCTGTCTAAGCAATTTAGAGAATACTTAGATGTTTTTTTTATATTGCCTTTCTTTCTATCTTTATATTTTCTGAAAAAAAAGTTAAATCTCAAATTTTTAAATATAGAATTTAAAAATCATAATACTATATTGATTTTACACCCAGACACGGAACAAAAAGTCCATGGTCCATTGCGTGTGTACGGTTACCTGGCTATGGTGTGATGTACGTTACAGCCAATAAAGGCATGGCCAGTCGGAGGCACGTTCGCGCCTATGGGAATACAACTGGCGTAGAGTCGTCAGTTTCCAAGTTTCTGAATTTTCTTATAATGAAATGAAAAGTTAGTTTTTTTATTTCTCCCAACAAAAAAAAATAGAACCAGTGACAACTATAGAATATGAATAAAGAGTTTCTATATTTGTGAGGGACTGGTGCCTTAAATATGTTTCAGAAATCAAAACCTGTGCTACAGGTTGCCAGGCTCACCAACTGCATTAGGATCAGTGAATTGCAGTACCACTGCCAACATGAGTTATGTGGGAAAGGTATTTTATTGGCACTTTTCTTTTATGATAAACTACACAGCTTCTGTCCACGAAGTTGCCCGCATGGATATTCTGGAAATCCCTAGGAAAATTTTGACCAGGATTAAAGATATACCGCTCCCAGGCCTCCGATGGAGGATGGGCGTCCATCCTCCCTTAAACACTGAATGGGTCCGTGGGATGCAGGACGCGGTCTATTAAAACCGTGTACGCAAGTCAAACATTCTAAATCGCCCCTACACCGGGGGATGACGGATGCGTTAAAGCATTTCTCCTACTAATTAAATATACTTAGTGTTTCTTAGTATACAATAATAATTATTGTGCATTTCGGGAGAAGTGCGAATCAACCGTCAGCCTTACCATTAATTAACATCAGTAGCCCTAGTATAGTTCATGCACCGTGAACTAGGCTAGTCTGGCTAGCTACCACCGTTTTATCTAAGTTTGACGCCATAACAAGAATGTTTTGAGCATTGTTTTGTTCCGGCAGGTAGGATTCCGGGAGAGGCTTGCTTCCATCTTCAGCTTGATGAAAGAGTCTCCCCGTCGATCATAAAAAAATGGTATGGCGTGCTGTCTTATTTACCCTGCCAAGATGTAAGCGGGACAGTGACACATAATCGTTCTAAGAATGTTGATAAAAGCCTCTCATGTTCATGTCGAGCTACAGTTGTAATAAAGATTTATATATATATATATATATATATATATATACGCTAGTATATATATATATATATATATATATATATATATATATATATATATATATATACGCCCACGTTATGTTTCCTAAAGATCTTGCTTTATGGATACTAGGTAACGGATAAACTTACTTATATACTTTATATATATAATACAATATATTTTATCTGTCAAGGCGACCGTCCATATCTACGCACCTCGGGCCTCTCTTTTCTTAATTTTATAAGAGCTGTGTCAGCAACTGTACTTGGTGTACTTGTAGTGCGGAAACATAAAATAAAATAATATAACTCTTTATTAATGCCATGCCATAATGAGAATGTCACAACAGCAACAGCTATAGTTATTGTTAACAGTTAACAGTTAACAAATACAGACACTAGTCGTAAGGCAGAAAAGAACAATATGATATAAGAGTCTTAGCTGACGCTACTAGGTTATAAGCATATAACCTGTAATTAGGGATTCAGCCCCTTTCATAAGCAATCAACATACAATAAAAATAGAACATAACAATAAAAATCAATCAAATCCATAATACCGAAATCGGAGAATTGAGTATCCTCGTGAACGAAGAGGATAAATGTTTCCCGTCGTAGGTAAAAAAATTAAGCCTGCAGTCTCCACGCGTCCCCTATTCTCCCGCGAAGCACGCGCGCATCCAATAAAACGGGCATTAGCCGCCTTCCCTGTGTTTCACTCACGTATTTACTGTACGACGTCCCTAACCCGGTACGTAAACAGACAATAACAATCTAACACTAATTTTGTTTATTTATTAGCGAGGAAGTACTGGCGGTGGTACCTGGATTTCTTGTTAACACGTGGAAGAAACTGTGATAAATTAGTTTTTACTTTTAATAAAAAAGGGCAGTACGTAACAAAGGCAAATCATAAATCAAGACAATCTTTATTTTGCAAAACACATATTGATAGTGGGCTTATTTATGAGTAATACGAGCATATGCAAATGTATATAATCCGTTGTCTAGTTATCATCATTGTCAGCCATTTTGAGGTCCTTAATGCTGGGGCACACCGCCCGAAAGATTGCTCAGCTGAAGTGGCAGTAAGTTGGACACATAGCGAGAAGAACCGATGGCCGTTGGGGCGGAAGGTTCTGGAATGGCGACCGCGCACAGGACGCTCCGTGTGTAGGCCCCGACAAGGTGGACCGACGAACTGTAGCCCTACCTAAGTGCCGTGAGCATCGCTGTCGACTTCATTTTGACAGCCGACTGCGTTTTCATACAGCGCAACTTCAACGTTATCTTTCTAACAATTAGATTCCTTATCAATAGTCAGTTAATACTCGACTCTGTGACAGCGCTATAGTATCAGCGCTCCCGTGCAAAGAGTTGCGCCCATATTCGATGCGTGGACGACATCGATGACACTTACGGCAGGGCTACTGGGTGAAGGTCGCGGGAAGCCGCTGGATGCGGGCAGCGCAGGAACAATCGTCGTGAAGTCTTTGGGGGAGGCCTATATCCAGCAGTGGGTGTCATGTGGCGGAGAGATTAGATTTGTTTTAGGCAACGACATGTTCCTTTGTAATGGCCTGCGCAGACGACGGACATTGAAGGACTTTTTGTCCGCGACACGACCTTATCACTAAGAACATAAAGTTGAATAAATAACGAGGACTATCCCCTACTTTTTATGGATATACGCGATCTAAGTTGAATCTTATTTGGTTAACAATAAAGACGTGTCGCGGACAAAAAGTCCTCCGTTATCCTTCGTCTGCGCTAGCTCTAAATGTAGTTGCTTCTGTCAAAGCTGATAAGTTTCTTGCGGCCGTTCTTGTTATCAGTTAAATGATGTCCTGAATGGCTGGTAGGAAAAAAAATTGGACGATTCGAAAGCAGTTACCTATAAGTCTATTTGAATAAAAATCTTTGACTTTGAGACGACGACGACTGCGGGGCCACAGGCCTTCCTTAAGAAGGAATTAAGATGCATTAAGTACCATGACTCACTACGCGGACTGAATGAGGATTGGTGGGAGTAACGGCCGCAAATACAGCTAGGACCAACGGTTCAACGTGCCTCCCGAAGCACGAAGAAGCTCGAGATAATATTTTTTTGTCATCCATCTCGTGAATGACCATTGGGAAAGTTACGTACTTCTTATGTTTTGGCGCGCACTGTTCATTGAAATAAAACAACTTTTACGGATATCAAACGCGCTATATTTCACGAACTAAGTTGTAATTGTCCGTATTTCTTGGTTTTTTTAGGGGTTTTTTGATTTTCCCGACGTTTCAGCACCTTTTCAGCTACCGTGGTCACGGGATGACAGTCATTGGATATCCGTAAAAGTTGTTTTATTTCAATTGGAAAAGTTGCTTAACCTCAACAATCACAGGCTGAGCGCGCGAACCACTACGCCACGGGTTTCTCAACAGGCGCCATGAATACAATTCATCATCAGTCAAAAAACGATACGTGATAATAAGACATATCAGTAATTTTTCACGATTCGTGATGCGTGTGAACACGGATATTTAAAAAAGCATTGCCGCCGTAAAAAACATCGTATCGAGAAGAAAGACGATACGCAATGACATTATCATTGCGTATCGTGTAATAATATTATTTTCACCTCACACGCTCTGAAATGGAGGGATTGTCAATCAGTTTAGGCGTAGAAAATCTTTTTGCGGCCTAACGCGGCAAAGTACTTTTTTTAATTTTATACCTAAAAATATGTCATAATGCGTTCCAAATCGCACTATTGCCTTTTTTGTTACATTTTATTTTAATTTTAAATAGCTTTAAATAAATTATAATACTCCTTTTTGGTTTTATTATATTATTTTAGTTAATTGAATCATTAAAACAATAACAACAAGATTAAACTATTTGTTAAAAAAATATATATTAGGCTGGGTGAGATTTTACAACCTATGATTGGATTTCGGAACGTGACATAAATCTTTATTTTTAAATTGTCTTTTCCTTGTACCTCATGTCAGTGTCAAGATTTACGAAATCGTTTTTATTGTTATTTCTATGTTACAATATATTCCTACTTTAAATAACTTTGAATTAACTATAATACTACCTTTTTTATTATTTTAGTTTTTTATATCATTAAAACAACGAGAATAAGGTATATTTAGATTAAACTTTATGTTTAAAGAATTATTTACCGGAAGTTGACCGCGGAAACAACCATAAAATGTTCCTCGCTGTTGTGAGACGAAAAATTGTGTGTGGCGCTCGGCAGAAAATTGTATAGCGAGTGGTTGTAGTGGTTGTAAAGTTGTACCTTTGAAATCCTCGCTTCGCTCAGGAATCAATCTTTGAACCATTCGCTACGCTCGTGGTTCAATCCTAGGATCCTTCACTTGCTCAGCTTTCAATAGAGGTAACTCGCCGCTAAATAACCAACTTTCCAGCCCTGCATAACAAATAACTAATGTGTGTACGACGATACGTCAATAAAACCAATTTTACTGATTTTTCATCATGGAATTATTAAGTACTACGTACAGCTAATACCTATTAATTCAATATTTTCACTAGTCTGTCTGAGCAATTTAAAGAATACTTAGATGATTATTTTATATATCCTTACTTTTCATCTTTATATTTCCTGAAAAAAGTTATCTTCTCAAATAACATTGTAAATGCCGAAATTTTAAAATCATAACCCTATAATCATTTTTACACCCAGACACAAAACGATAAGTCGGTCCATTGCATGTGTATGGTTACCTGGCTATACACTACATAAATGGCTCAGTGACCACACTTATGTATCCTACTTAGACATGTTTTTAAATTAATTTATTATTTTGATTATTAAATATTATTGTTATTGTGATGTGTGATATTAATTATTTTTTGTTGAAATGGTAGAAATGCATTGACTAAAAATCATTGTAGAAATTGTATTCTTCTCAGTTAACATTTGCATGCTATTGTTATAGCTGTATAGGCAATGAACGACATATATCTAATAATGTTCCATCTGTAATGTACCCTATTCAAAGCAAATAAATGAATAAAAAAAAAAAACATGTCATGTAAATGTCACTAATGCTATGGCACAGGTCTTCCATAAAGGATGTTTATGGGCCATGACTCACTATGTGGGCCAGGACTCTAATGCAGGTTAGTGGGTTAATATAGCTGGGGCCAACGGCTTAGAATGATACATACGAATCAGGAAGGAGCTCGAGATACAAAAAAATTGGTCACCCATCCCGTGACCGACCATTGTGAAAGTTGCTTAACCGCGACAATCGCAGCCATGCCATGATACGATTGCTGGTTCTGATATCCATGCTTAAGCTTATCTCGGAATCAGATCAATGTATCTGATAGAGACTGATATTAAAATTTTATTTAACGTTCGTACATCATCATGTTTGTTGATGTTATAAAAAATGGGGTAGATTCCATACTGTCGCAATATTGGGATTAAAATAACGCATCGCTTAACTTAGGGTGTGGTACAATCAGTAAACTTCCCGGTTGATCAGTAGAGTTTTTGAAGTGAAAACTTCTTTAGCGGCGTTGTGCACATCAGAGTTTAAAAAATTTGGGATGGGTAAAAAATGTTAAAGTCGCGTCAGGACACGTGACCTGATCAAAAATTCGTAAGACGGAGGGAGAGTAGAGCGCCGGCGCGATGCCTGCTCCTGCTGTTTCGTTTAAGCGGTTTTCACTTCTGCGGGCACTCCCGGAGTGCAACCCGTTGTTTTTTTCACTTACTTATTCCTCATGCATTTTCATTATTGAAAAATAACTTTAAAACTAAATAACGTTGAAAGGAATATCTCACTAGAATTGTAATCTATACAGTGCATTTAGCTCCTGATATTCGACGGCATCTCCACCAAACTGATATGTTTTTATAAACTTTTTTCATATTGATGATCATTATATAAAAGAACTTTGCCACGACCTTCACTTAACAAGGAAAATTCATTCATTATCATTTTTATTCTATTTTAGTCGCGAACGATATTAAAATGGTTCACTATTAGCATTAAAGTTAAATCTTTTGTGGACTTGTGGTTACCGCCAAAAGTCAACTTTTTTATTGAGTAGACAAAGGTAATCAACCGTAAGTACAGCTTTGTACAATGAAATTTTAAGTTAATTCACACAATCAAAAAGTCACATAAGACTTTGTTTCCCGTTTCACTATTTACATGTGAATTCTAAATGTAGGGTAGTGTATGTATGTTATGTTATTATGAAATGTATTAAACAAGTATTGAAGCATTTTTTTAAGTTACGTTAGTTATCTTTATTCAATGGTGATTTAAGGATTGTAAAGGGTTGTGTCGATAGTTAATGAAAGATTAGTGGAGTGTATAACAATGTATGTAGATAAGTTGATAAATACAAGATTAGCCCGACAATAAGATGCGTACGCGCGTTGTTCACACAGCGGTCGTGAGGCGAGTGGTGTGACGTGAGACGCTGTGTGGTTGCTCGGCGACCGCCGCGCCGTCTGCCGTCGGAACCCTTCCTCCTGCCCTCATGCCTCGGGTTCACCCAGGCTGGTATTGTCATCATAGCATGACCATACGCCGCCTTGAAGTATCAACTTCAACATTGGTTGGTAGCGGGCAGATGGTATTGAAGGCCTTCCGTATTACACCCTTCCTCGTTTTGACGTCAGCGACTCGAGCCACGCCAAGGATACCAAAATAATAATTTAATTGGGGTCGCCTATGATGATCCAGGTGATCAAAGTGGAATAGACCGTAACAAATGTTGCAATCCATCCATCCAACTTTGAAGCAAGAAAAAAGTCGTAAAAACTGTAGTTCAATACCAATCCATCTGTTATTTTTTATCGCGATGGCTCCCAAAATAGAAAGAAGGAAAATTCTGCAGCTTATCACTTGACGAGCGGACAAGACACACAATAATAATTCGCAATAAATAAGGGTATAATAATGTAATTAGGTATATTCTCAAAAAAAAAAAAACTCAAATAATTACAAAAAAAATATACAGTATCGAAAAAATCTATGGGCCCTGGAGAGTAACTAACTACCTTAAATCCTTTAGTTAACTCGTTTTACTGTAAGGTTTTAAAAGAAACAAAACTGTATTCAAAGATTTAAAAAAATATGCTTCCCACACCCGGAAATCAAACCAGCTAGAATTTTTAAATAAATAATACCTTTATGCCATCAATCGATAGGGTCAATCCAAAGGATTATCTCTCTCTAACACACATAGTAAATTAAATTAAAGGAAGCACATGAAAACTCAACATATAAACTCAATGGGAGGGATAAAACATTATTCAAGGCTGTTTTGAAATTTTTTCAAAAATCTTTAAATGCAGTTTTGTTTCTTTAAAAAAATAAAGGAATATTTCATTTCAGTAAATTGAGCTAACAAAAGGATTCTATCCTGTATAATATAAATGACAACCGTAAAGTCAAACACGCCCACAATTGTACTTAAATGTATGAGATAAAACTAGGTACTCAGTGCTCAGAAACGCTATCTCTTAAACTTCGTACCATAACCCCTCCGGGGACTTTATACAAACAGACATATTCGTGTATAAAGCATTGATTAACTCTTGACCTGACTTTAATTTTTTGAGGGCAGCGTATGATAATGTCTAGCGGCCATATTGAATCCCAAAAGGCAGGGATTAAAAATCCCATTGATGATAAAAGATGTTTTATAGCTAAGTTTGTATAGGATCTCCGTGTATGTTGTAATTATTATTATAGTTATAGTTATATTGAAATTAATTTATTTTATTTCTTATTTGACATTTATTATCATAATTTTTTTTTTATTAATTTATTTCTCGATTTTATTTTATGACATTTCGATCAGTTTCTTAATGTTAATGTAATTTAAATCATTGTATTGTATATTTGCATGCTATGTAAAATGGCTAAATAGGTTAAGCTCCATTTTGTTTTCACAATTGTACTAAACAACATTACTGTAACCCTATTTAGAGCAAATAAAAATATTTGTATTTGTATTTGTATTTGTATGTTGTTACTGGTTGTAGAAATGAAAAGTCACATGTCATATGTCTGCTGGGTATAGATCTCCAGGACGATCGGTCCTGCGCTGGTCGCATCCAGCGGCCACCGCGACCGCGTACCAGATCGTCGGTCCACCTTGTCGGGGGACTACCCACGGAGCATCGTCCGGTGCGCGGTCGCCTTTCCAGAACCTTTCCTGCCGCTTCAGCTGAGTCATGTTGGGATTGTTGAGTTTAGATTTAAAAAATAATTTCTCTTCAGAACCGTGTTCATCAACTGTCGATTGCATTATTGAAGTGAAAACTTCTTTAGCGGCGTTGTGCACATCAGTTTTAAATTTTTGGGATGGGCAAAAAATGTTAAATCGCGTCAGGATACGTGACCCTGATCGAAAATTCGTAAGACCTTTTATCGTTGACCTATTTCAAATTACATAAACTCTCACACTTGAAAGATCTAAGTATATTTGTTAATAATAACCATTATATAAAGATCTCTCATTACGAACTTCCATATTGATGCCAGGTCAGTTTAAATGGATTTACCTGCCAAATCAAGTTGGTCTCCGTTTTCAACAACTTTTTATGCAGTTGTGGTCAATATATAGTGGATTTTGATCGTTATTTTCGTTTAAGCGGTTTTCACTTCTGCCGGCACTCCCAGAGTGCAAACCGTTGTTTTTTTTTGACGACCTCCGTAGTAGAATTGTACGTACACCGGTTTCAAGGTGTCGCCCACTCCGAGGTCCTGGGTTCGAATCCCGGTAGGAGCAAATGTTTGAATGATGAATACGAGTATTTGTACCTGAGTCATGGACGTTTATATATATATTTCTACACATAAATACTTATATTACGTACTATTATAATATATTTACATCCGTTACCCTAGTATCCCATAATACAAGCCTTACAGTGCTTACGACTAGGGCTTTGAGGCTAGGTTAATTGGTGTGAATGTAAGAAATATTCTTTATTATAAATTTATTAATATCGTGATCTCTTCCGGAATCCTCAACCACTGAGGAACTGTGGCTATCTTATCACTAACCGCCGAAACACAAAAATGCTGGAAACATTGTTAAGCTGACAGACTTAGATTAGATGGTGGTAGCTAGCCAGGTGGACTTACAACAAGTCTTTTTTTTATAAATAAGTAATTGTATACAATCACACCAATTATCTAGCCCACGTTAAGTTTCACGAAGAACTTGTGTTGTGGATACTAGATAACGGATAAACATACTTATATTATTTTTTTTGGAAATACATACATAATAAACCTCTCAAACACCCAGACCAAGACAAATTGACATGTTCATGCACACAAATATTTGTCTTGTCCGGGGATCGAACCCTGGACCTTTGGCCCAGAAGGTGGGCTTAGTACCCCTGCGTCAAACAGGTTGTCGTAAGTCTTACCACCTAACCTAACGGCTAACATGTTCATGTTTAAAGACAATTGGAGTTTGTTTCACGCTTCACATTAAAAAAAAACCTAAAACAATACAAACCGTTTTCGGCCAAATTTTTTGTGTTGCCATAAATAAAAACAACTTCGTAGAAACAACCCGAGAGCCAGAATATTCCTTATTTACATGAGTGAGTTGGTAACACCGAACGCAGCTGAAATATTGTTCCGAAACACGCTTCTGTGTGCTTCTGTTCTCTTGTGAATTGTTTTGCGAACTGCAAACTTACGATTCGGACGCTGAATACAATTTCCAAATTTGAAATTACATTTACCTGAATTTCCGAATTCGAAATTACGTTTTACGAGCTTTAGGTATGGCAAATACTATTGATAGACTAGGAGTGTATTTTATGATTTTTGAATTTTACATTTTTCAATGCTATTTTAATACTTATGATAAATTTTAAATAGAAAAATATTGGAAAAAATTAACTCGGCCACAAGTGAATTCTCAGATGGGAATCGAACCCATGACCTTTGGAAATCCGGTCCGGCATTGGACCGGATTTCCAAAGGTCATGGGTTTGTTTGTTTGTTTATTTGAACGCGCTAATCTCAGAAACTACTGGATAGATTTAGAAATTTCTTAGACCATTAGAAAGCTACATTTCTCCCGAGTGACATAGGCTATATTTTATCCCGATATTTCTGATTCCCGTGAGGATCCGCTAGTTGTAGATAAAGATAAATATTATTGGTGTCCAATAATTAAATCATTTTCCAATAGTATATGTAACTCCTTTTCAGAATAATCTTGAGATTACGTATTTTTAAGGGGTCATTTCGAAAAGAAAATTGTGTTTCTGGTACATTACAAATCTAGGCTTTTTTTTAATTATTTACTCGTCGCGCGTAGAGCGCTACGTTTCTACTGATTTTCTTTTGACATACGAATTTCCGTATTTTCTAATCGCTCGACCGCCTGCAGTCGAGCGAAACAAGCGTGTGACTTAAGTCATACGAGCGATTCAAAAATACAGCTCTAGATAAAGGTATGAAGAAATGTATATCTTATTACCAGGGGGACTAATTGTCTAATTTTAAAATCTATCGCAATTCCTTTCAATTCTTCATTTGAAAGATATTTACATACTTCAGGCCGTCACTATTTGACATTTGATAGGGATTGTGATCGGGACGCATTTTGAAAGGTATTGAATGAACGAAATTGAACTGCTTACTTTGGGGCTTAGCCATGATGTGGAAGTATTAATATTATGAAGGAATATCAAAATATTGTAATTTGTTCATATATGCTACAAGTAGCGACATCTGTGTTCGTGTAGTGTAACTATGTATGAAATGTGAGATTTCAATAAATTCAGTCTGTTAGTCTGTTGTTGGCATGCACACGGTCGTTTTAATAATAGGAAGTAAAAAATATTTTTTTTTATTGTAGATTGTTAGAATATTACCTAAGATTCAGTTTCGCGATCAATTAAACATTCCATTCTATAATAACTTGTGAAAGTATTATAAATATTAATTACACCTTGCTTATCAAATTTAAAAAACGTTAAAAAATATTCAAAATAAACTTTCGTTCAATTCAGAAGAGGTTGCCGTCGGTATGCCTTATTTAGCTGCTTTATTTTCATATTTTATTTGATAAATTAGCTTCGCAATTAAGGATGTTAAATTTAAAAAGTTCGTGAAGAAGTTGCAAGATCATTAATCTAACATTTAAGAAAGGCTTGGAAGATTCAAATTTTCTCTTAAGTGTTTTGCGATTGAGACTGGCGAGTAATTTGTAAATAAAACAACAATAAATACGAGAACAGATTGTGTAGCTTAATTTTTTTTTCTTAGATTTTCATATACTGTAATAAATAAATAAAATGTTTTAAATACAAAGACAGTAACAGATAATGGAGCAGCCATTTGAGCACAGAAGTACTTGCGATAGGATGCGATAGGATCCGCTCTTCATATCTTAGATAATTTCAATGGTAAAATACTTAAGAGTTTTACTGTTAAACATTTTAAATATAGCGAAAGCGAAAGCTAAGCGAAACTACTAACTAAAAACAAAAGAAATAAAATAATTCAAAATAATGAAAACTAAAATCAATTACAGCTACCTACAAAATTAAAAGAATGCCCCTTTAAGAATAAATAAGAATTGTGCATTTATGTGTATGTGTGTTCGCGCGCTCGTGTGTGTGTGTGTGTGTGTGTGTGTGTGTGTGTGTGTGTGTGTGTGTGTGTGTGTTTGTGTGTGAGTGTGTGTGTGTGTGTGTGTGTAATAAGTTATAATATTAATATATTATTTTTTCAATATTTTAAGAGCTATGTAAATGACTTGCCTTTTATAACATTCTTCGTTATAAGGTAATAAATAAATAAATAAATAAGTTGAGAAAACAAACCCAGATCAATTTGCTTATACAATACTGGAAATAGAGAAATAAGAAAGAGGTTTAGGTAGTAGTTAGGACGCATTTTTAGTTTTATAATATCTGTAGGGCGGTTATAGATGTAACAAATCTGCCCCCTAATTGTCTAATTTCAAAATCTATCACAATCCCTTTCAAAGGTATTGAGATTGTGATAGTGATTTATGAAATTGCGTAACTTATAGTCGCAATCCCTTTCGGAATGAATGATGTTTTAAATGACACTTCATATGACATTTCTCCATACATTTGAAAGATATTTTCCTCTGTCACTTTGCTTAGACAGTTCAATTTCGTTCATTTATTACCATTCAAAACGCGGCCCTATCACAATCCTTATCAAATATCAAATAGTGACGGCCTGAAGTACGTGTATATCTTTCAAATGACCATTTGAAAGGGATTGCGATAGATTTTAAATTTAGACAATTAGCCCTTTGTTTAAGCAAAGTGACACATCTTTCAAATCTACGGAGAAGTGTCAAATGAACTGTTAAAACATCATTGGTTCCGAAAGGATTTGCGACTATATGTTACACAATTCCATAAATCATTATCACAATCACAATACCTTTGAAAGGGATTGTGATAGATTTTGAAATTAGACAATTAGGGGGCAGATTTGTTACATCTATAACCGCCCTACAGATATTATAAAACTAAAAATGCGTCCTAACTACTACCTAAACCTCTTTCTTATTTCTCTATTTCCAGTATTGTATAAGCAAATTGATCTGGGTTTGTTTTCTCAACTTATTTATTTATTTATTTATTAACCTTATAACGAAGAATGTTATAAAAGGCAAGTCATTTACATAGCTCTTAAAATATTGAAAAAATAATATATTAATATTATAACTTATTACACACACACCAACACACACACACATACACACACACACACACACGAGCGCGCGACCACACACACACATAAATGCACAATTCTTATTTATTCTTAAAAGGGCATTCTTTTAATTTTGTAGGTAGCTGTAATTGATTTTAGTTTTCATTATTTTGAATTATTTTATTTCTTTTGTTTTTAGTTAGTAGTTTCGCTTAGCTTTCGCTTTCGCTATATTTAAAATGTTTAACAGTAAAACTCTTAAGTATTTTACCATTGAAATTATCTAAGATATGAAGAGCGGAGCATCCTATCGCAAGTTCTTCTGTGCTCAAATGGCTGCTCCATTATCTGTTACTGTCTTTGTATTTAAAACATTTTATTTATTTATTACAGTATATGAAAATCTAAGAAAAAAAAAATAAGCTACACAATCTGTTCTCGTGTTTATTGTTGTTTTATTTACAAATTACTCGCCAGTCTCAATCGCAAAACACTTAAGAGAAAATTTGAATCTTCCAAGCCTTTCTTAAATGTTAGATTAATGATCTTGCAACTTCTTCACGAACTTTTTAAATTTAACATCCTTAATTGCGAAGCTAATTTATCAAATAAAATATGAAAATAAAGCAGCTAAATAAGGCATACCGACGGCAACCTCTTCTGAATTGAACGAAAGTTTATTTTGAATATTTTTTAACGTTTTTTAAATTTGATAAGCAAGGTGTAATTAATATTTATAATACTTTCACAAGTTATTATAGAATGGAATGTTTAATTGATCGCGAAACTGCATCACAGCTAATCTTTGCCTTATCTACAATAAAAAAAATATTTGATAAATATTAAACAAGAAAATATACTAGAAAAAAAAAAACAACTAGTCTCATGTCGCCCTGACGGGATGGGGGGCGACATGAGACTAGTTGTTTTTTTCTAGTATATTTTCTTGTTTAATATTTATCACATAAAAATAGCATTGTAAAATGCAAAATTAAAAAGTTATAAAAAAAAAAAATTTTTTGCTTCCTATTTATAAAACGACCGTGTGCATGCGAACAACAGACTAACAGACTGAATTTATTGAAATCTCACATTCCATACATAGTTACACTACACGAACACAGATGTCGCTACTTGTAGCATATATGAACAAATTACAATATTTTGATATTCCTTCATAATATTAATACTTCCACATCATGGCTAAGCCCCAAAGTAAGCACTGGCAAGCACAGTTAAAAATACGTATAAACAAAGTAAATATATTTTTCTAGAAATATACAGGGTTATTTTTAAACAGCATCTAAAACTTTTAAGTTTGACATAGAATCGGTAAGTAAACAACTTTCTCCTAGAAACACGGCTCGAAATAGGTTTTTTTCGTCTCTTTACAAATTAGACTGCTCACGTGATCGATTTAGTATGGGAAGTCCTAATGTCCTAATTGTTCTCGTATTTCAACCCATGTTTCTAGGAGAAAGTTGTTCACTTATCGATTCTGAGACGAAATTAAAAGTTTTAACACTGTTTATGATTTTGTAATTTTTGCATTTTTCAATGCTATTTTTATACTTATGGTAAATTTTAAATAGAAAAATATTATAAAAAATTAACTGATGCTATAACCGCTAACCGCAATTTCGACGGTGGTTCGCAAAATCCGGTCCAATGCTCTAACCGCTGAGCTACCGGCTCAGCGGTTAGAGCATTGGACCGGATTTCCAAAGGTCGCGGGTTCGATTCCCGTCTGAGAATTCACTTGTGGCCGAGTTATTTTTTTCCAATATTTTTCTATTTAAAATTTACCATAAGTTTTAACTCTGTTTAAAAATAGCCGTGTATTATTTTTATAAATACTAACTATGATTTAGTTACGGTCAACAGCCGATATATACGGCTTTAGAAAACTGTCGAACTCCAATCGAATTTGAACTTTAAGACGAAAGCTGTTGAATTCGGAATTCAAGAAATTAATTAAAGACATCTATACTAATATTATAAACAAGAAAGATTTGATTGTTTGTTTGTTTACAACGAATAAACTCAAAAACTACTGAACGGATTTAGATGAAATTTGATATACAGATAGTAGATAGCCTGGTTATGAACATAGCAACTTTTTATGTTGATATACCCACGGGAACGGGAACCACGCGGGTGAAACCGCGAGCGGCCGCTAGTAATGTATAAAGATGCTATTGATATACGTATTCATCATACAATCATTTGTCCATACTGGGATTCGAACCCAGGACCTCAGAGTAGGCGATAGCTTGAAAACCGGTTACCATTTCTACTACTAAATTTTTTTTCTACTTTTTACTGCACTTAATATTTCATCAGGCCATGAATTCACCGAGAGATTTAAGGACGTCCTTTTTCGATATAGATGCTGGCCAAATTTGGCTTCCATCCAACTATCGCTGTGGCCAAAAGGAAGGATATGCCAGACAGAAAAAGAAAAAAAAAAAAAGGATTTCAGGTTTTATTTTAAAACGAAAAATATTTATAGTGTAATATTATTGTAATTGTAATATTGACGACCTGTTTGGCGCCGGGGTACTAACCCCACCTTCTGCGTCAGAGGTCCCGGGTTCGATCCCCGGACAAGACAAATATTTGTGTGCATGAACATGCCTATTTGTCTTGTATATGTATGTATTAAAAAAAAAAAAGTATATAAGTTTGTTTATCCGTTATCTAGTATCCATATAACAAGTTCTTCATGATACTTAACGTGGGCTAGATAATTGGTGTGATTGTATGAAATATTTATTATTTATTTATTTATTTATTGTAAATGAACACATATACCTAACTTCACGCCATTTATCCCTTGCGCGCTTGACACATCATCCAAGGTTCAGCTCATACTACACGTCCAACACAATTATGCGCATGACAGCTATGAAAAACATTAAATAATTCACGGAAAATAAAACTTCAAGAAGCGAACTTCTATAAGCTTATCACTGTAGTGCCAATTAATCAGTTGATAGGGTAAATGCAATGAAAGAGGCGGGGTGCAGGCTTTGAAAATACCAAACCGCATTTCTGTCATGCGCCTAATTGTCTTGGTCGTGTAGTATATGTCGCAGCCAACTGGTTAAATCAGCCGTTCAATTCGAAGGCTGGCCCGTTAATTAAACGTCGGCATGCAAAGAAATGGCTAAGGAACAACTAGCCAAGCCGTTGAATGAAACTTTTAACGACTTGGCTGAACGTCATATTAGCCGTCTCATTAAATTGGATGTAATTTTAGATTCATTTTTAGTATATTATATTGATAAACGAAAAAAAAAACTTTAATTTTTCAGCTTTTGTTTGTTTTTGAGACTACCAGCGCTGCAGTGACAAAAATTTAAGTAAATTTAAATCACCTATCTGATTTTATGTCAGCCATCTTTAAAGGGCCAAACATAATTAAGCGTAAATATCCTGGTACATCACCACTACCCATTTCTACTCAGGTTTTAATCCAGCTTATGGTCCTTTTTTATTTTATTTTTATTAACGACGGGGAGACTCTTAGCCTTCATCATACCTGATGTTAAGTATTGATAAGGCTGAAGATGGAGGCGAGCCTCTCCCGTAATCCTCATTCACTGAGGAGGTTCATCATCATCATCATCATCAGCCTGTGGACGTCCACTCCTGGACATGAGACTCTCCTAGCTCACGCTTTTTGTGGCGTTCATAGGAGGTTATTAGCCTACTGCTACCACGCTGGCCAGACGGGATGGTAGAGGGTTTGTTTCAAGTTTTCCTTCTCTCGCACAGGTGTTCAATGCGTCGAGCCGTCGAGCCTCTTAGTCGACTCTTACGACATCCCAGGCATGTAAGGGAGTGTTGACACGTGTATTATGGCACGGCACAATATTATGGTATTATTAGCTTATGGTTGCTTGGAAGAAATTACTTTTTAGCGACAAGGCCGCCATTTCTTCTTTAAAAAATACTTTTGTAAATTATCATGGTGTACAATAAAAAATATTTTATCTTATTTTCATAGTGCGAATTGTGAATCCTTACGTGCAGTTGACTGTACATTAGTTTGTAACTGTTATAAGTAAGATTATGCAGTCATTTTATTGAAAAGTTATAAAGGTTTCACTAGAATTAATTAACAGACCTTTTACCACATTTTGCTTTTGTGAAAATTGAGACAAGGTTGACATCAAAGGACACCTTCTTTGACATTCAGACTGATATGTTAGAAATTTGTTTTTATAAAAGCATCGTCGTCTCAGCCATATAACACCCACTGCTGGGTATAGGCCTCCCCCAAAAGGGGGGCTTTGCCATAATCGCCATGCTTGGCAGGCGGGTTGGCGATCGCAGTATGGCCCAGTATGTAGGAGACGCTGGCTGCCCATCTCCTGAAGGCTGAGTCACTTAGTCGCCTTTTACGACACTCACGGGATGAGAGAGGATAGTGCTATTCTAAGCCGACACTACACAGCTATAAAAGCATAACCTTTTTAAATTTAAGCTTAAATTGAATATTTTAAGCTTAAATTTAAAAAGGTTAAAATGTTCATAAAAATACATACTTACTTATTAAACGTAAAATAATCCGATTTACAATACATAAAAAAAAACTTTATATAAATTAATGATCACCGACTTCATTAAACTAAAAAGCAAAAAATAAAACTTTTGGAGTCGGTGCCAGCCAGGGCATTCTACTTTGCGGTCCTACTAAATTTTTTTCCCTTTGCTGGCACCGACTCCAAAAGGTTTGTTTTTGAACCTTATGTACACTCCTGATCACCTTTTACAAAATACTGTTTTTCCCGGGGCGCAGGGACGTTACTTATTGAGGAGTTCTCCTGATACTTCATCAGATGCATTGAGTCGAGCATAAAATGCTTATGAACCACATTAAAGTGGTCGTATCGCTTTCGTGAAATGCTAAGTATTTAATAGTTCCGATGACCATTTGTGGTCTTCATCATCAGTTCCACTTCACCAAATGGTGCTTTCCGGAAGCATATACATAAGTTACTATTGAAAACACTGAAATCGCTATAGGAGCGCCTATAATATTTGAAGAGTTCCCTGGATTCCATCATCAGATCCTGACATGATGACAATGGGACCACATGGGAAGTATACCCTTTCCAACAAAAAAAGAATTACTTAAATCGGTCCAGCCTTCTTCGCGTAATCGAGTAACATACATTAAAAAAAAAAAAAAAAGATTCCGTCGAATTGAGAACCTCCTCTTTTTTTAAAGTCGGTTAAATAGTTTATTGTTTCCTACTAAATAATTGTCCTGTATCAAGAGACAGGAGACAGGAGAGGCAAAGAGACTGACCCATACCGTCATACTGCCAATTCTTGAGACAGACAAAAATACCTTTGACTCAATATTTTCCCCGAATAAGCTTGCCTACATAAAAAAGACGATTATCATCATAATAAAAAAAATCATCTGCAAACACTGTCACCCCAAAACGACTAAAATGAAAATGGAATTTAAAAAACAAAAAGTCTTGTTTGAATTTCGAAGCTGTGGATTCGAATTACAAATGGGCTTCGGCCAAAGGAACGAGTGTCCTCATCTTTGGAAATAATGTTTTTAAAAATGTAAAACCTGATTTGGTATTCTATTCGTTCGGATACAGCGATTATCATAAACTTGAAACTCTTTTAAAAATTCTTCAGAAGAGGTTGTAAGTGAGAAGGTTTCACGACAGACGACCGACTATGGAGATCGCATTACTTGTTTCGCATATTTTTTCTTAAAATCTCGAGTTTTGGCGATGTTTTATTATTTTAAAGCTTTTTTCATAAAGCTTTATAACTGGCTGGTCATACAAAAAAAAATCATAGCGTGAGAATAGAAAATTACGAAGTCGTTTCTTTAGATATTTTTTGAGAAATACAGATTAGTTATGTACATAACTAATTTTAATGATTTGTATCAAAATAAGTATCAAAGTCATGGTAGGTAGTCAAAGCTGTCAAATCAAATCCTTTAAATATTTCGGATTATGAAAGTAAAAGTGCGTCCAGATTATAGATAGATAGATGGAACAACACTTTATTGCACACATAAAAATACAGACAGAAACTCAAGAAAGAGTTGACATAAATGTGGGCAAAGGCGGCCTTATCGCTAAGAGCGATCTCTTCCAGACAACCTTATATAGGGTTTTTATTCACCATACCTCAGTGTGAATGAGATAATATTCGGTGAGACCTGTTATATATCATTGTTATATCGCAATATTAAATAATGTGGGCGTGAACTTATTTAAACGCAACTTAATAGTCTTAAGTGAAATGTTGGAATCTAACTTTTTCTTTCATAACAAATATTAAAATTACCCTGAAATTCGTTGAATTTTTTTTCAATTGCTCCCAAGATTTACAGCTGCTGGGTAGACCAGCAGCAACATCCCTCACGCTCCGCCAGTTACCCGCAAACTTGGGTTATAGAGGTATATAATTGAACAGAGACATAAACCAAGTCCACTTTTAACAGATACTTGGATGAAATTTTACAATTTGGCAGATACCGATTCTGACAAAATTTGGCACACACATAGAAGATAGGCTGGGTTAAAAATAAGCTACTTCTTATGCCGATATTCCCACGGGAACGGGAACCAGCGGGAACCGATGCACCAGTGCACATCCAAACGATATATCATCAGAAAAAAATAGCCCTTGACGAGTTTCTTGCCGGTTCTTCTCGTTACAAGGTCTCCCGCCGTAGGGTTTGTGAACCGATGGCGTAGCTTATTCGACGTTCATACACATAGATTTAGATCTATGTCTGTGCGTTCATAAGTGCTCGTAACAGCCTAGACTGAATAAATGTTGTTGAATTGAATTTGAATCAGTATTTTTCCTAAGTTTTTACGAAATATTTAAAATTAGTTTCCTTCCTTCCATTGGAATCCTCTGCTGAAATCCAGTTAAGTATTTAAATTGGTAAACATGACACTAGTTGCTTTTTTCTGGTATATTTTCTTGTTAAATATTTGGTAAAATTATTTTGTTTAACACTATTGTCTCTGTTATACACCCTTTTCCTGTGCTCGGTCAGAATTTCCGATTATACTTTTGACATAGAAAATATCCGCATTATTCGGTCGGATTGAATCGCTGATAAAAGGTCGCGGGGATTTGCTGCTCTCCGCGTTTTCAGGATTCTGGGATTCATAGGTTTTGATGATATTTTTACTATAATAATAATAACAATAAAAATTTCATTGGACACTGCAAAAAACACTAAACAAAGGACAGCTAGGTTAGAGCATTAGACCGGATTTCCAAAGGTCGCGGGATCGATTCCCGTCTGAGAATTCACTTGTGGCCGAGTTAATTTTTTTCCAATATTTTTCTATTTAAAAATTTACCATAAGTATAAAGGACAGCTAGGATTATTTCTTCTATATACCTCGAATTTCCGAAGCTACATAAGCCAAGAGTCAAAATACATCAAAAGTAGGGATCAAGTATGATTTACAGTATCGCGGCTAAGTATAGAAGATTATTATTTTAACTTTTTTGTATCGTTAGTGATTTTTTTGTAAATTTCATTACTTGAATAAAAAAACCTAGTCTGAAAGACTATTTGGAAATACTCATTGGATATCTTTTTATAGTTAAAGAGTTGATCCGTAGACACTTTTGATCACATATATACCTCCATCATCCATCATCAGCCTGTGGACGTTCATAGGAGCCTATTAGCCTACTGCTACCACGCTGGCCAGACGGGTTGGTAGAGGGTTTGTTTCAAGTATTCCTTCTCTCGCACAGGTGTTCAATGCGTCGAGCCTCTTAGTCGACTCTTACGACATCCCAGGCATGTAAGGGAGTGGTGACACTTGTATTCTTAGGCCATCACCACACGGAACGCATATAACCAAATATACATAAGTATATTTTTATTTAAATAAAGTTATAGATAAGTGTTTTCGAATATATTTTTTTATTTATACCAGCCATTCCCAATAGGATAGGTTATACATAACTTTCAGGCTATCTTGTTTGAAAGACAAATATTGTGAACAGGTGGTTGTGAACCACTTTTGGATTTGGTGTTTTTCAAGATTTTTGGTTTCTTAACGTTTTGGCACCTTTTCAGCTGCCGTGGTCACGGGATGACTGAAAAACTTACTCTTATATTTTGTAGTACCTATAAATTTTATTATAGTACACAAGTTTTAAAATTATTTTATTTTTTTGCTTAATTTCAATTCTTCTATTTTACATATAACTAAGTTCTATCACCCACAGAGAGGTCCAAAGAAATCCGACGCAATTATTTACAATTGGACGTTCAGTAACGCGCTTATGCGGCGAAATAGTTCGTTGTTAGGATAACGATGGAAACATACAGTCGGATATTGTGTGCAGGCCCTCTAGCTAGCTAGAGGAAAACTCTACCTAATCTGGTATACGGTGAAGTGACCCAATCAGTCAGTCACAATGTCACAATCGTTTTTCAATCTTTAACAGGGAAACTCGTTTCCGACTTATGACTTACCATGTTCCAGTTCGCTATACGCGCGTATAGCGTCGTCTCACACGCTCACTGGTAATAAGAAGTCTTAATACGGAGGCTGTTTTTAAGTAATGATGGCTTAAGGCGATACTCGAAAAAAATATGCTGAAGCGAGATAGCAATGAGAAAACGACGCGCACGGGGGCGAGACCGATTTTGTAGATTAGGCAAAAAAAAACACAAAATCACTTCGTATTAAAAAACTACAGCGAATTTATAAAAATGCTTCTATACGATCCTAAATATTATTGGTGTCCACTTATTAAACCAATTTCCAATAGCATAAGTAACCTATTTAAGAATAATCTTGAATTTTCGAATTTCTTAGAGGTCTTTTCGAAAAGAAAAAGTGTCGAGGCAAAATCATAAAATCGTGTTTTTGAAACTATACGAATCTAGATAAAGGTATGAAGAAATATATATGTTATTACCAGATTTGTAACAACTGTAACCGTACTATAGTTTTATATCAAAAAGTCCATACTTTTTCCGAGTAGCGCCTTAAGGTGGAATTGCACTATCTTATCTTTGTCGAAAACAAAAATGCTTAAAACATTGTCGTTATGGCGATAGATTTAAATAAGTTGGTGGTAGTTAGCCGGTCGGACTAGAAACTAGAGTCAACATCAATCAAACCATATGCAGTCTGTATACCCACTGAGAATCGTTACTTAAGATAAATTGTGTTGATTCGTGATCCATAAAAGCGGTTAAAGTGTGGGACTATTTTGGCAGTAAAAAAAATTGTGAATACCTATAATTTAGGCAATTATACAGTAACGAGTAAAAGTATGTATATTTTTATAAGTTTTCCCAGTGATCTAAATAGCTAATTAAATTAAATAAACGCAGCGTTTCCGCCCGTAATCCGCCCCCGTATGTGCCCACCACAATGACGTATAGGCCGGCTGGCAACCCGTAAATTCCGGCGACACCTCGCCAAATGAATTGTAACCGGTAATTTAGTGCGCCTGTACTAGACGATATTTAGGCTGGAACAACAACGCGTCGATCGTATGGTGTGGTAATATGCCTAAGCTCTAACTAGGTTGAAGGTTTGTTTGCGGATTGGTGACGGTTAGGTCCGTACCTGTATATTGGTATGAGTATGAGGACACCTTGCGCAGTGGTTCCCGCGATCGGCCTGCGATTGTTGAGGTTAAGCAATTTTCTCAATGGTTGATCGCGGGATGGGTGACCAAAAATTTATTGTCTCGAGTTTCTTCGTGATTCGGAAGGCCCTAATTTTTTCTTTTTATATTTAGTTTACGGAACTAGTTTCTTAGCAAAGAAACTTTTCATTTGGTACCTATATCTGTGACAAAAACATTTCAAGAAACGGTAATCAATCAGTTAATCACTGTAGCGCTAATAAATCAGACCATAAGACAAATACAGTGATAGAAGTGGGCTGCAGGTGCTAAAAATGCACAGCCGCATCTGTCATGCGCCTGATTGTTATAGTCGTGTATTATTTGAATGAGTGCACAATATCACATAATTCTTAATGCCACAATAAACATTTGAAATTTATGTTTTCAATACATACAGGCATATTTATATTTTTCGTAGGAGTAAAGTCTCTTTGAAGTGTCAAAACTCCTTGGACCAGGGCAATGTTTCATAATTATTGCAATTGTCAGCGACAGGTGACAGGTGACAATTTGATGATTGTACGATTCATATAACATTGGTGCTTTATGAAAAGCCGACATAATTGTCAAATTGTCGCGACAATTCTATAATTTAATGTTTCAAAAACATTTGGTTTGTCTATTATTTGTAATCGGAAAATCTGACATATTTGTCAAATTGTCGCACTTTTTTGGTAGGCATCCTTGGTCTGTGTCAGGATGAGGAGTGACAGTAGCGATGCGACATCGAATAATACTAATACTAATCATTCGACTCCACGAATCATTCGACTAAGTCGACTGCGCTTGAGATTATTCGACTAAAGTCGACGGCGGCAGAGCGGCGGCGCATCCGGCAGTCCAGTCGCGTTCGGTTCGACTCGCGCTTGGTCGGGTAGCATCGACGTGCCATCGCTAGTGCGAACGAGATCGAGATATGAAATGCGGCGATGAGGGAAAGAGATGGACAGAATGCATGGCATGAGTGAGACAGAGAGGCAAGACTAGGTTTCAAACAATGTCAGATCTATAATAGATTTACACAACAGAAATAATTACTTTAAGTCAGAAAATCAACGGAAAATATTAAATTTTATCTAAATTCGGTAGCAAACAACCTTGACCTTGTAACGAACTATTGTGAAAGATTAATGAATGACTAACCTATCGTTTATTCGTTTCGTTCCGAGTACATTTTGACATTAGTAGTTTAGTTACTAATTAGTAGTCATTATTCGAATATAGACATTAGTATATTACTAATTTGTCATTCGAATGGCCAAATTAGTAGTTAAGAATCATTCGAAAACGAAAATCATTCGCAGTAAATATCTGTCACTGTGACAGATATTTTTCTTTTATAAATTCTCACATGATCGAAAGAGTTCGTAATAGGATTTGATAAAGAGAACTTTATAATGTATGATTGCTTTTTATAGAAAACCTACCTTCTGCAATGATGACAAAGATCAAAATTGCGTAGATCAGTGACAAAAAAAGTATGTTCGAGCATAGTTGACAAATTGTCGACTTGTCAAGCTTTATGAAACAGGGCCCAGGAAGTAATGCCTTGAACAGCCTTGTTTTTTTTTCGAAATTATGTTTGATAGAAGTTTTTGTTGACACTTAGGCGTTCCAAATTTAAATGTTATCATAATTACCCAAGGGAAGTTTCATACAACATTGGCTTCCTCCGGGCATTAATAGCTTACTTTCCTATTGAGAATACTTGGTATTTTAGAAACCAGCACCGACTTAATAGTAGATTAGTAGCCAAGGGCTGTAAGGCATCAAATGCAGCCCGAGATATTTAGGCGCACGAGCGCAGCGAGGGCGCCTATAGTTCGAGGGTGCAATTGATGCTTACACCCGAGCTAACTTTTCTGCTTTACATCTCAATTGTGAGGGAAGTAGAAAAAAACCGGCATTACAAGAATAAAACATTTTATTTCTGGAAATTTATAGTGAAATGAGAACAATCCCAAAAACAAACAATATTTAAAGTAAAAGTTTTCTATTCCCGCCTTTTTTCATTAAAAAGAATCAAGTAAAGACCTTTTTTTTTTTTTTTCAAGATCGAAATTGAGCTTTGCCTTTCGATATTTAATAGTAGATTGTTTACCAAGGGCTGTATGACACCCATAACAGTCGAGGGTTTTGGCGCCCGAACGAAGTGAGGGCGCCGATAGTTCGAGACTGTTATGGGTACATACACCCGAAGTAAACACTCTACTTTTCATTTTGAATATGAGGAAAGTAAAAACAAACAGAATATTCAAAAAAAATATTTAATAAGAAAAATGTTACAAAAATAAAAACACCTAAATATTTACTTTTATTTAAGGTAAAAAAGGTTTAAAGGTTTAAAGGTTTTTATAAAGGTTTAAGGTTTCTACGATTTTAATTATTTTATAATGTAGCAAAATAAGCTGTATAGGCTTCTGTGCCTTTGCCTACATACCTTTGGTAAATAAAAGTCCAAAGAGATTACAGATATCGATTTGACATGACACCCCATTTTCTTTTTTCAAATTTATTACAGCCCTAGGGCCGCCACATATCACTTTCAACCCGCATTTTAGGCAAGTTATGAGTTACTTTCAGAATATGAGACATGAAAAATTGATGACTGATAGCAAAGCGACCTCTTTGGTCATTGGGCTGAATGCATGATGTCTATTGCCAGTATGATGGTTAGATGTACGCGAACTTTTTGAAAGAAAGAAGTGTTTTTTTTAATTACTTATCGCCCTAGAGCTTTTCTAGCTACATTATTACCCTAGAGCGCTAATTAGTCAACTTGAAGCCCCATTTGGAGGTAATAAGAACCTACTTACCGAACATAAGAGATGTAAAGAATTTATCTAATGAGAGATAATAATCCGTCCGGGGTTGCCTTTAAATGAACTAGTATTGCAGTTAAAATAATAACGTGAATAATTCGAGATATTTTATTGCTATACTTATTTTTAAAATAGTGATAGTGATAGTAATTTTGGTTTTTCACAAACAAATGTTTACAGCAGCGTCCCCTCGTAAGTTGTCACGTAACACCTCATACATCAAAGAACATGTACCAATCAAACCCGAACCCATCACTGAAAAAATATGTCTATTATGTAAGTATTTACAAAAAAATATATAAGAATGTTTTTCCGTTATCTAGTAACCTTATCACAAGTTCTTTATGAAACTTAACGTTGGATATATAATTGGTGTGTTTGTATGCAATTATTTTAAAAAAAAACGCATCAAAATCGGACTAGTACTTTTGGAGATAAATGGCAACATTGGTACAAACATCACTCACAACAACTCACCTCTCTGGGTAAAAATACTATAAATAAATAAATTCTTTATTTGCATTGTATTAATTATTTATTATAATATATTTATTTGTTAAATAGGATACAATTTTGTAGGTTTTATACAGCTGGGTAGAACTTAAGTCTATTTGACTATATTATATCATAGCATGCAAATTAGTTACAAAAAAAATTTATGATAATTTAATATTGAAATGTTATCTATCAAAATTTGTCATCATAATTAAATGTCTGGTTAGTAACTACATCGATCTTCCTTACTCTTTATTTTTGAGAAATTCTTCAATAGAATAGAAGCCTTTGATATATTTATATCCCGGAGGGGAAATTTGTGAGAAGATTAGGATTTTTTTCTACTAATTTTCTATTATTTTATCACTGTTGACATCTTAAAATATTGAAATGCAAACAAATCTATAATTTTATGTGCACTTAGGTAGTATATTTGGTTGCAGTACATATTTCTAATGAATTTATCAGCTTACAGTTCAAGTTAATTAATCTAATTCTGGACTCTAGTCAAGTATTCCATTGTTGACAACTTTTACCTTTCCAAAGGGAAAGTAGCAAAACTGAATTTAGAACTTTTAGGTTTGTTAAACAAACCTTCAGGGTTCATTAGAAATAATTAAAGTGCCGAATTCTGAGTTTAGAATTGACCATTGATAGTTCTGGGGGTTTAAAAAGGACGCAAACGCAATATTGCTGACAATTAATTTATTTGTATAATTCCTATAGAATTTGCATTTAGTAAGTTTTCTTGCCTTCAAAACATTAAAAGCAAATTCTGTTACACTGGATCTGACACAGTTCTAAACTCCATACAAATAATAAATAAAAAAAAATATGTTTATTTGCTCTAAAAATGTAAGCTAGCGATCAGCATCTTCTTTTAAGCTAGACCAGCCTGTGTTTGGAGATTGCTCTTCCTTACAGTAGTGATGTGCCACTGACACGCTCCGGTCGTGTTAAGCACGACCGGTGTGCAGAAAGGATGAAAGTAAACACTGTAAGTGGTTAACAAGTATAATTATAAGATAAAAGATGTTACAAGCTCAGGTGTGGGTTCATGGGAATCTTCGATTGGTGGCTCTCGCGAGGGTAAGAATGGGGGCTTAGCTTTACCTTTGCCTAGAGGAGGCAGAAGCGAAAGTCCGACGTAACGGACTACGATCGCTTGGGGAGCAGGATGTTCAGCCTCGGTAGCACGGAGGGTAGGCTCGGAGTGGTGGTGCGCACGTAGTCTCGGAGTGGAGTTGCTCCGGGGTAGGCCGGAACAGGCGAGCGCTCGGCAGGTAGGAGGTGGTGGAAGGCAAACGAAGCAGATGTAGATGCTGCCCGTGGATACGACCCTGGAATGTTTTTAAGAACGGGTCAAAAGGTGTTCGTACAAGTCGACCGTCTAAGGTTAGGATGCAAGAGACAGACAGCTACAATTGAATAGTCTCAAAAGTACAATATAAAACTATAAAAAAATAATATATTAAACATTAATAATAAAATGAAACACAAGAGACCAAAACAGCTTACATTGTGTGTGACTGTGTATGTGTGCGTGTGTGTGTGACTGAGTGTATGTTCCGTGCGCGTGTGCGTACGCATGTGCGTGTTGTATAAGTGAGTTTGTGATATTGTGTGTGTGTGTTTATGCTAGTATGTGATGTGGTGTGTTTATGTGTGTGATTTGTGAGTACAAAGTAGTCAGAAAGTGCATGTGCTATGCTCTGATCAAAAATGTCTCTATATCTTTATAGCTTTTTGATTTCAACCATTTTATAATATTTAACTTGCATACATGATATTGCCTATCGTATATATATTTTTTTTTATATATATATGCATAGACAGTTGATTATAATGCCTATCCGCAGATACAGTGTTGGTTCTAGATATTTGCAAAACAAACAATAGAAGATAATCAACTAAATGAATTGTTAGGGAAATCACTTAACAATATGGCGTTTGTGTCCTTTTTAGACCCTTTGTTCTAAGCTTTTATAAAGTAAAGTAAAGTAGTTTACCTGTTGAACCAGGTATAGTTGACCTGTAAGTTTAAACGATGTACTAAATGGTGCAAGTGGTAGTGCGCTAGGGGTTGCGGGTTCGATTTTCACACGGACAAAAACATTAAGTAAAGTACGAGCAAGTATTTTGACAACCTCCGTGGTAGAGTGGTATGTACATCGGTTTCAAGGTGTCGCCTACTCTGTGGTCCTGGGTTCGAATCCCGGTAGGGACAAATGTTTGAATGATGAATACGAGCATTAGTATCTGAGTCATAGACGTTTATATACGTGGGCTGTTCCAAAAATAGTTAGTGACATGAAAAGTAGTTAGAATATAAAAAAAAGTTTATTTACAGCTTTTCAAAATATCCCCCTCCAATCTCAATGCACTTATGGATACGGGTGAACCAGCTTTCAAAATCAGGATAAAATGTAGACTATGTTACTCGGGGATGGTGCAGCTTCCCAACAGTGAAAGAATTTTTTAAATCAGTCCAGTGGTTTCGGAGCCTATTCCATCCAAACAAACAAAAAATCAAATCTTTCCTCTTTTAGAGACTCTTAATTTTCTTCATATCTGATGTTAAGTATTGATAAGGCTGAAGATGGAAGCAAGCCTCTCCCGGAACCCTCAACCACTGAGGGACTGGCTATCTTATCTCTAACTACCGGAACACAACAATGCTGAAAACATTGTTGTTATGGCGTCAGACTAAGATAAGATGGTGGTAGCTAGCCAGGCTGTCTTACAACAAGTCCTACCACCAACTGAATCGATTACAATATGTACCCCCGCTGGGAATCGAACCCGGGACCCCTGGGTCTGATACCGGTGGTTGTTACCACTAGACCACAGAGGCGGTTATATCCTCTTTATAATAATAGTATAGATATGTCACTTTTACAGTTATTTGCGTTGAAATCTGTGACCAAGACTTCTGTCATGTTTTACTGACAAGTAAAAAAAAAAAAATCGCATACAATCACACCAATTATCTAGTCCCACGTTAAGTTTCATGAAGAACTTGTGTTATGGATACTAGATAACGGATAAACATACATATATATATTTTTTTTGTAAATACACACTTAATATACATATTAAACACCCAGACCAAGACAAATAGACATGTTCATGCACACAAATATTTGTCTTGTCCGGGGATCGAACCCGGGACCTCTGGCGCAGAAGGCAGGGTTAGTACCTCTGTGTCAAACAGGTCGTCGTATCAGTAGGACAAAACACACGAAAAAGCACAGAAATGAAATAGATACTTAGCAATTTAATTCGGACCCCATCTATGGTCTTCCCAATGTTTCACAATGCGAGCTCGTATGACGTATTAGGAGGTCTACTCTCTAAGCACGAAACGTAGTTTTGGCCTAAGTTACGGACGTTTCCTACTCCGTATCACCTACGGACAGCTTATTAGTTCGGAGACCCGAACTAAGAATGAATCAGAATACGTTTTGACATTGTCCCTACTCCCAATTTGTTTGTGCCGTTTGTCCAAAACTAGTACATCCGAAATCAATAGACAGTAGGCTCCATCCGTAGTTTCGGGAAACTTACGGGCTTAGAGAGTAGGCCTCCTGCTTCAAGTACACACTTATTATCAATGGTAGGTACGTATTTATTTTAAAAACAGTTAAAAGTATCGCACACAATGCTGACAATAAATGAAATAATTAATACCAGTCAGTGATATTACAATTCAGAAAGTTACTGACATCGCTCGAAGGATTGCTCAGCTGAAGTGGCAGTGGGCGGGCCACATAGCGAGAAGAACCGATGGCCGTTGGGGAGGAAAGGTTCTGGAATGGCGACCGCGCACAGGACGAGGCTCCGTGGGTCGGTCACAAGGTGCGCGGTCGCGGTTGCCGCTGGATGCGGGCAGCGCAGGACCGATCGTCGTGGAGATCCTTGGGAGGCTATACCCAGCAATGGGTGTCATGTGGCTGAGACGACGACGACGACAACGATATTATATGGTATACTTGAAGAGTACAGCTTTCTTAGACATTTTGATTTCTTATTTCTTGCACATGAAAAAAATATTATTGATGGAGGAGGTATGTTGGCTTTATATACTTAACATCTACTAGGTGACCCCTGGGCCCTGCCTTACATTAAATCCGTAATCAAATATAGCCTTTAGGCCACTCAGAAAAGCGACTTTCTACTGGTGATAGAATTTTTTACAAATTCGGTTCAGTAGCTTAAGAGGTGAGGTCATACAAACAAACTTACAATTATACAAACTTTATCTCTTATCCTACTAATTTATTACTTAATACTAAACACTAAAACTACCATATCCACTCCCATTCCCACATCTTACTTCACAAAAGACCTGTGTTTCCTACCATTTACCGCCGTCACTTACAGCCTTCGGCCACCCGTCTTACCACCTACACAATACGGTTCAAAATCGCGTACCAAAATCCATTGTTCTTATTATGAGGCTCAAGATTCAAAGTTATTTATGTACCTATTTAATACGACTCCTTCCCCTTTGTCTCTCCCTCTGTTTGGAGCGTGATAGATTAATTTTCTTTTATCTTAGCATTTCGCGTATCGGGGATCTCAAAAATTACTTCATTGTGAAGGAAAGTCCCTATTTTCCTCCCGGTTTCGTGTTTTTTTGTTAATAAGGGTGGGATATTCACAGGCCCTTCCGATGGTTAAATGTCGAGAAAAACTCAGAGTATATTGCATTGACTTGCTTTAACAATTTCCATTTAGTTAAACAAACTTGTAGGTACTAAAAACAAAATTTGGTTGTAGCTTGTGTCCATTTCTTTTTTTAACTATTTAACTTTTTAAGTTTTATTAAAGGTATTGGTTTAGTTTTAGTTTAAAGACGCAGTTTCTTGTGATAAAAATCTCTGAATGATGTCAAAATATTATCCAACAATGAAAAACTGCTTTGTTGCCCGTGTTACCAAATTACCGGTATTACTGCTGATAGTAAGATTGTTATCGTACTACCATTAGTTATACCGGTAATTTGGTTACCTTTCTTAATTTCCTCTTATATTAAATATGTTATGTATACATCTACTCATGAAACAATAAATATATTTTATTTGTATTTATTTTATTTCAAGATTGTAGATTTGTGTTTGGCAACGACATGTTCCTTTGTAAATGTTGTTGCTTCTGTTAAAGCTGATAAGTTTCTTGCGGCCGTTCTTCTTATCAGTTAAAAGATGTCCTGAATGGCTGGTAGGAAAAACAAAATTTGACGATTCGAAAGCACTTATCTTTAAGTCTATTTGAATAAAAATCTTTGACTTTGACTTTAATACTGAAGTTGAAATTAGTAACACGAGCAATAACTTACAACTACACAGAAATCACAGAAATCACAGAACGCAAGTAAAGATATTACAAGTGGTTAGAACTGGGAACCTATTTTTTCGGACAACATCTTACGCCCGAAATTAATAATCTATCTGTAGATATGGATTGGGCTATCCGAGATTGTTGCCTAGGATACTGGGTTTGTTGCCAAGCAACCGTCGTTATTTTGGTCATGCGTCATGCTCGTGAACGCGTGCTGCCAATGGGATGGGTCTGCTTATGTCTGATTGTGTTAAAATGTGTTTTTGTTTAAATTTTATGTTATTTTTTAACATAAGTACCTGAAGTACGTCTTGCTCACTCAAACGTTTCTTTGGCGGTGTCGTGTGAGGCGGGTCGTTACGTTCCCTAAAATATGGTTGAGCGAAGCAATGGCTGGTTCATGCGTCATGCTCGTGAACGGGTGCCCAAATTCTAAGAATCTTTTTCCCTGGACATTTTTTTAAAAGTTCAAAAACAAAAAGTTATGATTTTTATTTGTTTATTTATTAGTACAGCAACATGGCAAACATTAACACATTGTTACTTACACAAAATATTTTCTGATGCATGCATGCCACCATAACGGCGTACATAACATTCACAAATTAATCAACATAATTAAAAAAAATGCTTAATAATAATAATTTAATTTAAAATAGGAATAATATAATACAGCATTAAATTCAAATAAATTAACTACACTATAAACATATAAAAAGATGCAAGTTAAATCAAAATGAATTGAATAGAATTTAATAAAGTACGTTGAATTAAAATTATACAAAATTATATACCTACAATGAAGTAAAAAAGAAACTTAAAAATAATGTAAATTGATTTGGTACATTAAATTAAAATTAGATTAGGGATTTTTTTTAAACAAAGACGTTTTGCGTCTCTCCTGTCCCTCAAAAGTCGGGTTTTGGTTTATACGCCAATTGAACCCAAAGGTATCGATTCAAATACACATACACTCACTCCATAAATTCCCTACGGGCAAGCATCAAAGATGCATCTTGAGAATGAGATGAGAGACTTTACTTTCATAGTTTTAGTTTATAAATTAAATAATTATTTACTCTCCGTAAGGTTTTTTATATGAACCATGTTAGTACCTTTGTAATTTTATACATATAGATTTCATTTCTCGGGATGGAGGGTTGATAACCTGAGATACAGGAGTCTTCCTAGTTCAGGTATCAGCCCGCCACAGTATACTTAAGAAATAAGTGAAATCATTGTACTGTATTTTATTTAAGATGGATTGTGGTGTGAAATAAAAATTTATTATTCAAAGTCAAAGTCAATATCATTTATTCAGTCTAGGCTGTTACAAGCACTTATTAACGTCAAAGAAGCTACGCCATCGGTTCACAAACCCTACGGCGGGAAACCTTGTAACGAGAAGAACCGGCAAGAAACTCGTCAAGGGCTGTTTTTTTCTTCCTGTTTTATTTCATACAGAGTCGTCAAATTGAAAAGTGACCTTAACATATCAGTAAGGTCAATTTCCATCACAAAAGGCAAATACTGATTAAAATATTACATTTATGATAAATTTTAAATAGAAAAATATTGGAAAAAATTAACTCGGCCACAAGTGAGTTGAGCCACTTGTGGCCGAGTTAATTTTTTCCAATATTTTTCTATTTAAAAATTATCATAAGTATAAAAATAGCATTGAAAAATGCAAAAATTAAAAAATCACACATAAAATATTACATTTTATGGTTATTGTAACCGTAAACAATTTTTTTAATTGGCAAAGAAAGACTTGTCTATCATACATTACAACATTTCTCGCATTACAAGATTACTATTATTTATTATAACCACTTGTAATTTATAGAAAACACTAGCGGCCGCCCCGCTTTCACCCGCGTGGTTCCCGTTCCCGTGGGAATATCGGGATAAAAAGTAGCCTATGTGTTAGTCCAATACTTGAAGTCCCCACATACTAAACTTCATCCAAATCCGTTCAGTCCTTTTTGCGTGAAAGAGGAATAAACAAACTGACATACTTTTGCATTTCATCGATGAAATGACAATACCTCCTACCATTTTTAATGAATGAATATTTTATTATATTAAATTTTCTTTATTTAGGAAAACAACAACTGTTATACATAACAAAGGAATCAATAACATATATAATGTTACAATAGCCTAAGAGTTTCCACTAATAAACATGACTATTATGTTGAGTAGGTAACAAAATTATACAATCAAAAGGTAAGTACTAAGTTAATTTGAATAAACGGTAAAAAGAAAAATTTTGACAAATTCCAAAATTACACCGTGAAGTCAGGTTGGTACTACTTATACTTAACAAATACTAATCATTATTCATCAAACGCAAGAGATTACGAAAGCGGTTAAATTTTTCATGAAATATATCGATGTGGTTAAATTTAGAGTTATACTCATTTGTAGCTCTAATTATAAAACAATAGGCTTGTGTCCATTAAGAATAAATATAATGGATAGGGGTTTATAATGATTAATTATATTATGGAGAAAATAACAAACAATTTTAATTATTAAAAGCGTTAAAGATTAATAATATTTAAAAAAAATAATTTCGTAAAATGAAACTTTTAGTCACGTGACAGTGAACACCAATCAGAAAGCGTTACGTCACGCCGTGCGAAACTCCAATCTTGTCTTTGACGTTTCGAGTATCACTACCGGTTCTTGATAAAATTTTGGTTTTTAACAATTAATATCAAGTTGATACAGTTTTTGCTAATTATAATTTGAAAGAATTAACCATGGAATCTGGATTCAGCAAAGCAGACAGTAATAATTTGCCCAGAATCGATGCCGTTATGCTTGGAAATTTTTTCGCGTCGAACAGTGAATTTTGCTCATCTGAATTTCGCAAAGTTAAAACTTCCTTGTAAGTATAAAATAATTCCTTGGACGAATTAACCACTGGACACGAAACCCGAGAAGAATGTATGAAATCACGATCAACCAATTCTTGCGGGGGTGAGGGGCGATTACTAATGTCAAATAATGACAGTAGTGCTTGAAGTAATCGATAATTTTTTTATCGATAAGTAAGGAGTGAATGAATGAACCTATTGAGTTTAATAAACCAGGTGTGTTTTAATAAAATTAGTAAGTTAATTGTTTATTTCGTGGAAAAATAAAAAGCACGATAAGTAAGGCGTGAAAGAATGAACCTATTAAGTTTAATAAATCATGTGTGTTTTAAAGAAATTAGTAAGTTAATTGTTATTTCGTGGAAAAATAAAAATCACCTGATAATATGAAAATCTCATTTAAACAACAAACTCCCAGTAGTTATCAACAAAACATCGCATATAAATTACCTATATTTAAGAAAAAGCCAAGGCATTATCTTTCTAGCAACTACTAGCTGAAATACTAATTGCAAGAATATTTCAACCAATAGTTTATTGTAGTTTTAAGATTATTTTACTTGAATATAATAAAACGATCTTAAAATGTAAATAATTAAAGATTAAAAAATAGTATAATATAGCTTTCGTACATACATTATATAATATAAATATAATTAATTTTCTTCTTGCTGTGACATAACAAGGTCTATGTTAGAAACAAATAATAAATGTAACCACCATTTATGATAAATTTTAACAAGAAGAATATTGGAACAAATGAACTCGGCCACAAGTGAATTTTCAGATGGGACTTGAACCCACGACCTTTGGGAATCCGGCCCACTGCTCTAACCAATGAGCTACCGAGACTTGCGGACCACTGTCGAAATTCTCCGATACTTTTATATTTTGAATACGCTGTAAGAATATCCTTCCTTGCATTCGAAAGAGAAAAAAAAACAAATGTTTAACGATCAATTATGATGCAACAGCTAATAATTTATGATTGTTTGCGTTGTCAATGCTATTTTTATACTTATGATAAATTTTAAATGTTAATGTACAACACACTATGATAATGTACAACATAAGTCTAATAGTAATAACAATACCGTGACTGACTGATAGGCAACGCACAGCCCAAACGGTTAAACCAATTAAACTGAAATTTTCCATACAGGTTCTTTTAACGATATTGGCGAGCACTAAGGAAGGATTTTTGATATTACCACGGGAACGGGAACCATGCGGGCGAAATAAGGACCTTTTTTTTAAGTTTGAAGCTATATTTCAAATATAACGAGCTCAAAGTTAGTAGAGTTGCGTCGTTTAATTACAGAGTTCCTATAGTTATCTTCTGGCTTCATCATCAGACCTTAGATGTTATCTAAGACCTGAGTCCTCGTCCATGTTATCTCCCTGCGTACCGCTTCAACCCAATTTCTTCTTGTTAGGGGTTCAACTGTAAATCTGAAATTAATTTGAATAGTTCCTACATTAAAATTGGATTCGTTCGTTCATTTACATACATCGATATGTTTATCGATATGTTCAAGCCCTATACGACATAAAAATGACAATTGATTGAATGAGTGATACATATAACCCAACCAAATTACTTATGCAATATCTTTAAGGAATTTACATGTACATTGATTACTTTTTGAAATGACGTATTACATTTTGTTTACATACCAAATTTATTTATTTTACGAAAAATTGCTACTCTAATAGATTAAAATTGTACTTACGCGTGAAAAGAAAATTTTTTTGATTGTCCGGTATGATTTTTACAAATTAACACAGCGCATTTACCCATTTTTGAGATAATGTTCCACTTCGAGATCTCGCGTCATACTGACACCGCCATATTGCTTACTGTGTCTAAAAGTCTCAGTAAGTGACAGAGGGGTAAAGGCGAACGTGGTCCTCGTTACGCGTCCAGTGGTTAATTCGTCCAAGAATAATTTCAATGATTGCTGGTTCCCCAGATGGAATATTTGAAGATAGCATAATCGAGATTAAATGTCCTATTAATGCCAACACATTTAAAAATTATATACAAAATGGAAAACTTCAATATCCAGCCATTACTAATATGCACAACTTCATCTAAAACGCCGGTCACATTTCTACAACAGTCCTATTTTGTTCCGGCTGAAATCCAACATGGCGGCCGTCACGTCAGAGCCGGAAAACAGGAAGTACGGCTGACCGGTCTTTATAGAATAACTGGTGTTCACTACTTTGATTATTCCATTTAGGGTTAGCTATGTATGACTAGTTTTTAACTTTAACTACCTCTGTGGTCTAGTGGTAAAACCACCGCCATCTTACCTAGAGGTCCCGAGCCGCGCTCGATTCCTAGTGGGGAACCGAAATACCGAATCCAATGTATAGGTAGCGGCACATTTTGTATTCGGTTTGTTTGGTGGTGGGACTAGTTGTAAGTCCGCCCTGCTAGCTACCACCACCTTAACTAAGTCTGACGATATAACAACAATGTTTTCAGCATTGTTGTGTTCCGGCAGTTGGAGATAAGATAGCCAGCTCCTCAGAGATTGAGGATTCCGGTAGAGGCGACGACCTTATTATTACATTATGATGATGGCGTCTCCCCGTTTTTCTAAAATCGCCCAACTAGTAAAATCGGTTCTTATAACTATCTTCAAGACTAATTCTATACTTACTTTCTTTTAAGAAACTTGTAGCATGTTACAAACCTGGATTTGGGCGCAGTTTTAGGAGTCATTATTTCTGTAATTATCTTTTAACTAACTTGAAGAATGGTACTAAGCCCTATAACAAACTTCAAGAAGTGCAATTGCTCCTATAATGTTCTTGGACTACACATTTTAAAACACAAACACTCTTATTAGTAACTAACATAAGTATGTAGATACTACGCAAAGCAATTATGTTTATAATGCACTTGTAAAGAACTTAGTTATTAGTTATAAGTACGTTTTTGATGCTTCGGCTGGCTGTTTTGTAATAAAAATAAAATAAAAACGCTCGCATGATTCTTATTAGATTAATATCAGCTTTTAAAAGTATTATGAATGTAGTGTGGGAAATCGCCGGGAAAGTCATTTTTATTGTAAATGTTTGCCAAAATTTGATTTTCACAACGCCCATGCATAATTATGGTTAAAAAAATGTTTCGACAATTCTTAGGAACAGTCGCCATGTTTTGTCACTAACCATAAATGTCTACTAACCTATAAACTAACTTGGATATGATTTAATGAAGAAATTGATAAAGGACTAGATTACAATTTCTTCCTGACATCCATGACAAAGAAAATTCATATTAAAAAAAAAACTCACGTCGAAATGGACCAATTGAATCGGAGCAAAATGGCTGAGGTTAACCTACTAATACAGTTATTGCTCTAGCTTAATACAATTGTTTGATGTTTGAAGTTTAATATCGTTTGTAGAATTGCATTAATCGTTCTGTGAACAAATTATAGGATATGTATTCTTATAATTGTCTTATATGATAATGAAGATGTGAAATAAGTACAAATGCTTTTGGGAATATTCCCAAGAGCATTTGTACTTATTTCATATAAGTCCGTATATATTACGGTTGTGAAATGTTACTATTAGTAAAAGTATCCTGTAATTGTTCTTTTCGTTAGTTTTGTAGCAAAATAAACGACTGAGATATGCATTTGTTTAATGCTCTCGAGTATGTAACTGATTGTACAGTACAATGCTATTATAAGTAATATAGCCTTCAACAATACTTTTGTAAGACCGTTATTAGAATAGATATGCTTATAATCTTACTTTATAGGATTACTTTGCTTGTTGGGCGGGGCTTAGTTACAAACGTTTGTTAACAAATAAACATCCGGTGTGAGAGCAATTTGCTCCTAATTTGTTTGTTTTGCGTAATTTATAACGAGCGGCCACTCGCGGTTTCACTCGCGTGGTTCCCGGAAATTCCCGTGGAAATAACAGGATACAAGTATCATATGTTCATAACCAGGCTATCTACTATCCGTGTACCAAATTTCATCCAAATCTGTTCTGTAGTTTCGAAGCCTATTCGATGTAAACAAGCAAACAAACAAACAAATCTTTCCTCTTTATAATTAGTATAGAATGTTTACAAACGATTCTAAACACACCGGTGTGGGAGCACCTTGAGTTAAGTACTTATATGATCTTGTTTGATATTAATTATTTCGTGCAATTAGTTAAAGTCATTCTAGACAATAGCTTTGGTTAGTTGTAAATTAACTTTAACAGTAGCTTATGTTAATAACTTAGAATTAGCCGGACTTAGTTCTTGTGTTTGGAACAAGCTTAAGTTGTTTCAAAACAAGCTACTCTAGTCGATTTGTGAATACAATGTCTAGACTGAAGTTATAATATGTTAGCCTACTCTCATGAATAAGGCTATTTTATTGCAAATGAACTCATAATTATAAATCGTATTATTATGTTGGTTGAATAATGTTTTAATAATTATTATAACATGCATTTACAATGTATTACAATTGAATTTATAATGTTGTGACTATTTTTCTTATCTTGGTACAATCACACTTGTGTTATGGATACTAGATGACAGATAAACATACGAATATACTTTAATTTTTAAATTCATACATAATATACATATTAAACACCCATACCAAGACAAATAGTCATGCACACAAATATTTGTCTTGTCCGGGGATCGAACCCGGGACCCCTGGTAATGTAAATGAAGTAAAGAGTAGGACGCCAGAGCTGCGACATCTGTTTTAGAATAATAAACGTTTCGAGGATGATTTTGGTTTTAGCTAAAGCAACTTATTAACTTATTACGATGACTATAAATATTGAAAAAGGAAATTAAAATATTAGGTATAATAGAATAAGATTTTTAATTATTATTAGGTATACATTATAAAGAAAAATCTCGATCTTTCGGAAGTTGTTCCTACAAATAGTATTTATGAGTATTTCCGACAATTTCACTAACAATTGATTAGAAAATCGCAGTTTAAAACCGTTCAGAATTAGTAGGGCTAAAAGTGTCGAAAAATTATTCGAATCGATACATCGAGAAATGTATAGGAAAGTGTAGTTCCGTTTACGTCCGGTAGGAACGCTGCTCAATACGTCATAAATTTGTCGACGATATTTTTTCGATACTTTCTGAAAAGGTTTTCGTGCTAGACCTATAGAATATATTAAAGACCCTTTTCTTTAAAAAAAACGACTAAAATGCAACGATAAAATCACACATATGCCCATTTGCACTAAACTTAAGAATCGCCTAAGTCCATTATTTTTAACTGACTTTCAAAAAGAGAAGGTTCTCAATTATTTTTTATTCGATGCGGAATACTTGTCATTTAGTCCCATAAAAATTTGGTTCGGTTTGGCCTAGGAGTTTTTGTTTTATGACCATTTTTGTTAACTTGAACGATGTAATTTTCACAATACTTTTGTTCATCATGTACATGAAACTTAATCAAATCCAGAAAAAACCTCCTGTAGTTTACAAACAACCTATTATAGATACTAATAAGTAAAAGAATTTTAAAAAAAAGAAAAAATGCTTTAAAAAAACGGACTTACAAAACTAAAAAGCAAACAAATACGCTATTTGGAGTCGGTACCAGCCAAGGCAAGATAAATAAAATAATAGGAAATCAAAGTGTTGGTCTTGGAATACTAAGAATAGCAAGCTTTCTATCCTTCATCAGCCTGTGGACGTCCACTGCTGGACATAGGCCTCTCCTAGCTCACGCCTATTGTGGCGTTCATAGGAGGCTATTAGCTTACTGCTACCACGCTGGCCAGACGGGTTGGTAGAGGGTTTGTGTCAAGTTTTCCTTCTCTTGCACAGGTGTTCAATGCGTCGAGCCTCTTAGTCGACTCTTACGACATCCCAGGCATGTAAGAAAGTTGTATTCTTAGGCCGTCACCACACGGCACATAGCAAGCTTTAGCTCCTCGATATTAGGCGATGGCTTAGAATAGCCTTAGTGCGCTTTAAGAACGTCATAAATGAAAGAAAGAAAGAAAGAAAGAAAGAAAATAAATTTATTTAGGACAAATAACATGTTAACGAAAGGCAGTACACACAAAGAACATTAAAAATTTGTCCCAAAACGGTCACGACTCAGCATAATGCGTGGTCTTACGACCCGCGCTGGTCTTCCGTCGTGACCGGTTCGGTGACGTTCCGGACAACAAAAACAAAACAACATACCATACTACAATTTAAACAGACAAGTAAAATAAATTAAAAAAAAAATAAACAGAAAAATATTAAATAACAAAACAAAACGATCACAACACAACGATATCTGCAGTTTGGCACAAAATAAAAAACATAAATTAACACATTGCACAATACCAAACGGGAAGAACATTGATAATTTAACACAAAGGAAAAACAGATTAAACGGGATACGAAGTATAAAAGAAAAAAACAAAAAAAGCACATACAGTTTTCCATTGCAAATTTTACGGCTTATTTTATAATAGTATTTACGGCTATTAGAGGTCTATAAACTACAGGCGACGGTTCATACCGAAGCAATTTTTCTAAAAAAAAAGCATGCATGCAAGCATGGTTAGTGCAAAGCATTTTTTCCAAAGATTAAGAAAGAGAAGAATAGCATTAGGCGATTCTTAAGTTTAGCGCAAATGGGTGTTAGTTTTTAGTTAAGTAAAGACGAAATAGTAAATTATTTCTGTGTAATGAAACAGGTGGACAAAGGTACTTTCGTATTAAGTCTGGATGGAATAATAAAATAAGAAATGGATTTTAAAGGCTGATTTTTTATTAAGTCTTTAGATCAAAGTAGTGGTCAATTTAATTCGTTATTTATTGGATTATCTAGATTATAAATAACCAAATTAAATAGCACATACTGATAGAGAACAATACCTACTATAAGAGATATGAAATACTCTTAATTATAATGTTAATGACGTACTTCTTCGACGCAGGGGTACTAAGCCTGCCTTCTGCGCCAGAGGTCCCGGGTTCGATCCCCGGTCAAGACAAATATTTGTGTGCATGAACATGTCTATTTGTCTTGGTCTGGGTGTTTAATATGTATATTATGTATGTATTTACAATAAAAAAAAAAGTATATCTGTTATCTAGTGACCATAACACAAGTTCTTTATAACACTTAACGTCGGCTAGATAATTGGTGTGTTTGTATGCAATTATTTATTTTAGTTGTTGTGTTATCCTGTATTGACGTAGTCATATAAACAGCCTGTTCTCGTCCTGGAGTGCTATATGAGTGGTATAGGAGCAATATAACACGCACGCTGAGTGTGGGCGGTCACAAACGACATTCGTCATTGTACAGTGACAAATAATACTGTTTATTGTATGGAGAGACTGAACGTTGAAAGGTTTAAAATTTTATTTACCTACACACAAGTAAAAGGTAAAATCGTGAAACTTCCCGGTGACCAGTAGAGTTTCTCAGGGAGTTTCAATAACTTTTTCGTATTCTTATCGTAGGAGGATTAGTGGCCACCTCTGTTGTCAGAGTTTATTATACTGCCTATAAGGCCTCTGACTTGGTTTAACGACTGTTATCAGATGACAACAGCAGACCGACGCCGACGGTTTAACGTGCCCTCCGAAGCGCTCAGCTGTATTGCCACTTTACGATCACCCATCCGACACCTGACTGGACCGAACGTTGCTTAACAAACGATGGATTTATAGAAAATGTTTATATCTCAAATAATGGAAAAGATTTGAATAGGTAAACAGTTACATATTTCTCCATAATACTTTTCGAAAAACGTTCCTAAACACTCTTCTGGTCGACCTGATGATGGCCTAGTGGTTACTGACTATGCTTTCCCGGTCTAAGGACAATGGTTAGATTCCCACTCAGGACAAACACACAGAGATAAGATGGCCAGTTCCTCAGTGATGAGGATTCCGGGAGAGTCTCGCTTCCATCTTCGCCCTTATCAATACCTAACATCAGGTATGATGAAGGCGGACCCCCATATTCTAAGTCGTTCCTCCAAAACTTTTTACACTCCACTCAATCTCGTCGTGGGTAAAAATGGTAGTGTGCGCTAGGCCTAACACGGAGTGGCTACGTACTCTTTGGCTCTTCCAGGTGCCCTACCGAGCAAGTGTCGTCGGCATCGACATCGACTTCATTTGACAGATGGATATGACATATTGCTCTTAGCCTTTGGTAAGTTTTCATTTGTGTCAAAAAGAAGCAGCAATGTATCACATCCATCTGTCAAATCAAGCCGATTTCGATGACGACGTCACTTGCGCGGTACAGGGGCAGGTCCTTACGGAGTTATGACTTAGAATACCGATTTCGAGAAGTATTTCGAAGAGGTTTTCAATGAGGTTTCGTTAAGTCGAGGACGAGTAAGTTTTGGAGGAACGACTTAGAATATGGGTGTAAGAGTGTCCCCGTTTTTCGTAAAAAAAAAAACTTGTTTTTTCCGTGTCTGGGTGTATATACTTTGTGTTGGACTGTAGAAAGAAAGAAAAGAAAATCTTACTCCACTTACATTAAAACTTAATATTCTATAAAAACCATTATGGTTTATAACTTTTTAATATATATTTTATGTGATAAATATTAAACAAGAAAATATACTAGAAAAAAGCAACTAGTCTCATGTCGCCCTGAGGGATTCGAACCCGCATCCTTGGGAATGCGGTCCAATGCATTCGAAAGAAACATCTTTACAGATGTTTGAAACATCTGTAAAGATGTTTCTTTCAAATGCGAGGATATTTCTCTCATTGATGAAGCGACGGTGGCCAACACCGTAGAACGGTGAATATACTAGAAGAATTCGACGTGTCCTCATAGGTCTCTGTAGCATAATTGGTTAGGGCATTGGGCCGGACTCCCAAGGATGCGGGTTCGAATCCCGTCAGGGCGACATGAGACTAGTTCCATTATGGCTTACTTAAATTAAGTGGCCATAAACAGGCACCCATTCAGCATTTGTCGAGAAGCTAATATGACTCAACGACGCTGGTTTTCCATGTACATCAAGAGAGAAACGTACTACTATGCCCACTGGTGATCATACCCTTTAACCACCGACATGCGGTCTCACAGACCGCTGCGGTTTCCAAACTGCTGGAAATATTTTACAGAGGAGATATATGTATTTTTGTATGTTTTTAACGAATAACCTCAAAAACTACTGAACGGATTTGGATATAATTTGGCTAACATATAGAATGTAGCCTGGATGGACACATAAGATTCTTTATATCCCGATATTTTTCACGGGAACGGGATCTACGCGGATTAATGTGCAATACAATAAAACATAGATAAAAGTTTCGATAAGTCAATGGCTGAACGGATTTGGGTAAAATTTGTTAGGTAGAAAGATAGTGATATTTTCGTCTGTCATATTGCTTAGACAGTTCAATTTCGTTTATTCCATACCTTTAAAAACGCGCCCCGATCACAATTCCTTTCAAAAGTCAAATAGTAACGGCCTGAAGTATGTAAATATCTTTCAAATGACGAATTTAAAGGGATTGCGATAGATTTTAAAATTAGACAATTAGCCCCCTGAACTAACATTATTGACTACTTTTCATCTCGAAATAAAGCGAACGAAGTAGCAGAACTACCCCCACTCCGGCGCACCTCCTACGAGAGATGTTCATTAAGTAGTGAGTATGACTAAGACGCAGTTATCTGTTATTAAATGTTGTTTTACTTTACAATATAGTCACCTAGGAGAAACACTTAGCATATCCTTTTTCTAAACTTGAAATTCCTTTTTAAAAAAAAAAACTTTGTCTTGACTGCTTAACCCTAGATAGCTAACGTTCGTCAAAATGACGAGCAACCGATATACATTGCTTAATTTCTCTTTTATTGTTTTATTAACACACCCGCGGTTTCGTGCCAACTCAAAACCCAAAAAAAAAAAAAAAAATATGAAAACAAAAAAAATGAGATCCAAAAAATAAAAAATATTAATATTCTTTAAAATAGCCTTTAATTCATATTCCTTATTTTCTATAAACATAATAAAAGTAAAAAAAATATAAAAAAATAAACATTTAAAAATCAAAATCGTCAAAAAGGTGAATGGTTAGCTTATCAGAGTAGTTCAGCAACGTTAGCTATCTAGGGTTAAAAAACGTGTACAGCAGCGATCACTGCGTCATCATCATCAAATTTCTGACCTCTGTCGGGGAATCAGATAAAAATCACTAGGAGCGAGGTCCGGTCAATACGGCAGGTGCTCCATCAACTTAAACCCAGCATCTTTAATGGCAGCCATCGCAACTTTGGACTTGTGCGCGGGGGCGTTATCCTGGTGAAACAAAACAACTTTTGCGAATTTACCATGAAATGAAGAAAACAAACGACATAAAAAAAACAAAATGGAATCGAAAACTTTTTTCTTTTTTAACATCATTAATAAATGAGCTTTGCCTGCCAGTATTTCTTTTGTTTTCTTACCAAAGAGTATATGTCATTCTCATTACTTAATGAACATCACTCGTAGAAGCGGGGATTTTTAATGTTTAAAAAGGAGTATTGGGGTCCGAATAGTCAGTAAAAAAAAATCAAAATCTTACAATTCGGGTAGTGTCCGAACTTATTGTACGAAGCGTCAGTAACTCTTTCTTACATTCGTAAAACAAAATGTTTTACAATCGACGTCGACGTCGACGACGACGATCTCCTAATTCCCCCCCATAGTACCCCTTGCCAAAGTAACAATTAAAAAAATGATAACGAATTTAAGATTTCGCGTTCCATTATAATTATATATTAAAACAACGGGAGTCAAACGCGACATTTGTTATGTAGTACAACTATGTACTTACAGCTTGACGTTTCGGCTATGTTGCAATAGCCGTGGTCACAAGCAGACAGTACACGTTGTACGTACATAGTACATAGCAAATGTCGCGTTTTAGTCCCGCTGTTTTAATATATAATGATAACGAAGTTCGAAAAGATTTAACTGTATGGGATTGGCGGATTGGCATAGGCCGCGCTAAATCACGCGGTCTTACCACAAGTTAACAGGGCCCGTATTCACTATGACCACTTACCGATTCCATGCTCAAACCACGCCAATGTCGTGTTTGGTTTCGACGTTTTCAAAATTCGTTTTCTCTTTAACACTTACAAATTTTAAAGTCATTTTCCTTGTTTAATAATTATACAATTTGTGACTGTCATATACTTGTACAATAACTTTATAATTTGTGAGTATCACGGAGAAAATGAATTTTGAAAATGTCAAAACCAAGTAAGACATTGGCGTGGTTTGAGCAAGGAATCGCTATGTGGTCAATAACGAATCGTATTATCGTTTCGCTACATAACATGTTACTTTGTCTACGTCCCAGCCCTCTTACTCGACGCGACGCAATTGAGATCGAGATGGAATAAACTCAAAAGTCAGTAAATATGACTTATTATATAAGTAATTAAAATAAACATTAATTACTGAAATTAGTAAATAAAGTAATTTCGTACTCTAGAAATCGATTTTAGCGCCAATCAAAATCGATGCAACGTCGAAAGTCAGTAATAATTGTGATAAATATTAAACAAGAAAATATACTAGAAAAAAGCAACTTGTCTCGTGCCGCCCTGACGGGATTCAAACCGCACCCTTGGGAGTCCGACCCAATGCACTAACTAATAATGCTACAGAGACCTATGAGGACACGTCGAATTTTTCTAGTATATTCACCTTTCTACGGTGTTGGCCACCGTCAGTAATGATTATTGACATTCAATCTCGATCTCAGCGCGATCCCGTAAAGAGCGACCCCTCAGATCAATAATAATAATTGCAAACAACATACCAATTACCTAGCCCACGTTAAGATTCATGAAGAACTTGTGTTATGGATACTAGACTGGTATGGTAATGGATGGTAACGGATAAACATACTTATATATATTTTTTTGTAAATACATACATAAAATGCATATTAAACACCCAGACCAAGACAAATAGACATGTTCATGCACACAAATATTTGTCTTGTCCGGGGATCGAACCCGGGACCGCTGGCGCAGGAGACGGGTTTAGTACCCCTGTGCCAAACAGGTCGTCAGATCAATGTCAGTAATGATATCTAATACTTTACAACATAAAAAAGAATCACACACACACACACACACACACAACAAAAAAATTGCCCTCATGCCATTTTCCCGAAGACGTAGAACTGTACGCGATCCCGATTCCCCTAATTTTTCGTATCTCCCTGTTTGGTCCCTGATTAATTTCATTGTCTTCTCGCAGGTTTAAATTTCCCTTGAGAGGTTTTAACTTATACGGAACCAATTTTTCAGCTGTTGATTTCTTTAGGAAAGGTACGAGAGTTAAAGGAAGGTAAATTCTTTAGTAGGCACATTAACCTATATTATTAACCGACTTCAAAAAAAGAAGGAAGATTCGTCGCGTATATACAGGGTGGAAAAAATCTGTAGGCTCTGGAGCAGTGATGTGCCGTTCCCGGGAATATTGGAAACATTGGGAATATTCCCAGAAGCGTTCCCGGCAATATTCCCAAAAGCGGAAATTTTGGGGAAAATTGCTTGTGTTGTATTTTAGTATTTTTTTGTTGTATGCTAACCATTCTATTGGCAATATTACAAGGCTTAATGAATATGCCAAAGGTTAATTATCACTTATGGCGAAAATTTCCAATGTTCCTGGGAATATTCCCAGTAAATTTCCTGTTTCCGGGAATATTTCCAATACCCATATAGTTAATTATAGTAAAACTGTAAGCGAGCCAATTCTATACATTGAAAAGAATAATTAGAAAAAATGCCTCCCTCCAGGGGTCTTCTTAAACGAAACAGATACCAAAAATATAGTTTTTAATTTTTTTGTCTGTCTATCTGTCTGTCTGTTGTCCGCATTTCACGCAAAAACTACCGAACGGATTTTAATGAAACTTTTTTTTGTTATACAGCTATTGGTCGTCGCCAACATATGGGCTCTAATTTATTTTAAAGATCGCAATATCTGATGTGGAACTATAGCAGTCCAGTCAAACTATGAGAGATATACAAATACGGTCTTAAGGAAAATTGTTAAGGGTGATGAGCATTTTCTATTGACGTTCAAAGTTTGAAGATCTGGGACACCTGATGTGGAACCCTAGCAGCCAAGTTAAACTATATGAGATACAAACATAGCGTCTTAAGAAAAGTTGTTTAACGTAATGAACATTTTCTATTGACGGAAAAATATCGAAGGTCTGGTACACCTGATGTGGAACCCTACCAGCCCAGCTAAACTATAACAGATACAAATATACCATCTTAAGAGACATTGTTCAGCGTAATATGTAGTTTCTTTTGACATACAATACAAAGTGTGTTTGTTTGTATGTCCGTCTTTCACGTGAAAACGGAGCAACGGATTGACGTGTTATGTAGTATGTGGGTAGTTTAGGAGCTAGAGAGTGACATAGGCTTATTTTAATCTTGGAAAAATATCACTATCCCTCGGGCGAAACCGCGGGCGGTAGGCTATGTGATATAATTCTTTAATGTGTTAATATGCATTCATAGCGCTGTACTAATATATAAATAAAAAAGAAACAAAAGCTTATTAGCCTAAAAAATTTAAAATGCTGCCGAAAATGGCTCCGTAATTTTAAGCATAACGTTTATTGTCATAATATCATGTTCCATAATTTTAATACCAATAATCATCATGTTGCATATTATCGCGACGAATAATTTTAAAAGTCCTAATATAGTGTAGGCTAAAATTGTTTGTCATAAGTATGAAAAGGCATAAATTTTGAAACGCAGAATAGCTTTAAGCATAATTTTTGAAAGCATAACTAATGTAAAGCATAATGATCACAACGAATAATATCTTAACGCATATATTGTTTAAAGCATAATAAATTTATAGCATAATAATCACAAGGAATAATAGAATTACGTTTTTTTTTAAAGCATAATTGCTGTATGCAGGCAGGCGTGCAGCATGCAAGCAGGCATGCAGCAGGCAAGCAGCATGCAAGCAGCATGCAAGCAGGCATGCAGCATGCATGATTTCTGCTTCGGCGCTGCGGGGCTCTGGCGGTCCCACGCGGGCTTATCGTCGCAGATGGTTTTGTTAGATTTTAGCTACGACACACCGTTTTCGAGATATTCGCATTTTTATAAAATTCATTCTTGAAAATTTTGCAAGTCCCCGATCCATACAAAATCTGTTGAAATTTTTTTAAGTCCTGCACACCCTAACCCAAAAGTATAATAGAAATTGTTATGTATCATTTTTTACCATAAAAAATTTTAGGATTTTCTATAGTTATGGCAAATAAAATTATGCTAAGGGATTTTAGGACTGCGTAATATTAGGCCAAATGAAATTAGGGATTTCGTTTATTATGCTTCATATTAATATGCTTTTAGACAATTATGCTACTTAAAATTTATGCGAAGGAAAAAATAAGTGACATTAATGTAAAGCGATGGGGTAAACGTGTTTCTTTTGTTTTAAACTAGAGGAAAGGGAAGGGGGCGGCGCGGCGGCGCGGCGGGACCCTCCTCTCGCGGCTCAAGCAAGCGCATGCACATACTTGTTTTTGCGTAACCGTGGGATTAAGAAGAAAATATAAATAGCACAGAATTTTTACCATACTTGAAAATATATTATTTTGGAAACTTTGGGAAAGTTTCCGGGAATATTGGGAATATTCCCGTAAGTTTACAACGAGTAAATTACTTGGAAATGGGAATATTCCCAGCGGCACATCGCTACTCTGGAGGGGGGAACTACCTTAAATTCTTTAGATAGCTCATTTTACTCAAAGGAAACATTGCTTTGTTTTAAAAAATAAGTTAAACTGCATTTTGCAAAGATTTTGAATAAGTCACTTACCTGTACAGGGAATCGAACCGGTTTAAATGAGAAAAAATACAACCTGTACTTTTATGGTACCAATCGATAGTCTTAAGTATAAATATCAATTGAGATTAAGAAACTTACACCCATATTCTAAGTCGTTCCTCCAAAACTTACTTGTCCTCGACTTAACGAAACCTCATTGAAAACCTTTTCGAAATACTTCTCGAAATCGGTATTCTAAGTCATAACTCCGTAAGGACCTGGAGGAGCCAAAGAGTACGTAGCCACTCCGTGTTAGGCCTAGCGCACACTACCAATTTTACCCACGACGAGGTTGAGTAGAGTGTAAAAAGTTTTGGAGGAACGACTTAGAATATGGGGGTTAGTGTCTTAAATTAAAGACTGAAAGTTATTTTTTATATGATTTTATAATTTTTGCATTTTCAATGCTTTTTTTATACTTAGGATAAATTTTTAATCGAAAAATATTGGAAAAAAATAACTCGGCCACAATTGAATTCTCAGATGGGAATCGAACCCACGACCTTTGGAAATCCGGTCCAATGCTCTAAACGCATTGAATACCTGTGCGAGAGAAGGAAAACTTGAAACAAACCCTCTACCAACCCGTCTGGCCAGCGTGGTAGCAGTAGGCTAATAACCTCCTATGAACGCCACAATAGGCGTGAGCTAGGAGAGGCCTATGTCCAGCAGTGGACGTCCACAGGCTGATGATGGATGGATGGAACACAAAAGTGTGTGTGTGTGTGTGTCCTTTTCCTTCACGTCCTATCTTAGCAACTAATCGACTTGATTATAGGCATAGAGTTAGTTAGTAACATAGGCTAGTTTTATCCCAATATTTCCACGAGAACGGGAACCACGCGGGCGAAACCGCGGACGGAAATAGTCTTTTCGTAATATCACAGTATATAATATTAACTAAAAAGCATGTATAAAAGTGTCCAAAGATCTAGTGGACTAGCAGCCGCCCGCGGTATCACCCGCGCGGTTGGTTCCCGTTCTAGTGTTTTTTTTAATTTTCTGTCCCTCCCTACCCCCCTGGTGAGATGTCGTGAGATTTTAATCAACCCCCTCCCCCATCCCCAATCTCACGTGAATTTTTCAATATGTGGGTTTCTTACGTAAACGCTTTGGATTGTTGGAAAAGAAAAAAAAATTGCTTCGTTCTTTTATTTACGACTAGTTAAGACTAATAATCAATATTGCTGAGAGTTATAAGTATAATAAAAATTTAACAATAGAATAATTAAATCGTAACTACTGTGATTAAAAAAAGAATATCTACTCATTAGAGTACATTATGGACAACAGTATGGACTGAATTACAGTCCATGGAGAATCATGCGCGGTCTCAAGGGCATCTATTGGAGGAACCAACATGTCCATATGATTTTTACTTAAATCATCTGCTCCTTCAACTTCGTTCTGATCTAGCCACTCTAAGCCGTTAGCGCTTGCGCACCCCTGTGCGCCGATTTGCCGAGACCCCCCCCCCCCCTCTCCAACGTACGATTAGATGAGATTTGACTCGACCGCCTCCCCCCCTTAAACATCTCACGTAATTTATGGACGCCCCGTAATTAAGGACGTGAAGGAAGGACAAACAAAAACACTTTCACATTTATAATATTAGTTAGGATGGACAGATTCATACAAAAATAATAACTATTTTAAGCACCATTTGATTAACCAAGAGAAAACTGCAATTACAAAATTCGATTTTTATACCTATCTCCAATTTCCACAGTAAATAAAATCGTCAGACATTTTTTAATCCCGCCATGTAAACTTCCAGAAAGTATTTTCTTAGAAGTTGGACCGGGGGAAATCTATTGGACTAGGGAAAAAATCCATTCCAAGGATAAAAACCATTCCAACACCAGGCGATAATCAAACTTGTGGAAATTATAACTTTTTAATTTTGCATTTTACAATGCTATTTTTATGTGATAAATATTAAACAAGAAAATATACTAGAAAAAAGCAACTAGTCTCATGTCTCATCCCGTCAGGGCGACATGAGACTAGTTGCTTTTTTCTAGTATATTTTCTTGTGGAAATTAGTTCCAGAACTTGAAGGAACTCGATGGCGCAGTGGTTAGCGTCTTTGAACGTCATGCGGTCATGGTCAGTATCAGGATGGGTGACCATAATTTGATATCTCGAACTTCTCCGTGCTTCGGAAGGCACGTTAAGACGTTGGTCTTGGCTGCATTTGCAGTCGTTCGTCTGAGCCATATAACACCCACTGCTGGGTATAGGCCTCCCCCAAAAGGGGGGGTTTGCCATAATCGCCACGCTTGGCAGGCGGGTTGGCGATCGCAGTATGGCCAAGTTTGTAGGAGACGCTGCTGCCCATCTCCTGAAAGCTGAGTCCGTTAGTCGCCTTTTACGACACCCACGGGATGAGAGGGGGTAGTGCTATTCTAAGCTACACAGCTGTCGTTGCAGCAGTCGTTAATGTCCAGCAATTCGCATTGGGCTCGCGTTGTGCGTTTAGTTACGAAAGTGTTTCTGTTTGTTTATCATTTCTTTACGTCTTAAGAAAGCAACCAATCGACATTATTTTTGGCATAGAGTTAGTTGAAAGGGCGCAGAGTAACATAGGGTACGTTTTATCCCGATTTTCCCACGGGAACCACGCGGGTGAAACCGTGAGCCGAAGCTAGTTTTTTTTATAAACTGTTGATTAGTGCACTAATTTCATACATTTGGGGGTTGGTTAAAATGACCTTAAGTGTTAGTGACACTTAAGGTCATTCACATGTAATAAAATGAAATTCCTGTCAAAATTTTGATTTCAAAGCTTCTGTATTCCAGCACTTCCGGCTCTTTGTTGATTAGTATAAGCATTTTGTGTACAAGCCATACTTTCAATTCAATGGCTAATTTAAGCCGGCATGAATGAAGTGAGACATTGTTACACTAGCTATGAGGTGGGTAGGAGATACCCGAAAATTCAAGCTGATTTTTTTTACTATGATTGTGTATTTCGCATTTTTTCTTGAGATATATTAATATAATAGTGTTCATTTAACAGGATCAGTAAATAAAAAAACATAAATAGGTAGAAAAAGCGTAATTTTCATTGAAATAACAAGTCTCAAAAATATTCGAAAAAAATTAATGTTTAAGAAGTTAAGCTCCTTTTCGCCTAAAAAAATGTATCAAAATTTACAACTTCTTACGCGAATCAACATAACAACATTATCTAACCACTATAACAAAAAAAAACTGAAAAGTCTTAAAAGATCAGGTAACATTAGCACTAAAATTAAATCAAAAAATTAAACCAAATATTTAACAAAAAAATGGACACATTTTGAACAGCAGTTTTTTGATTTTTTCATCCCTCACACCCTTCCCTCCAGCTATTGCAAAGACGAGACTCGCAAGGCAACAGTAAAATTAAATAATCTTCGTTTAATAACTTCTCGGGTATGACAGACCCGACCTCACTCACGCCGGGTTAAATAGAGCACAAAATAGAGACAGGGTAGGTAACTAGAGTTCATGTTGTGTTAAGTGTGTTATGTAACCTGTCCATTATAGTGATTAGACCCTACCTCTCGACTGAAGACCATAGAAGCCAGGACCAGTAAATCATAAAAAGATAATAATACCTCCATAATATGTTTGACTTACTGCCCTCACTGAATGAATAGGTTATTAAACTAATTAGGTCGCCCTCAGTCGAATACCCATTGGAGGTTGGAGGTTGGCGGCGTTGGCGGCGTGCCAATATAAAACCGGTCGACTTTTATCGGCCGCTGAATTTTCACGGAATTATAGTAGGTAGAAGGAAGAATAGGGGAGCCTTAGAGAGGATTGGTTAAGAAATATTTTGGGGAACGTTAGAACTGATCTGTCAAGCGTGAAACAAGCTTTAAGAGATAAGATGTACAGGTAGAATTTACAGATAAAACTTTATTTAATTTTTTTATGTGTTTCTTTCAAAACTTGTCCAAAGTGCCGGCAGATATATAGCCGGCAGCTTGTACCAACATATCTAAGTTTTACAGCGTAAGAACAATGTTTATGTTACTGAATGAATAAATAGGTTATTAAACTAATTAGGTCGCCCTCAGTCGTCGGATACCCATTGGTGGTTGGAGGCTGACGGCTGGCGGCGTTGGTGGCGCAATATGAAATCGGTTGACTTCTATCGGCCGCTGAATTTTCACGGAATTATAGTAGGCAGGAGGAAGAATAGAGGAGGTTTGGAGAGGATTGGGTTATAATTATTTTGGAGTAGGTATTGATTTTAGATTTAATTTTCTTATACAGACTTATACCTATAGATTTTATAAGTCTGCATTAGAAAATTTTATTTTATTTTGGAAACGTCGGGAAAATCAAAAACCCGTACAAAACCAAAAAAATACGGACAATTAGATTTTAGTTCGTGAGATATAGCGCGTTTAATATCCGGAAAAGTTGTTTCATTTTAATGAACAGTGCGCGCCAAAACTTAAAATGTATGTATAAGCATACAGTTTTTTCTGAAAAAAATTTGGCATTTTTATGTATAGAGTCGCAAAGTTAGCATAAATGTTTGTACGAAAATAACGGGGTGGGTGGTTAGATGTGTCGGTGAGTGTAGTAGTTGATGTTCTAAAGTATTTGTGTGATTATATTACGTCTTAAACCTGTTAGTCTTCCAAAAATACCAAACATAGTCTCTGCACCATGGTCTCCAGAGTGTTTATATTACGTTTTCTTCGGTAACCTTAAAACCTTCATATTTTCTTATAAATATTCAATGATTTCAAAAGGAAGGATGCGCCCATCTGAACATTTGACATAAAACTGTCTCATACCAGTAAAATCAGAGCCATCTGTGAGCAACTCTCTCGAACTTTTCGCATCGCATAGGTGTATTAGAGGTGGGCAAAAAAAATTATAGAAGTGAACGATTTCGTTCAATTGGAGCTATCTTATCTATCACTCATCTAGTTTAATTGGGGAGCTAATACTATTTTGAAATGTTTTAATATTGTTTAACTGATTCAAAATAAAAACGTATGTTTCAAATTAAAATTATCTTTTCTCCTCAATCTGACAACACTGCAATTATTTTATATAGAAATAAACGAAAAATATTTTTATTTAAAAATAGTATTATCATCTTATAGAGGGACTATTCAGTAATTCTCAATATTTTCCAAAAAACTTTGATGCAATATTAGACGTAGGTAATAACACCGTAACCCGTGCAATTGTCTCGCTTCCATATGCGGTGTTCGTATCCTACCTTTATTTTCGATTAACTATCGTTCTTTGAGTTAATAACTATGGAACTAAAGGTCCAGCTTTCCATAGAAAGACTTCACTAAAATGCAGCTGATACAAAGTGAATGAAAAAAAAACTGTATGAGTTGAAAACATCCTCTAAGTCTAGCCGATTCTTCACAATATGTTTAAAATAGCATCACAAAACATACTTTAAGTTTTACTCTATTGGCTCTTTGGCTATGAAAATATTTCCATAGAAACTAGCGCCATTGGTAGAACGGTGGGAGCAACTGAAAAAAAAGTAACTCTTTGTCGCTATGAAGGTATTTCTATAAAAACCAGCACCTGGTAATCGGTGATAGCGACTGAGTTTTCATAGTTTCGTTACATTTTGGCCTTACTTCATTGGTTTTAGTTCCTTTGACAATGACAGCGTTTTCCACTGTCGTTATGTCAAGAATACGTTCGTTTCATAGTTCGTTTCATGACGACCGGTACGTATGTATACCGGTTTCAAGGTGTCGCCTACCTGTGAGGGCCTGAGTTCGAATCCCGGTAGGGGCAAATGTTTGTATGATGAATACGAGCATCTGTACCTGAGTCATGGACGTTTATATATATTTCTACTTCATAAATACTGAGAGCGACGTCGAACAATTAAATAATTGTTTGAACGCCGCGCGAACATTGAGAGACAAAAAGTTAGTAAAAGAGACGCGCTGCATTAAATAAGGACGAAGATTGCGAGAAATTTCTCCTGCGGAAACGAGTGAGTGAGACAGAAATAGTGTCTCGCTCTCTCGGCCGCTTGTGGATTGTCGGGAACTTTCGAGACGCACACGTCGCGAATATTCGGCGGTATAAAAGCGGCACGCAGCGCAGCGTACAATATAGTGATTTAAAAAGTGTATTGAGTAAGCGCATCCGGAAGTGTTCAAAGAAGAGTTTGAAAATAAGTGCTCAATAAGAGTTCTGAAGAGTAATAAGAAGTGTTCAAACAAGTGCAGCGAATTAGAAGTGTCAAGCGTGAACTGTTTTTAAGGAATAATAGATTTTAAATAATTCAAAGTGCAGACAATTTTGTGGTCGCGGATTTAGCCGATTTATAATCTGTATTAAAGTGACATAGATTATGTGCATTTATTTAGTAATAAAATATACTGAATAAAATAATAAATAATTGTTTATTTGTACTGATCATCGGTTCCTCAGCGTATCATCGGACGTAGTGGCATTTTTCCAGCCAGCAATATTTAAGCGTCAGTTGTGCGACTAAGCGCTTGTCCACGACAAATACTTATATATGTATTTATATCCGATACCTTAGTATCCCATAACATAACACAAGCCTTACAGTACCTACTATGGGGTAATAGGTAAATAGGTGAGAGTTTAAGATATATATATATATATATAAAAGTATATATTTATATTAAAAAAATATATAAAAAATTGGCTAGCTTTAGAATTTTAATAATTACGTGAGGACATTCGGATTTTTAAGCTTCGCCAATTAATCTCATTATGTCAGCTGCTTATCTAGGGAATTTTGAACCGTCTCCTTTCATACTAGACTAATGATTCATTCATTCAGTTTTTATGAATCGTTCATAATAATGTCCCATCTCTAGTGCTTTGATCTTCTGCCATTAACCCTGCAAGTGGTCGCACGGATTACATATTTGCTCATTCCGGTAGAACAATATCACTTTTTTTTGCATTACTGCTCAATATACGGGAAAAGGGATTAAGTTCTTGAAATTGTTTCATCTACAATAGCTTCAAATCCTATCAATCGAAAACATTTTATAGTGCTAATCTGTGATGTTTATAATATTCTGAAGATGTTTATTCCTCGAAGTCAACTTATACTTATGGAAATAATGTGCGTGACCCCTTATATACTTCTTAAAATAATGCGTTATTTACACGAGTGACTGGACTTAGATTTTCAGAATTACGGACCCAGCAATTGGGTACGTGTAGACAAGATTGGGCAGTAGTCTCAGCTGGACAGCACGTCAGTCCTGTCTCGATAGGAGCTATCAAATATTGCATTCTCTCAGTCGCCGCATTATACGTTTACATCATATTTTCTTGAAATTGTTTCGGCAGTGGAAACGGCGGGTCCCGTTATTCAAACTTTTATATTTTTTGAATTCAGTACATCGATATTTGAACTTCGTACTTTAGTATGACGGTCAATATTATGACATAATTATCGTCCAGTAAAATAACATATTTTTTCTATTATTATATATATTTGGCAGACACCTGTTTCCTCGCGACGACGCGTCGCGACCAATCAGGTTATTTTAGTACGCGACCAATCTAGGGTTAAGACTGTCTTCGAACAATTCTTGTAACAGTTAATATCGTTTAAATAAAATTGTTAGACATGCAATAAAAATCATGTAAAGCTATTTACGGATGATACGATATTCCATGGATCTTGTTAACTATTGGGTCATAATTTTTGCACCATTTTACTACACAAATTCGGCATTTTTATGAAATGACAGCTAACGTCTTTCAACTTCAGTCTCCCGTAGACAACTGCATCGCCGTTGGCCCTAAACTGATATTTTAGGGCCAACGATTTGGAACGCTTTTTAGCACCGTTGGCCGGGTCCTTACGCTAGTAATATATAAGTCAATGTAAATATTACTTAAAAATAAATATCTCTTCTTTGTATGAGGATTAGTGGCCACCTCTGGTGTCAGAGTTTATCAAGCCGCCTAAAGGCCTCTGACTTGGCTTAAATAATGTTATCAGATGACACAGCCGGGAGTCCGACGGTTTAACGTGCCCTCCAAAGCGGAGAAGCGCTCAGTTGTAATGCCACTGTACGGTCACCCATCCGACACCTGGCCGGACCGAACGTTGCTTAACAAACGTGATTCAATACGATGAGTCTGTCAAGCGCGGCCATGAGCGGTTCAAAAATTAATTGTGTTTCATTCATTGTAAAAACCCACCGAAAAAAATTTCTGAAAAAGCGACTCCACAGTTTTCCCTGATTCATTGTTTGAAGTGTGTGTAATTAAAATCGGTAGCAGTGATATTAGTTCGCACCGGAGGCTGACTCGTTGGTATCTCTAAGGTATATCTATGGATATCGGTAGGAAGCTATATGAAGACAGACATTAAAGGCTAAAGCAATTTATCGCGCTGAATATATAGCGCTAGTGAATCTTTGAGGAGGTTCTTAGTATTAAATTTAAAAAGGAAAAATAAAAATTCAGTAGTAATGTTGTTACGTTCAGTCGTTGTTTCCATTTAGTACGCATTGGGCCCGCGTGTGGGTCCATGACCCATCTCCTTATCCATCCAAAAGCAAAGCCTGTATTTATTTTTAATTATTTATTTACACTTTATTGTACAAACAGAACAATAAACACTTTTAAACTTTCGCGTTGCATTATAAATATTGAAAATTGAAACGGGTATTAAACGCGTAGAAACGTGATAGATATTTCACCTACCTAATTTTCCCGACGTTTCGGCCAAGTTACATCGGCCGTGGTCACGGGTCAGCCATCGCTGGGTCAGCCCGTGACCAACGCCGATGTAACTTGGCCGAAACGTCGGGAAATTTAGGTAGGTGAAATATCTATCACGTTTCTACGCGTTTAATACCCGTTTCAATTTTCAAACAGAACAAATTTACAAAAACAAACTACTACTTCTACTAGCCGTCGCTAGCTAGCTAATACTAGATTCCGCCCGCGACTTCGTTCGCATGGAAATTCGAGAAAATCCATAGGGAATCTTTAATCAGAATAGTACCTAAACGAACTAAATGGCTATATTTTTAACCGACTTCAAAAAAAGGAGGAGGTTATTAATTCGTGTGAATTTTTCTTGTGAATTCGGTGGATGTTCCTTCCTTAGTGGATGCCTACACTGTTTATGGTATCTTTATACAAATTTGTATGCCATTATTATTATTAAAATAAATGCTTAAAAATTGCTACACTCGTTACATGTGTGCGTCTCCTCTTACCTATAATTTTATTTAGTTAACAAATGTAAAATCCGTTATTTGCTGTTAAGTAAGTAATATTTAAATAATATATATAAATAAGTTTTGTTAAGTTTTAATTTAGAGCTGTGGATTTTGAAATATATACATAAACTAACTGTGCCCCGGGGCTTCGCTCCCGTGGAATTTCGGGATAAAAATAGATAGTAGCCGATCCTCAGACCTACTCAATACGCTCACAAAATTTCATGAGAATCGGTCAAGCCGTTTCGGAGGAGTATGGGAACGAAAACTGTGACACGAGAATTTTATATATTAGATAAATAAATAAATTATATACAATGGGCGGCCTTATCGCTAAAAGCGATTCTTCCAGGCAGCTTTAGGATGGACAGGATGAGAATGAAATAATGATGGGCCTGTACCCCAGCAGTGGAGGCAAAATTGCAGATAAAATGAAAAAAAGAAACATTTTAACCCGTGAAAGAATTTATATGATATTTATAAAATTTTAACACAAAAAATACGATAGTCAATCTGAACGTTTTTATCCAAAACTATGAATAATTATATTATATTTTAACGAGCGTATTGCGTACAAGTTGATGCCGTTTAAAAACCAATTTAGATTCAATATTGTACTGTCATTGCATTCATTTTACTGGTCCGGTTCAAGTATTTCACTTTTAAATTCGCTAAAACGTTTTTAATGATGTTAAAAATGTATCCTATTTTTTTATTTGCTTGCACTGGCAGCAGCAGGCGACTCCGTTTGGTAGGCTGACCAACTATCATGTATTTTATAGGACGTCCCATTTTTAACCTATCATTTAGAGCTAGCGCAGACGACGGATAACGGAGGACTTTTTGTCCACGACACGTCTTTATTGTTAACCAAATAAGATTCAACTTGACCGCGTATATCCGCGAAAAGTACGCGATAGTCCTCGTTATTTATTCAACTTTATGTTCTTAGTAATAAGTTTAGTAATAATAAGCGGACAAAAAGTCCTTCAATGTCCGTCGTCTGCGCAGGCCATTAGGCCGTGTCCTGTATCTTAATAAGAAAAATACAGGACTATAATTGGTAAAAAAAACTATTAGTTGAATTAACACGTTCGTCCCGTCTTTGTATCTTAAATCATGTAATTTTATATCACATGTACTGTAAAATTAGCACACAGGGTGGGCACCCTTAGTTTGGATAACAGAATACCTAGAAGAAAGAGGTTTAAAGTGGTAAACTGGCTGTCACTCGTTGTCACCCTTTTGAGCGAAATATAGAAGGGCAGTCAATATATTTCCTATAATACAATTAAGAATTTCTTCACATTCTCTTGATTTATGTTGTACCTAGGCAAGTGGCTGTTTTCGAGGTGGCATTATTTTCAGTACTAAATGCGTATCATTGTTTCTGGATCTCCTCCATTCACTCCCTGGATGGCTATTATCAGATCACAGCTTGGTCAATCATTGGCAGGGAACCAAGGCTCAAAAGTAACCTCGTATGTATGAATCGACTAGTGCCGTTAATTATGTTACCATCACTTTAAGTTACGGAAAAGACGGATATAATGGTCTTTAAGTTTCTAAACCAGTCGTAATGAAATCGAATTTAAATTAAAAAGCGTAGGTATTAAAGAAAAATGAATTTAACGAATACGATCCTGACGTTATACGGTTCATTACCTTTTACGTATACTAGTGAAAATCTACTGCAGTAATATATTTTTACATATAAAAAGAATACAAATATGAGTACCTCGGTGGCGGATTCAGCCAGCGATTGTGTCGGTTAAGCAACTAACTCAATGGTCGGTCACGGGATGGGTGACCAAAGTCTCATTATATTTAGCTTCTCTATGCTTCGGAAGGCACTCCCATTTGCAGTTGTTAACACTCACCATTACCCCTAGCGTGAACTAGCGTTTTTAATTTTGCATTTTACAATGCTATTTTTATGTGATAAATATTAAACAAGAAAATTTATTAGAACAAAACAACTTGTTTCATGTCCCGTCCATCCCGTCAGGGCGACATGAAACAAGTTGTTTTTATCATGTGAAGACATTTCAACAATAATCATTATAATACGAGTATTTAAATTAAAAATGAATTCATTCACAATAACCATCATCATCAGCCTGTGGACGTCCACTGCTGGACATACGTCTCTCCTAGCTCACGCCTATTGTGGCGTTCATATGGGGCTATTAGCCTACTGCTACCACGCTGGCCAGACGGGTTAGTCGAGGGTTTGTTTCAAGTTTTCATTCTCTCGCACAGGTGTTCAATGCGTCGAGCCTCTAGTCGACTCTGACGACATCCCAGGCATGTAAGGGAGTGGTGACACTTGTATTCTTAGGCCGTCACTACACGGCACAACATGTGTAGGTACTACTAATTATTATTTTTCAGCTGCTTTGTCAGTATAAAGACGTGTGGGGACAGTGACACGACATCGAGCTAGGAGTGTGTCGATAAAAGCTGCTTATACAACTGAAATATAATCTACCGATATACACTTCACTGTGTGCACACTGTAGGCACAATTAAACTGTAATATGTAATATGTACTTATAATCACACATCAATCAGTGTACCTACTTTTTCACATGATTTTATGTTGTACTTATTTAGAATTGATAGACCGACAATGCGTTTTAAGTTTTTCTTTCTTTCTTTATTGGCTGTCAGCTCCGTTGCTGTTTCAGAAAAAGTAAGTTTTAATTTAGTTATTTAAATAATTATATGTGGTAATGAGGTAACGACTTGGATACTTTTTAAATTAATCTATTGTAGTTTATTAGAAGGATCCATGTCGGTTGACATTAAAGAAGATAAATAAATAAATATTAAATATTTCTATACAAATCACACCAATTATCTAGCCCACGTTAAGTATCATCAAGAACTTGTGTTATGGATACTAGATAACGGATAAACATACTTAAATACTTTTTTTTGTAAATACATACATTATATACATATTAAACACCCAGACCAAGACAAATAGACATGTTCATGCACACAAATATTTGTCTTGTCCGGGGATCGAACCCGGGACCTCTAGCGCAGAAGGTGGGGTTAGTACCCCTGCGCCAAACAGGTCGTCAAAGATATTATTATTATTTGAATATAATTATTTGTAAGTACTCCTGGGCGCCCGCGGCTACGCTCGCGTGGTTTTCGAACCCTTTCCCATAGAAATATGGGATAAAATATACCTATTCTTTATTTCAATCCAGTAGGCTTAAGAGCAGAGCCTAGGAGCACTGCGATAAAAGTTTCTCGACGCTTATGTCGCGTAAGCGCTCTGTCGCGCGCGCGCTAGACATCGCGAGATAAATTTCGAGAAATAGTCGCTTATCTTAGCTCTGCAGGATATAAGCTATCTGTATTCCAAATTTCATCCAAATCGGCCCAGCCGTTCTTGAGTTGTAAATGGTGTAATGTAACTAACCCGAATTTGTTTTTATTTTTTTATGAACGACGGTGAGACTCTTAGATTTCATCATACCTGCTGTTAAGTATTGATAAGGCTATGGATGAAGATGGAAGCGAGCCTCTCCCGGAATCCTCAATCGTTGAGGAGCTGGCTATCTTATCTCTAACTGCCGGAACACAACAATGCTGAAAACATTGTTGTTATGGCGTCAGACATAGATAAGATGGTGGTAGCTAGCCGGACTTACAACAAGTCCTACCACCAACTTTACAACAAGTCCTACCACCAACATTTACTTAGTCGGGTCATAAGTTCTGTCACATATATCGATATTTTATTTTGAATAGATATTAAAAATCTATTTTTTATGTTGAGTATTAACTACCAGTGTACGCTTTCTTTTCATTTATGATAAAACAAATAATTATTTGAAAATCGGTTTTTACTTCACTAAGAACTCATGACATGACTTATGACCCGACTAAGTATATAAATATAGTAGGTATGTGTTTACTAAAATGTATTCCCAATAATATTTTAAACCTTCATGGTTATTGTCACTAAAACTATTACGATACATTTATGAGTTACACCTTGATCATGGCGGATGTTTTTCGTAATAGTATAAGGGCCTGTTTCACAATCTAAAAGTAAGTTCTGAGTAGCTTACTTGACACAGGATTTGACATATTTTTCATATCAAAACTATCAAATTATCTGGCAATTAAGCCACTCAGAACTTACTTTTAGATTGTGAAATAAGCCCTAAATGTATTTGTTATCCACTGCCTAGTAGGTATCTTCTTTATATGCTGTGCTTAGTTTGGGGTTAGGTAAAGTATATTAATTTCTTACCCCATATATTTACTTATTTATAAGTATTTTACAGAAAGACAAAACGTACGTAAAGATAGTAAAAGTCTTTTCCTGTGAGATACCCCCTAAAAAGTGGGACACTTCTTCACCCATGGTGACACAGATGAGAGTTGAAAAGGTGGGACGAGATCTTACCAAAATGAATTTGGTGTTCAATGTCTCTACTACCTTTGGGCCTGTACAGGTGAGTTTACTATTATTGTTGTGTACTACATGCTCCCTACCACCCACGATTTTGTCCACATGAACAATCAGTAAAATCCCTAAGAAAATCCCTAAATAAGTACATCTCGGGTTTTAGCGCGTACTGTTCATTGAAATAACACACACATACACACACACATGCACACACACACGCACAGACACTCATTTAGATGCACTCTTGCATCTACCTTTGTAAATTTTTCTTATTTTGTCTTTATATTTTTAATGTTTAGCCATTAATCTTCTCATGACCTCTCAGCGACATCTATTACATAACGTTTTTATCAGTGATAATGTGGTTCGAAGTATTTTGTACCTAGCTCAGGCATCAGCCTCTCACAAACTTAGATTGCTTATTCCTGTTTCGTAAATGCCTTTATTTCAATGATAAAATAATAAAAAATATTTTATTATTATTATTATTAAATAAACAACTTTTACCGATCAGTCATCTCGTGACCATTGCTGATTATGTCGACTATACTGTGAACTTGTTCGACTGTTCCATGTTTCTCACGAAATCCGAATTGGTGATTAGGTAATACTGTGCCAAGATGTTCCTTCATTCGGTTTAGGAGTATTCGCTCGAAAAGTTTCCTTCTAGTGATAGGTAGAATAGTATGCGGGTTTTCCGGATTTCGCTATCATAATTACCTGTGCGATCTTCCATTGTGCCGGATAGTGTTCTAGTTTCAGGCAGGCATTGAATACATGTACAAGTTTCATTAGACCTTTGTGTGGGATATATTTCAGTAGCGTTGCATCTATAAAATCATAGCCAGGTGCTTTTCCTTCCTGCAAGTTTTTTATTTCATAGTAAACCTCTTTAGGACTTGTGCTTTTCGGCGGCAAACACATTTTTGCCGTTTCCAGGAACTCTTTAGTTTCTCTACTGTGATCAATGCAACTCTCAGAGAGCGGTTGAAAGACTTTACTGAGGTGTTCTGCAAAAATTGTCGCCTTCGCCAGGTCAGACCAAGCCCATCCTCCATTATTGATAAGTGGTATGGTGTTTTAGGGCGCATTATGTTCTTGGTGTCTTTTCACAGCGAGAAGTTTGTTTCAGCCGTTGGGTCCAGTTTTGAGAGCATGTTTTGGATGGTTTGATTTTCTTAGTTGCTTGTAAGGTCTTTAAGTTCTTCTGAGTATTGAATTATATATCGCTTGGATATATCGTTTTTTGCCATGTCTTTCGGAGTTTGCGCCGCATCTGTATTTTCTCCTTAATATCTTTTAGACATGAGTTTTGTTTTAGTGGGTTCAGTATACCTTTTAGTAAGGTGGTAGCGATATTGGATGCCTTGTGTATGGGCGTGTTCAGTTTCTCCACCTCATCCTTCCAGCTCTACTGGTGTATTAATACTGGTTTTTTTATATTTGTTTCTGATGTTATAACTGTACATTTCCCATTTTGTGGTTTTAGAAAAGTGTTTATGGGGTGGTTCTGCTAGAGTTACAGAGGATTTCATATTCAGGATAACTGGGGTGTGGTCCGAAGTGAGGCCACAACATGATTTTATCGATACAATGTTACTGTCTACATTTCTGCCTATAAAAAAATCGAGCAGATCAAAAATCTTATTTCTGTTGGTAGGCCAGTAGGTAGGCTCTCCACCAGACTAGCATTCCAATTTCATATCTTTCGTTGCTTTAAAGAGTTGCCTTCCTCCAATATTGGTCAATCTAGAGCCCCAGTGAAGATTTTTTGAGTGCCAATCCCCAGGATTGATAAATCTTTTAGTCTAAAGTGTGGAGAAGTAGTTTGTAAAGTCTTGGGGTGATAATCTGTGTTAGAAGGACAGTAGACAGCAGATAAGACTGTTTCATGTTGGTCATCAACTAGTGCAATACAAATTGCTTGAATTTTATTAGTGCGATATTCCTCCCTCGAAAAATATTGTGTAATTTTAATTCTTAAATTTCCTCATAGCTTGGAAGTCGCTCATACCATATCCACCCTAATGCTGCTAAGGACCTGGTCTTCAAGATGGAAAACGTCAACTGCCGTAGCATCCTGGCCTTGAAACTCATCTCCTTGATGAACCTGAAGTTTGATAAAAAGTGCATGTTGCAAAAGGTACTTATATGGAAAATATATACCTATATGATAGTTTTGATAGTAATAATTATTAGAAGAAAGTAAAAAAAATCTTAGTGGCCGTGGTTTTACCCACGTGGTTTCCGTTCGCGTGGGAGTATTGGTATAGAAAGTATCCTTTGTTTTTAAGAAAGTTTGTTTTTATTTTCCTAGGGAATCTACAAAATGGAGAACATTGATCCTAACAGTATGAAATGGATGCTGCGAAAGACCATCTCTCTCAATGGGAGGTATGTCACTAAAATAATATAGTAAAATTATGTATTATACTTTCATGTACACTATTGTGCCGTGTGGTGACGGCCTAAGAATACAAGTGTCACAACTCCCTTACATGCCTGGGATGTCGTAAGAGTCGACTAAGAGGCTCGACGCATTGGACACCTGTGCGAGGAAAGGAAAACTTGAAACAAACCCTCTACCAACTCGTCTGGCCTGCGTGGTAGCACTATAACGTATGAGGGTAGACCGTAGATTTTTCCACTTTGAAACATAAAGTAACATAGGCACTTTTATGTTACGGTATCATAAAAGTAACATAAAAGCAACATAATTTAGAGTAAAGCTGCGAACATAACGAAAGCATAAGGTGGCAAAAAAAACACAACTTCTGCTACTGTAAGTAATTTTATTCGATCAATTTTTAATATACGCAATATTTTTTTTATTTGGCTTTTTAAAGCAATATCTTAATCACAAATTTAAATTCACTTTAAGGTACAATAAAAACTATTATTATTTTGCTTACATTAAAATACGAGTATTTATTTAGCTTCCTTTATCACAAATTTCTAGCTTTAAAATGTTGCGCAACTTCACACCTTCTTCTACAGAACTACTTTCTTGTGAAGTTGATGGCAGCTTTACTTTGGATTTTTCTCTATTCTCTCCATTTACGTATTTGCTCTTTTTTCTGTTCTGGTGTGTAGTTATTTCTGTAATACTTCAAAGCATTTTCCGAAGACTTTTTTTTCATCTTCTCATATTTTTCTGAATTTTTGGTATTAAGCTTTTCCCTATATTTTTCTGTTTTTCAGCAGGTGTCATTGGCATTTGTAAAAAGTATGAGTAAAAAAAGGCAATGAAATCCTACTTATATTATAAATGCGAAAGTTTGTGAGTATGGATGGATGTATGGATGTTGTTACTTTTTCACGCAAAAACTACTGAACGTATCTGGATGAAATTTGCAACAGAGGTAGATGATAGGCTGGAATAACACACCTCCACATGACAGTATCATTAATGATACATGTCCAATAGTTTTTATTTCATACTACTTACCTACATTAACTACAAACTTTTTAAAGATATTATTATGTGCACAAGCCTTTACAGACCCTTATGATACGTAACGTAATTATGTTACCGGTAACAGAAAAGTATGATAAAAGTATCATAAAAGTATCGTAAAAGCAAAACATTTTTGATGTAATTTGGTTATAATTCCAAAATTAAACAGATTTGGGCTTTTAAAGATGTTTCCTCAATAACTATAAGCTCTGTCGCACAAATAAATAATACAATGAACATAAACAAGCGTTCACTTACCTTAAACAGTCACAATAACTGTTTTTTGATTTCACTGACGAAAAAACGCGTGCACTGTTTAACACAATCCAAAGACAACAATATGGCGACTTTTTTTTTTTTTATAGTTCTGTTTGGGGTTGCCCGTCTAATTATACCCATTCTTCCAATATTATTCAAAGACTACATTTGCTCACGATATTGGTAACATAAAAATAGTAACATAAAAGTGTAAAAATTAAAGTCATGTTTTAAAACTGGGATAAAAAATAAACAGATACCGATTAAACATAATGAGATAATGCATTAAATTGCTCAAACATCGTACTTTTTCATTATGTAAAAACTATACGGCTAACTCCAAAAATATTCGTCACTTTGTTGATTACGGTCCGATTAAATTTATGGACAATTATTTTTTTGTATGAAAATGTTAATCCTTAAACTCATTTAAATTAAATTAAATTAAAACTGTTCTCGTTACAGCCAATTCGTAAAAGTTGTTGAAAAATGAAAATGAAAAATGAAAAATGTTTATTTCCATAAATTGATTAGGTTAACAATACCGAGGCTGACTTGCTCCTTTTAAGTGAGTGAACACTTGTGCCAGGAGCAGCCACTCTCCCATAACAAAATTAGGGTTGTTATGGAAACTTAACTAACTATATTAATTTACTTATTCTAAGAATACATAATATGCAAATGTTAAATGTTCTAAATACAAATATACCAAAAACTGTGCAACAAGAATATATACCTGAATTATCATTTACATACCAAACTGAGCGTTTATAATGACAAAAATTGTTTAAAGTACCAAAAAAATTCGAGATTATCTGTCTATCTGCCACATTTAAACAAAAAAGTTGTTTGTACCTTAGATACATTTGGACAGGATAAAAATACGGAAGCTGGTAAAAAGGTATAATTGTTTATGATATTCGTATGAATCTCACTGGTCATGTGTGTGGAAAAATCTACGGCCTCACCCATGAACGCCACATTAAGAGTGAGCTAGGAGAGGCTTATGTCCAGAAGTGGAAATCCACAGGCTGATGATGGATTATTATTATTAGGAATAGCGAGATTTTTACCATGCTTGCATTTGCTTTCGAGTCCCCGATATTTCTGCGCAGTTGCAAATGCAAACATGGTAACCCCGTTTTTCGTAATAATGATACTGAAAATATTTATTAAAATATTTTTTGTCCAAAAATATTTACTGTAAAATAATGCAGTAATTGTTTTATTTCAGATACTCCTATGATGTGGAGTTTTCACACGCAAAAGGCGTAACTTCATGTTATACTTCCATCATCGACATTTACGTTTAATTTACGAAAAATTGCAATTAATAAACATTATTTTCCATTGCACATTATAATAATTTTTTTTAACACTATTTATTAAAAAAATACACATATAAGCTGACCAACTGTCCTGCGGGGTTATTCTCTAAGCAAACATCGATGATGTTGTCATGACTGAATTTCACATTAGCGATTCGATCATGATGAGAGCTGTCAAATAGTATTGAAAATGGGGCAAGGATGTTTGTTTACAGAATAACCTCTCTGTATTTTACAGGGTGTTCCGTTTTTCAACCTATCATTTTGTGCGTGTCCTGTATTTTAATAAAAAAAAATATAGGGCAAAAAATTAATGTAATAACAATATTGAAATTTTTTCCTTAAGTCCTGTAATTTTATATCACATCTGCTGTAAAATTAGCACACAGGGTGGGCGACCCTTACAGCCATTACTAATTAATTAAGAGTATTGTAAAAAATAAATGTATGGAAATATATAATTTCCATAAATATTTCCATACAATTACACCAATTATCTAGCCCCTGCGAACATATAAAACAAATGTTCGCAGTCTAGCCCTCGTTTGCAGTCTAGCCCACGTTCGCAGTCTAGCCCACGTTCGCAGTCTAGCCCACGTTATGTGTCATGAAGAACTTGTGTTATGGATACTAGATAACGGATAAACATACTTATATACCTTTTTTGTAAATACATACATACCAAGACCAAGACAAATATACATGTCCATGCACACAAATATTTGTCTTGTCCGGGGATCGAACCTCTGGCGCAGAAGGTGGGGTTAATAGTACCCCTGCGCCAAACAGGTCGTCAACCTTTCTTCGACATTTTTCATATATTTATATAGATTTGTAAAGTTTCAGAATTTTTTTTTTATGATTTTGCCGCGAACCTTTTACTTTTAGAAATGACCCCTAAAATACGAATATTCAAGATTATCCTGAAATGGGGTTACAACACACACGTATATCGAGATAGACGAAAAGAGTGCTTCAAACTGTACGAGAACCTAGCGTGTCGAATTTTTCGTACCTACGATGATTTAGTGATGAGAAAATGTTATTGTTGACGTGCTCTTGCAAGAAAGCACTGCACAAGATAGACAGTTCCTCAGTGGTTGAGGATTCCGGGAGAGGCTCGTTTCCATCTTCAGCCTTATCAATACTTAACATCATGTATGATGAAGGCTAAGAGTCTCCCCGTCATTCATAAAAAAATAAATAAAATAATTAACCATTTTAGTTTCTGAGTTACACGTGTTTTCATGGCAATGGTCTCAAGCGGACTGACTAAGGTCGGAAAACTTTGACCGCGGATCAAACTTTTTACAGGCAAAGTATGTAAACAACAATATGATTTATGTATTGGAAATTGGTTCAATAAGTAGATTACCATTAATATTAAGCATCGTGTAGATGCATTCCTCTTTAATCGCTATAGTTATTTTCTACGAAGTGATTTCGTAGTTTTTCGCATAATCTGCAAAATCGGTCTCGCTCATTCTTATCATTGCTATCTTGCTTCAGTCGTATAGCGCCTTAATCTTTTAAAAGTTTTTTTTTATGTATGACGGGGAGACTCTTAGCTTTCGTTATATGTTAAGTATTGATAAGGCTGAAGATGGATGTAAGCCTCTCCCGGAATCCTCAATCACTGAGGAACGGGCTATCTTATCTCTAACTGCCGGAACAATGCTGAAAACATTGTTGTTATAGTGTCAAACTTAGATAAGATGGTGGTAGCTAGCCAGGCGGACTTACAACAAGTCCTACCACCCACCAAACTTCAAAACTTCAAACTTAAAAAAGAACCGACTTCAAAAACTAAAACTTTTGGGAGTCGCTGCCAGCCCTAAGTTTTTTTTTAATTTTAATAACACCAATAAAAATAATATTATAATTATATTCGTATATTGTAGAGAAGGTAAGTTTTTAATAGAAAAAATAATTAAAAAAACGACTTGGTTGTCAAAAGCTAAATTGAGGCCTGCAGTGATTTTCAAAGGTTGGGTGATGTTTCTACTATTTTTCTGTAAAAAAATATCACATAAGATGGTATTAAATTGCAAATAAATTAAAAACAGCTTTTAGAGGTTGTTTGAAACTTAGCATGAAAGCAAGCCTGACAGTCATGATCATAATAATATGTATGTATGTAAACAATTTAATTTCCAGTATTGTTTATTCAAAAAGCTTCGCAATGCGATACTTTCGGCTATTTAAGGGTTAATTTATTAACTGGAGGTTTCCGAACTGCGACAGGCGAGCTCGGGTCCTTGTTAATAAGGGATCAGTATGAAATAATAAGCAACTAAGACCCTTGCCAATGTTAATGGAAGGGCAGAAGGGTAGATTTGGATAGACGTGTATTTAAATAAAGAAAAATAAAACTTTGTGTGACCGGTTAGTAGAAATTGTCCTTTTTTATGTACGACGGTGAGACTCTTAACCTTCATCATACCTGATGTTAAGTATTGGTAAGGCTGAAGATGGAAGCGAGCCTCTCCCGGAATCCTCAATCACTGAGGAGCTGGCTATCTTATCTCTAACTGCCGGAACACAACAATGCTGAAAACATTGTTGTTATGGCGTCAGACTTAGATAAGATGGTGGTAGCTAGCCAGATGGACTTACAACAAGTCCTACCACCAACCAAATCGAATACAATATGTACCCCCGCTGGGAATCGAACCCGGGACCCCTGGGTTTGATACCGGTGGTTGTACCACTAGACCACAGAGGCGGTCCTTATTATTAAGAGCAATTTAACCTTACTGACCCCGAGATATGAGACAATAGGTATTCCATTATTCTCTGGACACCGGTGCACTGCTAGCACATTACGAACTAAGCCATTTTTAGCTGCTTATAATTTTGTTTTATGAACAATAGGGAGATGTAGGTACAAGCGTGTCTCTCCCAGAATCCTGAACCCCTAAGGAACTGGCTATGTTATCTGTAACTGCCGCATCAATGCTGTTTTTATAGCTGATAAGATGGTGGTAGCTAGCCATACGAACTTCCAATAAGTCCTACCACCAACTTAACGAATACAAAATATACCCTATTTTGGAATCAAACCTAATTTACTACGAGTATATTTATATTATTAAAATGATAATAAGGTACGAGCATGTTTAAATTTTTTTACCTGCCTTTGTATCAAAACACCGGTATCAGAGCCAGGGGTCCCGGGTTCAATTCCCAGCGGGGGTAGATACATATTGTTTTCGGTTTGGTTGGTGATATGATTTGTTGTAAGTCCGCCTGGCTAGCTACCACCATCTTATCTAAGTCTGACGCCATAACAACAATGTTTTCAGCATTGTTGTGTTCTAGCTAAGATAGCCAGTTTCTCAGTTGCTGAGCGCTTCCATCTTCAGCCTTATCAATACTTAACATCAGGTATGATGAAGGCTAAGGCCCGTATTTATAAAGCACACTTAAGATCGGTCTTGAGATCGATCTCAGTTGATACGCTCTCAAGATGTGATCACGATCTTAAGATCGTGTCTAATTAATAAATCATCATCAAGAGCATATCAACTGAGATTTATCTCAAGACCTCAAGATGAACTCAAGATTTTGTTTGTTTTTTTAATGGATTGGATTCAAAACATCAGTTTTGAATGAGTAATTAACCGAATGATGTCAAAAAATAAACTTTTTTGAAATTTCACGGGTTCCATTTCAAAAGGATTTTTCACATCCCGTAGGTAAGTATTTGGGATGCGGTATTTGGCCAAAACATATCATCATAGTGATCTAGCTCGTCGTAATGATTAATTTCATCTAAAATATTTTCTAATTCCATAATAATACGATAATATAATAATAATAACAAGTAAACCCAAAACGTCGCGCGTTCGTCGCAGCAAAACTGTATCTCAAGTCACGGTTTGACGGCGCTTGGTAAATGAGCTCTTGTTGAGATGCATCTCGAGAGAGTGCTTAAGTGCCGAGATTGATTTATTAATATGGGCGTCACTCAGTTGATACTGTACTCAAGTTTGGTCTATTAATTAGAACAGCATCTCAAGATCGAACTCAGAGTTGAGAGCGGTTTATAAATACGGGCCTAAGAGTCTCCCTGTCGTTCATAAAAAAAAACAATTTTAAATACCTAGATAGGATATTCGTTTACTTGGACTTGTTTACTATCTTTTTTTACAATATCTAAATCAAAAGTCATCATAATTTGTTCAGTAGTCAAAGCATGAAAACGTTTTTGTTGTAATATTTGTATGAATTGCAAACACCACCTTCTGACTTTTTGTTTAAGTTCTGAATCCTTTCGATATACACTTCACGTGACTCGAACTGTGAAATGCATGGAGGTATTAAAATATATTTAAAAGAATAGAAATTGTATATTTAACACCAGGTACAAATTCTTCTTAATCATTATCTAAACATCTACAAATATTTATTAATTTAATTTTACCATTGGAAGACCAACAGCTAATCAGAAAATAATAGGAAATGCGATTGGCATACTTACTTAAAACAAGATCCAGACACTGAACAAACACAAATATTATTTTATGATGAATTTTAAATAGACAAATATTGGAAAAATAAAAATAGGATTGAAAATTACGAAATTTCTAAAATCATAAAAAAACAAATAGGTATTATTAATATCAGACAACATCAACTAATACGTAGCTTACGACTCCGAAATACTTAAGTTGCTTACGAAGCTTGTGTTGCGGATATCAGAATCAACGATGGTATTAAAAAAAATATATAATTCTGTGCACATAGGTACTTATACATATTAACAGTTGTTACATTACAAATAGCAAGTATATACGGTGTATAAGGAATATACAAATTTGCATTAAATAAATGTTTGTCCTGAGTGGGGATTGATTTCATGACCCCTACCTCTCGTCATAATTACTGCGCTATGCAGGCTGTCAAAAATTTATTATTTTGCATTTTTTTCGAAAAAAACAAAAATTCTTTGTCCTTTTTGTCTACTGTCTCCATAACTCTTTTGCGCAACCTTACAAATAAAATATAAAATACGCATTGTCATTTCTTCATTACCGTCTCCCTATAGGTATGACTCTTTTTTGCCTCATAATCACAATAAAAAAACTCATTCTCTGTCTTCCTTCTTTATTACTCTTTTGCGTCATCAGCCATTTTTAATGTCCGCACTGCTGGAGCACTGACCTTCCTTATGGATGGATAAGGAGAATGAGCCAAGATCCACCACGCAGGCCCAATGCAGCCAGGACGAACTGGCTTTCCAAAGCACGGAGGAGCTCGAAGTACATTTTTGGTCACCCATCCCGTGACCGACCATTGCGAAAGTTGCTTAACCTCAAATAGAGGCCGAGCGCGCGAACCACTACGCCACGGGCTACTCAACACTTTTGCGTAACCTCACAAAAAAAACTCTTTCTCTTTCTTCTCTACCGTCTCCATGCCTCTTTTGTGCAACCTCATTAAGTTAGCATAAACAGGTAGCGACGCGCGTCGGATAATTTGTGTTTCCTTTGATATTCAAAATTGGGTCAAATGACCCACACTACCTAATAGCTAATTTACCTGGAATTTATAGGATGTAATAGGTATGCAGAGCAAATGTGTAAGCGTTTGACCTGTACTCATAAAGTTACCTACACTAAGGATTTTTCGCATAATGTTCATTGGAACAAAATGGAAACGAAACTCTATGAACATCACGACTTTATTACTTTATTAGTATTACGACGACGAAGACCTGTTTGGCGCAGGGGTACTAATCCGGCCTTCTGCGCCAGAGGTCCCGGGTTCGATCCCCGGACAAGACAAATATTTGTGTGCACGAACGTGTCTATTTGTCTTGGTCTGGGTGTTTAATATGTATTATGTATGTATTTACAAAAAACAGTATATAAGTATGATTATCCGTTATCTAGTATCCATAATGGACGACAAGTGCACCTAGTTAAGAGATTCATATAAACTAACCTAACCCAACTTTACTTCGTTAAAACCAGTACTTAAGACGCTATACGGAAAAGTACATTATGTACTTTTTAATATAAAAATATAGAATGGATACAGATGTTACAAATCTGGTAATAAGATATACATTTCTTCATACCTTTATCTAGATTTGTAACAGAAACACGATTTAATGATTTTGCCTCGACACTTTTTCTTTTCGAAAAGACTTCCTAAAAACATTTTATAAAAAAAATTCAAACCTTTTTAAAAAAAGTTTTTATTTCAGATTTTTTTAGTTACATCATGTGCCGTTACTTACACTAAAAATCAGCCCATACACAACAATGATGTCATCTAGGTAAACGACTACTTGCCAAAACGTGATTGAAATTTTTTAGGATTATGAAAAAACTACTAGCCAGATCTTCGTAAAAATTATATAGGACCACACATAAACCATTTTCTTTCAGATAAAAAAAGAATTATAAAAATCTGTTAACAACTGGCGAAGCTATGGTAAAACATATATAAAAAAAAAGAAAATACCGTCGACTTGAGAACCTCCTCCTTTTTTTGAAGTCGGTTAAAAATTTACAAAAATTCAAGATTATTCTCAAATGGGGTTACATAATTATTGGAAATTGGTTTAATTAGTGGACACCAATAAATGTTTATTTAAAACGCTATAGTTATTTACTACGAAGTGATTTCGTGGTTTTTTTCGCATAATCTGCAAAAGCGGTCTCGCGCGCGAATTTCTTTCATTATTATCTTGCTGCAGTGCTTTAAGCTACTCATTTCGGAATCAGATCAATATGTGCGATGTTGTACGATATATTATGATAATTAGGTGAAGTAAGTCAAAGTAAACATTTAACACACACAAATACGGCTTATAACTTCAAAGAGATTTCAAAACAAAACAACAACAATGAAAACATCACATCAACATATAAAAAAACCCCTCAAATGTTGTTTCGAGCGCGTTTATTGAAACAACCCGATTAACACACCCGGGGGTAATCCCCTGCGCTTAGCACACCCCCTAATTACCCCCAAAAAGGTTTAAAAGGCGAATCATTGTAAGAAGGAACAAAGAGTCACCGATGCGAAACCAGAAAATGGTTTTAATCAGAATTACAGCTCACAGAGAAAATCTAATTTCGGGAACGCAACGCGACTTCCACAAAATGTGGCTTGCCAAGCAAACGCCGTAAGGATGCGCCAACAACACGATCGATATCGATAATGATATTACTAGTAGCATTTTTCTGTTCTGCCGTGCGATTCTGTAACTAAACCCGCGTTCACTTCACCGAACTCACTAATAGCTTGCAAACCAATTCGCCTCTACTATATAATGTTAATGTCGATTGTCATTTGCGCGTCTTGAGTGAGTTCGGTGTCGAAGCATTCGCGGATTTTGTTACAGAATCGCACGGCTGCTGTGCTATTCTTTAAGCGACATATCGACGCTGTTGTCATGATTTATATCAAATCAGCTGTCAAATAATAATGAAAATATGTGGCGACCACCGATGTTTCACCCGACGTTATCAAGGATGTTCTACCTGGAACATCAGTCCCTGAATTCACAACCGCGTGATAAGAATCGGACTCAGATTTTTTGTGCTTTGTCTATTACAAAGTGAGTGACAGTGACAATGCATCATTCCGGTATCAGGAACGTTTCCGAATGTTTGTGAACGACCGGGCAGAGCAGAATCGATACCGGGGTCAGGTCGGAATGTAATACGAAATATACCATTGAATCGGCAAGAACGCCAGGTCAGCAAGCGATCAGCCAACATCAGGCTTAGTGACACAAAACCGCCAGCGCCGAGTTGTAACCGAGCTGTGTGTGACGATGAACTCGGATTCTGTTCTGTGCTTGACTGTTCTACATAGAGCAGAATAAAGTCGGTTGGTCTGTGGCGTGCTTGAAGTCTGTCCAATGAAAGCTTTCCGTGAAGCTCGGGATTCACGAGGATGGAATATCTGGTGTTCGTTAATAAGGACCGCCCACTGGAAACCGAGCCTGGGCTTCTTGATCTCATACCGGTGGGTGTCACCACTAGACCACATCTTAATAATAATACTTAATAAGAACATAGAAAATATCTTGAAATATAATCGATATCGACCTTTGCCCAACACTATCGTCAATGTAAAGAGACCGAGCGCTCACATCTCTAGGCGATGGTTTGGAATCTGACTTCAAGCTCAATATTACATTTAAGCGGAAGGATGAATTTAAACGTGGAACTGCGCCGTTTTAAGCGTTTGCTCGTTAATCTAAACCACTAGTTGTGCAACTAAATAAACTATCTATAATGTATCGACGATTTCACATCACTGAACTGTACATTGTTTATATGCATACAGAACAGACTAATATTATTGATGGAAAAGTAACTCTGTTTTCCTTATGAATATTGGTTAGATACACATTGGACTTTGAAAACAATATAAGGACTGTATCAAAAGATACAGTGCAAAGATGTTTTGAAGGGGGTAAAGATTTGTTTGGGACACTGAGGTTGGAGAAGTCGCAGGCAGGTGATTGTTTATTTTTAAATGATTCAATAAAGGTCTAGAATAGCATTCTCCAATCTCGTAAAGTGGCAGTATATTTATTAAAACTGCAACTACTTGCTGACCGAGTTCAAGAAGAACCGTATTTTAGTAGATCGTACCACGACGAATGAAGAATAGCCCGATGGTAGAAGGTTGTAGGCTGGTAGAAAATTGTAAAGTAGAAGACTGAAGATAAACTCGTAGAAGACTGAAGATAAACTGACCTAATTTCTCGTCGGTTCATCAGCCTTGGCTGGAACGGGAGCACTGCCCCATGGAGATTGGGTGCCATCTGTGAGGCCGTCTACTGACGAAAAGTTTTCTGCGCGGCCCTCTGCGCGGTCAGTCGCACCGGTTGAGACCCACATAGTGGGGGAGGCCCAGCGGGCGCCTGCAAACGGGCCACGGATTACAGCAAACAAGGTATGGGCTATAATTTGTTCTCCTCTTCTTGGCCCTTTGTGTGGTGGTGGTGGGGGAAGGAGCTCTTCCCGCGGATGTGATCCAATTTCTGTTTTGTGGCCGTATTCAATAATTGTCACATTGGCCCCTAGCCAATGTGACAATTAAAAACGATAACGAAGTTCGAAATAAAAATTTATGGGATTGGCGGATTGGCATGGCGGATTAGCATATGCCGCGCTGAATCACGTGGTCTTACCGCAAGTTAATTGGCGCATATAGACATTATCGAATCGAATTATCGTTTTTTTATCGATGTTACTTTATCTACGGGCCTTGAGCTCTACTGTTCCAGATTAGACTTTTCAAACGTAAAATAAAGTTCTATTAGCTTCTAAAAAGGTTTTGAACAATTTTTAACCGACTTCAATAAAAGGAGGAGATTATCTTTTTTATGTTTGTTACCTCAGTACTCGGTCATTTGTGAACCGATTTAAATAATATTTTTTTGTTCGAAAGGGTATACTTTCAAGTTGGTCCCATTGTCGTCAAGACAGGATCTGATGATGGGATCCCTGAGAAATCCAGGGAATTCTTCAAATGTTATAGGCACACCTCATTGATTTCGATGTCTTCCTAAGTAGCCCGTGAAGTTGCTTCCATAAAGCACCATTTGGTGTAGTGGAACGGATGATGAAGACCACACATGTTTATCGGAATAATAATAATAACTTTATTGACAAAAAGTTGTTACAATCATATCATGAAGTCTCTGATTCCTGAACTAGGTATAAAAATCGCAGAAAATCAGCGCCCTCTTCCAGAGTTATACAATACAAAATTGTGCCAAAAAAGATATTACTAAAAGGAGAACAATTATAACAGTGCAAAGAAAAACTGAAAAAAAATGATATACTTAATAAAAAAATATTTAAAGGTATGTGTGTGTGTGTGAGTGGTGTATGCAGAGGATGTGTTTGTGTCTTAGAGAAGTGTTAACTTGTGAGTGAATGCTTGGACTGGTAGCCTACGAACGTGCTTGGAGCAATGCTTCTGTTTTGTGGTATCAAGCTTTGATAGCCAATCAGAAACTAATGATTTGCATTTATGTTATATACTAAGTATATCATGGGTTCGATACGATTCCTAAGCAATTATGCTCCTCACGATGAACATGGTAAAAACTACTGTGCTTATCTAACACAAAAAATTAAAAATAAGTTAAAAAAATTAAAACCGACTTCAAAAAGGAAAATATAAAAATGAAAACAAAAAATACCAATAATAAAACCCCATAATTTCAACAGTTAGTGCAACTTTTGGTAATAAACAACTATGGGTCGAAAGCGACATTTTATATCGTTGGTTTGAAACGGTATAATTTTTGGAGTCGAAAGAGGAATTAAATAATCGTGAGTTGAAAACGTGGGTTGAATAAGGAAAACCTAATTTTTTTATAGAAAAATATTGGAAAAATCAACTCGGTCACAAGATAATTCTCAGAATTCCAATGTTTTCTATTTAAACTTTATCATAAGTATAAAAAAGCATTGAAAAATGCAAAAATTAAAAAAGGCATAAGATAAGGAAGCCATCTTTATGATTTTTTAATTTTCCCACTTTTAATGCTAATTTTATGATAAAGGGGCTTTGAACTTTTTTGTATGGAGGTTTGCCTCGTCCAAATCCGTAGTATGAGACGCAATTTTGAAAAAAAAAACAAAATGACGTCGCACGATAATACCTATATAAATAAACAGGGGATACATAGAGGAACAAAAAATGTAATGATATATTATAATGGTATTGTAAAATGCAAAATTAAAAAGTTATAATTAAAGTCTATTTATTTAAGGATGTCTTAAAACCAAAACAAATATGGCGTCCCAATCAACTATAGTGTTGGGCATAAAATGTTCAAATAGTTCAATTCGTTTTCGATTGTCTCTTTCCAAAGGTCGATTGTAAAATGCAAAATTAAAAAGTTATAATTAAAGTCTATTTATTTAAGGATGTCTTAAAACCAAAACAAATATGGCGTCCCAATCAACTATTGTGTTGGGCATAAAATGTTCAAATAGTTCAATTCGTTTTCGATTGTCTCTTTCCAAAGGTCGATGTGCAATATTTATCGCCGGGGAATTTTGATGGTAAGCCACTTGTAGGAAGGTGAAATGGTGAGCTCTTCCTCCGGACTGGGTGTTGGTAGTCCGGGGACAGCGGTCCGACAGATGTGCGTCAGACTCAGTATATATGAGAAGTGGCTGGTGAATCTCTGTAAGCGCGATGTAGGTTTCCATACGTGTTGTTCAATCCCATACTGAATGTTGTCAGCGCCATCTATTAACACGGTAGGTAGGTTCTCTCTTGCGCCGTGTGTTGTTGTATGTGCGGCGTCAGGTAGGTGCCGCCACAGGGCCTTAGTGTGTCTGTGTCATTTCACGTGACTGTACATCCATATTGAATGGAATAAAACGGAGTGGTTACGTACTCTTTGGTTGGAAAAACTGTTTCTTCTTCTGAAAGAAAAGCCCAAGGAAAAACCTTAGCAAATTCAAGACAATGACACATGGCAGTTTGCTCAAAGAGTATTTGCTTCACATTTGGGCCCAGACCAGTACTGTACGTAATCCTTTCAGTCTCTTTCGTGTTGTCCGCTTTGCCGGGTTTCTATAACATACTTAATGAATTGTTTTGGGTACGGACAATTATTTTTTGACATTATTCTCCATAGAAGATAAATCATAATAGATAATTATTACCAGCGGGGGTACATATTGTATTCGGTTTGGTTGGTGGTAGGACTTGTTGTAAGTCCGCCTGGCTAGCTACCACCATCTTATCTAAGCCTGACGCCATAACAACAATGTTTTCAGCATTGTTGTGTTCCGGCAGTTTGAGATAAGATAGCCAGTTCCTCAGTGGCTGATGATTCCGGGAGAGGCTTGCTTCCATCTTTAGCCTTATTAATACTTAACATCAGGTATGATGAAGGCTAAAAGTCTCACTGTCGTTCATAAAAAAAAGCGTAATTTGCGTTGAAATTTGTAACGAAGACTGCACACTTTGACAATTGACAAGTAGGACAAAAAGACACGAAAATGCATGGAAATGGAAGAGATAGCAAATTGAATCTGACCCCTAGACTCGACACAGAAGCTGTCAAAATGATTTTTAAATGTAATATATTATATGTACGGGACCGGTCGTTTAGAAGCGACGATAGTCCCGGTGTACATATACTTGAAGGGGTTCTTGTATTGAAGAAAACAATGGGAGCTTGAGGCAGAGTTACTTCTTTATTCTTCATAGGTAGAAAGCCGGATCGTGAATACACTTTGCGACTTAGGGGCTCGCCTTTTATTATCACCTCTGACCAATCGTAAGGCTCGGTTATAATTAGCAACCCAATCAGTGAGTCTGTTTTTCGGTGGCAACACTGTTTACGAAATTTGCGTGTTTTTTAGTTTTGAGTTCCACCACTAGATGCGCTGGCGTCGCGCGGGTCACTCGTTCGCGGCAATACCGAAAGGAGAGCCTTTTGGTCTTACAACTTAATTAACTTAACTACTTAAAAACTATCTACCTAACTAAACACATTATAAGAGGGAATGAAACAAATGAACATCGTAACATTTATTATGTACTACGTTAGTAGTACATAATAAATGTTACTATCTTATACAAATTAGGTCATTTAATTATTTATTTACAAATATAGCCCGCACATTATATGTCTGTTAGTCTATAAGGTATTTATAGTATGGGCCTTGACGCCTGAAATAAATGGTAATATAAAAAAATAAGGAAGGCCAGTGTCCTAGCAGTATTTGTTTGGAAAATACTTATGAACCGAAAATGTAAATCAAATGTAACTATTTTATTTATTTTTGTCTATCCTCACGACACCGTTAAATTCGCTTACCAATCTAGCACTATATCAATAGTTTTTTTTTTAATCTCAAATTATTTTCAACATATTGTCCGTCTGTATAATCCCCTACGGATATCCAGCAAAACGGACCGTAAAAACTACCGTAATAGTCGTGTAACTCACAAAACCGTTAAAACTAGCGAGCGATTTAAATCCAATTAACAAAATGGATTTGTCCAGGGATAAACGTTTTTTTCCGCTTCAGAGCACACTACACAGTCTAAGTTTTTGCACTGACTACAAACGGCCAAAATGACGAACTTACACAGACACGCCACAAAGGACATGCGCCGCTACACTCATATTCATTTGTTACTGTATACATTTACAATCGAATTCATTTGACAGTTGAACTGCCAAATGAATACAATTACCTTACGCAATCGCACCCCTGTTTTACCTGTTTAATCATCGAGAGGCCGGGGGGGCTGTTACCTATCTTTGCAACAGCAACGCGACAGCAGAAATTGCGTGGCAATTGTTTTACGTCACGTATCAACAGTGCGGCCTCCACCAAACAAACGATGAACTACAATGTGTATTCATTTAGTTCCTGTTATTGCTACCACATTGATTTTGGCGCTAGCGTCACAGCAACGAGCGGCGTCTCACCCTCATCTAGGTAGGAGCGCGAGAGTGAGTAGCCGCTAAACGAATCATCAGCGAGCGATTAGCCAGCAATCACATACGTTATACCATTTTTATTTTGACGTTCCGCAGCGATCACGCGATATCGCGATACTTGTAATTTTTTAGGTAATAGTCCCGCCCCGCGAAGCTGCAGCCTTGGACCTCTATTTTTGAGTCATTCATCGCGCGAGAAACGAGGAGGCGATCAGGCCATTAGCAACCTTGCAAGCGTAGACATAGCAGGCTTTTCGCTTTGCCCCTCGCGCGCTCGTGTTGGAAGGCGGTACAACAGGCGAAAAGAGAAGCTATGTATATACGTGCAAGATAGCTTTTACGGTATACCGAAACTCAAACGTCGCACGAAAATCAGTAGAATCCTCGAGACGAGTGAATCAAAAATAGAGCTTCTGGACCTCTATTTGGAATCACTCGTCGCGCGAGTGGCGAGGCGAACGAGGAGGCGATTAGCGACCTTGTAAGTGTAGACATAGCACGCTTTTCGCTTTGCCCCTTGCGCGCTCGCGTTGGGTGGCGGTACGACCGGCGAAAAGCGAAGTTAAGTATATGTAAGGTCGCTTTTACGGAATACGGAAACTCAAACGTCGCATGAAAATCAGTAGAATCCTCGAGACGAGTGAATCAAAAATAGAGAGTGCGCGTGTCCTGCGTGAGTGCGTCATATCGGCCGATTGCAAAGACTGTATATTTTTAGACTGTGACACTATTTTCAGCTATGTTTACAAATTAAAAATAAAAATAACAAATCCTTCTTTTTTAAAACACTACCTCTATGTCACTGCTTTAGTAGAGGCAATTAAAATGAAACATAACTTTTCAGTTTTACAATTATACCAATAATAATATCTAGGTTATTGGTTCCGAACCTGGGGGTAAAAACAGCTTTTAATCTGGGAATCGATCATATTGTATTCGGTTTGGTTGGTGGTAGGACTTGTTGTAAGTCCGCCTGGCTAGCTACCCCCATTTTAACATCAGGTATAATGAAGGCTAAAGGTGTTACCGTCGTGAATAAAAAAAAATAGTAACTATAATTTTATCAGATACCTAATCAAAGTTACATTAACCAATTTGATAAACAATAAACCAATCAGACCACATCTCAGGCCGTCTGACGACACAGAACGCAATTAGGAATGGAATCAGCCATTATTATCCGGCATGAATAACGCATGAACTTACACGATCATTACAAATGTTTATATAATTTGATTGCGTACGAGGAATGGTTTGGGCGTGTGTCCGTTGGTACACGGTTACAATACGAAATATAAATCATAACATTTATTTGACACAGACAGTGGACATGGACATAACATATGGCAAAAAATACACTACGATCTTATATCAAAATGTTCGACATGGCTGCATCAAAAGGGATCTAGTTCAGCATGTGTCAGTGTTGAAGCTGACGCTGGTTTTCAACAAGACCCCCTTTTTTATTGACACGTCGATATCAATAAGAAAGAAAGAAAGAAAGAAAGAAAGAAAAATTTATTAAGTGTCACAAGAAATCACACGTATACAATAATGACATAATTGACACATAAAATAATAGTGACACTTAAAAGGTAGTCCACTCAGCATGTGTTGGATGTCGCAGACAGTCCAACGCTGGTCTTCCGTGGCTACCTACCTATGTCGATGAGAGAGCACTACCGGCTACACCATATTATTATAGACATAAATAATAATAGATAAATTAGCTACTTAAATAAAATATTTCACAAGTATAAATTAACAACAATATAATACAAATAAATCGAAACATATTATACACCATAACACAGCGAGAGTAACTTACACACCAATTGAACTTTTTTGTAAATCAAGTAGATACATTTTAAAATTACGTTTAAAAGCCGCAACACTACAGCACTTTTTAAAAGGAGGTGGTATGTTGTTCCAACATTTCGTAGCAGAATAACGGAAGCTGCCACGAAATGCTGCTGTGTTGTGAGCTGGGCATACTAAGCGTTGGGTTCTAACATTACGATGGGAAAATGAAAGTTTATTAAACAAGTAATGAGGGCTACGAGTTTTTACAATGCCAAATAGCAGGGACGCAAAATGGTAGGAACGTCTAGATTTCATATTCATAAGATTACTTTTATTTAAATAAGGGGTCACATGGGCTCTACGTGGGATGTGGAAACAAAACCGGGCACAGGCATTTTGAACGCGCTGTATAACTTTTTTGGTATAATTAAAGAGACATTCTCCTATTACTACGTCAGCATAATTTAACTTAGATAGTATTAAAGCTTCACAGAGTTTGATTCGAGTATCAACATCCAAATAGTTGCGCACCCGGTATAAAACTTTGAGCCTGTAGAAGCAAGACTTAACATTCTGGAGGACATGATTGTGAAACCTAAGCCTATCATCAACGAGAATGCCCAAACTCCTAGCCTCTGTTACCTGTTCGACAACTGTTTCTCTAATTTTAATAACAGGATTAAAAAAGTTAATCCTTGCAATCTGAACACGAGAACCTAAAACAATAAACTTCGTTTTGTGTGGATTAAGAAGTAGACAATTTTTAGTTGCCCATTCATTTATTCGATCCAATTCTTCGCCAATACATGCTAAGCTGTTCAAAGTATCCTCAGGCTTAAAGGATAAATATATTTGGAGGTCGTCTGCATATAAATGGTAATTACATTTCTTGATGACAGTGATCAAATCAGCACAATAAAGATTGAAGAGGATCGGGCCCAAAATCGATCCCTGTGGAACACCGCGACCTAAAGCTGCCGTTCTAGAAACTGTCCTCCTCCCATCATCATGAGACACAACAACACGCTGCGAACGGCCACTAAGGTAGCTAGAAAACCATTTTAGAGCGCTACTGTCAAAACCATAGAAAGACAATTTCGACAACAGGAGGTCATGGTTGATGGTGTCGAATGCGCGGGAAAAATCAAGGAGAACCAAAATAGACCCCTTTCCCGTATCCTGTGCTGCAAGAACATCGTCAATTACATCTAGCATGGCTGTGGCTGTACTATGACAGGCTCGGAATCCAGATTGCTTAGTGGGTAGAATATTATTAGAGTTGACATAGTCCGTAAGCTGCTGGCATACCAGTTTCTCCATTATCTTTGACATGAATGGAAGAATACTAATCGGCCTAAGATCTTTAACATTCAATGGATTGCTTACTTTAGGGATAGGATTAACACGAGCTTCCTTCCACGCATCCGGAAATGTAGCAGATTGAATGGATTTATTAATAACTGCAGTAATAACTTCAAGTGTTCGCGGTAACGTCATCAGGATCATGTCACGAGTAATACCATCCACGCCCTCTGCGTTACTATTGATATTCATAATAGCTTTAGCAACTAAACTTTCATCAACAAGATTGAGACTAAAAGTGGCAAGGCTAAGCCTATGGTGTTCAAAATAAGTAAGATTCGAAATAGGGACAATATTATATAACAATATTACCAGGTGCTTCAACAAAATGATTATTGAGTATATCAGGGTCACTGAGATCAGGAGGTAATGAAATGTGTTTACTTTTAAAATCAACTACGTTTTCTTTAATATTTTTCCAAATTTGTTTAGAGTTTTTCGATTTAGATATTAAATGATGTTTGAAATAAGCTGTTTTTTCAGCACCAAACGCCCTGTTCACAGAGGTTTTTAAATCTTTATAATATTTCACATCAGAAGGTTGCCCAGAAATCCGGCATTTATCATGGGCTTCATCTCTTAACCTCATCATTTCTTTTATAGTAAAAGTAATCCAAGGATAGCTACGATGTTTGATGTATACTTTTTTGATGGGAGCAACATTATCGAAAATCTGCAGCAAACATGACGTAAAATATGAAAGGGCATCATTAACATTTTCTTCAATCAATTGTTCCCATTTGATAGCATTTACTAGTTTATCAAATTCCTCCATATTTACATTCTTTAGCGGTCTATATGCAATCCATCTCGGTTTAGGTTTTACTTTTTTTATCTGTAAGTTACAAGATATAAAAGCATGTTTACTTAGGTCTGGTATAAGTTTGACGGTAACATTAGAAATCCTAGAAGTACTGCAGATTAAGTCTATTAGGGTTTCAGAATGATCTGTAAAGTGAGTAGGTTCAGTTATATATTGGTTCAAACCTGAATATTGCAAAAAGTTAATGATTTTTTTTGTGCTTGAATCTTGTTTATCAAGCATATTGATATTAAAGTCTCCCATGAGTACTATATGGTCAAACCTGGACACGGATGAATACGGATGCATCTTGAATAGTGAAAACAATATAAAACCAAGATTAAAACTAACATTTCCATTTTAGAAATAACAAGCACGCGTCTCCTTTATGTAATCCATTTGTTTGTATCTGTAATTATAGTAGCAGTATTTATGGTGTGCAATAATAGTGTGTGACTGATGTGATGAGTGTGAGTGAATGAACGTGTGTAAATATCAGGGGCCGTATCGCGCAAGTGGCGTCGGCATCGAAATCGGCTTCATTTGTCAGATGGATGTGACACATTGCTGATTCTTTTTGACACAAATGAAGCCGATGTCGATGCCAACAACACTTGCGCGGTACGGGGGCAAATAGGTTATTCTCTAACGGCCATTCCCAATAATCTATCCTCAGTAAGAGATAGGCCTACTGTGGTTTAATTGCTAGGCAATCTTTGTTATTTCCCGTCATATAACAGAAATAACTAAGCAACAAAACTATAGTAGCCCTATCTATTACTATGAATAGGTTATTGGGAACGGTTGTAAGCAATCATTCTTAAATATCGACAGCTCAAACAGCGGAGATTTCACAATTTTCATTACTATTTGACAGCTAATGTGACATTCAGTCATGACAACAGCGTCGATGTTTGCTTACGGCGGAAATTAATAACCTATCTGTAGATATGGATAGGGCTATCTGCGATAGTTGCCTTGGATACCTGGCTTCGTTGCCTAGCAACTCATTATTTTGGTTATATTAACAAAAATATCCTAGGCAACTATCTCAGGCAGCCTAATCCATATCTTAAGATAGGTTATTAATTTCGGGCATTAGAGAATAACCCCCCAGGCCGCCTAGGATGAGGTTGATTATCTAAATTGAAATCACCTAGCAACATAGCAGTCATATTTTCACACTGTATACCAGCCACAACAGCAATGAAACGAATGTAAATAAATAATTGCATATGTCGCAGGATAATTAGATAAATCGTTTTTTTTTTGCGAAAATCCTAGGGATATTGCGAAAACACGGATAATTAGACAATGGTGTTGTCATGTCTCAATCCTACTGAAAAAAGATAGGATTTTTGCGAAAAAACTGGTTGCCTTAGTAAGATTACGAAAAGAATCCCTGGCTATTATGAAACACTAATTGGCTGGTCGGACCGTCCCAAACAACTTCTTCTCTGATTGGTTGACGACTTAACGTTTCAAATGTCAGTCAATTCTCTCACGTGTAGTAAACTTTCTATGAACCAATCAGAATAATAACCAAAAATTAAGCCAATCAGAGTAAAGAATATCCAATGTTACGAAAGCAACCAGTATTTTTACAAAAACCCTATCTTTTTTCAGTAAAATTGAGAAATGTCAACACCATGTGCTACCTAACCTCTCAGGCCTCGGGTTTAACTAGTTTAAACTCTCAGGAAAAAGGTTAAACGAGTTTTAATCAGTGGTTCAACGCTCAGCCTGTGATTGTTGAGGTTAAGCAACTTTCGCAATGGTCGGTTACGGGATGGGTGATCTCGAGCTCCTCCGTGTTTCGGAAGGCACGTAGAAACGTTTGTCCCGACTGCTTGTTTTGCTGTCGTTAAAACCCACCAATTCGCATTGGGCCCGCGTGGTGGGTCATGGCCCATTCTCCTTATCCATACATAAGGAAGGCCAGTACCCCAGCAGCGGGGACATAAAAATGGCTGATGACGAACCTTTCAGGCCCCATGTTAAACTAGTTTAACCTCTTAGGCCTCGGGTCTTCTTCTTCTTATCGAGTGAGGATTAGTGGACACCGGCACCGGTCCTGCTAGCAAACGATGAATTAAGATGATAATTATGACGATTCTGTACTAATGAGACAGGAAGAAAATAAGTGCTCTTGACCGATTGTTGCCGTTTCTTCTCTTTACAAGGTCTCACAGGGTTTGTGAACCGATCTTGGCCATCTAGAGGGCAAGTAGTGAGGGGTTTAGCTGGTAGTTCCATTCGAGTCTGAATGGGGGGCCGGGAGGCGGCGGTCCCTCCCTTCTCCCGCGAGTCTGGTATTCTAGGTGAGTCCAGCATAACCGATCGGTATGCGTAAAGGCATTCCCCTCACTCAAATATAAACAAAAAAGAAAGAAAGAAAGAAACACATTTATTGACACACACACATACGATACAGACAATAAAAATAGAAAGGATAGAAAAAAAGACAACAAAATATAACTAATATGAAGAATTGTGTGGGGTCAATAAAACCCTATCTCAGCGTTTTTGCCTCTGTGTCATTCACAGGTGGGCCGAATGAACACAGAGGCGCTGTTATTCTGACAGGGTTTGTGAGAAGGGTTTGTAAACCGATGGCGTAGCTTCTTTGACACTGTTACAAGTGCTTGTAACAGCTTTTTTTATACTAGGAGAAATGCTTGTACGCATCCCTCGCCCCCAGATGCAGGGGCGATTCGTATGTTGGACTCTTGGGTACTACCAACTTGCCCTCCTGGCCACCATTGGTCACGGGGATGATGTGGTCAGTCTTAGACTGTTGATTGATTTACTTATTTTTTTATAAAAAAAAAACAACTTGGCTCATGGAGATTTGCGGCGATACAAGTTGATTTGTTTTTTTCTTGTGGTATGTTCTTTGATAAGTACCACGCAAATAAGTTTTTTTATTCAATCAACATTGCAAATGATCGTCATACCGTGGAAACGTGCAACTCTCCGCTTCATCCAGCCCGGTCCTTTGTCCCAGTTAGCGCTGTAATCGCTATTAATATCTAGAATATGTCGCGTGTTCCCAAATGTTAATAGATCTAGATTTATCTTTATTTGTATGTACGTTTACAGGTGATTTCCCTACGTCTATATGTTACAAAATTATAGGTGATTTAAACTAAATTAAATGAGAAATTAAATATGAAGCAACACTTGTTTTTATCACAATTTTAGGGGGTCGAACTCTTGCCACTGAAAAGACTCTGCGTTATTAAAAGGGTGCGAATTTTTTTTTGTAACAACACAACAAGCCATTTCCTGTTTAGTATACATGTCTTTCCCTGTCGTCCAATATTTCTCTATACTGGGATTCATTGCAATCCCGGCTTTTCCAAAGATTACACAACTACACAATTTCCAATACTACATCCCAAATAAAAAACAAAAACTTTTTGTACTGTCCAAATCCTATTCCATTTTTATTACATCAAAAATTGTTATCAGTTGTAGTTTCAAGAGTATAATAAGGTTAATAAAAAATGACCTAAAAACATCTTAAGTCGTTAGTAAAAGATCCAAACGAAGTCACGGGTCTTAACTAGTCTATTAATAAACATATGTAAATGGCTCGTAAGTAATGAATGGATATAATACGGTTAATCTTCTTGGCGGCCATGGAATTCTGTAGTAAATGTCAAGAGTGTGGATGTATTAGAGAAATTCCAGGGGGAGGGGCTTGCAGGCTTTAATGGGCTAAATATCTTGAGCCCGGATAATTCAGTGTACGGTCGGCAAAGTAATTTTATTGTGTCTTATGGTAAAGTATGTTTTTTTTAACCGACTTCTAAAAAGGAGGAGGTTCTCAACTCGGTCGGTATGCTTTTTTTTTTTTTTTTTTTTTTTATTTCACTCCTGAGTTTAGGTATGATAAACGCAAGCGTCCGGTCACCGGACTAGTCTTAATAGGCTGGCACTCGCACGACTAGTCGCACACGCAGCGCACGCATCCACGAAACAAAAGTAAACTGATAATACCGTAAGGTACCTCTGACAGCCCTAGCAGATTACAGCGAGACGGCAGACAGTTACTGTACTATGAACTCTATACGCAATGCAAAAGGTTGAAATTAGGTTCTTTTACAGAATAGTAGGTAAATATCTCGGGGATTTTGCGCCGCTTGTATGGAAGTGAGACAGGCCTGTCAATAGACAGCCCTAGCACATTGAAGCGAGACGGCAGACAGTTACTGTACTATGAACTCTATACGCAATGCAATAGGTTGAAATTAGGTTGTTTTCCAGAATAGTAGGTAAATATCTCGGGGATTTTGCGCCGCTTGTATAGAAGTGAGACAGGCCTGTCAATAGACAGCCCTAGCAGATTGAAGCGAGACGGCAGACAGTTATTGTACTATGAACTCTATACGCAATGCAATAGGTTGAAATTAGGTTGTTTTCCAGAATAGTAGGTAAATAACTCGGGGATTTTGCGCCGCTTGTATGGAAGTGAGACAGGCCTGGTACAGTCGGGGAACTTCCCGCTTGACCAGTAGAGTTTTATGGAAGCTTTATTTAAAAAAGTAATATATACATAGAAACGTTTACATCACAAATAATAGAACATTAGGTATTTCTTTAACCTTAGCACCTTCCGAGAAAACGTTTCCCAAGAAAAATCTACTGATCAACCGGGAAGTTCCCTGATTGTACGTGATTCTTTTTTTTTCAATATGAAGGTGTTGCCATTTGGTCTCATAAAAACTTGATACAGTGTGGCCCAGGAGTTTTTATTTTATGAGCATACTAGCGGATCCTCGCGGTTTTACCCGCGTGGTGCCCGTTCCCGTGGGAATATCGAGATAAAATATAACCTATGTCACTCGGGAGCAATGTAGCTTTCTAATGGTCTAAGAATGTTTTAAATCGGTCCAGTAGTTCCTGACATTAGCGCGTTCAAACAAACAAACTCTTCAGCTTTATAATATTATAATAGTATAGATTTGTTAATTTGGAATAGAAATGTGAATGAAATTTGGCACGCAGATAGCATATGGCTGGATTAAAACATAGGCTATTTTTATCCCGATATTCTTAAGGGAACGGAAACTACGCGGGCGGCCGCTATTTTGACATATTTTTTATATTTAAACTGTCAAATTATCTGCCAGATGAACTATCCAGTACTTCTTTCTCGGTCGTGAAACTGGCCTTTAAGATTGTTAAAAATCCTACTGATATTATAAATGTGAAAGTCTGGATGTTTGGATTTTTGTTAGGTACTTAATCGCGCAAACGACATTTCTAAGTCAAAGTCAAAGATTTTTAATCAAATAGACTTATAGATAAGTACTTTCGAATAGACCTACCAGCCATTCATTTGGCATATAATCGTATAGTCTGGAGTTAAGCATAGATACATTTTATTCTTATATTCCCTAGGGAACGAACACCACGCGGGTGAAATCGCAGGCGGGTCACTAGTTACCTACTTAATGAAAATACTAAAACTAATACCATTGCATTCCGTACCTTTTTTGCAGACCGTACTTTCGGCAAAGTATTAGCAAAGAAGATCGCGTAAGCTCGGGGTTAGATGCGACGCGATACGCGACTGCAATTGCCGAACCTCGTGTTGCCGATCAATTTGCTGTGAACGAGAATAGACTAAGTATCTAGATATTATTGTAGGTATTTATTTATTTATTTTTATGGTACAGCAACAGAATACAAATCGTAGCTTACGTCTAACAACTCATCAATTAATAAATCTTGTTAAATTTGCATTCCGATAATAGCTGAACACGACATTTGCTTATTCTAAAGTACATGCTAGAAAATTAAAACAAAAATAATTAAAATTACTTACAGCAATTTTGATTAAAAACAAAATCTATACTAGTAATAATGGAAAGATACTTCCTACTTACTAATATTATAAATGTGAAATTTTTGGATGTTTGTTAGTCAATCACACTATATGTGAACTACCAAATTAAAGGGATATTATTTCAATTAAGTATATTCACAAAATCACATAAAAATAGTAACAACGTAAAATAATATAAGCAAGCCACCCTGTTGCTAGCCAGCGAACCCGAGATAAACACCAATAATGCCTAGCAACAGGGTTGCCAGATCTGACGTCAACACTATATGTCCGAAAGTCTTTAAATTTTGTCACAGAAAAAAGTTGTTATGCCCTTGGGAACGGGAACCATGCGGGAGAAACCGCGGGCCTCCACTAGTTATAGAACTATGTGTGCTAAACCCTATTTTTAAGGAATTGCTTACTTCGAAATTAATTCAAAATCAGCGTTTAATACCAGAAATAAAATACCTTTTTTGCAGACCGTACTGTCGGCAAAGTATTGGCAAAGAAGATCGCGAAAGCTCGGGGTTAGATGCGACGCGATACGCGACTGCGATTGTAACCTCGTGTAGCCGATCAATTTGCTGTGAACGAGAATAGACTATCTAGATTCTAGATTTTATTGTAGGTTTCTAGTATCACTACTAATTTTAACTCCTCAGTTATCATTGTTCTCTGGACACCGGTGTCCTGTTAGCAAATGACGAATTAAAATATAATGTGGACATCGTATATGTTTCCGTAATGCAAGCAGGCCGACATACCGCCGTTGTTGGCTGGTTGTATTTTAAATATAACAAGCTTACGCCCGCGGTTTTACCTGCGTGGTTCTCGTTCTCTTAGAAATATCGGGATAAAAAAAATTACACTCCGTCCTTCCAACTAACTCTATGCCAAAAATCAAATCGTTTGTTGCTTGTTTAGCACGTTCATTGGCAAACCAAAATGTTGGGACTTACATAGATGGCCAGATTTTTTTTTTTATTTGGTAGAGTAAAACAATAACAAGATGACGACCCGCAGGCCGCGCCAACTAATTAAAATGTCATTTCCTTCCCTAGTAACCAAAACAAATACTAAAAGCCGATACGCTGTAGCTGCTGTTCTATAGCTCATACACGATTGTAAGCTACCATCACGCGACGTCGCGTTTTCGGGTCACAAGTTAATGTACCATTTCACGCGACGTCGCGTTATCAGTCGTGTTAATATGCCATTTCACGCGACGCGACGTGACAAAATTCACAGAAAAATTCGACGTGTCCTCATAGGTCTCTGTAGCATAATTGGTTAGTGCATTGGGCCGGACTCCCAAGAATGCGGGTTCGAATCCCGTCAGGGCGACATGAGACTAGTTGCTTTTTTCTAGTATATTTTCTTGTTTAATATTTATCACATAAAAATAGCATTGTAAAATGCAAAATAAAATAAAAAAAGTTATAATTAGATGGCTGTTTCATCGTAATCGATAGTCAAACATCTGTAAAGATGTTTCTCTCGAATGCGAGGATATTTCTCTCATTGATGAAGCGACGATGGCCAACACCGTAGAACGGTGAATATACTAGAAAAATTCGACGTGTCCTCATAGGTCTCTATAGCATAATTGGTTAGTGCATTGGACGGACTCCCAAGGATGCGGGTTCGAATCCCGTCAGGGCGGCATGAGACTAGTTGCTTTTTTCTAGTATATTTTCTTGTTTAATATTTATCACATAAAAATAGCAGTGTAAAATGCAAAATAAAATAAAAAAAGTTATAATTAGATGGCTGTTTCATCTTAATCGATAGTCAAACATCTATAAAGATGTTTCTCTCGAATGCGAGGATATTTCTCTCATTGATGAAGCGACGATGGCCAACACCGTAGAACGGTGAATATACTAGAAAAATTCGACGTGTCCTCATAGGTCTCTGTAGCATAATAATTATTGGTTAGTGTATTGGGCCGGACTTCCAAGGATGCGGGTTCGAATCCCGTCAGGGCGACATGAGACTAGTTGCTTTTTTCTAGTATATTTTCTTGTTTAATATTTATCACATAAAAGTATTATTTTGTACTTTATGAAGTCAGTTTCAATTATTTTTATAAAAAGTTCTTCATTTCATAAATTTATTGTTACCTACATTATGTACCGCAGTTACACTAAAAATCGGTCCATACACAACAATGATTTCATCTAGATAACGACTATTTGAAAAAATATTATTCTTATTTTTCAGGAATATAAAAAACTGTTAGTCAGTTCTTCGTAAAAAAATTATGGGACCACACTTGAACTATGTTATTTCAGGTAAAAAAAAGAATTGGTTAAATCGATAGACAACTGACGACGTTATGTTAAAACATACAAAAATAAATATGCAGTTGACTTGAGAATCTTCTCCTTTTTTGAAGTCGGTTAAATACGGTGGCATTCGTGTTATACAACCAAGTTAAGATGATCAGCAATCCCGGTTCGTGACTGTACAAATCGTTGAATAGGATACTTTTATCCCAATATCCCACAGGACCGGGAACTAGGTGGGTGAAACCGTGGCCGGTCAAATATATTATTTATTTATTATTATTATTAGTTACACAGGCGGCGCCCAATTACATAACTAACTTAGTTAACTTACATTTAGAAAAAAAAAATCAACAACACAATGAGATATACGTCGCACAGACTCAATGAAAGACTTGGGCGTTACGATTGACCCTTCTCTGACGTTCAATGAACACATTTCCATAATTACTCGTGGCTGCTTCAGTCGTCTAGGCTTTATTTTACGCAATTCACGTGATTTTCAGAGAGAGATTTTTGAGGTCATAAAGCTTCTGTTCATTGGTCTTGTGAGGAGCTCTCTGGAGTCTAGCTCATGTATTTGGAACCCACACGAAGCTAAATATTCCTTAATGCTGGAAAAGGTTCAGAAGGCTTTTCTTCGCTATTATAAGCGGATGTATGGATACTATCCCTTTATGTATCCTACTAAGTTTTTAGTATATATGTTGGGGATGGACTCTTTAGAATGCAGGAGAGCTCGTGGGGACATTGCAACGGCTGTGGCGATCTTACGGGGTGCTATTGATTCACCTGAATGTGTTGAACAGCTGTGTCGCTTTTATGTTCCGGAAAACTATTTGTTCAAGTCGTAGACATCGGTTGTTCGCGCCTCCGCCGTGTCGTACGGTGGCGCGCGCGCAATCACCATTGTGTCGTATGCATGAAGCACTTAACACGCTCCTGGTAACTTTTCCAGAAATTGATATATTTTTTGATAAATTTAAAAGTATTAGTAATAGAATTTAACTATCTTATTGTATCTTTTTTGGTTTTTATAAATGTAAATTATGTACTTCGTTTAAGATAATTATGTAACTGGGTTTATAGCCGTTTATTTATGCTTAATAATATATGTATGACACAATAATAAACATAAAAATTTAGTTTACACTGAACAATTAAAAAGGACATCCACTTTCACAGAATGACAAACATTTAGTCGTAGTAGCTCCCCAGCTATATGCGAATACGTCGCAGTCAGGGTGCTGACACAGGAACCTTATATTATACACGGCTATTATTAAATCTTTTTTTTACACCTTATATTATACACGGCTATTTGACGACCTGTTTGGCGCAGGGGTACTAAAACCGCCCTCTGCGCCAGAGGTCCCGGGTTCGATCCCAGGACAAGACAAATATTTGTGTGCATGAACATGTCTATTTGTCTTGGTCTGGGTGTTAATTATGTATATTAAGGATGTATTTACAAAAAAAGTATATAAGTAAGTTTATCCGTTATCTAGTATCCATAACACAATTTCTTCATGAAACTTAACGTGGGCTAGGTAATTAGTGTGGTTGTATGTGTCGTAGGAGGATTTGATAAATAGAATGTTTGCGAAAATCCTAGAGATATTGCAAAAACACGGATAATTAGACAATGGCGTTGACATTTCTCAATCTTACTGAAAAAAGATTGGGTTTTTGTAAAAATACTGGTTGCTTTAGTAACATTGGATATTCTTTACTCTGATTAGCTTAATTTTTGGTTGCTTTGACATTTGAAACGTCAAGTAGTCAATTATTTATTTTTAAACAGTATAAAAATTTAAGAAATCGGCGAAAGTGAACAACTTGCACCTAGAAATATGGGTCGAAATACTTCCCATACTAAATCGATGACGTGATCAGTCTGATTTGTATGAAGACTCGAAAAAATATTTCATATTTCGAGCCGAGTTTCTAGGAGAAAGTTGTTTACTTACAGATTCTGAGTCAAACTTTAAAATTTTAGATACTGCTTAAAAACAACCCTGTATATACAATTTAATTTTATGTTTAGCCAAAACCTCAAAAGCATTTGTAGAACTCATCATTATGAACAAGTTTTTGTATGCAAGTAACCTTTTAATCACGAAAAAAATTTCACCTGTTTCATACATTAGTAGCAGAGTACACAGATTTTTTTTTTATGGAATAGCTAATTGTTGTTCGTAATGATGACAAAATGGTTCTACAAATGGTTTTGAGGTTTTGGGTAAACATAAAATAATGTGACGCATTGAACACCTGTGCGAGAGAAGGAAAACTTGAAACAAACCCTCTACCAACCCGTCTGGCCAGCGTGGTAGCAGTAGGCTAATAGCCCCCTATGAACACCACAATAGGCGTGAGCTAGGAAAGGCCTATGTCCAGCAGTGGACGTCCACAGGCTGATGATGGTGATGATGGTGATGATGACATTTTGCTTATTGCTACGTCGTAGCAACTGTAGTCAGCTACGAATTCACGTAGAAACTTGCCAACTGAAATATACTGGAATTAAACTTAAATATCTTACGGAATTCGTTTCTTGCTTTTGACAAATAAATTAAAAGTTTTTTTTTACTCACTAAGGGCCGGATTTGACATGCTTTGATAAAAAATATTCTTCTGAATTGGATAAATTTAAAATTTATTTGTCAATCATAATTCTATAGAATAGAATAGAATAGAAAATTGTTTATTTTGTTGCAACACACATAGATACATGTGGTATTTTAGACATCATATAAATAGGTAACATATTTTTATAATCACTTCGTCAGACGTAGTGCGGATGCCTCTATGTGCAGCAGCAAAACAGGGTCTAGGCTCGATGTGGTATTTTCGCTCGTGGGATGAGCGAAACATCGATTTTCAGCCCTCACCCTATTGATGGGTGGGCGGGAAATGGTGAAAATGACGCACTTAAAAAAAACAAAAAGTATAAAGTCTTAAAAATATATATATTGGAAGGGAAAAGATTGATTTTAGGAATTCTCTTTGTTTGTGATTGTAATTTATTAAACTTGGAAGAGTTTTTAAAATTAGCCCTAAGCGGGGTAAAACTATTAAATAGTAGATAAAAAAATAAAAGAAAAAATAATGTTCTTTATTTCTTCTGTCATCTAAATGTAACACACTTTTAAAGGCCTTGTACCTTGCTTGTACCGGAATTACTTAATTAATTCTTTCATTTTAGTTGTTGTATTGTAATTTATTAAGGTTTCTTTTTCCTTTTTAATTCCTTTTTTGTTGTATTTTTTTAACCTAAAATTCTTTATAGTCTTCGCTATGCAATTATCAGCGTTGGAAACTATTTTGTTTGGATAATGAAGTTTTTTTTTTATTTATTTTTTTCTCTTTCTAATATTTATGATGTGGGATTTACTAGGTACTCATCAAGACGAATCAAACGGAGCGGGCATCACGCGGGTAAAACCGCGAGGATCCGCTAGTATAGTATATGTAAGGAAACATCTCGATTTATTTACTAAGCTTAGCGATATTCATCACTAGAAATAAAAATAAGCTTGCCACTCCAAGATTTCGACTTGAAAAAAGCATACGCTCGTTTTTAGGGAAAGGCATAGCCTTCTCTAATAAAGTTCCACAATTCATGTGGTTGAATTTCATTTGCATAAATTTTAAAAAATGTTAAAAAGACGCTTATTCAAAAGACCATAATGAATGGATGATAAAAACTTAACTATTGTAAATATATACCAAAACGATACCGACGGAAGATCAGCGTTGGCCAAAAGCCATGCATTATGCTGAGTTGGGACCGTTTTGTGACAAACGGTTTTTCGTCTGTGATGTGTTTTATTTTTATAAGGATGTTCTGTCTTTTGTTTGTCCCAAATAAACTTACTTTACTTTCTTTCTTTCTATATGAAAAGAAATCTAAGAACTGAGTACGACAAAATTTTCCTCTTATATTTATACCGCGTGTTGCCTATAACCGGGGAAAATATTGAAAATAGAGACTCTCTAGAGTATTAGTATTTACTCTGAAAAGATTTCAGTTAATCAAAACCCATGCATTACTCACAATGAGAATTTAAAGTTACGATTCATAATCAGTGTAGTATTGCAAAACGATATAATCGCTAACGTTGCGAACTAATCGCGGTACAGGGCACAACAAAAAACTTACCGCAATACATCATAATATCACTATCTTTTAGAAAATTTACCTTTAACTCCTTGAATAGCAACAGCCCCCGCTACTTCCCATAGCTTAAAATCTCTGTTTCAAATTAATTAAAATTAGTTTACTAATGAACATCGCAATGACAGTTATCTGTTTATAATTTTATCCATCATGCATGACATGTCATGTCAATCAATACCAATTATACTCTTTGTACCAAGGAGATTCAGCCATGGAATTATTAAGTACTAGTACGTAGTACCTGTTAATTCCATGGATTCTACGCTTTTTACATTATGATCTTTTTATAAAGAAGATCATAGTGTTAAAAGAGTCTTAATTCAAAAGAATAATTTTGATTAGTAAAGTCAGAATATTGTCATGGGAATTTTTTGGTTTCAGTTTAAATTAATTTTAATTTAAGTAATCGAATTGGATTCATTTACACAATTTGTAATTCAATGTGAAAATGGCTTTGAGTGCAAAAAACACTCCAAAAAGAAAACAATACCTACGTGGATTCATGAATTTAAAATAGTAAGTAAGACAGTATTATTTTTCTATCAGCCGACACATAAATTGTCAAAAAGACGTTCCGAGTAACTCCGAAAAAGTTGAGCGGTACTGTTGTTTGCATTATATTGAATTCACGATTAAGTTTGTTAGAGAAAATCAAAAAGTAAAGATTTGGTTTTAGTTGGGACCCTAATGATTCAATCACTAGTGACCTATAGAGCCTCCGTTTTTAATATAATCCCCGGTCCTGGGCCCCAGACGGTATATGTCCAGACTGTAGATTTGTGTTTGGCAACAACATGTTTCTTTGTTAATGTTGTTGTTTCTGTTAAAGCTGATAAGTTTCTTGCGGCCGTTCTTCTTGTTAGTTAAAAGATATCCTTAATGGCTGGTAGGAAAAAAAAAATTGGACGATTCGAAAGCACTTGTAAGTTATGTTGATAAGTCTATTACAGTGTTTCCCAATTAGTGGTACGCGTACCCCTAGGGTACGTGAGGTATCATCAAGGGGTACGCGAGCAATCTCTTACCTAAGATTATATATATATATATATATAATATTACTAGAGGCCGGGCGCGGTTTCACCCGCGTGGTTCCCGTTCCCGTGGGAATTTTGGGATCAAAGCTATCCTATCTCTTAAGTTGGACCAGACTGCTCACGGTGTGCCAATTTAATTTAAAATCGGTTAAGTAGTTTAGGAGTCCATCGCGGACAAACATCGTGACAGTAGATTTATATATATTAAGATTAAGATAAAGAGGAAAGATTTGTATTTTTGTATGTAACGAATAAACTCAAAAACTACTGGACCGATTTTGACGAAATTTGGTATAGAGAATCCTTAGACCCCAAGTAGTAACATAGGCTATAAATGATCCCAGTTCGAAGTCTTTTTTGGAGTGGTACGTCGTCGTCGTCTCAGCCATGTAACCATGTAACTCCCACTGCTGGGTATAGGCCTCCCTCAAAAGGGGGGGGGGGGGGCGGTTGCCATAATCGCCACGCTTGGCAGGCGGGTGTGGCCTTCAGGAGACGCTGCTGCCCGTCTCCTGAAGGCTGAGTCCCTTAGTCGCCTTTTAGGACACCCACGGGATGAGAGGGGGTAGTGCTATTCTAAGCCAACACTACACAGCTAAGTACATAGTACAAACTAATTGGGAACCACTGGTCTATTTGAATAAAAATACTTTGACTTTGACTTTGACTCTGACTGTAGAATACAAAACCTTTTCTGTCAGATATAAAGTACCTAACAAGTTCCATTCAAAACCACTTTTCATATAAAACCCTCACACATACGTTTCATTATGTAACCACAAAAAATTAAACCCTCGTTTGTACAAGATGTCTCCCCGTGATGTATGGACTCGAACCTGGGACCTCGGGCCAAATGAAACGGTCGTCATGTCTTAGGTGAGCCTGATTTATTCACAGAAATACCATTTTAATAGCTCTCTCGAAGAAAACTTAGCCAAATGTGATGTAATGTGAAGAGTTGAGGTAAAGATGATAAATCACTCGGTATGTTTTTGTGGTATTGTTTTTTATAGAATCACTTTTAATGTTGATCTAGTGGACGCCCCTGACTTCATCTGTGTGGATCAAAAGTATGCGATTTTCTATCGGATAATTTCCAAAATTTTATAACAATAAAAATAACAATATGTCCTGCCCCTTAATTGTCTAATTTAAAAATCTATCACAATCCCTTTCAAAGGTATTGTGATTGTGATAGTGATTTATGGAATTGTGTAACTTATAGTCGCAATTCCTTTCAGAACGAATGGTGTTTTATATGAGACTTAATTTAACACTTCTCCATACATTTGAAAGACATTTTCGAGTGTCACTTCGCTTAGACAGTTAAATTTCGTTATTTCAATACCGTTCAAAATGCGTCCCGATCACAATCCCTATCAAATGTCAAATAGTGACGGTTTGAAGTATGTAAATATCTATTAAATGACAAATTGAAAGGGATTGCGATAGATTTTTAAATTAAACAATACCTTGATTTGGATATGACATGATTTATCATAGTGTCAGAATACAAGGTATAACATCTTCACGTTAATTTTGTTAAATCTGTGTAGATTGTGATTAAATATGGTGGAAAAATGAAAAATGGTATAGCCACAACTGACCAGAAAAATTGACAAACAGGAAAAAAACGTTCAGTTAACGAACGTAGTATAAGTTATGTGGTTGCCTCAAAGAAAAAATAAAAAAAAATAAGTTACGATATGAATAATTTATAAGGATTTATGATTTTTTTAAGTTATTGCATTTTTCAATGCTATTTTTATACTTATGCTAAATTTTAAATAGAAAAATATTGGAATACCAAAAGTCCATTTCTAAAGATATCGAAAAAAAACAAATCGGCCACAAGTGTATTCTCTGTAGATGGGACTCGAACCCACGACCTTTGGAAATCCGATCCAATGCTCTAACCGAGTCTTCAGTCTCGGTAGCTTAGTGGTTAGATAAGATTTTTCTATTAAAAATGTATCATAATTATAGAATTTATAACTATTAGAAAGGAGAAAAATCAAATTAGATATAGCCAATATCACTAATATTCAACACATATTTTTAATCTAACAGAGTGCATGCAAGATGCTACTAACATCTATGTAACAAGTAAATACATCCCTTTATTAAAAACTGCAGTCCAAAAAAGGTAAAGGCAAAAACACATACGCGCGAGTCAATTCATCATGGTATTGGAACTCACCGCAAAAGAACCGGAAAAACCGGTGAAAGCCGGCTTTGAACCGGCCATAACCAGTTTTAGTAGGATTCAATCAAGAGAGGCAAACAGTAGGTCGTTTTTGGAGCTGGGTTTTTTTTAAGCGAGTGTTCGCGACGTTTGAAGGGTACTGACCGGACTGCAGATTGCTGTAAATCTAAACTGCAGTGAGTAGTGGGGATATTTTGTCGCTGAATGTGTGATTTAAATGATAATTTTTAAACAAGTAAATATACTAGAAAAAAACAACTTGTCCCGTCAGGGCGACATGAGACAAGTTGCTATTTTCTACACGTTACATAAAATACCATTGTAAAATGCAAAATTTAAAAGTTATAATTGTGATTTAAATTCATTACGTAATGGAAATGCTTTATGTATAGAATATTGTTTGTCATCGTCAACATTTTGCGTCGTAAAATGTATGGTCAGCAGGTCAGGCTTTATTTAAATATTAAATTTCTCCGTAAGTATTCTATCCTACCCTACTTCTTACTTATATTAAAAATACGAAAGTTTGTGAATATTCGATGTTTGTTACTCTTTCACTCAAAAACTACAGATAGGTTATTCTCTAACGCCCGAAATTAATAATATATCTGTAGATGTGGATAGGGCTATCTGAGATAGTTGCCTAGGATATTTTTGTTAATATGACCAAAATAACGAAGGTTGCTAAGCATCGAACCCAGTATCCTAGGCAACAATCTCAGATAACCCAATCTATATCTACAGATAGGTTATTAATTTCGAGCGTAAGCAAACATCCTTTAATATCGATGGCTGAAACAGCGAAGAGTTCCCAATTTTCAATACTATTTGACAGCTTATGTGACATTCAGTCATGACAATAGCGTCGATGTTTGCTTACGCCCGAAATTAATAACCTATCTGTAGATATAGATTGGGTTATCTAAGATTATTGCCTAGGATACTGGGTTCGTTGACTAGCAACCGTCGTTATTTTGGTCATATATCCTTGGCAACTATCTCAGATAGCCCTATCTATATCTACATATAGGTTAATCATTTCGGGTATTATAGAATAACACCCCTGAACGGATTTGGTTGAAATTAGTCACATAGTTAATAGATAGCCTGGATTAAAACATAAAACACTTTCTATCCCGTTATTCTTACGAGAACGGGAACCATGCGAGTGAAACCGCGGGTGGCCGCTATATTTTATAAAAGTCGTAACTTTTTTCGCACAGCTATTTGATCAGGCCTACCATATCGTTACTGAAGGTCAGGACTATTTCATTCAGTCTCCTTTGCCATATTGTATATATACTAGAAAACCTTAGTTGACATTGACTGAACACTGTTGGTCCTACGAATTTTAATCATTCAAATTTATAAAAATCTAAATTTATTTATTTCGGTACCAATAAATTTTACAGCATGGTGATTGACTCCCTCTATTAAGTGCATAGTGCACCAGTGCCAGATGGAGTTGCTCTTCCATAAAAACTAGTATCAGTAATGGTACTACAATGTGCTTAAGTTCCAAGTAATTATTGTGCCAACTTACTAATAAGGGTCTGGAATAACATAGTAATTTACTAAAAACTAAATAATATAAATGTGCCGTGTGATGACGGCTTAAGAATACAAGTGTCACCACTCCCTTATATGCCTAAGATGTCGTAAGAGCCGACTAGTAGGCTCGACACATTGAAAACCTGTGCGAGAGAAGGAAAACTTGAAACAAACCCTCTACCAATCCGTCTGGCCAGCGTGGTAGCAGTAGGCTAATAGCCTCCTATGAACGCCACAATAAGCGTAAGCTAGGAGAGGCCTATGTCCAGCAGTGGATGTCTACAGGCTGACGATGAAAAATATACATAACTGTAAATGTGTGTGTGTGAGTAAGTGAGTGTGTGTATTATTAAATATATAATCGTGCCGTTATTTATTAAGTTTAAGTATTAGTTAATTCAGTTTCGTCACGCTCACTAAAAGAAAGTCCTCACGAACGTAATCGAGGGCGACCCTACTTATTAATATATCCACAATACAAAAGTAAAATACAGAGAGAAAACAGCAATGTATAGGTAAAGGAGAACAGAAAAGTACTACAACAAGAAATACTATCACACACCTGCTACTCTATTGTTAATAATTTACATACTAACTACACATTAAAGTGATATTCTGATACACTACGTGTACAATCAACACGACACACTATGACCTTGAGAGCGCCCTTATTTCGCTCGTAATAGCGGCGGTTTTGCAAGTGTACATCCTCACGTGCTGGCGACTGTACATTGTACATATATTATTATAGGCTATTACAATTCGAGTCACGGCGACCTCGGCCCCCTATGTAAATACGGGCTTTCATTAGCTGGACCCGTGATATGGGATAACTAGCTTGCCCGTGTCGAATAACAGGCGAATAATTTATCGCTGTGAAAAAATATCGGATGATTTAGTTAGTATTTTCACTATAGTTAATATTTTAATATTCAAATAAGTATTTGATAAATAATATGAATATTGTTTATTAATTTTATTATTTATAGCAAAAAAACAAAAATGTAGGGACTCGTCTGTATTATTATCCAACTATAATAATTTTAACTAACTTCTTATCACACATATTGAATAAATAACGTTTTTTTTTTTCATATTTTATTTTGATTACCTTCTTAATAACTAGGCATCTTATTTAATTCCTACATAGTTATTACTAAGGAAATCATGTGACATGTACCTAGAAAAGTATAAGCGTATTTTTATGTAAATAAACACATAATAAACTACAACATAATATTTCAACGCGTATCACCTAATTCCAGCACTACACTGCTCTACCAAGTATTTTAGTCAGACATTGTTTCAAATTAATTTTAGATAGGTATTTAGACATCAGAGTATTAATTATCTTTTCATCATTTAAGGTTGAACAAAATTCTGCTTTAGGATTTTATTTGAAAAACTATTAGATGGTGAAATTATACTCTTGGATACTAACCACTAACATAAATTTATGTTATGTACTACTATTATGAATTTGTGGAGATTAAATGAATCGTCAACAGCCATTTTTAATGTCCCCACTGCTGGGGCACTGGCCTTTCTTATGGATGGATAAGGAGAACGGGCCATGACCCACCACGCGGGCCCAATGCAGATTGGTGGGTTTTAACGACAGCAAATGCAGCACGGAGGAGCTCGAGATAGTAAATTTTTGGTCACCCATCCCGTGACCGACCATTGCGAAAGTTGCTTAACCTCAAGAATCGCAGGTCGAGCGCGCGAACCATTGCGCCACAGGCTCCTCAGGCGATTAAATGAATATGAATTTGATTATCGTATTGGTGCTATCACCAAACAGGTAAGAATCATAACAACAACGTTTTCAGCATTGTATTCCGGTAGTCAGATATACATACATAAGATAGCCAGTTCCTCAGTGCTTGACGATTCCGGGAGAGGCGCGCTTCCATCTTCGGCTTTGTCTATATATTATTATGATGAAGGATAGCGTCTAGCCGTTGTTAATAAAAAAAGAAAATAAAAAAACCGGTCAAGAGCGAGTCGAGCTCGCGCACCAAGAGTTCCGTATTATTTTAACTATTTTAACCACCTCTGTGGTATAGTGGTACAACCACCGGTATCAGACCCAGGGGTCCCGGGTTCGATTCCCAGCGGGGGTACATATTGTATTCGGTTTGGTTGGTGGTAGGACTTGTTGTAGGTCCGCCTGGCTAGCTACCACCATCTTATCTAAGCCTGACGCCATAACATCAATGTTTTCAGCATTGTTGAGTTTCGGTAGTTTGAGATAATATAGCCAGTTCCTCAGTGGCTGAGGATTCCGGGATAGGCTCGCTCCAATCTTCAGCCTTATCAATACTTAACATCAGGTATGATGAAGGCTAAAAGTCTCACCGTCGTTCATAAAAAAAATATGAAAATATATTGTGTGTATTGAGATATCCAGTTGTGACATACAGACAGACAGACTAAGTTGCCATAAGGGTTCCTTTTTCCATTTTGGTACGGAACCCTAAAATGAGGTTAGGAGTAAGTGGGCTGTCACACGTCCTTTTTGCAGTTTGCCTTCGTAAGTACATGTTTGAATTACATTCTTTTCATTTATCCTTCTATTTAACCTCGTTATTTTTTTCTGTTATATAACGTATAAACTCTCTTTATTAAACACTGTTGAAAATCTCCCTGATACTCTTTGTACTTTGCTTTTTTATTTCTTTTTCCCGAAAAAAGCATTTTTGCTTGCGTTCCCTCCAATTTACATGTTTCATGCGAACAATTCAATTATTATTTCAAATTAAAACCACGATTGTGTACGGCCGCGTGGCGATGGCGTAGAACTATCAGAATCTGCATGACAAAGGCTGTTCCCGGGTTCATTTGAACCCTTATGGTTAAGGTTGGCGACCCCTGCAAAAATGGTATATATATCTTATTATTAAAAGATTATGATTGAAGCATAACATTATTACATATTACGTATGCGTGTGCATGTATGTCGGTTATAAGTATGTTAGTATTTTGAGAATTAATCTTAAGAATCGCCTAAGAATATTCTTATCTTTTTTTTTAATCTTAATAAAAGTGATTTCCCCTTGCAATAACCTTTTAAGACGTTCTTAAATCCAATGAGGCTATTCATAACTTACGGCATAAGCTATTCCTAGTATGAATGGCTAAAGATAGATATTGATAGCCCTAGAAGATTCTTAAGTTTAGTGCAAATTTGAGCAAAATTACACACACAAATACCTTCCAAATGTATGGAGAACTGTCGATGCAGTGTCATATTAAAATTATTCAAGAAAAAGGTATTGCGACTTTAAATTACACAATTCCATAAATCACTATTACAATCACTAAACCTTTAACAGGGATTGCGATAGGTTTCGTAATTAGACAATTAGGGGGCAGTTTGGCGCAGGGGTACTAAACCCGCCTTCTACGCCAGAGGTCCTGGGTTCGATCCCCAAGACAAATATTGCCAAGGCAAATATTTGTATGCATGAACATGTCTATTTGTATTGGTCTGGGTGTTCAATAATGTATATTATGTATGTATTTATAAAAAAGGTATATAAGTATGTTTATCCGTTATCTAGTATCCATAACACAAGTTCTTCATGAAACTTAATCGTGGGATAGATAAATTGGTGTGATTGTATGAAATTTACTTATTTATTTATTATTTATTTATTTTAAATGGATGTAAGCCTCCTAAGCGAGTCTTTTGAAACAGTTGAATCAAGGCCATTATTAAATACGAAAGTCTTTGACCTTGCAAGTCTAAACTACAAACCCAAAATTTGTTGAATTTTGGCATACATCAAATCTAGGCCTTGTATAAATAAAATACAAGCATTGTAAACAAGTGTGCAACCATAGTACCTAAAACATGTAATACAGAAAAGTTACAAGCGTAGCGTTTTACAAAACAGCACTTACTATGCCCGAATAATTCAAATTATAGCAAATCATCATCAAACGTCCACTGCTGGACATAGGCCTCTCCTAGCTCACGCCTATTGTAGCGATCATAGGAGGCTATTAGCCTACTGCTACCACGCTGGCCGGACGGGTTGGTAGAGGGTTTGTTTCAAGTTTTCCTTCTCTCGCACACGTGTTCAATGCGTCGAGCCTCTTAGTCGACTCTTACGACATCCCAGGCATGTAAGGGAGTGGTGACACTTGTATTCTTAGGCCGTCACCACACGGTTCAGATAATAATTATTAATATATTATACCTAGTAAAAAGCAAAATTAAAATTTTGAAAAAACCCACGACAGTTAAAACGCAATTAAAGAATAAAATAATTTAAAAACCCCCGACTTAATTATCCGTCGGGGGATGCCATCACTATTATAAAACAAAAAACTTTTCAAGAGAGCATAGATATTATGTACATTGTACTATATAAAACCCATTACTGAAACCCGCATCAAAATTGGACAAGTAGTTTTGGTTTTGCTCAAACAAATGTTTACTGCAGCGCCCCCTGGTGAGTTGTCACCGTAACACCTATCTAAGAACATGCACCAATCAAACCCATACCCATCACTGAAAATTAAACCGTTTGAATGCAAAAAACTGCAACGTTATCGGTTTAGTAGTTTTTGAGAACTCTTAAAATGCCAACTTATCTGGTTGCTGCTACGCCCCCTGGTGGTCTACCACCGTAAAATATGTCTAAGAACCTGGGGGGCTATCGCGTAAAAAATATGGATATGGACATGGGCTTCATTTGACAGTTAAATGACCATATTTTATATGGTAATTTTATGAGCTTCAACTGTCAAATGAAGCCCATATCCATACCCAGTTTTTTTATGCGATAGCCCTGCAGCTCTGAAATGAAATCTTTTGAATGCAGAAAACCGCATCGAAATCGGCCCGGTCGTTTCCGACGAAAATGGTAACAGACATACATACAAACAAACAAATAAACAAACAAACAACCACTAACCCAAACGCATATCGTCTCCGTTCCGTTCCGTCCGTCGTGGGTAAAAACTAGTATGGACACTTTTTGTTTGTAACTTGTTTGTGAAAGTAGCAGTGTCGGTAGTCGCTTATCTATGTCTTTTATTTTTGAAAAAAAAAATCCATGACATAAATTTACTTACTTGTCAGCGTTTTAAAAGTTCATATGCGCCAACCCTGCAGGTAGTGTTGAAGGTCAATTTAGGGTTCCACGTAACACGTAAGGTTGTGTGTTCTATGAATAATGTTTGGTAGGAGTAAAAGTTTTATTAAGTCGAGCAAAATGAGAAATAAATATTGTTTAAAGGTATGACGGAATGGCTATAGTACCGTAGACCATATACAAACAGTAAGGCAGGTTATACAGAAGTCCGAGGAGTATAACCAGCCATTATGTTTAGCTTTTGTGGACTACGAGAAGGCCTTCGACTTGGGCTTCGGGCTGTTCTGGAGTCCTTGCAGCGATGTCAAGTCGATTGGCGGTATGTGCAGGTGCCGAGTAGTCTTTATAATATGGAAACGATGTCCATCCAAGTACAAAAACATCAGACCAGACTTATCCAGCTGCTCAGAGGCGTGAGACAGGGAGATGTCATATCTCCGAAAACTGTTCACCAACGCACTGGAGAATATCTTGGACAACGCACTGGATTGGAACGGACTGGGCATCAATGTCAACGGCGAATATCTCACCCACATCCGGTTTGCCGACAAGTTCGTTTTGATGGCGAAATCGCTGCAGGATTTGCAAAATACTGCACAACTTTAACGCTGCATCTCGAAGAATCGGTCTGGGTATGAACTTGGAGAAGACCAAGGTCATGTTCAATGAACATGTCGTCCCAGAGCCGATTTCTGTCGAAGATACAACCCTTGAAGTTGTCCAGGAGTATGTCTACCTCGGGCAAACAGTGCAGTTTGGTAGAGACAACTTCGGACGGGTAATCACCAAAAGGGTGCAGCTAGGTGGGGCTGCATTTGGGTAGCTGCGTCATATCTTTTCGTCACCACTACAACAATGCCTGAAGAGCAGGGTCTTTGATCAATGTGTCCTACCAGTCATAACCTACGGAGCCGAAACGTGAAACATAACGGTGAAGATTGCACGTCGCTCAGCGAGCTATGGAAAGGTCGATGCGGGGGATCTCGTTAAGGGATAAAATCAAAATGAGGTCATCCGGCAGAAGACCAAAGTGACGATTATCCGTCAATGTAGCAAGCTGAAGGGCTCGAATGGGCTGGTCACATTAGTCACGTAGAACCGACGAGAGTTGTAGCAGACTGGTTCTCGAATGGAGACACGTCTTGGTAAACGTAGTGTAGGACGTCCAACTGCTAGATGGACCGACGACCTGAGTAAGGTTGCTGGTAGTGGCTGGATGAAAAAGGCGGGAGATCGTGTCTTGTAGAGCACCTTGGGGGAGGCTTACGTCTGCAATAGGCTAAATGATGATGATGATGATGAATGTAAGTCTGATCGCCGCAAATTCTTTGCGGCGATCAGACTTACATTGACCCTCAGACATACTTTGTCCCTCCTTGCCCCTCCCCCCCCACCAGACACGAAATTGGAACTGCCTACCGGCGGGGCTATTAAATATCTTTACAACAATAACGCGACAGCAAAGCGAAAGCGATAAGTCACGCATCACCTAGCAACCGCATTGTTATTACAGTGCGGCCTCCGCCGAACAATCGATGACCTACAATGTGCATTCATTTAGTACCTGTTATTGCTACCAAATTGTTTTTGGCGCCAGCGTCGCGTGGCATCGCGGCGTCTCACTCTCTCGCACTCGTACTCTCACGTAGAAGCGCGAGAGAGTGAGACGCCGCTATACGAACCATCAGCGAGCGATTAGCTAGCGATCACCTTCGTAATACCATTTTTAACCAACTTCCAAACATTCCAAGGCATTCTACTTTAAGGTCCTATTCTTTTCTTTTTGTTGACTTGACTGACACCGACTCCAAAATTAAGGCTTATATTTTGCTTTTAGTTTATGAAGTCTTTTTTTTTATTTTGACGTTCCGCGTCGATCGCGTGATTTTTGCGCGATTATTGCTAATTTAAGTAATTTTAGTTTTGGGCTTAGGTGGACGTGTATAACACTCATATAAGTATGTTATTGTTATTTAATTAATTTGTTTGTAATATTTTGAATTTAATTTTTATTTTGTGATTTTTATCTGTAAATTGACATTTTGCTTATAATTCTGAATGGGGTGCCTAAATAAGTATGACATTTTGATAATTCATTGCTGTATAATATTAATTATTATTTTCTTTCGCATGCATATTTATGTTATTATAGCTGTTCTGATTGTTTTTTATATGACACCACTGTTATCTAGCTATATCTGCGAATAAATGAAAAAAAAAGTGAATTCTCAGATGGGATACAAACCCACGACCTTTGGAAATCGTCCAATGTTCTAAACACTGAGCTACCGAGACTTGTGGACCACCGTCGAAATTCTCCAATACTATTATATTTTTAATACGCTGTAGGCAATGCTAGGAATATCCTTGTATTCGAAAGAAACATTCCACTTGTGGCCGAGTTGATGATTTCCAATATTTTTCTATTTAAAATTTATCCTAAGTATATAAATAGCATTGAATAAAGCAAAAATTCTAAAATCATAAACCTTGTATATTTTTTGTAGTATAGTGATGATTACCTAGGTCAACATTAAGGATACTTTTTACCACTAGATACTTGTGGTATTTCTAATTACTTACAAAGGAAAACATAAAATGTCTCATATAAAAGAAGTAGCGTGCAGGCACTGGTTTATAAAATAACTCTGTCGTTAAAGGCACGTAGTCTCGGCAACTTTAAAAGAGATCTAGTGTTTCATTACTACGTACGTGGGTGTTAATTTTTAACTACTTACCGGTTGCAAGTATCTAGGATAGGAGTGTTCATTTTAAAGCTAATGTGTTTTCCTAAAAATATACACTCACCGGCACATCAAACCGCCCACCCCGTTATTTTCATACAAACATGCTCACTTTGCGACTCTGTACATAAAAATGTCAATATGTTTAGGTTAAGGGTTCGACTGTCCAATGAGCACTTAAAAGGGTTTTATAAAGCTCTTCCTGTTTCCAAACCTTCGTTTAAGCAAATAATTACCGTAGCTGGCCAAATTATTGGGGACAGTACTGAGATTTTTAATATAAATAAAAATAAATAATAAATATATTTCCATACAATCACACCAATTATCTAGCCCACGTTAAGTATCATGAAGAACTTGTGTTATGGATACTAGATAACGGATAAACATACTTATATACTTTTTTTTGTAAATACATACATAATATACATATTAAACACGACAAATAGACATGTTTATGCACACAAATATATGTCTTGTCCGGGGATCTAACCCGGGACTTCTGGCGCAGAAGGTGGGGTTAGTACCCCTGTGCCAAACAGGTCGTCAAATATTACTAGTTTAATTGAATTTCTGTAACAAATGATTGTTTGAAGGTCTCTTAAGTATTTTTTAATTGTTTTTGTATTCTATTGGGATCCTAAAAACTAAAAAATAATATACAAATAGTTTTAGTTTTTTCGTATGAGTATAATATTATATTGATAGACATAATGATTAAAATGTTTGCATATCGAACAAAATAAACTTAAAACAACATAATTTATAGAAACTTATAGTAGAAACTATAAAATTAGGTAAATATGAGCACAGTTCTTAATAATTTGGCCACCTACTGTACTATTGCATGCCATATCATATTGTATGGAATCTGATGAAGCATTTATTGCAATAAAACAATTTTTACGGATGTAAGTGCACTAAATAGTTGCTATTTGATGACCTGTTTACGCAAGGGTACTAACCCCGCCTTCTGCGCCAGAGGTCCCGGGTTCAATCCCCGGACAAGACAAATATTTGTGTGCATGAACATGTCTATTTTCCTTGGTCTGGGTGTGTATGTATTTATAAAAAAAGGATATAAGTATGTTTATCCGTTATCTAGTATCCATAACACAAGTTCTTCATGAAACTTAACGTGGGCTAGAAGAGGCTAGATAATTGGTGTGATTGTATGCAAGTGTTTATTTATTTATTTAAATAGTGCATTATATAGTGTACTTAAATCCGTAAACGTTGTTTTATTTCAATGATGAGTGCGCGAAGAAACTTAAAATGTGCATATTAAGCATTAATTATTTTGCCTCTATGGACAAATGCAACGGTCTCGGTACTCATTCAAAATGCTAATTTGACAGTCGAACGGTTAACCTAAACATTAGCATACAGCAGGGTTAGCACGAAAATAATTCGAAATAGTATCGAGTAAGTATCGACTATATCACGTAATGTACAGCACGTAATGTCAAGAAATTTATAGTAAAATGTAGTTTAATTTACGTCCGGTAGGAACGCTGCTCAATATCTCATACATTTTTTTACTTTACTTCCTCGATACTTGCTTACGAAAGTTATTCGTGCTAGGGCCACAGAGCTTTGCAGAATGATGTTGTTATTTTTATGTATGAGTCGCAAAGTGAGCATATTTGTATGAAAATTACGGGGTGGGCGGTTTGATGTGCCGGTGAGTATAGCTGTTACAATTATAAATACTAAGGTGCTCAGTGGCGCAGTGATCAGCGCGTATTTGCAATGGATGGTCATGGGATCGGTGACCAGAAATTTAGTACATCGAGCTCTTGCGCGTATAGCGGTGGATTTCATAGTGCAAATGTAAAGCTTGTCGTGCTATTGATTGTACAGTCAACAGCAACTACGATTTATTCTACATACTCATACTCATACTCACAACATTTATTTAGTACAGGCGAAGGACATAGAAGTGATATTAACTATAAAAAGGAGACTTAACAAAAAAAACTTAATTTAAAGTTACAGTATTGAGTAAATTGTCCCACGGCTGCACTAAAAGGGCCCTAGTTCAGCATTATGTCAGTATTACACTGACGCTGGTTTTCAACTAGACCGCTTTAAGTTTATTGACACCTGACAAACCTACAGACAAATCTACATAATTAACAACACAAGTCGATTTTCATACAATCGAGGTAACTTTGGAGCCTTGATTCTCTGCCAAGGATTGACCGAGCTGTGATCTGATAATGGCCGTGAAGGGAATGAATGGAGGAGATCCAGATTGCTATACACACATAACTAGGGAGGGATCAGAGTTTTAGTAATTCCAAATAATTTTAAGCCATTTTCGCGTTTTTTTTAAACTTATCCATACATTTCTTGGAATTTTAATCAGATCAGTTGGATGTGTATAGCAATCTGGATCTCCTCCATGCACTCCCTGGATGGCCTGATGATCACAGCTCTGTCAATCCTTGGCAGAGAACCAAGGATCCAAAGTTACCTTGATTGTATGAAAATCGACTGGTGTCGTTAATTATGTTACCACCACTGTATGTATTAAAGTCCAAAGTTGATTGGAGAAATTTGATAGATACCTACGTAAAGCCGTAGCTGCTGGTGACTATACAAGGGTTATTTTTTTTTTTATTTATTCAACTAGGTATCGCTTGCCGTACCACAGAAATTTAACTGCCTCTGTGCTCTAGTGGTCCAACCACCGGTATCAGACCCAGGGGTCCCGGGTTCGATTCCCAGCGGGGGTTAATATTGTTTTCGGTTTGGTTGGTGGTAGGACTCGTTGTAAGTCGCCTGGCTAGCAGACTTAGATAAGATATGGTATCTTATCTAAGTCTGACGAAATAACAACAATGTTTTCAGCATTATTGTGTTGCGGCAGTTAGAGATAACATAGCCAGTTCCTCAGTGATTGAGGATTCCGGAGAGGCTCGCTTCCATCTACAGCCTTAGCAATACTTAAGTAATATCAGGTATAATGAACGCTAAGAGTCTCCCCGTCGTTCATAAAAATAAAAAAAGAATCGCTACGCAAAACTCGGACGAAAATGTTGTTAAAATAATCTTCAAAATTAAAGTTTCTGGTTATTTCACATGAGGATCAAAATGAAGAGATTAATTTAATTTAAATCATATTTTGCAATAGGCTGCCGCGTGACGAGATGTCAAAGAACAATGTTACGACTGCAGAAGCGTCTACTGTTTTGGTTGCAAGAAATGATTTAGTTAACATTTAAAACTCCCGATCCAAATGCACGAATAATTACGTATAGAAGAATTGCGGTAGGTATCAAACAGAAGTTTTAAACATGGACTGTTTAAGAGATGTATTATTTTTGATGCACAATTAAAATTGTATTTTGATTGGAATGTCAGATATGGAAAAATGGAAAATACTACTAGGATTTTTACCATTATTGTATTTGTTTTAGAGTACTTGATTGGAGAATGCTCTCATATCATTGATGAAGAAACAGCCAAGTATTGGCTGCGTCCACGTAATGTACAGCCTCCTAAGCTATGAGACCGATTGTTAGTCAAATTGAATCCCCGACTTATGAACTGGCAAAACATATAGGCAACATACTGAGACCATTGATGGGTCAAACATCGTCGTACGTCGGACTTCAGCCATTTCGTGTCAATTCTGGCTCAAAATACGATCGGTGTGAATGGCTTGATGCTCAGTTTCGACGAAGAATCACTCTTCACAAATTTACCAGTAGCGGAATGTATAGAGGTCATCAAGGTCGAGTTAAAAGTAACATCTCGATGGAAAATGCCAGATTATTACATCATTGCCTGTCAACCAACTATTTTGTATATAGAGGACAGTTTTACCTCCAGAATCATGATTGCCGACTTTCGTTAGAAGATGGCACATGAAGAAAAAGTAGTATCTGTTGTCAATTGAGTATTTTTAAGGCACACCTAGCTTCTCAACTTAAAACATAGAGAAGTTACGAAAGCTATGGAAGAACAGTCCTTACAAAAAGTAACCTATCTATAAATTCGTAACCATAATCTTTGGCTCATTCAAGTTAAGCCTAATAGAAAAGCTTGCCAGACCGTAAGAGCGACCGCTTTGCACATTTTACCATTGACAAGAAAATTCTATTTATTCCATTTCATGCAGTAAGCTTTTAATTTCGAGCTGGTACTGTGACCTGCATATCAATCGTGGCAATTGCACTTCCAGTGATACTAAGAATCAGGTGGCAATTCAGATAAAGTTTTTCCATAGTCGTATTTTAATCGCGTTTTAATTGAACTTAGTACTTTTTGCCATTGTAAAATAAAGAACTGTGTAAAAAGACACCACAATTGAAACACGATGGACCTATTTTTATTGTCCCACTGCTGGGGCACTGGCCTTCCATATGGATGGACAAAGCTAATGGGTCTGGACGACAACGCAGCCGGGACCAACCGCTTTACGTGCCTTCCGTAGCACGGAGGAGCTCGAGATAATAAATGTTGGTCACCCATCCCCTAACCGACTTGCTTAACCTCAACAATCGCAGGCCACTGCGCCACCGAGCACCTCCAAGATTGAAATACGATTTTGACTAACGTTAGCAGAATGAGGTCCTTAATGACTACATTTGGTGCAGGGGTTGGGATACCTGCCTTCTGCACAGAAGTCGTATGTTCGTCCCTGCCTACACAAGAAAATAATTTGTGTGCATGAGAATCTACATTTATCTACGTCTGGGTTTTAACTATGTATAGACAAGAGCACGTAGGTTTTACACTGTCACTGCTAAAACCACAGCTATTATGTACGACCGCCTATGTGGTCTAGTGGTAACAACCACCGGTATCAGACCCAAAGGTTCCGGGTTCGATTCCCAGCGGGAGTATATATTCTATTCGGTTTGGTTGGTGGTAGGACTTGTTTTAAGTCCGTCTGGCTAGCTACCACCATCTTATCTAAGCCTGACGCCATAACAACATTGTATTCAGCATTTTTGTGTTCCGGCAGTTAGAGATAAGATAGCCAGTTCCTCAGTGATGAGGATCCCGGGAGAGGCTCGCTTCCATCTTCGGCCTTATCAATACTTAACACGAAGGCTAAGAGTGTCCCCGTTGTACATGAAAAACGACATAATAAAGGCGTTGTTGTGTGTTTGGTCGAGTGGGCAGCAACTTCAATCGCGTCGTCTGCTGACGCCATTAATTCACTCGTGCTACAGGTGGTAAAGTACAGGGGGCACTCCAGAAGGTGCGCCAATGTCTGTGGGGGCTTTCACACTCACACCGTGCACGCTTCACAAATCTCCAGTCTCCACTTCTGGAGGTTGTGTTCACTGAGGCCAAACTGGGTGTGCAGACGGTTGAGTGATTTTCGGACTCGGCAGCTTGTGGCCGGGTGGGAGATTTTCCAGTGCAGGAGTGTATTCTGGTGGAGAAGGGTAACCCAACCCTGGATTTTCGTATCAACAGGAAGGTTTCCGATTGCGAAGGCACTCATTACTTTGTAAAAGCTGACCTCATTGTGTCTCATGTCATTCTTTATTAATCATAATCAAATAATTCTATATCGTTTCACAATTTTTCCGAAATCTAGTACTTATAGGTTACATAACACAAGATCTTAATTAGAACTTAACTATTTATTTGTAAACTTAGGAAAACATGCAACCATTTAAACGATACTATTTGTTCTCCATTGATTTGTAATGTCTAAAAATCCCTCAAATTAATCTCGCCTAAGTAATACCCGTAACCTCATAATAAATTAAACTCAAATCTGAAAGCTATCTCGGATAAAGGGGTGTGCACACTACGCCATAAACTCCATTCTTAACTGAATAATTGAGAAGCTGGCTGTAAACTACTGCCGAACTGTTACTATCGCGTATATATGAGAGAGTGGGGGTTAGAAATATACTAATATGAATTAAAGATGGGTATCTGTGAAGGGTGGAGGAATTAATAAACAATAAATAAGTGTTTCTTACAATTACGCCAATGGGGAAGAAAACTGACAATATTCGCCGTCAGAGGAGATAAGAGAGAAATGGGTCTCAAAAATTCAAAGTACATATAAGGGCATGTGGGATATCGTATGAAAGACCGCTGCATGCATTTTTTCAAACATATATTTTTTGGGCAGTATAGTTTTCGAATCTTGATGAAAATTTTAAAAAATACCGGTATCCCTTATCTCCGAAGTTTACATAGAGAAAAATGTGAAATTATTCTATGTGATAGAAGTTTATGTTATTACATTATTACAGTGAAAATCGAATGTTACATGTGTAATTTATTATTTAAATTAAAATTTATATTTGACTGTAATTTAATCCAATTGACATCATTTTAATTTGTAACTAGTATTATCGGACTGACATGAAATATAACTAACTGAGATAGAATTCAAATTTGTAAAAGTAGGTATAGAAGTGGTCATTAATTATTATGTTTGATTACGACTACTTAAACTAATATTTGCATGCCAACCTGTATACGGCAGAAAACTATTGGATCATATTAATATTGTAGACTATCGCAATGTACATACATGGTTTTCCAGCAAATAAATTATTTCTTTCTTTCTTTCTTTCTTTCATGAAACATAAAACGATGTCTCTAAATAGGATACTTTTTTAGAAATCTTAAAAAAAGTGTTTTTATACTTATTTGCTTTTGATAAACTGACCTTGACCTATATCGATGTATGGGGACAATAGATGATGGAACCCTCGGTGTGCGAGCCCGACTCGCTCTTGACCGGTTTTGTTTATTTATTTATTCATTTCAGTAATGCATATTTGACGACCTGTTTGGCGCAGGGGTACTAACCCCGCCTTCTGCGCCGAAGGTCCCGGGTTCGATCACCGGACAAGACAAATATTTGTGTGCATGAACATGTCTATTTGTCTTGGTCTGGGTGTTTAATATGTATATTAAGTATGTATTTACAAAAAAAAAGTATAAAAGTATGTTTATCCGTTATCTAGTATCCATAACACAAGTTCTTAATGAAACTTAACGTGGGCTAGATAATTGGTGTGATTGTATGCAAATATTTATATTATTTATTTATATCACATTACTTAATAAAGGTTTCAAAGAAAATATACGGTCTACATGTGACGCTTTGCAAGGGCATAGCAATAGTTAAATAATTTAAGGTTATTTATTTATAAATAACACAATATTTTCTTCAATTAAATTATTATCAATCACACATACATTTCTGTTGTTTAGTTCAGGCTAATAGTTGTCCCTTCGGACCACTTCGTAGCCAGATTTCGTAGCTGGCTTCATACGGGGGAAAAATCCTATTTCGACGCTGGCTTTTTTAGTTACTTATTAATAATTGATTTGGAATTTAAAAGTATTTCTTCAATTGTATTAATTTGTATTAATTTTTTTTTTATATATTTAATGTATTTCTTGTGATCACTATTTTTTACTAAATGAATCTAATTCCAATAATTTTATTATTTTGAATTTGTATTAATTAAATTATTTTGATTTTAAAAAATTGACATAGCTTTAAATGACAAATCTATTTAAATGTTTAGCTATTTTTTTTTATATGTAATAAATCAATTTTCTATTGCATCGAATCTTAATCTTATAAATATTATCGTCATTGTTAGTCTAGTTCATGTTAAAACAATATTTTTAATTTTTTTATTGCTTATGTGTAACATCTATAATTAAGATTGCATTTAGTTTAAGTTTAAGCTAATATTTAATTACGCATGATATAATGTTATTCTTGTTGATGTTAATAAAAATAAAATAAATATGAATTTTGAAACTACAATTTATTAATTACTGGCGGCTGGCCGCGGTTTCACCCGCGTGGTTCCTGTGCCCGTTGCCGTAGGCATAACGGGATAAAAAATAGCCTACGTCACTTTCCGACTTTTCAACTACCTCTATGCCAAAAATCAAGTCGACTGGTTGCTTAGTTAGGGCGTGAAGAAGGGACAAACAAACACTCTTTTGCATTTATAATATTAGTTAGTATCTATATACTTAATTCAGGTTCGCAAAATGTGTGACGACTCGATAGGGACTTTGGCGCGTAGTACGCGGCCGAGTAAGGTATCAAATTAAAGGTACTCGAGTCTATTTGTTCCGAAAACTATAAAATATACAAAATGTTAAACGTGATGATCACAAACTACAATTAAAGATTTTCGCATAATTTGGAATTTTTCGTCGATCGACGAACCCGAGTATCGGGTTGTAAGTAACCGCCCTAGTTAGAATTAAGATGAAAACTTTACTATGGAACACGCAATCTCTTTGATATTCAACACAATAATTTCATAGCTAATGACCTTTTTACTCCGATTATAAGTAAGTACCGTGTGCCGTGTGGTGTCGGCCTAAGAATACCAAGTGTCACCACTCCCTTACATGCCTGGGATGTCGTAAGAGTCGACTAAGAGGGTCGACGCATTGAACACCTGTGCGAGAGAAGGAAAACTTGAAACAAACCCTCTACCAACCCGTCTGGCCAGCGTGCTAGCAGTAGGCTAATATCCTCCTATGAACGCCACAATAGGCGTGAGCTAGGAGTGGCCTATGTTCAGCAGTGGACGTCCACAGGCTGATGATGATGATAAGTAAGTACATCAGATTTGATTATAATCTTGAATGTTGTTCGTAGGTAGTAGTTTATTATTATTTGACTAGTTTCTGAATTAAATGCTGAAATGTGTCACAGATTCAAAACTGTCAGACTCACAAAGTTATGATTAACTTGTTACTAAGGTTGACTTTGCAAGGTTGTTATAACCTTGATAACTTCTGTACATATTAATAACATAACGGTAATTTTGTGGGTTCGATTACCACAGGACTTATTCTTAACTTAATTACTTAATTATAGTTAATTTTTCATATATTTATAACAATTTTTTTTTAATTATTTGTTTGACGATCTCTTTCGCGCAGGGGTAGGTAAGCCAGGGTATACGAATCGCTACCCACGTATCCATACTGGTAGGGATAAGTGGAATAAATATCCACTTAGAACTACTGGTAGGGGTTTTTTTTTATTCATGACGGGGAGACTCATAGCCTTCATCATACCTGATGTTAAGTATTGATAAGGCTGAAGATGGAAGCGAGCCTCCCCCGGAATCCGCAACCACTGAGGAACTGGCTATCTTATCTTTAACTGCCGGAACACAGCAGTGCTGAAAACATTGTTGTTATGGCGTCAGACTTAGATAAGATAGTGGTAGCTAGCCAGGCGGACTCACAACAAGTCCTACCACCAAACAAACCGAATAGAATATGTATCCCTCGCTAGGAAACGAACCCGGGACCCCTGGGTCTGATACCGGTGGCTGTTACCACTAGACTATGGAGGCGCTAAAGTGGAAACTCTTAATTCACTTATCCCTATTAAATAAAAAAAGTAGGTACGTATATCCGTATTCTATGCAAGAGGTCCCGGGTGCATGAACATGTTTATTTGTCTTGGTCTGGGCGTGTCTGGGCGTTAAATATACCTACATATTATATCGTCATCAGCCATATTTAAGGTCCCCACTGCTATGCCTTCCTTATGGATGGATAGGGAGAACGGGCCATGACCCACCACGCGGGCCCAATGCGGATTGGTGGGTTTTAACGACTGCAAACGCAGCCGGGACCAACAGCTTAACATAAGTACCTGAAGTACGTCATGCTCACTCAAACGTTTCTTCGGCGGTGTCGTGTGAGGCGGGTCGTTATGTTCCCTAAAATATGGTTGAGCGAAGCGATGGCTGGTTCATGCGTCATGCTCGTGAACGGGTGCCGCCAGCGGAAATGGGTCTACTTCAGTCTGCTTGTCTTAACGTTGTGCTTAGAGATTAAATATTTTCATCTAAAATAAATTGCTATCGACCTGTATGTACGTCACAACTTGCAGTACAATAACCTTGTAATGCGAGAAATGTTAAATGTAAGTCCTTCCTTAAGAGTTGAAAATTGTTTACGGTTAGGATAACCATAAAATGTAATATTATAATTAGTATTTTCTTTTGTGATGGAAATTGACCTTACTGATATGTTAAGCTCACTTTTCAATTTGACGACTCTGTATGAAATAAAACAGGGAAAAAAAATAGCCCTTGACGAGTTTCTTGCCGGTTCTTCTCGTTACAAGGTCTCCCGCCGTAGGGTTTGTGAACCGATGGCGTAGCTTCTTTGACGTTCATAAGTGCTTGTAACAGCCTAGACTGAATAAATGATATTGATTTGATTTGATTTAACGTGCCTTGCGAAACACGGAGGAGCTCGAGATAGTAAATTTTTGGTCACCCATCCCGTGACCGACCATTGCGAAAGTTGCTGAACCTCAACAATCGCAGGCCGAGCGCGCGAACCACTGCGCCACGGGCTCCTCATATCTATACTCATATTATAAAGCTGAAGAGTTTGTTTGTTTGAACGCGCTAATCTCAGGAACTATTGAACCGATTTAGAAAATTCTTAGACCATTACAAAATTACTTTTCTCCCGAGTGACATAGGCTATATTTTATCCCGATATTCCCACGGTAGCGGGCACCACGCGGGCAAAACCGCGAGGATCTGCTATTTCTATATATACCTACATATGCTATATCCATAACACAATTTATTTATGCAACTTACCTTCGGCTAGATTATTGAAGTAATTGTATGCAATTATTTATTTATTGGTATTGGCCAGGGTGTTTATTAGCTTTCGCCCGCGGTTTCACCTGCGTGGTTCCTGTTCCTGTAAAAATATCGGGATAAAAAGTAGGCAATCTCACTATCTGTCCTTTCAACTAACTCTATGCCAAAAATCAAATCTATTCGTTTGGTTTAGTTTTTTTTAGGTTAGTTTATTTGGTTTCAACATATGATTTCAATTCCAAAGAAATATTGTCATGCCATACACTTTGGATTCAAGAACGGGTGGGGTTTGAGATCGGACGTCGCTTACGGTATACGACCGTGCCGAAAACAAATCTGTCATGTCATACAGTTTGGATTCAAGAACGGGTGGGATTTGAGATCGGACGTCGCTTACGGTATACGACCGTGCCAAAAACAAATCTGTCATGCCATACAGTGTGGATTTAAGAACGGGTGGGATTTGAGATCGGACGTCGCTTACGGTATACGACCGTTCCAAAAACAAATCTGTCATGCCATACAGTGTGGATTTAAGAACGGGTGGGATTTGAGATCGGACGTCGCTTACGGTATACGACCGTTCCAAAAACAAATCCTTCAGATAAAGATTAGCACTTGAAGAAGAATATGTACAAAATTGAATACAAAATGAATCGAAAAAGAAATTGAAGGTAGTGCCACTGGAACAGTACCGCGCAAGTGGCGTCGGCATCGATATCGGCTTCATTTGACAGATGGATGTGACATATTGCTGCTTCTTTTTGACACAAAACAGAAATACCAAAGACTAAGAGCAATATGTCACATCCATCTGTCAAATGAAGCCGATGTCGATGCCGGCGACACTTGCGCGGTAGGGGCCGTGATTTAAAACAAAGTAGTATTATTAAAACACTTTTGCATTTGTAATATTACGCTGGATAAGGATTGACAAATCCTCCTTATCCGTTTTAAATTAGATATGTATCAAACATTGGGGACAATACAATGTCTGCTGATGCCGAAGTTATAAAAAAAAATCAAATAAAGGTCAAAATTCCGTGAAGAAAACGACCTTCCTTACTAATGAGATTTCAAAGCTTGCAATTAGTGAAGAAATTATGAAAAACGCAATTATTTGAAATGAGTGTCCCTTTTCAGTAATTCGATTCGGGGAAATTTCAAGGCATAATATGCTTTAAGTACATTCTTAATAATGAGGACGACGTTGGTACAGTCAACAGTACGTCAGTCTTTACACTTGGTTTACAAAAACCACATCTATTACGAGCGACATAATTGCGTTCTTAAGGTTAGGTTTTGAAAAATAAATAAATAGTTATGTATCATCATCAGCCTGTCGACGTCCACTGCTGGACATAGGCCTCTTCTAGCTCACGCCACAATAGGCGTTCATAGGAGGCTATTAGCCTACTGCTACCACGCTGGCCAGACGTGTTGGTGTTGGATGTCGCACAGGTGTTCAATGCGTCGAGCCTCTTAGTCGACTCTTACGACATCCCAGGCATGTAAGGGAGTGGTGACACTTGTATTCTTAGGCCGTCACCACACGGCACAATAAAAATATAAAAAAAAGTTAAATAAATATTTATTACACTCACACCAGACTCACACCAATTAACCTAGCCCCAAAGTAAGCCCTGTGAGGCTTGTGTTTTAGGATACTGGGGTAACGGATATCTATCTTCAGATTATATAAGGTGTTAATTTATCAAGTGCCGATCGAGCAGGGGCTGCTCAGGTCAACGATATAGAACAATTTATACAAAAAAAAAATTAAATATTTTTTTAATTTTAATTTTAGAATTTATTTTAACTTTCATATTTTAAGCATTAGATACCCATTGAATGTTCAGCAAGCTAAACCAGCTAAGTAATTTAGTAACCAAGGAAATGGGTGATTTAGCTATTTGAGTCGCCGCGGCTACATCAGGCGGTCAAAATCAGAAAATTTAATTAAAAAAAAACATTTCTTTTTTGCCTAAATTGTGTTCCATATCGTTGACCTGAGCAGCCCCTGCTCAATCGGCACCTGATAAATTAAAATCTTATATAAAAGAAGAAACTGACTTACTGACTGACATACCAACGCACAGCCCAAACCGCTAGAGATTCCAAATTTGGCACATAGGTTCCTAATGAGGTCTTAGGGTGCTCTAAGAAATATTTTTTTTGAGATTTAACCCGTTATTAAAAATTTCACGCCCATAAGTGTGAAAATGGGGATGAAGTTGAGTAAGAAAGTCCTTAATTTTCAAAGTATAAGTCACTTATTTTTTAAGGCAATTTGGTTGAAAATTAAATACAAATAAACAAATCTACTTACTACTTTAGTAATCCTACTTACTATTAATATTATAAATGTGAAAATTTTGTTGTTTGGATGTTTAGTACTCTATCACGCAAAAATGGCTGAATGGAATTGGATGAAATTATGGACACAGATACTTTATAGCCTGGAGAGGAATGTACTTGTATGATTATTTTTGTCGCGTTAAAATCCCTCATTCCTACAGAATGTGGACTAAAAAAGATGGAGTCACAAAATTTTATGATATTGTTGGATCTGTCACTCTTTCAAAAACAGCGGAACGGATTCGGATGAAATTTGGGACACATATACTGTATAGTCTTGAGAGGAAAATAGCTTACTTTTTGTCGCGTAAAAATCCCTATTTTGTATGGGAAATTACACTAGGGTAGGGTGGTGTAAGATTGCGCGGGCGATAAGATTGCGAATACGTTGTACGTCATATTTATAATGTTGGCTCTTGTTGGAACTCAGTGTTTAGGGCAGCAGAAATTGGTCTCCTTAAGGTCTCTACCTGGCTGAGTTTATCCCTTCTAACACTAAATATATCTAAAACAAACTAGGGTAATTCTGCCAGTTCTCGGCCAATTAAGTGAAATTTCGACTTCTGATTCGTATAACTTTCCAAACATTCACTAGAAATAAAAAAAAGGAATACCGTATGAACGGGAATTTAATATAGTTTTCTATTGTTTAGAAATTAAATAACCAAATATTTCCATTTATTTTTTATTTATAAAAATATAGAAAAGTAGTAAATATGCCAGTTTTCGGCCATCTATATCAGTTATCGGCCGCACTAATTTGCTAGTTGTCGGCCGCTTTGTTTTCCTTCAAATATATTTATATTTTGCATAGGTATAGGTATTTACAAAATATAAAGAATATTTTTGTTCTCAAGTATTTCAAAGTTTTTATTTAGGAACTTGGCAGTTAAATTATAAAAATAACGAATCAACTAATTTACATCAACTTTCTAAATCTCCAAAATAACACCAGTCTCTGCTCAGTCTTCATAATTTGAGATAAACTTCTATTAGATTAAGAACTAGAATAACAATATTAACATTTTAAACGAAATAAAAAACTCTATTTGTTAAATATATTATCAACATCTATTATATTCATCACTATCTAGAAACTTTCCTTCTATGACTATCAGACTCTGTTCGGTGTCTTAAAAATAACTTTGTAACATCTATCATAACATAACATTATCCACTATCTATATTGTAATACACTGTGTTCAGTCTTCATATACAAACTCTTGGTACTCTCTCTCTCTGGACTCACTTGGTATATAATCAACAAATACCAATATTTTTTATTTAATGCAGTCTGCATTATTTTAAAATTCTCCTAATTAGTTTCTTAACTTTTACTCTTATCTTTTTATGTGTGTCTTCTATTTCTTTCTTCTTCTTTTCTTCATTATCTCTCTTTTCTTATGTGTAAGTAATCACTAATCAAGTCTATTAAAATATAATCAACAAATACCAATAATTTTTATTTGATGCAGTCTGCATTATTTTAAAGTTCTCCTACTTAGTTTCTTAACTTTTACTCTTATCTTTTTATGTGTGTCTTCTATTTCTTTCTTCTTTTTTTCTTCATTCTCTCTCTTTTCTTATGTGTAAGTAATCACTAATCAAGTCTATTAAATACTGCTTTGAATTATTTATCACCTGAAAAAAAGCATAATTTAAAATTAATACTTGAGTAGTTGTCTCTAATATAGTACTGGTACGTATGTAATAATAATATATTGTATGTAACAGTATCACTCACCTTCCACCATTAATTGACATAAATATTAAAAATAGAACAGTCTTCATCTTCACTTGTATTATTTTTTTCTTCAGGAATCATTGTTTAATTCTTCTTCTATAAAGAGTCAAATAACTCTGAACCATGTATGCGCAGGTTTTTGACCCGTAAAAGAAATTGTATCTTTGCAATTTTTTTTCACTGTTTCCATCAATTGTGCCTTCGTTATTGGTATGCCACATTTAGCCATATCTATTATAATAATAATAATAATAAATATTTATTTATTCGACCAACATGGATCATTTTTAAAAAATACGTACAGATCAAATATTCATTACATTAAATTCAAATCAAATTACGCAATATAACATCTAAATTACAAAATTAAATTTTCAATACAAAATTACAAATAGTAAGATTTACAAAATTAAGATTTTACAAATTTAAATATTACAATGAAAATTAAAAATAACATTTCTGAAATTAAAGTAAAAAAGTCATAGTCAAAAAAAAAAAAAAAAAAAAAAAAACAACAATAACACAACACAAGACATTTCACTAACTAAACAGGTAACTTAGAATTCTATTTTGGCTTTAGTCAGTAGATGAATCATGTTGCAATGATTCATATACTGACAGTCAAAACGTTCGGCAAATGCCCTCAGGATAGTGTTGGTACTGGCCCGCACCCTACGCACCAGAGATGTGCACCGCTTCCGCATCACTGTGTGAAAGCAGTCTACGCGCTCTGCGGCGAACATCCCAGATGCGCTGCAAAAGCGGGGCAGCCCCAACAGCACCCTGAATGCATTATTGTACTGTATGCGAAGGGCATTAAACTGTTTCTGTGTGTAATCCAGCCACAGACTACAAGTATACAGCGAAGTACAAAAGGCCCGAAATAAGGTGATTTTAACATTCTTCGAGCAACGACTAAATCGGCGAGCTATCATATTGGCTCGAACAGATAAGGCCCTTCGCTCTCTCTCAATGTCAGCGTTGTCCTTGAGATCCGACGTAACAAGGTGCCCCAAGTACTTAAACTGATCTACTCTATTTAGAATGTTCCCTTCAAGTTTAATAGGTGGTATTTTATCAATACACCTTCGTCGAGTCTGAAAGACCATACATTCGCTTTTCTTGACATTGTACAGCAAGCCATGTTTAGCAGCATATTTCTCACAGATGTCAAGCAGTCTAGACAAGCCACACACAGAGGCACTCAGCAGCACCATGTCGTCCGCATAGCTAATATTATTCATGCAAATCCCACCAATATGACAGCCGACATGCGTGCTACTGAGCTCCTCAACTAACGCGTTTATATACAGATTAAAGAGTTTGGGGGAGGTCAGACCCCCCTGCCTCACCCCGCACTCCAATCCGTAAGGCTGCGAGCAAGCTTCCGACCATCGCACGACGTTGATCTGGTTTTGGTACCAATGCTCGAGTATTCGTATTATTTCATCTGGTACAGACTTCTCGCGAAGTTTTTGCCATAATATGTTATAATGAACCAGATCAAATGCTTTCGACAAGTCAAGAAAGCATGCAAAAACCGGCGTATTTCTATCGGTATAATATCTGACAGTCTCCTTAAGGCACAGCACAGCTGTCTCAGTGGAGAGGCCAGGTTTAAAACCGAATTGGTTATCGTGAAATTCAAGATGTTTCTCCAGCTGTTTATTAAGCAGACTATCAAATACTTTCGAAACAACACTAGCCAACGATATTGGTCTATAGTTATTTATGTCACTTGTATCACCGGTTTTATTTTTAACTATCGGTACCACTACAGTCCTTATCATTTGAGCCGGTAAGTAAGAATGACCTATGCACAGTGAGAAAAGCATAGCCAATACTCTTGGCAGGTGACAACCTGCATTCTTAAGGTGTTCAATGCTCAGGTTGTCGTGGCCAGGTGACTTGCCCCGTGACATAGAATTTATTACGGTATTGACATCTTTTGCCACAAAACGAGCATTTATCTTCTGGCCACTGCAACCAGAATCGGACTCAGGATTAGATTGTCCCAACGGTGATGTTACAGTGAAATGCTCTCTAAACAAGTCTGCTATGCCCGCAGGGTCACATTCTCCACCGACGCTTACAGGTGTGCCCGGTTTACTGTTAAGCCTATTTGTTGATTTCCAGAATCCACGGAAGTCGTGTTTGGAATGTTGAGCAGCTAAAGCATCCATTTTTATTTGGTCACTGTGGTTTTGACACCAACGCAAACGCGACTTAAAAATTTTACGGCTTGTGTGCATCTCATTCCAAACGCGACCCATCCTCGGTCTCCCGTATAGCTCCCAGAGTTTAAATTTAAGCATAGCCTCCCTGTGCGAGTCTCTCACATATCTATTCCAACCAACTACGGGCTTTCTACTAGACACCTGTTTTTGAGAATGACTAGCACAGGCCGCCTTACACAAAACATCAATAATATTGTCATGCATTTTGGAATTACCATTATCCAGTCTACAATTTTGTTCTCACCTTCAAAACCTAAAACTGGATCCGGACCTACTTTTCTCGGTTTTCTTTGATCAACCACAACTCGCCCTGATAATCTGTCTTGAACAGTAGCCCGAGGAACACCATAATCACGACAAGCCTGTCTTACATCGATTTTATCAATATTTATGGCATCAATTGCCCTTTGTAAATCTTCTTCTTTATAGTTAAATAGATTCCTCTTTTTATGTATTTTACCTCCTCTTTTCTTCTCTTTCGTTACATTTTTCTCTTCTTTTTTTCTTGTCCCAGGACCCATCTGTACTAAAATTTAATCATTGTGATACCATTTTGACCTTTTCACAGATATTGGCCGACAGATGTGTTAGCTAAAGCGAATTCTCGGCCACTAAAAAAATGATTGGCCGATAACTGATATGATTGCACCCAGTTGTCGGCCATTGCTGTTTTGTGTGGCCGATAACTGAGTTGGATAGTGCAAGTTCTCGGCCATAAGGAAGGTGGTGGCCGAAAATTGACATCACTGCACTCAGTTGCCGGCCTATGCACGATGTTATGGCCGACAATCAGAATAGCGGCAGCGCGTTCTCGGCCATACTAGACATGGTAGGCCGACAACTGAAAACTTCGCAACCGTTTGTCGGCCGTTTTTAGGTTTTATGGCCGAGAGCTCACATAAGTGCTGTCGTTTTTCGGCCACTCATTTTAGTCACAAGTTTTAGATGAGTTTGTGTTAAAAATCAAACGAAAAGGAAGCTTAATGCTTAAATAACAGATAAAGTATTGAATGGGAATTATTTTTAAAACATGTTCAAGAGATTAATAAATATTTGTTATGTGTACATTCCTATAGATATACTTAGGCCGAGAAAAGGATACGTGAATGCCTCTTTTCGGCCGCCAAAAGTTATCAAATTGAAATACCTTTTTCTCAGTTTTTTTGTATGAGTCCTTGTGGCCGGAAACTGGAACTGGATCTGAATTTTTGTTATAATTTCTTCATTAGAACTGAGATACTAGAAAAAAATACAATTGTTGAAGATATAAATTAATGAAAACCTTTATGGAACTGCCGATTGTCGGCCACCTGGCCGAGAATTCAAAATCTTGTTAAATTTGCATTGAGTTAGCCAGCCACATAAAATTTATAAGTAAACCTTATTTATTCCCAAAAAAAAATTATTGTAATAAAACTTTAACAATCTAATAACACAAAAAATTCAAACGGACTCAGAAATTCATGTAACCAACCGTTTAACTTACCTTAGAACAGAATGCCGCGCACTATTTTTTTCGTTGATTTCGACATACGTTTACACTCCTTGTACGTCAAGGGTACACTGACGTTACAAACAAAATATTATTACCCTGCAATTTGGCATGGTCACGCGTAACTACTGTCTTAATAGTATAACATAGACTTTTCAAATTGTTCGCGTGTATTTTTCTTATTCCTTTACAAAATATCCTTGATGGCCGAGAACTGGCAGTGGCCGGCGAACTGGCAGAACTACCCTACATTTGTTTCGCTATTGACAAAAGATCAAATCCCACCTCTGATCTTAAACTTAAACTACATTTCTGCAATCGAAAGGATAATAAAACAGACTGTAGCTGCACCGTCATTAATAGGGTGGTTTCAGCAAAGTATCTCGGAATCATTATTAATAAACAGCTTTCATGGCAGCCGCAATTGAACGTATTAGTAAGAGGATACGCAACTTAATTTGGATCTTTAAGACCCTTAGACACGTGACCACCCGTAACTTAATATGCCGTATATATTTTGCACTCGCGCAATCAGTTATAGGGTATTGCCTATCCATCTGGGGCGGCGCCGCTAAAACAAGGATCCTTGAAGCTGAAAGGGCACAAAGATGCTTGCTTAAAACTATGTTTTTTAAACTATACCGATTTCCAACTGACAAACTGTATAGTCTTTGCGACATACTATCAATCAGAAAACTTTATATTTTAAACACATGTCTATTGCTGCATAAATCATTACCATTCGACCCGAACTTACTAACTGGTAGAAGGCAGGACAATGTGGTTCCGTCACAAACTTGTAAGACCTCTTTTGCTAAGCGACAATTTCTAACTCAATCCGCGCGACTTTATAAAAAAATGCAAAAGAAGTATAAGATTTACCGCATGCAATATAAAGAATGTAAAAAAACATTACCTTTGGCTCTGACGACATTGGGGTATCAAGACACAGAGGACTTACTAAAATAGATCGTTTTTCTCCTGATTTTGTGTCTAATGGTTAAAATAACCGATCCCAAGATTGTATTTCATCGTAGGGTTAGGCACATTCTAGCTTCTTATAACAAAAGCAAGCACGATCCCTCAGTATACACACACCATCACATAAAAGCACTTACAACTACCATGTATGCAACTCTCACAAACATACGCATAAACATTCACACACACGCACACACAAACACACACACTCACACAAACACACACACACTCACACACACACACACACACACACACACACACACGCACAGACACACACACACACATAGATAATTTAAGTAAAAAATGTCTGTTAATATAAAATAATCTAAGAACTTGTTTAATTTACATACATAGAAACTTTTGTTATGGGAGAGCGGGGCCACCTAACACAGGTATTACAAATACTTACTAGGTTGGTCTCAACCTCGGATTATTGTTTGTACTGAATTATTATGAAATAAACATTTTTTCATTTTTTTTTTTTCATTTTTTTTATATGATACGTAATTTGTTGCTTACGTCAGTTGTATGCTTTTAAACAGAACCGGATATATTACCTCAGAAAAATAATTGGAATTACTTGGAGGACATAGCAATCACGGTACTTCAAAGTTTTAAATGGCTTATGATCTTATTATTCATATAAATAAAAGTTTTATTGCTGATAATGCATTAAATTCTTGTAATTACTTCGTATAAGCCCGTTACTTTAATAGTAAGTTTATATGAAAGTATAAGTTACTATTAATATAACGTGCTTATACGTAGTAATTCAACAAAGTGCTAAGAGATGGCAGTAGGCCCTCGATATTTATGCTGGTGTTAAAGTGTGTAAGACTGCGCAGATCGAGTGTGTGTAAGTTTGCGCGCCCAACCTTACTACGATCAATAGCTAACTATTTATTTATTTATTTATGGCACACTTACAGGAAACAGATAGAAAACATTAAAGAAAATGATCTATGGTTGATAAAGCTTATATCTATGCCCAATTACAAGAATGCACAGCATATTAGCAGCTATACTTAATGATTTTTGTTAAATAACTTATTATTAAAATTAATAATTAGTAAGCTACATAAAATTATAGCCTTTCCTTATTTATTGAAATTATATTTTCTTTTAGAATGTGATCTGGGAGAAAAGAAAAACTGAACACCAAGTTTATTCTGATAGTACTGAGGCTTGAAAATTAATTGATAATTATAAAATTAAGAGAACAGTTAGCTCAGGCTTTAGGGATGGCCGAATAAATTTTGCGTTATACCAAAGGCAACGTTTGGGTATATGAAGGCAGTAAATAAAAATAGAGCCGATAGAAGGAAGTGGCATGAGTTGTGTTTTTGATTCCATTGGTTCCGGGGCTTTAACTTGCGATTTGTGCAAATAATTATCCCAATTCGGCCATTGGTTCTGTTGCGCAATCTTATCGATCTCAGTACGCAATCTTACACACTAGGGCGTGTAAGGTTGCGAATTCTCATTGTTTGTCGTTTTAATTTAATTACAAAGAATGTTTGTTTCTTTTCTTGGAAATAATTATGTTGATTTGTTGCCAAATAATCATTGATCATAAATTAATAGTTTTGTCATTATAACGCGGCTCCTCGCGGTTTCACCCACGTGTACAAAAAGTATCCTATGTTCATAACCAGGCTATCTACTATCTGTGTACTAAATTTCATCCAAAGTTTAGTATTTTCGAAGCCTTTGCATTGAAACAAACAAACAAACCAACAAACAATCAAATCTTTCCTCTTTATAATATTAGTATAGAGGTACCTTTCATTTTATCAGCCTCTAATCTGTGCAAACTTACACCAACCTACCCTACATCGCAATGGGTGGGGTAAGAAATATTTTTAAAAGATGAATTATGGAATTAAGTAAGGAAAAAGAATGATAGTTCTTTCTTTCTTTTACTAAATCTCTGGACCAAGTTCGGTGCGGGCGGAACCTTCATATAATTATAAATTGCCGTGTGGTGACGGCCTAAGAATACAAGTGTCTCCACTCCCTTACATGCCTGGGAAGGAAAACTTGAAACAAACCTTCTACCAACCCGTCTGGCCAGCGTGGTAGCAGTAGGCTAAGAGCCTCTTAGGAACGCCACAATAGGCGTGACCTAGGAGAGGCCAATGTCCAGCAGTGGACGTTCACAGGCTGACGATGGATGGATGAATTATACATATATCAGTATTTGTGTGTAGAAATAATAAGTTTAAACGTCCACGGCTCAGGACAAGTATACTCGAACCTAGCCCCAAACTAAGCACTGTGAGGCTGTTGTGTTATAGGATACTAGGGATATAAATACATATGTGTCAAAATTATTCATTTATTTTATTAAACTGGGAGACATAGGAAGTTTTAAACTTTCACTTAAAAAAAAAACAATTTGAATTTCAACTTTATTGCAAACTACAAATGGTAACATTAACAATGTAAGTACATTGTAGACCCTGAAAGGGCACAGCAAACAGGTTTTTAGAGTTTTTTTTTCAAATCAAAAGAGTCACTTTTGTATAGATAATTACGTTTAAACACTACATATTTTCGATTTAATCGTAATTTAATAAACGATACTACCAAGCAACAAAATCATTCCCCCAAATTGTGTCTTACATAAAATTAATCAAACACAAATTTCAACTTAAACAAAGGGCATTAAAAGCCATTATGGCTTGTCACATAAAATATGTTTAATATATCACATTGTTTTGCACAGTAAAATATATAATAGGCATAGCAGCAATATAACTAAATGCCAGATGATTTTCGCTACATTCGTTCTTACCACAATACCCTGAGCTACTCTAAGTTTGGTAAGGACTTATGGCGATATCACCAACTGTCAATAAACACATTTAGCGCTAAACAGAGCGATGTGGCAATGCCTCGTTTTGAAACCTTTTCAAAAATCCCTGCACACCATCCAATCCTTGTTCAATCGATAGAGTATATATGACGACCTGTTTGGCGCAGGGGTACTAACCCCACCTTCTGCGCCAGAGGTCCCGGGTTCGATCCCCGGACAAGACAAATATTTGTGTGCATGAACATGTCTATTTATCTTGGTCTGGGTGTTTAAAATGTATATTATGTATGTATTAAAAAAAAAGTATATAAGTATGTTTATCCGTTATCTAGTATCCATAACACAAGTTCTTCATGATACTTAACATGGGCTAGATAATTGGTGTGATTGTATGGAAATATTTATTTATTTATTTATATATGTACGAACAATAGTCATTGAGAATACAAGTGTCACCACTCCCTTTCATGCCTGGGATGTCGTAAGAGTCGACTAAGAGGCCCGACGCATTGAACACCTGTGCGAGGGAAGGAAAACTTGAAACAAACCTTCTACCAACCCGTCTGGCCAGCGTGGTAGCAGTAGGCTATTTGCCTCCTATGAATGCCACGATAGGTATGAGCTAGGAGAGGCCTACGTCCACAGGCTGATGATGGATAATGGTGCACGTAGGCCCATCGGCGGGAGAGCCCCACATAACCTTTAGTTTACTCTCCCAGGCGACATATTCTAAACCGTATCCGTTCCGAGATATATGCACCTGTTCGTAACTATTATTTTCTAGATTAAGGTCAAAAATAACTATTTTTTTGCAATTTGATCAGGCTAATAAGAATGGCCGATCATTTTTACAATATAGGTATTATAGTCAAGTCAAAGTCAAAGATTTTTATTCAAATAGACTTATAGATAAGTGCTTTCGAATCGTCCAATTTTTTTTTCCTAACAGCCATTCAGGACATCTTTTAACTGATAAGAAGAACGGCCGCAAGAAACTTATCAGCTTTAACAGAGGCAACAACATTTACAAAGGAACATGTCGTTGCCAAACACAAATCTACAATCTTGAAACATATTTAATATAAGAGGAAAATTTTCTTATACTCAGTTATTAGAATATTTTCCTTTTATACAATTACAATAGTCATGTTTTATGTTAGTATCACTTCCATGCATTTTGGTCTTTCAAATAATCATCTGCCTTGTAATAACCTTTGCTTAAGAGCGTTTTTTTAACATGTATTTTAAATTTATGCAAAGGCAGCTCAATCACTTCTTGTTTATGCCTTTCCCCAAAAACGAGCGACTGCATTTTTCAAGCCGAAATCTTGGAACGGCAAGCTTATTCTTGTTTCTAGTATTAAAATTATGAACATCGCTATGTTTAATAAAAATATATATGTTATAAATGTATAAAAAAAGGTATTATGACAACATTGAGATAGTTTAGGGACATAAGACTAGATCTGAACCCTACAAAAACTAAACTGATTGTTGTTCACTAACAAGAGAAAGCTTGATAGAATGATCCTAATAAATATTGAGAACGAAGAACTTGAAATAGTAAAAGAGTTTATACACCATCTGCATCTGTAGCACGTATTAAATATCAAGTGTTCTCAATTTGAAAGTAAGCTATTAATGACCGGAGGGAGCTAATGTTGTATGGAACTTCCCTTGGGTAATTATGATAACATTTAAATTTATAACGCCAAAATGTCAACAAAAACTTCTAGATATCAAATAGAAAATAAAAAAGGCTGTTCAAGGCATAACTTCCTGGTCCAAGGAGTTTTTAACTATAAAATTGACAGTTCAAAGAAACATTAATCTTATGAAAAAATATAAACATGACTGTAGCTATGTCCCTAGCGCAAACATTTGAAATTGCAATAATAATTATGTGATATTGTGCATAAAACAACAAATACAACGTCAGCAAAAAGTGTAAAAGTTTGTTCAATAGCATCAGGGAGGTTGTGGCGTACCACATTGTTATTTTATTGTATTTTTTTATTGTGTATTTTGTTAACCTTTTAATTTTACTAGTAAGATTTTCACAGCATTTAGTATTGTATTACAAGAAAACATTATCTCATATGAAAAATAAATATTGTTAATATTTTAATAATTAATGTTGTGCACGCGCAGACAGTCTTTATAATTTTGTATATAGCTAACAGGTTCGGTCAGCTACGCCGTTTGCCGCCGACCGTAGTTATACGTACCTACCTGTCACCCCTTTACTAATTCAAGGTCATTAATGTAATGAAGGAACAATAAAGGACCCAAAATACTCCCTTGTGGTACCCCAACTGGGTTACCAATTGAGGTTGATCTATAATGGTCTACTTCCATTTCATGACTAATTTTAGAAATCTCTACATACTGCGTTCTTTCACTTAAATAGCTGCCCAACCACGAGATTGCTAAGTCCCTGATACCCAATTTTCCACATTTGTCAAGTAATATTTTATGCGAGACAAAGTCAAAAGCTTTGCTCATGTCGAAAAAAACCGTGGTAACAGGTATTCTTTTATCCAAGTTAGTAAGCACGTTATTCCGGGAGAAAGTAGCTAACGTAGTTGACTTCCCACTTTAGAAACCATACTGAGGCTTAATAACATTAAATTAATTCAAGAAATTAATTAAACGTAAGTACATGCCTTTTACGAATATTTTTGACGTTATAGAAGCAAACGATATCGGTCTATAGTTTTCCACTTACCTCTAGATCCTTTTTTAAAAAGAGTTTGACTATAGATTGTTTTAGAGGTGCTGGAAAGGTGTCGGTTGAGAATGACAGATTAATTAAAAAACTCTCTTTTGCACGATTTTATTATTTTAGTTTTTATTTCGTCATAGCCAGTAGCACTGGTGGGATTAAGTGAATCTATTATTCTTATAACTTCATTTTCATGAATTGGAATAAAAAATAAACTGCCTTGTCTCGATTGAATAAGAGATAAGTCACTTTTACTGTGCGTAGAAGAATTAGAATTTGTCATATTTATATAATAATTATTGAAAATATCAACTATGTCAGTTGGATTATCATATATTACATTATTTACAATTATTCGGTCAATACTTTTGTCAACGAGAATATTTTGGGTATTATTCTTGATAACGTCCCAAACGGCCTTACAGATATTTTTAAATGTGCTAACATATTTTTTTTTGTCAATTTTTGAGTTAGATTAATACAACGGCTTAAAAGTTTTGAGTAGTTTTGGTATTTTCATTTGTAAAGAGTATTTTGTTTCTTATAGTAGGCAAAACGTAATTGCCTCTTAATGTAATAGCTATCTCTTTTGTTTCCGTGGTTTTTCGTGTCTTTTGTCTTACTTATCAGTAAAACATGGCAAATCATCAAATTGACCAGCCTGGGACGAGTTCCACAGGAACGATGCGGATAGTACTAGTGGTCTACACTATTTCTAGATTTCTAGTTGGTGGGGCACCGATCCCTCCTCCCCGTGGTGGGAGCTGGCTTGGTACAATAGTTTATAAATTTAAAATTAATCTTGATTATTAAGCCCTGTTGTATATAGGTATGTATCTGTACTATAATGTATATTAACTATAGTTAAAAAAAAATTCACTTCCTTACTGGTTCCCTGGTAGAGAATGCTCCATGACATTAAGTCCGCCATTTGCTGTATTTTATTGTATTGCAATAAAAAATAAATAAATATATTTCACTATCAAGATGCAACCTTGATGTTCTGGCAACCGCGCTAGGGATATATTATGTATGGCTTTAGGGTATTTTGTGCACGTAGGCACGTAGGTTGTCGTGTGGTGATGGCCTGAGAATACAAGTGTCACCACTCCCTTACATGCCTGGGATGTCGTAAGAGTCGACTAAGAGGCTCGACGCTTTGAACACCTATGCCAGAGAAGGAAAACTTAAAACAAACCCTCTACCAACCCGTCTGGCCAGCGTGGTAGCAGGCTATTAGCCTCCTATGATCGCCACGATAGGTGTGAACTAGGAGAGGCCTATGTCCAGCAGTGGACGTCCACAGGCTGATGATGGATGATGGTGCACGTAGACCCATCGGCGGGAGAGTCCCACATAACCTTTAGTTTGCTCTCCCAGGCAACATAAGTATGCGTAACGCACTCTTTAAAAAAAATGAATGTTGTGCACAATCGCGAAAGTTGTCAGTTATTGCAACTTTTTAATTTTGCATTTTACAGTGCAATTTTTATGTGATAGTTTTTAAACAAGTACCGTAATATATTTGAAAAAAGCAACTTGTCTCATACGTACATCTTAAGTTTTGGTACGCACTGTTCATTGAAATAAAACAATTTTTCCGGATATTAAACGCGCTATATTTCACGAATTAAGGCCTAAAAGTCCGTATTTTTTGGTTTTTAGGGGTTTTTACAAATTATTAGAAAAATGTATATAATTAATTATACTATAACAAAAAAACGCCGTACAACTCACAGCCGCGTTGCATAGTTCCGAGAACACTGGCGCTGTTGCCCCGCTGAATACAAAGACTCAGTCGCTGGGCAAGATAGCCCAACTCTCAGGTCTCCTAAGGCGTGGACCAGTCTTGTTTTTTGATTTTCCTGACGTTTCGGCACCGTTTCAGCTGCCGTAACGAACGAAAAAATAAATTAAGTATTCGAAGGTAGACTAGGATATGCTGATGACATCACCATACTCACCTTTGGCAACCAGGCCAGTCTGACCTGCGATGTCATGCAAGCTGCCCTAAAAAAGGTGGAGAACTGGTGCAGAGAACAAGACCTGACAGTTAATCCGTCAAAAACTGAACTGGTTATGTTTACTAACAAACACCAAGTGGGTAATCACCGATTGCCGAAACTTTCTAACGAAACTTTACAGCTGTCTCGTGAGGTAAAATACCTTGGGATTATCTTGGACAGCAAACTCACCTGGAACAGCCACATCGAGCACAAGATCAAGTCTGCCAGTGTCATACTCTGGCAGTGTCGCAAGATGGTGGGTAAGCGCTGGGGTTTGTCTCCTAAATTGTTCCTATGGCTATACAGCGAAGTTATCAAACCCCTTGTGTGCTACGGCTCGCTGGTCTGGTGGCCTGTTTCAACTTGCTCGTAGATAGACCGACGACCTGATAAAAGGCAATAGGTGGATGAATGAATACAGAAAACCGCATCGAAATCGGTTTAGTAGTTTTTGAGAATTCTACGAGTATTGACTTACCTGTTGCTGCGGTGCCCCCTGGTGGTGTACCACCATGAAAAAACAAGTCTAAGAACCCTCTCAGAAATAACACCTTTTAAATACAACAAACCGCATCGAAATCGCCCGGTAATTTCCGAGAAAAATGGTAATAGACATACACACATACACCCCTCCCCCCCCCCCCCCCCCCCCTACACACAAACAAACAACCTCTAACCCCAAACGTATATACCGCCTCTGTTCCGTTCCGTCCGTCGTCCGTCGTGGGTAAAAAGGATATCGTGGGGAGTCAGAATGATGATGCTGATAATGATGACCATTAAGTTTTCTGTAGCAAAGTTGCGGTACTGCTTTCTTTAATGTTTACTGTGCATTATGTTCTCTGAACAGACGGTGGGCGCGTGGCTGCCAACATATCCAATTTGATACGTAGACGCAACGGTGCGTAAGACATATTACTACTGGTAGACGCTGAATGAGAAATGCTAGGGCGCTTTACATGTTACGATTTTCATAACATACAAAAATACGAAGATTCTCACCCATTTCCACTAAACTTAAGAATCGCCCAAGGCTATTCTTTAACCATTCATATTAAGAATAGTTTAAGCCTTAGGTGCTAGATATTGGACCCGTGCGTCACGAATAGCCTTAGTGGATTTATGAATATCTTAAATTAACCGTTAAGCTATTTTTATTAAGATTAAGATAGATAAGAATAAACTCACACAAGGGCAGCTACCGCGCAAGTGTCGTCTGCATCCAAATCAGCTTCATTTGACAGATGGATGTGACACATTGCTGCTTCTTTTTGACACAAATGAAAACTTACCAAAGACTAAGAGCAATACGTCACATCCATCTGTCAAATGAAGTCGATGTCGATGCCGATCACACTTGCGCGGTAGGGTTACAGGTTACATCAGGTGTATTCCCAAGTTATTTGAAATATTGAAATCGACGGTTAAGTAGCTAACATCCTGGATGAGCTGGGATGGCTGGAGTGATCCGGCCTGAAAGTTGCTGAAACCGCCCTTATTGAAAGAAGAAGTAGCTAGTAAGTACGTAGTTTTCAGGAAATCTTGATAATATCTGTCGGTTTCGTAGCTGATAATGCAATGCAACATGAATGACTTTTCTTAGTTGAGGGCGGAATTTTTAAATTGTGATATTTGTAAATTGTGATTGTGATATACTTTGTCTCCTCTTCAACATCCTTTATAATCCTTCTTATCCTTCTTACCTCCGTGACCGTTTCTCCTTTTCTCATTCACCTGATTCTCCGTGTCGGTCCCATACCAAATCCCTCCTGAAGTTCCCATCACTCTGATTTCGCTTCCTATTCCTTCATCGTACATGCCGTCCGTCTCTGGAATTCGTTGCCGGCTGAGATACGAGATTGTCGCACGATATCTCTTTTCAAAAAACGTGTGAAAGAGTTTTATCTGTCCTCTTGTCCTTAGCACTGATCCCTTTCTGTCTTTCTCTTCGCATTATATGAATTATATTATAGTATTATATGTAATTATAGGTTTATTTTGCATATATTATATCTAAGTATTGTGTATTTATTGATAATTTTTTTTAATTATTTATACCTACCTATAAATATTACACACTGTCTGCCCTTCTCAATGTCCTTTCCTTTCACGGGCCGGCTGGAAGAAATTTCAATGTGAAATAAACCGTGCCCCTGTACTATAATTCTTTATAATTGTTTTTTCTGTAATGTTGTGTGTGTACAAAATAAATAAATAAATAATAAAAAAAATATATCAAAATTAAAAAACGACTTCAAAAAACAAAAACCAAGCCTTTTGCAGTCGTTACCAGTCAAGGCATGAATAATAAAAGTATAGAAGTGCAATGTAGGATGTACCATCGATTGTTTCTATAGTCACTTGGATATAAAACGTAAGAGCCAGGACATATCACTGCGTTGCGCCGTCGCACCGCAGAAATCTACGACGTCGCACAACGCACCGCATAATTATCTGATGCGCTTCCCCCAAGTGGGCTGTCTGTCTCCACTGCTATGGTGCATTCAAATAGATGAATTAGTAACTAAGATCACTGCTATGAATAATACATCCAAGCGTATTCGAATGATGGTCTCCTACTTGTAAGGGGCAAAGAACTAAGGGTGGTCAGAGACATAATGAAAAGAGGAATTATGACAACGTCGAGATGGTGTAGGGACAATGGACTTAATCTGAACCCTACAAAAACTAAACTGATGTTGTTCGCTAACAAGATAAACCTTGATAGAATGATCCCAATAATGAATAAATATTGAGAACGAAGAACTTGAAATAGTAAAAGAGTTTAAATACCTTGGGATGATCTTAGACAGCATCCTTAGCTATAGAAAACACATAATAGAAATCAGCATAAAGGCCATGACAGCCCTCATGCAGTGCAGAAGAGCCGTTGGCAGGAACTGGGGCATGAAACCCGAAGGGGTCCAATGAATACACAGGGCAATCATACTACCGAGAATTCTCCACGGAGCCCTAGGATGGTGGCATAAGGCACAATTAGAATACAACAGAAAAGTACTCACAAAGTTACAAAGATGGCGCCACGGCTGCCTTAGCCAATGATACTAGGTTTCAGTCAAATAGATCTGGAAATAATAAAGAGAACAATGGTACAGAACAATGGTTCAAGCTAAAAAGTACAAATCTTTGTAAAGGTAGACACAATGACAAAGGTCATGCTATTATAGGTAATAAGTACGAAGAAAACTTTTCGACAATACTGGTCAACAATGATCTAATCTTCTTATTGAGTTAGGATTAGTGTCAGAGTTTATCAAGCCGCGTATAAAGCCTCTGACTTGGCGTAACGACTTTAATCAAATGACAACAACCGTGACCGACGGTTTAACGTACCTTCCAAAGCACGGAAACGCTCAGTTGTTATGCCAATTTATGGTCACCCATCCTACAGCAGACCGGACCGAACTTTGCTTAACAAACTCAGTTTGTCAAGCGAGGCCATGAGCGAAGATTACCTAATCAAAAAGAAAAGTATATTCGACGTACAGGATAAGCATCAGATCTAGAGAAGACTGGACATAGAGCAAGATGATCTGGATAGCACTGCAGAATGCTACACAGATGGGTCAAGAAAAGAATCAACTAAGCTGTCTGGTTAACAGCCATTTGATTGGAAGGCTAACCCGTTAATTAAACGCCGGCATTTAGTTAAATGCCTAGGCCGATCGTTGATTGAACTAGCATCACTTAACGTTCAACTAGTTGGCTTATTGTAAGTAAGCCCCTTGAAGATTGCTGACGTTAATTCAGCCACGTGATAGAAAAATAAAGTTTAATTATTTTGCCACTGGGGCGCTGGTAGTCTCGAAACAAATATGGCGTCAGATAGCGCGCATCAGCTGGCAATTTTATGTGTTTTGTTTTCGTTTCAACATAACTTACACTGTTTTTTAAATATCAATATTGATATAATAAAAACATGCCTGATATTACTCCGCCGGCTACAAGTTTTCATGAATAGTTTGAGTCTTTATTGACATCTCATTTTATGAGACGCCTAAATATGACGTTCAGCCAAGTTGTTAAACGTTTCATTCAACGACTTGGCTAGTTGTACGTTAGCCATTTCATTGAATGCCGGCCTTTAATTAACGTGCTAGCCCTCCAATTAAACGACTGATTCAACCAGTTGGCTGCGACATTTACATAGGCAAACCCGACACAAAAAGGGCAACTTTCAATCTGGGAAAATACACTAGCGTATTCCAAGCGGAAGTATTCGCGATAATACAGTGTGTGTACGTGATTAAAAGTAAGATAAGCAACTATAATGTAGGAAAAATAATAATATACAGCGACAGTCAAGCTGCCATCAAAGCCTTTGACAAAACGGAGACTACATCAGCCTTAGTAAAGGAATGCAAACATTCAGTAACTCACTAACTTGGTTGAAGTAGAAATTGCCTGGGTACCCGGACACGAAGGTATCAATGGCAATGAGGAAGCTGATGAATTGGCTAGGAGGGGGGCTGATGAACCCTTCATTGGCCCTGAACCAAGACTGCCAATCTCACATAGAATCTCTAAGAACATCATCGAGATTAGAACCATTAAAAAAACTAACCAAAGATGGATGAGAAAGGATCGCACACAGTAAAAGATCTTCATCAAATCAGTTGATAAGAAGAAAACTAGAGAAATTAAGTAGGAGAAACATAAGAAACATAGTAGGAATATTGACAAGACACTGTCCACTGAACAGGCACCTCTCAGTTATCAAACGGATAGAGGATATCTGTCCATAATGTAAAGAAAGGGAAGAAACAAGCTACCACTTCATAGCAGAATGCCTAGTCTATGCATCGCTGCGTTGGGAACTCTTTGAAGCGGTCAAGCTAAAGAAACAGGATCTAAAGCAGTTGACGATAACTCAACTCAACAGGTACTGTAAGCGCACAGGAATGTTCGAGGGTCCGACGCCGACAACAGTGGGTTTAAGGCGGAATTTTAAAATTGTGATATTTGTAAATTGTGATTGTGATATACTTTGTCTCCTCTTCAACATCCTTTATAATCCTTCTTATCCTTCTTACCTCCGTGACCGTTTCTCCTTTTCTCATTCACCTGATTCTCCGAGTCGGTCCCATAACAAATCCCTCCTGAAGTTCCCTTCCCATCACTCTGATTTCGCATCCTATTCCTTCTCCGTACATGCCGTCTGTCTCTGGAATTCGTTGCCGGCTGAGATACGAGATTGTCGCACGATATCTCTTTTCAAAAAACGTGTGAAAGAGTTTTATCTGTCCTCTTGTCCTTAGCACTGATCCCTTTCTGTCTTTCTCTTCGCATTATATGAATTATTTTATAGTATTATATGTATTTATAGGTTTATTTTGCATATATTATATCTAAGTATTGTGTAGGTATTTATTAATAATTTTTTAAAATTATTTATTCCTATAAATATTACACACTGTCTGCCCTTCTCAATGTCCTTTCCTTTCACGGGCCGGCTGGAAGAAATTTCAATGTGAAATGAACCGTGCCCCTGTACAATAATTCTTTATAATTGTTTTTTCTGTAAGGTTGTGTGTAATAATAAAAAAAAAAAACAAAATTAAAAAATGACTTCAAAAAACAAAAAACAAGCCTTTTGGAGGCGTTACCAGTCAAGGCATGAATAATAAAAGTATAGAAGTGCAATGTAGGATGTTCCATCGATTGTTTCTATAGTCACTTGGATATAAAACGTAAGAGCCAGGACATATCACTGCGTTGCGGCGTCGCACCGCAGAAATCTACGACGTCGCACAACGCACCGCATAATTATCCGATGCGCTTCCCCAAGTGGGCTGTCTGTCTCCACTGCTATGGTGCATTCAAATAGATGAATTAGTAACTAAGATCACTGCTATGAATAATACATCCAAGCGTATTCGAATGATGGTCTCCTACTTGTAAGAGGCAAAGTACTAAAGGTGGTCAGAGACATAATGAAAAGAGGAATTATGACAACGTCGAGATGGTGTAGGGACAATGGACTTAATCTGAACCCTACAAAAACTAAACTGATGTTGTTCGCTAACAAGATAAACCTTGATAGAATGATCCCAATAATGAATAAATATTGAGAACGAAGAACTTGAAATAGTAAAAGAGTTTAAATACCTTGGGATGATCTTAGACAGCATCCTTAGCTATAGAAAACACATAATAGAAATCAGCATAAAGGCCATGACAGCCCTCATGCAGTGCAGAAGAGCCGTTGGCAGGAACTGGGGCATGAAACCCGAAGGGGTCCAATGAATACACAGGGCAATCATACTACCGAGAATTCTCCACGGAGCCCTAGGATGGTGGCATAAGGCACAATTAGAATACAACAGAAAAGTACTCACAAAGGTACAAAGATGGCGCCACGGCTGCCTTAGCCAATGATACTAGGTTTCAGTCAAATAGATCTGGAAATAATAAAGAGAACAATGGTACAGAACAATGGTTCAAGCTAAAAAGTACAAATCTTTGTAAAGGTAGACACAATGACAAAGGTCATGCTATTATAGGTAATAAGTACGAAGAAAACTTTTCGACAATACTGGTCAACAATGATCTAATCTTCTTATTGAGTTAGGATTAGTGTCAGAGTTTATCAAGCCGCGTATAAAGCCTCTGACTTGGCGTAACGACTTTAATCAAATGACAACAACCGTGACCGACGGTTTAACGTACCTTCCAAAGCACGGAAACGCTCAGTTGTTATGCCAATTTATGGTCACCCATCCTACAGCAGACCGGACCGAACTTTGCTTAACAAACTCAGTTTGTCAAGCGAGGCCATGAGCGAAGATTACCTAATCAAAAAGAAAAGTATATTCGACGTACAGGATAAGCATCAGATCTAGAGAAGACTGGACATAGAGCAAGATGATCTGGATAGCACTGCAGAATGCTACACAGATGGGTCAAGAAAAGAATCAACTAAGCTGTCTGGTTAACAGCCATTTGATTGGAAGGCTAACCCGTTAATTAAACGCCGGCATTTAGTTAAATGCCTAGGCCGATCGTTGATTGAACTAGCATCACTTAACGTTCAACTAGTTGGCTTATTGTAAGTAAGCCCCTTGAAGATTGCTGACGTTAATTCAGCCACGTGATAGAAAAATAAAGTTTAATTATTTTGCCACTGGGGCGCTGGTAGTCTCGAAACAAATATGGCGTCAGATAGCGCGCATCAGCTGGCAATTTTATGTGTTTTGTTTTCGTTTCAACATAACTTACACTGTTTTTTAAATATCAATATTGATATAATAAAAACATGCCTGATATTACTCCGCCGGCTACAAGTTTTCATGAATAGTTTGAGTCTTTATTGACATCTCATTTTATGAGACGCCTAAATATGACGTTCAGCCAAGTTGTTAAACGTTTCATTCAACGACTTGGCTAGTTGTACGTTAGCCATTTCATTGAATGCCGGCCTTTAATTAACGTGCTAGCCCTCCAATTAAACGACTGATTCAACCAGTTGGCTGCGACATTTACATAGGCAAACCCGACACAAAAAGGGCAACTTTCAATCTGGGAAAATACACTAGCGTATTCCAAGCGGAAGTATTCGCGATAATACAGTGTGTGTACGTGATTAAAAGTAAGATAAGCAACTATAATGTAGGAAAAATAATAATATACAGCGACAGTCAAGCTGCCATCAAAGCCTTTGACAAAACGGAGACTACATCAGCCTTAGTAAAGGAATGCAAACATTCAGTAACTCACTAACTTGGTTGAAGTAGAAATTGCCTGGGTACCCGGACACGAAGGTATCAATGGCAATGAGGAAGCTGATGAATTGGCTAGGAGGGGGGCTGATGAACCCTTCATTGGCCCTGAACCAAGACTGCCAATCTCACATAGAATCTCTAAGAACATCATCGAGATTAGAACCATTAAAAAAACTAACCAAAGATGGATGAGAAAGGATCGCACACAGTAAAAGATCTTCATCAAATCAGTTGATAAGAAGAAAACTAGAGAAATTAAGTAGGAGAAACATAAGAAACATAGTAGGAATATTGACAAGACACTGTCCACTGAACAGGCACCTCTCAGTTATCAAACGGATAGAGGATATCTGTCCATAATGTAAAGAAAGGGAAGAAACAAGCTACCACTTCATAGCAGAATGCCTAGTCTATGCATCGCTGCGTTGGGAACTCTTTGAAGCGGTCAAGCTAAAGAAACAGGATCTAAAGCAGTTGACGATAACTCAACTCAACAGGTACTGTAAGCGCACAGGAATGTTCGAGGGTCCGACGCCGACAACAGTGGGTTTAAGGCGGAATTTTAAAATTGTGATATTTGTAAATTGTGATTGTGATATACTTTGTCTCCTCTTCAACATCCTTTATAATCCTTCTTATCCTTCTTACCTCCGTGACCGTTTCTCCTTTTCTCATTCACCTGATTCTCCGAGTCGGTCCCATAACAAATCCCTCCTGAAGTTCCCTTCCCATCACTCTGATTTCGCATCCTATTCCTTCTCCGTACATGCCGTCTGTCTCTGGAATTCGTTGCCGGCTGAGATACGAGATTGTCGCACGATATCTCTTTTCAAAAAACGTGTGAAAGAGTTTTATCTGTCCTCTTGTCCTTAGCACTGATCCCTTTCTGTCTTTCTCTTCGCATTATATGAATTATTTTATAGTATTATATGTATTTATAGGTTTATTTTGCATATATTATATCTAAGTATTGTGTAGGTATTTATTAATAATTTTTTAAAATTATTTATTCCTATAAATATTACACACTGTCTGCCCTTCTCAATGTCCTTTCCTTTCACGGGCCGGCTGGAAGAAATTTCAATGTGAAATGAACCGTGCCCCTGTACAATAATTCTTTATAATTGTTTTTTCTGTAAGGTTGTGTGTAATAATAAAAAAAAAAAACAAAATTAAAAAATGACTTCAAAAAACAAAAAACAAGCCTTTTGGAGGCGTTACCAGTCAAGGCATGAATAATAAAAGTATAGAAGTGCAATGTAGGATGTTCCATCGATTGTTTCTATAGTCACTTGGATATAAAACGTAAGAGCCAGGACATATCACTGCGTTGCGGCGTCGCACCGCAGAAATCTACGACGTCGCACAACGCACCGCATAATTATCCGATGCGCTTCCCCAAGTGGGCTGTCTGTCTCCACTGCTATGGTGCATTCAAATAGATGAATTAGTAACTAAGATCACTGCTATGAATAATACATCCAAGCGTATTCGAATGATGGTCTCCTACTTGTAAGAGGCAAAGTACTAAAGGTGGTCAGAGACATAATGAAAAGAGGAATTATGACAACGTCGAGATGGTGTAGGGACAATGGACTTAATCTGAACCCTACAAAAACTAAACTGATGTTGTTCGCTAACAAGATAAACCTTGATAGAATGATCCCAATAATGAATAAATATTGAGAACGAAGAACTTGAAATAGTAAAAGAGTTTAAATACCTTGGGATGATCTTAGACAGCATCCTTAGCTATAGAAAACACATAATAGAAATCAGCATAAAGGCCATGACAGCCCTCATGCAGTGCAGAAGAGCCGTTGGCAGGAACTGGGGCATGAAACCCGAAGGGGTCCAATGAATACACAGGGCAATCATACTACCGAGAATTCTCCACGGAGCCCTAGGATGGTGGCATAAGGCACAATTAGAATACAACAGAAAAGTACTCACAAAGGTACAAAGATGGCGCCACGGCTGCCTTAGCCAATGATACTAGGTTTCAGTCAAATAGATCTGGAAATAATAAAGAGAACAATGGTACAGAACAATGGTTCAAGCTAAAAAGTACAAATCTTTGTAAAGGTAGACACAATGACAAAGGTCATGCTATTATAGGTAATAAGTACGAAGAAAACTTTTCGACAATACTGGTCAACAATGATCTAATCTTCTTATTGAGTTAGGATTAGTGTCAGAGTTTATCAAGCCGCGTATAAAGCCTCTGACTTGGCGTAACGACTTTAATCAAATGACAACAACCGTGACCGACGGTTTAACGTACCTTCCAAAGCACGGAAACGCTCAGTTGTTATGCCAATTTATGGTCACCCATCCTACAGCAGACCGGACCGAACTTTGCTTAACAAACTCAGTTTGTCAAGCGAGGCCATGAGCGAAGATTACCTAATCAAAAAGAAAAGTATATTCGACGTACAGGATAAGCATCAGATCTAGAGAAGACTGGACATAGAGCAAGATGATCTGGATAGCACTGCAGAATGCTACACAGATGGGTCAAGAAAAGAATCAACTAAGCTGTCTGGTTAACAGCCATTTGATTGGAAGGCTAACCCGTTAATTAAACGCCGGCATTTAGTTAAATGCCTAGGCCGATCGTTGATTGAACTAGCATCACTTAACGTTCAACTAGTTGGCTTATTGTAAGTAAGCCCCTTGAAGATTGCTGACGTTAATTCAGCCACGTGATAGAAAAATAAAGTTTAATTATTTTGCCACTGGGGCGCTGGTAGTCTCGAAACAAATATGGCGTCAGATAGCGCGCATCAGCTGGCAATTTTATGTGTTTTGTTTTCGTTTCAACATAACTTACACTGTTTTTTAAATATCAATATTGATATAATAAAAACATGCCTGATATTACTCCGCCGGCTACAAGTTTTCATGAATAGTTTGAGTCTTTATTGACATCTCATTTTATGAGACGCCTAAATATGACGTTCAGCCAAGTTGTTAAACGTTTCATTCAACGACTTGGCTAGTTGTACGTTAGCCATTTCATTGAATGCCGGCCTTTAATTAACGTGCTAGCCCTCCAATTAAACGACTGATTCAACCAGTTGGCTGCGACATTTACATAGGCAAACCCGACACAAAAAGGGCAACTTTCAATCTGGGAAAATACACTAGCGTATTCCAAGCGGAAGTATTCGCGATAATACAGTGTGTGTACGTGATTAAAAGTAAGATAAGCAACTATAATGTAGGAAAAATAATAATATACAGCGACAGTCAAGCTGCCATCAAAGCCTTTGACAAAACGGAGACTACATCAGCCTTAGTAAAGGAATGCAAACATTCAGTAACTCACTAACTTGGTTGAAGTAGAAATTGCCTGGGTACCCGGACACGAAGGTATCAATGGCAATGAGGAAGCTGATGAATTGGCTAGGAGGGGGGGCTGATGAACCCTTCATTGGCCCTGAACCAAGACTGCCAATCTCACATAGAATCTCTAAGAACATCATCGAGATTAGAACCATTAAAAAAACTAACCAAAGATGGATGAGAAAGGATCGCACACAGTAAAAGATCTTCATCAAATCAGTTGATAAGAAGAAAACTAGAGAAATTAAGTAGGAGAAACATAAGAAACATAGTAGGAATATTGACAAGACACTGTCCACTGAACAGGCACCTCTCAGTTATCAAACGGATAGAGGATATCTGTCCATAATGTAAAGAAAGGGAAGAAACAAGCTACCACTTCATAGCAGAATGCCTAGTCTATGCATCGCTGCGTTGGGAACTCTTTGAAGCGGTCAAGCTAAAGAAACAGGATCTAAAGCAGTTGACGATAACTCAACTCAACAGGTACTGTAAGCGCACAGGAAGGTTCGAGGGTCCGACGCCGACAACAGTGGGTTTAACTGTATGTTCGCAGGGGGTTAACGATAACCCGCCTCCCCCTGCTTTCAGGGGACTTTTGGGAACTGGGTAAAATGGTTCCGATTAGGGAGACTGATCACCCGTCCGGCCTTGCTGGTGTCCCCTCTCCAAATAATAATAATAATAATCCGATGCGCTGCCACACCGTGCGATTTTATGCATTGCCTCATAGCATCGTATTGCGATGCGACGTCGTTTTTGCGATGCAACGTCGCAACGCAGCGGACGGGCTTACAACGACGATCCGACCCGATCGCGTCGTGTCATATAAAAACAACACATTAGGAAGATTAAAATTGTTTTCGTGCTGACAAGACGCCGATGTTTTGCGTTTTGATAACCGTATTGTTTTCACACATATACGCCTTTTTTAACAGACGTACATACATATTTTATGTCAGTGGATGTATTCTCGTTTTGTTGCTTTTACTTGTTTTTGCTTACTGCGCGTTATTTCTGCGTACATAAAAAATGGGGGTTATTTTCATAGCAATTTAATAACGTGGTTCTCAATGGCAATACATAAAGAAACTTGGGTGGGAGAACTTTGAAATAGTATTAAGTAGACTTTTTTTTCTCCTAGAATAATTTGAATATGTGCACAAGGCAATACCATGAAGAAGACCACTATTCTATGTTTGTTCTTAAAGTTTCTTCCTACTAATTAATATTATATATGTAAGAGTTGGGGTTAAAAAAAAGTATAGCCTGGATTAAAATGTTATTTTTTTTATTCCGGCATTCCCACGGGCACGGGAACTAAGCGGGTGAAACTGCGGACTGCCACTAGTCCTTTAATGAAAGAAAATATTTTCAAAAGCTAGCAGTTTTTGGCTTCTACTTCTAAGCTTCCATATTTTTTTAATATCTTTTACCGTAAAGTGATTCCGCGTAGCTGCCGATTTTGATGGATGTCGCGAGAGCATTTTTTGACACGACAAATTTCACGCGCCGTGCCAAGCGATTGATTTTGCACCTGGAGTACCTGAGTGTGAACTTACGTTAATTTATAAAAATAGGAGAGGTTTATTTTTTACCAACAACGAGAAAACCTAAGAATGTCTGCTGGGTGTAGGTATAGGGTCTCCCCCAAGGATCTCCACGACAAACGGTCCTGCGCTGCCCGCGTCCAGCGGCTTCCTGCGCACTTCAGCAGATCGTCAGTTCACCTTGTCGGGGGCCTACCCACGGAGCGTGTAGCCCGGTGCGCGGTCGCCATTTCAGAACCGCTCCGCCCCAACGGCCATCGGTTTTTCTCGCTATGTTGGGGTGTGCGGGGAAACGCTTACTCTTACCATGCCTGCATGCGTGGCTTGCGCACCTCGACAAAGCATTCTCTACACTTTTCTCGAGGACGCGCAGTGTCTATCGCGCTCACACCCACCGTACTGATACGAGCGGGACATATCACGAGATATCGCGAGATAATCCCGTTCCCGTTTCCCCCGTTTCCGTGCCTTGAGAGTGGCAAATAAGTGGAACACTCTGCCTTTCATTCGTTTATTTATATGGTTATATTATTATATGTTGTATTCTAATATCTAATGTATATTATTTATATTTTTTAATTTTGTGTATGTATATGTAGTAATTTATTATATATTTTTTTCTCTATTTTTATAACGTCAGTCGTAGCATCCTGGCAGAATAACAGCGCTTCTGTGTTTCATTCCTCCCATCTGAGAATGGCACAGAAGAAAAATGCTGAGCCAGGATATTAATTGGTCCTACATTTGCATATTCCTTATGTTATAGTTTGTAAGGTTTGATTTTAAGATTTTTTATTTTTATTTTTTATTCTATAGTGTGTGTGTGTGCCAATAAATGTTTTTTCTTTCTTTCTTTCTTTCTTTATAAGGGTCGACAGCGAGTCTCGGTGCCCATGCTACGCTGGCTGATGTAAGATCTTAGTAAGGCTAAACGTGACCTAAAAGGTTGACGACCTGTTTGGCGCAGAGGTACTAAGCCAGCCTTCTGCGCCAGAGGACCCAGATTCGATCTGTAGGGTCTCCGGAGCAAATATTTGTGAACATGTCTATTTGTCTTGGTCTAGGTGTTTAATCTGTATATTATGTATGTATTTACAATCAAAAGTATATAAGAATGTTTATCCGTTATCTAGCATCCATAACACATGTTCTTCATGAAACTTAACTTGGGCTAGCTGGATAATTGGTGTGATTGTAGGCAATTATTTATTTAGGAATCATGCTTCTGTCTGAATCCTAACTGACTATCTTATCAACTGTCGGAACACAACAAAGCTGAAAACATTGTTGCTGCCAAAACAATAAACTTTGGTTGGTGGTAGGACTTGTTGTGAGTCCGCCTGGCTAGCTACCACCATCTTATCTGAATCTGACACCATAACAACAATGTTTTCAGCATTGTTGTATTCCCGCAGTTAGAGATAAGATAGCCAGTTCCTCAGTGGTTGACGATTCCGGGAGAGGCTCGCTTTCATCTTCAGCTTTATCAATACTTAACATGTATGATGAAGACTAAGAGCATCCCCGTCATAAATTAAAAAAAAAATATGTCTTCAGGGATAAGCTTGCCATGACAGACTCAGACTCTGGTGGTAGCTACCCAGGCTGACTTAGGGCAAATCTTACCTCCAATCCAACCGAATACAATATCGGGATATATTACTTTTATATACAATACCCATTATATATAACCATTGGAACCTCAACCCGGGACCTCTCGAACTCAATGTCATTTATAACTTTTTAATTTTGCATTTTACAATGCTGTTATTATGTGATAAATATTAAACAAGAAAATATACTAGAAAAAGCAACTCGTCTCATGTCGCTATGACGGGATTCGGACCTGCATCCTTGGAAATCCGGCCCAATGCACTAACCAATTATGCTACACAGATCTATGAGCGCACGTCGAATTTTTCTAGCTTTCCACGGTATTGGCCACCGTCGTTTCATCAATGAGGGAAATATCCTCGCATTCGAAAGAAACATTTTTCCAATGTCATTTATTCAGTCTATATGCTGACAAGCAGTTGTGAACTTTAAAGTAGCTACGCCATTAGTTCACAACCCTACGGCGGGAGACCTCGTAGATGTATGGCAAGAAACTTGTCAAGCGCTTTTTTTTCACTTTGTTCTAATACCGGTGGGTGCAACCATTGGATATCAGAGGCGGTTTCATTATAATAAAAAAATAAAAACCGACCAAAAATCAAAAAGTAAAAATATACCTTTTAGATTCGGCCAAGATAAGAAAAATAAAAGTAATAGAAGTGCAATATAGAATTCCTTAGCTTACTTTTTGATTTTTGAAGTCAGTTTTTTTTTTTGTAAAAAGCTTTTTACTTCACAATTTTTGAAGTTAGAATAAGTCGCGCACTTCGTTTTGACTCAAACTAGTAGTATATGCAACTACTAGTTTGAGTCAAACTGTTTGGGTCAAACCGCTTGACTGAATAACGACAGTTCTTTCAGGATTTCTTCAAAACTACTGAACCGATTTCAAAATTTCCAAAAATGGGACCAACTTGAAACCGATTTCAAAATTTAAAAAAATGGGGAAAACTTGGGACCGATTTCAAAATTTCAAAATATAGGACCAACCTGGAATCAAACCCGATGTTATAACGTTTGCATAATTTCTATCGGTTCAGGCGTTCTAGAGTAGGTAATCGGTAAACATAGGTACTTACATAATATATACGCGTCGAATTGATAACCTCCTTCTTTTTTGAAGTCGGTTAAAAAGCGTGTTTTATACGTTAAATTGTGTTTATTTTAATTTTTATTACTGTTTCTATCTTACCTATGGAGTTTCACCAGAGTTCTTTTCGTAATAACCCGTGTTGTGAGGCTCCATTTTTGACTCAATCTACCGTACAATTTCTATAAATACTACAAAATATATTTACTTGACATTGGCAAAATTCGCGAATTTTATCGCGAGCACGCCATTAATTAAGGAGCAGGAAGAAAAAGTACCTAACCTATAAAACTAGTTCTATACACACCAGATTATCTACCATGACCATCAAAAAGGTTTCACGTCAAGCAACATATGACAGATAACTCATACAAAAACACTTTACCATGATAGTGCTGAAACATTTCTAAGCGGGTACGAAAGGAGTTGCTCCTCAAAAGGTAGCGATAGCAAAAATGGCTGAGTTGTCTGAATACTTTGAGCACCCTCTAGTGTGTGCTAATGCTTTTGTGAGCTTAGCCTGGTAGGGGTAGCAAAACAAGCTTTAAATACTATTTTAAACTTTTACTGATTTATACGCACAGAACATCTAAAGTTTTGTCGCGCACTGTTCATTGAAAAAACTTTCACAGAATTCAAACGCGCTATATTTCATGAGTTATGATCTAATTGTTTGTGTTTTTTAAGGTTTTTGGTTTTCCCGTTGTTTCGGCACCTTTTCAGCTGCCGTGTCCGGACCGGTCTGATCCGGGATGAGTTATCCCGTGACCGGATCGGGCCGCTCGGGAAACCAAAAAAACTTACGAAACACTGACAATTAGATTATTACTAGTGAAACACAGCGCGCTTAAATCCGTATTTTTTTTTTATTTCAATTTGGATTTATATTATGTTAGTAGAAAACGAAAAATATGTCGCGTAATTCCGCAAGAAAAAATGCAGATGCAGCCCAGTGACACACCTTGCACCTTCACCGATTACTCTACACGTGTTTCGCCCACACACGGAGCATCCTCAGGAGTTGTTAGACCGTGCCAATCTCAGCACCGAGTTGGTGCTGAGATTGGCACTGTGTCACTGTGACACAATTACGCGACATATTTTTCGTTTTCTACTAAGATATGGATTTCCGCCAAGTAACGCCTGATTCTATCAAATACTTATATTACGTTTTAAAGTTTTTTTTTATTTTATTACCGCGGATATTAAATTCTGTTCACCGAAACTAGCTAGTACTGAGAGAATTCGCTTGCCCCTTATCCTTGATATTTAATTACAAAATATCAAACTAACAATAACTAGACCCAGTCTAGTAAAAGTCCCGTACCGAAGGCGTAATACATGCGTAGTGTACATCAAAATAAATAAGAAAATGTGAAAATAATTGCTGGGGAACGATTTTTATTTTTCGTTTTAAAAAAATGGGTGTTATTTTTACACGCAAAAAAAAACGTGTGCAACAACCTGTGCGTGTGTCTAGAGGGAACCAATAGGCGGCCGGGATCCAGTTTCTTTGATTGGTTTTGGTATTCATTGCAGTTTTGAAACTTTAAACGATAAATTTTAAAAATAAATATTGCCTTTGATCCTCAATAACTCCTTAACTATTGGTTCAGGGGCCAAATCTGCCCCCATACGAGTAAATGATAGTAACGATGGGAAGACTACGTGGTTTTCGTTTTCGTTATGGGTTTTTTAACACCCTGTATATGTGATTCTGGTAGGTACTTTGATGAAGTATTACAAAGAAAAGTCCTGGTAAGTACTTCGGTGACGTATTATGAAGAAAAAAAGTATGACTACGAGGACATGTGTATTCTCGTGGTCATACTGGTATGACAGACTAGTATGACCACGACGAAACAGCGGACGAAACAAGTTGTAAAATATATATATATGTAGGATGGTAACCCCGGGCATCCTAGTAGGTGAGTGGGAGCGAGAGGCGATGAGTGGACGTTGTAGTAAGGAGTGAAAGAGAGAGAAGGAACGAGGCGGGGGGAGGACTATGGCGTCAGCTTGGTAACGGTGAACTGTGTGCTCTGCGATTTTAAATTGAAAATAAAAGACTTTATTAGACTTTCGCGTATATTTTCACTGCCCCACCCTACAAATTTGGGGGCTCGTCCGGGATAGAAAAGGAGAAAGAAGAAACGGGTTGGGAAGTGTAAAATTTCGGCGCGTAAGATTCGGCGGACACGTGCTCGGTGTGCGGCTTTCAAGAGTTTCTACGGGTAACCAAACGACGACAACGACGAAAGACGACATCATGCCCAAAGATCAACGACGAAAAAGCCGGCAGGAAGATTACGCCGAGTTCGAGGAATGCGACGCGAAACTACGAAGCGGCGGCGGCGCGGCGAACATGTTGCAAATGACAGCGGAGCTAATACCAAAGTTTAGTGGACGAGATAACACCTATCCAGTGACGCGGTGGGTCGACGATGTTGAGTGTAACGCGGAGATATTTGGCTGGACTCCGCTGCAGCAGCTTCTTGTGGCACGAAGATCACTCACGGGTACGGCGGAACTATGGCTACGAGCGGAGCGACCTTTTAAGAGCTGGGAGGAGCTGAAAGCAGCCTTACTACGAGAATTCCCGGATTCCGTCGACGTAAAGGCAATACACGAGTTAATGAGTGCAAGAAAGAAGCGTGCAAACGAAAGTTGCTTAGATTACATGCTTGTCATGAAGGAATTAGGAAAACGCGGCAAGATGGCGGACTACGTTGCAATAAAGTATATTGTGGACGGCATTGTAGACGTAGAAACCAACAAAATGATGCTCTACGGTGTTACATCCTACAACGACCTGAAAGAGAAACTTAAGATCTACGAAACGATAACCAGCAAAATGAATAGTGTGGCACATAGAAACAAAGCGAGTACGAGCAAGCAGCATCAAACAGAAAGGCGTAAGATTCGGTGTTATGCATGCGGCGAGTTGGGACATTCATCGTTGGACTGCCCGCATAAAAGCAAAGGTGTAAAGTGCTTCCGATGTAACGAGTTCGGCCATGTTGGATCGGCGTGCCCAGGCGCAGGCGCAGGCGCAAGCACAGCAGCGCGCCCAGCGGCGAAACCTACAAGTTCAGGCTACGGTCGGGGACCATCGGGCGACGTCGGGAACACTCGGCGAAACCAGCAGCAGGGCTACCAACAGCAACACGCGAAGAGCGCGATGTTCGCGACGAACATCACGCAGGACTACAGCGCCTCCAGCGGCATCGAAGGGGAAACGAGGGAACAGGATTGCCAACATTACGCAAATGACTTTGCTAATGTCAGCTTGGCTAACGTCACACAAGACAACAGCGCCCCTTTCGGTCAATTTACGAACGACGGAACGAAGATGGCGGCTTTTGTTGACAACCAACTGTCAGTGTCATTGTCACAAGCACAAGCACGACAGCTTGACAAGAAGCCAGTAGTGACGATAAATGTAAACAATGTTCAACTTAAAGCTTTAGTGGACTCCGGCAGCGACGTAAATCTTATTTCTGTGGACGTTTACAAGGCAATAGGGAAGCCGAAGTGCGAAAAAGACGAACTTATGCTATCGGGTATCGGACTATCAACAGTGCGTTCTCTCGGAAAATGCCGGCTACGTTTGTGCGTGGATGGACATTGCTACCAAGATATTGTTTTTCATATACTTTGCAAAGAATGTATTCCTTACGATGTGATAATTGGTCAAGAGTTTTTAAATGAGGTCACGGTTGTGCTGAAAGGAGGTTGTGTAAGGTTTTATGATAAAGAATGGGAAAGATTGGGATGTTATGCAAGTGAAGTGTTTTCATCTGGTTCTGTTATAGGTCACATGGCGGATTCGGTGTTGAGAGAAGAAGTGATCCAATGTGTTCAGAATTATCAGCCAAAACAGAGCAGAGAGGCACCGCTCCAACTCAAGATTGTGCTTAAGGATGACGTACCAGTGGCACAGCGACCGCGACGAATATCGCTCAAGGAACAAAGTATTGTTGATGATCAGGTAGCTGAATGGTTGGAAAAGAATATTATTCAAGTAAGTTACTCTGAATATAGTAGTCCGATAGTACTGGTGAAGAAAAAAGACGGTAATATTAGGGTTTGTATCGATTACCGATTATTAAACAAAAAGATTGTTAAAGATGAGTTTCCTTTACCAGTAATTGAAGATTTAATTGATAAGTTGAAAAGTGCAAAGATTTATAGCGTGCTAGACCTTAAGAATGGCTTCTTTCATCTGAAAATCAGTGAAGAGTCCATACCATATACTTCTTTTGTGACTCACAATGGGCAGTATGAGTTTTTGAGAGCTCCGTTTGGGCTTTCAGTCTGTCCTAAGTTCTTTATGAGATTTATAACAATAATATTTAGAGAGTTAATTGCAAGAGGGGAGGTTATTATATTTATCGACGATCTGTTGATACCGGCAGCCGATGAAATACAAGCTGTACAACGCCTTAAAAATGTACTTCTTATTGCAGAACAATATGGTTTAGAAGTGAACTGGAAGAAGGCCAGATTGATTGTCAGGGAAGTGGAATATTTAGGTCATTTAATAAAGAATGGGGAAGTGAGACCTACTGCTGAGAAGACCGATGCGGTGATGAGATATCCTCAACCATCTACAGTCAGGCAAGTACGCAGTTTTCTGGGACTTACCTCATATTTCAGAAAGTACATTAAAGATTATGCTTCCATAGCAAAGCCACTCTCTGATTTATTGAAGAAAGATGTCACATTTGATTTTGGAGAAAAGGAATGCATTGCCTTTCAAACTTTAAAGAGAAAGTTAGGAGAAGCTCCAGTTTTAAAGATTTATGACTGTAATTTGCCTACGGAAATGCATACCGATGCATCGTCTGTTGCATATTCTGCAATTCTGTTACAGAAACATGAAGATGGCTGGAATCCAGTCTATTACACTAGCAAAAGAACTAGTGACGCCGAGTCAAAATATACAAGTTACGAGTTAGAAGCATTGGCTATCATAGAAGGGGTCAAGAAATTTAGAGTTTATTTGTATGGAATACCATTCAAAATCATCACAGATTGTCAAGCCTTTGAACTTACCTTGAAAAAGAAAGGACTATCACCAAAAGTTGCTCGCTGGGTATTATTTTTGGATCAATTTGATTACGAAGTTGAGCATAGAGCGGGGGCTAAGATGCCACATGCTGATGCACTAAGTCGAAACCCCTGTATGACCATTGTGAGCAATAGCTTCCTGGAGCAGATTAGATCAGCTCAACAGAAAGATGAAGGACTAAAGGCTGTATGTGAGATACTACAAAGTGGTTCGTACTCAGACTATTGGCTTGATAATGGACTATTGTTTAAGGGAGAACAGAGACTTCTGGTTATACCCAAGTGTCTAGAAAAAGAGGTCATAAAGCAAGTACACAGTAAAGGACACTTTTCTATGAGAAAAATGAAGGAAATTATAAGTAAAGACTATTTCATACCCAATTTAGAGAAGAAATTGCAAGACTTTGTAGTGACGTGTATTCCATGTCTATTGGCTACGAAGAAGGCTGGTAAACAAGAAGGGCACCTGAATCCTATAGAAAAGGAAAGTACACCTCTACATACTATTCATATAGATCATTTGGGACCGTTGACAGATACTAAGAAGCAATATAATCACATTTTAACCGTGGTGGACGCCTTTACCAAATTTACTTGGATATTTCCTACCAAGAGCACTACGAGCATGGAAACCATAGAGAAATTGAAGTTACACCAACAAAATTTTGGAAATCCAGTAAGAATTATAAGTGATCGAGGAACGGCATTCACCAGTGGTGAATTTCAGGAATATTGTAGGGAAGAGAATATTCAACATCTCACGATTACCACAGGAGTACCAAGAGGAAATGGTCAGGTGGAAAGGGTGCACAGGACAATTTTGGCTATACTAACTAAGTTGTGTATAGAAAATCCATCATTATGGTACCGTCATGTCAGCAGAGTGCAAAGGGCATTAAACAGTACTAATCAAAGAAGCATCGATTCAACACCATTCAATCTTATGATTGGCATAGAGATGAGAACAAAAGAAGACCTGCAGATTCTAGAGTTAATAAAACAAGAGGAAAAAAATGATTTTGTAGAAAGTAGAGAAGAAATGAGAATTGAAGCAAAGAAGCAGATACTTAAAGTTCAGGAGGAAAATAAGAAAACATATGATAAAAATAGAAAACTAAGTTCCAGGTACGAAGAAGGAGATTGGGTCGCTATAAAGAGAACACAATTCGGATCAGGGTTGAAGCTGAAACCCAAATACCTCGGGCCGTTTCGAGTGGTCAGAGTCAAGCGGAATGACCGCTATGATGTAGAGAAGATAGATAGTGCGGCTGAAGGGCCTATAAGAACTTCCAGTTCCGCTGACCTCATGAAGAAGTGGCCTGAGCCAGATGAGATGTGCGAGTGATAAAAACAATGGTAAGCATTTTGAGTGATAATGATGAATGACAGAGATGTATGAAAGGCCTTTAGTAGAGCCGTGGTCTCTAGATATAAAATTTATTGTACCTATTTGTTGCGTTTTTTATTGCTAATGTTTTTGTATTATTAAGGTAATTATGTTGTAATAAAGATGTATTGTTGTTAGTATGTACAACACTTTCATATTGTGGTAGTAGTGATGCATAATAAAATATGTAAATTGGATAGGAAGACATGTGAATTAAGATTAGTATAAGTTTAAAGTGTAACTGACAGTTTGTTAAGATATCTGAAATGTAATGCTTAATTGTTGTAGTAACAAAAAAAAAGAATGTATGTAAGCTGTGTGTGTCTGAGGGCAGACAGCAACCAGGATGGCCGAGTGTAGGATGGTAACCCCGGGCATCCTAGTAGGTGAGTGGGAGCGAGAGGCGATGAGTGGACGTTGTAGTAAGGAGTGAAAGAGAGAGAAGGAACGAGGCGGGGGGAGGACTATGGCGTCAGCTTGGTAACGGTGAACTGTGTGCTCTGCGATTTTAAATTGAAAATAAAAGACTTTATTAGACTTTCGCGTATATTTTCACTGCCCCACCCTACATATATATATATATATATATATATATATATATATATATCAGTAAATAGTCATCGTCGTCGTCTCAGCCACATGACACTTACTGCTGGGTATAGGCCTTCCCCAGGGATCTCCACAACGATCGGTCCTGCGCAGTCCACATCCAGCGGCTTCTCACGACCTTCACCAGATCGTCGGTCCACCTTGTCGGGGGCCTACCCACGGAGCGTCGTCCTGTGCACGGTCGCCATTCCAGAACCTTTCCGCCCCAACAGCCATCGGTTCTTCTCGCTATGTGTCCCGCCCATTGTCACTTCAGCTGAGCAATCCTTCGAGCGATGTCAGTTACTTTAGTTCTCCTACGTATTTCTTCATTTCTTCAGTAAATAGTACGTTTAACAAAAAGTTGGGGACGATGTTAAAGTATTAGGGATTATTTGACCGTCACTCGTTAACTCGTTTTTCATTTTAATATTCTTAATTCATTATATTTAGTGTAATTCAATAAAAAATATTTTTTTTGCTGTCGGTACATCGTCAACAAAGGGAGCCGATACAATGTCTGCTCGCAAATATTTGTTCGTTAGTACCGTCGGCAGAGATGATTTTGTCGGACAGCGGTGTAATCAAACTGTTTCGCAAGATGGCGCTGGTGTCGGTTGCGTACTTCCGGAAATACAACTATGATTCCAATTTTAAAATTCGTTTGATACGATTTAGAAATAGTATGGAAACTTTGGGCGACTTACACCAACTGGCACCACACATGTTTAGTGCTGAAATTGTTTAAGACATCTTTATAAAATCAAACATACGGATGAAATGCAATTTCAAATACATTATGATTGCGCAAATTTGTGTTTATTTTTTTTTTATTTTTTTTTATATTTGGAACAACAAGCAAAAAATTACATAATAAAGCTTTCTAATACAAAATGTATCAAAATCTTAACTAGTATGTAACCAACTACATTGTCCGCAAAGTAATTATTGAAAGACTTAATTTAACAAAAGCATGACTTCTAGTGACAGAAAGAGATTCCTCCGCCAGTAAAATAATAATAAGCAGTTGGTGAAAGTTCGACATCGAACCCGAAACCTTCGAAAATCCGGCCTAATGCTCTATCCAATTGAGCTACCGAGAGCCAAGAGGACACGTCGAAATTCTTCCAGCATGTTAATTTTTTTACGCAGTTCACCAGCGGATTCAAGTCAGAGACCTTATAGGTGGCTTGATAACTTGAGGGGTATATATTGGATATCATCACTGTGATTTTTAGTATTCAACCAAGTATCGTCCCAGTCTGTAGTTATTGTTAGTGTTGTTGACTTGTTATTGTTTATTGTTCTTCTTTTCTTGCTCCTTTCAGTCAACCTGTGGGTACTGTATTTATGTATTGTTATTTATTTTATTTTATTTTAATTATTTAATTAAATTAAGTTTTTATTCTAGTATATATTAGTTTATGGATTTATTCTTATTAGATAATAGTAATGATCTTTTTCTATCCTGTTCCTCTTCTAACACGAGCTTCCAAAACTTGGATCGCCCTTTAAACGAGTCCCTTGATGATATCTTCTGTGATGTACCAAAGAATTTCAATGCTGTCCACATAAACGCTCAAAGTATCCCTGCCCATTTTCCTGATCTTCTAGAGTCCTTTAACTGCAAAAATATCCATGCTATCCTTGTCTCTGAGACATTCCTTCATCCTTCTCTTTCTTCTACGTCGTTTTCTTTACCTGGATTTCAACTGATCCGTAATGATCGTGCAAGTTCCTCACATGGAGGAGTGGCTATATATCTCCGCTCTCATATTCCCTTTTCTATTGTTAGTCACTCTCCTCAGCCACCTCCATCCAATAGCGCTGAGCATCTCTTTCTTGAGATATCTCTGTCCCATTCCAAACTTCTCCTAGGTGTCTTCTATAGCCCTTCTCTCCGAGTTGACTATTTCGAGTCATTTGAAAAGCTCCTTGAAACTTTCAGTCCTCAATACCCCAATACTATAATTATAGGTGATTTCAACACGTGTCTCATTAAAGACGATATCCGTGCCAATAAATTGATGTCAGTTGTGAATTCATCTAACTTACATATTTTACCATTACAGGCAACTCATCACTTTCCCAACTGCACTCCCTCCCTTCTTGACCTTATGATTGTCTCCTCTCCTACTTTGACTGTTAAGCATGGTCAACTTTCTGCAGACGCGTTTTCTTACCACGATCTGGTATATCTTTCCTATCGAATTCGACCTCCTAAATTGAAACCAACTGTTCAGCTTCAGCGTGGTTTTAACCGCATCGATCACGACCAACTACTCGCAGATGCTGCTCACTTGGACTGGTCGGCAATTTTTGCAACTAGTTCTGTGGATGAGCAGGTCAATATTTTCAATAAATTGATAACAGAGTTGTATGATGTACACGCACCTGTCAAACCTATTAAGATTAAGCACCTACCTGCACCCTGGTTAACAGACGAGATCCGATCTCTTATGAATAAAAAAAACAGGACCAAAGCCAGGTTCAAACTAGATCCCTCGGAACGAAATGAAAAAAGAATGAATCGTGCAAGAAATCGGTGCAATACGGTGATTAGGGACACCCAAAGACGCCACGTACATCAATCCATAGAAAACGAAGATCCTGCTAAAGTTTGGAAATTTCTTAAAACTCTCGGTGTTGGCAAAGCTCACGTCAGTGTCACAAACTCAAATTTTGACTTCAACCAACTTAATAGTTATTTCTCAACGTCGTCGGTGCCTATTGATGGCAACCTTAAAACAAAAACTTTGCAATCCCTCTCCAACTTGCCAACCCATAATTCCTCTTTTTCTCTTGATCAATTTACAGACTGTGATGTAAGGAGAACTATCATGTCTATCGACTCCTGTGCTGTGGGTGCTGACTTTATTAGCCGCAAAATGATCCTTCCTATCCTTGATGTTGTGACGCCTATAATCACCTTTATCCTAAATACATCGATTTCCTCTGGTACTTTTCCTACATCCTGGAAGGACGCTAACGTCATTCCTCTGCCTAAAAAACCTAAGCCGGCTATGTTTTCTGATTTCCGTCCAATCTCAATCCTTCCTTTCCTCTCCAAAGTCCTTGAAAAACTCATACACCGTCAGCTTACTGACTATCTAAACAGTAACCACCTACTTAATCCCTTTCAGTCTGGCTTTCGTAAAGCCCACAGTATTTCTACAGCACTGGTGAAGATAACAGATGACATACGCTTGGGGATGGATAGTCGTCAATTGACGGTAATGACATTACTAGATTTTAGTAATGCGTTTAACTCGGTTGACTTTGATATCCTCCTTGCTGTTTTACGTTCTCTGAACATATCTCCATCTGCAATTGATTGGTTTCAAATTTACCTGCTAGGGCGACGGCAACGTATCCGCACTGGGGATTCTTTCTCTCGGTGGTGTGATATCAATGCCGGAGTTCCTCAGGGTGGCGTCTTATCTCCACTACTTTTTTCTATTTTTATCAATTCAATTACTCAATGTCTTTCCTGTTCCTATCACCTCTATGCTGACGATCTTCAGATATACACTCAGGCGCCGTTGTCTGAGCTCCCCTGTGCAATTGCTACTACTAACCTGGATCTCGCACAAATAAGCTCCTGGAGCAAGTCTTACGGCCTGACTGTTAACCCAACTAAGACACAGTGTATCATCATTGGCAGCCCCTATTTCGTTTCGAGGATCGATTTTGACCAGCTTCCGGCGATATCTTTAGATGGCACCATAATCCCTTTTTCTAAAACTGTCAAGAATCTGGGTGTTGTTTTGGACCAGCATTTGTCCTGGAGACCTCATGTTGAGGAAATCAGGAAAAAGGTATTCGCCGCGTATAAATCCCTTAACCGCCTACGTAACTTTTTACCGACCAGTACCAAAATTACTTTAGCCCAATCACTATTGTTGTCTATTTTAGACTACGCTGATGTCTGCAATACTGACCTGTCGGAGGAGTTACTGGACAAGATGGAACGTCTGCAGAATGTTGCTATTAGATTCATCTTTAACCTTCGTAAATATGACCACGTGTCACACTTCCGTACTAAACTCAACTGGGTCCCTATTCGCCGGCGCAGGGACTTGCACACCCTCAAACTTCTCTACTCCATTCTTTTCGTACCTACTTCACCTCCGTATCTTAAAAACTGCTTCTCCTTTCGTTCTTCATCTACTCACTGTTCCTTGCGTTCTTCCTACAACTTTGCCCTTGATATCCCGCGTCATTCCTCGGATTTCTTTTCCTACTCCTTTACTGTACATGCTGTTCGCTTGTGGAATGCCCTGCCAGAAGGTATCAGAAAGGCTCAGACTCTTAAATCCTTTAGCGATCATGTTAGAAGTCACTTCCTTTCCCTTTCTCCTTAACTTATAAATATTATCTTTTATTTCTCTTTCGATATTTATCTGTTAATATATACTTGTTCTTTCTTTTTTCTGCACTCATTCCCCTATTGTTCCACTTATTTTTTTTTCTTTAACCCAAGGTTGCCTGGAAGAGATTGCTATGTAGCAATAAGGCCGCCTGTTGTTTGTTCTCTATTTGTAAATTGTCCTGTGTTACTTGTTTCTTTAATTGTGCAATAAAGTATAAATTATTATTATTATTATTATTGGAACGCTTAATTTTTTTGTCCTAATGGCCTTTAGCACACACATTATAGGCCTAAAGTTCTTTCGCACAATTGTCAAATGATCTAAATTAGAGCATTGGACCGGATATCCAAAGGTCATGGGTTCGATTCCCATCTGAGAATTCACTTGTGGTCGAGTTAATTTTTTCCAATATTTCTCTATTTAAAATTTATCATAAATAAGTTTAGCCTATTTTCACTTCGCTTAATTTGTATTCGCCCCATTTTCGCTTCCGAAATTCGTCATTAGGCATAACCATTCACTATACCGTTTGTTTGCAAGTACTAAATTACGATTCGCACAACAACTTTACGCCTAACCATTTCCGTATGTCAAATTGATGAATTAATTCGTTCTTTTTATGACCATGCAAACAGGCATACGAGCAGGCATGCAAGTAGGCATGCAAGCAGGAATGCAAGCAGGCATGCAAGCAGGCATGCAAGCAGCTATGCAAGCAGCCATGCAGGCAGCCATGCAAGCAGCCATGCAGGCAGCCATGCAAGCAGCCATACAAGCAGCAATGCAAGTTGCTATCCATGAAACCAGAGATCCTTATAAGTTAAGAGAAAGCGAATTCAAATTCAGCATGGTTTTTAATCACAAATAATTGTCTCGAACCCTAATCACAAACTTGTGAGTTAGGTCACTTTTTCTTGTATTTTTCTATAAAAGATAACATTGAAAATGCACAGTTTGAAAATAATGCATCATCAACGATGATTTTTTCATTGTTTTGTGTCTGTTTTTTATCTTTAGTTCTAACATCTGAACTACAAACATAGCTGCAAAGACCAGATCAAGGTAGGTATGCCATTTGATGTCAAAAACGTAACACATTATCTTCGTTATCCTGCAAATCCCCGTGATTTCTGCAGGATCCTCATCCTCTAATGACAGGGCGTGTTGAGTGCGGAAACGTGTCATGGCGCCCCCACTGAACTTTGGGAACCGGTGGCTGATCAATTTACGAGCACTTAACCAAAGAGTTACTTCGTGGCCTGATGACGACAATTCGATATAGATTATTATGATACTTTTGCACACAACTAACTGACCATTGCACATTGCCCACTTCACTGGGTGTCAAACTTTTTTTACTGAAGTTGACATTATCTTACAATCGAATATAGCGTATGTCACTTAGCCCCCGTGGTATTACTACCGGATCACGATATATATCTCTCATTCTCTCTTGGTTAAGCTAGTGATGTATTTTTTATGATTATTGAAGTTTTTGCATTTTTCAATGCTATTTTTATACTTATGATAAATTTTAAATAGAAAAATATTGGAAAAATTAACTCGGACACAAGTGAATTCTCAGATGAGACTCGAACGCACGACCAAACACGGAGTCTTGGTAGCTCAGTGGTTAGAGCATTGGATCGGATTTCCAAAGGTCGTGGGTTCGAGTCCCATCTGAGAATTCACTTGTAGAAATGTATTGTTTTTTTGTTTGGAATGTTTAGTTATTTGCTCCCTATCTGTTTTATATCCAATTTGTGCATAACGGGGTTAGCTGCATTTGTAATAATTTAATACATTTAAAATGTTACATTTAATCTGTAAATGTAGTTGTTTGTTGTGCCTTAAATAAATATAAAACAAAATGGTCATCTCATGCCTTTAAGAGGTTGATAAATAAATGTATGAGTTTCTTTATTATTTGGCAGTTTTGGCTGGTGGTAGGACTTGTTGTAAGTCCGCCTGGCTAGCTACCACCGTCTTATTTATGCCTGACGTCATAACAACAATATGTTCAGCATTGTTCCGGCAGTTAGAGATAAGATAGCCAGTTCCTCAGTAGTTAAGGATTTCGGGAGAGGCGCACTTCCATCTTCATCATCAGCCATTTTTAATGTCCCCACTGCTGGGGCACTGGCCTACCTTACGGGTGGATAAGGAGAAGAGGACAAAATCCACCACACAGGCCCAATGCGGATAGGTAGATTTTAACAACTGCAAATGCAGCCGGGATCTACGGCGTAACGTGCCTTCCGAATCACGGAGGAGCTCGAGATGGTAAAATTTTTGGTCACCCATCGCGTGACTGACCACCGCGAAAGTTGCTTAACCTCAACAATCGCACGCCGAGCGCGCGAACCACTGCGCCACGGACTTTCAACTTCAGTCTTCAGAAGTATATTCGCTTCCTGGTTGTTTATAAAATTGTTTAATAGTATTTGGCATTCGTAGTCAACCGTTTTATTAATAAAAATCGCATCAAAATCGGTTTAGGAACTACGTTGCCCCAGACACACAGACAGACAGTCACACACGTCAACCTTATCCTTTCAACGTCAACACCTCTCTTTTTGCGTCGGGGGGGTTAAAAACAAATGCAATCGTTCATCGGTGTTTCCTTTTTATCCTATTGTATGACATGGTTCCGCACTCGATTCTACGTTGTTAAATTAATGTCCCACTCTTGGGACGAGCGAGGAATTCTAATTATGTATACAAAGCCGAAGCCTGGCATTCCGTTAAAATTTTAGTTCTACGTATGCCATATGTACGTTACGTTGGGTAACGAGTTTAGTAAACGATTGCTGTTTTTGAACTAGTTTCAAATTTTGTAGCTACAAGCAAAAAAAAACGAAACTAGTTGGTTTACTGGTAAACTGCTATGATGGTAGGTATTTTGGTGACATCTAATGTCCAATTCCTCCGCCAACTATTTCTAATCAGTCAATCTTCAATCTGCTAGCAAATCTCTGTATGTATCAGCTTCCACCTAGTTTGCGTAATAATTTTAGTCCTTTCTGCGGGAAGAGGCTGGTGACCTGGTACAAATAAAAAAAAAACAAAATGCAGTAACAATTTTTTGCTGAAACGGCCTCATCTCAGCTAATGCCACAAATAGACTACAATGCGGTTTTCAGATGTAGCCGTTTAGATAGGTAGATGACGCAAGTTTAACTAAAATCTCAAACATTTAATATTTAAGGTATACCTACATTAAAAAGATCTGAATTTACGCAGAACTCAAATCAAAAGTGGGGACTTTAGGTAGTGCACTAACACATTTGCCTGATAGTCCCACGGGAACGGGAACAACGTTGGTGAAACAGCGGGCTGGCGCTAGTAATTGCGATAAAGCGGTTAAGCAACTTTCGCCAAGGTCGACATGGGGATAGATCGAAAAAAAAATATCATTCTTACTTGACCGTTATTTACGGTATTTATATCGTTAGTTGTTTGTCCGACGTAGTAAGTTAAGGCCATAATTATTTAATAATTTGGACAAAAAAAAACGTTTTTTTTTTGTCAGGCATTTCCTTTAAAACTATAAATAGCTGGCTGGCTCCTCAGTGGCTAAGGATTTTTTTTTTATTTTTTTATTAGGCTTACAAAACTGGTTTACAATGTTATCATTTTACTAAATTAAAATTAAAATCTAAAAGCTTATACTACATTGAAACCTACTAGATGTAAGCACAACATGCGTTATGTAATATTACAATTTGTTTTTGATATTACGGTTCGAATTTCTGTTTTAACTTACTTACTATTTTATATTATTTACTTAAAATTAAGCTACGAGATAATAGTTTTTAAAACTTTTTTGGCTGAGGACACGGAACCATTAAAAATATCAAAGTCGAACTGTATTGAATTATACTTCGAACACATTCGATATAGTGGTGAGTGCTGGCCGAGTCTCGTTTTGCACAAGGGTAGTGCAAATGTTTTGCGATTTACAACCCGACTACTCGCTTGTGGGAGAGTAAATTGAATATCTTTTAATATTTCCGGTGAATAAGTATGACCATTAATTAATTTAAATAAAAATATCATATCAGAGATCTTTCTGCGCACACTTAATAAAGGAAGCCCATAATGATTGGAACGAGCATGGTAAGAAGGTAGTCGTCTGCACATTCCATCCGCGAATGCCAGATGGTACAAAAATCGCCTCTGAACTCGTTCTAGTCTATCAGAATGGATTTGGTAGCCAGGGTTATAAGATGGACTGCAGTACTCCAAGATACTTCGTACTAAGGAGTTGTAAATGATAACAGTGAGTTTAGGATCCTTCAAAACTTTCATCTGTCGTGTGATAAAGCCTGATAATTTAGACGATTTCCTAATTATAGACTCTATGTGATACCGAAAACTAAGAGTACTGTCCATTATTACACCTAAATCTCTGATCTGGCTGACTTCAGTTAGAGGCTTGCCTTGGATACAATAATTGACATCAGTTGGGTGTGTCTTTCTGCTGAATTTTATTTGGAAACATTTGTTCAAGTTTAGTTTCATTCCATTACTTATACACCAAACGTTAATTGCATCCAAATCCTGCTGTAAAACATGTACATCATTCAGACATTTGATTGCCCGGTAAACTTTTAAATCATCTGCATACATTTTTACTTCAGATTTTATTATACTGGCTAGGTCATTAATAAATATAAGAAAAAATAATGGTCCCAAATGGGATCCCTGCGGAACACCCGAGGGAACATCCCTTGCTGCAGATGTAAAACCATGCAATTCCGTATACACCGCGTGTACTTCTCCTTGTTTGTCGATAACATTAGATATATAATTAACATAGGAAACCAAATTCAAAGCTGTTGATTTGCGAGGCTGAAATCCGTACTGATCCACGTGTAAAAGACATTTGACCTGACTATATATTTTCTGCTGCACAAAAGATTCAAGAATTTTACCGGGAATAGACAACATAGATATGGGCCTAAAGTTGCTGACATCATCAAGATCTCCACTTTTGTGAATTGGTGTGAGGTAAGCAATCTTCCATTGAGTGGGATAGATTCCCGTTTCTAAAGAGGTGTTATATATGATACACAAGGGCTTACACAGGTGTTTAGCGCACATCTTGAACAAAATTGGTGGCAACATATCAGGCCCACATCCCATATTGCAATTCAAAGATGACAGACATTCGAATACTTCATTCTCGGACACCAAAAAACCACAAAGTGGAGAGTTACCGTAGTTTGTTTCACAGGTATCCTGATTGAATACTATTTGCGATGAGTAGTTGTCCTCGTAGACGGTCTGGAAATACTTTGAGAATAAGTTACATATTTGCTGACCACCGGTAGCCGTCTCGTCAGTTAGTTTTACTCTGTTAGGAATAGTAACCCTATTTGATTTTTTATCATTAATAAATTTCCAAAAATACTTTGGTTTATTTTGTAAGAGTTCCTTCGCACTTTCTTTAAATTTCGCGTAGCATTCTTTAATCATAGAATCACAACGTCTTCTAAGAATTCCAAAAGTATATTTATCTAATGGGTTTTTATACTTTTTATACCTGGTATGATACCTTGCTTTTTCTTTGATAGCTCTAATAAGAGATTTGCTATACCATACTGGATACTTGACATCATGGTTCTTTACACTAGGTGTGAATTTCTTGATAATTATCCAAATTGTGTTGTAAAAAATATCCACCATTATATTGACGTCTTTGGCATCACGCCAAATGAAGTTCCAATCGATCTGAGACAGCTCATTATTTATTGCTTCAAAATTACTGGCTCTAAAGTTAAAACGTTTAGTGTTATTTTCTTTGATCAGTTTAGCATCAGTTGTAGGCGACAAGTTTATCACTAAATGAGGATGGTGTTCATCCATCATATCAAGCAATACGTCTTGAGCTGTCTCTACCCTAATTGTCTCGGGCTTATTACTAAAAACAAGGTCAAGTATTCTTTTGTTTTTGTTGAGAACTGAATTGATTTGAAAAAGATTGTTGAATGACATAGTATCAATAAGTAGGTTTTCAAGATTACCTGTATTCAGCGAGGAAGACAAATAATAGTTGCTGCTGTCATCGTTAAGCCAAGTTAGAGATGGTAGATTAAAATCGCCCAGTATCAAAACCAAGGAAGCTGGATTTATATTGTTTTGAATGTTATGAGTAATGTTATTAAGTAAAGGTTCCATATAATCTGATTTGGCAGGGGAGGGAACATACACTACGCAAATGTACAAGTCCGGTCCTCGATCACATTACAACGACAGCCATAATTCCTCTCCTGATGACTCCCAACGCTTTTGTCTATGGGGCTTATATTTTTTATGAACCGCTAACAAGACGCCTCCACCATCCTTTTTAGTCAAATAAGAAGAAGTGGTAGATCGATCTCTTCTAAATATCTCGTATCTACCATCAAGTAGCTCACGGTCAAATACTGTGTCGTTAAGCCAAGACTCGGTAAGCGCAATCACATCGTAGTCAAATTTTAACGCAGCAGTATAAATATTTTCTGTTTTGGTTCTTAGTCCTCGTACATTAGCATAATATATTTGTAAATACATTTTATAACTACAAAAAAAAACAATAAAAAGCATGCAATAACTAAAACAAAATAACTATATTTACTAAAAATATTAAAGTTTTTTCAGGCAGTCCATATTTTTAACAAGTTTAATATTGTTTTGATCCTTGCGAATGAAAATACGCCCATTTTTCACCCAAACAGATTCATAATTCTTTTCTTTAGCGAGCGATCGAGTAGCAGCGTGAAGAAGTTTATTGGCTGGTGACAAATGCTCCATCACATATACAGGTTCTTTGCTGGAAGCTATGCCGAGATGTGACGAGTTGAGTTTATTCTGTTTGTTACGTAGATTAAATTCCTTTACAGCAGCCAAAACTCTGTCTCGGGACCTTATATTAAGTAACTTGACTACTATATTCCTCGGTCGGTCAGATTTTGAATTCATTTTGGCAACTCGGTGGAATGACACGATTTCAGCATTCGAAAGGTTACAAGAGACTGTTTTGAGAAGTTGGTTAATTAGGGTGAGAAGATTTTCGTTCTTTAATTCAGGCACTGATTGTATTTCTATATTGCATTCTCTATACTGTTGTTCCATTTGTGTTATCTTTTGATTCAACTCAATTACCTGGGTTTCTAGGGCATCCTTTTCCTTAACCAGTTGAGCAACCGTTGTTTCAGTATCTTTGTTAAACTTGACCTGGTCATCGTGGCACTCAGATAGAAACTGGACAGATTTCGTTGTCTCGTACAGGTCGGCCCGTATAGAAGATATCTTATTTCCCATTACCGACATTTCAGATTGCATCTTGGATAGAACAGTGTTCGTTTTCTCAAGACTAACCTTTTGTATCTCAAACTGCTCGTTCATGTCGGACCTCAGACGCCGAATTTCCTCCAAAATTAGGTCGTTATTTCCTTGAACAGGTGGAGCAATTGTTGGTGATTGCAGATTTTTACCAGTGATCGGCTTAAGCATGCCAATCGCATTTCCTGATTTCACTGGAGAGCAGTCATCGTTTCGACGCCTCGTACTATTGGCACAAGAAGGGCATTTCAACTTCCCCAAATGTTTAGAATCAATTTCCGACACACTTTTATGCTCAATGCTTAGACATTCCAAGCAAAATTTTGTGCTACAAGCATTGCACTTTAGGTGATTATTGTCTAATAATTGTTTTTCACAGCCGGCGCATTGCATTTTCCTAAATTATTATAGTAAAATGTTGTGATATAGGGCACAGTAAGAAAGGCTTCTTATGAACAGTTTCGCACACTAACAAATGCCGCGATCGGCTGTCACGCACGTCACAGTAGGCAATCTTTGTCGCGAGAAGAAAGTCGTAAGCGCCGTGAGAACGACGTCGCTTCCGCGTTCCGTTGAGTTGATAACAGAGTTTTAACACTGAGGGTATAATGCACTGAGATACTGCAATAGTTTTTTTAAACTACGTAAATTTTTACACTTTCAAAGAGTTACTTTGCTTGTTTTGACTGTCCGCTTGTAGATCCAAGGTTTATTTACACTTTAACATAAGTTGATACCAAAAAATTGCACTTGTAACCGGTGAAAAAGAAATTATTTTGCGGAGCAAACTAAAACACATCCGAACCGCAAGTACCGTAAACCCGTTACCCGATTCCGGGAGAGCCTTATCAATGCTTAACATCAGGTATGATAAAGGCTAAGAGTTTCCCCGTCGTTCATAAAAAAAACCTTTGTACCTCAACAAGGAAATGTCTATCGATATCGATATTTGACGATTACCAAATCTCAGGTGCGAGATGGTCCTGATTTACTACCGTTCAATCCGCCCGGACGGTTGTTACATTGCCGGTGGTACGATGTCAGACAGTATCTCAAGTTCGTTATGCTTGTGTGATGTAAATGCCTAATTCGACTTGCAAAAATATATTTACTTACTTACTTAACATATAGTTATGCCATAAATCTGCACTGGAAAGTAACAGCTGGCATATTTTTTTTTTCTTTCACTCCAGTTCAGCATGGGAATTAAAAAGTAACTGATTCAAATATAAGAAGGTTTTAGAAAATAGAATTCTTGTTGCATTTTCGTTTGTTTGACGACTAGGGGTACTAAACCCGCCTTCTTCGCCAGGGGTCCCGGGTTCGAACCCAGGACCCCTGGCGCAGAAGGCAACAACTTGTGTTATGGATACTACATAACGGATAAACATACTTATATATATTTTTTAAATAAATACATACATATTATACATATTAAACACCCATGCCAAAGACAAATAGACATGTTCATTATTAGTCTTGTGCGGGAATCAAACCCGGAACCTCTGGCGCAGAAGGCAGGTTAAGCACCCCTGCGCCAAACATCTCGTCAAATGGAATGGAATGTATCCATTGGCAATGTCAATCACTTCAGAATAGACAAAGACTAACACCCATATTCTAAGTCGTTCCTCCAACACTTACTCGTCCTCGACTTAACGAAACCTGTAACCTCGAAATCGGTATTCTAAGTCATAACTCCGTAAGGACCTGGAGGAGCCAAAGAGTACGTAGCCACTCCGTGTTAGGCCTAGCACACACTACCATTTAGACTAGAGAATTGGTGTGATTGTATGCAAAAAAATATTTTTTATTTATTTTAAACAGAGATGAGTTTCTACCTCCATCGTTGTAACGGGTACATTCGCATCGAGGGCAGCCAATAAAAACCGGTCCAATGAAAACAGTATAAATCGCGGGGCCAATAAGAGCCTATAATCCCTGCCGTTTTCTACGAGAAATCAAGAAAAAACATTTTCAGATACAAATCACCCAGTCCTTTGTTAAATTGAGGGATGCGGTGCAATATCGATATCGGGACTAGACCATTAGGTTCGTAAATAGCCATGTAATAATATTATTATATAATTCTGAAGTAGTTAATTTATGAAAGATTTTTTTTAACACAAACTGAGCATCTTAATCGATCGTTAAACACATGAAAAGATGTTTCTTTCGAATGCAAGGATATTCCTAGCATTGATGTAACAACGCTGGCCTACAGCGTATTAAAAAAATATATATATATAAAAGTATTGGAGAATTTCGACGGTGGTTCGCAAGTCTCGGTAGCTCAGCGGTTAGAGCATTGGACCGGATTTCCAAAGGTCGCGGGTTCGATTCCCGTCTGAGAATTCACTTGTGGCCGAGTTAATTTTTTCCAATATTTTTCTATTTAAAATTTACCATAAGTACAAACTGAGCAATTTTATTTTGAACAAAGAATGTAAATTGAAATAAAACAACTTTTACCAATATCAAACGCTCTATATTTCACGAACTAAGTTGTAATTATCCGTATTATTAGGTGTTTTAGGGGTTTTTTGTTTTTTTGTCATCCCGTGACCACGGCAGCTGAAAAGGTGCCGAAATGTCGGGAAAATCAAAAACCCCTAAAAACCTAAAAATACGGACAATTACAACTTAGTTCGTGAAATATAGCGCGATTGATATCCGTAAAAGTTGTTTTATTTCAATGAACAGTGCGCGCCAAAACATCAGATGTACGTATATAAAAAATGTAAAGTCGACAGAAAAATAAGCAGTTAACAAAAATGATGCAAATCGAGTCTGTTTCATAATGTCTATGAACTTATTTGCTTAGCGAATGCGTGGAAATAGTTTTCCGCGATTTCTGACTTTTCTAGCACTTATACCTCATTTGGTCTCTTTTGATACTCACGTGAAAGGATTGATTGTCATAATTTTTTTTACTGCCCATTTTCCTTGAACTGTTTTTTTTTGTGAATGCGATTCAAAATTTGTATTTGTAAATGTTGATTGCATTGTTATATAACTTTGAATTTTTTGTACTATTTTTTCTTTAAACATGTTTAACTTTAAAAAAAAAATGTTTTGAAAGGAAAACTTGTAATTGGCTTTACTACATTACGATATAGGCCTATTTAATTAAACAATTTGTAACGCTGTTGGTTTTCAAATAAATAAATAACTAAATAAAACTCAAAATTTTTTGACGGTTTTCTAAGAATGTTTTTATGTAGTTACAACGGTGAAGGTACTGACCTTCATGCCCCGTCTTAACCTTCCATCCTGTTTATAAACAGCCATAGATCATATAAATAGTTATTTGATCTTACCGGGATACGAAGCCAGGACCTCAAAGTTGGAGACACTTTAAAACCCTTAATAGATGTTAAATTAGTTTGATAAGTTTTGCTCATAACTATTATTTGATTCCTAATTAAAAAATGTGTTATGTTATTAATGTTATTATTTCAAATATTTAATTGTCAATTATATATATTTTAGTTACTCTTTTTAATTGTTTTAATAATCATTTATTTATTTTCTTATGTTGCGATACCCTAGTTCATGTTTGGTTCTGTTTTTTTTATGTGATCTATGTATACCACATGAGTGCAATTAAACGATTTGATTTGAAAAACCGGTGTACATACCTTTCTACCACGGAGGTCCTCAAAACAAATTTATATATCCTTATTTGATATCGATAATGGAAAAAATACAATCGATAAACTATCCTTCCTTCTATCGATAAGTAACGCCCCTAACGAGGTACCGCTGACAAGCACGAATTCCCAAATTGCTTCGATTTGTTACGAGACGCACCGACATGTGTACCTTGTTTGACATGCAAAAAACGACCTCAGACTATCTAGGTGTACCAGCTCTTATGAACATTACGTAAGTTCCTTTTGGAAGATGTAAGATATTGTTTATGCTTGAAAAATACATTTATTAAATATTTACAAATTTGTAGAAAATCAAGAAACCGTTAAATATAAAATCTTATACTATACCAAAAATACGCCGTCCAACTCAAAGCCGCGTGGCATAGTACCGAGAACACTCATGGCGCTGTTGCCCCGCTAAATACAAAGACTCAGCCCCTGGGCAAGATAGGCACCAGCTCTCAGGTCTCCTGAGGCGTGGACCAGTCTTATGGAAAGATTTTTAATAAACTTTTTGGTGTCAGACGACCAAGGGCCCATTGTCTCTACGGCAAGCGCCGCAAATTCGTGGCTTACTGAGAGCGACGAATATTTGCGACGGTTGAGGAACTGATCTTGCTCCGCAGCGGCTCCAGCTCTTGAGGATGTACCACGTACATGTCTCCATAAGGCAATGCCTAAAATTGGCGCCTTTTTTTGCGCGGCCATGCCGGCCATTAACCATACCTTGCTATTACAGTTTAGAATAATGTACAATGAAAATTCAGCCTCAGTCCCCACTGCTGGGGCACTGGCTTGCCTTTAAAGTCAAAGTCAAAGTCAATATCATTTATTCAGTCTAGGCTGTTACAAGCACTTATGAATGTCAAAGAAGCTACGCCATCGGTTCACAAACCCTACGGCGGGAAACCTTGTAACGAGAAGAACCGGCAATAAACTCGTCAAGGGCTGTTTTTTTCTCCCTGTTTTATTTCATACAGAGTCGTCAAATTGAAAAGTGACCTAAACATATCAGTAAGGTCAATTTCCATCACAAAAGGAAAATACTAATTAAAATATTACATTTTATGGTTATTGTAACCGTAAACAATTTTTAACTGGCAAAGAAAGACTTGTCTATCATACATTACAACATTTCCCGCACCACAAGACTACTACACTGCAAGTTGTGAGGTACATACAGGTCAGTATTAATTTATTTTAGATAAAAATATTTAGGCTTTAAGCACAGCGTTAAGATAAACAGACTGAGACAATTTAAGATGGATAAGGAGAATGGGTCATGACCCACCACGTGGGCTCAATACAGATTGGTGACCAACGCCCACTGCCTCTTCAGCTGAGCAATCCTTGGTGCGATGTCGGTTACTTTAGTTCTCCTACGGATCTCCTCATTTCCCTCTTCGAACATAGCCATCTCCATTGCACGCTGGGTGACCTTGAGCCTTCTTATCAGACCCATAGTTAGCGACCACGTTTCACTACCGTAAGTGTGCCATTTATCAGTATTTATCAGAGTAAAAACTATTTTATGCTCATCTCCACGGTTCAAGTTATGTTCATACCAAATTTCACTAAAATCGATTCAGCGGTTTACGCGTGAAAAGGAACAACCAGACAGTGGAGTCTTTCTTTAACATTTATAATATAAGGGAATGGATAAGTGTGAATGGAAAAGTAGTAAAAAATGCTCCAAATCTATTGCGATCAAAGTTGCTATATCTATGACTATTGGGTATTACTTATCTATATAAAATATAAATATATAAAATTACATTTCAACCTTTTTCTTAAACCATTTAGGGTTGATGCATGTGCACCGCACCGGATTTCTAAAAACTCCCATAAAACCTCAATAACGACACCCATATCGATTTTATCATTATTTACCCCTTTTTAACCCCTTAGGGGTTGATTTCTCAACATGGGATTTATTTTAGTTCCAACCATAAGTCTAATAAAAAATAAGTGACTTTTACTATGACAATAAAGGTCTTTTCATACTCAACTTCATCCCCCTTTTCACCCCTTTGGGGGTGGAATGTTCAAAAACGCCTAGAAAGGTAAATGTTTAGTTTCACTCGTCAATGTAAATACAAATTTTGAAATCCCTAACACTTTCACTTTGAAAATAAAGGACTTTTCTTATACAATTTAATCCCCTCTTTTCACCCCTTTGGGGGCAGAATTTTCAAAAACGTCGAGATAGGTCAAAGTTCATTTTTAATCGACATCCTAAAAACAAAATTTGAAGATCCTATCTCCAAAACTGATAGACTTTCATACAACTTTCATCCCCTATTTTACCCCTTTAGGAGTTGAATTTCCAAAAATCCTTTCCTATTGGATGCCTACAGTGTATAAGGTATCTATGTGCAAAATTTCAAGTCTCTAGGTTCAGCGGTTTGGGCTATGCGTTGATATCTCAGTCAGTCAGTCAGTCAGGACTTTGAATTTTATATATATAGAAGTTAGGATTAGAATAACGTTTGTGTCTGTTTTAAATTCAATCAAAGAAATGACTGACATGTAAAGACATCGCTAGCAGCTTGCCGTTAGTTTACCTACATTTTACACAGTTGTACTTTGTAGCGTCTCATGTGTATAAGTAATCGAGTTTTTCATTTGAGGAAGGCCAAGACTTAACTTCTTTAAGTGCTTGTAACATCCCAAACTGAAGCATTTATCCAAGCAAATCTATCTCACGTCCAACGAGATTTTCATCTCCAAAAACACAGTCATTATCCCTGATGCTCAAACTAAGCTTCTCTTTGCTCAAACAATTAACTTGAAATTGTATTATTTTGAATTCTGCGCTGATTATGCCGTGTTTTTTTTTCTTTTCATGGCGTCCATTACAGAAGATACAATAGGAACTCTCTTGATGAGCGTCGAGGATGAGGAAAGTGGGTGGATGCGGTAATTAGGAAGCTTGGTTTAATTTCGCTTGTGAGCTGACTTGGTTTTTTTTTATGAACGACGGTGAGACTCTTAGCCTTCATCATACCTGATGTTAAGTATTGATAAGGCTGAAGATGGAAGCGAGCCTCTCCCGGAATCCTCAGTCACTGAGGAACTGGCTATCTTATCTCAAACTGCCGGAACACAATAATGCTGAAAACATTGTTGTTATGGCGTCAGGCTTAGATAAGATGGTGGGAGCTAGCCAGGCGGACTTACATCAAGTCCTACCACCAACCAAACCGAATACAATATGTACCCCCGCTGGGAATTGAACCCGGGACCCCTGGGTCTGATACCGGTGGTTGTACCACTAGACCACAGAGGCGGTTTAGCGGTACGTGATGGGATTCTTTTGTTAAATGTATCATTGAGCGAAGCGCTCATGGCCGCCCTTGACACACTGATCGTATTCGATCACGTTCGTTAAGCAAAGTTCGTCTCCGTCAGGTGTTGGATGGGTGACCGTAAAATGGCATTATAACTCAGTGATTCCGTGCTTCGGAAAGCACGTTAAACCGTCGGTCCCGGCTATTGTCATTTGATTACAGTCGTTAAGCCAAGTCAGAGGCCGTAGAGGCGGCTTGATAGACTCTGACACCAGAGGTGGCCACTAATAATCACTCGATAAGAATAAAATTAAGTGATTAGTCACATTACAGTAAACTGAATATAACACATAAAGGCACGCGTAAACAAACGCAGACACCGCAGATATTTCTGGTGTTTAAGACCTATTCCATGACACCTACTATTTATTATAGCATATTTTTTTGTTACTTCATCTGTTCGGTTTTAAGGTTTCCGTACCAAGATGGTAAAAAGGAACCCTTATGGTGCAACTCAGTCTGTCTGTCTGTCACAGATGGATATATTAAGAACTAATAATGCTATCAACTTGAAATTTGGAATAGTTTTAGATGACGTTTGCCTAACTATTTTGCAATCAGGAGAGAAATAAATGTACATTTTTTTTTACAACAGGTACAACAATTCAATAGCAATCTTTTTTAGGAATCTTAAATAAAGTGATTATTTAAGAAGTGGTATGTCGACGTATGGGGATAATAGGACAAAGGCTTAGATTAGATGGTGGTAGCTAGCCAGATGGACTTACAACAAGTCCTACCACCTACCAAACCGAATACAATATGTACCCCCCGCTGGGACACGAACCCGAACCCTGTGTCCGAAACCGGCGGTTGTTACTACTAGACCACAGAGGCGGTCTCTAAGTGAAAAGTGAGTTCTGTAGGCCTAGCACGAAAAACATTCGAAAAGGTATCGAGTAAATAAAGTAAAAAAATGTATGTGATATTATATATAGCAGCGTTCCTACCGGACGTAAACGGAACTACATTTTCCTATACATTTTTTGTCATAACGTGCTCGATACTTATTCGATACTATTTCGATAGTTATTCGTGCTAAGCCCACTGAAGTCTACAAACAAGCTAAAAATCAGCGTGAAGCTCATGAGATAATAATATAATAAGACTGAACCTTGGAAAAACACTAGGGGGTCAGACTTCCTAGCTATTAGAACCCAACGTTGTCTATTAATCTACCGACTTTTTTTACACTTCGCTCTTATGATTTACTAGAAAAGCCTTTCAGTAAATCGGGAAATCGACGTCGGAGCAAATACAAGCTTCATATTATCATATGGCATTAACAGAAAACCTTTTCTAAAATAAGAAACAAAAGTTACACTCTATGGTCTGTCTAGTGGTATTACCACCTGTATTAGATCCGGGTTCAATTCCCAGTGGGGTAAATACTGCTCGGTAGGACTTAGGTCTGCCAGACTTGATACCACTATAAAAGTCTGTCGCCATAAGAACAATACTAATTATCATACATGTTGTGTTAGGAGATCAAAGCCGTTCCTGCATGCGTAGCATGAGCACCTCGACAAAGCTTTCTCGACACTTTTCTCACGTGAGCGTATTGTCTGTCACGCTCACACCGTACTGATATGAGCGGGATAAACATCGCGAGATAAGCGTCGACAGCGAGTCGCGGTGCGCATGCTACGCTGGCTGAATGATTGAGAATTCAGTCTTATTATGCTAAACTTATACTAAACAACAATGTTTTCAGCATTGTTGTGTTCTGGCAGTTAGAGATAAGGTAGCCAGTTCGTCAGTGGTTGAGGATTTCGGGAGAGGCCCGCTTCCATATTCCACCTTATCAATACTTAACATCGGGACCCGTAGACAAAGTAACATCATTATGTAGTGAAACGACAATTCGATTCGTCATTGTCTATATGCGCCAATTAACTTGCTGTAAGACCACGTGACTTACAACGGCTTATGCCAATCCGCCAATCCCATACATTTAATTCTATTCGAACTTCGTTATCGTTTTTGAATTGTCACTTTGGCTAGAGGCCCAGTTATGATGAAGGCTAACCCCTATATTCTAAGTCGTTCCTTCAAAACTTTTTACACTCCACTCAACCTCGTCGTGGGTAAAACTGGTAGTGTGCGCTAGGCCTAACACGGAGTGGCTACGTACTCTTTGGCTCCTCCTCCTCCTTACGGAGTTATGACTTAGAATAGCGATTTCGAGGAGTATTTTGAAGAGGTTTTCAATGAGGTTTCGTTAAGTCGAGGACGAGTAAGTTTTGGAGGAACGACTTAGAATATGGGTGTAAGTCTACCCGTCGTGAATAAAAAAAAACAGGTATGATATTGATGAAAAAAACTCGAAACCATTTTGGTTTTGGCTTAATTGTGATATCGATGTGTATGTTTTATCGTGTGATTTCAAAATCATTGTTTCTTTCTTTCTTTTATTCCAAACAACCTTGCCGAGTGTTTACCTCTAATATAAAAATAAGTTTTTTGTTGTGAAAACTTCTTTAGCGACGTTGTGCACATCAGAGTTTTAAATTTTTGGGAGGGGTAAAAGATGTTAAAGTCGCGTCAGGACACGTGACCTGGGGGCTAATTGACTAATTTAAAATCTATCGGGACGCGTTTTAAAAGGTATGAAATAAACGAAATTGAACTGTCTAAGCAATATGACAGACAAATATATCACAATCACAATACCTCTGAAAGGGATTTTAAATTAGACAATTAGGGGGCTGATCGAAAATTCGTAAGACGGAGGAAGAGTAGAGCGCCGACGCCGCGTAGTACAGGAAGTAATATCCCCCTCTCTTTCTACCGCGCGGCGAAAATGTATGCCTGCTCTAGGTTTCATGTACCTACATTATAAACGAAGTATCGTGATAATTACATCTTCCAAGTTAACAAAAATGTTCATAAAATAAAAACTACTAAGCCCAACTTCAGGGTGGGAACTGAAAATCAGCGCTTTACTTTCTGAGTAAAGGTATCGCTGAGTTTTCACCCATTTGCATCGCTGCGGCACACATCGTTCGAATTTTTGAGTGTCATGTGTAATTTTAAGTTAATTTGTAATGTAGGTGTAAAATGTCTGTAATATTTTTTTTTACTTTTTTTATCTATTTAATTTCGTTTGTGTCAATTTAAATTACGTTTGTGTATTGTTATGTGTGCATGCTGATGCAAATAAATGATTTATCTATCTATCTATCTATCTTATTAAATTTTTAATGGGACCAAATTGCAACTATTCTGCATCGAACAAAAAAAGAATCACGCAAATCGGATCAGGGGCTCAATTCTTCTAATCCTTAGTCACAATCGTATTTCAATGGTAGTGCTGTTTTACACAGTTCTTGTTACAACAGTGTAAATAAACACTACTATTGCAACACCACTGAGAGACGATTGTGACAAAAATTTAGCAGAATTGACCCCCTGAAATATCGGCGTAATCGTTATACATAAAAAACATACCAACCGACTTGAGAACCTCCTCCTTTTTGGAAGTCGGCTAAAAAGTTAAATTAACTAACTACCTTGCCACATCCAAGCCACCTTTTTACCACATCCCAGTTTAAAACCATTCATTAACTCTGGAACAGTTTAATTCCCGTCAGAGGGAGCTAATGAGTCGTCTCCTCATGGCAGTTTTTAATTTTATGCCTTCATTTACCGAACGCCTTTTTTTATTGGTTAATTCTTACGGTTAGCTAACCGAGGTTAATGGCTTGTAGTTAGGTTTACGGGATAATGACTGTTTTGGAATTAGTTTTGTTATTTTTGAAGTTGTTGTAGTTTTGGATCAGCCCCCTAGCTCAAAAAACGCTCTATCACGCTATGATATTATATTTTTTTTATTCCCGACGGTTAGACTCTTAGCCTTCATCATACCTGATGTTAAGTATTGATAAGGCAGAAGATGGAAGCGAGACTCTCCCCAAATCCTCAACCACTGAGGATCTGGCTATCTTATCTCTAACTGCTGGAACACAACAATGCTGAAAGCATTGTTGTTATGGCGTCAGACTTAGATAAACTGGCATACCATATAATTATATGGCACATGATGACGTAGCTCTATCATGAGTGGTTTATATCAATACTCGTAGATCGATAACATGTCACTGTCCCGCGGGGCTATATAAAATTAGCATTAATCGCGCAGTTTACGCGCGATCGCCGCGGAAAGTAAAAAAAAAACAAAAAGTAAAAAATAACCCTTTGGAGTCAGTGTCAGCCAAGGCAAGATGTAGAAGTCGTCGTCGTCTCAGCCACTTAACATAATATATATAGGCCTCCCCCAAAAGGGGGGGTTTGCCATAATCGCCACGCTTGGCAGGCGGGTTGGCGATCGCAGTATGGCCAAGTTTGTAGAAGACGCTGCTGCCCGTCTCCTGAGGCTGAGTCCCTTAGTCGCCTTTTACGACACCCACGGCATGAGAGGGGGTAGTGCTATTCTAAGCCGACACTACACAGCTTGTAGAAGTGCAATGTAGAATTTAAAGAATGCACCATCGTTGCCTTGGGTGGCACCGACTCCAAAAGGGTTATTTATTACTTTTTGATTTTTGAAGTCGATATTTTTTTTTTATAAAAAGTTTTTCTTTTCGCATTTTTATGTATCAAAATTTCAAAAAATGGGACCACCTTGAGAACAACCCCGATGTTATAACGTTTTGCAATCATTTCGATCGTAGTAATCGGTGAACATACATAAAAAAATATACGCGACGGATTGTTAACCTCCTTTTTTTTGAAGACGGTTAAAAAGCACATACCTATATCGAGATAGACGAAAAGAGCGCTTCAAACTGTACGAGAACCTAGCGTGTCGAATTTTTCATACCTACGATGACGTCACGAGCGAGATTTAGTGATGTGTAAATGTTATTGACGAGCTCTTGCAAGAAAGCACTGCACAATTAACCATTTTCGTTTCTGAGTGACGCGTATTTTCATGGCAACGGTCTCAAACGGACAGACTTAGGTCGTAAAACTTTGACCGTGGATCAAACTTTGGAACTTTGGAAGCACGGAAGGTCTGTGAGTAAAAGCTTATCAGTGATATATTTGAATAGTAATATAATTGTGTCGTATGTAGGTATTACACTACTAGATAACATCACTTGCCAAGATTGTTCGTTATGAAATACAGAATCATTCATTTTGAAATCACACGACAAATCCACATAATTACTTACAAACTACTAGGCTAACAATTCAAATAACTATGGTTTGTTTGCCTAGTACACCAAGTCAAAAAACACAAAAAATTAAGTTTGTTTGTGCCGGCGCGCCGCTACGGCTGGATACTGAATCCACTACCCCTGAAGTCTGAAACCTCTACCCCATCAGGCCTATAACACAACGTAGACATTGCCCGGAAAAAATCTCCAAAACTTTGAAAATACTTCACAATCACAGCTAAAATTTATCCCTAAAACCAGAGGGAAAATATTTGACGAATTCGTTAGAGCAAACTTTGTCCCGGCTAAGCGGTTGAGACAACTTTTTTAATTTCCAAAGTGGACATAATCGGGGGGTAGTGACGTCATCAATCTGTCCCGCACTTCTGGAGTTTTCATTTTTTATACCTGCTTCTGTTTCAAATGGATTGGTTTGATAATGGAGCTACTGTTTCGCTTATTTATTTAAGCGTAGACCAAAAACGTCAAGGCGGTGTACGTACACCATGGTTTTTTGATTTGTCATAAAACTTCGAGATATCTATTGAGTGGACCGGTCTGCCATCAAATCGGTCTTCGGGCCACATTATAATATTTTTAATGTAATAGTATTTATAACTTTTAAATTTTGCATTTTACAATGCTATTTTTATGTGATAAATATTAAACAAACATAGTATTTATTTGGTTTCTTTTGTTTTGTTTATTTATTTAAGCCTAACTAACCGCCTCTGTGGTCTAGTGGTAGCAACCACCGGTATCAAACCAGAAAAAGGCGAAAGAGTGCTGGTAGGTGTGGCGTCATCCGCTGCTAGCTTCTAGCCGTTGAAGGGTTGTATTCCTCATTCAACCCACTTTTTTATCCACTTCTTTAAAATAATAATGATAACCGCTGCTAGCCGTTCAAGGGATATATTCCTCATTCAACCCACATTTTTACCCACTTCTATAAAAAAATAATATAATTCCGCTTTCAACCCAACTAGTACAGCGCCGACCTACCATAATACTTATTTTAACCCTATTTTTAATACCTCTCATTTTTCAAGGTCTAATCCAATGATCTTATAGTGTGTACTTGAAGCAATGACATAAGAGCTCGCATTGTGAAAATTGGGAAGACCCTAGATGGGGTCCGATTTCATTTTCTATCTCTTTTCCTTCCATGCTTTTTCGTGTGTTTTGTCCTATTTGTCAATTGTCAATGTGTGCAGTCTTGGTCACAGATTTCAACGCTAATTACTGTGAAGGTAACATTATATCTATTATATAACAGCAAGTAGTTGCTAAAATTCACTATTTTTGAGTTTGACAAGTTCTTTTTTTTTTAATGAACTATGGGGATATATAACTAGACTCTTAGCATGAGCTGCTTTTATCGACTCGATAACTCGATAGCATGAGCTGCTTTTATCGACTCGATAACTCGATAACGAGCCGCTGTCCCGCTCACATCTAAGCGGAGTAAGCAAGACAGCATGATGCGCTATATCATATCGCGTGATATAGCGGTGTTCATGCTAGGGGGGCTGGGCTCTTATTCACTATGACCACATATCGATTCCTTACTGAAACCACGCCAATAGCGTACTTGGTTTTGACATTTTCAAAATTCGTTATCTCCGTGATACTCTTAAATAATAGAGTTATTGTACAAGTACATGACTGTCACAGATTTAATAGTTAATAAACAAGTAAAATAACTTTATAATTTATACTGTGTCATAGAGAAACAAATTTTGAAAATGTCGGAATAGGTAAGTGGTCATAGTGAATACGGGCCCAGATGTTAAGTATTGATAAGGCTGAAGATGGAAGCGAGCCTCTCCCGGAATCCTTAAGCACTGAGGAACTGGCTATCTTTATCTCTAACTGCCGGAACACATCAATGCTGAAAACATTGTTGTGATGGCGTCTCTCAACTTGTACTGCTTAAAACCGAACATTTGCATTCTGAGTATGAATGTAGGTGTATTGTTTCTACCTTTTATTCAGAACTTTTGGCATAAAATGGTATACAATTATGTTTGATCCTCTAAAACAATGTCTTAGCCTTACGGAGAGCTTCCAAGTTAAATTGCTCTAACATTGAACAAACGATTAAGGACATGACAATAGGAGCCGATTCTAAGTCTGATTCTAACCTTTGTGTTGAATGTGAATGGGCCTTTGCTGTTAATACACGTTTGAGTAGGAAAATGTGGTTGATTTAAGACTAAGGAAACATTTTTGGTTATAATAATAAATATACAAACATACTTACACACATACCATTAAGCTCTTGTACGATTAGTACAGAATCAAAAGTGCAGTTGAGAGTGAAATATACAGGGTGTTAAAAACCCATACCGAAGCTGTAATATATTCGCAGTGTACATCATATTAAATAAGAATATGTGAAAATAATTGCAGGGAAACGACTTTTATGTTTCGTTTTCAAAAAAAAAAATTATCCTCAAAAAAAACGAGTGCAACAACGTGTGCGTGTGTCTAGAGGGGACGAGTAGGCCGGGATCCAGTTTCCTTGATTAGTTTTTTATATTCATTGCGTTTTCTAACATTTATACGATAATCTTTAAAAATAAATATTGCCTTCGATCCTCAATAACTCCTTAACTATGAGGTTAACCGATGTGGCGCCACACAAAATGAAAAGAAAGAAAGAATAGTAAGTTTATTTAGGACAAACAAAAGACAGTACATCCGAATAAAAATAAAACACATAACAGACGAAAAACCGTTTGCTTCAAAACGGTCCTGACTCAGCATAATGAATGGCTTTTGGCCACCGCTGATCTTCCGTCGGTACCGTTTTGGTAGGACGAAATTAACAGGCTCGTATAAAAAAAATAAAAAGAAATATATATGATAAAAATGTTAGTAAAGATGGGGAGAATACATGGTTTTCTTTTCGTCATGGGTCTTTTAACACCCTGTATCGTAACGCCCACACCTCAACGATGACATTAGTTGGGTTTAAGATGATGTTCGGAAATAATAGTAGTCAGGTTATCAGCCTATCGCTTATGTTATATTTTGAATATTAATATCCGCCTCTGTGGTCTAGTGGTACAACTACCGGTATCAGACCCAGGGGTCCCCGGTTCGATTCCCAGCGTGGGTACATATTGTATTCCGTTTGGTTGGTGGTAGAACTTGTTGTTAGTCCGCCTGGCTAGCTACCATCATCTTATCTAAGTCTGACGCCATAACACAATGTTTTCAGCATTGTTGTGTTCCGGTAGTTAGAGATAAGATAGCCAGTTCCTCAGTGATTGGGGATTCCGGGAGAGGCTCGCTTCCATCTTCAGCCTTATCAATACTTAACATCAGGTATGATGAAGGGTAAGGGTCTCCCCGTCGTTCATAAAAAATATATATATATATATTCGAGTCCATGCGCCAAAAAGCTATCAGTTGGGACATTCGATTTGACTCCCAGTCCATCATGGGACAAACTTGTGTTATATTTTTAATTTATTTTGTTTTAAATTAATTATTTTTTTATTAATTTTCAATTTATATTTTTTTATTATTTTAAGTATTCCTATTTTGACATGTCTTTTAATTAGTATAGAAAATGTATGTGAACTATGTAAACCATGGAACTTGTTTTCTGAAATAAATGATAATAATAATATATGTATTAGATGACGGATTATTAATAATACAGTAGACGCTTGATAATCTGGCGCTCGCCAATCCGGCACACTTGGTAATCTGGTATTTTACACAGCCGATTACAGAGTGGTTGAATTGTTTGTACCTATAAATGATAATGTAGAATTTATTCTTCTTTGTACGTACATCTTATGTTTTGGCGCGAACTGTTAAATGAAATAAATCAACTTTTACGGATATCAAACGCGCTAAATTTCACGAAATAAGTTGTAATTGTCCGTATTTTTTGGTTTTTAGTGGTTTTTTTATTTTCCCGACGTTTCGGCACCTTTTCAGCTGCCGTGGTCACGGGATGACTGCTTAATACATTAATACATTGTATGTATTAAGCTTTTACTTCCCATACAAATTCGATAGTCCGGCATGGAGGAAAAAACCGGGTGCCGGATTACACACACAGACCAAGACAAACAGACATGTTCATGCACAGAAATATTTGTCTTGTTTGAATTTTTACCATTGAATGTTTTTGTATTTTTATCATTCGATAAAAAATAATACCATGTCATACTGATATCAATTACTCAATTGATATCAGTATGAGATGGTAATTTAATTTTGTTTTTGTTTTTTATACAACTTTTTTTTACTTAATTATATTTTGATCAGATCTAATGATTTTACTATAAACATTGGACATTTATTGTATTTCCACATCGAATCATTCGGTAGAATATGCGGAAACTAATGGGTACTTAAAATCAATACTGTTCCTTATTCTAGCAAATAAATGACTTATATATTTACATTTATTTGTCTGGGAATAAAATCTGGGACCTGCCGTAACGTCTTATAATGTATGATTGCTTTTTATAGAAAACTTACCTTCTGCAATGATGACAAAAGTCAAAATTGCGTAGATCAGTTGACAAAAAAAGTATGTTCGAGCATCGTTGACAAATTGTCGACTTGTCAAGCTAGTTATATTGTAAGATCTACTGACGAAGCACTTCATAGTTAATACAATGTAACTACAATGTAACATTATTCTGTGAAATGCTTTGGACAGGAAGGACGGCAGACGCAATGTAAGCAGTCTTGCCGATCCTTAGAATTAAGTTGCAATGTAGCAATTATTATTATAATCTTTTTGTATTAGAATAAGGAGTAGATCGAGTCAGTCCGGCATCAAACTCTGCTGGGTTCACTCGTCTTAAGTTAGCCTAAGTTAGTCTGTAGTTCATCGATAAAATCTCGATACATTAGTTTTTAAAAACATATTTCCACGCTCCGGAAAGTTAACTGGCGCAGCCGGTAGGATAGTCTACTGTTTATCATACGCGGAAAACTCTCGAAAAAGTACGCTAGCATCGCAGAAAATTCGGGAAACAGTTTCGAAGCTTCGTAAAATCCGAAATCGTTGCTGAAGTTCGCGTGTGTGCAGCAGTTCGCGTGTTTCAACACCGGTAAAGACTATCCACGAACCAAATAAATTTGTTAACGGGAGTAATTTGCCTAAAATCGGTAATGTGTGAAAATAAGGTGCAGACTGGCATGTAAGTTGTAAAATTCTTCTACATCCTTTCCTATCCTTTATCCTAGTGTTAGATTTAAGTGATTATTGTGATTTTTTTTATATATACAAAAAGTGAATATAGTTTTTAAACATTTGAAGTATCTACGCGATAAAATCTCACGATTTACTTTGAATATAATTTTAATTTTAGTAATAGGCGATAAAATCTCGCAAATTAATTTTAAAGTTTACCTAGATAATTTAAAGTTTACGCGATAGAATCTCGCGATTACTTTATATTACCTACCTTATTTTTAATCATAAACTAAGCTTGTGTTATAGTAACTATATTTATATTTAAAATGGAGAGCGAACTAGATTATCCGACACCACACATCCCTCGCGAAATGCTAAACCTTATACCTGAGTATAACGGGAACACAAAAACTTTAAGTTTGTTTTTGAGGAAATGTGAATTCGTTATATCAAAGTACCAAGGTGCAGCAAACGTTAATGAGTTTTTACTTCAGTCAGTTACTAGTAAATTGTCCGGGAAAGCCGCTGCTCTGATCAGCGAGCGAGGTGAATTTCAGACGTATGACGAAATAAAAGCAATTTTAATCCAACATTTCGGAGACCCGCGAAGTGAGGAATGTGTAGCGATCGAATTAGAAACATTAAAAATTAGAAACAATGAATCTTACTTAGAATTCTGTGGTAGAATTCAGGACGTGAGAGCAATTCTTATTTCAAAAGTTAACCAAAGTTCATCCGTTACCTTAAAAGAAGCAAAACGTATTATTTACGATAATACTGCCTTGAACGTTTTCTTATATAATTTACCCGAACACATGGTGCGAATAGTTAGAATTAAAAATCCGACCACATTAGAGCAAGCATTGAGTTTTGTTTTAGAAGAAGTTAATTTCCAAGAACAGTATAACCTTCGATCAAAGATGCTCCAAAATAGACCATCGATCACTCAACAAAATATATTTAAACCATCAATTCCGCAGAACACCCAATTTAAATTTGGTATTCCTGCATTTCCGACAAATCAATTTAAATTTGGTATTCCGGGAAACACCCACAATCTTTTCCGACCAAATAATCAGTATTTTGGTAATCGACCTCTAAATACAAATGCATTCAACCAACCGCGACCAACAGCACCACAATTTAATAATTTTACAAAACCCCAATTTAATACGAATACACCATTTCAACCAACGGGCTACCGTCCGCAAATAGGTCAATTTGGTTATAGACCTCAAACGCAAGGTTTTAGACCACAGCCAGGCCAATTTGGATTTAGGCCTCAGCAGCAACATCAAGGTTACCGTCCTCCTAATTTCTCTAATGACGTTTCAATGAGAACCGCACCCTCTAAACCACAACAGTTTCCAGTAAACGAAATATCTACTGATGAAACTGATTATTATAATTACCCTTATAATTACGAGACCGAATTTGAAGAAAATATGTACGCTTATTATAATGAAAATGCATATACAGAACAATACCCCGATCCTTGTGAAATTGAAAGCGATAATAATCCACAATTAGAAAATAATCAGGAAAAAGTAGATTCTAATGAAAATTTTCAAGTCAATTGCCTCCGAATCATCCCGAGATAATTGAAATAAATTCAGACAATACTCTAAAATTACCTTATATATATGTACCAGATATAGATGCTAAGTTTATGTTAGATTCTGGAAGCACACGTTCTTTTGTTAGTACATCTAAAGCTAATGAGTATTTCAATAACTATAGATGCTACGAACCGTTTATGGTAACTAGTACGCATGCATCCAGTGTCCACAATGATGTAGTTAATATTCCTCTTTTCTCAATTTTTAAAGAACCATTTACACATAAATTTTATATATATGATGTAGATAAAAGATACGATGGAGTAATCGGTTGTGATCTTTTGTCTCGACTCAAAGCAAATATTTCTTATAACCATATGATCCTTCAGACAGACAAGACTACTATCCCAATAGTTTATAAAAGTGATTATAAAATTATATTAGAACCGCGATCAGAACAACGCATTAAATTACCAGTGAATCAGGAAAACGGTGATGCAATTATTGAATTTAAGGAGTTTTGTCAAGACGTTCGTATGCCTACTGCCTTAGTTTCTTGTAAAAATTATTTTGCCGAAACCATTATACAAAATGCAACAAATAATTTATTAGAATTAGTTATTACAGCACCCTTCAAAGTATCCAAATTTTGTAACGAAATAGAGACTAACTATAACGGTGACTATACAAACGTAGAGACAGATACCTTATTGAATGACAACTTAAATAAGCTTCGTTTAGACCATCTCAACATAGAAGAGCGTAGAGAAATCACTCGTCTATGTGAAGAATATAAAGATATATTTTATTGTGAAAACATTCCACTTACTTTTACCAATCAAGTAAAACACCAAATCAGAACTGTAAATGAAGATCCGATTTATATAAAACCCTATAGACAGGCACCGGCTCAAGCACAGGAAATATTACATCAAGTAGAAAAATTATTGCAAGATAACGTAATACAAGAATCACATTCTCCTTGGAGTGCCCCTGTCCATTTGGTTCCAAAAAAATTGGATGCTTCAGGTGAAATAAAATATAGAATGGTCATAGACTACCGACGTTTAAACGAGATTACAGTTGACGACAGATACCCACTTCCGAACATATGTGACTTATTTGATAAATTAGGTAAAAGCAATTACTTTACAACGTTAGATTTAGCTTCAGGATATCATCAAATCGAAATTACAGACTCAGATAGGGAAAAAACTGCGTTTTCTACACAAAATGGACATTATGAGTTTCTTAGAATGCCATTTGGTCTAAAGACAGCTCCGGCAACGTTTCAACGAACGATGAATAACGTGCTGAGAGGCTTACAGGGAATACATTGCCTCGTTTACCTAGATGACATTCTGATTTACTCGAATGGACTAAAAGAACATCTTCAAAAATTACGTGCAGTATTTGAACGACTCAGACAGACGAACTTGAAGGTACAATTAGACAAATCCGAATTCCTTAGAAAAGAAGTGCAATATTTGGGACATACGTTGACAAAAGACGGACTTAAACCTAACGATGACAAAATTAAAGTAGTTATGGATTACCCAATTCCACAAACACAGACTGAAATAAAACGATTTTTAGGATTCATAGGATATTACAGACGTTTCGTAAAAGACTTTTCTAAAATATGTCAACCTTTAACAGCATGTTTAAAAAAGGGCAAAAGAGTGATTATCGATAATAAATATACAGAAGCATTCCAAAAATGTAAAGAACTTTTAATAAATGCACCGATTTTACAATATCCAGATATGAGCAAGCCATTCATTCTAACAACAGATGCATCTGAAGTAGCCCTCGGTGCAGTATTGTCACAAGGCTGTATAGGTAGCGATAAGCCGGTGGCATATGCTAGCCGAACGCTAACAGATACTGAAAAGAAATATAGTGCAATCGAACGTGAGTTGCTGGCTATAGTTTGGGCCACAAAACATTTTCGACCGTATCTATATGGAAATAAATTCACAGTTTATACGGACCATAGACCTCTAATATGGCTTAGTAATTTAAAAGAATTGAACAGCAAATTAACGCGTTGGCGTTTGCGTCTGCAAGAATATGATTTTCACATAATCCATAAAAGCGGAAAACAGAACGCAAATGCAGATGCGTTATCACGCCTTCAATTCAATGCATTAGGTAATGATGATAACGATTCCATGATTGTTAATGTGGAAGATAGTGAAGAGCAATCATCTAAATTAACGAAAAAGGATATCGTTGACTCAGACACCATAACCATTTCCGATTCTGAAGACACCGCTTCTATTTCCACAGATATGGATATCGAACCATCTAACTATCCAATTCGTTCCGATAACTCTAGTATTCAAACCATTCACTCAGCTCAAGAAACAGAATCTTTAGGTATACCAATATTACATGAAGCAGTTGATACGAAGCCAAATCAGATATTAGTATTTTATAAATTTAGTCAAGATATGCAAGTAACAGATTTATCCCGCGATAAACAAAAAGTTTTAGAAGTGTTCTTACCATTACAAAACGACCAAATAATAAAAGATTTTCTGAAACGATACATTAAGCCTAAAATCAAATATTTCATTTACTTTGAACACCCAGAACATAGAAAACGATTTAGTAAAATAATTATCGAATTATTTAAAAAGGGCACAGTAAATTTTATTGAATGCACCGAACGCGTAGTTTACGTAGAAGATGAGCAGAAACAACGAGCAATAATTAATAAAATACATGACGGGAAAACATGTCACCGAGGTATCACGGAAACAGTTAAAAGAATTAAGAGAAACTATTTTTGGCAAAACATGCATGAAATGGTGACAGCAGTCATCAATTCTTGCGAGCAATGTAAAGTTTCTAAATATGATAGAAAGCCCATAAAACCAGTTTTACAATTAACGCAAACACAAAATGCACCATTCCAGGAAATATTCATGGATACATTTTCAATCGAATCAAAAACATATCTAACAATTATCGATGCTTTTAGTAAATTAGGTCAGGCAATAGAAATCCCATCCAGATCAACACCCGAAATTGTTAGAGCCCTAATTAAATATTTTTCTTTTTACGGAACACCACAAAAAATTAGTTCAGATCCTGGAACCGAGTTTAATAATGCATTAATTAAAGAATTAACAGATTTACACAAAATAACTTTGCATATTGGAACGCCAAATAACCCAAATTCCATGGGATTAGTTGAACGTTTCCATTCCACTTTAATAGAAATATATCGATTAGCCAAATATGAAAGAAAATATACCGATGCCGCTACAGTTATGACTTACGCAGTCATGGCTTACAATAATACCATCCATAGTACTACTGATTTAACACCATTTGAGGTAGTTTTCGGTCATACCGAATTAAATTCAACATTTGATACAGATTTCCAGAAAAATTATCAACAGCAACTTATTAAAGATCATAGAAAAAGAACTCACGAATTATATAAACAATTATCGGAAAAAGCAGTAAAATTAAAGAAAAAAGTAATTCATAAACGAGGTGGAGAGACAGGCCCTGAATTGAAAGTAGGACAAACCGTATTCGCCAAAGCAGTCAATAAGCGACAGTCTAAAGACAAACCTAAATATCAAAAGGCTATAGTCACGGGTAAAGCAGACCGTAATATTTTACCTATTAAAGTAAATGAACGCGATACGAAGGTACCAATTAAAAATGTGAAACGCCCTTCGCAGGTGGTGGATGAGGTGGATGAACCTACTGATATGGACGTCGATAACGCAACGGCTCCTAGGTCAAACTCTCCCCAGCCAGGGACTTCAACTGGTAGAAATTAAACAAAATCCGGGAATCTTACCTTTTCAACAAGGTCAAGCCTTTTTACAACGCGATCAGTGGTCCATTATAAAAACAATAGATCTGAAAGGTTTCGAACGAGACATTTTATTTAATATTGAGAAATATTCTGAATTAAATGACATCACAACTCATTACAGTAATAACAGTTTTTATCAATTTGAGATTCAGGAATTACAACAATTAGTACAATACTTACGTGATGAAACTATTGAAAAATTCCAACAACTGAGCCCCTCAAGAAAAGTCAAACGAGGACTAATTAACCCAATTGGCTCAATTATCAAGATAATTACAGGAAATTTAGATTATGACGACGCAGTTAAATATGATAAGCTTATTGCAAACATACAAACCCACGAACAGGAAGTTTCCAATAAGGTTACCATAATATCTAAAATGTTAGATCATTTTCTAAATTCCACAAAAACTATTGATGAAAATACACAACTTATGAATGAGCGTCTTATTCGAATTGAAACAAAACTTAGTGACCTCTCTGTCAAAGAAAATCAGCTAAGCTATGTAACTTATCTCATTAGTATTTTAAATATGTTTGTTGCTAACTTCCGAACCATGTACATTAAACTCAGCGAAATAGAAACTGCTCTAGCGCTCAGTAAAGTATCAGTTATCCACAAAAGTATTTTAAACCCAAACGAATTATTGAATTTATTATTGGAAATAGCTCAACACGATAATTTAATGTTTACCGTAAATGAACAAAATCTCATTAACCTGGAAGAAACATTTTCTGTAAAAACTTACATCACAAATAATGTTATAAGATTTATTATAGATATACCTTTAGTTGACAATGTAACATATAATTATTTTAAATTGTATTCCCTTCCCATATTCTATAATTCCATAAACCTAACCTATATTATAATCCCTGACTTTCCTTACCTACTCGTAGAAGGATTGAAATACTTACCAATAGCCAAACCGTGTAAAGAAGTTACAGATAAAGATTACTTGTGTACTGAAGATGACCTCACACCTTATGCCGATAAAACCTGCATTGAACAACTGATGACGTATTGCCCAAATCCATCTTCATGTTTCCCTAGATCAGTCGACATGGAAGACCTGAAACTTCAAAAGATTACCGCAAATAGTTGGATTTTATTCTCCAAGGTTAACAAAATTATTTCACAAAACTGCGATAGTAATATCATCCATGGGCAAATACAAGGCACATACATACTAACCATACCAGATAGATGTATAGTATCCATAGAAGGAATAGAAATTCGAGGACATCGTTATTACTCCATGTTCAAGAAAAACAAACCTTTACCTGTAATCACATTACCCAGTTTACCTGAAAATCAGCAACAGAATTCTACGGACTACGAACCTGTGAACTTGAAGAAAGTAAATCTGGACGACATTCAGCATTTAAATTACGTGCTACAAAAAGGCGTGAAAAATGTGAAAAGTGTCAGTGTGCAACAAAGTGAAAGCGTTGCTACCATAGTATTGTATGTAATAGTTTCCGTATTGATTGTAATTTTTATTGTGTTAAAATATAAGATAATTTTAAGAAAATTATGTAAGAAAACTCCATCTGATGTTAATAACCCTCAAACTTCACCTAATCAAGTAAATGAGATACCCTTGATACATTTGAAAAAGTAATTATTTTAGTTTTGAAACATATAGTTTAAATTGTTAAAATTAGGTAAAGTTTCCAATGAATTTTCTGAAAAATTTAGTTTTTCAGATAACTTCATTCTAAGGGTGGAGGAGTTATATTGTAAGATCTACTGACGAAGCACTTCATAGTTAATACAATGTAACTACAATGTAACATTATTCTGTGAAATGCTTTGGACAGGAAGGACGGCAGACGCAATGTAAGCAGTCTTGCCGATCCTTAGAATTAAGTTGCAATGTAGCAATTATTATTATAATCTTTTTGTATTAGAATAAGGAGTAGATCGAGTCAGTCCGGCATCAAACTCTGCTGGGTTCACTCGTCTTAAGTTAGCCTAAGTTAGTCTGTAGTTCATCGATAAAATCTCGATACATTAGTTTTTAAAAACATATTTCCACGCTCCGGAAAGTTAACTAGCTTTATGAAACAGGGCCCGGAAGTATGTGTTTATCTTTCAAATGACAATTTGAAAGGGATTGCGATAGATTTTAAAATTAGATAATTATCCCCCAGTTCATGTTGATTTTCAAACTTTGAGTAACCCTGACTAAATAATAGATAGGAGATTGCATACATGACATAGTTGTAGTTAATATATTATCCGATACATAAGTTTTCGTAAGTTGGTACAAGTAACGCTTGTAACTTGTGCGAATGACAGAGGTGCTTCGTAAAGTCGAACCTGTGACGTCATTAGTGATAGATTGATGTCCTAGGGTGACCATGGGGTAGGAAAATGGGGGATATTATATTTTGGAAATGAGTAAGTTTTCAAATAATTTATTAATAGAATTCGTATTAACAGATTATCAGAAGTATCTATCAGTATATCTACCGGGATACCCTGAACAACCCCAACTACGACATCGTTGCGCTCTTGGGTGGCAGCTGTACAAAAGTTAACATTATTTTTACTTTTTTGTTGATCAACTCGCTGCTTAGCGAAACAAGAAGAAATATCATGCCCTAGTTTCTTACAATACGCGCAAGAGATCGTACTTTTGTGGTTCTTAGATTCCTTTTTGACACTATTATCGGTATGCTCAGGTTTAGATTTCTTAGGACATTCATTTTGTTTATGGTTAAGGTCACCGCAAATAAAACACCTCGGGCCGGTAGGCCGTGTATGTCTTTTAAAACTAGAAAACCGGTCATTATTTTTACTGGTCACTAATGGGCGGCTAGGGCGAGAATCATTGTTAGAGGCCTTAGCGGGTTTTGTAAATGTAGATAAGAAATTAACTAAATCGTTAGGTTTTAAATTGGCATTCGTGGCGGTTGCCTTAACATGCGGGTCGTTAATACCCCTTAATACAATTTCAGTTATTAAGTCATCACTAAGTCCTCTAACAATGCGCAGACGTAATAAGGATTTTCTTGCATAGTCAGCATAAGTATTGAACTTATCGGAATTTGTACACAAAACCTCATACAAAATACCCGCTGAATCAATACGTCTGATACACAATGGCTTAAAATCGTTCTTAAAATTAGACCAAGATCGGTCATCGGTCACCCATTCGTTGAGCCAAGACTTTGCGTCTCCCTTAAGGCAATTACCGATACGTGACAAACACTCAGAATCATCCCATCGATTCAAAACCCTGGCCCTATCAACCTCGGCACACCAAACATCAACGTCGTGTATGCTCGGGTCAAAATTGGAAACGTAGTAATGCTGAGAACTCACGGTTTTCAATGACTGGATCGCCTCTACGATTTGTTCTGTACCTCGGCTAACAGATGAATCAGGATCGCGGGAGCGCCCCTCCAATGCCTCCAGACGCGATAAGATGGCTTCAAGTGGCTCGGAGTCACGGGAGCCCGCCGGTGTCCGACGATCAGCACTGGAGTCCCGGCGTACCCGTATGCAGCTGCGACTGCGGCTACGTCGTCTCCTTGGCGTCGCCGGTGTCCTTGAATGGCTGCGGGAACCGCGGCCACGAGCACGCCGGTTGCGCGAACGCCGATCATGAGGACGCCGGTCGCGAGAGCGCCAATCACGAGAGCGCCGATCGTGAGAACGCCGCCGCCTGTCGTGAGGACTTTGGCTACGCGAGCCGCGTATTTCGTAGCGACTGGACCTGTCCATTGGCACACAAACAACAAAAACGAACAGGCACAAGGATTAAAATCACTGTTTTAATAAGAATTCTAAACGCAGGTAGTTTAATATTTTTTTGCAGAAAACCACAATAACAAAAGTTTTACTTAATAAAGAACTTAATTGAAAATTAAACGTATGTGGGAGTGAATTTACTAATCCCACTTCTGATTTTGGAAATCAGTAGGGAAATCACTTAAAAAAATAACAACTTTTATTAACCTAAAGATTACAACAAAATAAAAGAACGAAATAAACACAATTCAAAAATCAAATATAACATTAGAAAATAATAGCAGGGAAACTATGGGATATCACCACGAATGCAGCACGTCCGACCGGTCTGATGTTCAGCAACAAAGTGAGCGCAAGCAGCTGCGCGTCTTGCTTTTATACAGAAAGTGCGGGTATTCCCCACTCCTATTTTCTCGACTCCTAACAATATATTATTCTTGTTGTTTTTAATGATATAAAAAACTAAAACAATAAAAAAGGGCGTGATAAAGTTAAGTCAAAGTTATTTATAGTAGGAATATATTGTTACTTATAAATAACAATAAAAACGATTCCGTACATGTTGACACTGACATGAGGTACAAGACAAAGACAATTTAAAAATAAAGATTTATGTCACGTTCCGAAATCCAGTCATAGGTTGTGAAATCTCACCCAGCCTAATATATTTTTTTTATAACAAATAGTTTAATCTTATTGTTATTGTTTTTATGATTCAATGAACTAAAATAATATAATAAAACCAAAATGGAGTATTTTAATTAATTTAAAATAAGAATAAAATGTAACAAAAAAGTCAATAGTGCGATTCGGAACGCATTATGCCATATTTTTAGGTATTCAATAAAAAAAGTACTTTGCCGCGCTAGGCCGCAAAAAGCGATTTTCTACGCCTAAACTGATTGACAAAACCTCCTTTTCAGAGCGTGTCAGGTGAAAATTATATTATTACGTGTGTAATTAAAGGAGATATGTCATACATAATACGAGCTCGCATTGTAATAATTGGGAAGACCGTATGTGAAGTCCGATTCCATTTGATATCTCTTTTATTTCCGAGCTTTTAGAGTCTTTTGTCTTACTTGTCAATTATCAATGTATGCAGTCTTCGTCACAGATTTCAACGCAAATTACTATAAAGGTAACATATCTATTAGAAAACATCATTGCTTGGTAAAGAACTACGCGTAGAGTGCGTTTCATCCTATATTCACAATTTTGTTAGGTTGGTACCCCTGTGTAAAACTTGTATCTTAGTTCTACCAATATCTTTATAGCAAACTCTGCGTGGGAGCCCTAAACTTGTGGGGCTGTTGATTGCAGTAAATAAATATCCCAATTAACACTTAAAATATATTTTTATTCGCAATTTCAACTAAAATACGGCTATATTTTTTCCAATCAAACAAAAGACAATCACATCAAATTGACACATTTCTTTTTTGTTAGTTACACCAAAGACTTTCGATAGGTACATTACGACTTAATAAAATATGTAAAAACCAAAGAGTTTTTATACATTCTTCAACACCCTGTATGTCAAGAAGGTGCGAATGTGTTAGAAACATCAAATCAAAACCATTTTTCTTTCACCGCTTTCTAATGTTTTGAGCATGATTTTAGCACGTACAATACTTAAAATATCTGCATCAAATTATAATCTTAAATTAACCTAACCCTTTGACAGAAATCGACAGGGTCGACCGTACCAACCTAACAAAAAAGGGAATATAGGATGAAACGCACTCTAGTGTTTTCACTTGTGTCTCTATAGTCTATGGCTTAGACACACTCGAGTTGTCACTGCTCCGTCGTTATCTGTGACGTGTCACTACTCGCGTCACAGGCACACTGCCACTCTTATCAGAGCGTGTGTCCATTGCGTTATGTTTGTTTTATTGAAAATACAATAGCTGAGAAGCTCGGTGGTGTAGTGGTTCGCGCGTTATAGCGCTCAGCGGTTAAGACTCCACCGACCATAAGGTGGTACGACTTCTATACAAACAATCATTATACAATTATTGGTTCATCATACCTTAATAATTCATAAACACATGCGCAACTAACTCGTTTCAGTTATTTGTTTGCGCGTAATTATAAAAAATATGTATTTTCATACATAAAACACGAATATACTTATATTTTATAATTTCAATAATTCTACGTATGTGTGTGTAACCCATCGCATTTATATAGCTAATGTATGAAAATACATTTTTTTTATAATTTCGCGCAAACAAATAACTGAAACGAGTTAGTTGCGCATGTGTTTATGAATTATTAAGGTATGATGAACCAATAATTGTGTAATGTTTGTTTGTATGGAAGTCGTACCACCTTAATGACAATATTTTATGAGACGACAACGTAAAACGTTTCACATGTAAAATACACATCACATCAAACGCGGCACATCGCGTGCATAGTAAATTTGTATTGAGAATTTGGAGTGCATTTTTTATAAAATTATATTATTTTTTTTAGACCTTAAATTGAAACGCAAAACTTATAAATTTATTACTAGGCATTAAGTATTTTTTTACATAATAATTCTAAGGAGAAATACACGAAATCTTATATACGCCAACACACGTTTCTTTTAAGATTTTGTGCAAATTTAAATGAGTTCAATGAAAAAAAAAAATTGTGCCCTATTACAAAATTTGGCCTCGCAGTGTAGACACTTATCCATGGTAATAACTATGTAAACTTTAACAGTGTAAATTAACAATTTTTATTATTATCATGTTAACCGTAACTGTCCTTTTTTGCTAAAAAGGTCGGTAGAGTCTTAAGCAACTTTCGCAATCACGGGATGGGTGACCAAACCTTTATTATCTCGAGATCCTCCGTGCTTTAGATGGCTATTAAGTTGCTAGCAGCTGATCCCGTATGTATTTGTAGTTGCTAAAACCCACCAATCTTCTTTGGGCCGGCATATTGTATAACCTATTCTCCTTATCCATCCTTATGGCAGGCCAGTGCCATTATAGTAGCCGCGGATCGTGCTCAGTAGCTTAGAGAGACCCATTTCCAGCAGTGGCTTGGAGAGGTCCAAATCCAGCAGCGGACGATGATGGGCTGATGGCACAGGGTGATGGTGATGATGTTATAAGGGCTGCCTCCGTGGGACTCTGTGAACCAATTCCTGTTTTTGATGTTGTATCTTTGACATTCGCATTTGCTTAACCGCTGAATAAATGTTATTAAATGTCACATCCTAATCCTATCTTAAACTATTCACTATACTAACTATTTAACAGAACTATAATATACGTACATCTTATGTTATCTTATATTATATCAGTCATCCCGTTACCACGGCAGCTGTAAAGGTGCCGAAACGTCGGGAAAATCAAAAAACCCCTAAAAAACCTAAAAATACGGACAATTACATCTTAGTTCGTGGAAATATAGCGCGTTTGATATCCGTAAAAGTTTTTTTATTTCAAAGAACTATAATATTACTAGCTGTGCCCCGGGGCTTCGCTCCCGTGGAAGTCGGGATAAAAAATAGTAGCCGATTCTCAGACCTACTCAATACGCTCACAAAATTTCATGAGAATCGGTCAAGCCGTTTCGGAGGAGTATGGGAACGAAAACTGTGACACGAGAATTTTATATATTAGAAGATAAATGCGAAAGTGTGTTTCTTTGTCCTTCCTTCACGTTTTAACTAAGCAACCAATCGACTTGATTTTTGGCATAGATTTATTTAAAAGAACGAAGAGTAACATAGGCTACTTTTAATCCCGATATTCTCACGGGCAACGGGAACCATGCTTAAAGAGTCCACCATGGTTAAAGAGTCCACCATCCATCATCAGGCTGTGGACGTCCACTGCTGGACCTACTGGTCCACTGCTGGTCCTAGCTCACGCCTATTCTGGCGTTCATAGGAGGCTATTAGCCTACTGCTACCACGCTGGCCAGACGAGTTGGTAAAGGGTTTGTTTCAAGTTTTCCTTCTCTCGCACAGGTGTTCAATGCGTCGAGCCTCTTCTTAGTCGACTCTTACGACATCGCAGGCATGTATGGGAGTGGTGACACTTGTATTCTTAGGCCGTCACCATCACCAGACGGCGCACTTTTTTGACTTACTTTTTGACTTACGGCACGTCAAATATTAAACACAACTCACCGTTGCACAATGGACACTCGCACCATTCGTCTGGTTGACACCGTGACACGTCCAGTATCACTACCCGTCACTTATTACGACGTAGTTTTAAATTGATATGGAACTTTGATACTGCGCTGTTGTTATAGATTTACAAAGTTAAATGTGATCGTGCTGTAATGTGAATAACTAGAAAAAAACATAGAATCATAACAACTTTTATGATTAAATAAAACACGCTTTTAGCTAGTAATAAGTGGGTAATTAGTATTCCATCATCAGCCTGTGGACATCCACTGCCTCTCCTAGGCCTCATAGGCCTCTCCTAGCTCACGCCTGTTGTGGCGTTCATAGGAGGCTATTATCATAATGCTACCGCGCTGACCAGACGGGTTGGTAGAGGTTTGTTTCAAGTTTTCCTTCTCTCGCACAGGTGTTCAATGCGTCGAGCCTCTTAGTCGACTCTTACGACATCCCAGGCATGTAAGGGAGTGGTGACACTTGTATTCTTTGGCCGTCACCACACGGCAAAGTGACCAAACGAAGTGTAAGATGTGCTTAAGATCTTTTTAGTAAAATTTATCTAATGTAGAGTGGATCGTGGCCCCTACAACTCTGTAATAAAAACGACTCAAAGCTCGTTATATTCGTCTTGAAAAGAACGCTCTCCATTCATCCATAGACATCCAGTCTAGAGCTAGAATATTTTTTAAGATGATTTCTGATTTATGTTTTTTTGTATTTTTGCATTTTTCAATGCTATTTTTGTACTTTTATGATAAATTTGAAATAGAAAAATATTGCAAAAAGTCAACTCGGCCACAAGTGAATTCTCTCTCTTGTATTTTTCTATTTAAAATTAAATAGCATTGAAAAATGCAAAAAATATAAAATCATAAATTATTGGCTGTTGCATCTTAATCGATAGTTAATCATCTGAAAAGATGTTTCTTTCGAATGCAAGGATATTTCTTGTCATCCCGTGACTACGGCAGCTGAAAAGGTGCCGAAACGTCGGGAAAATCCAAAAACCCCTAAAAACCTATAATACGGACAATTTCAACTTACTTCGTGACATAAAGCGCGTTTGACATCCGTAAAAGTTGTTTTATTTCAAGGATATTCCTATCATTGATGTGACAACGCTGGCCTACAGCGTATTAAACATATAAAAATATTGGAGAATTTCGACGGTGATACGCAAGTCTCGGTAGCTCAGTTGTTAGAGCATTGGAGCGGATTTCCAAAGGTAGTGGGATCGAGTCCCATCTGAGAATTCACTTGTGGCCGAGTTGACTTTTTCCAGTATTTTTCCATTTAAAATTTATCATAAGTATGATTTTATGATTGAAAGGCCTAGTGAGTTGTGCCTTAACAATTGCTTTAAAATTTTCTGCATGCAGTTCAGTGACATGTTGGGGAACCTTATTAATAATACTCTCTGGTTAGACCCAGAAGGTATTATTTATTAGAAAAAGGCTATTATACAATAGACGATTACCTAAAAGACAAAAATGCGTGGAAATAATTAATAATATAACAAAACCGATTGTATCGCAAACTTAAAGACCACTGCTAGAACCAGTGCTGCCAGTGATTGTGTTGAGTTTCGAACGAAGCGTTAGCATGCAAATGGGACGGTTTTTGGTAAAAAAAAGAACGGCCGGAGTATTTGCGATGAAGCCTATGTGTTCTACGGTATGGTCTAATACTTTGGGGCAATTCATTTGACTTTCACAGGGCACTTTTAAGGTACAAAAAAGTGTGTCAGAGCTATCTGTAGCGCTGATTATCTAGATAGTTGCAAGCCCTTATTTAATATATTGCAAATGTTGTCTCTACCCTGTCTATACATCTTTGAAATAAGCCTGTTTGTAAAAAGATATGAAAATTTGTTCACTACTAAATGGCATTGTGAATATAGAGGCAGAAAAGGAAATAAATTACAAATACCGAAAAAAAAAACTTGTACTATTCTCAAAAAATGCTTATTGTATGGCAATAACTATTTTTAATAAATTACCAACTAGATTGACACAAATGTCATTCAATAAATTTAAAATTAAATTGTATAATTTATTACTGGATAAGACATACTACTCTGTTGCTGAATTCCTTAATGATAGTTTGGTAAATTACTTTGATTGAATTATGTTTATTGGATATTAATATTTTGATATTTACTTAATTAAGTACATTATTATTGTTGACATTGTACAATTTCACTACGTACTTGACATTAATATTAATTGCTATTTGGATTTAAGATTAGAACTGATATCAATGAGTGGGCACTAGCTGCATAATTTGACATTTGTAATACACCAAACGACTATAATATTTACTTTGACATTTAAAAAAATCATTGTTTGTATTTTAAGCATTTTGACATTGTAATAATTCAGAATGAAGATTACAGTATTTGCACGTCGACAAACTCGACAGGTCATGTTGCGCAAAAATCAATATTATAAAACCATGTATTTACCATGTCCTTGCAAATAAATGAATTATGATTATGTGTTGGTCTTATCAGTATTTTTTTTTTATATTTAGTAATATAATATAAAAAAAGCCCATCGAGTTTGGGCTCGTTTGATTCGTCTTGATAAGTACTCTGGTAACCTCTGGTCCAAGATTGCATTGATGACGGTCTGATAAGAAGTGAGAAAATGGAAAACCTTGTTAAATTTACGCATATTTATTGGTAGGTTAAGTTCTTTAAGCAATTGTTATTTTGTGTTTTCGAAAACCTGTCGAAATTGATATTATGTTTACATTTATTACTAAGTTTATTTCGTCTTCAGGAATGCTCAACCACTGAGGAACTGGCTATCTTATCTCTAACTGCCGGAACACAACAATGCTGTTAACATTGTTGTTATGACGTCACACTTAGATAAGATGGTGGTAGCTAGCCAGGCGGACTTATAACAAGTCCTACCACCAAAGTCAAAATCAAAGCCACAGATTATAATGCTATAATGTAACATTTTTCCATTTTTGGTTCAGATATCCATAACACAACAACATTGACAGCAGCCTTATACAGTCAATATATAGATAGCTTGAAAATTGTCCCAACAATCTCACAAGTACCTAGTTTTAACTCCCAACTTTCCCAGCATGTGCCATGTTGGTGAGGTGAAAATAAAGTGTGCATTTTGTATTTTGTCTTTGAGCTGCTGCACACGTATTGAAGCAGCTAGGGCTGGCAGCTATTGGCTAATTATTAAAAAAAAAAACAGTGAAATTGTACGTTTTTATCAAACATACTTTTTATGTTGATTTCACTTTGGAGTTCCGGAATTATCACTTGGATTGCGATTTATTAAAGAGCAAAAATAAAAAATTTAAAGATTGATCTTATTTTGAAATGGATATCAAAGACATTACTTAAAAATCTATAAGGGTTCCGTTTTTGCCATTAGGCTACGGAACCCTAAAAAGGAAAAATAAGTAGATATTTCAAGTTTTGACACGACTCAAACCAATAAACAAATTTGGGGCACGGTGGTGGTGATGGCGCCATTAGGTTTTGGTGATTTTCCAACCAAAACATCATACTTCAACAAAAACAAACTTCAACCACAAACAAAATGGGCAATAATGACAATGAATGATCATTCTGTCCTTAAACAATCCTATCGAGTTTCACCCGAATTCTTTTTGTAATAACACGTGTTGTGAGGCTCCATTTGTAACTCAATCTATCGTACAAAATCTCTATATACTAAAAAATATACTTGTCATTGGCAAAATTCGCGAATTTTATCGTGAGCAAGCCATTAGTTAAGAAAGAAGAAGAATCCTATCATGCTATGGGCAGACTAGCGCGTTGTCGCGAACTTTTGCTCTTTCCACAATAAGTGTCGCCAAGCAATAATCACCATTCTGTCCATGTTCAGAAATGTGACTGTTGCTTGGCTAGAGTTCTCTTGAAAACGGTAAAAATTCGCGACAACGCGCATGTTTGGCCGTAGCATGATAGGATTGATTAAGGACAAAATGACCATTCATTAACGTTATTACCCATTTTTGTTTGTGATTTGTTTTCTAGTACAACATAGACAGACCCACCCGTTGGCGTAGTTATATGTACTGATTAAGTTTTCTGAGCTAAATGGATGGATGAAATCGAATGGCGTTTGAAATAATTTGATGTGACGAAACATATTTTGAATTTAGTATTATGCTCTTGGTGTACAATATAGCATATTTCATTTATTCATTCTTTCATAATTATATAAATTGTGTTTGTAACAAAATGCGTTAGTATTTTTTTATTTCTCAGTCGCAGCCCTACGATCGCGCGTCGCCACACCCCGCCAGTCGCGTGTCGCGCGTCTGTTCTCGAATATTCTCGGTGGCTGCAGCCGTCCTATTGTTTCTATTTGTTTTATGGACGCATCCTCGCGAGAACAGCTGCTACGCTGCTATGTCTACTTTGGTTGACATTTGGCCTGTTTAAATTTTGCACCAAAAGACACATGGGAAGATTGTTACAGATTTAAAATGGTGGAAGGACGGACAAACACGGACGAATTGAAAAAAAAAATGACATTCATACCTATCTCTTTTAGTTTGTGATTATCATTTGTTTGAGTAAGCTATAATTAGAACTGACTGATAACTTCCCCGAGGTTCAAATATTTCAAACCTTAATTTTTAAATTATCTATTTTATATTCTTAGTCGCAGCCGTACTATCGCGCAACGCCACACTTCCAGTCGCGTGTCGTGCGACTGTTCTCGAATATTTTCGGTCGCTGCCGTTCCGTCCTATTGTTTCTAATCGTTTTTTGGATGCATTCTCGCGAGAACAGCTGCTACTTCTACTTAGGTTGAAGTTTGAGTTTATTGACGCAACAAATCTTCTGCGCCAAAATACCAGTCCAAATTTTGCACAATAAACACATGGCAAGTCTTGTTACAGATAAAACGTATTCAATATTAAGGCTGGCTAACTGACTTATTTTTTACTATTTACTTTTCAGTCGCAGATCGCGTCTCGCCACACCGCACCGCCAGTCGCGTGTCTTGCGACTGTTCTCGAATATTCTCGGTAGCTTTTTTTATGAACGACGGCGAGACTCTTAGCTGCTATCTCGAACTGCGGGATCACAGCAATGCTGAAAACATTGTTGTTATAGCATCAGGCTTAGATAAGATGGTAGTAGCTAGCCAGTCGGACTTACAACAAGTCCTACCACCAACCAAACTGAATACAATATCTACCCCCACTGGGAATCGAACCAGGGACCCCTGGGTCTGATACCGGTGGTTGTACCACTAGACCACAGAGGCGGTTAAAAGCTGCAGCCGTCTTTTTGTTTCTATTTGTTCTATGGACGCATCCTCCCGAGAAGAGCTGCTACTTCTACTTAATAATGTCTACTCGCCCATCGCGCCATAAGGCCTGTCTAAATTTTGCACTAGAGAACCATGGCAAGTTTTGTTTCCGATAGAAAATATTCCTGTGATATCGTATTAAACGAACCAATTATAAATAAGCTGTTGTCACTCATATTTCTTTTAGTTTGTGATTGTCATTTGTTTTAGTTGGCTATGAATAGAACCGACTGATGACTTTTCCGAGGATCAAAAAAATCAAGTCGCAGCCCTACAATCGCACGTCGCCACACCGCCATCGCCAGTCGCCGTGTCTCGCTACTGTTCTCGAAAATTCTCGGTGACAGTCCTTCTATTGTTTCTATTTGTTTTATGGATGCATTCTCGCGAGAAAAGCTGCTCCACTGCTATTTCTACTTTGGTTGACGTTTGTGTTTATTGACGCAACTGATACATAACGACCATAGATTTATCATTGGTGTCTGCGTTGCAACAACTAGATACCGCGCTTCATACGAACAACGGATCAAAATCATGTGACCACAAATTTTGACGTTTTTCTTCCACCAACTGATTCGGTTGTTTGGGATGATTGTTGATGTCGTATGCAGTTGTCACAGTAAACTGTGCTGTTAGTGGCAGAGTAAAACGGTCAAGAGCTAAATGAATGAGGGAGGTATTTAGTTGTAGCAACGCGAAGACCAATGATAAACCTATGATAACGACCTAGGGCCATTCTGCTGCACTCGGATCCGCGTAAAAAATAACAGTGTGAGACCTGCTAGTTGATCATCTAACTCTGTTGCTAACAGATTTTGTTTGAACTGATTGAAAGTGCAGTTACATTGCTGCTTTAGTAAGATAGTTGTCACATTGCTTTTTACTAAAGCAGCAATGTGACTGCGCTTTCAACCAATCGTTGTTAGACACAGTTAGTTACATAATCAGGGGCCTGACGAGAATTTTATGACAGTGAATTTGTCAAGTTTAGTCATACGTATTTCAATCATAGTCTTTTTCTGCAACGTCATCATCAGCCTGTGGACGTCCACTGCTGGACATAGGCCTCTCCCAGCTCACGCCTATGGTGGCATTCATAGGAGGCTGTTAGCCTACTGCTACCACGCTGGCCAGACGGGTTGGTAGAGGGGTTGATTCAAGTTTTCCTTCTCTCGCACAGGTGTTCAATGCGTTTAGCCTCTTAGTCGACTCTTACGACATCCCAGGCATGTAAGGGAGTGGTGACACTTATTTGCAAAGTAACTGTGAAAAATTGCACTAGACCAGGGATGGTAACCAATGACACCACAATCTTCACTATAGTTCACAATATTTTGGACACGTCACCAATATCTTACAACCCTTATAGGTGACTAGCGGAATCTCGCGGTTTTACCCGCGTGGTGCCCGTTCCTGTGGGAATATCGGGATAAAATTTAGCCTATGTCACTCGGGAGAAATGTAGCTTTTTAATGGTTTAAGAATTTTCTAAATCGGTCCAGTAGTTCCTGAGATTAGCGCGTTCAAACAAACAAACTCTTCAGCTTTATAATATTAGTATAGATTTACATCTAATCTGCAACAACAGAAGTCAGACTAATTTTGCTTTAACTGAAATTACGAAAATGTACCTGTTTGTAGTAATAAAGAGTTGATAATATTTATTATTATTATTTTCCCAATAATCATTAAGTCAACATTTATTTGATGGCACGTCTATAACCTTGATGAGGTCATAGATTGTTTCGTTTTTTTTTACAATATTCATCAAGAGTCGAAAATTATACGGGCTAAAAAAAAGAAAAAAATAATTGAGAATGTTCAAGTAGCGCTCTTTCATTTGATACCCCACATGCTCACATTTTGAAGACGGTTTCTGTTGTAATTATGGATTTTTATTATTTGGTATTTCTTTGTTTTCATTTTTATATTTTCATTTTTGAAGTAGGTTTTTTTGGGAAACGTTTTCTCGGAAAGTACTTTAGGTTATAGAAATAATTTATTATTCAAATGTAATACCTGTTAATGATAAATTTTAAATAGAAAAATGTTGGAAAAAAACATTTCGGCCACAAGTGAATGCTCAGATGGGACTCGAACCCACGACCTTTGGAAATACGGTCCAATACTATAACCACTGAGCTACCGAGAATTCCTTTGTGACCGAGTTGTTTTTTCAAATATAAAAATAGCATTGAAAAATGTAAAAATTCAAAAATCATAAAAAAACCTGTTTAAGTTCTATTATTTATGATATAAACGTTTTCTATAAATCTATTACTTTTTTAAATAAAGCTCCAAAAGCTCTACTAGTCAACCGAAAAATTCCCGACTGTACGTACTGCAGCATTACGCTGCATTAAAACCTTTTTTTGGCCGCCTAGGTAGTTTCTCTTTTCAAAAACAAATTTATTGATTTTGAAATTTGGAGCGAAAATTTTATGACAGATGATGTCATTCATAGGCCGTCGGAGAAAAAGCTGGTTGATCTGGGAAAATATGGTGTTCAGCCAGCCAATTTCGTTTTAAATCTTTATTTTGATATTAGGATAAGACCCTACGGGGTCTTATTTAGCCGTGTTAATTGCTGGTGGTGATCTCGGCGTGAGGAACAAAAGGGAATCGAGTGCTCCGGAGTTTCGGGAACCATTGCCGTGATTCGTTCCACACCGGTTGGCCATCGTTGAGGTGGCTGCAGATTGGTAAAGTTGGTGACCCCTTCAACTTCCAATTTTATTCAGATACCCTAAGGTAACAAACAACCTGTCATCGCGCGACCTTAGAAGTCCTGTGACTATTTTTTATCGTGTGCGGAGTTTGTTATTTTAAATTCTATACTTATGATATTCATAAAGACGTAATTATAAGTTCGGTACTGTTCTTCCGAGGCGAGGTTTTCTTTTCATTGCGTTGCAACAATTCTACTAGTAGACCTATCATCTACAAAACAATGTTTGCAAACAATGAACAGGTAGGAATACTACATCCGCGTTAACATTTAGTTTAAACCACCCTTTAACATTCGCCGAGGAAAATAAATAGTTAGTTTAAAGCCATAAATTGAAATTTTTTACCGAGGCCTATGAACACCAGATTTTAGAAATATAATCTAATCTATTTAATGTCAACCTTTCTTTTGAACAGTTTATTTTTGTTCAAAATATATTATATGTGAAATTCAACGTGACTGCTTGTTATTACGTAGTTAAAGCCTTTTTACTCTACAGTACGTATTTACCGAAGTCGTGATCACTGGATCTGTCCAAAACAGTGCTATTGAGCAACAAGTATGAATAATCATTGCAACAACTTTTAAATTGAAATTTCAAAGTGTAAGTAAGTATGAAATAAAACAACTTTTACGGATATCAAACGCGCTATATTTCACGAACTAAGTTGTAATTGTCCGTATTTTTAGGTTCAGGTTCGTGGTCAGTCATCCCGTGACCACGGTAGCTGAAAAGGTGCCGAAACGTCGGGAAAATCAAAAAATCCCCTAAAAACCTAAAAATACGGACAATTACAACTTAGTTCGTGAAATATAGCGCGTTTGATATCCGTAAAAGTTGTTTTATTTCAATGAACAGTGCGCGCCAAAACATAAGATGTACGTATGTAAGTAAGTATGTGTCTGACTTATTTTTAAACCTGCTAGTAAATAACGGGACCGAAAATGTGACTTGGAATTCCGTCACTGACTGCTGTCAAGAACAGTGCTGTCAGGAGTGAGATGCCTTCTCAACCTTGGTTTAAGTGATAAATAACTTAGCCTTTGTTAAGACGATTCGTTGGCAAAACGCCAGGAGAAAAGCATTATGAGCAGAGACGTTTTTTATTGTTTCTTATTGTATTCAATTTGTCATTGTTCATTATTCAACCGCCTCTGTGGTCTAGTGGCAGCACTAAATGTATCAGATCCAGAGATAATCAAAGTCAAGAATGTCCTTACATATCGTGATTGATATGTAAAAAATCGGCCAAGTGCGAGTCGAACTCGCACATAAAGGGTCCCATCTCTCACACTTAAGGTTGCCTGAAAGAGATTGCTATGTAGCAATAAGGCCGCCTATTGTGTGTTTCTCTTTTTTGTCATTTTCTCTGTATGTGTTTGTTTTTTGAATCATGTGCATTAAAGTTTCTATTATTATTATTATATTAAATACACCTACCCAAAATGCCACTAAAATTTTTCGTCTGCAAAAATAACTTTGTTTTCATAGTGTATGTATGAATGAAAAAAATATATATGTGCGGTTTTGGAAAATGTGCTATGGCTCTGAAACTGCTAAAAATATTTCGTTCAACGTTCGTTGAAAGTTTTTATAAAGGTCTACAGCATTTATTTTTTTTAGATTTTTCACTTTCTTATTTTAAAAGTTAAAGGGGGGGGGGGGGGAGGACACACATTTTACCACTTTGAAAGTGTATATCATTCAAATGGTTGACTTTGAGAAAAAACTGATTTAGAAACCACAATGTAATTTTTAAAGATCTGAGTATGTGTTTCCTGATACTTACAACTTGGGGTCTTTAAGTCACGAGTGAATAAGTATCTTCTCGGCAAGCGCGTTTCATCCTAGATCGCATCATCGTTTACCATCAGGCGAGATAGCGGTCAAGCGCGAACTTATACATTATAATATTAAATATATAAGTCAGATAAAATTAAATATATTTATAAAATAAACAATATTCCCAGGTGTTCTACTAGAAATAAAGCAAAACTCCGCTCGAAGCATAAACAGCTTACATAAATAAAAATGCCAGCAGCTTCGATTGTGAAAATGAAATACGTCCGTATTCCTTATTCTTCTCATTCCGGTACCGGCAAGCTACCGGTAGATTGCCGGTACGACAACCGGAAACATAATTAACAAGTGTTGCCATTCTAGCTATGATGGAGTGGGGGCACAGTATAAATATACATACAGTATTTATCTTAGAAAGGTCCGTTCGTGAGTAATACCTGACGCGCTTTGTCTCGGTAAGAGTTCGGCAAGCGTTGTGGTAATCAATGGCTAATATATGTTGGCCTTATCGTGTATTGCGTACCGCGCGGCTGCAATAATAATAATTAACTTTTATCAAGAAAACGGCCAAGACAAAATACTGTATGTTTCTTTATGCTGTGGTGGAGGAAAAGAAAATTATATTTTCACGGTCGGTTATTCCGTGTTGGGTAATTATAGATCGACGGCGTTTGTTAGGTACTTAATACATTATGCTCTTGCGTAAGTATTTCTAGTCGTTGTATTAAAAATGTTGGCTTTAGTTAGATTAGCACATATTAAATTTTCATGCGTAGTTATTTCTTGGGAAAATAAGAATTATTTTTTAATATGTTAAATTAATTAAAGTAACGGATTGAAAAACATGGTTAATACAGCAGAGTATACACACGCCATTAATCAATTGCAGTCCGCCAGTGCATCAAAGGTGGGTGACATTTCACATTTAGCTTTGGTTGGCTCGTAATGTCCCGGCTACACGCTTCGTTTTACCTGAGAGCACGCCTGCACAAACCCGCATTCCGACCGCCGAACGGTATAGCTCTTGGTATAGAATAGAATAGAATAGAATAGAAACCATTTATTAACAACACACACGAACACAGAAATACAACCAGACAAGTAGTATAAATAAAGACAGAAAAAAAAACAAAAACAAGAATACAATACAACAAAACAAAATGTGTGCTGCTAATAGGCCCCGTCTCAGCAAAATTAACTTCTGGGTCATTCGTTGATGGTCGGAATAACCCAGAAGCACTGGTATCGCTATAGGTATCGATTTTTCAAACCCCCTACAAGGGCTGTGACGTATCTCTGACGCTATCACTTTCATACTAAAAACTGCAATATTAATCCAACGAATAGAAATATGTAGGAATTAGACAAAAATCCTATCGTTGAAGGGTTTTATGAGAGTTTGAAGTTTGATAGCTATAGCAATAGCACTAGCTATACTGTTAGGCGGTCGGTCTGCTGTTTGCGCAGGCAGGTAAGACGTAGCGGATTGTCCCGAAGGCTCATTATCTAACGGAAACTCGGTTCGGTTTCAGTTTCGTCGCTGTTGTGGCTGTCATACTGTATGATAAAATGACAGTTATGACAGGACGACACTGAAACTGAACCAAGTTTCCGTTAGATAATCAGCCTGCCGCAGCACAGTGTGCTGGCCACACTGTGCTGCGGCCGGCTGATTTTATCTGGACAAAATTAAAACAATCAAAATGTAGGATCGGTGCTAAACTCAATTGTTCCATAAACTACGATAGTTTCTGCATATCGTATGATACAAACAGTTATTTTCTAATACACTGAGATTGACACATTTAAATTTCTTTGATTGCACTCGGTTGACGGACATATAAGTATTTGAAGCTACCCAGCCGCTCTTCTCGCATTCGTAATTCCCGTACTCATGGTGTTTTTTTACCTACATTTTGTAGGACCATAGCGGGGCAACGTGCTCCACTGAGGCGTATTATGCACTCATACAACGTAATTTTTTCTGACATATATTTGTTTAATATGTCTATTGGTAGATTTCAAACATTTTATATAAAAAAAATCAAACCGACTTCAAAAAGTAAAAAATAAAACTTTTGGAGTCGGTGCCAGCCAGGGCATTCTACATTGCACTTCTATTAACTATATATTTTTTTGGCCTTAGCTAGCTAGCACCGACTCCAAAAGTTTTATTTTTTACTTTTTGAAGTCGGTTTGTTTTTTTTTTATAAAATGTTTTTATTTCAGATTTTTTAGTTACATCATATGCCGTTACTTACATTAAAAATCAGCCCATACACAACAATGTCATCTAGGTAAACGACAACTTGCCAAAAGGTGATTGATATCTTTCAAGATTATGAAAAAACTACTAGCCAGATCTTCGTAAAAATTATATGGGACCACACATAAACCATTTTCTTTCAGATAAAAAAAGAATTATAAAAATCTGTTAACAACTGGCGAAGTTATGGTAGAACATACATAAAAAAAAAAAAAAAAACAGTCGAATTGAGAACCTCCTCCTTTTTTGAAGTCGGTTAAAAAATTATGTACTGTCAAAATTACAAACGTATGATAACTAAATCACTGTAACTTAAATTTAATGCAAGTATAAGTGAACGTATTGTATTAAATTGAAACCTTTCAAGTACTTACATAACCCATTATTATTATTTTTTTACGGTGGAATCTTTTTCTGTCACTAGAGTCATGCTTTTGTTAAATTAAGTCTTTTAATAATTACTTTGTGGACAATGTAGTTGGTTACATAATTAGTTAAGACTTTGATATATTTTATTGTACGAACTACGTACATTTTAGTCAAATCAGCATTTTACGTTTGACCACATTAACACATTATTCATAATTTACTCGATCAAATCAGTTCGCAATTAGCCATCAATAGCGCCGCGCGTAACTCATTTAACATTAGTTATTTTCGTATCAAGTTTTAGTGTGCAAATATAATTCCGTTTTTATCATTACCAAGTTTTATCATTTATCAATCATTTCGGTTCGGCTCACCCCGAACATTTATATTAGTAAGCTTTTGTTATGTAATTGTTTGTTGTTCCAAATAAATAAATAAAAAAACTTGACATTTTATCACATGTATTTTTATGATAAATATTAAACAAGAGAATATACTAGAAAATGCAACTTGTCTCATGTCGCCCAGACGGGATTCGAATCCGCATCCTTGGGAATCCGGACTAACCACTAACCAAATGCTACAGAGACCTATGAGGCCACGTCGAATTTTTATAGTATATTCACCTTTCTACGGTGTTGGCCACCGTCGTTTAGTTTTAGTAGTAAAATAAGTACTTAAGTGAGAAAATAAATATCCCAGAAATGCATTCATCTAATAAGACACAATTGCTAAAGAAAGTTCGTTGAATGCAAGAGTGAAGGAATTAATTTACTTAAGGAAGTAAGGGACTTAGGGAGTACTAAAACTGACTTTACATAGTGTCCATTTGAAAGCACTGTTCTCGAAAGTAAATGTCATTATGTTAAAAGTGAGCAGAGTAATTGACTTGTGAAATTGGATCAATCAATCAATCAATCAATCAATTCATTTATTCGCAGATATAGGTAGGTAACAGTGGTAGTACATGTCATAGAAAAAAAAACATCAGAACAGCTATATCAACATAAATATGCATGCGAAAGATAATAATAATTGATATTATATACCAATGAATTATAAAAATGTATAAGCAAAATGTCAATTTATAGATAAAAATCAAATTCAAAATATTACAAACAAATTAATTACATAACATTGGAAATTAAAAATAATAATAACAACATTTAATAAAAACAAAAATAAAAATTTCATTATACGTCAAATAAGCATTTTTGATAATTTACGATATAAATGATTTACAATAATTTATCTGTCAGGTACTCATTTAATGTATAATATGCTTTTTCTAACAAAAAAATCTTTAATTTGGTTTTAAACACAGAAAGACGTTCAATATTTTTTATGTCCTCTGGCAAGCGATTATATATTTTAGGAGCTATACCAAATACACTTTTTTTATAAAGTTGACTCTTGCTCGGTATCTGCATTAAGTGATTATTGTTACATCCATATTTTTGGGAATAAAGGTGATAATAAAAATAGCATTGACAATAGTTTAGGTTGGTTAGTTTAAAAGGGCTATAAGGGTTTGGTTGGTGGTAGAACTTGTTGTTTGATCGCCTAGATAGCTACCACCATCTGACGCCGTAGCAAGAATGTTTTCCGTGTGCGTTCCGGCAGCAGATAAAATATCCTGTTCCTCAGTGGTTGAGGATTCCGGGAGAGGTGCTCTTCAACCTTCAACCTAATTATAATTAACATCAGGTATGATGAAGGCTAAGATTTTCCCGTTGCCTTTTTTTAAAAAACATGAATCGTTTAATGCATTTAATGCTCCCACCACAGAACTCAAGAAATAGGTAAGAAGGACCATATAATAAGTTATTCTCAGACAGATTTGAACCTGCGACATTTGGATATACGGCTCACTGCTAACCTAACCACTGAGCTACCTTGCATTTGAAAGAAATATTTTTACAAATGTTTAACGGTCAATTAAAATGCAACAGCCATTTAATTTATGATTTTTAAGTTTTTGCATTTTCAATGCTATTTTAATACTTATGATATTTTTTTATATGGATAAGATATTGGAAAATACGACTCGGCCACAAGTTATTCTCTACTCTCAGTTTGAAGCGCTCTTTTTGTCTATCTCGATATAAAATAGGTCTGTGAGCCAACCTCAACCAATGCCAAATGTGTCATCGATGAGGTCTACCTTGAGAGTGATGTTGATATATTTCACTGATGCACCTTTAGTGCTACAAACTTCGCAAGGGATAAATGTGACGTTCAGGACAGTGGTAGACCGGGATCTAATTGTGTGACATCGGGCATTTCCACAACGAACGAACCCACGCTCAAACCTTGTTTTAAAGTAATATATATTGTTTTGTTAACTAATTGTGTAGTAGTAATTTCACTAGTCGTTTGTCTATATCTATACTGATATAATAAAGAGGAAAGATTTGATTGTTCGTTTGTTTGTTTGTTTGCATAGGCTACGAAACTACAGAACGGATTTTGATGAAATTTGGTACACAGATAGTAGATAGCCTGGTTATGAATATTATGATACTTTTTATCCCGATATTCCCACGGGAACGTTAACCACGCTAGTGAAACTGTGAGCGGCCGCTAGTATGTAATATTTGCGTGTTTTCCTGTGTTTGGGTATCATAGTTCTATTCTGTGTTCAGGTTCTATAACACCAAGTTCAGTCCCCTAATCAGGATAAAATCCGACATAGCAAAACGATTTAATTTCTTATCGCAGTTTACTTAAGCTTGAGATTTCCCTGCCCTTATAAATTGGTCCCTGAGGCATCTGTTAAAACGCGGGTTACTGAGATAACGCACTTCGAAACGCTTTATAAAAAAATACATTTTATTCAAAAAGTAAAATGAGGCTCCGTTACGTTCATGAAACTTTTATCGAAGTTTAAAAAACATAATCAATATTATCTTAATTATCAAGTGAGATAATTATTATCCTGTGTTACGAAGGTGCCAAATTCCTTACGACATTTTTGCGTGATTATAACGAACATCCAAACAGTCACATTTGAATATTAGTACTAAACGGATTTGGTTACAATTTGGCACAGAGGTAGAAGAAAGCCTAAATTAAAATATAGGATACTTTTTATCGCGATCCTGATTGAAAACGCGAGCGGTCGCTAACTTCCAATATTTTCATATTCCGTTCCGTGGTTCCGTAATATTTTTCAACCTATATTTCTTTTTATTTTCTAACATTTTAACCTCTATAATTTAAAAACTATTTAGGTACACCGTTATAATAAATAAAATAGATGTTCATATTTCAAATAATAAGTAATCTCATAAGGAGATTTTAAAAGAAAATCTTTTTACGAGATTCTTATATACCGCTGGTGGAATGCAATAATGCGAAATTTGCAAAATAATCAGTTGCTACATTTTACATGACCCGCGATAAATGTGTTGTTATTATTCTAAGAGCGTTGTTTTCACCCGGTGTCTATGCTTCTAATATTTTTAAAGATTCTGCATTAGATCTAGACATTTTCGACGTAAGGTTAAAAAAACATAAGAGCGTAAATTCGATAATAAACGTTAGAAATATTTTTTGTAGTCACTGTTACCTAAAAGATCTATTGTAACTGGAAGTATAGTCACTGCCATCTAAGAGATCTATTGTAACTTGCCAACTACTTATAGTACCAGTTTCAGCCTGGCGGCCTTCAGGAAGTCTGAAATCTTCCTAGCTCTGAGAGAATTTAGTTCCTCTGGCTGAATTATATGCCGACCTAGGTGGATACTGCGTTTGTAATTTAGGGGGCCGTCGTCACATATGAGATGTTTGGGTGTTTCTCTATCCCATCCGCAGTGACAGCAAACGCCAGTGTCACTCATTTTTTTGTGAAATTGGTACCTGTTTAGTTTGCAGTGTCCAGTTAAGGCTCTGGCTATCACACATAATATGTAATTGTACAGTTTCACCATCAACCATTTCAAGAGCTCATGGGTAGTGGTTAACCTGCCTAGCCTGCGTTTATAGTGGTTAAGCAACTTTATGTGGCAAAATGTGTAAAAATGTGACTGTTTGGGTGTTGGTTATATATTTGAATTTGTGACTGCACTACAAATGTTTATAATGAGTAATAAATGTGAAATCTTCTATATTTTGTTTTACTCATAAGATAACTAGATATATTAACAGTACATACTTATATACGTTTTTTTCTAAAATAATATCAAGAAACATTAAAGTTTTCGATAGTTAAGCTGTGGTGGTCTACCAGATCTCACGTCGGTACTTATGTAACTAAAATAGTAAAGGTTAAATATTGTTCCGTCTGTAATATCGTTCGAATAGTTTAAGTGCAAATAGCATACTCCAGTATCGAAAAACTATCGAAATAATATTGAGGATCTAATGTCAAAAAAATCTTTTTATAAAAAAAAACCGTCTTCGAAAAGTAAAAAATAAAACTTTTTGGAGTCGGTGCCAGCTAAGGCATTCTACATTATACTTCTATTACCTTTAGTTTAATTTTTCTCAACTCCACAAGTTTTATTTTTTACTTTTAGTAGTCTTTTTTCACTAAAAAGATTTTTTGACATTACCTACGTCGTTGACGTCATAACAAAAAAATATTGTTACACTGTTTACAACAATAATGTGGCACTTGTTTTCGTTGGCCACACTTTTGCTTTTTGGTCTAATTTGACTGATCTCGTTTATTAATTGCTTATTACTTTTTAACCGTCCCGTGTCGGTCCATAATACTTCCCCGTATGTTTACAAGTTTTCCTTCAGACAGGCAACGACCGACGACGATCTTCAAAGCATTGTTTCACCGCTATGATAAATAAAGTAGCAAAGGCTTGTATTAAAATAATTTTTTTTTTTTCGTCTTCTATACTATACATTTTTTTTTTTTTTATGTTGAGAGTTCCGTTTATATTTTTTTATATTACTGACTGCAACTCTGTCTTACACTATAAGGTTTGTGATCCTATGGCATAGCTTCTTAACGTTCATAAGTGCTTGTAACAGCCCAAATTGAATAAACAATATTGAATTAATTATTTGAAGAGAAAAGTATATTTTTAAAATACTTCAATATGGGTAGCTGAAGGGCTGATCTTAAGGATTTCAAAAAGGTATATCATGACAGATAAATAACTAAAAAGATATAAATAAAAACATTAAAATTTAAAAAACTAAAAGCCAACTGAAAAGATGGAAACAGATGAAATATAAATGGCAAATATGCAAATAAGTCGAACCATTCATAATGTCATGCCTCCGACTACATGTTATTATGTTGAACAAAATATTTTATATTTGATCTTGTTTATATCTTTTTAGTTGGCTTGTCTTTTGATGAGGCGGGATTTTTTGAATTTAAATTTACATATTTTTTGCTTTTTGATTCTTGAAGTCGGTTTTTGATTTATATATATATATATATATATATATATATATGAAAAGGTTTTTATTTTAGAATTGCATATAAAATCTATGTATTAAGTATTCTTTATGAGAACTAAACAAAAAATTTAGTAAATTATAAAAATGTTTGAGTTTAGCTTTTTAACCCTTATTTTAGGAAGTGACTTCCCAAGTAAAGTTGCAATAAATATTTGAATCTGAATCTGAATCTGAAGTAAGTACATATATTTTTTATTACTGGTTTTGACAGAAACGACCACCCAAGTACTTTTGACTTGTAAAAATGAATTTTAACCTCTCAGGCCAACCGCTGAAGCGTAATAGATATTTCATAGTTCTTTCGACACCAGTGTCCTGCAAGCTAATGAATCCTCATCCTAATTACCTAATATAATAAATGCGAAAGTGTGTTTCTTTGTCCTTCCTTGACGCCCTAACTAAGCAACCAATCAACTTGATTTTACTAGTTTTTTTTACACGACGACGGTGACACTCTTAGCCTTCATCATACCTGATGTTAAGTATTGATAAGACTGAAGATGGAAGCGAGCCTCTCCCGGAATCCTCAATCTTGAGGAACTGGCTATCTTATCTCTCACTGCCGGAACACAACGATGCTGAAAACATTGTTTTTATGGCGTCAGACTTAGATAAGATTGTGGTAGCTAGCCAGGCGGACTCACAACAAGTCCTACTACCAACCAATCCGAATACAATATGTACCCCACGCTGGGAATTGAACTCGGGACCCCTGGGTCTGATACCGGTGGTGTTGTTACCACTAGACCACAGAAGCGAAACGGAGAGTAACATAGACTATACTAAAAGCTATACGTTTTATCCCGATGTTCCCACGGTAACAGGTACCACACGGGCGGAAGCTATTAAGTAACATAATGCATGTGAAACACTTTTTATTTCATATAATATAAAACAATAATATAAATCTTTTATATCTGCTATATATTAAACAATACTTGCGCGTCACTTTAATCCCCAACTAACTTAATAATACGGCTGTTTAGGGCATTTTACTTTTTTTTTAATTAAAGACGGGGAGACTCTTAGCCTTCATCATACCTGATTCTAAGTATTGAAAAGGCTGAAGATGGAAGCGAGCCTCTCCCGGAATCCTCAGCCACTGAGGAACTGGCTATCTTACCTCTAACTGCCGGAACACAACAATGCTGAAAACATTGTTGTTATGGCGTCAGACTTAGATAAGATGGTGGTAGCTAGCCAGGCGGACTTACAACAAGTCCTACCACCAACCAAACCGAATACAATATGTACCCCCGCTGGGAATCGAACTCGGGACCCCTGATGGGTCTGATGCCGGTGGTTGTACCACTAGACCACAGAGGCGGTTGAAACTCGGTGCTGGTTGCACTGTCTAACAACTCCTGAGGATGCTGTGTGTTGGCGAAAAATGTGATGAGTAGTCGGTGAAGGTGCAAGATGTGTCACTGTGTTGCATCTGCATTTATTTGCGGGGCACCTTGCATGTAATTTTCTTGCGGAATTAAGCTACATATTTTTCGTTTTCTACTAGGGCAGATTCGACCAAACTTGAGTAAGGTTTTACTCAAGTGTAAACTGATGCTCATTCTAAGAGTAAGCTAATTTTGCATTCAACCAACTATTAACCTAAATAAGGTACACGCGAGTAAATATTTACACGGGAAATTTTGGCGGAGTAAAGGTTTAATCTGAGAATAACAGCTGTCAGAGCAGAGGTGTCACTTGTGAAAATAAAATAACCTCAATTTCGTTTTGTTTATCGTCACACATTTTGATTTGTAATAACAAATTTGCAGGAAAAATGTTCAAAATAACAGAAAACAACACAGATACAAAAATACCACGCAAACGAACACAACCAAACATAACCTAGAAACTAGAAATAACAAGCTGTCAACATTTGACGTATTATCCTACGAAATTCAATTGTTGTGTCATTTCAAGGTAAACTAGATGTAACAAAAGTACAATGATTTTTGTCGGTTTATACATTCGTTCATCATTCTTTTTAATACGCAGAATCACAATACCGAGTTTAACTTACTCCTCGAGTACATTGGAAAAACGTAAACGAAGATACCCAAGGGTAAATTCAAGGAGTAAAATTATTGTAATTAGTGTAACTTTGTGTTTGGTCGAATCCGCTCTAAGAGGTTTTCCGCCAAGTTACGCCTGATTCTATCAAATAACACTATAGTGTAAGTTGCACGTAATATAGTTGGGGATTTCTTAAAAGTTAAAACTTTGTAGCGTTAAAAGAAACTTTAGTAACTAGTTTTGGAGCGAAACGTGCGCGGGTGTAAATGGTTTATATTATTTATTACTTCACATTACCGTGGGTATATCGGAATAAGAAATTTTATATTATATGATTTTAAAAAGAATGGATAATGTTTCGTAGTCCACAAAAAGCTCTTATAGATTCGCCTGTCTATCTGAAGCATAGCTCAGAGATTCTTAGTATTAGAAAGCTGAAATTCAGCAGGGAGCTAATCATATTAATCATAACGCCGAAATGGAACAATAATAATATGTTATACTATCTTTTAGATATCCAGCGGCCGCCCGCGGTTTTTACTATCTGCACTGGAAAAGTAGCAGCTGGCATATTCTCTGTTTTCCATTCACTTCCAGTCCAGCATGACAGTGAACGTTCAGCTCCATAATAAACAATCCTACAAATATTATAAATGCAAAAGTTTGTGTGGATGTATGGATGGATGTTTGTTATTCTTTCACGCAAAAACTACTGTATGGATTTGGATGAAAGTAGTCAATATGGTACCAACTCTTGATAGCGGTAATTAGGTCTAATTTGTCGTCCTACACATTTATTTTAAGCAATTGGATGCTTAAGTATTATTAGTCAGTTTAGGATTTTTATTATCATTTCTCCTTCTTCATAATCTTAATTTTTTGCATTTACATTTATATTGGCAAGCAAAATCTGATTTTGTAGCCTAGCAAGCTCATAACCATTTGCGTAATACATGCAATGACAAAAAGTTGTATTTGTATTCATTTTGTCTTAAAATTTTAATTCGTAATTTGGTACCTGGTATGACTTGTGACGGGTGTGACCAACATAAATCAACGTGAAAACACGCAACGAAACTTCATTTTAGCAGTTATGGATTTTAATGTCATTTCTCCTTCTTCATAATCTTATTTTTTTGCATTTATACAAAACCAAATAAGTTTATTAAAATGCAAAAATGTTTTATCACAATATAAATTAGCAAAACATTAAATACTACTTATATAAAATCAATAGGGAACCATAAACTAGTTTTACAGCGGTCTCTGCACTAGACTCTAGGCCTGTATCGCAGGGGCCAGTTAACGATTGTAATGTACAAATATAACGGCGGTTCAGATCATGTTACAAAAGAAAAACATTTTGGGGAAAATCAAAAAATATTTAAGAAATTTACATACATATTGGCAAGCAAAATCAGATATTGTAGCCTAGCAAGCTCTTATAACTACTTGCGTAATACATGCAATGACAAAAAGTTGTATTTGTATTCTTTTTGTCCTTAAGTTTAAATTCGTAATTTGGTACCTAGTATGACTTGTGACGGGTGTGACCAACATAAATCAACGTGTAAACACGTAACGAAAATTCATTTTAGCCCAAAAATGCTTACCATTGATAGTTGCGAACCATAATAGTCTTACTTTAATAAAGAAAGTATGTCAAAATAAGCGATAAAGCTATAATAACTTTTCTATGAAAAACGTGACGGGCGTGACATCAATATATATGGTTACATATTTGTTATTAGTATTATCCTGATAAAATTCACATTTGGCACAAGAAATATACAATAACTTTTACATAAAAAAAGCATTGCCATTTTTGTCTATTATTTCGCCACCGTAATTAATTATCGTATTCATAGGTTTGAGTCAAAATATTTCAAAAGTTATCGGATTTTCTTAGTAATGCAGGTACTTCATATCATTAACTGTATTTATGATAAATTTTAAATAGAAATTATATTGGAAAGTCAACTCGGCCACAAGTGAATTCTCAGATGGGACTCGAACACACGACCTTTGGAATTCCGGTCCAACGCTCTAACCACTGAGCTACCGAGACTTCTCACCAAAACCTTTTTCTATTTAAAATTTATCGTAAGTATAAAAAAAAGATTCAATAATTTATAGTTTGGCATAAATTATCGTAACACATTTTTTTGAACCTTCTGGTATCGATTACCGCGAACTGGCGCCAAAACTTTAAAACTATTTAACCGGTGTAATAGAACAGACAGACACCGGATCTTTCGTATTTCTATTGCCATGGAACTAGCATCAGATGGAACTTTTTTCTCTTATTTTTATAAAGGGTATTCTTTCAAGCAAACCCGTTACACTTTTATACACAATTTGCTTAAAAAGGCCCAACAAACCCATTAGTGGGCAAGACGGATGGTGCCCACTACGTTTTATAGGCAAAGCCCTAAAAAGAGGTAGTTTCGAAGCAACCTCTGTTGTTTCAATAATATTGTTGGGAATACCTACTTGAATTAGGGGTACACGAATTGAGGATTTCACTGTCAAAATATTTTCTTTTAGATAAAAGTTACACTTCAAAAATACAAGATGACTTTTTTGATACATTGATTATATATATAAAGGTTCATTTATATCTACCGACACGCGAACACGTACCGGCACAGACTAGACTAGACTGTATATTCGACAGTTTAGCATCATAGACTATCGAATATACTACTGCCGTTGATAATAATCATTAATTAGGCTTAGTGTTCAGAGGCACGATTCTCCAATTAATATCCTTGGTAGCGGCGGATGCAATTTCGGTGATCGCACTATTTCCAGTACTATTCCACAACTCATATGACTCAAATGTCCCGTTTACACACAACGTCTTACCTGAGAGCATGCCTAGATAAACCGGTTTTTGATTGTCCCAGCTACACGATCCATCTTGCCTGCGCAAACCGATTTGTGCAGGCATGTTTTCAGGTAAGACGGAGCGTGTATCCGGGACTTTAGAGAATAGCATAGCTGATTTCTTTTTTCTTTTCATCTCTTTTGTTGTTGTGAATTGAATGGTTTTTGTTTCACTATTAAAAATCCGTGACGAATCCCATAAATACTTTCATACAATTATATCATCTAAATAAACAAATATCTATTTTTTTATTTTATTCCTAAATCCTCTATCCCTGTACCGAGTTATTCGTAGGGCACAATTTAAGGACCAATAAAGTTAAACCGTTCGAAAAACGAGCGCCCCTAGGGTTAATCGCTCGGAATATCACTTAGAGATGCACTCTATCGGGATTTGGCTAACGGTGGAACCGAGATCGATCCAAATCTCAACCCTTTTTCAGTTTTCGGAGATGTTGTAGAAAATTGTTTTTTTTTTAATGTAGAACGGCGAGACGATTAGCCTTCATCATAGCTGATGTTAAGTAATTATAAGGTTGAAAGTAGAAGAGCGCCTCTCCCAAATTCCTCAACCACTGAGGAACTTGCTATCTTATTTTTAACTGCCGGAACACAACAATGCTGCAAACATTTAAGATAGGTGCTGGTAGCTATCCAGGCGGACTTATAAACAAGTCCTACTTCCAAACAAAAACATGATGAGAGGAATAATGATATGTTTCGTTAAGAAGAAAGCGCTACACATTTACAAAATTCACTGGCTATCTTATTTTTAACTGCCGGAACCAACAATGCTGCAAACATTTAAGATAGGAGCTGGTAGCTATCCAGGCGGACTTATAAACAAGTCCTACTTCAAAACAAAAACTTGATGAGAGGGATAATGATATGTTTCGTTAAGAAGAAAGCGCTATACATTTACAAAATTATTCTGCCGACCATATTTAAAGATCACCACTAGAAATCACAAATCGACTGATTTGACTTTAACTGATATTTAGGTTTGTATAAATAGAAAAATTGTAAAAACCTACAGAAAAGTCGGTCATATATATGTGATTTTACATGTATAAAATCTTTATGAAAGTTGCTGTCCACCACTGATTATGACATATATATTATTATATAACATGAGCATTATTTTCTTAAAGCTCGAGCGGATTAGTTAAGTTTTGTTTAATAAATAATAGTTATTTGTTATGCATAGCTGGAAAGTTGGTTATTAGCGGAGAGTTACCTCTATTGAAACCTGATCAAGTGAAGGATTCTAGGTTCAAAGATTGAATCCTGAGCGAAGCGAGGATTTCAAAGATACAAGACGCTAAAAACAAATCATCATACCTTGTAAATATAATGCACCATAGCTGACTTAATCACCTATATACTTGAATATAATTTACGCTTTATTTCTACGACATATAATATCATATATTTAATTATAACTATTAGACGACTATTATCATGTTATTGATACATCATAACAATAAAATATAATTATAACAAACATACTTGACATTCAAGTCCAATTTTCGCCTAATAAGCAGTCTGGAGGTTACATGAGGCATTTTTCTTCTATTAAAAGGAATAAAATGTTCTAAGTGAGTAATTTTACTAAGAATCAATTCAATTAGTTGAGATAACTTATAGATCATTATTGGATAAAAGGAAGTGAAGTCGTACTTCTAGAAAATAATTTACGTAGAAAATAATTATTTCTTGATTGATTTTAATCGTCAAAGTATTACAAAAATGTGTTTCTTATTTCTAATGTTTCGAATTAATTTCTCTCAAATGGTATTTATGTTCTTGAAATTTCTTATTTAGCATGTTTTTGATGGTGTGCTTAAAATCAGCTTATGCTCCACCAAAATTAGTGATCCATACGGTGTCGTATCAAAAATTCTTTAATATAAATATGTAAAGTTATAAAATTTACACTTAGTGGTCTCACCACCTATTGATAAGTTATGGATAGCTTATCTAGCAGATAATTTAATATATTTTTAATCCAGAGCTATCCAGAACTTATCTGTCGGTAGTGAAGCTGGCCGTTAGCCTTGTAAACTTTTTATTTGCATCTGTACGAAATTCACACTAGGGAATTCCAATAAATAAGTATTTTATTAAATTAGGAATGTTTCATAAGAACTTTAGTAGAAGAGAAAACGTAGAGAAAGAAAGAAAAGAAAGAAAGAATTTTACAGACAACAAATACAACGACAATTAAACATATTATTAACAATTAACACAAAAACATTGTCTCAAAACGGTCCCAAGATGGAACCGGCGCGGGGCGGAGAGTAGAACTTCTTAGTGTTAGAGATTATAATTAATATGTTGTTACAAATTACTTAATGAAGACTAGTTAGTGCGGCTTAGTAGTGTCGTCGGGAAGGAGTGGGCAATTGGATTAAAGAAATCTCTCGGGCATACGAGTCAAAGTCAAAGTCAAAGATTTTTATTCAATTAGACTTTTAGATAAGTACTTTCGAATAGTCCAAAGTTTTTTTCCCTACCAGCCATTCAGGACATCTTTTAACTGATAAGAAGAACGGCCGCAAGAAACTTATCAGCCTTAAAAGAAACAACAACATTTACAATGGAACATGTTGTTGTATAGCAAAAGTCGAAAAGAAAACAATATTCAAAGAGTTCACACAAGTCATATAATTAATCCATAAATAAATTCCCGAATCAACACAAATCAAAGCAATACAATCCGCAAAGAGATAAAATAGTCGTTTCCATAATATCGCGCAAAAACTAAAAGAGAAGCTTAGTGCTAAAACTGCGGGCAATATCGCATTGGCGAAGACCCCACAAATGAGAGTTTCATGACATGTCCGGACTTGCTCGGACGCGTATTTCCTTACACTCCAACTCCTTCCAACTCGCCTGCTCCTCGCGACTAATTTCCAAAAAAATTCAAGGTACCTTTTGGAAATCAAAGACTAAGGGCTGGTTTCACCACTGACAGGTAGGTTTTGGGTTTTATCCGGCTTGTAGTGTTTGTGGAAAAGAGTACAATCAACGCTATCTCACACACACAAGAGGGCAACACTAGTAGCTGTCATTGTCAACGGAATATTGACAGATGACATATAGCTAGACGGGAGTTCTGTAGGGCTAACATGCGCGACCATGAGAAAATTCGAGATGGGATGAGAAAAATTGTCAATCTCGATAATTTTCTCGCAATTCGCAACATACGCGCCACGAGAGAGAATCATCACGTCGTGAGATATCCCTTTCATGACGAAACGTCAAGTTTTATTTTTAAATGAAAACACTGATAATCATGTGTGTCTATGGTGACTAAAACCACCCATACACAACAAATTGAACGAATAAAATGTTAAGCATTTATTTAGTTTGAAATGGCATTTCAAAAGAAAACGTAAGTAAGTATATAATTATATTCGTTAGTTCTTGATAGTATAGTTTGGTATTTGTGATTGTATGATTGCTCGCATTTAATATTTATATTCGTAATCTTAGTACATTCGTATACTAAGTATTGTACCTATTGTTTTAGCATCAGAAGTAACAAGGCACAAATAACGTATCTGTGCCAGTATATGGCAGAACATAGGCCATAGGCTTTGTGATCCGCCACAGCGACTGGAACTCGCTGTCGCGAAGATCGAAAGGGTCGCAGACGTCTCGTATGCGCTTCCTTTCGATCCGCCTATTCCACCTCTCTTCATATATAGTTAATAAATAATTGTAATACGGCACTGCCATTTTTCGCAACACTTTTTACGTTTCTCCAGCTATCTCTTCGAACAGAATGATCGACGACAAATAAATCGAAACTAAATGTCAAAACTCGATTATTTATGAGAAAATATGGTGCGTATGTTGCAGTTTAAAGAGAAAATTTCTCGAAGTCTACGTGTGACAGAACGACATGACAAAATGTAGTGCAATGTTACCGACAGTCGAGAAGTAGAGATATGTCATCTCACCACGAGAAAATGGCGTGAGAAAATTATCTCGTGACGTGCATGTTAGCCCTGCTGGTGGAGTGCGGATAGGATTCGGCTCCAGAATCCCTGGTGTGTTGATACTTGTCTTGGTGTGAGGGTGAGCCAGTGGGACCCTTCTGTAGGATTGCAAATCCTACACGGCTGTTGCTGTTACATTTACATATTTTTTTTTATAAAAACTGTCAAATTATCTGCGAAATTAGCTATCCAGAACTTACCTGCCGGTTGTGGCCTTAACCTACTTAGTTTTACAATAATCTTTTACATGTACAAACTACAGTGAATTACCAAATTGAATAAATTAATCGTTTTTATTTTCAATCAATATCGCAGCGGCAAAGGCTGCCAATGAGAGTTTAATGACATGTCCGGACTTGCTCGGACGCGTATTTCCTTACCCGTGTTGAATTCGTCTTATCCATCCATAACCTCTCTGCCTCCGGATTATGAGACACAATACATGTTTCATTGTTTTCTGGACAACGGTGTCCTGCTAGCAAATTACGAATCAAAGAAGGCCAATGCTCAAAAGTGGGGACTTTAAAAAATGGTTGATGATGATTAATTGAATTCGTCCCCTCCTCGTGACCAACTGAGTACGCTTTTGGAAATACCAATAAAAAAAAAAAACGAATTCAATACGCTAACACATATGCTGTCAAACACTCCGTGTGGTGGTATGCGCTACCACTGACGCCGCCCACTTGGATTCGAGTGGAATATTTCCGAAAAATTATAGTTTGGAACCTGACGAGATTTTAATAGTAAGCGCTTAGCAGTGAATGTTTTAAGGAAATACGCTGCCCGGACGGCTGCGGCGGAATCGGACATTACACGTGTCGTTTTCAAAGTCACTGTTTAAGGGGTCAAATCTTGTGGCTAAAACTGTTGACAGCCGATACAAAGGACAGACAGCTGTTGAAATTAGAGTGATGTACGATGTGAACCATACTAGCTAGCCACGAACACGCACTACACTTTTAAAATTTCAATAATTAGTAGTACACAAGATAAGGAGCCCGGGGCGCAGTGGCCTGCGAATGTTCAGGTTGAGGAACTCTCGCAAAGGTCGGGCACGGGATGGGTGACCAAACATTTCGACAACAGCGTAGCCAACCAATTTTAAGGTCCTATTCTTTAATTTTCTCGCTTTGGCTGGCACTGACTCCAAAAGGCTTATTTTTTGCTCTTTAGTTTTTGAAGTCGGTTTTTTAACACAGTTTTTAGGTTTTACTTTTTAAGTGTCTGTAATAGGTTGTTTAGTAAACTACAGAAGGTTTTTTCTAGATTAGAACCAGGTTAACAAAAATGCTCAGAACATAAAAACTACTAAACCAAACTAAACCAAATTATTATGGGACCAAATGACAACTATTCCGCATCGAACAAAAAAGAATCACATAAATCGGTTCAGAAATCTCGGCGTAATCGGTGTACATACATAAAAAAACTATATATATATATTGCAACCGCATTGAGAACCTCCTCCTTTTTGGATGTCGGTTAAAAACGGTTTATTGTACACCCGCATGAATAAGTATAACCAATGTATAATAAAATACAGCTTCAAAGAAAGTTGATAATGAAGTAGTTTGAAATAGGTATATTTTACATAGAACGCAGAATTAGTTTTTGTCCCGATATTCACACGGGATCAGAAACCACGTGGGAAAAATTATATATAGATTTTCATTTCAGTTACAGAATCGAAATGAAAATCTATATCTAACATTTCTCCAAGAAATTTAACTACAAAAGTGGAAAGTAATAACATCTTCGTTTCACTGAAGTCGGATAAAACTCTTTCAAAAAGTCCTACTCCACACAATGACTGCACAGTATTTTCGCTGTGACCACAAGACAGCATTATTAAAACATTATTCGGACAAGAAAAATATATTTTTTACTGTGGCTTCCTGTGTTTAAACGACCAACGAGGATGTAAGTAAGGTAAAATTGTGTGCCTTTTCTGTAGTGTTCAGCCTTTTTCGCTATGCCTATTCATTCGGTAGCATTACATACGTAAATGGGAGCATTTTGCCGTTGGGATTACTCTTTTAGAGTGCTTGAGCTATTTTTTTTATCTGAGAATATAAATGGGGGTGCGGTGCAAAGGTGTGGAAGTGTAATGATCTACCACGATGCAGCAAACTCACAGATTTATCAAATTAGTAAGACTATAATGAACTTTGATTGGCCCGAAGATGAATTGGTACTGAAGAATTATTCTCCAACTGAGCCTTTGGTAGCAACGGATGCAATATCGGTGAGTCCCAGATGCCCCGGGTTCGATTCCCAGTGGGGGAACATATTGTCCGTACGAACCTGTCGATCAGTGCTCTCCGGAGGTTGTTGCATGTATGTGAAACCTATGCACAAGCTCATGGATTAAAGTACAACATTAAGAAAAGTGAGTGCATGGTTTTCGCCGCGGGTAACAGCCTTCCACAAGAAATGCCTCCTGTCTAACTTAACGGAACAGTTTTAATTAGATTCGAGCAGTTTAAATACCTAGGCCACATTTTAACAGAAGCCCTGATAGATGACCAAGATATTGAACGTGAACGTAGACGGTCAGAAGTAATTATGATCGCTTGTAGGTTTGCTAGGTCTAAAAATAAGTCTTTTTAACCCACTTGTTCCTGAATTAACTTTTTTTGCACAATTGATTTGAAATTTCATATACTTCACAGAACGTAAACAAATAACTGATAAAAAATAATTAAAAAAATATTTCAGTTCAGGAAAAGCTGGAAAATGCCGTGTCGTAAACGACACAGTAGGAGAATCTACTACTATGATCTTTCATTACGTCGATTTCAGTAGGCTTCGACATAAATAGGAGAAATAAAGTAAAACACCCAAAGAATCACTCTCATATCCACACCTCGACGACGCCATATTTGGCAATGGTTGGGTCGCAGGTATTAAGGTGTTTTTTTTTTATGAACGGCGGGAAGACTCTTAGCCTTCATCATACCTAATGTTATGTAGTGATAAGGCTGAAGATGGAAGCGAGCCCCTCTCGGAATCCTCAATCACTGAGCAACGACTATCTTATCTCTAACTACCGGAACACAACATTGCTGAAAACATTGTTGTTATGGCGTCAGACTTAGATAAGATGGTGGTAGCTAGCCAGACGGTCTTAGAACAAGACCTACCACCAACCAAACAGAATACAATATGTATTCCCGCTGGGAATCGAACCCGGGACCCCTGGGTCTGATACTGGTGGTTGTACCACTAGATCACGAAGGCGGTTAGACGTTAGGCAATAGCGACAGGTTGCCAGCTCATCGTTTACAATAGTTTTCGAATATCCTTCATTCATGAGCCCTGACAGTTGGAAGACTTTTACTCTATGTACCCGCATTAGACGCATTTTATACTTTCTATCACGCTCAGTCCAGCATGGGAAATAATAAAATGACTCAACTTACATTCATCAAAGAAGTCATTCATGGTACAAATTCAGCAAGTGCTCCGAGTAAAGGCCCAGGGACATTTTGAAGAAAAACAAAATGTCGTATCCAGAGTCTTCATCCGTTACTTACAATTTTGCGGAGGCATGATGTAAGGTAACGTCACCCAGTGTGCAATGTGGAAAGACATGCTTGCCGTTTCCCTGCTTGATCGAATCAGAAATGAGGAGTTCCGTAGGAAAACAAAAGTAAACCTTCATCCCTCGAAGAATTGTTCAGGTGAAGTGGCAGTAAGCGGGACACATAGCGAGAAGAACGGTTAGCGGATGGGGCAGGGTGGTTCTAGAATGGCGACTCTGTGAGTAGGCCCCCAACAAGGTGGACCAATGTTCTGGTGAAGATCGCGGAAAGCTCCTGGATGAGGGCAGCCCGCCAACGACCGATCAACGTGAAGATCCTTAGGCCCTAGAGGATCTTCACAACGATTGTTCGATGGCTACCCATACCCAGCAGCCGTTCTCATGCCGCTGATATGAATGTGATGATGATAGTTATAGAATCTGGAACTATTTTTTCATAATTTTGCTCTCATTTCTCAGTAATCTCGTTCAGAGTGAAAGGTTGTCGTAAAGCCCGGTAACAAATATAAGTACTACTGATAGTAGTACATTCTCCTACTGTGTCTTTCACGGAACAGAAAAAGTAAAACGAAAATACTTGATGAATATCTTATAAATATACCGTATTTTTTTATTTTTGATTTTATTAGGAACCGACTATTGATAATTAGATAACAAATAAATTAAAAACAGCATAAAACAATATTTCAAATTACCCTGTATTTATCATTTTAATAAGCACGTAATTTAACCTCATTTTGCACAAAAACAATAAACTGCATATCACGGTTAACACTCTACTATGACTGACTAAGGCATCAACAGCTAGTAGCAATATAAAATAAAAAAATAAAGTACCCTCCTACAACAGAATATTTTTTTTAAGTTGGTGTGTCGTTAAAGACACGGTAGGAGCAAGTGGGTTAAAGCTTTCTGCCAATCTTTTTACTCCGGCAGCCTATCGGTGAATTATACGCAGAAGACCTACAACGCTCTGCGTGTTCAATATAACAATGCATTCAGGATGCTGTTGGGGCTGCCGTGGCGCAGCAGCGCGTCCGGTATGTTTCCTGAGGCGCGGACTAATGACTTTTACGCTATTATGCGGAAAAAAGTAGCCTCTCTCATGAACAGATTGCACGGCAGCCACAATAGCATCCTGAAGGCCGTAGCGGGGGGGTGCGAGTGCCCTATGAGTCAGCACTGGACTATAGTGCTTGTTGGGTAAAACCCAGGTATAAAATTTTAATGTAATTTTTGTGTCATGTATTTGTAAGTTAGTTTACTTATTTTGTATTAATTTTAAATTATTATTTATTATTATTTTATTTCTATTTTGACATGTCCATTAGTATATAAAATGTATATGAACTATGGAACTTGTTTTCTGAAATAATAATGATTGAATTCGGTTTGGTTGGTGGTAGGACTCGTTGTGGGTCTGCCTGGGTAGCTACCACCATCTTATCTAAGTCTGACGCCATAACAACATTGTTTCCAGTATTTTTGTGTTCCGGCAGTTAGAGATAAGATAGCCAGTTCCTCAGTGGTTGAGAATTCCAGGAGAGACGCGCTTCTACAGTTCCACCTCTTTATCATCTCTCATCATACTCATCATACTTAGCAAGGGATTTTAAAATTAGACAATTAGCCCTCTGGTATGATGAAGACTGAGCGCCTTCCCGTTGTGTATATAAAGTTTAATTTTTTCTTCTATCGATTAAAGAATCATACAGGTTATCTTCTAGAACTATGAGACAATATTTGAAAACCTTACAACAACAACTTGAATTGAAGCGAGCGTTTTGCTCAAACTTTCTTTATTGACTGTCAGTGTGAGTGCGATCCAATAAGTGCGAAGTTGTTGGTTGAGCCATCTGTCTACATTAGCTGAGCTTTAAGACACAGGTACAAAACTTAGTTCATTGTATTAAAGACTAGCTTCCGCCAGCGGTTTCATGGTTCCCGTTTCCGTGGGAATATCAAAAATTCCTTTCTTAGTGCTCGCCTACACCGTTTAACTGTACCGTTGTCTGTCAATCAGTTTATATAAACTGTATCAATAAAAAGTAGCAAGTAGGTACCAAACTGTGTTATTTGGGTGTAAGTATCTCAAACATTTTGAAAACGGCACCAAATTATTTTTTCTAATTTGAACTTTATCAAAGTTTATCTGAAGTTGCTTAGCGAATGTGCTAGATACTGCGCAGCATACACTCGAGGTGTGTCCTGTATGGTCGCTGCAGCGCAAGAATCTCGTGGCAGCGGTAGGGCCTGATCTCTCCCTGCCCAGCGTCGTGAGTCGGATGTTGGACAGTGAAAGATCCTGGCAGGCGGTGGTCTACTTCTGTGAAGAAGTGATCTTGCAGAAGGAGGCGGCGGAACGGGTCCGTGAAGAGGATGATCATGCAGCCCGTCTCCGATGCAGACGGTTGAGGGAGGCGGCAGTTCGATCGCCTCAATCCTCTTTAGGTTAAGTGGGGGTCGGCGGCGGAAAGGGGAATACCGTCGCCCAGGGAGAACCTCCCGTGAATAAGAGGTGCTGATGTACCGTTGGGTGTGTCCAAAAGATACACGCGAGCGGAGGCCCGGTGACTGTCACCCCAAACCCGACAGTCTCCGCCAACGCGTGGAGGGAACAACCAGGGGGTTTTAGTGGGTTCGAGTCCCACATAACCTACCTGTGTGTGAGGGCATTTCCCCCTAAAAAGAAAAAAAAAGCTCAGTTAGGAGAGCAAGTGGCCCGGATTTCCAAAGGTTGTGGGTTCCAGTCGATTTTCTCTACTATTTTTCGTTTGTTCCCAACGAGTCACACCACACCACATCCCGTGACGCTGCTACTCGTTGAAAGAACAATTTATTAAAATAATTCCCAACGAGTGGCATCCCTAAGGCGTTAGAGCAATAATCTTCACAAATTGTGACACTCTGAACAAGAACTTTTATTAACTTCTCAAAATATCTAAAATACCTCCTGGGCCCCAAGCCAAAGTAACGATTGACGACCTCCGTGGTAGAGTGGTACGTACACCGGTTTCAAGGTGTCGCCTACTCTGAGGTCCCGGGTTCAAATCTCGGTAGGGGCAAATGTTTGTGTGATGAATACGAGCATTTGTACCTGAGTCATGGACGTTTATGTATTTCTACACACAAATACTTTTATATGTATATAGTTATATGTATTTATATCCGTTACCCTAGCATCCTATAACAGTGCCTACTTTGGGGCTTGGTTAATTGGTGTGAGTGTAAGAAATATTACCAATTAGCTTCCACATTGATAAGCAGTGATTAGGCATTTCAATTATTGTGTTCGCTTTGGCGCTTCACTACTTCAGACAAACACAGTATTATCTATGGCAAGCTTATCTAATATCAATGGTATTCTATTACAGATTACATGCAGTCAATATAATATCATTTGAAGCATAATCTTATCTAAAACAACGCTTAAATTAACACCACTGGTATCAGATCACGACGTCCCAGGTTAGAAATAAAGAGGAGTAGTTGTAAGTCCGCCTGGCTAGCTACCACCATCTTGTCCAAGTCTTATAACTCTTGAATAACTGCTTGGCCAGTAATCGTACACTGTTGACTTCATAATTTGCGTAATTTTTAATATGCGAAAACAAGTAACTGTGTAGAATGGAATAGAATAGAATAGAATAGGATTTATTTCATAATTTTTAGTACACAGTATACCACCTTAAAATATAAGCACTTAAGTAGGTAACAATATCAGTTATTCTGCTGATACAAACAAACAAAGTACCCAAAGAAGCTGCTTAATAAACATTATGATGAAAAATCAAAGAAATTAATTATGAGAAAAACCATTTTTTACTATTTTTCTAGTGTGGATTGCACCATCCAACCTTAACGACAACTACCACTTTAACGGTGCAAAAAATAGGATTTTACAGTTTTGACAACCATAAATCAGTTAAAGTTAATTGGTGCAACTTAGCCTTAGTTAACTTAAAATCTATTAACAAAATATACGATCAAAAAAAGATAAATAATGATTATCTATTGGCGGTACACTAACAAAAAGTTCTTTACCTTCCGTGCTAGTCAAGACTGTGTTACGGCAAGGTAAGGATTCTCGTTTTACAGTAAAACCAACTATAGCTTAAAGAAATAATGACTATTTTGTCATACACTCGTATATTTGAACACAACAATGTGGTTTTACGTAAACACGTAGTAAACGCAAAATCGTCAGATAAGTGGTGCGATTTACAACTAGTATGATTAAAACATATTTTTATTGTACTATTTCTTAATGTGTATATTGTGTTATGTTTGTTATGCTTCTTAGTCATTTAAATACTGTATGTTTTCCGAATAAAAAAAAAAAAAAAAGATTGTAACACTGTTCACAATAATGTGCAATTTATTTTGTTTCGCCGACACTTTTACTTATTTGGTTCAACAATGTATGAAAGGTTACTCTCCTTTGGTTACAAAAGGCCCGTAGGTTCCAAAAAAAAAAAAAACCACGGGTTGTACTCTGGGAGTACCAGAAATGAAAACCGCTTAAACGAAAATAACGATCAAAATCCATTATATTTTGACCACAACTTCATAAAAAGTAATGAAAACGGAGACCACCTTGATTTGGCAGGTCTTCTTCTTTTTATCGTGTGAGGATTAGTGGCCACCTCTGGTGTCAGAGTTTATCAAGCCGCCTATAAGGCCTCTGATTTGGCTTAACGACTGTTATCAAATGACAGCAGCCGGGAACTACGGTTTAACGTGCCCTCCGAAGCACGGAAGCGCTCAGTTATAATCCCACTTTACGGTCACCCATCCGACACCTGACCGAGCCGAACTTTTCTTAACAAACGTGACCAAATACGATCAGTCTGTCAAGCGCGGCCATGAGCGCTATATTTGGCAGGTGAATCCATTAAAACTGACCTGGCATCAATATGAAAGTTGGTAGTAATGAGAGATCTTTATTTAACGGTTGTTATTAAATAATATACGAAAATCTTTGAATTGTGAGGCTTGAAGTAATTGGAAATAGGTCAACGGTAAATGGTCTTATAATTTTTCGACCAGGGTCTCGTGTCCTGACGCTGATGTGCTTTATATAGTTATGAATAAATTGAATAAAATCATAGAAATGTTTGTTAGTGATCCAATTAAATAAACAAACAGATACTGTAGTTTAGATAGAGCTATTTCCAATACAAATGTGATAGTTTGGATTTTTGATACTCAATCACACAGAATAATCGGATTTAGATAAAAATTGGCACACAGAATACATTTTTATTCTGATATTTCCACGGGCACTAAAACTACGCGGGTGAAACCGTGTGCAGGCGCTAGTATCCAACATTTCTTTGTCTTTGCAAATAAATTCAGCCTATTCTGAGCACCTTTCAACCTTTCAAGTACCTTGAAATACAATCACACGCGTCTTTTGACACAAAGAAATCTGAAAATTATTTCTCCATTTATTTTTACCTGTCGAGCCCAAAGATTATTAACTCTAAGGGTAAACAGGAAGTGGGTGCTACAACTACTGATTGAACTTCCGGCAGGATATTGTCTATGGTCGTCTGAAACTTTGCTTTCAGGAGGTTCAGTCTTCCTTCAGTCACAAAACAGAATAGCTACCAGAGGGAAGTACTCGTGTCGGCGCTTGACAGACTGATCGTATTCGATCACGTTTGTTAAGCAACGATCGGTCCAGTGTCGGATGGGTCACCGTAAAGTGTCATTACATATCAGCGCTTCCGGGCTTCGTAGGACACTTTAAACCCGGCTGTTGTGATCTGATAACAGTCGTCGAGCCAAGTCAGAGGCGGTTTGATAAACTCGTACAACAGAGGTGGCCACTAATCCTCATACGATAAGAGAGAGTCGGTTACAGGATGGATGACCAAAAAACTGTCTACTACTCTTCCGTGCTTCGGAAGGCACTTTAAGTCGTTGGACCCGATTATATTTGCAGTCGCTAAAACCCACTAAACCTCATTGGGCCCGCGTGGTTGGTTATCATGAATGACCCATTCTCCTTTTTCATCCATAAGGAAGGGCATTCCCCAAGCAGTGGGGGCAATAAAATGGCTGATGACCAGAAGGACCGTTCCCACTATCCTTGAAAATACACTCACCGGCACATTGAACCGCCTACCCCGTTATGTTCAGTACTTAGCTGCCTTATTCAGTCCGGCATTACAAAGTCTCATCGAGTGTAGATAAGCTCATTTTTTTGTAGGTATTTCATGTCCATAGATATATTTCAATGGACGGGATTAACAAACATTATGTCGACGGTCATGGTACGTTTTTTTTATGTACTATAGCGTTCATCATACCTGATGTTAAGGCTGAAGACGGAAGCGAGCCTCTCCCGGAATCCTCAATCACTGAAGAACTGGCTATCTTATCTCTAACTGCCGGAACTCAACAATGCTGGAAACATTGTTGTTATGGCGTCAGACTTAGATAAGATGGTGGTAGCTAGCCAGGCGGACTTACAACAAGTCCTATCACCAACCAAACCGAATACAATATGTACCCCCGTTGGGAACCGAAATCGAAAAAAATTTAAATCATTGTACCAATAGACCACAGAGGCGGTTTTTGAAGAGTATTGAAAACAAAACGCAAACAAAACATTCTGATGACAGGATGGATTCTAAAAGATGACAGTAGGCCCCCCTGGTCGGTGTCCAGAGGACAATGGAATATCTATATTGTGTCACATCATTGTTTTATTTTCGTTTTATTTCAATAAATAAATATTTGCATACAATCACTCCAATTACCTAGCCCACGTTAAGTTTCATGAAGAACTTGTGTTATGGATACTAGGTAACGGATAAACATACTTATATACTTTTTTATTTGTAAATCCATACTTAATATAAATATTAAACACCCAGACCAAGACAAATAGACATGTTCATGCACACAAATATTTGTCTTGTCCGGGGATCGAACCCGGGACCTCTGGTGCAGAAGGCGGGGTTAGTACCCCTGCGCCAAACAGGTCGTCGTATTCATCATACCTCGCGGACTAAGAGACTGCCTCGTTCGATATGTACTCGATAGTTTTTCGTGCCAGGAGTTTTGAGTGGGCTCTCTGCTTGGGTCCTTGTACTTTGTTGTTCAGTTGTTGTTTTCGAGGCGTCGTTATTGTTAATTAAGACTAGTCCCATTTCGCGGAACAAAGCACTAGGGAATACAGGTACCTATTTGTTAAAGGAACAACTTCTAAGTATGGGTAGTCCATAATTCCATATTAAAATACACCGACTAAAACCTAGATAAAATATTAAACAAGAAAATATACTAAAAAAAAGCAACTTGTCTCATGTCGCCCTGACGGGACTCGAACCCGCATCCTTGGGAGTCCGGCCCAATGCACTAACCAATTATGCTACAGAGACCTATGAGGACACGTCATTTTTCTAGTATATTCACCGTTCTACGGTGTTGGCCACCGTCGCTTCATCAATGAGAGAAATATCCTCGCATTCGAAAGAAACATCTTTACAGATGTTTGACCATCGATTAAGATGAAGCAGCTATCTAATTATAACTTTTTAATTTTGCATTTTACAATGCTATTTGTATATGATAAATATTAAACAAGAAAATATACTAGAAAAAAGCAACTTGTCTCATGTCGCCCTGACGGGACTCGAACCCGCATTATTGGGAGTCCGGCCCAATGCACTAACATTATGCTACAGAGACCTATAAGGACACGTCGAATTTTTCTAGTATATTCACCGTTCTACGGTGTTGGCCACCGTCGCTTCATCAATGAGAGAAATATCCTCGCATTCGAAAGAAACTTGAAAATTACCACTAATTGACGACCTCCGTGGTAGAGTGGTATGTACACCGGTTTCAAGGTGCCGCCTCATCTGAGGACCCGGGTTCGAATCCCGGTAGGGGCAAATGTTTGTATGATGAATACGAGCATTTGTACCTGAGTCATGGACGTTTATATGTATTTCTACACATGAATACTTATATAGGTATGTATAATTATATGTATTTATATCCGTTATCCTAGTATCCCATAACACAAGCCTTACAGTGCTTACTTTTGGGCTAGGTTAATTGGTGTGAGTGTAAGAAATATTTCTTATAAATTTAGTATAAATAGTTTTTAACGATTTGAAGTATTAATCTATAAGTTATTTTCATTTTAAGAGAGCAAAAGATTAAGGTAACCACCCCCACGTATGTAATTGTTTTTAAAAAATTTTAGGTTTATATTTAATTACATACATCTTCCTGTAAATGTTTTTCTACTTTTTTATTATACACTTGTTCTTAAATTCAGTTTTATTTTATCTTCATTTGTAACCTGCTCACTCTGTTTCCCGTTCCTTAGCCGGGTCGGGAAATAGTCCTGACACTGTGCAATAATTATATCAATAAATAATTATTTAATAATTAAAATTTGTTAAAAACAATTACGTACGTGGGGGTGGTTACCTTAATCTTTTGCTCTCTTAAAATGAAAATTACTTATAGATTATTACTTTAAATCGTTAAAACTATTTATACTAAATCGTAGTTTATAGAAATACAATGATCGCTGCCCGAAGTCGCGTCGGTCGTAGGGAACGGTGGAAAATAGAGATAGCCGCCCGAAGTCGCGTCTCCTCGCTACATAAGGTATAAAAACAGGAACGCCCTTACTTGTTTACAGTCAGGTCCAAAGGATCTAGAACTTCGCAGACTGTTTTCAGACTCAGCTTTGGAAATGAGGCAACTTGTTTTATAGATATCGATCTATTATAAATAAAAATATGGATCTCGATAAACGAGTTTGTGGGTTAGTAGGTCCCTCCTCTTCCCTACTGAAAAGCACGGGAAAAAAGAAGGCGTTAGTTAAAGTAACTACTTAGGTTAAAAAATCTTGAATATAATATAGGTTTACCTAAGAGTATCAAAGAGTTTAATTAGAAGTAAGAAAATAATACGTACCCTTTAATTTATCAATATTCTTTTAATTAAAATGAAAAGTTCCTCCAAGAAATCTCCAAGTCCTAGTAACGTAACGTGTATGAAGATGAAGCTAAAAGATATGAAACCTATGTAAATTTTGTGAAAACTTCAATAATGATAGTATTTATACTTTCCAAATACTTACCAATAAAATGGGTTAGATATTTAAAGAAAGACAAAATTTTCAATTGCAAAGCAAAATCAGGCTTCGTCCCGTGAAAAAGTGAAAAATCTTTTCAAAGCGCGGCACGAAAACGCGGGAAAACGACGAAGAAACCCCATATTCAGAAAAAAAGAAATGAGTAAAAAGGATGAATGATAATAAGAGTGTGTGTGAAAAGGATAGGTAGAATACTTTAATATTTTTAAATGAGGTCGAACATGATTTAAAACTTATTTCAAATATTACATAGATACCAAGGAGTTTAATACAATGAGGTTAATAGTTTGAAAAAAAGAGTATGGATGAAATGAGGTCGCATGTACGAAATAAATATAAATTAAGGAAAATTATTGAAATATATAGTAAATGATTGTGATTATATAAATAAGATGCAATATAAATAAATATTAAAATGAAACGTTGTTTTGAAAAAACACAACGTTACAGTTAACAGTTAAGGCGCTACTCGGAAAAAGTATGGACTATTTGATATAAAACTATAGCACGGTTACAGTTGTTACAAATCTGGTAATAACATATATATTTCTTCATACCTTTATCTAGATTCGTATAGTTTCAGAAACACGATTTTATGATTTTGCCTCGACACTTTTTCTTTTCGAAAAGACCTCTAAAAATACGAAAATTCAAGATTATTCTTAAATTGGGTTACTTACACTATTGGAAATTGGTTTATTAAGTGGACACCAAAAATATTTAGGATCGTATAGAAGCATTTTTTTTAAATCGCTGTAATTTTTTAATACGAAGTGATTTTGTGTTTTTTTTGCCTAATCTGCAAAATCGGTCTCGCTCCGGTGCGCGTCGTTTTCTCATTGCTATCTCGCTTCAGCATATTTTTTTCGAGTATCGCCTTAAACGTTGTGTTGTGGTGGTCTTTTTTTTTCATCATACTCCATGTTAAGTAGTGATAAGTCTAAAGTTGGAAGCGAGCCTCTTCTGGAATCCTCAACCACTGAGGAACTGGCTATCTTATCTCTTACTGCCGTAATACAACAATGCTAAGAACATTGTTGTTTTAGCATCAGACTTAGATAAAACGGTGGTAGCCAGCCAGGCGGACTTGAAACAAGTCCTATCACCAACCAAACCGAATACAATTGTACCCCCACGGGGAATCGAATCTAGGACTTCTGGGTCTGTTACTGGTGGTGTTATCACTTGATCAAAGAGGCGGTCAGCCGGTCAATAAGTTCCTACGCTTGAAGTATTGAGATGTACCTACCATTGTCCAATTTGTTCACCCAATAAAGTTGCATAGCAATCCCTGCTTACATCGCTTACGATTAGCTTACACGTAGCAGACGAAGACATCAGTCGGATTACTGTCGGCGATCGTAGTCGCGCGAGACATGATCTTAAAGCGACATCAATCGTTTTAATGTTCCCACTGCTGGGGCACTGACCTTCCTTATGGATGGCTAATGAGTTATGTTTACGACTGCAAATACTTCCAAGATTTCGACTTGAAAAATGCAGTCGCTCGTTTTTGGGGAAAGGCATAGCCTTTTTTAATAAAGTTCCACAACAAGTGATTGAGCTGCCTTTGCATAAATTTAAAATACATGTTAAAAAAACGCTCTTAACTTCTCGTATGCCGAGATTCTAGACACAATAGAAAATCAATTGTGTCTCGCGTGGATCTACGTTCCGGCATACAAAGGGTTAAGCAAAGGTTATTACAAGGTAGAAGATTATTTGAAAGACCAAAATGCATGGAAGTGATACTAACACAAAACATGACTATTGTAATTGTATAAAAGGAAAATATTCTAATAACTGAGTATAAGAAAATTTTCCTCTTATATTAAATATGTTTCAAGATTGTAGATTTGTGTTTGGCAACGACATGTTCCTTTGTAAATGTTGTTGCTTCTGTTAAAGCTGATAAGTTTCTTGCGGCCGTTCTTCTTATCAGTTAAAAGATGTCGTGAATGGCTGGTAGGAAAAAAAAATTGGACAATTCGAAAGCACTTATCTATAAGTCTATTTGAATAAAAATCTTTGACTTTGACTTTACAGCCAAGACCAATGGGTCCGTGCATCGGAAGGCACGCTTGCCTTCCGATGCACGGAGGAGCTCAAGACAATACATTTTTGGTCACCCATCCCGTGACCGACCGTCACAACCGCGCGAGCTTACTACTGCGCCACCGAGCTGTTCATTTTCCCTAAGATGTACCATTGTCAAATTTGTTTACCTGCATAAAGTTAGCATAGCAAAGCCTGCTTACATCGCTTACGATTAGCTTACACGTAGCAGACGAAGACATCAGTCGGATTACTGTCGGCGATCGCAGTCGCGCGACGTAATCCGTGGGTTTAAAGAGCGGACGACGAGGATTTGAATTTCATGAATGGTTGCAGGTGATGTAGTCTAGGGGATAGGGTGCGGGAGAACTAAAACATGATCTATTTATTCGTGTCTTAAAAGCTGATAGGTAATTGGAAGAGCACTACACCGGACACCCAAAGGTTCGAATCCCATCTGAGCAGCTAATGGCGACACATAACGATAGACCATGAACAGGATATATATTAAGATGCCATTTGTACCACGGAAACGTGAACCACGCGGGTAAAACTGTGTTCGAAACAAACTACATTTAAATGCATGTTACTTGCGTTTAAATCACAAAAAATCGTGTTTGTTCTTACGACATACGCTATGTTATACGATAAAAGCGCTATGTTATTCTCCGTCTTTTCAACTAACTCTTTGCCAAAAATCAAGTCGATTGCTTGTTTAGTTAGGGCGTGAAGTCAGGACAAACAAACACACCTTCGCATTTATAATATTACTAACTAAGATTAGGATTGGTCGACGTTTTTAAGCCATTATCCTTATCCATCCAGAAATTATAAGGAAACTCCGTGCTCCACCACTAAGCTAATGGCTGAATAACATAGAATATACCCTGTCCATTGATAGGATTTTTTCTGCAGTTATGAGCTAGTTACTAGCTCATAACAATTATAATAATCTTCTTTCACGCTTAGTCCAGAATGGAATTGAAGTCGAATGTAGAAACGTGCCTCTATTAGTATTTAGCTCTTAGACTACACAGCACGAAGCCTTCTGAAATTAGGACGCGCGATTTCCAACCGGGCATATTTCACGGGGAGCGCTCTCTGCGAGTAATTTATTTTTAATTGGTCGCGTGCTTTTCACCTTTTTTACCGACGTGTGTGACGTCATCGGGGAAATTCTGGAATTACATAGGTACTTTTCTATGAATATAAAGAAATAATTAATGGTATTTACTATCCGTCCAAGTATTAACTGTGATTAATTCGTCCAAGTATTGTTACAATCTTTACAAGTATGTACTTACTTACGTATTATGCGGATACTTTATTTTTACATTAATTACTCAGACGGGACTTGAACCAGCGCCCTTTGGAGGCCAGCCTGTTTACAAAGTTACTCATTTGTTAGTTCAATAATATGTCCCCAGATCAACTTAGTTCAATATTATTACCAGCTTAGATCAGAACCCTGAGTTTTATCCAATATAATAGGACATTAATGGGTAATTCATTTGAATAATAATTATTGCTGCAACCTTATTACTTTTCGAGCAAAACGTTTCCCAAAAATCTCTACTGGTCAGCCGGGAGTTCCCCGATTATACGCACTACGCATGTCAATGGTAGGTCAATGCTCTAGCATTGGGCTGTGAACAATACCTCCTGATGGCATATGAACAGATGCTTCTCATGGGAACCCGTGATTCTGATCTAAGCTTTAATATTAAGCTTTAAGTTAAGGTAATTCAACTTAACTGTCCAATGAGTCACATATGACTCATGAGGAACTTTTACGAAAAGTTCATAAGTCACATGTGACTCACAATAAACTATAAATAAGTCAAAAAATAAAATAATATAAATAAAGTCAAAATATAAGCAATACTTAACAAAGTATTTTTTTGAAATATGTTTATTTATTAGAGTATCGATGCTCACACTATCACAATCACAATTCCTTTGAAAAGCGTTGTGATAGATTTTGAAATTAGACAATTAGGGGCCTCAAAAAGGTCGCGGGTTCAAGTCCCATCTGAGCAAACTAGTTGATTATTTCTAGTATAAAAATCATCACAGCTTCCAGGGTAGATAGTAAAAGCCTTATCAAAGGCTAGATATTAGAAAACTATTTAAAATTTGCAATTAGCTTACACGTAGGAGACGCAGACATCAGTGGGATTACTGTCTGTCGGCGATCGTAGTCGCGCGAGACGTGATCATAATCGACACTGCTAGGGCACTGACCTCAAAGAAACATCTTTTCAGGTGTTTAACGATCGATTAAGATGCAACAGCCATTTTAAATGTATCATAAGTATAAAAATCATACTTTATGATTTTGTAATTTTAGCATTTTTCAATGCTATTTTTATACTTATGGTAAATTTTAAATAGAAAAATATTGGAAAAAATTAACTCGGCCACAAGTGAATTCTCAGACGGGAATCGAATCCGCGATCTTTGGAAATCCGGTCCAATGCTCTAACCGCTGAGCTACCGAGACTTTATCGGTAGAAGAAGTCTCGGTAGCTCAGCTTAATTTTTTCCAATGTTTTTCTATTTAAAGTTTACCATAAATCATACTTTACTATCGTTTTATTTTTTCACTGAACCAAAATATATTTCTTATACTACAGCCGTCATTTCCAAATAGTCGCTATTATCAGAATATGAAGGATGTTTTTTTACAAGCGATCATAGGGAGGGCAATTTCACTTATTGGCCGGCTTTTATGACGTCACAGCCGTGAAAGCCTTAAAACTACCAGTAGAGTGACCCTTTTTGCCGTATTGTCAACAGATGTTGATGGAATATTAAAATTTATGATACTGCAGGACTATTCGGTAACCGAAATTAAATTGCCAACTAAGATTTTTCTATCGGAATGTTTTTTTTCTTGGATACACAAGTTTTTTTTATTTTTATGAAGTACTCTTAGACTCTTAGACGAAGACTCTTAGCCTTCATCGTACCTGATGTTAATTATTGATAAGGCTGAAGATGGAAGCGAGCCTCTCCCGGAATCCCAATCCCTGAGGAACTGGCTATCTTATCTTTAACTGTCGGAACACAACAATGCTGAAAACATTATTGTTATGGCGTCAGACTTAGATAAGATGGTGGTAGCTAGCCAGGCGGACTTACAACGAGTCCTACGCCAACCAAACCGAATACAATATGGGCCCCCGCTGGGAATTGAACCCGGGAACCCTGGGTCTGATGCCGGTGGTTGTACCACTAGACCACAAAGGCGGTTGAAGTTAGATAACACACGTCAGGAAAACAAATAATCTGAAAACCTTACCAAATAAAAACTAACTAAACATAGGTAGGTAAAAAGTTAGGTATTCGTAAATGAAGTCATGTAATGGTGTGGCTGGAAGTGGAATCGTGCTTTTCCAGGAAACCTAAGCCACTGAGGAACTGGTTATCCTTATTTCTATTGGCAGAACCTAATGCTGAAACCTGGAGGCCTACTCTCTAAGCCCGTCAACTAAAATACGGGCCCCCGTTCGTAAGTTTCCCGAAACTATGGATGGAGCCTACTCTCTGTTGATTTCGGATGTACTAGTTTTGGACAAACGGCACAAACACATTGGGAGTAGGGGCAATGTCAAAACGTATTATCATTCATTCTTAGTTCGGGTCTCCGAAGTAATAACTGTCCGTATGTGATACGAAGTAGGAAACTAAACTACGGGTTTCGTGCTTAGAGAGTAGACCTCCTGAAAACTTTGTCGTTATGACGTTCTTAAATAAGATATGGCCAGACGAACTTCTGAAGAAACCACCAACCTCCTTTCCTCATCTTTTATTATGCGCACAGTCAGAGAGTGGAATTCCCTGCCTGCGTCTGTATTCCCGGGTATCTACAACCCTGGTATATTTAAAGCTCGAGTGAATAGGCTTTTTCTAGGCAAGCTCGCTCCATCTTAGGCCTCTTCTTAATCTAACGATTCAGAACTAAGCCAAGAGAAAGCCTATTTAATGTAAAAAAAACCAAACCGAATACATTTTGTACTTCCACTCTCAATTGAATTCGAGACCTTTTGATCTAATACCGATCTTGTGAGTTTTCTCACCTTACTCGCATACGCCGAAGTTTGCGAATAGAGTTTAATTCTCAACCTTATTCCCACTTCATGACGGCTATCTGTAAAAATTTTACTCTCACGCTATGGTAACGTTTGTACATTAAATTTGCTAACTCACGCTAGGCACTCAGATGTAATTCTCAGTAATCTAGCTAGGTTTGTTAAAAAACATTATTTTGTTTAGTAGAAGTCGTCGTTCGTCGTCGTCTCAGCCACATAACACCCACTGCTGGGTATACGCCTCCCCCAAAAGAGGTGGGGGTTTGCCATAATCGCCACGCTTGGCAGGCGGGTTGGCGATCGCAGTATGGCCAAGTTTGTAGGAGACGCTGGTCTCCTGAAGGCTGAGTCCCTTAGTTACCTTTACGACACCCACAGGATGAGAGGGGGTAGTGCTATTCTAAGCCGACACTACACAGAAGTCGTCATTACAACAACTTATTGTATAGTTACAGCTCAGCTCTTCCCTTTTACAAAATGCTGCTTTGTCCAGTCCAGGACGTTGATTATTGAGGAGTTCTTCTGGTTCTTCACCATTAGCTCTACTTCATCACATGCATTGAGACGAGCATAAATTGCGTATGAACCATCTTAAAGTAATCGTATCGCTTCCGTGAATTGCAAAGTATTTATTTAATAACTCCGTTGAACATTTGTGGTCTTCAACATCAGTTCCACTTCACTAAATGGTGCTTATCGTAAGCAAATACACGAGATACTTAAGAAAACACCAAAATCGAAATAGGTGTGCCTATAAAATTTTAAGAGTTCCCACGATACCTATCATCAGATCCTATCTTTGCAACAATGGAACCAACTTGTAAGTATACCCTAAAAAAATAATTATCCAAATCGGTTCATCAATGATCGTGTACTGAGGTGACATACATTAAAAAAAACCTTATACCTCCTCCTTTTTTGAAGTCGGTTAAAAACAGCTGCTCCATAAATTTCTGCAGAATTCAAATAGTATGACACAGCTTTATATTTTTCAGGCTTGCTTCCATACAAAAATTTGCTTGTATTGATGAGTTCTTCAAGTGGTTTTGAGATTTTGAGTAAACACAAAGTAACTTACTGTTTAACGTGTTTGTCAGTTTGTCTAATGAACATAGTCAGTCAGTCCTGCAAGTATAGTGATTGGCCGTGCACTATGCTAGAATTAAATTTTAATATCCAATCACTACCCGTGTGGTTGCGTGTGGTACAAATAGGAAGTTGGAGCGGGTTCAAAATTTTAAAATTAACTGCCCGATTATTCATAAGTTTGTGGTAGGAGAATTTTGACGATTCAATAGAATTTAATTACATCTTATATTATTGAGTAATAAACTTCTTTCTTCCATTCTTTTTATACTTAACTATTTCAGTCCTATTTAATTCTTGTTTTCTTTAAGGTGTATAATAAATCTCTCATCCTTATCATCCATTTTAATGCCAGCACCAGCAGTGATGATCTTTATGATGATGGACGCGGGCCCAATGCTAATGAGTAGGTTTAAATTAAAAGACTGCAAAAACAGCCGGGACCAACGGCTTTATGTGTCTTCCGAAGCAAGCACGGAGGAGCTCGAGATGATTGTTGAGCGAAAGTTGCTTAACCGCCACTGAGCTCTTCAATTAAACTCTCAATATTATAACATATTTTATTTTTAAATTATTTAATGCTAAGAGTAACACTAGTTCATCATCATCATGATGGTCTTTTGGATATTCAGTCATGGATGTAAGCCTCTTCTTTCTTTTACCCCCGATGATCTCGTGCCAGACTTATCCAGTTGCGCCTTATTTACTTAGTTTTTAAGCCACTTACACACATGTGCTTTTTCCTCTGATTTTTCACTACACCGCTATCTCCTTTAACTCGGACCATACGGCCGATCCCCGAAACCGGATGTAACTAGTTTATAGGTTTAAGCTCACCTGTTTAAATTGACTTACTCGGCAGAAAGGGAATTTAAACAAAGCCATCCATTAGCTTTGTTTATTTAATTAATAGACAATTAATGACTTTCATAACGTTATTAACAAATAGCAAGTGTCCGCACGGTTAATTAGTCTGTACAGTCACCACGAGCAATGGTGGTGAGGGCTACTACCATCTCTTAAGCGCAGTATTGTTTCAACCTTCCTATTTGCAATGCTATTTCGAACTAGTTACGAACCTCAAGAAGTAATCTTGAATTTGACAACAAAACGTTCAACACTATTAACTTTTTTTTTAACCGACTTCAAACAAAGGAGGAGGTTCCCAAGTCGATGGTTTTTTTTTTGTTTTTATGTATGTTTTACCATAACTTCGCCAGTTGTTAACAGATCTTTATATTTTTTTTTATCTGAAAGAAAATGGCACAGATAGTAAGTCTGGATAAAACGGGTTCAGTGCGTAATTTCGAGACACGTTTCACCTAGTTAAGTATCATTCCATCTATGAAGACTCATCTAAAGTTTATTCTACCTAGGTTTCTTTCATATATTCTAGCACAAATTCTTCCGATGCATATGTCGCAGGATAATAAGATACATCGATTTTTCGCGAAAATCCTAGGTATATTGCAAAAACACGGATGATTAGAAAATGGTGTTGTCATTTCTCAATCCTACTGAAAAAAGAGGATTTTTGCGAAAAATAATCAGTGGCTATTATGAAATAAGAACACTGACTGGACCAAAACAACATCTACTCTGATTGTTTGACGACTTGACGTTTCAAATGTCAATTTATTCTCTCACGTGTAGTAAACTTACTATGAACCAATCAGAATAAGAGTTAGCAAGCAACCAAAAATTAAGCCAATTAGAGTAAAATATCCAATGTTACTAAAGCAACCAGTATTTTTGCAAAAACCCTATCTTTTTTCAGTATCATTGAGAAATGTCAACACCAATGTCTAATTATCCGTGTTTTTGCAATATCTCTAGGATTTTTGCGAAAATTCTATTTATCAAATCCTCCTACGACACATTTATTTTCAATCTGAGATTCCATTATTAGGTAACGGAAACTACGCTCTCCAACTACCAAAAAACAAAACTAATTTAAAATAGTATTGCTTGATATTTATTTAATTTTTTCCCAACATATTTCCTGGTTACCATAACGAGTTTATTATTTAACATGTACCTCTCATTCCAGATTCAATCTCGTACGTAAAGTAAAGAAAACAGCAGATTCAATATTTCTCAGAGAAGTAATTTATTTATGGGGGGTAGATAAACAGATACCGTATTTCTTAAAATATCATGGGTCTTTTTCGTGAATTTAATGAGCTTTCGAAATAAAAAGCAAATTACTGTGTGATTCAATACAATCTGAGTAAACATATTAGAATTTTTAGAACATCGGTAAAGTTTTTTTTACAATACTCCGTTTTTCTGGGGTTCCTGACTTGTCTGCGAAATTTGTAATTCGATTTTCATTATATCGAACACGGTGTGTCGATAAATCAGTTGTGCGATGTTTTATTGTATCGATGGCTTATTGGTGCGATGTAACGCCAGTCGGAAAATCTCTGTTGCGAAAAACCCTACAGCGATTGCTCATTAGTTTGATAGTATTTTGGTTCGAAACAGCTAGTGATGTCCCTGATATTTTATATAAATAATCCTATTTTGCATCATAGACGTTATGGAAAAATTGGTCCTTTTACAACGAAAAAACTGCTTTATCTAATGCTACCTATTGTGAATTGTATACTAAATTAAAAACCTGCGTCTGGTACCCCGATGGTGGAAAGGGGCTCGATCAACAAGGTTGTGCAGTTCTCTCGCACACTCTTCAAAGTATGCAACTTTGCTGCTGTGACTGAGGCTTTGAAGTTCAAATCTTTAAAGAAATAAATAAAATCAAGTATTTAAATTGTGTTGTTTAAACCCCGTCTTTTCATATTATAAAAACACCTGTACATTTATTTTTATACGACATCATAACACTCAGTCTGAAAGATATGACCATAAAATGGCTAAAGTCTGGGTCTAAATGAGATTTTCAAGATTAAGCCGAGTTGAATCATGACAGAAGTACGTGCTTCATTTGAGTTAGTATTATAGTTAGTTTATTATAGTAATAATGTTCAATGAATAATACTGTTGTGTATGACAGATGGCCAGTGATTTTCATTATGTTCGGGTTAAAGATAAAGTAAATAAAGCTATTTTACTATTTATTATTTATTTCAGAAGCTGAGAAGTTTATTTACTTCTTATTCGATTCAATTAAGAAAAAACTTTTTATAATAAAAATGAAAACCGACTTCAAAACAATAAAAAGCAAAAAATAAACCTTTTGGAGTCGGTGCAAGCCAAGGCAAGAAAAATAAAATAGTAGGACCGCAAAGTAGAATGCTGGCACCGACTCCAAAAGGTATATTTTTAGCTTTTTAGTGTTTTGAAGTCGGTTTTCATTTATTTTTATAAAAGGTTTTTATTTCACATTTTTTAAAGGAAGATAATATCATGTCATCCAAGTTACAAATATGAAATGAAATATATAAAAATGCTCAAAACATAAAAAGTACTGGGTCACACTAAACCAAATTTTTATGAGACCAATTGGCAAGTAATCTGCATCGAACGAAAAAAGAATCACGGATATCGGTTCTAAAATCTCGGCGTAATCGGTGTACATACATAAAAAAATATATACAAACCGAATTGAGAACCTCCTAATTTTTTGAAGTCGGTTAAAAATGTGATTCAATAGTTGCGATTATTTCTACGGACATTGTCTTCTTTGCCATTTGAAATAAGGAAAATTAACGATTACTTCAAAGTAAGTAAAAACGTGTTCATTTGAGATATTAGAGCTGTGAGCGATACCAAATTGAAAGTATCATTAAAAAGGGCAACTCAAAGAAGCAGCAAATTTTTCTAAATCTCGAGTTAATTTTTCATACAACGTCTTGTTTTTTTTTATGAACAAATAACGAGGAGGCTCTTGGCTTTCATCATACCTGATGTGAAGTATTGATAAGGCCGAAGATGGAAGCGAGCCCCTCCCGGAATCGTCATCACTGAGGAGCTGGCTAACTTATCTCAAACTGCCGGAACACAATGCTGAAAACATTGTTGTTATGGCGTCAAGCTTAGTTAAGATGGTGGTAGCTAGCCAGACGGACTTACACCAAGTCCTACCACCAACCAAACTAAGTAATTAATCTCGATATGTAACTAATAAGTTACTTATAACGTAACACGACCCCTGGAAAATAACTATTATCTAAACGTAATATACCAAAAAAAATAACTGGCAATATATTGTGTAATTAATTAAGTGCGTTTGAACTCGTAAAAAAAATATCGCTTGTTATGAGAAATTTAAGCTGTAAATGGTAGACATCATTTTGAAAATATTTAAACATCATTTCACACTCATCAACCAAGAATTCAAACGAATTGCTTAATCAAAACCATTTTGATCAAGTTATGGCCCAACTTATAATGCGAGATGGTCATAAATAACAAAAAAAGAGATTTTGAGACAAAATGGCGGTTGGTTTGAAACTTGCCTCGTTAAAAGATTGTTTTAAAATTTATTGACTGTAGTCTTTCGGAAATTTCAGTGAGGAAGCTGATGTGTTTCGTCGTTTACAGTAGCTACAATAAGCGCGCGGAGCGAAACCACCTCCGTGGTCTAGTGGTACAACCACCGGTATCAGACCCAGGGGTCCCGGGTTCGATTCCCAGCGGGGGTACATATTGTATTCGGTTTGGTTGGTGGTAGGACTTGTTGTAAGTCCGCCTGGCTAGCTACCACCATCTTATATAAGTCTGACGCCATAACAACAATGTTTTCAGCATTGTTGTGTTCCGGCAGTTAAAGATAAGATAGTTCCTCAGTGATTGGGGATTCCGGGAGAGGCTCGCTTCCATCTGCAGCCTTATCAATACTTAACATCAGGTATGATGAAAGCTATGAGTTTCCCCGTACTTCTTAAAAAAAAAAAAACGATTTTGCAGATTAGGTAAAAAATCCTAAAAAACCATGAAATCACTATGTACTTAATAACAAATAGTGATTTAAAAAAATTAAACTAAGTTAGCAACTTTCGCAATGGTCGGTCATGGGATGGGTGACCAAAAATTTACTATCGTGAGCACCTCCGTGTTTTGGAAGGCACGTTAAGTTGGTTCCGGCTGCTTTTGCAGTCGTTAACACTGTGGTGGGTCATGGCCCGCTCTCCTTATTCATCCATAAGGAAGGCCAGTGCCCTGCAGTAGTAGTAAAAATGGCTGATGACGTTGGTAAATATGAATGGTGTCCACTAATTAAACCAGTGTCTATTCGTACCTATATGTAACCCCATTTGAGAATAATATTGAATTTTCAGATTGTCTTTTCGAAGAGAAAAAATGTCGAAGCAAAAATTATAAAATCGTGTTTCTGAAACTACAAATTCTAGATTTGTGAGTTTTCTTTTATCTAAAAGGTATGAAGAAATATACCTATATACCTAGGTATCTTAATTAGCAGATTTGTAACATCTAACAGTCTTATAGTTTTATAACAAAAAGTAGTTAGGTACATACTTTTTCCGTTAGCGTCTTAAAATTAGATAGATATCTTTATATCTAGCAGATATTGTGTAGATTTGGTGCTAGGAACACTTGATTTCAATAAATCTGAACCAGCCAAAAAAAACAAATACTTTTACTTTAATAAGTTCTCCAATTATTTCTTCTAAATTAGTAAATTAGAGCATAAACAATAAATGATCTGACGAGATAATTGAAAGGAGCTAGCGTTTTAACTAGATTGTCATCCTCAAATAAATAATAAAAAAGTGGCCCAATAACTTATTTAACTCATCTTAAAAACAACAACACAGCCGCCATCTAAAGTTTTAGATCAAAAGAAAAACAACGCATGCGCTTCAAAACTTATACTAAACATTTGTGCTTTCAGCTTTAAGCTCGGTAGTTGTAGTTTGCACTACGAAGGTTAGATGGCGTTGCTAGTAATTTCATTGATAGATCGATTTTACTCAAATTAAATACAATAATTTTAGTTTTAAACAATAATAAAGAGGAAAGATTTGATTGTTCGCTTGTTTGTTTGTTTGCATTGAATATGCTCCGAAAATACTGAACGGATTTGGATGAAATTTGGTACACAGATAGAGTAGATAGCCTGGTTATGAACATAGGATACTTTTTATCCCGATGTTCGAACTGAAAAGATAACCACGCGAATGAAACCGCGAGCGACCGCTAGTTAAATAATAATGTGGCAGATTTATGCTTTGATAGATTTTTTGTTCGGATTTGTGTCCCTTTTTAAATATTACGTATAGGTGAAGTATTTATTTATATTCAATGCCGATAATTCTGTGATGACAAAGATAATAAAACAATTTAAGTTCCAGGCATTAAAAAACTTTTTCCTGACGTAAAAATAAAAATAAAAATTTATATATATGGAAAATGTAAAATGTTCTCGAGTATCGTACAAAAACGAAATAATCTTAATCTTATAATATATTTTATCAATCTCCTGTCACGATGTTTGTCCGCGATGGACTCCTAAACTACTTAACCGATTTTAAATTAAATTGGCACACCGTGAGCAGTCTGGTCCAACTTAAGAGATAGGATAGCTTTGTTCCCAAAATTCCCACGGGAACTGGAACCACGCGGGTGAAACCGCGCCCGGCCTCTAGTCATATATATATTTTTCCTACAAAATATCATGGTAGATGTATGTATAACTTAAAGCTAATAATGTAAGTAGCTAGCAGTGATGAGGGTTCAAAATGTGGCATAGATAAACCGGACCAAAAATTTCTCCAAAAATTCTCTTAACTGTAGGATTGGTAGGGTATGATCTCTAAAAGGGAAGCCGATAGGAATCGGTATGTATGGACCCTTCGCCACCGGTAGCTTGATACTATTGTTACTTTTACTACGAAATAGTGCCCAAGAGACGCCACAGACGAGCGAGCCAGTGAAATTAATTAGATAAGATAATATTAAGTTAGTTAGTTATTTCATTTATACTCTATGGAATAGTTTATGACCTGCAGGGTTAGCACGAATAACTATCGAAATAGTATCGAGTAAGTATCGAGCACGTAATGTTAAAAAAATGTATAGGAAAATGTAGTTCCATTTACGTCCGGTAGGATCGCTGTTCAATATCTCATACATTTTTTTACTTTACTTTCTCGATACTTACTCGAAAGTTATTCGAGCCAGGGTCCAAAACTAATCTCCAAACTATATTTGATTTGAATCTTATCGAAATAGTTTACAACATAACTAGTATAACTACTTACCTATCAGCTCTAAACAATAAAATTAATACAAATAACTAACGATTGTATATGAAGCGCTTATGTCCGCGCTTGACAGACTGATCGTATTCGATCAAGTTCGTTAAGCAAAGTTCGGCCTGGTCAGGTGCCGGATGGGTGACCGTAAAGTGGCATTATAACTGAGCGCTTCCGTGCTTCGGAGGGCACGTTAAACCGTCGGTCCCGGCTGTTGTCATTTGATTACAGTCGTTAAGCCAGGTCAGAGGCCTTATAGGCGGCTTGATAAACTCTGACATCTGAGGTGGCTAATCCTCACTCGATAAGAAGAAGAAGAACGATTGTAGCTACTCTATTATTATGCAGGTACAGAAAAGTTTAATTTGTTGATTTTCAGAATAATTACTTAGTATACTCGTATATCTGAACTGTAAGTATCTGATGTAGTTTGAAGAGTTCCGTAATTTTCTCATACAGTTTTTCATTACATCCATCATCATAAGCCATAAGCATCTCCTAGCTCACGCCTATTGTGGCGTTCATAGGAGACTATTAGCCTACTGCTACAACGCTGGCCAGACGGGTTGGTAGAGCGTTTGTTTCAAGTTTTCCTTCTCTCGCACATGTGTTCAATGCGTCGAGCCTCTTAGTCGACTCTTACGACATCCCAGGCGTGTAAGGGAGTGGTGACACTTGTATTCTTAGGCCGTCACCACACGACACCATGCAGTTTTACTTTCACGTTTTTGTTTTTGTCAGTTGACAAGTAGACTTTTTTTAAGAAGCGGTATTTAAAAAGTTACAGACTTACAGAAACCGTTTGTATTACAAATAATAGAACATTATTAGTTATTTCCTTTGTATCTGTATTATTTATTTAACTTTATTACTTTTCGAATGAACGTTTCCCAGAAAAACTCTACTGTTCAACCGGGAAGTTCAACGATTGAACCTACACAATTATGACGTGAAGTTGTCTGATAGTTACTTATTTTCTACCTGTTAGCCTAACTGCATATTGCTTGTCCATAACCTCAAATTCAAATTCAATATCATTTATTCAGTCTAGGCTGTTACAAGCACTTATGAACGTCAAAGAAGCTACGCTATCGGTTCACAAACCCTACGGCGGGAGACCTTGTAACGAGAAGAACCGGCAAGAAACTCGTCAAGGGCAATTTTTTCCTCCCTCTTTAATTTCATACAGAGTCGTCGAATTGAAAAGTGACCTTAAACACATGGGTAAGATCAATATTCATCCCAAAAAAAAAACAAAAAAAAAGTACATTTTATGGTTATCCTAACCGTAAACAATTTTCAACTCGCAAGGAAGGACTTACTATACATTATAACATTTCTCGTATTACAAGATTACTGTACTACGAGTTGTGACGTACATACAAGTCAATAGCAATGTATTTTAGATGAAAATATTTAAGCTCTAGGCACAACGTTAAGACAAGCAGACTGAAGTAGACCCATTTCCGCTGGCGGCCCCCGTTCACGAGCTCAACCATATTTTAGGGGCATATCTGCGATTGCATCATATCCTGCATATAGAAATAAATAGCACGGTGTTTATGGACATCGATTATTGGAGAAGAACCTCTTCAAAAGTAAAAGTACCTTTAGGCTGAGTGAATGAAGCACGGACCGTTCACACGCGCAGGAAGTGGTCGTGGTCTTATTACGATGCAACTGGTCTGGGGAGCAGGTGCGTATGGGCAAGCGATGGGAGATAGCGATTTAGAAGTTAATAGTGGCCGTTGGTGACTTCGTCTGCGTGGGCGATTGAAGAATCCTTGGTACCTATATTTGAATTGTATAAAAACTATCTGCGGAAGAGAATGGTAGTTAATGTTATTTATAGACGATTGTCTATCTCAATATTACTTTGTTGCACTTGAAACATGTGGTTGATTACTGAGTACTGTATTCACATCGGCAAACACTTGATGCTATTTACATAAGTATGTTGTACTTTGTGATTTTGTAATTTTTGCATTTTTCAATGCTATTTTTATACTTATGGTAAATTTTAAAATAGAAAAATATTGGAAAAAATTAACTCGGCCACAAGTGAATTCTCAGACGGGAATCGATTCTATCTATATCTATTTTAAAATTTACCATAAGTATGTTGTACTTATTTAATTAATATAAATTTATGAGACGGAAACAAGACCGTCCTTGATGAGGCCCGGGGGTCTACCGCCTACCGGTATTGCTATCGCTATCGCTATAGCTATCGTTTTCTAACGATAGCGCTTTCATTTCTTACTAAAAATGCAGGAAAAGGATCGAGTATATCTAAAATAGGATAGTGGGTCCCAACACTGTCCTAGGTTCCAATCTAGGCTTTTATGATTAATTTTAAATAGCAAAAAAAATACTCTATAATATATCCGATCCAACTCATATATATTTTTATTAACAATGTAAAGAAATTGTTAAAACTATCCCTCCCCAATATCAGCAGGTGGACTTTTTCCTAGGCCGGCCGAGTGATAGAATCATCATAATATATTAACAGAACAATCAGTTACTCTTTTAATAATTAATTTTATCAATTGGAGTCTTAATTTATTTCTAGGGTAAATTAAAATCTTAAAAAATCAATACCTACAATATTTCTTTTCTAACCGCTTGAGCTTCTGACTTAAACTTCCATGTACGCAAAACAGGTTTCTCTTTACGGCAAGAACAAAATTATGAATGGAGTGGCAATGAAGCCGGTTATAAAAAAAGTCCAATAACACCAATGGGCTGAGAATTAATCTGATACGTCTCCTATGAACGTTATACCAGTAGTATTTTTTTTATTTTTTATTAGATAGGTAAAGCGCTTGACCGCTATCTTGCCTGATGGAAAGCGAAGATGCGATCTAGGATGTAACGCGCTTGCCTAGAAGATACCTATTCACTCGTGCCTTGAAGACCCCCAAATTGTAAGTGTCAGGAAACAGACTGAGGCAAGGAGTTCGGTGCGGATGATGAATGTCGAGTCAAAACGCTTAGTGCGACTCTTGGGTATAGGCAGTATGGCGTGGTTTAATAAATAAATATATATTTTTTACACAACGAAAGTATCTACTACCTACCGCCATCTCTTGGCGCAGTATTGTTTCAATGGGCGACCTGTCCTGGGCCCCGGGTTCGATCCCCGGACAAGACAAATATTTGTGTGCAAGAACATGTCTATTTATCATGGTCTGGGTGTTTAATATGTATGTTATGTATATATTTACAAAAAAAGTATATAAGTATGTTTATCCGTTATCTAGTAACCATAACACAAGTTCTTTATGAAACTTAACGTGGGCTAGATAAATTGAAAGAAAGAAAGAAAGAAAAATTGTTTAATGGTTATTTTGCGTTGAATTACAGTAGGAACATTACATAATTACATTACACTAGAAAATAATCAAATTGGTCGCTACTCAGGTATGCTATGACCTGACACAAGGCCACAGCTCTGGTCTTCCGTAGCGCCAACGTGTGCCAGTGACAATTTTGCGGCACATGCATGGCATAAAGATTATTATAGTTATACCTAAAATTAGTATTTAAGCTGTATCAAAAGTAAATATATAATAACAATATTAAAGTTATATGCGTATTAACAAATATCAAAATTGTGTATCTTAAATCAACATATTGGTGAAGTTAACAGTTGCACCATTACGATATCAATAAAATCACCAATTGTGTGTGTCCCATTTAGGAATTTTTAAACATTTTGAGAAAGTGCTAGTTACAACCGCAACAAATACAGATGTACAAAATACCGAATGCACGAAATACAGATGTAAGTACGAAAGTACGAGACGGCCGCCTATGTGTTAGATTTCTGCAAATGAAGTAAATGCTTTTCAAGTTGATTTTTGAAAGAATTAACTGATTTAGAGGTTTTTTTTGGTGTGTTTGTATGCAGTTATTTATTTATTAATCTAATAATGCTATTTCGAACTACGAATCTTTTCAAGTAAGCTTGTTATTTGACGGAAGTTTTGTGACATGTTCGCTCAATCATCCTCTCCAAAGTGTGAAGTGTGTCAAAATGTGACAACTTCAATAAAAACAAAAAGGCAAACAAAACATTCTTGTGACATGATGGTTTCTAACTGATGATGGTAGCCCCGCAAGTCTTGTGTTGTCAAGTGTTGTGTCTTGGGATACTAGGGTAATAGGTAGAAAAGAATTACCTACCAACTTAATAGTTATTTGTTATGCAAGGCTGGAAAGTTGGTTATTAGCGGCGAATTACCACTATTGAAAGCTGAGCAAGCGAAGGATTCTAGGATTTGATTAGTTTTTATTGTTATTTATAATATAAATAACAATAAAAACGATTCCGTAAATGTTGACACTGACAGATACAAGACAAAGACAATTTAAAAATAAAGATTTATGTCACGTTCCGAAATCCAATCATAGGTTGTGAAATCTCACCCAGCTTATTATAAAATTCTTATAACAAATAGTTTAATCTAATTGTTATTGTTTTTATGATTCAATGAACTAAAATAATATAATAAAACAAAAACGAAGTATTATAATTAATTCAAAGCTATTTAAAATAAGAATAAAATGTAACAAAAATGTCAGTAGTGCGATTCGGAACGCATTATGACATATTATTAGGTATTAAATTAAAAAAGTACTTTACCGCGCTAGGCCGCAAAAAGCGATTTTCTACGCAGAAACTGAATGACAAAACCTCCTCTTCCGAGCGTGTGAGGTGAAAAAGAAACTATTATGATAAGTGCATCTGCATTTTTTGTACAAATGTACATAAACTGCCATGACTTAGATAATCATCTTTCACACAATGTGTGATATTTTCGTTTTTATTTTTTACTTTTCGAAGTCGGTTTCTTAATTTTGTGTTTTTTAATTCCCTGATTATGATTAAAAATACACTCACCGGCAGATTTAATGGCCCACCCCGTTATTTTCATACAAAGATGCTCACTTTGCGACTTTATACATATAAATGACAACATTTTTCTGCAAAGATCTATTTAAGCTAATGTTTTATGCCATTAACGGTGCCGGTGAGTGTATTACAATAATTTATCATGTATCTTTCGAAACATACGTTGATTTGATGTACTATTACAATACTGCTAACATCACCTTATCAACAGATTGATCGAGACCCAATTAACCCTACAACAATGCAATGTCGACGCGATGACAGCTGTCAGTGGGCAAACGGAACTAATGTACATCCGCGGGTCACCTGTCATGGTGTGATGACAAATAGCTTGCTTGTAATGTATGTCATAGTGTCAAATGTGAAGTTGAATTAATGGTACAAAGATTTCAATTATTGTAGAAAAAAATAATTTTCAACAATAATAGGTCGTAAGTATTTGATAGGATCAGGCGTTACTTGGCGGAAATCCATATCTTAGTAGAAAACGAAAAAATTGTAGCATAGTTCCGGGCGGTGCATCTTGCATGTAAGTTTTTCTTGCGGAATTATGTCTGGCGCCATAACAACAATGTTTTCAGCATTGTTGTGTTCCGGCAGTTAAAGATAAGATAGCCAGTTCCTCAGTGATTGGGGATTCCGGGAGAGGCTCGCTTCCATCTTCAGCCTTATCAATACTTAATATCAGGTATGATGAAGGCTATGAGTCTCCCCGTACTTCATAAAAAAAAAGATTACTATTCTAGAAATATGATCTTGCAGAAGAAGTCATAATCGATCGTTAGCACTTAATTGATAGGATTAGGGGCAAAACATACCCCTTACTTGTCTCCACATTACCCTAAAGTTATTACGTAGAGAAAGCCTAAGGCATGAAGTCCACCATTGTACAATTTGTGCGTAAAGAGCAAATAAATAGAACTGCCCCCTAATTGTCTAATTTCAAAATATATCACAATCCCTTTCAAAGGTATTGTAATTGTGATAGTGATTTATGAAATTGTGTAACATAGAGTCGCAATCCCTTTCGGAACGAATGATGTTTTAAATGACACCTCATTTGACACTTCTCCATACATTTGAGAGATATTTTCGTCTGTCACTTTGCTTTTTTCATTTTCATTCATTCGATACCTTTCAAAACGCGTCCCGATCACAATCCTTTTCAAATGTCAAATAGTGACGGCTTGAAGTATGTAAATATCTTCAAATGACGAATTGAAAGGGATTGCGATAGATTTTAAAATTAGACAATTAGCCTCCTGTTTACTTTGGAAAAACAAGCATTAAGCTTCAAACTAGAAAACATTCCCCTTAGCACCGAAAAAAAAAATAAACTTGCAGAACAGCAAACTGGCTGAAATGATCTCACCAAACTTCCTAACCCCGCTCGATTAAGCTCCGTCAAATGTTACCGGCAATTCTTTACGTTTCCCGATTCCTAATGGTCCTGGTAGGAACAATTAAAATAGTCCGATTCCCTTCATTCGCTGCAACGTCGGTAATGATCCGTGAATTCTGCTTAGCCGCAATATTAATGTGGATAAGCTTCTGAATCGCTTTGGAGAAATGAGGTTTTACGCAATCTTACTGAAGAATTGCGTATTTAAACTGATTTTTCAATCCTCGTATCCAAGGTGTAAGTTAATTTAATAAATTTATTATTATTTAGTATATATGGTATTTTTAATTTGCTTCAGTTTATTTTATAGTGATAGAGAGAGAGAGAAACATTTTATTGACCAAATACACAATTACAAACATAACAAAAATACGATATGAAAACAAACAAAGCACATTGGTCAAATTAGGTCCTGCCTTATCTTTGTGTTGCCATGACACGTGATAGATTGTTTAGTTCAAAAGTTACGTTGCAAACAATAAATAAAATAACCATAGAAAAGTAGTTTTTACCCACGGCGAACGAAACGGATCGCAGGCGGTATAATGCGTTTGGGGTTAAAAGTTTTTTGTGTGTTTGTATGTATGTCTGTTACCATTTTTATCTGAAACTAGTGGGTCGATATGTTTTATGGTGGTAGACCACCAGGGGGCGCTGCAGCAACCAAAAAACAAATCAAAACCTACTTAACCGATTTCAATGCGGCTTTTTGCATTCAACAGGTATCATTTAACTGCAGATCACCAGGTTGCACAGCCGCAGCCAGGATGCTTGGCGCTTGAAAGCCTCTCAGAAACCATTAAAGACATGACATTTCAGAGCATGTAATAATAATATTATTACATGCTCTGAAATGTCATGTCTTTAATGGTTTCTTATAATCATGTTTGATAGCTGTAAACCACCAAAGGGTGCTGCAGTATTCTGCTGCGAATTCTTTAAAGAGATTAAAATAAAAACAAAATTAAAAATTTTGGAAAAACCCACGCCGTAAAAGCGATTTTTATCTATGGCGCTTTTACGGCGTGGGTTTTTCCAAAAAATTTAGTTTTGTTTTTTATCTTCCGTCGATAAAATCAATCATAGTTTTACTAATTTTCATTTGTGCACTCAAACTGTAGAAATATCACAATTCATATGTTTCTAAAATTCATTGTGCTTGATTAACATTGATGTCTTTCGACGCGTTTGAATAAAACAGCTCCAGCGTTTCCAAAATTATATTTTGTAACATTTTTTAAGGCAAATTACACTTCTGGTTACGGCGGTGTACAGTCACATGCAGTGACATAGAAACACTAAGCAACCTTGTCACATTACTATATTGAAAGACATTTGTGGACAGAGAGAGCATTGTTTCCTTGTGCGTAAATGCGATAAGGTTGTTAAGTGTATACACGTGACGTCGTTTGACGAACCTTTAAACCGGCAGCAAACGTTTAAATCAAACACATGCCCTCTTATTAATAAACGTGGCTTATGTTGACACCTAGGAATAAAACGGACGCTGGCCCTTTTCGCTAAAAGGAAGCTAGAAACAAACTTAGTGTAACTTTATTCTACGTTTAATAGGAGGGGTAAATTATCGTCAAACTGACTGATAGGAACCTCAACGTTTTTCGTGGTCTTAAAATCTTTGAACCACTGCTCCTGTGCCTTTTGTCCAATTGGACCAGTCGGACCACGACTCCGCAAGGCTAATTTTTTTAAGCTATTGCATAGCTTTTATCGCGGGCTTTGAGCGCGGCGACCGAATCAAGAAATTCCGTAACGAAAATAAAACCTAACATCCCCACTCCGTGTCATATATTTTGGTTGCTTAGTTACGATTGTGAATAACAACATATGGATTTCCGCCAAGTAATGCCTGATTCTATCAAATACATATTTTTCGTTTTCTACTAAGATATGGATTTCCGCCAAGTAACGCCTGATTCTATCAAATACATATTTTTCGTTTTCTACTAAGATATTGATTTCCGCCAAGTAACGCCTGATTCTATCAAATACATATTTTTCGTTTTCTACTAAGATATGGATTTCCGCCAAGTAACGCCTGATTCTATCAAATGAAGGTGCAAGGTGTGTCACTGGGCTGCATCTGCATTTTTTCTTGCGGAACTACGCGACATATTTTTCGTTTTCTACTAATAACAAAATGGTCAATGATGAAAAAAACTCTATGAAAATTTGTGTGAAAATATAATTTGTTTTTAAAATCTGGTACCGCATTTTTTCCCTAAGCAACCAAAATCTATGATAATAAATGCTATGCAATAGCTGTCCCCGAGTGCCACACGTATTTTTTTTAGTAATAACTGGAGTCGCATCCACACTATTGCCACTAATGGCTGCAGTGATAAGTGTAACAGTAATCGATGACTGTCTGTCTGTAATGCTAACTGATGCCAAGTATCGGTTCTTAATTAACTAGACCGATCACAGTAATGGGATATGTGGATTAATTTATGAGTTATATGTAGCGAAAGTTATTTTAATTGCACTGGAAAAAGACGTTAGTTTCTTGAAAAAAGTGTAACATTCATATATTTTTACTTTAAAAAACTTAGAGTACTCTGATTGGCGCCGATGATGACCTGTTTGGCGCAGGGGTACTATCCCCGCCTTCTGCGCCAGAGGTCCCGGGTTCGATCCCCGGACAAGACAAATATTTGTGTGCATTAACATGTCTATTTGTCTTGGTCTGGGTGTTTAATATGTATACTAAGTATGTATTTCCAAAAAAAATAAGTATATAAGTATATTTATCCGTTATCTAGTATCCATAACACAAGTTCTTCATGAAACTTAACGTGGGCTAGATAATTGGTGTGATTGTATGCAAATATTTATTTATTTTCAATGAAATCAATTAGCTAAGGCACCTTTATTATGGAAAATAACAGAAGCAGTGATGGCACCACAAACATCCTACCAAACACAAGGTTTTTGTAGAATAAGGGGTGTTTTTCAATCCTTAGGTAAGTATATGTATGGTAGGTATGTAGGTAAGTATATGTGTATGTATTAACAGTATCACTCAATTAAATTCATATTTTATTGTAAGAATATCAGAAAGTTTATTTTATATATTGTTGATTTTTTTTGTACCTACTTTAAACAAGGCTGATTTATAATTTACAATTGTTTAAATACTTACGAAGTAATAATTTTTATACTTGATTTGTTTATAAAAATAAATAAATAAATAAAACTTATTATGATATTTTATTTTAACAGTTACACTTTCATTCTTGACTGTACCTAATAGTTTTATGACATTTACAATATTGACACCGGTCCTTTCGAACGTAGTCAGTTTTCGTATACGGCTGAATGGACCGCGGTCCATTCAATGTGGTCCTTTCAGACTAAATACCCTCCAACGGGTATTTATTTATAATAAATGACAATCACAAACTATATGAAATACGAATGACAATTTTAAGTCTCGGTAGTTCAGTGGTTAGAGCATGAACCAGATTTCCAAAGACCAAAAAAATTTCAAATAGCATACCAAACCGTATGTAATGTATATGTAAATAGCAAACTGCCTCTGTGGTCTAGTGGTACAACCACCGGTATCAGCCCCTGGGTCTGATCCCGGATTCGATTCCCAGCGGGGGTACATGTAGTATTCGGTTTGGTTGGTGGTAGGACTTGTTCTAAGTCCATCTTGCTAGCTACCACCATCTTATCTAAGTCTGACGCCATCAATAATGTATTTAGCATTGTTGTGTTTCGGCAGTTAGAGATAAGATAGCCAGTTCCTCAGTGATTGAAGATTCCGGGAGGGGCTCGCTACCATTTTCAGCCTTATCAATACAATCAGTTATGATGAAGGCTAAGAGTCTCCCCGTTGTCCATAAAAAAGCATTGAAAAATGCAAAAATTCAAAAATCACAAATCAATTTTCAATTTGACCGTATACATCTGGGAAATGTTACTTATCTTTCCGAACGTAGGAAATTAGACACGTAAATTTGGGAAGTATTTGACACAAATATAAATTATCACAAAACAAAAACACTTATAATACGACGCGTATGGTCCAAAAAAAGTTTCTACGTCCAGTTCATTTCAAGTGTCATCACACTAGGATTCCTTATACAGACATACTTAAACATTACAGACTCTTATGCCTTGATCACACGTACCGAGCAAAAGGGCGAGACAGTGCTTTCGGCCGAGTACTCGGTGCGTATAAACATAGCGCCGAGTGCTCGGTCGAGCGCTCGGCCGAGCGAAGCGCCGTGACAGTAGCTCGGGAGACAGTAGCTTACATCACTGTCACGGCCGAGAAACATTTACTGTCTCACCCGTTTGCTCGGTACGTGTGAACAAGGCATTAACCCGGCGTCTTTTATTAATGGGCATGATGTTACACGGCATATGTAATAACAAATTCGATTACAACAGCCTTACAGACAGATCGTGATTTGTAGTATCCAAAACAGCTTTGTACAGGGGGGTTCGCGCAGTCCTGCTGTTCCATACTGCCATGTGTAGAACTAATGCCGGGCTGCGCGCACCTACCCGTCGCCTACTGGATGTATATAACACACACTTCGTGGAACTCGACATCATGGCTTCTTCGACAGTGACATTTAAAAAAATGGCGATTCAGATGATGATCTACAAACTGGGCGAGAATATCATACTGTTCCCACTCTAATATATTAATATGTAGAACCTAGTTTACTGTCCGTTTCGACGCGCGTTATTTATGATTACTTAGTTGTTACAGTTCTTATTTCGTGGACATTGTGTGGGTTATATGCTGGTATAACAATGCTGTATTTTAATTTTAGTTAATATTACTTAGAATATAACTGTTAAATATCCCATATTATAAAAAAAATAATAATAAGTATAATACCTCCGCAGTAGAGAGTTACGAGTACATACACCGGTTTCAAGGTGTCGCCTAATCTAAGGTCACGGGTTCGAAGCCCAGTAGGGTCAAAAAAGTTTGTATGATGAATACGAGCATTTGTACCCGAGTCATGGACGTTTATAAGTATATATTTCCACACATAAATACTGATATATGTATAATTATATGTATTTATATCCGTTACCCTAGTATCCCATAACACAAACCTTACAGTGCTTACTTTGGGGCTAGGTTAATTGGTGTGAGTAAAAAAAACAAAATCATCTAAGTCCGACAGTGGACCGGTCACCGCACGGTGCGCTCATCAAAGGGCCTGATGATGGGAATTAGGGGTTTGAATCCATTATGCATAGGGGTAATAGGATACATCATCCCTCCAACTTCCTAACCGCTGAGATCTAGAGCCAATGGAAAGGGCTAAAAATTGTATAGCAGAAGAAACAATGAGGATTTTTTAGATCAGAAAAAGAAAAGTGCTACAAAGAACGTTATGAAACAAGTTATTCTAAGAGAAGAAAATAATGAAAACAAGAAGAAATAGTATTATAAAATAGATTCTACTTATCTGTTAGGTCTTACCTGGTCTTGTCCCAAAGATGACTTCAAGTTCTCTTGAACTGAAGACTGGATCAGAAACATACTTTTGTTATTCACGACGGAGACTCTTAGCCTTAATCATACCTGATGTTAAGTATTGATAACGCTGAGATGGAAGCGAGACTCCCGGAATCCTCAATCACTGAGGATCTTATCTCTAACTGCCGGAATACAACAATGCTGAAAACATTGTTGTTAAGGCGCCAGACTTAGATAAGATGGTGGTAGCTAGCCAGGCGGACTTACAACAATTCCTACCACCAACCAAAACCAGCTTGAACTGATGACTGGGTTTGAAACATACTTGCTTACTTCGCTAGCTCAGCGTCCCGAAGTGGACAAGTGCGTAGCTTAGCGTCGGAGGCAAAAATCCAATTCGGGACCAGAAAAAAAAGGTTTATTTAATTAGACACTGCACATTTATTTGAACCTCTTAGTTGGAATAAGAAGGTACCATTTAATTTTGGCCTAAGCTCGACAGTGGACCGGTCACCGGGCCTGATGGTGGGTATTAGGGGTTTAATTCCATTATGCATGGAAGTAATAGGTTAGATCATCCCTCGGACTTCCTAACCGCTTAGATCTAGAGCTGATGGATAGGGCTCAAAAGTTTGTAAAAGAGTAGCGCCTGCCTGCGGTTTTACCAGCGAAGTTCTGTGTGCCTCTCATCCAAATTCCGTTCAGCCCGCTGAAAAAGTTACAAGCATCGAAGCATTAAAAAAAACGATCTTTCACAATTTTAATAGGCCGTCAGTCATTTGGTGTTTACGATCTTCTGGAAAGAAACCGAAACGCTAAGAAATCAAAACAAAAGCCATCAAATACAACTAATTAGTACATAATTTCCGATTTCAATGTGTTATATTAACGTAAAAGTTATCAAATTACAAAATTTTAAAACGCCTAATGAAACTTAAAAAAAAAAAAATCGGTCACCCATCCAAAACCCAGCCTCTGCAAAAGTTGCTTAACTTTCATTATCGACGAACTAATAATTTTGCTCCATATTATTTTTCCATAGTGTTGCTCGAACTACGCTCAACAACGCTAGGGATGTCAGTTCCAGTGTTCGTGCTACCAAGTAGCTCGGTCCGCTACAAAGTACAAACATTGGCTCGCAACTTATCCAAGTTTAATTAATTACTTTGGAGATGTTGTGGCGGACAAATTTATGGGTGTTGCTTGAAAAAATAGTTTTACATAGGTAGGTATTCAAAACAAATTCGTCGTTTCTAGGCTGATGACAAATAAGTTCGTTCATGAAAACAACAGCTTTGACGAGATTTTGCTGATTCTTCTCGTTACAATATCCACTGCCGAAAGATTTCGCGAACTGATGTCGTAACTCTGACGTTCATGAAGTGCTTGTAACAGTCAAAATTGAATAAATCATATCAATTTTAAATCCATTTAGGCCTGTATCAAAATTTTGAATTACGGAGGATTAAATCATTTACAACTTAGTAGGAGAATGCACTAAACGGCTTTTTAAGTCTGCAGAAAAATATTTTCGTCATGCGTGGCCAGTTATTTTGCACCGAAGTGTACAATATAACCAATTTTGCCGTTGAACTTGTCGGTATTGTCTTCTCACATACTTGAGAGGGTGTTTAATTGTTTTTACAAGTAAATATGTCGCAAGGCACCTACATGTTAGGTGTTAGTACAGTATACTATCTTTTATAAGAAACTAACAAGTGCATTTATAACAAATTTCTGCGAAATTGCTTATGTGATTATTATGTAAGATTACTAAGAAGTCTGTTTGAAACTGCGACTTTAATTTACCACTAAATAAATTGTGCGCTCAATGGTCCGTGAACGCACAAAAAGAGCCACAATGTGGGAGGAATGGCGATGGATGGAAGTAAGCCACCACCCCTGAAGTGGCGAGAGTGTGACGACGAAGAAGAAGAAATAAATTGTGATGAAAATACAGTACCTGTAATAGTAATATTGGCACATTCTTACTTTTTTGTGCCAATGAAACAATTTGCTGGTTGAAAAATAACCGAATAATTACCAAATTGTTTATCCAACATATTTACAAGACCGAAAACTTTCGATCGTCTTTTACTTTATAAGTTCTTTTCTCAATTCTTCTTTTAAAGCTTCAAACTCGTGCATGAAAGTAATTTCGATAGCTGCTGTTATGTGAATGACATTATTAAAGTTACTAATTATTTCCAAATAAGCACAGATTTCAATATCATCATTAATTTATCTATTTTTCAATTTATAATGTATTTATTTTAGGATGGGGCCTAGTTGGACGCGCACATTTTTTTTTTACTGTTATTCTTTTTTATTTATGTTATCATTATTTTGTGTGTGTGCCAATAAATAGTTTTTCTTTCTTTCTTCTTTCTTATTTATCGTGCGAACAGCCAAGGAGTGGAATGCCCTGCCGGCGTCTGTTTTCCGGAGCACATACAACCCAAACCTCTTCAAGGTGCAAGTGAACAGGCTTCTTCTGGGTGAACTCGCTTCATCTTAGACCCCATTTACGCTCCTCGGCCAGATTGAGCTCTAGAATAAGCCTATTTAATCTATATAAAAAAAATGAAGTAGTTACCAAATTGACAACAGATTGTGACTTCAACATAAAGATTAGATCTTGGAGAAACAAATAAGGTTAAATGTTGAATACTTACATTTAAACCTGCCGTCCAAAGTACGTAAAGTAATACAATTTTGGTCACCCATCCCTTTAGCAACCACAGTCACACAGTCCGCCTGGCTAGCTACCACCATCTTATCTGAGCCTGATGCCATAATAACAATTTTTTGAGCATTGTTGTGTTGCGGCAGCTAAGAGATAAGATAGCCAGTTCTTTAGTGGTTGAGGCTTTAGGGAGTGGTGCGCTTCCGCCTTCAGCCTTATCATTAGTTAACATCAGGTATGATGAAGTATAGGCATCTCAAAATAATAAGAAACTTGCTTATCATGAGACAAGTTTTCTAACTTACTCTACTCCTGTCACTTCAATTGTTCTCTTTGTCCCTTAGACGGGTCAATCGTTATAGCCTTCGGTGCTAATGTTTACCACCCATCCTCTAATTATTGTGGTGTTTGAAGGGATTTCTTGACCGCCCGACACTTTAATACGAGTTATGGGCGGTTAACATTTGGTCTTTTTAGTCAGTTTTTAGGGCAAGGTTAGGTTCGAGTATACCGGCCCGATTCATATTTGACCCAGAGTTTATTTTACTGTGTGCTATTTGTGTAAAAGATACTCGGTATTTAGTGAACTATCGAGTTGTTATTGGCCTCGTTGGTTGTGAACATTTGTGATAAAGTCTAATATTACTTTTCTTATATTATTTAAGTAGCCATTTTTTTAACTGACAACTTATATTACTGAACTGTCTCAGTAAAAGTTTCTACTAAGTAATTTCTTATTTAGTGGACTATCCTCTCGTTCGTGGTGGATATTAAGGGATATTAAGACCGTTCCCGCCCATTGTCCTTTTCTCGATTAGCATAATCGGTTGCAGAGTACAGGAATCATTGTAACTTCCTACTTATAAATAGTCGTAAATGCGAAAGATTGTGAAAATGTTTATTACTCTTTCAAGCTAAAACTACTGAACCGATTTTGATGAAATTTGGCACGCAGATAGAAGATAGCACGTATTAAAACATCGGCTACTTTTTATCCCGATTTTCCTACAGGAACCACGCGGGCAGCCGCTAGTTTAATATAAACTGGAATAAAACAACTTTTACGGATATCAAATGCGCTATATTTTCACGAACTAAGTTGTTATTGTCCGTATTTTTGGGATTTTTAGGGGTTTTTTGATTTTGCTTTACAGCTGCCGTGTTCACGGGATGACTGATATAAATACAATATACAATATGATTGATGATTAATATAAACTTCTAATAATTATTGTTAAAGTTAGCTAATGCAACTGAACTTAATCATAACTTATCTATTGTAAACTTCATCTTGACAAAACGTACCAGCTACAAAGTCAAAAGCTTTTACTCCCAACTTAACATCTCTCATTCACAAGCCCACACGATGACGCAAGTCATTGATAGACCCATTCAAATCTTTATTTTAATCTTGACCTCGTATGAGATTACTACAACTATTACGTCAGCGTCCATTCACCATCGTGCCCATTCATAAAACTTAACTGTACATCATTAGTTGAGAGAAAAAGGCTTTATATTTAAATGCAGAGATATTAATTTGCTTTGCGGTAGTTTTTTTTTTAAGTTTGCGAGTAGGTATTGTTTTTCGAGCAACATTTACCTAAGTGAAGTCCATAGCATATTTTATACTTTAGACGTGTAGGTACTGTCATACTATACCTACTTATATAATACTAGCGGCCGCTCGCGATTTCACCCGCGTGGTTCCCGTTCCCGTGGGAATATCGGGATAAAAAGTATCCTATGTTCATAACCAGGCTATCTACTATCTGTGTACCAAATTTCATTCAAATCCGTTCAGTAGTTTCGGAGCCTATTCAATGCAAACAAATAATCAAATCTTTCCTTTTTATAATATTATAGTATAGTTATAGTCAGTCTATTGTCTTTGGGTGGTCCTGGCAACCTGTAACACAGGTTTCTGCAAATGCTAGCTGTGCCTTTACCGCCGTTTTAGACGCATTTTTAACTTACGCATTTATATTTTACGTCGTCCTCTCATCCACATGACTCCCACTGCTGGGTATAGACCTCCCCTAAGGATCTCCACGCAGATCGGGTCTGCGCTGCCCGCATCCAACGGGTTCCCGCGACTGCGCACCAGATCGTTGGTCCACCTTGTCCGGTACGCGGTCGCCTTTCCAGAACCTTTCCACCCCCAACCGCCGTCGGTTCTCCTCGCTATGTGTCCCGCCCACTGCCACTTCAGCTGAGCAATTCTTCGAGCGATGTCGGTTACTTTAGTTCTCCTGCGGATCTCCCCATTTCTGATTCGATCACGTAGGAAAACGCCGAGCATAGCCCTCTCCATTGAGTATTCTTATCAGACCCATATCACAATCTATCATACAGTCGTCCGACAGACACTTTTTACCAGAGCAATCGTGCGGTGCGAGAGGGGGTGCTAGCGAGACCGAGCTGCTTTACGCTCATTCGGGACAATGACATAATGTCCTGTCATAACTATGAAAGTCTTGTCAAAACCGGCATGGCCGCGAAATTTCAAGGGCATTGTCCCACTGTTAGTTCCTTAGTTATACTGTGCCCAAAGTTTATATTTTTAGTGGTGATAAAAGACTTTTTCACCTCACACGCTCTGAAAAGGAGGTTTTGTCAATCAGTTTCTGGGTAGAAAATCGCTTTTTGCGGACTAGCGCGGCAAAGTACTTTTTTAATTTAATACCTAAAAATATGTCATAATGCGTTCCGAATCGCATTATTGTCTTTTTTGTTACATTTTATTATTTATTTATTTATTTTTATTTATTTATTTAACACCAACAAGATTTACATTGAAATGAATACAATATACGATATGAGGGATCCGAGCTAAATGCAATCTTAATTATAGGTGCTACACGAGAACAAACAATAATTGAGTAAACAGTATTATGGATAGAGTTAACAGTATTTTAAATAGCTTTAAATTAATTATAATACTCCGTTTTGGTTTTATTATATTATTTTAGTTCATTGAATCATAAAAACAATAACATTACAATTAAATTATTTGTTATAAGAATTTTATATAAGACTGGATGAGATTTCACAACCTATGATTGGATTTCGGAACTTGACTTAAATCTTTTTAAAATTATCTTGATCTTCATGTCAGTGTCAACATTTACGGAATCGTTTTTATTGTTATTCATAAGTAACAATATATTCCTACTTTAAATAACTTTGAATTAACTAAAATACTCCCTTGTTATTATTTTAGTTTTTTTATATCATTAAAACAACGAGAATAAGGTATATTTAGATTAAACTTAACTTTTAAAGATTTTTTTAAAGAAATGTTCCTCGCTGTTGTGAGGTGAAAAATTGTGTGTTGCGTTCGGCAGAAAAGTTGTTTGCGTCTTGTACCTTTGAAATCCTCGTTTCGCTCAGGATTCAATCTTTGAACTTCAATCCTAGAATCCGTCGCTTGCTCAGCTTTCAATATAGGTAACTCGCCGCTAAATAACCAACTTTCCAGCCTTGCATAACAAATAACTACTGCTAAATTTTTTATTTTATTATTTATTATTATTTGTGCTATAAATACATACAAAACATAATTTACGATAATAACTACATTAGTCTAGGACTGTGTCGCAGTTATTAGCGCCCACATCGAACCTTATCTAACACTAACAAATAACACAAAATTACAAGCCATTTTTTTTAAAGTTATAGGTATTATTAACAAAGGGTATGTGATAATTAATTATTTTATATAATTAGTGAAATTGATACACACACCTGTTGAAGATTAATGTTATCCTAAAGTTTTATAATAAGACCTGTGACTGATGACTTTAAATCCAATATTTAGTAAATCATTGGGTTAGCGGAAAATAGTTGCGAAAATATATTCGAATTGACACGTCAACAATTATGGTTATGGGGTATTGATCAGCGTCCCTATCGGACGTAAACGGAACAAATTTTTTTTTTTTTACGTGGGATTCGATTACCTTTTCGCAAGTTTTTCGTGCTTGTCCCACAGGTTTTTACGTTGTCTTTTGGAGTATACCCCCAGGTTTTCAGGCTAAGTTTCTGAAAGTCAAGCTCGTCATGTAGGTTGTTAGTTTAGGCACACAACCTTTAGGAATATATGCCCCAAAGTTTGGGGTTCGAGGTTGTTGAAGGAGCAACTCGTATGTAGGTACTTAAGTATTTAGGTTTATTGTAAGAAAATATTCTTTTATATGCTTTTTATGTACAGTAGGGGAAATTCCCGGTTGACCAGTATAGTTTTTTAAGGAGCTTTATTAAAAAAAATTGTAGATTTTTTTTTAATGACCGACGGGGAGACTCTTAGCCTTCATCATACCTGATGTTAAGTATTGATGAGGCTGAAGATGGAAGCGAGCCTCTCCCGGAATCCTCAATCACTGAGGAACTGGCTATCTTATCTCTAACTGCCTGAACACAACAATGCTGAAAACATTGTTATTATGGTGTCAGACTTAGATAAGATGGTGTTAGCTAGCCAGGCGGACTTACGAGTCCTTCCACCAACCAAACCGAATACAATATGTACCCCCGGTAGGATTAGAACCCGGGACCCCTGGGTCTCATACCGGTGGTTGTACCACTAGACCACAGAGGCGGTTAACTTAGGTATATAGAAAACTTTTATATCAAAACTAATAGAATGTTAAAAGGTATTTTATTTGAATACTAAATATATTTTTTTACTTTAGTACTTTCTGAGAAAACGTTTCCCGAAAAAACTCTACTAGTCAACCGGGAAGTTCCCCGTATGTACAATCGAGGTAATTCCGGGGCGACCAGTAGAGTTTTTTTAGGTAGTGTAGTCTAAGTAAATGAATAGATTTATAGGTTTATAGCCAATCAGCCTATCATATCATCATCAGCCTGTGGACGTCCACTGCTGGACACAAGCCTCTCCTAGCTCACGCCTGTGGTGGCGTTCACAGCAGGCTATTGTTTGTTTGTTTGTTAGTTTAGTTTTTAGTTTTTTCGCAAAAATCCTATCTTTTTGCAGTAGGATTGAGAAATTACAATACCATTGTCTAATTATTCGTATTTTCGCAATATCCCTAGGATTTCCGCAAAAAAACGATTTATCTAATTATCCTGCGACATATATAATGACATTTAATCCGTGGCGCAGTGGTACGCGTTCTCGGCCTGCGATTGTTGAGGTTAAGCAACTTTCGCCATGGTCGGTCACGGGATGGGTGACCAAAAATTTACTATCTCGAGCTCCTCCGTGCTTCGGAAGGCACGTTAAGCCGTTGGTCTCGGCTGTGTTTGCAGTCTTTAAAACCAACCAATCCGCATCCCGCGTGGTGGATCATGGCCCGTTCTCCTAATCCATCCATAAGGAAGGCCAGTGCCCCAGCAGTGGATACATTAAAACTGGCTGATGACTAATAGCTTAAAAAAATACTAATAGTTGCAACGGCACAGATACCCATGGTGGTATTGTAAAAGGGTTGAACGCAACAGAAATTTAATTTCGGCCGAACGAAACGGAAGCCAGTCTGAATTAGCTGGCATTATACTATACATATTTAGGCGACCATTTGTAAAGTAACTGGATGGAGCAAGGGTATTGATAATATTTATTACAAACTAGCTTCCTCCCGCGACTTCGTTCGCGTGGTAAATCTAATAAATTACTAACCTTTAATCAGGTAAGTAATTGTAAAAAACTGAGGAAATGTTTTTTTTTTTACTTAACCGCCTCTCTGGTCTTGTGGTAACACCCGTATCAGGTTCAGAGGTCCCTATTTCAATTCCCCGTATTTGTAGGTTAATATTGTATTCGGTTTGGTTGGTGGTCGGACTTGTTATAAGTCCGCCTGGCTTGCTACCATCGTCTTATCTAAAAGAAAGAAAAAACATTTATTAGCCACATACACACAGAAGATACACACACACAACAATACAAGGAGCTACAATTTAGAAGTTACAATATTAACACTTAGACGAAAAACAAATTAATGTGTGCAGGGCCTATAAATACCCCGTCTCAGCATAATGCTACTGAGCCCCTAATAGATGTGCAACCTGACCCAGTAGCGCTGTTATTCTGACGGGGTTACATCAATGGACTCAGACAGTCAAAAACAAGTAAAATAATAATAGATAAATAACAAACATTATAAATTAAATATAAATCCTAACCGTCTCTGTGGTCTAGTGGTACAACCACCGGTATACCCAGGGGTCCCGGGTTCGATTTCCAGCGGGGGTACATATTGTATTCGGTTTGGTTGGTGGTAGGACTTGTTCTAAGTCCGCCTGGCTAGCTACCATCATCTTATCTAAGTCTGACGCCATAACAACAATGTTTTCAGCATTGTTGTGTTCCGGCAGTTAAAGATAAGATAGTCAGTTCCTCAGTGATTGGGGATTCCGGGAGAGGTTCGCTTCCATCTTCAGCCTTATCAATACTTAACATCAGGTATGATGAAGGCGAAGAGTCTCCTCGTACAACATAAAAAAAAAACAATAAAAATTTATAAATGTAAAAAGTCATACAAGTACGTAAATAAAAAATACAAAACTGCCATTATGTTTACTGTTGTTTGCCGATGACTCGGAGAAACGACAGTCGGTGATTGGTTGGCAGATAGGACAGATTGACAGACTTATGAAACGTCAATGTCATCCCATATCTAAGTTTCTTTGTTTGTTTATTAGTCTTTCACACAAAAACTACTGATAATGCTGGTAAATTAACACACATATAGAAGATAGCCTGGATTAACATATAGGCTATTTTTATCCCGATATTCCCACGGGAACGGGAACCACGCGGGAGAGACCGCAGGCGGCTGCTAGTTTGACATTTATTTCAAATTACAACTGTCAAAGTACCTGCTAGATAAGCTATCCAGAACTTATCTGTCGGTGGTGACAACCTGACTACGAAAAGCATTAATATTAAAGCCCATATCCATTAGATTTACATCCAACAAAGATAGGTACTTCAGCTATTATACTGGGAGCGCGGTTTCCATACGTTACACTGAGGTTAGCGGTGAGGGAGGTTCAACGTTTTATTCAGCATTATCCCTGTATGCGCCCTTTACTGCGTGATAACGTGGTTTAAATATTTAATTAATCGTTTCTATTCTTTAGTTCTATTTAATACCTTAATCTGAATTTTGGAAACGATAAAATTATTCAATTAAAACTTTCACTAGCACCAATTTAGCCTAGCCCCAAAGTAAGCATTGTAAGGCTTGTATTTTAGACTATGGTAATGGATTGAAAAACATAAACGATATATAGATAAGTATATTTTATAGAAATAAACAGCTATATCTTAGATAACTACAAATGCTCGTATACATCATCTCCGGATAAAAGCTACATCATTCCGGAATGACATAGGGTATTTTTTTATATATTTTTTATTTTTTGAACGACGGGGAGACTCTTAGCCTTCATCATACCTGGGGGCTAATTGTCTAATTTAAAATCTATCCCAATCCCTTTTAATTCGTAATTTGAAAGATATTCAGGCCGTCAATATTTGACATTTGAAAGGGATTGTGATCGGGACGCGTTTTAAAAAGTATGGAATAAATGAAATTTAACTGTCTAAGCAATATGACAGACGAAAATATCACAATCACAATACCTCTGAAAGGGATTGTGATAGATTTTAAATTAGACAATTAGACAGATGTTAAGTATTGATAAGGCTGAAGATGGAAGCGAGCCTCTCCCGGAATCCTCAATCACTGAGGAACTGGCTATCTTATCTCTCTGCCGGAACACAACAATGCTGAAAACATTGTTGTTATGGCGTCAGACTTAGATAAGATGGTGGTAGCTAGCAGGCGGACTTACAACAAATCCTACCACCAACCAAACCGAATACAATATGTACCACCGCTGGGAATCGAACCCGGGACCCCTGGTTCTGATACCGGTGGTTGCACCACTAGTCCACAGGGGCGGTTAAATTTATTCTATGTGTGTTAGGCATATGTTAGCTAGTGTGCTTATTTTGTAAATTCCTTGACTAGTTCCGCCCGTGATTCATCGATATTTCCAAATTAATAGCAAGTTTCGTTTTTTTTTGTAAATATTCAATATCTCTTTCTGAATACTTAAAGGGCAGTGAGACTGAAATAGGATTGAAAAATGCAAAAATTACAAAATCATAAATTATTGGCAGTTGTATCTTAATCGATCGTTAAACACCTGAAAAGATGTTTCTTTCGAATGCAAGGATATTCCTAGAATTGATGTAACAACGCTGGCCTACAGCGTATTAAAAATATAACAGTATTGGAGAATTTCGACGGTGGTTCGCAAGTCTCGGTAGCGCAGCGGTTAGAGCATTGGACCAGATTTCCAAAAGACGCGGGTTCGATTCCCGTCTGAGAATTCACTTGTGGCCGAGTTATTTTTTTCCAATATTTTTCTATTTAAAATTTACCATAAGTAGGATAAAAAAGTCACATAAGTCTTCTTCTTATCCAGGCCCAGAATTTAGCCAATTTGACAGCCTTGTCGGATGCTGTCACGAGATCCTCCTGCGTGCAGATGCCAGGACACGCAATTAATTTGGTGGAGACTGCAACAACGGCCCCACATTCATACAATCCTGGCGATATGCAGCCGGAAACCGGGGGGGTTTTAGTGGGTATGCCTACCAAAGGAGAGCCCCACATAACCCAATGGCCCACCAGCGATAGGGTATGCATAAGGCGCATTTCCTTCTCAAAAAAAAAAAAGGACACGCAATTAATGTAAAAATTAATGTAGTTCATCCTCCAACTCTCTTCTAATTAAAACGCCAACCGCACACGGACAACCTTTTATATAATTCGTAGATATTGTAAAGTCAAACTATGTTGGGTTACGTAAAATAAAATGTCTTCTATCAGTCTTATTAAACATGACACATTTTATATAAAAACCGAGTTAATCCAACAATTAATTAGTATGTCATAAGCGGTAGCCGTAGGCGTAAGGTCAGTGGTCAAATGGCGCAATTTTCCTTTGTGATTAGTGGTACAAGTTAAGAGAGGCGAGGCTGTTATGATAACACTTCAGAAACTCAACAATGTTTTTAAAGAAAAATATTGTCTTAATACACTCACCGGAACATCTAACCGCCCACCCCGTTTTTCTCATACAAACATGCTCCATTTGCGACCTGGGCCATATAATTCTGCCAGAGGAACTAAAATCTCTCAGAGCTAGGAAGATTTTAGACTTCCTGGAGGCCGCCAGGCTAAAAGAGATACTATGACAAGGCGGCGAGTTACAATAGATCTTATAGGTCGCAGTGACTACAGTTCCAACTGGAGCTGCATAGCCCCTATATCCTACAATTAATTAATGAATGCTATTTTTATGACTCCTGCAAAGATCCATATGCTAATGTTATGCATTTGACTGTCCAAATAGAATTTTGTATTGAATTTGCATTTGTGAAACCATTGTATTTGTTCACAGAGGAAGAACAATGAATGCTTCATAGGTACATTTTCGTGCACTTTAATCCGTAGTCCGTTAATCCGTAAAAAAATTACTGATTTAAGTACACTATACAGATGTAAGTGTGGAAATAAATAAATAAATATAATGCACTATATTTATTTAATAAACTTAAATCCGTAAAAGTGATTTTATTTCAAAGAATGCTTCATCAGATTCCATATAATATGATGTGACCATAACATAATGCTTTGCTTAATATTTGCATAATATTTGGAAACTCTTTAAAGTACTCATTGGACAGTCGAATGCTTAACCTAAACATATGATTCAGAATGAGGTCAAGAGTGAGTTTATTTAAAGTAAAAAGAAAAACTTTATAGAGAAACATACAATCCTAAAATCGCTTGCGCTTATGCTTTACGCTGCAGACACATCGTAACATATTGTTCGACGTAGGTGTTCACAATCATTCGGCATTGCATGAAACCTTATTTGACTTTCTAACACAACTTTCTGTTAATTGGCCTGTGATATTCAATTGACGTATTGACATTTTCTTTTTACTTTTTAGAGCCTGTCGTTATTTTTTTTTTATAAGACGGTGAGACTCTTAGCATTCCTGATGTTAAGTATTGTTAAGGCTGAAGATGAAAGCGAGTCTCTCCCGGAATCCTCAGCCACTGAGAAACTGGCTATCTTATCTCAAACTGCCGGAACAAAACATTGCTGAAAACAGTGTTGTAATGGCGTCAGGCTTAAAAGTTAATCATGATTAACTGATGTTTTAATTATTTGCATTACAGAAAAACACTTTAAATTTTAACGATAAAGAATTTCTTCTGGTTGTCTTGACACTTACGTCATGTACATGGAATTATTACGTTGTATTAAATGATTCCATGTAGGACGTATACTTAGTAATTATTATAATTCATCTCAATCAGACTAGCGTTACTATATCAGCTTGTTGCCTTGTTCAAACAAACAAACGCTTCTATTTTAATAATAAAAAATCCATAAAACAATAGTAACTTGATATTCAAGAAAAAGATTTCATTCATACTAAACTTGATTAATATTTTATGTGATATTTAAGCAAATTCCTTATTCATAGATGACATTACATCACATAATGCGAATCATGGCTTCTTCAGATCGTTTTATGCGACTTTTATGTTATCACCGCACCTTGGTATAAGGTCAAACTATTTTAAAAATAAACTATAAGAATTCATTTATAATACTGATTTATTTCTCACGTCACTTTCATAATTATTGGTCATTATTTCAACAATACTGGTTTTGGCATTTTAAGAAAGGTTCGCTAAGGTTAGCCAGCTTTTTTTTAAGTTTGGGTTTCTTCCGTTTTCCACAGAAAATCTGCCAAGCTTAGCCAGTTCTTTTTTTGTCTTAATTGAAATGAGTGACGATTTTGTTCGGAACTACATAGAAAAGAATAATTCTAAAGCAGTTAAGAAATACTTTTCGGATAATATAATTAACAAGTAGCAAGTCATACTAATATAATGAATTTGTTATTGTACAAAAAACACATGACTGTAAATATAACTTTTAGTGCTTAAAAAAAACATCTTTTGATCAAAATTTCTTTTCTACCTACAAAATGTGTTTCTTATTAAGTTAAAATACTTAAAAAAAACATGTACTTATATTTTTTATTTTTTACTTTTTCTAACAATTTACTAACATTTTAAATTTGTTGTATTTGGTGAACTCTTCTCTGAAGAAAATGGCTGGAGCCCGAAAATAATTACATCTTTTGCAAAATGAATGTTTTGGCGTACTAGCGATAACTTTTACCACTAAAGTAGCTTACACAACTTTGAATTATTCAACACCAGTGTCACTTGAGCGAGGACTGCATTGAGCAGACGGTTTTTTGACCCATAGTTTTAAGCATTGATGTGACGACGCTGGCCTACAGCGTATTAAAAAAATAAAATTATTGGAGAATTTCGACGGTGGTTCGCAAGTCTCGGTAGCTCAGTGGTTAGAGCATTGGACCGGATATCCAAAGGTCGTGGGTTCGAGTCCCATCTGAGAATTCACTTGTGGCCGAGTTGACTTTTTCCAATATTTTTCTATTTAAAATTTATCATAACCATAGTTTAAAGTTATATAGATCTAAATAGATTACACAGATCGTAGTAGGTAATAGTTCGATGTACTGTTTGTGGGATTATGTTAACAATTTCTTATATTCTTCATTCATACATAAGTGCTTGTTAATAGAGGTTTCAGTATTTTAAATAGTTATTAGCGAGGATCTGTAATTGGCTATCTATTTCCTACTGTACTAAATATTGTAATTATACCACGCTATTCGTCTTCCATAAATAAAATAAACAAAAATAAAATAAATAAATGAACAATCTAACTTATGCTAACTTATGTAATGTTAAGGGAAACCTGTAATTAGCCTTACTATAGATCTAAGAACTATTAAGATAATTTATTGTTATAACGCTATTGGTTTTCTTAATAAATAAAAAAAAAATAAAAAAAAAACAATAACCGAGAAATTTTTTGATCATTCGTTAGTTGATCGACTTATTATACAATTGATCAAAAGAGATTTGTTCGAACGAACTTGATATTTTTACATTTGATCCAATGAGCATTGCGTTTGGAACAGTGTGTTTAATGCGAGTTTTTCCTACTCACGGTCGATAGTGAGAGCGGGCGTTGGTGTAGTCCGTGGCGTAATCCGCTAGATGGCGGGCCGCTCATTTCATACAAAAATCGACGCGTTCACGATCGCCATGAGTAGAAAAACTCGTACTAAGCACTCAGAATAACATAATCATCAAAAAAGTTAAGGCGCTACTGTAACCATGCTATAAAACTATAGCATGGTTACAGTTGTTACAAATCTGGTAATAACATATATATTTCTTCATACCTTTATCTAGATTCGTATAGTTTCAAAAACACGATTTTATGATTTTGCTTCGACACTTTTTCTTTTCGAAAAGACCTCTAAAAAATACGAAAATTCAAGATTATTCTTAAATGGGGTTACTTACACTATTGGAAATTGGTTTGATTTTTTTTAGTTTGCCTAATCTGGAAAATCGGTCTCGCTCCCGTGCGCGTTGTTTTCTCGTTGTTATCTCGCTTCAGCATTTTTTCGAGTATCGCCTTAAAAGTTCTGTCTCTTTTTTTCGTAAGTAATCGTAATCTTTATTTCCCTAACTGGTTGTAACAAAAGTGTCTTTCGCTTATCAGACATCGTCATCAGTTTGAAAACAACGTATCGTCAAGTCGGTTAGTATTCTACTGGTGTCACAACACCCACTCGCAGCACAAACCTACATACGTAACCGTTAGATTTCGAAAGATGTAGAATTATCTGCCTGTTAAGGTGTTTGATAATTATTGTGTTATTTATGTTTTGAGTTGTTTGTTATGAAATAATAATAATATCGTTGATGAAATGGAGTTTTTTTTTACAGTGCTATTATTTCGACCCGTATTCTTCATTCAACATACATTTTTTAACGAACTGCGATGTTTTATTAAAACACTTTAAAGTGTTGGCTTTAAGTAAGACATCGAAAGTCAAGTGAAAACATGAAATGAAAAAAAAATACAACTTCGACCGCATGCAGCGTCATCTGTAGTGTAGTCTTTTTTATATTTTATTTTTTTAGGAAATTGCATCTGCATTTAAAAAAAAATAGATTTTTATTGGAGTCGGTGCCACCTAAACGGCTTTTCTTTTACTGAAATCGGTTTTATTTTCTTGTAATATTTATTTTATTGTTATAATCATCATCATTGTCATCAGCCTGTGGACGTCCACTGCTGGACATAGGCCTCTCCTAGCTCACGCCTATTGTGGCGTTCATAGGAGGCTATTAGCCTACTGCTACCACGCTGGCCAGACGGGTTGGTAGAGGTTTTGTTTCAAGTTTTCCTTCTCACGCACAAGTGTTCAATGCGTCGAGCCTCTTAGTCGACTCTTACGACATCCCCGGCATGTAAGGGAGCGGTGACACTTGTATTCTTAGGCCGTCACCACACGGCAATATAAAAGATATTGTTATAATATAAAAGACGAACTAAAACGAAATCCCTTCTTGAATCAACACCTGCGTAGGTGTCGATTTAATAAAGGATTTCGTATCGTGGGTACTAAATATTATATTTTAATGGTAAAACAAAGGCTATTTTTAATAAAAACAGCCCCAATTCACGGAAAACTTAGTCGCCCACACGCTGTGTGGTCCCAAAATAAACAATAATTTTATTACTTATTAATGTACACATAATAGACACATTCCTTCCGTCTGTCTGTCTGTAGGCTGTAAAACGCACGTGTCTCTGCCTCTGTTTATTAATTTAATATTTAAAATAAATTACTGGCATGTGTTTTATTGAAATATGTTTTGAAATTTAAAAACGCACTTTATGGTTTACTTACTTAGGTGTTGTTTTTGCTTGTTGCATTAATTCTGAGAAATGCATCCCTCTTACAATGATCACCACATCATAAGAGCTAGCGCAGACGACAGATAACGGAGGACTTTTTGTCCGCCACACGTCCTTATTGTTAACCAAATAAGATTGAACTTAGATCGCGTATATCCATGAAAAGTACGCGATAGTCCTCGTTATTTATTCAACTTTATGTTCTTAGTAATAAGGTCGTGTCGCGGACAAAAAGTCCTCCTGCGCAAGCCATAAGACGTACTGGATTGTCCCGGCTACACGCTCCGTGTTACATGAGAGCATGCCTGCACATACCAGTTTACGCAGGTAAGACACACACGCATATAGATAAATTACACCCAGAAGAGAAATACTGATGTTTTGAATGAATGTGATTTGAACCACAAATAAAAAGCTTACTAATTCGGAAGGTCAAATGTTCGTATTTGATAGAATCAGGCGTTACTTGGCGGAAATCCATATCTTAGTAGAAAACGAAAAATATGTCGCGTAATTCCGCAAGAAAAAATGCAGATGCAGCCCAGTGACACACCTTGCACCTTCACCGAGTCAGCTCTCTTTGCTGAGATTGGCACGGTCTAACAACTCCTGAGGATGCTCCGTGTGTGGGCGAAACACGTGTAGAGTAGTCGGTGAAGGTGCAAGGTGTGTCACTGGGCTGCATCTGCACTTTTTCTTGCGGAATTACGCGATATATTTTTCGTTTTCTACTAAGGTCAAATGTTCATCACATTGTATATCTGTCTCGGGTGAATATTGAACTGGCGACCCCTGTCGCAGTAGGTAGGATAGTAGAACCACTGCGCCATCAATTACTCGAACCTTTTTATTACTCTTTACCACCATATTAATGCAAACACCATACAATTCATACATAATTAACATTTGTATTCACTCGTTACAAGTCCACTCGCGACATGAATAATGTCGCACACATGTTGTTGTGTTTAAATTTATTTCATTACCATCAATTACTCGAACCTTTTTATTACTCTTTACCACCATATTAATGCAAACACCATACAATTCATACATAATTAACATTTGTATTCACTCGTTACAAGTCCACTCGCGACATGAATAATGTCGCACACATGTTGTGTTTAAATTTATTTCATTGTAAGCGTTTGTACATTTTTTTAGTTTGACATTTGTTCCAATGTTCGCAAATAACTGTATTTTTAATACTTCATCATAGTATATATTTATCATCATCATCGCTTTATATTAGTCATTTTAGGACCGGTTTTAACACCGACTATTTTTTAACTGACTTCAAAAAAAGGAGGAGGGTCTCAATTCGACGGAATAATTTTTTTTATGTATTTTACTCAATTACTCGAAGACGGCTGGACCGAATTGAGTAATTCTTTTTTGTTCGAAAGGGTATACAAACTTCCCATGTGGTCCCATTGTCATCATGTCAGGATCTGATGCTTCCGGTCAGCAGCATTTGGTGAAGTGGAACTGATGATGAAGACCACAAATGGTCATCGGAACTTTTAAATACTTAGCTAACGTTTACTTTAATGTGGTTCATGAGCAATTTATGCTCGACTCAATCCAAGTGATATAGTGGAGCTGATGATGAATTACCGGGATAACTCCTCAATAAGTAACGTTCCTGCACCGGGAAATGTGTAGGTGATGAGCAGTTGACATAAGGTTATTAGCGCAGGCACGGTACCTCTTCTCCATTTAAAAATTGTAAATAAAACACTTTTTTTTATGCGGCTTTGGAAAACTACCGTGGTCCCAAACGCCACCTTAATATTGATCATTATTTTTAGTGGTATTATGGGAGCACTGATATAGACACATTTGCTATCCTTTTTTTCTTTATCGGGAAAGTACAGTCAAAGTACGGGCAGCATAACCCAGGAGTTAAAACGAAAAAAATGCCAAGTGTCTAAATACCTACAGCTACAAAAAACAGTCCCTACTTATATTATTAATGAAGAAATTAGACATCCAGTAACTGTCCTCTTTATTGATGATTTAACAGCATTTCCATTCAAAATTCCAAGTAAATACAATATTAAACCTATTCGAACATTTTTCAATAGCTGACCATACTAATCTTTATGCAATACCTGAAACAATTCAAAACATACTCGAGTGAAGCAAAAACAACCTCTCCTGCTTTAAAAATGAGGGTTACAAAGCGGCAAGACTGACTTTGTAGCCTTACACCATTTGAAAAAAAAGGACTGAGTTTCCCACGCAGCAAGAAGTATAAAAAGGTTAGTACGTACTTTGTAGGTACTTTACCAGTATAAGATATTGTCAGATTTTATGCAAATAATTAAGTATGCGTTTTTTTTTATTTGCATCGCATACTGTGTTATTTGCAATGTGATCGTTTACTCATACGCTATCTTACTAATATTATAAATGCGAATGTATATTAGTTTGTTTGATTGTTCCTCTTTCACGCCCAAACTACTGAATGGATTTGGATGGAATTTGGTATGGGAGATCAGCTCGAAGAGGCTACTTTAACATTGCCTTAAAAAAATGACACTTTAGAATCGATTTTGAAAAAGTATTTTATGTCAATGTTTAGGGAATTTAACATACTTTTATAAAGTGTAATCGCATTTTGCTAACTATTATTTGCAAATTACGAAAACTTGTCAAAAAACCGCTTTGCCCGAGTTAGTGCCTAAAGCGGCAAAGTAGGGCAAAGTGGTAATGCCAAAATATATCAATTTTAACCGCCTCTGTGGTCTAGTGGTACAACCACCAGTATCAGACCCAGTGGTCCCGGGTTCGATTCCCAGCGGGGGTACATATTGTATTCGGTTTGGTTAGTGGTAGGACTTGTAGTAAGTCCGCCTGGCTAGCTACTATCTAAGTCTGACGCCATAACAACAATGTTTTCAGCATTGTTGTGTTCCGGCGGTTAGAGATAAGATGGCCAGTTCCTCAGTGATTGAGGATTCCGGGAGCGGCTCGCTTCCATCTTCAGCCTTATCAATACTTAACATCAGGTATGATAAAGGCTAAGAGTCTCCCCGCTGTTCATAAAAAAAAACAAGAAATGCAATTTTAAATAACAAAAATACCAAAAAACTAATTATATTTCACTTTATTTAAGATATACAAAAGAATAGTTTATTGTAAAGTTTAAAATTAAACAATAATTTCAGTTTTCAAATTGGTCATACGTCATTACTTAAATCGAAGTACCAAAAAATATTCTACAATAAAATAATCAATAGCTATATTCGGTTTTTAGCATTAGATCCTTATGTAATAAGAACAGAATTCTGTACTAATGTGAATACGGCATTGTGCTGTCACTTGGACACTTTGCCCAGACAGCTTTGCCTTTTTAGACCATTCTGTTTTAAAAATCAACTGAGCTCTATATTATTTATTGCATTTCGGAACAAACGAAGCCAAATAGATGAGTAACAATAGAATTGTTTTCTAAAGAGGTTTCATGAAAAAAGGTTGAACTTACAATGGATTTTTTAAAGAAAAACTCAAAAAATGCATACGTCGCCGCGGCCATGGTTTTGCTCCTATCATCACCGAATGACTGCTCGGTGCAGGGCGGGAGGTTGGTTATAAGGCAGAATGCATTTTTAGTTTGCATAAAAACATGGTATGGCCGCTTTGCCTCCTATAGCCGCATTGAGCGGACTTCCCCTAGGGACTTCAAGTAGGGGACTATCTACGTACATCATATAGGCTTTTATCCCGATATTTTTTACGGGAACGGGAACTACGCGAGTAAAACCGCGGCCGCTAGTAGACAAAGTAAAAAAGAAAAAGATTCCGACGAATTGAGAACCTCCTCCTTTTTCGAAGTCGGTTAATGATTTGTATGGAATTCTATTAAAGGAATACTACTGGCAGCCTGCGACTTCGTCCAAGTTTGATAGAATTAAGTTATTAGTTGTTAGTTACTTTAACCGTCTCTATGGTCTAGTGGTACCTAATACCACTGGTATCAGATCTAGAGGTCCCAGATTCGACTCTCAGTGGGGGTAGGTACATGTTGCATTCAATTTGGTTGGTGTTATAGCTCGCCTGGCTAGCTACCACCATCTTATCTAAGTCTGTCGCCTTATCAACAATGTATTAAGCATTGTTGTGTTCCGGCAGTTAGACATATTAAGATAGCCAGTTCCTCAGTGGTTAGTTCCACCTTCAGTCATTAACATCAGTTCCCTTATTCACTATGACCACTTGGCGATTCCTTGCTACAACTACACCAATCTCGTACTTAAAAAAATAAACTTAAAAAAATTGTATGGTATGAAGAAGGCTAAAGTGTTCCCCGTAGTAAATAAAAATTAAAATTAAAAAACCCTTGAATTTTCAAAATCTAAATGGTAAGTAACGGAAACAAAGAATAAACACGTCAATAATGTTCTAGTTAGAAATAAACAATCAGTGAGTTTACCGACTAACACTGATACTGCAAATGAAATAGAAATCCTTACCGCAAGTGAATCAAAGGCAGTAGGATAACTTTGCATTTTTACGAACAACCGGAAAAATTTTAGCCTAAGCGCGCTTCTCCCAGAATCCTCAACCACTGAGAAACTGGCAATAGCTACCTTATCTCTAAACCGGAACACAAAAAAGCTGAAAATACTGTTGTTTGTTGTGGTATGTCATATTTTGTAGTTATTATCTGTTTTTATTTTAATTTTTGATGTTGTATTGTATTTAACTTATCAGTAATCAGCATTTGTTTTTCTAGACTATTTGTTGTGGTGCTGGGCTTTTCCTTCTTTTAATTTGCTGTTTTTTTTTCTTTTAGTTTGTTTTAGTTGGTTTGTCTTTGTACGTGTCGTACTAGATGTCACCACTGTGCTTAGCAGAATACCAGTGCAGCGGGCATTCTGCTTGCTGCTTACACTGAGCTGAGCACAGTTTTGGCATCACACTTAATAAAGTTGCTCAGCGGGCTATGGAAAGGGCTATGCTCGGCGTTTCTCTGAGAGATCGTATCAGAAATGAGGTGATCCGTCAGAGAACCAAAGTTATCGACATAGCCCACCGGATTAGCAAGCTGAAGTGGCAGTGGGCTGGCCATATTAGCCGTAGAACCGATAACCGTTGGGGTAAACGAGTTCTAGAGTGGAGACCGCGTCTCGGCAAACGTAGTATAGGACGTCCTCAGGCACGGTGGAGTGATGATTTGCGCAAGACGGCTGGTAGGAGCTGGATGAGAGAAGCCGAAAACAGATCTCAGTGGCGTGCACTTGGAGAGGCCTATGTCCAGCAGTGGACTGCGACAGGCTGATGATGATGATGATAATATTTGATAGAATCAGGCGTTACTTGGCGGAAATCCATATCTTAGTAGAAAACGAAAAATATGTCGCGTAATTCCGCAAGAAAAAATGCAGATGCAGCCCAGTGACACACCTTGCACCTTCACCGACTACTCTACACGTGTTTCGCCCACACACGGAGCATCCTCAGGAGTTGTTAGACCGTGCCAATCTCAGCACCGAGTGAGTAAAAGCATTAAAACAGCCGTATTTAATGCTTCCCACTCCCCCCCTCCCCGCCCCCAGTGTGACGCATCGCGACTATAAGAGTGAGACAGAGTAATAATTAATGGAAATTGTTATAATAAATGTAAATTAAATGTAAAAGTATGATATAAATATGTGATATTTTTTTTTTTTTTTTTTTTTTTTTTTTTTTATTTATGAATCCCTATCACTGTTTGTTTGTCTACAAATACGCAGAAGTGGGGAGGAAGAAACATTTATCTGATCGTTAAGTATGGCTCCATCAACATTATGTTTGATAATTTCTAATTTAATTAATAACAATTAGAAATTATCAAACATAATGTTGATGGAGCCATACTTAACGATCAGATAAATGTTTCTTCCTCCCCACTTCTGCGTATTTGTAGACAAACAAACAGTGATAGGGATTCATAAATAAAAATAAAAAAAAAAAAAAAAAAAAAAAAAAAAAAAAAAAAACACATATTTATATCATACTTTTACATTTAATTTACATTTATTATAACAATTTCCATTAATTATTACTCTGTCTCACTCTTATAGTCGCGATGCGTCACACTGGGGGCGGGGAGGGGGGGAGTGGGAAGCATTAAATACGGCTGTTTGGGGCCATTTTACTCACTCGGTGCTGAGATTGGCACGGTCTAACAACTCCTGAGGATGCTCCGTGTGTGGGCGAAACACGTGTAGAGTAGTCGGTGAAGGTGCAAGGTGTGTCACTGGGCTGCATCTGCATTTTTTCTTGCGGAATTACGCGACATATTTTTCGTTTTCTACTAAGATGATGATAATAACTATACGTGTTGTTTTATTGATAGGTATTATTATTATATTCCTTTTCTTTTTGTAACTTTATTGTTTCTAATTTTCTTTTGTTTGTTGTGTGATGTCAAAAAATAAATGTATTTTCTTTCTTTCTATTCTTACTTGTTATGGGTCAGACTTAGATAAGATAGTAGAAGTATCTAGCCAGGCGGAGTTACAACTTAAACAAACATTGATATCAGAATCTGGTGATAGTCGTGTAGGTAATTTTAAGACACTTGGAGTTTGTGAAATGGGTACGACAGCGGACGTTGTCTAGCAAAGTGCATGGCGTGGTCCCATTCCGTTACTGTATCAGCCAAAACTGTTACACCCAATTGCACTAAAGTTAAGAATCACCTAAGGCTATTATTTTCTATCTTAAGACATCCATACTCAGAATAGCTTAAGCCTTAGGCGCTCTATATGGGGCCCATAAGTTAAGAAAGGCGTTAGTGGATTTCTGATTGCAATAGTTAATAAGATTTTGATAGTTAAGAATAGTCTTTGGCGATTCTTAAATTTAGTGCAAATGGATGTCAATGTCAAGGTAAGTGGTTTACTTCTTAAAGCATTGGGCAGGACTCCCAAAGGTCGAACTCCCAGGTTCTCGAGTCACGTCTAAGCGATATATGGAGTGAGACTAGTTGAATTGTCTGGACAGTATTAATATAAACGATAAGACCAGGGACTTATTAGAATTCAAATTCAATATCATTTATTCAGTCTAGGCTGTTACAACGTCAAAGAAGCTACGCCATCACAAACCCTACGGCGGGAGACCTTGTAACGAGAAGAACCGGCAAGAAACTCGTCAAGGGCTGTTTTTTCTCCCTGTTTTGTTTCATACAGAGTCGTGAAATTGAAGTGACCTTAACATATCAATCCTTCGGAACTGTGCTCGTGAGCTATCTCGCGAACATTAACCTTCTTGCGTTCTGTGGTGTAGAAATTACCTGCTGCCACAACTTGCACTGTACCAGTACTGTTATCGCGTCGGTCAACTAAGGATAGATAGCGACCTGTGGTTTCGGTGTAAACAGACACTGCATTTGTCAAATGATACGGTTACTAATCACGAGCTTGGTTTAGATTGTAAATCATCAAAAATTTACATTGAATGTTATGTTACTACGAACTTATTAGGAGCTGATATGGTACTCCTAAACTTTTTAACATAAGTATGTAAAATCCGTTATTTGCTGTATGTGTAGTATTGAAATTTTGTTAAGTTTTAATTAAGAGCTGCAGATTTTGAAATACTTATATAATAAATAAACGAGCGATATTTTTGCTCACTCTTCTAACGCCATAACAACAATGTTTTCAGCATTGTTGTGTTAGTTAGAGATAAGATAGCCAGGGGTCTCTCAATGGTGTTTCAATGGTAGTGTTTATTTACACTGTTGTAACAAGAACTGTGTAAAACAGGACTACCATTGTAACACCATTGGAATACGATTGTGACTTAGCATTAGCAGAATTTTAGCTGTGTAGTGTCGGCTTAGAATAGCACTACCCCCTCTCATCCCGTGGGTGTCGTTAAAGTCGACTAAAGGGACTCAGCCTTCAGGAGATGGGCAGCAGCGTCTCCTACAAACTTGGCCATACTGCGATCGCCAACCCGCCTGCCAAGCGTGGCGATTATGGCATCCCCCCTTTTGGGGGAGGCCAATACCCAGCAGTGGGTGTTAGGATATGGCTGAGACGACGATTAGAGCAGATTGAGGTTGAGGATTCCGGGAGAGGCACGCTTCCACCTTCAGAATTGTCAGTCATTAAAATCACATAACGACGCTGGCCAAGAGCGTAGAAAAGTGATTAAAGTAAAAAGTACTAGAAAATATTGTCTAAGTAAGTCTCGTTGCTCAATGGTTAAAGAGCATTGGGCTGATTGGACAGGACCTCTAAAGGTTGAACTCCCAGGTTCTCGAGTCTCGACTAAGCTATATGGATTGAGACTACGAGTGGTGTTCATTAAGTAATGAGAATTCTTTAATAAGAAAAAAAAAACTGGCAGACAACTCATTTATTAATAATATTAAAAAAGAAAAAAGTTTCCGATATTCTTTTGTTTTTTTTTTAATGTCATTTGTTTTCTTCATTTCGTGGTAAACTCGCAAAAGTTGTTGTGTTTCACCAGGATAACGCACACAAGTCCAAAGTTGCGATTGTTGCCATCAAAGATGCTGGGTTTGAGTTGATGGAGCACCTGCTGTATTGACCGGCCCTCGTTCCTAGGATTTTTATCCGTTTCCCCGATTATAGGACCTCAGAGGTCAGAAATTTGATGATGATGATGATGCAGTGATCGCTACTGTACACGTTTTTTAAGCAGTCAATGCGAAGATTTTTTCAAAAAGGAATTTTAAGTTTCGAAAAAAGATATGCTAAGTGTTTACTCCTAAACATGACTTTATTGAAAAATAAAATAACATTTAATGAAAAATAAATAAATAAATAATTGCATACAAACACACCAATTATCTAGCCCACATTAAGTTTCATTAAGAACTTGTGTTATGGATACTAGATAACGGATAAACATACTTATATACTTAATAACAGATAGTCTTTCTCACTACTTAATGAAAACCCCTCGTAGTAGTTTTTTTTTCTATCATTTAATTTATCATTAAGATTTGTTCCGGGAATCGAAGCCGTCAGTCATGTAAAAATGCCACTGAACAGCCACAATCCTTTTTTATCCTATGACCATTGACCAGGACCCCTGAAATGATAACGGTTTGGTTTTTGGATTCCCCTAAAATTACACAAAAATTCAAAACTGAGTGTTAAAATAAAAAAAAGTACGCGATGAGATGTTTAACGGTCAGTTTCAATATTTTTCCCTAACAGAGATAAGCCTATCTTGGTTACGTTACTTAGCAACCGCTGTTATTTCGGGTTATTTTGGGCTGAATAATAAAAATATCTAGGGAACAAAGCTCTAATAAGCCTATCTCTTACTGTAGATAAGTTATTGAAACTGACCGTTAAATAACAATCCTTTTTATCAGATCTTCCTCAAGAACGAAGCAATAACAATTACTGTTCCGTTAAAGTCTTTTTAACGTAAAACTGTATACACAAAATCTACCTCTACAATAACAAAATAAACTATAGTTTGATAAATAACAAAACAATATTAAACAAGAAAATATACTACAAAAAAGCAACTTGTCTCATGTCGCCTTGATGGGATTCGAACCCTTGGAAATCCGGCCCAATGCACTAACCAATTATGCGACAGAGACCTATGTTGACACGTCGAATTTTTCTAGAATATTTACATTTCTACGGTGTTGGCCACCGTCGTTTCATCAATGAGAGAAATATCCTCGCATTCGAAAGAAACATTGTTACAAATGTATGACTATCGATTAATATGAAGGAGCCATCTAATTATAACTTTTTAATTTGCATTTTACAATGCTATTCCTACGTGATAAAATATACAAGAAAAAGCATCTAGTCCCATGTTCCGTCAGGGCGACAATGCAAAATTAAAAAGTTATAAACTATCGTTTGTCGGCTTCCCTCGGCAAACTCCGTATCGTATGGGGCACGCGAACGGCGCGCGCGCATCAACGTCAGAAAACGTCGCGGGAGCGCTCGGGATCGCTCGGGAACCGTCGGCAGACAACCTGTTCCCAGCTACCGTGCTCTTGACCTATTCTTTTTTCAAATGCGCTCAACCGATGCGTTTTTGTTTACGCTGTTCTTTTTTAATCTTATAAAGGTTTTGGACTCGGAATTTGGTGTGGTTTATTTTTAATCTGTACAGGTAAAACGAGATTGATTAAATAAGGAATTCCAAATGAACGGCCTACAAATTGTCGGGTGTCATCGAATGGCAATTCTCAAGCTAAGCGCTCGTTGCTAGTAGTGTTTAAAACATAATATTATCGGGATGTTCTTTTTCCACAAATCTGTATAGGGCTGCGTGGTGGCTAAAACATGGCCCTATTCTCCTTATGCTATGCGACACCTTGAAATTCTCATTTTTGTAGCCCTAGTTCCTTAATTGAAAGTGAAATCTCTACTACAATGTCAAAATGTTGAAGATCTTCGAATATCGTATTAATGTCGAAAATAGTTTTCAGTTCATTTTTAATACTAATTCGTGGCTTCGGAAATTGGCGAATCTGAGATGTCGCAGCGTAAGAAAAGCCTCCTCCTCCCCCTTTTATGAAAAGTAAAAACCGACTTCAAAAAGAAAAAAACAACCTTTTTGAATCGGTGCCAGCCAAGACAAGAAAAAATATAAAAGTGCTATATATAATATATCTTATATAAAAAGCTTTTGATTTCTAAAATTTTTAAGTTAGAAAAAGTTCCGCACTCACCTGCACAAAAAATCGGAACTATTAACTTGTCATTAATGCAAATAGTGACGAAAACAATACTATTTTCAAGATTTCTTGAAGGCTACGGAACCGAATTCAACATTTCAAAAATGGTACCAACTTAGGAACATGTACCTGCACTCTGATTATGTATCTTGTTTCTATCAACGTTTAATTGAGCGTGCAGTACATTGCTGCTTTAGTTAAAATCAATGTGGCAAACTGCACTTTCAAACAATTTCAATCATAACCTGTTAGCAACAGAGTTAGATAATCAACTAGCTGATGTAATCGATGAACTACATAAAAAAATACGTACTAATTGATAATATTAAAGGAACTAATCAATTTCCAAATCCTCCAATTTTAATCGGTATAACTTTAAAAAATATATATAATAAATGCATGAGCTGTAGCAATTGTATTATATCATCTCCAAATAATGATTCTGGATTTCCTTATTCAGCTCGAATTAATAATCTTAAAGATGTTCCCACTATTCCTGCTCAAATTCCAAAAATAAAATAAAAGGAAAATTAATTTTAATTTGTCTTTAACTGTGAAATATTTGTATTTGTACATGTACTGCAAATCTTATTAAATAAATTATTTATTTATTTATTTATAACCTCCTACTTTTTTAAGTCGGTTAAAAATGGCAGATGATGCTGATAAACTTAATGCAAACAATGTCGAAGCAACCGCTCGCGTAAAAAAACATACAATCATTCCAATTACCTAATCCAAGGTAAGTTTCTTAGGAACTTGTGTTAAGACTATACTGATACTATTTAAACAACGAATAGACATAATTTACATATATTTTTTGGAAATACATACATTACATACCCAGCCCAAGACAAATATCAAGTTCATCCACATAAATATTTGTCATGTCAATCGGTAATCGAACCAGGGACTCTGCGTAGACTCCGTACCTCTATAGACGGTTGGTGGTAGGACTTGTTGTAAGTCCTTCTGGTTAGCTAACACCATCTTATCTAAGTCTGACGCCATAACAACAATAATTTCAGCATTGTTGTGTTCCGGCAGTTAGAGATAAAATAGCCAGTTCTTCAGTGATTGAGGATTCCTGGAGAGCCTCGCTTCCTTCTTCTGCCTTATCAATACTTAACATCAGGTATGATGAAGGCTAAGAGTCTCCCCGTTATACATTAAGAAGAATACGCCAAACAAGAGGAATAAAATATTGTGTTTAACAAAACGATGACAATATCGTAGGCAGACGCCATGTTGCCATAAATTCTTTATCAAAATAAATCTACGCCCACTTTGTGTCCAGGCCATTAGCAAATTAATTATAAAAACATTTTTTTCGACGATTCGGCCGTTTGATAAAATTCCATTGCCTATTAATTATTTTTATAATCTTTTGATAGACTATTCGGTTTTTTGAACGCTATTTATGATAAAGGCGTTTTTCTATCATTATAATACACCACACACAAGGTTGTTTGAAGATTTTGCAAGCAGGGGTAAAGTTTCATATTATATTTTTTTATATCTAAATATAATTGAGATTAATTATATTTATAAAATAATTAAGGGGCTAAGTGACGTAAGGGTTACCGTATTCGGCCTATAATGATGATACCTTATCGATTTTTATGATGGTCGCAGGTACAGTCGCGTGCAATGATATGTACACACGGACAGATTTGCAAATATATGTACTCATTTGATAGTTCAAAATGAAGTATCGCATGTTGCATTCAGAATTTTGTATTCTTCTAACTGCGCCAAAATTAATTATCTTTATATTCAAAGTAAAGTATGCAAGACAATATCAGTGAAAAGTACACCACCCATTTTATCGTTGATATGTATACACTTACAAAACTATAGCATTTTCACCATCTGACAAAATGTGTACCAATTTCAATAAACATGGGTACAACGTAGTAATGTAAACATTGATTTTTGAGCATTCGGCCTCATTGCAAGAAGTTTCTACATGCGTTTTCTTTTTAAATAATTTCGACTGTCTTTTGCTTAAGCTCAATGTTTTTTATAATTTTAAATTGGCTTCATTTGATAGCTGAAGGCCATCAAATAATAAATAGATATTGTCTTGTATACATTACTTTGAATAAAAAGGTATACTTAAGATACATTTTAAATAGAAAAATATTGGAAAGAATTAACGCGGCCTTAAGTGAGCATTGGACCGGATTTCCAAAGGTCGTGGGTTCGAATCCCATCTGAGAATTCACTTGTGGCCGACTAAATTTTTTCCAATATTTTTCTATTTAAAATTTATCATAAGTTTAAAAATAGCATTGAAAAATGCAAAAATTCAAAAATCATAAAAAGGGTATAATTAATTTTGACGCAGTTTGAATAATACATAATCCTGGCTACAACTTAGGTACTTAATTTTGTAATATCAAATGGGTACATATATTTGAAAATCTGTCCGTGTATACATATCATTGCATTGCAAGTGACAGTATTTACACAGAATGGGTGACCAAGAATTTTGTGACTCGAGCTTCTCCGTGCTTTGGAAGGCACGATAGCCTTGAATATCGGCTATATTTGAAGTTTTAAAATTATTTTTAACAACTGTATTTTGTTTTACATGTTATAGTAAAAGAATGCTTTATTTTTATTCCTAAAGGGAAAAGTTAACCAGTCATCATGCTTTTTATTCACGTTACCATAAGTATTGTGGAGATCGTAGGTATATATCTCCGCACTAGGAGGCCGCTTCACCGCCGTTGCTGGTTGGTTTTGTTTATAATAAAATTAAGAAAGAGAGGCCCGTCATACGTATATAGATATGGACGGTCGCCTTGTCAAATAAAATAATTATGTATATAAAACAGTATCGAGTTAAACATCGTTTTAATTTTAAAAGTAGCACACCCCCTTTACTGTATCAATCAACTGAAATCATATTACAGATATCTTTAAAGTAGGTAATCATTTTACATAATTGGTCATAATTATTTTCCGGAGAGACTGTACAGTACTAGTTGCAATCGACTTTCCAATACAAATCTGATAATGTTCATTCGACTTTAGTCACTTAACCGAATTCCAAAGTTACACTTAGCTTACCATCCAAATATTGACCTCGACCGGGAACGAACCTATGACCTTAAAGGGCAAAGTTTGTCGGACACGACTATATGTTTATTGTAGGTCGTAGGGTCACCACGCATCCTCGCGAAGATACGGCTTATAAGGAAAGATTATAGTTATGTACGGTCAGCAAAGAAGACCAATGATAATTCAATAATTTACTAAGTTATTTAACTGCTGGATATTTCTTTAAATTATTATTTTATAATTTCGCGCCCTCGGTGTAAAACTTGACTGTAAACTCGACTTCAATAGTCATATTGTTGCTATTTGTAATCAAGCTAATAGAGTTTTAAGATTCATTATACGTACTGCTTCTCAATTTAATGACCCTAAGATAGTAATCTTGTTATACAATGCATTTAATTTTGTCTGTAATAAGTTGGAATACGGTTCAATTGTCTAGGGTCCGAGTATAGATCCGAGTTACCAAACGTTTCGTTTGTAAATATAAAAAAAATCTCGTTCCAACACAGCATTATTTAATTGAGTCTGACATTTTAGCTACCTAAGGGCCACAGCAGACATGCTAAACACTTTTCTAACGCTAAGTGCTGCGGCCAAACATTCTACACCGAGCTCACTCAAAAACGCAGAACGCGACGATTGTGTCGCTTTTCGGAAGCTCGAAACAGCTGCTGAACGCTACACTCCGCACAAATTCGGATGCCGGTCGCATCGTTTTGACATCTGTGAAATAGAGCTCAGAGATGCACTAGATTTTGACGGAGCTACTCCCTTACCATGGATTTAATGAAGCTGTACTGCTTCCTTCTTTATTGTTTAAACGAAAGTAGCAATCGCACTGAAGGCTGTATTGGTTACATCCAATATCCAGTTCACGTCTTACGATACCGATACCGTGTCTGAACGTAGGAAGTCGCGAAATTTTAATAGTGTGATGGAACGCAGGGAAACGCCAAATCGCAGATTACCGATGCAAAAAATATAATTGCTAAGACCCCAAAACACGTTATTTTAATATGGAATGCAGAGGGTCACCAAAACGCGACGCAGCATTGATATGATACAGTCGCAAAATCATAGATCGCCGATGTAAAAAGTATTCATGTGTATGGCCCTAAATCAAAACTGACGTTTACAAATAAACCATTTATCCGCATGTCACAGGACAAACGTCATTTTATTCATGACGTATTTTCGAACACTCGTTTGTCTATGCCTAACTGTGAACACAAATCACTGTAGGAAAATATTTTATTTACAACGCCTGTTTTGCTGACGTTACGGTGTACCGCAAGGGTAGCTCGCTTGATTTATCGTCGCTCGTTTTTGGCATCTGTCCGTTGTATGCCGGGTTTGACTCTCTGTTGAGCCACTAATTTAGCTTGCATGTAAAATTAGACCTTTTAATACCATTTGTGGTTTCTTTAGGTTCAAGAAAGCTGACTTTTGAACTGGTTTTAAATCTCTACCACTAATACGGAGTATTAAATAAATTCAAGAATAGCTAGACTTATCAATTAGCTAGTACCTACTAGGTAAGTGTATTATTATTATGAACTAACAGAACTAACTCTATTATTAATACAAGATAACAGATTCACATTCCTTTTTTAACCATACGTGAAATCCAAAGAAAAGCATTCAAATAATTAATGTGTCTATCTAGCCCTTCGAGCTAGAGTTATTATAAAAGTAGTGGCAATTTTTTGCTAGTTCTATGTACCTTACGTATTTGGTAACAAGGTTCAATGTACCTCAGCCGTTTTGACAGAAATTAAGAAAAATGGTCTCTTCGATCTAACGGGGCTTCGGCTGTTTTACGCTCGGGGTGCATAAAAATAACACTGATCGTAACTTGTCCCGATGTACCTCTCGATTCATGTCTTAATTTCAAGAGATCTTTATTACAACGAAAGAAATTTAGCAAGATAAGTTTTCTTTCCAGCGGGGCCCTTTTAACTAGCTTGCATACAAACTAAAAAGTGCACCATTTTTATCTATTATCAATGTACCTCACAGTTCTTCATGTTTTAAGTATCAAACTTTTCGTGGATTTTAAATACTTTTACTATTATAATAATTTTATGCCAATAGTAAAGTATAAAAATCGACGAAAAATTTGATAAAACATGAAGAACTGTGAGGTACATTGACAATAGATAAAACTGGTACACTTTATCTGTTTTTCTGCAAGCAAGTTAAAAAGGGATCCGCTGGAATGACAAAACTTTCTTAAGAACATCTTAACTTTCTTGCTAAATTTATTTGGTTTTAATAAAGATTCCTTGAAATTATGACATGAATCGAGAGGTACATTGGGATAAGTTACGATCAGTGTTATTTGTATGCACCCCGAGCGTAATACACCCCAGAGCCCCGCTAGATGGATGAGACTATTTATCGTAATTTCTGTCAAAACGGTTGAGGTACATTGAATCTTGTTAATAATATAAATACGTGAGGTACATTGAATCTACCAAAAAAACTGTGGCCAGTTGATATACTTACCTATACCTACATGTGTACAGACGCAGGCAAAGCTGCTAGCACCGTGAACCGCAGGTAAACACCGCCTGCGTGTGTGCGCTACGGGTAAGTGCATCCAGCTATAGGGATGCCAGTTTCAGATAATATAAGAATAAAAAAAATCGGTGATGGATTTGATATTTTTATATTTGTATGTTTATTGTTTAATTAAATTAATTTATTCGAAAGATTATTAAGCCATATTTGTTAGTAACAAATTGGTACTTATTCTCTATGTTAGTATTTAAATCCATTATTTTTTTTTATTTATTTATTTATTGAAAAAGATTCACCAACGACATATCTTTACACATTACAATTTAAAAATTAAAACCTGACTAGGCCAAAAGACATGCCTTTACAGGTGAATACAGCATTTTTTATTTTCTTATTTACTAGTTAAAATAACAAAGCAGAAATTTGAAACAGAACAGATAAATTATAAAATAAAGATTAATTATTAACCTTATTTACATTACTATAATAATTAATAACAATAATAAATTGCAAATGCACATGTCAAATGAGAATAATAATCTAACATGTCAATAAACAATACGTAATAATTATCAATAAATTACAATATACACATGCTAAATAAAATTGGAATAATTGTCAAACATGTCAAATGTTAATGTTAATGTAAAGAATACAAAAAGTTAAGATATTAGAAAAAGCAACTCACCTTCAACTACAATCAGACTGAATTGGACCAATTGGCTTTTGGCCACTGAACTACTTTTCTCCAGCATCCGGTTTTAGGGTTTGCAATCATAAAAACGTCTGTCGGTCTTTTATAGATTGTACTTCGGAGTGTGTTTAGGAGCTGCATGAGGTCATACCGCCATCCCCCTTCTTCCATCGGACATCCAGAATTCCAGACGCAATGCGGGCTACCACCAGCACTTGGTTTGTATTCCTAAATGTGGCACAAAGCGCTACTCAACATCCTTTTTAATGCGCACAGCAAAGTAGTTGAACTCCCTCCCTGTGTCCGTATGTCCGAGTGTACCAGTCCATCTTCAAAGCAAGGGTGAATTTATTTATTTATTTATTTAAAGTGACAACAACAGCTATTAAATAAAAAAACATACTTAGACTAAGACTATTACATTTTCGGCCAGAAAGTTGCCCACAGTGAAAATCAACAATACGCCCTTATGACAAATTATTATCTTTAAAAGTATTTAGAGTTAAATCACCATAGAAATAGAAAAAAACAAAAAAACTGCGTTAAAAAAAACCGACTTCAAAACTAAAAAGCAAAAAATAAGCCTTTTGGAGTCGGTGGCAGCCAAGACATTCTACTTTAAGGTCCTATTCTTTTATTTTTCTTGCCTTGGCTGGCACCGACTCCAAAAGGCTTATTTTTTGCTTTTTAGTTTTGAAGTCGGTTTTTTTTAACGCATTTTTTTTAATTTTTACTTTTTAGTGTCTGTAATATGCTGTTTTGTAAACTACAGCAGGGTTTTTCTAGATTAGATAAGGTTTCATGTACGTTATAAACAAAATTATCGTAAATACTACATTATCCAAGTCAACAATAAAATGAAATATATAAAAATGCTCATAACATAAAAAGTACTAGGTCAAACGAAACCAAATTATGGGACCAATTGGCAACTATTCTGCATCGAACAAAAAAAGAATCATGGAAATCGGTTCAGAAATCTCGGCGTAATCGGTGTACATACATAAAAAAAAAAAAAAAAAAATTATACCAATCGAATTGAGAACCTCCTCCTTTTTTGAAGTCGGTTAAAAAGGTCGTGGGGTCGAGTCCTATCTGAGAATTCACGTGTGGCCGGGTTGTTTTTTTCCAATATTTTCCTATTTAAAAAAATATATCATAAGTATAAAAATAGCATTGAAAAAAGGCAAAAATTAAAAAAAAAACATAAAAAAATCTTTAACTAGCTATCATCATTCAGGTAGAAAATAGTAAAGTTGTTTCAACGAACACATAAGGAAGGCATCATAAGCTTTAAAATCACGTTGAAAGGGTTAGGAACTCTATTTTTGAATCGCTCGTATGCACGCTCGTATGACGCGTCGCACACTTGTTTGGCTCGACTGCAACGAGTGTTTGCGGCCGAGCGATAAAAATATACAGAAATTCGTAAGTCGAACGAAAACCAGTAGAAAATAAGCGCTCGACGCGAGACGAGTTGTTGAAAAATATATAGAGCTCCTGATATCCAATACGAAAAGTCAGAGCTCTTCCGTCTTTCGACCGGTTTTAATCAAGAACCAATTGCAGAATAAGTGAAAACAGTAAATTTTTATTTACAGAAATAAATGTCGATGATACTGAATAAAATTTTCCTGAAAATTTGAACCCAACTTACACAAACTAACAACAAACAAAAAATTACCTAACGTTTTTGTTATATAACTATTATAAATGATTTCATAAATTTATCATCAATGCTATGATTTTAAGTTTTTGCATTTTCAATGCTAATTTTGTACTTGTGATAAACTTTTAATAGAAAAATATCGAAAAATATCGACTCAGCCACAAGTTAATCTCAGACAGGACTCGAACCTGCAACCTTTTGGGTATCCGGCACACTGCTCTAACAACTGAGAAATTTCTTAAAAAATTAACATTCATCAACAATAAACAAATGTAAGTATTGACAACCCTACGAGGTATTTAGGCGCAACGCGGAACTCAACTCGAGCTAACCCTCTTTACACCCTTTAGATACGTACCCAGTATATCTTATGTTGACTCTTTTGAAAATCTGTCCGCCCGGTCATAGCGCCCAGACCGTTTAACCGATTCTAATGAAACGTGGCACATACTTAGGCATCAACCACACCTAGGAGGTGACAAAAATTCGATGTCCTACCATCACCATAACCTTAGCTTTTGGCGCCAAAGAAGAGCCAAATTCGGTTTTTAGGGTTTTGCTCGAAAAGTATAGACTTTTGTGCATCGCGATACATTACAAATTTGACCAGAATGTAATTTTAATGCAACAAACCGCGTCTAAATCCGTCATGTCCTCACAGAGTTATGCCGACATAAAGTTGTAAAAGCTCGCGGCGCTCCGCCTCTCTTGGGCTCCAAAGCGCCACCGAAGGTGGTGCAATTTGGAGCCGTTCCTAGTAGCTTTTACCTTTACTTTTAGTAAACTGTGGCCCTACTGAGCAAGTGGCGTCGGCATCGACATCGACTTCATTTGACAGATGGATGTGACATATTGCTCTTATTCTTTTATAAGTTTTCATTTGTGTCAAAAGGAAGCAGCAATGTGTCACATCCATTCCATCCATTTGTAGGGGACCCTGGTTGATAAGAGACAGGTATTACAAATCTGCATTCTGCGTAGCAGTACTGAGTTCAGACGCCGTGCTGAGAGTTCAGACGCAGTACTGAGTTCAGACGACGTGCGTCGTATTTTGTAGTAATTTTGCAGTTATATTTATAGTTTTTATTGAAATAGGATAAAAATTCAAGCTTAAAAATTATAAATCTTTATTCCTCATGATGTTACAATCAAGTATTCTGGTACAAATTTTGCTCAATAATATTATCGTAGACAGGAGAAATTCACAGTTTACTTAAAGCGATTTTCGTAGTGTTTTTCGTTTAGAATAAGACTTTTTTAAAATCCATGATATTTCAAAATTCCGAGGCCGTTAAGAACTAAACAACTAAAAAGAGATATCATTCCATTTTTTTTTATTTCATTTGTTTAGAAGAGTAGTTCAATCCAGGTGCTCAAAAAACTGCCTTCGCGCATTTTATGAAAATCTTTTTCTGCAGTTTTGGACTTAATTAATAAGTGAACCAAAATTCACAAATTTCTATGCCAAAAGCTTTTCAGCAATATTCAATAAGTCAAAATTGTTAATGTATTATTGTTTCTGAGATCAAAAACGTCAACATTTGCCATTTTACGCGAAAATCATAGACGAGATGCAATAGGGCTCTCAAATGCAGTCGCCATTTCTGAGATTCAGCCCCGTAATTGTCTAATTTCTAAATCTATCACAATCCCTTTTAAAGGTGGTAGTGATTTATGGAATTGTGTAACTTAAAGTCGCAGTCCCATTCAGAACGAATGATGTTTTAAATGACACTTCATTTGTCATACATACATTTGAAAGATATTTTCGCCTGTCACTTTGCTTAGACAGTTCAATTTCGTTCATTTAATACCTTTCAAAATGCGTCCCGATTACAATCCCTTTCAAATGTCAAATAGTGACAGCCTGATGTATGATAATATCTTTCAAATGACGAATTGAAAGGGATTGAGATAGATTTAAAAATTAGACAATTAACCCCCTGGTTAATACTTATATATTTCACTAGAGCCCGCCGGCGGTTTCATTCGCATGGTTCCCGTTCCCGATGAAATATCGGGATGAAAAGGGGCCTATTTTTAAATCCAGGCTATCTTATGTGTGTCAAATTTCATGCTAGTCAGTTGAGTAGTTTTTCCGTGAAATAGTTACAAACAAAACGATATATTTTCGTCTTTATAATATTAGGAGGATCTATATACTTAATTCAGGTTCGCAAAATTTTTGGAACCTGAAAAAGGACTTTGGCGCGTAGTACGCGGCCGAGTAAGGTATCAAATTAAAGGTACTCGAGTCTATTTGTTCCGAAAACTATAAAATATACAAAATGTTAAACGTGATGATCACAAACTGCAATTAAAGATTTTCGCATAATTTGGAGTTTTTCGTCGATCGACGAACCCGAGTATCGGGTTGTAACCGCCCTAGTTTATAATATTAGAAGGATGGAGTTTTGTTAATTTTCAAAATTATGGAAATGTTTCCTCTGAGTATAAATTGATATCTCCAGTATTTAGGGTACCTAGTTTCCCTTTGGCATGCGTAGCATAGCATCGCTCGAAGGATTGCTCGGCTGAAGTGGCAGCGGGCGGGACACATAGCGAGAAGAACCGATGGCCGTTGGGGCGGAAAGGTTCTGGAATGGCGACCGCGCACAGGACGACGCTCCGTGGGTAGGCGCCCCACAAGGTGGACCGACGATCTGGTGAAGGTCGCGGGAAGCCTCTGGATGCGGGCAGCACAGGACCGATCGTCGTGGAGATCCTTGGGGGAGGCCTATACCCAGCAGTGGGTGTCATGTGACTGAGACGACGACGACGACGATGCGTAGCATGAGCACCTCGACAAAGCTATCTAGACATTTTTCTCGCGTACTGATATGAGCGGGACCGACATCGCGAGATAAGCGTCGACAGCAAGTGGCGGTGCGCATGCTACGCTGGCAGGTGGCATGAAAATGATGAATTATTTAACGTTGCAATTTTGCGCAGGTGATCACCGATATATTTGCCGTGTGGAGACGGCCTAAGAATACAAGTATCACCACTCCCTCACATGCCTAGGATGTCGTAAGAGTCGACTAAGAGGCTCGACGCATTGAACACCTGTGCGAGAGAAGGAAAACTTGACACAAACCCTCTACCAACCCGTCTGGCCAGCGTGGTAGCAGTAGGCTAATAGCCTCCTATGAACGCCACAATAGGCGTGAGCTAGGAGAGGCCTATGTCCAGCAGTGGGCGTCTACAGGCTGATGATGATCACCGATATAAAGTAATATATTTTCCCGAAATTTTATCCATATCGACTTAACGGCTTTTTCCATACATTTTGTGAGGGGTCCTTTCATGTAAAAGTTTTGATATTAGTTACTCAATCACGCAAAAACGACTGAACTGATTTTGATAAAATTTGGCACAAAGGTAATTTATATTCTCTAAAACACAGATTTCGATATAGCAACTCGATAGTGAAACCACTAGTAAAATATCGATAACAATTTGTACATCTCTATTTCTAGGGATTCTATTGTATAGAAAACGCTTTGTTACCCTCGATTGATGGCCAAAGGGTTTGAGGTTCGAATCCCTGCAAAGCTATGTTTGCTTGATACCTTTTGTCACTTGCAGATCGCCATTGATCAAGCTGAAATGGAGGGAAGATGAGGGACCATTTGGTATTTGACAGCTTCAGAAGTACGATCGGGAGTGCTAAGCGATGTTTATTGTGGCTAGGGATGGGATTGGTGGCGGTTTAACATTAAAGACGATTATTTTTATTATAATGTTATTGATTTCTGAGGATTTTTCTAAAATAACTTGAGAAGGTACTTTTCCAAATAAAATAATTTATATAACTGTGGCGAGTGAAAATAATGATTAAAATTTGTGAAATTTATGAAAATAATAATACAAAATTTAAAAATAAGCTGAAACAATTATTAGTTCAAAAATGTTACTACAATATACAAGAATACTGTTCCGATAAGTAAGTATATTAACTTTTTAAATGGCCTAAAATCTTTTTATGATTGGAAAAGTCCTCTTCCTTTTCAAATTGCGATACCCGTCAGGGTCTATAATTTGATTTTTCTTTATGTAACATCTTTATAACATGGATGCAATAAATGTATTGAGTATTAAGTGGTCAAAATAGGGGCGATGGTACGCCGGCCGGACCAAAAATTTCTCCAAAACCTCTCTTATCGGTGGGGTGGGATTACTAAAAGGGAAGCTGTCAGGAATCGGTTTGTATATGGACCCCTCGCGACTGCTATGTAATCCAGCAACAAAAAAAAAATAATGTTATTTTCTTAATCTATAAAGGGTTGATAAGAAAGTTTTTTTTAAATATTAAATGGGCTCACACTTGACCTCAATCTGGCCGAAGGGCGTAGATGATAAATGGAGCGAGTTCGCCCAGAAGAAGCCAGTTTACTTGCACCTTGAAGAGGTTTGGGTTGTGGGTTCGGGAAAACATACTCCGGCAGGGCATTCCACTCCTTGGCTGTTCGCATGATAAAAGAGGACTTAAAGCGCTCTGTGCGTAGGTTTTGAATGGCAACCAAGTATGGATGGTAGCCTGCAGTACGTCTGGTAGCCGGATGGAAAAAAGGAGAAGGAGGAATGAGGTTATGCAGTTCAGCAGACCTACCGCCATCTTTTAGAAACCGTCATGTCGTAAGAACGTTTTGTTTTCCTTTTGTTTCAATACTGTTTAAATTACAAGCTTGACTTTATTTGATACAAGACATCGTAGTAGGTTTGATTGATAAAAATCTTGTTTTGAGTGAATGATTGAACGATGAAGCCACAAAACTTCCGTCAAAAGACAAGCTTGTTTTAAGAGGTTTGCGGTACGATATGACATATAACAACATTGCGCCGATACAAACTGACATTAAACAATATTGCGTTAAGAGATGGCGGTAGGCCCCCAGATGCCCACTCCCCAAAGTACAGTCTACAGAAAACCGACAAACGAGCGACCTTATGGCAGTGACTCAAACTATGTAGGTTTTTAACCAACTCGTGGTCGCCTGGCTCTGTTCTACCAAGTCGAGAGTAGTGAGTTGGTATTTGGCTGAGCCATCCCATAGGTTTTTTTTTACCTTAGTACGGGCACCAGTATCCACAATACTTAATTTAACACAATATACCTAGCTATTGTATACAGTCCATCCAAAAATGTAAACATTGTAATTATTGTGGATAACTTAACTTCTAGACAACAAAATTCCAATTTGTCTGTTTGATATAATAATGGCAAGTAAGCCAGTACTACTGAAATCTACTCAAATTAATTTAACTTAAAATTATTTTTTAGGTTCCGCCTATAACTATCTTTTACAATTCCTGAAATATCACCCAAAGAAGTTAGTCGTGTTTTAAATAGTTCCTCCTCAATTTTCAACTTAGATATATTTCAGGAAGTAGGTTCTTATTATACAATTTGATACTCTAACCATAAAAAAATCTCATCCAAAAATGAATAGTTTACAAAACACATGCCTACCTATTCTCCCCGACCTTTCGGTTTTGACGTTGAAAATTTATGATACTTTTCAGCAAAATGAAGTCATGGATCTTGTTTGCTTTGCAATAATTAGATTTATCATCATAGGAGAATAAGCAATTTTGACATAAATAGCGAACAGATACATGACAAAAAATATGCAGTGCCCAATCAGCCTGCCTAGCATGACCATCATTATATCACGCGATATGATATGATACGTCATGCTTTCTTGCTTACCAAGGCTTGCTTGCTTTGCTTACTAAGGTGTAAGCGAGATATAGGATCTTTATCATGCGTCAATAGTCGATAAAAGCCGCTCATGCTAGGCCGGCAGGGGTTAATAATAGTACCACAGATTATGTTATTATACTAGTAATAATATTTCTTACTAGCTGTGCCCGCAACTTCGTTCGCGTGAGAACCGTAACATCGTTTGCAATCCTTCCCGACTAAATTGTTGGTAAGGCGGTCATTTTAACCAGCTTCAAAAAAGGAAGAGGCTATTGAAACATCCTAAACTTAACGCTCCAACCGTCTGATAAAACAAACTTATCCCCAATATGAGTAAAGTCAAGTTCAGAAGTATGAAACTCTGAACCGCCGACATGTACACCAAGTCTGCCATTTAAACTTCAGCAAGATCTACTGCATTTGCATTTAACGGTTGCCAACCGATTCTGGCCTTTACTGCTATCGTAATATGGCTATTGTACGGTATGCTAACTTTAAACAAAGGATCCGCTTAAGCGATGCGGCTAAGTTATAAAACTTCGCCGGTTAAACTGATTTAAGGGTAGCTGTACACTTTGCGATTGGTACCAGTTTTTTTTAATAGGTCTTTTGGTTTTCCGTCAAAATTTTATAAAAAAAGAAGGAAAACAGAAAAAGAATATTTATAAATTACGCCGTATTACTAAGTAGCAATATCTTCCAGGCAACCTTGAGTAGTAAAGTAATAAGTCGACGAGGACAAACGGAGAAGAACTAAACTTAAAATAGAAGATGCGAAAATATTAAGATGTAGGAGTGGAAAAAACATGACAGATAAGTACTATGATTTTGATAATGTTTGCAATGCGCATTAAAAGTTACTTTTGCAAAACATTCTAGAAAGCGTCAATTCATATTAAACGAGAAAATATACTAGAAAAAAGGAACTTGTCTCATGTCGCCCTGACGGGATGAGACAAGTTGCTTTTTTCTAGTATATTTTCTAGTTTAATATTTATCACATAAAAAAGGCATTGTTAAATTAAAAAAGGTAACAAGCATCAACTAATCGCAACATTGCTCAGATAGACGGGATGTTCTCAGTCGGGATCAGTAGAGTTTTTTTTAGGAAGCCTTATTTAAAAAGTAATAGATATATAGAAAACTTTTAGATCACAACTAATAGAACATTAATAGCTATGTCATTTGAATAATAAATTATTTCTTTAATCTTAGTACTTTCCGAGGAAACGTATCCCAAATAAAATTTTCTGGTCAACCGGGAAGTTCCCTGATTGTACCTATTTTAATTTAAAAGTATGCTACCTCACCTATTAATACTAAAAAGGAGCTTATTTCACTCTTCCTCAGAAAAAAAACACAAAAAAAATAATTTCAGCACATATCCATATTTTTTTTTCAATAGTTTCCTCATGAAGAAAAACGCAACGTGCATTGCCGCCCTTAACAGGCAGCGTCGCTATGAAACTGCACTATTGTTCCAACAAACAAGCACTTTGTCACTTACTTTGTGAGATAATTATGTCATGGACAAAGTATTTGCTTAGGTACAGTTTAGGGCACTGAAGAAATAAAGTCACACTTTCATTTGTTTACTTTTAAGTAAGTTACAAATATTAAGCAAACACAAATCGTTAAGTGTTTATTCGTAGTGATACTTTTCAGCAAAATGAAGTCATGGATCTCGTTTGCTTTGCAATAATTAGATTTATCATCAAAGGAGAATGGACAATTTCGACCTCAATAGCTAAAAGATACATGATAAAAAATATGCAGTACCCAATCAGGGGTTAATAATACCACAGATTATTTTATACTAGTAATAATATTACTTATTACTTTGAGATAAAATTCATTTATTCGCGTTTCTTCTTCCTATTAAGAAGTATAGTGATTGTCAGTAAAGAAAGCAAGAGAGATACATAAGATGTAAAAATCGTAGGAAAAAGTGATCTCTGATTTTACCTACCCCTGCGATAGACGGTGATAGTTTATGTACACATAAAATCGTGGAAATTCCAGAAAGTCCACTTGCAAATCCCTTGATAGTTATCAGTTAAATCATTTAAATTCTATATACCACAGCCTATTCAATTACCTGTCCAAATCGACTGCACCCGATGTCGTCAAAAGGTCGATCGGGAGCTTCCGCGCTTTTCAAATTTGGTACAAACAATTTATTGTCAGTAGTTATAACTTAACGCAAGCAAAAAAATACTAACTTACTGCTAAAACAACAAATTCCTATAATCAAAATTAGACACCCAACCAAGTTAAGGTTTGAAATCAATACTTGACAATTTTGCCCAACTTACTGCGTCGTTCACTACGACTATACCCGTTACAAGGCAAGCTCTAAGAATGTCAAACGTTCTGTTACTGTAATTATAAAGGAGCTATGTGCCTCCAGGGAACCGGCTAAATATTAATTATGTCTTAGGCTTCCAAGACATTCCGGGAATTATTGCGTTGTTGGAAAGTCTTGTGGGATGGGTTCATAGGGTTTGTAGGGAAGGTGGAAGTTATTTTTACATGACTGTCCAAAAAAGTAGTGTATTGTGTTCATGGTGTGTGATGTTTCTTTATTCTACCACTAGCGGCAGCTCGCGGTTTCACACGCGTGTTTCCATTCCCGTGGGAATATCGGTAAAAGTATCCTATGTTCATAACCATGCTATCTACTATCTGTGTACCAAATTTTGTCCAAATCCGTTCATTAGTTTTTGAGTTTATTCGTTGCAAACAAACAATCAAATCTTTCCGCTTTATAATATTAGTACAGATTTCTAATAGGCCTCCTTTGATTTGGATATATGGGGTATCTATCGTTAGAATCCTTACATAATCCTGAGTGATACTGGCTTGGCTATATTTAGGTATAATTTTGAATAAACTTCAGTACGATGCCTTTTTCAAATAAGAGAGTAAAATTCAAATCATGCAAAATCTAAAGAACGAATTATAATGTAGTTTTCTTTTTATCCGGGTTTACATTAAGAACATATTTTACTGTGGCAAAACTTTTATTAATTACGTTACTATTAGAAAAGTAATCAAAAGTCTACAAAGTCGGGAACAGCCGTTAGTCGTAAATAAGCAAATAGGTACAGTCACGGGCAATGAAATGTATATGTCGCAGGATAATTAGATAAATCGTTTTTTTGCGAAAATCCTAGGGATATTGCAAAAACACGGATAATTAGACAATGGAGTAGTAATTTCTTAATCCTACTGAAAACGGATAGGATTGTTGCGAAAAAAACTGGTTGCCTGAGTAAGATTGCGAAAAGAATCCCTGGCTATTATGAAATAAGAACACTGATTGGCTGGTCGGATCGTCCAAAACAACATCTTCTCTGAGTGGTTGACGATTTGACGTTTCAAATGTCAATCCATTCTCTCACGTGTAGTAAACTTTTTGTGAACCAATCAGATTAAGAGTTAGAAAACAAGCAAAAATTAAGCCAATCAGAATAAGGAATATCCAATTTTACTAAAGCAACCCGTATTTTTGCAATAACCCTACTTTTTTCAGTAAGATTAAGAAATGTCAACACTATTGTCTAATTATCCGTGTTTTTGCAATATCCCTAGGTTTTTTGCGAAAATTCCATTTATCAAATCCTCCTACGACATATACACTTTACAACCTTACCGCATTGTCGCACACGGAAACAAAGCTGTCTCTGTCCACAAACGTCATTCAATATTGTAATGCTGCGAACATATTTCTAATGTGACAACTGTGACAAGAGCCCGTATTCACCATGACCACTTACCGATTCCCTACTCAAACCACGCCAATGTCGTATTTGGTATCGACATTTTCAAAATTCGTTTTCTCTATGACACTTACGAATGTTAAAGTTATTTTACTTGTTTAATAACTATACTATTTGTGACTGTCATGTACTTGTACAATATCTCTATAATTTGTGATTATATGGATAGCTGGATGAGAGAAGCCGAAAACAGATCTCAGTGGCGTGCACTTGGAGAGGCCTATGTCCAGCAGTGGACTGCGACAGGCTGATGATGATGATGATGATGATGTAGAAAACTAATTTTGAGAATGTCAAAGCCAAGTACGAGATTGGCGTGGTTTGAGCATGGAATCGCTAAGTAGTTATAGTGAATAAGGGCTCAGCGTGCAATGGAGAGAGCTATGCTCGGCGTTTCCCTGCGTGATCGAATCAGAAATGAGGAGATCCGCAGGAGAACTAAAGTTACTGACGTCGCTCGAAGGATTGCTCAGCTGAAGTGGCAGTGGGCGGGACACATAGCGAGAAGAACCGATGGAAATTGGGGCGGAAAGGTTCTGGAATGGCGACCGCGTACCGGACGATGCTCCGTGGGTAAGCCGCTGGATGCGGGCAGCGCAGGACCGATCGTCGTGGAGACCCTTGGGGGAGGCCCATACCTAGCAGTTGGTGTCATTTGGCCGAGAAGACGAATAAGGGCCCTGGTTGCTTAGTGTTTCTATGTCATTGCACGTGACCTTCCAATGACAATGTATCTAGCATAGATTTAGCGTTGCTTCAACTAAACTCTATCAACTTCTTCTGTGACAAAATGTCAACAAATAAACTAATGTTTCTAAGACTTTGTTATAACCACGATAACGTCAATATAACAACAAATAAACAACTAAAAACTCAACGGTAATAGAATACAACAAACTTTTATGAATGACGGGGGACTCCTATCCTTAATCATACCTGATGTTAAGTATTGATAAGGCTGAAGATGGAAGCGAGCCTCTTCCGGAATCCCCAGTCACTGAGGAACTGGCTATCTAATCTCGAACTGCCGGAACACAACAATGCTGAAAACATTGTTGTTATGGCGTCTTAACTTAATAAATGGAATAAGCAAATAATAAGAATTCAAGGAAATTATATGAAAACCAGACTGATTACAAAATGTCACATTTCAAAATCAATTATTTGCTTTATCACTACTTTTCAATTTTGTGGAATTAGAATGCATTCAAAGTTTGGGAATAGCTACAGTTTTAGGTGTTTTAATGTCACTTTATTTTAAATAGATTTTAGATGCGTATAAAATTCAACCTATTGAAAAACCTTTTTTTGGTTTGTTTATCTTTTCTCTCAGAGGAAGTTGAATAGAGTATAGATACCGCGCTGTATACAAACAACGGCTCAAAAAATGTGACTACAAATTTTGAAGTTTTTCTTCAACCAACTGACTCGGTTGCTAGGGATGATCGCTGATGCCGTATGCCGTTGTCACAGTAGACTGTGCCGTTTGTGCCAAATGTATGAGGGCAGTATCTAGTTGTAGCAACACGCAGACCCATATATTATATACAAATCCAATATAAATCTATGGTATCTAGCAAATACAATGACAATAATACACTGACAATACTTTTATTTTCCCCGGAACTCATTACGATGTTCACTAAATTGGTCTATTTTCAACCTTCGGGCGATAAAAGAGTAGAAACATAGTACATAGTAAAAGCAGCAAAGACACGTCTAGTACTATTTTATATTCTGTGATATCACAACCTTGTTCGAATACCCGAACGGCGCATTTCTTCCGACCGAGACAAAAGGTCTCTACCAAGACCTCATGATTTCACAGCTATTTATCGACAGACTATTGTAGATGTTTTGTGACAAGCTACCTACGACAGCGACGCTTTCGGCTGCTACATCAACCAACCAAAAATAACATAACAAAAAACCGACTTCAAGAAACTAAAAAGCAAAAAATAAACCTTTTGGAGTCGGTCCCAGCCATGGCATTCTACTTTGCGGTCCTACTATTTTATTTTTCTTGGCTTGGCTGGCTCCGACTCCAAAAGGTTTATTTTTTGCTTTTTAGTTTCTTGAAGTCGGTTTTTTTTTTTTTATAAAAAGCTTTTTATTTCACAATTTTTAAAGGTAGAAGAGGTCCCGTGCCTACGCTAATAACCTTATGACAACTCCTCATCACCTTATACAAAATGCTGCTTTTCCCAGTGCTGGGACGTTACTTATTGAGGAGTTCTTCCGATAATTCATCATCAGCTCCACTTCATCACATGGATTGAGTCGAGCATAAATTGCTTATGAACCACATTAAAAGTAATCGTATCGCTGCCGTGAAATGCTAAGTATTTAAAAGTTCCGATGACCATTTGTGGTCTTCATCATCAGTTCCACTTCACCAAATGGTGCTTTCCGGAAGCATATGCATAAGTTACTGTAGAAAACACCGAAATCGCTATAGGAGTCCCTATAATATTTGAAGAGTTCCCTGGATTACTCCAGGATCCCATCATCAGATCCTGACATGATGACAATGGGACCACATAGGAAGTATACCCTTTCGAACAAAAAAAGAATTACTCAAATCGGTCCAGCCGTCTTCGAGTAATCGAGTAACATACATAAAAAAAATAAATAAAAAAAAAAAAAAATACCGTCGAATTGAGAACCTCCTCCTTTTTTTGAAGTCGGTTAAAAAGCTTTTATTTTGGACATTAAACCCAAAGCTGAGGTACATATTTTGGTTTAATTTCGAAATTATAGTTAGAAAGTCAAGCAAGTTTTTTTTCTGTAGGTATATTATTACCGAAACTGTTTTAATGAAATTTTCCTCTTTCACTCAAAATACAGAATTCTTTTCTAAATTACACTTTTAAATCAACACTGCTGTTTGCCGATGTTTGGAATTGCACTGCCACAGCAGCCCGCAGTCTGTGTGGTTCAGAATCTTCCCTTATCACTTCACTATATAATTATATCGGCAAAATAGTGTATTTGACGTACTGCTAACATATTGACTGTGTCAGGAATTACTCGTTTCGTACCCATTACTCTTACAAAGTCTCTGTAATTATAAAGAAGTCACGTAATTCAGCCGAGAGGCGTGTAATTTGTCACAAAATAATGTTCTATTACGGATTACATTGTAATTTCGTATAGAAAGTGGGAGGGAGGAGGAGAATTTTGCGAAGGTACCTAATATATGCGAGTACAATAATATTTCGAATATGATAATAGGCGGTTTTATTGGTTAAAAAGAAGTATTTTTAAATAAAATAAAAAAACATTTTAATAATCAACGTCATTCAGAGTCGCTCTCTTGTATAACTTCACATTTAACACTTAAACTACGTTTATCTTTTTGCAACAACTTTCTTAAAGTATTCATTATTTCTATTCTAAATTCAAACTTGGCGCTTTCACTTAACTTTTTAACCGTTGGCATTATTGAACTGAAGAATGCCCTATCTTCATCGTCTTCCCGACTTATAACATCTGCTAGAACATTGAATATGTTAGCATCTGCATCTACTTGTCCAACCACTTTAACTTTATCAGTTAAATAGTCCATTTTTTGCCTTTTAGCTACAGATTCTTCATCGTCAACTACAAATACTTCGTCCAACCACTGTTCTTGAGTATCATCATTGTCACTCTTGGCTTCACTTCTAGAATCAATATTATTTTTGTCGAAGTGTATAGGGTCTAGGAAACCTAGCAATCTAGAATGAACATACGGTTTCTGGCGTTGGCTTTGACTTTTTTTCGATTTGACGTACGAGTCCCGAATGTTGTACCATTTTCGTGTTATTTGTAGGCCTGTGAACAGAAAAACAACAATTCCTTAGTAATTTTTGTAGTATTTTTTGGGATTCTGAGACTACTGATATATATATATAGCAACAAAATAGTTAAATTAAACTAAATTGTCAAACGTTATAATGGGCATTTATCATCACCACTATAAAATATATATTTCTTGTTAAATATTTATCACATAAAAATAGCATTGTAAAATGCAAAATTAAAAAGTTATAAAGAAATGGCTGTTTCATCTTAATCGATAGTCAAACATCTGTAAAGATGTTTCTTTCGAATGCGAGGATATTTCTCTCATTGATGAAACGACGGTGGCCAACACCGTAGAACGGTGAATATACTAGAAAAATTCGACGTGTCCTCATAGGTCTCTGTAGCATAATTGGTTAGTGCATTGGGCCGGACTCCCAAGGATGCGGGTTCGAATCCCGTCAGGGCGACATGAGACTAGTTGCTTTTTTCTAGTATATTTCCTTGTTAAATATTTATCACATAAAAATAGCATTGTAAAATGCAAAATTAAAAAGTTATAAAGAAATGGCTGTTTCATCTTAATCGATAGTCAAACATCTGTAAAGATGTTTCTTTCGAATGCGAGGATATTTCTCTCATTGATGAAACGACGGTGGCCAACACCGTAGAACGGTGAATATACTAGAAAAATTCGACGTGTCCTCATAGGTCTCTGTAGCATAATTGGTTAGTGCATTGGGCCGGACTCCCAAGGATGCGGGTTCGAATCCCGTCAGGGCGACATGAGACTAGTTGCTTTTTTCTAGTATATTTCCTTGTTAAATATTTATCACATAAAAATAGCATTGTAAAATGCAAAATTAAAAAGTTATAAAGAAATGGCTGTTTCATCTTAATCGATAGTCAAACATCTGTAAAGATGTTTCTTTCGAATGCGAGGATATTTCTCTCATTGATGAAACGACGGTGGCCAACACCGTAGAACGATGAATATACTAGAAAAATTCGACGTGTCCTCATAGGTCTCTGTAGCATAATTGGTTAGTGCATTGGGCCGGACTCCCAAGGATGCGGGTTCGAATCCCGTCAGGGTGACATGAGACTAGTTGCTTTCTTCTAGTATATTTTCTTGTTAAATATTTATCACATAAAAATAGCATTGTAAAATGCAAAATTAAAAAGTTATAAAGAAATGGCTGTTTCATCTTAATCGATAGTCAAACATCTGTAAAGATGTTTCTTTCGAATACGAGGATATTTCTCTCATTGATGAAACGACGGTGGCCAACACCGTAGAACGGTGAATATACTAGAAAAAAAACTCGACGTGTCCTCATAGGTCTCTGTAGCATAATTGGTTAGTGCATTGGGCCGGACTCCCAAGGATGCGGGTTCAAATCCCGTCAGGGCGACATGAGACTAGTTGCTTTTTTCTAGTATATTTTCTTGTTAAATATTTATCACACTATAAAATACTTGGTTCTTATTAAATTATTACCTACTAGCTTCCACCCGTGACTTCGTCTTTCTTTTCCGAACCTAATTCCATATTTGATCTTCAAAAAATACTACTTACACCACCTATTGCGATGTGTGTATATGTTCCTCTTCGGGCTATAAAGTGTATGTGTCCCGAATTTCATTCATATCCGTTTAGTCGTTTTGCGAGATTAAGTAACATTCCCGTGAGACTACCGGGATAAAAGTAGCCTATGTTATAATCCAGGCTATCTTCCATTAGTGTGCCAAATTTCATCGAAATCGGTTCAGTAGTTATTGCGTGAAAGAGCAACAAACATATATCCATCCAAACATTCTCACAAACTTAAGCATTTATAATATTAATAGGATAGGATTAATAATTTATTGTTCAAATGCAACGAATGACCGACGTTAATGCCGTTACATCTGCGAGGAATTAGGTTATCGCGCGGACTTAGAATGTCGCGTAGTGGTGCCATTTATCAGAATAAAAAGTATTCTATGTCTATCACCATGATTCGAGTTACGAGGGCGAGTCAATAAGTCTGTGATTTTTGGATTGCTGACCTCATTACTGAAAAACCAACACTACTCCTGTCAACCAGGCATCTGTCAGTTGACTCCTATCAAAATTTGAACTTGCTGCGTCAGTTAGTTTGTGTTTGACAGCTATCTTTATCAGACTACCCAGTAATTTGAGAAAAAAAAAATTGAGGTTTGTCGTTGTTTAATCGCAATATGGAGGAGTTTTTGCGCCGTTTTGTAACCGTGGACGAAATATGGATCCATCACAACACACCAGAGACCAAACAACAGTCAAAACAGTCTAAGGGTGAATCGGCGCCAAAGAAGGCCAAGGTGGGTTTGTCAGCCAATAAAGTTAAGGCGACTGTTTTTTGGGATGCACATGGGATAATCTACATTGACTACCTTCAAAAGTGAAGAACAATCAATGGGGAATATTATGCCAATTTATTGGACCGCTTCAATGACGATTTGAAAAAAATACCGACCTCATTTGGCCAAGAAAAAAGTTCTTTTCCACCAAGACAATGCAAGGGTGCACACATGTGCAGTTGCCATGGCAAAAATCCATAAATTGGGCTATGAATTGCTCCCTCATCCGCCCTATTCTCCAGATTTGGCTCCGAGTGACTACTTCTTGTTCCCAAACCTGAAGAAATGGCTTGGTGGAAAAATATTGGACTCCAATGATGAAGTCATCTCGCAAACAAAGGCCTATTTTGAGGACCTCGACAAATCATATTTTTTGGAAGGGATAAAAAAATTGGAGAAGCGTTGGACAAAGTGTATAGAGCTCAAGGGAGACTACGTTGAAAAATAAAATGATTTATTTATATTCCTTATAAAAATTTATGAGTTTTACTTTGAAAGTAAAGGATTTTTCTTACTCAACTTCATCCCCCTTTTCCCCCCTTTAGGGGTGGAATTTTCAGAAACGCCGAAACAGGTATATTTTTATTTTTATTTATCAACGTAGATACAAAATTTGGTAAAAAAGATAAAAGTTGGATATGGATATGGGCTTCATTTGACAGTTGAAGCTCATAAAATTACCTTAGATGGTCATTTAACTGTCAAATGAAGCCCATATCCATTTTTTTACGCGGTAGGGCCCTTGTTTTATTTTTTTATCAAACTATATGTATATCTAAATCTAATGTCATTGAGGTTTCTAGAAAGATTTTTCAAAGTCATCCGTTTCAAAGATGTACACTTCCAAAGTGGTATGTTAAAAATATATACGCTGTAGATCTTTATAAAATCCTTCAACGAAAATTGATTTGATCGAAATATATTTAGCAGTTTCAGAGCTATAAATATAACAAAATAAGACTTTGTCATTCATACAAACACTATGAAAAACAAAGTTTTACTGCAAACGAAAAATTATAGTGGCATTTTGGGTAGGTAACTGGTAGTCAAGTGAATACCTAATGTGATATAATAATAATAATAGAAACTTTATTGCACACGATACAAAAACAAACACATACAGAGAAAATGTCAAAAGAGGAACACACAATAGACGGCCTTATTGCTATAGCAAAACATAGCAATCTCTTTCAGGCAACCTTGGGTGAGAAACGGAACCCTTCATGTGCGAGTTCGACTCGCACTTGACCGATTTTTTTATTTACGCGGAAATAAAAGAAGTGCAAAATTCACTTTCATTATTTTAAAATTCTCTAAAATCATTTAGGTATTGCCCACGGCCTAAGGTGCATATTAAAGTCATAATAATTTTTTCCAACCAACTAACCTAATTAACCAGTAAACAGGATTTCATTAAACTACGAGTATCTTTCAGATATTCGTACATCTCCTTTAAGGCGCTACTCGGAAAAAGGTCCTTAAAGGCGTTACTCGGAAAAAGTATGGACCTTTTGATATAAAACTATAGCACGGTTACAGTTGTAACAAATCTGGTAATAACATATGTATTTCTTTATACCTTTATCTAGATCTGTATGTTTCAAAAACACGATTTTATGATTTTGCCTCGAAATTTTTCTTCTCGAAAAGACCTCTAAAAAATACGAAAAATCAAGATTATTCTTAAATAGGGTTACTTACTCTATTGGAAATTGGTTTAATAAGTGGACACCAATAATATTTAGGATCGTATAGAAGCATTTTTTTTTAATCGCTGTAGTTTTTTAATACGAAGTGATTTTGTGTTTTTTTGCCTAATCTGCAAAATCGGTCTCGTTCCCGTGCGCGTCGTTTTCTCATTGTTATCTCGCTTCAGCATATTTTTTTCCTTTTAAAATCACTTGGCTTTACACTCAATATTATAAAGAAACGTGTTTCCATTCATTCCCAAACTGATATACACAACAATTCACACGATATCGAAAACAAAGCAGTGTGTTTGAACAGTTCATAACGTTGGCAATATTTCAGGATCGGAGGATATTGGTAGTTGGTAGTTCCCGAGTCGCTTTTGTGCTCCCAGAGAATAAATCAAATGGTGCAGTCTCCATTAAGTTTGGGGAACTTTGACCTACTCAGTTTGGAGTGTCAGTGTGGAGTTATTACTGCAGAGTAAAAGAGGTATCTAAGCGATGTTATTTTTTTACATTCTAGTAAGCTCTATGAAACTGCAAACTAAAATTATCTTGTTAAAAGGGAGGCGAAACTTCAGGAAACAATAATAAAAATAACAAAAATAAACCTGGTTAATTTGGTATCTTTTAGATACTTTTGAAGTCCTCTCCTTTTAAAATCACTTGCCTCCAACGTAGTGAAAAGAAATGTGTTTCCATTCATTCCTAAACTGATACACACAATAAATCGCATGATATAAGATTTTAAACTTTCGCGTTCCATTATACTAATAGTTTAGAGCAAATTAAATTGTCATCAGCGTGGAATTCAGTGATTAACAAGTGCACGCCGCGAGTTTTACCGTTCAAAACAAGCCTCGATACTGTCAGTGTTGTGTGCCGCAATGACATCACTTACAATTACAATAATAAAAATGATAAAAGTGACAATTTGAGGGTGTCCGAAGATCTTCAAGCCCACCACAGACGACGCGACGCCGCGCACAATCAGTCCAACTTGTGACCACGGCTGTAGCAACACAGCCGAAACGTTAAGCATATGTACTTCATAATAATAATGTCGCGTTTGAGTACCGTTGCTCTAACTATTAGTAAATCACATGGTATCGAAAACAAAGCAGACACTTCAAAACGTTGGCAATATTTCAGGATCGCAGGATATTAGTAGTTGGTACTTCCCGAGTCGCTTTTGTGCTCCCAGATAATAAATCAAATGGTGCAGTCTCCATTAAGTTTGGGGAACTTTGACCTACGCAGTTTGGAGTGTCAGTGTGGACATATTTCTGCAGAGTAAAATGGGTATCTAATACAATACTATAGAAACTCTAGCGAGACAATACAGCTTTGGAAGAATTCGCGCAACTAAGCGAACAGTGCAGTGCTAGCGTCATTAAATGAACAAAAAAATCAATAAATACCACGCAGTATGTAACCGAATGTGTTAACAAAAGCTGCGATTTTAATCCCAAAAATATTGTTGTATTTAAAAATGCTAATGCAACTATTCTAATAACACTAACTTGCGCTAGTTTTCAAGGTCTAATCTTCTATACCTTTACTAAAATCGCGAACAACCAATTAGATAAATGAAAATGATGCAAATTCGACGTATCCCCTACCTTATTTTTCATCTCAAGAGGCTGCTGAAATTAAGTTTTATCCCCAGGTAGATCTTCCAAGCCCTCTTCTTCTAAAACCTGTCGTAGTAGACACTGGTGACTTTTAAAGGCAGAGAGGGAAGACTATCATAATAATGTGCCTTTAAAAGGTTACCCATCTCAATGTACAGTTCGAAATAAGACAGGAACAAAAACAACCCTTAACGAGTTGCTTGCCGGTTCTTCTTGTTATGAGTCTCCAACCGAAGGGCTTTGTGAACTGATGGCGTATAGCTTCTTTGACATTCACAAGTGCTGCATCAGCCTAGATTGAATAAGTGACTGATAGAACCTATTTCCATGCTGGACTTTAGAGTGAAAGAAAAACATAGAATGTGCCAGCTGCTACATTTCCAGTGCAGATAGTCAAAGTGGATAGAGTAAATTTGAAAACTAATTTAGGCGAAGGGCTGACAACCTGTGACGATTGTTTCCGGATTCAACCAACCCATAAGTGAGTGATATTTTAATTGCGCACTCACTCAAGGTGCACCCGTGATGTTATGTTGGTCTATTGTACAAATATATTCGCCTACTGAACAATCGAGCCTGAAAACAATAAATACATTCTAAAACGATCTAAACGAGACGATACAAGAACATCGTCATAAAATCAAATAGTGATAGGAGACTGGAATGGTTAAATAGGAGAAAGACGCCCAGGGGAGGACACAATATGAGGGCCATTCACATACAGCAATAAAACCAGAAAAAGAAATGGAGAAAAAATTACGAACTATGTAAAAATGCACTAGAAAACAACCTTACTATACTAAAACTCTATGTTTAAGAAAAATAAGAAAAACATCTGGGCCTAGCTGTCGCCCGATGGGAAAACTAGAAACGAAATAGATTTTCTAATGAGTAACAGAATCAGTTACTTCACAAACCTTTCCATTATTAACGCACACAACGGATTTGTAATGTGGGCATGAGCAATTGAGCATGTGTATTTACTGACCTATTAAGTTCTTCATCTCCTCAGCAAGGTTGTCGTAATCAGGTTCTATCTCTCGGTAGACTTCTATCCATGCTTTTTCCTTCTCTAAGCGGTCTCGGTAGACGCTGGTACACCGGTTCCAGAGGCAAGGTCTCTCACGCACTAGCTGGATCAGGTCTTCTGTCTCTACCGACTCCTTCATGCTTTTGCGTTTGCCACTGAAAAAAATTTTGGATGTAAATTGCATGTTTTTCATGAACAAAGTGGACATAATGGATGATGGTGAGTATTGATAAGGCTGAAGATGGAAGCGAGCCTCCCTCGGAATCCTCAATCAGTGATTGCTTGGCCACATATTATGCGTCAAACGCCAGTGTACACTTTGCCGCGCGTTGTCGCTATAGTATGGCCAAGAGATTCGTGTTCGCGCGACAAACTCCTTCCACACTAGGGAAGACAAAGCAAATGTTCCTGAAAACGCGCAAATGTATCCGCAACATGAGAATAAAGTTCAAAATTATTGGGATACATAGATTTGGTGGTTCTGTAAATCTTGACTGTAGCCTATTCGGTAACCCTGATAGCTTTGGTAGAGTACCGAGTTTTGCATATCATTTTGGTCAAAGAGCATTGCTGCTTTTTATAGACAATCTTTACATTGATTGTTACGGTAGCAGTCAATGTAGTTTACGTCTTATCTTATGTATACCAAACTCGATTATTCACCAAGTCTCTAAGAGTTACAGGAACAGGCCTACTGTAGGCCTAGCACGAAAACTTTCGAGTAAGTATCGAGGAAAGAAAGTAAAAAAATGTATTAGATATTGAGCAGCGTTCCTACCGGATGTAAACGGAACTACATTTTCCTATACATTTTTTAAATTACGTATCGATACTATTTTGATAGTTTTTTATGTTAACCCTACTATTGTACGAGTAGACTGTAACTAATTACCTAAGTACCTTACTAATTAGCAGGTATCATGAAGCTCCAATATTATTTCAAATGTAAGTCATAAATTAGTCTTTTCATAATTCGATAATGCATTCGTCTGCAAAAATATCGTTCATTTTGTTTCTTTCCTCTTTTTAGGGTTCCGTACCTCAAAAGGAAAAAACGGAACCCTTATAGGATCGCTTCGTTGGCCGTCCGTCCGTCTGTCAAGACCGTTTTTCTCAGGAACGCGTGGAGGTATCAAACTGAAATTTATATCTAATACTCAAGTCTACTGTCCATTGGAGCTGTAAAAAAATCAAACTTCTAAGCCAAAGCAATCAAAAGATACAGCCGTTTATGCCGCAAATTTCCGCCAATTTTCGAAACTCGCACGGGAATCAAAACCTACAGGGTACTTCCCGTGAACTTAGAGTCTTGAAATTTGGTACGAAGTAACGTGTTATAGTACAGATAAAGGAAAAATTGCGAAAACCGTAAATTTTTTTTTACATCATATAATAAAAAATATTTTACGGAACCCTCGGTGCGCGAGTCCGACTCGCACTTGGCCGGGTTTTTTTTATAGATGCCTAACCTACCCTTATAATTCTCAACGTTCGTGTTAGAAACATTCAACGAAATTAGAACTCTAAAGTGGGACAATAGAAACCACTATTAAGGGGCAAATTTTTAATGCGCCCGCGTCGTTTTTTTTGCTATTTAGTAGGTAGATGTTGTATTATTAACCAGTTTGAAATTTTAAAATTAGGGTCGAGGTTCTTTCTACAAAGACATGTTTTGAAGGGAGATAGCTACCCAATACCTACTAGCTATACAACAAATCACTAATGCCAGCAACTTTTACAGTGGTTCTCTTCGGATCGGTGACCAAACATAAAATATTAGCATACTAATTTATGCATATTTTATGTTAAAAATATTAGCATAATTAGTTTAGTTGTTTAAATCATCATTACCAATGTATTAATTAGTTATTAGATATAGGTATTTATTACCAAATTTGTAACATTCATAATAGAAGCAGTTAAAAAATGTATGAGTAAATTAAAACCTTCAACATTACCAATGTATTGGTTAGTGGTGAAAACTCTTTTGGCTAAATGTACTAAAATTATGTTTTATCTTTACTGTACTATTAAATGCTGTAAGTATGTTTCCTTTAAATAAATAACATAAACTAACATACTACATACAATTAGTATGTAGATGGTCTAACACAACAGCTTCTATTAGCTACATAGGTAGGTAAGTATGCAATGCAATGAGGTCGAGGTCAAGGTCAACATTTAAAGTGGGAAATGCTGTCTACTATGCTTATACAAAGGTAGGTGTAGGTACTTACCTAATTTATCTATGATAAACTCGTCTGGGTATTGAACCTAGTTCCTCAGATAGCGAGCGAAGCCGAACGACTAAGCACAAGCTAGGTAGGTAGTTCCTATAAGTTTAATATTATCTCACAATTACCTATAGTTTTAGTAGGAAATGTGAATGTCAACAAATAGGTACCTAAATAGGTAGATGACATAAACATAAAAAAACAGCAGCGTTGTATTCTCTCTCTATAGGTACCTACATCAAACATTACAACAAATCTATGGAAAAATCGATCTTAATCCACAGTACTAAGGTCTCAAGTCAATCATTGACTAAAGCTATACTTATTAAAAAGATACATTTTAGAAAATAAATCCAAAAAGTTTGAATGCCTATCTAATGTTTTTTAAATAATACCAAACCTTTTTACGAACTTTTTACGAAATAAGTTCCGAATCCCCTCGAAAATGGACCTAATCTCTCATTTAAAGCTTACCTACAGGTATAGAGCTAAAAATAACATCTTATCAAATGACTCTGTAATGTTTACAGAATGGTTATTTATCTATAAATAGGTACTTATAACTATAAATATTATAAACTACAGCCGCTCGCGGTTTCACCCGCGTGGCTCCGCGTCGATAAAAAGTGTCTCCAGGCTAACTGTGTACCAAATTTCATCCAAATCCGATCTTCAGTCGTTTTAGAGTTTATTCGATACAAACAAACAATCACATCGTCTTTATAATATTAGTGCAGATAAACAATTTAAGTAGGTAAGTACCTATACCTACATCGGTATATATTTTATCTTTGTTGGATAAAACGCCAATTTCGGTAGATATTATGCTTAGACTTACTTATCTTCTTTATTGTCTACTATAGTGGTTTTTTATGTCAGTAAGTGCCTACTTACTTTGATTAGGTACAATACATATTATAATTAGGAAGGTACACTATAAAATCCAAATTAGATTATTTCATAAAAAAATCTAATATTTGCTCTGCTCTGCTCCCGCCAAAAACCATTATTTTCATTTACATAACCTTAAAAAGTGTTGCAGTTTCGTTGTTACCATTATTCTTTCACTTTAATAACTATTGTAACATAATTATCTACAAGTTCTACAACATAAACAAAGAGCTAACCTCTCCATATCCAAAACATGTGAGTGGTTCAATCCGGTCAGAGCGTGAAACGGAACGTCGCGTCGCTTCCCGCCAACAGCTGTCAAATCCACATGTAAGTTCACTGACACTTTCACAAAACTCAAAATTTTAAAAAGAAATAATTAAAAAGTTAAAAATGAGGTTTTAATCTTTGTTATTTATCACAATTTTCGCGCGAACGTTGACGTATCGCCGTATCGGTGGCCAGACTGTGCCGTTTGCGGCGTCAGCGGGGCCGGAAACTGTGATCCGGCTGTAGAAGGACGGCAACGTCGCGCGGCCGGCCGGCGCCAGCGGTGTGGCAGCGGCGCGTGTCGCACTGATAATACTGTGTGTGGTATTTTTGTTTGGCATTGTTATCGATTTATGTAGAAGATCGATAATACGATGTTAGTTTGATCGTATTTTGAAATTTGTTAATTGGGCACTTTGATAGCCGTGGCTAATTAGAATAGGCCGGTGTACATTTTATAATTGTAATATTTTAATAGCCGTAAAAAATAAAAAGTATGTAAATACATACCTAAGTAAGTAGGTATTTACTACTTACCTACCTATTTACCTAGACAAAAGGTTTGGTATTTTTATTATAGGTAAACAAGTAGGTAAGGTAGGTACCTAGTCCTACCTATCTACCTACTAGATTTTTAAACTGTATGATTGATTCACGATTATAATGGCTAGCGAAGCAATGGCTGGTTCATGCGTCATGCTCGTGAACGGGTGCCGTCAGCGGAAATGGGTCTACTTCAGTCTGCTTGTCTTAACGTTGTGATTAGAGCTTAAATATTTTCATCTAAAATAATTTACTATTGACCTGTATGTACGTCACAACTTGTAGACTACAGTAACTTTGTAATGCGAGAAATGCTATAAGTCCTTCCTTGCGAGTTGAAAATTGTTTACAGTTAGGATAACCATAAAATGTAATGTTATCATCAGTATTTTCTTTTTGTGATGGAAATTTACTTTACTGATATATTAAGGTCACTTTTGAATTTGACGACTCTGTATGAAATAAAACAGGCAGAAAAAATAGCCCTTGACGAGTTTCTTGCCGGTTCTTCTCGTTACAAGGTCTCCCGCCGTAGGGTTTGTGAACCGATGGCGTAACTTCTTTGACGTTCATAAGTGCTTGTAACAGCCTAGACTGAATAAATGATATTGAATTGAATTAATATAGTACCTACTTAGTTACTTACCTACGTTAAGCAACCTATTACAGACACTAAAAAGTAAATACCAAAAAAAACTGCATTAAAAAACCGACATAAAAAACTAAAAAGCAAAAAATAAGCCTTTTGGAGTCGGTGCCAGCCAAGGCATTCTACTTTGAGCTATTCAACTTTTTATTTTTCTTGCCTTGGCTGGCACCGACTCCAAAATCCTTATATTTTGCTTTTAGTTCTTGGAGTCGGTTTTCTTTTCTAGGATAAAAATCAACTTTACAAAACTCAATTTTTTAATTTACTAGCTTTTCCTCGCGATGTGTTTTTTTTTACAAATCCAATAATATAAGGTGTTGGTTTGATCATAATAAAGGTACTTAACCTATACTACTTAACTATCAAAGTAACATCCACAGTAGTACAGATGCTCCAGGCTTATTAACTATGCGAAAAAAAACTTATTAGAAATTATAGTTAACATAAAAGATACAGAAAGTTGCAAACCCTACTTCGAAAAATATAAAATATTAACATTACCCAGCATATCAAGAATTATGTAAATTTGTACGTAAATATCCCAACTTATATACCAAACGCGATGACCACATTAGAAAACACTATCTAACACCTAGAAACAAACTAATACTACCAACCTCTAAAATGAAACACCACTCTTCTAGCCCATTAGCTATGTCCATAAAAAATTTCAATAGGCTGCCGGATTCAATAAAAAATATAAAAAATGACAAACACTTTACTAAAAACTTAAAACAATTACTTACAAAAAAGTGCTATTATAATATATCAGAATATTTAGAAGATAGAAATTTATAATAATTATAATGGCAATTAGAAAATAGTAAGTTAAAAATTATTAATAACATAGATATATAAATAATTTAATAATTTTAACCGCCTCTGTGGTCTATTGGTACAACCACCGGTATCAGACCCAATGGTCCCGGGTTCGATTCCCAGCGGGGGTACATATTCTATTCGGTTTGGTTGGTGGTAGGACTTGTTGTAAGTCCGCCTGGCTAGCTACCACCATCTTATCTAAGTCTGACGCCATAACAACAATGTTTTCAGCATTGTTGTGTTCCGGCAGTTAAAGATATAAGATAGTCAGTTCCTCAGTGATTGGGGATTCCGGGAGAGGCTCGCTTCCATCTTCAGCCTTATCAATACTTAACATGTTAGTATGATGAAGGCTAAGAGTCGCCTCGTACAATAAAAAATAAAACATAAAAAAAAGATTAAGAAAGGTCTTCCCTCTCTCAATTGCAGCTGTGCCTGACAGGGCCCATAATTGTACAATAAATGTATGTAACACTTTATCACCATTATGGAATGCAATAAATATATTGAGTATTGAGTATTGAGCATCCTTTTGCGAAATGGTGACAACTAATAAATAATAAATAAATAATATTTCCATACAATCACACCAATTATCTAGCCCACGTTAAGTATCATGAAGAACTTGTGTTATGGATACTAGATAACGGATAAACATACTTATATACTTTTTTTTTGTAAATACTTACATAATATACATATTAAACATCCAGACCAAGACAAATAGACATGTTCATTCACACAAATATTTATCTTGTCCGGGGATCGAACCCGGGGCCTCTGGCGCAGAAGGTGGGGTTAGTACCCCTGCGCCAAACAGGTCGTCGAAACACTGACATGAAACACCGATAATCTCTAGACTAGATGATCAGTAAATCTAAGTTATCTACACGGATAAACCTTTCTTAACTAAATTAAGGACATCCTCCGTGTTTGGGGATTCTGGGAAAGACGAGCGTCCTTCTTCAGCCTTATCATTACATTATTTATAAAAAGTTTTTTATTTCGTAATTTTTAAAGTTAGGATAAGTGCCGCACTTAGGTTTGACTGAAACTAGTAGTGTAGCCAACTACTAGTTAAGTCGAAAACACGACAGTATTTTCAAGATTTCTTCAAAACTACTGAACCGATTTTAACCTTTAAAAAAAACACGGTGCCAGCCAAGGCATTTTACTTTGCGGTAAGTTGGCGGTCCTACTATTTTATTTTTCTTGCCTTGGCTGGTAACGACTCCAAATGGTTTATTTTGGCTTTTTAGTTTTTTGAAGTTTAACCGCCTCTGTGGTCTAGTGGTACAACCACCGGTATCAGACCCAGGGGTCCCACGTTCGATTCCCAGCGGGGATACATATTGTATTCGGTTTGGTTGGTGGTAGGACTTGTTGTAAGTCCGTCTGGCTAGCTACCACCATCTTATCTAAGTCTGACGCCATAACAATAATGTTTTCAGCATTGTTGTGTTCCGGCAGTTAGAGATAAGATAGCCAGTCCTCAGTGATTGAGGATTCCGGGAGAGGCTTGCTTCAATCTTCAGCCTTATCTATACTTAACATTAGGTATGATGAAGGCTAAGAGTCTCCCCGTCATACATATAAAAAAGGTTTTCATTTTTTTATAAAAAGTTTTCGCCCGTGGGATCATTTACTTATAACACATTTGAACATTCATAGTGGCCTTTAATTTCTCAAACAAAACAAGGACGTAGTGGCACAAGCCTGGGGCTCACTAAAAGCGATAATATGTGTAAATCGGCGACATCAGCGCGATCTCCTGCCATTTCGCCGTGTAAGCGGGCCGAGAGGAGGCCATTAATATAATGTTTTCCATTTTCTGGTCCATAGCACTAACAATGGATAGACAAGCCCCATTTAAGACGGACGTAAAGAGAGGGAAGAGAAGCGAAGGACATTTAGTTCAATGGCAATTTTGAATAAATGAAGTTTTAATTAGGTAGGTAGGGGGCCTACCGCTGTCTCTTAGCGCAGTATTGTTTCAATCTTACTATGCTATTTCGTACTACAATCCTCATATAGTAATCTTGTTTTTGAGGGAAGTTTTGTGAAGTCTTTGCTCAATCATCGCCTCCAAAGTGTGAAGTGTGTCAAAATGTGACAACTTCAATAAAAACAAAACGTTCTTATGACATGATGGTTTCTAATAGATGATGGTACACCCACAGGTGTGTTTATATATGTTTTCCATTTTCAGGTCCATAGCACTAATAATGTGTGTAGACTAAAACTACAGCTGTGTAGTGTCGGCTTAAAATAGCACTACCCCCTTTCATCCCGTGGGTGTCGTAAAAGGCGACTAAGGAACTCAGCCTTGAGGGGACAGGCAGCAGCGTCTCCTACAAACTTGGCCATACTGCGATCGCCAACCCGCCTGCCAAGCGTGGCAATTATGGCAAAACCCCTTCGCCAAGCCAGTCGAGCAATACAAACAATAATAATTCCCTACCTAAACGATCTCACCATTTTGGTACAAAAACTGTACAGAGACAGTTCGAAAACTTCACACACGTTAATTTCGTTATTATGCCTTATCCTTAAACTTACACAGTAAAGAACAAAAAATATGTAAGTAAAAAGCCTGTCCTGTCTATAACATTTTAGGTCTACATTGCATTTTGGGCCACATACGTGTCCCAATCAAGGGAATATTCTTTGATTTCCAGTGAATGGCTAGAAATGTGTCTTTGCCATATTTCTATGAAAACTGTAGTATTCAATGTATTATTTTGGTTCAATGGATACATTGTATATTACATAATACATATACAGTCTGCCCTTTGAGCTATTCCTAGAGGAAAAATTCCAAATACAATAACATTAATTTATATAGGGCGTTTTGAAGACGTGTGTGTTTTACCCTATAAAAAAATAAGTAAAGGACGTGTCAGTAACTGATTCTGATAAAAATACAATTAATTTTATATAATGCACAGTTATGTGGTAATTATTCAAAACAAATCAATATGCTTTAGCTAAAAGGTTTCAAATATGACAACTCGAGACGTTAAAAAAAACACGTCCTGCACTCACTCTTTCTTTGCCAGTTGAAAATTGTTTACGGTTACATTCACCATAAAATGTAGTATTTTCTTTTTGTGATGGAAGTTGACCTTACTGATATGTTAAGGTCACTTTTCAATTTGACGACTCTGTATGAAATAAAACAGGGAGAAAAAAACAGCCTTTGACGAGTTTCTTGCCGGTTCTTCTCGTTACAAGGTCTCCTGCCGTAGGGTTTGTGAACCGATGGCGTAGCTTCTTTGACGTTCATAAGTGCATGTAACACCCTAGACTGAATAAATGATATTGATATTCTTATGTTTTGGCGCGCACTGTTCATTGAAATAAAACAACTTTCATCCCGTGACCACGGCAGCTGTAAAGGTGCCGAAACGTCGGGAAAATCAAAAAACCCCTAAAAAACCTAAAAATTACGGACAATTACAACTTAGTTCGTGGAAATATAGCGCGTTTGATATCCGTAAAAGTTGTTTTATTTAAATGATATTGACTTGACTTGACTTGCAGGGCTATCGTGTAAAAAATATGGATATGGACATGGGCTTCATTTGACAGTTAAATGACCATATATGGTAATTTTATGAGCTTCAACTGTCAAATGAAGCCCATATCCATACCCAGATTTCTTACGCGATAGCCCCCTGTTTGTATTTTACGTCCATGGTAATTCTATTGATTGGCAGTGACAGTGATAAAATGACATCTTCCGCCATGATGTATTTTTGATGTGGTTTTGCCAATGATACGCTAGTAATTTGTAAGTCAATGGTTTTTGCATAATATTTATTGTTCCTTCCAGTGTTTTTCTTAAGAAATTTAATAATTAGAAACTATTTATTGCGTCTTTACCTATCATTTGGTATTACTGTACACAGACGTGGCCCAGATTTCATACATTTTTGGACATCACCTTTGTTATAAGCGGTCCATTACTCAAAATGTAATGAAAAATTTGAAATGAAATGTAATTGAAATTGATAAATATAACGTTGATACGCCATCAAAGTAACCGCCTTTGTGGTCTAGTGGTAACAACCACCGGTATCAGACCCAGGGGTCCCGGGTTCGATTCCCAGCGGGGGTACATATTGTATTCAGATTGGTTGGTGGTATCTTATCCAAGCCTGACGCCATAACAATATTGTATTCAGCATTGTTGTGTTCCGGCAGTTAGAGATAAGACAGCCAGTTCCTCAGTGATGAGTTCCGGGAGAGGCTCGCTTCCATCTGCGGTCTTATCAATACTTAACATCAGGTATGATGAAGGCTAAGAGTCTCCCCGTTGTTCATAAAAAAAAAACCGCACTAAAACATCTCAACTATTAAAGTAATATTGCGAAAAAACAAAGAAAAAAAGTGTTAGTATGTAGTTATTCTACCAGTTTTAACCAACTTTTAAAAAGGAGAAGGTTCAAGGATCGTCTCATGAATGATGTTATTTGTGTATGTTCAGGTTATCAGTTATTTGATTTAAATGATTTAAAAATCTTATTACGTCAAGTTTGTTCCTATGCGGGATCCATTTGATTCGGTGTGGTCCAAATCGGTTTATTGAAAAAAAAAACCGACTTCGTTAACTTTAAAAGCAAATTTAATATAACCTTTTGGAGTCGGTCCCAGCCTATGCATTGTACTGTGAGCTCTTATTCTTTTATTTTTCTTGCCTCGGCTGGCACCAACTCCAAAAGTCTTATTTTATGCTTTTTAGTTTCGAAGTCAGTTTTTTTAACAGAGTTTTTTTTACTTTTTAGTGTTTGTAATAAGTTGTTTTTTCTAGAATATATTAGGTTTCATGTATGGTCAACAACACATACGGTTTTACATTTGCATTATGAAAACCGTCGCTATTAGATATATAAATAAATAAATAAAAATTACGGGCACCACCGCAAGGGCGCTTTCAAGGTCGAAGTGTAAAGCCCTAACTGCGTTAACTGTACATTATAAACAAAATTATCGTGAAAATTACAGTCCAAGTTAACAAAAATAAAATAAAAACTACTATTCCAAATGTAACCAAATTTTATGGGACTAATTAGCAACTATTTAGCATCGAACAATAAAATAATTAAGTAAATCGGATCAGATCTCGACGTAATCGGTGTACTTACAAAAAAAAAACATACCAACCGAATTGAGAACCCCCTCCTTTTTAACCGACTTCAAAAAAAGGAGGAGGTTCTCAAGTCGACGGTTTTTTTTATGTATGTTTTTCCATAGCTTCGCCAGTTGTTAACAGATTTTTATAATTCTTTTTTTATCTGAAAGAAAATGGTTTGAGTGTAATATTTTTACGAAGATCTGGCTAGTAGTTTTTTCATAATCCTGAAAAATATCAATCACGTTTTGGCAAGTAGTCGTTTACCTAGATGACATCATTGTTGTGTATGGGCTGATTTTTAGTGTAAGTAACGGCACATGATGTTACAAAAAAATCTGAAATAAAAACATTTTATAAAAAAACTCAAACCGACTTCAAAAAGTAAAAAATAAAACTTTTGGAGTCGGTGCTAGCTAGCTAAGGCCAAAAAAATATATAGTTAATAGAAGTGCAATGTAGAATGCCTTGGCGGCACCGACTCCAAAAGTTTTATTTTTTACTTTTTGAAGTCGGTTTGATTTTTTTTATAAAATGTTTTTTTAGAAATCAGTTTTTGGAAGTTAAAAAAAAGTCTATTTTTTGTTGCAGAAACATAAAGTCAAGCCGTCTTGTAAACAAGTAGTAAATTTTTTTGCTCAAATTTTTTAATATTTTTATAACTAAAAAGTAAAATATGCTGATCCGACAATCATAATTTAATCAAGAGATAAAATTCAAATCATTAATCGTTAAACTTCACAACGTTCCGATCGTGTGGTAACCCTAGGGCGGCCATTAAACTGAATTATTACGGAAGTTCACAATCACAGGCATTGATTGATTTATCGATTATTTATCGATAAAACGGCGAGAAGTCCCACTGTTTTATTGAAAGGAAGCTAATAAAAGCTGGAAAGCCTATATTTGTTCACTCGATTAATTTAGAGTGCAAACGACTTTGTGTATGTGCTTGTTGTTTCATTGTACAGTTTCCGTTTCTGTAGGACAGCATTTTAACTGCGTCAACGTTCTAGCGTGAATACCGCTATATCACACGATATTATGATATTGGCACATGATGCTGTCTTGCTTGCCCCGATATGATCTGAGAGGGACAGTGACACCTTATCGAGCTACGAGCATCGACAAAAGACGCTCAGCTAGGGCTACTGTGGTTTAGTGGATAACACCAACGATATCGGACCCAGAAAAAATCCGTCCCGCTTTCAAATCCCATGGTGGTAAATATTCTATTTAGTTCGGTTGGTGGAAGGAGGATGTACGCTGACGCTATAAGAACAATGTTTTCAACAATAAGTCAGTTCCTCGGTGGTTGAAGATTCCGGAAGAGGCGCGCTTTCATCTTCAGCTTCATTATTACTTAACATCAGGTTTGATGAAGACTGTTCATAAAAAATCATCAACCATTTTTATGTCACATGCCTTCCTTATGCATGGATAGAAAGAAGGGTACATGGCCCAACAAGCGAGCCCAAATGGGGGATTTCTGCAGCTGATTCCAACGGCTAACGTGTCTTCCGGAGCACGGAAGAGCTCGAGTTAATATTTTTTTTGTCACCCATCCTGTGACCTATCATGACAAAAGTTGCTTAACCTCTACAAGGTTCCGAACGTGCCACCGAGTACATAATGATACTGATACACAAAACACTTAAGAGGGCGCCCAATGCGAAAATGGAGAAAAACGGTCTCTTTAGGTTAATAAGAAAGAAACTAAAAAATCAGATTTTAAAAATACTATAGATAGGTAAGTAAAAAACTTGTACTAGCCGAGTATTCGAACAGAATTTTGAAATAAACTTTTTTTAATACAAACTTTGCACCATTAAAAAAAGAATATTAACTCAAATGCACAAAATTATCAGTGATAACATCACATATTTTTTACAATTAAATAGCCAGACAAATGTTTTAGTCAAGTAATAGATAACTTTTTGATATCATGCCTATATTTTGAAGAAAATAAATAAATTTAAATTTCTGGCCTGCGCAGACGACGGACATTGAAGGACTTTTTGTCCGTGACACGACCTTATTACTAAGAACATAAAGTTGAATAAATAACGAGGACTATCGCGTACTTTTCGCGGATATACGCGATCTATGTTGAATCTTATTTGGTTAACAATAAAGACGTGTCGCGGACAAAAAGTCCTCCGTTATCCGTCGTCTGCGCTAGTTCTTAGAGTCGAAACTCGTATGGTTGAGGCTTATGAGCTCCAGGTTATAATTTTTCTCCGGTTTATTTAAGATTTTATTTAATTAGTATTTTTAAGAGGATTTAGTAGTGCCGATATGCGTCGCAAGTCCTAGAGGCGATTGCCTACTTTTTCCTTCTGAAATATTGTTTCGGGCGATAACGTTTCCACCCCCTAAACCTTTATGAAATGAGTCAATTTTAGTGTCATTCGATTCAGTACACCTTAATCTGGGGCTGTATCGTTTTATTTTTTAGAAAGTCGGTTAAGTTTAATTTCAATACATTGAAACGCTCGAGGCAGCTTTTTTTCCATAAATATGGATATAGAGTTACTAATAATATTTGTTATTTATTAGTAACATTTCTTTAAAATAAAAACGTACGGCCATAGTTATTCAATATATCAGCATCATGTAAAAAAATCAAAATTGGAGAAACGTTATCGCTTAAATCTGAATTATGAGATCCTTTCTTATTGAATTATGTGTTTAAAAAGAGACCGTTTTTATTCATTTTCGCATTGGGCGCCCTCTTAGATCATCAAGACAAACCCAAAAAGGTATCATTTTGTCTAATTTTTATCTGATTTTACGGTAATGTGCTTTTAGAGTATTCAATATTACCTTGTTTTGTTTAAAAGTTTATATTAAAACTTTACGATAAGTGAGTAAATAGAATAAATTGCATTGATTAAAATCCAGCATCAATTATTTTGTATTCACGCACACAACCGTATTACTGGGTATATATATTGTGGAATTTATCTAGGATATTCTAGCCAGAATTTCTGGAAGAAAGCAAGACATTATCCTAGCTCGCTTGTACTGCACCGGGAAAATTTGGGTGACCATCATGATGTAAAAATTTTGGGACATCTTTTGGATATCCTACTAAATATTATATATATGCTAAAGTACTTATGTCAGTTTGTGTATTTGTTTGTTTCTCTTTCACGCTTTAACTACTGAATAGATTTGAATAAAATTTGGCATAGAAATAGCTAGATTGCCCGGTATTACCACGGGAACGGGCGGCCGCTAGTAATTTTTATAATCATTGTCGAGAGAAGGAAAATAATTATTCCGTCATTTGCTAGCAGGTCACCGGTATCCAGAGATCAAAGGGATATCTATTGTGTGTCATAACCCGGCACCTGAAGTACCTAATAAACAGGATGTGGTCTAAGGTGTTGCATGCTTGCCCAGTTGTAAGTTCTTACATATTTTGGGCAGCGAAATAATTTTCGTTGTCTTCCTGGGGGCCTACCATCAACTTTTATGAAGCGACTCAAAAGAGGTGCGTTTCAATTTAGATTGCCAAACTAAATTGCTTTATTTCGTACCATGAGCTACTTAAATCTGATACGCATGTGAATCGCTAAAAGTGAATGACTGAATGATTGAGTCTCTGATCCGCTATTGAACCAGAGCACTTTACTTGTTTATTTAGGCTCTGCGACTTGCTTTTTCAGACAATCTATCCCGCTAAGTTTAAATACCTTACAATCATTCCGTTTTTAACAAGTTAACTATAATTAACGCGAAGAAATTATTAGACAAATAATTTTAATGATTTTTGTAAAACCATTGATACCATTTTATCTATAAAAATACTTCAAGCCAGGGCCGGTAAAACATTTTACTCTTTTAGACAATAGCAGTTGTCTGTCATTGCAAAATTTTGGTATAATAGAATCTTGAATATTATGTAAATAAATAAGTTATTATAGTTATAGAATAAACATTTAGAGTAAACATTTGCAGAGCTATATTTTAACTATCACACTTTACACTTACCTAGCTCTTACTCTGTTTCGCTCATTCAGAGTTTTTGGAAAAGAGATATATTTTTTTCTCATTGCCGATGTATTTAAACAAGCAGTCACTTCTGCTATAACTTTGGAAACGGTCTGCTGTGCTATTGCATGCCCACCAATGTCTCCAATGGGCCTCTGATAATTATTATTATTTATTTATTTATTTAGACAACAAAGATCTATTTTTGTTAGTAACAATACTGCCTTTCAAACTATGTTAGTATTTTATGACTAATTTAGAAGTGGTGGTTTGTGCCATATTCCACATTATAGGGCAAACATGTTGCCTATTCGCAGGATGGTGTTGGTGCTGCCCTTCACTCTGTTTAGCAAGGACACCATTTGCTTGCGCACAACTGTTGCGAAACTGTCCGTGTACGCTTCCGCAAACATAGCAGATGCGCTACAAAAGCATGGCAGCCCCAGCATCACCCTGAAAGCATTGTTGTACTGCACGTTCAGAGCATTGAGCGATTTCTTTGTATACGTAACCCAAAGAGTGCAAGTGTACAGGGACGTGCAGTATGCTTTAAAAAGCGATATTTTGACCGAATCTGTACTCCGTGCAAATCTTCGAGCCAGCATGTTTGCTCTAATCGACAATGCTCTGCGCTCTCTCTCTATCTGATAAGTCTGATAAGACCCAGTGGCATAAAACGTTAAACCAGTCAGGACCTAGGATGAAAAAAATTTATTGATGTTTGATTTAAAGTTAAGCACACGGCGTATTTTAAACGCGCAGACGACGCGCGTTTCCGATACACGCCTTTACGGCGCCGTAGATGCTGACTGTTGCGTTTATATCGATTCAAACGTGCGTAAAACGCGATATTCAAAACTCGTTTGAAGCTGGTATACGCGTGTTTGAATCGATAGAACTGACGAGGAGTCTGATCAAAACGCGGAAGCTACGAGCGACCGCAGCGCTGTAACTGCGCGTATACGCGCGTTTCACGGTCGCCCCATGTGCTTAGGCTCTTAGAAGACATGTATGATTATTGGCTATTTGTTATGTAGGTACCTTTGTTTCGACGGACAACTCTGTTGATTTTATTGCCGTCTTCATCAGTGGTCGAATTTCGTCGCACAATCGAGAAACCAATGCCTTTGTTAAGCGATATCTTTTGATAAACTCTCTGTCGTCTAATTCAAAAGGGTCTGATTGCTCCCGCATTTCACGTCGTCTTTTACGACTGTTTTATCATTTTCGAATAAATATTCCATAATTATTAATTCGTCGCACATCTAAAATAAATGTAATAATAACATAATATGTTTTAAAACAAATATTACAAGAAATACATAAATCATAAAGAAGGTCGATAGGTACTACTAACCTTTACTTAAAACAAATAGCTAAATTAACACTCATACATAAAAAACACCTTTAATTTATACCCTGATTCTAAAATTACTATATTATAAAGAAAATACTCAACAAATCAGTTTTTTTAAATATATAGTAACTTAATTTGGATCGCCAATAATGACATAGGAGCGAAGCAGTTCAGGCATCACCTAAGTCAAAAATGAGGTCATGGTACGAAAAACGAATGAATGATACGGCTTTGCGATTCAGTTTGAGTTGAATCGCTCGCTGCTGACGTCGTTGAAACTTGATCGACTTAAGGACCTCATGGTACGAATAAGCAAACCAGTTCAGTTTAGACCCTTATCTCAATCGCAATAAGAGTTGATGGTAGCCCCCCTGATGTTATTACTGTGTTCAGCAGAATATCAGTGCAGCAGTCCTTGCCTGCTGCTTCTATTGAGTTGAGCAAAGCTTTTACATTGCACGTCTTGTCCGTGCGGTCTTTTGTTTGTACTTCTAGTTTCTATGTGGTCAATGTTTTTTCTTTTCTTTATTGACCATAATATCGGCCATTGTTCTAATGCCCAAAATAAAAAGATAGGTAAGTACTCTCGCTTAAGTCCTAATAAACGTCTGAATTGTTGTTCACCTACTAATGTGACTAAATTTAAACTTTAATTATTTTCCTAAGAGAGACTTATTTCACACTACGGTACTAAGCCGGTACTCCGGAATTTCACTCTAGACTTTGTCAAACGTAGTTTAAACCTAAATCTAGACAAACTCTGTAATTATTTTTGAATGTGTAAAGCAATATGTTCTTCACCTCACACGTTCGGAAAAGGAGGTTTTGTCATTCAATTTCTGAGTGGAAAATCACATTTTGCCGCCTAGCGTGGTAAAGTACTTTTTTTTAATTTAAAACCTAAAAATATAGGCCTCCTATAACTACTGAGTATAGGCCTCCCCCAAGGATATCCATGATGATCGGTCTTGCGCTGCCCGAATCCAGCGACCTTCACCATATCGTCGGTCTACCTTGTCGGGGCCTCCCTACGAAGCGTCATCCAGTGCACGGTCACCGTTCCAGAACTTTCCAAGGACCACCGGTTCTTCTCGCTATGTGGCCCGCAAACTACCGATTCAGCTGTGCAATCCTTCGAGCGATGTCGGTTACTTTAGCAGTTCTCCTACGGAATCCTCATATCGGATTAAATCACACAGGGAAACACCAAGCACGGCTCTCTATCTACTCTTCATTGTGCGCTGGGTAAACCTGAGACCTCTCATGAGTCTCATAGTTAGCGACCACGTTTCAATGCCGTAAGTGATGACTCAAAACGAAAGTCTAAGTATGACCAGTACGTGTTGTCTGTGATGAATGATATGTCAGTTTATGACAAGACTTTCGTCTTAAGATCGTATGCTGGTCATAAAAAAGAAAAAAAGTCAATTGAATTACACACAATTAATTCTATTCTATTCTTCTTCGCTTTCTTTGTTAATGTCAGGTAGCAACACCCTGTCCACAACATCTTAGCTGGTAGGCAGAGACTCATACCATGATTAAAGTCCTTCGGGAATGATGCCAAAGCGACAAGGACCAATAGGTATGTTGTTCTTTTTCATAATTTTAAAAGCAACATGATAAGGTACCGTCGCAAGGATAAGGTAGTTACGCAATATGATAAGGTAGTTACCGTCGCGCAGATTTACGGATATCATTCTGGCCGCTCTTTATAAACTTGGCCATTTACTCCTTTGCGTTGGAGGAGGTATGTAGAAATAAAAACTATATGAAGCTGTTATTCAACGCATCTCATCTGATACACTTCATGACATTTCACCTGACATTGATATCGCAGCAAGTGGAAAAGTCAGCTGATATTCGAAGTAGAAAACCATTAATTGACCTGAGCGACAAGCCAAAAAAACGACGTTCTGGATATCTTAACCTATTCGCTACAAGAACTCAGTTTTGCATTACTCAGAAAGATAAGGATATCGACGCGAATGACGACTTGGCTTCAGTTATTGATCGCTTAACAAAGAACCCAGATAACGTTGCAGTTGTTCAAACTGCTGTGATTGGGAAGCAAAAGAAGAAACTCATTTAAGAAGAACACGCTCTAGCACTTACTATGAGTTCAGCAAAACAAAAGTGCCTGTGTATAAAAAGTTCTCTCAGATTAAGATTTTCCAGTTTGGCCATACTATCGCAAACTCATTAAAGCTAAAAGAAAGAATAACTGAAACAGGGGCTTGTCTAGAGTGAAGAACAAACTCTATTGGATTTGACTGTAGAGAAATTTTAACTCTGAGGTTCAAGTGAATTTCTAATTTGAGGGCTTGGAGATAGTCAGCAAATTAAGTTGACAGAGCTTCTTCCCAAAGCATCTTTGGACTTTAGTGATTCGATTGTTTTCAGTCCGTCGGAACACGATCCCACACCTTGACTTTTGGATGTCCTTTCCAAAGCTCTTTCCACTTGAGTTACTGATTATATTTTTATAGATAATTAATAGGATGATTATAAAAAGCCGTTTTAATAAACATTGATCGGCGCTTAATTAGCTATCGCTTGGTATTTTTTCCTGAGATAAATAGTAACGTTTGATCCTTATTTCTTTTTTTAAATGTAGTTATATTTTTTTCGTACAGGGCAAAAGTAACTAACCCGACTTAAGTAATTTGCAATTCTTCCGAATAATGTAAAAGTAATTAAGTAAATTAATGAATTTTCGACTTAAAAGTTGTAGTCCAAATGAAACATTTGTGATTGTTCTTACTTTCTACTATGAAAACTATGATATGTATCGATATGGCTGTAAGATTGAAACCTGCAGAAAAAGTAGGAGATTTTGATGACATTTTTAACTCAATTTCGACCAAATGACGACTTGGTGACTTTCGGTATGTAACCCCATATGAGCATAAACTTAAATTTTCCTATTTTTAAGGGTGAAAAGGAAAAAGTGACAAGGCAAAATCATAAAATCGTGCTTTTGAAACTTTATAAATCTAGATACAGGTATGAAGAAATATAAATCTTACTAGCGGCCGCTCGCGGTTTCACCCGCGTGCTTCCCGTTCCCGTGTTAATATCGGGATAAAAAGTATCTTATGTTCATAGCCAGGCTATTTACTATCTGTGTACTATAAATTTCATTCAAATCCATTCAGTAGTTTCGGAGCCTATTCAATGCAAACAAAAAATCACTTTATAATAATAGTATAGATTACCAGATTTGTAACATCTCTCACAGTTCTATAGTTTTATAAAAAAGTATGTAAGTAATTACTTAGGCCGAGCGTGCGAACCACTGCACCACTGAGATCCTTCTGAATAACTCCGTATTGTAATGTAAATACGTAGCAATAAGTTAAGTTAGTTTTTTTTTCATTTTGACTTTGACTATTCTATTCACGGTCAGAGGTCACTGACCGTTAGATAAACCGATATACACCACACATCAACACAGCCAAGTTTCCTTATTACTTTTTAACTTACTTAAATGGTTCTTACAAACAGCAATCATATAAATTAAAGCAGTAATTAAAGTGAAATTACCAGATTAACTATCAGGCCGAACAGTAGCTAATTGCCGGTCACTATTGTAATTGTACGGTTTGCCAGTTTCCCAGCGACGTGGTAACGCAGGGCGCGTTGGGAAGTTCGCTAAATGACCGATCCATTGTATTTTGTCTCGATTTCACAGTATGAAGTTGAATGTACACTACAAGCTATGCTATAAGCTAATGTGATAAACGATTGTTGGTCGGTTTAACCTAGCATGAAAACACGATATACTCGTATATCGCGTAACAGTAATCATATTATAGACACTTAACTGTCAAAATTCATTATCTTTTGACAGCTAAATGCGATAAATCGATAGCGATTTAGATCATGCTAAGGCTGGCTGGATAGCTTATATGGCAGATGATTTGACAGTTTGTCATATGAAAAATAAGGCAAATTATCTGCGAGATAAGCTATCCAGGACTTATCTGAAGGGGTGGTGAAAAATCCTTCTATCCAATTAGTATTTTAAAATTGCCATCATAGTATTATTTTGTGAACCACGATTAAGAACGCATCCCATTTATGTCACTGTCACACTTGGGTTAATGCGCCAAAGAAGTACTAAAGCAAGTAAAATGATATAATCGCTTGAGTACCTATCGCTCCCATTAATAGCTTCGCATCGCACTGTACCCAACCCTTAAAACTTATTGGTAACATAGTGTTTTGACATGGGAATGCGATGATGGGTGATTTGAGCGTTTCCTTTCATTCCTACGAACAATAATATAGTGTAAAGTCCTGACCACAATGGAATCTCGAGGATCCGCCATTAATGTCTTGCAAAATGACCCTGTGAAGTTCCCAAGTTTTACAACTTAATATGGGATAGCGGGAAAATGTTGTGTAATAATGAAAAGCTTGTAATTTTCTGGTTTACTTCCGCAAGTAAGACTGGTCGTCTAGGTACTGTGACATGTAACCCGATTCCAGTGGCGAAACACCTTACTTGTCCTTATACAATTGCGCAAGATTTTGCAGGGCTATATCGATTCTCCCTACCTCCTAAGCAAGTTAGATTTATCTACAAAACGCAACCCGAACATCTTACAGAACTTTTTACTGCAATCGTACAAATCGTACAAATAACACTTCCTTTTATAACCCGCTCGTAAGAATGTGTCGGCTTTACAACGAGATATCTGTCAAGCATACGCAAATTGATATTTTTAATCCAAATCCCTCAACTTTTGGAAAGCCGTTAAATCAGTAGAGACAATGGGCCCATGGCTGGTCCACGCCTCAGGAGACCCGAGAGCTGGTGCCTATCTTGCCCAGCGACTGAGTCTATGTATTCAGCGGGGCAACAGCGCCAGTGTTCTCGGTACTATGCCACGCGGCTGCGAGTTGGATGGCGTTTTCTTGTTATAGTTAGTATAAGGTGGTGTAGTATGTTTATATATTTATTATTAATTTATTCGAGGGTACGAAATTCGTATTTGCACCAATAATGTATGTCGTAGCCTGGTAATTAAATCTATAATATCTTAAGTGTGCGAACATCACTTGTTCTTGGTTTCGACTGAATAAGAGGAATTGCATTGGATGCTGTTGCATTTAAGTCCCTATTACAACTTCCACTATATTGTCATGAACATTCCGTGTGATAGAATATTCTGTTGTTTCTGCATCAACTTTACTCAACTCTCTTCACGGTGCTCTGCCCTCAGACTTCTCTGTTTTGCCACAATCTTGAGTCCAAGCAAACACTGAAGGAATCACTTTTTTTTAATCACTTGACTTGACTGTGTATGTTATTCCTGTAAATGGAACATGAATATTCAGACGATGTCATTGATCAATCAAGCATGATTGAGGTTATCACACTTTTTAGGATTTCACAGATAGAAGGCGGTCACGCGTTTCGCACAAATCATGCTTTTCTTGTCGGAGATTATGTGAAACAAACCTGTATAAATTAATACCGCTATAATCGTTTTAATCTTCTGAGCCCTTATCGGGCAAGTGTCGGCGGCATCAACATGGACTTTATTTGACAGATGGATGTGACATATTGCTCTTAGTGTTTGGTAAGTTTTTATTTGAGTCAAAAAGAAGCAGCAATGTGTCACATCCATCTGTCAAAAGAAGCCGATTACGATGCCGACGTCACTTGCGCGGTACGGCCCCATGGTCTGAAATGATCAGAACAAATCGTAGAATATGCTTCGAGGCCTCTCAGTGAGGTTATGGCACCGCATAGTTACATGCCATTGTTTTCGATGCTCATCACTTGGGATAGAATGATTGCCAATATTTTTAAAGCTTAAGACACAGCAAATCTGCATTTTCTTAGCAATTATACTAGCAGAAAACAGATTGAAAATAATGCAAAAAAAACTGTCAAAATGATTGTTTACCCAGAGTACAAGAGCGACCCTGACGGCGATTAAACTCAGTTTTACCTCCAGTCGACACCAATAAATATTTAGCATCTTGTTTCATTTCTCTTTAATCGCTACAGATATTTATTGCGAAGTGATTTCGTGATTTTTCCGCCTAATCTACAAAATCGGTCTCGCTCCCGCTCGCGTCGTTTTCTCATTGCTATCTCGCTTCAGTCGTATAGCGTTTTAAGTTCTTGTGATGATAGTATTTTACATTCAATAGAATTCACAAGCTTTCGAACGTTTGAGGCAGTGAAAAGGTTTGTAGTTACAGAGTTGTTCGCAGATGTCGCTGAGAAAACAAGCAATCTCTATATATAAGGCCCGTGTTATCCATTCTAATGTTCCCTCCACCGCCATGAGTATAACACCTACAGCCTTCACTAATAGCTTCAAAAATCACAAAAAAATGTAGACGGGCGAAAAAGTATTTTTTTTTTTAAATTGACCTTATCAAGGTCAAAGGTCAGAAAAACTTTTTTTTTCAAGTGACCCCAGTGAGACTACATAAATGTAAATATGCGTGTAATCTGTGCAGATGTGTTTCCCTCGGTATTTGCTGATCGGCATGTAGACGGCATGGAGACCCTCGGTAATACCAGGGCCCTTATTCACTATGACCACTTAGATTCCACACTTAAACCTTACCACGCATAAAGCCCGTCAATATCGTATCTTGTCACGGTAAGAAATCTGGTCAACTCTATTCTGTAAGTCCCACCACGCTCCAAGACACCTCCAAGACAAATTGTCTTTGGTACGTTATGAAGTCACGAGTGCGTTCGAAAACTAAACTTAAAACTTTTAAGATTTTAAATTTATTACTTGCAAAATTTAATTTCACTAACAATTAACCGTGATTTATTATGTTTATATTAATATTTAATCGTTTATATCATAACAATGCAATTTTAGCAATAACAAAGAAAAAATATTACTCAATAATTTAAACAAACACGCAGCAAAACCAAAACGTTCGAACGTTTTTGAACGTTCCTTTTTACTTTTTTATTTCTTGTTATCGATTTTTACAATGAAAATTAATTGATTCAATTTTGTCTGTTTATTATATGTTTATTACAAGAAAGAAATAATAATACTTAGTATTTCAATGGAAATATATACATACACTTCAAAACATTAATATTGTACCTACCAGTATATTTTGTTTGAAGAATTTTGATGTACTTGGCGGTATTTTATTTGAAGCGATTTGTTATTGTAAGTACCTAATCGTTTGTTACTCCCAAAAATGATACAAGTTACTTGCCTTATAATATCTAATTACTTACATAACCCCTAACATATGTCTTTTGCATTTGTTCCAGATTTAAAAGCGATGTAAAACTAAAACATCTTACTTCATTGAAATCAATTTGTTTAAAAATGTGATTCACAAGTTCATTCATAAGTGTAGATCAAGAATGGTCTTCGGTAGTTGCGTGCAAAATACTTACATAAAAGTTCATAATAAAATAGTTTTATAGTTACATGTGGTTTAATTCGATACAAAATTTACAAAATCTTAGTAATAGTAGATTATAATATAAATAGCTGACACTAAATTTCACTGAAATACTTAAAGAAAGAGATGGTGTTTAGAAGGTCTTTGGCCTTAGGTACGTTATAGATTTATTTAAATAATTTTTTGGCACAAAAACAATAAATTTCTTCACAGTCACAACGATTCCTTGCAGATTCCACGTTGATTCCACGCGTTTCTAAAACGTGGAATTTTTGACAGTTTAAACCACGCGCAAGTCACGTTCATATCACACGGTGTCATTTAAGTGTCATAGAGAATACGAATTTTGAAAATGTCGTAACCATGTACGATATTGGCGTGGTTTTGAAGCAAGGAATCGCAAAGTGGTCATAGAGAATAAGGGCCCAGCAGTTGACTTCCTGATTGGAAAAAGTTAACAGATTTGTATATTATGCAAATTTTAGTTTTTTTTTCTGTTTATTTATTTAGGGGCTTTTACCTATATTCAGGTATGTCAGCCCCATCATAGCCTTAGCCTACAATTACTTACACAATAGTTAACAACAGGGAAGGAAAAAGTCAATGATGCAAGTATATGGAAATTACTTCTTGAAAAATTTTAGTATTAATATGTAGAGAATTTAATAAACTTCAGAGAAAAAATATTTTTATGGATTTAGCACATTTACTTATGCGTCTCTTTTTACTGTCAATTTGAAATGTTGCTTAGCTCCCTCGGTAATACCTGCATTTACCTTAGTATAGATTCTCTCTTGTTATCGTATGAGGATTAGTGGCCACCTCGGGTGTCAGAGTTTATAAGGCCTCTGACTTGGCTTAACAATAACGGGACCTACGGTTTGACATGCCCTCCGAAGCACAAAAGCGCTCAGTTGTAATCCCACTCTACGGTCACCCATCCGACACCTGGCCGGACTGAATGTTGCGTAACAAACGTGATAGAATAAGAACAGTCTGTCAAGCGGCGCCATGAGCGCTTCAGTATGAATTAATTTCCTTAATTACTTCGCTTAACCTTTTTTGCACTGTACAGTACACAAAAGCCATATTTCCCCTCAAGTTTCGTTAAAGTATCCAATGTCATGCTCATGCAACGTCGATCAGTTTCATTAATTCCCTTGTAGCCGGTTTTATTAAATCTCTTTGCTTTCATGAAATTAAAATCCGTTCGCGATACCTATGCAAACAATAATAACCTTGCACGCGTGAGCTCCATTCAATTAAAAACGTGGACAAGGTATGTATTTAGAAATAAAGAAAAAGTTAGTTTAAACCACACCACAAGTACATAGAATAACAAACAGATAGACAAGCAAGACAAAAAAATGCAAAATGTTACATTTATTTGCTTTTCACCTCACACGCTCTGAAAAGGAGGTTTTGTCAATCAGTTTAGGCGTAGAAAATTGCTTTTTGCGGCCTAGCGCGGCAAAGTACTTTTTTAAATTTAATACCAAAAAATATGTCATAATGCGTTCCGAATCGCACTATTGACTTTTTGTTATATTTGATTCTTATTTTAAATAGCTTTAAATTAATTACAATACTCCGTTTTGGTTTAATTATATTATTTTAGTTCATTGAATCATAAAAACAATAACAATTAGACTAAACTATTTGTTATAAGAATTTTATATTAAGCTGGGTGAGATTTCACAACCTATAATTGGATTTCGGACTGTGACATAAATTTTATTTTTAAATTGTCTTTGTCTTGTACCTTATGTCAGTGACAATATTTACGGGATCGTTTTTATTCTTATTAATAAGTAACAATATTTCCTACTTTAAATAACTTTGAATTAACTATAATACTCCCTTTTTTATTATTTTAGTTTTAATCATAAAAACAACGAGAATAAGGTATATTTAGATTAAACTTTATGTTTAAAGATTTTTTTACCGGAAGTTGACAGCGGAAACAACCATAAAATGTTCCTCGCTGTTGTGAGGTGAAAAATTGTGTGTTGCGCTCGGCACAAAAGTTTTAAGCGTCTTGTACCTTTGAAATCCTCGCTTCGCTCAGGATTCAATCTTTAAACCACTCGTTACGCTCGTCGTTCAATCCTAGAATCCTTCGCTTGCTCAGATTTCAATAGAGGTAACTCGCCGCTAAATAACCAACTTTCCAGCCTTGCATAACAAATAACTATTATAGCTTTATGTTTTTTTTATCAATCTGTGATTGTGTTTCTAAATGTTGTTTCCTCCATGCTTATTGTAACGCGAGTGTCGAATAGGCAAAATATTTATTTTGATTTTCCATAACTCGGCCCCTGGGACAAGTTGCTCTTTCTCTGTACTGGCAAGCAGACATTTTAATAATAAACATTTTAATGTGTCTCGCTCATTGCCAGCGAAAGTCAAAAGAAGATTAAGTAATATTCAAATTGTACTTACTTACTTACTGTTGTAATACTTTTACGTAGGTACAGAATAATTTGAATAATATTCTTTTGACTATAGACGATTTTCTTTATGATGCAGGTGTTCTTAAGAATATCTCAATTTGAATAAATTCCAAGAGTGCATGAGTGACTTTCTCACATCTACCAGTATAAGTCCTTTCAAAATCGGTTCAAACGTTTCAGAGATTAGCCCGGACAAACTGGAAGACAGACAAAAAATCTGTGTGTTATCTTATGTTTTGGCGCGCACTGTTCATTGAAATAAAACATCTTTTACGGGGAAATAAAAAAACCCCTAAAAACCCTAAAAATACGGACAATTACAACTTAAGTTCGTGAAAATCAGTGTGTTGTTATAATTATCATATTTAGTCAAAAGCTGTTATTTTGAGAAGTGAGAAACAGGTATTTAAATTATATATAGTTTTATTGACATGCCAATAAAATGATACCGCATCCATTACCTTTTTATCGATTCCTAGAAATCTTTATTCATGTTCAAATCGATTGGAGTTTCATTTCATACGGTAACAAGACATTTAATTTGTTCGTGTGCTTATGAATTATGATCGTGGCTTTGTTTGTACAGTCGAGGAACTTCCCGGTTGACCAGTAGTTTTATAGGAAGTTTTCTATAAAAAAGTAAAAGATATATAGAAAACATTTATATCACAAATAATTGAACATTAATATATTTTTTATTTGAATATTATATTATTTATTTAAGCTTAGTACCTTCCGAGAAATCGTTTCCCAAAATAAATCAACCGAACCTTTATTATTTAATTTGGTATAATGTCAGTAGAATACAGATTGGCAATAACATCATACGATGAGCATAAATGAAAATTTATTCATCAAATTGTTATACCCGCCTATGGATGGCACTGAAAATCTTATTTTTCATTTTGAAATTGGTTTCAATTTTATGTTAAAAGTTTTAAATTAAAAAAACAAGTCCACTTAGGTACACTAAAAATCGCTGTATGTAGTACGTAATAACGTAGCTGTTACGAAAACCACAACATAATCAAGATTAGGTGAAAACTAGGTACTGAACAAACCCGATAAAAACTTATGATTTTTTAATTTTGTATTTTCAATGCTATTTTTATACTTATGATAAAAATTTTATAGTAAAATATTGAGAATAACTAGTGGGCAAGTTGATTATTTCCAATATTTTTAAATGAAAATTTCCCCGTAGTAATAATGTTTGAATCTTTTCAATGTGTACTATTCAGCCGTAATCGAATAATCGTTGAACCTTTCATACCTATGCCCTTTCCATATTTTTTTTGAATCGGTTTAAAATCGTGAGAAAAACTGTAATTCTTTATTGTAGGTCCTCCCTTCAGTACTTAAATAACTATAACTACCAACCAACCAATAATCACTCAAACTACCTGCTTCATTAGCTAATATTCCGGCAAAATCCTGACTTGTGCAGTTTTACCGTTAATTACAGGCGCCATTTTGAAACTTACGCCGCCATCTTGGAACTCATTAATCTATGTCAACGATGGCGTTTCTTGGATTTCTAGTTTGGCATTGAGAATGTCAGTAGTTTTTTGTTTATGTTGCTTTTCAAGGAGTGACTATTGTATTTTATATTTTTGTTTTGGAGTATTTTATTATTAAGAATGTTGTGTTATTTTGTAAGAGAAAACTCAAAAACTGTTAAAGGACAGACTGAAAATTTATTATTTAATTTATTACTTTATTGGTATTTTATATTGTCACTGTATTATTACGATAAGTATTTTAACTGTCATGTAAAAAGTAATCTTTATTTTAAAAATATCCCTTTCGGGGTCGTGATCAGAAAAATCAGACAACATAATACACAAATAAGTCGGTAATTAGTTAGCTTAAGCAATAAAACTCTGAAATTATAATTAAAACAAACGGAGGTACAAATTCTAAAAATAAACGAGGTCTATAATATTTGACGACCTGTTCGGCGCCGGGGTAATATACCCGCCTTCTGCGCCAGAGGTCCCGGGCTCGATCCCCGGACAAGACAAATATTTGTGTGCATGAACATGTCTATATTTATTTATTGGAAAACAACTGCTTAACCTAATACATTAAAAAACTTAAATATAAACATAAAGCCATTTACAGATCTTCACAAATAAGATACATTAAAAAAATTAAACTAGCCTAGCCTAACTATTGAATATACACGTACACATAACTTAAAAATATGACTAATTTCTTAAGTGACACATTGAATTTAGCAGCTATCACCGAAAAATAAGCGGCTTACAATACGCCTAATTGACGCCTCGCTACTGTTAAACAGATCAAGATTTACCTGTTTCGAAAGTATATTAAAATTATTACTCGCTCGCCAAAGAAAAGAGTTCTGTCTAAATTTTGAAGAAGCAGGGGGGGTGAATAACAGAGGGTTATTCCTAACTGGCTTGGGGGTGGCTCTAAGCGTGAGTTTGGATAAAAGCTCTGGACAGTCAGTCAGTCATATGTCTTGCGCTGGGTATATGATGTATGTATTTATAAAAAAAGTATATAAGTACGTTTATCCGTTATCTAGTATCCATAACACAAGCTCTTCATGAAGCTTAACGTGGTGGGCTAGATAATTTGTGTGATTGTATGCAAATATTTATTTATAATAATAATGACATTCTGTGACCATGGCTCAGGAAAGTTTCATGACTCCGAAAAACCATAAAACACACACTATATATTATAAGAGTTGAGAGAAAATTTAAGATGTGCTTGTTTGTGTAATAAAAAAACTACACAGCTCGCCCACGGGTCGTTTATCCTACACTCAACCCCTAATCGAGAGGATCTAAAGTCAAAGTTTAATCTGCAGGATGAAACTCAACCCCCGGCTCCAGAGTTAGATACCGCGAGTTCAAACTTTTACTGTTGTAAGGAACTTTGCGGATTTTTGAACGAAGATTTAAAGCTCAGGTAAGCTAGAAGAGACAATCCTTAATTAATACTAATAATAATAGTAATAATAATAACACCTTATTGCACAAAAAACACAGAGAAAACAAACAATACAGACAGTATAAGGTGACATACAAAAGGCGGATTTATTGCTAGGTAGCAATTTCTTCCAGGCAATACATACTAATAATGTAAGGCAATACATAAATAGTACATACTTAGGTATACTAACTAGTATTAGAGAGAATAGTACAAAGACAGCATAAGTATCTAGACTTGTGTGCATTTCAGCAATTTCAGGCAACTTACTATTTAATGCAGTGACGGTGCCGTGTGGTAACGGCCTAAGAATACAAGTGTCACCACTCCCTTACATGCCTGCGATGTCGTAAGAGTCGACTAAGAGGCTCGACGCATTGAACACCTGTGCGAGAGAAGGAGAACTTGAAACAAACCCTCTACCAACCCGCCTGGCCAGCGTGGTAGCAGTAGGCTATGAACGCTACAATAGGCGTGAGTTAGGAGAGGCCTATGTCCAGTAGTGGACGACCACAGGCTGATGATTGATTATAAAGAGGAAAGCTTTGATTTCTGCCAAACTGCCAAATTGCCTTTGGTGGCTGCCAAACTGCATGAGTGTATGATAGCTATGTTGTTTTTTTTTTTGTTTTTATGAACGACGGGGAGACTCTTAGCCTTCATCATACCTGAAGTTAAGTATTCATAAGGCTGAAGATTCAAGCGAGCCTCTCCCGGAATCCTCAATCACTGAGGACTGGCTATCTTATCTCTAACTGCCGAACACAACAATGCTGTAATCATTGTTGTTATAGCGTCAGACTTATACAAGATGGTGGTAGCTAGCCAGACGGACTTAAAACAAGTCCTACCACCAACCAAACCGAATACAATATGTACCCCCGCTGGGAATCGAACCCGGGACCCCTGGGTCTGATACCGGTGGTTATACCACTAGACCACAGAGGCGGTTAAAAGCGGCTTCTGAAAATGATGTCACTTCTAGAAGGATTAAAATTTAGCAGCTTATTACATCATTGGTCTAAAGAGTTGTACTAATTTAAGATCACAAAGTTCTAAATGACGCAGCCTTGTACTGTGCCGTTGGTATTAACGAAATTTTATTCCATTCAAAGGTTTACGCAGAAATTTGCTAAGGAAAATGTGTTAAGGTAACTTGTCTATGGAAATAGGTTTGTTTGTTTGTTGTGAGGTTTTTGTGATTGGGTTGTTTTTGTGTTTGTTTATCATGTGGTTACAAACAGTAGACCGGAACCAGTGTTTATGGTTCGACCGTAAACTAGGCGACACTTATGTGATGATATTTTTGAAGTGAAAACTTATTTAGCGGCGTTGTGCACATCAAAGTTTTAAATTTTTGGGATGGGTAAAAAAATTTAAAGTCGCGTCAGGGCACGTGACCTGATCGAAAATCCGTAAGACGGAGGGAATGTAGACCGCCGGCGGCGGCGCGGCGTAGGAGACGAAGTAATATCCCCCTCTCTTTCTACCGCGCGGCGAAAATGTATGCCTGCTCCTGCTGTTTCGTTTAAGCGGTTTTCACTTCTGCCGGCACTCCCGGAGTGCAACCCGTTGTTTTTTTTTTGTTTGTTTCGTGTCTGGTTGTTATTATCGATGTTTTCAGGCTCTCACAAACTAAATCAAATTGTCAAGTTCCATCATCATTTAGTTCTATAGGCACAAGCATTAAAACCATGTGCACATTTTTTTTTGTTTTGTTATAACTGGGCAGGCATTTGACCACCATCATGCTTAACAAACAGGATGTGGTCTAAGGTGTTGCATGCTTGCCAAGTTGAATTCTAAGTACGTCAAAAATTTGTTTCCGAATCGATTATGGGCTTTTTTTAAACAGTTTTAGGCCCGTATTACAAAACGTGATTTAAACTTGAGAACAGTTAGCAAAGGAAGCGCTTATACATCGCATTTAGCAAAGTCCCTTCCTAACTGCTCTCAAGTACAGAACACTGCTCGAGTAACGTTCTGTAAGGCTGCGTTTCCATAGAAGCGAAGCTGCGCGGGGCTGCGAGGAGCTGCGCGGAGCTCAGCTAAGCGGGGCTGTATAAAGAGGTCAGTGTTTCCATTGAAGCTGCGCAAAGTGGTACAGAGCTAAGCTGTGTAGCTAGTTTAAGTTAAGCTGAGCAGGGCTGTGAATACATTTTGGTTGCAGTCAGTTAAACTGTGTGTGTCAGACAGGCCCCGCCTGCCCGCTTCACCTAGCATAGCTACTTAGCTCAACTCCGCATCGCTGTGCCCCGCTCAGCATGACAAAGCTTCGCTCTGCACAGCACGCTATACATTTTAATATATTTCTACTGAACTCAGCTAATACTGTTTCCACTGAAGAGGTGCGGAGATGATATGTGTGATTTGAGCAATATCATTGGTCAATTTTTGTAAGTGTCAGCTCAGCTCCGCGGAGCTCCGTTTCTATGGAAACGCAGCCTAATACGGGCCTTACCGTCCTAAATTAGGTATAAAAATTATAAAAAAAAATAAAAAAATTATACTTCGATGACTAGATTAGTGAAGTGAAATCAATTATTATGAAATTGTATTGAGTCGCAGACTTTCGGAATAATATCATATGAATTAACCGTTATTGTATTATCAAAGGGAACTAACTATATTTCACTCATGATGGCACAAAGCTGACGAAATGCCTTTGCACACACATTGCGAGAATGTAAACATAATTATAATCATAATACACTGTTGACAGAGTTGAAATTTCCGAGGTATTTCGTAACGGTTCAGTTATTTGACCTCAGGGAAAGCCAGGCGAACCGCTGATCCTTACTAATATTATAACTGAGGAAGTGTGTTTGTTTGTCTTTTCTTCACGCCCTAACTAAGCAAACAATCTACTTGTTTGTAGGGTTAAGTATCTCAAAATAAAAAAACGGAAACCCCGTCCGTCCGTCTGTCTTCGATTATCTCAAGAACGTGTAGAGATATCGAGTTGAAATTAAAACTATATATTCAGGTCAACAGCCTGTTCAATTTGTAAAAACATCAAACTTATAAATTAACGTGAAACAAAGATAGAACCGTTTATGTCGGAAAAAAATGTAGATTTCTACACTCTCAAGAAAATTAAAATTCATAAAGTATTTCCCGTTGACCTAGAACTATGAAATTTGGCAAGTACTATCGTCTTTTACTATAAAAAAATTTAAAAACTAAACATTTGTAAATAAATCGTAAAAATATAGTATTTAGTTTTGGAACCTGAATTTCGGGAAAAACTTGGGAACGCGTGGAGGGATCGAGCTAAAATTAAAACCATATATTCAGGTCAACAGACTCTTGAAGCTGTGAAAAAATCAAACTCTTCACTTGATGGCCCTGTGTGGCCTGTGTGTTTTGTTGATATAAATTAATTCTACATGGTGGTTATAAGAATTTTTCTAATAAAACTAATATATATATATATATATATATATATATATATATATATATATATATATATATATATTTTTTTTTTTTTTTTTATGAACGACGGCGAGGCTCTTTCTTTCATCATACCTGATGTTAAGTATAGATAAGACTGAAGATCAAAGCGAGCCTCTCCCGGAATCCTCCATCACTGGGAACTGGCTATCTTAATTTTGACTGCCGGAACATAACAATGCTGAAAACATTATTGTTATGGCGTCAGACTTAAGCTGTGAAGATTATTTCTGTTATTTACTAGATCGTTTAAGATGAGCTGAATTACTTTCTCGAGTAACAGCGCTTGCAGGTGGTGTTTAGTCAGTGGGAGTCTGATATAACCCTCGAACTCCCTTCCCTTGTCTCGTCTGGAGGGTTGCCTGACCGCTTCACTGGAATGTGTGTGTCACGAAAAAATCTCTCGTTACTAGATGTTATATTGTTAATTCTCCGTCTATGTCAATTATAAACCGCGTCTTGTTTCGACACTCAAGCAAAGAATATATTATATGTCACTATGTTCAATAACTAATATTGATGGGGGGGGGGGCAGCCCCCATACAAGAGGAACTCGTGGGCGAAGCCTCCCGCCACCGAAAAAGTACGAAGGTAAAGTATGAAAGGTACCTTCGTACTTTTTCGGTGGCGGGAGGCTTCGCCCACGAGTTCCTCTTGTATGGGGGCTGCCCCCCCCCCCATCAATATTAGTTATTGAACATAGTGACATATAATATATTCTTATTGGTGGCGGGGGGCTGTGCCCGCCGAGCCCCCCTTCCTCGTTCCGACGTTTTACAAAGGTTAAGAGGCTGTCAAAGTCAGAACTGACTATTTAACTTACCTATAAAAATCTCTTTTAATTAAATAAAAAAAAAAAAATGTTTATTCCAGTTCCTCAATCAACATTGAACACAAGATATTGGAACACTCCTTTTAAGTATTTTAAAAACACTTGTGTCAGGAGTGTCCGCTCTTCCTAAAACTTAATACAAACGATTGAGTTTTTAAGGGTAACTTTTAGGGTAATAATTATAAGTTAATTACAAAAAAATATAGTGCATGCATGTGTGAGTGTATGATGTGTGTGTGTGTGTGTGTGTGTGTATGTTTGAGTGTATGGATGTGTCAGTAGTTGGTGATTAATAAATCTTTTATTATATTAATTTAATTTATTACTAGGGCGGTTACAACCCGATACTCGGGTTCGTCGATCGACGAAAAATTCCGAATTATGCGAAAATCTTTAATTGCAGTTTGTGATCATCACGTTTAACATTTTGTATATTTTATAGTTTTCGGAACAAATAGACTCGAGTACCTTTAATTTGATACCTTACTCGGCCGCGTACTACGCGCCAAAGTCCCTATCGAGTCGTCACAAATTTAGCGAACCTGAATTAAGTATATAGATAACATTTATGATTTAACCTCTAAAAGGCATTCAGTTTCACTATAAGATAATTGTTTTAACCAAGCCTGAAGTATGCTTTTACAATCATAGGTTTTTGAAATTACTTTTACCAAAGGCATAAATTTCATAGTATTAATCATATTGACCAAATCATGAGGTCAGTATTAATAATTTTCACACTATTAACATAAACTGTAACATAAAACACGCGAAACTCAAAGGATTCAAAATTTATAGGGTACTTTCCGGTGACCTAGAACTATGTTTGGCAAGTAATATCTTCTTTTACTACAAATACAAGGAAAGATATGAAAACTACACATTTTTGTAATCAAATCATAAAAAAATACATGTGGTCATTAGTTTTGGAAACTGAATTTCGGGAATAGGTAATTCGGAAAAAACTGCGAGACTCGAATCGAGTCTGAGAACTATATATAAAACTATAAAAATGTATGCGCATAGTTCGGTGTTTAGTGATCATAGAGTTAAGAGTAACATAAGCTACTTTTTATGAGAGAGAGAGAGAGAGAGAGAGAGAGAGAGAAATATTTTATTAACACAAAAGACCATAATACAAAGTACACACAAAAACATGAAAACGATACAGATTAAAAAGCTACACAAAAACACATTACAAATAACACAAAATACAATAATATGGCCTTCAGGTCAATAGGGTCCCCGCCTCAGCATGTGTTGCCATGACACTAGATGTGTCACGGCAACGCTGGTATTCTGGCAGGGCCCGTTTGGTGCGCGGTACAAAAAACAGAGAAAACTAAAACTAAATTAAATATAAAAATATTAAATTACAGCTAAGTATATAAAAGTTTAAAAAAAAAAGTTAAGACAAGCACAATATTATAAAATATAAATAAAAATAACACAGTGAAGATAGATATTACAACACCAAACTTTATGGTCAGCATTATGATCTCTGACCTTGGCCCGTAAACCAACGCAAAGCTGAATTGCAATAAAAAAAAAAGAATTGAAAATTATATCGCTGTCACATTGGCTTGGATTATTTGTTTGGTGTTGTGAACAGTGAAAGATTTGCGACGAACTAACATAAAAACAAGAGAAACATTATTAACAGTACAAAAAACAAATTTATAGAAATATGGGCCGCCCTTTTAGTGTAAAACCCCAGTGCTATTCCCGATCCACAATTTATAAGCGTAGAAAAAGTACTGGAAGTTTCTCTGTATCTCTATATTCCAAGGGAAAAGGAACCACGCGGGTGAAAGCACGGGCGGCAGTTAGTCTATTGAATAAATTAATATAAATAAAATTTTATCGCCAAATGCAAACTTCGGAAACGGCTGGAACAAGTACAAATTATTTTTTTATAATTATTATTGTTTAGCAGAATAATCACAACGTGCGTTACTCATATCACCGAAGTAAATCGTTCATTTCTCTTTATCATTTTGAATTTATCATAAATCCTAAGTTGAAACCTAAGTTTAAATTCTCAGCCCTCAGCTAATACAAATGCAATTGATGCGTTCTTCTTCTTCAAAGTCTCAATTCCTGGGAAACTCGCCGCTTGGCAATTTTCCGACCAGTTTATCTTGCCAAGGTAGCAAACATAACTTGGAAATACTTGGTTTCAGTCTATCTGTGACGATGGCGAATGATATAATATCCTCTTGGAGTTTCATAATACTTTTTTCTTGGAAAGTTAACTTATTTTCACTTTCTTAGCTGCATTTCTAACTAAGAATGAATAAGAATACGTTTTGACATTGTCCCTACTCCCAATGTGTTTGTGCCGTTTGTCCAAAACTAGTACATCCGAAATCAATAGAGAGTAGGCTCCATCCGTAGTTTCGGGAAACTTACGGGCCCGTATCTTAGTTGACGGGCTTAGAGAGTAGGCCTCCTATTCTCTATACATCTCTAATGAAGACCCGTTTCTCAGTAGTAAGGACATTCAACGGTACATCACAACAAAATCACTTCGTGATCTTAATTTTTCAATTCCTTGAATTTAAATTACTATTTTTGACTTTTTTGAAAATTATGAGTAGAAAACCAAAAAATATGTAGCATAATTCCACAAGAAAAACTTACATGCACCGAGCAAATAAATGCAGATGCAGCACAGTGACACACCTTGCACCTTCACCGACTACTCTACACGTGTTTCGCCCACACACGGAGCATCCTCAGGAGTTGTTAGACCGTGCAATACCAGCACCGATTGACCGATTGACTCGGAGCTGGTATTGCCTGAGTAACGCCTGATTCTATCAAATAAATAAATATAAATTTATTTTCTAACCCAAGAAGCAATTCCTTTCGACCAGTTAAAGCCTCTCGGGGGTAAGATCCACTTTCATCTGCCGCACTATTAATGCTATTTCAACAACCAATTCCGCATACGTAAATATCGCCTTTGGGAAAAACTGCCACTAGCTTGCGATACCCATAAATTCGTCTCTAATACCCATAATAGTCGACTGGGGGGAGATAAATTCTTTAGATATTGTGCGCTAATTACCTGTTAGGTATAAAAGGCTTAACTGCGTTGAGATATGGCGGTACGTTACTTCTACATTGGCGTTGTTATTATACAACAAGGGTTATCAGATGACAGGAATTTTCCTGACATGTCAGGAGTTTTGACCCTTTGTCAGGAATACAGGAAAAAGTTGAAATTGTCAGAAATTTGTGTCATTGAAAGAGAAAAACATATGTTATTAAAGTAAATACGTTTATTGAGCATTATGGTCACAAAAATGAAATAATAAATTCTTAGCACTCAATAAGTATTTTATTTTAATTTGTTTAATTAATCATGTAATTTTTTTTATATGTCACAATATATAAGTATTATCACCTGATTTTTTATTTTTTTATTACTCAAAATGTCAGGAAATTTACTGAAAGTCAGGCATTTTGTCTGGAAATCTCATTATCGTAGCTGGTAACCCTATATACAACTATACCTATCTATAAAAATAATATTTTTTATTACAAGCATTATGTTAATGTTATCAAGGTAATAAAACAGCAAAAAAAACTTAGGAATAAACTTTTAATCATAGGAACAAGGCTTTGAAACTTAATGTCTAAAAAACCATTAAGTTGGGCTTCTTCTAGCAAAATGAAAGTTAATTTTAACAATTATCAGACTTGAATTTTTTCATGTGGTACTTTTATAAATCTACTGACACGGATAATTAAGGAATCAGTCAAAAAACTTAGATTAGAAATTAAAAAAAAATCCAAATACTCTTAAAAAGTTAAAAATTATATGTTACACCAAACACAGGCGTGGGTAATAATTACCTTTTTCAATTAGTGGCACGTGTAGGTACCAACGCGGCTAATGCTCGACTGATTTCGCGCCAAAAACTGAGGCACTCAAAAACTCCATCTACTAAAAAAAGCGGTAACTTCGCATAAATAGTTTGAGAGTTATAGGCAAATTATAAAGTCGCGGGTAATCTTGACCCAGCCCCCATGACGCCGGGTCAAGCCTAACTTTTGTTTTTCTAGATAATTATCTTCTCAATTTATCTAACAAAAGGTATGTTGGTAGGTAGGTACCTATGGGTAGATTATGTAGTTTTGTTTTAGGTAATTTATAGCATTAGGTATATTAGAGACTATTGTGAAGATTAGCCCTATTAGAAAGATTTTTCTAAACTGCGATCATGTTTTTACTTGTCGAATTTTTAAAGTGCAGAACAAGATACAACAATATCTATTTCACTGGAACTCGCGTAATTAAGTTCTGTCACTTTTCGACTGTTTGGTAAGAAATACCATCTAGACTTCTTAATAGGGTCTCTTTTAAAGAAAACCAGACACCATTTAAGTTGAATAAAAAGGTAATAAAAAATTCCTCATCTCACTTTATCATTAAATTAAATTACTGCGCTTTGCTGCACAAACATGAACGCGAAACGGAGGTAATTTCTCAGAATGCAAATAGAGTGAAAGAACAATACAAGAAGATTTTTAGTTGGCCAGACCGGACAAACGAATGGAATAGAACAGAGATTGGGAAAACGTCTTAAGTCTGGGCCGTGTCCAAAAGCCTGATTTAATATTAATTCTTCCCCATAATATCCTACTTATTAAAATAAAACCTTTTTTTATGATTTATTACTTTGCGTCAGATCAGTCGAAACTGATAAATAAAAACCCAAAACCCCAATTAACACTTAAAAGTTTTGATTGAATCAGGCGTTACTTGGCGGAAATCCATATCTTAGTAGAAAACGAAAAATATAATTCCGCAAGAAAAACTTACACGCAAGATGCACCGCCCGCCAGCCCTCAAATAAAAGCAGATGCAACACAGTGACACACCTTGCACCTTCACCGACTACTCTACACGTGTTTCGCCCACACACGGAGCATCCTCAGGAGTTGTTAGACCGTGCAATACCAACACCGAGCCTGTCTCGGTCTGTCTTCTACTTAAAAATCGATAGGTATGTGTGATAAACATACACGTAATGACGATGAATGAGAGAATAAGGACATCGCAGACAGAGTGGAATGGAGGAAAAGAACCAACTTGATAAATTTTAAATAGAAATATATTGGAAAAAATGAACTCGGTCACAAGTGAATTCTCAGATGGGACCAACTTGGACAAGAATTAGGCTTATGCATCAGTGTCTGTGGTGTAGAGAAAACAAAACACCACCGGCATCAGATCCAGAGGTCCCTGTTTCTATTCCAAGTGGGTTCATATTGTTTTCGGTTTGCTTGGTAGTTGAATTTGTTGTTAGTCACCACTAGCTTAGCCACCACTTCCACCACCATATCGACAATGTTACTGTGTTTCGGCAGTTAGGACTTAAGATAGCCAATTCCTCAGTGACGGAGGAGACCGGATGAACCGAGATCTAACCCTCAGTCTTATCATTACTTATAACAACATAGGTATGGTGAAGGCGGTTTCTCCGTTGTAGATAAAAATATATCATTTTTCTACATAACAGCATCAATTTAAGTCTCTGTTTGCTGAAGCCTGCTATGCTGAAGAAGGCTAGACTGAACTGCAGACTGGTACAGACGGACACACAATAGCCAGTGTTCGAGAGAACCTCTCAGTAGGGCGACCATGATAGAAGATGTGTGGACAACTTTGAGGGATCGTTTCTTTTATTTTCAGTTGTGTTAGTAACGCCCGAAATTAATAACCAATCTGTAGATATGGATTGGAGTATCTGAGATAGTTGCCTAGGATATTTTTGTTATTATGACCAAAATAACGACGGTTGCTAGGCAACGAAGCCAGTATCCTAGGCATCTATCTCAGATAGCCCTATCAATATCTACAGATTGGTTATTAATTTCAGCCGTTACTGGCTTCAGAAACCGCTAGTAGGTGTGTGTATTTTTTTTATTTACTTTCTTTTGATATCGTGGGTTATTAACACAAAAAATGGTGAAATGCAAACTTCAAAAGCACCATGGCTCGTCGACTCAAAGTGTTCTGTTTATCGAAGAGTGTGCTTTGGGGCCGTACTTAGACCTTGCTCTTATTATTTTTATTTAGATTATTATTTAGAAGGAGGGACGCCGGCAAAGCCGGACGGGCGATCAGTCACCATAGTCGGAACCATTTCGCCCAGTTCCCCAAAGTCCCCTGAAAAGATCAGGGGAGGGCGGGTTATCATTTACCCCACCGGCGTCGGGACCTCGAACCTACCTGTGCGCTTGCAATACCTATTGAGTTGGCTTATCGTAAGCTGCTTTAAATCCTCTTCTTTCAGCTTGTCTACTTCAAAGAGTTCCCAGCGCAGCGATGCGTACATCGGGCATTCCGCCATAAAGTGATAGCTTGTTTCTTCTTTTTCTCTACATTGTGGACAAATAGGGTCCTCTGTTCTTTTAATCACTGACAGGTGTCTGCTTAGAGGGCAGTGTCCATGACCTTACTCTTAGTTGCTATTCCAAATCACACCAAGTGCTATTCACTTAACATCTTTTTAATGCGCACACGCACACCTAAGCAGGGTATTTATGCCATCTTCTGGGTTAGCCCGATCCATCGTAAATCCTGTCTTGGCCCTCGGGCTAGATTGGGATAAAGAGCAAACCCATTCAAGATAAAACAAAAATTTACCGTTGCAATAACAGACGCTACTAGTTGGTATTACAATTATTTTTTTTCTTTATTTCGTTTCGAGTTAGTTCCAGACATTAAATCTTTACATTATTTGAAAGAAAGAAAAGACAATTTATTTAGAAACCAGTTACAATAAATCTTAATGTTCTAATAAAAAAAAAACATTGTGGCTTATTCAAATTAAGTAGCCCTAAATAGGCACCCATTCAGCATCCGCTGAGAAGCTAATGTAACTCCTCGACGCTGGTCTTCCATGAGCACCAAGTAAGAAACGTACTACTATGAGCACCGGTGACACAGATAAAAATATTAATAAGAAAATCGCTTTAGCTACAACTTTAATAAACGATTTACATAAAAAATAACAGTTACATATAAACAAAAATTAGTAGTAAAATAGAGATAGACGCGGAACACACAACGAGATTGACTATTCAATACCCGGATTTTCCCAATAAAATGCTAAACCATACTGACCCTACCACAAGACAAACTACGCGGGTTAAATGGAAAAATAACGTTGTCTTAAAAGACCCGGAGAGGGCAGCACCGCTCCTCACAGGAGAATACACCACTTTAACGAGACGGTAAAATGGTTACGGGAACCAATGGTTAAAATATATACAGGAAGCCAAGAGAGTCTGGATAAATAAAAAAACACACACAAGACAAGAAATAGGTGAAAAATAGTAAGTTTTTATGATACGACGGTGAATCAAAAAGTTCTTATAAATCATAAATCAAAAATCATTTTATTCACGTTGAAACATGGTAACTACAGATCTTAAATCAAAATAATGTTCAGCATATTTCGCTCATAATAATGGCATGTGAATGTAAAAACTTTAAATTACAATATTAATCACTTGCACATTACATTACATTTATGTCCCAAATAATCCATAACACTATAAAATCTATGGTCAATTAAAAACTTTGTCAACCTTTATTTAAATTTTCGAAATGTCCGTGACTCTTTTATGTGAATTGTTTTTTTTTTTTTTTAATCAAAACATAATCCAATATTACAAATTAAAAATTAATTAAAAGTAAATAAGTTTATGTTTAATGTCAAGTTTAAAATAATAATAATATGATGATGATATGTCAAACAAGTAATGTCAAGTGTAAAAAGAAAGATAATTATATGTCAAACAAGTAAAATAAAATGTCATTATAAAAATATCAATTTGTCATAACATTAATTAAATTATGAATATCAACAAAGCATTCAAATAATAAAAACAGATGACCATTTTACAATTTATCATTCAAAAATTCTAGTAAAGAGTAATAACATTTCTCTTGTAGCATTATTTTCACTTTATATTTAAAATCATTATAATTAAGTTGCTTTATAGATAAAGGCAATTTATTGTAGATTTTTGGTGCCATACATAAAATACTCTTACTCATAAGAGCTGTTTTTGATCGAGGCATGCAGAGCCGACTGTTGTCGCGTCGATTACGCTGAACAACATCTGCCATTTTTACAAAATATTGCTGATTTGCTTTAACAAATAACACAACTTCCAAAATATACATTGACGTTAGTGTCAGAATTTTATGTTTTGAGAAATACGGTTTGCAGCTATCGGTCGTTTTCAATCCAAACATGGCTCTCACGCAACGTTTTTGCATTTTGAACACAGTATCTTTATTAGTTGAGTTTCCCCAAAAAATAATACCATATCTCAGTATTGACGCCGCTAATCCGTGATAAGCTGCAAGAAGAGCTTCGGTACTTAGTAATGATGCTAGTTTAAATAACGCATAAGCCGCACTGCTAACTTTTTTACTAAGTTGTTCCACGTGGGATTTCCAATCTAGTCTGCTATCAATTACGAGTCCAAGGAACCTGCAACTATCTACTGCAGAAACTTCTGTATTTTGGTGTATTACTTTAAAGTCAGGAGCGAGGTTTTTTGTTTGAGAAAAATGAATTAATTGAGTTTTACTAAGATTAATTTTTAAATTATTATTATCTAGCCATGAAATAACTGATGTCAATGAATTAATAATGTCAAGTTCATAAATGTCAGGGTTACTACATGCTATTGTCAAGGTACTATCGTCAGCAAAAAGGGTCATCGGATGATTTACAGATTTAGGTATGTCATTGATATAAATTATAAACAACAGTGGTCCCAATATACTTCCTTGGGGTACACCATATTTGACTGTACGTGTTTCCGACAGATAGACCTCTTCTAATTTTGTTTTAGGATTTATTCTTGTAATTGATGTGCATTGTTTTCTATCCGTCAAGTAGTTTTTCATTAGATCCAATATATTTCCTCTTATGCCGTATGTTTCAAGTTTTTTTATTAAAATTTCATGATTTACATAATCAAATGCTTGTGTCATGTCACAAAAAACAGCGCAAACAGGGTTTCTTTTATCTACGTTAAATAAAATATTATTAATAAATTCAAAAATGGCCATATTAATGTTCCTTTTTTGTCTGAAACCATTTTGTTGCTTACAAAGCATGTTGTGGTTTTCTAAGTATGTATAGAACTCTCCATAAAAGTACTTTTCAAAAATTTTTGATGTTATAGAAGGTAAGGCAATAGGTCTATAGTTGTGCATTAGGTGTTTGTCATCTTTTTTTAACAACGGTTTTATAATAGATAATTTCAGGTTTTCTGGGTATCTGCCAGTGTTAATGCATAAATTAATAATGTGACTTAGGTGATTACATATCAGATCCCCAACAGACTTAACTATTTTAGTAGCTATACCGTCATGTCCCTCACTATTAGTATTTTTTAAGTTTTTTATAATTGTTATAATATCGTTTGGGATACTTGGTGCCATAAACATAGAATCTCGCTGGCTATTCAAAGTGGAGGTCACATTTACACCAGAACCAGGTATAGGTGTAATTTTATCTATAAAATAATTATTAAAACTATTGGCTATGTCCTCTGGTTTTGTGATGATTTTATTGTTATCATTTATTTCAAATATATGATTTTTGGGTATATTAGACTTGGAACTATTTATTATAGCCCAAGTAGACTTAGCTTTATTATCAGATTTTTTGATATAATAGTCATTTTGTGCGCGTTGTGTTAGTTTAATAATTCTTTTATACAGTTTTGAATATTTTTTGAATGCTTCTTTACTTTCTTTCGTCGGTTTCAATCTATGTTTCCAAAGTAGATACCTTTTTTTCTTACTACATATTTTAACTCCTCGTGATACCCATTTAGGTCTTTTAATGACAGGTATAGTAATCAACTTATAAGGAAAACACAGATTATAAAATAACTGAAAGGATTCCATGAATAAATTAAATGCTGTATTTGGATCATCTGTATCGTAAACTTCTGAAAACGACAGTTGTTTTAGACAATCTCTAATCTTTAAAACATTTTCGGTATCAAAATCTCTACGCTTCTTACGCCAGTATTTAAAGACCGGTACGCTATTTACTGGACATGTTAATACTTGTGCTGTGTGATCCGATAGTGCGAATTCTAACACTTGAGCCTTGCATAATTTCTGGAAATTGTGTCCAAAATTATCAAGGCACGTTTTGCTTTTTAATCTGGTAGGCTGCCTTATTGCTAATTTAAGGTTATAATTTAAAAGAAGACACTCAAATTCTAAGCTTATGCTGTTCTTTTTTAAGATATCAACATTAAAGTCACCAGCAATTATTATATTAGAAAATTTCTTCTTACTTATTAGCGATAAAAGCTGGTCCATTTTAGAAAAGAATACATTAAGATTTGCACGTTTTGGTACTCTATAGACGCATATAACAGCAATCTTAAACGACACTAATTGTTTACGCGTTAATGTGTATTTATGAACAAGGCTAATTTACTAAAATTAAAGAAACGTGCAATTTACTATTTGTATTTATTTTACTCGTAACACATGACATATAAGTATGACAGAATATAGTGGACTGTATCTATGATTATACTCTCTAATTATATTTAACCTTTTTGATATATTTGTAAGTGGACAGTATTGACATTTCCCTTTGAACATCCCGCCCACCAAGAACGTTAGTTGTTAATTAAACCTAAGAACTAAGACAAGTATTTAAACACAATTAAAATGCTCAAACTCTATACAAGATGTGAGATAATGACAGACATATGACCATACTTTGCACTCTAGACAACTCTACATATGAACGGATTCAATTTGAAATAAATATATATACATTGTGAAAACGATAAGCAAAAATAACAAACAATTAATTACATTTAACCGCCCACCGTGATGTATTGGTATAACATCAGTTCCTTACACATAAGCTTATAAGACTAATTAATAAAAACGTAGAAATAACACTCTCATAAACTCATAACTAGTATGAAAACTGAACTACAAAACTGTTTACACAAACCTAAAATTAAGAAAGGTTATTCATTGTTTATACAATAATATACAAAGTTTACTTACAGGACGCTTGAGTAGACCAGATTTACATTTGACAGTTACTACTCTTGTGACATTATCAGGCCCGGTATGTTTCTGTGTAATTGTTCCTAAGAGCCATTTTGCAGGAGGCATGTTGTCTTCTTTTATAATTACAATATTACCTATTTCTGGCTCCACACCTTTTGTATTCCACTTGTATCTTTGACTCAGGCTACCTAAATATTCTCTATGCCACCTATTCCAAAAATTATTTACAAGTTTCTGGACTAATCTCCATCTATCTAAGCTATGTACATTGCAATCGCTGTCCTGATCTGCTATATTTAATAACGGTTCGCCTATCAGAAAGTGGCCTGGTGTCAGCGGTAAGGGATCGTTAGGATCGTCGCTAAATGTGCTTATAGGCCGCGAATTTAAACACGCTTCCACCTGCGCCAAGACCGTTGCAAGCTCTTCATAGGTGAGTGTTGTGTTCCCAAGTATTTTACGCAAATGTGTTTTAGTACTTCTTACGCCAGCTTCCCATAGACCTCCAAAGTTGGGTGAATGGGGAGGTATGAAATGCCAAGTGGTACGCTCTAACACCAGTAGTTCCGCGATTTCTCTAGGAAGTGATGACTTAGCACTATTGAACATCTCCCTCATTTCTCTGTCTGCGCCAACAAAATTCGTGCCGTTGTCACTCCACAGTTCTTGGCAGTGACCACGTCGTGCTGTAAAACGTCTGAACGCTGCGATAAATGCTTTCGCTGTCAAATCAGTGACCGCTTCCAAGTGTATGGCCTTTGTGACCATACACACAAAAATACATCCATAACTCTTAACAGTTTTCGCTCCTCTACCTGGCGAAAATCTTATTTGTATTGGGCCAAAGTAATCTACACCTGTAGATTTGAAAGGTTTACAAGGTTTTAATCTCGACTCTGGCAGAAGACCCATTAGTGGAGTAGTCTTTTTTGTTGAATATCTCGTACAAGTAACACATTCTCTGTAAACCTTTTTGACACGCTCTTTACCCTGAATGACCCAGAACTTAGTTCTCAAGATGTTAAGCATCACTTGCGGTCCTCCATGACGAGTCTGATAATGTGCATCAATAATTAACAATTTGGTAAAATGATGTTTAGCAGGTATAATCATTGGATGTTTGGTATCATAACATGCATCAGAATGTGTTATGCGACCTGAAACTCTTAATATTCCTTTCTCATCCAAAAAAGGACAGAGACTGCGCAATGGACTCTTTTTATGTACACAACCTCCATTGTTCAACTGCTTGATTTCTCTCTCAAATTCATGTTTTTGTAGCTGTTTAATGCAAGCCAGTAAAGATTCCTTCATTTCATCAGCTGTTATAAATTTTGGTAAATTTGGTCTCTCATCTTTTGGTAATTTAAAATTTAAAACTCTTCTGCAGTAAGCTACGACTTTTAGTAATCTCGTTAAGGATGAAAATTTTGCCAAAATAAAGTCTTCGTTTTCAACTGATGAAATGAAAGATTTGACTTTTTCCTCCTTGTGTGTGTCTTCTATGATTGTGTCACCCATCTCAATTTCACACTCTGCTAACATGTGCGGTCCTCGCCACCATAACGGGTGATTAATTAAATCCTTAGGTTGCAACCCTCTCGACGCACAATCAGCAGGGTTTGATGCTGTAGGGACGTGATTCCATTGTTCTACATCCATGATGTTCAAAATAGTAGAGACACGATTACTCACAAAGGTAGTCCACCGAGATGCGCCTCCTCTCAGCCACGCCAGAACAATTGTGGAATCAGTCCAACCAAACAATCGTTGCTTTGGTATTTCTATCACTTGTGATACTTCCCATATAAGTTTCGCAGCTAAAGCCGAACCACATAATTCGAGCCTTGGTATCGAAACTTCTTTTTCTAGTGGAGCAACCTTAGTTTTTGCAGTCACTAAGTGAACATGAATTTGATTAGACTCGTCGATGACTCGAATGTAGACTGCCGCTGCGAACGCTGATTTCGAAGCATCTGAGAGTATGTGTAGTTCCGTTTTAGAGTTTCGCGTAACATTAAACCATCTCGGTATTTTCAGTTGCTTCAAGTCTACTAAGCTCCTCCTATATGATAGCCACTCTTTCAATATGTCCTCAGGTAAGGTTTGATCCCAAGACAAACCTGTTTTCCAAAGACTTTGAATCAATTTCTTTGCATTGATGACGACTGGCGCAATCCAGCCCTCTGGGTCGTATAGTCTCGCTACATCAGCTAGAACTTGTCTCTTAGTAATAGGTTCCTTGGTTTCTGGCAAATCCACCGTGTAAACAAACTCATCAGTCTCTCTGCACCAACTCACTCCAAGAACCTTGATAGTCTTGTTTAGTTTAATAAGCTCTGTTTGATTAAATTGCTCATGTTTGCCTGTTATTTTCTCTAAGACGTTCTCGCAGTTGCTATTCCATTTTTGAAGTGTAAATCCACCTAATTTCATTAACTCGTTCATCTCATAATGTATTTCCAATGCTTCGGCTTCTGTCTCTGCTCCAGTTATTAAATCATCTATATAATAATCTCGTTTTGTTATTTCTGCTGCTCTAGGATACTTATCTTCTTCCAAGTCGGCTAATTTTTGCAAGGACTTGACTGCCAAATATGGCGCGCACGCAGTGCCGAAAGTCAAGCGTAACAACTTGAAATGTTGTATAGGCTCCGATCCATCTGACTTGAATCTCCACACGATTCTTTGGTAGTCTGCATCCTCAGGTGCTACGCAAATCATTCTGTACATTTTGACAATATCCGCGATAAGACATATTCTATGATTTCTCCATCTCATTAGAATATGCCTTAAATCTTGTTGTAATTTAGGTCCGACAAGGAGATCGTCATTTAACGATACGTTATTATCTCCTTTACTCGATGCATTGAACACAATTCTTACCTTTGTAGTCTCCTTGTCTTCTCGTATTACGGCATGGTGAGGAAGATAGACTGAATTTTCATTTTCTAATTCATGCTCATAAACAGGTCTCATGTGATTTAAAGTAAGATATTCATCGAATACCTTGTTGTACTCATCTCGTAGTTTCGGATCCAGTGATAATTTTCTCTCTAATGACTTTAGTCTCTTGACAGCTATCTCTTTAGAATGCCCATACTTACTCTTAGGATCATCCGTTACAAAAGGTAATCTGACCACAAATCTCCCATCCTCATCTCTCTCTGTAGTTGAATCATATAAATATTCACATAGCTTCTCACTCGTCGTCATTTCTTTTTGTATAGTGTCAGGTTCATTCTCCATTTCCCAAAACTTCTTCAATAGATCATCTTCTTCCACATGTACATGCATGCTAGAAACATTGAAATGTGCAGACTCACCCAACTCTCTTGACACTCTCCCTGATATAATCCATCCAAAGGCAGTGTTTTGTGCCATCAGACTTCCATCCGCTTGCTTGATTAATCCGTCGAGTAGTATCTCGCTGTACACCTCTGCGCCGAGTAAGATGTCAATCTTCCCAGGTACTGTATAAGCAGCATCAGCTAAAGGTAGGTTATTGATATCCGACCACTCGGTTACATTAAATTTGGTTGGTGGAAGCAAGGAAGTTAATGAAGGTAAGACATAAGCGTGTACTTGGATCTCTTTTTCGGGCTCATGACGTGATACCAGGCGAAGTGAAACCGTGTGTTTAATGCTCAAACGAGCATCTCCTAACCCTGACACCCAACCACTTATAGGCTTACGTGCTAGACCTAATAATTGTACCGTAGCCTCGGTCACAAAAGAGGCCTGTGACCCCTGGTCAAGTAAAGCTCTAATACTTTGTTTAGAATTATTTGAATTAAATACCTTAACTCTAGCCGTCGCCAACAGTACTCGATTCGGTTGAAGTTCTCTGGAAAATGTTGTAGTAATATTGGTGTCACCTCGTGAAATCATCGGTTTTTCACGTAGCGGTTCACTCGATGATGTAGTTGCAATTTCGCCACTGACTTGTGTGACCTCCTGGTGTGGATTGGTATCTCTGTTGTCTCGGTCAAAATGTAAGGTAGTGTGGTGGCGCCGTCCGCACTTTCTGCAGCTTGTTGATTGCCGACACTTCATGACAGAATGCGTAGACGATAAACAGTTAAAACATAATTTATTATTTTGTACAAACTCTTGTCGCTTGATAGGTGATAACAGTTCAAACTGCTTGCAATGGTAAATGAAGTGGCTTTCTTGACACATTGCACATTTGATGTCGTTACTACTCGGCTTGCTTTCAATTGAGGTATGGAATGTTCTAGGCTTCGATACGGGCTTAGGTCCTTGTGTGGAACGCATTACATTAGTGTCAATCATCTCTAAAGATCGGAATCTACTCTCTAAATACTTTCGTAATTGTTCCCAGGTCGGTAGCTCATCACTGCTTGTATAGTTAATATGATGTTCCCACTGCTTTATCGACTCTGAATCCAGCTTTGAAACGACAAAAAATATAATAAAAGCGTCCCATTCCTTCGTACTTATACCCATATTCTCTAACGACTTCAAGCAAGTAGAAGTTGTGTCTACTAATCTCTTAATTTCGTAAGCTGATTCGGTATGCAACTTCTTTAGCGAGAATAAATGTCTTAAAACAGCATTAGAATTGTACCTCTTATTGTCATAGCGCCGCACTAGTTGTTTCCAAGCTTCTTCGTAATTAGCCTCAGTGATCGAAAAGTTACGCAATAGATCTTGTGCCTCACCCGATAGATTACTTTTTAAGTAATGCAGTTTCTGAACAGACGATATTAACTTGTTATTATGTATTAGCGATGAAAACATATCGTAGAAAGTCTGCCACTCTTCGTACTTTCCGCTAAATGTCGGTAAAGTAATCCGTGGTAGTCTCAAATCACAATGTCCATTATCTTGCATAGAGCCGGGCGCCGACTGTGACGGTGTGGTGGCCAATGACGGCTGTAGTGTGGTTAATAATGGTTGTAAAGCTTCCAGTATGGATGACTTATACTCAATGTATATCTCTTCAAAGCATTCATATTTCTCTTCTTGGAAGTAGGGGTACTTTTGGTTTGTCAGAGTTTCCGTAACGATGGCCGTATGCCCTTCTTTAAAACGGTAATATAACTCTTCTAGTGATTGTAACCGCGTTTCCAAATAAGGCCGTTTAATACGATCTTTTGGAGTCTTCTTATAGTTCGTTTCAGCTCTCTTTAAATTGTTTAAACACTCCTCTTGTAATGCAAATAGTACGTTTAGTTGTTTAGCGCTTGTTTCCATGTTAAAATTGTATTATTCTCAGCCGCAATATATAAAATAGTAGTATAGATTCTCAACTAAGTTCTCGTAAATAGATCGTTAAAAACTCACTCGCTCAATGGTTTTAAGTTGAAAATACACAATTAAACTCAGTTTATATTGCAAACATTCGAATTAATACACTCACTCACTCAAAGTTATAACACGTAATAGATAATTTTTCACTAGCAAATTGCAAGAAAATTGTTCAACGGAGCGCGTCCTTCGATCGTCTTTTGTTCGCGCACTTCTTTCGCGGTACAAAAATCACAACTTTCTTTGCACACTATCCGCTCGATTTAGGACCAAAATGTTTACGCGTTAATGTGTATTTATGAACAAGGCTAATTTACTAAAATTAAAGAAACGTGCAATTTACTATTTGTATTTATTTTACTCGTAACACATGACATATAAGTATGACAGAATATAGTGGACTGTATCTATGATTATACTCTCTAATTATATTTAACCTTTTTGATATATTTGTAAGTGGACAGTATTGACATTTCCCTTTGAACACTAATTCTATAGCGCAACACTCAAATATGCCGGGTATGGAAAGCCTTGACACATGAGGTAATGATTTCCACTGATGACACTTTTTTACTAATATGCAAGCTCCACCCCTTTTGGAATTTTCTCTGTTGTAGTATGAGGCTAAATGATAATTAGGAATTGTCAATAGCGTTTCCAAGCCAGACATAATAAAATGTTCAGTAACGCATATTACATCAACATCCATGTTTTTATCGGACAGTTGTTCTAAACAAACTACAAGTTCTTCGGACTTATTAATTAAACCTGCAATATTTTGGTGCATGAAATTAAGTTTAGATTTAGAAGAGTACATTCTAGACGCGAAAAAAATCAGATTTATTATCTGTTAGCTGATCGTAGTTATCAGTATTAACTATGTTATTTTGAATTTCCAAGTTTAAAATGAACTCTTTTATATTATCAAAAACATTACGCATACCTACATTATTTAATTTACCATTTCGTCTAGAAAACATATCATAGTCATAGGACAGTTGCAAATTAGAATCTATTACATAAGCATACTCATGTGATAATATGTCAAAGAACAATAAATTATTAAAAGTTTCCACTCTCCAGTTAAACATCATTAAATATTCTCTACACTTATACGTTGGAACACATAAAATAATATTTGTATGGATCATTGATTGTAATGTATGTCTCAAATGTATAATAATGTCAAAATAGTTGTTTGTGGTCAAAAAATCCTCTTCTCCAATTAGAATAACGCAATAGTCATTAAGGGTATAGTCTTTTAATTTATTATCTAGAGTTTCGGTCATTTTTTTTATACCGACATTCGGTGTCAAATAGTGTATTACTTTCCGATTTTCAAAATTCTGTTCAGCAATTGTCAAAATGTTATTGTCCTTGTTGCTGCTTAAAATGCAATTTTTTTGGCATTTCTTGATTCTTGTTCTTCTCGATCGTTTCATCGCTAGTGATATTATTGGTTTTCGCCTCATTAGTTAATGTTTGGTTTAAAGATGCGAGTTTTCTTTTTGGTGTACAAGTTATTTCTTTCAATGTTGAATTGTCCTTTCGATGTTCCTTTTTTTGTTTTTTTGATTTAGCAATTGGCGTACTTAGTTTTGATTGATTAATTGGAGAACATAGATTACTACGCAATTCATTAGTTGCCTTTTTTAACAGTTCGTTCTTACTGCTGCTCTCCTGTAAGCTATTTTTTAGTTGGGTGTTTTCTAAAGATAAGTTAATTATTTCACCGTGGGCTGCAGCTAATTCTAATTTTAACTTATCGATTTCATTTTTAAGTTCTTCGAGTAATTCGTCATTTTCATTTGAAGAAACATTTGGTAAACTACTCGCGGTGACATCTAGCGTCGAACCGTTGATTGATTTGTCACTCGAGATATTAGTTTCGTTCAAAGACTGGGCCCTGTGTCTTCGGAACGTAATATTCTCCAAGAAATTCATTTTTCGCAAAAATCTTAGAGTAAAAAATTTCTTACCGGCGCAGGTTTGAACTCAAACCTCCAGTCGTAATAACCACTGTCGATACAGTCGATACGCTTAGAAATGGATACAGTCTTTTTTTGATGACAAAATATAATTACGTATGCTATGTTAAACAATGTTAAAAATAATTACTTCAATACTGACATCTACTTGCCTCTTTATTTTTGTATATATATATATATATATATTTTAAGAAATGACTAATGTAATTTAATAAATCTAATGAATTATAATGACTAATTTATAATAATAATTAAAATTGTAATGTTCATATACCATAAGGTGAATCATGGCTGTACCTTTTTTTATATGTGACATCTTGTAATACCCATGCTTATGAACTAATAAATGATTGATTGATTGATTAACATTTTTTAATTTTAAAGTGTCATTATCATTCAGTATTTATGCCAAATATCAATTGGTTCCGTCTTGTTTTTTTTTTATTTTATTAATTATTTTGTAAATTGATAAAGTCTACCAAAGAAGGATAAAAATGAGATACGCGCGGTGATATAGTATCAGTGCCTGAAAAGAATTGTCAACTACTATATTTAGTTATTTGGATATTCAGCAGTCATAAGGGAATGATGCTGTACCATATCTCATGGTCGCTTACTGGGTAGTCGAGTTCAAAAGAGGCAAATCGAGCTATGAAGGTGATTCTAGTTCTGGTCGAACGTCCACCTCTTTAAACGGAGAAAATGCCAAAAAAATGGAAAGACTGGTACTTCATGACTCTCTAAAATAACATGCAGAGGCCATAAAGATTTTATTTGGTAGCTTCCAATAAGTTTCAAATTTTCGTAAAAACTTTTAGGTCTTGTTTCACCATGGTAACGCTTGCTCATCGCTCCGACGTTGCACTCACGGCAATCCGTCAGTATTGTTTTAAAATTTAAGATAACCCGCCATAATCGCCGGACTTAACCCATAGTGATTTACATTTATGGAATGAGCATGAAATGACTATGATGCCGTAATGGCCGCGGTAGAGAAATTTTCGAGAATCAAGAAAATTTTTTTTTTGGAGGGAATAAAAAAGTTAAAGCCTTATACCAAATGAATAGAGTTAGAAGAAGATAACGTAGACAAATAAATTATTTTTTTGACATTTAACTGATGCTTTATTGGCAATTTTAAGAACTTTTTGATTCACCCTCGTACATTGGTTTTGATATCCGTATAAGAACATAGTTTAACAAAAATTGTTAAATGTTTATAACTTTTTTTTTTAGTTTTGCATTTTACTTGTTTAATATTTATCATTGTTAAATGTTTTTAGGGTATTATGAAGGCAATACTTGGAAAAAGTATGGTTTATTTGATAAAAACTATAGGATTGTTAGTGATGTTACAAATCTGGTATTATGATCTTTATTTCTTCATACCTTCATCTGAAAATGAAAATAAAAAATAAAAATATTCTTTATTCAATTGAGCATACTCCACGTATTTTTGAATTGTCAGTTTTGCCGTACCACCGTTTCCGATTCTTTTAGCTGACAAGAAAAAACGGACGCAAAAACACCATCAATCACTTCCAATAAACCAATATACCATCTTTATCAAATGTAAGTAATGGTACTTACCTAGATATGTAAAGAACCAGAAAGACGATTTTACGATTTTGCCTCGACATTTGTTCTTTTTAATAACGACTCCTTAAAAATAAAATCTTAAAGTTCAAGATTAATCTCAAATGGGGTAGTAAGTCTGTTCAAGGCGTAACTTCCTGGGCCCTGTTTCATAAAGCTTGACAAGTTGACAATTCGTCAATTACTTATGCTCGAACATACTTTTTTTGTCACTGATCTACGCAATTTTGACCTTTGTCGTCATTGCAGAAGGAGGTTTTCTATAAAAAGCAAACATACATTATGACGTTCTATTTTCCAAAATCCTATTACGAACTCTTTTTATTGTTGAACTCTTTTAAGAATTTATAAAAGAAAAATAACTGTCACTCCTCATCCTGACACAGCCCAAGGATGCCTATCAAAAATGTGCGACAATTTGACAAATATGTCAGATTTTCCGATTACAAATATGTAAGACCTAATGTTTTATGAAAAGCTAAGTTGTAGAATTGTCGCGACAATTTGACAATTACGTCGGCTTTTCCTACAGTACCCAGATAGCACCAATATTTTAGAAACGTACAATTGTCAAATTTTCCTGTCACCTGTCGCTGACAATTGTAATCTTTAGAGATTAATATACTAACTTTGGCGGGACAATACATCTATGATAATTTAGTATATGTAAGGAAACATCATGATTTATTTATAAAGCATAGCGATGTTCATAATTTTAATACTAGAAACAAGAATAAGCTTGCCGTTCCAAAATTTCGGCTTGAAAAATGTAGACGCTTGTTTTTGGGGAAAGGCATAGCCTTTTTTAATAAAGTTCCACAACAAGTGATTGAGCTGCCTTTGCATAAATTTAAAATATATGTTAAAAAAACGCTCTTAAGCAAAGGTTATTACAAGGTAGATGACTATTTAAAAGACCAAAATGCATGGATGTGATACCAACATTAAACATAACTATTGTAAATAGTGTAAGAGGAAAATTTTCTTCTTTTATTAAATATATTTCAAGATTGTAGATTTGTGTTTGGCAACAACATGTTCCATTGTAAATGTTGTTGTTTCTGCTAAGGCTGATAAGTTTCTTGCGGCCGTTCTTCTTATCAGTTAAAAGATGTCCTGAATGGATGGTAGGGAAAAAAATTTTGGACTATTCGAAAGTACTTATCTATAAGTCTATTTGAATAATAAAATTGACACTTTAAAGAGATTTTACTCCTTTGAAAAATATAAACATGGCTGTATGTATCAGGGTCCCTAGCAGCAAGAAAACATTTGAAATTGCAATTTTGTGATATTGTGCACACATTCAAATATAATGAAATTTCTCTCTTTCATTTTCGTGCTTTTCGTGTCTTTTGTCTGACACATGGCAAATCATCAAATTGTGAATGTGTGCAAATTGTGAATGTGTGTAGTCTAGACTGGTCACAGTCACACACAGATATAATGAAAATTATCATGCATTGCCTACGGAACTACATATAATCTACTACATATATTTTTTTCTGCAAATTGTTATCACTTATTGGTTTTGTAATTTATATATTTTTTTTATTTAGTGTCACACCAGGTATAGTAGGTGTATAAAGTAGAGTATGCTCATCGGGGATAAAAATGCCTTGGACAGTCTTGAATCCTTCGCTTCATTCAGGATTCTTAGCATGATTCCCTCACTATGTTCGGGAATTAACTACAGAATCCTTCATTTCGCTCAGAATTTAATAAGCTGCCCGTGACATAAGACACTGCTTTATCCCCTTAGTGCATAATCTACTATTTTGACAGCTGAGGTTGCAAACTGGAGGCAAACTCACAGTAGCACAAAAAAAAAAAACATTATTGTATTATTTTTAAAAGCTTTCTTGGGCGACTCGCCGGCGGCTGCGTGTTTGTCAAAGGCTTCCATTCTTTGTGCCTGGACTCTGGTACAATCTTGGTCTAGCTATTACGTTATGAACTTTAGAACGAAATAAGGCTTTAGGTTTCTTTATATTCGACTAGCCTCCGCTCGTGGTTTCACCCGCGTGGTTCCCGTTCCCATGAGAATTTTAGGATAAAAGGTATCCTATGTTCATAACCAGGCTATCTACTATCTGTGTACCAAATTTCATCCATATACGTTCAGTAGTTTTTGAGTTTCTTCGTTGCAAACAATCAAATCTTTTCTCTTTATGAAATTAGTTCAACAAAATATTGGACGATTATAAATATTTCTACACATAGATACTTATATATTATATACAGTTATATGTAAGTGTAAAAATAGCATTAAAAAATGCAAATATATGTATTTATATCCGTTACCCTATAGTATTCCATAACACAAGCCTTTCAGTGCTTACTTTGGGTTTAGGTTAATAGGTGTGAGTGTAAGAAATATTTATAAATACAAACAAATAGGTACCATAAAGTGTCATCGTCATTTTTTTTTACATGAAATAGGCTTACTCTTGGCCAAATTCTGAATCGTTAGATTAAGAAGAGGCTTAAGATCTTAAAGTTCTTAAGAACTTAGCTTAACTTAAGAAGATGGAGCGAGCTTACCTAGAAAAAGCCTATTCACTCGAGCTTTAAATATACCAGGGTTGTAGGCACCCGGGAATGCAGACGCAGACAGGGAATTCCACTCCCTGGCTGTGCGCATAATAAATGATGAGGAAAAGCGCTTTGTACGCGAACGAGGTATATCAACCAGGTAGGGGTGATAGCATGCAGTACGTCTGGATTCCCGGTGGTAAAAAGGTCACTCCGAAGTACAATCTGTAGAATACCGATAATAAAGCAACTCTTCGTCGATGAGGGAGACTGTGGAGCCTGTTATTCACCAGACTATCATCCCCAATGAGTTTTCTGGCTCTGCTTTCCACCGAGTCGAGTGCTGGTATTTTGCTGAACCATCCCAAAGGTGGGAGCAGTATTCCATGAACGGACGAAATCATTATCATCATCATCATTATCACCATCTCAGCAGCGCGACACCCACTGCTGGGGTCTTGGGGGTTACTCTTGACGAGATCGCATTACGATCGAGATTGAATGTCAATAATTATTACTGATTTGGTTGACGATAAAATCGATTTCTAGAGTACAAAATAACTTTATTTACTAATTTAAAGTATTATTTTTACTTATTTTTACTAATTATTATAAGTCATACGATTGCGTCAAAAGTAAGGAGACTACGCAGCTCGCATCCAGCGTCTTCCCACGCGCGACTTATTAATTGTTCCTATAGTTACTAGTTACTATACTTAAATTATTAAAAAACTTAGCTGATTCTAAAAGAACAATATCCGAATTGCGCTTTCGTTATAAAAGGACAATATCCCTAAGACCTCCCCAAAAGGGCATATCCGAATTGTCCCCGGTAATTCAATGGATATCTAATTACATTTTGAAAAGCCATCGATAAAACCGAGCATATATTTTTTTTAACACTATAGTTGGTTCGTCATTATTGAGTATTATTAGGGTAGTTAAAAATTTCGCTGATTTTAAAAGAACAATACATCTCTTAGGTGTCCGAATTACGCACTTGAAAAGGACAATATCCCTTAAAAGGGCATTTCCGAATTGTCCCCGGTAATCCAATGGGTAGCTAATTACGTTTTTAATTAGCCAGCGATAAAACCGAGCATATAATTCGGTCGGGAGCAAATTTTCAAATTAATTATGTCCTGGAACCGTTGCCTCTTGGCGGGCGCTCTTTGAATTTCGAGTTGGCAACGATTTTACTATTATTTAATCCGGCACCGCTGGGGTTGTACGGGAGACCGTTGTGGCGAGCAATGTGCTTATAAATATATTATATATTTTTTTACTTTAGATGGTTTGCTCTTGATCACAATCAAGCCCAGGGGCTAAGTCAGAAGGTGTCTATTCACCCTTGCTTTGAAGATGATCGGGTAATTGATTTTTAAACATTATCGGTACTTCTATATCTGCGATGCGAATGCGAAATTGCGCACAGCGCAATATAATACTAACTGTATGAAATTAAATGTTAATCTTATTTTATCTGTGAAAGCTAGAAGAAAATCGTCTCGTTTCATAAGTTTGTTTTCAGACCCCATCTGAATCGATGTTTTAAGAATTTCTCTATAAAAATTGTTAAGATCATAAATGAAATCGCACTGCAAAAAATTTAAAATTTTGCATAGTTCTGATCGGTCGGTGCTTCTCGTACTCCTTGATTTAAAAATCCTTTATTAACTACATTCACCTATTATTAAAAATTCCATCCAAACCAAAACACATTTTACGTGGCAAAAATGTATTTAATAAATCTGCTTGGCAAAATTCTGTCCTGTATGTTTTCTCACTCAAGTTCTAAGGAGAGAGCTATCCCATGTTAGACTCTCGCAAAATTTATAGAGACACACAACAATCTCTCTTGTATGTGTTTTATTTATTTTGGCCGCCATAGACCTTAAATTTGGCTTCACTTTAGAATCGCAGGGATTAGAGATTATTAGATATAAAACAGATTTTTATTTTGTGAAATTGTTAAATAGGAAAATAAAGTAAAAAAATGCAACCTGTCTCATGTCGCTCTGACTCTCTTTTGACATCTTTTTTTTTCTTTAAGTAATTTAAAGACTTGTAGAAATTTTGGATCTGAAACAAATCTGAAAATTACTACCCCATAGGTATCATTAATAAAAGCAAGCGAAAATAATTTAACGAAAAGTCGAGGTACCTAACTTACGTACTATGACTAGTATCAACTTACACTTAATCATCCTAGCAGAACTTTTGTTAGTTTTCCAGATATCCTCATTTTTAGTGTTCGGTAGCCTAATGGCCAAAAACGGAACCCTTATAGATTCGTCATGTCTGTCTGTCCGATGTATGTTACAGCCACTTTATTCCAAAACTATGAGGATTACACAGTTGAAACTTGGTAGGTAGATGTATTCTGTAAACCGCTTTACGGTTTTTACACAAAAATAATCAAATGAAAATTTGAATTTAGAACGTACTTTTTTAAATACCACAGCATTTTTAAAACCGGCCAGTAACGTGTACAAACGATTTTTTTTGCAAATATAAATATAAATGAGTGTATATATATCGACGGTGGAAAACAGAAAGGTCGTATCTCGAAAAAGGTCGTAACTCAACTAAGCATAAGGTAATAATCAGCTTTTTTTTCTGCGTCGATTGGTCTGGGTCTCATTGCTCTAGGACGACATAAAATCTGAAAATTGGGGAGTGTTTTTAAAAAGTCTGCAATTTTTTTTGGCGTAACTGCTGCAAATTTGAACTTTTTAGAGATACGCAAAGTATAAGTTTGTGTCTATAAAATAAAGACAGTTACGCGGTCACTGTTTCTATCCACGATATCAGATACGACCTTTTTACGGTATGCGTTTTTAAAACTTCTCTATTTACGATAAGATACGACCTTCTTAAAGTTAGTATTCTTCAAAGGACAACAAATAATCTCTAAGATACTACAATTTCGTGGGTGGCTTATATCAATCCAAACGCTGTTATGACAATATTACTGGAATCAATATTAAGTAAATTAGGTAGTTACAACGAATCGTCGGGCACGTCAATTCGGGAATATTCCGATTTGTCTCGGTCACGCCCCAATAAGCTACCTTAGTTGCTGCGCGGGCGCTGTGGTGAAAGGTTGTCTGTGTTGTTCCAGTAAAATCGTCTTTTGAAAACGTTACTGTTTTATTCTAATAATCTAAACTAAGGTATGAAAAATTTTAATAATCAACTCATTATTTCATAATACAGTAATTTCATCAGCAAAATAAAATCCGTTTCCCTATAAAGTGAAATCCATGGAAGGAAACCATTTTATGGGTTTTGAGGCTATCACAAATGGCACATTAAAAAAAACTCAGAAACTTATGATTTCGATAATAAAATTGGCAACTTTAAAAAAAAATTAACTGAACAAAATGTTTATAAAACGCTCTATGACATCCAAGGCTAAATATACAGAGGTGACTTTACTTGCACTGGAAAAATGTATGTCGCCAAAATATCACCTGTACCCAAATAAATTGCCAATATCAGCTCAAAAATATACCGATCTAAAGAAACTTACAAAATCTGTCATACCGGCAGCATACGCCGATGAATATTTAAGTCTAAAATTTAACAGTAAGGTTGTCGATAACCTCCCTGATACTGATGAAGAAGATGTTGTGTGATGATGTGCTTAATTTTCTATTGATTTAATTTTGATTAAATTTCTGATCTCATTTAATTTTAATACTTATTATAATTTTAACACTAATTTTTAATTGGTACAATCATTTTAGGGTATGAATGTGTCCCTTTATCTTTTTTCTCTTTGAAATGTCTCTCTTTATCTCTTTGAAACTTCCGATCTCATTTATTTTTAATACTTCTTATAATTTTAACACTTAATTTTAATTGGTACAATGATTGGGTATGAATCTGACCCTTAATACGAAATTTAATGTGATTATACGAAAGTTAATCTGATTATAACTTTTAATTTAATGATTATGTGCAATAATTATAATAGTACAAATTAAATGTACAAAGAAGAAAAAAAGAGTTTTCGTTTTTGTGTGTTTAGAATATCTTTTGTGTTTTTTACAAATAAATATACGTTTGAAGGTTCGAGGAGCCCGTGGCGCAGTGGTTCGCGCGCTTGGCCTGCGATTGTTGAGGTTTAGCAACTTTCGCATAGTCGGTCACGGGATGGGCGACCAAAAATTTACTATCTCGAGCTCCTCCGTGCTTCAGAAGGCACGTTAAGCCGTTGGTCTCGGATGCATTTGCAGTCGTTAAAACCCACCAATCCGCATTGGGCCCGCGTGGTGGGTCATGGCCCGTTCTCCTTATCCATCCATAAGGAAGTCCCAGTGCCCCAGCAGTGGGGACATTAAAAATGGCTGATGACGAATACGTTTGAAAAAGCTTGTGACTTTTTATTAAGATCATTAAATTTAAAGAGGTTTATATTACGCCCTATTTTCTAGCCATTGTCTGTAATTTTTACACCCCGTCATTTACAGGTCATTAAAAACAAAAAGCAATTACGTCCTTTCTGAGGTCAGTGAATTTATTATAATTTACTGGTTTAGTACAAATATGATAGCAAGATACGACGTTTTTGAGGTATGAAATTTGTATTGACGAAGGTCGTAACTAAAAAAAAACCGACTTCCGGCAATAGGAAATTGTTGGTTTGTAGACAATTTTATTCAGGTTAGAATTATATAGTTATGGTTAGAAAATTACGTTCATACGACGTACCGTTAAAAAGATATCACCGAATTCCCATTTTTTTTCGGTTTTTTGGCTCTGGTGTAAAGTTGTGTTTTTCGAGATACGACCTTTCTGTTTTCTGCCGTCGATATATATATATACACTCATTTGCAAAAAAACGGGCGGTTTTGATTTTCATTAATCTTTAAAGAGATACAATACCAAAAAGGTTTCAATCGTTTGTACACGTTACTAGCCGGTTTTAAAAATGCTGTGGTATTAAAAAAAGTACGTTCTAAATTCAAATTTTCATTTGATGCTAATTTTTACAGAAATCCCCTTTTTATCCTACATTTTTGGCGCGAAGTTCCAGAAGTTAACATCGACTTTCATAACTTTTATTCAATTTTTATCGATTAATTTCATATCCTTGACTGTCAAAGCTTTATTTATTGCTGTTTGGCTGTATCAAAAATGGTAGATAAAGTGGTAAAAACTACCAAATTTATCGCGCTGCTTGAAGAGGGTTGCAGCCAATGTTTCGTGGCTAGGAGGCTAAATGTTAGTCGCTCGACAGTCCAAAGGACCTGGCAGCGATATCAGGAGACTGGTTCCGTCTAGAGAAGGCCTGGTTCTGGAAGAAAAGCATGTACCCAACCACGGGATGATCGTTTTCTTGTGAGTCGCGCATTGAGAAATCGCAAATCTTCGTATGTGGATCTTAAGAACAACCTCCAAGAAGTAAGAAATGTGCATATTAGTCTATGGACGGTCAGGAGGAGGCTTCTCGCTGCCAATATACGCAGTCACCGCCCGGCCCGCGGCCCCAAATTACTCCGTGAGCACAGAGTTCACAGGCTTAGGTTCGCTAGAAATTCTGAATCATGGACTCAAGAAGATTGGAATAGGGTTTTGTTCTCTGATGAAGCCAGGATATCTCTGTTCGGTGAAGATCGACGTCGGCGAGTGCTAAGAAGACAAGGAGAACGCTTTGCAGAGGCATGTTTCGAAGAAATCACACCTTATGGTGGGGGCTCTGTTATGTTTTGGGCAGGAATGAATTCAATGGATCGTACAGAGTTAGTCTTCATTGAAAACGGCTCACTGACTGGGCATCGATACATAACGGAAGTTCTAATTCCTCGTGCACAACCCGCATTGGCCGCTCTAGGTGAAGACTTGATTTTTATGGACGACAATGCTCGCGCCCACCGATCCCGCGATGTTAATGCGTATGTGCAAGAGGTCGGCATGGCAACCTTGGGTGAGAGACGGAACCCTTCATGTGCGAGTTCGATTTGTACTTGGCCGATTTTTTATTAAATAATAAAAAATAAAAATTGATTTTATTTGCCAATCAAACAAAGTAGTTGTATTGAGACAGCCTCAGAAAGTAATACAATACTTGTGTTAGGGCGCGCCTCGCTTTTAACCTAGTGCCTTCTACAAATTTGGGATGTATCTAAAATAATTTATGAACTAAATAATGTTATGTGTGTGTGTGTGTGTGTATGTGTGTGAATATGTGTATGAGTGTGTGTGCGTGTATAACGATTTTATATTTGGGTTGTATGATGGGTTTTATAGTATGATGTTTTTATTTTGTATATATTTATTGTTGTTGATACGAGTATTACAACTTTTAAGATTATTTCTGTTGCTTCATAATTAAGGGTCTTCAACCATTCTGTTATATCTTTTTAGCACTTCTATGTCAACATTGGGTAAATGTTATTTTCCATTTTACGATTAATAGTGTTATTAATATGAATGCTTTGACTGCGATATTGACGTCTGGCTAACTTTGTCCGTATTGAGGGTGGATGAGCCACAATGCCATTTTTTCTTCTGAGTAGTTTTGTGGGGTCGAAACGTAATGTTTTGTGTAATGAAAGTGCTGTGTTTAACAGGTATAATTTTCTCACTGATAACTGTCCATAGAGCCTGAAAAGATCTACGGTGGGGTAACGATATGGTTTAAAGTACATAATTTTAATGAGCGATCTTTGAACTCATTCATGTTCAAGTAATTTACTTTTTGTTGATCCTCCCCACAACGGGATACAATATATATTAAGATTACCTTTTAAAACTAACATCGCTACAAAGTGGAAACTAAAATTATAAAGCCCAACTTTAATAATTAATAATACGGTAAGTCTGTACTGTCTACGTAAAAGCTTATTTTAATATTTTAAGTCTATGGTTCCTTCACGGCATTTCATGTTAACAAAAGAATTGGACGGTGAATCGCTATAACATGAAGTACAAACCATTTTTGCGTTTCTCTCTGAAACGCGGTATTAAAGGTTAAAACAAAAGATTGTATGATTACATATATCATTGAATACCACCAGTGACAGGAGGCCTACTCTCTAAGCCCGTCAACTAAGATTCGGGCCTCCGTCCGTAAGTTTTCCCCGTTTTTGCAACGTTTTACATTAATGCTCTGCTCTTATTAGTCGTAGCGTGATATTAAATATCTTATTACCTTCCGAGATAAATGGACTATCCAGCACAAAAATATTTTTTTAATTCGAACTAGTAGTTCCGGAGATTAGCGTACTCAAACAATCAAACTCGTCGGCATTTTAATATTCCTACTAAATATTACGACACTTATAATTTATGACTAGCGGCCGCTCTCGGTTTCACTCGCCGCGTGGTTGCCGTTACCGTGGGAATATCAGGATAATTTTAAATGTTTGCATACAGTGTGGTTTTCTGATGTAAAAGCTACATTGCTGTAAAGTTTCATCTTAATCAGTTCAGTAGTTTTTGAGTGAAAGAGTAACAAACATTCATCCATCCAAATATCCTCACAAACTGTCAAACTTATAATATTCGGTAGCAGGATAGGATAATTGCATAGTTACTAGTTAGATCTACAGTGCCTACTACGCTGGAAAACCAATGCACGCCCCTGTCTCCGAACTAATATGCTGTCCGTAGGTGATACGGAGTAGGAAACGTCCGTAACTTAGGTCGAAACGGGGGGTTTCGTGCTTAGAGAGTAGACCTCCAGACGCCAGAGGTCCCGCCCGAGCTCGATTCCCGGTGGGGTTACATAAGTATTGTATTCGGTTTGGTTGTTGGTTGATGGTGATTGTAAGTCCACGTGGCTTGCCATCTCATCAGCAGTTAGTAATCTTGAAATGCGATAAATGTTGTAATGTATGCTAAACAAGTTTTTCTTTGCCAGTTGAAAATTGTTTACGGTTACAATAACCATGAAATGTAATATTATAATTAGTATTTTCTTTTTGTGATGGAAATTGACCTTACTGATATGTTAAGGTCACTTTTCAATTTGACGACTCTGTATTAAATAAAACAGGGAGAAAAAAACAGCCTTTGACGAGTTTCTTGCCGGTTCTTCTCGTTACAAGGTCTCCCGCCGTAGGGTTTGTGAACCGATGGCGTAGCTTCTTTGACGGATATAAGTGCTTGTAACAGCCTAGACTGAATAAATAATATTGACTTTGACTTTGACTTTAGCTCTAACATTGTTGTTATGGCGTCAGACTTAGATAAGATGGTGGTAGCTAGCCAGGTGGAGTTACAACAAGTCCTACCACTAAACAAAACGGAATACGATATGTACCCTAATAGTAGGAGTGACTGGACTTCTGGGTCTGACCACTAGACCACAAAGACGGTTATTTGTGAGACAGATCGTTTTTTTCTAGTATTTTCTAATAAAATAAATAACAGAAAATAGTATTATTTTATGAATTTTGTATTTTTGCATTTTTCAAAGCTATTTTTTATGTTTATGATAATTTTTTAATAGAATAATATTGGAAAAAATCAACTCGGCCACAAGTGATTCGCAGATGGGACTAGAACCCACGACTTTTGGAAATCCGGTCCAATGCTCTAACCAGTGCGCTACTGAGACTTGTAAGTCTCGGCCGAGACTTGTTAGCCTCGGTAGCTCCATCTGAGAACCATCCCAGAGTTCCATCTAAGAATTCACTTGAGGCCGAGTTGATTTTTTTCAATATTTTTCTATAAAAAAAATATCATAAACACAAAATATCGAAAGAGATATCGAACGAGAACGGAGGGCTCTGTCGATAAGAACAAATATGATAGCCTGTAGGTTTGCATGTTACTCCTCTGAGGTAAAACTAACTCTGTTTAAAGCATATTGCACCACATTTTACACATGCAGCCTATGGCAAAAATATACCAAAAAGTCATTTGGAGCTCTCCCCATCCAGTATAATAATGCGTTTAGAATGCTGATGGGGTTGTTCCGCTATTGTAGTGCCTCTCACATGTTTGCTACAGCGGACTTGGACTGTTTTTATACAATAATGCGCAAACGGGCCGGCTCACTGGTACACGAGCTTTTTATTCTCCAAAAAAGATGTATAAGATTACTCGCAAATATAGACAATTTGGAAACATGTAGACCTCATTTTATTAGACTTAGAATACTAACACTTGTCTCATTATATATATTTGAAATATGTAAATTTGTCAAACAGAACATACATTTGTATTCACAAGCAAAATATTTTTACCAACATGCACGTAACCTAAGGTACCAAAATATACTGGCTTTACCTTTCGCAAAACTACATAATGGTGAGCTCAGGCACTTACCATATGTCAATTAAAATATTTAATAAAATACCAAAGGAATCCAAACAGAAAAGATCTTATTCTCAAAACTGAAGGAATATTTAATACAAAAATTTTATTATACCTTGAAATAATTTTTTGATTGTAGTTAAAATGTTTATGTTTAAGAATACATACTTTTAAAATATTTAAATTGCCACACCCTTGCAGGGTCATGTTTATGGGTCATTTTTTTATGTATTTACCATCTGTAATAACCAACATGTTGCAATAAATGTTATGACTATGACTATGACTACGAGTACGGGGCAGCACCAACAGCATTTTAAAAATGATTAGTGCCAGATATGATTGTCCATAATATATGAGCCACTGCTGGGGTTTGCATACGCCCTGCAGGGCCTTTATTTTCTAACACTTACACCCATTTTCTAAGTAGTTCCACCAAAACTTACTCGTCCTCGACTTAACGAAACCTCATTGAAAACCTCTTCGAAATACTCCTCGGAATCGATATTCTTAGTCATAACTCCTTAAGGACCTGGAGGAGCCAAAGAGTACGTAGCCACTCCGTGTTATGCCTAGCGCACACTACCATTTTTACCCACGACGAGGTTGAGTGGAGTGTAAAAGTTTTGGAGGAACGACTTAGAATATGGGGGTAACAGTATAAGTTTACTAACAACATATTATGTGTCTGTGAAGCTTGAAATTTTTTTTTTTTTTATGATTTTGTAATTTTTGCATTTTTCAATGCTATTTTTATACTTATGGTAAATTTAAAATAGAAAAATATTGGAAAAAATTAACTCGGCCACAAGTGAATTCTCAGACGGGAATCGAACCCGCGACCTTTGGAAGTCTCAAGTCTCGGTAGCTCAGCGGCTAGAGCATTGGACCGGATTTCCAAAGGTCGCGGGTTCGATTCCCGTCTGAGAATTCACTTGTGGCCGAGTTAATTTTTTCTAATATTTTTCTATTTAAAATTTACCATAAGTATAAAATATTTTTATTTATTTATAAATAAAATAGTATTGTAAATACATAATAAAAAAATATGAGTTTCCTCAATCAAAACCAAAGTGTTAAGCTAGATTTGCTACTATTGTACAAGAACAAAAAACACAAAGCCTAAATCTCGTTTCGGCGAAACTAAAACTAGCCACATTGAAGCTTGTGATTGGCTAACTCGGCACGTCACCGTCGTAATGAAATATCGGGCGTATACAAAAATGCCTGGAACGCTGGACTTTTGTACTATTTGAATTATTTGGAAACCTGCAGGTTATTCTGTTTCGAGCCCAAAAAACTGTGTTACGCCTCTTGTCTGTAGGTTGAAAAAGTATTTACGTTTTACTTTTTATTTGTTGTAAAGGAGGGGAGAGGAAATAACGTGGACTGTAATTATAAAGTGCAGAGTAAAGCGTGTATTGATAAAATATAATAAAACAGGAAAAAATAAGATAATTAAACATACCAAACAAGACGAAAAACAGAACTGACAGACATACGTACCATCTTATGTTTTGGCGCGCACTGTTCATTGAAATAAAACAACTTTTACGGATATCAAACGCGCTATATTTCCACGAACTAAGTTGTAATTGTCCGTATTTTTAGGTTTTTTAGGGGTTTTTTGATTTAACTATATGTATTTAAATATCAAAAAGAAAATTTCCCGACGTTTCGGCACCTTTACAGCTGCCGTGGTCACGGGATGACGTGGTCATCCCGTGACCACGGCAGCTGTAAAGGGGAAATCAAAAAACCCCTAAAAAACCTAAAAATACGGACAATTACAACTTAGTTCGTGGAAATATTGATATCCGTAAAAGTTGTTTTATTTCAAAGAACAGACAGACCTTCTGTCATGAACAGAAAAAGATCTTTCACATTGAAAAAGGGTATAAAACTACAAAAACGTATTTGCTCCGCAACATTTGTATGTCTTTTTTGATATTTAAGTACATATAGTTATCGTATAATCGGTTACATAACGCTCAGTAGAAATACACTTCTAATTTTCGTTACTAAATACTTGAATCCTAATTCTGTAAATACAAAAACTCATCTAAATTGAAAAGTTATTAAAATCAGGTTCACATTTAGAAAAAAAAAGTAAAAGAAACTTTTTAACCGACTTCAAAAAAAAGGCGGATGTTCTCAATTCGACGGTTTTTTTATGTATGTTACTCGATTACTCGAAGACGGCTGGACCGATTTGAGTAATTCTTTTTCGTTTGAAAGGGTGTACTTTCCATGTGATCCCATTGTCATCATGTCAGAATCTGATGATGGGATCCTGGAGAAATCCAGGAAACTCTTCAATTATTATAGGCACTTCTATAGCGATTTCGGTGTTTTCTATAGTAACTCATGCATATGCTTCCGGAAAGCACCATTTGGTGAAGTGGTACTGATGATGAACATCACAAATGGTCATCGGAACTATTAAATACTTATCATTTCACAGAACCGATACGATTACTTTAATGTGGTTAATAAGCAATTTATGCATGTGATGTAGTGGAGCCGATGATGAAGTACCCGGAGAACTCCTCAATAAGTAACGTTCCTGCACCGGGAAAAGCAGCATTTTGTAAAAGGTGATGAGGAGTTGACATAAGGTTATTAGCGTAGGCACGAGACCCCTTCTACCTTTAAAAATTGTGAAATAAAAATTAAAAAGAAAAAATAAACCTTTTGGAACCGGTGGCAGCCAAGGCATTATACTTAGCGGTTCTACTATTTTAGTTTTCTTGCTTTGGCTGGGACCGATTCCAAAAGGTTTATTTTTTGCTTTTTAGTTTTTTTTTATAAAGTTTTTTATTTGATATAAATGAGTACTAAACTAGAAAGCTTTTGTGTTTTGTTGTGTATGGGTGCTATACATTTCTCATAAAAACCTCATAATATTCGTAACGTATGATATTGGTATCTTTTGACCCTAGTTTAAATAAATCTAAAAGAGATATAAGAAATTGTTTCAAATAATTATTTTCTTTTTTAATGTAAAATCTGGATTGTATTTATTTTATTTTAGTGCTGTGTAATTGCATCTTTTTTTTCTTTAATAGATTTTTTTCATTAGGTATTTCTTTAGTTAATTTATTTCGCTGTTGCCCTCATTAAAGTAGGTATATTTTTGTATGTTTGTAATTTGTTTTAAATGGAGATCTTTTTTTCTAATTAAATTTAGTTTTATTGTTTCATGTTATAACTACTATTTCTAATTTTAATGTTCACGCTGCATAATATAACCTAATAGTATGTACATAGTTAAGGGTTACAACCTAGTCCTTGTAACTGTTTTAACTATTTAATCTTTATTTACCTTTTGGCTGTAAACTGTTTTGTACATTAAATAAATAAATAAAATAAACAAAAGTTTTTAAGCTTCAAAACACCTACCAAATAAATAATAATAATAAAATAAAATATGTATATTTTTAGTAAAATAGACTGTAATTAAGCGCTTTTGAGTTTGACTGAACGGAGGGCTGATTTATCGAACGAAATCTCGGTAGAAAATACAGTACAAAAATGTGACAGTAATGTCAGAGACAAAACTGTTTGCTGGGTGATTTTTTGTAAGCTAATCAGCCTAAAATTCCCAGCAGTATAGTCAAAGTCAATATCATTTATTCAGTCTAGGCTGTTACAAGCACTTATGAACGTCAAAGAAGCTACGCCATCGGTTCACAAACCCTACGGCGAGAGACCTTGTAACGAGAAGAACCGGCAAGAAACTCGTCAAGGGCTGTTTTTTTCTCCCTGTTATATTTCATACAGAGTCGTCAAATTGAAAAGTGACCTTAACATATCAGTAAGGTCAATTTCCATCACAAAAGAAAAATACTAATTAAAATATTACATTTTATGGTTATTGTAACCGTAAACAATTTTTAACTGGCGAAGAAAGACTTGTCTATCATACATTACAAACATTAACAGAAGTGACGACATTTATATTATTGTATGTCATAAATATTAAACACTAACCCGCTTTTTTTCACTCCCGTGGTTCCCGTTGTCGTGGGAATATCGGGATAAAAAGTATCCTATGTTCATAACCAGGCTATCTACTATCTATGTACCAAATTTCATCCAAATCCATTCAGTAGTTTCGGAGCCTATTCAATGCCAACAAACCCACAAACAATAAAATCTTTCCTCTTTATAATATTATTTTGAAGACAAATATACTAGAAACAAGCAACTTGTCTCATGTGGCCCTGGCGGCATTTGAACCCTCATCCTTGGGAATCAGGCCTAATGCACTCCCACTCCCAAGTCTCCCAATGGATTCGGGTTTGAATCCCGTCAGGGCAACATGAGACAAGTTGTATTTTTAGTATATTTTCTTGTTTAATATTTATCACTTAAAAATAACATTGTAAGATGCAAAATTAAAAAGTTATAATTATTGTATGTCGTTACCGTTTAGGTACATATTTTACATTAATATATCATTAATATTATTCTTATCTGCTGTGTGGTGACGGCCTAAGAATACAAGTGTCACCACTCCCATACATGCCTGGGATGTCGTAGGAGTCGACTAAGAGGCTCGACGCATTGAACACCTGTGCGAGAGAAGGAAAACTTGAAACAAACCCTCTACCAACCCGTCTGGCCAGCGTGGTAGCAGTAGGCTAATTACCTCCTACGAACACCACAATAGACGTGAGTTAGGAGAGGCCTATGTCCAGCAGTGGACGTCCACAAGGCTGATGATGTATGATTATTCTTATAATCAAGCAAAAGTCATAACTATACGAATAAAGAGATTAATTAAATAACAAATAATGTTATTCTCCATATTTCACAAGGCGACAGCAGAAGCGAAACAGCAAAACGTGAAAACATATTTCTGTAAGTTATAGCCAATATTATTATGATTCATGGCACTATATTTTGTATTGAATATTATGGAGCGGGAAAGTTATTGATATAGTTTATTATATGTCGCATTTACGATGAATATAATGAGTAAGTTTGATACTTATGCGAGACCACGTAAAGGCAATCCATTTGTAAGGCGTAAATTAAAATTGTCTTTTCTCAAACATGCATGGAAATATTGTCATTATTTTTGAAACAAGAACACGCGAAGTACAAATAAAATCAAATCCATTGCAGGAGCGTTTTTTTTTTAATTTGGAACATTACAACGTTGCAGCAATGTTGTATGAAACGGCTTGCTGGGGTTATTAAATACTCTTTAACTACCTATTCTTCCTTCAACTCCACTACATCCAATGCCTAGGTGGGCATTGCAGGTGCAAACCTCATCAGAAGTTCAACAAACAAACATAAATGTACCGGGGAAATCAATAATATATTCTTTTAGAAATTGCCCCTATATGACTAATGTAACTATTAATATTAATAACATTAAATGTATAAGTAATATAAAAAAATATGTTTTATTTCCCTGCATTTTTTCGAGAAAAGTACTATAATATGCCTCGGCGGAAATGGCAATTGCCTGTCTCGTATTAGTGAAGTCATACTCAACCTGCAATTGCCTATTTCACGGCCATCGCAATTATGTACTATTATCGATTTAATTTATCTGCAAAAAGTTACAGCTTCGGGTCGTTCTCTTTATATGTCACAGAAAAAATAGTATAAAGACGACTTTTCGGATTTTATCGCGCGTTTATTTTAACACATTCTTGATACTTATGATAAATTTTTAAATAGAAAAATATTGGAAAAAATTAACTCGGCCACAAGTGAATTCTCAGATGGGAATCGAACCCATGACCTTTGGAAATCCGGTCCAATGCTCTCCAAAACATCTCTCCAAAACATTCCTGATGTTATTTTGTGTTTTTTTTTGCTCCACCAAATCCTTTCTACAAAGCCTTTCTACTAAATCTATGCTAAAAATCAAGTCGATGGGTTGCTTAATTAGAGCGTGAAAGAAGGACAAACAAACACACTTGCATTTATTATATTTATTAGGGTAAATATTAAACAAGAAAATATACTAGAAAAAAGCAACCTGTCTCAAGTCGCTCTGAAGGGATTCGAACCCGCATCCATGGGAATCCGACCCAATGCACTAATCAATTATGCTACTGAGACCCATCTTCATAGGTCTCCGACTCTTCATTAAGTCCGACGAGTCTTCACTCACGTATATCTGATGTTTTGGCGCGCACTGTTCATTAAAATAAAATAACTTTTACGGATATCAAACGCGCTATATTTACACGAACTAAGTTGTAATTGTCCGTATATTTAGGGTGTTTAGGGGTTTTTTTATTTTCCCGACGTTTCGGCACCTTTACAACTACTACTTATAAGTCTACCCTCGAAATGAGTTCACTTTTCGAGGGTATACTTATAAGTAGCCAGTCATCCCGTGACCACGGCAGCTGTAAAGGTACCGAAACAAATTTTTACAAATGTTTGGCTACAAGTCAAATCTCACTCAGCTAAATATACAATTCTTATAACAAATAGTTTAATCTTATTGTTATTGTTTTTATGATTAATGGAATTAAATTAATATAATAAAACCAAAACGGAGTATTATAATTAAATCAAAGTTATTTAAAATTAGAATAAAACGTAGCATAAGAAGGCAATAGTGCGATTCGGAACGCATTAGGACATATTTTTAGGTTTTAAATTAAATAAGTACTTTACCACGCTAGGCCGCAAAATACGATTTTCCACGCAGAAATCGTGTGACATAATCTTCTTTTACGAGCGTGTGAGGTGAAAATAAAATTATACTAAATATTATAAAAAGGAATGGTTACCAAAATAAAACGATTAAGAACAAACATATTTATCCTTTGTTTCAGGGATAAAATAGTTTTCCAATAAAAATATCATTGAGCTTTAACTCAATGTCGTAAGGATTCATTTTCTTTTAGTTTCACTTTCACAGTCTTAGTTTGCAACGTCAAGATCAAAATATTCTCATAACTTATAACAAGTTATTTTCTTGTAGCACTTGTAAAAAAAATCTGCTTGATTCTATACCTTATTACGTCAACCATAAAAGCTATATTTCCCTGCTGTTACATACATTCCTTACATTGAAGTTTTTTTTTTATTATTTGTCACGTGCGAGATATTCGTCATGGTACATTTAACAGGTGTATTGTAACGAATTTATAAAGAAGGAATAATAATATTCGTGCTTATTTGATGTTTAGAAAATATCACAAAACAAAAGAAATAGATTAAATAGATCACTGAACTGTTAAGAAGTGTGGCATTGCAGTGAAAAAGTGAAGAAATTTAAATCTTACAAAGAATTGCTTCTGTGCTTTGCGATGTCGGACTTGATCTGACGGCAAGAAGATAAGTAGCTTAGTAGGAGAATGGAGACAGGCCCATTATTTACCTATAATATATTTACGTTTTTCATAAAAAAAAATAAGTAGGGGTCTGTGTCAATATTTACCTTTTTGCAGAAAATAATTTAGATTATGTAATAAAAAGCTTTAACGGAATATTAAACGCGCTTTTTAAGGTTTTTCAAGAGTTTTTTGGTTTTCTTGACGTTTCGGCACTTTTTCAGCTGCCGTGGTCACGGGATGACTGTCTACTTATAAGTAAACCCTCGAAAAGTTAATTTATGTTTTCGTTGGGATACGGTTAGACATCTACGAGTACTATGGCAACAATTATTTTTGATTAGTTTCTTATTTTAAATATTTGTTATTAACAAAAGAGAAAACTAATGACGATAATGGGTCTACTGGTAATCACTCTACTCTGCTCCGTAATCCGAAAAGTTGTTTTATTTCTGAGTTAATGTACTTTTTAAGATTTGGCGCGCACTGTTTGTTGAGTTAAGTAAAAGATTATGAATAACTTTTTAATTTTGCATTTTACAATGCTATTTTTATGTGATAATTTTTAATCAAGTAAATATCTCGGTCTCGGTAGCTCAGCGGTTAGAGCATTGGACCGGATTTCCAAAGGTCGCTGGTTCGATTCCAGCCTGAGAATTCACTTGTGGCCGAGTTAATTTTTTCCAATATTTTTCTATTTAAAATTTACCACAAATAAATATACTAGAAAAAAGCAACTTGTCTCATGTCCCGTCAGGGCGACATGAGACAAGTTGCTTTTTTCTAGTATATTTACTTGATTAAAAATTATCACAAGAGATTATGAACTTTGAAAAACGTATTATATTGGTCAGATTGTCAATAGGTTCAAAAAGATTTACGACATCTTTGTTTATTTTGCTATGGATGGATGTGAAGGATAGACCATGACCCACCACCTTGGACAAATTCCAAGTCCACCACGCGATCTCAATACTGAGTGGTGGATGTTAAAACGACTACAAATTCAGCCGCGTGCCTTCCAAAGCACAAAGAAGCTCAAGAAAACAGAACTTTTAAACTTTTACCTTCAATTTTTTTTTTTCTCTGACAATTTGTAAAAAATAATATCTGCGTGTTGGACAGATTTGCATAAAACCTTCCTCATACACCTATTAGAATACCTTTTGTAAGTGTTCATTGAAAAGGCTTGTTACTACTGCAACCTGCACTCAGTGCACTCCAGTCTGCGGATGTTTAGTGTTTAAATCCTCCGTAAGGTAGAGGGCGCTCGGAGCATCTCTAAAACTGGCCTCCCGTCTGCACCGGAATTTCCGTTTTGTTTGAGAGAAACTGCCTCGGTATAGATTAGGTGGGGGTTTTCTACCTAAGGAGGGGTTGCATCTGAGAGAGTTGGAGGGAAAATTGTAAATAATGTTGCAGTTAATGACGACCGTGACGACAGTAAGTGACGACCTCCATGGTAGAGTGGTACGTACACCGGTTTCAAGGTGTCGTTGTCGTTTTTCGTTTACTCCCGTTAAATCCCGGTAGGGGCAAATATTTTTATGATGAATACGAGCATTTGTACCTGAGTCATGGACGTTTATATTTATTTCTACACATAGATACTTATATATCTATAATTATATGTATTTATATCCGTTACCCTAGTATCCCATATCACAAGCCTTACAGTGCTTACTTTGGGGCTAGGTTAATTGCCGTGATAAAAAAAGTTATAACGATTACAAAAAAGTTAGAACGTTTTCAACAACATGTGTTGCACCGTAAAGAATTCGTATTTTTTTATGCAATCAAAGCGCTATTATAAGCCTTATAATAGGCCACTATTATAAGGCTTATTTAATAGCTCATGTTCTGCCACAACATTCTGCAACCGAAAACACTATCGGGTGGTCAAATTCTATGCGAAAACAATGTCAAAGCGATTAGACGAAGAAGAAAAATGCCCCCACTGCTGGGACACTGGCCTTTCTTATACATGGATGAGGAGAATGGGGCATGACCCACCACGCGAGCTCAATGCGGATTTGTGGGTTTGGGTCAAAACTCTTAAACATTCATAAATATTTTGACTAGCATAATCAGGCAAAAGTCTATTGAACAGGTAAATCTTGTTTGATTTAGTTCAAGTAGAACTGTGACCAAAAGAAAGTAAAATATTTATTAAAATATTTATAGTACAATAATAAATAAATTTTTGCATACAATCACACCAATTATCTAGCCCACGTTAAGTTTCATGAAGAACTTGTAATATGGATACTTGATAACGGATAAACATTCTTTTTTTTTTGTAAATACATACTTAATTTACATATTAAACACTAAGACCAAGACAAGTAGATATGTTCATGCACACAATTGTCTTAAATATTAAATGCACTGCATTGGGCCGGAATCCCAAGGATGCGGCTTCGAATCCCGTCAGGGCGACATGAGACAAGTTGCTTTTTTCTAGTATATTTTCTTGATTAATATTTATCACATAAAAATAGCATTGTAAAATGTAAAATTAAAAGTTATAATTATTTGTCTTGTCCGGGGATCGAACCTGGGACCTCTGGCGCAGAAAGCGGGGTTAGTACCCCTGCGCCAAACAATTCGTCAAAACAATAAACACAAAGTTAGGTACAAAAGGCGGACTTAATATGAAAAGTATTCTCTACCTGTCAAATACCGTCACTCATACTTTTTATAAGCACTTGCCGTTTTACCGGAACCCTTATGGGATTGTTCGAACAATCGAACGTCCGAAACGTCCGAACGTCCGAATTTTGGACGGTTTTATTTATATTTTATTTAGAAAATTTACCTACAGGTCAATACACATACGACTAGACAAAATCAATCAAATGTACTAACTCGAAAATAATTGAATTGGTGGATATAGGGACACCTCGCTGCTGCCTCGGTTCTTTTAAAAAGTCCTTTCAAAAGCCGGGGGTTCATTTCCCCGCACTGTACTTTATATATACTGTATATTTTTTTATAAATAAAACAAAGTCTAGGTCAGTAATTATGTTTGCAATAAGTAGTTAAGGTTTTACTGTATTTATATTGTTCGAATTAAGCGAGAATCAAAAAGTTTTTGTTTATGTAAGGATGAAGTATAAATATGTTTTTTTATTTTTTTATTATTTTTGTAATTTCTAGAGGGCAGAGCAATAATAGTTTTGTTTCATAACTTTTCATATGCGTTTTCTGTACCTTTAAGTATCGTTTAATAAACATTCTAAGCTTGATTTTAACAAAAAAAAATAAGCTAGATGTCTTATTTTCGCAACGCCACCACTATTTTTCTCTTTATTTTGTAAAAAAGTCCTTGACCTAACAATAAGCCCGAACTAGGATACACGCCTCAACGATCAAAACTTACAGGACACGACTTGGAAAGTCTCGTGAACAATTAAGAAAGATGTTTTTACCGTTACAAGTCCAAAAAGTGGAAGGTTATACGTTAACTTCAGCCCTAGGGAGTTAAAGTTATGAACTTGTAAGGCGTGCCTATCATAAGGAAAAACCGCCTCCAAATTTATGAAGATAGCAGAAGTTCTGTCCTTTTGTCCGTGGCCGAGTACAAAATGCGAGGACGAATCGATTTCGGTAAGTTGTTTTCAGATTTATAATATGATAAAGGTAGGTAAATTAGCAGCGAAACGTGGTCGCTAACTATGGGTCTGATAAGGAGGCTCAAGGTAACTCAGCGTGCAATGAAGAGAGCTATGCTCGGCATTTCCCTGCGTGATCGAATCAGAAATAAGGAGATCCGCAGGAGAACTAAAGTTACTGACGTCGCTCGAAGGATTGGTCAGCTGAAGTGGCAGTGGGCGGGACACATAGAGGACTGATGGCCGTTGGGGCGGAATGGGTAGGCGCCTCACAAGGTGGACCGACGATCTGGTGAAGGTCGCGGAAAGCCTCTGGATGCGGCTGAAGATGGATGCGAGCCTTTTCCGTAATCCTCAATCACTGAGGAACTGACTACCTCATACTTGACTGCCGGAACACAAAAATGCTGAAAACATTGTTGTTATGGCGACAAAAGGAAAAAACGGAACCCTTATAGGATCACTTCGTTGTCTGTCAAGACCGTTTTTCTCAGGAACTCAAGTCTACTGTTCCTTGAAGCTGTGAAAAAATCATACTTCTAAGCCAAAGCAAACAAAAAATACAACCGTTTATGCCGCAAATTTCCGCAAATTTTCGAAACTGACAAGGAAATCAAAACCTACTACTTCCCGTGAACTTAGAATCTTGAAATGTGGTACGAAGTAACGTCTTATAGTACAGATAAAGGAAAAATTTCGAAATTGTATTTTTTTTTGTTACATCATATAAAAAATATTTATGAAAATTTTAAATTTCATTTTGCAATTAAAATACCATAACTATGACTCGATTGTTGTGATGGGTGAACTTTTACTTATATACCTACAGGTTTGTACGGAACCCTTGGAGCGCGAGTCCGACTCGCACTTGGCCGGTAATTTTTTAAGTTTTTTTATATTTCCCAAGTTGTTTTATTTCAATGAACAGTGCGCGCCAAAACATAAATAATATTTATAATTCCGTCTCCAGTCTGCGACAACGCACAATTTAATCTTTGCCTTCTATTTTACACAGAGCTATGTTTGAGGTGGAATAATTTGCACTCCACAGGGGTACCACTTTGATATCACGGTTTGAATTTCGTGCCTTACCTTGCAATGTTTTAACGCGCTCGTTTTAGCTTAAACTATAGTTGAACTATTTTATTTTATAGTAGTTTTCCGCCCGCGACTTTACTTACGTTGAATTTGAAAGGCTCGCTTCCATCTTCAGCCTTATCAATACTTAACATCAGGTATGATGAAGGCTAAGAGTCTCCCGTCGTTCTTAAAAAAAACGCATTTGATCTTGGCCCTACTGCTTGGTATAGAAAAAAAGTAATATATTTAACGAACAGTACCAGGGCAGCATAACCAACTAGGAGTTATTAAAAGCTGTCGTATAGAAAAATCTCGAAACATTGAAAAATTTCTTATGGTAAATTTTAAATAGAAAAACATTTTATAAAAAAAAACAAACCGACTTCAAAAAGTAAAAAATAAAACTTTTGGAGTCGGTGCCAGCCAGGGCATTCTACATTGCACTTCTATTAACTATATATTTTTTTGGCCTTAGCTAGCTAGCACCGACTCCAAAAGTTTTATTTTTTACTTTTTGAAGTCGGTTTGATTTTTTATTTCATAAATTGTTATGAAATTAGATTAGATTATAAAATGTTTTTATTTCAGATTTTTTAGTTACATCATGTGCCGTTACTTACACTAAAAATCAGCCCATACACAACAATGTCATCTAGGTAAACGACTACTTGCCAAAAGGTGATTGATATTTTTTAAGATTATGAAAAAACTACTAGCCAGATCTTCGTGAAATTATATGGGACCAAATTGACAGTGTACCCGATCGAACAAAAAAACAATTATTAAAATCGGATCACCAACACCGGAGTAATCGGTATACATACATCAGACAAAAAAAAAAACGCGTTGAATTGAGTACCTCCCTCCTTTTTGTTGAAGTCGGTAAAAATATTGGAAAAAATTAACTCGGCCACAAGTGAATTCTCAGACGGGAATCTTCCGAGACTTCTCGGTAGGTAGCTCTGCGGTTAGAGCATTGGACCGGATTTCCAAAGGTCGCGGGTTCGATTCCCGTCTGAGAATTCACTTGTGGCCGAGTTAATTTTTTCCAATATTTTTCTATTTAAAGTTTACCATAAGTATAAAAATAGCATTGGAAAATGCAAAAAATATAAAAATCATAAATTTAAAAAAAACTTCTAGTCGGCTATTTTAACTCCTGCTACTGTGCTACTTGCTACTTTAACTTAAATATTATTTTAATTAGTCGAGTAGGACATTTCTGGTGCAGTGGGTTTACGAGGAAGAAAATTATCTATGTAGTTACCCGTGGTCCCGCTGGACGTCAAAACTGTAGCACAGTGGGACTTCGGGGAAAAAAAATTACCCGAGGTCCCACCGGTTTGTTCCCCTGGTGGGACCACCACCAGGTATTTTTAGGGGTCTTTTCAAAAGGAAAAGTTAATAACTTGTTACTAACAATCTATGGATGTCTGATCTGATAATATTTTTTTATTAATATTATTTATAAAAGTGTCGAGGCAAAATCATAAAGTCGTGTTTTTGAAACTTTACAAATCCAGATAAAGGTATTAAGAAATATATGTCTACTTACAAGATTTGTAACATCCATAACAGTCCTATAGTTTTATAACAAAAAAACATTTTATAAAAAAAAATCAAACCGACTTCAAAAAGTAAAAAATAAAACTTTTGGAGTCGGTGCCAGCCAGGGCATTCTACATTGCACTTCTATTAACTATATATTTTTTTGGCCTTAGCTAGCTAGCACCGACTCCAAAAGTTTTATTTTTTACTTTTTGAAGTAGGTTTGATTTTTTTTTATAAAATGTTTTTATTTCAGATTTTTTAGTTACATCATGTGCCGTTACTTACACTAAAAATCAGCCCATACACAACAATGTCATCTAGGTAAACGACTACTTGCCAAAAGGTGATTGATATTTTTCAAGATTATGAAAAAACTACTAGCCAGATCTTCGTAAAAATTATATGGGACCAAATTGACAGTGTACCCGATCGAACAAAAAAACAATTATTAAAATCGGATCACCAACACCGGAGTAATCGGTATACATACATCAGACAAAAAAAAATAAAAAAAAATACGCGTTGAATTGAGTACCTCCCTCCTTTTTGTTGAAGTCGGTAAAAAGTACGTAAATAAATTGTCCGTATAGCGTCTTAAGAAGCTTAAAACATTGTATGTAAGTAATTTACACTAGGTAAATACCACATTGTAGTTAGTGGTCCGAACACGTTTCAACCACGCAGCATAGCAAATTACTCTCTTCACATGTCTCCAGCTCTAAAATTGACAAACTAACAGATGCTTCTTCACATTTTCATTGATAGGGCTGTCACAAACAGATTATAGTAATTTTAATAATACTTTACGCATATAATATATAGTAGTACTCTAGTCTGATTTTTAATTCAATGGGATTCTGACAGCTATCGTTTTTTTGTCATCTTACTTAACAGAAACTTATTCCGTCATGTACGTTTTATATGTATTATAATATGGATATCAATAAACAAAGAATAACCATATATTTAAGATAATATAAAGTAAAATGGTGTTTGTTTCGTTAATTTTAAAAGGCTAAATGGAAAAAAGAGTAAAAGAACATAAATTTCATATCAATTATTTATCAATTTTTATTTAAGATTTAGCAGTAACACGAAGTGCAAATGATTTTAAATGAAATATATTTTAAACTGATTTAAGTAAGCATTCACAAACAAAATCAATAATATTTACAGTTAATTTGTTATATACTACCTAATTATTTAAAATGTACATACGAGTAGTGCACAATAAAACAAACTAATTTGTTTTATTTAGAAAATCAGTAAAACTACATTTACATCAAATACTACATTTAAAATAAGAAAATTTATTACTTTTTAATATTTGAGCAGGTTTTTAATATTCGAATGACAAAATCATTTCAATCTGCCAACCCTACTGACAAATGTCAAAATATGGCAACACACCTGTCCATAGATTAAAATTAAAATAGAGTGACAGGTGTCATTGGTATGTATCGAAGGTGAACTTTAAGATGCACATGTGCACATACCTTGTTTTGTTATAATAATTGAGAACCTAGCAGAACTCTTTACGCATTTTGCTTATTTATAGATTTCAACTTTGTAAGGTGCAGACTTTGTAAGGTATAGAAAAAGCGGACAATTCAAATAAATTTGTGTTTAATTTTTACGTTCACAATATGTAATTTTATTATAAACAAGAAAAATATACTTTTACATAAATCTGCTTTTTGAGATTTTTTTTTATTTTGCACTTTTAAAGTTTCGGAACACAACAATGCTGAAAACATTGTAATTATTGTTTTCATTGGCATAGTTAGCAAGGTGGACTTACAACAAGTCCTACCACCAACAAAAGCGAATGTGATACGTACTGGGAATCAAACCCGGGACCTCCTAGTCTGATTTTATACTTTATAGTAGAAAGAAAGGATTAAGATTGGAAATGTTTAGCTTATTATAACTACTCGTATACAAAAATTGTTTAGCTTAATACTTTAAACAAGACAGAAATATAAAAATCAGAAAATTAAAATCGAACATAAAATACAATAAACCGATTTAGGTAAAAAAATTATCCAATAAAATTCTGTATAAATTTTTATGTGGCGTTTCATTCACTGGAAATTAAATTCATGGTTTCAACCAGTACAGTCGGACTAAGGCTTATGTTTGTTGTCCACTAAAAGCTTTAAGATGTGATGCTATAATAATTTTATAGTGCTCATAATAATGGTTTTAATTGAACCCTTAATTGCACATTTAAACAAATAATAAAGTGGCAAAACTACAAAACAGATAGAAATCATATAAAAAGGTTGCCTTATTGCTAAATATCAGAAAGAAGACGTAGAAAAATAATGCATGTGTGTTTGGGGCACATAATTTTGTACGTAAATCGTACACAATTATGTGCCCCAAACACACATGCATCTGACACCGGTGCGGTGGTGTCAAAACCACCGTTTTTGTCTTCTGTGGTGTTAAGGCTAGCTTCCACCGCGCGGGCCTGTTCGGGCGGCAACACGAAAATACGCCTGCCTAAATTTTGTTTAAAATATCGTCCACTAGCGACGCATCGTCAGGCTGATTATCTGAAAATTAGCGACAGACTGTGATTCCCAAAATATTTCGATATCGTCACACTGATTTGGTATTAAGTATGCGATCGCTCTCGTTGCCATGGAAACATTCCATAGTGATTGAACATATTCTTTAAATACTTCTATAGAAACTAGCTCCACATGGGAACTACTAACTGTTTTTAGTTTCCATAGAGTTTAGTCATGTTTTGATCACAGAGTGATTCTTTATTAGCGTTAAAAAGTATCTGTGGCCGTTATGGCTCCAACGAAAAACTAAGTAACCAAAATGTTATATTTTAGTTCCTTAGTTTTTCGTTGGAGGCAGCACTATCATACTTGTTATAAATTGTGTTTGACAGCGAACTTTTCCGTAATTTTAACTGGTCGCCAGTTAGATAATTAACCTGCGGGGCGAGGCGGGCCGCGACGAACTTGCGGAGAGCATTACAGTAGCTCGCGGACCAGTACAAATTGTCAGCGACAGGTGACAGGTGACAATTTGACGATTGTACGTTTCATATAACATTGGTGCTTTATGAAAAGCCGACATAATTGTCTAATTGTCGCGACAATTCTACAATTTGTTCGTTTAAAAAACATTTGGTCTGACATATTTGTCAAATTGTCGCACATTTTTGATAGGCACCCTTGGTCTGTGTCAGAATGAGGAGTGACAGATATTTTTCTTTTATAAATTCTCAAATGATCAAAAGAGTTCGTAATAGGATTTTGATAAAGAGAACTTTATAATGTATGATTGCTTTTTATAGAAAACCTACCTTCTGCACTGGTGACAAAGGTCAAAATTGCGTAGATCAGTGACAAAAAAAGTATGTTCGAGCATAGTTGACAAATTGTCGACTTTAACGGGGCCCAGGAGGTCTCTCTAAGCACGAAACCCGTAGTTTCGGCCTAAGTTACGGACGTTTCCTACTCCGTATCACCTACGGCTAGCTTATTAGTTCGGAGATCCGAACTAAGAATGAATGAGAATACGTTTTGACATTGTCCCTACTCCCAATGTGTTTGTGCCGTTTGTCCAAAACTAGTACATCCGAAATCAATAGAGAGTAGGCTCCATCCGTAGTTTCGGGAAACTTACGGACGGGGGCCCGTATCTTAGTTGACGGGAGGCCTCCTGCCCCGATCCACTAAAAGTCGCTAGTCTTTACTCTACGCATTTTCGCTTCAATATCTTTCATCGCATATCTGTATGTGGACGTCATATTTTACGGATGCATCGAAGCGACTAAAACGATGAGACATCGCAATTTGTCGTTGCCGCCGAGGTTTGTAAGTTTTAAAGCATAATCGACTTTGTTTATTACGCAGAACCAGCTATTTTATTATGTTACGGTTTGTTTATTTAACTTTTGATTCATTTCCAGAGGTCCCGGGTTTGGTCTCCGGACAAGACAAATATTTGTGTGCATGAACATGTCTATTTGTCTTGGTCTGGGCGTTAAATATGTATTTATGTATGTATTTACTAAAAAAGTAAATAAGTTTGTTTATCCGTTATCTAGTATTCATAACACAAGTTCTTCAATGATAATTGGTGTGAATGTATGAATTTTTTTATTTATTTATTTCCTTGGTATTACACTGAATGTTTTGGTTATTAAATCTGACTTATCAGGGCAAGCAAGAAAAACTTAAAAAAAAAACGAGAAGGTAGGTATTCGAATTGTCACGTCACAAAATGTACAGGAAAACTAACGGCCGCCCGCGGTGTCACCCTTGTGGTTCCATGGGATTATAGGGATGGAGTTTCACTCGAGTTCTTTCCGTAATCTATCTATCTATCTATATATATAATACGGCAGTGAAGCCGCTTCTCCTCCTAAACTAAAAGTCGCACAATCAAGTGCAATACACCGTTAGAAAGGTATTTGTCTGAAGTGGTCGGATAAGTCGAGAAATTTAGCAAAAACTCAAATCTAGAGCGATTTAATGGATTTTTAAATTGAATATAAGAAATGTGTTTTTTGCGCATTATGCGCACACGGGTTGCTCGTAACACATATTATCACATATATTTTCGTACAATTTCTACATATCACAAAATATATTTACTTGACATTGGCAAAATTCGCGAATTTTATCGTGAGCACGCCATTAATTAAGAAAGAAGAAGAAGAATTATAAGGATATAAAGTATCCTTTGTTTTAATCCAGGCTACTACTATCTGTGTGCAAAATTTTATTCAAATTCACTCACTAGTTTTAGAGTGAAACAGTATATAACAAATAAAGAAAGTGACATACTTTCTCATTTTTGTTTGTTACTCTGTCACGCATAAAAAAAAAAACTTAGCTCTGTCACGCATTAATATATATATATATATCCCCATATTCTAAGTCGTTCCTCCAAAACTTTTTACACTCCACTCAACCTCGTCGTGGGTAAAAATGGTAGTGTGCGCTAGGCCTAACACGGAGTGGCTACGTACTCTTTGGCTCCTCCAGGTCCTTACGGAGTTATGACTTAGAATATCGATTCGAGAAGTATTTCGAAGAGGTTTTCAATGAGGTTTCGTTAAGTCGAGGACGAGTAATTTTTGGAGGAACGACTTAGAATATGGGTGTTAGTCTTCATTATACCCGATGTAAAATATTGATAAGGTTGAAGATGGAAGCAAGCCTCTCCCGGAATCCTCAACCACTGAGGAACTGGCTAACTCTCTCGAGCTGCCGGAACACAACAATGCTAAAAACATTATTGTTATGGCGTCAGACTTAGATAAGATGGTGGTAGCTAGAGCCAGGCGGACTTACAACGAGTCCTACCACCAACCAAACCGAATACAATACGTACCCGGGTCCCCTGGGTCTGATACCGGTGGTTGTACCACTAGACCACAGAGGCGGTTAAGAATATTGATCGGATTTGGATGAAATTTGATACACAGATAGCTTGGACTAAATCATAGGCTACTTTAAATCCCGATATTTCCCCGGGAACGGGAATCATGACGGTGAAACCGCGTGCCGCGCTCAGTTGTATCATATTATTTTCTGAATTAAATTATTGTTTAACAGTTTTCATTTAGTTCAAATGCAATCATTTTACGAAATATCGACAGAACACAGCAGGAAATAATAATTTAATCTCTTTTACAGTAAAATGTAGTTAAACAAAATTTCTACCTCTATAATTCCGTACACACTTTAACACTCAAATAATTTAGGGACAACCAGTATTAATTTAAATTACATAGCATGTAATGCAAATTCGAGCAATTTGTAAATAAAATGCATCGTGTATTTTCCAATTTTACCACTAAAACACGGAAAGATAGCTTTAAAAAAGATAATAATTAAGTACGTTGGCGAAGTATTATTAATATTATCACATGGCACAATTTTTTTTCTAGAAATTTTCTATAAATAATAATTCATAATTTGCTAGCATGGGGCCGACCGCCATCTCTTAACGCAGTATTGTTGCAATGTTACAATGGTATGTCATACTAAGATCCTTATAAAGTAATGTCGAGGACAGCAAAAGAAACGGCGGGTTGGAAAGGAAAAACGATCGTATATTAGGAAAAGTAATATTTACAGGCAGAAGGAAAGACAAGTTAAAACAATAGCTAATGACAAGGTCCAAAAAGAAGAAAACAGCAAAGAGTTAAGACCATAACCTAAGTATTAAAAATTACACAGTATGAAATACATCAGTGGGTCCGTCCTTGACAAGTAAGCTTGTTTTTTGACGGAAGTTTTGAGACGTCTTCGCTCAATCATCGCTCACGGAATTAATAGGTAGGTACGTACAACTGGTACTTAGTAATTCCATGTCCATCGCCTTCAAAGTGTGTCAAAATTACACAACTTAAATAAAAAACTTAAATTTTAAATTTTAAAAACCCCAACACAAAAATATAATGAAAATTTATAAACGTAATAAATAAGTAATTAGGGTAAATACATATTAATTTTAACTTTTTAGGAGTATTTTTTGTGGCGGCGGCCATCTTTAGCTAAGAACACTCCCGACTAATTCACCTTTCAAACAAAAAAACCAAATCAAAATCGGTTCATCTGTTCGAGAGCTACGATGCCACAGACAGACACGTCAAACTTATAACACCCCGTCTTTTTGCGTCGGCGGTTAAAAACAAAACGCAAACAAAATATTCTTATGACATGATGGTTTATGATGGTAGGCCTGCAGGATACCGGCACATACCGGTGTCCAGAGAACAATGGAATATATATTTGTGTCTTATAGGTACTTACACATTTATCGAAATAAAAACAAATTAAAAAAACCGGCCAAGTGCGAGTCGGACTCGCGCACCGTGGGTTCCGTACAATAATTTACGGTTTTCGCAATTTTTCCTTTATCTGTACTATAAGACGTTACTTCGTACCAAATTTCAAGATTCTAAGTTCACAGGAAGTACCCTGTAGGTTTTGATTCCCCTGCGAGTTTCGAAAATTTGCGGAAATTTGCGGCATAAACGGCTGTATCTTTTGATTGCTTTGGCTTAAAGTTTGATTTTTTCACAGCTCCAAGGGACAGTAGACCTGAGTATTAGATATAAATTTCAGTTTGATACCTCCACGCGTTCCTGAGAAAAACGGTCTTGACAGACCGACGGACGGACGGACGGACAACGAAGTGATCCTATAAGGGTTCCGTTTTTTCCTTTTGAGGTACGGAACCCTAAAAAGTTTGTCTCAAAAAATGAATTTCAAATCCGCAACGTATTCAGTGATTGCACCGCATTCGGTTGAAATGAGTTTTTAAAGCCATTTTAAATTCTTTTGAACGGCAAGCTTTGAAGTTAGTGGCTGGCTACTAATGACGATTAAGAGTTTATTAATGTAATTAATACAGTCACGTGCATTGATATATAAACATTGACATACTTGAAAATATATCTACACATTTGATGAACCAAAAATTAGTAAATCATATTGTTTTCAGAATTACGTACTTTTCAAACGGAGTCAATTTATTTTCTTAAAAATAAAAACATTAAGAACGAGCCCAACTCGCTCTTGACCGGTTTTCATTTTGTTTAAAATAATGTGAGCGCTTGGTGGCTTTCTTGGCTATTGGCAAGTTTTTGAACGATAAACTACATGCGACTACTAAGAAAACCTTGTATTTCTCCATTCATTTCTCCAATACAGTTTGCGTTGACATACACAAAATTTGCTTAACTTTCTTAGCGAATAGATAAGTTGTTTCTATTTTTACATACCCGTATTTTTGCAAACACCCTGTCTTTTTCAGTAAGATTGAGAAATGTAAACAGCGTTGTCTAATCAATATCTCTAGGATTAAAAAAAAACCTATTTATTAAATCTTCCTACGACATTTATATACACATATCCACAGAACTGGGGCCCAATTCTGCTAATGCTTAGTCACAATGGTATTCCAGTGGTGTTTCAATGGTAGTGCTGTTTTACACAGTTCTTGTTACAACAGTGTAAATAAACACTACTATTGAAACACCACTGAGGGATGATTATGACAAACATTTTGCAGAATTGACCCCCAGAAAATGTTCTGTGCACATATCTATGTCGCCCTTAACACGAATATGAAGCAAATTATATTAATTGGTCTCAAATTCCGAACTTTATCCGTCATCATCAGTGAATTATCTCTTAGCAACACTCGCTATTTTCAGTAAACATAAACTCTGACCCGTAATTAATTTGCAGTAAAATTACAGCTCCAGTGTGCCCACTTTCTAACAAAGTAAAAATAGTGACGTGACAAATAATCGTTTATTCAATTGACATTCAATAAAAAAAAATGGTAATGATATTACAAAAATTGGTTGATATTAAATTAACTCTTCGGAATGTCAATGTGTAGATTTTCACTATGAAATTAAAGGATATCTTTAAATCAGTTATATTATTAGAGTGTACTTGTGCTGCCAAATATAATATGAAAGAGATACTTGTACGAGTTTTATTTCAATATTTATGTGACATAATTGGATGGTAATTATTCGATCCGTTCCGATAGTCAATCGATACAATGCAATACGATCCACTTGATTTTTGAGGATCGGTTCGGAAAAATCTTTTAACCGCCTCTGTGGTCTAGTCTAGTGGTACAACCACCGGTATCAGACCCAGGGGTCCCGGGTTCGATTCCCAGAAGGGGCTACATATTGTATTCGGTTTGGTTAGTGGTAGGACTTGTTGTAAGTCCGCCTGGCTAGCTACCACCATCTAAGTCTGACGCCATAACAACAACGTTTTCACCATTGAAGCAGTTGAAGATAAGATAGCCAGTTCCTCAGTGGTTGAGGATTCCGGGAGAGGCTCGCTTCCATCTTCAGCCTTATCAATACTTAACATCAGGTATGATGAAGGCTAAGAGTCTCCCCGTACTTCATATAAAAAAACAAAAAAAATCTTAAGATAGTTGTCTTCAAGTTAGGGATATAAAAAATATTAACCCAAATTTTTCAGTGGCAATGTCTGTGACGTTTGGACGTCGTTTCTTGTTATTCAATTATAAATTAAACGAAAGCCGTAGTTGCCTGGATCCGAAACGATTATAAAAAATACTGATAATGATACTTTGCTTTTAAATTTTAAGATGGGCTAATATAAAAAGAAAATTAAGTACCAACCTGATTTGACTATTAAGTTTTATTTTATTTCGCTAAAAAGTTGATTCGATACTTAATCGATTTAAATCCAAATCTAATCAATAGGGTCAATACATTGTATAACTGGGATCCAGAATATCGATACAAGGCACCCGGATCGAACACCTTTAATAAAATGAGATAAAATGGCGATCGAGCGGCGCACGGCCTTATAGGGGGCTTGATAAACTCTGACACCAGAGGTGGCCACTAATCCTCATTCGGTAAGAAGAAGAGATAATAGTTAAACTTATACAAAGTTACTTTGACTTACATATAGAGCTCAGAATTACAAGCAAATTGTTGTACATAAAAAAACACTGAAAAATATTTGAACTTCGCTAAATTTTACACAAAAAGGTAATTTTCTTTCAGATTCGTGGTTCATTTTTCGCTGAATTACAGCGATACTTTCTATAAAAAACAAAATCATAAAGAATTTTTTATGTTTATAAAATTAAAACAATGCCATTTATTGTTAAAATTGGACAAGCATGGCTTCTTTAAAAATATCGTCGCCGTATAAAGCAATAGATTATCGTTTTCCAAGAACGTCCCTATCACAGATTCATATATATTGTTGTTTTTTTTTATTTTTTATTTAATCTTGATCTCAATCTGGCCGAAGGGCGTATTATGGTCTAGGATGAGTTCGCCCAGAATTTCTTGCACCTCCACTTGCACCTTCAAGAGGTTTGGGTTATATGTGCTCGGGAAAACAGAAGCTGGCAGGACATTCCATTCCTCTTTTAAATAATTTTTTTATAGTTAGTGGTTAAAAGTAATGTTGAAATACCTGTAAGGCGATTAAGAAGCAAGGAAGCCATGCTCAAATGTTATTTCTATGATAAGGTGTGGTTTAATTTATAGAAAATTGTCTACTTGTTGTGAAATTGTTTTGGTTGGCGGTAGGACTTGTAGTGAGCAGTACTAGCTAGCTAGCTACCAGTATCTTATCTAAGTCTAACGCCATAACAACAATGCTTTCAGCATTGTTTTATTCCGGCAGTTAGAGATAAGATAGCCAGTTTCTCAGTGATTGAGGATTTCGGGAGAGGCTCGCTTCCATCTTCATCCGTATCAATACTTAACATCAGGTATGATGAAGGCTAAGAGTCTCCCCGTTGCTCATAAAAAAAAAACTATTTGGAGTTTTGGTCCCTGGGTAATCGCCTTTATAAGAACTATAAAACCGACATTGAAACGTCGTCGGTTTGGTTATTAATCTTATAAAAAAATGGTCTCGTAAGAGTGCTCTGTTTTTTTTTTAATATTGTGTCTTTACACAACAATGCTGAAAACATTGTAATTATTGTTTTCATTGGCATAGTTAGCAAGGTGGACTTACAACAAGTCCTACCACCAACAAAACCGAATGTGATACGTACTGGGAATCAAACCCGGGACCTCCTAGTCTGATTTTATACTTTATAGTAGAAAGAAAGGATTAAGATTGGAAATGTTTAGCTTATTATAACTACTCGTATACAAAAATTGTTTAGCTTAATACTTTAAACAAGACAGAAATATAAAAATCAGAAAATTAAAATCGAACATAAAATACAATAAACCGATTTGGGTAAAAAATTTATCCAATAAAATTCTGTATAAATTTTTATGTGGCGTTTCATTCACTGGAAATTAAATTCATGGTTTCAACCAGTACAGTCGGACTAAGGCTTATGTTTGTTGTCCACTAAAAGCTTCAAGATGTGATGCTATAATTATTTTATAGTGCTCATAATAATGGTTTTAATTGAACCCTTAATTGCACATTTAAACAAATAATAAAGTGACAAAACTACAAAACAGATAGAAATCATATAAAAAGGTTGCCTTATTGCTAAATATCAGAAAGAAGACGTAGAAAAATAATGCATGTGTGTTTGGGGCACATAATTTTGTACGTAAATCGTACATAATTATGTGCCCCAAACACACATGCATCTGACACCGGTGGTGTCAAAACCACCGTTTTTGTCTTCTGTGGTGTTAAGGCTAGCTTCCACCGCGCGGGCCTGTTCGGGCGGCAACGCGAAAATACGCCTGCCTAAATTTTGTTTAAAATATCGTCCACTAGCGACGGATCGTCAGGCTGATTATCTGAAAATTAGCGACAGACTGTGATTCCCAAAATATTTCGATATCGTCACACTGATTTGGTATTAAGTATGCGATCGCTCTCGTTGCTATGGAAACATTCCATAGTGATTGAACATATTCTTTAAATATTTCTATAGAAACTAGCTCCACATGTGAACTACTAAAAACAGTTTTCATAGAGTTTAGTCATGTTTCGATCACAGAGTGATTCTTTATTAGCGTTAAAAAGTATTCTGTGGCCGTTATGGCTACTAACTAAAATATAACATTTTAGTTCCTTAGTTTTTCGTTGAGGCAGCACTATCATACTTATGGTAAATTTTAAATAGAAAAGTATTGGAAAAAATTAACTCGGCCACAAGTGAATTCTCAGACGGGAATCGAACCCGCGACCTTTGGAAATCCGGTCCAATGCTCTAACCGCTGAGCTACCGAGACTTGCGAACCACCGTCGAAATTCTCCAATACTTTTCTATTTAAAATTTACCATAAGTATAAAAATAGCATTGAAAAATGCAAAAATTACAAAATTATAAACTATCATACTTGTTATAAATCGTGTTTGACGGCGAACTTTTCCGTAATTTTAACTGGTCGCCAGTTAGATAATTAGCCTGCGGGGCGAGGCGGGCCGCGACGAACTTGCGGAGAGCATTACAGTAGCTCGCGGACCAGTACAAATTGTCAGCGACAGATGACAGGTGACAATTTGACGATTGTACGTTTCATATAACATTGGTGCTTTATGAAAAGCCGACATAATTGTCTAATTGTCGCGACAATTCTACAATTTGTTCGTTTAAAAAACATTTGGTCTGACATATTTGTCAAATTGTCGCACATTTTTGATAGGCACCCTTGGTCTGTGTCAGAATGAGGAGTGACAGATATTTTTCTTTTATAAATTCTCAAATGATCAAAAGAGTTCGTAATAGGATTTTGATAAAGAGAACTTTATAATGTATGATTGCTTTTTATAGAAAACCTACCTTCTGCACTGGTGACAAAGGTCAAAATTGCGTAGATCAGTGACAAAAAAAGTATGTTCGAGCATAGTTGACAAATTGTCGACTTTAACGGGGCCCAGGAGGTCTCTCTAAGCACGAAACCCGTAGTTTCGGCCTAAGTTACGGACGTTTCCTACTCCGTATCACCTACGGCTAGCTTATTAGTTCGGAGATCCGGACTAAGAATGAATGAGAATACGTTTTGACATTGTCCCTACTCCCAATGTGTTTGTGCCGTTTGTCCAAAACTAGTACATCCGAAATCAATAGAGAGTAGGCTCCATCCGTAGTTTCGGGAAACTTACGGACGGGGGCCCGTATCTTAGTTGACGGGAGGCCTCCTGCCCCGATCCACTAAAAGTCGCTAGTCTTTACTCTACGCATTTTCGCTTCAATATCTTTCATCGCATATCTGTATGTGGACGTCATATTTTACGGATGCATCGAAGCGACTAAAACGATGAGACATCGCAATTTGTCGTTGCCGCCGAGGTTTGTAAGTTTTAAAGCATAATCGACTTTGTTTATTACGCAGAACCAGCTATTTTATTATGTTACGGTTTGTTTATTTAACTTTTGATTCATTTCCAGAGGTCCCGGGTTTGGTCCCCGGACAAGACAAATATTTGTGTGCATGAACATGTCTATTTGTCTTGGTCTGGGCGTTAAATATGTATTTATGTATGTATTTACTGAAAAAGTAAATAAGTGTTTTTATCCGTTATCTAGTATTCATAACACGTTCTTCAATGATAATTGGTATGAATTTTTTTATTTATTTATTTCCTTGGTATTACACTGAATGTTTTGGTTATTAAATCTGACTTCTGACATCAGGGCAAGCAAGAAAAACTTAAAAAAAAAAAACGAGAAGGTAGGTATTCGAATTGTCACGTCACAAAATGTACAGGAAAACTAACGGCCGCCCGCGGTGTCACCCTTGTGGTTCCATGGGATTATAGGGATGGATATATATATATTATATATATATATCCCCATATTCTAAGTCGTTCCTCCAAAACTTTTTACACTCCACTCAACCTCGTCGTGGGTAAAAATGGTAGTGTGCGCTAGGCCTAACACGGAGTGGCTACGTACTCTTTGGCTCTTCCAGGTCCTTACGGAGTTATGACTTAGAATACCGATTTCGAGGAGTATTTCGAAGAGGTTTTCAATGAGGTTTCGTTAAGTCGAGGACGAGTAATTTTTGGAGGAACGACTTAGAATATGGGTGTTAGTCTTCATTATACCCGATGTAAAATATTGATAAGGTTGAAGATGGAAGCGAGCCTCTCCCGGAATCCTCAACCACTGAGGAACTGGCTAACTCTCTCGAGCTGCCGGAACACAACAATGCTAAAAACATTATTGTTATGGCGTCAGACTTAGATAAGATGGTGGTAGCTAGAGCCAGGCGGACTTACAACGAGTCCTACCACCAACCAAACCGAATACAATACGTACCCGGGTCCCCTGGGTCTGATACCGGTGGTTGTACCACTAGACCACAGAGGCGGTTAAGAATATTGATCGGATTTGGATGAAATTTGATACACAGATAGCTTGGACTAAATCATAGGCTACTTTAAATCCCGATATTTCCCCGGGAACGGGAATCATGACGGTGAAACCGCGTGCGGCGCTCAGTTGTATCATATTATTTTCTGAATTAAATTATTGTTTAACAGTTTTCGTTTAGTTCAAATGCAATCATTTTACGAAATATCGACAGAACACAGCAGGAAATAATAATTTAATCTCTTTTACAGTAAAATGTAGTTAAACAAAATTTCTACCTCTATAATTCCGTACACACTTTAACACTCAAATAAATTAGGGACAACCAGTATTAATTTAAATTACATAGCATGTAATGCAAATTCGAGCAATTTGTAAATAAAATGCATCGTGTATTTTCCAATTTTACCACTTAAACACGGAAAGATAACTTTAAAAAAGTTAATAAAAAAGTAAGTTGACGAAGTATTATTAATATTATCACATGGCACAAATTTTTTTCTAGAAGTTTTATATAATTAATAATTCATAATTTGCTAGCAGGGGGCCTCTAAGCGCAGTATTGTTTCAATGTTACAATGTTATTTCATAATAAGACCCTCATAAAATAAGCTTGTTTTTCGACGAAGTTTTGAAACGTCCAACTGGTACTTAATAATTCCATTAAATTCGTCTGTGAAAATTTATAAACGAAATAAATAAGTAATTAGGGTAAATAAATATTATTTTTAACTTTCAAGATTCTAAGTTCACGGGAAGTACCCTGTAGGTTTTGATTCCCGTGCGAGTTTCGAAAATTTGCGGAAATTTGCGGCATAAACGGCTGTATCTTTTGATTGCTTTGGCTTAGAAGTTTGATTTTTTCACAGCTCCAAGGGACAGTAGACCTGAGTATTAGATATAAATTTCAGTTTGATACCTCCACGCGTTCCTGAGAAAAACGGTCTTGACAGACGGACGGACGGACGGACGGACAACGAAGTGATCCTATAAGGCTTTTGAGGTACGGAACCCTAAAAAGTTTGTCTCAAAAAAATAATTTCAAATCCGCAACGTATTCAGTGATTGCACCGCATTCAGTTGAAATGAGTTTTTAATTGTTTGAAATTCGAACAAGCCGTTTTTAAGAAAGCCATTTTAAATTCTTTTGAACGGCAAGCTTTGAAGTTAGTGGCTGGCTACTAATGACGATTAAGAGGTTATTAATGTAATTAATACAGTCACGTGCATTGATATATAAACATTAACATAATTGAAAATATATCTACACATTTGATGAACCATAACTCAGTAAATCATATTGTTTTCAGAATTACGTACTTTTCAAACGGCGTCAATATGAACTATTTTCTTCAAAGTAAAAACATTAAGAGCGAGCCCAACTCGCTCTTGACCGGTTTTCATTTTGTTTAAAATAATGTTAGCGCTTGGTGGCTTTCTTGGCTATTGGCAAGTTTATGAACGATAAACTACATGCGACTACTAAGAAAACCTTGTATTTCTACATTCATTCCTCCAATACAGTTTGCGTTGACCTACACAAAATTTGCTCAACTTTCTTAGCGAATAGATAAGTTGTTTCTATATTTACATACCCGTATTTTTGCAAACACCCTGTCTTTTTCAGTAAGATTGAGAAATGTAAACAGCGTTGTCTAATTATCTCTAGGATTTAAAAAAAAAACCTATTTATTAAATCTTCCTACGACATTTATATACACATATCCACAGAACTGGGGCCCAATTCTGCTAATGCTTAGTCATAATGGTATTCCAGTGGTGTTTCAATGGTAGTGCTGTTTTACACAGTTCTTGTTAAAACAGTGTAAATAAACACTACTATTGAAACACCACTGAGGGATGATTATGACAAAAATTTTGCAGAATTGACCCCCAGAAAATGTTCTGTGCACATATCTATGTCGCCCTTAACACGAATATGAAGCAAATTATATTAATTGGTCTCAAATTACGAACTTTTTCCGTCATCATCAGTGAATTATCTCTTAGCAACACTCGCTATTTTCAGTAAACATAAACTCTGACCCGTAATTAGTTGGAGTAAAATTACAGCTCCAGTGTGCCCACTTTCTAACAAAGTAAAAATAGTGACGTGACAAAATAATCGTTTATTCAATTGACATTCAATAAAAAAATGGTAATGATATTACAAAAATTGGTTGATATAAAATTGTCAATGTCAATGTGTTGATCTTCACTATGAAATTAAAGGATATCTTTAAATCAGTTATTTTATTAGAGTGTACTTGTGCTGCCAAATATAATATGAAAGAGATACTTGTACACGTTTTATTTCAATATTTATGTGACATAATTGGATGGAATTATTCGATCTGATCCGATACTCAGATGGATCGATACAATGCAATACGATCCACTTGATTTTAGATTTTAGCACAAATGCACGGAGGATCGGTTCAAAAAAATCTTAAGATAGTTGTCTTCAAGTTAGAGATATAAAAAATATTAACCCAAATTTTTCAGTGGCAGTAATGTCTGTGACGTTTGAACGTCGTTTCTTGTTATTCAATTATAAATTAAACGAAAGCCGTAGTTGCCTGGATCCGAAACGATTATAAAAAATACTGATAATGATACTTTGCTTTTAAATTTTAAGATGGGCTAATATAAAAAGAAAATTAAGTACCAACGTGATTTGACTATTAAGTTTTATTTTATTTCTCAAATAACTTGATTCGATACTAAATCGATTTAAATCCAAATCGAATCAATAGGGTCAATACATTGAATAACTGGGATCCAGAATATCGATACAAGGCACCCGGATCGAACACCTTTAATAAAATGAGATAAAATGGCGATCGAGCGGCGCGCGGCCTTATAGGGGGCTTGATAAACTGTGACACCAGAGGTGGCCACTAATCCTCATTCGATAAGAAGAAGAGATAATAGTTAAACTTATACAAAGTTACTTTGACTTACCTATAGAGCTCAGAATTACAAGCAAATTGTTGTACACAGCATCGCTGAAATCATCAAAAACTCTGAAAAATATTTGAACTTCGCTAAATTTTACACAAAATTCGTGGTTCATTTTTCGCTGATATTCAGCGATACTTTCTATAAAAAACAAAATCATAAAGATATGTTATGTTTATAAAATTAAAACAATGCCATTTATTGTTAAAATTGGACAAGCATGGCTTCTTTAAAAATATCGTCGCCGTATAAAGCAATAGATTATCGTTTTCCAAAAACGTCCCTATCACAGATTCATATATATTGTTGTTTTTTTTTATTTTTTATTTAATCTTGATCTCAATCTGGCCGAAGGGCGTATTATGGTCTAGGATGAGTTCGCCCAGAATTTCTTGCACCTCCACTTGCACCTTCAAGAGGTTTGGGTTATATGTGCTCGGGAAAACAGAAGCTGGCAGGACATTCCATTCCTCTTTTAAATAAATTTTCCAGAGGAATATAGTTAGTGGTTAAAAATAATGTTGAAATACCTGTAAGGCGATTAAGAAGCAAGGAAGCCATGCTCAAATGTTATTTCTATGATAAGGTGTGGTTTATGTTATAGAAAATTGTCTACTTGTTGTGAAATTGTTTTGGTTGGCCGTAGGATTTGTAGTGAGCAGTACTAGCTAGCTAGCTACCAGTATCTTATCTAGTCTAACGCCATAACAACAATGCTTTCAGCATTGTTTTATACCTGCAGTTAGAGATAAGATAACCAGTTTCTCAGTGATTGAGGATTCCGGGAGAGGCTCGCTTCCATCTTCATCCGTATCAATACTTAACATCAGGTATGATGAAGGCTAAGAGTCTCCCCGTTGTTCATAAAAAAAAAACTATTTGGAGTTTTGGTCCCTGGGTAATCGCCTTTATAAGAACGCTAAAACCGACATTGAAACGTCGTCGGTTTGGTTATTAATCTTATAAAAAAATGGTCTCGTAAGAGTGCTCTGTTTTTTTTTTAATATTGTGTCTTTGGCATTCTCGTTGCCCTCTAGCAAAACAATTTAACTTTTGAATTCCAAAGTACAAAACTTAAAAAAAAAAAAACAAAGATCAAAACACTTTAAGACATTAACTCAGGTAAAAGTCAGAAATCGCTAAAACTATTTCCATACATTCACTAAGAAAAGGTAGGTAGGTGAAGCGGATGAGAGACTTTCAGGCATCTCCTTACAAATGCTTGAGAACAATATTTTCGTTTGAAAAGAGCCTAAAGTCACCCAGATATTAAGACGATAATTTAATTAAAATGGTTAAGAATTGAAACAAAGATATTAAAAAATATATAAAAAAATATATAATTATAAACCTTCTAAATGGTAACCAGCGCGCTGCGCTCCGCCTGTCTGCCAGCGTGCCGCTGTGAACTTCGTCTTTCTTTTTGTACAAGTACAGTACGATTATAACTATGTATGGAAATAGTTTTTCGCAATTTCTGACTTTCCTAGTGCTCTAACCACAGTTAGTGCCACTGAGTGTTTTGATCCTCATGAGAAACAGAATCGATCGCCATAAAAAAAAATGTTTTTGAAATCTCGTAAATTTTCTGCTGACTGTAAATATTAAGGATAGTTTCCTAAGAACGTGTTTACGTAGCTACATCGTTTAAAGTACCTGCTTTTAAATTTCCACCCTGTATATTAATAATAGGATTAGTTTTTTTTTAGATCGCTACTACTATACATTTCTTTAAACGCTTTCAACTTACAACTTGCACCAAACAACATACAGTTATGTAATAACACATGTAATTTACATACCTATTTTACTGTGCTCTCGCACCGCTATAGGACAGGAGCTCATATCAAAACTACTACAGGTGTTATGAATATTAAACGTCGATCAATAATTATTATTATACTCTTATGTGTGTACTTGAAGCAGATATATTACGAGAGAGAGAGAGAAACATTTTAATAATCAAAGACACAAACAAAACAATAATACGAAAATGGGATAAAAACAAAACAAATTACATCAATGGTCAAATTAGGCCCTGCCTCAGCAATAAGTTGCCATGACACTACATGTGTAACAGCAACACAAAAAATATTTTAAATATTATGTAATTAACGAAAACAATATTCAAATAAAAATAACAAAAAACACAAACAAATCAAAAAATCTATGAAATAAAAAAAATATAACAAAAACCAAACAATTAAAAGCAAACCACTCACATGCCATTTAATAGAAAAAAAAAAACTATGTCATTTGACAAGTGCTATGCCAGAGCCGGTTGTATATATTTATACATAAAAAAGTTAAAACATTGTTTTTCTTTGGAAGAAGTGAACAAACAAAACAAAATGAAAAGTCATGCACATAACGTTTAAAAAAAAATTATTTCATTCTATGGGTAGGTATTTAACCCACCCATAGAATGAAATCTATTTTTCACCTCACACGCTCTGAAAAGGAGGTTTTGTCAATCAGTTTCTGCGTAGAAAATCGCTTTTTGCAGCCTAGCGCGGCAAAGTACTTTTTTTAATTTAATACCTAAAAATATGTCATAATGCGTTCCTAATCGCTCTATTGACTTTTTTGTTTCATTTTATTCTTATTCTAAATAGCTTTAAATTAATTATAATACTCCGTTTTGGTTTTATTATATTATTTTAGTTGATTGAATCATAAAAACAATAACAATAAGATTAAACTATTTGTTATAAGAATTTTATATTAGGCTGGGTGAGATTTCACAACCTATGATTGGATTTCGGAACGTGACATAAATCTTTATTTTTAAATTGTCTTTGTCTTGTACCTCATGTCAGTGTCAACATTTATGGAATAATTTTATTGTTATTAATAAGTAACAATATATTCCTACTTCAAATAACATTGAATTAACTCCCTTTTCTATTATTTTAGTTTTTTATATCATTAAAACAACGAGAATAAAGTATATTTAGATAAAACTTTATGTTTAAAGAAATTTTTACCGGAAGGTGACCGCGGAAACAACCATAAAATGCTCCTTGCTGTTGTGAGGTGAAAAATTGTGTGTTGCGCTCGGCAGAAAAGTTTTTACCGTCTTGTACCTTTGAAATCCTCGCTTCGCTCATAATTCTATCTTTGAACCACTCGCTACGCTCGTGTTTAATCCTAGAATCCTTCACTTGCTCAGATTTCAATAGAAGTAACTCGCCGCTAAATAACCAACTTTCCAGCCTTGCATAACAAATAACTATTAGTTAGTCTTTAGTGTATTTAACAGCTCAGTGAAAGGAGTAAACAAGCAATTACCAAGCTGTTGAAGCATGACTATAATGTACCTTTGCAAGTTTACTTTACAAGCGCCAAACATCTGACAGGATCACAAGAAACACAAGCAAAACAGAACACAAGCTTACAGACATATACAATGAATACAAAAACAATGCACCTCCAGCAAATAAATACATAATTATTATGAATAAATTGTGTCATACGAGCTCGCATTGTGAAACATTTGGAAGACCCTATATGGGGTCCAATGCAATTTGCTATCTCTTTCATTTCCGTGCTTTTTCATGTCTTTTGTCCTACTTGTCAATTGTCAATGTGTGCAGTCTGCGTCACAGATTTGAACGCAAATTACTATGAAGGTAACATTTCTATTAAAAAAAAACCCCCAAATGAGTTCGCCCGCCATATTGATTCGGCGTAGCAAGCCCGCACCTACCACAAAAGGAAGTACGGAAATTAGCGGTAGATCTCCTATTTAATTGGATCTGACTAGATCCACACAAGTTAGGACAAATAGAAATAGGAAATAAACGAATATAACACTATATATAATAGTGGATGTTGGTACAGTGGATGGCATATCGAAGCTTACATATTAACCTTGAGGCCTTTCATTTAAATAAGGTCGCAGTAAGATAGATGTATCCGTAATATAATTATATCCATACGAACATAATTACATACCGCAACATAGTTCTACTGAAGCGATTTATTTATAACCGCCTCTTTGGTCTAGTGGTTACAACCACCGGTATCCCGGGTTCGATTCCCAGTACATATTGTATTCGGTTTGGTTGGTGGTAGGGCTTGTTGTAAGTCCGCCTGGCTAGCTACCAACATCCTATCTAAGCCCTACGCGCTGAAAACTTAGAATGTGTCAGCAGTACCTATGTTATGGATACAGGTAACGGATAAACATACTTATATACTTTTTTTCTTAAATATATACATAATATTAACATTATGTATTAACATAAGTTTATTATGTATTATGTATATATTTAAGAAAAAAAGTACATAAGTATGTTTATCCGTTACCTAGTATCCATAACATAAGTTCTTCATGAAACTTAACGTGGGCTAGATAATTGGTGTGATGTGAAAAAAATGGACAGGGTTTATTTGAGAACTAAATAGGCGATGGCATGACAACCTGTCACTATTATTTCTAAACAACATCTTAAACCTCATCATCATCATCATCAGCCTGTGGACGTCCACTGCTGGACATAGACCTCTCCTAGCTCACGCCTATTGTGGCGTTCATAGGAGGCTATTAGCCTACTGCTACCACGCTAGCCAGACGGGTTGGTAGAGGGTTTGTTTCAAGTTTTCCTTCTCTCGCACAGGTGTTCAATGCGTCGAGCCTCTTAGTCGACTCTTACGACATCCCAGGCGTGTAAGGGAGTGGTGACACGTGCATTCTTAGGCCGTCACCACACGGCACATTTTAAACCTAACCAATACCAAATGTGTCGTTGTTGAGGTGTGCCAGTAAGGGCAATACTTACATTCCAGTCTAAAGCTGATAAATATGATATGATACTGATAATAAATTTTATAATAGAAAAAGATTGGAAAAAATCTACTCGGCCACAAGTGTATTCTCAGATGGGACTCGAACCGACGACCTTTGGAAATCCGGTCGAATGCTCTAACCGCTGAGCTACCGAGATGTGCGGACCACCGTGGAAATTCACCAATACTTTTTATATTTCTTTTTCTTCTTTTTATTTTTGTTATACTCATGACTTGCATCTATAGTTTGACATCCATAATGTTTTGATAAATTTTAATTATTCGCAATTTGGCGTGTTAAGAATTTATATAGTCGCCTTTTAAATTAATGTATATTTTTTAAATTTAATTATAATTTGCATGCCGCCGTTGTTGGCTGAATGAGAGGCGCCTTATTATAGAATAACAACTGTACATTACAGTTGTTATTCTATAATAAGGCGCCTCTTTCAAATGCAAATAAAAATATTCTATTCTTTTATATTTTTAATACGCTGTATATTCTTGCATTCGAAAGAAACATCTTTTCAGGGGGGCTATTCTCGCACTGAAATATGTCGAATTCGACATTTTTATATTCTTAATTTCTTTATTAAAATCTAAGTAAAATCTCTACAATTGTCAAAATCCTTTAATTTCAATTATCTTTGATAATCCTATAATGTCGAAGATTGCTTTTAGTGAGCCTTTATTACAGATTTTTGAATCCAAAAATGTCGAATTCAAGATGTCGAAGGCGCGAGAATCGGGCCCCAGATGTTTAAAGATCAATGATGCAACAGCCAATAATTTATGATTTTTTAATTCTTGCATCTTTCAATGCTATTTTTATACTTTTAATAAAATTATGATGATTGTTGATGATTTTTTGTCCTTTAAAGTAATTTATGTTAATTTGCCGTTTTAAGCATAAGGTACATACTTACTTTTAATTATTTCCCCTATCTTATACTTTGTCAGAGTGAAATAAAACAATGCCCCGGGCGCAGTAGCAAAATCAAATGGTCGTGCAGAAAAAATCATCAGATTATAATCATACTAACGGCAGCCCGCGGTTTCACACGCTTTGTTCCGTTCCCGTAGTAATATTGAGACTCTTAGCATCATCAAACCTGATGTTAAGTATTGATAAGGCTGAAGATGGAAGCGAGTCTCTCCCGGAATACTCAACCACTGAGGAACTGGCTATCTTATCTTAACCGCCGGAACACAAGAATGCTGTAAACATTGTTGTTATGGCGTCAGACTTAGATAAGATGTGGTAGCTAGCCAGGCGGTCTCACAACAAGTTCTACCACCAACCAAACCAGATACAATGTGTACCCCCGCTGAGAATCGAACCCGGGACCCCTAGATCTGATACCGGTGGTTGTTACCACTAGCCAGTTTGTGTTCCAGGGCCATCCTATTTGTGAATTAAACTATCTTTTGAAGTAAATATTAAACAACAAAATATACTAGAAAAAAGCAACTAGTCTCATGTCATGACTAGTTGCTTTTTTCTAGTATATTTTCTTGTTTAATATTTATCACATAAAAATAGTATTATAAAATGCAAATTAAAAAGTTATAAATATCTTTTGAAGTCTGTCTTAGCAACCTCTTTACTTATAAAATACATTTGCGCCCACGTGTTTTTATCCACATTGTTTCCACGGTCTCATCATCACACATTTTCTCCACGGTAGCGAACGACATTCTCAAAATAGTCGTTTAATAGACGCGTGCGCAGGTGCCGATGCACCTTGGGAGCAGGTGGGGATAATGCACCTGATGCATCCTTGAACCTTTGGCCGTTTAAGGGTAAGGTAGACTGGGGACTACTATGACAAACGATCACTTTTAAAAATATGCAGAAAAGTTTTGGATGAAATTAGTTGTTTTCTCTGTTTCCCTTAAGGTTGACTGGTAGAGAATACTTTTAGTATTAAGTCTGCCTTTTGTACCTAACTTTGTATTTATTGTACAATAAAGATTTAAATAAATTAATATATAAAAATTAGGCACACAGTTCACTGCTTGAATAAATAAAAACATTTTATAAAAAAAAAACAAACCGACTTCAAAAAGTAAAAAATAAAACTTTTGGAGTCGGTGCCAGCCAGGGCATTCTACATTGCACTTCTATTAACTATATATTTTTTTGGCCTTAGCTAGCTAGCACCGACTCCAAAAGTTTTATTTTTTACTTTTTGAAGTCGGTTTGATTTTTTTTTATAAAATGTTTTTATTTCAGATTTTTTAGTTACATCATGTGCCGTTACTTACACTAAAAATCAGCCCATACACAACAATGTCATCAAGGTAAACGACTACTTGCCAAAAGGTGATTGATATTTTTCAAGATTATGAAAAAACTACTAGCCAGATCTTCGTAAAAATTATATGGGACCAAATTGACAGTGTACCCGATCGAAGAAAAAAACAACTATTAAAATCGGATCACCAACACCGGAGTAATCGGTATACATACATCAGACAAAAAAAAAATAATACGCGTTGAATTGAGTACCTCCCTCCTTTTTTGTTGAAGTTGGTAAAAATTACATAGTATCGCGCTCAAGCGATTTCACGCGGACGATGTCGCGGGTGGAAGCTAATATAAAACATAGTACCGGTTAGATCAAGTTTGAAAATTGTCTTGTTGAAATAAGAGAATAATTTTACAAAGGGAATTAGTGATTTTTTCTAATATTATTGACACGAAAAACTTTGTAATATAACGGCCGATTTTACCACCGACAAATAACTTCTGGATAACTACCAGATATTTAGACATATTTTTCATATTATAACTGTCAAATGTCAAATATCTATCTGCCAGATAAGGTACAATCGGGGAACTTCCCGGTTGACCGGTAGAGCTTTTTTAAGAAACGATTTCTCGAAAAGGACCTACTAAGGTTTAAGAAATAATTTAGTATTCAAATGGAATACTTATAATATAATGTTCTATTCAATTCAATTCAATTCAATTTAATATCATTTATTCAGTCAGTTACAAAGTCAAAGTCAAAGTTAAAGTCAAAGATTTTTATTCAAATAGACTTATAGATAAGTGCTTTCGAATCGTCCAATTTTTTTTTCCTACCAGCCATTCAGGACATCTTTTAACTGATAAGAAGAACGGCCGCAAGAAACTTATCAGCTTTAACAGAAGCAACAACATTTACAAAGGAACATGTCGTTGCCAAACACAAATCTACAATCTTGAAACATATTTAATATAAGAGGAACATGAGCCAGAGGTACATGAACCAGCCATCGCTTCGCTCAACCATATTTTAGGGAACGTAACGACCCGCCTCACACGACACCGCCGAAGAAACGTTTGAGTGAGCATGACGTACTTCAGGTACTATGGCAACAACAAAAAAAAATGATAAAAGTGCATTAATGTAAGACTACAATATGTTACAGGAAGACGCATCAGCTAGTTATAACTAGCTATTAGCTTTGTGATATAAACGTTTAAGGGCGCGCTCTAGACCAAAAGCAAAAGTAATAACTGCAACGGCGAACTGGAAAGTAAATGCTGCCTTATTTCTATGAGAAATAAGGCAGCATTTACTATATAATTCTGCGGCCCCATTCGGCCGGTCCGGAATGAAGAAATGAAGGAAATTCTTTTTTTAAAGGATATTTAAAGGTTATTTACAAAAAATATATAACATAAACCCTGCCTTATCTATAGTGTAATTATACTAAAAGTTCCAAGCTTTATTTTAATGTATTACTTGAATACTAGTAGTTTATCGTGTTAATTATAGTGATTTGGAGGCAAATTCGCAATTTTTTTCTATCGAGAAAATTTTATGCAATCGTGTTTTTGAGTAACATAGTCACTAGTGTTAGTCCTGTAGTTTGCTGCATCTTAATTTGAAATATTGATATTACAGACGATCATGTAAAGCAATCTGATTTTCGTTGGCCTATAGCGGGCCCTTAATATATCTATAACGTTTTTACTAAAGAAACTCTACTAGTCAAGCGGGAAACTTTCCGACTGTACGTATCCCAGAACTTCTGTTGGAGGTGAAACCAGACCTTAACTTTTAATTGCTTAAACGAATTGCGAATGAGTGTTATATTATAACAAAGAAGAAGGTACAATATGTTATTTAAAGGCACACTTCATGTAGTATTGCCACTTAAATAATTATAAGCGAAACACCTGTCGCGCGCGTGCGCATTTGCGGAGGCTGTGTCTTTAACGTTTTATAGAGATAAGTAATCATAAGCTTTTAATAATATATGCCTTTTATTCTTATTTATACTCTAAAGAGGAGTATTTTGATGTATGTAACGAATTAACTCAAAAACTAATGAACTGATTTGGATGTTTTGGCAGATAGATAGCCTGTAATGAAACATAGTGTATAAATATATAGTCTAGCTGTAACAGTATTAGACGTAACCTTACAAAATTGTTAGCCATCGAGTACTAATTACTTTTTCTGTTATTATTAAGTCACCACTGTGACTCGTGATGTTAATTGTTTTTAGTGATATATATATATATATTTTTTGTTGCATCCCTAGATGTAAATCCAATATGCATGTTCAAAATTGTTAACTGTCTGTGTTTAGTTGTGTGAATCTGTAATTGGTTTAATGTTGCTAGTTTAAATGTAATCCATATTTTGTTAACTGTTGATTCGCCTGTAAAAAAATTAAATAAATAAAAAATAAATTATATATAATAGTTTTGGAATGTGCTTATCAAGCTTATCAATTCAATTCGATTCAAAGAGTTTATTGCAATCATGTGGTTACAATTTAGAAACCCTATTGTGTATATTGTCATAATTTAAGAAAAACCTGTTTTGTCATACTTAAATACTTAAGTGTGACAAAGTCTCGTGCAGGCGTCATATTGAGCTTAATCCAGGTTTAATTACAAAAAATATAGAGAGAACTAACACTAAATATAGAAATAACACAGAACTGCCACGCCAATGTTATGTCCCCTTATCAGATCGGCCGTGGTCTGCCTTGTTGCCGTCGTCTGCCAGTCTCCAACTTTCGCAGCAGGACCAAATCGCGTTTTTGCTGATCGTGGACCTTAAAGGCTTGACTCCATTATGAGGGGTAGTATACCTTGATGATGCTCCAGAAGGTTGCTGCTGTTGGTGGTCACCAATGTTGAGGCAGGCCTTTTACCATATATTCTGCGAAAAGGAAATTTGTTGTTGGAACTTGTATATATTTGCAACAGGCTGTGAAACTTCGTAAGCGCGATTCATGTTTCCATACAAATTCTCGGTTATTGTCTTGACGTAGTGTGACGTCATGCTTGTGCGTCGTGTGTTTACAATTGTACTTTTAGCTGATCCTGCATTTCTTCGATATTCATTGTCTTCACATATGTACCGATGTGTGCGTTGCTACAACCCAAACACACATAGGTAGACTCCTTTTTTTGGGTAGGTAGTCGTAAAAACTCAAAGGTCTTAAAAAAAGGCACCAACTTTCACAGTAGTCCCACGAGCGAACACCTGTCGTGCGCGTGCGCACGTGCGGAGGATGTGTCTTAAACGTTTTATATAGAATAAGAAAAGTAATAAGCTAAACGTATTTTAATTGAGTTCTAAATAGATTCAGCAAAAGTACAAACAATAAAGTTATGTATGTGATAAATATTGGACAAGAAAATATACTAGAAAAAAGCCCAATGCATTGGGCCGGACTCCCAAGGATGCGGGTTCGAATCCCGTCAGGGCGACATGAGACTAGTTGCTTTTTTCTAGTATATTTTCTTGTTTAATATTTATCACATAAAAATAGCATTGTAAAATGCAAAATTAAAAAGTTATAAAAAGTTTTGAATTTCATTACATTTCACAAAAATATATTTCCTTTTTTTTTCTATGTGCGAGTCGCGAAACGATGTTTATAGATAAGTAACTAAAATATTTATAACTATGATTACCAGATTGTGTATTTCAGTTGAGGGTGGCCTATATTTATATCTATATCGAATATATAACTATCTGTAGATATAAAAATGATGAAGTACTAAATCGGTTTGTCTCGCAATAACTTTGGATCATTAGTTTAATCCAGTGGTGCCCAACCGGTAGCTCGCGGGCACGGCACCTGGTAGCCCGCGGCCTGTTATCTAGGCGCAATAACAATATAGGTGAAATAAATTAAAAAAAAAACAATAACTAAATTAGGCGGTATGCCACACAGTACTAAACATGTAGAGCCCTTTCATCAGTTAAAATCGAAATTCGAAAGGCGTTTTGACAACATTTTCTGTATGGAACCTCTGTTTATTTTTGTCAAAAAATGCATTTATCGCTAGCGATGTTACACAACTAGCTTCGTTGATGGAAACCCATTGCTTCATTAATAAAGTAAAAGCTGAATTAGAAGTTATTACACTTCGCAGTGATATCATCCTTAAAAGCTCAGACAATAAAAGCGACGAAGTTTTCAAGCTCATGGACCCTGTTAAATACAAAAACGTACGTAACTGTGGTCATTAAAGCATTTTTTGGGTCAACATATCTATGTGAACGTGCTTTTCTCAACTAAAAGTAATAAAACTGACGAACACGTCATAAATCGTATGATTTTGGGTTGTAGGTACACAATATTACCAACCAGAATTTAAGAAGCTTTCTCAAAAAGTGAATAGTCAAGTATCGCATTAGCTTTTTGCTGTATCTCTTAACGCAATATTGTTTAATGTCAGTTTGTATCGGCGCAATGTTGTTATATGTCATATCGTACCGCGAACCTCTTAAAACAAGCTTGTCTTTTGACGGAAGTTTTGTGGCGTCATCGCTCAATCATTCACTCAAACAAGATTTTTATCAATCAAACCTACTACGACGTCTTGTGTCAAATAAAGTAATTTAAACAGTATTGAAACAAAAGGAAAACAAAACGTTCTTACGACATGACGGTTTCTAAAAGATGGCGGTAGGCCTGTTTTAAATGAAGTAAGTGTGTCATATTATAATGTATAAAAAGTGGTATAATTGTATAATTTAGTTTCCTTTATATCACTTATGTTTTTTTTTATAACTCGGTTGTGCCCGCGTGGCTTATCGGGCTTTTCAAAATAGCCCTTGGAGCAATACCAGTTGGGCACCACTGTTTAAACAATATAAATTTTTAGCATTTTTAAGAAATGAAGTAATGTATGAATATGGCTAATCTTTGTATTTCTATACCTTGACTTGGAGTAATCCTACAACTTTGGTGCCTGTAAACTAATGCTCCAAGCGACTAGCCCCCAAATTGTCTAATTTAAAATCTATCACAATCCCTTTCAGAGGTATGGTGATTGTGATATTTTTAACCGACTTCAAAAAAAGGAGGAGGTTATCAAGTCGACTGTTTTTTTTTTTTTTTTTTTTTTTATGTATGTTCCACCATAACTTTGCCAGTTGTTAACAGATTTTTAAAATTCTTTTTTTATCTGGAAGAAAATGGTTTATGTGTGGTCCCATATAATTTTTACGAAGATCTGGCTAGTAGTTTTTTCATAATCTTGAAAATTATCAAACACCTTTTGGCAAGTAGTCGTATACCTAGATGACATCATTGTTGTGTATGGGCTGATTTTTAGTGTAAGTAACGGCACATAATGTAACAAAAAAATCTGAAATAAAAACATTTTATAAAAAAATCAAACCGACTTCAAAAAGTAAAAAATAAAACTTTTGGAGTCGGTGCTAGTTAGCTAAGGCCAAAAAAAATATTAGAAGTGCAATGTAGAATGCTTTGGCTGGCACCGACACCAAAAGTTTTATTTTTTACTTTTTGAAGTCGGTTTGTTTTTTTTTATAAAATGTTTTTATCGTCTGTCATATTGCTTAGATAGTTCAATTTCGTTTATTCCATACCTTTTAAAACGCATCCCGATCACAATCCCTTTCAAATGTCAAATAGTGACGGCCTGAATATCTTTCAGATTGTGATAGATTTTAAATTAGACAATTAGCCCCCAGGTCTTACCGTACGTACAATTTTTTTGTTTTGTTTTTTCGAAAGCGACTCAAAAAGAATGAAGATGAATGATGAAGTTAACCAGTCATGATATACCTTTTGAAATCCTTAAGACCAGCCCTTTAATTTAATACTAACCTATATTAAAGTAATATGTAAATATATTTTTTTCTCAATGCATGTGATGAAGTGGAGCTGATGATGAAGTAGCGGGAGAACTCCTCAATAAGTAACGCCCCTGCACCGGGAAAAGCAGCATTTTGTAAAAGGTGATGAGCAATTGACGTAAAGTTATTAGCGTAGGTACGAGACCTCTTATACCATTAAAATCTAAAATAAAAAACTTAAAACAAAAATTACTTCAACGGGCCTATTTTTTGCTTTTTAGTTTTAAACGTTTTACAACTTTGACAGTAGTTTTTATATTTTGCTACAGAGATTCTGCAAATGAGGCTTTCTGATCAACAAGGAAAATATAGACGTAAAGGCGACCATCTTGGAAAAGCTCGAATCTCTCGTCACAAAACTGTGTCAGTCCAAAACATGGACGGACATATTGAAATATTTTGGATACCACTCGAGAGCCACGGAATACTTGGTTGCCATTTTAAAACGTTGCAATTTTCGCTATTTTCTCGATAGCTTCCCTGCATTCATATGCATGCATGCGTTTTTCTGAGGAAAAGCAAGTCAGCCATTTCTTTTTCTTACAATTGAGAAAAAATATCTGAAGAAAAGCTAGTCACAATCAAATTATTTTTTGAAATAATAAATAGAATTTAGACGTCAAATACACTAAAATAATATGACAACCTCCATGGTAGAACGGTAAACAGTGTTATATTGTTGCCTTCTGCGGTTCTGGGTTCGAATTCCGGTAGGGCAAATGTTTGTATGATAAATACTAGCATTTGTACCCTGGTTATCCTAGTATCCCATAATAAGTCTTGCACTGCATATTTTGGGCCTGGGCTTATTGACGTGATTGTAAGAAATATTTATTTACGGCTTTATGATTATATTTATTAAGATAATTACAGGTATAAGAACCAAATTTAAGGTATATTTACGTTAATAAATAAAACCTAGATACGAAACTAAATTAAATACAAATGTTCATGATTTTTCATTTACAATGCGTTTTTTTAAATAAATATGTTAATTTTCTAATACAAACAAATGTAATAAAATCTTATCATACAAATGTACAGCCCACCAATATTTTCCCTGGATAGCGATAGAACCCGTGACTCACACAATAACCAAAATTACCAACCACTGAGCCATCAAGGCAGTCAATAAAGTCAAAATGTAAAAGTTTGATGTTACATAAAACTTAAAAAAGTGACCTGAAGTTCTTTGACCTGTCCATTCAAACTGTACCGTCTCGAATCGTCAATGGGTGTCGGTTCGATTCCCTGTTGAGCCTCAGCATTGTTTCTTCAGGAAGTGATAGACGATTTCGATTTTCTCTATTTGTAACGCTGCGATGAGTAAACTTTGCTATACTTCAATGAATGTAGGTATCACAGGTAGGTATCATTTCTTTTCAATCGAAAGTTAGGTAACGAAAAGAAATTCTACTTCAGCCTATTTATGGAAAGAATGTTAATAACTAAACCGCCCATACTTAACTTCAAAAGTACTTTATTACTCGCTTTAGTGATTAGCCTTCCGCCCGCGACTTCGTCTGCGAGGAATTAGGTTACAATACAATCTCGTTTTATTCCCCCGTGGGAATATCGAAAAACCCTTTCTTTGTACTCGCCTACATCGTTGAAGGATCTTGTGTGCAAAATTTCAGCTTAACCGGTTCAGCCGTTTGGGCTGTGCGTTGTTTGTCACGGTATTGTTTTATTAGTATGGATATAAAGAAGAAAAACTATTAAAATTATTACGAAAAAAAAATGTTTAAATTTTTTGAAGTGAAACTTCTTTAGCGGCGATGTGCACATCAGAGTTTGAATTTTTTGGAATGGGTAAAAAATGTTAAAGTCGCGTCAGGACACGTGACCTGTTCGAAAATTCGTAAGACGGAGGGAGAGTAGACCACCGGCGCGGCGTAGGAAAGGAAGTAATATCCCCCTCTCTTTCTATCGCGCGGCGAAAATGTATGCATGCTCCTGCTGTTTCGTTTAAGCGGTTTTCATTTCTACCGGCACTCCCGAAGTGCAAACCGTTGTTTTTTTTTTGACAGCTGGAGAACAAAAATTCTAAAAAGGGCACGAACGAACAAAACGCAATATTATTAAATAATATCCCTAACAATTCCTTTAATTCTTTATATTCTATGGAGTTAAGAACTGGTTCAGTGTCAGTTTAGCAGAATTTCCTTTTAATTTTTTGAACGCAAAAAAAATTACTCAAAGAACATTCCATAGCAAACAAACAAAAAAATGAGTTGTTAGGGAATTCACGTAGCAATATTGTTTTAACGCCCTTTTAAGACCCTCAGGTGTTAGAAATACAATTCATGGTCCTATTAGAAGACCCATTAATAGTATACCACATGTAAGTATATTAATAATAATAATATACTAAAATAAGAATATTATTATTATTATTCTAGCACATTCATACACAAACAACACACACACAGAAAACACACGCACGCACGCACACACACACACACACACACACACACATATTGCAAAGACTTTGTAATCTGTTGTCTTGTTTTATGTTCCTAGTAAGTTACGTAGCTACTCAATATTTTGTATTGTCTTGGGAAGAGCGAGTTAACCCCAACACAAGTATTACATTACTTTCTGGGGTGTCTCAACAATTTGTAATAAGTATATAGACAAAAAAAGATATTATTTTTTATTTTTTATTATTATTATGGTGAGTTTAAGGCGCAGTGGTCAGCTAATAGTTGTGGGTTTGATTCCAACAGGTAAAAAAATTATACGTTAAAATTTTTGTTTGTTCTATGTTAAGATGTTTAGACGTCATTTCTTATACCTTGGCTTATTTTTTCTCCCATGAAATAATGAAACACTTTGTTTCACCTCTTTCGACACCTTTTGACCTCTGGAAGCCAGCGCCAAAACGTTTAGATAAAAAAAAAATACGTAAAATAACACGCAATTTAAAAATAAATGTGTTAGGATAATTAATCGTTCTTTTTGCGAAAATCCTAGGGATATTGCGAAAATACGGATAATTAGACAATGGTGTTGTAATTTATAATTATTAATTATTTGCGAAAAAACTGGTTGCCTAAGTAATCGCTGGCTATTATGAAATAAGAATACGATTGGCAGGTCGGATCATCCAAAACAATATCTTCTCTGATTGGTTGACGACTTGACGTTTCAAATATCAATCCATTCTCTCACGTGTAGTAAACTTTCTGTGAACCAATCAGAATAAGAGTTAGCAAGCAAGCAAACATTAAGCCAATCAGAATAAAGAATATCCAATGTTACTAAAGTAACCCGTATTTTTAAAAACCCTATCTTTTTTCAGTAAGATTGAGAAATATCAACACTATTGTCTAATTGTCCGTGTTTTTGTAATATCCCTAGAATTTTTGCGAATATTCCATTTATCAAATTATCCACGACATATCCATAAAGTTTTTCCCTGTTTGCAAAGATGTCCATAACCTCTTCATTCTACTACCAATAAATAGTTTTAAATTAATTCATCACCTTATTTTTTTATTTAACGAAAAAAAACACAGATAGGAATGCCCAAAAATACGGTCAGGTAATTTCGTTTTACAGGAATTCTTCCCGTATTCTGTATTCCAACAATCCGGAACATTTTTCAGTTGTTCCGGAACACCGGCACAATCCGATGGTGGTATCGTTTACGCTCCGGTAAAAAGGTTTCGTTGGTAAAAGTTCGGAAAGTCAAAGTGGAAAGTTTGTGATTAAGCGAAATTATAAATCAATGTTTTTATTGCACTTTGCTTCGAGAGCATTTTTTGTACATTTGCCAAATAAATTTATGAATGTTTGATATTTTTCACAAGGGACTATTTCAAGTAAAAAAATGCAGTACATTTCATTGCGATATTTTCCAAAATCTAGTTTTTTACTTTTTTTGTCTTGTTTGGTACATTGTTTGTAATAAATAAATAAAATAAAAATCATTTATTTCAGGCACCATAATTGGTTTGAATAACAATAATGTTTTTTTTTTTTACACAATATCACCATGATTTGATTGAAAATTTAGAAAATTAGTTCATTATGCATAAAAGCTATTCATTTTACAATTCATTATTAAAAATTCAAAATAGACCAAAATAAACATATTTGAAATAACAATTCATTACTAAAACTAAATTACTAAAATTCAGTGTGGGTATTTATAGTGTTATTTCAAAAATAACGTTTCGTTCTTTCTTTTTAAACCTAGTTCTTAATAAAACATCATCATCATCATCAGCCTGTGGTTGTCCACTGCTGGACATAGGCCTCTCCTAGCTCACGCCTATTGTGGCGTTCATAGGAGGCTCTTAGCCTACTGCTACCACGCTGGCCAGACGGGTTGGTAGAGGGTTTCTTTCAAGTTTTTCTTCTCTCGCACAGGTGTTCAATGCGTCGAGCCTCTTAGTCGACTCCTACGACATCCCAGGCATGTAAGGGAGTGAAAGTGATTGTAAGGTAAGTGACATTTGTATTCTTAGGCCGTCACCACACGGAGAAATTGTACTAAATAAAGCTTGCGAAATACCTACTATTTTAAATATCAATATAGTTTATTTTTTTGCATGTAACAATAATAGTTACATTTACAAGTTCGCGGGAACAAACTTAAAAAACAAAACAAAATGAAAAAAAATCTATACAGCTTTTTAATTAAACAACATGTCGAGTGCATTCAACCATAAAATCATAACACATATTACATGAGAGACTCAGTATTTTCCTAGAATTTTAAATCCAGGTCTCCCTAGAACAACCGCGTAGATAATTGGTATAATGCAACACATCTCTGGTATCGACACAGCGAGGTTGGATTCTCTATCCTGTCTAAAACCCGTATAAACCAGATATAAAATATAGTGTACTAACGTACAGAAGCCTTTTTCCACTGGTTAGACTGTATTCTCTGCGAATGTGATGACGATATGTCACATCTGGACACAAAAACCATTTTTAAAAACACAATATATCAGAAATCAAATAACTAAGTAGGTATATACGTACCCTCATGCTTTAAATTCTTTGCGGGGTTTACAAAACGTCATAGGTGCAGCTTGAGACTGAAAAGTATAAATATCGCAGCCAACTGGTTAAATCAGCCAAACGCCGGCATTCAATGAATAGTTAGCCGTCTCATTATATGAGATGTAATTTTAGATTCAAACTATTGATGAATACCTCTAGCCGGAGGTGTAAGCAGGATAACTTGGCGTTTTATTTTCGAAAAGATGCCAGAATATAATGTAATATTTTATTTTGCGTATCTTTTTTTTAAGTTCGTCGTTTCGGATACATACCCTCATAATATGCTACACAATCTGTTGTCATTATTAGTTTATATACTTCAAAACATGTCATAGACTCAGAATCAGAATCAGAATCATTTATTCCTAAGAAAATGGTATTGTATAAGATGGTACAATTAATAAAGTGCAAACATTTTCTGCCATTAAAAAAGCGTAGGAATTAGTACATGCATAAAAAATACAATTGATTATTAATAGTGAAATTACAAAATTATTTAAATGTCAAATGTTATCATTACAAAAATGTCAAATATAAAAATTAAAGTTTAAATGACAGAAAAAGACCATGTCAGAAAAAACTAAATAATACATGAATTAAATTTGTAGACTGATACATAATTATTATTATTAATGTAAATTAAGGGTTTATTTTATAATATAATACGGCATTATTTCCGTTCTAACTTATAGTGTATGTCATAAAAATGCCCTTAGGTTGTCATTACACTTAGAAATAACAATAATAATCATAGTAATAAATAAAACAAAATAAGAATTAAAATAAGTACTTACACTTAAAAGTTTATAAGATTATCAAATAAAATTAGTTTTAGACGACTTGCAATATATGTCATAAAAATGCCCCTTAGGTTGTCATAATACTTACAAATAACAATAATTATATACTAATAGATCAAACAAAATCAGAATAAAAAATCAGAATTAAAATAATTACATATGTTTTGGCGCGCACTGTTCATTGAAATAAACCAACTTTTACGGATATCAAGCGCGCTATATTTCACGAACTAAGTTGTAATTGTTTTTACGAACAATTACAACTTAGTTCGTTATTTTCATCCCGTGACCACGGCAGCTGAAAAGGTGCCGAAACGTCCGGAAAATCAAAAAAACCCCTAAAAATACGGTCAATTACAACTTAGTTCTTAAAATAAAGCGCATTTGATATCCGTAAAAGCTGTTTTATTTCAAAGAAATTACACATCATCCCTTCGCAAGAATGAAGATTCTTCTAGATCCATTGTCATGAATTCATTTAATTAGCATGTTCGTACGTATTCACGTATTAGAAACCACCCTAACGTAAGAACGTTTTGTTTTTATTGAAGTTGTCACGTTTTGATTCACTTCATACTTTGAAGACGATGATTGAGCGAGGAGTTTCACCGGAGTTCTTTCCGTAATAACACGTGTTGTTAGGCTCCATTTTTAACTCAATCTACCGTACAATTTCTTTATACTACAAAATATATTTACTTGACATTGGCAAAAAAAGGAAACCATTAATTAAGAAAGAAGAAGAATGATTGAGCGAAGACGTCACAAAACTTCCGTCAAAACCCTCGTAGTATGAAATATCATGATAAGATTGAAACAATACTGCAAGAGATGGCGGTAGGCCCTCGGTCCTGGTAGGCTTTCACCATACCGTTTTTACTATTGTGTGTATTTTTATGCTATTTTTTATTTATTAACAGAAACTGTTGCCTTGTGCAATATCTTTTTAAGCAATAAGATGTAATATTTTTTTCATTTGCTGTCGTAAAAGTAATAATATTCCTCTGCATCCAAGAAAAGTGGGAACGGAATGCAATATCCTACGTTTCAGAAACAGAAACACGCGCAGGCCTGTCAAAAACGACATTACTAGATCTATATGTTTACTTATTTCATAAACTAGCGGCTGACCGCGGTTTCACCCGTGTGGTACCTACCAGTTCCCGTGATTTTATAGCACCTGGCTGTTTTTACGTCAGCTATCTTCAAATGGTTAATAGTTGGACGTTAAGTAATGCTGGTTCAATCAACGGTCGGTCTAAGCATTTAATTAAGTCATTCGTCAACAGCCATTTTTAATGTCCCCACCGCTGGGGCACTGGCCTTTCTTATGGATGGATAAGGAGAACGGGCCATGACCCACCACGCGGGCCCAATGCGGATTGGTAAGTTTTAACGACTGAAAATGCAGCTGGGACCAACGGCTTAACGTGCCTTCCGAAGCACGGAGGAGCTCGAGATAGTAAATTTTTGGTCATCCATCCCGTGACCAACCATTGCGAAAGTTGCTTAACCTCAACAACCGCAGGCCGAGCGCGCAAACCACTGCGCCACAGGCTCCTCCTCGCTTTAATTGAGTGCCGGCGTTTGATTAACGGGCTAGCCCTATAATTGAACGGCTGATTTAACCAATGGGCTGTGACTTATACAACATTATTTTATATTAATTAAATCTATAACCTCTAAACCATTTCAAGAACTCATAATTACGATCAACATTTTGTAAGTAAGAACAACTTTGAAATTACGAAAAAGCAGCTGTTTCAAACATTTCATAGTAGAAAACGAAAAATATGTCGCGTAATTCCGCAAGAAAAAATGCAGATGCAGCCCAGTGACACACCTTGCACCTTCACCGACTACTCTACACGTGTTTCGCCCACACACGGAGCATCCTCAGGAGTTGTTAGACCGTGCCAATCTCAGCACCGATCTGTCACTGGGCTGCATCTGCATTTTTTCTTGCGGAATTACGCGACATATTTTTCGTTTTCTACTAAGATATGGATTTCCGCCAAGTAACGCCTGATTCTATCAAATATTCAAACATTTCAGCAGAGTTCAAATAAAATTTTGTATGGTACAGCTGTTTTTTATGATTTCATGGTTGCTTTTATACCAAAAGATGCTTCGTTAAGAATGGATAAGGAAAATGGGCCATGACCCACCGCGCGGGCCCAATGCGGATTGGTGGGTTTTAACGACTGCGTATACAGTAACGTGTGTTTCAAAGCACAAAAAGCACAAGATTTCAAGATATAAAAATTTGGTCATCCATCCTGTGACTGACCATTGCAAAAGTTGCTTAGCCGCTACAATCGCAGGCCGACCTCCTCAGACATGAATAAAGCCAAATCACCATCCAAAGACACAGTAAACCTTTTCATTCTAACACCTTTTGTCATCTCTTTCATACGACGGGAACCGGAAGTCGCCCATTTCCCGCCAAAACGCGCGTAATTTTTCTCGTGACGCTTAAGCCGTTATGGCGTCGCTTCCGGTTGGATTTCCTGTGACGTCACGTGTCGTGTGACGTCGTTTCCGGTACCAAGAGGTGTACCAATTGTTGATTATTACGTTAAATGTAGGATTAATAGACTTTTTTGTGCAAGTGATTATTTATATATTTGCGGATTCGGAACAGTTTAGTTCTAAGTTCATGATTACCATTGACCCTAATATATTTAACCCGGATGTTACTGAATTATAATATTGCATTCGAACTTAATATTTTTTTGTATGCGGTTAAAAAAAATCTAAATAACGTGAGAAAAATAATATGAAAATATAATATAATTTAATGAAATTTTATAAATTTATATATTATAATTTTTTCCAATATTTGTCTATTTTAAATTTACCATAAGTATAAAAATAGCATTGAAAAATGCAATAATTACAAAATTATAAATTATTGGCAGTTGCATCTTAATCGATCGTTAAACACCTGAAAAGATGTTTCTTTCGAATGCAAGGATATTCCTAGCATTGATGGACAACGCTGGCCTACAGCCTTGGACGAATTGTGGTTAATTCGCCCAAGCCTACAGTATCGCGCTAGTAACATAGTCCTAAATACCCTTTTTATTAATGTTTTAAAAATGATGTTGTACTTAAGCGTTCTTTTAAAAGGACGGTAGTAACCAGTGGGTAAGTATTTCTTTTTACGGCACACACACACACACACACCCACATACACACACACACCCACCCACCCACACACACACACACACACACGAATCAACCTCATCAGCCATATTTGCGCATTTCTGAAAATAATAAATAAATAAATATTTCAATTACAATCACACCAATTATCTAGCCCACGTTAAGTATCATGAAGAACTTGTGTTATGGATACTAGATAACGGATAAACATACTTATGTACTTTTTTTTTGTAAATACATACATAATATACATATTAAACACCCAGACCAAGACAAATAGACATGTTCATGCACACAAATATTTGTCTTGTCCGGGGATCGAACCCCGGGACCTCTGGCGCAGAAGGTGCGGTTAGTACCCCTGCGCCAAACAGGTCGTAAATAATGCTTGATTTAATTTATATTTTTACAATGCTATTATGATTTTGTGGTTTTACACCATGTACATATTTGCTTAATATTTTTGTTTCCTTTTTTTTGTTTTGCTTTCTGTTGTATATTTGTAGTTTAATAGATAGTATGTACTTACAATCAACAGTAGCACGGCTTTTAGTACCTGTTAAATTAATTCAATCGATTTTAAACTTTAAGACGTAAGCCGTTTAGTCTGGAATTGCCTGTGGAAATTTGACATCCTAGTACTATAAATGCGTAAGTTTGTGAGGATGTTTGGATGTGTGTTACTCATTCACGCAAGAACTATTTAACGGAATTGGATGGAATTTGGCCCGTAGATAGAATATCGCCTTAAATAAACAAATTACACTTGCTGAATTGTAACATGATGGACTTATCTGATGAATGAAAGTTGAGTTATTTCATGATTCTCGTTTTTCGACATTTTTTTTAATCGGCAACTTAAACACAAAGTTTGAAGATCCTAACTTCGAAACTGACGGACTTTCATACAAACTTTCATCCGATATTGTACTCCCTTAACCTCTCAGACCCCGGGCGATTTGGGCCATACTAATGACATGCCAAAAAACCATTTACCTAAAATACTACTTTTCTATAAAATTTTATAAGTTACCGTACATACCATATTTTTTCAATCTGTAAACTGTATTAAGACTAAACTCTAACTTTTAGAAAATTATGGGTTTCGGCTGAAATTCGGAGAGGACACCGGTGTCCGGTCGGGGTCTGAGTGGTTAAGAGGTGAATTTTGAAAAATCCTTTCTCAGTGCTCATCTACACCATAAACGCTATCTAACCTCCAAAAATGGTGTCTCTATTTTCAGCCGTTTGGGAAACACTAACATGACAATTTAGGGTTTTCTTATACACAACTTCAACCCCCTTTTCCCCCTTAGGGGGGTGGAATTGTCAAATACTCTGAGATACATAAATATTAATGTTTAATCGACAGCCTAAACACAAAGTTTGTAGATCTTAACTTCAAAACTGAAGGACTTTCATACAAACTTTCATCTCCTATTTTACCCCCTTAGGGGTTGAATTTTGAAAAATCCTTTCTTGTTGCTTACCTACATCATATAAGGTATCTACCTGGTATCTACACCCAAAAATGGTGTCTCTACTTTCAGCCGTTTGGGCTATACTCTCATGTCAACAAATAATAAATTTATAATTTTATATTTATATATATAGGTTTAGTAATAGTCAAGTTCCCGTTATATTACACAACAGCGCTCTACAAACAAGTTCAATCTAATTATCTGAATCACAATCATGCTTTGGAGTCGTATTTATAGTCAGGGGCCCCATTCTGCTAAAGTGTCACAATCGAGTTTAACAGTGGCTAGTGCTCGAAATATGAATATGAAATATAATTTATACGAAAGGAAACCGGACCATGAAAATTTCACAAAACAGACAATAATAAACATGGAAAATAAAACATTTTGTTCATTTATGGTAAATTTTAAATAAAAAATTTACTCGGCCACAAGTGAATTCTCAGGCGTGAATCGAACCCACGACCTTTGGAATACCTTTGGGACCTACAGCGTATTAAAAATATAAAAGTATTGGAGAATTTCGACGGTGGTTCGCAAGTCTCGGTAACTCAGCGGTTAGAGCATTGGACCGGATTTCCAAAGGTTCGATTCCCGTCTGAGAATTCACTTGTGGCCGAGTTAATTTTTTCCAATATTTTTCTATTTAAAATTTACTATAAGTATAAAAATAGCATTGAAAAATGCAAAAATTACAAAATCATCCATTTTGTTCATTTTGCAACGTCTGGCATAAACCTATATTTAACTAATTAGCTTCCGCCCGCGGTTTCAACCGCGTGGTTCCCGTTCCCGTGGGAATTTCACTCCGTCCTTTCTACTAACTCTATGCCAAAAATCAAGTCGATTGGTTGCTTAGTCAAGGAAGGATAAACAACACACTTTTGCATTTATAATTTTGTTATTACTATTATTAAGTTAAGTTAATATTAGGGTTGGTGGCAATATTTTTTTGACAAAATTATGAAAATCTGTCTGGTGAATCGCTGGGGTGGGGTTTCTAGAAGGAAAGCCGATCATTCTCGGAGTGCAACCTATTGTTTTTTTTTTCAGAATTTGGTGATGGTAGGTGATATTGATTGTATCTACAAATTTAATTCATGTATTATTTAGTTTTTTTTATGACATGTACTTTTTCTGACATGTAAACTTTAATTTTTATATTTTTCTTTTTGTAATGATGACATTTGACATTTAAATAATTTTGTAATTTCCCTATTAAATTATAGTGCCTTTATAGTTCTTGTTAGTACAGTTTAAAAAACAAAACAAATAATATACGATTGAGGTACAATTATTAATGAATTAATAAACATTATTACAAATTATTAGACATTTTGTCGACCTCCGTGGTAGTACACCGGTTTTAAGGTGTCGCATACCCTGAGGTCCTGGGCTCGAATCCCGGTAAGGGGAAGTGTTTGTAAAATTCAAAATTCAATATCATTTATTCAGTGTAGGCTGTTACAAGCACTTATGAACGTCAAAGAAGCTACGCCATCGGTTCACAAACCTTGCGGCGGCGGGAGACCTTGTAACGAGAAGAACCGGCAAGAAACTCGTCAAGGGCTATTTTGTTCTCCCTGTTTTATTTCATACAGAGTCGTCAAATTGAATAGTGACATTAAACACATGATAAGATCAATTTTCATCACAAAAAAAATACTAAAATAAAAGTACATTTTATGGTTATCCTAACCATAAAACTCAAGAAAAGCTCATGCCACTCAAGAATAATGTTGTATTCTACCGGTGAAAGATTGCAAAAAATCTGTTCAGTAGTTCGAGATACTACTTCCCATAAACAAACTCAGAAAACCTCATGATAAATTTTAAATAGAAAAATATTGGAAAAAATTAACTCGACCACAAGTGAATTCTCAGATGGGACTCGAACCCACGACCTTTGGAAATCCGGTCCAATGCTCTAACCACTGAGCTACCGAGACTTGTGACCGAGTTAATTTTCAATTTCCAATATTTTTCTATTCAAAATTTAACATAAGTATAAAAATAGCATTGAAAAATGCAAAAAATCAAAAATCATAGATCAGAAAACCTCTTTATATAATATAAGTATAGTACTTGCAATGACCATTAATACTAACAATCTCCGTCAATATAAACATAAAATATTTTATCAAACCGTAACCCAAATAGGTCCATTAAAATTCCCAAAATAATATTTTTCATGCGAACATAATCTATTCACGTCGCTCATTCTCCCTCGGGATACCCCCGGGTTATACAGGCCATCGGGAAACCTTTGAAACCCCTAATCGCTATTTGATTTCCTGTCCTGAGATAAAGATAATAGAGATAGGGTTAGATCGTATAGGCTAAAAGAAATTAATATTAACGTAAAATAAACAATTCAACGTGTTTTTATAGGTCTCTGTAGCATAATTGTTTAGTGCATTGGGCCGGAGTCCCGTCTGGAGGACATGAGACTATTTGCTTTTTTCTAAATTTTCTTGTTTAATATTTATCGCATAAAAATAGCATTGTAAAATGCAAAATAAAAATATTATTATCAGATGGTTGTTTCATCCTAATCGATAGTCAAACATTTGTAGAAATGTTTCTTTGAGTATATTATTCTCTTATTGATGAAACGACGGTGGCCAACACCGTAGAAAAGTGAATATACTAGAAAAAATCGACATGTCCTCATAGGTCTCTGTAGCATAATTGGTTAGTGCATTGGGCCGGACTCCCAAGGATGCGGGTTCGAGTCCCGTCAGGGCGACATGAGACAAGTTGCTTTTTTCTAGTATATTTTCTAATTTAATATTTATCACATAATAAACATGTTTTATGCCTTTATCTTGATTTTTTACTAAATATTGGAATGAAATGAAAATTATGTTCAAACATATCTGATAACTAGCTTCCGCCCGCGGTTTTACCCGCGTGGTTCCTGTTCCCGTGGGAATATCGGGATAAAAAGTAGCTTAAGTTACTCTCCGTCTTTCCAACTAACTATATGCCAAAAATTAAGTCGATTGAGTGCTTAGTTAGGGCATGCAGAAAGGACAAACAAACACACTTTCGCATATATTCGCATATATTGTTGAGGTTAAGCAACTTTCGCAATGGTCGGTCACGGGATGGGTGACCAAAAAATTACAATCTCGGGCTCCTCCGCGCTTCGGAAGGCACGTTAAGCCGTTGGTCCCAGCTGAATTTGCAGTCGTTAAAACCCAGCAATACGCATTGGGCCCGCGTGGTGGGTCATGGCCCGTTCTCCTTATCCATACATAAGGAAGGCCAGTGCCCTAGCAGTGGGGACATTAAAAATAGCTGATGACGATCAAGTACCTACTTTGATCTGGTTCCTTAATAAGTTTCTTGTTAATACGGTTTACCAATATCAGAATCAAGGAAGGTTTATTAAAAGGTACAGTATCGTGCAATAATATATAAACACTAAACAATCTTGTCACATCACAATACATAATGACATTTGTGGACATAGAGAGCTTTGCTTCCACGTGTTTAAAAGCGATATGGTTGTGTAGTGTGTACATATCATTGACTGTACTTACATTAATGGATAACACCCAGACATAGAAAAAAATATTTTTATTTCACGGTTGGGAATCAAATCCACTACTTCTTGACGTAATAGGTATATTTAGTACCATTGCACCATTGGGCCCTTAAAGCAAGTACATTTGACTACACATAAATCTAGTACTATCATAAAGTACAAAGAACTTGGACGAATTAACCACGAAAAGTTCGCTCAAGGTCAATGCAAAGCTCGATCTCCTTTCGACTATAAGAGTTCAAATCTAAGTGCCCTGACTATGAATACGGACCAGCATCCTGTCTCGAACCAGTTTTAGTGACCAGTAGCTTCTGTTTTTGTACTTACTATGGGATATTTATGGTGAACTAAAGGTAGTAATGACATTGAAGTTGTTTAATATAAACTACACAAAGAAATTGATTCAATTTAGAAAAAGAAAATTACTTAGAGATAATGCATTTCCAGGTAACAAAAGTGTTTTATTTCTTGACCTTGCTTATTAGGTGTCACCGTAACAAATTATAAAAAAAAACGCTTTGAAATTTTCTCGAGTTAAACAACTTTCGCAATGGTCAGTCACGGGATGGGTGACCAAATACTTATTACCTGTATCGAACACCTCCGTGCGTCGGAAGGCATGTTAAGCCGTTGATTCCAACTGTGTTTGTATTTGAAATAAAACAACTTTTACGGATATCAAACGCGCTATATTTCCACGAACTAAGTTGTAATTGTCCGTAATTTTTAGGTTTTTTAGGGGTTTTTTGATTTTCTCGACGTTTCGGCACCTTTATAGCTGCCGTGGTCACGGGATGACTGACTACTTATAAGTCTACCCTCGAAAAGTTAATTTATTTTCGTTCGGATACGGTTAGACATTTACTATGGCACAAATTATTATTGATTTGATATTTTGATTTAATTGTTATTTTAATTCTTTATTATTAAGAAAAGAGAAAACTAAAGACTCTACTGGCAGTTCACAAATTGGGAGGACCTTCGAAGAAAGAAACTGCCAAGAAAACTTCGAAAGCGGGCCGACCTCCATCTTTATAAAAAAAAATATTTTTTTTTTTTTTTTTTTTTTTTGTGGAAATATAGCGCGTTTGATATCCGTAAAAGTTGTTTTATTTCAATGAACAGTGCGCGCCAAAACATAAGATGTACGTATGTGTTTGTATTTGTTAAAACCAACGTGGACCCGTGTGGTAGGCCATGGCCCATTCTCCTTATTCATTTATAAGGAAGGCCAGTGCCAACAGTGGGGACATAAAAAATACTAATGGTGGTGATGTGGTAACAGACAAACACACAGCCCTATATCGAGACAAACGAAAAGAGCGCTTCCAACTGTATGAGAACCTAGCGTGTCGAATTTTTCGTACCTACGATGACGTCACGATCGAGATTTAGTGATGTGGAAATGTTATTGACAAGCTCTTGCAAGAAAACACTGCACAATTAACCATTTATGTTTCTGAGTGACGCATGTTTTCATGGCAATGGTCTCAAGCGGACTGACTTAGATCGGAAAAGTTTGACCGTGGATCAAACTTTTTACACGCAAGGTAGGTAAACTAATACCGTCTATCTCGATATAGGTCTGTGGACAAACACGATTATTAAAGCTTTCGAATATTTCATATAAAGCATAATTAGAAATAATTATCTTTAATCGAAAAACGATTCCAGATTTTGGGTGAAACTTTTCTATAAGAATCGTGGAATAGCCAAGAGTATCCTCAGAAAATGATGGACATCTTTATTCGATTTATGTTGGAGAGAGAAGCGGTTTAAGGTGGATACACATGGAGCATTTGGACGCCACGGTTTTTGATGAGATATTTTATTTCAGTCATCCCGTGAACATGGGCCTTATAAAGGTGATGAAACTATAGGAAATAAAAATTATTTAAAAAGCAGAAGAAAAATATTTTGAGTTTCTGCTAAAATGTATGAGATTCATATTATCATCAGCCTGTACACGTCCACTTCTGGATATAGGCCTCTCTTATGTCACGCCATTGAGCTCGGTCCTTAGCTCTTTGCATCCAGTTCTTGCCTGCCATCTTTCGCAGGTCGACACTCCACCTGGTTGCAGGGCACCCTACGCTGCGCTTGCCTAATCGCGGTCTCCACTCCAGAACTCGTTTGTCCATCTAATTATTGGTTGCTAAGTTATGGCGTGTATGAAAGAAAAACAAACACACTTTCGCAATTTTTTAATATATTAAATGGGTTTAATCTTGACCTCAATCTGGCTAAGGGCGTAGATGAGGTCAAGATCAAGTCACAGACGAGCCTCGGAAAGTCGAAATCAGGGTGAAAGGACTCCTTTTCACGGAGAAGAGACACATCTGTGTTTTGGCGGCGTTGAATTGCATTTATAGTATCAGTTAGGGATAGCATTGGGATTAGAAATAAGTTTAATAACCAAAAAAATACAATAATTTACGAAACCAAGCAGTACCTAAACACAAAAAAGTAAGATTACTTATTTCCCTGTCCGCGTTGAAGATCAACGCTGCCAAGGTTTTTTTTATCGAACCCTCGAGCGTTCCACCGCGTCTGCGTCCACCCTTACAATAAACATAACCTACTACTTGTAACAACTTAAGAAAGCAAATAAAACTATCAGCGGTACAGTTCATCGCAATTTTATTAGAAAGGGAAAAGCCTGTATTTACAGCAGGCAATAAACGCGGGACTCGGAAATTATTGCAGACGTTTCCTTCCAAGTGTACTTATGGGTATATTGTTTTAGGAATGGGCAGTCGAATCCAAACTGGTTTAATAAAAAAGTTACATATCATCATCATAATCAACCTCAACGGAGAAACGCTTAGCCATCATGATGACGACGATGGGATGGACGACAGAGGTACTAAGTCTGCCTTCTGCGCCAGAGGTCCCGGGTTCGATCCCCGGACAAGACAAATATTTCTGTGCATGAACATGTCCATTTGTCATGGTCTGGGTGTTTAATACGTATATTATGTATGTTTTTATATAAAAAAAAAAACAACGAGAGTGCTGGCAGAAGTGAAAACCGCTTAAACGAAAATAACAATATCCACTATATCTTGACCATAACTTCATAAAAAGTTGATGAAAACGGAGACCAACTTGAATTGGCAGGAAAATCCATTAAAACTGACCTGGCATTAATATGAAAGTTGGCAGTAATGAGAGATCTTTATATAATGGTTGTTATAAACTAACATACGTAGATCTAATAAATATTAAACAAGAAAATATACTAGAAAAAAGCAACTAGAATTAACTAGAATTAAAAAAATTAACTCGGCCATAAGTGAATTCTCAGATGGGAATCGAATCCATGACCTTTGGACCGGATTTCCAAAGGTCATGGGTTCGATTCCTATCTGAGAATTCACTTGTGGCCGAGTTAATTTTTTCCAATATTTTTCTATTTAAAATTTCTCATAAATACGTAGATCTTTCAAGACTTTATGTAATTTGAAATAGGTCAACGGTAAATGGTCTTACAAAAAAAATAATTAAACTCTGATGTGCACAACGCCGCTGAAGAAGTTTTCACTTCAAAAGTATATAAGTATGTTTATCCGTTATCTAGTGATCATAACACAAGTTCTTTGTGGAACTTAACGTGGGTTATATAATTGGTGTGTTTGTATGCAATTATTTTTTATTATTATTATCATCATACTGTTAACTAATTATCCCACCAAAAACATTATCATGTAAAAAATGTTATGTCACGACGTCACAATATAGCTCGCACTGTCATAAATAGTGATCGGATAACAAGATGCATATTTACTTAAATCCCGGGATTCCAGAAACTTTCGATTTATCTCGGAAACGGTGCTTCGTAGCCCAAAAATAAGATATTTTCCGTCCCTCTACTTTGCCCATAAACCCTTTTAGAATCAAAATTGACATAATAAAAAGATCAATAATCCAAAAGAGTGCTCAATATTTTTCCAACTCGCGTTTCCATACTTTTCTCTAGATAAAACGGTAAACGGTAGTAAATGTATGGTGAGCGATATCGTTGTGCTATGAGCTATAAGCTATACGAGCAACCCGTGTGCGCATAATGCGCAAAAAACACAAAATAACATTCAAAAAAGTTTTTTTTTTTGTTTTTTTTTTTTTTTTATTTGAGTTTTTGCTAAATTTCTCGACTTATCCGACCACTTCAGACAAATACCTTGCTAACGGTGTATTGCACTTGATTGTGCGACTTTTAGTTTAGGAGGAGAAGCGGCTTCACTGCCGTATTATATATATAGATTTTTTTTTATTTGAGTTTTTGCTAAATTTCTCGACTTATCCGACCACTTCAGACAAATACCTTTCTAACGGTGTATTGCACTTGATTGTGCGACTTTTAGTTTAGGAGGAGAAGCGGCTTCACTGCCGTATTATATATATAGATGCTATCATATTATAGCATAGTCTGAAAAGCTCTTGACTGAACATAGTCATATTACTACCATTAAAACGCTATCCAAGATATGTTTTGTTTATTAATTATAATAACCCAGCGATCAGCTGTGCGTCTGCTCCAGTATCAATGACAGTAATTATCTGTCTCCCTCCCCCATCCCTTCCATCATTAAACTCACATTGTTCTAAGGGCAGTTTTTGTCTCTTTCCCCGCGAAAACCACAAAAGACACGCAAAATTGTCTGCGGCTCGAACATAAAAGATTTGGACAAAGCCTGAATGAAGGCACTATCTCTGCTACGTGATCCCGAAAGGAACTAATGAATGAAGTAATTACATGGAAGGTTTTATGGTGTTTTTATTTTTGTTAAATCGCGGGAACGTGGCTGTACGATTCTTGATCCCTTTGTCCGAAAAAAGGATGATGGCGGCTCGCGGTCTTTTGGTTTTGGCGCGATTGTTGTTTTGACAGACGTATTGTTTTTTTAATTGTGGTTTTCGAATGAGATTTTACTCTTTATTGCGTTAAATAGGACCTTATTTTTTAACGGTATTTGTTATGCAATGTGAGCAAGTAAGATTAACTTTTTTATGAACAACTGGGAGACATTTGGCCTTCATCATACCTGATGTTAAGTAGTGATGAGGCTGAAGATGGAAGCGCGCCTCACGCGAAATCCTCAACCACTAAGAACCACTTTTATTTCAAATAGAAAAATATTGGAAAAAATCAACTCGGCCACAAGTGAATTCTCAGATGTGGCCGAGTGGATTTTTTCCAATATTTTTCTATTTAAAATTTATCATAAGTACAAAAAAAGCATTCAAAAATGCAATAATTAAATATCCTAGACATTTTTATTTCGTTTTCTACCTCTAAGGCGAATTACAATAAGAACCCACTGGAGACCAGGCCTATGATAAGTAATAACATCATTAAACTTCCATATAAATATAACGGTTCAAAACACAACTATATTAATAAAGATCAGTTCATTGAACAATTAAAAAAGAAAAAAACAAACTTATACCGATAACAGAGTGATAACCAACTTCCTTACCAGGAGATAATAAAATATTGGAGATAAAGCGATGTCGCAAAAAGAGTAAAAAATACCGCACTACGTCCGGTGGAGCCCGACTCAAGTTCCCGTGACGGGTGTATGCAAGATGAAGCCAGTTGGTATACATTGTTGATGGTTATCTATTCAGGAATCTAAATTGAAAGGATGGCACCTGTGAAAGCGTGCAATAAAAATAAACTGTATCATTTAACTATTGAAAGAAAGTTAGCGTTAGTGGTAGCCACAGTGAGATTAAGAAATAAAACAGATATAGTTACACAAAACAATTCATAAACATTAAATGCGTGCTTTTAAAATGAAACTTTGTATTTTTGATATTTTGAATAACCAGCAACAAATGCCTATGACTTTACAATTAATTACAAAAAGGATTTGAGTTTTGCATAATATTGAATTGATAACGTTGACTGAATAAAATTGACTTCATTAGAATGATTTTGTCTCCATTTGATAGAAAGTGTATAAAAAATAAACTATCTTTATTAGCGACTAGCGGCTGCTCGCGGCTTCAGCCGAGTGGTTCCGAGTGGAATATCGGGATAAAAAATATTATATGTTCATAACCAGGCTATCTACTATCTGTGTACCAAATTTCATTCAAATCCGTTCAGAAGTTTAAATTTATTCGTTACAAACAAACAAATAAACAATCAAATCTTTCCTCTTTATGATATTATTATAAAGTGAGTAAGTAAGTATAAAAGTATAGCTATTCTATTGATTAAGATGAAAAATACGATAATTTACAACTTTTTACAGACACATCTCTTTTTCTAATAATAATTTTCCCACGTCTATCCAACTTGCTCCCGGGCTACTACAACATAACACCATCCAATATAATAAAGACCGGTTTACATTTATAAAAAGAAACAGCCTACAGGTCGATACCCGCAGGTGTATAAGACAGATGCACTCTATGTCGTTGATACGTGTGAATTGAACTTTATGTCGAATGACCAATTATTGTCTTTGACACTTTACTTTTTTGGGCAAATGTGTTTGAGTTATACTCAACACACAACGATATACAGCCAATAATGGCGCGGTTTTGAGTTCCGAATCGGAATTATTTTGTAATGTTGGAAGGAACAATTAGACTATAGACTGTTTTGTGATGAAAAAAATAATAATTGAATTAGGAACATTGTTCTGATTTACCAAAAATGTTTCTATGTTTACACTTCTCTTTAGTTACTAAAAGTTTTGAAATTTGTGCTTAAGTATTTTTTTTTCTATTTAATTTCTGACATGTCCCGAAAGGACTCAAAATAATACTTAGTTTGAACTTGAAACATAAATTATTAGTATTAGAGAAACACATTATATAAATAAAAACTAGCGACTGCCCGCGGTTTCATTCGCATGGTTCCCGTCCCGTGGGAATTTCAATTAACTATATTATACCAAAACTCAAGTAGATTGGTTGCTTAGTTAGGGCGTGAAGGAAGAACAAACAAACAAACACACTTTCGCATTTATAATATTAGTTATTTTGATCATGGCAAATATTTTGTTTCTCTTAATTTTTTTAATCTATGACGTAATAGTTAAAAATGTTGTTAATGGCAAATATATTTTTTACCTTTAAATAATATATTTTTTTATGGACAACGGGGAGACTCTTAGGCTTCGTCATACCCGATGTTAAGTACTGATAAGGCTGAAGGTGGAAGCGAGCCTCTCCCGGAATCCTCAACCACTGAGGAACTGGCTATCTTACCTCCAACTGCCGGAACACAACAATGCTGAAAACATTGTTGATATGGCGTCAGACTTAGGTAAGATGGTGATAGCTAGCCAGACGGACTTAAAACAAGTCCTATCACCAACCAAACTATTTAATATGAACCCCCGCTGGGAATCGAACCCGGGACCCCTGTGTCTGATACCGGTGGTTGTGCCACTAGACCACAGAGGCGGTTAAATAAGTCACAAATAGATTCGTAAATTGATTTTTACATTAGCATTCTTCTTAATTAACAAGCTCATTTACCGACATCAAACCTACACATTCTAAATTGAATGGAAGATTAATTTTTCCGTAAATATGGGCTGAATTTTTTTCACCTAAAGAGAATTTTCCTTAAAAAGCAATTAAGAGAAGCCCTTTTAAGTCGAAGCTAATTATCACTTTTTCCTTGATGACGTCATCCAGTTTTTGTCTGTTTGTAATTATGTACAAAATGAATTGCGTAGCTTCCGTCTGACTACCATTTGACTTCATTAGTAATGACATGATGATCTTTTAGCATGACTAAGAATGTTCCTAAAATAGACCATACTTAATCCTGTCAAGCCTTGTCTAGATGACTACTACTAGTCAAGTTGTAAATGTTTTATATATTTCCTACACTCACACCAATCGATTTCTAAATTGAGAATTTTACTTAGGCCTGATATTATACATATATGATCACTAGCTTGTGCCGCGTGGTGACGGCCTAAGAATACAAGTGTCACCACTCCCTTACATGCCTGGGATGTCGTAAGAGTCGACTAAGAGGCTCGACGCATTGAACACCTGTGCGAGATAAAGAAAACTTGAAACAAACCCTCTACCAACCCGTCTGGCCAGCGTGGTAGCAGTAGGCTAATAACCTCTTAAGAACGCCACAATAGGCGTGAGCTAGGAGAGGCCTATGTCCAGCAGTGGATTTCCACAGTCTGATGATGATGATGATGATCACTAGCTTCTGCTCGTGGTTACACCCACGTGGTTCCCGTTCCCAGTGGGAATATCGGGATTAAAAGCCTATATTACCCTCTGTCCTTTCAACTAACTCTATGCCAAAAATCAAGTCGGTTGGTTGCTTAGTTAGGGCGTCAAGGAAGGACAAATAAACACACTTTCGCATTTATAATATTCGTCATCGTCATTAGCCATTTTTGATGTCCCCACTGCTGGGGCACTGGCCTTCCTTATGGATGGATTAGGAGAACGGGCTATGAACCACCACGCGGGCCCAATGCGGATTGGTGGGTTTTAACGACTGCAAATGCAGCCGGGACCAACGGCTTAACGAAGAACGGCGGAGCTCACGATAGTAAATTTTTGGTCACCAATCCCGTGACCGACCATTGCGAAAGTTGCTTAACCTCAACAATCACAGGCCTATAATAATGAGAAATCGTCCACACATTCTAGTTTTGTACCTTTATAATTATAATTTATATTTAATGCTGCTTTTTTAGGCGGATGGAATGTCATGATTTTAGTTTTAGAAAAATTAATATTCATGTTGTGGTCATTTCTATGGTTTTTGGGAGGACATTAATATATATTATAAATAAGAGACATCCGAATACGCAGCCCTGCGGGATCGAAGCGTTTACAATTTCACAATCGGAGCGTACGTGTGTGATGTTCCCAGTATCATTATCGAAATATTCGATTTCCACGAACTGACGCCTGAACCTACTAATAGTCAAGTTACAAAATGTATTTTTTTTTATATCCTTAATATTATAAATGCGATACTTTGTGAGGATGTTACTCGAAACGATAATCTTCAAAAAAAAATTTAGTTGAATCCTCAATAACTCCTTATCTATCAGTTTCCCAGGTTTAGCTCCATACAAGAAAATGATAGTTACGATGAGGAGAATACATGGTTTTCGTTTTCGTTATGGATCTTTCAACACCCTGTATAGTTCAATAAATTATGATTTTTATCATTTTTGTATGGGTTTATTACAAGTGAATTACAAAAGCTTTTAACTATTTTTCTAAAATAAATAAGAACTATTAAGCACCAACAATCAGTCATATTTAAAATAAACAACTATAGTTGTTTTTTTTACAAGTATTCTCCGAAATCAGTGCAACGAGTAACGCGGTCGTTTCTCAAAATGTCCGATTTCATAAGCGAACTACAACTTATACCAGTTGGTCTGCTTCTTGTTGACGAATCCCGGAAGAATCTCAGCTCTTATTTAAAACGGTAGTTACGGATAACGGAAGGATTCTTGAAGATATATTATGAGGAAAATAATAGACAACTTTATACAATTTGAGCAGCAACTCTCGGTAGATCAGTGGTTAGAGCAGTAGGCCGAATTCCCAAAGGTCGTGGGTTCGAGTCCCACCTGTGAATCCACTTGTGGCCGACTTGATATTTTCCAATATTTTTCTATTTTAAATGTATTATAAGTAAAAAAATAGCATTAAAAAGCAAAATTCAAAATAAGAAACTTTATACAATATATTTATAACTCTTAACTTTTGCATTGTACAATGTTTTTTTATGTGATAAATTTTAAACAAGAAAATATACTAGATAAAAACAACTTGTTTCATGTCGCCTTGACGGGATTCGAACCCGGTGGCCAACACCGTAGAAAGTGAATATACTAGAATAAATCGAAGTGTCCTCATGGGTCTCTGTAGCATAATTGCATTGGGACAGATTCCCCAAGGATGCGGGCTCGAATCCCGTCAGGGCGACATGAAACAAGTTAATTTTTTCTAGTATATTTTCTTGTCATAGACAATATATACAAAATATATGTTTAAAGAAAAACAGTTTATTTGAAAAAAGTTGAGTATACACGAATTTACACAAAGTAAAAACTAAATAAGATTTTCAGTAGTGAAAGTTAAGTAGGTAATATTAATAGATATATCTTACACTCATACCAACTAACCTAGCCCCAAAGTAAGCACTGTAAGGCTTGTGTTATGGGATACTAGGGTAAAGGATATAAATAAAACTTATATAGTAATATAGGTATACATATTACAGGTAGGTAACATAGGTATAAGTATTTATGTGTAGAAATATATATAAACGTCCATGACTCGGTACCTACAAATACCCACAAATATTACAAATATTTTCTCCTTCCGGGATTCGGACCCGGGACCTCAGAGCAGGCGACACCTTGAAACCGGTGTACATAGCACTCTACCACGGAGGTAGTCGATTTATTATAAAATATAATTATATTAATAATTTTGTAAAGAAATAATTGTTTTGTCATGTTTACGTTGTATTATTGCTCTGTCGTTTGCTATATTTTTTTCTTTATCATTTTATATAAGTAATACCTAAAATTTTTTGAAGTCGAAACTTCTTTAGCGGCGTTGTGCACATCAGTTTTAATTTTTTGGGATGGGTAATAAATATCAAAGTTGCGTCAGGACACGTGACCTGATCGAAAATTCGTAAGACGGAGGGAGAGTAGAGCGCCGGCGCGGCGTAGGAGAGATAGTAATATCCCCCTCTCCTCTTTCTCTTTCTGCTGTTTCGTTTAAGCGGTTTTCAATTCTGCCGGCACTTCCGGAGTGTAACCCGTTGTTATTTTACCTTTAAGTTTGGACATGGAGTCTCACAAGCTCCTCCCTATGTATGAATCTCACAAATCAGTCACTTCCTCGCGCCCCCGGGCACTGAGCTGCTCAGTAATAATAATAAATAAATAATAATAAATATTTGCATACAATCACACCAATTATCTAGCCCACGTTAAGTTTCATGAAGAACTTGTATTATGGATACTAGATAACGGATAAACATACATGTATACTTTTTTTTTTGTAAATACATACTTAATATACATATTAAACACCCAGACCAAGACAAATAGACATGTTCATGCACACAAATATTTGTCTTGTCCGGGGATCGAACCTGGGACCTCTGGCGCAGAAGGCGGAGTAAGTACCCCTGCGCCAAACAGGTCGTCAGTACCTTTGATATTAGTGACAAAACTAATGTAAATGAAGGTAATTGTGTCGTTGGCTACAAAATACTTGAGTTATGTGCTTGATTAAATGGACGTGGTCCATGTTTTCTATAATAAGCCAAGTATGTCAAGAATAAAACGACCGAGCACATTGTCTAAAAAAGGGAGGTATTCAGCTTCAGTAGACCCTTCAATTGAAAATAAGATTTCTGATCCTACCCAAAAAATCCTACAATGTAAAAGTTCAAAAGCTTGGATGTTTTGTTACACAATCACGCCTTAACGGATTTAAACTAAATTTGGCACATATAAAGTTTATAGTCTGGATTGAATATAGGACACATTTTATTCCGATATTCCCACAGGAACCACGCCACGCAGGTAAAACCGTCGGCCAAAAGTCATATGTAGGCTATAAGTACGTATACTCGTAGTTTGTGTTGACAACATTTTTATTTTACCGTCTAACCGGTAACTTTTTTGTTTATTTTACTTCTAGAGTTTATATTTAAGTAAAAAATGTTTTTTTGTTATTTGATGTGCGAGTGTGATGTGTTTATTTACAAGCGGCCAAGTGCGAATCGGACTCGCGCACCGAGGGTTCCATAAAATATTTTTTATTATATGATGTAACTAAAAATTTACGTTTTTCGCAATTTTTCCTTTATCTGTACTATAAGACGTTACTTCGTACCAAATTTCAAGATTCTAAGTTCACGGGAAGTACCCTGTAGGTTTTGATTCCCTTGCGAGTTTCGAAAATTTGCGGAAATTTGCGGCATAAACGGCTGTATCTTTTGATTGATTTGGCTTAGAAGTTTGATTTTTTCACAGCTCCAAGGGACAGTAGACCTGAGTATTAGATATAAATTTCAGTTTGATACCTCCACGCGTTTCTGAGAAAAACGGTCTTGACAGACGGACGGACGGACGGACGGACAACGAAGTGATGATGATAAGGGTTCCATTTTTTCCTTTTGAGGTACGGAACCCTAAAAAGTATATAAGTATGTTTATCCGTTATCTAGTAGTTCTTTATGGAACTTAACGTGGGCTACATATTTGGTGTGCTTGTATGCAATTATTTATCTATTTATTCTTACCTATAAAGCAAACTAACTAATATTGGGGTCATCTTAACCCCAGGGTAGGGTAAATGTTTGGGTAAGGAATTAAGGGTTAATATTCCGTGTAACTATTATAAGTTCTTTTGGGTTTTCCGACGTTTCGGCACCTTTTGAGTTGCGAGGTCACACGATGACTGTCCCATTTTTGTATGAATTAAAGGCACTACTTATTTTTAAATCTAGATTCATTATTATAAATTAACATTTACAAATTTGTAGAAAAAACTATAAACTGCCATTTATAATCAATTATACTATACTATAACAAAAAAACGCCATCCAACTCACAACCGCGTGGCATAGTTCCGAGAACACTGGCGCTGTTGCCCCGCTGAATACAAAGACTCAGCCGCTGGGAAAGATAGGCACCAGCTCTGAGGTTTCCTGAGGCTTGGACTAGTATTGTGGAAAGATCTTTTATAAACTTTAATCTAGATTCTAATTATTTAGAATTTGCTATTGAGCTGCATGAGCTCTTTTTAACCACCGGGAATCCAGTACTGCAGGCTATCAACCCTACCTGGTTGATATTCCACGTCTGCGTATAAAGCGCCTTTCCTCGTCTTTTGTTATGCGCACAGCCAGGGAGTGGAATTCCCTGTCTGCGTCTGTATTCCCAGGTGCCTACAATCCTGGTATATTTAAAGCTCGAGTGAAGCTTTTTTCTAGGCACGCTCGCTCCATCTTAGGCCTCTTCTTAAAAGATAAGAAGACCGCCTCTGTGGTCTAGTGGTACAACCACCGGTATCAGACCCAGGGGTCCCGGGTTCGATTCCCAGCGGGGGTACATATTGTATTCGGTTTGGTTGGTGGTAGGACTTGTTGTAAGTCCGCCTGGCTAGCTACCACCATCTTATCTAAGTCTGACGCCATAATAACAATGTTTTCAGCATTGTTGTGTTCCGGCAGTTAGAGATAAGATAGCCAGCTCCTCAGTGATTGAGGATTCCGGGAGAGGCTCGCTTTCATCTCCAGCCTTATCAATACTTAACATCAGGTATGATAAAGGCTAAGAGCCTCCCCGTCGTTCATAATAAAAATAAAATAAAAAAAGATTCTGAATTAAGCCAAGAGTAAGCCTATTCAATGTAAAAAAAAAAACAGATCAATACCTGTGATTGTTGTTAATACAACAAAAAGTCATTGCAACACGAAGCCAAAGCCTTCATTACCCCTGATTATGCTAAGCGCCGGATCCGGCCGCGGACCGGTAATTTCCGCCGATCCGGTTTGTCCGGCGGCTAACTACCGACCGTTTCCGTTCGATTTGTAATGTACACTTGTTGATTAAGTTTTGTATGTTGTATTTAGTAAGTAAGAAGTACAAATTTGAAAGATGATATGTCTTTTTCTACTTTTCTCCTATTTCTATATATTTTACCCACATTATTTTTATCCATATTAATTTTATCCGCGTAGTTTCCGTTCCCGTGGGAATATCAAAAAATCCTTTCTTAGTGCTCGCCTACATCATTAAAGGATGTATGCAAAATTTCAGCTGAATCGGTGCAGCTGTTTGGGCTGGGCGTTGACAGTCAGTCACGGTATTGTTTTATTAGTATATATATATACTAGAGATACCAAAAGGTGTACAAGACCAAAATCAGCCTATGATTTAACAAAGTAGAGTACACAGTGTAGGGTTCGAGTCCCGGTACAGGTACGGACTTAGCAAAAATCTTTGAATGCATTTTAAGCATTTTAATCTTTGAAAGGTTTTTTTTTTATAAAAATTTGCTTATATTTAGGGTACTTTTCCTCCAGCTACCGTCCTTTTTTCCATCCTGTATATCGGGTGCTCTCTGTTCTTTTTCAATTGTTTTTTTAATTAATCACTACTGCAAAATATTGGATCATTTCTGGGCTGGTAATGGCAGTCCCGACAGATATTTTTTTGCGTTTGTATTTTTGTAGATAAATTTTGTGGATATGTGGAAAAATTATGTATTGTACCTACATCACTTTTATTTTCATATATTTTTTTTAACTCTTTTTATTTTCATTTAGTTTTTGTGACGTTTTTACAAACAGCGTAAGTTTTTTTTATTTTTATATTTTGTCGTTTTGGCGAACTCGCAGCGGAATACTGCAGTCACCTATATAATACAAAAAACCGCATCGGAAACGGGTGAATAGTTTCAAAGAAACCCTCAAGCGCCAAGCATCCTGGCTGCTGCAGTGCCACCTGGTGAACTGCAGCTGTCCTGTAAAACCTCCTCATCAAACCTAGTCTGCCTATGAAATGATACCTTTTGAATGCAAAAAGCCGCATAGCAATCGGTTTAGTAGTTTTCTGCTTGCTGCAGTGCCCCCTGGTCGTTTACTACCACGAAACATGCTAAGTACCTGATCTGAAATGTCATCTTTCGAATGCAATAAACTGCACCGACATTAGCCTGGTAGTTTCCAAGAAAAATGGTAACAGACATACATACAAACACACAACCTCTAATCCCAAACGCATATACCGCCTCCGTTCCGTTCCGTCCGTCGTGGGTAAAAAGAAGTTTATTTTTTAGAACTTGTGTTACGTGTGCGGGAATCTAACCCACAGCCCTATTACCCCTATAATTTTACAACGCCCTCATTATCACATCTGAAAATATGCCTACAAATTCGTTCTACTTCGCGTACTAAAGTTAGTAATTAGTCAATTTAGCTAGGCGGCCATTACGGGCTGAAACGACTTAGTAATTACCACTATGCCTTGCCTGGTCAACCTGAAGGCCCGCCCTAGCTCAAGGAACGCTTTTTGGGACGAAGCCTAAAAGCATGACTTAGCTAGCAATAATAATAGATTTAGGGGTAGTTTCAATTCTGATTAATTAATTGATGATTTTAAAAACATACCCTTTTTAATGGGCATAGGTCGACTTTTGGCCACCAAGATACGCTTATTTTTTACTAGGTATAAATTAGCTCTTAGTTAAAAACTGTTATTTTAAATGAAAATCTCATAATTATCTTGGAGACTTTGATATGGAGAGGTTGGTACTTACCTTCATAAGTTATATACGCTTTTTATTAATACAAAAGCATTTTAGTGACCCAAAGTAATCCTAAAATTTTTATACTGTATTTGCATTTGCTCCCTATAACAAAGCTTGGTATGCTGTAAGTTCGCTTTTGCAACCACTCTCAGAAAAATACCGAAATATTATATCCTTTGTGAATCCAGTCTAATTTGCACATTCGCAACACAAGTGTATCTGATACATATTACAGATTACGAAAAAACTGACCAGGATTAATTTTATTAGTTTGCTTAGTCATTTGCTAGCAGGACGCAGGTGTCCAGAGAACAATGGAATATCTATTGTGTTTCTTAAAGGTTAATACAATGTGCACATTCCATTTTACTGAAAAATCTATTGAATTAGTTTAAAGTTGAAAATCGCATAAAATCTCACAAATAAAACACTAAAACGAACCAAACTATCTAAGACTTAACCCATCAAATGCGGTACAGATGAGGAAAAAACACATTTATCGCGTTCTCTCTCCCTCAGGAAATCCCTGGAATGGCACACCTTAATTAATGACCCATTTAATGGCTCTTGCTGTCTCCCTCACACACATAAATTTATTAATTAACCCTCCACTACACTTTTTTCTTCAGAAGCCCAATTCTGATACGGTCTTAATAAACGCGGAGTAAAGTTACACCTAGGAATAACACTGATGCTGTCACTTTTATTGCCTATATAAAACACTTCCGTGACTGAAAAACGCACAGCCCAAACGACTGAACTGATGAAGCTGAAATTTTGCATACAGGATCCTTTATCGATGTAGGCGAGCAATAAGAAAGGATTTTTTGATATTCCCACGGGAACGGGAACCAAGCTAAAAATTTAAGACCGTTAAAGTTTAGTCACAATCGTATTTCGATCGCGTCTCAATTGGAGTGATGTTTTACACAGTTCTTATTACTACAGTGCACTGACAAGAAGTCGAAGGTAAGCCGAACTAAAGATTTCTCCAAAAATGCTGTTACTGTATGGTGGATCGTTTATGTGGGATTTACAAAAAGGGAAATTGATTGGAATCGGTTTGATTGGACCCTTCAATGCTACAGTGTAAAAACACCACAATCGAAACACAATTGAGGAACGATTATAAAAAAAAATCTAGAATTTACCCCCAGATGTAAATACTTTGTGCTGTGGAGTATGGCCTGAATTGGTTCGGTGTCACGTAGCAACCATGTTTTGATTAAAGCAGCGGTTTTTCTTTATTACTACGTTCAATTCTTCGTCTTCATAGACCTATAAGAATATGACGTCATTATTAACGGCCTATCTATATAGCGGAAATGGGTCTACTTCAGTCTGCGGTTCTAGCTAGTGCTAGTTGTGTCTGGAGCTTACATATTTTCATCTATACTATATAAACTATATATATATTATATTATAAAGAGGAAAGATTTGTATTTTTGTATGTAACGAATAAACTCAAAAAGTACTGGACCGATTTTGACGAAATTTGGTATAGAGAATCCTTAGACCCCAAGTAGTAACATAGGCTATAAATGATCCCAAAATTCCCACGGGAACGGGAACCACGCGGGTGAAACCGCGCCCGGCCTCTAGTCTAAAATAAATTGCTATTGACCTGTACGTCACAACTTGCAGTACAGTAATCTTGTAATGCAAGAAATGTTTTAATGTATGGTAAGTCCTTCCTTGCGAGTTGGAAATTGTTTACGGTTAGGGTAACCATGAAATGTACTTTTATTTTAGTATTATATTTGTAATAAAAATTGATCTTACCCATGTGTTTAAGGTCACTTTACAATTTGACGACTTTGTATGAAATAAAACAGGGAGAAAAAAATAGCCGTTGACGAGTTTCTTGCCGGTTCTTCTCGTTACAAGGTCTCCCGCCGTAGGGTTTGTGAACCAATGCAGCTTCTTTGACGTTATAAGTGCTTGTAACAGCCTAGACTAATAAATGATATCGAATTGAATTGAATTTATCAAGGACGAATATATCTCCTATTCTGAACTGGGAGTGTTAAGAATGTGCCTGATGTTAGCTTTCCAGTGCAGATAGCAAAACCTTGTCTATAATAACATTATAAAGAGAAAAGATTTGTTTGTTTGCATTGAATAGGCTCCGAAACTACTGAACGGATTTGGATGAAATTTGGTACACAGATAGTGGATAGCCTGGTTATGAACATTTTTATCCTGATACGGGTACCACGCGGGTGAAACCACGAGCGACCGCTAGTAAACTAATTGTAGGCGATAATCATAATATCATTTATCATATTGGGTCATAAACAAATAGAGGTGATATTTTCACAGTAGAACCGTAAATAAAGAACTGTCAACAGAGTGAAAGATATTAAACAAGAAAATATACTAGAAAAAAGCAACTAGTCTCATGTCGCCCTGACGGGATTCGAACCCGCATTCGACGTGTCCTCATAGGTCTCTGTAGCATAATTGGCATTGGGCCGGACTCCCAAGGATGCGGGTTCGAATCCCGGCAGGGCGACATGAGACTAGTTGCTTTTTTCTAGTATATTTTTTTGTTTAATATCTTTCTCATAAAAATAGCATAGTAAAATGCAAAATTAAAGGGTTATAATTAGATGGCTGTTTCATCTTAATCGATAGTCAAACATCTGTAAAGATGTTTCTTTCGAAAGCGAGGATATTTCTCTCATTGATGAAGCGACGGTGGCCAACACCGTAGAACGGTGAATATACTAGAAAAATTCGACGTGTCCTCATAGGTCTCTGTAGCATAATTTGGTTAGTGCATTGGGCCGGACTCCCAAGGATGCGGGTTCGAATCCCGTCAGGGCGACATGAGACTAGTTGCTTTTTTCTAGTATATTTTCTTGTTTAATATCTTTCACATAAAAATAGCATTGTAAAATGCAAAATTAAAAAGTTATAATGTCAACAGAGTATTTGATAAAACCTATTTTAGTTAAAACTCCCAAACAATTGTATTACTCAAAACCAAACCGAAACGCTAAGTCCCAAATGTTAGACAACCATATATTATTGACATCCTTAAGCGTTAAATGATTATACCGCCCAAATATCTCATTCAAAAATAAAGCCCCTCGCACACGACACTCCACATATTGCAGCTCTCGCCGCACGTATAAATCAAGCGTGATGTATATTAAGCCCCGCGCACACTGCACGACGAGGTTTTTATTACGAATGATGTCGTGATATTAAAGTAAAGAAGATGGCGCTGGTGTAGCAATTTGTGGCGTTGAGAACAATTTGTTTGCTTTACATAATTTGGTTTTCGGAGTTGAAGTAATCGTTTAGGAACTTTTCTTTTTTTTTTCTTATAAAGAATGTTTTAGGAGCTCTTTGGTTAATGGTTAGCGCGATTGCGATAAGCAACTTTAGCAATGGTTGGTGACAGGGCAAGGTGATCCTCTTTAATAAGTTAAGTAACTTAATAAAGAGAATAATTATAACGATTTTCTCGGCATCTGGAAAGGTGCCGAAACGTCGGTCGGGAAAATCAAAAAACCCCTAAAAAGCCAAAAAATACGGACTATTATAACTTAATTCTTGAAATATAGCGCGTTTGATATCCGTAAAAGTTGTTTTACTTTATAACTTATTAAAGAGATCAATTTTAATAACGAAAAATTCATTTTGCTACAGGATTGAAAAGATTAATAAATAAAGTAAGTTTATCAGACAACATCACAACACATATCGGTTATTTTTTAAGTTAAACCATACTTCTTAAATTTGGTGACAATAAGTTAACAAAGTCCTACTTCAAGTCTACTCTATCTCTACGCCAAAATCCATTAAAATTGGTTATGTAGTTTAATAGGGCTTGAAGTTAACAGTCAGTCAGATAGAATGCGCTTTCGTTGCTATTAATAATTTCTAAAGGATCCTATAGTGCGCTTCATCTTATATTCCCTTTTTTGTTAGGTTGGTACGATTTCTGTCACAAGGTTAGGTTAATTTAAGATTAAAAATTTATACACATATTTGAAGTTTTGGATTTTGTGTTAAAATCATGCTCAAAACATTATAAAGCGGTGAAACAAAAATTGGTTTTGATTTGATGTTTCTAACACATTCGCGCCTTCTTAACATACATGGGTACCAACCTAACAAAAAGGGGATAAATAGGATGAAACGCACTCTATATGACTTATGTTAACGCGTAGTAGCGCCATCTATCGGAATAAAACGTATCCTACGTTCATGTCCAGAGTTCAAGTTATATCCACACCAAATTTCATAAAAAATGATTTAATCGTTTTGGCTTGAAAAGGTACCTTACAATTGGAGATATTTTGCATTTATAGGTATAGATTATGCCTACAGATATTGTTGAAACACACAGCCAGTTGTAAACCAATTTGGATTCGCACCAATAAATAACATTTCGTGTCGTGTCGCCAGCAACATTATGTCGGCCGACAAAATGTCGCGCTACATAATTCATTTGCTTCTAATTAATTTAACTTACTTGCGGCTTTTATTTCAGCCGCACGACTTAACATTTTGGTAGAAAAAGTGTAAAACGACAAATTTAATTTAATATAAATGAAGTTTAGGTGGGTAGTTGTCAAACAATGGGAGGTTAGAATATATATGAGAAAAAATGCAATTTATTTATTTATAATCTATGTAGATTACTGGGTCTAAGTACTGTAATAAACCGCCGGTATTAGACCCAGAGGTCCCGGGTCCGATTCCCAGCGGGGGGTACATATTGTATTCGGTTTGGTCGGTGGTAGGACTTGTTGTGGGTCCGCCTGGCTAGCTACCACCATCTTATCTAAGTCTGACGCCATAACAACAATGTTTTCAGCATTGGGTTCCGGTAGTTGGAGATAAGATAGCCAGTTCCACAGTGGTTGAAGATTCCGGGAGAGGCTCGCTTCCATCTTCAGGCTAAGAATCTCCCCGTCTTGACTAAAAAAAACTAAAAAAAAACCGTAAATACGGTACTTACTTCCTACTAATAAAAGGATAACAGTGATTCACATACAATTTAAATACGGTTTGACATGCGACTTACCGGCTCTTGACAGGGTGAATTTAAACACAATTTTACACGAAAACACTTATGCATTTGCACATAAATCACTACACAGTACACACTATAATATTTATGAACGTAATTGATTGGATTAAAGCAGGTATGTTACGATTAAACAATAAAAAAAATATTAATATTTTCGGGAGCAAATATTAACAGCTGTTATCTGTAGTGTTGCCACAGGGGAAAAAAGTATAAATAGTGTATCAGTGTACTGCAATTCGGTCATTTTCCTTTAATAAAATTAGAGGTTGTATAAAAGTGATTATGGATGTTAAGCTACCTTTGCAAAGGGCGGGTTTCGGATGGGTGCTCGTTAAAGAAGTTATAATGTCTTTATTGTCAAGCAGTGGTCTTAAATATAATAAAAACATTAACCTTACTAAACTTCTGTAATATTGAGGAGATCGATCTGCAATTGTGATGGTTAAGCTACTTTCGCAATGGTCGGTCAAGCGATGGGTGACCTTTATTTATCGACGTGGGAAATGCGCCTTATGCATACCCTATCGTTGGTAGGTCATAGGGTTATGTGGGGCTCTCCTTTAGTAGGCATACTCACTAAAACCCCCCCGGTTTCCGGCTGCATATCGCCAGGATTGTATAAATGTGGGGCCGTTGTTGCTGTCTCCACCACAATCCTGGGCGACCTTTCCCGGCCGAAGCCAGGCTTCCCTGCGGGGATTTTTCCCAATCCGAACGCGATGAGTGACCTGAATCTATTAAGTATCTCGAACCATTAATTATTGTATTCATCCGAAAGGTATGACAAGGTGTCGTACATTATTCTTCAATAAAGTTTTAGTTTTAAGTTATACAAATATTCAAAAGGACCATCCTTTTGAATATTTGTTCTTAAGGTGGTACGACTTCCATACAAACAAACATTGCACATTAATTGGTTCATCATACATTAACAATTCATAAATACATGTGCAACTAACTCGTTTCAGTTATTTGTTTGCGCGAAATTATTAAAAAAATGTACTTTCATACATGTGCTATCTAAATGCGATGGGTCACACACACATACGTAGAATTATTGAAATTATAAGATATTAGTATATTCGTGTTTTATGTATGAATGTACATTTTTTTTATTATTTCGCGCAAACAAATAACTGAAACGATTTAGTTGCGCATGTATTTATGAATTATTAAGGTATGATGAACCAATAATTGTGTAATGTTTGTTTGTATAGAAGTCGTACCATCTTAATCACTAAAAACTTTTAAACATAACTGGTTTAAAGTTAAAATAGAATAGAATCTTATTTGCATAAGATATGGTTGTACATGATGGAAATCTTATCAATAATGTTGCTTATTTTTCGCTGTTTAGACCATTTCGCAAAGAGTTCTGAGTGTTTTTTTTACGAACAAACAACATTCCAGTATGTATATACAATATAAAACATATCATAACTTGTCTTATTAAAAACGCAGGCGAACCCGGGGCTTGTTGGTACCGAGCAACAGGCGAAACAGGTGGTAACAATGCAGCGGTGTACACTGGCGAGCATAATAACTAGACAGCTGTAGGCAGCAAAAAATTACACATAATGGTCAGGTTGTTTTGTTACACTTGCCGTTCTTTTTACATAGATGCCTAACATGACCATGACATGTATGTATGTGTGAAAAGTATGTGAGTTTATTGTTGTAAGTTTATTACAACAAAAAAAATATAACATAAAAATAATAATTATACATACTGTGTCGTTTTAAAATATTAGAAAAGTACAATATTTTTTACTTGAATAATACTAGAAAAAAATCGACTTGCGTGGGCAGGATTTTTTTTTCTAGTTAAAAATTATTATAAACATGGTACTATGAAGAAATGCAAAAAATACAGAAAGCATAATTCCATAACTGAAGACCTATTTTTTGCAATACAGTGTATAACACCAGCTGTCTCTTGAGGGCTTTAACAAAAGTGTATTTTATACGTCAACGTCTTAACTAAAAAAAACTTCAACTTTTGCGCTCTATACTTATTATATCGCTGCATTAATACGAGGCTTTACAAACATCATATGATAAAAACCGCAGTGTATTTTCAATACTATGATGCTGTTGTTACCGTGCCAAATGTTGTTTCTTAATTATATGTTTTGGTAAGTGGTCCGGTGTATGTGATGAATAGATATTAAAGCTAGTGTTGAGAACTATAACATTTTTTTTAATAAAAATAATTAAGTACTGAGTTTTTATATCTTATGGTAAGTTGTTGTGTTTTAGTGAAAAAAAAAGCTTGACCGTATTCCAATATGTATGTATATGTCGTAGGATAAATTGATAAATCAAATTTTCGCGAAAGTCCTAGGGATTTTGCGAAAACACGGATAATTTTACCACCTCTGTGGTCTAGTGATAACAACCACCGGTATCAGACCAGGGGTCCCGGGTTCGATTCCCAGCGGGGGTACATATTGTATTCGGTTTGGTTGGTAGTAGGACTTAGTGTATGTCCGCCTGGCTAGCTACCACCATCTTATCTAAGTCTGGAGCCATATCAACAATGTTTTCAGCATTGATGTGTTCCGGCAGTTTGAGATAGCCAGTTCCTCAGCGATTGAGGATTCCGGGAGGTGCTCGCTTCCATCTTCAGTCTTATCAATACTGAACATCAGGTATGATGAAGGCTTTGGGGTGCTGGTCGGATAACCTCCTCGTGGTGCACCCTGGGCGCCATCGCAAGTACTATTGCGGTGGTGGCAAATAATCCGACGTCATACCGTAACCCAGTACGTTGTGCTGGGCCGGGGGCCGCCGCTTTTTATATGCGGGGGCTGCGTGGAATACACCACTTTAAAAATACAAGATCACACGGGAACCCTGCACGTAGTGCATAACCGGGAGCCGCTCGCGTGTGTTATGCGGGGGCTGCGTGGAGTAAACCACTATAAAAATCCTCAAAGGTCCGGCGTCGGGAACGGTTTGGCGTCGGATCGCCTGAAGGTGGCTAGCAGAGTGTGCCAGCCAACTACCGAACACCCCTGGGGTACCTCCCGCCCCCCCAGGTGTATGTAGGGTTGCCCGGGTACTGGGATCTCTGCCCGGGTGGACCGTTTTTCTCCCATACTCGTGGGTTCTATTATGGCGAAATAATTTAAAAAACCGTTGGATGCTCAGGCTGCAAAAAAGGGGATAACTATTGCGGAGGTGCTTAACAGGGCACAGAAGGTGGTTTCCCTCGCCGACATTGGAGTGTCGGAGATGAAAATGAGGGTGAGCTAGATGGGGGGCAAGTTGGTACAACTCCCTGACCCCAAAAGTGAGAAGGCAGACGCCTTGGCCGAGAGGCTGAAAACAGCGTTGGCCGATGTGGCCAGAATTGGGCGGCCCCAAAAGATGACGGACCTGTTGGTTACAGGGATTGAGGAGTCCGTCCGGAAAGACGAGGTCATCAGCGCCGTAGCCAACCAAATATTATTTTGGCCCAGGAGATTAAACTGGGCCCGCAAGGGATGGGTCGGCTGCTGCTCAGGTGCCCGACAGCAGCAGCGAAGGCGGCTATTCAAGGAGGAGGGCTGCAGGTTGGATGGAACATCGCGCGGGACAGAGCGCTGGCGCCTTTACCGTTGCGGTGCTTCAAATGCATGGGGGTTGGGCACACGAAACCGGTGTGCCCCTCGTCGTTCGATCGGGAAGCTCTTTGTTTCCGGTGTGGGAAGCCGGGGCACCTTAAAGCCAGGTGTGCAGCCGAGCCCAAGTGCGCGATATGCGCCGCCAGTGGGCGGCCAGACGGGCACATAATGGGCAGTGTTCGCTGCACCCCTCCAGCCGCGAGAGGCAAACACCTCGAGCGAGGAGGAGGAGCCAAGGAAAGGGTTGAGGCGCGGGCAGAGGCCTGCGCGCCCGGAGGGGAGAGGATGTCCGACTAAGGTCGATCCTGTCCACGTGTCGCAGACGACCGCGAGCGCTCTCTACCGCTCTCACGAGAGAGAGGTCCGGGATGCGCACTCCACTTGGTGGGACCAGTGGGTGGTGGCGGGTGTGCCATCGTCTGCATTGCACGGTTCCACCTGTTGGGGGGATGGCCAAACTTGCTCGGCCATCTCCTTTCCGCGAGGGGGCCCGATGGGGCCACGGCCGCCTGGTCTTAGGGGTGATTGCGAACCCTACCCCCCGTGACCAATGGCGGCCTGGAGGGCAAGTACTAGGAGTTTTAGTTGGTAGTACTTCAGGTGAGTCCAACATTTCGAATCGCCCCTACACCCAGGGGCGAGGGATGCGTAAAAGCATTTCTCCTAGTATATAAAAAAAAAAAAAAAGTATGATGAAGGCTAGGAGTCTCCCCGTTGTTCATTAAACAAAAATTGACAATGGTGATTACATTTCTCAATCTTACTAGGGTTATGGGTAGACCTAATTGTATTAGTAACATTTAATATCCTACACTCTGATTGGCTTGATTTTGCTTGCTGGGCAACACTTATGCCGATTGGTTTATACATCTATGATATAATACCTCAATGCTTCAGAATAAAACTAGTAACCAATCAAAACAAGATTTGGCCAGCAAATAGAAATCAAGCCAATCGGAGTTAAGGTTACTAACGCAATTCGTGTTTTCTTACCCTAGTAAGATTGAGAAATCTCGTCACTATTGTCGCGATATCCCTAGGATTTTCGCAAAAAATCGATCTATTGAATTATTCTACGACATATATCCGCCAAAAGGCCAGGACTCCTCTGAACTGCCATGTCATTCGACATCGACACCAAATGTAATTTGGGTAAATAAGTACCGAAATTAAAACCTAACTAGGGCGGTTACAACCCGATACTCGGGTTCGTCGATCGACGAAAAATTCCAAATTATGCGAAAATCTTTAATTGCAGTTTGTGATCATCACGTTTAACATTTTGTATATTTTATAGTTTTCGGAACAAATAGACTCGAGTACCTTTAATTTGATACCTTACTCGGCCGCGCACTACGCGCCAAAGTCCCTATCGAGTCGTCACAAATTTTGCGAACCTGAATTAAGTATATAGATTGGCCCATAATATCCTACAAAGAAAACAATTTTATTCATAATTGTTTATATAGTATATTTTTATTTATATTAGTGACTTTTTTTATGATAGGTATATAATAATTGTGTTGCAAATACATAACTAAAATACGTTAGTTTTTGCAGTCTTACATTCTAATAATCCTTCTCCCTACCAATCCTGTGAAATTTTGTAGTATGCATACCATTATGTAACTTAGTACTAGACAAAGTCTTACAAAACTGTTTACACAGTTTGTCTGTGTGATCCACTGAGTAACCTCAGAATTGGTACACTTACGCTAAAACGGCTAAACTATTTTGAATGAAATTTGGAACCTAAGTTAAAACTCAGGATACATTTTATCCCGAAAATAATAATTACGCGGGTGCAATCTCGAGCGGTCATTATATTTTTTTTTATAATCTTACGAAAACACTCGAATCAAACCTTTTTCACTACGCACAAAAATATAATTCCGAGAATCTCCCAAGTTTTATTTGCATAAATCTTTATGACAAAAGTTTTTTCATTGAGATCCGTGTTCTGATAAATATTTGTATGTCTGTCCTTGTCAGGTCTAGGATAGTCGCACAACCTTTTTAGGATTACTGGTAATAAAATGAAAAAGTTTGTACGTCAACGGCAACTACGTATATATGTCGCAGCCATCTGGTTTAATCAGCCATTTGATTGGAAAGCTAGCCCGTTAATTCAACGCCGGTATTCAGTTGAATACCTATTCTGGTCGTTGATTGAACTAGCATCACTTATAGTTCAACTAGTTGGCTTATTATAAGTTTACCCTTTGAAGATCGCTGACGTAGGTACATTCAGGAATAAAAAAAAAATTTTTGCCACTGGTCTATGGCAGTCTCAAAACAAATATGGAGTCAGATAGCTCGCATCAGCTGGCAATTGTATGTGCTTTGTTTAACTTACAGTGTTTTAATAATATCAATATTGATATATTAAAAATGTGTGATAAAAAATATGCCTGATATTGCTCCGCCGGCTACGAGTTTTCACGAATAGTTTGAGGCTATAATGTCATCTCATTTAATGGGACGACTAATTAAGACGTTCAGCCAAGTCATTAAATGTTTCATTCAACGACTTGGCTAGTTGTCCCTTAGCCATTTCATTGAATTCCGGCGTTTAATTAACGCTGGCCCTGCAATTGAACGGCTGGTTTAACCAGTTGGCTGCGACATATACAAAATGTAAAATTTTCGGCTTTCATCTTCATTTTCAGCCTTTACAAATACACTCGTGGTGTACCCTGGATCCTTTATTATTGTATTTTTAATTTAAAAGAAATTGACATATTTATTTTCATACGTAGGTATGTCTTATGTTTTGGCGCGCACTGTTCATTGAAATAATTTTTGATTTTCCCGATATTTATTTTCATAGATTAATGTGACATAATATCACAAATCTAAATTACCAAGCTTTATTAAAAGTTTAAACAAAAATGTGACATTTGTAAAGACTTATACATATGAAAAAAAAATAAGAGTCTAGTTTCTTCCGTCTCGGGATATACAAAGAATAGGTACACGAAGCAGCGAGTGTGTACTGTTTAAAATAAAACCCCACACTATGAGAAAAACGGACATGGCGAAACTATAAGGGTTCCTTGTTTCTTTCACAAGGGAACCCTAAAAATTTGAAAATTATAATTTAATTACTTTTTAAGCACCACTATGCAACAAAACTATTTTTACCACCTGTTTTGACGACCTGTTTGGCGCAGAGGTACTAACTTCACCTTCTGCGCCAGAGGTCCCGGGTTCGATCCCCGGACAAGACAAATATTTGTGTGCATGAACATGTCTATTTGTCTTGGTCTGGATGTTATGTATTTACAAAAAAAAAAGTATATTAGTATGTTTATCCGTTATCTAGTATCCATAACACAAGTTCTTCATGATACTTAACGTGGGCTAGATAATTGGTGTGATTGTATTTATTTATTTATTTTATTTACCAACGACGACGGTACGGAGACGGTATATGCGTTTGGGGTGAGAGGTTGTTTGTTTGTTTGTGCAAACCAATGGTACCATTTATCTCCAAAACTACTAATCCGATTTTGATGCGGTTTGCAATGATGGGTTCGGGTTTGATTTGTGCATATTTTAAGATAAATTTTATGGTGACAACTCACCAGGGGCGCTGCAGTAGACATTTGTTTTGAAAACCAATGTTACCATGTTGCGTTGTAACATCAATGCAAGGAATATCCTTGCATTCGAAAGTAACATCTTTTCAGGTGTTTAACGATCGTTTAAGATGCAACAGCCAATACTTTTTTTGTAAATACATATTTAATGTCATATTAACACTTTCGTTCCCAAGATATTATATCAGTTGAAAATCTATTGTCTGACTCCGCGCAGAGTACTCGGCATTAGAATGGGTTCCATCATCAGCCTGTGGACGTCCACTGCTGGACATAAGCCTCTCCTAGCTCACGCCTATTGTGGAGTTCATAGGAGGCTATTAGCCTTCTGCTACCACGCTGGCCAGACGGGTTGGTAGAGGGTTTGTTTCAAGTTTTCCTTCTCTCGCACAGGTGTTCAATACGTCGAGCCTCATAGTCGACTCTTACGACATCCCAGGCATGTAAGGGAGTGGTGACACTTGTATTCTTAGGCCGTCACCACACGGCACTTAGAATTAGAATGGGTTAAACACCCAGAATAAGACAAATAGACATGTTCATGCACACAAATTTTTGCCTTGTGCGGGGATCGAACCCGGGACTCTCTGCCTAGAAGGCAGGCTAAATACCCCTACGCCAAACAGGTCGTCAGTGACTTTGATCACAGAGTTTTGGTGAGAAATGCAGTATTATCTGGGTAAAACATTATTGTATTTGGAACTTTAATTATTGTCCTGCAATATTCATTGTCAAGTTAGGAGACTCACTTTTTTATTTAAAGTAAATGGAAACTTAAAAATTATTTCGTGTATTTTATTAAGATAAACGCGACCAAAACAGCAATGTTTTCTTTTGGGTATATTTCTTTCCAAATGACGGTTTAAAATTATTTTCTCGTTATCTTTCCCACTGAAAATCTCTGTCAATTCCACAAACAAGAATGATCAATTTAATAATGTATCACAGTAATAATTTGTTACAATAATTACAGCTAGCTACCGTAAGGTTAATTAAGGGACGCCCTTTCAAATTTTAATTGCCTTTTTAATCGTATGTTGGTACCACTGGTACCATCATAATATTAAAAAGCTCGTTAATTTTCTGTACACCGTATTCTCACGGCTTGAACGATCCTATTCATAGGTTGAATCGGTTATTAGGGCTTGTGGTGTCTTAAGATGTAAAGTTGTACAGGATGTTTCAAATACAACAATACTAAATCGAAAAAAAAAAAAGCTTTTTTTTGGATTTATTTATTTTTTTGCTACGACATTTATGTGATGAACATCTGTGTTTGTACCGTGTCCGGGTGTTAATAAAAAGTCCTCGACTCCGCCTGAGCTGCAGCTCTATGTTGGCATAATAAAGTGGGAGAACTGTAATTTTTATGCGTAGTTTTATCCATATTAGGGCTATTATTTATTAAAACGGCTAATGGTGATGATAGCCTATTTAATGACGTGTACTTTTATATTATGTTTTCAACTAATGCCGCATCATAAAGGAATATATTTAACTTCAGTAAATATATGCTGTTGTAGTGTAGTGTCGGCTTATAATAGCACTACCCCCTCTCATCCCGTGGGTGTCGTAAAGACGACTAAGGGACTCAGCCTTCAGGAGACGGGCAGCAGCGTCTTCTACAAACTTGGCCATACTGCGATCGCCAACCCGCCTGCCAAGCGTGGCGATTATGGCAAACCCACCCTTTGGGGGAGGCCTATACCCAGCAGTCGGTGTTATGTGGCTGAGACGACGACAATTCCGTTTTATGATTCGTTTTAGCTGTGTAGTGTCGGGTTAGAATAGCAACCCCCTCTCATCCCGTGGGTGTCGTAAAGACGACTAAGGGACGCAGCCTTCAGGAGACGGGCAGCAGCGTCTTCTACAAACTTGGCCATACTGCGATCGCCAACCCGCCTGCCAAGCGTGGCGATTATGGCAAACCCACCCTTTGGGGGAGGCCTATACCCAGCAGTCGGTGTTATGTGGCTGAGACGACGACAATTCCGTTTTATGATTCGTTTTAGCTGTGTAGTGTCGGGTTAGAATAGCACTACCCCCTCTCATCCCGTGGGTGTCGTAAAAGGCAACTAAGGGACTCAGCCTTGAGGAGACAGGCAGCAGCGTCTCCTACAAACTTGGCAATACTGCGATCGCCAACCCGCCTGCCAAGCGTGGCGATTATGTCAAACGTATATTATACCCAGCAGTGGGTGTTATGTGGCTGAAACGAACGAATGAAATATAAAATATTAACTACTTATTTTTCCACGATTGTAAAATAATTTATGTGTTGATCGAAAGAATAGATGGATGTTGTATAAAGGTTTTTTTCAATAGCTTTTGCACAACATGCAATCAGTTATTCTCAACCGTAAATGAATAGTTGCGGTAATGGAAAGTCATATATGAGCTGCCAAAAATTAAACAAATGATGGAAATAGGATTAGGTTTGCTTTTCTAAAAACCATCAAACATAAACATTTACTAGAAAAATACTATAACAAATCAATGAGTCCTTAATTTGTTTAAAAAAGACTCGAACACACAACCTTTGGATATCCTGTTCAATACTATCTTACCATGGCTGTTTTGCCATAAAGTTCTCTAATAAGTAGTTATGATAAAGTCAGTTCTGTTCAAAATGTTCAACACATGAATAAAAAATTCAGTACCTACCTACTTCGAATACAAATCCAGACATCAAAGTCAAAGTCAAAGTCAATATCATTTATTCAGTCTAGGCTGTTACAAGCACTTAGGAACGTCAAAGAAGCTACGCCATCGGTTCACAAACCCTACGGCGGGAGACCTTGTAACGAGAAGAACCGGCAAGAAACTCGTCAAGGGCTGTTTTTTTCTCCCTGTTTTATTTCATACAGAGTCGCCAAAAGAGCAGCAAATAGGTGTCATCATGTCAACAGTCATTTAATACCCCCACTGCTAGGGCACTGGCCTTCTTATGGATGGAGAAGGAAAATAAGCCATGACCCACCACGCGGGTCCAATGCGGATTTGTGGGTTTAAACGACCCGCACCATTACTGCTTAACGTGCCTAACGGAGGAGCTCGAGATAATAAATTTTTGGTCACCCATCCTGTAACCGACCATTGCGAAAGTTGCTTTACGGCTGCAATAGTAGGCCGAGCGCGTGAACCACTGCGATAAAATTATTAATAATAATAATAAATAAATAAATTTCATACAACCACACCAATTATCTAGGCCGAAGGTAACTTTCATAAGAACTTGTGTTATGGATACTAGATAACGGATAAACATACTTATATACTCTTTTTGTAAATAAATACTTAATATACATATTAAACACCCAGACCAAGACAAATAGACATGTTCATGCACACAAATATTTGTCTTGTCCGGGGATCGAACCCGGGACCCTCTGCGTAGAAAGAAATGCTACAAAAAACATCCTGTATGTATTATAGTTTTATCTCGTAACCCTACACGTCACACCCGGTAAACACGGTGGGAGGATCCCACGGCGGACAAAGTTCGATTCTCGTATGAACCAGTGCGTATAAGTTACAACAGAAGGTTATTTTTAATCGACATCAAAGAGGTTATTAATTCGGTTGTATATTTTTTTCTATGTTTATTATCTCAGTACTCGGTCTTTTATACCAAAAAGTATATTTTAAAGACGGTTTTTTTTTGTAATTAGAGTGTTTTATTAATTTGTTATTTTTTATTTTCGTTTTTATTTTTGGAGTCTTCTTTTCGTTATGTGACCGATGGCACTCTAGTACTTTACATTGCTACTGCGCCAGGGGTCGTAAATTCGATTCCCATTATAATGTTTATCATATTTATGTGACACAAATTGACAACAAAGAATTATATTTTTCCTTTGTAACGATTCTTGTAATAGGTATTCCTAAGTTGTTAAAATTTAAATGAACACAAAAGGTAAATAATAAAAAGGGACAAATATTTTGATCAGCAAAATATGTATTTGGTCAGCAACTATCTCCTCTCAGCAACCTAGTACTTGCTGACCAAATAGGTTTTTTTGCTGACCAATCAATTATTGGATAGGTTAGGTTCGTTTTTTGCTGATCGATTAAATGATACCTACTAGTAAAATACTATTTTTCATACAATCACCCCCAATATCTTATTAGAAACCATCATGCCATAGGAACGTTTTGTTTGCATTTAGTTTTTATTGAAGTTGACACACTTCACACTTTGGAAGCGGTGATTGAGCGATGACGTCACTAAGCTTCCGTCAGAAACAAGCTTACCTACTTTATGAGATTCGTAGTACGAAATAGCATAGTAAGATTGAAACAATACTGCGCTAAGATAGGCGGTAGGCCTCCAGTTTGTGTTATAACGGATAAACATACGTTTATTTTTACACCCAGGCCAAGACAAATAGACACATTCATACACAGAGATATGTCTTGTGCGAGTATCGAACCTCTGTGCCATTCAGGGTGCCAACCGCCATTTCTCAGCGCAGTATAGTTTCAATACTCCCACGATATTTCGATGATCTGAATATGAATTTCTTAAAGTACCTACCTAAGCTTGTTGAAGTGAAAACTTCTTTAGCGGCGTTGAGCACATCAGTTTTAAATTTTTGGGATGGGTAAAAAATTTTAAAGTCGCACATGTGACCCTGATAGAAAATTCGAAGACCATTTACCGTTGACCTATTTCAAATTACATAAAGTCTCACACTTGAAAAATCTACGTATATTTGTTAATAACAACCATAAAGATCTCTCATTACTACCAACTTTCAAATTGATGCCTGGTCAGTTTTAATGGTATTACCTGCTAAATCAAGTTGGACTCCGTTTTCATCAACTTTTTTATGAAGTTGTGGTCAAGATATAGCGGATTTAGATCGTTATTTTCGTTTAAGCGGTTTTCACTTCTGGCGGCACTCTCAGAGTGCAACCCGTTGTTTTTTTTAACAGAAGTTTTGTGACGTCTTCGCTAATCATCGTCTCCAAAGTGTGCATGTCGCAAAATGTGACAACTTCAATAAAAACAAAACGTTCTTATGACATGATGGTTTCTAATAGATGATAGTAGGCCCGCAGATCGTAATGATGATTTTCGTTTTAAAGGTGACCTTCTGTCTTCCAATTTATAGGGGTGAACCATCTCGAGCTTATCTTCCATTCACTCATTTTGTTGGCGTAATTGATATCTTTACGACGCTGTGGTTGAAGACCGATGTACAGTCAACGGCAACAGCAGCCTCTAGTTATAACCGCCTCTGTGGTCTAGTGGTACAACCACCGGTATCAGAGCCAGGAGTCCCGTGTTCGATTCCCAACGGGGATACATATTGTATTCCCCAAAGCACCTTTTGTGTGACTGCGGACCATATAAGCACAATCGCAGTATTCACCTGGGTCTACACACATCACACATCACCGACCTAGAGGAACTAAAATCTCTAAAAGCTAGGAAGATTCTTGACTTTCTGGAAGCAACCGGGCTAAAAGAGGTAGTATAAATATGTGGCGAGTTACAATAGATCTCTGAGGTCGCAGTGACTACAGCCCTCAACAGGGTTGCAAAGCCCCTAAATCTTCAAATAATAATAATAATACATATTGTATTCGGTTTGGTTACTGTAGGACATGTTGTAAGTCCGCCTGGCTAGCTACCACGCCAAGTCTGACGCCATAACAACAATGTTATGTTCCGGCAGTAAAATATTAGATAGCCAGTTCCTCAGTGATTGAGGATTCCGGCAGAGGCTCGCTTCCATCTTCGGCCTTATCAATACTTAACATTAGGTATGATGAAGGCTAAGAGCATCGCCGTGGCTCATTAAAAAAAACGTTCAAGCTGGAGAGCGCCCCTATGTCCTTTGGTTGGTGCGGTAAGTCTGCCTAGCTAGCTAGTCGGACTCGATTCCTAGCGGAGGTACATACATACTTGACGACCTGTTTGACGCAGGGGTACTAACCCCACCTTCTGCGCAAGAGGTCCCGGGTTCAATCCCCGGACAAGACAAATATTTGTGTGCATGAACATGTCTATTTGTCTTGGTCTGGATGTTTAATATGTATATTATGTATGTATTTACAAAAAAAAAAGTATATAAGTATGTTTATCCGTTATCTAGTATCCATAACACAAGTTCTTCATGATACTTAACGTGGGCTAGATAATTGGTGTGATTGTATGGAAATATTTATTATTTATTATTATTATATGGTTTTCGGTTTGACTGGTAGTAGGACTTGTTGTAAGTCCGCCTGGCTAGCTACCACCACTTATCTAAGTATGACGCCATAAGAATAATATTTAAGTACAGCATTGTTGTGTTCCGGCAGTTAGAGACAAGATTAGCCAGTTCCTCAGTGGTTGAGGATTCCGGTATAGGCGCGCTTCCACCTTCAGTCTTCTCATTACTTAACATCAGATGTGATGAAGGCTAAGTGTCCCTGCGTTGTTTGTTAAAAAAACGCTCGTAAAAGCGGCGGTTTTTGTAATGCATGTGTAACTTGATGTGCTGTTAAATGTACATGCATTATAATATTATGACCAATTTTTTCAATCAATGTGGTCAGTTGTTTGTATTTTTATATTTTTGTTCAATGCACCATTTTAAAATGAATGAAACTAATCGAAAAATATATTCTTTGAGGTTTTTAATAGACTGTGATTTATTTACTGGTATCAATATGGGTAGTTTTGAATGTTAAACTTAGTTTTAGATAGCCAAAATGATTATATTTCTGTTTGATTTTTTTATAAAAGTAAAATGTAAATAAAAAAATATCGTATGTTTAAACAATATTTTCAAAGCAACAAGCGATACATAAACGATTAAAATTATCAGGAAAAGACTATAATTCTAACAAAGTAATATAATAAATAAGAAATTGTGTTTGTTTGCCCTTAACGCCCTAAATAAGCAACCAATCGACTTGATTTTTGGCATAAAGTTAATTAAAAGGACGGAGAGTAATATACTCTTTATCCCGTTATTCCCACGGGAACGGGAACGACGCGGGTAATAGTGCGGGTGGAAGCTAGATAAAATATACACACATTTTGAAATGATACCTAAATATTAAAGTAACTGTGTGCTGCTATGTGTCGAGGAGCCCATGGCGCAGTAGTACGTGAGCTCGGCCTGCGATTGTTGAGGTTAAGCAACTTTCGCAATGGTCGGTCACGGGATGGGTGACCAAAAAATATCGTGAGCTCCTCCGTGCTTCGGAAGGCACGTTAAGCCGTTGGTCTCGGCTGTATTTGCAGTCGTTAAAATCCACCAATCCGCATTGGGTCCGCGTGGTGGGTCATGGCCCGTTAACTCCTTATCCATCCATAAGGAAGGCCAGTGCCCCAGCAGTGGGGACATTAAAAATGGCTAATGACGTGCTGCTATGTGTAATATGTTTTAGTCCAGGTCATAAACTCTATTTGTATCTTTCATCCAAATTCATTAAAAAACAAATTAAAAATGGTACAAACAAAAATACATAGGTACATGCCAACGCAAGGAAGGTTTAACCCTCCTTTGTAAAAGACAGCAGAAAGTTGGTATTAAGAACTTATTGCAACAAAGCTTTCTGAAACACGAAAGTATAGTATTCCAATTTACCCTGATCCCGAGGGAGCTTATCTGGAAGAAATTCAGGACAATATCTGGCGTTCTGGACGTTTCGTTTCAACTCCGATCATAGTCTCAGTTTTCGATTGGGCACAATGGAAATTTCGCTAAACAACTATTTGATTATATTCGGTGGAAAGGAAAGTTTTGCAAACTAGAAGTTTTCTTTGAAGGTTGGAGCTTAAGCAATATTGTACAGTTAACAGCTCGCCAGTATTAACACTAAGAAATTTAATCTTATTGGTGTATCTGTTACAGGCCAAACTAGATTTCCGGACAAACTAGTTTTGCCTAGGCTAAACTAGTTCTAACTATACGCGATGGTATTAACTGGTATAGCCTAGACCAAACTAGTTTGTCCTTAGCCCGATACGATAAACCAGTTTAGACTAGGCCAATCTAGTTATCCTGATTAGATCCTGATATAAATACGCACATTCACAAAAAAAGTTAGTATTTTCTTTTGTGCACCCCCTTTGCGATACCCGGACCTAGTTTTGCATACTAGTCAGTGACAGAAACGAATTGCCTAAAAACCGACTCCACGCAGTCTTGTATGCCCTACCCCTAGAGTGTAATTTAAGCTCGCGTAGGCGCGGAGGGGCAAGGCGGCTGGCGTGGGACCGCCGCGCCAGAGTCCCGCAGCGCCGGAGCCGTGACAGAAACCATGCATGCTGCATGCCTGCTGCTTGCCTGCTTGCATGCTGCATGCCTGCTGCTTGCCTGCTTGCATGCTGCATGCCTGCTTGACCTAAACTGGTTTATCCTATCGGGCTTAGGACAAACTAGTTTGGTCTAGGCTAAACCAGTTAATACCACCGCGCATAGAAAGAGCTAGTTTAGCCTAGGCCAAACTAGTTTATCCTGAAATTGGGTAACATATCTATTCCCAATAAACATACTAGTTTAGGTCTATAATGGGACTACTGATACTGATATATTTTTGTCCCAGAAGTAAAGGAAGTATTTGGATAATATTCTCGTCCCGTATTTGTTTGAAAGATATCTCATAGATGCCAAATTTTAAAACATCATTTGACCAAAATGCGACTCTATATTGCAGTTTATAAGATGTAGAAAGTTATTAAAAAAAAAAAGTGTTCGTTACACGGGTAAAAATATAATAAATTACGTGAAAACACAGGATTATTTTTTTATATTTACAGTATATCAAACAAAACCTTTATAATAGAGGTTAAATTAACAGAAATATAACAGTACCGTTATATTTGGGTCTCGGTTGGGTAATGAAAAATTTCGGTACCGCTTTGATGACCAACCAAAAAATTACTTTACCGATATTTTGAAGTACCGAAAAATTATGGTATCAAAATATGAAGGATAGGATAGTTTTTAACCGTTATGACGTCATACCGATAAATAAAAGTCCCTGCCTCTAGGTATTATTTTCACTCGTCTGTTGTCTCAAGCAAAATACTATAAAAAACTATACAACAAAAACAACATGTTAACCCTCCAGGCGTTGACTATTTTACATACATACATAAGGACCATTAAACCGTGTGACCTTTCAGTAGTTGCTTTTAATGAACCAACCGATTGTGGTAGCAATAATTATATGGCTCAGCTGCAGGCAAATGATATTTAAATTATCTTTTCCTTTTATACAGAAGGCAACAAGTTAAACTTAATAGTTTAACCTTGAGATCGCCTTGTTTTGAACAAGGTTTTCATAGTCCAAATGATTTATTTTCATCAACATCGGGGAGACTCTTAGCCTTCATCATACCTGATGTTAAGTAATAATAAGGCTGAAGATGAATCCTCAACCACTGAGAACTGGCTATCTTATCTCTAAGACTATCTCGATCTAACAACATTGCTGAAACATGGTTGTTATGGCGTCAGACTTAGATAAGATGGTGGTAGCTAGCCAGGCGGACTTACAACAAGTCCTACGACCAAATACTTTCAAGTACCTCCGCTGGGAAGAGAATCCGTATCTGATACCGGTGTGGTGTTACCACTAGACCACAGAGGCGGTCAAAAGTATGAACAATCAGGGAACTTCCCGGATGACCAGTAGAGTTTTTTTTTGGGAAACGTTTTGTCGGAAAGTACCTACTAAGGTTAAAAAACAATTTATTATACAAAATAAATATCTATTAATGTTATATTATTTGCGGTATAAACTTTTTTTTATATATCTATTGCTATTTTAAATAAAGCCTCCTAAAAAACTCTACTGAACAACCGTGAAGCGCCCCGACTGTACTTGACGTGCTGTTGACTGTACGTAATTATTACTGGAAATGTTAATTAACTGATAGGTTAATTTCATGATGTTAGTTTTTTACGATTGAACTGTTTTGGGTTGTTTTCAGTTGATTAAGCGATAAGTATTTTATGTTCATTTATTTTATTTTTTATTTTTACAATTTTTGGAAAACTAACAGCTATGTATATAATACATTTTTAAATATAACATGTTCTAACGGCTAATTACAAGTTTTCACAGGTAAACAGTTAAAAATAGTCTTTTTCTCACACAGTTTGAAGAAGACGACGAGACAATTTACTTATAAAATTAACATTGTGCAATGATAAGCATATTTAAGTTTGTGCTAGATTTTAGAATTTAGGTATTTATCTAAGTCATTCGAAAATTATACATATTACAACAAAAGGGGAGTGGGTTAATTTACATCTAAAAATAAATTATTGTTAAGAAAACGTTTTAACTTAGAAACTGAAGTGTTGAATAAATCTATGTCAGCATTCGCTTTTGTCAACACATTAAAGAAATCACATGCTCTAACAGTAAATGCGTTTTGTCTATAATTAGTTCTTGCGTATGGTAAATAAAGTAAACTGGGGTTTCTGAGCGCGACCGAGTTAGTGCGCAGTCCTATGAGTTCCAGCAGCTCTGAGCAGTCAACGGTGCCATTTGCTATACTTTTTTTTTATTTATATTATGGTGTCTTTTTCTCTATGATGTAAGTTAGGTGATTTTCATCTGCAAATGCCGTCGTGGCTGTTATAGGTGATAAGTTTCTTGCGCCCGTCCATCTTGTCAGTTTGAAGATGTACTGAATTGGTGGTAGAATGTTTAAATTCAAAGGTACCTTCTTATTTTAAAGTTTGATTGAATAAACAATTACAATTTACAAATTGAATAGACATTTACTGTTTTTATAAAGTAATAAAAAACGAAGATATTTTTAGTTATTTTTGACAATTTGTTTACGGTAAACGTTATATTTTAGAGGTAAGCTGCAAAAGAGGGGTATTGCAGCGTACCTCATATTTTATACTTGTTTTTATAATTTATTGTTTTGGTCTGGGTGTTATTAATTTGTATTATATATATGTTATAACAAAAAAGTAAATTTCAATGTCTATTAGCCTTATAACAAACTTTGCTTATTTTGGGACTAGATAATTTTGTGTGAAGTTTTTCAGTGTTTGTAAACGAAAGTAAATTGTTGTTTTTCACACACAAACAAATCACGACCTAACATTAGGTCAACCGGTCACCATTCCCTTTGGAGGGTAAAACAAACTTTTTTAACCAAAAGGCAAAGGTACAAAGTCAAAAGTTCTCGGGCAAAGAAATACATTTTTAGCGAATCTTCAAGTCTCCCCTGTGGTTAAGCTGGGCATCGAACCGCGACCAACATGACTCAGAGCACGGGTCACTGCTCATGTGACTACCGTGGGAGAGTTTCTTATAAGTCTTTGTTGGGTTTGATTCTCGGGAGGTACCTTGTGATACTCTTATGAATGAATCAGGTTGCGATGAAACTTTTTAGATCAAAACACATAAATAATTTGTTAAATATCAAAAATGTAATACTCAGGGCCAGTTTTACGATCGACACATAAGTTCTGAATAGCTTATCTGGCAGACAATTCGACAGTTCTGTTGTAATATGAAAAACTAGCGGCCGCCTGCGGTTTCACCCGCGTTTCTCCCGTTCCCGTTAAAATATCTGGATAAAAAGTAGCTTATATTTTTATCCAGGCAAAGGATAAGGCTGAAGATGGAAACGATCCTCTCCCGGAATCCTCAATCACTGAGGAAATGGCTATCTAATCTGTAACTGCCGGAACACAACAATGCTGAGAACATTGTTGTTATGGCATCAGACTTAGATAAGATGGTGATAGGTGTATACATTATTTTTTCATAAATTATTTTTTTCCTATAATTGTTTAATGTAATCTAATAATCAAAGATAATCACTGTATATGTTAATTTATTTTTACCGTAATTCTATAATCTTATGTTATTCGATTAATTTAAATTCTACTGTATTTATAGGAAATTTATTGTCAATGTTTATTGTAGTTATGTATTTTTTTTTCTTATGTATTCGCATCGCATGAATTTCTGTGTGTACACGTATTTGGATGTCAGTTTTGTTCGAAACTTGCTTTTCTCTCATTTCCTGTTGTTATTGACTGTTATCTGTTATGTTTACCATAAATAAATAAATAAATAAAGGTAGCTAGCCAGGCGGACTTACAACAAGTCCTGCCACGAACCAACCGAATACAATATGTACCCCCGCTGGGAATCGAATCTGATACCGGTGGTTGTACTGATACACTAGACCACAGAGGCGGTTAAAGCCTATCATTATATCTATTTTTATCATTAATTAGCACTTTCAACAAATTAAACTAGTTTTCTCACGTTTCAAATCATTTACATGCCAATTATGACCACATGTTTGATCATGCGTGGTACATTTACATACGAGCTTTTGAATATTTAGTACTTAACATCAACTATGATTTTTATGGTATGGAAAAAAACAAAAGTAGGTACTCATTTATAAAACTAGGTTTCGCTCGCGGTTTTACCCGCGTGGTACCCGTTCCCGTGGGAATATCGGGATAAAACGTAGCCTATGTTACTCTGGGTTTTTTTTATTAATTTTGAGTATTTGCATTTTCAATGCTATTTTTACACATATGATAAATTTAATTAGACTTAATTTAGATTTAAAAGGTTATAAAATAATTAAAAAAAAAAACCTTTTACAAATAAGTGAAAAAAAAGCATTGCATAGTTCGGGTACCTACCCAATGTCCATAAAAATCTTTAATAAGTTGCCAGAGTATCTGAACGGATATTGGTGTGTTCATTCGCTCCTTGAAAAAGCTGCTTGTAGGAAAAGCTTACTATTCCATTAATGAATACTTTGAGAAAAAAGTTTCTAAATGTCTGCCCCTCTCCTGTTCGTTGCAGTGCCTTTCGAGGTGCATGCGATACATTGGTGCTTGCATGTTTTGTTTAGTCACTAAGTCGCATGTAACGCAATTTGTAATAAATATATAAAAGTTCAAGTCTCAGTAGCTCAGTGGTTAGAGCATTGGACCGGATTTCCAAAGGTCGTGGGTTCGAGTCCCATCTGAGAATTCACTTGCCGAGTTGATTTTTTCCAATATTTTTCTATTTAAAATTTATCATAATTGCTCTCCGTTTTTTCGACTAGCTTTATGCCAACAATCAAGTCGATTAGTTGTTTAGTTAGAGCGTGAAGGAAGAACAAACAAACACACTTATGGTAAATTTCCCTAGGAATCCGAACCAATTATGCTACAGAGACCTATGAGGATACGTCGATTTTTTACAGTATATTCACCGTTCTACGTATCCCGTCAGGACGACATGAGACTAGTTGCTTTTTTCTGGAATGTTGTCTTGTTTAATATTAATCACATTATTTTTGTATGTTCGTTTTTTGTACTTGTTTTGTTTTTATCGTGTGCAATAAAGATTTTAATTATTATTTAGAAACAATCTAGATCACTGGGCTACCTTACATCCGATTACATCCACAGGATGTAAGTCCAACAGCATGCAATTTGTATAATGACACTGTAAGATGCTTATCCCGCTTTCTTGTACCCATCAATGAGACAGCTTATTACAGGATAGATTTAACTCGCCGTTAACTTTTTAGAATCCTGTAGTTTTGTTATTTAGTTTTGAACTAGCTTTCCGCCCGCGACTTCGTCTGCGTGGAGTATAAAAAACTTTTCTGTACTATACGTACATCTTAAGTTTTGTTCATTGAAATAAAACAACCTTTACGGATATCAAACGCGCTGTATTTCACGAACTTGTGATTGTCCGTATTTTTAGGTTTTTAGGGGTTTTTTTTATTATTTTCCCGACGTTTCGGCACCTTTTCAGCTGCCGTGGTCACGGGATGACTGACCTCCATATTCTAAGTCGTTCCTCTAAAGCTTTTTACACTCCACTCAACCTCGTCGTGGGTAAAAATGGTAGTGTGCGCTAGGCCTAACACGGAGTGGTTACGTACTCTTTGGCTCCTCCAGGTCCTTACGGAGTTATGACTTAGAATACCGATTTTGAGGAGTATTTTGAAGAGGTTTTCAATGAGGTTTCGTTAAGTCGAGGACGAGTAAGTTTTGGAGGAATGACTTAGAATCTGGGTGTGAGTCATCAAAAAAACCCCTAAAAACCAAAAAATATCCGTTAAAGTTGTTTTATTTAATTTCTTCTACAAGTACTATTTTTTGAAATTTTCTTATAAACAATACAAATATCGAACACAACAAAGAAATAAATACATATTCGATTTGGTGCACTCGTGATGAAGTTATGCGCGTAGGTACAGTCAACAGCAAGTACGTTTTTACATTTGCGCTACGAAAACCGCCTCTATTACAAGTGACGTAAGGGCGGTCTAAAGGTCAAAGTGTAATTCGGTGCGTGCACATGAATGGACTGTACGTGGATTTCGGCGGTTCTTTTGTATTGTTAAGGATTATATATTACATATCAATCAATAAAACTATGTTTACAATTTCAAAATAACAAAAATTGTATTGGTAAGACTTAAAACCTTGATGAATAAAACTAATTGACAATTGGTTAGCTTAGTTTAAGTTTAGTCTAATAAAGTCTACATTCGATCTGGAAAATTAATTGTATTATTTCGTCAGTTGGCGACACGGTTAGTTTACTGTGTGAGTTAAAAAACAATATTTAAATTAAATTAAACTTATTTTATTAAACTAACAGAACAACACTCGGAGAACCACCATCAACCAAATATTTTTTTTCCGTAATAACAAAAATAATTGGAAGAATAATATCTAGTTTTTTTTATGAGCGTCGGGGAAACTCTTAGTTCTCATCATACCTGATGTTAAGTATTGATAAGGCTGAAGATGAAAGCGAGCCTCTCCCGGAATCCTCAATCACTGAGGAACTGGCTATCTAATCTTTAACTGCCGGAACACAACAATGCTGAAAACACTGTTGTTATGGCGTCAGACTAACTTCTAAATTTAGCACAATAGGCCGTGCCAGCTACACTTCGACTGCTAGATATGGCGGGATAGGCCCCCTGGCCGATAATTTGAAAGTTGTTATATGAAAAATATGTCAAACTAGCGGTCGCCTGCGGTTTCACCCGTTTGGTTCGCAGTCACATGGGCCTATCCCGATATTCCCACAGTGCTGGTCCACAACTTAAAGTCCCTACGTACCAAATTTTATCTAAATCAAGGAGGAACCAACTGACATACTTTCGAATTTATAATATTAGTAGGATATATCAATTATATGTGTAGTGTCGGCTTGGAATGGCACTACCCCATCTCATCCCGTAGGTGTCGTAAAGGCGACTAAGGGACTCAGCCTTCAGGAGACGGGCAGCAGCGTCTCAAACTTGGCCATACTGCGATCGCCAACCCGCCTGCCGGGGCGATTATGGCTAACCCCCCCTTGGGGGAGGCCTATACCCAGCAGTGGGTGTTATGTGGCTGAGACAACGATATCAAATTATCAGCCAGATAAGCGATCGAGAAGTTATCAGGCAATGGTAAAACCGGCCTCGAGTACTCATATATTGACCTATTTTTTTTAAGTCGGATAAAATATTGAATTTGTTCACTCGTTTACACAAATGTAAGTATTGCGTGTACATATTTAGAATTAAGTAAGGATCGTCTCCTAAACCCAAGGCCTAGAAATTAAATGTCATCAGTCGTTATACCCATCGCTCCCTTCACCGATAGGGCTGTCACTGCTGAGTTTAGTCAATAATTTAATTACCAGTCACCTCTGACTATGTTAAACATATTTTATCTGGCAGACAAATTGACACTTATCAGTCTGTGAAACTGACCATACGTTGTATGGTGAAATTCCATTTTTAGGGTTCCATACCAAAATGGTAAAACGGTACCCTAATGGTGCGACGTCTGTCTGTCACAGCTGGATATTTCAAGAACTACTAATGCTATCTACTTGAAATTTGAAATAGTTCTAGACGTTTGCCCAACTATTTTGCAAATAAGAGAAAAGAAGAAAAATACTACTAAAGTTTAAGTGGCACCGTAATGAAAGAACAGTGCTTGCACATTCTCAAAACTTTTTTCTTTTTTCTAGGCCGTATAGTTTTCGACTTAGATGAAAATAAAAAAAAATACATTAAAAATAAATTTGCTTGGTAAACCGACGTCGACCTATGCCGATGTTTGGGAACAATATATGATGGTACAATGGGGGAACTTCCCGGTTTAATAAATAAAATAAAATAAAATATGTTTATTTGTTCTAACAATTTAAGGTGTCTTATGCTAGTGATCAGCATCTCCTTTTAAGCTAGACCAGCCTGTGTTAGGAGATACTGCTCTTCCTTACAGTAGTAATGTTAAAACGAAAAAAATAAAATAAAAACATAAGACGTTAATAATAAAATGAAACACAAAAGAAAGAAACCAAATCAGCTTACATTGTGTATGTATTTGTGTGTGTGTGTGTGTGTGTGTGTGTGTGTGTGTGTGTGTGTGCGCGTGTGTGGGTGTGTGTGTGTTGTGCGAGAGAGTTTGTGATTTTGCGTATGTGTGTGTTTATGCTAGTGTGTGAGGTGGTGTGTTCATGTGTGTGGTTTGTGTGTATAAACTAGTCAGAAAGTGCATGTGCTATGCTCTGATCAAAAGTGTCTCTATATCGTTATAGCTTTTTGATTCCAACCATTTTATAAGATTTAACTTGCATACATGATATTGCTTATCGTATATATTTATTTCTTTATTATTTTTTTTATATAAACGCATAGACCGTTGATTATAATGCCTATCCGCAGACACAGTGTTGGTTCTAGATATTTGGAAAACCATATCTTTCCTTCTTCTTTTTGTGAGCTCAGGGTCATAAGGTAGAGATTTGTGCTTTTTTAGGATAGTGTGAACTATGTAAAGTTTCCTAACAGATAAAAGGTTACTCATTTGGTATAAGCATTCAGTTGAGAAACGCCTTTCTTTGAATAACATTACCTTAATGAGACTGCGTTGGGCTCGTTCTACATCAATGAAACGCGTTTTGACTGCACCTCCCCATACAGGAATGCAGTATATCAGAATGGACTGTACCAGCGAAATATAGATCTGAGTAAGAAGATCTTTTTTTTGAGCTTCACTTTTATGCTGATCTGATTCAGTAACTCTTCTTGGCACCACATGTCTGAGAGTCTTGAATATCCATGTAAGTTTCCTAAGTCTTGCGGTGACATGCTCAAGGTGCCGGCACCAAGATAATCGCTGATCAATGTAAACTCCCAAATATTTTGTGTGTTCAACCCTTTGGAGAACCGGGCAGCTACAAGTAGCTCTATTATTTGTGACGTTACAGTTATGAATTTTTATTTTTAAGTCATTACTGGGTTGATTATTGTTATAGAAACTAAAGCAAATATAGTTGGACTTAGCAGTATTTAGGGTAAGAAAGTTATTACGTAGCCACTTATTTATCTGTTGCAAACCACTTTCAGCTCTTTCTGTAATAGTGTCCCAAGAGTCAGCGCTTATCACGACAGCGGTGTCATCAGCATATTGTAACAAACCAAACTATAATATTGCCTTATTTCTATAGTTTATAAGGAAAACAGCATATATTTTTATATTATCCATTACAACAATTCCAAAGTTCATGAAAAACGACATTAAGTTACTTAGATAGGTTGCTAGGTATGCTATTCGACCATAGATGGGAAATGTGACGCTATGATATAAATGTTGTAAAAATATTCAAGTTCAATGTAAATCACTACTTGCACTGACCAATGTTTTAAGGGTTTCGTAAATTATAAAAAAAAACGTTGACACGTGTTATCGATATGTTAGGTCTTCAACAAAAGGAGCAGCAGTTAAAATAACAAAATGTGGCCATAGTAAAGCAATAATAAATAACAGAATTCGTGACACTAACGGCTTTCCAAGGGCTTTTCTCAAATTACGAGTGAATAGGATAGTTTCAAGGACCCAAACTTGACATGTGCAAACTACTTATAAACTTACAAAAAATTCTTGGAATTCGGTAAAGTACGGTGGAGAAACAAAGATTCATAAGAAACAAATAAGGAACGAAGGCGGAGAGGCGAGCGGGCTCGGGATTCGGAGTGTTGACACCGTCCTGAACGGTCATAATATTCTTGAGAATAATTATATTTGAATTAACCGCGGAAGTCAGTGGTTTAGTACTTAAGTATACTGTGAAAGTGAGTAGGTAGTGACGAAGTTCTGGGTTGAGTAAGCTGCTCCCAATAGTTCGGTGAGTTTTATTTACAAATTTTACTATATTATGCAAATGACTGACAGACATAACATGAATTGGATTGAATATGTTTTAATGGTTTGCCTGTTGTTAATACTGGCTTCACTAGGACGGACTCTGCTAACAGATGTTGACCAAGATTAGGCAGTTAGGGTTAGCTAGGTACTACACAATATCATAGACACTGATTCAAAATACATGGCGCTATAAAAGAATAAAAAGAAAATACAGGGAACAGTGAAAATTCAATTTATTTTCTCCTCGTTGGATAATAGGCTTAAAGCTTAACTAATAACACTAGTGGTCTAACGTACAAGCAAAAGCATAGAAGTTTAACTTGAAATATTAATAAAAAAGGGGTCTCATAACCAGATATCATTCAGACACGTCACACTTCTTCAAAAATCCTATTAAATCCTTAGTTAATCCGGTTTTCCTTCTCTTCTATGATTTTAGTAATAAGGTAGACAATTTTGATCATTATTTGTTTAGCATCCACAGTGTAGGATTGGAACTCTTCTGAAATAGATTATATCATCTGTTAATGTATTGAAATATTACAATCTGTATCCTTGTTAAAATTACAACCTGGAATTGTGTGCCTGTGATAGAATCTCATCATAATTAATGACTCTTATATAGCTACATTAGAATTAACTAGATCCACAACTGAATCTTTTATGAGTACTGTAGGAAAATTTTCTACATACTTAATAATTTTATAAATAAGGCCTTGTAAGTTGTTCTTGCTATAATTATGGCAATATTTACAGTGCTCCCACTATAGTTATAGATAATTGATTCAATTTAACTGAATACATTGATAGTAGAGTTAATAATTGGAAAATGATCAATGTGGGAAAATTTGCTTTGAGTTTAATGTTACTAGATTATCATGAAAAAGGCAAAAACATTATCAAACTCTTACCTAGGAGCAGTGTGGACAATTTTAGAAGTAGGTATTGTAACCAGGAAACAAGTTATAATTATATTTTGAGTATTAGTGTTATCATAGGTTCAATGGATACCTATAGGTAATTAGGTTAACTTCAGCCACTTAGGGTACCTGAAACATAATAAGATGTTTTACCTATTAACGGTGTCTAGGTTATACACAAGAAGGACACGGTTCTTGAAAAGTTAACTTTTAATCCGAGGAATATAAAATTTAAAATATAGGTACAATTATTAGTGGAATGCATTGATTATAATTACCTTGACATAAGTATTGTTGATTGAATTATATTAATAATAGGTTGTATTTGTGCTTGTTATTCTCAAGTTGCTCCAAAATACAACTTTGTATCTCACGTGCGATTGTTTTGGATAACAGTTTTATAGAACATAATGTCAAGTGACTTTTGTTTTCTTTACTTATCTAACGAGAACAGAGTGGGTGAATCTATGGTTTATAGGTACCATTTTCACCGTTCCTTGCTAAATCGTTAAATAAAATAAACTAATATTTGATGAGATAAGATTTCGTTGTGGCTACCAATTTTTAAGCTGTATTATTTATACGGCTCGTATCGTAATGTGCGTATAATAATAAGTGTGTCGTTATTTTTCTTTTCAGAGATATATTTTTTTCTTTTGTTAGTTAGGCTGTATAAACAAATTCCAAGACAAATTTCTACACAAATAGAAAACTAAAATTTAAATTTCCTTTCATTAAGATAGGTTATTCTAATTTAATCAAACAGTTAGTCGTCAAGAGGCGACTTAGACAGATCATGACGACGACTATAAAAAAATACGAATGCGATAGGACAGCCACTCGTAATTCTGTTAATAGTGTGGATTACTGTGGATAAAATTGTAGGAACGATAGGACGTAGCTGGTCGAAGTATATACCTAGTCGTAGTATAGGTTAGGAGGACATTGTCTAGGAGATGTCTAGGTTTTACACTAGGTACTTACCTACCTACCTATTATTCTAGAGAAAATTGTGCACTGCATACAAAAATTCGTTTAAATATTATTTTATGTGTTATGTGAATGGCGTAGTGTTTTGCTCCATTGAATAAGACTCTACAACAGTAGTACTTGTTGTGCACTATTTGTTAAAGTAACTATTAAGCTGGGAGAGAGGAGTTCAATGTGTCCAATTGAGCATGACATTGTCCATTCAATCAATATTTAGCAGTCACATGTAACTTACCATACTCATTATATTTATTATTATAAATTATTTGTATTTAAGCATTATTGTTCTTCGCACTTCATATACACTCACTACAAACATTTACAATACCCAATATACCTACAGATTATTGTGTAGTTCTGAATGGACTCAGAGTAAGCTTTCCAGCGAGTTGAGGAAGTTCAGAGCGAGGTAATTTTGTGAGGAATGGTAGTTTCTGTAAGGTAATGTCTGGCCTTAGTTCTGGTTGGCATTAGTTTGCAGGAATGAGGTAATGCTGAGCTTCCAAAATTTTATAATAATTGTAATAATTACTTACCTATCTATAACTTTCAATGTTCAATGATTGTACTTATCTGGGTCTATGGTCCAGTATATGATTGCAAACAAATTGTGTTTTATTATAGGATTTACCCCTCTCGTGGTAGTACCGAGTCAGCCAGTGGAAGTATTTCCGGCTAATATTATGATAGGCAAAATGTTTATCTTAATGTTTTCTGGATACGTGCCATACTTACTCTATTGCTTTTGAACGATAATCAAACCTGATTATTTGTCAACAGTGATTTATGTTTGTGGCGACTTGTTAAGTAGTGGCTGATGGATGGTGTGAACCATGGCTTTTTACACTTGAGCAGTCTTGTGTAAACCGACATGCTCATATCCGTTTAGGTCAATGCTATCCAGGGACTTTGACTAGATGGATCCTTGTGAGCATCTAGTGTTCGTACTCACCCGGCCTAAAATTCGTATTTTGTAATGCCAATAATTCAGAATTCGTGGTAGAACAAGATATGATAAGTGTCCTCTTGTGTTTCAAAATATTGCAACCATATATTCGACAGATATACCTATGATTTTTGATACATTGTATGATTTGGGAAACTCTAGCAGCGGTAATGATTAATGGTTTTGACTAGCCTTTTCATAAACCTTACCCTGTCCTTGTGAGTATACCTGATTGATTACATTAATATTTAACATATTGATAAAGTTCAATGTTATTGCAACTTGATCTATTCATCCGGTTTCACCGATGCTTACTCAAAATATTGTGTTCTATGTGTCTACGCATAGATTTCATATAATACATCACTCTACATCATTTTTCTCATCTTGGATGACTAAACTATGTGAGACTGGTTCTTCCTAGTTTGTAGCGGTTCGCATTTCGAAGTACTTATGTTTAGTTTGTGAGGCTCACTATATGAGAAGAGACTACATAATGGAAAAGATTGTGGATTTGTTACCCAGTCATTCAAGTGGGAGCTTATACATTATACCTGCCTTGTCTGCTTGCAGCTAGGCAATTTCACTATAATATTAATTTGCTAGTATGTCCTCTATATGGCTTACTAGTGAATACTTCACTTTTGATCTGTGCGTGTTACATGGAGACGTAGTGTTTGGGCGAGCATCGTTGGGATAGGAAGAATTTCTTCCAAACTTACTTACATATGGAATCAGGTTTTACTCTCTCCATCATTATCCTGTCCTTGCTTGGTGTGGTTTTAGGACGGGTCTGAAGGGGTGGTTGGAGCGGACCCCCGGGGCCCGTTAGGGCCCCGGTTACTTCCTTCCTTTATCCTGTCCCTATCCTATTCCTATAAGTAATCCCAGTTGCACACTTTACAACATACACATACACGTATAAACTATAGTTTTATGGTTAGGTATAAAATATATATTTCAATTGCAGATAATTCTTAGGTTAAACACAGTATTCACCTTGTTAGACTTATAGCTGCGCCTCAGACATACCACATCTTAAAGAAGTTTGGATTACTAAAACAAAAAAAAATTACACAACGTAGGAATCCTAACCATTCTAGACGATCACTACTTAAATTTGGCCAAATAAAATAATACTTCCATAATTATAGTTCCAACTTATAATATTATAAGGAAGGTATTTAATTTAAATATTTCAGTATTTAGATTATAAAAGTATTTCCTAAAGCATTGTTTTAAAGATCTTAACAGACTTGCAAGGGAAATATAAAAAGTCTCCAGAAGGAACTTTTACCTTGGTGTGTAAAGGATCACCACCAATAATTATTATTTAAATAATAATTTTATAAAAATAGAGAGTAATGTAAGTTTATCAAAAGGGGGGGGGATGTTACAATATGAAAATAATTTTGCATGACTAAGCTCTAGAGCACAAAAATCGTTGATATAAATGAGGAACAGGGTAGGCCCAAGTACGCTACCCTGAGGTACCCCATGTGACACTTCTACATCTCCGCTAATGTAGCAATCCAATTTAACCTTCTGCCGCCTATTGTATAAATAATCCTTGAACAACTCCAGAGGAATTCCGTTCAAACCAATCGCTTCAAGCTTTCGTACAAGGATGGGTATAGAGACAACATCAAATGCTTTTTGAATGTCCAGGAAAACAGTCATACATTTCTTGTGGCTGTCAAGTTGTTCAACTACATATGAAGTAAGTGAAGACACTGCATCCTCGGTAGATATTCCGCGCCTAAAACCGAACTGAGAAGCTGATAAGATGTTGTATTTGTTTAGATAGTTAAGTAACCGCATATTTAACAGCTTCTCCAGTATCTTAGAGATAGCGGGTAACACTGAGATAGGTCTATAATTGTTTGCGTTGTCTCTATCACCAGCCTTGTACACTGGAGTGATAATAGATTGCTTAAGTGCAGACGGAAAAATGCCCTTAGCAAAACATAGATTTGCAAAGTAGGTTAGAATGGGTACAATTTGTACTCGAGCGCGTTTCAGAAATGTGGTAGAAATATTGTCCCATCCCGGGGCACTACTAGATTTGAGGGATAATAGTATATCACTAATTTCATCGGAATCAGTGTCCAACAGAACAAAAGTGGTTTACCACTAGAGTTCTAAATGTAATAAGCCTAAAGAAATATTTCATTATTCAAATGAAAGATCTAATAATGTTCTTTTATTTGTGATTTACACGTTTTCTATAACTGTATTACTTTTTAAAATAATGCTTTCTAAACAACTCAACTGGACGACCGGGAAGTATCCCGACTGTACGGAGCCCGCCCTGTGAGCAAGCCCGACTCGCTCTTGACCGGTTTTTTTAACTGGGGTAACCTGGAGTTTTAGTACTACATCTAAAACTAAAATTTACCCCAAACACCTAAAAATTCAAAGGCATTAAGTCAGTAAACAAGATGCCGTTTGTCATTCCCTATTTTTAATAATGATAATACTTATATTATTTTTTATATCATTGGTGACAACCCTAGGTGGCTGTCATTTGACTACAGACCGGTAAGGTGGCTATATTGGCTGTGGGAACCTCAGTAAACTTTAACCAGATTTATTAACCGGGCCAGTGATAGCTGCACTCGCTTTTAACCTGTTAAGTTTAACTACTTTATATCTAAATGACCTTGCACTATTATGCAGACGAATGACCACGATTCGATCGAACAAAAGTAAAAATTAAAAGTTATTAAATTTTTTATAGTTAAATCAATCACGGAAATGATCACCGATATAATTTTAAATAAAAGTTATGTTGATCATCATACTATAATATTATAAATGCGAAAGTATATCTGTTTGTTTGTTTGTTTGTTTATTTGTTTATTCGTTACTTTTTCACGGAAATTAAAACATAGGTTAACCGCCTCTGTGGTCTAGTGGTACAACCACCTGTATCAGACTCAGTGGTCCCGGGTTCGATCCCCAGCGGGGTACTTGTATTCGGTTTGGTTGGTGTTAGGCCTTGTTGTAAGTCCGCCTGGCTAGCTACCACCATCTTATCTAAGTCTGGCGCCATAACAACAATGATTTCAGCATTGTTGTTTTCCATCAGTTAAAGATAAGATAGCTAGTTCCTCAGTGATTGGGGATTCCGGGAGAGGCTCGCTTCCATTTTCAGCCTTATCAATATTTAATATCAGGTATGATTAAGGCTAAGAGTCTTCCCGTACTTCATAAAAAAAATATATGATTCTTATTATTACTTCTGTAAATATTGTTGTTGTAGCGACTGCCATGATTGTAGCTAGTCAGGCGGACTTAGAATAAGTCCTACCGCCGACCACTGGGAATCGAGCCCGGGACCTCTAGATCTGATACTAGTGGTGATACCACTACATCACAGAGGCGGTTATTATCTCAAGCTCCTTCGTACTTCACAAGCCACGTTATGCTGTTGCTCCCGGCTTCATTTGTAGTTCAAGGGTAACAGGACTCAATGCGACATATTTTATAATGTAGTACATTACTTTCTGTCATCGCTCGAAGGATTGCTCAGCTGAAGTGGCATTGGGCGGGACACATAGCGAGAAGAACCGATGGCCGTTGGGGCGGAAAGATTCTGGTATGACGATCGCGTACCGGACGACGCTCCGTGGGTAGGCCCCCCACAAGGTGGACCGACCGACGATCTGGTGCGCGGGCGCGGTCGCCGCTGGATGCGGGCAGCGCAAGACCGATTGTCGTGGAGATCCTTGGGGGAGGCCTATACCCAGCAGTGGGTGCCATGTGGCTGAGATGACGATGTACTACAGCTTGACAGCTTGGTTGCTACAGCCGTGGTCACAAACAGAGAAGCGGAGTGTTTACGCCATTTCCGGCTTCCCTATTTTAAATTCGCGCGCTGCATGATGTGGTTCCTTACTTCCTATCCCTTTCCTACTCACACCATCGTGCGCAGAGTGAGAGAACTAATCAAGCAAGTGCAGTGCATCGTGATTCGTCGCGACTATAGCGCCAAAGTTGCTACGGCCCTTCCGCTTCGACAACCGAACCGCGTCGCCACGACTCTTGATTTATTTATACAATGGAAGGTTTAAAATCTTGCATTTGCATTTGTTAACACCTACCAAAGGTCAAGGTCCATTTTCCAAATCCATCCATAATAACTTTCGCCAGCCTCGCACAGTCTCGCACTTCGGTTTGACTCAAACTAGTAGCGTACGCAATTACTAGTTTGAATCAAACCGTTTGTGTTAAACCAATTTCAAAATGGGTTAACTTGGGAACAAATCCGATAAACGTTTGAATCATTTCGATCGGTTCAGGCGTTCTCGAGCTTTCGAATAATCGATGAACATACACAAAAATATATACAGGGTGGAAAAAATCTACGGGCCCTGCAGGGGAACTACCTTAAATCCATCAGCTCATTTTACTGGAAGGAAACATTCCTTTATTTCTTAAAAGAAACAAAATTGCATTCAAAGATTTTAAAAATATGCTTCCGACCTAAAATCGAACCAGCTAAAATCTTAAAAAAAAAATAACACCCTGTACTTTTATGCCATCAATCGATAGGGTCAATCAAAAGGATCAACTCTCTCTAACAATCATAGTAAATTATATTAAAGGAAACACTACTTTTATTCAAAGCTTTAGTGAAAAAATTACAAAAATCTGTAAATGCAGATTTATTTTCTTTTAAAAATAAATAATGTTTCCTTTTAGTAAAATGAGCTAACTAAAGTATTTAAGGTAGTTCCCCTCCATAGCCCATAAATTTTTTCCACCCTGTATAAACGCGACAAATTGATAACCTCCTTCTTTCTTTGAAGTCGGTTAAAAAATACAAAAATTCAACATTATACTCAAATGGGGTTACTATTTGGTACCTAATATTTAGTACCTACGTATAGTTTAATTTTTTAATCGCTTTAGTTATTTACTACGTACCTAGTGATTTCGTGGTTTCTTCGCCTAATCTGCCCCCTAATTGTCTAATTTAAAATCTATCACCATCCCTTTCGGAGGTATTGTGATTGTGATATTTTCGTCTTTTTTTTTTTTGAACGACGGGTAGACTCTTAGCCTTCATTATACCTGATGTTAAGTATTGATAAGGCTGAAAGATGGAAGCGAGCCTCTCCCGGAATCCTCAGCCACTGAGGAACTGGCTATCAAATCTCGAACTGCCGGAACACAACAATGCTGAAAACATTGTTGTTAGCCAGGCGGACTTAGAACAAGTCCTACCACCAACCAAACCGAATACAATATGTACCCCCGCTGAGAATCGAACCCGGGACCCCTGGGTCTTATACCGGTGGTTGTACCACTAGACCACAGAGGCGGTTATATTGCTTAGTTAGACAGTTCAATTTCGTTTATTCCATACCTTTTAAAACGCGTCCCGATCACAATGTCAAATAGTAACGGCCTGAATAACTTTCAAATTACGAATTGAAATTAAAAATTAGACAATTAGCCCCCTGCAAAATCGATCTCTCATTGATTACTCATTGCTATGTCTGATGATGAAGAAACAACACACAAAAACATATCAACATTAATAACTGATTCAGAAACACAATCCTTTGATGACCGAATCACCTGTCTACATTAATATTCCACAGTCAATAACCTTTACAACAACCAACGTAAGTTACGCCACACATCTTGTATGTATGTTTCAATCGAAAGGTCAAGAGAAACTGGTGTCACCAAAAATTTTAAGCTGAACTATGGTTTTAAGCAAATGAGTAAGAAGACAGAGCTCTCAATAAAATGGTGATTTAGGAAATAGACAAACTTAGATAGATCTTCTGTCTCTAATATCGTGTACGGAGATGTGGTTTTTGCTGAATTGGTTGTTATTTGATTTTTAATGTAGGTGTAAGGTATTGAAATTATTGTTTCTTTTTGGGTGTCTTACGTTCTCAATTTGTTTAGTTGAAATCTAATATTTATTCTTTGAGAAAAAGAAAGTGTTGACATTTTTGAGAAATCGACCTTTTTTGGATGATTTAATTGGGAAGTTTTGATGGGTTTGTGCAATCCTTCGTAATATTGAGATAAAGCATTATTTTTTATTTACTACCTACGCGTTTCTTTTGTTATTGCATTTATCCTGCGACCACCAGAACAAAAAAAGCACTCAGCATTTGTAAATCTTAATGCGTTAATGAAAATTTATTGCTTTACGATATGTTACAAATTACGCAGAAAAATCATCATCCGTATCATCGTCTTCATCACTGGTAGACATTATTATTATTAATATTTAATACTATATATATATTTAATAAAATATAATACTAATCTTAGTGACACCTTTTTACATCACCAACACTGAACCATAGATCTTGATTTAATTTGTGTGATTCTTTAAAAAAAAATACTGAACAATTGAAAGACAACTACAAACGTATACACAACAAATAAAAAGATAATTTAAGTTAAAACATCAACCTTTTATCCAAATTCCTGACGCATTCAAATACATACTGTCAACACGAAACTCAAAAAGAAACCGATACCAATAAAACTGGTACCAAACAAACCACCTGTACTCAGATACCGGCATTAAAATAAAATAAAAAAAGCAAAACAAAACAGACCCTGCCTCTTGAAATCAGGTGCAACACGGGGACTAGTCCCAAAATTCTAAACCAATCAATTTTGACCTCTATTGCTTTACCGTTAAAGGTTATTAAAAACAGCTGGCCGGCACATGTGGCAGTTGCTACAAAACATTTTACGCTTCGTTTTTGGTATGTCACACTAAACTAAGCCTTATTTTCTAATCCGTAACTTGTAGTAAATTTTACGTAACAATTTGGTATCGGAATCTAAAAAATTGGGTATGAAAAAAAAAGGAACGGATTGTGTGAAGAAAAAATCGGGCCAAGATAGCTACCTCCTTGGATTTTTTTTTTAACTTTTGACGTAGTAATTCGTCGGCAGTTTCGGTAAACATTTTTTATGATGATTTTTATGTTTATGGACGTAACAGGATCGTTTTGAAGTAAACAAGTGTGTGAAATATAACAATTTAGGGATTCTACAGTTTATTGTTGTATGATAGGTTAGTTGTTCGTATTGTATTTAAAATAAAAAACCCTTTGACGAGTTTCTTGTCGGTTCTTGACTCTGTGACTTTGACTTTATTTAATTGAGAATTTTAAATTTGAAATTGCTGCAAAAATTACTCTAAATATCCTTTATACATTTTTAGCAAGAATGTGCATTTGTTTAGTAATTAAGTAAGTACCTACCTGAAGTAGTATTGTGACTTTAAAAGTCGTAGGTATACTTATTTTTTTATATATAGTTGACATTTCATAATATTTATCTGTTTATCACTCTCTTAAAGTTAGAAAATAAAATTCCGCGATAGACTTCTTCATTTAGAGACAAAAACTGATGCAGTTTTATTTTCTTAGAATTTGATAAAAATGATCCCGTCAGGGCGACATGAGACAGGTTTGCTTTTTTGTAGCATATTTTCTTGTTAAATATTTATCACATTGATAAAGGATTGACATAAAAAACAGTGTTGACAGATATAGAACACACTGTTACTTTATGGGATTTCAAGAATGTTATCTTAGCAGAAAAAAGCAACTGAAAAAAACTTGCAGATAAACAAACCTGGGGCCCTACCGTGTAAAAAATATGGATATGGACATGGTCTTCATTTGACAGTTAAATGACCATATAAGGTAATTTTATGAGCTTCAACTGTCAAATGAAGCCCATATCCATATCCATATTTTTTAGGCGATAGGGGGGCAGATTATGAAAAAAAACGCATCAAGTGAAACTAGTGGAGCACGGTTAAAAAAAACAAAGTTTTGTATTTGAAACAATTTAATTGCATTGATCATGGCTGTGCAAAGAAAATAATTGAAATTACACCTAGACAGAACGGATTTGGGTTTAACTTTTAAACCCTTAAAAACTTAATTGTCACCTTCTGTGCTATTGGAGCCATTAACGTCGTTATCCGCCATTTTTAATGTCCCCACTGCTGGGGCACTGGCCATCACGCGGGCCCCATGCGGATTGGTGGGCTTTAACGACTACAAACACAGCCGGAACCAGTGGCTTAACGTGTCTTCCGAAGCACAGACGAGCTCGAGATAGTAAACTGTTGGTCACCCATCCCGCGACCGACCATTGCGAAAGATGCTTAGCTTCAACAATTACGGGCCGAGTGCGCAAACCACTGCGCTACCGAGATTAGAGAAAAAAATTTTTTAGCTCACATCATTGTGCTTTTATATATTTTTTTAATAAACAACACCGCAACATTGAAACTATTTAAAAGAAAACTCGCCGTATGTACCTACCCACAATTACAAAAAGATAATGTTACAATTGTGGATAACGGTGTCGATTTTTGTAACACACATTGGTCAACTGTTTGTTGTCCCATATAATTGAAGAAAAAAACATAAGTTTATTTTGCAAGTTAAAAACATAACTACCCTGTCTGATGGTGAATTTTAAATAGAAAAATATTGGAAAAAATTAACTCGGCCACAAGTGAATTCTCAGACGGGAATCGAACCCGTGACCTTTGGAACCAAAGGTCACGGGTTCGTCTTCACCATAAGTATAAAAATAGCATTGAAAAATGCAAAAATTACGAAATCATAAAATACCCTGTCTGACTTTAGTCAAAATATTATAAGTATTGTTTTCCTATAGATCTGTTTACCAAGAATGGTCATTCCCAACTCTCATGAATTGAATAAAACGTAAAAGTAATTCCCTAATCGCATTAATTAACAAACAAAAGCTTTTACTATTCAATCAATTAAAATAATACGAAGAAATCATTTTATTTGTTCTTTCCCATAGTTCGTTTAATCGGATTATTGAAATCAGCTTTGTACAATGTTTCCAATTAATATTCAAAAGAAAAACTTTATATGAAGGTACGTAAGACAGCAAATCAGACTATGTAGTTTGACCTTGAAAGCACCCTTATGTCACCCGAAATAGTTTTTCGTAGTGAAAATGTAATACTTGACGTGCGGTTGATTGTACAAACTAATTAAATATATAAAAAAAAAGTTAAATTCAAAGAGTTTTCATGAAGAGAATTCGTAGAAAAAAGAGTATTACAATTTAATACCGTTACAACCGCACAGAATAAAATTTAAAAAGCGAATCTCATTTGATAACATTCTAAAACAAAAGAGGTGGCAAACAAACGCCATTAAAAAAGAATGCATTCGAAATTCAAGTTGAGCGTAGCGATTCAACCCTCGCGCGGTACGGCTACGGTCCACGCAGGCTCTGCTGCTTTCCCGGGCAGTAGTGATCAGCTAGCTAACCCTTCCCCCCACCACGAGACCGGCATACCGCTCCGAGCGCTCGTTCGGATCAGACGTATGCCGCGCTCCTCGCGTAAACACCTGTGGCACGCCGCGAAAAGGACAGAATAGTGCGTATCTTGCGTCTCGATCGCACATCGGTGCGTTCGATTTTTGTTTTTGTTTTTCCGTGTATATACGCAGGATCACAGTGATTTTTCAGTGGCACTAAAGTGTTGTGAATGGTGTGTGTGTTGTTTTTTTTCTACTTTTTTATGAATGAAACCTGGACCGGTTTTTGGCCGGATGGATTAAATTAAAACCAGTCTGGACAGATCGCCAATTTCCGGCGATACGGGTTTGTCGTGGGAGTAATAAGTATAGAACCTTTTTCTTACATTAATTGTGTTATTGACCTCCTTTTTGTTTAAAATCCGCCGTCTTGTCTATGATTCTGTGAGAACATACGTCTGACGAAACGAATGATATCTTGGGGCGCGATTCTCATATTATTTTCTTCGACGAAAAATTACAATTTTGGATCTTTTTTTACAAATGTGATTTTTTTCGATTGCTTGGGAATTGGACCCCTGGAATGGTTTTAGCTAAATTCTATTAAGAGGGTACTGGCAAAATCTTTCAGGAGACGAAACGGGAATTCGGCGGTTTTTGTAAATTAAATTATTGGGACACTCTGGAGCTGGAACTCGCTTTGATAGGCTCGACATAATTAAATTTGATAGTAACTGGTATAGAGGGTATTAGATATTCCTTCTACTGTGAGTAGGGGTAGGTAGGAAAATTCCGTGAAAATTGTATTAAGTTTAGGAAATAATATATTGGGTTCTAGAAATTCAATTATAATTGTTTACAAGCCCAATGACCAAAGCCTTGATTGTTATTGATCAAATGATGATTATTGATCAAATTATACAAAATATATTTTAATCTTGAGTAAAAGGTAAGGTTTGTACGATCTAGGTAGGTACAGACAAATAGATTATATAGATAGATAGAAAGTTTTACGAATTTTTTACACTTCTTGATTGATTCTTGACTAAAACCTGAAAATGTAAATATCACCCGAAAAAAACACATTTTTTTGGTAAATAAGTATTTTCAATAACCAACTAAAAAATAAACAAAACAACGATTTCTCAAGTAGGTTTAACTTTTCAAAATCTAATTTCATACAAATTGAGTAGTTACAATTGCTATATTGGAAAAAAATATTAACTCGGCCAACAAGTGAATTCTCAGATGAGAATCGAACCCACGACCTTTGGAAAACATATAATAAATAAATAAAAAACAATTGCATACAATCACACCAATTATCTAGCCCACGTTAGGTTTCACGAAGAACTTGTGTTATGGATACTAGATAACGGATAAACAAAATAAAATACTTTTCTTGTAAATACATACATAATATACATATCAAACACGCCGACCAAGACAAAAAGACATGTTCATGCACACAAATTATTGTCTTGTCCGAGAATCGAACCCGGTACCTCTGGCGCAGAAGGTGGGCTTACCACTACGCCAAACAGGTCGTCAAAACATATAGATACAATTTCCCAAAATAACATATAATTAACATTATATTCCGTGAGTAAACTATCAGGAACATTAAGCTAGCTTACAATTTAATCATCCATAAGTTACCCGGATCAAATTTGCATTGATTATAACGTTAATTGTTCAACTGTAATTATAATAACAAACAAAGTAACGTCTTAATATAAACATTATGGTTAATTATACGAGAAATACAAGTAAGTTATGATAAATTTTCAATTGAAAAATATTGGAGTCCCATCTGAGAATTCTCTTGTGGCCGAGTTGATATTTTCCAATATTTTTCTATTTACAATTTGATCTTAAGTATAAAAGTAGCATTGAAAAATGCAATAAATCAGAAATCATAAAAAACTTGAAATTTTTTTTTTTATCATAAGTACATGTAAGTTAATTTAGTATTATACTTTAAATTTTATGACACAGTTAAAGACTTTCTTTTATTTACAGCATAAGGTCACTCAAAGGTTTCGTTTCTTAGGCAAACAAACTGGAAAATTTCATAAAAGTTAAATATCATAAGTACTCATTTTATATTTTAAAAAAATGCACCAATCAATATTTTCTAGAACATAATAAAAGTTTCCCGTTTTTTTTTTTAAAATTAATTTAATAATACATAATAATAAAATATATGAGTAATGTAACAAACGGAACTCTTTGTGTAATACCTATAATTAATAATTACTAATACCTATAGTAAATAAATGATCAAGAATAAAACAGAAATCGGTTAATATACAACTTATTAGATGTGACGCAGATCGCGAAAAAAGGCTTATTATTAAGTTTTATCATCAAGAAACGAATGTTAGTCATCAAGAATCTAAAATTAAACTATTTTTAAAACCACACGAAAATCTAAACTTCACATGAAATCAGGAAATAGCTGAAAGCTGAAACAGTTTCAGTCAAAAATTTTCAATGATTCACACTTAACGGAAGTCCAAAAATGTCAGAACCTAAATTAACTATTTGTATTTGATAGAATCAGGCGTTACTTGGCGGAAACCCATATCTTAATAGGAAACGAAAAATATGTATCTTAATTCCGCAAGAAAACTTACATGCAAGATGCACCGAGAGTCGGCCTCGGTGCTGGTATTGCACGGTCTAACAACTAAGAACGCAGTAATAGTCGGTGAAGGTGCAGGGTGTGTCACTGTGTTACATCTGCATTTATTTGCGGGCTTGCATCTTGCGGAATTAATCAAAATAACTGATCTAAATGAAAATCTTCTCAGTAAGTTGGATCGTCTTCTCAACAACTGCATCCGGTTCATATATGGGTTGCGCAAATACGACCATATTTCTCACTACCGTCAGCAACTCAAATGGCTTCCAATCCGTGAGCGTAGGAACCTTAGAGTGTTGTGTACTCTCTTCAACCTCCTCTTCGATCCACTTACCCCAGAATACCTGAAATCTCGGTTTCAATTTCTGGGTGACTCCCATCAACGTGATCTTCGCTCCAGCAGCAATCTTCTTTTAAAAATTCCGCCCCATACTTCTGGCTTCGTCTCACACTCGTTCTCCGTTACAGCAGTACAACTCTGGAACGCTTTACCCCTGAACATTCGTAGTGCCTCCAGTAAGTTTGTTTTGAAGAAACTGGTCCGAGAGCATTACTTGAGTTCTTTACCCTAACCTCGTCGTTTCTGACTAATGTACGCTATGTATTGTATTTTTATGAGTTATATGTATGTATAGTTGTATGTATATATATATTGATTAATATTTATGTATTATTCGTTTATGTAGGTATGTATGCATTCATGTACGTATGTCTATATTTATCTATAATGTTGTTAGCTTGTTAATCACTGTCTTTTTATTGTTTTTTTTTCCATTTCCGCCATGATCTCTCCTTTAACATCCTTTCCGGTTGACTGGTAGAGAATGCCTAAGGACATTAAGTCCGCCATTTGCTGTATATGTGCAATAAAGAGTTAATAAATAAATAAAATATTTTTCAAACGTAAAACATAAGATTGTTTTGGCGAGCACTGTTCTTTTAAATAAAGCAACATAACAACTTTATTCGTGAAATATAGCGCGTTTGATCTTCGTAAAAGTTGTTTTATTTCAATAAATATTTTTGTTTTCTATTAACTATTTGTATTATTTTTGGTATGACTTTGTAAGTATAAAATGGATGTCATTTCATCATCATATTGCAGCTTTCAGCTAGTGAAAGATTTTACAAAATCGGTTCGATAGTTTCAGATTAGTGTTCACTTATGATCATACTAGCATCCGCCATCAGTTTCACCCGCGTGGTTCCCGTTCCCGCGGGAATATCGAAAATTCCTTTCTTGCTGCTCGCCTACATCGTTAAAGGATCCTGTATGCAAAATTTCAGCTTAATCGGTTCAGCCGTTTGGGCTGTGCGTTGTCTGTCAGTCAGTCACGGCATTGTTTTATTAGTTGATATATTTTTTTATGAATGGGAAGATGCTTAGACTACTTTTTATGGCTGAGAGTAGAAACGCGCCTCTCACGGAATCCTCAACCACTGAGGAACGGTATCTGAACGGTATCTGAACTTTAAGAACTAATGCTGAAAAAAATTGTTTAGTTTGTTATGGCGTCAGACTTATAAAATATGGCAGTTGCAAGCCAGGCGGACTTACAAGAAGTCCTATTACTAACAAAAAAAAAATATTTTTTGAATTTTTGCAATTTTCAATGCTATTTTTATACTTATGATGAATTAAATAGAACAATATTGGAAAAAATCAACTCGGCCACAAGTGAATTCTCAGATGGGACTCGACTAACAATGCTCCAAGTCTCGGTAGCTCAGTGGTTAGTGCACTGGACCGGATTTCCAAAGGTCGTGGGTTCGAGTGCCATCTGAGAATTTACTTGTGGCGGAGTCGATTTTTTTCCAATATTTTTCTATTTAAAATTTATCCTAATAAATATTACAATCTTAGTATTATCTTAATTTATTATTCCTACATGTTATTACTATTTTTTGCATTACCACCAGAAAGCTGCAGTTCATTCCATAACCAATATCTGACGGTAGCTCCTTTAAAAGATTTCCTTTATATAAATTGGTTCACGGCCAAATTGCCTAAAGGGACATTCGCCTTACTTTAAGTCTTAATAACAGTGTCTGAAATAAAAGTAGGTTGATTTTTTTAACAAAAGTAGTTATGTTATTATATTTTTGATATTATTAGTAGGTACAGTCGCGTTCAATAATATATGTGCACTTTTGAAAGTTGTCGTAGTATGTTTTGTGACAATTTGTATAGAAAGTCAAAGTCAACGCCAAAAAACCTAATGCGACAAAGTCCAAAAATGCACCGATATTATTGAACTTGACTGTACCAGCTCGTAGTATTTCCCGTTCCCGTACGGATATCGTGATAAATGTTTTAATACAGACTAAACTTAATTCAAATTTGTTTAGCAGTAGCTGCATGTTTATGTAAAAACATCCAAACTTTAACATTTACTATTTTATTAGGATAAAAAAACAAGATTTTAGCCTCTGTTAAGACTAAAAAGTCAGCAAAAAAGCATTTATAAGACAAATACCGCATTATTTTAAAAACCACGAAATATTTTTTGTATTTATTTTCTCGTTAACTTAACATTTCAACCGCCTCTGTGGTCTAGTGGTACAACCACCGGTATCAGACCCAGGGGTCCCGGGTTCGATTCCCAGCGGGGGTATATATTGTATTCGGTTTGGTTGGTGGTAGGACTTGTCCGCCTGGCTAGCTACCACCATCTTATCTAAGTCAGCATTGTTGTATTCCGGCAGATAAACATTAGATAGCCAGTTCCTCAATGATTGAGGATTACGGGAGAGGCTCGCTTCCATCTTCAGCCTTATCAATACTTAACATTAGGTATGATGAAGGCTAAGAGTTTCCCCGTCGTTCATAAAAATCGTAATAAAACATGGTTTAAATAGAAGTGTTATCAAACGAAATGTATTACAATAAATTCGTAAATGTTACATCCTAATAACTTACACCTAACTCTAAATAGTTTTTGTTGTATTTATTACGTAATAAATTTAACTACGGGTCAAACTATTGTTATAATACAAGGTGATCACTGTTTATTGGTTAATTTAACTGGGTACAAGGGTTTGATAAACTAGCAAACTAGTGTATTGTGGTTAATCCAGGCTACTTGAAGTTCATATCGATTATTGGTACAGTTCAAAATGATTTATGTTCAACCTTCCAGACCCTGGATTATGAGACGCATTGATTTCCCATTGTTCTCTGGACGCCGGTGTCCGGTACGGGTTTGATGAATTGACCGCCTCTGGGTTATAGTGAGCCCGTGGCGAGGTGGTTCACGCGCTCGGCCTGCGATTGTTGAGGCTAAGCAACTTTCGCAATGGTCGGTAACGGGATGGGTAACCAAAAATTTACTACCTCGAGCTCCTCCGTGCTTTTTTTTCAATTCATTTAACATAATAAAGCTTTTACATTGTTGACAAGCGCACCAAAAATCGCTAGGATTTGTCCGGTGTGCTGTGAGTATGTAATTTAATTCACATTTATCTTTAAGTATTTATAAAAAGATTTTATGAAGAAGTTGGACTACTTAACTTACCGATTATATACTACCAATTTATCTTATGTTAAGTTCATTTAAAGAAATGCTACAGTATCTACTAAAATACCACATCGCTTCGGAAGGCACGTTAAGCCGTTGGTCCCGGCTGCATTTGCAGTCCTTAAAACCACCAATCCGCATTGGGCCCGCGTGGTGGGGCATGGCCCGTTCTCCTTATCCATTCATAAGGAATCCGGTCCAATGCTCTGACCTGACCACTGAGCTACCGAGACTTGCGGACCACCGTCGAAATTCTGCTGAACCAATTTTATTAAGCTGACATTTTGTATACAGGACGATTTTAACGATGTAGGCGATCACTAAGAAAGGATTTTTTGATATTCCCACGGGGGTTAAACCGCGAGCGGTCGCTAGTAAGAGATCAGATAGTCAGTTCCTCAGTGATTGAGGATTCCACCTCCGGCCTTATTGTTACTTAACATCAGGTATGATGAAGACTAACCCCCATATTCTAAGTCGTTCCTCCAAAACTTTTTATACTCCACTCAACCTCGTCGTGGGTAAAAATGGTAGTATGAGCTAGGCCTAACACGGAGTGGCTACGAACTCTTTGGCTCCTCCAGGTCCTTACGGAGTTATGACTAAGAATACCGATTTCGAGGAGTATTTCGAAGAGGTTTTCAATGAGGTTTCGTTGAGTCGAATACGAGTAAGTTTTGGAGGAACGACTTAGAATATGGGTGTAAGACCCCGTTCACAATAAAATGTAAACTATAACAAGTGAAATAATAAATACCATTCTTTGTGTGTTTGTCCTCTATGAGCTCCTAAAGCATTGATCAGATTATGATGAAACTTTTGTAGGGTGTTCTGGGGACGCTCACGAGGGTTCCTTACCCAAGAAAATCTTAATATTTCAATATACGTTATGTGGCATTGCAACGCCAATTTTTTACAAAGTTCAAAAGCATAAGAAGTAACATCTATGTGCGTATTTAAACAATGTTTGCATTCAATTATTGCTAAGAACTTGGGCTAAAAAGCTTAAGAAAACTTTGCGTAAGAAGTTTTCTTTTAAACACTATTAAATTATTTACAGACACAATATGTTGCCAGTACAAATTTTACTTCGTGCCAGATGATAATTTACGCTACTTAAGTAGTACTTTAAAACTTCAAGCTCTCTGAAAACTAAACGTTGAACTCTTATAAAGGTCATATTAATTTATATGACCTTTATAAGAGTTGTAGCCACGATTTTGAATAAATAATTTTTCGTTGAAATAAAACAACTTTTACGATTATCAATCGCGCTATATTTTACGAACTAAGTTGTAATTGCCCGTATTTTTTGGTTTTTAGGGTTTGTTTGATTTTCCCGACGTTTCGGCACCTTTACAGCTGCCGTGGTCACGGGATGACTGATGATCAACCCGTGGCCACGGCAGCTGAAAAGGTATTTCAATGAACAGTGCTCGCCAAAACTTGAGATGTAGATAAATAACTTTTCATTTGTTTTATATTGTTATATTACTCAGTACTTGAATATAATAAGTGAATAAAACAAAGTTGCAAACACATATAAATAACTATTGTATTACTTCATCAGTCACATGAATTTCGGTCGGATTGAAAAATAGACCATCAAATATTACTTATGTTACAGATAAAAGATTATCAATAAAGGACAAGTAGCCGAGATACCTAGTTTACAACTTACAACCAAACTTACAAACATTTGGCCCTGTATAAAATTAGCTTCTTGATCTTTTATGATATTACTAGCGGACGCCCGCGGTTTCTCCCGCGTGGTTACCGTTCCAGTGGGAATATCGGGATAAAAGTATCCTATGTTTTAATCTAGGCAATAAACTATATTTTTGCCAATTTTTTTCGAAATCCCTTTAGTAGTTTAAGCGTGACGGAATTACAAACAAACAAGCTGACTTTCTCAATTAAAAAATAAAGGTTAAATAAAAAATAAGAGATTCTTAACTAGTTTATAGTAATGGTTTCTTTTACACACCTTTTATACAGTACAACATTTTTTTAGAGCACAATTTTTTTTTTTTTTACATTTTCAATTTTTATACTTATGATAAATTTTAAATAAAAAAATATTGAAAAATCAACTCGGCCACAAGTGAATTTTGAAAATCCGGTCCAATGCTCTCCAGAGTGGGTCGTGGGTCGTGGGTTCGAGTCCCATCTGAGACTTCTCTTGTGGCCGAGTTGACTTTTTCCAATATTTTTCTATTTAAAATTTATTATAAGCACAATAAATTGTAACGCTTGTTGTACTGTTTTACCTTAAAACGTTTCTTGACATTGACTTCCTTTCGAGATTTATGACTGTTATTTGTAATGTTAATATTTGACTAAGTATCTATAATTTGCTCATAACGAAAGTTTGTAAAAGTGATCATCATCAAAGATGACCAGACAGACTTACTAGTTTTTTTTATATTTATTTTATATACAACATCCAATAGAAACAAGATAAAAAGCCAGATATAACATTGACAAATACCAGACTCGTTCGGTAAACGCCCACTTACAAAAATCATCGAATATTTTTTAGTAATGTCGATGACTCGATTCATGTGGGCTTAGAAGGTATTGGATTGAGGCTGCGTTTTAATAATAATTGGTTAATGTGATTGTAAATGTTAAGCAACTTTCGGAATGGTTGGTTTCTGGATGGGTGGCGGTAAGGAACCATAATAACTGACCCAATTGTGTCATGGTCACTGTTGGAGTTCTGGGTTCAATCCGCACCATTTATATAGGGTGAACGTTTCTATTTGTTTAGTGTCTGGGTGTTATTTTTCTGTTTGTTTAAATTTCAAATACCTTTCTGAAATCTGGTACACATTTGTTTAATTCAGAAAATCCTAACCGGACACCCGTGTCCACACAACAACGAAATATCTATTGTGTCTCATTTTCCTTTATCTGAAACTCGGAATCGGTTAAAATCTAGATAGATCTTTATTTTTAAACGGATCAATGTACCTGGATTCATTTGCCACCCGCGATTTTACCCGCTGGTTCCTGTGTCTAATTTAACTTATAATGTATTCTAAGCTTTAGTCCAGGCTATAAGCTATCTGTATACCAAATCCATCCAGCTATTTTTGCGTGATTGACTAACAAACATCCAAACATTCACGTGTATCATATTAATAGGATTTCTTTGTTTTCTACAAACCTAAACCCGAATTTTCATCAATGAGAAAAATATAACATCTTTGCAATCGAAAGAAACATTTTTATAATTATTTTTTTTACAATTTCGACGTGTAGCATAATTAGTCAGTGCATTTGGGCCGGATGCCCAAAGGTGCTGGTTCGAGTCCCCTCTGAGCAACGTGGGACAAGTTGATTTTTTCTAGTATATTTTCTTGTTATCATTTAAAAATTGCATCGAAAAATGCAATATTAAAAGTTTATAATCCTAACTTCATTACAACGAATCTCATGAATGAGTATATTTTTAACCAAAAACTGGTTTTTGTCAGACATCGATACTTCCCACGGTTCAGACATTAACAGCGGATGTAACCAGTATTAAAACTATCTGATTAAGTGTGTCTGTCTGTCTGTGAACTTATTTTGTGTGAAAATTGCTGACGATTGTAAAGATAAAGTTTTGAAGCGGTTTTTTTATATTGACTTTATTAAGACATAGATTACGACATAGGGCCGGTATTTCAATATCGACTTATCTTGAATTGATCCAGGATTAAAAACGTGTTCGACTTATGTGAATTTTAATATAAAATTTAAGTAAGTGACACTTAAAAGTCCATCCCAACTAGCCAAAATCTAAGCGGAGGAATTCAGTGACTTAAGTGCCGATCTGGGATTAGTTGCTATGGTAACAAAATGTTGACTGGCAAAAAGATATTTTAGTTTTAGATTTTGGTATTTACTTTTGATTTTTTTAGGTGCAGTAAATAAAAAACTTTTATTAGGTTATGTAAATTCATAATTTATTTAATTACCTTGCTACAAATTATTTAAACAGTGAATATATTGGTTTGGTTGGTGGTAGGACTTGTTGTGAGTCCGCCTGGCTAGCTACCACCATCTTATCTAAGTCTGACGCCATAATAACAATGTTTTCAGCATTGTTGTGTTCCGGCAGTTAGAGATAAGATAGCCAGTTCCTCAGTGATTGAGGATTCCGGGAGAGGCTCGCTTCCATCTACAGCCTTATCAATACTTAACATCAGGTATGATGAAGGCTAAGAGTCTCCTCGTCGTTAATAAAAAAAAAAAATATGCCAGAACAATTCATGTGGAGAGACATAGTGCCTGCCTCTATAAAATGGACTTACTGGCACATTCATGGTGTTAAAGATAACCTGTTTAATCATTGATAATATAGCAGGCGGATCACTGTTTGTATATTTTCACTGCAACATTATGTACAAAAGTCAAAGCTACACATAAATTATATCCAATGAGTCGTAGAATATTTGGTTCACCATCATATCAGCACACGGCATCCACTAATTCAATAATATCCTCATCATCACAAGAGTTGAGCTTGAATTATAGTTACGGAAACCGAAAGATTTTATGGTAAGATAATCGCCAATGGTGTAAAATGGTGAAGAAAGTTTACAGACAGCAGTAGGTTCAATAGTTATGTAATAAGCACTATATTCGGTATGATGCGTAATTGCTGAGCTTAGATATTGAAGAAATAGTGGTAAATTACAAGAATATTATGCGAAATTTAAACGACGATGCGTAATGTAATGTATAAACAAAGAGAGAAAAAAATTGGCGCTATTTTAGACTTCTAAACTCTAAAGTTTAGAAAAGTCTTATAATCCCTCTCTGTCCGTCCGTACGTACGTACGTATGTATGTACGCATCGAGATCTCAGAAACCATAAGAGATAGAGACAAACGGTCAACGGGAATGAGTTTAGGACACCTTGGACATGTGTCAAATGTACTTTTTTAGTTTCTACACTACAAAACAATAACAACTGTCACGTGGTTTAGAAGTCTATTTTGTGCCTGCTAACTAGCAGGCGCTGCTAACTTGTTTCATTGTGGAGCCTCCATAACGATTCTCATTGGTCGCCGCGCGCACACGCGCAGCCAAGGAGTGCTCAATGTCACCAAATGTCAAATCAAAATTCATAGACAATTGTCATTATTATGTTTGTTTTGTTGCAATATCTAATTAATTAAATAATAAAAAATCTCATTCTTGTGCAGAAATCGAACTCATGATTTCTGAGCAGAAGGCAGAACCACTGCGCCAAACAGGATTTTTTCCAACATAAGTCTATTTTAAACATAACTAGTAAACCAACCTCCTTATAAAAGTACAAAAAAAGGCTCACAACCGACTTCAAACCAGTTACAAAGCCCTACGACTACCTTGCATCCGGTCGGTACAGACAGATGGATCGATTTTATATATACGTAATCAAACAAGTTTGGTATCGTCATCAGTTATTCGGAAGATGAAATTAATTATTGTCTGTGCTTTTTATTAGCTTTTACCGCATGGTTTGCGTAGGATTTTTAACCTACTTTAAAAACAAAGAGGTTACGTACATCTTCTGTTTTGGCGCGCACTGTTCATTGAAATAAAACAACTTTTACGGATATCAAACGCGCTATATTTCCACGAACTAAGTTGTAATTGTCCGTACTTTTAGGTTTTTTAGGGGTTTTTTGATTTTCCCGACGCTTCGGCACCTTTACAGCTGTAAAGTAAAAGCTGTAAAGTAAAAAGTAAAATTACAACTTAGTTCGTGAAAATATAGCGCGTTTGATATCCGTAAAAGTTGTTTTATTTCAACAAAGAGGTTGTTAATTACTAGCTTCTATAGATATAGACATATTTATTCTTTTCGTGTTACTGAAACTGTTTTACTAGATATAAGTCTTGTATTTTTTGGATATACTAGAGGTTTCGTTGGTGGTAGGACTTGTTCTAAGTCCGCCTGGCTAGCTACCACCACCTGTAATGATAAAAAATCTGAAAACACTTGAAACTGAAACTGAAAAGCAACTTTTTTGCAACTGAAAAGGTGCCGAAACGTCGGGAAACCGAAATATTATAGTACCAAATATATATTTCGGATAAATAAATCGCACTAAATATTCCGCAAAAGTTGTTTTATTTTAATTATGAGTGCGCGAAGAAACTTAAGATGTGCTTATTTTAATTTCTAATCAATCAATATTTACAGCAAACCAATTTCGTAGGAAGCCTATTATTTCGCTTGAAATTGTAACTGTATTTAATTGTAGATTAAAATCCAGCCTTGTTTCAACTTATAGACACAAAAAATCGTTCTGGCTATTTTTGCTCTGTGCTATAGCTTCGCGTGGGTTTGGCCTAGATAGAAATCTTGTTTTTTTTCTGAAGGCCTACCGCCATCTTTTAGCGCAGTATTGTTTCAATCTTATTATGCTATTTCGTACTAGATTCTCAATTAAGCTCGTTTTCTGACGGAAGTTTTGTGACGTCTTCGCTCAATCATCGCCTCCAAAATGTGAAGTGTGTCAAAACGGGACAACTTCAATAAAAACAAAACGCAAACAAAACCTTCTTGTGACATGATGGTTTCTAATAGATGATCTTGTTAGTAATGGTAGTAAGTGAAATGAAATAATGTTATTATGCATTTATTTATTTATATTCTTATGTATATTTTTTTATTTAAAGACTATAAAATTAAATGTTAAAGAATATTAGAAAAAGGGTTATAGTGCAAACTCTTAATTCTAACTAAACTAATATTTTAAATGTGAAAGTGTGTCTGTTTGTACCTCCTTCACTTGTATGGAAAAAAAAAGGACGGAGGGTAACAAAGGCTACATTTTATCTCGATATTCCCACGGGAACGGGAACCACGCGGGTGAAACCTAGTAATTTCCAAACTTTCTAATAACGTAAGCTTTTGTAGTTCTGTAGTGAAAATTGTACTTTAAGTATTTACTATAATCGATTATTGAATATTAATTCGTAAATAAAAAAAACAACGGGTTGCTCTCTGGGAGTGCCGGCAGAAGTGAAAACCGCTTAAACGAAAAAAACGATCTTAATCCACTTTATCTTGACCACAACTTCATAAAACGTTGCTGAAAACGGAGACCAACTTGATTTGGCAGGTAAATCCATTAAAACTGACCTGGCATCAATACGAAAGTTGGTAGTAATGAGAGATCTTTATATTATGGTTGTTATTAACTAATATACGTAGATCTTTCAAGTGTGAGATTTTATGTAATTTGAAATAGGTCAACGGTAAATGGTCTTACGAATTTTCGATCAGGGTCACGTGTCCTGATGCGACTATAATATGTTTTACCCATCCCAAAAAATTTAACCTCTGATGTGCACAACGCCACTAAAGAAGTTTTCAGTTTAATAAAATTAAAAAAAAGTTATCAACTAGTATTAACTATGTGCCAAATGAAGTTTTCATATCTACTAAAGTACTATTAGTGACGTTCTTTTTTAAAATCGGATTATGTCAATAGTATTATTCGAATGTTCGCTCGTTCAACGAAAGCATAATTCTAAAAACATTTTTCGGTACGCAAGCTAAGCTACGTTGGTCTTGCTATACTCGTATAGGTACCTATAATATTTTTAATACAGCACGGAACAAAGATTGCGTATACAGGGTCGCTCGAAAATTACATAATGCTATGTATTTTTATACGATTCAGTATGTGATAAGGAAGGGAGGTAGAGAAAAAAACAGATTGGCCATAAAATTGCGTGTTTTGCAAATGAGTTTTTTTTTTATGTCGCTCTTTCGCTAGACTGTTCTTGTGTTGGATTATAAGGAGGTTGGATTTCATCTGATAATTATGAAGGCTTCATTTTGGTTACGTATATCATTTGATTATGTTTTTTTATTTATTATTGTATTACAATTTTTTATTTGTTTTTCTAACATATATTTCAATGCAGTTTTATTTATTATATTCTTGGCTTTTTGACTGATTTTAATGTGACATTTATAATATTCTACAATTTCAAAAAGTTTGTCCAGTAATTTTTTTGAAGTGAAAACTTCTTTAGCGGCGTTGTACACATCAGTTTTAAAATTTCTGGGATGGGTAAAAAATGCTAAAGTCGCGTCAGGACACGTGACCCTGATTGAAAATTCGTAAGACGGAGGGAAAGTAGACCGCAGGCGCGGCGGCGTAGGAGAGGAAGTAATATCCCTCTCTCTTTCTACCGCGCGGCGAAAATGTATGCTTACTCCTGCTGTTTCGTTTAAGCGTTTTCACTTCTGCCGGCACTCCCGGAGTGCAACCTATTGTTTTTTGTTTTCAGAATTTGGTGATGGTAGGTGATATTGATTGTATCTACAATTTTAATTCATGTATTATTTAGTTTTTTTTATGACATGTAATTTTTCTGACATGTAAACTTTAATTTTTATATTTGTCTTTTTTGTAATGATGACATTTGACATTTAAATAATTTTGTAATTTCCCTATTAATAATCAATTGAATTTTTTATATATGTACTAATTCCTACGCATTTTCAATGGCAGAAACAGTTTCAACTTTATTAATTGTACCATCTTAATTACCATTTTCTAAGGAATAAATTTCTTCTTTAAATGGATTCTTCTTAGTCAATGCAAAAATATTTATTTATGTAAATACAAATTTGTTTAGCAGATATTTATTTAAGCACCTTGTTAAAGTTAATAAGGATCCGTAATAGTAAAACTAATTGGGTCTGTCATGTTAACAGAATGGTAGCACTTAATTATCTATACTAATATTATAAAGAGGAAAGATTTGTATTTTGTATGTAACGAATAAACTCAAAAACTACTGGACCGATTTTGACGAAATTTGGTATAGAGAATCCTTAGACCCAAGTAGTAACATAGGCGATAAATGATCCCAAAATTCCCACGGGAACGGGAACCACGCGGGTGAAACCACGCCCGGCCTCTAGTTTCATATAAAATTAGAAATTTAAAGCATATATTAACATTTTATGATTATATCATTGCAATGGCATTATTTTAGAAATTTAATTTATTTTGTAGTAAAAAGCTATTAAGTTTTTTAGACACAATTGTTCGTCAACAACATTACAATAATATTAAACACGACTGTTTGCTGACATAATATAAATTTTAAAAAATATGAACAATGTTTGTGTAGTGTCTGGGTCATAAAATAATAACTATATAAAAAATATAACTACGTCACAACTTTAATCAATCTTATTGTTTTAACTAACAAACATTATTTCTTTAGTGTCTTGGTGTTAATTTATAAAAAATTTGCTTCCGCCTGCGGTTTCACTAGCGTGGTTCCCATTCCCGTGGGAATTTGGAATAAAAATTACTTAGCCTATGATACTTTGCGTCCTTTCAAATAACTCTATGCCAAAAATCAAGTCGATTAGTTGCTTTACTAGAGCATCAAGGAAGGACAAACAATTTTATAATATTAGTTAGAAAGTTAAGATACTATTACGTCACAGGTTCAGTCAACGTCTTTTAGTACTAAATATTAAACAAGAAAATATAATGATGAGACGTAATAGTATCTTAACATCCCGTCAGGGCGACATGAGACTAGTTGCTTTTTTCTAATATAAATAAATAAATAAATATTTCCATACAATTACACCAATTATCTAGCCCACGTTAAGTATCATGAAGAACTTGTGTTATGGATACTCGATAACGGATAAAATACTTATATACTTTTTTTGTAAATACATACATAATATACATATTAAATACCCAGACCAAGACAAATAGACATGTTCATGCACACAAATATTTGTCTTGTCCGGGGATCGAACCCGGGACCTCTGGCGCAGAAGGTGGGGTTAGTACCCCTGCGCCAAACAGGTCGTATATTTTCTTGTTTAATATTTATCACATAAAAATAGCATTGTAAAATGCAAATTTAAAAAGTTGTAGTCTTTTAGTACGTTATTTTTGTTATATAAAACCACACCCTGTATCTATATTTCTCCCACACGCAGCGAATGTGCGCGCCATATTTAGTTCACAGATGTGTTCATCGTCGGGCACACTTTATCTGCTACTTTATATGTTATTTCAGTTGCTATGTTGATTTTAAAGTAATATGTAGGTATATAATATATTTTATGTAATGAATAAATAATCTAATCTAATCTAATATATTAGATTTCAATGGAGAAGTGGCGGTGAAGCAACTTTCGCTATGGTCGGTCACGGGATGGGTGACCAAAAAAAATTTTGAGCCTCCGTGCTACGGGAGGCAAGTTTAGTTGGTGCTCCCGGCTACATTGGCAGTTTCTTACACCCAAACATCCGTATTGGGCGCGCGTGGGAGACCCAAGTGGAGACGACTTAATAAAAATAACGATTTTAAATAAAATCTATTAATTCTTCCTAGCCCCAAAGTAAGCACTGTAAGGCTTGTGTTATGGGATACTAGGGTAACGGATATAAATACATATAATTATACATATATAAGTATTTATGTGTAGAAATATATATAATCGTCGATGACTCAGTTATAAATGCTCGTATTTATCATACAAACATTTAGTTATAATATTATTAAATCAATATTAATTATTATTATTTTATTATAGTTAGGATAGCTAAGATTAGGACTATACCTACTTATATGAAGTTTTTCTTACAAGTCTCTGTGATATAGGTCCCGGGTTCGAGCCCCGGACAAGACAAATATTTGTGTGCATGAACATGTCTATTTGTCTTGGTCTGGGTGATATATATATATGTGTGTGTATATATATATATATATATGTGTGTGTGTGTATAATAGTATGTATAAAAAAAGTATAAAAGTATGTTTATCCGTTATCTAGTATCCATAACACAAGTTCTTGATGAAACTTATCGTGGGATAGATAGTTGGTGTGTTGTGTGCAATTATTTATATTTATTTATTTATATAAACTATGTATGTATTTTTAATACCTACCTTCTTTGGTTATGATACCCTGTAAACAAGTAATTAAACATTTATCTATCAATTAGACAAATATTTGTGATGTTGTTTGATATTTATTTATTTAAATGTAGTTTAATAACAAGACATTGTTTAATGATAACAATAAACAGATCGATATGCATTATAATGGAACAAACCAGTGTTTTTAAACACAGTTTAATATAATCGTTTGTTGTTTTCTTTTTAATTTTTAAATAAAAGTATCAGTACATTGGAATTTTTCTCTCGTATTGTACTCGTATGTTTAAATTGGTTCAAACATTACAATCTTGTAAATGTTTTCCAATCGACTTTGGACTTTACCTTCTCAGGCATTGGTTTCAAAACGAATAACAGTTTTCTTTTATCTAAATGTGGTATTAACTTTAGGTAGTAGTCCCTTTACAATTTATAGGTACAATAAAAAGGAATTATCACGAAAAAATACTCCTTACTAGCATAGTCAGTCATTGGATTGAAAAGCAATTAAAAAATATATATATATTTATATATTTGCATACAATCACACCAATTATCTAGCCCACGTTAAGTTTCATGAAGAACTTGTGTTATGTATACTAGATAACGGATAAACATACTTGTATATATTTTTTGTAAATACATACTTAATATACATATTAAACAATAATACAGTTGCTTTTTTATAAAAAAAAAAGGGTTTAAAAAACGACTGATTGATGTAGCTTTTTATCTATACTTATATTATAAAGCAGACAGATTTCATAGTTTGTTTGTTTGCATTGAATAGGCTCTAAATCTACTAAGCAGATTCGAATGAAATTTGGTACACATATAGTAGATAGCCTGGTTATGAACTTAGTATAAATACTTTTTGTCCCGATATTCCCACGGGAATACGGACCACGCGGGTGCAACTTAATGATAAAAGATAAAAATATTTTTACAGCTCCATAGTGGGCATAGCACGATAAATTTGCAAAAAGTACTAGAATCGTCACGTTAAGAAACGTATGGGATACTGAGCAGCGTCCTTATCGAACTTAATTTTGACCGCCTTTGTGGTCTAGTGGTACAACCACCGGTATGAGACCCAGGGGTCCCGGGTTTGATTCCCAGTGGGGGTACATATTGTATTCGGTTTGTTCTAAGTCCGCCTGGCTAGCTACCACCATCTTATCTAAGTCTGACGCCATTCCTAGCCAGTTCTTCAGTGATTGAGGATTCCGGGAGAGGCTCGCTTTCATCTTCAGCCTTATCAATACTTAACATCAGGTATGATGAAGGCTAAGAATCACCCCGTAGTTCATAAAAAAAAGGTATAAAAACTGTTTTTTTTTGACGTGACGAATACTTTTTCGCATGTGTTTTAGTGCTAACACAGTCTATATCCAAAAATGCATTTTAGTTAATATTACGTCACAGGTTCGTAATTTGTCTCCTGATTTAACCGTTCCAATCTCTTAGTTTCTTAATAATATTTATGTCAATGCGTCATAGCCCACTCTTTGATTAAAAAGACAAAAAAGTACATTCGCAAGACATATGCGTTGCTTCCCACGATCTCACAACTGTTTAACGAGTAGGTATCTTGTTAGCAGAGAAGTTTACATCCAATAAAAGAAGAGAAAATAATCCATTCGTTCGGTTATTTCATTATTACGTGGAAAATTATGAAAAAATGGAGAAGTTTTTTTATAAAGTGATCGATAAAACCAGGTAGGTACCTACTAATTTGTGCGGAACCCTCGGTGGGCTAGTCTAACTCGCACTTCCAGTTTTATTTTTTTCATTACATCAACGGTTTTTAACGCTAAAATTGTATACATGTCATGATATAAAATAAACTTTTATATTATCATTTACTTCCTTCGATGGCTCAGCGGACTGTAAGGCAAGCATGAAAAGCATTCGAAATAACATCGAGAAAGTATTCTAATTCGAAATTAGAATAGGAAAATGTAGTTCCGTCTACATCCGCAAGGAACGCTGCTCAATACGCCATATATTTTTTTGTCGACAATACTTATCCGTCGATAAAGTTTATCGTGCTAGGCCTACTGATATTATGTAGGCCATTTTTTCCTTGGAACATGTGTATTATCGTTTCATAATTACAAATTACGCACACAATATATGAAGATTTATGAGTCAGAAAAAGATGATGATCTGTACTACATTTAAACATAAATCTGGCATGATTTTTTCATAATATTAATTATTCATGAATCCATAGGCGTGTCATAGATATGTATATTAGTTTGATACTTCTTGCTTTGAACTATAAACTCAGATAGCGGTATAAAAAGGATTAAAGACATTATAAATACGTGTTTTTTATCTTTCATAGTATATTATAATAGAAAAAAACTTATTTAATAATGGTTACTTATCAAAATACGCGTTTTTCACAAAATCACATGAGCTTGTCATGTGATTTTGTGAAAAACGCGTATTTTGATAAGTAACCATTATTAAATAAGTTTTTTTTCTATTATAATATACTATGAAAGATAAAAAACATCATGCATAAAAAATTCAAAAAAGTTCGTATTTAATTAAATAAATTCAAAGAAAAGAGAAGATCGTTTTTATCTGTCAGTAGATATTTAAACGATCCACATAGACTATCGGCCGGTTTCAATAATATATCCCTAACAAGAGATAGGCCTATCTTGGTTACGTTACTTAGCAACCACTGTTATTTTAGGTTATTTTGGGCCGATTAACAAAAATATCTAGGCAACAAAGCTCTAGTAATTAAGAGAAAGTAAGAGATACTTACTGAGGTTAGGTTATTGAAACCGACTGTATATGACTTATCTATCACTGTTTGTCAGGCAGTATTACTTATAACAACAAGGGTCCGAACATTTTTCTAATGCTACATTTCGTCCTAATTATAATATTATGTTTGCATCTCCAAAAAATATATTTTTTAATAATTATGGCTTGAAGTAGTACCTCTTCATCTCCATTTAAAGGCAACAAAATAAATACATAAACGCAACAAAATGACTTACCTACCTAATTTTTATGTGTGAGTTCAGGGGGCCAATTCTCACGGTTTCAACAATTTTTATAGCCTTAATTTCTTTAGTAAAAATGTAAGTAAAATCTCTACTACTGTCAAAACCCTTTAGTTTTAATTATCTTTGATAATCCTTAAGTGTCAAAGATTGCTTTCAGTGAGCTTTTAATACAGATTTTTAACCCAAAAAAATGTCGGATTCGAGATGTTGAAGGCACGAGAATCGGGTCATGTGAGCCTCCCTTTATCTTTACGCGTTATAAAACTTAAACAAACACACATAATGTCTTGTTTTATGAACATATAAACTTAATATGTCGCGATTTTACTACAATATCATAGTTTACGTCCATTCAACGTTTATAACCCATTAAATGACTAGTTAAGTGATGACAAAACGTTATTTCTAAAGTTTCTGCGTTTGTTAGTGATTTTACGATAGTTTTCATTGTATTTTTTTTAATGTAGATTATTTTAATATCTGTTTTTATTGTTAGAAGTTAAAGATGATTTTTTTGTGTTTTTATAGTTACTTTAAAATTGAAAAAGAAAATAATAGCTGTAAAAAAATCTAATCGTAATCGTTTTTAAGATACTTCTTTTTTTTTAACAAAATGCTCACTACTTTAATTATAAGAAACTCGAAAGTCTGCATGTCTGTTACTTTAACCACCGTCATAATCAGCACTTAACTAATTTTAACGAATTTTGGCATACTTATAGATTGAAACTTAAGAGCTGTAGGGTTAGCAAGAAAAATCTATCGAAATAGTATCAAGTCGATACTTGATACTATTTCGATTACTATTCATTCATTCATTATTACTAAATGTATAAAATGTATAGGCAAATGTAGTTCCGTTTACGTCCGGTAGAAACGCGGCTCATTATCTCATACATTTTTTGTACTTTACTTCCTCAATACTTTTTTGAAAGTTAATCGTGCTAGGCCCACTGCATAGGCTACTTTTTGACGCTGTTTGATGCAAAAAGCGCGCTTTTACTAGATTTACCTTAAACATGGATAAATTAGTACAAAATACTATTATTTATAATTTTTGGCATTATCTTAATCTTTTAACTGTATAAGTTACAAAATGAAGTTAAGCATATTTTCTCTGAACCCATTAGTGTTTCTTAAAACTTGATTTGGGCTTACGCCACGATATCTTTAAACCCACGCATCACCTAGTTAAGTTAGGGTTGGGTTCAAGTGATAACACTTATGCGAGTAACTTTAAAACACTTTTTTACTTTTACAAATTTAATTTTTTTTAATTAGTCATAATTAGATTTTAGTTTAGTTAATTACTGTGTATAATAAATAATAATAAATAATAAATATTTCCATACAATCACACCAATTATCTAGCCCACGTTAAGTATCATGAAGAACTTGTATTATGGATACTAGATAACGGATAAACATACTTATATACTTTTTTTTTTGTAAATACATACATAATATACATATTAAACATCCAGACCAAGGCAAATAGACATGTTCATGCACACAAATATTTGTCTTGTCCGGGGATCGAACCCGGGACCTCTGGCGCATAAGGTGGGGTTAGTACCCCTGCGCCAAACAGGTCGTCTATTATATTAATGCATGCCGTGGCAGCCTCTCAGTAGGGCAACACTATGTCTAGATTCAGATGAACTGTGTGTGTTTTTAAGCCAAGTTTTTTGTGTATGCCTTGTTGGTTGTCCATAAATAAATGAAAAAAAAAAACACTTATCATCAAATTCTTATAAACTGAATGTTTAATTATAACTTTAATTTGGCATTTTACAATGCTATTTTTATGTGATAAATATTAAACAACAAAATATACTAAAAAAAAACAACCAGTCTCATGTCGGCCTGACGGGAGACTGGTTGTTTTTATTCTAGTATATTTTCTTGTTTAATATGAATGTATCATTTTGGAGTCGTTTAAATGTTGCCATTACGTGTGATGTTTACTTATACGACCTTTTGACAACCAGTCTATCGTAGCCTGCCTTCTAAGCAGAGGGCCCCGCGTTCGATTCCCATACAAGGCAAATATTTGTGACCTAAACATATCTATTTGTTTTGGTCTGGGTGTTTAATATGTATATTAAGTATGTATTTACAAAAAAAGTATATTTAATAAAAAATAAATAAATATACAAGCAAATATACTAGAAAAAAGCAACTTGTCTCATGTCGCCCTGACGGAATCCGCATCCTTGGGAATCCGGCCCAATGCACTAACCAATTATGCTACAGATACCTATGACGATACGTCGAATTTCTCCAGTATATTCACCTTCCTACGGTGTTGGCCACCGTCGTTTCATCAATGAGAGAAATATCCTCGCATTCGAAAGAAACATTTTTATAAATGTTTGACTATCGGTTAAGATGAAACAGCCATCTAATTATAACTTATTAATTTTGCATTTTACAATGCTATTTTTATGTGATAAATATTAAACAAGTAAATATACTCGAAAAAAGTAACTTGTCTCATCTCAGGGCGACATGAGAATGAGAAAATAGAAAAAGTTATAAAAAAAAATTATGTTTATCCGTTCTCTAGTATCCATAACATAAGTTCTTTAACTTACTTTGGGCTAGATAATTGATGTGGTTTTGTAAAAAAAAAAAAAAAATTATACATTTAACTCTCAGTTGGCATATTTGATGCCCTACCAACTTTGTAAATGAATTATGGAGTGAGTATAAGTATTTTGTTATAGTAATTCATCTCTTACTTAGGCAAGAAGGATCGGAATACATGTTTTCAAACGATTTATCTTGTAATACTCTTACAATAACTTAAGATTTTTTTAAATTATACTTTTATTTAAAATTTATAGGCATGGCCCTTTATGTTTGACAAAAAAGATGAAAAGAAACTGTAAATAAAAGTAAAGAGGTTATGGACTCCAGGATAAACGAGATTGTGACATGTTCACCTTACCTTTCTAAACATAACCCACACAACCAAACAGCATGTAGGCAGTTTAATGATCAGAACAAGCAATTTCTTTGTCTTTCCTCAGTTTATTTAGGTATCGTTTCTCCTACTATCTGAATCATTCATTCGTAATTTTGAAATTTTCAACACAGTCCTTTGTCGGATCCCATCTTATAAATTGACAAGGGTCGTGCTTTTAGTCCAAATGTCCAATAATTTATTGTATTAGATCTTGGAATAGAGATATTAATGTTGTCTTCAAAGTATCTATAGATGGATTCCGAAACCCAATTGTGTTACTTTAGAGGGGAAATTATTCATAAACTAACTTGTTAACTTTCCTTTTTTTATGAACGACGGGGAGACTCCTAGCCTTCATCATACCTGATGTTAAGTATTGATAAGGCTGAAGATGGAAGCGAGCCTCTCCCGGAACCCTCAACAACTGAGGGACTGGCTATCTTATCTCTAACTGCTGGAACACAACAATGCTGAAAACATTGTTACTTTCGCGTCAGATTTAGATAAGAGGGTGATAGCTAGCCCTGCGGACACAACAAGTCCTATCAACAACCGGAATGATACCTTTTATAAATCTTATCCTACTAATATTATACTAATTAAAGCGAAGATTTGTGAGGATGGATCGGTGTTTGTAACTCTATCACGAACAAACTACTGAGCAGATTTGGGTAAAAATCGTCACAGAAATGGCAGAAATGGTTTGTAACTTGAATTGGAACAAAGGATACATTTTAATAACGAACCACGCGGGTGAAACCGCGAACGGTCACTTGTACAGAATTTGAGCATACTGGGAAAAAGGCCTGGAATAATTTTAAAATACGTCTGGGTTTCATAATTAATCAATGCTCTGTCACGACCAAAGTAGGTAAGTACGTCATATTAAAAAAAAACATCAATTTTTCAAACATCACAAAATATCATTCAAGCGTAGCGTCAAAGGTTAAAAATAATGAAGCAAAGGAATGCATTATTTTTCCAATAACGAACTGACCCGTCAATGCTGAAACGATATAACCCCGAAAAATCATAAAACGAGTAATGAAGTAAAAAACTCCTTTATACACTGTATTTATTTAGAGAGAAAAAAATTTACGACACCCCTGGGGTCGGGACATATTATGTCAATTTTTACAACTATGACCCAAGCGTCATTCTGAGCTTTTATCTACTAAATTAATGTGTCTTTTTTATGGCTATGGCTTTAAAAATCTAGAATGTTTATCAGATTTTTGATGTCTGTTTTACACGAGAAACAAAAGACGTTGCCAATTTTCATTGTTGATTGATGTAATTAAGACTTTTTTATGAAGTTAAAATTACCTTTTTTTATCTATAAGTCAAAAGATTACCCTTACACCAGGAATCCCTTGCGGGGTTGACAAAGTATCAAAGGTGCGGCTTGTAAATGTATTATTAACACTTACCTAGCCATCATCACCTCAATGACGCCATATTTGGCTTTGGTTGGATTTAAGATGATATATAAAGTCCTATTTCCCATACCTAGGTTTTTTTGGATATTTTCAATGTCAGTAGGGTTTTAAAATAGCAATTGCCAAAAAAGCTGTTAAAATTCAAATTTCAACATGTTTACTCCGAACAAAATTAAAACTCAGACAAGATTTATAGTACAATATGGCGGATTTTACACAATACGTGCTCTTATGTTTGTTTAGGATTCTTGATTAGTATTTTGGGAATGTTTGTTTCATGAGGACATACATATTTTCGGTTCTTTATATTTTTATCAGACTTCCAGACTGGTTTGAAAAACATGTTTATGCATGAAAAAACAAAACCGAATTTGAAAGCACAATGACCGAATACTAATGCTCAGTTGTTTTTTTTTCAGGACCCTGGCTCTTGACAAATTGGCCACATCGAAAGTATTCAAAATAAATGTCAAGGACAAAACGGTGACAAAAAATGAACTAAAATAAGTGTAGTAACAATTAGTTTGAAGTGACAGTGACTAAAGTATCAAATGATATAGTGTTTAGTGTATCGAGTGACAAAATGTGGAGGTGATTAAACTGTTATCTAAACCAAACTATGTGCTGTGCAATTGTTGTGAATATATTATATAGTCAAGATGTGTGCCAAAACAGGAATTCTGGTTGTTGCTGTGTGTGGTAAGTTAACTTTTTTATCACTGGAATTGGCTATTTTTATACCAGGAGTTTTTTTACGCATCTCTCGCCCCAAGGGATTCGAAATATTGGACTCATCTGGTAGCTTATTATAGAACTTTAATGCTGACAGACTTTTAATTGAAATTGAGATATGTTGCAGTTACATTGCTGCTTTAGTAAGATAGTTGTCCATTGGCGAAATCCAAGAAGGCACCGCCATTAAATAAAAAGAAGAAGAAGAATATAGTTGTAATATTGATTTTTCGTAATGGAGCAATGTGAATGCAATTTCAATCAGAGTTAGCAACAAGTTATATAATCAGAGGGCTGGAGTATAAGTAAATTTCCTTCATTCATTTACAAATGGTTCTTTTTTGTGTAGGTCTGATGCGGTCTAGGGTCTTAGATTCTTACAGGAAATGCCCATTCACTTTTGCTCTGCAGTTATTGTGGTGGAATGACGGCAATGTAAGGCTATCCTAGTACTCCGATGTTTGAAAGCTAAAGGAACAAGATAGCGCAATTTTGCTATTTTTAAAGGCACAATATCACCTACTGATAAAAGCTAGTCATAGAATATTTATTAAAAACCGATTCTTGGAGAGTGAAAAAAAAACAGGTAAACCCGGGTCTTTTCGTAACCATGTAGAACTAGGTGCATGCCCTAGCTAGTCGTTATTTAAACGGCATTGCATTTCAAGTGGCAAATAAATAAATGATTATGATTATGAAGTTTTTGGTTGTTAAATGGACAGAACAATGTTTTAAACCACGATTGATTGATTAAATCGAATCTAATCAACCGTTGGTGAAATTAGCTTTTTGAATAACATCCTTTGGATAGTGGCTGCAGACAGGGCTATGATAGAAATTGGTATTCACTTAAATCGTTCAACACTACAAATAAAAATAAAGCTTCGACAATGACCACGGCGTGAGTCGGGACTATAAGTTTGACAACTCTTTTACAAGAGGTTTATTTTCGTGAATACGCATTTATGCGGTGAATAATGGAGATGGCGGGATGAACTCATGCAGCTCAGCTCGTGATCACACTCTCCAAAGTTCAATTAGAGAGTGTGATCAAAGAAAATTGTCTCGAAAATTATCAAAATTAGAGCAGTTTCAATAAGTATTGTAAAATCACGTATAAGCAACAGTGAAATATAAATGTAGAAAGTCTTATTGACTTTAAAAAAACATGTTTTATTAAAGTGTAGGTGTTAAACTTTCCTACTCGAAACTGCGGAGACCATAATTATGTCATGTTGCTTACCATAAAATCAAGAACGCAGGTTTAGTAATTAAAACTTCATGGTTTAAAATGTCGTATTAAATAAAAACCCACGCTTTTATATTCCCATAATTTTCGAAACCGGTTGGTGAGTTACTGCCAATCGTAAGATAAAAAAAGGCTTTGTCAATATTGTTTTTAAATCATCGATTTTAGAGTTATGTGGTTTTTGTTTTAGGACCACACCTTTGGTCATAATTGAGCGTTTTTTGTGATATTAGGGAAACAATTATTGAAATAGTAGAGTAACTACATCAATCAAATATATTAGGTTATTTTTAGTTTCTATACAGTTTTGATGTTAGGAAGACTCAGATTTTCCTCAAAACCAAAAGTGTTTTTGTATGGATGACTATGAGTTTTTATTAATATAATTGATATTATAAAGCAAATCTTTTGCTTTTAATTTTGCAAAAGAAGAAGAGACAACGCATTGTATAAAGTAATACTTATTACAAGAATTCGTTATATTTATTCGTGGCCTTATTTGACATTAAATTCAATAACAACAATGATTAGCATACATCAACAAAAAACCCTTAATGTAATAATGCTTTCAATAGCTTTTTATATAAATTCTCCCCCTCTCTCTTGTATATAATACAAGAGAGAGGAAATAAAATATGTTGTTTAATGTTAAACAAAACAATTCGATTGCGACTTTCGACCCTCGGGTCATGAGAAATATTAATAAGAGCTGTGTTTCGACCTATTGTTGGAAACAAATAACTTTTTGAACACACATAATTGAGTTGCAAACGAAAATCATATAAATGTATTCTTTGATAAACGAGAGTACTCGTACTATAAGGAATGTTTTTGCAGATGTTGATTTTGTTAGTAGTATATTACCCTCCAGTAATAATTACGTAGGTAGCATTTTGTGTAAAAAAAAAATATTTTTTTTTTGGAAATGTAAGACAACTATTTTTTTGCAAAATAAAGATAAAAGTTATATTATCCGTTCTCTAGTACCCAAAGTACACATCGCTCACATATTAATCACAAAATAAACAAAATTATGTTTTTACAACATTTTGATAATTATAAAGCCAGGTCATGAGATGACATTCTATATTAGTTACTGTACCAAAATACGCCTAGATACCAAAAATTAAAACAATCTTTTTTCAATGACAAAAATGTGATCTAGAGATAACAAATGTTTTAATATGCCAGGAAATAAAGCAAAATATCACAATATAGTTCATAATCAATACACATTTCATAACAATATCGTTTTAGTGGTAACAAATTAAAATATAAACCTTTCAATTACAAAATTACAACATAATTTATTACAACATATTCAAGAAAACCAATATTCGTCCAACTTTCCAAATTGAATCCACGAACACAAGTTGGCAGTACACATCTAAAATACCTATGCCCCAAAATTAATTGTTTTGTAGACTCATTCTACATGTTCGTCCCATGACAACGGGCTCGAGATATTTATTAGTTCCCCTCAGAGCAATTAAATTTTAATTAAATCAAGGCTTCTCTCAGGTTAAGTGTCAGTTCAAAAGTTCCGTTTTATTTATTCAGACGCGTATTTCGAGTGGCTCCGTTTGACTTTGACTTGAAAAGTTAGGAGTTGAAACATATTATTTTTAATTGTTTTGCAATAGGTTCTATTGGTTTTGCTCTTTGTGGGAAACGATAAATGTTTTGAGCGGAAATTCAGACAGTTTTGCGAAAACTTTGAATTGGATCGAATGCTTGTACATCTATTTCAGATTTTATGAGCATAATTATGAAGATTTATGTTCTGGTGGCGTAGCTTATTGAAGTTCGCAAGTGCATCTAACTGCTTTTATTGAATAAAGCATTTCACAGATTTATAGATGTAATAGAACTAACCACTAAAAGAAATATATAAATATTTGTCAAGTGAAAGATATCATTCTAGCATATTTTTTTTTAATGTCACAAAACTAATTGTCATTAAGGAAGTAGGTAATATAAATTACAAGATTTTAGTGTCAGCTAATGTTTCGTTTTGTAAGTAATTAAATTTTTTAATTCGCAAAGTTATTTTAAAAGATAAATCTTTTACTTTTGCCTATGCGACTACGACTTGAAAACTAGTTTCTTTTTTCATGAATTAAATTTACATTATATAATGTTTAAAATATTAAATACGTCCACAAGTTTTAATAACCAAACCTCATTAAAGAGTTGAACCGATTCGCTACCGAATAAAACATTTTCCAAAGTATCTGAAACAAATCCTCAGTGAGAGGAATACTTCCAAAGCTTTGTACAGGAAATTAATTTAATATTTCTAGGGGCCCAGCTTATCGTAACATTGCTGATAATTCCCAAGTCTGAAAGGTCGGCCTGCAACCAATTTTAATTATAAGACTTAATTGGTCATCCCTTTTACGCTAATCAAACAAATATTTCAACCTTTGAAAGCGACTTTGTATAGAAATAGGGAGGGTCGGATGACTCGAATTAAAATTTGAATATTTGGACTTAGCATGTTTTACTTCACGGGTGCGTGTTTCTATTAATGAATTTCTATTTGAGGTTACTGCAATGCATATTTCTGGGTTTTGCACGAACGTAATTATAGGGGTGTGATATAAAGAGGCTGTGTAAATCAACTGTCACCTGTTTGTAAAGCCTTATGGTAGTTTTATGTCATAAAAACCTGTTAAATGCACTGCTTTCGAGCCTAGGGATTCTATTTTAATAAGCTTTGAGTAACATCGTTCTGTCACTTGGTGTCCTTTAGAATACACCTTCCACGCGACCTTTTTAGATTTTTCGATTTTGATCTTGTGTCATTATCAAATCAAAATTAAATTTTTTGATGGTTTTTATCAATTTAAAAGCCATAATATTTTAAACTAGCGGATCCTCGCGGTTTTACCTGCGTGGTGCCCGTTCCCGTGGGAATATCGGGATAAAATATACCCTATGTCACTCGGGAGAAATGTAGCTTTCTAATGGTCTGAGAATTTTCTAAATCTTTCCAGCAGTTCCTGAGATTAGCGCGTTCAAACAAACAAACTCTTCAGATTTATAATATTATAAGTATATATAGGTACTTAAACACTTTACAACCTTATCGCATTGACTCTCATGGAAACACAGCTCTCTCTGACCGCAAATGTCATTCAATATTGTAATGTGACAAGGTTGCTTATTGTTTCTATGTTATTGCACGTGACTGTACAAGACACAGACCTATATCGAGATAGACGAAAACGAGCGCTTCAAACTGTATGAGAACCTAGCGTGTCGAATTTTTCGTACCTACGATGACGTCACGAGCAAGATTTAGGGATCTGGAAATGTTATTGATGAGTTCTTGCAAGAAAGCACTGCACAATTGACCATTTTCGTTTCTGAGTGACTCGTCTTGAAAGACAGATCGTATTTGATAACGTTCGTTAAGCAAAGTTCGGCCCGGTCAGGTGTCGGATAGGTGACCGTAAAGTGGCATTATAACTGAGCGCTTCCGTGCTTCAGAGAGCACGTTAAACCGTCGGTCCCGGCTGTTGTCATTTGATTACAGTCGTTAAGCCAAGTCAGAGGCCTTATAGGAGGCTTGATAAACTCTGACACCAGAGGTGGCCACTAATTTTCATTCGATAAGAAGAAGAAGAATGGCAATGGTCTCAAGCGGGCTCACTTAGGTCGTAAAACTTTGACCGTGAATCAAACTTTTGGCACGCTAGGTAGGTATGTACACTTTTACCGTATATCTCGATAAAGGTCTATGGTACAAGGACTAAATAATACAACAGTTTTTAAATAAACTTTTTTTTAAATAAAAGAAAGTGCTGTTTTTTAAATTTACAATGTCCGTTCGAAGAATGCTGTCAGACTAGGTCTATAAACGTCGTTCGTTTAAAATGTAGTGGACACCTGCCTTTATGTGTTAAACGAAAGTTTTTGTGACCGAAAGCTCCTTTTTTTCGAGTAACTAGGCAGCATTGTTTCATAGAAGCTGTTTTATCGACTTTAAAGAGTGACAGCTGAATTGTAGGCGCAATGTTGTTTGATAATTAACTGTTAAAGTGGTGGAGTGGACGAAAAAAAATTCATTAAGAAAGGGATTTGGGTAACTTTATATAGACTAGTGGCGTCATTTTTGAAGTGAAAACTTCTAAAGCGTTTCACATCTGAGTTTTAAATTTTTGGGATGAGTAAAAAATGTTAAAGTCGCGTCATCAGGACACGTGACCCGGTCGACAATTCGTAAGACGGAAGGAGAGGCGTAGGAGAGGGAGTAATATCCCCCTCTCTTTCTACCGCGCGGCGCAAATGTACACACGAAATATTAAAAGCAATTTATAAATAAAAAGTGCGATTAAATCCGGAAAAGTTTTTTTATTCAATGATCGGTAGGTACTTGCCAAAATTTAAGGTGTGCCCTTTTATATACTACTTACTAAATACTTCTAATATTCTTATCATTGCATACCCATCCTTCTCCAAGCCCTGCTCATCAACCGATTCATCAAGACAGCACAAAACAAAAGCCACACGTATCCACACAATCAATCAAAAGAGCTTACTATCCCAACCTTTGCAAAACTAAGCAATATCACTTATTACCTAAGCATTAGAGCCCAAAATCCATCACCCATCTGACATGATACTGGATTCCTATTTATCATCCACTCGGTCCTAATTCTTATATTAATGCCCTTTTCGCTACAAATACAATGAATTATCTGTAACCACTACTATGATGAACTGAGTTTTGGAAATGTTGAGAAATTGAGTATGTGCATTTTATAATGGTGGGTATATTTAATCGAATACTATAAAAACGGTGAACTTTATAAAATATTTGTTTAACGAAAATAATATTCCATGTTTGACAAAAAAAACTTATTTGTTGTAAGTGATGAAAAATATTTCAACTTTACATGAGATTATGCGGCAATTCTCATCCATTTAAAATTAATGAGTTTGCCATGAGTAATTTTAAATAAATTAAATCAAATTCTTCTTCTTCTTTTAAATTTTTTATCAAAACCTTCCTTAATATAATAGTCTATACAAAAAACGAAAATATCCTGAACAACTTCCACTAAAAATAGTGCAAGCTAATTCCATAATTTTTTGTCCTACTATGGTAACTCATTATATTATCACTTCCATTCTCATCTTCGAGTAACGTTCGAGTACCAAAACGTCTGTTAATCCACCAATCAGTCATTCGTTTCGTCCTTCGTAATTGATCGCGTTATATTTCTTGTTGTTATTAATTGTGAGCTATTCTGAGCGTTTACGAAGAACTTTTGGTAAGCAATATGAGTTTTATGAGTAGTATACCAATACCTATATATTTTTTTTACATTAAATAGGCTTACTGATCATTCTGAATCGTCAGATTCAAGAAAAGGCCGAGGAGCGAGCTTGCCTAGAAATAGTCTATTCTCTCGAGCTTTAAATATATATTTTTTTTATGACCGACGGGGAGACTCTTAGCCTTCATCATACCTGATGTTAAGTATCTGCATCTATAAGGCTGAAGATGGGAGCGAGCCTCTCCCGGAGTCCTCAATCACTGAGGAACTAGCTATCTTATCTCTAACAGCCGGAACACAACAATGCTGAAAACATTGTTGTTATGGCGTCAGACTTAGATAAGATGGTGGTAGCTAGCCAGGCGGACAACATCAACAACAAGTCCTACCACCAACCAAACCGAATACAATATGTACCCCCGGGAATCGAAACCGGGATCCTTGGGTCTGATACCGGTGTTTGTACCACTAGACCACAGAGGTGGTTAACATATACCAGGTTTATAGGCTCCCGGGAATACAGACGTGGGCAGGGAGTCCTAGGCTATGCGCGAAATAAAAGATGAGGAGAAGCGCTTTGTACGCAAACGTGGAATATCAACCAGATAGGGTTGATAGCCCGCAATACATCTGCACTCCCGGTGGTAGAATGGAGCTGGCGGGATGAGCTCACGTAGCTCAATAGCACACTCTCCGAAGTAAAATCTGTAGAGGCAACTCTTCGATGATGAGGGAGACTGTGGAGCTTGGAATTCAAACATAGAGAGAAAGAAAACATTTATTGGCCTCACAATCACACACAACACAATATAAAACATGAGCAATTATGATAAACAAAACAAATAATAGACATAATAGGTACAACACAAATTAACCAGAAGTAATGCGAGGTCAAGGGGTAGTTCTCAGCTATGATTTTGCAGTACCTGAGCACTGCAGAAGCGCTGATTTTCAGACAGCTCCCTGGGTGGTTTGGAATAAGAATAATAACTTATTAAATAAATAAAGCTTATTATTACTTATTACTTATTAAATAAATAGTGCCGTGTGGTGACGGCCTGAGAATACAAGTGTCACCACTCCCTTACATGCCTGGGATGTCGTAGGAGTCGACTAAGAGGCTCGACGCATTGAATACCTGTGCAAGAGAAGGAAAACTTGAAACAAACCCCTTTACCAACCCGTCTGGCCAGCGTAGTAGCAGTAGGCTAAATAACCTCCTATGAACGCCACAATAGGCGTGAGATAGGAGAGGCTGATATCCAGCAGTGGACGTCCACAGAGGCTGATGATGTAAATAAATAAAACATACATACAAACTGTAATGTATGTGGGTATTCAAATAATTATTCGCAAGATTTTGAAACTGGATTTTCATTGTTTTTGTCGTTGAATATACTCCGATTGATACACTTGCACAGTATAGTTTTAGATTTCTACGCGATAAAATTTAGTTTTCAGCACTTAATTCACAGTATTGTAATTAAATATATTTTTTTCCACGGAGCTGTTGATTCCCCGCGCGCGCGAGGGATTCGTGTCACATCAAAAAAAACCGGCCAAGTGCGAGTCGGACTCGCGCACCGAGGGTTCCGTAAATTATTTTTTATTATATGATGTAACTAAAAATTTACGGTTTTCGCAATTCTTCCTTTATCTGTACTATAAGACGTTACTTCGTACCAAATTTCAAGATTCTAAGTTCACGGGAAGTACCCTGTAGGCTTTGATTCTCGTGCGAGTTTCGAAAATTTGCGGCATAAACGGCTGTTTCTTTTGATTGCTTTGGCTTAGAAGTTTGATTTTTTCACAGTTCCAAGGGACAGTAGACCTGAGTATTAGATATAAATTTCAGTTTGATACCTCCACGCGTTCCTGAGAAAAACGGTCTTGACAGACGGACGGACGGGCGGACGGACAACGAAGCGATCCTATAAGGGTTCCGTTTTTTCCTTATGAGGTACGGAACCCTAAAAACATGTAATTTTCTTACTTGTATTTGACGAATAATTAAAATTAATATGTTTCCCTTCATTGACCTCTCAGATCCTGAGTTATGAGACAGAATAGATATTCTATTGTTCTCTGGACATCGGTGTCGCTGCTAGCAAAATAACGAATTAAAATATACATAACTGAGAGTTGAAAGAACAAAAAAATACACTTTTATACTCACATTTTCTTTCTAGTATTCGCAAACTGAACAGCATAAATGTCACAAGTGGGAAGCTCGAGAAAGACGCTCATTTATGTTCCTCCTTTTTAAGTGTTTCAGAGCAAAGACTAATGAATGAACTTAGGTCACATCTAGAATTTAAACTTTAAAGCAATTTCGGACTTTCATTAGTTGTCTTAGGGTTCAAAATTAAATTGTACTAATACCAATTTGTGATGAAAAATGGAGAAGACGTTTAAACGTATGTTTAAGGAGTTTAATTTTAAAGTTTTTTCTAACTTGTTATTATTTCAATTTGAATATTAGTTTTAGTATAGTTTGGTCAGATGTTTTCCCAGAAGGAACATGTTATACAAGTTTAGTTCTAAAAGAAGTGTATGGACGGATTTTACGGATTGCTTCTGTATTATGCGCAAAAGCACAGCATACTAAATAGTACAAAAGGGTGGCGATGGCGATGCGTGCCAGCCAACTTAGTTTTTCGTACTTTAAAAATGTAATGGTTATAATCATTATAAATTTTAAATATAAAAATATTTGAAAAAATCAACTCGGCCACAAGTGAATTCTCAGATGGGACTCGAACCCACGACCTTTGGAAATCCGGTCCAATGCTCTAACCACTGAGCTACCGAGACTTGGTTATAATCATCTTCGTAACTGTCGTAACATCATCGTTAAATTCAACCTAGCATGAACTCTTTATTAAAACATAATATACATATTATATTTACAATAAAGGTTTTGAAGAATTAAAGCGTTATAAGGGCGGTCTCATCGCTAAAAGCTCTTCTTATCTCTTCCAGACAACCCACAAAGAGACTGACAGAAAAAAGGCAAGCGGGTGTATAATAATAGACGGAAACAATTATGAATAAACATATATATATATATACATGAAGTTATAATCAATATATACATCGATGTCTGCAAACTGATGAATAATAGAGATATTGTATAGGGACAGGTAATATTTCTTCACTTCACACTTCACAGCCCGTCTTATTGAAACAGGCAGTGAAATCTACAGTTGGATAGCCTGAACAATAAAGGAGTTATACTTGTTCTTCATCTTAATTTTAGAATTTATACAATCATACACACTCACACCATTAAAACATCAGAGGAGTTGTTACAATTTTCTTTAACTAGGCAGGCATTTGACCACTATCGTGCTTGTAAACAGAATGTGGTCTAAGGTGTTACATGCTTGCCCAGGAAATGCCTATTCACTCTCGCCTTGAAGAGGCCAAGGTTGTAGGAATCGGGGAACACATGAGCAGGCAGCGCATTGCATTCTTTAGCGGTTCGCATTAGAAATGTGTCAGCAAAGCGCTTTGTACAGATCGCTGGAATGTCAACGACGTACGGGTGATAAGCTAACCTGCGTCTGGTACCCCGATTGTGGAAAGGGGCTGGAGGAACACGGTCGTGCAGTTCTCTCGCACACTCTCCAAAATTAAGAATGACAATAATATTTGTCACACAAACTTTTCTATTTCCAGTATTTTCGAACTCCCGCCCTACTGATCAATATCCGATCTTCCCGGAATCGACTTACGAACTTCCCCGTACTAAATACTCAAAGTACGAACTTAACTTCCTTTTAGGGGACAGGAACTTTTTTATTGGCAGGTGTGTCACAGACTAGAAAAAAACAGTATCGTAAATCTAATGTTTTTGGCGTTTTGTTTTTTAGAACAGGAGTGAGTGACAGTTAGGTCTGCTGATGTTTTTTTGATGATAACGCTTTGAATTCGAACTTAACTAGTCAAACCATGACCGGACCGGTGTCCTCTCCGAATTTCAGCCGAAAACGATCATTTTCTAATAGTTAGAGTTTAGTCTTGTATGAATATCTTGATTTCAGAATCAAGCCCGATAAGTATACTCCAATCAAATTTGATCAGTAACAGAGTCGTCAAAGAGTGGAATAAGCTTTAGGAAGATGTAGTCCTCGCCTCTAACGTCAATCAATTGAAAAATCGACTAGACATTAGATATTTAGAATTTAAATATTGAACAAAACGCACAGATAGCAGGATACAGGCGCTATCAGTTGTTACAACTGCTAGCCTGTTAATAATAATAATAATAATAATCTGTGATAAAAAATATAATCTACTCTTTGGTTTGAAGTGACATTTGACATTTTTGAAAATCGTGCTTTTTTGGGGTTGTTTTTTTATTTATGTGTTTTTTGCTATTTCTAACCACATAAAACAAATATACTGGTGATGTTATAGTTTTTTAGTTTAGTATCTGAACATGGTTAAAATATTCATCAATCTAATACAGTTTACAGATTTAAAAAATATGGTATGTTCGGTAACTTATAAAATTTTATAGAAAAGCATAATTTTAGGTAAATGGTTTTTTTGGCATGTCATTAGTATGGCCCGGGTCTGAATGGAATCTGAATCTGAATTATATTTTCTTGTTTAAATGTTTCTTGGAATAAATATACTGTAGTAAATTTAGGAAACTTGTGAGACGGGTCGATATTGTCTAGTGCCAGTAAAAATGACAGTATTTTTCTAACAACTACTGATAATAAGAAACGTTACAAATACAAACGTGGTAAAAAAGACACCCAGGTACATCACAAAAATAATTATTTTACACATGAAGGCCCGTAGCACTTTGCGATTTAACTCTGAAGCGTTTAATGACCCAAAAAACAAATACGGCTTTATATTTCCACTGCGAAAACCAACGCTATTACGAACGACGTAAGGCCGCTCTCAAAGTCAAAGAGTAAAATTAAGCGTGCAGTTGACTGTACATATCTTCCATATTTTATTTCTTCATAATTAGTTTAATATTAAATACATAAAAACCGAAATAGCTTAAATAAAAGTGAATATAAGTAAGATATTTATAATTGGTGTCGTTTTACAAAAATACATATCCTTTTTTATTAATTTTGATGTTTATTATTGTTAAACCTAATAATCATAGATGTAGGGATGATGGAATGATGGTGGAAGTATGGAAAAGGTGATAATGCCACTTATAGGATGGTCAAATGGTAAACTCTTCCTCCGGACTGCCCGGGTACCGCGGTCCTACTGATGTTCGTCGGACGTTGTATGTATAACATACACATATATATAACATACATATATATATATATATATATATATATGTAACTTTCTGGTTAAACTTCGTATGCGTGATGTAAGTCTCGATTAGATACATACCATTAATATTTTTTTCTTTGTCAGGTAGGTGTCGCCACAATAAAAAGTAAAAACCTTATTTCCCAACTGCTGCGCTAGAAGGAGGGTTACGTTTTTCGAAAATATGTATGTATGTATGTATGTATGTATAATTGTTTGGCACGCTCTGCGGTCTGAACGGCTCGATGGGTTTTAGTTTGAGAGGTGTCGGTAGATTAATATTTACTGTGAGAGTAACACAGGGTATATCAAAATAAGAAGAATAACAAGAAACCAACATGGCGGCTGTGAGGTGCTATTATTTGAACAAAAAAATAAAAGATATTTTCAGAATAATTCAATATGGGTATCAAATTAAAGGGTTGATTTTAAGGATTCGAAAAAGGTATATCAGGTCTAATAAACAACTAAAAAGATAGAAATAAACAATATATTGAAGAAACCAAAACCCGCATGCTTCAAAAACCAAGCCAACTGAAAATATGGAAACAAGATCTATAAAAGACAAATATAACAATATTTTGTTCAACATGACATGCAGTCCGAGGCATATAAATTAATAATATGTAAGTCGAATCCTTCATAACGCCATGACTCCAACGGCATGTTATGAAATAGGTTGAATAAAATATTTTTATATTTGCCTTTTATAATTGATGAATTGATTGATCTTCTTTCCGTCTTTTCATTTGGCTGGTTTTTTGACGCAGGCGGGTACTTTATTTAATTTAAATTTGTTTTTGTGGTTTTACTGTACTTATTTTATCTGTGACCGTAAGCCAATGACGCTAAGGTAACTTACAAACTTAATTTAACCTTAATCCTAGAGTTTAATCTTTATTAAAATAAGCTGATAATTTAATTTCAAATTAAGAGCATTTTACATACTTTGTGCAGTGACATAAAATGAACAAAAGTACCTACACAAAATAATTATTTTGATTAATGTTACTCTGATTGTCCACCTTTGCTCACCATTTTTCTCATAAATCATTGAATTCATTTTAATGGCTTTCGGATAAATATACGAAACTGGAGAAGGAGATTGGAAACATCATTAATTTTATTATGATATTGTATGTTCATTAGCTAGTAATGCTCAAATTATATCAGGTAACAGATTCATCAGTTTGTAACTTCATTTATAATGATGAAGTTAGTTACATGATGATTTAATATTAAATTCAATAACCATAATAAAAAAGCAACTCTAAAAGCGCTTAAAATGCTTGCAACTTGTATTTGTTATCTTTAGCCTTTCGTATTTATCACTCTCATTAATTTAAAAATACATAATACAATTCGCTCATCTAACCTTTATAAACGGACAGACAGGCTGACGTAACAAGTGGTCTCTTGGACCCAACGGAAACGGGGGTGGCATTCGGAATAATGTTATTAATCACCCTCACCTGCCGCTAGGGTTGTGGTTTTAAGAATATCCGAAAATATCCGAAGGCTTTTATATTTTTAATACGCTGTTGGCTAGCGTTGTCATATCAATGCTAGGAATATCCTTGCATTCGAAAGAAACATCTTTTCAGGTGTTTAACGATCGATTAAGATGCAACAGCCAATAATTTATGATTTTTATTAATTGATGATTAGCATTGGACCGGATTTCCAAAGGTCGTGGGTTCGATTCCCGTCTGAGAATTCACTTGTGGCCGAGTTAATTTTTTCCAATATTTTTCTATTTAAAATTTATCATAAGTATTAAAATAGCATTGAAAAATGCAAAAATTCAAAAATCATAAATAAAATATCCGAAGGCGTTTCGGATATTATTATTACTTACTTTGACATTAGTATAAATGTCGTTGTATACGGTTCTAAGCATGCATATAATATATAATGGTACTAGTGTCTTCCTTGTTATTCTGTTATGTAAGGATTTTTACAAAATTACTTTCGAATTCGCACATGAAATGCCAGTTTTGTCATACAAAAATTCAAAATTCGATTAATTGCGTAACAAACATTCAAACTTTCACATTTATAATATAAATAGGATAGGATAACTTCGGCTAATTGATATTTCTTTTTACATAAAAAAGATATTTTTTTGTGCAAACAAAAACGATTAATCTTAGTTACTTTAAAATGTTTTCAAAAGAACTAAGATTTATTGCAGGTACTAAATGTTCCGAAAAATAATGACGAACATAAAATTGCTAAACATAGATGAAGATCGTATTATTGGTTAAATATTAAACTGTAACCAAATTTTAAGACGATATACAAAATTTTAAGTTCAAAAATTGATGGTGTCCGAACTTATTTCATTAAACCGACACTTACAGAAGTTTTGAAGCAGTTACAAAGTAAGAAAACAAGTTTAAGAAAAAGGAACACAATTCGCTGTTTAAAGTCCCACCTGTCGCTACTCGCTAGTGATGTCATTACACAGGTATGGTAACAAAAATATCCGTTTAACTTAAGTTTTATGTATAATTATATTTTGTTTTTGTTATGAAATCATCGATAATCCATAATTTAAATACGTACAAATAAAAAACAAACTAAAACAGTTCTTGCTGACGAACCCCCAAGAATAGTTTTCTTACCGTTTTTTAAATTAATTTTAAAGATTCTTTTTATCTTTCTTTCTTTAAATATTCAGATGACCTGAATAAGTAAGAAAAATATTGAACGATTAAAGTATTTATTTATTATAGTATTCGAATCAAAGAAAAGATAACTCTAAATCAATTTAGAGGTGATTACGCTAAAAAAAGGTTCTTTGTTTATTCTTATTAGATAATTCATATTTAATGTTTGACTCAAATAATATCAATAGTAACTAAAAAAATACGCAAATTCAACGCGGTCCTTTGTGTTTTTAACGATCGCGATTACTAAAAACAGAACATCGGAATTCACGAATCGGAAAACGATAATTCTTTATCATTCTATAAAACGCCGAGGTCGGCTTATGTTTGGATTAAATAGATATACTTTGGATTTAAAAGCTGTGGGGAATGGCTTTTATTTCTAAAACGGCCAGTGGTTTATTTTGTTGACTGTCCTGCGTAAAAAAAATGGATGGATTAATAACGCAGTGCGCAGTGATCTAAGACAGGTGTTGTCGATGTCGGTTCGATGGCCAAATTGGTATGATAAATTGGTATATTCTAGTGATGTGACTATTGTATAAAATTGATATAGAAAAACTGTTTTGGTAATTCAAAGCTTAATTTACACTTGAAACAATTGTTTAAATTATTAGTAATTGAGATTACATTTTATGTTATTTGTTGAAGTTTCTTGTTTTTCCGTCATTTCAACTACCTAGGTATGCAGGAGTTTGAAAATTAATATTAAATAGTTGTTCGAATTTAGTTTTATTCATAAATCATATTTTAATATTAAATATTTTAATTATGCATTTTTTTTAATTTTTAGGCCCGATTTCACCATTTGAATAACCGTTTAACACAAAACGTCATATCAAAATGTTATTTGCTTTTCAGTCGTTACAATTTAAAGGGTAGAAAAATGATTTAAAAAACCACGATTATCTAATTGGTTGGTGAACTCGACAGAATTTAATTTCGTTTCGATTATTGCTTCTATTCTCGATCATCTCACAATTTGTAACAGAATAGTTCTTCGATCAATTAGTACAACACAGAGCCCAATCACATATGTCCACACATACATAAACATAAGTCCACACATAACTCCCAGAAGGCGCTTAATTCCATATTCCGTAACAAATTAAGCGCTGAAGCGCTGCGAAGCACTAATCTGTCCCTAGACGCAGCGCTGTAAGCGCTTGAATAGTCATACTGTCCATATTTAGGTATAAATTAAGCTTAATTAAACAGAATTCAAAATGGTGAATAGGTAAGTTGCTTGTCCTGCGTCACCTTTTGGCGCTTATCACTAAAGCAACCTAAACGTTTTTTTAACTTATGGTAAATTTTAAATAGAAAAATATTGGAAATAATCAACTTGGCCACAAGTGAATTCTCAGATGGGACTCGAGCCCACGACCTTTGGTAATCCGGTCCAATGCCCTAGCCACTGTCGTAGTACTATGTAGTCGTAGGTTCGAGGTCCATCTGAGTTTTCACTTGTGGCCGAGTTAATCTTTTCCAATATATTTCTATTTAAAATATATGTACTTCTTTTTGTTCAAATTTAATGATAAAATTGTTTATTCTTAGAAAACCTGACAAATGAGCTCATTGAATAAACTTATTTTAGTTGTTAAGAATGAATTCTTCGTTATTTTATTAAAAAAAATATATCTTTAACTTTGAACGCTCAGACAACCCCCAATTACTTAAGTCATTATAACAAAAGTAATAAATATTTCAACTTCCAAACCGAATTGCTGTAACAAAACTTCAAATTTATTTATAACTCGTGTCATACTTTGTACCTTTAAACTACGGTCACGACTCGATAGTTACCAAGTTTCATTAAAAACAAAATCAATTACTATCGAACTCTAATTATCGATACTGTCCCCTCCCTAGTTCTAATATTTCTAACAACTTTCCAGTTAAACGCGGTGATTTAAGTAAGGGACCCTGTAAGGGTTAGGTAAGATAAGAAAACTGTAACTCGGAAAGACTTTTATAGTTATTACTTTCAATAATTAACTTTTTCGTTAATGCATATATGATTTTTCTTTTTTTTTAACTTTCATTTGTTTTAAAACTTTAAGCAGTGACAAAAATTTAGTAGATAGGTGCTATTTTACTAATCTTCCAATTTGGGTAATATTCAAACATTAAAAAAAAAAAATTGCCTTTTACTCGTGGCAACATTTAATTATTACTTACTAGCGGCAGCACGCGGTTTCACCCGCGTGGTTCCCGTTCCCGTGAGAATTTCGGAATAAAAAGTAGCCTATGTACTTTGTGTCTACTACTTGAAGTCCCTTCATACTAAATTTCATCCAAATCCGTTTAGTAACTTTTGCGTGAAAGAAGTACAAACAAACGGACATACTTTCGCAATTTATAATATCAGTAAAAATAATAGAATTACAAAAAAAAGGGATAATGTAAAACATTAAATTTTGTAAATAAAGAAAAACAATCCTTTTTTTATTCAATGCCAACTTAAGTAGGTACAAGCATTATTAAACGAAAAAGAAAGTACCTTGAATTAAACACGAAAGCGTGTTTATTACACACGATCACATAATTGGTACAAAATCGTACGCCAACAAAACAATATTACGCAAGAAAAACCTGCACCTCATTAAAAGAAAGAAAAAAGTTCCCAACCAGCCTGTACCCAGCCTTATTTCAAACGACACTTGACCACTAACAGTTCTAAATTCAAAAGTAATATGCGGTTATCCCGATCGTACTATCGACCGGTTCCCAACACTATTTTCTCCTTCAAAATTTACATTCGAAAACAAACTTTAATCCAACTACGTACAAGTTAAATTCGCTCGTAGTTCGCTCTTAGAATTTCAAAGGCGCGTGTGAATTGTATCAGATGGTCCCATTATTTGAGTTTAGACCGTACCTTCTTAGAGTTACGGGTGGTAATTCTTTGCTTAGCAACTACTTAGTTCTTATAATCCTCGCGTTAGCGCTGAAATACATAGCGGAAAATGTGTTTTATTACATTCGTAATAGGGTCGAGAATTTATTTGTGTTTTATACGGATAGCAATTTAAATGCTTCCTACTCCAATAATTATTGTTCCAGCTTTTTAATGACGGATTAAAGGTATATGTGTAAGGAATGCGTACATTTCAACCTACTAATTACTATTTTCTTGTGAGGACAGATCGTTAAAAGGCACGGTATAAAGATAATATAGTAACTTTTCTTAACCTTTTTATAGATAAAAGTTAATTATTATTGCAGCCGCTGATTATGCAATACGCGATAGGACTGTCCGCCGACATTACCACACTTATTGCGTACAAAATTTTCACAACGTGCCTTGGTCATCGCGGAATATTCGAGACTGAGACGCTTGCCGAACTCTCGCTGAACCGCGGCGCTTCCTCCGACCTTTAGAGCGCTTACGCACTGCGTCCGAATCCGTAAAAATACGGTCCGTCATAGCCGTAGAATTATTTGTATGGAACAAACTATATGTACGCACTACATCAATTTTCTTCTCTCCGTTATCCGAGAATCTTTATGACGGACAGTAAGAACAAACTGTGTCCCTATTTTAACACTATACGTGTAAATATAAGTTAGGATCCTGGATTCCACTTACTTCCATCACCACGGAGAATTTTTATTGATTCATGTAAACAAAATGGCTGACAAAAACTCGCGATTTTGTTTTTGATTATAAGAAATTTCTGTTGTATGTAAAAAAAAAAAGTTCTACGTGGTGGTGGAAGTAAGTCGATCTTTGAATTATTATTACTTATCCTTTCACTGATAGTGTTAAAATAGGAAGTTACGTATCGGATTCAAATTGCAGTACGTAAACGACATTCGAATTCTGTCGGAGATTTCTGGATCCGTTTTTCACGGATTCGAACGCAGCGCGTTAGTGCTCTTAGTAGAAAGACAAGATACTGTATATCATTATACTGTGGTTAAGGTTTTATTCGAATTTCGACTGTATTACAAATGAATTAAGACTTGGAATAAGTGAGTGATGGCTGATACCTTAACTTTTTGTCGTACTTTGTGAGTTGAGTAGTGTAGAAGATAAATGACTCAAAATTTTTATTTTTTTCTTTGACGGATGGTTAAGAGATGGAAGGAAGTTATTCAGGGTACAGAAATGTTGTTTGAAGATATCATTTTGACGTGTTATTCTGATATTTTAAGAACAACGGATTCAAACTGAGATCTGCAGTCCTACCATCGTCTTTTAGAAACCATTATGTCATATGAAAAAATGTTGTGTTTGCATTTTGTTTTTATTGAAGTTGTCGCATTTTGACACACTTCACACTTTGGAGGCGATGACACAAAACTTCCGTCAAAAAACAAGCTTACTATAAGCGATTCGTAGTACGAAATAGCATAGTAAGATTGAAACAATACTGCGCTAAGATATCTGAAAGCTATTTCTAACCGACTTCAAAAAAAGGAGGAGGTTCTCAAGTCGACTGTATTTTTTTTTATGTATATTCTACCATAACTTCGCCAGTTGTTAACATATTTTTATAATTCTTTTTTTATCTGAAAGCAAATGGTTTATGTGTGGTCCCATATAATTTTTACGAAGATCTGGCTAGTAGTTTTTTCATAATCCTGAAAAATATCAATCACCTTTTGGCAAGTAGTCGTATATCTAGATGACATCATTGTTGTGTATGGGCTGATTTTTAGTGTAAGTAACGGCACATAATATAACAAAAAAATCAGAAATAAAAAAAAGTCGGTGCTAGTTAGCTAAGGCCAAAAAAAATATAGTTAAAAGAAGTGCAATGTGGAATGCTTTGGCTGGCACCGACTCCAAAAGTTTTATTTTTTACTTTTTTAAGTCGGTTTGATTCTTTTTTAAAAAATGTTTTTATTAGATTTGTATTGCGTTTGGTTGTAATACCACAAAATAAAAACAGTACCTATGGTAAATGGGAGTTCTTTTAAGAAAATTAATAAACTCCTTATTTTTTGAAGTTGGTTAATAATATAACACTCCTAATCATGAGTTATATCAAATACCAGAGGTATTCTGCGATTTTATTCACGTAGACATCAGATTTTTTTAATACACACCAACATTGATACACCCAGACTCAAACAGACGCGCATGCCCATACAACCCAAATTCGTGTTTTTTTATGACTCTTAGCCTTCATCATACCTGATGTTCAGTATTGATAAGGCTGAAGATGGAAGCGAGCCTCTTCCGAAACCCTCAACCACTGAGGATCGGGCTATCTTATCTCTAACTGCCGGAACACTAGCTAGGCGGACTTACAACAGGTCCAACCATCAACCAAACCGAATACAATATTATCCCACTCACGCTGGGAATCAAACCCGGGAACAACATGGTCCATTGTACATGTTGTTGTTTTTGTTAAAGCTGATAAGTTGCGTTCTTCTTATCTGTTAAAATATGTCCTGGATGGCTAGTAGGGAAAAAATTTAACACTTTCGAGTGTTAATTTTTTTATATTTGTCTATAATAATAAAAATAAAATTTGAATAAAAATCTCTGACTTTACTAATCTCAGACGGGACTCTGTAACTCAGTAGTTAGAGCAGTGGCGGGATACCAAAAGTCGCGGGTTCCATTTGAAAATAACTTGTGAGCCGAGTAAATTTTTTCTTATTTGTTTTCTATAAAAAAATATCATAGTATATAGATAGCATTGAAAATCCAATAAAATTAAAAATAAATGTGTGTATGTTTTCACAGCATTTCCACTATTTCCTCAGACGAGGTGTCACATTTTCGCTCACAAAACAAGATGTCTGTTAATTTTCGCTTTCGCGCCATGTGCAAGGTCTCTTAGTCAGACAGTGAGCACTACACTTTAGAGCGTGGCCTAAGTTACAAGCTGAAGCGGTTAAAAAATTATAATGCACTTGTCTAAAAATTAATACATAATGTGCTATTTATTTACACATTTATGATACTAGTATATCGATAAAGAGGAAAGATTTTATTGTTTGTTTGTTTGCATTGAATATACTCCGAAACTACAGAACGGATTTAGATAAAATTTGTTACAGAGATAGTAGATAGCCTGGTTATGAACATAGGAAGTTAACTATATTTTAACCATCATCACATCAAGCATTTACTGTATGAAGTATTAACGCCGTCGTCCCCACGAAAAGCAAAGTCAACTTCTTGAAGTTTTGAAATCGGTTTAATAGTGTTCAGTAAATCTTGAAACTACTGTCTTTTCGTAAGGGACACATATCAAGTTAAATTTATAATAGCGGGAATATCGGGATAGAAAGTACCATATGTTCATAACCAGGCCACTATATGTGTACCAAATTTCATCCAAATCCGTTCAGTAGTTTCGGAGCCTATTCAATGCAAACAAACAAACAAAGAAACAAATCTTTCCTCTTTATAATATTAGTATAATTTGCCACTGCAACCCGCTACATCTTCTGACTTAACTAGCGTCGCCCCGCGGGTGCGTTCACCTTTGAAGATGTCGCGTCTGCCACTTGACGCCTACTCTTGGTTACTCGCATATTAGCTGATGGAACATGTCCTTTGGAGATCCTTGGTGAATCATATTTTTATTCCTACTGTAGGTACTTAGGAGAAGAACTTGGTTTCTTCGTTTTTCCTGAGTGACATAGGCTGCATTGATTGTGAGATATTTCATGACAAGAATCTACATTTTTATGTTAGATGCCTAGCAAAGTAGTAACAGGTCAGCTGGTCCTTCTAATATTAAAAATGTAAAAGCTTGGATGTTTATTACTCAAACATAATAAGCAAAATCGTAATAATATTTAAAACTTTGTTTACCATGTTTTTATTTGTTGTCAGGCCCTCGATATTACGACGCAGTTGCATGGCCATGATCACGGCGTAACTGAAGCTAGTGCGGGTGGATGGATGTTAGGAACAAACGGGTAGACCGAATTGTCTGCTCCTAATATATCAATAATAGTGAAAGCAAAAATGTTAGTATTTCTAGAACAGTTTTTCTCAAAACAGAGGGGTCAGATTTTGCACAAGAGTGTACTTAGTTGAGATATCACCACAAAAAAAACAATGGGTCGCACTACGGGTGTGACGGCAGAAGTGAAAACCGGTATAACGAAACAGCAGGAGCAGGCATACATTTTCGCCGCGCGGTAGAAAGAGGGATATTACTTCCTCTCCTACGCCGCGTCGGCGGTCTACTCTCCCTCCGTCTTACGAATTTTCGATCATGTCACGTGTCCTGATGCGACTTCAACATTTTTTACCCATCCCAAAAATTTAAAACTCTAATGTGCACAACGCCGCTAAAGAAGTTTTCACTTCAAGAAAACACAAGTGTTATTGGTTCATAGATTACTTTTACCCAGTCTCCTCATACATAGCTCACAGATAGCTTACAGCCTGGATAAAAACAAAGAATATATTAATATCCAAATATTCCTATGAGAACAGGAATCACGTGGGCGAAACCGCAAGCGGCCACTACTATACTAAATATTACTAACGCAATATTACCAAGTTGTAGCCATTTAGTGCTTATGTAGGGTTTTGAAAGCATCAAGAATTGACTATGTTATCAACATCCTTTGAAGATCTTAACTAACCTGTATAGTAAAGTAGTTTCATAATTTACAGAGCATAAACTAACCATCAAAATTATCCAACATTTACTTATTTAATATAGAAACTAGCCTACAAACCACAAACATATTAATCCTTGAACTCGTGGTTAAGTTATTTTAAGTTTAACATACATGTTAAGTACTGAGTTAAGCAAATCGCATTCAATTGAGGACCAACGGAGCGTAGAACTCTAGAAACGACTTAGTCCGTTTTGATTACTGATTTAGCTTAGTAGGGTGACTGTAGTTTTGTAATAATTCAGGATAGTACAATATTTTAGATATCTACATTTTTTTTTAATCATCGTGAAAGGAAAACAGAACAAAGTAGATCATTCTTTATAGATATGTAGTTCATGCCATAGGGTGTTAAATGAGACTCAAAGAAACTACGCTGATAAATGAAAAGAAACGGTGGCAAACTTTTATACAAACATAATCGTCAAATAGTGACCTCAAAATAGTATAAGTCAGGTCATTTCCAACTTATTTATATTCTTTTACAGTTACTGTTATTATTACTAACATTGAAAAATGCTTGTCTCTTTTTAAAACAACAGAACAATGCATACAAAGTAAAGTCAAACTAAATAAAATAAATAAATAATAGTACTTAACGTTTCCTAAGAAATCAAAATTTGTGGTCACCATATAATGAAACCTAGAGGTAGTTGTAAGCTTACCGTAAACTTCAATAAATGTTTAGCTTTATGAGAATTTAAGATGAATCTTAGTTAAATTGTTCAATTAACCAGCAAGGATGAAATTTAGTTTAACCTGAATCGAAATGTCTTTCTTACGGTTGTTTAATGTTAAATGACTGAATTATTTAATTATGAGATTCGGTTGAGCAGTGGTTAGCGTGTTAAGCCTGCGATTGTGATGGTTAAGCAACTTCCGCAATGGTCATTCATAGGATGGGTGACCAAAAATTTACTAGCTCGAGCTTCTTCGTGGTTTAGAAGACTCGTCAAGCCGTTGATCTCGGTTGCATTTGCTGTCGTTACCACCCACCAATCCCCATTGGGCCCGCGTGGCACATTGTACTTCACCATCTATAATAAAATAAGGCCTTTACCCCAGCTGGGGGACATTAAAGTGTCTGTTGGAGATAGTTCAGAAAAACGATGGTAACATAGTCTTCATTTTATCGTCTACAGGCGTGTTCCTGAGGATGTCATTAACTTTGCAAAATGCTTCTATAGCTTTTGAAAAACATTATCTTACAAAGAACATTATAAAGCTTGTTTTTAAGTTATTGTGATTTTACTTTATTCATTATTTTTTAATGAACGACGGGGAGTTTCTTAGCCATTATCATACCTGATGTTAAGTATTGATAAGGCTGAAGATGGAAGCGGTTCTCTCCCGGAATCCTCAATCACTGAGGAATTGGCTATCTTATCTCTAACTGCCGGAACACAACAAAGCTGAAAACATTGTTGTTATGGCGTCAGACTTAGATAAGATGGTGGTAGCAAGCCAGGCGGACTTACAACAAGTCCTACCACCAACCAAAATTTGGTTGTACAGTAAAAAGTTATGATGCTGTTGAGTGTAATCAAATCATTCAATCACCTATTGCATTTCATTTGCACTATCACTATTCATGCCAGTTATAGGTAATTCACACTAAAGCATTTAGTTTGCACGAAAATAAAATAAAAATATTTTTTTTAAATATATTTTTTCCAATATATTTCATAAGTATGTCTATAATAAAAATTTACTGGTTTAATGGTCCGAATTAACATGCCAAAGTTGATACATGACCTCAGGAACACGGTATATAGGCTATTTATATACAGGGTGTTAAAAGAAGCGTAGCGAAAACTAAAATCACATATTCTTCCCATTGTTACTAACATTTTCTTGTATGGGTCAAACCTGGCAAACTGAATAGTAAAGGAGCTACTGAGAATCAAAGTCAATATTTTTATTAACCCATCAAAACACCTTTTTGTCTTTTGTTTATTTCTTAGCATAAATAAATTCAACTTTAAGCAATAAATCAATTGAAATTTAAATGCTTAGTGGTAATTGGGTTAAAAAAAGATTATCGTTTAAAGTGCAATGAATATCAAAACCACTTAACGATACGGGGCCCCGGTCGTCTAATCGTACTTTATGGACACGCGCAAACGTTGTTGCATTACGTGTAAAAAAAACATCTATTTTTTTTTACTACAAATAAAAATCCTTTCCCAGCAATTATTTTTATACAATCTTATGTAGTTTGATGTACACTACGCATATATCACGGCCTCTGTATGGGTATTTTAACACACTGTATTTATAAATATATATTTGTTTAAAAGTTATTTTAAAATTACTTTGTTCAATAATACATAGAGCTCACGCCTAAGTCCCTCAGGTGGAGTAGATCAGACACTGTAGATCGACTATATCGATTTGGACAGTCGTGTAGGCTTAGTACGTCACCCACTAATAGCCGTTCAAAGGATATTTCTCAGCAAGTGGATTAACGGGAATTTCTGCAAATGTAACATACATTGACAATTTTGTTCATATATCTTTGAAAAACTTCTCCGTGCTTCGGAAGGCACGTGAAGCCGTTGACTCCGGCTGTATTTTCAGTCGTTAAAACCCACTAACCCGCGTTCGGGCTGCGTCTTCTTCTATATCGATAAGAAGGCCAGTGCCCCACCAGTGGGGATGTTAAAATTGGTGATGACTGTGACTTTGAACAAAAATGATGTACGGAATTAAAAGTGTACGCAATTCACACTTGGCCGCTCAAAAATAAACATACATCTTATGTTTTATTTCAGTGGCGAACCTTATAGGGCGACCGCATACGGACAGCAGATGGGACGCTTGGTTTTTTTACGACTTATATGTTTTACGATGTGACCACCCTAATTCGGCACAATAAACGATTCGACGAATCGTTGGATTTTGTTTGTTTTTTCAATTCTTTCCGTTACTGACAGTAAAAGTGAAATTGGGTTTGTTTCTGTCTGTTTCATAATAATATGTGCTTCGTATAAAAAGTAATCTCTTTTGGTTTATTCGTAACTATGTTTTTTTATTTGTCATATTATAGTATTTGCAATGAATACTTAAACATAATACGATTTAATGTTAGGATTGAAAATAGGTGGCTAAAAAAATTTATCAGCGAAAAGTTTAACAATTTTTTATTCCTTTTTCTCCATAATGAAACGTTATCAGGCAATCATGGCTTAACAGTCGTGCGTTCTAAACGTCTCATAATAGCAAAAGTAACTACTTATTATATACGACTATTAAAATTTTTAATAACCTTATTTTAAAAGAAATAAGTCAAAAACATCAAACGTATCAATCTTAAGTTTCTTTAACCTCTTACCCCCATATTCTAAGTCGTTCCTCCAAAACTTTTTACACTCCACTCAACCTCGTCGTGGGTAAAAATGGTAGTGTGCGCTAGGCCTAACACGGAGTGGCTACGTACTCTTTAGCTCCTCCAGGTCTTTACGGAGTTATGACTAAGAATACCGATTTCGAGGAGTATTTCGAAGAGGTTATCAATGAGGTTTCGTTAAGTCGAGGACGAGTAAGTTTTGGAGGAACGACTCAGAATATGGATGTTAGACATTATTTATTTTAGAAATTAATTAAGAAATATTTTATTGCAATAAATACAATCTTGTTTTTAAAGCTTTATCAAAGTTTATTTCCTTGTCGTAGGTATGTCGCTACCCTAACTATCTTGACTGATTGGTCCTTAGAAGTATTGTCGTATTAGGATCGATGTTGCCCACTGATTTATTGTGATGGAGTTGAGAAACATTAAAAAATCGCCACCTACAACAGTTACGACATTATTTGTTATGGCAACACTGGTATGGAGAATTTTATGACAGCTAGTTTTGTAGTTATAAATCTGCGAGCCGTGTGAATTATAAGAGACCTTTTGAAAATATACACATATAAAAATAAATTATTGGTTTAGGCTTTACATTTCATTTTGTGTTCATTTTATTGGGTTAAATTTTCGCAACAATTTAGTAAAATTTTTTATTAATCTGACAAGTATTTTTAGCTTTTTAAAACATAAAAATAAATAAATAAACTCTTCAGTTCTTAAAATTAAATTTTCTCCTAAACTTTAAAGGTGTAGTTTGAAATAAAAAGGTTTTAAATCAAAATGCATCGTATTTCTTCAAAGATTTAGTTTACTAAACATAAATCCTTTTTATTGCGAAAATATATGTTGTGTTCTTTAAAATTTATTGCAATTTTAAATGTCTGATATGGCAAGTTTTGTAAACCATGAGTGTTGTTTATAAACTTAAGGGCCTGTTTAACCACCAACAGAGATATCTGGCAGTTTATCTGGCAGTAAAGCTATCCAGAACTTATCTGTCGGTGGTAAAACAAGTCCTAAGTAAACCTACAATTTTGACTGATTCTAACACAATCTCTTTCTTTCCAGTGCTGGTCTCCGTAGCTGGTTTCCAGCAGCAGTACTTCAGGGTCGTACCCCGAAGCTTGAGGGTCCAAGAGGGATCCGAAGCTGTCTTGGAGTGCGCCGTGGCCAACCTTGGAGGCCAGGTGCAATGGGCTAAGGACGGATTCGCGTTAGGTAAGAAAACATGAGACACTTTGAGAACAACTGAATGGCAATGATGGCAAAATGGCGACCGGGCACCGTGGGTGGAACCACGACAGGGTGGACCGTCGGTCTGGTAAAGGTCGCGGGAAGCCGCTGGATGCAGCGCACTACCGATCGTCGTAGAGATCCTTGGGGGAGGCCTATACCCAGCAGTAGGTGTTGTACCTTGCTTGCATAACCGCCTTTGTGGTCCAGAGGTAACAACCACCGGTATCAGACCCAGGGTTCCCGGGTTCGATTCCTAGCGGGGGCACACATTATATTTGGTTTGGTAGGTGGTAGGACTTGTAGTAAGTCCGCCTGGCTAGCTACCACCATTTCATCTAAGTATGACGCTATAACAACAATGTTTTCAGCGTTGTTGTGTTCCGGCACCTCTGGTGCCTCTGGTACCTACCTCTGGTGACAGAGTTTATCAAGCCGCCTCTGATTGGCTTTACGACTGTAATCAAATGACAATAGCCGGGACCGACGGTTTAACGTGCCCTACGAAGCACGGAAGCACTCATTTATAATGCCAGTTTACGGTCACCCATCCGACACCTGACCGGGCCGAACTTTGCTTAACGAACGTGATCGAATACGATCAGTCTGTCAAGCACGGCCATGAGCGCTTCTAGTAATGCTATACGTATAGTAATGCGTATGGACACGTGCTCTAGTGTGTGCGTAGCGATCCAGCCAGGCGACCAGGCCAATACTGAGCGCTCCTGAGCTTACGCACGCAAAGACAATGTGCATGTATAATTTACACACACAAGTAGGGCTCACCCGCATTCGTGAGATAAAACATCTGTATCAGTACCCAAAAAATCAGGTCACATTTTACATTTTGACCTTGAGAGCCTTATGTCCCTCGTAATAGCGACAATTTTCGTACTACTAATGTTACGCCTGACGTGCCGTTGATAGTACAATCCCGCATTAACAACAAGAGCATATTTGGCTCCCGTTCAAAGAATTGTTGAAAAAAACTCGGCTTCAAAAAATCACGGTTCCTTTGAATTTTAAGTTGGCAACGACTTGGGATATCTTTAATTGTGTTTTGGCGACATTTTTTTTGCGACTGAAAGAAAAAAACGGACGAAATGAATTTCCCTTCTCCCCCATTGAACGGGAGAATGCTTAATTTATTTTTAATTTGAATACTTCGAATGACTGTTTATTGTGAAATGTTATAAATGATAGCGTCTTTCTATTTATTTATATGAAGTGTTTTTAAATTGTTCCACCCAAATTATTCAAAGGTACATATTTCAAACTCGTCAGTGTCATCAAAACAAAACTATAAATAAATAAATAAATTTCATAAAATCACACCAATTATCTAGCCCACGTTAAGTTTCATCAAGAACTTGTGATATGGATATAGATAACGGATAAACATACTTATATACTTTTTTTGTAAATATATACATAATATACATATTAAACACCCAGACCAAGGCAAATAGACATGTTCATGCACACAAATATTTTTCTTGTCCGGAGATCGAGGTCCCCTCTGGCATAGAAGGCGGGTTTAGTACCCCTGCGCCAAACAGGTCGTCGAAATTATACTTTTGCATTATATATTTTTTTAGTTTTATACATCGCTGACAGAATATGTGACAGTTGGTCCAATTCACTATTTAATAAATCTACTATTTCGGTCATATAGACAACAATAAAAAAAAGGTTTACAATACATTTGTGTGTAATTGTAGTCCAAACCTAATTTGAATTTGATTTTTTCTGGCGTAGCGATACCTATACCTGTATTCGAAGCAGAGGGTCCCGGGTTCGATCACCGGTGAAGACAAATATGTGCATGAACATGTCTATTTGTCTTTGTCTGGGTGTTTAATGTATATATTATGTATATATTCACAAAAAGTATATAAGTATGTTTATCCGGAAAATTCATTTATTTATTATTATTATTATAATTTCATGGCAGCTAAAAGAGTTTGCAACGGGTGGTAGGGTAAAACGGAAAATTCAAAAATGCATGCAATCTTCTCAATTGAACTCATTGGAAACTCAGCATTGGCTGAAATTCAAAGCCTCAGTCACCGTCGCAAAGTTGCATGTCTATCGGTCTTTTATAGGATACACTTTGGAGAGTGTGCGAGAACTGCACGACCTTTTTATGCGAACCGCTAAAGAATGGAATGTGCTGCCTGCTCATGTGTTCCCCGATTCCTACAACCTTGGCCTCTTCAAGGCGAGAGTGAATAGGTATTTCCTGGGCAAGCATGCAACACCTTAGACCACATCCTGTTTATTAAGCACGATGGTGGTCAAATGCCTGCCCAGTTATTTATAAAAACAAAAAAAACCTTTTTTCAGAAAGTTCTTTCCTTGCATGCATACCACTAAGTTCTCTAATAGACTAAACTCAAAGTCGGACGAGAATCAATAGTTAAAATATAACTGGTTATGTTGCATTCTGTCAGTCTTAAAACAAAACAGGCGGAAAATATTGAAAAATATAGTCTTAGTTTAATTACAGCGTAGTTTTAATCGCGTCTTTCTTTGACAGTCTGAAGCCCAATTGAACCACAATAGGCTTAACCCCCAACTGGGCATGTTGCTACAGTTCAGTTATACACAAGACAAACTGCAGTGTACACAAAGTGACGTACATGACATCGGCTCAATACAAACGTTGGCTCGCAGGCTCTGCACTTGATTCTGAATGCGTCGGTTCAAGTTAGGAGAAGTAGCGTCAAAAAATCGTGACCTCTTCTTATCAACCAGAGGGAGACGCATAGCCTTTACCATACCTGATGTTAAGTAATGATAAGGCTGAAGTTGGAAGAGCGCCTCTCTCGGAATCCTCAATCACTGAGCTACCTATCTTGCCTCTAACAACCTGAACATAACAAAGCTAAACGTTATTTGATTGAATCAGGCGTTACTTGGCGGAAATACATGTCTTAGTAGAAAACAAAGAATATGTAGCATAATTCCCAGGAAAAACTTACATGCATGAACTTTGAAACTTACATTGATGGGTGGGTTTTAACGACTGCAAACGCAGCCGGCACCAACGGCTTAACGTACCTTCCGAAGCACGGAGGAGCTCGAGATATTACATTTTTGGTCACCCATCCCGTTAACCACCGTTGCGGAAGTTGCTTAACCTCAACAATCGCAGGCCGAGCGTGTAAACCAATGCGCCATGGGCTCTTTCGGTTGACATCCTATCGCCTATTTTAATTTTCGAATCAACGCCATATTTGACATTAATTGAGTCCAAGATGTTACGGAAAACATTTACATTTGGTTATTAAGGCGATACTCAAAAAAAATATGCTGAAGCGAGATAGCAATGAGAAAACGACGCGCACGGGAGCGAGACCGATTTTGCAGATTAGGCAAAAAAACACAAAATCACTTCGTTTAAAAAAACTATAGCGATGCTCCTATACGATCCTAAATATTATTGGTGTCCACTTATTAAACCAATTTCCAATAGTGTAAGTAAGTTGAGAATAATCTTGAATTTTCGAATTTTTCAGAGGTGTTTTCGAAAAGAAAAAGTGTCGAGCCAAAATCATAAAATCGTGTTTTTTTAAACTATACGAATCTAGATAAAGGTATGAAGAAATATATATGTTATTACCAGATTTGTAACAACTGTAACCGTGCTATAGTTTTATATCAAAAAGTCCATCCTTTTTCCGAGTAGCGCCTTAAATCGCTCCGCTTATGCCCCAGCCCACACCCCAGATATGCGACCAAGCATGCACGCTGTCACCTGGTGGATTCCTAACAATTGGCCTTTGCATACATTGGCCTATTCAACGGGTTAGGTGTCCAGTATCGACTTGAGCTTTTGATCGTGAAGTTTATTAAACGCATCGATATAAACTTAGTATCATTTTCGAAGGGATGAAAATTCACTTTTACCGCCTCTGTGGTCTAGAGGTAACACCACCGGTATCAGATTAGTCGATTCCCAGTGTTGGTACATGTTGTATTCGGTTTGCTTGGTGGTAGGACTTGTTGTAATTCAGCCTGGCTAGCTAGCACCGACTTATCTATGACTGACACCATGACTACAATGTTTTTAGCATAACAGTTAGAGATAAGATAGCCAGTTCCTCAGTGGTTGAAGATTCCGGGGGAGGCTCCCTTCCACCTGGAGCCTCTCCCCGGTGTTCATAAATAAAATGAAGCTATATTATATCTTCTTAATAATATAAATCTCCTGTCACGATGTTTGTCCGCGATGGACTCCTAAACTACTTAACCGATTTTAAATTAAATTGGCACACCGTGAGCAGTCTGGTCCAACTTAAGAGATAGGATAGCTTTGATCCCAAAATTCCCACGGGAACGGGAACCACGCGGGTGAAACCGCGCCCGGCCTCTAGTATTATTATATGAATTGTTTCAGTTTGATTTACTAATGTTAAATATTAATGTCTTCAAAAACTATCTCAATGCATATCATATCATTATATTTGACCGTATATATCGTTACAAGGTCTCTCGCCGTAGGGTTTGTAAACCGATGGCGTAGCTTCTTTGACGTTCATAAGTGCTTGTAACAGCCTAGACTGAATAAATGATATTGAATTGAATTGAATTGACCTTCTTTTACGCGTTCCAAAATAAGGAAAACGCCTTCAAATTTTTTATAAAGTTATTGCTTAACTTAAGCATAAAGATAATTTTGAAACCAATCACGAAGCATTAGATTCAGCTGTACCAATTAAAAAAATCGACAAAACAATGACGAAATAAAAATCCGTATGGAAAATTGCAAATTTAGAAGCAATACTGAACGTGTTTAATTATTTAGTCACAGTGTTGTGTTGTCTAGTAATTGTTTTTAAATAGAAACGCAATGGTGATGCGACGCGTCGATTTAATTTTGGTGAATAATCGGACGTTGGGCACCGTGAAGCGCGGACACGCGACGTAATATCGGGATTTGGCTGTATTTTGGATGTATTTTTTTATCGCCTCTATGGTCTAGTGGTAACAACCACCGGTATCAGACCCAGGGGTCCCGGGTTCGATTCCTAGCGGGGGGTAGATATTGTATTCGGTTTGGTTGGTGGTAGGACTTGTTGTGAGTCCGCCTGGCTAGCTACTACAATCTTATCTAAGTCTGACGCCATAACAACAATGTTTCCAGCATTGTTGTGTTCCGGCAATTAGAGATAAAATAGCCAGTTCCTCAGTGATTGAGGATTCCGGGAGAGGTTCGCTTCCATCTTCAGCCTTATCAATACTTAACAACAAGTATGATGAAGGTAAACAAAAAAACAATATAAAAATACACATAATTGAATAGAATGTTTGTGCCAGTTGCTAATTTTCCAGTGCAGATAGTTCAAAAACTTCCACATTCAAAAAAATACTTATGTGTTAGCAATGATGTTTTTTAATAGACTAGCGGCCGCTCGCGGTTTCACCCGCGTGCTTCCCGTTCCCGTGGGAATATCAGGATAAAATCTGTGTACCAAATTTCATCAAAATCCGTTCCTCCGTGCTTCGGAAGGCACTTAAAGCCGTTGTTCCCGGCTGCGTTTGCAGTCGTTAAAACCCACCAATCCGCATTGGGCCCGCGTGGTGGGTCATGGCCCGTTGTCCTTACCCATCCATAAGAAAGGCCAGTGCCCCAGCAGTGGGGACATAAAAAATGGCTAATGACGACGATAGATAGCATTCTCTTCCAGGCAATGTTGGGAGAGTGAAATAGAAAATACATACCTACACTCACACCAGTCATCCCTTTAGGGATTAGCAGAGTATCTAAGGCCCACCATGATAGTGAAAATAGAAACGTCACTCGCACATTACATCCACACCTCGACGACGCCACATTTGGCAATGGTCGGATCTAAGGTGTTGTCCGGAAACAATAGGTACAGATTGCCAGCTTTTTTTTTTTTTTTTATACTAGGAGAAATGCTTTTACGCATCTCTCGCCCCCAGGTGCAGGGGCGATTCGAAATGTTGGACTCACCTGGAGTACACGGCCCATACAAACATATAGGCCACGCACTCCATCCCACGCCCCTCCCGCACCCCCACCCAGCGTGTGAGCTCGGTGGAGGTACAGGTTGCCAGCTTATCGCCCAATGATATTGTGTACTTCAAGCAGATATGTCATATGAGTGATGAGCTCATATGACATATCTACTTGAAGTACACAATATCATTAAGTACACTGCTGAAAATAGGCCTCCTACATACTTTTTATCCCGATATACCTATAACAATGAATGAAGAGCTCGTTGGCTCAGCGGTTTGCGCACTCGATCTGTGATTGTTACGGTAAGAAATTTTCCAACACACACAGGTCACAACTGGCGATCACCTAAGGTTATCTGGAAAAGCATGCAACGCAGAAATAAGTCTGCCTTCTGTGTGTTTTTGTTCTTTCTGCATTAAAGTATTATCATCGTTTGTTACAGGATACTCCTCAGTGATCCCAGGGTACCCTCGGTATACCATGTTCGGGGACCGACGCCACGGGGTATACAACCTCCGAATAGTCAATGCCTCATTGGAAGACGACGCAGAATACCAGTGCCAGGTCGGACCGGCTCAGATGCACAAGGTCATAAGAGCTAACGCCTCGCTGACTGTTATATGTAAGTACTTTTCGATTTTTGTTGATGGTGAAGGAAAGTGAGCCTTAATGGCGAAAGAGTTTTATAGAGGAAAGCGTCAAGACATTTTGGGTCGGTTAAAGTTTGAGATAACAAAATAAAAAAGGGAAAAGTTTGGTTTGCCAACATTTTGTGTATGTACAACAATACATTTTTATAATACACTCTTCTTTCTTAAAACTAATTGCCACAAAGCCATACAGGCAAACACAACATACACCAGTGATAGTATTAAATTATAATTAAAATTAAAAAAATTACCCCCAAGGATTAAAAGACTGAAAAAGTTAAAAAAATGCATCTTATCCTTCTTGAAAATAAGTGGAACACAAGAAAGAGTTTAGAAATTTAAAGTTAGTTTACTGCCACCCTTTTGTGCAAAACGCAGAAGCTGCCAATACAACGATACTGTTTTTGTGACGACATTTCTTTTAGTAGGTTCTTGTGTCTCAGTGGCAAAATAATTTGTAACCAAAATATCATATTTTTTAAACCATCTCAAAAGAAGTATGAACATTGATTTTATTATTAAAAAAAAACATGTTTTATCTTCAAATACTAATAATGATATTTGTAGACGGTCTACATAATTTTAATTTTAAAAGATTTTCATAAATTCAATGAAAATATCTAGAGTAAAATTAAACTAATAAAAATTGCAATCTCCGAAAACATGTACTTAATTTTTCTCATATTTTCAGTAAAAAATAAGTTAACATTTTTTTAATTAAATCTAATAGAAAGAAAAGCCGGCAACAAGTCTTGCGTTGTTTAATCAATCATAAAGTTTTTTTTAATTAATCACCAAAGAAGACATTTGTAAAGAAAAAAATAATGGGAAAACTCATCTTTGTGTTGTTAAAAAGTAATTAAGTTTAATCAAGTAGCCAAAGCCTGAGATTTCGCCTATGTGGTTTGTCATGGATTTTACATCGGAATAAGAAATTGTAGCTTAGTTAAAAGAGTCTTAAAATACTTATGGCAAATTTTAAATAGAAAAATATTGAAAAAAATTAACTCGGCCACAAGTGAATTCTCAGACGGGAATCGAACCCGCGACCTTTGGAAATCCGGACCAATGCTCTAACCGCTGAGCTACCGAGACCTGCGAACCACCGTCGAAATTCTCCAATACTTTTATATTTTTAATACGCTGTAGGCCAGCTTGTCACATCAATGCTAGGAATATCCTTGCATTCGAAAGAAACATCTTTTCAGGTGTTTAACGATCGATTAAGATGCAACTGCCAATAATTTATGATTTTGTAATTTTTGCATTTTTCAATGCTATTTATATGATTATGGTAAATTTTAAATAGAAAAATATTGGAAAAAATTAACTCGGCCACAAGTGAATGCTCAGACGGGAATCGAACCCGCGACCTTTGGAAATCCGGTCTAATGCTCTAACCGCTGAGCTACCGAGACTTGCCAACCACCGTCGATTCCCGTCTGAGAATTCACTTGTGGCCGAGTTAATTTTTTCCAATATTGTTCTATTTTAAATTTACCATAAGTATAAAAATAGCATTGAAAAATGCAAAAATTACAAAATCATAAAAAAAACGTCTTAAAATACCTTGACGACCTCCGTGGTAGAGTGGTACGTACACCAGTTGTTGTTGTTGTTAATATTGAAATATTGAACATTATAGCTTTGGAAAGGTATATAGAATTGAAAAAAAAAAAAACAACTGGTTGCACTCTGGGAGTGCCGGCAGAAGTGAAAACGGCTTAAACGGATCAAAATCCACTATATCTTAACCACAACTTCATGAAAAGTTGATGAGGTCCAGAGACCAACTTGATTTAACAGGTAAATCCATTAAACTGACCTGGCATCAATATGAAGGTTGGTAGAAATGTGAGATCTTTATATAATGGTTGTTATTAACTAATATACGTAGATCTTTCAAGTGTGCGACTCTATGTTATTTGAAATATGTCAACGGTAAATGGTCTTACGAATTTTCGATCAGGGTCACGTGTCCTGACGCGGCTTTACATTTTTTACCGATCCAAAAATTTTAAACTCTGATGTGCACAACGCCGCTAAAGAAGTTTTCACTTCTAATATCGGTCAAGATTTACAATAACAAGCCCTCTATAAAAACTGGTATTTTGAATGAAAATAATTAAATGATCATACACTTTTTTGATAAGTGTATATTTCAACAAAAATATATTTATATATGTATTTCTATCCGTTAGCCTAGTATCTCATAACACAAGCCTTACAATGCTTACTTCGGGGCTAGGCTAATCGGTGAGAGTGTAAAAAAATACTTATTTATTCATATCTATGCTGGGCCACTGGCAATCCTTATACGGAGAATGGGCCGTGACCCATCACTAGGGCTTTAATCATCAAATAAAACTTTGAACTGTGGAATCCACAACCCCTAGCTCAATAGACCGGGCTACTACCCACTACGTCATCAGGTACGAAGAGCCTTGACCCTTGACCTTCAGTTGCCTCTCTGTTACCACCAAGTCGGATGTTATTACAAAATTTATGACGTCACACGGGAGTTTTACTACCTCCGGTGTTTCCGTGGCTTCTTATTACGAGTATTATATATTTTCCGTCGTAAAAACAATATTAGGTAGTATTGTTTTCTATTGTCGAGAATTTGTTTGTATTGCGTTTTGGACTGTTTTGTTTATGCGTTGTGCCGTGTGGTGACGGCCTAAGAATACAAGTGTCACCACTCCCTTACGTACCTGGGATGTCGTAAGAGTCGACTAAGAGGCTCGAGGCATTGAACACCTGTGCGAGAGAAGGAAAACTTGAAACAAACCCTCTACCAACCCGTCTGGCCAGCGTGGTAGCAGTAGGCTAATAGCCTCCTATAAACGCCACAATAGGCGTGACCTAGGAGAGGCCTATGTCCAGCAGTAGACGTCCACAGGCTGATGATGGATTGTTGGTGAAAGTTTTTAAATTAAATTTTGCTTAGTATGATGTTTTTAAATTTTGTGGAAGTTGCGTTTCATTAAGGTAATCATGAACCCCTCACGCCATAACTTGAGAACGACTTTACCTAATTTATCTTTTAAGGAAGCTTTTTATGGCGAGAAAAAATTGGAAAAATCTACGGGAACCACGACCAGGTTTTCTTTTGAATATGAAGACCATCACAAAACGTTCATCCAGACACGGAACAAAACGAAACAATCATAGGTTGGTTGTTGGTTGTGTTGCTATCTTTCAGGCCTTCATCATGCCTGATGTTAAGTACTGATAAGACTGAAGATGGAAGCGAGCCTCTCCCGGAATCCTCAAACACTGAGGAATTGGCTATCTTATCTCTAACTGCCGGAACACAACAATGCTAAAAACATTGTTGTTATGGCGTCAGACTTAAATAAGATGGTGGTAGTTAGCCAGGTTGACTTACAACCAGCCCTACAAACAACCAAACCGAATACAATATGTACCCCCGCTGGGAATCGAACCCGGGACCTGGTCTGATACTGGTGGTTGTTACCACTAGACCACAGAGGCGGTTAAATATGCACATATAACTATGTTTATAATCTGAACATATTTTGAATCAGATATTATGAAATGAGGTCTGATCTGGTAATAAAAGACAACACACACACAATCTAAAAGAAAGTTCCGAGTAGCATACATTTGAAATATGATTTGACATATTTTCCATATCACAACTGTCAAATCATCTCACAAGTTAGGTTCTTAAGCCCTTAGATCCTTAATATAATGAATAATATAAACAAATTGTTGAATCTTTCTTATTTTCTGAACACCTAGAATCATGAAATTTGTTAGAAATCAAAATATTAGAAAAACAAATGTTGACGACGACCTGACGACCTATTTGGCGCAGGGGTACTAATCCTACCTTCTACGCCAGAGGTCCCGGGTTCGATCCCCGGACAAGACAGATATTTATGTGCACGAACATGTCTTTTTGTCTTGGTCTGGGTGTTTAATTATGTAAATTATGTATGTATTTACGAAAAAAGTATATAAGTATGTTCCGTTATCTAGTATCCATGACACAAGTTCTTCATGAAACTGAACGTGGGCTATATAATTGGTGCGTTTGTATGAAGTTATTATTTGTATGAAATTATTATTTTTGTCTGTATGAATTAGAAGAAAAACTAATAAAAAATTAATTTTACTGTATCACAAAAAATTACATGCTAACGTGTCGATGTAAAATCTATAAATCAAGATAACTAGTTATTAATTAAACGATTCCTTAAGTAAAACTTTAACAATTTATGCAAAAGTTTGTCCATCAGCTGTTGTGCAAAACTAATAATTTGATAAGCCGAAAATTATTTTAGTTTTACTCTAAACTTTTGCACGACTTAATTTCAAATATTTAGTTATAATTCCAACGTTTGAAAGACATCAAATTCACAAAATCCTATATTATCCTATATTATAAATAATCCAAATCTAGTGCCAGATCATTAAATGCCCTCAAATTTAAAAAATATTGTGTATTTATTTGTAGTTAGTGTCACTTACAGTAACTAGTACTAAAACATTGAACTAGAAATTGTATTAAAAATGCAATATTTTTTTTCAGTATGATTTATGTTTTTTTGTGATTTTTGCATTTTTCAATGCTATTTTTATACTTAGGCTCAATTTACACCGCCGCGGAATGGAATGGAAGCGACTATTTGCAACGAAACTGGACATAGCACAGAATTCTCGAGAATGCGCGAGGATTCCACGGAAGACGCGCGTCCAATTTTTAGGCTCGTATTTATTTTGTGCGTTATACAGTTGATATAAAATTCATTATGCTATGTGCAGTTTCGTTGCAAAAAGTCGCTTCCATTCCATTCCGCGGCGGTGTAAATTGAGCCTTATGGTAAATTTAAATAGAAAAATATTGTAAAAAAAAATTACTCGGTCACAAGTGAATTCTCAGACGGGAATCGACCATTGGGGAGCATTGGACCGGATTTCCAAAGGTCGCGGGTTCGATTCCCGTCTGAGAATTCACTTGTGGCCGAGTTAATTTTTTTCCAATATTTTTCTATTTAAAATTTACCATAAATTTTTTTCAGGACAACAGTATTTTCGAGCAATAAAACCACTTAGTATTTTCTATTCTTTGGAACGCTAAAATGTAGCAGTAATACCGTACCGTTCGTAAAAAATGTACAGTAATGTTTTAACCGCCTCTGTGGTTTAGTGGTTCAACCACCGGTAGACCCAGGGGTCCCGGGTTCGATTCCCAGCGGGGGTACATAATGTATTCGGTTTGGTTGGTAGCAGGACTCGTTGTAAGTCCGCCTGGCTAGCTACCACCATCTTATCTTAGTCTGACACCATAACAACAATGTTTTCAGCATTGTTGTGTTCCGGCAGTTAGAGATAAGATAGCCAGTTTCTCAGTGATTGAGGATACCGGGAGAGGCTCGCTTCCATCTTCAGCCTTATCAATACTTAACAACAGGTATTATGAAAGGCTAACCCCCATTATTCTAAGTCGTTCCTCCAAAACTTTTTACACTCCACTCAACCTCGTCGTGGGTAAAAATGGTAGTGTGCGCTAGGCCTAACACGGAGTGGCTACGTACTCTTTGGCTCCTCCAGGTCCTTAAGGAGTTATTACTTAGAATACCGATTTCGAGAAGTATTTTGAAGAGGTTTTCAATGAGGTTTCGTTAAGTCGAAGACGAGTAAGTTTTGGAGGAACGACTTAGAAAATGGGTGTAAGAGTATCCGCGTCGTTCATAAAAATAATAACAATAATAATAGGTACTAGAAGTACTTCCTGAATATTAAACTATGTTAATGAACCCTCCATCTTTAAGCCACTATTAACCAGTATAAAATATCACCAAACCTTTCCCAATTGCGCGGGGCCTTAAGCGCAAAGTCATGTAACTCAAGAATGAGAAAAAGGCGTAAAGTTTCTTTTTATATGAAAAGCTTAACCCTGGTCGAATCAACCCGGGTCGGATCTACCCGAGGTCGGAGCGACCCGGTTTATAGCTTGAAGGGTTAAGGATGATAGGTATTCGTGTAGCGTTTTCGCTTTAGTGTTGTTAGTAGTTTTTAACGGTAGTATTTTTTTAATTGGGATGGGAAAGTTTTTATCGTTTGTTTTTGTAAAGTATATTAATTATTTTAAAAGCTTTTCAGGACACAGATATAGTATACTTTTCAAATGTTTTCAGCATTGTTGTGTTGTGGCAATTACATATAATATAGCCAGTTCCTCAGTGATTGAGGAATCCGGGAGAAGCTTGCTTCCATCAGGTATGAGGAAGGCTAAGTCTCACTGTCGTGCATTAAAAAGTGGTTCTGCTTGGTATTGTTATGTTAAGGCCTTCTTAAGTAACTCAACTCTTCAAAGTACCCTCACAGTTATTTTTTAATGTCATACAAGATAAACATCATTTAAACACTTGTGTAACGGATATTAGAACCAACATACAGACATACAGACACAGAACAAGCTCAAATGCTTATGTCTTGCCAAAATGATGATCGAATTGACGACTTCTTTTGCAGAAAGTTTAGTTATTAGCACTTAGCCATTGGGTCAGTCATAATGTTACCAAAATCTTAATGAATCCTTAACATCATTACTTAAAACTATATATATTGTTTTTCTGAATTTATTATAATTATTAAGCTAATTATCTTATGTCAAAAATTGCAGTTTCTCCTTTTTTCACTTTTATTAAAAATGTCAATGACTTGTAAAAATTGAAAATTAATTCTCGAAATATCCAATATTTGTCTAATACTTGAAAAATAATGAATTAAAATAAATTATTCATTGCTTATTACACCTCATCGTGGATTCCATTCAGATTTTTGTATTGTAATGAGATGTGAGCCCTGAAATGAAATAATCAACTGATAAAATTCAATTTACTTTTTCAATTCCACGTTGAGATTTATTTTTCCATTCATGTACAACCAGATGTTGCTTTGGATTGGAAATTTTGCAAATATCAACTATTTTTTTTTATTGAAATTTATATAAACCTGATCATAAAACTATAATTAATTAACCTACTAACTACACAAAAAACTATGTTGGCGTCTAAAAATATTGAAATAAAAACAAATCTATACCTAACTGAAAAGCAATTATTGTTTGGAGATGCTATCTCAGTATTTAGTGTTTTTATCAATGATATTCCATTTTATTTATGTTAAAAAATATTACACGTTTTCAACATATAATATATATAATGAAAAAGTAAAATTCTTGTCCTCAATTGCTCAGACGAGACTAGAATCTAAAAACTATTGTAATCCAGGCAACCGAAACGTCTGAAGATTCGTTGACTTTATTATGTCTAAGTCCTTCAAAATGCCCAACTTAGTATGATTTCTAGATTTCAAAGTTAAAGATTCACAACAATACTAAATGTTAAACGATAATAAAAAACGCAAGTTTTTCCATAAAAAAAGTGATAACATTTTCGCATACAATTATATCGTTCGCTGACCAAAACCTCTTTCCCTCATCCGTACTATCCCTTAATTGCTCGCGTGGGGTCCGCTTGGACCCCAGCGCATCTTTAAACGTTTGTGTATCCTTAAATTTTGAGGGTAGGCTAACCGCTCGCTCAGTAGCTTACTAAAACACTAACCGCGTCATAAAACAGTTGCGAGCATTACCCGAGTACAGGTAGGTAGGTAGCGAGTATTTTCGTAGCTTTTGTCACGTATATTTTTATTTTATTGTTTATTTTTGTCCCAGAGCATCATTTTATTTTGTTTTTGATCTAGGAATAAGAAAATAAGGTCGAGATCAGCAAAATGTGTTAATTCACCTGCAAGGACCATTTGATAATACTATGTGTAAATTGAAAATTTTTAAATAGAAAAATATTGGAAAAAAACCTACTCGGCCATAAGTATAAAATAGCACTGAATAATGCAAAAATTAAAAAATCATATAATATGTGTAAATTGCTTAGAAAAAAAGAACATTTGCTAAAGAGAAAGGCATATCACATTTTTGTCAAATTAGTTTCTGTTTTTTTATACCAAATATTAGTTTTTGAGTTTATTTTTTAAATACTTTAATAAATATATCTGATTTCTTAGTGAAATTTGTTTTATCTTAGCTTTAAAATGCAGTCCGTATGGACCCCGCACGTGTGCGTACATGCTAAGAAGTATAACATAAAAATCTATTTCTATCCTATTGAAAATCAATAACATCCTTTCACTAAAACAGAATAACACTATTCCTCAAATTAAATTCATTCCTTTACGACGTTTTTTATCGATATCCGTTATCGGGGTCCCATCACTAGACCCTCACTATAATAGGCCGGCGACTATTTTACGAGAGAACCCTTTATTCAAATTCTCTGGTTCCGTATCCAATAAGCAATGGAAGCAGTCATATATCTAGGACATCGTATGCATGTAAGTAGGGTCCGCGAAATTATAAATTATAGACCTACTGTTACTCGTATTGTCAATGTAAAATGATCTATATAAAATATTAGTGTAAATTACAAACTATTTGACGTATAAACAAAATGGCTGCTCTCCCCACTCTTAAACCGAGCGTGTGCGATTTTGAAAAGTGTTAATTGGTATTATGCGTTGACATCAGTCACAAGTGTTTTGTAAGCTCACTAGAAATAATACTCAAAAAAATATAGAAGAATTCGTCTCCCACAAAAATGTGTGCGTGACGTTTCCATAATTTTTGGTTTAAAAAAATTGTTTTAAAATCTTGTGACTATTACATTTGAAAGCAATGTTACAAGGAGTTTATCATTAAACTGAACATTTACTTAATATATTTAATACCGAAGATACGTCCTTCAAAAACATAAAGCAAAGCAAAGTACGCAATATACGTATATACGTTTTATGTTGCTTCTTTAGTACAGCTTCTCTTCAATATGTTCCTTTGCATTATAAAAGTAGTCTGCCATTGTGAGAATATATTTCTCTTCTATTCCTGGAACATTTTCTACAAAACAATCTCTGGAAAATCTGAAATGTTATTCAATATATTTATTATTCTATACCGATACGTTTTACTTTTCTTTATGAGAATTATTTTACTATTTATTGCTTCAGAAACTCTGTTTCTGTTATGTCAGTCATATCTGTACTTCCTAACTAATCTTATAAATGCGAAAGTGTCTTTGTTTGTCCTTTCTACACGCCCTTTGTAAGTAACTAATCGACTTGATGTTCGGCTAAGACTTAGTTCAAAGGATGGAGATTTAAAGAGGCTGCTTTTTATCGCTTTTTCCTTATTATGGGTTAACACTTATATATACAGTTTATCAATTTCTATTTTTTAGTATGCGTCGCTCTTAGTAATCCACGAATTTGCGGCGCTTGCCGTAGAGACAATGGGCCCTTGGTCGTCTGACACCAAAAAGTTTATTAAAGATCTTTCCATAAGACTGGTCCTAGACCTGAGAGCTGGTGCCTATCTTGCCCAGCGGCTGAGTCTTTGCATTCAGCGGGGCAACTGAACAGTGCCAGTGTTCTCGGTACTATGCCACGCGGCTGTGAGTTGGACGGCGTATTTTTATTATAGTATAAGATTTTATTATTTAACGGTTTCTTGTTTTTCTACTAATTTGTAAATAATGAAATAAATCTTGACGTTTTCATCTTTACAAAGATATGATGGCATAAGCTTTTATTGTAGGGAAATTTACAAATTAATTTCGAAAATCATATATTATATCAGTAAATCCATCCAATTTTTCTAACAGCCCATTTGAACTCGCGTTATCAATAACGTTTTTGTTAAGATTTTAACCCTTACGCCGGTTGTATATCTTTTTTATCGGCGAAGATGCCGAGAGGCCGTTCCATCAATATTTTAGAAGGGTTTAGGAAAAAAACATAACTTCTCTCATACGGCTTGCAAATTTTATATAAGGGCGAGATTGCGTTTCGGGTCGTGTGAGCTAGTGCGGGGATAAATGTCGTTAATATTACGGGTTGAATTTACGATAAAAAAAGGAAAATATTTTTTTTTCGAGAAAAGTCAGTACAGTACACTTAGTACATTATTATACTTTCAATTCAACAGTACGATACTGTTGATTGAAAAAAATACAATATAAGCTCAACTAGTCGGAAGGACATTTGATCGGATAAACATTCGAAGGGTTCGAATCCCATCTGATCACTTTGAGACGAGCCAATTTTTTTGCTAGTTCAACAAAACAACGTTTTTATTATTAAAGAATAGTCTTTATTTGTGAATACTGGATTAAACATGTTTAGAGCTAAAAGACGCTATAGCGAAAAAGGAAGTAGTTATTTGTATTAAATTATAGGAAGGTTAGAGAAGTTACAAATCTGTTAATTAGATATAATAATTGATTTCGTTTCCCAAGGGGGGTACATATTGTATTCGGTTTGGTTGGTGGTAGGACTTGTTGTAAGTCCGCCTGGTTAGCAACCACCATCTTATCGAAGTCTGACTCCATAACAACAAAGTTTTCAGCATTGTTGTGTTCCGGCAGTTAAAGATTAGATAGCCAGTTCCTCAGTGATATATTACGTACATCTTATGTTTTGGTGCGCACTGTTAATTGAAATAAAACAATTTAAAAAAACTGTCAATAAATAATTCTGAATAATACTTTTTCTTAAATACTTTTTATTTTTTTGCATTTTACAATGCTATTTTTATACTTATGATAAATTTTTAATAGAAAAATATTGGAAAAAGCCAACTCGGCCACGAGTGAATTCTCAGTTGGGACTCGAACCCACGACCTTTGGAAATCAGGTCCAATGCTTTAACCACTGAGCTACCGAGACTTAGATTATCATATTTCCGATTTCCTCCAATCATAGTGTACTACGATGACCAAACAATAAAAGCAAACAATTTCACTAAAAATAAAACACAATTGCAAAATTCACGCCGATCGATATCGTTAAGTGGAATTGACGTCACTACCGTTAGAGAGAGAGGGAAGACAACAAGTGCGATGCAAGAGTTGTAAAAGTTTATCGTTATTTCCCTCTGTAGTGTCAGGTTTTCACGATGCTAACGTTATTAAAACGAATTGCTATTGTTGAGTTGAACGTTAGTATAATGTATTAGTTTTTTGGCCTAATTTGGGTTTAACTGTGAGAATATGTATTGTTATTTTTATCGATAATACATTGTTATGTTTCTTAGTAACCGATTTTTTCAAATGGTTAAGATACGAATTTCTCTTTGTTATCGTATTATATCATTGTCATTAATACGATACATTTAGACATTAGAAGTTTTTGATGAAGGCTAAGAGTCTCCCCATCGTTCATGTAGAAAAAAATATATTTAGCCACCCACTGCTGGGTATAAGCCCCCAAAATGGGGGGGGGGGGGGGGGGGTTGCCATAATCGCCACGCCAGGCGGGTTGGCGATCGCAGTATGGCCAAGTATATAAGAGACGCTGCTGCCCATCACCTGAAGGCCGAGTCCCTTAGTCGCCTTTTACGATACCCACGGGATGAGAGGGGTTGATGATGGGGATGATATTTAGTAACTGACTATTATTTTTTGTACGAGAATTGAATATCAGGCCTTACAGTTTCTAAAGTGTTATAGTTATTATTACTTTTTTAATTTAGCATTTTACAATGCTATTTTTATGCGATAAATATTAAAGAAGAAAATATACTAGAAAAAAGCAACGAGTCTCATCCCGTCAGGGCGACATGAGACTAGTTGCTTTTTTCTAGTATATTTTCTTGTTTAATATTTATGTTATATAGTTATATTTGACGACCTGTTTGGCGCAGGGATACTAACCCCACCTTCTGCGCCAGAGGTCCCGGGTTCGATCCCCGGACAAGACAAATATTTGTGTGCATGAACATGTCTATTTGTCTTGGTCTGGGTGTTTAATATGAATATTATGTATGTATTTACAAAAAAAAAACCATGTTTATCCGTTATCGAGTATCCATAACACAAGTTCTTCGTGATACTTAACGTGGGCTAGATAATTGGTGTGATTGTATGGAAACATTTGTTTATTTATTTATATTAGCTATATCATTTCGACAAGTTTAAAAAAAATTACTTGTGAATAAATTGTTATCAAAGAAAACTTACTTACCACTTATTTTCCACCTTAACTCATGAAATTGTAATTTTCTCAATACAAAACACAAAATTAGAAGAAGTACCGCGAAACACAGAAGCAGTCCCTTTTCCTTTTTTATTTATTCATGCGTCGGCATGGCAACTTGCGTGTTTTCAAAACGAAACTATAGCTAGCAAAAAAACTTTCAAAAAGTATTTGAATCAAACGCGTCAAAAAATTATAGGAAAATATAGTTGTTGACGATACTTCATACCTACATTTGTTGACGATACTTTTTCGATACTTAATCAAAAGTTTTTCGTGGTAGGCCTATAGGCTTACTGGGGCCCAATTCTGCTGATGCTTAGCCATAATCGTATTCCAGTGGTGTTTCAATGGTAGTGCTGTTTTACACAGTTCTTGTTACAACAGTGTAAATAAACACTACTATTGAAACACCACTGAGAGACGATTTTGACAAAATTTTTGCAGAATTGACCTCCTGGATATTCGTCTTAAACTTTCATAAAAACAAACATGATATTATTAGACAAAGTAAAGGATCAAACAGACATACATAAACACAAATATTTTTAATTAGAAGCTAGGTTCCTATCTCTGCGATATACAGCCCAATAAATAGGAGCCCGTCTCGCAGTTGTTCGCGCGCTCGGCCTGCGATTGTTGAGGTTAAGCAACTTTCGCAGTGGTCGGTCAAGGGATGGGTGACCATAAATTTACTATCTCGAGCTCCTCCGTGCTTCGGAAGATACGTTAAGCCGTTGATTCCGGCTGCATGTGCAGTCGTTAAAACCCACCAATCCCCATTGGGCTCGCGTGGTGGTTCATGGCCCGTTCTCCTTATCCATCCTTATAAGGAAGGCCAGACCCCAGCAGTGGGGACATTAAAAAAAATGCCTGATGACGATGACGAAACAGTAACCATCTAGAGACGAGACAAATTAAATATACCTATTAATATCACAACTATTTATTTAATATAACGAAAATTCTTCTCTAACTATGAATACTAGAGATGCTTCAACTATTGTCGGTATAGTTTGCTACAAATTGTGTATTAATTATAACGAAACGTTCCAGTAACTTTCTAATAACGAATAGTTTCGTAATTGGGATACGCAGTTATTAAAGCAATTGATAGCAATATCATTAAAAGAGTCGTGTTTAAGTCCTAGGTCCGGTTTCAGCACCGTCCGATATGTTCTGGATAGCTTATCTGGTAGATTATTTCAAAGTTGTATTATCATCAGAATGAAGCACTGTAACTTACTCACAATCACAACGGTTGATTTTCAAGAGAAGGTTTTCTTGCAGTCTTAACTCTAGTAACCGCGCCAATAATGGTATGGTTTTTTAAAAAGATGGCGGACTCCTTCTTTTTTTTTAAAGTGTTGCATCGAGTGTCATCGATACATATCGATGATGGTATCGATGACCTTGTCGATACACGTCGATAGAATAGTACTTTATTTTCGAATCGTTAACAGTCGGCCATCCTGATATTGTGCCTGTCCCAGGCACAGCGGGAATTCTGGGTTATTATTGCATTTTTTATTTTATTTCTTACATTCATACTAATTAGCCTAGTACAAGGCCTAGTCCCAAAGCATTTGTTAGGTATGACTTTACATTATTTTATTTATTAATTCTATACTATTATTATTATTGTTTACAATTATAACATAATATGTTCTCCTCACTTTAGCCAATTATTTTTTCTGCCACGGTACATATGATTAGTTTTAGAACAATATCTGATTGGTACTCTAAAATTATACGTAAGTATCATAAATGAGGACAAGAGACTAGTTACCTAGTCGAAACGATCTACGCAAGTTATATTTCTATTTGTGCGTATACCCTAATTATATATTTTGTTAAAGGAAAATTAGGTATATACATAGGATGTTCATTGAATCGACTTCTCCCCCCGGCCATCCTAATCTTAAGAATGACCTCATTCTGTTTATGTAAGTACCTACGAAATGGTAATAAGTTACATAATAAATTACCATAAATGAGTATACAGTTAATATATTTATTTATATACAGCGTCATTCTACATTTATTGTGTAAATCACTCCACTTAGCTCAAACACACTACACAATAAGTTTAATTACATCACGTTTTCACTCCACTTTTAATTTAACACACTACACTATAAAGACACTTCATAATTTTATTCACTTCACTCAAGATAACACTCCACTCACTTAACGGCAAGTTGACCTTTACCGAATAGATCTTCTCTCTTTGTTTGCTCGTGCCAGCTTAATTCGTCCAACTGCATACCGGCTGCCTTCACAAGATTTGTCACATTTCATTCATCTAACTACCGCTTGCCCAAACCAGGGGCTACGGCCTCAAGCCACACCAACCCGCTTGCTCACACAAGAAGCTACGGTCTTAGGCAATATCAATACACTCGCTTGCCCACACAAGGAGCTACGGTCTTAAATCATGTAAATACTACCCGCCTGCCCACACAAGGAGCTACGGTTTCAAGCCAAGCAGCCAGCGCCCGTTTATCCAAATAAGCAATACGGTCTTACCTTACGCAATCGCCATTCACTTGCAACCCAAGGAACTGGTCTTGTTTGACGCAGTTATCTCATTCTTGCCCACATACGTGCATCCTCGTACTGGGTTTCTTTACAGTTTACAGGATTAGGATGGGACTAATTAGGAAATGAAAATAAAGATGGATATATTTAAGGTAGGTTTTAGAATGTCAAATAATAATAATCATTTTATCTACACAATCACATCAATTGTTGAGCTCAAGGTAAGTTTCATTTATTAATTAGTATTAAATTATTTCAATCAAATAATCAAAATTTAATAATCAAATTAACTCGTAATCATATTAACACATAATTCGTAAATCAATAAAGTCACATAAAAAGTAATAATCAATTCTCTCTTTTTTTTCGCTTACTCGCTATCACTATAATCACTTTCTGATTCCGAATAGCCTAAACGCACCCATGGCTTTAATTTATCTACAGCAAAGACATTACTATATTTTCTTTTTGAGCAACCATCAATGCTTTTAATCTCATAACGGTCATTTCCTAGCACAGCTGTTACTCTATATGGACCACTGAAGGCTGGTACTAACTTGTTGCTGTCTCCTTGGATTTTCGAGTGTTTTTGAGCCATGACAAGATCGCCTTCCTTATAAATCCTCGCTTTAGCTCTTTTTTTGTCATAGCGAACCTTCATTTTTCGCTGTCGATCTTGGATATTAGCAGATACATCGTCTCTAATTTTTTCTATATCGTCGGTTGAAGTTTCCTGCGACCCATTAATCTCATGCACCAGCGCTTCACCCGAATTAACTGTTGGTTTCCCGAATATAACTTCTGTAGGATATTTCCCTGTTGCTTGATTAACCGTATTATTAAGTCCCCACTGTACTTGTCCAAGTTTGACATCCCAATCTCGATCGTCCTCATCATGACAGAGAGCCCTAAGAGAGGCTAGTATTGAACGATTGTATCGTTCAATCTGACCATTTGCACGAGGTGTGGCTACTGCGTTTAATGTATGTTTAACCCCGATGGACTCAATGTACGATTTGAACTCATTCGAAGTGAAGCTTGTTCCACGATCGGATATTAACTGTGTCGGTATTCCAAACATAGCGAATATGTCTCTCAGTACTGAAATTGTGGTTTTGCTTTTAGTGTCTTTAACCGCACGGAGTATGATAAACTTAGTAAAGCTATCAATGACACCTAAGATATATAAATTACCTCTTTTGCTTTTTGTAAACGGACCTAAATGATCGATATGGAGACATTGGAAAGGAAAATTAGATTTAGGTATGGGATTCAAAAGACCTTGCTTTCTGCCTCCTGGCACTTTGGCATGAGCACAGGATATGCAAGCGCGAACGTACTTTCTTGTAAATCTTGCTAATTTTGGGAACCAGTAGTTTCGTCTCACTTTTTCCAGTGTCTTCTCATATGCAAAATGACCAGAGTCGTCATGACATTGTTGCATGATCTTCCATTTAGCATCGCTTGGTACTGCCCATCGCAACTCACCGTCTACCTTTCTGTAAATTTTCCCGTCTTTTAATTCGTAATTTTGCCTAATATCTTTTGCTTCGGGACTTTTTGCATCTAATACTGCTTTAATGTGGCACAGTCGCGGATCACTCATCTGTACTGCTTGTAACCAGGGAACCTCGCCCACTTGTAAGACAGATAATAATTGCTCATCTTGATCTGGAAGAGAATTGCGACTGAGTGCGTCTGCGTGTGCCATCTGAGATCCGGGTTTGTACTCGACTGTAAATGAGAATTCCTGAACCAACAGCCACCATCGTGCTATCCTTGGTATAAGGTCCCTTTTCGTAAGGGTGGTGCGTAGTGCGTTACAGTCCGTTAGTATTTTAAATTCTATTCCCAGGAGATAAACTCTGAACCTGGTTAGCGATGCGACTACCGCTAGTGTTTCCAGTTCATACGAATGAAATCGTTGTTCCTCTGATGTTGTCTGGCGACTAAAGTATGCAACAGGTCGAAATGGTTCGCTACTATATTGCCGCTGTAATAGGATACCCCCTAAGCCAGTTAAACTGGCGTCCGTGTGCAGCTCTGTTTCAAAGGCTGGATTGTATATAGCCAAGACGGGACGGGTTGTCAGAATATTCCTTAGTCTAGAAAATGCTTCTTCTTGATCAACACCCCACGTCCATGGGGTGGACGCTTTTGTTAACGTGGTTAATGGTCTTGCAATTGTTGCAAATCCCTGAACAAAACGCCGAAAGAAACTGCATAAGCCAATGAATTGGCGTACTTCGTGTACGCTGCTTGGCTTTTTGAAATTAGTGACAGCAATGGTTTTTTCTTGTCCTGGCCTTACGCCTTCAGATGTAATCTCAAAACCTAGATATTGTATAGTTCTCTGAAAGAAATGACATTTTGAGAGATTTAATGTAAGTCTAGCTTCTTTGAGTAGTTCAAGTACTTCCCGCAATTTGTACATTCCTTCCGGTATCGTCTTTGAGGGTATAATTATGTCATCCATATACGCAAGCACGCCAGGTATACGACGTGTTTTTAGTAATTTTTGGATTAGACGTTGGAATACAGCAGGTGCGTTCGTGAGTCCAAAGGGCATACGGTTATACTCGTAGTGCCCATCCGGAGTCACGAACGCAGTAAGATGCTTCGAATCGTCGGCTACCGGTACCTGGTGGTAGCCAGATCTGAGATCGAGTGAGGTAAAATACACTTGACCGGACAAGCTGTCAATTTGATCATCGATCAGAGGCATCGGGAATTTTTCTTTCACAGTCCTTCGGTTTAAAGCGCGATAGTCCACGCACAGCCTCACCTCTCCGTTTTTCTTTGCTACCAAAATTATTGGGCTGGCATATTCCGAAGTTGATTCCCGAATGATTTCATTCGCCAATAGATTGTTGATAATACTATTTACCTTATCGCGTTCGGAAAAAGAAAGTCGGTATGGTCTATAGGTAACTGGTGCGTGATCCTTCAATTCTATGTGCATCTCTGTGCATTCGGTTTTCCCGAGTTCATTTAGATCAAATGCAAAGCAATCACGGTGGTCGTTCAGTAATTCACCCAGATGATCCTTTTCGACAGGGGTTAAACTACCTGCATCTATTTGTTCGGGATCGATTACTGTCTTATTTGAACCACCCATAACGGATACTAAATTTATAGCCATTGAATTCTTAAAGATACACTCTTGGCTATCTGGGATTTCTGGATTGTGGTGAGACAATATAATACCACGAGCTATTAAGCTTCCCTTTTTTAGCGAAAAGGGTTCCGAAGTCAGGCAAACTACTACTACTGATCCGTCGCTTTTGTTAAATGAGTATATTCCGGGTAGTACCATATACTCCTTACTTTCACGCATACAAGGTTCCGTGTCTATATATAATAATCCCGTAAATTGTAGAGCCATTTGCACCTTTACTGTGATAACCCCATATATCATCACACTCTCTGCAGTAGAAATAGAGAACTTATCAAATGCCACTCCTTCGCTTTTGTAAAATGTTAATGTGTCATTAGTTTTAACAGCTCTTACTTGAGGTAGCTCTGTTAAAGATTGTCCTACTAAAACGTCGGCTGGTAGAACAGAAGGATCCACTAGATAAGCTTCTATGTTTTCATGCAACTCATCCAGCTTAATTCTAATGTGAACACGACCACTCGGCACGATAAATCCATTTGCAAAGCCCTTGAGAGTAGGAAGATTGGTTTTGTTGACGGTTAGATTTAGTTCAGTCGAACAATCTTCACGTATTAGGGTGCATTGGCTACCTAGATCTATAAAGGAAGTCATTGGTTTACCATTCACTTCCACAGGTTTAAAATATTTCTCACTTCTTTTATCCGTGGTTGCAATATTTAACACGTTCCGAGAATTAGCCGCTATTGGAGTTTTTGAGACTTGGCCAGATGGATTTCGTGAATCAGTAGGTCTAGTACAACTTTTGTCATCATGACCGAACCGCCTACATTTGTTACATCTTATAATCACTTTGGAGCAACTGGGTACCCTATGGCCTACTTCGCCACAATTGAAACAAGTAACTGAACTGTTTGGCTTTCTAGAAGCAGTAATCAAGTTTCTTTTGTGTTGTTCATCATGGTGTCGATTTTCTTTCATTGGCAAAGGTACAAAAGCAGTCTTACATGAGATATTTCTAAAATATTGGAGTACATGTTCAGGATTACGAAAATTTGCCCCTTGGACATTCATTCTAATATTTGTATCAAAAATACCTTGTGTAAGGCAGTCTACTGCTTTTTTATCGTGCAGCTGACATCGGTTGATTAGCATCATTTTATCGTAATAATATTCTTCCAATGATTCGTTGCGTCGGGTCCTCCTAGCGAGCATTTCCGACAAGCTGTCTGCGTAATTTTGTTCACAGGGGAAAGCAGCCATCAGCTTTTCACGCCACTGAGCCCATGAAAATTTAACGCTGGTAAGGCCGTCGTACCAACGCTTGGCCAAGCCACGCAATTTGGGTAATGCATAAAATATTGTTTGTCGTTCTGACCAGCCATACACATGAGCCGACTCATCAATTTTGTCTAACCATTCTCTCATGGTTTGAATTTTTGAGTGCGGGTCGAAATCTGGTATCACGCTTTGGGATCCATGCATACCCATACTTGGGGCTGTCGTGCCGCTACGCTCACTTAACGCATTCACTAATTTCTCTAAAAGAGAGATCTCGTTAGGGGTAGCCATAACTACGTTATCATTGACTTTAGGGACTGTCGCTGGTGAAGGTAAGACCACCTTGAATAGGCTATGGTCACTTTGGTATGGATGGTGAGTAGGTGTGTCATACGGTGAACGGAACTTAGGCGATTGATTGCTACCCGAACGCGATCGTCTTTCGGGAGTTCTTTCCGAATCTGAACCGTGTTTACGCTTTCTAGACTCTGGTCGATGGCTCGATCTCGATCGCCTAAGTTTATTCTCGGTTTGATGTTCTGGCGGTGTTGGGGATCGGTTTTGGTCGCCATCACTCGTAGCTGATATTATGCGATGTCGTTTACCCGGCCACGACGTCCTGACTGGGGTAGACAAGTTCCTAATGGACGGTCGCTCCATAGTCGAGCATCGAACCCGTGACAGTGACCGTGAACGTGACCGAGATCTAGCACTGTATAGTCGCGACCGGCTACGCGTTCTTGAGTGTCGGTAAACGGAATCTTTCGGTAATTCTGGTGATAACGGTGGAGGATCTCCAGAAGGAGTTTGACTTATCCCCTTATCAAGTCTAAATCCTTTATAATTATACGCAGGAGTACCCATTAGGATTGGGGAATTATAATATAGGTAATGGGATAAAAGGAGTAAACTGTTTATCTGAAATACCATACACATCATTGAACATAAATATACACATAAATATACATGTGTATCTAAATTAATAAACAAAGATATTTTTTAAATTTTGTACAGCCTTCCAATTCAAAAGGCTCACCCTGTTTCTTAACTGACAATGTGCTATCCTAAATAAACATAACACGCACATATTCTCTTTTTTTTTTTTTTTTTTTTTTTTATATTTATATATATATATATATATATATATATATATATATATATATACCTATGTACCTATTCCTTCATTGTTTTTAATCAGGAATAAGTAGGTAGTACATATTATTTAACATAAAGTATTTTTATACTGGCTACAAAACTAACCGACATAACGTCAATGAATAATAGTAGTACTGATAACTTGATAGCTATGTCCATATTGTTTGATGCAATATTTCCAGTATTTCTTATTGGACAAGTTTTGAACTTTTCAAAAAGTAATAAGTTCCTTTTTAGTAATCTTGAAAGTAACATCATAGCCTTGTAACAGCTAAAAGCATTTAAATAAATATTATTGTTTGTTGTTACTTACACAAACTTATTTATGGATTAAATTAAAATTTATTTATTTAATAGTTCTTAATTTTCTGACAATTAAACTACTACCTAATTCAATCTTTTGATACAGTCATTATTTAAATGTTAAATGTGCACAAACTAATCAATTAATGAATATCAACAATAGGTACACGCAGAAAGTCATGAATACATATAAAAATAATTGAACGCTTGACAAACAGAATTAAGTGATTATGATGATTATCACTTACAATTTCTAGGCTTAAGCACTTATTAAATAGTGGGGCTACCAGATTATAAAACTTTGATCAGACTTTAAAGGACACTTAAATGTAATAATAATTACATTCTCATATATTTTTTTTTTTTATGAGTGCAGGAAAAACCCTTTTTATACAGTTATTTCATTGCAACTTTGTAAAAGTTATATTAGAAAAGAAAAAAAAACTTGTTACTTAGTTGTCTTATTTTCACAACTAACTCCAAGTGTATATATGTAAATAAAAGTTTATTACCTATTCAAATAATATTGTCAGAACTTAGTTTACACACTTTTAACCGTCAGATTTTTCTTGATCCTATCACAAAAGAAAAAAACAAACGGCAGAAGAAGTAAAATTAAGAAAGTATAAGAATGTATTGTTATAGTTCAAATCAAGCTAATGCTTTACATAGGTACACTTGATTCAATACATTTTTACATCAATACACAATCAATAAAGTTATTTTACTTCAATACTTTTAGCAGTCACTCGGTCGGAGAGTCCCCTACTCTGACCGCCAACTGAGCTTTAAGTATGTATAATATGAATGTGCAAGTACCTAGGTGTTTATTTAATGATTCCTAATAAATATATTTAAATGATTTGTTCTTGTTTTACAGGATCAATTTATTCAGATCTTGAAACCATATTTCACACAAAGTTTAAACTTATTGTGAGATTATACTTTTAGCAAGTGTTTTGTGTATAACAAACTTTTATTATTCAACATCTTTGGAATAAAGTGCTGTCTACATTATGTAGTGACAGCCTTCCATGTGCTTTTTCACATCATCACATCAGCCAAAAGAAAATCATCGATTATTGATTATGGAATACAATTTTATTGGAACCAAGTTAGTAGTTAGCTTACTCGTGAATTAACAACTTGGTAAACTTAGCTTCTTTAAACTTTTCTGCGCAACTCCACTGGCTGGTATGGCCAAAGCTATACCTAACAAATATAACAAAATACGTTCGCTTACCAGATCGCTGTCAGGGCCTTACGAATAGGCGAAAACGTTCTTTCCGCTTCTGAACTATTATCATCAGAATGAAGCACTGTAACTTACTCACAATCACAACGGTTGATTTTCAAGAGAAGGTTTTCTTGCAGTCTTAACTCTAGTAACCGCGCCAATAATGGTATGGTTTTTTAAAAAGATGGCGGACTCCTTCTTTTTTTTTAAAGTGTTGCATCGAGTGTCATCGATACATATCGATGATGGTATCGATGACCTTGTCGATACACGTCGATAGAATAGTACTTTATTTTCGAATCGTTAACAGTTGTGATATGATAAATATGTTATCTGCCAGAAAAGCTATCCAAAACTCATCAGTCGGTTGTGAAATCGGCCCTTCACAGTCCTCTAAGTTTCTACGACCTGTTTGGTGTAGGAGTAGGTAATTGCCTTCTGCGCAGCTGTCCCGGGGTCGATTACCGGACAAGACTGTTTTTTTTTATGAACTACGGGAAGACTCTTAGCCTTCATCATACCTGATGTTGAGTATTGATAAGGCTGAAGATGGTAGCGAGCCTCTCCCAGAATCCTCAATCACTGAGGAACTGGCTATCTTATCTGTAACTGCCAGAACAGAACAATGCTGAAAACATTGTTGTTATGGCGTCAGACTTAGACAAGATCGTGGTAGCTAGCCAGACGGACTTAGAACAAGTCCTAACACCACCAACTAAACCGAATACAATATGTACCCCGCTGGGAATCGAATCCGGGACTCCTTGGTCTGATACCGGTGGTTGTACCACTAGACCACAGAGGTGGTTAAAATTTTTAATATGATTTTTTATTTGAATTCCTATTAAGAAGGTAGTCTTTACAAGAAAAGTGTACTGTTTTAAAGATATCATTGTAAGCAGCACAAATACATAATAGGTATCAGTGATGAAGGGTCCATACATAGCCGAGCCATAATCGCCACGCTTGGCAGGCGGGTTGGCGATCGCAGTATGGCCAAGTTTGTAGGAGACGCTGCTGCCCGTCTCCTGAAGGCTGAGTCCCTTAGTCGCCTTTTACGACACCCACGGGATGAGAGGGTAGTGCTATTCTAAGCCGACACTACACAGCTTTTTTGACATTACGTGCTCGATACTTACTCGATACTATTTCGATAGTTATTCTTGCTTGCCCTACAGATGATAATAATTAAACAGACAGTAATTATTGTCACCAATTAGTCAAATACGTGGCTGCCAGGAAGTTGCAAAGTGAAAGAAAAAAACTATTTTCCTTGTTTGATTTGTGAATTTTTCTTAGTCTTTATTTTATTTTTATTTTATTTTTATAATTTGGGACATTAAACAGTTTTATGCTAAGTAATATTAACTAAAATTAAAATACATCATTTTTATACCAGCATATAACCCACACCAATGTCCACGAAATAAAATAGTCGGCGTACCTTCGCCATATTTTGACTCCTCGCCACTCTTAGGTAGAAATATAACATTCAAACAATCTCTGAAAAATCGTACGAATCCATTTCACACCAGACTTTCTACTTGTTTAAAGTAATACCAGTGTTCTGTTGAAAATTTTGCATTTTCTCACTCGCTAACAAATGTTCGAGCAAGTATTTATGCCAGAACTTAAGCTGTGGAACGGTTTTAAGATTTTATATGACTTTTGAAGCAGAACGTAACATATAATATGTGCTTTAAGTCTCTTTTTGTTTAGCACAAGCTTCAATTTCATAGCAGACAAAATAGAATTTTGAATACTTCATTAGTTCAGAAACAAATATCAATCAATTTAATTTTACGTAGCGATATAACTAATTTAGTTAGAATGCAAAATAATATAGTTTATTTAGAAAATAAATTTCATTCGTTTAATTATTCTTAAACATTTCTAACTGAAATATTGAACAACATAATAATTAAACATTCGAAGTAGCGAATTGAAACAATAATTCAAACGAAATGGATTTGAGAAATCATCGCGTTTCATCATAATGTTTCACAAACACATACACGCATACCATAGATATCTTATAAAGTTGGCAGAGCATGGTGAGCAACCTGCTAAAATAAAACTTGTTTTTTTTACGGAAGTTTTGAGACGGCTTCGCTTAATCATCGCCTCCAAAGTGTGAAGTGTGTCAAAATGTGACAACTTCAATAAAAACAAAACATGATGGTTTCTAATAGATGATAGTAGGCCCGCAGGGAGAGAGTGTTTTTTTATGAACAACGGGGAGAGTCTTAGCCTTCATCATACTGATGTTATACCTCATAACTGAGGAACTGGCTATCTTATCTTTAATTGCCGGAACACAACAATGCTGCAAACATTGTTGTTATGGCGTTAGGCTTAGATAAGATGGTGGTAGCTAGCCAGGCGGACTTGTAACAAGTCCTACCACCAACCAAACCGAATACAAATTGTACTCCCGCACTGAATCGAACCCGGGGTCCCTGGGTCTGATTCCGGTGGTTTTACCACTAGACAACAGAGGCGGTTAAAATGTCTACACATCACTATCATAGCTACACCTCAACGATGCCCCATTTGGCAATTTTGGCATTGGTTCTGTCTAAGATGTTGTCCGGTAACAATAGTGACACTTTGCCAGCCTCTAGCCTATATTAGTTTACGAATATGCCCTTTCCATTGACAGGCTTTTACTATCTGCACTGGAAAGATAGCTAGGGCATTCTTTTTCATTCCCCGTCCAGCATGTAAATGTTTCACAAAAATAAATATCAATAATGATACAAAGAAATATACCTGAACCAATGTATCCCTAAATCCGAAAGTCACTGACAGTAACAAAACGGAACGAGGGGCAGGTTATAATAAATTGATGAATCGTTCGCAGAACAACACAAGGGCAAAAACAAATATATATCAAAGTCGGAGTACACACGAAATCTATATAACTCCATTACGCAATGATCCATCTAAAATTAACCAATACCTTTGAAAACAAGACGTTAACAAAGATGGATCGGATTTTAACGTAATACGTTATCGAACTCAAAGATTTAGATGCTGAAATTGGTTAAACCTCCCTAACAGGTTAATTTAGAACTTCCCTTCTTGAATAAACTCTGTAGCCAACTTTCCGTGTTCTTCCTATTGAAACATAAAAGCAGTGCTTTCTTTTTAACGTCTAAACTTTGACAAAACGTACCCAGTCCTTGTAACGAAACTTTGAAAGAGTAGCGGGCTTAAAAAAGTGCCTTGTGGAACCCGCGTCGTATTTCTGAAACCCTTAATCTTAACGATTAGTGAAATGTTAAAATAGATTTAAAAATGTTTTATTATTGTAGTGAAAGGTCATACAATAACAAACTAATAAAATATACCGTAATAAACTAAGAATATGGGTCTTAATGAAATGTTTTTTTCTTGGCAAGCTTGAATATTCCTAATTATATAATAACAGTGTACTTTGATGTGATAGCAGTCGAGATAATTATTTCTAAAATTAATTCTCACGAACGTTATAATTAAGACTACTTTAATTAAATTTACACGTGATAGATTTAAATTGGTTACTGATTTATTTTTTGACTCATTTAGTTTAAAATAATGATAATTATTATTGTAGCGAAACTTTTAATCGTGAAAATTCGAAGTACAAAGATACAACTGAATAGAACACTAGTAAAAGTTCTTTTATTTTATTTTCTATCGTCATCCGATTTTGTCTAATGAAGTAAGAAAACGAATAAAAGTGTTATTTTGTCTTTTTCAAATTCTTTTTAAAAATAGCTAGTTCTTTGACCTCAAGCAGATGATCTTCAATCTTGTTACTAAGCACTAGCAAATAAATGCTTATTTTGTCATAAATTAGGTCAATTGTCAACAGTGCCAGTTTAGTAATTAATCAAGACTAATGAAGACGTTTGGTCGCCTTTGAACATGTTTCAGGAGCCTACGGTAATTATCACTCTGGTAATTATGTGAGTTGTGTATATAGAATATGCTTTCACTTTCATCTAGGTCTTTAGCGCCGTTTTAGGTATCATGAGATTCATAAAATATTATTTATCTGTATTAGCTTCCACGTTAAGTTTCAAATTTAGCTTATTTTTATATGATTTATTTAAGGAAGTAAGAAATATATATGAAATATATATGTCCGATGGCACATTTCGAATTTTTGCAAATATTTTTAAAATAAAAAACTTAATGCGGGAATTTTTACTTAATTTGATTTGTTCTTTGTGCGGATTTGTTATTTAAACGCCTCAGTGGACGGTTGCGCACCAATCTAGGCATACTTGAACGAAAATGATTCGTATATAATATTCGTCTATAATGATGCTCCATCGTTTGGAGCATTTCGTAAATGCTCCAAATGACGAAATGTTCCGTTGCATAGATGCGACGGTTCCAAGACACATGTCATATTCAGCAGCAAACACTCCATGGCCGGGGCCCAGCCGGATATCGAGAACAAAAGAAAACATCAATTTCTTGCAAATATTTCAAACAAAATATTCTACTATCAGTTGTACACTAATCAACAACGCCTAGATTGCGAACGCACATTGAGCACTTATCCACTGAAACGTTTAATAAAAAAATCTGCACAAAGGACAAATCAAAGTACGTTAAAATTTTCGCCTTAAGCTTTTTACTTTTAAAAATATCCACAAAATAAAAATCGAATTCTGCCACCGGATACTCTATATTTGCATTTCATAATTGATGCGAAATAAAATCAGTTACTCACTGTTTTAAAATTATTGATAATACACTGGAAAATGAAAATGTAACTTGAACAATACTTTTATTTGTTCCATTAATTGTATTTATAATATTATTTGGAAAACATTATTCATGTTATTTATATTGACACAGTTCTAAATAGTCCTACAAAGAGAAAAAATACATTACATGACGAATGTCATTTGTCATGCATCAAAGACATGCATGAATCTCTTTTAAAAAAATATAACTAAATTTAGAAACAGCATTACGATTACATACATTGATAAGATTTCGAGATGAAATCGTGTAAGCAATCATCCTGGAGAACAATAGTATATCTAAATAAATCACAAAGCCCAGACGAATTGTATAGATTGTTGATTGGTTGCGAACCAAAAAGAAATCTTTTGATTTGCAATATTTAGTTTAACGAAGTAACTCTTGAATATCAAGATTCTTATGTTTTGTTTACTGATTGTATAACTGTTATGTATACCATATACATATGTATACCATGGACCTGTTTCATAAAGCTTGACAAGTCGACAATTGTCAACTATGCTCGAACATACATTTTTTTTGTCACTAATCTACGCAATTTTGACCTTTGTTATCTTTGCAGAAGGTAGGTTTGCTATAAAAAGCAATCATACATTATAAAGTTCTCTTTTTCAAAATCCTATTACGAACTCTTTTGATCTTGTGAGAATTTTATGAAAGAAAAATAACTGTCACTCCTCATGCCTATCATAAATGTGTGACAGTTTGACAAATATGTCAGATTTTTCGATTACAAATATGTCAGACCAAATTGTTAAAATAAGTAGGTCATATCTTAAGTGCTTGATTCGAGCTACACTCATCATATCGGCATGATATACGAAAAACTTTTTTAACCTTTCAGGACCCTGATTATGAGATACAATAGATTTTCCATTATTCTCTGGACAGTGGTGTCCGGATCTGGGCGCTAATTGTCTAATTTTAAAATCTACCTTCAATTCATCATTTGAAAGATATTTACATACTTCAGGCCGTCACTATTTGACATTTGATATGGATTGTGATCGGAACGCGTTTCGAAAGGTATTGAATGAACGAAATTGAACTGTCTAAGCAAAGTGACAGTCGAAAATATCTTTCAAATAGAGAAGTGTCAAATTTAGTGTCATTTAAAACATAATTAGTTCCGAAAGGGATTGCGACTATATGTTACACAATTCCATAAATAGATTGTGATAGATTATGAAATAAGACAATAATGGGGGCAGGTTTGATGAATTAAAAAATAACTTTCTTATATTTTGAAAAGTTTGAATCAAAAAACTTTTCATAACTTTAAAATTCTGCATTTTACAATGCTATTTTTATGTGATAAATATTAAACAAGAAAATATACTAGAAAAAAGCAACTAGTCTCATCCCGTCAGGGCGACATGAGACAAGTCACAAAAAACTTTTCTTTTGCTTATATTTCTAACAGGCACGTTAAGGTCCTAACATTTGATATAATCCAAAGTTATTTTAACGTACAAAGGTTGCATACAAAAGTCCGAATTACAAGCACCATAAAAAAGGCGAATATAAAAAGATCAACACAGAGACCAACTAATAATGATAACAACACAGTAAATTTAGACGAAAACAGCGTATATGTCCCAGAAGGGAATATATGTGAAGTGACTGTTTCTGCTTTAAAGATAGTTACACATATTCGCTGTTTAGTTTTCGGGTCAAATATTGCTTTTACGTTGTCAATGAAACTTTGTGTATTAGGTTTACATTTCACATGATGCATAAAAATTGGTACAATGTAAATCGAGAAATAAATAAAGAATAAAAAAATTAATCACATGAGTTTGTGACGGGGCTCCTAGTCCGGCAGCACTACCGTCGCCGGAACGTCGGAACTGCCGCACTCGTTTAATAAATATTAACGAAATAAAAGAATCGTTCCAGGAGACTCGTTTTATTTAATGGAAAAAAAGAACCCGTGTATCGGGTTCCTGATGTATTAGAAAAATATAAATTATTTACCCAAATTTTAAAATTGTACCGTTCAGGTAGCTGGTTTCTGTATGATTACGTCAAAATGAGCCGAAAAGGAAACGTGGAACGGAGAAAATTTGAATTTAGACAGAACAGATAAAAAATACAATTTGATTACCATAGAGTGAGACTACGGAGTTTCTGGCCATTATAGAGGTTTCATCCATCTATAAGGCTAGAACGAAATGGCATCGTTACAAGTTTTGGCTGATCTCCTTTTCGTTGTATAAAAATTTATTAAATTTTTTCATTATTTTGCTTTCTCTTATTTTCTTGATCAAATTCAGAATTAGGGAAAGAGTGAAGCCAATCGCAATCAAATTTAATAAAAACATTTGTTAAATGATAAAAGACAAAGGCAAAAATAAAAAACACAGTATACAAAATGATAAACGATGACAATAAAACTAAAATGGTAAATAGCAACTATGCTAAAAATATCCGGATCCGAAGCAATTTATTTCATAACAGCATACTGCTTAATAAGCTTTCTTATTTATGATCAACAGAGATAAAGCGAGCATTTGAGAAAATTTTAAACTAAATACAGTAGTGTGTCTTCAGCTGTATAAGATTAATGTGGCATGAGATAGCAAAACGTATATACGTCATAACTCCGAATGTAAGGTTCTCACGAAATATTTGGGTCTAAATGTATTTGGAAAATATCTGATATTACTAAGGACATTTCGTTGGGTTCCAGTTTATGGGACGATTTCTTTGCACCACATTTGTGTCAGTGAAATAAAATGTTGTGTAGTTTGAATGAATTGACGATGACTGCTTTTTGGTTAAAAAATGCTGTTAGTCGAATGCCTAGATAAGTACAATAGCATTACTACTTGTGATGTGGATTTTGGTGCCAAAAAAGTATTACAAATATGTTTATATAGAAAATTACACCTAGAAATAAAAACCCTAATATTCACCCATAAATGTTTGATCCAGTCGAGAATCGAAAACACAACCCCTAGCTCAGTAGGCTTGATTAGTCACACTGCCCCATCAGACCCGTTATTATTATCAAGAAACTAATTTTATCTAACAAGTGCTAAATGGATGGTGATCTACAACATAATAGCTGTAATTCAATAATTTAACAATATCTCGAACATAAGTCTTCCAGATTCGAGTTAAACGGCACAAGTTTAATATCGATTTACGAATTATCTCGTCCCTAATCGGATTCATGAGCTCATAAATCCGTATTGACCTATAAAATAATTGAGTCGACCCCCAAATCTGGTAGTATTCAAGTTAATTTCATACAAGTTAAATACATTCGGTCCGAGCATTGAACCCTGAGGTAGTACAACACTTAGGATTACGGGCTTTCATCCATATAACTATTATGCTGTATCATATAAAAGTGAGCAAGATTAATGTTCGTCAAGATATGTACGTTCGCATACGGTAGAAAAGTTTCCGAGTGTTACGGTTGCTTAGCAGTAATCTTCTTCTCTTACGGTTTTCATTATTCATTGTTATGGGGAAAAATTGTGTTCATATTTTCACTGTGAGCCTCTTTAGAGTCGGTAGTGCCTATAGCTACATTAACGGTTGACATGGATAAAACAATACTTATATCAGTACCATAATAACGCCAACGCGAAATTAGCTGTCAGTCTGCTCTATTACGAATTATGACAACGATCTTCGCTAGCGTCAAAATTTTCGAAGCAAATGAAAGATTTGATTGCTGAATTAGTCCAAAGAAAGCTTTCTTTGTATCTATATTAAACCTACGTAATAATTGAATACTTTAGATTTTTGAAACGAAATTTACGAGAGTAAAGTTGCCATGCTTTTAGGTAAGCCTCGAAAATATAATAATATCTACAGCTATCATAATATACGGTTTTACCACAGATCATTATAATTTAAGAAACTCTTAGTGATTATCTCATTCTCATTTCGATGCATATGAAATGCATTTAATTTTTCAGTTACACCATTCTTTTTATTTCACGTTTGATTTCATCTACCAGTATTTAATAGCTTCCAATTTGTCTTTGAATTCATTGCTAGCTGTAAATGAGTGAACGCCATGGAAATAAAACCAACCCGTTCCCTACATTAAAACGACAGACGCAATTTCAATATACTGGCAAATCGCAAACTAGGTACTATCTTTAAGAGATGGCTATTCCTTACCCTGAGCAAAACTGATACTTAAAGTTTTCATCCTAAGGTAGAATTTACATTGCAAAGGTTACGGAATGAGCTGAAAACATTTCAGTAATTCTCCCATTCCTTACAGAGAGACATTGTCTGGTATAGTGTCGGGAGAACCTTTAGGGAAATCTCTTTGCGACATGTTAATGCATACGACTCCTCTTGCACCGTATTATGGTAAACTACGTGACTTAAAGAATTCTTGGCTAAATATTTTTAGCTAGTAAGTAACAAATGGGTAAGGCATGCTAATGTCCTGAGCAATAATGTCTGAGCACCCGCCTGTTGCAATATTAGATAAGTTCAAAACAAACTACTCCGCTTATCTTTAATAAGAAACACTTTGTTTAATCTGTTAAGTTTTAAAAGCTTTCAAGGAGGATTTTTCTCTTGCTGTGAGGATTTTTTGAATCCCTTTTTCTTTTCTTTCTGGGGCTTATAGACTTTTGCAGAGATTTAAGGACATTAATGTAACTAGTATAAATAGAAACGTGCACTTTTCTAACTTAGAAGTTCACTCAGACACCTCACAGGATGTTTTAGATTTGTAAGGTTGAATTCTCTTGAGAAAACTGGATGCTTTTTGTAAATAAGTAAAATCCAATCTAGTGGTCTCCCACTAAAAGAATGACAATCAAAGAAACGAGAAAAGGAATAAAGTAAAATTGTATTGTACTCACGATACTTTCAGCAAGAAAGGAGTAGTGAATTGAGTTTGTGTAAGGGATTTAATCCTAGTAAGTAAGAGTGTCTATTGTAGTTGATAAAAATAATAATTTAAATTTTTAACATAAAAGCTTTGAAAATTTTGCTTATTTTAATAAATAATAATAAGATATAAGTGGTAGAAGTACAAGGAAATTAATATTAAGACAAAACGAATTTCTCTTCCTAAAATGAAACCGCTTTCTACAAAAATACTTGGTATTATCGCCAATAGTAAATGCAAAGTATTTTCAGCGGAGTAGTTGAAAATTTGCAAACTTGAATCGAAAGAGTTTCGAAGCGGAGAATCAAAATATTTGTGTCGGAGTATTGTGGATCTTTGTTCTTCGATTGAACTTTTACTTGTTGTGAATTTACCTTTATTGACAGGTACTTACAGATGAGATGGTTTGTTTTCCGTTTCTTATATAGTATTCCATAGCTACTGATTTTAAACTTGAGTAAACAGTACTTTAAAATCAAAATGCTTTCCAAATTATTTTCAATATTTCGGGTTCAAACATTTTGATCTTAACTCGTTTCGGATAATTTCGGAGTAATGTCTAATAATGTTGGTCTTTAAACATTACCTCCCTTAAAAGCTCTATAGACTTCCTCATCTTGACAAATTTCAATTCGTAGATTTAAACTGACGTTTACTTACGAAAATTGGGTTTATCACAATTTGCCGTCACGATACGATCATCCCATCAAACATTTGCCACTTTGACAGCATCAGAAACAAAAGCAAGCACTTTCAATAGCAATTGTGTTCCCCATGCAACAGTCATTATTACGTTATCAAATTTACCACTTCCGTAGTCTACGTTCGAAATGATTACAAGTATGCTAGATACCCCATTAACAGCTAACCAGGTCTCACAGTGTATGAATGGAGGTCTTGTGTGAATATTCCCAGGCCCGTTGGAGGCCCGTAAACTAACTGTGAGCATCCAATTGAGACGGCTTGGTGATAAACATAGCACATGTTCATTTATGTCAGTACTTGCAAAGTTTGATGATGTCAAGAAGCTTTTAGCTTGCGTAAGACGTTTTAAAAGGACGTTTATGTAGATGATTTCATATCTTTGTGTAGGAACTGAATGTCTTATTAAAATTTTTCATATTTGGCAAGGTACCTATCTTCTTTGTATGTGGAAATGGTTTTTTGGCTATTTATTGCAAGTTTATACCGTAAAGTTAGTAAGTCGTTTGTTTTGAACGTTTAAAAAGTTATCTCAGAAACTATTTTATAAATGAGACACTCTTTGAAATGTATTGCAAATTTATACTGCAGGGAATTTTAAGCAAAAGATAAAGAAAGTTTATAACTCCTTTCTTCCTTTATTGCCTATACTTTCTTTCACTCTAGGTTTTTAACATGAAGTCTAAAATTTTGATAGTACAGACTAGAAGACATCCAAATGTCATTATCCAAATGCAATTCTATTTGCAAAAGTAAAATTTAAGTAACACTGCAATGGCCGACTTCCATTTACCAGATGCTTAAGCCAGATACTAGCGGTAGCATAATAGCTTTGAATATGCTATTAGTCGCACTTGTTAGTAATTCTAGGATTAAACGTCCTTAACGCTTAATCAATATTATAGCTGTCTTAATTGTATCAGGGGACATAATATCTAAATAATTTAATTTCATATGTGTGCCAGCTTCGTTAAAACTTAAATACATTTCTTTGTGCATTTGTCATATTTACATAACCTAGTTTTATCTAGTGTAATCTGAAAGACCGTTTAGGGTAAATATTAAACAAGAAAATATACTAGAAAAATGCAACCAGTCTCATGTCGCCCTGACGGGATTCGAACTTGCATCCTTGGGAGTCCGGCCTAATGCACTAACCAATTATGCTACAGAGACCCATGAGGACACGTCGAATTTTTCTAGTATATTCACCGTTCTACGGTGTTGGCCACCGTCGCTTCATCAATGAGAGAAATATCCTCGCATTCGAAAGAAACATCTTTACAGATGTTTGACTATCGATTAAGATGAAACAGCCATTTAATTATAACTTTTTAATTTTAGGGTGTTCGATTAGTTTAATTTCACAGTTTTTTTTTTGTAAATCTGGATTTTTCTATGACATGTACTTGGCAAAGTCAAGGTATTGTTTTGGCGATTACCACATAGATAACGTTAGAATAGCCTATGCATACATAACTCTGTTTCAGCCTGCATTCATAGTCGTGGCTTGAATTTATTAGCGTTGTTGCTACTGTACCAATCTTGCATATTCTACTGAACGTACTATTGCTGTTTTTGTTACTTATTATTCAAACGATTTTGTTCTTAACAATCTCAAACTTAGAGTCAACATTCATTTGCATCTTAAAAGCACATGAGTAATTAAAACCTCTTTCCCCAACGATTTGCAACTCAAGATCTCCAAGAATTATTAAAATACCCTTTTTTGTTCCATCGTTAAAACTTTTCACTCTTTCACACTTAAGCGAACTTTTTCTTACCAACCGGCTTCTATTAATCGCGGCTGCCGTGGAATATTCTCGAATCCGCAACAAAAACAACTCCTTTTTAAGCGGCTCCTTCAGTGATCCCCTGAAAGGAAAACGAAACAATGCTTTGTTCACGAGTTTATTATTTTCTCTCTTGAAATTGGTGGATTGTTTCTTAGGTTCATGTCGTCAAGGATTGCTTTTTTATGCTGAAATAATGTTTGTTACATGTCAATTTATGGACAAAAAGTCAAGTGAAAAATATTTGCTTCATAAACGGCAAAATTCTTCCAACTTTGTCTTCGCTCTTTTTTGTTTCACTCTCCCCCCTTTTATCTGTCCCTCTCTCACTCTGACTTGATATCTGGAAGGAGATACAAAGAACACATCCACTTAGCATCACTCACATTTTGAGTTAGTGAAAGGAATGGACTAATTGGACTCGATAGATCTTTTGTGGATCACTTTCTCGATTAAATAAAAAAAAAATGTAAAATTAAAGTAAGAGGAAACCTTCTGCATCTTACCAACCTTTCAAAACGCAGTTCAGCGGAACTTGTTCTGCCAATAAACGTTCACAGTTTGAGCTTAACTTCGAAAGACGTTGGGACCAAAAGCAGCCGGGAAAAAACAGCTTTGCAAATTATAAGGAACGCTCTCGACACGGTTTGAAACTTAATCTTTTCCAGCTTTAGTTCTTGCACTTAACATAGTTGAATGTAAAAAGAGCTGGGTTTTGTTGGTACTGAGTCTCGGTCCGTTGCGATCTAGTTGAAATTGAACAATCATAGCTTAGCTATAGACTCTTTACTTTTGCAACTTACTTCTTAACTGGAAATGAAGCACACCCTTCATTTCTCTTTAAAAATACTTTTAAGAGTTTCATTAGAGTTGGGCTATGTCTGTTTGTCTGTCAATGCATAAGCTCATTGTCTCTTGGTACTGGAAAAATGATAATTGTCACGGATAAACATATTTTAGTATTGGTCCTATACCTAGTCATCATATTTCTTTTCGTCTATCCTGTTCGTATTCTCGTTAGATAGGAAGCTTTAAAGTGAAGATGAAGACAATTTTACGGTTTGAATATAATTAGTTTTTAAATTCGGTAAATTTTTGAAGTACGGCGCTGGTTTCTTGTCACTTGAAATTTAGGGCTCATAAATTTTTGGTACAGACAGAACAGAATTCTAATGAATCAATTAGTACGTTCGAGTTTTCAGGTTATTTCGAATCAAATTATCCTTCATTAGCTCGAATACAATTTTGTAATAATTCAATTAACAATTTTCGTCCTTTACAAAGTTCAAACCAGACGGACAACAACATGAGATTACAATTTTCACTGAATTTCGTACATTTTCAATGTTTTACTGTAGTTATTAGCAACAGACCTAAAATTATAGTAAAAACATTAACTAATGAATAAGTGGCATAAGCGCTTGTTACGGATATCAGAACCAACTATGATAATAATATCAACATTGGTAGGTGGTAGGATTTCTTGTACTTTAGTCCGCCTGGCTATCTCCATCTTAGTCTATCGGCATAACGACAATGTTTTCAGCATTGTTAGTTTCGGCAGTCAGAGATAAGATATCCTCAGTGGTTAGAGTTTCTGGAAGTGGCACATTTCCACCTTCAGACTTATCACTACTTAACAACGCGTATGATGAAGGCTAAGCGTCTCCATGTTGTTCATAAAAAAACTAACACAAATTTTAGAAGGGGATCGAACTGACGACCGCTAGCCCAGGATATGAGAGTACATGCGATCGTCTCCATCATCACTAACATTCACTATGTACAATTTAATTCCAAGAAGGTTCCTGGCAATAAAACCTTCTTTTAATGTGGCATAAAAGTACCGAAGTCCAAGAGGCTAATAGAGCTATAAAGCACACTTATTAAAAACACTCAGCTAATATACTCGGCAAAATGCTTTCGAAATTGAGGCAATAAAATATTTTAGCAAGAATTTTAAGTGAAACATGGACCAGGTGTTTTGGATGATAATGGCTTCTTACAAGGATCTACAGCTCCTTGCGTAGACACATACCTATCAAGTCTTTTTTATATAGAATTCTCGAAATGTCTTTGGGGTGATTTCATAAACGCGCATATGGAAGATAAAAATGTTGAATTTATCACACACTTAATAGTTAGTCGAGATTTATTTCGAAGGATGAAAATTTTGGGGTAAAATTTTTTTACGGTTTCCTTGCCTCTTTTGCCCTTTGTTATTGTTACTTTCAATTTATGTTAACCATGTGTTAGATATTTGATGTGGTGGTACTGCAAAAACATTAACAAAGAAAACGTTTTAATTATTATGCGGCCTCCGACAGGATGTCCAAAGGCACTCGATAGGACCTGTCAAATAATGCAATAAGAAAGACAAGGGTAAAATGAATTTAAGCTAAACTGTAATAAAGAAAACAACAATATTTTTCTACTTAATTATTATCAATTTCAGATGAAATCTGATAATATGAAAACCCATTCCTGAAACGGCTTTTCATTCTAAGAGGTTTCCTTTGGGACTAAATTCGTACGGAATTGTGTTTAGGCGAATTCTAAGGCTGAATTCAGTTTTACTTAGATCAGAAATTTGTTTAGATATGTACTAGACATTATTCACAGAAAAAATCGATCACCCATACCAAAACTTAACAATGGTGAACGTACAGTTGGAGAACTTCCCGGTTGACCAGTAGAGTTTTTAGGGAGCTTTATTTAAAATAGTAATAGATGTAAAGATAACGGTTATATTACAATTAATAGAACATCAACAGGTGTTTCATTTGAATAATTATTTATTTCTTTAACCTTCGTACTTCATGTATCGACTCTGTATGAAATAAAACAGGGAGAAAAAAAACAGCCCTTGACGAGTTTCTTGCCGGTTCTTCTCGTTACAAGGTCTACCGCCGTAGGGTTTGTGAACCGATGGCGTAGCTTCTTTGGCGCTCATAAGTGCTTGTAACAGCCTAGACTGAATAAATGATATTGAATTTGAATTTCATGAGAAAACGTTTCTCAAAAACACTACTGGTCAACCGAGAAGTTCCCCGATTGTACGAGTAGCTTAACATCAATTCAACTCAATTTAATATCATTTATTCAGTCTGAGCAATAAAAACACCTAGAAATCTCAAAGAAGCTACGCTAAAACTGTACGGCGAAAGACCTTGTAACGGGAAGAACCGGCAAATAAATCGTAAAGGGCTGTTGTTTTTCACCCTGTTATATTTAGTAAATCTATAAAGATATGGAGCCAACTCAGCTATGCTCGCGTTTCCCTGCGCGATCGAATCAGAAATGGGATCTCCCCATTTCTGATTCGATCACGCAGGGAGGAGAAGTAAAGTAACTGACATCGCTCGAAGGATTGCTCAGCTGAAGTGGCAGTGGGCGGGACACATAGCGAGAAGAACTGATGGCCGTTGGGGCAGAAAGATTCTGAAATGGCGACCGCAAACCGGATGACGCTCCGTGGGTAGGCCCCCTACAAGGTGGACCGACGATCTGGTGCGCGGTCGCGGTCGCCGCTGCCGGCAGCGCAGGACCGATCGTCCGCGTCGTGGAGATCCTTGAGGGAGGCCTATACCTAGCAGTGACTGTCATGTGGTTGAGACGACGAAGGAGCCATTGGTCATGACCACAGTCTTAACATAAATAGTCGTAATACTCATCCGATGTGACGCACTCCCACACACACGCGTCGCTCGGTATCGCTACACAGCCGGCCCCTCGATCTTACTGGTTTTCACTGAGTGCGTCATGCAGGCAGTGCAAAGACTGTTTTGATTTCGGCTGAGGACCATGCCTTCCTTAAGGATGGATAAAAAGGATAGGACATTACATACTACGCCGGCCCTCTGAAGATTCATGGGTGTTAACGACTGCAAATGCAACTGGAATAACGACTTAACGTGCCTTCTCAGAAGCACGGAGAAGTTGGAGATAGTACATTTTTGGCCACCCATCCCGTGACCGGCCATTGCGAAAGTTGGATGACCACCACAATGACTGCCCGAAAGCGCTAAACTTTGAACCGATCAACGAAGATAATTATCTAAAGATAATTATGTCCCAAATCAATACCGATTTTGTTGTTAATCAATTTTAGCAATGGTACACAGCAGGTCAGACATACAGACTGACCTTGAGCCTGTAATAAAAGCGATTGTGGCTCGTAATAAAAGCGATTTTTGTAGAGCAAGTTTAAAGCCAGACGTGCTGCTGACTGTATCTTGTTCCATTTGTTTGCTTTTAGATCTTTTGCCTCAACAGCTTTAAGAAGTTTGGGACATCCTGTTTATAAACGGAAGTAAATAATTTTCCTTGTAATTGAAAATAATTTTGGCAATTAAGCATTTTGATGGTTAAGTCTTTGTATTCAGTGTTCATTTTAGGATGGAGATAAAAATCTTAATTTTCGTTATTAAACGTTTTATCGCTAGGTAGGGGGTATTGTTGTGCAAACAAGGAATTTAGGTTCAGTTCTGTATTTTAGATGTGTTTACTTCTTTTTAATTAACAATATTAGTTTAATTATTATTAGGTGTTTACCTATAAAATTGCCGATTAGTTTGAAAAACTTCAAAGAAAGTTCATTGTCTATACTATTTTTTTTTGTAATAGTTACTACCCCAAATGCTAATGACACAATTTGTTATGTACAAGCATTGTTTAAAGACTAAACAATTAAATGTTAAATTATTATTTAAAAATTATGAGTATCTTTGAAATTTTATTAAATAATGTGGCCATTTTTGCTTACATAAAAATTACTACCTTTTGTATTATATATCGTATAATTAACGAAAATAATTATCTAATCATCACTGATTTTTGACCGTTGTGATCTCGATTTAATAGAAAATCAAGCAATTGGTATACTTTTTAATTATAGAAGTAGTGAGGTTCTCTAGAAGTGTAAGGAAAAATATGCAATTTCATAGGTAATTTTTTATTTTATTTTTTATTTTTATTTATTTAAGGAAACAAACAGCATGTTGTAATACATAATAAACTTTAAACACTAGAACAATACATTAGCCTAATTAGTTTCCAATGCTAGCTTTTACAAAAAATTGTTGACAAAGTATGTGTGAAGTAGTATATCAAAAGTTTAAAAGTAAATAAAAGTAAAAAAAAAAAAGGGGGTCGAAAACTATTTTAAATCTTAAATTTCAGTTAATTAAACAAAAAAAAAAAAAAAAAAAAAAAAATATATATACATAAATAAACTAGGTACTGTAATGACCGATTATAATAAAATACATAGTTACACATTGAAATAAACCAACTTTTACGGATATCAAACGCACTATATTTCACGAACTAAGTTGTAATTGACCGTATAGTTATGCTTTTAAACATTATGCTTATAGTTATTCTGCGTTTCAAAATTATGCCCTTTAATACTTATGACAAACAATTTTAGCCTACACTATATTAGGACTTTTAAAATTATGCGTCGCGATAATATAGCAACATGATGATTATTGGTATTAAAATTATGGAACATGATATTATGACAACAAAAATTATGGAGCCAAAATTTTTTTTTATTCAATTGGGCATATAACATGTATTTTTGAATTGTCAGTTTTGTCCTACCACACGTTTCAGTCTCTTTTAGCTGACAAAAAAAATATATATTTAATTTGACATGCATGCTTATAGAATTTATGACCATGATAGCATTATCACAAACCTAAAATTATCTTATAATTAATTATTTAAATTCCAATTTTGATTTGAAAGGTACAAACTGACCGACTAATTACCACAACCAGCGTACAGACTTGATTGATAAAAAAATTTAAAATATGTAAAAAGAATGGCCAAATGCCTCTTCTAGCTCACGCCTTTGATGATGATGGCTCAAAATCCACGCAGACCGAGCCAAGAAACACACTTTGCACCAACGCAAAGCTGATTGTAACACCTCAATATACGAACGAAGATTTCCCAGTACAAAATATCATTGTCTTGAACAAGGAACGTGTAACATTTTATATAATACATATCAAACTTATTGTCGGCAGCAAAATATACCCGCGACGGCGAAATGTGCGTACGCTTTGACGTGATTCCCTAAAATTGGGACCGCTTATCCTTCCTTGTATTTTTAGGGTTCCTTTCTTTGAACTCGTCAGGTAGGAAAATGAGACACGACAAATATTACAATGTTGTGAGACCGCGGGAGAGCTCGTGATAAACTAGACTTTAACCAATATAAAACCTCTTCTTCATAGTATCTTATATCATCAATAGGTATAATCGCATCAAATGTCATCTTAATATATTGACAAAGGTATCGAGACATTCAAATGCACAAAATGTATTTGTATTGACATTATTGTAATTGTAGACTGACATGTGAATTTAATTGTATATTGACATTAATTTATTTTATTTCTTACTTGACATTTATTATCATACATTTTTTTTATTAATTTATTGTTGACTTTCTCGGTTTTATTGATCATTGTTTGTATATTTGCATGCTATGTAAAATGGCTAAATAGGTTAAGCTCCATTTTGTTTGCACAATTGTACTTAGCAACATTACTGTACCCTATTTAGAGCAAATAAAAATATTTGTATTTGTATTTGTATTAATATCATTATGATCATTCATAATAGCATCGTCGTTTCCCTACCTATAAAGTTGTAGTCCCACAGAAAGGTTCTAAGGCCAACTTGCGCCAATCTAGGTTCACATTTAATCCAGGGTTAGTGAATACAAAAGTAGCGCTAACTCTAGGTTAAATGCCTTAACCTAGTTTTAACCTCTTTTTTCTTAAGGGTGCCCTATAAAATTGTTATTTTAAGAATCTAGTAATGTATTAAATACTTACTTGACAAATACACAAGGGCCACAGCACTTATAGATACAAATATGTGTATTATGAAAACAAATGCATTGTTTTTAAGTTTGGATTGTTTAGAAAGAAAATTAACCCTTTTTTAATAACGCGTTCATCAAGTTCATCAAAGCGAAAATATATATTAAGAGAACTCTTGGTGCAGTAGTCAGTTTCACACATGACCAGATTTTTTTCTTTCTACTGGCAAAAGGATAACTCGAAATTAAGGAAATGGTACTGTTTTGATTTGATCAACGTCTCTTGTGTTTGAGAATATTTTGTATGGTTTTATAAGAAATTGCACGAAAATATAATTTCTAAGGATATAATAGCCTATTTATGAGATACTAGTGATTTCCCACAACTTCTTTCATCGTTAGAAGCCCAATTATGGTAAATTTAAATAGAAAAATATTGGAAAAAATTATCTCGGCCACAAGTGAATTCTCAGAGGGGAATCGAACCCGCGACCTTTGTAAATCCGGTCCAATGCTCTAACCGCTGAGCTACCGAGACTTAGAGCATTGGACCGGATTTCCAAATGTCGCGGGTTCGATTCCCGTCTGAGAATTCACTTGTTACCGAGTTAATGTTTTTCCCATATTTTTCTATTTAAAATTTACCATAAGTATAGAAATAGAATTGAAAAATGCAAAAATTACAAAATCATAAAAAAAGCCCAATTATGTTCTTCTTCCTCTTCTTTCTTAATTAATGGCGTGCTCGCAATAAATTTCGCCAATTTTGCCAATGTCAAGTAAATATATTTTGTAGTTTATAGAAATTGTACGGTAGATTGAGTTAAAAATGGAGCCTCACAACAAGAACTCGGGTGAAACTCCCCAATTCTGTTCATGTTTCATTAATGTCGTATGTCAAACGTTTTTCAACTCCTCAACCCAAAACCTCAGAGTACTGAGTAGGTGACACTTTGATACCAGTGTACCATGGACGTCTTCAAATTGTAAGGTTTTTTTTCAATCTTTATTTAATTTAGGGACTTTTACAAAAGTACGTCAGTCCCATCGCACCCTAAGCTATCTATTTAACTTACTAGAACCGTGATTGTGCCACATCACAGAGAAGCCTTGCTGCATCCGATGCGGATTCGGTCAAAATACTTTGAAAAGCTCCCACATCAAAACGAATTGAATACAAGCGTAAAAGGTCAGAGAATCGTTTAAAATAAAACTATCTTTTTCTTTCAAGTGCATTCCAAGAAATAAATTAAAAGAAATCTCAACCAAGCAATAGTGGAATTCTTAGCAAGATTAGAAATTCAAAAGTCCTAATTATTACATTCCAACTTTGCGACCTCCTAGCTAGATAGTGTGCAAAAGAGACAGCAAAACAAACACAAAGGAGGGAAAAAGACAGAGATAGGGTAGGTTTCAAATTGTCGCATTGCAATATTCGAGATTAAAAGTAACGCCCCGATTGGCAGCGAAATTTTCTGTACAGACAGCAGAAAACGATGTTTAATTTTTGCTACTTCAATCTATTCTTGGAACTTTAATATATATACATTTTTTTATGAACGACGGGGCGACTCTTAGCCTTCATCATAACTGACGATAAGTATTGATAAGGCTGAAGATGGAAACGAGTCTCTCCCGGAATCCTCAGCCACTGAGGAACTGGTTATCTTATCTCGAACTGTCGGAACACAACGTAAAGTCTGACGCCGTAACACACTGCGCCACGAGCTCCTCAGGAACTTTAATAATAAATTTTAATCGAAAACATCCCTTAATTATTATTTTTTTATTAATACAATTTAAAATGTATTTAGATTGAAAATGCACACTTTAAAAACCATGAACATAATAGTCCAATAAATATAATGTAAATATTTTTATTACAATTTTATAAGTGCTAAATAAAATAAAACAACTGTGTATCTTACAATATACAAACAGAAGAAAGACATATTTTATATTTTGAAAGCTCTATTTATATCTTTATTTTGTTATTAATTCACAATGGATTGAAAGTTTTTCAATGTCATGCTTCTTAGTGTTAGAATTTACTTAAAGCACAAAATTTTTTTTAGACATAGACAGACAAAAATAATAGTTTGGCAATTTCTTAATGACGAAATCCTCTCATAATTATGGCATAATATTATGTAGATTTACTTTTTAATACCATAAACATGCCAATTAAAAAGTTGTAACTCCAAAAAAACTAATTAGTGTCAGAACACTAAGCCTTTCGCTGGTAATGAACAAGACTCAATACAATTTTTATTGTTTTAAATTACTTTCACCCGCGTGTTCCCGTTCCCGTGGGAATATCGGGATAAAAAGTAGCCTGTGTTACTGTCCGTCCTTTCAACTAATTTCATGTCAAAAATCGAATCGATTGGTTGCTTAGTTAGGGCGTGAAGGAAGAACAAACAAATACACTTTCGCATTTATAATATTAGTTAGGATTAGGATAATAAGTCTGCTTGCCAGTGCCGGTATCAACAATTTACCTTAAAAAAAATTAAAGAGACCATTTCGCACTTCCAAAGACTACCAACATAATAAAATTCAAATATTCCCCATTTCGATTAAATAAATTTTATTTAGGACTTTTTTGCTGACGTTCCCAAAGGCAGAAATTTCCACCGGTGTACTCCCACAAAAATCGTACACATCGCAACTGCAAGAACCACCTGAATTTCAGTACTACGGCCAATTTTCTTTCAGGAACTTTCATACGTTTTTGGAATACGAGAGTTGTCAGCAATTCGCCTGAATTCTGAGATTTTATGTCAAAAAATCGTTTAACCTTTCCCTACTTTGTCATAACGAAATGTCTTGTCGATACGTGGCCTTTTTGGATGGGAAATGTTCGTGTAGATCGTTTTAATGGAAAATGTTTGTGTAGATCTGGAAAATGTTCGTGTATTTCTGGAAAAATGTTGTGTAGATCTTTTATTAAATCTGGCTTGATGGACCAGTGATTATGACCGCGTTTTATTTCGCTTTCTATTTTTAACCGACTTCCAAAAAGGAGGAGGTTCTCAATTCGGTTGGTATGGTTTTTTATAAAAAATTAAAATTATTTATATGCCTGCATTGTGCAGAGTTTGTGGGTTCAACTCTCGCACAAAATATAATAATTTTCTTGGATATGTCTATTTGTCTTTTTTTTTATGAACAACGGGGTGACTTCGCCTTCATCGTACCTAATGTTAAGTATTCATGAAGATGAAAGCGAGTCTCTCCCGGAATCCTCAAACAATGAGGCACTGGAAACTGGTCTTGGACTGGGTTATCAAGTATCCATAACACAAGTTCTTAATGAAACTTATTTTGGGCTAGACAAATCTGAGCGATTGTTTGAAAATAATGATTAAACAAAATAAAAAAAAGAGAGGATTCCTTATAAGAAACAAATAAAAGTCACCAAACAAAGTGTCTGGTCGTTTGTCTGGTCGTCTCGGAGTCAGGTCGAAGCCGCAGCTTGGTAAAACACCCTTTTAGTCAGGTCGTCGATCTTCATCCGTCCGTCCTGTTGTCTGTCATAGGTGTCTGTCATTCGTAATATGTAAGTCTGTCACTCGTCAGCCAGTCAGTCAGTCAAAGGAGGCTAGACCCCGCGACACAATGTAAAGTCAGTGCAAGCACCATTTTATCAAGAGTGTCCCAAGAAGCGGCAGTTGGTATCTTCGCAGCAGTTCAGCTGATGCGAGCCTAGCCAGCCACGCACGGTAGTCCTTGCACACCCTTTTTATTGTTTTTTACTTACCCCCTTAGATAGGTACTTGGTGAGGAAATCAAGGAGAAACACTAAATACAACCTCTTACAATAGACATACGTTTATATTATGAATCTTATCAAGTAGCTACAAATGAAGTATCGTAAGTATGTCAAGGCTTTATTCTCGATATTGGGAAAATTATTTAACTTAGTACCGTCAACAGCATTTTAAAGTCAACATATTTCCTTTCAGAGCGCCCTCAGTTTCTGAGCTAAAAGATTGATTTTCACCCAGCGTAAGTACCAAAAGGGTTTTTTTTTAATCTGATCAGTGATCTATTGGCCCTAAAAATGATCACCACAAGCTAAAAAAGAGATGAATGACAGTTAATTTTTAACTTTCCCGGATATTTAGAGCACATTTTATTTACATAAGACTTTAGATTTAATATTTCTAGAACCAGCGACAATATAATTTGCTCACGGTTCTACTAGTAGGACTAAACAGTAGGACGACTGGTAACAAAGAGTACTTTCGTTTTTTTTTTGGGTTTCCCGAAAAGTATCGAAATCCTTGCAGGGTTTGTGATAATTTATACAGAGCAAAATATTCGGAAAATTTGTTTTATTCAACGAACAGTTCCTGCCAAAATAGGCTTAGCTTAATTTTCATCTTGTCTGTATTTAATACGATATCAAAGGAATAACGTTTAACTGAACATTAAAAAATCTTTCCTGATCAAAAAAATAGGGTTCCCTCCACGCCGAAAGTTAACCGTTTGGAATGTGCAAAAAATCGTCCCTCAAATTGAGTAGGTAGTCACGTCAAAAATCACCGAGCTAACTCGTTGACTTTCTTTCCCCTTCGCTCAAATATTTGACGTACAGTCAACAGCACGTACGACTTCGCGTTTGTACTACAAAAATCGCCCCTATTGAGAGCGACGTAAAGGCGCTCAAGGTCAAAGTGTAAGCGTCCATATTTGACGTACATAAAAAGGTTCGTCCAAATATTAGGCCGGCGGAATCAAAATATTTAGTAAGCAAAACTAGTTCGCTAGTTCTATTATGTACGAAGTTGCTTTACGCAAAAACGGTTAAAGTAAATATTTTGGTTAATGAACAGGTTTCAATACGCGGCGAGTATTTTTTTTGTCATTATTTATTTTTAAGAACAGTTATTTACATTGATTAATTGCACTTTTGACTTTTGATAATCTTCATTTATATTTACTTTTTATACTGTAGTTTTGACTTTTTGTAATTTTTATCTTTTAATCCTATTCAAATTTTAATTTCATTGTCTTAATTTTAATAATGATTCTATATTTTTTATGCCATATTTTATTTAAATTTGTCTGAAATAAATATTTGATTACATTGCTGCCTTAGTAAGATAGGTTGTCACATTCATTTTTACTAAAGCAGCAATGTGACTGCACTTCCAATCAATCGTTTATAGAAACAAGTTATAGATCGGGCAAACAGATCAAATCAGGCGGCTGATTTTATACTTTACTAGAGTCAAACATCCAAATACCCCTACAAACTTTTGCATTCATAATAATAGTAGATTTATCCGCCTTTGTGGTTTTTTGGTAAGAACCACCGGTATCAGACCTAAGGGTCCCGGTTTGGTTGGTGGTAGGACTTGTTGTAAGTCCGTCTGGCTAGCTACCACCATCTTATCTAAGCCTGACGCCATAAAAACATTGTATTCAGTATTGTTGTGTTCCGGCAGTAAGAGATAAGATAGCCAGTTCCTCAGTGATGAGGATTCCGGGAGAGGCTCGCTTCCATCTTTGGCCTTATCAATACTTAACATCATGTATGATAAAGGCTAACACCCATATTCTAAGTCGTTCCTCCAAAACTTACTCGTCCTCGACTTAACGAAACCTCATTGAAAACCTCTTCAAAATACTCCTCGAAATCGGTATTCTAAGTCATAACTCCGTAAGGACCTGGAGGAGCCAAATAATACGTAGCCACTCCGTGTTTGGCCTAGTACACACTACCATTTTTACCCACGACGAGGTTGAGTGGAGTGTAAAAAGTTTTGGAGGAACGACTTAGAATATGGGGGTAAGAGTGTCCCCGTTGTGTATAAAAAAGTAGGATTTAGAATGCGTCTAAGTACAATATCTAAAATAAGCCTAGACTGAATAAATTATCATACATTTTCATACAAATCGTAATAATTGAATCACAAGTTAAAACTACCTGTGTCGAATGATCTAGATTGAATCGAGTATGCCAATCGAGATTATGACCCGTTACGAATCTGTACAGTAATATTCTAACTGTTACGCTCGTGTCAGGTTCGGTTCCCAATAAATGCGTTTTCTTTGGTATTTATTCACGTATCTTTTGTTTTTGTTTCTTAAACAACCTTTTATCTTAAAGATGAAAACAAAAACATAAGAGACTCTAGAAGAAACATATAACGCCGTGTCGCCTTAAAAAACGCGTTCCCATAGCAATATCAAGAGATTCAAAATTCTATAATGGAAAATGTATGGACTACTTTTGCGTTTCAGGAAAAGGGTAGCGACGACGCGTGGCAGCAACTTTTGTAGCCTCTTTCTTGTGTTTTTGTTTATACTCAAAACCTTTTTTTAAGGATAGAAGGAAAGTCTAAATTATTTTCCACGTTGTAATAAATTTTTAGAAGATACAGATATTTTTTAACCCTTTTACGCAGCGTAAATATGAGCGTTATAAGTTTAAAGCCGGTCTGTCTTTCTATCCTCATCAGTAATTTTTTAATGTCCCCCACTGCTAATGCACTGGTTTTTCCTTATGAATGGATAAGGAGAATGGGCCGTGACCCATGGTGGGTTTTAACGTGCCTCCCGAAGCACGGAGGAGCTCGAGATAGTAAATTTTTCGTGACCGACGATTGCGAAAGTTGCTTAACCTCAACAAACACACGACCTGTTTGGCGCAGGGGTACTAAACCCACTTTCTACGCCAGAGGTCCCGGGTTCGATCCCCGGACAAGACAAAAATTTGTGTGCATGAACATGTCTATTTGTCTTGGTATGGGTGTTTAATATGTATATTATGTATGTATTAAGAAAGAAAGAAAGAAAGAAAAATTTATTAAGTGTCACAAGAAATCACACGTATACACTGATTTACATAAAAAAATGTATATAAGTATGTTTATCCGTTATCTAGTATCCATAGTTCAGATCCAAGTTCTTCATAAAACTTAACGTGGGCTAGATAATAGAAAAAATGTTTCACACATACTTTATTGTGATCTAATTATGGGAAATAAAAACCTTTTTTTTTTTATAAGATTGACAGATAAGTTGTAGATAGCAGCCGAACCACTACGCCATTAGTTCCTCAGTACTAAACGATGTTTTGTTAAACGTTTCAACTTTTTATTTAGTTATAACAGAAATACACAGCAAAAAAAGGTCCGAAACTACAAACCGTTTACACTAGTAAAAACTTTTTAACTACCCCCAGAGAACTGTAAGAGTCGCTTATTCCAAACGAGTGCCCCAAGCGACTAATTTGTCGCCGACAATTCATGTGACGCGTTTCCACTACACAATTACATAAATAAGCGAGAATACTATCGTAACTCCCGTCAGTACTTTCAAAGTATTGTTTTAATAAAAAAAAATACTTATTTCATGTTTATTGAGACAACAACAGCCTCACTTGACTTAAAAATTCATATTTTTGACAACAATGTTTATTATTCTATGTGTGCTCTATATGTATGCAAAATTTTATCCAGATCGGTTCAGTCGTTTGGACGAGATTTAGTAACAAGCAAACATTCCCATCCTGATATTGTAAATGTAAAAGTTTGTAAGATGAAATCTTTGTTACTCACCCAAAAATGGCTAAAAATAGTTGGACAAAATTTTGCAGATAGATAGTTCATAGCCTGAATTGATACTAGTAAAATGAATTGAAGATCGATAAAATTAAATAGATTTTCTGATAACATGTTTGGGCAACGTGTCCCATATAATTTTTGTTCGTTTATCGACCTGTCTGGCGTAGCCTGCCTTCTACGCAGAGGTCCCAGGTTCAATCCCTGGACAAGAAAAATATTTGTGTGCATACACATGTCTATTTGTCTTGGTGTGGGTGTTTAACATGTATATTAAGTATGTGTTTACAAAAAACGTATAAAAGTATGTTTATCCGTTATCCAGTATCCATTACACAAGTTTAATTTTTTATATTTCACCCGCGTGGTTCCCGATCCCGTAGGATTGTCGGGATAAAAAGTATCCTATGTTTTAATCCAGTCTATATTCTATCTGTGTACCAAATTTCATCCAAATTGTTTTAGTAGATTTTGCGTGAAAGAGTAACAAACAAACAAACTGACATACTTTCGCATTTATAATATTAGTAGGATGTCTTATATGACTGCAAAGTTAAGATACTACCTTACCTTTTACTGTGACACCAAATGTTGCGTGTTGTCGTGCGCTTTGTTGCATTAACAGTTAAATGTTCGAGAGGTCATATTTCTATTTCTATAGCTAAAGTAGATCGAGTGTTGCTAAATTTATTTCGTCAATATTGCATAAAACTAAAATATTTATTATTATTATTTACTTATTTAAACTTAATTTAAAATCAGGAGAAAGTAATGTGCAACGGAAACAAACCGTTGCAACATGACACGTGTGCATCACTCAAAGCTAACGATAACGAATAAATAGCACGATATAAGTACCGATATTATCAGCTATTTCTCGCAACGTTGCCTGCTTAAACACCAACTGGTGTAGTGTTAATTTGTTGCGTTTATCGTCAACGATTTTATGGTCGGTGGGTTCAACACTATGGCTTTATAATTTCCTTGATTTGTGGTGTGAATAGAAGGTTTGTTAGGGTTGACAGGTGTGTGGTTTTTGTCAGGGAGTCCAAATTGCTGAGACAATATGGTTTTTATTGACTACACGCATAATTTATTTATACTGAAACTTATACATACTCTTTTTGTTTATGTTCATTATTGTTTTATTGTTGTAGTTTTTTTTATCACACCAATTATCTAGCCCACGTTAAGTTTCATGAAGAATTTGTGTTATGAATATTAAATAACGGATAAACGTATGTACTTATTAACTTTTTTTCTAAATACATACATATTAAATATACGTATTAAACACCCAGACCAAGACAAATAGACATGTTCCATGCATACTAATATTTGTCTTCTTCTGGGATCGAACCCGGCACCTATGGCGAAGATGGCGGGGTTAGTACCCGTGCGCCAAACAAGTAGTTTAAATTTTGAAAAAATTGAAATTGAATTTTTTATTTCATTTTCTTGTTCTTTTATGCTTTTGTCAATATAAGATTTTTCTTTCTTCTATTAAAATGTTTTTTTATAACCAAAATTTATAGAAATTACGCTGGAATGTACTAGAAAATTTCGATGAGTCCTTATAATGAGTCGCGGTAGCTCATTGGTTAGGGCATTGGGCTGGACTACCAAAAGTTGGAAGTTGGAGTCCTGTCCCTAAGCCTAATGATTGTTTTCTAGTATGTTTTCTACTTTTAAATTTAACTCACAAAACACCAAAGCTAATGATTTGACGATTCTTGGTCCCGCATAGCGTGCTTAACAACCACAATCGCAGAAGTCTAGTGGTCACAACCCTACGTTGTGAATAATATAATTGCAATATCAAAAATATGTAGGGACCAAAGCCACTCATCAACGCCACAAATCGGTTTTTCATTTTAAAAAATAATTTTCTAGAACGATAAACTCTTTTAATTTCATGAAGGTGATAATGTCACCCTGAAAATAGCGGTCATGATTTAAAAAGTAATGTTGAAAATACAATTTCAAAGGATTTCAGAATAGTTAATCTATATGTCTGGCAACGTCACGTACACTGATCTCATTCTGAAATAAATGGCTTAAATAATTAAAATCAAAGGAAGATTTTTCAAATGAACTTATAACTCAGTACTTTTTAATCGGTTGGTAAGTTTACCCCCATTAAAATGAGATGTCTTTAAATGAGACACAATAGTTTTTTTTTTATAAAGACGGTGAGACTCTTAGCCTTCATCATACGATGTTAAGTATTGATAAGGCTGAAGATGTATTATGTAAGATGCATTTCAAAAATAAATCCATTCAAATATTTTTTTAATCATATACCTGCACCGGGAATCGAGCCGGCTTGTTTAAAAAAAAACCTCGTGTACTTTTATGATAAAGTCAAAGTCAATATCATTTATTCAGTCTAGGCTGTTACAAGCACTTATGAACGTCAAAGAAGCTATGCCAGCGGTTCACAAACCCTACGGCGGGAGACCTTGTAACGAGAAGAACCGGCAAGATTTCAGAACTATTCCATAGTGTTAAGTATAAATATCAATTTAGCTTAAGTAACTAATGTCTTAAAATGAAGACAAAGCCAGGAAAGATAATAGATTACTTACATGTCATTTTAGACTTCTAAACGATGCTATGCATACGATAGTAGAAGTCTTATGTGCTGACCCTGTCCGTGTGTGCGCATAATTCAATCTCGAGAACTACTATAGCTAGAAAGCTGAAAATTTCTGAGGTGATACATAGCCATGTCAAACCTCTAAATACGGAGTTTAGAAATCGTCTGCTGCCTTCGCTACGATAGTGAAGGGCGCCAATCTTGTTTCAAAAATCTTTGAATGCAGTTAAGCTTATTTTTTGAAAATGAAAGAATGTTTCCTTTGTGTAAAATTTGGTTACATCAATATTTACGGTACTTTCCCTCCAGTCACCGTCTTTTTTTCACCTGTATAAAAAAGGACATTACAATTATTTAAAAATTGTCTTTCTTTTTATATGTAAAATAGCAATATTAACGAAACCGCACTATATTTCAACAGAAATTCCTGGATAATTAAAGCTCTACAGACATTAAATCTAGAACAATAGCTCCAGGATACCTACCTAATAATATTGTATGCAAATACACCGGTGCTTCTAGAACGCCGAAATTAACCGCTTTACTTAACCGTAGCTCACAATTAACCACTATAAACTAGTTAACTACTTACTAGCGTAAATTATTGCAGTTAAACCTGTAGGATGTTGAATTAGGCAAAGTCGGGAGACTTCCCGGTTGATCTGAGTAACGATATTTCGAGAAGTATTAAGGTTATAGAAATAATTTGTTTATAAAATGAAATATCTATTAAAGCTCTATTATTTGTGATATAAACGTTTTCTATAAGTCTATTACTTTTTGAGATAACTTTCTTAAAAAAAACTCTACTGATCAACCGGAAGTTCCCCGATTGTACGTCAAAGAATGATTAATAATGCAGAATTGTTTTGATTCTGTCTTTAACCTACAACTCGTCGTCGTCGTCTCAGCCACATTACACCCACTGCTGGGTATAGGCCTCCCCCAAAAAGGGGGGGGGGGGGGGGGGGGGTTGCCATAATCGCCACGCTTGGCAGGCGGGTTGGCGATCGCAGTATGGCCAAGTTTGTAGGAGACGCTGCTGCCCGTCTCCTGAAGGCAGAGTCCCTTAGTCGCCTTTTACGACACCCACGGGGTGAGAGGGGGTAGTGCTATTCTAAGCCGACACTACACAGCTGTGAAGCTGTGTAACCTACAACTACTCGGTATAAAATGGCAAGGGTTGTTTATACTGTCTTTTTCACATTATAATGCTGTGTGCAATTTATAATATTTAAAATAATGCTAATTTTTGAGATCAATTTCTATTGCTAAAAGAACCAGAAAATATCGACTCGACTCGAAAGTTGCTCTCAGATAGGACTCAAACCCGCAACCTTTGAATGTTCGGTTCATTGTGAATGCATTGTGAGACGGGTCGTTTTTTTCTAGTAAATCCCATTTGTGCAATTTCATCGATATTTCTTGACAATTATGTTTCTATACCTTCTATACCTAACCTAAGGGTTTATGAATAGTGAAAACTGTCAATCAGTAAGGCCGTATTCGCCTTGCTTACTTTTGATAACATTACCATTTTGATATCTTGACATTTTTGACCACTGCATATCAAAGGAGATGGAGGAAACAGCTCCTTAAACACTTATTTTATCGCATAATTTCTCCTCGTTGTAAGTTGTTTCTATATTTTCAGACTCAACAGCTCGGAGTAGCTTCTTTGACATTCACGAGTGTCCGAAAGCCTAGACTGAATAAATAGCGCCTTTAAATTTTAAATGAACCAGTTAGGCCAAAACGCCATTTGCATTCAGTAATGTACTCTTTACGTGAATCAAAGAGTAGGGGTGACGCCCTGAATTGATATTTTGATAACTTTTGGTCATATGTGTGTAGAAGTACTATGTAAAAGAGCGCTACAAATTGAACCACCATTAGGGCACAAAAAAATAAAGTTGTATCGAGAAAGTATTTGAATCGTCACGTCAAAATATGTATAGGATAATGTAGTTTCGTGACTTTTTAATTTTGCATTTCACAATGCTATTTTTATGTGATAATTTTTAAACAAGTAAATATCTCATTTCTCTTATTGATGAAGCGACGGTGGCCAACACCGTAGAAAAATACTAGAGAATTTCAACGTCTTCTCATAGCTCACTGTAGCAAGGTGAATATACTAGAGAATTTCAACGTCTGCTCATAGCTCACTGTAGCAAGGTGAATATACTAGAGAATTTCAACGTCTTCTCATAGCTCACTGTAGCAAGGTGAATATACTAGAGAATTTCAACGTCTTCTCATAGCTCACTGTAGCAAGGTGAATATACTAGAGAATTTCAACGCCTTCTCATAGCTCACTGTAGCAAAATTGGTCAGCGCATTGGGCCGAATTCCCAAGGATGCGGGTTCGAGTCCCGTCAATGCGACATGAGACAAGTTGCTTTTTTAGTATATTTGCCTAATAAAGAATTCTCAAAAGTAGTTTCGTTTACGTCCGGTGGGAACGCTACGCAATATGTTATACAACAATAATTGTTTACGATAAATCGAAAGTTTTTCGTGCTAGGCGTGGAGTGGTTATGTACCAGTCAAAGACATGTACCAGTTCAAAACAAACCGAGATTTAGCAGTTCTTCATTTTGATGTTTTGTATGAAGGCGTATCACTGAACACTTAAATATTCTGTGGTGACACTGTATTAAAATTTAACTGGTTTAATAATGGGCGTTTGTTGTTATTTTAGTCTGTTTTGATTGAAACTTTACTTAATCTGTCTTTTGGAAGTTTTAAAGTGAATTAGTTGAGCTGTAATTGTTTTCTAACTTCTTCGAATTTTATAGAATTCTATTTGTGTACATGAACATGTCTATTTGTCTTGGTCTGGGTGTTTAATATGTATATTATGTATGTATTTACAAAAAAAAGTATATAAGTATGTTTATCCGTTATCTAGTATCCATAACACAAGTTCTTCATGAAACTTAGGGTGGGCTAGATAATTGGTGTGATTGTAAAAAAAAAATTTATAGGACTTGTAAGTCCGCCTGGCTAGCTACCACCATCTTATCCAAATCTGACGCCATAACGCCAGAACGTTTTCAGCATTGTTGTATTCCGGCAGTTAAAGATAAGATAGGCAGTTCCTCAATGATTGATTCCGGGAGAGACTCGCTTCCATCTTCAGCCTTATCATTACTTAACAGCATGATTAAGGCTAAGAGTTATCGATTACTAGAAAAGATGTCTGTATGATAAAAATAGTATTTGCCTATTACTTTCCTTTTTATAAAATAAACTAGCTAGAATTGTTTTTGCCTGCCTGCCCGTGAAAAGTAATTCCAAAAAAGTATTTTTGTCTGCAAACAGATTTAACTAGATGAGTTATTTCGAGATCTCTCAGACATAGTAGCTATTACAACACTAACACACTTTCTGAGCAAAAATAGATAGATAGGAGGTTTATATAAAATATCTTAATACAGAATTTTCTTCCCAAAATACCCAAGCACCTACGAAAAAGTAAAAAAAAGGAGGGATGTCACTCCTTATCGTACTTGATAAGCTCCGAAAATGTTGACGAAAAAACAGGGCAGCAGAGAGTCTTGACTCACGTTTCAGTCGTTAGAGAATTTTAATAAACCATTACACAACGAAATAATCTAAACTGATTTTCACAATTAAAGGCCGACTTTGTATTCGTGTAAATTATTTTCAGATCCATACAAATTATAAAGTTTTTTTTATGAACGACGGGAGACTCTTAGCCTTCATCATACCTGATGTTAGGTATTGATAAGGCTGAAGATGGAAGCGAGCCTCTTCCGGAATCCTCAATCACTGAGGAACTGGTTATCTTATCTCTAACTGCCGGAACACAACAATGCTGAAAACATTATTGTTATTTCGTCAGACTTAGATAAGATGCTGGTAGCTAGCCAGACGGACTTAGAACAAGTCCTACCACCAACTAAATCGAATACAATATGTACCCCCGCTGGGAATCCAACCCGGGACCCCTGGGTCTATACCGGTGGTTGTACCACTAGACCACAGAGGCGGTTAAAAGTTTGCACTTTTTTTCCCGAAACATATATTTGGTACCATATTTTTGGGTTTTATGGTTTCTTGACGTTTCAGCACCTTTCAGTTACAGTGGTTGCCCAAAAGATAGTACCAAATATATGTTTCAGATATTTAAAATCCGCAAAAGTTGTTTTATTTCAAGTCTCTTTATCTTATAACTTACAGCTGTCTAATTGTTTTTTTTTAATAATCATCTTCACTATTATTAACGTAATCCAATTTTCCTAATAGTTTAAGAGATTATCAAGTTAGTTCAGGTAAACTCTTCGGTATAAGTCTATAGTTCTAGACTCGATTAGAGATATAAATACGACTTGAAAAAAACCACTCATATCGCTCAGAAATCCGGCCCAATGCACTACTAATTACTTATGCTACCGAGACTTTTCGAAATTCGAAATTTCGACCCGTCGAAATTTTCTAGCAAATTCCCCTTTCAACGCTGCTGCCCAGCGTCCTTTCTTCAATGAGATAAATATACTCGCATTCGAAATAAACATTTTTACAAATGTTTGACTATCGATAACGAAGAAACAGACATCTTATTAGAAAATTCTTATCGAAAAGAGACTATTAGAGTAGAGGTACCACTAGCTATAATTTATTATAACAATGAATATACATGTTATGCTGTTGGTGTACCTAAATAAATATATAATAATAAAAAAAATTGATTGAATGACAATGCTGCAATTTGTGTAATTCTGTCTATCACTTATGAGACAGAAAATCACATTTTCTATATCACATTATCTTATAAAAAACATGTTTCATGAGATCATTATATTTCGCCGAAGGCTTTCGAGTCGCAAAGTTTTTAATAAGCACCCTCATGTTAGACATTCCTTTTTATTCTTTTTCCTTTGACAAGTTTTTGATGGTATTATATTTATAAGGAATGTCGTAATGTGTCGCTGTTGATTTGAGTTCGAGTAAGTCCATTTAAAGTGTGTGATCAGCTTTCCAAGAATTTTTACTTTCTTGGCAATCTGATAAATGTTTGCTCGCAGCTATAAATATCATAGTTAAAGCTCCAAGTATATTATTTATTTATTTATTTATTCTCAGGACTTACAGTTTTACCCAAGACATCCTTTATATTTTTTTATAACAACTGTTCAATAAAATGAACTACATCCCAGAAATATTATTATTATAAGACTTAGTGTTAGATATTTTGTTTTCTACCATTTCATCCAAGACGATAAGATGGCTTTTGTAAAAATGAAAAAAAAACAATAAAAAACATAATAAATAACATATTTCAACATACATAAGCAGAGCTTGTAACGACTAGTAAAAATATATAAAATAAACTTTACTAACTTGGGTACTAAATGTTTCAATATTCAATATAGAAAAAAGTCACTTACCAAAATTTATCAGAAATTCTCCACTCAGTAGTATCTAGTCCTACTTAAATCTACTTTACTCTCTTCTCTCTCTTAACGTATGAGGATGAGTGGCCACCTCTGATGTCAGAGTTTATCAAGCCGCTTATAAGGCCTCTGACTTTACTTACATCCAGCCCCAGTAAACATTTTCATCACTATTAACTGCCAACAACATTGCCATAGATCAAAACAATCTAACGTTGATTACCAAAAACTTCGCTTCGACCTTCATTAAGCCTACAACCAGATTCCGTTTAAAAATTTAAAGCAGAAATTTTGCAAATTAAGCCGGCAAAACTTATCAAAGAATTAGTCACGGGTAGCTTTGGCATGTTTTCCTTACGATGATAAGCACATTACTTAACAAACGCTTTGTTGAAAAAAGACATTGTACCTTCGGAGAATAGGATGAGATTTTGTAAGAAGCTTGAAAGCTTTTGTACGAAATGGAAGTTACATTTGCTTATTCAGATGACATTATAAGGTTTGGTTAATTAAAATTGTTAGTTGTTAAATCTGTACATATTACTATTGAATACTTGTGAAACCTTTAAATAATCTTGCTTTTTTGAAATCTGCAACAGTTGTATGCAGTACGTCAAAATTCTATAAAAGATTTTATCTCTCTCTAATGCCGTATCCTATTATATCATTGTATCATCCGCCTACATATAGCCAATATTATGGCATGTGGCTGAGACGACGAAGTTAATATAATTGACAATGTTATGTAAATGTATTAAGTTGTTTGATGTATATTGATATTTATTCATACATACATACACTCACGCCATAGGGACAGGTTGCCTTTATTAGTTTTCAATTATCCCCTGTCTATTGATTGGCTTTTACTATCTGCACTGGGAAGATAGCTGCTGGCACATTCCATTAGATTCCTTGTCCATGTAACAAACCAAACTATAATATTGCCTTATTTCTATAGTTTATAAGGAAAACAGCATATATTTTTATATTATCCATTACAACAATTCCAAAGTTCATGAAAAACGACATTAAGTTACTTAGATAGGTTGCTAGGTATGCTATTCGACCATAGATGGGAAATGTGACGCTATGATATAAATGTTGTAAAAATATTCAAGTTTCAATGTAAATCACTACTTGCACTGACCAATGTTTTAAGGGTTTCGTAAATTATAAAAAAAACGTTGACACGTGTTATCGATATGTTTGGTCTTCAACAAAAGGAGCAGCAGTTAAAATAACAAAATGTGGCCATAGTAAAGCAATAATAAATAACAGAATTCGTGACACTAACGGCTTTCCAAGGGCTTTTCTCAAGTTACGAGTGAATAGGATAGTTTCAAGGACCCAAACTTGACATGTGCAAACTACTTATAAACTTACATAAAAATTCTTGGAATTCGGTAAAGTACGGTGGAGAAACAAAGATTCATAAGAAAGAAATAAGGAACGAAGGCGGAGAGGCGAGCGGGCTCGGGATTCGGAGTGTTGACACGGTCCTGAACGGTCATAATATTCTTAAGAATAATTATATTTGAATTAACCGCTGAAATCAGTGGTTTAGTACTTAAGTATACTGTGAAAGTGAGTAGGTAGTGACGAAGTTCTGGGTTGAGTAAGCTGCTCCCAATAGTTCGGTGAGTTTTATTTATAAATTATGCAAATGACTGACAGACATGACATGAATTGAATTGAATATGCTTTAATGGTTTGCCTGTTGTTAATACTGGCTTCAAGGTGTGTCATATAGTTAGTGGACCCATAACGTTCAAGTGTAAACTAGGACGGACTCTGCTAACAGATGTTGACCAAGATTATGCAGTTAGGGTTAGCTAGGTACTACACAATATCACAGACACTCATTCAAAATACATGGCGCTATAAAATAATAAAAAGAAAATACAGGGAACAGTGAAAATTCAATTTATTTTCTCCTCGTTGGACTATAGGCAAAAAGAGTCTTAAAGTTTAACTAATAACACTAGTGGCCTAATGTACAAGCAAAAGCATAGAAGTTTAACTTGAAATATTAATAAAAAAAGGGTCTCATAACCAGATATCATTCAGACACGTCACACTTCTTCAAAAAAACTCCTATTAAATCCTTAGTTAATCCGGTTTTCCTTCTCTTCCATGATATTAGTAATAAGGTAGACAATTTTGATCATTATTTGTTTAGCATCCACAGTGTAGGATTGGAACTCTTCTGAAATAGATTATATCATCTGTTAATGTATTGAAATATTACAATCTGTATCCTTGTTAAAATTACAACCTGGAATTGTGTGCCTGTGATAGAATCTCATCATAATTAATGACTCTAATATAGCTACATTAGAATTAACTAGATCCACAACTGAATCATTCAGATTCTTTTATGAGTACTGTAGGAAAATTTTCTACATACTTAATAATTTTATAAATAAGGTCTTGTAAGTTGTTCTTGCTATAATTATGGCAATATTTACAGTGCTCCCACTATAGTTATAGATAATTGATTCAATTTAACTGAATACATTGATAGTAGAGTTAATAATTGGAAAATGATCAATGTGGGAAAATTTGCTTTGAGTTTAATGTTACTAGATTATCATGAAAAAGGCAAAAACATTATCAAACTCTTACCTAGGAGCAGTGTGGACAATTTTAGAAGTAGGTATTGTAACCAGGAAACAAGTTATAACTATATTTTGAGTATTAGTGTTATCATAGGTTCAATGGATACCTATAGGTAATTAGGTTAACTTCAGCCGCTTAGGGTACCTGAAACATAATAAGATGTTTTACCTATTAACGGTGTCGAGGTTATACACAAGAAGGACACGGTTCTTGAAAAGTTAACTTTTAATCCGAGGAATATAAAATTTAAAATATAGGTACAATTATTAGTGGAATGCATTGATTATAATTACCTTGACATAAGTATTGTTGATTGAATTATATTAATAATAGGTTGTATTTGTGCTTGTTATTCTCAAGTTGCTCCAAAATACAACTTTGTATCTCACGTGCGATTGTTTTGGATAACAGTTTTATAGAACATAATGTCAAGTGACATTTGTTTTCTTTACTTATCTAACGAGAACAGAGTGGGTGAATCTATGGTTTATAGGTACCATTTTCACCGTTCCTTGCTAAATCGTTAAATCAAATAAACTAATATTTGATGAGATAAGATTTCGTTGTGGCTACCAATTTCTAAGCTGTATTATTTATACGACTCGTATCGTAATGTGCGTATAATAATAAGTGTGTCGTTATTTTTCTTTTCAGAGATATATTTTTTTCTTTTGTTAGTTAGGCTGTATAAACAAATTCCAAGACAAATTTCTACATAAATAGAAAACTAAAATTTAAATTTCCTTTCATTAAGATAGGTTATTCTAATTTAATCAAACAGTTAGTCGTCAAGAGGCGACTTAGACAGATCATGACGACGACTATAAAAAAATACGAATGCGATAGGACAGCCACTCGTAATTCTGTTAATAGTGTGGATTACTGTGGATAAAATTGTAGGAACGATAGGACGTAGCTGGTCGAAGTATATACCTAGTCGTAGTATAGGTTAGGAGGACATTGTCTAGGAGATGTCTAGGTTTTACACTAGGTACTTACCTACCTACCTATTATTCTAGAGAAAATTGTACACTGCATACAAAAATTCGTTTAAATATTATTTTATGTGTTATGTGAATGGCGTAGTGTTTTGCTCCATTGAATAAGACTCTACAACAGTAGTACTTGTTGTGCACTATTCGTTAAAGTAACTATTAAGCTGGGAAAGAGGAGTTCAATGTGTCCAATTGAGCATGACATTGTCCATTCAATCAATATTTAGCAGTCACATGTAACTTACCATACTCATTATATTTATTATTATAAATTATTTGTATTTAAGCATTATTGTTCTTCGCACTTCATATACACTCATTACAAACATTTACAATACCCAATATACCTACAGATTATTGTGTAGTTCTGAATGGACTCAGAGTAAGCTTACCAGCGAGTTGAGGAAGTTCAGAGCGAGGTAATTTTGTGAGGAATGGTAGTTTCTGTAAGGTAATGTCTGGCCTTAGTTCTGGTTGGCATTAGTTTGCAGGAATGAGGTAATGCTGAGCTTCCAAAATTTTATAATAATTGTAATAATTACTTACCTATTTATAACTTTCAATGTTCAATGATTGTACTTATCTGGGTCTATGGTCCAGTATATGATTGCAAACAAATTGTGTTTTATTATAGGATTTACCCCTCTCGTGGTAGTACCGAGTCAGCCAGTGGAAGTATTTCCGGCTAATATTATGATAGGCAAAATGTTTATCTTAATGTTTTCTGGATACGTGCCATACTTACTCTATTGCTTTTGAACGATAATCAAACCTGATTATTTGTCAACAGTGATTTATGTTTGTGGCGACTTGTTAAGTAGTGGCTGATGGATGGTGTGAACCATGGCTTTTTACACTTGAGCAGTCTTGTGTAAACCGACATGCTCATATCCGTTTAGGTCAATGCTATCCAGGGACTTCGACTAGATGGATCCTTGTGAGCATCTAGTGTTCGTACTCACCCGGCCTAAAATTCGTATTTTGTAATGCCAATAATTCAGAATTCGTGGTAGAACAAGATATGATAAGTGTCCTCTTGTGTTTCAAAATATTGCAACCATATATTCGACAGATATACCTATGATTTTTGATACATTGTATGATTTGGGAAACTCTAGCAGCGGTAATGATTAATGGTTTTGACTAGCCTTTTCATAAACCTTACCCTGTCCTTGTGAGTATACCTGATTGATTACATTAATATTTAACATATTGATAAAGTTCAATGTTATTGCAACTTGATCTATTCATCCGGTTTCACCGATGCTTACTCAAAATATTGTGTTCTATGTGTCTACGCATAGATTTCATATAATACATCACTCTACATCATTTTTCTCATCTTGGATGACTAAACTATGTGAGACTGGTTCTTCCTAGTTTGTAGCGGTTCGCATTTCGAAGTACTTATGTTTAGTTTGTGAGGCTCACTATATGAGAAGAGACTACATAATGGAAAAGATTGTGGATTTGTTACCCAGTCATTCAAGTGGGAGCTTATACATTATACCTGCCTTGTCTGCTTGCAGCTAGGCGATTTCACTATAATATTAATTTGCTAGTATGTCCTCTATATGGCTTACTAGTGAATACTTCACTTTTGATCTGTGCGTGTTACATGGAGACGTAGTGTTTGGGCGAGCATCGATGGGATAGGAAGAATTTCTTCCAAACTTACTTACATATGGAATCAGGTTTTACTCTCTCCATCATTATCCTGTCCTTGCTTGGTGTGGTTTTAGGACGGGTCTGAAGGGGTGGTTGGAGCGGACCCCCGGAGCCCGTCAGGGCCCCGGTTACTTCCTTCCTTTATCCTGTCCTTATCCTATTCCTATAAGTATTCCCAGTTGCACACTTTACAACATACACATACACATATAAACTATAGTTTTATGGTTAGGTATAAAATATATATTTTAACTGCAGATAATTCTTAGGTTAGACACAGTATTCACCTTGTTAGACTTATAGCTGCGCCTCAGACATACCACATCTTAAAGAAGTTTGGATTACTAAAACAAACAAAAAAATTACACAACGTAGGAATCCTAACCATTCTAGACGATCACTACTTAAATTTGGCCAAATAAAATAATACTTTCCATAATTATAGTACCAACTTATAATATTATAAGGAAGGTATTTAATTTAAATATTTCAGTATTTAAATTATAAAAGTATTTCCTAAAGCATTGTTTTAAAGATCTTAACAGACTTGCAAAGGAAATATAAAAAGTCTCCAGAAGGAACTTTTACCTTGGTGTGTAAAGGATCACCACCAATAATTATTATTTAAATAATAATTTTATAAAAATAGAGAGCAAAGTAAAGAGTAACAAAAAGGGGGGGGGATGTTACATCCAGTATAGGAGTTATATGGCTTTAATGTCCTAAAAAGTATTTATTTATTTATTAGAAACAATACAGCAAGTTTGTTTCAAATAAAAAACAAAATACTTAAAAAAAAGCAAAATACACACACACACAATCTGTCGTGCCGTATTGGCATCCACGTGCCAATCAAAAAGAGGGTCTAATTGACAACGCAACCCTGGAACATTTAGTTGTAAGGGTTTTCTGTATTTTTGTCATTTATGTTGTGCGTCAAATGTTTTGATATTCAATATAGAATATCATTTATTCAGTCTGTTACAAGCACTTATGAACGTCAAAGAAGCTAGCCATCGGTTCACAAACCCTACGGCGGAAGACCTTGTAACGAGAAGAACCGGCAAGAAACTTCAAACGTCAAGGGCCATTTTGTTCTCCCTGTTTTATTTCATAAAGAGTCGTCAAATTGAAAAGTGAACTTAAACACACGGGTAAGATCAATTTTCAATTTTCAATCACAAAATAATACTAAAATAGATGTACATTTTATGGTTATCCTGACCGTAGCGTTGAGTTTGAGTATATTAATAGAATGCTGAAAGTAAGTACCAATGTCTCTTTTACATAATGTTAATACAGCTAAAAAACTCACTACGTAATTCGTAACCCGAGTCAGAAAATGTCACAACTTAAAAAATGCATTAACCGCGCTTAAAAGAGATTAATGATTAAGGCTGAGACAGCGATAGCAGACGGTTAATTACAGCACATCTTCATCCCATAATTAGGGGGAGGGGGGATAACTGTCGCGTGTCACCGTGACTTTACCAGTTGATGCATGTTTTATTAATGTTAAGGCTGAGGTAAGAATTAGTAAGGGTGCTTACATAAAGAAACACGTTTTCAGCACAGATAAACCCGCGCGGCATTTTGCACATGTAGCCTAACCTTAAGCGACTCCATGGTCTAGTAGTAACAGCACCGGTATCAGACCCACAGGTCCCAGCTTCAATTTTCAGTGGGTATACTACTGTATTCAGTATGGTTGAGGGTATGTCTTCTCTATCTTATTTAAATCAAACGCCATATAAACAATGTAATCAGCATTGTTTTGTTACAGCAGGTATAGATAAGATAACCAGTTCCTCAATGGTTGAGGATTCTGGTAGAAGCGCGCCTCCACCTTCAGCCTTATCATTAGATAGCATCCGGTATGATGAAGGCTAAGAGGCTTCCCGTTGCTCATAAAAATTGCCTTCATCGGAGACCCGTTTCTTTATGTAAGCATCCTAGCATAAGTATTCTATACTGACAAAAGCTAACAAGTGAAGTTTTATAAGACGGCACAGCGTGTGCTTACAGATTGGAAATTGTCTAGCAAAATATTATTACGAAGCCCCTAAGCTTAAATTATACCACGTTACAAAACGACCTTGTCAAGCGGTATTCCATTATTTATTGGCAAATGTGTGTTTGTGTGTATGTTTAGCATAAGTTTAATACTCTTGGGAACTGGTATGTGTGTCAAATTTCATCGAAATTCGATCAGTCAATTTCGCATGATTGAGTGGCAAACATAACAATAAAAAAGACAGTGGTTACCCGTTACCGGTTCCCGTAGGAATATCGTAATTTAAATTATCCTACATTTTTAACCAGATTGCAAGCTATCTGTGTGATTTTTATCCAAATACCGTAAGCCGTTCTTGCGTGATTAACAACGAACATGTAAACATCCAAACTTCCAAACTTTGTAGTAGAATTGCCAAATCAAAATATACAATTACAAATTACTGATTTTTTCATAGTACCAGAGTACATGTTCCAATATTTTTGTCATTGGTTCGTCTCTATAGAGGGGATTGTAATTCCATCATTCACTACGTCAACACGGAGCTCTATTATTATGATACAGAAAAAAAACCTTATCCAAATCCGACCGTACGCACGTAAGCTATACGATTTCATGATTGGATTAAATTCTACAAGTTCGATCCAATATAAACGGAATCGAATCGAATCACAAACGGGACATTTTTTAGGTTTCGTTTGGTTGTCACATTTTCTATAGATTCGGGGATTTGTGGGTTTAGGTTCTTTTAGTGTAGGCGTTCTTTTATTTCGTTATAATTAAACATTACTGTTGTTGTACATAGGTATAGATTGTTTCGTTCAAAGGATTAATTTACAGGTCACGATCTTAGATCAATTAGTGAAGTTTTTTAATTTATCGGAAACCTGAAAAAATATACGTTGAAGGGTTTTCCAGTTCAAATAGAAACGATAAAGCTCAAACGCAAATACACGTCACAAATGAAACAGAAAACCCGCAAAAACCCACTACTTACCCTTCCGTCAGAAACTTCTAAATTCTCACTTGTTCGGTTTTTTAATCCGACCCACAAAGACAGGGAGTGATCATTATTCAAAGCAAGCAAGTCCCCAAAGGCTTGTCTTAGAGGCTGAGCAAAAAGTTCTAAACAAACGGATTCATCCTACGAGATTGATGATTCACCTCGAGCGTACATGCATAAAAGTTATAGGTCGGGACACACTGCTGTGGGGGATGGCGAACAAAATGCTGAGCATGTTTGATTTAAAGTTAAAAGTATACGTGCAATAGATCTTTCTACAATTCACATGGCGAATTTAATAATTGTCTATTGTAGCTGTAAGTGACTCGTGAGACGTTATTCATTGGCCTGACACACATTATTTGTTATTTTTAACCGCTCCTGTAGTTTAATGGTACCACCACCGGTATCAGACCCAGGGGCCCCGGGTTCGATTCCCAGCAGGGGTTACATATTGTATTCGGTTTGGTTGGTGGTGTGACTTGTTGTAAGTCCGCCTGGCTAGCTACTGCCATCTTATGTCTGACGCCATAACAACAAGCGTTGTTGTGTTCCGACAGTTGGAAATAAGATAGCCAGTTCCTCAGTGAATGAGGACTCCGGGAGAAGCTCGCTTCTAACTTCAGCCTTGTCAATACTTAACATAATGAAGGCCCCGTCGTCCATACGTTGTCTACAACAGTCGTATAATATTTCTTCTAAATATTTTATCATCAATAACATACCATACGACGACATGCAAGTTTTCGAATACTAAATAAACATTTGTTTTATTAAATAATTGTTCGTCAATCACTATCGCCGTATGTCCCGTCATTTCAGAAGTATTCTCTTACCAAACAAAGATTCGTAAGCGCCAATACTTCGCGTTCTGCGAAGTACCGATTTATCAATCAATACTCCCAAAACTTCCTAATACTTTGCCTACTTTGTAATTCTTATATCCCCGACTAAGTGGAACGATATTTTTGGTACTCCCTCACGGATTACCTGCTTTTGTGATAAGATTTATTCCCATTTTCTTACATAAATTTATAATAAGCGCAATATGTGTTAGGACAGGTATTTTAAAGGACCAAAGGAGCGAAAATATTATTTAAAGAGTAACATAGGCAAATTTTTATTCCGATATTTTTAATAAAGTGCCACAACAAGTGATTGAGCTGCCTTTGCATAGATTTATAATATATGTTAAAAGACACTCATAAGTAAAGGTCATTACAAGGTAGATGATTATTTAAAAGACCAAAATGCATGGATGTGATACTAACATAAACTATTGTAAATTGTGTAAGAGGAAAATATTCTAATAACAAAGTATGAGAAAATTTTCCTCTTATATTAAATATATTGTCACTTCACATCACTTGTTGTGGAACTTTATTAAAATTATCAGAGTAAAAAGTAGCCTGTTACTCTACGACCTTTCAATAACTCGATGCCAAAAAACAAGTGGTTTGGTTGCCTATTTAGTGCGTGAAGGAAGGACAAACAGACACACTTTCGCATTTATAATAGTAAATTAGGGTAATAGTGGAGGTTTCTGTGTTATCATTGATCCTGTACAAAGCACGTAAATCACCACTTCACAGTCACAGCTGACATTCCATCGGTAATGGAGTGACGTCACAGATACGCGAATATGGCCGACAGACGATCTGTCGATCATTCACGCGGACAGTGGTTATTCGGCGAAAATAATAGTCTAATTATGTCGCTGTATTTTATGATGAACTACTGATCAAAGCCTATTTAAAAAAATGATGTCAATTCCAGTAGTCTTTGTTTTTGGGATTTTTTTAAGTTTTGCTATTTTTAATGCTATTTTTATACTTTAGATCAATTTTAAATAGAAAATATTTAAAAAAATTAACTCGGCCACAAGTGAATTCTCAATTTATGGGCTGTTGCATCTTAATCGATTGTTAAACACCTGAAAAGATGTTTCTTTCGAATGCAAGGATATTCCTAGCATTGATGTGACAACGCTGGCCTACAGCGTATTAAAAATATAAAAGTATTGGAGAATTTCGACGGTGGTTCGCAAGTCTCGGTAGCTCAGCGGTTAGAGCATTGGACCGGATTTCCAAAGGTGATGGGTTCGATTCTCATCTGAGAATTCACAAGTTATTTTTTTTTAATATTTTTCTATTTAAAATTGATCTCCAGTAGTCTTGTCAAAAGCTTAGAATATTCATAAACATTCCACACCTAAGGATTTTCATAAATAGGTACTAATTCGCCTATATATTAACCAAAGGCTTTTAATTTTTTAAGTAGGTTTAATGTTTACTATTTTAAATATGTATTCAAATGGCACAAAGCTAGATACTTATGACAGAGACGACAAATACCTTGGCCCGTAGACAAAGTAACATCGTTATGTAGCGAAACGATAATTCGTTTCGTTATTGTCTATATTTGACGACCTGTTTGGCGCAGGGGTACTAAACCCGCCTTCTGCGCCAGAGGTCCCGGGTTCGATCCCCGGACAAGACAAATATTTTTGTGCACGAACATGTCTATTTGTCTTGGTCTGGGTGTTTAATATGTATATTATGTATGTATTTACAAAAAAAAAGTATATAAGTATGTTTATCCGTTATCTAGTATCCATAACACAAGTTCTTCATGAAACTTACCGTGGGCTAGATAATTGGTAAAAAAAAAAAAACTTGCGGTAAGACCACATGATTTAGCGCGGCTTATGCCAATCTGCCAATCCCATACATTTAATTCTTCTCGAACTTCGTTATCGTTTTTGAATTGTTACTTTGGCTAAGGGCCCTTAGCTGACAGTAATTTTAATTTCCCCACTGCTGGGCACTGGCCTTCTTTATGGATGGATAAGTAAATTGGGCCAGGCCCCCCCACGTAGGCCTAATGAGGGTTTCAACGATTGCAGCCGAAACCAATTGCTTAAAGTGTCTTCCGAAGCACGGAGAGCTCGAAAACTCATTTTTGGTCACCTATCCTGTGACCGACCATTGCGAATATTGCTTAGCCGATACAATCGCCACCAAACGCAGATGTATGGACATTTTAATAATGGTTTATGATGATGATGAAGCTAGTTAGCTAGTTTTTTTTAAACAAGAAACTTATGTATCTGTAACCAAAGCTGCCGCTAGCTCTGAAACTTATACAAGTTTGTATACTGATCACAATACTGTGTAAGAAGCTCATCTCTCGAGCGCCTTTAGAATTTATACTCAAGATTTATACGGAGGTCACATAAATTTTATAGCGTGGAAACTTCTTTGCGCGACTTGGCACCGGTCGCGGGTTCCACCAGCTAAGAGTGGCTTTTTATGTGGATGACTTCATTATCGTTGCTGTTTCCATTTTAATTTCTTTTGCAAAGTTAATTTACTTTGTGTTTTTTTTATTATTTATGTTGTAATAGACATATCTGCTGAATCGTTAAATATAAAATCTATAATTACATTAAAAACTAGTCGCCGCCCTTGATTTCATACTGTGTTGATTTAAGTCTATAAGTGATTTGTTTTATTTCTGCTGTTTTGTATTTTTTACATGGTTAAGAGATATTTTTACCGCATCAAAAGTAGCCTCAATCTTACCCTGGTCTTACCTTACCTTAATCCGTTCACCTTTTCATGAAAAGACTAAATTGTTTTAGCATCTATATTTTTATTTATTGTTTTTTACAATCACACCAATTATCTAGCCCACGTTAAGTTTCACGAAGAACTTGTGTTATGGATACTAGATAACGGATAAACATACTTATATACTTTTTTTTACATATCAAACACCCAGACCAGGACAAATATACATGTTCATGCACACTAATATTTGTCTTGTCCGGGGATCGAACCCAGGACCTCTGGCGCAGAAGGTGGGCTTAGTACCCCTGCGCCAAACAGGTTGTCAAAAATTAATATATTATATATTCTCTCAAAGTATTGATTCCACACACACTACCTCAAATTCATAAAACCACGGGTTTATTCACAATGCCACTTAAGTTTAAGTGCACAGTTTTGTAGTTGCTCCAGAAAATCCTTCTTAATAGTCCAACCATAGCATAAAGAATCATAAAGTATGTTGTATTAGAATTTTTCTTGATAAAAGTTAATTACGCGCGGCACGCAATACGTGATAGGGCCGTCCGACAACATAGATTAGCCATTTCCTACCACACACTAGTCGTCGTCGTCTCACCCACATAACACTCACTGCTGGGTATAGGCCTCCCCAAAAGAGGGGTTTGCCATAATTGCCACGCTTGGCAGGCGGGTTGGCGATCGCAGTATGGCCATGTTTGTAGCAGACGCTACTGCCCGTCTCCTGAAGGCTGCCCTTAGTCGCCTTTTACGACACCCACGGGATGAGAGGGGGTAGTGCTATTCTAAGCCGACACTACACAGCTCACACGCTCACTGCGTACAAAACTTTCACAGCTTGCCGAGCTCTTGCCTAGACGAGGTGCGTCGAGTATTACTCGCGAACGGACCTTTTGTAGGAAGATAAAATACTGTATGTATGTTTATACTGTGGTCCAACTTGCTCGTTCCACTGAAAATCTGAATCTTTTCAAGGTAGTAAAAGAGACAGACATACATTAAGATATATTCTGTCTGGTTAATCTTCTTGGGAGTATTTAATGTTGTACAGTCAAACACGTATTAAGGTTGGCGTGTTATAAGTTTTTGTTATTTTTCGTGCAAATTTTAGGAATGCGAAAGTCTGTCTATCTGTCTTTTGCTTTTTCGCGTCTGAACCACAGAATAACCTAAGACTGAGGATAAACTACTGAAGCAATTTAGATGATTTTGGCATAGGTTAGATCTTGAAAAATGCCATAGGCGTTTTGTAGAAAAAAATTGATTGAACAATCATTTAATTAGATAAATTGAATTTAACGGTTTCTTGTTTTTCTACTGATTTGTATATTTGAATTGAATAAGTTATTTAATTTTCACATTTTATATCAAGTAAATCGCAGACTTATACCGAGATAGACGCTTAAACCAATAAACTTACTTTTCTTTCTTTCTTTCTTAAACTGTATGTGAACCTAGCATGTTGAATTTTTCGTACGTAAGATGACGTCACGAGCGAGATTTAGTGATGTGGAAATGTTATTAACGAGCTCTTGGAAGAAAGCACTGCACAATTAACTTCTTGATAGTCTATGAGGTAAATCAATGTTTTAAAGCATTTGTGATAAAATTACAAAAAAATATATTATCTATCTTATAATACATGTTAAATAGAACGTATTGGAAAAAATCAACTCGGCCATAAGTGAATCCTTAGATGGGACTCGACCCACGACCTTTGGAAATCCGGTCCAATGCTCTAACCACTGAGCAATCGAGTCTTGGTTGATTTTTCAAATATTTTTCTATTTAATATTTATCATAAGTATAAAAATTGCATTGAAAACTGCAAAACAAAACAAAAATCATAAAATACTATCTTTCAAATCTCGAGACAAAAAAATCGTTGTTAAAAAGAAAATATACTAGAAAAAAGCAACTAGTCTCATGCGACATGCTATAAAAACAGCATTGTAAAATGCAAAATTAAAAATTTATATTCGTTGTTCTATTTTCATATCGACGATTTAATTATAGTTTCATTTTCTAAACTCCCAAAAACTCCACCCACTTAAAATTTTCCAAGCTCCGAAATGTGACAGACCGCGCCGTTCATCGAGATTAAACCGACTCAGAACTTTCCACAGATAACAGAGGTTAAAACGAACCCCCGTTATCGCTCGTCATATCGTAACCAAGGAAAACAAAAAGTTAATTAAAGATAATAATCGGTGCTTCGTGCATAAATTCTAATAAAGCAAAACATTATAGTATGAGGTTTCATACACAGCCAGCGAGGATAATTAGCCTGTTGGTGCCATAGACTAGAGAAAAGTATAGATAGAACTAACGAAAAATTTCTGGAAATACCGACACTGACCATCATCATTTTGACGACCTCCGTGGTAGAGTGAGGTCCTGGGTTCGAATCCCGGTAGGAGCAATGTCTGTATGATGAATACGAGCCCCTGTGCCTGAGCCATGGACGTTTATATATCTACACATAAATACTTATTATTTGGATGCGTTACCCGTAACACAAGCACAATATTACAGCACTTACTTTTGGGCTAGGTTAATTAGCCCACGCTACGCACGAGATGGATGATGATAAATATGTAAGAAATATTTATTTATTATTATCATCCATCTCAATATCCTCACTGCTGTAGCACAGTACTTACAACTAGCTGGTTTAGCAGAACAGGCCTTCACCCACCACGCGGGTGCTATGCGAAGTGGTGGCTGTCAAAGCAGACGGGACTAACGGCTTAAAGTGCCCTCAGAGGCTCAGAAGCCTGGACGAGCTTTGGATAATACATTTTTAGTTATCCATCCCGTGACCGACAACCCTCACACTTTAATACGATATTGATATGACCCGGTATCAAAACCAATACTGATACCAATTTCATGGTACAAGAAGAATCGTAATATTTTTTTACTTATCAAGTTCAGTTACTGAGTTACAAATATTTTAAGTAAAATAAAACCGCTTTTTTAAAACGTGCATCTATCTTTTCCTATCCCATTTGTAAAGAAATAATAAGCCAAAAGAATAGACTGAAATCTAAAGTAAGAGCAACAGTCTATTCTACGCATTGTAAGGCCGACATTAAAACTCACACATAAACACGATGACGGAAACATCTCATATAATGAACATCGCCTTCTAGATAACCGGGTGTAACTGAGTATAACCGGGCACGGGCAGATGTATACCCGGGCATAACCAGATACCCGGGTAAAGGCGCGTTTTCACTGCTACCGAAAATCGTGTCGTTTATTGCTGACTTATTGATTGATTGACTGAAAAAAAATCACGATTTTCAACAATGTCAAATGTCACTTCAAACCAAAGAGTAGATTATAATTTTTATCACAGATTGACTAAACTCTAACTATTAGAAAATTATGGGTTTCGGCTGAAATTCGGAGAGGACACCGGTGTCCGGTCGGGGTCTGAGTAATTAACATACTGACTTAATTTTGATAGTAGTAGAGATGCTAAAACTTTTCAGTATCCGTTTTTGTAATTTATGCCTTTTCTCGTGAAAAGTAATCTTTTTATAGACGACATTACAATCTTGACGGCTAAAAATTAATGTCAAACATTACCAAATTATAAACTTAAATAAGTAACTTTTGGACATGTTTGTGCTTATATCAAATGGTTATGTTTTGCCGTCAATATTCTTTAACATGATAAAAAATACTAGTATCTATTCTACACATTGTAATTGTTAATGCGTACCATTAAAAACACATATGCACCATGTCGGAAACATCTCATATAATGAATATCGCCTTCTTACCTTAAACCGGGCATAACCAAATACCCGGTTTAAGGTAAGTTCCCACTGCGACGGAAAATCGTGTCGTTTGGAGCTGGGTTTTTGACAAAGATAAATAAATATATAGTAGATTAAATATATTAAGTTCGTGGTCATAATCACTACAACTATTACGAAAAACAGGAATTTACCATGACAAAGATGTAAATTTTATTTGGATAATAGAGATGCTGCAACTTTTTACTAACAGCTTTTGTCATCCATGAATTTTGTCATGAAAATTTGACTTTTTATGACATTACAATCTTGACTGAAAATAAGTGACAATCAATGTATACTGTATATTGTTAACAATATCAAGAAATGTATTTAATTTGAATTTTATAATAATTGTTGGCCGCCATTTTTGAGCTTATTTCAGATTTTTTAAGTTATAGGTTGTAATCTATAAATCTGTTTTCTCAACGTGTTAAAATATGTTTGTTTATAACTTGAGTGCAATCGTTAGTTTTACTTCTTTCAACTTCAGTACCCTAAAATTCTTGACCTCAAAAGAAAATTTAAATTCCCATTTGTTTCCAATGTTAAGTTACGTTATATTATTTATTTCATAACCTTAGGGAAGATAAGCTTTCGGAATAACGGGTATAGTGGAAACGCACCTAAACAGTTACAGATGTTTCTCATGACCGGTTTAATATGTACAAATGTGATTGGAACAGACGTGGTATTATGTTCCTTTGTTGTTCGCAAAAACTGTAGGTTGATATTAATGAATTTGGGGTCTTTTGTGCCTCCTGCTATTGATGAGAATAGTCAGTTGTTCCTGATATTGTAAGGAGGTGTGTTTTGGTTTGGTCCTCGCATTGTTGGTCTAACCCTAAATATAGAGTGTGTACATACCTATAGACGACTATTGTTAAATATATTGTTTGTAAATCATAAAAAACAAGCTCTTTTTTGGCTAAGATAATGTACTTAAAGAAAATTTACATTGTAAATAATATTCATAAAGATGTATTATTTTCGGCTATTAATAAATATTTTCCATTTGTTTCAGGTAAGTACCAAAATTAACAACGAAAAAGCAGATTAGGTAAAGTATTACAGTAACACAAGAAAATTTTGAAATACATTTATAATATATTAATTCAAACAAACGAACTTACAACTTTTCCTATGGAAGCAATCCAGGAGCTCTGTTTTTGATTCACTCGTCTCGAGGATTCTACTGCTTTTGAGACTGCGACGTTTGAGTTTCCGTATTCCGTAAAAGCGACGCGAAGGGCAAAGCGAAAAGCGTGCTATGTTTACGCACGCAAGGTCGCAAATCGCCTGATGGCCTCCTCGTTCGCTCGGCACTCACGCGTCGAGTGATTCAAAAATATAGGTCCAGGACCTCTATTTTTTAATCACTCGTCACGCGAGTGCATCAAACGAAAAGCAACCTTGCGTGTGTAGACATAGGTCGCCTTTCGGTTTGCCCCTCGCGCGCTCGCGTTGGGAGGCGGTATTACAAGCAAAAAGCGAAGCTATGTATATATATGCAAGGTCGCTATTACGGAAGTAGGGAAAATACGGAAACTCAAACGTCGCACGAAAATCAGTAGTAGCCTCGAGACGAGTGAATCAAAAATAGAGCTCCAGAAATTGCGAGAAATACCAACAATTTAAGATTTTAACACTAAATATAAAGTTCTAATATTTTATCGATCTCAAGGTTGCTTTCAATATTCAGAAAAAAACTGCAGAATAAACTTCTACAAAATTATTTTAAGGTTGCATTATCTCTGTACAATGTATTGATAAGTCATCTTGATATTGCATAGTAATTACCATTCGAAACCGACCGATAACATTGGAGTTCCGCCATTTTGTTTTACACCCGTTTGGACCAGCTATTATTATAACGGCACTATCTAACGACTTGCGTACTATCTGGTGCTTCCTTAATGAATCCTTTGGAAGATGGCTTCCATACATATAAACATACATACACTCGCGGCCAAATAAACGGAGCAACTGAGTTATTTTCATACAAACATGCTCATTACTAGGCAATTCGCATTTAAAACAACTGAATGTTAATGTTTAATTTTTATCCCATATAATGTTGTAGAAAACAGGATTCAGTGAATTTGTCTTTCTTATTCTGCATAAAACCGAAATTTTCTCGAATTTATGGAACTTTTATTCGTACGTCGAGTAAGTATTCGAATCATATAAACGACATATTAATTAAATAGGTTTTTACATAACTGTTGATACTTTTTAGATAATGAGACTGAAAAGTGAGTATGTTGGTATAAAAATAACGCTGTGGCTCGATTTATTTGTCCGCGAGTGTATTTATATAAACATACATACATACTTCAACCCTTACATCTTTCTCCCCTCAGCCACAGCCTCGACGTTGTAATTTTCCTTACTGTTAATATTAAAATTAAATGGGCTCCATGGTGCAATAGTACTTGAGCTGCTAAACAAGCTCGCGGCTTTGCTTGCATAAATCGAATTTTGGTAATAATTTCCATACTTTACAACTCCAAAAGAATTTAAATAAAAAATAAGTTCAAAAACTAAAACCTGACTACTGAAAACTTTTCCCTAGAATGTATTGTTTTGTTAGAACGGCAATTTCAGATGAGAATATTTTCTTGTTTCATACTTTTTAAAGCTTGATTTTTCAGTAGTCGGGTTTTAGTTTTTTTGGATAACAAAAATGTTTGTCTGTTTGAATGTAATATGGCAAACAAATATAAAGTAGCCTGGATTTAAACATAGGCTACTATTCTGCAATATATCGACAAAAGTACTGATGTTCAGTAAAAATTAGAAAAACTACTGGTAAAGTATTAAAACACCGAATCTGGTCACATGATATTCCCACGGGAATTGAAACCACGCGGGTTGAACCGTGGGTCCCAGCTAGGAATCCTAACTAATATTATAAATGAGAAAGTGCGTTTGTTTGTCCTTCCTTCACGCTCTAACTAAGCAGTAAACCTACTTGATATTTGGCATATACTTTTAAATCCCGATATTCCCGGAACCACGCGGATAAAACCGCGCAGGCCGCTAGTATTCTATATCCAGAAAACGCAGTTTTTTTATAATTATAATAATAATAAAAATCATTTATTACCTTAGGTATCACACAACAGGTTACTTATATCTAAAATACAACAAAACACTTGAATAAGGTTATGACCTGAAGTGTGAGAAGCTGGTGCCTGTAATTGGTTTAGAAAACCGGTTACACAGGTCACCAGGCCACCCCCGCAAAAGGATACATTGTGCTCCAAGTTTTACGTGTTTGTAAGCCTATGTGAAGAGCTAGCAAAAACGGTATTAAATAAAAATAAAAGAGACAAAACATTATTTGACGACCTGTTTGGCGCAGGGGTACTAACCCCACCTTCTGCGCCAGAGGTTCCGGGTTCGATCCCCGGACAAGAAAAATATTTGTGTGCATGAACATGTCTATTTGTCTTGGTCTGGATGTTTAATATGTATATTATGTATGTATTTACAAAAAAAAGTATTTAAATATGTTTATCCGTTATCTAGTATCCATATCACAAGTTCTTCATGATACTTCACGTGGGCTAGATAATTGGTGTGATTGTATGGAAATATTTATTTATATTTATTTAAATATTTATATCCAGAATTTTGCAGTTATGTACGTGTCTGTGATTCCTTCTAAACTAAATATAAGACATAACGTTAAACAAAGTGGTTATGCGAAACAATAAAAGCTTCTCTCCAAACATGATATCTGGCAATAACTCAGACCAATCTTATCACCGTGGCATATTTCTGTACAACCACTGAGCCTGAGTATTGCTCTAAGGCAGGGTTTCCCAAAGTGGGCTTCGCGAACCCCAAGGGGTTTGCCATTAGATGGACGGACGGTTCGTTGTAAAATTTACGTAATTGCATTTAACCACCAATGTGTTTCAGTAGTAACTAACCGCCTCTGTGGGCTAGTGGTACAACCACCGGTATCAGACTCAGGGGTCCCGGGTTCGATTCCCGGCGGGGGTACATATTGTATTCGGTTTGGTTGGTGGTAGGACTTGTTGTAAGCCTGCCTGGCTAGCTACCACCATTTTATCTAAGCCTGAGCCTAGCCAGTTCCTCAGTGGCTGAGGACTTTGGGAGAGGCTTGCTTCCACCTTCAGCCTTATCTATACTAAAATCAGGTATGATGAAGGCTAGGCTAGCTAAGAGTCTCCCCATCATTCATAAAAACAAAAAAAATGTAACACTACCGGTATCAGACCCAGAGGTACCCGGTTCGATTCTCAGTTACTTATTGTATTCGGTTTGGTTGATGGTAGGACCCCTTAGTACCTGTGGTCCCACCGATTTGTCCCTCTGGTAGCTCCACGGCCTACAGCGCTACAGTGGGTCTACGGGTAATTGAAACGACAATACCTCACTTACCCGTGGTCCGCTCCCTCACCTAGAAGCTACGAGTAATAACACTTGTTGTAAGTCCGCCTGGTTAGCTACCACCATCTTATCTAAGTCTGAAGCCATACCAACAATGTTTTCAGCATTGTTGTGTTCCGGCTGTTAGGTATAAGATAGCCAATTCCTGAGTGGTTGATGATTTAGGGAGTGGCGCGCTTCCACCTTCAGCCGTATCCTTAACATCATGTATTATGAAGGCTAAGCATCTCACCATCGGTAATAAAAAACGCCAACTGGTGTTAAAACTGACTAAAACTACACCTCCAATCAACTCAATTTGTGACATGAAACAAGGCGGGGTACGTTAGGGTAATAAGTTTGAGTAACCGTGTTCTAAGAGATATATTGCTTCGTATCTCTTAGCTTTATCATTCGCTTCCTCTTTCACGCGGTTTTTCTCAGAATTTACGGGTCCCTGTATCGTGCAATTGGGAAAACACCGCGTTTATTGTTTCCCCTCTTTCATGGCATCAGTCCCAATGAAATTGATCGTTTTTTAGGATTACCATTTATTTATTTTATCTATTTATTTACCCAACGTCTTAGCTTACCATCATAAATAGTGTGAGTGTTTAATAATTAATTATTAAATTGTATTATTAATAACTGTATTAACTTTGGGCCATTTTAACACAGCACCATCTAGGGGCCTACCGCCCTTTCTTAGCGCAGTATTGTTTCAATCTTACCATGCTATTATCCCCTGTCTTATTACAGGGTCATAAAATTGAAAAATTACCTTATACAGAATAAGGTTACTTTCCATCACAACAACTAATAGATGAAAATAATAATATCAGCCAAGATATTATTTTGTTGATCCATAAACGAGTGCCTCGTATCATCTCGTTTATAATGAAAATGGAAAATCAAATTTCTATCATAAGAAAGTATAAAAAAGATAATCTGCAGCAATATCAAACCAAAACTAAAGCAAATAAAAATGTCTTCTTATCCTATTGCCAATGATGAACTCATGAAAAATTGGAGTCAGCATTGAGAGACTCAATTTGGCAATACAAACAGTTTGGACATATTAGTCAAAAGTCAATAAGATCCTGACCTTTTTCCTCCCTAAAGTGGGGGGAACAAATATTCTCGATGCGTACCACAAGCTATTTGGCCAGGTATTTTACTTTAATATTGAATGGTCGTTTAGAATTTCAAGTTGTTATCTAAAGAAATGGCCTTGCGATTCTCCCAATAGATTTATTGGATGGAAACGTTTTTGCGATATCAGTACCTGAATTGAAAACGTTATTTCTTCAAATGACTTATTTGTAAAAGAAACTTTGGAAGTTATTTTCTAAAAGATACTTACGGTTGCATGTAATGTCATCCGCGTTATCGCAACAAACTTTAGTCCGCAGTTCTTGATAAGAGCAGTTAATTTAGTCATTATTCGAGAAGCTTCTAAGCTTTCCTTAAGAATTTTGCTTACAAATCCTGGCTTTTTATCCGGTTAGCTAAAACCAATGTACACAGTCACAAACACTATCGTGTAATCAAACCCTGACAAAGTATCATCGACACCAGATATGGAACAAGCCAAAAACAAGATCAATTGTTATTCCAAAAACACTTAAAAGTTTAGAATTTGGAATCAGATCAAAGCCTCCAACATTGATAAAGGAAATTATAAAAGCAGTTATAACCTCGCCAAGTTCACCCGCATTCCCCCCATATCCAATTTCTGGAGCGATCTATATGACACCTAATTCAAGTTTGCCCAGATAAATTCACCGGGAACTTGGGAATATATCGCCTTCTTCAATCGTCTAGCCAAAACGGAGTTAATTCGGCTCGTTCGAAAGTTCTGTCTCTTCAGTCCGAGCAAGTTCGGTTGTTGGAAATTCACAAGAAATGTTAGTGCAAAGTTCATTCGTACATGGGTATATCGGGGAGCTATCACCAAGTCAGTTTTTGTTAACTAGGACGATTTATGGTACTTTCAGCATTCTCATTAACCTTTTTACTTTCTAAATTGAATGATGTTGGGTTTTATGTTTGAACTTTTTTTGAATGTACAGTTTATACAATTTTAAGGTGCTACATATCTTCTAATTTTTATCGGGTCCCAATTAAATGGTGATTTAAATTTGGGGAGGTTGACATCAGATCCGTTTTCAAGCTTTCTTGAATCGATCAATAGCGCGTTTGGTAGATCCTGCCGTCTAAGCCGTAGTAGATTCGATTCCACCCAGGACAAACATTTATTACTATTTTATTCTGTTCCTTGTCAATATATGCTCATTATTAATATTATCTACCTAGGGTCTGAAATCCGAAATGTAAATGCTCGAAAACTTATCACTAATCTGATATTTATTTATAATTTCACCAAAAGTGGCTAGTCAGCTTCCAATCTCCATTCCCATACCAAAGTTTGCACCAAGTTCAGTGAATGTTCCAATTAACTCTAGGACATTACCGGATGTTTATTTTATTCTAATCACGATCTCGTCTGCCTTACGACGGAATTGCGAACCCGGATTAAAGACATTTAGTTCAGTTCCTTGCTTTATAATTAAAACAAATTAACCAATCTCGGTGTGGCTGACATCTATAATTGTTGCCAAGATTTCGTCATTTATCAAGAGTGATAAAATAGAAAAATATTAGCAGTATTATCTAAAATACAACTTTGTTGGCTTCAATCATAATAATTTTCTACCAGTTTATAATTTATTGTGTATCTTCTCTGATGTGAATGTTTGCAATACCATTGTTATCTCTTTGGCAATTTGGATCAATGGAATGATGATGAACATTTATGCGATCTTAAACCGTAAATGTTGCTTTATTTTATTGAACAGGGCATTCAAATAGTATTTAAGATGTGAATAATTTTCGTTAAGTTAAGCCGGAGTTTCTTTTAAAAGCAATACTTATTTACTTCATATGAATTTTATACATATCCACTAGCAAAGTCAACGATAATAAAGATAATATAACACAGAATAAACTCCTAGAATAAATGCTCATATAGTTAGATTAAATCTACATCATTCTAAGAAGATCCACAAAGAAAGATTTCATTGATTTCAAAGGAAACTGGATATACTTCTCTCGATTCCAAACAAAACGATTGTCGCTATCGGTTTTTCCTTATAAACGTAATAAAAACCGTAATGAATCGTCATTAGAATTCAAATCACCTTTGAAGACGGTCCAATTTGCCACCGAATTTGTGCAAAACTTTTGTCTGCCTTCACAAAAGCTGATATATTAAGGCAATATCATACGTTATCCACCGTTTCCCAAAAGTTACATTTCAGGAATTCCACTAACCAAAAACGATCGTCGAAAATCTGATCTCGCGAGGCTATAATTTGGCGTCGAATAATTGCTAAAAGAGTGAGCGAAAAAAACCTATAAAGCTAATAAAATCAGGGTTCCTCTGGCCTGTGCAAACCCATTATCATCGCAGTTGTACGCAAACCAGCTGATTTATTACTCTCGAACACTGAATATATTAGGGGGGATGGTGTGGTGAAGAAAATGTACTGATTTCGCCCCCCTTTCGCCTCTTTCTGCCCCCTACTTGGGGCCTCAGTTCAGTATAACATATGGTGCGGTTTTGGGCCGATTTCGTTTGTAACGAGATACTGTTGTAACTCTGTTGGTGCTCGGAATATGGATGAAGATACAAGCGGGGGTAATGTGGATGTGTGGATGCGAATGTTTGGGAATTGCTGACTCGACAAGCGAATTTAGAATTCGGTTATGCGTGACGTAATATTGCTTGAATTGTTGACTGCTGTTTTGAACAGTGATAATTAGAAGCACAGGGGGTGTATACTGTCATCTTTAGAATCCATCATGTCATAAGAACGTTTTGTTTTCAATACTCCTCAAATTCGTACCATAACCTTCCACAAAGTAAAATTTTGTTATTCATGTCTATTGACATAGATTTAAGGATATGAGATACCTAAAACAAATACGGCCTTATCTGCCTTCGATGATGCTTTATATTGTAATGACGGCCTTAACTAGGCAGCTACTAATAATAATATAATAATAATAATTGCTGTGTAGTGTCGGCTTAGAATAGCACTACCCCTTCTCATGCCGTGGGTGTCGTAAAAGGCGACTAAGGGACTCAGCCTTCAGGAGACGGGCAGCAGCATCTCCTACAAACTTGGCCATACTGCGATCGCCAACCCGCCTGCCAAGCGTGGCGATTATGGCAAACCCCCCCTTTTGGGGGAGGCCTATACCCAGCAGTGGGTGTTATGTGGCTGAGACGACGACGACGACGAATAATAATTGTATACAATCACACCAATTATCTAGCCCACGTTAAGTTTCATGAAGAACTTGTGTTATAGATACTAGATAACGGATAAACATACTTATATACTTTCCTTTTGTAAATACATACATAATATACATATTAAACACCCAGACCAAGACAAATAGACATTTTATGATTTTGTAATTTTTGCATTTTTCAATGCTATTTTTATACTATGGTAAATATAAAAATATTGGAAAAAAATCAACTCGGCTACAAGTAAATTCTCAGATTAAGTATCGGTAGTTCAGTGGTCAAAGCATTGGACCGGATTTCCAAAGGTCGTGGGTTCGTGTCCGATCTGATAATTCACTTGTGGTCCAGTTGATTTTATCCAATCTTTTTCTATTTAAAATTTATCATAAACAAAAACTTAGTAAGAGAACTTTCAGTTAAGGAATAAGATTCTTTCAGATCAATTTAATTAAACATTTAAACATTCTTTTAGATCAATGTTATTATTCAATTGAGGAATTCCTAGGTCATAAACTGTAATTTATTGTATATTTAATTTTATTAAATTAAATTGACATTTTATTGGCAGGCAATTATTGGCAATTATTGACATTTAAGATTTGACATTATATTCATTTGACATTATTAAGTTATGACATTGTATTATTAAATTTTATTTAGACATAAATATTTATAAAATGGTCAATGTATGAATGAATGGTTATAATTAATGTTTAATTTTGTGGTTGGTTTATAATATTTAAATTTATAATGTTTAATTTTATTTTAATGTTAAATATTTACGGATTTCCACGCCGAACTAAGGCAGAATATGCCGAACTTATATTATTTATCAGCTTAAATTGTATACCATATTCTGGGAAATAAAGATTATGATTATGATTATGATTATGATTAAGATTCTACTTAGGTACAAAATAAGACCCTTTTTTGCCTTTGGATAAAAATCTAGTTATTAGACGAAGTAGCAAAGTTGAAGAAAAGAAGATAACTTTAGTTATAACTTATTAATTTTGCATTGTACAATGCTATTTTTATGTGATAATTATGTGAAAATTTATCAGATAACTTTAGGTTATTATCGAGATATCTCTATCGTTAAGTTACTAGGTACTTGAAATTTTGTATCTGATTAGATGGCAGTGTTCAAGTAAAGAAACTTTTATAATTGACCAAGAAAGAGACTTTTTTCATCAAATAAAAATACTAGTTTGTTTATTGGATAAATATTAAACAAGAAAATGTACTAGAAAAAAGCAACTTGTCCCATCAGAGCGACATGCGACAAAGTTGCTTATTTCTAGTTGTCTTGTTTAATATTTATCACATAAAAATAGCATTGTAAAATAAGTAATAAAAGATGTAATTAGTTTATTCATTGATAACATACAAGTTTACAAAAATAATACTACGACTATGAGGATATTAAAGAGTTTTAGTAATCACTAGCGGCAATCCACAGTTTCACCCGCGTGGTTCCCGTTCCCGTAGGAATATCGAAATAAAAATTAGCCTACGTGTTAGTCAACTACATATTAAATTTCATCCAAATCCTTCTAGTAGTTTTTGCGTGAAAGAGGAACAAACAAACAAACTAACTGACATACTTTTGCATTTATAATATTAGTAGGATAATTGATAATTTTATTCACTGCGTCAATTCAAGTCTTCAGCAAACGCCCGAAATTAATAACCTATCTGTAGATATGGATTGGGCTATCTGAGATAGTTGCCTAGGATATTTTTGTTAATATGACCAAAATAACGATGGTTGCAAGGCAACGAAGCCAGTACCCTAGGCAACTATCTCAGCTAGCCCATATCTACAGATAGGCTATTAATTTCGGCCGTATGTAGCTGTGAAAATTGACAGACTTATTATAAGTAAAAAGATGCTCATTTTATTATCAGTCATCAAACAATGTCAACTATTAATTGAAAAACGAAATCGATTCCAATACTTGTATACGATCCAATTAAATAATTTAATAAATCCGATAACTCAGTACGATAACGAACACAGAACTCGATTGTCGTAGCACTGAAATCCAATAATAAATATATAAAATGTTGGAGACATGGCATACCACAGTCTGAACATACACAGTGTTTGCACTCGGCTGAAATGACGCACTCACACAGAAATGCGCCGCTATACGCACGCCGCCCCACCACGCGCTCGCAATGTTTTACCAGTGAAAACCAGTGAGTGTAATAGCGGCGCGTGTGTGTGTGAGTGTCTTATCAGCCTATCAATAAAAATAGCATTGAAAAATGCAAATATTAAAAAATCTTAAAGTTCTTGTAATAATTATTATTAAAATAGATAGATAGATAGATAGATAGATAGATAAAACACTTTATTGCACACACAAAAATACAGACAGAAACACAAGAAAGAGTTGACATAAATGTGGGCAAAGGCGGCCTTATCACTAAGAGCGATCTCTTCCAGACAACCTTTGAGGCATAGGAAAAATGGAGAAAGAGCGAGAGGTAGTGCACAGGCAACAAGCAAGAATGACAAACTTTACTTAACAATATTACTGAATATATAAATAAATCTACCTACATAAACTACTAAATAAATAGTCATAAATAAAAATAAAATATTTAAATAAATAACAACTAAATATATATTTAATATATCTATATATATTATAATAATATATACTTGATAATAAACAAATAAAAAAGAAGAAGGTAGTTGCAAACTAGGACTTAGAGAGAAGATGTGAATGCAGTTTGTTTTTGAAAATGGAAAGTGACTTCGAATGACGGATCTCATACGGGAGGTTATTCCAGAGGCTGATTGACTTTGCCGTAAAGGAGTCCTTGTAGTATCCAGAGCGAAATAGCTTCCCGTTCCCGTGGGAATATCAGGATAGTTAGGAAGTAGCCTATGTTACTCTCCGTCCTTTAAACTAACTCTATGACTAATATCAAGTCGATTAGTTAGGGCATCAAGGAAGGACAAACAAACGTACTTTTTCATTTATAATATTAGTTAGGATTTTAACCGCCTCTGTGGTCTAGTGGTACAACCACCGGTATCAGACCCAGGAGTCCCAGGTTCGATTCCCAGCGTGGTACATATTGTATTCGGTTTGGGTGGTGGTAGGACTTGTTGTAAGTCCGTCTGGCTAGCTACCACCAACTTATCTAAATCTGACGCCATAACAACAATGTTTTCAGCATTGTTGTGTTCTGGAAGAGAGATAATATAGCCAGTTCCCTAGTGATTGAGGATTCCGGAAGAGGCTCGCTTCCATCTTCAGCACTTAACATCAGGTATGTTGAAGGCTAAGAGTCTCCTTTTCGTTAATAAAAAAAAGATTAGTATTATCAGCTAAGTGCAAAGACTGTTAGATGTTTAGACTGTACTATATATCGCCTCTCGATGGTTTTCAATGGTAAAACAGTTGCGAGCGCGCTTGTAACAGCGCGTGTCTGTGAGTGTGTGCGTAATTTTGGCCGTTTGTAGGCAGCGCGTTTAAACTGTGGCATACTGTCGCATCCAATTAACGTAACTTGTCGATATCGCATCGTTTTTACGATAAAATGATGTCTCAGGTGTTTGCAATCAATTGTAAATTGACTCAATTTGAAACAGTTTCTTCAGTGCGGAATCAGAATTATATTTATTCTAAAAAAACTGTAAAGTTAACCGGTTTTATTTAAAAAACTTGAATAATTTTTGATGTTGAAATTGTTAGCTTGTACAATGATAATTTCTAAGATAAATACTTACATTGGAATTGAGTCCACTCTTGCCTTGACCTGGCTTTTTCATTTGAGTTCCAAACTTAAGATACTATTTTCTATTTTCTCAAGTTGGCTGAGTATAGATTCGGACCATTCCAAAGCTCGATTTTTTTTTAAACTTTTTAACAATACTGTGCACTTCATTAATAGTTTATTAAGATGCCTAATATGGAATATATGGAATAAGTAACTGGAACTTGTCGTATTTGTGGAACAATCACCAGAAATGCACACAGGTTTTTTTCGATTTTTTTTTCTGAAAGTTGGTTGAAGTATTGTTCATAAGTATTCAATTTTTTTTATGACGGAACAATTTTTGAGAAGCAATATTTTTTTATAAGTATTGTTTTTTTACTTACCGTTATAATATAATTATAAATTAAAACAACGGAGACTCGGTTTCGGTAGCTCAGTGGTTAGAGCATTGGACCAGATTTCCAAAGGTCGTGGGTTCGAGTCCCATCTGAGAATTCACTTGTGGCCGAGTTGATTTTTTCCAATAATTTTCTATTTAAAATTAATTATAAATATAAAAATAGCATTGAAAAATGCAATAATTAAAAAAATATAAAGTAATACAGCGTCGAAACTGGTTGCTAGGTGATTTTTTGTTAGATAATCATTCTGCGATAAATGCGTTTGAGTCCCTCGTTTTAATTCTAGTCCACGGTGAAATAACTTGCCTACTCAATCGAGGCTGAACCTCGAGGCGTTTGCCTCTATCAGAGGCAACTTCAGTGATTATGCCTCGATTGGAGGCACCGTGGAAATTTTGAAGTTTGAAGTTTTAAAAGGAACGTCGCATTGATCTGAATGATCCTTTATCTTAGCAAATAGGGTTGGCAAAATTAATTTTGGAATATCCTTTTCTTTATAAAAAAAACGCGATATTTTTTTTCAAACATTTAATGATGAATACGAATACGATATTTTAATATAAAATATTATCGTTATCTTAAAATCGGACAAAATTATTTACACCAGATTCATTACACTCATTATGCATGAGTCATTTTTTAACGATCTCTGGTACTTAGTCATTAGTTATATAAATATGATGAGATTTATTATTTAAACGCATAAAATTTAATAAAAACTAGTTTTAATAGAAACATATTAGCTACACTAATCCTTGAAAGACTTTATAGGTTATTTAACATCAAACAATGTTAGACCTAGTCCATAATAATATTTATATAGTGAAGTGGCACTTGAAGTGAACGGTTTTCGATTATCAAGGTATCGGAGAATTTTAATAATTATCAAGTGACAACCCTAAGAAAGCACTGATTGGTCCAAAGAAAATGGCCGTCGACTTATTGGGCTCTTTGTTCCGAACTCTTTGTTTGTTATATCAAACTAATTATATCTTTTATATTATATTACTTGAAAGGGGCCAGATTTACATTGTGGATCGCGTTTTGTTCCGCCTCCATTGTTTTCGGGTTAAAATCAAAACGTCCTAAATCACCCTTTAATATTAAATTAAATTTCAAAATTAGGTCTGTTGTTCCTTTAATATTAAAATCTAAATGTCAGATGACATCATACACATTGATCCGGAGGGTCACTCTTGAGTCTTGATGGAATCGAGTTCGAATCAGGATCGAATTAATGTCAAAACGGTACGATGGAAACCATAGCAACCGTTTCAAAGCACTAAAATAACTGATTTTTGACGTTTATTCGATTCTAATGGATTATCTAACGGATCTCGGCACGCTGATATCTAACAAAACAACACCTAGCAAACAAGTTTCGACGCTGTCATTACTGTCACATTATCATAGTGTATGACAGCCATAACAGCGAGGAAACTGAAACTGAACCAGGTTTTCGTCAGAAAATCGGCCCTTGGTTCTTAATATTTGAGGACCGAGACTCAGCTACCGATACAGCACTACTAGTGTAAAGATCCTCGCGTGCACAGGTGTAGGCATACGCAGTGCCAGACAAAAGATGTGCCATTGTCTGAGGGGAAATACAACTTAGACAAGTGTTCTTCCAGCTATACGTGCTACATACAAAATCATGTATCGTATGTTCAAAGTCAAAGTCAATATCATTTATTCAGTCTAGGCTGTTACAAGCACTTATGAACGTCAAAGAAGCTCCGCCATCGGTTCACAAACCCTACGGCGGGAGACCTTGTAACCGGCAAGAAACTCGTCAAGGGCTGTTTTTTTCTCCCTATTTTATTTCATACAGAGTCGTCAAATTGAAAAGTGAGCTTAACATATCAGTATGGTCAATTTCCATCACAAAAAGAAAATACTAATTATAATATTACATTTTATGGTTATTGTAACCGTAAACAATTTTCAACTGGCAAAAAAAGACTTATCTATCATACATTACAACATTTCTCGCATTACAAGATTACTGTACTGCAAGTTGTGAGGAACATACAGGTCAGTATCAATTTATTTTAGAAAAAAAAAATTAAGCTTTAAGCACAACATTAAGATAAGCAGACTGAAGTAGACCCATTTCCGCTGGCGGCACCCGTTCACGAGCATGACGTATGACATATGTTTGCACAGGGTTTAGCCCAGTAGGTAATATCACTAAAATACATCGAGTTCTAAATCAATCATTTTTATGTTGAAGATGAGAGTAACCTTTTTATATCAAAAAGGATATTTAGAATAGAATATTTTTATTCGCAGGAATGTGGTACATAACATGATCATAACTTCGTTAAAAGTGCACATTCACCCAGCTTGGGCATGCAAATTTAAAATATAAATAAATAATAAATAATTGCATACAAACACACCAATTATCTAGCCCACGTTAAGTTTCATTAAGAACTTGTGTTATGGTTACTAGATAACGGATAAACATACTTATATACTTTTTTTTTGTAAATACATACATAATATACATATTAAATACCCAGACCAAGACAAATAGACATGTTCAAGCACACAAATATTTGTCTTGTCCGGGGATCGAACCCGGGACCTTTGGCGCAGAAGGCAGGCTTAGTACCCCTACGCCAAACAGGTCATCAAATAATTAAAATAATTTGAATTTAAAGCTTTTAAAATATTAATACTTAATGATGTCATAAAATAATAGTTAATACGTAATGTCACAATCAATTCAATAATATTCAATATAGATCAATATCAAATCATAAAATAAAAATGTCATCATGTAGTAGTTAGATATTCATATAAAATTATTAACAATGTCGACTTAGATAATAACAACGATAGTAAAAATATTCTTGAATCAGAAAAGGGTAGACTAATTGCAACATTTAGGGTGACTTTCAGCAAATGCCAATAATATTAATATGAATAAATATTTTAACTGACTTCAAAATATAAGGGGGGGATCCCCACAAAGATTTTGACGGTTGAAGAACTCCTGTAAAGATTCAAACATCTACTGATACATATGTATAAACAAGGGCAGTTAAACGTAATCTCAAAGTTAAATCTAGAAAACGGTAAATAACCGTCATAAATATTTATCTGTTCCCATTATACAACGGTTTTGTCAACGCATTGTGTGAATAATGGAGACCAGATAGTATTCAGAACTTGCACAATTTACTCCTTTGTTAAAGGCTCAAATGTGACTAAGGACTGCCTGGCTGTTCTCGTTGTTTTCATTTTAGGTAACATATGGAGTCGTTTTCTTAATATAAAAAGTACTTTTTCACCTCACACGCTCGGAAAATCACATTTCAAATAGCATTGAAAAAATCCAAAAATCCAAAAATCATAATTTATTGGCTGTTGCATCTTAAGCGATCGTTAAACATCTGAAAAGATATTTCTATCGAATGCAAGGATATTCCTACCATTGATGTGACAACGCTAGCCTACAGCGTATAAAAAATATAAAAGTATTGGAGAATTTCGACGATGGGCCGCAAGTCTCGGTAGCGCAGTGGCTAGAGCAATGAACGGGATTTCTAAAGGTCGTGGATTCGAGTCCCATCTGAGAATTCATTTGTGGCCGAGATGATTTATTCCAATATTTTTCTATTTAAAAATGTATCGTAGGTAAGACATAGGTACAGAAATACTCCTTCGCCATAAATCCCTTGCGGAGTTAACAGAGATTCAAAGTTGCAGCTTAACCTTTCAGACCTCGGATTATGAGACACAATAATAGATATTCCATTTTTCTTTGGACACCGGTGTCCGGTTTGGCACAATTGGCATTGGTTGGGTCTAAGATGTTATCCGGAGGGCTGATTATCTAACGAAAACTCGGTTCAGATTCAGTTTCGTCTCTATTGTAACTGTCATTAATCTATGAAAATGTGACAGTAATGACAGAGACGAAACTGGTTGCTGGATGATTTTTTGTTAGTTAATCATCCTGCCCAAACAAAAGTGACGGATTGCCATTCCATCGCCAAAGACAATTATAGTTTCCGAATGATTTCCGTACAAAAGTGGAAAATCTGCAAATTTAACAGCGGTGGAATCAAAATCACGTATCAACTCGTGCGTAAAACGCGTTGTCTGGACATGATCTAAGTCGGGTTTTACGACTCCCGCGAGAGAAGAGTGATAATCTAAACCCATTGATCCAAAGATTATTGAAAGTAAAAGAAAAAGAAGTAAGAATAAATCTACTCACCAGACCAATTTAAACAAGCTTAATCAATGACAAGACTTTTGTAATTTAATAGATGAAGTAGCTGAAACCTTTTATGACTTATTTTCTTAATTTGATTCGAATAATTTCAAAGACAAATTCAAATCGAAGTTGTAAATCAAATAAATTGAGTTTTCTATCGCTATTCTCAAAACAAAGACAATGCTAAAATTCCAGCATAGGTGTTAGCAACATTCGGAATAAGCAATTAATATTATTTCCCAAATTGGATACGAAAATACGAATCGACCGTTTAATGGAAAGCCAAATAAAATTTATTTGCCCAATAAATTACATAGATAACATTATTCTGTTTGTATCGTTCCGAATAAATTAATGTTTTGCAAACTTAGTGCAGCGCTCCGATAAGTATGGAAGCCTCCTTAAGACCTTTCAAGTCTACAAAAAGAGAGATCTTTGATAGGAATTAAATAACGTGTACAAGTGGCATTATTGTTTTTGTTTTGCAGCACAAATTCGTATTTCATCTAATAGAAATAATAAACTTGAATAAAGAAAAAAATAGGTAATGATATAATTAGAAATGTTATACATTAGAAAAACAACGTTACAGCGAAAGATCATGTATTTTATCATAAAGGTCCATCTCATCTAAAAACTAATCAGCTTAGAGGTACGTTTTACGAAAACTTAGCAAAGATTCCATGTGAGAAAAGGTATCAGACAGAATCAATTTCTAATTAATAGTATCGATATCAGTATTGAACTGTAGTTTATTGAACTCTGTAACCTTCAAATTTCTTTTCATATTATTCAAAAAGATAGTATTTAACATTTCAGTTATCAGACAACAGCGAAATTGCTGATTCACGCAAATCTCCAGCCTCCAACGATGAATCTTCGAGCAGTAAAATTCAAAGCTCTTTATCATCATTACTCCTTAATAAAAGCCTTATCCCTTAAAATATCATCGAATTAATCTTCGAAAGTATCAAAAGCGAACCAGATACATCGTCTGGCCTGAAATCTTCTGAAATTGACAATCTCGAAGCCTCCAAATAATGACTATGGAGATATATTGTAAATGAAACGTTGAAAAAAAGCGAAAATAGAGTCCTTCTGAAATTCAGTAAAGATTTTGCTTTGGAATCGCGAAGGCTTAAGATAGGCTTATGGCTTCGAGCTTCGAGCATTGCTATTGCAACAGTATTAAATGAATTTGTTTCGAGTTATATTGAACAATATTGATACTGGGTTTTATTTGATTATTATCTACATGCAGATGATACATCAATGAGACAAATTGTATCTAACAGAGCTCAAATTAAGAAAGTGAATTTTTAGAAATTTTCTAATAAAAACCATATGGTTCTTTTTATGTCCCAAATGTAGATAACGAATCCACGGCCTCTGGATCAAATAAGTCATGACTACACAAATAGATTATTAGATTGTTTACATTTCTTTCTATCTTTAGTTTTCAGGCTCTTATTTCACAAAATTTATCGTGTCTTTGGAAGCTTCATAACTATTCCAAGGAAAAAATAACCCGTTCTCCCAAAATTATAGTGGCCACAATGATAGCAAATATAAATGTATAAAACGCAGAACGGGAGTAGGGCGGGAGCCAGATAAATATGACGTATTATTATGTTTTGAACGGGAGGGTTACGGCCTATGATGAGCGGGGAGATCCGGGTATGATACACTATGTAATATTGTATGCGCAATAGAATGATTTCGTAAGGAATTGTGGTTTGATTGAGCAAATTGATTGAGCAAGCAAATTCTCTCAATACTAGTTTGTTTCGGTGAACAGACTCTAGACAATGTAGTAGTCCAATCGTTCATGTGTTGAACTGCCGACCATGTCGTAGTTTCGATTCCAACAGGAAACAAATATTTTATATATTGTGATGAATATAATTTTTGTGTGAGTCTGGGTATTGTAGTAAAGTTTTTAGTTATTGAAAAATCAAGAACACTTGGTCAAACTATAAAATACTCTATGTTCTTAAAGTACTTAACTTTTTTTCTCACATTATTGATTGCCTTAGGACTTTCTAGCTAATCGTCTATTCTCACAACCCTAAAGTGATGGTTTATTATTTCAAGAATATTCTCAAAGTGGCATTTCATGTACGCCCCTCGGACCTGTTTTTCTACAGACATGTCAAAAACTAAAGTATTTTTTCTATTCACAAGCTTTATTGTACCGACTCCGATGAACATCATAGTCATCTAATCTATATTATTAATGGTATTAGGGAACTCTTATTTCCCCTTTTTGGGGTAATAAAAGTTGTAACTGCTATAATAATGTGACGACGATTTTTTCAATTCAAATAAAAGATAATTTAATAATTATCGTAGTGTATAATATGTATATCACAAAACACAAGAAAATAAAATAGATAATTACATACTTAAGAGAAAATAGGTTAAGCTTTTTTTATAAGGAAGAAAAAATATCGTCCATTCTCTTGAACAACTAACTTTTTTTAAGGACGTAGATAAATGCTTACTACTAATACAACGATAAACAGCTCTTTCAACCCTCATGGTCCCAAAATGGGACAAAATGCTGGGACTACGAGAAAACAGCCAAATAGACAAAAAAGAGAATGTAACACATTTCGCACCGAAAGAAACCTCGAAAACAGGCAAGTTGTCATAACAATATTAAGGATTTCAAAATCATACAAAGACTCTATGGGTCTCTGTATATTTCGCAAAAAGGTGGCGTCGCATGACAGCCAACTTAACTTAGCCAATAAAGACACTTGTGCAATGAAATTCGAAATCGTACAAAGCCAGATTACAAAAGAAATTAAACTGTTTATTTCCAATAATTTTATGGATATTATTGACTGGCAGAATCTTAAAATTATTGATTACTCCTTAAGTTGCCCTTTTATGACTATGACTTTGGATGTGGAACCAGATGTTGGGATGCTTCTGTGATCCGCGCAAAAGTTGGCGACGCATGCATGATAACTGCCTCTGTGGTCTAGTGGTACAAATACCGGTATCAGACCCAGAACATATTGTATTCGGTTTGGTTGGTGGAAGGACTTGTTGCAAGTCTGCCTTGCTAGCTACCACCATCTTATTTAAGTCTGACGCCATAACAACAATGTTTTCAGCATTGTTGTGTTCCGGCAGTTTGAGATAAGATAGCCAGTTCCTCAGTGGCTGAGAATTCCGGGAGAGGTTCGCTTCCACCTTCAGCCTTATTAATACTTAACATCAGGTATGATGAAGGCTAAGTGTCTCCACGTCGTTCATTAAAAAAAAAAGATTTGTGTGTATGTTTTTTCTTCAAACTATACACTTAACATATCCATAGGTATATCTTGGAAGTAACGCCTCCTTAAACTCCAACGGGCATCTATCCCTCTTCCCCTAGGGATCCCTATCGTCAGTCGAAATTGCGATCCCGAATCCAGACACGATTGAAAGGTAACAGCCCTAGCTATCCCCTAGGGGTGTCAGCCCGAAGAACTTTTTCAACAGACACTTGAACGACTATATATTTTATATTCTAGTTACGACTGATCGAAACTGGTAGAAAAACATTTTTCTGGGCTTGATAATTTTAGCCACATTGGTTGGGTCCAAGGGCGACACCAACTGTCAATACACACATTTAGCGCTAAACATAACATTTAAGTCGTTCATGTGAAATTAAAGTGAAATTTGTTTAGCACTAAACGTATTTAAAGTCAGTTGGTGAAAGATGATGTTCAGAAACAATAGTGACAGATTGCCAGCCCATCACCAAATACTTTTCAAATAAGTATGGGTATATTCCATTTATAGTATAGCATAGCATAGCTTAGCATAGCATAGCATAGCATAGCATAGCATAGCGTAGCATAGCATAACATAGCATAGTATACCATAGCATAGCATAGTATAGTATATTAGTGGCCATTGATAGGTTTTTACTATCTGTACTGGAAAGCAAGCAGATCGGACATTTTATTTCATGCACATTTATTCCTAATCCAGCATCGGAGTATACAGGGTGGATAAAATCATAGGGCCCTGGATGAACTTCCTTAAATTCATTAGTTGAAAGGAATCATTCCTTAGTAAAAGAAAGAAAACTGCATACAAAGATTTTTGTAAATACGCTTCCTTCACCCAGGAATCGAACCAGCTAAATTCTTTAAAAAATAACATCCTGTACTTTTATGCCATCAATCGATAGGGTCAATCAAAAGGATCAATTCTCTCAACATAGTAAATTAAATTAAAAGGACACACATAGAAACTCAAGGTATAAACTCAATGGTACGCATAAAACATTTTTATTCAAGGCTCTTTTGAAAAATTTACAAAAATCATTGAATGCAGTTTTGTTTCTTTTAGAAAATAAAGGAATGTTTCCTTCCGGTTAAATGAGCTAACTAAAAGATTTAAGGTAGCTTCCCCTCCAGGGCCCATAAATTATATCCATCCTGTATAATATGTAGGGTACTATGTAGAAAACAAACTGCATGTACAAAATGAATAGCGTAAAATACGTTCTCAAAGTCAAAGTCAAAGATTTTTATTCAAATAGGCTTATAGATAAGTGCTTTCGAATCGTCAATTTTTTTCCCCTACCAGCCATTCAGGACATCTTTTAACTGATAACGGCCGCAAGAAACTTATCAGCTTTAACAGAAGCAACAACATTTACAAAGGAACATGTCGTTGCCAAACACAAATCTACAATCTTGAAACATATTTAATATAAGAGGAAAATTTTCCTTTTATACAATTACAATAGTCATGTTTTATGTTAGTATCACTTCCATGTATGTTGGTCTTTCAAATAATCATCTACCTTGTAATAACCTTTGCTTAGGAGCGTATTTTTTAACATATATTTTAAATTTATGCAAAGGCAGCTCAATCACTTGTTGTGGAACTTTATTAAAAAAGGCTATGCCTTTCCCCAAACATTACATAATACACTTAAGTGATATACTCGTAGTTACTTAATCGTTCATTCAATTATATCTCAAGTACTTAGTGTAAGAGAATATTCTTGTTACTAAGTACACAATTTTTTATGCAACCGAATTCAAGTTTTTAATCAACTTGAAAGCAGTCCAATTCTTTAGTCAATAAAGGTCATTTTGCTGTAATAAAAATTTAAAAGCCTGCTACTTGTTGGGGTATAATGAAATCAACATTAGGTCCTATTCAACGATTTGCTCCAATGGTAATTGCTTTTGACGTTTCCTAAAAATTGTCTTTCGCATCTTTTATGCGAAAATGAACCGTGCGACAATGGCATAAGGTTAGGTTTTGTAAGCTGGAAGGTTATCACACCCCCTGACGTTTGTGTGGTCCAAGTGATGTGCTGAAACGTTCTGATTTTATTTACCCTCGAAATATAGGTAAAGTTACTCTTTTTAAATAAATTTGTTTTCAACGAAGAATATATTTCTTAGATACATATTTATTTGAAATTAATTAATTTTCAAATACTGGATTTTAAAGTAATGTTAATTTTTGTTTAATTATTCACATCAAAATGTCTAGGGATCAAGTTAGTTTTAGAGTATAGGTGCTACAAATGATTATATTATTTAAACTTTTTTGGGTCCGTTATAATTATCTTCAATAAGGAAAGATTTAATTTAAGAAGCCAGTCTGAAAGGCTACACATTTGATAAATATTCATTGTATATTAAAAAAATACTTTTACCCTAGACACTTTTGTTGTGTAGGTATATAAACAAATAACTTTGGAAGGCTGCACTCAACGTCAATATTAGGTGTTTACTGTAAAATAATAGACATAATTATGGCTCAGAACTTATTCAGAACAAAGAATAAAAGTCAAGATAACAATCAAAGGAATCACATTTGTTATTTTTTTACCAAAATGGAAACGAGTCAAAACTTACAACACATAAGGCATGTAATAATGACAAGAACAATGTTCTGAATAAAATGCATCATTACCTACTTTAGGGGTAGTCTCTAACCCCGCTACCGCTTGTGATTTATATTTAAGGCGTCCACTGACGCGACATTTGGCACGTCCTCGCTAATTGCACAGTGTGTGGCGGCCTTTATTCCGTTTTATTTTTAATTGCTTAATGTCACGTTTCATTATGGGGGAGTTTTATTGTCATCGAATTTTAATATAGAAACAATGGAGATTGCTTTTAGATTGTAAAAGGTTTAACATAATTTTGCGAATTGTGACAATTTATATTAGAATTTTATAGGGGTTGTAAAGCTAGTCTGTTATTGATCCTCGAAATGCTGTTATAATGTCGATCCTTGGCCGATAAAAGAGCTTGTATTTTTTATAACTATATTTAGCAGCAAAACTATGGAACCAATGCTCATAAGTATACTAATGCAAGCTCAAAAATTGCATCTATTATCAAAGAATGTATGTTTTCTTAAGATCTATAGATATTTGTATTATCCCTCTATACCTATTCGTATTATTATATAGGAGGGTATCTATAGAAAGTTACAATTTTACAAAACAAAACTTTATATGTAAAGAAATAAATTAAAACAATATTAATCAAACTAGTCTTAAAAAAATTAAGGCCCTATATTTTTTTTTCACGGCAATAACTATAGCTATAATGTACCTTATAACTTAACCGCAAAGTATATATTAAGACAGCAATAAGTCTACTTTGATGGCCCAATTATAAAACGGTCGGACTTCGGACGCAAGAGATCCACCGCATAATATAAATTACACGCCACGAACATACGGGTCAAGTCAAAAGATCCAGCGATTTCATAAAAAAACTATGTGCAACAAGGAAATAAATGAGGATGAAGGAAAATAACTAATGACTTTATCTTCATATCTAATGATGAAATCTAATCGTTGTTTTTGTAAGTTTTGGCCAATACTTTTGAGCGGCCTGATCACGCAGTGGATAGGTAATGATCCTGGCCATCTACCACCATCTTATCGAAGTTGGATAACAAAACTGTTTTCAGCATTGTTGTGTTTCGCCAAGTAGGAATAAGAGAGCCAGCTCCTCAATGGTTAAGGTGTCTTGCTTACCCCGAAGATGTGAGGGGGACAGTCACATGTTACCGAGCGAGTGTCGTTCGAGCCGCTCATCATCATTGTCATCAACCATTAGAAATCCACTGCTGGACATAGGCTTTCTCCTTAGAACGAGCCGTATAAAGCGACTGTGAGTGAATAACGGACATCGGCTCCATGCAACTGACATGCTCCGGCCGTGTTAAGCATGGTCGGTGTGCAGAGAAGAGAGTAAATGGTAACACACTATGTGGTTAACTAGTTTAATATAAGATCTTACGGGGTGAGTACACGGGTTTCGCTCAGTAGGTCTCGGAAAGTAAGACGAGGATTCAACTTTAGGTCCAGAAGAGGCGATAGCGGAAGTCCTTGCTGATGGAGCAAAATGTTCAGCCTCGGTAGCACGGAGGGTGGGTTCAGAGTAGAAGTGCGCACGCAGTCACGGAGTTGTTGTTGCTCCGGGGTAGGCTGGAACCCTTAACCACCCTTAACTAACTAACAAACCTACATTTCACAAATAAATTATTCTGATTCTGATTCATAACTCTTCACCAGATCATCGGTCAAAAGCCGCTCATGCTACACCGCTATTTCTCGCGGGTTACTGGTATGATGAAGGCCAGGCGCTTCCCCGTTGTTTTAAATACCAATCTCCCACAACTTGGACCACACACAAATGCAGTCACAATGCGTTCGTTACGGCCAGTTTTGGAGTTATGCCAGCAAAATATACGGACAGGACGGCACCGGAATACCAGAGGATGGGATACGATAGGAAAGCTTATGTGAATCTATAGCGAAATTGATAATAGTTGTATGGAATGCAAAATCTAAGTTAGCTAGTTTCGTTTAGCAGACTAGTGAAGTTTTGAATGGATTGTCGCAGATTTTTGAATGAAACAGTAATTTTTTGGTTCTAGATACCGCCTTGGCCTAATATTTCAAACTCAATATCATATAATCAGTCTAGGCTGTTACAAGCACCCGTGAATGTCAAAAAGCTACGCCATCGGCTAACAAACCCTGAGGCGGGAGACCTCGTAACGAGAGGAACCGGCAAAAAACTAGTCAAGGGCTGATTTTTTCTATACCTTGATTTTAAAGGTGGTGCGTTGTCTGAGGTACCTAAGTATCGTGTTTGATTCCCGGCCCTACATTCATTAGTAGTACAGTCGGGGGACTCCCCGGTTAACCAGTAGAGTTTTTCTATGGAGCTTTATTTAAAAAAAAAGTGATAGATATACAGAAAACGTGTTTAACACAAATAATAGACCATTAACAGGTATTTCATTTATAAAATAAATGATGTCTTTAACCTTAGTACTTTCCGAGAAAACGTTTCTCAAAAAACTCTACTGGTCAACCTGAAAGTTTCCCCACTTAGTTTGTTTAAGTCAGATTAATTATTTTCTGAATGGGTAGTTAAATAAAATTATGACGACTAATGAGCTTATTTTTAAGTGAATTTAAATAGTAAATTGATCTTCATAACTTGTCTTCGACTTACAAAAAACAACTGCTGTCTATTTATTTATTCATTTATTAATGCACATATATAAATATGCTATATTCTAATAGGGTCATGTTTATGGGTGGTGACGGCCTGAGAATAGAAAGAAAAAAGAAGAAAGAAAAGAAAGAAAAAACATTTATTGGCACACACACTATAGAATAAAAAATAATAATAAAAAAAGAAAAATCTTAAAATCAAACCTTACAAACTATAACATATTATTATGGAATATGCAGATGTGGGGCCAATAAATATCCTGGCTCAGCATTTTGCTTCTGTGCCATTCTCAGATGGGAGGAATGAAAACACAGAAGCGCTGTTATTCTGCCAGGATGCTACGACTGACGTATAAAAATAGAGCGAAAAAAACTAATATGATAAATAACTACATATACATACACAAAATTAAAAAAAATATAAATAATATACATTACATATTAATATACAACATATAATAATATAACCCTATAAATAAACAAATGACAGGCAGAGTGTTCCACGTCTTTGCCAGAATACAAGTGTCACCACTCCCTTACATGCCTAGAATGTCGTAAGAGTCGACTAAGAGGATCGACGCATTGAACACCTGTGCGAGAGAAGGACACTTGAAACAAACCCTCTACCAACCCGTCTGGCCAGCGTGGTAGCAGTAGGCTAGTAGCCTCCCATGAACGCCACAATAGGCGTGAGTTAGGAGAGACCTATGTCCAGCAGTGGACGTCAACAGGCTGATAATGAGTGATGTGATATATAAATATAAATTTACAAAGTTAATTGAAATTAAAAAAGCAACCTTAAGAAAAAAAAATCTGTCTGTCTTTGAATATTTACTCTGATTTGGGGATTTATTTGTTTTGATAAACCCTTAATCTGCATCAAAGCGAGGTTAAATTTAGCACAAGTAATGTTATACGCATTAACTGGTGACTGTGTCGGTTAATTACCAACGTATACTGCGGTTTAACCATCGGTTGAAACAGTATTATGTATAATGAGGTTACTAAGCTAGTACTCTTGACTTCAAAGAGATTTTGAAGTCAAGATAAGTTTTTGGAGAGAGAGAGAGTCGGCGTTTTAAAATATTCTCAGTCAAAATCAAATTAAAAAAGTACATTTCATTTTCGCATTTATAAATAAGTACTTTTGAATCATCGATATTTTTCCTACCAACCATTCAGGACATCTTTTAACTGACAAGAAGATCGGTGAAAGAAAGTTATCAGTTTCTACAGAAGCTACATCTACAAGTATACGCGATCCTAATGTAGATTGGTTTGTAATCAATAAATAACGAATTCATTTAGGACCAACGTCTTCATGCCATCCCAAGGATTGAACTCGAGACAACATTTGAGCACCCATGTTCTGAACGTAGCTTGTGGTCTTCGAGCGATTACTATCAATAATATTATGCATGTAGGTAAAAAAGAAGAAATCTAATCCTTAACACAATTTCTTTGTGATACTAGGATAGGTAACTGTGTTTTTTTTTAATTTATACAATCACACAAATTACGTTAAGTTTCATGAAGAACATGTGTTATGGATACTAGATAACGGATAAACATACTTATATACTTTTTTTTGTAAATACATACATAATATAGATATCAAACACCCAGACCAAGACGAATAGACATGTTCATGCACACAAATATTTGTCTTGTCCGGGGATCGAACCCGGGACCTCTGGGAAGGTGGGTTTTAGTGCGCCAAACAGGTCGTCAATGTTTATAGTATAAATTCGCATGCCAAAGGCTATTAACCATTTAGTCACGATTGCCTTTTGATGATCTCGGTATACATAGAAATATTCCGTTTGGTTTCAAACTTTTTAATGTACAGTCAGTGCAATCAATCTCAACCTTTTCCTGAAAACTGACATTGAATGTCAACACACCAGTTTTGCAGTTTTAGTGAAACACGTAGTCAATAAAAGTTACGCGTGACAAGGTTCGAGTTTTGAATCGTTTTTTATAGCTATGAATAGGAACTGCATCGATTTATTGTTAGAGCAACAATAGTTAGTAGTTTTGTTGGTGTAATTCGGAGACTCGGGATGTTAACCTGGAAAAAAATGGGAGTGGAATCAATGAAAAGGTTTACAACTACTGGAGGTCTACCCTCTAAGCACGAAATCCGTAGTTTCGGCCTAAGTTAAAGTGGTACAACAACCCGTATCAGACCCAGGGGTCCCGGGTTCGACTCCCAGCGAAGTACATATTGTTTTCCGTCTGGTTGGTGGCAGGACTTGTTGTAAGTCCGCCTGGCTAGCCTGACGCCATAACAACATTGTTTTAAGCATTGTTGTGTTCCGGCAGTTAAAGATAAGATAGCCAGTTTCTCAGTGATTGAGGATTAAAAGAGTTCATTAAAAAAAGAAAGTCAAAGTATCATGCCCCATATCTTAATTAAGATTTGCGGTGATCCTGTTGGGGAGTCTGAAGTGTTAATAAAAGTCTTTTCATTCTTCTCTCAAATTACTTAGTTCAATTAAGTTCTTTTAATTGAACACCTCTAACTTTCAAATTAATCTCGTAATTCCAAAATAAAAGTTAAAACCGTGCATTTGCTAGGGGACTTAGGACCGGGACGTTCCAGGATTTCGTCGCGTGTCCCGGATTTTCCCCTGGGACAGAATTCCTCGTTAGGGGTAGGTTTTCGCGACCTTTTTCCTTATTTCGTGTACTAATGCACGATTGACATCGCACGCGTCACCACTTCGGATGTTCGGATGTTAACGTAAATAAAGAGGGAATACGAGATGGTATACTAGGTTTTGTTTACGGAAATATATTTTCTTACAGTCTTATGTTTTTTTTTATGAAGTACGGGGAGACTCTTAGCCTTCATCATACCTGATGTGAAGTATTGATAAGGCTGAAGATGGAAGCGAGCCTCTCCCGAAATCCCCAATCACTGAGCAACTGGCTATCTTATCTTTAACTGACGGAACACAACAATGCTGAAAACATTGTTGTTATGGCGTCAGACTTAGATAAGATGGTGGTAGCTAGCCAGGCGGACTTACAACAAGTCCTACCACCAACCAAACCGAATACAATATGTAACCCGCTGGCAATCGAACCCGGGACCCCTGGATCTGATACCGGTGTTTGTACCGCTAGACCACGGAGTTAAAGTTTAATAAACTAAACTAGTGGTCCTGTGAAAGCAGTCGTCGTCAGCAGCCATTTTTAATGTCCCCACTGCTGGGGCCCTGGCTTTCCTTATGGATGGATAAGGAGAACGGGCCATGACCCGCCAAGCGGCCCAAGGCGGATTGGTGGGTTTTAACGACTGCAAATGCACCCAGGACCAACAGTTTAACGTGCCTTCCGAAACACGGAGGAGCTCAAAATAGTTAATTTTCGACGACCTGTCTAGCGAGACGTTGTGACGAGGTCGTCAGACAGGTGTCTGACGTAGGGGTACGTGGCCTACCATCCCCCACTTCCCCGTGGTACAACCGCTGTTCTAACTAGTAGTACCACGGGGATTATTTTTTACTAACTAACTTTACGGACTTTTACGGACTAACTATAGGGTAGCGACGTAGTACCGGTAGTAACGGTAGTACACTAAAATCATTCCCCGTGATACAACTGTTATTTTAAAATCCATAAAGGAATAGTGTGGATGTGTCGCTAATGTGGAAAACGTTTTAGTACGTCACTAATGTACCAGGATCACATAAATATGTAGAAGGTTTACATCTACATTTTCGATCCCTTTTTAATTATTGGACAACGCTCGTGATACAATTGAACAAACCGCGTATTTGAGCGAATTTACGTAGAGGGTTCGCGGTTCAAACCCCGGACAAGACAAATATTTGTGTGCATGAACTTATCTATTCTCGCGTTTTTGACCGTAGGCGAGCAGCGTCGCTCGCTTTTCGCTCGGTCAATAAAAAAAAATGGTCACCCATTTGATGGAAAAGTAACTTGACAATCATTATCGCTGGCCTATCCAGCTTCAGCTCCTGTAGGACCCAAAAAATACTACAATGCCGTCACTTACGGCACTTATCTCGTTTCAAAATAGGAAACCACTAGACGTGTCGCGAATTGAAAATGGCTTAAGTGCCAGGCCCCGAAAGGGGAAAATCTGACAATAAATCAATTTCATTCCTGAAAAAGTCCCTTGGGAATATATTCCTTAATCTCTTTTGATATGGTCTCTTTTCGAATAAAGTATGAGTTTGATTCGCCTGTCAAAACGATCGTACTATCTTTTTAGAAAGAAAGAAAGAAAATGTAGTTTATTTGAAACAAATCACACAACACAAAAACATACTTAAAAATAAAAACAATGAAATTTGTCTCAAATTTTGATTTGACAATCCGATACGGAGACAAAAAAAACATGAAAGTAAAAAACTTAAAAAATATGCCACAACAAGCAAATTTTTTTCCGGCTGTATGGATCAAATTCCTTAACATTTCAATAACAAGACAAAAACTAAAAGTGACAGACCGGAGAGACATTCACATATACAATTAGAACAAACTTTTTAATAATAGATACTAGACGAGAGGATCCCTGCGACTTCGACCGCATGGAATTAGGTCATCCCGTGGTGGCACTTTAATCTGTCGGAATAAAAAAAATCCTATGTCCACCTGCAGGGTTCAAGTTACCTCCATACCGAATTTCATTAAAATCCGTTCAGCAGTTTACGCGTGACAAGGTATCAGGCAGATACATTCGCATTTTCAATATTAGTATGGATTACTAGTATAACTTTTAAATGTCAATTTTAGCAATTTAATTATTTCTTGCTGGAAATATAGTAAAGGGTTTATGATTTTACACTTTTTGCATTTTTCAATGCAATTTTTATATTTATGATAAATTTTAAATAGAAAAATATTGGATAAAAACAACTCGGCCACAAGTGTATTCTCAGATGGGACGAACCCACGACCTTTGGAAATCCGGTCCAATGCTCTAACCACTGAGCTACTGAGACTTGCGGACCCGTCGAAATTCTCCAATATTTTTATATTTTTAATACGCTGTAGGCCAGCGTTGTCACCTCAATGCTAGGCTAGGTATATCCTTGCATTCGAAAGAAACATCTTTTCAGAAGTTTTAAAGATCGATTAAGATGTAACAGCCAATCATTTAGGATTTTTTGAATTTTTGCATTTTTCAATTTTAATTTTTATATTACGTCGTATATAAGAATACAATTGTGACCGAGCTGATTTTTTCCAATATGTTTCTATTTAAAATTTATCATTAGTATTAACTCTGTTTGTTTCTATATTCTACAAAAATTATGATGCTTTTATTTGCTTAGGCCTTCATCATACCTAATGTTAAGTAAGTGGATCGCGTTACTCTATTTTGGTACGATTACCAATTTAAATCCAAATATGGTCAGACAAAACCTTAAAATTATCTTAACCATTCAAATTTTATTTTCAACCACAAATCATTTGCGGTTTACTACCGTTTGACACTTATCAAAGCGACAATCAAATATCAAAAATACTCGTTTTTTATTGCTGGATAAACAATTAAACGGATGCAATGAAATAAATCAGACAATTAATGGGCTTCCCGTCACCTCAATATTATAATGGTTAAATCAGGGTGCGGCGTCCAATTTATGCTCAATAATTATTATGAATAAATCAGGAATAAATAAATTATTGGCTATTTTATGAAAAGACCGGAACACATTTTGATGGTACGTATTTTTATAGAGCGTTTGTGACTGTAAAACAACAGTTGTTTCTAATGATAATTTTTTTATAGAAAAAAATAAATAAAAAATCAACTCGGCCACAACTGACTTCTCAGATGGGAATCAAACCCCTTTGGGAATCCAAGATTTGGGAGATTTTGGGATTTGGGAGAGCTTCCCAATGATCGTGGGTTCGTTTTCCGTCTAAAAATTCACTTGTGGCTGAGTTGATCTTCTCATTTTTTTTCTATTTAATCATCAGAATCCAATATAACAATGCAAAAGTTCAAAAATCATAAACACCATGTGTCATTTATTTTTATTTTTTCGGAAGACGAACAGCTTAATTCCCGTAAGAATATCGGGATAAAAAGTAGCCTACGTTTTAACACACGCGTTTTTGTGTAAAAGAGTCACAAACATCATCCTCACAAACTTTCGAATATAAATTAGTAGGAAAGTAGAAAGTAAGATAAAGTAATACAATAATTATTTCTGCGTATTTTAGTTTATTTTATATATAACAAAAATGTGCTCGAAACCATTTGTAAAACACTTTATTTATTTATTTTATGAACGTCGTGGAGACTCTTAGCCTTCATCATACCTGATGTTAAGTATTGATAAAGCTGAAGATGGAAGCGAGCCTCTCCCGGAATCCTCAACCCCTGAGGAACTGGCTGTCTTATCTCTTACTGCCGGAACACAAAAATGCTGAAAACATTGTTGTTATTGATGGTGGTAGCTAGCCAGACGGACTTAGAACAAGTCCTACCACCAACCAAACCGAATACAATATGTACCCCCGCTGGGAATCGAACCCGGGACCCCTGGGTCTGATACCGGTGGTTGTACCACTAGACCACAGAGGCGGTTAAATCTCACCATCATTAGTACCATTCTTAATATGTGAAAAAGACTGCTGTTTCATACAATTTAGCAGACATTAGTTTGTGAAACAGCAAATTTTTTTTCGTTCGTTTTACGTCCAGTTACTATCATTTGTCTTTTTTTTTGCCGTGCAAAGCCGGGGCGGACACTTTGTAGTAAGTACTCGAAAAAAACGTAAAATAATGAAGAACTTTTAAACGGTTCATACGATAAATACTTATCTGATAATAAAAAAAACCCGTTCAAACTTTAAATCGGAATTTCGAAGCTGCCGTTAAAATCCACGAGAGCTCAAGAGCTTACAAGCTTAACACATACTTAAAGAAGAAATATAGTATTTTGTAAAAATGATTCTTTCGAATGCGAGAATATTTCTCACATTGATGAAACGACGGTGGCCAACACCGTAGGAAAGTGAATATACTGGAAAAATCCGATGTGTCCTCATAGGTCTCTGTAGCATAATTGGTTAGTGCATTGGGCCGGATCCCCAAGCATGCGGGTTCGAATCCCGTCAGAGCGTGAGACAAGTTGCTTTTTTCTGGTATATTTTCTTGTTTAATATTTATCAAAATCCGTTGCGTAGTTTTAAAGATCTATGCATACATATGGACAGACAGCGGGAAGCGACTTTGCTTTATACTATGTAGTGATTATTATAGGCTCAGTGTAGTTAGATACAAAAGCCCTGTTAAAATAACACAGTAAAACACACAGTACCAGTTAAAATCGATTCGATGCAAAACGGCGCCAAGTCTCAGTCAATAAAAATAAAAAAATAAAATTAAACAATACTTGAACATCTCGGCCAAGTATCTCTATGCGATGCGTATCGCTTGGCACGGGACCCGGCTTATGCCAGCCAATGCCAGTATCCAATAGTAAAAGATATTTGGACGGCTTCATCTTGCTTAGAAGTGGCCATTAAAAATATTCAAGAATTGGAGACAATCTATGTAAATTCTACTAAGAGTATCTTTTTTTATTATTATTATTAACGACGGGGAGACTCTTAACCTTAATCATACCTGATGTTAAGTATTGATAAGGCTGATGATGGAAGCGAGTCTCTCTCGGAATCCTCAATCACTGAGGAACTGGCTATCTTATCTCTCCGGAACACAACAATGCTGAAAACATTGTTGTTATGGCGTCAGACTTAGATAAGATGGTGGTAGCTAGCCAGGCGGACTTACAACAAGTCCTACCACCAACCAAACCGAATACAATATGAACCCTCGCTGGGAATCGAACCCGGGACCCCTGGGTCTGATACCGGTGGTTGTACCACTAGACCAAAGAAGTTAACTAATATTAAATGCGATAATGCGGGTGGACAGTTAACTACTTTAAGAACTAAACGCACAGCTATTGACGTTTCTCATACATTGACTTAACAACCTGCCCCCTAATTGTCTAATTTCAATATCTTTTCAAGGTATTGTGATTGTGATAGTGATTAATGTAATTGTGTAACTTATAGTCGCAATCCCTTTTGGAACAAATGATGTTTTAGAGGACACTTCATTTGACACTTCTCCCATACATTTGAAAGATATTTTCGTCTGTCACTTTACTTAGACAGTTCAATTTCCTTCATTCAATACCTTTCAAAACGCGTCCCGATCACAATCCCTATCATATGTCAAATAGTGACGGTCTGAAGTATGTAATATCTGTTAAATGCCGAATTGAAAGGGATTGCGATAGATTTAAAAATTAGACAATTAGCTCCCAGTTTTCAAGATTTTTCAAGACCTACATATCTATATACTACACTGTTTCATCCATTCAAAGATTCACAATAAAACAATTTAAGTTCATTTGCGTGGTAAGTCTCTCAAATAACCTGTCTAATAATTTCACTGATTAGCTAACTGCTTTATTTTATTAGCAATGATCATCAAAAAATAAACATAATCATCAAATCAAAATCAAAATCAAAATCAATATCAATATCATTTATTCAGTCTAGGCTGTTACAAGCACTTATGAACGTCAAAGAAGCTACGCCATCGGTTCACAAACCCTACGGCGGGAGACCTTGTAACGAGAAGAACCGGCAAGAAACTCGTCAAGGGCTGTTTTTTTCTCCCTGTTTTATTTCATACAGAGTCGTCAAATTGAAAAGTGACCTTAACATATCAGTAAGGTCAATTTCCATCACAAAAGGAAAATACTAATGAAAATATTACATTTTATGGTTATTGTAAACGTAAACAATTTTTAACTGGCAAAGAAAGACTTGTCTATCATACATTACAACATTTCCCGCACCACAAGACCACTACACTGCAAGTTGTGAGGCACATACAGGTCAGTATCAATTTATTTTAGATAAAAATATTTAGGCTTTAAGCACAGCATTAAGATAAGCAGACTGAGGTAGACCCATTTCCGCTGGCGGCACCCGTTCACGAGCATGACGCATGAACCAGCCATCGCTTCGCTCAACCATATTTTAGGGAACGTAACGACCCGCCTCACACGACACCGCCGAAGAAACGTTTGAGTGAGCATGACGTACTTCAGGTACTTATGTTAAGCTGCATAAATATAAAAAAACACAATGGCAACAGCAAAAAAAAGAAAGATAAAAGTGCCTTAATGTAAGACACAACACAACCTACAATGTCACTAGAAGACGCATCAGCTGGGTCACAATCTCAATCGTAATTAAAGTTAAAAAAATAAATAAAATAAAAGCTTTTATATATTTGGAATAATTGAAAACATTATTTACCTTTGTTTACTCTGATCAAGCAGTGCCACGCATCTCAACTCAAAACATCATAAATAACATAAAATCAAAACAACATATATATCTACACATTTTAACACAAGCAAACATGAGCAGACCCATCCCGCTGGCAGCACCCGTTCACGAGCATGACGCATGAACCAGCCATCGCTTCGCTCAACCATATTTTAGGGAACGTAGCGACCCGCCTCACACGACACCACCGCAGAAATGTTTACATCGTATAAATATTACAGGTAACTGTTAAAAATGGTGTTTCTAAGAACTTCCTTCAAAACTTATCATGTGTAACCAACTAAAATGTATCAGAAAAGGTTAGAATAGGAACAGAAATACAAAATTTATTCGCACACCCTCAGTTGATTGAAGGTAACATAACTTTCAGCACTGGCCATCAACAGGGAACAATACAAGTATAAACCATGTGATAACAATACCATAAGCTACCCTTCACCACAGTAAATAAGTAATGCAGTATCTCAGATACGTACATCTTATGTTTTGGCGCGCACTGTTCATTGAAATAAAACAACTTTTACGGATATCAAACGCGCTATATCCATAAGGAAGCGAACGGCGTCAATGTTATGCAGACTAAGGCAGAGTTCAAATAGTGTCCTGAGGGTAGTACAAGACAGGCCTGACTGTCCCATTCAGAGGCATTGGACTCTACTACATATGGGTGGGACATTCAAGTTTCTTAATTGAATTGTGCTCCCTCGTTTTGCAATTATAACGGTTAATGAGTATTTTAGTCAATAAGTAACAAATATTTTATAAAGTTATATAAAAGTATGCATGAATGTTTATCTGAAATTTTATTATTATAATTTAAATATTTTCAATGATTTGTTTATTATTTTTATTATATAGGAGATTTGAATTTTAATTAATTAATTGTGATGTAATTGTATTTCATTTTATGTTAATTATTTTACTAGGTTAAGATTACAATTGTTTTTTAATATTGCTGTGATATGGATCTATTTCCGAAATAAAAATGATTTATTATTATTATATTTCACGAACTAAGTTGTGTGTTGTTGTTCGTATTTTTAGGTTTTTTTTTCCCGACGCTTCGGCATCTTTTCAGCTGTCGTGAACTGACCACTTAGTGAAATATAGTACTACTTCGTGAAATATAGCGCGTTTGATATCCGTAAAAGTTGTTTTATTTCAATGAGCAGTATCTCAGGTAGGTAGGAACCTTTTTATTCAACTTTATTTTGCGTTTACCCAAAAACCTCAAAACTATTTGTAGCACTCGTTATTACGAACAACTTTTTATATAGAGCAACACCGAAATCGCGAAAAAAAATCTACTGGCCCATACATTTTGGCAGAGTTTCAAAAAACTGATAAATGAAACAGCAGAACCATACTAAATGGTTTTGGGGTTTTGGGTAAAAGTGAAATAGCGTCGTATACTTGGGTACACTTCTTTCGTGCGTTAACGATCTTGCGAACAGTATTTTAAATCTTAAAATAAATAAATACACACATTAATAAATAAAAATATTGAAGAGCTGTATGTTGTATCCCTCCTTCCTCCCATGCTAGACTGGGAATGGAGGAAAAACATAGTCTAGATGCCATCTGCTAGCTACACAGAAAAAAAAACAGAAAAAAACCACTCAATCACACCAATTATCTAGCCCACGTTAACTTTCATTAGAAACTTGTGTTAGGGATACTAGATAACAGATGAACATACTTTTATACTTTTTTGTAAATACATACATAATATAGATATTAAACACCCAAACCAAGACAAATATACATGTTCATGCACACAAATATTTGTCTTGTACGGGGATCGAACCCGGGACCTCTGGCTCAGAAGGTGGGTTCGCGCCAAACAGGTCGTCAAATAGTAAAAGCCTATTATTGGACAGGGTATATTCTAAAACTATTATAGGCGATGATCTGGCCTGTCACTATTGTGTCCGCATAACATCTTAGCCCCGACCAATGCCAGATGTGGCGTCGTAAAGGTATGAGAGTGATTTTTATACATTTCACTCTCAACTTGCACCTTTGATTCTCTGCTAACCTATTGCAAACCTAATGCAAGGGATTTGTGGCGGGAGGATAATTGTAAGTTTGTATGTAATTGAGGTACTGTTTTGAACGTGGACTGTATCTTCCGGAAGAGGATTCATTAATCTTTGTACCACAGACAATGGAGGGGTATGGAATATCTACGCTGTTGATGGTGTTAACGGGTTATTTGCCTTTTTTGTTTATCAGTGTGAGATTTGACTGATGAGGAAACTAATTTATATCATCACAATATGACTTGGATGACCGAAAATTTTCTATCTCGAGCTCCTCTGTGTTTAGGAAGACACGTTAAGTTTTTTCGTATTTGCAGACTTTTAAACCTACTTGAATTCGCATTTTCTTCATCCAGCTACAAAGAAGATTAGTGCTCCAAGAGCGGGAAAACACAATATGGCTGATGATGGCACTTGATAGTGCAGTGTCGTGTTAGACCTAAGATTGTTGACCAAATATTTGTAGACTTAAACTTCTGAAGGTACTTTTATTAATCCGTTAGACGCATGCAATAATTTACAGTAGTTTAAATAACTTCACGTAGCCGCCAATCTACGCATAGGTTGTAGTATCGATTTGCTATGCTAATTACAAGATTTGGAGTTGTCAGAATTTCCTTCCAATTTTTTCGACCTTAAAATAGAATATGCGCAAGGAACTTGTCAGATTTTTCTTAAATAATGACCTCCACAAATACCTATTAAAGGTATTTGTTGGTAAATAAAAATTGTAAGTAAAGTTAGTATTGTGTAATACGTACAAAGAACTTTATTTATCACAGAATTATAAGTAAGGCAACTTTAAATTGCTATTTAAAACCACCCCTTTTCCACCCCATCGAAAACCCAACAAACAATATCTCTGATATAAATCAGGAACTTGGCAATAGCGCAAATGCGCAGGCAGTCCACATCAATATAGATGTTATCGTATTTTGAGTTTTAAATAAAAACAAAAGAGAATTGACTTGGCCCTCTTACCGTCAGCTTTATCGCGATATTGAAGTAAAATCTTGAGAGCGAAAAAAACTTAGAATGTGCCAGCTGCTACCTTTCCAGTGCAGATAGTAAAAGCCTAACAATGGACAGGGGATATTCGACAACTAATATAGGCAAGGGGCTGGCAACCTATCACTATTGTTGCCGGACAACATCTTAGACTCGACCAATACCAGATGTGGCGTCGCTGAGGTGTGGCTATGAGAGTAGGGTTTGATATATTTCACTGTCAATCAGCACCTTTAATGCTCTCCCAACCCCGCAAGGGATTAGTGGCGTCAGCGTGTGTTTGAAGTAAAATGTTGATGTCATGTCTTTGACAAAAATGTCAAAAACAAATGTCAAGGATTCATTTTAAGTTTTTGACCTTGACCTTCGACATTTTTGTCAAGGTCAAAAAGTTAAAATGAATTATTTCAATGATATTTAACGGATTTCTTTACTAAGCCTACCCTAGAATCCCATTTCTGCATCAAAGGGGAGGCTTATATTAATTATTTATTCCGGTGCCTCAACAAAAAAGCGTGTAAGTACAAAAAAGACAAAAAAGCGCGCCTTTCAATGATTTTTTTTCCATTTGGAATGAAAGAACTCGTAGCGTACTTTTTACGGGAAAATATTGGCATTTATAAAAGGCAGAGTAAAGGCTTAACTGTGGGTATCTGTTTTAAAATGAAAAATTCCTTTTGGTTTGCGTTCACCATTTGTTATGATCTCATATTTTTTTAGACGCGTGTAAAACAAACATAAATAACAGACAACACTGAGCTAAATCGAATATAACTAACATCATTTGTAATAACAGTGTAACTAATATAAGTTTCAACAGAGTTATCACTAAAACTAACGTAGGTACTTATTTAAATAATAACACCCAGACTTTATATTATAACCTATTATAGATTCGAGACATTACAGTTATGTAAATAGAGGAATATTGAACACTTTATACGTGGAAAGTGTCAAAATATTGTTTTACAACGAAATTAAATTAGTATTGATACTGAAAGAGGAATTATTTAGATTGTTTTGTATTTGATAGTTATTTTAACATAAGTCTAATGCTAAAAGATCATGATCAAAATGTAACATGTTAACACCTTTTTACAAACGAACCCCGCCACCAAAAACGTAGCAACCCAATAAAGCATCAAAACACGAAACAGCCGTCGGTCGGACGGCAATCAAGCGATGCGGGACTGCAAACAATCCCTGACAAACAACAGAGGACATAAGTCGGGATTTTGCTAATTCCAGTTTTTTTGATATCACCCACAAAGGGTCCTCTGGGTTTTACTTAATTGAATGTTTTTAACTTATTGAGTTTATCAATAATTGAATGTTGTTTCAGTCGTTTAAAACGTTTTTTATTTTTGTCAGGATAAATATTTTGGACATTGATCTGATTCAGCACTTTTGTATGGATATTAGAACAATAGAAAGTATTATAAGTGTATGTGCTTGGGAAATAACCACAAATTTTATTGTCGAGTAGATAACTACACCCAGACACGAAATAACCACCAGTGTAGTTCATTACTTAAAAATCATAAAACTAAATTATTTTTACCTCACACGCTCGGAAAAGGAGGTTTTGTCATTCAATTTCTGCGTAGAAAAAATATGTCCTAATGCGTTCCGAATGTCCTATTGACTTTTTATGTTACATAAGATTCTTATTTTAAATAACTTTGCATTAATTATAATACTCCGTTTTGGTTTTATCATATTATTTTAGTGCCTTAAATCATAAAAACAATAACAGTAAGATTAAGCTATTTGTTATAAGAATTTTATATTAGGCTCGGTGAGATTTGACAACCTATGATTGGATTTCGGAACGTGACATAAACCTTTATTTTTAAATTGTCTTTGTCTTGTATGTACCGTACTTACGTATTACGTCTAGTCAACATTAACGGAATCGTTTTTGTTGTTATTCTAAGTAACAATTTATTCCTATTTTCAATAACTTTGAACTGACTATAATACTCCCTTTTTATTATTTTAGTTTTTTATATCTTTAAAAAACAAGAATATTATATTTAAATTTAACTTTTTGTTAAAAGATTTTTTACCGGCACTTGAACGCGGAAACAATTAAAAAAAAATCCTCGCTGTTGTGAAAAATTGTGTGATGCGCTCGGCAGAAAAGTTTTTAGCGTCTCGTACCTTTGAAACCTTCGCTACGCTCAGGAGTCATATTTTTAATCATTCGCATGCAAATCCTGCAAAATTCGAATGCGAATGTAATTCGAGTGATTCAAAAATACGACTCCTAGTTTCGATAGAGGTAACTCGCCGCTAAATCCAACTTTCCAGCCTTGAATAACAAATGACTATTACTAACTATATTGACTCTATGCAAGTAGTCAAGTAATTTGGAAAGACATATATAAATCTATCCAAATAAGAAGAGATTAGCGCTTTATGGAAACAATATCTTTTAACTTAATTAAAACTTTTATTTCTTCTGATAATGATAAAAAAATTGTAGGCAACGGTCTTTATTCTGAAAGTTTTGTCATTCAAACATGCATATGCATAGGCTAAGCTATAGTATTGTCTGGCAGCTTAATTCGCTTATAGTCTGCGTGCAACCGGTGTCGAGTAATTTAATTATTTTGTACTGAACCCTATTTCGTCTCGCAAAAAACCACAGTATAAAGTTACACACAGTATTTTATCTTCCTACAAAGAGTCCGTTCGAGAGTAATACCCGACGCGCCTAGTCGCAGCAGCGAGCAGCCTAGGGCAACCGTCTCGGCGTAGTCTCGAATGCGCCGCGATGACGAATGCACGCTGAAAAAGTTTTGTACGCAGTAAACGTGTGGTAATGGCTAATCATGTTTGCGAACCGCGCGGCTGCAATAATAATAACTAACTTTTATCAAGAAAGAGTCTAAGATTAAGTACTGTATGTTTATGTATGCTTTGTTAAAACTAAATGCCAGATGAACCCAAGTTAGTGTCGTTTGTCTCAGAGAATGTAGACGCTTTTAACAAAATAGCTTTTATTAAATCACGCAAAATAGACTTTGATTAAATTTTAACGCTACGCAATAATAAATCCAATAAGAATTTCGTTAGACACAAAGGTTTTGTCCTAGATCGAATTCTTTACCCTTAAAAATATTTTAAGTAATTTTGGTAAATGAAATTCGTTAGAAGAACCATTATTTAATAGATCTTCTCTTTCAAAGTACTTAAGTATAACTTTTAATTCTTCCCATTCATCCATCCATGAGGAATGTTGAAGCCTGTGAATTTTGACGACCTCCGTGTTAGAGTACCGTACACCGGTTTCAAGGTGTCGCCATCTCTGAGGTTCTGGGTTCGAATCCCGGTAGGGGCAACTGTTTGTATGATGAATACGAGCATTTGTACCTGAGTCATGGACGTTTATATATATTTCTACACATAAATACTTAAATATGTATAATTATATGTATTTATATCCGTTACCCTAGTATCCCATATCACAAGCCTTACAGTGCTTACTTTGGGGCTAGGTTAATTGGTGTGAGTGTAGGAAATATTTATTTATTTATTATTATTATTATTATTATTTAATCATCATTATCATCTCATAATATCATAACACCCACTGCTGGGTATAAGCCTCACCCAAGTCCCCATTGCCCAATAATTTGTAAGGACATGGAAATGGATGACGATGATAGCTTTTAAACTGGTTCCTAATGGACGAAATGTTGAGTAGTAGTACTAATAAAATTAGTAAGTATGTCTGAAGGTAATGCCAACACGTAATTCCATTTCATTAACAACAGTAGTCAACAAAACATCCACTAAACAATTGACAACTTTTCCTTCCAACATCAAAAGGGTTCCAACAAAACAAAGATAAGAACCAATTAAATAAACCTTAAACAAACCGGTTCTCTAACAAAGAGGCTTTGGGAGAAAATAAACAAACTATTTTCTAGACAGTAAACCTCGAAAGATCCTTCACGTACCACCCTTAAGCGTGAAATAAAAACTTGCTAAGAAGCTCCACGTTTTAATTAGGCAGCCTTATCTCCTTTCGACAGCCTTTGGGAGGGGGGAGTTGAAAAAGTCAATAATTACCTTTTCCCATGGTCAGAAGTGGCTTTTAGCACTTCGAAAGGATGTGCCTCCATTGGTGGAAGGAGCGAGGTGTGAAGAAAATTTACTATAAATAGGATTTTTGAAATGGGTGTTTAAAACTAAATTGGCATATTTAAGCCTACACGTAGGAGATATAATATCAGTTCTACAAAACCATTTATTTTGTTTTCTGGTATATTAAATGTATCTGGAGTATGTTAGTTGCGTATTACTCTATTGCATCCATAGATGGCCCATTCCTCAGTCTTTAGCGCATTTAACCAGCAATTGAGCTACTTTTGCTATGGTTGTCCGAGGAATAGACGATCAAATTGTCTCTCAAGTTCATCCATCAACTTATCCATAGGCATGTGCAGCAGGCAGGTGCCATTCAGCCGGCCTAGCCATGTTTAAACATACTGATCCGTATTGATTTGGTAAATTATGCCTCATATGAAATGCATAATAAAGAATAAGAAGATGCCTGATGTGAAACGATTTATGTGAACCATTTCAGTATAGGTCAAATACTAAAATAATTCGACAAACGCTTCAGTCTATCAACAAGCTCTTAGCCTCCAGTTCGTAGTTCCACTCCTAATTGCATTACTAAACCAGCACATTTCTATCGACTTTCAAGAACCCGTTTTGTTATTTCTTTTTTCTGCATGTTCCTTTGGGAACGACCGAAACTCTGGGCTGAAGCAAATTCCCAGAAATATAGCTTCTATTTAGATTTACACTGATAGGTTTTTTTAACTGATAAAATTCGAAGAGTTATTTAGTCCATTATCTTAACAAACCCTTTTAGTTCAGTCTAGATTGAAAAATGTATAATTTTTTTCCTAGGTAAGGTAATAGATTAGTCCGAGACTACAATAAATACGAAACGATTGCTTACAACGCAATATTTTATTTTAACGACATTTTTTTATAATGAAAAATATACCTAGGTTCAGCTTTCTTCGAATTTATCACAAATAACAAACATTGAATTGTATTTCAACTCCGTGGAAATGGCTTCTTTCCTATAATACTATGTTTTCGACGTTACTAGTTTGTGAAAGATTGTTGCGTAGAAAATAAACAATGTCCCTTTTGTATCGAAGATTTTTTAGTGTAGCAGCAGCAGCCAAGCCTATTGCGCCAGTGGCAGTTTTACATCCTGGTATCGGAATATCTTTATGCCGCGTACAAAAATACATTCCGACAAAAATCAGGCCCAAATATTCACCAATGAATTAGACACAGGTAGTGGTTAAACTTTAGATAGAGGGAACGGGAGATCACCATAAGAGCATCCAATAAAACAATATTACCTTTTTTATGATTTTTGATTTTTTTCATTTCTTAATGCTATTTTTATATTTATGATAAATTTTAAATAGAAAAATATTGCCTGTTTCCGGTCCATGCTGGAGCATTGGACCGGATTTCCGAAGGTCGTGGGTTCGAGTCCCATCTGAGATTTCACTTGTGGCCGAGCTGTTTTCTCCAATATTTTTCAATATTACTTTCTTTGTTATAAACAATTTATTACATTACAAAATCATAATCAAAGAACTCTTTAATATTTCCACCGACGAAATCATCGACGTACATGTTATTAATACTATCAAATTCTTCGACAATAATGGTCCAAGTTCTTTTCCTTGTCCTAGTGGCTAAAAGTTTTCTCGAAAGGTATTCGTACGGAATAAGTAATCCAACAAATGGATATCTTCAATGGCCTTTTAACAGAGCTTAGTTGGTGTTAGCTAAGTACTAATGGATCGCACAAAGTGTTAACACGACAAAACGCTCGGGTCGAAATTTTGCTCTTATTAAAAAAACGCTCGGTTGCCTGTTTTTGTTATTTCCTGGTTTAATTTCTGGTGTTTTGGGATTGTTTGTTGAATCCTCACCTGATAAATATTTGTGTTTGTTTTGTGTCTGCGCATTATTATCTGTTTCAATGTAAATTTTCAGTACCTTTATTATGTTTTGATAACCGTAAGATAAACAGATCAATGTTTAAAGATTCAGTATTTAATTATTGTTTTGTTTTTAAACTTCACTACAGTATACCTTGCTACTATTATTAGGTTATTTGAATAATTAATATCACTTCTTCAATTAATTATTACCATTTTGTGTTCACGTACATTTTATCTATTCTTTTGTGAGTTGTCTTCTGACCTTAACTTCGGCAACAGCATCGAGCCCAAGCCCCAAACTGCAGCCAAACAGCTGAGCGTCCTAAATAAGTTCAAGCGATATTTCACACCGGGACAGCTTTCAACTCTCTATAAAGCTCATGTCCGATCCTGCAATATTGCAGTCGCCTCTGGGAGACGGCTCAGCCAAATACCAACTAGCTGCACTGGATACGATTCAACGCAGAGCTGAGAGGGTGATTGGCGACAAAGAACTGGTGCAGAGCATGTTTCACACCCTAGCTCACCGCCGCAAAGTTGCTTGTCCGTCGGTTTTTTACAGACTGTGATAAGGAGAGTGTGCTGCTCAGGAGCTGCATGAGCTCATACCGCCATCCCGCTTCTTCCATGGGACAACCAGACAAACTGCCGGCTACAACCCCTCCTGGGTTGATAGTCCTAAATGTCGCACAAAGCGCTACTCAACATAGTTTATATTGCGCACAGCAAAGAAGTGGAACTCCCTCCCTGTGTCTGTATTTCCGAGTACTTAAAACCCATCAATCTTCAAAGAAAGGGTGAACAGGCATCTTCTGGGTTAGCTCGCATCATCGTCGATCCTGTCTTAGCCCTCGGGCTTGATTGGAATCAAGAGCAAGACATTAAAAATAAAAGAATAGTTATAAATAATCTTTAGAAAACTTGCACTACATCTGTTGCTATATTAGGTTCCAATCAATATTACTTCTTCAACAAAAAATGTAATCCTGAATAAAAGAAAAGCACATAAGTTCTCAACGCAAAGGTTGTATACATCCACGTATATCTCCGGTTGTATTTTACTTCAAATTTTGCTTACCTAATTTATTTGCCCTCCATTCAAGACAAGATTACTAATCAGGAGCATAATGAGAGGCCAACCGCTAAATTAGACATTCACAAAGCGTATGGGTAATATGAGGTAATGCTGGATCAATATTGTAAGGAATAACTGTTTATGTAGATGTTTGGGGTACCTGATCAATTATTGAAGATAAGCGACCTTCGGGCATTCTCGTCGGATCGGTACCAAGAATTATTGTCTGTTTCTTTATGTGGAATAGACAGATCTTGATTTCCTTCTCTATTTGGTAATGCCTTTAGTGTTATCTTTATTCCATTTGTGTAATTTATTTACGTTTGTCTCTGATATTGCAAGAGCAAATGCCTGACATTATTTAGCTCATAACACTATGTGTATTATGCCATTCTGGCAATTCAAAAATTTGCTATTTTACCAGTATACATAAAATTTTAATGCAAATAAAATTCTTATTTAACAATTTCACATGTCTATAGTAGATTGTTAGTTGGTTTGTTTGTTAAAAGTTCAGCAAACAATTTGATGATTTTCATATTCATATTTCATAGTACAATCCTCAAATTTTCAGACTACGTAAAGTACAAAATAATTTCTGCCATGCCTAAAATTTCCGTACAGATAATCAGGATCACCTCGTGAAATTCACATCAAGCCCCTCTTCCCTCAAATTATGTTTCAGAGTGCGAAATTTTTAATTACTCCTAAACATATGTTGTCGAACCAGCAATGTACGTACGGGTCCAGTCATTAAAAGTTGAAACGTTCTTGTTATGAGCACAGCTTTTTAATTTTGACCTTATCTATCGCGGTAACGCCGGGATTTCGTTTTAACAGACTTGGGGGTGTGTTTAAATAAGTGCTGTGTGACGCTTTTTGTTTTTTGGTGTCGCGCTGCTGGTTTGGATTATTCTGTTGCCTCAACTTTCGTAGAAAATAAAGGGGTTTGAACCTTAAGGCCTCGACACCGGTCCGCCATTAAAAAAAACTCGCCGCTCGATAATACCTATATAAATGGATAGGGAACGTAAAGATGAACAAAAATATTACACATCATAATGCCCTAAAGTATCAGGAGGCCTACTGTCTATGCCCGTCAACTAAGATACGGGGCCCCGTCCGTAAGTTTCCCGAAACTACGGATGAAGCCTACTCTCTATTCTTCTTATCGAATGAGGATTAGTGGCCACCTCTAGTGTTAGAGTTTATCAGGCCGCCTATAAGGCCTCTGACTTGGCTTAACGACTGTTATCAGATGACAACAGCCAGGACCGACGATTTAACGTGCCCTACGAAGCACGGAAGCGCTCAGCTATAATGCCACTTTACGGTCGCCCATCCTACACCTGACCGGGCCGAACGTTGCTTAACGAACGTGATCGAATACGATCGGTCTGTCAAGCGCGGCCATTAGCGACTCTCTATTGATTTCGGATGTACTAGTTTTAGACAAACGGCACAAACACATTGGGAGTAGGGACAATGTCAAAACGTATTCTCATTCATTCTTAGTTCGTGTCTCGGAACTAATAAGCTGTCCGTAGGTGATACGGAGTAGGAAACGTCTGTAACTTAGGCCGAAACTACGGGTTTCGTGCTTAGAGAGTAGACCTCCAGGTTAGTGAGATATTTGGAGTTAAAGATACAAAGGTGATACTTTGGGTCGGCATTATTCACTTTTCACTTAACGTGACACTTTAGGGTATTATATACCGTAACCTTTTTGTTCCTCTGTGTGTCCCCTATTCATTTATAATAATAATAATAAAAACGCTTTATTGCACATGAAAGGAACACATAAAAGACAGTAGAAGAAAAACACACAAAAGGCGGCCTTATTGCTATGTAGCAATTTCTTCCAGGCAACCTTGAGTAGAAGTGTAAAAAAGTGGATAAAGACAAAAAAAGAGGGGGGGAATTTATGAAGAGAAAGGAACAAAATGTACGTAATATAAAGTTAATTTATTTAAGTAATAACGTGCAATTTTATTTTGAAAAAAATTCAAAATGGCGTCTAATACTACGAATTTGGACGAGGCGAGCCTCCATACAAAAAGTTCAAACCACTTTTATTTATTTGTTTCATCTTAAAAAAAAAATATCATTATAAGCAAGGTTAATTGTGTTCTTTATTTATTTTAACATCTGTATGTGTACAGTCATCATGAATGCAGAATAAATAACTTAAACTACAACTTGAAGTGCTAATTCACGTTCGACACGTATCGTTATCTATACTTATAAACTTGTTAGTGTTACCTTGGTGTTACTCTTGCGTGTTGCAAACATTGTAATTAAATGTTCCTACGACGACACCAAAGTTATCGACATAGCCCACCGGATTAGCAAGCTGAAGTGGCAGTGGGCTGGCCATATTAGCCGTAGAACCGATATACCGCGTCTCGGCAAACGTAGTATAGGACGTCCTCAGGCACGGTGGAGTGATGATTTGCGCAAGACGGCTGGTAGGAGCTGGATGAGAGAAGCCGAAAACAGAACTCAGTGGCGTGCACTTGGAGAGGCCTATATCCAGCAGTGGACTGCGACAGGCTGATGATGATGATGATGATGATGACGACGACACCTGGACAGCAACGATTTACTTCAGCAGGTAGTAATTGCTGTCAACTTCGATCTTACTTAAATTTATATTTTTTTTTATGAACGACAGTGAGACTCTTAACCTTCATCATACCTGATGTAAAGGCTGAAGATGGAAGCGAGCCTCTCCCGGAATCCTCAGCCACTGAGGAACTGGCTATCTTATCTCGAACTGCCGGACACAACAATGCTGAAAACATTGTTGTTATGGCGTCAGGCTTAGATAAGATTGGTGGTAGCTAGCCAGGCGGACTTATAACAAGGCCTAACACCAACCAAAACGAATACAATATGTTCCCCCGCTGGGAAGGGAACCCCGGTACCCTTGGGTTTGTTACCGCTGGTTGTACCACTAGAACACAGAGGCGGTTAAATGAGAGTCAATGTATGTTAACCATTAATTTGGGTGCAAGTGATCATCAAAATCACATTGAAACGTTACAAAATGACCAAGACACTCGATAATAAACTAAAACAGTCGAAGTAAAAATCAATCAGGATATTAAACCTGACAAATCAAACTATCAATTCCATCCCTCAATTCCCCAAAAAATTCTTGAAGTATTTCTATGAAAAGCGATTAGATGCCGAAATACAAAAACAGGCGTACTGTTGTCGAGCCAGCCGCAACAAAGCGGCACCTTTGTGTCGCGCCAGGGACCGAGGACAACCACTAGACAGCAATATCCTGTTACCAGACCAACCAAGCGATGGGCGAATAGCGGAGAAGACACTTCGAGTCTGCTTGTGACCACGGCTGTAACAACACAGCCGAAACGTCAAGCTGTAATACATATCTACTTCATAATAAATGTCGAGTTTGAGTTGCTATAAACTATTAAGACACTTCTAATATCAAAAGCAAAAATTAAGCTAAGATTATGAGAAATATGTTTTGAAGATACTATAAAATTAAAAATATGCTATTGAGGACAAGCGAAGAATATACTTCTCAATATAAAACCAAAAACTAAACTGGTAAGTGGAAAGAGTTAATTGAAGATTAGAGAAAATAAAAAAGAAGCTGTTGAGAAAGGTTAAATAAATCCATAAAATCCATATGGAGCATGACATAACAGAATACCACGCGGACAGAATATCGGAAGAAACGCTAGTGAAAATTCAAAGCGGTTGCTTATAGACCTCACTGTTTCTATATTATAACTAAAAATTTAATTACACAAGGAGTACATTAGTGCTGCAAAATGCAATTTCTTCTGCAAACATTCACCTTTACTTAATGAGGCAAGGTACAAGTACAGATAGATAACAAACAGTTCTCGGTATAAATGTCTGCCATTTCTCAAAAGTTTTCAACTGCTGCTGTGCAACTGTGCCATTCGAATCGGCAATCGCTCATGGCTTGATTCCGTAATAGAAACTCATTTTGTCAGTACGAAAATTTGTTGCTGTTACTTTCGTAACGAGAAGATTTTGGTATGCTTCACTTTCTCGTTACCTTTGTACCTGACCTTTTAACGCGATTAGGAAGATATTTTGTTATTTACTAATCATTACCCCCTCATATTTTTTCACTCTCTCTGAAAAGTAAAATTTACCCTTATTTTTAAATTGGTGTATGTGCAAGAAAATTAAGAAGCTTATTAGTCACTAAGCAACTTTCTCCCAGAAACAATTTTTGGCCGTCCCATTCTAAATTGTTCACGTGATCGCTCTGTTTTGTATGAAGAGTTTGGGTGTAGTTGTGTGGATGAACATGCCACTTGTCCCGGTCTGGATATAGCTAATGATAATGATGATGGTCGATGAGTGACAGGTAAAAGCTAATCTAAAAAATAAAATGGAATTCATGACTATAAATAATACCAAAAATCAGATACTTATCAACTTTTTTTCATGCCAAAACACATTCAATATCGTCACTGAAACGTATAAAAGGCGATTCGATCAAAGAATCCGTTGCTACGAGGCGTATTTTCAAAATTGCTTACGTACAAGAGAAAGATGAAAAAAAAGGCGATTTTCTAACAAAACCGTTATCCTTATTATTTGCAAGTCAGTCTCGTACGATTAATAATCTTCAGGAAAAGATACATCTCGAACGAAACTTCCGCTCTTTATGAATATAAGTTTTAAAAAGGACTGAGGGAAATCTTACAAACAAAATGAGAACAAAACTGTTTTACGAACATTTATAGGAATATTGTTGTAGTGCTCTTAAAATGTGTTGTGAAATATTTGTACTCATTTTTTTATGTACTTATCTATAATCTTGAACTTGTAGGCTACATATTTATTTTTCAAAACAGCTTATTTGATTTTATTATTATTGATGTATATTTTAGTAAGGCTTCTCCTATATTATCTTTGTTAACTTTTAAAAAGCAAATAATAGCTTAAACATTTAAAAAATGCAGCTTTATTAAAATTTCAATGAAGAAGCCACGTTAAATTCGATTTTAAGAGAAATTCTTTAGATTATTCGTATCCCGTAATCAATTTTCACCTCCAAAGTATCCTGAGGGACGCCAAAGAATTAATTTTCATTATAAAAAAATTGATATTGAAATTGCAACCCCATTATTCATTCTTTTTAGCCAGACAGACGAAGAATTAAAACGGGCAAAAAGGTCGTAAATTAAATATTAGCTTGGGTTTTTGGATAATCCAATAATTAATGTTCTATGAAAATATTCCCTCTGAATTCAATCCCTTGGTTTGATGAATGTAACTAGTACTATCGTCACAATATAAAGCTTGACAGTTGATATACTAAAATGGCTCATATGACGAAGGAAATAAGGACACGTAGAAGGTAAACATGTAAAAGTTGACTTTCCTACTCCTTTTTACTTTAAAAACTGACGTTTTTACAAGTCTCGGTTGGTGGTAGGACTGGCTAGATACCACCATCTTAACTAAGCCTGACGCCATAACAACAATGTTTTCAGCATTGTTATGTTCCGGCAGTTTGAGATAAGATAGCCAGTTCCTCAGTGATTTAGGATTCCGGTAGAGGCTCACTTCCATCTTCGGCCTTATTAATACCTAACATCAGGTATGATGAAGGCAAAGAGTGCCCCGTCACAGATAAAAAAAATCACGCTGTCTTGCTCACTCCGCTTCCATGTGAGCAGGATAGTGGCACGTTATTGAGTTATCGAGTCGATAAAAGACGCTCATGGCAGGCCTACAGCAGGAGTTTTTACTTTCATGTTTCATTAAAAAATACCTTTATTAACATTGATATTTCTTGTCGACAGCACCCCCCAACGCCGTGGAGATCACGAACCACCCTCACAACTCCAAGCTGGAGGTTAAAGAAGGAGAGGAGGTATCCCTGGAGTGCCTGGTGAAGAACGCCAAGCCTGCTGCCAAGATCATCTGGTATAGAGGCAACGTCGAGCTGAAAGGAGACAAAGGTATGTATATTATGTATATTATACTTATTTTCGAATACCAGTTTCGAGTCGGGTTTCGGGACCAGCAGTGGCCCCAAACGCCATCTAGGGTATGTTGGGACAACAAATATAAACACAGTTACTGATGAGTCTTATGGTTGTAAGTAGCAGTAGACTAATAACCTCCTATGACCGCCACAATAGGCGTGAGCTAGGAGAGGCCTATGTCCAGCAGTGGACGTCCACAGGCTGATTATGATGATGATTATGTAAGTAGTTTTAAGAGCTGTTTCCAATACTTTTACTTGGATACTGACAGCCCAAAATAGAAAAAAGAGGAGAGAGTTAAGGAAAGCCTACCAGAAATTGGTCGAAAAAGGCTTCAGATGATGATGGAGATCCAAAACGTGCATATTGCTGTCGGTATTCTGGATAAAATAAAATAATAAAAAAATTTAGACAAAAAAATTAAATAGTTTATCGTTGGTGAGGTTAAATAACTAGAGTCATCAAAAGCGGAAAACTTGTTACCCCAAACGATATGAGCAAACGCACTCGTAGCTTTCAAAACCTTTCTTATCCCGTAAATAGCAAGATACTAAACATTTTTTTAATAAACCTTGAAAAGTTTTTCGATGTGGAAATGTTTTATTTCCGAAGCTTTTATTCTCCACATTTGCCTTTTTTAATCTAAGGCTTATTTAACATTATCGGCCTGACAAAATATAAGGAAAAATAAACCAGAAATGCGTATATACAAGTAATAGACTTTTCCAATACATCCAATTTCGTCGCCTACTCAGAAAAAAAAAATTTAACATGCGTGGTTTTTGAAGGATCAGGGATGCGATTGGAGTGTTATTGGCAAATAGTTCACATGCTGGACTGAGAGTAAAAATGTGCCAGCTGCTTGTTTTCCAGTGCCGATATTTTTTTGTTTCCACTGCTGGGGCACTGGCCTTCCTTATGGATGGATAAAGAAAATGGACCATGACCTACCATGCGAGCCCAATGCGGATTGGTGGGTGTTAACGACTGCAAATGCCGTTACGGCTTAACGTGCCTTCCGAAGCTCTAGATAGAACATTTTTGGTCACCCATCCCGTGACTGACCATTGCGAAAGTTGCTTAACCTCAACAATCGCAGGCCACAAGCTCCTCCATCCTATCAATAATAATAATAATATAGCCGAGGGGCTGGCAACCTGTCACTATTGTTGCCGGACAACATCTTAGACCCGACCAATGCCAGATGTGACGTCGGTCGTAAATTTGATGTTTATACATTTCATTCTCAAGTTGCCCCTTTGATGCTCCGCAAGGGATTTATGGCGTGCTGGTATCTTCGCATGAAGAATACAGGGTGGAAAAAAAAGACGATCGTCGGAGGAAAAGTATAGCAAATCATGGTGAAAGGAAACATTCCTTTATTTTCAAAAACAAGTTAAACTGCATTCAAAGTTTTTTTTATATTTGACTTGCCTGAAACGGGAATTGAACCGGCTTAAATAAAATAAAATATCACCTGTACTTTTATGGATACCGATCATATAGTGTTAATCATAAGGATCAATTTAGTTTAAGTAACGTAGTATCTTTGGGAATCCAACACAATGCTTTGACCAATAATGCTGCAGAGACTTATGAGGACACGTCGAAATTTTTAATTTGTTGGCCACCGTCAACAAATATAAAATTTCGACGTGACCCAGCCATCGGAGTTTTAACCGCCTCTGTGGTCTAGTGGTACTACCGCCGGTATCAGAACCAGAGGTTCCGGGTTCGATTCCCAGCGGGGCTACAAATTGTATTCGGTTTGGTTGGTTGTAGGACTTGTTGTTAGTCCGCCTGGCTAGCTACCACCATCTTATCTCAGTCTGATGCCATGACAACAATGTTTTCATGGCAATGTGTTGTTCCGGCAGTTAGAGATAAAATTGCCATTTACTCAGTGATTGAGGATTCCGGGAGAGGCTCGCTTCCATCTTCAGCCTTATCAATACTTAACATCAGGTATGATGAAGGCTAAGAATCTCCCCGTCGTTCATAAAAAAATCAGTTTGTGCACTTTCGTTACTTCAGTTATATTGGGTTCGACCAGGAGTTTTCTCCCAAAGTAGTATACTTACATACGTACATCTAATGTTGTTTTATTAGTATACTTACCTTTTTTTTACCTGATTTCACCTTTTCTCACAGAAAAAAAGCTTGTATGTCACTACTGGGTATTGTTACCAACCCAGCGTTCCAATTTAAACGATTATTGAGCTCAATGGAATGCAACTGATCATTAAAACAAATAATATGTAATTAAAATGACGAACCACAAGTTAAATAATTTATTCTGTATTTCAGCCTTGTGCCATCTGTTTCAAACGCTTTGTACGTTGAAAGATACTCCAAAAATTAATCAACTTATTTGTTTATTCTACGTAATAACTCACGATGCGGTAAAACGTTGCTATTTTCGTTTCGTTTTTGTATTTCACTCAAAATTTACATACATATAAATACACATAACCTTACGCCATTAATCCCTTGAGGAGTTGGCAAAGTATCGAATGTACTAATATTATAAATGCGAAAGTTGGTAAGGATGTTTGTTAGTCTTTCACGCAAAAGCTACTAAACGGATTTGGTTGGTGGTAGGACTTGTTGTAAGTCCGCCTGTCTAGCTACCACCGTCTAAGTCTGACGCCATAACAACAATGTTTTCAGCAATGTTGTGTTCCGACAGTTAAAGATAAGATAGCCAGTTCCTCAGTGATTGAGGATTCCGGGAGAAGCTCGCTTCCATCTTCAGCCTTATCAATACTTAACATTAGGTATGATGAAGGCTAAAAGACTCCCCTTTGCTCATAAAAAAAAATAGCCTGGATGCAAACATGGGAATGTATGTATTATCCCGATGATCCGATGGGAACGGGAACAATGCGGGTGAAACCGCAGGCGGCTACTGTATAAATAAACATCACTCGCATAGACACAACTTAACGACGCGACGACGCCACATCTGGCATTGGTTGCATCTAAGATGTTGTCCGGCAACAATTAGTGACAGGTTGCCAGCCCCTAGCCTATATTAGTTTTCGAATACACCCTGTCCATTGTTAGGCTTTTACCATCTGTACTGGAAAACCAGCAGCTGGCACATTTTATATTCTTCTTTCACTCCCAAGCCAGCTTGGGAGATTTTAAAGAAATAAATCTGTTTATCCCGTCATCCCGTGGCTACTTATATAATGTAACTTCGATCACCACCGAACCACATAAAACCCCATCGAAACCTATTGATTTGCACATAATCCGGAATCAAAATTGTGGTGAACCATTAACGGTCTGCGAATTGCTGCCAATAACCGCAATGCGATGTTGCCTTTGACCGAGACAACTTCTATAATTATCGATGGAAATGTGCAAATCCTTCTTATATTATAAACTAGCGGATTTATTTATTTATTAACATCAACAAGATTAACATTATATCATGCGCAATTAAATATAAGCTTAAACTTAAACTAAATGCAATCTTAATTATAGATGTTACACATAAGCAATATAAAAATTAAAAATATTGTTTTAACATAAACAAGACAAACAATGACGATAATATTTATAAGATTAAGATTCGAGGCAATAGAAAATAGATTTATTACATATAAAAAAAAATGAATAGCTAAACATTTCTCCTCCTCAAGGTCCGGATCCTCACGGTTTACCCGCGTAGTGCCCGTTCCCGTGGGAATATCGGGATTAAATATATCCTATGTCACTCGGGAGAAATGTAGCTTTCTAATGGTCTAAGAATTTTCTAAATCGGTCCAGTAGTTCCTGAGATTAGCGCGTTCAAACAAACAAACTCTTCAGCTTTATAATATTATTAGTAATAAGTATAGATGTGTAAATTTGGAAATTTTGATGTTTGATACGCAATCAAACAAAAACGGTTGAACAGATATAATTAATAGAAAATTGTAGAAAAATACGACTCGGGTCAGAAATAACTCTAAAGTGGGACGGTAATAGATATAATTTGACACACAGATACATAAATCATAAAAACATAGGCTACATACATTCCGCAGGCTGATCTAACATAAAATCACCTAGCAACCAGTTTCGTCGCTGACATTACTGTCATATTTTCATACTGTATGACAACCACAAGAGCGACGAAACTCAAACTTAGTAGAAAACGAAAAATATGTCGCGTAATTCCGCAAGAAAAAATGCAGATGCAGCCCAGTGACACACCTTGCACCTTCACCGACTACTCTACAGGAGTTGTTAGACCGTGCCAATCTCAGCACCGAGATTGGCACGGTCTAACAACTCCTGTAGAGTAGTCGGTGAAGGTGCAAGGTGTGTCACTGGGCTGCATCTGCATTTTTTCTTGCGGAATTACGCGACATATTTTTCGTTTTCTACTAAGATATGGATTTCCGCCAAGTAACGCCTGATTCTATCAAATAGAAACTCAAACTGCACAAATTTTTTGTTAGATAATTAGCCTTCAAATATTTATATGGTAACGGGAACCAAAGGGTGAAATCGCGAGAAGCCACTGGCAGATGAATCATTTCCAACCACAGAACACAAAACAGATGATAAAAAAAGAATTCATCATACTTTTTCCAACTTCTATATACTTTTGGTTGGTGGTAGGACTCGTTGTAAGTCCGCCGGGCTAGCTACCACCATCTTACGCCATAACAACAATGTTTTCAGCATTTTGTGCTCTGGCAGTTAAAAATAGTTAGTTATGATGGCTAAGAGTCTCCCCGTAGTTCATAAAAAAAAAACAAATGTTGCCAAATGGGCTTGTCAAATAAAGAAGTAATGAGGATAAATGTTTTATTTAAATTTTTATATTCAAAAATTGCGTTTCATATGAGTTTGTTGTGAGTTGTCATATGTGAGTTGTGAGTAGTCATATGAGTTTCTCACTAAACCACAAAAGGCATAGCGATAAACGAAAATATTTATTGATAGAATAGTAAATTATTAATCATAAATTAAAGAGCTTAGAAATGTATTAATATTTGTTACCGCTAGTCGGTACTATGGCGATTTATCAAAAATTTAATTGGCATCGGGTAACGACCTGAACTGTATAATTTTAATTTAGATTTTGTTTGCTAAAAGTTATTTTCTTAGGTCCTAAACCCTAGGCTTGCCACTGGTAAAAATATGAATTTATATAACGAGTATTACATTATTAACTTCCTTTTTCTTATATGATCAGTATCTAATTTTAGAACTGTAATTAAAATTATGAAGGCATTAATAATCAAAAGGATTCGCTGTACCCAAATTTCATTACAGCGTCATCAAAATTTAATTAAATTAGGTGTTCCATACTTGTCATTTATTAAACCTGCTACTAATTGGGCATATTGCTTCGTACGTTTGTCTGTAATCATTAATTAACCAAGTTTTAGATTTCAATCGATAAACAATTGCATGGTGCGATGAATAAGGATGGGGTCCATATCGATAAAAAATCGATAAAAATCTATCGTATCTATATGCTTCAATAACTTTATGCTTACATCCGATATCAGTTACAATAAAAATTATAACAAGAACTGGCTTCTGACCGAAACATTGGCTGGTTTCGTCCATGAAACATAAACTGGCATAAAAACTATTGTTAGTTTTAATACAGACTTTTTACTATAAACATCAGGAAATATCAACGAAAAATAACATTGTATCAGTTTTGTAATAATCATAGCCATAATAATTGATATAATATGTTAGGTAAAGTACAGTTTTTTGAGCCCATCAAAAGATTAAGTCATTCCTACTGATACTTATTTCTAAATCTTACTTAAAGCGCACACTTACCTCAAATGTGGTGTAATAGATAATAATACTCAATACTCAATTATTTATTGCATTCCATAATGTACAAAAAGATGGTGATGGTGGCACGCAATAGAGTTTAGAAGAGAGGAGGCGCTAATTAACATTTGATAGCAAAGTTTTACATCCAAAAAATAAAAAAATATAATTATTAGAATAGGAAAAAAAAAACAATTATGACACAAAGTAATTTTAGATGACAGATTTTAAATAACTTTTTTTTATTTAATAGTGTCAATGAAGTATTCATATAAACTGTAATAGCATTTTTTATTAGATTTTTTTTTATTGGTTTTTAAACAAATAATGTTTACTTTCATTAATTATTAAAGATTGTAATTGATTGTATATTTTAATGGACGCATGCAATGTACTATTAGATGTTAATTTTAGTCTGGAACCGGGTCACATTAATTTATTTTTGTATCGCGACGGATATTTAGACGATTTATATAAAATTCGTTTTTTATAAAATTCGCTATGCTTACGTACAAATTTGCAAACCTCTAAGATATATAGACAAGGTAGTACAAATTTTAATGCAATAAGAAACCTCGGTACGTCTGTTATAATTACCTGCGAGCCACTGAACCTATTTTGATGCCAATCCCGCACGAACGAAGTCACAGCGCAGACATAAGCTTGTGTTTCATCAATCACTAAACTGGTTTAACCAAAATGACCATCATACCTTTAAAAATACACATAATCGGTCTCATTTCCTATACAAGAAACGGGTTATAAAAAGGGAAAAAACTCATCGGTTTTCTTACGTAGCAACAGAATAAAGATGAATACCGTGGAAATGTAATTTACACCAACATACCTTCAATCAATTTGAGCGTAACCAACAAATAATCTTTGCAAATCATCAAATTCCCTGAAACCGCGAAAACGTAAAGGAATTTCCAAAAACAAATGCCTTGTATGCAAATTCCTCGAAAGATCTGTTTTTATTAGGAAAATGGTGAGACGATATTTCTCGTTATTCTGGGTGGAGCATAAAATATTAGCTGTCGATATTCGTTAGTTGCATCACTAGTGACTCGATGAACGCGTGTTACTGGATATGACAATTTTCCTTTTTTTTTATCGACACAATCTTTTTCCAGCGCACTAGAAAAAGAAGGACAATATATTTATTTATTTATTAAAACAGTGTACTCTGGCTTACAGTTTGCCCAAAACGCAAGCAAGTTAGGATATGTACATTATTATTCGTATAATTATAGTAACAATCCAAAATAAAATAAAATTGCGGATAATATATAAAAAAATACAATAATTAATCGGTACAAAATTTACACAATACTATTATTATCAAAAGGCATCTTGAGAACTAAGTAAAAAAAAAAAATATTAAAGAATACATCAAAGAAACATTAGAATACAAATGTCAAAATCGTCTATGAACTATATTAAGTACCATCGCAGCATGTCAAAAAGAATTATTGATTAAGGAAAAAAATGTAGGCTTTAGGATATCTTTTGTGTAGAAAATATTTGTGTTTGTCAGGCCTACCAATTATTAAGTATTTCTATACCTATGCATTATCTATTGAGGTTTATTATTAGGGTGGAGCTACATCTGTTAGCACGGAATCGCACGGAATATCCATCGCTCTATCCTTTTCTGTCTCTTAAAGCCCTCATTTGTTAGGGCGAGAAAGATTGCGGTATCACCATTTCTTCCGCGTGCGGTCGCAGGATCATTATGCAATCTTCTTTTTTGAGCTAAAAATTGACAATTGTTCAGAAAAACTTACTACTTTTATTTTAGTTTTGAAATTGGTAATTGACCTTGTCTTGCTTAAAATTATGTATCTAACACCCCGAAAAGTTTACCTAAAATACTACTGAATCAACCAGTTCAAAAATTAATCAGATCAAAACCAGCCACATCCAGATATTAGCTTCACCGGATCGGTTTTCTCCCAATTCCAATAACCGCGGTGACACTGACATGAGCCCTCGACTCCTCAATAACCCCCTTTCCCCCTCCCTTTGTGCGGGTGTCTCCAGAGGAAATTATTTTATTGAATTTTTAATTCAAATCCGTCGGCGTTGTGATTCGGTTGCTGCTGCTATTGAAACGACTATAATATCGTCTACGTAATTGGTGCTTTATTGCCTTGTGACGTCATTAAAATATTCTACTGAAGATTTAAGTTCTAATGAAGGTATAATAGATACTAAAGATCAATTATAAAATTAAGCTTTAGCAACTTTGCTACTTACAACCATAAGACTCTCATCATAAAGAGTCTTATTCATGGTTACAACATTAACGTTTAGACAAATTCCATTTAAATTATGATTGTAATTATGTTGTACATAGATTATCGCATCTTATGTACTGGCAAAATCTACTTATTCGCTTTGAACTTTGACATAAACTAGTCTAATGTCTAATTAAAGTACCACGATAAAAAAGTCCAACTGTTGGCGGTTTCGATGACTATTTAAATTAGTGAAAGCGACTGAAAAGTTAAGCAAAAGATTTTATTAGTAGAGATTGTGAAGAAAATAATATAGAAAGCTTCGCTTTTAAAACTAGCAAAGGAAAAATAAATCTGATAGAAAACTAAGTTATTACATTGAAAGGGTTTGAGGATAAAGGGCCTTGGAGATAGGTTTCTTGTGGATAAGATAAGGTTATATCACTTATCTGTCTATTAGACGCTGAAATGGGTGACAAAGGAATATTCTATTCTATTGGAGATCGAGTGTGTGTTGCTATAGATGTCAGAGATGTCTAACAGTGATGCTATATTTACACGAAAATTAAAAGAGCTACCTACTAACTAGTAAATGTTACTATAGTATTAATGAATATTTTATTGAAATTGAAAATTGAAATGATAATTATAATTCAAACTATCATTATATAATTTCTCAGATGAAATACGGCCCCTCTCTCTTCTAGCCCTAATTGCGTGCCCAACCGAGTCCATAACACTGGTCTTACATTATTTTATAAATCTACATGTACATTTTGCAATATGCTATGAGATTTTATAGTAATTGTGATAACCGTAAGTTTCAGGAAGTTCATAAAAGTTCATACAAATATCACAAATGCATTAACAATTATGTATTTAATAATAAGGACATTATAATTATAATAAGAAGTGAACTAAATAAAAAGCCATTGGTCAAAAGATTTCTCAAATAATGACAGTGGGTGTAAACGCCCAACAGTGGACGCCACCATCGTACAACTGATACGATTGACTGATACGACTGAGGACTTGTTGTAAGTCCGCCTGGCTAGCTACCACCATCTTATTTATATCTGACGCCATAACAACAATGTTTTCAGCATTGTTGCGTTCCGGCAGTTAAAGATAAGATAGCCAGTTTCCCAGTGACTGGGGAATCCGGGAGAGGCTCACTTCCATCTTCAGCCGTATCAATACTTAACATCAGGTATGGTGAAGGCTAAGAGTCTCCCCGTACTTAATTTAAAAAGATATGATAAAAACCTAATATTACTGAAGTGACCTTAGTTTTCTACTTTCATTAGTTCTTAAGATAGAAACCTAGTTGTATATCTTAAAAGAAAGAGTTGAAGAACTACGAAATGAACCCACACCAACAATTTAATATGTTGATGGCTTGGTTATTTTTTAAACAGTAGAAGTGCCATAAAACTGCAGATTCTCTCGCACATACCACTTTTTTACACATACTGTATCTCCTCATATCTTTACATCATTTCTACCGTCTACTACAGACACAATTATAAACATTGCGTTTTTATCGAACCACTTTACTTTTAACCGAAGAGTTGGGCAATATTTTCTTTATATCTCTATCATAATATTGCTTTTAGTGTTACTTATATTTAATACTTCTACATCTATTAGCAATGGTAATAATAATGATCATCTATGTTTCAAATAAAATATCGCCACAACGAATTCAAAACAATTTTCCAGGAATTGTTTTTTTCCAAGGGTCCTTGTACACGCTCCGTTGTTTATGGAATGGCCCTTATAACCTTCGGGGACCCGCAAACACAATGGCAAAACGGCAAAATCATGCACTTGACATTTATTTGAAATGAAATTAATAAATGTCCTATTAAATTCACTCGTTCGTTGCTCATTAGAAACAACTTTTACAGTTAGAATAATCAAATCTTCTCTAGCAAAGTTTTGCAATATAATGTCATTTCATTTATTTGCCTTTGGACACCTTTTAATGTGACAAAAAGTAGTTTTAAATTTTTGTGTTAGAATGTCAGAAATTATTGTTTTTCTATTAACCACACATTTGAAAAGATTTCTCATAACTTTTTATAGAATCTACAAAAAGATTTTCTTTAAAACAAAGAGGTCAATTTAATCAGATCAGTCTTAATATTAAATTAAAATATAAAGCATAAGATAAGATTGATCGATAATAAACGAGTCGTGTGCTAAGATGGAATATTCTACTAGCGGTGCCTAGATCTTCAAATCACCTCCAATTTCCTCTAAAGACTCACATTAAGCACGCTGGATGGCGCGTATTAAGTGGTTTTACTATACGCCATTATAACTGCGGAACCCGCAAATAATAATTATCTATAGGATTCCGCATTGGTGGTATAAAACCGGTGACATGCTGAGGAGTTCCACATTTATTTTCAACATTTAACTTTTATAATATTTTTATATAGGTAAGTTTTGGGTTTATAGATTCAAGAATCCTTAGAATAAAGGTACGTAGTAGATTTTCTTTAGTTATAGATTCTCAAAAACAAATCATTAATAATAATTGACGACAAAAAGAATCAAAATTGTAACATTCATAGAATACCAACGGCAATAATACAAGTTTTGGATACAACTAAAATCTACTTATCTTAATAACGGATATACAAAAATATGGTAAAAATCGTAAAAGTAAAGAATAATAAAGTAATAATTATAAAAATCAACTCCCGTTACAAAAATATCTGCGAACAAAAGTAGCGTAGTAAAAACACTGATAAAGGATTCGTCAAAGACCCTCTTATATGAATACCCGTTGGGTATTGTGGTACAGATGATGAAAGGAAGACACTTGCTTTGAGCGATCAACAAAGAAAAACAACAAGAAAATTTTCTAAAAGTGCTGCTTAGCTCCTTTGTTAAGTTCCATTTGTATCGGCCTATTAAAATACTTTGAATACGCTTATTGAATATTGAGTTCTACAGGGGTATCTACTAGGTCCTATGCTTTTTCTTATTAATATCAATATTGATTCTTTAACTTTCTTAAATATAATTTGAAATTTCACTTATTTAATTGTAGATAAAGTTGCTAACGTTATCGCTTCAGCTTTTCCCTTGAATATGCAGGTAAAAAAAAATTGAAGGGGCGTTTTGCGGTTCGCCCGACCGTTTGCTTATTGGAGGAAAGGATTTTTTGTTGCCAAACTCGAAAAGGAAGGCGGCAGATGGCCGCTTTTAATATCTTTGTACAGAATAAACAGTCATTTTCGCCATTCAAAAATGTCGCTTAATGTTGGTGTTACAGATTTTTTGTCATTTGATAAAACAAAAAGTTGTGCGAGACACTACGGCGCAACGTTTTGCCTGTTTTTCCCTTTTTAAATTGTTACAAGACTATGCCAAACAAATTTAGTTGCATCATAACTTTTAAATTTAAACACCTAATATACCGAACTTACAATCCTGTAATAACGTACGGTATTAATACCAAAACGATTTATTTCATATTGCCTGTCTAGCGTACGCCATACAAAATGTTCAGACGAAATTTCGACGCAAACATACTGCAAACGCTTTGAAATGTTTCTGAATACTTGTTTTCCAAAACTCCTATTCATAGCTATTTATGTTCCCCAAACTTTGTTTGAGAGCTTTCAAACATTTAGAAAACCTCTTTGTGCGAATCAAAAATATGTTATAAGGAAAAATATTATGAATATTAGGTGTCTATACCGTAGTACTAGTCAATATTCTGTTTGACTGTTTGGTGTTTCGAAGTGCATGTGAAATATAAAGTGATTTTTCCCGACGTTTTTATTTTTTGAACTTCAATTTCTACTGCGCATTTAAAAGCATTTTTTTATTTAAAACGTATCGGTCGTCTGAAATAAAGACCAAACCTTTTTTATATATAAATATAGTTAATTTGAAATGACAAAAATATGACAACAAGCAACAAACACATGAATGTTTATCCCGGGTGGCAAATTAACCCATAACCCAGGAGGCAGGCTTGAAGCTTTTTTATACAAAATATCACAATAGTTATATAAATCATCTCTAAAGACCTCTACGAAGGCACTTTACAACATTTGTTTCGTTTAAACCTAAATTCAATACTGGTTATTCGGAATCATATATTGCTAGTTAAAAAAATATTTAAGTCCATTCCATTTAAAAATCTGATCTCCCTTTTCTACCTTTGTAGTACTTATACTAAAACCATTATATTCCACCAAACTAAATTCCGATTTAACGCATTGGGTTTATGTGGAAAATTTACGCTCTCATCTAAAAACGTTTGGAACAAATCCAATCATCATTACTGTGGAGACAGGACAACCAATTAAGGAATCCCTTGAAATCGGTTTAAACGTCCCTCCGGGTTAGAAATTTGAACTTATTAAAATCCTTTCACACGTCACAGACAGACTAAATTCTTGTAATTGAGTAAGGGTTCAATCCTAAAGTTGTCAGCATTTTTTCCAACACGAAAATTAGTTTGTAAACGTCTTGGAGACTTAGTTTAATTTGCACTTCGTCAGACTTCTTTGAAATGTTAATTCTGGATTTACAAGAGCGTCGCTGTAATTTAGTATAAAATTAATTTTCGTAATGTCTGCTTCAATGTCACTTCTAAACCTCTTGTAGTGTTGAGTTGCTATCTCAAAGTGAATACTTTGAATATCTTTGTGATATGAACTTGAACAATGTTACCAACTGTATTCAACTTGATGGAGCAGAAAATTATAATTTTCAATTTAATAGTTATCAGTCTCTGTTTGGGTTGCAACCGAAGTAACGATAAGTATGTGTAATATTTCAGCAGTGCGTGAACTAGCTAGAGTAGGCTATTAGAGAATGTATGTTGTTGATATAATTTCAGCTGTATTGCTAAACGTATAAAGGTAAATATTGCTTATTGTTAATTCTTTGATAATGTCATATTGAAGCGAATTGGTTCAGAGCTCTTCATATAGAAAGATAATAGGCGCGTTGTATTTGTATTACCAATTTGCTTTGTAGAAATATTTGATTCCGAGTCGTCTAGTAAATTGCCTGACTGAAGCCCCTTTTGTATCGAATCAACAATTCTATTAACCGAAATCTTCGCTTAGTGATCAACCATGTTGAATACTTAGACACAATCATCTCCCTTCTCGTTACGGGGTCGTTCGCTCTAGACCTTTGCGAACCGATGACATGGCTCATCTGTCTTTCATAAAAGCTAGTAACAGCATAGAATTATTAAATGAGTTATAAAATGATATAAAAAGGAACATAAAAATAGAGGCAGTTTTTTATTATATCGATAGAATGGAAGAATAGTTTTCTGTCGTTCTTTTGTGTATTAATGTTAAGCACATTCGGATTGGTAATGGCAGTTGTGAACATTTTAGAAGACGCTGCTGTACATTTTCATATGACCGTGCTCTTTTAGTCGACTCTTGTGACACCTTTCAGACGAGAATGGGAGTCTAGGCTGGCACTTACAGTTTATGTTTAAAAAAAAGTGTCAAAATCTTTTTACACATGATTAACTAAAATATTTTCTTTTCTATAGGATTAAAAATAAATATATTCGGATATTGCGGCTGCTTTAGAAGTCTCGCTTCAAAACAGTTACTTCCAAAATTCAATTTTTACCGGATTTTATTTTGAAATGAAAACATGAGTTTTGTGTTTCGTTATGCATTTAAAAAACGTTTTAGCCGACTAGCGTGTTGTTTCAGATGCTTTTAGAAAGCTTTGTATAGCATTTGTGCAAACAACTTTTTTATTCACTTCTTTCTTGTTTACTGCATTATTTAGTTCTGTTTTTAATACTTTTAATTAGTATATGGTTATTTTATTCGAAGTGGTTGACTGTAGCGATATCAATCTCAGATTGATTGTATTTTATAAATTTGGAAACTAGCGTATACCCGTTATTCCGTTTTAACGGTCTCATTGATCCAACCTTTAAATACGCCTTCGTAATTTTAAAGATTCAATATTATCTTTATTATAAAATTTATCACATTTTGATTTAGCCACACAAGCCGAGCCTAAGTTAAAGATTTTACAAACGTAGTACTTATTTGCTCTCAAGATCAAACTGTAAAATCTGACCTGGGGGTTAATTTTGTAAATTTTTTTACACTGTAGTAAGAACTGATCCATCCATATGGCAAGCCAGTTCGAGCAATGAACACATAAAAAATTGGTGATGAAGAAGAACCATATTCTGTTGAAGAACAAGAACTACCTGAAAGAGCCCTACAATTGAAACACGTTTTAAGTACAATTACGACCAAACTTTATCAGAATTGTGCCCTAATGTGGTCTGAATCGTGTTTTACCTCTATTTTTTATTTTCCTTCTGCTTTTTCACAAAAGCTACAACAACAATGAGACAATTGACAATTTGCATCTACAACAAAATTAGAGGAATTGTCCAAACAAAGGTCTAAAACTCGCAAATTAAATAAATTTAAACTTGTACGTACAGAATGACTTTTACCCTTAAACTTTACAAGTGCCACGCCCCAGGGTCGTAGTCAAGCGTGAATCGCCAGAATTTAAACGAAGCACGCCCTAGTGTGCTACACGAATATGCTATGTGAAACTTAATAGTTTCACTATGCAAATTTTCTTCTTACCTTTGTGTTAGCTGTTTTATTAAGTTAGTATTATGCGCTGAAACTGCGTTTGAGAATGTTGTTGAAAATACATGAGAGTGTTCTTTTAGTTTTGAATTTTTCTTGTAATTATGACCAAACTTTACGAGTTTCGTTAGCGTTTAAATGGACGTTTTTTGAGGTTTAGTCTGGTCTAGCTAGTGGTAACATCAAGGTACCAGATTCAAAGTCAAAGTGTCGTCTTTCCCTGATGATGATTATTTGAAGAATAGCAATAGGAACTAATAATTAATAGCTAGTCATCCTGTGCCGTGCGGTGACGGCCTAAGAATACAAGTGTCACCACTCCCTTACATGCCTGGGATGTCGTAAGAGTCGACTTAAAGACTCGACGCATTGAAAACCTGTGCGAGAGAAGGAACACTTGAAATTAACCCTCTACCAACCTGACCAGACGTCAGCGTGGTAGTAGTAGGCTAATTGCCTCCTATGAACGCCACAATAGGCGTGAGCTAGGAGAGGCCTATGTCCAGCAGTGGACGTCCACAGGCTGATGATGGATGGATGGATGGATAGTCATCCTGTGATGAAAGCCCCTGGAAAAGTGACGAAACGACGGAAATACATAAAAATAAAAATAGTCATAAAAAAACCACGCGTTAAACAAACGTGTTTTATTTCGATTGAAGAAATTAATGTGAAAATCATATATTTGCACAGTTTTTTCTATTAAAATGTTGTTTTTGTTTCAGTTTCCAAAGAAGAAATCAAAGAAGTCGAAAGTCAGAATGGTAATCACAAGGCGATGAGATACACCACAGTATCAAAGTGAGTATCATCATTTACATATTTTCATGTCATATATACTTGCCATAAATTACTGCATTTGTTGCAGTACTTCTAAAGCTCATCATCCAAGCAGCCGAGAAAAACTAAAAATGTAGAAGACCCACCCACGATTTGGTGACTAACTATGTAGATCAAAGCAAAAAAATATTTCTATAAAAATACAGTTTACATATTATAGAGTCAAAAGTAACAAAAATTACTTTTAAATTTCTTCCCCCAAAATCCAAAAAGAGAAAACCGCATTTCAATGGCCGCAAACCGCAAAAGTTAATTGTTTCGTAAAATGGCGAACTCACGCGTCAAGTCACAGCCGAAACTACATCATCCCTTTAAAACTTTGACTGACACGAGTTATAAACTGTCTCGCAACTAAATAAATAAATCTGTGACGGTGTCACACTCGTGACGTCACAGAAAGTTTCCACCCCTTGTTGTGTCGGGATCTGCGAATGCCATGTTTTCGGACAGAAGTTTAATTTATTGTGACTTGACAGCCGTATGTGTGTGAGCTTATCAATGTTATGTATTTCGAAATGGAATATTAACATAGCTTTTTAAAGCGCCATTTACTAGCATGTTATTCAATGGTTTTTGGTTTTGGTTGAAGCTCATGGCGGCGCTTGACAGACTGATCGTATTCGATCACGTTTGTTAAGCAACGCTCGGTCCGGCCAGGTGTCGGATGGGTGACCGTAAAGTGTAATTACAACTGAGTGCTTCGGAGGGCACGTTAAACCGTCAGTCACGGCTTTTACTAGTCGTTACACCAAGTCAGAGGCCTTATATGCGGCTTGATAAAATCTGACACCAGAAGTGGCCAGTAATCCTCATACAATAAGAGAGAGAAGGGTTTTTGGTTATTAGATGAGCAGATTCCGAAATAATGTATAATTAGATTAGACCACCAACAGATAATTTTGCACTTTTAGTTTACTTATGTTTATTTTAAATTAGCATCCAAACAGACAATTTCACACTTTATTTGTTTATTTAACATGTAACAACAGTTTTAGTAAGAATATAAATATTAATATCTCTTAAATTGTATTATATTCTAAATATAGTAGGTACCGCATACAATTGTATTTTATATAATCTTGAAAAGAATCCCACAATAGGCTTAGAAGCCTAGTGTAATTTTTATCGTAAATAAAAATAAAAATAATAATATTATGTAGCTTAAGCGCCTGTGTTGGGATAACAGAGCCAAAGGATGTATTACAAATAGAATAGAATAGAATAGAATAGAAAGCGTTTATTTGGTACAGGTAAAACATACACAAAAACATATTTATAAAAAATTACAAAAATAATATTAACCTATGTACCAAATAGGCCTCTGCTCAGTATAAGCCATGATAACGTTACTGTCACCACGGCACTGGTTTTCTGCAGATGCCTTTAGAGAGCAAAGAAACATGCAAGACACTATATAAACAAAATTTTTCGTCATTGAATATAAAATCTTTAAAACATAAAATAGCAACGCAAATTAAAATAGAATAAATAAATCATAAACATAAGAGAACAGTTAAAATTTAAATAATGTTATAATTTTTAATGTAACCAAATATACGGCATTTCGAGCTGACGTTCACACTTAGCTATTCTTTTGTGTATACAGTAAATGTTTCTTGTACGAGATTTTAAAAGTGTAAAACGTACAAAAAAAAATATATACTTTTAAATAAAAAAATAATGCTGCAGCTACAGCTGCCGTGGTCACGGGATGATGTCATCCCGTGACCACGGCAGCTGCAAAGGTGCCGAAACGTCGGGAAAATCAAAAAACCCCTAAAAACCTAAAAATACGGACAATTACATCTTAGTTCGTCGAAATATAGCGCGTTTGATATCCGTAAAAGTTGTTTTATTTCAATGAACAGTGCGCGCCAAAACATAAGATGTACGTATAAAAAAAAAACATTAAAAAAGAGATAAACACTAATGGTCAATGTTCATTAGATAAATATTTGTTCTGAATGGGGATCGAACCGACGGCCTCTGTCACAGTAGGCAGAATTAGTGCCACTGCGCCATCGGAACTGTCAAAACTATAGTTCTTTTTTGTGTGCACTTGTCTGTTTGGTTTTCACGAAAAGGACTAAATAGAATTTAACAACATTTAATAACTATGGGTATAGATAAAACAACATGGTTCATTATTAAGGATACTTTTTTACGACAATATTATCACTTCCTGATATGAAAATGTGTACAGTGTATATTATTTCTTACTAAACATCTTTGCCTCTGTGTCATGTAGTGAGAAAACTTTCTTACACTACGTGACTATGAATAAATTACATACCCGAAGTAATGGAGAAAAAAATCTTAGGTACTTTTTGGTGTTTTCGCAATCTCATAGAAAAGTGACCGTGATATAAGCAGTACCTATTAGAAATAATTGTGTAGCTGGTCAAGTGAACAGTAAAGTTCAAGTTATTATCAACTTGCTGTTTCACGTTCCCGTGGGAATATCGGGATAAAAAGTATCATATGTTCACAACCAGGCTATCTACTATCTGTGTACCAAATTTCATCTAAATCCGTTCAGTAGTTTCGGAGCCTACCTATTCAATGCAAACAAACAATCAAATCTTTTCTCTTTATAATATTAGTATAGTTAGATACTCTTGAATCGTATTTTAGTAACACAGAAATTGGAATATGCTCCTCTTCTATCCTCTCGTACGAAAAAAAATAAAAACAATAATTCTTAGTAGTGTGAAGATCGTATATGTCTCCGCACTACAAGGAGGCTGCTACACCGCCCTTGCTGGCTGGTTTTAAATAAAAGTTTTAATAAAATTTAGAAAAGAAAATAAATTTTATTTAGACAAAAAATACCTACAAGAGAAAATAAATATGGACGGTCGCCTTGTCAAATAATATAATTATGTTAAAATATTGTAAAAATACTAATTTCATTACTGAATTTAATAAAAACAGTATCGGGTTAAACAAGAGCACGCCCCCGTTACATTACATATTGTAAAAGTTTTTGGAAAATTTATGTTCAAGTGCCTTTCAATCCCACTGGCTGGTTATCTAACAAAAAATCACCTAGCAACCAGTTTCTTCGCTGTCATTACTGTCATTTTATCATACTGTATGATAGCCACAATAGTGACGAAATTGAAACTGAATAAAATTTTCGTTAGATAATTCATCATCGTCATCATCATTCAGCCTATTGCAGTCCACTGCTGGACGTAAGCCTCCCCCAATAATTAGATGATTAGCCTTCCAATATTTACATGGTAATTTCATTCAATGGTTGCCCCCCCGGACAACCTGTAAGACGAGCTATTTTCCAGTATTTTTCTATACAAGAATGTCCTGTAAAATAGTATTAAAAATGCAAAATTTAAATTCGTAAATTTTTCAACTTAAATAACAAAACATCCAGCCATGTCTCTTCCAGTTAACAAACGTTTATCAAACTCACTTTTATATGTTGACTGAGTTTGTCTCACAAAAAGTAATTTAAGTTCGTCCCATCCAAAGTTTGCAATGTGTGAACTAAGTAACTCCTAACTTGTACTTGACTGTTCGCGTTTCTAACAAAATCGATTGTATTTGATACGTCGACGGTTTAATTGAAGAAGTTGTTAAATTTCCTTTGATGACGCCGATGTGTTTGAATACGCAGGAAGAAAGATAATTAAAGCTAAGCGACTTTGTCGATGGTCAATTTTAAGATGGGTGACCATATTTTTCTGAGAAAATTTCTTTAAATTTTGCCCTTGTTTTCATGTCAACGTATTTTAATTCTATTCGTATAAGGACTACTGGCCACCTCTGGTATCACAGTTTATAAAGTCTACAATAGGCTTCTGACTTGGCTTAACAACTGTTAGATGACAACAGCCGGGACCGACGGCTTAACGTGCCCTCAACTAGTGTGATTCAGGCGGTTAGGCAGCTTTCTATGCAGCTCTATGCTTCGTTAGTCAAGTTCAGCCACTCATTCATACTGTATTTGCAATCGATACCACCCACCATTCCGCATTGACCCCTTGTCAATTCTTTCAAACTCAAACTCAATTTTATTTATTCAGTCTAGGCTGTTACAAGCACCTGTGAATGTCATAAAGCTTCACCATCGGTTCACAAACCCTACGGCGGGAGACGTTGTAACGAGAAGAACCGGCAAGAAACTCGTCAAGGGCTGTTTTTTTTCTTCCTGTCTTTTTACATACAGAGTCGCCAAATTGAAAAATGACTTGATACTAGTATAGAGTTACTTTCCTTATCCATCCATAAGGAAGGCTTGTGCTCAGCCCTGGGGACATTAAAAATACTGAGGTATCATCATCAGACTTTAACAATCACAGGGTTGAGGATTCCGGGAGAGGCGAGATTCCAGCTTCAGCCTTATCATAATATTAGTATCAGAGTTCGTCATTCGAAAGATAGGCCGTCACTATTTGACATTTGATAGGGATTGTGTTCGGGACGCGTATTGAATGAACGAAATTGAATTGTCTAAGCAAAGTGACAAACGAAGATATCTTTCAAATGTATGGAGAAGTGTCAAATGAAGTGTCATTTACAATATCATTCATTCCAAAAGTGATTGCGACTATAAGTTACACAATTCCATAAATCACTATAACAATCACAATACCTTAAGGGATTGTGATAGATTTTGAAATTAGATAATTAGGGGGCTGGTATGATGAAGGCTAACACCCATATTCTAAGTCGTTCCTCTAAAACTTACTCGTCCTCGACTTAACGAAACCTCATTGAAAACCTCTTCAAAATACTTCTCGAAATCGGTATTCTAAGTCATAACTCCGTAAGGACCTGGAGGAGCCAAAGAGTACGTAGCCACTCCGTGTTAGGCCTAGCGCACACTACCATTTTTACCCACGACGAGGTTGAGTGGTTTGTAATAAGTTTTGGAGGAACGACTTAGAATATGGGGGGGGGGGGGGGTAAGAGTATCCCCGTTCTTTATACAACAAAAATCATCTGTGTGCTTATTGGGAGTGTTTTCTACTCACGGTCGATTCGTTTAGATCGATTAGGTTTTTATAAGCACTTCTTATGTTTCTTCGCGCACTCATAATTGAAATGAAACAACTTTTTCGGAATATTTAGTCCGATTTATTTACCTAAACTATATATTTGGTACTATAATTTTTCGGTTTACTTGAGTTCGGTTTGTCTTATGGGTTTCCCGACGTTTCGGCACCTTTTCAGTTGCCGTGGTCACGGGTTGACTAGCTACTTATAAGTCTACCTTCACAAAGTTGATTTAGTATTGCGTTCGGAAACGGTAGTAATTACTAATTAAAAGTTAATTATGGCAACAATATTGAGTTTTACATTTTGATTTGTTTGCTATTTTAATTATTTATTATTAACAAAAGAAAAAAAAAGAAAAAAAAAAAAGAGGAAAAAATAAAAAATAAAAACTAATGATTTTACTGGCAGTTCACAAATTGGAACGACTTTCGAAGAAAGATAGGCGTTAGGTTTTTGTATGGCGTTGGTGTAGTCCGTGGCGTAATCTGCTAGGTGGCGGGTCACTGATTTCATACAAAAATCGACGCATACATGATCGACCGTGATTAGAAAAAATTCGCACTCACCACTCTGGTGATGATTGATTTCTAGTACAGATTGGTATTCGTTAATACATTATTATACTTTGAACATTATACAAATAAAGAACGCGAAATTCTATATTCAACACATCTTATGTTCAGGAAACCACTTAGTCCTGTGGGATACAACTTTTTCTATCAATCAATCAACGTTATCCCAAGAAAACTTAAATTTTACCTGTTTTTCTTATCCCGTGTGGAGATGAAAACTAATTCTTCTATAAGTATTCTTCAAATTTGAAAAACTGCTGTCTGTCCGTCCATTATTTTGTATCCTTGGGGGAGTTTTAAGACAGATTGGAAAGTAACTTATCAGTCTTTCACAACTTGTAACAATAATGGCAAGTAAATGAAAAAGTTAGGTTGGATTTGTACAATTTTATTTTAGCGGTATTATACTTTAAAGATTGAAAAATATATATATTTGACCATCCTAATTTTAACTAATGTTATAAACTAGCGGATCCTCGCGTATTTACCCGCGTGGTGCCCATTCCCGAGGGAATATCGGGATAAAATATAGCCTTTGTCACTCGGCACAAATGTAGCTTTCTAATGGTCTAAGAATTTTCTAAATATGTCCAGTAGTTCCTGAGATTAGCGCGTTCAAACAAACAAACTCTTCAGCTTTATAATATTAGTATAGATGTATAAGTGTGTTTGTTTGTCCTTTCGTCGTTCCTCACGCCCTAACTAAGCAATCAATTTTAAAATAAATTTAATACATTACAATACATTTGCTGAGACTTCTCTATAAATAAAAATAAATAATAAATAAATATTCGCATACAATCACACCAATTATCTAGTCCCACGTTAAGTTTCATGAAGAACTTGTGTTATGGATACTAGATAACGGATAAACATACTTATATACTTTTTTTTTGTAAATACATACTTAATATACATACTAAACACCCAGACCAAGACAAATAGACATGTTCATGCACACAAATATTTGTCTTGTCCGGGGATCGAACCCGGGACCTCTGGTGCAGAAGGCGGGGTTAGTACCCCTGCGCCAAATAGGTCGTCATAAGTTTGACATAGAGTTAGTTGAAAGGACTGAGAATTACAAAGGCTACTTTTATCCCGATATTCCCACGGGAACGGGAACCACGCGGGTGAAACCGTGGGCAGAAGCAAGTATGTCAACAATTATTAAAGTAGCAAGATAGATTAAAAAATGTCGGATTTTCTTATTAATAAATTTATGCAAGAGCTTTCATCTAAATGTGATTAGGTTAGGTTTTAACCGCCTCTGTGGTCTAGTGGACCAACCCCCGGTATCAGACCCAGGGGTCCCGGGTTCGATTCCCAGCGGGGGTACATATTGTATTAGGTTTGGTTGGTGGTAGGACTCGTTGAAAGTCCGCCTGGCTAGCTACCATCATCTTATCTAAGTCTGACGCCATAACAACAATGTTTTCAGCATTGTTATGTTCCTGCAGTTAGAGATAAGTTAACCAGTTCCTCTGTGAATGAGGATTCTGGGAAAGGCTCGCTTCCATCTTCAGCCTTATCAATACTTAACATCAGGTATGATGAAGGCTAAGAGTCTCCCCGTTGTTCAAAAAAAAGAAACTTATGTACTAATGTCTGTTATTTTTTTCTGCTATTTCTGTTTTAAGCGTTTAAACTTTTATTTATATTCATTTGCTGTGCTTAAAGCTACGGTTTAATAAATTTTGTTTTTTTTTTTTTATTTTAATTTATCTTCTTATCATATGAGGGTTAGTGGCCACCTCTAGTGTTAGAGTTTATTTAGCCGCCTTTAAGGTCTCCGACTTGCCTTAACGACTGACAACCGTGACCGACGGTTTGACGTGCCCTCCGATGCACATTAAATAATTCAAAGCAAAAAAAGTCTAATCAATATACAAACCGCATTGACGTAAAGTCCTTGAATGAATGCAGTCAATGTGTGCTGTTGTCACTGCGACGTTGACGTGACGTGACGTGACGGGGACGCGACGGGAACGTGACGCAGTGGCCTGATAACTGTCGCGGTTCGTTCGGCGCGTTCCAGCTGAAACAATGCAATTGTTATATTGAAACACGAAACTAGCTAGTTTTAAGGCCGGTTTCACCACTGACTGATAAGTTTTGGATAGCCTGGGGCGTTGCTATCAACTGTTATGCGATTAAATTTAGGTTATTTTTAGGTTGTGAGGTTATTGTTAAGTTCAGTTGTGGCTACTACTACTGTTACTACCTGAAAAATAACCCTAAATGAATCGCATTACAGTTGATGGTAGGCCTTCTGGTAGGTAATTTGAAATATTTTCATAACAAGAATCAGTTTCACCACCTGCAAAAACTTAGGTTCTGGGGAGCTATGACAGGTCCTTTAACAGTTGTAATATCAAAAATCGGACAAATAATCTGTACAATAGGCGACCCAGAAGTTATCAGTAAGCGGTGAAACCGGCTCATTTTGCAGAATTTATCAAGCGATAACTTTTAATTCCCAACACAGTAATATAATTATTCACACATTATTTCGACATTATTGCTTTTAAAACATTACCGGTATCACCAATTCCCAGTATCAATATTAAAATAACAATTAATTTATAGTGAACATTTTGTTGACAATTTTAACCCGTCAATCGCTGCATTAAAATTTTCGTACATCAAAAATATCCGAAACCCGACTTTTATCCGTGTCACGTCAATTCGAAAATTCTGTACCATGTTATAAATTCTGCATTATTGCAGATTTTGCTGGATTAAGCTGAATATGTCAGAGTGACGCCAAAATGAAGAGCGCTCGCACGCCATATAATGCAGGGACTATTTTTATTTATGGATTACATCATATTTTATCAACCGATTGTTTCTAATAACCACACTATTAGTTTATTTTATTTTATTTTGTTACCTATTTCATAGTGTGATGGTGGTTCATAACAATTTGATCTTGGTTCCTGTTGCCTTAGGAATATCGGGATAAAATGTTTAGTACCTATGTATACTAAGTTTCGTCCGCTGTTTTGTCCGCTTGGACATTCGGAAAATTCTTACGTAAAATAAACCAAGATCAAAATCCTATGTAGGTACCAACACACTACGAAATAAAAAACAGGCTAATACAGGCTAAAAATTATGTGTTTAGAATCCAAAATTAATCTAAATCCGTTCAGTCGTTTTCTCGTGATTGATCTAAATATCTAAATATCCAAACTTTCATTTCACATTTATAATTTAAGTAAAATAGTAGGATCCTGTTCAGTTTTACATGTATACAAACTGTTTTTGCACGAAAACAATATGAAACCTGTATCCGCTTTTAAATTATCCCTAAACATAAAAGTAACAAGATCCTTTAACGTTAAGAAAGCCAAGATCATTGCTCTAACGAGATGTTTCGTATATCATAGGTTCGCTTAGCAACTAATGGTACTTTTGTGTTATAGGATATTATATTGGATATCGAACAACACTATTTATAATACAATAAGTCAGCCATCTTGTGTTTATTGTGATGTGTTATGAAAATATTTCCTTAGTACATGAACTCTATCTAAATCATGTGTGATAAAAAAATCGTAAACAAACAGGCACGTTGCGATAACAGACTTGTAAAAAACAAAATTGTATAAAAGGAAATGTATGGACTGCTTCAGTTTTTTACGCAAAAGGGTACACTTAGCAACTTCTGACCTATTTTCTTGTGTTCCGTGGTTGATATATATATTTTTTTATAAACCACGGGGTGACTCTAATCCTTCATCATACCTGCGGCCCTACCGTGGGAGGTCGGCATCGACATCGAATTCTTTTGACAGATAGATGTGACATATTGCTCTTAGTCTTTGGTAAGTTTTTATTTGAGTCAAAAAAAGCAGCAATGTGTCACATCCATCTGTCAAATTTCGATACCGACGCCACTTGCGCAGTACGGCCCTTATGTTTATTAATGATAGTCATATTAATTATATTTATACATCTTGTAACTAACAACTGTGTTAAAAGCCCTACCATTGAAACTCAATTGAGACACTATACTTTAATTAAAATTACCAATATCCAGGTTTTGATGTCGCGTATTGATTTTATTTACAAAAGACTTCATTATACAGATATAATAAACAACTTTATAGGTCAAATATAAGTTAAAGCCGTAGTTTCTAACATACAAATATATCGTAATCTATATGACACTATATCTAAACATCATACATTCCTGTCTGAAGCATTCTAGTCAGTAAAGCAAGCTCTTCTCTTAACACATATGGAAATTATACAGTCGACCCGGTATATCATAGTATATGTGAAGAACAGTATAATCTTACTAATATTTTAAATATGCAAAATTGTTACTCAATCACACAAAAATATATAATTGGACGCATTTGGATGAAATTCACACCAGGATGATATGAAATAGTTTTTTGCCTGAATTTGGGCCTTTAAACATGGGATTTTATTTTATTTCAGGGATAACAAACAGTTTTGATATTTGTACAAATTACTAAAATTAATCTGTAAAAGAACAGATAGTACATAATAATTAATATTGTAACCCACAACGTTATCCACAGATAAGCAACAGAGTTACAATCGTTTTTACCGACTTCAACAAAAAAGAAGGGAGGTACTCAATTCAACGCGTATTTTTTTTTTTTTTTTTTTTGTCTGATGTATGTATACCGATTACTCCGGTGTTGGTGATCCGATTTTAATAGTTGTTTTTTTGTTCGATCGGGTACACTGTCAATTTGGTCCCATATAATTTTTACGAAGATCTGGCTAGTAGTTTTTTCATAATCTTGAAAAATATCAATCACCTTTTGGCAAGTAGTCGTTTACCTAGATGACATTGTTGTGTATGGGCTGATTTTTAGTGTAAGTAACGGCACATGATGTAACTAAAAAATCTGAAATAAAAACATTTTATAAAAAAAAATCTAACCGACTTCAAAAAGTAAAAAATAAAACTTTTGGAGTCGGTGCTAGCTAGCTAAGGCCAAAAAAATATATAGTTAATAGAAGTGCAATGTAGAATGTCCTGGCTGGCACCGACTCCAAAAGTTTTATTTTTTACTTTTTGAAGTCGGTTAGATTTTTTTTATAAAATGTTTTTATTGTAACATCTGTTGTTACAACAGATGTATCTCAAATACTTTAATAATATTATAACTATTTTGTTTATTAGTCATTTCAATTATTTAAGGCACACCCAATTGAAGATTTGTTTGCGTTCAAATATTTTTAGATATCTACATAATGGTTTTGTTGGTTAGGTCAGCTTAGATCAGATAAATATAACTCTTTAAAAAATTACTTTGATTTGTTTAAGCAGCCCCCTTACTCAGGCCTTCTGGAGGGAATCGAGTCCACATTCGGATCTGATCAACGTCAAAAATCTGTTTTTTTTTTGATACTTTGAAAACGGTCGCTATGGTTTCCATAGTACCGATTTGACATTTAATCGATCTTGATGTGAACTCGATTCCGTCAAAAGTAACCCCGCACATCTTAAATGTGATCATGTTAAACCACGGCCCATGGAAAGGTAATGAAACGACGGAAAATACAAAGTACAAAACATAACAAAACAACATGCAATTTCAAACTAAATATAATAAAATAAGGAAGTTTGATCCAAAAGCTTTACTGGTAATTATCCTACTGCCGTACATTTTGACTATCAGCCATACGTTCCACAGTTAGTAAATTAATTTGAAATTTCGCAGAGACCGTAGTACTGAAATTTCACAAAATTAACGCAGAGACCCGTTTGGAGCGACATTCGGCGCTATCTACGCGCCAGTGTTTTGTTTTGCGCGTCTCCCGCCATTTTTAGGACGTGCTCGCCGCCATATTTTATTTTCTTTTTTTTTATTATCTTCCTTTTTTACGCAAATGAGGTTTGTTTTAAATTTATAATTGTATTTCTTTTTTAAAAGTGGTGCGGTTAATGTTTATTTAAATAGATAAATTTAATAGCATATGCCTTTTAAAATTTATTTAGCTAATCAGCATGTTCTGACGCTTTTTTTCTAAATGATTCGAGTTTGAACCGAAAAGACAAAACACGGGAAAAGAGGGTTACAACAATTTGATTATTTTTAAGTTTATGGGGTTAAATATCATTCCCGATATAAAGCAGCTCAAGCACATGTGTCATAATTTATAACAAACTAAATAACACTCAGACACACAACAAATACAAAAATTAATAACACGATTTACTGTTCCTGGTGGACATCGAGCGTTACCTCCAGCGTTAGCCAAGTCGGTAAAAAAGTCATAAGTTGACATACTGCGCTTATTATTAAATATAAAAACTTACCTCATCATATGCATAGTTCAAATTTGCGAGGATTTTCCGTACCTTTTGTTATTTGAACGAGACTTTTTAGTTGAATACAAAATTGAAAAAAGCTTTTTACGTGACTTTTCAAAGCAGAAATGTAGATTTTTAAGATAGGAAACGGGCTGAGTCTTACGTACCTATGAAATTTTCATATTTTTGGGATTCGTGATTTTTTCTGTATATGTTTTTTCTATAGTTTCATACCCTATTTAATCCTTCCAAGATTTGTGACAAAATTATCATAATGTGAAATTCATCACAATCCAAAATAATGTTCTTGATATAACCGTGTAAACAAACTTACAAACAAAATAATTGAATAGCATAAAAAACAATGAAAATTTCATATTTTTGGGATTCGTGATTTTTCTGTATATGTTTTTTCTATAGTTTCATACCCTATTTAATCCCTCCAAGGATTTGTGACAAAGTTATCATAATGTGAAATTCATCACAATCCAAAATAATGTTCTTGATATAACCGTGTAAACAAACTTACAAACAAAATAATTGAATAGCTTAAAAAACATTGATATTGTTTTGTACAGATATTTGGAGAAATAAACAAGTATAACGCTTGTATTCAAAAATATTACCCTAAAACTACATGGGAAAATGTAATTTTCGCATACCTAATTAACCTACATGTTGCCTAAACATGCAACAACAGCGCACCTATGGTAAAAAATACGCAACTCCATGTTTGCATTATCCTGCCCATATCACAGTATAAAGATACAAACAGTATTTTATCGAGTAATACCCGACGCGCCTTGTTTCGGTGAGAGCTCGGCAAGCGTCTCGTGACGAGTACTTAGTAAGCGTGTGGTAATGGATAATCTGTTGGCGAGCAGCCCTATCGGCGTACCGCGCCCCTGCAATAAAAATCATTAACTTTTATCGAGAAAGAGTCTAAAGGTGCGTCCAAATATGTTCTTTTGTCCGTACCGTACAGTCACCTGCAGACATAGAAACACTAACCAACCTTGTCACATTAAAATATTGAATGACATTTGGGGACAGAGAGAGTGGTAACAACCACCGGTATCAGACCCAGGGGTCCCGGTTTCGATTCCCAGCGGGGTTACATATTGTATTCGGTTCGATTGGTGGTAGGACTTATTGTAAGTCCGACGGCTAGACGGACTTACAATAACCACCATCTTATCTAAGTCTGACGCCATAACAACAATGTTTTCAGCATTGTTGTGTCCCGGAAGTTAGAGGTAAGATAGCAAGTTCCTCAGTGATATGGATTCCGAAAGAGGCTCGCGTCCATCTTCAGCCTTATCAATACATAACATCGGGTATGATGAAGGCTAAAAGTCCCCCGTTATTCGTAAAAAAAGTTACGATACGGACAAAAGAACATAATCTGGACGCACCTTAAAACAAATACTGTATGTTTCTCTATGCTGTGTCCATATTGTTTGTACATAGCCAACTAAACAAAACACTGCATGTTTGGCCAGAAAATAATGAAATTAATTTCTACTGCATCCAAAATTGAACCGTATGCCATTGTTACAGGTTGCATTTCAAAGCGACTGCTGACGACGACTATGCTGACTTCACCTGTGAAGCGAGGCATGAAGCTTTACAGCGGGATACACCTATGAGGAGTACAGTCCAACTTAGTGTCTTATGTAAGTATGGTTAAAGGTGATATTTGCTTAGCAGGGACCGCTTGAGAGGAGTTTTGGCTAAATGGAAATGATCAGGTAGCTAAGGAAATATTAAATGAATATCAATATTTTGAATTATTCCTGTTAGGAAGAACAATTAATTTAGATTAGGATGATAATTGAGTCATTGCTGAAGAATCATTTCTTGAGAACGTCTTAAACCTCATGATATTGTATAAGCATTTTGCTTTAAATTGAATTGAGACGATTTTTATTATCGTACGGCGATTGGCTGAATGGGATGACCTAAGTCACTGGAAAGAGTAAGAAATTCAGTAAAACATAAAAAAACACTGTTTCATCAATTTTGGACTAGCCAGCCTCGAAATAAAAGAAAACAAAATATAACAGTCTGACTACGATAATATGGCATTCCAATGGTTGCGCCTTTTTCCATAATAAACCACAAAATTATTGAAAATTGACCTTTATTTATAAAGATCCTAAAAACTGACAATTATATTAGTTTCCTTTTCTTACTCCACGCACAAAAAAAAACATAAGTATGTACGCGCAAAAGTTCTAAGACGTCCTTTAATATAGAGTACGGATAACGTAACATAATAATGTAAACAATTCATTCTGAACACGCGTAAGCCAGAAATGGCACACTCTCCCACGTGGTCCCATAATTGGCCCCGCTCACGCAGAGGCCGAATTGGGACGATTACTGGGAGATCGTATGGGTAGGTAAATTTCGTAAATGCATTGCCCTCATTTTGAATAAAAAAGGTGAATTTCGTAAGTAAAACGGGACGTTAATAATTTATTATTATTTAAATTTTGCGTTTATAATTTCAAAATAATATTTTTTTTTTAACCTAATTTTTTTATAAGCAAATCGATAGCTAGTTTCTAACTGTCCCGTCCAGTCTGAGCAATTTTGAGATTAGTTTTTTGTTGTGATAAATAATTAAAAAAAAAATGTTTTCATTATATTTAATTATATCGAAAAATGCAAAAGTCTTCCAAGTTTTGCATTTATGCAAAGAAAGTAGACAAAATAGATTAGAATAATATGCTAAAAGAAAATTGAAAAAACTCATTCTAAACCATTCCTTTTTTTTGTTGTCCAATAAGTTTAAAACGTTTAAAATACCACTGAAGTAAATTGCTCCGTAATTCAAAAAATAGCAATATAATTAAACATTCTAATACGTTACACATAAAATTATTGACAGAAGTATTTATTTGGTTCCATTTTATCGCACACAAGACGTTACGTTACCTTGTTTACCCACTGTCCCAGTGAAACTGAAATATTTTCAGACATTTCGAGAAAAATCTTTTCATATAACCTTATATTAATTACCGACATTCTTACTCGACATAATCTCGACGCAAAGAAATAAATGTCACATAAAGGCTAAGAAAAAAAATTATGGGCCTCATAAGTGAGGATCAAGTTATATCTCATCCCCTTCAAGCAATCATCTTAGTTAACTAAGCAAGGTTAAGTGTTTTACGTCGTAAACGTAAAAGCCTGCAAGGATAATGTGTTTTTTTAGTTAACGTTGGATTTGTTCATTGTTTTAACCGACTTCAAAAACAGAAGGAAGTTTCTTTTATGAACGATGCGCTGACGGTGAGACTTACACCCATATTCTAAATCGTTCCTCCAAAACTTACTCGTCCTCGACTTAACGAAACCTCATTGAATACCTCTTCGAAATACTCCTCGAAATCGGTATTCTACGTCATAACTCCGTAAGGACCTGGAGGAGCCAAAGAGTACGTAGCCACTCCGTGTTAGACCTAGCGCACACTACCATTTTTACCCGCGATGAATTTAAGTGGAGTGTTAAAAGTTTTGGAGGAACGACTTAGAATATGGGGGTTAGCCTTCATCATAACTGGAGGGCGATTCTCGACATCTTGAATTCCACATTTTTTTAAACCAAAAATCTGTATTGAAAACTTATTGAAAACAATCTTCGACATTATAGGATTGTCAAAGATCATTGAAACCAAAGGATTTTGCAAGTAGTAGAGATTATACTTACATTTTTAATGAAAAAATTAAGGATAGAAAAATGTCGAATTCGTCATATCTCATCGCGGGAATCCCTTCTGGTGTTAAGTACTTCACTCGATAAGGCTGAAAGATGGAAGCGAGCCTCTCCAGGAATCCTTAACCACTGAAGAACTGGCTATCTTATCTCTTACTTTTTTTATGAGCTACGGGTAGACTCTTAGCCTTCTTCATACCTGGTGTTAAGTATTGATAAGGCTGAAGATGGAAGCGAGCCTCTCCCGGAATCCCCAATCACTGAGGAACTGGCTATCTTATCTTTAACTGCCGAAACAAAACAATGCTGAAAACATTGTTGTTATGGCGTCAGACTTTGATAAGATGGTGGTAGCTAGCCAGGCGGACTTAGAACGAGTCGTACCACCAACCAAACAGAATACAATATGTACCCCCGCTGGGAATCGAACCCGGGACCCCTGGGTCTGATACCGATGGTTGTACCACTAGACCACAGAGGTGGTTAAAACCTGCTATTACTGCTGGAACACTATCACCTACCACCAACCAAACCGAATACAATATGTATACCCCTTGGGAATCAAATCCGGGCATCTGGGTACTAGACCACAGAGGCGGTTAGGTTATCAATTCGTCGCGTTATTCCGATTCGAACGTTATCCGATTTTAACCCCAAGTTTACATTTTTTTTTTACTTTTCAATAGTTTTTAGGAGATTACTTTAGTCCATGGACCTGTTTTTAGTTCGAGACTTATTCTAACTTTAAAAATGAATTTAATAACTTTAAAAAAAATATATAAGAACCGACTTCTAAAAGTAAAAAGCAATCCTTTTGAAGTCGGTGTCAGCCAAGGTAAGAAAAATAAAAGGTCTTTTTTGTAACAGTTTTTTTACCAAGTAACAGGAAGGAACTGGTATTTTATATTGAAATTGCACAATGACGTTTTGATTCTGCCAGTGCCTTAGGTCACCAACATGCATTATTAATATCCCATTTAGTCCATTCTCCTCTTGTTTGTTTGCTCCCCTATTGACTATCTCCCCGACCTCCCCGTATAATTGTCAGCTGTTAGCAGGATGTCGATTCCATCTCCACTTCACTCGAATCGGCCATTCGATTCGAATAAACGAACCTTTATTATGCTGTAGACGTTTTTTTTTTGCAGAAAAATATTCGTACTTTTGTGTATCGGACATTTCCGTGTTTGGCATTAATTTGCGTTTCCATCGCGACGTCAAGTTATAATTACTTCGACTTTATAACTAGGTAGTGGCGAAAAATATTAAATAAATCTATACTAATATTATAAAGCTGAAGAGTTTGTTTGTTTGAACGCGCTAATCTAAGGAACTACTAGACCGATTTAGAAAATTCTTAGACCATTAGAAAGCTACATTTCTCCCGAGTGACATAGGCTATATTTTATCCCGATATTCCCACGGGAACGGGCACCACGCGGGTAAAACCGCGAGGATCCGCTAATATTAATATAAATATAAGACATCACACACATTCAACCGATTCCGAAATAAATGCCTAATCAAGCAGTAAGAATATTTTTAAGTATTAAAAAAGCTTATAGTACAGATTTTTTTTTAAACTTTCGCGTTGCATTATAAATATTGCAAATTGAAACGGGTATTAAACGCGTAGAAACGTGATAGATATTTCACCTACCTAATTTTCCCGACGTTTCGGCCAAGTTACATCGGCCGTGGTCACGGGCTGAAATTAGGTAGGTGAAATATCTATCACGTTTCTACGCGTTTAATACCCGTTTCAATTTTCAATATTTATAGTACAGACACCAAAATCGTATCGATCGCTATTTCTGATAACGGTGTTTTTCGGTTGATGATATTATTAGTATTTTTTCATGACGTTCCGACGTCTGTATTCACACAGATTTACTGCCAAAGGCATATCTCGTCAAGTGCCACCCTATCATTGTTTTCGAAAATATACCACTCGGATCCGAGTGGGTGACACCAGTGGTAGCGGATCACTCGGATCTGAGTGATCGGCATCGGCAGTGAATTTGTACTTATACTTTAGGGAAATTTACTGAAAATAGATTTCCCGTTAATTCCATCAATACTGATTAAGGATTCCCCTTTATTTATTTACGTTTAATCCTCTATATTAGTTTGTTATTCGCTTGCAGAGCCGCCATTTTCAACTGCCCTCTGTTCACATGAATTATTTAACGTTTCGATTGAGACCGCTCGACGGCTGTGTAAACTACCCTTAGACGGGTTCAGTATAAATCATTTGAAAAAATACATGACGTCGCTCGCCGTCCGGAGTGAGACTTGAAAAAATGGTTTGGGGAGACTGACCTTTATAACTTAAATGTGCACAAGAAAATAATGTGGATTGTGTATTGAAAATTAGTTGTTTAGTTTGAAAAGAAAATATTAGCATCTATATTAACCACGATTTCTCAGTGTTTTGTAAGTGTAAACTACCGTAAGAGGGACTTTTAGCCGGTATTTCAATATCGACTTATTTTGAATTGATCCAGGATTGAAGATATGTTCGACTTATGTGTATTTCATTAAACGATTAAAGTTAAGTGGAACTTAAAGTCCATTGAAATAAAACAACTTTTACGGATATCAAACGCGCTATATTTCCACGAACTAAGTTGTAATTGTCCGTATTTTTAGGTCACGGGATGACTCAGTCACTCAGTCATCCCGTGACCACGGCAGCTGTAAAGGTGCCGAAACGTCGGGAAAATCAAAAAACCCCTAAAAACCTAAAAATACGGACAATTACAACTTAGTTCGTGGAAATATAGCACGTTTGATATCCGTAAAAGTTGTTATATTTTAATGAACAGTGCGCGCCAAAACATAAGATGTACGTATACTTAAAGTCCATCCTAACTAGCCAATGTTTAACAGAGAAATTCAGTGACTTAAGTGCCGATCCTGGATTCGTTGCTATGGTAACATATTTTTGACTCGCAAAAAGATATAGATATTAATCTTTTCAGGATTAGTAAATAAAATACTGACATTAGGTTATGTGGATTCATAATTTATATAATTATTTAACTACAAATTACATTAACAGTGATTATAAGGCGCTACAATGCCTGCCTCTATAAAATGACCTACTGACACATTGATGGTGTCAAAGATAACCTGTTTAATCACTCATACACTGGTTGTATATTTTCACTGCAACATTATGTACAAAAGCCAAAGCTACACATAAATTATATCCACGGAGTCGTAGAATATTTGGTTCATCATCATATCAGCGACACGGCAATAATATCCTCATTATCACTGTTAAAAGTTGAGCTTGAATTATAGATACTGAAACAAAAAGATTTTATGGTAAGATAATCGCCAATTGTGTAAAATGATTAAGAAAGTTTACAGACAGCAGTAGGTACAATAGTTATGTAATAAGCACTAATTGGGTATGATGCGTAATTTCTTCAATAAAAATTCAGTTGTAGCGTAAAAATGATTATATTATTATTGTAGAAATAATGGCAAATTACAAGAACACTATGCGAAATTTTGAAAATGATGCGTTCTTTAATGTAAAAAAAATCGAAATAAGAAGAAATTCTATGATGAGAAAATTATTGGCACTACTTTTCATTGTAGAGCCTCTATAACGATTCTCATTGGTCGACGTGCGCACACGCGCAGCCAATGAGCGCTCAATGTCACCAAATGATATCAAAATTCATAGACAATTATCATATTTTGTTAGTTATGTTGCAATATTGCGATGAATCCTAGATTAACTAAGGCGAGGAATATCCAGATTGATACTTAGCTCAAATGTTATACTTAAACTAAGTCATAAGATAAGGTGACATTGAAATACCAACCCTAAGTGTTAACATATTTTGTCATATTTTAAAACGTCGATCTGTTAATTTTGACTGCAATGAAACGACAATTACATTTTAAATATATTAAGTATAACCACCTCAGTGGTCTAGTGGTACAACCACCGGTATCAGACCCAGGGGTCCCCGGTTCGATTCCCAGCGGGGGTACATATTTTATTCGGTTTGGTTGGTGGTAGGACTTGTTGTAAGTCCGCCTGGCTAGCTACCACCATCTTATCTAAGTCTGACGCCATAACAACAATGTTTTCAGCATTGTTGTGTTCCGGCAGTTAAAGATAAGATAGCCAGTTCCTCAGTGATTGGGGATTCCGGGAGAGGCTCGCTTCCATCTTCAGCCTTATCATTACTTAACATCAGGTATGATGAAGGCTAAGAGGCTCCCCGTACTTCATTAAAAAAAAAAGTGCTATATGTGTTTAGTTGTAGCTGGTGAATACGCCCTTTGACTGGGTGGAGTATAAATCATTTGAAGAAATACATGACGTCGCTCGCCGTCCGGAGTGAGACTTGAAAAAATGGCTTGACCTTTAAGTGTGAACAAGAAAAGTGTGGATTCTGTAGTGGAAATTCGATGTTAAACGTTAAACGTATATTTTGAGACAATGTCATCTTCTATCAATGTTAAACACGATTCTTAAGTACGTATGTAATATTTATACAATGTATGATTGATATAAGTATAATTAAAATTCTATATTGAGATTTGTGTAGAACTTTGAGAAGCTAGAAGGCGCTGTGCTTAACATCTTGGGCTGTGGCGGATAATCAACTAATGTTCTGATTGATCACGGGGTAGGGGACTAATATTATTACCTTGAGATCGTCCATGCTTCGGAAGGCAGGTTGACGCTATACGAATAAAACCGGCCAAGTGCGAGTCGGACTCCCGCACCGAGGGTTCCGTAAAATATTTTTATTATATGATGTAACAAAAAATTTACGGTTTTCGCAATTTTTCCTTTACTATAAGGCGTTACATCGTATCAAATTTTAAGATTCTAAGTTCACGGGAAGTACCCTGTAGGTTTTGATTCACGTGCGAGTTTCGAAAATTTGCGGCATAAACGGCTGTATCTTTTGATTGCTTTGGCTTAGAAGTTTGATTTTTTCACAGCTCTAAGGGACAGTAGACCTGAGTATTAGATATAAATTTCAGTTTGATACCTCCACGCGTTCCTGAGAAAAATGGTCTTGACAGACGGACGGACGGACGGACGTACAACGAAGTGTTCCTATAAGGGTTCCGATTTTTCTTTTTGAGGTACGGAACCCTAAAAAGTAGATACTTTGTTTATGTAACTATAGGGCGGTTAGAAATGTTACAAATCTGGTAATAAGATATATATATATTTCTTCATACCTTTTGTCTAGGTTTGTAAAGTTTCAGAAACACGATTTTATGATTTTGATTGATTTTGATCGACACTTTCTCTTTTCGAAAATATGCGAAAAATACCAAAAATATATTATTGGAAATTGGTTTAATTAGTAAACATTAATAATAATTAGAAACGTTTAGTTTCATTTTTTAAAACGCTTTATGCTATACGCTGTAATTTTACTACGAAGTGGTTTTTTGTCTCGCTCCCGCGCGGGCCCTTTTCTCATTGCTATCTCGCTTCAGTCGTATATCACCTTAATCCGTTATTGCAGTCGTTAATATACCCACCAATCAGTAATTCAGCATCGTGGAGCATGGTTTTTTGTCCTTATTCATCCATAAGGAAGGCCGGTGCCTCCAGGGGGACATTTTAGCTCATAAAGCAGACCATACCCGCTAGGTTTTGCTTTCTTCTTAAATTTAATGGCGGTTCCCTTTTGGATTTCGCCAGTATCCAGTTTTTATAAAATATAATAATTTAAAGAAATAGGTAGATTGAGTTAAAATGGAGTCTCACAAAATACGTGTTGTTACGAAAAGAACTCGGGTTAAACTCCCAGGCATGTATTAGGAGTCAGATATGACAACTCGACGTTAAAAAAGCTGTCAGTGTCATTGTCATTGAGTTCACTCTGTGTTCGACTTTGTGATTCTATTGACTGACAGTGACAGTTACAAAATGACATCTCCCGCCATGGTGTATTTTTGATGTGTTTTTGTATCATATTTATTGTTTCTTCCCGAAAACAAAGCGATTTTAACAAAATTGAATAATTAGAAACTGTCTATCTTGTCTTTGACTATCTTTTGGTTACTGTACACAGACGTTCTTATATTTTTGTACATCACCTTTGAACCAAAAGGCCTTGAGGACATTAAAATGGCTTAGAGAAAATAAAACTTGTAGCGTTGTTAACGAAATTGAACCAAAATATCTTATCCCAAACATAATGATGATAATATGTTCCGAACTATAGAGTTACACAAGAACCATTTCCATGGGGGTGTCATGTTGTTATTATAACCGCTGTTTATTTTACCCGTATACTCCTCTTACAAGTAGTGAAGGGCGATGTTTCGATATTGTTATAAGTTAAAATATATATCTTAAAAAACTTAATAGACATAAGAAAGAAAGAAATAGAGAAAATGATTTTGTTTTACATTTGCAAAGAATAATAAAAAAAATGTAGAAAAAAATATTTTTAGAAAACTTAGATTTTAAATTGCATTTGCTAAGCCTTCCTTTCCTAATTTATTTTGTCCAGATTGGAATACAGATTTGTTTTTGTAGTACAAGAAAACAAATGGAAACAAATTTGATAAACATTATAATTAATAAAGTTAATATATTAATAAATATGTTAATACGTACATCTTATGTTTTGGCGCGCACTGTTCATTGAAATAAAACAACTTTTACGGATATCAAACGCGCTATATTTCTACGAACTAAGTTGTAATTGTCCGTATTTTTAGGTTATTTAGGGAAAATCAAAAAACCCCTAAAAAACCTAAAAATACGGACAATTACAACTTAGTTCGTGGAAATATAGCGCGTTTGATATCCGTAAAATATGTTAATTATTATTATAATTAATTAATATGATACTTTTGATACAAAAATATTAGAGAAGAATCGACGAGTCTCTATTACTGTCTGTAGTGTCTGTGTCTGAGTGAGCCGAGCCGGTTCTGTCTAAGTAATATTTTTCTTTTAAAAAAATATCAGAAGTATAAAAATAGCAATGAAAATTAAAAAGTTAAAAACCATTTGTTTATTTTTTTACATTATGCAACAACAAGATTGACCAATGTTTTTAATTTCCATTTGAAATTTCACATTATTTTTAATTTAATAATAAAACCTTTTTTCTCGGAATCTCGTCGTAACCAAGAAATATTAATAACAATTAGTTACCCAACATTACAAAAGACTGCTTTTGAAGTAATGAAAGTCTTTTAATTGAATGCCATCGCAATATATTGTGATTAAACAACTTTGTTCCTGACTTTATTACTTTTGGAAGGAAAATACTTTGTGGTTATAATGGAAGTATGAATATAGCTTTGGTTGGTGGTAGGACTTGTTGTAAGTCCGCCTGGCTAGCTAACACCACCTTATCTAGTCTAAAGCCATAACAATAATGTTTTCAGCATTGTTGTGTTCCGGCAGTTAGAGATAAGATAGCAAGTTCCTCAGTGATTGGGGATTCCGGGAGAGGCTCGCTTCCATCTTCAGCCTTATCGATACTAAACATCAGGTATGATGATGGCGTCTTCCAGTCGTTCATAAAAAAAAGCTTTGAAAATAATTAAATTTTATTTAACTGGCAACTTTATCACTGTTAGTTGTAAAAAAATATACTGATAAAAATAACTTTCATGTAAACTTTATGTCTAAACTAACGATCGACCGCGGTTTCAACCACGCGGTCTCCATTCTCGTGGGAGTATAGGGATAAAAAGTAGGTACCATATGTTTTAATCTAGACAATCCACTATCTCTGTGTCAAATTTCATCCAAATTGTTTCAGTAGATTTATCGTGAAAGAGTAACAAACAAACAAACTGAAATACTTTCGCATTAATAATATTAGCTTTGAACATAATTAAATTTTATTTAACTGGCAACTTTGACATCATATTCTTTTATCAAAAAATACTGAAAAAGAAACGTAAATTTTTATATAGTCAAAGTCAAAGTCAAAGTCAATATCATTTATTCAGTCTAGGCTGTTACAAGCACTTATGAACGTCAAAGAAGCTATGCCATCGGTTCACAAACCCTACGGCGGGAGACCTTGTAACCGTATAAGCATACAAAAGCCTTACTTCTTTAATAATAATAATAATAAAAATAATAAAATCATTTATTTGCATGAACACGGGTAGATTAAAAATGTGACGATAAAAAATTAAATCTTCCATATTCAACCTTACAAGGCGTGCAAAAATTCGTACAAAATATCATTATGTACTTAATTAAAAATAATTTAATTACAATTCAATAAATTGCATTACAATAAATTGCATAACCGCTGATACATTAAATTAAATGTCAACTATAAGAAAAAAACTTATTTATGTCTAAACAACGATCGAACGCGACTTCACCCGCGTTGTTCCCATTCCCGTGGGAATATCGGGATAAAAAGTAGCTTATGTTTTTATTCCAAACTATCTAATCTGTGCTTAATTTCATAAAAATCCGTTCAGTAGTTTTAGTGTAAAGGAGTTACATCAGCAGCAATTTTAATACCCTCACTACTGGGGTACAAGCCCTCCTTAGAAATGGGCCATGAGTTATACCCACGACGCGGACCCATTGAGGAATGGTGGGCGTTAACGACTGCAGATGCAGCAGGAACCAACGGCTAACCCTAACTTTTTCTAGATAATTAGTTAAGGCGGTACCCCCACCGAAAGTGGCGCCGCGTTGAATTTTATTTAATATCGTAATTCTAATTCACAATTTTAATAAAACTAAACGTGGAATTTTTAGAGCCCATTGTCTTGTATTTTTAGAAGGTATCGCTACATCTCGTCATAGTCATTCGTAGAAGTAGATAGCAAAACTGCTAAAAGTGGCCGTTTTTGACACATTTGCTATCTACTTCTACGAATGACTATGACGAGATGTAGCGATACCTTCTAAAAATACAAGACAATGGGCTCTAAAAATTCCACGTTTAGTTTTATTACCGCCTTAACTTTTGGACATTCATCCCGTGACCAACTATTGCTAAAGTTGCTTCATTGCTACAATAATTTTGAATATTGAAAGAATATTATGGATTCTACACTTATCATTAATATTCAGTTCAATTAATTTACTCAATAACTAATTTCATGAATAATCAACAATTTGTTTCGATATAAAGCTGATTTGTTATTTAATTGTCAGGTAATTTATTATTCAAATGTAAATTATAATTATAGTTTCTGTATGTAACAGACTGACAGGTTTAAATACGTATCCATTAGTGTAAATGGTAAAGGCTAGCTTTCAAATAGGTTAGTTTGTACCTAGTTAGGTCATAAGTTCTGTCACACCTATCGATTTATTAATTTTAAATGGAGCGAACGTTGAGAGGAGGCATGGTGGTGTTGATTGGTTTACTTCATTGTGGTTAAGAGCCAAGTCAAATTATCGGTTCGTTAAAAATTTAAATATTCCTTTTAGCTTTGCCTTTAGTTATAATCAAACAATTTGGGGAACATTCAAGAAGCGGAGAGAGAGAAAAATGGTTATCCTCATACGGTTCGGACGTTAGCGGCGGTGAACGTAGTGAAGGTGCGTATTCAAATAAATCCGGCCCAAAAATGAAAACCGTTGGCATTACAGACGGAATTTAACAGAACGAGCGGAGAAAAACTGTTGGATGAAGACCTGAGATTATAGGCTAATCGTGTAATAAAATAAAATCTCCTTGATCCATGCCTGAAAAAAAATATATATGGCGGATCTCGTGTTTCGTTAAAACGATACGCAGAAAATAAGCAAGGCCCGATTCTGTTTTCCGATAAACAAAATTAACAGTAAAAGAGTACTGCAACAATCCGAACAATTAAGTGTTATGTCCACAGCAGTGAACAAGCTTCTGAATGTGTTTCTCGATTCCAGCGAGGCCAATCACCCTTCGCCAGTGATAGCTTGGCTCGGAGTGTCATATTTTGGTCTAAAAGAGGTGTTTTTCTCAGAAAAGGGCAAATGTAAAACAAGAGCAATGTACACTAAAATACAGTCCTGACAGACGTCGTAGACAACTTTATTGAACCACGTTAAAAAATCAGTCATGGGTCTTCATCAGGCTTCAGGGCCTGGTCACATAGCCAAGATGTGTTTTAAATTCAAATTTATCAGGCCGCCCATGAAAATCGACTTCATCTGGCACGAAGACTGGTCATCCTCTAGTTCAGATTTCAATCCGCTTGATAACGTAATAAGTCCTATTTAGAGGAGAGAACCTGCGCTAAACCACACCCAAAATTGAAGCCTTTCAAAGCATCCTTCATTACAGCAGCCGCTAAAATCTACATGAACGCGGCGCGTATTTCTAGAGATGCGTGGTCGCGAAGGTCAAAAGGCTTGCATCGAAAATTGTGCCAGCCATTTCGAATTATTTTTATCTATTAGTAATAACTATAGTGTAAGCTTTCTTTTCATGTATGTACAATAAAATAAATATTATTTAAATATCGGTTTTTACTTTACTAAGAACTCGTGACAGAACTTATGACTCGACTAAGTATATACAATCTAATGTTATAAGTATATACATCTTATTTAAGATGAAAAAAAAATAAACAGCCCCTTGACTAGTTGACGGTTCTTCCGCCATAGGATTACAAATATTTTTGCATGTTTGTAATGAATACTGGACAAATAATAATAAACTACTAGACGGATTTTGATGACATTTGCCACACAGCTAGAAGATAGTCTGGATTAGAACCTAGGATAGGATGAAACCGCGAGCGGCGGCTAGAACCTCCTACTAATATTTTAAATGAGAATGTATGTCAGTGTATGATCTTTGAATCCTTGCCTTTTCAATGCTATTTTAGTACTTATGACATATTGGCAAATTGGACTGAATTTCCAAAGGTCGTGGGTTCGAGTCCCATCTGAAAATTCGCTTGTGGCCAAGTCGATTTTTCTATTTCAAATTTGTCACAAGTATGTCAGTGTGTCAATCATACCATTTAACTCAAAAAGTAAAAAAAAACGCGTTATAATAAATCCTATCATCAACCAAAAAGCCAAATGACTAATAAATACATTAAGAAGAGTATCAAATTTTTCTTTAAATCACTTTCCTTATTTATGAACAGGGGTTGGGCACATAATTTTTTCTCAAAGCGAAATATCTTGAAGACCCTCGCAGAAGACGCGAAGCGCTTTTTCCAAGCGACTGTACAAGAAGATTGGTTTTAAACATGTTTCCCGAGTTCATCGACCCCTGGAAAACATGTAGAAACTTGTGAAGATATTATGATAACAATAATAGTGGTGATAAAGTTATAAATTATCTTAAAAAATAATAGCGAGACCGCAACATTTACGCGTAGATAAGAATATTGACACATTTCTATTAAATATTAATAAGATTTAATATGTCTAATGATAAATTTTAAATAGAAAAATATTGAAAAAAAATTACTCGGCCACAAGTGAATTCACAGATGGGACTCGAACCCACGACCTTTGGAAATCCGGTACAATGCTCTAACCAGTGAGCTTCATCATAAGTATAAAAATAGCATTGAAGATGCAAAAAATAAAAAAATAATGAAAATTACTGTCTAACTTAAATAATGCTGAGATGACGCGCTTTCCGAAGCACAATGGCGTTTTTTTTTAAATAAAAAAAATACATAATGTGCATAGTAAAAAAGATATATATAAAGTAATTTAAGTATAAACTACTAATAAACATCATTGCTATTGAGGTTTCCTAAAATGTTTTATTAATCAAAGCCAAACTCGATAAATACTAATTTCGTTATAATTTATAACAGTTCGGAGAAAATCTGGTAACTATTTCGTAAACTAAATTGATTGGAATAAGTCTAATTAGGCATACCTGGAATATAAAAATGAGATAAGTAGTTGTGTAAAATACGTGACGTTCAAAATCACAAAATGTTCTTCTTCTTCTTATCATATGAGGATTAGTGGCCACCTCTGGTGTCAGAGTTTATCAAGCCGCCTCTGACTTGCCTTAACAACTGTTATCAGATAACAAAAGCCGGGGGCGACGGTTTAACGTGCCCTCCGAAGCACGGAAACGCTCAGCTGTAATGCCACTTTACTGTCACCCATCCGACATCTGACAGGATCGAACGTTGCTTAACAAACGTGATTGATTACGATCAGTCTGTCAAGCGCGGCCACTTGCGCTTCCGAATCACAAAATAACACAACCTTAAGAGTTTTTTTATTTTATATTATGAAATTGTCAGCGTGGGTGTTTAAAAAAGAAACATAAAGCAGACAAAAAACTTCTCTTGTATTGTTGTGTTCTTCGGATATAGGCACGGATATAGGCAATACCTTAGAGACGACAGCAGTTAATATACATTTTTGCGCGACTTATTTCTGAAGCGAATTAAAGCGTCTGAACCTTAGCTTTATATTTTTTTTCAATAAGAGGATTTAAGCTTAAGGCTAGTTACACCATCTTATTGAAGATGGAAAAAAAAATAAACAGCCCCTTGACTAGTTGACGGTTCTTCCGCCATAGGGTTTGTGACCCAATACCTATTCACAAGTGCTTGTAACAGCCTAGACTGAATAAATGATACCAAAGCGCGAAGAAATTTACGATGTGCTAAAAATGATATTGAATTTGAATTTTGACGGACTTAGAACAAGTCGTAACACTTCATATTTTTCTCTACCCCTCAGTGGATGGTGTATATTCCAATATTAACATTTACTTAATTCGCCTGAAATTGCTTATTTACACTTTTAAACTTTCGCGTTGCATTATAAATATTGGAAATTGAAACGGGTATTAAACGCGCAGAAACGTGATAGGTATTTCACCTACCTAATTTTCCCGACGTTTCGGCCAAGTTACATCGGCCTTGGTCACGGTCGATGTAACGTGGCCGAAATTGCTTATTTATCCTAATACTAACTAATATTATAAATGCGAAAGTGGTTTGTTTGTCCTTCCTTCCAATCGATCCAATCGACTTGATTTTTGGCATAGAGTTAGTTGAAAGGACGGAGCGTAACATAGGGTACTTTTATCCCGATATTCCCACGGGAACGGGAACCACGCGGGTGAAACCGAGGGCAGAAGCTAATTCATAATATTTTTAACAGAAGCCATCGAACTTTAAATTAAAGACGAAATTAAAATGATCACTGCTTCATTTGATGCCCTCAAGGTTCACAGTCCAAAAGTAATAACGTCTAATGGTTATAATTAGCTGTGGCATATCAACAAGGTGGCTTTGATGAAACCGCAGGAAAGTTAAATTTAACTGTGCTATATTATTTAAACGTTCAGCCAGCGATTGTCAAGTCAAGCAACTTTCGCATTGGTCGGTCACGGGATGGGCGACCAAAATTTTTTCTGGACATAAGAAAGCACTTTAAATTGTGTTTTTGGTCCTACTTGGCTGTATTTAGGTACCACCATAAAAACATGGGTAACAACGCTGAAAACATTATTGCTATGGTGACAGACTTAAATAAGATGGTGGTAGCTAGCCAGGTGGATTAACCTTTCAGGCCCCGAGTTATGAGACACAATAGATATTCCACTGTTCTCTGGAACTCCGGTTTGAGTTTGATGAATTAAGAACTAGTACCACCAACCAAGCCGAATACAGGGTAATCGAACCCGGGACCTCTGTATCAGATTCAGAGGTTTGACCACCTACCAGCAGAACTCTCCACCAGAGGTTTGATCACCCAGATTCAGAGGTTTCATCTACCCGCTTCTGAGGGTCTGGACCACAGAGGCGGTTAATAACAGAGCACAGAAGCCTTATTGCCTAGAAATGTATGTAGGAAATTCCTTCATATTCTATAGAAATGTATGAAGGAACTTCCTTTATATATTTTATACATTTGGTTTAGTCACTAGACGGTTCGCCATTCGCGCCGCGCGAATATTCTCCATGGCATATGTCCCGTGGCCAGGCGGTAAAGAATTTTAGTTATTAGTGAAACTGGTCAAGCTTTTAATTCAAATAAAAACTTCATAGTATAGTTTCTATAAATATGTTTCTTTACACCTCAATTCCTTCCTCAGACCCCCCTGGAGCGCCATACATCGAAGGTTACGCGGAAGGCGAGACGGTCCGCCGTGGCCAAAGCCTAGAGCTGGTCTGCAGAAGCAGGGGTGGGAACCCCGCAGCCCAGCTCATTTGGTACAAGAACGGGGAGCAGATAAGGATGGCTTACAGGTTAGTTAAAGTGGTTAATAATACTACTATTTGTTTTTGGGCTAGAAAAATGACTATGTTTTTGAGCTAGACATATGACTACTATGTTATGGCCCCACACAATTTATAGAAGTGAAAACTTCTTTAGCGGCGTTGTGCACATCAGAGTTTTAAATTTTTGGGATGGGTAAAAAATGTTAAAGTGACCTGATCGAAAATTCGTAAGACGGAGGGAGAGTAGACTGCTGGCGCGGCGTAGGAGAGGAAGTAATATCCCTCTCTCTTTCTACCGCTCGGCGAAAATGTATGCCTGCTCCTGCTGTTTCGTTTAAACGGTTTTCACTTCTGCCAGCACTCCCGGAGTGCAACCCGTTGTTTTTTTATTCAATAATTACTTATAAGTCTTACCCGTTGCGTTGTTGTCTTTTCTCTAACATTATTATTTTTCCTATGTGTGTGCCAATAATTTTATTTTCTTTCTACCATTATCTTTAAGTTAGTTCCATTTTAGCAAATGGCAGTCGCAAGGAAGACCAGTGCCCCCGTAGTGAATAGATTTTAATAGCTGACGACCTCCGTGGTATAGTGTTACACCAGTTTCAAGGTGTCGCCTACTCTGAGGTCCTGCGTTCGAATCCCGGTAGGGGCAAATGTTTGTATGATGAACACGAGCATTTCTACCTGTGTCATGGACGATTATAGGTAGGTCCCGGGTTCGATCCCCGGACAAGTCAAATATTTGTGTGCATGAACATGTCTATTTGTCTTGGTCTGGGTGTTTAATATGTACGTTATGTATGTATTTACAAAAAAAAGTAAATAAGTATGATTATCCGTTATCTAGTATCCATAACACAAGTTCTTTATGAAACTTAACGTGGGCTAGATAATCGGTGTGATTGTATGAAAATTATTATTTCTACACAAATACTTATAATGTATAATTATATTATGTATTCATATCCGTTAAATTCCGTTACCATAGTATACCATAACACAAGCATTGCAGTGCTTACTTTGAGGCTGGGTTAATTGGTGGGAGTAAAAGAAATATTTATTTATTAAAAGACGTCCCATCAGTAAAACATCATATTTAGCAAATCAGTGATTTAAATCAAAAATTGTTTTTGAACGTTAAATCAAAACACAGTTTTAGCAACTCTTAGCGAAGTCTCTGTTTAAATTACATTCGTTTTTTTTTATAATAAGGGCGTTCATTTATAGTTTTATTTTAAATTGTCACGTAACTCACCACAGGGTTTGCGTCAAAAAATCTAATAAAAAAGGTACTTTGTGTCGCCTTTCTAACAATCTAATTACTTCGGAACCACTTCAAAGTAAGGAATCTGTTTTATAAAGGATTTACTTATTTTATTTCATCGTAATAATTCCTACTTCAAAGGCTTATTGTGACTTTGATGCCTTTCGGAACGGACCCGAAATATTATTGTTTTTTTTTTCTCTCTTTGTAACCCGTTTATGTCGTCACAAAGGATTTAATGTTTTGAAATGTTATCGCCTGTCTGTTTTTTGTTTACTCTGTGGCTAATAAGCTGGTGAATTAGAGATGTACTTACCTGCCGTTCCATTTTTATAAGGAAAATCTTTTGTGTTTAGTTTATAGGATATATTAAAAAAAATGCGATTGGCTCGACTGAAACAGATCTCTTTTAAAGACAAGCTGTAACTAGGCAAAAAATCAATTAAATTAAGTGCAATAATCTATTTATCACAACAAAATAATGTAGTATTTACTGAGATAGACGAGTGAGACAAACCACGACCTTTAGAAGTCCCATCTGAGAATTCACTTGTGGCCAAGTTGATTATTTCAAATATTTTTCTATTTAAAATTTATCATAAATGGTAATAAAATCTCTGTGTTGTGACGAAAAATAAGGTTTTAAGTATTTTTCAAGTGAGATGGCTTATCCCTTTTTCTAGCCTGATTTGCTTATTCTTATGTGGTCTTATCGTACAGAAAAGGATTCAATAGTCTTATACACTACAAATACTGTTGGCTTTTTTGCTTACGTGGGGATTGTAAAAAACACCCCCCTTTCACCCCCCTTCGGGATCGTATTAAGCCGGCAACAGATAGGGCGTATGTCTCAATGATTTATGTAGGCTGAACCTAGGGGTGTGCTGATGTCGATAAAATAATTGTCGATAGAAATGATTTTGGGCTCTTCCCTAGTTGGGTTGAAGAGATGCAAAAATGCGATAGATTTAACTGATGGAAAGCTTTAAGAACCTTTTCACGTAAACCTTTGCCAGGTTTTACCCAAACACTTAAAGGAGATCATTCAGGATCCATACATTTTTGGCCCTTTTCTGAAAGTGCAGGCCAACAAAATAATTGATTCAAAACTAGTTTCTCTACACTTTCAGAAATCCATAAATGTATGAAAATTGCAAATCATTACTTAAACTAGTTTATCCCAGACTCAGAGCTATATCTACCATATTAACTATCGCTCCGAACAACTAGTTTTAAATAATCGTACAATTTTTTTTCGTTGGCCAACCGATTTTTTGCAAAAGACCCAAAAAGACTTTCTTATTAAAACGTGCACTGTTTCCTAAAACACATTTTAAATTTTGAATTTTTTTAGTTTGGAAATTCAATTTTACTAACATTAAATCTGAGTCAAACTATTACGTTAAACTATATTGAAAAAATATCCGTACATTATTTGATAGTAAAATGTTTAATAATAGACTGCATATCGTAAGCGGATTAATAAAGTGAAATATTAAAATATTCCTGACTATCAGCTAGTGGCAATATAAAATTCCCTGTATAGGTAAAATGATTTCACCTGTAGGAAATAGCTTTATTACACTTTTTTGTGATAAAAGGCTTGTATCGCCACCCACGACATCTCAGTCACAGAAGCATAGTAATAGCTTATTGCTTTTTTTTCCTTAGGATTTTGAGTTGAAAACCTCTCCAATATCAATGGTACTATAATTATGCTCAATTTTGCCTATTTTTAGGTTCGGTTTAAAAAAAGTTTTTTTAATCAACATATTTTTCCAACATTCAACATGTTTAATGTTACAAGATTTGTTATATATTTTTTATTTCATGAGAATTTTTACAAGAATAAAAAAAAATCCTGAAGAAAAAGAGAAGATTTGACTTAGATTTACTATTTAATATTAACACGTTAAAACTTTACCATAACAATCAAAATCTTTCAAATTACTTCACAAGTATTAAATACCTTGCAATAAAACACTTCATCATTATATCAAGCTTCTCTTTACATTATAAATTAAACATCATCAACATTGTTATTCATCGATATAGGCTGTTTGTTTGCACACATCACTTAGAAAATTGTATTAAGACGCGCCTACGGGGGACGGAAGCTGATTTATGGGGCCCACTAACTGCACTCACGGGATAGTGATGGGACACCTCGATGCAAATTTATCGATAAAAAAATATTATTCTTTACCAATTTTTTTTTTCATGTAAAGCGAATAGGGTTAGGTCGTTTCTACAGCAGCCGTCACAGGGGAAGTGACGGCGTCGGGATCTTTCTTTGTTATTTTCACCGGGTCATGAGCTTGCGTTGGAGGGGTGGATATAGAAAATGGGTTGTGTGAGACGACCTCCGTGGTAGAGTGGTACGTACACCGGTTTCAAGGTGTCGCTTACTCTGAGGTCCTGGGTTCGAATCCCGCTAGAGCAAACGTATGTATGGTGAATACCAGCATTTGTACCTGAGTCATCGCTGTGTATATGTATATATTTCTACAAAAAAATCTAATTTGAGTATATATGTATTTCTATCCGTTAGCCTAGTACCCATAACACAAGCCTTGCAATGCTTACTTTGGGCCTAGGCTAATTGGTGTAAGTGTACGTCGTCACGTCGTCTCGTGGACCTGATCCCTGGTGACGATGATGGCGGCAGTGGACAAACGGCGTTATTTAGTTAAGCTAGTTCTGCGAATTTGTAAAACACCAACAACCTCGCAGAACTACTTCCTCGGTGAAAGTTACAATTCAAAAACGATGACGAAGTTCGGAAAGAATTAAATGTATGGGATTGGCGGATTGGCATATGCCGCGCTGAATCACGTGGTCTTACCGCAAGTTAATTGGCGCATTTCGACAATAACGAATCGAATTATCATTTCGCTACACGATGTTGCTTCGACTACGGGCCCTGGAGACATAACTAACATTGTAACTTCATAAAAATATAAAATAATACTAGGCAGAACGAAATAATTTGATACTTATATACTGTGTTTTTTCTTTAGTTAAGGTGGAGGTAGTGTTACGTGTTTTTTTTTTCATAACAACAAAATGAAAATTTTTTTTTTTTTTTTTCAAATATTTTATTTTATTTTATCACATGTTAGCGTCGTTTATTTTGACATTAAACCTACCTAAGCAATGAAAAACAAACTTAAAATAATATCAATAATAGTAAAAATAACTATTGAGCGTGCACCAAGCTCGGCTCAGGGCTATCAGCTTATCGCAGCGCTACGATGACAAAAAAACTATTTGAGTTAAAAAAAAAAATTTTTGCTTCATTCTGTTCTAAACACATAACACAACCTCCCCCCTTAAGTTTGGGCACATAGAATATAAACACCCTGTATTCAATAAGTCGTTTACTTGTATTAAATCAATTGGTAACATCAAAGCTAATAAGTTGTCAATTTAATTGACTCCTCATTTGACTGGCTTCACATATTACTTGGCTCGGTCGCTTAGTAACGATAACTTAATAGTTGGACAAAATCAATTATCGACCTAGCTACTATCGTAATAAAGCGTAATTTCCAACTGCTAATGAAGATTTCGATTTGCGTTTTACCTGTAATGAAATACTAAAAATAGACGTTCATAAGTGCTTGTAACAACCTAGACTGAATAAGTGATATTGAATTGAATTGAATAATATGCCTTTGAAAACAATAATGTGCAACTGTTTCGATTAATGTAGGTATATCATTAAAAAAAAATGTTTATTAATCAGACTACTATAAGGTCCATTAATGTTAGTAACAATGAAAACTTACCAGCTATGTTAGTACTTAATAATATTTTTTTAATTTTGAGCGAGTAATTTGGCACATGTGCTCGACCAGCGGACAGTCCCCGCTACCGGCGATGGCCTGCAGGACGTTGTTGCTGCTACCGCGAACCCGCCGTAAAAGTGAGCCTGCTATGAAGCGCGGATTATTTGATGACAACATTTGACCCTAGCATGACATGAGTGATCTTTTATCGACACTCGTAGCTCGATAATGTCACTCTCTCGCTCACATTTTAGCGGGGTAAGCAAGACAGCATCATGCGCCTTATCATATCGTGAGATTTAGCGGTGTTCGTATTAGGAGTGGGCGTTGCAAAGGCGAACCGTTTCGAAGGACCGTTTTGTGTTCCGCGACGATGTAAAAGTTTTACTTTTCGTTTCAAAACGTCTTCGTCGCACAACTAGTCCTCGGATAGTCTTACGCGAATTTGTACTCAACACCTACCTAGTCCGTCACCCATTGTCGTCCGATGCTCGTTCCCAATCAGTCAAACCAGTTGTGAACGAGAACCGTTTCGAGAACTAGTTTTCGTTCTTGAAAAAACGGCTGCGTTTCGTCCTCCAAATATTTGACAACGACCCATCACTAGTTCATACTAGGGTTGTAATGTTTATACAAATTATCGGTTGTCAGCTATTATAAAGGTGGGAATTAACCACGGCGTCTAAGCATACGACGCGGCCATGCGTGAGCGCCTATGAAGCGCGGTTTATTTGATGACAACGCTCTGGGCTCAGTAGAAATAATTATAGTGTTTGTACCACAGAGAGTGAAGCGAACAGAGACAAAAGATTGAAATAAGAACCAAAATATTTGCGAGCAATCCTACTTATTTGTTACAATGCTATTTTTATGTAATAAATATTAAACAAGAAAATATACTAGAAAAAAAGCAATTATTCTCATGACCGTCATCCCGTCATGGCGACATGAGACTAGTTGCTGTTTTCTAGTATATTTTCTTGTTTAATACTTAGGGTTTGTTTCACTACCTTAAAGTAAGTTCTGAGTACCTTACTTGATTACTTGACTAGGTTTGACATATTTTTCATTTCAAATTATCTGTCAAGTAAGCTACTCAGGACTTACTTTTAGATTGTGAAACAGGCCCTTAGTATTATAAACAGGACAGTTTTGATATTTGTTACCTAATTTCACGAAAAGGCTGAACGGATTAGGATATTTCGCAAACAGACAGTTTAAAGTCTAAATTAAATCATAGGACAGGACTAGTAGTTTTTATTCCAGACAAATTTTAATGTTCCCTTAATTTTAATTGTTTTAATTTCACGCGGATGAAATTAATACTAAAAGCTAGTATTTTAATAAAAAAACACAAACTTTAAGCAATACACGAGAACTTTAAGTGTTTTCTCATAAATATTTGTTTCATGTGGAGATCGAACCGATTTACTCTATTCAACTGCATCTGAGACAAAAGGCAAAGAAACCATACAAAGGTGTTTCAATAGATAAAATTTTATACGCGTCTAAAATCTATTTAAAAAAAAATGTGACATTTTAATGTAAAATTTTGTAATGAATTTGTTTACACCGGCCATCTTTACTCTCGATCGACTCGTTGACCCGTGCGTGCCGACGTGTTTTCAGATAATTTCGTAAAATTTTTGTCATTTGCTTATACCATTTGGTTAGTTTATTGTATTCTAATATCGTTAAGTTTTTAGTTGTTTGATTGTTGTTTTATTGACATTTTTGACTTTAAAAGTTTTATTTACACATATAAATGCAAAAGTTAATAAAAAAAAATTAGAAACACTGATTTATTTTTTTACCTTTTGTCTCAGATTAAGTTGAATAGAATAGTTCGATCCACCTAAGGTAGGATCACTTCCACAGCGCTACCAGGCCAAATTAAATAAAGCATTTTCTTTCAAAGCAAACTAGCTTGTGAAATGAGTCGATATTTTCTAGTATTGCATGATGTATTATCACATAAATAGCATTCAAAATACAAATTATTAAATCATAAAAAACCTTTCTCTCTGTCCGCCTATTTGCTACTACACCAGAGTACACTCGTATCGGGTACATAATTGGCATCTGAAACAGCATATTCAGGGATTCCGTTTGAACTACGAACATTGGTCCTTTGTCCTGTTTTGTTAATTGAATCACAATATTAACACCTTTCCCGTGTACATATATAGTTTATTTCGAAATTAATTTAGTATCACAACTAAGAGCAGTAATAATAAATATCACAGCACAGAAGAATAATAATAATAAATAATGGCATACAATCACTCCAATTATCTAGCCCACGTTAAGTTTCACGAAAAACTTGTGTTATGGATACTAGACAACGACTAAACCTACATACTTTTTTGTAAATACATTTGTACATATATTTAACACCCAGACCAAGGAATAGCCATATTCACGCACACAAATATTTGTCTTGTCTGGGGATCGATCCCGGGACTTCTGACTCTGGCGCAGAAGGCTAAGTAGGTCGTTTATATCACCATACTGACCGATTTCAATAGTATTTTTTTTATTCGATTTGAAGTAGTAGCTCTGCCCTTGTGTTACGGATATCCCTCGTGAAAATCAAACTCACGACCCCTGACTCAAAAGGCTTGATCATTACCGCTGTACCATAGACTCTAGAAAGGTTAATACATAACTAATTGATATAAGTTCACATAAGATTATGTGTAATTTTCTTTACTTAACCCTAACATCACAATACCTTAACGGATTTTTACGCAAGAAGGAAAATAATTTCAATAACGTACGATATTAAAATACCAGTGACAAAATACTTTTAGCGCAAACCGATAGGAAATCACACAAAACATTTCCTCAAAAGCAAATTCCGTGACAATATCCATTCACCCGAATTCTATTTCATTTCCCAACATCGGAACGCATCTCTTAAAGCCTTTATTATTCAAGTGCGCTAAATCACGAATGTTCCAAAATTCCACTGTTTTCAGTGCATACGAACAAATCAAGCCCGTAATAGTTCCATTTGCCGGTTAATGCTGCGGAAACCGGTACCATCGATGATCGATTCAGCACAACACTAGGAACCGAAACTGCTTACTACCCTCCACGCTTTTCTTTACGGATCGGTGCGGAAGAATAGAAAATTCATTTTTTTGTTTTCATGCAAAAAAATAATGAAAAATGGAACTTTTGGCAGGTAGTAAATTAGGGCTGGCGCGGAAGATTTATTCGGAACCTATTTACAAATATGAGCCTATTTATCGTGAAACAGAATGAAATAAATATGATAACAGAATTTTCGTTTTGTTATTTTGTATCGTGTGCCATGCCATTAATAACAGTAAGTTTCCTTGGTAACAAGATTAAAATGTGCAACAGCAAAAGTATTTTCTTTAAGGAAAGTTATTTAATGTCTCGGCAAAGCATACGTCTAGACGTGTTATTAGTCATTTTCTTATATTTCTCAAACGTAGCTACAAAATAATAAACTGCCACACCTGATAATAAATCATCAAAAAATACGGATTATAGCGAAAAATGCCATTCCTTTATACATTAGGTCCACTCAATTTGATCACAATACGAGCGAAAATATATTACTCGATACTTTATTTTATCGATAACCTCACATGAGGTCACACAACTCTAAGCATGTGAAGAAAAATGGTCGTCCAATAATTTTATTGTTTTCTATCATATTCTTTAACCTTTAGTATTATTATGGTTACCTTTAATCGACCGTTCTTTTAGATCTTCTAATTATATAAAGAGGCAATTAATTATTAATTATTGCGAAGATACATTTTGTTATAGGTACCCGAAAAACGGTCTCGCAATGCCTATTTCATAACTTGAAGATTTATTTTTGTAACATGCCTAAGCACTTTCTTCAAATCAGTGCCTGAATGCATCAAAATTGGTGCAGTCATTTAGTAATGAAAAGGAATCTGTTTCTTATCGATAATATTGAGTAAAGGAATCGGAGAGACAAATTGTTTTGGTTACTATATACAGACAGAATAACTTCCCAATGTGTGTATTCGCATCGGTTTTTTTACGATTTTTATTCATTCGGCTACAACATAATTTATACTTACAATCATAACACAAACGCTTTGAAAAAACCAACGTGTGTATCACAAATCTTCAATACAACGCCATCTATAATCAAACTTCCGAACTACAAACCGGAAAACTAAAATGTTCGCATCGCCTCAACATATATGCTTCCAAATAGTTACAAATCTTCCGTCTTTTGTTTTTCCAAGCCCTGTATGTACGGAGGGATGTCAATCACGTGTCAAGATTGAATGGATTTAGCTCATCCCTTGAAGCCTACAGATGATTTGACACGATTCGTTGGCATCTTGAAACCTATAGGTGACTTGGAGATAAATGTGTCAAAATTGTGAATGTCAAATTGTAATAATATGATCGTAAAACTTTTCCTGTAAATAATAGCTTCGAAACACGTGCTTTCATTTCCGATAAACCCCTGATTCTGAAAAGTTGTTGCTATCTAACAATTTTCACTAGACATTTCTTTTTACTTTTACGATTATGGATGTAAGAGATAAGATAGCCAGTTCTTCAGGGTTGAGGACCTGAGATTCGAACTCGGGGACCTCTGGAACGTTTCCCTACGTGATCGAATCAGAAATGTGGAGATCCGTAGGAGAACTAAAAAAGTAACTGACATTGCTCGAAGGGTTGCTCAGCTGAAGTGGCAGTGGGCGGGACACATAGCGAGAAGAACCGATGGCCGTTGGGGCGGAAAGGTTCTGGAATGGCGACCGCGCACCGGACGACGCTCCGTGGGTAGGCCCCCCACAAGGTGGACCGACGATCTGGTGAAGGTCGCGGGAAGCGGACCGATCATTGTGGAGATACTTGGGGGAGGCCTATACCCAGCAGTTGGGTTCATGTGGCTGAGACCACGACATCTGGAATTTAGATCTAATACCTGATAGACCACTGCACTGGGCTGGGACGGTTCAAGTTCACTTATTTTTCATAAGTACTTTTTTTGACCTTGCCAGCTCAGGTCAGGTCAGGTCAAGCCTAGGTCATTAAAAAAGAAAGAGTGAAGATCGAAGCGTCAAAAGGCCTACATGGATACCTCACCACTGAGGCGACTACCGATAGGCCGTCACCATATCGATGGTGTGATGTGGTAGAAGCGGATCTTCAAGAAAGCCACTGGCAAGAAACTGCGACCGAAATCCAAAAAGTAAAAATTTTCTTTTAGATATATTTACATGCGCACTCTTTCAAACGATAACATAAATAAAAATTATCATCAATACTTCGATAAGAAGACTGAAGCATTATTTTGATTCAAAAATATCTCTTTTGTCCGACAAATAATCTTTTTGTTTTGCAAAGCATATTGATCATTGTTTCGTAGTTAATTTTAACTAAGTTATTCAAAACCAGTGTTGCGAAAAATTTTTGCTTTGTTCTCAAAACATTTACATTTGAATGAACCCGGTCTGTTGTCGGTGTAACGTTTTCCATTTTAATATTCGATACTTTCCAAATAAAATTTGATATTTGAGAGTTTTGGTAGGATTTTGAAAGTTTGTTGTCAAGAGGAATAAATAGTCCATGTGAGATCACTGGGTCTGTGTCTGAAAATGCTCTGTAGGGATCTTATATTTTTCTGGAATAAACTTGGAATGTTTGAGTTGATTTCAAACACCAAAGACTACACATACATAGTTAAAAAAAATTCGGTTTCTGGTGTTACGGATCAGAACCAAGTACTTTAATAATATTGCCCACGTTAAGTTTCACGAAGAACTTCCAATTCGTCATATGAAAGATATTTACATACTTCAGGCTGTCACTATTTGACATTTGAAAGGGATTGTGACCGAGACGCGTTTTGAAAGGTATTGAATGAACGTAATTGAACTGTCTAAGCAAAGTGTCAGACGAAAATATCTTTCAAATGAAGTGTCATTTAAAACATCATTCGTTCTGAAAGGGATTGCGACCATATGTTGCACAATTCCATAAATCACTATCAAAATCACAATACCTTTGAAAGGGATTGTGATAGATTTTGGAATTAGACAATTAGGGGGCAGATCGTCTTAAACTTAAAAATATACATGTCACAACAATTACAAATATATACGTCGCGAATGTTTGACGCCCGATGAGAACATAACCTTCGAACCCTGTGACAGTAATGAGCAAAATACGTAGAATTATTCCGTTTTAGCATTAAAAAAATTTACTCCCTCTTATGAAGAAAAAAGAGTGTACCTACAGTGTAGAATTATAGTTAATGGTTTTCGGAATTTTAGTAGTGCAATTCCCTTTAACCGTTATAATTCAGATTTTTTTTAAAATTTTGCATTTTTATACTTATGAATTGAATGGGACAATTTTAGAACGGGTTAGTACATTCAAATATCTGGGAAGTTTGATCACCAGTGATTCTAGATGCACACCAGATATCATTTCAAGAATAGCAATGGCCAAAACTACTTTTAACAACAAAAAACATCTTTTTAAAGCAAAAATATCCAAGGGAATCCGGAAACGACTAATAAAAACCTACATATGGAGCATCGCATTGTATGGATGCGAAACGTGGACGCTGACCCAAAGAGATAAGGAACGACTAGAGGCCTTCGAGATGTGGTGTTGGAGAAGAATCGAAGGAATTAGCTGGACTGAAAAGAAGACCAATGAGGATGTACTGACCATGGTTGGGGAGGGCAGAAATTTACTTGGGGAGATTGGGAATAGAAGGGGAAAGATGCTGGGCCACCTGTTACGACATGACAGTTTCATTATAAACATACTGGAAGGGAAAATGGAGGGAAGGAGAGGGAGAGGTAGACCTAGAATGAGCTATATTTCACAAATAAAGGAGAAAGTTAATGTTGTGTCGTACCAGGAGGTGAAGTCATTGGCAGGAAAAAGACAGGAATGGAAAATACTCCACCGACAAGAGCGCAGCTCTTAAATTTAAGAAGAAGAAGATAAATTTTAAATATTGAATAAATTATTAATTATAAATTTATATTAAATTAAATTATATTATATTAAATTTATATTAAATTAAATTATATTATATTAAATTTATATTAAATTAAATTATATTATATTAAATTAAATTATATTATATTAAATTTATATTTAATTAAATTATATTATATTAAAATTATATTATATTAAATTTATTTGACGACGGGCGGCGACGATGTATTATTTCACAATTGACACGCTCTTTTTTTCTTCTTTTTCCGAGGTAAAATGTCTAATGCTGAAGAAGCGAAGTTATAGTACACGTAAAAAGCTATCTTCAAAAAATATCTACTTTATAAAAGTACTTCGGGTAGCTGTTTAAACAATAGTTGAGTCTGCAGAAAAATGTAGTTTCCAAAGTCAATATACTTAGAAGCTCGTCCAAGTTGGGTGCCACTTCGCAGATTCCAACATGTTACTTTTTGTTAAACAACCAATGTAACAAAAAGTAAGAAGCAGTAGGATACCTAGAGAAATATTATTTACTTATTATATAAAAACGACATAATATCAATTAAATTTACCACACAAATACAATAAAAAAAATATAAATTGTTACATAATGTCATTAAAACAATAATAAAAAAAAATTGCATACAATCACACCAATTATCTAGCCCACAATAAGTTTCACGAAGAACTTGTGTTATGGATACTAGATAACAGATAAACATACTTATATAGACCAATACAAATAGACATGTTCATGCACACAAATATTCGTCTTGTCCGGAGGTCGAACCCGGGACCTCTGGCGCAGAAGGTGGGCTTAGCACCCCTGCGCCGAACAGGTCGTCAAACAACAATAAATACATTAATCACTATTTTCATCGTCAGAGCGTCACTACATAGTATAAAGCAAAGTCGCTTCCCGCTGTCTGTCCCTATGTATGCTTAGATCTTTAAAACTACGCAACAGATTTTGATGCGGTTTTTTTTTATAGATAGAGTGATTCAAGAGGAAGGTTTATATGTAAAATAACCTTCAATATAGAGTAGAGAAATACTTTAATTTTTGAGGTTTCTAATGTGATGTCGTAAATGATTACATTTTTTTCACTTACATTGCAAACGCAGGCTGAACCCTACGAGATTTATCAAAATAATGTACTAAGTATTTGTACACCTTGAAAAGGTCTACAGAAAACTCCGCGGTGCTATATGTTTATCTCTTATGGATAACCCACAATAGCATAAGTCGTGTAATCCACGCGGGCGAAGCCGCGGGCGGGAAGCTATTCACAATAAATCAGTAATGCTCGTCTGATAGTTGACCAGCAGGGTTAGCACGATTAACTATGGAAATGTATCGAGCATGTAATGTCAAAAAATGTATAGGAAAATGTAGTTCCGTTTACGTCCGGTAGGAACGCTGCTGAATATCTCATATATTTTTTTACTTTACTTTCTCGATACTTACTCGAAAGTTATACATGCTAGGCCTACTGTTGTCAAAGGAGAAATCAAAATCAGCGTTGGTGCCACGGAGTGCATTGAGGTAATAGAACAAATAAGTACGAGTAAAGAGAATTAAAGACAGTTGATATGTATTTGTAATTTTTTGTTGCGGTTACTTACAATTTACTAGCAAATTAAGATTGAAAAAATCATTTTTTTTAATTAATAACAGCGTGAATTGTTATGTGATAATTTTTAATCAAGTAAATATACTAGAAAAAAGCAACTTGTCTTATGTCGCCCTGATGGGACTCGAACCCGCATCCTTGGGAATCCGTCCCAATGCACTGACCAATTATGCTACAGAGACCTACGAGAACACGTTGAAATTCTCTGGTATATTCACCTTTTTTTACGGTGTTGGCCACCGTCGTTTCATCAATGAGAGAAATATCCTCGCATTCGAAAGAAACATCTTTACATGTCACTATCTAGTATATTTACTTGATAAAAAATTATCACATAAAAATAGCATTGTAAAATGCAAAATTAAAAAGTTATAAGCGTGAATTGTGTTTATTAAAAATTAAAACATAGAATACATTTCATTTCGATATTCCCACAGGAATTGGAAGCACTTTTTTTTTATGAACGGCGGGGAGACTCTTAGCCTTCATCATACCTGATGTTAAGTATTGATGGAAGCGAGCCTCTCCCGGAATCCTCAATCATTGAGGAACTGGCTATCTTATCACTAACTGCCGGAACACAACAATGCTGAAAATATTGTTGTTATGGCGTCAGACTTAGATAAGATGGTGGTAGCTAGCCAAGCGGACTTACAACAAGTCCTACCACCAACCACGTGGGTTAAACTAGTGGCCTGGTATAAAATAAAAAGTTTAACGCTACTTAAAAACCAACTTTAAAAAAGGCTTTTAAAATTACAGACTTAACATGTCTAACAATTTAACGTCGCAAGCTTCACAGTTATTAACAGTCTAAGATCGCGCTGGGAGTAATAAACATAAAATCGCACTTGCTATCTTTAAACTTATCAAGGGAACAACTTCCCTTTTACAAAAGGGATTTCAGGGGCTACGATTTTGGAGGTTAAGCAACTTTCGAAATGGTCGGTCGCGGGATGGGTGATCAAAATTTTATCTTTTTTTTATCGTATAAGGGTTAGTGGCCACCTCTAGTGTCTGAGTTTATCAAGCCGCCTATAAAGCCTCTGACTTGGCTTAACGACTGCTATCAAATGACAAAAACCGGGACGGATTGTTTAACGTGCCCTCCGAAACACGGAAGCGCTCAGTTGTAATACCACTTACGGTCACCCATCCATCACCTGACCGCACCAGACGTTGCTTAACTGACGTGATCGAATACGATCAGTCTGTCAAGCGTCGCCATGAGCGACATGAGCGACAATATTTCACCAATTCCCCAAAACTTATATATATATATATATATAAGTTTTGGGGAATTGGTGAAATATTATATATATATATATATATATATATATATATATATATATATATATATATATATATATATATATATATATATATGCATTCCGAACCAACGAGTCTATCCTTCGAGAGCTCAACATTAAAACCAGGCTATCCACTTCCTGTCTCCAAAAGATTCTGGAATTCTTCGGTCACATCGCCCGAAAAGATGGACACAACCTCGAACAACTGATGGTCACTGGCAAGCTACATGATGCACTCCATGACACCAAGGACAGAAATCGATGGAGGAGCATCATCAAAGGAAAATTAACTTCCCATCGGGGGAATCACGACCCTCAGTAATGAGGAACACGATGCGAGGAGGAGGATATATATAAGCGTTTTTAAACGGAACATAAATATGTTTAATCTTTTCAGTCCAAAGGCATGGACACTCTCCGATATTATGTGCTGAATAGCGGTGCTATTTACAGCTACTGCTGAATAAATTTTGTTAGAGAAAAGCCCTTTGAATTTTCTTGAAAATATTGCTTTCGTCGCTGACATTTTATTTTAATGATAAATAGTTGTTTATTTCTTACGTTAGGGTAGTTGAATCGGTTTTGGCTGCTGGACAGGGTATATTCGACGATGGCAGGGTTGCCAGATGGCCAGAGAGGCATGTCGTAGAAAATCGACCCTCAGGTAGCCCAAAATCGCGCAAATCCATTTCTGATAGAAGTAGCCCAAAATGACCACAGTCATAGAATAATGACTACAAACTTATGTTGGTCAAAATAAATCCTCCCTCAGACAGCCCAAAATCGCGCAAAAACAATGATCACAAACTACCCTTATTATAAGTGCTGACCAAATAGTTTTTGTACGTTGATGTTTATTGATTATAAAAATTTAATTGAATAGTTTTATGACCGTAGAACACTAGTCTTTATTGAATTAAAATTTAGCAGTGAATAAATTATGTAACTGTAAAATCAATATTTTGAGCACGAGCTTACAGAAATCCACAAACTTATAAAAAGGCTTTTTTTGTTTGTTGTTACCAGTGAAGTCAAATAGCCCAATAATAGCGCAAAAACTTGTCCAAATAGCCCAAATTGCGACCATCACAAAATACGTAAAACTGGTCGCAATTTCGGTCGCCAGGTAACCCAAAATCTGGCATCCTTGGCGATGGGTTGGCATGGCAACCTGGCACTATTGTTTCTTCACAACATCTTAGACTCAATTCAATCAATGCCAAATTTGACGTAAACTATCCTACGTTAAAAACCTCCTTGCATCGAAAGACAAGACAACTGAAAAGAAGAAAACAAGATCAAATATAGAACTTTTGTTCAATATAATTATATGTAGTCGGAGGCATGACATGAACTTCTATGCTTCCAACTTTTATATTGAACAAAATGTCAATGTTTGATCTTGTTTCCATCTTTTCAGTTGTCTTGTCTTTTGAAGCAGAAGAGTTTTTTAGTTTTGTAAATATATATTTTTTTATTTAAGTATATCTTTTTAGTTATTTTGAAAATTAAAGGCCTTTTTGAAATCCTTATGATAAGTACTTTGATACCTATATTGAAGTATTCTAAAAAAATCAGTTTTACTCTTCAAATAACACCTCACAGTCGCTTTGTTATTTTTTTTTGACATCACTTACCTGAGAACACTTGGGCTGTCAAGACGAATCTAACTATATCTTAATTATAGAAATCTGCTCAGCAATTGAAAAAATTGTGGCCATATAGAATATTACATATAAACATACATAGGTACAAGATACACGCGAAAAACATAACCTTTTATTTGCAGTCGGGTAAAAACAATATGATAGTATATAGAGTAATAAACATTTCACTCAGAAGTCGCATCTCTGCCAACCATTTTTTGTTTTTATAGAAGTAGATCGAGACTTATGATAAATTTTAAATAGAAAAATATTGGAAAAAGGAACTCGGCCACAAGTGAATTCTCAGATGGGAATCGAACCCATGACCTTTGGAAATCCGGTCCAATGCTCTAACCGCTGAGCTACCGAGACTTGCGAACCACCGTCGAAATTCTCCAATACTTTTATATTTTTAATACGCTGTAGGCCAAGATGTTTCTTTCAATGCGACAACGCATCAATGCATTCGAAAGAAACATCTTTTCAGGTGTTTAACGATCGATTAAGATGCAACAGCCAAATTTAAGATTTAAGAAAAATATTGGAAAAAAATGTGAAAGCGAAAAATTTCACTTGTGGCCGAGTTAATTTTTTCCAATATTTTTCTATTTAAAATTTATTATAAGTATGAAAATAGCATTGAAAAATGCAAAAATTCAAATATCTTTTTATAAAAATATTAATTTTCATTATAATAAGTGGACGTTTTTCTAGATAGCTATTGCATTTACGTTACATATATATTAACATTACATACATTGCATGCCTTATTTTAAGCCATTAGATCAAATAATTGGATATAAAATAGCCTAGATATTCAATCATTCTCAATTTATTGCTTTATTGAATTTCATCAGTTACCTTCTTAGACTTACTTAGATTTTAGGTATAATAAGAGTATGTTTTTTTTTTAAGAATGACGGGGAAACTCTGAGCCTTCATCATACCTGCTGTTAAGTATTGATAAGGCTGAAGATGGAAGCGAGCCTCTTCCGGAATCCTCAATCACTGAGGAACTGGCTATCTTTAATTGCCGGAACACAACAATGCTGAAAACATTGTTGTTATGGCGTCAGAGTTAGATAAGATGGTGGTAGCTAGCCAGGCGGACTTACAACAAGTCCTACCATCAACCAAACCGAATACAATATGTACCCCCGCTGGGAATCGAACCCGGGACCCCTGGGGTTATACCGGTGGTTGTACCACTAGACCACAGAGGTAGTTAAAAATGGTTAATTGCTTATGTTAGTTTTGCCTTTATTATTTCAGATCTAAAACTAATTACTACTTTTAATGTATCATAAAAACATCACAACCATTTTAAAAACCCATTTTGTTCGTCTTTATGCGCTATTACAAACCGCTACAAATTACCCAAAAGAACAGTACACATTGCATTATTCGATATACACCGCTGGGTGTACTAACGATGCTACTCATCTGTTTTATATAAACCAAGCGATGTACAGGAAACTCGCCTTTGTATTCGTTGTGAGAAAACCTATAAAGTAACGGCGATTAAATCTTCATAAAGGGCGACTGGAAACGATCAGACCTCTGGGTTATTAAGGCGATACTCGAAAAAAATATGCTGAAGCGAGATAGCAATGAGAAAACGACGCGCACGGGAGCGAGACCGATTTTGCAGATTAGGGACTTAGTATCAAAAAACTACAGCGATTTAAAAAAAAAAAAATATTTACGATCCTAAATATTATTAGTGTCCACTTATTAAACCAATTTAAAATAGTGTAAGTAACCCCATTTAAGAATAATCTTGAGTTTTCATATTTTTAAAGGTCTTTTCGAAAAGAAAATGTGTCGAGGCAAAATCATAAAATCGTGTTTTTGAAACTATACGAATCTAGATAAAGATATGAAGAAATATATATGTTATTACCAGATTTGTAACAACTGTAACCGTGCTATATCATAAAGTCCATACTTTTTCCGAGTAGCGCCTTAATATCTTTAGAAATATTTAGTTGGTACTGAATATGTATATGATACGTACATCTTATGTTTTGGCGCGCACTGTTCATTGAAATAAAACAACTTTTACGGATATCAAACGCGCTATATTTCCACGAACTAAGTTGTAAATCGGGAAAATCATAAAACCTCTAAAAAACCTAAAAATTACGGACAATTACAACTTAGTTCGTGGAAATATAGCGCGTTTGATATCCGTAAAAGTTGTTTTATTTCTATGTATATGATGTATGTACTGTACATACATACATACCTGCAGGTCGTTATCCTTTGCAGGGTTGACACAGTATCAAAAGTGCAGATTGAGAGTGAAATATATAAACAACACTCTCATAGTCACACATCAACAACGCATAATTTGGCATTAGTTGACCTGTTTGGCGCAGGGGTAATAAGCCCGCCTTCTGCGCCAGAGGTCTCGATTCGATCCCCGGACAAGACAAATCTTTGTATGCATGAACATGTCTATTTGTTGAAAAAAAACAACTTTTACGGATATCAAACGCGCTATATTTCACGAACTAAGTTGTAATTGTCCGTATTTTTTGGTTTTTAGGGGTTTTTTATTTTCCCGACGTTTCGGCACCTTTACAGCTGCTGTGGTCACGGGATGACATGGACCCGCAAAAGTAAAACAACTTTCAATGAACAGTGCGCGCCAAAACATAAGATGTACGTATGTTTATTTGTCTTGGTCTGGGTGTTTAATATGTATATACAAAAAAAGGCTAGATAATTGGAGTGTTTGTATGAAATTAATTTATTTAATTGCAAAAAAAAAAACAATCACACAACAAAATAAATTATTTTCAACATACGATTCTTAACTATATAATGTATCTTATGTTATTGTATTCTCCTATTTTCATACAAACAGAAAGCACAAAACATGCTTTGATATTCTATTGACGTCCACAATCAAAGGATCAGGGTATCAAAGAGTCTGACCTTGGAATCGAACCCGGGTCCTAATCCTTCCATTTATCATACCGTCCGTCTGTCGATAACCGTCTTAACAAGATGACGAGATTTTACAGGGTTGGGTGTTGATAGAAAATTGTTAAATTTATTTACATAAACAAGAAATGAGTCAATAGATCATTTCAACATTTTTTAGTTCTTCCGCCCGCGGTTTCCCCCGCGTGGTTCCGGTTCCCGTTGGAATATCGGGATTATATAAAGTCAATGGGACGGATAAAGCACTTATATGAAGGCTATTTTGACATAAATACAAAAAAAAAAGTTTCTTAAAAAAAAAAGTTCCCTTCAGTAAAATAAGCTAATTGAAGGAGTTAAGTTCCCCTCCAGGGTCCCATAGATTGTTTCCACCCTGTATATGAAAGAGAAAAAAATATGGTATTATTATTAAACATTTATTTCAGATAAATTAATCCATACATTTAATATTATTAAAATTATTACTAAATTTTTTTTTTTTTAATTAAATTATAGTGTTAGTAATAACTTAAGAACTATGTTAGTGAGACTAGATTTTAAAACTGCACTGGCATATGTAGTGACTGCCAGTGCCTCAAAAAAGGACCATCCGCACGATCTGCGACCACTGCCAAGAGACTGTTTCGGCTGGCCCGTATCCGCTGCGCCATCGAGGCAGCTCTTTTTCGCATGATAGCGTGGAAACCGTCAACCCCGGCCTCCGCAAACATCCCAGATGCGCTGCAGAAGCGGGGCAACCCTGAACGCATCGTTATTGGTTAGATCTAAAGTGTCAACGTCTGGTGTACAGACAATATAAACTTTTTTATGAACAACGGGAAACGGTTTCTTCATCATTCCTGATGCTAAGTTATGACAAGGCTGGAGCTGGAAGCTGGAAGCGCGCCTCTCCCGGAATCCTCAACGAGTGAAAAATGAAAATGAAAAAAAAATGTTTATTTCTGTAACAAAAGTAGTTTAACAGAGATTTAAAGGTGGGCTCCCTTTTTTGAACTGGCTACCTTATCTCTAACTGCCGGAACACAACAATGCTGAAAACATTGTTATTGTATTTCTCTATGCCTGACTTAGATAAGATGGTGGTAGCTAGCCTGGCGGGCTTACAACAAGTCCTACCACCAACCAAACCGAATACAATAATTATACCCCCGCTGGGAATCGAACCCGGGATCTCTGGGTCTCATACCGGTGGTTGTTACCACTAGACCACAGAGGCAGTTAAATTTTATCATGAAACCTTACTGTTATACCCCAGAAATATAATACTACACCCATTTCACACTCTCAAACGATTTTCGTTCTTGTCACACAGAGACTGAGCAACGCAAATCGCCATACACGAAAACGCAATCAACGAACTGATTGTCATCAATTTGGTCATAAAATGTGATATGGTTCCTACAGACGGGTGTTGGCAACCTAAAGTCGATGCCATAAGAGCTATATTGGCATAACATTTCGCGCAATTGCTATTTTATTGGATATACATCTCATTGCGTGTATTTCAGACAAAGAACGTATGATACGGTGCTGAACTAAAAGACATTACACAATACCGTCTGAGATGACAAACGCTCTGTTTGTTGTGGTACAATAGCATAAGTGATAGCGTTATTCACCGCGTTTTCGCAGGTCTTTGTTTAATATAATTAAATGGTAGTTTTCTTTAACAATAACAGTTCTTACTAAAGACAAATATATGGTCCATTTTAACTTCTGGTAAGTTCTAAATATCTGTCAATTCGTTTTTTTTTTGTATTTTTTTTTTTTTACAATCACACCAATTATCTAGCCCATGTTAAGTATCATGAAGAACATGTGTTATGGATACTAGATAGCGGTTAAACATACTTATATACTTATGGTAAATTTTAAATAGAAAAATATTGGAGAAAATTGACTCGGCCACAAGTGAATTCTCAGACGGGAATTCACTTGTGGCCGAGTCCATTTTTTCCAATATTTTTCTATTTAAAATTTACCATAAGTATAAAAATAGCATTGAAAAATGCAAAAATTACAAAATCTTATATACTTTTTTTTTTGTAAATACATACATAATATACATATTAAACACCCAGACCAAGACAAATAGACATGTTCATGTCAAATATTTGTCTTGTCCGGGGATTGAACCCGGGACCTCTGGCGCAGAAGGTGGGGTTAGTACCCCTGCGCCAAACAGGTCGTCAGATCTTACTTCGACTACATCGCGACTTAGGTTACGCGTCTAGTATTACGTGCCTAGGTTTTTTTTTATTTGTATCCAGATATTATTAATGTTTCTAGTTTCTTTTGCAATACCCAGTATGAACATAAGAGTATATACATAAGTTGTTACATCAGAGAGTACTTTATTTTTCATTGAATGTATGGTGAAAATATCTATGTTAAAAAACATAAAAAACAGTAGTACATGTACAGTAATTTAACGAATATTTTTGTTGCATAAGTGCAAAGCCTGACGTACCGTTGACTGTAATTTTATCGGTTTATTCTCTAAGAAAAAAAATACGTGTGGCACTCGGGGACTGCCGCGGTAAATCTATTGCATAGCATTTTTTATCATAGATTTTGGTTGCTTAGTTACGATTGTAAATAACAAAATGGTCAATGATGAAAAAAAACTGAATGAAAATTTGTGTGAAAACATAATTTCTTTTTAAAATCTGGTACCGCATTTTATCCAGTTGTCGCGGATGACACGGAGTGCGGGGTGTTAGGTTTTATTCGTTACGGAATTTTTTGATTCGGTCGCCGCGCTCAATGCCTGCAATAAAAGCTATGCAATAGCTTAAAAAAAAAACAAGCAATTCACCAATCTAATTCGCTGTCTGCTATACACTTGGACCAATAAAAATAGTGTAAGAGGACACTCGAAGTGTTTTTCTTTGTAAGTCTACACCGAGAAGAAATTGAGCGCAGAGTACGGCGTACAATTTGATAGTTACGTTAGAATCGAACGGAATCGTTACGTCATTCTTTGATCTTTGTGTCGCAAAATGAAGCAAAAGATACGGTAATGCTTTTATATTTGGAAAAGGAAGGTTAGGTGTTCGGCAAATTTGTATGGTATTGATGATAAAGCTTTAATGGCAAACTTTTTTGATAATGAAGTTTAATAATTTAATACGTCACATCACACATCAAAGTCAAAGTCAAAGATTTTTATTCAAATAGACTTATAGATAAGTGCTTTCGAATCGTCCAATTTTTTTTTCCTACCAGCCATTCAGGACATCTTTTAACTGATAAGAAGAACGGCCGCAAGAAACTTATCAGCTTTAACAGAAGCAACAACATTTACAAAGGAACATGTCGTTGCCAAACACAAATCTACAATCTTGAAACATATTTAATATAAGAGGAAAATGTTCTTATATCATCATCAGCCTGTGGACGTCCACTGCTGGACATAGGCCTCTCCTAGCTCACGCCTGTTGTGGCTTTCATAGGAGGCTATTAGCCTACTGCTACCACGCTGACGGGTTGGTAGAGGGCTTGTTTCAAGTTTTCCTTCTCTCGCACAGGTGTTCAATGCGTCGAGCCTCTTAGTCGACTCTTACGACATCCCAGGCATGTAAGGGAGTGGTGACACTTGTATTCTTAGGCCGTCACCACACGGCATTATTTAATACGTATTTTAATGTAATATGAATAATTCATACGAATATTTAAACATATGTACATTTTAACATAGACATATGAAGCTTAATTGTATTTTATTGCCCACTTGCAATTTATACAGAAATCGCAGTGTGTAATTTCGTTGAAACTATCGAAGAATATTTAATTCTGAAACTCTAACAATGTAATACTAAACTCAGATAGAAGAACTGTAGTGTTACAATGAAGCTCAAATTATTCAACAACTTCAAACATTGAGTTAAAACCAGATTCTTGTTAAATATTCGCTATCAATTCCTCGAGATGATAGCATACTCAACTCAGCGTAGTTCCTAAATAGACTGAATTCCAGAGAATCAGCCTAATAATAGTTTTTTGCCTCTCCGTATCAATTACTCAACTTTCCAACTTGAAAATTGCTTCTCAACTCTTGAAAACTCGTACCAGATAGTTTCTGAAGCTTTCCATCCGACGTGACCTTGTCGAGGCGATCCGCGTTTGACTAATGATCTTGCAGCTTCGTCTTTTGTAAGGCTTTGGTGTGTAAAAAAATGGGCGAGTGAAATAAAAAGAAAATAATGGCGGATGATGACGTAAGTTCTCCCCGTCGCAAAAGTGTCATCGTCGTGTTTTATGGTTCCTTGGTACCTTTGTGTTTTTTTTCGCGTTACGAAATATTTTAGTTTCCTTTTGACGTTTTCATTCTTCGGAAGAGAGTGATAATAAACTATTTTTTTTTTCGATTTAACGGGAAAAATATAGTTCCAGCTTTAAAAAATACTGAAGTGGACTGCACTTAATATTATTCTTATCTGTCAAAATCGTTTCAGAAAGGATGAATAAACTCTTTCAGCTTTATATGCGTCTTTCATTGAATTTGAGGTTGTAAAATGATTTCTTAAATGCGTATTCGATGGAGAAAAATCTCGTCGCCCCTTCGTTTCAAAGGCTGTGCTAACGATAGTTTGATAAATGGCCATTGGTTGGCTCTTGAAGACGGCTGATGTGACCTTGTTGCGTGGCGACGCGACGTTTTTAGTCGCCTCGAGTGTTCTCTATTGAGTCTACGGAGTGGACAGTGTTAAGGGCAGATAGGCCGTTGAAAATAGATTTTCGTACTTGAGAAAAGAGTAGGACATTTCAATTCATCAAGCCTAGACTAAGATTGATGAGCTTTTGATTAGTGGCGAGGAAAATTTGACGTTTTTTGTTGGAGGAACATCGACTTTTTCATGCGTTTACTTACTAAGAGATTAGACGTGTAATGATAGAAAGGTTAGTCGTTTTAAATAACGATAGAAAGCTACCTTAGTGTTATGCAACTTTTGTATGGGGTCTTCATGAGATCGGTCACCAAGAATTGACGAAATATTATAATAAATTATTATCTATTATTAATGTTACATTACATATGCAAATTTGAAGTATCATCTTTAAGGTGGTACGACTTCCATACAAACAAACATTGCACATTAATTGGTTCATCATACATTAATAATTCATAATACATGTGCAACTAACTCGTTTCAGTTATTTGATTGCGCGAAATTGTTAAAAAATGTACTTTCATACATAAGGTATATAAATGCAATGAGTCACACACACATACGTTGAATTATTTAAATTATAAGATATTAGTTTATTCGTGATTTATGTTTGAAAGTACATTTTTTTACAATTTCGCGCAAACAAGTAACTGAAACGAGGTAGTTGCGCATGTATTTATGAATTATTAAGGTATGATGAACCAATTAATGTGCAATGTTTGTTTGTATGGAAGTCGTACCACCTTAACAATCACTACTTTGAAAATTAATCCTTAATTACTACGAGAAACTTGCCAAAGTTACCTTAACCACTTACTATAACTTTAGGAGTACTATAAAGAATACTCACCGTTTATTACAAAAATATATCTTGTAGGTTCGAAATAATGAGAGAGAGAAAATAGGAGACGTTTAAGCGATTCTCAAAGAGTTATACCTCAAAGCAGTTTACTCTTAAAAACATTTACCGAGCTTCGAGATTAAGTAATAAATAACGCCTCAGCAAATTTAGAGAGAAATTTATAATGATGCGGCTTAAGTCTTGAGAGGAAGCGATTTATTTGCTTTGGCAACTTGGAGCGGTAGCATTCGCTATATTACTTACGACTTAAATATTAAGCGAATAGGGTCTAAAGTTACCAACTAATTGTGTTATAAGAAATAATTGTTTTTTTTTTACCCACGACGGTACGGAGACGGTGTATGCGTTTAGGGTGAGAGGTTGTTTGTTTATTTGTTTGTGCAAACCAGTGTTGCCAGTCTGCAAAACTACTAGTCTGATTTTGATGCTTTTTTCAGTTATGGGTTTGGGTTTGATTGGTGAATGTTCTTAGATAAGTGTTACGGTGACAACTTACCAGTGGGCGCTGCAGTAAACATTTGTTTGAGCAAAACCAAAACTACTAGACCGAGTTTTGATGCGGTTTTCCGTAATGGATTTTATGTAGTACAATGATCATAATATCTATGCTCTCTAAAAAGTTTAAATTATTTATAAGCAAATTAAAAAATTTTGTAAAACCCACGACGTTTAAAACGTTATTATTTTATGATTTTGTAATTTTTTTCAATGCTATTTTTATACTTATGGTAAATTTTAAATAGAAAAATATAAAGAAAAAGTCTCGGTAGCTCAGCGGTTAGAGCATTGGACCGGATTTCCAAAGGTCGCGGGTCCGATCCCTTCTGAGAATTCACTTGTGGCCAAGTTAATTTTTTCCAATATTTTTCTATTTAAAATTTACCATAAGGATAAAATAATTTAAAAATCCTCGACTTAATTATACGTCGCGGTATGCCATCACTTTTATAAATTTCAGCATGAATATAAATCAATCCAATTATTCACGTTATTATAAAACTGCAAAACTATAGTTCATTAAATGGCAGCCCCCGACGGTTAAATAAGTCGGGGGTTTTTAAATTATTTAATCCTTTTTCAATTACGTTCTAACCGTCGTGAGATTTTTAATTTTTTTGTATTTTGCTTTTAATTAAAAACTTGACGTATTTAATAATTTGCAAGCGAGTTAAATTCGTGTTTATCAACAAAGTAAACTAAAGTTCTGAATCAAAGCAAAATGAATAAAAACTACTAACCTGTTTTTATCTACGACATTTTGTCTAGGATAGAAACCTTTATTACTACACGAATGTTAATTTAAGTTACAGTTTTTTTAAGGGAAAAAATAAATAAGCAAGCTGTGCATTAGTGGAAAATATTCCGTCAATACTTTTTATGCTTAAAATAATAATTATGTATAATAAATAAATAATAATAAATAAGTACCAAAAAAAAAATCCATACAAATTTTATAAATGCGAAAGTGTGTTTGTTTGTCCTTCCTTCAACTTAATTTCTGGCATAGAGTTAGTTGAAACAACGAAGAGTACATAGGTTACATTTTATTCCGATATTCCCTCGGAAACGGTCACGTAATAACACAAATGTTTGCTTGATAGTGTTACATAGTTCCGAAACTCTCACTGTATGACTAATTGTATAGACATTTTTATTCTAACAATACAATGTTCTGTGGAACAATCGTTGCAGTTTTTTTAATGGCATTTCATAACGTGATTCAAATTGCTAGTTTCACAGTATGAATGAACAATAGTTCGCATCATGAATCACAATAGTGATTTATTTATTGATCGTTTGACTGATCCCATGGCCTCAGTCTAAACAGCCTTTGCACTGCTTAAAAACGGTTGAAATGACGCAATCACACAAATACGCGAGGCTACATGCGTGTTTTACCAGTGAAAACCAGTGAGATCGAGGGGACGAGCATCGCGTGTGTGTGAGAGCGCGTCATATTTGATTTGATTCCTGCCAAGGACCAACATTCATAAGATAAAGATTAGTATTGGTTCTGTGTCTGGTTGTTACTGCCCTTTTAGGTGTATCCTTTGGATAATTAATTTTAGCAATATATATAAACATTTTTAGCATTTTTAGAAATTAAGTAATGTATAAAAATTGCTAATCTTTGAACTTGTATACCTGGACTTAATAAAACAACCCTACAACATTTGTTCCATATCAACTTTTGCTCCAAACGACCAGTTCTAACCATACGTACCAATTTTTTTGTTGACCTGGGGGCTTACCGCCACCTCTTATCGCAATATTGTTTAATGTCAGTTTGTATCGGCGCAATGTTGTTATATGTCATATCGTACCGCGAACCTCTTAAAACAAGCTTGTCTTTTGACGGAAGTTTTGTGGCGTCATCGTTCAATCATTCACTCAAACAAGATTTTTATCAATCAAACCTACTACGACGTCTTGTGTCAAATAAAATCAAGCTTGTAATGTAAACAGTATTGAAACAAAAGGAAAACAAATCGTTCTAACGACATGACGGTTTCTAAAAGATGGCGGTAGGCCTGCTGCACTTTCATAGAAAGGCCCAAAAAGAATGATCTCCTTTAAATGTTAGTAGGTATGTAACAAATCCTACTAATACGATAAATGCGAAATCAGTTTGATTGTTTTTTGCTTTGTCACCAGAACCTACTGAAGGGATTTGGTTGAAATTTGGCACACAGTTAGTTGATAGCCTGGATTAAAATATAGGGTACTTTTTATCCCGATTTTCCTACGGGAAAGGGAACCACGCGGGTTAAACCGGAGACGACCGCTAGTAATTCATACTCTTTCTTACATTTTTTAAATGTTACACTCGCTACCGCCCACGCTTCAGCTTATGAATCGGACCAACCGGAACAGGCTGCATCTTGTTCACGTTCGTTTGATTTATCTCACAGTTACACCACAAAATGCTAGAAAAATATCATTATTTCTGAAAAGCCTAGGATTTTCACGGAAACGTATAACTTTTCTCGTTCGTAATTACCAAGTCTTATCTTGCTAAAATGATATTTAATTCTGGGTTTAATTGTTTAATTGGATCAGATGAAATAATGAATGAATGAATGAAATATTCTTTATTGTACACCCAAAAATACATTAAACATACATTAATTTAAATGAACAGCACAAGAGTGGTACAAATGGCGGCCTTATCGCTAAAGAGCAATTTCTTCCAGGCAACCATGTGTTTTTAAGAATGAAAAAATTTATAAATTATTAAGAAATGGAATTATTAAGAAATATTTAGTTAATCTGCTTGTTTTTTTTGCTTTTCACGCCTTAACTATATTTTAATTATTTAAGAACACAAATAGATGAGAATAGTTATAAAAAAATTGAAATTTGAGAAATCAGACCCTAGTATTTTTAATCCTTGGGTTTAAAATGTCTGAAAAACAAACATGTTACCTATTCACAAGACAATGGATGTTTTTATAAAAATTTGACGATTGTGATTTATTTTAAAGATTGTGAATTATTATGTATTATGTTATGAAATAAATATATTAATAAAAAAGACAATGGATACAAGTATGTTTAACTATATGTAACAGACGCTTTTCTAGGTTTTTCTAATCAGTGTGATTGCAAAACAATATTTATTTCATAACTAGTGGCCGCATGTAGTATTATTTTATTTATTTATTAATTAACATCAACAAGATTAACATTATATCCTGCGTAATTAAATATAAGCTTAAACTTAAACATTAAGTTTAAGTTTTTATAGATGTTACACATAAGCAATTTATTCCGTTACATTATCGTCATATAATTGTATTATTTTTGTTATTGCAGACTATAATAAGATCCGTTCAGTCGTTCATCAAAACTTTCTCATCGTAATCATAGCTAATATAATAAATGCGAAAGTGTTTGTTTGTCCTACCTTCACGCTCTGACTAAGCAACCAATCGACTTGATTTTATGTATATATTTAGTTGAAAGGACGGGGAGTGACAAAGTCTACTAGTTATTCCGATATTCTCACGGGAACGGGAACCACGCGAGTGAAACCGCGGGCGAAAGCTAGTTTCTGATATTTATAAGACAGTGAAAATCAGCGTCAGCCTTATCGCTGACTCAAGACACCCATTTGGTATTGACGTGGGACACTAAATTCCTTGTACCTTTAAATGTTTCATGTTTTTGTACCGCATGTCTTTGTTATACCTAGAAGTAAAATATAATGTTAATTTGTAGAATGTCCTGTGCTTGGTACCCAATAAAAAAGGTTGTATTTGTATTAGTATTTACAGGTATCGAGACAAATTTGACATCATAAAAGGACATTGAAGTTATTTTATCAATCTTAGACTAGAACATTTTCTTTTGAGCTTTCTATTATGACAAAGCATTAGTTAACAGTCTAGTTATTTCTAAGAGCTTTCTTCTCGACTTTTAACCTTTAGGCTGGAATATTTCAGAGCTAACATTTTCGCAAGGCCAAAAGGCTGTTTTGAACAAAACATTCTGAGGGATGAAATTCTTGTTCAACAGTTTGCTCTTAATTATTTTACAAACGAGGTTAAGTAAATACTTGGACTTTTAGAATACTATAGAACTAATAACAATTAGACTAAAAATATGCTTGTCTGTTCTTAGTTAGGTATTGAAGGACCCTGTTCTAAACCAAAATAATATCATCATCAAACAGGCATTTGTTTAATGTCAACGTAATGCTTTTTCTATGAACAACGAGGAGACTCTTAGCCTTCATCATACCTGATGTTAAGTATTGATAAGGCTGAAGATGGAAGCGAGCCTCTTCCGGAATCTTCAATCACTGAGGAACTGGCTATCTACTGTCTATCTTTAATTGCCGGAACACAACAATGCTGAAACATTGTTGTTATGGCGTCAGACTTAGATAAGATGGTGGCAGCTAGCCAGGCGGACTTACAACAAGTCCTACCACCAAACAAACCGAATACAATATGTACCCCCGCTGGGAATCGAACCCGGGACCCCTGGGTCTATACCGGTGATTGTGCACACTAGGTCTTCCCGCTGGTCAAGTACGGGTGGAAGGGTGTTATCTACTGCAATCGGAGTCGCGTGTTGGTCCCTTTTTTTACAGCGTTAAATTATAAGCGAATAAGCGTTAAAAAGTACAACCAATCTTCTTCGGAATGCACTGCAGAGAGATTATTTACAATTTCATCATTATGCTCCAGGAAAAAAAAATAGGTCACCCATCCCATGACCGACCATTTCGAAAGTTGCTTAGCCGCTAAAATCGGAAACTAAACTCGAAACATCGAGTAACCAGAAAACACGCAAAACGGACAAACCCGAAGAATTCTCATCGAAAATCCGTCATCGAAAAATAAAACTATTCGGTGACCCTTGTCGAAATTTCCATTTCCTACCTATTCCCGAACGAAAAAGTTGTTCCCGAATGAATGCCACTCGATTTGACCTATATCCCCTTCGCTTTTGTTAAGGCGAATACGGAACGCCGTTCTAATAAACTAGCAAAAGCTAGACGCTTACACATTTTCTTAAAATGTTTATTAAGTAACAAAAATATTTTTTTATTTAAACTTTGTATTAAAAAAAGCATAAATAAATTGTGATTGGCTGTTACGTTAAATTAGTGACTACTTATTATATTTTTGTTTACTTGTGTGTGTGTGTGTCAAGTGTCAACTGTCAAGAATATCGTCAACGAGTAAAAAGCATACAAAAGACATTTTTTTCCATACATACATAAACTCACGCCACAAATCCCTTGCGGATTGGCAGAGCATCTAAGGAGAAGCTAGAGTGTGAAAAGTGGAGTCTTCCATCGATTGGGCTCGCTTCAAACTGAGCCCGCGGGCCTACTCGCCGGATCGATTTATTTTAATATTGTTCTTCTGTCAAATGGGCTCACTTTCGATTTGCATACAAGATCTATTGTTCTAGTACAGTCAAAAGAAAAAGCATTTGAAATTATGTAAATATCATTCTAATAGCCACATCTCAACCACGGACGCTCAATAGGTTAGGTCTAATAATGTAGTCCGATTTCCATATTAGTAGGTACTTAATTATTTAATTTAACCAAAACGGTACCGACGGAAGACCAGCGCTGGCCAAAAGCCAAGCTTCATGCTGAGTCGGAGCCGTTTTGGGACAAACCGTGCTCTGTTACCTGGGGCCCAATTCTGCTAATGCTTAATCACAATCATGTTCCAATTGTCGTGCTATATAACAGATCTTGTTACAACAGTGTAAATAAACACTACCATTGAAACAAGACTGAGAGACGATTATGGCAAACAATTAGCAGAATTGTTTTATTTTTTTTGTATCGCACTTGTGTTTTCCAAAATAAACATTTTTTTTTATCTTAATTTTTTCGATCTAAAATAAGACCACACAATCGATGTCATGGTAACAGCTTCCCCTTAACCAAGGATAATATTTAAAACATTATCGTCGCCCTCCGATATAAGACGTCGAAGAAATTCAACCCAACATATTTATAAGATGACCTCCTTTCTTATATAACGGGAAACTCCGCTATATTTATACAAACTGATATTATACTTGACTTTTGTGTTTGTCTTTTGGCTTCTGTTGTTTTTCAATAAATATACTGTATGCTTAATTAAAAAAGTTGCGGATACCTACCTTATTTAGAAAGGAGATTTAAAAGACAAAGTTAGATAATTTTTATTCAAATATACTTAGTATTATATAATAAATAAGTGCTTTTGAATAGTTGAATAGTGAAATTTAGAATAGTAGAATAATACTAGCGGCCGCAAGCGATCTCATTCGCGTGGTTCCCGTTCCCGTAGGAATATCGCTATAAAAATTAGCTTATGTGTTAGTTCACTATCTGAAGTCCCTAGATACCAAATTTCATCCAAATCCGTTGAGTAGATTTTGCATGAAAGAGTAACAAACAAATAGACAACAAACTGTCATACTTGCACATTTATAATATAGGTAGGTAGGTACATATACTAGTAGTCAAGTCATCTTCACGATCTTCGCGTGAATTATTTTTGCTGTTTTTAATACGAAAATACTGTAACCTCTGACCGTAGTTTTAAAGAAAATGCCTAACTCTATAACATTTTCCGACTAACATAGTCTTTAAAATCCAATCTAATATGGAGTAATTTTAATGAGAGAAAAGAAATCATAATTATCATTAAAATTTATTCTTCATGGCTGGGCGCCTGCGTGGGAAGATGGGTATCTATTCAAATAATGCACCTTTTTGTAGATCGAAGTTATGTGGTGCGGACTTAGTGACAGAAGAAGCGAGTTTTATATTATTAGTTGGGGCCGCCTGCGGCTTTACCAATATGGTTCCCGTCCCAGTGGTAATATCACAATAAGAAATAGGTATCTTATGTTTTAATCCAGGCTGTAATATGTGCATCAATTTTCATCTAAACCCATTTCCAAATATATTCATACGTGTAAACCAACAGAAGATCGGCGCTGGTCTTAGGCTATGCATTATGCTGGGCCGGGACCATTTTGAGACAATGTTTTGTTTTACTGTGTTTTTTTTTGGCTTTATTGTCTCAAATAAATTAATTTTCTTTCTTTACTAAACTTCCAAACTTTTACAATTATTATAATGTTAGTAGAATCACTTACGTATGGGGTAGTTAAAATCAATAGGATCTTTAGGGGGTTCTTAAACAAAATGACGTAATTTTAATAACTTTACATTAAGAGCGAGAGGATATTGTTAAAAAAATTGTCAAAGTAAAAAAAAAGAATTCGAGCGCTAGATACTATTTTAAAGCTTACTTTATAAAAAGTAAATTTATAATATAACCATAATTTAGTTATTAGAAAAAATATTGAATATCAACCATTGATGGTATATAAACAGAGAAAGCTCTTACAAAAAAAAATATTGATAAGATTTCAAATTAATGTTGTTTTGCGTAAACCACTAAAATACTCCATCATCTATTAGAAACCATCATGTCATAAGAACGTTTTGTTTTCGTTTTGTTTTATTAAAGTTGTCACATTTTGACACACTTCACACTTTGGAGGCTATGATGAGTCACAAAACTTCGGTCAAAAAACAACCTTACTTTAAGGAAACGTAGTATGAAATAGCATGGTAAGATCAAAACAATACTGCGCTAAGAAATGGCTGTAGGCCCCTGATTAATAAAAATTTCATCCACGATATTTTATCATTCCGAAAAAAATCGCTTCCGCTACATCCTCCGCGCCGCTACCCATGTGAACCACACCTTAATAATTAGTCTTGTGAATACGCTCGTGATTGGCGGCAATCATTCAAGCAATTAGAACCATTTGTGGCAACTTCCCAGCCTCGTAATTAGGAGGCTCAGGTTCGAATCCGGGATGTGACTAACTGAAGTGGTGTAGTATAACTGGTTGATCTGGAATTATAGAACTATATTCTTTAGTTTGGGGGTTAAATATTTCAAGGGATTGATTCTCTGCTCCCGTCCTGGACTGGGAGAGGAAAAAAATATAGAATGTACAAGCTGCCTCCTTTCCAGTGCAGATAGGAAACCCTATCTATCAACCTATTCCAAAACTAATATAGGCTAGGGGCTGGCTACCTGGCACTATTGTTGCCGGACAACATCTTAGACACAACCAATGCCAGATGTGGCGTCGCTGAGGTGTGACAATGAGATAATTTCACACTCAAGCTGCACCTTAGATGCTTTGCCAACCCCGCAAGGGATATATGGCGTGAATGTATGTATTTATATATGTTTTAAGTAACTTCTATACAACGTTGTTGTATTGAAATAAAACAACTCAAACGCTCTATATTTTACGAACAAAGTTGTAATTGTCCGTACTTTTTGGTTTTTTAGAGCTTTTTTGATTTTCCCCATGTTTCGGCACCTTTTCAGCTGCCGTGGTCACGGGATGACTGTCATGAACAGTTCACGCCAAAACATAAGATGTACGTAAACGTTGTTGTATGTTAATAATTACATAAAATAACGTTGTATTGTACTAGCAGCCGCCCGCGGTTTTGACCGCTTGGTTTCCGTTCCCGTGGGAATATCAGGATAAAAAGTAGCATATGTGTTAATCCCCTATTTGAAGTCCCTACTTACCAAATTTCATCTATATCCGTTCAATAGTTTTTGCGTGGAAGAGTAACAAACAAAAAAAAGACATACTTTCACATTTACTAGTACACATTTATTAGGAATAGTAGTCGCCTGTGGTTTCACCCGTGTGACTTGCGTTCACTTTGGTACCCCTTTTTCTTGTCATAAAAACTTTCCTCAATCTATAACCTCTCAGACCCAGGGTCATGCGACACAATAGATATTCCATTGTCCTTTGGACACCGGTGCCCTGCTAGCATTATGACCAATTAAGGAATATTTGAAAAAAACTAAATTAGTCCTGCTGTATTCGAGTTTTGCGCTTAGCAACGCATTTAGCGATTCATTTTTAATTATATTGAAAATTATTCTTTCTTTCTTTCTTCCAAGATTTTCTTCCAATATTAAGAGAGAGAGAGAACAATTTTATTAACCATAGACACAATAACAAACAAGACAAGAAAAAAAAAAACAATTACATGGTCAATTTAGGTCCTGCCTCAGCTGTGTTGCCATGACACTAGATGTGTCACAGCAACGCTGGTATTCTGACAGGACCAAGTGATGCGTGTTTAACGCGGACACACTAACAATATTTTATAGACTAAATAAATATAAATATATATTTATATATTTAAACTAGACGAGAACTACTGCCGACAAACTGCTGAGCAGTTTGGCAGATTTAATTTTTGTAAAACATTGTTTCATTTTAGAAAAAAAAAAGAAAAAAAAACGAAAAACAATATAAAAACAAAAGTACAAAAAACACAATAAAACAAAAAAAAATATAGCAAGAACAAACAATTTAAAACAAAACAGACACATACCATTAAATAGAAAAAAAGAAATCTGACACATTTGTCAAGTGCTATGCCAGGGCCGGTGATACATATTTTTACAAAACAAAGTTAAAAACATTGTCTTTGGTTGGTTTAACAAAACAAATAAACAAAAAGAAAAGTTTTTTTAGAAAAAGTAATGAAAATACCTACCCAACTACTAAATCAGTCTTTAGTATCTTTAACAGCTCAGTGAAAGGACTATACAATCAATTTACCAAGCTGCTGAAGCATGACTTTTTTGTAACTTTGCAAGTTTTCTTTCTATTTACCAAGCAACCGACAGGATTACAAAGCATATCATAAGCAGTGTTATCACACAAGTAAAACAGAACACAAGGTTACAGACATATAGAGAGTATATAGTAATGTTATAATGTAAATCCTTCCTTGCGAGTTGAAAATTGCTTACGGTTAGGATAACCATAAAATGTAGTATTATTTTTTTGTGATGGAAATTGATCTTACCGATATGTTAAGCTCACTTTTCAATTTGACGACTCTGTATGAAATAAAACAGGGAGAAAAAAATAGCCCTTGACTTTTGACTAGTTTCTTGCCAGTTCTTCTCGTTACAAGGTCAACCGCCGTAGGGTTTGTGAACCGATGGCGTAGTTTCTTTGACGTTCATAAGTGCTTGTAACAGCCTAGATTGAATAAATTATATTGGATAGAATTATACAAAAATAATTCACCTCCAATAAATAAATACATATGTTGTTGAGAATATAATATTGTTGCTCAACTGACCCCATACGCCGACCAAAAACAATTAAATCTCTATAACACTGCGGTTTGAATCTATGGCATCATTTTCCCACATTAGCTGACCGGCGCGGTCCTGTGGGATAACTTGGGAGCACAGAGCGTGTCTTGAGAATTTAGATCCGTGTGATAAGTATTTCAATTAAACCTGCTCTAAGTTTATGAGGAGATTGGTGTGATTTTGCCTCGACTTTTCTTTTCGAAAAGACTCGTTAAAAATACGAAAATTAAAAATTATTTTCAAATGGGGTTACATAAACCATTAGTGCACTGAGGACACCAATAATATTTAGCATCACGTAGTTTCGTTTCTATTTAATCGCTATACTTATTTAATACAAAGTGATTTCGTGGTTTTTCGCATAATCTGCAAAATCGGTCTCACGCGACTTTTTCTCATTGCTACTTCGCTTCAGTCGTATGGCGCCTTAAGATCTTTTCTTAAATGATTTGTTATGATACCTATTCAAAACATCTTATGAATTTGTTCAATAATCATATTTTCACAACCCACCGCTCCATCTACTGTTTTTACCCAAAAAAAATTTCAAGAAGTCGAGTGACCACACCAAGACCTCCAAGCTTCCGAAACTTTCTTAACCCACTACCACGAAACTCACAAAACGTTCACATGATCGTTTACTATTTACGGTGACCGTGAGAAACTCACTCGAGCGAGATAATACTTGTGGTCGCTCGAGCGAAACGAGCGGTAAGACAAAGAGGGTGAGAATGCACGGTCAAGGAACAGAGTAAAAAGTTTGCAGAAGGATCGCTGTCGTCTTTTAATAAAAATAAAAATTAAGATACTTGAGAAATGATAAAAAAAAATGATAAAATTTATTTATTGCACAAAAAAGAGGATTACATTAAAAACACATAAAAGAAAGTAAAATCAATTGTGCATAGAAGAATGCAGCTTTCAATGCAATGACCAGAGGTTCCCAAACTAGGCTAAGCCTGTAACTTGGGTAACCAAAAAAATAATTGAAAATTCAGGAAATATTGCAAAGCAGTTAACATAAATCATTACCTAGATCCATTCTATTCTACTTTGCTTGCATCATACCCGCCGAAACATGCATGGATAGCATGGAAACCGCTATATAACGAAATATTTTTTTTTTCATGATCGACGGGAAGGCTATTACTATCCTTCATCATATCTGATGTTAAGTATTGATAAGGCTGAAGATGGCAGCGAGCCCCTCCCGGAATCCTCAATCATAGAGGAACTGGCTATCTTATATCTTACTGCCGGAATACAACAATGCTGAAAACATTGTTGCTACGGCGTCAGACTTAGATAAGATGGTGGTAACTTGCCAGGCGGACTCACAACAAGTCCCACTGCCTACCAAACCGAATACTACATAATGCTGAATGTAATTTTATGTTATCTCAATGTGTACCATGTTCTCGGAAATAAATCAATTATCAAATTACAATTTGACCTTGGAATATCGGGATAAAAAGTATCCTATGGTTATAACCAGGCTATCTACTCTCTAAAGAGGAAAGATTTGATTGTTTGAATTGAATAGGCTATCTATGTACCAAATTTCATCCAAACCCGTTCAGTAGTTACGGAGCCTATTCAATGCAAACAAACAAACAATCAAATTTTTCCTCTTTATAATATTAGTATAGACTAGCGGCCGCTCGCGGTTTCACTCGCGTGGTTATTTAAGGATAAAAAGTATCCTATGTTAATAACCAGGCTATCTACTATCTGTGTACCAAATTTCATCCAAATCCGTTCAGTAGTTACGGAGCTTATTCAATGTAAACAAACAAACAAACAAATCTTTCCTCTTTATAATATGATTAGTCTAAAAAGATATTGTAAAAATGTGTTATAGATTAATTGGAAATTAATTATAGAATAAATAATAAATATTTCCATACAATCACACCAATTAGCTAGCCCACGTTAAATATCATGAAGAACTTGTGTTATGGTTACTAGATAACGGATAAACATACTTATATACTTTTGTTTTTGTAAATACATACATAATATACATATTAAACACCCAGACCAAGACAAATAGACATGTTCATGCACACAAATATTTGTCTTGTCCGGGGATCGAAGCCGGGACCTCTGGCGCAGAAGGTGGGGTTAGTACCCCTGCGCCAAACAGGTCGTCAAATAGAAAGTTATATCAGTAAGTGAGTTCTCATTTAGTACCACCAGAGCGCCCCCGCGCCACAGCACTCTCTGCTTGGGGTTCCTCCTACCTTACATACTTTGTGGTCAAGGATTGAGGCTACCTCACAAACTTTTTCGGGTGGAATTCTGATGCGCAAATGTTTCGCTTTTTGTGAGTTAAACCTTAAAAAAGTTACTTTTGAAATTGGAATTAGATTTCGTAAAGAATTAATCGGAGTAATAGGATACTTTTTGTTTTCTTTTTTTTACTTAAATGGCGATTCTTTGGTTGCGGAAGAAACTTTGTGACATTTTTCAAGCCAGCGTTAGTAAAGCGCTTACTATAGGTATCTATTCACTAAGACCTGTGAATTTGTGTGTAAAAGATTTTCTTAATTATACTTTTAGAGACACGTTTACCAATTTTCGATTAGATGATCTTCTTTTAAAGCATTGTTTCTGTCCCTTTAGACTTCAATCAAAGAACTGAAAATGCAATGACATTAAGCGTTGCAAATGCCATTGCATTATAATAATAATAATAATAATAAATATTCGCATACAATCACACCAATTATCTAGTCCCACGTTAGGTTTCATGAAGAACTTGTGTTATGGATACTAGATAACGGATAAACATACTTTTATATACTTTTTTTTTAAAGTTGGTCGGTTTATCAGTTTGTGAATTTTCTTTTTTCAATAATAACTTCAATAACACCATTATATAAAAAGGGTATTTAAAATCTCTCATCTAAAATTACTTTATGTCATGGTTGTTTTTTTATTTTTATTTTAATTATTTTTTTATTTTATTTTTTTAATTTTGAATGTTAACCTTGCTATCATTATAGCGCCTCCTCTCTTTTAAACCCTATTGTGTGCCCTTCAGGGTTCATGATGATCTTTTATTTATGTTCACCATCTTTTGTGTACATTATGGAATGCAGTAAATAATTGAGTATTGTGTATTGGGTGTCATGTGGCTGAGATGACGATGTTAGGAATAACTCTTCTTTATACATTCATCAAAATTCATCGTAAACAGGCTAGTTGTGTTAGAAATAAACTAATCCAAACAAACTATTAATAGAAGTTATTAATAACTAGCGACCGACCGCGGTTTCACTCGCGTGTTTCCGTTCCCGTATAAATATCGGAATAAAAAGTAGCATAAGTGTTATTTCACTATCTGAAGTCTCTACATACCAAATTTCATCCAAATCCGTTCAGTAGTTTTTGCATGAACGAGGAACAAACAAACAAACCGGAAACTTTAGCATTTAAAATATTAGAAGGTTGATTAAGGAGATAGATAGAACGAAGAAAATATCCTAGTTTATATTAATTTTCGTAACTACGCGATCTTGGTGAAGAATATGAAAATATTCTACTATTATCTTACCGATTAAATCCCTTCCTAACAAATGAGTCCACTTTAAATGCATAATTTACACTTTTATAACTTAATCTTAGTAGTTAGACCACAGAGCAAAGTCATTCAGTACAACCACTTGAGGGATACTGATCCGAGGACTGATTGATTGACTGACACACTCAGTTCGGTTTCAGTTTTGTCGCTATTTTGGCTGTCATACGGTATGAAAATGTGACAGTAATGACAGCGGTGCCGTCGCTGTCATTACTTTCACATTTTCATTCATCATGGTTGCTAGGTGACTTTTGTTAGATAATCAACCTGCTGGTTCTTTTCACCAGCAATCAACTTAAATACTTTTTAAGTTCTGGCAATATTTATCTGAGTCCAGGACTCAAACAAATAGTCGTGGAGAATTTTAAAGAAAGAAAACATTTCCGTACTTTGAAAATACGCGGTGAATTGATAACCTCCTTTTTTAAGTCGATTATAAAGGACTATTTCAGCCTTGTTACATGCAATCACTTTGGCTAGATAATCTTTAACTTGTGCAATTCTTTTTAACGTTGTCAAGTCCCATACATTTTTAAACCGTAAACATAAAAGTAACTTAGTGCAACCCACTGTTACACCCATTTGCATTAAACAGTTCTCCTTAATTACTAAGGTTGTCTGGAAGAGTTCGATTTCAGCAATAAGGCCGCCCCCCTCACCATAGTTTTAAGTTTTATGTGATTGTTGATCTAAACTTAAAAATCGCCTAAGGCAATTATTATCTATTTTAAAATATTAATATTAAGAAAAGCTTACGACTTAGGCGCTCGATATTGGGCACGTTAAGAATACTCTTAGAGGATTTTAAGAACGTCATATCGACACCTGCAAGCAAGAACATTGAAACTCAGTTTTAGGCAGTATTGAGGTAAGATGATGATGATTCATACTAAGCAAAAAATTTTTTAGACTTATCATCGTATATAAATTCGTTATAATTTAACATCTGCAGCGTGTAAAACGTCTTAAAAACATTGTATCTCAGACATACAATTATATTATTCAACAATTTCAAATTTAACGAACATATCAGTTTTATACAATATTGACTGTAGTATGTCGGAGTTACAATGTATTTTTACAAAGTAAGACGACGAATTTTATTGGAACACACTAATTATATACAATAAACAATTAAATATATACCTATGTTGGCATCAAAATGATACAAGAGTTTAAGTCTTACCACGTTTACTGATATTGTAAAGATCGATTGGCTTATCCGAAATTGCTAAGATTTTTTTAAATCTTTGTCGTGCTCTCCTGTAAAATGCCAAAAACTGAGTTACCATAATCTTGCTTGCAGATGTCGATATGGTTAGTCCAAAGCAATTTTTATTAAGATTAAGATAGATAATAATAGCCTCAGGCGATTCTTAAGTTTAGTGTCACGTCCGTTAGATTCTTAAAAGTTTCTATCACACTTAGCATTTTAATACTAGAAATGGATGAAAACTTAGTCCAAATTTTAACTAGTACAGGCCCAGTCATGTCTTTTCGTGAGACAAAGCCTCTTCTATAAGGTTTATGGACTGTTCATTCTATAAAACAATTTGGAATTTGGCGTTCGTTCAAAACCTATTCTGTTCATGACACTATGAATGAAATATGTATATGTTACATACCAACCAAATTTTTTAATCTGTAGCTTAGGATAAAATGATGATTATAATTTTGTGTTGAAATTTAATAACTCACTTTTTGTATCATGTCTGTAAACCAAAATAAGCAAATGTGTGATGTACTAAAAAAATAAACATAATATTCAAACATTATACAATACTTTATATAGATTATTCTACTATTAGCATACCGATTACATGTTTCCTTACCAATGAGTTCACTTTAAATGCATAATTTTATACTTTTATAACTTAAAGTAGTAGGACCACGGAGGTTACCATGGAGGTAACACATATAAAGTTACCTCCATGGTAGGGTTGTCCTGGGTTCGAATCCCGGTACGGGCAAATGTTTGTATGATGAATACGAACATTTGTACCTGATAAATATTAAACAAGAAAATATTTGTTGCTTTTTTCTAGTATATTTTCTTGTTTAATATTTATCACGTAAAAATAGCATTGCAAAATGCAAAATTAAAAAGTTATAATTTGTACCTGAGTCACGGACGTTTATATATATTTTTACACATTATACTGATATATGTATAATTATTATGTAATTATATCCGTTATCTTAGTATCCCATAATACAAGCCTTACAGTGCTTGCTTTGGGGTTAGGTTAATTAGTGTGAGTGTAAGAAATATTTATTTATTTATTTTATTTTATTATTTATTCAATCATTACTAAAAAAAGTTTTATTTAATATTATAACTATTACATATTAAAAGAATTTGAGTTTTTAAATAATAAAATAACAAAAAAAAATACTTTCATATATTATGAAATTTTCGTTTGACTTGGTATACTGAATTCCACTCTACTGTGTAAAAACGTCATAACTCGCGAAAACGCAAAACTGAAAACAATCTCTCGAGACGGAAGTTTGACTTATTCCCCGACTTCTCGGCGGATTCTCGCTTTTGAATTCGTAATTACGTTTTTAGTTGGGAATTTTGGAAAGACTCTGTTACAAAGAGGATTGTTCTCGTGCCTATAAATGGATCGCTTTGCGACTTTAATAGGTCGGCTCTCTAATCATCTGGTGTGAAGTTGTTGTTATGCTATAAGTATTCACTTTTAATTTTATCATTGAAAATCTTGTTGCTATAGTGTCTTAATCATTTTAGACTCTTCAAGTGTCTATTAATTTATTAAAGCCTCTCCAACAGAGAACATAAATCTAGTATTTAAGAATGTATAGTGACATTCTTAAACACTAGATTTATGGGTACAGTTTCGCGTGCTTCTCCGATTATAAGAGACCACAGCACGCATGTAGATAACATTACTTAGGAATAATTAAAATTATACTAAATAAAATTAAACAGTGAACAATTAACAAGATATAAGTTTTAGAGATTTTTAAAATGTTTTCCTAATAATGATAGTGATAATGACTCTGTGACCATGGTGCATGCAACTGCGCCGAAATATCAGGGACTTACAAACAAATAAAAACATACGTACATCTTTAGTTTTGGCGCGCACTGTTCATTGAAATAAATCAACTTTTACGGATATACAACGCGTTATATTTCACGAACTAAGTTGTAATTGTCCGTATTTTTGATTGGGTTTCTTGATTTTCATGACGTTTCGGCACCTTTTCAGCTGCCGTGGTCACGTGATGACTGATACGTCATCCCGTAGGTCGTGAAATATAGCGCGTTTGGTATAAGTAAAATAAAAGTTGTTTATTTCAAGTAAAAACATGGTAAAAATCCCGTTTTTCCTAATAATAATATTTGTTTATCACCCAAAAACATACATTTTAACGAAACCTGAATGTAGTGAAATGGTTTTAATAAAAATTCAGATATTACGCAGCAAGCAACGTTTCCAATAGCAGATTCAAAAAGTTGGATACTTTTTTACAAATCAGTACCCACAATCTCCGTCGAATACCAATGTATATAAAAACTCCACAGAGCAACTTCCCACAAAAAGACGGCAAAAACCAACGTTTTATAAATATTGCAGAATCCAGAACTACGCAGCAGGGTTAGTTTTAAACTTGCAGATGTTGAAAATGAATAATTTCCGAAGCGAATTCTGTCTGGTGCCTACGTTGAAATTTTAAAAGTGAAGCGCGGAAATCGCTCGTTTTCAACTTACAAGAGTTTGGCTCCAGACGTACTAACTTTGACCATGTGCAGCTTCCTTTGGGATTGGACAATGGAAGTAGTTCTGCTTTATTGTTACTAGTTTTTAATGTACCTACTCTTTGTTGCATTGTACTGACAGAAACAGCTGATCATAATGTGTCAATATGTTTTTAGAGCGACCTAGATGTGTTGATAAAGAGCGCGTTTTCAATTGTATAAGTTGTTTTATTTAAATAAAAAGTAAGTCGCTAAAATTTAAGATTTCATTATTTGACAACCTGTTTGGCGCAGGGGTACTAAACCCGTCTTCTGCGCCAGAGGTCCCGGGTTCGATCCCCGGACAAGGGACAAATATTTGTGTGCATGAACATGTCTATTTGTGTTGGTCTGGGTGTTTAATATGTATATTAAGTATGTATTTACAAAAAAAATAAAAGTATGTTTATCCGTTACCTAGTATCCATAACACAAGTTTTTCACGAAACTTGGACTAAATAATCGCAGTTATTATTATTATTATTAATTAACATAGTTCAGTTTTTATTTTACAAACTGGCCGCACACGGTTTCGCCCACGTGGTTTTCCGTTACCGTTACAATATCGGAATAAAACGGAACCTATGTTTTTGTCCAGGCTATTAAGTATTTGCATGTCAAATTTCATCTAAATCTATTAAGCCGTTTTTGTGTAATTCCGTAACAAAAATCTAAACTTTCACATTTATATAAAAAAAAACTCACACACCAAATTAGCCTACCCCAAAGTTAAGCACTGTAAGGCTTATGTTATTGGTTCCTATGGCAACGGATAAAAATACATATAGATATATATACAGGGTGTTAAAAGACCCATACCGAAACCGTAATAAGTATAATAAGAATATGTAAAAATATAATAAAACTGGTGTTTTTTTATACGCGAAAAAACGCGTGCAACGACGTATGCGTGTGTCTAGAGGGTCCAGTTTCTCTGATTGGTTTTGATACTCATTGCGGTTTTGTAACTTTAAACGATAATCTTTTAAAATAAATATTGACTTTGATCCTCAATAATTCCAAACTACCAGCCCCCTAATTTTTTTAATTTAAAATCTATCACAATCCCTTTCAGAGGTATTGTGATTGTGATATTTTCGTCTGTCAATTTTTCTTAGACAGGTTAATTTCGTTTATTCCATACCTTTTAAAACGCGTCCAGATCACAATCCCTTTCAAATGTCAAATAGTGACGGCCTGAACAACTTTTAAAATACGAATTGAAAGGGATTGCGACAGATTTAAAATTAAACAATTAACCCCCTGGTTCCCAGATTTGGCCCCATACAAGAAAATGGCCCCATACAATACGTGGTTTTCGTTTCCGTTATGGGTCTTAACACCCTGTAGATACGTATATTATTGTAGAAACTAGGGCGGTTACAACCCGATACTCGGGTTCGTCGATCGCCGAAAAATTCCAAATTATGCGAAAATAAAGACACTTTTTAATTGCAGTTTGTGATCATCACGTTTAACATTTTGTATATTTTATAGTTTTCAGAACAAATAGACTCGAGTACCTTTAATTTGATACCTTACTCGGCCGCGTACTACGCGCCAAAGTCCCTATCGAGTCGTCACAAATTTTGCGAACCTGAATTAAGTATATAGATATATAGTAATAGCCATGACTTGGATACAAATGCTTGTATTCATTCTAACATTTGCCCCTACCTGGTTTCGACTCCAGGATCTCGAAAATCTTGAAACCGGTGCAAGTACCACTCTACCGGAAAATGTCGCATAAATATTAACAGAAGCGCCACACAAACCACAAAATACAAGATTCTTGGCGACAAAACCGCACAAAGCCTTGTCTGCTATTTAATTTTCACGTTGTATAACTTAATAGTGGAACACAGTTGCATATAAATACCAAGTTCTTGCTACTTGGAACCTTTCCAGTGCACAAAGATAACTGACTTCGTTTGCCAGATGATCTCAGATGGTTTCTGCTCTGTTTCTTCTTGTGTACTATGAATAATAATTTGATTTTGAAAGAGATGGGTTCTTTCATTTTGTTGTTTTAGCCTTTAATACGAAAATAACAAAATAAAATAAAAAAAAAACAACGGGTTGCACTCCGGGAGTGCCGGCAGAAGTGAAGCCGCTTAAACGAAACAGCAGGAGCAGGCATACATTTTCGCCGCGCGGTAGAAAAAGGGGGATATTATTTCCTCTACTACGCCGCGCCGGCGCTCTACTCTCTCTCCGTCTTAGGAAGTTTCGATCAGGTCACGTGTCCTGACGCGACTTTAATATTTTTTACCCATCCCAAAAATTTAAAACTCTGATGTGCACAACGCCGCCAAAGAAGTTTTTACTTCAAAACTTCACAACATAAAATCTAGATCAATAAATACTTAAATAAAGAATTTATCTCATGAATTTTTGCATATGGGCTAAAATGGCACATCCTGTAGTGCCTCCAGGGGACTTACCATCAGCTCTTTGCGATTCTTTTAAGGTTACTTTTAGATTTTGAGAGTAGGATGCTGCCATATGGCGCGTATAGCGGCGTCTCACTCTTACGGCTTATAAATAACCTAAAATTAATCGCATGGTTGATGGTAGGCCTTCAGAACTGTTTAGTACCAAAGAATAGTGATAGTGACGCGTAAAAACAAACCACTATTATTGATTACTATCATGATGACGATTACTATAAAGTTTGGCGCAGTGGTTCGCGCGCTCGGACTGCGATTGTTGAGGTCAAGCAACTTTCTCAATGGTCGGTCACGGGATGGGTGACCATAAATTTACTATCTCCAGCTCCTCCGTGCTTCGGAAGGCACGTTAAGCCGTTGGTCCCGGCTGCATTTGCAGTCGTTAAAACCCACCAATCCGGATTGGGCCCGCGTGGTGGGTCATGGCCCGTTCTCCTTATCCATCCATAAGGAACGCCAGTGCCAGTGGGGACATTAAAAATGGCTGATGACGAACGATATTATTTCGACCTATACATTTATGTTGTTTCTCTTTGTTGCAGGACCAGTGGAAGAATGTCAGAGAATGTCCTGTCCTTCAAGGCTGATGCTTCTGACAACAAAGCACGGTACACCTGTGAAGCCAAGAACATCATGATCAGTAACACCTTGAAAGCTGAGATCGACCTAACTGTGCTATGTAAATATTTTGTACTTATTTTTACATTATTTGATATATAGTCAAAATATATATTTTTATGATAGGTTTTCGGCTATCTCACCTGATCATATCACCGCTTTCTCATCAGATGGTAAGTGATGATGCAATCCAGAATGAAACAAAAAAACAAGCTTCTTCGCGAGACAAGATATATATTCACTCTTTATTTGGAGGTCTCTAAATTTTAAAGTATTAAGAAGTACAGACTCGGGCAAGGAGTTCCACTTAGTAGCGGTATAGATAAAAAAATCAACTATTCAAAACTTAGTGGTAACCTTTATAACTCGGTGGTGCAGTGGTTCATGCGCTTGCAGTTGTGGCGGTCAAGCAACTTTCGCACTGGTCAGTCATGGATTGGTGACCAAGAATGTAGTTCTTGAGCTCCTCCGTGCTTTAAAAGGCAAGTTAAGTTGGTTTTGGCTGCAATTTTTGTCGTTAACACCTACCAATCCGCTCATGGTGGATGATGGCCTCTCCTCCTTATTTTTCAATAATGGTGACCAACATCAAATAAATAAATTCATACAACCAAACATTTCATACAACCTCACCAATTATCTAGCCCCAGGTAAGTCGCATAAGAACGAAAAATCGATCAAGATAACAGATAAATATATTTATATATTTTTTGTGAAAACATACGTTATATACATATTTAACACCAATACCAAGACAAATAGACATGTTCATGCACACAAATATTTATCTTGTCCGGGAATCGAACTCGGGACCCTCTGCGTAAAAGGCAGGCTACGTACCTCTACGCCAGACAGTTCTTCTATCATTAAAATGAACATTATTTCACTAGTTTCTTAGATTATTCGAAAGCAAGTTAAAACGATCTTGCATTTCAAAAAGAATTGCAAATAACAAGCTCGTATTATCTTCAAAAACATAAATTATAATGCAGATGAATTTATTGACAATACAATTTTAGAAACGACAAGAAATCAAACTGACATTTTTATCTCCGCAAAGGAAATGATACTTCATGCCCTTGAGATAAAACATTATTCCCAATGCTCAAATGAAACTGCCACGTGTAACATCTTTATTCAAAACCTATTTATACAATTAAAAGCGAAAACAAAGACAAACCGGCATACGCATCGTAAAACGGCTTAAGCCGAAAAACCCACAAAACGAGAGAACGAGGCAACATCCAATAAATATTTTCCTATTACAATTTGTGCTTACCCTCCCGTTAATACTTAATAAATCCAGCGATTTCCATTTTATAAACTTGGAATGTCTTCCGGAAGATGCAGACGAAGGATTTTGGCAATGGAGATGTATATAATTCTGCTAACGCTACGGCTTCCCTATATCAAACCAAATCCTTTGATATATTAACCCTTTTAAAGGGTTGTCAAAAAGTATGGCACTTAATTCTAATGTATAATGTGGTACAATTGTTTAGAGCTTAGCGATTTGGTTGTAGGCGATAGAAGCTGATATAACGTTAACAAAAACATTAAAGTAACTCTTTAAGTCTTGCTTTTTGTAACATTGTTGTGATAAGAAGAAAACTCCCTGAAAATAAAACTTATATTTATTTTATTTATTTATTAGGACAGCTAACAATAAGTACATACACTGATACAGACAATAATTAATAATAATAAAACAAGATACTATAGTGTCTTAACAATTACAGGCAGTCACAACACGCATATAAACTATCGTATTCTAAACACATTAGATTATTAGCAACTCTAATTAAAAATAATGTAAAATTTAATAGAATTATTACCTAAAGAAATAACATCAAAACTAACGACAAAATAAAATAACAGTTAAAAATTACATCAAACCATAGTATAATGATGATAAGATTCATAAAGTAAAAGAAAGTGATGTAACGATCAATAAATCATTTTGTAAATTGAATAAAAGTGTTGCTACAGTGACTCACATGTTAGTTCATAGTGTATATGATGAAATAGGTAATGAAATATTATATTTAAACCCATTATTTCTCTAGTTAGCTAATTCAAAGTCACGACACGCTATAATTAATTTTACTTAATCTAAACTTTGTATAAAAAACTTCATAGTAAACTAGTATTTTAGAATAATAACAGTCCTATCATTATTATTAACATTAATACTGTTCCATTAAATTAATAATAATAATAAAAACTTTATTGCACAAAAAACACAGAGAAAACAAACAATACAGACAGTATATGGTGACATACAAAAGGCGGCCTTATTGCTAGGTAGCAATTTCTTCCAGGCAACCTTGAGTATGGAAGAATATGAATTATAAGATAGGTATTTCGATTTTCGTTATTCAATCACGCAAAAACAAACATATATGACATACAAAAAGACAAAAACAGAGGATACTTTTATCCCGGTTAAATGTTTTGTAGGTTATGGAATTTACTCATATGAAGTCGTAGGCAGAAACTAGTTTTAAATATATCAAAGAAGAGGTGTCTATAAAAATTATATATTTTCTACAACCTATAACCGAATAAGGCCGTTTTATCGAGATTCCTCAGCCTTCCAACTTCGCCCACCCCTAATCATTGTTTATTTACAAAGAGCAGGTACCTCGCCAATGTCCCGATGGACTTGTTCAAGCAGACCGTGACGGGAAAACTCTAGTTTTGTACTTACACTCTTTTTGCTTGGATAGTCAAAGTGCGTTTGAAGTGATCGCGGAGAGGTCTGTCGGCGCTTGAGTAGTTTTGTTTTAATGTTGTAAGTGGTTTAGGAAAAGTTATTTTAAGTTGTCTTGTAAAAATGAATGTAACGCAACTTCTTTTAGGCGAGTAGAATCGTAGATAAGTTTAATATTATGTCATGAAATTAACTAGTAAATCCATTATACCGTTCAACAGTTTTAATTAACGCACACCAAATTTGATTTTAAAACTGAAATATCTTACAACGTCGATAAGACATTATTTTCAAAACTACTTGGTAGTTCTTGAAATTAATTTTATTAGAACAACACTATACTTACGTAAATACATTATAAAAAACATCTATATTCTTGCAGCGCATTTTTTTTTATAATACTACATTTACAAACACATCTCTCTGTCACATTCTAACACCATGTCTTAAAAAAATATTGACCCAAGTAGGAATCGAACCTACGACCCTTCAATCAATCAATCAATCAATCAATCAATCATTTATTAGTTCATAAGCATGGGTATTACAAGATTTCACATATAAAAAAGGTACAGCCATGATTCACCTTATGGTATATGAATATTACAATTTTAATTATTATTATAAATTAGTCATTATAATTCATTAGATTCATTAAATTACATTAGTCATTTCTTAAAAAATATATATATACAAAAATAAGGGCAAGTAGATGTCAGTATTGAAATAATTATTTTTAACATTATTTAACATAGCATACGTAATTATATTTTGTCATCAAAAAAAGATCGTATGTCATAATAAGCTTTTTCAGCCAGAAAGCCATTGAGCGCACTTTTAAACCTATTATTGTTTTTAATCGATCTGATATTTAACGGAATTTTATTATAGATTTTAGGTGCCATGCAATTTATACTCATTCTTCGGAGAAGGCTTTTACATCCATGAATTACTTTCAGTGTGCCTTGACGACGACTTCCGATAGTATTAGTTTCAAAGTGGGTTGGATTATTTCGGACAAAGTTTGCAATTTCGTATATATACATAGACGGCAGAGTGAGAATTTTATATTTGCGGAAGTACGGTTCACATGAGTCATCCTGCTTTAGTCCGAACATGGATCTAAGACATTTCTTTTGAGCTTTGAAGACACTTTGCCTGTCAGTCGTGTTAGCCCAAAACATAATTCCATATCTTAGTGTAGATGCAACATATCCGTGATAGGCTGTCAATAGCGTTTTAACACTGGCAATCTTCCTTAATTTATAAAGAGCATATGAAAATTGGTTTAATTTTTTAATTAAATTGTTAATATGCGGTTTCCATGTCAGCTTGTTATCTATAGTCAAACCTAGAAATTTAGTTGTATCTACTTCTTTAATTGAGTTTCCTAAATAGCTGATGTCAAAACTTAATAGATCGTTATTTCTCTGTTTAAAATTTATCAAATGTGTTTTCGTCAAATTTATTGTCAAATTATTTAATGTCAGCCACTTTATTAAAGATGTCAATGTATTGCTTATGTCTAATTGAATATTTTTAGCATAGTCATAGGTGAATAAAACGGTAATATCGTCAGCAAAAATGGTCATATGATGATTGGTTACGGCAGGTAAGTCATTTATATAAATAATAAAAAGGAGAGGACCTAGCACACTTCCTTGTGGTACACCATAGCACATTGGTCTCTCTTTTGATCTAAAAGTTTTGTTTTCACCAGTTTTCGCGTCAATTTTCGTTGTCTGTGTAATTTGCCTTCTATTAGTTAAGTAACTTTCAATTAGTTTTAGAGCGTTACCTCTTACACCATACTTTTCGAGTTTATAAAATAATGTTTTATGATGAATATTGTCAAATGCTTTAGTCATGTCCAGGAAAAGCGCTAGTGTAGGTTTTCGGTTGTCAACGTATTTCACGGTTTTTTCCAAAAAATCGTATAAAGCCATATTAATTGATTTATTTTTCCGAAAGCCATATTGATGTTTAGAAAATAAGTCATTCGTTTCAAAGTAATTATTTAATTTTTCATATATAATGTATTCTATTATTTTTGAAAATATAGAAATCAATGAAATAGGGCGATAGTTTTTCAAAAGCTTTTTGTCATCTTTTTTGAATATTGGAATAGTGATTGATAATTTTAATAAATCTGGAAATATTCCTTGTTCTAAACATAAATTTATAATGTGACACAATAAAGGAGCTATTAAATTCCCTACTGCTTTAATAATCTTAGTGCAGACATCATCAAACCCCACACTGTTAGTATTTTTAAGTGAGTTTATAGCTTTTAAGACATCTGAGGGTATAATAGGTGTCAAAAAAATTGAATTAGGTTGACTATGTGTAATATAATTAGCTTTGGGCTTGACGTCCTCAACAATTTTTGAGGTATTTAAAAAAAAGTCGTTAAATGCATTGGCTATTTCAACTGGTTCATTAATTTCTCTATCATCATTATTCACAACACTGGTAATCTGTTCCCGAGGTAAGTTACTATTATACTTATTAATTATTTTCCATGTAGCTTGGGACTTATTTTTTGACTGTGTTATATAATAGTCATTTTGTGCCTTTTGAGTAAGATTTATTATTCTTTTGTATCGTCTACTATAATCATTAAAGAGTGTTTTATTGAATGATGTTGGATGTAGGCGATATTTCCATAGGAGATGACAGCGTTTTTTACTACAGGATTTTATGCCTTTAGAAATCCATTTCGGTTTATTTAAAGTAGAGACTTTGACCTTGATTTGTGGGAAACAAAGATTATAAAAAAGTGTGAAAAGCTCGTGAAATGAATTAAATGCTTTATTTGGACAGCTTGTATTATATACTTCTGTAAAACACAGGCTTTTGATGCAGTTAATAAATTTCCTTATATTGTCAAAAGAAAAATCTCGACGGTAAGTATACCAGTGTTTTAGCCGACATGTTTTTTTTATAGGTATTTTAAGAGTTTGAGCAGAGTGGTCTGAGCATGCTAACTCTATAACTTCTCCTTTTGCACCACGAATATTATGAATTATGTTATCTAGACATGTTTTACTGCGAGGTCTGGTGGGTTCATGAAATTGGCATTTTGTGTTATACTTACATAGTAGCTGTTTGAAATCTCTTGATATTTTTGTATTTTTGAGTACATCAATATTAAAGTCGCCGCATATTATTAATTTATAATTGTTCGTATGACTAAGGGAGCTTAATATATTTTCAAGTTTATTAAAAAACAGAGCTACTAATTCGGATTTTGACCGAGGAGGCCTGTAAATACATACTATGTAGAGCTTATGTTGTGCTATCTTTATTGCTGAACATTCAATCACACCAGGTATGGATTGCTCAACTACGCTGTTTACATTCTCGTATTCATGACAGTCCTTAATAAGAATACAAGACCCACCATTTCGTTGTTGTCTACAAAAATAGGACGCAAGTTTGTAATTGCATACTTTAAGGCGGTGCAGGTCACTATGTACCATGTTGTGTTCTGTTATACCTATAATATCTATTGGAGTATGAGCTTCACTTAAATTCTCTAAGTTAATCATTAAGTTATCAGATTTAGTGATAAGTCCGTCAATATTTTGATGGAGAATGTATAACGAGTTAAACACGAAAAAAATTGTCAGATGGATTGCAGTTCGATTTAGAATTACTCTCAATGGCTATATTGCAGTCAATTGTAATTTGTGAAGCTGTCAAAGGAAATAATTTAAAGTCAAAGTGCATTCGTTTCATTACTGACTGGAAAATGATTTGTAATCCAAACTTATTAACTTTACCTGTTATGTTTGAAAACATTTCATAAGTTAAGTTCACATTTGAATCGAAAAAATATGCATTATGGTGATTTTGTAATTCTACATATAGCAAACTATTAAATAATTCAATTTCATAATTATGTATTGGTGCTCCAATGATGTATGTCGGGGTACAGATTATCAAGTTGGTATAGTCAATTTCTTTAATTAAATTTCCAATTATATTTATTAGTTCAATACAGTTAGTATTTTTTATGTCAGCATCATCCAATGCGATTATACAGTAGTCATTCATAGTGAAGTTTAACAATTTGTCTTTTAGATTAGTCAGGAGTGTCTTAATTCTCACGTTAGGTAGTAGATAACGACAAAAGTTAAAATCAGTTGAAAATGTCTCTTCAACAAAGCGTAATGTGCACGAGTAATGTCTATTGCTTAAAATACATAATTTTCTCTTCTTATTACAGTTGGATCGTTCGGGTATTTTTTTAGGGCAGACAGATGAGGCTTGACTAGAGTTATTGAGGTTGCTAGTTGTTGTTTCTTGGCGTAGACTGCTGTATTCACACTCATTTTCTTCAGAAAAAAGGTTCTTCTTTGGGTCAACTATTGTGTTTGTTTCACGTTGCTCTGAGCGAGGTTTTAATGCCGTTGACGGAGTACTTCGCTTGTTTTGTTTCTTTTTCCTTCTTGATAATGGAGTATCACTAGATTGTTCTAAGCCGATCTTTTTGTAATTTTCTATAGCTGCGAGGCTTTTACTGAGATCCAACTTTAGACGATAGTTTTCTCCGTTTAAATTTTCTATCTCTTGGTGCGCGATTTTCAGCTGCTGGTTAGAACAATCTAGTTGCTCTGAAAGTAATTTGATTTTTTCGCATAGTTCAGTAATATTTAAAGATTCATTCAGAGAACCGTTAGGTAAACTCATCATTGTCGCGTCAAACATAGACTCTTTTGATAAGTCGGATAGTGACGAAGATCTGTTCGTTGGCCGAAAACGGCAATGAACTCGCTGGGTTATATTTTCCATATCTAGGTTGAATTCACAAGTATTATTTTCTTCAGCCATTTTCGCTTTAATTAAATTATATTTTTATTAGAAGTTTGAAACTAGTTTTGATGAAGTATTAAGTTTTTTTTTTATATGTAATTATTTTATTTTGTCATTAAAAAAATAAATAAAAAAAATTAAGTTAAAGTCCAAAACTAACAAAAAGTTCTTTAAAATAATCAAAAAGTCCTATCGGCACTTTTACTCAGGCCAAGTAGATTTGAACTCCGGTCAATAGGTGTTAGAACCCGTGATTGGTACCGTTAAGGCTATGAAGCGCTTACGAAACGCGACAAAATAAAGCAAGACTATTCGGTACTTCGATGTCGGGCCCATTCGGTGATTGTCGTAAGAGATCGCGGTTAGGCTTATCAACGATGTCAGCTGAGTCACAGCTGATTGTCACTTCACTGTTCACAGTAGGTTCGTTCAACGAAAATCGGCTTTAACTGCTCGCAATTATGATTTATAATCGTGCACTCTGGGTCACACTTCAAATAAAATTAACCGTTCATTATTTCTATTTTATCATAAAATTTCACTTTAAACCACGTAATTGTTTTATATTTTAGCGTAACACTGTTCTGGAGATTGTTTGTATATATGAGGTGTTGTTATTATGTACGTTTTTAGTTTATTTACGTGATTATTCACTATCACTCTTTTTTCACTGTTTTTCACTGTTTTTTTGTGGAATTAGTTGTTACTTTTCTGTTATAACACTTGTGCGTCGTATTTATAAAACACTTTTTACTTAAAACATATTCTTGAACATTTTCAGGATGATTTACTATTTTTAAACTGATTAAAAGTACAGAGCTCACTGTTAGCGTGACGGCAGCGCCATCTTCTATATCTCAGCCCTTCCCAGAAATAAAATTATCATCAACTAAGAAATTCAAATTGTCAAACTCTCAACTGCATACTCCTCTACGTTTTGAGCCTGAAAAGGCATACACGCCTTCTATCCATAGACTCACTCAGCCGTTCAAAGCTTTTCCACTTGGATGGGCAGGATTCGACGCCTGCCTGTGACATATACCGACTTGCATGTACACTGACTGTAGAGTTAGCTAGAATAAGATTATGTGCAATTTACTCAAACGGATTAGAACTTTAAATTTAACTTGTTTAGATTCAAAATTGGTTACAGAAGGTTTTTTTTATGTTTATCTTGATGTTGTATATTTCAATACGTACAGAATTTCTGTGAGTTTTCTTATCTTAAATTATTTTAGCAGTTGATTTATTAGCTACTGGTTGCACCAAACTAGTAATCGAGAACATAATATAAATATATGTTACAAAATTCACACACGTTTATCTAATTCATCATCTAATCATCTTTTAACCACCTCTGTGGTCTAGTGGTACAACCACCGGTATCAGACCCAGGGGTCCCGGCTTTACGTGCCTTCCGAAGCACGGAGGAGTAAATTTTTGGTCCCCCATCCCGTGACCGACCATTGCGAAAGTTGCTTAACGTCATCAATCGCAGGCCGAGCGCGCGAACCACTGCGCCACTACAATCTACAATAACACATAACAATTGTGTATCCAGAGAATCAACGATCTCTGGCGTAATTAAGTATGCGACATACATAAATAAAACATTCTTGATGTAAAAAATAATAATTTATTTCCATATTTTTGAGCTAAAATATTCCATTTTCGTACACAGCAATCACTCTCAGTCTAAACTTTGCGCTGCTAAAATATTTACCTAATCTTATTCAAGTTTTATTAATTAAAAAGGAAATTTTGATGAAAATCCATTTGTTATTACAAGTTTTATGATATAGCAAAAGCAATGAATATGTATCAATTAGAAAACTAAATATTAAACTATTAACTAAATAAATGGCTGAATGGCTGGTAGGAAAAAAAATGTTGGACTATTCGAAAGTACTTATCTATAAGTCTATTTAAATAAAAATCTTTGACTTTGACTTTGACTTTGAATGCAAAAGTTATTACGAGTATGTTTTTTGTAGTTTCGTTTAACTAATTCTGAAACATGGTTTATATATTTTGGTAATTTTATAAAAAAAAAAAAGGTTCTTGTCGCAAAATTAGTGTTCATATTTGAAATAACTTTGTCATTTATATTGTGATAAATTTTGAAGTTTGATCGTGAGAAGGCACATGCAACGAAATGAAACTGAAATTGAAGCAAATCAACAATATTTATAACTTTTTAATTTTACATTTTACGATGCTATTTTTATGTGATAAATATTAAACAAGAAAATATACTAGAAAAAAGCAACTTCTCTCATGTCGCCCTGACGAGATTCGAACCCGCATCTTTGGGATTCCGGTCCAATGCACTAACCAATTATGCTACAGAGACCTATGAGGACACGTCGATTTTTTCTTGGTTACTGCATTGGGCCGGAATCCCAAGGATGCTGATGCCGAATCCCGTCAGGGCGACATGACACAAGTTGCTTTTTTCTAGTATATTTTCTTGTTTAATATTTATCATCAACAATATTGTTTTGTGAAATAAGTATTTTATCAGCATTCGTTTCGATATTTTTGGTTGCTCCATCTATTTAATTCCAATTTCTAGTGCTGAATAGTAATTTAAATTCTTCGACCCTTAGCGTAAATTAAATTTATTCATTTCATTTTATTTCTATCACTGTGTGCTTTGTACAGTTTGCGGAGTTCGAAATAATATTTGAGTTCAAATAGTGGTCCTCTAGACGTTGTTACTACAATTACTTACTTGGAAGTACTAGTATATAATCTTTAGTACTACAAAACAGAACAAAGATGTTGGAAGTAGTCAGATGGCTGTCACCCATCGCTTCGCTTATGCGCGAACTACAGAAGCAGCCCATAACAAAAAATGTTTGTAACGTAAAAACGTTACATACATTTACTGTTGTACTTCACATTACATAGGTTTTTGTACTTAGCCCGAAAAATATTGGTAGAACATCAAAAATAAGAAATAAAATGTATAAACAGCACTACGATAGCGACACCTCGACGATGCCTCATTTGCATTCTTCTGGTAGGGAAAAAAAATGTTGGACTATTCGAAAGTACTTATCTATAAGTCTATTTGAATAAAAATCTTTGACTTTGACTTGACTTTGACTTTGACTTTGCCATTATCAGTTCGATTCCCAAACATTTATTTATTTAGTTCCTGTCCATTGATAGTCTTTCACTATTTAATACACTAGAGAGCTAGCAGCCGACGCACTCTTTGTTTTTCTTTCACTCTCAGTAATAAGGAAGGGAGTAATAAACATTCCAATGGCTACATAAATAAATAAATAAATAATTGTATACAATCACACCAATTATCTAACCCACGTTAAGTTTCATGAAGAACTTGTGTTATGAATACTAGATAACGGATAAGCATACGTATATACTTTTTTAAATACATACATAATATACATATTAAACACCCAGACCAAGACAAATACACATGTTCATGTCCGGGGATCGAACCCGAGACCTCTGGCGCAGAAGGTGGGTTTAACCCCTGCGCCAAACAGGTAGTCAAAAATTCGCTTTTTCCTTCCGATTGACAATGTACGATGATATTATATTTTTACTAGTCAAATTATAATGGCTCTTCTAATACCCCTGCGACAAGTATATATGTACTTCGATCACATTATATATCTAAAATAATTATCATTAAAACAACAGACACAGCTATCTTAAGGTCGACACAACAATAACATCGTGAACTCCAAATGATCCCTAAAACAACAATAAGGAGATACCTATTGTATTCCCTGTTTTAGGGTTCCGTTGGCGAACGTAAAACCTTTGCTTATATAATAAAACTAGTTATATTATGTGTTGAATACAAGAGACGACTGAAGTATTAAAGTGGAATTTTAATTTTTGTCTATATTTTTCATTTGACGACTAATAATAAGAACTTTTTTTTATCTGTTTTATATAAATTGTATAAACTATAGCCTTTTTTAAATATGTAATTGTCATTTGTAATCTCTCTATACGATGCCCATACAAATTTCAATCACACATTTAATCCCTTTTCAGATACAATTTCGACACAATTAATTACTTGTCAAGTACTTTACAATGAATATTTTTTTATGTTTACAAATATTTGCAATTAAACAGTTATGTAAGGTACTATCAAATATTTTTAACTAAAATTCCAAATTACTATTATTACATTGGCTGTAATAAAAAGATTCCGGCAAACGGAGAACCTCCTATTTAACCGACTTCAAAAAAGGAGGAGGTTCTCAATTCGGTTGGTAACTTTTTTTTTTTGTATGTACACCGATTACGCCGAGATTTTTGAACCGATTTCCGTGATTCTTTTTTTGTTCAATGCAGAATAGTTGCCAATTGGTCCCATAAAAATTTGGTTTAGTTTGACCCAGTACTTTTTATGTTTTGAGCATTTTTATATATTTCATTTCATATTTGTTACTTGGATGACATGATATTATCTTCCTTTAAAAACTGTGAAATAAAAACTTTTTATAAAAAAAATTAAAACCGACTTCAAAACACTAAAAAGCAAAAAATAAATCTTTTGGAGTTTTTATTTGAAGTTGGTTAAAAGTATTGAAAATTAAAACGGGTATTAAACTCGTGATAGGTATATCACGTTTAACGACCTGTTTGGCGCAGGGGTACTAACCCCACCTTCTGCGCCAGAGGTCCCGGGTTCGATCCCCGGACAAGACAAATATTTGTGTGCATGAACATGTCTATTTGTCTTGGTCTGGGTGTTTAATATGTATATTATGTATGTATTTACAAAAAAAAAAGTATATAAGTATGTTTACCCGTTATCTAGTATCCATAACACAAGTTCTTCATGATACTTAACGTGGGCTAGATAATTGGTGTGTTTGTATGGAAATATTTATTTATTTATTAATACCCGTTTCAATTTTCAATATTTATAATGCAATGCGAAAGTTGGTTAAAAGTAGTCTTAACTAAACCAAATAGTTAAACTTCCATTTAAGATCTCTTGTAACTACTTGAATACGTCCGCAAAGCTACGTGAGCTACGAGACTGCTACGACGTAGCTTTGTTAGCTACGAGGTTGCTACAACTGGTTTTGGATGAGTCTTACTACGATTCTGTTTGAATATAATTTAGTTAGTCAAGTTATTTAAACAAGGCTTTTATAGTCGATTTATATAATAAAAGTTAAATAATTATGCCAGCCAATTATTTACTTTTAGTTTTTAACTATTACATGTATTTATGCTTACAAGAGATTGTAAATAAATAATTAAATACAACCACACCAAATATCTAGCCCACGTTAAGTTCTAGAACTTGTATTTATGGATACTAGTCATCGTATAAACATACTTATATCGTCATCAGCCATTTTTTATGTCCCCACTGCTGGGGCACTGGCCTTCCTTATGGATGGATAAGGAGAAAGGGCCATGACCCACAACGCGGGCCCAATGCGGATTGGTGAGTTTTAACGACTGCAAATGCAGCCGGGACCAACGGATTCACGTGCCTTCCGAAGCACGGAGGAGCTCGAGATAGTAAATTTATGGTCACCCATCCCGTGACCAACCATTGCGAAAGTTACTTAACCTCAACAATCGCAATCCGAGCGCGCGAACCACTGCGCCACGGGCTTGGGATGGGTAAAAAATGTTAAAGTCGGACACGTGACCCTAATCGAAAATTCGTAAGACCATTTACCGTTGACCTATTTCAAATTACGTAAAGTCTCACACTTGAAAGATCTACTTATATTAATTAATAACAACCATTATATCGTCCCCTAAGTGGTAAAACCGATTCATTCATATTGATGTCAGGTCAGTTTTAATGGATTTACCTGCCAAATCAAGTTGGTCTCCGTTTTCATCAACTTGTTATGAAGTTGTGGTCAAGATATAGTGGATTTTGATCGTTATTTTCGTTTAAGCGGTTTTCACTTCTGCCGGCACTCCCAGAGTGCAACCCGTTGTTGTTTTTTACTTTACTTTCTCGATACATACCCGAAAGATATTTGTGATAGGCTTCTGTACTCTACATACTTAAATTACGTATTGCTTAAAGAAAGACTGTGTGTAAACTATTTCTTGCAAAAATATTGAACTGTATTTACATCATCACTAGCTTCCACCCGCCGTTTCACTCGCGTGGTTCCCGTTCCCGTGGGAATATCGGGATAAAAAGTAACCTATGTTGCTCTTCGTCTTTTCAACTAACTCTATGCCTATAATCAAATCGATTGGTTACTTAGTTAGGGCGTCAAGGAAGGACAAACAAACAAACAAACTTTCGAATTTATAATTTTATTATGTTCATCATCATCAGTGATGTGATAAGGTGCCTTCCAAAGTACGGAGAAGCTCGAAATAATAAATGGTTACCCATCCCATAACCGATCTTTGCGAAAGTTGCTTAACTGCTACAATCGCAGGCCAATCCATCTCCACAATTTTATTTATTTATTCATTTTCTATTGTTCCAGTCGCCCCAGCCCACGTGACCATAACGGGGCCTTCAGAGGCCCGAGTGGGGGACCCGGTGCCCCTGACCTGCGCCACGGCTCCCTCCAACCCTGCTGCCGACGTCAAGTGGCTGGTGTTGGGCAAACACCACAAGGAGGCCAGTAACAGGACTGTGATATCGCCTGAAGGTATGAGTTTCAATTCTTCATCATAGCTGATGTTTACTAATAAAGGCGGTCTTCTCTTCTCCCGGAATCCCCAACCCCAGAGGAACTGGCTATCTTAGCTCAAACTGCCGGAACACAACAATGCTGTATAGGACTGTGATATCACCTGAATGGAAGAGTACTTACCATCTTTTAACATACCTGGTTGTATCTAATGATAAGGCCGTAGTTGGTCTATAATCAAAAACTACTGAGGAACTGGCTTTCTTTTCTCTAACTGCTGGAACACAAAAATGCTTAAAACATTGTTGACATGGTAACAGACGGGTAAAATGTTTACCCAGTCTTTAAAATTGCCATAGTCTAAATAAGCACAACTTAAATTTCGTCGCGCACTCATAATTGAAATAAAACCACTTTTGCGGAGTATTTAGTGCGATTTATTTACCCGAAATTATATTTAATACTATAATTTTTCGGTTTATTTGAGGTTTTTTGGTTTTCCGACGTTTCGGCACCTTTTCAGCTGCCGTGGTCACGGGTTGACTAGCTACTTATAAGTCTACCTTCACGTAGTTGATTTAATATTGCGTTCGGAAACGGTTAAGATAATTACTAATTAAAAGTTAATAATATTTACTATGGCAACAAATATTGAGTTTACTATTTTTATTTGTTTGCTATTTAAATTATTTTTTATAGTCTGAATAATTGCGAACGAATATTTACCAGCCATACTATTTTTTTGTAACCTAAATACAAGTAAGAAGTAATTACAACAAAATTTCGCATTGTCAATAATTCCCTTATTATTATGATTAAAATTCTCACAGAAATTCTTCAATCATTGGCACTTTTTTCCAAATTAAACATCTAATAAAGATTACGAAGAAAACGCCTAAATGTTTTTAATGGGATATTCTCTTCAAGGCTGCCGTCAGGACTTTGACAAAACTTTTGCGAAGAGAAAAACATTTTTATACATTTCAGAGATTGTTGCGCGAAAAATTCTGTTTCTTAGAAATAAACTTTCTTATATCAATGTCTATTTTTACTTGGAAAAGTAAGACTGTTAGTACAGTGAAGAAAGCTCTGGCACCTGTGAAGTTTCGGTTTTGAATCTCAAACATGTAATCTGACAGCGTTTTTGGGGGCCTACCGCCATCTCTTAGTGCAGTATTGTTTCAATCTTACTATGCTATTTCGTACCACGAATCTCTTAAAGTATGCTTGTTTTTTGCCAGAAGTTTAGTGACGTATTGCCTTAATCATCGCTTCCAAAGTGTAAAGTGTATAAAAATGTGACAACTTCAATAAAGAAAACGCAAACAAAACATGATGTTTTGTTATATAACATGTTTTTTTTTATTTTATTTTTTTTATAATTTGGGACATTAAACAGTTATATGCTAAGTAAAATTAACTAAAATTAAAATACATCATTGTTATACCAGCATATAAGCCACACCAATATCCATGAAATAAGAACTGTAACAACTAATAATAAATAAATAACGCGCGTTGAAACGAACAGTAAACTAGGTTCTACATAATTATATATTAAAGTGGGAAAAGTATGATATTCTAGCCCAGTTTGTCGATCATGATCTGATTCGCCATTTTTTTAAATGTCACTGTCGAAGAAGATGTCTTTTATTACATGATGGTTTCTCATAGATGATGGTAGGCTCACTGTTTTGGATTCATCGTTCAAAATAAGGCGTTTGACTGCCAGATAATGCCAATATCGGACGACATATTCATAAGTCTCAAAATTTTTGTAGTACTGTCGCCGTTGCAAATTTTCATAGAGCTACTGCTTCTACTTGAGCTTACTCGTGATTGGAGGAACATCTAGGATGTCTATAAATCTTTAATTTATATACAAAATATACGCACATTTTCTACCCACAAAAAATCAAAAAACCCGACTGCGCTAGAAGGAGGAGCGATAGAGATATATTTTTAATAAATAAATAAATAATTGCATAAACCACACCTATTATCTAGCCCACGAAGTTTCACGAAGAACTTGTGTTATGGATACTAGATAACGGATAAACATACTTATATACCTTTTTTTTGTAAATATATACATAATATACATATCAAACACCCAGACTAAGACAAATAGACATTTTCATGCACTCAAATATTTGTCTTGTCCGGGGATCGAACCCGGGACGTCTGGCGCAGAAGGTGGGCTTAGTACCCCTGCGCCAAACAGGTCGTCAAAACAGGTCGTTTTTATTTTTGACTGATATTTAACTGATTACCAATCTAACTAATTATAAATCCAACTTACAAAATACTGATTACTCATCAAAAAATATTTAAGAACTGCCCCTAGTCTTTTTGTCTCAGTCCAATTAAATTATTTCTCCTTTTCCGCAGGTGGCTGGATAACCACATCGAACATCACAGTAGTGGTGGAACCAAATAGGCGGTCCGTGGTCGTGGTCTGCCACGGGATCAACGCACAGCTCACGGAGAACGTGGTCGCCACACACACCATCAATGTGCTTTGTAAGTACCATCACAGTCGTCCTAAATTGGTAAAAGTCAACGTCAATATCATTTATTCAGTCTAGGCTGTTACAAGCTCTTATTCTTAGAGTCACGAGCTCCTCAATGTATCTCACAATGTGTTTGTATATTTAACTTTAAAATTTGTAAGTGGCTTATTTAATACCAATTTGGAAATTGTCGTAACTAAGTACGAGATTGGCATGTTTTGAGCAAAGAATTGCTTAGTGGTCATAGTGAATGAGGGCCTTGAACATGTTATCCTTGCTTCGAACAGTATGAACAGGCTATTAGCACAATATAGAGTTACCTGCTGTGGTATTATGACGTCATATTTCCACGCAGTTTTCTAAATTGCTGTAATGACATCCCTTTATTTTTTTTATGATTTTGTAATTTTTGCATTTTTCAATGCTATTTTTATACTTATGGTAAATTTTAAATAGAAAAATATTGGAAAAAATGAACTCGGCCACAAGTGAATTCTCAGACGGATAAGTATAAAAATAGCATTGAAAAATGCAAAAATTACAAAATCATAAAATATTGGCAGTTGCTTCTTAATCGATCGTTAAACACCTGAAAAGATGTTTCTTTCGAATGCAAGGATATTCCTAGCATTGATGTGACAACGCTGGCCTACAGCGTATTAAAAATATAAAAGTATTGGAGAATTTCGACGGTGGTTCGCAAGTCTCGGTAGCTCAGCGGTTAGAGCATTGGACCGGATTTCCAAAGGTCGCGGGTTCGATTCCCGTCTGAGAATTCATTTGTGGCCGAGTTAATTTTTTCCAATATTTTTCTATTTAAAATTTACCATAAACATCCCTTTCTCTTTGTGTAATGAGTAAATCGAGATAGCAATTCAGGAAGCTGTCTGGATTAAGAGTTCATAATAGGACTGCTCCCGCTATCGTTAAAAATAGTGACTTAATTTGCCGCTTATTACTTTGACAGTACGTGTCGCTAACTAGCCTGTGGCGCTTCTACTAACGCTAAGTCATAATCGTATTGCAATCGTTTTACAAAAGTGTTCGTTTAAACAGGTTTTGTTACTACGGTGTACGGGTACTAAAAAGCACTATAGTTGAAATACTATGACAGATTTTCTTTAAAAAAGATTGTTCTTAAGGCGGTACCCTGACCGAAAGTGGCGCCGCGTTGCATTTTATTTAATATCGTAATTCTAATACACAAATTTTAATAAAACTAAACGTGGAATTTTTAGAGCCCATAGTCTAGTATTTTTAGACGGTATCATTACATTCCCTCGTAGTCACTGCTAGTATTAGATAGCAAAACTGCTAAAAGTGGCCGTTTTTGACACATTTGCTATCTACTTCTACGAATGACTATGACGAGATGTAGCGATACCTTCTAAAAATACAAGACAATGGGCTCTAAAAATTCCACGTTTAGTTTTATTAAAATTGTGAATTAGAATTACGATATTAAATAAAATTCAACGCGGCGCCACTTTCGGTGAGGGTACCGCCTTAAGAACTCGATAGATGACGATGTATGGTGGAAGCAAACATTACTTTTTATTACAAGTATCTTAATTCCTCCACATAAGACATTTTGTAACGCGCCAATAATCTTAATTTATATTTAAAGAGCTGAACACTAACAAACTATTATTCAAATAAGATTATTACACTTTAAATATTTTTGAAAACAAAGAAACGATTCGGCCATTTTGACATTTATTTTTCTTCTCTTTCTTAAAAATAAAACTATCTCGCTTACACACATCTGTCATCACCACAGAACAGAAAAATTCTGTTCTGTGGTCCTCACGGCTTACTAACGTTCCATTACACGTAACGTTATATCAGTTTTTAGGTTTGAATTTCGTTTTTAATTTTTAAGTATTTTTGAAGTGAAAACTTCTTTAGCGGCGTTGAGCACTTTTTCTGTAATGGGTATAAAATCTTAAACTCGCGTCAGGACACGTGACCTGATCGAAAAAGCGTAGGACGGATGGAGAATGTTGAGGTGACAGGTTGACTATGGTCTCGGTTGCTTAGCGACAGACTGTTGATAATGTCTTTTACTTGTCTCTTGTTTTATTGTCAATATATATTTTTCGATTCTCTATAATAACTAATGTTTTATTATATCTTATTACCTAACTTAACGTTCACTTTAATATGGTTTGTCATGTTTGTGTACGATAGCGCAATAAATGAATATTGTATTCTACCACATAAATGATAGTACTTTTATACTGATAAAGCAATTGGTGCAAAATTATTCCCTAACCATTCCAAAATATCAAACATGCTCAAAGTTAATAATCAAGTTTTCACTTCTGCCGGCACTCCCGGAGTGCAACCCGTCTATTTTTTTTTATTTTATAAATAGATAAGAGTATAATAATTCTTAAAAAGTTATATGTATGCGTATATTTCATTTTAAGATCTCAATAGTTCCCAATTCCAAGTTAAGATACGTTCCGTTCCCTTGCATTTGCTTCCATTTTACAACGCCAACTATATGAAGCTATAGGAAATAAATAAAAAAAGAAGTTGCGCGAGATTTTATCTTTTTATGTAGGTATATTTTTAAAACAGGTTATAAAATATAGCTTTATTAAAAAAACACGTCTTCTATAAAAATCGAAAGTAATAACTTTAAAACCTATACATACCCCAGCGCTTTGTTTTCGTCTTTTTATGTAGGTATATTATTAAAATAGGTACTAAAACAAAACTTTTTTTATAAATTTTTAATTTTGCATTTTACAATGCTATTTTTGTGTGATAAATATTAAACAATAAAATATACTAGAAGAAAGCAACTAGTCTCATGTCGCCCTGACGGGCCAAAACTTTTTTTTTATTATTAAATAAAAAACGAAAACAATATCCTCAGAACCTATTAGTACACATGATAACGTTAGTAACCTCAACAACCTCATAACTATTACCAAGTCTCGTATTGAGTTCAATTCGGTACTTACTATATCAATCTTCCTTATAAAGTTGTGTACTGTATAGTTCATCGCATTTCCACCCCATCAAAGTTAAAATGGAGTCGGCGGAGACCAATGTCTCAACTCGACGGTCGACTACGTGATGCGAAAACTAACAACGTATAATGTATGGAGATGTATGAAATGAGCCGACCGTAATGTTAACCGTATCTCATGTTTAATAAGAAGCTCGCTCTTAATGAAAAATTGGCTTCTAGGAAACGTTAGGCTCAAATTAGTTGGAGGTACGCCTTTTTGCCTATAGATGGCGTTGTTTATATTCAATGTTTTATTTTATTACATTTTTATTTGGGAAAAATGTTTAGTAGATATAGTGAGCCGGCTATTATGTAAACCGTATCTGATGTTTAATAAGAATCTAGCCCTTAATAAAAAAATTGCTTCCAGGAAAATGTTAGGTTCAAATTACTTAGTTGGAGGTATACATGTTTACCAATAGATGGCGGTAAATTAGTCGGTAGTACTTTTTTTTGCCGGAAGATGGTGGTGTTCTTGATTAGATTTTATTAGATTTTGAACAAAGAGTTTAGTATGGCGATAAGATATTTCCGTTTTCATGAATTAAAACTCACTCTTACTGAATAATTAGCTTTTGAGAAAACATTACGCTCAATTTTAGTTGGGGGTAAGCTTTTTACTGATAGATGGCGGCATTTTAGATGGCACTATCAAAAATCCTTTGGAATAAAAATAATCACGTCATTTTACCAGTTCAGAGCCACAATCGTCACATCTTTCAAAAACCATTTTGACCGTCGAACGTTCGAAAAGTAAATAGAGGATGGCCTTTTGTACCCCAACGGAGGTTGATTTTTCTAACGCGTTCGCGTGCGGTTGAAGGGTTGATGGGTACGTGATTGGAAATATACCGGGTTCCTTTTAAAAGTGTATACAACACATTTACTTGTTGTATAAATAAACCTACTGAAAGGCATGAGTTTCAGTAAATGGAAGTAGATGGTTATGAAAGGTCTTATCGATCGACGTGACGTAAACATTTACAAATTTAGGTAGTTAAGAGGTTTATTGAAGATTGTAATTTTTATTTGAAGTTACTCTTTATTTTATTTAAAATTCGTCGGGTATCTAGAGATCTTACTATTTTTTTACGAATGACGGGGAGACTCTTAGCCTTCATCATACATGATGTTAAGTATTGATAAGGCTGAAGATGGAAGCGAGCTCCCCCGGAATCCTCAGCCACTGAGGAACTGGCTATCTTATCTCGAACTGCCGGAACACGACAATGCTGAAAACATTGTTGTTATGGCGTCAGGCTTAGATAAGATGGTGGTAGCTAGCCAGGCGGGCTTACAACAAGCCCTACCATCAACCAAACCGAATACAATATGTACCAACACTGGGAATCGAACCTGGGACCCCTGGGTGTGATACCGGTGGTTGTACCACTAGACCACAGAGGCGGTTCAACCCACACATACATAACATACTTATTAAACACCCAGACCAAGACAAAAACACTTCTTGCACACAGATATTTTTCTTGTCCGGTGATCAAACCCGAGACCTCTGGCGCAGAAGGCGGGCCAAACAGGTCTTCCAAAATATCTTGGAAATTAAAATATACCTATGTATATGTACGATTCTATAATCGTGTAATCTAAAAACAACACAGACATAATATAAAAATAGGCTTTGCTAGTTAATTAATTATCAGATAATTACGTCGTGAAAGAGACATTTAATTTTACTCTGTGAGTGAAAATAGACTTTTTATGAAAGGAATATTCCACCTTTGATTATTTTTCTTTAAGTGAAATACTGGCACCAGCCTCCAAATATTTTATCTTCTTCTTATGATAATATCTAGGTAGAGGCTCTTTATTATTGGAGACTAAGCTTCATTTGGATCGATGCGTTAAGTTAACTAATTAATTTGAGGTAATACGTTTTTTTTCTTTTCTTTTATGAATGACGGGGAGACTCTTAGCCTTCATCATACATGATGTTAAGTATTGATAAGGCTGAAGATGGAAGCGAGCCTCTCCCGGAATCCTCAACCACTGAGGAACTAGCTATCTTATCTCGAATGCCGGAACACAACAATGCTGAAAACATTGTTGTTATGGCGTCAGGCTTGGATAAGATGGTGGTAGCTAGCCAGGCGGGCTTACAACAAGTCCTACCACCAACCAAACCGAATACAATATTTACCCCCGCTGGGAATCGAACCTGGGATTCCTGGGCCTGATACCGGTGGTTGTACCACTAGACCACAGAGGCGGTTGTAGACAAAGTTCGGATTTCACCAAAAGCTTGTGCCGCACAAATATGCAGCACATTTTTCGTGCACAACGTTCAAATAGTGATTCACTTGGCTCTATGACCACTGCTAAAGTTTTGGGTAAAAAGCAACTTGATCCCGTCAGGGTGACATGAGACAATTTGCTTTTTTCTAGAATTAATCTTATTTAATATTTATCACATAAATATAGCATTGTAAATTGCAAAATTAAAAAGTTATATTTAGATGGCTGTTTCATCATAATCGATAGTCAAACATTTGTAAAAAAAAATCGACCTGACCTCATAGGTCTCTGTAGAATAACAATTAATCTACGTATTTTCTATAATTAGACGTTCTTAACCCCTTTCACAAAAACAAGGCTGATTTATACGTCCGAAATAGCACTTTCAGGAATAATCGTTTCAGACATGTGTCCTCCTTCAAGGCCCATTTAAATTGAATAAGATCCGGGATCTTTGGCCCTTTTGTCCCGGCTTGCGATGGGATCCCTATTGGTTGTTATATAAAAATCGTTTGGGGTTACTTTTTTTATTATTTAATAAAAATGTTATGTTGACTTCTTAGTTTTTCGAAAGTTATCATTTTCGCTTCTTAGACTTTCGAAAGTTATCATTTTCGCTTCTTAGACTTTCGAAGTTATGATGTTCGCTTCTTAGGTTTTTAAAGGTTTATCGTTTTCCTTTCCTTCCTTATCGATTGTACCTACCTACGTGGTACCTACCATAATTTTAAAAGGTGCGAAAACTTTATTACAAAATATATATTTCAATTTTACGAAATAAAAATGATAATATAATAATCATTAACTTCAAATAATGCTTATAAAAGTTGCTAACACGTCTCTTATTTTAAAACTCTTACATGCATACTATGGAAGTTTTTTTTTATGAGATTACTACTATAAATAAACCGGAATGTTTTTTTGTTTTGTATCTTTTCACTTTTTCACTGCCATTTATTGTAGCTCTCATTACAAAGAAACATTTTATTAAATATAATTCATAAATATTCTATTGTCCTACTTCTGACTTCTGTAGGCTTCCTTCTGAACCTACTTAATTCAGAAGCTGTTTTCGATAAGCTAAAAGATAGGTCATAAACTTCTCGATACTACATGGATTATTCACCACAGTATAGAGAAGTCAGTATTGTCATTACAAACAAGTATAAGTTGCTACAACTATGTACTCGTATTTATTAAAAAAAAAGTTTTTAATGATATAAAAAATAAACATTCAATCGTTAATTTATATAGCCCGAAATAAAGTGGGAAAAACTATTACTCACGAAAAAATAATCCCTGTCAAGATTCGAACCCAAAACCTGTAGCTCATAAATAGTACCTATAACGTCCTAGCCTATCTTACTTTTGCCTTTTAAAAAAAAAACATAAGTGACTGTTTCACTATCTATGACTAGCCTAGACACAAATATTATACTGGATTATTTTTTAAATGGAACAGAATTTGTGTGAAATAAATTGTCAAGTAAAATATTATAAGTAAATCGGATTTTGTGAAAAGAGTTTTAATGTAGGTAAATCAGACATGTTCACGTTCAAAATAATTATTTGATGTGCACATTATTATTACATGTGTAATTAATACCGTGCCGTGTGGTGACGGCCTAAGAATACAAGTGTCACCACTCCCTTATATGCCTGGGATGTCGTAAGAGTTGACTAAGAGGCTCGACGCATTGAACACCTATGCGAGAGAAGGAAAACTTGAAACAAACACTCTACCAACCCGTCTGGCCAGCGTGGTAGCAGTAGGCTAATAGCCTCCTAAGAACGCCACAATAGGCGTGAGCTAGGAGAGGCCTATGTCCAACAGTGGACGTCCACAGGCTGATGATGAATTAATATTATATTATTTCGTAGTGCAACTGTGTAACAAGATATTATGTCGATTGTACTTACTGTAAAAATAGCCAGTGCAAATGTTAAAAGGCAAAAAAATAATTTAAACTGCAACAACTCACTAAACTTCAAAATAACACCCGTATACTACGCAACTTTTAAGTGTGTGCTAGTTCCAAAAAACTAAATTAAACCCAAACTAAAAAGTTTTAATGCGCTTCACAACAATGTTGTATTTTAAATTCTAGTGGTTGACCCACAATGGGGCTAATACGAAAAACGTTCGAAACAGTATCGAGAATGTATTCGAAACGTTACGTCAAAATATTATCCGAAAATGTAGTTCCGTTTACGTCCGGTAGGAGCGCTGCTTGATACGTTATACATTAATTGCTGCCGATACTTTTTCGATTCTTACTCACTTAAGTGAGTTACTTACTTACTTAAGTGTTTCGTGATGGACCTACTGTATGTTTTTATGCTGTGTGTTAACTGGTGAGCGAGTAGGACGATGTGCGAAAGAGAGGTCGGACGTTCGTGCTTAAGCGTAGGTCATCCAGGCGTAGTTTATCGGGTTAGAAAAAATGGAAGGGTGCTTTTAAACTCTAGGGTTCCTTACGTTTATGAAGAGAAGAAGGTTGTGAGATTTTATCGAATTATTGCCTATGTCTCTAAAGGAGAATGTTCAGTTCAACAATAAGCCAAATTGGTCCTTCGCATATACAACAGCTATAAGTTTAAAATTTTAAATTAAAGTTTAAGATTAAATAAATACTTTCTTTCTCTTTTTTTCTTTATTAAGATTTCCTAAAACTCCCACACAGTATTTATAAATGAACACGATATTCTTCCATCAGAAACTAGTATGTTGTCCCATTCCTTGCCATATCTACTTTATTAAGACACATAAATAACTTAACTGGGATAGTAAAACTGAAATTGGCATAAATAAATATGTTTTCAATTTGTTTAAAATGGCAGATAACCTCAAGTTTATCAACTGAAAAAAAAATTATCAATAATTTGTACGAAATATTTTTCACGTGTCACAGATAAAATTACGAGTATATTTCATGCGAAAATGTCATTATAATTATGACACGAATTAAGTTCATAGGTAAATCCACGAATTCCACGATAACCTCGAAACAATTCTGCACGTTCGATAATTTCCCGAGCAACCCAGCGGCCATGTTGGTTTCTGACTTCCGGTCTCGTAAATATGATAATTCGGACCGGAAGTCAGACGCCGCACTGTTTATATCCCTTTCGAATAGTTTCGCTATTTTCGGAATGGAATTTCGTTTTGTATCTTTTTTATTTGTGTGTTTTGTTTCATTGCTGTAATAACTAAATTAATTTAATGGGTATCTGTGACTTACTTTGATGCTATTTTGAGTGAATATAAAAGTTTAGAGTAGTGACTGAAATATTACGGTAACAGAATGAGTTACCACTTAACTATTGTACTACGCCTCGTAACTGTATTATAAGTAATGAAACTAGGATGATAAAACTAGTTTATTTTTATTGAAGTGAAAACTTCTATAGCGGCGTTGTGCACATCAGAGTTTAAAATTTTTGGGATAGGTAAAAAATGTTAAAGTCGCGTCAGGCTGATCGAAAATTTGTAAGACAATTTACCGTTGACGTATTTCAAATTACATAAAGTCTCACACTTGAAAGATCTACGTATATTAGTTAATAACAACCATTATATAGAGATCTCTCCTTACTACCAACTTTCATATTGATGCCAGGTCAGTTTTAATGCACTTAACTGCCAAATCAAGTTGGTCTCCGTTTTCATCAAGTTTTTATGAAGTTGTGGTCAAGATATAGTGGATTTTGATCGTTATTTTCGTTTAAGCGGTTTTCACTTCTGCCGGCATTCCTAGAGTGCAACCCGTTTTTTTCTTTTATAAAAAAGCTGAGGTGATAAGGGTCATAAAAACATATTCAAAGGGGAAGTAGACCAAAATTAATTTATTAATATGATGCAGGTGAAGCTATAAACACAGATTCAGCTTTAAACGTTTTTTATTTAAGTAATCTAAAGTAAATAAATAAGCAAACCTCATTACTAATTTTCAGTAAAAAAATCCACTAAATTCTTCTATTATTTCCAATTAACATGTTTATAAGACATTTCTGAAGGCCCAAATAGCTTAGAGAGAGCAAAATTAACATTCGCCTGTAAAGGCTAGTGCAAGATCCTGAAAGTAGCCTTTCATGAATAAACATGAGATACTTTGTAATTTGTGCCTTGTGTACGATAGCCTTAGAATACCCAAATAGATGGGTGTAGAAATGAAGATTATACGATGTTTAGTTATGAATTTTGACAATTTTAACCGACTTAAAAAAAGATGGAGGTTATCAATCGTGGCGTATTTTTTATGTATGTTACCCGTTTATTCGATATGATCGGAATGATTCAAACGCTATTACATCAGGTCGGTACACAAGCTGGTCCCATTTTTTTGAAATTTTGAAATTGGTTCAGTAGTTTTTAGGAAATTTTGAAAATAGTTTCGTTTTCGTCACTAGTTACCTAGATGAAGTTCATAGTTCCGATTTTGTGTAGGTAAGTGTGGAACTTGTTCAACTTTAAAATTTGTGAAATAAAAAAATAACTAACGACTTCAAACAAAAAGTAAATACTAACCTTTTTGAGTCGGTGCCAGCCAAGGCAATACAATACAACCAAAACGGCACCGAATCAAAAAAAATTTTTTTTAATGAAAATTATTATATCAATGACATTTTTTTAAAGTATGATATTAACTTTAGTATAAAGTGTTCTTTTGTCTTGTAATTTAATTTACATACTTAATCATTTTATTAATTTTCGCTTTATTAACATGTAACTATTTTCTTTCTTACAACTAATTATAACTTTTGTAATTTTGCATTTTACAATGCAATTTTTTATAATACATATAAATAAAAGAAGAGAGTAGACGAGACTTAAGTCTCGGTAAGATATTTTGTAGAGCATTGAGCCGGATTTTCTAAAAGCGCGGGTTCGAGTCCCGTCTGTGCGACATGATACGAGTGGTTTTTGTCTAGTATATTTTCTTATTATACTTAATATTTATTGCAAAGGCTTACTTTGCCACCATTTTTCCATCATACTTAATTGCATATTTATTTTCCGGTTACTTTAAAGTCTGTTTTTTCAATTATTTCCTGCCACCACATTTTCCACAAATACCTGTCATCAGATTCAGATTCAGATTCAGATTCAGATTTATTTAGATTTATCAACTCACAAATAAAAAAAAATTATCGTTCAAATTTTAAAAGTTTTTTATGTCTTCTAAAGAGTTACGATTTTAACAGTACAGCTCTATGTACAGAGCGACTATCACCAACTGTCATTAAACACATTTAGCGCTAAATACATTCATAATGACATTACATTTCAGTCAGTGGTTCGTTTAAGTGACAGAGCGATGTTCTAAATTTCTTAAGCGGTAAACTAGTATAATTTATTTTCTTTAATAAGGTATAAAAAACCGAATAAAGCAAAAATAAGACGCACTCGATTCGAACACACAACACCCACCTCGGTAGAAATGTTTAATCCCATCGAGCCTATTTTAAAACACTCCTTTACCTAGTTCATAAAAAGCTACTAAACAACAATTTATAACATACGATAAATATCTATATTCTTTATCATACATACAAGCAGTCACGTCCCGCTCATTAAAGTAATGAGTGCGGACGTCGGCCGAATTAATTGCTCTATAAGTGGTGGTGACAACCCTGTAGCTCGAGTGTTGTTTAAACTCAGTGGTCAAAAACTTTTAGGTGTTACTGCCTTTTTGGCAATAGTTTTTTGGTCTGTGACGATTGCAGACTTAAATATGGTTGTGAAAAAAATGACTTTGCATAGTCTATCAGGCTTTATATAATATAACTACCCTCTTTTCGAAGTAGAACAGTTTTTTTAATAGTTTTTGATATTTTGCAATTTTAAATGCGATTTTTATACCTATGATACATTTTTAATTGAAAAAAAGTGGCTGTGACATACGTCGGACATGACGAATCTATAAGGGCTTCGTTTTTTGCCATTAGGCTACGAAACCCTAAAAAACAACTCGTCCACAAGTGAATTCTATCTGAGATTCCATTCACTTGTGTTTTTTTTTCCAATATTTTTCTATTTAAAATTTATCATAAGTTTTAGTCTGTGCTTTGTCAAAGTCAAAGTCAAAGTGACAAATTTTTTTATCAATTAGATTTATACAATGATTTCAAAAGGAAGTAATATATAAGTCAATGGACTTATAGATAAGTGCCTTCGAAATGTCAATTTTTTGTTGTTGGATTTTCTATATCACATTGTAATGGGATTGTCTACCTCTACCAAGGGCCGGTGAAAAAAAAAAAAAATTATGTCCTTGTCATAATATGGTTTTCAACACGATTGTAAAAACTTTCGGTGATAAAATGGAATAAGAAAAAATCATAAGATCAGCATTATTGTGAAGAAAGCCAGTTCCTCAATAACTGAGGATTCCGGGAGAGGCTCGCTTCCATATTCAGCCTTATCAATACTTAACATCAGGTATGATGAAGGCTAAGAGTCTCACCGTAGTTCATAAAAAAAAAGAAACATTTGACCCAATCAATGCCAAAATATGACGTCGTATGAGGTGGCTATGGCAGCAATGTTTTATACCCTCAAGCTGCTGCACCTTTGAGAGTCAGCCAAACCCACAAGGTAAGGTACGTGAGGGTGTGTATGTTTTTCCAAGCTAAGTAATGTAAGGCTCATAGTCACAAATTCCTTTGCCTGAGAGCAATGTTTTGTGAAAAATTGCACAATAACGGAGATATTTATTTGTTTTGTTACATTCCCTTGTTCCTTGAATACCTTACGGACACATTACGGCGAGGGAAAAACGATATGTATACTACGGCATAGTGTAGTTTTCAACAGTAGATTAACATTGGTTACTCTCTTATTGCAAATAAATAACAGGGCAAAGTAAAATTTTAATGTTGATCAGTACCCAGTACGAGTTTGGCAAAGGTGATGTTCAAAAATGTATTAAGTCTGGGCCACGTCTGTGCACCGTATGTCAAAATATAGATAAACAGTTTAAAATTATTCAATTTCTTAAAAATCTCTTTGTTTTCGGAAAGGAACATTAATTATAATGCAAAATTATAAAATTAATAAATACATCATGGCGGAAGATGTCACTTTATCAGTCACTGTCAGTCAATAGAATTACAAAGTTGAACACATTGTAGAACTCAATGACAGTGACACTGACAGTTTTTTTTACGTGGAGTTGTCATATTGGAATCCTAATTTTGAGTAAGAAATATTGATTTGTTATTATTAATAACCACATAACCGTACATTATTTAAAATTAATTGCATTTTTCTCAGAAATTGAAATTTGTACATCTTTGGGGGTGATGTACATAGACGTGGCCCATATTGGGACATGTCCTTTTTATATGAACAGTGCATCCGGTAGTTTTCGACAATGTTAATAGTTAATGTCAACTCGTACTACGGGTAGACGCGTGCAATGTGGCAGATAGTGTATAGAGCAGAGATATCCTGTCTACTGCTTTATGGGTTCGATTCCTGTCCTTCATAAACACGTTATATGATAATTATTTATGTTTTTAACTAGGTATTATTATGTGTTAACATCGATAGTTATGGTAACATTGTTCTGACACTAGCTTATCCTAATCCTTACTAAGATTATAAATGTGAAAGTGTGTTTATTTGTCCTCTATTCACGCCCTAACTAAGCAACCAATCGACTTGATTTTTGGCATAGAGTTAGTTGAAAGGACGGAGAGTGACATAGGCTACTTTTTATCCCGACATTCCCACGGGAACGGGAACCAAGAGGTGGAACAGCAGGCGGAAGATAGTGCTTTAATATAACTTGACCGATGTATGTTAGTAATGTCTGTTCTTTATTTTTACATGGTTTATTTTTATTAACTGTTCTACAAAAAAAAACATGATTTCAACCATAAGAAAAAAAAATTTTTTCATTTCTATATATCTATATATATAATACGGCAGTGAAGCCGCTTCTCCTCCTAAACTAAAAGTCGCACAATCAAGTGCAATACACCGTTAGAAAGGTATTTGTCTGAAGTGGTCGGATAAGTCGAGAAATTTAGCAAAAACTCAAATTAAAAAAAAAAACAAAAAAAAAAAATTTTTTGAATGTTATTATGTGTTTTTTGCGCATTATGCGCACACGGGTTGCTCGTTATATATATTTTTCGAAAACAATTAAATACATTGACCTACTGATTTAACTTCTACTGTGCCACCAGTCCGTCCGAGTAGCAAAAAGCATCAATCAAAGAGAGAATGCCATTACTGTTTTGCTTACATACGTCCGTATTATGGTTTAGTCATTCGGAATACGGAACCGATATCATTATCGATATGGGTCGAATAATCGTTAAGATTGTCACGATTATTCGCGAGAAGTGACGCGGAGCGAATCGTCGTGTCTCGCAAAACATTGGGTAATAGTCGGTTTTAGATATAAACAGCAATCATGATTGTTAAATTACTATCGCTATGGTCGTTTAAGTTTTGATATGGCTGAAGATGGAAGCGAGCCTCTCTTGGAATCCTCAATCACTGAGGAACTGGCTATCGTTTCTCTAACTGCCAGAACACAACAATGCTGAAAACATTGTTGTTATGGCGTCAGACTTAGTTATGATGGTTACCACCATCTTATCTAGGTAGCCAGACCGTCTTAGAACAATTCCTACCACCAACCAAACCGAATATAAAATGTACCCCCGCTGGGAATCGAACCCGGGACCCCTGGGTCTTTTACCGGTGATTGTACCACTAGACCACAGAGGCCGTAAAAATTCTTCATAATATACTGATTCCACTAAAACCTGTGTTCCCAACTTTTAAATAACTTGAGTTTTTTTTCAATGATACGGACGAAAATCTAAGAGCGAATTTTTTCCAGACTTAATTGAGCCTTAAAATAATCTAGCTTAAATTAAATTGTAGACCTAACAGTTCAAACTGTTATCCCACAGGGAAGTATTAACATCCAATGAGAGTTTCGGCAAAAGTAATAGAATCATCAAGTAAGTAGTCTTTCCCCATATTCTAAGTCGTTCCTCCAAAACTTTTTACACTCCACTCAACCTCGTCGTGGGTAAAAATGGTAGTGTGCGTTAGGCCTAACACGGAGTGGCTACGTACTCTTTGGCTCCTCCAGGTCCTTACGGAGTTATGACTTAAAATACCGATTTCGAGGAGTATTTCGAAGAGATTTTCAATGAGGTTTCGTTAAGTCGAGGACGAGTAAGTTTTGGAGGAACGACTAAGAATATGGGTGTTTGGCTCTTTCTTGATAAATTATTATTGTTAGTATTGCGGTTCTTACGCAATACGCGATAGGGCTGCCCACCAGCATATATTAGCCATTACCACGCGCTTTCTGACTGCTACCTCTTACTTTCGAGACTGACACCCATTTGCACTAAAGTTAAGAATCGCTAAGGCTATACTAATTTATCTTAATCTTAATAAAAATTGCTTTGCACTAGCCTTTTAAGATGTTCTTAATCCACTAAGGCTTGTCTTAATTTACGGGCTCAATATCAAGCGCCATAGGCTTAAGCTATTCTAAATATTAATGTCTTAAGATCGAGAGCTGTGTAGTGTCGGCTTAGAATAGCACTACCCGCCTCTTATCCCGTGTGTGTCGTAAAAGGCGTCTAAGGGACTCAGCCTTCAGGAGACGGGCAGCAGCGTCTCCTACAAACTTGGCCATACTGCGATTGCCAACCCGCCTGCCAAGCGTGGCGATTATGGCAAACCCCCCCTTTGGGGGAGGCCTATACCTAGCAGTGGGTGTTGTGTGGCTGAGACGACGAAGATAGAGAGCCTTAGGCGATCCTTAAGTTTAGTGCAAATGGGTGTGAGAGTCTTGCTGAGGTCTTGCCGAACCGAGGAGCGTCGTGTATTACTCGCGAACGTACCTTTATAGACATAATACTGTGAATCTTCAAACTGTGGTATCACCATCCGGTGTTTCGACTCAGTTAATCAAATCCCATTGCTATGATCACTCTCTGGAGCCGAAATAATGCCTTTTGGATTGATTAAAATTTTGTTCGTACTGACAATTGAAAAATTACGCTTTCCGGTGGAGCTTTTGATGTGATAAACCTGCTTTATTTGTTAACTAGTGTTCTCTCTAGTTTGAATCCTCAATCACTGAGGAACTGGCTATCTTATTTCTAACTGCCGGAACACAACTATGCTGAAAACATTGTTGTTTTGACGTCAGACTTAGATAAGATGGTGGTAGCTAGCCAGGCGGGTTTACAAAAAGTCCTACCACCAACCAAACCGAATGCAATATGTACCCCCGCTGGGCATCGAACCCGGGACCCCCGGGTCTGGTACCATTGGTTGCACCACTAGACCACAGAGGCGGTTATATTCTCACGGAAACGGGAATCACGCGGTTGAAACCGCGGACTGCCGCTAGTGTCATCTAAATGCGTTCCATTGTCGTATAGATCATTAGTTACTTAACTGTAGTAAAAGCACACGTTACGTAGAAGAGGCGGACTTAATACTTAAACTATTCTTTACCAGTCAATCTCTGAAAAAAAGAGATAAAAGCTACTAGGGTACAATTTAGGTTTTTAAAATAAAATTAAATAGTATTTTTTATGAATGTACAGACAACTCAATAGTTTTCCCGATACTGATCGTATAACGACATAAAAAGGACAGTTTCAAATGTCGTTATCATGTCATCAATTCGTATTCTTTCAACTAAGAATATGTAACAAAATGTCGGCAGTACGTAGTTTATAAAAAAAGTTTTTATAAGATATTATAAGTAACAATTTATTTCTATTTTAAATAACTCCGAATTAACTATAAACTATTCTTTATTAATTTAGTTTTTTATATCATTAAAACAATAAATGAATGAGGTATATTTAGATTAAACTTTTTGTTTAAAGATTTTTTTCTGGAAATTGACCGCGGAAACAATCTAAAAAAAAACTCGCTGTTGTGAGGTGAAGAATTTGTGTTTGGCTCAGCAGCAAAGTTTTTAGTGTCTCGTTCCTTTGAAACCCTTCGCTTGCTCAGGTATCAACAGAGATAACTCGCCGCAAAATCCAACTTTCCAGCCTTGCATAACAAATAACTTTTTTTTCTTTGCAACCAATATTACCCAAGTTTAAATAGTCGGTAAGCAATTTTGCGAAAATTTTCATAACAGAACAACATGGTTACAAATACGTTCGTTTTACATCAGTAGGTACGGTAGAGTAATTAAAATAATGGTCGTACCCCAGTTCTCAGATAATTGGGACATGTTCCGGCCTGTTTGTATGGGGCTTATGTTTAATTATCCCGGTATAACTAACTCTGTCAAATGACGCTTTATAGATTAGAGGACCTATGATGGAGCATGTTTGAACATGTTGGAAAATTGGGGTTTTATGGAAATTAATTGGGAAATTTGTTTATTTTTAATGACCAATGGGGATCCGCTGATCCTTCATCATACCTGGAGTTAAGTATTGATAAAGCTGAAGATGGAAGCGAGCCTCTCTCGGAATTCTCAATCAGGCAGGAAGTTATCTTTTACTGCCGCGGAACACAACAATGCTGCCAGAAAAAAATAAAAAAGTTATATAAATTGATCTTGGTCCAAGCATAAGCAATTATGCTACTGATATCGGAATCAGAGAAATTTTTACTAATATACAGGGTGGAAAAAATCTATGGGCCCTGGAGGGGAACATTCCTATTTTAAAAGAAACAAAACTGCTATCAAAGATTTTTGTAAATTTTTCAAAAGAGCCTTGGATAAAAGCGCTTTATTTATCCCATTGAGTTTATAAGTTGAGTTTTCATGTGTTTCCTTTAATTTAATTTACTATGTTTGTTAGAGAGAGTTGATCCTTTTCATTTACCCTATCGATTGATCGTATAAAAGTACAGAATGTTAGGTTTTACAGATTTTAGCTGGTTCGATTCCTAGGTGTGGGAAGCGTATTTTTAAAAATGTTTTAATGCAGGTGTTTCTTTTAAAAAAATGAAGGATGTTTCCATTCAGTAAAGTGAGCTAACTAAAGGATTTAAGACAGTTCCCCTCCAGGGCCCATAGATTTTTTCCACCCTGTATAAATGATAATACCCAGAAATAGAACAAACATAAGTCAAATTTGTCATATAACAGTGATTTAACACTAAGATACAACAAAGAAATTAATGACCAAAAGCTTGCAATTTGCAGGTCGACATTATTACTACTTACTTATTATTTCTCATTGAAGAAATTCGTTATATTGAAGTCATCAGCTGACCACAGCCTTTACATAAGTCCTAAAACTCTGTAATAAGAAGTAAAATGCGATGTGTTCCGCAAAAAAAAACTACTGTAAAATTTTAGTGATGAAATTATATTTTATTCGTTGTTTCCCAAACAGCAATATCTCAATTTATAGTCGGACTATTTTATTCTTGAAAACGGAACATACCTATGGAATGCCCTGCCAGCTTCTGTTTTCCCGAGCAACATAAAGTATGTGCACATATTTATATACCCAAACCTCTTCAATGTGCAAGTCAACAGGCTTCTTCTGGGCAAACTCGCTCCAACTTAGACCTCATCTACGGTCTTAGGTCAGATGGAGGTCAAGAGTAAGCCCATTTCATATAAAAAAAAAGGATTTTTCGATTTGTCGCATTAAATGTTTCAAACATATCAAACTTACTAATAACATGAACATACAACAAATTACGCACACATGTAACCGATCGGTGTGTCGTTCGAATGCTGATTCAGTTGGCACGTGACTAGAATAGACCTCTTAAGGTGGTTACACATGCGCGGACTCTCACTGTAACTGTTAGATACAATTCAGTTTTTGTTGTAGGGCCGATATTGTCAGACTTTATCTTATTTGAATGTTTTTGAAATTTTCAACTCAACATTAATATTTAAACATTAACATTAATATATATTTTATTGCTGCATTAATCATCAATTAATTTCTGAATAAAATGTAATGAAAAATATGTTTAAATTACAACAGAATGCGAATATCAGCTGAAAGCTTTTAAAATTAAACAAGGGTCTTACAAGCCTAATATGTAAAACATTAGAAACAGTAGCAATTTACATCACTAGATTCCTCTAAATGTAGAACAGGAGAATGGGACGATAAATATTATTTTGATTAGTTATTATTTCATACTATTTTATGTATATTTTGTATATTGTCTATACAAGTTGTATGTGGTGGTAAAATAATTAATTTATTCAAGGCATTTTTCACTGTACACAATGAAAATACTTTATTACAGTTGTAGTCCGCTAGTGTATGCCAACCTTTACAATCCGATTTTGTAAACGATATTTATCTGTATCTCCTGTGATTTTCGACCGATAATGCGGATTATATCCGTATTTCTGTAACCCTTAGCTGATTTTCACTGACCCTTTTGAGAGGGTTAGTTCTTACCATATACCGTTAAAGTAATGTCTATTTAGATAAAGTGTGGGTGGTTTTCGGAATACAATGAATTGTTTGTTTACAAAGCTTATCTACGAGTATATCTATACTTCTATATTAATATTATAAAGAGGAAAGATTTGATTGTTTGTTTGCATTGAAAATGGCTCCGAAACTAATGAATGGATTTGGATGAAATTTGGTACACAGATAGTTGATAGCCTGGTTATGAACATAGGAGACTTTTTATCTTAATACTCCCACGGGAACGGGAACCACGCCGAACGGTGAAACCGCGAGCGGCCGCTGGTATGAAATAAAGCTCTTTCTTTCTTTTCTTTCTTACTATTTATAAACTTTGGGGTTTACTTGACGTGCTATTTTGTACATCTTTTTTTATTTAATATGAATGACGGGGAGACTCTTAGCCTTCATCATACATGATGTTAAGTATTGATAAGGCTGAAGATGGAGGCGAGCCTCTCCCGGAATCCTCAACCACTGAGGAACTGGCTATCTTATCTCGAACTGCCGGAACACAACAATGCTGAAAATATTGTTGTTATGGTGCCAGGCTTAGATAAGATGGTGGTAGCTAGCCAGGCGGGCTTACAACAAGTCCTACCACCAACCAAACCGAATACAATATGTAACCCCGCTGGGAATCGAACCCAGGACCCCTGGGTCTGATATCGGTGGTTGTACCACTAGACCACAGAGGCGGTTATATCTCAAAAAACACAGAATGTGCCAGCTGCCACCTTCCCAGTACAGATAGTAAAAGCCTATCAAGGGACAGAGGTACAGACCTATATCGAGTTAGACGATAAAAGTATAACCTAGTGCACCTACCTTGCGTGCCAAAAGTTTGATCCACAGTCAATATTTTGAGGATTACGGATTAACTCAGTTACTCCAGTTACTTACACTGTCACTTATATGAACCTCACTATAACTATTACGAAAAATGGGATTCTCATTTGTTGTCGAGTCACCGATATTTCGACGCAGTTGCATGCGCCCCGATCTCGGAATAACTCAGTTACTCCAGTTACTTATATGTACCCTCACTGGTAGTCGAACCCGGGGCCTCCGGGTCTGATATGTTACCCCTAGATTACTAGGGCTATATTTATTTATCTTGACCCTAAATACAATGATTAACCCGTCCCCTCTCTTCCAGATCCACCTTCAGCGCCAATGATCACCGGCTACATCCCTGGGACCACCTTATCAGCCGGAACAGTCCAAAAGCTGTCCTGCATATCCTCCGGAGGAAATCCGCTTGCCACCCTAACCTGGTTCAAAAACGACAAGAAGGTTTGTGCCAGCCTAACAACACAGATAGAATAGAATCACTCTCCAAATCATTTAATGAAATAGATGCTTTAGTGCTATTTTGATAAAGTTGAAGTTAGCGTCTGGAAGTTATAAATTTTTTAATTGCTTATTTTAAAACCCTTTCATTAATTAAATAGAAGCCCTAGTAGTACGGTAATTAAGTTTAATCTGTAATATTCAAAGAAACCGTATTATTCAAAGTACGCTATATTAATAAGCATTCATTGAAGATGGGTAATTTGAATACCTACCCACCTATTTATCAATACCAGTTTTATTTCAAAGATTTGCCAGAGTCGAAGGACCATTTTTCACTAAAGGAAGCATTTTTTGATAATTTCAACTGTAAACATTTCTCCCACAGATCCATTCAATAACGAAGACCAGTGACAAGTCAGTCTCAGCCGAGATCTCGATACTGACGAACGTCACTGACAACCTCGCTCAGTACCGCTGTGAGGCGACCAACAGCGCCACTGAGATACCGTTGTTTGAAACTGTTACGCTGAACGTGCATTGTAAGTATACAACTTTAGCTTAGTGGTGAATTTTCTATTCATTTGAATGCTACCGCAAATCCCAACAGTTGCAATAGGTACATATGCTTTCATTCTCTTATAGATGAAAGAAGGTTTTAAAGAAACATTTGTTTCTATAATCAAACATACTTAAGAATAATAAACAAATAACATCAGGTAACAAAAACAACAAGAATACATAAACCAAAACAATTAATACGAACAAGATACAAGACGTTGACTCAGCATATTAAGCTTATGTGACATTCGTAGATATAGAAACTAGGAATCAGTTCAACCGTAACTTGGGAATAAAACTCATGTGATGGAAATAATTTAGTTTGATCCGAGTCTAGTTGTAATCCATATAATATGATTAGAATAATGACAATTATAGTCACAAATGGTAAACAAATTTAGTACTTTATAGAATCTATTCATTTACGCTTCTCTAAATACATAAATCACCTCCAAACGTTCTACCAAGATGAATCTCTCTAGTTTCCCGTCTAATAAAATGCAAAATCCGCATCCAGAACCCAATTTAAGTCAATTCAAACAAATTAAAAGGCATAGCAATGAATTTTTTAATTCCCGCATAATATGGATTTACTTGGAAGTTTCTTCGGCATTAAAGGTATTCATATTGCTTTCTGTTAATTTAAATTTGTAATGAGCAACCTGTAATCAAGACCCACTCGAAATCTTGAACGTTCCCATAATTCAAATTGTTATTTGAGTTTGACAGACAGACAAGCGCAAAGTGATATATTAGTATATCTTTGCAAAGTTCTTGACGACTTTCGTATAAGTAATTGTTAAAGAGGATTAACTGAAAGATAAATAAGCACACCTCTAAATGTGTGTCGCGTTTTTGATAATAATGTGCAAAAAAGAAGGAGGATGGATTCTTGCATTATATAACCAAAACACTTTGATGTTGAAATACATTCTAATCAAATACCGAATGTGCCTAATGTCGAATTTTTTATTTAGTAGAGTGATTGACTTTGTAAAAGAAATGCTGCCTTAAAATGTAGCTATAATGTAGTGAATGGAATAGTAAAAAACGAAAAATATGTAGCATAATTCTGCAAGAAAAACTTACATGCAAGATGCACCGCCCGCCCGCCCGAAAATAAATGCAGATGCAGCACAGTGACACACCTTGCACCTTCACCGACTCCTCCAGTGGGTGTAGCCAGTGTAAGATATGGATTTCCGCCAAGTAACGCCTGATTTTATCAAATACTGCGTAAATGGAATCAATACTTACTGAACTGGAACTGGATCTGCGCAAATTATTACGAAAAACAGTAAGATTCGTGCAAATAAAGATATAAACTCTTCAAGCTCAATAATATTTGGTTAGAATTTAGATTATGATCACGTCTTACCCTTACGAAGACATGTCGGATCCGATTTTAGTTTATATGAATTGTCGGATCTTAAAATCGGATGCACGTTGGAACTCATTCATATCTATACTATAATATTATAAAGCTGAAGAGTTTGTTTGTTTGAACGCGCTAATCTCAGGAACTACTGGACCGATTTAGAAAATTCTTAAACCATTAGAAAGCTACATTTCTCCCGAGTGACATCGGCTATATTTTATCCCGATATTCCCACGAGAACGGGCACCACGCGGGTAAAACCGCGAGGATCCGCTAGTAAATTATATTGTGACTAAAACCCCCCGGTTTTAATTGTCTAATTTAAAATCTATCGCAATCCCTTTCAATTCGTCATTTGAATGATATTCGCATACTTCAGGCCGTCACTATTTGACATTTGGTAGGGATTGTGATCGGGACGGGCTTTGAAACGTATTGAATGAGCAAAATTGAACTATCTAAGCAAAGTGACAGATGAAAATATCTTTCAAATGTACTGAGAAGTGTAATTTAAAACATTATTCGTTCTGAAAGGGATTGCGACTATAAGTTACATAATTCCATAAATCGCACTCACAAGCACAATACATTTCAAAGGAATTGTAATAGATTTTGAAATTGGACAATTAGGGGGTAAATCCGGCAAAATCTGTGTGAACGCGCAGTTACACATATCTTAGGCAGAGATTTAATAACCTTTTTCGACTTTCAATACAAATAATTAACCTTTTTGCTCTTCCAACAGTTGCCCCAGAAGCAGTGAAAGTTAGAGCGGAACCAGATGAACTCAAACCAGGGATTGAAGCCACCTTGTTTTGTGACGCAGCTTCCAGCAACCCACCAGCTACCTTATCTTGGTGGCGAGATGGCATACCCGTGCAAGGTATGGAGACGAATTCAATTAAGTTTCGTTATGGTCAAGATACTATTTTGAATACCCCATTGATCCACAATAATTTCAAGAAGAAAACTTTAATGGTGTTGAAATAGGTTCTTGCGCTCCTTAAGATAGCAAGAGGTTGAAATAACTGAACAAGATAGCTTAAAGGATCTTTCAAAACCAATCTTCGATAAGCTCAATTTTGTATTGATTCAGTACTTTCAGCTTTCAATCGGAGCGATTAATCGCTAGTATCAATCATGAGATGTTTTACCAGTTTTTTTTTTATTGAGCTTTTCCGTGCTTCGGCAGGGACGTTAATCCAAGCTGAATCACTGGTACAGTGTGATATCATATAATCAGGGTTAGTGTCCCTGCAGTTTGGACATGATGATGATGATGGCAAGTCCTCTTTTTTCAATCATCAGTGTCAGTGTTATTCCCTACATTTCTCTATAATCACATTAGTACTATCAATCAATTAAAACTAATGGAAGAAGACGTCTCGAGGGTCTTTGCTTACTGAACTGCCAGACGTCGCTATAAAACAGAACCTTTTATCTAACCTCATTTATTATTTTTTTCTAAATACCAACCTCTTCACTGTAATTGGGATTTATAACCGCAATTTCATCTTGAAATTTCCAATTACGCTACATCAAACAAACACTATTCGCAGCAATCTGAAAATTCACAAGATGAAATAAATTTTCCTCTTAGCCTTTTACGTGGTTGATTAAAATTTTGTTATAAAAACGAGTTGTTTAATACTCAAGTTAATTGCGTAAGCCTCAGGATTTAATTTTGCGTAATCACTTAAATTTCAAGATGAGTTTGTGCTGCTTCTGGCATACAATATTTAACCATATTAAAATGAAGTATTTTATGTTGTTATTACCACAACGCATGATTACGATATTCATCTTCTTGGAATGTTTTTGATTGACGACAATTTTGATAAATATTAAACAAGAAAATATACTAGAAAAAAACAACTCTAGTTTATATTCTTGTTTAATATTTATCACATAAAAATAGCATAGTAAAATGCAAAATTAATAAATGACCCAGTATGAAATAGGCAAAAGTAAATTTGTCCTTTTTACGCCTGAATTTAGTTTTTTATGTAGGTATTTTGATATAATACTCGTAGATTGGGCAATAGTTTGTTCGGTAATATATAAATCAGTAAATAAAACCACATTGAAAAAATCTTATTTAAGAATTAAAAAACAAGTAAAATTTTATCACATCCTAGTAAAAAATACCACAACTGCATATTTGGCAGAATCTGCTGATACTTATGAAGACGAAGAACTTATCAATTAAGAACTAGTTCAAGAACTAAGTGATAAAGAATTATTTAGAAACTAAATCGTTAATCTTTTCTTTAGGCCAACCAATGCAATTGAAGAAAGGACTGCATGGTGGGACTGTTTCCACCATAGAACTGAAGCTGAACATTACCAAAGAGATGAACGGTGCTGTCTACACCTGCCAAGCCACAAACGAAGCCTTGCAGAGGAGTGTGCACGATGCTTTAAGTTTGAAAGTTTTGTGTAAGCATAAAATCTATTACTACCTTAAATACTACATTGTTACACAACAATAAAATTATCTACTACAAATTATTTTTTAATGTATTAAAGATGCAGTTTGATACAGAAGTACTTATTTTTAAGCACTTTCTGGGTTAGCTATTTTTCTCCATCGTGGACCCATTCGAATAAGTGTTTTTACATAAGAGTAAAAAAACTTAATAATGTTATTAAAGTGCCAAAAATACAATGTTTAATACTAAACAAGTGCCTTTGAATTAACTGTTGTGGAAATAATTTATGAGATGAGGGTCACTATCAAATAACAATGAAAATAATATCCAATATATTTTTAGATGCGCCAATTTTCGACGAGTCAATCCAGGAATCGGTGGCAGGAGAAGAGAACGAATCTCTAGTGATAGTGCTGAAAGCCCATGGAAACCCTGGAGGCATCACATATACGTGGACCAAAGATGGATTGCCGATCACGCAGTCGTCGTACAGCACATCAAGTAAGAATAAATTACTCATACAATAATCACTAATCATAAGATATTTGACGAAAAATATTCGCGTTATGCCATTGTAAAGTTTAATTTGCTGGCTAACTGTACAAATCATAATCGGTGTCATATATATAAAAAAATATAACAACCGATAAATATTAAACAAGAAAATTTACTAGAAAAAAGCAACTAGTCTCATGTCGCCCTGACGGCATTCGAACCCGCATCCTTGGGAGTCCGGCCCAATGCACTAACCAATTATGCTACAGAGACCTATGAGGACACGTCGAATTTTTCTAGTATATTCACCGTTCTACGGTGTTGGCCACCGTCGCTTCATCAATGAGAGAAATGTCCTCGCATTCGAAAGAAACATCTTTACAGATGTTTGACTATCGATTAAGATGAAACAGCCATCTAATTATAACTTTTTAATTTTGCATTTTACAATGCTATTTTTATGTGATAAATATTAAACAAGAAAATATACTAGAAAAAAAGCAACTAGTCTCATGTCGCCCTGACGGGATTTGAACCCGCATCCTTGGGAGTCCGGCCCAATGCACTAACTTATGAGACTAGTTGCTTTTTTCTAGTATATTTTCTTGTCTTATATTTATCACATAAAAATAGCATTGTAAAATGCAAAATTAAAAAGTTATAAATATAACAACCGAATTGAGAACCTATTCCTTTTTGGAAGTCGGTTAAAAAGATATGATTTAATTAAACTAAACGAAACCGATACGAACCCTTTTCGAAACAAAACCGATACGTTGTTATTTTTGTAATGTTTATAAAAAAAAACTTAAATATTTTTTATAAATATAAGTACTTACTTTTTTTAATTTGCTGAGATTAGCGTCTTGTACTTTTATAATTATATAGTAATTAACCGATTTTTTTATGTACTACGGTGAGACTCTTAGCCTTCATCATACATGATGTTAAGTATTGATAAGGCTGAAGATGGGAGCGAGCCTCTCCCGGAATCCACAATCACTGAGGATCTGGCTATCTTATCTCTAACTGGCGGAACACAACAATGCTGAAAACATTGTTGTTATGGCGTCAGACTTAGATAAGATGGTGGTAGCTAGCCAGACGGACTTACAACAAGTCCTACCACCAAACAAACCGAATACAGTATGTGCCCCCACTGGGAATCGAACCCAGGACCCCTGGGTCTGATACGGCGGTTAAATAAATAATTAATTATTTAATTAATAAATACCAAATTACTTGATCTCTTTGAATCTCAGAAATTCCATTTCAATATTTTACTTTAATTATAATTATGATCTTCAATTTGCTCTTCATAACGTTTGTACCTTTTCCTCTTTTTTTCAATATTAATTAACAAAAAACCTTTGACATTAACTTTATTAAATTTGCTTTCCTTCATTTCTCATTTTTACTTGTTTAATTACAATTTATTAAAGCTACCACACTACCATGCTATATTAATTTCCTGGCCAAGTTTTATTAGAACGACTGAAAAATGTTGTAATATATACGATGAGATTGAGAATAAGGAAAATAAATTATTCAGTTTCATACAAGTCTACATCGTATGTACCTACGTGAAATTGATTGTTTTTCATTTACTTTTCAAATGCAGCCATAAGTCAACAACGTCATATTTGGCATTAGGAGTCTAAAATACTAGCTAAAAAGGCAATTTTTTTTTTTAATCCTTTTTTATTTACACTAATTATCTAGCCCACGTTAAGTTTCATTAAGAACTTGTGTTATGGATACTAGATAACGGTTGAACATACTTATATACTTTTCTTTTTTTATAAATACGTATACAACCATAATAGACATATTAAACACCCAGACCATGACTAATAGACATGTTCATGCACACAAATATTTGTCTTGTCCGGGGATCGAACCCGGGACCTCTGGCGCGGAAGGCGGGCTTAGTACCCCTGCACCAAACAGGTCGTCCAAAGACATCGCCTACAATTGTTTCCTTAAATACCCTATCCGCCGATAGGCTTTTACCACAGTGTAACAAAGGTACTTACAGTGGAACAACGCCCTTGAAACCTCGCGGCCATGCCGCTTTTGAGAAGACTTTCATAGTATTTGAGAGGACATATGTCCCGAGTGAGCGTAAGGCAGCTCGGTCTCGCTAGCACCCCCTCTCGCACCGCGAACCCCGCACGATTGCTCTGGCAAAACGTGTCCGTCGGACGACTGTATGTATAGATAGACTGTGCTTTTACTGTCTGCACTTGAAAGCTTGTAGCTCGCACATTCTATCTATAACAATCAATATAATTTCATCTCAATCGATATCATTGTATAACAAACTTATTAAAAAAAATCAAAAGAAACGTCAAAGGCGACGTAAAAATTACTGCTACTCTATACAGGAATACTTAAAAAATAGAATTTCAAATTAAAAGTACAGCAAATAAATATAATTTAAATTAACAAACATAAATAATTATGTAGACAATTTAAATATTTAAATAAAAAATATACAATAACAAATCTTTAGTATAAAATAGGTAGGTAAATTTTGATTTTAAGATATGACCTCTTTATTGTCAAAGAGGGAAGTGATCCTCTCTCCTAATTTGCTGTGCCCTAAATGGTCCACAATGATTTATTATTATTATAAAAGCTTTGTATACTTTGTGGAAAAGCAATAAAGAAATATGGAATTCATCACTTTTATCGTTGTAACAGATGACAGGATCATATCGGACGGCGGCATGCTGAACATGACAAGATTGTCTCGCAACGACGCTGGCGTCTATACCTGCGAGGCGGTCAACTCTCAGGGGGCTTCCATCATTAATATAACAGTCACTGTGCAATGTAAGTATATCAACATAACTATGAACAAACCCATTTGAAATAATTACTCGTAATTGGACTAAAGACATCAATTTCAAAGGGATTTTGAGAGCTGTAATGTAAAAAAGAAAACTTCTGGTGATAACGTTATAGTATTATATAATCTATGGTCATATTCACCATTGAAAGTACATTGAAGTCATTGGTATTATTAAGAGTATCATTATCAGAATGCATAATCATAAATATAATCATTTTTCGAAGCATGAATTATTTAACATCGATCAGCTTTTGACACAAACTTCTGCATTACTGACGCCACTTTCTTGTCAATAGATCCTGCTGGAATCAAATCTCTAACACAAAGTGGTATTGTGAGTCCAAATGAAGACGCAGTTTTAAGTTGTATAGCTACAGGTAACGTGTTTATATAATTAAGTATCAAATATCATATTCTTATTCTAATTTATCTCGTCATGCGAAGTCTCAGGAAGACCTAAATAAATTGTTACAACGATTTTCATTACCCAATTTTTTTCTAGTCGATTTTAAATTCCAATTTTTTCTTCCAGGAAACCCACTAAACTCTGACCATTTCAAATGGGAACGTAAAAATTATGATCTTTCATCCAAATCTATAACATTTGAGCCTAGGAACTCTACTAGCTACCTTACGATACCAAAAGCTACTAGAGAAGATGTAGGCACCTTCCAATGTGTGGTCAATAATGGAGTGGGTGAAGAGAGCAGAAGAGATGTCATGCTGGTTGTTAAGTTTAAACCTGAAATGGACCAGTCGCCTAGTTTGGCTAAATCTGCTTCTAATGTTGGGCATGTAGGCAGACTGACTTGCAAGTAAGTAGAGCTTCTTCCTATCTATTTAAAATCTAAGAGTTTTGACATTGAAATGTTAACAAATTTTCGCGTAATGTACTCTTAAATCTTTCCTTAATTATATTATTACAAAATAGTTACCAATTTATACAGAAGTTATTGGAGCACGCTTCACAATTTCAAAAAAAGAATGTCAATAGCAACTAATTGTCGGTAGCATTATGGAGGATCTATCCCTAAATGTTTCTTTAACTTCTTACTATAGTAAGCAAAAGAGCAATATTTTTTTTTACATTTTGAAAAATATTTATATACTTATTCACTTTCAGATGCCAAGGTGCGCCAGCCCCAAGCTTCACATGGTCCAAAAACGGTGCCAAGTTACCTGTGAACACTTCCACTAAATACTTCGCTGAGTTCCATAAAATTGACCCCATTACCTACACCTCAATTCTCCTCATCAATGATGTATCATCATCGGACTATGGTTCCTATGAATGTGGTGCTAGAAACGATATGGGCTTCGGCACATCTTCCATCAAGCTTGATATTACTAGTGCACCAGGTAAATATTAGAAAACATTCAATTAAAAAAAAAAATTGTAGTTGAAAATATTTGAAAGTTGGTGCATCAACCACCGACCTAAATTAGTTCGAAGTGGTTTCGAGAGATCCTTTTCTATTTCATTCGTAAAAAAGGAGCACCCCAAGCAGTGAGTTTATCAAAAATGGCTGATAATGCTAAAAAACATTAGGTATAGACAAATATATCCCTTCTAAAAACTTATTTTTCTTAAAACTTAAAAATGCAACTTATGTTGATAATGTTTTAATATTTGTCAACTTCATTTTAATTAGTTATGTAAATTCCTTCCCTGTAGTTTCTAATCTTGTTTAGATCAATCTTATTAAGTATTCTTCATAACAAAGAAGTGTAAAGCAAGCATTAGTACAAACATTTTGAAAGTTCTAACCAGATTGTGTTGTTCGCAGATCAAGTAATATCGTTGAGTGTGACGAACGTTACTCATAACACGGTCTCATTGGAATGGGTGCCTGGTTTCGATGGTGGTCTACAGTCTTGGTTCAGGATACGATATAGGTATGAAAGATTTACCTTGGATGCCAACTGTTTATGTTTATGCTGAGTCATTTTTACGTTATCAACCCCTGAAAACGGCGCTCCTGCTTCATCCATTCAAGAAGTGAGCTTGATTATAATGGAAATAGGCAAAATTAATTATATTTTAGTTCCAAAAATATTACGTAAGACTTCTCATTTAAAACTGACTCTAGTATGATCTTTAGATAAAATATTACTCTCTTTGACAATTGAATCAAATGTTGATACAGAATTCAGGATTATGTTAATTCTTTACGTGCAAAAGAAATTTACATCACCATTTCAGTATGTTTAATTCAAAATGATTTATTTCTAGGAAAATCTACGACGACACCTATAAATACGAAGATGTGATACCGAGAAACTCAACTAGCTATACCATTGGTGGTTTAGAGAGAAACACAGACTACGTTTTCTCAGTTATGGCTATCAATAATATAGGACAGAGCAAATACAGGCCTGACGATACTAAAGTTACTACACTTAGTAAGTAAATTGATGATTTTGTTAGTTTTAAATAGGTTTATCATATCGTCAAATTTATTATTATCCTAGAGATGAGAGATTTCCCTAAAATATTTTTAATAAACAACCAAAATAATTTCCAATATAATATTTTTTCCACGCAACTATAGACGTAATCCCATCATCAGTACAATCAAGTTCGGAAGAGTACAACTCTTATAATGTACCTGGTGTTTTTATAATTACCGGTACCATAGTTGGAACAGCACTTATTTTACTAAATGTACTGCTGATTGGATTCTGTCTTCACAGAAGGACGAACAAGAGGATCAGAGGTTTGACTACTGAAACCAAACTTTTTAGTAGATATGCATCCTCTTTATTTCAGTCTTTTGTTTTAGAAAACTGTTACTTATGTGTTTTTACTACATTTGTTTTCTCTTTTTTACGAGTTCAATTTTTTTATCCGCATTAGTAACTTTTTGTTTGCTACAATTGTATTTAGTTGCATTTTTTTGTTTTTTCTTTTCATTAGCTTCGTCAGAAGTAGGAGAATTGAACGTGGTGTCAAGTGAGGTTGTAGAAACAGCTGATGTGTCGAAGTCAGTCATAGTCTACGTGTCTATAACCGGTGCTATATTGGTGTTGATAAACGCTGCTTTAGTTGCTTGTTTTGTTTTGAAAAGGCGATCGAGGAGATTGAAAGGTAATTTTTATGTTGCAATTTTTTTGTTTGGTGTTGTAGTTACTGTTGTTTGTTATACCTATAGTATTACTGTGTTGTGTAGTGTAACTTTTGATGTACAGTATGAAATAGTAAATTGATCGTAAGTTTAAAATAATTTTAGAACTATTCTGTAACTTTAAGTTTAGCAAGTTTTTCAACCTGTTGAAATAACTATTTACTATTTATTTTATTTTATTGTACCTACACAATGATATTTTTCTGATACAAAATAACAATTTGTCTCTAACTCCTATCTGAGCAAGTTGTAGACTTTTATCTTTTTCTAATATATTTAATTTTCTTATCACCATTTCTTCCACCTTCAGAGCAAGCCGGCCAGTCGTCAAAATCGGCAACGATAGAAATGTACGCACCTTCCTCATATAATGACACTATGACAGGAGAGACTCTTAGCTCTGTGTCAGAAAAGTCTGAGACGTATTCCCAAGATGATGGAGATGATAGACAACCTCCACCTATACCAGAAGTCCCGAGTATGCCTAATAGGCATATGCTTAGTCAGGTAAGCACATAGAAATAAATTAACAATAAAGATTTTGTTTTAGTGGAAACGACTGTTACCTTTTCTTCGGTATTTTCTAAAGCGTATAATAATTAAGATTTTGCCTCATGAAAATCAGTTTTTACTATCAATAAATATATTTTTTAATTATCAATTATAAACTTAAATATTATATTTCCATCAAAGACATTTCAAATCGCTTATACGGGCTCTACAGCAGGAGACGTTATGTCAAAAAGAGCAGGCAAGATACTCGCCAAGAGAATCTTATTTCATTAAGAGTCTGCAAATGAAAAAATAATGTCAATGTATCATGATTGAACACAGTTTCTACCACAGTTTCATATTATTTAAAATACTTAAATTTAATTACACTGTTATGTAAAAAGTAAACAATTATCAATTAGGTACATTGTAACCGATATTTGCTTTTCAAAGCTGTCAATCACATACATTTTCAAGCCGTAAACTTTAATTACATTTACGGCTTGAAAATGTATGAATTTGTAAAAGTAACAATGCAATGGTTATGTTTATACTAGTACAAGTTAGGATTACTTTTAGTTAAGATCACTTTTACTATATTACTCTTCCTCCCCAGCAGACGGACGCATACCTAATGGACGAGCAGGGTCTCGTCATCCCCCCACCCTTGGACTACCCCCCACCAAACTATGCGGTGTATGAGGGAGACCATGCGAGGACGCTGCCCCACCCGCATAGGCATAAGGATATCAGCGGGCATAATACTTTGGGAAGAAGTGCTGGTGAGTAAGACCTTTAAAGTTTTAAAACAATTTTTGGGACAAGAATTTTACACGCTAGATATTATTTTGACAGATTAAATATGAATAATAAACGTCAAACTGTTTGCCACATACGCTATCCAGAAATGAAAAAGTTTCCTGATGTTGAAACATTACATTTCACTTAATGGGATTAAAATATAGATCAAAACTAATAAGACAATGATTTTTTTAATCCGTCAAGAAATAGCTGGAAAACCGGCAATTAAAATATATAGCTTTGTTTTGCGAAAATAAATACAAGATGCAAGATAATTAATGCGTAAAAAGTGACTTTCCCGTTTACCGATAGCAAACGTGCCGTGCAATAAGTTTCGAAAGGGTCGGTTCGAAAATCTACAAACTACGCCTTTTTATTTATTTAAAAAAAATATATTTCATTTCAACACATTAAAAGATTCTTCAATTCAGTTTTTATAACCCGACTGCAAATAAAGGGTTGTAACTGTTTTTTCATAAAGCTAGATAGTTACTTTTGAAGATATTGAAGATTTTGTAACCGAACCTATTTCTTTACGATCCAGTGTAGTTTCAAAAATCGTTCAATGTTTAAACTGGGTTACAAATTACTTCTAACATTTAAATTATTAAATAACTCCTTATAGTTGAATATTTTTATTAACATATTGATCATTTTACAGGCAAACAGAATTACGTGCCGGCGCCTAGTCCGATGCCACCGCTGGACGGTTCCTATTACAACATGTCTTCAGACAGGTACCTGTCCTACCCACCACTTATCGGAGAATATTTGCAACAAGTAAGTATCTGATTACTTAACTTATGTGTCATTTAATCAACAATTTATGAAGTGAAATTTTTGGGATGGGTAAAAAATGTTAAAGTCGCGTCAGGACACGTGACCTGATCGAAAATTCGGAAGACGGAGAGAGAGTAGACCTCTTTCGCGGCGTAGGAGAGGAAGTAATATCCCCCTCTCTTTCAATCGCGCGGCGAAAATGTATGCCTGCTCCTGCTGTTGAGTTTAAGCGATTTTCACTTCTGCCGGCACTCCCGGAGTACAACCCGTTATTTTTTTATTAACCTACTCGTATATGGTCAGAGAGTACGAGATATAAGTAATTAGCATTTTGATCACAATTAATTGGCTGTTTTATCTAAATTGATTGTTTATAAAAAATATATAGTGAAAGTACTTCTTTTAAACGCAGGCCTATAGGTAAAAGTAATAAAAACTAGACTTTGTAAGTTTCGGTAGGCGTAGCTCGATTTGTAAGAGCAGTGGACCTTTTCTGAATTTAACTTTATTGGTGATATTTAATCGGGTCAAAATTTATTATTTACAATTCGAAAATAACTGGTTTGTTTATTAATTTTATCTGTACAGCGGCCGTCTTCTTGTCAGTTAAAACATATCCTGAATGGCTGATAGTAGGCAAAAAATTGGACTAAATATTCGAAAGCACTTTACTTTATTTTTTTTATATAAAAGTTTTTTGACTTCTTTATACGATTCTTTATAAGATTACTAGGTAGTATGAAATCACATATTTAGTCATCTTATTATATTTTCACCTTTGTTTATATATTATACAAGCAGCTTATTAAATTGAAATTATTTAACATAATGATAGTTATGGGTAGTTAAAATTTAAAAAAATCAAACGCACAGACTAAACTTCTTCCACAATTCAAGTCAAAAGGCAACCTTACAGCTTACTACCGACCTCAAATGCAAATGCAATAGCATTGCATCAGGAATAGTGTAATATATGAAATTGTGCAAAATGTTGCGAACTCCTGGAATTGCACACAACTCGGAGTGACGGCTCCATTACTATTCTCGCTTCAACTTTCATATTAATACTTGAATGTTGAAGGAGTTTTGTTGGGTACTATTATTGTTATTATCTATGTATGTATATTATATGGAAAGAGGAAAGTGAGCTGAACCTTAAAAATAAAAAAGGGAGAGAAAACAGCCCTTGTCGAGTTTTGTTGCCGGTTCTTCTCGTTACAATACCGTCTTCCTCGTAACAATAGCGTCATGCTCGTGAACGGGTGCCGCCAGTTGAAATGGATCTACTTCAGTCTGCTTATCCTAATGTTGTGCTTAAAGCTTAAATATTTTTACTTAAAATAAATTGATACTGATCTGTATGTACCTCACAACTTGCAGTACAGTAATCTTGTAATGCGACAAATGTTGTAATGTATGATAGATAAGTCTTTCTTTGCCAGTTGAAAATTGTTTACGGTTACAATAACCATAAAATTTAAAATTATAAATAGTATTTAATTTTTTTGTGATGGAAATTGACCTTACTGATACGTTAAGCTCACTTTCAAATTGACGACTCTGTATGAAACAAAACAGGGAGAAAAAAACAGCCCTTGACGATTTTCTTGCCGGTTCTTCTCGTTACAAGGTCTCCCGCCGTAGGGTTTGTGAACCGATGGCGTAGCTTCTTTGACGTTCTTAAGTGCTTGTAACAGCCTAGACTGAATAACTGATATTGAATTTGAAATTGAATTCCACCGTAGGATATTACGAACCGATAGCATAGCTACTTTGACGTTCATACGTGCTTGTAACAGCCTAGATTGAATAAATCATTTAAGGGTTGGACCACACCGATCAGCACGCTTTCACCTTTTCCGTCGCCCTATCCTTTTCTGGCGCTCGGAACCAGGATTTGCTAGAGCGAGACAAAAACGAAGCGCTTCAGCATGCGGCAGCATCGATCGGCGTTGCGATAGCGTTCCGTCAGTGTTTCTCGCTCTGACTGGTGACGGTTCTGAGTGACAGATAAGGATAGGGCGAGGGAAAAGGCGATAGCGTGCTGATCGGTGTGGTCCAACCCTTAAATGATTTATTCAATCTAGGCTGTTACAAGCACGTATGAACGTCAAAGTAGTAGTGGTGTGGTTCAACCCTTAATTTGGCTACATTTTCAATCAAAATAATCTTTTAAAATATCCTGTCAGGGCGATATGAGACTAGCTGCTTTTTTCTAGTATATTTTATTGTTTAATATTTATCACATAAAAATAGCATTGTAAAATGCAAAATTAAAAAAAGTTCTAAAAATGATCTTGATTTAATAATAATATTCTATAATTTATACCACCTATTCAAGACATTATTAACCTACAAGAAGAATTTGGTTATTTTTCATAGAGTTCCCACCGATCTTCAAACTTATTTTAATTTTTTTCCTAACAGCAAGCCGGCCGAACCCCGACACCCCCGCAGCAGTACGTGGGACAACATCCGAAGCCCCATCTCATGAACGGGGGGGTCCCGGGGGGGTCACCATCACACATCGCTAGTCCCCCTCACACTTATGGGCTAGATGGTGAGATGATTATATTATTATAATTATACCTACTAAGGGCCGGTTACAGCGCCTGCTGATAAGTTCTGGACAGTACAAAAAAATCGGCTAAATGAGAGTCGAACCTGGATTCCGTCTCTTTGTATGTGGCTGAGACATCGTCATCTCAGCCACATACATAATTACATAGTTTAATTACGCAACATCGATACATACTATCGATAGCTCTGAAACAGACTGATTGCAACGTGGAAGCACTATTGTTTTCGCGATGATTGTTGACGGATGCGCGAGCATCGTCGGCAGCCGGTCAGCTGCCCGCGCGTGCTCGAATATCTGCTACTTTCCCCGCCGACTCCGCCCGTTCGGTGTGTATCGTACATAATAATACTTTTAACGAAAATGTCACGTATTATCCCATACATTTCTATTATTTTCTTGTATTGAGTCAAATGTGGGAACCTGTTAGTTCAGGTGTTATTCAGGATCAAATCAATTTAAGTATTATTATTGAAACACGTAGCACTAGGTATTACTTTAATCTAAAGCGAAGAACAAAATTATTACTTATATAATAATTACTTATTTTATGTCAAATTAAATAACAAATTATTTAGATACCCCATATTAAATATTAAATACAACCGTAACTAGAGTACCTACTGCGAACATAGTGTCTAATTCAATAGAAATAGTTTGAGCATAATATAAACTGTCTATTAATTACTATTAATAATGCCAAGAGTCATTGAGCCAATCAACTATTACATCGAACTTTCAAATAGCAAACACTCCAATTAGTTCGAAATATTTGAACCCCTCTTCAAAGGTATTAAATTTACATGAAAGCTACGTTAGAATATCCACCATCTCTTTTGCTGACAACTTAAAATGAATGTCATAGAACGCTGAATGCATCCAAATGACAATTCAGAATGCATTATCATGCGTTGGGAAATTCGGAGTCGAAAGTGTGTGGTCAACGTTTTTCAGTTGATATGGTAATTTTGCTCATTGCATTATCGGTTTGAAATTCTATTGTAGATAGTCTAAAATCTAGGGTGCAGTTTTTGCAATGTTAACCACTGAGCTACCGAGATTCAATGGTTAGAACATTGGACCGAATTTCCAAAGGTCGTGGGTTCGAGTCCCATCTGAGAATGCACTTGTGGCAGAGTTGTTTTTTTCCAATATTTTTCTATTTAAAATTTATCATAAGTATAAAAATAGCAAAATGCAAAAAATTAAAAATCATAAATAAATGTTGTTGTATTATGGATAGATAGATAGATAGATAGACTCTTTATTGCACACACACATTATAAAAAGAAAGAACAATTACATAGAACTTAAAACTATGGTGAGCAAGGGCGGCCTTATCGCTGAAAGCGATCTCTTCCAGACAACCTTTGTAATTATGGAGTGGAATAAATAAAAAATGTGTTTAATATTTTATTTGCGACTATTTAATTACATCATTAACTGACTTAAGAATGGAAGAGGTTTTCAAATCACCGACATCAATCATATGATGGCTGAATGTGTTCTTAATTAACTTCTATTTTTTTTTTTCAGGTCTAGACAGACAGTCCTCAGGAGGCACTCTGAGAAGGCAAAGGCTGGAAAAGATGGCGGTACCTCCGCCAGATGTGACTGTACTACACCAAGGAAATTGTACACAGGTAAACAGAATACATACATCTTTAATATATACTTCTTTACAAATTTATCACACACATGCACGTTCCTACGCACCCCCGCTCTTTCACACACACACACACACGCAAACGCATGCGCGCACACACACGCACACACACACACAGCCACACACACACACACACACACACACACACACACACACACACACACAATTTTATACATTGTAAAGTTTGTAAGTAACTTTGTTGAATGAATGAAATAATCTCTGAAACTAGTAATAATTATTGTGTCTCGTTTTCCGTTGAGAGGTTTATTAATATTATTATTTTTGTTTCAGCATCAGCAGCTATCGCAGACGCCATCTGTAAAACAACCACAGTCTATCCTCAAAGATCCCTCAAGACACAAATACGGGATCCAATACGGAAGTCCTGTCTCTTCCAGCACACCACAAAACTCAAACTCGAGCCAAATCCTCACAGTCCAAAATCTAACTTCCGACGTACCTCAATACGGAACGATCCGAAAAGAGAAAAAACAAAACGTCACTATCGATGAATCGTATAACAAAAGAAGTGAAACACACGTTGTATAGATAAAAGACATGTGAAGTGACTAGTTTAAATTGTAGATAGAAACTAAAAAAATCAATGAGTGTAAGTGACTTGTGAAAAACACTTTAGTGAGTGATAAAACTGTGAGCTAAAAGTGACTAGTGCCAATAGTTAGTGACTCAAGTTATTTAAATGACTAAATTTAAATTTAATCACTTTTCTCTTGTGAGTCATTGGGACTGCAGTCTGATATTTGTTTGGAATATTTAGTTATTTACTTAAATAAATTTAAATTTAGTTATTCTAGTTTAATAAATGACTAAATTTAAATTTTATTTGTGAGTCATTGAGACTTCAGTCTGATATTTTTTTGGAATATTAAGTTATTCACTTAAAGAAATTTAAATTTAGTTATTCAAATTTAATAAATTACTAAATTTAAATTTTATTTGTGAGTCATTGGGACTTCAGTCTGATATTTTTTTTTGAATATTTAGTTATTCATTGAACCTGTAAATGGTTATATTGGCTCACCAAATTATTGTTTGGACTGAAGCACAGTCTAACTAAACAGTCATTGCACTGCCTACAAACGGCCGGAATGACGCACTCACACAGATACGCGCCGCTACGCGCGCGCTCGCTAGTGTGTTCCAGTGAAAACCAGTGAGATGGAGGGGCCGGCCGTGTATCGATAGCGAGCGGCGCATGTGTGAGCGCGGCCGAGTGCAAAAATTGTTTATATTTAGACCATGGTTGAAGTCTGGTTGTATTGTTCAACAGACCTATCATTATTATTGACTGTAATTATTATAAATAATTAAGATGACGTCCAAACATGATGAAATTAATGACACTCATTGTCCAATAATGAATCATTTATAAATTATATTTACTTAGGCGATAGTCAAAAATGTTTTATTCGTTTCTTTTAATGATTTCTCCATTTCGCTTTGGTAAATTGACCGATTCCTATGATGGATCTCTTTAAGTTTTTGATATAGTGTTTAAATTTAATGATTGTTATGGTATGAGCTAATACGATTTTAATTATTGTGTGAGGATAAGTAATGATGATTATTGGGAAAATTTAAAATTTATCCCACGGCTATAATTATTATAGCTGTTTGTTTTGATGAGATTTAAAAAGTTAGAAGGCGATTGTTTTGAAAGCTATAACTGTTAATGTATGTATTATAATTTTTGAATGGATATATAGATGAATGTCAAACGAACAAACAAATTATTTTTAAAATATTTTAGATCAGAAATTTGTTCAACATTTATACAGGTTAATAATTGTTAATTGAACATTTTTGTGCATTAACCAATTGATTTGGTTAATAAACGGACAATCACCAAAATGAAACATCACATTTAAACTTAGTAGACTTTATTTTAATTATTTTGTAAATGTTTATTATTAAGTTTATTCGCATTTCAGACATGTAACTGTAAATAATATAAAAAATAATACTCCAATCGCGAACTGACAATAATATAATTTGTTTTAATTAATTTCATAATTTATACGCTGCTTAGATTGAGTGTAAATAGATCTATGTAATTTTCTATTATATTAATAGCTTTTCTACTCGAACATTAATCGGTTTAATATGAATACCAAAGTTTTATTAATTTTATTGTTAAGGTTTTAAAATATGATTACTACTTACATTTTTATTTTTACTTTTGTTTCTTTTAAATTTCAAAACAAACTTGTAACTTATTTTTAAAATATTTTAATGATCATTTTCTGATCTTGTGCGATTTTCGAATATGATTTTGAAGGGGAAGTTTCAATTAATCCAAATATTTGAAAATCCATCCATTGATAAATACGATTTTTATATTTACAGAAATGTTTTACTGTTGCATTTCGAATTTAAATAAAAAATCTAATGAAAGAATACAATTTTGTTTTATTTTTATTTACATTTATTGCCTTTTATTTATTACATATACTTATTTTGGCATCCAATTTTTGAAACATATCAATAAAAGTTTAATTTATGGTGGTTTTTAGTTATTTTTTTGTCGAATTACGAACTGAAAAGTGCCAAATGTAGATGTGTTTCCATTATAAAAAGAATTAGATAGAAAACTTTAGCTGTGTAACACGTCCTTCTCAATCTACTTCATAAAAGTAAGTTTAGTAAATTATTAAAACCGTGCCTTATAATTTTACGCCATTTTTGAGAGTAAAATATCACTTAAAATTATTGTGACATAAAAAAAAACTAGTACTTAATGAGGAAACGAACTTTCTAGGTGTTAAGGGTTTAAATTTTTATTTAATTCGTTGATATAAAGAGACAAAAGTCCAACTGAAATTTTTGAGAAATCAAAAAGAAAATGTACGTACACAAGACTGATTGTATTAGTTACGTAATATTAATGGTTAATAAATTCTTTGAGTATAGAGATAATTAGTTAACCCTTTAAAAAATGTTACTCTTGTTTTTAAAATGGCAATTGTAAAAAGCGTTCTCTTAAATTTCAGATGTCTCAACTAATACGATATTTAAATTTAAATGTACAGTATTAATATATTAAACATTTTTGCTATGATATTAACGCCATCTTATTACGAAAAGTTTTTTTTTAATTTAATTAATACAAAGCAAGAGCTTGTCATTTAGATGTAAAATTAAAATAATCGAAGGTTCAAACAGTATTGTCAATATAATTAAGCTAATTAAAGTTTAATGAAAAAGTCAATGTTAAAATCATCTGGTAAGTATTAAAAATTAAGGTTAAAAATGAAGTGGTGTTTACATTTAATTTCATTTATATACACTTATCGTTATTTATTAAAGATGAGTAATGATTTTTATAATTTCATTAGACTACAGTTACAGGTTCGGTTTTTATATGTGGATATTAACTGCGCCTAATAATAATGACTTTTTTTAAATGCTCATAAAAAAATGAGTTTAGTTTCTTAAGTGATGTCCTACGAATTTACGCAAAAATGAAGGCACTTTAGAAACTAAATTCGAATACGTAGGTATAAAAAAGAACTCATTTTCGCTCATTGTAAAAATAGCCCCACTCTGTAAGTAAATAAGGTTGTAAATTGTTCGATAATTCCGGATGTGACTTTGATATTATGTATTTAAAGCTCATGATTGTGTAATCGGCATAAATTGAATTAAAGCATACATGTTATATTATGTTTTTTATTTCACCACCATATTTTGAATGAATGATTCAAATCAAGGAATTTGCATGAAATATAATGAATTTTTAACTAAGGATTCTATAAAACCAATATTTAATTAGCTAGCAAATTCATTTATATATTTTTCTCAATTTTTTTCCTCTTATTAAGAGCCTAACACAGACGACGGACATTAGAGGATCTTATTACTAAGAAAATAAAGTTGAATAAGTATATACGCGATCTAAGTTCAATCTTATTTGGTTAACAATAAAGACGTCGCGGACAAAAAGTCCTCCGTTATCCCTCGTCTGCGGTAGCTCTAAGTATATTATTATTCTCATGGACAAGGAGCCTATGACCTAACCTACCGCGCGGGTCCAAGAATAGAATAGAATAGAACAATTTTATTTAGCAAAATAAAATTACTTATTCGATTCTTGTCCAACGTTGTATGTCTCGTTAATGACTGCTAATGCAGCCGTGGCCAAAAGCTTAACATTTTTCTGACTCACGGAGGAGTTCAAAGTTCAAAATAGGTAATGCGCTTGACCGCTATCTTGCCTGATGGAAAGCAAAGATGCGATCTTGTAACGCGCTTGCCTAGAAACTACCTATTCACTCGTGACTTGAAGACCCCCAAATTGTAAGTGTCAGGAAACACAGACTGGCAAGGAGTTCCACTCTTTGGCGGTGCGGATGATAAATGTCGAGTCAAAACGCTTAGTGCGACTCTTGGGTATATCAACCATATAATTGTGGCACCTGTTTTTACGTCTGCTTGTCCTTCCGTCTATGTTCAAGGCTCTTCAATTTAGATGTAAATTAGGTCACCCATCCAGTCACCGTCCATTGCGAATATTGCAGGCCGAGTGTGTGATGATGATGAATCACATCACCCAGCTCCCCTTTTCCGAGATTTTTTTTATCGGTAAAGAAATCAAACAAGATACAAAAACGGAATAATTTTTCAGTGGTTCTCTGATATATGAAAATAGAATCAGACTTACATCGCATACATAATATAATAACAATAGAGAATATTTTGTAACGCGAATAAAACTTTTAATAAACGTCGAACACTTTGTCCAGGCATCAAAGCAACGTTCATTTTTGCTCCAGTGGACCAATAACTAATTTGAAATTCATATGCTTCATATTTGAATAATAACGAAAGAAAATGCTGTATAGATTTATTTCCATATATATATATATATATATATATATATATATATATAAATAAATAAATAATAAATAAATAAATAAATATTTCCATACAATCACACCAATTATCTAAGCCCATGTTAAGTATCATGAAGAACTTGTGTTATGGATACTAGATAACGGATAAACATACTTATATACTTTTTTTTTTTAAATACATACATAATATACATATTAAACACCCAGACCAAGACAAATAGACATGTTCATGCACACAAATATTTGTCTTGTCCGGGGATCGAACCCCTGCGCCAAACAGGTCGTCGTATATATATATATTTAAAAACAAGCATTGTAAAATGCAAAATTAAAAAGTTATAAACAACTTTTCTTTTTGTTATAAATACATTAAACAGATTTGATCGTAATACCGAGTACACCGCGACTCGTTGTCGACACTTATCTCGCGATGTCTGTCCAGCTTATATCAGTACGGTGTGAGCGGGACAGACTATACGCTCGCGCGAGAAAAGTGTCGAGAAAGCTTTGTAGAGGTGATCATGCTACGTATGCTGGACCAGCAAATTATTCGAAGAATTTACTCGAAGATCATGGACAACAGTATTGAGCGTACAAACCAATGATTTTATGAACGTAAATAAGTTAAATAATAAAATTCACTCAATTGTTAAGAATTATGAAAATTGCTTATTATAAAAATTGTAGAATAACAAGAACCCGTTAAATAATAAAAAAATTGTAAAAAAAGAATAAGTAACATATGATGTCACTAAAATACATTTCGTAATGTTTGTAATAACACTATATTACAAACATTACGAAATGTATGCAGTTTCATTAAATAAACTGTAATTCAAAAAAGGAATAAATATTTTGATCAGCTAAATATCAATTTGCTCAGCAACTCTCTTTGGCTTACCTAGTACTTGCTGACCAAATAGGTTTTCTTGCTGAACAATCAATTATTGGTTAGGTTAGGTTAGAGTTTTTTTGCTGATCGATTAAATAATACCCATTCAAGAAATACTGAACATGACATGAACCAAACTAAACCCCCTAGGAAAGGTATTATACCCTATTATTTTCCCATTATAAACCCACCGTCTCCTAAGAACAATAATTCACAAAAAAAAATAGGAATTAACATTTTTTCGACCCTAAATTACTCAATAAATTCTGTATTTTTCATCAAAAGGTTCAGGGTTTATTATTTAAAAAAGAACTCAATGAAATTACATTTACATTACATAATTTAAATGAGTGTCCAGATGTCTTACGTTTCTCAGAAACCTTTATTAAAAAAAGGCGATGAAACAATATAAAAATTAATAATTACCAGTTGGCAGCACACTTTTCAAGACAAAATAGAAGAGGAGGGACTTGTATTTTAGTCAAAAGGGGAATATGGTTTAATAAAATAAATGAGTTCGAAGATATTTCATGTAATTTTCATTTTGAATGCTGTGCTATTAGTATACCTATACAGAGACATCTCGAGTACTTTTTTGAGAATTTGGAGAGATTATTACATATTTAATTGCTCAAATATAAGAAAAAACGAATTGTTATTCACATCTCATCACTAACAAAACATCTAAACGGCTATCAGATATACTAAATAATTATAATCTTAAACAGCACATAACTGAATCTACTAGAGGAAACTCGTGTATTGATCACATCTTCAATAATATTGCAGATGCTTCTGGTCCAGTACTCTCACTCTGGCTATCTGACCATAACACTGCTCAGATACTTACATTTGATTCCCAAAACAAAACCAAAACCAGAAGCCGTTTTTGTCTTTAAAAGATGTTACTCGCATGAAAACATTATGTTTGGGTGCACTAATGTGCGACTTTTAACTTTTCGTTAAAGATCGTGTCTCTTAAGCAACTAAGTTGTAAGTTTTAATTTGTGTTGTAAAAGGTTATGGTTAGTTTAATGAATCATTAAGGTTTGGTCCTTTTTATTATTCAATAAATAAACTTATTGGTGTAGCGTCGTTTTCAATTTTAAAAGCATAAAACACTTATTGCGTTCACCCTTATTTCAGTGTCAAAAATACATTTAAATGCAAAATAGGGTAAAATTTGCATGTGGCCAAGTATCAAAGCAGATCTCGATCGGCCCAGTTCTGGCCCACGATCACGATAAACTTGATGATGTCCTCCTCCTAGGTATCCGTCGACGGCGACACTCTGGCTTCATTGTTGTCTGTCGTGTGCCCGAATGTGACTCGCAAAGCCAAACTTAGTCTTAAATATGCGATTACAACTCTCGCAGTAAAGCTGTCCGATGGCATTATAAGTATAGTTGTAAGTTGGCTTCGGTCGGGACTTCTTAAGATGTCGTTTTGCGTCAAGGTCATGCAGACGAAGCTTTTCAAAGCGTTTCACGCCGTCGTTTATCCTGTTCCGCCATTCCGGCCGTTTTGAGGCAAGCTGTTCCCAGTTACTTGAAGAGATGTTGCAGGCTGTTAGGTTTTTCATCATTCTTTTCAACCGCATCTGTCTGCCTCTCAGCAATATAAGTTAGATATTTTTTATTATATATGCATGTTAATTGTGCGGGGAGAGATTTCTGTTTTTTTATTATTTTTTTATTTTCGTTTCTTACTTTCGAATATTCGTCTCATCAGTCTCACAGCTGATGTAAAAAGCTGACTGGATCCGCCATATTGTTTCACATAAAGAACTCGTGGAGGAATCTAAACGGATCTTTAGAAAGTACTGTCGGCAAAATGGTTTAAGAAAAATATAAAATATTTTACGGACTTTTCTCTTAATTGACACTTTGTTAGTGAATTCATAATTAATTTACTAAAAATATGGTTATACAAGTTGTTATATAGAGGCTTCCAACATATTCTGTCGAATGGAAACGGGCAAATATTTCGTTATATTAGGATACAATTAATATTAATACAACTACAATTTATTATTAAAAGTACAAAATTAGAATTATGGTAAAATAAGATTGTGCGTGTCATTTTAATTAAAATGGAAATGCCAATAATAATATCATTTAAAATTTATAATAAAGTTCCTTCTAAATTGTCAAATGTCAATTATTTATCGTTGAAATAGTTATTAGTACAATAATATCCCATATAGCTGTGTAGTGTCGGCTTAGAATAGCACTACCCCTTCCCGTGGGTTTCGTAAAAGGCGTCTAAGGGACTCAGCCTTCAGGAGTCGGGCAGCAACGTCTCCTAAAAACTTGGCCATACTGCGATCGTGAACCCGCCTGCCAAGCGTGGCGATTATGGCGATTATGTCTCTTTGATCAATCAATACATGAAATAGTTTCCCTTGAAATTTATTAAGTGTGAGTTCCTTTAAATTATTTATAATTTATAGTTACAAAGTTGGTATCTTTTTATATAAAAACTGTTGTAATTTTGTTTAGTATTCAGTTGTTACTTTTGTGTTTTTTAAATAATGACATAACTGATTATCAATACTGGGCCACCAGTTGTTGCCTTTGTTAATTTGCATAAACTAAATATTTTTTTTATAAAAATAATCAACTTAGCTCACTAGTTATTCTAAGACGGGGCTCGAACCAGCGACCTTTGGGTGTCCGGCCACTGCTCTTTTTCTGCTTTTTCTATAAAAAAAATATAATAAGTATAAAATGGCATTGAAAATGCAAACTCAAAAATTTTGGGCATTTAAAAAGTATCAATCAATCAACACAATTTTTTTGCTATCCCTCCTCGTATATCAGTAAAGATGGTGCTGCTGAAATATCATTGGATCGCTATATGTTATTGGATCGAACCGGTAGATTCATATTTTATTGATAGAAAATACTACTTCACAATATACGGAATCTTGTGGTCAGGGGGAAATTTTACATTTGTAGCAAAATAAATCTTGTTGCAAGGGGAAACGGTACAATGTTGTGTGCACTGAAATGTATTGTTAAGGTGTATATGTTTTTATTTCATTTACTGAAGTGGTGGAGAAGTTCGAAAGTTTTTTTTTTGCAATAGGCTCTTTTTGAGTGGCTCGATGTCGATAGTGCAGTGGATATACTACCTAATAAGCCAGAGGTAGTCAGTTTGATTTCCAACTGTGACAAATATGAATGTAAAGAATATTTACTGTGGGTTGCACCAAGTTTTTTTTTGACAATGAAAATGTATGGGATTTGACAGATTTGACAAGCAATTACTTTATACGAATTCATAAAAACTATTTTTTGGTGCAACCGGGCGTCGGTTAGTGTTTGTTCCGTGTCTGGGTGTTTAAGCTACTTATCTTGGATTCGGAGAGCTGTGTGATTAAATATATTATTTTTACTTTAATTAGAGTTTATAATTTTTTTATTTATTTATTTATTAACTCTTTATTGCACATATACAGCAAATGGCGGACTTAATGCCCTTAGGCACAATTCCAAAGGTGAAAACACTCTTTCCTTTTTGCTTGACATTCACACACGTCATACAAAAGGGAAATCCCCGCGCTGTGTCAGCGCAATCACTCGAGGGCGCGTTCCGTTTTGCGCAGAAATATAGTTAAATTAAATAATAAAATAAAAGTTTTTGAAGTGAAAACTTCTTTAGCGGCGTTGAGCACTTTTTCTGTAATGGGTATAAAATCTTAAACTCGCGTCAGGACACGTGACCTGATCGAAAAAGCGTAGGACGACGGAAGGTAGGACGTATTATTATTATTATTATTATTATTATTATTATTATTATTATTATTATTATTATTATTATTATTATTATTATTATTATTATTATTATTATTATTATTATTATTATTATTATTATTATTATTATTATTATTATTATTATTATTATTATTATTATTATTATTATTATTATTATTATTATTATTATTATTATTATTATTATTATTATTATTATTATTATTATTATTATTATTATTATTATTATTATTATTATTATTATTATTATTATTATTATTATTATTATTATTATTATTATTATTATTATTATTATTATTATTATTATTATTATTATTATTATTATTATTATTATTATTATTATTATTATTATTATTATTATTATTATTATTATTATTATTATTATTATTATTATTATTATTATTATTATTATTATTATTATTATTATTATTATTATTATTATTATTATTATTATTATTATTATTATTATTATTATTATTATTATTATTATTATTATTATTATTATTATTATTATTATTATTATTATTATTATTATTATTATTATTATTATTATTATTATTATTATTATTATTATTATTATTATTATTATTATTATTATTATTATTATTATTATTATTATTATTATTATTATTATTATTATTATTATTATTATTATTATTATTATTATTATTATTATTATTATTATTATTATTATTATTATTATTATTATTATTATTATTATTATTATTATTATTATTATTATTATTATTATTATTATTATTATTATTATTATTATTATTATTATTATTATTATTATTATTATTATTATTATTATTATTATTATTATTATTATTATTATTATTATTATTATTATTATTATTATTATTATTATTATTATTATTATTATTATTATTATTATTATTATTATTATTATTATTATTATTATTATTATTATTATTATTATTATTATTATTATTATTATTATTATTATTATTATTATTATTATTATTATTATTATTATTATTATTATTATTATTATTATTATTATTATTATTATTATTATTATTATTATTATTATTATTATTATTATTATTATTATTATTATTATTATTATTATTATTATTATTATTATTATTATTATTATTATTATTATTATTATTATTATTATTATTATTATTATTATTATTATTATTATTATTATTATTATTATTATTATTATTATTATTATTATTATTATTATTATTATTATTATTATTATTATTATTATTATTATTATTATTATTATTATTATTATTATTATTATTATTATTATTATTATTATTATTATTATTATTATTATTATTATTATTATTATTATTATTATTATTATTATTATTATTATTATTATTATTATTATTATTATTATTATTATTATTATTATTATTATTATTATTATTATTATTATTATTATTATTATTATTATTATTATTATTATTATTATTATTATTATTATTATTATTATTATTATTATTATTATTATTATTATTATTATTATTATTATTATTATTATTATTATTATTATTATTATTATTATTATTATTATTATTATTATTATTATTATTATTATTATTATTATTATTATTATTATTATTATTATTATTATTATTATTATTATTATTATTATTATTATTATTATTATTATTATTATTATTATTATTATTATTATTATTATTATTATTATTATTATTATTATTATTATTATTATTATTATTATTATTATTATTATTATTATTATTATTATTATTATTATTATTATTATTATTATTATTATTATTATTATTATTATTATTATTATTATTATTATTATTATTATTATTATTATTATTATTATTATTATTATTATTATTATTATTATTATTATTATTATTATTATTATTATCATTATTATTATCATTATCATTATCATTATCATTATCATTATCATTATCATTATCATTATTATTATTATTATTATTATTATTATTATTATTATTATTATTATTTAGGCGCCAATTACCTCCTGTAAAAGCTACACCGATCTTTAAGCAAATTAACAAAAAAAATTACAAAAATATCAAACATGCTCAACGTTAATAATCAAGTTTTCACTTCTGCCGGCACTCCCGGAGTGCAACCCGTCTTTTTTTTTTATGAACGACGGGTAGACTCTTACACCCATATTCTAAGTCGTTCCTCCAAAACTTACTCGCCCTCGACTTAACGAAACCTCTTTGAAAACCTCTTCGAAATACTCCTCGAAATGGGTATTCTAAGTCATAACTCCGTAAGGACCTAGAGGAGCCAAAGATTACGTAGCCACTCCGTGTTAGGCCTAGCGCACACTACCATTTTTACCCACGACGAGGTTGAGTGGAGTGTGAAAAGTTTTGGAGGAACGACTTAGAATATGGGGGTTAGCCTTCATCATACCTGATGTTAAGTATTGATAAGGCTGAAGTTGGAAGCGAGCCTCTCTCGTAATCCTTACCCTGAGGATATGACTATCTTATCTCTAACTGCCGGAACACAACAATGCTGCTATGGCGTCAGACTTAGGTAAGATGGTGGTAGCTAGCCAGGCGGGCTTACAAGAAACCGAATACAATATGTACCCCTGCTGGAAATAGAACCCCGGACCCCTGGGTCTGATACCGGTGGTTATTTTGATTATAATATAATGTATGTATGCTAGTGTTCGAGCCCGTTACGAGTTCATAAAAAGTTCACAATGCATCGGTACGATTTTTAGTTTATAGATGGCGTTGTACCACTTGCCCGAGTTCGCGATATAGACGCTTTTTGTGTTGTGTTGTCACAAGTCGTGTTCCGTATCCCAACTCCGAGGGTTTCACAGATTATTTTGTGAAAAATATTTCTGTATACCCTCACTTCCATATCTCACCCTTTTCCCCCTCCAAACACATACACCTCTTCCATCTCCCTCACTCTTTTTCCCACTACCCACACGTGACTTTTTACTTGTGTGACTCTCGTGTTGTGTCGTACTTGTCGGCTTCATTGGCGTCGACAATGAAGTCCGGCAAGAAAAGGACTAAGCGCGATCGGCCGGCCGACAACGATGGAGGCAACACCTCCCGCGCATCGGCCCCGCCTGTACCAGCGCCACGACCATCGCTGGCGCCGCCCCAGGCACTAAACCGCTCCACTTCCCCACCACCCATACCCAGACCCGCGTGGTTCGAGTTTGATCCTCGGATCCGCTCGTTATCGCCAACAGGAGGAGACGAGAAACGCCCCCGCATAGGGCCCTCTCCCCCATCACGTCCACCCACCCCACCTCATAACTACGACACGCGGAGCAATCCTGAAAACCGTCGTCGTCATACCACCCCAGAGCCCACCGGAGGGATCGAGGAGCACCATAGCCCTCTCCCTCCCCCCGACGCCACCGACTCGACGTCGTACGCCGCACTCGAGGAGAGCGAGCGATCGCCGGTGCTGTCCTACGCCCAGGCTGTAGAGACCCCGGCGTCGCCCCCCCGAGCGTCACCGACCCTCGCCAACTCCCAGCCGCCCTCGCAGCCTCAACAGGCCAAGGGCTACCCGCCAATAGTGGCTGACTCACTGCCCAACTGGACGGTGCACTTCAAGCACCTCCATGACCAGCTGGGCCACGCCCCCAATGCGCGCCCCTTCGGTAAAGGGGTGCGATTTATTGCCAAGACGCCGGAGGAATTCAGGTGCGTCCAGGCGTACCTGACTGAGGCGGCGAAGACGGAGCCAGGAATTAGCTGGTTCTGCTACTCGCCGCCCGCCGACCGGCCTACCAAAGTGGCCATCCGCGGTTTACCCGCATCTACACCCCCCGAAGCCATTCTGCAGGCGATGCGTTGTAAGGCATTTTCCTTGGGGTGCTGAGGTAAATTGGTGCCACAGATAGTTACTACGATGGTGGTAAAGAGATGTTAGTTTACCTCACACAAACCCTGAAGGGGAACACGGCTAGCTAATAGAATTGAGACTCTTCAGGATGTGATTCTTCCGCACCTGGAGTATAGTGTGCTAGAATTTAGAAAAGAGGGCGCCTCGCACACTACAGCAAACGATTTCAGAGAGAAATAAGTATACTAGGATTCAATTTGGACAATACATTTATTTATATATATTTTTGTTTCAATTTTATAAATTCTATGTTATTTATGATGTTTTGAATTGAGAACGTGGCACTGCTTGATCAGAATAAATAAAAATAAGTAATGTTCTCCAATTTTTGTAATCAAGTATATGAAAGCCATTATTATTATTATTTTTAATTTACTTTAAATACGCTTTATGATTATGACCCAGCTGATGCGTCTTCCAGTAACATTGTAAGTTGCGTCTTATATTAATGCACTTTTATATTTCATTTTTTTTGTTTTTGCCATTGTATTTTTTATATTTATACACTTTAACATAAGTACCTGAAGTACGTCATGCTCACTCAAACGTTTCTTCGGCGGTGTCGTGTGAGGCGGGTCGTTACGTTCCCTAAAATATGGTTGAGCGAAGCGATGGCTGGTTCATGCGTCATGCTCGTGAACGGGTGCCGCCAGCGGAAATGGGTCTGCTTCAGTCTGCTTGTCTTAACGTTGTGCTTAGAGATTAAATATTTTCATCTAAAATAAATTACTATCGACCTGTATGATGTACGTCACAACTTGCAGTACAGTAACCTTGTAATGCGAGAAATGTTAAATGTAAGTCCTTCCTTACGAGTTGAAAATTGTTTACGGTTAGGATAACCATAAAATGTAATATTATAATTAGTATTTTCTTTTGTGATGGAAATTGACCTTACTGATATTGACCTTACTGATATGTTAAGCTCACTTTTCAATTTGACGACTCTGTATGAAATAAAACAGGGAGAAAAAAATAGCCCTTGACGAGTTTCTTGCCGGTTCTTCTCGTTACAAGGTCTCCCGCCGTAGGGTTTGTGAACCGATGGCGTAGCTTCTTTGACGTTCATAAGTGCTTGTAACAGCCTAGACTGAATAAATGATATTGAATTTTGAATTTTTTTGAATTTTATAAATTTATAATCCATGCAACAACAAGATTAGTTGATGAAGACATTCAGTACATTTTTAAATGCTTAAGATTTAAGACTTATATGATAATAATACCTATGCATAACGTTAAGTTAAATCCTAGTTTCTTAAAATAAAAAGTATCAAGAGTTACCGTACAATAGGTAGTCACCGCCGATCCTCAATCATGCTTATAAGTTTCAAAGTGGAGGTTTGCTTCCCTCATTGGTAGTAAGGCACGATGAACAATCCATTGCAGACATCTTTCTTGATAAAATCCAAAGGTAATCACATGGTCATCATGGACTGGAAGTCCACTTGCCGGTTAAGTTTATGTAGAAAGAACCACTGCTACGCCGAGCATGGTTATACAGAAGGAATACTCCTTATAGCTTTAATAGAAAGCTAAAAACTGAAGTTGAAAGTTAAAAACTGAAAGTGACAATAAAAACCCTGGAACAAACACATGGGGAGGTTAGCCACATGATCGAATACCAGTCAAAATTACAGATTTATGGAAATAAACACTTACCATGGTTTTATGCCATGGGCCGTATGATTTTAATCACAAATATGGGCCGAAGCCCTTAGTCAAACGAAACCTGGAGGATTTACGATGCTCCTCACATGATCGCCAAAGCAAAAGAGAAAATGGTCGTCAAACGCCATAGAGAAGTACCAATTTTCAATTTAAGATGTTTTTTATGAAATTACTATCAGAAGTGAATAATCGATTGAATCGATGATGAAAATCAATAAATCAAAAGGATGCTGAATCAAGACAAACAACCCTCAGAATGTTAGATAAGAATGCAATAAACACCCTAACATTACTTTAAAAAGAATTATCATCCAATTCAGAATTTAGAAACAATATTTATCTTTTAAAACTTAGTAATCGATTGGTTCGATTGCCTGACTTGAATAGTCAAGTGAATGAATCGATACTATGAAAATGTAAACATACTGTTTTTGACTAAACTAATGTTATTAATTAGAATTATATAAAAAGAAGCTTGTTTTATTTATTTAATTAACCTTCTTTGGTTTTTAAATTAAAGAGAAATAATAATTTAGTTTCTCATATTTTATTTTTTTAACGATGCGTTTTGTTTAACATAAAGCAAAGCGCAGGAGCAACGAAACGCACTACATGGGACGTCAAAGAGAAACGTCAAGCTGACATTAACGTGTCAGTGACCTAATCTTTGTAAACAAACAAAGTATTTTTATGAAAATTATGAATTTTAGCTTAATTATTGTTAGAAAGTGCAAGTGCTAAAAAAACGTGTTACAGCGTGAGCTCAATTTCCCCGTCGTCCACTGGAGGGCGATCCTGGGGAGGCAGGGCCGCCCCGGCTGCCTCTTTCATCTCGAGCTGGAGCACCTCCCCCAGACTGAGTTGACCCGCCTTTACGCCACGTCGGAGCTGCTTTGCATGCCCGGCGTGATTATTGAAGGCTGGCGTCCTCGGTCGGGACCGGCACAGTGCCACCGCTGCCAAGCGTTTGGCCACTCGTCCGTCAACTGCCACCGCCCGCAGAAATGCGTGCGGTGTGCGGGGGACCACCCCGGCGCGCAGTGCACGCAGGCGCGCATTGACCCGCCCGTGTGTGCAAACTGCGAGCAGGCCCACACCGCCAACGACAGGCGGTGCAAAGCATTCCTGCGCGAGGCGAGGCGCATGGGGACCAGCGTTCCTCCTCCCATGCCGGGAGGGGCCGAGCGCGACCCCGCCCGCCCAAGCCGCCGCTCAACCAGCGGCCGCCTCATCGCCGACACCGTTGGCGTCGGTTTTTCCGACGCCCCCGCCGTGGAGAGCCGTCCGGCCGACCGAGCCCCCCCCCCACCCCCTCCCCCAGTCCCTCCTTATCAGGAAACGGAGACACCTTACCCTACACCCAAACCAGCGCCTCGTCCATCATACCCACGTCAACAGCCAGCGGCCCTAACAAACTACTCTCAGTTCGCAGAGACCGCCTTACTTGCGTTGGAGGCAATCCAAATAATCCTCCACCAAGTTTCAACGGGGAACGACCTGCATGCCGCCATCCATCAGGCGATGAGCTACCTGCTCCGCCTCGCACGCCCAACGCAGCAGTAATGCGCGGGGGCGTAAGATCAAAATTCCCGGGCAGAAGAAGAGAGGGCGCCGACATCACGTGCTCCCACTACTTCCCCGACCCAACCCCCCCGCTCCTCAATCCTTACCCCTCACCCAATTCCCCTTAATTATAACCCACTACCTCGTTTGCATAAGTCGTGGCCTGCTCGCAGGCGCTCGCTGGGCCTCCCCCCTAGGGGGGTCTCACCCGGTGTGCAGACCGCGCTGAGGGCCGCACCGCAAACCTCCAGTGGGAGCACCACTCGTCCTGAAGGACGCCGCGCATCGCGGCAACCATTCACCGCGGGGCGGTAGCCCCGTCGAGAAGAAGCCCGGGAAAGGAGTAATCACTCGACCCCGAACACCCGCCTAGAGCGGAAGAACCCCGAGCGATGTATTAACTCCAAGACTTCAAAAGTCAATTATATTGTGAGACATCAGTCACCAATTTGAAAAAAGGAATAAATCCTTTAGATCAAACTACATGACGTTTCATTGTAGTAGTCCATCCAGTTCAACAGTTCAACCTAGGCCAATAAACAGCTAGTCTATAAGGTATTTATTGTATGGGCCATTAGATGCCTGAAATTAATGGTTAATAATAATAATAATAATAAAGTTATTACCAGTAGACCACAGAGGCGGTATAAATAAGCTTAGCTTATTTATATGGTACTGAATAGGGATATAAAAAACGCAATTCAACCATTAGCCCCTCTGTCGCACCCGTAAAGTCATAAACTTGATGCTGCCATAAAATATTGACGAGCAGCAAATAACATTTTTGAAATAATAGAAAAATGCACTGGACTTATTTCACTTACAGACGTCTGCGGTCAAAATTAAAAGAGCAAAGAGTCTTGTAAAGTAAGCTTTTTTTTTATTATTTATGAATGACGGGGAGACTCTTAGCCTTCATCATACATGATGTTAAGTATTGATAAGGCTGAAGATGGAAGCGAGCCTCTCCCGGAATCCTCAACCACTGAGGAACTATCTTATCTCGAACTGCCGGAACACAACCATGCTGAAAACATTGTTGTTATGGCGTCAGGCTTAGATAAGATGGTGGTAGCTAGCCAGGCGGGCTTACAACAAGTCCTACCACCAACCAAAGTGAATACAATATGTACCCCCGCTAGGAATCGAACCCGGGATCCCTGGGTCTGATACCGGTGGTTGTACCACTAGACCAGAGAGGCGGTTAAAGCTACTGCCTACTACATTCCACAAAGCTCAATTTCGTAAGTATTCTCTCTCTTATCGTACCTATGATGACTAGTGGCCTGGCCACCTCAGGTGGCAGAGTTTATCAAGCCGCCTTTAAGGCTCTGACAAGCTGATCAAGCAGTGCCACGCATCTCAACTCAAAACATCATAAATGACATAAAATCAAAACAACATATATCTCTACACATTTTAACACAAGCAAACATGCGCAGACCCATCCCGCTGGCAGCACCCGTTCACGAGCATGACGCATGAACCAGCCATCGCTTCGCTCAACCATATTTTAGGGAACGTAGCGACCCGCCTCACACGACACCACCGCAGAAATGTTTACAGAGAGCATAACATACCCAAGCTACCTGTGTTAAAAGTTGAATCTAATACTTTACTAAACATTAATTGAGTGACACTACAATTTCGAAAAAATAAAACTAAATATTATGACCAAGCTGTTTCGTCATTCAAGTAATCTTTTATAGTATAATATCCTTTTTTAAGAAGACAATCTTTTACATTCATCTTAAACTTTTCGAAAGGCAAATCCAAAATATTATCTGGAATTTTATTATAGATACGTACACCTAGACCTATAAAAGATCCAAGGACCTTCTTTAATCGGTACCTAGGCATAACAAGTTTATTTCTATTTCTAGTATTGCGATCGTGCAAATCACCATGTTTGATATACAAGTTGATATTACGCCGTACAAAAAGAATATAATTTAAAATAAATTGAGAAGCAGCTGTATACCAGTATACCAATTTCTTAAAAATTTTCCCGAAGAGATGTTCTGGGACCCAGTTGATAAATGGCCATTATAGCTCGTTTTTGTAGTATAAATAAATATTGTATTAATGTCAGCTGCTACTCCCCACATAAGAATACCATACGACATGATGCTGTGAAAATAACTGAAGTACACAGTCCTAGCAGTTTCTATATCAGTCAGTTGTCTGACTTTTCTAACAGCGTAGGCAGCAGAACTAAACTTGCCAGCTAGTATTGCAATATGTGGACTCCATTGAAGTTTACAGTCCATAGTTACACCCAGAAAAACTGTTGATTCTACTAAATCTAATTTTTCATTGTTCATAACAATTTCCATGGGTACTTTCTGAACATTTGGTAAAGAAAAAAGAACGCATTTAGTTTTCTTTGCATTAAGCTGTAGATTATTATAATTAAACCAAGCTAGTACTAGCGAGTATAAGAAAATATACTAGAAAAAAGCAACTTGTCTCACGTCGAGGCAAGTCCGTATCCTTGGGAATTCGGCCCAATGCAGTAACCAATTATAGCTACAGAGACCTATGAAGAATCGTCGAAATTTTCTAGTATATTCACCTTTCCACGATGTTGGCCATCGTCGTTTCATCAATGAGAGAAAAGACGCTATATTTAAAATAAATACTAAAATTCAACATGGAACAATCTGAAATGTTTGAGGCATCTCAAAACTCAACAATGAAATAAGTATGAATTTTAAATTCCAAATTGGATAAGATATGCGATGTTTTGATTAAGGTTGGGTCACTTCAACAGCGATAACGGATAATTTTTCCTCACATCTTAGCGGAGTTTAACCGCCTCTGTAGTCTAGTGGTACAACCACCGAATTCAGGACCAAATGGGAATCTAAATGCGGAGAAAAGAGCCCATCACCAATACCAATACCAAAATACCATCGAATTCAGACCCGGTGCCAGGGTCCCGGGTTCGATTCCCAGCGGGGGTACATATTGTATTCGGTTTGGTTGGTGGTAGGACTTGTTGTAAGTCCGTCTGGCTAGCTACCACCATCTTATCTAAGCCTGACGCCATAACAACAACGTTTTCAGCATCAGTCCGGCAGTTTGAGATAAGATAGTCATTTCCTCAGTGGCTGAGGATTCTGGGAGAGGTTCGCTTCCATCTTCAGCCTTATCAATACTTATCACCGTCGTTCATAAAAAATAAAGAGTAAGCGAAACAGCTTCTTGCACCATGTCATATTGCTTGGTATAGCGGTGTTCGAGCTAGCTAGGTTTTTTTATCTTACACCAACCTAGCCCCAAAGTAAGCACTGTAAGGCTTGTGTTATAATACTAGGGTAACGGATATAAATACATATAATTATACATCTCGTCGTGGTCGTCGTCGTCGTCTCAGCCACATGACACCCACTGCTGGGTATAGGCCTCCCCCAAGGATACATCTACGGGGTGGAAATTTAAAACGGGGCAGTAAGAGCAGATATTAAACCGTTGTAGCTACATGATCACGTTCTTAGAAAACGATCTTGAATTTTTTGAGAAATTTTGAACTGCTTTCACAGATTTTGAAAAAAATCTACAGACAGAAGGAAAACGGGCAGTTCACAAAAAAAAAGTTTTTGATAATAATCTGTCCTGTTTCTCAGGAGAATCAAAACACTCTAAAAAACCAACGGAGGTTTAACTACTAGAAACGTCAGAAATTGCGAAAAACGCAAAAAACACGCGCCTCGCACTCGCGCTACTCACAGCCGTGTTGAAAATGTGCTAAAATACCGTAACTTTTTGCCTGAGATCCGTTAATATTGTTTATGTCGTTATTGTACTACTGTCGGTATTTTACTGTCAACTTTTAGTAGTGTTTACCGCTCCGCTCAGTATACTCGCTACGCTCATGGCCGCACCCTTAAACTCCAATAATTGAGACGCCAAAGTTTCGTTGGCGAGTTCTTTGGAACAGTTTTAACCATGGTTTGTCTTTGTGATGTAAATTAATTCCGATATCGTATCGCAGTTCTGTTTCAGTTATCTAGATATAGGTACCTCCTTCGAAAGTTGAAAGTCTGAATTTATGATAATGTCTGAAATATGTTAATGTATGAAATACGAGATTTGTCTGGCTCGTTTTACACGCAACCAACCACGATATAAATATGGTTTTATTTTAATTTAATAAAAACTTTTTATAACTTTTTAATTTTGCATTTTACAATGCTATTTTTTTGTGATAAATATTAAACAAGAAAATATACCAGAAAAAAACAACTAGTCGCCCTGACGGGAGTTGTTTTTTTCTGGTATATTTTCTTGTTTAATATTTATCACTTAATACAAACTTTTTTAAATTATTCTTTTTCATGAATTTAATGCTCTTTATTGCAGGCTACATTTATTATAAATTAAGTTTATATGTTTCTTTCAGTACTGAATCTGTGTTGAGATCACTTTTTAACCGAGCCAGCATCTACGAAAAATACATTTGATTACATTGAAAAACTCAGGTGGCTTATCACCTTCTTTTAGAGCAGTACTTATTGTATCAACCATACCAATAGTGGTTCGTACCACGACCGTCAAGCTTATTTTCCGACAGAAGTTTTTTGTGCCTTTAAAGCGTGTGTCAAAATTTGACAACTTCAAATTGTTCGTAGGCAGGAAAAATTATTAAAGAAATACCTACTTATATGGAGATACCTAGACTGCGATATCTAGTCGTTTTTAGAAACTTACATTATACAAATAATATCTTAAGTAGGTATTTCGATATAGATATTTTTTTTTAGATTTTTAATTTTTTGCATTTTTCAATGCTATTTTTATTCTACTAGAAAAATATTGGAATAATAAATTAATGGCTGTTGCATCTTAATTGATCGTTAAACACCTGAAAAGTTTTTTCTTTCGAATGCAAGGATATTCCTAGCATTGATGTGACAACGCTGGCCTACAGTGTATTAAAAATATAAAAGTATTGGAGAATTTCGACGGTGGTCCGCAAGTAGTTAGCTCAGTGGTTAGAGCATTGGACCGGATTTCCAAAGGTCGTGGACTCGAGTCCCATCTGCGAATTCACTTGTGGCCGAGTTGACTTTTTCCAATATTTTTCTATTTAAAATGTATCATGTATTAATATTGTAATGTTCAGTAGCTGCCTTTATAAAGTATCATCGAGTATAGATAAACACGTTTTTTTTATAGGTAGGTAAGTACTGTACCGCGTGAGTGCTACTTTATTATAAAAACGATGTTTATCTTGAAACTGTTCTTATATATTTCGTTTTACTAATTATTACAGATTTTATAAATATTTTATCTGACAAGACGACCGTGCATATCTACGCACTCGCGAGTTTCACTCTTGCCAGTTCGCGAACAACTCACCAATTCCCATAAAAAGATAATAAATAGCAAAATGATATTTCCTCAATTTCACACGGTAATAATGATCTTTGTGTTTTTTGCTTCATAGAAAATAGCTTTTTCTCTATAAATACGAGTTGCTATCAGCATAATCCCAAATAGGGAAGAATTATCCCATTTGTGGAATGTACTTTTATATTCGTACTTATATCGACAACGGCAAAATATTTGACGTCCGATTTGTTACATCGTCATCAGTTCTGTTACTTATAAATAAACTAGGTTGTGTCAATTTATTTAAACTTTATTGTAAATGTAATATGTACGTCGTCGTCGTCGTCTCAGCCACATGACACCCACTGCTGGGTATAGCCTGCCTCCCCCAAGGATCTCCACGACGATCGGTCCTGTGCTGCCCGCATCCAGCGGCTTCCCGCGACCTTCACCAGATCGTCGGTCCACCTTGTGAGGGGCCTACCCACGGAACGTCGTCCGGTACGCGGTCGCCATTCCAGAACCTTTCCGCCCCAACGGCCATCGGTTCTTCTCGCTATGTGTCCCGCCCACTGCCACTTCAGCTGAGCAATCCTTCGAGCGATGTCAGTAACTTTGGTTCTCCTGCGGATCTCCTCATTTCTGATTCGATCACGCAGGGAAACGCCGAGCATAGCTCTCTCCATTGCACGCTGAGTTACCTTGAGCCTCCTTATCAGACCCATAGTTAGCGACCACGTTTCACTGCCGTAAGTCATCACTGGCAACACACACTGGTCGTAGACTTTCGTCTTGAGACACTGAGGTAAGTTGGACGCGAAGATTTTACTGAGCTTCCCGAATGCTGCCCATCCGAGTTGGATTCGACGAGAGATCTCTTTCTCAAAGTTGGACTTACCTAACTGGATTGTCTGTCCAAGGTAAACGTAATGGTCAACAACTTCGAGTGTAGTGTTCCCAACGTGAACTGTAGTGGGTATGACATGGGAATTCGACATAATCTTCGTCTTATCCATGTTCATCCTAAGACCCACTTTTTGGGAAGCACTACGGAGATCTTCGAGCATTGTGTTCAGGTCCTCCAGGGTCTCAGCCATAAGGACTATATCATCGGCAAAACGAAGGTGTATCAGATACTGGCCATTTATGTTGATGCCGCGTCCTTTCCAGTCCAAAAGCTTAAAGATGTCCTCCAACGCAGCCGTAAACAGTTTCGGAGAAATGACGTCTCCCTGTCTCACACCTCGCTGCAGTTGGATGGAATTTGTGCTCTGGTTCTGTAATCGGACCGACATGGTGGCATGTTCGTATAAGTACCTTAACACCTCGATATACCTATAGTCCACTTGGCACCTCTGGAGAGACTGTAGCACCGCCCAGGTCTCAATCGAATCAAAGGCTTTCTCATAGTCCACGAACGCCAAACAAAGTGGCAGATTATACTCTTCGGTCTTCTGTATAACCTGCCGCAGCGTATGGATGTGGTCTATGGTACTGAAGCCTTTTCGGAACCCGGCTTGTTCGGGAGGTTGGAAGTCGTCGAGCCTGCGAGCAAGACGATTCGTGATGACTCTCGAAAACAACTTATAAACATAGCTTAAAAGTGAAATGGGTCTAAAGTTCTTTAACCGGGTCTTGTCACCCTTTTTAAAAAATAAAATCACCTCACTTATATTCCATGCTCTTGGCGTTTTGCCATCGACGATAACGGAATTGAATAGCTTCTGGAGGACTTTGAGTATCGGCTTACCGCCCGCTCTCAGAAGTTCAGCAGTAATTCCATCATCGCCCGCCGCCTTGTTGTTTTTCAGTTGCTTGAGAGCCATACTAATCTCGTACAGGCTGACGTCCGGGATATCTTCGGTGAAGTGTCGGGTAAGCTTGGCTCTGGGGTCTTTAGCCTGACTTTCAACAGGTGTCTGTGTGGAATATAACTGCCCATAGAAGCTCTTGATCTCCCTCAGAATTTCAGATTTCGTAGAAATGATGCGACCGTCATCAGTTTTCAGCTTCGTCATCTGGCTTTGCCCAATAGACAGATCTCTCGCGAACACTTTGGAGCCTTTGTTACGCTCGATAGCCTCTTTAATACAGTTCGTATTAAATTGGCGAAGGTCGCTTGTCAAAGACTTAGAGATCTGCCTATTTAGCTGCCGATAACGATGAGCATCCGTTGAGTTCTGGAGCCTCATTTCACGTCTCTGATCCATAAGTAGGAGTGTGTGGTCGGAATATGTACATGGTCTTATAATAAAGAGTTATTGTATTGTATCATGATACAATAACTGGGCACTGTAAAAAAACAATAAGTTGTTGCCCACGGCCGATATGACGCGCTCACACACAACCGCCCCGCTCGCTATCGCTACACGGCCGGTCCCTCGATCTCACTGGTTGTCGTGTAGTCCGAGCCTAAGCGTCAATTCACACCGAGACGCGACGCGACACGACGCGACGACACTCGAAGAGGCCAATGATTTCGCGATGCGCCGCGCGACGCCGCGAGACGCATCGCAACGTCGCGAGGCGCATCGTAAAATCGTAACAGAACGACGACGCCTCGCTGCGCAGCGAGACGCCGCGAGGCGCAACGCAACGTGTCTACTCGTAAACAAGTAGTACAATCAATACAACAAATAGTAGACAAGCCGCCACAGCGGCCACAGCGGCCACAGCGTCGCGCGGCATCGCGAGACGCCGCGCGTACAGGCGATGTTCCGCTGCGTCGCGATACGTTGCGCTACGCCGCGAGGCATCTCGAGGCGCAGTGCTGCGTGGTGCAACGTATTCTGAATTCTCACAATGAAATGTGTATCTTTTCGTGGAGTAAATAAGGTATATTTTGTGTCGCTCTATTAAAATGTGCGTCGCGTCGCGTCTCGGTGTGAGCTGACCCTAAAACAGTAGCTAAGGCGCATGTAGCGGCGCGTATCTTTGTGAGTGCGTCATTTCGTCCGTTTGTAGGCAGTGCAAAGACTGTTCCAGACTGTGGGGCCTAACGCCATTTTTTAAGAGACCATCATGTCTTAAGAACGTTTTGTTTTTCTTTTGTTTCAATAGTGTTTGAATTCTTACCGCGAACTATTACAGCGAAGTATTTCTTTTTTATTCCTTTGGGCAGGAATGAAAAAAATACTTTGCGGTAATAGTTTATAGACACAACCATTGAGATATATCTATGAATATGAAATATTATAAACAAGAACGTGCCTACCTGCACTTAATGGTACTTTGTAATGACGGACTTGACTAGGCAGCTCCTGAACATTCGCAAGAAATACATCCAAATACTCATGATATATTTGAATAATGTAAGTTTCTTTAAACAACTATCTCAGATCCATGTACATCTTTATTCATTGTTCCTGTCAACGAACGAATTGAAGTTGTCATATTTTGACACACTTCACACAAAACCTCCGTCAAAAAAAATATTTTGCTTTATGAGTTTCGCGGTGAGTTTCACCCGAGCTCTTTTCGTAACAACACGTGTTGTGAGACTCCATTTTTAACTCAATCTACCTTACAATTTCTATTTATATACCAAAAATTTTCACTCGAGATTGGCTAAATGCGTAATGTAATAATTTATCGCGAAAAAGCCATTCATAAAGGAAAAAAAAGAGGTTCGCGGTACGAAGTGACATATAAAAATAATGCGCCGATAATGTTTGATAGAAAACAAAATTCGACGTGTCCTCATAGGTCTCTGTAGCATAATTGGTTAGTGCATTGGGCCGGACTCCCAAGGATGCGGGTTCGAATCCCGTCAGGGCGACATGAGACTAGTTGCTTTTTTCTAGTATATTTTCTTGTTAAATATTTATCACATAAAAATAGCATTGTAAAATGCAAAATTAAAAAGTTATAACAATATTGCGCTTAGAGATGGCAGTAGGTAATCGTATTCATTTCACAGTTCATTTTGTATTCAATTGGCTGCAATTTGTATGGAATGACATTTAGTATGATACAATATGAACTGTCAAATGAATATGATTGACTTTACGCAATCGCCTAACAGGTCTGGTATGATGAAGGCTTAAGAGTCTCCCCGTTTTTCATTTAAAAAAAATTGTGGATTAAAGTGGCTAATGATGACGAATCAACCCTTTCACAACAACCGAACAACATTTTGATAGGAAAATATATTGTGTCAATTTTTTATCGCATAAAAAGTGGAGTGCCATCAATTTATAAAAATCGCACTGAAATGCCGCTACATCCATCAAAACGCGAAGAATTTGTCTTTCAGGAAAAATTGGAAACTTCTGAGCTTTATTTTGTTGCCGAGTACAGTCTGTAACAGAAGTTGCATTATTTTTTAAGAAATTAAGAAAGAAAGAAAGAAAGAAAGAAAAGTAAGTTTATTTGGGACAAACAAAAGACAGTACATACGAATAAAAATAAAAACACCTATAAGACTAAAAACCGTTTGTCCCAAAACGGTCCCGACTCAGCATAATGCATGGCTTTTGGCCAGCGCTGATCTTCCGTCGGTACCGTTTTGGTGGGACTGCGAGCCAAATTAACAGTTCGATTAAAAAACGTTCGTTTAACTGTTACGTAGTACATTGTAACTCAATGTTATGAACCGGTTTTTAAGGTGTCGCCTATTCTGAGGTCCAGTCCTGGATTCCAATCCCGGTAGAAAGATTTTGTTTTATGATGAATACGAACGTATAACTAGAATAAATTGCTGTAAGTGTAAGATTTATTACATACATTTACTCAATTTAATAGCTCAGGTCCCGAGCTATGAGACTAAATAGATTATCAATTTTTCTCTGGACACCGGTGTCCTGCTAGCAAGTGACGAATTAAAGGTCTTCTAGCGTTATATGTAAAATAGGCAAAAAATAATCCAAAAATAACTTAGACAAAATCACAATATCACAGATGTTTTAATTCTGCCAACTATTATTTAAACGAACTCTAAATGTCCAATCGCACGTAGTGCAAGCACCGATTAGCATAACACGTGTGGCGTGAATTTGTTAAAATTAAACTGAAAGCGTTGTGTGCGCGACTGTCCGAATGCCGACGAAATATATTAACTTCATTGTTTGGGTAGAACAATCGTTTTACGTTCATATAAATGTATGATAAATTTATTTAATATATAAGTATAGTATTCGTTATATTTAAATAAATGGTTAGAAACATGTTAAGGCGCTAAACGACTGAAGCGAGGTACCTAGTAAAAGAATTGGACGCGCGCGGGACTGAGACCGATTTTGCAGATTAGACGTAAAAACACGAAATTACTTCGTAGTAAATAACTATAGCGAATAAACAGAAATACAACTACATGATGCTAAATATTATTTGTGTCTACTAATTCAATTATGTAACCCCATTTAAGAATACTCTTGAATTTTTGTATTTTTAGAGGGTCATTTAGAAAAGATAAAGAGTCCAGGCAAATCATAAAATCATGTTTCTGGTTCATCACAAATCTAGATAAAAGTATATGTAGAAATGTATATCTATTACCGCATTTCTAATAGCTCTAACCATCCTTAAGTTTTTTATCAAAAAGTACATACTTTTTCCGAGTAGCCTCTTAAAAAGTACTCAAAGATTGTTTAAAGAAATAAATGTTTAGAACGATGATAAATAAATAGTTATTTGTTATGCAAGGCTGTAAAGATGGAATTTATCGACGACGAGTTACCCCTATTGAAACCTGAGCAAGCGAAAGATTCTAGGATTAAACCACGAGTGTAGCGAGTGGTTCAAGATTGAATCCTGAGCGTAGAGAGGGTTTTAAAGGTACGAGACGCTAAAAACTTTTCTGCCGAGCGCAACACATAAAAATCAGTTCGCATTTTGTAAAGGTTAAAATACTACCGATACTGGTATTGAACTTCTCAAACATATTTTTGAAGCAGGACGTAATTGGTGTATTCTGTGACCTGTCGTGCGGCGTGCCCCAAGGCTCAATAAAGGGTCCTCTACTATTTCTAATTTATATAAATGACCTTCCTTACTACGCGAATAATTTATGTGAGACGGTACTTTTTGCAGATGATACCTCTTTAATTTTCAAAATTAATAGAGGGTATAATTGTTCTGACGATGTAAATAGTACTCTCTCTAAAGTTGCAAATTGGTTCAATGCTAATAATTTGTCATTAAATTCTAAGAAAACGAAATGTGATAAATTCTCACTTCCTAATGTAAGGCAGGTTGATATGCATATAATTTGAATGCAGATGTAGTCGAGTTAGTTGAGAGCACGAAATTTCTTGGTATTACTTTAGGTTCACGACTACAATGAGATCCACATATTAATAACTTGTCGAGTAGACTTAGTTCTGCGGCGTTTTCTCGACTCTTAGCCTTCATCATACCTGATGTATTGATAAGGCTGAAGATGGAAGCGAGCCTCTCCCGGAATCCTCAGCCACTGAGGAACTGGCTATCTTATCTCTAACTATCGGAACACATTGTTGTTATGGCGTCAGACTTAGATAAGATGGTGGTAGCTAGCCAGGCGGACTTACAACAAGTCCTACCACCAACCAATTTATGCTCAATTGAATAAAGAATATTTTCATTTCATTTGTTGCATACGGCGTTACATAACCTACCATTTTTGTGTGCTGTTCTTTTTTCAAATTATATGTTTTTTTTGTATACATCACTACTCTACATATTTATATTGCATCTTATTTATTTATTTATTATAATTTTTTTATTGTATATTTCACTACTTTCCCTAACTTTATATTTATTTCATACCGTGTGACCTCATTTCTTCCATACTCTTTTTTCAAACTATCAACCTCATTGTATAAAACTCCTTATAATATTATAAGTATTCTATCTGGTATCCTTTTCACACGCACTCATAATGTATATGTTTATCCTATTTACTAATTTCTTTTTTTCTAGCATTAACCGTCTTCGTGGGTTTTCTCGCGATTTCGTGCCGTACGTTGAAATTATTTTCTTTTTTCACGTGATTTTAAAATCTGCTCATTCTGTTCCCCGTTCCTTATAGCCGGGCCGGAAAACAGTCTGACACTACACCTTTTTGAAAATCATTTAAAAAAAAACTCTTGACTTTGACTTATATACGTTTGAAATAAAAAAAACAGTTAAGTTCAAATTTAATGATGTGAAACTAATACCTATGATTTAGGTTTTATAAAACTGTTAATTTAATAATTTTAGTACGAATTAGACTTATTTAGGTCCAATAATCGTCATTAAATATAAGTTCACCCGAAGAAACGCAATCTGACCGAATATACATATTAAAGACCCAGAACAAGACAAATAGACATGTTCATGCACACAAATGTTAAAGTTGTGTCTGGACACGTGACCTGATCGAAAATTAGTAAGACGGAGGGAGTAGACCGCCCCGGCGCGGTGTAGGAGAGGAAGTAATATCCCCCTCTCTTTAAACCGCGCGGCGAAAAGGTATGCCTGCTCCTGCTGTTTCGTTTAAGCGTTTTCACTTCGGACGGCACTCGGGAAATTTTGTACCCCTGCGCCAAACAGGTCGTCACTATTATATTAATAAAATGCTGTTTAAACTTTTAAACTTTTAAAAATGATTTCTGTATAATTATACTCGTGCTTCGTCCTCAAGATTAGTAGAGTTAGTAGTTATATGACACATTGTAGTAACGCGTAAGTGACACCACTTCAGCGTTACTACAATGTGTCATATAACTACTAACTCTACTAATCTCTTCGGACGAAGCACTTAGTATAATTATGATAGAACTTCACGTACATGTAAGTTCGTTTAATCATTAAATAATTTTATTTAAGATTTTGGCGTAGGTAGTTGATCGAGTTTTATTGCATTCTGATTATTATTCCTTTATCACGACAAATCGGGGTTTATTCAAAATATTTCGTTAAATAATTGATTAAACAATCCGAAAAAATACGTACGGTGATAGAAATTGAAAATTCTCGAAATGGTTTTCGATTTAAGGTACCTTGTTATAAATGAAATCATTTCAATTCTTACTTGTCAATTAATCTGTCATAGAATCATATATTTTGTATAATATAATTATTTTAGTCCCAATAACATAACAAAACTATAAGACAGTTTAATCTAAAACATTAGAAAGATTCTTTTGTAAGACAAAAGAAACTCCTTAATACAGATGCACAATACCGATAAATAAAAGATAATTAAATTAAATAATTAGTACCTATTATTATTGTATTTCTGTGTATTTGTATTTTAGGTACTAACCCTAGTTGTAAGGTTATTGTTACTAACATATTTTTATGGGCACTGCCTGAAATAAATTGATTGATTGATTGATTGATTAACTTTTTGTAAATGGCCTAAAATCTATTTATGATTGGAAAAGTCGTCCTCCTCTCTTCTTTTTCAAATTGCGATACCCGACAGAGTCCATAATTTGTACTTTTTTTTATAATGTACTTAACATCTTGAAAACAGAAGAATCGATTGCTCAGTTCCTTAGCTTCCAAGTTTGTGATAAGCAGAGAGCGATTCGTTCCCAAATGGGCCCGTTAATTGGGCCCAATTTATTGGCCTTCGATTGTGAATATATTACGGTGGTGCACAGAAAACTGTGCTGATTTATGTACCGTAGTCGCCTTCCTGCGATGGACCGGGAGTTGTTTGTTGAATATTGTGATCAAAGTTTTTAGTTAACAAGGTCTTATTTGAATTAGGAATCGTTTTTACTACGAAAACAGACCCTAGACGTCGGTTTACTGTAAATCTGTCGTCTTTAGTGGGTTGTATTTACCTAATATGTTAGCAAACTAATCATACTTAATTAATCTATAGATAAGCAGTTCTGTCAAAAAATTTGAAACCCCACGACGGTTAAAACGTAAATAATTATCCGTCGGGGACTGCCATCACTATTTTAAATTTCAACATAAAGTAAATAAGTAAATATAGCAATAAAATATCTCTAATTATTTACGTCACTATAAAACTACAATGTTTATACCTTTTTAAATTTACGTTTTAACTGTCGTGTTTTGTTGTCAAATTTTTTTTTTTTGCATTTTATTTCAAACTTTTTAGAAAGCTTAAGGATTATGTACATTGTAGTACATAAAACTCATTACTGAAAACCGCATCAAAATCAAACTAGAATTATATTCTAGTTTGATTTTGATGTAGTAAAACTAGTACTAGTAAAACTAGTACTATAAATGTTTACTGCAGCGCCCCATTATTGGTGAGTTTTCACCTTAACACCTATCTGATAACATGCAGCAACTAAACCTAAATCCATCACTGAAAACCGCATCAAAAACGGACTCGTAGTTTTTGAGATAAATGGCAATATTGGTTTCCACAAACAGATGTTTACTGCAGCGCCCCCTGATGAGTTGTTACCGTAACACCTATATAACAAAGTATACCAATCAAACTCGAACCCATTACTGAAAACCGTAATAAAATCGGAATAGTAGTTTTTGAGATAAATGGCAACATTGGTTTGCACAAACAAATATTTACTGCAGCGCCCTCTGGTGAGTTGTCACCGTAATACCTATCTAAGAACTTGCACCAATTAAATTATAAATAATTAATTAGTAAGGAAATTCCAATTAAAAATAACCAAGGTAACTCCATCTTTGCGGGCGGTGTATTATTGAGACATGTTCTTTAATTAAGGAAAGAGTAGGAACAAGACAAATTTTAAAGAGAAAAATATTGTAAAAAATCACAAGTGAATTTTCAGATGGAACTCCAACCCACGACCTTTGGAAATCCGGTCCACTGCTCTGAGTTTTTTCACCAGTCACTTTTCCATTTAAAATTTATCACAAGTATACAAATAGCATTTTAAAATGCAAAACTACAAAATTCATAAAAAAACAAAAATATTATTATAACTAAATTTTAGAAAAGAGTTTCCTTCTCGCCTCCCGCTCTTTAGCCTCCGACGAATAATACAGTCAGTTACGTTCCGTTTTATCCGTTTGTCGCTTCTTTCGAAGTGGTGGCATAATTTAGTCTGCTTGCGGTCCAACCACAATTGGATCTTAGTTTCTTAGCATTTGCAGCTTAGCCCTTTGAAGACAGTTTATAAACGGAACGTTTTGCGATTTTGAATGAAAGCAGTTTTGAATCGAGAATTTGTTTTCGTTTGACAGATTTTTAGAAGTGCTTAGATTTTACATATGGAATTATAAGTATGATTTTAAATTGTAACTAAAACAAAATGGAATCGATATTTTTTTATTTTTGTTCTATATCTTTCTTTTTGTAACTATTTATATTATTTTTGTATCCGACTTGTCAAATATAAAAAGTGGCGTTTTTTACATTCTTTTAATAGGTTTCATAAAATATATCAGAAAGAAATAAACTTGTATCCATATCACTCAGACGAAACTCGAACTCGAATTATTAACCATTGATAATTGGATAAGGAGAATGGGCCATGCATGACCCAGACACCACGCGGGCCCAGTGCCGATTGGTGGGTTAACGACTGCAAAAATACAACCGGGGGACAAACGGATATAAATCCCGGACGAAGCACAGAGGCACTCGACATCATAAATTTTTGGTCACCCATCCCGTGACCGACCATTGCGAAAGTTGCTTAACCGTTATTCTTTCTAAGAATCATACGTTTTTTTATGAATGAGGGGGAGACTCTTAGCCTTCATCATACATGATGTTAAGTATTGATAAGGCTGAAGATGGAAGCGAGCCTCTCCCGGAATCCTCAACCACTGAGGAACTGGCTATCTTATCTCGAACTGCCGGAACACAACAATGCTGAAAACATTGTTGTTATGGCGTCAGGCTTAGATAAGATGGTGGTTGCTAGCCAGGCGGGCTTACAACAAGTCCTACCACCAACCAAACCGAATACAATATGTACCCCCGCTGGGAATCGAACCCGGGACCCCTGGGTCTGATACCGGTGGTTGTACCACTAGACCACAGTGGCGGTTAAAAAACATTTAGTTGTCGACTTGAATACGTTAATGTATTCAAGTCGACAACTAAATGTTTTATTATTAGTTAGTCTTCGCGATCTGGCGAGTGATTTGGTTCCGTAACTTAAATAGCTTTAAGCCGTGCACACACAGATAATGTGGAAATTATTGTTTATACGATACAGCCTTCGCAAAAGAATACGAGAACTAGATGCGACAGATAAAAAAAGAAAAGAAGAATACTAATATTTAAATAAAAATATTGACATTATCGAATTTTATGATTCAAACCGATTTTTAAAGTCGAACTTTGGGATAATATTTAAAGAAACGGAAATGAAAGAAATAGCAAATTTAATAGGAATTTAATACGACGACCTGTTTGGCGCAGGGGTACTAACCCCACCTTCTGCAATCCTCAGAGACTATTAAGTATCTTGGTGTTTACATCGACGAAAATTTGAGCTTTCTTCCTCACATTGAACTCCTGGCAGGCAGAATCAGGAAACTGATTTACATCTTTAAATATCTCCGCCATGTTGCAGATTTCAATGTAATGAAATCTGTCTATTTCGCTTTGTGCCAATCAGTTTTAGGATACTGCATCACGGCTTGGGGCGGAGCTGCTAAAACTCATATTCTCAAGGCCGAGAGAGCTCAAAGAATGGTGTTAAAGGTTGGTGCTTTTCTCCCCCGCTTGACTCCGTCAAGTGAGGTATACGAGTTCTGGAAGGTTCTGACTGTGCGACAGCTGTTTATTTTATCTATAGTGCTCCGCAAACATTCCCAGTTGGACTACAATCCACTTCTTAATATTAACAACCGTCGAAAAGGAACAGTCTGTGCTTACCTGGGCTGCAATACACAATTCGTCCAACGTTTTTATTGCTTTCTCGGCAGCTTTCTCTATAATAACATTAACTCACGTCTCTCAGTCTATCACCTCCCAAGACATTCTTGCAAAAAGAAAATTTCTCAATGGTTACAGCAGCAGACCTACTCTGACACAGAAAATCTTCTTGTGCCCGTAAAATAAAACCCATTGTATAAATAACACAAATAATTAAGCACGCACCAGAAATTCAGTTACCATACAGTAATATATAATTTACATAAACTCACATCGTACCCACACACACACACACACATACATATATACACTCACACACACACACACTTACACACACACAATATATATATATGTATCTATAACACTAAAATCTAAAATGTTCATAGTGATAATTATAATTTTAAGTCTACTAGTTATACCATCACATCTTATGATCTCGATTGCCTCAAATGTCCGAGATGGTGGGAGCCTGATGACCTGTGCTTACGGGTATTTTTTACCTATTTCAGGCATCAGTCTCACACAAACTTAGCTAAGATTAGTACCTGAGATTAGTAAACTAAGAGTTTGTGATGAGAAATAAAGATTAATTTATTATTAATTTATTATTATTATATTATTACCTTCTGCGCCAGAGGTCTCGGGTTCGATCCCCGGACAAGACAAATATTTGTGTGCATGAACATGTGTCTATTTGTCTTGGTCTGGATGTTTAATATGTATATTATGTATGTATTTACATATAAAAGTATATAAGTATCTTTATCCGTTATCTAGTATCCATAACACAAGTTCTTCATGATACTTAACGTGGGCTAGATAATTGGTGTGATTGTAATATTAATTTAATATTATTATTATTTATTAATAGGACCCCATAAAGGGTCTTCTCAATTTTCACCTTGCGAGTTCGTATGACATATTTTCTCAAACATGTTTGGAAATATGAGCATTATTTTGACAACCTTCTTCGAGATAAATCGATATTGCTGTACTGGCCACATACATGCGAGCAGCGGCCTGCAAAAGTTGTACGAAAATTCATATCTGTCGTGTTTAGCGGCCAAATAAATTACATAGTAAACTATATCTGTCGTGTAATTTAAAAATGGGACGATCTTTTACTCCGGAATATGGCAACCAAGGAGGTAACTTATCAAAGGTTTTATTTAAATTTCGAACTGGCTTGCAAATAGAAATTTGCCATATGTAAAAACGCAATCTGCTATTTAATGGTAAATTGGATAAGATATCGAATCAGCTGAAGTCATTAATATGAGTGTGTGTAGCTATTTTGTTGTGCAAGCAAAAACACACATGAAAAAATTAACATGCAAGAATAAAATCATAATTTATAAACATATCCCAAAAAAGTCCATGTATGAAAAGAAACTGAATATGCCCCAAAAGAAAAACCGCAAATGGTTGAACTACTGAATCTATATCTCTCAGTTTCTAAATCAGCCTACATAATTCGTAATCAAAGCAATAAATGACATTGTTATCTAAAAGTCGATGGCAGTAATATTTTGATGATTTGAACAAAAAAATCTATGGATATCATCATCATCATCAACATCCACTGTTGTCCAAAATCTTTTTTCAATAAAGATATTTATTTGTATTTATTTAGTTAATTTCTTGTAGTCCAGGCACTTCCAGTTAACCTTACTCCGTGTTCCGTTATGCGCGAGCACGTATAACCTCTAAACCCGTGTATCTACCGAGTCGCGAGCATTTTTATGTAACGCAAGCGGGGTAAGGGGCGAGGGTAGAAGCAAATTAATGGAAGTTGACACTTCAAAATGATGTGAGCGATATACGGCGCGGGAAAAGGTTGATTTAGGTGAAGTAATCTGGCGAGAATCAGACTAGTATCGCTACAAATACTACAGAAAAGAAAATAGTTAGCACCCTATCGCATAAAAGATATGGAAATATTTTCGCTCCAGCTTACGTTTACTGCTTCGAAACCCTAATAAAAGTGCCTGATTACTACTACTTTTTTCGCGTCGTGTGTTACAAACAAAATTTATTTAGAAATATTATATATGCAAGTGTTGTTATCTTAATATATATAAATCTCCTGTCACGATGTTTGTCCGCGATGGACTCCTAAACTACTTAACCGATTTTAAATTAATTGGCACACCGTGAGCAGTCTGGTCCAACTTAAGAGATAGGATAGCTTTGATCCCAAAATTCCCAGGGGAACGGGCACCACGCGGGTGAAACCGCGCCCGGCCTCTAGTTATTAATAAATAAGTACCTACGTACATCTTATGTTTTGGCGCGCACTGTTCATTGAAATAAAACAACTTTTACGGATATCAAACGCGCTATATTTTCACGAACTAAGTTGTAGTTGTCCGTATTCTTAGGTTTTTAGGGTTTTTTTTTATTTTCCGTAAAAGTTGTTTTATTTCAAGTAAGTACCTTTAAACAGAGTGCAATAGATACTTTTGTTATAGATAAAATAGCATGACATGTTATTATGATATATTAATAGAATAAGTGAATTGATATATAAATAATATAAGTGTATGGTATATAAGTCTCCCTCTTACCAAAATTGTTATGCCCCTCAGGGCCCATAAGATCCTAATACATTTTGTAACACCTGTACCTACTTATAGAAAGCAATAAAATGATTGAATTTAATTTAATTGCTTGTTGCATTGTGGAAGTCGCTGTGAACACCTAAACAACATCTAATGCACAATCCATAAACTCCACTACTGCTTGTAGTCCTAAGTACCTCTCGGAAACTCAGCCAAACGGCTTTCATAAACTCGTTTTACGTGACAACAAACAACGTCTCCCAGCCCACAACTTTCATGGATTATGCTCAAATTGTCAATCAAGGTGACAGACGTATGACATGTGCGTTTCATTTCATGCATGCAAAAATATGTAAAATATTTTTCCCTTACTGTACTTCTGTATGTGTGTATCTCGAAGTGGAACATTATCTCAAAAATGGGTAAATGCGCTGTGTTAACCTGTAAAAATCATACTGGACAATCAAACAAATTTTCTTATCACGCGTAAGTACAATTTCAACCTATTAGAATAGCAATTTTTCGTAAAATAAATAAAATTTGGTATGTAAAAAAATGTAATACGTCATTTCAAAAAGTAATCATTGTACATGTAAATTCTTCAAAGATATTGCATATGTCATTTGGTTGGGTTATATGTATCACTCATTCAATCAATTGTCATTTTTATGTCGTATAGGGCTTGAACATATCGATGTATGTAAATGAACGAACGAATCCAATTTTAATGTAGGAACTATTCAAATTAATTTCGAATTTTCAGTTAATCCCTTAACAAAAAGAAATTGGGTGGAAGCGGTACGCAGGGAGATAACATGGACGAGTACTCAGGTTTTAGATAACATAAGGTCTGATGATGGAGACAGAAGATGGCTATAGGAACTCTGTATTTAAACGACGCAACCCTACGAAGTTTGTGCTCGTTATATTTGAAATATAGCTTCAAACTTAAAAAAAATATTGCTTATTTCACCCGCATGGTTCCCGTTCCCGTGGTAATATCAAAAAATCCTTTTTTAGTGCTCGGCAACATCGTTTAAAGAACCTGTATGCAAAATTTCAGTTTAATTGGTTTAGCCGTTTGGGCTGTGCGTTGCCTGTCAGTCAGTCACGGTAATCTTTTTTAGTATTAGACTTATGTTGAACATTATCATGGTGTTGTACATTAACATTTAAAATGTATCATAAGTATAAAAATAGCATTGAAAATGCAAAAATTCAAAAATCATAATATATTATTGGCTGTTGCATCATAATTTGATTGTTAAATATTTTATTTTATTTTTTCGAATGCAAGGAAGGATATTCTTACAGCGTATTAAAAATATAAAAGTATCGGAGAATTTCGATAATGGTCCGCAAGTCTCGGTAGCTCATTGGTTAGAGCAGTGGGCCGGATTCCCAAAGGTCGTGGGTTCAAGTCCCATCTGAAAATTCACTTGTGGCCAAGTTCATTTGTTCTAATATTTTTCTATTTAAAATTTATCATTAATGGTGGTTACATTTATTATTTGTTTCTAACATAGACCATATTAGGTCACAGCAAAATAAAATTAATTATATTTATTAAAATTAATTAAAGTTTAAAAAATAGTATAATATACCTTACGTACATGTACGTAAGCTATATTATACTATTTTTTAATCTTTAATTAATTTAATTTTAAGATCGTTTTATTTTATTCAAATAAAACAATCTTAAAATTACAATAAACTATTCGTTGAAATATTCTTGCAATTAGTATTTCAGCTAATAGTTGCTAGAAAGCTACTGCCTTGGCTTTTTCTTAAATGTAGGTAATTTATATGCGATGTTTTGTTAATAACTTCTGGGAGTTTAGTAAATAGTAAACTCATCTATTCCTCAGGGCAGTACAGTAGGATGTTTACTATTTTTAGTTTATATTAACGAATTACCTAAAATAATCAATGATCCATGCGTTTTATTTGCAGACGATATTTCCTTGCTTGTACCATGTAAAAATAACATAAACTTAAATTCAAAACTTACAGATCTATTCAGTAGCATATCTACCTGGATGACACAGCATAATTTAGAAATCAATTTCCTTAAAACAAAACTAATTACATTTCATCCGCGTCAGAAAGATAATTTGGAAGTAGAATTTTCTTATAACGGTGTAAAAATCGAAAACGTCACTGAATGTAAACTGCTCGGTCATAGATTCACATTTGTGTTGGAAAGGCCATATAGCTAAAATAAAAACTAAACTTTCAAGTTTTACATACGCGCTAAGCGAAACTAAAAGAACCACTAATTTAGAAACCGCAAAAGCTGCTTATTACGCCTATGCACATGCGTGGCTTAACTACGGTCTAATATTATGGGGTTGTAGCTCAGATGCAGTCTCAGTTTTCACATCACAAAAAAAGTTAGTTCGCATTTTAGTAAACATTGATCAAACAGACAGTTGCAGACCATACTTTAAAGAACTCGAAATTTTACCTTTACCCTGTATTTATATATTAGAAATTTGTAAATTTATACATAAGAACCCAACATACTTTACAAAAAGGCAGGATATTCTATCACGATATACCTCACGACACGGCCACAAGTTAATGATACCCGTTAATAGGCTCCGAATGAACTCCTCTAGTCCATTAGACATGTCGGTAAAAATATATAATGAACTTCCAAAAGAAATAGCTACAGAAAATAGTTACAATATATATATAAAAAAGGTAAAAACACTGCTCTTAGAAAAGTGCTATTATAGTGTTTCAGAATATTTAAATGATAAGGATTTAAAATTTTAAGAAATATATACTTAATTGTAAAAACAATAAGTCGTCCTCTATAAAAAAAAAACCTATTTGCTGTGCCCTATCAGGGTCCACAATGTACTTGCCATCTTTATGTTGCCATCTTGTTATCATTTGTGGATTGCAATAAATTGAAATTGAAATTGAAATTGAAATTGAGTTTGTTGTATATAACTGTCATAGCGTATGCTGGACCATACGCTATCCAAACGCTAGTCTACTATTTCTTATTTGGGTTTAGGTTGTGCAAATTTTGTACGGTGGCGTAAATTTTGAGATCTTTAATAAAGTGAAAACAAGTTTATATTGGTTTTTACAAATATGCATATTTCTTTAATGTAAATGGATACTAGAGTTGAAATTAAAATGTTTTAGCCTCAACTATCTTAGACAATCCTATAATGTCAATGATTATTTTCAGTAGTATACTTAGATTTTTGCAAAAAAAAATGTCGAATACGAGATGTCACAGCTCGAGAAACACCCAGGGGGCTCATTGTCTTATTTTAAATCTTTTCATTTGAAAGGTACATATTATACGAGCTTCGCGCTACAACTATTTGACTTTTGAAAGTGATTGCAATCGATTATAAAATTAAACACTTATGGAGGTGTGGCTAATGTGTAGGTATGTCCTATACAAAGGTTCTGTAATGAACTAATTACCCATAATTTGTTTATATATTTAAAAAAGCTAATTATATATAAAAAAGCTCATGTGATTGAATAAGAAGTAAGTGTAAATAATAATAATAATAATAATAAATAATAAATCATTTATTTCGGAAATCATCCATAGTTGTTAGTAACATTTGAACTTATATCTAGTGTTAGTGAATAATGGACCTCAGACTTAATTATAAAGATAAAGATTGCCAGTAACTCGCCCTTGGCACTTGCAGGCGCACCCAGCGCATCAGCAGCGGCGAGTCCCAACGATCGGTGAACGCGCGCAAGATAGTGTTCGGGCTGGCGCGCACGCGCGATAGCAGCGACCAACTGCGCTTGCGCATTATTGCATAAAAGCAATCCGTCCGCGCCTCGGCAAACATTGTTGACGCACTACAGTATGGCGCCAGCCTAAACAGTATCCTGAACGCGTTATTATATTGAACGCGCAGAGCGTTATATGCCCGCTGCGTAAAGTTAACCCACAGACTGCAGGTGTAGAAAGTCTGACAGTATGCTTTAAAAAGTGTCAGTTTTACTTGCTTACTACACCGTGCAAATCTGCGAGCCAACATATTACAGCGCACACTCGACGCTCTGCGTTCCCTATCAATGTCAGTGTTGTCTGACAAATCCTCAGTTAACCAATGACCTAGGTATTTAAACTTGTCCACTTGCTTTAACACAGTGTCACAAAGAGTCACGGTGGGTACGTTTTGATAGCTTTTATAGCCCGCTTTGAATACCATCAACTCGCTCTTTGTGACATTGTATTTAAGGCCGTGGCTCACAGCATAGGCTTCACACATAGCTAGCAATCTACGCATTGCACTGATCGACGGGCTCAGCAGCACCATATCATCGGCGTAATTAAAGTTATTCATACAGAGGCCGTCCACATGACATCCGATACCAGTAGTACTGAGCCCCTCGATCAGACGGTTAATGTACAGGTTGAAGAGCTTCGGAGAGGTCAATCCCCCCTGTCTCACCCCGCACTCCAACCTATACACCTCCGAATGGGAACCCACCCATCTAACGCTATTGCTCTGGTTCTCATACCAATACTTAAATAAAGAGCAGAGTTCGGTTGGCAGATTGCTTTCATATAGTTTTTGCCACAGTATACTATATGATACCAGGTCGAATGCCTTCGACAAGTCCAAATAACAGGCATATACAGGCGTTTTCTTGGCAGTATAGTATTGAACAGTCTGCTTGACACATAAAATAGCATTTTCGGTTGAGAGACCTGGTTTGAAACCAAACTGTGCGTCGTGTATATTAATGTAAAATAATGTCGTGTATAGTGTTTAGTGAATTATATTATTATTTAAACCAAATATTAATGTTTATTACTCACTTAAAGAGTGTTAGTCAGTAATTTGTAAGTCCGCCTAGCTAGCGACTACCATCTTATCTAAGTCCGTTCCGGCAGTTAGACGTAAGATAGCCAGTTCCTCAGTGATTGAGGATTCCGGGAGAGGCGCACTTCCATCTTAAGCCTTATCAGTACTTAATATCAGGTTGAATGCATCTACCCATTTTTAACAAAAAAAACCCAAACACAAACGTTTTGGAAACCATATTTTATAGTTTTTATGAATTTGAGGGTTTTTTTTATGAGATTTTCATATTATTAGGTGCTTTTTATTTTTTTCACGAAATAAACAATTAACTTACTAATTTCTTTAAAACACACATTATTCATTAAACTCAATAGGTTCATTCATTCACTCCATACTTATCGATAAAAAATTATCGATTATTTCAAGCACTACTGTCATTATTTGACATTGGTAATCGCCCCTCACCCCCGCAAGAAGTGGGCGATCGTGATTCCATACATTCTTCTAGGATTTCGTGTCCAGCTTGTCCAGTGGTTAATTCGTCCAAGTGATTGGCCCGTCACACTTATTGTATTAGCTTTAATTGATTTGATATGTTTGTATTTTTATTCTTATTTGTTTAATTTAGGTAGTAGTTTTTTTCCATAATATTTTTGTTTGGTGCCTTGTGACGTGTCAATAAAAACTTTTTTCTTTCTTTCTTTCCTTCAAAATGGGCTTATTTTGGCAATTCAATAAGCACATTGTCATCAGCTATTTTTAATGGCCTTCCTTATGGATGGATAAGGAGATTGGGCCAGAAACCACAACGCGGATTGGCGAGTTTCCACGACTGCAAAATGCAGCCGGGATCAAAGTCTTAACGTGCCTTCCGATGCACGAAGAAGCTCGAGATAAAAAAAAATTGGTCACCCATCCCGTGAGCGACCATTGCAAAAGTTGCTTAACCTCAACAACTGCAGGCCGTGCGCACGAACTACTGCGCTACCGAGCTCCTCCTTTAACCATATATTTAATGGTAATTATATTGGCTTCGACTGTCAAATAAAGCCCATATCAATACCCATACTTTTTACGCGGTAGCCTGGCTGCATAATCGTAATTATACCCGGCGTAGTTCTAGGACTTAAAACAATTTTGATAAACAAGTAATGCTAAGTGTCGCTTAGACCAAATAGAAAAAAAACGTCGGGCAAACGTCCACGGGGCAGACCGAGACGGCGATGGAGGAATGATTTTAACTCATTTTTAAATGACTGGTGCACAAATAGTCAAAATTCAGGGGCGTGCATTGGTTTTCCAGCGTAGTAGGCACTGTAGATCTAACTAGTAACTTTGCACTTATCCTATCCTGCTACCGAATATTATAAGTTTGAAAGTTTGTGAGGATATTTGGATGGAGGAATGTTTGTTACTATTTCACTCAAAAACTACTGAACTGATTTAGATGAAACATTACAGCAATGTAGCTTATGTATCAGAAAACCACATTGTTTGTATGCAAATATTTATAATTATCCTGATATTCCCACGGTTACGGCAACCACGCGGCGAGAGAAACCGAGAGCGGCCGCTAGTCATAAATGATAAGGTTCGTAATATTTAGTAGGAATATTAAAATGCTGACGAGTTTGATTGTTTGAGCATGCTAATCTCCGGAACTACTAGTTCGAATTGAAAAAAAAATTTTGTGCTGGATAGTCCATTTATCTCGGAAGGTAATAAGATATTTAAAATCACGGTACGATTAATAAGAGCAGAGCATTAATGTAAAACGTTACAGAAACGGGAAAAAAATATTAGTTTTGGGAGCTTCCGTTGCGGACGGTGTGTAAACGGTTAAAGTTATGTAAAAATCATGTATGACGAAATTATTCCCCATCAAAAGTTCTAAAAAAAAGTCCGCGACAGCATATGTCTATGTTTTATGGTTAACTCACTATAACCATTTTTCAGATAATAAAATTTGTTCTAAACTAATGTATTATTTGAGAAGCTGTTTTCATAAACATGATATTAATCCTTATCTAAATAAATACGTCAATCATCACAAGTATTTAATTTTGAACAAAATTGTCCTTTACATCATTAAATTTTAATGAATATCTTAGGAAATATGATAGTTTTAAAATAACTCCTCAACAAAATAATTCGCGACCAAATTAATTCGTGAGGTAGGCATGCTTACTTTATACTGATATATTCCGGAAGTTTAAGCTAGAACGTTACACGTACAAACAGCGCCCTTCTTGCCATGGGCGGTTTATACTTGAGCGATACTTTTTCTAAATATGTTGTATTCTTGTATGAAACGCTGCTTGTTTCGAGTAGGCAATTTCGAGACTGCCTATCGGCAGGTATTCAGTATTTAGCGTAAGGAATATCTTAGTGGGTGAGTGTTGAATAGAAGTTTAAACTAAAATAAAATAACTTTAACACTTATTGTATATTTATTTAGGTTTTGAATGAGGTAGGCACTGCCTAATTGCCTATATGGAATGCACGCCCCTGAGTCAAATGGAAGCAAGGTGGATAGGCCTTTGCCCAGCAGTGGGTTCATAATGTAGGGTAATAAATTTTATAACTTTTATGTTATTTATGGTGTTTTGAATTTAGAGCGTGGCACTGCTTGATCAGAATAAATAAAAGTAAGTAATGTTCTCTAATTTTACTAATTAAGTATATGAAAGTAATTATTATTATTTTTAATTTACTTTAAATACTCTTTATGATTATGTATATTATAATTTGTATTTTCTTTTTGTGATGGAAATTGAACTTACTGATATGTTAAGGTCACTTTTCAATTTGACGACTATTTATGAAATAAAACAGGGAGAAAAAAATAGCCCTTGACGAGTTTCTTGTCGGTTCTTCTCGTTACAAGTTCTCCCGCCGTAGGGTTTGGGAACCGATGGCGTAGCTTCTTTGACGTTTATAAGTGTTTGTAACAGCTTAGACTGAATAAATGATATTGAATTGAATTTAATTGAATAATCATAGTAATAATAATAGTATCGCTTAGTTACCTGAATTCTGCGGAATTTTTTTACGAGGCACCACCTACCGCCGTAATTTCACTTAGTTACGACTTTCTACTTCATAAACAATTATATAAAAGGTTCGAAATTAGGTCAAATAAAAGATGCAATTCTTTGAATTTTACGCTTTATAAATAAATACATCATTTTTTTTCAATAAATTACCATCTACTACACTTTTCTAGGTGACGCTCCCAAATCTTCTTTTAGAATATCTGTTTGTCTCTCAGCCATAGCAACGACTAGACTCTTGAATGCGAGGGATAACACTAGCATCAATAACTCGAAGATTATTAACACCTTTAACTCTTAGCTTGTTATCTACGACCGATCCCATAGCACAAGTACCGACATAATGCCACAAAGTGGTAGATATACTCAGAGCATAGCATTTCCAGTATTCAAAGAATTTCTATCCAAATCATTGAAAGCCGGTAGATCTATTTCAATGTACTCCGAGCCAATACTTCCTGGATTCACCCTGAGGACAGGCGGTACCAGCTTATACTTTGGAGGAGCGACCCGACGCAGGAGCTCAAGGTATATGAGTTGAATACTAATACCTATGGACTGAGGTCCAGCCCGTATGTAGCGATACGAACGCTGTTGGAGCTGGCAGCGCAATGGGAGCGGACACACCCTGCCTCAAAGGCAGTTGACGTCGTACGAGATGCCGTGTTCGTCGACGATATTTTGACCGGAGCGGATTCCTTGGAGGAAGCGGAGGTTCTGAAATCAGAACTCATCGAGCTCATGCGAAGCGCAGGTTACGGGCACGCACGCACGCACTTATGGGGCGAGGCACCCAGTGTTGTTACCTAAAAATAATAGATTTGTTCAGTTATTAATGGAGCATTACCACAAATCTTATTGTCACATTGAAGCTAATGGTTTGATTGCTATTTTACGCAGGGAATATTGGATAACTTCGGTCCGGAAGGAGGCAGCCCGGACGATAAGAAGATGTAAGAGGTGCTTTCGGTTTTCTGCAGCAGAGCAACCGCCGCGCATGGCAGACCAGCCGGCGGACCGCGTGAGACCTTTTGACGGAGTCGCTACAGACTTCGCTGGACCATATCTGGTAAAATCAAGTTTATTAAGAAACGCAAAGTCAGTGAAGGCCTACTTTTGTGTTTTTGTTTGTGTAGCTACAAAGGCCGTTCATGTAGAGTTGGTCTCTAGTTTGTCATTTATAGCTGCATTTACTAGATTTGTGAGTCGACGCGGACTCCCCAGTCTGACACGATCAGACAGAGGTACGAATTTTGTTGGGGCTAACAACTACCTCAAGGAGGTTAATCAGTTCCTCCTGGACAAGGAACACATCCTGAAGGAGCAGTTCAGGAAACAACGAATACATTGGGAGTTCAACCCACCAGCTTCACCACACATGGGTGGCTTGTTTGAGGCTGCTGTCAAAAGCGTGAAGCAGCTTTTGAAAAGGGAAATAGGCGATACAATATTGACCTACGAAGAGTTGGCGACACTCTTGTGTAAGATAGAGGCTATCCTCAATTCCAGACCTCTCGTAGCGATGTCTGAAGATCCTGGGGATTTGGAAGTCCTGACGCCAGGACACTTTCTTATTGGCCAGCCACTGGTAGCAGTGCCTGAAAGTAACTAGTCAAATACTAAAATGTCACGTTTATCTCGATTTCAGATGTTGCAGAAGCTGCAGCAGAACGTGTGGGCACGTTGGCATCTCAAGTACCTGAGCACGTTACAGTCGCGTAACAAATGGTATCATGAGGTAGACAATTTAAATATTAACGATTTGGTTTTCATCAAGGATGAAAATGCTTCACCACTACACTGGAAGCTAGGTAGGGTGTTAGAATTACATTATCGGAAAGATAATGTTGTTAGATCTGTAAGGTTAAGAACCCAATCTGGCGAGCTTGTTAGGCCAGTGGTTAAATTAGTCAAGTTACCCGTAGTCGAGGACTAGGTTTCCCAACCTCGTTGCTGGGGCCCCTGGGAATGTTCACGCAATAATGCGATATTTATGGACATCACTTTGTCGATGCAATTTGTGTTGGTGCATCCCAACACTAACGTAGCGCGTGCCGGGACGCACGCGCCTCCTGTTGCCTTGAATAGTAGAGGCGAGTACGAGAGGGCTCGTGCGTTGCTCGACACTGGGGCGAGTGTCGAGCAACGCACGAGCCCTCATTGCGTGAACACTTCTTTACCTTGGAGTATCTACTATTTGTCTGAAGTCTGCGAAATAATTTGCTACATCTTCTACGTCCCTATCATCAGAGAATAAACACGATGAATTAAAGGTAGATTATTAGGGTCAGTGCTCTCGAGCAAAAGTGTTCTTGCCAAAGCGAACTTCTGTTCAAAGCCAAAGCTAGCTGGTACGGGATAACGGTGCGGGTTTCGGGATCACTCTCCTCTAGAGCGTACACTAAAGTAATCCCCGGATGATCTACAAAGTTTTTACGCCATCATTTTCAGCCGTGATGTTGTAGTCATGAGAGCTACCATACAACATCACGAATATACCTGAGAGCTGTAAGAAAGGAAAAAAAATACATAAATTTTAGCTTTTTAATAATAATAATAATAAATATTTCCATACAATTACACCAATTATCTAGCCCACGTTAAGTATCATGAAGAACTTGTGTTATGAATACTCGATAACGGATAAACATACTTATGTATACTTTTTTTTTTGTAAATACATACATAATATACATATTAAACACCCAGACCAAGACAAATAGACATGTTCATGCACACAAATATTTGTCTTGTCCGGGGATCGAACCCGGGACCTCTTGCGCAGAAGGTGGGGTTAGTACCCCTGCGCCAAACAGGTCGTCGTTTAATCGGAAGTCCCCAATTAAAACGCATCGTTAGGCAATTTAATGAAAATGCAACACAACAAATGATATGATATGATATGATACAATTCAATTCAATTCAAATACTTCATTTCAGAACTAGGTTCCATAGTGTTAGTAACAATTTAATATACTAATAAGCTATGTTAGTCGGTATTACAGTATGAGTAGTAAAAATAAAAAATTATCCGGTATGGAGCTTCACCCAGTGTCGCAGCAGAAGAGAGTCCCAGCGGTCTTTAAACACCCTTAGGATTCTGTTGGTACTGGAGCGGAACCTAGTGAGCATGGAAGCAGACCTCTTTCTTATAATGGCGTAGAAGTTGTCCGTATGCCCCTCGGCAAACATTTTCGACACGCTGCAACGTCACGACAGTCTCAACAGTATCCTGAATGCGTTGTTATATTGGATACTCAGGTCGCTGTATGACCGCTGCGTATAACTGATCCAAAGACTGCACGTATAAAATGATTGGCAGTAAGCCTTGAAGAGGTGATCTTAACTGCATCCGAACACCGCGCAAACCTGCGAGCCAGCATATTCCATCACACAGCCAGCGACCTACGCTCCCTCTCTATGATATGACAATGACAATGATATGGTAAAAATGATAGATACTGATAATTTTTCTTTACTATTGCTTAAATGCATTTTGTCTTACTACAGCTTCGAGCGGTGTGTCACCGCCTTCATCTATTACAAGCACATTCACACCAGCCACTTCTGACAGCCTGTTAGCTATAATGCTACCAGCCGTGCCGGCACCTATTACAATGTAGTGGTAACTGGAGCCATCTGTGATTAAATAAATAAGTTCAAGTTCCGCCTGAGAACAACTTTCCAAGATCTGGAAATAATCGACTCGCCAGCAAGCAGTACTTTTAAAATTTACCGTGTAGGTAATTGTGCAATGGTACTAGCCTGTTTTATATTACTTATTATTATTATTCTAAAAAAATCTAAAACTCTAACAAGTAACTCGCCTCCTATGTATTTCTCTTCTTCTCTTTTAGCCCGGTGGCTTCCAGAAAGTCAAGAATCTTCCTAGCTTTTACAGATTTTTGTTTCTCTGGGTCGATGATGTGCTGACCCAGGTGGATACTGCGTTTGTCCATAAGTGGTCCGAAGTCGCACGGAAGGAGCTTTGGTGAATCCCTCTTCTGTTTACAGTAACAGCAAATATCAGTATCACTCAACTTCACGTGAAATTGGTGCCTGTTTAATTTGCTGTTTGCATTATATTACTTACTTTTAACTGTAGCTGCTTGCGGCCACCTGTATCCAGTGAGTTGAAGCCCAGTCAACACCAGCAGTGCACTTTGCAGTGCTCTCACTGCAGCGGTCACCGCAGAAACTGTCATCTCAATTACTTTATAACCTACTTGCAAAAAAACCAAAAACTGCCATTAAATAATAAAAAATATCGCCTACATTCAGCTTATATAGAAAAGGCCCCGGTTTATCAACAGACATATCTTAGATAAATCGGGGAATTTATTGCATTAAATGTTATCAAATTTTATATAGTTAAGTACAAACAGATTATTTGCAAGATTCTAGTGCATTCGAAAATAGTGGCATGATACCAATCAATATATTTTGTAACGAGGTTTATATATTTATTATTTCCCTTTAGATTACATACACTCATGCCATTAACACACCTCTCACACACCTCAACGACGCCACATTTGGCATTGGTTAGGTCTATGATGTTGTTCGATAACAATAGTGACAGGTGGCCAGCGTTGTATGCCTAGGATGATCATTGATTGAATTACTCAATGTTGCACCGAAACAGATGCAAGCACCACTCTACCACCAAGAACGTCATAATGTCGCAATCTTACTAATATTATAAATTCGAAAGTATGTCAGTTTGTTTGTGTTCCTCTTTCACGCAAAAACTTCGAAATGGATTTAGATGAAATTAGGGACTTCAAGTAGTTGACTAAGACATAGGTACCACGGGAACAGGAACCACGCTGGCGAAGCTAGTTTTTAATAAAACCCACCAATGCACATTGGGTCTGCATAGATAGTGGGTCAAGCAAGTCCCATTCTCCTCATCCATCTATCAGGAAGACCAGATGGTAAAATGCATTTTTATCTTGCACTTTATAGAGATAAAGAGATAAGCAATGCTATTCATCACGATCAATGAATTTGTTTTGTTGAGTATTTATTATCAAAAACATAATATATAATTTTATATCAGATCTTATCGACTAGTGTTATAATTTTTTTTTTAATTGGCACGTGTATAAACATGCTTCTTTAACAGACATCTGTTGCCTTACAGTGAGGGGTATATTCTATAGACGGGTAAGAGCTCAAACAGACGAGCAGCAATTTGCTGTTCAAATTCAATATAATTTATTCAGTCTAGGCTGCTACAAGCACTTATGAACGTCAAAGAAGCTACGCCATCGGTTCACAAACCCTACGGCGGGAGACATTGTAACGAGAAGAACCGGGGAAGAAACTCGTCAAGGGCTGTTTTTTTTCAAGCCAACTGCAGCTGCGGATAACAGCAACTGCAGCTGTTGACATTGGTCGGCAGCAGCTAACTGCAAGTGTCGAGATCAGTCGACAGCAATATTCAACACGTCGACAGCGCCGCACACCTGCGGGCCTACCATCATCTAAGAAATCATCATCACCTTATTAGAAACCGTCATGACATAAGAACGTAATTTTTTGCGTTTTGTTTTTATTGAAGTTGCCACATTTGGCACACTTCCCACAAGATTGAGCAAAGACGTGACAAAACTTGCGTCAAAAAAGGCTTACTTTAGGAGATTCGTAATACGACATAGCATGGTAAGATTGAAACAATACTGCGCTAAGAGATGCCAGTAGGCCCCCTGGTCGACGCTTGCTGGTGACGCGTCGGCAGCAACTGCCGACCAATGTCGACAGCTGCAGTTGGCGCAGTTGACAGCTGCAGTTGACTTGTTAGCAGCAATAGTCCTGCTCGTGTGTATGGCACATTACTTAGTAAAATTAAGGCGATTATAGACCCCAGCGTCCTTGAGTACTTGAGAGTGAGACACAGGCTCGCGTCATAATTATGTCATAATATTATTAAAACCATTTAAGTATCATATTATAAGATCATGTCAATTAATTAATTCCATATCTATGTCAATTTATAGTCAAGAAATTCTTTAACAGAGTAAAAGCAGTTTTTACATGAAATTTAAATAATTTGCTTTTGACCAATTTGAAGGGAAGCTCTGTCAAGGAGTGCGGTAACTTATTGTAAATTCTTATACAGCTAGGATAACAATTTTCTTTATACAAGTGAGTTTTCATTTTAGGTAACAATAGCTGGCCACCGGTGCCTTGCTGGTTTGAAATTATCTTTCTTATTGAATAAATAGGGATGCGTCTTAACGGAAATGCAACATTCCAATTCTGGAATGTTGCATTTCCGTTAAGACGCATTCCTTACGTTACCCTGCATGTATAGGTATTCACCTATACATGCAGGGTAACGTAAGTAGATTGCGTTTTGGAAACAATTCTCAGCAGGACGTCAAATGAGGGACATCACATATAGCACAGACATTTTGTTTCTGTGATATAAACGCTCTGAGTACATCTACAGAATTTCCCCAGAGTAACAGACCAGACTTAAGGGTCGATACAACATAGCCATGATTAACACGGTTTTTTTATTGAATTGTTTTGTCAAACTCCAAAAAGCATATGCAGATCGATTTATTTTTTGCACGCGTTACTGATATGGTTTTTCCATCTGCATTGGTTATCAATTACAATACCCAAAAAGGTCAATTCATTGGTTTCCATTATGACTTAATTGTTGATTGACAGAGTAACATCATTTTCTTTTTGTTTTTTGTTATGAAATCTCATATATTCCATATATACAATACAATTAAAGTTACAATCGTTAACTGGCCCCATCGATACAGGCCTAGAGTCTAGACCGCTGAGAAACTAATGTAAGGTTCCTTAATGTTTTTATATAAGTAGACGTTAATGTTTTGATAATTTATGTTGTGATGGAACATTTTTGCATTTTAATAAAGTTATTTATTTATTTGTATTTTTATATAGTTTCTTAATATTTATGTTTAAATTATTTGCTTCTAACCAGTAGGTGACATTGATTAACGTAGTATTGTCCTCATTATTTCTATAATAACCGGGATATCATCCGAAAATAAATTGATCTGATTATTTGTAACAATAGGTAGGTCATTTATATAAATAATAAATAACAGCGGACCTAGAACATACCTTGCGGGATTCCAACATTATTTTCAACAGTAGACGATTTAAATGATGTTTCTTCTTTGATCTTAGCTTCTTTTGCTGCTTGAGCTTCTTTGAAACAATCGAATTTCTTGTCGCATACGTAATCGCAGATTTGCATGCGAAAACGGTATTATACAAAAGCTTTTATTCGTTTGTTTCAAAAATACGACTCTCTCTGACAGATTGCTCCGTACCTCCGCGCCCAGTGGCGGAATCCACTAGCGGACCGCGCTACCTCACCGCGACGCGGTTTTGGAGTGTTGGACAACGCGGTTTTCCATACTAATTGATGACATTCGCATACAATATTATATTCCCACGGGAAAATACTCCGCGACGCTGCAGCTCCGGAGTATTGAGTTTACCTGTGGGATTAACCGTCTTACAATCCGCATTGGGATAAGGTGATTAGGGTCACGGCTCAGTTTGCTAAAAGAAAGCTTATTCCCTTCAGTGGATACATTTAAATATAATAGCAATTGAAGAAGTTCTCATTATGTTTCAATCTGTTGTTTCAACCCGGTGTTATTTATTTATTCTTTATTGCAATATAAAAACAACAGCAAATGGCGGACTTAATGCCATCAGGCATTCTCTACCAGTCAACCAGTAAAAGGTGTTAGACCTACCGTATCGGCTACTAGCGGCTACGGCGCTAAAAGTACTAAAGCAACTGCACCGTCTCACACAAATTATTAAGTTTACAATAGAGTTGCAACTTACTGATCATTCCTAATAATTTGAGTGTGGCAGATAGATATTGACAATGAGATTATCATTTACAATTAATTATAAAGCGTTATCAGTAACCGCAAGAAAAATACCAAGTTCATCAAAGTATTTTTATTTGAAACTTATAATTATAACATGCTTCTAGGTGATGCCCCCAAGTCTTCCTTAATTAGATCAGCTCCTTTTTCCGCCAAAGCGACAACTACAGAGTTAGTTTTACCTCTCGTAGTAATTGGTTTAGAACTAGCATCTATCACTCGAAGATTCTGGACACCTTTCACTCTCAATTTATTATCAAGTACTGCTCCCATAGCGCAAGAACCGCTGTAATGCCACAACGTTGAAGACAGATTCAAAACGTAACATTTCCGATATTCTAAAGTATCTCTATCCAGATCATTGCAAGCCGGGAGATCTATATCAACATACTCCGCACCAATACTTCTAAAAGTCGTCGTGTTTACAATCTGTCTGAAATCTTGTAAATAATTAGCTAGATCTTCTACATCCCTATCGTCAAAAAGTATACCATGATGAAGTATTGGAGGCTCGTAAGGATTAGTGCTGTTAAGTAAAATCTCTCCTCTTGACACTGGTTGTATCAGACTTACTATTGTGAATAGCGATGCTCTTCCACGGATCTTATCGAATATTTGTTGGCAAAGTTCCTCTTTGTAGGAAAACGCTATAGTACAGTATTGAAGCATACCTTCGTTGTCTGGAGGTATAAATAAGTTGATAGCGTGGTAATCGGGGAATAGTTGACTTCTGTTTAATGCAGCAAAGGCATAAGTTAAGGGCACAGGAAAATAGTGAGGATTCGGTGGAATCGTCACTGGTTCACCTTCCTGTAGTTTGTGGAATACAATAATACCCGGATGATCTTCTAAGTTTTTACCTACAGGCAAATCTGCGATGATTGATATATTCAATGAGTCCAGATGCTTCTTCGGGCCAATTCCGGATAACATCAGTAATTGTGGTGACTGCAAAGCACCTGCAGAAACAATTACTTCGCGATCGGCGTATAAAGATAACGTGTTTCCATCTGCAGTGGTAGCTTGGACTCCGACAGCACGTGTACCATTGAAGAGAATTTTAGTTACTTTAGTGTTTTTAAGAATGTGGAAATTGGGACGATCGCTCAACGGCCTGAGGTAACCTTCAGCTGCTGCCGCACGGTACCCATCAGCTATATGCAACAAAGGCTCAAAAACTCCCTGAGTGAAACGAGGGTCATTACAATCCAGCACTTTGGGAAGCCCGATCTCAGATAGCGCTTGAAAGATCAAATCGTTTTCCTTAATAGGTTGTCTTGAGACTCGCAACAAACCATCTCTCCCATGGTATAATGCACTAGTGGAGTTCAAAATTTCTCTGTCTTCAAGTTTTTCACTTCTCATGAAGTATTTAAGGAGATTGTCGAAGTTCCAGGAGTCATCACCCAAGGCTGCAGCCCAAGCGTCAATATCACGTGGGTTTCCGCGAACGTGCATGAAGTGATCGAGACTTGAGCTTCCTCCAAGCATTTTACCAGCTGTCAGAGGAGCTTTTTCATCCCTGATGTACTGCGAGGTGCGAAAATCATTTTCACTTCGAAAGTTGTATTCGTGTGTAGAATTGAAAGTCATCACTAATGTCCCTGGAAGCTGGAAGAAAAACATACTTTAGTAAAAATAACTTCGCGATCGGCGTAAAAATACATTAACAAAATATAAATAAAATCTGATTAACAACCACCTATGCATACTTATCAACCGCATCTCTGCTAGAGTGGTATTTGCATCAGATTCAAGGTGTCGCCTACTTGGACGTCCTGGGTTTGAATCCCGCACGAAATTATGATAGGCCGATTGGCATTAGTGTAACCAATAAATATATAACATTTATGACGAATCTTAAGTATACAAGATTCAAAATGTATATCTAATATAAGAGTCTGAACTGAAAAGCTGTATTTACAACAGCACAATAGCGAATTTCCATCAAGTAGAAGATATCAGTAGCGAGGGGTCGAACTCCACGAATCAGAGAATAATAAACATGAAAAATAAAACCACTGCAGGTAGTTGCAATGTGACTACATTGTTTTATGCTGTTTTATGCTGGATGCCCTGGCATCCAATCCACGTATGTTTAACTATTTGGTGCAATAATTAATTAATGACATAATTATTATTTAAGATGGATCTCTGGAGTAGGATTTCTAAAAGGAAAGCCGATGGGATTCGGTATGTAGAACCCTTCGCCACTGGTAGACATACAGAAACAACGCATACCACTGACTCCAGAGGTGGATCACCACCAGCTTCTAGTAGGAGAACCTTCAGGCTAGATATTTCAGTCAGCCTGTTGGCGATCACGCTGCCTGCCGCACCCGCTCCAATAATGATGTAGTCGTAACTGGATCCATCTGTAGATAAAAAAGAACTTATAAGTATAAATGTTTTGCATAAAAATAACTCTATTACAGAATTAGAGGCTATTTTTGTAGTCGAAAACGGGGTAATTATCGCCTTACCTTCATTTCACCTTATCATAAGTTATAGTTGAATTTGGAAATGTTTATTTCGGAACAATCATACACTGAGGATTATAATATGTTGTATAAATATAAAAATTGCATTAACACAACAGTAGGAAAGTAGTTAGGAACTAAAAACATTGACGTTAGAGCTATAGACTGTAGCTGTCCAGGCGGGCTTATAACAATTCCTATTACCAACCGACCGAACACAATTTGCCCAACCACTGAAATCGTACCTGGAACCTTTAGGCAATTACCAGTGATCAAATCTTAGAATATTAAGGTAAAACCACCAATCGAATAGGAACAGTTTTCCTGCTTTTATCCAAATATAAGATAACTCATAATACCTGCACGTGTAAAAGTATTAGCAAACGATAAAAAATACTATAGGTGATTACTTTATTTATAAAAAAGTTTCAATAATAATCTTTAAAAAAAAATATTTCCTGTAAACTGAAAGCCTTTTTATGGCCTAATCGTGGACCGGCGAGATCCAGTCATGGACATTAGTACTCAAAAGATTTATAGTCTAACTCTTGATAATTCAAGACATTAGTATAATTATATTTAGATATTTGTACCTACTAATGTTCCGATATTCGTAGCACAAGAGCATAAGCTATTGCGTAATTTGATTAATTTTGCTATTTTTATATTTATTTATTATTTAAATTAAAATGTATTCATCATTATTAATCGGATAACATTTTGCAGACCAAATTGATAAAAGCATAAGATGACTCACATTTAAAAATAAAAATAATTTTCCTTCAGCACTATTTATGATAAAATGTTCACGATTGGGTTAGTTAGCGCACACTGAACCAATCATAAACGTCGTCTGTGTCAGCATACGTTACGATATTTGAAGAAAAGTAAGGGTATAATTAGCATTAACTTAACTATTGTATAAAACATAAATAATAAGTTAAAAAATATAAACTTCATGGGGTTCTGGAAAAATATAATTTTAACGACTCATGCCCATCCGATTCTAAGAAAAAAAAAACTAATTATTTATCAAATTTTTATCGGAAAATTTTAAAACGTTTCATTTTATAAATACAACATGGCCAACTTCTGGCAAATGTTGATAGTATGTCAGAGGAGGTGTGGCTTGTTCGAATAAGTGTTACGTTACGACTTGCATTAAATCACTCAAGATTTGAGAGGGTCCACAATTAGGGATTTTACCTTACCTACTCCTATCAGTCTGCTTCAAGAAGAAAATAATAAAAAATGATTTACTTGTAACTGTTGCCGCTTGCGGCCATTTATGTCCAGTAAGTTGAAGTGCCGTCAACACCTGCAGTGCAGCTTGCAGTGCCCTCACTGCTGTTGTCACTGCTGATGCTTCCATGACAAAGTATACACTTGTTTCCGATCTAATAATAGTATTATTATGTTTTAATTGCACCAGCTTATATAACAAAAATTGCCTATCTAACGAAGGTATTAATGTTATCAATTGCATAATCAAATCACCAATGCAAATTATCGTGTCACTGACTGATAAAGTACTTATCTTTCTTATCGCACTAAGTCATTAGCAAAATATTGATAGTTAATTAACATATTTAATAAAACCTCTCTTAATGGGTCTTACTGTTGGTCGGTTGAAATATGGTGTTTTGGAGATAGGGGAAGTCCGCTCAAAGCTGCCATAGGAGGCAAAGTTATGTTTTTATGGTAACTAAAAACGAAAGCGCTACGTTTGCCATTCTGCCCTTTTTTATACTAGGAGAAATGGTTTTACGCATTTTTTTACGCGTTTTCATTATGAAATGTTGGACTCACCTGGGCGGGTAATACCAACTAAAACTCCTAGTACTTGCCCCCCAGGCCGCCATTGGTCACGGGGGGTAGGGTTCGCAATAACCCCTAAAGACCAGGCGGCCGTGGCCCGGTTATCCGGGCCCCCTCACGGCTGAAAGATGGCTGAGCAAGTTTAGCCATCTTCCCAGACGGTGGAAACCGTGCAAGGCCGGCGATGGCACACCCACCAACGCAAGCTTTGTTTCTCTATAGGGGAATGAGGCAATCATACCGTCGCCTCCTTAATTATATTATGCATTGTCATATGAAGGCAGAATGGTTTCATAGGCATAATTCTTACTTATTCTAATTTCCTTTTAAATAATTTTGATGACCATAAAATTAAAGGGCATAATGGATTTATCCAGAACTATATCCTCTGTAAATCAACAATTAAGAGTAAAAGTTAATATTTAAGTTAGCGTGATTGGTAGGGTCCCGATACCGACCTGCCATGGACACCTTGCCGTGGTACTTGTATGCCCAATACTAGAGTGCAATTTAGAGCCCCGAGGGGCGGAGGGAGAGCAGCCCCCGCCCGCCGTAGCAAAACGCATTCACCGCGCAAGGCGGAGCTGAGTAGCCGATCGCGGTGTCTGTTTTGGTACGAAAGGGCGAAGGGGTTGCTTTGCATGCCTGCTTTGCATGCCTGCTTTGCATGCCTGCTTTGCATGCCTGCTTTGCATGGCTGCTTTGCATGCCTGCTTTGCATGCCTGCTTTGCATGCCTGCTTTGCATGCCTGCTTTGCATGCCTGCATTGCATGCCTGCTTTGCATGATTGCTTTGCATGCTTGCTTTGTAAAATGCAAAATTAATAAGTTATCAGTAGAGTATTTTAAGGAAGCTTTATTTAAAAACGTTAAAGAAATATAGAAAACGTTGACATCACAAATAATAGAACATTACCAGGTATTTCATTTGAATAATAAATTATTTCTTTAACCTTAGTACTTTTCGAGAAAACGTTTCCCGAAAAAACTCTACTAGTCAACCGGGAAGTTCCCCGATTGCGAGAGGTCGCAAAATGACGATGAGGTTTTAAGAAAGGTGAAACAGATGATGTAAACAATTATCGCCCTATCACCCTTGTCCCATTTTTTTCAAAAAAAATTGAAAAATGCATGCTTAAACGGTTAGTAGATTTTTGTAACAGATATAAAATTATACAATATTTGATTTAATTAATACGATCTTGACTAGTAATAATAATAACTTTTGGACAACAGGGCTATTTTTTGACCTAACTAAGGCTTTTGACCACGTTTCGCACGATTTACTTTTAAAAAAGTTAGAAAATATAGGCGTGAGAGGTATAGCCCTTCAGTGGATATCGTCATACCTATCTCACCGGACACGATAATGTCATGATCAATAAATTAGTTAATAACGAAATTATATCATATGCTTCCAGTTGTCGTAAAAAAAACAGGTGTGTCCTCCAGGGAAGTATTCTAGGGCCTCATTTATTTTTATTCTATATTAATGACATATTTGAAATAACCAATCATAAAATTATTTTATATGAAGATGACATTTCTATAATTGTGACGACTGAAAAAAGAAATAATTCATTGACTAATCATGAGAATGACATAAAAAATCAGTATTTATTCAGTTCAATCAATCTCAACATAAGAAATATAATTTTAAACTAAACATTGACAAAATTTATGAAGTAACAAAAGTGATACAGGTAATAATAATAAAAAATCGGCCAAGTGCAAGTCGAACTCGCACATGAAGGGTTTCGTCTCTCACCCAAGGTTGCCTGGAAGAGATTGCTATGTAGAAATAAGATCGCCTATTGTGTGTTTTCTCTGTATGTGTTTACCTACCTACCCAAAATGCCACTATAATTTTTCGCCTGCAAAAATAACTTTTTTTTTCATAGTGTATGTATGAATGACAAAGTTATAATTGCGGTTTTGGCAAATGTGCTATAGCTCTGAAACTGCATAATATATTTCGTTAAAACTAATTTTCGTTGAAAGTTTTTATAAATGTCTACAGCATATATTTTTTTTAGATTTTTCACTTTCTAATTTTAAAAGTTAGACACTTTTTTTCACTTTGAAAGTGTATATCATTTAAACGGTTGGCTTTGAAAAAAAACTGTTTTAGGTACCACAATGGACAATCTTGAAAATAATATATAAAGGTCTTTAAAATTGATATAATAAGGATCTATAATAAGGAATAATGCATAAGGTCATAGAATTGCCCACGTGTGATCACAGTGTAAGGGATTTGTAGTATTAAATTCATAATTTTATTTTGATAAATTTATTTGTTTACACAAACAAACAAACCTTTTTTTTTAAGCAATAGAAACTGACGCCTTTCGGTCGATAGATGAATTACTTATATTGATTGTCTGGGAGATAAACCAAGGTCTTCTTTTATTAAATCGGATGCTCTCTCGGCAAGAGCAATAATGGCTCCATTGAAGTGGCCACTAATAGTGTTTGGTATACTACTTGCATCTACCACTCTCAAGCTATCCACGGCTCTGATCCTCAATCTGTTGTCTGTGACAGTCCCCATGGGCAAGTCCCAGACAACCTCTACATTGTCGTAGACAAATTCAAAGCGTAACACTTCCAAAACTTAATGCTGCTCTTGTCCAAATTTCTGCAGTTAGGGAAATCCAAATCCACCAATTCAGCGTTTACGCTGCTGAATACAGTTGTATTCACAATACGAGAGAAGTCTTGAAGGTAACTGGCAATATTTTCCAAATCTTGCTGATCCGTGTACATTCCATGTATTACTGTAGGATGATCTTCTGGGTTCACGCTTCTTAGCAAAATCTCCCCTCGAGATAATGGGTGCACCAAGTTCAGTAGAGTAAATAAAGTTACTCTTCCACTGGATTAGTCCCAAATGCGTTGACAGACTTTATCAACGTAAGAGAATACGCCAGAGCAGAGCTGGATAAAAGCCACATTATCTGCCGGGAAAACCAGATTAATTGTTTGATAGTCAGGATAAGGTTGAGATCTATTCAAAGCGCTATAACCGGTGGTCAATGGCAGAGGAAACTCATGGGGGTTAGATGGTGCAGTGACAGGTTCGCCTTCTTGGAGTTTATGCACAAGAAGTGCTGGAATATGGTCGGTAAAATTTTTGCCTACGGGTATATCAGCTACGACCGAAATGTTTAATGAACTCAAATGTTCGTATGGACCGATACCAGAAAGCATGAGGATTTGAGGAGAAAATATGACTCCAGCAGATAAAATAACTTCTTGATTAGCGTACAGATGTAATGTGTTTCCATCAGCAGTTGTCGCCTCTACGCCTACGGCTGTGTTGTTAGTAATAAGGATCTTTGTTACTCTTGTATTTTTCAGAAGATGGAAATTGGGTCGGTCGTTCAAAGGTCTCAGATATGCTTCAGCGGTGCTTTGGCGATAGCCATCAGCTATATTGAGTAGTGGTTCTGAAATTCCTTGTGTGAAGAATGGGTCATTGGAATCAAGCACGGTAGGTACACCTATCTCGTTAAAAGCTTTAAAAACATCAATATTTGCAGGACTAGGTTGCCTTGCCAATCTCATGTTACCGTTGCGTCCATGGAAGAATCCACTTGGGGAGTTCAAAATCTCTTCGTCTTCTACTCGTTCGCTTTTCACAAAGTATCTTATTAAGTTGTCGTAGGACCAAGAGCTGTCTCCAGTAGCAGAGACCCAGCCGTCAAAGTCACGCGGGTTCCCTCGCACGTGAATATGGTGAGCCAAACTGCTGGTCCCTCCAAGCATTTTCCCAGCTGTCAAATGAGCTACACCACCTTTGACGTTTTGTGAAGTGTATCCGTCGTTTTCGGTCGTAACGTTGTGGTCAACGGCAGTGTCTGGCATCAAAGGGAAAGTACCTGGAAGCTGTAGGAAAAATTTATAAGTCAGGATAATTGATATATAGGTATAATAAAGTAGTTAAGAAGTCAAATCCATCGTTGTTTTTATTTAAACATTAATTGCTATGTATGTACATAAACCAAAATCATAATAATTGTATTTTTTTTGTCTGTATCTTTGTACACCAATTCGTTTGCCTATTCAGTTTGCTTGCATACAAAAAATGCTAATTAGGTTTAACGGAATTTTGGGTAGTGTATATGAGAATGTGTGCTTACTACAAGGATTTATTGCGGTAAACAAACAACAGTAAGAAAATCCAGCCTTCAGTGAACGTAGAAGAAGTCTGCACAGAAGAAGGCTGTGGTTAGTTATCTATTTGAAATATTTACTCCCCTGGGGCGATCTCGATGGGAAGTTCCCGGTCGACCACTTACAACATCGTTCCATCATAGGCTTACAACATCGTTTGACGATGTTAACGGGAATTTTCGTAATTGCCAAATTTCGAAAATTTTAATTCTTTTTTCTTTAATTTCAAACCTCTTCTTGCGTTAAAATAAATTAGAACAAAGGATAAGCTAACGTTACACATACCACTGATTCCAAAGGAGGATCACCACCCGCTTCTATGAGAAGGACCCTCAAGTTGGAGACTTCTGATAGCCTGTTTGCAACTACGCTTCCCGCCATACCGGCACCAACTACTATGACGTCGTAACTTGCCCCATCTGTAACGCAATGTTTTTTTTTTAAATCTGAAACCCTTACATAAGACGCATAACTATCGAATTTTCAAACCTCCTACAAGGGTTGTCGCTGACGGTATCACTTTTATACTAAAAATACAATAGTGAATCCAATAGATGAATAGGAATATGTAGGAATTAGACAAAAACCCTATCATTGAAGGGTTTAATGTGAGTTTTAAGTTTGATAGCTATAGCGATAGCACAAGCTATACTGATGTTAACTAATTACAAGGTTGAAGGTGGAAAGGCGCTTTTCCCGAAATTCTCAGCCACTGAGGTACTGGATGTCTTATCTCCTAAATCTCTAAACTGCTGGAACTCAATAATGCTGAAAAAAAATTTTTTTGCGACAGACCTTGATAATAATGGTGAAAGCTATACGGCTATCAGGCAGATTTGGAACAAGTCCTACCACCAACCAATCCGAATATAATATCTTCTTCTAACACTGGGAATCGAACCTTATAACTATGGCGACTCTGTAAGACAGGGAGAAAATAACAGCCCTTAACCTATTTCTTGCCGGTTCTTTTCATTAACAGATCTAACGCTGTTTGGTTTGTGAACCGATGGCGCAGCTTCTTTGACATTCACAAGTGCTTCTAGACTGAATAAATGTTATTAAATTTTGATTTTTTTATGAATCAGATAAGTACCAGACCACAGAGTACCATAACGAGTGGTTTTAAATTTATTATTGAAAACCTCACCGTTAACAGTTCCTGCTTGGGGCCACTTGTACCCAGTAAGCTGCAGCCCAGTGATCACCAGCAGGGCCGCCTGGATCGCCCTCATCGCCGACATCACATCTGCCACCGCCACCATGGTTGCAGAGCTCTGGAAAAAAAGTCACAACAAAAAAAAATTGTTTTATCATCATCCTGATCATGGTAGACTGACATAACACTAGCTAGCTTTGCATCAACAGACTGGGGGGTTATATTTCTTAATTACATGCTGTTTTCTGGATCGTTATCAGTGTCTATCTTCATCATCATCTACAAAGAGAAAGGAATGGCATTAGTTATAACAATTTAGAAAACTACCTGAAATTCGTCTCAGCCACATGTCACCCACTGCTGGGTATAGGCCTCCCCCAAGGATCTCCACAACGATCGGTCTTGCGCAGTCCGCATCCAGCGGCTTCCCGCGACCTTCACCAGATCGTCGGTCCACCTTGTCGGGGGCCTACCACTGCGCGGTCGCCATTCCAGAACCTTTCCACCCTAACGGCCATCGGTTCTTCTCGCTATGTGTCCCGCCCACTGCCACATCAGCTGAGCAATCCTTCGAGAGATGTCTAACTGGAATTACGACGTTCTAATCCCTAGCCGATCGCCGACAAGGTGGATCGATGATCTGGTGAAGGTCGTCGTGGGGATCCTTGGGGGAGGCATAGGCCTCCTCCGAGACCCAGCAGTAGGTGTCATGTGGCTTAGACGACTGATATTCTATTTAGAACATATTCGAAAACTTTTGCAGAAGATGGGCTGGGAACCTGTCACTTTTGTTTCTGAACATCTCAGACTCAACCAATGCCAAGCAACTTTGGTGGAAGAGATATTTGGCATTAAGGTATGTATCGTCGTCGTCATCAGCCATTTTTAATGTCCCCACTGCTGGGGCACTGGCCTTCCTTATGAATGGATAAGGAGAACGGGCCATGACCTACCACGCGGGCCTAATACGGATTGGTGGGTTGTAACGACTGCAAACGCAGCCGGGACCAACGGCTTAACGTGCCTTCCGAAGCACGGAGGAGCTCGAGATGGTAAATTTTTGGTCACCCATCCCGTGACCGACCATTGCGAAAGTTGCTTAACCTCAATAACTGTGTATGTTTAATGTCCTACTGCTAGGGCATTGGCCTCATTGGCCTCCTTTGGAGACATTGAAATGGGAAATGATGATGATGATTGTATGCAAGAAAATACTATACGCAGTATTTTGCTTCGACCTCTAATCAATATTGTTTTAATGGTCTGCCCCCTTATTGTCTAATTTCAAAACCTATCACAATCCCTTTAAAAGGTTTTGTGATTGTGATAGTGATTTATCGAATTGTGTAACTTATAGTCGCAATCCCTTTCGAAACGAATGACGTTTTAAATGACACTTCATTTGACACTTCTCCATACATTTGAAAGATATTATCGTGTGTCACTTTGCTTAGACAGTTCAATTTCCTTCATTCTATACCTTTCAAAACGCGTCCCGATCACTATCCCTATTACTATCAAATATTGACGGCGTGAAGTATGTAAATATCTTTCAAATGACGAATTGAAAGGGATTGCGATAGATTTTAAAATTAGACAATTAGCCTCCGGGTCACATAAAATGCCTTCTGAAATGCCTTCTTTAGAGAGTAAAATAGTCACAAAAACATCGTCATTATCAGTAAAATCTTCTGACGCCGCCGGCTGGCTCTACGCGTTGGCCCAATAATTTTAGTTTTTGTAAAGAAATATAACAAAATTCTTTGACTTGGAGTCGCTGCGCCATCTTAGTTGCCTGGGGGGCTATCGCGTAAAAAATATGGATATGGACATGGGCTTCATTTGACAGTTAAATGACCATATATGGTAATTTTATGAGCTTCAACTGTCAAATGAAGCACATATCCATACCCAGATTTTTTACGCGGTAGCCCCCCTGGTTAGGTTCTTTCAAAAGTGTAAAATAAATGTGCGATGCTTTTAACTTACTTAGCTATTACTTGGTTCGATGATGTTATGAAAAAATTAATAAAAATAAAAAAAAATACTTACAATTATCAAAAGTGAACAGATACTAACCTTATCCGGAACGAACTTAATTATTTATGTGTCTTCATTTTGATAACTAATCACGAGATAATTGGTAATGCTTATTCAGTTTGCAGATAATAAATAATTTATAATACCGAAGGGATTAATTTAAATATTCAATAATATGAAAGTATTTAAAACAGTATCCGGAATACGCCCGGCAACCGGCAACAGACTTTCTGATTCCATTTTGTTCTAGTTCTAAAGCGCAGAATAAAAAAATAAAATAAGCCTTTTGGAGTCGGTGCCGGCCAAGGCAAGGCATACTTTGGACTCCTATTCTTTTATTTGTATTGCCTTGGCTGGCACCGACTCCAAAAGGCTTATTTTTTGCTTTTTTGTTTTTGAATTCGGATTTTAACGTAGTTTTTAGACTTCTAAACTCTAAAGTTTAGAAAAGTCTTATAATCCCTCTCTGTCCGTCCGTACGTACGTATGTATGTACGCATCGAGATCTCAGAAACCATAAGAGATAGAGACAAACGGTCAACGGGAATGAGTTTAGGACACCTTGGACATGTGTCAAATGTACTTTTTTTTTTTTTTTTTTTTTTTTTTTTTAGTTTCTACACTACAAAACAATAACAACTGCCACGTGGTTTAGAAGTCTATTTTGTGCCTGCTAACTAGCAGGCGCTGCTAACTTGTTTATTTTTAACTTTTTAGTGTCTGGTGTCTGTAATATACAGGTTGTTTTGTAAACTACAGAAGGTTTTTTCAAGATAAGATTAAGTTTTAAGTTTCATGTACATTATAAACAAAAGTATCGTGAAAATTACATCCTCCAAGTTAACAATAATGCTCATAAAATAAAAAATTACTCGACCAAACTGAACAAAATTTTATTATTCAATTTTATTATTAATTTTAATGCGACCAAATGGCAACTATGCCGCGATCAAACAAAAAAAGAATCACGTAAATCGGATCAGAAATCTCGGCGTAATCGGTGCTCAAACATAATGAAAAAAAAAAACGATCCAACCGACTTGAGAAACTCCTCCTTTTTTGGAAATCGTTTAAAAAACTTGCATGGACGAGGCCTGCATTTGTTTCTGCACAATCTCATCTACTTATATTTTCATACATACATACAACGGATATGATATAAATATTCCAGGTCTTAGCAAACAAACCCGGAATAAAAATATTCACATTGGCCGGGTATTGTGAGGGTATTCGTATGTATCGCATGTATACCCGGGTGCTGGCGCCGTTCCAGGTTCGACTCAGCGGAACACGTGAGTTGCATCAGAATAGGGATGGGACACTTATCGATAAACATCGATAAACATCATACACCCCGTAAAATTTACCCAACTGCGTGTTTTGTGTTTGTATTAAGTATGTCTTACGGTCAGTTTCGGAATCTTAACATGAGAACGTCTCAAAACTGCACTCAAAGAAAATTAAGAACATCTTAATTTTCTTCGCTCGCTCATAATTGAAATAAAACAACATTTGCGGATTTTAAGTGCATTATATTCATCCGGAACATATTTTTGGATGTTTTGGTTTGCCGACTTTCCGGCACCTTTTCATTTGCCGTGGTCATGATGCCGAACATCAGGAAAGCAAAAAATTGTTATACAATATCATGCATTAAATGATCTTAATTGGAAAAAAGCAAATCATAAACCGGTCAAACTACTACTAAATTTAGGTATATGTAATATCTTCGTTGATTCTTATACTGATTTAGAACTTGTATTGCACATGCAATACAAGTTCTAAATCTTTTGGTTTCTCGTAATCAGGTCATTTATGTGATTATAACTATTACAATAAACGGGATTTTGAGCAAGTTTATTATTGTTGTCGAGACATGTGCGACATGATCACGGAGTATCTGCGCCGATATATCGGGGACTCGATAACAAATACTAATATTATGGTAAAAATCTAGTTTATCACAATAGTTATAGTGATAATTACCATGAAATTTGCAGATGCTGTATGTCTGCTTGTTGGTGAGATGATGCGGTCTCCAACGCCGGGAATTCACACAAGTAGAAGGTAACTTATGCTAGTACCTTTAACGAATATAAGATTCTTTAATAAATTCAAATAATTCCATTTCATTATGACTCAACAATATACACACCCTCTCGACACACACTCACTCATATTCATTTTACTCACCGTGAGAGGTTCACTACATATAATCTAACTTTAAGGTTTAGTTTTGATTCTGGCATTTTTGTTAGTTTTAGTTATACCATTTTGCCTGTCTGGTTAAACCTTGTATTGTAAATAGTGAGAGTAAGAGCACTGCACCTGAGATACAGGTTTCCTAGTTCGGGTGCAGATGTTTACCATTGGCTTGTTTCAATCAATGGTTTATTTTCATGTAAGAACTATGTTATGTTTACAGTTGTCTTATTGTTACTTGCCAATCAATGTATTTTTTCTTTGGTGAAATAAATATATATTATTATTATAAAAAAAACTATATGACCTCTATGCGTCAAAGCATACTTCTTATTTATATGTCAGGAAGTATTGTCAAATGTTTAAATGTACGTGTAGTTGCTAAGGGGATGTTCTGTTCGAAGAAAATAAAATTAGCGGATAATAAAATAAAGGCTACTTGGAATATTATTAAACAAACAACTGGGAAAACTAAAAATATGTAAACTCCTTCTCTCTTAAAGTAGATTATAAAGATAAATTAATTGAATCTGACGTTGAGGTTGACCGTGTGTTTGAAGATTTCTTCTCTCGGGTACCCTTAGAAACTACCAGTAAATTAAATTCCTGTCCAAACGTGCCTGCTGCCCTCTTAGAGTCATGTGTTGTTAAGTGTAATAAAGTTTTTAAATATTAATAGTTAAGTCACTTTAAAAGCTTTCAAGTCTATAAATATTAAAAAGTCTCATTTTTAATCAATGCATACATGAAGGTATTTTCCCGATTTAATGAATTATAAGCAGTATGAAGTGTAAGCTTATTCCTCTTTTTAAATCGGGTGGCAAAAGTGACCCCACAAATAATAATCAGTTATGTGTTTTGAATGTATGACAAAAGAGTGTATGCCAAACAACTTTCTGCGAAATGAGTTTTATGCTGACCGTTGTAACGCAGAATAAAATTATGACTTAAAAAGTACTGCCAAAAAAGGGTAAACCCATTTCAGGTACTTTCATATAATTTAAATTTACTATCGATGTCGTCGATGTCTCCTCCCTACAAGAATCGTCGGCAATAATCGACAGCCCATAGACCGCAGCGAGGCACCTTATCTTCGATGGATCCGCTCTATATACTTGCGATTTCCTGCGAATTTGCTCGCTCCTATGTGACACTTTGATTCATTTGAACCTCTTTGCTAAATGTAAATTTTGTGTAAATAAAGAATTTGTAGACAAATTCTTTAGTTTGAAGGACTCGATGGTGCAATTATTGACTGAGCGAGTTAAGCCTCGAGTTTCGAGATTGGCGAAAAATACTTTTGTCCGTCTGTCAGACTGTCTGTTATCCTCTGCAGGTTGCATTTGTCACGTGTTTTGTGAGCAGGTTCGATAATTCGTCGTCATCAGCCATTATTAATGTACCCACTGCTGGGGCACTGACCTCCGTTAATTATAGATAAAGAAAATGGGCCATGACCTACCAATGCGGATTGGTGGGTTAGGTTAGGTTCGATGATCTAATATATAAAATTCTCGTGGCACAGCTTTCGTTCCCATACTCCTCCGAAACGGCTTGACCGATTCTCATGAAATTTTGTGAGCGTATTGAGTATATCTGAGAATCGGCTACTATCTATTTTTTATCCCGAAATTCCACGGGAGCGAAGCCCCGGGGCACAGCTAGTTATAATATAATTATCAAACCTAACCTAACCCACCAATCCGCATTCAAAAAGTCCATATTATGGACTTTTTTCTCGGTTCAGTTTTACTTACTTTTTCAAAATGTGAAGAAATTATATTTCGGCCATTTTGATAAATGTTCAACAAGAACATACAGAACATATGAGGGAGTAAAAAAAACACCCTTGTCTCCTCAAATCATAGGTAAACCTAATACAGACTCGCGAGGTCTTTAGCAAACGTAGCCACTAGTACTTATCAGAGGCCGTTGGTTCGATCCTCACCAACAAACTTTCATTTAATGTACAGTCAACTGCACGTCAGGCTTTGCGATTTGATCTTGAGAGCGCTTATGTCACTCGTAATAGAGGTGGTTTTCGTAGTGCAAGTGTGCAGCCTGAGGTCACAGTCCGAACAGTTTTTGCACTGCCTACAAACGGCCAAAATGACGCACTCACACAGATACGCGCCGCTGCACGCGCGCTCGCTACTGTTTTAGGCTCGGACTACAGCGAAAACCAGCGAGATCCGTGTAGCGAGCAAGCGGCGCATGTGTGTGTGAGCGCGTCATATTGGCCGACTGCAACGACTGATTATTATGTTTAGACTGTATCTAGGTGCTAGCTAGAGAAGAAACGGACAAGCAGTACCACTGAAGCAACAGTGGGCATCTTGCGACCTGGAAGGCACCCTAGAAAGGGGAGAGGGACCATAGGAACAAAGGTGGAGGCTATTCCGCGCGCATCTCCCGCTGCTTTGACCTGCATAACCAAGAAGGTTCGTCAGGTCATGAGTTGGTGGTGACTTTGTGCCTAGGTGCTGATGGCTGTACATATTTTGTGTTTGATTCATGTCTTCTGTTTCTGATTTGAGAATTTCAAGTTGAGAAAGTCTCAAACTTAACTCGAAGCAATTTTCATACACTACCCTGCATGAGTGAGATTCGAGACATTTTCATTTGAGGTTCTCAATTCAGAAGCCTATTAAAATATTGTAATTTCTTCATTGAGAAAACCATAGTTCTATTGTTATAGTTATTGTATCTACGTATCAAAATTGTGAAAAATATACAAAACGTATATTGAAATATAAAATATTTTTATTCAAATCAGGTAAAAATATTAAATAAATAATATACAATAATGGTAACTTCATGCATGACTTATCTTATCCGCTCTTTACATCATTGACTTAAGTTTAATTCATTTAATGTACTTACATAAATATATTTTAATAACTCTTAACTTAACAATAATATCAGTACTAAACCTTCGACGTGTTGTAAATAAAATAAAATTGTCTAGTTATTTGACTTAAATAAAAACTGTCTCCAAAGAATACAATTACATAATAACAACCAAACTCATAAAAAAAGATTCATTTCAATTAAAACGCAAATACTTATTAATTCTGTCGATATAACTACTTGACAATACTGGTTTAGGTCCAGAAAGGTCTACTGTGTTTCTCAAGCTTGCTATTGTTGATGCTAAATAACTACTGGGTGTAGATGATACCACGAAGTTATTATAAGTCACTGGAGAAGGAGTCACTAGTGGAATCGAGTCACTGACACTAGTGTACAATTTTTTCTTTCCACCAATCAGAACCACCCTTTCAGTTGTAAAATCGTATGTGCTTGGTGTAGTAGATGGACCGTTTATTTCTACAGGAATATTACTTAAGTAAGGTTGCACTGTGTTATATGCATCTTTGGTAACTAAAAGATCTTTAAGCTGATCATAAGATGGTGTGACAGTAGATTCTAAGCCTAAATTACTTTTAGGAATGAATTTGTTAGTGTTTTTATTGTCGATGAAAGAAGAAAATTTACTTTTGTGTGGAGCGTAGTCGTAGCTTTTACTTTCATATTCAGTTGATAAGTCATCATTGTAATATTCTTTAGACAAATCTGCGTATTGGTTGTAATAATCGTTATTTGCGTTGGCCTTATAATCGTTATTTGCATTGGCCTTATAATCGTTATTTGCATTGATTTTATAATCCACTTTTTCTACCGGTTTATTTCTCGGTTTGATTTGGTCATAGTCTTGGTAATAATCGTTGTAGCGAGGTTTATCGTTGGCGTAATCATAATCATTCTTTTTATGGATTTTGTTGGCATAACGATTTTCATTATAATTGTTATCGATGCTGTTGCCGGCTGTTTTGTCTTCGTCGTCATATCTGACGTCTGCTTGGTAGCCATTTTCATCGGCTGTGTAAGAAACTATTTGCATTCTGCCGTCTGGTAGTCGAACCCGGTACTCTCCGTTGGTGGCGGAACCACTGCTGTGCTGTGAATGGGAGAAATCATCGCCTGTCTTCTGGTCTTTCACGGTGTAGGAAAAAGCGTAGTTTTTGTTCTGGAACACGGAAAAAGTTTTTAAATTTGTCTATTGATATTTGTTGATTTGTTTCGTTTTACATCTTAGACCCTACCAATGCCAAATGGGGCATCGCCGTCGTTGAGGTGTAACTAAGAGAAGGATCTTTATAGATATGACTCACAAACAGCACCTCTGATGCTATTGCAATGCAAAAGCGATGCAACCCCGCAAGGGATTTATGACGTGAGGATCTTTATGTATGTTTTGATTTATTAATTACATATTCTTTTGTTATTTACCTGATCGTAGTCATCACTGCCTACATCATTCTTGTAATGAGGGTTCTGACGATGTTGATTGGGTTCTCTCACCTAAGAAAAGTTAGAAGTAATTATTAAAGTATTTTATCAATTTTAACCTAGGTACTTTAAAACGAAACTAAAGTTATTTTTTACTTTTTCATGACGGAATCATTTACAAATTTTGATGAATTATGTAAATGAGTCAGATTAGAAATTGGTAAACGAAGGACAATTAACTATAAGTACTTAATTATTGAAAAAATGTATACCTCATAATTTGACAAACGGTTTTTGAGATTCTGTCTTTGCACGTCTACTACTTTCTGTTTAGCATGGTCAGAGAATGCTTTGTATATCGGTGGTAACGAGGTGCGATCCTGTAACAAATTAACTTTTATAAGAAAAATTAAACGCTAGAGATAAACATACACTAATCCGGTCTATGGTCACTTGCTCAGACCGGATTAGCTAGAACCTACGACTGTGCTGCTTAACAAAATTTAGATAGGTCCCGACCGACCCAACCAACTACTGAGAAAGGAGCTAAGCGAAAAGTGGTACGTTTCATTTTAATCACAGGAACAAGAAGGAAGATATCGTCGTCGTCGTCGTCTCAGCCATATAACACCCACTGCTGGGTATACGCCTCCCCCAAAAGGGGGGGTTTGTCATAATCGCCACGCTTGGCAGGCGGGTTGGCGATCGCAGTATGGCCAAGTATGTAGGAGACGCTGCTGCCCATCTCCTGAAGGCTGAGTCCCTTAGTCGCCTTTTACGACACCCACGGGATGAGAGGGGGTAGTGCTAACAGCTAAGGAAGAAATAAGTAGGTATATATCAAAAGTGTCACCTCGAAAGAAGGTACGTTGCCCTGACGAAAACAAAACGAAATTTCAAATCTTACAATCGGAAATGCTTCTAGTCTGTGTTATGCGTAACAGGGTGGCGACCACTGTCTATTGGTCTACAAGTAGCTATGCATAAGATAAGCTACAGAATTGATATGTTGATTACAATGTGAACCCAATGAAGGTAAAAAGATGCGGAACAAATCTCTATGGCTTCGCTCCCACTCACGTAACACAACAAATTAAATTATCGCGCAATTTTATTTGGGGAATCAAATATGATTGCTTTCCCTTGCAGAAACCTTCTATTTTCAACCGGAAATAACTCCCAAATAATAACATGAACAGTCTAATTCCAGAAATGGGCGATTCAAATATGAATGGCTACCGGAAAAATCTTACAAATGAGGTGTTAATTTATAATCGTATACCTACCTATATAGAAGTTATTTTTAAAAACAGCAATCGGTTTGATTGAAAGGGAAAAAATTGCCTGTATTAAGTGTACGTATTGTGTTTCAATCAATCAAATAATTTGTTGCAGCCCGTTTTCTAAATTGGTTTAGATTCAGATAATTTGATTAGACACCAATACTATTGATCTGATTAGTATGTAAGCATAAATTTGTGTTACGGCTCTTAGAACGCTACAAACCAAAGTAAATCCATATCCAGACGTGAAAATTGTCCCTGTGCAGTTACTGGGGATAGTCTTTGATTATATCAACCTGATTTGGTCAGAGATCACATCCAGTAGACGTAACACACCCATTCAAGTTTAAAGGTAGGCTAGGTATCCTCTAACATCTGCCATCATCATCATTTCACCCACACGACACCCACTGCTGGCTATAGGCCTCCCCCAAAGAACTCTTCGACGATCAGTCCTGCGCTGCCTGCATCCAATGGCTTCCCGCGACCTTCGCCAGATCGTCGGTCCACCAGTCTTGTCGGGGAACTACTCTTAGAACAAAATCTTTATATAAGCCTTTTTTAAAAAGCAGATCTTACCTCATAATCTAATCTGTTCCTCTCACTAGCCACATAACCAGCGTTGAAGCCAGGAGCCTCCGTAGCTACAGCATAATGATACGGCCTGTAGTCCTTCACCCTGGCCAGGAATGGTCTGAACACATGGTTGACTTGGCTAGGAGAAGCCAAGGAGTTGTTCAGCTCACTTCTGGATATGGACTCGATAAGGGGACGGGAGGTCACGATGAGAGGCGGCCGGGGTGGAGGAGGTGCGTCGTTCGGAAAAAGGACTGGGCCTTGTCTGAAAAAGAAATAGCAGTATTAGGCGTGCCCTAGAACCTTCAATATAAACCCTAGCTAGACGATTAATTATATTGCGCAAATCGAAATATTGCACAATATAGATAAATTGATCGTCTAGGGCTCGCCCCTACTAGGTACCTATCCAAACCAAAGTCAGTTGCATTAAAAACTATATTGGAAATCTTCAGACCCAGTCCAGACATGTTGCTTTGTGCGGGTATCGATCATCAATAACATCTCATACATACAATGACTAGGGAGCTAATTGTCTAATTTTAAAATCTATCGCAATCCCTTTATTTTGTCGTTTGAAAGATATTCACATACTTGAGACCGTCACTATTTGGCATTTAATAGGGATTGTGAAATTGGGATTATGAAAGGTATTGAATGAACGAAATTGAACTGTCTAAGCAAAGTGACAGACGAAAATATCTTTCAAATGTATGTATAAGTGTCAAATGAAGTGTCATTTAAAACATCATTCGTTCCGAAAGGGATTGCGACTATATGTTATACAATTCCATGAATCACTATCACAATACCTTTGAAAGGGATTGTGATAGATTTTAAAATTACACAATAAGGGGGCTTATTTTGATACTGCGTAAACAGACACTAAACAGACACAAATGTTACAATGTTTGTCACTACCAAATACTTGGGACAATCAAACATAGCAAATAGTTATCTGTATCAGTATAGTCTCATATAGATTTTATGTGGTCACCCATCATTTTTCATACCTATCCCAAAGTTGCTTAACTTTCATTATCTTCACTCTTTATTGACCGAAGTACTATCGACTATAAATACATCACAACTATACTTAGGGGATAGCCGGTAAGTCTATAGTCCTGCCAGATTATGTTGTCAGGCCATAGGATTAGCTCCGCTCAGTTAAGCCTTAGATCTGGACTAATAATGGAGGTAATTCTTAACGTGGATGATGTGTTAATCTAGCTTTAACTATTTTGGATATTATGAGAATTCCAATTTTGTTTCCTGATTCAGGGGGTCTCAGGCTGACATCTCAAAAAATTCCACGACGGTTAAAACGTAATTGAAAAAAGATATAGTAACATGATTATTAATAATAAATTTTAAAAAGAAAAATATTGGAAAAAGTCAACTCGACCACAATTGAATTCTCAGATGGGACTCGAACCCACGACCTTTGGAAATCCGGTCCAATGCACTAACCACTGAGCTACCGAGATTTGCGGACCATCGTCGAAATTCTCCAATACTTTTACATTTATTGACAATAATTTATGATTCATAAATTATTGGCTGTTGCATCATAATCGATCGTTAAAGACCTGAAAAGTTGTTTCTTTCGAATGCAAGGATATTCCTAGCATTGATGTGACAACGCTGTCCTACAGCGTATTAAAAATACAAGACTCGATAGCTCAGTGTTTAGAGCATTGGACCAAATTTCCAAAGGTCGTGGGTGCTGGTCCCATCTGAGAATTCACTTGTGGCCGAGTTGACTTTTCCAATATCTTTCTATTTAAAATTTATCATAAGTATAAAAATAACATTGAAAAGTGCAAAAAATAAAAAAATCGTGAATATTTATGTTGAAAGTTAAATTAGGCAGCCGCTTACGGATAATGTAGTCGGGGGATCCATTTCAATGAAGTGTTTTTTTTTATTATTTTATTTTAATATTTTTAGAGAACATAGGTATTATGTACACTGTACTACATAAAACCCATTACTGAAAACCGCATCAAAATCGGACTAGTAGTTTTGGTTTTAAACAAACTCAGAGCCTCAGACACCGCCTCAAAGTTGCTTTTTTGTCGGTCTTTTATAGAATACACTTTGGAAAGTGTGCGAGAGAACTGCACGATCTTGTTCCTGCAGCCCCCTTTCCACCATCGGGGTACCAGACGCAGGTTAGCTTATCAACCGTACGTCTTTGACATTCCAGCGTTCCGTACCAAGCGCTTTGCTGACACATTTCTAATGCGAACCGCTAAAGAATGGAATGTGCTACCTCCTCATGTGTTCCCCGATTCCTACAGCCTTGGTCTCTTTAAAGAGAGAGTGAATAGGCATATCTGGGCAAGCATGTTACACCTTACAGAAAATTTTCCTCTTATATTAAATATATTTCAAGATTGTAGATTTGTGTAGGGCAACAACATGTTCCATTGTAAATGTTGTTGTTTCTGTTAAGAAAGAAAGAAAGAAAGAAAGAAAGAAAAATTTTATTAAGTGTCACAAGAAATCACACGTATACAATAATGACATAATTGACACATAAAATAATAGTGACACTTAAAAGGTAGTCCACTCAGCATGTGTTGGATGTCGCAGACAGTCCAACGCTGGTCTTCCGTGGCTACCTACCTATGTCGATGAGAGAGCACTACCGGCTACACCATATTATTATAGACATAAATAATAATAGATAAATTAGCTACTTAAATAAAATATTTCACAAGTATAAATTAACAACAATATAATACAAATAAATCGAAACATATTATACACCATAACACAGCGAGAGTAACTTACACACCAATTGAACTTTTTTGTAAATCAAGTAGATACATTTTAAAATTACGTTTAAAAGCCGCAACACTAAAGCATAAGTTTCTTGCGGCCATTCTTCTTATCAGTTAAAAGATGTCCTGAATAGCTGGTAGGGAAAAAAAATTGTTGGACTATTCGAAAGTACTTATCTATGTCTTTTTGAATAAAAATCTTTGACTTTGACTTTGATTTTGAACACATCCGGTTTACTAATCACGATGATGGTCAAATGCCTGCCAAGTAACTTCATCATCAGCCTGTGGACGTCCACTGCTGGACATAGGCCTCTCCTAGCTCACGCCTATTGTGGCGTTCATAGGAGGCTATTAGCCTACTGCTACCACGCTGGCCAGACGGGTTGGTAGAGGGTTTGTTTCAAGTTTTCCTTCTCTCGTACAGGTGTTCAATGCGTCGAGCCTCTTAGTCGACTCTTACGACATCCCAGGCATGTAAGGGAGTGGTGACACTTGTATTCTTAGGCCGTCACCACACGCCAAGTTACTTATAATAAACAAAAAACCGGACAAGTGCGAGTTGAAGTCGCCCACCGAGGGTTCCGAACAAATTTTTAGGCTTGGCGAAGGGTCGACACATACCCATTCCCATCGGCTTCCCTTTTACAATCCTATCCTACTAATCCGCCATACAGTTGAAAGAATTTCTGGAGAAATTTTAGGTCCGCCCCCTCGCTACTGCTATTTTGATTCCGTTGAGAGCACAGAACATTAAAACCTCTATTCTTGTTCTATGGTTGAGATTGTCGACGTTTTTGCAGTATAAATGCCCATAGGCGCTGGTTTCTCTGGCCGCCCGCCACCGGCGGCGGACGACGGACGCGTGTCCGCGGCCGACAACGTCCGAATGCCATGTATGGTAATGCTCGGCGCTGGGTTCTCCGTCGCCCGCGGTGGGCGGCGCAAGCGGGCGACTTCGCACGCCACACGCGTCGGTCGGTATCATTTTGTAGAATAGCGACGGGCGCACGCCGCGGCGTCCTGGTTTTTACAATCAATTTTAATAAGGAAAATTACGAGTTTTTAATGAATTAAATGAGATGTAACACTTTATTGTACGATGCTTCCGACAAAAATTATAAGAAAAATATTTTAAAGCACAAAGTTTAAGAGAATATAAGTGAAACAATGAAAATTCCAGGTAGTTAAGTGTTTATTTTAAAATTTTATAATCTTAAAATTATAACCATCATTGTATCAATGCGAAGTTACACAAGATCAGCTGACTGCCAAGTCACTATTCCTTGAAGTGAACATAAATGCAGACGCGTCTCCGCCAGACAACCCATACTACGCCCGCGGCCTACGGCGTGCAGACGCGTGCGGCGGGCCAGAGAAACCAGCGCCTTACCTTTTTTAACGTTAATTTTGAAGTTTCATTTTTTCACAGCTTAAAAAGATTCAGTTTTCGAAACTAACGACTATATGTATTTTTATGATAAAATTACAAATGTATTGCTTTTAGATTTTTTTCATGTATTCGTAGTAAAAGACGACTTGCCAAATTTCAAAGTTATAGGTCAACGAGATGTACCCTATGAATTTTGATGCCCTTGAGGGTGTCGAAATCTAGGTTTTTTACGACATAAACGGTCTTATCTTTTTACGGTAATTTACAAGTTTAATTTTTTTACCCCTTCAATAGACTGTGGACCTGAATATATGGTTTTAATTTCAACTCGATACCTCCACGCATTCTCGAGATAAACGAGGACAGACGGACGGACGGATGGACGGACAGACGGACAAAAAAGTGATCGTATAAGGATTCCATTTTTTTTCTTTAGAGGTTCGGAACCTCTCACCCAACCAAACACATTACCATCTCTGTGCCGTCGCGGGTATCATATTAGCCATATCCTATCTTAATATATATAAATCTCCTGTCACGATGTTTGTCCGCGATGGACTCCTAAACTACTTAACCGATTTTAAATTAAATTGGCACACCGTGAGCAGTCTGGTCCAACTTAAGAGATAGGATAGCTTTGATCCCAAAATTCCCACGGGAACGGGAACCATGCGGGTGAAACCGCGCCCGGCCTCTAGTTCCTTTATAAAATGTAAGTGAAATCGCTACTATCTAATGTTAAAATATTATCTAATTAAAATCAAAGACTTGCTTTCAAACAGTTCATTTCTTTTCTACCGGTCATTCAGGGGGTGAATTCTGCTAAACTTTTGCCATAATCGTATCTCAGTCGTGTTTCAATTATATTTACACTGTTGTAACAAAAACTGTGTTAAACTGCACGACAATTGGAACACGATTGGAATACGATTGTGTTAACTAGCAGAATTGGGCCCCAGGGCATCTTCAGGGGCAACCACCGAGCTGCAACATCCAAAATTTGACATTTGTAGAACTCATTAACGTATAATAACTGAACTTATTCTTTACTTTACAAATTGTGAAATAAAAAACTGTTTTATAAAATATTATAGAAGTTAGTTATTATTTTATTGTGTAAAACTTCTAACCAATAAACTACGAGGACAAGTCAAAATTTTCTATTCCTAGACACCACCCTTCCATCTCCAGATGCGATTTTTCCTAGTACATAAGTATTTTTTATTATTTTATATTTTAATAACTTGAGGAACCCGTTTCGAGTGGTTCGCGCGCTCGGACAGCGATTAGCAACTTTCGCAATGGTCGGTCACGGGATGGGTGACCATAAATTTACTATCTCGAGCTCCTCCGTGCTTCGGAAAACACGAAGCATTTTTAACGACTGCAAATGCAGCCACCAATCCACATTGGGCCCGCGTGGTGGGTCATGGCCCGTTCTCTTTATCCATGTGCCCCAGCAGTGGGGACATTAAAAATGGCTGATGACGATATTAATATTTTAAGTCAGTTTTTTTTCAAAATACTTAAAACTCATTAGTAAAGGTGATAATGCGCAGTCCAGATATATAATCAGCGAGTCGTCGGCGTCGGTGGAGCGCTGGCGCTCTAATTTTGATTCACTCGTCGCGCGTCGAACGCTTTGTTTCTACTGACTTTGGTTCGACATACGCATTTCCATATTTTTTAATCGATCGACCGCATCGAGTGCCCCCACCCACTCGTTGCAGGGCCCGTATACAAAGTAACATCGTTATGTAGCGAAACGATAATTCGATTCGTTATTGTCTACATTCGCCAATTAAGTGGCGGTAAGACCACGTGATTTAGCGAGGCCTATGCCAATCCGCCAATCCCATACATTTAATTATTTTCGAACTTCGTTATCGTTTTTGAATTGTTACTTTGGCTAGGGGCCCAGGCGAGCGAAATAAAGGTAGCGACGAAGTCCCATGCGTCAATCCTGTGTCATACGAGCGATTCAAAAATAGAGCCCGGAGCTCTATTTTTTAGTTTCCGTATTCCTTAAAAGCGACCTTGCAAGTTTATACATAGCTTAGCTTTTCGCCTGTAGTACCGCCTCCCAACGCGAGCGCGCGAGTGGCAAAGCGAAAAGCGTGCTATGTCTACGAATACAAGATCGCTAATCGCCTGATCGCCTCCTCGTTCGTCTCGGCACTCGTGCGACGAGTGATTCAAAAATAGAGGTCCTGGACTGCAGCATCGATTTCTCATTTAGCTAGCTTAGCGGAAGGGCGGTTGTCTATTTGCGATTTATTAGGCGCTATCTCTTGCTCACCTTACAATAAAGGCTAGAAATAATTGACGACCTCCATGGTAGAGTGGTATTTACAGTCCAAGAAGTTTCCAGTACACTCTGTTATGTTAAAGTACATCACTGCAGCGGCCAGGAAAAGAGGCATCGATGGACAAACGTGTCAAAAAAACCTAAAAACATACGTAAGTACATCAATGCCTAGTTGTGACCAAGGCTTGTATAGTACTTTTATCCAATAATGCGGTGGTGGTGTGGTGGGGCAAACTTATAGCTGCAATTACGAAACAACAAATCGAACATAGTCCAAGGACCCGTCCAAGATCCAAGATGTTTAATATTTACAACAAGAAAATATACTACAAAGAAGCAACTTGTCTCATGTCATCCTGACGGGATCTGGACTTTCTTGGGTTCTTGGACGGGTTCTTGGACTATGTTCGATTTTGTCAAAATATGGTAATTGCAGCTATAAGTTTACTTACGTATTTGTGCCTCGGCTTCGCCTCGGTTTTTTTTGACACGTTCGTCCATCGATGCCTCTTTTCCTGGCCTGCAGTAATGTACTATTATAAGTTACTCAATAATTTGGTCTCATTAGTCTCTCGTGGTCCCATTAATTAATGGGACTAAATCCTGTGACCATTTTCTAGTATATTATAATCCAAGGAGTTTTTAAACAAATCCTATTACGAATCTTAGTAGTTTGAGGAAAACAGAAAAAAATACTGATGATTAGATAGGAAATAAAACTTATGGAGTATTAAATATATATTTTTACCTTATATAACTTTCAAACTAGAGTGTGGCGTCTCTGGATATTTTTTTAGCCATCTCCTTGCAAAAAAAAAAAAAAATTTATTGATTTATCTAATTCTACTTACTTCGTCGCATCAGGGTCTTCCAGCCTCTCAAGTTTCTCATAAAGCGCGTGATGATTGAAGTTCCTCGGTTTGAGTAGAGCTGACGGCGTGGTGAATTCCTGACTCCTCACTCCTGATAACAGGAGGATGAAGAGGTATGATGCCTTTGTAGGCATCTTGTGATCTGCAACAATAAGAATGAGGATGTCATCATTATTAGGTTTTTAATGTCCCTACTGTTATGGCACATGCATTTATTACAGACTAGCAGCCGCTCACGGTTTCACCGGCATCCTTCCCGTTCCCGTAGAGATATCGAGATAAAAAGAATCCGTTGTTTGTACAGGCTATCAACTATCTGCGCGCCAAATTTCAACCAAATCCGTTCAGTCGTTTATTTGCGTGAAAGAGTAACAGTCGTCCATCCATCCATCCAAGCATTCGCATTTAAAATACTAGCGGCCGCCCGCGGTATCACTCGCGTGTTCTCGTTCCCGTGGGAATATCGGGATAAAAAGTAGCCTATGTTTTAATCCAGGCTATCTTCTATCTGTGTTCTGTTTTGCGTAAAAGAGTAACAAACCAAAAACAAATAATCAAACAAACAAACTGACATATTATTGCATTTATAATATTAGTAGGATGGATAGAGAGATTGGCCCATGGGTCATTCGGCCTGTAAAGAAAGCCTGTAAAATCGACTCTATTGTGTTTCATATGTCATATTTTTAATATGTATTGTGTTCTCTTTTCATTGAAAATTTTGCATGCCAAATGGTTAAATATGGCGTTCTTAATTATGTACCTACCCATATTTTGCAAATAAATTAATTTGATTTGAAAATCTTTACAGGCCTGAAAGATCTACCGGAAATACTTACATTTAAAAAATATATTACATATAACATTTATCTCCATTTTAAAAAAGAGCCATAAAAAAGAGCCATGGGTGCTTTGAAAAAGGAATTAGTTGATGAATTTATTAAAGCACAAACTTTAGCCAAGTTAAAATAAAAAAACAAATGCAAATAAAAGTATCCTATTCTATTCTAACAAACTAACGGCAAAAAAAATTCCACATTAGTTTGTTTTTTCGGAATTTTACAACGGGATATTTATGTTAAAATGACAAGCTTCAAAGTTGGTACACATTTTGTCAGAATAGTCAAAACTGCTGCAGTTTTGTAAGTGTATACATATTTATGATAAAAAGTTTGGATACATTGTTATGAAATTGTCACATAAACATAAATATGACTTTGCATATGTGTACTTTTCACTGATATTGTCTACTTAATTTTGAAATAGCAAATGGGAACATATATTTGCAAATCTGTCCATGTATACATATCATTGCACGTGATTGTACGGTCAACAGCAACCAAAGAGAAACGATTATCCAAAGAGAATTTCATCGCTGCATTTTTAATTCTTTGCGTTGTTGTCATGCATGACTGATGTCCAGTGGCGGGAGGTTGATATATGGCGAAGGTAAGCCGGACTAGAGGGCTAATTATCTAATTTTAAAATCTATCGCAATCCCCTTCGATCGTCATTTGAAAGATATTTACATACTTCACGCCTTCACTATTTGACATGTGATAGGAATTGTGATCGGGACGCGTTTTGAAAGTTTATTGAATAAACGAAAAGCAAAGTGACACACTCGAATATCTTTGAAATGTATAGAGAAGTGTCAAATGAAGTGTCATTTAAAACATTATTCGTTCCAAAAGGGATTGCGACTATAAATTACACAATTTCATAAATCACTATCACAATCACAAAACCTTTGAAGGTGATTATGATAGATTTAGAAATTAGACAATTAGGGGGCAGATCAGCTGTCAAATAGTATTGAAAATGGTGCGATCACCGATTTTGCAGAGAGTTAGAGAATCACGCCTCAGATTTTTAACTTTTCTTGTGTTATGTGATGATGATGAGCCTTAAACTCAGAAGGCGTGATCACATATAACTTGTTCCTTGTTCACATATAACATGATATGTTTTCAAAACATGTTTTTAAGAAAATGAAAATAGCTGCAAAGAACAGACTATTCCTTGAACTTTCTATTGGCACAGAATATATAATGGTTTTATTAAATTGAAACTATTGAAAGTGTGCTAAATTGAGTGACGAGTTATCAATTCTAAACAACGTTTTGTTACGTAACTTGACACTGCTTTAAGTTATTTTTATGTTAACAACGGATTATTACAATCACTTCTTTACAAAGCACGTTTACAGATTTCATTTTCCAAACACTTCTTATTTTGTAATGCTTTTGATAGAGTCGGTTACGGGATGAATAAACAAAAATGTAATAGTTTTTGGGCTACTCCGTGCTCCGGAAGACACGTTAAACCCATTTATCCGAATTGGATCCACTTGACTCCGTGTATTGTGGACTGTAACGTTAGCAACGTTACAGTCCATCCTTTTTATATATTTGTAGAGATGATGGTTGAGGTATGGAAAAGGGTGGTGGTAGATGGTAAGCCACTTGTAGGAAGGTCTAATGGTGAGCTCTTCCTCCGGACTGGGTGTTGGTAGTAAGGGGACCGCGGTCCGACAGATGATCGTCGGATGTTGTATTTATGTGAGTGGCTCGGTGAAACTTTGCTTGCGTGATGTAGGTTTCCATACATGTTCTATGTATCCCATACTGAGTTGTAGTCAGCGCCATCTGTTGTCACGGTAGGTAAGATCCGTGTGTAGTAGTTTGTGCGGCGTTAGGTAGGTGCCGCCACATATTTTTCCATTACCATCAGCCATTTTTAATGTGCCCACTTGCCTTCCTTACGGATACATATGGAGAATCTGCCACGGGAATCTATAATGCAGATAAATTACATTTACAAGAAAACATGTTGCAAACGTATAATGCGGCCACTGAGAGAATGCATTGTTTGACAGCTCCTATCGAGAGCTATTGGTCATCCTCTCAGCGGCCGCACTATATTTTGCAGCATGTTTTCTTGTAAATATTTTGCCAGTGGAAGCGAGGGGTAACAACTCTAAAACAACAGGTAAAGCCGGGACCAACGGCTTAACGTGCTTTCCAAATGGCTCAAGACAACTAATTTTTGGTCACCCATCCTTTGACTAACCATTGCGAAAGTTGCTTAGCCGCTACAATCGCAGACCGAGCTCCTCAGTGTGATTGTTTTACATAAATTTTATTTACTTCATTGAGTCATGCTTTATCTTATCAAAGAAAACGTTATTATTTAATACAAATATTAGGCTCTATCTAAAGATACGAGTATATTATTGGACTTAGACCTCGTGATAATGGAGTTTATAATGTATTGGACTGATGGCGCAGTGATACTAATCATTTCCACTGAATCGAGGGTCGTAAGTGCAATCCCCACCAGGGACAACTATAAATATTTATGAGTTGAGTTTGAGACATCCTCAACTTGAAATTCTTAAGGCGATACTCGAAAAAAATATGCTGAAGGGAGCAATAAGAAAACGTCGCGCACGGGAGCAAGACCGATTTTGCAGATTAGGCAAAAAACACACAAAATGACTTCATATTAAAAAACTACAACGATTTTAAAAAAATGCTACTATACGATACTAAATTAAAATTAAATTAAATTAAAATTAAATAAATTTTCCAATTTCCAATGGTGTAAGTAACCCCATTTAAGAATAACCTTGAATTTTCGTATTTTTTTGAGGTATTTTCGAAAAGAAAAGGTTTTGAGGCAAAATCATAAAATCGCGTTTTTGAAACTATACGAATGTTACCAGATTTGTAACAACTGTAACCGTGCTATAGTTTTATATCAAAAAGTCCATACTTTTTCCGAGTAGCGCCTTAAGTCAGAAACCGAAAATATTTCACTCCTCGCCTCGAAATGATCTTTATATCAATACAAAAAACTTATTATAAATAAATAAATAACTTAAAATAAAAAAATAAAAATCATTTATTTCAGGCTTGCACGCATAATTGGTTTGAATAACAATAATTATAAAAAAACCGATATCAAAATGTAAAGTCATTCTACATTGGACTCACGAGTATACTTTTGTTTTTCTTGACTTGGCTGGCACCGACTGAAAAAGGTTTTATTTAGTTTATAAAGTCTGTTTTTAAAAAGTTTTTTATTTCACATTTTTTTAGTTACAATAAGTTTATTTATTTATTTTTGGGAATCAAACAGCATACAATGTTTGATATCCGTAAAAGTTGTTTTATTTCAACCTCCTTCTGTTTTTGAAGTCAGTCAAAAACAATTGAATGTCGTTATTTATTCAAATCACTCTATTGAAGAGTTTGGCATAATTTTCAAATTTGAATTACGTATACTGTCAATAGTAATAATTCCCATCAAATCACCAGCAGAGGGCCCTAGCGTGCGTTTGAAAATGTCCAAACTATACCATCACGTAAGAGTTAAATTTTGACAGATAGCCTTAATCCAATGAGAATAAAACACTATTCGCAAATTTCGGCGTAAGCGAGTTAGGTGAGAAAACTCACAATAAGCACTTAGATAACAAAATTGTTTAGTCATCGTTGCAAAAAATCGTTAGATAGACACAAATCATAGGGTTCGTGTGAGAATATGCGTAACATGGTTAGGAAAATACAATGGTGGTTTTAATAAGCTTGATCCCAAGGCTGCTTTGCTCTTCAGATTTATGCAATAGAATGGTGTAAGAAATGAGAATGCCAATAGTTCTTGAATTTAAAGGTTTTACATCAATCAAAAGCACAGAACAGAAAAAAATCTGTTCTGTGATCAAAAGGGTCCGCTATTTTGAAATGTTTTTTTTTCAAGTCGCGCCGCACGATTATACCTAAGTATATAAATAGATAGGAAATTTATAGATGAACAAAACATATTAAACAACATAATGCCGTACAAAATAACAGCGCCTCTGTGTTCATTCAGCCCACTTGTGAATGACACAGAGTAAAAACGCTGAGATAGGGTTTTATTGACCACACACAATTTGTTCTTTTGTTGTGATTAGTGTATTTATACTTTTTTCTCCTCATTTCTATTCTCATTGTCTGCATCGTATGTGTGTGTGTGTGTCAATAAATGTGTTTTCTTTTTTTTTTTTCTTTCTTTCTTTCTTTCTAAAGTGTCAGGTTAGTGAGATAATTGGAGTTAAAGATACAAAGGTGATACTTTGAGTCGGCATTATTCATATTTAACTTTAATTATCTGGCTAGCGTGACACTTTGGGGCATTATATATACTAACATTTTTTGTTCTTCTGTTCATTTAAATTTGTGCTTAAATCATATATGTTTTTATCTAAAATAAATTGATACTTGTATGTACCTCACAGTACATACAAGTATCAATTTATTTAAGATAAAAACATATATGATTTAAGCACAAATTTAAATGAACAGAAGAACAAAAAATGTTAGTATATATAATGCCCCAAAGTGTCACGCTAGCCAGATAATTAAAGTTAAATATGAATAATGCCGACTCAAAGTATCACCTTTGTATCTTTAACTCCAATTATCTCACTAACCTGACACTTTAGAAAGAAAGAAAGAAAGAAAAAAAAGAAAGAAAACACATTTATTGACACACACACACACATACGATGCAGACAATGAGAATAGAAATGAGGAGAAAAAAGTATAAATACACTAATCACAACAAAAGAACAAATTGTGTGTGGTCAATAAAACCCTATCTCAGCGTTTTTACTCTGTGTCATTCACAAGTGGGCTGAATGAACACAGAGGCGCTGTTATTTTGTACGGCATTATGTTGTTTAATATGTTTTGTTCATCTATAAATTTCCTATCTATTTATATACTTAGGTATAATCGTGCGGCGCGACTTGAAAAAAAAACATTTCAAAATAGCGGACCCTTTTGATCACAGAACAGATTTTTTTCTGTTCTGTGCTTTTGATTGATGTAAAACCTTTAAATTCAAGAACTATTGGCATTCTCATTTCTTACACCATTCTATTGCATAAATCTGAAGAGCAAAGCAGCCTTGGGATCAAGCTTATTAAAACCACCATTGTATTTTCCTAACCATGTTACGCATATTCTCACACGAACCCTATGATTTGTGTCTATCTAACGATTTTTTGCAACGATGACTAAACAATTTTGTTATCTAAGTGCTTATTGTGAGTTTTCTCACCTAACTCGCTTACGCCGAAATTTGCGAATAGTGTTTTATTCTCATTGGATTAAGGCTATCTGTCAAAATTTAACTCTTACGTGATGGTATAGTTTGGACATTTTCAAACGCACGCTAGGGCCCTCTGCTGGTGATTTGATGGGAATTATTACTATTGACAGTATACGTAATTCAAATTTGAAAATTATGCCAAACTCTTCAATAGAGTGATTTGAATAAATAACGACATTCAATTGTTTTTGACTGACTTCAAAAACAGAAGGAGGTTGAAATAAAACAACTTTTACGGATATCAAACATTGTATGCTGTTTGATTCCCAAAAATAAATAAATAAACTTATTGTAACTAAAAAAATGTGAAATAAAAAACTTTTTAAAAACAGACTTTATAAACTAAATAAAACCTTTTTCAGTCGGTGCCAGCCAAGTCAAGAAAAACAAAAGTATACTCGTGAGTCCAATGTAGAATGACTTTACATTTTGATATCGGTTTTTTTATAATTATTGTTATTCAAACCAATTATGCGTGCAAGCCTGAAATAAATGATTTTTATTTTTTTATTTTAAGTTATTTATTTATTTATAATAAGTTTTTTGTATTGATATAAAGATCATTTCGAGGCGAGGAGTGAAATATTTTCGGTTTCTGACTTAAGGCGCTACTCGGAAAAAGTATGGACTTTTTGATATAAAACTATAGCACGGTTACAGTTGTTACAAATCTGGTAACATTCGTATAGTTTCAAAAACGCGATTTTATGATTTTGCCTCAAAACCTTTTCTTTTCGAAAATACCTCAAAAAAATACGAAAATTCAAGGTTATTCTTAAATGGGGTTACTTACACCATTGGAAATTGGAAAATTTATTTAATTTTAATTTAATTTAATTTTAATTTAGTATCGTATAGTAGCATTTTTGATACTTTAAGTCTCATACTTTGAGTCGGCATTATTCATATTTAACTTTAATTATCTGGCTAGCGTGACACTTTGGGGCATTATATATACTAACATTTTTTGTTCTTCTGTTCATTTAAATTTGTGCTTAAATCATATATGTTTTTATCTAAAATAAATTGATACTTGTATGTACCTCACAGTACATACAAGTATCAATTTATTTAAGATAAATTGATACTTGTATTAATGTTGTAATGCGAGACATGATGTAATGTATGATATACGAGTCTTTCTTTGCCAGTTGAAAATTGTTTACGGTTACAATAACCATAAAATGTTATTATTTATAATTAGTATATTCTTTTTGTGATGGAAATTGACATTATTGATATGTTAAGGACACTTTTGAATTTGACGACTCTGCATGAAATAAAACAGGGAGAAAAAACAGTCCTTGACGGGTTTCTTGCCGGTTCTTCTCGTTACAAGGTCTCCCGCCGTAGGGTTTGTGAACCGATGGCGTAGCTTCTTTGACGTTGTTAAGTGCTTGTAACAGCCTAGACTGAATAAATGATATTGAATTTGAATTTGAATAGCACTTGCGTTGCTTCATTCAGCAGCTGGGTCTATCGATGTTTCGATAATGCAAAATTGCAATGCTCGACCAGCTTGGTAAGTTTGTTCCAACGGAAACTGCAGCCATTCGCGATGTGGTGCTTAAGTCCCAGAGAAATATAAGCTCCGGTGGTGGACCGAATCGAGATTGGAGTATGACTCTTTGTGTATTTTTGTGAGGTACACTTTTGCTGGGAAAAAGTCATTGTTTAGGCACTCTACTTCAATCACACTACAATCGTATAGCTCTTATATCCATCTATAAGGAAGACGGGTGCGACAGTAGGTTTACATATTTAATAAACAACATGGCTAATGAGTTTACAGGCCCAACTGCAGAACAAATTACTCAGCCCTTTATTCCCAAATCAAATGGGAACAGCGTAAAATCGGGAAACGTGTTTTGAATATCATTTCTAATTAATCGAAAGGCGCGAAACCTTTTTTGCGTCAAAAAAGTACCACAGACAATGTATTTATTATCTTGATTGCATCATTGTGTTGTGTGAACGCGCGTGTCACAGATACCGAATGGCGGCGGCCATTTTATGCCGTTGCTAAGACCAAGGTGATAAATCAACAAGTAAGTTGTCTAACGGCCGGCTTCAATAATATATCCCTAACAAGGGATAGGCCTATCTTTGTTACGTTATTTTTTTTTAATGAATGACGGGGAGACTCTTAGCCTTCATCATACATGATGTTAAGTATTGATAAGGCTGAAGATGGAAGCGAGCCTCTCCCGGAATCCTCAACCACTGAGGAACTGGTTATCTTATCACGAACTGCCGGAACACAACAATGCTGAAAACATTGTTGTTATGGCGTCAGGCTTAGATAAGCTAGCCAAGCGGGCTTACAACAAGTTCTACCACCAACCAAACCGAATACAATATGTACCCCAGCTGGGAATCGAACCCGGGACCCCTGGGTCTGATACCGGTGGTTGTACCACTATTTATTTAGCAACCACTGTTTACTATTTTAGGTTATTTTGGGCTGATAGTAAGTCAGCCTATCTCTTACTAAGGAAAGGTTATTGAAACCGACCGTTGGTGGAGCCCGAGGCGCAGTGGTTCGCGCGCTTAGCCTGCGATTATTGAGGTTAAGCAACTTTCGCAATGGTCGGTCGCGGGATGGGTGACCAAAAATTTAATATCTCGAGCTCCTCCGTGCTTCGGTAGGATCGGCACGGTAAGCTGTTGATCCCGGCTGCATTTGTAGTCGTTAAAACCTACCAATCGCATTGGGCCTGCGTGATAGGCCATGGCCCATTCTCCTTATCCATCTATATGAAAGGCCAGTGCCCCAGCAGTGGGGACATAAAAATTACTGACTGACATGACAATGTTCTCTTAGAGACTCTTTCTTGATAAAAGTTAATCAACTATTATTGCAGCTGCGCTACGCAATACGCGATAGGGCTACCCGCCAACATAGATAAGCCGTTTTACCATACGCTTAGTGCGTACAATACTCAGATTCTTGCCGAGTTGTCGCCGAACCGAAGCTATAGAATACTGTGTAAGTATCTTTATACTGTGGCTATAGCAACGATTGTTTTCCCGCCCCGTGAGAATTAGACTTTACTTGCCTGTTGTGAATTGTGAATGACGTGGTTCTGTTTGTTTACGATAGGAATGTGTCTGTGCTAATCTATTTTATGGCAGAGTTCAGCAACTGTAGATTAGTGGTTTAAAAAATTGTTCTGCTCTTTGAGTTAGAGTACCTAGTTTTGTACGAAGCTTTATTTCAAAAAGCAATAGATTTATAAAAAACGTTTATATCACAAATAATAGATCATTAATAGGTACTTTATTTGAATAATAAATAATTACTATTACTTATTGTGACAGCCTAAGAATACAAGTGTCACCACTCCCTTACTTGCCTGGGATGTCGTAAAAATCGACTAAGAGGCTCGACGCATTGAACACCTGTGCGAGAGAAGGAAAACTTGAAACAAACCTTCTACCAACTCGTCTGGCCAGCGTGGTAGCAGTAGGCTAATAGGCCCTTATGAACGTCACAATAGCCGTGAGCTAGGAGAGGCCTATGTCCAGCAGTGGACGTCCACAGGCTGATGATGATGATGATGATGATTACTTTATTGCTTTTATAATAAACGTCTCATAAATAAACTCTGCTGGTCAACCGAGAAGTTCCTCGATTGTACTTCTTTATCACACGACTGAAATGCAATGATATTTAAAGAAATGGGTCTTAGGAGCTTGGTGACGCAGTGGCAAGGTCGCTCGGCCTGTGGTTGTATCGGTTAGGTAACTTTCGCAATGTTCGCTCAACGGATGGATTTCCTCCTCTATGCTTCAACCATAGAGGTGCAAGCAATGAAGTGCTGAATAATGCTTTTTTTTACATTAAATAGGCTTACTCTTGGCCTAATACTGAATCGTTAGATTAAGAAGAGGCCTAAGATGGAGCGAGCTTGCCTAGAAGAAGCCTATTCACTCAAGCTTTAAATATTCCAGAGCTGAGGCTGCCGGGAATACAGATGCCGGCAGGGAATTCCTCTCTCTGGCTGTGCGCATCATAAAAGATGGAGAAAAGCGCTTTGTACGTAGACGGGGAATATCAATCAGGTAGGGGTGATAGCCCGCAGTACGCCTGGACTTACGGTGGTAAAAAGGAGCTGGCGGGATGGCTCATGCAGCTCAATAGCACACTCTCCGAAGTACAATCTGTAGATCTGTGTAGGTTAATATTCACCAGTATCATCCCCAAAGAGTTTTCTGGCTCTGAGTTCTATAATATATTAAGTCTGTGTTCTAAAAAATTTCTATACTGAAATCGCAAAATTTCCGTAATCTTAGTTAACTCAATATACATTAAGGTTATATAAATAAAAAACACAAATTAAACTGTACGAACGAAATGGCGACATAGGTACTTAATAAAACAATAGAACTGTATAACCTATTGAATTATAAGTGATGCAGCTATCTGCAGTTTCAATAGCCTTATTAAATATTACACATCCGATATCCGGAAGATACTGAATCATGTAATTATTTTTGACATCTATTGTATTTATCGAATCGTGATTAAAAGACGGTTAAATAGTATGGAAGCTAATTAATCTGTAACTATTGTAGGACTGAAAAACGATAGTTATTGAAATTTTTGACCTGTTTATTTACACTCGCCGTCACAATAATCGCACTTTTTAAAAAACTTACTTTTAAACTTAGCTTAACCTTTCGTACATCTTATGTTTTGGCGCGCACTGTTCATTGAAATAAAACACTTCTACGGATATCAAAAGCGCTATATTTCCACTAACTAAGTTGTAATTGTCCGTATTTTTAGGTTTTTTAGGGGTTTTTTGATTTTCCCGACGTTTCGGCACCTTTACAGCTGCCGTGGTCACGGGATGGTCACGGGATGACTTAACCTTATTTGGAATTAATTTATGAGGAAAATGTTGGATATCACTTGAAAGGGAACGAAAAAGAATTCCCAAAAAATCCACTTTTGAATTTCAATTGGAATAGAACAAAAAAAAGATTAAGTTTACAAAACAATACCAATGCCTAATTATGTTTTTTGTATTAAAACAACTCACAAAATACTTTTTTTAAGGGTTAAGTAGATTACGGATCGCTGCATATTTAACCTGTGACCCTTTAAAACCCACAAATTGTAGCGCAATTGCTCAACCAGCGGCCCTTATAAAGGAACAAAATTGCATTTTTTTTTATGTTACATTTATGCTTTTTTAATGCAATGAAATCTAGTTTATTACGTTCATTTATTGGGCTTTAAAACGATGCTAATATTGGTGGGGGTATATTATATGTATATTATCTTCATGGTCGAAGATATTATCCGAGTGTCTGCATTTTTGTGAGATGATTTATTGAATGTAAGGGTATATACACCGATAAATGGATTGATTTTTATTTATTGATACCTAGGTACATAATTTTAATTTATTAATTGTAATAACCGCATCTGTGGTCTAGTGGTACAACCACCGGTATCAGACCCAGGGGTCCCGGGTCCGGGTACATATTGTATTCGGTTTGGTTGGTGGTAGGACTTGTTGTAAGTCCGCCTGGCTAGCTACCACCATCTTATCTAAGTCTGACGCCATAACAACAATGTTTTCAGCATTTGTTGTGTTCCGGCAGTTAAAGATAAGATAGCCAGTTCCTCAGTGATTGGGGGTTCCGGGAGAGGATTGCTTCCATCTTCAGCTTTATCAATACTTAACATCAGGTATGATAAAGGCTAAGTACTTCATAAAAAAAAAGAAAAAAAACTGATTTACGTTATTTGCCTAGTTTGAATTGTCTTTAATTAATGTTATTGGTGTAACCGTTTTAATTAAAGTAAATAAATAAATAAAATAAATAAATAGATTTATAGCTCTTAAAATTTGGTCAAATAGATCAATAAAATGAGCAAGGACACAAAAACAGACATTGCTCGCTATCAAAAGAACCCGGAATTCTAATATACATGATTATTTAAAAGCTAAGGCCTCTTTATAACTTTTTAATTTTGCATTCTACAATGCTATTTTTATGTGATAAATATTAAACAAGAAAATACCTCTCTCTACCTCTACCTCTGATTAGAAATTAGAAATTAGAAATAAATTTATTTGTAAACACTAATAAAATAGTACAATAGTTAAAATAATACAACATTATAATTTATCACTTACCTTAGATATCCAGCAAAAATATTCACTTTATCACAAAAAAATCTGATCACATACTCTAAACACTTTTAAAATTGCGAAAAGTATTTATGAATAAGAATCAATACTAAAGTTAAATTCAATTAGTGTGACAATTAAACACACTGAGCGAACAAAATCTTTTATTTTTAAAGTCAAAAACAATCGACTGCCAAAAACTTGAGAGCCAAAGCCACAGCAGAAAAAGAAAATCTTTAATTTCGCGCCGTTGAAAAACAAAAGAGGGGACAGACGAAAAAGTTTGACGTAGTTATCTCGCTCATAAAAAGGGATAATTATTTTTTAATACTCCGTTTTTAAAGCAAGCTCGACGCCGCACTGCGAGGAAATGACGGTTCCTTCAACTGCAACCAGTTATTTATTACAAAAGACCTCTTTTCACAGAAATTGTACACACTATTATAAAGTTTTAGAACCATATCGCATTGCTACTCAGCGGATTCTATAGTGATTCGCCTCGCAGTCTCGAGTTTCGTTACTTAGAGAAGGTGGTATCGATGTACGCTTGAGTTAGAAGATTATTTCATATTTTACGACTTGTTTTATAATAATGCTATTTAATTTTGAGCTTTTGTTGCTTAATTCTCTTTATAGTTGCGAATCTTCGCAAATAGGCATAAAATTGTGAAAGTCTAGCCTAGATGCCTATGAATTTCATAGTAACTTTTGATTTTACGATCTAGCAAATAATATAGAAACTGCTTTGTAATAGTTAATTTATGAAATGCATTATGCAAATGCAAACAACAACATATTTCTTCCCGCGTTAAAGTGTTCATTTCTTGTTTTTTTTTCTAACACAGCTTTATATTTGCAAGCCAGTTCGAAATTTTAATAAAACCATTCGAAACTAAGTACGGGACCCGTTTGAGAAAAAATATAAATGTGCATCATCAAAGAACATAAGCGAAGAACCTAGCTGGGTCTGTGTAGGACTATTTTTTTATATATTTTTTTTCATTATTTTAGTTTAATTGATAGTATAAATGCTGCTAGATGTTACTGCATTTAGTGCAGTAACGGGCCCTTTTCTAGTTTTTTTATAAACAACGGGAAGGTGCTTAGTCTTCATCAGACTGATATTAAGATGCTATACGGATAAAATACGAATTTTTGTTATAAAACTATGGAGTGGTTAGAAATGTTACAAATCTGGTAATAAGATCTTTATATCTAGATTTGTAAGTTTCAGGAACACGATTTTATGATTTTGCCTCGACTTTTTTTCTTTTCGAAAAGACCCCTGAAATATACGAAATTTCCCGATTATTCTCAAATAGGGTAACATAATTATAATACTATTAGAAATTGGTTTAGTTAGTGGACAACAAAAATATTATGCAATGATAGAAGGTTTGGCATCAAAGAACATAAGCGAAGAACCTAGCTGGGTCTGTGTAGGACTCATTTTTTTATTCTCTGCATTTCACATCTCAATGCTATTACACATTATTACACACCCTACACACACCTAGGCCGAAACGCAATTATTTTATACTTATGGTAAATTTTAAATAGAAAAATATTGGAAAAAATTAACTCGGCCACAAGTGAATTCTCAGACGGGAATCGAACCCGCGACCTTTGGAAATCCGGTCCAATGCTCTAACCGCTGAGCTACCGAGACTTAATTTTTTCCAATATTTTTCTATTTAAAATTTACCATAAGTATAAAAATAGCATTGAAAAATGCAAAAATGACAAAATCATAAAGCAATTATTTTAGTTTAATTGATAGTATAAATGCTGCTAGATGTTACTGGACTTAGTGCAGTAACGGGCCCTTTTCTAGTATTAAATAATACACTGAAATTCTGAGTAATAATGCATGTTTATCTAAGTCTGCAGTGCTTTAACTAATTGGGTAGAGACGAGTGTGTGTGAGTATATGGTATTACACACTACAGTTTCACCACTTCTGCTAAGTTCTGGATAGCTTGACAGTGCTTTTTACAGTTGTCATATGAAAAATATGTCAAATTATTTGCCAGATAATTAGGTATTAGAACATTGAATCCTTTATTACATTACCAACCATTATTGCAAATTAATTAGAAAGATGTTCTTAATTCATTAGCAAGAAGAAACTGAAAACTTAAAGAAAACAGCCTATTCAAATTGATTATGAATGATTATACGTAACAAAAGCATCCCGGAACCCGGCTTATTCTGATAATGACCTCGCGCTAAACAAGAAGATACTGTTATAGTCGGCCATTTTGAAAACGGCACAAAATGGCGCCCTTCCGCCTCGTTTTAGCGGGAAACGTGTTGATTTTAGAAAATTTAGAATCACACTATAATAAAATCGTCCTCTTTTTTTTAAGCCAAGTTTTTTTGGGTTTTTTTTAATGGTAAAACCTTTAACAGCAAACACTAAGAATATTTTCCTTATTAGGTGGAGAGCCGGCTGCAAAATTTCATACTGACTTGATACCGCGATGAAATGCACAATGGTTTCCCCATTATTATTACTTTTATTACATAATTTATCATTCAAATGAAATACCTAATAATGTTCTATTATTTGTTATATAAGTGGTTTCTAGAAGTCTATATTTTTTAAATAACGATTCCTAAAAAAACTGTAGGTACTGGTCAACCGGAAAGTACCGTGACTGTACCTACCTAAGTACTTGTTTCGCTATTTTTTTATTTATTTATTAACTATTTGAAAAACTAAAACAAACAACATAATTCAAAAAAATTTTCACATCAAATATGAAGAGTATACATAGTTACATGGTTACAGGGTTAGGTAGGCTTCATCATCACCATCAACCTATCATCCGGCTATCGTTATAGGTATCAGACATTTTCCCTTCATTGGGTTCCGTACCCAAAGGGTAATAACGGGACCCGATTAATAAGACAGTGGGTCTGTCTGTCTGTTACCAGGCTGTATCTCACGAACCGTGATAGCTAGACAGTTGACATTTTCAGAGTATTTCTGTTGCCGCTATTACAAATAATACAAAAACAGATTAAAATTAATATTTAAATGGGGTTCCCATACAACATTAATTTTTTGCCGTTTTTTTGCTCGATATAAATAATAATGGTACGGAACCCTTCGTGCGCGAGTCCGACTCGCACTTGGTTGTTGTTTTTAGAATGGAAAACGAACAGACAAATAATGTACAAATACTTTAAATGTTTGTCCGTTTTTGTCTGTATGTCTTTGATTGCTACGGAACACTAAAGTATATCTCCTACGTAGCTCGTAGCAAGAATCATTAGGTATTTTATATATGTATATTCATTGTTGTTGTTTACCTTGTTATCTAAAATATATATTTTTTGTATTGATAACAAAGTAAAAATTAAAAAGTTATAATAAAATCGATGATGTGAATTGTGATCCCACCGAATTCCTCAAGAAACTGCAACAGCCAACTCCCAGGCTACCTCCAGCTCTAAGCAGCACCACCAGCTTCCTGGTATATTTGTTGACCTCGCGTTCTTTAACCATATTTGTTCGTCCGCAACACAGTCCACACAATTTAATAAGCTCGCACATTTTTTTTGCCCTTTACAGTCCAGGCTTCATTTGACAGTTGAAGCTCATAAAATTACCATATATGGTCAATTGACTGTCAAATGAAGCCTACACCTAGGGGACCCGGGTTCGATTCCCAGCGGGGGTACATATTGTATTCGGTTCGGTTGGTGGTAGGACTTGTCTTGATGTAAGTCCGCCTGGCTAGCTACCACCACCTTATCTAAGTCTGACGCCATAACAACAATGTTTTCAGCATTGTTCCGGCAGTTAGAGATAAGATAGCCAGTTCCTCAATGATTGAGGATTCTGGGAGAGGCTCGTTTCCATCTTCAGCCTTATCAAACTTAACATCAGGTTTGATGAAGGCTAAGAGTCCCCCGTTGCTCATAAAAAAATCCTTGCTGTGTAACTCACGTAGTAAATAGACTAGTGTCCAATGTGAAAGTATGTCAGTTATTTTTAGATCAACGATTCGCTCAAAGCGTTCGAATTGTTTCTTGGAAGTTTCAAAACTTGACATAGAATTGTTTAAACGATCCTCTCTCTATTTTATGTTACGGCAGTTTCTTAACTCTAAGAATTTTCAGTTAGTGTCAGTTGATAGAACAAGAGAAGTTTTTGCACAAATCCTGAAAAGAAATGTCTGTTTTCAACCGACTTCCAAAAAGGAGGTTTTCAATGCGGTTGGTCGGTTAGGTATGTTTTTTTTATGTTTGTACACCGATTACGCCGAGATTTCTGATCTAGATTACGTCATTCTTTTTTGTTCGAAGCGAAATAGTTGACATTTGATCACATAAAAATTTGATTCAATTTAGCCTATTACTTTTTATTCTTTAATCATTTTTGTTAACTTGGACGATGTAATTTTCATGATACTTTTTTTATAATTAACATGAAACCTAGAAAAATCCTACTGTAGCTTATAAAACAACCTATTACAGACACAAATAAGTTTAAAATATATAAAAATTATGTAAATTAAACAACTTTAAAAACAAAAATTTGCCTTTTTTAGTAGGTGCCAGCTAAGGCATTCTACTATGCGCTCCTATTCTTTAATTTTTCTTGCCTTGGCTGTCACCGAATTCTAAAAAAGGCATATTTTTTGCGGGTTTCGAACTCGTAACCGTACTTTATTTCAACAACGGGTCAAAACGGTGCATTCATACTTGATGTTATGTAGTGATAAATCTGAAGGTGGAAGTGCCTTCCTCATGGAATCCTCAACCACTGAAGCCCTCTGGAAAACTCATGCGAAACGGCTTTTTTTTACAAATTTTATCATCCGTACTCCCAGAGAGTGAAATTCTTAGTCTGAGTCTGTGTTTCCTGTCCTGATACTTACAATATTGGGTTGATATGTGGTAAATTGCGTGGCCCTCAGAGCAGTCAGGTTTTTTTACAAAAGATTGTAAAAAAAATACCTAGAAAAAAAATTCAAACAATAATAAAATTGTTAGTTTTCTATATCGATGCTTCATATTTATTTTTAGGTTTAAATTTTCATCGCATTGGCATCCACCAGAGACCTATATCGACATAAACGGTATAAATTTTAACAACAAAAACCTTACGTGTCAAAAGTTTGATCCACATTCAAAGTTTTCCGACCTAAATCAGTCCGCTTGAGACCATTGCCATGAAAACACGCGTCACTCTGAAACGAAAATGGTTAATTGTGCAGTGTTTTCTTGCAAGAGCTCATCAATGACATTTCCAAGTCACGAATTTTCGCTTGTGAGGTTTATAGGTATAAAAAATTTGACACGCTAGGTTCTCATACAGTTTGAAGCGCTCTTTTCGTCTATCCCGATAAAAGTCTGTGGCATCCACAGTACCATTTCTTTTATCATAAACGAATACTTATCACACAACTAAGTAAGTATCATTTATTCATGTTTTTGACACCGGAACACTCAATACTTACTTTTGTAAACTTTCACATTAAAGTTATTTTTAACCTGAAATATAACTGAACTTAGTCATATTTCACAATTTCCGGACCACGTAGCGGAAGCAATTTCGAAATGTATATTTTTTACGACAATACACTTCAGTGACAACGATTTCGGAGAAGAGCGAATCTGTAAAACGTAGAACGGTTCCGTAAAATAATATTGTGTTGCTTTCTCATATTCTGTTGCTAATTACTGTGAATTAGGTACAGACGGACAGAAAACTGTACCTACGTTTGCATTAGGAGAATAATATGTACATTTTGACAATGATTTGTGACTTGTGAGACGCGTCTTAGTATTGGTGTTTAAGTGATGATAATTTATGCAATCTTTATAAAAATACGTATTTTAAGGTACTTTTGTAGCTATATACCTGTTTAATTATTGTAGTAAGAAAGCCACTTATTTTTTAAATAATTGTATGGCATTAGTTAGCTTTCGACATTTTTAACCCCCGATGCAGCGCAAAGAGGGGTGTTGTAAGTTTGAAGCCTATGTCTGTCTGTCTGTACGTATATTCGTAGAGCCTAAACGAATCAAGCGATTTCAATGCGGTTTTTTTAAATTGAAAGCTAATTAATCGAGATGGTTCTTAGCCACGTTTGATGAAAATCCATCCGGCCATTTATGGAGATGGTAAACTGCCTGCCGAAACGGTAAAATATACAAAGGTGGCGCTTTGACTAAAACAATGTACACCCTGGGCAAATTTAGGTACAGCAAAAAAAAAGAAAACACAAAATGGCGGCAAAATTTTTTTGTCTTTCTGCACATAAATATTCGTAGTGCCTAAACGAATGAAGCGATTGCAATGCGGTATATTTTTAAAATTTTGTGTGTAAGTTAAAAAGGATGAAATAAAAATAAAATTTTAACATTTTAAAAACCCCCCGACACAAAAAAAACTTCAAAAAGTAAAATTTCACTATATAGTCGCAATCCCTTTCGGAACGAATGATATTTTAAATGACACTTCATTTGACACTTCTCCATACATTTGAAAGATATTTTCGTCTGTCACTTTGCTTAGACAGTTCAATTTCCTTCATTCAATACCTTTTAAAACGCGTCCCAATCACAATCCTTATCAAATGTCAAATAGTGACGACCTGAAGTACTTATGTGAATATCTTTCAAATGACGAATTGAAAGGGATTGCGATAGATTTTAAAATGAGACAATTAGCCCCCTGGATGAAAACATAGAATACTTTTTATCCCGATATTCCCACGGGAACGGGAACCACGCGGGTGGGACCGCGGGCGGCCGCTTGTATTATATTAAACGGGTGTACTTAAAAAAATAACATGCAAAATACAATATCTTTGTTTTACATAAAAATCCACAATCAAAGAATTTTTGTAATGATAAAGTGAATTTTCAAAAGTAAAATCATGATGAGTGGTTCTACTGAATTATTTTCTAAAAGTATTATTTACCTAAGGAACCCTAAATTTTTAGATACAACTTCTATAGTTAGATAACAAACAATAAAGTTATCGGATAACTATTGCAATTGTCAAGAAAACATTTAACAAAGCGATCGTGATAATTCATAACTCGTGATCTGTCTGTCCGTCTGCCCGTATTTTGAATGAATTGGAACGACAAAGGAAATTTTATTTAATTATGCACTCTGATAAATAAATTGATTTTATACGTCCATCTTAAATTTTGGCGCGCAGTATTCATTGAAATAAAACAACTATTCCGAATTTATGTTTTTTTTTTATTTTTGCATTTTTCAATGCTATTTTTATACTTATGATAAATTTTAAATAGAAAAATATTGGAAGAAATTATCTCGGCTACAAGTGAATTCTCAGATGGGAATCGAACCCACGAACTTTGGAAATCCAGATAGAGAGAACGAGCATTGGACCGGATGGGAATCGAACTCACGACCTTTGGAAATCCAGATAGAGAGAACGAGCATTGGCCCGGATTTCCAAAGGTCGTGGGTTCGATTCCCATCTGAGAATTCACTTGTGGCCGAGTTAATTTTTTCCAATATTTTTTTATTTAAAATTTATCATAACTTTTTCGAATATTCAACGCACTATATTTCACGAACTTAAGATCTAACTGTCCGTTTTTTTTGGTTTTTAGGCGTTTTTAGACTTCTAAACTCTAAAGTTTAGAAAAGTCTTATAATCCCTCTCTGTCCGTCCGTACGTACGTACGTATGTATGTACGCATCGAGATCTCAGAAACCATAAGAGATAGAGACAAACGGTCAACGGGAATGAGTTTAGGACACCTTGGACATGTGTCAAATGTACTTTTTTAGTTTCTACACTACAAAACAATAACAACTGTCACGTGGTTTAGAAGTCTATTTTGTGCCTGCTAACTAGCAGGCGCTGCTAACTTTTTTGTTTTAATTTTCCCGACGTTTCGGCACCATTTCAGTTCTACTAATACTTACTTACTTCAAGCCGCCCAAGAAGATCAACGAATTCCTACCACCAGTCAAGTGCAACATACTCCTTCAAGCTGCAGCTGTCACTGGATTGTGACTGTGGGGAGAGCCCATCGGGCAAACAAAGAGAAGAATAGGGACCAGCGTTAGAGAACATGTAGCTGACTAGATGCTTTTGATGGACTCACACACTACATCAGGTTTGATAAGCCACAGATCCTCGCCAGGATTAAACAAAAAATTAAACAAAAAATCGCCCCCACAATGCTTCGTGAGGCTATTGAAATCACCATACATCCAAATTTCAATAGAGATGATGGTTGGAAGATACCACTAGCTTGGGACCCTATTATCCATAAATTATAGTCTTAGCCCAAATCACACACTGCAAGATCCAAAGATACGGTTAGCTCTTTTTGTAGATAATTAAATACAAAGGTGGAGATAACCACATTTTAATTTCTTTATAAAGGTGGAGGAGGAGGTTTCGAAGTTTTCTTGGCAGCTTCTTTCTTGTAAGGTCCTCCCAATTTGTGAACTGCCAGTAGAGTCATTAGTTTTCTCTTTTGTCAATAATAAATATTTATAAACAAATCAAAATATCAAATCAATAATAATTGATGCCATTGTAAATGTCTAACCGTATCCGAACGAAAAAATAAATTAACTTTTCGTGGGTAGGCTACTTATAGCCAGTCATCCCGTGACCACGGCCGCTGAAAAAATGCCGAAACGTCGGGAAAATTAAAAAAACCCCAATAAATCTAAAAAATACAGACAATTAGATCTTTGTTCGTGAAATATAGCGCTTATTTTAAGTGATTTTATATTTTATTGCATTTCTTATTTATTGGGTTGAAAAAAGTATAATTGTCTTCTCTTCTTTTTTTTTTTTACACAATCACACCAATTATCTATCCCACGTTAAGTATCATGAAGAACTTGTGTTATGGATACTAGATAACGGATAAACATACTTATATACTTTTTCTTTGTAAATACATACATAATATACGTATTAAACACTCAGACCAAGATCCATCTTTAACAAGATCAAACAGTTGTAATTACGACTTTAAATACAATCAGGAAATAGATGAATGGGCTTTCTTCTAATAGTTTGAGATATTATAGATAAAGTAGTGAATACCAAGCTCCATAGTCTCTTTTACAGGTAATAGGATACTTCCAATATTTCCAAGGGAAAGGGGACACTCGCGGGTAAAATCGCGTCCGGCTATAGTAGTGGATGGTGAAGGAGAATGGGCCATGCATGGCCCACCAAAAAGGTCAAATACCTTACTACGTATTAGTTGGCTAAATACAGTTGGGACCTTGCTTACTTGCCTTCCGAAACACGGTTTGGTCACCCATCCCGTGACCGACCATTGTGAAAGTTGCTTATATCGCTGGACCTACTCTATTAACACTTCGCCAGCGATCCTCATTCCTTTTTCGCCTCATTTTATCTTGAGATAATTTAAATGAAAATAGTTCAGTATTTCGAAGCGTCTAAATCATTTACCTACTGTTCTGAAGTGACAGGTATTAAGTTCCAGTAGTTTGCTTACGAACTACTTACTCGTAAGCAACTTAAACTACTTACCTACAGAAGATATGCAAGGAACTTCAAACATGCACTTTCAAGTTAGAGTAGTGTTGTTGAACAGAAATAGGTATAGTTAAAAGATTATATCGATAACAGAACCATAATATTATAAATTTACTAGCGGACCCGGCGAACTTAGTACCGCCTCAGAATTGTTAAATGTCTATATCCGTATCTCATATACCTTAGTAAGGCTGCTAGGGTTTCACATCAGGTGTAGGTACCAGATCTTTCAATTTTTGTTATCGTCTTCATATCAAACGCACGACACCCCTGTTGAGTATAGACGATAGCAAAGCCCAAAGAACTTTACACAGCGATCGGTTTTGTGCTGTTCGCATCCAGCGGTTACGCAACTTTCACCAGATCGTCGGACCACCTTGACGGGGGCCTACCCACAGAGCATCGTCCGGTGCGCGTTCGCCATTCTGGAGCCATTCCGCCCCAACCGCCATCGATTCTTATACCTAAACAGAAAGTACTCTGTAAGTAAGCTGCTGGATTCTACATCAGGTGTGCCAGACCTTCCATTTTAATACGTCATTTGAAAATACTTATCACGCTAAATAACTTATCCCAAGGTGCTATATTCGTATTTTTTATAGTTTAGCTTGGCTGCTAGGCTTCCACATCAGGTGTACCAGACCTTCGTTATTAGTACGTCAATAGACAGTGCTCATTACTCTCAAGAACTTTTCCTAAGTTGGTATTTTCATATATCTCATAGCTTGGCTGGACTGCTATGGTTCCACATCAGGTATTTCGATCTTCAATTTTTTCCTTTCATTGCGGACCGGCAAAAGGCGTACCGCCTCAGAATTGTTAAATGTTGTCTATATTCGTATCTCATAAACCTTAGAAGGGCTGCTAGGTGTAGGCTCCACATCAAGTGTAGGGACCAGATCTTTAATTTTTGTTATCATCATCATATCATCCGCACGACGCCCACTGCATCATGGGTATAGCCCCCACCCAAAGAACTCCACAATAATCGGTTCTGCGCTACTGGCATTTAGCGGCTACCTTTACCAGATCGTCGGTTCACCTTGACGGAGGCCTACCCATATGCCATCAATTCTTATACCTGAACAGAAAGTGCTCATTCGCTGAAGAACCTTACCCAAGGCGCTATATTCGTATCTTTTATACATAAGCTGGGTTGCCGGATTCTACATCAGGTGTGCAAGACCTTCGATTTATATACGTCAATTGAAAATACTTATCACGCTAAACAACTTATCCCAAGGTGGTATATACGTAGTTTTTATATTTTAGCTTAGCTGCTAGGGTTCCACATCAGGTGTACCAGTCCTTCGATATTTGTAATCGTCACTCACAAAGATAGAAGGATGCACTTCTAGATATCGTAACACAATATCGTAATACTTTTTCCGTGTTCTAAAGTGCGACAGGCAGGATGGATTGACTGATGATTAGTTGGTTGTCAAATCTAATATTGGAAATTGAAACGGGTATTAAACGCGTAGAAACGGGTATTAAAGCAATAAAGATCAAAATGACTCTACATTTTATTTAGAAAACGTTTGTATGGAAAAAAGAAAAGGGCTGTTTTTAGAGTTTTCCCGGCAATTATTCGAATTTTTTTAACCTTCACTAGACCTCCACGAACATTTCAAGACCAAGATAAGATAAATCCGTTCAGCCGTTCTCGAGTTTTAGCGAGACTAACGAACAGCAATTGATTTTTATATATATAGATAGATATATAACGTTACTGTGACAGAGTTCTATGAAGGGTCAGGGTTCCATTTTGTCGTTAGTACCGCCTCCGTTTACGTGAACTTGGTCCTAAAATTTACAACGTAGAAATTAAGGTCAAATTACCGAGTTCAAGATAAATATTCAATGACAGATTATATAAACATTGCATTTTTTACTACATTTGGAAAATATGTATCAAGAAATAATTAAGTTGGGGGTACACTGATACCAACATCAGGAAACGCTTTCTTATATCAGTCAGTCAATCAGTTAATTATCAACTAAAAAAAAATCTAATATATAAATACTTATAAACATCAACTCGACCTCCTCTTTAAGTTTCTCAGAACATTTTGTTTAGACCCTGTATAATAGGATTAACAAACACCGGATGCCGGTCCGGCAACAAATTTATACATATCAGTGGATTTATGTAGTCAGACTTGTTCAGCAAATTTTGATATTTCACAGATCAGGCTAATTATGTAATTAAACATGTTCAGCTATTTTTGTAAAAATAATGTACATCGACCTTTGGTATTCCTAAATGTCCACATAGACTTGTACAACCAACCTGCCCCTGTACCGCACAAGTGTCGTCGGCATCGACATCGACTTCATTTGACAGATGGATGTGACACATAGCTTATTGACACAAATGAAAATTTACCAAAGATTAAGAGCAATATGTCACATCCATCTGTCAAATGAAGCCGATTGCGATGCCGATGCCACTTGCGCGGTAGGGCCCCTGTTCAGTTACATATGAACCTTTAGTGTGCAGGTGTTTTGAAAATTTGGATGTGTTCATGGACTTTTGTTGCTGACTGTACATAATATTATAAATATTCAGGAATTGACTATCGCAGTTTTATCCGAAGATTTCTTGAAATTCAGTTTTTAAATCTTAAGTAATTTTTTTTATGATATATATTTTTTCCTGTACTTGTAGTAGGTGAAAGACGACATTACTTGAAAAATTCCATAGATCTAGGTCAACGGAAAGTAACCCTATGAATTTTGATTCCAGGAGAGTCGAAGTATTGCCAGGAAGTATTTTTTTTAGCTCTTAGAGGTACAAGTTTCTCTGGCCGAATTATATGCCGGCCCAGGTGGATACTGCGTTTGTGAATTAGTGGGCCGCAATAGATGTATGGGTGTATCTCTCTCCAATCCCCATAGACGATACCATCAGTGTCACTCAACCTCATCTGAAATTGGCGCCTGTTTAGTTTGCTTACAGTTTCCAGTAGAGGCTCTGGTTATCGCACATATGTTATGTTAGCCCTCCTCCTAGCTCTAGAAGTTCAGCAGTTCGCTTTTGCCAGTAACCTTCGATAAGGGTTTTGGCGTGTATGCTATGTAAGTAGAAAGTGTAACAAGATAACTCTATTCGAGAAACATCGGTAAGTAGTCGATTTCGATGCGACTTCTACTGCGGGCGCATCGATGATAAATTATCTGGATTTACTAGTGAGGGGTACGTATCGACAGTAAATCCGCAAAATTTTCTAATAAACATATTTCTTTCTTTCAAATTCAAAATTAATTTGAATGGTAAATAAATAATAGTACTCAGTACAATGGTTTATTTATGTATTATAGAACAGAATACATATATCGAAATTTCTATACGAAGCGGACACCAAATGCTTTGCAGATTAAATTAGCAAACAATATTAATTTATCGTTTTTACGAGACACTTCAATCGCATCATTACGCACTCGAGATAACACTCTACAAATAAGCGGAGATGAATTTTGCCTATTGACAATCAATATAACGCATAGCAGAAACTTATAAAAAACAATTCTAATCGAAGCACATTGCTTAAAACACTCTATAAATAAGCTGAGATGAAGTTTGCGTGATTGCGTAATTGTCAACTACTTTCCTAATGAAAAAAAAAGCGCCAAGCGCATACCAGAAACGAATAAATAATTAAATAGCAATGTCAGTCGAAGCACACTCTAGATGCCTCGCAGAATGAAATAGCGAGGTAGCGAACTTTACAAATTGCCGTGCAGATCGACAAGGAGCATCACTACGCACTTGAGAAAACACTACAAATAAGCGGAGCCAGACGCCTCGCAGTTTGCATAATTGGTGCGTTTAGAGCTCACCCCGCGGTAACGAGATGCAAGAAAAATGAGCTCGTACCAATATTAATTATTAACTATAATTTTATGTAGGTACCCAAGTCATACAGTTCACGTTGGGAACACTACACTCGAAGTTGTTAACCATTACGTTTACCTTGGACAGACAAACCAGTTAGGTAAGTCCAACTTTGAGAAAGAGATCTCTCGTCGAATCAACTCGGATGGGCAGCGTTCGGGAAGCTCCGTAAAATCTTCGCGTCCGACTTACCTCGGTGTCTCAAGACGAAAGTCTACGACCAGTGTGTGTTGCCAGTGATAACTTACGGCAGTGAAACGTGGTCGCTAACTATGGGTCTGATAAGGAGGCTCAAGATAACTCAGCGTGCAATGGAGAGACCTATATAATACTCGGCGTTTCCCTGCGTGATCGAATCAGAAATGAGGAGATCCGCAGGAAAACTAAAGTTACTGACATCGCTCGAAGGATCGCTCAGCTGAAGTGGCAGTGGGCGGGACACATAGCGAGAAGAACCGATGGCCGTTGGGGCGGAAAGGTTCTGGAATGGCGACCGCGTACCGGAAGACGCTCCGTGGGTAGGGACGTCGCGGGAAGCTGTTGGATGCGGGCAACACATGACCGATCGTCGTGGAGATCCTTGGGGGAGGCCTATACCCAGCAGTGGGTGTAATGTGGCTGAGACGACGACGACGACCTAAGTACCTATTTCGTCCTACTTTCTCCTACACTTTTAAGGCACAACAAACCATATTATTCTACTAAAATGTGTCCTGTGATTTAAGCCCCACATCATTTCCGTTCCCGTAGGAATATCGAGATAAAAAGATCTTATTAATTACTTAATTTTTAATTACACACGTGAAAATCAAAGTACGTAGGTACTGATTACCTTTTTAACTAGGTAAATAGGTACTTAGGTATTAAAAAATCAGGCGCGATATTCATCCACAATGGTGCCTACCTACCTATCACAAATATCACAATTCACAATCTAGCTAGGCCTAACCTAACCAACCCAATGATTTCAAGAGGAAGGATGCGCCTATCTGAACATTTGTCATAAAAAAACAAAAAATCCCGCCTGCAAAAAAAACAAGCCAACTGAAAAGATTCCATCTTTTCAGTTGGCTTTGTTTTTTGAAGATCAATAAAATTTTAGAAGGCCACCCATTGTTGTTGTGAACAACTTACTCGAACCACAGAATACTAAATAGAATGCACATATTTTGGTTATGCGTCCTATTTACATTTAATATTTTTTTTATTAGTCATAATTAGATTTTAGTTTAGTTAATTACTGTGTATACTATTCTATTTAATGCATGCCGTGGCAGCCTCTCAGTAGGACAACACTATGTCTAGATTAAGGTGAAATGTGTGTGTTTTAAGCCAAGTTTTTTGTGTATGCCTTGTTGGTTGTCCATAAATAAATGAAAAAAAAAAAAAGCACAAGTACTCGAACTTCTTCAGCCAGCCTGACAAAACGTCTGCGTTTAGTTTCGCCAACCAGCTATTGGCTGAATTAGTAAAAATACGGGAGCTTTGTTTACTCCGTATTTTATTTTCGCAATAACGGGTTTCTTTCTGTATTATCAAAGCCTGAAAAACGGGGACAACTGAATCGCCGTCGGCCCTAAACTGATATTTTAATGGCCAACGATTTGGCATGCTTTTTAGCACCGTTGCCCGGGTCCTTTCGCTAGTAATATATAAGTCAAATCAATGAACCAAAGTAACCTGCATCAAGTTTTTTAGAATGAGAAATCACAACCGTATCCAAAAATTCATGAATCCATTTTTTCCGTGGTGGGTATATGCACTTTTGTTCCTGACGAACTAATTACCTCTTCAGACAATAAGAAGTCTACAACCTTCTGAAGACGATTTTCTTGAAAGCCTTTTGAATGTACAGTAACAAAATATACTTAATGAAATAAATATCTTTCATAGAGATCCACCTTCAAGTGTGAAAAAATACTTACTAATTTACTTACATAATAGGTACCTAAAGAAATATATCAATGGAAGTTGAAGCAAATAAAAACGATGACAAAAGCGATAGGTTTTGAGTTAGTTAGTTTAATAGCAATACACTGCGACCATTATAAAACAATAAATGACGGATAGAAAAAAAAATCAAATCTAAACAAACAATTTTAATTTTGCCGGCAACCTATTTGTTTTGAATTCTATTTCAGTACTATTTTATTTTATGATTTTGTTGTAAAGCTAGGTAGTAACATGAGGTTTTATATGTTCGCAACTAACTATTATTATAGTCGTAGTTTTGTTGTGAAGTTTGATTAAACTAAACGGAGGGTTACTGACATTTTGAATAATAATAAAACGTGTCTGACACTGACATACATGACAAGACAGTGTCAAGTTGACATAACAATGAATAATATTTATTAAATGACAATGACAGATATAAAAAATAATTATTTTGCGGTAACTAATTTTATTTTAATTATATTCTAGTACTATTTTATTTAATGAATTTGTTGTAGAGATAGTAGTAAAGTAACGTGATGCGATGGATAATTTCTCAAGGAACCCTCTCAAGTTGTATATTCAAGACATTTTTCGCGCGAACCGAACCGCTCAAAACAAATATATTTACGAAATTTTTGGTGTTACTTTCAAGAATATCATGATCCATGGTGTCGTTACAGCAGTAACTGCTATAAACAATACTTCTAAAAGTTCTATGAACCTGGAACTTAGTGATCCGACAGGGACAGTGCACATTTATTATGATATATCTAAAAATAACCTCAATGTGAACGATGTATCTATGAAATCACTGTATCGTGATTTTGTTGAAGCTTCCAAGTTCGGTGACAGCAACATTCAAATCATGAATAATCTAATGGAACGTATTACTAAGAAAAAGAAGCATGAAATCAAGGAAGGCATGTATTTGTTAGTCGTAGGAGATATTTTTGTTGATGATACACGAAATGTAAGGATGGTTTCTGCATATGAATGCAGAGAAACTTCTGTGGAACGCGATATTGTATGGATGGAGGAACTGAGATATCTCTATGACAAGTTTTACCTGCCGGATGAGAGAGATCCATGAGGGAAGCAATATAATTATGTTATTACATCATAATAATATTCATGAAAAAAGATTTTTATGTCTGATGAAAAGACTGATGATTATCATGGAAAGGTGTAGAGTACCTAAAGATAATTATTAAAAGCAATAGGTAATTAGAATAAGATATTTAGGTAATTAGATTTGTGCCATGTGGTGAATGCCTAAGAATACAAGTGTCATCACTCCCTTACTTGCCTGGGATGTCGTAAAAGTCGACTAAGAGGCTTGACGTATTGAACACCTGTGCGAGAGAAGCAAAACTTGAAACAAACCCTCTACCAACCTGTCTGGCCAGTGTGGTAGCAGTTGGCTAAAAGCCTCCTATGAACGCCACAATAGGCGTGAGCTAGGAGAGGCCTATGTCTAGCAGTGGACGTCCACTGGCTGATGATGATGATGATGAATTAGATTTAGCTGTAACTTTTATACTATGTAAACTTGTGCTGCATATGTTATTATCAGTGATCGGATAATCGGATGCAAATTTACCTAAAGTTGAGGTGTTGGCTGTTATGGAATGTACTTTTATGTCCAAAAGTTGATCAATTTTGTATGGGCCAGCGACTTAGCCGAATTTTCAAGTGAAAATACTCATTTATTTTTTTTTTACTTTTAATAACGTCAATTGTTTCTGAAAGGGGGTTTTATGGGTAACATAGGGCGAAGAAAATACCTTATTTTTGTGTAACGATGCACAGATTCCGAGATATAAAAAAAAAAAATGTAAAAGTCAATTCTGTCGTGACAGCCTTGTCACATAATCATTTTGCATTCCCGAATTTTCTGGAATACTGGGATCTATATTTTTAAAAATATTTTTTAAGAAGCCACTTCCATAATTGCCTAGTCAAATATTAATTATAGGTAAATATGCATCCGATTATCTGATCATTGGTTATTATGCACACTCACTTATGCTCCTTTAGAAATCAGATCAACTGCTTAACCTTTCACTGGCAATGAACGAGACACAATAGAATCTTTATTGTTACAAGCATAATATGTCTGCCTTGCCAGTACAGGGGTGCTGAAATATTGAATTTTAAAAAAGTATGCAAATAGGTAGGTACCAATTTTTGTTATTTTAATTTAAATGTGAAGTTACCTTCTAATCACTGTCTGTTAGAAAGATAGATCAAATCAAATTGTTTTGTCTACATTATTTTATTTCTAATAAGTAAGAAAGTTTGTATTGAATAAAAGATTATTTTAATTTTTTGTTGTTCTTTATTTTTTGGTAATGAGGCGTTAGCAATAGTAGATGATTGATTGAATGATGAATAATCAATGGATGGTGATGTTAAATGATAAAAGTAAATAGAAATAAGCTGAAGGTTTGATAAGGTTCATTTTCTTGTTTGAATGTTTCTCAAACATAAATATATTTTTATTTATGATTTTTAAGTTTTTTTTTGCATTTTCAATGCTGTCTTTAAAATTATGATAAACTTTTAAAAGAAATATAATAGAGAGCAGTGGGCCGGATACCCAAAGGGTGCAGGTTCGAGTCCCATCTGAGAATAACTTGTGAGCCGAGTCGATTTTTCAAGTAAAAATATATTATGATATACAATATCTTTACTTTTATCAGCAGCAGTTAAAAACTAATATGTAATAATTTTTAATCAAGTAAATATACTAGAAAAAAGCAACTTGTCTCATGTCGCCCTGACGGGACTCGAACCCGCATCCTTGGGAATCCGGCCCAATGCACTGACCAATTATGCTACAGAGACCTACGAGAACACGTTGAAATTCTCTAGTATATTGTTGGCCACCGTCGTTTCATCAATGAGAGAAATATCCTCGCATTCGAAAGAAACATCTTTACAGATGTTCGACTATCGATTAAGATGAAACTGCCATATACTTATAACTTTTAAAGAAACATCTTTACAGATGTTTGACTATCGATTAAGATGAAACTGCCATCTCAAACAAAGATGTTTCTTTCGAATGCGAGGATATTTCTCTCATTGATGAAACGACGGTGGCCAACACCGTAGAAAAAGGTGAATATACTAGAGAATTTCAACGTGTTCTCGTAGGTCTCTGTAGCATAATTGGTCAGTGCATTGGGCCGCATTCCCAAGGATGCGGGTTCGAGTCCCGTCAGGGCGACATGAGACAAGTTGCTTTTTTCTAGTATATTTACTTGATTAAAAATTATCACATAAAAATAGCATTGTAAAATGCAAAATTTAAAAGTTATAAACTAATATGTACTTTGTACTGTCTATTTTTTTAGATGATTTTTGATTACACTGTTCGTTTAACAAAACGCATTATATTCGTACTGATAATATAAGCTACTCTATGCAATCTGTGCTGTGCTGTGCTGTGCTGTCAAGTAAAATGGCAGTCAATGTCAACTTGTCTTTGCTAGTGTTGTTGGATAGGACAAGACTTCAAAAAAGAGTTTTTATGAGTAGGTACCCTTTTTTTGTACTTAGCCTGTACATTGTCCCAATTCAAATGGAGGCGAAGTGCAGCTAAAGCTAAGTACCTACGTCCATTTGAAGTAGCGCCGCAGTTGCTTCTGAATATACTAGGTGGGGCTTTACTCGTAGTTTTTTGAGCATGGTTTTTTTTACTTTTTATTATGTTTTAACCCTTAACTGGTATCGCTTAAAAAGGCAACGTTACTGGTATCGGGGGTCACAAGTGACCCCATATAAAATATGCAAGATAATAAAACAATAAGTTTAAGTTTTTACATTTTCTGTTTTATTTATGAAAATAAAACTTATAATCTCCTGTTAATTAAGTTATTTGGCATATTTTAATCAGAGATCACATGGTTCGTTATCAAAATAGCTAACATCTTCATACTACAAATATTTTCTAAGGTCTTACTTTAGGTACTCTTATTTATATAAAAACTTAAAAATAACGAATCAAACCTTCTTTATATTGTTTTCGTATATAATCAATATAACAAAAATCAGGAACAACTTCTGAGATCACATATAAGAAAAAAAATGACAAACTAAAACAAATCCTCATGAAAGAACTAAAAATTTTACCACAAAAAAATTAACATTTGGTACAAGTGACCGTTATGGCTGTACATATGTACTTTACATATGTAATGCAGGCACTTCCTACACTTGTTTGAACATTTGTCGTCCTTTTTGCGATCGCATAAGTCTTCAGAACAGCTGAGTACCTCCGCTTCCTCACAATCGCTGATGTTTTCATGATCACAAGCAGCTGTTGAGGCATCATGAACGATTTTGGAGTCAGATTCCTGGTCTTTGTCTTTCAAGAGTTGTGCAATTTCTCTGTCGTGTAAAAAACCCGACATGGCGACGATTATTTACTGAAAAAATAATAAAACATTACAAAATAACTCTTACTATAAAATGCACACTTCCGGTATCGGGGGTCAATTTGGACCCCATTAGTATACATACCTCCGTTTCTAGTAACAGTAGAGTGACGCAAGTCCGTCACCCGCCGCACCCCGCGACGTAATGAGATTACCAAGGTGCGCAAGAGTGTACGTGCTTAGACTGTAAAGTTCTGATAAAAAATATGATCTGTTGGGGTCCAATTGGACCCCGATACCAGCTAAGGGTTAAGGGTAATTTAGGGGGACGAAAAATACCGTACTTTTGCGATACGATGCACCGTTTCCGAGATATATCGAAAAATATATAAAAGTCAATTCTGTCAGCCTAGCAAAATCACAGACTACTAAATATCAGATAAACCACTCTCTAAGAAATGTAGATAATTCCATTTCATATTAACCTACTTTTTACCGCTGGCGCTGCGCATAAAATGTACCTTATTTTTTGAGGCGTAAGCTTGCTATCGCTTCATAGCTCCAAGCGGTCGCATGTTGAAGCAAAACTAATAACGCTAAAGTATGATTTTGAATTCGGCATTTTGTCAGTTATCTACTTTTGTCCCGGGATGTCATCCCGTCAGGGCGACATGAGACTAGTTGCTTTTTTCTAGTATATTTTCTTGTTTAATATTTATCACATAAAAATAGCATTGTAAATAATTGTAAGATGACAAAAGTATTAAAATTAAAAGTTATAATACTTTTGTCATCTTACTTAACACAAACATGTTCCGTCATGTACATTCAAAGTCAAAGTCAATATCATTTATTCAGTCTAGGCTGTTACAAGCACTTATGAACGTCAAAGAAGCTACGCCATCGGTTCACAAACCCTACGGCGGGAGACCTTGTAACGAGAAGAACCGGCAAGAAACTCGTCAAGGGCTGTTTTTTTCTCCCTGTTTTATTTCATACAGAGTCGTTAAATTGAAAAGTGACCTTAACATATCAGTAAGGTCAATTTCCATCACAAAAGGAAAATACTAATATAATTAAAATATTACATTTTATGGTTATTGTAAACGTAAACAATTTTTAACTGGCAAAGAAAGACTTGTCTATCATACATTACAACATTTCCCGCACCACAAGACTACTACACTGCAAGTTGTGAGGTACATACAGGTCAGTATCAATTTATTTTAGATAAAAATATTTAGGCTTTAAGCACAGCATTAAGATAAGCAGACTGAGGTAGACCCATTTCCGCTGGCGGCACCCGTTCACGAGCATGACGCATGAACCAGCCATCGCTTCCCTCAACCATATTTTAGGGAACGTAACGACCCGCCTCACACGACACCGCCGAAGAAACGTTTGAGTGAGCATGACGTACTTCAGGTACTTATGTTAAGCTGTATAAATATAAAAAAAATACAATGGCAACAGCAAAAAAAGAAAGATAAAAGTGCCTTAATGTAAGACACAACACAACCTACAATGTCACTAGAAGACGCATCAGCTGGGTCACAATCTCAATCGTAATTAAAGATAAAAAAAAGCTTTTATATATTTGGAATAATTGAAAACATTATTTACCTTTGTTTACTCTGATCAAGCAGCATTTTATATGTATTATATGAATATCAATAAATAGATAATAACTATATAAATATGACGATAAAAACAAAATAGTTTTTGTTTTGTTTATTTTAAAAGGCAGAACGGGAATAAAGAGTAAAAGAACATATTTTCTTAGGATATCTTTTTTAAGATTTAGCTTCATACTGTTTTAGGAGTTACACAAAGTGCAATTGATTTTAAATAAATAGTTATTTGTTCCTCGCTGTTGTGAGGTGAAAACTTGTGTGTTGCGCTCGGCAGAAAAGTTTTTAGCGTCTTGTACCTTTGAAATCCTCGCTTTGCTCAGGATTCAATCTTTGAACCAGTCGCTACGCTCGTGGTTCAATCCTACAATCCTTCACTTGCTCAGCTTTCAATAGAGGTAACTCGCCGCTAAATAACCAACTTTCCAGCCTTGAATAACAAATAACTATTTCACCCCACACGCTCGCAAGAGGAGGTTTTGTCATTCATCCTCGCTTCGCTCAGGAATCAATCTTTGAACCACTCGTTGCGCTCGTGGTTCAATCCTAGGATACTTCACTTGCTCAGCTTTCAATAGAGGTAACTCGCCTCTAATAACCAACTTTCCAGCCTTGCATAACAAATAACTATCTCACCTCACACGCTCGGAAGAGGAGGTTTAGTCATTCAGTTTCGGCGTAGAAAATCGCTTTTTGCGGCCTAGCGCGGTAAAGTACTTTTTTAATTTAATACCTATAAATATGTCATAATGCGTTACGAATCGGACTATTGACTTTTTGTTACATTTTATTCTTATTTTAAATAGCTTTGAATTAGATATATTACTCTGTTTTGGTTTTATTATTATTATTTTAGTTCATTGAATCATAAAAACAATAACATTAAGATTAAACTATTTGTTATTAGAATTTTATATTAGGCTGGGTTAAAAACTGAGCCGCTCTTGCCTTTGATTGACTTCATGTACGGGACAAATGTACTTGTACTGCCTCTTGTAATTTTTACTCATCACTACACTAGTCTTGTCATTGTCATTAAATCTGTGTGTGTGTGGAGTGGTTGTGAGTGAGTGGTTGATTCGTCGGCTATTTTATTACAGTGTCGAGTTTTTGTGTTAATTTTGTATTCTTTTATCCAAAAGGTAAAACCTAGTTAATTCACCAGTATAAAATCATATTTATGCTTCTTCCGACGTTAAATTTCGTTATTTGTGTATAGCAAAGTTTGATTGATAGGTTATAAATAGTTTCATACTTCTTATTTATTTTAGAATCATGTCTGCCCAAGGAAGTTCGCCTGATGAGGTCGTATCTCTCTGCCAAACTCCTGATGCTTCGACCAGGGTAGGTAAAAGTTAAAATTTACCATAGAAACAATACCAACAACACATTCATATTGATGCTAAGGTGTTATCAATTATTCAATTGTATTGAACTATCTACTTATCACTTGACCTTTGGCCGTGGTCCTTTAAAGATATTATACCTATAGATTTGGTTGAAGCTGCTAATTGGTGATAATAAAATGGAGATATTAATTAATTACCAACTTTTATGTTGAAAGGGAATTGACAAAACAAAAGTAATTATGACGCGAAAAATATATAGAATCAGAATCAGAATCAGAGAGTTTATAGGGCGTCAAACAAGGACAAACAAACACACTTTCGCATTTATATGGTTGTAGTTAGGATTAGGATCTTTTCCTGCTTGGACCTTCTATATGTATATCTTTCAAAGATATATAGAAAGTCCATCAAAGAACATAAAACTAATTAACTGCTAACTTTAGATATTTGGCTCAAAGACCGAAATGTCTAAAATTTACTTTAGACTACCTATTGATATTAAGCTGAAATTAAACTGTTTACGTTGATCTCTTGAAGTAGGTACCTTTCTACTTTTTAATTAATATAACAGGCTTTTGATTATGCAAGTGAAATTGCAGATGTCTACTTGAAGTAATAGTTTAATTTGAATAATTAGACAGCTTGTAATAAACAAGCTTTGTTCAGATGAAAAATTGTTGATGTAACTTTCCTTAAAATATAAATGCACATTCATTTTTTATGATTTTGTAATTTTTGCATTTTTCAATGCTATTTATATACTTATGGTAAATTTTAAATACAAAAATATTGGAAAATATCAACTCGGCCACAAGTGAATTCTCAGAAGGCAATCGAACCCGCGACCTTTGGAAATTGGACCCGATTTCCAAAGGTCGCGGTTTGATTCCCGTCTGAGAATTCACTTGTGGCCGAGCTGATTTTTTCCAATATTTTTCTATTTAAAATTTACCATATGCACATTCATTTTCAAATTGAGAGTGACTATCATGATATAGCTTAATTATTAGTATGTCTATAGAAAACATTCTTATTGAAAATGAGTACAGATCAATGCAGAAAAAGTGGTGTTTGGTTGAATCTCTTACTTGTAGGCCTGTAGATATTTATCATTAGTATAGATCATTCAACATAGAAGTGGTAATTCTTAATAATTTGAATCAAAACAAACATCAATTTACAATATGATTATAATAATAACCTTATTTCTTCCCCATTTCCAGGATTTCATGTTCCAACAAACAATGTACCGCATCAAAGACCCTCGCAAGTCCATTCCCTTTTACACGGGTGTGCTCGGCATGACACTCCTCAAGCAACTCCACTTTCCGGAGATGAAGTTCTCTCTATTCTTCATGGGCTATGAGAACCCTGCGGAAGTACCACAGGATGAACAAGCCAGATCTGCATGGGCGTTAACGAGGAAGGCAACTTTGGAGTTGACATAGTAAGTCTTTTTTGTTGTTGATAATTTACTATCATCGCCAGACTATAACTAATTGTGCTAAGTGCTATTCACGTTAAATAGTAAAGAAAGCCAGTGCTTCAGCTTCTCTTAGTCATCAAACACATTGCTTTGTTTTAGTCTTTTAATATCACTTCTATTCATCACCACAAGCGATTTAGCAAGAGGATTCCGGTGATTACAAAGGCGATCCTTATGTATATTTGGTTATCTCTTCAAACACATTCGTAATTTGGTAGTAAGTAAAAAAAATAGGTTTTTGAAATTTTTAAATCTGTTCAGTAGTTTTCAGGATATCTTGAAAAAAAATGTCGTTTTTTCGGTCAAGCAGTTTGACACAAACGGTTTGACTCAAACTAGTAGTTGCCTACACTACTAGTTTGAGTCAAACGGAAATGCGGGACTTATTCTAACTAAAAAAAATGTGTTATTGGTATAAGAACTATAAATTAAATGTGTAAATATTCGTTCCCATCGTCCATAGCAACTGGGGCTCGGAGGCTGACGACTCGAGCTACCACAACGGCAACTCTGACCCTCGCGGCTTCGGCCATATCGGGATCTGGGTGCCAGATGTGGAAGCTGCCTGTGCAAGGTTAGTATACGTAATAAATAAAAACACTAAAAAGCAAAAAATAAACCTTTTGGAGTCGGTGCAAGCCAAGGCAAGAAAAATAAAATAGTAGACCCGCAAAGTAGAATACTTTGGCTGGCACCAACTCCAAAAGGTTTATTTTTTGCTTTTTAGTGTTTTGAAGTCGGTTTTAATTTTTTTTATAAAAAGTTTTTATTTCACAATTTTTAAAGGTAGGTAGTAATTATCATGTCATCCAAGTAACAAATATGAAATGAAATATATAAAAATGCTCAAAACATAAAATGTACTGGGTCAAACTAAACCAAATTTTTATGGGACCAATTGGCAACTATTCTGCATCAAACAAAAAAAGAATCACGGAAATCGGTTCAAAAATCTCGGCGTAATCGGTGTACATACATAAAAAAAAAAAAAAAAAACCAACCGAATTGAGAACCTCCTCCTTTTTTGAAGTCGGTTAAAAAAAATTGTTCCATGCCTAGTGTAACTTTACATCTTGTTTTGTTAGTTTGTTAGTAGATTCCTTATCTAATGCTTATTAGTCTATGTTAGTATATTTTTGGATGTCATTTCATGGAATTCATTAAATAGACAACATGGTCAGGTGGGGTTTTTTGGATGGCTCCAACTAGGGGTGTTGGTGCGGTGCTGTCCCTCGACGATGGCGCACTTGATGTCGTGTCTGCGTGTCCGTACAGCTTGCATGCAGGAGTACCTTGTGGATGCTACTGATGCTGCAGTCTTAGTAGGTAGCTGATTTTTCGGCCGATACAGTTTAGATTTGCTATCGACTTGAAAAGAAGAAGAGTATATTTTGCTAACTAATATAGACATGAATATAAACAAGTGTATCAAGACTCAACTCGACATTTATTATGTAGTACATATGTTTCTTATCAATTATTACATGTAATTTACTTTCTTTCTTTACTACTAGGTTTATGTATTCATAAGAATTTCTTGTTTTTATTTTCTTAACATAATCAAAAAAAAACCCTCCTTATTTAGGAGCATGATGTGGCAGCCTTTAATAGAATTTTACATTTTGCATGAACTTACCAATTGTCGTTGTTAATCCTATGTATGATTCAATGTAATTTTCACTGGCAGTCCTAATAAATAAATAAATAAATATGTATTTACAACTTGACGTTTCGGCTGTGTTGCTACATAACAGCCATGGTCACAAGCAGACTGAGTACTCAATACTCAATAGTTTATTGCAAAACCATAATGTACATGTAGATGTTATAAAATAATGTAAGACCATTGTTATGGACCCGGTTGGGCACGCAATTAGGGCTAGAAGATAAGTAACATGATCCGAAAATCCTCTCTACCGATCGTCATTATCATACTAGGATGGTACGAGAAGCGATTGAAATCAAGAAGTGTAAAAAAATCAATCAATCGTTTAAATTGTCATCAGCGTGGAATCCTGTGATTAACAAGTGTAAGCCGCGAGTTTACCGTTTAAAACAAACCCCGATTCTGTGAGTGTTGTGTGCCGTAATGATATCACTAGCGACGATAAAAACAAAAAATGTGGCAATTGAGGGTGGCCCAAGATCTCCAAGCCCGCCCGCACCCTGACCGCCTAACGGTATAGCTTGTGATATCGCTATTGCTATCGATTTTTCAAACTCCCTACAAGGGCTCTCGCTGACGCTATCACTTTCATACTAAAAATGCAATAGTGGATCCAATAGATGATTAGAAATATGTAGGAATTAGTCAAAAATCCTATCGTTGAAGGGTTTTATGAGAGTGTGAAGTTTGATAGCTATAACGTTAGCACAAGCTATATCGTTAGGCGGTCGGACCGCCGAACAGACGACGCCAGTCTGCTTATGACCATGACTGTAGCAACACAGCCGAAACTTCAAGCTGTACGTACATTATAAATGTCGCGTTAAGTCCCGTTACTCTTGTTTATAATGGCAGAATAATATGACAGATGATTTGAGTGTTTTGAGTGGCGCTAGTGTAGATGTAGACCTGTAATTTTCTCAAACTGGATTTCTTGCAATTTCTTGTTTGCTATAATTTTTTGAGCTTGAAAGCGAATGCAATGCATTTTTAGATAGAAATACATAATAACCCCACATGCACGAAAGTAACCAACGATTGACAGGTCTACATTTACAGCAGGCACCAAGCCGAATTACTTTTTCTAGCATCCTGCCGTTATAAAGGAACGCGAAAATTTAAAATCTTATACAGGGTGTTAAAAGACCCATAACGAAAACGAAAACCACGTATTCTCCTCATCGTTACAATCATTTTCTTGTATGGAGCAAAACCTGGGAAACTGATAGTTAAGTTATTGAGGATTAAAGTCATAATTTTTTTCTAAAGGTTATTGTTTAAAGTGACAAAACCGCAATGAATATCGAAACGACTCAATGATACGAGCCCCCGGTCACCTATTCGTGCTCTATAGACCAGAGATGCCCATACTTTTTGCTGTGAAGATCGACTTGAGAAGAAGTTAAGGGTTTAAGATCGACCGCTTTATTTTTATGTATTTTTTTTAATTATCTATTACTAATAATAACAAGTATTTATATTTATATTATCATTTATTTTTATGTTGTATTAATAAGTAATTATTAATGATTAGATTTATAATATGTTTACAATCAAACAGTTTTACATAGTTTCTTACTCTTGACACACATTTGTACATAAAAAATATTATTAGACAAGAAAATAAATACAGGTCAAGTTATATTTTTCTTGTGGCGGAAAATTAACGAGACGTAGATGCATGACATTGTTGGTCATCAGTCAACTTTTCAAATTTGGGTGTGTTCTCAGTCAAGGCTATACGGTAGCAGGCTACCAAGTGCTCGTTTGTGAGGCGGGTACAGTATTTTGACTTGATTGTTTTCATCTGAGAAAATGCAGACTCGCACAAATACGTAGACGCGAAGAATGCGGTTATTTGAAGACTGACTTGTTTTAATAATGGATACTTTTTTTCTGGCATAGAAGACAAGTGAGTGTTGTCTGCAGCTCGGGCTTTTAAACTAATATCTGAAATTACTTTTAGTACTTCATTTTCAACCGTGTTAAATAGTTCCATATGGAATGTGTTGGCTATGCATGAAGAAACTCCTTGTATGTCCGAGCAATTAAAGGGGTATGCCAAAAAGGTGAGAACCACCTGAATTTTTTGTAAGTCTTGAAAGCACTCTCTCACTCTATCGTTACTTTGGGCACTACGCACGCAGTCATAGCGTCGCCTGTCGACGTCGTCCGTCAGTCCGTCACATAAATAAATGAATTAAAACAAAAACGATCGGAATGCTCAGTATGTAATTTATAAATTTTCGAAAATAAAATTTTTTACTTGCTTAACCTCTAAGATCGACCGTGAAACCTCTCGCGATCGACCGGTCGATCGCGATCCACCGTTTGGGCACCACTGCTATAGACACACGCAAATGTTGTTGCACGCGTTCCATTGCGTGTAAAAAATAACACCTATTTTTTTACTAAAAATAAAAGTTGTTTCCCAGCAATTATTTTTACATAATCTTATTTAGTTTGTGTACACTACGCATATATCACAGCTTCGGTATGGGTCTTTTAAGACCCTGTATAGACATGAATCCCATCCGGGATCCGGGTAAAAGCCTCCTCCATTGACTTCCACTTTTCTCGGTCCTTCCCCACTTTCAACTAGCCTTTGCTAGGTCAGTAAGTGTAACAGAATATTATTCATTCATAAATTAATATTCTGTTATACTTAGTCAATTGCATGTTCGTGAGGTAGGTTTTTATACTAATCATTCGAGCTACCACAACGAAAACTCTGACCCGCGCGACTTCGGCCATATTAGCATATTATTATATTGCGTTAGCGTCCTTTTTAGGCCCTTAGATCATTAGCATAGATTTATCATTGGTCACTACGGCCATATTGGCATCTGGGTGCCTGACGTGGAAGCTACCAGTGCTAGGTTATTATGCACATATTTGTTATTCTTGAATATCCATTGAATAGGCTATTTTACAATGCGAACAATAAAGTTTCAATTACTGTTATCAGTATAAATTAAGACCTTAAAAATCGTTCTTTATTAACGTACGTTGAAAATAATAATAAATTTAAAAATCCGTAAATAAAAATGCATTTTTTAAACGTTTGTCACGTGACACAAAACGCTCCTGATTCGTTGAGTTTATGATGACGTCACCTGCTTGTAAACATCGTTTGCCTACATATGTAAATGATATGCAGAATACAGGCAAGTGACGTCACCGACCCCATTGCAGCGCCTTATTGTCAAAGTAGCGTTTTGGCGCGCTATTTAAATATTGAATTTTAAATTTGATATTTTTCAGCAAATATGTACCAGAATTAAAAAAAAAACAACAAAAACAAAACTTTTACTGGGTTCCTTATACTCTACTACATAATATAAAATGGATTTTGAAAACCTGTCAAATAGCCTATTATCCATTCCACGGCAACATAAAGGTAACTAAACTTTATAACATAATTATTTGCTCGTAAAGGGTCTTTTATTACACCAATTTCAATATCGTATTGTATCTCATGTACGTACTTGTGCGTTATTGGTACAACGCACTTTATAAAGATGCGCCGAATAAAACGAACGGTACTTTTTTAAATCTTAGCAAAGAGTTTTTATGTCAGAAAAGAGGTCAACATTTTATGAATAAAATTAATTTTAGGAGATAATAATAATAACTTGACAACATTAAAAATGCCACTGGCAACGTAAAAATCAATTTTGAAAATTGTTCAAATTTTTATAACTGTTTTATACAGTGCAACGTCACGCCTCGCACTTATTCATAGACACTACGTGTGAATGTGTTGTACGTGCCGGCTTTAGTTAACCGACCTGTAGCACAGTTATGTGGTAGGCACTAAATCGTGCTTACCTACTATGTGGTCGTATGCTCGATTCCTACGCCCTCAGGTAAATATTTATGTGATGACCAATTATTGTGTTTCTTCTGTCCTGGGTCTCTGAACGTTTATAATTATACTAGCGGTCGCTCGCGGTTTCACCCGCGTGAATATCGGGATAAAAAGTAGCCTATAGCCTACTCTCCGTCCTTTCAACTAACTCTGTGCCAAATATCAAGTCCATTGGTTGCTTGGATAGTGCGTCAAAAAAGGACAAACAAACACACTTTTGAATTTATAATGTTATAGTTAGGATAAGGATAGTTAGGAATGTTAGGATGTATTTGTAATACCTTCCTTAGTTTTCTCATCTATAACTGAATGCTCAAGCTTCATATTTCGGAATTAAACCAATGTTTATAATAGGCTATTTGACAGGTTTTCAAAATCCATTTTATATTATGTAGTAGAGTTTAAGGAACCCAGTAAAGGTTGTTTTTTTTTTAATTCTGGTACATATTTGGTAGAAAATATCAAATAAAAATTCAATATTTCAATAGCGTGCCAAAACGCTACTTTGACAATATGGCGCTGCAATGGGATTGGTGACGTCACTTGCCTGTATTCTGCATATCATCCACATATGTAGGCAAACGAGGTTTACAAGCAGGTGACGTCATTATAAACTCGACGAATCAGGAGCGTTTAGTGTCACGTGACAAACGTTTAAAAAATGCATTTTTATTTACGGATTTTTAAATGAATTTCTTATTATTTTCAACTTACGTTAATAAAAAACCATTTTTAAACTCTTAATCTATGCTGATAACAGTAATTGACACTTTATTTTTCGCATTGTCAAATAGCCTATTTTGTGATATATCTAAATTCATTTATTTATCCCCAGGTTCGAGCAACAAGGAGTCCAGTTCATCAAAAAACCTCAAGACGGCAAAATGAAAGGTCTGGCCTTCATCCAAGACCCTGATGGCTATTGGATCGAGATCTTCACCACTGGCGTCGTTTAATACTGACGGTACCTTTTATATTGCTCAACTATAGTCCAGCAGCTTATACACTCACCGGCACATCTAACCGCCCACCCCGTTATTTTCATACAAACATGCTCACTTTGCGACTCTGTACATAAAAATGACAATATATTTCTGCAAAGATTCCAATGCTTATGTTTAGGTGAAACGATCGACTGTCCAATGAGCACTTTAAAGATAAATTAAAATATTCTTTATTCAATTGAGCATATTGAATTATTACATGCATTTTGAATTGTCAGTTTTGCCCTACCACCCGTTTCAGACTCTTTTGGCTGACAAGTTAAAACAATTAAAAACAGTTAAAAATCTCTTCCCGTTTCCAAACCTTCGTTGAAGCAAAGCATTACTTTATGGCCATAATACATTGTGTAGAAACTGATGGAGCATTCATTGAAATAAAACTATTACGGATTTTCAGTGCACTTAAATCCGTAAGAGTTTTTTATTTCAATGATAGGTCCGCGAAGAAACTTAAATCTGTTTTTGAAGCATTCATTGTTCTGCCTCTATTGACAAATGCAGTAGTTTCGGTACTCATTCAAAATGCTATTGACAAGATAAATGACAGTCGAACGCTTAACCTAAACATTAGCATACAGACCTTTACAGAAATATATTAATGATTTTTATGTGTCGAGTCGCAAAGTGAGCATGTTTGTATGAAAATAACGGGGTGGGCGGTTTGATGTGCCGGTGAGTGTAGTAATGGTGCTTCTAAACGGGCATTATTTTCTTGCAATTTTGTTGCTGGCAACTGTTGCTCTCACACGCTAACTTTATTTGCTAGAGCAAGATGCATATAGTTGCCGGCCACACATTAGAGCAAAAATATGACCCGCCCCCTAATTGTCTAATTTTAAAATCTATCGCATTCCCTTTCAAAGATTTAATTATTGTGAATCGCAATCGCTTTTGGAACGAATGATGTATTGAATTAAGATGACACTTGATTTAATACTTCTCCATATATTCGAAAGATGTTTCGTGTGTCACTTTGTTTAGACAGTTTTACTTCGTTCATTGAATACCTTTCAAAACGCGTCCCGATCGCAATGCCTTTAACATGTCAAATAGTTGTGGTGCGAAGTACGGAAAAACCATTTAAATGTCAAAATGAATGAAGCGCTTATGGCCGCGCTTGACAGACTGATTGTATTCGATCACGTTCGTTAAGCAAAGTTCGGCCCGGTCAGGTGTCGGATGGGTGACCGTAAAGTGGCATTACAACTGAGCGCTTCCGTGCTTCGAAGGGGACGTTAAACCGTCGGTCCCGGCTGTTGTCATTTGATTACAGTCGTTAAGCCAAGTCAGAGGTCGTATCGGCGGCTTGATAAACTCTGACACCAGAGGTGGCCACTAATCCTCACTCGATAAAAAGAAGAAGAATGTCAAATTGAAAGGCATTGCTATAGATTTTAAAATTAGATAATTAGCCCCCGCTTAGAAACACCATAAATAAGTTATAAAGGTGATCGTTAATGCAGCACCTTAAATTTACACGGTAAAGTCGCGAATACTGTGAGCCCTTCGAAAACCGTTCTAAATACGTAAACTAAAGGTGGTTCAAATTGGTAAACATAAAACGACTGTTCTATGCAATTTATCTACAAGATAATTTTATTTAAATAAGTAAGCACCTTCGTGCAGCAAATGAGAACGGAATAATAATTGAAAATATATTTTTTTTATGGTATTTGTCATAAAAGTAAAGTACGTAGGTATTTATTGTTATGTACATTAGGTAGGTACATAAAAGTTAATTATTTATCTGGTCAAAATAACTAATTTAAATGTTTGTGCTGAAAATGTTGAGGCAATTAGTAGCAATAACTAACTTGAAAATTGACAATTACCATCATTTTTACGGTAAATTATAAAAAAAAAAAACTTAATAAAATAACTAGTCTCAAGATATTTTTTATACTAAACATCAAAGTTAGCATAATCTATTCTGACATTTCATAAATACCTAAACAAAATGGCGAAAAGTTCCACTTTTTTCTTTTTTGTGAAAATTATAATATTGTTACGTTTTGAACAATTTGTTATTATTGGTTTACATCTTTATAATTTTGTTATTTTGCTATCTTTTTGATTGGATCAACTACTATAAGTAATGTGTTTTGTTATTTGTTGAAATAATTGTGTCATTTAGGGCCTGTTTCACAATCTAAAAGTATTTTGATTCACTCGTCTCGAGGATTCTACTGATTTTCGTGCGACTTTTGAGTTTCCGTATTCCGTAAAAGCGACCTTGCACGTATATACATAGCTTCGCTTTTCGCCTGTAGTACCGCCTCCCAACGCGAGTGAGCGAGGGGCAAAGCGAAAAGCATGCTATGTCTACGCATACAAGGTCGATAATCGCCTGATCGCCATCTCGTTCGCCTCGCCACTCGCGCGACGAGTGATTCAAAAATAAAGGTCCTGAGTAGCTTACTTGACAGGGATTTGACATATTTTTCATATCACAACTATCAAATAATCTACAAAGTAAGCTACTCAGAAGTTGCTTTTAGATTGTGAAACAGGCCCTTATTATAAAAAAGATTGTGAAACAGGCCCTTATTATAAAAAAGTCCTAAGAACTTGTTACAGCAATACACTAAATTATAATAATACTTTATTATAATATATATTTTTTTTAATAATCTACATAGATTTAAGTTTAAGTGTTCATATTACACTATTTCCGTTTAAAATAGCGGCTTGCTGTGATGGCCGTTTTGACACCACACATGTGCAAAGCAAAATGTTGTCTAAGTCAATGGAATAAAAGTTAACACCATATCATTTTTTAAGACCACAGATGCCTAAAAATAAGACCCCCCCCCCCCCCCCCCCCCCCCGGTTCCTATATTCAGAAAGGAAACGTTTTGGCTACCGACATATTTTTCCAAAGGATTACGATATGGCGGCACCTACCGGACCCCGCATATTCTACTACACACGGTGCTAGAAACATGTATCCACCGTGCTTCAAATAGATGGCGCTGATAACAATTTAGTATGGGATCGAACAACATGTATGGGAACCTACATCTCGCTTACAGATGTGTCACCAGCCACTTCACATACAGTGGTTGTCACATAATTAGAAACACTAGTCGATTTTCATACAAACGAGGTAACTTTGAAGCCTTGGTTCTCTGATAATGGTCATCCAGGGAGTGGATGGAGGAGATCCAGATTGCTATAAACACCCAACTGATCTGATCAACATTCAAAAATATGTAGGAATCATTATTTCCAGTTTCGGGAATTCCATACATTTTTATGCTATTTTCGCTGTTTTTTTTTTAAACATATCCATACATGTCTTAAAATGTTGATTAGATCAGTCAGGTGTGTACAGCAATCTGGATCTCCTCCATTCACTCCCTGGATGACCATTATCAGATCACAACTCGGTCAATCCTTGGCAGAGAACCAAGGCTCCAAAGTTACCTCGTTTGTATGAAAATCTACTAGTGTTTCTAATTATCTGACCACCACTGCATATACAACGTCCGACGATCATCAGTCTGACCGCAGTCCCCAGACTACCAATACCCAGTCCAGAGAAAGAGCTAAACATTTGACCTTCCTACTAGTGGTTTACCTTCTTCCACCCTTTTCCATACCTCCTCCACCATCCCTACAACGAGATTTCAAAATTAAACTGTCCTTAGCAAAACGATCCGAGTGCTTATTATCTAACGAGAACTGGATTCCGTTGCAGTTTCGTCGCTATATTGGCTATGTGTCACTGATGACAGCGCGAAGCGACTGCTAGGTGTTTTTTTTTGTTAGATAATTAGCCTGCCGTTCGAAAGTTATAGGAACCGAGTGTAAGTAGGTTTTAAGTAGGCAAAAGCAGTTACGGCTTTATCTGTCAAATTCCTCTAATGTACTTTGGACTTAGGATATGTGCCGTTAAGTTCTGATTTGTCTGTAGAAAGGACATGCCCAATTTGGGCCACGTCTATGTACAACACCTCCAAAGATAGAGAAAAATTTACTGATTCTGAGAAAAATACAACTAATATTATATAATGCACGGTTATGTTATTAATAATAACATCAATCATCTCGACATTAAAAAGAAACTGTCAATGTCACTGACATTAGGTGGTTTTACTCTGTGTTCGATTGTAGTTCTATTGACTGACGGTGACAGTGACAAAATGACATCTTCCGCCATGATGTATTTTTGCATCTTAATTATTGTTCCCACAAAGAAAATCAAGGTATAAACTTTGAAAACGTGCTTTTTTCACCGGGCAAATTCTCTATAAACCGTGTCTCTTTCACTACGGGACGTTGGCGGAATTTCTGTGGCAAACGGAAGAAGCCAAAACTAAAAACAAAAAAAAAAAAAAAAAATTGTTCTTTCCAGAAGACAAAGCGATTTTAAAGAAATTGAATAATTAGAAACTGCTTGTCGTGTATTTAACTATCTTTTGGTATACTATACACAGACGTGGCCCAGACTTCATACACTTTTGGACCTTTGACATTTTGTATATACCGTAGTTCCCGTTGACTGTACCAACCTTTAGCTTTGCACAATAAAGGTCTGAAAACGGTCATCATAGCACAATACTACTGTAGTTGCTTTTTCGTTTTAAATTATACAAACCATATTACTCATATACCTGTCATGTGCAATTATATTTATAATACCATGTGTATATTAAGATTAATATTATGTAAATAAATGCGAGAAATATATTGAATACAATGTTGAATTTAAAATGTGTTTTAATTCGTCAATTGCTAGCAGGACGCCGGTTTTCAGAGAACAATGGATTATCTATTGTGTCTCATAACTCCGAGATTTAGAGGTTAATTACTCAAATTATCTGGCATCCTTACATTAATAATATTTTCTCAAACATGCTTGGACATAAGAGCATTATTTTGATATACATCGATATTGCTGACTGGCCACATACATGCGAGCAGCGGCCGGCAAAAATTGTATGTAAATCAATATCTGTCGTGTTTAGCGGCCAAATAAATTACATAGTAAACTTGTGTAATGTAATAAAAACATTTTATAAAAAAAAACAAACCGACTTCAAAAAGTAAAAAATAAAACTTTTGGAGTCGGTGCCAGCCAAGGTATTCTACATTGCACTTTTATTAACTAAATCTTTTTATGGCCTTAGCTAGCTAGCACCGACTCCAAAAGTTTTATTTTTTGCTTTTTGAAGTCGGTTTTTTTTATAAAATGTTTTTATTTCAGATTTTTTAGTTACATCATGTGCCGTTACTTACATTAAAAATCAGCCCATACACAACAATGATGTCATCTAGGTAAACGACTACTTGCCAAAATGTGATTGATATTTTTCAGGATTATGAAAAAAGCCAGATCTTCGTAAAAATAATTATATGGGACCACACATAAACCACTTTCTTTCAGATAAAAATCTGTTAACAATTGGCGAAGTTAAGGTAAAACATACATAAAAAAAAATAAAAAATACCGTCGACTTGAGAACCTCCTCCTTTTTTTGAAGTCGGTTAAAAATGGAACTATCTTTTACTCTGAAATATGGCAACCAAGGAGGTAACTTATCAAAGGTTTATTTATTTCGAACTAGCTTGCAAATAGAAAGCTGTTTTAGAAGAAAAAACAAATGAACATTTTAACGCGAGAAAAAATATTGTTGTTCGTTGTTCGTCTGATTTCGAAAATTAGTTTTAATTTCCGCGCATTACTTCGCCTCGGTCCACATTTACACGTTCGTCCATCAATGCCTCTTTTGCTGGCCGCTGCAGTAAAGTATTATTTTTGGCTTGGAATCCGTTCTAGAATTTTTACTAAGGTAACCTAATTTTTTTAAGTCGGTAAACAAATATACTACGTCTCTGAAATCGCGAAGTAAAAAAGAGCTGCATACGAGAGTGAATCAAAAAGTTCTTAGAAATGGATACACTATTTTTTTTGTGTAAGTTTTTTATTTTAATTTTCAAGTGCCATTATCATTTAGTGTTTATGCCAAGTATCAATTGAATCCGTCTTGTCCTTTTTATTTAAATAATTATTTTGTAAAACAAACTGATAAAGTCTACCAAACAAGGATAAAAACGAGAGAGACGAACTTTGAAGATGATTCTCGTTCTGGTCGAACGTCCACCGCTTTAAGCAAAGAAAATGCCAAAAAATGGAAAGACTAGTACTTGATGACTCTCTAAAATAACAAGACCCTAAAGATTTTATTTGGTAGTTTCCAATAAGTTTCCAATCTATTTTCATAAAAACTTTTGGGTCTTGTTTCACCATGGTAACGCTTCAGCTCATCGCTCCGACGTTGCACTCACTGCAATCCGTCAGTATTGCTTTGAAATTTAAAATAACCCGCCATATTCACCGGACTTAACCCCTTGTGATTTTCACTCATTGAAAGAGTATGTTCATGGAACAAGATTTCACGACAATGACGCCGTAATGACCGCGGTAGAGGAATTTTCGAGAGTCAAGGAATTTTTTTTTTCAGAGAAAATAAAAAAGTTGGAGAAGCATTTTAACAAATGTATAGAGTTATAAGAAGATAACGTAGTCAAATAAATATTTTTTTTGACATTTCACTGATGCTTTATTGGCAATTCTAAGAACTTTTTGATTCACCCTTGTACAATTCTTTTTAGTATAAGTACGTATTTTTTGTAATTTCAGGCTTGCTTCTTTACATATTTCATTTATTATTGGAAACTTGAAAATGTTAATTTATTTAACTGTTAATTTAACGGTTATAGATTTGATTTGCTATTCAAAAGAAAGATGACTAACCTCATATAATAAAAGTTACGTCTCAGCTATCTCTCCACGCTATAACAGAAGTCAAATTGATTTAACTTACAAATATTACAATATTATTAAAACAATGTTTCTATAACATTTTAAATCGGTCATATAAGTCAAGTTAAAAGCTATTACACGGCCTTTCGGTTACAAGTATGCGATTTGTGTTAGTATATATTATTGGGATCTTTGCAAGTAATTCAGTAAGATGGGTGCTACGAAGTTACTACTTGCTATAGTAACTGTGAATTTGGTATGTTTTTTTTTTCATTATCATCATGATCATGAAGAGCCCGTGGCGCAGTGGTTCGCGCGCTCGGCCTGCGATTGTTGAGGTTAAGCAACTTTCGCAATTTGTCGGCCACGGGATGGTGACGGAGCTCGAAATAGTAAATTTTTGGGTGAGCTTTTTCGAACTCCTCCGTGCTTCGGAAGGCACGTTAAGTCGTTGGTCCCGGCTGCATTTGCAGTCGTTAAAAGTCCCAATCCGCATTGGGCCCGCGTGGACGTCATTAGCCATTTATGATAAATTTGAAATAGGAAAATATCAACTCGGCCACAAGTGAATTCTCAGATTGAACTCGCGACCTTTGGAAATCTGGTCCAATGCTCCAATCACTGAGCCACCTAGACTTATTTTTTATATCCCAACTGCTGGGGCACTGGCCTTCTTATGGGTGGATAAGAAGAATGGGTCATGACCCACCGTAAGTGTTAACATTTGGAAGTGTACCCGGGACCAACAGATCCAGGTGAAGCTCGGAACAGCCGAAAAATTATTGGTCACCCATATCATGACCGACCATTGAGAATGTTGCTTAAACTCCACGATCCCTAGCCGAGAGAGCCACCGAGAGAGCCACCGAGCTCTTCAACATCATACACATCTATGCGGATAGTTATGCCCTTATCCAACAGGGATAGACAAAGATTACTTCTTTCGACATGCTGCGATCCTTATGTCTCTTGGTTCCTCCTCATCACATACATCGTATATACTCGTTCATTTATAATTAACTAGCGACCGCTCGCGATTTCACCCGCGTGGTTCCCGCTCCCGTGGGAATATCGGGATAAAAAGTATCCTATGTGCAGAACCAGGCTATCTACTATCTGTCTACCAAATTTTATCCAAATCCATCCAGTAGTTTTGAGTTTATTCGTTGCAAACAAACAAACAATCAAATCTTTCCTCTTTATAATATTGACGAATATATTGAGCTAGCCTCATGATCCTCATTTGCCAATGGGGAAATTTTAATCCTTATTGATGAAAGAGGCAATAATCCAACACTGCTAACACCACTGGGCGAACAGCTTTAATTACCTTATGAAAAACGGAGCTCAATATTATAAAGTTATGCTCACCCAAGCAGCATGCATCCTCAGTCCTAAATAGTTTCACAAGTTGCATACCAGTTACCTTTTACATTTTTATGATTGGGTTTCACATCCTGCGATTGGGATGAGAATATCAGTGTAAGATAAATAATTGGTCTAATTTACATTTTTTTTTGTTTTTGACGTTTCGTTCCAGATCTCAAATTCCTTACAAATATCAACTACAGATGATATTGAACGCAATGCAGAACAATCGGAAACTATCAATTATTCAGATTTACCTCAAAAGTACAGAGATGCCCTTATAAGAATTGGTGGGACGAACTTTCAACATTTATCCAACAGTAAAGGGTCTGGAAAGAAAACTGTAAAAATCACAATCAGAAGAAAAGTAAAAAGTTCTCAAAATAGTAAAAATGAGAAAGCTGCAACTCAAACTACTATTTATAGACCAGCAGATGAAAATACTCCCCATGGTGAAACTAACTATGAAAGAGTGTCTTTCAGTTCCAACGAAAATCCGAAATACATGGCTTATAAAAATTATATGACTTCAGTTAACTCAAAAAAGCGAGTGCATAAAATTTTGCCGTATGAAGATGTAGCAAGAGCTCGCTTCAAAAGCATGTACTATGGTAACAAGAGACCAGAAGGTGAAAACAAAAATGGCAAATACAACTTAAGGTATATGTATAACAAGATCAACAAAACACCTGAAACTAGCTATGCTGATGTTGTTGTTGTCCCAGATAATGAGGTAAATATTTCATTATTTTTCATATAAAAAGGTGTAAAAAATAAGTTTCTTTAACATTACTACAAGCCTACTCATCTTAATTCAAGTCGAGACAACCTTTCGCTGGCAATGAACGAATTAATTAATGAACAATATTTAACTACCTACTGAAAATAGTTTTTTCTATTGACGATACTTTCATAGTATTTTTTATTGTTATGTTCACAGAATTCTGACACAAATTCTATTGATTACAATAAACCCCAAAATGTACGAGGAAGTTCAAAAACATGGCAGAAAGTTCCAAGCATTAAACATTCAGTTAAAGTGACCAAACATGTTATTAGGACAAAAACAAGGATACCAATGCACAAACTTAAGGAAGCTGGTTTTGGAGACTTTTATAACATCGACTATAGCTCTGAACAGCCAATTGAAGGATACAATCACGATGACATCGATTCCAATCCACCCCCGAATTTCGAAACGAATGCTTCTCAAATATCACCAGATATGATTGATACTTCTGTTGAAGATGGAAATTTGAAATATATTCCTAGTGATAACGTAGATTACAAAATTATAGACGAAAACAGCAATCGCCCAGATACATCTGCTAAAGACCCTATTTCAGAGCAAAATATTCCTGAATTGCCTCCTTCTACAACAATAGCACCTCCAGAAGATCAGGTTGTTATCCTTAATGAAGATTTGCCTATCAAAGAGAATACTTTAAAAGATAAGCCTAACGATATAACTGTAAATAACCAAAACTCTGCAAGTGAAAGTCCCAAATATGTTATTATTGACGTTTTAAAAGAAAATGCAAATGATAAACCTCTTAACATGACTTCAAAAGAATTCTCTAGTGAATTTCTGGTTCCTACTGAAATTCCTGCTGAAACTCCTAAAGTCATAAATGTCACTCCACCAAACACTCAAGATAAAGATAGTTCTATAGATAATTTTAATCCTCCAAATAAAAAACCAGGTTCCGAGGATAATTTATCTGATGTCGGTAAGTTGGAAGCTGACAATAAAGCTAAAGAAGGAACTATTTATAAGATAAAACCTGAAGATCCAAATAAGGATATAGATGAAATTATAAATGTGGATCCCAATGACGCTGGAAAATCAGACGGAGTTAAGCGTAAAAAACCATTCAAAATGATCGCCTATAAGAAAACATCAGAACGCAATGTTCATAAGCATAAAATTAATGTTATAAATTACATGCATAATAAATTAAAAGATAAAACTAAAAGACCCGGATCTTCATCTCCCTTTGATATAATACTTGATAGCCAAGAAAATCCATCTTTTCCTGGTGCATCTGGAAAAAAGGATAATTCAGAGAAACCAGGTAATGGAAATAATAAAGATAGAGATCTTATTCCAGATGTGATAAAGGTGACGCCTGACACCTCTACGGTCAAAAAACTTGTGAATCATATTTGTGGAACTGCAAAGAAACTTCTCAACAGAGCACCAGACTTCTCACTTGTTGATAGGTTGAAACAAATTTTCAAACAATTGAAAAAAATTAACAACAATATGAAAGATTACATCAGGGATGATCCAGGATCCCTTTCTATTGATGAAGACGCATATTATGATACACCTGACATTGAGGATATAAGAGACGATAGTGTTTATCCCAAAGATAAATACAATAATATAGTTATACGAAAACCTGATGTTGCCAGATGGAAGAAAATTAAAAACAAAAAACCTTTTAAAGAAACTAAAGACAGTTTACCGCATATTATGGAGATTCTTCAACTTCTAAACCCTGATGGCCCGAAAAAACATGACGCAGGTTATGAAGATCCTGACAGTTCCGACAACGATTACATTGGCGACAAACGTGCTGTTGGGCCTTCTGCAGAATACAACGAAATTCCCTACCACACTCCCGGCAATACCAAAGATAACAAAAATAAACTTTTTGACATATTGATAGATATAATCAAAGACTATAAAAATGATCCTCGTCCATATGTAACCCTAAAATGGTATATAAAAACAAATATCCATGAGATACTACCACACGTGCGAAGAAACCGTCCAACAATGAAAAAAATAAGAAATCTTTTAGCATCCCTTTTCCAAGATCTTGCAAAAAATAACACGTACGATTGTGAAACGGCCACTTATAAGAATATATTGAAAAATGCCTATGATATCTTCGATTTTATTTTAAAATACAATCGCTTATAAGGGTAAACTGATACCTTTTGCCTCTTTCAAGTGTTTTGTTTATCAAATAAATAGATGAAATAACGTCTTTTTTTATTTTGTTATGTGCTGGTCACTTAGTAATACTTACCTAACACCCTTCCATTCTCTACAAAATAATAGAAATATTAATAAGACGCATCTTTAATTATTTTGAAAAAAAATAAACATGCTCGGTTTGATTCCTTTTTTTATTTAAAAAAAATTACTGAACCCACTTTACTAAGTTTTGTAGTATATTTTTGTAAATGTAGGATGCTTATCAATACAAATCCTGTAGAGGAAAATGAAATCACGCCAATATTCTCCCCTGCAGGTGAAGCGGTAGTATCTACCTAAAGGCTAAGGCGTCGAAATCTGTGACGCAGACTGCACAAATTGACAGTTAACACGTAGGGCAAAAAGCACGGAAATGAAAGAGGTAGCAAATTGAATCGGACCCCATAGTCTTCCCAATGATCACAATGCGAACTTGTATGATATATTCTTTTCAAGTACACACTAATAATATCATTGAGCTTGGCTGTTGAAAATTAGCTCCAGAATCTTTAAATCTTTCGCACATTAAAATTTGTTGCTTTATCGAGATCACAAGATTAAGGAAAGGGTACATCGGGGGCAAACAAAGAGAAGCATAGGGACCCGCGTTAGAGAACATTTAGCTGACTTGAAAAATAGGCGCGAAAACAAGTCTGCAGTGTGTGAACATGCTTTTGAGGGAACCAACCACTACATCAGGTTTGATAAGCCACAGATCCTCGCCAGGGAACAAAAATTCGTCCCCAGAATGCTACGCGAAACTATTGAATTCACCAAATATCCAAATTTCAATAGAGATGATGGTTGGAAGATACCCTATTATTCATAAATTAAAGTTAGTCTCAACCCAAATCACACACTGTAAGACCTACCTAAAGATACGGTTAGCTCTTTTTGTAGATAAATAACAAACATAAAGATGGAGGTCGGTCCGCTTTCGGAGTTTTCTTGGCAGTATCTTTCTTCGAAAGTCCTCCCAATTTATGAACTGCCAGTAGAATCATTAGGTTTTACTGTCTTTTGTTAATAATAAATAATCATAAGCAAACAATTCTTTCATCTTACAATCTACATGTTCTTCCTTTATCATCCACACACCATTTTCCGAACTGCACGCCCTCCCTCCTCGATCTTATGATTGTTTCTGTTCCCCCGAAAAAGTTTCTTGTTACGGCCAAATTCCTGCTAGCTATCATGATGTAGTCTTTGCCTCCTATCAAGTTCGTCCCCCCTAAACGTAAGCCCCGTTACATTCTACGCCGTAATTTCAGAGACATTAACTTGGAGGCTCTGCGACAAGACGCTAGGATGTGGATTGGTTGTCTGTGCTTGGTACGCCTAGTCTCGACGATACAATTTCTCGGTTCAAATCATAAATCATTTATGCTATCAACTCCCTGCTAATTAATTTATTTGATAAGCATGCCCCGTCTCGACGCGTCAGAATCAAACGTAACCCAGCCCCTTGGATCAATGCCGAAATTAGGGAGTGCATGTCGCTTAGGGACATAGCTAAGCGAAAATACATAAAATTCAATTTGATGCCTTAGAAACGCTTTCGTAACCGCTGCAGTCGTTTGTGTAGGGATGCCAAGAGACGGTTTTTTTTACGATTCCTTGACCAATCGTAACCCGGCGGCTGCTTGGAGATTCCTTCGCTCTGTCGGGGTAGGCAAATCCTCCGCGTCTGTTCCCATCGGTACTGACGTAAATGCTTTAAATAGGCAACTCTCTCTTTCTCCAGTCTTTCTTGATCGCAGTGTCAAAGCTGCTACATTAGAGCAACTGTCCTCGCTTCCCCGACCTCACTGCTCGTCTTTTGACCTTTCTCTGGTTTCTGAGAGTAATGTCAAAAAAGACATCCTGGCTTTCTCTTCTGAGGCTGTTGGCGAGGATAATATGTGCTCGAGAATGTTCATTCCGATTCTTTCTATACTTCTCCTAACCATCACCGCTATTTTCAATGCTTCTCTTGCATCGAAGTGCTTTCCCAAGATCTGGAAAATGGCTCACATTATTCCTTTACCTAAAATTCCTAATCCTTCTTTACCTACCCATTTTCGTCCTTTATCCATCTTACCTGTTCTATCTAAAGCTCTCGAGCACGTTGTTCATAAACAGCTTTCTTCTTTTCTCATAACGAACAATCTTCTGAGCCAGTACCAATCTGGGTTTCGCCCCGGACACAGCACCGCCACCGCCTTACTAAATGTCACTGATGACGTTCGTTGGGCCATGGAACGGAAAGAACTCTCAACACTAGTTATGCTGGACTTCAGCAATGCCTTTAACTCTGTCGATTTCGATATTGTTCTTGCTCTTCTTTCTTCCATTAACGTTTCTACCTCTTCGCTCTCTTGGTTCGATTCCTACCTACGAGGCCGCATGCAGTCAGTCCGTCATGAAGATTCTAAATCTGATTGGTGCGAGCTCACTGCGGGCGTGCCGCAAGGTGGTGTTCTCTCCCCTCTTCTTTTTTCCCTCTTCATAACTTGAGTAATTTCCTCCAATTTTCATCTCTATGCAGACGATTTGCAGCTCTACCGTCACTTTAAACTTAAAGAAATTGACTTAGCTACTGCTTCAATCAATGATGACCTCAATAGAATCTCAACTTGGGCTAGGCACTATGGACTTTTGGTCAACCTAATCAAATCTCAGGCCATCATCATTGCTAGCAGACGCATGCTCAAATCAGCTCGCCGTCGGCAGCTGCCTTCGGTGGTGCTTGATGGTGTCACTATTCCATACAGTGACTCAGTCAAGAATTTGGGTCTAATCCTTGACTCCAATCTTTCCTGGACATCCCATATCGCGGACGTTAGCCGCAAAGTCTACTTCTCCCTTCACTCCCTCAAATGTCTCCAAAGTTATCTCCCTTTGCCCACTAAAATATCAATGGCACAGTCACTCATTGTACCTCTTCTTGACTACGCCGATGTTTGCTACTTAGACGCCACCGAGCAACTTCTAAACAAACTTGAGCGTCTCCAAAACTTTGCCATTCGCTCCATTTTCGGTCTTCCAAAGTATGACCACATTTCTAACTTTCGGAAGGATCTCAAATGGCTCCCAATACGCCTACGCAGGAATCTCAGAATACTTTGTCTCCTTTTCAACATCCATTATAATCCTTCTTATCCTTCTTACCTCCGTGACCGTTTCTCCTTTTCTCATTCACCTGATTCTCCGTGTCGGTCCCATACCAAATCCCTCCTGAAGTTCCCATCCCATCACTCTGATTTCGCTTCCTATTCCTTCTCCGTACATGCCGTCCGTCAATGGAATTCGTTGCCGGCTGAGATACGAGATTGTCGCACGCACGATATCTCTTTTCAAAAAACGTGTGAAAGAGTTTTATCTGTCCTCTTGTCCTTAGCACTGATCCCTTTCTGCTTTCTCTTCGCATTGTATGAATTATTTTATAGTATTATATGTATTTATAGGTTTATTTTGTATCTATTATATCTTAGTATTTTGTATTTATTGATAACTTTGGTAAATTATTTATACCTATAAATATTACACACTGTCTGCCCTTCTCAATGTCCTTTCCTTTCACGGGCCGGCTGGAAGAAATTTCAATGCGAAATAAGCCGTGCCCCTGTACCTTCAATAATTGTTTAGTTTGCTGTTATGTTGTGTGTGTACAAAATAAATAAATAAATAAAGCAAACGAATCAAAATATTAAACTCAATAATTGTTGCCATAGTAAAAATTATTAACTTTTAATTAGTAATTATCAAACCGTATCCGAACGCAATAATAAATCAACTTTGTGATGTGAACACAGAACAGAAAAAAGTAGACTTTTATGTAGCTAGTCAACCCGTGACCACGGCAACTGAAAAGGTGCCGAAACGTCGGGAAACTATAGGTCGGGGAAAAAGTTTCTTCGCATTTTTTAAGAAAATTCAAAACATTTTTTAATATAGTTTATTTATATTTAACTAAAGTATGTATGTGCCATTTTGTTCTATAACTTTTTGCCATCTTGTAGATAGGGACCCCATTGATATAGAAATTTTGCGGCCTCCGATCAAAAATACCAAAAAAATACCGCGACAAGTGGTTTTGAAGAAGAAAGAAAGAAAATTTATTTTATTCTTGCAGTCCTCTCGTGATGTTAAAAAGAAGAGACCGAAACAGGTGGAAATATGAAGGTGCAAGCTCAGGACTATACGGCGGATGCATTAACACCTCCCAGCCAAACTCTCTTAATTTTTGCTCAGTAGCTAAAGATGTATGAGGTCTAGCGTTATCATGATGAAAAACCACACCCTTTCTGTTGATTAATTCCCCTGTATAACCTGCCACAACGTATGGATGTGGTCTATGATGCAGCCTTTTCGGAACCCGGCTTGTTCGAGAGGTTGGATCTCGACGAGCCTGTGAGCAAGACGATTCGTGATGACTCTAGAAACCAACTTATAAACATGGCTTAGAGTGAGATGGGTCTGAAGTTCTTTAACCGGGTCTTGTCACCCTTTTTAAAGAATAAAGTCACCTTACTTATATTCCATGCTCTTGGCGCTTTGTCCTCGACGATAACGGAATTGAACAGCTTCTGTGGGACTTTGAGTATCGGGTTACCGATCGCTTTCAGAAGTTCCACAGTAATTCCGTCATCACCAGCCGCCTTGTTTTTTTTCAGTTGCTTGAGAGCCATACTAATCTAAATCTAAATAGGCTGACTCCGGGATATCTTCGCTGAAGTGTCGGGTAAGCTTGGCTCTGGGGTCTTTATTTAGCCTTGCTTTCAACAGGTGTCTGCGTGGAATATAACTGCCCATAGAAACTCTCGATCTCCCTCAGGATTTCAGGATTCGTAGAAATGATGCGACCGTCGTCAGTTTTCAGCTTCGTCATCTGGCTTTGCCCAATAGACAGATCTCTGGCAAACACCTGGAGCCTTTGTTACGCTCGATAGCCTCTTTAATACAGTTCGTATTCAATTGGCGAAGGTCGCTCGTCAAAGACTTAGAGATCTACATATTTAGCTGCCGATAACGATGAGCATCCGCTGAGGGTTTGTCATAATCGCCACGGTTGGCATGCGGGTTGGCGATCGCAGTATTGCCAAGATTTTAAGAAAAAAATGTTCGAAATTAAAAAAAAAGAGTTAACTAATGTCTTGTCTGTCTATCACGACCGGCGCGGCGGCGCCAGCGTCTCACAACAATGACATATTTATTTTGTCTCGTTCTTCTATACCTGACGATGACAAGTTAATGAAAGTACCTACTTCAAGTATTCGATACTGTTGTGTTATCGAATTATAAGCTTAAACAAGTCTTTCTCAATTCCTCTTTACCTGAACCAATTGAATCTGATGAAGTAAACAAAACACTGATATTGTAAAGTGTTAATTTCCTTTTATTTAATGCGTGCTACACTATAAAATTTAAACATTTATCGATAACTCAAGCTACTAATTATCCATAAAAATTCACGTAACACGCATAATTAAGTATATGAATAGTGTATTCAACATTTATTGGATTATTTTGACACGTTTCCTATAGTCTTTTTTAAATGCCTTGTCTAATTTCACAGTACTTAATCCTAACACGGTAATATATTATAGCTGGCAACCAACGACTCGACTCACAAATTTTGTGGCGCGCGTGATGGTGTTTTGTTTGGCATTTTATTTCTTTTTACTGGCCACGGCATTTGCCGAAACGGTAAGTAGGTATTCATATAGCTTTAAATTTTGATTTAAAAAGAACTTTGGATAACTTAAATAATTTGAGGAAATATTACTTATTTTGGTTTTCACTCCATAGAAAGCTTATTTCAATAGTTTTCTCAATCTTTAACACCACATATCTTTATCACAAATATTGCTTGAGATGCTGAGTTAAAAGGGATCTAAAATTAACCCTTTCGTTAGTTCCTCATGGATCTTTTATGGGGCTTCAGTTTTATTAACTTTGTATCTTTACTACCTATAAACACTTTTTGAATTGTTGGTACTATCGAAAACATACCCTGAACCTATTTTAATGCATTATACAATCGACAGGACACCGTATCTCGCGATGGGCAACCTGCGGCTAATGCTAACTTGACTCCGGAACTACCAACAACAGATAAACCAAGTATAAAGGTATGTTTTTTATACTTACGTACTTTAACACAGCTGACATTTTTAACATAGTATAGTAGCACTAGCATTTTTAAAGATACACTCCATATTTTATGATTTTGTAATTTTTGCATTTTTCAATGCTATTTTTATACTTATGGTAAATTTTAAATTGAAAATATTGGAAAAAATTAACTCGGCCACAAGTGAATTCTCAGACGGGAATCGATCATTGGACCGGATTTCCAAAGGTCGCGGGTTTTTCTATTTAAAATTTACCATACACTCCGTATTTTTTTTTTTTTGTGACTTTTTATAGTTTAATCGTTTATCTTACAAGACATATAAGTACTATTATCCAAATGTATCATTAATATTATTATTTTGAGTATGCATGCAGCATATTGTTAGACAAGTTTTTATCAAAAATTGTTGCATAATTAAATTATTCAAATAAACATTAATGGATGGCTAAGGACCAACCATATCCGAATAAATGATTACTTAATATCACCATGAATGTATTTTGCTGAACTGGACGAAGGTTCCACTCAATAATATCTGTAATAATGTCTAAACCATTTTTTTTTTAGACCAGCTATCAACCTTTTTTAGCTTTCTCGCGTATTTGACACACTCTAACATCAAATGCTGAACATCGTCAATTACTCCATAATAAATTAACCTATTTATCTCATGAAGGAATCAAACCTGTTAGTGTAAAGCTGAAATTATTCTCAGTTTAAATTATTTTGTTTTGTTTCAGAATGTCCAACGCATGGGTTATGCTATGCCCGCGGATATGATTCAGGACCCAAGATGCCCTTACGCAGGTATTTTATTGCAACTACTGTCTATGTTACTAGAGTTCCTCCAACATTCTTCGGAGTCTGACAAAGTGAATAAAGTCGTCTCAGTCATGAAAAACTATCTACAAAACGCACCTTTAGGTAGAGATAAAGATGAGCTGTTCATGAAATTAAAACTTATTGAGAATCAGCTTCACAGCCAAGGCCCTTTGCACGATTATTTTACTGGGACACCCAATGGAAAAGCAACAACAACTATAGTATTCAAGACCGAAGTTCCTAATCTTGGACAACCAAAATGCAAAACGGAATTTTCGAGATTGATCCAATCGGCTTATAACAATTATGTTGATATTGCTAAGTACCAGAATTGCCAGCAGAATCCATATCCAACGTTTGACGATCCGGCATTTCCAGGCCAAAAAGTACCATTTGAGATAAGCTTTAATTCTCCTAACAATAACCCTGAGAATGAAAACCCAAGTACCGACATACCAAATCCATATTATAACCCACCAACATATCCACAAAATCCTAATCTTTTTCCTAACACAAACCCCAATAATAATATCTTAAAACCTTTGCTAGATACCAACGGAAACCCCATCAATATATTACCAAATCCTTTAATATCTAAGTTAAATAGTATTTTGCCAATACTTAACAATATTAACCCCCAATATTCTGATTTACTTGGCCAATACATTAAAGATCATCCTGAGGTTCTTAATGGTTTGTTCCCACCTCAAAAGTGGCCATATGGCACCCCAAATAGTGAATTAGAACCTAATCCCAACTCAGGATCTCTAAAGCCGATAGATATTAATGACGTCAATCTACAATTACTGCCCAATTATAAACCAAAAGAACTTTTGCCAATTGTAAATCATCCTCCTAATCCTCTTAACAGTATTAACCTCACATCCCTTCCATTTAATTTTGACTATCCCAATCCGACAAACATACCAGTTGAGGTAAATCAGATCTCAAATGCAAAGCTGCCAACAAATAATGACAATCTATTAGATCAGTTGTCGCCGGGAGGTATTCCAAAACCTCAAAATAAACCAAGTAATGATAACATCGACTACACCGTACTCTTAGGACAATTGGGTTTATTGAATCGACCACAAAATATTAATAATAACAATCAAGGGACTCCGAGCCAAAACTATCCGTTGGAACCCGGACCAAATAATAATGTTCTGTATGGGACTCCGAGCCAGAACTATCCGTTAGAACATGAACCAAATAACAATGGTCTATATCCACTAAATCCAGAAATTAATCCTCATGGAAATGTAAATGATTTAACGCCAAACAATCCATTAACAAACCCGTATTTAGATAACTTGAATGCCATTTTAAATGGTTACGGCAATCGCAATTTACAAGATACAATTTTAGATAAGAAAAGGATTCCTATACAGTTGGATAGATTCACGGTGAATCATGATAGGATACCGTACATTTTAGAATATATCGCTTCTTTGAAAAATCCTGGTAACTTCATTGGAAATCTTTTAAACAATAATGCGTGGAATGTTGGCGGCAATCCAGTCTCGCCTGATTTATCAGCGTTCGGCGTGACGAATCCAAACAAATTAGCTAACAAGGCAGGCATTATAGAACTAACTTACGTTCTCAAAAGACCGCAGCCGCTAGTTTATCATCCAGTGTATTACGTAAAGTATCGACTACCATATACGAAATTTGTTGAGAATTATAGAAACCTGATCTTACATAAACCAGTGCTAAGAAGCGAACCAGCAAAAATTTACAAGGAGATAATATCTTTGTCAAATATTACTGAAGTGTCACCAGATTTGAAAGGGTATGACAAAGAAGATATAATAAATCTCATGGTGAATAATGGGACATTAATCACAGCAAAACTGATTAATGGTAAAGATGATGCTCTAAACGAACAGTTGGAACTTGTACAAGATTTGAACTCAAACTCTTCGCCAGCTGATATCAATCAACTGACAAATGCAACGCTTACCAAAGCTGATAATTTGAAAGAAAATAAACCAGATGATGCTGAAAAGTTCAATAATATTCCGAGCCAGTTACCAGGTGCAGTGGGTGACGATATATCTAATGTAAATACTGGTGATTCTCCTAAATTAAATCCCTTAGCCTTTCCAAATGTAATAGATGACAACAATCCTTTGATAAATCCTAATAATATTTTACATAAGAATCCAAGCCTCCCTAATGGAAATTACCCTTTTGTCCCTACCAATGTAGATTTAAATAAGAATCCACGGACCAATCCTTATAGTAATCCAAATTTCGATTTGAATAATCTTAACAACCTAGCATTTAATAAGTATGCAAACACCAATCCTTTGACCAATGAGCTGATAAACAAACCAAAGGCCGAAGCGATTAATCCTTTCAGTTCTCTTGATAACAATCAAATTAAATACATATTACCCTCATTGTTAACAAATATTCAAAAGGTAAATCAAGGGTATGGCAATAATTATCAACCCAATTCGAGGAAGCGACGCGGTTTTTACATCTAGTACTGTACTTTTTATGCTGTAATTAGACACGTTAAGTGGCATCCTAATTAAACAATCTTTTTGTACAATAAATTGTGTGTTTGTTTTTATTTGCCTTGCATTATTCTTTCTGACCTGGATCAGCAAGTAAGCCCTTGTCTTGTCTATCTCATGAAACATGGTACATGAGAGAGGCGCTGTAGTCGCCTTCAAAATTCATAAATTGACTCTTATTACTACGTTAGTAGTAAGTAGTATTCTTTGCTATTATTACTATGGAGATAATTTTAGTTCTTTTAGCAGTAGGTAGGCTAATAGCCTCCTATGAACGTCACAATAGGCGGGAGCTAGGAGAGGCTTATGTCCAGCAGTGGACGTCCACAGGCTGATGATGGAATTTTAGTTCAGAACTGCAGATGTGTCAAAATCCGAAATAAATAAAAAACAGAGTATAGTACGAGTACTATTGAAATCGATGGTAACTGATCATGTAATGTTGGTAATGCTTTACCGACAAGAGCATGTCTATGCATTCTCTTATCTTCATATAAAGTTCCAGATAAATCCTAGGTTTACATTTTGTTCATACATCTAAGCATCGATCCAGCAGCGCCACACCCAGTACAGCATGTTCCCGGGCACCTGAGCATGCCAATATTTACTGCTACAAAGCGAACACGGAAAAACTGATAACGAGTATAACATAGCTACTTTCCGAGAAATAAGCCTTTGATTCAATATGCCATACAATTGCTACATTCGAGTGAAAAAGCTTTTACTTTAAAATTTAATCACAGCTGATTACCGTAATTTTATCTTCTTGTGGCATTATCTGAATGTCGCTCACCGCAGCAATTCACACGCTGAAACAATCCATTTGTGCTTTGTTTTATTATTTTTGTAGTAGGTAAGATAAAGTACCTACTTAGGTAGGTAATAATAATAATCAAAGTTAAAAGTATTAATATTTTTAACTTTGACGTTTTCTATTGGGGTTCTGTAGCCTAATGGCAAAAAACGGAAACCTTATAGATGCGTCATCTCTGTCTGTCTGTCCGAGTACCTTGTCACACTTTATTCCGAAACTATTAGGATTACATACCTATGTGGAAGGGAGTGGTTTGATAGTAGTGGACTGTATCTTATTAAAATAACTGGCTGCGCTTGAATATGAACTCTTAGTTTATTGTTAAATTGACGTAGACACTTTAGGAATTACACTTGATGTCAGTTGAATGTTAAACTTATATTGTTTTATATTAATTAGAATTATCGAGGCGGGAACATGACCGATTCAAATGGTGCCCGGAAGTACTTACTTAGAGTCGTGGGTAAAAATGGTAGTGTGCGCTAGTTGGCTTTCCGTGCTTTTAATTTATATTTACTATCATTACGCTACAAACAAGCATCCTAGTGACCGTGATTTGTTAATCGCTTCATAGTGAATCAGTGATATCGTTTTCAACGTCTTTCATCACCCACGGAGCTAGAAAACCACAAAGATAAGTTGCAATTTAATACCTACAAGTTGCAAACAACTTGAGAAATTACTCATATACCCGCACTTTCACTAATAATATGCATGACAAATTCAAATGACAACGTCAAATTTGGTTTTGACAACTGCCAAAATCAATTGACAGCACTGGTTTTCATTTTGACAATTCTAAAAGTGTTGCCAGCTAATAAAAATTACCCCGAAATTGGCACTTTTCTCTAAAAATGGAAAGTATGGACACAAATAATATTACTTTCCGCTTTCCTCAACGACAACGAGCTACTTCACTCGGAGATATAACGGACTCATTCATACTCGATTCAACGAGAGAATATCAGTCTCAAATTTATCTTAACCAAAGCAGTTCGCATTTAGAATTACAACAAAAAGCAGATAAACTAGAAAACGATTTACTTTCTGCGAATAATGAAATAGAAAACTTAGTTACCGAAAATGAGAACTTAAAAAGAGACTTAGAAAAATCATACAAACTGATAGAAATTTATAAAAAAATTGAATTCAACGAAGGCGTAGGGACACCCTCAACTTTTCGTAAAAGAAAAATACCAAGAATCTTAACGACAACTACTCATGACAGAGAGTTATCAGACATAACACCTTGTAAACCACTGACTTGCAAAACTCAAGTAGAAATAATAGCTGATTTAAATATGGAAATAAGGCAACTAACGAGTGCACTGGAAGAAGAAAGAAGAAAAAATAATTGTTACAAGGCTCAGATAAAATCGTTAGCGGAGTTAGAGAATGAAACTAAGCAACTAACTAGTGCATTGGAAGAAGAAAGAAGAAAAAAGAGTAATATTGACAGGGATATAGAAAAACTGATAAAAAACAAAAGTACAAATGAAAAGACAACAAGTAAAAATTTCAGAATTATAACTACTAAGAACGGCTATTTACATAAAATTTGGAAACTTCAGAAAAATATAAAAATCTTAGAAAATAGAATAAAACACCTGTTGAGAGAGGATAAAAAGTTAAAACAGGAATTGCAAAAATTGATTAAAATTAATAGTTTATTGGGAAAGGAAAGGTTACATGGAAATGACACTGTTATATACGATGCTGGTAGTCATGGAAAAAAGGTAAAAACTAACAAAACAATATGTTTTTCTGATGAAATCGGTAGAGGACTAGCTGCAAAACTAACAGAAAATATAGAAAACCACGAAAAAGTTATAAACTATTGCAAACCCGGAGCAAGTTATGAGGCAGTATTAGAAAACTTCGAACACAAAACAAATACTCTGAATTATGATGACATTGTAATTATTTTAATCAGTAAATACAACGATAAAAATAAACCAAATATATCAAATAGGTATATAAAATATATAGAAAGTATCATACTTAACCCCAAAAGAAAGTTTAAGATGGTTTTGAGTGGGATTTGTTACAATGGTATTAATAATGCCGATATTTACAATATTAATAAGAAAATAGCACAGTTAGCTACCATGTCAGAAAATGTTAGATATTTAGAAATAAATCTCAATGTCAATGAATACAAAAAACAAAGTATAAACTACAACCTCAAAAACTTTATAGAACAAACAATATCTACATATATAACTAAAGGATACCAATCCTGCCGCACAATTTATAAATGCAGTAAGGAACATCAGCACTGTTTTGAGAAAAAGGCGGGTAAAGTTAAAAAAAAGTTTTAAAGCGTCTCTCGTTACCTATTCATCTGATTTTCAAAAATGATGTATGTACTAAAAGAGCAAAACACGGCCAACACCTTGGTATACATTTTTTTGTTCAAAACTTAATATTTTGTATTTAAAATAAAAAAAACTGTTCATATTATGATGTAATTAAGTTTTCGCGTGATTCAAATGATGCATAAACGCCGTATAAGTGTTACTTACTGCATTTATTACTAGATTCTGCTACTTACTGCAAATATGTTAAGAGATGAAGACGAGTTTTTAATATTACACCATAATGTATGCACTGTATCCATTTGTTATACTGCATTTATAACTAGGAGACATATAAGAAATTTCCGAATCTAAATTTAAGTTATGAAGTAAATGGGTGTCATACTGCATTTATTGTGAGTTAATAACATTTAAATTTGGGACTTTGCCAAATAGAGAATAGAGAAAAAGAAATAAAATTAGTACGAATATACTTTTAGAGAACATTTATTAAAAAAATCACATACATTTCATTTGACTTTAATCACGTTTAGGCACATATCACCCTGTCAATGTTGCATAGGCACTTAGTCAATCTGAATTTCTTAGAAATAATAAAGAATCAACAGTTATATACTTATCACCAAAAAAAAATCTTTTGAAAAATCTTTTCACTCAGAACCACCAATCAGAAACACCGATAGCAACATTTTTTTGATGGATCTACGAGCTCTCTGTGCTTTGCTATTAGCATTAATCTGAATGCCGGCCGCCGTACTGAAATCGCTTTGAGGACTATACTACTCCCCATGGGCATTTCAAGATTTTAACAGTTCGGGGACTGTAGTCGCCATGGGCGTAAAAGTTAGAAGATACACTTGGTAAACATTTAAAAACCCTTTCATAAATCAAAGAATTTGAAATCCATGTCCATATTAAAATTAAACGTTGTTTTTGTATTATTTGTATCAATGTTAATTCACAATTTGCAAAATGGAAAGCTAATACCTATTAGAAATCAGTCGCAAATTATCTGCATCTATACTTATCGATATCTGTAGTCTATACGATAATCAGGCGCATCACTAATTGAATAGCAAATCGCTAATCAATTAGTGATGCACCTGTGTGTACATACAACGAGAATCCCCGGGAATTAACTGGTACCGATATCATTGTATCGGAGAATTGGTATACACTCTCGGTGCTCAATAATAGTAAAAAACCATTCAAATTAATGTGTTAGATTTATGATTTTTGAATTGTTGCATTTTTCAATGCTATTTTTATACTTATGATAAATTTCATATAGAAAAATATTGGAAAAAAACAACTCGGCCACAAGTGAATTCGCAGATGGGACTCTACCCACGACCTTTGGAAATCCGGTCCAATGCTCTAACCACTGAGCTACCGAGACTTGCGAACCACCGTCGAAATTCTCCAATAGTTTAAAATGGCAGTGGTGGCGACCCTGCCAATTTACAGTCACGCCTATTATTTGTAAGATAATGGAAAGTGTTCTGAATACCTTGTCGTAGGCTAGGTTTTACCCCGGCTCTAAAAGAAAACTATCTTCAAAATGGGTGAAATAATCGAGAGGTATGGTAAGGGGTAAGCCGTCTTTCATGTCTCGAAGGCTTTTTACATGGTTTGAAAATAACGCCTTATTGGCAAACTTTCATCATATCAACTTCCCGACTGGTTTGTGTGTCTGGATATCGAACTTCTTGAAGTTAGTCAATTTGAGTTCTCATTGCTATTCAGGTTCAATACTCGTTGTTGACTATTTCTGCTACATACTCAAATTAACGATCTGCTAATTCATGTTATTTTCTTCTAATACAGAAATTTAGCTTGTAAGACTAAAAAAGCTTTGCATTACTGGCAAAGGTGAGAAAGTACTTCACGCTGGAACAGGTTGCTCAAACGCAAGCTCGATTAAGCATGGAGTACTTTTCTCACTTTTGAGGTGGTTTCCCAATACAACCTTTACACGCTTCAGTTCAAGAGGACGGTTCACAGTTCGGTCAGTGTGCAGCTGAAATGGTTAATCTCATCCCCATCACCTACTCTCAAAAAGTTATGGATATCTCAAAGACACGCGCTCCGCATTTGTTAGCTTGAGTGAAACTTATTTATCGCAGTCTGTGTTTTGGTATATCCAGGCTAGTGCGATCATCGTAGATCGCATCATCGCTTACCTACATGGTATCAGTGCAGTAACCGCTGTTTGCGTCATATTATACTGAACTGAGATCAGTAATGGCATCACATAGCATGTGGTGCTAATAACAAATATTATTCTATTTTATTCTTTCCATCAGGCGAGGTAAAGGTCAAACGCTGACCTATCTATTACAAAATGATGCGACTTTGAACTTTGTAACGTGTAAAATCTAACTTTGTGATTCCTACTTATTTCTTGATAATACTTGTTTTCCTAAAGTTTTCATATAACCACTCATTTTAAATAGCTCAATATAACAAAAATAGATTATTGTTCTCAGTACCGAGTATCGGTTTTCCCGGGTCCATCACCCTTCAGTACCGGTACCGAAAAAAACTTGGAACCGACCGACCCCGGTTATGTATCAGCGATAAGGCGCATCACTAATTGAGTGGCGACCAAGTACGGCGCAAAGCATGCTTTCAGTACTTCGGATTATGCTTAGAAATTTCTAGAAACGGTAAACTGTACATTGAAATATACACCTTAAGAACATAAACGGAAGATTGGATTCAGATTGTTTATTATTAAAAATATTTCAATTTAACTTTTTTGTGAAAATAAGTGAAAATAACAGAAAATATGAATTACCGATGATAATGTTATGCCTCCTTTAGACTAATTAGTCTCTCTGCTATAATTTTTCACATCAAAACTGCACAGTATGGCATTTTTCTAATTTTTCTCTATATTATTCCGCGTGGAGGTTACGATCGCGACTGAGTAAGCAAAACGACGATGTACTTGAACATAGGCAAACCTTTGCTCATATGGGGCTACGCGGGTACCGCCCACTTGCGACTTCTACTGTTTTTTCTGTTCTGTGGACTTGACTGAAGCGCGCGGCGCGGCTAGCTGCCGCCCGCCCCTCTCACACCCCTTTACTCGAGTAGTTATAAATGCAGTAAAATACTTGACAGCCTCATAAGTTTTGAAAACGCTTCATTTGTGTTCAAATTTTACCCTAATATTAACACAGTAAATAATCTTAAGATAGGTAAAATCGTAAAAAAATGGAGTAAAGGTTCTGCGGGACTTAACATTATCGCCGTAATTTACATTTACTGCGTTTATAATTTGTTACACTCATAAAGGATTATTGAGTAGCCTTACTATTTACGCAGTATAATTGGTAATTACTGCGTTTTTATTAAGTGAAATTCATCGGCTGTTATTAGCAAAACATAACAAAAAATTATTAAGTAAACTTACTGCATTTGTACTATGTGTACAATTTTATTGCCTATTATTAAGACACAACAATAATGCTTTAATTGACATTTAATGCATTTATGCTATGTTGTACCTTTATCAACATATAATATTTACATATTATTAAATCCGTAAGGAGTCTTACTGCTCTTAAATCATGAACAACAAATTAAAATTTACACTTTACTGCGTTTATGCTTTTTGCTATCTTGGCTTCTATAGGGAGAAAAAAAAAACGGGTCTTTGATTTATATTAAGCTCAATTTTGCGATCTCGAATACATAGTCAACTCATAAACGCAGTAAGTGGTACTTACTGCGTTTATAAATTGTGCGGCAGAATCGTCCTCATCACTTCAATTCATAAAATGCGTATCAGAAAATACAGAAGAAAAACAGTCACCAATGACTTCAAATTTTTCGGGAAAACTACTCACCCCTGTGATAAAATAATACTACACGCGAACACTCAAAGCATGCACAATAAATATTTGGATATTGAATACTTACTAGAAGAACATAACTGTGACATTCTGTGTCTAACTGAAACGTGGTCAAAAGATCATCAAGTCCCAGCTATGAATATTGAAAATTACGTACTTGCGTCATATTTTAATAGAACCTTTTTCGATCATGGGGGTACAGCAATTTATGTAAAGAATAATCTAGATTATAAAGTACGCAAAGATCTTAATAATCTATCGTTTGAAATGAACTGTGAGTTGACAGCTATCGAGTTAAGACAGTCAAAAATTGTTATTGTATCATTATATAGGACTGGCAAGGACATCTCTCTTTTTTATGATATTCTGACAAAACTATTACATAATGTCTCTAGAGAAGGGAAACATATAATTATAGCGGGTGATTTTAATTTAGATGTACTTAAAAAAACGGACAAGAGAATACTCAAACTCGCTAATTTACTAAAAAGTTTTAACTGTCATTGGATGCTTAACTCACCAACTCGAACTCATGGCAAAAGTGCTACATGCCTTGATAACTTTATTGTAAACTTTAATAATTGTACGAGCAACGTCTTAGATTGTAAGTTATCGGACCACAACGTTATAAGTCTTAAACTCAAAATTGACGATAATATAAAAATGTCACAACCGGTGACCTTTTCGAGAAAATTTACTAAGAATAACATTAATTACTTTCATTATTTATTTTCTAAAGACTATTATGGTTTGAAATCGCAAATTCTATCAGCTAAAGATTCAAATGCTGGAATGAATATTTTACTTGACGCTATTAAACTTTATTACAATATTGCATTTCCTAAAACTAAAAATTATGCGCAAAGATCGTTTAAGAAGTGGACAACAAAAGGAATACAGACATCGAAAAATAACTTAATTAAATTAGAAATGTTACATAATCATAAACCAACTGAACAATTACGAATTAAAATTAAAATATATAAAAAAATGTTAAGAAAGGTTATGAGCGCAGCGAAAAAAATGCAAAATGCTCATAGAATACAAGTGGCAAAAAATAAGATCAAAGAGACGTGGAAAATAGTAGGAGAATGTGTACAAAACGGAAATAAACGACGACCTAGATCAACTATCAAATATATAAAAAATACTAGACTAGAGAAAGTTACAGATGCTAAAGAGATTGCAAACATATTTAATGTTTTCTTTCGCAATATAGCGCATTCTTTAACTAGCAATGTCGACGTTAACATTGATAAATGTCTAATGTATCTCAACAAGGTGGTTAAACCAACTACCTCAATTAAATTTGACTCAGTTAATATTGACGAATTACATAAAATTGTTTCTAACTAAAAATCTACATTAGCAGTTGACATTTATGATATGAATACTAAAACTATCAAAGAGCTGATACTACAAAACCAATACCTAATGGAGTTGTTGCTTATAGTGGTGAATAATTGTTTGGAAAACGGAGTCTTTCCTGATGCTTTAAAGGTCGGCAAAGTTATTCCAGTGCATAAAAAGGGAGATACTTGTGATGTCAGTAACTATAGACCTATATGCATATTACCTACCGTGTCTAAAATCTTTGAAACTATCATCAAAGACAAAATAGTTCACTACTTTGAAGAAAACAATCTATTTACCACCACCCAATTTGGTTTTCGAAAAAATAGGTCGACGGAAATGGCAATAAGAAAAGTAGTACATTTTGTGTTAGAGTCCCTTGATAGGTCGCAGAAGTGCGCAAGTATCTTTTGTGATTTGTCTAAGGCCTTTGACTGTCTTCGTCACCATATTCTAATGTTGAAACTCGAGCATTACGGATTTCATGGAGTTGAGTTAAATATTATAAAATCATATTTATCGAATAGAACTCAGACCGTGGCTATTAAGGATAAAATCTCAGATGTAGGGACCACTGATATTGGAGTGCCTCAGGGGTCGGTATTAGGTCCAATTCTTTTTCTTATTTATGTCAATGACCTAGTAAATTGTCTTCCTAATTGGTCATTCGTTAGTTTATTTGCAGATGATACTCATGTAGGGATCAATGATAAGTGTGATGCAAGACTCGAGCTTAAAATCAAGGAAGCCATGAGTTACTTAAAAGATTGGTTCCAAGCTAATGGTATACTACTTAATGACGACAAAAGTAAGATTATGCACTATCAATCGAGAAAGGGACTAAACCGAAACGTGTTAGTAACCGACACTACATTTTTGGGATACACTATAGATCATACTATTAGTCACTCATATCACATAAATAAGTTATGCAAAAAGTTAGCTAGTGCAAACTATGCACTATTGAAACTTAAGCCAGTAACAGACAAAAGAGCTTTAATAACGGTGTATTATTCCTATGTTCACTCCCTCCTAAATTATGCTATCACTGTATGGGGAAATGCATCTGACATTAATCGCGTGCTGAAATGCCAGAAAAGATCTTTTCGGATCATTAACGGGTTAAGAAAGCGTACGTCGGTGAAAAAATATTTTGTCATCAATAATATCATGACGGTGGTTTCATTGTACATATATAGAAACTTGATTGAAATCCACAGTCAAAAAGACTTATTTCAAAAGCGAAAGGACGTTCATTCTTACAATTTAAGAAACAAAGAGAGGCTGTGTTTGCCAGCGATAAGATTGAAAAAAGTGCAGAAACAGGGCATATATAATAAGATAGCAATGTACAATAAATTACCCCAAAATATAACACAGTTGGACACGCTAGAATTTAAAAGCGCTGTCAAACATTTCTTTACTTCTCATCCATTATACTCCTTAAATGAATTCATGACAATGCGTCTAGAAGAATCTTCGTTCTTGCAAAGGGATCATGTGTAATTTTTTAATTGCAATTATTTTAATTCTGATTTTTTATTATTTTCTTGTTTAATCTAATATTATATTATTAATGTTACCTATTTGTAACTATTATGACAACCTCAGGGCAATTTTATGACATATATTGCAAGTCTATGACTAATATTATTTGATAATTTTATATACTTTTAAGTGTAATTATTTTAATTTCTGATATTGTTTGATTTATTACTATGATTATTATTGTTATTTTTAAGTATTATGACAACCTAAGGGCATTTTTATGACATATACTATAAGTCCGTGACATGTTTTTGAATTATAAAAACTAATAATGACAACAGATTGTGTAGCTTATATATATATTTTTTTTCAGATTTTCATTTATACTGTAATAAGTTATATTATTAATATATTATTTTTTCAATATTTTAAGAGCTATGTAAATGACATGCCTTGTATAACATTCTTCGTTATAAGGTTAATAAATAAATTAAAAAAAAAAAAGACAACAAACCAAATTAGTGATGTCAGACAAACTTAGTTTTGGGAAACAATCCAAAAACCTACTTGAAACTTGGTAGGTAGATGTATTTTGTAAACCGCTTTACGCTAAACAGGAACTATTGAATGAAATGCTAATCAATTGCACTTCAGAGTCATATAGGTAATTTAAGTAGGGTCAATCATTACTTACACTACACAGGTCTGCAAAAATGACTTTGTTTTTCATAGTGTTTGTATAAATGACAAAGTTATATTAAAATTTGCAGTTTTGCATGTTTCAAGTTAGTTCTTTGTTTTTGCCACGTTCATTATAAACCTTGTCGGATATTTTTATTCAGTAGAATAATTTGACAGGTGCCAATGCCACTTTGTAAAAATAATTCTGTTTTAAACTGTTCTTCGTTGCTCAGATCCAGAACAAGTTCAGTATGTATTGCTTCCATTCACGTACACAAATTCAATTCAATATTACAGCTCACAGTAGCATTATTTCTACCAAATGTAATTTGAAACCTGTCAAAATTATTCTACTGAATTAAAAATCCGACTTTGTTATGCAATGGAGTTTCACCACAGAATACTTAATAGTATTCACCCGAGTTCTTTTCGTAATAACACGTGTTGTGAGGCTCCATTTTTAATTCGATATAACTACCGTACAATTTCTTTATCGAAATATATTTACTTACTTGACATAGGCAAAATTCGAGAATTTTATCGCGAGCACGCCATTAATTAAGAAAGAAGAAGGTTATTGGTCAAAGTGTAAAATCATACCTACTCAAAATGGTTTTGAAATGATATTCCTAACGCGAGCGCTCTGAAATTATGTTTCTAACGTACGTACGTAAGTAAAAGTACGTTATAAATGTTACAAACTTATAATACACACACACTTATACACACGCCCTTTTCACACCATCGGAATGCTATGCCGCAGCGATTTCACAGCGTTAAGTAAGTGAAATGCTCTCGATCGCTCTCACTCTAACCTACTTAAGTAGTTTTAATATGGCGATCTTTATCGTTTCGCATTCCGCTGCGGTATCGAATTCCGCGGTGGTGGTGAAAAGGACGATAATATCATGGTTTTATTAGAATTACTTCAAAAAAGAGGTGTGCGCGCCATTTACAACCTTCGACAGAGAGATTCTCTTAAGGATTTGTTTAAAGCGATTAATATACTAACTTTGGCGGGACAATACATCTATGATAATATAGTATATGTAAGGAAACATCTTGATTTATTTATTAAGCATAGCGATGTCCATAATTTTAATACTAGAAATAAGAATAAACTTGCCTTTCCAAGATATCGACTTGAAAAATGTAGACGCTCGTTTTTGGGGAAAGGTATAGCTTTTTTTAATAAAGTTCCACAACAAGTGAGCTGCCTTTGCATAAATTTAAAAAATATGTTAAAAAGTCACTCTTAAGCAAAGGTTATTGTTATTACAAGGTAGATGATAATTTAAAAGACCAAAATGCATGGTTATCAATACTCAATACTCAATAGTTTATTGCAAAACTATAATGTACATGTAGATGTGATACTAACATAAAACATAACTATTATAAATTGGATAGAAGAAAAATATTCTAATAATTGAATATGGGAAATTTTCCTCTTAGATTAAATATATTTCAAAATTGTAAATTTGTGCTTGGCAATCATTGTAAGGTCTATGACCCTAGCCAGTTCGGAACGAATAAAAAAAATACAGGTGACATGACAGTGACATTGGTGACAGTGACAGTGTGTGTGCGTGTGTGTGTATCGTATGTAAACCTACACTATATAATTTGTGTGTAAACCTTAGTCTGTCATGTAAACAGTCCGAAAACAAACGCAAATGATAAAAGTGGAATTTTGGCTTGCAAAATAGAGTTATGTTACACCTAATATATAATAAGAAGCTATTTATATATAAATCTCGTTTGCTATAATAGTTAGATCGAGATTGTGGGCTCTGAAGATGCAAAGCCGGCCAAAATTCATACGACCCGGTAAGAATCTAATTATTGAACATATTGGACATTTTTCTTCTTCTTTTTGTATCAACAGTAGATTTGTATTAGGGGAGTTTCCTAAATAACATGTTATAGTGTGTAATTTTGCACATTTATCTTCTTTTTTCACGTTTATGTTTACACAAATATAACCTCCAAATCTCCTTTTTTGATAATTAAAATAGTAACCAAAAGAGACTTAAAATAATAAAAAGTGAGATCAGATGAATCAGGTTATTTGATTTTTAAATTACACTTTAGTGAACAAGCTTCTGTTTCTTATTTACGTTCAATTCATAACACCATATCAATGGTTCAACTGCACTTTTTACAAAACATATTCTACACAATATAACTCACATCAAAACAAATTCTTTCCAGATGACGATGACGTATTATACCCAAAACGCAACAAAGATGGAGTAATAGAAACCCTAATAAATCCAAACGTAGATGCAGCATTGACAATCGACAACGATGCACAAACCAGCTTTGTCTACAACCGTCATCATCATTTACCACTCGAGACTCAACGGTTGAAGCTGCCAGTATTCCAGTATAGAAATCACATATTGTATTTGTTGGAAAAATACCAGACTTTAGTGTTGATCGGTGAGACTGGTTGTGGGAAGTCAACACAAGTGCCACAGGTAAGTACTTCTTTTCTTATTACTTTAGTTAATGGTCAAAAGTGATATACATAATAATAATTATAAAAATTTCACAGTTCCACAAAAGATTAATTGGCCGTTCAAGTATTACGTAAGCAGATTTTTTGCAATTATTAACCCACCTCTCCCCCTTGTCGGCAAAAGTAAGCAAAGCTCTTACCCCTCCCCCCACACATGCTTATGTAAACATTGGTACAATTGATTGATTTATGAACAGTTATAAGTCTAGAAATAAGGAATAGGTTTGGAATAGAGGACTGTAATCCCTGAAAATGCATTTCATTTTCTGCATAGACAAATTGTGGGTTACGATTTGTGTAAAAAGTAAATAATTACTTTATGATTTTATAATTTTTGCATTTTTCAATGCCATTTTTATACTTATGGTAAATTTTAAATAGAACAATATTGGAAAAAATTAACTCGGCCACAAGTGAATTCTCAGACGGGAATCGAACCCGCGACCTTTGGAAAGAGCATTGGACCGGATTTCCAAAGGTCGCAGGTTCGATTCCCGTCTGAGAATTCACTTGTGGCCGAGTTAATTTTTTCCAATATTTTTCTATTTAAAATTTACCATAAGTATAAATAATTACTGCTGACGTAATCACTATCTAGATCCCCCCACCCCCCATGTCATCAAAAATAAGCAAAGCAAAGACCCCCGCGCCCCTCTATAGTGCTTACGTAATACTTGAACGGCCCCTAACATACTTACCAAATATTTTACAAAAAAAATAGTAAAGCATTTTATTTAGAAATTATACACACTACTATTTTACAGCAATATTTTTTAAATTAAGTCTCTTATTTTAATGTGCTTTTTGGCATAATCAACTCTTACCATTGCCCTCTATCTTTTGGAACTCTTGTCCAGTATGGTCCCAATGTTTGCTGGATTTCATCCACCCATCTCCTCGTTGGCGCCCTCTTTTTCTTTTTCCTCTCTGAGGGTACCACAGCATAACCTGTTTCCTTGACTTTAGGCCACATCTTAAGAAATGCCCAGTCCATTACCATTGTTGGTCTATTCTGTAGTACATCGGTCAGCTTTGTTTTGGCCCTTATGTCACTACTTCGCACTCTGTCTTTAAGCTTTGTTCCATGTCTTTCCATGGCACATTGACATTTTGCTAGTTTCCCTTTGAGGTATTGTCGAAGACTTAACTACCCACACCCACCCATATTACACCCATATTCTAAGTCGTTCCTCCAAAACTTACTCGTCCTCGACTTAACGAAACCTCATTGAAAACCTCTTCAAAATACTCCTCGAAATCGGTATTCTAAGTCATAACTCCGTAAGGACCTGGAGGAGCCAAAGAGTACGAAGCCACTTCGTGTTAGGCCTAGTGCACACTACCATTTTTACCTACGACGAGGTTGAGTGGAGTGTAAAAAGTTTTGGAGGAACTACTTAGAATATGGGGGTAAGTCTCACAAGCTTATGTGATGCAAGGGACTATACAGATGTTATAAGTCTTCCTATCATATCATAAATATATGTAGTTTCTGATTAAAAAAAATTTGTTAAACATTTGCTGAATGATCGCTTTGTTTGTCAGTAGTGTTGCGAGACCAACTAGTTTTAATTTATTTTTCCTGTAGCATAAATGCATTTATTAGCCTATTTATTAAAAATCACACGAATTGTATGAAAAAAATGTATATCGGTAACATCTAGGTTAAGACTTATTTTTTACTAGTGGTGCTGGTGGTACTTCTATATGAAATAAAAAATCGGCCAAGTGCGAGTCGAACTCGCACATGAAGGGTTCCGCAACCTCGGGCTCACCCAAGGTTGCCTGGAAGAGATTGCTATGTAGCATAAGGCCGCCTATTGTGTGTTCCTCTTTTTTGTCATTTTCTCTGTATGTGTTTATTTTTGTATCATGTGCAATAAAGTTTATATTATTATTATTATATTAAATACACCTACCTACCCAAAATGCCACTATAATTTTTCGTCTGCAAAAATAACTTTGTTTTTCATAGTGTTTGTATGAATGACAAAGTTGCGGTTTTGGAAAATGTGCTATAGCTCTGACTGACATCTGACATCCCCATACTTTGATATTACCCCCTCCATGTTTGACTGTTTTCTTTGTGTACTTTGAATCCATTTCTTTGTTTGGAGGACACTTCACGTAAACTTTTCCATCAGATTTAACCATATTATTTTTAGTTTCGTCTAAAAAAAAAACATTTTTCCCCTGTCGTTCTGTTCAGTGTGCCGCGCTAGACTTTACGCGCTACGCAACTTTTAACTCTATTTTATTATATAAGGCGATTTTTGTCTAAGAATATGTTGAAAGATAAAATAATACTTATTTGATACGGCTATACCGCAAAGGCGTTTTCTAGTAAAAAAATAAAAACTCAAAATCTTGACCCGACCGCCGCGCCGCGTATTCATTGTACCGATAATGCAGTTATAATTATCCCGGTCGTCGGTACCTCGGTGTTGAATTTCCGAGAATACGAACAATTTTAGCTCTGTTATTTATAATCTGTGACAAACATTACCACACGCTTTTAATTGTAGTCGCTTAACACAATGTTAATTACCGCAACTTTATATTCTACTTCCATGTAATCATCAGGGAGTACATACTGACTTATTCGGTTAATGTTTAAGACCACAGATTATATAATACTAGCCGGCCGCGGTTTCACGTTCGCGTTCCCGTGGGGATATCGGGAAAAAAAAGTTGCTTATGTTTTAATTCAGGTTATCTTCTATATGTGTGCCAAGTTTCATTCAAATCGGTTCAGTAGTTTTTGCGTAAAAGAGTAACAAACATCCCAACATCCTCACAAACTTTCACTTTTATAATATTAGTAAAAACTAAGGATTATTACTTATGGTAAATTTTTAAATAGAAAAATATTGGAAAAAATTAACTCGGCCACAAGTGAATTCTCAGACGGGAATCGAACCCGCGACCTTTGGAAATCCGGTCCAATGCCAGAGCATTGGACCGGATTTCCAAAGGTCGCGGGTTGACTGAGGATATGGGTGGACGAAATCCAGCAAACATTGGGACCATACTGGACAAGAGTTCCAAAAGATAGAGGGCAATGCTAAGAGTTGTTTATGCCAAAATTGCCAAAAAGCACATAAAAATATGACTTAATTTAAAAAATATTGATGTAAAATAGTAGTGTGTATAATTTCTAAATAAAAGGCTTTATTATTATTATAGGTACTTTTTTTTTCTCAAATATTTGGTATGTTAGGGGCCGTTCAAGTATTATGTAAGCACTACAGAGGGGCGCGGGGTCTTTGCTTTGCTTATTTTTGATGACATGGGGGGTGGGGGGATCTAGATAGTGACTTTTTGCGTAAAAGAGTAACAAACATCCCAACATCCTCACAAACTTTCACATTTATAATATTAGTAAAAACTAAGGATTATTACTTATGGTAAATTTTTAAATAGAAAAATATTGGAAAAAATTAACTCGGCCGCAAGTGAATTCTCAGACGGGAATCGAACCCGCGACCTTTGGAAATCCGGTCCAATGCCAGAGCATTGGACCGGATTTCCAAAGGTCGCGGGTGCAAAAGAGCAAAAATAGCATTGAAAAATGCAAAAATTACAAAATTATAAGGATTATTATTTAACCCTGAACTAACATCGTTATTTTTTGTTACACAACTGACATGGTGGGGTAAAAATTTACCCCTAACTTAAAAATTAAAAAATTATTAAGTACGCAAGTATTTAAATTTGCATTTTTTGGATACTATCACAGATAAGATCTATTGTAACTCGCCACCCAAATATAGTATCTCTTATACAACCCTATAACACTATAACCACCTCACACACACACCTATAACCCTATAACAATTATAGTATCTCTTTTAGCCTGGCGGGCTCCAGGAAGTCTAAAATATTCCTAGCTCTGAGAGATTTTAGTTCCTCTGGCCGAATTATATGCCCAGGGGGATAGGAGATGTTTGGGTGTTTCTCTCTCTAATCCGCAGTAATGGCAAACGTCAGTGTCACTTAATTTCATGTGAAATTGGTGCCTTTTTAGTTTGCAGTGTCCAGTTAAGTCTGCTGAGTTCTAGGAGTTCAGCAGTTTGCTTTTGCGAATAGCCTTCGATGAAGGATTTGGCGTGTACTAATCCTGGTTGATTAAACCTGTATTTTTTTGTAGTATCTCATTAGTATAGTAGTTTCTCATCTCATTTAGTAGTAGCTTATTCAGCTTATCGACGCAGTCCTTCACCAATTTCGAATGTATGACATTCGAATTGATAGCGTTGAGGGCTGCATGACTATCTGAAAAGATAAGAATAATTTGATTTATGTAGTTTCGTTGGCGGTTGGCCTCCGCGCATTCTATGTTAGCGTATACATCTGCTTGGAATATGGTGGCGTGTTTGCCTAGATTCACACTCTTGCTGAATCGAGGGCTGTCGCCGTATATTCCGCATCCTACATTTTCACCCATTTTGGAGCCGTTTGTAGCAAACTAAGCTTCCAGCCTTACAGGTATGGTGATTTGCAGACCACTCTTCCCTGCTAGGTATCTCCACTGAGTAATTTCTGGTGTTGCAGAAATTACTTAGTGTTTGCACAGTGGGAGCATGACATCCGTTGTCATTGCCAAAAGATCGAGTTCAAGTACTGATCTATGTAGATATCTTAGTGCTTGAGAGTGTCAGTTTAATTTCCTATTGATGCTAGTGCAACGAGTGGGTGATGGCACTCATTGCGGTCGAGCGATTCAAAAATACGGAAATTTGTATGTCGAACGAAAATCAGTAGAAACGAAGCGCTCGACGCTTGACGAGTGAATCAAAAATGGAGCGCCTGTTTCGTAATCTGTGGTATCATTTCCGATGTTCCTCTTCGCTTCCGCTCTCCTCCCGCCCTGCTATCCGCCGATAATTAGTCCTTAGTCATAATCGCCTCTGTGGTCTAGTGGTTCCAACCACCGGTAGTCCGTCTAGCTGGCTACCACCATCTTATCTAAGTCTGACGCCATAAAAACAATGTTTTCAGCATTGTTGTGTTCCGGCAGTTAGAGATAAGATAGCCAGTTCCTCAGCGATTGAGGGAGATTCCGGGAGAGGCTCGCTTCCATCTTCAGCCTTATCACTACTTAACATCAGGCATGATGAAGGCTAAGAGTCTCCCCGTTCTTCATAAAAAAAATCTAATTTAATCATTGGCTCCCTTGTTGCTTTACAATAAGTTACAATACTATTACTTAAACGACTTGACCCTAAATCGGAAGTGTTATTGACCTACTAAAGACCGTCTGTCAAACTGGTACCACGTTTATTGTGTATTTGTCGCAGCTAACTGGTTAAATCAGCCGTTCAATTGGATGGCTAGCCCGTTAATTAAACGCCGGTATTCAATGAAATGGCTAAGCGACAACTAGCCAAGTCGTTGAATGAAACGTTTAACGACTTGGCTGAACTTCATATTTAGCCGTCTCATTAAGTGAGATGTAATTTTAGATTCAAACTATTCATGAAAACTTATCAGGCACATTTTTATCACACATTTTTATTATATTAATATTGAGTTTAAATCACTTTAAAATAAGTTGATGCGAAAAAAAGCACATAAAATTGCCATTGCGAGCTATCTCACGCCATATTTGTTTCGTGACTACCAGCTTCGCAGTGGCAAAAATGAAACTAAATTTAAATCACTTGGCTGATTTTACACCCGCCATCTTCAAAGCGCTAATTATAATAAGCCAACTAGTTGAACGTTAAGTGATGCTGATTCAATCAACAATCGGCCTAGGCATTCAATTGAGTGCCGGCTTTTAATTAACGGGTTAGCCCTCCAATTGAACGGCTGATTTAACTAGTTGATTGCGACATATAAAAGTGACTTCCCGCTATTTTGTGTGCTACTGGTCAACCGGGAAATTCCCTTACTTTACGATTTACGAGACATCGGGGATTTTTAACAGGCAAAAATGAAAGCGAAATAAATAAACAGGAAAGAAGAGAACCATTATTATAAACCAATATATTTTATGAGTTACCAGTCGGGGTACGTATTGTATTTATTTAGTTCTTGTTCTAACTACGCCTGGCTAGCTACACCCTTATCTAAATCTGTCGCCACAACAACAATGTTTTCAGGATTGTTATAGGCTATATTAGGATATTAAGCTGCTAGCCACGGAAGGGTATATTCGGAAACTATTGACGGGCTGGCAACCAGGGCATGCAGAACCGTGTCCGGTTCCAGGATTTTGATACCCGGTTCTTGTAAATAGAGTCGGGGGAACCAGTTCTCCCAGTTCCAGCTGAAAAAAATATTTTCTGTGTTTTTTCACACTTTTTTATCTGCAGGACAAGTTAAGCAAATATTATAAGGACAGATAACAAACCGACAGAAAAAACCGGGTAGAACCGGGTGCATGCATACTGGCAACCTTTCATTGTTGTTTCAACCAATTGATACCAAATGTGGCGAAGTTGAGGTGTGTCTCTAAGAGTAAGACTGATGTTTACCCAGTTTTTGCTCTTGTTCTGCCAACCCCATTAGGATTAGGTCAAGTTTTAAGCTATTGCAAAGTCAAAGTCAAAGATTTTTATTCAAATAGACTTATAGATAAGTACTTTCGAATAGTCCAAATTTTTTTTTCCCTACCAGCCATTCAGGACATCTTTTAACTGATAAGAAGAATTGCATAGCTTTTATCGCGGGCTTTGAGCGCGGCGACCGAATCAAGAAATTCTAACGAAAATAAAACCTAACACCCCCCAGTCCGTGTCATAGATTTTGGTTGCTTAGTTACGATTGTGAATATTTTGTTATTCACAATCGTAACTAAGCAACCAAAATCTATGATAAAAAATGCTATGCAATCAGATGTAATAGCTTTACTGCGGCAGTCCCCGAGTGCCACAAGTATTTTCTATTTTATTATACGAACCCTACAGATAAAATCACCGATTCAGCCTAGGCACTTACGTCGACCAGCTAGACATTGTGAACCTAAGACCTTGTCACAGCCCGAACAATACTAGGTTCTTGACCTAGATGTGTGAGCCGATGTTGTATTTTTTTATTTCTGTTCAAGAGTTGAAGGAGATTGGTAGCTTTGTCTTAGCAGTCTTAGCTATTTGTAAAGTAAAATATAATTAGTTTCAGTTGCGAGAATTTAATGTGGTCTAGATATGATTCTTTTTAAATAAATTTAATAAATTTTGACGACCTGTGTGGCGCAGCTGTAAGCCCGACTTCTGCGCCAGAGGTCCCGGGTTCGATCCCTGGACAAGACAAATATTTGTGAGCATGAACATGTCTATTTGTCTAGGTCTGGGTGTTTAATATGTATATTATATGTATATTAATAATAAAAAGTTATATTAGTTAAATAGATTTAATAAGTAAGCGCCTTTGAATCGCCAAATTTTTTCTTAATATTTCCTACCAACCCATTCAGATAATTTTAATCTTGCAAAAATAAATGGGAGCAAGAAACTTATGAACATGACGCGTTGAAATTGTTGCTAAATTTCTAGCTAGGTTGTTTTTAATGGATGTTATTTTATTGATCAGCAAATTGTTAAACAAATGTTTAACTTATGATTTTGTAATTTTTGCATTTTTCAATGCTATTTTTATACTTATGGTAAATTTTAAATAGAAAAATATTGGAAAAAATTAACTCGGCCACAAGTGAAGTCTCGGTAGCTCAGCGGTTAGAGCATTGGACCGGATTTCCAAAGGTCGCGGGTTCGATTCCCGTCTGAGAATTCACTTGAGGCCGAGTTAATTTTTTCCAATATTTTTCTATTTAAAATTTACCATAAATGTTTAACTGCTCAAAATATTTTCTATTTTTTTTCCTGTAAGCTCATTAGCTTACAGGAAAAAAAAAATAGAAAATATTTAAAAAAACCGTAAAGCGGTTTACATAATACACCTACCTACCAAGTTTTAACTGTGTAATCCTCATAGTTTTAGAATAAAGTGACTGTGACATACATCGGACATGACGAATCTATAAGGTGATAAATATTAAACAAGAAAATATACCAGAAAAAAAAAACAACTAGTCTCATGTCGCCCTGACGGGATTCGAACCCGCATCCTTGGGAGTCCGGCCCAATGCACTAACCAATTATGCTACAGAGACCTATGAGGACACGTCGAATTTTTCTGGTATATTCACCGTTCTACGGTGTTGGCCACCGTCGCTTCATCAATGAGAGAAAATTCAGGTCTCTGTAGCATATTTATCACATAAAAATAGCATTGTAAAATGCAAAATTAAAAAGAATCTATAAGGGTTCCGTTTTTTGCCATAAGGCTACGGAACCCCAAAAAAATAGTCTACCAAAGGGCTAACTTTGGTTGAAGCTTACTGAATGCAGTACGCTTCAACCAAAGGGCCAACAGACGGACGGACACACATGTTTTTTGCTATGACGTAATTAATATAGTCATCGCATGATTGCCGTCCCACGCAACGAGTCTCGTTGATCGATTTTTTATTACACAATTATAGATCTTATTGACTGTTTGTTAAGGTTGCTTTTAAATGCTTAGTCGCTGTTATCATAATGAACTTTGTATTGGGAATTAAGTATGACAACTTTTGTCTCTAGTCTAGGTATATATATATATATATTTATTGTATCCGATTCCATTTATACATCTCGTGATTGACCGCGTGGTTTCCGTTCCCGTAGATATATCGGGATAAAATGTTTCCTGGCCATAAAATATCTGTGAACCTACATATAATTAATTTATAATTTAATATATAATTATGTAGAACCTAGTTTACTGTTCGTTTCGACGCGCGTTATTTATTTATTATTAGTTGTTACAGTTCTTATTTCGTGGACATTGGTGTGGGTTATATGCTGGTATAACAATGATGTATTTTAATTTTAGTTAATATTACTTAGCATATAACTGTTTAATGTCCCAAATTATAAAAATAAAAATAAAAATATATGTGCCAAATATCATTCAAATCCGTTTTGGTGTTTATGCGCGACTTAGGAAGTAACATTCAAATATCAAAATATCCAAATATCCAAACGTACAAATATACAAACATCTAAATAGATAGATAGATAAAGTCATTTATTCGCATCACAAACATACATGCACATAATGGCCTGCGCAGACGACGGACATTGAAGGACTTTTTGTCCACGACACGACCTTATTACTAAGAACATAAAGTTGAAAAAATAACGAGGACTATCGCGAACTTTTCGCGGATAACGCGGTCTAAGTTGAATCTTATTTGGTTAACAATAAAGACGTGTCGCGGACAAAAAGTCCTCCGTTATCCGTCGTCTGCGCTAGCTCTAAACAAAAGAAAAGAAAAGAAAAATAAACAAACTACTTACGGACTAACAAAAATAAGAAGGCACAAAGGTTGGTACAGAGACCTACCCATGAAATCGAACTATTGTTTAATAAATTTATCATAAGTTCCTATATCTGTGCATGTGTGTCATAGCGATGCAAAGAGGCAAAAGCTCAGCGTATATTTTTGCCCCGAAGGAACAAAACACTGGTTTTCAGCTTTCACCCGTAGAAAAACGCGAGAGACGCATTAACAAAATCGGACACCCTGTTATTAATTTAAAAAAGAATCTAACATTTTAATTTTGCATTTCAAATAAAATAGATGCAACAAATAATCATAAATAATAAAATAATTTTTAAAACAAATAATGATGAGCGATTAGTATAATATAAATAAAATATATTATCATGCCTTGTATTGTAATTGAAAGTGAGTTTAAAATCTAATAAATCATAAAATTAATATCAGTTCAAAGTTTATAAATTCGGTTAAATTAACAATATGCAAAATATCCAAACATACAATTTAAAATACCTATTAGTAGAATTATAGTGCGAATAGGGTCCTTCTTACCCATCCGTAAGGATATGGAATGCTTGTGATATGATGATGAAATAAAATTATTTTCAGCTTGTGAATTACGTGCACTGGTTCAATTTCAATTTATTGCAATCCACAAATGGTAACAAGATGGTAACATAAAGATGGTAAGTACATTGTGGACCCTGATAGGGCACAGCAAATAGGTTTTTTTTTATAGAGGACGACTTATTTTAGCTAGATTCCATTTGTCTTCGTCAGTAAAGCGCTTTTTAGTCTACGCCATGATATAATAGCATATAGCTTATAGCTCATAGCACAACGATATCGCTCACCATACATTTACTTAGAACACGTTCACACTTAGCTATAATATATATTATTGGCTTACTATACGCTATCTAAGTAAATGTATGGTGGACGATATCGTTGTGCTATGAGCTATAAACTATATGCTATTATATTATAGCGTAGTCTGAAAAGCGCTTCAGGCAGACAGGACATAGCATTTTACCATGAGAAGAGAAGGAGCGACGTAACTAACTGCAATAAAAACTTTCGAAAATATAACTTATGGGTATGATAAATTTTAAATAGAAAAGTATTGTAAAAAAACAACTCGGCCACAAGTGAATTCTCAGATGGGACTCGCACCCACCTTTGGAAATCCGGTCCAATGCTCTAACCACTGAGCTACCGAGAATTCACTTGTGGCCGAGTTGTTTTTTCCATTTTTTTTTTACTTTATTGTTTTTGGGAGCTTTTGTACAGAGTTACATGCCAGCCCCACCGTAACTATAATTTATTGAGGCACTTTATTATGCTAGATGACATTATTTGCTCTTAGAGTAATGCTTTGTGCTGCGAACCTGTAAGTCAGCACTGCTACTATGGATGTAGGCTTTGATAGAACACTCAGGAACATGCCAATATCAAGCCGGTTGACTTTCAGCTTCGCAACTAACTCCTCGCGTAATGCTCGTTTCCTGTCACACTCCACCAACAAATGTTGGACATCTTCAATTTTATCACACTGTGAGCAATTAGGTGAGCTAACTTTTTTCATTAGGTGTCCAAATTTCTTCAGTGGATTGTGTCCGGATCGAAGTCTATGTGCAGTTACAATTAAAGTATTATCATAATTATAATCGTATTGAAAATGGAAAAAATAAAAATTATAAAATAATTTATGGGGCTAAGCATAAGGATTTGTTCTGTCAGGAATTGAGGATAGATTAAAATGTTGTAGTTATTAAAATGACTGATGGTGAATTTAAGTCATTTTCATCGTCCCGCCCAAAAGTAGCAAGATTCCATTTGTCTGCGTCAGTCAGGTAGACAGGACACAGATCTTCGCCATAAGAATGATTAACGATGAACGATTTTATTACAATAAAAGGTTTCCTAAATGAAAATGCACTAGTCTAAAGAGTTGTGTGAGGATAGAGTAAACTTACAAAGTTACTATCCACAGTACCTACGTCTACCTAGTCTACCAACCAACCCCTCCTGACTGAAGAGTTGGCTCTTTGATAATCAAAACTCACTGTGTACGTCCTACATAACCGTGCCGTGTGGTGACGGCCTAAGAATACAAGTGTCACCACAACCTGACTAAGAGGCTCGACGCATTGAACACCTGTGCGAGAGAAGGAAAACATGAAACAAACCCTCTACCAACCCGTCTGGCCAGCGTGGTAGCAGTAGGCTAATAGCCTCCTATGAACGCCACAATAGGCGTGAGCTAGGAGAGGCCTATGTCCAGCAGTGGACGTCCACAGGCTGATGATGGATGGATGCCCTAAATGAAGAAAGAAAGCTGGCTCGGGGTAAAAGTTTGTTTATATCTATACAAAACTTCTTTAAAATAGCTGTGTAGTGGTTTTTGCGCGAAATCTAACACATATGTACTTACAAAATTTAGTTTAATTTCTCTCTTTCTTGTCCACGAAATGTTAATTATTATACGCCGTTAAGATTTCAAATTCAGCTAAAAAAGGTCGTGTTATGTAAGAAAATATAATAGAATAGGTATTTATAGATCAACAATAATCGGAAATGAAATCAGAATGTGAATAACAAGCGCATCAACATCTGTGGTTTTAAAAATAATCCATTACGATACTTTAAAAGTATATCTGTGTAATATTCGATCAAATTAGGTCATTCTCTGTTACAAATAAAAGCTTCCTTTGAGGATTTTAAGATATCCAAATATTTATCGTCAATTTCTCCCACTTTCGTATTGAATTTCATAAAATCACCAATTATTATGCGATCTGATCAGTGATCTCATGCAGTTATTAGGTCAACTAAAAATAAAAGCAACAAAAAAACGATAAAACTTGGGAAACTCGCGTTTTGATCTTCAATACAATGCGGGAAACGGTGTTTTGACAAAAATGGACCTTCGATCGCTCGGTTTAAGGTCACAGGTTGTGTAGGAAATTGCACCCTCCGTGCCCGCCTCTCGCCGACTCTCTTTGACTCTTTGCCGCCCAACCATAGCATTCGGTCCGTCGCGCTTGTGCAATGCGCACGCCTGTCGTTCCAGTGTCCAAAACAAACACGAAATTGTGAAATAATCGTTGCGTCAGTGAACAAATCTTTGACACGGAATGTTTTCTCAATTCCCAAATCAAAACAAACTCCTGTTTCTACCATTCAACCGACAAACTCAAGCTTGGAGTTAACACAACTGTTACTCTAGAATGGCATTGGCGTGAAAAACGGGAGAATATGTAAGGGATGTCCTTACTAAATATCTCGTCGAGAGCTACGCTTTTGGGACGAACTCTGTGATTTACATTATTATTATGATGTACAAATTGTTTGCCTTCTAGTGCATAGGATGAAGTGTTAAGTGCCGTTCAAAAGTTTTAAAAGTATTATCAAAATAGAACTGTGGGCGTGGGAATTACATACACGCCTCATAAGCCATCTGTTCCTGTTATATGTGATTGAATTTTCTACAATTACAAGAAACCATACACATTGCGTCGGCACGTGCGAATTGCGAAGCCTTCAGGATTACACAGTCATTGGATTACACCGTCCTTCATTATTCAGTGATTCAAGATGATGTGGCCTTCGTCTCAAGCTAGTAAAATCCTAACTCTCCTTCTCTTAGTCATAGTGATTTACTGTATAAACATGGACACTTTCCTATTTCTAAGAATACAGAAATATAAAATAGAAACTTTCGAGACGCGGGAAAATTCAACGCTGCAAGAGTCGTCAACTCATAAAGTGGAAACATTACCGAATTACGAAGACGTGACATGGGTACCGTGTAGTATAAACCCCCTCTGTCACCCCACAGTGAAAGGTCTAATGGTTGACCACATAAACCATTACATATACGGTCCCTTAAGTGCCATAGTTGACGTAAGTCTTAAACTGTCAGAAAAGCTTTTATTCATAACACCTAACATGATTTCTTACTTTCATGTTTTCATTGCAATTTTGGGTGCTAAATTGTTGACATGCCAAAATCTAGCCGTACGCCGGTTAGCCGTGGTATTGTTTCAGATTAGAATGTTTCTAGACGACCTTGACGGCCATGTGGCTAGAGAGAGAAAGCATATCAAAGGTGAAAGGTCAGAAGTAGGGACAATGGGGTTCTGGGTCGACGGGATCTGTGATTTCATAGGAGTAGTTGGTATGATGGTAGGAATAGGTTTGTACTTAAGGAACAATCCTCCGCGTAAAGGGTATAAAGGTACACCGGTAAGTACATTACCGTACCATCAACTGAAAGAGATAAACTCTACGGAGGATATAGAGAAGGAAAACACAACAGAAATAGGGATTTCATACAAAACAAAAGTGACGTTTCACAGGATAATACAAGTGATAGGACTGTTTTCCGGTCAAATGGTTTTATCGTCGCTCGCTTGGAATAGGTATATAGATATTTATCAAGAACTACTTGAAAATTGTTCTGAGTATGACGTGTTAAGAAGAATGTTGGTGTTCAAATCTGAGACATTTTTCTCTGCAACTTTAATGTGGAGGATAGTGAATCCGCATAGCTATTTGCATCTGCTCTCGTTGGCAGTTTTCTGTGATAAGCAATGGAGTTTTTTGAGGACGGTCCACTATTTCGGATATTTAGTTTTAGTTGTGGCTGTTGCTGTGTCTGAATATTATGTGGGATGTATTAGGAGTTATGTGTTGGGTAGTTTCGAGAATTTATGATAGATTAAGTGTTATCTGTTGTTTCTCTGTGCTGTTATTGATGACGATGGGAAGTTCCAGGACTAGCTTCCTGATGTTGAATGTTCGAAGCTTCCACTATGTTTATTTTTGTAGATACTGTTTCGGTTTGACGTTGAATGTGAAGTAAATTAGTTGTTCGAGGAAATATATAAATATTTACCGTTGCATCGTACTGTTGATAATTTAATCATATCACTTAATTTAATTTATCAAGCAAGGAAGACCAACGTGTAGGTTCGTCATTAAAATAAATAAGTAATTTAAAATTTCGTATTTCGCTTGCGGTTTTCGTATTTTCAGCGACAGCTGTAGTATTCATTTTTTATGATTTTTAAAGTTTTGCATTTTTCAATGCTATTTTTATACTTATGATAAATTTTAAATAGAAAAATATTGGAAAAAACAACTCGGCCACAAGTGAATTCTCAGATGGGACTCGAACACGCGACCTTTGGAAATCCGGTCCAATGCTCTAACCACTGAGCTACCGCGACTTGCGAACCACCGTCGAAATTCTCCAGTCCTTTTATAATTTTAATACGCTGTAGGCCAGCTTTGTCACATCACTTGTGGCCGAGTTGTATTTTTTCCAATATTTTTCTATTTAAAATTTATCATATAGTACCTATTCATGTTTTTTGAGTTTTATTTTCGTTGGGGTCAGCTTTTTTAAATATGAATGGAAATTTAATTTGTTTTTTTTTTATATTAAGAAAATGAAACTTCTAATAAATTTCTTTAACAATTACATTGTCTCACTAAAGCAGTTAACATTAGTGTCTTGCACGACTCAGTTATTAAAACTTGAAAAAGCTAGGAAGATAAATGTCGATAAGATACCAAAATGGAGTAACAGCACCATTAAATGTTAAAAATGACTTAAAATGGAACTTAAAAGTATTTAGTTTATGACTATAACTATGTTTCACGATGGTGAAATTGTGACGATAACAATATTGTGGATATTGTGTCATTCCTCTGCTCACTTATTTAACCCACATACCATTTGGTACCTACTACATATTTACTAGTTTTTCCATATGAAGGAAACACCAAACAAATAACTAACTTTTGGTAAACTCAAAATTTTTACAACTTCTCAAAATTTTTACAACTTTTTGTGATACTTGCCGATCATACATCATACATCATAAATAACAATAATGTCAATGATATTGATTCCTTATCACAACATTTATCTGTAACTTAACATATCTATAATGCAAAATGTGTTACCTATTTATTTTAACATTTTTGATAACATAATCTCGAAAGCACAATTGGCATAATTCAAAATTAATCATACGGATATTGTGTATTGGAATTTGTAATGAGGGAACCAGATAAATATTAATATACTTAACCGATTCATTGCGGATGACGCCATGGAGCCAATGGATGGATATTTTTTGCGTATGGCGTTTGACGCCAAATAGCGTCATAAATAATTCCTCTGAAATTCTGTACAATGACTATTTAGAGAGTTCTAATTAGCAGAACTTCCATTATTTGCCACGTAGGTTATGCCTGTATTAATCGTTTTAGGAAATAGTGCCAGTTTAAAGACTTCAGAGGTTGCAAACCTGTTGTTCCCAAATTTGACTTCTTTTGTGTATGGCGTTTGACGCCACATGGCGTCATAAAGAAAATTCCTCTAAAACTAGAATTAATTTTTAGAGTTCTTTATTATAAATTGAGAAAACAATATCGGCCTCCCAGAGAGTCCACGCCACATAATTTGGCATTTGTCATAGGGCGCTGATCGTCGTGGTCGGTCGGAAGAATAAGCCTCATTCCCATGTCATAATTTTAGTTCCTCATTTTTGCGTAAAACGGGTGACTGTTGGGGCAGAAAAGTTCAAACCTTTCGTTTTTATAAAACCGCAGACAAGGACGTCTAACTATTACTAATAATGGTGGACATAGGCACGACTCCACGTCGTGATAAAGATCGCAGGAATACCCTATAGATGCAAGTTGCGTATGTCATGATGGTTTTTAGATTTAATAACCTAAATAAAGGTACTCTTTTCACACACTTTTGTAAACACCAAACTAAAATTACACAAAAGGTTTTAGGTAAGTGATTTATTTGGATCAGGTGTTTTACACCTGATCCAAATAAATCACTTACCAGCCATTCCAGCTAAATCTCGTAGCTTTGTCACTTTAGAACACACTAAACTAATTAGCAAACCCTTTACGTTGGACATCCAATGCCGACTGAATGTAACCCCGTGTAAACAAGCCAAAATCACAACAAAAACCAAAATGTATTCACTCATGGCTGAAGACGCGCAAGGGCGTCACTTTAAAGGGTGGCGGCTGACGCACGGAGGCGTCACAGAACATTTGTTAGCCGCCATGGACAAAAGTTCTTAAAAGTGGGATACGCAATGAATCGGTTAATACCTGTTTCTTATTTCGCATCGGGTTGCACGAATAAAAGGAAAATTAAAAACATGTGTGACTAAGAAAAAGCGTACAAAAATACTAGCCGAATTTATAACTTGTCCGGTGGTCCATCACCATAACCCGTTTTCGAAACAAAAAGATTTTAAACAAACCTGTGCACCAAATTTCATCCAAATCCGTTTAGTAGTTTCGGAGCTTATTTAATGCAAACAAACAAACAAACAAATCTTTCCTCTTTATTATATTAGTATAGAAAATCATCTCAATTTGGTCTCGTTTGACGACGAACGACGACCTGTTTGGCGCAGGGGTAGTAAGCCCACCTTCAGCGCCAGAGGTGCCGGGTTCGATCCCCGGACGAGACAAATATTGGTGTGCATGAACATGTCTATTTGTCTTGGTCTAGGTGTTTGATGTATGTATTTACAAAAAAAAGTATGTATATATATACTTATAAGTATGTTTGTCCGTTATCTAGTATCCATAACACAAGTTCTTTATGAAACTTTACATGACTAGATAATTGGCGTGGTTGTATGGAATTATTTATTTATTTAGTTGTTATGATGATCTTTAATACACGACAAAGTTTACTAGTTCGAGCTTTACCGTACTTCGGAAGATCTTCATTTTAAGAGCTTTTCTTTGGCATTGTATCTGATCAGACAGTGCGTGTCAGTAGCCGAATACTTACATATTAAACCAAATGTAATACAGTTGATTGAAATCAGTGTGCACGTAGGTTGAGAGGCCATATTATTTAAAATAAGGTCAGAGCACACTGAACATTGACCTTGCAGTGATGTTTAATATTATACACACACGTACATTTCCACCATAAATTCCTTGGGGGGTTGGCAAAGCATCAAAGGTGCTGCACCATGTAAATATATGCTGCACCATGTATGACTATCTATACTAATATTATAAAGAGGAAAGATTTGTATTTTTGTATGTAAAGAATAAACTCAAAAACTACTGGACCGATTTTGACGAAATTTGGTATAGAGAATCCTTAGACCCCAAGTAGTAACATAGGCTATAAATGATCCCAAAATTCCCACGGGAACGGGAACCACGCGGGTGAAACCGCGCACGGCCGCTAGTAATATTATAAAGAGGAAAGATTTGATTGTTTGTTTGCAACGAATAAACTAAAAAACTACTGAACGGATTTGGATGAAATTTGGTACACTGATAGTAGATAGTCTGGTTATGAACATAGGATGCTCTTTATCCCGATATTCCCTCGGGAAGGAACCACGCGGTTGAAATTGTGAGCCGCCGCTAGTATGTAATATGTTTGAGAAATGTCTAAACAAATGCATGAACACCTCGACAACGCCACATTTGGCGTTTGGGTCGGACTTGATGCTGTCCAACAACAATAGTGGCAGGTTGCTAGCCTGCTGCTTTTATTTAAAACTAGCGACCGCTCGCAGTTTCACCCGCGTGGTTCCCGTTCCCGTGGGATATCGAGATAAAAAGTATCCTATGTTCATAAACAGGCTATCTACTATCTGTGTACCAAATTTCATCCAAATGCATCCAGTAGTTTAGAGTTTTTCGTTGCAAACAAACAAACAATAAAAAAAATCCTCTTTATAATATTGGTATCGATTTACTCTGCCATGTTTTTAATTGATATGCTTTTAGTATCTGCACTGGAAAAGTAGCAGCTGGCACATTCTATTCTTTCGGATTTTTGGAAAAATATGGATAAACAAGTTGTTATGAGGCTTCCAACATATTCTGTCGAATGGTTCAACGGGCAAATATTTCGTTATATTAGGAAACTATGGTATTAATAATAATTATGGTAAAATTAGATTATGCATGTCATTTTGATTACAGTTGAAATGTCAATAAAAATAATATTTTAAATTTAAGGTAAATTTTAAATAGAAAAATATTGGAAAAAATTAATTCGGCCACAAGTGAATTCTCAGACGGGAATCGAACCCGCGACCTTTGGAAATCCGGTCCAATGCTCTCTAAATGTTGTGGCCGAGTTAATTTTTTCCAATATTTTTCTATTTAAAATTTACCAAAAGTATAAAATTAGCATTGAAAAATGCAAATATTACAAAAATCATAAAATATTTTAAATGTTTATTTTATGATCAACGGGGAGTCCTTAACACCTGATGTTAAGTATTGATAAGTCTGAAGATGGATATAGTTAATAATAAAGGTTCTTCTAAATTGTTAAGTGTCAATTATGTCATCGTTTAAATAAGTAATAGTTATTGGTACAATAATATGCCTTTTCGATCAATAATATTTCCCTTTATCAATTTATTATACACTAGCGGATCCCCGCGGTTTTACCCGCGTGGTGCCCGTTCCCAAAATATAGCCTATGTCACTCGGGAGAAATGTAAAAATCAAAATCAAAATCAATATCATTTATTCAGTCTAGGCTGTTACAAGCACTTATGAACGTCAAAGAAGCTACGCCATCGGTTCACAAACCCTACGGCGGGAGACCTTGTAACGAGAAGAACCTTTGTAGCTTTCTAATGGTCTAAGAATTTTCTAAATCGGTCCAGTAGTTCCTGAGATTAGCGCGTTCAAACAAACAAACTCTAAAGCTTTATAATATTAAGTACTTATAGATTCGTATTGCCATGCAAAATGAGTTTTTTGCATGTATAGTTAGCTTATGTTGAGGAATGCACAAATTATCTCCTTACCTTCCCCTATAATTATATATTCTATACTATATACTATACTATGTCATATATACTATAGTCACATATTTTTTGAAACAGAAGATGTTTTTTTACAAAGACACAGGTTTCGTTTTATTTATTTTTATGACCTAGGGACTTTTCTAGTTCGGAAATTATTTTAACAAAGATTCAAATTATAGTCCTTTTTTAGACCTTGGTGACCTTGGTGATGGAGTACTAAGGTAACCATGGTCTAAAAAAGGACTAATTTGAATCTTGATTGTTACTAACTAAATAATTGATGTCAACCACATGTCAACGCTATTGTTGATGTAGGTGAAAAGGCTAGACCTAATGCTGGTTAAAATGAGTGAACTATAAAAAAACACTATCTAATGACTATCATTAAACGAATCGGACAACCCTTTAGTACTAAATAATGTATACCACTTAATTTTGGACTAAACCAGCAACAGGATAAAGTTAAAATTAGCCTGACACAGTTTGTATGCGGGGGGTAAAGTCCGGTATATGAATTTGAGTGTTATTTCAATGGGAGTAATGTTCGTTTTTGTATGTTTTTTGTCACCCACGTGGGTTAAACATTAGAGCGATACTATCATTATTGCTCGTCTGATCCTACTGATTGATATAAAAAGCGATATGTTTGAAAAACTGACAACCGGTAATCTTTTCCAAATGGTAGAGTTAACCATATACTATCGATTTTATGGCCACACATTTTTATTGCTAGCGATGCTAGACGATCATTTTAAGTGCATCACGACCTGTTTGGCGCAGTGGTACTATACTCACCTTCTGCGCCAGAGGTCCCGGCTCCCGGGTTCGATCCCCGGGCAAGACAAATATTTGTGTGCATAGACATGTCTATTCGTCTTGGTCTGGGTGTTTAATATGTATATTATGTATCTATTTACAAAATGCATATAAGTATGTTTATCCGTTATCTTTATCTAGTATCCATATCGCAAGTTCTTGGCTAGTAAATTGGTGTGATTGTAAGCAACTATTTAATAAAAAATAAACTGCGACTTAGCGTGCTTTTCGAGCTCTGAGGATCTCGAGATAATATTATTTTGGCCACCCATTTATGACAGACCAATGCGAAAGATGCCTGATATTGCTACTAATTAAATTAAATAAATAAATAGATATTTCTTACACTTACACAAATAAACCTAGCCCCAAAGTAAGCACTGTAAGGCTTGTGTTATGGGATACTAGGGTAACGGATATAAATACATATAATTATACATCTGTGTAGAAATATATATAAACGTCCATGACTCAGGTACCAATGCTCGTCTTCATCATACAAACATTTGCCCCTACCGGGATTCGAACCCAGGACCTCAGAGTAGGCGACACCTTGAAACCGGTGTACGAACCACTTTACCACGGAGGTCGTTTAATTGCCTATGTCCTTTTCCAAAGTCTAACTTAGATCTATGGCAAAATTCTTCAAAATCAATTCTGTGCTTTAAAAACAGGGTAACATAGACAGACACTGAACTTCATCATTTCCACTAGTTATCTATACTAATATTGTAAAGCTGAAGAGTTTGTTTATTTGAACGCGCTAATCTCAGGAACTACTGGACCGATTTAGAAAAATCTTAGACCATTAGAAAGCTACATTTCTCCCGAGTGACATAGGCTATATTCTATCCCGATATTCCCACGGGAACGGGCACCACGCGGGTAAAACAGCGAGGATCCGCTAGTATAAATATATGGATGGATGAGTTTAATTTAAAATAACTTTTGTTGTGATCTTAGGCTCATGTGCTTGTTTCAAGTAATTATTACCACCATTGCCGCAGTTACCACATGAAATGCAAATAATATTATAGATTTGAAAAAAAGAAAGAAAGAAAATTAATTTTATTGAGACAATGCAACAAGGAAAATTGAACATATTATTAATAATTAACACAAAAGCATTGTCTCAAAACGGTCCCGGCTCAGCATAATGCATGGTCTACGACCAGCGCTGATCTTCCGCCGGAACCGGTTTGTTGACTCCGCTACACGTAAACACACAGATAAACAAACACAGTAACACAAAAAGAACAATAAATACAACGATTAAAAAACGAGAAAGGAAAGAAAAAAAAAACACATTATAAAACCAAACCGACAAGGTGTGTGTACAAGCACCATAATGTGAGGCCAGAGCCGGGGAAAGAGAAATTAAATTTGCCATAGTTAATTTCTTATTAAATAAATAAATTGTTTATTGTGCTTTAACAGTGTGTACAGCGGTGGTTTACAATTTAAGTACATTAGATGTTAAATTAAATACAAAACAAGGTTGCTAAGTAAACAATACACTAGTACCTAAACTAGGTCAAACCTGTAATATAGGTAACTAGTTCCTTCCATAGTAGCTAGTTTTTATTTTTGTTTTAGCGCAATACAAGCAAAAGGTAGACTATTATTAATTAACATACAATTTTAAATAGATTTTCTATTTCTACATAAGACAATGATTTTAGCCAATCAGTAATTTTAGACTTACAATTATGATAATTTAAATGATAACTGTTAACAATTTTATTGATTTTATTATATAAAAAGGGCCCAAGAAAATATTGAAACTTTTTTATGAAAGTTGTTCTATAAGTATTTATAGAGCAGACGTTGTATTGTCTTCGAGTGGAAGCTGTTGGTGTTACATAAGTCAGCTTTTTAAAGAATTTAAAGAATATTATATCTGAAAACTAGCCTTTCGAGGAATTTGGTTACATTACATTCCAGTTTTATTCCCTAACCCCTAACCTAAATATAAAAAAAATGTTTTAGTGCTCGCCTACATCGTTATAGGATCCTGTATGCAAAGTTTCAGCTTTATCGGTTCAAGCTTTTGGGCCGTGCGGTGTCTATCAGTCAGTCACGGTATTGTTTTATTAGAATAGATGTGTCAATTATTGATAAGAATCATAAGTACCTACTGCTTACTCAGAACCTGTATCAGATACTTACAACATTAATTGCTATTATCTTTTATTTGTTTTTTCACTAACATCGGTAGTGATAGGACATTGTTGAACAAGCACTTTAGATAACACCTGTGCCGCCCGATCGATATAGTGACTTCGTTTGCGAATTATTAATTGAAGTAACCATTTATTAATTTGTCTATGGATTATCTATGATAGGTTCTGTTGTCCCGAGGTTAAATTTGCAAGTACGTTTTTCTTTGTTTTTAGCCTTTTGCTTTCACAGTGCGATATAAGATAATTATTTTATACAAAAAAACTGTCTTTAATTTGCTAAGACGGGACTAGAGTCTTGAATACACAACCTTAGGATTTGCGGTCCACTGCTCTTCTTCTTCTTATCGAGTGAGGATAAGTGGCCATCTCTGGTGTCAGAGTTTATCAAGCCGCCTATAAGGCCTCTGACTTGGCTTAACGACTGTAATCAAATGATAACAGCCGGAACGACGGTTTAACGTGCCCTCCGAAGCACGGAAGCGCTCAGTTATAATGCCACTTTCGCCACCTATCCGACACCTGACCGGGCCGAACTTTGCTTAACAAACGTGATCGAATACGATCAGTCTGGCAAGCGCGGCCATGAGTTCTTCACTTTTCACTGCTTCACTGCTCTTCTGATTTCCTGAAAGTTTGCGATGAATTAAAGCATCAATTATATAAAGACGAAAATTCGTTATTATAGACTTCTTATTCTCTCGGAATTTATATTAACTTCTCAGGCCCTGGGTTATGACTGATGGGACACAATAGACAATCCATTGTTCTCTGGATCTCGGTATCCTGCTAGCAAATTGAAATAAAACAACTTTTACGGATTGCAACTGAGTTGTTGTAATTGGGCAGCAGCGTCTTCTACATACTTGGCCATACTGCGATCGCCAACCCGCCTGCCAAGCGTGGCGATTATGGCAAACCCCCACCTTTTGGGGGAGGCCTATATCCAGCAGTGGGTGTTATATGGCAGATACGACGACATTAATTCAATCTCGATCTTATTGGATCGCGTCAAGAGTAAGCGGGCAGGTGGTACAGTTTGTTTGACCTCGATGCTGCTTGTAATAGAGGCGATTTTTGTAGTGCTAGTGTGAAGGATGACGTGCTATACTGTACTTTACTTACATTTGAATTTATAATATTACTATGTATTTCTTTATACAGTATTTGATCTTACTTAACTTGACTCATGTTGACCTCTCGTTTGTTTTGAAAATCGGCGTAAACTGATGGGTCGCTTATGGTTTACACCTGCTTAGTATTCTTGGTAAACATTGTTTTAAAGTTGACATGCGTGCCACGTCTATTGTTTTACTTCTTGTGTGTAAAAAAGAGGGAAATCTGAGTTCATTATTTGCATAGCGTTAAGTGACATAGCATTTGAGCACAGCACAGTGGTTGCGATTTCGGTTGTTAAGCAATTTTTGATATGATCTGTCAAGTCATGGCTAGGGTGACAAAATATTTATTGGAAATCCTTCGGGGTTCGAAACGCACGTTCAGGCTTTGTCGTGCATTTGCAATCGCGGTCGATGTCTATGTTGACCCAACCATCTGTGAGCCCGAACGGATGGCTTATTCCATCCATCTTTTAGCAAAGCAAGTTAGCATATCTGATGTTACAAGCAAAATCAGTAGTTCTGGATTCATATCCTTGTTTTACAATATATTATCCAATTTTCTTATTCTCGGCTATTTGACTCTATCTTTTATATTTGTGAAGACCAAAACTCGGCCACCGATACAGCAAATTACCAATATTCAAATCATCTACATTAACAAACCTCCTTCCACATAGCATTAAATCAAATATTCCAGAAAAACATTCTGCCAATACAAACAAATTTACTTCATAGGTATAACAAAAAAGCCGTTTTATTTCTAGCGTCAGTTTGACACGTGGCGCGTATTTGCGTCTTAAGCGCAGCATGCGTGACTAACTCTGCATTATCGTAAATGTTTATTATTAAATTAACTAAGTTTCTGCAAGTTTTATTATTCTTCTGTAACTGCAACTTTTTAAATTACATACATACACACCTTCACGCCAGAAATCTCTTGCGTGGTTGGCAAAGGATCAAAGGTGCAGCTTAAGACTGAAATATAAATATCATTCTTCCAGCCACTCCTCATCGAAGCCACATTTGGCATTGCTTGGGTCTAAGATGTCCGGTAACAACAGTGACAGAGGTGGCCAGCTCAGCGCCTACATTAGTTTCCAAATACACCCTGTCCATTGACAGCCTTTTACTAACGTCACTGGGAAGCTTGTAGTTGGCACAATTAATTTATTTTTCACTCCCAACCAAGATTCGGCTTTTTAAATTATTAAACAAAAACACTTTGAATGTGTCTATCGAACGTAGGCCGCGACAGCTATGCCTATGCAGAGTGGTTTAAAACACTTCGCATACCTACTTTTTCTACTTTTTTCTCCCATCTCCCATGCTGGACTCAAGTTTCTGTTCTTATTCTCATAAAAACCATAACGACATTCTAAGCTGACTCCCAAGTATAGTATTTATTTAAATATTTCTGGTCAGACGTAGTGACTAGAGCACCTGTTTCAGTGTGGGTCGTGGGTTCCTAATCTATGTCATTAACATTCGCGATTCTGATCATCTGATATCTGTAGTAACACAAGTGCTTGATCTTGTGTCTGATATACTAATTCTATAAATCAATTAATAGGATGCTAGATTAGTATAGTCTCTTTTTTCTATTTCAACTCAATCATTTCCGTGGTCGAATGGCTCTAAGTCAATTCTACTTATTGACCTTAGTCAATGTTGTGTGCATTGTATTTAGTTTGGTCGTTGTGTCTGATTTCATTGACACAAATACATAATGAAAGAAAATCTTCATATTCAAATGGCATGGACACTACTTTAAATATTGTTGCCGTATTTGAGATTCAAATCCGGGTGAGTGGAAATTGTCTTTTCTAATTAGGACTACATAGAAAAGACATTTCACTCTTCTCAATTTCTTTGCTTCTTCAGTAGTTGTTTCAGTTTCAGTGACAATAGAATCTTTGTTTGTAACTTTGTATCTGGAAATAGGTTCCAGATACAAGTGCTTGCATTGCTCTGATCTCAGAGCATATATGGCGGCCCGTGGAGTCCAAAAACTTATCACTGTCAGTGGTTAGTTAGCTGTTCCCAAGTTTTATGGTTGGTTAAACTATAAAGTGTCACGAACTCAGGTAGGGGTCTCTGTTCACATAGAAGAAGGAACGTTAAACGTATCAGGAACCGTATTTTTTTAAAACTCAAATTACATTTGCATATTCTAACTTCGGTGTTAATTAAAAGAATTTGCTTGCGAATCTTGCGATTCCGGATGAGAATGTAACTATAGTAATTAAGTGCTTTTTAACGCTGCAGTAACAAACACTTTGTAAAAGGCACTACAAATTTAAACACTTGAAATATAATTAGGGTTAAATGTTTCCAGAATTAGGCTCCAGCTTTCTAAATAAAGTGATCAGAATTTCCTTGTAATTTAATTATAATTTCATCGTCATTAGTTTTCCTTGTTAGTTCATACTCGATGCATTCGTTAGGCAGTTTATTATGTTTTTACCTCCTGACTATTCGAATCGAATTTCAAAGAGTAACTCCGACGTTCTGTAAATGAATACCCTAGTGTGGTAACAAAAAAAAAACAAGGTTGGAGATCAAACCATCAGTTGTATTACACGAAATCTCCATACTTTCGTTCGCTATTTCACCAATGTCATGTGCTTTCAAATTACTATATTGGAGATAATATGCTTAGCATTGTGCATCGTGTGGCAGATTTTGAAGATGTTTTGAACTCTTGCAGCGTTGAATGTTTCTTATTACGATTTGTAGGACATAGAGACTATACAGCTCCAGTGTGAACTGTAGTGACTGCGACGTAAAAAGATCTATTTTATTGTAACTCGCCTCCTACTATAGTGAGAGTATCTCTTTTAGCCTGGAGGCTTGAGAAGTCTAAAATCTTCCTTGCTTTAAAAGATTTTGTGTTAAATGTAACCAAATTTAATAAATGTTTGTAACCCCCGTTTCCACTGGCGAAACATTTACAAGAAAACATGTTGTTAACGTATAATGCGGCCACTGAGAGAATGCATTATTTGATAGCTCCTATTTCATAGCATTTGATAGCAGTCATTGGTCATTCTCTCAGCGGCCGCACTATATTTAACAACGTGTTTTAAAACGTTTCGCCAGTGGAAATGAGGATTTAAAGGAACGTGTCTTGTGAAGGGTGGATAAGTAGAGAAGATTATTTTAAATAAGGTTTACAAGAAAAAACGCTAGATTTATCGACTGATTTTTTTGTAGAATTGTTTGTTAAGGTCATGTGGGAACTTGGATGTATTGTATTGTATTGTATACCAAAGCTAGACCCCTTTCATACTAGGTAAACGAAAAGAAGTATTATGACTTGCTCTGCATATTTATGCCGAACATTCAGAACTATATAGTGTTCGCAGTGAGAGAGAAATAAGATATAGAAAAACGCGGAGCGGAATCAACTTCTTTTAGCTTAGCATTTCTGCCAACGAAACCTGGGGGTCTTCTACGAAAACAAATAACGATAATCGGACGAATGTTTGTTTAGTTTCAAATCTTTATAAAAATAAGTCTAAGTAAGTATAATCTATATTGATACATTTTATTACGGAAATGGTACGACTATCTTGATCTTTTTTTGTAGTCGACCCCCAGCGCTAAACAAAGCGCCAATGTGAATAAATATAATAATGAAATAGTAATAATATACTCGTAATGTTTTTTTGATGACAGATAAATGATACTTCACATATTTTTTAATTAAAAAGAAAAGGTTTGTAAAATCTATCATAACTAGAAAAATCAACCCATCTCTCATGTTGCCCAGACGGGATTGGACCCTGCAATTTTTGGATTATTGTGTAGCGCTCTTCACATAAAGTAGCATTGTAATTGCAAAGTTTACAAATCATTAATGTTAACCAATCGATAAAATTGCAAGGCCTTGACAGTCGCTCTTGAAGATACGGCTTGTTAATCTGTTTATTGTAAAATAAAATAAAAATGTAATACTTAGCGGAGTTTTTGTGATAAATGTGAATCATGGATTATCTAGAACGCTCGTTGCTCCAATAATTGTAAGAACCTATTCAGATAATAATAAATGAAAATGAAATGAAATTAAGTGATAAAGTAGTAATAATTAATATTGTTTTAATTCTAGTCTTAAAGGTTTGCGATCCCGCATTTATCCATCGTATTATTTGATAGAAATGGTGCTTCATATAGAAATCAGAGAAACTGTTTATTTTTTTCCATTTAAAATTATACCTTATTGTATTAAAGGTAGTGTTCAAAATCGATTGAGTAGTTTGTGTCGTAAGGTGCTACTGTTGTAGGCAGATAGGCAGTTGCTTTCGTTAATTAATTTTACACATTAAATGTATTATTTATTAAAATAATAACGCTTAAGAGATAGCTTGACATGTCAAATGGAATGCAAGAGTGACATTTAAATCGGGGACCAAAATCGTAAAAAACTGCTTAGCCGATATTAAAAGGTAAAATGATAATGAAATAAATAAAAGATTGTAAAAGTTGATGATTGGTAGGTATAATAGTTTGAGTTTTGATTTTTATTTCGACTGTTTATATTTATTGTATCTATTCATATGTGAAATTTAATTTTTTGCACACCTATTGGGTAAGAATAAAGTGCTCAGATTATGTAATAATGTAAACCTACTACAAATAAAACAGTTTAAATTCGTAATTTGAGTTGTAAAAATATATGTAGGTTGACCACCTCTGTTGTCTAGTGGTAACAAACACCCACCGGTATCCGATCCAGGGGTCCCGGGTTGGACTTCCAGCGGGGGTACATATTATAATCGGCTTAGTTAGTGGTAGGACTTGTTGTGTATCCGCCTGGCTAGCTATCACCATCTTGTCTAAGTCTGACTCCATAACAACAATGTTTTCAGCATTGTTGTGTTCCGGCAGTTAGAGATAAGATAGCTAGCCCCTCTGTGGTTGAGGGTTCCGGGAGAGGCTCGCTTCCATCTTCAGCTTTATCAATACTTAAGATCAGGTTTGATGAAGGCTAAAGTGTTCCCGTCGTTCATAAAAATAGATATTTCCTATATATTTCATTATTATTTAATTGGAAATGAGAAACCAAAGTATAAGTATTTTGTAAGAAATCTTCTCTTGAAATTGTCAAAAAGCTTATTGCTTTTGCTCCTGGGAATGTAAATAAATGCGTATGTACTACAGTACAGGTATTTAAAAACATCTAGATTTAATATCTATATCTTTAAATATTAGCTTCCATTACTATTTTTGTTTTCGACTTCCTATATATTAAGTCTTTTCAACCAAACGAAGGACGTTTAATTTTCGTAAAGTGCTGGTAAATACGAGAAATGGTATTGGTTTAATTTCTCATGGGTGGAAAGAGCTACAATGGCGTCAGTGGCCGAGTTGGCAAGTTGCCTGGTGGTCTACTAGAGGAGAAAGTTCGATTTGCAACGTATATCGTCCGATTGTCGGAGTTTGATTTTCAAACGAAGGTAGAGATTATTTTTATTCTATAATGTCACAAAGCTTAATGAATTACTTATTGATTCAGATTTCGATTTCCAATTATCTATAAAACCTAGACCCAGCGAATAATTATGTAATAATGATCACTTCGCGGACATGTGCTGGTAGTAGTGGTGGTATGGTAGTAATAAGTCACAAAAATTGAAATATATCAATCGGTCGACGTACGATATGAGTGAGTACGACGCAGCATGTGCCGCGATTAGGTTTTCGAAATAGCCCCCCTAAAACTCAGAGCCGGTAGCCAAAAGCCGCATTTCTCTTATCTGAGTAAAATTCTGTTTTTTTTGTTATAATAATAATGTTATCGAATTTATTTTATGCCTAATACAATAAAACAATAATGTAATCACATATTGATATTGTATTCAGTTAAGCAGCTTAGTTATGTTTATGGTTACCGTATCCGAATTTTACGAAATCGCCAATATGTTGAGTATAAGATGTTTATACTTATCATTTTTAATTTATTTACAATATATATATTAATCTCAAGTTGAGAATGTCTCAAACAATCTAATACTTACCACCGTTTGCACCAAGTTATTTTTACGATATACCTTTACTTTTACAGGATTTATTGGTTAAAATGTACTCGATTTGACAGTTTTGCCAAGCAAATTACGGATTCGTAAAAAATATTTTTGGTGCAACCGGGCGGCGGTTAGCCTTTTAATTTTGGTAATTTGATAAAACAAGAAAAATGATAAAAATAATACTTAGAAAGTTTATCTACGTAAGTTTAAAATATAAAGTACAGTCAGAGAATTTCCCGGTTGACCAGTAGAGAGAACTTTAATATATATTTCATTTGAATACTGAATTATTTCTGTAACTTAGTACTATCAGAGAAACGTTCCCAAAAAAAAACTACTGGTCCACCGCGAAGTCCCCGACTGTACCTAGGAAAGAGCAAAACGTCAGCGCTAAAGTCTAGTTCCCCGACTGTACCTAGAAAAGAGCAAAACGTCAGCGCTAAAGTCTAGTTCCCCGACTGTTCCTAGGAAAGAGCAAAACGTCAGCGCTAAAGTTCTGTTTTTATCGTCCAAAATTAAAACACTTGTATCACGTTTTCAATTATGAAAAATGCTTCTCATTAAATCAAGTATAGTATAGAGTTGTTTAACTATGTCATTTAATGAATTGTTACTAGTATGTTAATGTAAAACTAAGTATAACCAAGTCATTTTAATTTCTAAGTGAAATATGTCCATTTATATTTTTATGTAAGTAGTACAAATTGTAAAATTAAAATTTTAAAATATTTTCTAAAGTTGAAAAATAGAACACATTATAATCGTCTATTTATTGTTGTTTTTTGCGATGTTTTATGACAATGATGTGATTAATGATAATATCTAATTTTAACGAACAACTAATTACTTTAAAAAAATATATAATCATGATTGTTAAAATTATACGGCGATAATAAATTTGTAAACCGTGGGATTTTTATTTTATTTTTATCCTATACTGTGATTGGCTAGTTTTTTTTTCTCTTTATTTTGACACAAACAGTCATTAAAAGGAAATTGACATAGAATAAGGTTATTATGTTGTAGACAACGAGTGCCCAAAATTAAATGAGTTAGTTAGTTGTTACCCAAAATTAGTTGCCACGAACATTTCGGTTTTATCTAATTAACTTCTTATTTGTATATCCTCGTTTAATATTTTATATACATAGTATTAGATCACAGTGGCGTGCACTTGGAGAGGCCTATGTCCAGCAGTGGACTGCGACAGGCTGATGATGATGATGATGATACTTAGTATTCGTGATATTCATTGTCTAAATCTTGTAGTACTCTGTGGCTAAACTCAGACATAATTCAGTGAAAGAACAGGCATCCGAACACACTTCGCTTGGCGTCAAAACATTTTTATTTGTGAATTCAACTAACCGGCCAAAAATATTACTAAAAAAAATAGCCCCCTAATTGTTGATACTGATAGTGATGTATGGAATTGTGTAACATAGTCGCAATCACTTTCGGAACGAATGATCTTTTAAATTCATTTGACATTTCTCCATACATTTGAAAGATATTTTCGAGTGTGACTTTGCTTAGACAGTTCAATTTCGTTCATTCAATACCAAAAATAATAATTAGAACGCGTCCCGATCACAATCCCTATCAAATGTCAAATAGTGACGGTTTGAAGTATGTAAATATCTTTCAAATGACGAATTGAATGGGATTGCGATAGATTTAAAAATAGACAATTAGCCCCCATATTGAATTTGTTTAATTGATTTTTGTCCTCTCCACTAGTAGACTTGAGATTTAGCCACATTATTTTGCGAAATGGCAGTTCTATCTGCCATTTTCCTGGGCAAGCATGCAATGCAACACCTTAGACCACATCCTGTTTACTAAGCACGATGGTGGTCAAATGCTTGCCCAGTTATTATAAAAAAATAAAAAAAACAAGTCCGAGTATAGTTCTAGAGAGATCATCAAAACACAAGTCAACTGAAAAGATGGAAGCAAGGGGCAATTAATAAAGGCAAATATAAAATATTTTGTTCACATAATAACATGTAGTCGGAGGCATGACATTATGAATGGTTCGACTTATTATTAAATTATATGCCTTCGACCGCATGTTAATTATGTTGAACAAAATATATATTTTTATTTGCCTTTTATATTTTCAGCAAGGGGTTTTTTTTTATTTATATATTTTTATTTCACTTATTTATTTTTCATCATGATATACCTTTTTGAAATCTTTAAGATCAGCTCTTTAATTTGATACCCATAATGAAAAATTTTAAAACTAAAAATAAATCCACTCCAAATAATAGCACCGCACTGGCGCTATGTTGGTATTTTTTAATATCACTTACCTAAGAACCCTTGCGCTGCCAAGACCAATCTGATGATATCTTAATTTTAGTCATCCGTTTAACGGTTTGAAAGATAAGTGGTAATAAAGAATGTAACATATACCTAAACATACAAGATACGCGCGAAAAATATAACTCTTCATTTGCAGTCGTGTAAAAATTGGTAAGCCTTTTGGAGTCGATGCCAGCCAAGGCCAAAGCCTTCTACTCTGCACTCCTGTTCTTTTATACCTTTCCCTTAACTCTCCTTATAATAAAGCAGGGTCTGATTAACCAGAGTATTGCGGTACTTTAATTTATCGGTATGACGTCATACCGGTTAATAACTATTCCTTCATATTTCGATACCATAACTTTTCGGTACTTCAAATATCGGTACCGTAATTTTTCGGTTGGTCATCAAAGCGGTACCGAAATTTTTCATTACCCAACCGAAACCCAAATAAATATAACGGTACCCGTTACATTTCGGTTAATTTAACCTCTATAAAGTTTTTCTTTGATATACGCGGGTGTAACCGAGAGCGTCCGCTAGTGTTCAGTAATGTTCACTGCGGCCGGTTCAGTGCATTTCGGTTAAATAGCGTTATCATAAATAAGTATTGTTATATTTCGGTACCGCTATATTTCGGTTGTTCTGTACAGAAATGATTTTTCGGTATTTCAAGTAAGGGTAGAATTTTTCGGTACCTACCGCTATATTAACAGTAAAAAAACACGAAATTTAACAACCGCAATAATTCCCTGTAATAAAGTGAGGCATATTTCTTGCCTTAATATTGCCCAGACGAATAATTAGGTATGGAAACCTTTCTAAATATTTTTGTAGTAAAAGTTTATCAAAAAAAATGTAAATACTATTTTTTTTTAAATCTATGTGTAATGATGGCGCATAGTCGCTGTAATAAAATATACCTACCTTACACCGACGATCGATTGATTTGCATTTCTGTGTAAAAAATACATCATCCTACATCTGTTGGTAATAAAGCATATTTTGCAAGTACTCTTGGGGGCCTCATGTCAGGGCCATTCGTGGGCAGCTAAGGGCTTCGGCTAAGTAACGCAGTTTAACCTTGCGTAGTTCTAAATGTGAACTAGTATGTTTGAACCGTGCACGCTTGGCTATTGGATTATGTGGAGAATTTAAACTGGAAGTTTTAGTATGCAATGGTAAGAATGATGAGGAGCCCGTCAGTGGTTCGGTGGTGGAGCTCTCGGCCTGCGATTGTTAAGGTTAAGCAACTTTGGCAATGGTCGGTCACGAGATGGGTGACTAAACATTTACTATCTCGAGCTCCGTGCTTCGGAAGGCATGTTAAGCCGTTTCTCTCGGCTGCATTTGCAGTCGTTAAAACGCTTTCCTTCAACTTGTGAAATAACACGACACGTTATGTTTATAATGTAACGTTTACCTGTATATTTTTCTGTCTCAAATGTTTATTCATGTTGTCTTTTGTGAAAGCTTTGAGAAGCAACCTGTGTTGAATATTAATTAAATATAAACAGTGTAACGTACGTGTAGAACGTAAAAAAAAATACTAAAATTGCAACGTCTAACTAAAATATATGTAGGTATATGTCGCAGGATAATTAGATAAATCGTTTTTTTGCGAAAAATCTAGGAATATTGCGAAAACACGGTTGATTAGACAATGGTGTTGTCATTTCTCAATCCTACTGAAAAGAGATAGGATTTTTGCGAAAAAACTGGTTGCCTTAGTAAGATTACGAAAAGAATCCCTGGCTACAATGAAATAAGAACACTGATTGGCTGGTCGGAACGTCTAAAACAACATCTTCTCTGATTGGTTGACGAGTTGACGTTTCAAATGTCAATTCATTCTCTCACGTGTAGTAAACTTTCTGTGAACCAATCAGAATAAGAGTTAGCAAGAAAGTTAAAAGTAAGCCAATCAGAGTTAAGAATATCCAATGTTACTAAAGCAATCCTTAAAATTCATGAAAGCAACTTACGGAAGAATAAGAGTTCAGAGTAAAGAATATCCAATGTTACTAAAGCAACCCGTATTTTTGCAAAACCTTAACTTTTTCAGTAAGATTGAGAAATATCAACACCGTTGTCTAATTATCCGTGTTTTTGCAATATCTCTAGGATTTTTGCGAAAATTCTATTTATCAAATCCTCCTACGACATAAATAAAACAACTTTTGCGGTGTATTTAGTGCGATTTATTAACTCGAAATATATATTTGGTTTTTTGGTTTCCCGACGTTTCGGCATCTTTTCAGTTGCCGTGATCATGGGTTGACTGTCAACCCGTGGCCACGGCAACTGAAAAGAAAAGAAAGTAGATACAAAATATATTTAACCGCTTCTGTGGTCTAGTGGTACAACCGCCGGTATCAGACCCAAGGGTTCCGGGTTCGATTTCCAGCGGGGGTACACATTGTATTCGGTTTGGTTGGTGGTACGACTTATTGTAAGTCCGCCTGGCTAGCTACCACCATCTTATTAGTCTGACGCCAGAACAACAATGTTGTCAGCATTGTTGTGTTCCGGCAGTTCGAGATAAGATAGCCAGTTCCTCAGTGGTTGAGGATTCCGGGAGAGGCTCGCTTCCATCTTCAGCCTTATCAATACTTAACATCAGGTATTATGAAGGCTAAGTTTCCCCGTCGTTCATAAAAAAAGCTGATGGTGTTGTCGCACTAAATACTTCGCAGAAGTTGTTTTATTTCAATTATGAGTGCGCGAAGAAACTTAAGATGTGATAAATATTAAACAAGAAAATATACTAGAAAAAAGCAACTTGTCTCATGTCGCCCTGAGGGACAAGACAAGTTGCTTTTTTCTAGTATATTTTCTTGTTTAATATTTAGCACATAAAAATAGCATTGTACAATGCAAAATTAAAAAGGTATAACTTAAGGTGGTACGACTTCCATACAAACAAACATTACACAATTATTGGTTCATCATACCTTAATAATTCATAAATACATGCGCAACTATTAACTCGTGTCAGGTATTTGATTGCGCGAAATAATAAAAAAATTGCACTTTCATACATAAAACACAAGTAAACTAATATCTTATAATTTAAATAATTCTACGTATGTGTGTGTGACCCATCGCATTTATATAGCTCATGTATGAAAGACATTTTTATAATAATTTCGCGCAAACAAATAACTGAAACGAGTTAGTTGCACATGTATTTATGAATTATTAAGGTATGATGAACTAATTAATTTGCAATGTTTGTTTGTATGGAAGTCGTACCACCTTAAGATCTGTTAACGAGTGTATGTGATTGTGAATTTTCGTGCCGACTAGGGATCGAACCTACGAACCCTGGCGCTTCATTTAAATACAAATGATTATCATTAGTTTCCATAGAATAACAATAGTTTTCTACGGTAATTACACATTGATGCAAAAAGTAAATCGGCGTCCAACTGACACAATGAAGTAAGAAAAATATTGTAAGGTCGTAACTTGAATGGTCTGGCACAAGAAGTCGCAAGGGTCACTAAACAATCGCTATTGTTCATACAAATAACTTGTATTGGTGTTTTACTGATTGTATTCTATAAGCACATCTAATCATCGACGGATTTGACGACCTGTTTGGCGCAGGGGTACTAAAGCCGCCTTCTGCGCCAGAGGTCCCGGGTCCGATCCCCGGACAAGACAAATATTTGTGTGCATGATTTGTGTGCATGAACATGTCTATTTATCTTGGTATGGGTGTTTAATATGTTTATTATGGATGGATTTACCAAAAAAAAGTATATAAGTATGTTTATCCGTCATCTAGTATCCATAACACAAGTTCTTCATGAAACTTCAAAAAACGTGGGCTAAATAATTGGTGTGATTGGTGTATTTAATAAGGAACTGGTTTTTTGGGTTTCACGACGTTTGACACCTTTTTAAGGGTTGTGGTCACGGGATGATTTAATAAATTAAAATCAAATAATTGCATACAATCACACCAATTATCTAGCCCACTTTAAGTTTCACGAAGAACTTGTGTTACAGATACAGTGGTAGTGATAAATAAAGTGGGAGATGATTCTCAAATTCTATAGGCGAATAATGTTCAGTCATTAGCATAGACAACATAAGGATTGTAAGACCGATCGACACACGGTGTTTTGTCTATGGCCAAAGAATTAAGGAATAGTACCCCTGCGCCAAACAGGTCGTCAAATGCAATGATACAAGGCATGTTCGAAAACTATTGTGGGCGAAGGGCTGGCAAACTGTCACTATTTATTCCGGACATCTTTTATTTTTAGGTTGTCGATTAAAAACGAACATTGACCTATCTTGACGTTTTTGAAAATTCTACCCCCAAAGGGGTGAAAAGGGGGATGAAATTATTGTGTGAGAAAAGTCCTTTATTTACAAAGTAAAAGTGTTAGGGACTTCAAATTTTGTATTTGGGTTGAAAATAAACTTTTATTAGACCCACCCAATGCCAGTAGGCATTCTCGCCACTTTCTCGCTCATATCTTAGCGGAGTAAGCAAGACAGCACGATGCGCTATAGGTATCATATCGCATGATATAGCGGTGTTCATATTAGGGGGCAGACGGTACGGCGTTGAATGGCTATGAAGCTGCCCTTGATGCTCTGCGATGGGGTTGCCAGGCCTTAGGGGTGATTGCCCCCGTGACCAATGGTGGCCTGGTGGAGGGCAAGTACTAGGAGTTTTGTTGGTAGTAACCCGCCCGCCTCCCATCCCCCCATCGAGCCAGTCCTAATGGCCCAGCCCGCTCCGCATTCTCATCATTACGATGGGAAGGTGGGGATACAAGGGGATAGATAACCCTTCCGAGCCTCCACCTCACACGCTGGGTGGGGGCGTGGGATGGAGTGCGTGGTCTAGATGTTTGTATAGCCCATATACTCCAGGTGAGTCCAACATTTCAAATTGCTCCTGCACCTGGGGGCGAGGGATGTGTAAAAGCATTTCTCCTAGTATACAAATAGGATTGTCATGCCCAAAAATTGAAAAGCCGGACACAGATTAATATTTAGCCCGACATTTTGCCCTAAAGGCTTGACACATCAACGGATGAGGGCAAGGTATGTTTGTATGTATGAGTTTATGAGTTCCTTATTTTTCTGCTGTGCCCTTGACTTTGCACCCTTTCCTTACTTTGCATCGTTTAACAACAAAAGGTAACCTATAATATAATATATATCCTTCCTTATTTTTTTATATATTTTTTTGAGTAAATAATCTAAAAAAACCGAATTGATTGATAACCTTGTTACGATTGATTGCATATTCTTTGTGATCGTTTTGCTGCTGTGGCAAGTTTTTGTATTAATAATTCAACCGAAACTATATTCGTGCAGTGGTTTTTTGACAAAAAATATTATTTAAATTATAATGTATTTTGAAGTGCTCGGTAGCGCAATGGTCCTTCCTTTCAACCAACCAAGGTCCAACCTCCGGACTAAAAACTCGTGGCGTGGATTTGGAGAGGCCTGTGTGTCTTACAGTATGCCTGGCTTGCGATTTTTGAGGTTTAGCAACTTTGGCAACTGACGGTCACAGATGGATGACCAAAAATTTAGTATGTCGAGTTCCTCTGTGCTTCGGATTGTACGTTAAGCCGTTGGCCCCGGCTGCATTTGCAGTCGTCAAACCAATCTGCATTGGGCCCGCGTGGGGGTCATGGCTCATTTTCCTTATCCATCCAGAAGTTTTTTTTTTAACAGCGGGGTGACTCTTAGCCTTCATCATACCTGATGTTAAGTATTGATAAGGCTGAAGATGGAAGCGAGCTTCTCTCGGTATCCTCAATCACTGAGGAACTGGCAATGTTATCTCTAACTGCCGGAATACAACAATGCTGAAAACATTGTTGTTATGGCGTCAGACTTAGATAAGATGGTGGTAGCTAGCCAGGCTGACTTACAACAAGTCCTACCACCAACCAAACCAAATACAATATAGTACCCCCGCTGAGAATAGAACCCGGTACCCCTGGGTCTGATACCGATGGTTGTACCACTAGACCACAGAGGCGGTTAAATTTTTTCAATCGAAATGTGATTATTGGACGAAACGAGTTTGTAATACGTTATTTGATATTTTTTTTACTTTACAATAAGTAATATGAAAAAACGTGCAATCTATCAAATGGCTTTGTTTTTTCACGTCTTGGTGACAAACCCGTGACATTTCTTCGCATGTTTCTGTCGAGTGACGACAAGACATTGTTAACTTGTTTGAGATGCAAATAATGTAAATTGACGTTGTCGTGACGAAGACTTTTAGCACTAAAATAATATAAGTTCTTTTTCGGTTTAGCTAAGAATTTGGTGTTGGTTCGATGCCTGGAAAAGTGTCTATTTGTTTATAAAATAGTGTCTGTTTGTTTTGTCAAAAAAAGATTTTGACAACACCATTCCCATTGCTTTAAATATTGTCTGTTTGTCGACATTTAACAAACACTTATTAGTGTCGTATTAGGTGCTTTTGTAATTTTTGTTTATATGGCACAAATATTTCTATTCTGAATATTTGTGTTTGCTCTGTGTCTAGTAGGGAATGCAATCCCGATCTCGCGGAATCCCGATCTCGCGAGATCCCGTGTAATTTTTCGGGATTAATCCCGAAGCATAATATGACGAGATCCCGTTCGAGATTGACGGTATTGGGCGGCGATTTAAATTTAAGTGCTACTGCTACACAAACCAATACTTCACTTAAAGAGGAATTAGAAGAAACTCTGCGAGCGTTTAAAAGTCCTTTTACACGTGTATCTAGATCCACAAGCTTAGATAAATTAGAGTCAGTAATAAAAAAAGAAATGGATTTATTTGAGTGTGGAGGATCAAGGGGGAGATTTTTGCAGTTTGCATATAATTGCTTAGTCACGCTGTTGCCAACAAGTGTTGAGTCGGAGAGGGCATTCTCAGCAGCTGGCTACATTGCAACGGATATTAGATGCCGGTTAGCAGATAGTACTCTTGATACACATTGTTTTTTTAAAAATTACTTTCAAAATCACCCGTAACTACTTTCTAATCTATGATTTTGTAATTTTTGCATTTTTCAATCCTACTCGTATTTGGTAAATTTACATTATACTTATGGTAAATTTTAATTAATTAATAAAAAAAATCCAATATTTTTCTATTTAAAATTTACCATAAGTACTTTCTAATCTCCTTGAGCTATACTATACCTACTTTTGTTTTGATTATGTTCATGTTAGTAAAACTGTTAATTATTTAGTTAGTAATAGTAAAGGATAAAGGCTTTTCTTTCAATTAATATTTTGTTTTAATTAACCTCACTATCACAAACAAGCAGTTTTCATCGTAATCAGTAATGTGATTTTTTTAACTAGACGAGATCCCAACAATTTCGGGATCCCACGGGATTGACATTTCTAATCCCGAGGAATCTCGACTATACGATCTCGAGTCGGGATTGCATTCCCTAGTGTCTAGGCGTTATTAAATATTGTGTAAAAATTAATCCATGATATCCTTAAGAGAAGCTGTAAATTATATTACAAAAGTGATAACGTCCCCCCATAAATCATGTGGCCTTAGACCTTTATCGAGATAGACGAAAAGAGCGCTTCAAAGTACGAGAACCTAGCGTGTCGAATTTTTCGTACCTACGATGTCGTCACGCGAGATTTAGTGATGTGGAAATGTTATTGACGAGCTCTTGCAAGAAAGCACCGCACTATTAACCATTTTTGTTTCGGAGTGACGCGTGTTTTCATGGCAATGGTCTCAAGCGGACTGACTTGGGCGTAAAACTTTGACCGTGGATCAAACTTTTGGCGCGCAAGGTAGTTACACTTTTACCATCTATCTCGATATAAGTCTGTGCCTGTAGCCCTGGCATGAGCGGCTTTCATCAACACTCGTAGCTCGATAGCGTGTCACTGTCAAGGTCACATCTTAGCGGGGTATAGACAGCATCATTCCATGCACCATTATTATATCGCGTGGTATAGCGGTGTTCATGCTATCCACCTTCATTACTTTATTCATACAACCCGAACCGGACACCCCGGTGTCACTGAAAGGTACTTCTTTGTTTTTATGAACGACGGTGAGATTCTTAGCCTTTCATTATACCTGATGTTAAGTATTGAAGATGGAAGCGGGCCTCTCCCGGAATCCTCAGCCACTGAGGAACTGGCTATCTTATTTCGAACTGCTGGAACACAACAATGCTGAAAACATTGTTGTTATGGCGTCAGGCTTAGATAAGATGGTGGTAGCTAGCCAGGCGGACTGACAGCAAGTCCTACCACCAACCAAACCGAATACAATATGTACCCCCGCTGGGTATCGAACCCGGGACCCCTGGGTCTGATACCGGTGGTACCACTACCACCACAAGACCACAGAGGGGGTCTTCTCTTTTGGATTTCGCCAAACACAGAAAGGTTATCTGCTATGGGATTGCGTAAGGTAAGGTATTCATTTGCCAGTAAAGTATCCGATCGGTTGCAATTTGTATTTATTTATTTATTTATTTATTTACTTATAGGCACAGAATACAATTTTATACATTTTTGGAGACATTGCGAGTATAAACAATTTCAAATTGCAGTCCGGTGAATGTTGTACACAACGATGACATAAAAACGGCAATTCAAAAAGAAAGAACATCAGATACTTACTCTAATACTTATACAATATAATAGTTTAACATCAAACTGTAGGGGTTTTACTATATAGGTGTTTTATAGCTTTATAATATGAGTATGAGCTCTGAGAGAATATATCCAAACCATTGACATTATTATATAACCGCACATTCGTAAAAGTGGACTGTTATATGCGACGTTGTTATTGCAAAGAGGCACGGAGAACAGTTTAGGTTTTCTATTACTACCGCTTGTTTTAATGATGTATGGAATGATATAGGTACTATATGATAGAAAGAAAGAAAGAAAAATTGTTTAATGGTTATTTTTCGTTGAAAAACAGAGTAGGAACATTACAAAATTACATTACACTAAAAAATAACCAAATTGGTCGCTGCTCAGGTATGCTATGACCTTACACAAGGTCACAGCTCTGGTCTTCCGTAGCGCCAACGTGTGCCAGATGTGTGTGATACGATATGAACTGTCAAAGGAATGTGATTACTCACGCAATCGCCTATCAGCACCCCGACCGCCTAACGGTATAGTTTGTGCTATCGCTATGGCTATCAAACTTCAAAGTCTCATAAAACTCTTCAACGATAATTCCTATTCTTATTTATCTAACGAGCAACCCGTGTGCGCATAATGCGCAAAAAACACATAATAACATTCAAAAAAGTTTTTTTTTTTGTTTTTTTTTTATTTTTTTTTATTTGAGTTTTTGCTAAATTTCTCGACTTATCCGACCACTTCAGACAAATACCTTTCTAACGGTGTATTGCACTTGATTGTGCGACTTTTAGTTTAGGAGGAGAAGCGGCTTCACTGCCGTATTATATATATAGATTCCTACATATTTCTATTCATCTATTGGATTCACTATTGCATTTTTAGTATGAAAGTGATAGCTTCAGCAAGAGTCCTTGTAGGGGGTTTGAAATATCGATAGCTAATAGCGATTGGACAATCTAATACCGTGAGCCAGTCGGGGTGCAGGTATGATGAAGCCACGTCTCCCCGTTGTGGGTTGAAAAACAAACAAACTTACCTAATCCACATTTTTTTATTGAATGAATTAGTATACTTTTAATTGGTATAGGCGGAACCTATCGGTCATAGTTAAGACCGTCTAGACGAACGGAACTATATTAACGCAATTCGTCCAATTAGGCTAATGACTATTATTATTAATTGGATAAAAGGAAAATATTCTAATAATTGAATATGGGAAAATTTTCCTCTTATATTAAATATATTTCAAAATTGTAAATTTGTGCTTGGCAACAACATGTTCCATTGCAAATGTTGTTGTTTCTGTTAAAGCTGATAAGTTTCTTGCGGCCGTTCTTCTTATCAGTTAAAAGATGTCCAGGCTGGAAGAGAAAAAAAATTTTTTGGACTATTCGAAAGTACTTATCTATAAGTCTATTTGAATAAAAATCTTTGACTTTGACTTTGACATAATTATTGACCACGTGTATGATAAATAAAGTTTAATAAACTTTAATGACTTGTATGTGTGTGAGTTGTTATCACATCGATTAGTAGTTTTCATATGATGTACAGAGAACAGCATGACACAGTCAGACTCCGATTCAAGGAGGAGTTCGAGACGGTAAAATTTTGGTCACCCATCCCGCGAACGACCATTGCGAAAGTAGATTAACTGCCACAATCCCTGGTCGAGCACGTACGTGAGCCAACACCGCGTGTGCTGTATTCAGTGTTCAAAATTGTTTAAAAATTAATAATAAGTGGTAAGATTTTTAGCTGTAATATAATTTTGTATAAAAAAAAGTAGTGAATAATGATCATTTACTACCCGGTTCAACCAAAAACCACTTATTGATCAGAAATAATATATTACTGTAAGTTTGAAACTTATTATTCCAAAAACGAAACCATGGGCTATATTTTATAAAATTGTATGTAATTTTATCCATAATAGCATGAAAGTCCTAAAAATATATTGTTTACTGAATTAACTTACCTTGATTTATTTTTACCCTTAACTGAGGTAAACGAAGGTCAAATATCTCATCAAACCCTTAATTACCATGTCAAAGCCAGTAAACATACCATTAAAGAACAATATCCTAAACCAACACTTAAAGTTTCGTTAGTATATCGTTAGAATATCGAGAAAATTATAGTGAGAATTTTGAAAGTAGGTAATTTGAAGTAAAACTTGGAGTCGATTCTGCTAATGCTAATCTATTCACTACTGTGAAGGGAAACGTTAGCACAGTAGTTAACTTTTAATGACCTATATATCTAACTACAAAAAAAAACAACGGGTTGCACTCCGGGAGTGCCGGCAGAAGTGAAAACCGCTTAAACGAAAATAACGATCAAAATCCTCTATATCTTGACCACAACTTCATAAAAAGTTGATGTAAACGGAGACCAATTTGATTTGACAGGTAAATCCATTAAAACAGACCAGCCCCCTATTGTCGTCGTGTCGTCGCCATCGATATCGACTTTATTTGACTCTTCTTCTTCTTATCGTATGAGGATTAGTGGCCACCTCTGGTGTCAGAGTTTATCAAGCCGCCTAAAAGGCCTCTGACTTGGCTTAAGGACTGTTATCAGATGACAACAGCCGGGACCGACGGTTTAACGTTTACTCTGAAGCACGGAAGTAATTGTAATGCCACTTTACGGTCATCCATCCGACATCTGACCGGACCGAACGTTGCTCAACAAACGTGATCGATTACGATCAGTCTGTCAAGCGCGGCCACGAGCGCTTCATGTCAAAAAGAAGCAGCAATGTTTCACATCCATTTGTCAAATTAAGCAGATTTGGATGCCGACGACACTTGCGCGGTGACCTGGCATCAATATGAAAGTTGGTAGTAATGAGAGGTCTTTATATAATGGTTGTTATTAACTAATATACGTAGATCTTTCAAGTGTGAGTGTGTAATTTGAAATAGGTCAACGGTAAATGGTCTTACGAATTTTCGATCAGGGTCACGTGTCCTGACGCGACTTTATCATTTTTTACCCATCCCAAAAATTTAAAACTGATGTGCACAACGCCGCTAAAGAAGTTAAAAAAGTCACTTAAAAAAAACAATTGTAACAGTGACATTTTTTTTTGTTATTTTTTTTTGTAAGATCTGATTATCACCTTTGTCCAGGGCTCAAACATATGTTTTAATATTAAGTGAAAACTAATGTCACCAACTATTAAGAGTTTAATAAATATATGTCAATTATTAAATAATTACAAGTCTATTACTACCTAAACTTTGTTTATTGAACTTTAAACATTAAGTACCCCATCTTAGGGGAGAGGGACTCCCCTACTTATATTTTGTATCCATTTAGAAAGGTCTTAATAGTGTGCAGGCATTTTCGAAAAGGCACCAAAACTAGGCATTGCCCAGTGAAAGAAGATAAAATAAAATTAATAATCTAATTTCAAATTGTTTCAATAGTACTTAATGTCTTTTTAGGGTTCCGTACCTCAAAAGGAAAAAACGGAACCCTTATAGGATCACTTTGTTGTCCGTCCGTCCGTCGTCAAGACCGTTTTTCTCAGGAACGCGTGGAGGTATCAAACTGAAATTTATATCTAATACTCAGGTCTACTGTCCCTTGGAGCTGTGAAAAAATCAAACTTCTAAGCCAAAGCAATCAAAAGATACAGTCGTTTATGCCGCAAATTTCTCCAAATTTTCGAAACTCGCACGGGAATCAAAATCTACAGGGTACTTCCCGTGAACTTAGAATCTTGAAATTTGGTACGAAGTAACGTCTTATAGTACAGATAAAGAAAAATTGCGAGAACCGTACATTTTTAGTTACATCATAAAATAAAAAATATTTTTGAAAATTTTAAATTTCATTATGCAATAAAAATACCATAACTAGACTCGATTGTCGTGATGGGTAAACTTTTACTTATATACCTACAGGTTTGTACGGAACCCTCGGTGCGCGTGTCCGACTCGCACTTGGTCGATTTTTTACTTAACTAGACAAAGAAGTGAATTTAAATATAATTAAATTAAGAAATAAACCCTCTACCAACCCGTCTGGCCAGCGTGGTAGCAGTAGGCTAATAGCCTCCTATGAACGCCACAATAGGAGAGGCCTATGTCCAGCAGTGGACCTCCACAGGCTGATGATGATGAAATTTAATAATAGAAAAATACTGAAAAAAAAACGCTTCTCACAAGTTGTTATTTGGCGGGATAACTTTGTTTAAGTATATCTTATACAAAAATATAGTAAGTATCATCAAAGTAACTTGTTTTTTTCCAACGAGATCGTTTTTTAATTTAATACACACCTTACACATCAATTAAAATAGAAGTCGACAAACTTTGTCTAGGCTAATTAAAATGACCATTAACAAATGTAATGGTAGCAGCTATATACAAATGGATTAATGAAGTAGCCCCGTTAAAGTCATTAGGTTAATTGAAACATTTTGATTAAATCATCAGCTGCTCGTATGTCAGGATTCTAGACACAATAGAAAGTCAATTGTGTCTCACGTGGATTTACGTTCCAGCACACGAGGGCTGATTGATAAGTTTCCGAAACGTCAGAGAAAAATAAAATAAAAAAATAAAGGTGCCAATTGAAAATCAGCGTCGGGTCTCGCTGATCGCGCAAACCCGACATATGCTGAGTTGGTATCCTATTTTGACGCAGCCGTTAGATTCGTTTTTTTTTTCTTCTTTCCTTTCATACGACCTGTTTGGCGCAGGGGTACTAACCCCACCTTCTGCGCCAGAGGTCCCGGGTTCGATCCCCGGACAAGACAAATATTTGTGTGCATGAACATGTCTATTTGTCTTGGTCTGGGTGTTTAATATGTATATTATGTATTTGTCGCAGCATCAGCACGGTGCTGCCCTCTATAATGCTAGAATTCATTCTTTTTTTTAAATCTATTAAGAGCGTTTGCACACAGATTAGTTTTAAGCTAAATCGGAAACGTCAAGTGGTTGACATTGACACTTGGGTGAGGTCGATGCCGCGTTGTCAGCTGTCAGTTTGAAGTTTCGTTTTGGCGGGAAACAGGAACGTCAATGAAACGTCAATCATGTCATTTGGGCAATCTGTTTTTGGCTGCGATAGTGAACGGACGTGCCTAATCTGACACGTGGTATCGAACTTGCCGCGTTACCGATTTAAAATCCGTTTTCATCTGCTAGGTTTTTGGATATTTTGTAACGATTGTTGGTCCATTGCTGAAATACTGGCTTGTGATTGTTCGACAGACTATTATTTCGTGTTACCGACGATGTCTGACCCTTCTGATAACGAGTTTAGCAATCATCCTCCGTTATCAGAAGTGGGATGCAACCGCAACGTCCCACATTGTGTTAACGCTGATATGTGTGAAAAGCAAACACGTGCTACAGAAAATAACGCGATCGAAGAAAAATGGCGCCAACTTATGGAGCAACAGAACCGTAATTTTATGGCTCTCGTTCAAACGATGCGGATGCCAACTTCGAGAAGTGATCTTCGTCTACCTGATTTTGATCCTGAGAAAAAGGATGTGGATGCACGTGCTTGGATCACAACCGCGGGCATGTGCGTAACCGACGAACATCAAGGTGCGATGCTGATGATTGCGCTTAGCCGTGCACTCAAAGGCGAAGCGTCTGCCTGGCTGTCATCCGTTTCTTTCCCCGGGATGACGTGGAGCGAATTTAAGGATCTGTTTGTGACAAGGTACGATACTCCTGAGACACCTGCATCTTTTCTGATCACTGTAAATAACAAAAAGCCAAAGGATGGCGAGTGTCTAGCCGCTTACGCTGCCACCCTCATGTCGTCATTGATGTCAAGATGGAATTGCCTATCTACGGAACAGATTGCGATTGCTACCGTGATGGCTCATGTTTCTAAATTCGAGCCACGCGCACAGCAGCTTGCTTTTACGACTGATATCAAGACCCGGAATCAGATGCAAAAGGAGTTGAAGGCTGTTTCCTTTCTTAAAAGGAATGCTCATAACTATAAGGACACCGAGGGCCCTGAAGCTAAAAGAAGCCGTCCCAATGAACCCAACGTTGTACCCAAATGTTTCAACTGTGGAAAACTTGGACACAAAGCGCCGTATTGCCGCATGAAGTTACAAGAGGACCGTCTAGGCCTGAAACCACCTCACTCTCACCAGGGCGGGAAGCCAGCCGGAAGATCTGATGCCATCACCTGCTTCCACTGCCGCGAGCTGGGCCACTTCGCATCCAGCTGCCCGAAGCGGAGCAAACCATCGAGTACCAGTACAGCGGGTGATTCTGGAAGGGAAAAGCGTGTCGACGTGTGCGTTGTCAACGCACCTACTGGAAGTCACTCCGGTGAGCTGTTTTCATTTAATTACGATTCGGGTGCAAAGCATCTGTTGAAAATAAGTTAAGTGGTAAGCGACTTTATGACAGTATTGACTTGACTTGACGGTGAACGAAGGGGCTGGACCTTCAACTAGTTTTAATTAGTTCAAACATAACTCATTTTTGTGACTGTTTATTCAATATAGTATGCAAGTCGCTCAGATTGTTTGCATCTACCATGCATTCGTAGTCGTAGGCGTAAATCGGGCTAGATTTCCCGTCGCATTGCGGCCACGCTTGTGAGTGGCATGCGTTTAGCTCGGAGATGTAAACGATCGCTGTTGGTTCGCCGGATAGAGGCGGTGTGTTGTGAAAGGGTACCGGATGGAGGTAGCCCATGAATGTGATACTGTGAGATATTGTTTTGAGTGATGACCGGATAGAGGTTGTCATTGGGTGCTGGATGGAAGCATCTGAATTGTAGAGTATTGCATACTAACTTGATTACACTATCTATTTAGTTTGATTTGGAACGATTTGTCCGATGGGTTTTGTTAAATCTTTAGTGAACAGTTATTATGATTTGTTCACTTCCATTACTACTATTTCATGAGTACCTAATGAATTTTGAGTTAGCAATGTTGTAATTTTGAATAAAGTTGTGGTATACAAAGTGTGGTATTACTAGACCTGACCCTTTTGGTCAGGAAGGCCGAGCAATTGAACAATTTACTGTTCAGATATTTTCTCTCTTTTCAGGAACTTCACTAGCGACCTCACACGAGGACGTGTGAAATGTCAAGATGGCCGTGTCGCAGCATCAGCACGGTGCTGCCCTCTATAATGCTAGAATTCATTCTTTTTTTAAATCTATTAAGAGCGTTTGCACACAGATTAGTTTTAAGCTAAATCGGAAACGTCAAGTGGTTGACATTGACACTTGGGTGAGGTCGATGCCGCGTTGTCAGCTGTCAGTTTGAAGTTTCGTTTTGGCGGGAAACAGGAACGTCAATGAAACGTCAATCATGTCATTTGGGCATTCTGTTTTTGGCTGCGATAGTGAACGGACGTGCCTAATCTGACACGTGGTATCGAACTTGCCGCGTTACCGATTTAAAATCCGTTTTCATCTGCTAGGTTTTTGGATATTTTGTAACGATTGTTGGTCCATTGCTGAAATACTGGCTTGTGATTGTTCGACAGACTATTATTTCGTGTTACCGACGATGTCTGACCCTTCTGATAACGAGTTTAGCAATCATCCTCCGTTATATTTATTTACAAAAAAAAACGTATATAAGTATGTTTATCCGTTATCCAGTATCCATAACACAAGTTCTTCATGATACTTAACGTGGGCTAGATAATTGGTGTGATAGTATGGAAATATTTATTTATTTATTTATTATTTATAATTTGTTAAGAATGTTTCTATTGTCTGTGTCAAATAAATATATTTTCTTTTCTTTCTTTCTTTCTGTCTTTTTTCTTTCTAGAAGAGGTGCCCATTCACCCTTGCTTTGAAGATGGTCGGGTTATAAGTAGTCGGAAATACTGGTATCTTGCTATAAAACCAAATATTCCTATTTTTCCTTTTTCAGTATCTTCACGACATTGGCCACAAGGTATGCGTGACGCAGCCAAGAGTGACTGCTGCCATATCCCTGGCATGCAGAGTAGCAGACGAGAAGGGGGAGCATATAGGAGAGACAGTCGGCTACGCTGCTGGGATGACTTCGGCAAAGAAACCGGATTCTGGCATCGTGGTATGTTATTATTTTATTTTCAATGGGTTCACATTTGATCCCAATCAAGCCCCCGGGCTTGAATCCTGTATCCAGGATCCAGGATTCACGATGGAGCGAGCTAAACCAGATGATGTCTGTAACCCTGGTTTTGAAGATTAACAGCAAATTTTGGTACCAACCAATGTAAATATGAAGCTGTCTGAATTTTATAGCAAGCCTAAAGTTCCCAAAAACTCGAGTAAAGAAAACCAAATCACATTAGTTTACATAAATGAACTACACTTGTCAGCAAATAAACCGAGCCACTGCGTTATTTTTATACAAACATACTTTTGTTGTTGTTTTTTTTTTATGAACGACGGTGAGACTCTTAGCCTTTTATCATACCTGATGTTAAGTATTGATAAGGCTGAAGATGGATGCGAGCCTCTCCCGGAATCCTCAATCACTGAGGACTCGCTATCTTATCTCTAACTGCCGGAACACAACAATGCTGAAAACATTGTTGTTATGGCGTCAGGCTTAGATAAGATGGTGGTAGCTAGCCAGGCGGACTTACAAACAAGTCCTACCACCAACCAAACCGAATACAATATGTACCCCGCTGGGAATCGAACCCGGGACCCCTGGGTCTGATACCGGTGGTTGTACCACTAGACCATAGAAGCGGTTATACTCACTTTACAGTCTCATTATTCAAAACGTATAAACAGTTATGTACGTCAACATATGTACGTCAAAGTGTAATTCGATTACTTGACTTGCGAATAAAAAGTTCCAAAATCCAAAAAAGTTTTGTGCAGGTGTGTTGAAACTACTTGTAATTCATACACATAAGATTTTATTTACCTACCTACTTACATATTTATACATCTAAAAACATAAAATCAACACTTCCTTTAGAGAAAATGGATTATTTATCCGAAATATACCGAAAAATACTGACTCCTTGCAATATACCTACCTACCTACAAAAATACTAAGGTCCAGAAAAATCGATAAAATATACTGAAAAAGTATTAAAATACTGAATCTGGTCACACTGAGCGCGCCTCTTCCGGAAACCTCTATCACTCAAGAACTGGCGATCTTATCTCTAACTGCCGGAACACAGCAATTCTGAAAATATTGTTATTATGGCGTCAGATTTCATTTCGTCAGATTTTATTTGCTATGTTGATGATCGCTGTGTCATCAGCATAGCAAATTACGCTGAAGTTATTTGCTATGCTGATGACACAGCGATTATTTTGGGCTCAGGTGGCTATGCGAGTAGAGGAAGGGATGAGAGTAATAAATTCCTGGCTTCAAAAAAATCTATTGACAATTAATGTTCAGAAAACTAAGTTCCTTTGTTTTCACAAAACGTCTGCATCATCTCCTTCTTTTGATAAACTCAAAGTTCACTCCTGCAACTCATCAACCAGCGTTCCCCATCAAGATTGTTGTTGCAACAGTCCAGGAGATCCAGATTGCTATACAAACCCAACTGATCTGATCAATATTCTAACAAATGTATGGATATGTTTTTGAAAAAAAAACACGCGACGATATGATAAAAATGTATGAAATTTCTGAAACTGAATACTCTGATCCTTACATATTTTAGAAAGTAGATCAGATTAGTTGGGTGTGTATAGCAATCTGGATCTCCTCCATTCACTCCCTGGATGGCCATTATCAGATCACAGCTCGGTCAATCCTTGGCAGAGAACCGAGGGTTCAAAGTTACCTCGATTGTATGAAAATCATCTAGTGTCGTTAATTATAAAGGTCAGAAAAATTGGACGAGTCATAAGGACCAAAATGTCCATACGAATGAAATCCAGGGCACCAAAGTTTGATACTTAGTTAATACTTTTTATAAAGTCTCAAGATTTATCTTTGCCTATTTACGGCCAGTGAGTTTAGTCTGGTGTTTTTTAATCGTTGTTTTTAGGGTGCCGTACTAAAATGGTAAAAAGGAACCCTTATAGTGCCATTTGGAGTGTCAGTTGTGTCACTGTCAGTCATTTGTCATTGCTGTCACATGTTCTATGCAGATTTTAATATTTTTTAGCTATGTATTACGAATGAAATTAATGACAAATTGAGAAATCAGAAAACCGCAGGAAAGCTGATTGCGGTGCGGCAAACTGCTTCTAAAAAATCACCGGTACGGTGTAACGATTTTTCCAGTACAATACCTATCGGTGATTCACCCTTATTTTTTTTCACCAGTTCTGGACATACTCTGGTTCTGGCACTCTGGAGTCCACTTATCTTGTAGGTTGAAAAACTAAATAAACATATTGGTCGGGATATTTTCTCTTATGGTTAGCAGGACAATATTCAAAACCTGTGAAACTAGTACGAAATAGATTTTTTATTTATAATTTTATGTGTAAAGCCGGTGTACCTACCTCTTCGGCCCTGTATTTCTTAAAGCTCGATGGCGGCAGATAGATTACCGCGGTTTATTATAAGAAGTTTTGAAGAGTCCGGTAAACAAATAAAATATCTTTAGCCGCAGCATCTTTAAAATCAAATCAATGATAACTAAAGGTGGTGCCGCTGTGTAGTAATCATTAACTTGGTCTATTAAACACTAAATCCCTACCTGGCTTGATATGGTAATTTATTTATTTATTAGGACAGCCAACAATAAGTACACTGATACAGACAATAATAAAATAAATAATATTAAAACGAGATACATATTTATGTGTCTTATCAATTATAGTCAGTCAAACATGCATTTGAACTTTCATACTTTTATCAATTTAGATTATTAGGAACACCAATTTAATATAATATAAAACAATATAATTATGTACAGGTGTAGAGCAGGTAGAGAAATAAAATACCTTTTAAAGACAATTATTTATTAATTTTCCTCTTCTAGATCTCTTACAATGATATTATCTAAAAATTGTGCAGGGGGTAAAATATTGGCTTGATGCCGAGCCCATCCCAGGTACCAAACTACCGTCATCACATGAGCGCAGCTTCCAACAGTCCTTTTCCCAATTATACAAGAACAATAATATCCACATATCTTTTCATCCCAGTTCTCATTTTCTATCATTTTTAGTAATATATATGTATAGTATATTCTATTACTTTGGTGCCTAGACCGAATACGACATCTTAACAACACTGTCTCATGTGATGTTATAACTGGGACATTAGTCACTTCGAATTCATTACATATTTCTATTGCAAACGTGCCATTACTTCTAATATGTTCCCCGTAATAAGATCTAGCTTGCTTTATTTAATAAACTCCAAGACTAAATAGAATTAAATCTGACATTTCCATTACGGGGAACATATTTATTTGTGGCAGTTGGGCATCATTGATAGGAACAAAGTTGGCTCGGCGTCTGTTGAGTTGATGCTCAATTACAAAATCACTTAAATAATTTGGTATATTGAATCTATGTAGAGCTCTTTCTAAAATTACTTGAGCATCAGAACGGTCGGTTATGACAGGATGAAAATTATTTAATATTGCTGCACTTATTTTAAAATCATTTATTAAATTCTTGGATGCTAGGTTAAAATATTTATTTCGAAATATCTTAAAATCTCGTTTAAACCGACCGTTCACTACTTCAACTACCCACCTGCACAAGGTAACAAATCGAGATTTGTTGGCATTAATAGTTGATAATTGCCTTTCACCTTCAACAAGGCCCTCTGGCTTATGCACAGAGTAACCTAATGAAGCAAGTAATCCTATGGCATCCCGAAATCCTCTATCCAATAAAAAAACATCATCTCTTTCAAAATAATTTGACAGTGGCCCACTAGGACTGAAAAGTTCGTTCATTATCTGAGCATCAGATGTTGTGGCAGCGTATGGACCAAACACATCTACAATAAACCCATCTGTTGCCACTATCATGAACGGCTTAATTAAATTAGCGAATTTATGCAAACTATAAGTCATTTTCTGGAACAAATAGTTTGAGGATTTCTGTAGATAAATGTAAGTGCCATCAAAAATTACTATGGGATTACTTGCTGGTGTACCAAAGAGGCCCTGTGGAATAAGCAGATTCCTACTACACAAGCTAGATCTTGGTATGTTGTTAACACCTAAATGTAGTGGCACATATGTATTCAATAAACATTCACGACATTTTTTTACATATTTGCAAACAACAGTTGTTGATAACGAAAACAAAGATGCAATGCGCCTGAACGGCTCTCCAGTCCTTAATCTTATAAGGTAAAAAGCTAATGCGGTCTTGGGTTTTTTGCAAACAGTAGCTAATTGTGGTATGTAACCTAACATACATAGAAAGTTTAGTACAGTCAAACCTGTCCAGTATTGACACATAGCATTCCTCATATTTTGGACGTTCTCAAAATCCACACACCCATTTACGTCTTTTCTCAATAAATCTAGCATTTCCAGAACATGTTCTCTTGTAAATTCTGAAGTAAATTCATATTCATGTATGGAAATATTTTATTTATTTATATTCATCGAGAATGTCCCAATTAAACAATGTTAAATGATTCTCACACACTCTAGCATTCATAGTAACATATACTTTATGTTTAGCAAGAATGTGCCTTTTTAAATATAATGGCACTCGTTTTCTATTAAAACTCATGCAATCTGGTATAAAACAGGAATTCTGGCTATTTGAGGTGCGTCTGTACCCTTCCAATGTTATTAACTCTGGCATAGCATCTTCAGTATTAATGCTGGCTGCACTTGATGGTACTATGACAGAGCTAGATCCACTTGTTATTGGATCTACTTGGGGTACAGCCTCAGTATCATTGTTCCCCATCTGAGGAGCTGGATCTGATCCGATCTCCACAATTGCGATAGAACTGCTTTGCACAGGTGATTGAGCACGCTGATTGGCTCTGGCCGTCACCCAACAAGTAAAACATGCTCTGGCATTAGAAGGCATCTGAAATTAAAGGTGCAATGTCAGTATGTCCAGCATGTTATGTAAATATCTTATCAATGTCACAGCTTTTTCACAATTTAAAGTTATTGACTTATGTAATTTAAACTATTTAGACATGTTTATTATAATTGATGATTTTTAAGTACCTATTCACTTATGTTTGAAATTAGATAACAAACATATAATAGTAGGGTCATCTCTTTGTATAGAATCAATATAAGACTATCAATAATATTGGTTACACTTAAACAAAATAAGTTAATCTTTAAAATAATCCCTCATTTAAAAGTTTATGCTATTCTGATCATGAAGATAGTTCACAACAAGACTGTTTTCCTTGTGTCCCCATTAAGTTTACCATTTGCTGCTTTTTAGCAATAAAGATTTTAATAAATTAATAATTTCAGGGATTCAGGCCTTTATCAGTTGTCTCAACTGCTTGCCTGTCAACTAATAATAATAATAATAAAATTGTTTCATAAATAAATAGGCATAAGTACTTACTTGAAGAGGGCTTATTAAGTTTGCTATGTAAATCCACTCAGCATCACCATTATTCAATGAGTGAGAACGTCTCCCCATTCTTCTATTTAGTGACAAGCCACAACACACACAGATTGACTCATGACCCAACTGGCGTTGGCCTATATTGCCATCGGTCCTGTTTATTGATTCTATCAACAAAAGGTTAACACATTCCTGGCACAGCTTGTCAGCATCAACCACCTAAAAAGTTAATAAATAATATACTTTTAATTATGAGAGATATACTCATTAAACAGGGTTACAGAGATTTATGTAGGTTCCATTGACTTATATTATTGAAATTATTGATAGGTACAGAAATATATTTATTTTTTAATACTAACTGGCTCTACTTGCTTAGCTAATTTATTAACATTAAGAAGTAACAAAGTACCTGTCTAGAAATCCATTCTTCTATTATAGAGATTATTTCTGGACCCATATTTGATGCATAATATTCATATTGCTGGTTAGCTGGGATTGTAATCCAGCAGTTAATGCAGCGAGCCATGTTGATGATTACCTACAACATTTAAAGAGTAATTTACTAAAAAAAAACATATTTTCCAGAAACATAGCTTGAACCATCGTTCAGTGTCGTCTGTTTATATAGTTAATGGATATAGTTACCTACATTATCTAGGTATCGCGTATATTGGCGCACACGACAAGACAAGTAGCAAAAAAAACACCATGGGTATAATGATAGTTGAGGTTTAAATCAAAGAGGTATTTTTTTAACATCTAAACGTGCTTTTAATTAATGCTAAATTGAGTTATAATACGTAAATTATATACATTATATACATATTTATGGCGCGAAGGAAGGACAAACAAACGCACTTTCGCATTTATAATATTAATTAGGATTACTTATAGTTTTATTTTTGTAAATTTTATAAAATATTATACATGAAAATAAACCACTGGCATTGATTGTCCTGCTCAAATGGGATATGAACCTACAACAGAACAAGGAATGTTCTGTGCCGCAATGCTTCTGATTTTTCTTAATAAAAAAATTAAGTAAATATTAACTTTCACTACTTGAATAAAGTTTTTTTTAATTACTTATATTATTATTATTTTATATTTTCCAGTTCATGACGGAAGGCGTACTGCTTCGCGAGATGTTTGCTAATCCTCTCCTAATGCAGTACTCTTGCATTGTCTTCGATGAGGTAAGTAAGTTGAAAGATGGAGAGAGGTGGAGAAATAGTACATTACTGCAGCGGCCATCAAAAGACGCATTGATTGACGAACGTCTAAATACGTAAGTCCATCAATATTTAGTTGTGTTGTGGCCAAGGCTTGTATAGCACTTTTCTCAAATAATGCGCGGAAATTAAAACTACTTTTCGTAATCGGATGAACAAATTTTACGCCTGCCACTAGATGGCGCTGTAAGCTTTCACATCGCGGTATCAATATATCAACATGAATTAACGATTAAAATTATGTTTAATAACATTTTGCGTGATTTAAAATTATTTGAAATAATTCGAATTTTTGAAAACCGACTTTCCTTTTTTTATTGAACGTCGGTTATTATCTTATAATAATACATTAATTAAATTTCACCTCACACGCTCGGAAAAGGAGGATTTGTCATTCAGCTTTCGCGTAGAAAATTTTGCGACCTAGCGCGGTACAGTACTTTTTTAATTGAATTCCTAAAAATATGTCATAATGCGTTCCGAATCGCACTATTGACTTTTCAGTTACATGACTTTGTTGTTACATTTTATACTTATTTTAAATAGCTTTGAATTAATTATAATACTCCGTTTTGGTTTTATTATATTATTTTAGTTCATGAATCATAAAAATAATAGTTAAGATTAAACTATTTGTTATAAGAATTTTATATTAGGCTGGGTGAGATTTCACAACTTATGTTTGGATTTCAGAACGTGTCATAAACCTTTATTTTTAAATTGTCTTTGTCTTGTACCTCATGTCAATGTCAACATTTATCGAATCGTTTTTATTGTTTTAAATAAGTAACAATATATTCCTACTTCGAATAATAAGAATAATCTTGAATTTTCGTATTTAAATCTAGATAAGGGAATGAAGATATATTTATAAGTATATATCTTATTACCAGATTTGTAACATTTCTAACCGTGCTATGTTTTATAGCTATGTAGTGTCTGCTAGCTGTGTAGTGGCGGTTAGCTGTGTAGTGTCGGCTTAGAATAGAAATAACCCCTCTCATCCCGTGGGTGTCGTAAAAGGCGACTAAGGGACTCGGCCTTCAGGAGACGGGCAGCAGCGTCTCCTGCAAACTTGGCCATACTGCGATCGCCAACCCGCCTGCCAAGCGTGGCGATTATGGCAAACCCACCCTTTTGGGGGAGGCCTATACCCAGCAGTGGGTGTTATGTGGCTGAGACGACGATGTTTTATAACAAGAAGTACGGTCAACAGCAGTTACGGCTTTACATTTGCGCAACGAAAACCGCCGCTATTACGAGCGACGTAAGGGCGCTCTCAAGGTCAAAGTGTAAAGCCGTAGAGCTGATGATGATATAAAACTTAATGTTTAAAAGTTTTTTTACCGGAAGTTGACCGCGGAAACAACCATAAAATGTTCCTCGCTGATGTGAGGTGAAAAATTGTGTGTTGCGCTCGGCAGAAAAGTTTTTAGCGTCTTGTACCTTTGAAATCCTCGCTTCGCTCAGGATTCAATCTTTGAACCACGAGCGTAGCGAGTCCTTCCCTTGCTCAGATTTCAATAGAGGTAACTCGCCGCTAATAACCAACTGTCCAGCCTTGCATAACAAATAATTATTTTCGTATGGCGTCTTAAGAAAAATAATCTGCCCCTAATTGTCTAATTTCAAATTTATCACAATCCCTTTCAAAGGTATTGTGATTGTGATAGTGATATATGGAATTGTGTAACTTATAGTCGCAATCCCTTTCGGAACGAATTATGTTTCAAATGACACTTCATCTGACACTTCTTCATACATATTGAATGATATTCGCGTGTGTCTCTTTGCTTTTCGTTCATTCAATAATCTTTCAAAACGCGCCCTGATCACAATCCCTATCAAATTGTCAAATAGTCACAGCCTGAAGTATGTTATTATCTTTCAAATGACAAATTGAAAGGGATTGCGATAGATTTTAAAATTAGACAATTAGCCCCCTGGTCTAACATAGCTTATAAGTTTCATTGAAAACCATTGATAGGGATTGTGATCGGAACGCGGTTTGAAAGGTATTAAATGAACGAAATTGAACTGTCTAAGCAAAGTGACATACGAAAATATCTTTTAAATGTATAGAGATGTGTCAAATGAAGTGTCATTTAAAACATCATTCGATCCGAAAGGAATTGCGACTATAAATTACACAAGTCCATAAATCACTATCACAATCGCAATACCTTTGAAAGGGATTGTGATAGATTTTGAAATTAGATAATTAGGGAGCCGTTTTCTGAAGAATAAAAATTATTTTAGCTTATCTATTTATTACTTATAGCTTTTTTTCAAGTTTTGTGTAAACCAATAAATATCAATTTTATTTTCAGGTTCACGAAAGGACTCAAATGACTGACGTTCTAATGGGACTCTTGAAAAAAGTTGCTAAGGTATGAAAGAACTTGTATATGTCGCAGGATAATTAAATAAAACGATTTTTTGCGAAAATCCTAGGGATATTGCGAAAACACGGATAATTAGACAATGGTGTTGTGATTTTTCAATCCTACTGAAAAAGGATAGGATTTTTGCGAAAAACTGGTTGCCTTAGTAAGATTGCGAAAAGAATCGCTGGCTATTATGAAATAAGAACACTGATTGGCTGGTCAGACCGTCTAAAACAACATCTTCTCTGATTGGTTGACGAGTTGACGTTTCAAATGTCAATCCATTCTCTCACGTGTAGTAAACTTTCTGTGAACCAATTAGAGTAAGAGTTAGCAAGTAAGCAAAAATTAAGCCAATCAGAGTAAAGAATATCCAATGTTACTAAAGCAACCCGTATATTTGCAAAAACCCTATCTTTTTTCAGTAAGATTGAGAAATGTCAACACCATCGTCTAATTATCCGTGTTTTTGCAATATCTCTAGGATTTTTGCGAAAACTCTATTTATCAAATCCTCCTACGACATATACATACTTACATAAACTTAAATGCATAGTGATAGTAACATAAACGCATGTCATAAATGACAAGATTTTAAATAAAGGGGAATGATTTGATTGTTTGTTTGTTTGCGTTGAATAGGCGCCGAAACTACTGGTCGGATTTGGATGAAGTTTGGTACACAGTTGCTAATTGTCTAATTTTATTATCTATCGCAATCTCTTTCAATTCGTAATTTGAAAGATATTTACATACTTTAGGCAGGCACTATTTGACATTTGATAGGGATTGTGATCGGAAAGCGTTGTAAAAGCTATTGAATGAACGAAACTGAACTGTCTAAGCAAAGTGACAGACTAAAATATCTTTCAAATGTATCGAGAAGTGTCAAATGAAGTGTCATTTAAAACATCATTGTGCGAGAGAAGGAAAACTTGAAACAAACCCTCTACCAACCCGTCTGGCCAGCGTGGTAGCAGTAGGCTAATAGCCTCCCATGAACGCCACAATAGAGAGGCCTATGTCCTGCAGTGGACGTCCACAGGCTGATGATGGATAAGTTAGATGAGTGTATTAACCCATTAAAAACTTTTAATTGTTTGTTCAATTCTACTTTTCTATTTTCAGAAACGAAAAAACTTAAAAATTGTCGTCTCTTCAGCGACAATGGACGCAGAATTTCTGAGGGACTTCTTCAACCTTTCTGATAAGAAAGACAAGAACAGTAGCACGTCTGTGATACTCTCCATGCAAGGGAGGACACATCCTATAGACGTGTACTATGTTGAAGGTAACTTAACAATATACAGGGATTAGTGGCCACCTCTGGTGTCAGAGTTTATCAAACAGCCGGGACCGACGGTTTAACGTGCCCTCTGAAGCACGGTAGAGCTCAGTTGTAATGCCACTTTACGGTCACCCATCCGACACCTGACCGGACCGAACGTTGCTTAACAAACGTGATCGATTACTATAACTCTGTCAAGTGCGGCCACGAGCGCTTCGAAATATACAGGGGTTATGGTTTTTTTTAACAATTATATTTTTTTATGATTTTTTATATTAATAATCATCAACTACTCTCCAGACTGAGCTTTATGGAGTCAAGTTGTTTTAAAAGTTGGCCCAAACAATCTAAGTAATTTAACATTTTAAGTATTTATTGCAATTTATTTGTATGATTTAAATTGAAAAATTCTTTATGTAAAAAATGGATGACACCAATATGCACTCCTTAGCCTAAGGAAGTAAGGAAGGCCGGTGCCAGCAGTTGTAATAACTGTTAATAAAAATAGCAATTAAAATAGGTAAAATTATAATTAAAATAGGTGATTATGATAATTGAATATTTAGTTTACTAATATCTATATACTTAATTCAGGTTCGCAAAATTTGTGACGACTCGATAGGGACTTTGGCGCGTAGTACGCGGCCGAGTAAGGTATCAAATTAAAGGTACTCGAGTCTATTTGTTCCGAAAACTATAAAATATACAAAATGTTAAACGTGATGATCACAAACTGCAATTAAAAAGTGTCATTATTTTTGCATAATTTGCAATTTTTCGTCGATCGACGAACCCGATTATCGGGTAGTAACCGCCCTAGTTAAGTTATAAAGTGTGTAAGTTTGCGAGGTTTTTCTATGCAACTACTTAACCGATTTTGGATATTCGCTATCTTAAATACCTGCCGAATAATGCAAAAAAACCTAGAAATACATAGATGAGAATGACCTAACTACATCCACAAATACACAATCAACTCACCTTACCCTATAATTTACTTGGCCTTGCCCGTAATCATAGGTTAACCAGCTGGTACGCTGAGAAAGTATGAACATTAGAAAAAAAAACACAAAACCCTCAGAAAAATAATGGAACATGATTATCATGATAGTGGGATGCGTTATGACTTGACCGCCATGTAACGTTCTATTTAATAACGTTATGACTTGACCGCCATGTAACGTTCTATTTAATAACGTTATGACTTGACCGCCATGTAACGTTCTATTTAATAACGTTATGACTTGATCGCCATGTACCGTTCTATTTAATAACGTTATGACTTGATCGCCATGTAACGTTCTATTTAGTAACGTTATTACTTGATCGCCATGTAACGTTCTATTTTATAAAGAATTACTAACATAGTTTTTAAGTTTTCTTTGTTACTAACCAACTTATGGACTTCATCTGAATTAAATAAATAAATAAAATAAATACCATATCTTTTCAGAACCAGTACCTGATTATGTGAAAGCAACAGTGGATACAGTTATAAAGATCCACGAAAATGAACCACTAGGAAATATATTAGCATTCCTCACTTCACAGGTATGTGTATTTATATTATTTAGAAATAAATAATTAAAAAATGTTTAAGTTCTACAATGTACACTCTGTATACTGTATAGACTCGATGCTTTACCAGTTTGAATAAATTTTAGTATACAAATAAATTGGAGCCTATAAATCATGTAGGGACACCACTCCTGTTCATTGCAAAGAATAAGGAAAGGAAAGAATACTATAAGTCGAAAAATAGACCCAAAAATTCAAGAAAACCTTAAATTTTGTCCAAACAATTAAAAACGAACTTACTCAATCTGGTTTCCTTTAATTTTCTATGGAATTAAATGATATTTTTTTTAATGCTATTTGGTTAGTTCAACATTTGATCTCGCCATAGACATTCTGCTCATTTTGATTCTGATCCAATCATTAAAAAAAATACTTTCATACTTATGATAAATTTTAAATAGAAAAATATTGGAAATAACAACTCGGCCACAAGTGAATTTTCAGATGGGACTCGAACCAAAGACCTTTGGAAATCCGGTCCATTGCTCTAAACCACTGAGCTACTGAGACTATCATAGTTGCCTGTTCTAGAATCTACTCTCATTTTGATTCTAGTCAAATCATTTAAAATAAGCATGATCAGACTTGCCCGTTTTATAATCTCTACTCCCATTTTGATTCTGGTCAAATCTATACTAATATTATAAAGCTGAAAAGTTCGTTTGTTTGAACGCGCTAATCTCAGGAACTACTGGACCGATTTAGAAAATTCTCAGACCATTAGAAAGCTACAATTCTCCCGAGTGACATAGGCTATATTTTATCCCAATATTACCACGCGGGTAAAACCGCGAGAATCCGCTAGTTATATAATAAGCAAGATCAATTGCCCCTTTCCTATCATAGAATCTTCTCTAAACACACCTTTCCATTTCAATTCCAGGAAGAAATCCACCAAGCCCAAGACCTCCTTACCTCCTACATCGACCAAAACGCCACCGACCCTCGAACCCACTACCCTAGCGGTATCCGTCGTCATAGTTTAGTGCCTGCGATGCTGTACGGCAGTCTGCCGGCCCGCATGCAGGCTGCAGCTTGCGGGCACACGCAGGCCGAATGCAGGAAGGTTATATTGGCTACTAATGTGGCCGAGACTGCGCTCACTATACCTTATGTGACCTATGGTAAGTTTATGATTTTGTAATTTTTGCATGTTTCAACGCTATTTTTACCGACTTCAACAAAAAGGAGGGAGGTACTCAATTCAACGCGTATTTTTTTTTTTTTTTTTTTGTCTGATGTATGTATACCGATTACTCCGGTGTTGGTGATCCGATTTTAATAATTGTTTTTTTGTTCGATCGGGTACACTGTCAATTTGGTCCCATATAATTTTTACGAAGATCTGGCTAGTAGTTTTTTCATAATCTTGAAAAATATCAATCACCTTTTGGCAAGTAGTCGTTTACCTAGATGACATTGTTGTGTACGGGCTGATTTTTAGTGTAAGTAACGGCACATGATGTAACTAAAAAATCTGAAATAAAAACATTTTATAAAAAAAAATCAAACCGACTTCAAAAAGTAAAAAATAAAACTTGAAGTCGGTGCTAGCTAGCTAAGGCCAAAAAAATATATAGTTAATAGAAGTGCAATGTAGAATGCCCTGGCTGGCACCGACTCCAAAAGTTTAATTTTTTACTTTTTGAAGTCGGTTTGATTTTTTTTTATAAAATGTTTTTATTATACTTATGGTAAATTTTAAATAGAAAAATATTGGAAAAAATTAACTCGGCCACAAGTGAATTCTCAGAAATTATGTTTTTTTTTTTATTTAAAACCAAAATTACGATACGGTAATAGGAAATTAAAACATATATATGGTCTTAATCTTGTAGTGCAGGGGTCCACCATGTACCCGCGACCTTTGGAAATCCATTGCATTGCGTTGGACCGGATTTCCAAAGGCCGCGGGTTCGATTCCCGTCTGAGAATTCACTTGTGGCCGATAAGTTTCTTGCGGCTGTTCTTCTTATCAGTCAAAAGATGTACTGAATGGCTGGTAGGGAAACACAAAATTTGGAACTATTCAAAAGCGCTTATCTATAAGTCTATTTGAATAAAAATCTTTGACCGACTCCCTTCTACTTTCTCCTCATTCCACTGATTTCCTCTCCTATTCCTTCTCTGTGAATGCTGGAACTTACGGATTCCAGAATTTTTGACTGTGACACTGCACATAATAATAAATAAATAATTGCATACAATCACACCAATTATCTAGTCCACGTTAAGTTTCACGAAGAACTAGTGTTATGGATACTAGATAACGGATAAACATACTTATAAACCTTTTTTTTGTAAATAGATACATAATGTACATATCAGACACCCAGACCAAGACAAAAAGACATGTTCATGAATACAAATATTTGTTTTGTCCGGGGATCGAACCCGGGACCTCTGGCGCAGAAGGTGGGCTTAGTACCCCTAAACAGGTCGTAATATTTATTATTTGTCTCCAGTTAACGACTGCGGCTTCCACAAGCTGTCTTACTTCTCTGGGAGTGGACAGCGTGTGCGTCAACCCCTATGTCTAAGAACTAGCGCGGCACGCGGTTTCACCCTCATGATTCCCGTTCCTGTGGGAATATCGGGATAAAAAGTATCCTATTTCTTAACCTAGGCTATAAACTAGCTGTGTGCCAAATTTCATGCAAATTTGTTCAGTAGTTTTCGCGTGAAAGAGTAACAAACATTAGTTTTTTTTTTCTCTTTTTTTCGTAATGTCTTTCGAAATATCTATTTAAATGCTTATTATTGTCATATTTTTAAATTTTTATATTATTATTATTCTAATTTAGTTTTAGTAAATGAATTGTTATTTCAAATATGTTTATTTTGGTCTATTTTAAATTTTTAATAATGAATTGTAAATTGAATAGCTTTTATGCATAATGAACAAATTTTATATATTTTCAATCAAATCTTAGTGATATTGTGTAAAAAAAATAAAAAAAATATATATATCATTATTGTTATTCAAACCAATTATGGGTGCAAGCCTGAAATAAATGATTTTTATTTTATTTTTATTTTATTTTATTTATTTTATTTTATTAGTATTATGTTTTGTCCCCAGTGATAGACTGCGGGTTCCACAAGCTGCCGTACTTCTCCCCGTCCCTGGGCGTGGAGAGCGTGTGCGTGACGGCTATATCTCGGAATAACGCTACTCAGCGAGCGGGGAGGTCGGGGAGGATGGCCAGGGGGAAGTGTTTCAGGTCATTTATTTTTTATTGTTTTTGTACTAGGAAAAATCAAGATGTGTTCAAATAATAATTTTTAAATCCTATGACATTATAGGTACTTAAAATTATAATAATAATAAAGGAGATGGTCAGATTTTCTATAGGAGGTGGGGTGTGGCCAGCGACAGAGAAGTAATTCATACTGGTTATTGTGCGTATTTTTTCTAATATATTAAGCACTAAAAATATTTAAAAGCATCCTCCATTTATTTTAAATAATTTATTTTATTTATTTTTATTTTTGAAAATTTTTTCGTATTTGACCATTGGTGTTGGTTCGATGAAGGTATGATGTCTTTTGTTTCAAACACACATAAAATATCACCGATTTATTTCAATCCAATTTGGGTATTACTATGTATCATGCCGTGTTTTGGGCTTCTAATTTCGAATGTATTCTATCGAAATATTTAAAGGAAGTAGGTAACCTCGCTGGCCACTTGACATGACTTTGACATTTTATGATTTTTTAATTTTTGCATTTTTCAATGCTATTTTTATACTTATGGTAAATTTTAAATAGAAAAATATTGGAAAAAATTAACTCGGCCACAAGTGAATTCTCAGGAGACTTCTCCGAGAAGTCTCGGTAGCTCAGCGGTTAGAGCATTGGACCGGATTTCCAAAGGTCGCTGGTTCGATTCCAGCCTGAGAATTCACTTGTGGCCGAGTTAATTTTTTCCAATATTTTTCTATTTAAAATTTACCATATGACTTTGACACTTTGATGACAGCTAACGTCAACGTAAAGCTGAGGTGCATTCGTTCTAAAACTTAAACTGAAACTAAATACGCAAGTGGTAATTTTTTTTAGAAATTACAAGGGAATGGCGGATTTTTTAAATATAATAATTGTATGAGCCTAAAGCATAAACCAACGTTTCAAATGGTATAAATATCGACTCAGTCGGAAGAGGCACCCCACTTCTGTCCGTCTCCTTTCATACAATCACACCAATTATCTAGCCCACGTTAAGTTACATGAAGACCTTGTGTTATGGATACTAGATAACGGATAAACATACTTATATACTTTTTTTTTGTAAATACATACATAATACATATATTAAACACCCAGACCTAGACAAATAGGCGTGTTCACGCACACAGTTATTTGTCTTATCCGGGGATCGAACCCGGGACCTCTGGCGTAGAGGGCGGGTTTAGGACCCCTGCGCCAAACAGGTCGTCAATTTAAAGTTAAAAATTAAAGAGTACATACCCTCACGTCATAAATCTTATACGGATTCGCCACAGTATCAAAGGTGGGAGTGAAATGTATAAACCTTAGCGCTTGTTTTACAATCTAAAAGTGAGTTCTGAGTAGCTTACGGTCGGTTTCAATAACATATCCTCAGTAAGAGATAGGCTTACTAGAGCTTTGTTGCCTAGATATTTTTGTTAATCAGCCCAAAATAACCTAAAATAACAGTGGTTGCTAAGTAACGTAACCAAGATAGGTCTATCTCTTATTAGGGATATATTATTGAAACCGGCCGTTAGTTAGCAGTTAATTTGACATATTTGTCATATCACAACTGTCAAATCATCAATCAAGTAAGCTACTTACCAACTGTCCATAGACTAGCTTTATCTTGTAGTTCTTTCAAAGAAATTGTCGAAATTTGCTCAATATTGTTTGTTTGTATTTTGTAATTTTTTTATTGTATAGGTACTTAAATAAACTTCCTTTCTAAAAATATTTTTTGTAAAATTACCCAATTTTGTTCGAGAGGAGGGACCAGGAGATTCCTTAGCACGGGGTCTACCTAGTTTAGACTCCTGTCTCCCTTACAATTTATTGTAACTAGTTTTAAGTCATTAGATGTATTACAACAGTGTATGTTTGGGAGAAATAAATAAAAATTTATTATTATTATTAATTACGTGATTGTGAAACAGGCCCTTAGTGTCATAAGTCTCGACGACACCAACCCCACAGGGTTAATATAGAGTGAATGCTCTCGTATAATATGTAAATGGTTTTTTGTTTTATTAATTTAATGTTATTTGGGAAAGTAACACATACAAAGTTTACATCACTTTGTTACTTACTAGCGGCCGCCTGCGGTTTCACCCCGTTCCCTTGGGAATATCGAGATTAAAAGTAACCTATGTCCATCCATCCTTTCAACTAACTCTAAGCCAACAATCAAGTCGTTTGGTTGTTTAGTAAAGGCGTGAAGAAAGTACACAAACAAACAGTTTCGCATGAAATACAAATACTTTATTTGCAATTAAATAGGTGGGTACATAAATATTGGTGTTAAATATAATAATCATAATCATTTTTATTTGCGAAAAAACACGGTATATAAAAGATGTAACAGTTTAAAAATGAATCCATGTTTAGCCAAAAGTTATCAGCATGCAAATATGATAATTTTACATTTTACAGTAGCATTATATGAAACCAGAACAAATTTCGTTCAAAGAGATTATTTCATTTGGAAAAATTCTTTCAAATCATAAAAAACATATGACAACAACCAAGTCTTTAAATGTCTCTTAAAATTATAAAGATTTAATGTTTTTAATAATTTAACTCTTTGGGCAATTTGTTAAAAAACTTTACAGACATAGAAAAAATATATAGAAATAGATAGTAACTTTGAACCTATTTAGCCACATGCAAAGAACCATAACAGGTATCATAATATACCTTTACATAATACATTTTACAAACTAAATGAAAATGTACTAACAAATAACAATGTTAATTATAATTCATTAAAATAATGTCATGTTTTATTATTTTTATTCTTATTATTTAATATTAAATTAAATTACTATTATTCAGTTGAAACTAAAATTAATAAGTGCATCATTTATAATAGGTATAGGATTAGGTAGTTAGGATTTATCTGTTTAATTTATTAAAATTGTACATTTATTTGCAGACTATACACAGAAGACGAGTACGAGAAGTTGCCTGCGAGTGTCCCACCGGAGATGTGTCGGAGCGACCTATCTTCTGTACTTCTGCTTCTCAAGGCTTTAGGAATTCATAATTTGTTAAAGTAAGTAGCCTCTGTGGTCTAGTAGTTACAACCAGCGGTATCAGACCCAGGTTCGATTCCCAGCGGGGGGTACATATTGTATTCGGTTTGGTCGGTGGTAGGACTTGTTGTAAGTCCGCCTGGCTAGCTACCACCATCTTATCTAAGTTTGATGACATAAACAACAATGTTTTCAGCATTGTTGTGTTCCGGCAGTTAGAGATAAGATAGCCAGTTCCTCAGTGATTGAGGATTCCGGGAGAGGCTCGCTTCCATCTTCAGCCTTATTAATACTTAACATCAGATACGATGAGGGCTAAGAGTGTCTTCATTGCTCTTAAAAAAAATTGCTGCATAGAACAACCTTTTTTTTTAAAATTCTCTAATATTTACTACATACTATACTACTTTTCAGAGCTATATTTACTTATCATTCAAATACAAATTTTGATATTAAATGATACTGTATAAATAAATAATAGTAATAAGTTTTGCTTCATATTTATTTGTTGTTACTCCAGCTGCCGATAGATGGCACTGCATTGTTGGTTGTATGAAAACGTACATCGCGGTGTTAAGGTTTTTTGTTATTTACCTGGGTCGGGTCAATTACTTAAAAATAGGCTTTTTGCAACATTATTGTGCGTTTCATTGAGTTATTAAACATTTGTACCCTTGGAGCGTTACATTTATTTTTGGGCTTACTGAGCGTTGAATAGATATGATAAAAATATTTAGGATAAATATTAAACAAGAAAATATACTAGAAAAAAGCAACTAGTCTCATGACATGAGACTAGTTGCTTTTTTCTAGTATATTTTCTTGTTTAATATTTATCACAAAAAAATAGCATTGTAAAATGCAAAATTATAAGTTATATTTAGGATATTATAAAAACTCTTATTTCTTCTTTAGGTTCACATTCCCCACCCCTCCCCCCGCCAAAAGTCTCCTAGCCGCCCTAGAAACATTATACGCCTTACAAGCCATAGACAAAAATGGAGACTTAACGCAAGAAGCAGGAACTCATATGGCGGAGTTACCTCTCAAGCCAATGTGTGCCAAAATGGTTTGTAATAGTGGTGAGTTTTATTTGCACGTTTGCTTTAAACTATATTTGTTTTGGTTAAACCTGTTATGTTATTTAAATTTTTGTTTTTAATAGTGTGTCTAAATTCTTTGTAATAGCGGCTATTTCGCGAATTTTGTTGCTAATCATCTACTTACGGCCGAAATTAACATATCTGTAGATATCAGTACTGCTATCTGAGATATTTGTCTAAGATACTAGCTTCATCGCCTAGCAACCGTCGTCATATTAACAAATATATCCCAATCCATATCTACAGATAGGTTAGTAATTTCGGGCGTAACTTTGTATTTTGCGAGAAAAATGTTACTACTGGGGGCCGATTCTTGCGGCTTCGCCATCTCGAATTCGACATTTTTATATTCTTAACTAGCTTCCCGCTCGCGGCTTCGCCCGCGTGGACTGCACGACTTATGCTATTGTGGGTTATCCATAAGAGATAAACATATACCACCGCGGAGTTTTCTGTAGACCTTTTTAAGGTGTACAAATACTTAGTTCATTATTTTGATAAATCTCGTAGGGTTCAGCCTGCGTTTGCAATGTAAGCGGAAAAAATGTAATCATTTACGACATCACATTAGAAACCTCAATAATTACAGTATTTCTCTACTGTATATTGAAGGTTATTATACATATAAACCTTCCTCCTCTCGAATCACTATCTATTAAAAAAAACCGCATCAAAATCCGTTGCGTAGTTTTAAAGATCTAAGCTTACATAGGGACAAACAGCGGGAAGCGACTTTGCTTTATACTATGTACTGATTTCTTTAGTAAAAATGTAAGTAAAATCTCTACTACTGTCAAAATCTTTTAGTTTCAATTATCTTTGATAATCCTATAATGTCGAAGATTGTTTTCAGTGAGCTTTTAATACAGGTTTTTGACTCCAAAAAATGTTGAATTTGAGATCTCGTAGGCGCGAGAATCGGGCCCCTGAACCGATTTTGAAATGCCTTAACCAGTATAGAGAGCAAATTACAGATGATAATTGTTCATTGTATACTTATTTTTTATTTATTTCTAGGTGAATTCGGTTGCATAGATGAAATTCTATCAATAGTATCCATGTTGCAAGTGGACAGTGTTTTCATAAAATCTAGTTCAGGCAAAGAAAACATTGCTGCTAAGATTGCAAGAAGGAATTATTTTGAGGTAAAAATAATCATTATTTTTTACTAGTGTTCGCCCCCGGTTTTGCACGCGAGGTACTCTTTCCCGAGGGAATATGGGATTACAAAGTTTCCTATGTGTGCCAAATTTCATCCAAATGCGTTCAGCTGTCTTCGTGTGATTGAGAAGCAAATATCTAGACAAAAATTTCTAAACATCAAAACTTTCATATTTATAATATTACTAGCTGTTACCCGCGACTTCGTCCGCGTAGATTCTACTTTCCCCTTAAGGGAAAATCCTTTCTTACCTATCTACATGCCAAATTTCAACTTAATCCGTCAAGTACTTTGAGCTCTGCGAATTTGAATAGAATTTCGAAAAATCTTCTCTTAGTGCACCCCTAGACCTCACAAGGAACCTATGTGCCAAATTTGAAGTCTCTAGACCTAGCGGCTTGGGCTGTGCGTTGATATGTCAGTCAGTCAGTCAGTTTCTTCTTTTATATATTTAGATTACAAAACATTTAAAATTTGAAAAAAATTACAACTAAAAATCGGAATTTAAAACCTTTGTCAATCGTGTTTCGGTGTAAAGAAAATTATGGAAAATAAAAAGTGGCTAAACGTTTTCGGGAAAATGAAATTCGTAATCTAAAAATTCGAATTCAAGATAGGTGACCCTTTTTACCATTCTAAGGGTTGATTTCTGTAAAATCAAAATATATAGGTTTATTTATTTGTTTTTAAGTTTCAACCATGAGCCTAATAATAATAAAATAAGTCACTTTTACTTTGAAATTAAAGGATTTTTCTTACAAAACTCCATCCCCCTTTTCGACCCTTTACGGATGGGATTTTCAAAAACGCTAAGACAGGTAAATGTTTATTTTTAATGCTTTACCTAAATATAAAATCTGAAGATCCTAACTCCAAAACTGACGGACTTTCATACAAACTTTCATCCCCTCTTTCACCCCGTTAGGAGTAGAATTTCGAAAAATCCTCTCTTAGTGCACCCCTAGACCTCACAAGGAACCTATGTGCCAAATTTGAAGTCTCTAGACCTAGCGGCTTGGGCTGTGCGTTGATATGTCAGTCAGTCAGTCAGTCAGTTTCTTCTTTTATATATTGAGATAGGTCGGTTACTGAAAGCTGTTGCGATATCAGTACTCACACTAATGCAATCTCAAAAAAAAACCGGACAAGTGTGAGTCAGACTCGCCCACCGAGGGTACCGCATAAATTTGTAGGTACATAATATTATAAATAGTTCAGAAATTGAGTCTCGCAGTTTTATTCGTATTATAAGACGATATTACTTGCCACATTTCATAGTTATAGGTCAACGGGAAGTACGCTATAAATTTTGATTCCCCTGTGAGTGTAGAAATCTACGTTTTTTGCGACATAAACGATTCTATCTTCGTTTTTGCGTTAATTTACAAGTTTGATTTAGTGACCCCTTCAACAGACTGTTGAATTGATATATAGTTTTAATTTCTACTCGATACGTCCACGCGTTCTCGAGATAAACGAGGACAGACGGACGGACGGATAGATAGACATCAAAGTGATCCTATAATGGTTCCATTTTTTTCTTTAGAGTTTCGGAACCCTAAAAACGAATAGACAAATACAAAACATTTTATAAAAAAAGTCAAACCGACTTCAAAAAGTAAAAAATAAAACTTTTGGAGTCGGTGCCAGCCAAAGCATTCTACATTGCACTTCTATTAACTATATTTTTTTTGGCCTTAGCTAACTAGCACCGACTCCAAAAGTTTTATTTTTTACTTTTTGAAGTCGGTTTGATTTTTTTTATAAAATGTTTTTATTTCAGATTTTTTTGTTACATTATGTGCCGTTACTTACACTAAAAATCAGCCCATACACAACAATGATGTCATCTAGGTATACGACTACTTGCCAAAAGGTGATTGATATTTTTCAGGATTATGAAAAAACTACTAGCCAGATCTTCGTAAAAATTATATGGGACCACACATAAACCATTTTCTTCCAGATAAAAAAAGAATTTTAAAAATCTGTTAACAACTGGCGAAGTTATGGTAGAACATACATAAAAAAAAAAAAAATACAGTCGACTTGAGAACCTCCTCCTTTTTTTGAAGTCGGTTAAAAAAGGATCACTCTTTAGTAGCAAAAGCAAAACTATAACTCTCGCCTTCATATTCGTGTTTTTTTTAATGAACGAACGGGGAGACTGTTAGCCTTCATCATACCTGATGTTAAGTATTGATAAGGCTGAAGATGGAAGCGAGCCTCTCCCGGAATTCTCAGCCACTGAGGAACTGGCTATCTTATCTCGAACCGCCAGAACACAACAATCCAGAAAACATTGTTGTTATGGCGTCAGAATTAGATAAGATGGTGGTAGCTAGCCAGGCGGACTTACAATAAGTCCTTCCAACCAAACCGAATACAATATGTACCCCCGCTGTGAATCGAACCCGGGACCCCTGGGTCTGATACCGGTGGTTGTACCACTGGACCACAGATGCGGTTAAAAAAAAGTTTGACCGCGCGCGAGAGATACAGACATATTATTCTTGATGAGCATGCAGTGCAACATCGAGGCATGCCCTTATTCACAGACACTACGTGTGTGTGTATTATTCCGTGGACATTGGTGTGGGTTATATGCTGGTGTAACAATGCTGTATTTAAATTTTAGTTAATATTATAACTGTTAATGTCCCAAATTATAAAAATAAAAATAAAATAAAAACGTGCCAGCTTAAATTAGCTTAAATTACCTATAGTGGCTGCCCGCGGTTTCACTCGCGTGGTTCTTGTTCCCGTGGGAATATTGAGATACATAGAAAATTGTGTCGAGCTTCTTGAAGCAGAAACATCATAAGAAATTGTTAAATGTAAAAAAAAAATAGTTTTGTTATTTTATTATTATTGTTTTGGTAAAATAATTGTGCATGTTGTGTACGCTATTATTGGATTAAAGTCTTGTCTCATTTATTTAGCATTGATTATAAGTTAACTCTCTGTGTGTCAAATTTCATCCAAATCAGTTTACCAATTTTGGCGTGATTGAGTAAGAAACATCAAAATTTTCACATTTGTAAAACTAGTGGCTACCCGGGATTTCACCCGCGTTGTTTCTATTCCCGTGGGAATGTCGGGATAAAATATATCCTATGATTGAATCCAGCCTAGAAACTGTGTGTCAAACACCGTTTTTGGGATTGTAACAAACATCCAAACTTTCACATCTTAATCCTAATTCTAATTAATATTATTAATGCAGAAGTTTGAAGAAAGAATGAAAGAAATTTAATTTATTTGAAACAAATTAAACAAATCACACAACACAAAAACATGCTTAAAAATAAAAGCAATAATAATAAATAAATAATTGCATACAACACAACAATTAATTATCTAGCCCACGTTAAGTTTCATGAAGAACTTGTGTTATGGATACTAGATAACGGATAATAATAATTATATACTTTTTTTTTGTAAATACATACTTATTATACATATTAAACATCCAGACCAAGACAAATAGACATGTTCATGCACACAAATATTTGTCTTGTCCGGGGATCGAACCCGGGACCTCTGCCGCAGAAGGCGGGCTTAGTACCCTTGCGCCAAACAGGTCCTCGTCGCAATGAAATTTGTCTTAAAACGGCCACGACTCAGCATAATGTGTGGTCATCGACCAGCGCTGATCTTCCGTCTTTGTTTGTTTGTTCTTCCTTCACGCAGTAACTAAGCAACCAATCAACTTGATTTTTGGCATAAAGTTAGTTGAAAAGACGGAGAGTAACATGGGCTACTTTTCATCCCGATATTCCCACGGGAACGGGAACCACGCGGGTGAAACCGTGGGCGGAAGCTAGTATACAATATTAGTCGGAGGATTTAAAAAAAAAAAATGAAGTACGGGGAGCCTCTTAGTCTTCATCATACCTGATGTTAAGTATTGATAAGGCTGAAGATGGAAGCGAGCCTCTCCCGGAATCCCCAATCACTGAGGAACTGGCTATCTTATCTTTAACTACCGGAACACAACAATGCTGAAAACATTGTTGTTATGGCGTCAGACTTAGATAAGATGGTGGTAGCTAGCCAGTCGGACTTACAACAAGTCCTACCACCAACCAAACCGAATACAATATGTACCCCCGCTGGGAATCGAACCCGGGACCCCTGGGTCTGATACCGGTGGTTGTACCACTAGACCACGGAGGCGGTTAGGATGGTGAAATAAAACAATTGTTGAAGTGTCAAATGAAAAATATGTTTGTTTATATTTTTAGGTAGCTGAAGGTGACATAATAATGTATCTAAATATATTTGATTCGTATATGAAAGTCAAATCTTTGCATTCAGACGAGAAAAGATCTAAAAAGGCGTGCAAAGAATGGTGTCATAAGATGTATCTCAATTATAGAGTTATGGAAAAGGTAAATGAAATGTTACTATAATTTGTATTGAAAATTAAGCTCTATTGCTTTATGTTTTTTTTTCAATGCTATTTTTGCAAAGGTCGCGGGTTCGATTCCCGTCTGAGAATTCACTTGTGGCCGAGTAAATTTTTTCCAATATTTTTCTATTTAAAATTTACCATAAGTATAAAAATAGCATTGAAAAATGCAAAAATTACAAAAAAAAATCATAAATTATTGGCAGTTGCATCTTAATAGATCGTTAAACACCTGAAAAGATGTTTCTTTCGAATGCAAGGATATTCCTAGCATTGATGTGACAACGCTGGCCTACAGCGTATTAAAAAAGATAAAAGTATTGGAAAATTTCGACGGCGGTTCGCAAGTCTCGGTAGCTCAGCGGTTAGAGCATTGGACCGGATTTCCAAAGGTCGCGGGTTCGATTCCCGTCTGAGAATTCACTTGTGGCCAATTAATTTTTTTCCAATATTTTTCTATTTAAAATTTACCATAAGTCTATTGCTTTAGTTTAAAGACTATTCTTGTCTTTAAAGAATTCATTTCAAAATGACAAACTTTAGCCAAATCCGAACTCAATTGCTAGAGTTTTAAAGTTTAAAGTCGATTGGAGAATGTTGTGGCTTTGGACTCTGTTGATTACTTTAGATAAGATCATTTATTTTTTTTGCAGTCATATGAAATTCGGAGTAGTTTGGAGAAATTAGTAAAAGGGAAATTCAATATGGAGAACAAGATAATCGAAGGACCAGATTTAGGTTCAGGTATAAACTCAACTCAATTTAATTTATTAATTGTTAGCTGTTACAAACACTTGTAAATGTGAATGTTAAAGAAGCTACGCCATGGTTTTATGTATAATTTAGGTCCCAAAAGTGTGTCTTACGTCATTTTCGGTTAGTTTTTGTAAATATCCGTTTTCTGTTATAGTTTTGAGACACTTTCATTTTTTCCAATATTTTTCTATTTAAAATTTAATATAAGTATAAAAATAGCATTGAAAAATGCAAAAATTACTAAATCATAAATTGATATAAAAGTTTATTTACTTTTTTTTATTATTTTTAATTTATTATAGGTAAATGCGGCCGTGTAATGAAGTGCGTGGTATCCGGGCTGTTCCCGCAAGCCGCGTACTTGAGCCCCGACTCCGCGTACCGCGGCATCAGAGGGGCGGTGCTACACATCAGTCCAGATAGTTGCTTGTATCATGTGCAACAGCCCAAATGGTAACAAAACCAATGGAACACAAAATAATAATAACTAGGAACGGCTCCAAACTGCATCACCTTCGGTGGCGCTTTGGAGCCCAAGAGAGGCGGAGCGCTGCGAGCTTTTACAACTTTATGTCGGCATAACTCTGTGAGGACATGACGGATTTAGACGCGGTTTGTTGCATTATTACATTACATTCTGGTAAAATTTGTAATGTATCGCGATGCACAAAAGTCTATACTTTTCGAGAAAAACCCTAAAAACCGAATTTGGCTCTTCTTTGGCGCCAAAAGCTAAGGTTATGGTGATGGTAGGACATCGAATTTGTGTCACCTCCTAGGTATGAAATGAAATAGAATTTATAACAGTGCTGCAGTTACTGATATTTTTTTTATTCACAATGCCATTTTCCTACTTTCCTACTTTCCTATTTTAATCAAAATTGCTGTAATTTATATTATTTTTGTTTTCATTTTCTAGCATGTATTTTAGAATAAGCAAATGTCGTGTTCAGCTATTATCGGAATGCAAATTTAACAAGATTTATTAATTGATGAGTTGTTAAACGTAAGCTATGATTTGTATTCTGTTGCTGTACCATAAAAATAAATAAATAAAAATAAAATAAATCAATATAATATTATAAATGCGAAGTATGTCAGTTTGTTTGTTACTCTTCCACACTAAAAATACTGAACGGATTTGTATTAAATTAGACACAGAGATAGTAGGTACCCTGGATTAAAAGGTTATGATAATTCCCGATATTCCCACGGGAACGGGAACCACGCGGGTGAAACCGCGGGCGGTCGTTAGTATGAGATAAACTTTATATAAGAAAGAATATGTTGGTGATTTTTGAAGTGAAAACTTCTTTAGCGGCGTTGTGCATATCAGAGTTTAAAATTTTTGGGATGGGTAAAAAATGTTAAAGTCGCGTCAGGACACGTGACCTGATCGAAAATTCGTAAGACGGAGGGAGAGTAGACCGCCGGCGCGGGGTAGGAGAGGAAGTAATATCCCTGTTTCTACCGCGTGGCGAAAATGTATGCCTGCTCCTGCTGTTTCGTTTAAGCGGTTTTTACTTCTGCCGGCACTCCCGGAGTGCAACCCGTTATTTTTTTAGAGACTATTTGTTTTACAAGTGTCTGTGATTTTACAGGGTGGTGTTTGCCAGCGTTCAGGCGACGGGAGACAAGACTTTCATGAGAGAAATGATGACCATAGACAAGAGCTGGCTGTTGGAACTAGCCCCTCATTATTATAAGGAGACTTGATATTAATACAATATATTTTGTTTTAAGTAATATGGATTTTCATTTTGAGACTTTATATCAATCTTTAATAAAATACCCAAGGAATTTAGGACTCTAAATATTATTCAATTTAAAAGACAACTGGGGACATGGCTAGGCTTGCATACTTTCTATGATCTAAAAGATTTTTTTGACATTAAAGATTAAATTATTAAGTTAATACTATTTAAACTAATTCAATTATTAATATTAATTTTTGTTATAATATTTTAACTGAACTAAGTATTTTATAAATTGTATATTTTGCATGCTAATTAATTTTGGCTAAACATGTTTTAGTATTTATTATTATCTGTGACATCTGTTATATACCATGTTTAATTGCAAATAAAGATTATGATTATTATTACTATGATTATGACAAAACGAAGCAGGTATAATTTCTCACACGCACACATCGGCGTTAAATTTACATTGTTGTATTGCATTGTCAGGCAGTTACAATCAGAACTTCAGTCGCGATTTTCAAAATGAAAAATAAGCAGTTTTATGATATTACGTGACAAAAAATTATGATTTTGTTGAGTACTTAAAGTATTAATAGTTAATATTCTTTGGTAGGTATAAGTGAACAACTGGCACATATTTTCAACATAAAACCTACAAAGTCAATACAGTAGCAACCCCATACGGAAAAAGTATTTTTTAATGAAGTACGGGGAGACTTAGCCTTCATCATACCTGATGTTAAGTATTGATAAGGCTGAAGATGGAAGCAAGCCTCTCCCGGAATCCCCAATCACTGAGGAACTGGCTATCTTATCTTTAACACAACAATGCTGAAAACATTGTTGTTATGGCGTCAGACTTAGATAAGATGGTGGTAGCTAGCCAGTCGGACTTACAACAAGTCCTACCACCAACCAAACCGAATACAATATGTACCCCCGCTGGGAATCTAACCCGGGACCCCTGGGTCTGATACCGGTGGTTGTACCACTAGACCACAGAGGTAGTTTAAGTATGTAGGTACTATACAAGTCTTCATAACTTTATTTAGATTTGTGAAGTTTCAGAAACATGATTTTATGATTTTGTCACGACACATTTTATTTTCGAAAAGACCCCTAAAATACGAAAATTCAAGATTACTCTCAAATGGGGTTACATATACTATTGGAAATTGGTTTAATAAGTGGCGTGTGGCCTGCCGTGTGGTGACGGCCTAAGAATACAAGTGTCACCACTCCCTTACATGCCTGGGATGTCGTAAGAGTCGACTAAGAGGCTCGACGCATTGAACACCTGTGCGAGAGAAGGAACACTTGAAACAAACCCTCTACCAACCCGTCTGGCCAGCGTGTTAGCAGTAGGCTAATACCTCCTATGAACGCCACAACAGGCGTGAGCTAGGAGAGGCATGTCCAGCAGTGGACGTCCACAGGCTGATGATGATTAATTAGTGGCGTGTACTTTCATTTATCTTCAATCGCTAATAGTTATTTATTACGAAGTGATTTCCTGGTTTTTTCGCCCAAACTGCAAAATCGGTCTCGTTTCCGCGCTTCCTTTTCTCATTGCTATCTCGCTTCAGTCGTATTGCACCTTAAGTACTTGTGTTACGGATATCCGGATACGGACACAGACAAACAGAAATGTTCATCACACATTTGTCCGGAATGGAGAATGGGAATCGAACCCATCGTCGTTTCTGACTCATGTACGCTATGTATTGTATTTTTATGACTTATATGTATGTATAGTTGTATATATATTATACTTATATTTTTATTAATATTTATGTATTATTCGTTTAGTAGAGTTATGTATGCATTCATGTATGTATGTGTATATTTATCTAAAATGTTGTTACGAGTGTTAATCACTGTCCTTTCATTGATTTTTTTCTATTGCCGCCATGATATCTCCCTTAACATCCTTTCAGGTTGACTGGTAGAGAATGCCTAAGTCCGCCATTTGCTGTGTATGTGCAATAACGAGTTAATAAATAAATAAATAAAGCCGATGATCACTACTCCATCGGGTCCGTCAATGTAAATAATAATAAAAAAATATTGTATTATACTTTTGAAACCCTTCAACATAATATTATGAGCAATAATCATGTCAAGTACCTTGTAAACAAAGGTACTAATTGACTGGGTGTTGACCCTCGCTATCGGGAGTCTCGTCTGTCTGTCACCTGTCGATGAAGTAAACTAACTGATTGTTTTTACCCCCTTGTTGGTAAACAAATACTTAGTCATAATGCCCTGCCCTTTAGTAGGGGTTTTAGTACTACCTGCGGTGTTGTGATTCCTGACACGACCACCGAGCACTTTCTTAATTTGATTGTAGTACATATTCATGAATATAAGTGTACTTTAATGTACTTGTAAACATTACAAGTAAAATCACAACGGAATTGAGCGGTTTTAGCAGGTATTCAATCTCAGTTTTCATCTCCAGCACCATCTAGTATCAAAAGTAAGAACTAATATTTACGTCTTATATTTTATTAGGAATGTTCTTAACACCGCCATGTAGAATTTATATCAACAAAACACACAGCGCCATCTAGTGACGAGTAATGGTACTCGTGTAAGAAATTATATTTCGTGACACCCTAACTTTTTTGTACGTAAATTCACAAGTTTGATTTTTTCACAGCTTCAAGAGACGGTTGATTTGAGTATACCTATGACTTTAATATTATCTCCGAGTTTTTTTTTCCGAAATATAGTTTCCAAAACTAAAGTAATTTTTTTATTTATTTACAAATGTGTAGTTTTAAGATTTTTTCCTGTATTTGTAGTAAAAGACGATATTACTTACCAAATTTCATAGTTAGATTCACCTATGAGATTCGAAAAATATGTTTTAGCGGCATTAACAGCCCTACTTTTTTTTACCTATTTTACAAGTTTGATTTTTTCACAGAGCTTCAAGAAACTGTTGATTAAAATTTAAGGTATTAATTTTAGCTCGATAGCTCTACGCGTTTCCAAGTTTTTCCCGAAATTCAGTTTCCGAAACTAAACACTATTATTTTTAAGATTTAATAAAAAAAATATAGTTTTTAGATTTTTCCCCTGTGCTTGTAGTAAAAGACGATATTACATGCCAAATTTCATATTTCTAGGTCAACCTTATGAATTTTGATTCCCTCGAGATTGTAGAAATCTTTGTTTTACGTTAATTGACAAGTTTGATTTCTTCACACCTTGAACAGACTGTGGACCTCAATATATGGTTTTAATTTCAACTCGATACATTCACGCGTTCCCGAGTTAATCGAAGACAGACAGACGGACAACAAAGTGATCCTATGCTCCTCCGTTTTTATATTTTCAGGTACGGAACCCTAAAAATCACCTAGCAACCAGTTTCTTCGCTGTCATTAACTGTCACATGGCTACAACAGCGACGAAACTGAAACTCAACCGAGTTTTCATTGATAATCAGCTCTAATATAGTAGTAGCTAGCCAGGCGGACTAAGCACAAGTCCTACCACCAACCAAACCGAATACAATATGTGCTTACCTACAGTCGTGGAAGTTGGCATCGACCACCTTTAAGCGATATTCGAGTGCGCTCAAATTCAAATTCAAATTCAAAATCATTTATTCAGACTAGGCTGTTACAAGCACTTATGAACGTCAAAGAAGCTACGCCATCGGTTCACAAACCCTACGGCGGGAGACCGCGTAACGAGAAGAACCGGCAAGAAACTCGTCAAGGGCAATTTTTTCTCCCTGTTTTATTTCATACAGAGTCGTCAAATTGAAAAGTGAGCTTAACATATTAGTAAGGTCAATTTCTACCACAAAAAGAAAATACTAATTATAATATTACATTTTATGGTTATCCTAACCGTAAACAATTTTCAACTCGCAAGGAAGGACTTACATTATAACATTTCTCGCATTAAAAGGTTACTGTACTACAAGTTGAGACGTAAATACAGGTCAATAGCAATTTATTTTAGATGAAAATATTGAGCTCTAAGCACAACGTTAAGACAAGCAGACTGAAGTAGACCCATTTCCGCTGGCGGCACCCTTTCACGAGCATGACGCATGAACCAGCCATCGCTTCGCTCAACCATATTTTAGGGAACGTAACGACCCGCCTCACACGACACCGCCGAAGAAACGTTTGAGTGAGCATGACGTACTTCAGGTACTTATGTTAAAGTGTATAAATATAAAAAATACATTGGCAACAAAAAAAAAAAAAGAAAAGAAAGATAAACGTGCATTAATGTAAGACGCAACTTACAATGTTACTGGAAAACGCATCAGCTGGGTCATAATCATAAAGCGTATTTAAAGTAAATTAAAATTTGCGTTCACGATCGACCGTGAGTAGAAAAAAATCGCACTAAGCACTCTGTTAGCCATTCAAGGGACTTTGCGCGGCAAGTGGACTATCACCAACCAAACCGAATACAATATGTACCTTCACTGGGAATCGAACCTGCTGCGGGACCTTTGCATCTGATACCCGTAGTGCTATTAAACAACAGTAGGCCTAGCACGAAAAAACTCAAGTAGGTGTTATCGAAAAGTAAAGTAAAAAAATGTATGATTTTTTTTTAATAGAAAAATATTGGAAACAATTAACTCGGCCATAAGTGAATTCTCAGATGGGAATCGAACCCACGACCTTTGGAAATCCGGTCCAATGCTCTAAACGCTGAGCTACCTAGACTTAAGCGGTTAGAGGTTTGGACCGGATTTACAAAGGTCGTGGGTTCGATTCCCATCTGAGAATTCACTTGTGGCCGAGTAAATTTTTTCCAATATTTTTCTATTTAAAAAAATATTATCATAAGTATAAAAATAGCATTGAAAAATGCAAAAATTCAAAAATCATAAAATGTATGACACATTGAGCAGCGTTTCTACCGGACGTAAACGGATCTACGGAACATTTTCCTATAGACATTTTTTTGACATTACATACCTACTATTTCAAAAGTTTTTTGTGCGAACCCTACAGAATCTGTATTTCTAGGAAAGTTCCACATACGGCCGACAGAGGGCACTGAACTGTACTGATACTGAGCTGAATACAGTTTTGTCATCATAAATCTGTAAGCGTTTTCTACCTGTTTGTGTTTTTATCATCTTTTTTAGGGTTCCGTACCCAAAGAATAAAACGGGACCATTTTACTAAGACTCCGCTGTCCGTCCGTCCGTCTGTCCGTATGTCACCAGGCTGTATTTCATGAACTGTGATAGATATATACTGTAAATTTTCACAGGTGAGGTATTTCTGCTGCCGCTATAACAATAAATACTAAAAAATCAGAATACTTAAAATAAACTAGGGCGGTTACAACCCGATACTAGGGGTTCGTCGACGAACAAAAAAAATTCCAAATTATGCTAAAATCTTTAATTGCAGTTTGTGATCATCACGTTTAACATTTTGTATATTTTATAGTTTTCGGAACAAATAGACTCGAGTACCTTTATTTGATACCTTACTCGGCCGCGTACTACGCGCCAAAGTCCCTATCGAGTCGTCACAAATTTTGCGAACCTGAATTAAGTATATAGATATTTAAGGGGGCTCCTATACGAACGTGATTTTTTTCCTCGTTTTTATAGATAGTGGTACGGAGCCCTTCGTGCGTGAGTCCCACTCGCATTTGGCCGGTTTTTTATTATTGTCTTTTTTCTTACTTCTTATTGTGTATAATATACATATGTCCCTTGCGCGGTAGGAAATGGATACAACACCACTATCATAGCAACATCTCTACCACTTAATTTGGCATTCATTAATTGCAGGATATAGGGGCTATGCAGCTGTAGTTGGAACTGTAGTCACTGCGACCTATAAGATCTATTGTAACCCGCCACCTTGTTATAGTATCTCTTTTAGCCTGGCGGCCTCCAGGAAGTCTATAATTTGGCATTGGTGAGATCTATGTGATTATCTAATGGGTGGACTTCAACATATCCAATTAAAGAGACATGACATTCCTAATCTCACGAAAAGATTCCTAGCTTAGACACATAGAGAGAGTTTGCTGAAAAGAAAATTTTCAACAGTTCATGGCTCTCGTAGATAACATTTAAACAGATATTAATTAATCAACCAAGAAAGTGGCTTATTGTTCCTGGAACAGATTGCCATGTAGCAGAATAATAATAAAAAATAAAAAATTTGAAATAAAACCACTTTTACGTATATCAAACGCGCTATATTTTTCCACGAACTAAGTTGTAATTGTCCGTATTTTTAGGGGTTTTTTGATTTTCCCGACGTTTCGGCACCTTTACAGCTGCCGTGGTCACGGGATGACAGTCATCGCGTGACAGTCATCAGTTCGTGGAAAAATATAGCGCGTTTGATATCCGTAAAAGTTGTTTTATTTCAATGAACAGTGCGCGCCAAAATATGAGATGTACGTAATAAAAAAATTGGTGAGATCTTAGAGCACTTACGCACTACGTCCGTCCGAAATCCGTCAAAATACGTGGGGTTATTTATTACCTACCTTGCTAAAATTCACCCTCTTGCTAAAATTGTTCAGGGCCCATAAGATCCAAACACATTTTATGTAACACCTGTATGTAGTTATGGAAAGCAATAAAGTTGGTCTTTGGTCATTGGTCATCTTTGCGACAGCAATGCGACAGCGATAAGTCACGTGTCACCATTGCAACCGCTCGGTTGCTATGATGAAACGTGCGATTGCTATGGTGATACGTGACTTATCGCTGTCGCGTTGCTGTTGTAAATATAGGTAATAATCCCGACGGTCCGTCATAGCCGTAGAATTATTTGTATGCTACCATACAAATAGTTGAGAGAGAGAGAGAGTTTTTTTTTTCTAACGACGGGGAGCCTCTTAGCCTTCATCATATCTGATGTTAAGTCTTGATAAGGCTGAAGATGGAAGCGAGCCTCTCCCGGAATCCTCAGCCACAGAGGTACTGGCTATCTTATCTCGAACTGCCGGAACACAACAATGCTGAAAACATTGTTGTTATGGCGTCAGACTTAGATAAGATGGTGGTAGCTAGCCAGGCGGACTTACAATAAGTCCTACCACCAACTAAAGCGAATACAATATGTACCTGATACCGATGGTTGTACCACTAGACCACAGAGGCGGTATTGACGGACCGTTGATGGTCCATCAACGGTCCGCCATAAAACCGTTTCCCTATTTTAAAACTATACGTGAAAGGATAAGTTAGGATACATTTTAAATAGAAAAATATTGGAAAAAAAACAACTCGGCCACAAGTGAATTCTCAGATGGGACTCGAACCCACGACCTTTGGAAATCCGGTCCAATGCTCTAACCACTGAGCTACCGAGACTTGCGGACCACCGCCGTCGAAATTCTCCGATACTTTTATATTTTTAATACGCTGTAGGCCAGCGCTGTCTCATCAATGCTAGGAATATCCTTTCATTCGAAAGAAACATCTTTTGAGGTGTTTAACGATCGAATAAGATGCAACAGCCAATAATTTATGACAACGGTATGAAAGAAGAATATTTTATGCCAGCACTGAGAGCATACATGTACTTAATTTAATTCGCAGACGTGGTTTCAGCAAAACCCCCCCATCACACATTGTTAAATATGACAAAATGAATATTTTCTTTCTTTGAAATAAAACAACTTTTACGGATATATTTCACGAGGGAGGTCGAATTTACCGCGTTTTTAAGGTTTTTTGATTTTCCCGACGTTTCGCCACTTTTCTTTTCAGCACTTTACTTCTATTTAAAACTTTTTAATTTTGCATTTCACAATGCTATTTTTATGTGATAGAAAGAAAGAAAAGAAAGAAAATCAATTTATTTGATAAATATTAAACAAGAAAAAACCAACTTGTCTCATGTCGCCCTGACGCGATTCGAACCCGCATCCTTGGGAACCTCGTCAGGGCGACATGACACAAGTTCCTTTTTTCTAGTATATTATGTTGTTTAATATTTTCTTTTATTTTCTTTCTTTCTTTAGAACCGACTTCAAAAAAGGAGGAGGTTCTCAATTCGGTTGGTATAATTTTTTTTTAAATAACAAAATGAACAAACAAAACATAAAAAAATGTGTAAGATCTATTTGCGGAGTTGGACAGTTGGAATCCTGTAGGCCTCTTTTTAAGAAATTAAACATTCGTGCTTTACCATAGCTGTATATTTTCGAAATTTTGGTATTTGTTAAGAAGAATGCCAATCTATTTCCAATGAAACAAGAAAACTGCAATTTCCGAACACGTTATCCATTCCGGTTAGCTATACCACCATCAGCTACAACTTGTTTTACGAGGAATAGTTACAGCATGTGCGTTAAACTATACAATTTACTTCCGAATCGCATTCAAAATCTTCCATTTGTAATTTTCAAACGCATAGTTTTTAAAATCCTCGTTGAAAATTGTTTTTATGACACTGAGGAATTCATAAAGTTTTGCCGTGATGGGCATATTAAGAAAATTGCGAATGATTAATGACTGCTTATTTTTCTTTTTTTTTCTTTATGTATATTATTGACATCTTAAATATTGACATTTTAAATTTTGACATTTCTGACATCCGATACATCAATAATGGACATAATACTGTTGTGTGTATTGACATGCTGAGAGATGAGATTTGTGTTGTTATATGTCGGTAAAACACGCATGTACGTACTTGAATTTTAAGAACTGAATTGTACCGTGTTTTATGCAAATAAATATTACTACTACTACTACAACGCCACGACGAACGCGCATGTACCGAATATTAGTGTTTGTCAAAGAAGCTACGCCATCGGTTCAGTAACTCAACAGCGGGAGACCCGGCAAGAAAGTCGCCAGAGCTGTTTTTTTCGTCATGTCTTATTTCGTACAGAATCGTCAAATTGAAAAATGACCACTAGTATAACGTTACTTTCCATCGGTCTACTTCAAGGCCCTTGTAGATAAAAAATAATAATTAAGTAGATAAAAAGTAATTAGTACTTATTATTTATATGGCATAATATGCAGATAACAACTTAACCATTTTATAATATTATCTACTTAGTCATAAAAATAAGTAGGAATGGTTTGTAGGTGTTTCAAGTGGAAATAAATATAACAACTCGTCCAAACGGATAATACTTAAGCAATTCTAACTCATAATAGCTATATCGAATGTTTCTTTTACAAAACAAGTAATATAATTGTAAATGATTTGCACATCGATTGACGATAGAGTATGTTGGAAATAACTAATTTAAGATAAAGTAGCATTGATATGTTCAATATTAAGCTTTCGAAATGAAATAAATAATAAATAAATAAATAATTGCATACAATCACACCAATTATCTAGCCCACGTTAAGTTTCATGAAGAACTTGTGTTATGGATACTAGACAAATAGACATGTTCATGCACACAGATATTTGTCTTGTCCGGGGATCGAACCCGGGACCTCTGGCGCAGAAGGCGGGTTTAGCACCCCTACGCCAAACAGGTCGTCCAAATTGAAATTAGAACAAAAAATTGTGTAAAATTCTAATCCTGGCTTGTGCTTGTAATGCTATTACCTAGTAACTACCTATATATTATTCACTTTAGTTTGTACTTATCGGCTATATTGTAAATAATTATAAAGTGGAAACTTTTTTGGCAAATGTGTCACCCTAATATAAGTTATACATTATGTAATATGTAAGGCTGTTTGTTGCCCAATAGAAAATAAATAAATAAATATCATGTAACCATATTCTTGCAAATAAATATTTTATTTATTTATTATTATTTATATTAAACACTTAGGCTTTGTAATTTCATTAAAAAACAGAAACATTGTGCCTTGAGTATGTTTATCTTAAATCTGCAATTTTTAACTACATGTTTTCAGCATTGTTGTGTTCCGGCAGTTAGAGATACGATAGCCAGTTCCTCAGTGATTGAGGATTCCGGGAGAGGCTCGGTTCCATTTACAGCCTTATCAATACTTAACATCAGGTATGATGAAGGCTAAGAGTCTCACCGTCGTTCATAAAAAAAAAACCTAAAATGAATCGCATTACAGTTGATGTAGGCCCCTGACCCCAACAATTCCTTCTAAAACCCAACAGTCCGGTCGAAAACCGGTTGGTTGGGAACCCTGCTGGGAGTCAATCTGCTAAATTTTTGACAAAATCGTTTCTCAGTGGTGTTTCAACAGTAGTGTTTATTGACACTGTTGTAACAAGAACTGTGTAAAACAGGACTACCATTGAAACACCATTGGAATACGATTGTGACTAAGTACCAGCAGAATTGGGCCCCTGGACAACCGAGAAGTTCCCCGATTCTACTAACTTACCAATCACAACGAACTTGAATCACGTGTGAAACATGAAGTCCATAACATTCAAAATAAATAAATGAATATATAGACGGAATTTTAATATGACCTTTACGTAAATAAATGATAAAGTGTAATTATAGCTTAACAAGAAATATTACTAATTAACAACGATATTTTGTCAAAGGTTAAAGATTTTTTTTTAATAATTAGTTTGCGTGCGAAAATATCAGTTCTTTAGTTGTTTACCATTTGGATTTTACATTAGCAATGCTACTTTTTTCCAAACTAATTCTACTAATATTATAATGCGAGAGTATGTCAGTTTGTTTGTTTATCTGTTTGTTTGTCACTCTTTTACGCTAAAACTACTGAACGGATTTGGATGAACTTCATTGACAGAAATGATATATAGTCTGAATTAAAACATAGGATACTTTTAATCCCGAAATTCCCACGGGAACGGGAACCACGTGGACGAAACCGCGGGCGGCCACTAGTTTCATATAAGTTAGAAAAACTACTCCCAACTTGCTCAAACGGGACTCGAAGCTGCCACCTTTAAGGCGGTACCCCCACCGAAAGTGGCGCCGCGTTGAATTTTATTTAATATCGTAATTGTAATACACAATTTTAATAAAACTAAACGTGGAATTTTTAGAGCCCATAGTCTAGTATTTTTAGACGGTATCATTACATTCCCTCGTAGTCACTTCTAGAAGTAGATAGCAAAACTGCTAAAAGTGGCCGTTTTTGACACATTTGCTATCTACTTCTACGAATGACTATGACGAGATGTAGCGATACCTTTTAAAAATACAAGACAATGGGCTCTAAAAAATATACTTTTAGTTTTATTAAAATTGTGAATTAGAATTACGATATGTATTAAATAAAATTCAACGCGGCGCCACTTTCGGTGGACCGCCTTAACCTTAGTAGTTTCCGAGAAAACGTTTCCCAAAAATCTCTACTGGTACTTACTTAGTCTATGGTTGCATCCATTGTGGCCCACTTACTAACACGGGGGGCACTGAATAAGATTAGATAACCAAAGTAACAGATAATGTAGTGTAGCAACGAGTGAATCTGATTATTAGATTATTCTTTATCCTATTCACTATTATAATAATAAAACAAATAAATATTTCTTACACTCACATCAGCCTAGAACCACAGAATACTTAATAGTACAACTAGAACCAATGTAAGAACCTATAGTAAATTATGGCTTGTGTTGAGTTTGAAGAGTGTGGTTTGTTTGAAACAGCGTTGTTAAAATATCTTACTTGATTTATATATTATTTAATTGAAACAAGGCAAGCATGCAACACCTTAGATCATACCTGTTTACTAAAAAGACTACAAACTTAGAAACTGCAATAACAACTTACTATGCGTACGCGCACGCCTGGCTGAGCTACGGTATCATTTTATGGCAACAGCATAGATGCAGGATCTATTTAATTCTTCAAAAACAACAAACAGACTGACAGTTGCAGACCATACTTTATAAAATATTAACCCTACTCAGCTTATATATTTTAGAGATATGCAAATTTGTTCGAAAATATTAACAATTTTATACAAAACGCGAAGATATACCATGCAAGTACACGTTACGAGATAAAAATAAATTAATATTACCAAATTCCCGATTAAAACTAACATCTTCAAGTACCTTCCGTTCATCTCTAAAAATATATAATAAATTACCCGATATAATAAAAAAATGAAAACAGTGATGCTATATTTATACGAACATTAAAAGAACTACTAACTAGTAAATGTTACTATAGTGTTAATGAATATTTTATTGATCATACATATTGGTTCTGCAAAATGATAATTGTAGGATTTGCAATCCTACCGAACCGTTTCCCTGGCTCACCGTCACACCAAGACAAGCACACATAATACGTATCATCATCATATCGGGGATCCTGGAGCCGAAATCCTATCCGCACTCCACCAGAACTCCCGCCTAGCTTTATGTCATCTGTCAATCTATCGTTGACAATGACAGCTACTAGTGTTGCCCTCCTGTGTGTGTGAGACAGGGTAGATACAAACATTACAATAATTATTATGCCTGGTTAAAACAAAGAATACTTTTTGTCCCGATATTTCTACGGGAACTGGACTAGCTTATTTGAGCATTGTAAGGTATTAACGGTTTAGGCGCTACTCGGAAAAAGTATGGACTTTTTGATATAAAACTATAGCACGGTTACAGTTGTAACAAATCTGGTAATAACATATATATTTCTTCATATCTTTATCTAGATTCGTATAGTTTCAAAAACACGATTTTATGATTTTGCCTCGACACTTTTTAGACGACGCTCTAAAAATACGAAAATTAAAGATTGTTCTTAAAAGGGGTTACTTACACTTTTCGAAATTGGTTTAATAATAATATTTAGGAAAGGACACCAATAATATTTAGGATCGTATAGAAGCATTCTTTTAAAATCGCTGTAGTTTTTTTAATACGAAATGAGTTTGTGTTTTTTTTGCCTAATCTGCAAAATCGGTCTTGCGCGTCGTTTTCTCTTTGCTTTCTCGCTTCAGTTTTTTTTTTCGAGTATCGCCTTAACGATAACATTAGTCGGCCACCCTAGTCGACGAACATTGCAATTATTATTGTCTATTAGTCACAAACTTCACGCGTCCGTCAAACTTAGGAAAATTACATAATAAAAAGTTCAAAATACTTACCTAAATTTAGAAATTTCCACGGGAGACAAAATTGGAAATGTTTGTTATCGGAGATGCTTAACGAAAGAAGTAACGATTTTGTTCGGAACTACATAGAAAAGAATAATTTTAAAGCAGTTGTTAAGAAATACTTTGCGGATAATATAATTGACAAGTAGCAAGTCTTATAATGAATGTGGTATTGTTCTAAATCAAATCACATGATAGTAACAATTATTTTCAGTGTTTAAAAAAATATATTTTAATCAAAATTTATTTTATAACTACATTTGTTTTAATGAGTAAAAGTACTTAAAAAAAACATGTAGGTACATAAATTTTCTTTTTTTTTCCAACAATTTACTAACATTTTATATGTGTTGTATTTGCTCTGTAACTGAAATCCTCCGCCACAGCTGTTAAAGCCGAAACGCCTTTTGTAGCGGTGAGTAAATTAAATATAATCTCTTTTGTAATACTTTTGGTCAATAAATGAAAAAAAAAACCGTGGCCGGCCGCTAGTTCTTTAAATAAGTAAATATATCTGGTACTTAAATATTTGTGTATTCAAAAATGTGTCGCAGACATCATACAGTTATCTGGGGTGAGCAATTTGCACCCGGACTTAATTAGACATAACACTTATCTTAGACGTTTAATTTTTCTTAATTATACCTTCAATGGAATTCTTGATTAATCATTTATCTAATACACGAAGAGTTGCGACTAAACATCCTTTGTGTTGTTTTTATTTAAGTGATAATTAAACTAATGTAATTTACAAAAATAAGTACTTACTAACAATATCATTTATTCAGTCGAGGCTGTTACAAGCACTTGCTGAATATCAAAGAAGCTACGCCATTCACAAATCCTACGGGGCGAAAACCTTGTAACGAGAAGAACCGTCAAGAAACTCGGCAAGGGCTGTATTTTTTCCCTCCCTGTTTTCTATACTAATATTATAAAGAGGAAAGATTTGTATTTTTGTATGTAACGAATAAACTCAAAAACTACTGGACCGATTTTGACGAAATTTGGTATAGAGAATCCCTAGACCCCAAGTAGTAACATAGGCTATAAATGATCCCAAAATTCCCACGGGAACGGGAACCACGCGGGTGAAACCGCGCCCAGCCTCTATAAATTATATAAACAATAATATTATAAAGAGGAAATATTTGGTTGTTTGTTTGCAAAGAATAAACATAAAAACTTCGAACGGATTTGAATGAAATTTGGTACATAGATAGTATATAGCCCGTTTATGAACATAGGATTTTTATCCCGATATTCCCAAGGGAACGGGAATCACGCGGGTGAAACCGCGAGCGGCCACTATTTCATACAGAGTCGTCAATTTGACCTTGAAACATCATTGAAGTCACTTTCCATTTCAAAGAAAGTAATTTACAGACCTTCGTGGATTAGTGGAAATTAACGACTGCAAATGCAACCGGGACAAACGGCTTAAAGTGCCTTCCAAAGCACGGAACAGATCAATATAAAAAAATATAATAAAAAAAAATTGGTCAGTCACCCATCCCGAGACCGACCTTTGCGAAAGTGCTTAACCACTACAATCGCAGGCTGAGTGCAGGTGACGCAGTAGTTAGCGTCACCTCTTTTACCTGACATCACTTCTTCTTCTTCTTTGTCGTTTCGCTCTTGGCAGAGCGGTCGTGGTCACGTTGAGGCGTCCACGTCAGTGGTAGAGGCGGACACAGCTTGCCGCACAATCTCCCGCCATCTCTCCCGGTTGGTAGACATCACTTACCTACATAATTAACAGTAGGTAAGTACCTAATAATTACGTGTAATAATATCTAATTTATGTAAATGTAGACGTAGGTAATTTATTTGAACTTTGATCGTATGTAAACTTAAACTTTGATATCAGCACAGAATACTTAATAGTACAAGTATATCAGTTATAAAACTTCACTAATGATGTAAGTAATTTGAACAATCGGCAGTGTGCCCGCCAAGTCGGCCACCGTGTATATTTACATCAACCTTTTCACAAAACAATTTTTATAAAAAAAATAGTTATTTGTTATGCAAGGTTGGAAAGTTGGTTATTTAGCGGCGGTGAGCAAGTGAAGGTTTCTAGGATTGAACCACTAGCGTAGCGAGTGCTTCAAAGTTTTAATCCTGAGCGAAGCGAAGATTTCAAAGGTACAAGACGCTAAAAACTTTTCTGCCGAGCGCAACACACAATTTTTCACCTCACAACAGCGAGGAACATTTTATGGTTGATTGCGCGGTCAACTTCCAGTAAAAATTCTTTAAACATAAAGTTTAATCTAAATATACCTTATTCTCGTTGTTTTAATGATATAAAAAACTAAAATAATAAAAAAGGGAGTATTATAGTTAAGTCAAATTTATTTAAAGTAGGAATATATTGTTACTTAAAAATAACAATAAAAACGATTCCGTAAATGTTGACACTGACATGAGGTACAAGACAAAGACAATTTAAAAATAAAGCTTTATGTCACGTTCCGAAATCCAATTGATGTGAAATCTCACCCAGCCTAATATATATTTTTTATAACGAATAGTGTAATCTTATTGTTTTTATGATTCAATGAACTAAAATAATATAATAAAACTAAAACGGAGCATCATAATTAATTTAAAGCTATTTAAAATAAGAATAAAATGTAACAAAAAAGTCAATAGGGCGATTCGGAACGCATTATGACGTATTTTTAGGTATTAAATTAAAAAAGTACTTTGCCGCGCTAGGCCACAAGAAGCGATTTTCTACGCCTAAACTGATTGACAAAACCTCCTTTGCAGAGCGTGTGAGGTGAAAAGAATATTAACTTATGTACCAAATAGGCCTCTGCTCAGTATAAGCCATGATAACGTTACCGTCACTGGTTTTCTGTAGATGCCTGTAGAGAGCATCTTTGAATATAAAATAGCAACGCAAATTAAAATAGAATAAATAACTAATAAACATAAGAGAGTAGTTAAAATTTAAATAATGTTAACATAATGTAACCACATTATACGGCATTTCGAGCTGTGAACGTCAGCTATAAGTTCAAAAAAATGTCACAAGTTATGGTGTACTATCATAAACTTATTTCCTTTTTGTTAGCAACAACTAAGAAATTACACTCGTAACCAACTTGGCCTCTTGTACAGGTAATATTTTCTACCACGAGATGTCAAGGTGTCATCGTTGAGTCACTGAATGATCAATTTTCGACGTGTGAAATGAAGTTTGTTTTCTGTGTTTATTTTCCTTTCTTTGTTGTTTTAAAACCAAGTTTGGCAAACTTTAATTATTTTCGAAAACTATTGCTTCGTCTCTTTCATAACCATACACTGCTTTACCGACATGAGTAGAGCATCCTATAGTTGTCGGAAACGTTGACAGTAAATGTCAACTCGTAGTAAGGGCTCTGAACTTGAAATTAACACGTACAAAAAGTGTTTTAATTAAATAACTAGAGGCCGGGCGCGGTTTCACCCGCGTGGTTCCCGTTCCCGTGAGAATTTTGGGATCATTTATAGCCTATGTTACTACTTGGGGTCTAAGGATTCTCTATACCAAATATTGTCAAAATCGGTCCAGTAGTTTTTGAGTTTATTCGTTACATACAAAAATACAAATCTTTCCTCTTTATAATCTTAATATATATAAATCTCCTGTCACGATGTTTGTCCGCGATGGACTCCTAAACTACTTAACCGATTTTAAATTAAATTGGCACACCGTGAGCAGTCTGGTCCAACTTAAGAGATAGGATAGCTTTGATCCCAAAATTCCCACGGGAACAGGAACCACGCGGGTGAAACCGCGCCCGGCCTCTAGTATTAGTATAGATAATCAATCCTATCTTAACTAATCTTATGAATGCGAAAGTGTGTTTGTTTGTCCTCCCTTCACGTCCTAAACTTGATTTTTGGCATAGAGTAAGTAGAAAGGACTAAGAGTAACATAGGCTAATTTTTACAATTTTCACACGGAAACGGGCCCACGCGGGTGAAATGAAACCGCGGGCGAAAGCTAGTAAGTTATAAGTTCCATGCTGAACATAAAGTGAAAAGAACATATAGAATGTGCCAGCTGCTGGCTTTCCAGTCCAGACAGTTATAGCCTATCAATGTTCAGGGTAGAAATTATTGTAAGCGATGAGCTGGCAACGTGTCATTGTTTCCGGAAAACATCATAAGACCCCAACCACAGACCTATATCGAGATAGAAAGAGCGCATCAAACTGTATGAGAACCTAGGGTGTCGAATTTTTCGTACCTACGATGACGACACGAGCGAGATTTACAAATACAATACAAATACAAATATGTTTATTTGCTCTAAATAGGGTTACAGTAATGTTGTTTAGTACCTACAATTGTGAAAACAGAATGGAGCTTAACCTATTTAGCCATTTTACATAGCATGCAAATATATATAATGATTTAAATTAGATTAACTTTAAGAAACTGATCGAAATGTCATAAAATAAAATCGAGAAATAAATTAATTAAAAAATAATTTATGATAATAAATGCCAAATACAAATACATTTTGTGCATTTGAAAGTCTCGAAACCTTTGTCAATATAATTGTGATATAGATAATAAAAAAAAAATAAAAAAAAAAGTGAAAGAAAAGTGATATGTCAAAATTGCAAATGGAAATTAATCTGCAATCGGAAATTATTGAGCCTAATAAATGATTCCCGACAATTGACATAGTTTGAGACTTGATTCACACGTGCTATTGTATGTATGTGACGTGGCACGTAGCGTGGCCGACAGCACATGGCAGCACAGCACATGTTCAATGGCAAATCTGTTTGTTGTTTGTTTAGTGAGTGGAAACGTTATTGACGAGCTCTTGAAAGAAAGCACAATTGACCATTTTCGTTTATGAGTGACGCGTGTTTCAAGCGGACTGACTTAGGTACATCTTATGTTTTGGGTTTTTAGGGGTTTTTTGATTTTTCCGACGTTTCGGCACCTTTACAGCAGCCGTGGTCACGGGATGACAGTTAATTACAACTTAGTTCGTGGAAATATAGCGCGTTTGATATCCGTAAAAGTTGTTTTATTTCATTGGACTGACAATCGGAAAGCTTTGACCGTGAATCAAATTTATGACACGCAATGTAGGAACACTTTTACCATCTATCTCGATATTGGTCTGTGGACCCAACCACTACCAAATGTGGCTCTGAGATTGATCTTTATAGGTACGGTTCACTCTCAAGCTGTGCCTATGATATATCGGATTTATGTCCATCGGGCCCTTGCATGAAACTTTTGATCAATAAATAAATAAATATTTCCATACAATCACACCAATTATCTAGCCCACGTTAAGTATCATGAAGAACTTGTGTTATGGATACTAGATAACGGGTAAATATACTTATATACATTTTTTTTGTAAATACATACATAATATACATATTAAACATTGACCAAGACAAATAGACATGTTCATGCCAAATATTTGTCTTGTCCGGGGATCGAACCCGGGACCTCTGGCGCAGAAGGTGGGATTAGTACCCCTGCGCCAAACAGGTCGTCAAATAATTTGATTATTTACACAAGTTCAACCAAAATCACACATCCGTCATCACCACGTTATACCCAGCTAATTTTATCGTGAACTCTCTAATTTTATCCACAAAATACCAACTTATCGAGTGACAGAAACGTGTCAGACGACAATAAAAACGACCCAAAGAATTAATTACTTCGTACAATTTGTTATCGTGCGAGAAGGTCATTATACTTACCTTGATACTTTGATCTAGTGCAATAACCTGACATTATTACAAGTATTTTGTTGTTTGAACCCTGTGTGACAAAAATATATTTGTAAAAAATATATTAAAAAATAAATAAAAACACGTCGTGTTGTGGATATCAGAAAACCTTATAAAACTGTCAATGATATTAGGTATTAGGTACAATCGGGGAGCTTCCCGTTAGACCAGTAGAGATTTTTTAGGGAGCTTTCAATTCAATTCAATAGCATTTATTCAGTCTAGGCTGTATACCCTTTACGGGATTGGCAAAGCATCAAAAGTGCAGCTCAACTCACTCGCTCACTCGTTCAAACTACCAAACATTTATAAGAAAAATATGATACATTTACAAAAACCGCCTCTGTGGTCTAGTGGTACAACCACCGGTATCAGACCCAGAGGTCCCGGGTTCGATTCCCAGCGGGAGTACATATTGTATTCGGTTTGGTTGGTGGTAGGACTTGTTGTAAGTCCGCCTGGCTACCTACCACCATCTTATCTAAGTCTGACGCCATAACAACATTTTCAGCATTGTTGTGTTCCGGCAGTTAAAGATTTGATAGCCAGTTCCTCAGTGATTGAGGATTCCGGGAGAGGCTCGCTTCCATCTTCAGCCTTATCAATACTTAACATCAGGTATGATGAAAGTTAAGAGTTTCCCCGTCGCTCATAAAAAAAATCTTGTAAGCTTATATGCCCTATTAAAGCACATAATAAAAATAAAACAAAAATGAAAAGGTGCCGAAACGTCGAGAAACAGAAATTACCTTAAAAAACCATAAACTAAGTGTACCACAAAATTTCCCGTAATAAACAGTGTTTTATTTTTAATTTGTTTTATTTCAATGATGAATGTCCGACGAAACTTGAAGATGTCTTTATAGTATTTTCTCTTTTCCCTGTTGTTACCAATATAATTAATTTACTTCCAATCAGTTTAGTGACGAATGAATCATCGTCGAAGAATGCCGATAACGCTGATGTTTATAATAACGTGTCATGCCTTGTTATAATAATGTTGTGATGTCTGGGCAGTTATAACCTATTGTCTAATTTAAAATCTATCACAATCCCTTTCAGAGGTATTGTGATTGTGATATTTTCGTCTGTCATAGCTTAGACAGTTCAATTTCGTTTATTCCATATCTTTTAAAACGCGTCCCGATAACAATCCCTTTCAAATGTCAAATAGTGACGGCCTGAATATCTTTCAAATTACGAATTGAAAGGGATTGCGATAGATTTAAAATTAGACAATGAGGAATTTTCCAAGGTACGTTCTTTTAAAATCTCATAGATGGCGCTGTCCATCTCCTGTAACTTTAACTAAATTATTTACTTACGGGCTGCATGTGCATAGCCCTTTGTTCTGTTCTGACAGAAAAAAAAGAGAAAAGCTACAACATTGCTTCTTGTTTGTTGTGATCATGGTTGCCAGATTGGGCGATATGTCGTATTTTGGGTTACCTAGCGACCGAAATTGCGACCAGTTTTACGTTTTTTGCGATGGTCGCAATTTGGGCTAGTTGGACAATTTTTTTCGCGATTTTTGGGCTACTTGACTTCACTGGTAACAACAAAATTATAAAAGACAGTTTATTGAAAGTTCTTGCGTTTCAGTATTAGTAATATAGGGAACCCAAGCGGGGATTTCGGGTTTACTGAAGCGCGGCAGATTAATATACAGGGGCAAACCTTGTTCCCGGTTAAGTACCTCCACCAAATATGAGCCCCATATATGAGGCCGCCCGTCGAGGATAAAGGATTAGATTAGTAAGAAAAAAAATGATCATCAGAAATTCTCGAGCGCGTCGATTTAGGTAGAGTGAGTTAATTACATGCTAAAAAGTGTATATTCCACTAATTTGACTATTTGAGAGTGTCGGTGTCAAGAAATGGGTGGGCTACAAAGTTGTAAGAAAAACGTCATCTCGACATTCTCGAACGTGGCTAATTTATTTTTTATTTTGAAGGAAATCATTCAAGGATAATGAAAAATATAGTGGCCAACACCGTAGAAAGGTGAATATACTAGAAAAATTCTACATAAAAAATATACACTCTTTTATTTGCATGCTATTTCCTGAGCTTTACAATGATTTAAAAAAAAAATTTTTTTTTTTCAGATTAATCGAATCCCTCTAGATAATCGTCAGATTATGAGACAGCACAGCACGCCTTGGACATAAAGATGAACCATATATATCTTAATCTGACGCGCTTGCGTATTTCAAAATAGCGATTTTTTTTGCACATTATAATAATGGCCGCGAGTTTGCGTCACATCGAAATCGTCAGATTATTGAATGAGAGCTTTTTAGGTTCACTTAACATCCCCTTAGAAATACTGACGCGCTCGATTTTTTTTTCATTTTCAACCTTTACGTACGTCCACACGCATCATGCAAATGATCAGATTAACATACGTACATTATTAAAAATACGTAGGACATTGATGCTATCAATATCTGACGCGCTCGAGTATGTCCATGCAACAGTATTTTTTTACATATTTGAAAATCTAAAGCCGCTCCCCCCACCGATGAATATGGTATACATTAAATAGATTTTGTTTCTTCGTATCATCTAGGCCTTGCAACCCAATAGGTCACTATGACGCTCGAGTAAAGTAAATCCCCATTTAGCATCGTGGGCTCCCCTACTATAAGCTCGCACTCAAAATATTGATTATAAGTTATATAATTTTCTGACTGCTAAATTTTAATTCAATAAAGACAAGTGTTCACAGGTCATAAAAATATTCAATTAAATTATTATTATCAATAAACATCAACTTTAAAACGCTATTTGTTCAGCACCTAAAATAAGGGAAGTTTGTGATCATTGTTTCTGCGCGATTTTGGGCTACTTTAATCAGAAATGGATTTGCGCGATTTTGGGCTACCTGAGGGTCTGCGACATACCGATCTGGCCATCTGGCAACCCTGGCACCATATATAAATTTTATGTAGACTAGTAATGTCATGTTCAATGTCATTTCTCTATGGCATGGTCATTTCGCTGAATTCGTTAATATTTTTTTCGGTGCGTTGGTTGATCCTTTTGTATATTTAAAAAAGTAAAAAATAAGCATGTCATGCACAAATGTGCAATGTGCATGACATGCTTATTTTTACTTTTTATTGTTTATGTCTTAGCAAAGGTCAAAGGAGATGGACAGCGCCATCTATGAGATTTTTAAAGAACGTACCTTGGAAAATTCCTCATTAGCCCCCAGGTCATAGAATATAATGTTATAGATTTATAAGTAGCTAGTCAACCCGTGACCATGGCAACTGAAAAGGTGCCGACAAGTTGTTTTATTTCAATTATGAGTGTGCGCGAATAAACTTAAGATGTGCTTATAATGTTATTTTATATTTACCCAAAATCTCAAAACCAGTTGTAGAACTCATCATTACGAACAAATTGTTGTATGGAAGCAAAAAAAATATCTGCTTAAAATAGCTGTTTCATACATTTTAGCAGAGTTCAAATAAATTTTTATATGGAACAGCTGTTTTTTTCGTGATTTGAGGGTTGCTTCTGTTGTAGTGTAGAAAGATACAAAAAGTTGTTAGTAATAATGAGTTCTACAAATCCATGAGGTTTTGGATAAACGTAATATAACGATGTATAATGTCTGCATCTGCAACAACGGGGGTCTCCCCGTTCCTCGAGCGTTTTCATACTTATCCGATCCGATATCGGTATCGGGGCCGATAATAGCCGACATCCGATATCGGTGTGTCTTCACATAATTGCCGATGTTATCGGCCGATAATATCTGTCATCTCAGTGTCTCGACTCATGATTTTGTACGTGTTTTATTTATTGTGCATATATGTATAAGTATGTGTTCTACGTGGTGGTGGTGGTAAGTCAAAGTCAAATTTAATATCATTTATTCAGTCTAGGCTGTTACAAGCACTTATGAACGTCAAAGAAGCTTTGCCATCGGTTCACAAACCCTACGGCGGGAGACCTTGTAACGAGAAGAACCGGCAAGAAACTCGTCAAGGGCTGTTTTTTTCTCCCTGTTTTATTTCATACAGAGTCGTCAAATTTAAAAGTGACCTTAACATATCAGTAAGGTCTTTTCACTTACTGTGTTAAAAAAGGAAAACAAAAATTACTGGAAACATTATCGTCCGATGATACCCCGATGTCACTGACGACATAGGTATCGGTGTCGGCTCCGATATCCGATATCGGATCGGAAAATGAGAAAGGCAGGTACAATCGGGGAACTTCCCGGTTGACCAGTAGGTTTTTTTGGGAAGCGTTTTCTCGGAAAGTAATAAAGTTAAAGAAATAATATAGTAACCAAATGAAAAAATACCTTTTAACATTAAAGTTGTGATATAAATGTTTTCCACATATCTATAACTTTTATAAATAAAGCTCCATAAAAAAATCTACTGGTCAACCGACTGTACATATTTCATACATTTTATTTGCCCCGAAATCCGATACCGATATCGGATCGGGTGATGTGAAAACGCTCTTAGCCTTCATCATACCTGAGGGCGTAGTGTGAGCTTGCAAATGTACCAACGTTACCATCGTAAAATTTTGACAGATAGCCTTAATGCAAAGGGAATAAGGTTGAGAATTAAACTGTATTCGCAATCTTCGGCGTAAGCGAGCAAGGTGAAAAACTCACACAAAGCACTCTGATGTTAAGTATTGATAAGGCTGAGGATGGAAGCGCGTCTCCCGGAATCCTCAACCACTGAGGTACTGGCCATCTTATCCCTTACTGCCTAACACAATAATAATAATGAATATTTCTTACACTCACACCAATTAACCTAGCCCCAAAGTAAGCACTGTAAGACTTGTGTTATGAGATACTATGGTAACGGATATAAATACATATAATATTTATGTGTAGAATTACATATTATAAACGTCCATGACTCCGGTACAAATGCTCGTATTCATCATACAAACATTCGCACCTACCCGGATTCGAACCCAAGACCTCAGAGTAGGCGACACCATGAAACCGGTGTACGTACCACTCTACCGGAGGTCGTCTACACAGTTAAAGGTCTAAACATGGTTGTTATGGCATCAGACTTCGATAAGATGGTGATAGCTAGCCAGGAGTATTTACAACAAGTCCTACCACCAAACCAATCGAAAACAATATGTACTCACCCCTACAGGGAATCGAACTTGGGAACTCTGGATCTGATACCAGTGTTGTGAACCACTAGACCACAGAGGCTGTCAACGATGACTAAGGGAGGTAGCGTCATCTTATATGGCTTATAACCTCTCCAGGTGTTGTGCTATCAAATTCATGATAGTTGGTACAAGCTATTTTTAATAATTACCACTTTTTATTACTCATCGTTTTAATCCGTAAAAGTTGTTTTATTTCAAAAGACTATCATTATGCTGTTTATTAGTATAGGTACTATTGTTTGAAAAAAACAACGCATTAGGCTATTAAATATTCTGTGATTAGTGTCTAGTACTAATATCTTGTGATTGAGTATCGATTAATGATTGGTTGTTGTACAGAAAGTTTTGTAATTAGTCTGACATAATAAATAATACAGCAACATCCTTCAAGCAACCAAAGTCCAAGTTGTACGAACAGAATCGACGCGTTTGAAATGTGCTGCTGGTGTCGTCTTCTCCGAATTCCGTGGACAGCACGAAGAACCAATATATCTGTATATCTGTCTCGGAGTCCTTTTTTGACCTTTGAGAAACTTTTTACAACTTTTTAATTTTGCATTTTACAATGCTACTTTTAAGTGATAAATATTAAACAAGAAAATATAAGTACTAGAAAATCTTATATTTTAACATCCGGAAAACAACAATATTGAAAACATTGTTGCTGTGGGGACAGACTGACTCAACTCAACTCAATATCATTTATTCAGTCTAGGCTGTTACAAGCACTTATGAACGTCAAAGAAGCTACGCCATCTGTTGACAAACCCTACGGCGGGAGACCTTGTAACGAGAAGAACCGTCAAGAAACTCGTCATTTTTTTTAGATAAGAAGGTGGTGAGTCGTGTCGTGACGGCCTAAGAATACAAGTGTCACCACTCCCTTACATGCCTGGGATGTCGTAAGAGTCGACTAAGAGGCTCGACGCATTGAACACCTGTGCGAGAGAAGGAAAACTTGAAACCAACCCGTCTGGCCAGCGTGGTAGCAGTAGGCTAATAGCCTCCTATGAACGCTGCAATAGGCGTGAGCTAGGAGAGGCCTATGTCCAGCAGTGGACGTCTACAGGCTGATGATGGATGGATGATGAAGAAGGTGGTAGTTAGCATGGTGGACTTAGAACTAGTATTCCTTGGTACAATCGGGGAATATCCTGATTTACCAATAGAGTTATTTTGAGAAACGTTTTCTTCGAAAGTATTAAGGTTGAATAAATATTTTTTTAAATAAAGCTCCATAAAAAACTCCACTGTTCAACCGGGAAGTACACCGACTGTACCTATACTTAACTGTTCATAAATTTAAACCTGACGTATACCAAACTAAACAAAGAGCCTATGAAGTTATACTCCCTTAACTGATGAAAATGCAAGTCGATATTTGATAGGTGGTTATATTATTACCACATTATATACATATATCATATCATTAGCCTGTGGACGTCCACTGCTGGACACAGGCCTCTCCTAGCTCACGCCTATTGTGGCGTTCATAGGAGGCTATTAGCCTACTCTATTATATATATATATATATATATATATATATATATATATATATATATATATATATATATGTATATATATATAAATAATATTATTTTGGAACTTGTGAGTAGGGCAGAATGGCTGTATAGGCTGTGCTCTTTCATTTGAATCAACAAAAACAGACTTGCTTTAAGAAAAAAAAATAAGTTTGTCTAATTTTTGCGAAGACGCATTCAATTTTTTTCAAACATCAAAGTTAGAATTAACCCTTTTTCACTTTCACTTGCATATATATGCAATATAGTACAATATTTTTTATTGAAAGTAGTTCCACGTTGTAGATAATTCATCCACGAATCCAACGATGTACAACATGTGTGGTATTTATAAACAGAAAAGCTCTAAAACCAAATAAAGTGGAACCACTTGAAAAAACCACTTGACAATGACTCAAGTGCCGTATCAAGTGGCTCATCACTGAACCTTTCATTCGATATACCGTAACGGTTATATGTCAAAATTATTATATCTTCTACTCCAGATACTTAGTCATGGACTAGAGCAGGGATTCCCAAAAAGGGGGGCGCCCCACTTGGGGAGCGTAGAATTATTCAAGGGGGGCGCGGCGACTTCAGCTGTATGTTACTTTTTCATAAATTAGGTATCTGTAATTTTAATTAAAATTGTTTAGTTCTTCATTCTGACCTTACGGGGGCCCTAGTATTTTTGCAAAAGTTTGGGTGAGACGCAAAAGGAAAAAGGTTGGGAACCCCTGGAATAGAGGGGTCCATATTCGGTTGTATAAAACAGAAATGCATATTTTAGAGCTGCATAACGTTTTTTGTCATACTTATCATTTCGCATAACGTTCATACAGAATAAATCATAACGCATACTTTTTTTCCACATAACCTCTTTTGTAATAATGGTATTTCAGTATATTTTTTTTTCGCATTAATGTTTTCACCATAACGATTACTAATCATAACATTTATTGGCATATCAATCTTTATCACAAAATTTAGTACTTTAACGTTAAAAGTATAGAATGCAAACATGCAATGCATGCAAGCAAGCAAGCAAGCATGCAAAGCAAGCATGGAATCAAGCATGCAAGCAAATATACAAGCAAGCATGCAAGCAAGCAAGCATGCAAGCAAGCATGCAAGCAAGCATGCACGTAAAGCAAGCATGCAAAGTAAGCATGCAAGCAAACAATCATGCAAGCATGCATATGGGAAATACACGTCTCCGGCGCTGCGGGAAGTGCAGCCCCTTCGCCCTTGCGTATCAAAACTCCCTCCGCGCCTCCGGGCTCTAAATTGCACTCTAGTATTGGGCATACAAGTACCACGGCAGGTCGGGATCGGGACCTAATTCTCTACCAAACACGCTAACTTAAATATAAACTTTAACTCTTAATTGTGGATGGTTACAGGCAATATAGTTATGGATAAGTCTATTATGTATTTCGTATTTTATGATAAATTCCCTTTAGACGTAAAACAATTATGCCCTTTTAATTTTATGGTCATTAAAATTACGTTAAAGGAAATTAGAGTAAGTAAGAATTATGCTGATGAAACCATTCTGCGTTCATAAAACTATGCTTATCATAATTTATGCGAAAAAACTATATGCCAAAACTGTTATGCTAAACGACATTATAACTAAAAACATTATGCAACCGAATAAAGGGCACCCGGACTAGAGTGAAACAATAACGGAAATTAGTAGATAGCAGTACAAATTATACTCCACATGTCGTAGAATCTTTAAATAGATTATTATAGTAGGACTTTAGCCGTCTATCAACCTTGTAACATTGTTATCTTGGATTGGATTTAACGTTGTAAATGACAAAGTCCGAAGACCCGACATTCGATTGTTTTCTACGATATTGGAATTTTTGCACCAAAAACACAATTTTTGAAGTGTAAACTTCTTTAACAGGATTTTTCAGAAGCGGAAAATTCGTAAGACCATTTACCGTTGACCTATTTCAAATAACATAAAGTCTCATCACACCATCTATATTAGTTAATAACAACCATTGTATAAAGATCTCTCATTACTACCAACTTTCATATTGATGCCAGGTCAGTTTTAATGAATTTCTGCCAAATCAAGTTGAGCTCCGTTTTCATCAACTTTTTATGAAGTTGTGGTCAAGATATAGTGGAATTGGATCGTTATAAGCACATCTTAAGTTTCTTCGCGCACTCATAATTGAAATAAAACAATTTTTGCGGAAATAAACCGAAAAAATATAGTACCAAATATATATTTCGGGTAAATAAATCGCACTAAATTTCCGCAAAAGTTGTTTTATTGTATCGTTATTTTCGTTTAAGCGGTTTTCACTTCTGCCGGCACTCCCAGAGTGCAACCCGTTCTTCTACGTGTTCTATTTAATGAGTAATATAAATTATCTCTGTAATGTAATGTTTCTTAACAAATCTTTTCATCAGTTAAAAATCTGGATCGGTACATCAATCATTGTTCATCATTAAAAGATGCCAAGTCTCAAACAAACATTACGTTTATAACATTTTAATTTTGCATTTTACAATGCTATTTTTATGTGATAAATATTAAACAAGAAAATATACTAGAAAAAAGCAACTAGTCTCATGTCGCCCTGACGGGATTCGAACCCGCATCCTTGGGAGTCCGGCCCAATGCACTAACCAATTATGCTACAGAGACCTATGAGGACACGTTGAATTTTTCTGGTATATTAGCATTTTAAAATGCAAAATTTAAAAGTTATAATTAGATGGCTGTTTCATCTTTCTCGATAGTCAAACATCTGTAAAGATGTTTCTTTCGAATGCGAGGATATTTCTCTCATTGATGAAGCGACGGTGGCCAACACCGTAGAACGGTGAATATACTAGAAAAATTCGACGTGTCCTCATAGGCCTCTGTAGCATAATTGGTTAGTGCATTGGGCTGGACTCCCAAGGATGCGGGTTCGAATCCCGTCAGGGCGACATGAGACTATTTCCTTTTTTCTAGTATATTTTCTTGTTTAATATTTATCACACATTACCTTGATAATAAATCATAAAATCATTTTGATTATTCATATCCAAGAGGCGTGGTCTATGCGTGACAAGATGAGAACCACGTTTTTGATAAACCTTCTCAACCTTTTGAGATTAAACCAAATTTCGAGAAAATGCACACAGTTTTCACAATCATGATCCTTATTGCAAAAGAAATAAGGATATTAAACGCTGAATTGATGGAATGATAATTTACAATTAATTGCGATGGTAACATTCAGAAGGAAAATCTTACTAAACATTGTAGTGCAGATAAGGTTAGAAGACCAGTGGCTACCTTGGACTTTCTTCCTAATAAGGAAGCAATTAAAAGTTATTGATATTAGTAGCTAATGTTATTAGAATATTAAAATAATTTCATTAGTTAGCATTTTTCTGCTCCATAAGCTTTTCGATGACACTAATAATATGGGTTGTTTGACGTTACTAATATTATTTGACTACCATGGACATTTATAATTTTTAATAGGTAAAAATTCAGATAATATATAAATTAATAGTATCAGTCGAACATGATTCAAGCATGGAAATTTTTCCTTCAATATATACCATGCTTCATTTTGTAGAATCGAATAGAACTCGGTGGCTTGCGCGTAGGGCATGAAAACTGGAATCTCGGAATATCGTGATATCGGAATCTCGAAACGCGAGTTCCGATATTACAATTCCGGTATTGAGTGATCCAATATCGTAATATCGGAATCAGACAAATATTACATTTGAGTTCTTAAATATATACGGATGATGGTGGTAAAATATAGACTTTAAATCTATATATATTATAGCTGTGTGTTGTATAGTATAACGCCGAGCGCAATAGTGGGTTCATTATTGTTGATTTAAAAAAGTAAATTGGGAATTTTATGAAAAAAAATACGAAAATAATTCTTGTTCTTGACTTTACTGTTTATTGGCATCATCGTCAGCCCGTAGACGTCCACTGCTAAACATGGGTCTCTCCTAATTAACGCCATTGAGCCCGATCCTGAGCTCTTTGCATCCAGTTAGGAGCTGGATGCGAAGAGCTCAGGATCGGGCCATCTTTCAAAGGTCGTCTCTCCACCTAGTTGCAGGGCAACCTAACGCGGTCCCCGCTCCAGAACTCGTTTGCCCCAACGGTTGTTAGTTCTTTTTGCGATGTGACCAGCAAATTGCCGTAAAAAAAGTCAAGGAAAAAGATATCAGCTTCTTGTCCAGTGAAACATACATATATACTTTTTTTGTAAATACATACTTAATATACACATTAAACACCCAGACCAAGACAAATAGACATGTTCATGCACACAAATATTTGTCTTGTCCGGGGATCGAACCTGCGCCAAACAGGTTGTCAAAGTATTAGTAAGCATATAAAATGATTGTACTTCAGTAACAAAAACATACAAAAAACCAATTTATATACCATCATAATTGTCACAAAACGAAACTAGGTAATTATTTCTTGTTTGATAACATTAATTTGTAAGTAATATGATTAAGTTTTCCAGCCAATAGCTTACAACTTATTACTTACATTTTAACATATGTACAGACAATTAGATAATGCAAATTGTGATAAAAACTCCACAGTTGGACACTCGTTCAGATCAGGCAATAATCATATGGCACGTGATTGTGATTTTACGTCGTATTTTACTATGCAAATTGTTTAACTAATAATAATGCGTTGGTAGTAATCTGTAGTAGCGATAACATTTACTACAACTTATAGTATTCTATTCATGTTGTTGTAGCTACTAATATACCCACCCTTTTACGTTATGATGGTAGATATGACTTCTAAGCTGTACTGGGAGTGAAATAGCTGCTACCTTCCCAGTTGTCGTCGTCGTCTCAGCCACATGACACCCACTGTTGGGTATAGGCCTCCTCCAAGGATCACCACGACGATCGGTCCTGCGCAGCCCGCATCCAGCGGCTTTGACCGCGCACCAGATCGTCGGTCCACCTTGTCGGGGGCCTAGTGGGCCTAGAGCGAGTAAATATATATTTTTTTAAGATAATAGGTAATTGTAAATTAATAATAATTGTAAATAAAGTTGAAATAATAATCATAATAATTGTAAAATAAAGTTGAACATCTGAGAAGTTCAGGCTATTGATCACAAAATTATAATTATTGGCTGTCGATGTTCAAAAATATAATGCTATGTATGTAGTGTCACTCTCTATGAGGATACAACATAAATATTTTATGTAGTGAGGTTGTGACAGAATAGCAGTGACCGTGGGTTTCCCGCGGTCACTGAGTCATATACCCTTTTGTCTTAAAATTTAAGTAGGTACTTACATGCACTTAAAATTTTCAAATATGTAATATTAATATATCAACATTTTTGAGGCAAATAAACGATTTTTAATTTAGTTTAATTAAGTCTCTGAGACTAATAGTTGTTATTAGACTAGAAGATAAAAGTAGATTTCAGTCAGTGTAATTTTTTTACTGATATAAGTACCTATCTTGTTTTAACTTTTTTGGTATTTACTAACGTTTTGTTTTTGTGTTTTTATTTATTTTATTTTTTGTGTGTCTACTTCAACTTTGTAGTAGGGTCAACAGCAGGTCAGGGGGTCAATTCTGCAAATTTTTTGCCATAATCGTCTCTCAGTGTTGTTTAAAAAGTAGTGTTTATTTACACTGTTGTAACAAGAACTGTGTAAAACAGCACTACCATTGAAACACCACTGGAATACCATTGTGACTAAGCATTAGCAGAATTGGCCCCAGGTCTTACGACACTGTTATTATCTTTCGACTTTGATCTTTATGGCGTACGCGTAAGGCCTTAAGTTTGAAACATATTTCGAGACATCCTCCTAATACACTCGCGAGCAATGAAAAACTTCTAGTGACATAGCACCAAATTACTCCTAAACTGGAAAAGCTAGCTTAATGACGCTGTCTGCAATATTGAAGTACATTTAACAGCGCATCCGAATATTACCAACTAACAACGTAAATATTGAGTTAAAAAAAAAGATTTCATAATACTTTTTAATTTATGAAGCTTGGTTCTATGTCTTAGGAGATATTAAGGTGTTTGTCGGCATTTTGTGGGTGGAACTTTTTCTTTCCTCGTCAGTGTATAATAAATGCGAAACTAAGTAAACTAAGTAAAACTAATAACTAGTAATGTCAATTTGTTTGTTTGTGACTCTTTCACGCGATACTACTGAAGCGATTAGGATACTTTAAAAGGAAATGGATATGAAACTTTTCTTTCTACAATTGAGCATATTACACGCATTTTTGAATTCTCAATTTTTGTGAGTTCGAACTATTTTAGTAGAAAATACCATCTAGATTTCTGAATCCTACTTTCCACTAATTCTACTAATATTATAATTTATGATGCTGCTAATATAAATATAAATATGTCAGTTTCATTGTTTATTTGTTCCACTTACACGCAAAAACTACTGAACGGATTTGGATGAAATTTGACACACAGATAGAAGATAACCTGGATTAAAATAAAGGCTACTTTTTATCCCGATATTCCCACGGGGACGGGAACCACGCAGGTAAAACCGCGGGCGGCCGCTAGTTTTTTGTAACCCGTATTTGCTTTTGACTCTACAAAAATCTTTGTCTTTGAAAACCTTGGGTTTATTTCGACATCGCGTAACAAACCCAATGTAAGGTATTACCCTGATAAGGCTGAAGATGGAAGTGAGCCTCTTCCGGAATCCTCAACCACTGTGGAACTGGCTATCCATATCGAACTGCCGAAACACAACTATGCTGAAAACATTGTTGTTATAGGGTGTCAGACTTAGATAAGATGGTGGTAGCTTGCCAGGCAGACTTACAACAAGTCCTACCTCCAACCAAACCCAATACAATTATGTACCCCCGCTGGGAAACGAAACCGGGGAACTTTGGGTCTTTTCCCAACGAGCAAAAAGCGGTTTTATAATTATCCTAAGACCAATTTTCAATAGACTTATAGCAAACTCATAAGCGCTTACAAGCCCGGAAAAAGGCCCACTTTATTAGTGTATTCAGTTTTTTAACAGTCTAATAGTACCCTCATACGACTGTAACAGCCGTGTAGCGTCATTTTGAAAAACTGTACAATCCTACGAAATCTATTATTAGTCTCTTATAAAACTAAACTAGATTGTTATGCATTTCACAACTCTTTTACAAGTTCTTACTCATTTATTCCAATGCTCCAATGCTCCAATGCTCTCTGGATTTCCAAAGGTCGCGGGTTCGATTCCCGTCTGAGAATTCACTTGTGGCCGAGTTAATTTTTTCCAATATTTTTCTATTTAAAATTTACCATAAGTATAAAAATAGCATTGAAGAATGCAAAAAATAACAAAATCGTAAAATAATTATTTCTTGTTTGATAACATTAATTTGTAAGTAATATTAAGTTTGCCAGCCAATAGCTTATAACTTATTACTTACATTTTAACATATGTACAGACAATTAGATAATGCAAATTGTGATAAAAACTCCACAGTTGGACACTCGTTCAGATCAGGCGATAATCATATGGCACGTGATTGTGATTTTACGTCGTATTTTACTATGCAAATTGTTTAACTAATAATAATGCGTTGGTAGTAATCTGTAGTAGCGATAACATTTACTACAACTTATAGTATTCATGTTTTTGTAGCTACTAATATACCCACCCTTTTTCGTTATGATGGTAGATATGACTTCTAAGCTGTACTGGGAGTGAAATAGCTGCTACCTTCCCAGTTGTCGTCGTCGTCTCAGCCACATAACACCCACTGCTGGGTACAGGCCTCCCCCAAAATGGGGGGGTTTGCCATAATCGCCACGCTTGGCAGGCGGGTTGGCGATCGCAGTATGGCCAAGTTAGTAGGAAACGCTGCTGCCCGTCTCCTGAAGGCTGAGTCGCTTAGTCGCATTTTACGACACCCACGGGATGAGAGGGGGTAGCGCTGTTCTAAGCCGGCACTATACAGCTTGTAACGTTGTGTTTTTTCAAAACAACGTTTCATTTTAATATTTATTTGTATTGCGTCTTATTTATTTAATCACAATCATTATTTGGGTTTATTTCGACATCGCGTAACAAACCCAATGTAAGGTATTACCCTGATAAGGCTGAAGATGGAAGTGAGCCTCTTCCGGAATCCTCAACCACTGTGGAACTGGCTATCCATATCGAACTGCCGAAACACAACTATGCTGAAAACATTGTTGTTATAGGGTGTCAGACTTAGATAAGATGGTGGTAGCTTGCCAGGCAGACTTACAACAAGTCCTACCTCCAACCAAACCCAATACAATTATGTACCCCCGCTGGGAAACGAAACCGGGGAACTTTGGGTCTTTTCCCAACGAGCAAAAAGCGGTTTTATAATTATCCTAAGACCAATTTTCAATAGACTTATAGCAAACTCATAAGCGCTTACAAGCCCGGAAAAAGGCCCACTTTATTAGTGTATTCAGTTTTTTAACAGTCTAATAGTACCCTCATGGAATTCAACTTACGACTGTAACAGCCGTGTAGCGTCATTTTGAAAAACTGTACAATCCTACGAAATCTATTATTAGTCTCTTATAAAACTAAACTAGATTGTTATGCATTTCACAACTCTTTTACAAGTTCTTACTCATTTATTCGTTTAGTCAATCATTCAATTATCAATATTGGGAGTTTTACACGCTCCGTGTACATAATAGTGAAAACTTTATTAAAATACTAATAATATTTTGGACATTAATAAGGTAAGTTATATGATAATTTTTCAGTGTTCGTTATTTCATATTGTTAATCGAAAACGTACAGCGACATCGTGTAATCGTGCAACATACCAAGTTTCTGGTGAAAATTTTAAAGCCCCTCTTAAAATAAGCAATTATTCATTATTTAAAATTAACAAAATGTTCCCCATTAGTCATTTCGGTAGCCATTTTTAGGTTAGCATTTCGAAGTGTTTTACTATACCACTATTAACAAACTCGGTTCTATAATGTCTCATAGTCGCTGTATTCACTCGCCATGTTTTTACCATTTAGGGATCCGTGGTGAAATAAGAAAATCGGTAAATATACAACCTAATATTGAAATAACACCTGTAGGTGATATTTGTGTTCATGAATATAAGCAGGTGTGTATTTATTGACGATTTGTGTAAGTACTTAATATTTTTTTGAGTTAATGCGCTTTAGCTGTAATACTAACAGTAAAAGTTTGTCATGTTTATTCATGAGCATAATCACCACCTATGTGGTTTGGTGTTACTTCAGTAATAAATACAACAAATAAATAAATAAGTCTGGACACTCTCACTCACACCAATCATCTAGCCTCAAACTAAGCAAAGCTTGTACTATGAGATCTAGGTAACAAATATTAGTATATTAAATTAATACATTAAAAACATATTTATATACATAGGTACAGGGTTCAAGGGACGGTGCGGTGTACCGTAAACTGAAACAGGTTGCTCAGTCAACGAAACTTAACAACATTCACAAATAATTTAAAAAAAAATTGCCTGGAAGTTAAATGTTTCCTTTGAAAGTTGTTCAGTTTCGTTGACTGAACAACCCCCTTCAGTTTTCGGTACACCATCCATAACGAACAAAAATAAACATACTTATTATAAACATAATAACATCCATGTCTCAGGAACAAACATTCGTGTTTATCACATTAACATTTGCCCACACGGGATTCGTACCCGCAACCTCTGCATCTTTAGACAAGGTCACTGACCACTGAACCAAACGGGCTGTCAATGTTATTAGGTGTAAGTATATTTAATTTTATTTCTATTATTTGTAGGTGTCAACGAGCTGGAGCAATGGTTATGTTTCTAGATATCGACCGGTTTTTGACCATAAAGGATTACCGTTTATTAAAAAATTTAAAGTGGCCTTGGATTGCAACGCATTTTGTACTATCAGGCAAATGCTACGGCTGTGATCATGAATTCTCTAAAATCATAGTCCAATATACCTACTATTAAATTGTGCGGAACCCTCGCCAGGTTTTGTGACTTGAACTTCAACTGGTTCAAGATTAGAACGTGTCCCTTTCACCATTTCTTGATAGGTTTTTTGAATTTTCCTTTTATAGTGACCACGTCTTTTAAATCTTTTCCATTTATTTAAATCCATTTCAGAAAAGAAATTTAGTAACAATGCAAGCAAGAAATTACAATCAAAATGGCCACACACGGTCGAACTGCGAATCAATAGAACTATTTTGGCCTAAGCCGCCTATTGCAAGGGTAAATAATCTTATAATGACTTTGCCAAGAAATCATTAAGTGTTTCTTTGACAATAACAGCATTGAACTTAGCTTGTATAAAACCATTACGCTTATAATAGCATGTAACATGTATGTTATTAGAAAAAGTAGTATCATTAAGAGTGTTTATAAGCGCGCTTTAAACTTCATTTAATTACGACTTACAAATGCTTTTATAAAACTACTTTATTTGTATTTGTTCGGACTCAAATATTGTACTTATTAGCGCTTATACACTAAGTAACAGGTATAAATGGAATCAAGTGTATTTACACTTGTGGGCAGCTTTAATAGGAGATTCGGGTCTATAGTAGCATCATAGTCATCTTAAAAGAGCTTACAAGTGCTACTTATAAGAACCTTCATTTTTAAGTTTGATTGCTCTTACTAAAAGCTTTTACAAGAGGGTGCGCCTTATAATAGGCTATATAAATAGTATTATAAGCGCTTAAAAGACTAATTATCAGAGTAATCGTGATCAAATACTAAGTAGCATTTTCCGAGGCGCATAGAAGAGTAATTGCGAACGCCAAAATCAATATAAGAATCTTATAAATGTCTTATTCCTATAACATATTATGTGTTCTGAGACTATTTTGCTTGTTGGGTTGTTACCGCTAGACCACAGAGGCGGTTAAAGTCTACTGTCAATGCATAAATACTGCCTTAAAAAATCCGCAATCATTTCTAAAAACTTTAAAAAGCTGTACCGAAGGAGTCGATTTCAAACGGATTTAATAGATGATGCAACATTTAATTATTTATAATTAATGATAAAATTAATGAGATGAAATTTAATAAGCGCAATACTTAAAGGTCAAACTGTGTAGAAGGCGTGTCTGGGCTTATCAAAATTTAAAATAATGAATAAGAATGTTCGTTTGTTTATCTAATTTCTAATCGTTAATTTGTTAGATAAGAACGTATCCGGTTATTCGCAAAATATGGTTTTTTAGTGCAGACAAAGATAGAGATTAGCATAGATCTATGTATTAGCTAATCTCCGTATATCATCAATATCCGGATTCCTATTACTAATAATAATAATAAACTTTTTAATAATAATAATAAACTTTTATTAACTGTTTTAATGTACATAACATTAGTTACCGGATTCCCCTTTTAAGCTCAATTGCCTGTGTCAGGGGGCACCGCTCTTCCTTAACAATGAATTCTCTAGGATAAACAGTTTACACTAAGATACTAAATTAATTTAAGTAGGTAAAATCTTTAAATATAAACAATCCAAAGCGTGTGTGTGTGCGCGCGCGTGTGTGTGTGTGTGTGTGTGTGTTTTTGTGTGTGCGTGTGTGTGTGTGTGTGTTGTGTGTGTGTGTGTACATATGATATATGTTCAAAGATAAATATATACTCCCTATGGATAGTGATAGGAATAGGGATATTGATGATCCAAATACAGAAACGGACAGGGATATAAAGGTGCTGGACTCTAAAACAGAATAGCGTCAATATATTTTTTTTTGTATTGAATGGACTTACTCATGATCTCAATCTGGCCGAAGGGCGTAGATGAGGTCTAAGATGCAGCGAGTTCACCCAGAAAATCCTGTTCTCTTGCACCTTGAAGAGGTTTGGGTTGTATGTGCTCGGGAAAGCAGACGGGGGCAGGGCATTCCATTCCTTTGTTCCCTATTTAATAACATGAATACCACTGGACCTTCAAGGAGACGATATGCAATCGAGGCACTTCCCGGTAAAGTCAAAGTCAAAGTCAATATCATTTATTCAGTCTAGGCTGTTACAAGCACTTATGAACGTCAAAGAAGCTACTCCATCGGTTCACAAACCCTACGGCGGGAGACCTTGTAACGAGAAGAACCGGCAAGAAAGAAGCAGTTTTTTTCTCCCTGTTTTATTTCATACAGAGTCGTCAAATTTAAAAGTGACCTTAACATATCAGTAAGGTCAATTATATATCATCAATTATATTTTAATTGTAGATCAGTAGAGTATTTCAGGAAGCGTTATTAAAAATAAAACGTAATATATTAAAAAAGTAATAGGTTAAAACGAATAATGGAACCCACAAATTATAGAACAGTCAGACAATAAATATATTTTCTAGTTGTGACACCGCCGGCAGCCTTGTGTTACTTTAAAATGAACTGTGATACTATTCTTTATTCAATAAGCATATTACACGCATTTTTGAATTGTCAGTTTTTGTAGTCCCATAGTCTTTTAGCTGACAAGACTTTGAAACCACAAAACTGACAATCCTACTTGAATGAATGCTACTTCCCACTAATTCTAATAATATTATAATGTCTAATCCTACAAATATAAATGTGTAAATATGTTACTTTCTTTGTTTATTTGTTCCTCTTTTACGCAAAAACTACTGAACGGATTTGGATGAACTTTGGCACAGGATAGTAGAGACTCTAGATTAAAACAAAGGATTTTATCCAGATATTCCTACGGGAACGGGAACCACGCAGGTGAAACTGCGCGCGGCCGCACGAGTATTTCATTATTATTTCGAAAAACGTTTCACAAAAAAAGAACTCTACTGTTTATAACTTTTTAATTTTGCATTTTACAATACTATTTTTATGTGATAAATATTAAACAAGAAAATATACCAGAAAAAAGCAACTAGTCTCATGTCGCCCTGACGGGATGACATGAGAAAATGACATGAGATGAAATACTCTACTGGTCAACCGGCAGGCTGATTTTCTAACAAAAAGCAACTAGCAACCAGTTTCTTCTCATACTGTATGACTGCCACAACTGAAACTGAGATAATCATCCCTCGGGAGACTTCTCGATTGCACTACGATATTGTCACATGATAGATTTGGATTTTCCAGCATTGGTTTTAGGTTTTACCCTTAGTTTCCTTTCATTTCGTCAGTAAGCACACCCTTGTAGTCTGATTAATCTGTGTGTCATGAGAATATGTCTTGACAGATAATAGGTACTTTATATTATGTCTAGCGACAGTCTTTCTTTATCAGTTACTTCTGGTTCGCTATAAGGGCGTGTTCAGATAGCACGCGTTAGATTTTTATATTTTTTGAATATTTTTACTCATTTTCACCACTCATTAAGCACTTAAATATATAGTGATTAGTATATAAAGATTTTGCACTTTCACTGCGAAACACAGTCTCGCATGCGAACGCAGCATCCACATTTTGAAAATTTAAAATCTGTTCAGTATATTTCAGGAAATCTTGCATATATTGTTATAACGGCTTACAAAGTAGTTCCTATTTACGCCGCAAGGTGTAGAATACTAAACTGCGATCACGAGTTCAAACTAGATGGCAATGATCCTGAAATAAAAAAATGTTGAAATAAAAAACTTTTCTTATGTATGTTCATCAATTACTCGACTACGCCTGACTGGTCGATTAAAATAACTCAAACGTTAAAAAATGGTTTATTCTCAAGTTGGTCCTATTATAAAAAAAATTAAACCGGTTGAGTAGTTTCGAGTAATTTTGTTAATCTCTTTCCCCTGACTATATTATAATATTTTTAAGAAATTTTTACTGAAAAATTGACTGAGAAATTGGACCATGATAAATATTACATATTAAATATTATATACAATCGATATATCGATACGATATTTTGTGTAGAAACCTGTAAAAAGTTACGGATCGAATGATAGTTCTATAAAAAGCGCAAAGTAAAATGTTTTGGTATTTCCTTTTTTTTCCAATGTGAACGAGCCCCATTAAGGGTAACAAAAAGGCACACGCCACGCGCGTGACTATCGTTACCGTACAAAAAACGGTACTTCTATCGTTTTGTACAAAATCGATAATGAGCAATCATCAGACAGCCACGCGAGACGGAGGTGTTATGAGATAAAACTGTCTTATTAAGAGATAAGACATTCTTATAATAAAGTCATTGGTAGACTGGCCATATCAGAATTGCTGGTCGTTTAAACGGTTCGCACCTATCGGAGGAGTTTTGTTGTTTTTTTTTTCATTTGTTGCTGTGTCTGTGGAGTGATGTCGGCCGAGATGTTTGTTTTGGTACGTGCTGTTTTTTACTTCCGGATTTTTTGAGTTTAGTGTTTTAGTTGTGTGATTTTTGTTTTAATTTTTGGTGATTTTTTGTTTGATATTTTGTTAAATAGAGAATCAGTTTGTATTTTAAACGAAGTGTTTTTCATTCACAATAATTTACAGTTTTAATTTATAATTTTTTTGTGGTTAAAACCAATAAATACATAGGTACTTATTGGTTTTGACCACGAAAAATTGTAAGTAATTACACAGTAAAAAAAAACAAATCTTATGTTTGTCTTTTTTCTAAACTTTTTTGTAATTATTTGGTAAAAAGAATATTATTTTAAATTGTCTAAAATAGTAATATGTATATGCCCAGTTCCTAAATTAAAAAACGATACGATTGACTACGAACAGTTAAATTCTAACATTTATGCTATGGAAAGTATAACTTTTTAATTTTGCATTTTACAATGCTATTTTTATGTGATAAATATTAAACAAGGAAATATACTAGAAAAAAACAACTTGTCTCATGTCGCCCTGGCGGGATTCGAACCCGCATCTTTGGGAATAAGGCCCAATGCACTAACCAATTATACTACAGAGACCTAATATACAATTGGATATATGGAAAGTATGTCAAAATATAACTTCCATATCCAAATGAATCGTTTCTGAATATAGGAACCGGGCAATTACAATCCTATTAATAAACTCGACATAATTATAGTTTTTTTCTATGGATCTTTAAGATATAAACATAAACATAAATTAGCTAAAACTTATGTATAAAATTCTTGAAATATTTTATAATTGAACAGTCAAAACTTTGTGCTCGTTCTTAAGGAGAATATTTTACGCCTACTTATAAACAAAAAATGTGTAGTGAAAATAGCAAAAACTAATAAAAAGCTACTAGTTACAAAGCTATGTTTATTTTACACATAAATAGCGTGGTATAACAAAAGGTAGAATGGATACATACAATATGTATATTATGTATGTATTTACAAAAAAAAAAAGAATAGTATATAGATAGTTTATCCGTTATTAGTATCCATAACACAAGTTCTTAATGAAACTTAACGTGGGCTAGATAATTGGTGTGTTTGTATGCAATTATTTATATTGGTCGTCATCAGCCTGTGGACGTCCACTGCTGGACATAGGCCTCTCCTAGCTCACGCCTATTGTGGCGTTCATAGGAGGCTATTAGCCTACTGCTACCACGCTGGCCAGACGGGTTGGTAGAGGGTTTGATTCAAGTTTTCCTTCTTTCGCACAGGTTTTCAATGCGTCGAGCCTCTTAGTCGACTCTTACGACATCCCAGGCTTGTAAGGGAGTGGTGACATTTGTATTCTTAGGCCGTCACCACACGTCACTGTATGGCACAATAATGTATGCGTCTTTATCATTAGTCAGAAGAACTTGTTTTCCCTTTTTTTCATCAAATTACATTTTGTGACTTTTCTATTCAGATAGAAACTGAATTCTTGTTCTTGAGAGTGTTTATGATTTTAAAGTTTTACGATACACTAGCGCTGACCGTGGTTTCACCCACGTGGTTCCCGTTCCCGTGGGAATAACGGGATAAAATGTAGCCTATGCTTTATTCCAGGATGCCTTCTATCTGAGTGGCAAATTTCATACAAATAGAGTCAGTAGTTAACGCGTGAAAGAATAACAAACTGACATACTTTCACATTTATAATATTAGTAGGATTTTTACTAGAAAAATACTAAGGAGAAATCCTGTTCACATGAAAAGCTTAAACAATGTTGCCGACTTGTTGAATCTAGATTTTCTAGTAACAGATAGAAAACTAGTTTTAATCTAGTGAAGTCCAGAAAGGGACAGATTCTATCAAATGCATGAAGGTCAAGGCAAATGTAGGTCAATTGCCTTTATAATAATTGAGGAAGTCCAATATCAGTTAAAAGCTGAACTATGAAACCAAATCCAGATAGATATTGGTTTATAATTTTTTAATGTTGCATTTTACAATGCTATTTTTATGTAATAATAAAAAAAAAAATATACTAGAAAAAAGCAACTTGTCTCATGTCGCCCTGACGGGACTCGAACTGGCATCCTTGGGAAGTCCCATTGGGCCGGATTCCCAAGGATGTGGGTTCGAATCCAAACGCGAAAGATTAAAATCTTAGAAAATTAAGTATATTTTACACGATAAAGGGAGTTAGCATTCTTTTATTGATATTTTAATTTATTCCACTTTTTCGGAAGGAAAAATGGACGTAAGTGGGTTTCTTATAAATATTTTTATCCCGTGTAATCAATACTGATTGATTGATTGAGATTTGCCAATCTAAAAGTTACTTTGATTAAAATAATTATTTTTAGTTTCTTTCATTTAAATAATCATAATTAGCATATTTGAATTACTGTCGCATAATTATTAATTAACATACTAACAAGAAAGTTAATGTAGCAATACATTCTTATCAGATCGATCTATTGATTAGTTAAGTATGTGAAGAAATAATTATTTATCAACCTTATAATATCCAATGCAGATATTTAAAGATTAGCTGAGTGAGACTGGATTTAGTTCTGAGATTTACATAGGTTATTTATTTTATCTTTTGCATTTAAAATGCTATTTTACCTGAGTTATGGACGTATATGTATATTTCTACACCTAAATACTTATATGTGTACGCTCTGTCACGACTTCTTAGTGAAGTAAAAACCAATCTTCAGTTAAATATTTATTTTATTGTATTTGAAAAGAATTCTTATCTCATAATTATTAATTAATGATAAAAATATTTCGAAATCACTGGCACGGTTTTCGATGCGACCCTTTGATCTTCGCGCTCACGCATATCTACAAGTATCTACAAGTACATGTCGATTTTGGCGTCTGCTTTTAGATGCATTAAGAGGCTTTAAATTTGGCTGTGTTTTAGCGCAGGTTCTCTACTCTAAATAGGGCTAGATCTCATAATCCAGCGGATTGAAATCTGGGCTAGAGAATGGAAAATCGTCATGCTGGATGAAGTCGATTTTCATTTTTTAAACCTTTTGGCTATGTGACTAGGCTCTGAAGCCCGATGGAAAACCCATCGCTGATTTTTTTATGTGGTTTGATAAAGTGGTCTACGACGTCTATCAGGACTGATTTTGGTATGAATTGCTCTAGTTTTACATACCCTTTTCAAAGGAAAACACTTTTTTTTTAGGCCAAAATACGACATTCCTAGCCGAACTATCACTGGCAAAGGGTTATTGGCCTCGCTGGACTCGAGGAACACATTTGCTAGATTCATCATTGCTGTGGGCATAACACTTAATTGTTTTGACAGTTGCAGTACTCTTCCATCGTAAAAAAAAAATCATCGGAAAACAGGATCGGACATTGCTTATTTCCTGCGTGCTGTTCTCACAAAATACGAGATCACCCTAATATTTTTTTTTTCAGGCACGTATCAAGCAGAAGTTTTTTTTCTAGGGATTAGCCTATACTCCCAGGTCTTCTTTTATCACACTTTCTGCGGTCATTCTGTTAAGTCCCGTCTGTAATGCTAACTGTTTTCTTTTTTGGACTGAGTTTCTTTGATTACGTACCTTCACCGTACTAGGATGAGCATTTTTCTATCTCTCCGTTTTTTGAATCTTTCCCCAACCATTTAATAGTAGCTATAGGTAAAACTCAGAGTAATATTTAAATTTTAACGAGACTGAAAATTTGATTTGTCTCGTAACGACATCGAAGTAAACCGAGAAACACGACCCTCATGCCATTGTAACAAATCAAGAAAATAATTTATTTGTTTTTATATTCCTCGAATGTCTATAAATCGATAATTAAAAATCTTATCTTAATATATATAAATCTCCTGTCACGATGTTTGTCCGCGATGGACTCCTAAACTACTTAACCGATTTTAAATTAAATTGGCACACCGTGAGCAGTCTGGTCCAACTTAAGAGATAGGATAGTTTTGATCCCAAAATTCCCACGGGAACGGGAACCACGCCGGTGAAACCGCGCCCGGCCTCTAGTAATATATATAAATCTCCTGTCACGATGTTTGTCCGCGATGGACTCCTAAACAACTTAACCGATTTTAAATTAAATTGGTACACCGTGAGCAGTCTGGTCCAACTTAAGAGATAGGATAGCTTTGATCCCAAAATTCCCACGGGAACGGAAACCACGCAGGTGAAACCGCGCCCGGCCTCTACTAGATTATAAATATCTCTTAAACCATTCATATTTGACAGGTGTGTCATTACTTATGACCCGACCGCGTATAATTGTATGTATTTATATCCGTAACACTAGTATCCCATAACACAAGCCTTACAGTGCTTACTTTGGGGCTAGGTTAATGGTGTGAGTGTAAGAAATACTATTATTATGTTTAACCGACTTCCAAAAAGGATGAATTACAAATACATGCCCTATATATTGTTTGCTAAAATTGATTCTAAAAATAGATGTACGAATGCCGATAAGATACTTTCATCTGACATTTCGCTGTCAGCTGTTTTGTTAGATAAAATATAGTCTGAATCTTGTGACCAATGATATAGTGGTCGATCACTTTCAATATCAGGTGTTATAATTACTATGATTCTTTTAGTGACGAAATATGTCTCATGATGTAATATTTTTTATATTAAACTAGTAAGTGTCCACGGTTTTACCAACGTGGTTCCCATGGGTAATCCAGATAAAAAATATCTTGTAACATGTTCCAAATAACCAATTATCTAAACGTTATCATTTAATTTTATAAATGAAAAGATAATGTTCGTATGTTGTCGTATGCGTTCCGAAACCATTGGTCAGATGAGGGGTTCGTAGCCAAAAAAAAATACCTACCTATACATTTCTTTATACTTTACTTTTTTTACATTACAAACGCGTGCCAGGTATACAATATAGGTAGTGTATACTTATATTATTAGGTGTGGGTCCCGTGGACCCTTAAATTTTTAAATGGTAACCAAACTGAAATTACCCTAAGTTGAAATTTGTTAATAGAAAAAAGTCTTGTCTCCCTGATGGGACTAGAATCCGTCCTTAGAAATCCGGCCCAATGCACGGACCATTTACTTATTTAAATATCTACAGCTCTAAATTAAAGCTTAACAAAACTTAAATACTGCACATACATAGACCTATGAGGACACGTTAACTATAGGAACATTGTTTATATTTCTAACATACACTTAAATAAGATAGATATAGAAATTAGGTCATGTAAAAAAAAAAACATATTAATCCAGTGTCAAAAAAAAAATTATTAACATAAAAGTGCGTTGTTTCTCTTTTCTCTTTAAAAAAATCTGAGTTTTTTTAATCAAGAAATAGTCTCCAAAACAATAATTCTGACACTGGTTCAATTGAGACTAGGTTACAAACATGAATGGCATACAAATTTTGCGCATGTCACGCAAATGTTACTGGTATTTGGTGCACAGCTGAGCAGTCTTGGCTCCTAGTAGCAGGGAGGCACAAAATAAATATTTTCCTTTTGTTCCTATCGAGTTTTAGGCCACCACTACAGACGGGTTTAGTTAAAATAAAAAAAAAAATATAATACGTGCCTATAGTCGTGGGTCCACTAGACTAAAGCGGAATTAATTACATACCTTTGGAGAATCGAGTAACAGCATGCTCAGCAGCCAAGTTTAGAAAGGTACTGGTAGAGCTGCGACACTCACAGCGCTTAAATTATGACTTTGAAAAATCAAGGTGGGTCCAGGGGACCCACGACTACAGTTAAGGGTTAAACAATATCAAAAACCAAGACATATTGCAACAATTATTTCATCTTACTCTCAGATTACAAGAAAAAAGTTATGATTACAAATTTTATCATGGATTACGACAAAATCTTTCTTATCAATTACATGTACATCACATGATAATTGAATTAGTCTTTATCGATAATTAATTTATTGCATTATCGTAAAGGTTTATCGTTTTTTACGTCTCATGGGTTTATATTTCAACCTTGTGATTATCAGATAACTTTTATCTTCATTAAAAGTGGGACACGAGTATTGTATTAAATGCATAAAATCTGCTTGCAACTGGTATAAACCAAATGCACTGACCGATTTTAAATTATATATATGGTGTTTATTTATCAAGTACCGATTGAGCAGGGGCTGCTCAGGTCAGCGAAATAGAACACAATTTTGACAAAAAAAAAACTAATTTTGAGCTTCGACACAAATAGCTAAATCCTTGGTCACTTAGATAAAACAAATTTAGTTTTACGTTTATGCTGAATATTCAATAGGTATGTAATGCTTAAAATAAAAAAATCTAAAATAAAAATAAAAATTAATATTTAAAAATAAAAAAATTGGCTTAATTGTGTTCTAGCAGCCCCCACTCGATTGGCAATTGATAAATTAACACCTTATATATCGGATATTAGCGGCTTCGATTCCTGACCCTGGGGGCCTACTATCATCTTTTAGAAAATATCATGTTTTATGAACGCTTTGTTTTAAATTCTGTTCAAATTCACAAAGTAAAATTTGTAAATCCTGCCAAGTAACAAATTGAAGTTGTCAAATTTTGACACACTTTGACACCCCGTGAAGGCGGTGACTGATCGAAGATGTCACATACTTCTAGCGGACATATAAGTTTACTAGGAGGGTCATAATACGAAATAGTATGGTAAGATTGAAACAAAACTGCGTTAAGAGATGGCAATAGGTCATCTGGGCTTACAAGCGCATTTTCAAAAATATTGTGAATCTGTTGCGTTTCGTTAAAAAAATAAAGATGTTTCTTTTCATTACAATCTGAAACCGTTTAGAGTAGGTACTTTCCCTGCAAACACTCTGTATGTTTTTACTATCCGACTAAAACAATACTTAAAAAAACTAACTAAAAACCAAAATTTTAAGAAGCTAATTAATCAGATAATAGAAGAAGTGCGGTGAAGGAAGTGGGCTGCTGGTGCCAAAAGTGCAAAACCGCATTCTGTCATGCGCCTGATTATCTTGGTCGGATCAAGCTTTCATCTAACATGCAATGCTTGTTGTTGTTTGTTGCCCAGTCATCCCGTGACCACGGCAGCTGAAAAGGTGCCGAAACATCGGGAAAACCAAAAAAAACCCTAAAAAACTCAAAAATATGGACAATTACAACTTAGTTCGTGAAATATAGCGCGTATGATATCAGTAAAAGTTGTTTATTTTAATGCAATGTTTGTATTAATTATGTTTGGGTCAAATCTTGGAATTGAATTTTTAATTACCTAGAATAATTCAGCTAGTTACAATAACTAACTAGTTGTTTTTCTTTATATTTCACCGTTTTGTTTATCAGTAATGTTAAAACATTTGGGTTAAAGGTGTTTTTTTAAGATCCAATGTCCGCTTATTTTATTTGTAAATACTGGATAATACGGATCTTGGTAATTACCAAGTTATTAATTTATTTAAAGCTAATAATTATTTATTTAATATTGTTTTACACCTTAATTCTTTAATTAAATACTAAAAATAAAAGTACGTTTGTAGAAAATTTCAGATTGCAAATTAACTATAATATCTTAACTAATATTATAAAGCGGAAAGATTTGATTGTTTGTTTGTTTGTAACGAATAAATTGAAAAACTACTGAACGTATTTGGGTGAAATTTGGTACACAGATAGTGGATTGCCTAGTTATGAACATGGGATACTTTTTATCCCGATATTCCCACGGGAAACCGCGAGCGCCCGCTAGTAGTAAATAACTATATGGGATTTTAGAGAGTTATTGAACTACTTGATCCTAAATATTATTAGTGTCCACTTATTAGGTAAACCAATTTACAACGGTATATAACCCCAATTGAGAATTTTCGTAATTTATTATCATACTAGCGGATCCCGTTCCCGTGGGAATATCGGCATAAAATATAGCCTATGTCACTCGGGAGAAATGTAGCTTTCTAATTGTGTAAGACTTTTCTAAATCGGTCCAGTAGTTCCTGCGATTAGCGCGTTCAAACAAACAAACTCTTCAGCTTTATAATATTACTAGAGGCCGGGCGCGGTTTCACCCACGTGGTTCCCGTTCCCGTGGGAATTTTGGGATCATTTATAGCCTTGGGGTCTAAGGATTCTCTATACCAAATTTCGTCAATATCGGTCCAGTAGTTTATTCGTTACATACAAAAATACAAATCTTTCCTCTTTATAATATTATTATTATTATAATTATAATACATTATAATATAGTATAGAAGTATAGATAATATATAGTATAGTTTATATATTATTATATATAGTATAGATTAGTATGGTCTAAGAATTTTCTAAATCGGTCCAGTAGTTCCTGAGATTAACGCGTTCAAAAACAAACTCTTCAGCTTTATTATTTAATTAGTATTAGTATAGATTTGTAACATCTGTTTGGCGTAGGGGTACTAAACCCGCCTTCAGCGCCAGGTCCGGGTTCGATCCCCGGTCAAGACAAATGTTTGTGTGCATGAACATGTCTATTTGTCCTGGTCTGGGTGTTTAATATGTACCTATATTATGTATGTTTTCACAAAAAAAAAGTATTTAAGTATGTTTATCCGTTATCTAGTAGGTATCAATAACACAAGTTCTTCATGAAACTTACCTTGGGCTAGATTGTATGAAAATATTTATTTTATATAATTTATTATTATTTATAATTTATAATTATTATTTATAATCTTTAACCGTCATATAGTTATATAACAATAAGTACGTACTTTTCCCGAATAGCGTCTTCAAAAACATTTACCTGCTTCAATAAATTTCTTATATTGAAACTAGAGTGTTGAAGCTATCATAATTAAAGTGGATGTTTATAAACAAAAAAATAACACAATTGATAACAACTCAATAAAGATCCGGTTTGTATTCGTACAACTTTATGTGTTCTGTTTAAGTTAAACTTCGCGAATATACGGAACTTCGAAAGTTATGTTATTAAATCAGTCAGGTCGACTGATATGTTAAAGTCAATTTTCAATTTGAAGACTCTGTATGAAATGAAACAGGGAAAAAAAACAGCCCTTGAAGAGTTTCTTGCCGGTTCTTCTCGTTACGCGGTCTCCCGCCGTAGGGTTTGTGAACCGATGGCGTAGCTTCTTTGACGTTCATAAGTGCTTGTAACAGCCTAGACTCAATAAATGATATTGAATTTGAATATTAATGATAAACTTTCAAAATTCCATGCGTAGCGATGGTAAACATTCGTAGTTCTGTAATAATATTCGTAAGTTCAATTACGAATACTATATTAAATATGTTTCAAGATTGTAGATTTGTGTTTGGCAACGACATGTTCCTTTGTAAATGTTGTTGCTTCTGTTAAAGCTGATAACTTTCTTGCGGCCGTTCTTCTTATCAGTTAAATTAAAAGATGTCCTGAATGGCTGGTAGGAAAAAAAAATTAACGATTCGAAAGCACTTATCTATAAGTCTATTTGAATAAAAATCTTTGACTTTGACCTTTGACTTATGTAGGTACTGTATACTTATTTTATTTTTGTTTTAATTATACATCAGACAAAAAAAATGGAAATAAAGTTTTTCAATATCCCTATCCAAGGTAAAACCCAATAGCATAAAATATATCAAAATATACCGAATTTACTTCCTCATTTCTTAATTAAAATGAGATAACTTACTACTTATGTCGTTGGCCGATCCCAAAATAGTTGAACGGTGGTTCGAAAACATGATAACTGTCAGTTTATTTACAAACACAGTTTAATAATGATTTACTGCTCGATCAGTTAGAAACAACAGTTAACTACTCAAATAGATAACTACAGTTCAATGCGCTATATTTAGTTTTGTTTCCTAGGGCCTTAGGTACAGATATCGTCCTCAAAACGACGGGTCAATCTTTATCAATATCTGAAGGTTTAGGCAATATGTAATAGTTATCAAATTACTAATTCAATTAAAGATAACAAGAAGATTGGGTCTAATAAATGGAAAATTTATTCAGTTATTTTATTCTTGAGCAATGATATTATACAGGGTGTCAGGCATTGATGTGACAACGCTGGCCTGCGTATTAAAAATATAAAAGTATTAGAGAATTTCGACGGTGGTCCGCAAGCTCAGTGGTTGAAGCATTGGATCGGATTTCCAAAGGTCGTTGGTTCGAGTCCCAACTGAGAATTCACTTGTGATCGAGTTGACATTTTCCAAAATTTTTCTATTTAAAATTTATCATAAGTATAAAAATAGCATTGAAAAATGCAAAAATTAAAAAATCCTGAATTATACAGGGTGTTAGAGACCGTTAAATATAAAAACCGAAGTGAAAAACCGTGTTAAATACCGAAGGCGTAATATATGTAAGAATATGTGAAAATAATTGCTGGGAAACGACTTTTATTTTTCGTTTCAAAAAAATGTGTGTTATTTATTTGTGTTATTTAAAGTGTGCGTGTGTCTAGAGGGTACGAGTAGGCCGGGATCTAGTTTCTTTGTTTTATTTGATATTCATTGCGGTTTTGTAACTTTAAACGATAATACTTATAATAAATTTTAAATAGAAAAACATTGAAAAAAATTAACTCTGCCACAAGTGAATTCTCAGACGGGAATCGATTCCCGAAATTTACCATAAGTATAAAAATAGCATTGAAAAATGCAAAAATTACAAAATCATAAAAAAAATTTAAACGATAATATTTAGAAATAAATATTGACTTTGATCCTCAATAACTCCTATTAGGTTTTCTCACACCATACAAGAAAATGATAGTAACGATGGCGAGAATACTTATGGGATCTTTAACATCCTGTATGTAACATTTTAAATGCAATGTATGCAATATAAGTATCTGAAACTTTTATTCCGCAAATAATTTCGAAGATAACAACCAACTTATCAAATCATTAGTAGACAAGATATTTTTATTTTTAAAATACCTAGTCATCTTTCATTGATAGCAATGTAAATATCAATTGTAATTTAAAATTTTACTTATCACGATGAACAAAAGTGAATTCAAAAATACTTTATCACATAAATTAGGTTCTTACATATTATATGTTAAGAGACACTTCTGTGCCGCTGTTACTGGTATTACTGGTACTGGTGTTACGGGTATTAGAACCAGCAAAAGTATTATAAATACACTCGGCGGCAAAGAAATCGAACCTTTGCGTTATTTTCATACAAACTAATAAATAAAACAGTATGTGTATTTCTGCATAACCGCCTCTGTGGTCTAGTGGTACAACCACCGGTATGAGACCCAGGGGTCCCGGGTTCGATTCCCAGAGGGGGTACATATTGTATTCGGTTTGGTTGGCAGAAGGACTCGTTGTAAGTCCGCCTGGCTAGCTACCACCATTTTATCTAAGTCTGACGCCATAATAACAATGTTTTCAGCATTGTTGTGTTCCGGCAGTAAGAGATAAGATAGTTAGTTCCTCAGTGATTGAGGATTCCGGGAGAGGCTCGCTTCCATCTTCAGCCTTATCAATACTTAACATCAGGTATGATGAAGGCTAAGAGTCCCCCGTAGTTCATAAAAAAAACTTTTATTCGCAAGTCGAGTATTCGATTCATATTGATTATATTATTATGTTTGTATAAAAATATTGCGATTTCTTTGCTGCAGAGTGTATATTTAATACCCAAACAGAAAAACAGAAAAAATCTGCTTGATAGAAGTTTCATCACTATTACTCCAGTTAATAAAGTTATTAGTATTTATAACTTTTTAATTTTGCATTTTACAATAATATTTTTATGTGATAAATATTAAACAAGAAAATGACAATCCAATGACAGGATTCGAACCCGCATCCTTGGGAGTCCGGCCCAATGCACTAACCAATTATGCTACATGAGACTAGTTGCTTTTTTCTAGTATATTTTCTTGTTTAATATTTATTAGTATTTGTCACAACTAACGTCTATTTATCTATTGTCAACAGAAAAACTCGATATGTTGGATTCTTCTGCTTCTTTGTATGGCGGTCCTCATCCGGGAGTCGAACGCGCGACCTCCCTGGTTGAATAAAGGCAGCATCGTCTTCACTGAGTCAGCGGAGTGCCATACTGATGTAAGTTTTGTTATTATTATTAGGTATTGGTTTATTAGTGGCCGCCCGCGGTTTCACACATTCCCTTGTGAATAAAGCTGCTCCCACACAGTAATTTTAAAACGCTATGAAACATTGTGTAACATGTTTACTTTTTATAACAGTGTGAACCATTTTGCTACAACATGTGTAGAATGTTATCTATACTAATATTATGAAAAGAAAAGATTTGATTGTTTGTTTGTTTGTTTGCTTGCATTGAATAGGCTCCGAAACTACTGAACGGATTTGGATGAAATTTGGTACACAGATAGTAGACAGCCTGGTCATGAACATAGGATACTTTTTATCCCGATATTCCCACGGGAGCGGGAACCACGCGGGTGAAACCGAGAGCGACCGTTAGTCTACAATATGCCCTGTCCGTTGAGATAAGCTTTTATTATCTGCACTGGAACGCATTATATGTTTGCCTTTTGCTATTAGTTTATAAGCAATCTTCAAATAATTGGCTAGGGAGGGAATCAAACCCACGACATAATAGGTTTTTACCTATGAAATTGTCATTTTTTTTCTTACATTTTTAGAGAACCTCACTACTTCTATGAATGAAAAATACACCAATTTTTTTATTTTATATTAAATTTAGATCAAAACGATCAAGAATCGTAATCATACGTTTATTATTGTCGTTTCTTAAACGATAAAAAATACCTCGAAAGATACCCTTTTTTTGTTATAAATAAAATAAAATAATAAAATAGTATAATTTCTAAGATACATACTATTTTATAAATAAAAATATAGCATTAGATTGCTCAGTCTTCATACAATACTTGTTCATAAAAAAGAGCCATTAGCATTTGCGGTAGTACCTGTAGCAAAGGTTGTTTGTATGGAAAATGAACTTTCTTTGAAATTCTTCATACAAATCGCCAATTTCATAGGTAAAGACCTAACATTTTAACTTAATTTACAAGTACACGTTCATAAACCGAATATTTGCTGGCGATCTGACAGCTCCACAATATTTTATCCCAAAAGTTTACTTATCTTTCATTAGCTTCCGTATAAAGAGATATAATTATTTATATAATTATTAGTGACTACGAACTGTTAATTAAATGTCGCGTTTTAAAACAAGCACAAAAAATGATGATAAATAAATAAAAACTTCCAATCAAGCAAGGTCAGAGGCCAAGATCGCAAATCACGGTGTTTACTGATGATTCTTTTGAAAGTTGCTAACAATTCATTAGTTTTTTTGCTTATATCAAAGTCTAATTGCTATGGATGAAGGTTAAAAATATGATGCATAAGACTGGCGTATATTACTTACTTACTACCTGATACGTACAGCTCCGAAAGAAGTCTGGAGCCGTATTTTTGTTTCACTCGAATTACATTAATATTTACTCCAGTAAATAAGTCTCGATAGCTCAGCGGTTAGAGCATTGGACCGGATTTCCAAAGGTCGCGGGTTCGATTCCCGTCTGAGAATTCACTTGTGGCCGAGTTAATTCTTTCCAATATTTTTCTATTTAAAATTTACCATAAGTATAAAAATAGCATTGAAAAATGCAAAAATTACAAAAATCATAAAAAAAATTCTTATACTCAGTTATTAGAATATTTTCCTTTTATATAATTACAATAGTAAGAGAGAGTAAAACATCGCTCTGTCACTTTTTACTTCAAACGAACGAATGGAATGTCATTTTAAAACTGTTGGTGGTGCCAACAGCCAAAGCTAAGTGTTGTTTTAACAAAAAAACCTTTTCTTCCTCAGGATGAACTCCTAGACCTGTGCCAACGGTGCGCCAAGCTGACCAAAGCCAAGTCTGCGCTACCAGCCTGCTGTTCTACCGACCTTCAGGCCAGGAAGTGGTGTTCAGACTACGTTTACTTCGGGAGAGGCGAAATGGATTTCTATTAATAGAGCAATAGGTACCAGAATGACTTACATGAGGTGTCATTATTTTTTTTAGAAGGCATATGTAGACGATGGAATTTTCCTTTGTTACCCTTGCGTTACTACCACTCTTAGTACCAGTAGTAATACCGGTAATTTAATACCCTTCTTACTACTGTGTATATCTTCAAGAACTCCTGGCTAGCTATGCGACCCTGGTAATTTCTGCTTAAGAGGAAACGCTTAAAATCTTAATTTAAGTTAAATAAGCAGGACATTTCTTGTGCAGCGGGTCTACGGAGAAGAAAATTATCTGTTGAATTACCCGTGGACTACTTTCAATTTCAGTAGTAAGAACCGAATTACCGTTATTACTACTGGTAGTAGAATTATTGGTAGTAAGACGGGCATCAAAGGGGAATTTTTGAGATTATCGTCTTTACTAAGACCATAGAATCAAAGAAAATACAGGGCAAAAATAAATAGTCACTTTACGAAACATACAAGAAAATATATAATTGTTCTTTCAGACTGTAAAAAAGTTGTTACGTGTGAAATAAAACCGTTTTTACAATATTATTATCTACTGGAAAAAATCGATTTGGCTTACACGTTATTTTCATATTTTTTTCTATTTCAATTTATATTTTTTTAAGATAGCATTAAAAAATGCAAAACTTAAAAATCACAATATGTCTTTTTATAAAAAAAATTACGATAAATTTTAAATAGAAAAATATTGGGAAAAATCAATTCGGCCACAAGTGAATTCTCAGATGGGACTCGAACCTTTGGAAATCCAATCCAATGCTCTAACCACTGAGTTGCCGAGACTTTTGTTTAATGAAACTTTATAAGTTTATGAAATATCATAGTTTTGTAATTGACTAGTAATTTTTGCGCACTCCATCTCAATTTGAACCCTTTTTTAAAATTAGATAAATATCTGTGTTCAGTTTTTTTAATGTGTTGTAAAAATCTGGAATATGTTAGTTATAAAAACAATGTCATCATGACACCTTTTTAATGGCAAATTGTTTATTTATTAAAAAAATAGATTTAATAATCAATCAAGGGGTCAATTCCGCTAACTTTTAATCATAAACGCATCTAAATCGTTATTCATTTGTAGTGTTATTTTTATATTGTGATATCAAGAACTGGGGCCTTGCATTCAACTCTTTACGATTCTTTATTTTTAGGTTGTGAGAGTGAGATGTTGCCAAACAGCGCGTATGGCGGCGTCTCACTCTTACTACCTAAAAGTAACCTAAAATTAATCGCATTATAGTTGATGATGGTCCCCTGTGGAACAGATAACTACAACTGAAACACGAATGTAATACGATTACGACTAAAAGTTATCAGAATTGGACCCCAGGCAAGACCTAGTTCATAAGTTGTGTAATTAGTACATTATTACAAAAATGTAATGAAAGTAATACAAATTGTAATTTGTGATATTGAGTTAGATGAAAGTTTTCCAATTGTGATATTAATTTTAGGCACGTTTTATAGTGTTTGATATGGGTTTATTTATATTGTATGAAAATACGATTTGTATTCTTATGTCGGACGCTGAAATTGGCTGTGATTATAATTTAGAATAATTATTCTTATGTAATTATTATTATGATATTTTAATAAAAAAATATACAAAAATATTTTGTTGTTCTTTTATTTTTACGAGGTATGATTATGATTTTAGTTTTTTTTTTATGAAAGACGGGGAGACTCTTAGCCTTCATCATACCTGATGTTAGGTATTGATAAGGCTGAAGATGGAAGCGAGCCTCTCCCGGAATTCTCAATCACTGAGGAACTGGCTATCTTATCTCTAAGTGCCGGAACATAACAATGCTGAAAACATTGTTTCTATGACGTCAGACTTAGATAAGATGGTGGTAGCTAGCCAGGCGGACTTACAACGAGTCCTTCCACCAACCAAACCAAATACAATATATACGCTGGGAATCGAACCCGGGACTCCTGGGTCTGATACCGGTGTTTGTACCACTAGACTACAGAGGCGGTTAAATTTATGCATTTTTCAATGCTATTTTTATACTTATGATAAATTTTAATAGAAAAATATTAGAAATATCATATCCCATCTGAGAATTCACTCGTGGCTAAGTTGATTTTTTCCAATATTTTTCTATTTAAAATGTATCATATCTAACACGACTTCATAATTGATATTACCAGTGAGTTGCCCCTACGTTTACTTCTTTTATTAAAAATCTATAGGATCAGAAGGTCTAGTATTAATAACTTCCGAGTAAGTATCGAGGAAGTAAATAAAAAAATGTATGAGATATTGAACAGCGCTCCTACCGGACGTATACGGAACTACATTTTCCTATACATTATTTGACATTACGTACTCGGTACTATTTCGATAGTTTTTCGTGCTAACCCTGGTTATTCTCTAAGCAAACATCCTTAAGGTGGTACGACTGCCATACAAACAAACATTGCACATTAATTGGTTCATCATACATTAATAATTCATAAATACATGTGCAACTAACTCGTTTCAGTTATTTATTTGCGCGAAATTATAAAAAAATGTACTTTCATACATGAGCTATATAAATGCGATTGGTCACACACACGTAGAATTATTGAAATTATAAGATATTAGTATATTCGTGTTTTATGTATGAAAGTGCAATTTTATAATTATTTCGCGCAAACAATTAACTGAAACGAGTTAGTTGCGCATGTATTTATGAATTATTAAGGTATGATGAACCAATAATTGTGTAATGTTTGTTTGTATAGAAGTCGTACCACCTTAAATATCGACGGCTGAAACAGCGGAGATTTCCCAATTTTAAATTTGACAGCTTATGTGACATTCAGTCATGACAACAGCGATGTTTGCTTACACAATAACCCCCCTGTACCCTTAGTACTAGTTAACCTTAACTCTCATTTTCGACAACTGTTAAGCCGCATCTGTAGTCTAGTGGCACAACCACCGGTATCAGACCCAGGGTTCCCGGGTTCGATTCCCAGAGGGGGTACATGGGTCAATCAACTATTTCTTGTACCTTATTATGTCCTTGCAACAAAATTTTGAAATCTCCAAAACAATCTGTTTGTTATAAAATGTATTATTTATCGAGATCCTTATTTAAACAGATCCTATATATATTACTTTATATTCCGTCAATTAAATGTTACTAAAGCGATAAAAATTATATTGTTTTTATTGGTAACTAAGGGGACTTCAACACGGTTCCATACCTGTGTGGATATAAAGTGGATGTCCTTTTTAATTGTTCAGTGTAAACGAAATTTTTATGTTTATTACTGTGTTGTGTAATACATATCTCATCGTGTTGTTGATATTTGTTTTTCTAAATGTAAATTAACTAAGTTAGTTATGTAATTGGGCGCCGCCCGTGTAACTAATAATAATAATAAATAAATAAATAAATACCAAAAGTCCCCTATGTTACCAATAAAAAGATATAATTTTTATCGTTTGAGTAAAAAAAAAACTATCGGTTAATATAAAGCAGTCTATGCATGTGAAAGAGACAAAGCGATAGTTTTGAAAACGATTGTAGTTTGCCTAACTCGTACTAAGGGTACTGTCAGTGTAATCGTTAAACTAGTGGATATAAAAAAAACAACAAGTTTAAAAATCCATAAATTAATTTATTAACACTATTTTGACAATATATTAACAAGTTGTATGTACAAAACGTTGTCTAACTTTTAACATAAGTACCATTTTGTCTAATTTTAGTACAATCAGCGAATTCAGATGTGGCCATTGTTTCTTTTTATTTCAACTTTTTTATATAAATAAAAAAATAAAAAATATATATATTTCAAGAATTTAATAAATTTTAGAGTATGTTTAAGGGCCCGCTATAGGCCAACGAAAATCAGATTGCTTTACATGATCGTCTGTAATATCAATATTAATGAAAAACTAAATTTCAAATTAAGATGCAGCAAACTACAGGACTATCACTAGTGACTATGTTACTCAAAAACACGATTGCATAAAATTGTCTCGATAGAAAAAAATTTCGAAGTTGCCTCCAAATCACTATAATTAACACGATAAACTGCTAGTATTCAAGTAATACATTAAAATAAAGCTTGGAACTTTTTAGTATAATTACACTAAAGATAAGGCTTATGTAATATATTTTTTGTAAATAACCTTTAAATATCCTTTAAAAAAAGAATTTCCTTCATTTCTTCATTCCGGACCGGCCGAATGGGGCCGGAGAATTATATAGTAAATGCTGCCTTATTTCTCATAGAAATAAGGCAGCATTTAATTTGCAGTTCGCCGTTGCAGTTATTACTTTTGCTTTAGGCCTAGAGCGCGCCCTTAAGGCAACAAATTTTATAACTTGATCAAACCAATTATATATTTTTTAATAAATTTAGTCAAATTTAATTATTAATATAAGTAGTAAAAAAACAAAGACCAGATTATTTTCACTAATTATACCATAAATATAGAATTGAGCACATATTTTTCAGTGCTATATTACATACTTGAAACTCGTGAAATAAAGGCTTTCACACCCATACATAAAAAAATTAGAATTTCAAAAACAACGTCTTATTTCTAATTTTGATTTTCTGTTTGTCATTTTGAAATAATAAAAGTAGAAAAGTTTTCAAGCCCATACTAAAGGAGTTTCAGAATTATTTACATTAGTGTGTCAATAGTTTTAATAACAAATACATACAGAATATTAAGTCTCACGTACATTTATTATAAAATTGAATGTTGAACATAATTATGAACATTTATAAAAAACAGAGGTGCCATTCAATTAAAATATGTTTTTAAACTTACATTTACTTAAAACCACCAAAGTCCAAAAAATGAGTTTCTGACTATTTATCACAAAAACTCAACGATGTTATTTTTATTATTAAAAATATAAGCGTTATTAGCATCAGCTCAAAAAATACATCGAGCACTCATGTAATACAAAAAATTGTTGAGATTTAAAAATAAGAACTTAAAAATAAAAAAATGTAAAAATTTGCTTACTTAAAAAATAAATGCCGACTTTTCAATGGGCTGTAAAATTAAAAACTATTTATTATGCACGCGTGCAATCTCATTTGGCTAATTTATCCTCCTATCTTTGGATAGTCTTTGATCCTTCTACTTAATAAGATATAGTATTATACAATAAATTTACAGTGATGTGACATCTTTCTAAAATCGACTAAGTTTCTGAGTTTCCCGTGTGGACGGATATAACATCGTCTAACAGATCTGAATACCTTTTGCTCATGCTGACGACCAAAAATAACTGGTCACACTAACGTCGAAATTGCAAAACAAGCGAAAATAGCTTAAATAGTAAAACGTATTAAAAAGTTATATCTCTCTCAACTTCAAAACAACTTTATACTTAATGACATTCTTGAACAAAATGTCGAAAAAAAAAACATAATAATAACACTTTTTTGTAACACATTAATTTTATAAAACATTTTTACTGTTAGGTACTCATTATGTCATTATGCAACCATTTTATAAACTATTATTATTTGTCATTCTTTTTAAATAAAAATGTCTCTTGAACATTTTAGGTTGAAAAAATAAAAAAAACGGTTACGTATTAGAGCATTGGACCGGATTTCCAAAGGTCTCGGGTTCGATTCCCGTCTGAGAATTCACTTGTGGCCGAGTTAATTTGTTCCAATATTTTTCTATTCAAAAATTACCATAAGTATACGGTTACGTAGTTAATTTAATAAGTGACCAGTTATTTTCGTATGGGAGAGGCACCTATACGCATATTTTAAACAATATTTAAAATTAAAAAGGATCATCATGTAAATAGCAATTAGTAGTGTAAATCTGCAACTTCAGTTAGGTAGTTATTTTTCTGACAATGTTTACATACATTTACGGTGACACATATAAGTAAATAATACTTATAAAATAAACAATTTTGTCATAAATACAAACGAGAGATATTAATGTATTTTTGGAAAATAAAAACTACTTAAAAAAAAAACAAAATTTTGTAAAAATATAAATGACTGCTTTGAGTCATTTATATTTTTACAAAATTTTGTTTTTTTTCGGGTGACTAAGAATAATGTGATTAAATTACCCAAACAAATTTTTAGTGAAACGCTAACCACAATATGACAATTTTCCAATCAATTTCAAATTGTCATGGCGTTATAAGTTAAAAAATGATTTAGAAAATTATGTAATTCTTATAAAACCTGACGAGCTGCAGACATTTATGAAAATATGTCTCCTAATACTGATTACTACATTTATCTATTTATTTTGTCTTGGAAAAAACACTACATCAAAAGTAGAACTAAAATATTGTCAAGGTTGTTTTGGGCAACAAAATAACATAGTTAATTTTTTCATGTATGCCAGGGACTAAATAATTAAAAAAATACCAAAATGTCTTCTTTTTAAAGAAAAGATTTCAATAAGAAAACTAATATATATTTACAGTTACAATATAGTATGATTACTGTATTCTATATATTTTCTAAGCTGTACAACCAGGCTATCGCTTTTGGGGTTTAGGGCGTCATTTCCATTTATTTTATTATTATAACCAGTCGATTAATAATTTATAATAAATATTAAGTACACAACGCAGATAAAAGTACCAGTTTTACAGAACACACAGTATACGCTTTCATGACATGTTACTGTTTGCATTTGTAACATTAGTTAAATATTAACATGTAAATTTTTTATCATCTTATCATCGTTCTTTTCGAATCTTCAATAATTTAATGTATCTATAGATTTCGAATCAAATTCCTATACATACATTAATTAAATTATTTCGACATTTACTTTGCACTCAATATCAAATCAAACTGTCATAATAACTTTAATCGACATGTTGATCAGAATTTTAGTTTTCATAACATGTTGATCAGGAATTAACAAAAGTATGTCCATTCTAGTTTTTAAAACATGTTGGTCCAACTTAACAAAATTTCAGACAATTTGGTTAACAATGTAATTATTTTCATTCAACGATATTGAATCATTAGAAAGAGGAAAGAATGAGCTGGCATAGAAGCAGTCAATGCTTTTCATTAGTAAGTTTTTGGATTACTTCACGTTGCCAAGGCAACGTTTCGATGCGACACTTCTTTCATTACTTTAACATGCTCTTTCTAACCTTCTTGTGTTCGGTGGAATCAAAGTAAGTCGTCTGGGTTCTGCTTGTCATAGATTTCTTGTAAACGTTGTTGTTCTTTAACCTTCTTCATTTGGGCGTATATTGAGGCTGCCTTGTAGTTGATAGGTCCGTAGTCTTTGAGGTCGGCGTCAGCGTAAATTAAATGGTCGTCTGGTTTGAAGGGCTGGAAGTGATAATAAGTAATATTATTTTAATTAAAATAGTAAAAAATATATCTGACAACATCACAATATGAGCTGTCAAATGATTTTTCAATTTATTGGCGTTAGAAACAATTGAAAATATTATTTGTTTTTATCAAACATTTAATGAAACAATGTTTGACTTGTTGTGAACATGAAGTGACCTCTTTTCTCTATATATTTTTTTTTTCAGAGTAATTAAGGGTTCTTAAACTTTTCTGTCTTTTTTATTCGTTATTTAACCATCCGTTTCATAATACTGACGTAAATCTTTACAATTCTGTTGAAACTATTTTAAATATTGGAGAAGAGAATCAGAAGGTAAAATATAAATATAATTGACATGTCTTAGATATCAATAATAATGATAGTGATAAATAATGGTAATATGTGTTAAGTGAAAACATGTTATGGCATGAGTTTTATTATTATATTTTGTTACAAAATTATTGTCATATTATTGCTACAAATAACCGAAATATAATTAGTGCTTAGTTAAATTAGCTAAATTACAGTTTGAGTATTTCAACATTTCATTGAGTCTTAAAAAGAAATCAAAGCAGTGAGTAGTAAGCATAATGAATTTGGAAATTACCTTAATTTAAAAAATGTATGTGTCACTCTTGGTAAAGCGTTCCTAGAATGGAAAAATATAAAAGATCACAACATTGCAATTTAGATTTACATGCTAATTATTTTTATGGATCTTTTCTTTGTAGTCATGCTATAAAGCTGATTTCTATCTTCACTTAGGCACATATTACCACTATGACTATTTTTTAAATCACTTTTAACAGATTGTGTCTGTTCAAGCTGAACTTTTTTTAATGAATGTCAAAAAATTGGAATTGGTCATACTTAAAAGTTATTAAGTACTTAGGTTATTTTGTTATATGTTCGTAAGCGGTGGTGAAGTCATCTCCAAAATCTGATTTTGATATTTTTCAGAATGAAAATCAAAGTCAAATATAAAGAAGAACAGTTATGATTTGTTGCTTTTAAGGCTAGCACCGACAAAGCTTTATCGACAGGATGTTTCAATATTGCAATAAAGACGAAAATTAATTAACAAAGATATTGAAGATGACCACAATACTTATTAATTGCACAAAAAAGCTTAAGTACTCTATAGACACCACAATGTAGAGTACACAAGAAATTGGCTACATTAGTTAGTTGACTATTACGCGAAACACAGCACAGCATTCCATCTCCATACATTTTCTTTAACTTCCATTCTATCATTGTCAAATAATTTGAAACCAATTTCGAAACCCTCGACTATGGTGTCTATGAATTACGTCATTAATAAAATCAAAAACACTTACCACTCAAACATCGATCTCGTTAAACTTAAGTGTAGCATAGTCACTTCTCTGCTGACTATGGTTTCCTTTTCTTTGACTACTAGAAACATTACTCTTATGGCTACTGTTAGTATCTTTGTTAACACCTTCACTACCTATAGTGTACGTATCATATAAATGTCTATTAGAATTGACTGTATTTTTAAATTTCATATTATGGTTTCCTAAAGCTAAATCTGCGTACACTAATTTTTTATGTTTAGGTTTTTCCTCTTTGGGACCGACTGTGTTGTAATTAGGACTATAGTTATGCTCTGGGCCTAAATTTCTCGTGGAATTTGATATGTAGTTCCCTTTCAGAAGTTGGAGGTACGACCTTCTTTCTGATTCGTTGTATTCTGGTTCGGGATAGTCTGGTTTCTCGTAGTTGTCATAGACTCCTACGCAAGACAATTTTTCTCTTAAACTCTCCGATTTTTTTAGTCTGTTCAGTTTTTGATTGTTTTTCTCTCTGGTACGGTTCAAAGTTTTCGTGTAGTATTGTGCTTCAGTGGGCTGGTATATCATAGGCCCTATAGTGTTGTTATAAGATCTTTCTTGGTCTACAGGTATTCTTTTATCTACTCTTATAGGTTGAAAATAACAGAAACTGTGGTGTTTCTGCAATGGAATTTGGAAATTTTTCTTGTTTTTGCCTTTGGAACTTAGATTAGTAAAATGGTTGCGCTTTTGCATGTATTGCTGCTGTAGTATGTTAGTATTCTGAAAATGAAAATATTATTTTGTTAGTAAGATGAGTTTAGATGCTGAAGCGATCGGATGACTATGAATAAAAATAATTGGGAAACAAAATGTAAAAGCATTTATACCTGACCGTTTTCTAAATCCACGTTTAGCGTGCTTTGGACCGAGTTACTTCGCCTTACTACTGATCTCTTTGGTATAGGTTTTTCAGTCAACTTTGGTATTTGTAAAGTCTTATTTGGTGCAATCACTTGCTTTATTGGCAGTCCAACTTTATTCATGCCTTGGTCGTTTAATTGATTCACAACCGATTTCACTAACGACGTAGATGGCATTGTTATAGATAAATTACGTTTAGGTGTCGCCCCAATAATGTTTGGCTTTGTTATATCGACTTTATTTTCTTCATCAGTCTCAACATCATTTTCATCTTTTTTACTAGATTCTATAGTTTTAGTAATATCCTTAACACTCTTTAGAAATGGTTTAACTCTAGAAATATCTTCAGCAGATTTAGTTGGTCTCACTGGAGCATCAACTGTATCTAGTGATGGCGAAAAATTTGTTTTTATTAGTGGCATAGATAAGTTTACATAAACATGGTCACTTTTTGGTGGAGTATTAACTGGTGTTAACTTTGTTCTAGGAGCTGGTACCGGCCTATTTAGGGATGTAGTTGAAGCATTTATAGGTTCAAGGCTTTCTTCGCAGATTTGTATGGAATCTGTTAGGTTCTCAAATTGCTCTACGCCACTTATATTAGATTTAACTTTAAGAAGTGAAGGGAAATTTGCATAAATTATGTCATGATCAAAAACCACATCTTTATCTTTATCATTATCAGAATCAAGATTATCTTTATTGTTATTGATTTCATTGAAATTCTCTCCGTACTCAGTGTTAGGATAAAATCTTTCGATATTTCGTTTTCTAACCAATCTCATAGATTGAAATTTGGGTAATCTTCTGTTTATGTTTCTTGTGTTGAGTGACGAGAATTTCCTCGTATCAGATTCAGATATTTCTTCATCTATTGTTGGGAATTGTTTCAAGAACGAAGTTTGCATTTGAGGCAAGTATGGATTGAGTAGAACGGTTTGATGAAGAGGGTACATTTGTTGTATTGGCAGTACAGGGATACCAAAGGTTTGATATTCTGAGTTAGAAGCTGAAGACATTGGATAGCTTATAGTGTTTTGCATAAACGGTGGACACACAATTCTTGGGGTGAAAGATGGGTTAGTCGTCAACTGTTTTTGTAAAGTTTCGATTCCTTTTACAGCTTTTTGATTTGTCTCCACGACTCTCGGTTGTATTGCTTGTACGGGCTTTGTTAAGCATGCCAAAACAAAACATGAAATGAACAAAACAAATGATTAAACATGCAGAAATGAAAATCAAAAGAAGCATTACAAATGAAATTATACAAAAAAAAATGAGACAAACAAATTACTTGAAAATGCTACTTAGGACAACATGGTTTTATTTAATTTGGTGGTCACAAAATAGTATTAACTGGTGCTCCTTCCAAATATTCTGGCGTAATACATCACAAATGAAAGAATAAATCATAAATAGTATGTTGTTTTGTTTCATTTAATTACCTTGTTGGGAGGTTGTTGCAAGCCATGGAACGGCAGGTTCTCGTAGAGTCCTGGGTTGTCCGCTCCTAAGTTGCCGTTCGCTGTATTATCTACGCCATTCGTAGGCGGGCCTGTGAAAGTAAAGCGTGAAAGTTAGACAATGAAAAATATATATTTTAGATTTAAAGGATTATGTTCTACCGCTTTGATGCTCAGAAAGATTATAAGTTGGTTGTATTAAACAATTATTTTGTTAATAAAAGAAGATTTCATGAAATGTTTTCGCTGCCAATTTAAATGACTAAACTGGTGAACTTGATACCATAGATTGGGAAATACTGGAAAAGTAAATATCGGTGCTCAAAATTTAAGTGTCAATTTGAAAATAATAGTAATCAAGCAAGCTAGTAACACCATGCGTTACTTACTATCATCACCGGGCTTTTTCCGTTTTCTCGTCGCCTTAGTAGGCGTTTGGTCAGTAAATGGCTTCACTTTAACACTTGTCGCAATTCTGTCAGGCCTTTTAAACGACACAACTAAAACATGCACATGTTAAATGAAAACGCAAATCAAACTAAATCTATGCAAATTAAAGTAAAGCAAATAGAAAAATTCAAAGCAGAATTGATGGAGATAAAAAAGTAAAGCATTTGATTAAACTAAAATGCGATGTTGAATGTTTGATGATGTTTTGAACGAGAACAAAGTAGAAACTCGTTAACCAACACGTTAAAATGTTGCTACGTTCATTGTCAAAACTGAAAAAGAATAAAGCTATTCTGTAAATCATTTAGATGAATACCTACTTAGAAGAACGTAATAGAAGTTAGTTGCTAAATATTAAAGCAAACGCGACAGCATCTATACTGATTATTGTTTTTTTTTACAAGTTTGGTTTACAGAAAAGCTTTGTGTAGCTAACGAGTTTCGTCAGCATATGGTTTTGGATTCAGTTCAGCCAATAATTTTCTTCTTCAATAATAATGTCTAAAATTCTAATTATTCTCGTTTAAAATATCAAGCAAAAAGTGTAACGAAAATGTGAGTTTTCTTTGTATTACACATATTTTAATAACTACCTCCTTCAGTAACTATAACATTCGGTGTTTCGCTTTGAAAGAACGACCGTAATCTACCTTTGGGTATGCTATATCCAGTTTTGTTCAAGCTCATTAACGAAACCGCTCTTTTGTTAGACTTATTGATCTTTTTATATTTGCTGCTACTGTCATCAGAATCATCACTTTTCCGTCTTAGATTTTTTAGCAGCCCTTGGACAACTCCTTGAGTGTGTCTCCTTGGCTTTCCATTTTTTCTCGAATATTCAGATTTAGATGGCGATACATCTTCCACAGGTTTGTTTCTATTTCTTTCGAGCAGACCCAAATTAGCTTCTTCAGCCTCAGCGGTATTCTGGACATTTGCATTTTGAAGTCGCGCTTGATTTTTCGGACTTAGAGTATGATTAGAATTCACGTGTACCAAAACACCAGGCTTCAAAGGCCATTTGCTCGGCGTAACTACAGTTTGAGCTTTATTGCTATCGGCTCTGGGTTCAGGTTTCGGCGTTTGAACATCTTCGGTTTTATTAGCTTCATTTGTTATAGGGTTGCTATTTATAGTAGCTTCTAATTGTGATAAATTAGCTTGTAAGGTAGTGACAGGTTGTTCTTTAAACTTGTTCATTTCTAAATTATGTGGGTAGCTTTGTGAGTCTACTAGTCTAGTCCGATCCGACGATTTTGGACTAAACGATAAGTTTATGCGCGGTGACAAAGCAGGTAAAGCTTGCGAAATAATTGATTGGGCTATCGACACCTCGTTTAAACAGCTACCATCCGGACTGAATGAAACAAAACATGAAAAGAAAACAAAAAAATGTTAGGGTGTGATGATTGAAAAAAACTGTTACATAACGTGATATGGAGAATGATAATGGATTAACCAACTATTTGACTAGAAGGCTTTAAAAATTCTTTGATTTTAACAAAATTTCTCAAAACAAATGTACTTGTTTTTCTTTATAAATGACTGCATTCTCAATAATTCAAATGATTCACAAAGATCACTCACTTAATTGTTTGTCAATATGATGAAAAAGCGAATAATTGGTAAATCTATTATATACGATGAGGATAAATAATAATGATATGAGTTAAAATAAAAGGTTTACGTAACAAAGTCTTAAAAATATGGGTTAATGTAACATATATAGAACATATACCAAAACATAATGATAAGAGATATTGATAGTAACAACAATACAGATATTAGGAAAATAATTATAAATACATATTAAGATAAATAAGACTAGAAGAATGCTTTCCAATAGCTACATGCAAACTTCTGTAGTGATTTAGAATAAATGCTACTCAAGTTGACTACCAGAAAACCACACAAAATTGTCTTAATTACATCATTTCACTTCAAACTAGCCAAACAAATAAATAATAAGAAAGCATTCTCCATCTATGAGAAGTAAAATATTACAAAACATATGAAAATAATTCAGTTATTGATGTACCTGAACTATTAATTGTAGTCAGTCTTAGAACGTCTGGGGTTAGTGCGGTTAAAAACCTACAAGAATAAACAAATATAATATCAAACAATACCATATTATTTAAACAATATTTTCCCGTTATTGAAAACCCGTGTTAGTATGTTAAGAGTCTTAGATGAAAACATGCTTCTAAATTGACTAAATGAATCTAAAATTAGTCATCCCTAAGTATAGACTAGGTAAAGAAAAACAAAAACTTTAACAGCCGTTGGTCCAAGCATTTAGCAAAATTACAGGCGAAAACCCAAACGTGACCTTGACCTTTTGAACCTATGACCTCTGCATTGGCACCACTAGTGGTGACCTTGAGGGGGGCATTGACAAGGTGTGCCAAGAATCTGCTCGGACCAAGGGCGTAGCTGAAAATTTTACATTTTTCTCAAAAGTACCGAAACTATAAACAAAAATTTATTTTATGAATTATTCTACTATTGGAGCTGGAGTCAGTTGACAGCTTTTCGAAATCTATAGCGATAAACTATAAAATATTATATGGTCTTTCTATAAAATATGAAACTAAAATTTAAAAAAATCTAACTTTAATGATTTCAAAATGGAAGTATTATTCAAGATTTTAATAACTCTAAAAAAAATTAATAACGTAATAACTTGGCCGCAAACTATTTAAATTGCAGCAGTTAATTTAAATACTCAACTGACTGTAAAATAGTATCTGATTTGGAATAAATAATGAACAACAAAAATACACAATAACATTATTAATTTTGCTTATTTACGAAACTCAAAAAATAAAGCAAAAGCTAAATATACGAATGAAGTAAATAATTTTATGACTAATCGGACTACCAATAAGAATCACAAATAAACCTATGAAATAAAATGAAAACTAGACATTCTGATTCATTGTTCGATTATCGGTCTTAATACTAGACAGGTACGGTATAATTTTGAATTTTTATGAATAAAAAAACTTACTTCTCCCTCTCCTCGAGTTCCACCGGGCTATTGTCTGTTTGTGTGATTGTTTGTTAGTCAGCGAGTGTAATGTTGTTATTGCAGCGTCCAGGGAAGATAAACAAACAAAACAAATTAGTAAAACAAACAAAAATAACACTAAAGTTAAGTAGGACAACAACTACGAACATTACTCAAACAAACTGTATCATTATTATATTTGACTATACCTAAAGCAATTCTAACAGAAACATTTTATTTGTTTATTGTTAGTAGTAAGTAATAGGTAAATACATAATTAAAAAATCTTACTGCAGGAGTACTAATGGTTTTTTTTTTTCTAAATGATATACAGCTTGTAATAGTTAAACAAAACAGGCCAAAATGTGCTTTAGTGCGAATTCGTTAAAACAGTTCTAACTAAAATTAGTCAATAATAAGAATAAAATAGAACGTTAAATAGGTAAATGCAACAACAGTGAATGAAAAATAAGAGTTATAATAGTAGAAAATAATTTAATTGTAAAAGACATTGACATTTGGAAAGGTATGATTTGCTATAATGATGAACGACGACGTAAGTTTGTAACAAAGGCATAATTTCATCAGTTTATCCAATCAAACATGCATCATAGTTCTATATGTAGATCTCCAAAGGTGTCTGAAGATGGCAATTAAAACGATAATGATAAATCATAACTTAACGTCTGCATAGACACAAAGGAACTTTTAGAATTGATTATAAATTAAAAATACGCTCATTTTTTAAATTTTATGGTACAGGAAAAAAACACCCTCTCATCATTACTACATTACAAATGGCTTTACTGAAGAGCAGAATTCAATGCCTTCAGTAAAACATACTTAGACAAAAGCTTTTGTTGACTTTTTTAATTTGAGTGATAATCATAAACTTACACTTAGATTTCGCCCTCATGCGGCGGCACACGCAGATGATGATGATGCAAAGGATAACGGTGATGACCAGCACGGCCAGCGCGATGCCCCCGATGAGGATCAGCTTATGCTGGTCGCGCCACCAAGGAACGATGCCTAAGAAGATACAGCTGGTTTACCAAATTGACCTTTCTTAAAATTTCAGTTCAAGACTAGACTTCCGAAGCCTCTAGGCTAAAGAGATACTCTACTACTTATTTGTTTATTATTAAACTTTTACAAAAACATTGAGTTGTCTCGCAAACCATATCTTAATAGGCTTTATTAACAAGGAAGCGAGTTACAATAGATTCTTTTAGGTTCCAGTGACTACAGTTCCTACTGCGGCTTTAAGGGTCCTATATCCCACAAATAGTAATAATAACTGCAGGAGTCGTAAATTTATTATTAATGGCAATCAAGTCTCTTGAAGTCACTTTCTTATGTGATGTACTTAATATTATCGTCAACTTTTTCAATGTCCTCATTGCTTGGCACAGGTCTTCTTAAGGGAAGAATGGGTCACGACCGCACGCGGGTCAATTTAAATAGATGAAGTTAAGTTGATTTCAGTTTTAAATATTGAATACTTACCAAAACTTCCTAAGTTAGCTAAGAAAATAGAAGAAATGTTTGTGTTAGTAAAGAAGTATGATGAAAATAATACAATTTAAATAGTTTTGGGGTATTTAAAGTTTGAACACAAGGTAAATTAGTAAAACATTTGTCTGGGTGTTTAAGTTTAAAATTTAGCAATTTGGGTGCTAGTGACCCAAAGCGAGTTAAAATCAGGAATGGGCAACTTACCAACGACATCCATCTCGCATTGTCTTGACATTCCAACAGAGTTATTAGCAAAACACAGATACGTCCTGTACACGTCCACACTTGTGCTGAGTTTGAGGAAGCTCTGGGAGCCACTTTGTGTGATCACTTCGTCAGTTAAGCTATCATTGTCATTCTTGAGTTTCCAGAAGAAGGATACCTAAAAAAAAAAATTAGGCCAATGAATTTTGTTTATTTTAAATAATAGCAAAATGAAACTATTTTTTTTCACTTAGCCTGGGAGAGGTTTATTATCAAATTGTATTGATCAATGTTTTTTAATGAGTTAAATAAGAATTTGTAAAACATGTAGATGACTTTATTGCAGTGAGATGTCTTTTGGAATTACTAATTTATTAATTCACTATTTAATTTATTATATCTTCAGAAGACGGAGAACCAAATATATTTATATATTTTGGATGATATTATGTTGATTTCAGGTATACAAAAAGTAGGAAGCGTCTCATCGACGCGTAAGTATTTCAAAAATAGTTACTTGTAATAAATAAAAGGTAATTGATAAATTTGTTTACCTCAGATGGGTTGGCGTGCGCTGTACAAACGAGAACTGGATCGCCATTTATTACTGTTCGTTTTATTCCGCATTCTGGTACAACTGTATGAACAAAAATAAAGTAGTGGTTACATTTTCTAAATTTTATTTCAAAATCGGCATTTAAACTTAGCTAAAGATACATTGGTCATCTTAAGGTAACATACCCACATGTTATTGTTGTAAGAATCTTTGATATATATCAAAGATTCACAATATCTATATAGATATTGTGAATAAAACAAATGGGACTACTAAAGCAAGAAAAAATTTCGTGGTGACAGCGTCGTAGTGGTTGTAGTACGAAATTTCCCCCGTCGCCGCTGTCAGCTGTCAATCGATCAGCTATATATGCTATCCAAATATATCTGTTGGTGGTAAAACCGGCCCTTAGTATCTTCGTAGCTACTAACACTTTACATCATGAAATGCGTGCGTGGTAACAGCATCATGTCGGTTATGCGCCTCACACACGTAGTTGCCAGCATCAGAGCGAGCAGCAGCACCAAGTAGCAGTGCATTGGATGAAGATAGCGCTAGAGACTAGTTAGATGTGGCACAGTCGTCGTGGTTAGGTACTCACATTGTACTTCAATCAAGGAAGACGTAAGTAGTAACATAACGCCACGTCGATTGTAATATTGGACTCACCCACATAGCAGCACGCTGGACGAAGATAGAGCTAAGTTTGTCATTTAGACGCGACGCGGCACAATCGTCTATGGCCCCTATTTACATTGTATACCAAGATCATCGAGGTTATTTACACTTATAAGCGTGCGTAGTAACAGCACCGTGCCTGTTATACGCTTCGCAAACGTTGCCAGCATTGGCGCGAGCAGCAGCACCCAGTAGCAGCGCGCTGGATTACGATAGCGCTAAAGATCATAGATCAGCATCATTAATAGCACATACTCACAATGGGCAACAAGGAAGGATTGAGTTCATCCAAATATCGGTTGTATCTCTCACACACTCAGTTGCCAAGGAACAACTCGTAAACTTGAAACGAAGACACAGCTAGAGACTTGCACTTACCTCTGTCAGACGGCACAATCGTCATAGCATCATACTCACATTGAACATCAAGAAAAGCATGTGTAGTAACTGCTCCATGCCTATTATACGCCTCGCACACGTAGTTGCCAGCATCAGAGCGAGCAGCGGCACCTAGTAGCAGCGCGCTAGATGAAGATAGCGCTAGAGACGCGTTGCCACGAGCACGACTGTTGCTTTTGCTGGGGTGCTCGCGCCGCCACGTGTAGCTTGGCATTGGGAAGCCTCTGTGAAGGTAAGTGAAGATGCAGTGGTGGTCAAATAATTTAGGCCCCCTGGTCATCCGTATCGATTATATTTTATTTGAGACAAAGGTTGGATTTTAATGGTAATAGCTGTGTAGAATCTCGCCCTAGGGCGCTCGTAGTTGTAAAACTGGCACTGTTCATACATACAGTGGTAGTCACATAATAAACGACACTAGCCGATTTTCATACAATCGAGGTAATTTTGGAGCCTTGGTTCTCTTCCAAGGATTGACCGAGCTGTGATCTAATAATGCAGCATGCCATGCAGCGAGTGTATGGAGGAGATCCAGATTGATATACACCCAACAGATCTGAACAACATTCTGAGAGATGTATATGGTTATGTTAAAAAAAAACGTGAAAATAGCATAAAAAATTATGTAATTTCTGAAACTGAAAACTCTGATCCTTACATCTTTACGAATGTTGATCAGATCAGTTGGTTGTGTATAGCAAACTGGATCTCCTCCATTCACTCCTTAGATGGCCATTATCAGACTACAGCTCGGTCAATCCTTGGCAGAGAACCAAGGCTCCAAAATTAACTCGATTGTATGAAAATCGGCTGGTGTCGTTTATTATGTGACCACCACAGTATGTATGAACAGTGCCAGTTTTACAACTACGAGCGCTCTAGGGTGAGATTCTACACAGCTATTACCATTAAAATCCAACCTTTGTCTCAAACAAAATATAATCGATACGGATGACCAGCTCAGTTCGTATTAAAGCAAATACAAATACAAATACAAATATTTTATTTGCAAAACACAGTAGCTTGTAACCACAGCCTGTAAGGTGGTTTAGCTGGAACCAGTTGTGGATCAAAAATAATTAGACCGTTGTGATTTTTAAGAACTATTCATATAAAGATTATTACAAGGATTTATTACTTAAAAAAAACAAAAATATTTTTTTCAGTGTCCAGCCAGTGTTAATATAGATAAAAATAAAAATACTCACCTTGCTGAACATACTACTTTCCCCGGTATTTCATTTTCGATAACCGAGACAACCTTCGGTGTGACAGTGATATTCTCTGGTTCATCTAAAAAGGAAAATAAATATTTAAACTAGTAGATACTCAAATCAAAGATTGTAATACTAAAATGAGAACTTTGAATAAACGTATTAACAACTTTTCCGGATTTTTGACGCGCATTTTATTTACATATTAGAATCAAAATTACGTAACTATTTCATAATAAAAAAAAACGGAATTGAGGATATTTCAGTTTTAGTTTTACATACTTACCCTTCATAATTAGCGCTTTTAAACCCTTATTTTATTATTTAAAGAGTCACTAACTTATCTTTACCCCAGGGCGACTTTAACCAATTAAATATTTATACTTACACTCAACAGCAAATTTAGTAGTACTATTGACCGGTGGGCCAGCGTCATTTCGCGATGACCGGCACGTGTAGCGAGCTGTATCTGCTGCGCGGTCTAAGACGCGCCCCGGCCATGCTGACATGTTCCAATGCTGCAACAAATGACCTCATACATTAGCTGTAAACTCAGACTCAATATTATTTATAAGATTTTAAACTTTCGCTTTCCATTATAATTGTTAATTAAAACAACTTCGTATTTACAGCTTGACGTTTCGGCTATGTTGCAATAGCCGTGGTCATAGGCTTCCCCCAAGGACCTCCACGATAATCGGCGCTGACCGCATCCAGCGGCTTCCTACCAGATCGTCGGTCCACCTTGTGCATACCCACTGCCTTCCGCACGGTTCTGCCTGACTGCCCATTGGATTTCCTTTATAGTGACTTACCAATGTACTCTCGGTGGCTTCAAAGTCGTTCCTGTTGAACTGCGGCTCGATCTTCCTGGTGACGATGTAGTAGCGGTCGTTCTTCTCGTCGATGACCTGCCCGTCCTTTAGCCACTGCACGCTGCACAGCGGGGCGCATTCCACCGTGCAGGAGAGGGAGATGTTCTGGAAAATGAATTTTGTGTTATTAATATTGTAGACTAGCTGCAGCCTGCAGCTGGCATATGCATCGCAGTACCATTAAGAAATATAACTATACGATTGTTTGGAACAGGAACCTTCGCGGGCGTGTCCAGAGCACCCTACCAAAGTTTCATAACAATATTTGCAATCAGATCAATGGTTTCGGAGCGCAAAGAGGACAAACACAAACATCGATTTCAACAGTACGTTAATTTTTTTAGACAATTCAGCTATCGGATTGCGTGAACTTATCGTATTCATTTGACATTGACATTGTATGTCATTAGTGTCAAATATCATTTATTTTACAGCAGATCGAATACGAAATGAACTGTCAAATTGACTTTAAGCAATCGCACCCCTGATATCAACAGCTTACGTACGTGTTAAACCCTCTAAGTCGATTGAAGAATTAATTTGACAGTTGTTGTAAAGCTTGAAAGGCTATACAATAAAATGATGATTTAGGTCACAAACTATTGGTTTTCTAGCAATCTAGACCCTGGATTGTTTTTTAGTTTATGTTTAAGATATGATATGATACTGTCTTTTTCCGTTACTTTGAAAATAAACAATTAAATAGATCATCATATTCATAATAAATAAAATAATCAGCGATTTAAGGATTTCTGCACTACTGAGGTACAGGGTAAAAATATTTAAAAAAAACAGTTTTTATTGTGGTATCATTTTAACATTTTTAAATCATACTTCTATTTTCTAACCTATCAATGGATTCTATAATTTACTTACTTGAGATTTGTATAATGCACCGCTGTAATGGTTCATGGCGTATTTGAAGCTGGGTGGTGCTGAAAATATAACAAAAAGGTTTGATTACAATTTTATTGCTTCTCAAATACAAAAGGGGAAACAGTTCCCCTCTAGAGAATAGCTATAAAAAATCACCTAGCATACAGTTTAGTCGCTGTCATAACTGTCACAAATTTATACTTTATGACAGACACAACAGTGACGAAACTGGAAACTGAATTTAAAGAATTTAAACCGCCTCTGTGGTCTAGTGGTACAACCACCGTCCCGTCAGGGGTCCCGGGTTCGATTCCCAGCGGGGGTACATATTGTATTCGGTTTGGGTGGTAGTAGGACTTGTTGTAAGTCCGCCTGGTTAGCTACCACCATCTTATCTAAGTCTGACGCCATAACAACAACGTTTTCAGCATTGTTGTGTTCCGGCAGTTAGAGATAAGATAGCCAGTTCCTAATCAGTGGCTGAGGATTCCGGGAGAGGCTCGCTTCCATTTTCAGCCTTATCTATACTTAACATCAGGTATGATGAAGGCTAAGAGTCTTCCCGTCGTTCATTAAAAAAAATACTGAACCGAGTTTTCGTTAGATAATCAGCTCTCCGAATGATATCCAACGATGTAAACAGACAAAAATCAACTTGATCGCTATTAAGGCTGGCAAGTGCGGTGGTAAAGCGTTATGGGGTCGATGGACTAGTTGTGGGATACTACACTATAGTCACCATTGACCGTAGTCCGGTCGTGCTATACTACACTGTAGTCACCATGGACCGTGGTCCAGTCGAGCTATACTACACTATAGTCACCATGGACCGTGGTCCAGTCGAGCTATACTACACTATAGTCACCATGGACCGTGATCCAGTCGTGTTACACTACACTATAGTCACCATGGACCTGGTCCAGTCGTGCTATACTACACTACAGTCACCTAGCACGTCGATGGCGACGGTGGCGGGCTCGCCCTCGCCGCCGGCGTTGGTCCCGCGGCAGGAGAAGCTCGTGCGGTGGTCCAGCGTCACGGGGTCGATGGTCCAGTTCTGGGACACGATGTCGGGGACCACGCGCCCGCCGCGGTGCCAACGGAATCTGGAAGGAGATTTGAGATGTTTCTTAGTAAGAAGTTTATCAAGTTTGTCAGAGAATGAGACATCTCTGCTTTTGCGTGTTACGCGAGGACCTTTGCAAGACCGCTGATAGTGTTTTCGATAATTGAATTTTGATCATCACAAATATAAACTCACAGTTGACACGCCAATAAGTTTAAGATTTTGTGCTACAAATAATCTAAGTACCTGTGAACTTCAGGTCTTCCCTTCTCTTGAATGCTGCAGCTGAGGACCAATGACTTTCCTTTCACCACTCTCCAGGGGGAGTATGTCAGCTTGGCGGGACCTGGTGGATCTATAGAGAAGAACGATAAAGAAACTGAGCAACATAGTCATAGCGAGATCTTGTTTTTTATAATAATAAAATTTTAAAAGTTTTTAATATCGAGTCACTTTCTAATTCTGATTCTGTAGATTTTATTAATATCTTTTTAAAATTGAAGGGGTTTTCGGAAAAACAAACAATGTAAAAAAACTCAATCAATTAATATTACTCAATCACAATTATTAAGTCCCATCTGAGAATTCACATATGGCTGAGTTGATTTTTTTTTCCAATATTTTTCTATTTAAAATTTATCATTAGTACAAAAATAGCATTGAAAAATGCCAAAAATTCTAAAATTCATATATTAAAGGTTCAAATCGTCAATTTGTTAAAGAAGTAGGTTTTTCTGAAAGCTGCCAATAAATACAAAGGAATCCCAAAACTCCAAATGTTGCTACGTGTTAACTTCTGACTTTACGATTTAAAAAAAAATGTTATTAAAAATAGCTGAGTTTTTAGAATCGAGGACCCTGGAGGTAGATCTACTCACAATTGACAACCAGTTCAGTCTTGTTGCTCTCGTCTCCCCAGCCGGCAACGTTCTTCCCTTTGCAGGAGTAGTTGCCGTGGAAGCTCTTCGTGGTGTCCTGCAGCAGGAGCATGGAAGGGTCCACCTCGTTGCACAAGTTTTCTGTAAATTTCATTTATTTTTCATTTTGTGTAAGTACGAGTACCTAGTTGTTTTGTCTGTGTACTTAATTAATCAGGAGGAGCTATCACAATATTTACAAGAAAACATTGTAACAGCTTTTCGTTTTTAATGTTTTTTTCTTATAATTATTACTTATATTAGTTTACTTATTTGTTTGTCGATGAAAATTATAAATTCTGATAATTTCAAAAATACCAGGACCTCCATTTTTGAATCACTCGTCGCGCGAGTGGCGAGGCTAAAAGGAGGCGATCAGGCGATTAGCGACCTTGCATGCGTGGACATAGCACGCTTTTCGCTTTGCCCCTCGCGCGCTCGCGTTGGGAGGCGGTAAGCGAAGCTATGTATATTCGGGCAAGGTCGCTTTTACGGAATGCGGAAATTCAAACGTCTCACGATAATCAGTAGAATCCTTGAGACGAGTGAAACAAAAATAGAGCTCCTGTACTCAACGTTATCGAAAACGATCGGATGCACTGCTCATGTCGTTAAAGAAGAAATAGATAAATCGATTGATTTCAAAACTTGTACGAAAGGTACTTGTCGACTAACATCAATCCACCATCAGATTTGAATAAAATATAATGTTTAAAACACAAGAAGGTTCTGAAAAAGCGTACACTATCTATACCAGTGGTTCTTAACCGATGGTCCGCGGACCACTGGTGGTCCCTGGAAGCATTCCAAGTGGTTCACAGAGCATCCAAAAAAAAGTCAGGTATCAGGTAAGTAAAAACGAGTCGACACATCGGTTTCGAGCAATTTTATGCGTGTTTTATTTATCAACAACCTTTCATTGCTTCACATTTAGGTGTTAGTACTGTGTATTACCTCCAATCCAATTAACCTACTTGGTGGTCCATGGCAAGATAGAAATTTTGTCAAATGGTCCCGTCTGACTAAAAGGTTAAGAACCACTGATCTATACAGACCCTGTCGCTCGAATCAAACGCCTTTCAGCTTTTGGATTAAAGAGAAACTTGCGGGTTTACCGACCTTCACCATCAGTAGCATTGCATTCCGGCAGGTGTTTCAAGATCTCTCCATCCAGGTACCAGATGACTTCGTCCAGGAGAGGAGGATTGCCCGTCACCACCTCACAAGTGAGGGTCACGTTCTTGTGGTCTGTCTCCAGGATAGGGCTTGGAGAACTCATTGTGAGCTTGACTGCAGGCTTATCTGGAATCAGGCACGAAATCAGGTTAAAGGCTGGTTTCACCACTGTCAAATAAGTTCTGGATAGCTTATCTGGCAAATAATTAGACATATTAAGCATATTATAGCTGCCAAATTATCTACCTGATAAGCTATCCAGGATTTATCTGTCGGTTTAATTTTCCTGTTTAATATTTATTATTATATATAATAAACAAAATGAAATAGCATTGTAAAATGCAAAATTAAAAAGTTATAATTTGCGAATGGTGTTTAATTCTCAACCTTATTACCATTGTATTAAGGCTATCTGTCAAAATTTTACTCTCACGCGATGGTAACGTTTGGACATTTGTAAACTCACACTAGGCCCTCAGAGTTTAAAATTAATTTAAGATTCACAGCTTATTGTATCTATTATAACCTTTATTAAGTAATTCTACAACTTATATCACGACCGACCGGGGGCTAATTGTCTAATTTTAAAATCTATTGCAATCCCTTTCAATTCGTCATTTGAAAGATATTCACATACTTCAGGCCGTCACTATTTGACATTTGATAGGGATTGTGATCAAGACGCGTTTTGAAAGGTATTGAATGAACGACATTGAACTAAGTAAAGTGACAGACGAAAATATCTTTCAAATGTATGGAGAAATGTCAAATGAAGTGTCATTTAAAACATCATTCGTTCCGAAAGGGATTGCGACTATAAGTTACACAATTCCCTAACCGCTCTTTTTTTTTCTTTTGCGGGGGTAATATTTCTAACGCTAAAAATGCAGTTTGTTGAAATCACTATTAGTTGAAGGGAATATAAGCAGCAGCAGCATTGGCCAGAAGACAGGTCTAATTGCCCATGTCTGTGGCATGCACGTCCAGAATGAATAGAGACTGTTGGTACTTGGTCCCACCCTAGTAGCAGGAGGCGTAGTTAATTTTTATATTATTTCTTCAAGACTGACATCGGGTTGTTGAGCCATCCATTACCATGAGTAAGGTTCTCAACAAACTTACACAGCACATTTACTGGTTGTTCCACTCACTGGTCCCGTTGCCCACAGCGTTGGCTAAGAGACTGTATTTGCCCATGTCTGTGCCCCGCGCTTCTAGGATTATCAGGGAGTGCTGGTCCGTGGTCCCGCCCCGGAAGAAGGCGGTGTCGTTAATTTTTATATTTATTTCTCAACTAAAAACAACTTCGTCGTCTCAGGAATATAACACATACTGCTGGGTATAGGCCTCCCCAAAAAAAAAAGGGGGGTTTGCCATAATCGCCACGCTTGGCAGGCGGGATAGCGATCACAGTATGGCCAAGTTTGTAGGAGACGCTGCTGCCCGTCTCCTGAAGGCGGAGTCCCTTAGTCGCTATTACGACACCCACGGGATGAGAGGGGGTAGCGCTATTCTAAGCAGACACTACACAAAAACAACTTACACAGCACATTTACGTTGATGTTCCCCTCACTGGTCCCGTTGCCTACAGCGTTGGTTAAAAGACAAGTGTAGTTTCCCATGTCTCTGCCCCTTGCATCCAAGATGATCAAAGAGTGCTGGTCCGTGGTCCCGCCCTGGTAGTGTGACGTGTCGTTCACTCTGACTCTCTGGCCGTCGCGGTACCTGGTATATTATTGGTTCATCAGTTATTTCAATGTAAGGGTGAAGCTCTGTACTATAGACTAACCCTCTTAGGTACTTTTAAAAATCCTATCCATCCATCATCAGCCTGTGGACGTCCACTGCTGGACATAAGCCTCTCCTAGCTCACGCCTATTGTGACGTTCATAGGAGGCTATTAGCCTACTGCTACCAAGCTGGCCAGACGGGTTGGTAGAGGGTTTGTTTCAAGTTTTCCTTCTCTCGCACAGGTGTTCAATACATCGAGCCTCTTAGTCGACTCTTACGACATCCCAGGGGGGCAATTCTCACGCCTTCGACATCTCGAATTCGATATTTTTGGAGCCATAAATCTATATTTAAAACTCACAGAAAACAATCTTCAGCATTATAGGATTGTCAAAGATCATTGAAACTAAAGTATTACGACCGTAGTAAAGATATTACTTACATTTTTAATAAAGAAATTATGGTTTTAAAAATGTCGAATTCGACATATCTCAGCGCGAGAATTGCCCCCCAGGCATGTAAGGGCGGCGGTATCTGAGTAAGTGAGAGTATTTCGACCGATTGTAGGGAGTACCAAGACTGTTTAGATTAGACTGTGGTATGAAACTCGGTGCTCAAAATTGCTGAAGACGACGAACAATGCGGTCAACTTGTTTCTACTCACCATATGACGCTGTTCAGAGAAGACGGGTTGCTCTCGTACTCGCATTTGAGGAGTAACTTTGATCCCTCGACGACCGTCACGTTGTCTGGTTCCACACTCACTATGGGAGGGTCTGAAATGAGGTGATAATTAGGGTTAAGATTTTTGCATTAATTATATTAAGTTTAATTCAATGAACAGTGCTAGCAATAACGTAAGATGTGCTTCATTGTACTAACTTTCTTAAATATAGATTTACAAACAAGTACTACACGACCAAGACAATAAGGCGCATGACAGCTGAGAAAAACTTAATAAATCTAACTAAAATCCAAAAATTCATGAAGCGGTAATCAATCAGTTAGTCACTGTAGCGCTAGTAAATCAGATAATAAGAGAAGTACGGTGATAGAAATGGGCTGCAGCCCCCAGATTATGTAACTACATAATCTGGGGCTGCAGTCCATTTCTATCACCGTACTTCTCTTATTATCTGTGACTAACTGATTGATTACCGCTTCTTAAAAAATCTGTTAGCAACAGAGTTAGATAATCAACTAGCAGGTGCCAAAAGTGCAAAACCGCATTCCTGTCATGCGCCTAATTGTATTGGTCGTGTAGTAATACAAAAATTACTCTAACAAGACCCTCTGAGACTGACCGAGTAGATAGGTTTTGTTATTGTGTTAATTTGTAAGACGATATTTTTTATAGTAACATGAGTATCAAAAACGTACTTCCGTTAGAACAATAGGAAATCAAGCCGGTTTCTCCCATGTTGACGTAACGAAATTATCCATGATAATAAAATATTTATTTTCTTAAAGGCTTATACACAGCAGTGACTTACACCAAATCTCCAATATTCTTTCCGCATGCATGGGATGGTCTTTCGTCTGCACGGTGACTTCGTTGGAGGCTTCGCAGTGGAACTTCTGGCCGTTTTCGTACTTCGTAGCTTCAAAGGTCAGGTTCGAAGTGGTCTCGAAGGTGCTGTCACTCTGAAATTGAAAAGAAATGTGCAAAGACTCGTGTCCAAATTCGCTTTGAGTAAACATATTTTTTCATACCACTTTCTTTATAAATTCAACCGTCAACCGCCTCTATTAACGAATCGCTTCTGCAGTCTAGTGGTAACACCGCCGGTATCAGATCAAGAGGTGCTGGGATCGATGCCCAGGGTTCATAACAATGTCTTCGGTTTGGATCGAAATATGGCTTGTTCTGAGTCCGCCTTGCTAGCTCTTATATGTGTCGCCATATCAATATTCCAGGATATTCCTAGCATTGATGTGACAACGCTGGCCTACAACGTATCAAAAATATAAAAGTATTGGAGAATTTCGACGGTGGTTCGCAAGTCTCGGTAGCTCCGTGGTTAGAGCATTGGACCGGATTTCCAAAGGTCGTGGGTTCGAGTCCCACCTGAGAATTCACTTGTGGCCGAGTTGATTTTTTCCAATATTTTTCTATTTAAAAATTATCATAAGTATAAAAATAGCATTGAAAAATGCAAAAATAAGAAATATAAAAATCTGCCCTCCGAACGTTCGTCCGATTTGGGTTAGAAATGATGTCGAGAAGAAGATAAACTGCAACTTTTGGAGTTTCGTTCTTAGTCACAAACCTCAGGAACGCCATTGCACTTACAGCGACAAGACAAAAGAAACCGCGAAAAAAACTAGTTACAGCATAATTTATCAGTTAATTACCTAGAAGATAAGACTGTAATAAAATCCTTTTTCCTCACAAGAAAGTAAATCTCTTTCTTTCAGCATTCCGTTTAATTTCAAACTTTGTTACAGTCTCGTTGTGAAGAGTATTTTAATATTTTCCTCTCCAAGTAAGTACAATCCTGAGACAATTTTATTTCAAGTTTATATTTTACTATTGTCTTCGAGACAGTTTCCTAGTTTGTTGTACTGTAAGCGGTTAATACGAGTAGCTAAGTAATATTTCTTTTATGGTACTTTTTGTAAGTAACATTGTTTTATTAGCACCGTATTTTAATACTTATGATAAATTTTAAATAGAAAAATATTGGAAAAAATTAACTAGGCCACAAGTGAATTTTCAGATGAGACTCGAACCCACGACCGATATCCAAATGTCGATATCCAAGGAATTTGGCCGGATATCCAAATGTCGTGGGTTCGAATCCCATCTGAGAATTAACTTGTAACCGAGTTAATTTTTTCCAATATTTTTCTATTTAAAATTTATCATAAGTATAAAAATAGCATTGAAAAATGCAAATAAAAAAAATAAAAAAATCACTGTATTTTAAATAAATTTCAAAACCCATTGGTCATTTTTAACTGCATGTCGAACGCCGAGAAAGTATGCGGATCTAACACCAAAAAACGGATTCAAGTGAATTTTCAGATGGGACTCGGGTCCTATCTAAGAATTCAATTGTTTTGTTATTTTATAATTTGCGATCTTTACGGCTTTTATATAAATAAATAAATATTTGCATACAATCACACCAATTATCTAGCCCACGTTAAGTTTTATGAAGAACTTGTTTTATGGATACTAGATAACGGATAAACATACTTATATATATTTTTTTGTAAATACATACTTAATACACTTATTAAACACCCAGACCAAGATAAATAGATATGTTCATGCACACGAATATTTGTCTTGTCCGGGGATCGAAACCGGGGCCTCTGGCGCAGAAGGCGGGGTTAGTACCCCTGCGCCAAACAGGTCGTCAAAATGTGTGCTGTGTTGCTTATAATAAATATTATTCTATTCCATTCTTTTCTATATGTGTGGACCCACAGAACGAAGTATATTTTATTAATTTGTGCTGTAGATAATAAACACCCAGACACAAAATAAATGACGTCATGAGTTCACAGTTAACTGCCGGAGCACAACAATGCTGAAAAAAATTTTGTTATGGCGGACATTTAGATAAGATGATGTTAGCTAAGCTAGCTAGCTAGACGGAATTATAAATCCTACCACCATCCAAACCGAATACGATATACGTACCTACCCTGGGAATCGAACCCAGGACCTCTGGATGTGACACCGTTGCGTGTTACCACTAGACCATAGAGACGGTGAACCACCATTTTTCTTTGTCTTTTCCAGAATATTTCAAAGTTTTCGCCGTGAAATATTTGCAATGTAAATTGTATTTAAATTAAAATATGCATAGAAAATCACACCCTCTCCTTGAAGACCTATATGTAGGGGACTTAATAAGGATTTTTGGAAAGAGGGAAGTGTATAATCAAATCACAAATTAAATAAACAACTTTAATAGGGACTTCATTTTCGGTACATACCGCTTATGCATACTGAGCCTGGAGATCTATTTTTGAATCGCTCGTATGACAAAGCGTAGACGCATGCGTCTGGATGCTATTATTCGTCAAAGAATAATCAAATTTTTATGATTTTTTTATATTTGCATTTTTCAAGGCTATTTTTATACTTTATAATTTTGGAAAAAATTTACTCGGTCACAAGTGAAGTCACATCTGAGAATCCGCTTGTGGCCGAGTTGATTTTTCAAAAAAATATATATTTAATATTTCTCAATAATCCTACTATCCGACTTCCTATGATATACTTACCAACAATCCTTCTAATAGTTTGTATGTTTGTTACTTATACATACACATACACATCTTTTTATCCCGATATCGAACTGGAACAACGCGAGTAAAACCGCATGCGACCATTCCTATATTATAAAAGTGTAGCCATACAAAAATAATAGTAAAATTGTTTTTAAACGTCTATTTAGAAAGGGTTTATTTATGAAACAGTCCCAAAAGTTAGTTAATTCTCTACGAACCATTCAGACTAATTATAGACATACATTGCTTTCAATTATACCGTTAGCTTCGGTATTCACGTATAATTATGTTATTCAACGACGCGTTAATAATATAACTGAACCCTGGCAGTTGGAAGCTTTCTGCTATTTACATATTATAACGAACCTTTAGATATACGACATCTATTAACGTTTTGTCCTTAAGAGTTTCTTTATATAGCTTGTGCGCACACATACTACTAGCTACTAGTCTTAAGGCGCCATTCTACAACTGTGCAGAACTGTGCCGCACAGAGTTCTGCACAAATATTCTTTTCGGTGCACTCTCTTTAGCTAAAATTTACAAAATGTGCGTATACTCGTAGCCCTTTGCTTCCGCTGTTAGAGAAAAAACATTTATTTGAAATAGAAAAATATTGGAAAAAATCAACTCGGCCACAAGTGAATTCTCAGATGGGACTCGAACCCACGACCTTTGGAAATCCGGTCCAATGAGAGAGAGAGGAAGAAAGAGAGATTTTTTTTATTCACACAAAAAGACCATACAGCACTAATGCACATACAACCAAGATATAAACAAGGATACAGGTTGGTATCAATAAATAAAAATAAAAAATAACGAAATACGGTCTTTAGGGTCGAATAGGATATGTCTCAGCACGTGTTGCCGTGATACAAAATGTGTCCCAGCAACGCTGGTATTCCGGCAGGGCCCGTTAGTGCGTGATTTGTCAGATTACGAAACAACAACAAAGACAAAAATGAAACACACAGACAAAATAAACAAATCCAGAAAACACAAAATAATTAAGATATAATATAAATTTAAAGACCTTTAACTTATACAGTGACCACAACACCGTACTTGATCACTTCAAAGTGATTTCTTAAGGCATTATGGTCTTTAACCTTAGACACTCAGGAACGAAACTTGACAGAGAAAAAAGAAGATTACGTCAATGTCAATTCGCAGTTTTGCATGAATATATTTTTTTTTTACATTTCTGTGAAAACGGAAGAAAGCCCCAACAAAAATAAAACATAATGCTCTTTTCTTCCGGATCTTCTACTAAAGGCCGTGGCTTCGAGTCCCATCTGAGAATACACTAGTGGCCGAGTTGATTTTTCCAATATTTTTCTATTTAAAATAAATGTTTTTTTCTCTAACAGCGTAAGCAAAGGGCTACGAGTACACGCACATTTTGTAAATTTTAGCTAAAGAGAGTGCACCGAAAAGAATATTTGTGCAGAACTCTGTGCGGCACAGTTCTGCACAGTGGTAGAATGGCGCCTTAAGACTAGTAGCTAGTAGTATGTGCGCGCACAAGTTATATAAAGAAACTCTTAAGGACAAAACGTTAATAGATGTCCTATATCTAAAGGTTCGCAAACGTACTACTGCAGCACTATTCCGTTTCAAAAATTACCCAAAACTTTGACAGTGGACATAGAGCCACGTAATTGATGCACTATTTGAGTTTGTGCACGAAACATGTGCACGTTTGTGCGGCACACGCTTTTGGTGGAATCCGACCTTTAGACAGCCTCTTATCAACTTTTTTTTTATGGACAACAGGGAGACGCTACAATAAGTATTTTTTAAGAACGACGGAGAGATAAATATTAAACAAGAAAATATACTATAAAAAAGCTACATGTCTCATGTCGCCCTGACGGGATTCGAACCCGCATCCTTGGGAATCAGGCCCAATGCACTAACCAATTATGCTACAGAGACCTATGAGGAAACGTCGAATTTTTCTAGTATACGATATATATGTCACATTTCTACGGTGTTGATGGAGAGGCTCTTAGCTTTCGTCATACCTGATGTATAGTATTGATAAGGATGTAGATGGAAGCGAGCCTCTCCCGAAATCCTCAATCACTGAGGAACTGGTAATCTTATCTCTAACTGCCGGAACACAACAACGCTGAAAACATTGTTGTTATGGCGTCAGACTTAGTTAAGATGGTAGTAGCTAGCCAGGCGGACTTACAACAAGTCCTACCACCAACTAAACCGATTACAAAATGTACCCCAGTGGGACTTGAACCCAGAACACCGGGTCTGATACCGGTGGTTACCACTAGAGCACAGAGGCGGTTAAAAGGTGGCGGCTACTTTTATGCATCAGATATATATATATATATATATATATATAACGGAGGATGATTGCTAAACTCGTTATCAGAAGGGTCAGACATCGTCGGTAACACGAAATAATAGTCTCTCGAACAATCACAAGCCTGTATTTCAGCAATGAACCAACAATCGTTACAAAATATCCAAAAACCTAGCAGATGAAAACGGATTTTAAATCGGTAACGCGGCAAGTTCGATACCACGTGTCAGATTAGGCACGTCCGTTCACTATCGCAGCCAAAAACAGAATGCCCCAAATGACATGATTGACGTTTGATTAACGTTCCTGTTTCCCGCCAAAACGAAACTTCAAACTGACAGCTGACAACGCGGCATCGACCTCACCCAAGTGTCAATGTCAACCACTTGACGTTTCCGATTTAGCTTAAAACTAATCTGTGTGCAAACGCTCTTATTAGATAAAAAAAAATATGAATTCTAGAGGGCAGCACCGTGCTGATGCTGCGACACGGCCATCTTGACATTTCACACGTCCTCGTGTGAGGTCGCTAGTGAAGTTCCTGAAAAGAGAGAAAATATCTGAACAGTAAATTGTTCAATTGCTCGGCCTTCCTGACCAAAAGGGTCAGGTCTAGTAATACCACACTTTGTATACCACAACTTTATTCAAAATTACAACATTGCTAACTCAAAATTCATTAGGTACTCATGAATTAGTAGTAATGAAAGTGAACAAATCATAATAACTGCTCACTAAAGATTTAACAAAACCCATCGGACAAATCGTTCCAAATCAAACTAAATAGATAGTGTAATCAAGTTAGTATGCAATACTCTACAATTCAGATGCTTCCATCCAGCACCCAATGACAACCTCTATCCGGTCATCACTCAAAACAATATCGCACAGTATCACATCATGGGCTACCTCCATCCGGTACCCTTTCACAACACACCGCCTCTATCCGGCGAACCAACAGCGATCGTTTACATCTCCGAGCTAAACGCATGCCACTCACAAGCGTGGCCGCAATGCGACGGGAAATCTAGCCCGATTTACGCCTACGACTACGAATGCATGGTAGATGCAAACAATCTGAGCGACTTGCATACTATATTGAATAAACAGTCACAAAAATGAGTTATGTTTGAACTAATTAAAACTAGTTGAAGGTCCAGCCCCTTCGTTCACCGTCAAGTCAAGTCAATACTGTCATAAAGTCGCTTACCACTTAACTTATTTTCAACAGATGCTTTGCACCCGAATCGTAATTAAATGAAAACAGCTCACCGGAGTGACGTAGATTTCCAGTTGGCACGTTGACAACGCACACGTCGACACGCTTCTCCGTTCCAGAATCACCCGCTGTACTGGTACTCGACGGTTTGCTCCGCTTCGGGCAGCTGGATGCGAAGTGGCCCTGCTCGCGGCAGTGGAAGCAGGTGATGGCACCAGATCTTCAGAAGTTGGCGCCATTTTTCTTCGATCGCGTTATTTTCCGTAGCACGTGTTTCGTTTTCACACATTTCAGCGTTACAATGTGGGACGTTGCGGTTGCATCCCACTTCTGATAACGGAGGATGATTGCTAAACTCGTTATCAGAAGGGTCAGACATCGTCGGTAACACGAAATAATAGTCTCTCGAACAATCACAAGCCTGTATTTCAGCAATGAACCAACAATCGTTACAAAATATCCAAAAACCTAGCAGATGAAAACGGATTTTAAATCGGTAACGCGGCAAGTTCGATACCACGTGTCAGATTAGGCACGTCCGTTCACTATCGCAGCCAAAAACAGAATGCCCCAAATGACATGATTGACGTTTGATTGACGTTCCTGTTTCCCGCCAAAACGAAACTTCAAACTGACAGCTGACAACGCGGCATCGACCTCACCCAAGTGTCAATGTCAACCACTTGACGTTTCCGATTTAGCTTAAAACTAATCTGTGTGCAAACGCTCTTATTAGATAAAAAAATATATGAATTCTAGAGGGCAGCACCGTGCTGATGCTGCGACATATATATATATATATATATATATATATATATATATATATATTTTGTGTGACAAATTAAGATGCTTAACAGTTTTGACATACAGGGTGGGAAAAAAAGACGGTCACTGGAGGGAAAGTACCCTAAATATTGATATAAGCAAGTTTTACCCAAAGGAAACATTCCTTAATTTTCAAAAGTAAGTTAAACTGCATTCAAATATTTTCAAAAAATTACATACCTGCGCCGGGATTCAAACCGGCTTGTTTAAGAAAAAAGTACATTGTGTACTTTTATGGTACTATTCGATAGTGTTAAGTATACATATCAATTTAGTTTGAGTAATTTAATGTCTCGGTAGCTAAGCGGTTAGAGCATTGGACCTGATTTAGAAAGGTCATGGGTTATAGTCCCATCTGAGAATTCACTTGTGGCCGAGTTGATCTTTTCCAATACTTTTCTATTTAAAATTTATCATCAGTAAAAAATAGCATAGAAAAATGCAATATTCAGAAATCATAACTTAATGTCTTAAATTAAAGACAAAGCCAGGAAAGATAAAAGATTACCTAGTTCAATTCATTATTCTACCTACCTCTTACTTACACAAACTAAAGTAAAAATGAAGTTCACAAATATTAAAGAAGAAAATATACTAGAAAAATACGACGGGACCCGTCAGGTCGACATGAGACTGGTTGTATTTTACTAGTATAATTTCTTGTTGAATATTTATCACATAAAAATAGCATTGTAAAATGCAAAATTAAAAAGTTATAAATGAAATTCACACTTTAACTTACTTAGTAGCTCGAAAAATTAACCATATGCAGCAATACACTGATTTTAATTATTAGGCTATAGCAATTTTTTTACTAATATTCAACATAATTCCATACGAAATTCGACAAGCCGCGAGTTCCATCGATGAAAAAAACACAAAAAAGGCACAGGTTTGTCCCAAAACGAATAAGTTTTTTAAATAGGTTTTTAAGCGCTGTTTTTAATTTTAGATACTATTCTACTCACACTAAATTGATCTTTATGATTAACACTATCGATTGGTACCATAAAAGTACATGATTTTATTTTTCTCATCGGACCGGGAATCGAACCGGTGGACGGTTCTTTCCAATCACGGAATGTTTCCTTTGAAGAAAATTTGTCACATCATTATTTAGGATACTTTCCCTCCAAAGACTTATTTTTTTTCCACCCACTATTACTTAATTTATTAACTTACCAATTCCACTTCTCGCTGCTGCTCGAACGAACATGGAACAAAGAAAAAAATATTTATTATTACACATTAAATTAATCAGGGTCTTTTTTATGAGTGACGAGAAGACTCTTAGCCTTCATCATACCTGGTGTTAAGTATTGTTAAGGCTGAAGATGGAAGCGAGCCTCTGCCGGAATCCTCAGCCACTGAGGAACTGGCTATGTTATCTTGAACTGCTTGTTGGCGACTGGCTCGTTATACCGCGTATACAATGATAAGGCTTGGTATACAATGATGACTTAAATATTGTCATTTGATTTCAGTCAATTAAGTTTAAATTTAACGATGCTTTAGGAGTATCAATCGACAATTAGCTATAGGCTCTAGCATTAATCGAAATCAAATTAATGCGTTTGATTTCAAAATTAAAAGTGCTGGACCCACTTCTCGCATACAATTAAATCCGTTCAAAAGAGCAACATCCGTTGCTTTGACCAGCCTTTGTTCCGTATTCGAAAGCAGGTCGCACTCGCACCTGGCAGATACATTATTAATCGTTTAATTCCACTGCAGATACAACGGTTGATAAATTGCAAACGGTTGTAAACTGTAGTTGGGTTGCCAGTGTTAGCTATTTATATAGATCGGGAGATTAGCAAGAACGAGATAGTTTCAGTATTCTGTAGTTTTAGATAATTAGGAATTTAAAATTATAGATGGTTGTGGGAAGAAATCTGCGTGAAATTTGTTTTCGTGAAAGACACAATTCATAATTCATAATTCATAATATATTTATTGCAAGTCACATTATATAACGAGATGATACAGTAATATTTAAGTAAACATGTGACGCCCTGCAAGGGCATAGCAATACCACTAGACTAGAGGGCTTTAAACTATTACAATACTTAATGATATTTAAATTAAATTACATTTATAGTTTTGAAATCACAATAATAAAACAGAGAATTATAATATTTGTCTATTCCAGGAATTAAAAAAAAAAAAATTATAAATTAAATTAATAAATGATAATAATATGATAAATAAATTTCAATAATTACAATCTATCTACTTGGTACAGTCTTTATAATCAAAAAATTATTTTAAGTCATAGAAGCATTGCTTAATCAGGAATATTTTTAATTGTTTTATGAATTGTTCATTGTTTTCTATGTTTTTTATATAATTAGGTATATGGTTATAGATTTTGATTGTCAAGAAGTGAGGGCTTGAAGAAACTAATTGTAATTTTGTAAAGGGTACTCTTAGTTTATTTAAATATCTATTATTTCTTTTATTTATTTTAATGGGTGAGTAAAGTTCTGGATGTTTTCTTATAAACTTACAGGATTCAATAATGAAGATGGATACTAATGTCAATATTTTATGCTCAATAAAGTGAGGCCTGCACGATTCCATTTGGTCTATATTTGTAAGGATTCTTATGCACTTCTTTTGTAGGATAAATAGTTTATTTACGTCAGGAGAGTTCCCCCACAAGATAATTCCATAAGATAGGGCTGAGTGTGCGTAGGCATAATATGCTGTTAGCGACGTTTTAAAGTCTGTTACTCGTTTAAGGTGTTGGAGCGCATAAATAAATGAAGACATTTTTTTCTCAATTTTTTGTATGTGATACTTCCAGTTCATATGAGTATCCAGCTCCACTCCCAGAAGAGTAGCTGAGTCGACTGTCTCAAGTTCTGTGCCTCTATATTTGTAAGATATTTGTAGTGGGGTCTTTTGATAAGGTTTAAATTGAATTAATTTTGTTTTAGTAAGATTGAGTTGTAAGTTATGAGATTGGAGCCATAACATAATTTTGTTCAATGTAGAGTCTAATTTAAGTTTTAATTCTGTAGTATCAGAGCAAGATATCAATACCGAAATGTCATCAGCAAAAAGTACGCAAAGATTGTCAAGTACATTAGGGAGATTATTAATGAAAATAAGGAACATAACGCAGCCTAAGACGCTACCCTGGGGGATAGAGCCGGTCACATGAGTTGTTCACATGACACTTGTTTTACTTGTTTATTATTTGGTAGTTTCTCTTGTATTTATTTATATTTTTTCATAAATAGCTTAGTAAATGCGAAAATAGACGAAAGTCATATAACTCTTGTTTTAATTTTGTGTGTTGTTGATAAGTTTTTGCGCTTGTTTTTCTTGTTACCTAAAAGAGTTTTTTAATTCGTTATTTTCTAGCATGACACCTGTCGGTGTCCAGAGAACAATAGAATATCTATTGTGTCTTATAATGATAATTATAATAATTTATTTGAATTTGTTGAGTTATACGCAGATGACATTAAAATATAGATCAGCCCAATGAGCCATTTACAATAGCATGCAAATCTTATTAAGTCGAAACCTGAGAGATTAAATGGTAAAGTCAAGACAGATGATTAAAAAATCGGAAGGGAATAGTTTAGATAACAACAGTAAACGAGAAAGAGATCATTCTAATTACTATTCGCATACGGAATCACAAGATTCGCATGCGAATGATAAAAACAGTATTTTTGAAATTCCGTTAATTTGACCAGCCTTTTTTCCGTATTCGAAAACAGGTCGCACTCGCACCTGGCAGATACATTATTAATCGTTTAATTCCACTGCAGATACAACGGTTGATAAATAAAATTGCAAACGGTTGTAAACCGTGGTGGGTTGCTAGTGTTAGCTATTCATTATAGATTGAGAGATGGGTGTCCAACATAATTTTGTGAGGGCTAGATTTAGTATTTTTGTAACCGTAGCGGGCCAAAGGAAAAGCCCAATAGCGAAGTATTAAATACACAGTCTCCTAGCTATTGATCATGTTGTCGCGGGCCGGATGAAGCACTTATGCGGGCCACGTTATGGTCCGGGGGCCGTATGTTGGACGGGCCTGCTAGAACGATGTAGTTTTAGTTAATTAGAAATTTAAAAAGTTTTGGTTTTCGTTTTCGTCATTGTGTGAAAAAAAACTACATGTAAATATTTTGTGTAAAAAAATATTGACTTTTAAGTTCTTTTGTATCGTCTCGTAGAAGGCACTCCTAAAAGTTTAATTTAGTGTGTAAGAATCTCTTTAAAATCTGATTAGCTCTTTTTTAATGAATTTTTTTTTAAAGATCTTTAAAGACTATTTTTTTTTTACAAAAATGATTTATATTTGATATACTCAAGCGTCAATTAGCATAAGTCTGTGTTTCCAAAAAAAATTTTTTTTGGGCACTGTCCGAATTGACACTTTTTATTTTTATTACTTTTTCTGTGGTGATTCGGACACCATTAATACCTAGTTAATGCGATTTTCTACAGTCAGTGAAAAATCATAAGTACAAAAGTTCAATAGGTTCTAATATGAGACTATTCACGGAACCCAAGAAAAAGGTTAAGACTTTTGTTTAGTACTGAAAGAAGTGTAACCTTGACAACAGGCAAGTTGGCACGATAATGACGACCTTCGTGGTAGTATGTACACCGGTTTTAAAAGATGTCGCCTACTCTGAGGTCCCGGGTCCGAATCCCGGTAGGGGTAAATATTTGTATGATAAATACAAGCGTTTGTACCTGAGTCACGAACGTTTATTTAAAGTTTACTTTACACTGCTTTATTTTGGGGCTAGGTTAATTGTAAGTGAATTCTCAGATGGGACTCGAACCCACGACTTTTGAAAATTCGGTTCAATGCTCTAACCACTGAGTCTTAAGTCACGGTAACTCAGTGGTTAGAGCATTGGTCCGGATTTTCAAAGGTCGTGGGTTCGAGTCCCATCTGAGAATTCACTTGTGGCCGAGTTGACTTTTTCCAATATTTTTCTATTTAAAATTTATCATAACTCTTTATTGAGTTTTGTGTTTACTACCTTATTTTCTGTCTTCCTGCATTAACTAGTGTCTACAGCAATTTACGCAAGTGCTCTTGAGAGAAACACTAGACTTTGAGTCTTGCCAAATTTTGCAAGCATAATTTATGTGGAGTTACATGAATTTTATGAAGGGTGTTGTTATGATTTAGCAAGAACTATTATTAAAAGTATTATTCACACTTATATATCGTAATGAAATTGATTTAGAGCTCGTATGTTTTCGACAAATGTTTACCTGTTTATACGTTTTGAATAATGAGACTGTAAAGTGAATTGTTTGTATGAAAATAACGCAGTGGCTCGATTTGTTTGCTGACAAGTGTATGTATTAACCGCCTCTGTGGTCTAGTGGTATAACCACCGGTATCAGACCCAGCGGTCTCGGGTTCGATTTCCAACGGGGGTACATATTGTATTCGGTTTGGTTGGTGGTAGGACTCGTTGTAAGTCTGCCTGGCTAGCCACCACCATCTTATCTAAGTCTGACGCCATAACAACTATGTTTTCAGCGTTGTTGTGTTCCGGCAGTAAAAGATAAGATAGCCAGTTCCTCAGTGATTGGGGATTCCGGGAAAGGCTCGCTTCCATCTTCAGCCTTATCAATACTTAACATCAGGTATGATGAAGGCTCCCCGTACTTAATAAAAAAAAATGTCCTATCCTATCCTTCCTACTAATATTATAAATGCGAAAATATGGCAGTACGTTTGTTTGTTTCTTTCACGCAAAAACTACTGAACCTATTTGGCTGAATATTGGCATAGAGATAGAAGAGCTAGAGACAGCACAGTGAAACACCACTGCTGGGTATAGGCCTACCCCAAAACGGGAGGCTTGCCATGATCGCCACGCTTGGCAGGCGGGTTGGCGATCGTAGTATGGCCAAGTTTGTAGGAGCCGCTGCTGCCCGTCTCCTGAGTGCTGAGTCCCTTAGTCGCCTTTTACGACACCCATGCCATGAGAGGGGGTAGTGCTATTCTAAGCCGACGCTACACAGCACAGACATAGCCTGGATCAAAATATAGGCTACTTTTTATCCCGATATTCCCACGGGAACCACGGGCAGCTGCCAGTATTTCATAAACATAGTTACTTGTATGTTCAAAATTCAAAACTTTTTTCTTTAGTTAAAAACTTTTGTTACCTGTTATTTCGCCGATCCCTAACGTTAATACATTGTAACCTTACGTAACCCTAACAATCCTCTGCCCAGGATCCTTTTCGGCCTCCTAATTAATTAGAGACTTGTACCCCGAGCGGCGATAATATCTCGTTTTGAAAATAACACCATAAGTAATTATATGATAATTTGGTCGAAAGTGTCTGGATTGGAGTAACCTGCTAATAATATTATAAACGTTTGTTTGTTACCCTTTCACGCAAAAACTACTGAACGGATTTGAATGAAATTTGATGTGTAGGGATTTGAAATTGTGGGCTAACACATAGGCTACTTTTTATCCCGATATTTCTACGGGAACGGGAAGCATGCGGGTGAAACCGCGGCGGCCGCTAGTATAAATGTGATAGTTTATAGTATGTCAGTTTATTTGTTTCTTTGTTACTCTTTCACACAAAATCTACTGAACCGATTTGGATGAAATTTGGCAAACCGATTAAAAAAGTTTAAGAAAACAATTTATAAATAATTTATGAAATTTTTCTAGTTATTTTTTTCTTTACTCATCTCATTAGTACTTTATTATATATGCGTTTGTTATTGATTATTTTCATAGTTAAACATAGGAAAAAACAAAGTTTATTTTTAGTTTATTTTATGAATTTAAGTTTACTACATAAGAAGCATACTTTATATTGTGTTCACTCAATTGAACTGTTTTATTTTATTGTGGAAACTGTCTTTGGCTTTTGTATTACTCATTATAGCATTAAGGTAATTTTGTATGCTGTTTGTTTCCCAAAAATAAATAAATAAATAAACATATAAATAGCGTGTATGAAAACAAATAATACTCTTTTATCCCAATATTCCTACGGGAAATGGAAATGGAACGCGGGTGATACCGCGGGCGGAAGCTACTTTCAGTAAAGCAGTTTGTTTGTTACTCTTTCACGAAACTGCTGAATGGATTTGGATGAAATTTGGTATGTAGAGACTTAAAACATAGCCTACTTTTTATCCCGATATTACCACGGGATTGGGAACCATGCGGGTGAAACCGCAGGCGGCCGCAAGTATTATAAATGTGACAGTAAGGCAGTTTGTTTGTTAGTTTATATTTTGTGATCTACTGAACCGATTAGGATGAAATTTGGCAAATTAATAGAAAATAGCGAGGATGAAATCAAAAAATACTTTTTATCCCGATATTCCCACGGGAACGGGAACCATGCGTAAGAAACCGTTGGCGGCCACTAGTAATTTTAAATGTTAAATGTATGTTACTCTCCGACCTTTCAACTAACTCTATGCCAAAAATCGAGTTGATTGGTTGATTAGTTTGGGCGTCAAGGACGGACAAACAAACACCTTTTTTCCTTTTTAATATTACTAGCTTCCATCCACGGTTTCACCGGCGTGGTTCCATTTCCCGTGGGAAAATCGGGATATACTAGAAAAAAAGCAACTTGTCTCCTGTCACCCTGCGGATTCGAACCTGCATCCTTAAAAATCCGGCCCTATGCACTAATCAATTATGCTACAGAGACCTATGAGGATACGGCGACTATTTCTAGTATATTCGCCTTTCTACCGTGTTGGCCACCGTCGTTTCATTAATGAGAGAAATATCCTCGCATTCGAAAGAATTGTTTTTACATATGTTTGACTATCGATTAAGATGAAACAGCTATCCAATTATAACTTTTTGATTTTGCTATTTCCAATGCTATTTTTATGAAATAAATATTAAACAAAAAAATATACTAGAAAAAAGCAACTTAGAATAGAATAGAATAGAAAATTGTTTATTTTGTTGAAACACATATAGGTACATCTGGTATTTTAGACATCTTCTAAATAGTTAACATATTGATTCCCAAGGATGCGGGTTCGAATCCCGTCAGGGCGACATGAGACAAGGTGTTTTCTTCTATTTGCTTGTACAATATTTATCACATAGCAAAATAGCATTGTAAAATGCGAAATTAAAAACATAAAAAAGTAGCATTTATTACTCTCCGCCCTTTTAAATAACCCTTCATTTGGTTGCTTAGTTAGGGCGTGAATAAAGGTCAAACAAAAACACTTCCGCTTTATAATATTAGTAGGATAAGTACTTACCTTATAAAGCTATAAAGTTTCGGTTGGTGGTAGGACTTGTTCTAAGTCCGTAGGCTGGCTACGTCTAAGTCTAAGTCTGACTCCATAACAACAATGTTTTCAGCATTGTTGTGTTCCGCCAGTAAGAGATAAGATAGCCAGTTCCTCAGTGATTGAGGATTCCGGAAAAGGCTCGCTTCCATCTTCAGCCTTATCAATACTTAACATCAGGTATAATGAAGGCTAAGAGTCTCCCCGTCGTTCATAAAAAAAGTTATTTCTTCTAGCAAATTAGAACTTGTCAACTAATCCATAATTTCTGGAACATTTCACCAATATAAAAGCTAAAGCTCCGACTCAAGAAACTGCTAACTTCGAAGTCTAACTTTCAGCCTGGCTAGCCAATATCGAGCTGGTAGCACTATGAAGATAATTTCTGGTCAATTAACTCAGTAACGAGAACGGCTACTGTTTCACTTTAAACCCACAGTTAATATTAACTGGTGAAATAGTAGCTGCATTTCGAATAACCTGCGATCTTTCATAAACTTTATTTAAACGAATCTACACTAATATTAAAATAATTTATTAAAATAATCTTTATTTATACATATCCGGCCCAATGCACTAACCAATTATCCAAGGTCTCTGTAGCATAATTGGTTAGTGCATTGGGCCGGATTCCCAAGGTTGCGGGTTCGAATCCCGTCAGGGCGACATGAGACTAGTTGCTGATAAATATTAAACAAGAAAATATACCAGAAAAAAGCAACTAGTCTCATATCGCCCTGACGGGATGACATGACATGACATGGGGGGACATGAGACTAGTTGCTTTTTTCTGGTATATTTTCTTGTTTAATATTTATCACACAAAAATAGAATTGTAAAATGCAAAATTAAAAATTTATAATTTACTAGCTGTGCCCCGGGGCTTCGCTCCCGTGGAATTTCGGGATAAAAAATAGATTGTAGCCGATTCTCAGACCTACTCAATACGCTCACAAAAATTCATGAGAATCGGTCAAGCCGTTTCGGAGGAGTATGGGAACGAAATTGTGACACGAGAATATTATATATTAGATTTATACAGATTAGATTTATGAAAATCTGGGGCTGTACCGCGCAAGTGGCGTCGCCATCGAAATTGGCTTCATTTGACAGATGGATGTGACACATTGCTGCTTTTTCTTCTTCTTTTTATGTAGTGCCCTTTTGGATTTCGTCAATGTCCAGTTTTTGGCTCAGTGGGTTGTTACCACAGACTCTGCGCTTCTACTAGGTGACGTGAGATTTTTGACACCAATGAAAACTTACCAAAGACTAAGAGCAATATGTCACATCCATCTGTCAAATGAAGTCGATGTCAATGCCAACGGCACTTGCGCAGCCTCTGATGTACCTCCATCTAGAAACAACGTATCACAGAATAATCCTATAAATAGAACGTGTGGTTATTTTAATGCAATTTGTCATGATTACGATCTTTTTAACTTAGTGTCCCTGTTTTCAAAAAGTTTTTATTAGCTAAAGTCTAATTTGTTAGTTTTTAGGGTTCCGTACCTCAAAAGGAAATAAACGGAACTCTTATAGGATCACTTCGTTGTACGTCCGTCCGTCCGTCCGTCTGTCAAGACCGTTTTTCTCAGGAACGCGTGGAGGTATCAAACTGAAATTTATAACTAATACTCAGGTCTACTATCCCTTGTAGCTGTAAAAAAAACCAAACTTCTAAGCCAAAGCAATCAAAAGATACAGCCGTTTATGCCGCAAATTTTCGAAACTCGCACGGGAATCAAAACCTACAGGGTTCTTCCCGTGAACTTAGAATATTGAAATTTGGTACGTCTAATAGTACAGATAAAGGAAAAACTGCGAAAACCGTAAATTTTTAGTTACATCATATAATAAAAAATATTTTTGAAAATTTTAAACGAATACCTCGGTGCGCGAGTCCGACTCGCACTTGGCCGGATTTTTTTTTATTCTGTCATCATTTTAGTTTGTCATTTTTGTATTATTTAATCTATACTTATAATATGAATCAAAGTTTAGCGTGTCTCGTCGTTGTCGTGTGACATTGTCGTGTGACATCGCTTGGATTTGCAAAAACAATAGATGGGGGGAATCAGACTCAGAACCAGCAGAACCAATTTCTAACAGTTTTAGAATTTGTGTCTATCCGTCTGTGTTTTTGAATGAGCATCACACCAAAACCACTGATCTGAGTCCACTGAATTGTATATATGTTTAAAGTCCTTATCTCAACTTACCGTATATACTTTATTTAATCAAAATCGGTCAACTCTATCAAAAGTAATTACATTTTAAAGAGAGGACGGACGGATAAATTTATATTGTGACGCGCGTATGCTTCAAGGCAGAGTTGGAGTTTACGCGTCGTTCAGGCTTTGGTTGTTTAGAAAGTTGTTGAATTTAATTCTTGAAAAATAAATTTTGACGTAACTAACAACATCCTTTTTACTGTTTTTTATTACTTTAGCGGTATGGCGTGCATGAAAGATGCCGTTGTATGTATATTTTGTCGTTATTTCAAAAAATCTGGGGTTTTAGTTCTTATATAAATTTTTAAGTGACTGAAAAAAAAAGGAGGAGTTTATCAATGTGTCGCGAATACAGAACGAAGAACGAAATGCGAAGAACGCAAGGTACAGTTTGAGGAAGAAGAAAGAAAGGAGAAGCATTATATCAGATAATTTATTATTTGTTTTTATTGTGGTATGTGAATAGACTAATTATACCAGTTAAAGTAACTCTCGTACTTTATCATTTTAAAACCATAAGATATACCATAATATCTTCAAAAGTTGTCTGAAGCTAACCAACGAGCTCAATACAAACCTTTTCATGGTCCTTCGAGCCGGAAGTATCAACCTTATTCCTATGTTTATATAATTGACCTACTTGTAAACCGTTTTTATTTTACCTAATTAATATATGCTTATTTAAATTAATTATATTTATGATTTAATTTTAATAGACTTTTTTGTTATTTTAATCGTACCAAATTTTTTATATAATATGTTCATATAATGTTGTGATCTTAATGTTTCCTTATTCTTATTAATTATTTTTGTAATGGAATTTGAATCAATTTTATTCATATTTTAATAGTACATAATCTTTAAGTAATGTGTTTATTGTGATTTTATTTTGATATTTCTTTTTTCCAACTAGCGGGTCTTTTTTGTGCTGTATTTTAATTACTTTGATTTCTGTTTTATGGTAAATGTCGTGTCACCTGTAAAGGTGTATGCATCAGAATTATGCTTTGTTGTTTTTTTTTTTTAAATATTGTCTGTGTTAATGCATGCACTGCTGGTGTACCTTATAAATAAATAAATAAATAAACCTTAGATAATTTTCTTTAATGTTTTTTATCTGTTGATTGTAAGTGTGGCATAAATAAGTCATTAAAAATCCTATAATAAAACAATATTTACCCTAAGATATTTGAATCTTGTCAAGTTGTTAATTAATTTCATCTTTTTTAATTAACCCTGGTTACACGGAGGTAAATATTATTTTTTATTAACCCAAAGGACGCGAAACTTCTAAGTATAAATTAGCTGTGTGTTCTATATTTGTTTTTCATTAATTTTAATGAATTTGCTTCTAAGTTTCCGCTTTGGATACGGTGCGGGGCGTGACGAATAATTTATGTGAATTAAACAAGAATACGGGCAGGTATTATACGGGTGAAAACTCAAGTGATGTTTAGAAAGGTCAGGAATTGGATAGGTGACCATGAAAATTTTATTATAAACAGGCTGACGTAGCAGACTTTATTGGGTATGAAGTGAAGATTTCTTGAAAAATTGTTTGGGCGGATGAATGTTTGTTACTTAATTGCATCTGATTTATTTGTAAGGTAAATGTATTTGTTTGTCACTCAATCACGAGTAAAAGAATTTGATTGACAGGTAGCCCATGATTCATTCTTCTTCTTTTTATCGTATGAGGATTAGTGGCTAGAAGTGTCTAGTGTCAGAGTTTATCAAGCCGCCTATAATGCCTCTGACTTGGCTTAACGACTGTTATCAGATGACAACAGCCGGGACCGTCGGTTTAACGTGCCCTCCGAAGCGCTCAGCTATAATGCCACTTTACGGTCACCCATCCGATACCTGACCGGACCGAACGTTGCTTAAGAACGTGATCGCATCGACCGGTCAACATTTTATTCCGATATTTCAAAAAAAATGTGAACGTCGCGGGTACCTCCATGCCCCACCTAGTGAACAATAGCAATTATTATTAACAGAAGGCTGTCACGGCATTTTCCACTCGGTTCCGCAACCGCATTCTATCTTTAGGTATTATTTGAAATGTTCTATATTTTTGACTTTGTATCTATCTCTTGATAAACGTTTTTCTATTGTATCTCGGATCTAATTTACCGAGTCTCACTCGCTGCTGACGTACGTAAACAATATCGCCTTATTTGTACTTATTGAATATATTCGTAATTTACTTTTCAGTTCATTGTTCCGCAACCGCTCCTCAGCGGCATTTCTTAATTGTTTTAGATCTATGTTTAAACTTTCTTCAATAAGTCAGGATTCATCTTCCTTAAAGCAGGTACTTCCGATCGAATTCCAGTCAGTACTTAGTTCTATCGGGGTACAACCGGTACTTTTTTTCAGTATCGTATTTAGAGTTAATTATATTTTGTAAATGACGTTTGATCATTCAGGGCCCCTACCGCTCAAGTGGCGTAAGCATCAAAATCGACTTCATTTGACAGATGGATGTGACACATTGCTGTTTCTTTTTGACACAAATGAAAACTTACCAAAGACTAAGAGCAATATGTCACATCCATCTGTCAAATAAAATTGATGTTGATGCCGACGACACTCGCGCGGTAGGGCCTCTGATCTGACCCACAATTTACTTCACAGGCAAGAAGATTTAACACTGTGGCTATATACCGCTCAGCTTACCCATCAGCCAATAATAACTCACCACACTAATTAGTTTTAAGTTTTTTATGTTCTCCATAAAAATTTTGATCACCCATTCCCCCATTAGCCTCTACCAACATTTTAATATACACCTTACGTCACACAAAAGCTTGGCTTAGCTCCCAGGACACGATGAAAAATTGCATCGGTGACCCAAATTCTCGCGACGTTAGGTCTGAAGCTCTGAAGGGCTTTATTTGGCCGACTTTAAAAGAGGAGGTTGGATCTTTTGTGTCTGTGTGTTGTATTGTTCGAATTGCACAACTTTTTAGTAGAGTCATTTAGTAACTCAGTTTCCTGTATTGTTATCCGTCAGTTATGTCAGATTGACACAATGCGAGATATCACGCATAGAGGCATGCCGCTTTCTCGAACGAGACAGCATTCGTTTAGTTAATTTTCGTTATGTTCGTGCACGCATGCGAGTTCTTTCGAGTATTTGACCTTAGACCGAGATTGACCTTACTGAATATTAAGGTCACTTTTCAATTTGACGGCTCTGTATGAAACCAGGGAGAAAAAAATTGCCCTTGACGAGTTTCTTGCCGGTTCTTCTTGTTACAAGGTCTAACGCCGTAGGGTCTGTGAACCGATGGCGTAGCTTTTTTGACGTTCATAAGTGCTTGTAACAGCCTAGACTGAATAAATGATATTGAATTTTGAATTTTGGAAATCATCAAGAAGCATTTCTCGTGTGTGAGCTCTCATTGTGTCAACCAGTCATTAGGGATAAGATAGCCGTTCCTCTGTGGTTTTTTTTTATTCCGAGAGAAGCATGATTTCATCGCTTATCATTACTTTGCATCAGGTATGATGAAGGCCTCCCCGAAACGAAACGTTTCCCCTTTTGTAAGGCCTACTTTTTACTCTTCTTCTTATCGAGTGAGGATTAGTGGCCACCTCTGGTGTCAAAGTTTATCTTGCCGCCTGTAAGGTCTCTGACTTGGCTTAGGGACTGTAATCAAATGACAACAGCCGGGACCGACGGTTTAACGTGCCCTCCGAAGCACGGAAGCTTTCAGTTATAATGCCACTTTACGGTCACCCATCCGACATCTGACCGGGCCGAACTTTGCTTAACGAACGTGATCGAATACGACCGGTCTGCCAAGCGCGGCCATGAGTAAGGTTACTTTCAAATTTAATATTGCTAAAGATTTATCCGATCAACAACACACCCGATATACTAAAAATCATTCTTATACGGAAATTCAATTTGGTCCTTCGAGCCGGATGTTTTAATTAAGGACCACGCGTCGCGTCACGATTGATGTTCGTAGCTCACATCGCCATGTTTCGTAGTAACAACGCGTTGGTATTTTTGTGAAGGCTTATTAAATACCGGAGGAGTCATTACTTAAATGGGAATGGGTTGAATGTAGCAACCATTATTTAGGTAACTAAGAGCATAGTATATTAATTAGCGTCAAAAACAATGATTTATGAGCAATTGTTAGACTTCCTTATTAAAAAAAAATACGTGTGGCACTCGGGGACTGCCGCGGTAAAGCTATTGCATAGCATTTCCAGTTGTCGCGAAAAAAATGCGGTACCAGATTTTAAATAGAAATTATATTTTCACACAAAGTTTCATACAGTTTTTTTTTCATCATTGACAATTTTGTTATTTACAATCGTAACTAAGCAATCAAAATCTATGACACAAAGTGGGGGGTGTTAGGTTTTTTTCGTTACGGAATTCCTTGATTCGGTCGCCGCGCTCAAAGCCCGCGATAAAAGCTATGCAATAGCTTAAAAAATTAAAGATCTCAATGAGATTGAAAATGAAACCAACACTGCTTTACTTTAAACATACTCAAATATGTTTGTAGGAAAGAAAGAAAAATTGATAATTTGCGACAAACACAAATACACAACAAGGTTGCCTGGAACAGATTGCTATGTAGCACTAAGGCCGTCTATTGTGTTTACTATTTTATTTCGATTGAATGTGCAATAATGTTTATTTAAATAAATGATGATTTGAGATGTGTAAGTTTTTAAGGAAAATGTCAATTCAAAATAGTTTTATGTATGAATTGAAGTCATGTGAAGGTCATTAGGTACTAATACAGTTGAAGTAACCATGTGAAGGCTCCACAATCTTTCTAGGTTGTAAGGTTTTCCAGTTTCCAGCCCCAGCAAAAATAATAATAATAAATAATAATTTCGGTGATAGTACATTACTGCAGCGGCCAGCAAAAAAGGCATTTAATGCACACATACGTAAGTCAATCAATGCCTAGTTGTGGCCAACGCTTGTATAGTACTTTTCTCAAATAATGAGAGGAAATTAAAACTACTTTTCCAAATCAGACGAACAACAACGTTATTTAAAGTGTTCATTTGTTGTTTTTTTTTTCTAAAAGAGCTTTCTATTTGCAAGCCAGTTCGAAATTTAAATAAAACTTTGATATTTCTTCCTTGGTTGTCATATTAGGAGTATAAGATCGTTTCATTTTTAAATGACACGAAACACGAAATTTTAAATATGAGTTTACTATGTAATTTATTTGGCCGCTAAACACGACAGATATGGATTTTCATACAACTTTTTTCGGCCGCTGCTCGCATGTATGTGGCCAGTACAGCAATATCGATTTATCTCGAAGAAGGTTGTCAAAATAATCCTCACATTTCCAAGCATGTTTGAGAGAAAATAATATTTAAAAAATTTCATTACCTCTACGAAAACATTTAGGACCTCCAAGGCGTTTTTCAAACGTGTTTTTAAGCGTTTGTAATAAAGGCTATTCTAATGTTCCAGCAACAAAAACGTGGAACGAGCAATTTTCCCGATTCCAACAAAAAGCTTCCTTGGAATGTTGCGCGAGCGACGGGCGACAGCGACAATTAATCATTAATGTGACACATTGGAATTTAATTAGAATGACGTCGAATTTTGTTCGCACTCGACGGTTTCATAAAGAAGCAGGTTATGTATATGTATTAGGCACCTGTCTCACCGCGGGCGAGTGAGCGGTAACTATGGGCTATTTTCTCGCTCAAGAAATGTACAAAAGATAACATCTTCCGTGTAAAGTACTCGCTTTACTAGTTTGTAGCTGAGCGAGTAAATTTCACTCGCCGGGAGACACCCTGTCTTACCGCGGGCGAGTAAAGCTTGGCGGCCAGAGCAGTGTGACCAGATTCAGTATTTTAATAGGTACTTTTTCAGTACATTTTCAAATATTTTGTAGATTTCTCCGAAAATCTGTATTTTTCTAAGTACATTGGTAGAAGTCAGTATTTTCCGTATAATTTGGAGAAATAATAAAGTTATATAATAAAAACATATTTTAGAAGTTGTGTTGGTTGTAATGTGTACAATACATACATTTTTGCGATAATGTATGAATAAAACATTCATTCTAACACATAAATAAAATATAAATAAAACAATTCGTTATTTTAATGGGTACTTATATTTGGCCTCTGTAAGTTAGTATACTTCAGTATTTTTAAGGTTCCTCGGTATTTCCGTCAAATTTAATCTGGTCACACTGGGTCAAAACTCTCGCCGGACGCTCCGACATTTCTACCTTGACTCCGGATCTGAGTGCACATAATAATGATTACGAAAGTAGTGGTAGTAACTAGCAACCCTGAGCGAGTATACGCCCTAAAACAGATGACAAGCGGCGAGTGGAGCGAGTCCTCGCCCGTCGCACAAGAACACTCGCTCATAGCCAAACGAGAGAAACTCGGTTTCTAGTAAAAACTAGAAACATATTCAAAGCTAGGGCTAGAAAGATTTACTCGCTACTCGCTCATCGCCGTCTGTGCGACGGTCGGTCAACACAAACAGTCAAAAAGTCAACCAGGCCAGAAGTGAATTTTCAGATGGGCTTGAACTCACGATCTTTGGAAATACGGTCCAATGCTCTAACCGCTGAGCTACCGAGACTTGCCGAGTTGACGAATTAAATGTCTTTGATCGCTTCATCCTTTCGCTTATGCCCACTTAATAAGTAGACGCGCAAAGTAAATGAATGAAATACGCGGGGCAGTTTCAGAAATGTCCCCTATTAAAATAATTGCACAAAAGTTTGTAAACTACGTACTTCGTTGTATACAGAGGTAGGGAAGAGATTGTTGTCGATATAATCAGTTTATGTGAACATAAAAATCTTGATAGCACCTCATTCGAAAAACCTGTATCAACTATACACGGGGTTACATAATACCCGGTAAATAATGAATTATCAAAGCCAAAAATATTGTCAACCCTAGTAATCTGTCATGTTAGGGAATCGGAGTAGGTATAAATGTATATAAACATTCTGCGTTGTTTACTCTTAAATTTTACTGAAATAGGGTTTGCATATCAATTAAAAAAATAATGGTTTTATTTTTTTTGGCGGTAAGTCATACAGTGATAGTACGGTTCTCAAATATTGTTAATGGACTTGTAATAAGGCACCATTTAACCCTCTTCCGGCTTTACGGGTTTTTTTGTAACACCCTGTATAAAGTGAAAAGTTAAGACGGGGCATGACATGAAGGGCAGGTACTTAACCGTTGTAGCCACATGAAAACGTTCTTAGGTAACCATTTCAACCGCCTCTGTAGTCTAGTGGTAACAACCACCGCTATCAGACCCAGGGTTTCAGGTTCGATTATACAGTTGGTACATATTGTATTCGGTTTGGTTCGTTGTAGGACTTGTTGTGAGTCCGCCTGGCTAGCTACCACCATCTTATCTAAGTCTGACGCCATAACAACAATGTTTTGCAGCATTGTTGTGTTCCGACAGTTAGAGATAAGATAGCCAGTTCCTCAGTGGCTGAGGATTCCGGGAGAGGATCCCTTCCATCTTCAGTCTTATCAATACTTAACATCAGGTATGATAAAGGCTAAGAGTCTCCCCGTTGTGAATAAAAAAATTACAACCTTATTTTTTTGAGAAATTTTGAACTGCATTTACTGATATTGAAAAAAAATGCAGTCACCAGAAAAATGAGCAGTTTTCACAAAAAATGTTTTGATGCCAATCGAACCATATTACTAACTTTTAGAGTATGGAATTTGACAACAAAATAACCGCATAAGTAACATTGTTTTAACCGAATTTAAGTTTTTAGTTACTTTTTTTACTAGTGTTTATTCCTTATTTTTTTTTACAAAGATATCGATAGCGAGAGCACATCACTATGCTTACATTTGATCACATCTCAGACAACTATTCTTCAGTGACTTGTTATTTTGCATCCCTGCATTCCTCAGATAAATGTTTCAAGAAGATTATTTATCTGGAAAATTTTTCATTTCAGAAAACTTTTTCACTTTACAAAGTTAGTTCAAAATGATAGAGTGACTCAGAACGTAAAGTTCACTCATTCTTTACTTAGTTTGTGCAACTAACAATCACTTAGCACTTTCACTACAGCAGCCTACAACATTGTAAAGTTGCATCAAAATCCGTCAAGTAGATTTTGCATGATTAAGTAACAATCGGACACACATTCTTCATGAGAAAGTTTCAGTATTATACTACTAATTGAAAGTGACTGATCTTTTTTTTTATTTTCATTTATTTATCAAGTGGTATGTTACAATTATCTTTTTAGTAATTTCCCGCCAAACTATGAACATAGTTTGTTGGCGGGATATGCGCTCTTTTACAAGCATTTACACATATCTACCTCATCAAACATGTTAATTAATAATAAACGTAAGTATTAATTTTTCAGTTAAGACAAAAATATTTTACTTATACGTCCATAATTTTTTTTTACCTTCTTTTTAACATAGTTTTACTTATAGCCGGACTATGTCTTACTAGATTATACTTATTGAAAAGCTAAATACAAGTTCTAAATAACTTATATGACAGATAATATTTTATTTGTTATTATAAAATTAAGGAAAAGTTGGATAAGTTAACATTGATATTAAGTGAAGATATAACTTTAACCGCCTCTGTGGTCTAGTGGTAACAACCGGTATCAGACCTAGACGTAGAGGTCACGAGTTCGATATCCAGCGGGGTTACATTGTATTCGGTTTGGTTAGGTTAGGGTCACTATCTTATCTTAGTCTGACGCCGTAACAACAATGTTTTCAACATTGTTATTGAGATGAGATAAGATAGCCAGTTTATCAGTGATTGAGGATTCCGATAGAGGCTTGCTTCCATCTTCAGCCTTATCAATACTTAACATCAGGTATGATGAAGGCTAAGAGTCACCCCGTTGTTCATAAAAAAAAGACAAAAACAAAAGCAAAATCAGCTACGAGTCGTAGTCGTAGCACATCAATATTCCGTAGCACACAGATTTGCCGTAGCACGCGGAACATCAATCGTAGCGCATAGACTCGCTCTGACAGCCGTAGCACCAATACGCGTACAGCTTCCATCAGTCTATATTATCTTTATTTTCCGATTATAAAAAATAAGCTTCTCACAGCTGTCTCTATAAGCACAGTATAAATATAAGGACATACAGTAAGTTATCGTAGCCTTTTCCTTGATAAATTTTAATTATTATTATTGCAACCGCGCGGTACGCAAAAAAGGGCTGCCCGCCAACATAGATTAGCCAATAAGCGTGTGGTACGCTTATTGCGCACAGTGACGAGCAATGACATGTAGACACTTTACAACCTTATCGCATTGACACAAACGGGAAAAAGCTGTCTCTGTCCACAAATGTCATTCAATATTGTAATGTGACAAGGTTGCTTAGTGTTCTTATTTCATTTCACGTGACTGTACATACAAACTTGCACAGCGTGCGTTCGTCGCCGCTTCGCATTCGAGACTGAGACGCTTGCCGAGCTCTCGCCAAGACAAAGCGCGTCGGGTATTACTCGCGAACGGATCTTTTGTAGGAAGGTAAAATACTGTATGTATTTTTATACTGTGCTATAGGATTGATGATAAAAAACTGAGAAGGCGACTGCTTTATGCAGAATCGAGTTGGCAGTGAGAAATGGACGGTTTAATTCTTCTCGCCTTTAGACGTTTTTGGCGTTTTTTCTGCCCTGCCACCTTTTAGGGTTCGGCGAGTTGATACTGGCAGCGAGCCATATTTATTTTTATTTTTTTGCACTTTTTACTCACATCCGTAGTAATATTGTTAGTTTAAGTAAAGTGACTCTGTGTGTCTGTCTGTTACATTGTCACGACTGAGCTTCTAAACTAATATTGATTAAGTTAAGTATTGAAGGAGATATATTGGATTCATAAACCTAAAAGGCAAGAGAAAAAATATACCTACCTTGAAAGGGGTCACATAAGAACGAAGATATTATTATATGGAACTATAAAAATATATACATACGCGAGAAATAAAATTGATAAATAACCGCCTTCTTTATTTGAAGCCGATTAAAAAAAGCCATGTGGAGGAAGTCGCGCTCGGTGTTTCTTATGATAAAAATCACGTTACTTAAGACTATACATTACATTTTTTTTCCGTACCTATTAAAAAATGTTGGACAGATTTTACGGGTATTAACAATAGATCAATGAATAGGTACCTTGTGTCCAATCTTATTAATTACCATTTTTTTTTGTTAAATTTTATTTCAATTATATACAGAACCTTAACGACTAAACGCTTATCTGACTTGATTGCTTGTTCACAATCAAGATTAATGGCACTTTTTATTTGAGTTAAAAAGAATGTTTAATAAAAATTGGCTTCAACAGAATGTGACAAGCTTTGAAGAGAACAAGACATTGTTTTTTTCCAACAAAATGGCGAAGTAACCTTGATTACTACACGAAAATATTTATTTTGAGAAAGAAACTTATTCGTCTATGTTTTAATGAGCTTGTTAATTTGATATTATTGAAATCTCTAAACATTGGAAATATAAAATTTTGTTTTTCCATGCTCCATTATTGAGATTGTTCACAAAGAAAGCTTTTTAATCAAAACTTTTTGTTTATTCTTATATTAAAACAAATTAGATCATAACATAAATGCTTGGACGAATTGCATGAATGTTGCTATTTATAATAATAATAAAAATCTCAAAAATAAAAATAAAATATACAAAGGAACATACAATAGGCGGCCTTATTGCTACATAACAATATCTTCCAGACAACTTTGGGTGAAAGAAAACAGATAAATAAGGTAATAGGGGAATGGATGCACGAAGGAGAAGAAAATGTATATATTAACAAAATAGATGGATACTGAAAGAAAGAAAATATATGATAATTTATAAGTTAGGAGAAAGAGAAAGTATATGTCTTCTAACTTGATCGCCAAAGGATTTTAAGAGTCTGAGCCTTTCTGATACCCTGTGGTAGTGCGTTCCAAAGCCGGACCGCGTGCACGGAAAAGGAATGGGAATAGGAGTTGGAGGAGTGCGGAGGAAATTTTAGGGAGAGGTTAGAGGAAGAACGCAAGGTACAATGTGAATATGTGGTATGAAAAGAAAAGCATTCTATTATTTTTTTATGTGCGACTTTACTAGTAAATTGGGGATAATTCATATTCCAAAGTATTTTAAGTCAGATGAAATAATACAAAAAAAATATTCAGCCAGTAAACATCGTATACGTATAATAAGATCTCAATAGGATAGAATATGATGTGAGATGTCAAGCTTATTGTGGAGATTTGTTTTTAACTGACTTCAAAAAAGGAGGAGTTTTCAATTCGTGTGTATGTTTCTTTGTTTGTTACCTCAGTACTCGGTAATTTATCAACCGATTTGGATAATTATTTTTTTGTCTGAAAGGGTACTTCCAAGTTGGTTCCATTAGCGTCAGGATAGGATCCGATGATGAGATCTTGGTGTAATTGAGGGAACTCTTCAAATATTATAGGCTTCAAAGCTTCAATAAAATAAAATTGAAAATTGCAAAAATTACAAAATCATAAAATTATTGGCAGTTGCATCTTAATCGATCGTTAAACACCTGAAAAGATGTTTCTTTCGAATGCAAGGATATTTCCTAGCATTGATGTAACAACGCTGGCCTACAGCGTATTAAAAATATAAAAGTATTGGAGAATTTCGACGGTGGTTCGCAAGTCTCGGTAGCTCAGCGGTTAGAGCATTGGACCGGATTTCCAAAGGTCGCTGGTTCGATTCCAGCCTGAGAATTCACTTGTGGCCGAGTTAATTTTTTCCAATATTTTTCTATTTAAAATTTACCATAAATCTAACCCATGTTAAGTTTCACGAAGAACTTGTGTTGTGGATACTAGATAACGGATAAACATACTTTTATACTTTTTTTTAAATACATACATAATATACATAACAAACACTCAGACCAAGACAAATAGACATGTTCATGCACACAAATATTTGTCTTGTCCGGCGTCATCATATTCAACTATTTTTTTTTTCTCACCTTGGCTGGCACCGACTCCAAAATGTTTATATTTTACTTTTCGAAGTCGGCTTTTTAGAAAGAATAGCGATTTTAAATTTAAATGGGAGCAATTTGAGAACAAACCTGATGTTATAACATTTGAATCATTGGAATAGGTTAAGTATTCGAGTAATCGGTAAACATATTTTTTTTTGACGTTTGTCTAATTGTCTAATTTTAAATTTTATTGCAATCCTTTCAATTCGTCATTTGAAAGATATTCACATACTTCAGGCCGTCACTATTTGACGTTTGAAAGGGATTGTGATCGGGACGCGTTTTGAAAGGTATTGAATGAACGAAATTGAACTGTCTAAGCAAAGTGACAGATGAAAATATCTTTCAAATGTATGGAGAAGTGTCAAAGATAGGGTCATTTAAAACATCGTTCGTTCTGAAAGGGATTGCGACTATAAGTTACACAATTTCATAAATCACTATCACAATCACAATACCTTTGAAAGAGATTGTGATAGATATTGAAAATAGACAATAAGGCGGCTGTTTGGCGTAGGGGTACTAAAACCGCCTTTTGCGCCAGAGGTCCCGGGTTCGATCCCCGGACAAGACAAATATTTGTGTGCATGAACATGTCTATTTGTCTTGGCTGGGTGTTTAATATGTATATTATGTAAGTATTTACAAAAAAAAAACATATAAGTAAGTTTATCCGTTATCTAGTATCCATACCACAAGTTCTTCATGAAAATTTACGTGGTGGATAATTGGTGTGATTGTATGCAATTATTTATATTAATTATTTATACTTACGTAATAAAACGAGACGAATTGTAAACCTCCTTCTTTTTTTAAGTCGGTTATAAAATTATCACATTAAGATTGATCACAAAACAAAAATACTGCTAACGTAACGTCATTCATTATCTTCATCGAAAAAATTACCAACAAAAGATTCCTATTTGAACCGACAAAACCCAAACTTTGGAAACCAACTCTTCGTATATCATAACAAAGTTACTTTTTCTCTGCGCAGCGATTTCGGCTGTAAAATTTCATTCAACAATATGGCGTCGAGTTCCGAAAATATGGAGTTCGTTCTGTGCCGCGGTGGCATTCCATTTACTGACATTATTACATTTGACTTATTGGAGAAATGGTCACACCTTGCTATAAGAACATGGGATGCATGGAGCGGATTCGAAAGTTATTTGTAAAATAATTTGAAAATAATTAATGTGTGCAGAAGACGTACCAATCCATTCTCGCGCTGAAATATTTCGAAATTGACTTTTTTTCTTTTATGATTTTTGTATTTTTTGCATTTTTCAATGCTATTTTTATACTTATGGTAAATTTTAAATAGAAAAATATTGGAATTAATTAACTCGGCCTCAAGTGAATTCTCAGACGGGAATCGGGTGTCTCGGTAGCTCAGCGGTTAGAGCATTGCACCGGATTTCCAAAGGTCGCGGGTTCGATTCCCGTCTGAGAATTCACTTGTGGCCGAGTTAATTTTTTCCAATATTTTTCTATTTAAAATTTACCATATTTTTTTTTTAATTAAAAATGTAAGTAAAGTCTTTTCTATTGTCAAAATACTTTAGTTTCAATTATCTTTCAGTGAGCTTTTAATTTACATTTTTGACTCCAAAAAATGTCGAAGGCTCGAGAATCGGCCCATGTAGTTGTACCCACTCGCTATTCGATATTATTTTCTCTTTTGAAGGTTAAGATTTTACCCGCCTCTGTGGTCTAGTGGTACAACCACCGGTATCAGACCCAGGGGTCCCGGGTTCGATTCCCAGCGGGGGTACATATTGTATTCGGTTTGGTTGGTGGTAGGACTTGTTGTAAGTCCGTCTGGCTAGCTACCACCATCTTATCTTAGTCTGTCGCCATAACAATAATGTTTTCAGCATTGTTGTGTTCCGGCAGTTAGAGATAAGATAGCCAGCTCCTCAGTGATTGAGGATTCTGGGAGAGGCTCGCTTCCATCTTCAGCCTTATCAATACTTAACATCAGGTATGATGAAGGCTAAGAGTCTCACCGTCGCACATAAAAAAAAAAAGATATTTCTATTTAGAAATAAAGTAGCTTTTGTGTATGCGTCCGATCTGCCCCCTTATTGTCTAATTTCAAAGTCTATCACAATCCCTTTCAAAAATATTGTGATTGTGATAGTGACTTAGGGAATTGTGTAACTTACAGTCGCAATCCCTTTTGGAACATCATCATAATTAACCAAGGAAACTTCGATACAACATTAGCCACTCGGGCATTAGTAGCTTACTTTAAATTAAGAATACTTGAAATTTAATACATGCTCCAGATGCAGGTGGTGTATAAAATGATTTCATCGTCGTCGTTGTCGTCTCAGCCACATAACACCCACTGTTGGGTATAGGCCTCCCGCTTTGGGGTTGTCATAATCGCCACGCTCGCAGGTTGGCGATCGCAGTATGGCCAAGTTTGTAGGAGACGCTGCTGCCCGTCTCCTGAAGGCTGAGTTCCTTAGTCGCCTTTAACGACACCCACGGGATGAGAGGGGGTAGTGCTATTCTAGGCCGAAACTACACAGCTATAATGATTTTATATATTATTATGTAGGCGCAGTTGTTCGCGCGCTCGCCCATCTATTATAGAGGTTTAGCAATATTCGGAATGAGGTGTACCTCCTACTCCTCTATTTGTAGTCTTAAATACTTGGCATACGTGGTAGTTCATGGCTCATTCTCCGTATCCATTCTAAAGGAAGGTCCTCAGCAGTAGGATGATGATGAAGTAGAATACAATGTGTATGTGTCTATTCCATGCTACCCTATGCCGATTTCAGCTGTCTCAAACACTACGGGCGAATTTTCAGAACCACCTTTCCAAACCACCTTGTTTCTACCTGTCGAACAGATATTTAAAAAAAAACGTCCGTAAATAGTTTTTTGTCGGTTCTTCTCGTTAGAAGGTCTCCCGCCGTAGGGTTTGTGAACCGATGGCTTAGCTTCTTTGCCACTCACAAATGCTTGTAACAGCCTAGACTGAATATATTTTTTTTACAAGTAACTGGGCAGGCATTTGACCACCATCGTGCTTAGTAAACAGGATGTGGTCTAAGGTGTAACATGCTTGCCCAGGAAATGCCTATTCACTCTCGCCTTGAAGAGACCATGGTTGTAGGAATCGAACATGAGCAGGCAGCGCATTCCATTCTTTAGCGGTTCGCATTAGAAATGTGTTAGCAAAGCGCTTGGTACGGATCGCTGGTATGTCAACGACGTACGGTTGATAAGCTAACCTGCGTCTGGTACCCCGATGGTGGAAAGGGGCTGGAGGAACAAGGTCATGCAGTTCTCTCGCACACTATGAAATGATATTGAGTTTGTGTCTTGGGCTTTAATATAATATTTAACCGCCTCTGTGGTCTAGTGGTACAACCACCGGTATCAGACCAAGGAGTCCCGGGTTCGATTCCCAGCGGGGGTAAATATTGTATTCGATTTGGTTGGTGGAAGGACTAGTTGTAAGGCCGCCTGGCTAGCTACCACCATCTTATCTAAGTCTGACGCCATAACAACAATGTTTTCAGCATTGTTGTATTCCGGCAGTTAAAGATAAGATAGCCAGTTCCTCAGTGATTGGGGATTCCAGGAGAGGCTCGCGTCCATCTTCAGCCTTATCAATACTTAACATCAGGTATGATGAAGGCTAAGAGTCTCCCCGTACTTCATAAAAATATAGGTATATATATATATATATATATATATATATATATATATATATATATATACTAAAGGAATAATTTAAGTTTACATTCATTTTATATTTGTGTTAATTACTAAATAACAATAAGCAATGGACTTAAGTGCCTATAATATACTTACCGCCCCGTCTGATACTACTAACCGCCTGTGGGCTTATGATAACTTCCACCACTATCCACTGCCGCTATCAACACTGTAATTTCTAGTACACTTTTAATTAAATTCACTTGGAATATTCCTCACATTAAAAAGAAAAAGTTTTCATTGATTACTTCTACGACAGAATTTTTAGCTGATTCAAAAATTCAGGTTCAGGTTCATTGTATTCAGTAGTTTTCATTTACCTGAATTTTAGAATGATTTTGTGAATTGTTGTTTAATGACAGATTATACAACCTGTCATCTTGCTTATAACATTACTTTGATATTGTTTTTAAGTTAAATTTAAGCCCTAAAGTACACTTTTCATCATTCCCGATGATTTAAATCCATTCGTTAATATAACACAAGCCCCATGGCTTTACCATCAGACGCCATCACAATACTAAAGTAATATTGATTATAGATCGGAGCTATACACTGCGTTTTTCTATAAAGACAAACAAATTTAATCTTCAACTATAGTAATTTCTGTCGAGTCTTTAGGCTGGCAATACGCAGGTTTAATTTCTAATAAGAAAATAAATAAAGAAAGAAAGAAATAAAAATTGTTTATTGGTTATTTTGCGTTGAGACACAGATTAGGAACATAACTCATTACTACATAAGTCAGTCTTTTTACTATTAAACTCTAAAGGCTAGTTTCACCACCAACTGCTAAGTTCTGGATAGCTTACTTGGAAGATAATTTGTCACAACATTTGTAAAAACCTACCCGTACACGACTATGTAAGTTATAACTTACTTATGGAGCAGTTCTTTAAAGAATCACAGAACACACGTCAAATAACAAACAGGAAATTAAAACTGCCCAAAATAAATAATACATATCGTCAATTTATCAAAATAGCATTGAAAGGTGTAAAAACACAAGAAATCATTAATTAAACTTACTTACTCACAAACACACACAGACACATAATCACACACACACACACACACACACACTTGTGTAATACGCAATTCCGCTCTTTATATTTTTATTTTCCCCCCAAACTAGTTACATCCACAGCTGCGCCACACACCGTACCGTATGTACCACATAGTACCTATAGATGTCTTCCACCGTGGGTGAGAGACCTGGAGTCCTGCCAGCGTAGCATGCGCACCGCGACTCGCTGTCGACGCTTATCTCGCGATGTCTGTCCCGCTCATATCAGTACAGTTTGAGCGGGACAGACAATACGCTCGCGCGAGAAAAGTGTCGAGAAAGCTTTGTCGAGGTGCTCATGCTACGTATGCTGAAATACAGGAATGCCCTAGCTTAGGCTCCAGTCCATCCCAATGTTTGTAGTATTACCTATTGTTTAGCTTAATGTAGTGTTACTTTGGAGAAATTAATATTTTTTTCATTTCATTTTATTTTTCATGGCAGTGACAATTGTATAGTGTGATCTTACAAGTTTACTTTAACATTACTCAACTGTTCGTGGTAGTACCCCAGTTCCATCTCTCAACCCAAATCGATATCGTTAAATTAAACTTTAGAAGCTTTAATATTTAACCAATCATCCGAAAAAAACGGTAACCAACTAAACGATTCATTCGGAATGTAAATTCGATTACACAGTATCAGAAGGTAGTCAAATATTTGACCGGGGAACCCTAAATTAATTGGGTTCCGTAATGGAATTGTTTTACTTTGGAACTTTCAAAGTGCTACGTTTAATGGCGTTTGATTTGCGAATGCTCAACCTTTTTTGGGTCAGCTTGGGTTATCTTTGTTTTTCACGGGCCACGAGTTGTTTTCATAATTATCTGACTCTTTATGCGTTTGATGTTGGATTTATTCTTCCAGTTTTGTTGGAATTCTAATTTATGACGATTTACTGATTGCGTTTTCCCTTTGGACTGCGAGTGATAGAATGTGCCAGCTGTTAGATTTCCATCATATTCGAAAACTAATACCCGTCAAAAAACTTAAAATGAAAATAATAAAAAACAACGGGTTGCACTCCGGGAGTGCCGGCAGAAGTGAAACCCGCTTTAACGAAACAGCAGGAGCATACATTTTCGCCACAGGGTAGAAAGAGAGGGGGATATTACTTCCTCTCCTACGCCGCACCGGTCTACTCCCCCGTCGTCTTACGAATTTTCGATCAGGTCTTGTCCTGACGCGACGTTAACATTTATTACCCATTCCAAAAATTTAAAACTCTGATGTGCACAACGCCGCTTAAAAATACAGGCGCTGGCAACTAGTCAACTCACTTCGAATCAGTCTTTGCTCTGCTTACAAACGGCCGAAATGATGCACTCAAATGTAACCTTTAATAATTAAGAAATAATGGATCTCGTAACGTTGCCTATCTCTTCGCTTCCACATAAACTCATACATCCACACACACTCACACCCACACACACCACACACACACACACCCACATACCACTCATGCACTCAAACGACACATGCGATCTCACTCACACATACACATGCTCACACTCATTCACAATGTCTTAGCTTTGGGTTATCTACTTATTATAGTAATTTTATATAATTTAGCCAACCTACTTTGTTTTGTATTTTAAGCTACTAACCCTAAATTATAAACTTAAGACGTGTACTGTCATATTACACCCACTTTCAATATTTATACGTCATTCTATTGTCTGTGGGGACCTGTACCTGACCTGGCGACCTGTACCACAGGTTTCGATTTCTGAAACCTATTTCAGGCACCAGTCCCTCACAAATGGGAGAAACACTGTACCCTACAATATCTTTTAGTCTTAAGTTCTATTATTTGTGATGGGAAAATAAACAAATATTTTATTTTATTTATTATTCACTCACACAGATACGCGCCGCTACATCCGCGCGCTCAACTGCTTTACCAGTGAAAACCAGTGAGATCGAGGGGCCGGCCGTGTAGAGATAGCGAACGGCGCGCGTGTGTGTGTGCGCGTCAGATCGGCCGAGTGCAACTGCTGTTTATGTTTAGTGTGCAATTAAATGCACACTAAACTAGTGGCGCAGGGCGGGCAGCGGCAGCAGGTGGCGGGTCAAGTGGAAAACGCAAATTTCCATGGATGAACACAGTAGTACCGGGCGATTGAGCGGTCTGGACGTACCTACCTCGATATTGGAAATAAAATGATTTGGTTGGTGGTAGGACTTGTTGTAAGTCCGCCTGGCTAACTACCACCATCTTATCTAAGCCTGACGCTATAATAACAATGTTTTCAGTATTGTTGTGTTCCGGCGGTTTGAAATAAGATAGCCAGTTCCTCAGTGGCTGAGGATTCCGGGAGAGGCTCGCTTAAATCTTCAGATTTATCAATACTTAACATCAGGTATGATGAAGGCTAAGAGTCTCACCGTCGTTCATAAAAAAGAATGTCTGATTATGTGGAAGCTAGAGCTTATATAAATTGAGGCCTTTTTTCTAAATAAGGGTCCCACTTTTTATTATATAACAATGAAAATAACTAATGAAAGTTAATTATCATCAGCATTAAAAAACAAATCTCCGCTTATTACTAATACTAATATTTAATCGCATAGTATTTAAATTACCTGTATGTCGATTCCAATGATTTTAACTGCCTCTGTGGTCTAGTGGTAACAACCACCGGTATCAACCCAGGGGTCCCGGGTTCGATTCCCAGCGGGGGTACATATTGTATTTGGTTTGGTTGGTGGTAGGACTTGTTGCAAGTCCGCCTGGCTAGCTAGACAACGAGAGTGATGTCTATACATTTTTTACTCTAAAGTAGCCTTGATACTCTGCATACTCCCTAAGGCATATAGAAGGTATTATAACTTTATTTTAATACAAGCGACCGCTCGCGGAATCACCCTCTTGGTTCCCGTTCCCGTGGCAATATCGGGATAAAAAGTATCCTGTGTTCATTACCAGGCTATCTACTATCTGTGTACCAAATTTCATTCAAATCCGTTCAGTAGTTTCAGAGCCTGTTCAATGCAAACAATCAAATCTTTTCTCTTTATAATATTGGTTATCTTGTAATATTTTATCTTGGTACTTAATTCAGTATCAAAAATATTTATCTCAAAATCTCGTGTAATAAGATCTGGAATTAAAGTAAAGCATTCATTGTGAGTTGTATGCATCCATAAATACGCCAGCCACGTAGTCTCAATAACAGGGAGAGGGAAATTTACGTAATAACGAGGATTACGGGAAACGTGCTTTCACACCGTACGATTTAAAACGATTTAAACCTAACGATATACACCTTACAATTTACACGATATGTTACTTATGATTTACACCCTATGATTTTACAGACACGCCCACGTAACGAAATTATAAGATCTGAGTTAGCACAAAGTCGGATGCAAGTATTGTAATACAATGCAAGTATACTCTTATATCTGACGGGCCCGCGGTGACGCAGTGATAATAATCCTGTGTACAACGCTAGGGGTTGTGGGTTTGATCCCTATTCGGTACACATATCGACGGGTCCCAAGAACAAAATATTAAGGTTTAGAACAGAATACATTTTATTAATTATTCATTATTAGTCATTATTTTTGTCCTTGTGTTTAAACTTTAGAATATAATGAATCGAACATTGTCGCATAAGTCTTCAGATATTTCAAAAGATTTCATAGAACAAAGTCGTATTTACAGTTAAGTACTACTATAATCCAAAGATCAAACGAAAATTATCTTATAAAGCAACTTTTTTTTTATTTTTTACATAAATTCATTTTGAAATATGTTATAAGAACGTGTAAATAATGTAAGTTAAGTAAACAAATAGTCTTTACTTCAATTTTCTTTAACTTTTTATTATTAAACGAAGTAGTTGACAATTGAAATTGCCGGCAACTTTAAAGCTTCATACTGGAAAATAGATAACTATTTTGAAGATACGACGTTGTTATAACTTTTTAATTTTGCATTTTACAATGCAATTTTTATGTGATAAATATTAAACAAGAAAATATTCCAGAAAAAAGCAACTAGTCTCATGTCGCCCTGACGGGATTCGAACCCGCATCCTTGGGAGTCCGGCCCAATGCAAGTGCATTGGGCCGGACTCCCAAGGATGCGGGTTGCTTATTCTGGTATATTTTCTTGTTTAATATTTATCATACGACATTATTCTTGGGTCCCGTCGATATTTATGTAAAGTATTTTCTGTTCACTGTTATATATAAATCTTATAACATGACAAGGTGTGATGGATTTTGATTAAGTCGGAAACAAACGCGTCAGCGACACTGTATATAAATAAATATCACACTCATAATTTAATATAAATCACACCCAGACACAAGAGAAACAAATGTTTAATACATAAATATTTGCCCTGGGCCTATGTGAGAATCCGTAACCTTTGTCAAAGCTATCTCGGAATTTTAAAAAAAATTTACAATTCTGTGACTTGTTTTTTTCAATAAGTCGTATCCGTATCGAGTCGTGTCGTATCGTATAAAAGCATTCAATGTCCGGGAGCTCTTCGTTATTTCGAAGCGCGGATAGTCTACGTGATTTACTTAACTTGCTAATGTTTAATGAAGACGGATGCGCGCGACTGTACGCGGCCCCTTTGAAGTAAACTTTCAAAGGGCGCCGCCTACTATTGTTGTGCCGTGTAAGTGTTTGGATTAGATGTTTCTGTTAACGGTGGCTTAATTTCAAAATGAGAGTAGTTTGGTAGTAATTAATTCGCTCGTTTGATATGGATCTTGGTTGTAAAGAGAAGCGATTTCGACGTGATATGTTGTTGATTAAATATTTATATTGTTTAGCTTTGATTGCAAATAGTTAGGCGTACAAAGAGAATAATGGGCTTTTGATTTTTATTTCTGCCACACTTAAACCATGGCGTTTTACTAAAAGTTTATGTAGGTTCAGCTTCCGTATTCCAGATTTCATCAATTCGTGGTCTTTTCATATTTTGACTGGACTTTGTCATGTATAGTATCATTTGACTAGTCATGTAACAATACAACCAGTCACCTTTGGCGCTCGCGACTTCATCTATCCGATCTCCTTACCATCCATCGAAGCTTCGAGAGCAATTGCAAGTGATCGTGCATATCTGTGTGGTGATATGGTCACCCTCCACGAACAGGCGGAAATCAGCAAGTGCAGCAGCAGTGTCCAAGGTACGTGCGTGCGTTGTATTGTTGTTGCCTATACAACTTGTGAACCTTCAGTTCGCGTTTACCGGAGACCCCATGCCAGGTCTACCTAGGGTAGCAAGTACATCTTTTTGGTTGCAATTTAGAGATTACCAATTCAAATCCCTGGAGTCAAAATCACAGAAATTTCCGAAGGATACAACTAATATTTTATCGTAACTTCGAAGAAGTATAAACGACGACCGGCTTCAGCATTGAACATTTTGCTTTAAGTTGAGTTTGAGACGTTTTCAAATTCTCACTTAAAAGAAATCGAGCAATTATCTCTGTTACTCAATAAAGTTTAAAACTAAGTTATTACATTAACAACTATTAACTAAATACTCACATGTATATTATACTTGTCATTGTCCATCTTCTGGGTCCCATTGAACCACTCGACTTTGGCCGCCGGCCGCGCGCCTGATGCCGTGCAGACCAGCGTCAGGAGGGTGCCCTGGGTCGCGTGCTCCCCCACTCCCGATATGAAGGTCTTGTTGGGTGGCACTGGAAAGATAAATTAGATTTTTTTATTCTGGTAATACATTACCCAAGTGAGGAGCCCGTGACGCTATGGGTCGCGCGCTCAGCCTGCGATTGTTGAGGTTAAGCAACTTTCGCAATGGTCGGTCACGGGATGGGTAACCAAAAAAAATACTATCTCGAGCTACTCCGTGCTTCGGAAGGCAATTAAGCCGTTGGTCCCGGCTGCATTTGCAGTCGTTAAAACCCACCAATCCGCATTGGGCCCGCGTGGTGGGTCATGGCCCATTCTCCTTATCCATCCAAAAGGAAAGCCAATGCCCCAGCAGTGGGGATTTTTATTATGTTATAATACATTTTTCATCCCATCTATTCGAAAAACGCTGATTGATTCGCCTATAAGTGCGAGCAAAGTAAGTCTTTTCTCCAAGAGACTTTTTCACGGGGCAGTAATGAGATTTGAATTTCGAACATTAACATCGTCCCTTAGTGCTCCGTGACCAAAGAGATCACACGAAAATATTGTATGAACAAGTCACTGGCCGATTATTAGGTGACCGGCGCGTGCAACACCGCAAAAAAAATAATAAAAAAAGAAAAACGCGCGAACTACGTATTACCATTGTATTGGACTTTATTGGAGTAAACAGCATTTTGTGATATTTGCAGTGCAATAATTGCGAAAATTGAGTTCCACAAGCAGTGACAGTTTTTTGTTTTTTTTTAACTATGACTATAACATTTCAAAATTGCACAAATGTTTGAAATAAATTTAATTAATTTTTAAGCTGTTACTTTATAATTTTTTTAACATTAAAACATTATATTGGTGTTTAATATTTTTTTTTACAAATACATTCATTAGTTGTATCTAGAAACGCCTCTTATTTCTTTTTTCGTAGACGGGGATGAAAAGTAGAGTATATCACTCGGCCGCAAAATATATTTTTGGCTCGGGCGACGTACTTTGAATCCCTCGCTACGTTCAGGATTCTACTAAAGAATCCCTCGCTACGTTCAGGATTCTACTCTAGAATCCCTCACTTCGCTCTGGATTCAAAAAAGCGCCTTCGCCGTAACAATATTATTTTGCTCTCTTATGGTACAATCTACTATTGCTGAATTCCACCATCGAATTTTAGCTGTAACTTTTAATTTTAAGGTTCAAGTTGTGAATGTTGAGGTACTTAATGCTATGGCCGAAGGTGGAAGTGCGCTTCTTCCGGAATCCTCAACCACTGAGGAACTGGGTACTAATCTTATCTCTCACTGCCGGAATACAACAGTGCTGAAAACATTATTGTATGGCGCCGGACTTAGATAACATGGTGGTAGCTAGCCAGGCGTATTTATAGCAAGTCCTACCACCTACCAAACCGAAAGAGGCTGTTTCAGGAAAACTTTACCAGTCACCTTCTAACAGTTTAACTGAATTTTGACAACCAAAGCTTGCGGATTTTTGTAGGTTGTCGTAATTTTTAATTTTACTCTTAGCCAGGCCTCCGTCACTCGCTTAAACCTACCGCGATAAGGACCTACAGCGAGCGACAACTTGAAGTTGTAAATTAGTCAGGGCCGCCCCGCGCTTGTGATTACACGCATAAAGTTCGAAACATAAATTTTACAAAACATTAATACTAACTTACGAAATATTACGAACATTAATTTTAAACATTAACTTGCACTATGTCCATGTTTTCCGACATAATACCTTTTGAAATTGTCGATTTTGAATTTACGCAACACTGAAGTTTAATTGTACTTAAGAGAGGTAAGAAATGCATACAACATTACAGTAACATTAAACAATTTTAAATACAAAAAATGCTTCGTAAAATTATGTTGTTATTAATTTTACTTTGCTTGTACAACCCTGACGCTTGAGCTGTGGTGTAGGTAAATTCTGAACACAAAGGAATTGCGCTCTTGTGAGCGTAATTGTAAGGTGCAATTTCGAATGCACCAGATGCGTTGGCAATTTTGTAGGCTATTAAAATGGCTGCTTTCTTGGAGATCAAAAGAGTGCAACTTCTGTTACTATTATATATTCTGTGCCCATGCCAAAAAGTTTTCAAAAATTTTCGTATCTATCTACAGCATAGTACCTACCTACTTAACCTACTTGTAGTTTTAAGCCCTTTGTTAAAGCCAATCCTTGACCGGTGCGATCTAATTCAAGGGACACTATGCCCTTAAGGGCCCGCGTCCAACGTCCGTATATCCCTTATTGCCCCTAAGGGTGTCGTGAGGACGTACGTTTTATTTGTTGCGTCGCATCTGCGTGGTGAAGGATGTAAGGGTAGAATAAGGGTAGATGCTCACGTGTGGTTTAAGGGTGGTTGTACACTTGTTGAATAAAATATATTATTTTAATATAAAATGCCATAAGATTTTAAAAAAAATCCTTAATTGGGATCACAAAGAAAAAAAAAACTTTCTCTTTTTGGGACTCGAGCCGGCAACGTTTGTATGTTTGAACCACTTCCATTAGAGTTACCGCGACGTTAAAAGATTTGTTGATAATACATAAATAAATAGCCCCCAACAAGCAGTTCTAGGGAATGGGTATAACAATTTACGATTTAATTTTTTTTTGTACTTGTTAATAAATGTTGTATAAAGATACCTATGTTTTTCGCTAAAAGTACGTACTACCTAGATACAAATACATTTTTTACATTAATATTTATCTCTCATGGGGATCACACGACCCTTGGCTCAATATCACTAGTATGAGAGTATGTATCAATAGTAAGAGAGAGAGAGAGAGAGAGAGAGAGAGAGAGAGAGAGAGAGAGAAATATTGAATTCACACAAAAGGCCTCACAAACAATAACATAACGACAATAGACAAATATTATATAGCACAAAACACATTACAAGTAATAAAATTAATTTTGGCCTATAAGTCAATAGAGTCCCTGCCTCAGCATGTGTTGCCATGACACTGGATGTGTCACACCAACGCTGGTATTCTGGCATGGCCCGTTGGTGGGCGATATAAAAGAAACAGAAGAACAGCAACGGCTAAACAAAAATATAAATTTTGAAAACAGGGTTTTGGCTGTAGCTCTGTATGTGTACGGGACCGGTCGTTTGGAAGCGACGATGGTCCCGGTGTACATATACTGAGGGTTTTTGAATTGAAGAAAAACACCAGGAGCTTGTGGCAGAGTTACTTCTTTATTCTTCATTGGGTGGAAGCCGGATATCGAATGTTTTTTTTTTTTTTTTGTGCCTTTCCCTAGTTAAAGGCAACCCTCCGGATGCGGGGGAGGGAGGTGGTGTCGAAGGTTATGTCAGACTCTTACTGACTAAACACCTTTTATAACCGATTCTGGCCAATCGTCGGGCTCGTTATAACCTATTATGGCCAATCGTGTTTTCTAAATTCACGTGTATTTTTAGTGCCTAATTGCGCCGCTAGAGGCGCTGTCATCGCGCGGGGTCACCTGTCCGCAGCAATACTGTGAAGAGAGCCCCTCGGTCTTACAAATTAAAACTTAACTAATTATTATGTTATCTATAAGGAGAATTATAATTTACAATAAACTACAAACCTCCCTATGCCAATAAATAAAACGGTAATAAAAACGCACAACCATCATAACATTTATTGCATATACAATTTAGGTACTTATATCTATTATTTAATGTGTAGCCCGTACAGTATGGCCGGTACATTGGGCCCAAACATACTTCATAATCATATTATATTAACCAAACGTTCATTAAGTGAAAAGTGAAATACAATTCAAACTTATTTAATATTGAAGTTTATTTCAATATCAGCGTGGGGTTTGATAGAAATGTGACGTATAATGTAACACAATTATTTTTCGTTAATGAAATGTCATTCACATGTTCATATATTTACTAGATTTCAATATTAATTGTTTGATATTAAATTTGTTATAGTCAAGTGTATTTTTTTTTTCTTCATACAATCACTCCAATTATCTAGCCCACGTTAAGTTTCATGAAGAACTTGTGTTATGGATACTAGATAACGGATAAACATACAATACTTTTTTTTTGTAAATATATACTTAATATACACGTTAAGCACCCAGACCAAGACAAATAGACATGTTCATGCACACAAATATTTATCTTGTCCGGGGATCGAAAGGACCTCTGGCGCAGAAGGCGGGGTTAGTACCCCTGCGCCAAATAGGTCGTCGTATTGATATGATTTTTTACAAGATACATTTTTTATTATCCCCACTGTAGGTCACAGGTTCTTAAAATCTCACGTTTTATTGTTAAATATTTTATAAAGTACTAGTAGCCTCCCGCAGTGTCACCCTAGTGGTAACATCGTTAAAGACCGTCGATATCGTTAAAGGATCCTAAATCCTAATCCTAGATCCGTATTCAAAATTTCAGCGTAATCGGTTCAGCCGTTTGGGCTGTGCGGTGTCTGTCAGGCAGTCGCGGTATTGTTTTATTAGTATGGGTTTGAAATAAAACGAACTTTTACGGATATCAAAGGCGCTATATTTTTTCGTATAATATTCGCTATAATTGTCCGTATTTTTAGGTTTTTTAGGGGTTTTTGATATTCCCGTTGTTTCGGCACCTTTTCAGCTGCCGTGTTTACGGGATGACTGGCTACTTATAAGTCTCCCCCAAAAAGTTAATTTAATTTTTCGTTCGAATACGGTTAGACATTTACTATGGCCATTATTTTATCATTTTGCAAGGTGCCGAAACGTCGGGGAAAATAAAAAACCCCTAAAAAACCTTAAAATACGGACAATTACAACTTAGTTCGTGAAATATAGCGCATTTGATATCCGTAAAAGTTGTTTTATTTCTATGAACAGTGCGCGCCAAAACTTAGGACGTAGTATAGAATTTCTCAGTTTATTTTGATTTTAACTTATTTGACCGTAAAAACTTCACAAGAAACTAACGGTCCTCCATTTTATGGTTACTTGATTTTCGAGGCTAAATAAGACACCCTTTATACAGAGTGGAAAGTTAAGACAAGGCCGTAAGCAGGTACCATAATCGATGTAGCTGCTAAAGCGTATCTTCATCATCACCTAAAATAAAGATTTACGCTTATCTTCCATCGATATTCCATCATCAGCCTGTGGACGTCTACTGCTGGACATAGGCCTCTCCTAGCTGAAGCCTATTGTGGCGTTCATAGGAGGTTATTAGCCTACTGCTACCACGCTGGCCAGACGGGTTGGTAGAGGGTTTGTTTCCAGTTTTGCTTCTCTGGCACAGGTGTTCAATGCGTAGAGCCTCTTAGTCGACTCTTACGACATCCCAGGCATGTAAGGGAGTGGTGACACGTGTAGTCTTAGGCCGTCACCACACGGCACACAATCGATATTACGATTTCCCGATCCAATTTTTATCACTATTAATTCGCTTCTTCGAAAAATATCCCTTCTTATGCATGGTCTATACTTTTTCCTTCCGTTTTATATTCGATTTAACTGTTTTTGTTCACTTTTAACTTGTATTTTCTATATTTTATTTCTATTTTCATTTGAATTTAAATGTAAAAAAAATGTAATTGTGATAGTTGATACTTGACACTGTCACCTTTTATTCTTATTTGAATTTTTTTTAACAGAACTGTATCAAAACCTTTTTAGAAGCTACTATTAGAACTATATTTTACGTTTGAAAAGACTACTCTGGAACATTAAAGCTCAGGGCATAAATACGGCCCAGGACAGAAATTGGGTCAGTTTACAATCTTCTACCAGTCTACAACCTTCTACCAGGGGGGTATTCTTCATTCGTCGTAGTACGCTTCACTGTAAAATACGGTTCTTCTTGAACTTGGTCTACGGCGAGTGTCTACAACAGTCAGCTAATCTTAATAATCAAGAAAGAAACAATCGGAAAACAGTCAGCAAGTCTTTTAACGCAAGAATGAAAAAGTCTGCAGGTTGTCGGCAAGTCTTTTTAAAGCTAGAGAGCATCAGTTAAGCAAACACGTACCCTCACGCGTCTCCACCCATTCCCTGGCAGGCCGCCTCTGCACTAACTCCCTGCCATGTACCTACTTCTTGCGTGCTCAGCAGGCGAGTCCTCGACGCCCTTCCACTAAGTGCCACAGTCTGCGTTTACTTTCGACTATAGCTGCTTCGACGTGTCGCCGCACATCGCCAGGCTACCAGTCCTATGCACCGCACGCTCAGCACGCCCCTGAGTTCCCGTCCCATCAGTTCCGTACCCTTTCGTTTATTTTAACATAGTTTATCTGTTTAGTATTTCCATTTATCTCCGTTTTTTTTTCTATTTTTTATTTTTATTTTTTTTATTATGTTTAAGTTAGCGCTTGACCGCTATCTCGCCTGATGGTAAGCGATGATGCAATCTAGGGTGAAACGCGCTTGCCTAGAAGATACCTATTCACACGCGACTTGAAGACCTCCAAATTGTAAGTGTCATGAAACACAGACTCAGGCAAAGCATTCCACTCTCTGGCAGTACGGATGATAAAATTTGACGCAAAACGTTTAGTGCGAATCTTTGGGATCTCAACCATAAAGCGGTGGCGCATATTTGTATGTCTGGTTGTCCGATGGAAGAAGGGCGAAGGTGGAATTAGGCTGTGCAATTCAGCCGCACACTCACCGAAATGTATCCGAAAGAAAACCGATAAACTTGCAACTTTTCGTCTATGCTCAAGGCTTTTGAGCTTATTATGAAAGATGTCATTGTTGCCAATGAGCTTCTTGGCCCTCTGCTCAATGGACTCATGCGACTGCAGCTGGTATTGGGCGGCACCATCCCAAAGATGAGAACAGTACTCCATACACGATCGAACTTGCGCTTGGTATAGATTGAGCAACTGTTCCGGTGCACCTTTTGCAAGAACGCCAAGCTTTTTTTATTCTAATTGAGCTTTGCTCTCAATGAATGACCCAAAATTGAGAGTTGGTGACAGTGATATACCTAGAAGCTCAAGATGGTCAGTAATCGGCACGGATACACCTCGGAAAGATGGTGCCAGGTTGAAAGGACTTCTTTTAGCGGAAAAATTTAATTGAATTTACCTTCCGTAGCGCGATACTACATGAAAACGATCTTAGGAAACCATCCTTATTTTTTTTGAGAACGGAGAATGCTCTTGAAGTATGAAAAATAAACTCAGGCTGGGCGCAAAGGAAAAGTATATCAAATCAAATCAAATCATTAATAAATAAATACTGCATAGCTATGTGTTGTGAGAAATTATCATTTGAATTTTGCAAACGGTAGCTTAATGTATAAGTAAAAGAGGAGAAAACTGCTGAAGTTTCTTTTGTATCTCCTTTTTTATTTAAATAATTTCGTTAACAAGTTACTGGTTTTTAGATCTAACACGACCTGATCTAGAAACGATGTGGGATGCTCAAACTGTTTCTCATGACTAGCCCTCCTACTTAAGTCGTATAAAACGCTCATGACGTGAACGCAACAGCCTAATGTTCTTCTCCCACGAATGCAGGAACAGTAGATAATATCCAGAAAGGTCATTTCACTTCAATAAAGAATCTAATGTACTAAATAGGTCCACGAATTGGTTTATATACCTACAGGGGTACACGAACGAATACTGTCGAAGAACTGATTGCGCAGCCGCTGCTCTCTGTTTCCCTAAAGGTTGACTGGTAGAGAATACTTATAGTATTAAGTCCGCCTTTTGTACCTAACTTTGTGTTTATCTATACTAATATTATAAAGAGGAAAGATTTGTATTTTTTTTTATGTAACGAATAAACTCAAAAACTATTGGACCGATTTTGACGAAATTTGGTATAGAGAATCCTTAGACCCAAATTAGTAACATAGGCTATAAATGATCCCAAAATTCCCACGGGAACGGGAACCACGCGGGTGAAACCGCGCCCGGCCTCTAGTTGTACAATAAATCCTTTCGTTCTTCGTCTTCACACTGTACCTTGCGTTCTTCTTATAACCTTTCCCTAGAAATTCCCCGTCACTCCTCCGACTTTGTTTCCAACTCCTTTTCCGTGCATGCCGTTCGTTTATGGAACGCCCTTCCCGAGGGTATCAGAAAGGCTCAGACTCTCCAATCCTTTGGTGATCAAGTCAAAAGCATTTCCTTTCTCCTTTAACTACCTTATAATATTATCAAATTACTCTTTCTATAAGTATTTATCTATCATTATAATACCTATATTTGTCCATTCTTTTCATGCACCCACTCCCCTAATATTCTATCTAATATATTTCTTTCACTCACCCAAGGTTGCTTGGAAGAGATTGCTACGTAGCAATAAGGCCGCCTATTGTGTGTTTTCTTTGTTGTAATTTGTTCTGTATTCTGTAGGTTTAATCGTGTTCAATAAAGTTTATTTTCTTATTATTATTATAAAGATTTAAATAAATAATAGTTATTTGTTATGCAAGGCTGGAAAGTTGGTTATTTAACGGCGAGTTACCTCTATTGAATCCTGAGCGAAGCGAGGATTTCAAAGGTACAAGACGCTAAAAATTTTCACCTCACAACAGCGAGGAACATTTTATGGTTGTTTCCGCGGTCAACTTCCGTTAAAAAATTCTTTAAACATAAAGTTTAATCTAAATAAACCTTATTTTCGTTGTTTTAATGATTTAAAAAACTAAAATAATAAAAAAAAAATGTATATTGTTACTTATTAATAAGAATAAAAACGATTCCGTAAATGTTGACACTGACATCAGGTACAAGACAAAGACAATTTAAAAATAAATATTTATGTCACAGTCCGAAATCCAATTATAGGTTGTTAAATCTCACCCAGCCTAATATAAAATTCTTATAACAAATAGTTTAATCTTATTGTTATTGTTTTTATGATTCAATGATCTAAAATCACTACATAGTCGCTTCCCGCTGTCTGTCCCTATGTCCCTATGTATGTTTAGATCTTTAAAACTATGCAATGGATTTTGATGCGGTTTTTTTTAATAGATAGAGTGATTCAAGAGGGAGGTTTATATGTATAATACATGGTGTCGAATACTACATTACACCGAAGCGAAGCGAGGGCGGGTCGCTAGTAATATAATAAAATCAAAACGGAGTATTATAAATAATTTAAAGCTATTTAAAATAAGAATTAAATATAACAAAAAAGTCAATAGTCCGATTCGGAACGCATTATGACATATTTTTAGGTACTAAATTAAAAAAGTACTTTGCCGCGCTAGGCCGCAAAAAGCGATTTTCTACACGTAAACTGATTGACAAAACCTCATTTTCAGAGCGTGTGAGGTGAAAATAAATAAATGTACTTATGGATTTACCATGTTACGCAGAAAAATAATAATTCGCATCAAAACTGCACTGAAAATTCTCGACAGCGCAGTTTCAGCAATACACAGGTTTCAGGGAATATCTGAAAACGGTTTGCGGTGACGAGAGCGATGACCTACGCATCAGAGGACGAAATATATGGGCCCATATGGGAAATGGAGTTTTGTGACCAAGCGGACTGGGAATGGGGATTCAGGGGGTGAATAAGGAAATGTGTGAATGTCGAGTCTACAATTGTTACTAACCTACGCGGATTTTAGTATCTGGAGGTCTACTCTCTAATCACGAAACTCGTAGTTTCGGGCTAAGTTACGGACGTTACCTATTCCGTATCACCTACGGACAGCTTATTAGTTCGGAGACCCGAACTAAGAATGAATGAGAATACGTTTTGACATTGTCCCTACTCCCAATGTGTGTGTGCCGTTTGTTCAAAAGTAGTACACACGAATTAAATAGAGAGTAGGCTCCATCCGTAGTTTCGGGAAACTTACGGACGGGGGCCCGTATCTTAGTTGACGGGCTAAGAGAGTAGGCCTCTCGACCACAAAATATGAAAGTTACGATTGTCTTAGAGTCCATAGTACAAGCTCTGCTTATTTCGGGGCTTCATGGGGCTATGTTAAAATATCCCTGCATTACACTACCAATTTTGCAGTTATTAATTATAGTCTCGGTAGTCTATTAGTAGTTAATTGGGCCGAATTCCTAAGGGTGTGGGTACGATTCTTATCTGAGCGACATCAGGCAAGTGGTTTTTTCTAGTATATTTTTTATTTTTTTATTTAGGAATAATTATGTAGCATTTTGCCCAGAGCCCAGAGATTACTTCCTACAAACAAACTACTAAACTTTAACACTTTAATAGTAGTGGGTATAGATAGTTAATGAACTAATAAATATTTTAACGCTGTTTTTTTATTTTTTAGTGTCTGTAATAGGCTGTTTTGTAAACTACAGCAGGGTTTTTCTAGATTAGATAAGGTTTCATGTACATTATAAACAAAATTATCGTAAATTACTACATCCAAGTCAACAATGAAATAAAATATATAAAAATGCTCATAACATAAAAAGTACTGGGTCAAACGAAACCAAATTTTTATGGGAACTATTCTGCATCGAACAAAAAAAGAATCATGGAAATCGGTTTAGAAATCTCGGCGTAATCGGTGTACATACATTAAAAAAAAATAAAAAAAAATATACCAACCGAATTGAGAACCTCCTCCTTTTTTGAAGTCGGTTAAAAATACACGGATACTAACAACATTTTCTTCAACAGATAAAGTCACGCACAAAATCTAGTCTACCCAAAAAAGCTCTCTCACTTATATTCCAATTTACACTGATTCGGTTATCCATCCCTCACGCCCACCGCCCACGCCCTAAAGTGGGCACAGGGGCATCTCAATTAATCACCAGATTGGCTGCTAATATTGTTTATGTAACACTAGCTATAGCCCGCGACTCCGTCCATGTGTTTCTGAATTAGGTTTTAGTAAACCATCGTCTCAGCCACATAACACCCACTGCTGGGTATAGGCTTCCCCAAAAAGGGGGGGTTTGCCATAATCGCCACGCTTGGCAGGCGGGTTGGCGATCGCAGTATGGCCAAGTTTGTAGGAGACGCTGCTGCCCGTCTCCTGTCGCCTTTTACGACACCCACGTTATGAGAAGTGGTAGTACTATTATAAGCCGACACTACACAGCTACCATGATATCATTTGTAAGCAAATCAAAATCAAAAATCAAAATCAATATCATTTATTCAGTCTAGGCTGTTACAAGCACTTATGAACGTCAAAGAAGCTTTGCCATCGGTTCACAAACCCTACGGCGGGAGACCTTGTAACGAGAAGAACCGGCAAGAAACTCGTCAAGGGCTGTTTTTTTCTCCCTGTTTTATTTCATACAGAGTCGTCAAATTGAAAAGTGACCTTAACATATCAGTAAGGTCAATTTCCATCACAAAAGGAAAATACTAATGAAAATATTACATTTTATGGTTATTGTAAACGTAAACAATTTTTAACTGGCAAAGAAAGACTTGTCTATCATACATTACAACATTTCCCGCACCACAAGACTACTACACTGCAAGTTGTGAGGTACATACAGGTCAGTATCAATTTATTTTAGATAAAAATATTTAGGCTTTAAGCACAGCATTAAGATAAGCAGACTATCGCCGATATTTCGGACCAGTACTTATTACCATTTGATAATGTTTTATAATAGATATGTTATACAGGGTGTTAAAAGACCCATACCGAAACCGTAATATATGCGTAGTGTACATCAAACTAAATAAGTATATATGTAGAAATAATTGCTGGGAAACTTTTTACACGCAATGAAACGCGTGCACCAACTTGTGCGTGTGTCTAGAGGGTAAAGAGTAGGCGACCGGGACCCAGATTCATTGATTGGCTTTGATGTTCATTGCGTTTTTGTAACTTTAAACGATAATCTTTAAAATACTTATTGCCTTTGAATCCCAATAACTCTTTAACTATCAGGATCCCAGATTTGGCCACATACAAGAAAATTATAGTAACAATGAGGAGAACACATATTTTTCGTTTTCGTTGTGGGTCTTTTAACACTCTGTATATACCTATCTATACCTTCCTTCATAGTAGTAAGGTAACTTCATAGTAAGGTACCTTCATAGTAATTTGCGTTGATATCTATGACGCAGACTGCACACATTGACAATTGACAAGTAGGACAAAATACACGATAAAGGACCGAAATGAAAGAGATAGAAAATTGAATCGGACCCCATATGGGGTCTTCCCAATGTTTCACAATGCGAGCTCGTATGACATTATCTATTTAAGTACACACTTAAAATAACATTGGTTATCGTAAAACTTTGACTGAATGGAAGAGTAATAAAAATTTATAATTGAAAGTTATAATCAGAAACTTACTCAGACGACTCGAAGTCATCGATCAAAATTTTGACATGATTTTGACAAGACGTTTCTTTTGTTTTTTTTTTGTATTTTACATAAAAATAGCATTGTAAAAATGCAAAATTAAAAAATAGGCTATTTGACAGGTTTTGAAAATCAATTTTATATTATGTAGTGGAGTTTAAGGAACCCAGTATGAGTTGTTTTTTTCTAATTCTCGTACATATTTGCTGAAAAATATCAAATTAAAAATTTAATATTTAAATAGCGCGCCAAAACGCTACTTTGACAATATGGCGCTGCAATGGGTTCGGTGACGTCACTTGCCTGTATTCTGCATATCATCCACATACGTAGTCAAACGAGGTTTACAAGCAGGTGACGTCATTATAAACTCGACGAATCAGGAGCGTTTTGTGTCACGTGACAAAACGTTTAAAAAATGCATTTTATTTACGGATTTTTAAATAAATTTATAATTATTTTCAACCTACGTTAATAAAAAACCATTTTTAAACTCATAATTTATACTGATAACAGTAATTGACACTTTATTTTTCGCATTGTCAAATAGCCTATTATAAGTATATGACTAGTAATAAATGATGATTTTAGTGAAAGTGCAATGAAAGTATAATTATAAGGGTTTGGGAAAATAGTAACATTCTGTTAGTTTCTATATGAATCTAGATAGAAGTTATCACTTTCCGCCGAAACACACTTGAGTAGTTTTCATTACACTAGAGGATCAAGATTTTGTCTTACTAGAATCGATCTCAATCACTTACTGGGCAAACAGAGGCTTCGTCAGCTTGACTTCGCAAAATCAATTTGAAACCCTCTCTGTATTCAATATACTGCCAATGTTTGGATCAGTAAGCTGAGGGTCCAGGGTTGTCTAACGTTCTCGGTTAAATTTATTTAATTTAATTCTTTAGAAAAAATAATGACATCCTCTTCCTATCCTTTTGTAGTCTGCGAAGTACCAAAACATTCCGGGAATCAAACCCGGGACCTCTGGGGCAGAAGGCGAGTTTAGTACCCCTTTTTCTAAGTGAAAACTTCTTTAGCGGCGTTGCGCACATCAGAGTTTTAATTTTTTGGGATGGGTAAAAAATGTTAAAGTCGCCTCAGGACACGTTACCTGATAGAAAATCCGTAAGACGGAGGAAGTAATATTCCCTCTCTTTCTACCGCGCGGCGAAAATGTATGCCTGCTCCTGCTGTTTCGTTTAAGCGGTTTTCACTTCTGCTGGCACTCCAGGAGTGCAACCCGTTGTTTTTTTTTAAATTATAACTGTGCTAAAGCACAGGCCTCCCATATGGATGGATAAGGAGGAAGGGATCATGTTCCACACTTGGGCCCAATATTGATTGGAGTTAACCGCTGCAAACGCAGCCGGGACCAAAGGCTTAACGTCTCATTCAAAGCACTGGAAAGCTCGAGATAAAGAGAATTTTAGACCCATTCCGTCTCACTAAAAATTTTATTCTGCGCAGGTCCTAAGTGTGAGTTGGGTGTTATTATCATGATTTTTGTAAAATATTTAATTAGGTTCATTAGCAACTCTTCTTGCAATTAGATCAATGTATGGTGATTGAATTTTTTGGAAGATAAATTCCAACTTCAACTTGATTGTTAATGTTATAATTTTAGGTCAATAGTATATAATTATTTAAGCAACTTGTCTTACGATGAGACTGAGGAGCTGTTAGAAATATGTAAATAGTAAATAGTATTAGTTAAATTAGTCAACAAAAATGATTTCTCTATTCATTGCATATTATGTTTACCCATCTAGATAAATTGCTTAGTTAGTGCATTCTTAATTTACTTACGTGTTATATAAGTATGTAAGGTCTGACTCACCTGAAGTACAGGTTAAAAACCTAGTTCAGGTTAAATTTTGTCTTTAACTGTAAAATATTTGTATTTGTACATGTACTGCAAATCTTATGAAATAAACTTATTATTATTATTATTATTATTGCTATAGAAGCGTTGACAGCCCTGTAGGTTCCGTAAATACAAGGACAACCAAACTTCCGATATTAATTGTCTAATAAAGAACTTGTTATTGGCGTGTACAGGCGTAAACATGGCCGGACAACAGATGACCCTTCACAGTTTGGGGAACTACTACAAGTTTAAGCGATTTCAAGTTTATGGTACTATGAACTTATGTGGCAGTGTTGTGTTTGAGATTATTGTATTTACTACATCTCTGTGATAGCTCCTCCGGAATTCGATCCAGAGGTTCTGGGTTCTACTTCTATTCAAGGTAATATATTTTAAACGGTTTGCTTGGTTGTAGTACTTGTCTAAGTCTGCCTGGCTAGCTACTACGATCTTATTTAAGCCTATCGCTAGAAAAAAAATCAGAAAACTGCCTGGAATTAAGAGGCCCCAGACCTTGCATGCTAAAACAAACTTAAGGAAGGTCTGGGGTCTTACCATCAACTCTTTGCGAGTCTTTTTAGGTTATTTTTAGATTGTGAGAGTGGGATGCTGCCAAACGGCGCGTGTAGCGGCGTCTCACTCTTACTACCTGAAAATAACCTAAAATCAATCGCATTACAATTGATGGTAGGCCCCATGTACTCCAGCTGTGGGACTAGGGACATCAAGAGTGATTTACCCGACTATTTATTTTTTATTTTTTCTTATCAGTTAAAATATGTCCTGAATGGCTGGTAGGAAAAAAAATTGGACAACGCGAAATCACTTATCTATAAGTCGTATAACACTTAAAAATGGAGGCGATTTGATTCACCGCGCCAGTCTAACCAGTCGTCAGGTTTGAAACTGAGACCTGGGCGGCGCTGCAGTCTCTCCAGAGGTGCCAAATGGACTATAGGTATATCGAGGTGTAGGTACTTTTATGAACATGCCACACGTCCAACTCACCGCAGTGTCTCAAAAAGAAAGTCTATGACCAGTGTGTGTTGCCAGTGATGATTTACGGTAGTGAAACGTGGTCGCTAACTATGGGTCTGATAAGAAAGCTCAAGGTCACCCAGTGTGCATTGGAGAGGGCTATGTTTGGCGTTTCCCTACGTGATCGAATCAGAAATGAGGAGATCCGTAGGAGAATCAAAGTAACTAACATCGCTCGAAGAATTGCTCAGCTGAAGTGGCAGTGGGCGGGACACATAGTGAGAAGAACCGATGGCCGTTGGGGCGGAAAGGTTCTGGAATGGCGACCACGCACAGGACGACGCTCCGTGGGTAGGCCCCCGACAAGGTGGAGCGACGATCTGGTGAAGGTCGCGGGAAGCCGCTGGATGCGGACAGCGCAGGACCGATCGTTGTGGAGATCCGTGAGGGAGACCTATACCCAGCAGTTGGTGTTATGTGGCTGAGACGACGACGACTACGATAACCGCCAGAGACACAAGCTATTTCGTAAGGTCAGGTTGTAAAGCTGACATGCTGTTGATTATACATACTTAAGTCGTTTTTATTTCATACGGACACAAAGTTAATGACCTAAACGATACTCAAGTTAAAATTATTACCAAGTTCTTCTATTTACATAAGCTTGATTAATATTTCCAAGGTTCCGTGTTCTGTACATATCTTGTAGAGTGGAGTGCTACCCCCATATTTTACATATAAGGTCGCATTAGGCCATCACTTAACTAAGTTCAGGCACAGAGGCGAGGCAATTTAGTACCCAACGATAAATTGCTAGACCGTATAGCTAATAAGTGGAGAGATAGTGTTGAGGGAAGTGCCACGATGAGAATACGATATCGATATTATTTGACTTTAATTTTGATTTCGCCTCTAGGTGGTACAACCACCGGTATCAGACCCAGGGGTCCTGGGTTCGATTCCTAATCGATATTAGGTTTGGTTGGTGGTAGGACTTGTTGTAAGTCCGCCTGGCTAGCTACCACTATTTTGTCTAAGGCTGACGCCATAACAACGTGTTCAGCATTGGTGGTTTCTGTAACCACTAATGCTGAAAACATAGCCAGCTCCTCAGTGATTGAGGATTCCGGGAGAGGCTCAGCCATTTTTAATATCCCCACTGCTGGGGCACTGGCCTTCCTTATGGATGGATAAGGAGAACGGGCCATGAACCACCCCGCGGGCCTAATGCCGATTGGTGGGTTTTACCGACTTCAAATGCAGCCGGGACCAACGGCATAACGTGACTTCCGAAGCACGGAGGAGCTCAAGATAGTAAATTTTTGGTGACCCATCTCGTGACCGACCATAGCGAAAGCTGCTTAACCTCAACAATCGCAGGCCGAGCGAGCGAACCTCTGCGCCTAGTAAAAATACTAATTATATAATATTCTCTGGAGGCACATCCCCTAGCATGAACACCTGTATATCACGTGATATGTTAAGGTGCATGATGCTGTCTTGCTTACCCTGCTGAAATGTGAGCAGGACAATGACACGTTATCGTGCTATGAGTGTCGATAAAAGCCGCAGAGTACGAAAGGCGGCGGGGGGCGCCCATGTACATAGTCTAACTACATTAGTTTCCAAATATAGGTAATTGTCCACTGGTGGGCTTTTACTATCTGCACTGGAAAGCTAGTAGCTGGCATTTAATCTTGTCGCCCTGACGGGACATGAGACTAGTTGCATTTTTCTAGTATATTTTCGTGTTTAATATTTATCACATAAAAAAAGCATTGTAAAATTCAAAAAATTTTTCTTTCACTCCCAATCCAGTATTGAAGTTTTTTATTTTTATTTTATCGACAAAACTTTTCTCCACCCCAGAAGTAATGTCTACGGAAATTTTACCACCTTGCAATATCGAGGGCCGGTGCTCACGCACTCGGCTATTGATTTAATAGCGTCCTTATTAGTAGGGGTAATTGGGGGGTGTTAAAAATGTCCTCTTTATGGAAAGTACATTTTTTGTGACGATTTTTAATTTTAAGAGTAACTTGGCCACGGTCTATCTGGACAAAGTCTGTAAAGAAGTGACTTAATCTTAAAACCTATACTCCATTTCTTTGCATTAGAAATATTACCAAGAAGAAAATAGCTTGGCAATTGTGAAATAAGCTGTGGAATTAGAACTAATGGTTTTTGGCATTATACTACAACAATCCTGAATACTGTTGATTAAAATAGGTAATATATAGGCCATACAAATCTTTTATTTACAATAGCGTCCTTATTAGTAGGGGGTAAGTGGGGGGTGTTAAAAATGTTCCCTATATATAAAGTCCATTTTTAATGGTTTTTTTTTAAGCGAGAACAACTTGGTCACAGTTTGGATTGAAAACTGGATTTGAGTCTGTCATGGAGCGAGCGACCTAATCTAAAAGGTTCGTATAAATACGAATCAAAATTCGTAGGATACTTCTCGTTGACCTAGAACTATGAAATTTGCAAGTAGTGTCGTCTTTTACTATAAGTACAGACAAAAATCTGAAAACTAGACATTTGTAATGAAATCATGAAAAATTTAGTCTTAGGTTTTGGAAACAGATTTTCGGGAACCTTCGGAAAAAACTGCGAGACTCAATTCCTGAACTATTTATAATATTATGTACCTAGGTATGGCGAAGGTAAGCCGGACCCAAAATTTCTCCATATATTCTCTCAACTGTATGGCGGATCAGGGGGATAGGATTTCAAAAAGGGAAGCCGATGGGAATTGGTATGTATTAACCCTACGCCACTGCTAGGTACCTACAAATTTGTGCGGAACGCTTTGTGGGCGCGTCCGACTCGCACTTCTCCGGTTTTTTTTATTTGTCTACATACTTCTTCTTAATAGAAATGCCTTCCATACCTTTAAACGATTCTATCTAAACAGATTTATTTGAAAAAAAAATCGTCTCATGTCCTTACCCTGTCTATCGCTCAACCCTCAAGCTCCTTACGTGTTAACCCTTCAAAGTATCAACAACTCTCCTATACGTAAACGGACCCCATAAATTCATCCCGAGTCCGAAACACGCGTTACAAGCCAATATGGCGGCAATTAATATCGAAACTTGTCTCGTCCCTTAACCAAGGTGTTGAGAGTACAGGAGACAACACAATGGCCGTAGCTTCTCGAAAACTTGAGGAATTGTTAATATTAAAATGAATGAGGTTAGTTATGCTTATAATAGGACAACACGGCGCAGTTTCAATAATCTATCCCTAGTACAGATGATGGTTTATCTCACGAGCGCGGGTGAGCCTTACTTGTAGTAATGCGAATAGATACGTGTGCTTAAGTGTGCGTAGCGCTCCAGCCGGTGGCCGCTCGGCCAATACTGAGCTCCTGAGCTTATGCACGCAAAGACAATGTACATGTACAATTTACACACACAAGTATGGCTCACCCGCGCTCGAGAGATAATACCGGATGCGTTATTTCGATATCGGTTTTTAGTACAATATGTATAAGGACGTTTACGATAGAAGTATGACACTTTATAGTAATAACGTGTCCGATATTATCGACCGATAATAACGTGCTTATGTGGGAGAGCCTTTATTTAGCAACCACTGTCAATTGATTGTATAGGCTGATTATCAATACACAGCTTTTCATTAGAAATTGGCTAACTTGACTTTGAAATATTATTAAGTTTTAAAACATTTTTTTTGAGACATTATCACATTACTTACTACTTTACATTTAGCTGAGTTCATAATAAGTATCTATAAATAATAATAATAAATAAATAATTGTATACAATCACACCAATTATCTAGCCCACGTTAAGTTTCATGAAGAACTTGTGTTATGGATACTAGATAACGGATAAACATACTTATATACTTTTTTTTTGTAAATACATACATAATATACATATTAAACACCCAGACCAAGACAAATAGACATGTCCATGCACACAAATATTTGTCTTGTCCGGGGATCGAACCCGGGACCTGGCGCAGAAGGTGGGTTTAGTACCCCTGCGCCAAACAGGTCATCATATCTAATCTATGGTAAATTTTAAATAGAAAAATATTGGAAAAAAATTAACTCGGCCACAAGTGAATTCTCAGACGGGAATCGATCCCGCGACCTTTGGAAATCCGGTCCAATGCTCTAACCGCTGAGCTACCGAGACTTGCGAACCACCGTCGAAATTCTCCAATACTTTTATATTTTTAATACGCTGTAGGCCAGCGTTGTTACATCAATGCTAGGAATATCCTTGCATTCGAAAGAAACATCTTTTCAGGTGTTTAACGATCGATTAAGATGCAACTGCCAATAATTTACGATTTTGTAATTTTTGCATTTTTCAATGCTATTTTTATACTTACGGTAAATTTTAAATAGAAAAATATTGGAAAAAATTAACTCGGCCACAAGTGAATTCTCAGACGGGAATCGAGATATCTATCTATCTATCTAATCTATTTCGGTAAATCCATTTCCTAGTTTAATCACGATTCAGACTACATAATATATTATATACTCGTATTTTCGTATTCGCTACGATTTGGCATTTTCTCAGTACTAATCCTGGGTACATGGTTGAGTTTTTCTTATCTATCCGGGGCTGTAATTATAGCCATTAATTACACAGTATCAGGAGGCTCTTAATGAAAATTTATTCCGTCTCCAAATTAAACGGAAGCCGGATTGGTGAGAGGAAATTTCGGAAGAAGTGGGTTACCAAGTATACCAAAGTTTGTTTTAATAGTACAACTAATATAACATCATGGCGTTGATCTGATTCTTAGGTATTTTTTTATTAACAACGGGGAGACTCTTAGCGTTCATCAATGTTATTCTATGTGTGTACTTGAAGCAGATAATAAAAAAAAAAACAATATCATTTATTCAGTCTAGGCTGTTACAAGCACTTATGAACGTCAAAGAAGCTACGCCGTCGGTTCACAAACCCTACGGCGGGAGACCTTGTAACGAGAAGAACCGGCAAGAGCTGTTTTTTTCTCCCTGTTTTATTTCATACAGAGTCGTCAAATTGAAAAGTGACCTTAACATATCAGTAAGGTCAATTTCTATCACAAAAAGGAAATACTAATTATAATATTACATTTTATGGTTGTTGTAAGCGTAAACAATTATCAACTGGCAAAGATAGACATGTCTATCATAAATTACAACATTTCTCGCATTACAAGATTACTGTACTGCAAGTTGTGAGGTACATACAGGTCAGTATCCATTTATTTTAGATAAAAATATTTAGGCTTTAAGCACAACATGGAGATAAGGACTGAGGTAGACCCATTTCCGCTGGCGGCACACGTTCACGAGCATGACGCATGAACCAGCCATCGCTTCGCATTGTCATACGAGCTCGCATTGTGAAAATTGGGAAGACCCTATATGGGGTCGGGTTCAATTTGCTATCTGTTTAATTTCCGTGCTTTTTCGTGTATTTTGTCTTACTAGTCAATTGTCAAAGTGTGCAGTTTCTGTCACAGATTTCAACGCAAGTTACTGTGAAGGTAACATATCTATTATAAAACAGTGATGAAGGCCCACTTGCGTTGAAATCTGTGTTGACTTGACTATCTGATCTCTTACTGCCGGAACACAACAATGTTTTACCACCATCTTATCTAAATAGGTGGTAGCTAGCCAGCGGACTCGTAACAAATCCTGCCTCCATAGGACATCGATATATATATATATACAAATAAAACAATACCGTGACTGACTGACAGACAACGCACAGCTACTACTGAACCGATTAAGCTAATATTTTGCATACATCCTGCAAGCAAAATTTTAACGATGTAAACGATCACTAAGAAAGGATATTTTTGATATTCTCACGGGATAGGGAATAAAACGGAATTGTATTGTCACCTAATTCGAAGCAGACGAAAGCTAGTACTAAAACAGCTATCAATTTGACTAATTAACACATTTAGCAGTTCTTACATTTTAACCGACATCTAAACACGTAGAGATCACATCAAAATAATTAATTCAGTCTCATTACATATACATTTAACCTGACAGAGCATTGTACAGAAATGAAACGTCCAAATTTTATTTACATTTCAACATAAAAATTAAAAATAACGTTTCCGAAACCACAACTCTTTATACAGGCACTTATTCCTTTAATCTCTACCAAAAGCCGAACAAAAAACCTGCCTCATTTCCCTCATTTAGACTAGTCGTCAGTACAAAGAATAAATTGTGAGCTATTATTTTCGGCCATTCCTTTTTTTTTATCTCTGTTAAGTGAAAATAATTAACGTAAATTTTTCTACCGTTTTTTTCCTTTTTCCTTTACTGAAAAGGTCGCGACTATTATAGGGTTAAATTTCTTAGTAATTTGGAACGTTATAAAAACGGCTCGATTTAGAGGTAAGTAAATGTAATATAATTTGTATGTTGTTTTAAAATAATTGGGGGAAAGTTTTATAAGCTTTCGAAATTCACAGGTCACAATGAGTTTTCGACCACCTAAAAATTCCGAAAAATCCACCTAACAAATCTTGCTTTAGAAAAAATCCTTCGACTATTGGAATTGGATATTTTAGTGGCTTACGCTATACACGTGGCGCACGGTTGCCACGTTGACTGTTCGTTCTTTAATAGCCTACGCTATTGTATTTTATTCAGTTTCATTGCTGGTGAGACTTAAGTCCTCCTAGCTGGCTCCATTTATCATACCACCTCTATAGTCTAGTTGTAACAACCACCGGTATCAGCCATGGTCCCGGGTTTAATTCCCAGTATTCGGTTTGGTTGGAGGAAGGACTTGTTGTAAGTCCGCCTGGCTAGCCACCTTCTGAGTCGGTCGCCACAGTAACAATTTTTTCTGCATTGTTCTGTTCCATCAGATCAAGATAGAGATCAAGTTCCTCAGTGATTGGGGATTCCGACAGAACCGCCTTTCTACCTTCAACCTTATCATTCCGTAACAAACATCAGGTTTTATATTTCCGCGTCTGAGCTTACTGACTCTGCCATCACTTTACATATTTGAGGTATGCGTATTTGTAAGACAAAATATTAACCTATTTAAGAAAGCTTGTGATATTTATCCCCGCAATACTAGAAATCCAGATAGACTTGTACTGCAAGAAAAACCTCAAACATTACAGTATTCTAAGAGCTGTCTTACTATGTGTGTTAAATTGTTTAATAATATACCTGATTATATGAAATGTTTAAATATCATTCATTTTAAAAACAGTTTGTTTAAATGGCTATTGACGGAAAACTTTTATGACATTAATAATTTTTTGACTAAACGATATAATTAAATAACTTGCAATTTATATTCTATGAATGTAACCCAATCCATTGTTCGGACACTTCAAAGTTTAATGTAATGTAATTTAATCAATTCTTCAAATATTATCGTATAAGTAACTGAATTTAATATAAAATGTTAAATTTACATGCTTAAATAGGCGAAACATGATGTACAAATATTGTAACCTACCATCTTAATTACCATGTTTGTGGCAAATAAATAAATGATTATGATTATGATTATGATTATTATTATTCTTATGAACAACCAACCTGGAGACGCTTGGCCTTCATCATACCTGATGTTAAGTATTGATAAGGCTAAAGATAGAAGCGAGTCTCTCCCGTAATCCTCAACTACTTAGGAACTGGCTATCATCTCTAACTGACGGAACACAGCAATGCTGAAAACAATGATGATATGGCGTCAGACATACGGCTGCTCACGTCCTGTTGGATTGTGACGAAGTAGCCCCTTACCGGGCGAAGTACCTCTCACTCGGCAGTCTCCGGGAAGTATTCTCCGACGAGAAGGCGCTGGGAGCATTCCTGGTGGAGTTGGGATGGCTGGAGTAATCCGGCCTGACACCCTCCGGACGCAAAATAGGCGCAAAAAGTCGTCGAGTTGCGGAAACCGCCCGTAATGGATGATGAAGAAGAAGAGAGGCGTCAGACTTAGATAAGATGGTTGTAGCTAGCTAGGCGAACATACAACAAGTCCGTTTCACCAACCAAACCATTACAATACAATATGTTGCCCCGCTGAGAAACGCACCCGGGACTTCTTCGTTTAGTACCGGTGGTTGTTACCACTAGATCACAGAGGCAGTATGATGAAAGTTACGCGATAACCCGTTGTAGATTGAAAAAAAATACGATGTGCCAAATCCCATTTCGCGGTTTTTTATTAACATTTTAATACGTAATAGTGATGTCTGCGTTGTTCCGTCGAAATTATGATAAAATTTAACGGCATCATAACTCAGTATTAAAAACGGGTCGTATTTTTTCCCCTGATTATTGTAATTGTATGTAAATTCCGGGCAGTAAATCTTCCTGGTGTGGAATTAATCGTCGGGAATGCAATAGCGTGGTGTTAGCGCTTTTGGATGAGTATTGGCTATTTAGTGGTGGATTTGCAAAATTAGTTTTAGTGAACGCTGTGATCAGACAACTGGAATCAGATAAACTTGATTCGAATAAGCTTTAAATGACCACGGCTTGGAATGATGGCTGTAAATGATGATATACCGCCTCTTTGGTAGCAACTATCGATATCAGACCTAGAGGTACCGGGTCCGATTCCCAGCGGGAGTACAGATTGTATTCGGTTTGGTTAGTGGTACGACTTGTCGTAAGTCCGCCTGACTAGCTACCACCATCTTGACTAAGTATGACGCCATAGCAACAATGTTTTCAGTTTTTTTGTGTTCCGGCAGTAATTGAGGATTCCGGGAGAGGCTCCCTTCCATCTTCATCCTTATCGATACTTAACATCAGGTATGATGAAGGCTAAAAGTCTCCTCGTTGTTAATAAAAAAAATATGTTGAAGCATCTTCCAACTGAATCTGTTAGTACATAAGTATGTCAAAAAATGCTGTCCATCACAAAAGTCCGTAGGCACATTCTCAATGCAATCTTGACCGATCTACATTGGTTCTACACCGTAAATTTGCCATATTAATGGTAAACTGTCGGTATCACCCCCATACATAAATTGTGTTTGGTTTGGTTGTTTTTAGGCAGTCAGAAATAAGATAGCCAGTTCCTCAGTTATTGAGGATTCCGGGAGAGGCTCGTTTCCATCTTCAGACTTATCGTTTATTGACGGCAGAAAAAGCTTTTTTTTATATTTTTCCTAAAAGAAGAAAATATCCTGTTAGTGGCAGAAAGAAACGAAAAGATCTACTAAAAGGAACAATGGTATATGGCGCATAAGGAAAAACAAGGATATAGAAGACCTCGTTTCCGCCCCTAACATCTTGGGCGAAATAATAACAGCCCGGCTACGCTGGTTGGGACACGTCATTCGAATGGGAGCTGATCGAGTTGTGAAATGAGCGTACATGGGAATCCCAACGGGGCGCCGCCGCCCGAGTGGCAGACCTAGGTACCGCTGGGCAGATCAGGTCAATTAAGATCTCGCAGAATTAGGTGTCCCCGATTGGTCAGAAGGCGAAAAGAATGGCGTGCTATATGTCGGAGGTCAAGACCCACTTCGGGTCCTTGAGCAGCAGTAAGTAATGTTTTTCATACCTTTGACGTCAAGCGTGATTCGCTTGACTATCGGCTCGTCCAGCGCGGCTGAGGTGACGACCACCTTTAGCTCCCCGCCCAGCTCCGCTCGGGTCACTGTCAGGGGTAACACTCGCTGTACTGCTGTTGAGTTGGTTTTCTCTTGAGCTGTAACAAAAGGATTTCTTTTATACTAGAAGTTTCTAGTTGAAAACATTTAATAATATTCGGGGAAAGAATTTGAACTTGTTGCAGTACCAACCGAATCTAATTTACATTTTTAGGATGGTGATTAGGAGCTCTATTCATAATTCACTCGTCAAGTGGCGAGCGCGTGGTTTCAACTAATTTTCAGACGTTGCAGTCGAGCGAAATAAAGCTAGCGATGAAGAAGCGCGACTTGAGACTTAGGTCGCATGCGACAACACAATGTCATACGAGTTATTCGAAATAGAGCACCAGATATTTTTTTCTTATGTTATTGGGTGTATCTTAAATGTTTGCGCAATCTGAAACGGATTCAAACAAAAGTTTTTGTTGACACATTTTAGTTTTGTAAAAGACCCTTAACGAAAATGAAAGCCACGTATCTCTCCAATTCGTCGTTACTATTATTAGATATATTTCCCCGTTTTCACAACACCTCCCCAGAGACCGTGGACACCATGACCCGCTTTCTCGGTCTTTCTTGTTTTATATACCTACAGTCTCTATATTGTTAGAGAAGTTACTAGATCAATAAAAATACTGTTTAAGTAGCCGTTAATCACTTTTTGCTCTTTATGAAGAAATTCAAGTAAGATTGGTAAACATGTTTGAACTAACTACGTCTTATAGAGAATTTGAAAAATTGTAAGCATTTACCAACTCTTCACTTCAAAACAACATTTGCCAAAAGACAGCTAATTAATATGGGTCCATTCCTTTATAAACGCATAAACAATAAAAATCAAATTTACAAGATGAATAGAAATTCTTTGAAACAAGCTCTCATATTCTACAATAACTCAACTACGATGATACAGAAAAGCTCCTTAAAATTGTAACTTAAAATTAACAAACATTTAGTCTATTAAGTAATTAAGATAGCGGAAATCAAAAACAAAAATCGTTACGTAAATGTTTTGTCACTTGTACCACACAGAAATATACGAGCGCGCCGCGCATCATTCACACTCGCTAATAAGGCGCATCGCATAGTCACACAAATAATGTACGACTACCTACACACTTGTACTATTTAATATTCTGTGCCTGCACTTTTGATCATTATCATTAATTAATTTAGTTAACTAGTTAAATGCACACTTCTACTCAGGCATTATTATTAAGTTACTACTAACAACTAAAACGCTGTTTGTAATGAAATTAGTACTTTTAATTTTAATTCTCATTTTGTAATGTTATGCTAAACTTAAACATATTAATATAGCACTTTAATATATAAACTTCATACGAGGTGGAGGGCTGATAGCCTGAGACACAGGTATTACCTAGTTCAGGTATCAGTCCACCATAATCTGTTAACTAAAGGTATTTTGTTAATTGTTAATTGTTATGATTATGGTGAGGATTAAATGATTTATTATTATTATTTATTATTATTATTTCACTAAGTAGTTCTTATTTTTATTTAGAAATAAAATTCTCACGAGCGAAGAAATCACTTTTTATTATTACCATACAAAATAACTTTATTTACGACATTAACAAAAAACCACATACGTTTAAACTAGGGATGCGTCACTCGGACATCATTCGCGCACGAAATTTGTGCATGCTTACATAAGTACTGTGCCGTGTGGTGATGGGCTAAGAGTACAAGTGTAACCTCTCCCTTACATGCCTGGGATTTCGTAAGAGTCGACTAAGAGGCTTGACGCATTGAACACCTGTGCGAGAGAAGGAAAACTTGAAACAAACCCTCTACCAACCCGTCTGGCCAGCGTGGTAGCAGTAGGCTAATACCCTCCTTTGAACACCACAATAGGCGTGAGCTAGGACAGGCTATGTCCAGCAGTGGATGTCCACAGGCTGATGATGGATGATGATGGACATAAGTACTTAAAGAATAATCTTTCTACAACAGCAATACTTTCAAACAATAAAAAAGACAAAAAGAACAAGTTGCCCGGCGACACGCCGCCGGACGATAACACACTCAAGGTATAGACAATACACACAGCATCTGTTGAATTTAGTACTGTTAAGCTGAGAATCGGCAAATTAAATAAATTTAGATTTTTGTAACACAAAGAACCTCGAAAGAATATTTTCAACATAACTTTCGGGTAAACTATCTACATAAAATGAAAAAATGAAAAACCTCGTTCAATAAAACTATTCCCCAGACATGTACATAGCAATATTTTTTAACCAAACAGACCAGTTTAAATTGCAAAAGAACTACGCTATCGGTAGAGACAGGTTTATCAATCTTGTCGGCTAGCCTGTCTGAATCGCTCTGTGGGCCAGTATTTCACGATGAAAATCCTTTTTTTTATACTCTCCGTCCACAATATACAATGCAGGTCACGAATAATGGAATGGAATATTTTTGCTGTGATATAAAATCTGTAGTGAGAAGCTCTGGTAGTAATAGTTCGTTCGTGCGATAGTGGCGGTTATGTGACTTTGGCGATAGTCGGTAATGGGATGGGTACCCGTAAATATTGTAGCATCTCGAGCACCTCCGTGCTTCAGAAGGCACGTTAAGATGTTGGTCCCGGCTGTATTCCAAATGCATTTGGACCGTATGGTGGGTCCATGCGCATAAAACACCAAAGTCAGTCATAAGATAAAAAAAATAATTCCAGATACTACATGAGTTTTGATGGAGGAGATGGAGGATGCCCGTGGCGCAGTGGTTTGCGCGCTCGGCCTGCCATTGTTGAGGTTATGTAATTTTCGCAATGGTTGGTCACGGGATGGGTGGCCAAAAACTAGTAAATTTTTTCGAGCTCCTCCGTGCTTCGGAAGGCACTTTAAGCCGTTGGTTCCGGCTGCACTTGCAGTCGTTAAAACCCACCAATCCGCATTGGCCCCGTGTGGTGGGTCACAGCCCGTTCTCTTAATCCGTCCATAAGGCAAGCCAGTGCCCCAGCAGTGGGGACATTAAAATGGCTGATGACGACATGAGTTTTGGAAGTCGTTGGTTTCGGTTGCATTTGCGTTATCATTGAGCCCTCTTGAAAGTTTGCATTTACAATGCTATCTTGAATGAGTTTTGATAAAAAAAAAACAAGTCTATTGTCTATAAGTCTAAACTAATGTCTATTGGTCATAAAATAATGGTTCCTTTTCTAAACCCAACACCATCTACTTTGTGATAAATATTAAATTTGTGATAAGTTTTATATTTATCACGTAAAAATAGCATTGTAAAATGCAAAATTTAAAGCTATAACCATCTACTTTGTCACAACATTCCTATAACCTCAATCAATAACTCCAAAAGTATTTTCTAAATCCGTACTAAACTCGGAAGGGTTTGTATATTTGAAGTTAGAACAAAGCAAGCTAGCAAAACTAACGTGTAAACAGGACTTTGATAACGATCTGTAAACCGAGGGGGTGAAGCGAAAACAGCTGAGGAGGCTTCTCAAGGGGTATGGGATCGAACAGAGACCAAGATATAACAGGTTCATATAATGCTGAAGAAATGGAACATAATCTTAATATTCTAAATGTGATTGTTAAAACCAAACGATCAAAAATCGTAAAAATTAAAACAAAAGAATATCACGTAATTTAAAGAAAAATACTTCGAAGTTTCATCAAACCAATCTCTTAAAAAAAACTACCTACATTAAAAAACTTTAAGCTTTAAACTTATGCAAATTAAATGAATAACTATATGATAAATATTAAGCAAAAAAATAATAATATACTAGAAAAAAGCAACTTGTCACATGTCGTCCTGAGACGGGATGATACAACATGAGACAAGTTGCTTTTTTCTAGTATATTTTCTAGTTTTATCACATAAAAATAGCATTGTAAAATGCAAAATTAATAAGTTATAATAAATAACTTTAACTTAAAAAGTTATAGTTCTATATCATTTATTTAAGGAACACAAGCAGTGTATTGTAAAATTCATATCTTAGAAAGTAACATGCTTAAAGTTTAAATCTAGTTCATACACAAATAACATGTGTCCACAACATTTACCAATCTATGATTTCATCACGCTAACTACCTACCTAAAAGAAATAACAAAATATAATATTTGATCTAACATTAACACATCACCTTCTTATATTTATATTACATGTTGCGTATATAAACTCAACAATATCATTACTATAATTTACATTTTTGTAATTATTTTTATAATTTACATTACATTTGTTTAAACAAGACTTAAATTGTTTATTACAGAATATACTTATCTTAGTTATTAAAATTATTTTTGTGTAAATAGTTAAATTTACTTATATATATTCTTAATAATGGTGAATACTAATTGTTTATACTAATAAAACAATACCGTGACTGACTGACAGACAACGCACAGCCCGAACGGCTTAACCAATTAAGCTAACATTTTGCTTAAGTACATGATCCTTATGACTAATGTATGAACTATGTAGGCAAGCACTAAGAAAGATTTTTTTATGTATTAATTTTACATACAACATAAAAAGGGAATAGAACGGAATTGCATTGTAACCTAACTCCACGAGGATGAAGTCACAGGCCGGAAGGCTAGTAAAGATATAGAAAACAGATAAATAGAAGTTGTACTCGAAAAAATCCTTATACAGGAATGTATGAAATTCTTTTAAATTATTCTTTTCGCATTTCTTTAAAATCACCGTTACTGTCTGTATTTTTATTACTCTGTGGCTTGTTACCAAGCTGCAGCCGTTGGCTTCAGTTCAGAAATAATTTCTTTATCTTTAGAAATGTTTCAATATCTTCTAATACGATATACACCTGTATTGGTATTTTTTGATTACTAAAAGATGTCTGATATAGATATTTATGAACAGCTGACATGAAAATATAAATATTATCAAAATATGGGTTTAAGTTCTAGAATTAACAGAAGATAAGTATGAGGAGTATAATGAGAACAAGTTGAAAGAAGTGATACATGCCTATCTCTAGCTAGAGGGGGAAAGGCGGTTGATCATAGTTAATGTTATTAAGAATAATTTAAATGTTATCCAGAATGAGTTCATTCAGAATTTACTTCATTCAGGTTCATTATCGTCATCGTGTAGGTAATAATAGAACGGATTTACATAACCATTCTCAAACCTTTGTTCAGTCTGCTTTCATACAAATAAACATATTATACAACTCTGATTATATTACATTAACAATCCGTGCTTGTTTTCATGAATTAATTTAGAATGTACCGACATTTTCTCCTTTGAATCACAACTTGTATGAATTCATACAAATTTAACACGCTGACAAATATTATTTCGCGTTTGAATATAGTCTAGCCAACACAATAAATATAAATAACATTATTTGATAGAGGATATTGACAGAATATTGTTTTAGATAATACTGATTGAAATGTAGAATTTGTTTGCTAAAAGAATATGAGAATTTGTGTGTTTTGAATTATATCAATAATAATAAATGTTTAAATGAGTCGGTGTCAGCCAAGGCATTCTACATTGCAGTCCTATACTTTTATTTGGACTAACTTGGAAATAGTCTTGTTGTAATAACGTTGGAATCATTTCAATCGGTTCAGCGGTCTTCAAGTAATCACATACATAAAAAAAATGGTAACCATATTTTTTTGAAGTTGGTTAAAAACAGGTTAAGTTATTTTCATTTGTCAGCTAGCCTAAGGTGGACACAGGGATTTTCATTGTTTATTTGCAATAAAAAAATGAAAGAATTTCTTCGAAAGGACAGCTATTATTCAATTTATCTTAAAGTATATTTATCTAGCGGTTTTCTCATAAGCATTCAAGTACGTGGCACACCTGTACGAAACCAGTTTGCGTTTGGGGTGGTCTCGTCGGCCTTGTAATAGTGAAGGGTTCATTTCTCGTTTGTAACGCTGAAAGTGCTTTATCAATGTCCGTTCCGAGACAGCAATATACTTAGTTCTATGAAAATTTGATGTGTATCGCAAGGTAGCATGTTGGGCCCGCCGTTGTTTTAGGTCAATAATATAGACTAATTATTTTAGTCTGTCCAACGATTTCATGTTTTTCTATTATGTATCAAGTAAGTTGCAGAAATATGATGTACTACTTATACTTGGTTAGGGTAAAATAAGAAAATAATTACTGCGTACAAAGTACATAACTTTTCACAACAATGTATCCAAAATAATTTCAGTTAGTATTAAACCTTTTTTATGAATTATGCAATGTATCGTGAAACAAAGTGTATCCGGCCCAATGCACAATGCACTCCCAAGGATGCGGGTTCAAATCCCGTCAGGGCGACATGAGACTAGTTGCTTTTTTCTAGTATATTTTCTTGTTTAATATGTATCACATAAAAATAGCATTGAAAAATGCAAAATTAAAAAGTTATAACAAAGTGTATCGTTAACACACATATTATGTATCGTAAACTCAGGTTCAAGTATTTGGAACTTACTTTTGTTTATAAGTTGTGAGATGTAATACAAATTAATTATTAGCTAGACTCTAAACTCATTTAGTGTACAAAAACCCCCCGACTTATAAGCCTAGTCTAACCCTGGAATTTTATTATTATTCAGTGTTTTGTCTTATTTTCTCGAACTTATAATGTTATTTCAATGACAAATATAAAACGCGGAATAACTATTCCAAGCTTATACCAGGTGGCTAATTGCCTAATTTAAAAATCGATCGCAATAGCAATTCGTCATTTGAAAGATATTTACATACTTCAGGGCGTCACTATTTGATATTTGATAGGATTTATGATCGGGAGGCGTTTTGAAAGATTATCGAATGAACGAAAAGCAAAGTGACTCACGCAAATATCTTCGAAATGTAAGAAGAAGTGTCAAATGAAGTGTCATTTAAAACATCATTCGTTCCGAAAGGGATTGCGACTATAAGTTACACAATTCCATAAATCACTATCACAATCACAATACCTTTGAAAGGGATTGTGATAGATATTGAAATTAGACAATTAGGGGGCAGGTTTATAATTAAGGGGGTAAAAGGCTTTAGTATGAACCAAATTGACTGCTTTATTTTCTGATGAATATTATTATTTTGGCGAAGTTTTATAATAGTTATTGAACACTGCAGCCCGTAATAATGTATAATACCAAATTAAACAAAGCCTGATTAATATATTCAAATGATCGCGTGAATTCACCAAATGGAAATCCAAATCCAAACCCTACATATTGTAAGTGATAATTTCAGGATACTGCGGTCGTAAACAACTGCAGTTAATTTTAATGAAAACACACTTATTTGTTGAATATTTTAAATTTGTGTATGCTTGACCTGAATCAAATTGTAATTTAACATTTGAAATGTGTTTGGGCTTGTGTTTAAAAATAATTTATGACGTAGCCTTTGAGTTTGTATTATTATATAAATACAGATGTATCACATAGGAAAATCAGATAAATAAATAAATAAAATAAATAAATAAATATTTCCATACAATCACACCAATTATCTAGCCCACGTTAAGTATCATGAAGAACTTGTGTTATGGATACTAGATAACGGATAAACATACTTATATACTTTTTTTTTTGTAAATACATACATAATATACATATTAAACACCCAGACCAAGACAAATAGACATGTTCATGCACACAAATATTTGTCTTGTCCGGGGATCGAACCCGGGACCTCTGGCGCAGAAGGTGGGGTTAGTACCCCTGCGCCAAACAGGTCGTCAGATGGTTATTATATCATTATCATTAGCTCTTTTATTGTTTCCACTGCTGGCACAGGTCTGGCCTATAAATAGATAAGTAGAATGGGCCAAAACTCATTATGTACAGCTTATAGAGTTTGGTAGGTCTTAACCACTGCAAGTACAGCCGGGACCAACGAGCTAACTTATTTATCAAAGCTTGAAGAAGCTCAAGATAATAAAGTTTTGGTAACCCATCCCGTTACTGATAATTGCTGAAGTTTCTTAACCGCCACGATTGAAACGCACGCGTTTTGCACTTGACAAGAATTTGTACCCAATAGTTTTTCTTCAATAGCTAAATTGTTCGCCCTTTTGTAATGAAAGGTAAAGCGGTATATTCGAGTGAAAGGTAAAATCATTATTAATTTCGCTTAAAATTGTTAATGTAGGTAGAAATGTTTTTCACATCAAAGCAAATTCATACTTTTGCGTGTAATTAAATTTGTTTTAAGCCTATTTGTTCACTACTGGCCGTCCCAAGCGAGATATTACAGAAGTGTCGGCTCAACATTTTGTTGAAAGTCCCTTTTTGTTTCACATTTTATTAACGCTTATTCACTTTCAAAGGCTTATAACTGGCTCATGAATTTTGAGCACTTGGGATTAATAAATATATCTTTAATACTACACCAGTAAATAAATATTAGTGCACATCATAATCATGTGTAAATCCTATTTTGAGTTTAAGCGTTTAACTCTCGGAAATCCGAACCGAGAATAATATTTCAAATATTGATATAATACCCAGAAACAGAACGAAACCTTATGAATTTTCATCACTTTCATAGTTTCCTCTTGTTGAGATCAAACCGCTATCACTGCTTCAGTAGAACATTTAACAATTTATACTTCAATTATACCAATTTATTTCTCAATTGCGAAGAACTTTGTTGGGAATAACACCGCTATTATTGTATGTTAAAATAAATCGAGTTCAGTACAATCAATTGGAAAACGTACAGTATCAACAGTTCAATAAATTTAATTATTAGAATGTAGAAAACACCTGTAGTTAATCTACTGCATAATTCCATTTTGAGAAGGCTCAATGCTTTAGTTTTTCATTCGATTGTGAAAACTATAAATATTTTTACTTTAACCGCCTCTGTGGTCTAGTGGTACAACCACCGGTATCAGACCCAGGGGTCCCGGGGTCGATTCCCAGCGGGGGTACATATTGTATTCGGTTTGGTTGGTGGTAGCACTTGTTGTAAGTCCGCCTGGCTAGCTACCACCACCTTATCTGACGCCATAACAACAATATTTTCAGCATTGTTGTGTTCCGGCAGTTAGAGATAAGATAGCCAGTTCCTCAGTGATTGAGGATTCCGGGAGAGCCTCGCTTCCAACTTCAGCCATATCAATACCTAGCATCAGGTATGATGAAGGCTAAAAAAATACAAACTGAGAAATTATTTATTTTGAAACCAGTTTTTTTTTGAATTAGAAGAATTGTTTTGTTTCGATTCTACATCAAAGTATTTGTATGCTAAACGGCAATAAAATATTTACAAATAGAAATAGAATGAGTTAGAACCAAAATACCTATATTAACAACACTAAAATTTCTGTAATCTGTTACGACCAACAATGAAGTCTTCCTAGTGTAACTGCCTCTCTTGCTATGATGACAAAAAGAAATACTTTGAAATTCCTATTGGCGAAAATAAACGCCCAAATGACGCTTTAGTATTCGTATATTTTATTTGCAAAAAGAAAATACAGTTGTCTTTCCAACCCGACGTAACATTGCCTGACTTGGTAAAACCATGAGTCCATATCTAAGATTTAACCAGATTGCTTTGTGACAAATTACTGAAGGGTAACCTTTTACTTATTTGCTAGCTTTGTACGACACGTTCTTTCACCCGCGACCAGACTTTGCGCAATTGAGTACGGGAAAGCTTGGACACGCCAATGAAACTGATGTATTATCCTTGCGTTAATCAGTGTAGTCCGTTTCATATACATATTTGAAGCCTCATCCTATGTAATATTTACCCTTGTCATCGTCATCATCATTGGCCATGACATCTTGGCAGATGATTGTTATAGTGTCATCAGTTTTAGGTGGTCTAAGTGGTGCGACATCTTTTAACTTGGAAAAAGTATGGACTTTTTGATATAAAACTATAGCATGGTTACAGTTGTTACAAATCTGGTAATAACATATATATTTCTTCATACCTTTATCTAGATTCGTATAGTTTCAAAAACATGATTTTATGATTTTGTCTCGACACTTTTTCTTTTCGAAAAGACCTCTAAAAAATACGAAAATTGAAGATTATTCTTAAATGGGGTTACTTACACTATTGGAAATTGGTTTAATAAGTGGACACCGATAATATTCAGGATCGTATAGAAGCATTTTATTTAAATCGCTGTAGTTTTTTTTAATACGAAATGATTTTGTGTTTTTTTGCCAAATCTGCAAAATCAGTCGTTTTGCAGCCGTGCGCGTCGTTTTCTCATTGCTATCTCGCTTCAGCATTTTTTTTTCGAGTATCGCCTTAAAGCACGATATATTTACCACATCTGCTACAGGTGAAATGAAATATATTTTGCACATGAAAAGAATGAAACGTGAGCCTGGAGAAGGAGCAGCATTGAATCGAAGATTTTTCTGCTTAAAGTTCTCGGGCCAAATTTAATAAAGATATTAGTTGTTTAATGATTTTACTTAACACTAAAAAACATTTTCATAAAACCCAATATTTCTCAATAAAGGAACAAAACACGCTATTCGAAAAACGAAAACAGTGAATCGTTACAGTGGATAGAAATAATTACGTACCCTTTTCTAAACAAGGCTTTATTTCATTCCCTTCATTTATCTAATGCGTGAAAGGGCCCGGTAGTGTGTACCCGTAGAAAGGGCAGGATAAATCCACGAACTAAATCACTTGCCCAGAAATTATTTTTGATTACCCCGCATTTGCGGTTGGCCTGTTTTCAATGGAAGTGTTGTTTCCGAATTCGTGAAGTGTGTTTCGGTAGAGCAGTCAAACAAGTTTGAAATAATTGGGGATTGATAATAATTAGGGTGTTTGTAAATGGTTAATGGTGATATAAATTTAATCGTGGAGTCGTAAAATGTGCTTGGAAATTGATAAAAAATCTAGGAGTGTATTCATTATAAAATGTTTCTTATGTTAGCATTAGTAGTTCAGGTGGTGGGTTATTAGTACTAATCGTGCACTTCGCATTATCGGGAACATAATTGCTCAGCACTTTGAAATCGATCTATTTGCCGATAGCTTGAGATCTCTTTGTAACGAGTTTAGAAAAATACTAAATGACATGTTCAATTAATATTTACTGAAATTTGTACACGAGTGACATTATTAATTTATTTTTATTTTTCTTCTTTCTGTTGACATTGTTTGAACTTAGATTTTATTGTCATTTTTGTTTATTATTCCATAGTGTATTATGACATTCGTAATTTTTACTTGTGCGTTAATTGAGACCTTTAGTTTTGTTCTACAGATTTGACATTGATTTTATTGGCATTATTTTTATTGCCTTAAATTTTAATGACATTTTATATTTTTACTTTTTTACTTTTATAATATATTATAAAGTTCGACATTAATAACTTAAATGACTGTGTTACTGCTAGACCTTAGTACTTCTGGCATTGACACTTATTTTATTGAATAATATTTTGACATGCGTAATTTTGAAATTTTGTTTAACATTATTATTGTTAGTTACCTAATATCTGCATTTGTAAATCCTGTATTGATTCAATAATTTTCATGCTGTACTCACATGACATATTCTAATCTTAGAAGTGTTTTGGACGAATGTCTCTTAGCTTTTAAGAAATGTATGAATAAATAAATAAATAAATAAATTAGAGTTTTGGTTTGTTTCAAACTTACATCACAACCAGCGGGTCTACCATCATCTATTAGAAACCATCATATAATAATAACGTTTTGTTTGCGTTTTGTTTTTTTGAAGTTGTCACATTTTGACATACTTTACACTTTGGCGAAAACGTATTTCCATCAAAAAACAAGCTGACTTTAAAAGACCTGTAGTACGACATAGCATGGTAAGATTGAAACACTACTGCGCACAGAGATGACGGTTTATTATTTGATTAATATGATATATTGAATTCTTAGATTCTTTATCGAGACACCTTCGCGCTCGGAAAGACGCATTTTTACAAATGTTTTACACCCCGTCTAGTCTGAGCAGATCTTTTAAAAGCAGTTTTTTTATGAACTTGTTTGGTATTTTCAATTTTAGATACAGTTTATTTTTTTAAGAAATAATAAACAATTTTTTTTTTCTTAAGGTGATTAGAGATTGAAAGTTGCAATAATTTTCAACAAGCACCAATCATAGCACCTCAATTTATTTGGATATCAATAAATCAATGTAAATATAAATACCCAGTGCCTCGATTGTATTTATCGCCGTTGGATATTTGCAGACACAGCACACATGTTGGTTTAGTTTCTTTGATGTTCAATAAAAACCAACAACCCAACGAAACTCGATGTTCGATATTTTCCAAACAAGACAATGTTTGCATATAGGAACATAACAGTTTTGTTGCAGTACTACGGCACATTTATCTAGATACTAGCGATCGATAAGTGATTTGTATATTTTTCTTTCGATTGTTTTAGTAAGTAATTATAATTTATAATCGCTTTGTTTTGTGTCTTGTGACGTATTAATAAAAATATTATTATTTTCTTCTTTCAAATGGCATTTCTTTTTAATGTTAGAAATACTAGAAAAATCGACTCGTCTATCAGGTTCTCGTCGTCTTGTTCTAGGCATAATTTGAACCTTTGGGAATTCGGCCCACTGTTACTTCACCAATGAGAAGAATATCCTCGCATTCGAAAGAAACATTTGTCTCAATCTCGCGTAAACCGCTGCAAATTTTGCATACAATGAAGCAAATCCCTTCAGGACCATTAAGTTGAACTCCCGTTATGTTGATTTTTTTTAAAGTTGGACATTTACCTAGTTGAATTTTCTGAAATTTGGATACGATGATGTTGGAATTTCATTAAGTTGAATTCCTATTATGTTGGATTCCCATTATGTTGAATTCTCTGAAAATTGGTTTCGGTCTCTCAAATAGTACTATGTACAATATAATATCTTGCATGTAATTTTTTCTTGCGGAATTATTTTATTTTATTTATTTTATTTTATAATATTTGGGGGGCTTACAGCTAACATTACAAGGTAGATACGTAAATTATACTACTAAGAGCCATTTACGAGCCTCCACAGATAGCACTTGGTTAAATAACTGTTTTACGCTTGCTTTCATTATACAGCTAATTAATTCATATTAATTTTATATACCTATTTAAAATAGAAACTATACAGAGCTACTCAAAACTCTATTAACAGTTGACAAGTTATCACAAAATAGGTCAAGAGCATTAATGTCTCGCTTGTTAATACTGTTGAACAAATTACTGGCACGAACATAAAAAACATTTCTGTGGTGCATCATGCGGACGAGTGGAGCATGGAGCAGATTTCTTGGACGACAGTGACGGAATGGTACATTCAATTTTAATTTGCTACATATTTTTCGTTTTCTCCTATCCCGATATTCCCACGGTAACGGATGATGACGGTTGTTTTTATACATTTTTTTTCTTGCTATGAGTATTTAACCATATTAAAAAAATATATAACTATGAACATTACACAATATTTGCTATCCAAGCATTTAACTTATTAATAAAACGTAGTTATATTTATTTTAGTCATATCTTGATTTTCACTAGAAAATTAATTAAAATACTTAACTTTTGTTATTTTAAAATTACAACGTTTCAATTTAAGACTGTTGTCACAAGAACTTACAACTTTCAAGAACGTTTAATAAGCGTATTTCAAATACTGTATTTTTTTTTTGCAAACTGTGATAACTTATAATTGGATCGGCAAGAATGAGTAATAAAATATTATTTGATAGCTTTTCAGAAGATTATTTAATATGAATAATGTTTACTTAAGCATCTGAAAAGATTTTCATATCAAAAAATGGGTAATTTATTATGAAAAATTTTAAAAGTCTACGCTCTTGGAGAAGTACGTAATTATTTAAAGATAACAAAAATACTTAAGGCGCTATACGACTGAAACGAGATAGTAATGAGAAAATAAAAGTAAAGAAAACAAGCTTTTACTAAAAAACGCTAAAAGCGTAAAATAATATTTTACTATCAACTTATAACGTCATTACACAATATAGATGATATAAAAGATTGTCGCCAGATCAATTTATTCGATTTCCTTGTTAACCTACTAACAGGTTGTTGTCTTGTTTATAAAAAAAGCTTTTTTTTTACATTTAATTATTTTTTATTTTTTTAGTGTTCGCTGGAAAGGTTTCATTCGTATTCTCAGCAAGTCCTTTCATTTATTACCCCTATTGTTTAAAAGCATAAAAACTTAGTCTGCCATATTGGATTTAGAATGACGTCACTTTATTTTCCGTGTTATTCTCAGCAAGGCCTTTTATTTGTTGCCCATATTTTGAGTGCATCAAAAATAACTAGTAGGCCATCTGAGGTGTTCCGCCATATTGGATTTAAAATGACGTCATTTTATTTTTCGTGTTATTTTCAGCTAGTTCTTTTATTTGACACCCATATTGTAGGAGTGCATTAATAATAACTATTCGGACATCTTGGGTGCTCCGCCATGTTGGATTTAGAATGACGTTTTATAGCGAACCATGCATTGTCATCCAAACTATACGTGTATACAAATGTTGAGTTCAATCGGTTGAAGATATCTACTTCAAAATTGAGTTGATTCCATCCGACAAATTACAGCTTTAAAAAAAAGGAAGAAGCAAGGCCAATGTGCTGATTAGGCGAGAAAACCATGAAATCACTTCGTAGTAAATAACTATAATAAATAACTAACATATTGATGTAGAAAATTACTGAATTTAATTGGCAAAAAATAAAAGGAAGGTAACTTGACTCGGAAATGACAGAGTTAATTTGTTCATTTATTCTACAGTCAAATGTTTCCTCGTTCGTTCAACCCCCACTCTTTCAATCCCCACACATTTCAATAGAATCACTTCGATTTTCTTCACTTTATATTCTGCTGTGCTAGGAGTCATTATTTTCTGCAAAAAATTAATACGTCTGACTCCTAGCACAGCAGAATGTAAAGTGAAGAAAATCGAAGTGATTCTATTGAAACGTGTGGGGATTGGAAGAGGTAGGGGTTGAACGAACGAGGAAACATTTGACTGTAGAATAAATGAACAAATTAACTCTGGCATTTCCGAGTCAAGTTACCTTCCTTTTATTTTTGCCAATTAAATTCAGTAATTTATCATGATTAAATATTTTTCTATTTAAAAATTATCATAAGTACAAAAATAGCATTGAAAAATGCAAAAATTAAAAAATCATAAATTAAAAAAATCAATTACGTTAACATGAACTTACTACAATTTTACCAAAAACATCTATCACCATTAGATGCCATTTTGACACTTTAGCTAATTTAGTTTCCGCCAATAAATTCAGGTTCTGCTACCTGGACGTGTTAATTAAGAAGAAATGGAGTTTTATCAGTATAAATTATGGGCTGAGAATATAGGGTTGTGAGTTTCCCTAAAAACATCTGCTTAATCTAAGATAATAGTGTTCTAGGTGCTTTTCTTATTACCTGACTGCGAAGGAAGGGTAATGTTTTTCGCGCTAATCTTGAATGTTTATATATTTATATGTAATTAAGATATCGTTAGATTCGTCTTGACAGCCCATAAGTGGTGTTAAAAATAACAACATAGCTACTGTGAGGTGACATTATTTGAAGAGATAATTTTTTTTTAAACTTCAATATCATGACCGATTAATAACTGAAAAGATATATGTAGAAGGGTGACGTGGGCGTTCATCACTTGACAGCTCGTCGTCCATTAATATTGCGAAATAAGACTGCAAATATAGTCTACAGGTTTTATTTACTAGCTTCAATAATCATACACTTCAAAATAATCAACGATTGAAAAAATTTAAATGGATTTGTATCGGAACGCGGTGAGGTCGGACGCCACTAACAACACGACCGCTCGACACCGTCTCAATTCTAAAAGTGCCATATGTCAACTGACATCCACAGAGCAGACCTTTGTTACACAGTGTAGGCAACCACAATAACCCATTCTCACTCGCCTCGCCTCGTAGTTCGGCTCGCCTCGCGACATACACGCCAGCGAGAATGAGCCATAAGGCTGGCCGCACACGATACGAACGGTGCAGTCAAAGGTTACTCTGTGGAGACGCACGTGAATCAGTCGCGTTGCTCTGTGGCTCGCTTGACAGCTCGCTCGGAGGTGCCAACTACAAATATCTGAACACACCCAAGCCGGTTCGGACTTGACGTTCCGTTCATCCACGACATATATATTAAATAAAATATTTACAATAAAAAATTTTTTTACTACATTTTTGTCAGACCCTGGACACCACCTCCCAACTGAGTACTTGTCAAGATGAATCAAAGGAGCTCAAACTCGATGGGGTTGCATTCTTTCGTTACAGAGTTCCTGTAGCCACCTTATGGCTCCATCATCAGATAAGCTCAATTACACCATAATATTTCATTGACATTCAGGTCTGAGCTATATTTAAAGTTTCTAATCTCTAGCTCATCAGGAATTTAGTATAAAATCGATTGCCAATTTTTATTGAACAGACAAATAAACAGACAAGAAAACGACCTAATAATAAAGTGGTAAAATATCTAAATAAAAACTAAAAATCTAAAAAAGCCCTCCTGCACCAAAAGACAAGTCAAGTGAAAAGATCAAATATAGACCGACTCCGAGACTCCGAATGCATATTATTAAGTCTAAGAAGACTTAATAATATGCAGGAGGAGGCATAGTTTAGTGTGTGATTGGCTGAAAATCGCAAAGAAGGACGTCGATGGCGCAGTGGGCATTGATTATATTGATCTAGGGGTCGCGGGTTCGATCCCAACCTTTGTTGAAAATATTGTGATGCACATTTTGTGTGTTGACTATTTGTGTCTCTTAAGATATGTATATTTAAGCTAAGATCAATGTTATGTTTAAATGAAATTTTGCGTAACTTCGGTTCATCCTACTATTTTTATAAATGTGAAAGTTCGGATGTTGAAATGTTTGTAACTCAGTAACGCGGAAGCAACTGCGGATGTATATTTGGCACAGGAATGATAATTTATAGTTTTTTAACCCGAGGTAAAATCATCTATAGGTGGGCACTAGAAATCTTTAATGAACGTACGTCTTAAGTGTTGGCGCGCACTGTTTATTCAACTTTGTTGTGGTTTGTTTGTTTTTGTTCAACGTTGTTTGAGATAAAACAACTTATCCTGTTATTAAACCGGTTTTTTAAGTTTTTTTTGGGGTTTTTTTCCCCGACGTTGCGGCACCTTTTGAGCTGCCGTGAAAAATACGGACAGTTAGATCTTAGTTCGTGAAATATAGCGCGTTTTACATCCGGAAAATTTGTTTTATAATATCATTGGATAGCCGAATTGTAAACCGCTGGATAGTCGTAACTGGAGTACAATATATTAAGTGAAAAAATGTTAATTTGATTGTCTCCAGTGCTGTGTACATCCCTATAATAAATAAATAAATAGACTATTATTTTTTATGTATAACAACGTTGTAAACCTGATGATAATTAATAACATATTTCAGGCTATACACACATTAATTTGGCTTGGACCCATAAATCCGGCTCAACCAAATCACGTAATGGGTCGGCCTAATCCACTATCATCACCATCATCATATCAGCCGCACGACATCTACTGCTGGGTATAGGCCTCCTCCAAAGATCTCCACGATCGGTCCTGCGCCGCCCGCATCCATTGGCTTCCCGCGACCTCCACCAGATCGTCGGTCCACCTTGTCGGGGGCCCACGATCCCACAATCCACGGAGCGTCGTCACGTGCGAGGTCGCCATTCCAGAACCTTTCCGCCTGCGCCGGTTCTTCTCGGCATATGTCCCATCCATTGCCACTTATCCTGACCAATCCTTCGAGCGATGTCGGGCACATGGTCCTTTTGCACGGGAACATGAACCAAGCGGAAAAAACCGCGGGTGGGCACTTGAGTAATCTACATATTTAACCTCTGTGGTCTAGTAGTAACAACCGCCGGTATCAGACCCAGGGGTCCCGGGTTCGATTCCCAGCGGAGGGTACATATTGTATTCGGTTTGGTTGGTGGTAGGACTTGTTGTGAGTCCGCCTGGCTAGCTACCACCATCTTATCTAAGTCTGACACCATAACAACAATGTTTTCAGCATTGTTGTGTTCCGGCAGTTAGAGATAAAATAGCCAGTTACTCAGTGGTTAAGGATTCCGGGAGAGCCTCGCTTCCATCTTCAGCCTTTTCAATACTTAACATCAGGTATGATGAAGGCTAAGAGTCTCCCCGTCTTAAATAAAAAAAAAATAAGAATGGTCTGTTATATTTTTATGTTTGTACTACTTCAATAGATTAACGTTGCAAACCATCTTCAATAACATATTTCACAATTAGGGGCGTCTATCCACACATTAATTTGGCTTGAACCCATAAATCCGGCTAAACCAATACCACGTAATGGGAAGCCCTAATCCACTATGTTGACATTAAACTCCAAATGGCATTTGGCCTAAGGACTAAACTAATAAACATAACTAAGAGTGTGATATCATTTACTGGACGTGAATCGTGATATTGATATTGAAATGAGTGATTAAAAGAAAAGCAAAAAAATTATCTGCCCCCTAATTGTCTAATTTCAATTGTACCTTTTTTAACAATGAAGATGTAAATGATGTTAACTATGAAAGAATGAAAAAAATTAAAATGAAAGGACAATGCCACAAATGTATGGAGAGTTGGTGCCTTTTCGAAAATCCCTGCACACCATTCAAACCTTGGTCAATCGATAGGTGTATTACTACACTGTATTACTACGCGACCAAGACAATTAGACGCATGACAGGAATGCGATTTTGCACTTATGGCACCTGCAACCCAATTCTATCACAGCAATTCTCTTTTTATCTGATTTATTGCTACAGAGATTAACTGATGCATTACCACTTCTTGAAATTTTGGTTTTTTAGTTAGATTTTTTAAAGTTTTCTCAGCTGTCAGGCGCCTAATTGTCTTGGTCAGATAGTATGTATGAACTATAGTTAGTGAGACAGCACATTTCTAAACCGTATCCATTCTGATATATTATTTATATCAACTTATATTATTTATCAGCTTAAATTGTATACCATATTCTGGGAAATAAAAAATTATGATTATGATGATTATGAGATAAATGTTCATCGCTATATATATTTAAGCTGAAAATAACAAAAATTTTGAGATTTGATCAACTTATACCAAGGAAATGTTATTATTTAAACAATATGTATTAAATATCAACACAATTTTATATAATAAAAACAATATTTAATAATCACCTTATTAGGTTCTAGGACGGTAGTGAAATGCCGCCGATCCCCCCGAAAAGTGAAATGTGATAATTATTTATATCATTAATATTGATTTTTTCCAATATATTCTATTACAACTTTATCCTAAGTATAAAAATAGCATTGGAAAATGCAAAAAAAATGTTATTTTTAACCTTAATCTAGAAAATAATAGTGATGAATAGGTGGATTTATCTCGGAATGGATACGGTTTAGAAATATAATATAAATCTAATATAAAAATCAATTCCGGTTTGTAAAAATGTTACTTTCGAATGCAAAAATTTCTCGCATTGATGAAACGACGCTGGCGTACAGCGTATTAAAAATGTAAGAAGTATTGGAAAATTTCGACGGTTGGTTGCAAGGCTCGGTAGCTCAGTAGTTAGAGCAGTGGACCGGATATCCATAGGTCGCAGGTTCGAGTCCTATCTGGGAATGACTTGTGGCTTTTCCAATATTTTAAAACCCACCAATCAGCATTGGGCCCGCGCGGTGGGTCATGGCCCGTCATGGCCGAAGGCCAGTGCCCCAGCAGTGGGAACATTAAATATGGCTGATGACGATTCATCACTTCAACCTTTATTCTTAAATTTTAACCTTTATTCTTAAATTTAATGTTTGTCAATTTTAGAGATCGTACCACATCCACTACTGAGACCCACTGCAGCGTTCGGTTCAGTCTATCTAACCCCGCCGTTGTATACTAATGATTCTATTCCATTTCCTTTTCAAACTTGATTTGGGAATATCAAGGCAGTCGTTAGAAAAAACGACAAAAGGGTCGACCGTCCTAACCGTAAAATCTCAGCTTTATACTCTTAAGTAGCAAGTTTTACGAATCGATTCTCATTGTGTTCAGACGTTTTTACAGTCGCTTTAAATTGAAATAGTTTTAGAAAAGTTACTTTGCCGAGTGGACGTTTTGATTTTTTCCCCGTTTCGCGACTTAAGTCGATGCTTGGCAGTTCAATTTGTTTGTTGTGAACTATTGTGAACTGTTTTTATTAAACTGAAGCTTTTGCATCAAGTTCTTGAGTCAATGGAGGTTCTACTTCAAAATTGAGCTTTTCTGCTTTAAGTTTATACAATTAATTCCTTTTCATATCCCAAAATCGAAAATTAGAACTAAAGTTAGCCGGTGTCCTTCTTGGGTATCCTTTCGGTCGCATTATGTTTTTAGTTATAATGTCGTTTGGCGTAATAGTTTTGTCCTAAAGTCCTAAAACAGAGTTTTATGAACGCAGAATGGCTTCATTGGCACAATTCTTACATATTCTAATTTCCTTTAACGTAATTTTATGCCATTTGGCTTATCAAAACAATATTTGTATATCTAGATGACATTATTGTGTCTTCTACAGCTTGAGTAAACAACTAATCTTCTAAGATGTCAGCACCGCATTAGTTTAATTGAATGCTAGCTAGGCGAGGTTTACTGGTGGCATTATATAAATTAGTCCCTAGAATTTGAAGCTCCAGCGACTTCTGTTCAAATGGACTGTTCAGCACTTTAATATTTATGGTAATTAAATGTGTTGTTAAAATTAATCAATGTTTAAAGATCCGTAAAGATTGTTCTTTAAATGAACTTAATCGAAAGCTTAGTTCAGTGTCCACGTCTGAAATAATTAAAAATGGATGAAGAAGGACACAAACTATCAACTGCTGGTACCCCTCAATACCGTAGCCCACTCACTTTCAATTTAACTACTAAGTCCGTCAATCGAGGAAAAATAGCCAGAGACGACAGACGACAGAAGTTGAATCAGTAAATCAAGTTACTCCAAAACCAACAATTCTGAGAACATGCGAGAGTCGAGACAATAGCTGGTGTGACGCTGTGAGATTGCACCCCAAGTGAATAACGCCGAGCGCTCTCATCTAACTCAATCAGAGTTGAGCGATAAGGCGGTTAGACGCTAGACTAATAACCGTGGAAAGCTGTGGACTAAACAAACTGACGAATAAGTTTTCGTCGCTTGCACTAAAATCTCGGAAGTTGGGTCTTGGTCCAAGTTATAAGCCTCTTTAGACCAAGTTCCTTCAAAGCCTATTCATAAGATTGACAATATACTTCAAAATGCACTGCTATACGAATTCAACATAGTCAAAGTTGTTGTTGTTGTTGTTGTTTTTATCTACAACAGGAAAACGCTAGTCTATTTAACTAAAACCAAAAAGTAAAAAAATAGGAAAAGTTATAAGATCACTTAAAGAAAGCTTATGCGAATCATACGCATTGAAGTATTGTTTAAACTGAAAAAATTTAAAGGTGACTTTTACTTTAAATAAGAAAAAATATATTAGATTTGACGACTATAAATCTTAGAACACGTAGGTTTGATTACCCTATGATTTGGATTGAGGTCATGCGCTGTCAAGAATAAAAATATTTAAAAAAGTAAGCACATCATAAGTTTCTACGAGCACTCATTCATCATTGAAATAAAACAACTTATGTCCATAAAAGTTGTTTAATTCAAATACGTATTCAAATACCTTTGAATTATTGTTTAGTTCCGCAGTTAAAGGTAAGATAGCCAGTTCGCTAGTGATTGAGGATTCCGGGAGAGGAGCGCCCCCAAATTCAGCCTTATTAATACTTAACATCAGGTATGATGAAGGCTAACAGTCTTCTTGTTCATAAAAAAAAATACTACGAAACTTTCCCGCTAGCTCTCATCACTTAGTCACCAATTTTGAGTTTCCAAAGGAGTCCTCCAACGAATCCGGGGTCCACGCAAGCTGCACTCCATTATATAGGTATCTGAGACGGTCGCAAGTTACTTATTTACAGTCGAACCTTTACGATAACCGATCCTATTACCAAGGCGATAAGGGCGAGGTCAAAATTATCATGCAAAGTTGAATGTGCTGACGATTGTAATTAATACATTCCTTCACACCACATTATGCCTTGTGGGGTTTGGCAGAGCATCAAAGGTGTGTTCTAAAAATGTATATAAAAAGATTTAAATGGAATTCGACACACAGATACCTTGAATTAAAACATAGGATACATACTATTCAAATACTCCTATGGGAAAAGAAACCAAGCGTAAAACTGCGGGCGACCATTATAAATGGGAAAGTATGACAGTTTGTTTGTTTGTTACTGTTTCATGCAAAAACTACTGACTGGATTTGTATGAAATTTGGAATGTAAGGACTTCAAGTAGGGAACTAACACATAGGCTACTTTTATCCCGATATTCCCACGGGAACGGGTACCACGTGAGTGAAACCGCGGGCGACCGCTACTTAATCACGTAAAAACGCCTGAGCAGATTTGATGTTTGAACCTCGCAGGAATAAAGCCACAAGTTTATTATAATGTCCACAACCGCCGTAAAATTGAGCCCGCCACGTAATATCGGTCAGGCGATAGAAGTTTACTAAGTTACCGACCAATAGGGATCTTCGATCGAGAAGTTACGGACTAATTCGAATGCAAATGAAATAGTAGTACCCTCAGTGTTGGACGAGTATCTGTAAAAGCTTTTCTGTGGCTTATCTTTGATTTAGCACTTATTTTGTGGAATCTTTGGGTGTTAAGATAGTGATACGGAGATTAAAGATCTGCGGGTTTACCATCATCTATTAGAAACCATCATGTCAAAGAAGGTTTTGTTTTTATTGAAGTTGCCACATTTTGACACATTTCACACTTTGGAGGCGATGATTGAACGAACAAGTCACAAGACTTTCGTCAAAAAAGCTTACTTTAAGAGTTCGTAGTACAAAATTCCATGGTACGATTAAACAATTCTGCGCTAAGAAATGGCGGTAGGCCCCCTGGGGGTCAATTCTGCAATTTTTTGTCATGATCGTATCTCAATCATGTTTCGATTGTAGTCAGCGTAAAAGACTTAATGTTAGCAGCTCCTAGTAGTATCCGTTCAATCTTATCTTCTTATTTTTGTACTGATTTTATTTTTTATAAAGGAGCCCGTGGTTCGCGCGCGCTGCCTGCGATTGTTGAAGTTAAGCAACCTTCTCAATGGTCGGTCACGGGATGGGTGACCGACCATTACTACCTCGAGCTCCCCCTCGCTTCGGAAGGCATGTTAAACTGCATTTGCAGTCGATTAAACCAACCCGCATTGGGCCCGCGTGGCGGGTCATGGCACATTTTCCTTATCCATCCACAACGAAGGCCAGTGGCGCAGCAGGTTTCATTTAAAAAAAAAAAAATGTGTGTGTCTTGCTAGATTTCTAGTCATTTACAAAAAAAAAATTGAGTATGTTTTTCCAGTGTCTATATTTAAAACTCATGGCTAAAGTAAGCCTTAATAGAAAACTTTATGTTAAAATTCTTCTACAATAATTACATAAAATTCCTAAACAACTATTGGTCCAAGCGGGACTAATTAAAAACCTCCAGAAAATAGTAAAAAAATAATAAACGGAGCGAGCAGAACTAAGCATACATCACTTGTTTTATCCTTTTGGCGGCGCTTGTTCTAATTAACTGTGATCTCGTTGGGTATAGACAACATATACTATGATGTAATTAACCACAAAATGATGGACCGTATTCGATCACGATTGCTAAGCAACGTTCGGTCCGACTAAGTGTCGGATGGGTGACCGTAAAGTGGCATTACAACTGAGCGCTTCCGTGCTTCGCAGGTCTCGTTAAACCGTCGGTCCCGGCCAAAAAGACTTTCTGTGTTCTGTGGTCCCGGCTGTTGTTATATCATAACAGTCGTTAAGCCAATTCACAGGCCTAATAGGCGGCTTGATAAACTCTGACACCAGAGGGCGCCACTAATCCTCATACGATAAGAGAGAAAGAGAAGAGACCCACAAAATTGCTTGACAACCTAAAAGTAACAGTTTTTTTATAACTTTTAAATAATTTAATAAATAATAAACAAGAAAATATACTAGAAAAAGCAACATGTCTCACAGTAGTTTACTAACAGTTTTTTGTTTGAAATAAATATGTTTATGATTAATTTGATACATATAAAAAATATTTGGATTGCCGGTTTAAAAAAATGTGTTTATGATGTTTTTCTTACTTCTAAAAAAGAGGACTGATAGGATAAAATCAATCGCCATAAATTTGAAAGCTATTTAAAAAAATCTTGAGGAATCATTATTTTATAAAACCATGAAAACAAAAGTATCTTATATGATATTTTAATTTTTGCATTTTTCAATGCTATTTTTATACTTATGATAAATTTTAAATAGAAAAATATTGGAAAAAATGAACTCGGCCACAAGTGAATTCTCAATTGGGAATCGAACCGAACGAATGGGAAGTTCATTTTTTCCAATATTTTTCTATTTAAAATTTATCAAAAGTATCTTACTTCCGATATTTAAAATTTATCAAAAGTAATAAAAAATACATCAAGACGCACGATGCAAATGAGAAACAGTGACACCTTGTACCTTCACCGATTACTCTATACGTGTTTCGCCCACACACGGAGCATCCTCAAGAGTTGTAAGACTCCATCATGATAATAAAGGTTTAAATTTTAACAATATTTCTAATAGCAAGCATTTCTTAGAAAAAGTAAAGTAAAAAACAAAACTATCAAATAATAGGTTCTCTGTCAAAACTCTCCTATTTATTAAACCACGACCTAAAGGAAAATGACTGCCAACAAACAATTCTATAAAAACCACTATTACAATCTTACTTTCAACCCCACAATCGTCGTGAAACTCATCGCAACTACAGAGTCCATTGTAAATGAAAATAAAAAACCGTTTTTCTAAACATAAAGAACGGTACAAAAAAGTTTGAATAAAGCTCTGTTCAGAATCGCATTACAGCGCCATCTCGCGGCTCGCTCCGTTAATTTTCTTCGTCGGGACAATTAAAATGGCTGCAATATAGCAATGTGCAGACAGCGATGGATTTATTTAGGAACCGCTCGTATTTTTGTGATTTTAGATACACTAATTTTATATTCTGAGGCACGCAAGTAAAACTAATTTCAACTTTATTGTGTAGCTATAAAAGTGACTTGAATAGAATAGAATATAATAGAAAACATTTATTAAGAACACACAGAGTAAAGAAAACATTACAACAAAAAGACAAGTAATTTAGTAAACACAAAAAGGATAAAAAATCTATAAAATATACGTTTATATATAGAAAAAAAAAACAAAAAGTGTGCTGCTAATCGGCCCTGTCTCAGCAAAATTTACTTCTGGGTCATTCGTTGGTGGTCAGAATAACCAAGAAGCCCTGATATTTTGACAGGGCCTAAGGAGTGATTACCCACAATAAAAAGCTTTAGGCACAATATTAATATTAAAACACTTATCTATAAACAATACTGCCACAACAACAAAAAACAATAATTACATGCAATGATATTTACAATAAAACTAAACAAACAGAAAAAACAAAATTTAATAACAATGTTGTTAGGCACTGCGAAACAGATTCCTTTGTTTGTTTCAGAAGCAAACAAGTAAACGCAAAAAAGTAATTGGTTAACTTGATTCACTCTGGTGACCTTAGACATTTCAATTCTTCTTCTTCTTCTTTCATAATGAATGGCGTGCTCGCGATAAAATTCGCGAATTTTGTTAATGTCAAGTAAATATATTTTGTAATAAATAGAAATTGTACGGTGGATTGAGTTAAAAATTTGTTTCAGAAGCAAACAAGTAAACGCAAAAAAGTAATTGGTTAACTTGATTCACTCTGGTGACCTTAGACATTTCAATTCTTCTTCTTCTTCTTTCATAATGAATGGCGTGCTCGCGATAAAATTCGCGAATTTTGTTAATGTCAAGTAAATATATTTTGTAATAAATAGAAATTGTACGGTGGATTGAGTTAAAAATGGAGCCTCACAACACGTGTTATTACGAAAAGAACTCTGGTGAAACTCCTGACATTTCAGTTTTCATTGCATTGTTTGACTGACATCACATTTGTTAATTGGAGCCCGCCGGACTGACAACAAGTCCTAACAAGGAAGTCCTAACCTAACCTAACCAAACCGATTATTATTAATATTACATTGATTTCCGTTAAATATTATAATTTTAAAAGTTAATTATATAATAATTTGATTTTAATTTATTTAACTTAAATACAAGATGTACCCCCGCTAGGAATCGAACCCGGAACTCCTGGATCTGATACCGGTGGTTGTTACCACTAGACCACAGAGGCGGTTAAAAAGACGGTTATATACAGAGTTAGTAATAATTATTTAGGAATATTAAATGTAAAGTAATAAATAAGAGAAAATAAATAGAATAATCATCCAGTGACCACGGCAACTGAAAAGGTGCCGAAACGTCGGGAAAATAAAAAAAAACCCCAAAAAATACGTATATATGTTTGATATTCGTAAAAGTTGTTTTATTACAAATAAATAGAAACTCGTGAGCAAGGCCCATATTATGAAAAATGTTTCATTCACCATCCGTCCTTATTTTTTCACTCTTAATTGACTAAACCAATCATCATGAATTTAGTAATAGAGAAGGATATATACTAAAACGTTACCTTAGATAGCCAGAAGTTGCACTAACGCGTCCCATCTGGGTAAGTTGCAGAATAATTTGTATTTCTTTTTAAATACAATTATAACGTCTTTCAAACATAATTTGCTACAGGTTCCATTATCAAACCTTGGTACAAGAGAATATCATCAAGAGTAGAAACATAGTTGGGAGGACTGTCCGCTCCCCGTTTGTGATTTAATTAAGAATTTTAATTAATTTTAATTAAACCGGGCCGTCGAGTTGATTTCCCCTGCCGCTGTTTCAACTTTTGTAGTTTTTCAATGAAATGTGTTGACGATTAAGGAGGAAAGAATTAAGGACAACTTTTTGAAGTAGAAGGAATTATTGAGCTCATACCGCCATCCCCCGTCTTCCATCCAACATCCAGATGCATTGCGGGCTACCGCCCTTTCTTGGTTGATATATCTATACTAATATTATAAAGAGGAAAGATTTGTATTTTTGTATGAAACGAATAAACTCAAAAACTACTGGACCGATTTTGTCGAAATTTGGTATAGAGAATCCTTAGACCCCAAGTAGTAACATAGGCTATAAATAATCCCAAAATTCCCACGGGAACGGGAACCACGCGGGTGAAACCGCGCCCGGCCTCTAGTTATTTATATTGCGCACAGCAAAGGAGTGGAACCCTCCCAGAACCTGTATTTTGGAGTACTTATACCACCTTCAAACCAAGGGTGAATAGGCACCTTCTGGGTTAGCTCGATCCATTGTGGATCCTGTCTCTGGACTTGATTGAGATTAACAGCAAATCCATTTAAAGTAAAAAAAACTTTCCACCGATTTGTAAGCGCAGAGCAAAGTATTTTCAATTAGGACTCTTTAACTTGAAAATTTGTACTTATATTCACGCGTAGAATGTTTGCCATGGTGCTCCATGTATTGACCAGGAGCGAAAGAAAAAAACTGGTCAAGAGGGAGTCGGGCTCGCGCACCGAGGGTTCCGTACCATCATTATATTGTCCCCATACATCGACATAGGTTGAGGTCAGATTACCAAAAGCAACTAAGTATAAAATCACTATTACAACATTTATGTAAAAGTATGCTACTTAGAGGCATCGTTCCTATTTTTGCATTAACTTCTATCACATAGAATAATTTCAGATATTTCTCTATGTAAACTATGGGCATTTTTTACAAATTTCAACAAAAGTCGAAAATTATGCAGCTTAAAAAAATGTTTATGAATGTGTAAGCAGGGCTCTTTACCCCACTTAATTTTTTTAAGACCTCCATTCAGTCCCTGTTGCAAAAAAAACTTTTTTTTATGTTTCTCTTACGTGCAAAATAGTTGAGCAAACGTCATCTAAAACTATTCCAAATTTCAAATTGATAGCATTAGTAGCTCTTGATATATCCAGCTGTGACAGACAGACAGACAGAGCCGCGCATGAGGGTTCCTTTCTACAATTTTGTTACGGAACCACATAGGTAGAATGCGTCAGCTACATTTTAAGTGCAGATTGAGAAAGTCTATCAATGGACAGGGTAAAGTCGACAGGGGCTAGGTTGTCAACCTGGCACTATTGTTGCCGGACAACATCTTAGACCCAATCATCTTAACCGCCTCTGTGGTCTAGTGGTACAACCACCGGTATCAGACCCAGGGGTCCCGGGTTTGATTCCCAGCGGGGATACATATTGTATTCGGTTTGGTTGGTGGTAGGACTTGTTGTGAGTCCGCCTGGCTAGCTACCACCATCTTATTTAAGTCTGACGCCATAACAACAATGTTTTCAGCAATGTTGTGTTCTGGCAGTTCAAGATGAGATAGCCAGTTCCTCAGTGGCTGAGGATTCCGGGAGAGGCTCGCTTCCATCTTCAGCCTTATCAATACTTAATATCAGGTATGATGAAGGCTAAGAGTCTCCCCGTCATTCATTAAAAAAAAAACAATGCCAAATGTGGCGTCTCTGAGGTGTGACTGTGAGAGTGGTTTAGGATTTTGTAATTTTTGCATTTTTCAATGCTATTTTTATACTTATGGTAAATTTTAAATAGAAAAACATTGGAAAAAATTAACTCGGCCACAAGTGAATTCTCAGACGGGAATCGAACCCGCGACCTTTGGAAATCCGGTCCAATGCTCTAACCGCTGAGCTACCGAGACTCGGTAGCTCAGCGCAGCAAAATTTACCATAAATGTGAGAGTGGTGTTTATACATTTTCATGTCTCATATTCTGAAAGTAACTCATAACTTGCCTAAAATGCGGGTTGAAAGTGATATGTGGCGGCCCTAGGGCTGTAATAAATTTGAAAAAAGAATAGGGGGTGTCATGTCAAATCGATATCTGTAATCTCTTTGGACTTTTATTTACCAAAGGTACGTAGGCAAAGGCACAGCACAGAAGCCTATACAGCTAAATAATTAAAATCGTAGAAACCTTACAAACTTTTTTTAGAATATTCTGTTTATTTTTACTTTTCTCATATTCAAAATGAAAAGTAGAGTGTTTACTTCGGTTGTATGGACCCATAACAGTCTCGAACTATCGGCGCCCTCACTTCGTTCGGGCGCCAAAACACTCGACTGTTATGGGTGTCATACAGCCCTTGGTAAACAATCTACTATTTTTACTCTGAAGGTGAACCTTTGATGTACTACCAACCCCAAATATTTTTTTTTTATTATTAGGTAATAGCGGCCACTCGCGGTTTCACCCACGTGGTCCCCGTTCCTGTGGGAATATCGGGATAAAAATGATCTTATGTTCATAACCAGGCTATCTACTACCTGTGTACCAAATTTCATCCGAATCCGTTCAGTACTTTTTGAGTTTATTCGTTGCAAACAAACTTATCTCGTACGTCATAAAATTGGTTTTCGAACGACAATCGATAAACATGATGTGTTGTATGTTAGTCGGTAAATGTCACAGGTTTGTAAAAAACAAGGCAGAGCTTGCAAACCGTTGGATCGTTTTAACAGTCACTTCAATTCGTTCACATTCACGGGGTGACAAACCATTGGCGTTTAATTTAAAATTTTAATTAAACTTCGCCCTGGATTCGGACCGGAGTTAGACGTAGTCAAAATAAATGCAGTAGGTTTAAAAGTTAATCTGTTTTGCTGTTGGATTGTGGTTTGTTGTTATGCTGCTTACAGTTTGTAGTTCCAAATGCAGTTTGTTTTAACGAGAGCTCAAGGGTGTATTCATTTTTAGGGTTCCGTACCTAAAGGGTAAAACGAGACACTATTACTAAGACTCCGCTGTCCGTCCGTCTGTCTGTCCGTCTGTCACAAGGCTGTGTCTCATGAACCGTGACCGTTGAAATTTTTCACAGATGATGTATTTCTGTTGCCGCTATAACAACAAATACAATAATAATAAGAATTATATAAATATTTAAGGGGACTTCCAAACAAAAGAATTTATTTTTTTGCCGTTTCTATAAATAATGGTACGGAACCCTTCGTGCGCGAGTCCGACTCGCACTTGGCCGATTCAGAACACATTTGTTCCATATTTGTGTAAATTTCTACATAATGGTCCTTCGAGCCGGATCGACTTTGCTTCTGTGTTTTGCGCAAAAGGGTAGCCGACGCGTGACAGTTAACTTAGTTTTGACCTCTTTCTTGTATCATTGTTATGCTTGTAACTTAACGTACTGCATATATTTTTGTCTGTTACTTAGTTTGGCAGCGGATGTTTTTAGGTATATATTTCTGGGTTCTAGACCCAACTGACGTTCCTTGTATTATTTATTTTACTTTTAAAAGTTAGATACAAAAAAATAACGATTTTCTCTATAACAAAGAATACAAGTCACATTACAGTGAATATCTCGAATAGGATTCGAACCCGCAAGTTCAAATCCTATTCGAGTCAATTGTAGACGAGTAGTTTTTATGCTTCCATATTTTTTTGAAACTCAAGTACAAACTATGTACCTAATTGACAAATTTAGAGACAATGGACCATTTTTTTTTTTTTTTTTTTTAAATAACCTTCTCACTGCCAATGGCCACGGGGGACCAGGATAGTATGCACCCCTTAGACCGGCAGTCCGCCCGGCAGTCCGGGCCTCGTCGCGGCTAGAGATGGCCGGGCAAGCGTGGCCATCTCTCAGACTGGTGAGGGGGGACATTATTGATATTTCCACAAGACTGGTCCACGCATCAGGAGACCTGAGAGCTGGTGCCTATCTTGCCCAGTGACTGAGTCTATGTATTCAGCGGGGCAACAGCGCCAGTGTTCTCGGTACTATGCCACGCGGCTGCGAGTTGGACGGCGTTTTCTTGTTATAGTTAGTCTATGGTAGTGTAGTATGCTTATATGTTTATTATTAATTTATTTGTAAGAATTAAAGAATATTATATTTTTGTATACCTCTTATCAGGTCTGTTAAAATTGACAAAAATAAAAAAACCTTTAATTTAAATAATTCCCAGTGCTTCTCAAAGTTCCGGAGACAATCTTGGAATCGAAAGATACCCTTTAATTTGGCCAAGTAATTCGGGCGCGCAACTCGTTTTTGAAGCCGTTATTTTGTGATTCTTGAAATGATAAAAGTGTTTAATTATACCTTTTCATAAGCCCATTTTTTATGAATGTTTTAATAAATTAAGTTCTTAATGTAGTTTCATTCGTGTTTGTGAATCCATTCAAAGATAAATACACACTTTTATATTATTTTTTTTATTCATACAATCGCACCAGTTATCTAAAAGAAAGTATATAAGTATGTTTATCCGTTATCTAGTATCCATTAACGTGGGCTAGATAATTGGTGTGATTATATATATATTTTTTATATATCTAGCCCAAGGTAAATTTCTAGACAACGGATAAACGTACATAAATACTTTTTTGTAAATACATACCTACATAATACTTACACATATAAAACACCCAAACCAAGATATATAGACATGTTCATGCACACAAATATTTGTCTTGTCCGAAGATCGAACCCAGAACCCCCCCAAAGGAAGCAGTTATACGTACCCCTGCGAAAGACAGGTCGTTAAAACGTTTAGGAGTACGTAAGGTAGTAGCATAATTGTAAAAGTTACATGATTCAACCCACTTATAATCTAATATATAAAATTCTCGTGTCACAGTTTTCGTTCCCATACTCCTCCAAAACGGCTTGACCGATTCTCATGAAATTTTGTAAGCGTATTGAGTAGGTCTGAGAATCGGCTACTATCTATTTTTTTATCCCGAAATTCCACGGGAGCGAAGCTCCGGGGCACAGCCAGTATTGTATAAATGTATTACTTGAATTATTTGCATTCTAAGGAAACAAGATAGCCTCAGTGATTGGGGATTCCGGGAGAGGTTCGCTTCCATCTTTAGCCCTATCAACACTTAACATCTGGTATGATGAAGGCTCCCCGTTGTTCATAAAAATAAAACAATATAAAATGGAATTTATTTTAGAGGTGTCAAGAAAAAAATAAACAAAATGTGTCCCGTGCATTGCAACGCTTGCAAACGTCAGGTAGCAAAAATGCACCGGTTAAAAAATAGTTTCGCAGCCTGTGAAAATATTTATCAATTGGTTTGCGTTTGTGACGTCCGTATCGGACGTTGCACGCGCCGATAGTATCCAGCGACGCTCAAACTGTAAACCCCTGGATTGAGGGACAGATTAAGCTACCGAGAAATTTTAATGCTTTACGCTTATATCTGACAAGAATGAGTGAGTAAACTGTCTAAAAAGTTGGCATTAATATGGCTATCCTATTTAAAATTACCTACCTAAAATTTGTGAATATGGATGGATGGATGTTTGTTACACTTTCACACAAAAACTACTGAACGGATTTTAATCAATTTTGTCATTCAGATAGTAAATAGACTGGATTAAAATATATCATTCTTTTTGTTCCGATATTCCCACGGGAACGGGAAAATATTAATCAATTAGTTTGCATTCGTGACGTCCGTAACGGACGTTGCACGCGCCGAGAGTAGCGATGCTCAAACTGTAAATCTCTGGATTGGTGGCGGATAAAGGTACCGAGAAATTTTAATGCTTTATGCTTTATATCTGATAAAAAGGACTTGTGTTGACTGTTTACCGAATTGGCAATTCTACTGAAAATAAATACATACTTAGCTAGGAAACTATATTTTGGTGTAATTTTCCTTGCAAATATTGAGTAACGTTTCAAATTATGCAAAAAAACATTTAAAACTTAACCAGTACGACTTGTTTTAGCTAGTGGTAGCTCCGCCTGGATAGCTATCACAGTCTTATTTAAGTCTGACACCCCATAACAACAATGTTTTCAGCATGGTTGTGTTCTGGCAGTTAGAGATAAATAGTCAGTTACTCAGCGGCTTAGGATTCCGGGAGAGGCGCCTTATCATTGCTATTTGTATCAGATATAATTAAAGCGAAGCGTATTTTTATAACCTACTTCATAGCCTCACACGAAAGCTACTACTTATCTAAGCTAAACATTTTATGATCTAATTTTGAATCCCAATTAAAATGTTCTGACAACAAAGAATAAAAAACGGGAGTGTAAAAAAGGCACAAAACCAATACAGTTTGAGTGACACTGGCAGATAAAATAGACAACCCAAGGTTCGTCACGGGCACGTTTTCAAAACCATAGTTTTTGACGTGACATAACAACAATGTCCTGCAGATGGATTTGAGTGTAATTGGATTTTGCCTGTGCCAGCAGAGGAATATAGTGTTATTTTTTTCATAAAAAAAATGTTTTTAGAAGTAGTCACGTACGATGGAAAAAGGGCGTTTCCTGTGCATGTTGAAAAGTTTTAGAAATCAAATGTCCGGACAGGTGCAAGTCTAGTGGGTAAACACCATCGGTAATCAGATCCAGGTGTACCGGGTATGTTCCCAGTGGAGGTACTATTTTGTGTACTAGGTTTGGTTAGTGGTAGGAGGAGCCCGTGGCGCAGTGGTGCGCGCGCTCGATCTGCGATTGTTGAGGTTAAGCATCTTTCGTAATGGTCGGTCATGGGATGGGTGACCAAAAATTTACTATCTCGAGCTCCTCGTTGCTTCGGAAAGCAAGTTAAGCTATTGGTCCCGGCTGCATTTGCAGTCGTTAAAACCAACCAATCCGCTTTGAGCCCGCGTGGTGGGTCATGACCCGTGGCTGATGACGAGTGGTAGGACTTGTTCTAAGGGCATACCCGCATCGGCAGGCGGCTTGCTTAGCGCCTAAAGCCTCGCGAGTAACCTAGCTAACCTAGCCTGGCGCCTAGCTAGACGCCTAGCGTTTATAACACCGGTATCCTAGCAACCAAGTCACAAGGCGCTAGGCGCTAAGCAAGGCGCCTGCCGGTGCGGTTATGCCCTAAATCTGCAATGTTCTAGCATCGTTGTGTTCCGGCAGTTAGAGATAAGATAGCCAGTTCCCCAGTGGTTGAGGGGTTGGTGATTCCAGAATCATTACTTAATTATCATCAAGTATCAAACACAATGTATCCTTTTGCGGGGAAGGCCTGGTGACCTGTGTAACCAGTTTTGTAAACCTATTACAGGCACAAGCTTCTTACACTTCAGGTCATAATCTTACTCAAGTGTTTAATTGTATTTTATACATCTTCTTCTTCTTATCGTATGAGGATTAGTGGCCACCTCAAGTGTCAGAGTTTATCAGGCCGCCTATAAGGCCTCTGACTTGGCTTAACGACTGTTATCAGATTACGGTCACCCATCCGACACCTGACCGGGCCGAACGTTGCTTAACAAACGTGATCGAATACGATCGGTCTGTCAAGCGCGGCCATGAGCGATTTTATACATAAGTAACCTGTTGTGTGATAAGGAAATAAATGAATTTTATTATTTTATTATTATTATTAGTATGATGAAGACGAAACGTCTCCTCGTTGTTTATACATTAGTCAGAAGCAATAGTGCTGAGGTTGAACCATAGTGATCGTATAAAGCTTATTTGATTTATAATATTACTATATATATAGTATCGTTCTGATTACAATACGCTGGTTTTATCAAACGAAAAACCTGAAGATAATAATTTTAATTAATTTACGTAAGTACTTTTCAACGTAAACATTAATTGAAATAATATTAAGTTCCATTTTACTAAATTTACTCTCGCATCAATATTGATTTTAATTAAGAAAATGGCTTCTCGAGTTGTCGGTTGGTGGTCTGAGACAATAATTGTTATTAAAATACTGTATTGAAGAAATTTTCCAGTACTTACATAAGATTGTGAGCTTATAATTTCATACTTTGTTTTAACGAATGTTTTTATAAACACTACTTATCTGTGAAACTTTTGGCGCGCTGTTTATTACACGTGTTAAGATAATTTTCCGTGTTTTTTTGTATTTTTTTTGCTTAAAAAACAGTGCGCTAGTAATCCGTAAAATATTATTTTATTTCAATGAACATTGCCTGCTAAAACTTAAGATGTATAACTTATCTCTCTTAAAGTACAAAACAAATCAAAAATATTTATTTCGTAACAATAGAACTACAGACTATAACAGTGCATGGAGATCCTCTTCTAAGTATTAAGAATACTTGTACTAAAAGATCTCGCTCCTCCTCAATGTTCTTACAATACTTTTATGTTACAGAAATACCATTAAGTGCTATGTGTGTGTGTGAGTGTGTGTGTGTGTGTGAGGTGTGTATGTGCGTGTGTGTGTATGTGTGTGTGTGTTTTTGTGAGTGAGTTATTTTTTATTTTTTATTTTTTTTTGGTATTAACGATTTTATTTTAATATATTTTCTATTTCCGCATAGTCTTTACCCTTCAGCCACTCAAAGACAGCCATTTTACACTGTTTATTTGTTTTAGGGTATATATTTAAATGTTTATTAAGGAAATTATATTATATTATATAAAAGGACTGCGAGGCCTGTTGGCGTTTAGCGAACGCCGTTTTTACAGGAACTCTAGGAACTGCAGGTGCCTTCCTTCTTTTCCCTTCAGATTCAGGATTGTAGATGAGGGACTTCTGCTGTTTAAGAACTAGATTAATAATATATAGCTTGCGGACTGTAAGAAGATCACAAAGAGAGTATAACTCATGTGTTGAGAACCTGTATGGTTTATAATAGTTTAAGTACCTACTTTAAGAGTGTAGTCATGTCGTCCCGTCCATCCAGACAACGTTGCTGTACGTATCCCGCTCGCACTACAGTACGAAATCTGATGATATCGTGGAGTACATCAGAGTGAAGACCAAGTAAAATCTGAGGGTCGAGCGGTTGGAGTCCCACCACAATGTGAACTTCAACTCATTCGTGGTGAGGGCACCGACTGAACAGCTGTCGACCTTCATGAAAAAAGACTTTTGGCCGAAGGGTGTCTTGTTCGGACGGTTTCGCGGTCGGACACCGGACACTGCGTCGCGCAACGTTAGTCTGTTAGGTATATATTGTATGAGCGTAGTTGCCTGAATTAAATAAATAAATATACCTACCACACTCTTAAAATGAAAACTTCAAAACCCTTGCGAAGCGGTATTTCTCAATAAAATACTTTATAAAAATCTACAAACTGTAGCCGCCTTTAAAACCAAACTTCGCGATTCCTAAGGCTGTTCAAAGGGATTCCTTTGCCTCCATTTAGTTCAGTACTGGCTATAAATGGGGATAAATGTGAAGACTTTTGATAGGACCACTTTTATGCGAAGTAAATGTTAGTTTATTTTAGTTGTTGATAAGATATAGAGGAAAACTTTTGAAGGCTTGGTGGTTCATAACTTTATTGATTACTAGCGGCCGCTCACGGTTTAACCCGCGTAGTTCCCTTTCCCGTGGGAATATCGGGATAAAAGGTATCCTATGTTCATAACCAGGCTATCTACTATTTGTGTACCAAATTTCATCCAAATCCGTTCAGTAGTTTCGGAGCCTATTCAATGCAAACAAACAAACAAACAATCAAATCTTTCGTCTTTATAATGTTAGTTGGTGGTTATCGTTCCCTTGACAATATTAAAATAAAATGTATCGTATGTTTTAATCCTGGCTTTAGAGTATCTATGAGCCAAATTTTATTCCTAATCCGTAAAGCCATTTTTGCGTGATTAAGTTACAAAGATCTAAATATCAATATTAATTTGATTTATGATTTATATGTCGCAGGTATTTTTTTTTGCGATAATCCTATCGATATTGAAAAACATGGAAAATTTGACAATGGAAGAAGAAGAAGAAGAAGAAGAAAACCATTTATTAACAACACACACAAAAACAGTTACGCAATTGAGACAAGTAGGTACTTAATTAAGACAAAAAGAAGAATTGTTACTAGACAGAAAAACAAAATGACGAAAAAGAACAATAAGTGTGCTGCTAATAGGCCCTGTCTCAACAACATTAACTTCTGGGTCATTCATTGATGGTCAGAATAACCCAGAAGCACTGATATTCTGACAGGGCCAAATGAGTGAGTGGACACAACACAACAAAAGCACAAAAATAAAACACTAAACGATACATAAATTAAACAACAATAAAAACAATAACATGCAAATAAAAAAATATAATAAAAACTAAAACGGGACATTATAAAAAAACAAAAAAAAAAAAAAATGGTGTTGTCATTTCTCAATTCTACTGAAAAAAACTGATGCCTTAGTAACATTACGAAAAGAATCGCTGGCTATTATGAAATTGTGAATTATGAAATTTTGCAAGATTTTGACCCATTTCCTGGTGTCCGATTGAGATGAAATTTTGCATGCTTAAGTATAGCTTGTGACAACGCAATATTATGATGACACGAAGCTGATCTGATGCTGCAAGATGGCTGTAAGAACTCCGCAATAAAATGACACAACCTTGATTCGTATTGACGAGTGTTTTAAACTTATATGGTAACCAGAGTCTTACCACGCACTAGGTACTAAAAAGTTAAAAATAAAATTAAAAGAAAAAATACAAACGTACATCTTATGTTTTGGCGCGCACTGTTCATTGAAATAAAACAACTTTTACGGATATCAAACGCGCTATATTTCCACGAACTAAGTTGTAATTGTCCGTATTTTTAGGTTTTTTAGGGGTTTTTTTGATTTTCCCGACGTTTCGGCACCTTTACAGCTGTCGTGGTCACGGGATGTCATTCCGTGAAGAAAGAATACAACTTTTAAAAACAAGCTTTTAAAAGCGTGTTACATTTTGATGACAGGAGAAATAAATAACAATAAGTAAGCCGCTTTTAAAAGTTTGTTTAAAAAAAAGTTTTTTTTTTATTGGTTTTAAGGCTTACATTATTTGTAATACGTATTAAAATGATTAACAAAATTACTTTGACTTTTGACTTTGAATGTTTCTAAGTACTTATGTATAATTTCAAATAGTTAAAAGCTGTAACTTTGACTTAAAACAGACACTTCAAAATTTTCTTGCTTTTCCGAGTCTTTAAAATAAAAGGTGAAAGAATAAATTTAAATAAAACTAAGGAAACCAAAGTAACCTGTCGATTATCTTGAAATGCTATTTCTCGACTGGCTTTGAGGCCGAAATAATGTATTTACAGAGAACGGTTTTCCATCGTTCTATCCAACGCAAAGAGAAAAATGTTTGTTTTCAAAATACAAAGTTTGCTACTGCATTTGCAAACAGAACTGACGGCTTACACGTTTGCAGGGAGATATTTAATATTATAGATTTCTGGTAACCCATCTTATGACTAACCATAACAAAAGTTGTTAAATTTTCAATAGAAATATATGAGAAAAATATTTCATCGGCCCCAATTCTCAGACAATAAAATTAGCATTGAAAATGCTAAACCTTAATAATCATAAATGAAATGGCTAAATGGGATGCAAACTCTTAATCGATCCTTAAACATTTGTAAAAATGTTTCTTTCGAATGCAAGGATATTTCTCGCATTGATGTAACGACGCTGGCCTACGGCGTAGGTAGGTATTAAGAATGTAAAAAGTATTGGAAATTTTCGACGGTCGGTTGCAAGGCTCGGTAGCTTAGTGGTTAGAGTAGCGGGCCGGATACCCAAAGGTCGCAGGTTCGTGTTCTGTGAGAGAACTTGTGGCCGAGTCGATTTTTTCCTATAGCTTTCTAATAAAACTTATCATAAGTATATAAATAGCATTGAAAATGTAAAAACTTAAAATCATAAATTGCTTAAGGTCATCAAAACATAAGTTACTAGCTTCCGCTTGATATTTGGTAAGCGTGGACTTTCGATAAATCTCGAGAGAAAATTTGTACGAGATAAAAACTCTACTTTGTTCAAACTGTCACATTAATGTGATAAATATTAAACAAGAAAATTTAATAGAAAAAATCAACTTGTCTCATCTTAATCGATAGTCAAACATTTGTAAAAAAAAACTATTCAATGCGAGGATATTTCTCTCATTGATGAAACGACGGTGGCCAACACCGTATAGAGGCAGGTATACTTGAAAAAATCGAGGTGTCCTCATAAGCCTCTGTAGCATAATTCGTTAACGCATTGAGCCGGATTCCCAAGGATACGGGTTCGAATCCCGTCAGGGCGACATGAGCCAAGTGGTTTGTTGTAGTATATTTTCTTGTTTAATATTTCTCAAATAAAATCTAAGAGGTCATTAATTAAAATAATAAAACGTGGAATACTACTTTAGTATTATAGATAGTAAATAAATGTCAAAGTTTAATTTTATTTAAAGTCCCATTACGACAATAAAATGTGAATTCATTCAAGTCATAAAAATAGTTCTCTCAGTTGAAGCGTACGTAACTGTTAAGCCTGTTATATGAACGAAAGTTCATTGATTCACTAGGTTTAATTTAAAAAAAAATAAACCGGCCTAGTGCGAGTCGGATTCGCGCACCGAGGGTTCCGTAAAATATTTTTTATTATATGATGTAACTAAAAATTTACGGTTTTCGCAATTTTTTCTTTATCTGTACTATAAGACGTTACTTCGTACCAAATTTCAAGATTCTAAGTTCACGGGAAGTACCCTGTAGGTTTTGATTCCCGTGCGAGTTTCGAAAATTTGCGTAACTTTGCGGCATAAACGGCTGCATCTTTTGATTGCTTTGGCTTAGAAGTTTGATTTTTTCACAGCTCCAAGGGACAGTAGACTTGAGTATTAGATATAAATTTCAATTTGATACCTCCACGCGTGTCTGAGAAAAACGGTCTTGACAGACGGACGGACGGACGGACGGACATACAACGAAGTGATCTTATAAGGGTTCAGTTTTATCCCTTTGAGGTACGAAACCCTAAAAAAAACAGTGAATTCTATGATTAGATGGAAATATTATCCAATATTTTTAACAGATAAAATTAACTGATAAAAATATTTATCATTTAATTTTTAACACCTAATATTTCTAAACGGTTCACACCATCTCAACTATGGGCTGGAACTGGAACCTATCATTATTATTTCCGGACAACATCTTAGACCTTGGACGAATTCTTAGACTCAACCAAAGCTTAAGTGTGACGTCGATGAGGTGCGAGCGATGTTTACACATTTCACTCTCAATCTGCACCTCTGATGCTTTACCAATTCCGCAATGGATTCATTTTCGACTCCAACCTGATAATTTATAGGCTTTTACTATCTGAAGTCGCTAACTATGGGTCTGATAAGAAGGCTCTAGGTCACACAGCGTTTAATGGAGAGAGCTATGCTCAGGGTTTCTCTAAGTGATCGAATCAGAAATGAGGAGATCCGTAGGAGAACTAAAGTAACCGACATCGCTCGAAGGATTGCTCAGCTATTGGATCAGCAGATTGGATAGCAGCAGCAACGATTTAACATAGAAGAATATGTTTCTTTACTACCACTCATTTTTCCAAACATGGTTAATATCATCAACAATGAATCCCCCATATTCTTGACCTGCAAACGAATAGTATTAAATAAATCGAATCTCATTTTGGCTAACAGACATATTCTGTGAGCGTTTTAGATATTCATAGGTGCAATTCGAGATATCGCTCCTACGTAAGCTGAATATATTACTCGATTCCTCGAGTGTAAGGGGTATTCAACCATGATGTGATAAGGATAGGGGCTAAATTTGTTTGCTCTTTGACGTCCCATGGCGTATGTGATAGCGTTTTGTTTTTTCTATATAGAGTATGTAATAAGATTTTGAGGGTAATATTATCATTCTATTACATAAGTTCATTGTATTAGAATGATTATTTTATTACTGAAGGAAGCATGTGAAAATTTATACAATCTTTTTTTTTATCACTGGAAAAGTTTGAACATTTTTTTTTATGGGGGCTTTTGGGGCTGCGTCGTCACTGCAGTATGTCAGGTATGTTAGCTGAAGCGAAGGTGGACAGCTTTTCAGCTCTTATAAGAAAACGCATTGCGTCCTTAATCCATCGTGTGTGGGGCAGCTCCAATAGTCTCATGCGGACAGTAGCTGAGAGGCTGGACGTGGATAGTGCAATTATGCAACACTCACGCGTCCATCTCTTGAAGGACACTCAGATGTCCTATAATAATTATATAAATAATAACAGTTAATTTTACTATCATAGTTTTTAAGATACATTGTTACTAACTTAATGGGTACATCTTGCCTGAAATAAATGATAAATTTTAAATAGAAAAATATTGGGAAAATTAACTCGGCCACAAGTGAAATCTCAGACGGGAATCGATTGGACCGGATTTCCAAAGGTCGCGGGTTCGATTCCCGTATATTTTTCTATTTAAAATTTACCATAAGTATAAAAATAGCATTGAAAAATCATGAAATAAATGATTTTTATTTTTTATTTTTTAATTTTATTTTGATAGATTAGCCTTTTTATGGCATTAATACTCTACTTCCTACTAGATGGAAAAGGAAGATGAGCCTTTATATTACCCTTCAATACGGATTGAAGGATATTAACCCACTGCAAATAATGAAGCTTAGACCAACTGCTTTATATGTCTTTCAAAGCAAAGAGAAAATTGATATAATACATTTTTGAACACGTCTTCCTACGACAGTTTAACTTGACATACAAAATAAGTTTGCTACCAACACAGAAGTTAGATGGTACCTAGTAAATTGTCATGTGTCGCCACCATTTTGTGCGAAAAACTACAGCAATTGATACATTTTCCTTTGTACAATTTTTCTTCTTCTTTGCGTTGTCATGGCGACGAGGACCGGTTTTTGAGGCGACACATTTTGTCAAAGAAACCAATTCTGATTTTACCCGACAGTGCTGTATTTATCTTCCGAACGCTTTATTACTTACATACTTAATACAGAAATAAAATAATATCGTAGTGTTTATTTTCTTCGTAATTTAGCAAGTACCCATCGGTGAATTGTGTTGTGGGCAATGCTTTTTTTATTCGTCGAAATATTAGAAAAGTATGCATTAGTTTAATTACTTTATTACACTAAGGTCCGGTTACTCGTATATTACAGTAAAGTTACAGTTAAAATTTAACTGTTGTCAATCTTGACTTCGGTAAAAAATAATACGTCGGTTATCTTCGCATTCAGTTGCAAATACATATTTAACGCGGCGGTGAAATTAAACAAGGGTTAAAAGTGTATTTTAAATAAATAACCTAAAAACGGTAGGCGATAACTACAAACTCTACTTATGTCAAATTTTTAAACCACCCCCTGTCGGTTATTTTAACTGCCGTGAAATCTGTAATTTGACTGATTTGTAACAACGCTTTTAAATTTGTCTGCCGGTTAATTTTACTTTAACCAAAATTTAACCCTAAAGTTAGCGTAACTGAGCTACGAGCAACCGGACCTTATTGAACAAAACGCAGGTAGATGCACAGAATATCAGTACTTTGTATCGTCAGTTGTAAAAGATGTTTCGAGGAAGTATCACGCTCACTCCTTGCCAACGTGATCGAAGCCGTACATATACAGTTGAAAACATTAAAATTACTTAACCATCAAACAACGCAAACCTTTGAAACATTTTCCAACGCGTATCTTCAAAGGTATTCACTGGAAAATTCCAGAAGAAAAATATGTCATGCCAATGCATTTTCAAGTTTGAAATTTTCTAGCAAAATCCAGAGAACTCGCGACGTATACTTCTACTTGTGACATGTCAGATAAAATATTTCAAAGGAGGTTGTGCATGTTGGAGCTAAATATGCCTTTCGCCTAATGCCTCGAAGAATTTTCCGAGAAAATTACCCGTTCTTTGGATATCCTTTGACCAGAGTCGAGTTATTTATTAACCCGAATACCCTTCAAAGAATGGAATTTCGTAGATGTCTTTGTTCTTCTGTTCTTAATTTTCAATTTGTTTTGTTACTTAATAGACTTGCTACCTTTTACTATTGAATTTAAGTTTATTAAAACGATGACTAAACTATTCTTAAAGACCAATTTAGGTTAATGACAACCATTATTATTTTAAGCTTTTATTATCTGTATTTTTTACCCATCCCAAAAATTTAAAACTCTGATGTGCACAACGCCGCTAAAGAAGTTTTTACTTCAATAGCATTGTGAAATGCATAATTAAACAGTTATAAATGTCACATTCATATTATTAGTAGTAATTCTTTAATGATTATTAAAAATTTAATTGTTATATATTGGTTACGTGCGATGACATAGAAACACTAAGCAACTTTGTCACATTACAATATTTATTTATTTATTTATTAACTCTTTATTGCACATATACAGCAAATGGCAGACTTAATGCCCTTAGGCATTCTCTACCAGTCAACCGGAAAGGATGTTAAAGGAGAGATCATGGCGGCAATGGAAAAAAAACAATAAAAAGACAGTGATTAACAAAGCTAACAACATTATAGATAAATATACACATACGTACATGAATGCATACATACCTACATAAACGAATAATACATAAATGTTAATAAATATATATACAACTATACATACATATAACTCATAAAAATACGATACATAGCGTACATGAGTCAGAAACGACGAGGTTAGGATAAAGAACTCAAGTAATGCTTTCGAAAATTTCATCTATTTCTGTCACTCACACACACAAAGTCCAGCTTACGATAATAATCAGGAAATGTATTTATTTCTCCTCTACAACTTAAAAACATGAAAAAGTTGGAATTTATAAACGACTAGATCCCGCCTGTGGATTCACCCGCGTGGTTCCCGTTCCCGTGGGAATATCGGGATAAAAAGTAGCCTATGTTACTCTCCGCCCTTTCAACTAACTCTATTCAAAAAATCAAGTCGATTGGTTCCTTAGTTAGGGCGTGAAAAAAGGACAAACAAACACACTTTCGCATTTATATTACTATATGGTTAGGAGTTTAATAATAAGTTTTAACCGCCTCTATGGTCTAGTGGTATAACCACCGGTATCAGACCCAGGGGTCCCGGGTTTGATTCCCAGCGGGGGTACATATTGTATTCGGTTTGGTTGATGGTAGGACTTGTTGTAAGTCCGCCTGGCTAGCTACCACCATCTTATGATGACCCACCATATCACGTTTGTGATGAGAAATAAAGATTAATTTATTATTTATTTATTTATCTTATCTAACGCCATAACAACAATGTTTTCAGCATTGTTGTGCTCCGGCAGTTTGAGATAAGATAGCCAGTTCCTAAGTGGCTGAGGATTCCGGGAGAGGCTCGCTTCCACCTTCAGCCTTAGCAATACTTAACATTAGGAATGATGAAGGCTAAGAGTCTCACCGTGGTTCATAAAAAAAAGTTAGGATGTAGGTAAGATTAGGATGGTCCATAGGAGTCCTAACTAGTTAAAACCACGTGTTGCCACTCCTGGTTACCGTCTTTGAAACAATGTTCTGTTTTCTTTATTTGCTTAATTGACAATCTAGGTATGATCAAAATACAGTATCAGAACACATCAAAATCCAAGACTCAAATCCCAAGCTTCCTTATCAAACCCTTCATATAGAAAGGCAAGACAAGACCCCACATCACATATTTCCATCGTGTTACACATTTTTTCCCCCTGAGGCAGTGAATCATTGTCGACATCTCTCCCGCGGTCTCAGGGTACGTGAGTTCCGTACAAAACGGTTCATACGACATAAGAATGTGGTCGTATGTGACTGGAAATGTATTTGGCATTTCTGGAGCGTAAGACAATTGTCACGGTTTTATTTTCAGACAAATTATGTAGTCTTTAGTTAAGAACTTTTTTTTATATAATCAACGGGAAGACGTTTAGCCTTCATCATACTGATGTTAAGTAATGATAAGGCTGAAAGTGGAAGAACGCCTCTCCCAGAATCCTCAATCATTGAGGAACTGTCTATCTTACTTATAACTGCCGGAACACAATCATGCTGAATACACTGTTGCTAAGGCGTCACACTTAGATAACTAGACAGGCGGACTTACAACATATACTACCGCCAATCAAACTGAATATAATATGTACCCTAACTGGGAAACGTACCCAGGAGCTCTGGGTCTGAAATTATGAGGATGATACACTTGGCCGACTTTGGCAACGGCGGCGACTGCATCGTTTGTTGCAACGGGTTTTGATTTGCATACAAATATTTAACTTGTCTGAGAATCGATCCCGGGATCTACGCAGAAGTCAGATATCCTGCTAGATATCCTTACCCTTGCACCTGACAAGTCGTTAAAAGTTACTAGACATATTTTTTGAAAGATCGTTCATGAAGTTAGACACAACATGTATTTAATTTTAAAATAAACTTTTGCGATTTCAAAATAGAATACAGAATGACCTGTAATATTGGTTTTGAGAGGTAATTTGAAATTGTTTAATAAGTACTACCAACTGGAGCCTGGAGTACGGTGGACTGCAATTTAATTACTTTCAATATATTCAAATTCAATATTATTTATTCAGTGTAGCACTTCTGAATGTCAAAGAAGCTAATCTATCGGTTCGCAAAGCGGCAGGAGACCTTAGATAAAACGAAAATTACAAAAAATAAATAACTAAATCAGTTAAGCATATTCTAGTCATTCAAGAATACACAGTTTGTATTAATTTCAAATCCACCTCAAAACCAAAAAAAAATGGTCTCCCAACTTTTTCCAGGCCATTCTGAAAGTTGCTTAGCTTTCGCGGTCGCTAATCGCTCATGCTTGTTAACTCTTGAAGCTCCTTAGCCATGCAATTTACTCGTCGCTTTACCACTTGTGAAGTTGTCTAACGTTGCATCCGTTACAAAGGCAAGACTGATATTATTATTCAGATTTACTTTGTAAGATTATACTGAAATTGGTCTGTAATATTAAAACCTTCTTCTTTATTTTAAGTCAGACAAACCATCACTCTGTTAAACCTATTTTGGTAGAACGTATCTTAATGACTAAATATATCAACCTTTAAACATAGAAAAATTGGTTGGCTGTAACTTGATAACAAAATATGTCAACTTTTGAACATAAACTTAGGTTGGAAGTATCGTGATCAATAAACATGTCAACTTTCAATTCAGTAATACATAGTATTGTGAATTGGATAATTTAATATATCTGTTTTGTATGGTTTTTCAATTAATGAATTTATTGAAATAAAACAACTTTTACGGATACCAAACGCGCTATATTTCCACGAACTAAGTAGTAATTGTCCGTATTTTTAGGGGTTTTTTGATTATCCCGACGTTTCGGCACCTTTACAGCTGAATCACGGGATGACTTTAAGTTGACAAACCAAAATATCAATCTTTTTTACTTTAAGTCGTCTTGAACAACATTTGTCAAGTAAAAACCGTTAATTTTATAGTTATCCAATTAGTACCAGCCTGTCTAGCATGACCATTATTATATCACGCGATATGATATGATACGTCATGCTGTCTTGCTTACCCCACTAAGGAGTAAGCAAGATATAGGACCTTTATCATGCGTCAAAAGTCGATAAAAGCCGCTCATGCTAAGCCGGCAGGGGCAATAACTCTGAAAATATCTTGAATTCCGAGATGTCAAATTTTTACTAAGTAAACCTTGGCAATAAAAAAACATACAAGTCGAGATATCAACATTTGCCCGCGCACCAGGGATGTCACTAAAGTAAGAGGTTTTTTTTAATTGGTTTGCTCCCAATCTAGCCAAGGAGCAGGATAGGATCTCCGATTTTTTATTTTGCAATAATTTTCTGTGTTAAGTAATATAGAAGATATCGGGTCATTCATAACCATAATTATTAGTTAAGCTGTATAATGTCGGCTTAGAATAGCACTACCCCCTCTCATCCCGTGGGTGTCGTAAAGGCGACTAAGGGACTCAGCCTTCAGGAGACGGGCAGCAGCGTCTCCTACAAACTTGGCCATACTGCGATCGCCAACCCGCCTGCCAAGCGTGGCGATTATGACAAGCCCCCCCTTTTAGGGGAGGCCTATACCCAGCAGTGGGTGTTATGTGGCTGAGACGATTATTAGTTAAGTCCTATCCTAATGCGAAAGTGTGTTTGATTGTCCTTTCTTAACGCTCTAAATAAGCAACCAATCAACTTAATTTTTGGCATAGAGTTAGTTGAAAGGACAGAGAGAAACATAAGCTACTTTTTATTTCGATATTCCCACGGGAACGGGAACCACGCGGGTGAAATCGTGGGCGGAAACTAGTTATCAAATACTTTAGTAAACAATAATGGCATTATAAGTTGATCATCAAGGGCAAAATGAAGTATAGTTTTTATATTTAACACAAACATAGAAATAACTTAATAATTATGTTTATTTATATCCCGCAAAAAATATAATAAGAAATCATATTTTAATTTTGCATTTTACAATGCTATTTTTAAGTAATAAATATTAAACAAGTTTTTTTTTAATGAATGACGGTGAGACTGTTAGCCTTCATCATACCTTTTTTTTTTTTTTTTTTTTTTTTTTTTTTTTTTTTTTTTTCTCCAGGGGGAAATGCCCGCGCATACCCCCCCGTCCGGGGAGACAGGGGGGTTATGTGGGACTCGAACCCACTAAAACCCCCTGGGTGTTTCAACCGCGCGAGTGGACGGAGATTGCCGGGATAAGGGTAGCATTCTACCGGGTCCCCGCCCCGCGTCTGCCCCCTTGGGCCTTTCTCTCCGGGTCCGTGGAGTGACCCAGACTACCACTACTGGTTGGATGTGCGGAAACACATGGCGCGCCCATCCACCACAGGGGTCCTAGCTGGACGACGGGATTCCCCGTCCCGCCGCCCAATCCCCACTTCGAAGCTAAGCCTTCATCATACCTGATGTTAAGTATTGATAAGGCTGAAGATGGAAGCGAGCCTCTCCCGGAATCCCCAGCCACTGGCTATCTTATCTCGAACTGCCGGAACACAACATGCTGAAAACATTGCTGATATGGCGTCAGGCTTAGATAAGATGGTGGTAGCTAGCCAGGCGGACTTACAACAAGTCCTACCACCAACCAAACCGAATACAATATGTACCCCCGCTGGGAATCGAACCCGGGATCCCTGGGTCTGATACACCGGTGGTTGTACTACTAGACCACAGAGGCGGTTAAATATAAAGTTTACTAGAAAAAAGCAACTTGTCTCTTGTCTTATTAGACAGGGCGACATGAGACAAGTTGCTTTTTACTAGTATAAAAGTAAATGAAAAGGAACTGCTGAAAAGAAAAATGAAAAAAAATCTCAATTTTGTACATGTTGTTTTTTCGGGAAAGTTCCAAATAGTATTCATACAGAAACTCATTGAAAGTGGGGTTTGAACCGTTTGGCCTCGTCCATTGTCCGCCATTTTGAAAATACTTCAAAATGGCGTCGAACGATAATACCTATTGCGTTGCGTTATTTATATTGAAAATAAAAGGATATTAACTATCACTTACGTTTTACGCGTTTAATATCCGTTTCATTTTCAATATTCAATCGAAAGTAGATGAAAAACTTTGACTTGCAAGTTTTTTCATACAAAAAAGGCCTTTAAAATGGCTCCAGAGGTGCACAAAGCCTATTGAACGAATCTGCATTTAATAAACATCTCATATATTGCAAGCTAAAGCTAAGGTTATATTGTTTAAGCGGAGCGGGGTGCTAAAAATGTATCTTAGACTTTTTAATCTAAAAAGGTTCGAGTTCCCGGTGAGAAAAACAATTCATCTACAATTGAATTATTGGTACTTCCGTCCGCGGTTCAACCCGCGTGGTTCCTTCCCGTGGAAATATCGAGATAAAAAGTAGCCTATGTACTTTCCGTCCTTTTAACTAACTCTATGCCAAAAATCAAGTCCATTGGTTGCTTAGTTTGGGCGTCAATGAAGGACAAACAAACACTCTTTCGCATTTATAAAATTAGTAAGAATTAGGATTAGAATTATCTCGAGCTCTTGGGTGTTTCCGAAGCCGTTGGTTGCGGCTGACATTAAAGTTGATAACACCCACTATTTCGCATTAGGCACATGTACACGTCCGTACCTCAAAAGGAAAAAACGAAATCCTTATAGGATCAATTCGTTGTCCGTCCGTCCGTCCGTCTGTCAAGACCGTTTTTCTCAGGAACGCGTGGAGATATTAAACTGAAATTTATACCTTTTTATCTTTAACTCTAATTATCTCACTAACCTGACACTTTAGGGCATTATCTTGCATAATATCCCTATCAATTTATATAAGTATTATCGTGCGGTGCAGTATTGAGAACTTTTCAAAATGGCGGACCGGTGACGATGTGGCGGCACCTACCTGAGGTGCTAGAAACTCGTATCCACCGTGCATCAAATAGATGGCGCTGTTGACAATTTAGTATGGCATCGAACAACACGTATAGAAACCTACATGTGCCACAGATGACTGACACTATTGTTACCAAACCAATTACCATAGACCGATCACACAGACTAGAATACTTTCATAGTATATTGTATCATGTTGGTGCCCCTGTGTGATCTGTCAAAAAGGCTGTTATGTTGACTTTAATTTTATATTTTTTAAACTAATTACATTAAAATATTTTTAGTTTATGTTTTTGCTGTGCCGGTTAACATGGCTCTCAGCCCCACCAAAACGGTACCGACGGAAGACCAGCGCTGGCCAAAAAGCCAAGCATTATGCTGAGTCGGTACCGTTTTGGGACAAACCTGTGCCTTTTTTTTGTATTATTATTATGTATAATTATCGTGTTTGTCTCAAATAAATATATTTTTCTTTCTTCTTTCTTACATCGCGCTTACAGAGTTTTACCAGCCGCTGCACATATATACCAATTCCGACTCACATCAGTCGGACTGCGGTCCCCGGACTACCAACACTTTCCTGCAAGTGGCTTAGCATCAACCACCTCTTTCCATACTTCCACTATCATCTCTACATTTCAAGATTGATAGTGGCCAAAGGCCAATCTCCAAGGCCAATTTCAAACCCCTTTACAATTAAATTAAATCAGCACATTTATCTCAATAACCACGATCGCTACTAAAACTGCTCCGCTCATTGATGTAGTCACAGCCATTTCTTTAAAATTCAGTGCAGCCTAGATGCTAGCCTTCACAGGCGCTGGCGGACTTTCAAAGTCGCTTTGTTTACCGATAACTTAGTTGATATCTACTTATATTCCAACTTGGAGCGTGTGACACCTTGTACCTGACTTTTCAAACTTATGTAAGTTAGGTGTTGTGAAATATGATGTTTGCATGAAGACTTTAAAGAAATCCTACTTATATTATTATAAATATTTTTACATAAGTAAAAGTATGTCAGTTTATTTGTTATGGTTTAACGCAAAAACTACTGAACCAATTTCAATGAAATTTTGCATTAAATAATAAATAAATATTTCATATACTAACACCTTATCCTAGCCTTAAAGAAAGCACTGTAAGGCTTGTGTTATGGGATACTAGGGTAACGGATAAAATACATATAATTATACATATATATGTAGAAATATAGTAGTAGTATTTATGTGTAGAAATATATATAAACGTCCATGACTCAGGTACAAATGCTCGTATTCATCATATTAACGTTTGCCCTTACCGGGATTCGAACCCAGGATCTCAGAGTAGGCGACACCTTGAAACCGGTGTTCGTATCACTCTACCAAGATATGAACACCAAAACAGTTGTTTGTTTGTTCGTTCATACGAAGTAACGGATGAATTTTCTGGAAGTTAATAGTATGTTATTACCCTGGTTATTATGATACTTTTGCGGTAATGTTTGCTTTCGTGATTAAATTTAACCGCCTCTGTGGTCCAGTGGTACAACCACCAGTATAAGACTCAGGGGTCCCGGGTTCGTTACCCAGCGGGGGTACATATTGTATTCGGTTTGGTTGGTGGTAGGCCTTCTTCTAAGTCCGTCTGGCTAGCTACCACCATCTTATCTAAGTCTGACGCCATAACAACAATGTTTTCAGCATTGTTTTGTTCCGGCAGTTAGAGATAAGATAACAAGTTCCTCAGTGATTGAGGATTCCGGGAGAGGCTTGCTTCCATCTTCAGCCTTATCAATACTTAACATCAGGTATGATGAAGGCTAAGATTCTCCCCGTCGTTCATAAAAAAGACATAATTCATCGAAATAAGTTCAGTAGATACCATACTTTCGCATTTGTAAGATTAGTAGGAATTGTTTGATTGATTTCTCCTCACTGATTGATGTATCATGAGACATCTCAAACTGAACGGATCTAGCTGAAATCGTCATCAGCCATTTTTAATGTCCCACTGCTGGTGCACTGGCCTTCCTTATGGATAGATAAGGAGAACGGACCATGACCCACCACGCGGGCCCAATGCGGATTGGTGGGTTTTAACGACTGCGACTGCAGCCGGGACCAACGGCTTAACGTACCTTCCGAAGCACGGAGGAGCTCGAGATAGTAAAATTTTGGTCACCCATCCCGTGACCGACCATTGCGAAAGTTGCTTAACCTCAACAATCGCAGGCCGAGCACGCGAACCACTGCGCTACGGGCTCCTCAACCTCTAACTGAAATGCGGCTTATAAATAGATACATGAACGTAGATGTAGATGTATACCTTCAAAAAATTGTTTAAAGCTTCTTAACATAGAAAATCACCATTTTTAATATTTTTTTATTGTATATGAAATCAAAAGCCGTTGCCCGTAGCAACTATTAGTAACGTCTTTCCTCTGTAACCGATTTAATCCATACCTAACTATCATATGTTCGATATTATTATTCCCTTTATCGCTACAAAAACGTTTAGAATTCAGCAGAAGGCTGTATATCAGGCTCGCTGGCTGCATACTGAGCATCTTTGAATAAAGCCTCCGAAGCCTTCGTGAAAATGAATATTCAGGACCTACGTGAGGTAATGGTAAAGTAATTATGATAATAGATTATCGGATGGCAATATGGAGGATTTCAGATATGGGACTCGAACCCACGACCTTTGGAAATCCGGTCCAATGCTCTTTCCAAAGATCGTGGGTTCGAGTCCCATCTGAGAATTCACTTGTGGCCGATTTGATTTTTTCAATATTTTTCTATTTAAAATTTATCATAAGTACAAAAATAGCATTGAAAAATGCAAAAATTCAAAAAATCATAAAAAAGGAATTCAGATGTCAATAGTGAGTAATATTGAAATACAAGCTGCCGACCGCGGTTTCACCCGCGTGGTTCCCGTTCCCGTGGGAATATCGGGATAGAACTCAACGTCCTTTCAACTAACTTTAAATGTCATTTCATTGTCGCCCGTTTGAAGTTACAGAACCCAATGAGTCTGTAGAAACAATCTACTGAGCCAAAAACTGGACATTCGCGAAATCCAAAAGGGCACCACCACAGCACAAAAAGAAGAAGAAGAAGGGACAGAACGATGTTTTAAACTACGATTAACTAATCGACAATTTGAAAATAATGCCAAAAATCAACTCGATTGATTGTTTCTTTATGGCGCGAAGGAAGGAGAAACAAACACACTTTCGCATTTATAATATTAATTGGGATAATATTATAAATAATAAATAAATAAATATGTTTATTTGCTCTAACAATTTTAGGTGTCTTGTGATCAGCATCTCCTTTTATGCTAGATCAGCCTGTGTTAGGAGATAGTGCTCTTCCTTACAGTAGTAATATTAAAACGAAACATACAACATTAATAATAAAATGAAACACAAAAGAAAGAAACCATTATAAGTTAGGATTAAGCTTGATTCGACTAACATCATCTAAATCTACATTTGTAAGGATGGATGGATGTTTGTTACTTCATGATTTGGATGTAGAAGATAGCCTGGATTAAAACATATTTTATGATAATTTTTATCCCGATGTTCCTACGGGAACGGAACGGGTGAAACTACTGGCAGCTACTAGTATTGTATATTGTGCAAACGCAAATATCTTGGTTAACAATTTTAACTTAGAGGAGGTATAATATTATATAACTTGGCTGGGCAGAAAAATAATTTGCTTTTTACTCCCCAAACTAGAATCACAATGTAGCTACGTAAATAAAATGGAGCCTTTCTAAAAAAAAAACAACTTTAATGAAAAATTATTTCAATCCCCATACAAAAAGTATAACACAATTCAAAACATTTCTATGCAACACCTAGAATCATAATGTAGTCGCGTACCAATGCACTTCGTAGCATCCGTGGCGTATTACATGCTACATCGTAGCTCGTAGCTCGTAGCTCAACAATGAGACTGGGTTCGGTTCGTCAGACACGTATGGACGTGATCCAGTTAGTAAGAACACAGTATAAAGATGCATTCAGTATTTTAACTTCCTAAAAAGGTCCTTCGTTATGAGCCATTTTTAATGTCCCCACTGGCTTTCCTTATGGATGGATAACGAGAACGGGCCATGATCCACTAATGCGGATTGGTGGGTTTTAACGACTGCAAATGCTGCCGGGACCAACGGCCTAACGTGCCTCCACGGAGGAGCTCGAGATAGTAAATTTTTGGTTACCCATCCCGCGACCGACCATTGCGGAAGTTGCTTAACCTCAACAATCGCACCACGGACTTCTCGAGCTAAAAAGATCCGTTTGCGAATAATACTCGACGTGCCTCGTCTCAGTAAGAGCTCGGCAAGCGTCTTACACCCATATTCTAAGTCGTTCCTCCAAAACTTACTCGTCCTCGACTTAACGAAACTCATTGAAAACCTCTTCGAAATACTCCTCGAAATCGGTATTCTAAGTCATAACTCCGTAAGGGCCTGGAGGAGCCAAAGAGTACGTAGCCACTCCGTGTTAGGCCTAGCGCACACTACCATCTTTACCCACGACGAGGTTGAGTGGAGTGTAAAAAGTTTTTGAGGAACGACTTAGAATATTGGGGTAAGTCTCGAATGCGTAGCAGTGACGAAATCCCACTGTGAATGTTTTGGCTAATCTATGTTGGCGGGCAGCCCTATCGCGTTTTGCGTACCACGCGGCTGCAATAATTATAATTATTTTTTATCAAGAAACTGTTTAAGACAAAATACCGTATCTTTCTTTATGCTGTGGTAAGAAATATGTAAGATATAGTTGTAACAAGGTGAAATGACTTTTACAGCTTTAGTGTAGGGTTGGAATTTGAGTGTAACTAGGAAGGAAGTATTTAGTAATATCACTTTTGTCACGTATGAATGACTTGAGTCTTGTGTGTTAAACTCTTATAACTCCTCAGTTGTTTAATTCCAAAGGTTCTATATCAGTTACGAATGTTGCACAATTGGTTACAAGTCTCGAAACAAAAGATTCTCAACTAGTGTAAAAACTTTTGCAAGCCGTCACAAAGGTTTCGCAACCAGTTGCCAAAATGTTGTCAACCAGTTACGAAACTTTTGCAATCAGTTCCCAAACTTTCGCAACCAGTAACCAAAATTTTGCAACCGATTACGAACGTTTTTTTTCTAATTAAAATGGGCAAGTATTTGGCCACCAACTAGCCTGATGAGAAGCGAGCTGTGGCGTAAAATGTAGCATATTTGCCTGATAAGTACCTAATCACTCTGCTTTTGAAGAGGTTCAAATTGTAGCATTCATGGAATACATCAGCAGGCAATGAATTCCAGGCCTTGGCTGTGCGCACCAGGTACGAAGACAATTTATTAAAAAGAAAATCCAAACCACTTACCGTCCAGCTTCTTCCCGTTGAAGAACCATGTAACCTCCGGCTGTGGCTTTCCCTCCACCACGGTGCAGGTGATCTCGACCTTCTGCCGCTCCAGCAGTGGGCCCAACACTGCTCCGTCAGAAAGCTGCTTCCCAGCTGCTGTCACTTCCACTGACTTCGGTTTTACTGTGGACAAGTGCGGAGGTTAGAACATAGAATATATTTTTTATGATTTTTGATTTTTTGCATTTTTCAATGCTATTTTATACTTATGATATATTTTTTTAAATAGAAAAATATGGGAAAAAATTAACTCTGCTAAAAGTGATTTCTCAGATTCTCGGTAGCTTAGCGGTTAGAACCTGGACCGGATTTCCAAAGGTCGTGGGTTCGATTCCCATCTGAGAATTCACTTGTGGCCGAGAAAATTTTTTCCAATATTTTTCTATTTAAAAAAAAATATCACACAGAATATACTTTTTTATCTTGAATTGATTTGCTAGCTCGATGGCAAGACAGGATCCACAATAGAGTGAGCTTAATCAGAAGGTTCAATTTGCTTTAAAAATTGACGGACTAAGTATATGAACTCGAAAACCACCTTCATTCCTGTTTGTCCTACTGAGCAGCTTTACGGTAGAACTAGTGAAACTTTTTGTTCTCATTAGTGCTACGATTTTATGTGTTGGAGGATGGTAGAACTAGTGGGCCTCTATTTTTCCCACTTCTACGTGTTCTACTAAGCAGTTTACGGTAGGACTAATGAAACGCTTTTATCTCATTCATCCATCATCCATCATCATCAGCCTGTGGACGTCCACTGCTGGACATAGGCCTCTCCGAGCTCACGCCTATTGCAGCGTTCATAGGAGGCTATTAGCCTACTGCTACCACGCTGGCCAGACGGGTTGGTAGAGGGTTTGTTTCAAGTTTTCCTTCTCTCGCACAGGTGTTCAATGCTTCGAGCCTCTTAGTCGACTCATACGACATCCCAGGCATGTCAGGTTGTGGTGACACTTGTATTCTTAGGCCGTCACCACACGGCAATCTTATTAGGGCATTTTTTTTAATTTGATAGAAAACAGTTGAACAAGTGGGATCTTAATTCCCACTTCTTCGAAATTGTTTTCCTTGGTTAAATTTAAAGGATTTTTTCTTTGCACTTGTATTAGTACTCGTCATAATGTGTCTGATACTAAATCCTTAAATTGACATGATTTTCTTTTTCATATACCAGACGGACCAGAACGAGTAAATTTTTATATAGCTACATCTTCATAAATTTCGTTGCAGTACATTTAAACCATACAACGTATTCCATAAAACTAGCTGAAATAACCTAAAAGCAGATTGTCGCTCCACTAACGAGCTTATCGGCTCCCGTACGATCCTTTGTCATCACGTACAGTAGCGATCAGTCGGACAGTGAGAGAGAAAAGTGCTTTTTAATTAACTGGTAGCGATTGGTCAATTTTTAATTTTGTTCGAGTAGAATTGCTAAAAGTAGCTTTATTTGTAGGTGATTTAAGTTTGCTTTTAGATTGTTGAGCTTTTTATTGATTGTGATTGCTATGCCTTAGTACTCGTATAGTTTAATAACAACACTTTATTTTTATAGGTAAAATGTAAAAATTAAATATTCATAAAAGAGTTTTAACGTATGAAATAAAAAAAAAAATTAAGCATCTGTCAAAATATTGAAAATGGTATCGAATATGTAATTTTTTTTATACCTTCATTATTGTGAAACAGTGTTTCAATTTTTGGAAAGAAATGTATTCTCAAATAAAAATTGATCGCTTGATTGATTTAATATGACATATGCTTGATTTTATATGACAGGGAGACGCTACGCCTTCATCATACCTGATGTTAAGTATTGATAAGGTAGACGATGGAAGCGAGCCTCTCCCGGAATCCTTAGACACTGAGAAATTGGCTATGCTATATTTTACAGACGTGGTTAAAATGTTTGGTTATATTCAATAGACCTTTGTAATAATATGTGATCAAGTATTTTGTATATTGCTTTTTGGTAACCATTCATCTTATAAGTTTAAATATAAATGAAAATAAAAAATTTGGGGGCAACAAAAATTTTTCATTATTGTATGTTTTAATAAAAAAGGACAATGTTCCGGGCCCATACATTCTTAGCCTAAGAACCAACAGCAGAGGAAAATTAATTTTCTATTAATAGAAGGCCCGTATTAGCCCAAAAGAACAAAGTTTTTTCACGTGATGATAACATTTTTATTTTAAAAAAGGATCAGATTTCGAGGTTTTATTTTATAAAATTCCATATTAATTTCCACCAATTAAAACGCGCCTTGACGCCGAAACACCGCCGTGAAGTTTAAACGGCCAATCAGAGCGAAGAACTCTCGCGCGTCATGCTGAACGTCATCGTCGAAACTTACTTTATTTACACGTACCGCGGCGAGCTAGTTATGGTTCCGTTGACATTTACAGAAAAAATACTAAAATAGACACAAAAAAACTTAAAACATCCACAAAATAATTTATTACACAACATTGAAATTGACGTCAATATCAATATTGAAAGTATTGTTAAATATCAATAAGTAACTCAAATGATCGATGCAAATGACAATTGTCATTTAAGATGGCGTTTTCATGGCATTAATAATTAAAGTACTTTTAAAAGTGTATATGAAAATCTAATACAAATTAACCTACATTTCAAATGTGTGTTGGTTTTCCTTTGAATAGCATATTGTTTTATGGTAATTAGAATTTAGTACTTCGCGTAAAATAGCACGAAAATTATCAGTAGACGTTTATGCAATAATAAGAAACTTTAAACTGCTCAGCTGAGCTAACAAAACTTCCGATTTAACTTTTCTTCATCACTGTTTTTAACCGCCACTGTGGTCCAGTGGTAACAACCACCGGTATCTACCCAGGGGTCCCGAGTTCGATTCCCAGCGGGGGTACATATTGTATTCGTTTTGGTTGGTGGTAATTCTTGTTGTAAGTCCGCCTGGCTAGCTACCACCATCTTATCTTAGCCTGACGCCATAAAAACAATGTTATCAGCATTGTTGTGTTCCGGCAGTTAGAGATAAGATAGCCAGTTCCTCAATGATGAGGATTCCGGGAGAGGCTCGCTACCATCTTCACCTTTATCAATACTTAGCATCAGGTATGATGAAGGGTAAGAGTCTCCCCGTTGTTCATATAAAACTGTACAAATCATTCCATAAGTACACAACAAATCAAGTTTTTCTACAGTTTGACATTATGTCGTTTTTATAGTGCAAGTTTAAATCCTGACGTACACACAAAATGTCAAATTTCTACAGACAAATCTGAACTCAACGGCATTCGTCTTAAATTAAAAAATCGATTGGAGAAATTTGACAGATATGTAAAGCCGTACTACTTCTTCTTCTTGTTATCGAGTGAGGATTAATGGCCACCTCTGGTGTCAGAGTTTATCGAGCCGCCTATAAGGCCTCTGACTTGGCTTAACGACCGTAAACAAATGACAACAGCCGGGACCGGCGGTTTAACGTGCCCTCCGAAGCACGGAAGCGCTCAGTTGTAATGCCAATTAACGGTCACCCATCCGACATCTGACCGGACCGAACTTTGCTTAACAAACGTGACCGAATACGATCAGTCTGTCAAGCGCGGCCAAGAGCCGTACTGCTGATGACTGTACATAACGTCATTAACTGATTGTCACTCATTCCTGATATTGATACGTGAAGCTCATTAAACAAACATGAAACCAATTTACAGTAAACCAATTACTTTTACGGTGTTTCATTGTAATGTGTAAGTATTGACATAATTAAAAAAAATAATGTTTAAAAACAACTTTTTTTATGCATAGAGTTAGTATCACTGCCTTATCGAATCGAGCCCATCAAAATGTATATCATCATAAACATTTAAAAACTAATCCTTCCTACTAATATAATAAATGTGAAATTTGTCAGTTTGTTTGTTACTCTTTCACGCTAAAACTACTGAACAGATTTGGATGAAATTTTGCACAGAGATAGTAAATAGACTTGATTCAAACATTGGATACTTAATCTTCCGATATACCCACGGAAACGGGAATCACGCGGGTAAAACCCCAGGCGGCCGCTAGTAAAGAATATATTATTGCACCTTCGTTGTTCATAATATCCAACAAAAAGTTACTTATCAAAATATAATTATGTGGAGTGTTTAATTAATCATTTTCTTTTTAAAATACTCAAGTCAACAAATGGAGTTCCTTGAAAAGTGTTCTACCGTTCAATAAAACAATTTTAATCGTTCCTACATTCGATTTAATTCAAGTATTAGTAAAGATGGCGGCGGTTAGTAAAGTAATAATAGGGTAAGGTGCTCGTCAGTGCAAATTAATTTAAAATACGCTCTATTGACTTTAATTGCCTACTTGCGTTGGATACTTATCGCTAGGAGTAGTGATGTGCTGTGTTTATTGGTTTGGTATCGATAGATTTGTTGCATTTACTTTTTATCATGGAAGATCGGCGTGAAAAGTATGTGGTGTCACAGACAATGTTGTAACGCTTCAGTAGACACTTGTTAAATTATTATTTATAAGTTATAAGAAAGTTAATATTAGGAAATAATAAAGATGATCGTAAATATCTTTTGATTACATCAATAATTTTATGTTATGAAACAAAACTTTAGTTTTATTGATTTATGTTTTACAAACGACATAATATAAACTTGTATAATAAACACGAGTATTGTATTTCTAAAAGCAACTTTGTGAATTAAGTGTAATAATGAATGAAAAGCAAAAATAAACATTTATCTAAATACATTACTAACGTAAAACTTTGTGCTTACAAAGTACTTTAACGTTTAAGATGAATCATGGCTGTAGCTTTTTTATATGTGACATCTTGTTATACCCATGCTTATAAACGAATAAATGATTGATTGATTGATTGATTGTTCAGTCGAGCTTCGCAACGATGATCGTTCAGAGAATTGAAACCAACTATCGACATTATGGCACCATTAATGTCCCAGCACTATAATTCCCTATCGGACTTCAAAGTGTAATGGAGTAAACGGAGAACTCTCTGTATTTATTTTCGCAATTGCGGTAGGAAAACAACTCGACCGTTATTTTTTATTTAAATAATTTAAACTTTATTATTTGAAACCGGTTTAGTTTCTTTGCCTTTCCCTCTTGTGAGTCCTGTGGGACTAAGGCGTGAGCTGTATGGGTATGTAGTTTACCTGTTTTTCTTCTCATCACCTAATATAAATTATTTGTTGACAGATGGGACATGCCTCTGTTTCAAAGGTGGGTTCATGCTCACATCTTGACAAATACTATGCTCTACTAAAAAGGTGGACCGCCGATCTGGTGAAGGTCGCGGGATCCCGCTGTAGGCGGACTGCGCAGGACCGATCGTTGTGGAGATCCTTGGGGGAGGCCTATACCCAGCATTGGGTGTCATGTGGCTGAGACGACTAGCAATGTAATACTTGATGATATATAGTCATAAGATATTGTTACTAACATTTTTATGGGCTTTGCCCGAAATAAATGATTTGAATTGAATTGAATAAATGTCGTCACTGCGATGGCTGTGGAGGAGAAGGAAGATAAGTATGGGCCATGACATACCACGCGGGTCCAATGCCGATTGATCGATGTAAACAACTGAAAATGCAGCTGGGACTAACGGCTTAAGGTGCCTATCATCAGCATCATCAATTTCAATGTTGCAATGGCCCAATGAGGGTTGGTGAGTGTTAACGCCTACATATACAGCCGGGACAAACGGCTTAATGGCCTTTCGAAGCAGGAGATAGTGAATAATTAGTCACCCATCCCGTGACTGACCATTGCAAAAGTTGCTTAACCGCCGTAATCTTATGCGAAGCGTGTTAACTTCTGCGATCTATTAAAACATAGTCCAACTATAGTAAAAAAATACATTATTAATCATTCGTGTAAATACGTCTACACAATCTCCTAAAAAGCTTTTATTACATCGGAAATTCGAATACTTAAACATTCACAAGTAAATTCAGTTGTTTATAGAAAACTGAAAGTCCAGTCTGAAAATCTAGACTAGATCTTACACACTCAAAGCAAAAGAGCTGAGTCATACAATCTTATTTTCCTTTTACAAGATAAGAAGTTTTGGGACTTGATTTTAGAAATATATTTGTGAATTTCTGATAAAGCTGATAAGTAAAATGCATCCATTCTTCTTGTCAGCTCAAAAACAGAAGGGTAGGGTTACTAATAAAATTTCTACAGAAAAATGCTACATATTGTTCAAAACTTCTTATATTTCCGCTTCATCAGATTGTTCGAAAATTATTTTATATTTTCGCTTTTTAGCAAGGTAAAGAGGACCAAGGTTAAGTAAAAAAAAATGTGAAAAACTAGTAGACTGAAAACTACAAAGTTTAATGTGAAAAAAGTTCCGAGTTTCCTTTTTGTTTAATAAAAAATAATAATAATAAATAAGTGCGAAAATTCTAACATCACGGCGGTCGAGGAAAAAACTTATTTCGTAAAATTTTAGAAAGATGGGACAAAAAAAAAGATATTAGAACAATAGTATCTACCTAGTAGTTTTCACTTGATTGAAATAAGAACTTTCATTCTTAATTCAATAGCATGGAGAGTCGCAAAAAATACATCAGTTAGGGATGACTCTTTCAAGACTTTTGTTCTTTTTAAATAAAGAATGGCTACTTGAGAAATAAAATGTTGTGGACGTCATTTTGAAGAAGTGCCTAAAACCACAGTCAATAGTGCCGTGACCACTGCAAATGTAACTTGGCCGAAACGTCGGGAATTTTAGGTAGGTGAAATAAATAAATAATTGCATGCAACACACCAATTATCTAGCCCACGTTAAGTTTCATCAAGAACTTGTGTTATGGATACTAGATAACGGATAAACATACTTATATACTTTTTTTTGTAAATACATACATAATATAGATAATAAACACCGAGACCAAGACAAATAGACGTGTTCATGCACACAAATATTTGTCTTGTCCGGGGATCGAACCCGGGGCATCTGGCGCAGAAGGCAGGCTTAGTACCCCTTCGCCAAACAGGTCGTCATTATTTACGTTGAGTTAACTTTTTTATATGGTATTACGGTTATAATCGTATGATAATATAAAATAATTCACTAAACAATAATCAGAATACTTTGGCAAACAGGGCCCCACATCCAAATGTTAGAAGACCTTAAAATTCGAACAAAAGTTTGGCACCCCTGATCCGATTGTTCGGTTCAAGTCTCAAGTTGATTTATGGCTTGTATAACGATATTCTAGTCAGCCTGAGTGCTTTTAGTAAATTAGTTTTGTCACAGAAGTTATCCATTTAAAAGAAAACGAAAAAGATTTCGATTCAACTTGCAAGGAAGGGAGATGTTGATATAGCAAAAGAGGACTTGGATAAGGAATAAAAATGTTGTTTTCTTTTTTAATTCAAAAAGTTTTTATAACACACATTTTATATTTATCTCGTCCGGACCCAACTGAGAGTTGGAGAAGCTCTTTTTATACATAAAATTATAATGGCCATTTATGGCAAATATATTTTGTTGGTTACCAAAAATTTATTATTTCGAGCTCCTCCGTGCTTCGGAAGGCACGTAAAGCCGTTGGTCCCGGCTGCATTTGCAGTCGTTAAAACCCGCCAATCCGCATTGGGCCCGCGTGGTGGGTTGCGGCCCATTCTTCTTATCCATCCATAAGGAAGGCCAGTGCCCCAACTGTGGCAAATATAGCATCGTGATTGGTCTAAACTTTTTATTTTAATTTTCTTTTCTCAAAAATATAAAAATAAGTAGAAGTTAAATAAAAAAATTACTACTATTATATCACAATTATATTTGTCCTTTTCATTGGAAAAGGTTATTAGTTTTACAGATAATTAAAATATACTGCTGTACTTTAAGCCAAAATAAAAGGCCCTCTAAATAGGACTAGACCCGTTTCAAATCAACAACCGACCTAAATACTCAATCATAGCCAAACCAAACCATTCCACTAAAACAAAAGAGCATTAATATCAACTAAACATCAAAATTCCAAACCGCGACAGTATTAATAAGGGCCGTCAACAAAACAACAATTAGAAACACTGACGAATAGCGCGCCATAAACGGTTGACAGATGTCACGCAGCTGTCAGTATTCCCGCCAATTTCTACGTCACGCGGTTAGTTGCCGGTATATAAAAGGTCGCGTATCTTGATTTATGTGACCGTTTTAGAATTGATTCAGTTATTGCTGGTGGCAATTTTTATCGTATTGCAACGGATAGTTTAGTTTAAAAGCTTTTGAATTGGGGACATTCAATTTTATGTGTCTAGTTCTAGTGTTTAAATAAAAAGAAAAAAAACACTTTCAAACGAATAAAATTCTTTTCTGTTATTGGTGATAAAACTACGTTTACGTCATGTTCACAATAGTTGTCAGAAATTAGATGATAATTTTATATGTCAACTATTCATACCGTTACATAACAAAAAATGTGTTAGAAATTAGTTGAATACTATAATTCTTAGTTTTTTTACACAAGCAGAGATTACTATGGGTACTTACTACAAATTTATACTAATATTTTAAAGCTGAAGAGTTTGTTTGTTTGAACGCGCTAATCTCAGGAACTACTGGACCGATTTAGAAAATTATTAGACCATCAGAAAGCTACATTTCTCACGAGTGACATAGGCTATATTTTAACTCGATATTCCCACGGGAACGGGCACCACGCGGGTAAAACCGCGAGGATCCGCTAGTAAATTAATAAATACTGTCCGCGACTTGTAAAGACTTTAAAAAACTTAATAAAGAATTGAGCTTTTTATTACGCTCTAAAAAAAATAAATTACTTATAATGTTTAAAAATTATTTTGCCTACACCAGCCACACGAATAAAGAATGTACTAACGAACATTATTCAACAAAATACGAATGCCGAAAGCAAAATCTTAGAAGTAAATAAAGTTCGTTTAGAAACCGTTTTCTCAAAGAAATATGCGAGGCAGCTCAGTGAGATTTTCATTAAAATAACAATATTATACCCCATCGCTTGACAGACTAACAGACACAATACTTTGTGGAAATTCCTAAAAGAGATACTGAAAAAAAATCCAAACCATTTTAGCAGCGGCCGCTTTTTAAAAGCACAACAGAAGTAAACATAATCGCGGGGCAAATTGTATTCTGCCTAAAAAATCCGCCATTTTTGCGTCGGAATAAAATCTAAAATGAGAATGGGAGTAGGTAGGTACATGGGTGCAAATGGATACAATAATTGAAACCGGGGAACGCTGGTATTTTCTTGAAGACACAACTGAGAGAGCGTCAGTAAGCTATCTTTTGATTGCAAGAGATCGCAATTATAATCAAATGAGATTCTTTTTTATATTTTTTTACACGACTTGCAAATACGTTTTTATGTTTTTATTTGGACTAACACCTGCTGGTGACTTTGTTTGTGAGTTTGCCAGGCCCCCATAAAATTAATACAGAGTACTTTTTTTTTTCATATTTTGATTATTGTGATAGAAAATCTATATTATTAGTACGGACTATCCAGCGTATTAAATTGGAAGTTTCAAAGTTAAGCGTAAAATGTATGATAATATTATTAGTGAATATGACATTTGTCATCTTATTAGGAATTTGGCATCCTAATGTTGTAAGTATTTCATTTCTATAAAATTTTAATAAACAAATAGGAAAAGACGACCTGTTTGGCGCAGGGGTACTAAGCCTGCCTTCTGCGCCAGAGGTCCCGGGTTCGATCCTCGGACAAGACAAATATTTGTGTGTATGAACATGTCTATTTGTCTTGGTCTGGGTGTTTAATATGTATATTATGTATGTATTTACAAAAAAAAAGTATATAAGTATGTTTATCCGTTATCTAGTAACCATAACACAAGTTCATAATGAAAACTTAACGTGGGCTAGATGATTGGTGTGTTTGTATGCAATTATTTATTTATTTATAGGTTGAGGTCAGTTTTCCAAAAGCAAATAAGCATAAAATCACTTGTTTTTAAGATATCTGAAAATAATGCTATTTAGAGACATCGTTTTATTTTTCCTGTAAAGTTTATATAAACTTATATCTAATTTTAGATTATTATCTTTGTGAAATACAAAACTTAAGTGCCTATTGCATTTTTTTTTATTTCTCTCTTATTTGCAAAGTGGTTAAGCAAATTTCAAGTTGATAGCATTAGTAGTTCTATACCCAGCTGCGACAGACAGACAGATTGAGTCGCAACCTAAGGGTTCCTTTTTACCATTTTGGTACGGAACTCTAAAAAGAGAGACAGTTCTCTAAAAACTTTTTAAAACGTCCTCCCTGTCAATTTCTACTGTGACAAAGGGATCCAAATCTTAACCCAATTTCATTGGCTAAAAGGCATCGGTCCAGCGCCGGGACGTTTGTAAAAACAAACGTAGACTGTGGAGATTTTTGGCCCGGAAACTGAGCATTTCAGACCGTCCAGTGAGATTATTTTCCTTCTGGACTCTGGGATTGGTTCGGCTTCCCTTTTTCATTAATAAAACATGATTATTGAAATGTGATGAAACGTTTTCCGTTCTGTGAATATAAATCTTTAAAACTAACCGTACCGTAAGTGACAGCAGTTGGAAAAGTCTTATTTTAAAAGAAAGAAACATAAAATATAGATGACGAAAAATTTGTTTTGGGTATTTAAACAATACGGCCATGTACTAATCATGTATTACTTTATAAATAACTAGAGGCCGGGCGCGGTTTCACCCGCGTGGTTCCCGTTCCCGTGGGAATTTTGGGATCAAAGCTATCCTATCTCTTAAGTTGGACCAGACTGCTCACGGTGTGCCAATTTAATTTAAAATCGGTTAAGTATTTTAGGAGTTCATCGCGGACAAACATCGTGACAGGAGATTTATATATATTAAGATTAGGTAGATACGTGGGCGCTTTATATAATTATTAAGATTTTGCATTCGTTTCTCGTTATCCCTTCGCAAACCTGGTGCACCCGCTGCGTCATAAAAACGTTGATAACTTTTTAACTTTTAAATTTTATGCATTGCGTGTCACTATAGCTTCCTGAAATAGACTAAAGGTCAGTTTACCATCCCTCCCAGAGTTCACAACGAGCGCACGCCTGAGTATCACGCATGTAAAGCATTCGTGAGGGTCTGAGGACCCTTTTTTTTTTCTTTTTTATACTAGTAGAAATGCTTTTACACATCCCTCGCCCCCAGGTGTAGTGGCGATTCGAAATGTTGGACTCAGCTGGAGTACACGGCCTATACAAACATTATAGGCCACGCACTCCCTAGGCTACTACCAACTAAAACTCCTAGTACTTGCCCTCCAGGCCGCCATTGGTCACGGGGGGTAGGATTCGCAACGGGTCTGAGGACCCTACCAGGCACACGGCGTGACATTATTTTGCTAATTAACTAAATGTATACAGTTTTGGTTGAGTTTTTTTTTTTGTAATTTTTGTAAATTATGAAGAACATAACTTTTTTTTCAGTAAAATATCCAAACAATTGAGTAACCCTACCATTATCTCTTTTAAATGTAATATTTTGATTAAAAACCGCAAAGTCTATTTCTTGTTATGTTTTTATAGCACCTAAATACATCTTTGTATTTTTTATTTATCTTCTACAAGTATGATAAATATAATTACCAAATACATGCAATACTTAAACATCAATCTTTAGCAAATTTATAAATGTAAAAAAGAAACTCAACTTCGTGGCCCTCAGACCCACCAGGCACACGACGTGACTTCAATCCACCAGACATACCAAGGGTTAAATATGACAAAAAATGAAAGGGTTGCTGTGTTGCTCCTTCAAGACGGTGACAGTTCGCGTAGAGAAACCGAATCCGAAATACGATAAAATAATAAATAAAATGGCGCCGAACGCAGCTGTCACATTTCCCGCTTTTATAACTGTCAACGTAACGCGGGAAAATTTGACGTCTTTACCTTATTAACCTGTGACGAGGGATAGATAAAAGTGGGTAGAATACGTTATTAAAGTATTTTTCTATTGATAGCTTAAGTCAAAAGTTATCTTAACCCTAAATACGGTATTTCTACTTATATTTTGTCAGCTAATATGAGCACGGTTTGAGTAATAATAAATCTGACGCCATGCCATAACAACAATAGGTTACAATAGGTACTTAGCGCTCATGGTCACACTTGACAGACTGATCGTATTCGATCACGTTCATTAAGCAACGTTCGGTCCAGTCAGGTGTCGGATGGGTGACCGTAAAGTGGCATTAATACTGAGCGCTTCCGTGCGTCGGAGGGCATATTAAACTGTCGGTCCTGGCTGTTGTCAGTCGTCAAGCCAAGCAGAGGCCTTAAAGGCAGCCTGATAAACTCTGACACTAGGGGTGTTCAGCACTGTTGTGTTCCGGCACTAAGTCAAAGTCAAAGTCAAAGTCAATATCATTTATTCAGTCTAGGCTGTTACAAGCACTTATGAACGTCAAAGAAGCTACGCCATCGGTTCACAAACCCTACGGCGGGAGACCTTGTAACGAGAAGAACCGGCAAGAAACTCGTCAAGAGCTGTTTTTTTCTCCCTGTTTTATTTCATACAGAGTCGTCAAATTGAAAAGTGACCTTAACATATCAGTAAGGTCAATTTCCATCACAAAAGGAAAATACTAATCAAAAATTCGATTTTATGGTTATTGTAACCGTAAACAATTTTTAACTGGCAAAGAAAGACTTGTCTATCATACATTACAACATTTCTCGCATTACAAGATTACTATACTGCAAGTTGTGAGGTACATACAGGTAAGAGATATGTTAGACAGGTTCTCAGTGGTCTATCGATTATAGAGTGTCTATCGACACTCGTAGTTCGATAATCTCACTGTACCGCTCACATATTATACCTGTATCAGACCCAGGGGTCTCGGGTTCGATTCCTAGCGGGGGTACATATTGTATTCGGTTTGGTTGGTGGTAGGACTTGTTGTAAGTCCGTCTGGCTAGCTACCACCATCTTATCTAAGTCTGAAGCCATAACAACAATGTTTTCAGCATTGTTGTGTTCCGGCAGTTAGAGATAAGATAGCCAGCTCCTCAGTGATTGAGGATTGCGGGAGAGGCTCGCTTCCATCTTCAGCCTTATCAATTCATAACATCAGGTATAAAAGGATTGGAGAAAATTTTCCTCTTACATTAAACATGTTTCAAGATTGTAGATTTGTGTTTGGTAACGATATGTTCCTTTGTAAATGTTGTTGCTTCTGATAAAGCTGATAAGTTTCTTGCGGCCGTTCTTCTTATCAGTTAAAAGATGTCCTGAATAGCTGGTAGGAAAAAAAAAATTGGACGATTCGAAAGCACTTATCTATAAATCTATTTAAATATTTTTTTTTAACTTTGACTTTGGTATGATGAAGGTTAAGAGTAAAAAATAATAAAAAACGCATGGTAAGGAAGACAGCATCATGCGCTATATCTTAACGCGTGATAACATAGCTATGATCGATCATGCTAGAGTGGCTGGTAAAACGAAGGATATTCCCCATTGCAGATGATATAAATTATATGTTTATCCGTCATCTACAAAGTATCCTTAACAACATTACTTTATCAAAGATAACTTAGGTTAGAAAATTGGTGTGGGTGGCTAAAAAATATTTAAATTAAATCGAACAAACATACCTCAAACGAAAGCTGCTTATCTGAAAATGATAATTCGCCTCGGCGTAGTGTCAGAGTAACCGATGTTTTGCCCACAAATTCACCTCGGAACTCTCATTTATATTCCCAAGTTCGGCGGTAAATCACAGCATACTTCGACAACTTCGGAAATATTTCGAGTTTTAACGAAACTCGTTGGTCAAAGGCAAAACGTGGCAAATGCAAATTTTATGATGTCAGGGATTACCATCATGTCATAAGAACGTTTTGTTTATATTGTAGTTGTCATTTTGACACACATCACACTTCGGAGGTGATGATTGAGCGAAGACGTCACAAAACTTCCGTTAAAAAACAAGCTTACGTGAGATTCGTAATACGAAATATTATGGTAAGATTGAAACAATATTGCGCTAAAAGATGGCAGTAGGCCCCCTGAATCGTTTTTATGTGCAAATAATTAAAATTAATACACATTTTATTTATTACCGTTTAAATTACTTCGAAAATAGTCCGAAAATCGTGCTACTGTGCTTAAAAAGAATATTTTAAAAGTTGGCTTCTCTAATAAATGATACAAAAATAATTGTTTTGAAAAGGACATTTTGAGTGATTAACCTTAATCTTATTTTACGAATTTTTTTAACAGAATGCGCTGTGTAAAATAAGATTTTTCAAACAGGTCGTCAAATCAAAATTTGACGACCTGTTTGGCGCAGGGGTACTAAGCCCGCCTTCAGCGCCAGAGGTCCCGGGTTCGATCCCCGGACAAGACAAATATTTGTGTGCATGAACATGTCTATTTGTCTTGGTCTGGGTGTTCAATATTTATGTATAATAAGTATGTATTTACAAAAAAAAAGTATATTATTATTTTTATCCGTTATCTAGTATCCATAACACAAGTTCTTCATGATACTTAACGTGGGCTAGATAATTGGTGTGTTGTATGCAATTATTTATTTATTAATTTCAAATTGATTTTACTCAGCGCATTGTTTTAACCTATTTCATTTTTCGTTATTGTGTACTTTCGAAGTGACGTACATTGTAGAGTCCACGTATTCTTTGGAACTCGCATACATCAAAATTGTAATCAGTAGCGGAGCCAAGAATAGAAAATAATATACGGAATTATTGGGAAATATAAATAAATAAATATTAAATAATTGCATAGAATCACATCAATTATCTAGCCCATGATAAGTTTTATGAAGAACTTGTGTTATGGATACTAGATAAAGGATAAACATACTTATATACTTCTTTTTGTAAATAAATTTATAATATAATTATATTACGAGTAAACACCAGGATCAAGACAAATAGACATGCACATTTGTCTTGTCCGGCGTTCGAACCCGGGACCTCTGGCGCTGAAGGAGGGTTTAGTATCCTTGCGCCAAACAGCCCCCTAAATGTCTAATTTAAAAATCTATCACAATGCCTTTCAAAGGTATAGTGATTGTGATAGTGATTTATGGAATTGTGTAACTCATATCCTTTCGGAACGCATGATGCTTAAAATGACATTTCATTTGACACTTTTCCATACATTTGAAAGATATCTTCGTGTGTCACTTTGCTTAGACGCTTAAATTTCGTTCATTCAATACCTTTCTAAACGCGACCCGATCACAATCCTATCAAATGTCAAATAGCGACGGCCTGACGTATATAAATATCTTTCATATGACGAATTGAAAGGTATTTCGATAGATTTTAAAATAAGGCAATTAGCCCCCGAGTCAAATAATATGCGCCCTTTGTAACAAAATATTGAATTTTTACCTAAACTACTTATAATTTACTTACGTTTTATTTAGTTAGTATTCATATACGATTTCCATCTTTTTGTATTAAACTGACGTAGATTTATATTCAAACAAACAAATCTACTCAATGTTAATTTCAATGTAATTTTTATGTTTTTTTATTTGGTAACACATCCGTTAACGTTCTCGCCTGTTAAGGGTTAGATTCAAGTACTTATTTATCTTATGTTTTTTTTATGGATTTATCGACTGTAACCTGGTTGTGTACTAAATAAATAAATAAATCTACTAAGGTAATTTGTAAACTAACTGAAACACTTGAAAAAAAGCTGTTACTTCGTCTTGAATCTCAACAACCGCCAATTCAACATGCAACCCAAACTTCAAGCAAAAATGAACTTTAATGTAGTAGAAATAAATATGTTTTGAAAACAAGTAGATTTGCATTTGGACTATTGCCTAGACACAAAACATTGAAGATATTTGTAGTGCAACCGTAAATCTTATGAGGTTTTTCAAAAGTTGTATGGGAATAATATAAAGCGTACTGAGCAGAAATAAACAAGCATTGAACAATCATGATTTTCTTAAGAATGGTGAATTTCTTGTTATTTAAATGAATTGATTTAAGTGATTTTAATCACCACAAATTCATCATAATGGTGAAGTAACAATACAATGGACAAGAACCATGTTTTTTTAAAAGGCGTGACCATCCCGTGTCATGTGCCATGTCATCCCGTGACCACGGCAGCTGAAAAGGTGCCGAAACGTCGGGGAAATCAAAAACCCCTAAACAACCAAAAGATACAGACAATTACATCATAGTTCGTGAAATATAACGCGCTTAACATCCGAAAAAGTTTTATTTTTTCAAGGTGTTATACATACGTACATCTTATGTTTTGGCGCGCACTGTTCATTGAAATAAAACAACTTTTACGGATATCAAACGCTCTATAGTTCGTGGAAATATAGAGCGTTTGATATCCGTAAAAGTTGTTTTATTTCAATGAGGTGTTACACAGTTTGTTTTGTATCACACATCAACGTTAGTAATAGTTACCCAGTATTCTTTGACACAATAAATAAGTATGTTACGCATTTTGTAGGAGTGTCGCCTTAAACAGGCACTTTGACGTTTCCATGACAAAGTAAAGAAATTCAGAAACGTACAAAGAAAAATCCGGCCAAGTGCGAGTCGGACTCAAGCACCGAGGGTTCCGTACAGATGTCGAACCTTTATGTATCAACGTGCCATTTTTTCTAAAGAAATTATTAATGAGGCCATAGACATGCCATCAAATAATTTTGCCCTGTAATTATTGGGACAGTAATAATTGTAAATACTATCGACTCAAAACTCTTTATTAACTACATCATTCGCGTTCGCACATCAGATAATAGGTACTTCACACTTTTTTTCGTAGTGTATAATGAATTTTGTGATCGGTGATGACGTGCCCAAAATTTTGAGTCACGTGTCATCAATGGCACGCGTGCCATTGGCTCGCCATACCTGTTATATGATGTAACTAAAAATTTACGGTTTTCGCAATTTTTCCTTTATCTGTACTATAAGACGTGTACCAAGGGACAGTAGACCTGCGTATTGGATGGTACGAGGTATATATAATTTTATTAAATTAAATTGACATTTTATTGGCAGGCAATTATTGACATTTAAGATTTGACATTCTATTCATTTGACATTATTAAGTTTTGACATTGTATTATTAAATTTTATTTAGACATAAATATTTATAAAATGGTCTATGTATGAATGAATGGTTATAATTAATGTTTAATTTTGTGGTTGGTTTATAATATTTAATTTTATAATGTTTAATTTTATTTTAATGTTACCTAAATATTTACTGATTTCCACGCCGAACTAAGGCAGAATATGACGAACTTATATTATTTGTCAGCTTAAATTGTATACCATATTCTGGGAAATAAAGATTATGATTATGATTATGATTATAAATTTCAGTTTGATACCTCCACGCGTTCCTGAGAAAAACGGTCTTGACAGACGGACGGACGGACGGACAACGAAGTGATCCTATAAGGGTTCCGTTTTTTCCTTTTGAGGTACGGAACCCTAAAAATACAAACTGCTTCTGTTTTCGGGAAAAACTGTGGCGATGCGTGACACCCAACTTAATTCTGAATATTTCAAGCGTTAAGTTTCAGACTAAAATCTGTTACCAAAATCTTGTTTAACACTAAAGTGAGTAGTTGCACAATTCCAACTAATTCAACATTTGACGTGTTTCAGACCAAGTGAAAGCTAACTTAAGTTCAACTAAGCAATCTCAAGTTACAACACTTGAAAACTTTTAACATATTACTTGAATTAAGCTGGAATGCATTCAGAATACAAACATGTTTCAGCTTGCTCTAAAGAGATTGTTAGAATTGAAAATTTCTTGAAAAAACTACTAAAAACCTGCCCTTTAATAGTCTTTAAAGTAGTTCAAAATCTATGACAATCCCTTTCAAAGGTATTGTGATTGTGATAGTGTTTTTTTTTTAGAAATAGAAATATAAATAATTTATTTGCCTTTAAATGAGGTACACTGGAGATCTTAAATACTAGGAGGCTCAGCTCATTTCGCCATCCGCAATAGCATGCAAATACATATTTAATTAATAATTAATATTATATATATTTTTAATTAATAATAACTGGGCAGACATTTATGAAATTGTGTAACTTATGATGATGTTTTAATTGACACTTAATTGAAACTTCTCCATACATTTGACAGATGTTTTCGTTTGTCATTTTGCTTAGACAGTTCATTTCGTTCATTCAATATCTTTCAAAACGGGTCCCGATCACAATCCCTTTCAAATATCAAATAGTGACGGCCTGAAGTATGTTTATATCTTTCAAATGACGAATTTTCTCTAAATAGTTATTGAATAAAAAAAAAATGCTTCTACAAACCTTTTAAAAACTAAAAAATGAACAAATAACTAAAATTGATGGAATAGAGGTCCATTTATTAAAAAGGGGTATGTCAAAAATAACAAGTAGATAAATTCGGTTTCACCGCACACGCTCTGAAAAGGAGGTTTTTTCAATCAGTTTAGGCGTAGAAAATCGCTTTTTGCGGCCTAGCGCGGCAAAGTACTTTTTTAATTTAATACCTAAAAATATGTCTTAATGCGTTCCGAATCGCACTATTGACTTTTTTGTTATATTTGATTCTTATTTTAAAAAGTTTTAAATTAATTACAATACCCCGTTTTGGTTTAATTATATCATTTTAGTTCATTGAATCATAAAAACAATAACAATAAAATTAAACTATTTGTTATAAGAATTTTATATTGGGCTGGGTGAGATTTATAATTGGACCTATAATTGGATTTCGGACTGTGACATAAATCTTTATTTTTAAATTGTCTTTGTCTTGTACCTCATGTCGGTGTCAACATTTACGGAATCGTTTTTATTCTTATTAACAAGTAACAATATATTCCTGCTTTAAATAACTATGAATTACCTATAATACTCCCTTTTTCATTATTTAAGTTTTTTATATCATTAAAACAACAAGAATAAGGTATATTTAGATTAAACTTTATGTTTATAGATTTTTTTACCGGAAGTTGACCGCGGTAACAACCATAAAATGTTCCTCGCTGTTGTGAGGTGAAAAATTGTGTGTTGCGCTCGGCAGAAAAGTTTTTAGCTTCTTGTATCTTTGAAATTTGTTTCAATCTTTCCTAGAATCCTTCACTTACTCAGATTTCAATAGAGGTAACTCGCCGCTAAATTACCAACTTTCCAGCCTTGCATAACAAATAACTATTTAATATTCAAAGAGGTAAATTAATTTAAAAAAAAACTTTTTTTAAAATAAATAAGCTTTGCTGTTTAGTTTTTAGAAGTCTGTTTTTTTTTTTATAAAAAGTATTTTATTTCACAATTTTTAAAGGTAGAACAGGTCTCGTACCTACGCTAATAACCTTATGTCAACTCCTCATTACCTTTTACAAAGCTGCTTTTCCCGGTGCAGGGACGTTACTTATTGAGGGTTTATAGCCTAAAGGTATGTTGGCGAGGACCAATAGCTATTTAACAAAAAAGTTTCATCAAAATCCGCTCAGTAGTTATTGCGTGAAACTTCAGCTCGAACAAAAATCTAACAATTACCTGGATGATATAATTGTTCCATGACTTCCGTGACATTAGGCCCCATATCTCCGAAGATTATCATCGGATCTCAATGAGACTTATATGGGACCAAATTGACAGTGTACCCGATCGAACAAAAAACAACTATTAAAATCGGATCACCAACACCGGACAAGAATCTAACAATCGGAGTAATCGGTATACATACATCGGACAAAAAAAAAAAACGGGTTGAATTGAGTACCTCCCTCCTTTTTTGTTGAAGTCCGTAAAAAGAGGCCCATTTATTATGTCCCATCCTCACACGTATTCAATATGCAATCACAATAATTTTATCCTCAAACTTCTGCGCCATAGTGTCCCATAGTGTCCCAAAACGTCCCAAAACGTCCCATAATTACGGGACAGCCTCGGAGCGGCACAGTTAGTTGCATGTGCTGCTAATTTATGGAAATAGCCCCTTACTGGAATAATTTTAAACGTTGGAAGGTGATTCGGACAAGTTTCGGGTAAATGAGAAGTGAATTAGACAAATAAAGTGTTTGAATAAGTGTTGATGTGTATTTATGTGTTTCAAGTGGATTCTAATGGTATATCCTACCATCATATCCGAACCGAACTTTCAGACCACGGGCGATTTCGGGCCATACTAATGACATGCCAAAAAAACCATTTACCTAAAATAATACTTTTCTATAAAATTTTATAAGTTACCGTACATACCATATTTTTTCAATCTGTAAACTGTATTAGATTGATGAATATTTTAACCATGTTCAGATAATAAACTAAAAAAACTATAACATCAACAGTATATTTGTTTTATGTGGTTAGAAATAGCAAAAAACACATAAACAAAAAAAACAACCCCAAAAAGATCACGATTTTCAACAATGTCAAATGTCACTTCAAACCAAAGAGTAGATTATAATTTTTATCACAGATTGGAGTATGTTTATCGGGTTCGATTCTGATATCAAGATGTTCATACAAGACTAAACTCTTAACTATTAGAAAATTATGGGTTTCGGCTGAAATTTGGAGAGGACACCGGTGTCCGGTCGGGGTTTGAGTGATTCTATACTAATATTATAAAGAGGAAAGATTTGTATTTTTGTATGTAACGAATAAACTCAAAAACGACTGGACCGATTTTGACGAAATTTGGTATAGAGAATCCTTAGACCCCAAGTAGTAACATAGGCTATAAATGATCCCAAAATTCCCACGGGAACGGGAACCACGCGGGTGAAACCGCGCCCGGCCTCTAGTAATATTATAAATAGGAACGTGTGTTTGTTTGTTCTTCCTTCACGCCCTAACAAAGCAACCAATGGACTTGTTTTTTGGCATAGAGTTAGGAGAGTAACATAGGCTACTTTTTATCCCGATATTCCCACGGGAACGGGAACCATGAGGGTGAAACCACGGGTGGCTGATAGTGTTCTTTCTATATGTGAAAGATTGGCCGTTACAATGTTTGGATATATGAAGGTGTGTTACTATAAAATATGTATGTATGGAGGTTTGTTACATATAGTAGAGAATATAGGATAGATTAAATTTAACGGCCCCTATGGTCTAGTGGTACAACCACCAGTATCAGACCCAGGGGTCCCCAGCGGCGGTACATATTGTATTCGGTTTGGTTGGTGGTAGGACTTATTGTAAGTCCATCCGGCTAGTTACCACTATCTTATAATAATAATAAATAAATTTCATACAATCACACCAATTATCTAGCCCACGTTAAGTTTCATGACGAACTTGTGTTATGGATACTATATAACGGATACTTATATACTTTTTTTTTTGTACATAATATTCATACATAATATATACATATTAAACTTGGTCTGGCCAAGACATATAGACATGTTCATGCACACAAATATTTGTCTTGTCCGGGGATCGAACCCGGAACCCCTGGCGTAGAAGGCGGGTTTAGTACCACTGCGCCAAACAGTTCGTCTTATCTAAATCTGACGCCATAACAACAATGTTTTCAGCATTGTTGTGTTCCGGCAGTTAAAGGTAAGATAGCCAGTTCCTCAATGATTAAAGATCCGAGTGACTCGCTGCCATCTTCAGCCTTATCAATACTCAACAGCAAGCAGCAACTGATTAAAGCTAAGAGCATCTCCGTTAATAAATAAATAAATACATAAAAAAACAATATTCTGACGGGAATGGGAACGACGTGAGTAAAACTAAGGACCGCCGCTAGTATATTATAAATGTGAAGTTGGTTACTTAACGTGCAAACATAATATCTAAACGGACTAAGAAAAAATATGCAGTGCTATTTAAGCTTCGAGCGTCTCAAACTCATCATCATCATCTCAGCCACATGACACTCACTGCTGGGTATAGGCCTCCCCCAAGGATCTCCACAACGATCGGTCCTGCGCAGTCCGCATCCAGCGGCTTCCCGCGACCTTCACCAGATCGTCGGTCCACCTTGTCGGAGGCCTACCCACGGAGCGTCGTCCTGTGCGCGGTCGCCATTCCAGAACCTTTCCGCCCCAACGGCCATCGGTTCTTCTCGCTATGTGTCCCGCCCACTGCCACTTCAGCTGAGCAATCTCAACACGAAAAAATTGTTTTTTTTTTATTTGATTTTTTTATTTTTAGATAGGTAAAGCGCTTGACCGCTATCTTGCCTGATGGAAAGCGAAGATGCGATCTAGGATGTAACGCGCTTGCCTAGAAGATACCTATTCACTCGTGCCGTGAAGACCCCCAAATTGTAAGTGTCAGGAAACACAGAGTGAGGCAAGGTGTTCCACTCTTTAGCGGTGCGGATGATGAATGTTATTCATACAACATCTCGCATGAATAAGATGCAAAAACAACCATTATTTTGTAGTTTCACTAAATTTCAAAACCAGTTAGTCATTTGGTAATCTCATTTAAGAAGAGATTTTATAATTGTTCAATTTAATATGTACCAATGTTGCTAAAGCGGCTCCGTAATTTTTTATCGACCAGCACCAAGATCACTCTGGCACGATCTGTTTTATTCTCTATTATAGCCTACGCTGATGTCTGTTACACTGGTCTGTCGGATGAACTTCTTGATAAATTAGAGGGTCTGCAAAACCTTTGCATAAGGTTCGTTTTCAATCTCCGTAAATATGACCACGTGTCATCGTTTCGTAGCAAACTTAATTGGCTCCCTAATCGCCGCTGGCGACTTACACACTCTTAAGCTCCTCTACACTATTCCTTTCCTTCACCACCTTATCTCAAAGTGTTCTTCCGTTCTTTCTTCATCCACACATTGAAAGAAAGAAAGAAAGAAAAATACATTTATTTTAGCATCACACAACGACTACACAAAACAACATTACAAAATTACAATTAGGTACTCAAACCATCGTCGCGTGATGCCAAAACTGTGTCCAGCTCAGTGTAAGGTATTCTGCTGGACACATGGGTGACATCAAGAACGAGACTAACAGATACAAATTAAGAACATTACAGACAGAACACAAATACAAAACATTTAAAATTATTTCAATTTGGCTGTACGTTTAAAAACGTTAGCCCTACATAGCTAAACAGATACTTTAAAAAGAGTAAAATAAATCACGACACGACAGACACACATGTCATGGTCATGCACGTCATCTAAGCCAACGTCATCAATCGCCATATTATTTACGTGGCAAGCATGTGCTTAGCGAAAAAACAGACTTTTACATTTTATAATTGTAAAGAGACACAAATACAACATGTACATAATAAAGAACAGTGTGGGACCGTTCGCGGAACAATTGCAGAACAAAACTTGTGTCACAAAAACAAACACAAAATGTGCAGGTGCATAGAACAAACTGCATGTGCAGGTGCATTGCACTCTGCGTTCTTCATCTAACCTTTCCCTAGTATTCCCTCGCCGCTGTTCCGACTTTGTTAGCTAGTCCTTCTCTGTGCATGCAGTTCGGCTATGGAACGGACTGCCCGAGGGCATCAGAAAGATCCTTTGGCGATCAAGTTAGAAGTCATTTCCCATCACTCTTTCCTAACTTATATGGTCTTTTTTCTCCCCATTACTATTTTCGTATGAATATATACTTACTTTTTATCTTATTTCACTTTCTTTTTGCACCCATTCCCCTACTATCCTTTATCTATATTCTCTGTCACCCAAGGTTGCCTGGAAGAGATTGCTATGTAGCAATAAGGCCGCCTATTGTGTGTTTACTGTCTTGTTTTGTGTTTCCTTTGTATTGTATTTCTTTGTAACTATGTGCAATAAAGTTTATTATTATTATTATTGTTCGCATTTTATACTTGTTTCACTGTGTGTTAACACGTTTTGCTATTCATCAAAATGTTAATTTTAGCACATAATGTGCGGTCAAACAGTCAATAATTCTGGTACGTCAACCGGAAGTTGCACAGTTACCATAAATCATACGGAAACTCATAACTCAGTCAAGACCAAAGTCCACTTAATGAAAACTAAAGTTATGACGGTGGGGCCACGAAGACGGCGAGATTTTAATAAATAAATCGATTTTTTATGATAAGATAAAGAAAAGTAAATAGTGAAACATTGTTTTTTAACCGACTCCAAAAAAGAAGTAGGTTATTATATTCAGTTTATGGTTAAACATCAGTCATCATTCACATCGAACTTTAAGTTGTCCTTAATCGCGTCCTTAAATTCCATAACGGGTGCAAAATGTTTACACAATAATATTTATGACAACTGTTCAAATATGCGGTCAATTAGTGTCAAAAACATGTTATTTTAAAACCCATCGATTGACAAAAATTTAGTTTAAAAAAAGAAATCCTTTTGTTATTTCCAGAACCGTAAATCATAAAAATCAACTTTATCTAAAAAGAATAGAATTAAATATTATAACGATGATGAAATAACTTTGATTTGTTATTGAAAATGTAACCAATTATAATGTTTTAATATTTGGCAGTACGAATAGATAAATAGTAATAAAATGTTCCAATTTTATAATAATTGCACACAAACGCACCAAGTTTCTAGCCCACGTTAAGTTTCATGAAGAACTTGTGTCATGGATAAACATACATATTATATATACTTTTCTTTTGTGAATACACACATAATATACATATTAAACACCCAGACGAAGACAAGTAGACATGTTTATGCACACATAATTGTCTTGTCCGGGGATTGAACCCGGCATCTCTGGCGCAGAAGGTGGGCTTTTCGTCATTTTGTTTTTCTGTCTAGTAACAATTTTTCTTTTTGTCTTAATTAAGTACCTACTTGTCTCATTGTATAACTGTTTTTTGTGTGTGTTGTTAATAAATGGTTTTCTTCTTCTTCTTCTTAAGTATCCCTGCGCCAAACAGGTCGTCGTTATTTTAATATATTAATATGTGGCAGTACTGTATACTTTATTTAATTAAATGTTTCTTAAAATCGCTTGTTTCCTAGCCCACCTCCTCAGTTAGTCGGGTTAGAAGTGAGATGTCGTCCGTTGCCAACCGCTCGTCGTTGAGACATAGCGAACGGTATTGAGAATCAATTAATTGATAAACTTCACTAAATACGATTGGTTGGTCATTAGGCAAATGGTTTTGAAAACGTGATTAGTATAATGAAGAGGAAATGGCTGGTAAGTTTGTATATGTATCCAGCGTTATAGTAGTGTATATAGGTGTAATGACACTGCATCAAACATTCATAAAATAACAAACCCAACCCAAGCCTGTACATGATGTAAGCCTATCTTAAGTTTCTTCGCGCACTCATTGAAATATATTTTTTTTGTATTTTTTGTAGATGATTTAGCAATGAATTTACGCTACGTGCTCTCTATTTGGGTAGGATAATACAAAAAGCTCAGTCGTTTGTTTAACAATGATTTGTGTCTTTTGAATCTTAAGGAGCGCGCTCGCTTTGCGATTGTTAAGGTTAAGCAACTTACGCAATGGTTGGTCACGGGATGGGTGATCAAAATATACTATCTCGATCTCCTCCGTGCTTAGGAAGGCACGTTAACCCGTTGGTCCCAGCTGCATTTGCCGTCGTTAAAACCCGCCAATCAGCAATGGGCCCGCGTGGTGGGTCATGGCCCATTCTCCTTATCCATCCATAAGGAAGACCACTACCCCAGCGGTGGGGACGTTAAAATTGCTGAAGACTATGACTAAAGTTCTTTCGAAACGCTGTTTTATGGCCCCACACGTTGGCTAGTACATTTAGCTAAGACCTCGGCGGTCGTCGCTCGCTTCTAGTTTGTGTTCCCGATGAATTAGTAAACATGTCTTACAAATCGATGTGGTAGTAGTTCGATAAATAAACTATCTTTAATAATGATACAAACTCATCTGCTTGTGGCTGCTACTATGCGGAAATGGGTCTACCTCAAATTCGAATTCAAATTCAATATAATTTATTCAGTCTAGGCTGTTACAAGTACTTATGAACGTCAAAGAAGCTTCGCCATCGGTTCACAAACCCTACGGCGGGAGACCTTGTAACGAAAAGAACCGTCTATCATACATTACAACATTTCTCGCATTACAAGATTACCGTACTGCAAGTTGTGAGGTACATACAGGTCAGTATCTATTTATTTTAGATAAAAATATTAAGGCTTTAAGCACAACATTAAGATAAGCACACTGAGGTGCACACACTTCTGCGGTGGTGTCGTTTGAGGCGGGTCGTTACGTTCCCTAAAATATGGTTGAGCGAAGCGATGGCTGGTTCATGCGTAATGCTCGTGAACGGGTGCTGGCTGCCAGCGGGATGGATTTGCTCATGTCTGCTTGTGTTAAAACTTAACATTAATACAGGTTCAGTTACCTAATATACAATATCAAATGACCGATGAACAGAGTAAACACCGAGTGTGAACGGACAAAGGCTACATTGGCCACATGATAACGCACAATTGATATTTCCTTGCAGGCCAACTCTTGTTCTGATTGGTCTATGCTACTATACCTCAATTATTCAGAGTGAGAGTAGGAACCAATCAGAATACGAATTAGCAAGAAAGCAAATATTTAGCCCATCAGCGTTAAGTTCAAGATTTACTAACGCAACCAGTGTTTTTTTTTATTAACGACAGGGAGACTTTTAGCCTTCATCATATATTGATAAGGCTGAAGATGGAAGCGAGCCTCTCCCGGAATCCTCAACCACTGAGGAACTGGCTATCTTATCGATAACAGCCGGAACACAACAATACTGAAAACATTGTTGTTATGGCGTCAGACTTAGATAAGATGGTGGTAGCTAGCCAGGCTTACAACAAGCCCTATCACTAACCAAACTCAATACAACATGTACCTCGCTGGGGATCGAACCCGGGACCCCTGGGTCTGATACCGGTGTTTGTACCACTAGACCGCAGAGGCGGTTGTCGCAAAAATCCTATCTTTTTTCAGTAAGATTGAGAAATGTCGTCACCTTTGCCTATTATCCGAGTCTTCGCAATATCCCTAAGATTTCGCAAAAAATCGATTGATCTAAATATCCTACGACATTATATTTCACTCTCAGCTGCACCTCATTGCTGCTTTGCCAAACGGTATTTATGGCATCACTGTATGTATATTTGTCATTTTATTTACTACTCGTATCTACGGACTTCACAGGCTCAGTTACCTAATATACAATACCAAATGACCATAACAGAGTAAACACCAAGTGTGAACGGACAAAGGCTACGTTGGCCACAAGATAGCGAACAATGCGAGCACAGGAGCGGCTAATTTATTCCTTGGGCCATGTGTTTGGCAATGTTCCTAGCACAGATTAGGGTAAACGGTCAGAGAAAAGCTTTCCTCATCTGCCATTTCAATATCCCTAATGCTGATGAACAGGGGGGCTATCGCCATTTCATAGCGCAGTATTTTTTCCATCTTACCATGTTATTTCGTACTACGAATCTTATAAAGTAAGCTTGTTTTTTGACGGAAGTTTTGTGACGTCTTCGCTCAATCATCGCCTCCGAAGTGTGAAGTGTGTTTAGCCGTAACAATCATAGGCCGAGCGCTCGAACTGCTGGACCACCGAGGTTTTAAAAATGCAAATAAATAGTGTGTGGCGTCGTTGAGGGGTGGCTAAGATGGATGTTATGTTGGTATATTATTATTTTTATGAACAACGGGGATACTCTTAACCTTCATCATACCTGGGCCCGTATTCACTATGACCACTTACCGATTCCTTGCTCAAACCACGCGAATGTCGTATTTGGTTTCGATATTTTCAAAATGCGTTTTCTCTATGACACTTACAAATTTTAAAGTTATTTTACTTGTTTAATAATCATACAAATTGTGACTTTCATGTACTTGTACAATAATTTTATAATTTGGGAGTATCATGGAGAAAACGACTTTTGAAAATGTCAAGACCAAGTACGACATTGGCGTGGTTTGAGCAAGGAATCGCTAAGTGGTCATAGTGAATAAGGGCCCTGATGTTAAGTATTGATAAGGCTAAAGATGGTAGCGAGTTTCTTCCGGAATCCTCATCATTGAGGAACTGGCTATCTTATCTCTAACGGCCGGAACACAACAATGCTGAAAACATTGTTATTATGGCGTCAGGCTGAGATAAAATGGTGGTGGCTAGCCAGGCGGACTAACAACAAGTCCTACCACCAACCAAACTGAACATAACATGTACAGGAAATCAAAACCTGGGACCCCTGGGTCTGATACCGGTGGTTGTTACCACTAGAATACAGAGGCGGTTATATATTTTACGTTCAAGCAGCTGAGCACCCTAGATTTCTGACGTAACAAGGAATAATTTCGGCAATTTTTATAAGAAATACACGCAGTCTCTGTTCTTTCCATACTCCTGTAACTTCCTAGCTTAGCTTACTCGTAAACAAAGCTTATTTAAATACTTGGTAAGGAATGGTGTTACTCAAGCACAGAATGTGCTTGAGTATATGCGAGCTGGAGCACCTGATATAATAATAAAAATTAAAACTGATACTGCCTCTAGCATGAACACGGTTATATCACGCGATATGATACGGTACATGACGCTGCTGAATCCGCTAAGATGTGACCGGGACAGTGTCACGTTATCTAGTGACTGTGGTCTAGTGGTACGACCACAGATGTCAGACCCAGGGGTCCTAGGTTCGATTCCCAACGGGGGTACAAATTTTATAAGGTTTGGTTGGTGGTAGGTGGTAAGTCCCCTGGCTAGCTACCACAAGCTTATCAAAGTCTGACGCCATAACAACAATGTTTTAATATCGCTAATGCTAATCAGAAATGAGGAGATCCGTAAGAAAACTAAAGTAACCGACATCACTCGAGCGATTTCTCAGCTGAAGTAGCAGTGGGCGGAACACATAGCGAGAAGAACCACAGATATCAGACCTGGGTCCTAGGTTCGATTTCCAGCGGGGGTACAAATTGTATTAGGTTTGGTTGGTGGTCGGGCTTGTTGTAAGTCCGCCTGGCTAGCTATCACCAGCTTATCAAAGCCTGACGCCATACCAACAATGTTTTCAGCATTATTGTGTTCCGGCAGTTGAAGATAAGATAGCCGTTTTCTCAGGGGTTGAGGATTCCGGGAGAGGCTCGCTTCCATCTTCAGCCTTATCAATACTTAACATCAGGTATGATAAAGGCTAAGAGTCTCCCCGTCGTTCATTATAAAAAACCTACAAGTGTCAATAAAAGCCGCTTATACAAGGGTTACTGGTCGAGCTTGGTGGCGCAGGGTTAAGCACTCGGTCTGCGATTGTGGCAGTCAAGCAATTTTCGCAATGGTCCGTTTCAGGATGGGTGACAAAAAATTTCTGTCTCGAGCTCCACCCTACTTCGATAGGCACAGTCAAGAAAAAAATGACAAAAAATATCATGTTTAGATATGTACAAGTACTGAGAATACTACATAAATCTTTAGAGTTGGCTACTAATTCACGCCCGAAATAAATAATCTATCCGTAGATATGTATAGGGCTAAACTTGCCTAGGATATTTTTGTTAATACGACCAAAATAACGACGATTGCTAGGCAATGAAACCAGTATCCTAGGCAACTATCTCAGATAGCCCTAACCATATCTGCAGATAGGTTATTCAATATAGAAAAGTTTTTTTTATTATCTTACAAGAGATGAATAAAGTTTTACTTTTTTCAAGTAAAACTTTAAATGGACTTTACCAAATAATGTACTCAATAGTTCTTCAATACAGAGATTGGAAAAGTTTTATGAAAAGATTATTCAAGATTCATGACTGTAATATAATACGAAAGAAAGAAGAAATTTAAGAGCGCGCTCGGCTTGCGATTGTGTAAAGCAACTTTTGCAATGGTCGGTCACGGGATGGGTGACCGAAAATTTATTATCTCGAGCTCCACCGTGCTCTGGAAGGAACATGAAGTCATTAGTACTGGCTGTCGTTGCAGTCGTTAATCCGCATTGGCTCCGCGTAGTGGGACATTAACCATACCCAGTAGTGGGGATATTACAATGAATGGGTGAACATGATGACGATGAATAAATAAAATAAATAAACAATAATTTTATATAACCACACCAATTATCTAGCTCACGTTAAGTTTCACGAAGAACTTGTGTTATGGATGCTATATAACGCATAAACATATATATACTTATTAATACATATTAAACACCCAGACCAAGACAAATAGACAATGTTCATAAATCATATACCACATATGCACACAAATATTTGTCTTGTACGGGGATCGAACCCGGGACCTCTGGCGCAAAAGGCGGGTATAGTGAATTGCACAGCCTAATTCCGCCTTCTCCCTTCTTCCATCGGACAACCAGACATACAAATATGCGCCACCGCTTTATGGTTGAGATCCTAAAGTTTCGCACTAAACTTTTTGCGTCAAATTTTTATCATCCGTACTGCCAGAGAGTGGAATGCTTTGACTGAGTCTGTGTTTCCTGATACTTACAGTTTGGGGGCCTTCAAGTCGCGTGGGAATAGGTATCTTCTAGGCAAGCGCGTTTCATCCTAGATCGCATCATCGCTTACCATCAGGCGAGATAGCGGTCAAGCATAATAAAAAATAAAAAAGTACCCTGCGGCAAACAGGTCGTCAAAATATGAGTATGTATATAATACTATTGAAAATTAAAACGGGTATTAAACGCGTAGAACGTGGTAGGTATTTCAACTACCTAATTCTCCCGACGTTTCGGCCAAATTACATCGGCCGTGGTCGCGGGCTGATCAGTCAGTTAAAATAATTCAACTTAAATGCGAAAATAACATTAGATTAGAGCTTGGTTAATGAAACTGCCAACTGAGCCAAGGGTCGTGGACTCGATTCCCATTTGAATCGAGTACTAATGTGACTTAAAGTTCCAGACATAAATGGATATCGTTGTGTAAAAAGACAATTTAAGCGTCATGAAAATTTATGACTCGTTTTGATCTGAATTTCAGATAAGTAACAGATTTTGCATAATAAATTACTATGATACATTTCGTCTAGAAAAAAGTCATTGAATAGCTTTTATTCTAGACTAGCGGCCGTCCGCGGTTTCGCCTGCGTGTTTCCCGTTCCCATGGGAATATCGGAATAAAAAGGTAGCCTATGTCACTCTCCGTTCTTTCAACTAACTTTATGCCAAAAATCAAATCATTTGGCTGCTTAGTTAGAGCGCGATGGAAGGACTAACAAACAAACACATTTATTATTAGAAAGAAAGAAAGAAACAAATTTATTGACACACACACACACATACGATACAGACAATAAAAATAGAAAGTATAAAAAAAGGTATAAATTTAATAAACACAACAAAATATAACTAATAGGAAGAATTGTGTGGGGTCAATAAAACTCTATCTCAGCGTTTTGCCTCTGTGTCATTCACAGGTGGGCCGAATGAACACAGAGGCGCTGTTATTATGTATGTTATTAGTTAGGATTGCTAGTTTTCTTCTGAATTTTAATTATCTGAGTAGTTAGGGTGGCTTCGGTTGTAATCCCGCTTGCCAGGGGATGTAGGTGCGATACCGAGTCGAGACCAAATTTTGTTTGTACGGTGTTGAAATCTATAAAAGTATATTTTCAAATACCTTCGTTAGCTCAGTATCAATAAATTGTGGTGTATGGTGTCTTTAAAGTAGGTATTATGACTCTTTGTATTCAACTATTAAATAACTTAAACTTATAAAGAATTTAGTGAATTATCAAAGCCACTTTGAATGTGGATTAGTAAGAAAATGAGTAGGTAAAAGTGCTTATAAATAATGTCGTCAAAAAAACTAAAAACCGATTACGACGAAAAATTTAGTAATTTAATTATCACTAATCATACACTACCTAAACTAATTTTGTTTTATAGTACATTACTGCAGCGGCCAGCAAAAGAGGCATTGATGGACGAACGTGTAAATGTGGGCCGAGGAGAAAACAAATCATACATACGTAAGTCCATCAACGCCTAGTTGTGGCCAAGGCTTGTATAGTACTTTTCTCAAATAATGCGCGGAAATTAAAACTACTTTTTGGAATCAGACGAACAACGAACAACAATATTTTTACCAGCGTTAAAGTGTTGATTAGGTGTTTTTTTTATAAAACAGCTTTCTATTTGCAAGCCAGTTCGAAATTTAAATAAAGCTTTGATAAGTTACCTCTTTGGTTCCCATATTTCGGAGCAAAAGATCTTTCCATTTTTTTAAATTACACGTCAGATATGAGTTTACTATGTAATTTATTTGGCCGCTAAACACGACAGATATGGATTTTCATACAATTTTGCCGGCCGCTGCTCGCATGTATGTGGCCAGTACAGCATTATCGATTTATCTCGAAGAAGGTTGTCAAAATAATGTTCATATTTCCAAGCATGTTTGAGAAAAAGATAATTTCTTTCTCGATTTCTCAAAAGGATCGTTAAGTATTAAGGTAAATTAGTTTTTTCACAATTTACGGGATTAGCTTTTAACAGTTTTCATTAAGTCTTTTACGAGACGTGATAAATAATTTGAATGGGCCTTCATTTTAATTAATTTTTCAGGTGACTAAGCGTTATGTTAATATTTGATCCATTACATAATTAGAAGTTCTTACGATCAAAAAAGTTAAGCACCCATTTCGGCGGTCTGCCTTTGGATGGGTGACCACTGTTATTACAAGTTCAGTTTCGGATTTGTTTAAATCGTTTTTTTTTCATGGATTAAATACAGTTACTAAAATAAACTAGTATACGCTCCTGATTTTATCCGCATGGTTCCCGTTCTGGTGGAAATATCGGGATTAAATAATCCTTTGTTTTAAATCCAGCCTATAAATCATCTGTTTGGCAAATTATATCTTAATCCATTCAGCCGTTTGAGTAAGAAACATCCAAATATCCAAACAAAAAGTTACGATGTTTTCCCAAAAAGTTAAAAGTTAAAATTGTGTAAACTAGCTTGTTCCAAGCAAAATATCTACCAAGATTTCATGAGCTTACATAATTTCGAGCTGAATGAACTAAAACTTAGTTCTAAACTAAGCAAATTGTGATCCACGCAAGGTGCATGTCTAAAGTTGGCTTGGCTGCTTACATCGGCAATTAGACTCGCTATGGTTAGATCTAACATTAAGTTAAAAAGACTTTCGTATGGTTAAGTAAACACCTTATTACAAACTTAGCTTATATAACACAAGTTCTTAATGAAACTTAACGTGGGCTAGATAATTGGTGTGTTTGTATGCAATTATTTATTTATTTATTTAGGTGTTTTAAATAAATAATAAATAAATAAATATGTGCATACAATCACACCAATTATCTAGCCCACGTTAAGTTTCATTAAGAACTTGTGTTATGGATACTAGATAACGGATAAACATACTAATATACTTTTTTTTTTGTAAATACATACTTAATATACATATTTTATGTGCTAATTCTATTTTTTTCTTCACAATTATGATATTTTTGGTTGTCCTACCAGGACTTGTTGTAAGTCCGCCTATTTATTATATTTTATTATATTTGTCAGCATGAATAAGATGTTGACTAAAGGGTGAAGCTTTGTATAAATATATTAACCGCCTTTGTGGTCTAGTGGTACAACCACCGATATCAGACCCAGGGGTCCCAGGTTCGATTCCCAGCGGGGATACATATTGTATTCGGTTTGGTTGGAAGTCTGCCTGGCTAGCTACCACCATCTTATCTTAGTCTGACGCCATAACAACAATGTTTTCAGCATTGTTGTGTTCAGGCAGTTAAAGATAAGATAGCCAGTTCCTCAGTGATTGGGGATTCCGGGAGAGGCTCGCTTCCATCTTCAGCCTTATCAATACTTAACATCAGTTATGATAAAAATATAATATATATATATATATATATATATATATATATATATATAAATATATATATACACCGGTGGATCCTGTTCTAGTGTAAATATTGGGATAAAAATGTATCTAAATACAAAATATTTATTCAGCAAGAAACAGGGTATACCATGTCAAACTGGTCAAAATAAGGTCTCAATAATTAAGTCATGTCCGCTACACGTTACACCGATTATTAGACAAGCAGAATATAAATTGGAAGAGAAAACAAAAATATAATAATGTGAGCAGTATCAATGTCGCTGTCATCGTTATTATTGGCATTTTGTACAATTCTAGTTTTAAATTAAATACAAATATGTCAGACGGTAGTAATAATGTCAAAAAATAAATAATTTGTTTCAAAATTTAATGTCACAATAAATCATTTAATGTCTGCCTAAATAAAAATTCATGCAATTCATTAACTTACCAAGATTTTAATGTTTGCTTTAAGCTATCTGTGTGCGAAAATCCATCTAATCCCGCTCGACCGTTTTGACGTGATTGAGTAGCAAACATCCAACTAACTAATGTTTCGATCTTTTGTAGGATTTGCAAAAAATGCGATGGTAACGTTTGTATAATTATCAAATTACCGACCGGCACTAATCTATGTACCAATATAGAAATAAAATAAAAAAAAATACTTAATTCGTCAAACCCGAACCCGACACCGGAGTCCAGAGAACAATCGAATATCTATTGTCTCTTAATCCGGGGCCTAAAAGGTTAAAACACGTTTTAATTTGTTGCCCGTAATTTTAATGTCCATAGAAATAAAACATTTACGAAATAATAGACAACAAATCGTACGCAAAAAGCATATATTCGTGCTACAAACGATTTTCGGCACTGTCAAAAACAGACCGTTAATTCCAAAGAGAATTTAAAGATAACATTGTCGGTGAAATAATACAGATATTAGTCCCAACACCCGCATAGGTTTAATTCTAAAACACAAATGGTGACACAAATCCAATTCCATTAAGTGCTTACTGTACTATACGTTCTCCTGTTTACTTATTTGCAGTCAAAAGCCATAAAATAACGATAGTGTTTCCCAAATAAACACGCACTAACTAATGTTTGCGGTGCAGCGTAAAATGCAAGCCCAAGCTAATTATACGCGAATAATTGCAACATAATCAGGACGGAATAATGTTATTACCAAACTGGGCCGGAATGCACATGGAGCTTTTAGACGCTAGATAGCGCTGTTTTAATTAAAACGTTACGTGAAATTTGAAGATTTATCTTTCTGCTCGCTAGATATCACTTTTGAACACTAGATGGCGCTATTCATAACTAAACCCTTACTCATAAAGCTGAAAAGTGTGTTTGTTCTAGTCTATAGATGTCTCTGTTTGCATGATTATAGGTGACTGTGGACTCGCAATTTTATTCAGTTATAATACAACTGCTCAGGATTGTAGTGACTGCAAATAACGCACTAGCTATCGTGTGCGGTACAGCATAAAATGCAAGCTCAGGCTTAATTATACGCGAATAATTGCAACATAATCAGGACCGACTGATATTATTACCAAACTGGGCCGGAATGCACATGGAGCTTTTAGACGCTAGATAGCGCTGTTTTAATTAAAACGTTACGTGAAATTTGAAGATTTATCTTTCTGCTCGCTAGATATCACTTTTGAACACTAGATGGCGCTATTCATAACTAAACCCTTACTCATAAAGCTGAAAAGTGTGTTTGTTCTAGTCTATAGATGTCTCTGTTTGCATGATTATAGGTGACTGTGGACTCGCAATTTTATTCAGTTATAATACAACTGCTCAGGATTGTAGTGACTGCAAATAACGCACTAGCTATCGTGTGCGGTACAGCATAAAATGCAAGCTCAGGCTTAATTATACGCGAATAATTGCAACATAATCAGGACCGACTGATATTATTACCAAACTGGGGCGGAATGTACATGGAGCTTTTATACGCTAGATGGCGCTGTTTTAATAAAAACGTTACTTGAAAAGCTGAAGAGTTCATTTGTTTTGGTTGCTAAACATCGCTTTTTGACACTAGATGGCGCTATTCTTAATTAAAACCTTACTCATAAAGATGAAGAGTTTGTTCGTTCTGGATCTCTATTTTTGAATCACTCGTCGCGCAAGTGGCGAGGCGAACGAGGAGGCGATCAGGCGATTAGCGACCTTGCGACCGGTATCCATATCAGTTTTTTAAATTTGTTTAATTTTCATTTATATCGTTTTAGTTATGTATTGTTCATGATAGAACTTTCTGAAATCCAGCCAATCCATTAAGTCTGCAGAGCGTGCCATACAATTTGGCACCAAAAATCCGCCATGTTTTTTTTATTCTGTTATACCAAGTATCACTCTCACAGTAAAAATAAATCTAACTACACCTCTCCAGCTAAAATCCATCGAGCCGTTCAGGCCGCAGAGCGTGCCAAACGATTATACATACACACATACTCAAAATCAGAATCATTTATTGCTTAGAAAATGGTATTATAAGATAGGATATTATAAGATGGAGGAACTGGCTATCTTATCTTTAACTGCCGGAACAGCACAATGCTGAAAACATTGTTGTTATGGCGTCAGACTTAGATAAGATCGTGGTAGCTAGCCAGGCGGACTTACAACAAGTCCTACCACCAACCAAACCGAATACAATATGTACCCCCGCTGACAATCGAACCCGGGACCCCTGGGTCTGATGCCGGTGGTTGTACCAATAGACCACAAAGGCGGTTAAAAAGTAAAAAGTAACATTGTGCAACCGACAGGAAGTATTTCCCCGTAGTTGGAAGTTTTTTTATATCCGGAAGAAGCCTAGTTACTGTTGGTGTAATAGTTATAGATTCAGATTTTTGTCATTTCCAGAATAACTAACTCTTGGGTTAATACGCGCCAGATGTGAACGATAAATACACAACTTGTGACTAACTGTAGTTATGCGAGCGCAGGTCGCCAGAGATTTAGGCTGTGCGATGTACAATAGAATGGGTTTTAGGTATCTACACCAAATATTATAAAGAAGTTTGTTTGTAGAAAAAAATGCTTCTTCAGTAGAAAGCTACACTAATTCTGAGTGATATCACACTCATATATATTCTTATCTTATCGTATGAGGATTAGTGGCCACCTCTGGTGTCATTTTATCAAGCCGCCTATATAGCCTCTGATTTGGCTTAATGACTGGTTACCAGATGACAACAGCCGGGACCGACGGTTTTACGTGCCTTCCGAAGCACGGAAGAGCTCAGCTGTAATGCCACTTTACGGTCACCCATGCGAATCCTGACCGGACCGAACGTTGCTTAACAAACGTGATTAGTAACGATCAGTCATGCGCGGCCACGAGCGTGACGAATGCTATAGAAAGAAGAATACTCATCACGCACATGAAAATCACCATAGTCCTAACTAAAAACGTAGTTCTGAGACATAGCGTTAAAAATATTTAAAAAATCTCAGCTCCTGACTGTAAATTACTTCGTCATCGGCCATTTTAATGTCCCCACTGCTGAGGCACTGGCCTTCCTTATGGATGGATAAGGAACAGGCCATGGCCCACCATGACCAGTGGGTGGTGGCGGGTGTGTCATCGTCTGCATTGCACGGTTCCACCTGTTGTGGGGATGGCCAAACTTGCTCGGCCATCTCCTTTCCGCGAGGGGGCCCGATGGGGCCACGGCCGCCTGGTCTTAGGGGCGATTGCGAACCCTACCCCCCGTGACCAATGGCGGCCTGGAGGGCAAGTACTAGGAGTTTTAGTTGGTAGTACTTCAGGTGAGTCCAACATTTCGAATCGCCTCTACACCCAGGGGCGAGGGATGCGTAAAAGCATATCTCCTAGTATAAAAAAAAAAAAAAAAGGCCATGGCCCACCATGTGGGCCCAATGCCGACCAATCCGCGGGTTTCAATGTCTGCAAATGCAGCCGGGACCAACAGCTTAACGTGCCTTCCGAAGCACGGAGGAGCTTGAGATAGTAAATTTTTGGTCACCCATTCCGTGACCGACTATTGCGAAAGTTGCTTAACCTCAACAATCGCAGGCCGAGCTCGCGAACCACTGCGCCACGGGGTCCTCCGTCAATTTATTGTGGCTCGATTATTATATAGTTAAAAAGCCCCATTCTTCTACTTTATATTACTTTAAAAATAAATATTTTTAATATAATAATCTTTGCTCACAGAAAATAAGATTGACAAGCAATAAAAAAAAAATATTAAAAAAAAAACAAATCATTGTGATGATATAAAAATATTTCAGGAACTGCGAGCTGTCACTCATCCCCAATTCTCAACCAGACACACGATATCCCAGATAAGGTGCGGAAGTGACGTCATCCCTGATTCACTGCACCGGAAACGTCAAAGTTTAGGTCTGCTAAAGAAGTTCTCGATCTTGTTGGAATTCCTCCTTTTATTCGGGGACATTCCGGGAAATTCCGGGAGTCTGGAATCAAGTTAGGAGTCGGGTGTAGTTTTGTAGAATATTTTACTGGGGTCAAGAAAGTAAATGTAATTTTGAAACTAGTTCAAGTACGATATTCTATAAACTCTTACTACGAGTACTTTTGATTAAATTGATAATAATATTCACGACTGGTTTGGTTCAGGGTTCTGAGCAAAGGTTGTGAGTTCAATTATTCCTGTATACTATTCTATGCTCTCACACTCACACACACACACACACACACATAATTATAAACATTTTTTAATCACATCAAATATTATTATTATTATTTTTTTAGTTTTTCTTTGCACTTTTATAATTGTTTTCCTTTTAGTGATATCTTTTTTGGCACAATTTTGTATTGTATAACTCTGGAAGAGGGCGCTGATTTTCTGAGATACAGGTATTTTTATATCTAGTTCAGGAATCAGAGACTTCATGATATGATTGTAACCACAGACCTTTTATTTTTTAATTGAAAGTGGAACCATGAACTCAAAGCTATTGGGACTATGAGACCGGTAGGACAATATTGGTGGGACCACAAGTAAAAAATCTCAGATCAATGTGTGCGATTTTGTCTAATATTTGTATGTCTGTCAGATATTATAAGTTAATTTGTTTATTTATATGGAAAACCAACCAGCCTGAGAAACATAGATATAGGCGGATTTAACCGTAGTGCCGCGGGTGGTATTCTAAACGAAAATTTAGCAAATAGATTAGGACAATCGATTTAACTCTTAAGCACCTTTGTCAAAAAATACAATCGTATATATTCGTCTATTTGTAAAAGGTAAAAGATGATTTTTTTTGCAGATACTTAAATAGTTGGCGGACAATAATTAATTTTGTCTCGGTAGCATAATATATCTAACAAATTTTCGTTGTATACACTCGATACGGTCAATATATTTGTCGTAACATAGGTTCCAAACTTGCGACGCATACTCCAAGTGGCGTCTAACAAATGAGTTTTTTACTAAGTTAAATTGTTTGGAAATTCCCGTAATAAAGCCAAGTCTCGTGACGCCTTCTTCACTACTTCATCCACATGCACGTCAAATAGTTATTTAGAATCATGGTATACTCCCAGGTCGCGCATGGAATCTTTTCTCTACACCCATATTCTCACCCATAGTCGTTCCTCCAAAACTTACTCGTCCTCGACTTAACGAAACCTCATTGAAAACCTCTTCAAAATACTCCTCGAAATCGGTATTCTAAGTCATAACTCCGTAAGGACCTGGAGGAGCTAAAGAGTACGTAGCCACTCCGTGTTAGGCCTAGCGCACACTACCATTTTTACCAACGACGAAGTTGAGTGGAGTGTAAAAAGTTTTGGAGGAACGACTTAGAATATGGGGGTTAGCCACCGAGTGAATAAGTAGGGAAAATATTACTTTTCCTAGTAAAGGAAACTACTGCACACTTCAGATTCAGATCGTGTTTATTGTCTTTGCAATAGTCCTCAAGGCGCGATAAATCTGCTTGAAGGCAATACATGTCTGGAAAAGATGAGATATTCATGAATATCTTCATGTCATCGGCAACGCACAGGAGTTGAGAGTGGTGTAAGCAGGGGGCTTAGCCAAAGTAACAATAGAAAAACGATAACGAAGTTCGATATAAATAAAATGTATGGGATTGACATAAGCCGCGTTAAATCACGTGGTCAATCGTCATCGTTATCGCAAGTTGGTAGACAATGTTAAAATTCGTAACGAAACCATAAACTAACGAATTGTTATCGACGGTTATCCCATACTAATGCGTAGACAAGCAGCACTTTCAGCGTTCGCCTTCGCTGCGATCGCGATCGACAAAAAAGATAACGAAACGAATGTTAGGACGCTGTAGTTATCTCAACAATATGGCCGATTTCATTCATCAGCTGTGATTGACTAGAGTCAGAGAAATAAAGAGAGGCATTTTATTACAAATCAAAAGTATTTAAAATGCTTTCGTTACGTTTATTGTGGGCTGCACATAACGAGAACACCTGGGAGAGGCGCCAAAAGCGATTAAGACGACGACGGCAATTGGAAACAATCGAGGAAATGCCAGATTTGTTGTTTACCCAACATTTTAGGCTTAACAAAGCTACATTTAGGAAGTTGTGTAACGACCTAAAAGATCATGCCAGGTTAAAAGGTTCCACTGAAATACCCCTGGAAATAAAGGTAAGAATTTTACATTTATTGACAATTTTAGTTAAGTATTAAAATGCAGGCAACTAGGTACTTGTACTGATTAAAGTTGTTGGTTTTTTTGTTGCACTTAATTACTTACTTACTAGTATAGAATCTTCGGTCAGAGAGTTTTGTCCCTCGTATTAACATTTGTAGGCTCAAGTTTGTACGTAATAACCAAATAAGTTGGTAGGTACTTATGTATTATTGTAAATTTCAGGTGCTGTGTGCTCTTAGCTTTTTAGCTACAGGGTCATACCAAAAAATTGTTGGTCTTGGCCAGTACTTGACACAGCGGACAACAAGTCGCTGCATTAGGGAGGTTGTAAACGCACTTAACCATAATTGGATGGTCCGCAGGTGGATAGTGTTTCCACAAACACCACAACAGAGATCCCTTATAAAGGAGAAGTATGTACCTACTTACCTTTTAATATTTTTAAAATAGGTTAAATATTTAATTGGAAACTTACATACCTAGACAGTTGTTAATATTTGTTCCTAAACTGTTAAATAATTTACAGATTCCATACGAAACATAATTTGCCAGGAGTGATAGGGTGCATTGACTGTACCCATATTGCAATTGTAAGACCTGATGAGGAAGAACATATATTTTTTTATAGAAAAGGATATCATTCCTTAAATGTTCAAATGGTAAGTAGCTAGAAAATAATCATGATTATATGAAGATGAAAGAAGTATAAAAATATGATTAAGTATTCTATGTTTCTTACCACTTCCTATCACTTCCAACCAATTTAATTCTTTGTGAGTGATAACTATTTTATTTGATTTTTCAGATATGTGATTATGACTTGAGGATTATAAATGTCAACTCGAAATTTGGTGGAGCTACACATGACTCTCACATATGGTCTGCGAGTCACGTGGAGACATATATGAAAGGCCTTCACGAAAGTGGTGAACATGTTTGGTTATTAGGTAAGACATTGTTCCTTACATTGTAAATAGTGAAACATCAGAAAAGAGCCTTATAGTAGTAATTGTACTTTTTTTATGTGACCATGACTTCAAAAACAACAATTCTATATTAGAACTGGGGGGGTACCAACTCTATTAACTAAAATGTAATTGCTTTTTTTCAGGTGACTCTGGTTATCCACAGCGGCCTTGGTTGATGACGCCTATATTAAATGCTGAATCAGGTTCCCAGGAAGAGATTTACACTCGGCGTCATGTCCAAGCCAGATCTCGCATTGAGCGCTGTTATGGCTTACTTAAGGCTCGTTGGAGGTGTTTGCTTCGACACAGAGTTCTTCACTATCATCCTGCCATGGCTAGCAAAATCACCAATGCATGTTGTGTGCTGCACAACATCGCATTAGATGCCAGAATACCACCTCCTAGTGATATGTCAGCCAGTGGTCTAGAAGGTGGTGAAGACCGTTCTGTAGAACATAGCACCTCCAATGATGATAACCAAAACGAGTTAATCCGAGGCAGAGCTATGCGCAATGTCTTGGTTAGTAGAATGTAGGTAAATAAATAAAAACATTAGAGATCCCTATTATTAGGAATCCTAATCAAACTTTAGGATAACCATAAAAATGTAATATTATAATTAGTATTTTCTTTTTGTGATGGAACTTGACCTTACTGATATGTTAAGCTCACTTTTCAATTTGACGACTCTGTATGAAATAAAACAGGGAGAAAAAAATAGCCCTTGACGAGTTTCTTGCCGGTTCTTCTCGTTACAAGGTCTCCCGCCGTAGGGTTTGTGAACCGATGGCGTAGCTTCTTTGACGTTCATAAGTGCTTGTAACAGCCTAGACTGAATAAATGATTTATAATTTTGAATTTTAAATTTTAATACTTCAAGCCGCCCAAGAAGACCAACTAATTCCTACCACCAGTCAAGTGCAACAGTTTGTTGACACCTGCAGCTTGAAGGAGTTTCAAGCTGCAGGTGTCAACAAACTGGATTGTGACTGTGGGCTATCCTACATCGGGCAAACAAAGTAGAAGCATAGGGACTCGCGTTAGAGAACATGTAATATACGTGGAAAATAGCCGCGAAAACAAGTCTGCAGTGTGTGAAAATGCTTTTGAGGTACCCAACCACTACATCAGGATATCGGCGGTTCTTCTTTTTCTCCCACCATAGGGCGATGTAATAAACTACACTGAATAAAATTACTATTACTGAATAAAGATTTTGAATAAAATTACTATTAACTAATATATATATTTTATTAACAGTCACTTAAAATACTCGAATTTTTTCAATTCAATTTCTTTATTTGCAATAAAATTTCCATAAAATTAACACCTTAAATATTTCTTACATCTACTAAACATAAATAACTAATATTACTATGTGTAAATGAGCCCGTATTATCAATTGCATCTTGTGGATTCATTGATTATCGCATATAGGCCATAATCCGACATGCAAGGTAGATGTAATGATAATAAATCTCTTAACATGTGTTTATGCGTGCATCACACTAACAAAATAATAACAAAACTTAAAAAAAAACTATCAAGAAGCTGTCAACAAATTAGATACTTAATGTACAAAAAGCAGTCTTACAGTTACAGCTGAAAACTGTCAGTCTTTTATCGCAGTCTTAAAATTTTGCAGTAATAAACAAATAAATACCGAGTTAGATAATTTTTAATTAATTTAATAAAGTGTTATTTATATGGTTACATTGACTGCGGTGTCGCCGGCGACCTTAACCGCGGACGACGCCTGGCAGACGGGGGAGTGGCGGGCGCGCGGGGGGCAGGTGCCCGCCGTCGTCTCGGAGTAGTGGGCGCTGCTGGGGCCGGTGGGGCTGGCGCTGCCGGGACCGGTGGGGCTGGCGCTGCCGGGACCGGTGGGGCTGGCGCTGCCGGGGCCGGCGGCGGCGGGGATGGCGTGGCCGGCGGGGCGGACGCAGCCGGCTGCCGTCCCTGAGACGATCGGGGAGCGTGCACGAGCAGTCGGGAGGGTGGTGGTGTTTGCATCTGGGATGTAAAAGGCAGAAGCAAACTGTTCGACGGCTGCGAAGTGGAAGGCTCTGGTGAAGGCTGGTGTGGAATTTCTACAACAAAAAAAAGTAGTGTTATTTTGGGCAATTTAGAATACTATGTGGTATGTCACTTTGGATTTCAAACTAATGACTGAAATGCAATATCATTTTAAATATGTTTAGAGCTAAATGTGTTTATTGACAATAAGTGATAGTCATCCTTAAAATGTTTTCTTAAATCATATTAGTATATAAATAAATAGAAAAAAAGCTAAGAATTTTAGAGAAATAGAGATAGGACTTAAAAATATAGAATTACATAATAACATTAACATTATCACTATATAGAAGACATACCATCTTCAAATTCCAAATACACCATATCATCCATGGCGAGAGGATCATCTCGTGGAGGAGATTGAGATGTCTGTAAAATATATAATATTGGTTATGGTAAGTTTATAAAAAAATAAACATATAAACTGATTTATTATTTTCAAAGTTTGCATTTTCAATGCTATATTTTATGATTAATTTTAATAAAAAAATACTAGAAAAATGGGAGAACAGTGGGCAACATACCCAAAGATTGTGGGTTCATGTCCTGCCTGAGAGTATAATCTGAGTCAAATATTCGTTTTTTTCATATTTTTCTTTTAAAATAAACTAATTAATTAAAAAAACGGTATCTTTTGTTGAAAAATTATCTTTATGTTTTAAATATATTGTTAACCACCGTTTATAGAAACATGAATATTTTATAAAACATCTACCTTTTAGAGAAAATTAGCTCATCATTTAATAGGAGGATGTATATACTTACATTAAATCCAAGCTCTTCTACAGAGGCTTGTCCTTCCACTGCTAAAACACCCATTATGGCCAGCACTCTTTCCTCAATAGCCGACAAGGTTTGCCGGCTTGCTGGCCCACCTCCAGTCCCTCTTGTGTGCTGCCTTAGGTTTAATCCCTTTTTCTTTGTTTTGGACTTCCAATCTGCCCAGACCTTTATTGAATATCAGATCAGTCATAGGTATGTTCTAATGTAAGTACTTATAAGTACCTAAATAAGATAGAAAAAGCTAACAATTTGGTAAGTAGGTAGGTATAAGTACTTGGAAGATTTAAAATAAATTAAAAAACTAAATAAATACCTATCTGAGACATCTCCACATTCTTCAGACTGTCGAACAAAGTAAAGCTTGTACTATAAATGTCAGAGATGATCATCAACATCATCATCATAGCGATAATCCTGAGTTGGGTGGATGGGTATGCTGACTATGATCTTAATACTAATACGAATGTTTATTCTGGTTGTGAATTGCACAACCCTTAGAATCATAGTAAGGATTTCTAACTACTGTTTCATCAGGCAGTCATTCCAAATATGTTCATTAGGTACTTACTTTTTTCCACTTATCTGTCGTCTTGTTGACACCACTACCAACAGCATTCAAACCATTGGTAAGCTCAGTCCATAGTCGGTCTGACCTTACACGACCTTGGGCTCCAGCAAGAGGCCTAGCCAGGTCACCATGACTGTAATATAAACAAACAAAGATTCAATATAAGTGTTTCACTGTTAGGATCGCGTCATTGTTTACATTAAGTACGTACCACACACCGGTACCAATTTTTTCTACGATTTCAATCTTAATAATGAATAAAACTTGGATTAACTTACGTTTCCATAAACTCAAGCAATATTAACAATTGTTCTTGACTTGCTCGCACTCTTGAATCCATTTTTTTACTAAAAATGCACATACACATTACTTCAACATCGTTTGAACATCCGACACATAATAGAAATGAATCTATTTTGAATGCCATTATGTTTTGGAGACCACTTTTACTTATTAACACTCTATTTACTTACCACTATCAAATTAAATAAGTCTTGTTTTTATTTAACAAAAACTAAAAGTAAACATAACTCTCAACGCAACACTTAGGTACTACCACACAATGTAAACAATTTCCGATTTCGCGGGTTCGATCTGCTGATTTGACATTTCTTGCTTGACAATGACAGCTAAATTTTCGATACCATAGACAATTTTATGTTTCTTAACGAATAAACAAATCGCCACAACGATCGCGACAATGCTGTTACATTGGCTACGAAATTGTTATCGTTATCTCATAGACGATGACGAATTTCGATATCGTTTCGCTATTAAGCGATGTTACTTTGGCTAAGGCCCCAGGCATGGATGTCGTTAACATAGATTACAAATAAGAAAGGACCAAGCAGTGATCCCTGAGGAACACCAATTGGGAGTTGAGGTATAGTTATTAAGAACTACTCAATGTATGATGTGAACCACCGCAATGAGTCACCACATAATGATTGATGTAAGTTCTTTTAGGAAACTGGTAACTAAACCGCAAAAAAACTGCTAGTTGCAAATAAAAAAAACACGGAAATGCCGAGGTATTTCGCACCAACATATTTTCTAGTCAGGTACAGATCTTAGATACCTAGGATGTAACATATCTAAACATTTCGAAGCATCCGCTGCTAACAACTCAGCAAATAGATGACGCTGTCAGTTACAGCACTGCTACAAGATTTCTTGAAGATCGAAAGTTTACGTTTATACAGCTATTGAGTCATGCAATTTTCTGTAGCGAGGTCGCATATTTTGTAAATGTCTATACTGCTCCAGTGTTTTTGGATTCAATCCCCACCGATGAGATTTGTTACGATCTCTGTGTTTGTGCTATGTTAGGATGGTATTATATTAATATAGTATAGTGTATTTAATATTTTTAAATTACTATTTGTGAGGACCTTTAATTGGCCATCTACTTTTATTTGTATTATTTATTACTGTTTGTTGCTGTTGGTCTTCCTAGAAATAAATAAATAAATAGTTTTAAAATACCTTGTTAGTATCTGTAATAAAATTGTTTAAGGCGATACTCGAAAAAAATATGCTGAAGCGAGATAGCGTTGAGAAAACGACGCGCACGGGAGCGAGACCGATTTTGCAGATTAGGCAAGAAAACACAAAATCACTTCGTATTAAAAAACTACAGCGATTAAAAAAAATATGCTTCTATACGATCCTAAATATTAGTGTCCACTTATTAAACCAATTCCCAAAAGTGTAAAAGTAACGCCATTAAAGAATAATCTTGAATTTTCGTATTTTTAGAGGTCTTTTCGAAAAGAAAAAGTGTCGAGCCTAAATCATAAAATCGTGTTTTTGAAACTATACGAATCTAGATAAAGGTATGAAGAAATATATATGTTATTACCAGATTTGTAACAACTGTAACCGTGCTATAGTTTTATATCAAAAAGTCCATACTTTTAGCGCCTTAACCTCCTTATTTCGGAAACAGATCGGCAGGCCGTTTGACTAACTTAAAATCACCTAGAAACCAACTTCGTTCCTGTCATTATTCATACTGTATTGACGGCCACAACAGCGACGAAACCCGAAAGTGAAATGATTTTTAGATAGATACTTAATCCTTCGGTGTGTGTGATGACAAAAATGGATAGTTTTTTATCAGCTAAATAGTGAGTTTTCATACACCTTGCTTGAGGAAATGCGTTTAAACGGAACGGAACGGAATCCAGGCGCACACTAATACGAACATATACCAGTCGGGAAAAGTACTAAATTTCCAGGTAATCTCGTTGACAATTTAACGTACAAAAATAATGGTTACTTTCTTCTCATAAAATCTAAATTCAATTCGTAAAGGACAGTTAAACGGGCAATAAATCGCTAAAGAATACTGTCTAATAGAACCTTTATGTGATAGTTTTGGGACTATTTTTATTGGTCGTTTTTATTAACGTTTATCATTACTGAGGGAATAATAGAGGAGGATAAGATAATAATATGTATTTGTCTTTTAACGATTTTTTACTTTTATTATTATAAAAAAACAAAATCCGTCGGAAAAATGAGTAATGACTTTAAGGTATGTTGGTACCACTTCATTTGAAATTACATTAAATAATATAAACAAGTTTATTTATGTGATAAATATTAAACAAGAAAATCTACTAGAAAAAAGCAACTAGTCTCATTTCGCCCTGACGGGATTCGAACCCGCATCCTTGGAAGTCCGACAGGGAGGGCGACATGAGACTAGTTGCTTTTTTCTAGTAGATTTTCTTGTTTTATATTTATCACATAAAAATAGCATTGTAAAATGCAAAATTAAAAAGTTATAAGTTTATTTATTTTTATTTATTTATAACCCTTTATTTGCACACACATAGACAGAAAATACATGTATAAAAGAAAAAACATTGAACAAGATTTGTTGTACAAAGGGCGGCCTTATCGCTTAGCAGTCTTCAAGGCAACCCATACGACACAGAAACTGGTAGAAGGGAGAGGCAAGTTATATATTGTTACTAGCTTCCAACCGCGGTTTCACCCGCGTCTCCCTGCTCTCGTAGGACTATCAGGATAAACAGAAGCCTACGTTCAACTAACTCTGCGCCAAAAATCAAGTCGACTTGTTGCTTAGTTAGAGCGTGAAGGAAAAACAAACAAACACCCTTTCGCATTTATAATATAAGTTAGGATTTTTTTCTTTTTATGTCCGACGGGGAGACTTTTAGCCTTCATCATACCTGATGTTAAGTATCGATAAGGCTGAAGATGGAAGCGAGCCTCTCCCGGAATCCTCAATCACTGAGGAACTGGTTATCTTATCTCTAACTGCCGGAACACAACAATGCTGAAAACATAGTTGTTATGGCGTCAGACTCAGATAAGATGGTGGTAGCTAGCCAGGCGGACTTACAACAAGTCCTACCACCAACCGAAATTACATTAAATAATATCGTAAGTTACTCTATTGGTACGAGGGCGGGTCAATAAGTCCGTGACTTTTGGAATAAAACACAGATTTTTTGATAAATAAATCATTTTATTTTTCAACGTAGTCTCCTTTGAGCTCTATACACTTTGTCCAACGCTTCTCCCTTTTTTTTATCCCTTCCAAAAAATATGATTTGTCGAGGTCCTCAAAATAGGCCTTTGTTTGCGAGATGACTTCATCATTGGAGTCAAATCTTTTTCCACCAAGCCATTTCTTCAGGTTTGGGAACAAGAAGAAGTCACTCGGAGCCAAATCTGGAGAATAGGGCGGATGAGCGAGCAATTCATAACCCAATTTATGGATTTTTGCCATGACAACTGCACATGTGTGCACCCTTGCATTGTCTTGATGGAAAATAACTTTTTTCTTGGCCAAATGAGGTCTTTTTTTTTTAAATCGTCATTGAAGTGGTCCAATAAGTTGGCATAATGTTCCCCATTGATTGATCTTCCCTTTTGAAGGTAGTCAATGTGTATTATCCCACGTGCATCCCAAAAAATAGGCGCCATAACTTTATTGGCTGACAAACCCACCTTGGCCTTCTTTGGCGCCGATTCACAATTAGAACCCACTGTTTTGACTGTTGTTTGGTCTCTGGTGTGTTGTGATGGATCCATGTTTCGTCCACGGTTACAAAACGGCGCAAAAACTATTCCACATTGCGATTAAACAACGCCAAACCTCAATTTTTTTTTTTTATTCTCAAATTACTGGGTAGTCTGATAAAGATAGCTGTCAAACACAAACTAACTGACGCACCAAGTTCAAATTTTGATAGGAGTCAACTGACAGATGTCTGTTGACACGAGTAGTGTTGTTTTTTCAGTAAAGAGGTCAGAAATTCAAAAAGTCAAGGACTTATTGACCCTCCCTCGTATACACAAGTGATATGTTTGTTCTATTCACAAGTTATACACAGCTATTTTTAAACAGGATAACCACGAAACTTGATGCTTACGTAACAGGAGCTGTTAAGTCACTTAGGGCCGGTATTTCAATATCGACTTATCTTGAATTGATCCAGAATTTAAGATATGTTCCACTTATGTGTATTTCAATAAACGATTAAAGTTAAGTGACGCTTAAAGTCCATCCTAACTAGCCAATATTTAAGCTAAGGAATTCAGAGACTTAAGAGCCGATCCGGGATTCGTTGCTATGGTAACATATTTTTGACTGGCAAAAAGATATGTTAGTTTTATATTTAGGTATTTATTATCAGTAAATAAAAGGCAGTTGTAGCATAAAAAATATTATAGTGTAGAAATAATGGCAAATTACAAGAATATTATGCGAAATTTTGAACATGATACGTAATGTAATGTAAAATTTCGAAGTGAGAAGTAATTCTAAAGTGAAAATTTTTTTGGCGCTATTTTTCATTGTGGAGCCTCCACAATGATTCTCATTGGTCGCCGAGCGCACACGCGCAGCCAATGAGCGCTCGATGTCACCAAATGACATCAAAATTCATAGACAATTATCATATTTTGTTTGTTATGTTGCAATATTGCGATGAATCCTAGATTAGCTAAGGCGAGGAATATCCGGATTGAAATACGCTATTGTCTTTTACAAGTGATACTTAGCTCAAATGTTGGACTTAACTTAAGTCATAAGATAAGGTGACATTGAAATACCGGCCCCTAATGTCACCGTTGTCAACTCATAATACCATTTTTAGTTTAGCTACTCACATCGCGCGTCGTGCGGCCGCCCTGCGAGCGAGTGGCGCCAACACTGGCGACAACTCTGTCTTGACAGAGTGGACGTCTAAGAAATTTTTTAAACAGTATCTGAAATTTTTAAGTTCGATTCAGAATCGGTAAGTGAACAACTTCTCCTAGCAACATGGGTCGAAATACGAGAACAATTCTCGGACTTCCCATACTAAATCGATCACGTGATCAGTCTGATTTGTAAGAAGAGTCAAAACATTTTTTTTCATATTTCGAGCCGAGTTTCTTGGAGAAAGTTGTTTACTTACCGATTCTGAATCGAACTTAAAAAATTTCAGATACTGTTTAAAAATTTTCTTAGTCGGAGTCTTTTGACAGAGTGGATGGCACTGTTGATGGAGGGTTGCGACTCGCCAGTGTCTGTCACTGTCACAGGACAGGCTAAGCCTAGTGTGGGAGCTAGCAATGTATTACTGTAAACTGTTTAATGGAAAATAAACTGTTTAACTGTTAAAAAAAAAATGTAGACGAGCACTAAAAATGTTTTTTTTATATTCCCACGGGAACAGGGAACCATGCGTGTGAAACCCTGGTGGCCGCTAAGCTAGTATTAAATAATAAACAAATAATAATAATAAACAAGTGTTGTCGCCACTCGCTCCTCGAAATCTTTATATACTGTTTAAAAATAACCCTGTTTAAAGTATTATTATACAAATGCCCCGTATCATCGCCATTTGTATTTCCTAATAGTATAATATTTTCAAGTTGAGTTCTTTCCTTTATAACTGTATTTCTGATTTTATCATTTTGACGACCTGTTTGGCGCAGTGGTACTAACGCCGCCTTCTGCGCCAGAGGTCCCGGGTTCGATCCCCGGACAAGACAAATATTTGTGTGCATGAACGTGTCTGTCTGTCTTGGTCTGGGTGTTGAATATGTATATATAACCCAAAGGACTCAAAAAGTACTGAATGGATTTGGATGAAATTCGGTACACAGATAGTAGGTTGCCTGGTTATGAACATAGGATACTATTTATCCCGATATTCCCACGGGAACGGGAATCACGTGAGTAAAACTGCAAGTGGCCGCTAGTGTGTAATATCTACAGAGAGCAAAAAAGACATGATTTTTTAATAGAAAAAATAGTTTTTCTGCTCTCCTGAAAAGTAGGGTTTTGGTTTATACGCCAATTAAATCCAAAGGTATCGCAATACATCTATTCTTCTCACAAGTTACTCTTAAAAATTAATAAGAACTTAATAAGAATTACCTTCATGAATTTTCTGACCCAGATGAGGTAGAATCCCCGAATTCAGATGACATCCCCAACAAAGTACAAGATTGCGTAATGTAAGGCTTCTCAAAATGTTTCCTAATGTCTCTTTATAAAGAATGGCTCTCAATATTTCTTTTCATCGAACTGCTGAGCATGTCCTAAATTTTATCCCAAAGCTAAAAGTATCGGTAAATATTTCGTCCATTAGTGGGATGTGGCGGGCGATACGCCAACACGATACGTTATATCGATATATCGACGTGAACTTAGCACCACTGATGTCTTGCTTTAGCACAATGTAAAATACTGGGTGTTTTTAGAGTTTCGTAGCCTAATGGCAAAATATGGAACCCTTATAGATCCGTCATGTCTGTCTGTCTGTCCGTCCGTCACAGCCAGCCACTTTATTTCGAGACTATTACACAGTTGAAACTTGGTAGGTAGATGTTAAACCGCTTTTGTTAAAGATTTTCACTCCTCAAATATAGAAAAAAGATTAAGGGGGGGGGGGGGGGGGGGGGTTTAAAACCCTTTACAATGGTTACAATATAATTGAAGGATAAAATAATTTAAAAACTCCGTTGTTTATTTAAATTATTTTATAATTTTTTAATTTACGTTTCGTAAAAAGAACTTAATTTACATTAACTTTAGATAGCCCTTTATATCTAGTCTAGCAGGTATATCAACCTTTTATACATAGAAAAGAACATACGTCATTGGCCATTTTTAATGTCCCCCTACTGCTGGGGCAACTGGCCTACCTTATGGATGGATAAGGATAATGGGCCATTACCCACCACGCGGGCCCAATGCGGATTGGTGGGTTTTAACGCCTGCAAATTCAGCTGGGACCAACGGCTTAACGTGCCATCCGAAGCACGGAGGAGCTCGAGATAATAAATTTTGGTCACCCATCCCGTTTCGAAAGTTGCTTAACCTCAATAATCGCAGGCCGAGCGCGCAAACCACTGCGCCACTGGCTCCTCCAAAGTACTTACGTACATCCTACATAATCTCTTGGAACGAAAGTTCGTACGTTTCCTGTGAGTTAAACATTCGAGAGGAATTTCCGTGAGCTATCTAGTATATTAACGAAGAATTTCATTAGCTCATTTGACTAAAATAGATTAAATAAAGGGACCTACTTCATATCTAGTTAATTATACAGTATCTACACAAGTATTTTAATTCAAAATGGTATATTAACGAGAAACCGCCGAACGAGAAAATGAGATATCGAATTTCCTCAACCGAAATAGAACCATTTAATTCAAGGACGCAAAGAAACTTTATTATTAAATTATATTCGGACAAAACGGTTCGAACCTTATGAAATATTGAAAGAATAATTTGACAACTTAATCCGATGAAAAGTTATAATTTTATTTTATGTGAAAAATTCTGGAGTCGGAAGTTTCGGCCGTTGATTTTTGAAGGCTACAGAGTTTTTGAATGGCTAGATTGAATTGTTTAACTACCTTTTTATTTTTACTTTGAATGGGTTTGCTCTTGATTCTAATCAAGCCCAGGTACTAAGACAGGATGGTCGAGTTATAAGTAGTTATAAGTAGCTTAGTTCAGACACCAGTCTCTCACAATCTATGTTAATGATTTATATTTTTATGTTAAGAAACAGCCATTATTATGTATAAAGTTTGTGGAAGAGTAAATAAAAAAAAAAATATTATTATTATTTATTATAGATGCAGTGAGGGAGTCCCACTCATTTGCTGTGCGCAATATAAAAGATTATAAATCATAACATTTATTTGATACAGGCAGTGGACATAGACATAACATATGACAAAAAATACACAAAAATCTTATAACCAAATGTTCCACATGGCTGCATCAAAAGGGATCTAGTTCAGCATGTGTCAGTGTTGAAGCTGACGCTGGTTTTCAACTAGACCCACTTTTATATTGACACGTCGATGTCAATACGGAGGCATCGAAAAATGTTGATGTAGCGCTTGGTGCGCACATTTAGGATTATCAACCAAGTAAGGGCGGTAGCCCGCAGTGCGTCTGGATGTCTGATGCAAGAATGGGGATGTCGATATGAGCTCATGGAACTTCTGAGCACACTCTCCGAAGGATAGTCTGTAAAAGACCGACAGACAGGCAACTTTGCGGCGGTGAGCTAGGGTGTGCAACTGGGTGAAATGGTTCCAACTAGGGAGACTGATCACCCGTCCGGCCTTGCTGGCGTCCCCTCTCCAAAAATAAAAAATAGGGTGTGCAACTGGCACTTCACCAGTTCTTTGTCGCCAGCTACCTGCAAATTATCACTTAAAAAGAAAGTATAATGAACAAATCGCACAATGAGCTGATCGAATATCAAAACTGTAGCTCAGCTTTTTGATGCAATGATGGATGGAAAGAAAATTTTGCCTATCCGATCGACAGTCTAATGCGGTTGGTGGTAGATTTGTTCTAGGCCCGCCTAGCTACCACCATCTTAACATGAATTGCTATAATCTCCGATTTATACCCTACATAGAACAGTTTTTGATTTATTTTTAAGGCTCAATCATCGATCGTAATTAAGAGATATATACGGCCGCGGCCAGCCGAACACTTCAAGTTTCTACTCAAGCAGACAAGGGTATTTTTTTTTATACGTCAAGCAGACTACTGTTTTTGAACCACGCAACCGTCGCTTGAAGCAAGCGATCGGTTTTGTCTGTCGCCATTACAACAATGTTTTCAGCATTATTGTGCGGTTGAGAATTACGAGAGAAGCTTGATTCATTCCACCTTGAGCCTGAATATCAGGTATGAAAATAAATCCCGAAGGAGAAAATTTTTTGCTATGAAACTAATTTAAAGAAACTGATTAGAAATTACACGATCGAAGTTGCAGGCTACTGATAAGCCTGCCGTGAGGAGCCCGTGGCGCAGTGGATCGCGCGCCCCGCCTGCGATTGTTGAAGTTAAGCAAACTTCGCAATGGTCGGTCACGGGATGGGTGACCAAAAATTCTCTATCTCTAGCTCCTCCGTGTTTCAGAAGCCATGTGAAGCCTTTAGTACCGACTGCATCAGTCGTTTAAACTCACCAATGCGCAATGGGCCCGCGTGGTGGGTCATGGCCTATTTGCTTTATCAATCATAAGGAAGACCAATACTCCAGCAGTGGGGACGTTAGAAATGGCTGAAGAGGAATACGCTCGCCGGGTTATATACAGTGGGGGTCATATAATTAATGACTAGCCGATTTTCATACAATCGAGGTTACTTTGGAGCCCTAGTTCTCTGCCAAGGGTTGACTAAGCTGTGATCTGATAATGGCCGTCCAGGGACTGAATGGAGGAGATCCAGATTCCTATACACACTCAACTGATCTGAACATCATTCTAAGAGATGTATGGATATGTTTTTAAGAAACGCGAAAATGCATAAACATGTATGGAATTTCTGAAACTGAAAACTCCATTCACTCCTTGGATGGCCATCATCAGGCCACAGCTCGGTCATTCCTTGGCAGAGAACCAAGGCTCCTAATTTACCTCGATTGTATGAAAATCGTCTAGTGTCGTTAATTAGGTGAACACCACTGTATGTTTTTTATTTTAAAATCTACCAAGCCTTGTGAGCACTAAAGCTCAAAAATGTTTGCTCAGCTCAGCTGAGTTGGGAAAACTGTGCATTATCCAAAGTTAGCGGGGCTCAAGTTTCACCTTGCAGCATCTTTTGAGTCGTCGATATTTCTAGTAATTTTCTATTAAAAAAAAATATTATTGTTATTATTATTATTTTTATGACCGACGGTGAAGCTCTCCCCCATATTCTAAGTCGTTCCTCCAAAACTTTTTACACTCCACTCAACCTCGTCGTGGGTAAAAATGGTAGTGTGCACTAGGCCTAACACGGAGTGGCTACGTACTCTTTGGCTCCTCCAGGTCCGTAAGGAGTTATGACGTAGAATACCGATTTCGAGGAGTATTTTGAAGAGGTTTTCAATGAGGTTTCGTTAAGTCGAGGACGAGTACGACTTAGAATATGGGTGTATGTCTTCATCATACCTGATGTTAAGGCTGAAGATGGAAGCGAGCCTCTCCCGGAATCCTCAGCCAGTGAGGAACTGGCTATCTTATCTCAAACTGCCGGAACACAACATTGCTGAAAACATTGTTGTTATGGCGTCGGGCTTAGATAAGATTGTGGTAGCTAGCCAGGCGGACTTACAACAAGTCCTACCACCAACCAAACCGTATACAATATGTACCCCCGTTGGGAATCGAACCCACGACCCCTGGGACTGATACCGTTGGTTGTACCACTAGGCCACAGAGGCGGTTGAAAGTTATTATAATTACTAACATGCAATGCTCCAAAAGCTCTCAAGTAACATGCTCTGCTGAATTGCCAACTTTTAAACTAAAAAGAGTTGGAAATCATTAAAGTTGTTCGTTAACCATCGCTCGAGTGTCTCGTTATAGAAGTGATTCTCGATACTCTTCCGATGGGGCTTTTACAAGCGACGACTGCAGTCTTAACCAAAGTATATTGTTCCTCTTAAGTTTTGGCGTACACTGTTCATTGAAATAAAAAAAACCTTTACGGACCTTAAGTGCACTGTATTTTATGAGTTAATGTCTAATTTTCCGTGTTTTTAAAGGTTTTTTCAGTTTCCCCGACGGTTCGGCACCTTGACACTAACGAGATGTCAGTCATCCCGTGACAATAGCAGCTGAAAGATGCCGAAACGTCAGGACATACAGTGCTAAAATCCATAAAAGTTTTATTTCGCCACATTATTGTGTTTCTCAAAGTTATAATTTTATTGTTTTTGCAATTTAGACGGAATTTATTTTCTGCCCGTGGTTTCACCTGCGTGGTTCCCGTTCCTGTGGGAATATTGGGGTGACAAGTAACCTATTTTACTCTCCGTCCATACCAATTACTTGCTTAGTTAGGATGTGAAGGAAGGACAAACAAACACACTTTCACATTTATAATATGGTGGTTAAGATTAAGAGAAAAAAATATCCGTTTGAAACTTTAGACTAAGTTGGACTGCAACTGAAAGAAAAACAGAATGTGCCAGCTGCTGACTTTTCAGTGCAGATAGTAAAAGCCAATCAACGGACAGGGGATGTTCGTAAACTAATATAGCCGATCGGCTGGCAACCTTCAACCGCCTCTGTAGTCTAGTGGTACAACCATCGGTATCAAACCAAGGGGTCCAGCGGGGGTACATATTGTATTTGGTTTGGTAGGACTTGTTGTAATTCCGCCTAGTTAGCTACCACCATCTTATCTAAGTATGACGCCATAACAACAATGTTTTCAGCATTAAAATAATAAATAAAAAATAAAAAATGCATACAAACACACCAATTATCTAGCCCACGTTAAGTTTCATTAAGAACTTGTGTTATGGTTACTAGATAACGGATAAACATACTTATATACTTTTCTTTTTGTAAATACATACATAATATACATATTAAACACCCAGACCAAGACAAATAGACATGTTCATGCACACAAATATTTGTCTTGTCCGGGGATCGAACCCGGGAGCAGAAGGCAGGCTTAGTACCCCTGCGCCAAATAGGCCGTCAAGCAGGCATTGCTATGTTCCGGCAGTTAAAGATTAGATAGCCAGTTCCTCAGTGATTGAGGATTCCGGGAGAGGCTCGCTTCCATATTCAGCCTTATCAATACTTAACATAAGGCTTAGAGTTTCCCCGTAGCTCATAAAAAAAAAACCTGTCACTATTGTTGCCGGACAATATTTTAGATCCAACCAATGCCAGATGTGGCGTCGCTGAGGTGTAGCTTTGAGAGTGATGTTGGTACATTTCACTCTCGGTCTGCACCTTTGATACTCTGCCAACCTCGGAAGAGATTGAAGAGGCGTGAGTGTACGTATCTAACTTTAGATCACTTGCAGTAAAACCAAAAATTGTAATATTATAATATAGATCGATCGGATGGTGGTCGTATCGTAGTCGTATCGTATAAACAGATTCCCCGTAATGAGATGCCGACACACTTAGTCCGGTGAGTGCTGCGACATCCAAGTTTTTCGTATCTTCCCTTGCATCTGTAATTTGTTTATTTTTTATATTGCGACCGCATTCGTTATCGTGCCTTTGGTTGTGATGGGATTTATTTTTAACGGTAGTACTGGGTATTTTTTAAGCTTATAAGTGAACTGATATAATTAATATATTTTAAATGTACCAGGTAAGTAAAACTGTGTACATTGTTTAAGTTTCTGTAGTATCTGATTTTTTGTCTGAACCTTTAGACCACCAAACATATATATATATATATATATATATGCATATCGTGGTGACCTATAAGTGGAACATAACTTAGCTGAAAAGGTCGTATTACTTAATTATATATATATATATATATATATATATATATATATATATATATAAGTAATACGACCTTATAGGTCACAACGATATCGCACCCCCCGGCGAATAAAGTGGTAATGAATGATAACAACGTTTTTAATGTTTTTCCATTTTTCGATTCTACGGGTCCAAACCCATCTATTGGATTTATTTTACAATTTTAAATGCAACATTAATGGTAGCAAACAATGTGACCACTTTTTTCTTAAAAACACGGTTAAAAATATTTAAGTAGAAAAAGGGCGAAATTCGTTATTAAAACACAGAAGGCGAAATGTCTGAAACGTAAGCGTGCATTATGATATTATTCTGGAAGATTTAACTCGGGCGCAGCCGCGGTAACCAATATTGCGACTATATTCTGGTGAGATATCAACATCTGATTGCTGTATTTATGGCTACCGTTAAATTATTTGAAAATGGTAAATCGTGATTTCGATAACTATTTTATTCTTGTAATACGTTACAAAACTGGATAAGGTAAGAATCGTTTACAGTGCGTATTATTCAACATAAATATTGTGTTCGAAGATTGCATTAAGATATTTTATGGATAATGAACGCATCGAATAGTTACTTTGTTTTTTTATATTTGTTTCTGGCATTTTACTGTTTTGGTTTCAGCTTTAAATGATAACGAATCCAGTCACTGTGTGCAGAAGGAAGAAAATTTAAACTTTCAAAATAGTACTATTCAAGACCATTTGCCAAAAGAAAATTATTTAATGATAATTCCTAGTCCAGAGAGATCAGTTTCACCGTACATATTGGATTACTTAAATAATAATGACGATAATAATATTAAAACGCCTTCAACAATTTCTAATTTGTCGGGGTTGCTTAATAATATTGATTTCATAGCTTCTCCGACCATAATTCATATACCAAACGACATTCCAAGTACTTCAAGATGTAAAACACTAACTCGTGAATTTCGAAATGATGAATTAAATCATAATAATTCTGATACTTCAATGGATAGTGATACAGAAGTAAATAGTTCTAATACAATAACATATTTAAATCTTGATAGCCACACATTGCATAATTATAGCATAAATGACAGTACATCCTTGAATAATTCTAACACATCAACAAGCTTACTACAAACAACTATTTTAGAAAAAACATACGAATCCCATCAAGATTTGATTTCTAATACTACAGTTGAAAATGATACCACACCAGCAGCCGTAGGTCACTCCGCGCAAGAAAATAATTTGACTTCGGAAATAATACAAGCTGTTGAAGAAATTGAAGCTCTAGAAGAAAATGTAAAAGATAATGATAAAACCTTATCAAGAAAACGAAAGCGAAACATAAACGAATGGAAAGATAATAAAAATAAGGTACTTAAGAACACTGGTCAATCATATACAGGTGTAAGATCTAAAAAAAAATATCCATCAAAATCAATTCGTGCTCCATGTAAATGCAATAAAAAGTGCTTTGAAAAATTTGAGTCTTACTGGAAATTAGGAAGTCATGAAAATCAATGGCATTTTATTTTAAGACATGTGAAAGCAGATGACATCAAAATAATGCAATTACATAGAAAAAACAATAGAGTGCAAACAATCAGATATTTTTTACCATTGAGCGAAGCAGAGACACAAGTATGCAAATTATTTTTTCTGAATACTTTAAGTATTTCTGAAAGGAGTGTTTATACAGCCATAGAAAAAAGTAAAAGTTACGAAAACATAGAAGACAAAAGAGCAACTCATAATAACAGACCTCGTAAAATGAGCATATTGACAGAAAATAGCATTCTAACGCACATCAATTTATTTCCTGTAGTAGAATCGCATTATATAAGAAAACAATCAAAAAGATTATACATAGCTGAAAATTTAAACATAAGTAAAATGTATCGTTTATATATAGATTGGTTCAAGAATTACAAAATAGAAAACCCAGATACTATAGAAGGAACCAAGAGACAATATGAAACAATTTTTAACACGAGATTTAATTATTCTTTTTTTCAACCAAAATAAGATAGATGTGCTACCTGTGTTTTGTATGAAGAAGCTGATGAAGAAAGTAAAGCAACTCTCGGAGAAAATTATAAAACACATTTAAAGAACAAAAATATTATAAAAGAAATAAAAAACAGCGAAAAAAATAATTCTGATCCTAACCTTACCACAGTTGCTACATTTGATCTTGAGAAAGTCCTAACTATACCACAATCAAATGTTGGAGTATTTCATTACCCAAAAGAAAATACCCCATTTATAATTTTACAATTTTCAATACATTAAATTTAGAAGGCTTTTGTTATGTGTGGCATTATGCAATAGCTAAGAGAGGGGCTATTGAAATTGGAAGCTGTTTATTGAATTTTATTGAAAAAGAGCACATGAAAGGCATCCAAAAATTTTCATTCTACTCTGATAGCTGTGCTGGACAAAACAAAAATAGATTTATATTTGCGCTGTATTTGTATGCTTCTAAAAAATATAAAGTTAATATAACTCATAGATTTTTTGAGGTTGGTCACAGTCAGTCAGAAGGGGATGCAATGCACTCATGCATAGAAAGGGCTAAAAATAAGAAGATAATTTACACGCCAGATCAAATGTACGCTTTAATATTAAATTCTAAAGTCGAAGGTAAGAAATACGAGTTAAAAGAGATGCAGCAATCTGATTTTTACGATATTAAAGGGCTCACTGATAAAAAAAATTGGTTACGTGATTGTAAAGGTAATAAAATTATGTGGTCAAAAATAAAACAGGTAAGCACATCATCTTCCGATCCAGATACTTTATTTTTTAAATATGATTACGAAGCAGAGTTCGAAGCCTTGAAAGCAACCAATAAGCCTGTACGTGGACGAAAACCAAAAAAAGCCTGTGAAGCCAATAATAATGGCAATGAATTATTAGAAGATTTAAAACAAGCATATAACTCACCATTTGCAATTTCGAAGGCATTACATACTGATCTTATGACCTTATGCACAAGTGAAGCTATCCCTAAGTATTATCATGGGTTCTACAAATCCCTCCAATATGACGAATCTGATCGTTTGCACGAAGATGATGATACAGAAGATGACTGAATTTAATAGAAGTCGATGATTATTGATTAGTAGTAGCAATAAGAAAAAAAGAAATCGGAATAATTCATTAACGTTTATTAATTAAAAAGAGGAGGATTGGACTACTAAAAGGAGTTTAATTATTGGTTTTTATATTAATACTTATATTTGATTGGTTCTAAATAAGGAGAAAATAATTGTGAAGAAGTGAAGATGATTGTTTGTTAGTTGTCTTATTTTTGTTTCTTTTTGTATGATTATAAATAAAACCAATAAGTATTATCTAATTTGAGTTTTTTTTAGATATTTTGATGTATGTTTCAGAATTCATTTTAATGTAAATGATTATTATTTTATTTATTGACTTTAATAAAAAAAAAATGAATAACCATAAACATTATTTACAACACTTAATACTTAGAAATAGGAAGCGGTAATCTGCTTTTACTCGTAGTAATATTTTACTTATATCTAATGAAAATCCTCGCTAAGTCCTATTATGTCAGCTGTAGTTGCAGGAGATAGCAGCGAATAAAGTGGTTATATTACTTAACAACAAATACTTTTAAAATCTTAGGCAGTATTTTACATTTTTGTGTTTATTTCCTCGAATATCAGATAAAGTTATTTAAATAGTTTTAAATTTAATTACGAAATAAATATTCTTTAAAATAGTACAAAAACCAACTAATTCGTGCCAGTAGTTTTTGAGATATTCATCATTTTATGTTTTTTATTTTTCCTGTAAAATTGCAAATTTTAACTTGCCACGTTATTCGCCGGAGGGTGCGATATGCATAATTGAATTCAAAAAAAGCTAATTACTTTCGTTAATTAAAATATAAAAGAATATTACACTGAAATATTGAACTGAAACATACATTAAAACACAGGTAACACTAAATAATAACAGATGAGTAAACATTACACAATAAAAACAATATATCGGGTACAAGGCGAGACATAATTTTTAAATGATTAAATAAAATAAACAATTTTTATATAAATGATTAGTAATGAATTGTAATGTTTATTTTTTTTATTTTTAATATTATTTTATCTTTTAGGACCTGATGCAATAAATTAAATGTAATTATAAAGAAAAATATTTGAATAAATTGTACAGAATGTTTTAAAATAGATATAAATTATAAGATAAGAATTGATTATTATTATTATTTGAGTTGCTAATATTGTAAACGCTGACTACACTATTGTATTAGGAACTTTCCTGTAATGATAGATGTAATGTGTGTGTTAAATAAATAAATAAGCAGATTCGACCGTGAAAGATGAAAAAATTCGTTCGTTACCTAAATTGTGCTGGCTTATCTTCAAATGTAATATAAAAAAATATATTTTGGAAAACGTAAACTATTCCGATAGTTCAGTTAATACTAGGTTATTTTTCATTTGTATTTTGATTCAAAATATTCCTCTTAAATCATTATGGATGGACCAACTGAAAAATTATTTTATTTTTAACCGACTCCCAAGAAGGATGTTTTTTATATATATATTTTATGTTTGTACACCGATTACGCCGAAATTTCTAATTCGATTTAGGCGATTCTTTTTTTGTTCGATGCAAAATAGTTGCTATTTGATCTCATAAAAACTCTGTTCAGTTTAGCCTAGTACTTTTTATTTTATGAGCATTTTTGCTAACTTAGACGATGTGATATTCACGATACTTTGTTTATAATGTATATGAATTCTAATCTAATGTAGAAAACTCCTACTGCAGTTTATATTAAAAACAACCTATTACAAACACTAAAAAGTTAAAATAAAACTACGTTAAAACCGACTCTAAAAATTAAAAAGAAAAAATTACCCTTTTGGAGTCGGTGCCAACCAAGGCAAGAAAAATAAAAGAATATAAGCTCAAAGTAGAATGCCTTGACTGGCACCGACTCCGAAAGGCTTTTTTTTTGCTTTTTATTGTTTTATTCATGCATTCACTGTGGCCCTACCGTGTTAGTATCGTCGGCATCGACATCGACTTCATTTGACAGATGGATGTAACATATTGCTCCTAGTCTTTGGTAAGTTTTCATTTGTGTCAAAAAGAAGCAGCAATGTGTCACATTCACCTGTCAAATGAAGCCGATTTCAAAGGCTTGAAATATCCCCTAAAAAGTAACTTTCAACAAACTCAACTTCTAGTAATAACTTGAAACAGAGCCATATTTCACGGCGACCGCTGATTGCATCAGCTGGCACTGAACCAACGACCATAAGAGATCTTCTCACTGCGCCGACGGGTAATCGGCAGTACGTCTGAATCTTGGCAGAGTAACAACACCATGTTTATAGTTTTTTAGAGCTTCTGTGTCGATAAGTTTCTTGTATTTCGTATTTTGATGGAAAATACGAGTCATACAAAAGAAGGACAGTTGTCAGCCTTATCGCCAAAAAGAAGTTCCTTCCAGGCCATCCTAAATTGAGCTGGATAAAAATACTGAGTAGAAATTGATAATTTAGTACTTCTTAACCCTAAATACTTCTAAACGACCAGCTGAAATCAGATTTATGAGTCGCTTAAAAGAAATGATGGCTTGTTCCTTAGTTTTTGATGACGACTGCAAAAGTCCGATTACAAATGTTTTATCGTTGCAGAAAAAAAAAACATAATAAATAGGTAAAACGTACCTTGTAATAAAAAGGATTTGTCAGACTATAATATTTAGGCTACACTTAATGACAGTGTATAGATTAGATTTAAGATTGAACCCAAGTGTCCTGAGACAAACCCGCTGGCGTTAACTAGTCCAAAATATACCAAAAACAGTCAGATTTAAACATTATTGAATCGTGCAGGCGACAATACATCTTCCTTTCAGCGTACCCAAATAAAGAGTTTGCTTTAACGCTAAACAATTCTCCGAGCTTCGATTTCAATGCACATAATATATTAAGCAGTTTGCCGGCATCTTGAATTCTGTAGCTGACACAGCTTGAAATTTAACTTTCAATAGATTTGCTTTCGAGATTTCTGTTTATTTAGAACTAGCGGCCGCTCGCTGTTTAACCCGCGAGTTTCGCGTTCCCGTGGGAATATCGGAATTAAAAGTATCCTATGTTCATAACCAGGCTATCTATTATCTGTGTACCAACTTTCATCCAAATCCGTTCAGTAGTTTCGGAGCCTATTCAATGCAAACAAACAAACAATCAACTCTTTTCTCTTTTTAATATTAATATAGAAGTATATGTGTAAGTGTATGTATATACACATGTGTAAGTGTAGGTGTGTGTGTGTGTATGTGTGTGTGTAAGTGCATGTGTATGTGTAAAGTATGTTTAAGTATATATACATGTGGAGAAAAATGAAATACTTGTATTGATTCATGATTGTGAAGACAGGATACGTTAGTACTCGTATATGTACGTAAATAAAATAATAATAGAGTCTCATTTATGATTTGAAATAAATCAACTTTTTGCAGATTAAACTTGGCACTGTTCTAACATAATTTAGATATTGATCTGGTGTTTTTAAGTTGGTTTGATAGATTAAAATATAACTTTAGGAAATCAAAAAAGTTATAGAACCAACGTAAAAAGCACAAGGTTGAAATTTAAATGATAAGACGATGCTAGAAATTGTATGATGGTGTTCATAAGTTTCCTTGAGTTAAAATAAAAAAACATGTTTCCAGCCTTTTCGTTTTATAATAGTGCTTAAAATAAAATTCGGTACAAGAAATTAAATCACGGATCAGAGAAAAATTGCACATTTAGACATAAAATGAAGTGTTTTCTTCACAGCCAAAAAACAACTTGATACATGACACACACTTGGCTTCATACTTCTGCACAAATAAATTATCCGTCTGTCTGTCAGCCCAACCCCTTGGCTGCTGCATTACACTATATTGTGCAATATTTATTTGGTTATATATATAAAACACTTGGCTGAACTCCAGTGAGTTTTGCTAAGAATTTTTCTAGGAAATACAGCATTGGAGATTCACCAGTTTTAGTATAAATTTTAGTGACAAAATCTTTACATTTTTAACTGATTTTGTTAATATTGTGACCGAATGGAAAACAGTCTGCAAAATCTTACCAACATTATCGTCATCAGCCATTTTTAATGTCCCCACTGCTGGGGCACTGGCCTTCCTTATGGATGGATAAGGAGAACAGGCCATGACCCACCACGCGGGCCCAATGCGGATTGGTGGGTTTTAACGACTGCAAATGCAGCCGGGACCAACGGCTTAACGTGCCTTCCGAAGCACGGAGGAGCTCGAGATAGTAAATTTTTGGTCACCCATTCCGTAACCGACCATTGCGAAAGTTGCTTAACCTCAACAATCGCAGGCCGAGCGCGCGAAACACTGCGCCACGGGCTTCAATATTATAAACATTATGAAAGTTAAGGAGTAAGTTACTCAATCACGCGATTAAAACCTATAAATTTTGACCCAATATTTCCGCGGGAAACCACGCGAGTGAAACTGAAAGCAGCAACTAGTATTTTTATGAATACGATAAAATAAAGATCTAGACAATAAGGTTTTATATGAATATTTATTATTACTATACATGTAGTCAGAAGTAATATGCCCACCTTTTGTCAAGCCTTTTGTACATAAACAGACAGACATGACGAATCTATAAGGGTTCCGTTTTTTGCCATTAGGCTACGCAACCCTAAAAATCACTAAACACAAAAATGATAATCCCAAAATTCAAATTTTAACGCGAAAGATGAATTTTTTACGAGTATATTACTTTAAACCAAGATAATAATTTACGCCATGACAGGTATTGAATGCAGTCAACGGTATTAAAAATTGCTATATTTACTAAACTCTGAAGTTTGGGTAATAAATTATTGTGATGTAACTATTTTTACCAACGAGACGGTACGGAGACGGTATATGCGTTTGGGGTGAGAGGTTGTTTGTTTGTTTGTGCAAACCAATGTTATCATCTATCTCCACAACTACTAGTCCGATTTTGATGCGGTTTGCAGTGATGGGTTCGGGTTTAATTGGAGCATGTTTTGAGATAGGTGCTACGGTGACAACTCACCAGGGGGCGCTGCAGTAAACATTTGTTTTGCAAACCAATGTTACCATTTATCTCCAAAACTACTGGTCCGATTTTGATGCGGTTTTCAGTAATGGGTTTGGGTTTGATTCGACAATGTTTTTGTATAAGTGTTACGGTGCCAACCCACCAGGGGGCGTTGCAGTGAAAATTTGTTTGAGCAAAACCGAATTTACCAGTCCGATTTTGATTCGGTTTTCCGTCATGGGTTTTATTAATTAATGTACATATAATACCTATGCTCTTTAAAAAGTATGAAATAAAAGCAAAATTATTTTTTTTGTAAAAACCCACGAGGTTTAAAACGTATTTGAAAAAGGATAAAATAATAAAAAAAAACCCCCGAATTAATTATCCGTCGGGGGCTTCCATCACTACTTTAAATTTTAACATAAATATCAATAAGTACATCAAATATCATCAATAAAACTGCAAAACTAGTACTATTTAATGGCAGCCCCCGACGGATAATTTATTCGGTTTTTTAAATTATTTATCCATTTTTTATTACGTTTAACCGTCGTGGGCTTTTTACGACGAAAGAACGACTCAAACAGAAGACAACAAAAATAAATGTGTTATGAAAATTTTGATGTTTCATATTTATAAACGAGGTCTAAAGTAATACAATGGTTTTGTAACCAATATTATAAATCCGAAAGTGTGTTTGTCTAACTAACCAACCAATCGACGTGATTTTTGGCATAAAGATTGTACGGAATCAATGAGGGCGAAACCGCGGGCGGAAGGTAGTAAAAAATTAAAAGAAATTTCTTCATGTTTAAACTGAAATTCTCTGCCTTTCAACTCAACACTAAAACAGAAAATAAAATTCCTTCACTCACTAACTCAGACAAAAGTACAGGTGTGTTTATCAGATCAGTAAAAATGGTTTTCCGTTGTCGGCCTCCAGACTGCAATTGCTCGAGCCATTTGCGGAATAGGGCAATTCCCTTATCAAAGTGCGCGGACTTCAGTAAAATCTTGAGAAATGTGGGAAGGTCTAGGCCAGGGAATCCCAAACTATTTTGGGCAATAGACCCTTTTCCAAAATTAACTGTTACTTCAGACCCCCATGGTCAAATTACTTTAAAAATCAAATCACTATTTTTTTCCTAATGATTCAAAATATTAACCGGTTTATAAACTTTGCGGTTGAGTAACTGTGTAAACTTGACATTTGAGGCAAGCTCGTTCCATCTTAGACTTCTCCTTAATTTAACAATTCAAAATGATGTCAAGATTGAGCATATTTATTTTAATATTAAAAAGACATAGTTTTCGACACTTATCACAATTCAAACAGTAGGTATCTTTAAAGTTTTAAATTGAATCTAATTGCAGTTGATTTTTAGACCTCGTCGTGCCTCAAAATAAGTTTTTGACTCTCGTTTGTGTCAAACCCCAAGGGGTCGATATCGACTACTTTGGGAATCTCTGGTCTAGACGGTGTGGTGAGAATTACACGTTTCGGTGGCACTTTGGACTGAAAAATTCGACGCCCATTTCGACTCCACGTGAAGTAGAGAGTGTAACTGTTGAGGGGTGCTTTTTTTATCTTTTTTTAGAGTAATGTCGGTGGTGATAAACGGATATTCATTAATTTCTTTTAAGCTTATTTTCTCAGTAAGGTTATGTTTATGTGTACTGAGTTTAACATTGCATAATCGCTTATGGTTTGTTAAAAAATACAAACATAGGTAATTAATTACAAGCTCTTAATTTATGTTGATCTATACTATTACTATAAAGAGGAAAGATTTTATGGTTTGTCTGTTTGCATTAAATAGGCTCCGAAACTACTGATCGGATTTGGATGAAATTTGGTACACAGATAGTAGATAGTGTGGTTATGAACATAGAATACTTTCTATCCCGATATTATCCCGACGGGAACGGGAACCACGCTGGTGGTTACCACAATATACCACAATATTAATCTAATACCGAACATGGGAAAAATAAAACCGGCCAAGTGCGAGTCGGACTCGCTCACGAAGGGTTCCAATATATATAAAAACGGCAAAAAATCACGTTTGTTGAATGGAAACTTCACTTAAATATTTATTTTATTCTGTTTTTAGTACCTATTTTTTGTTATAGCGGCAACAGAAATACATCATCTGTGATTTTAACTGTCTAGCTATCACGGTTCATGAGTTACTTTCTGGTGACAGACAGACGGATGGACGGACAGCGGAGTCTTAATAATAGAGTCCCGTTTTTAGCCTTTGGGTACGGAACCCTAAAAATATACTCTTAGTTATTAAAACAACATTTATATTTCAGAGCATAGAGAAACATATAGAGTAGTTTCTGGACAACAATTTAGACTTCGTCGTCTCAGCCACATAACACCCACTGCTGGGTATAGGCCTCCCCCAAAAGAGGGGGTTTGCCGTAATCGCCACGCTTGGCAGGCGGGTTGGCGATCGCAGTATGGCCAAGTTTATAGGAGACGCTGCTGCCCGTCTCCTGAAGGCTGAGTCCCTTAGTCGCCTTTTACAACACCCACGGGATGAGAGGGGGTAGTGCTATTCTAAGCCGACACTACACAGCTTCTATTTTAGACTTAACTGATGCTAAATATAGCTTTGTTGCGGTTTGGCTAGGAGAGTTATTTTTACACATTTTACTTATAGACTACACCTTTGATGCTTTGACTATCCTGCAGGGGATTAATGACGTCTGTGTACGTATAGATTTTCGGTAAAAGTAAGGTACATCAAGGCGTATGCGCATTTTTCTTTTCCAAAACATAGTCATCTAGTTTCACAATAAGGCTAAGAGATAAGATAGCCAGTTCCTCAGTGATTGAGGATTCCGGGAGAGGCTCGCTTCCATCTTCAGCCTTATCAATAGTTAACATTAGGTACGATGACGGCTAAGAGTCGCCCCGTCGTTTATAAAAAAACCATTTACAAAAATCAACACACTGAAATTTTATTTACAAACACAGAATGCCACGTCAGCGCGTTTGCACAAAATGCACCGATTCACAATAAGCTCGCAACACTGAAAAGTGTTGTAGATTTCAATGATAAATAAAGTGCTTGAACAGCTGAAGCCGCACAAATATTGGTTGACTAGAAACGGTTCGTTTAAAATAAATAACGATCGTTATTCACCAGTCGCGCGGTCGCAGTTATGTTTGCTTGTGAAGCTGTTAAAGCATTGAAATAAAACAACTTTTACGGATATCAAACGCGCTATATTTTCACGAACAAAGTTGTAATTGACCGTTGTCAGTTGTAATTAGGTTTTTAGGGGTTTTTTACGTTTTACGTTTACGTTTCGGCACCTTTACAGCTGCCGTGGTCACGGGATGTGCCGAAACGTCGGGAAAATCAAAAAAACCCCTAAAAAACCTAAAAATACGGACAATTACAACTTAGTTCGTGGAAATATAGCGCGTTTGATATCCGTAAAAGTTGTTTTATTTCAATAAACAGTGCGCGCCAAAACATAAGATGTTAAAGCATTTTGTTGAATCTAAAATATTGGCTTAAAATATGGGAATAGTCCTGAAATTATCTATACTATCTATACAAATATTATAAAGACGAAAAATTTGATTGTTTGCATTGAATAGGCTAACTATTGAACGGATTTGGATGCAATTTGGTACACAGATAGTAGATAACCTGGTTATGAACATGTGATACTTTTTATCCCGATATTCCTACGGGAACGGGAACCACACGGGTGAAACCGCGAGCGGCCGCATGCTAATTATATGGATATGATAGCCAGTTCCTCAGTGGTTGAAGATTTCGGGAGAATTGCGACCATCATCAGGTATGATGAAGACTAAGCGTTGAAAAAATACTATTGCTGAGCTACTTCTGTCGGGATAAAAATAATCAAAGTACGAAGATAATTTTTGATATTTATTTATTATTAAATAAAATTTTGGATAAAATTGTAAGCAAAATAACTTCATTTCTCATTAGCGATCTTCTTGAATAGATTTCCCACGAGGATTCCTATCATTTGTAATTATGGAACAGTGGGGAATTTCCCAAGTTATTTATCCTCATAACGAATTTTAATTCCGAGTTATTTTTAAAAGTTAGTTTTAAATAATGAATAAATAAATAATGCCAAATTGTCATATTATCATACACCTGTGGTGTTCGTCAGAAACCGTCTATATTTTTTGCTACATTGCGGGTAGCTTTCAAAGTTTTTTTTTTTATTTTATATCACCATCATCATCGAAATATCAGCCGCACGACACCTACTGCTGGGTACAGGCCTCCCCAAAGGATCTCGACGACGATCGGTCCTGCGCTGCCCGCATCCTGCAGTTTTTTCTGCGGCTTCCGGCACGGAGCGTTTTATTCATTGTTACATAACCTGATGTATTTTCATTTTTTGATCCATCCAAAGATTCAACAATTCCAGTTAGTCAAAGCCAATACCATTATTCAGTCTAGGCTGTTACAAGCACTTATGAACGTCAAAGTAGCTACGCCATCGGTTCACAAACCCTACGGTGGGAGACCTTGTAACCTAGTTTCTCATAGTATCTTTCTAATGAAAGCTTGCTGAGCTTTTGACATTATAAAAAGTCATTGACGTTCGATTATGTTATGTAAGGTCTCAAGGGTAGGGCATTAAGCTGCAGTTGCCGGTCATACAGTCATAATGGCGGACCTTTTTTGTCCGAATCTGAAACATTACGTGATTCAAACCTGCTATCATCCATTTGGGTGTTAGCAAGGTATAAGATAGAGCGGTTTTTTTAGGGTTCCATAGCCTAATGGCAAAAAACGGAACCCTTATAGATTCGTCATGTCTGTCTTTCCGATGTATGTCACAGCCACTTTATTTACAAGATAAACAAAATCCCATGCTGGAGAGTGACATAGTACCAGCTGCCGTGCAGCTTTCCAGTGCAGATAGTAAAAGCCTGTCCACAGACACATATTTTTTTTTAAGAAAACTAATGTAGCCGACCACTGGCAACCTGACACTATAGGTCTCTGACAATAGCTTAGATCCAACAAATGCCAGGAGTGGTCACGAGAGTAATGTTTATACTCGTACATTTTACTGTTAAACTGTATCTTTGATTCTCTGCCAAGCTCACATGAGATAAATGTATATTTTCTTTGGTTCCCGATATTAGTATCACTCTAGCACTACAATGTATGGGATATCAATAGTAAAACAGTGGTCTGGACCCTATTAAGAACTCTCCATTGCAGTTAGTTTTCTGAATTGCAATGATTGCATCTGTTTAACTGATTTTTTTAATGAATAACGGGGAGACGCCTAGCCTTCATCATACCTGATGTTAAGTATTGATAAGGCTGAAGATGCTAGCGAGCCTCTCCCGGAATCCTCATCCCTGTAGAACTGGCTATCTTATCTGTAACTGCCGGAACATAACAATGCTGAAAAACATTGTTGTTATGGCGTCAGACTTAGATAAGATGGTGGTAGCTAGCCAGGCGGACTCACAACAAGTCCTACCACCAACAAAACCGAATACAATTTGTGCTCTCGGTGGGAATCGAACCCGGGACCCTTGGGTCTGATACCTGTGGTTGGTACCACTAGACCACAGAGGCGGTAATTATGGAGAAAGAGATGTCATTATGACAGTTTAGATGACATAATAGGGTCCCAGCTTTTTATTCACATTTTACACTCAAATCGGCTCCATACGATTGTAATCCAAACACGCCCTAAATCACTTCCCATTTTGAATTACGCAATATCACCGCTATATCACGTGATATGATAATGGCGCATGGTCTTGCTTACCTCTCTAAGTTTATTTTGCGCCCCTTTTTTCTTGTCAGCTAAAAGAGTTTTAAACGAGTGGTAGGGAAAAAAATGACAATTCAAAAATGCATGTAATATGCTTTATTGAATAAATAATATTTTCATTTCATTTCATTTCTAGATGTGGGCGGATGTGACACGTTTTCGAACTACACAAAAGCATGCCGCTCATGACGGCGACAGGACTCAGGATCAGACAATTATTATCGGCTCCATACGATTGTAATCATTAAACGCCCTAAATCGCTTCTCCTCTTGAATTACGCAATCATATCGACGCGCGGGTCAGCGCGTAATGTCACGTGAAATGAGCGCGAGGACCTTCCGATTTGGTAGTGATGTGCTGTGACTATATAGATTTTTCTAGCGATGAATATCGAAAACAAGATCGGCGCCCTTCACTATCGTAGCGAAGGCATCAGACGACTTCTAAACTCCGTATTTAGAGGTTTGACATGGCTATGTATCAGAAAATTTCAGCTTTCTAGCTGTAGTAGTTCTAGAGATTGAATTATGCGCACACACGGACAGGGTCAGCACATAAGACTTCTACTATCGTATGCATAGCATCGTTTAGAAGTCTAAAAGGGTTATAGTTGGAGATTTAGAGCATGACAAAGTAATGGTTTGCGTAAAATTATGTGTTATGTAGTTATGTGTTAGGTATGTGAAAATAATTTGAAAAAAAAAATTAGACGAATAATCTATTCTTTTATGGTTAATAAATAATATTGTGATTGAGAAATATAATATTTTAAACTTATAGATATACATATATAAGATATTTTTTGATACCTTTAAACAAATTTTTAATTCCAAATTTTTTTTTAAATATTTTTTCGCATGATATTATATTTGTCGAATCCCCTACCCCCTCACTAAACAGCGTAATGTGTCGTGAAATTCCCGGCCGCACGTGATGACGGTCATCTGGCCTGCCTTCGCGAGTAATGGGGGAGAAACGGTCATTACGTATGGTATCGGCACCTGAGTGCGTGTCTGTCTGTGACACCTGAATCGCGGTGGCGAGATTTATTTCGGAATATATACGTCACGGCCGCGGTCGTTTCATAATCAAGTGCTGGGCTTGACAGATGTGAGTAGCCATTGCATTCAAATTGACGTAAAGATTCAATTATTGTAACTGACTAACTTCCGCCCGCGGTTTTACCTGGTTAATTCGTGCTACCGTAGTAACAAGTTTTTTGTTTAATTTATTAAACAGTCTCTCAAATCTTTGGTATTATCTAAAAGAAAGCTTTTAGTTCTCTGCCCCAGTAGCATGACCACCGAAACACGATATATATCGCGTGAAATAGCGTTTCTTTATCGACACTCAACTGTCAAAATCCATAATTTTTGAGAGGTAAACGCGATAAATCGCTTTATCATATCGCGGTTTAAAGGCTGTAAACCTAGCACAAGCGGCTTTTATCGACTCTATAACGATTGTCCAATTTCAAAATCTATCACAATCCCTTTCTGTGTATTATGATTGTGATAGTGATTTATGGAATTGTGTAAAATATAGTCGCAATCCTTTCGTAACGAATGATGTTTTAAATGACATTTCATTGGACAATTCTGCATACATTTGAAAGATATTTTTTTAGACTTTGCTTAGACAGTTCAATTTCGTTCATTCTATACCTTTCAAAAGGCGTCCTGTTCACAATCCCTATCAAATGTCAAATAGTGACGGCCTGAAGTATGTAAATATCATTCAAATGACGAATTGAAAGGGATTGCGATAGATTTTAAAATTAGACAATTAGGTCACACCGTACCGGAGTAAGCAAGACAGCACGATGCGGTATATAAAATCGTATGATAGCATGTTCATGTTCAGACTGGACTGTAGTCAAAATCGTTGTATCGTAGCAGTACTACGACTCCCGTAGCAGTCGTAGCACAATATCCTATCGTAGTTAATTTTAGGTATTCTATGAAATTGCCGATTTGTATGAAGATTTTCAAAGAAAATTCGTTTTCCATACTAACAATTTTTGTTATAGTTACTACCGCAAGTGCTAATGCCACAATTTTTTAATGTACAATTATTGTTTGAAGACTAAGCAATCTAATGCTATATTTTTATTTAAAAAATTATATCCTATATTAAATAAAGTAGTAAATTTTGCTAACAAGAAAAGGAGAACCTTTCAAAGTACTTTTTATCGTATAAGAAACGAAAATAAAAACCATGAGATTAATTATTCTTGATCATAATGATCTTAATTTAATATTAAATCAAGCAAAAGATGCCCCTTTTAATCACAGAAGTGGTGGGGTTCTCTAGAAATGTAAGAAAAAAATCGGCAATTTCATACTTTAACCCCTATCATTATAAACTAGCGGATCCTCGCGGTTTACCCGCGTGGTGCCCGCTCCCGTAGGAATATCGGGATAAAATATAGCCTATGTCACTCGGGAGAAATGTAGCTTTCTAATGGTCTTAGAATTATCTAAATCGGTCCAGTAGTTCCTGAGATTAGCGCGTTCAAACATACAAACTCTTCAGCTTTATAATATTAGTATACTCTTAGTAGGTATGAGTATGACGGGACGGAGCGTCACTATCGTATGTCGCCAAGGGATTGCGATAGATTTTAAAATTAGACAATTAACACACCGTACCGGAGTAAGCCAGACAGCATGATGCGCTATATAAAATCGTATGATAGCGTGTTCATGTTCAGGCTGGACTGTAGTCAAAATCAGTTGTAGCGTAGCAGTCGTAGTACTGCTACGACTCCCGTAGCAGTCGTAGCACAATATCCTATCCTCCTACTTAATATTATAAATTTAAGATATTTGGAAGTTTGTTACAGTTCACGCAAAAACTACTGAACCGATTTCGATGAAATTTGGTACAAATATAGAACATAGTCTGGATTAAAACATGGGCTACTTTTTATTCCCCTATTCCCACGGGAACGGAAACCACGCGGGTGAATCCGCGGGCGGCTGCTTGTAATATTATAAATGCGAAAGTTTATGAGAATGTTTGGATGGATGGATGAATGGATGCTTGTTAGTCTTTTACGCAAAAACTACTGACTTGGGTTTAGTTGAAATTTGACACACAGATCGTAAACAAATAGATTAAATGTAGGTAGATATGTAATTTTTATCCCGATATTCCCGGTACAACCGGTAGTTGTTAAACAAATGATACCAAAAAACTAATAAATAAATATTTCCATACTTATTATCTAGTCCACATTGAGCATCATGAAGAACTTGTGTTATGGATACTAGATAACGGATAAACTTAATTATATACCTTTTTTTTGTAAATACATACATAATATGTGTAAGGATGTGCCCCGAAAGAAAAGCAATGTTTCGTGTACTGGGATTTATTGTTGGTTATCACAGGAAGAGGTTCGCAGACAGAGTGGCGGCGCTCGTGGAGCGGGCCCATATTCATATTCAACTAATTTACCGCAGGCGCCATCTGGCGTTTTCTTAACCACTAGCGCGCTACGGTTGCGCGATAAACGTACAAAGATCAATGACTAATAAACTACGACGTTGTTCAAGCCATCGTTAGATGGCGCTGTTTTACAATATGTACATATTAAACACCCAGACCAAGACAAATAGATATTATAACTTTTTAATTTTGCATTTTACAATGCTATTTTTATGTGATAAATATTAAACAAGAAAATCCCGTCAGGGCGACATGAGACTAGTTGCTTTTTTCTGGTATATTTTCTTGTTTAATATTTATCACAAATAGACATGTTCATGCACACAAATATTTGTCTTATCCGGGGATTGAACTCGGGACCTCTAGCGCAGAAAGGGGTTAGTACCACTGCGCCACACAGGTCGTCAAAACTAAAATAATTAAGTTATTACCAAAAAATACGCATAGCATTAAACACCCTGTACATGAACCCACTTAATTGTCTATTGTATTTTCCTAATCCCAAGGAGCAAAAAACATTGCAAAGAACGATTTAAAAACAATTCTTTCGCATTTCGCATTCTAATTCCACGAAACAAAACACGATCAAAGCGAGCAAAACGCCAAGATGGCCGCCGGAGAATACAAATTGCAATTATTCAACGACACCTGCCTGTTCGAATATCGAACGAATTACAATAACAAATGATGTTTGTTCGAAACTTGGAATTAATCGAGTTTAAGAATAGATGCAATAGAGATTTTGAGTCGCGGAAATATAGAAATGGAACTAGTTAAATTAATAATCAGTTAAAAACATGTTAATATCTGGATTCTATCCGGATCTGAGGGCCTAAGCTGTTTCCGTAGTTTCAGGTTACTTTCCAATCGTTCTCAAGACTTGTAGCAACAATTAACTAAGACTTATATTTTATTTACATTTAACTAAAATATGTAGGTGCCATATTGTTCGATTACTTTTTGTCATCTTGTAGGTAGGGACATGATCCCATTGCTATAGAAATTTTGGGGATTCTGATCAAAATACCGCGACTTTAAACTTTTAATGATACCAAAACCAGCCAGATACAAATAGTGTAACCAAAGAGATTTTATTACAAGTTCATACATACTATATGCGAAAAGACTTTTTCCCCGACCTAATAATTTTATTATTTCTTTATTATGACGACTTGTTTGGCGCAGGGGTACTAACCCCACCTTCTGCGCCAGAGGTCCCGGGTTCGATCCCCGGACAAGACAAATATTTGTGTGCATGAACATGTCTATTTGTCTTGGTCTGGGTGTTTAATATGTATATTATGTATGTATTTACAAAAAAAACAGTATATAAGTATGTTTATCCGTTATCTAGTATCCATAACACAAGTTCTTCATGATACTTAACATGGGCTAGATAATTGGTGTGATTGTATGGAAATATTTATTTATTTATTTTATTATAACTGTCTTTGTTCCATTGTTTAGTATGTATGCTTAATCCAACCGAGGTGGGTGCCTGGTGATCTGTAACACAAGTCTATGTGAGGAACCTAGCATGGATTCCAGTCTCTCACGAAGGTTTTTGTGGCTGCTTTTGTATTTTGTTATTTAGCTATAATAAGATACATATTATTATTTAAAACTTACCTCTGTAACCTTTGTGAAGAGTGAAATAAGGATATTTATTATAATTATTATAGTTCGGGTTGACGTCATAACCGACCTACAGCGACTCAAAAGGACCCAGAAGTCCGGTACCAGACAAAACAACCGAACCACTGGAACTAGAGGCCAAATGTGGCTTTCTTGAGGTGTGGCTTTGAATGTCAAGTTTATACATTTCACTCTCAACCAGCACCTTTGATACTGGGACCAACCCCACAAGGGATTTATGGCTTCAGGGTATGGATGTACTCACGAGGATAAGTTTTTTTATGAACGACGGGGACTCTTAGCCTTCATCATATCTGATGTTAAGTATTGATAAAGCTGAAGATGGAAGAGAGCCTCCATCCTCTGGAACGGAATCCTCAGTTACTGAGGAACTGGCTGTCTTATCTCTAACTGCCGGAACACAACAATGCTGAAATCATTGTTGTTATGGCGTCAGACTTAGATAAGATAGTAGTAGATAGCCAGGCGGACTAACAACAAGTCCTATCAACAACCAAACGAATACAATATGTACCTTCGCTGGGAATCGAACCCGAGACACCACTAGACCACGGAGGCAGTATTTTAAATAAAGAAGCTGTTTAGAAATGTTGTAGTACTTGGAGGCACTAAATTTGGAATTTAATAAAATCTAGAAAAATCTAAGCACTGTGGTTACTCAGCATTATATCGAGACGGCCCAATCCAATGTTCAACGTCGACAAAAAACTCAGTGGAACAGAATAGAGAATTGAATTTAAATCTACCAACGGCCGGGCGGGCTCTGAATAAAACATTTGGAGTCCAAGATTCGGACGATGGATCAGTAGTATAATGTGTAAAAGTAAGGTCCATATCTCTAATAGTGGCTGGTCTATTTCACTTCTGGCATTTCTATTGTCCTAAATTGGGTTCAAATATTCTGGATTTTATATGTCAACAGAAAATGCTCATCACGCTTAACAACTTCTGCTTTTGTGACATTTTCCATAATTCTCATAGTTTAGCTGATCTCTTAGTGTCCTACATCAGGTTTTACAGATTTCAAAAAAAGATAGCCTATTTTATGGCCCGAACTATTTTTACAGCTACATATCACAAAAAAAATGAAATCCGTTCAGTACTTTCGAAAATTAGCGTGTACATACAAACAGACAAACAGACAGATAAAAATTTTAAAAATCGTCTCAACGTATTCTCTTACTGTTTTTACGTCGTCCCCAATTGGTTTTTGGTAAATATATTCAATGTACAGATGTACACAAATAATAATTTTACAGTTTTATTATATGTATAGATTACTACACTGAAAGCTCCTTTCACTGCGCTATCCAACGTACAAACGAATATCTTCCGCTGCATACATTTCCAACGGTATTTATTTCAGAACCTTACTTTCTTTCGTTGGGATAATCGACTCATCAATATGCAGAGATTAATTAATATTGGAGATAGGTCATATTAACTTCAGAGGATAATTGATTAAGGGTAAATGTAATTTATACTTAATTTTTTTTGCTTTGGACTTTTGCATTACTATTGATTAAATAATTTAAACGTAGGTTAGAAGTAGTAAATTGGCTGTCACGGGTTAGCACTAAACCAATTTCTGGTCAAAATTTGAAGATTAAAGGACTTCCGGTCAGATAGGCATGGCCTGGCAGACTTATTCTAGACTTGCCCTACGAAGACCCAGAGAAATTACCGGTAGACTGCTACCCTTACCCCGGTATTCTCCGTCCATACGCGAGGCAGGAACACCCAGGGGGTTTAAGTGGGTTCGAGTCCCACATAACCTCTTCCCGTCTTCCCGGACGGGGGGGCATTTCCCCCTGGGGAAAAAAAAAGATAGGCATGGCCTGACAGACTTATTCATCCTTGAAAATACAATCATTTCAAAGAGTTTATAATAACTTTCGTCAAGTTGTAACACGGCTTAAAAAAGGTACCCAAGGCCATATTTGGCACCGTCTGCCGAGTAGTTCCGGTGATTTCAGAACTGGCAGACTTACTCTACTATAGCTGCCATATGGGTCATCCTGTTGGCATATTTTGCATCATGAGTTGAATAATGATTGGAAATGCAGGATTTGCTCGGAGTTCCAGCGAACTTTAGGCTAGATGATGTTCTGTTCCGTGTTCCATGCATTTTATCGTTGCAGCGCTTGACAGTCTGATCGTATTTGATCACGTTTGTTAAGCAACATTCGGCCCGGTCAGGTGTCGGATGGGTGATCGTAAAGTGGCATTATAACTGACCGCTTCCGTGCTTCGGAGGGCACGTTGAACCGTCGGTCCCGGCTGTTGTCATTTGTTTACAGTCGTTAAGCCAAGTCAGACGCCTTATAGGCGGCTTGATAAAGTCAAAGTCAATATCATTTATTCAGTCTAGGCTGTTACAAGCACTTATGAACGTCAAAGAAGCTATGCCATCGGTTCACAAACCCTACGACGGGAGACCTTGTAACGAGACGAACCGGCAAGAAACTCGTCAAGGGCTGTTTTTTCTCCCTGTTTTATTTCATACAGAGTCGTCAAATTGAAAAGTGACCTTAACATATCAATAAGGTCAATTACCATCACAAAAAAAATATACTAATTATAATATTACATTTTATGGTTATTGTAACCGTAAACAATTTTCAACTGGCAAAGAAAGACTTATCTATCATACATTTCAACATTTCTCGCATTACAAGATTACTGTACTGCAAGTTGTGAGGAACATACAGGTCAGTATCAATTTATTTTAGAAAAAAAATATTTAACCTTTAAGCACAACATTAAGATAAGCAGACTGAAGTAGACCCATTTCCGCTGGCGGTACCCGTTCACGAGCATGACGCATGAACCAGCCATCGCTTCGCTCAACCATATTTTAGGGATCGTAACGATAAACTCTGACACCAGAGTTGGCCACTTATCCTCACTCGTTCGAAGAAGATCGTAATGTCATATTAAGTAGGTAATTTTGGAGCAGGCTTACGGACTAAAAGTTTTTATATTTTTGGTTGACCCAAAAACTATGTGCAATTTTTCACCCCTTTTTTATTTATTTCATCACACTTCCTACCACCATATAGTTGAGAAGCGTTAAAACTTTGTTCAATATCTATTTCCGTACAATTCATCACTTTAGTGTTATCGTGCGAAACACAATGTATCATAACCATTGTACGTGTGCTTCCGGAGACACCGTTTCCGTTGTACACTGAACGGGTAATGTACAGCAGCGTAGCGAATAAATCGCCTGCGAACTGCATTTTTCTGGAGAGTACTGGCTTCCGCTAACGGTTTTCTTTTGAAATTTATGTGTGAAATTTATTTATTTTTGATGTTTGTGAGGGGAATGTAGGCGTTTTAAAAATAATAAGAAAATATTATAATTGATAAGAACCTCCTTCTTTATTTGAAATAGGTTAAAATTTATGAGAAGTAATCCTCACTATAACTTTATTTTCCCCAAGTTGAGCACTTCGTCTTTCTTACAGATTAAGATAATAATTATAGATATTTATTAATTAATCATGTAACGTAAGATAATTGATATTTTTTAATAAATAATTTATAATATGTCTGAATGAATTCCAATTTATTCTTCATAATAATAATTTAATAATTATGATGAATCTCTATATATAAGGCCCGTGTTATCCATTCTAATGTTCCCTCCAGCGCCATGAGTATAATACCTCAGCCATCACAGCTTTACTAACAGCTTCAAAATTCACAAAAAAAATGTAGACGACCGGAAAAATATAATTATATTTTTAAATTGACCTTATTAAGTTGTAATGGTCAATAGGCTGCGGTGATACTGCGCTGCTGCAATACAGTTTTCATAACTAGTGCGGAGGGTATTTGTCACAGTATACCTGTTACATACCACCACCAACCACTTGAATTTTATATTTTGTATTTACCTTTAAAATGTAACAGTACCTTTGTGTCTTATAGCAAATAAAGTTATTGTTATTGTATTGTCATCAAGGTCAAAGGTCAGAAAAACTTGAAAAATCAGACGGATTGCACACGTGCGTAGCATGCGCTTAAATCAAGTGTCTATTAATATAATTCAATTATATTACACATTTATTTTGTGTAATATAATTGAATATTTAGATTAATGAAATATTACTGAAATATTAATTTATATTTTGTGAAATTAATTATTATTTTAAGAATTTATGTAATTATGTTTTTAAATTAAATCTATCTTTGTTACTGAGATGCCAACACCCTTACAGGGCATCACATGTACTTCTATAAATTATAACATCTGTTTACTCTATGTGCTAGTGCAATAAATAATATGCCATGACCTATCACATGGGCCCAATGCGAGTTGGTGGGTTTTAAACTTTTAACGACCGCAAATACAGTCGACATCGAAAGGTTTAAATAAAAAGGTTTAAAGATATGTTTGTTTGTTTGTAACGAATTAACTCAAAAACTACTGAACGGTTTTGGATGAAATTTAGTACGCATATGGTAGATAGCCTGGTCATGAATATAGAATACTTGTTATCCCTATATTCCCACAGGAATCGGAACCACGCGACTGAAACCGCGAGCGGCCGCTAGAATTACATATTTTTACCAATTACACTAATTACAACTATTCATGATATCAAATGGGAACCAAATTACAGACGTCCATAGCGATATTCGACACTGTAATTAGATAACGGCATCATCAAAGGGCCGCCGCCACTTTGATGCCGCCGCCTACTAGTCAAACAGATATCCTTTGATATAGCCGACTGTAAGAAAACTGTGATTTTAGCTTCCTTGTCTTTGTTTCGATGTTCAAGACGGAAAATCTGATAAGATATAATTTATTTAGGTTGAGAACAAATGCGTATTCAGGTAGGTATATGACTATAAATAACTACCTGCAAAATAAGACCTTCTACTGCTATTTCTTTTATGAAAAACGAGGTGACGCTCAGTCTTCATCATACCTGATGTAAGTATATATAAGGCTGAAGGTGGAAGTGTACCTCCCCTGAATCCTCAACCACCGATTAACTGACTATCTTATCTCTAACTGCTGAAACACAACAATGCTGACAACATTACTATGGCGCCAGTAACTTAGAACTTCGAAAAGATGGTGGTAGCTAGCCAGGCGGACTTACTACAAATCCTTCCACCAATTAAACCGACTACTATGTACAATAAAATATACAATGAAATTAATTTTTAATAAGTTGGTCGGGAGTCGGACGGAACTAACAATTTCTTTACAGCAATAATGGTATTTCAAAGTTGGAACTGGTTATTACATTACGTTATTAATAAGTAGTGAGAGGAACTGAGGACTGTTGGGTCGGATGGTTTCTGGAATGGCGACCAAGCACCGGACGACGCTCCGTGACGGACCGGACGGCCCCCGACAAGGTGGACTGACGATCTGGTGAAAATCGCGGGAAGCCGCTAAATGCGGGCAGTGCAGGACCGATCGTCGTGGAGATCCTTGGGGAGGCCTATACCCAGCAGTAAATGCCATGTGGATGAGATGATGATGATGATGATAACTTATAAGGTCACTCCATTAAAACGATGTTCTTTCATTTTACAACATTCATGACCATGTATTAAAAAAACATCATAAATAAACGCCATCACCGATTCGATTTAAATAGTCTGTTAAATACACTTGGCTTTTCGATCAAACTTTATTAAAATCACCACAGCTGAGAAAATTAAATTCTCTTTTCCATACTAGGAATTTTAGCTGAATTTACTAAGAACCTTGTAAGACACTTTTTAATTCAAGTCGAAGCACGTCTTAGACGTGGCTTCTTTAAATATTATGTTGAAAGCAACTTACACCTCACGACACGATTACGATCCGACTCATCTGAATGAAAAAGAATCCCATTTCCCTTGATCACACCATAACTTGAAAACAACTGACCCAATTCAGCTATTTTTAGGGTTCCGTACCTCAAAAGGAAAAAAACGGAACCCTTATAGGATCACTTCGTAGTCCGTCCGTCCGTCCGTCCGTCCGTCTGTCAAGACCGTTTTTCTCAGGAACGCGTGGAGGTATCAAACTGAAATTTATATCTAATACTCAGGTCTACTGTCCCTTGGAGCTGTGAAAAAAATCAAACTTCTAAGCAAAAGCAATCAAAAGATACAGCCGTTTATGTCGCAAATTTCCGCAAATTTTCGAAACTCGCACGGGATCAAAACCTACAGGGTACTTCCCGTGAACTTAGAATATTGAAATCGCGAAAACCGTAAATTTTTAAATAAATTATAATAAAAAATATTTTAGAAAATTTTAAATTTCATTTTGCAATAAAAATACCATAACTATGACTCGATTGTCGTGATGGGTGAACTTTTACTTATATACCTACAGGTTTGTACGGAACCCTCGGTGCGCGAGTCCGACTCGCACTTGGCCGGTTGTTTTTAAGTTAACAAAGGTTTTGTCGAGAAAATATGGATTTTTCACGGGAACGACAACCACGCGAGTGAATCCGTGGGCTGCCACTTGTGAAAATGAACTGCTGGCAACCCAGAGGTAATGGCAAAGACTAATTGAAAATAATTTTAGTACCAAATAACAAATATTATTCTTGTCAGTTCTTTTGGTTACATGGCGTCTCTGTCAGTCACAATCAGCTTTCTTTGATACGGCAAGCTGAAAAAAATCTTTTATCATTATTATTAATATATTCAGCAATGATTACTGTTTTAGAGGTTAGGAGAGCCTTATACTGTTTTTTTATAATAATATCATATACTCTTTGATTGAATTAAGTTCATGTACCCTTGCAGGAACAACAACCTTTTTTGACATTGAAAAATTTAGAAGGAACTTTAATATATATTTGTAGTTATGATTAAAAATATAATTTCTGACATTTTTACTTTAATGACATTGACATGCACAATTTAATTATTGACTTATTGATAACTGTATTTATAATAATTGTATCTGAAATATTAGCATTTGTAATAACTTGTATCACTTTAACAAACTATTTGCACGTTTAACCACTCGACAGAATATGTTGGAAACCTAATTATAACAACTTTGTATTACCATATTTTATGCAAATAAATAAATAAAATAAATAAACAAGATTGTCTCTGTCATCATCAATACAAAATAAGTAACTTGAATTTGTCTTATCTAATCGTCCTGTATAAATGTCTCACAAATGCAACCAAAACGCAAGCCTTTACAAGGCTGGATAAAATCTTCTCTCCTGAAAATATGTTCTTACAGGAAACAGTAGCTCTTTTCTCCTTTTTCAGTTTTATGAAGTCTACCAAGTATTAACTTGATTAAACTTGTGAAAAATCCTGAACTTTTGCATGTGTCAATGTAAAAAGTTTACGTAAACTTTTTGAAGTATAGCACCAAGAACTAAAGTGGTTATAAGATTTTGAATAGTAAGTATACATCGAATAGATGACGGAAGATGTGGCCAAATGGAATGGTGATGTGATTTTTGATTTAAAACTTTCGCGTTCCATTATAATTATATATTAAAACAAGGGGACTAAAAAGCGACATTTATTATGTAGTACAGTCTGCTTGTGACCACGGCTATTGCAACATAGCCGAAACGTCGCCGTCAAGCTGTAATTACATAGTTATACTACATAATAAATGTCGCGTTTTAGTCTCGTTGTTTTTTTTTTTATTAACAACGGGGAGACTCTTAGCCTTCATCATACCTGATGTTAAGTATTGATAAGGCTGAAGATGGAAGCGAACCTCTCCCGGAATCCTCATCACTAAGGAACTGGCTATCTTATCTCTAACTGCCGGAACACAACAATGCTAAAAACATTGTTGTTATGGCGTCAGGCTTAGATAAAATGGTGGTAGCTAGCCAGACGGACTTACAACAAGTCGTTCCACCAACCAAACCGAATACAATATGTACCCCCGCTGGGAATCGAACTCGGGACCCTTAGGTCTGATACCGGTGGTTGTACCACTAGACCACATAGGCGGTTAAAAGTAAGTAGCTTTGAAACTCGTATTGGCAAATATTATCGTAGATAAATAGCTCAGACAAGGAACATGAATGTATATTAATGTACAGGGTGAGAATAGAACTACTTATGGTAAATTTTAAATAGCAAAATATTGGAAAAAATTTACTCGGCCACAAGTGAATTCTCAGACGGGAATTTCGACGGTGGTTCGCAAGTCTCGGTAGCTCAGCGGTTAGAGCATTGGACCGGATTTCCAAAGGTTATGGGTTCGATTCCCGTCTGAGAATTCAATTGTGGCCGAGTTAATTTTTTCCAATATTTTTTATTTAAAATTTACCATAAGTATAAAATAGCATTGAAAAATGCAAAAATTACAAAATCATAAAAAAAAATTTTGGTCACCCATCCCTTCAGAATACAACGTTAGTTGACACCAAGCTTCTACGATTAATAGGCAAAAGAAAAAACAAATTCACCATAAAAATATAAAGTAGAATTTCCTTAAAATATAAAGAATGCATTATTACAAATTTCCCTTGTTCCCACTCCGTTGACCGTTAACCCTTCATTTACGTGGGTTGTCCAAAAACGAACCCTGAAACATCGGGTCACAGAGACCGCCGTTATCCGTTCCACAATGCCCCAAAACGTTTAGGGGCATTCCGAACGGACCGTTGAATATTTATCATTTTAACCGCGAAATTTTTGGACGGAATCCAACAATGTAAGATTAGTGTCAGAATTTTTAAGATGTTGTATTTTTGGTAGCTGTTAATTGAATCGTGAAAGGGTTGTCAGATTAAGCCGGTCTAAATATTTTTGTTAACATTTTTAATGTATTTTTAATTGGCCGTACTTTTACAACGCAGTATCTAAATTATTTATGATGACAAAATAGCATTGTGTTTAGACGTTATGCTGACACTTAAATGATTTTATGTTAAAATGATATGTACCGACTTAAAAATAGTTCGTTGATTTATGTTCAAAATACGGTAGGAAGCAGGCTACTTAAAACGTTTTTAAAAATGGTTTCGTTATTAATTTATTGAACAGTTTTCTATACAAGCATTCAACACCTGTTTTCACATGTACATTATTATTGATTATTAATCGACTTCAAAAAAAGGAGGAGGTTATCATTTCGGTGTTTTCTTAAGTAACTTGTGCAGTTGCTTCCATAAAGCACCATTTGGTGGAGTGGAACGGATGACGAAGACCACACATGTTCATCGGAACTATTAAATACTCAGCATATCACGGGTGCGATACGATTCCTAAGCAATTATGCTCCTCACGATGAACATAGTAAAAAATACTGAGCTTATTTAACAAAAAAAATCTAGTTCTAGCTGGCACGACTCCAAAAAGTATATTTTGAAGACGGTTTCTGTTGTAATTATGTGGTTTCATTTTTTGGTATTTTTTGTGATAAACATTAACCAACAAAATATGCTACAAAAAAGCAACTAGGCTCATTTCGCCCTGACGGAGCGGGCCTTTCCCGTCAGCTGGAAATGAGACTGTTGCTTTTTTCTAGTATATCTTCTTATTTAATGTTTATCGCATAAAAACAGTATTGTAAAATGTAAAATTAAAAAGTTATAATGGTATTTTTTGTTTTCATTTTTATATTTTCCCTTTTTTATGACCTTTGTTAGCTTTGATGTGTCTTTGACACCAGTAAAATTGATAAAAAGTGAAAGCAGAGAAATCCGAGTTCTTTTGACATTTATAAAACTATTTCTTACTACGAACGCCATCAAAATAAACGATAAGAGACAACGTTGCACTGTGAAAATCGACATTGTTGAGATCGCTTTTATGGTGCATTCAAGATGAATCGCTATGTATATAATCGCTATATATATAAGTGGTTTGAAAATAATGGAATAGTGTTGAATACGGATAAAACAGTAATGATTAATTATAAATTAAGAAAAGAAAAACATTTTAACGACACAAAAAGCAACACTTTTCTAGGATACGACGTCGATTACACGATCAGTCATGAGAATCACATTGACAGAATATGTAAAAAATTAGCAAGTGCGAATTATGTCTTATTTAAACTAAGATCTCTTGTAAGTAAAAATACTTTAGTATCCGTTTACTATGCTTATTTTCATTCAATTATTAGCTACGCTGTTACAGTTTGGGGTAATGCCTCAAATATTGAACGAGTGTTGATCTGCCAAAAGAGATCTTTAAGAATCATTAACGGCCTCAGAAAGTATCATTCGGTGAGGGAGTTCTTTAGATCAACCAGGATAATGACTGTGGTGTCTTTGTTCATTTATAAATCGCTATTGGAAGTACACAGGCAAAAAGACGACTTACCCAAAAAATCTGATTTTCACAGGTACAATACACGTAACAAAGATAAGTTACAGATACAAGCGGTGCGATTACATAAAACGCACAAACAAGGTTTTAGCCTTAAAATTGACATGTATAATAAACTACCACTTTTCGTTACCAATTTGCCACCGATCAAATTTAAGACTGTTATAAAGTCATTATTTGAATTAAACCCTTTTTATAAAATTAATGAATTCATGACAAAGAATTGGAAGCAAAATGATTTTGATTTGTAATTTATATATTTTTATTAGAGTGTCATTTTTATTATTTTTTATTTTAATGACTGTTTTAATTGTCTAGTTGATTATGCATTAATTTATATAATTACATTGAATCGTATAAAATTAAGGAATTTATGACATTTATGATATTTATGAAATAATGATTTTGATTTGTAACTTATATATTTTTATTAGAGTGACATTAATTAATTAATTAACTTATTAGCTCTTTTAATTTATTTGCTTATCAAATAAACAGCTGTATGTGCCTACTGTGATAGCTTCTTAATACATAGATCGTAAGTTATGTTATGACTAGTTGACTAAGCACTTGAACATGGAATGACCTATCCAATATAATTATGACTGAATCCTAGTTTGTCCTACTTAAGATTAAAATTTAATTCTTCTATTGTAACGCTATGACATGCCAAATGTAACGTTTTATGTTATAATATGGTCAAATAAATAAATAAATAAATAAATAAATAAATAAATAAATAAATAAATATACTAGTTAAGCCTCCATAGTGATGGCTTCTAACTAACCTAAATGGCTTCTAACCTAATTGGCTTAGAACTGACGCTGATTTAAATTCGTGTCGAGATTTAGTGGATTAATTACCAACTGACTTAGACGTGACCAAGAGAAGTAACACTATTCACCCATGATTGTAATATCGTAAATGAAAAGGTATATGATATGTAAGGTACTAGTTGTAGTAGTAGTAGTTGTGCCGTGTGGTGACGGCCTAAGAATACAAGTGTCACCTCTCCCTTACATGCCTGGGATGTCGTAAGAGTCGACTAAGAGGCTCGACGCATTGAACACCTGTGCGAGAGAAGGAATACTTGAAACAAACCCTCTACCAACCCGTCTGGCCAGCTTGGTAGCAGTTGGCTAATAGTCTCCTATGAACGCCACAATATGCGTGAGCTAGAAGAGGCCTATGTCCAGCAGTGGACGTCCACAGGCTGATGATGGATGATGTAAGGTATGTATGTAAAGGCCTATAACGAACAACTTGATAATATCAAGTTGTTCGTTATAGGCCTTTACATAAATGTGAACTACTGAATTTATAAAAAGTGATTGTACTTATAAGAACAAATGTCAAAGGCGGTATGAAATAAGAGATGAAAGTTTGTATGGGGCCCTAGTATTGGTGTTTCACCCGTGTTCTTTTCGTAATACCACGTGTTGTGAGACTCCATTTTAACTCAATCTACCGTACAATTCTGTAATATCTTGGCCAAATCCAAAAGGGCTCCGTCATAAAATAGAAAAAAAAAGAAGTAGCAGAAGACCCTGGTATTTAGGTAGGTAATTCGATTGATAGAAGATAAATTGTATAGTGTAAAATTTTCAAAACTAAACTACTAAATTCTTAAGGAAGCCAATCTATCTATAGCTGTATATTTATCGGCTCTCCTTGGCAAGATTAAATAAATAATTCCATAACAAGTTAGTCCCATATATTTTCATTTACCAATATGACCTTATTAAAAGGTATGAAAATTTTGCTGCTTGAAGTCTTTAGAAGATTTTACACAATCTCACTGCACAAAAACTGAAGGGGAACAGAATCAAATATTAGCATCTTAAATTCCTAATTTAGCTTAGGGCTCACCACGTCAAGAGCACACCCTTTCAACAGCTATTTAAATCTTAATTTCAATTGGGCTTTGACTTGAAATTATTTAAATATCCTTCATCAAATTTACGCTGGTTATTTTGTACCCCATTTTTGGGGCCCGAATTTTGCCGCGGGCGGTAAAGTGTTAAAACGAAATCAGCATGTAAATTGTCTTAAATCGATCGAGCTGCATCGAGTTCAAGTGATGTCGATAAATTTGGAATGGCTTGTTTGATTACTGATTTTGATTTTACAATGAACATTTTAGGGTTAGCATAATTGAGTTTGTTATGAAAGATATTGGAAGGTTAGATGAGCGCGTCATTTTATTTTAGATTAATAAGATTGTTCTCCTTATCCATCCATAAGGAAGGTTAGTACCCCAGCAGTGGGGACGTTAAAAAATGGCTGATGACGAAAAAACTTTGTCTATTTTATGATTTTTTATATTTGCATTTTTCAATGTCGTTTTTATACTTATGATAAATTTTAAATAGAAAAATATTGGAAAAAAAACTCGGCCACAAGTGAATTCTCAGATGGGAATCGAACCCACGATCTTTGAAAATCCGGTCCAATGCTCTAACCGCTGAGCTACCGAGACGTGCGAACCACCGTCGAAATTCTCCAATACTTTTATATTTTTAATACGCTGTAGGCCAGCGTTGTCACATCAATGCTAGGAATATCCTTGCATTCGAAAGAAACATCTTTTCAGATGTTTAACGATCGATTAAGATGCAACTGCCAATAACTTTGTCTATGTTTTATTTAGTATTGATACCTAAACCAATATGAGTATTCCAAGATGAGTAGCTTAAAGCGATACTCGAAAAATATGCTGAAGCGAGATAGCAATGAGAAAACTACGCGCAAGGGAGCGAGACCGATTTTGCAGATTAAGCAAAAAAAAACACAAAATAACCTCGTATTAAAAAATTACAGCGTTTTAAAAAAAATGCTTCCATACGATTCTAAATATTATTGGTGTCCACTTATTAAACCAATTTCCAATAGTGTAAGTATCCCCATTTAAGAATAATCTTGAATTTTCGTACCAAATGGCGAACCAATGGCACGCGACACAATATTTTGGGCACATCACCGACATCTTACAACCCTCTATATAAGTCATTTGTCTTCTAATCTGCAACAACAGAAGTCACACTAATTTTACTCTACGCGTGTAATTGAAACACTGCAAAATGTACCTTTATTATAGTAAATAAAGAGTTGATAATATTTTATTGTTATTATTTTCCCAATTATCGCTAAGTCAACATTATTTGATGGCACGTCTATGAAATACAAATACATATATCTTTATTGTGAAATGCAGGTATACAAATCTGCCGTGCTATTTAAAAACGCAGTAAGGAATATTTTTCAAGTATAGATTTAAATATAGATTCGGAATCCTCGCGAAGAGCTGAGCACTTTGATTCTCATTTCTATAGCTATACGGAACGTTATACTTTAATATTGCTTAAATGTATTATGTATATTTTTATTATTTTTTAAATTCAACCACAATTTTCTTGAAATTTGTCTAACCTTCCTTACTGCGTTTTAAATAAGCACGGCAGAAATGTAGATCTCATCAAACATTTCTTTAGAAAAAATGGCACGTTGATGCTTAAAGGTTCACCCACCCTGCCCCTTGTCCCTATCCACCCATAAGGAAGACTTGTGATCTAGCAGTGGGGAATTAGTAGCATGATCATAGGATAGGACTCCATTTTAATTTTTACTAGGGGACGCACGCATGGTTTGCGTTACGTTGCAATATCGAAATAAACTGTATTATATGTGCTATTCCAGACTATAAATAAATAAATAATTGCATACAATCACACCAATTGTCTAGCCCACGTTAAGTTTCATGAAGAACTTATGGATACTAGTACAGGAAGACTCTTAGCTTTCATCATACCTGATGTTAAGTATTGATAAGGCTGAAGATGGAAGCGAGCCTCTCCCGGAATCCCCAATCACTGAGGAACTGGATATCTTATCATTAGCTGCCGGAACACAACAATGCTGAAGACATTGTTGTTATGGCGTCAGACTTAGATAAGATGGTGGTAGCTAGCCAGGCGGACTTACAACAAGTCCTACCACCAATCAAAGAGGCGGTTAATAGATAACGGATAAACATACTTGTTATTGTAAATACATACATGATATCCATATTAAACACCCAGACCTAGACAAATAGACATGTTCATGCACACAAATATTTGTCTTGTCCGAGGATCGAACCCGGGACTTCTGGATAAATCTATATAGGTATGTACAAAAACCTATCCTTAGCTGTTCAGGTCTTTGAACTATCGATCCGATAAATTCAAAGTCAAAGTCAAAGATTTTTATTCAAATAGACTTATAGATAAGTACTTTCGAATAGTCTAACATTTTTTTCCCTACCAGCCATTCAGGACATCTTTTAACTGATAAGAAGAACGGCCGCAAGAAACATATAATTATAATTGTTAAGAGAAGTAAACTCAGAAAGAAACTCTTTCGTTGGCTAAAAACTTAAAAGTACCTAACGGACCACACCACTAAGTCAGAACCAACAAATTGCAGTCCACCATACACCACATTTTCGTGTGATCCTTTATTAAGTTTCACACACAGACAGTGTATCCTTAACTCAATACTCTCGTAATAATCCGCAACATACGTCAGATGAGGCTCTAAACAAAAGGAGGTACCGAATAAAATATATCCGGGCAGGGACGGACTACGGGGAAGGCGAGTCGAGAAAAATTCAATTTCATCATCAATCGTTATAGTGTCCCCCACTGCTGGGACCTTCCTTGAAGATGGATAAAATTATGGGCCATGACCCATCCCGCGGGTCCAATGTGGATTGGTAATTATGCAAATGATGACGACGACTGCAAATGCAGCCGGGGTTAAAAAGTTTTAGAGTAGCTTCTGAAGCTCTTCCAAAGCACGGAGGAGTGCCAGATAATAGATTTTATTATGGAAAAATAATCGTCTAAGGTAAGACGGGACTCGAACCTTTAAGGACCCAAAGGACTTTAAGGGCCAATGCTCCTTTTCAGCTACGGACACTTCGTAATTTTCAATTACATTAACTTTTTGGAGAATTATTTCATCAAAAATAAAGAATGCCCTTGCATTAAAAAAAATGTTTGAACATGAAAAACAAATCATGAATGAAATTTTTTATTTATAACCTCCTGCCATAGTTACTTATTATTTTAGAAAATAGTAAACAATAAAATTAGGAGCAGTCACAATGGTTAAAATAATTACGTTTTCAAATATTTACAAACAATCTTTCCGATACAATTTGAATTAGGTACATAACGAAGACTTACAAAAAAAATACACCACAACCTAAGTCCGTCCCCCAAAACTGTAACATTTTCTTTATAACAGATACGTATCTTCATGGGGAGTGAGATGCCATATAAATAGTACGTGAGCGAGAAGGGGATGGCGTATGGCACCTAAAGAAGGCCTGGGGCGATAGGAAAGCAATATCCATTCCCCAAATAAAAGGTTACAGAGAGGCAATAGTGGTATAAGTAAGTTGCCTCAAAATGGCTATATGACAATGGAGAAATTCCGATAGACTTCCACAGAGAGATTTGGCACAATAAAGATAGCTTAACGGCTTGAAATCATACATTGGTAAATCTTGATTATAATAATAAAAATAGTCGGTTGTCTGTAAAGTCGGTTTACTGACGATAGTTGAACGTGACAACGTCATAAGAAAATACTGATGGAACACTAGCGAACCGATGCTAATTATTTTAATGATGAAAGCACGAATATTCGACAATATATATTATAACATATATTATATTATATATATTCGAACATATATTTAATATCGAAAGAATCATTACCTTTATCCCCGCAATTATCGTTGCTATAAACAATTGACACCACATTCACTTTTCACTGCACTTCATACTTGACGAAAACATGTAAATGTATTATCATATAGCAGCTGTCCACGCGGACGCATCGCTCACTCAAGTAGGAGAGAGACAGATGTCGAACGCTGCCGAACGCGGAGGCCGATTGTGCCTCTTTGTCGCTCGTTCCGCGCTCTCGCTTGCACTTCAAGCCTTAAATGGAACGCCTCAGAGCGAGATAACGCCGCATGAGTCATGTTTTTCCGTGCGTGCAGCCAGCTTCATCGAATTATAAGACGTTGTCACGTCAATAATACCTAAAAAGTTCATACATGTCTGTATGTCATCATAACTACATATTGTCACAAGTCACAAAATATTTTGATAGCTAATTTACCTCTTAGAAACCCTTGTTTTATCGTTTAGATTCTATCTCACGCGTATTCAAGCCTTATTCAATCGCAAATAGCGAATTTTGTTTTCAAAATTAGTTAAAAATATTTCTGTCAACTTTTCGAGTCGCTTTGAAAAAATAGTTTGTCGACCAAAGTATGATCTCCATAATTGAATGGACTTTGAGTCTTGGCGGTCGGGCGGTGCATCTTGCATGTAAATTTTTCTTGCGGAATAATGCTACATATTTTTCGTTTTCTACTAAGGATTTGCGGCAAGTAACGCCTGATTCTATCAAATACCATAGTTTTTAAGTATTTTATATTTTACGAACCCATGGATCTCTGTTGTCCGTAGTAAATGAATTGAATTGAATTGAAAAAACTCACTGTAGGTGTGGAAGTCGGTGACCTGCACGGTGTTGCAGTCCTCTCCGACGTGAAGGTAGGTGATCTCGCAGCGGTAGACGCCTTCGTCTTCAGCCTTCACGTTGTTGATGACCAGCTCGGCGTATGTCGCGTTGGGGACGTGCGATATTGATATCCTGGAATGAAATGGGTTCGTAAGTTTTTTTATCATCTTGCTACTTCACATAATTTGAATGTTTGGATATTTAGATTTTTGTATGTTTGGATCTTTGTTAGGCAGTTTTTTTCTGAAGATGGAACCGAGCCTCTCCTGGAATCCTCAATCACTGAGGAACTGGCTATCTTATCTTTAACTGCTAGAACACAACAATGCTGTAAACATTGTTGGTTGTAACACACACAAGCGAGCTAGGCGGACTTTCAAGAAGACCTACCACCCAACCAAACCGAATACAGTATCTACCCGCTGAGTCTAATACCGGTGGTTGTTACTAGACCACAGAAGCGGTTACGGGAAAGCGGCTGAATGGATTTGGATGTTTGACATTATATAAATACGACTTTATTATACCAAAATCAGTAAGTAATTTAACGTCATGTCGAATTTCTTAAGAAATAATTAAAAGAAGAAATTATTACTAAACACCATTAAAACAGGATTTTTAAATTACCATTAGCATAGTCAAGGCTCTGATGCTACTAGATTTATGGTATACATACCTAGGCCAAAACCTGTTTAGTTGTAATAGATGTCAGTATACATTAATATTCATTGCAAAGTTAATGGTGCGAAAATGAATTTACCTCTTCTCAATCACATTAATTACATTAATGACTTTTTCTATAATTTCCAAAAAACTAAACGACATTTTTTTTTTTTTTTGCATTTTTCAATGCTATTTTTATACTTATGGTAAATAAGTCCGGTCCGGGAAATCCGGTCCAATGCTCTTGGACCGGATTTCCAAAGGTCGCGGGCTCGATTCCCGTCTGAGAATTCACTTGTGGCCGAGTTAATTTTTTCCAATATTTTTCTATTTAAAATTTACCATAAGTACTAAACAACTTGACAACAATCTGCATTTTTCCCGTCAAGTCACGGTGTTAATAGAAAAGAAAACCAATTACAACTATTTGGAAACTTAATTAAACTATGTCTATCAATCTGCTGACCACTTAATTACGACATTGCTACGTCACAACCATAATAGGATTTTGGAGGGGAACCCTAAAACACAGCATAAAGAAACATACAGTATACGTACATCTTATGTTTTGGCGCGCACTGTTCATTGAAATAAAACAACTTTTACGGATATCAAACGCGCTATATTTCCACGGGTCCCGTGACCACGGCAGCTGTAAAGGTGCCGAAACGTCGGGAAAATCAAAAAACCCCTAAAAAACCTAAAAATTACGGACAATTACAACTTAGTTCGTGGAAATATAGCGCGTTTGATATCCGTAAAAGTTGTTTTATTTCAAACATACAGTATGTTCGATATACTCTTTCCTTTAAATTAATTTTAAGTTAGTTAGTTAAAAAGTTAATTTTTATTGCCTGAGTCATTGCCTAAGTTAATTAAATTATTGCCCAAGTTAATTATTATACACCCTGCAGGAATATTTTGAGTTTGAAACATTTTGATAATGTGTGCATTCTTGTAAGTAATTTTAATTAATATTGCATGCCAGTTAAGCTTATCTGTTGATACCGAAAATGTTTAAGAACTTGTAACACAGTTTTAAGCAATACATTATTTTAATTCTGATTATTATTGCAGCCAACGTCGCCTTCGTCGCAATCGTCGCCGCCATAAATTAGCCATTACCACACGCTTACGCGTACAAAACTTTCACAGCGATCGTCACCGCGACACATACGAAACTGTGACTTTCGCCGAGCTCTCACCGAAACGAAACGCGTAGGAAGATAAAATACTGTTTATCTTTTATACTGTGCTAAAAGTTTGAACGAAGCGTTTTGTTTTGGGAAAAGAATTTGGCTCCCCGAATTTCTCTGGTTTTATTTGGTCCAAATAATTTCGGAGTTTAATTATGATTGACGGGTAATTGTCATTGCGGTGCAGTTTCTTTTATATTTCTCTTTTCTTGGAAATGTCCTGATATCGTAATTTCGAAAGTGATTCTGGCCTGTCACGTTTTAATGAAATAAGTGGTCTTGAGGTTATTTCGGGGCGCATTTTTGTAATTATTGAAATTAATTTTTAATAATAAACGAATTATAAGTTTTAAGTGACAAATATTAAACAAAAAAATATACTAGAAAAAAAACGAGTCTCATGTCGCCCTGACGGGATTCAAACCCGCATCATCACCCGCACATAAAAATAGTATTGTAAAATGCACAATTAGAAAGTTATAATTTTAAGTGACATTTATTTAATAAAAACATTTTATAAATAAAAAAACAAACCGACTTCAAAAAGTAAAAAATAAAACTTTTGGAGTCGGTGCCAGCCAGGGCATTCTACATTGCACTTCTATTAACTATATATTTTTTTGGCCTTAGCTAGCTAGCAACGACTCCAAAAGTTTTATTTTTTACTTTTTGAAGTCGGTTTTTTTTTTTTATAAAATGTTTTTATTAATAGTTAATTTTAATTAAAAATCAGCCTATACAGAACAATGTCATCTAGGTAAACGACTACTTGCCAAAAGGTGATTGATATTTTTCAAGATTATGAAAAAACTACTAGCCAGATCTTCGTAAAAATTATATGGGACCACACATAAACCATTTTCTTTCAGATAAAAAAAAAAGAATTATAAAAATCTGTTAACAACTGGCGAAGTTATGGTAAAACATACATAAAAAAACAAAAAAAAAACCGTCGAGTTGAGAACCTCCTCCTTTTTTGAAGTCGGTTAAAAATTATGCCCACAGTCTCACATAAACACTAACGCTCCACATTTTAAACACTGAACCCTAAAAAGGAACACAAAAGTCGTGAAAAGTTTTCCCGCACAACTTTTACCCACTTTTAGTTCTCGCGACATGACTTTTTTTGTGAACTGTACTCGAGCGTAGAGTTTTTTTTCTTTTTCTGCACTGTGTTTCAAAGATTGAGGTTTCATTTAATTTTATTTTTCCCCTTTTCCTTTCTGATGCGGAAATGTAATTAGTCGAAATGCAACTTGAGAGAAAAATGGTGAAACTTCTATTGCAACTTGTACAGAGCCGTCAAATTTCGTTCGTTAGGTCTTGTCAATCCGACAGGTTTTTATTCTAAGGATTGTTCTCATTGCTCATTCGCATACCATCCGTTACAAGGACTACTCCACTCTTTTGAAAAACGAGTCTTTAGAATCCGATCCAACTACACACATCAATACTGTCTAGGGATATATATATATATATTTTTATTTTTTTTCATTTATTCTGGCAACAAACAGTCGTATATACATTACATATAGTTTACAATGTAGACATAAGTTAGAAAAGACCTTAAAGTGCCAATAAAGAACAGAAGTATTATGCACATAACATAATACAAAAAGAATAGACTTATATATATTATATTACATTCTTCATAACTAAAAACCATATACAGTACAGAAAAAGTTTGTATGGGGGAAAAACACTCCTGAGTTCTGTCTTTAGTAATTAAAAAAAAATGTAAAACAAAAGAATGCATGATAATTTGAATATAACTTCCGCAAAAGTTAGTTTTTCTTATAAACAAATTTGCGCTTTTTTGAAAATTAAAGGCTTTTCATTTTTTTTTTTAATTGAAGTATTGTTTTATTTTTATAATGCCACGTCGACATTCAAACAGATAAGAAAAAATTTGAGCTGCAGGTATATTGAAAGCTAGCGCTATTCAACGCATAGTAATACATTATAATACGGTATGTTTTACACTAAAACTATGACTTTGTTTTTTTTCTCTAGGGAGAGGAACCGGGACTGGGTTCGAAACTTTTCTGCTGAGTGCTACAAAGTAAGGAAAATTTTAAGCACTATTAATAAAAAATATAGGATAATTTACTACAACGTTAAAAACATCTGTAGGCCTAGCACAAATAACTTACGAGTAAGTATCGAGAAAGTAAAGTAAAAAATGTATGAGATATTGAGCAGCGTTCCTACCGGACGTAAACGGAACTACATTTTCCTATACATTTTTTGACATAACGTGCTCGATACTATTTCGATAGTTATTCAAAAAACATCTGTATTTTGAAGCGCTCATGGCGGCGCTTAATAGACTTATTGTAATCGATCACGCTTTTTAAGCGTCGTTCGGTGCGGTCAGGTGTCGGATGGATGACCGTAAAGTACGACATTCCAACTGAGCGCATCCGTGCTTCGGAGGGCACAACAAAATCTATACATAGTCACAAACTAAGCAGACTTTGAAAGATAAAAGTTTTATGATCGCTTAAAATACGAAATTTTCATACATAAAACATTTTGTTTACCATTTAAATGTATTTTGACCCCAAGTCGACTGTGTCATTCTTCAATTGAAGACTTTACTGCTATAGTATTAATAAAAAAAGTAAAAAGAAAAGTGAAATCGTTTTTCTATCATGCAATAAAGTACTTATATACCGAGGTGCTTAAAAACTTAAGTTATCACCAAAGTCTGTATTGTAAGCAAAAAGTTTGAAGTGACAATGTTTTAGAAGACATTATTATCTAAAGGTTACATTAACAACACTGTTTTATTTTATTACTGTTCCAAAGTGAAAAATAATGAGTCGTGTCTGGGTACTGAATAAAGTTATATTCTGAGCAGTAACTTAAAAGTACTGAAAAACTTAAGCTTTGTCATTAAAAGATTTTGACAATAATAGTGACTGTCCGCGACTTCTTCTGCCTTTTGACATACATTTTAGAATATATTTATAATAGCTCAGCGGTTAGAGCATTGGACCGAATTTCCAAAGGTCATGGGTTCGATTCCCATCTGCGAATTCACTTGTGGCCGAGTTAACTTTTTCCAATATTTTTCTATTTAAAATTTATCATAAGTATACATTTTAGAGCCGAGATCATAAACAGACTGTCGGGCCATATTTGGATAAAAGTACCCTATAATAATGGTTCTGTGAGAGCCTCGCTTGCAATGTTAGGGCAGATATGCTATATTTTAATGCAAATTTTAATACCTACTTAAAGTAATTTGCGCCACAAAGGAACGAAGAAAGTCCAAGTATGTTTTGGCGCGCACTGTTAATTGAAATAAAACAACTTTTACGGATATCAAACGCGCTATATTTCACAAACTAAGTTGTATTTCATTTCATGAACTAAGTTTTTATTTGACGACCTGTTTGGCGCAGGGGTACTAAACCCGCCTTCTACGCCAGAGGTCCCGGGTTCGATTCCCGAACGGGACAAATATTTGTGTGCATGACCATGTCTATTTGTCTTGGTCTGTGTGTTTAATATGTATATTATGTATGTATTTACAAAAAAAAAAGTATATAAGTATGTTTATCCGTTATCTAGTATCCATAACACAAGTTCCTGGAACTTAGCGTGGGCTAGATAATAGGTGTGATGGTATGGAATTTGTCACGGGATGTCATCCCGTGACCACGGCTAAAAATACGGACGGACGGACAGCTGAAAAGATGCCGAAACGTCAGTAAAATCAAAAAACCCCAAAAACCAAAAAATATGGACAATTACAACTTCGTTCGTGAAATATAGCGCGTTTGATATCCGTAAAAGTTGTTTTATTTCAAGAAAGTCCAATGTTAAATCGAATTTCACGTGCTTGATTTTCCAAAATTCATCCTTTATGTAGACTTTTGAGCAAAATAGGGGTAAACCCACGGACCAGACGTCACTAACCCAAAAAGTCCTAGTGATTAATCCCGTCCCCTTGGTCCAATCCTAGGAGGTCGAGTCTTGTTTCTACGGGTTCATCTCGCGAAGGTGGAAAGGATGCAATTTCCGAAAAGGTCCAAAGTTCAAATCCAGCCTTATCTAACGCTACAGCAAACTTGCCCCTCATTTCCACCCTCCACTCCCCCCCGTTTGTAGTTGTTGTCCCCGTGTAGTGAAGTACTTAATAAGCCTCTAAAATTTGATTGAAATCAATTGATAAATAGCGCTAAAGCAAACCCCTCCCCCTTTCCCCCCTATTTTACCCCCAATCAAAAATCGCGTTCGATAAAATTCTTAAATAAATTAGGTGCCAAATTTCATCAAAATCGGTTGTAAAATGCGGCCTGTGGGCGAGAACAGACTGACTGACAGTTAAAAGCATTTTTGGCCAATCTTGATACTGATACGCTTCGCTAGCTTCGGTCAACTGATACTAATAATTAAGTTCTTTTCTGGATCATAGTTTAAGATAAGATAAGATAAATGTTTACTTCCATCATATACAGAAAGAAAGAAAGAAAATAAAAAAAAACATTTATTTTGACACTGCACGACAATAAATAAATAAATAAATAAATATTCGCATACAATCACACCAATTATCTAGTCCCACGTTAAGTTTCATGAAGAACCTGTGTTATGGATACTAGATAACGGATAAACATACTTATATACATTTATTTTTGTAAATACATACTTAATATACATATAAACACCCAGACCAAGACAAATAGACATGTTCATGCACACAAATATTTTTCTTGTCCGGGGATCGAACCCGGGACCTCTGGCGGAGAAGGCAGGGTTAGTACCCCTGCGCCAAACAGGTCGTCAACAATCGACAACATACTAATTAAAAACAGCAATGTACATAGAACAAAGAAGTGCAGTGTCAGAACTGTGCTCAGCTCAGCATACGCAGCAGACGGGTGGGCCTGCTGCACTGATATTCTGCCGAGCACAGTGGTGACATCAGGCACACGATAAACATAAAACAAACAAAGAAAGATAACAAACAAACAAAAGCACGTTTAACAACACTCAAAAACACACACATACATGCAAACAAGAATAAAACACAAAGACTAAGAAACAAATTATATCATACCATGTGTGCCGCATCGATAGAAAGAGGCAAAAATTCAGTGATACCTTTACTTGACAGCAAAGCACTGATTTTCAGTTTATGCCTAGAGTAAGCGCAGTAGTTTATCAGAATTTCAGCAACATTTTATCCAAATCAGTTCGACCGTTTACGCGTTTTACTTTCAATAACGATTGTTTTGCAGTTTGTTATTCACGACGTCACGTAGGTATGCAATAATTTTTTTTTCAAAATATTTTAGTTAAGTTTTGCTTCTTAACTATTTGATCATCAGCCTAGAATCTAGATTTCAGCCATTATTACAACGCAAAACTAGGCATCTAAAACTCCCAGCAAATATTACAAAAGCATATTTCAAAATACTTTCACACCTCAATTTTCAACCCATTCAAAACTCCCAGCTCCATATTATAACGAAGCGTTGCGCGTTGGTTGACTAACAAAACTTTAGTTAAAAGGCCAACTTTAAAAACGTTGAGTGTTAGTGACAGCACAGCATTAAGAAATATGCAGTAGTTTGTCTTAGACACTTTCTTCATTGTTGAACTTGTCTTATTGTGTGTGTGTGTATAGGTCAGTTGCCGAAAGCTGATGCGTTATCAGTACTCACACTAATGCACTTTCAAAAACGAATGAAAAAACAAAAAAGTTCACTCAATAGTAGCAAAAGCAAAATAATAACTGTCTCCTTCATACTTGTAAGTTTGACCACACCGGAGAGAGACAAACACTACGTCTAAATGTGTTGAACGTGCCAGCTTTAGTTAGCCGAGCCGTATGTGGCTATTAAATGTTTTTTCTTTCTTTCTTAATAAAAGTTAATTATAATTTGCAGCCGCGCGGCACGCAAGACGATAGGGCTGCCAGCCAACATACATTAGCCAAAACTTTCACAGCGTGTGTTCGTGACGCGACGCATTCGAGACTGAGACGCTTGCCGAGCGCTTGCCGAGACGAGGCGCGTCGGGCATTACTCGCGAACGGACCATTTGTAGGAAGATAATATACTGTATGTATCTTTATACGGCTACAGGTATATACGTCAAACTGCAGTTATTGTTAACTGTGGTTAGTTTGAGAGGTTAGCAGGCTCGTTTAAAACTACGTAGAGGCTGTTACGTAATTTTAATAGCACCCTGTAGCTTTATAACGGGCAACACAATAACTTGTTGACTACCTGTAGTTAGTTATAATGTTAGTAGTTACGTACGGAGTTTAATATTCATAGGATGAAGGTCCAAACTTTAATAATTATTGTATTAGATAGCTGTCTATCTATATATACTGCAACCCTAATCCACCTGACATATATTTTTGTCACACAACCACTTAACATACGTCTGTGAAACTCCCATAATAAAATGATTCAAAATTATAAAAGTTAATAAGGAAAGCTGTTGTTTTTTAGTAACATATTAAACTAATAAATAAAATTAAAAACACATTAGAATTAACATTATATTTGATTAAATCTCTAAAAAGTTGTCTTTAACATTTATTTTATGCCTACCAACTAGCACATTTGAAAAATGAGATCCTCAAAAAATATTAATGTAATAGAGACTACTTTTTAGTATTTTTCAGTAAAGATTTAACTCGGAAATGAATTGAAATTCTTAAAATAATTATAATTTTAACAAAATTGCAGGCTCTCAATTGTGAGTTTTTCACGACTGAGCAATTAAGAAAAATTGGATGGATTGAGCAATAAAGAAATATTTCTCTTTTTTTTTCAAGAAAAAAAAACATGCGGAATTAAGCTACATATTTTTTGTTTTCTACTAATACTTAGTATTTGATTATTCGTTATTTTTTTCTAGTATCCTTAACACAAGTTCTCAAAGATATCTTGGGCAAGATAAATTGGTGAATTGTACAAAAAAAAAACAAAAAAATTTATGACAATATTATGTTTCTTATTGCCTTACCTAACCTTTGCAGGACTCGAATCTAGTGCTGTGACCACTGCGAAACTGAGCTAGATTCTTTGTTTTTATTGTGTGTCTAGAATACAATATCTATTTATTGGAACATTCTGATTTTCGTTTTGTATTTTTATGTTTATTTTACACAACGTGACCATTAAAAATGAAATGAAATAAAAACATATTTCCAATTTCTTAATACAAATTGATAAACATTTACATTAAATAGGCTTAATCTTGGCCTAATTCTGCAAGAAGAGGCCTAAGATGGAGCGAGCTTGCCTAGAAAAAGCCTATTCACTCGAGCTTTAAATATACCAGGGTTGTAGGCACCCGGGAATACAGACGCAGGCAGGAAATTCCACTTCGTGGCTGTGCGCATAATAAAAGTTGAGGAATAGCACTTTGTACGCAGACGTGGTATATCAGCCAGCAGTACGTCTGGATTTCCGGTGGTAAAAAGGAGCTGGCGGTATGAGCTCATGCAGCTCAATAGTCAGCTCAATAGCATAGTCTCCGAAGTACAATCTGTAGAATACCGATGATGAAGCAACTCTTCGTCGATGAGGGAGACTGTGGAGCTTGTCGTTCACCAGATTATCATCCCCAATGAGTTTTCTGGCTCTGGGTTCCACCGAGTCGAGTGCGGCCAGCTGAACCATCCCAAAGGTGGGAGCAGTATTCCATGCACGGACGAATTTGTGATTTATACAGCATAAGAAGCTGTTCCTGCATGAAGTACCGCTTAACGCTATTTAAGATGCCCAGCTTTTTTGCCGCAGTCTGAGCTTTTAACTCGATGTTATCGCCGAAGTTGAGATCTATCTGATGGCAACTTCATGCCAAGAAGTTCAAGATTAATATTAAACAAGAAAATATACAAGAAAAAAGCAAAGAGTCTCATGTCGCCCTGACGGGATGAGACTAGTTGCTTTTTTCTAGTATATTTTCTTGTATAATATTTAGCACATAAAGATAGCATTGTAAAATGCAAAATTAAAAAGTTAAAATAAGTTCAAGATTCTCAGTGATTGGTACAGTTGTACCGCGGAAAGTAAGAGTCATGTCAAAAGGACTGTTTTTGGCGGAGAATAAACACGCCTGTGTTTTGGCAGCGTTTGACCAGATTGTTGATCAGAAATAAAATTATGTAGGTACTAAACATTATAGTTAGAAAAAGGAAAGTATTTATGCAGTGTGATGCAGTGTGTTTATGTGTGTGTGTGTGTTTGTGTGTGTGAATTGATGCAAAAGCATTTACACCTAGTTTTCCTTGTGCCTCGAGGTAAGAAATCCTTATGTAAGGATTATGTGGATAGCGTCATACTACTGAAGTGGCCCGGGAGACAGTTTGGGACGCAGGGTAGTGGAAGAAAACAGAGGTAAAAAAACCCATCACGTCACCAAGCCAAGTCAGCCCTAGGAAACGTGCAACGATGTCGGCAAATGTAACAACCACCAGTATCAGCCCCAGGGGCCCGGGTTCGATTCCCAGCGAGGGTACATATTGTATTCGGTTTGGTTGGTGGTAGGACTTGCTGTAAGTCCGTCTGGCTAGCTACCACCATCTTATCTAAGCCTGACGCCATAACAACATTGTATTCAGCATTGTTGTGTTCAGGCAGTTAGAGATAAGATAGCCAGTTCCTCACTGATGAGAATTCCGGGAGAGGCCCGCTTTCATCTTCGGCCTTATCAATACTTAACATAAGGTATGATAAAGGCTAAGAGTGTCTCCGTTGTTCACAAAAAAATATATACCTAAAATACGCAAAAAAAAAACAATGCTGGCATTACTTTCATCTTATGTTAAGTAATTATACCGTCGCGTGTGGTATCGCGCTTCGCCCAGCATCCTCAACCTCATAACTCTTAACTACTGAAAATATTGTTGTTACAGCGACAGACTCAGAATTATATAAGATGGTGGCTAATGGCTGATCTAATGTCCGCCACTAATAACTATCGAGGTGGCCAAACTCTGGGCCAAACTTTTTAACTTTGTCATCAATACGAAAGAAGTAAGAGATTTTGCTATTGTCTCTGTTCGATTGTATGATCTTAGCGATGGTTAACTGTAGGCGATTTGCCGCACCGGCGGAGCGGAAATACGACTTATTTTGATTCGATTTAGTTATCCACTTACGTGTTTTTGTATGGAAGAAGATACTTTTTTTATTTGGAGACGTCGTACGGGTGAGGACATATTAAAATATCTCTATTCAAATTGAATATAAATAAATCTTCTTGAGACTGGGCTCTTGCAAGCACTTTTTTTTTTTTTTTTATTCTTTATGAAGAAACCGGGGTTTTTGTCTTTCAGACATGCCAACCCCATCGTAACCTTATCCTATTCTGCTCAAATGAGAGGCAGCTATTGTAAAACCGTAACTAAGCGACAAAGTCCTTTAGCAATAGTTGAGATTGGTTCCGACAAAATACCCTGAATTAGCCCAACATCGAGGGTATTTAGCTTGAACTCATTTATAAATAGTTGCCTCTCATCATTGTTTTTGACACACTCCATCAGCAAATGTTGCACGTCCTCAACTTTTTGGCACGTTGAACATTTATCAGTTTGCACTTTTTTCATTAGGAATGCAAATTTTGCTGACGGATAGTGTCCAGCGCGGAGTCTTAATGCTAATTTAATATAGTTTCTGCTTACATTGCAGTCATCAAACCAAGGGCCACGAGGAAGCTTACTTTGGATAGTTTTGTACCATATGCCTTTGTCTTTAGAAATGTTTTCATAATGATCTTGCCAAATAAGAAAACATTTATTTTTGAATTTTGATAAAAAATCTGAATAGTCTGGTACAAAGTCATATTCATACCCTTCAGTTGATGCTAACTTTGCTATACGGTCAGCTTCGTCATTGCCCATTAACCCGATATGTGCTGGAACCCATTGCAACTTCACAGAAACGTCGTTTTTATTAAAGATGATAAGCTTTCCGAGTATTTCGTTGGCTATCGATGTGCTTCTGCTACCAGAGGCGCATCGAGCCAAATATTGCAGAGAGCTTTTGCTGTCTGTAAATATGACAAATTTATTCAGATTATGGTTTAATGCATAAGACAACGCTTCAGATATCGCAATGAGCTCAAGTGTCATTATACATGTAACGGAATTAATCTTATAACTTGCTCTATTATTATAAACCTGATCATATATCCCAATCCCCAAGCCCCCATTGTTCTTCGAGCCATCAGTGTAAATCTTATGCCAACCATTGTACTTATCATGTAATTCTAAAATTAAATTATTGAGGAGAGAATTAGGTTCATATGATTTCTTAGAAAGTTGTATGGATTCAAGGTCTGTAACAATAATAGACCTTATATCAATAAACGATAACCATACCTCATGTGTAAACGTTAGGCTGATATCTGAGGAAGAACAATTTATATCACTAACATCACTGAAAGTTTTAGCCAGAAGGGGCTTTTTCTTTTTCTCCCAATAACAGGTTTCGCTTAGTTCGGATATTTCAGACAGGAGGTCAGTGGTTACATTGTTACACCAGGATAGAGCTTTCAGACTATATTTATAGGCAAGATATTTTCTTCTTATGAAAAGTGGGGCTATATGCAAATCACTCTCCATGACATGAATGGGAGTGCTTTTAACGTATCCTCCTATGATTCTCAGTGCTTGGTTTTGCAACCTATCCAATTTAGAAACATGGCACTCTGCGCTGCAATCATAAACAAAGCATCCGTAGTCAAGTCGGCTTCTTATTAATGAGATATACAGCCTTCGAATGTGTTTTGTATGAACTCCCCACGAGCTACCTGATAGCATTTTTAACAAATTCAAAATTTTGGAACATTTTAAAACTATTTCATTAATATGTTTACCCCAAAGTAAACCTCTATCTAGCCACATACCAAGATATTTAACATTTTCGACTAAAGTTAAGGGTTGATCATTTATTTTTAATGTTGGTAAAATTCTACGTCGTCCCCTACTGAAGACGCAATAATTTGACTTGGAGGGAGATAGAGACAGTCCTAATTTATCTAGAAGCTTGCTCACATTATTTAAATCTGTTTGCATATAATTTTCGCTGTTTTTAATGTCTCTATCCCTGATAAATAAGACAAAGTCATCTGCATATTGAGATATCATTACATTCTGAATTTTTTTGCAAATCTCATGAGTTATTAAATTAAATATTAATGGCGAAAGAGGGTCACCCTGCGCTAAACCTTTGTGAGTACATCTTGTGTAAGTTGCCCCATCAGCGCCCAAATCAATCTTTAAATGTCTTTGACTGAGAAATGACCATAGATAGACACAAAATTTAGAACCAATTGAGAGATTATCAAGGATTTCCATTGCTACTTCAATAGAAACGTTATTATAAGCATTTTCTATATCTAAAAAAACCCCAACGGTTGCAACATTTTTTGATAATCCTATTTGAATATAGGTAATTAATCTCGCAAGTGAATCCAAAGCAGATTGAGATTTTCTAAATCCAACCGTCTGCGGAGAAAGAAGTTTTTTATTCTCTACGTACCACTCCAACCGCTTGAGTATCATTAAGTGGAAAGTTTTACACAAACAAGATAGCAAAGAGATGGGTCTCAATTTTGGGTCAATGTTTGAGTTACTGTTTGCTTTTGGTATCGCAATGATTTTAATATTTCTCCATTGATATGGGACGACTCCAGACTTAAATATGTTATTAAATGTTTTTAACAGAAATTGTTTTGCTATATCGGGCATATGATAAATCATGGAGTATGAAATGTCGTCTTCACCCGGTGCTGTATCCTTGGTTTTGAGACAACTATTAAGTTCTGATAACTGGAAGTCTACTTCTAAATATTCGTTCTTAGATTTGAATGAAGGTGTAGCATTTAATGCGTAGTCAGGTGCCAAAGAACTAATTAAGTCTTTTTGTTTTTCAATTGATGGGAAAGACTTTGTTTGCCTGTAACCTTTCATCCATCTTGTTTTTCGCCACATTTCAGAAGCCGACATGTTCCCATCCATTGAATCACAAAACTTCTGCCAGTTACATGATTTTGCATCTCTAATAATAGTTTGAGCATTTCGTGTTTTTTCCTCTAATTTACTCAGATTATTAGGGATAGGGTTACGGCGGAACTCTGACAATGCCAAACGGCGCTGCGCTACAGCTTTAGATAATTCAGGTGTCCAGTAATCTTTAGGAGTGAATTTACAATTAGGTTTTCGACATATCTTATAATAGGGTATATGCTTATCAGCTGCTTTCAATAATTGGTCACTAAAAAAATCATACATTTCTTGGGTGCTTTCTCCGCAGTCATTTGAACTTTCAAAAAGATCAGAAAGAGTTTGACGGTACTCCGGCCAATTTACATTTTTGAAATTGCGTTTTTTAATATTGTGAAAGACATTGGGTATTCTAATACGCATTTTTATAATTAAGTGATCACTTCCGAGATTTTCATTAGTCACCGACCAGTCAACTTTTACCGCAATATCAGAAGAAGCAAATGAAATGTCAGGCGCAGTTTTCTGTAAGTTTCCGTTAACTAATTTAACCCGTGTGGCCTCGCCACTATTAAGAGAAATAAGGCCATTTTCAAGACATGAATTCATAATTTGTACTCCCCTTGTGTCTGTTTTGGTGGACCAATTTGTGTGATGTCCATTGAAATCACCAGCAATTAATGTTTTCTTCGAGGCAAATGAGAATATTTCGTCCCAGTCTGATGCAACTGTCTGTACGGAGGACGGACAGTAAATGGATGCAACATACTCCAGATCCACGCAGTTAATAAGTTTAATGCAAATAACCTCAATACCTCTATTAGATACATTAACGGGAACTACATGGGCTTGAATAGTATGATGAACTAACAAGGCCACACCCCCATAAGAGTCATGTCTATCTGATCTATAAACATTGTAACCACTCACACCAAAACTCATGTCGGATTCTGAATCCAGCCATGTTTCGCTTAAAATACAAATATGAATGTGTTCTCTATGCATTAAATCTGAAAATTTAGTAATTTTAGGCTTTAGGCTTTGTGAATTCCACTGAAATATATTGATATTAAATTTTTTATTTGTATTAGCCATTAAAAAAAGATACTAGTTTTTCGAACAACTCTTTTTCCCAAAACTTAGCAAATATTAACTGTTTTAACTCTTCGCCTATCAATCTTATTACTAATAAACATTTTTCACTAAAATTATATTGTGCCATAAGTATCTGTTTAAGTTTAAACCAAAACTTTGCAAAGTCAAACCTATATGATAGTCCTTTATCACGTTGGTGCGTTTCCTCATGTTGTTCATATTCCTTTTCTTTTGTTTCTGGTTGCGCTTGGGGTGGAGAACTCTTCTTTTTTTGAGGTTTCTTATTAGATCTTCTTTTTCTTTGCTGCTCTGTTGTGATTTCGTCTTCTGTTGTCTGAACTTCTTCTGTCTGTTCCTGAACTACTGGGTCTTGCCGATGTATCAAAGCTCTGGCAACTACGCTGCTATATGTCACTTCATTGTTGGTTGATACAGGAAGCGAGGTGTTGTAATTATCATCATTTATAATATCATTTGAATAAAACTGCTGTTTGTCTTTTCTCTCGTTAAGCAGCTGTAAAGCTTTCTTATATGTAACTTGTTCTCTACTCATAATAATCCTTATTTCTTTTTCTTTCAAGAAGAAAGGACATTTTTTTTTATCAAGTACAAAATGGTCGCCTTTACAATTCAGACACTTTACAACGTTTGTTTCACAATTTTCATGATTACCTCCGCATTTCGGACATAGTATTTTCCTTGAAGGGCAGTATTTCATAATGTGACCAAACTCCCAGCATCCAGAACACTGAGTAACTGGAAATACATAGGGTTCAATTGTAAAGCGGCAACCATAAACATATACATATCCAGGGAGCTCTTTGTTATTAAAAGATATTCTGATTGATTCACTGTTAATCCATTTTCCATCAAAGTTTAATCGTTTTAGTCTTCTTACAGAAATAATTTCCATGTCCGACTCTATAATTTTCATAAGCTCTTCTTCCTTTAACTCCAAGTCTACTCCCTTCATTACTCCATAGGAATTTGCCAATTCATAGGTCATTTGGCATCTAAAACCTCTTTCTTTCAAACTCTCACATTCGACTAACTTGCTAGCCTCTTCCTTGGTACTGAATTGGATGAGAACCTTATATGAACTTTTGTATTTTATTTTCGTAATGTTATTTATATTTTCCATTCTCAATAATTTGGCCATTGCTATTGGTTTCGGTAAACATTCTAAGGAGGTAACACTTACCTCGTAGTTTTTGGAGCCTTCCATTTCTGTATTTGTCTTCATAGATTTTTGGCTATTCTTCTCAATATCATCCGATTCACTTCTAATCAGTCGTTTAGGTTTTCTTCTAATTACTGTAGTAAATCCATCTTCCTCACTGTGTTCGTCTTCCCTTGTCTTTCTTTTGTCAACGATTTTCCCCTCTTGATTTTGTAAACCACTTAGTTCTTTTTCGCAATTTCTAATAAAATCCGAGTCATCCATATCTTCTTCACTCATTTTTGCTCACACTGTAGTAGTACGCGGGTATCCGTAGAAAAAACTTAGTTGTATCGCTACGTGGACGCGTGCACACAGCGCGGCGGACCGCAGCGAACTGCAAGCACTTAGATACCTTGTAACGAGAAGCTGACAAGACTGACAAGAAACTCGTCAAGAGTTTATTTACGCATTTTCTTTTTATGAACAACGGGTATACTCTTGTACGACCTCCGTGGGTTGAAGACCTCCGTGGTAGAGTGGTACGTACATCGGTTTCAAGATGTCGCCTACTCTGAGGTCCTGGGTTCGAATCCCGGTAGGGGAAAATGTTTGTATGATGAATACGAGCATTTGTAACTATTTGTAGTCATGGACGTTTATATAATATTTCTACACATAAATACTTATATATGTATAATTGTATGTATTTATATCCGTTACCCTATAGTATCCCATAACACAAGCCTTACAGTGCTTACTTTGGGGTTAGTCTAATTGGTGTGAGTATAAGAAATATTTATTTATTTATTTTATTTACTCTTAGCCTTCATCATACCTGATGTTAAGTATAGATAAGGCTGAAAATGGAAGCGAGCCTCTCCCGGAATCCTCAATCACTGAGGAACTGGCTATCTTATCTTTTACTGCCGGAACACAACAATGCTGAAAACATTGTTGTATGGCGTCGGACTTAGATATGATGGTGGTAGCTAGCCAGGCGGACTTACAACCAATCCTACCAACGAAACCAAACCGAATACAATATGTGCCCCCGCTATGAATCGGACCCGGGACCCCTGGGTCCGATAGCGGTAGTTGTTATCACTAGACCACAGAGGCGGTTAAAATACATAACCTCACACCTTGAGTCCCTTACCGGGTTGGCAGAGTATCAAGCTTGAGAATGAAATGTATAATACCACTCTCATGCAACGCCAGATTTGGCATTAGTTGTGCCCCCAGACCTATATCGAGATAGACGGTAAAAGTGTACCTACCTTGCGTGTCACAAGTTTGATCCATGGTCAAAGTTTTACGACCTCAGTCAGTCCGCTTGAGACCATTGCCATGAAAACACGCGTCACGCAGAAACGAAAATGGTTGATTGTGCAGTGCTTTCTTGCAAGAGCTCGTCAATAACATTTCCACATCACTGAATCTCGCTCGTGACGTCATCGTAGGTACGAAAAATTCAACACGCTAGGTTCTCATACAGTTTGAAGCGCTCTTGTCGTCTATCTCAATATAGGTCTGTGGTTGGGGCTAATATGTTGTCAGCGTTGCCAACTGACAACGTTGCCAGCCTTATATAGAGGGTGGAAAAAATCTATGGGCCCTAGAGGGGAACTACCTTAAATCCTTCAGTTAGCCCATTTTACTTCCTTAAGGTGGTACGACTTCCATACAAACAAACATTACACAATTATTGGTTCATCATACCTTAATAATTCATAAACACATGCGCAACTAACTCGTTTCAGTTATTTGTTTGCGCGAAATTATAAAAAAATATTATTTTCATACATGAGCTATATAAATGCGATGGGTCACACACACATACGTAGAATTATTGAAATTATAAGATATTAGTATATTCGTGTTTTATGTATGAAATTTTTTTTTTTATAATTTTGCGCAAGCAAATAACTGAAACGAGTTAGTTGCGCATGTGTTTATGAATTATTAAGGTATGATGAACCAATAATTGTGTAATGTTTGTTTGTATAGAAGTCGTACCACCTTAAGTTTTTTAAAGAAACAAAACTGCATTCAAAGATTTTTGTAAATTTTTCAAAAGAGCCTTGGATAAAAGTGCTTTATCCGTCCCACTGAGTTTATAAGTTGAATTTTCATGTGTTCCTTTTATTTAATTTACTAGTTTGTTAGAGAGAGTTGATCCTTTTGATTGACCCTGTCGATTGATGGTATAAAAGTACAGAATGTTATTTTTTACCGATTTTAGCAGGTTCGTTTCCTGGGTGTGGGAAGCGTATTAAAAAAAAAGGTTTTAATCCAGTTGTGTTTCTTTTAAAAATAAAGGAATGTTTCCTTCCAGTAAAATGAGCTAACTTAATAAGGATAACAGGAACTAAAATAGGGATTTAAGGTCCCTCCAGGGCCCATAGTTTTTTTCCACCCTGTATAGTTTTTGAACATACCTTGTCCCATGTCCCTGATGGGCTTTTACTATTTGCACAGTCTATGTTTTTCTTTCACTCCAGTACAGCATGGGAGATGCTGATGTACGGTTGTAAAACGTCAAAATTCAAAGTTTTTAAAATGGAAGCGAATGAAATTAGTACTGCCTTCTACGCAGAGGTTCCCCCCGAACGGTTCGAACCCCGGACAAGACAAATATTTGTGTGCATGAACGTTCTATTGCTTTGGTCTGGGCGTTTAATATGTACCTAATTATTATATGTATTTACAAATAACGAAGTATTTAATGTTTATCCGTTATCTATAATTTCCATAACTCAAGTTCTTAAGACTTGGATTAGATAACTGACGTGATTATATGTTTACTATTATTATTAGTAACTTGAGTTGGGTCATATTGTTTTCAAAAGCGTCATCACCAAATTAGTATTGCAAAACTTCTTAACACCCCCCATTTCCCTAAAGACAAGGACATCCCTATTCGACTCTACATATAAGACAAGGACGGAACCACACATCCGTCGAGGAGACAGGTCATAAACAACTTGGCCACAACTAACGTCTCCGTGACGACGCAACAATTTGTTGCGGTGGATTTAGGATTTTGACAACTGCCAGTGGAATAAAACTGTTTTTTAAGTAGTGCAACACTTATTTATTTTATTTATTTAAGTACAACCAACATAACAAACGATATTCACAATTACAATAATGCACATTCTATAAGCATTTCAAATCGTTGTCATACTTAAAGGCTGCCACAACATGCGCCAATTTTTACTATTAGAAAGCAAACAAAAAACAACTTAATTTAAACACTTTCCTATTAAAAAATTAGCAAAAAGAAAAAAAAAATTATCACTTTGAAAATGATGACTATATTACAAGGTAGATGATTATTTAAAAGACGACAATGCATGGATGCGATACTAACATAAAACATAACTATTGTAATTGTATAAAAGGCAAATATTCAAATAATTGAGTATGAGAAATTTTGTCACTTATATAAGTATCTTATGTAGATTTGCATTTGGTATCAACATGAACCTGTGTAAATGTTGTTGCTATTGTTAAAGCTGATACGTTTCTTGCGGCCGTTCTTCTTGTCAGTTTAAAGATGTCCTGAATGGCTGGTAGGGGTAAAAAATTGGACGATTCGAAAGCACTTATGTCTATTTGAATAAAAATATTTTCACTTTGACTTTGACCCAACGAATGCCAAATGTGACGTCATTCATGTATTTCTATCTTATACTCTTTTAAGCTTCCTTTAAAACCCCGCAATAAATATATAATGTCGTGAGGGTATGTAAATATAAATGTAAGTATTAAGTATATTAATTACATTCGAAACTCCAACTTAAGTATAATACAGCTACTTTTAACATTCCAGTGAAGCGATAATATTAAATTTGGTTCCTCTCATTTACATTACAAGTCGCAATCCCTTCTCGGTCAGAAAATTATTCAGTCTTTATGCGAAAGTCTCTGAATTAACACTTTAATACGAGGCTTACCTGAGGAAATTTTATTATTACTTCATTGTTAAACGTCCGGAGTTTGTTTTTAAATCGTATTTTGATAGTAAAAACCGACCCGTTTCTCTCTCTTACCGATTCTGCCGCATTCCGCCGCGTTACGTCGCTTTCATGCTCTAGCAAATGGCGGTTCCGAGCGATAGAAAAGTATGACGCGACGGAAAAGTGATTTTCCGTACTGCTACGTGTAGTCCTACCCTTATTATTTCGACATTAATTATTACTATTAAAACACGATTTAAAAAACATTTTATAAAAAAATTCAGACCGACTACCAAAAGTAAAAAATAAAACTTTTGGAGTCGGTGCCAGCCAAGGCATTCTACATTGCACTTCTATTAACTATATATTTTTTTGGCCTTAGCTAGCTAGCACCGACTCCAAAAGTTTTATTTTTTACTTTTGGAAGTCGGTCAGAATGTTTTTTATAAAATGTTTTTATTTTAGATTTTTTATTTACATCATGTGCCGTTACTTACACTTAAAATCAGCCCATACACAACAATGATGTCATCTAGGTAAACGACTACTTGCCAAAACGTGATTTATATTTTTCAGGATTATGAAAAAACTACTAGCCAGATCTTCGTAAAAATTATATGGGACCACACATAAACCATTTTCTTTCAGATAAAAAAAAGAATTATAAAAATCTATCATCAACTGGCGAAGTTATGGTTAAACATAGGTACATAAAAAATAAATAAAAAAAAACCGTCAACTTGTGAACCTCCTCCTTTTTTTGAAGTCGGTTAAAAAGAAACTCCAATAAAATTTCCTCAGAAAAGCCTAGTATTAAAGTGTTGTTCCGCGCTGCTTGGTGTGGTCCAACCCTAATTTACTTTTATTTTCCTTTTACTATTAACGCCATCTAGTAATAGAAATGTGTTCTTATGTATCCCCGCACAAAACTAATGTTTGTGTGTATGAGCATGTCTATTTGTCTTGGTCTGGGTGTCTTCAATGTATGTCATGTAATAAAAAAACCTTTTTAGTACCTATCCATTAGCACAAGTTCTTAACGAAACTTCTTTGTGCTATGTGATTGTAATTATTTTTTTATAAGTATACTGTTTATATAGCCAAGAGTATTCACCAATTTGTATAAAAATATCAAAAACAAAAGTATCCTTTTAGTAAGGGTCAGTAAATCTATCAAAATAATAGTAATTCTGGTCTCGTAGTGCTTAATTTTTTTCTCTACAAAGTAAATAAAATTTAATCCTAAACTGCTGAAAATTCAAACTAGGGACCGTTTTATATGAGTGCCCGCGGCCATTTTCGTCACAATTTCCACTCTGTACGGTCAGCAGAAGTGTCCGGGGGCAGTGAAACTTTTTTGCCGACCGTCCCTAAGCTTAGGGATTATTCCATTACATATGTACACAGCTTTAGTTTTTTACGGTGCGTACGAGCGACGATTGTTACTGGGAATCAATTGAAGGGATTTTTCAATTTGCTTTGGAATTCTGAAAAATATTGGTAACAATGAGGATAGTAACATAGGAGAATATCCTGTTATTGCATGTGACTGTACATATTGTATTCGGCTTGGTTAGTGGTAGGACTTGTTGTAAGTCCGCCTGGCTAGCTACCACCATCTTATCTAAGCCTGACGCCATAACAACAATATTTTCAGTATTGTTGTGTTCTGTAAGTTAGAGATAAGATAGCCAGTTGTTTAGTGATTGAGGATTCCGGGAGAGGCTCGTCTCCATCTTCAGCCTTATCAATACTTAACATCAGGTATGATGAAGGCTAAGAGACATATTTGTGCTAGGCCTACTGTATTTAATATCTATCTAGCCGCCTCTGTGGTCTAGTGGTTCAACCACCGGCATCAGACCCAGGGGTCCCAGTTCCGATTCCCAGCGGGGGTATATATTGTATTCGGTTTGGTTAGTGGTAGGACTTGTTGTAAGTCAGCCTGGCTAGCTACCACCATCTTATCTAAGCCTGACGTTATAACAACAATGTTTTCAGCATTGTTGTGTTCCCATCTTATCTAAGCCTGACGCCATAACAACAATGTTTTCAGCATTGTTGTGTTCCGTCAGTTAGATATACTATAGCCAGTTGTTCAGTGATTGAGGATTCCGGGAGAGGCTCGTCTCTATCTTCAGCCTTATCAATACTTAACATCAGGTATGATGAAGGCTAAGAGTCTCCCCGTTGTTCATAAAAAAAAAACCTAATCATTAGAACTGTTTACATCTCGTCTCTTTAATTTCCGACTTTAGTTCTATTATAACAATATTCTGTCTTCGATTAAAAAAATCCACATTTTATAACCCCAGATAAGTTACTGCGGAGACAAAAGGCTAAGAAATATAGTCAATAGCCGTTATTTCAAAGACATTAAATTGCAATTTCATTTGATTTTTTTTTTCAATTTCGTCTTTTTATTTCAAACGTATCGTTTCGTTTTAATGATTGAGCTGAAATGTCACTACGCCCTTTCTCAAAATCATTACTTATTTACGATTGCCATGAAAAAGGAGGCACAGGAATATATGCCTTAAGTTTAAGGTGTAAGGTTAAATGTTGAAAGTAGTAATTTGTTTGATGTCTATGTGATATCTCATTGTTTTTATACGATTATGGTAGCTCGAGAAATGCGCAATGAAAGTCGAAAAATAATTTAAATAAAAAAGAAAGACTTGATTTCGAATTATGTGTATTCGAAAATCGTTAAAAAAAGTTTCGTCATGATCTTGCCATTTAAAAAAAATATCTTTCAAATGAAATAATTAGGTACTGGTAACTCCTTTTATTTAATTCACTGGCAATGATTATAAGACAATGTTCACTGGTAATTATTTCAGCAAATAAACTATGGCGCACACACGGAGCTCCTGTAACATGCATATAATATACATCCACGGAAAATCATTCTTTTTATGTCAATCATAATATTTACAACTAGTTTTACCTCCAAACAAATCGCATACTGTCCCCACTGGGAATTGAACCTGGGACCTCTGAGCCTGATATCGGTGCTAATAAATTTTTGCCTGTTATCCTTCTTAATATTATGAAAACGAAAGTATGTCAGTTTCTTTTTTGGTTACTCTTTCACGCAAAAACTACTTAATGGATTTGGATGAAATTTGGTATGTATGGACTTCAAGTGGTAGACTAACACACAGGCTACTTTTTATTCCGATATTCCCACGGGAACGGGATCCACACGGGTAAAACCGCAGGCAGCCGCTAGTAATAAAATAATCTTCTTCTTCTTAATGAGGATTAGTGGCCACCTCTGGTGTCTGAGTTTATCAAGCCGCCTAAAAGGCCTCTGACTTGGCTTAACGACTGTTATCAGATGACAATAGCCGAGGACCGACGGTTTGACAACGAAGCGCTCAGTTGTAATGCCACTTTACGGTCACCCATGCGACACCTGACCGGACCGAACGTTGCTTGACAAACGTGATCGATTACGATTAGTCAGTCATAAAATAATATTTGACCGTCTGTCGTGGTCTACACCAAGAGGGTAATATTTTAATTATTTCAGCAAATAAGTAGAAAAAGCCTTTCCTTCACACAAAAGAACCGACGCGGACGGCCGGTTACCCGTATCGACCTTTGAGGGTTAACATTTTACTGCCATTTTAGGTGACACCATTTTCTTGTTACAGTTAAACAGAAAGAAATGCTTCAGAAAATAAAAAAACAAGTGGTAACTTCAGTTTTTTTTTATGAACGACGTGGAGACTCTCACCCCCATATTCTAAGTCGATCCTCCAAAACTTTATACACTCCACTCAACTTAAGTCATACTTAAGTCATAGTCTTAAGTATTATGTCAGGGATGGAATCGGAAAAATAATACTTAAGTCTTAATAGTCTTAAGTATTATGTGTCTGACTGCAACCCTGCGCGAAGCAACTTCAGAGCGGGCTAGAAGTTTGGCGCGATCTATAGATGACATTTAAAAACAATGAAATATACACAGACCAGCTATTTAAAAACACTGAAATATACACAGTTGCCGTGTGGTGACGGCCTAAGAATACAAGTGTCAAGACTCCCTTATATGCCTGGGATGTCGTAAGAGTCGACTAAGAGGCTCGACGCATTGAACACCTGTGCGAGAGAAGGAAAACTTGAAACAAACCCTCTACCAACCCGTCTGGCCAGCGTGGTAGCAGTAGGCTAATAACCTCCTATGAACGCCACAATAGGCGTGAGCTAGGAATGGCTTATATCCAGCAGTGGACGTCCACAGGCTGATGATGGATAGACAGACCAACAATTTGGTTTTGCCTTAGTAATTTGGGTTCTATCTAAGTGCTTTTTTACTACCCTCATTCTACGAGTAATTCGAAAATTTTTAAATGAAAATAGTCGGCAAATAGCTTTGCTTTTATGGACACTTCACGTCATATGAAAGTTAAGAATAAAAGGTGCAATAAAACTAGATATATTTTAAAATTAAAGTATAAAGATTTGTTATTAAAACTGAAAGTAGAAATTTACTTTTTTAACCGCCTCTGTGGTCTAGTCCACCGGTATCAGACCCAGGGGTCCCGGGTTCGATTCCCGGTGGGGTACATATTGAATTCGGTTTGGTTAGTGGTAGGACTTGTTCTTAGTCTGTCTGGCTAGCTACCACAATCTTATCTAAGTCTGACGCCATAACAATGTTTTCAGCATTGTTGTGTTCCGGCAGTTAGAGATAAGATAGCCAGTTCCTCAGTGATGAGGATTCCGGGAGAGGCTTATCAGTACTTAACATCTGGTATGATGAAGGCGAGTCTCCCCGTCGTATATAAATAAATACAAATAAATAAATTATGCCTTCTCCGAAGCACGCTGGAGCTCGAAATACTGTTCTAGTGCCAATAGCCAAAACGCTACTAGTTATTTGTCATCAGCCAATTTTAATGTCCCGCTGCTGAGGAGTACCAGTGGGCCTTCCTTATGAATGGATAAGGAGAACGGGCCATAGCCCACCACGCGGGCCCAATGCGGATTGGTGGGTTTTAACGACTCCATATGCAGCCGGGACCGACGGATTAACGTGCCTTTCGAAGCAGGGAGGAGCTCAAGATAGTAAATTTTGGTCACCCATCCCGTGACCGATCATTGCGAAAGTTGCTTAACCTCAACGAATGAACCACTCACACTCGCATGAACCACTGCGCCACTGACTAGTTATAAAAAATCCTAAATTACCATTGAATATTGGAAAAAATTGACTCGGCCACAAGTGAATTCTCAGACGGGAATCGAACCCGCGACCTTTGGAAATTGGACCGGACCATTGAGAGCATTGGACCGTATTTCCAAAGGTCGCGGGTTCGATTCCCGTCTGAGAATTTACTTGTGGCCGAGTCAATTTTTTCCAATATTTTTCTATTTAAAATTTACCATAAGTTACCATTGAATAACCTAGTAATAGGCAAGTCTAAATTAGTTGGTAGTCTGATTGTACAGTGGGGGAATGGAAAGCTTGACCAGTTTTCAAATAAATTCATTTATAACATATTTCATATAATTTCAACTCGTAAAAGGGCTGATTATCTAAATAATCCAGTGTCCAGTTTCGTCACTGGCGTGGCTGTCATACAGTATGAAAATATGACAGTAATGACAGCGACGAAACTGGTTGCCAGATGATATTAAGTCAGGTAATCAGCCGAGGCTTGAGGGTCTAATAAGCTCACTTAAACAATATTGTTAAGTCATCATAATACTAATTCACTTAGTTAAGAATCCATATAATGATTTTATTGAAAGAAAGAAAGAAAGAAACAGATTAATTGACATTGCTATTGCGTATTTGAAAGCTTTTTGAATTTATTTGATACAACCTTTTATGAGATAATAGAGACATTATTTAACATAATGGTGTTTAATGTTCTAAGCGGACAAAATCGTAGTTGGCCGTTAGTATCATCTAAATGTCAAAATAATTTCCCCACAATAGTTTCGATTTGGTTTTTCCTCAATAAATCATTTGTAAGAGATAAAAAATGGCAAGAAAGAAATATATCTCTTCTTGATCTCACCCCCGTCAACCGGAACCAAGTGGTGACGTCATCGATCATAATTCTGAAACGGAAGTGGGCGGGCCGCCATTAAGATAATGTCACTGGCCGTTACAATGAAATATTGGCGTTTTAAGCGATAAAATCCGGCTTAACTTGTTAATAGGAATGACGGGTGAATTGATATTTCGGGCTGTAAGATTTAGGGTTGGACTACATCTAGACGGAACAGCACTTTTCCGTCGCCTTATCCTATGCTGTGCTGTGCTGTCCCGTGCTGCTAGAGGATTGTGAGACTAAACATTTTCAAATGTAGCAAATGTTTAGACGGTTGTATCCTACTAATATAATAAATTAAATGACGAATTTGACAATGAATTTGACTACCTGTTTGGCGCAGAGGTACTAACCCCGCCTTCTGCGCCAGAGGTCCCGGGTTCAATCCCCGGACAAGACAAATATTTGTGTGCATGAACATGAACTATTTGTCTTGGTCTAGGTGTTTAATATGTATATTAAGTATGTATTTACAAAAAAAAAGTATATATGTATGTTTATCCGTTATCTAGTATCCATAACACAAGTTCTTCATGAAACTTAACGTGGGACTAGATAATTGGTGTGATTGTATGCGAATATTTATTTATTTAATGCGACAGTATTCAAAGTCAAACTTAGTTAAGATGGTGGTAGAACGGACTTAGAACAAGTCCTACCACCAACCAAACCGAATACAATATGTACCCCCGCTGGGAATCGAACCCGGGACCCTTGGGTCTGATACCGGTGGTTGTCTCACTAGACCACAGAGGCGGTTAATAGTCAATTAGAGCGGTATTACAGTTTATCAAGCCGCCTATAAGCCTCTGCCTCGGCTCAACTACTGTTAACAGCCAGGACCGACGATTTAACGTACCCTCCAAAGCACAGATGCGCTCAGTTGTAATGCTTACGGTCACCCATCCGACACCTGGACGGACCGAACGTTGCTTAGCAAACGTGATCGAATACGATCAGTGTATCAAGAGTCACCATTCCTTATTTTATTCCGGTAAAACCCTACCATTGAAAAATTTAGTACTATCTAAGTAATTTCACACACCGAGACAGAAAAAACAGTATTAGCGAAACCCTTAGCACAGTACGGGCATCAAACCTACTGGAATAAATTGGGGGCCAATCAGACTCCCTTGCGGGGAGAAAGCGCATTTTTCCCATTTCCCACCGCTAATATGACAAAACCGAGCGATGTCGACATGAAAAGGCAATTTTTAAGGATTCCGCGCTTCGGGCGAACACTTATCACGGGGGAAGAAGATTAACCTACGAATGTGGGGCCATGGAACGAGCGATTTACGACGTCATTATGCTAATGAAATGTGAAAGTACTTACTGAGCAGTGTACCTCTATACTTGTGTATTAATGCTGAAGTTTGTTTGTTTGAATGTGCAACACTCTGGAATTTGGGTTAGGAAATAGGAAGAAAGCAAAATTTAATATTATAGGGGTACTAACCCCACCTTCTGCGCCAGAGGTCCCGGGTTCGATCCCCGGACAAGACAAATATTTGTGTGCATGAACATGTCTATTTGTCTTGGTCTGGATGTTTAATATGTATATTATGTATGTGTTTACAAAAAAAAGTATATAAGTATGTTTATCCGTTATCTAGTATCCATAACACAAGTTCTTCATGATACTTAACGTGGGCTAGATAATTGGTGTGATTGTATGGAAATATTTATTTTTTATTTTTTTTATTTATAGATATTCAATTTAACAAACGTTTAGCAAACTACAGTAATGTCTTTGGGAAAGTCGAGCACTGCCTCTATTGTGGATAATAACACCAAGACAGTAGTCTAAGAGCGCTTACGCACAACGTCAGTTTCGAATCCGATCCAAATCCGCCAATGTTGTTGAACTATTTGTATGGTAGCTTACGAACTACATCCTTTTTCCATCATCCAATTTCTCTCCGTCATCCGTGAATCTCCATGAAAAGCTGTAACTATAGTAATATTTGTATGAACAAACTGTTTCCCTATTTTAACTCTAAACTTTCCAACACCACGGAGCACATTATTTATGCATCATTATTATTGATTTCACAGCATTTTTTTTTAAATAGAATCAAAATTTTGTTGACTAACTCGTGTATAAACATGGCGGATATAAACTCAGTGTCTCGACTCGCGATTTTATATACGTTTTTAAGAAAGTGGTGATGTGAAATCAATAAAAATACAATACAATACAATAACTCTTTATTATAACACCATGTACATATAACATTTACAATAAAGTGTTAATGAATTGAAGCGTTATAAGGGCGGTTCTATCGCTTAAAGCGATCTCTTCCAGACAACCCACAGTATGGAGAGATTGACAGAAAAAAAAGCAAGCAGGGTGTATAATAATGGACAGAAACAGTTATAAATATTTGTTATAAATAAACATACATAAAGCTATAAACTTACATAACCATTAAATATTATACATCAATATTATATTATATAAATATTATACAAACAAATGTATATTTGTTTCTAATTCTATGATATCTCGCTGTCTGTTTTTTTTTATTGATTTTATTATAGTTATTATTCTTCTTTATTGTTATTATTATTAATTATTAATTTATATTGTAGCGTGCGATTTTTGATGTTAAATGCCTGTCATGCTGTGTACACATACTTGTGGAGTTGCAGCCTATCATAAATCTTTATCTGTTTGTACTGGTCTTCATGTATTTGCTGTCACTCTGTTTTGTGTACCAAAATAAATAAATAAAAAAAAAAGTCAGCAAACCGATGAATAATAGGTTTATTTTATAGGAAAAGGTAATATTTCTTCACTTCATTTTTAAAGACGCTCAGAGACTGAGCCCGTCTTATCTGAAAAATTGTGCTTAACTTTCTTCTACGTGTTGGTGAAAGTAAGTGGAGGACAAAATCCTAACTTATCTTTTCACTGATAGTGTTAAAATAGGAAGTTACGTATCGGATTCGGATCGCAGTGCGTAAGCGACATCCGAATTCTGTCTGAGTTTTCTGGATCCGCTTTTTCACGGATCGGACGTAGTGAATAAGCGCCCTTAGTCATGTATATTTTAAAAAAATATATAAAGTAAGTAGTTTATTAATTCAAAAAAATATATGTTTTACAAAATCTACAGCTTCTAAATCATAATACATATTACCGATTTTTCTATTTTTCTATTTCTATGTTATTATGGTTGTATCAAATTGGAATCGAATCCACGACCCTTGGCATAGGAGGCTATATATTGCTTAGTGCCACTTCGCTTTGAACCCGTCAACTATTGGAAAACTAATTTAAGTAAAAACTAAAATTTTAGTTTTTTTTTATGAACGACAGTGAGACTCTTAGCCTTTATCATACCTAATGTTAAGTATTGATAAGAGCCTCTTCCGGAATCCTCAATCACTTAGGACTGGCTATTTTATATCTAACTGCCGGAACACAACAATGCTGAAAACAATGTTGTTATGGCGTCAGGCTTAGATAAGATGGTGATAGCTAGCCAGGCGGACTTACAACAAGTCCTACCACCAATCAAACCGAATACAATATGTACCCCCGCTGGGAATCGAACCCGGGACCCCTGGGTCTGATAACACCTCACATAAATCTTTTACAATTAACCATACCACATTGTTTGCGTTTTGTAAACTTGTTCCAAGCAAACTAAGCTTTCAGTGGTAAATATAGCCGGCATTATTAAAGCCAAATTTAATACCGAACTGCATTCAGGAGCACAATAAATAAAGAAATACTAACAAACGAGCTATCTCATAACTCACAGAGAAAGCGAAAAATAAATATTTAAAAAATCCAAATAAGCGAGAACGGACGTTGGCGTATAAGCTTTTTTAAGGAATGTCACTTATATTTACACTAGACGAAATTTTAGTTATATCTACTCTAGTAACAGCCCGCGGTTTTACCAACGTGGTTCCCGTTCCCGTGGGAATAGCGAGATAATGTATCCTAGTTTAAATCCATCATCAGCCTGTGGACGTCCACTGCTGGACATAGGCTTCTCCTAGCTCACGCCTATTGTGGCCTACTGCTACCACGCTGGCCAGAAGGGTTGGTAGAGGGTTTGTTTCAAGTTTTCCTTCTCTCGCACATGCTTTCATTGCGTCGAGCCTCTTATTCGACTCTTACGACACTTGTATTCTTAGGCCGTCACCACACGGCACTCTAGTTTTAATACAGGCATAAAACAAATTTTCAAAGAATTTAAAATAATATGTTTTGCAATTTGGAACGTTTCACGTCTTACTGTTCATATTTTGATCTATGAACTACAGCTATATTGTGACTTACAATTAACTAAAATATGGGTAAATGTAGGAAAAATGTGTATAAGGGTAATGTACAATTTGAAAAAGCTAAAAAAGGATAATTAGGTTGTTTTAATGCAAGGTGAATCGAAATTCAAGCGAAAGATGTTTGAGATGGTAATCATGATCACTCAATTCAATGTTATACTGATGCTGAGACCCTTTCTTACAGATAGACTAGAAGTAATGGACCGTGGCCCATTGCAAATTCTTAGATGTTAACGACTCCGAATTCAGCAAATACATTCAATCTACATACATTAGTACCACTTGAAGTAGTTATTTATCTATTTATAAAATAAGTACATACACATATATATATATATATGTACTTATTTTATGTATGTATGTTTACCTTAGCCTATTAAAATAAATGCTTAAAAATGTCACACTCTTTACATGTGTGCGTCTCCTCTTACCTATAATTTTATTTAGTTAACAAATGTAATATCCGTTATTTGCTGTATGTGTAATATATAAGTTTGTTAAGTTTTAATTAAGAGCTGTGGATTTTGAAATATATTAATAAATTAATTAATGACAAAACCAGCTAAAAAAAAAGGTACAACCCTGCGCTACGTTGCTAGTTTCGGGTATTCTCGTTTTAGTTTCCGCTTATTTCGTGGCCCACCAAAATAAATAAGTGTTTTATCCAAGGATTATCTTTTTAAGAATTGCGTGTGTGCGCGCTGTTTGAGGGTTTTTTTTATATACAAAAACAACACAAAGTCCCATAAGTCCTTCCGGATTAAGTCCCAGAAAGGTTTCTTTGTATGTATTAATCTGACAATTTCATTTTTCTGAAAAAGCTTCCTTTGTACATTTAAATCTGTAAATACAAAGATTTGCGCGAAATTGAAAATGTGTGTGGAAACGATTGGTTTATTTTTCACGCTTAGTCTTAATCATAGGTGCCTGATTCTCTTCCATTATGGTATTAGGATTTGTGGCCACCTCTGTTCTCTGACTTGGTTTCGACTGTTAACAGCCGACGGATTAACGTACCTTCCGAAGCACAGAAGCGCTCAGTTGTAATGCCATTTTACGGTCCCCATCTGACACCTGGCCGGACAGAACGTTGCTTAACAAACGTGATCCAATACAATCAGTCTGCCAAGCGCCGCCACGGCCGCTTCACCTGCTGTCATAATGATAAGGTTGAAGGTAGAATCTCGCCTCTCCGGGAATCCTCAACCACTGAGGAACTGGCTATCTTATCTCTAACTGTTGGAACAGAACAATGTTTCAATAAATGCAATTTACAGTCAAAACCAATATCATTGTTTGCGCGTAAACGACTAATATTTATATGTCAGCATCATCAATGCCAATTTCCGTGTTGTTGACCACGCAGCGGAGCTGTCGTGGGTGGAGTGACTTCTCCACAGACACTGCGGCGCCTGGGACGGGATTAAGGAAACACAGGGCTGCCCAGAACCTGTGTTACCCTCTCGGCCTCGCTAACTGATTCCACAGAAAAGGCAAACCAGCCAGGACCTCTATTTTTGAATCACTCCTCGCGCGAGAGGCGAGACGAACGATGAGGCGATCAGGCGATTAGCGACCTTGCAAGTGTAGACATAGCACACTTTTCGCTTTGCTCCTCGCGCGCTCGTGTTGGGAGGCGGTACTACAGGCGAAAAGCGAAGCTATGTATATAAGTGCAAGGTCGCTTTTACGGAATACGGAAACTTAAACGTCGTACGAAAATCAGTAGAATCCTTGAGACGAGTGAATCAAAAATAGAGCTCCAAGTCGGCTACAGGAGTCTACCACATGTTCAGGTTGGACCCTACTTGTGCCTAACAGAGACCCCGGGTTTCATTTCGGAGTATTCCTTCTCCTGGATTGGTTGCAGACCAATGCTAACGAACCCCATCCCTCCGTCATGCATGTCAGCATATATTGTACTGAATTTGTTGTGTATTTTAGCTTGAAATATCATTTTCGCTTTTAAATTATTGTGACATGACATCCGATCGGTTAATTTACAAAATATTTTACAGAATAGCGGTTTTGCGGGTTCATTTGTGTGGAAGTGATAAAGTATATTATTATCTGCTTTTATAATGTGTCAACCTGATTAATTTATCAATACACTCTGGGCATTGTTTTTTCGTAGGTCCATTGTAAAAATATTTTATTTTGTGATGAATCGAAATACTTCGTCAGTTAATTTTGTGGTTTTATTAATCATAATCTGTAGAATTTATTCGATAGAATTAGGCGTTACTTGGCGGAAATCTATATCTTAGTAGAAAACGAAAAATATGTAGCCTAATACCGTCCAACGCGGTGTTGGTGTAAAAACTCCTGAGGATACGCCGTGTGAGGGCGACACACGTGTAGAGGTGTCGGTGAAGGTGCAAGGTGTGTCACTGTGTTGCATCTGCATTTATTTGCGGGCGGGCGGGCGGTGCATCTTGCATGTAAGTTTTTCTTGCGGAATTATCCTACATATTTTTCGTTTTCTGCAGAATGTATCTGATTTTTGTATAATATGAAAGATAATTTTATTTTTAGACCTTAAAACTTTAATGTGGAGCGCATGAAAGGACTACTTTCAATTTATTATTTGTTGACTGAATAATTATTTTCCATCATCACTTTATATTATTATTGAACGACCTGTTTGGCGCAGGGGTACTAAGCCCGCCTTCTGCGCCAGAGGCCCCGGGTTCGATCCCCGGACAAGACAAACATTTGTGTGCATGAACATGTCTATTTATCTTGGTCTTGGTGTTTAATATGTATATTATGTATGTATTTACAAAAAACAAAAAAGAGTTTTTGTATGCTTATCCGTTATCTAGTATCCATAACACAAGTTCTTCATGAATCTTAACGTGGGCTAGATAATTGGTGTGGTGTATGCAATTATATGTGCCTTGTGGTGACGGCCTAAGAATACAAGTGTCACCACTCCCTTAGATGCCCGGGATGTCGTAAGAGTCGACTAAGAGGCTCGACGCATTTAAAACCTGTGAGAGAAAAGTGAAACAAACTCTCTACCAACCCGTCTTCCCACCATGGTAGCAGTAGGCTAATAGCTTCCTAGGGACTCCACAATAGGCATGAACTAGGATAGGCAGGCTATGTCCAGCAGTGGACGTCCACAGTCTGATGATGGATGCAATTATTTATTAATTTATTATTAGAAATAAATAATATTTTTGGGCGGGCGGGCCGAAAAAAATCAGATTGTTAATGTTATACAGAAAAATAACATTATATAAATATTATTCATAAAAAATCCCATGCCAGAAGTTAATAACCTATTTTTTACTGACCCAACCTACTTTCTCCAACTTAAAAGTTATTGCAACGTCTTCCCAACGCCAGAAACAAACGGGGAACTTCCTGAAAAACGTCTCTGGAACAAATAAATCTTTGGGCGGGCGGGCCGAACAAATCGAACTGTTACTAGGGCGATAACTTGCCTATAATTCATCGCCGATATTAGGGAAGTGCCCCTCGGATTTGCATACCACATTTCACCCTAACATCGGGTCACTGATTTATTTCCAGCCTGAGGGATAAGCTTTGAGGGATTTTGCGTTTTTTTTCTGAAATCTTTTTTTTTACTTTTAAGTTTATTCTTAAGAAAAGTTCTCAATATGGAAAGTTTTGACAAATTACTAGTGAAGTCTAATTAATTTATTTTCTTTTATTAACCGACTTCAAAAAAATTTAAAGTTCTTAATTCAATGTTTCCGTACACCTTTTATAAGCCGATAGTGTTTAAATTTTTTAAAGAGTTTGGTTGCGAGATGGTCTCATATTTTTTTAATCAAAATTCAGTTCAATCAGGCAATTTGAGCCATATACGAATATAAAAAAGAAACTGCCAGTCAGAGAAGTGCAATGTAGCACCATCGATGTATAAGCAATAATAAATAATTATAACAATAAATCGCTTTATTGCACATTAAAGGAACACATAAAAGACAGTCGAAGGAAAACACACAAAAGGCGGCCTTATTGCTAAGTAGCAATTTCTTCTAGGCAACCTTTAGTAGAAGAGTAATAGGTGAATAAGGCAAAAGAGAAGGGGGGGGGGGGCACTATATGTAAACAATATGAAACCTTGCCAAATTACAAAATTTAATGTAATTTGTTTTGGTTGGTGGTAGGACTTGTTGTAAGCCCGCCTGGCTACCTGTATATGCCAATCTCTCACCCCTTAACCCACCGCCACCGCGACCGTTATTTGTGGCAAGAATGAGGAATAAATTTCATTTTTTTCCCGTCCATCGCGACAGTCCTGCGCAGTCAAACCGATATGTTTTATGGCGGTTTTAGGCTATCTCTAACCCATGTCACTTTGAAGTGACACCATTGTGAATGTTTCTTATTGGTGTTTTTTTTCTTGGAAATTGCTCAAATCTTCAATCTGAGCAATTTTTGAAGATTGTATAGATTCGAGTTTACCAGCTGTTGATCAGATAAGTGTTTAAACAATTTTGTCTCTTTTTTTTAAAACGACAAGTGTTTAAACAATTTTGTCTCTTTTTTTTTAAACGACTGAAATGCAATGACGTTTAGAGTAATCGGTCGGTGATCATTACCAAAATTAAGTTTCCCTGGTCCTTCTGACACTGTCCTTTTCTTTACTTGCAATGATAAATCTACAGTGAAATATCATCCGCTGGTTGCACACATTGATATTGTCAACATATTGTTTTAATTTCCTTGTATAATTAATATTTATTAAAATATTATTAGACCCAACAACTAAATGTGGTGTGGATAAGCGAGTGATATTTATAAATTTCACTGTTAGGCTACACCTGCTGAGCTGCCTTTGATGCTCTCCCAGTGCCAGCCAACCCTGCAAATGCCGTGAATGTATATTATATACCTATATATAACCACGCGGGTGAAACCGCGAGCGGTCGCTAGTCATAAATAATAAAATATTTCAACACTCAAACCAATAAATAGCCCCAAAGTAAGCAGTTCTGTAAGGCTTGTGTTATGGGATACTGGAGTAACGGATATAAATACATATACATATATAAGTATTTATTGTGTAGAAATATATATAAACGTCCATGACTCAGGTGCAAGCAAATGCTCGTATTCGTCATACAAACATTTGACCCTACCGGGAACCCGGGCCCTCAGAGGAAGCTACACCTTGAAACCGGTATACGTACGTACACTTAACCACGGAGTCGTCAAATGTATGTATTTATGCACTTATTATATGTGGTACAAATGTTAGCATTACTCGTAATATACATGTCATTAAAATATCAGCATCAAGACCATTTAAAACCGTGATGCAAGAACCTTCAACGCCATCTGTGAATCACCCCCAAAATTAACATCATCAATATCGACACGTACTATCTGATTCCAGACAGGATAAACAGTCCAATGCATAGCAAAAAGCCATGAGAGATGGGCCTTCAGGACCTCAGTACTCCCTCAGGAGTTGAAGATATATGTCGACCCCTCGTCTCTATCACTACGCGAAAGTGGAATAACGATAGAGATAGCATTACGAGTGAAACGACATTAACAAGCACAGAATACAATGATATTATAAGTGTGTCTTCTTGTCAGATGTCAATGTATGCAGTCTGCGTTACAGATTTTATTTAACGCAAATTATTATGAAGGAAACATAATCTATACTAATAATAATATTATAAAGAGGAAAATTTAAATTGTTTGTTTGCATTGCATAAGCTCCGAAACTACTGAATGGATTTAGATGAAATTTGGTACACAGGTAGTAGATAGCCTGGTTATAAACATAGGATAATTTTTATCTCGATATTCCCACGGGAACGGGAACCACGCGGGTGAAACCGCGAGCGGCCGCTAGTCTATTATAAAACGTCATTGGGTTTACTGTTTTGTTTTATAGCTCTCTTTAAATTTTTGTTGTTTCTACAAATTTTGCGTTCTTTGGTGTAAGTAAATAAAAAAACTCTCTCCTTTATTTATTTTTATTTATTCCATTCAATATACTTACAGGCTGACAGAATACTCCAAAACGCCAGTAAGCTTAATCTAACAATAAAACAAATGAATGAATTAGAATTAACCTTAACTACAAATTCAATACAATAGAAAAAAACAAATGTCAAATAATAATCATGCAATGCAAAATAAAATTCAAAATAATGTCCAGAGAATATAAAATAAAAATTAGAAGCAATCATGTCAAATTAAAAATAAACTAAATCAAATTAGAATTTATAATGTCAACAACTAAAATTAAGTACCTAATAAATTCATATTAAACACAAGATTTAGATATATGTCAACGTTACAATATTTAAATTCCTGAAAAAATTTGGCGAGTTAATAATAGTAAAAAAAATATCTAACGATCGTCAAAAGTTGTAAAACCTTTTCTCTGCCTAGGCACGTCCGCGGAAGAAAACTGTGTTTAGATTTATGTATCATAACTAGTGGCCTACTATGTGTGATTCCATCCGCATGCTTCCCGTGGAAATATCGGGATAAATTTACCCCGTGTTATAATCCGGCTCTAAACATTCACATCTATAATGTGTCGGCTTTACAACGAGATATCTGTCAAGTATACGCATATTGATATTTTTAATCAAAATCCCTCAACTTTTGGAAAGTCAGTTAAACAACGAAATCTATCAAAATAACACACGATCATACGCTCGCTGTTATAAGTGTAACTACGTATTAAGAGAATTCAGTTTTTTAAATTCTTTAAAATTAAACATAATTATTTATTTATTTATTTATTATTATCAGGACAACAAAACAGATTACAATCAGAATTATATGTATAGGTACATCAAATAACTGTTAAGTGCTAGACAGTAATCCAAACTATGTTGACACATCATTTACAAAGTGATAATTAACAAGTAAAATCTACTCTCAAAAGAAATTGATTATCTCAGACATATTTATAACTTTTTAATTTTGCATTTTACAATGCAATTTTTATGTGATAAATATTAAACAAGAAAATATACTAGGGCGACATGAGACTAGTTGCTTTTTTCTAGTATATTTTCTTGTTTAATATTTATCAGACATATTTGTTTTGAGAGTAGATTTTACTTGTTAATTATCACTTTGTAAATGATGTGTCAACATAGTTTGGATAACTGTCTAGCACTTAACAGTTATTTGATGTACCTATACATATAATTCTGATTGTAATCTGTTTTGTTGTCCGTATAATAATAAATATATAATATTAGTAAGATAATAAAGATTAATCTTAAACTGCCAAGTTCAACTCAACCTTCTCACTTTCCTTTATATCCCTCTCGTATGCCATTCACGCACTTAACCCTTTAATATGTAACCGAGACCGTGTAAAACTTAACCACTTACAACCCCCCAAGTAATCCTAGCACGTCCCGACTTGCGCCGAGTTCCGGCGAGTTTTGCCGAGTTTTTCCGACTCGTTCGAACAATGCAACATGGCTAAATCCATCTAAGCCGTCTTCGATGAAGTTGGCGACTCTTCTGGCATTAAATAAGCAATACGTGTTGTTCAGGTATTAGAAGAAACTTTATTACCTGCTTAGCTTTAGTAGTGAATATGAACGAGCGAACGTGAGGTGTAAATTTAAAGGTTATTTTATTTTGGTTGGTGGTAGGACTTGTTGTAAGTCCGTCTGGCTAGCTACCACCATCTTATCTAAGCCATTGCCATAACAACAATGTTTCCATAATTGTCGTGTTCCGGTGTTAGAAATAAGATAGCCAGTTCCTCAGTGATGAGGATTCCGGGAGAGGCTCGCTGCCATTTTCAGCCTTATCAATACTTAACATCAGGTATGATGAAGGGTAAAGCCTGCCCGTTGTTTATTAAAAAAAAAGTATGATAATGTCACAAGTTTTAGTTTTGTAAATGTATTTTTCCTCCGAGGTTTCAAGGTGTCGCATACACTGTGGTCCTAGGCTCGAATTCCGATTTGTCCATATGTTAGTAGGATGTTACGAGTACCTGAATGTATTTATATCCGTTACCCCAGTATCCCATAACACAAGCCTTACAGTGCTTACTTTGGGTCTAGGATAATTGGTGTGAGTAGTTTAGTATTTTTTTTTTATTCACACCAATTATCCAGCCCACGTTAAGTTTCATGAAGAACTTGTGTTATGGATACTAGATAACGGATAAACATACTTATTTACTTTTTTTGTAAATACATACATAATATACATATTAAACACCCAGACCAAGACAAATAGACTAGATATATAGAATATCTATATAGAATATAGAAATAGACAAATACTTGTCTTGTCCGGGAATCGAACCCGGGACATCCGGCGCAGAAGGCGGGTTCAGCACCCCTGCGCCAAACAGGTCGTTAAAATTAAAATGTATTATTTATTATTTCATTTTATGTGACAAAATTGCAATTACATCAACAGGCTTCCGCCCGCGTTTTCACCCGCGTGGTTCCCGTTCCCGTGGGAATGTCAGGATAAAAAGCTATAGCCTATGATACTTTCCGTCCTTTCAACTAACTCTATGGCAAAAATCAAGTTGACTCGTTACTTAGTTAGTTACGTGAAGGAAGGATAAACAAACACACTTCCGCATTTATAATATTAGTTTGAACGCGCTAATCTCAGGAACTACTGGACCGATTTAGAAAATTCTTAGACGACCTGTTTGGCGCAGGGGTACTAACCCCACCTTCTGCGCCAGAGGTCCCGGGTTCGATTCCCGGACAAGACAAATATTTGTGTGCATGAACATGTCTATTTGTCTTGGTCTGGGTGTTTAATATGTATATTATATATGTATTTACAAAAAAAAAAGTACATAAGTATGTTTATCCGTTATCTAGTATCCATAACACAAGTTCTTCATGAAACTTAACGTGGGCTAGATAATTGGTGTGATTGTATGGAAAAATATATTTATAATATAATATATTAGACTATTAGAAAGCTACATTTCTCCCGAGTGACACAGGCTATATTTTATCCCGATATTCCCACGGGAACTGGCACCACGCGAGTAAAACCACGAGGATCCGCTAGTTTATTATAAAATGAAATAATATTTATGGTAATTAAATAAATCTTTCTTACATGCACTAATCGGCCTAGTCCCAAACAATGAAACATAAAACAAGTGTTTTCTGTTTATTACTTAAATAAGTGTACCGGAGTAATGGTTTTTATTAAAATTTTGTTGTAAAGTGCAAAGGCTTTACGCGAATCAATTCTAACACAAGCATTTTGATAAGTCTGACGCCATAACAACAATGATTTCAGCATTGTTGTGTTTTTTTTTATTTTTTTATTAACGACTGGGAGACTCTTAGCCTTCATCATACCTGATGTTAAGTATTGATAAGGCTGAAGATGGAAGCGAGCCTCTCCCGGAATCCTCAACCACTGAGGAACTGGCTACTTATCTCTAACTGCCGGAACGCAACAATGCTGAAAACATTGTTATTATGGCGTCAGACTTAGATAAGATGATGGTAGCTAGCAAAGCGGACCCACAACAAGTCCTACCACCAACCAAACCGAATACAAATTGTACCCCCGCTGGAAATCGAACCCGGGACCCCTGGGTCTGATACCGGTGGTTGTTACCACTAGACCACAGAGGCGGTTAAAAGAGATAAGATGGCTATCTTATCCCTAGTTCCTCTAGTTCCTCAGTGATTGAGAATTCCGGGAGAGGCTCGCTTCCATCTTCAGCCTTATCAACAGTTAACATCAGGTACGATGAAGGCCAAGAGTCACCCCATTGTTCATAAATAAAAAAAAATATTGTTTTTTTAAATGTCATCTATCAGTCAACTTAAAAAAATGGAGCAATTATTATTACCCTGATACTCTTTTAGTATTCGTTTTGTAAATGTTATGCGTAATTTTAGGTGCGTGTGAGAGAAACTTAATATTATGTCATGAGGATAGAAATTAATGCTTTTGTTGATGGTTGGAACGGGAGTCTGTTTTATGGCGGATTTTGTAGATAAACCCTTCCTTATAAGCGAGTGTGATGAACCCTAGTATTTGCATTATTAAAATTATTATATTTTCGTCATTTCAACCAACTCTATGCCAAAAATCAAATCGATTGGTTGCTTAGTTGGGTGATCGAAGCACAAACAAACACACTTCCGCATTTAATATTAGTAATGGTCGCTTGTAAGTTTGAAAGCGCGTGCATGGAGCATCGTCCATGTAAGACATCTGTCTGGCATCATGTTTTGGTTTTTAAGTTAATAATCAACCAACCGTGATCTTTCATCGTCGTCGTCTCAGCCACATGACACCCACAGCTGGGTATAGGCCTCGCCCACGACGATCCGTCCTACGCTGCCCGCATCCAGCGGCTTCCCACGACCTTCACCAGATCGTCGGTCCATCTTGTCGGGGGCCTGTCTACGGTACCACCCTTGTGCAATCACTGTCTTCCATGATAATATAGTTTGAAGGACAAGAGAAGTGATAGAGGTAGGTGGAAATAAAAATTGAAAAAATGCGATTAAAATTTGCGTTCAAGTTTCAGTAAATACTATTGCTTCGCCTAATTATCTGGGATCTATATCAATCTGTGTGATATTTATTAAATAGAACTAAATTAGAAGATTAAAAAGTGTTTTGTTCATTTTTACACTTTTGTTTTTGTGAGTTTACCCCCGCGAGGGATATTGTGTAGGGTATGTATGTATTATTATGTTTTGTGTATTTTATTTATTTCGCCAACTGTACCTTAATTTGGCATGACTAAGTACGTATAAGTCTACTATCGATAATATTTTTTAAACACATAAGCCTGCATAATAATTTGCTTTGAAAATGCTCGAGCATTTTTCAGCACAGTGCAGTGTAACTAATCCTTAAGAAAATATCACTTCAAATGCCTTACTTATCTCATACTTCCATAAAACATTCTTCAGTAAGCTCGAGCTCATATGAGATGTAAGCATGCTATTATGCTAATGAACTGCATAATAAACGCTGTTCGTGTGTAACGGGCATTAAAATAAGCTGCTTTTGTTCCAAGTATCATAATTACAATAAAAAAAACAAGACAAAGAAAACAAAAAAATATATTTTAATCATATTTTTTTATGAACAACGGGGTGAAGCTTAGCCGTCATCATACCTGATTGTATTGATAAGGCTGAAAATGGAAGAGCGCCTCTCCCGAAATACTCAACCACTGAGGAACAATGCTGAAACATTGTTGTTATGGCGTCAGACTAAATAAGATACCATGGGTGCCGGGTACTGATTCCCAGTAAGGGTATAAAATGTATTTGGTTTGGTTGATGAAGTCTGGCTGGCAACTACCACCATTTAAATATCTACAGTCTGTCGTGTTAAAAACAAAGTCAGACCGGCCGGAGCAAAGAAAACATGGTCAGGTGGGGCTTTTCGACTAGTTCCGTGGAATGCCTTTGAGCTGCAGTCCAAACGATGGACCACCTTACATAGTGCCCCGCGTGTCCTGACACCTGCTTGCAGGAGGATCTCATGACAGCATCCGACAAGGTTGTCAAAGTGGCTGAATTCCGGGCTTCAATACATTAGTATCTGCTATCGTCACCTTAAGAAGAAGACAACAAAGTGTTCAGCATTGTTTTATTCTGGCAGTGAAGAGATAAGATAGGTTATTCCTCTGTGGTTGAGGATTCCGGGAGAGACGCGCTTCCACCTTCAGTCTTATTATTGCTTATCATCTGGTATGATGAAGGATTAGCATTTCCCCGTTGGGCCCTACTACTATCCCTTAGCGCAGTATTGTTTCAATCTTAACATGCTACTTTGCACTACGACCCCTTTAAAATAAGCTTGTTTTTCCGCTAGAAGTTTTATGAGGTCTTCGTTCTAACATCGGCTTCATAGTGTTATGTTCACAGTTTGACAACTTCAATTTGTTCCTGGGCAAGAATAAGAAATATTTAACTTTGTGATGGTTATGAATGATGATAATGATGGTTACGAATTGGAACAGTATTGAAAACAAAACGTTCATACATGATAGTTTTCTAAACCATGATGGTAGGACCCTGCCTAAAAATATATTCACTGAAAATTAAATACATAGCTGCAGCATCACAGATTAGAAACTTGTCTCAATATATCTCAGCCAGTTTCTGAAAGATGATTATTTACGAAAGAGCTCGAACTTAAAATCCTTTGCGAAATTCTGAATTTCCCTCTCGCCAAGATAAGCCAGCCAGGCTTACTGATAGCAAGACTTAATTAACTTTGCTTACTCCTTTCCAAGTTTTTTGGTAGGCTCCGAAATCTTTCGTCAGTTGCTTTCGAGATTGAGATTGTTAAATGAATATTGTTGGATTTTGGAATTATTGTGTTTATTAAGGTGTTTTGAAGTAGTAACATTTAATATTATTTTGAAAGTTTTGTAAATAATTTGGACAATTATTATGTTCAAAAATCTACTAATTATTATAATTGTGGAAGGGTAATTATTAACTTTAGTTGCGTGCTTGCTTCAATTTCTTTTTTGTATTTTTAGGGTTCCGTTCCTAAGTAAATTTGTTTGTTTAAAATGCATAAAAATCTGGAAATTTCTTTCATGCGTGGCAATACTTCAAAAAGAGTATGGATTATTAATAATCAACCGTAGGCCCTTCAACCACACTACAAGTAAATATTACGTACATAATAAATAAATAAATATTTCTTACACTCACACCAATTAACCTAGACCCAAAGTTAGCACTGTAAGGCTTGTAGTATGGGATACTAGGGTAATAGATATAAAGACATAATATAAGTATTTATATGTAGAAATAAATATATTTAAACGTCCATGACTCAGGTACAAATGCTCGTATTCATCATACAAACATTTGCCCCTACCGGGATTCGAACTCACGACCTCAGAGTAGGCGAAACATTGAAACGTTCCACTCTACCACGGAGATAGTCAAATAATCAAGTATTGTATCATCAAATTAATTTGAATCGTTCCCTTCCAATAATCAAAGTTCCAACAAGGCACTTAATCGTTAAAGGAGCTCCCCAATTTTATATTTACAGTTGTCAGAACAATTGTTGAAAATAATTCCGAAGATAATTAATAACGCACATCGAATAACCCTTATTCGAACCCTTTCCTTTTATCTTTCAAGGGCCCAGATATTTATAAAAGGGACCTTTTGCAGTTAGGAATCGTCCGAGTATTATAAATTCGAAAGTATGTTCGTTTGTTTGTTTGATTTTTACTCTTTAACGCAAAAACTGCTGAACGGATTTGGTTGAAATTCGGCACTCAGATAATACGATTTTAACCGCCTCTGTGGACTAGTGGTACAATCATCGGTATCAGACCGGGTCCCGGGTTCAATTCCCAGCGGGGGTACATATTGTATTCGGTTTGGTTGGTGGTAGGACATGTAAGCCCGCCTGGCTAGCTACCACCGTCTTATCTAAGCCTGACTCCATAACAACAATGTTTTCAGCATTGTTGTGTTCCGGCAGTTTGAGATAAGATACCCAGTTCCTCGGTGGCTTAGGATTCCGGGAGAGGCTCGCTTCCATCTTCAGCCTTATCAATACTTAACATCTGGTATGATTAAGGCTAAGAGTCTCACTGTCATTCATAAAAAATAAAGCACAGAATACTTTATATCCCTATATTCCCACAAGAACCACGCGGGTGATACTGTACTAGTTATATTTAAATGCGAATGTATGTCAGTTAGTTTCTTTATTACTCTTTCACGCAAAAACTACTGAAGGGATTTGTTTTAAATTTGGCACACAGGTAGCAGATAGTCTGAATTAAAATATAGGTTACTTTTATCCCTATATTCCCACAGGAATAGGAACTACGCGGGCGGCTACTAGTAATCTATACTTGTATAAATAAGTAATAGTAATGTTTTGCTTCATATTTATTTGTTGTTACTCCAGCTGCCGATAGATGGCGCTGCATTGTTGGTTGTATGAAAACGTACATCGCGGTGTTAAGGTTTTTTGTTATTTAACTGGGTCGGGTCAATTACTTAAATATACGCTTTTTGCAACATTATTGTGCGTTTCATTGAGTTATTAAACATTAGTACCCTTGGAGCGTTACATTTATTTTTGGGCTTACTGAGCGTTGAACAATACTAATATTACAAAGAGGAAAGATTTGTTTGTACTGCACGGATTCGGATAAAATTTGGTACACAGATACTAGATAGCCTGGTTATGAACATACTTTTTATCCCGATATTCCCACGGGAACGGGAACCACGCGGGTGAAACCGCGGCCGCTATAATATTATAAAAGCGAAAGCGAAAAAGTATGTCAGTTTGTTTCTTTGTTTGTTTGTTGATCTTTCACGCAAAAACTATTGAACCGATTTTGATGAAATTTAGTTTACAAATAGAAGATGTCCTGAATTCAAACATAGAATACTTTTATCCCGATATTCCCAGAGGAACAGAAACTACGCGGGTTGAACCGCGGGCGGGCTAGTAATATCTAAAACGTTTTCGATTACACCGACAATGTAAGAGAATCAGAATGCTCAAGCGATCTTCGAGTTGGCTAACTTTTCCTTCCAATATAAAAGTATGCGTTTTGTTGAATATTTTAGCTTTTAAAACGGCTGTAGTTTACACCGAAAGTTTGAAAATACTTTTTTATTTAACTGTGTGTGATATTACACGAACTTAATAGAGTAACGTGAAATTACCTTTACATAAACTTTATGTAAATGAATGCGAAAGTATATTTGATTGATTCTTTGTCATGTCTTATTTTTTATGCGAACCGTTAAAAAATGTGTTTACCGATTCCTACAACCTTAGCCTCTACAAGGCGAGAATGAATAGGCATTTCCTGGGCATTGCATGCTTGCTTAAACCACATCCTGTTTGTTAAGCACGATGGCGGTCAAATTCTGCCCAGTTATTTCTAAAAAAAATATATCAATTAATTGCTGCCGCCCGTTGTTTCCCCCGCGTGATTTCCGTTCCCGTGGGAATATCAGGATAAAAGTAATCTATGTTTTAATCCAGGCTATCTTGTAACCGTGTGCCAGTTTTCATCTAAATCGGTTCAGTAGTTTTTGCGTGAAAGAGTAACAAACATCTATCCAAATATCTAAACATCCTCACGAATTTTCGTATTTATAATACTAATGTAGGATAGGATTTATTATCATAATAATTTTAGAATAGAAATGAGTTGTTTTATGAGAAAACACTTACATCGTTTACATTTTTTTGTGCAAATGAATTCAGAAACGATGCATAATCAGTCTCTGAGCGTCTTTAAAAATTCATAACATTATGTATGTTTATTTAAAACAAATATTTATAATTGTTTCCGTCCATTATTTTACACCTTGCTTGCTTTTTTTTCTGTCAATCTCCCCATACTGTGGGTTGTCTCACTCAAGGTTGCCTGGAAGAGTTTGCTATGTGCTACTTTTGTTGGTTTTTTTCTTGTAAATTGTCCTGTATTTTTTTCCTTTTGTAATGTGCAAGAAATCTTTTTATTATTATTGTTATTAATAATTACACAAAACTATTATGTCGTAAGTTCAAATATATGCATTAGCTTACATTTCGGTGTAACAGTCAGTCTACAGAGACAATACTAAGAGAGAAGTGAGGAAAGTATTAAAAACTTTATGATTTTTTGCGTCCGCGAAAAGAGAACAGACGGAAAAAAATAGAAAATTCAGTATCGCTTTTCATAAAATACGGTGATTTTCATACCGTTAAAAGGATCAAAATAAATATAAATAAAGCAGATACATACTTTGTATTTGTGATAATTGTGATTGTACAATAAGTAATACCATTTTTCATTACTTTGCTATAGAAAACATAACAATTCGGTAAGCACCAAATTTTCAGGTAGGTTTGGTTGGTGGTAGGACTTGTTGTAAGTCCCCCTGGCTAGCTACCACCATCTTATCCAAGTCTGACGCCATAACAGAAATGTTTTCAGCATTGTTGTGTTCCAGCAGTTAGAGATAGCCAGTCCCTGAGTGGTTGAGGATTCCGGGAGAGGCTCGCTTCCACCTTCAGTCTTATCATTACGTAACATCAGGTATGATGAAGGCTGAGGGTCTCCCGTTGTTAATAAAAAAATAACAGTTCACTCAGTTCCCTTTCGCAGACACTTAACCAATAAAAAATCAAGCGTGTCTGGTTCAGTGTCCGCGAATGTGTTAATCCGATGTCAGACTTTTTTTTGTTTGAAAGTTTTTACTATTAAACTATAGACCGCCGTCTCTTAGTGCAGTTTTTTTTTTTTTTTTTTGGCATCAAACAGGCATATTATAGAAAGTAACCATACAAAAATGTTATTTAAAGTAGACCTACAGTGCCCAAATGTAATTATTAAATTATAATTTTTTTGTCTTTTTTTTGTAGTATTGTTTATCTTCTTACTATGATATTTCGTACTACGAACCTCATAAGTGGGCGCAACCCCTCATTTTATAAGATCGACGATTTAGTGATGTACGGAGGAGGTGATTGTTACTATAGCCATTTATCAGCTAGGGTCTAAAACATCTCTTAGGGATAAGTTCAAAGAGATAGGTATATTAACAGCTGCATGTCAATTTATTTTGAACTGTATAATTTTTGTTCGTCGCAATCTATCAGAATATACCAAACATAGTGATGTGCACAATCTTAATACGAGAAATAAAAATAAACTTGTAATGCCTCGATACAGGCTAAAAAAGGTTCACGGATCTTTCTTGGGTCTAAGTGTAAATTTTTTCAATAAAATTCCACAATGTATTTTGGATTTGCCTTTTGAAAAATTTAAGATTCATGTAAATGATTGTCTACTAAAGAAAGGATATTATACTATAAAGGATTATTTGAATGACAAAACAGCTTGGTCATAAATGTTTTGTTTTATTTTTTCGAAGTTGTAGCCGTGTCATTAATTTGTTTAGTATAGTATTAGATTAAACTTTTAACGCAGGTAGCTTGAGTATGTCATGCTCTCTTTAAATATTTCTACGGTGGTGTCGTGTGAGGCGGGTCGCTACGTTCCCTAAAATATGGTTGAGCGAAGCGATGGCTGGTTCATGCGTCATGCTCGTGAACGGGTGCTGCCAGTGGGATGGGTCTGCTCTTGTCTGATTGTGTTAAAATGTGTTGAGATATTTATATTTATGTTTCAATTTTATAAATTCTATGTTATTTATGATGTTTTGAATTGAGAACGTGGCACTGCTTGATCAGAATAAATAAAAATAAGTAATGTTCTCCAATTATTGTAATCAAGTATATGAAAGCCATTATTATTATTATTTTTAATTTACTTTAAATACGCTTTATGATTATGACCCAGCTGAAGCGTCTTCCAGTAACATTGTAAGTTGCGTCTTATATTAATGCACTTTTATCTTTCTTTTTTTTTGTTTTTGCCATTGTATTTTTTATATTTATACACTTTAACATAAGTACCTGAAGTACGTCATGCTCACTCAAACGTTTCTTCGGCGGTGTCGTGTGAGGCGGGTCGTTACGTTCCCTAAAATATGGTTGAGCGAAGCGATGGCTGGTTCATGCGTCATGCTCGTGAACGGGTGCCGCCAGCGGAAATGGGTCTGCTTCAGTCTGCTTGTCTTAACGTTGTGCTTAGAGATTAAATATTTTCATCTAAAATAAATTATTATCGACCTGTATGATGTACGTCACAACTTGCAGTACAGTAACCTTGTAATGCGAGAAATGTTAAATGTAAGTCCTTCCTTACGAGTTGAAAATTGTTTACGGTTAGGATAACCATAAAATGTAATATTATAATTAGTATTTTCTTTTGTGATGGAAATTGACCTTACTGATATGTTAAGCTCACTTTTCAATTTGATGACTCTGTATGAAATAAAACAGGGAGAAAAAAATAGCCCTTGACGAGTTTCTTGCCGGTTCTTCTCGTTACAAGGTCTCCCGCCGTAGGGTTTGTGAACCGATGGCGTAGCTTCTTTGACGTTCATAAGTGCTTGTAACAGCCTAGACTGAATAAATGATATTGAATTTTGAATTTTATAATCAATACCTTTTTGTATGAAAGTTACTGATTTAGAAGCACAGTATCCTAATGAAGTGCATGTAGTATTTAAATGAAATTTTAACTTTATTTTTGTAAATATAAGTGAAACTTTACATGACAATTTAAAAAATACGCGTCAGAGTAACGTTTCAAGTTAGCAAAAACAGATATTTTGCTTCATAGTTATTTAAAAACTCATGTTATGTGATAGATCATATTTGAATGAGTGCAGCAAGAGCAGTGTAGGACGCTGAATTTTGAAAATAAATTTATTTCATACGAAAAAACGCTTACGAAAAATCACTATTTTTCTTATTTGACTACATATTTCTCGCAAAATACTTATCTGCCGTTTTAATATTTATTTACTGAATAAGCTAAATAATAATACATTTATCAAAATCAGGTTTCAGAATTCATACAAACTAGGGCGGTTACAACCCGATACTCGGGTTCGTCGATCGATGAAAAATTCCAAATTATGCGAAAATCTTTAATTGCAGTTTGTGATCATCACGTTTAACATTTTGTATATTTTATAGTTCTCGGAACAAATAGACTGGAGTACCTTTAATTTGATACCTTACTCGGCCGCGCACTACGCGCCAAAGTCCCTATCGAGTCGTCACAAATTTTGCGAACCTGAATTAAGTATATAGATCAGTGCGCGAGGCGCTTTTCGAGAGTACGGACGTGTCGCAATGCTCCTAGTCCAGTGTCGCCATTGCTATGGTTGTCCCAACATGTGAGTTTTATTGGATGTCCAATAAAACAAATCGTAAAATTTAAGTTTTTTCCCTTCCCTTCTTCGTTCATTTCACGAGCACTCGCACATAAAAGAAAAGTTAGAAAATTTGGTATATTTAAATTCTGCGCACTTAGGTTCAGAACCAAGAAAATTTATTTGTACCTACAATGTGGTATCACTCTCACTACCTACGTCGCATTAACATAATGTCGGGACTTTTTAATTGGAAACCGGGAGTTTTGTCATGATTTTTTAAACCATGGTACCCCTTGTTATAAACAAACTTTTTATAACACGACCGATACATCTTGGTAGAGTGGTAATTATTTGATCAAACATTATTTTTGAGTATTTTCTTTCTTGTTGATTATTGGATCGGTAGCTCAGTGGTTAGAGCATTGGACCGGATTTCCAAAGGTCGTGGGTTCGAGTCCCATCTGAGAATTCACTTGTGGCCGAGTTGATCGTTTCCAATATTTTTCTATTTAAAATTTATCACAAGGTATTAATCAACTTCAAGAAAAGAGGTATTATCTTCCAATAATCTCCACACAAATTGTATTAATTCACGGTTAAGAATTACCGTGGAAAAATATTACAGACAGACGGACAGACAGAATTACTTTAACATATGTAGGTAATTTAAGTATGGATGTCTATTGAAATAATGCATAGTAAGAAATTTGAACGTTAAAATATAATCAAAGTATCAACTTTGTTTTACGCATGCGCATTTACTGGAACTTTGATCTCGCGTATTCAAATTTTGTCATGGAACGCACAGTCTTTAAGTAAGTTTGTTTTTTGACGGAAATTTTGTGCGTTTTCACATCGCCTTCAAAGTGTGAAGTGTGTCAAAATGTGACAACTTCAATAAAAACAAAACGCAAACAAAACGTTCTTGACATGAGTGTTTCTAATAGAAAATGGTAGGCATGTAGGTTGAAATGTAAGCAGACAAAGTAACGAGCGCCGGCTAGTCATTAAACAACTATAATCTATAATATCCTTCTGAACGAACATCTCAACCCAAACCTTGGAAATGAATTAACCTAATGCGATATGTTTTATGATTTTGTAATTTTTGCATTTTTCAATGCTATTTTTATACTTAAGGTAAATTTTAAATAGAAAAATATTGGAAAAAATTAACTCGGCCACAAGTGAATTCTCAGACGGGAATCGAACCCGCGACCTTTGGAAATCCGGTCCAATGCTCTAGCATTGGACCGAATTTTCAAAGGTCCAAAGGTTCCAAAGGTTTTTTCCAATATTTTTCTATTTAAAATTTACCATAACTAATGCGATATGGTTGTATCCGATAAGTGGGGTCTACCGAAATACAACCTTGCCGATCTCACGTGCTCTACTTTGTATTTAATACAGAAAAATATTTTTTTGTTGTCACAGTGGCTATGCCATACATTTTTTTTAGTTTTCCATTGATTTCCGTACTTTAAGCATTTAATATTTGTGCTATTGAGTGCTATTTTTGATACTTGTTTACTGTTTATCTGTTTATACTGGTAGGAAAAAGAATTTGGACTATTCGAAAGTACTTATCTATAAGTCTATTTGAATAAAAATCTTTGACTTTGACTTTGATACATAACTAGTGGTTGCCTGTGACTATCGGGATAAAATTAATAAGTAATATGTTTTAATCCACGGTATAAACTATATGTGTGCCAATTATATCCAAATCCGAGCAGCCGAATTACAATATAAGGTGCGAGTCAATTTATCCAAATAACTTATGGTAAATTTTAAATAGAAAAATATTGGAAAAAATTAACTCGGCCACAAGTGAATTCACAGACGGGAATCGAACCCGCGACCTTTGGAAATACGGTCCAATGCTCTAACCGCCGAGCTACCGAAAGTTGCGAACCAACTCGAAATTCTCCAATACTTTTATATTTTTAATACACTGTAGGCCAGCGTTGTTACATCAATGAGGAATATCCTTGCATTCGAAAGAAACATCTTTTCAGGTGTTTAACGATCGATTAAGTTTGTAATTTTTGCCTTTTTCAATGCTATTTTTATACTTATGGTAAATTTTAAATAGAAAAATATTGTTGCCAGCGTTGTTACATCAATGCTAGGATTTATCCAAATAATGTTCATTCAAATCGATCTAATTTTGTAAGGTTTAAATTTGTTTTGATTTTTTATCACTCTTGCGCAGCTATTAAGTTGTAGCCAAATATCAGTGGTTAGCTCCTTCTAGGAGGAAACAGAGCGCTCAGCTACCACCTTTTTTATGCTGTTGTGGCACACACACACGCTAATTTTATCTTTCATGTATTTAATCCGCAGTTTCTTGTCTTAGAGTGCGTTATTGTGTGTTCTGTGGCATTGTGCTATATATAGCTAGATATAGCTATTATCTATCCTATCTAAATCTTCATAACATATACATTTACATATTTACACAACATACACCCCTATACACCCCTCTCTCCACACACACACACACTGACACTCACATAAACACGCACCTCCCACACTCACTTCGAAACAACACAAATAAAAAATAGTGCATAATGATGTTTGTAATTTTATGCCCCTTACTTAGTTTTGTTACGTTGATTTTAAGATGTTGAACGAAATATGTAATAGTTATTCTGTAAACTAGTTCAAGATAGATAACAATAAACAAGGTATGACATGGGGAAAGGCGCTGGGGGGGCAATTCTCGCGCCTTCGACATCTCGAATTCGACATTTTTGGAGCCATAAATCTATATTTAAAACTCACAGAAAACAATCTTCAGCATTATAGGATTGTCAAAGATCATTGAAACTAAAGTATTATGACCGTAGTAAAGATATTACTTACATTTTTAATAAAGAAATTATGGTTTGAAAAATGTCGAATTCGACATTATCTCAGCGCGAGAATTGCCCCCCTGAATCCCTAATTACAGGTTATATGTCTATAACCTAGTAGGGTCAGCTAAGACTCTTATTTATATCATATCGTTCTTTTCTGCCTTATTACTAGTGTCTGTATTTGCTAACTGTTAACAATAGCTATCGCTATTACTGTTGTGACATTTTCATTATGGCAAGGCATGAATAAAGAATTTATTTATATATATTTGTCATAGGTAGGGATCGTGCCCACAATCGCCTTCAAACCCAGGTTCGATAGATATATTTTTTCTTCTAGCAGGCGCAAAAACCACTTTATTTTTTTATGCACAACAGGGAGACTCTAATCACCTTGCACTAAGTTTTTTTTACGTTATATTTTTAGTTTTACAGGGTATATGGTTCAAAAATGTATCTGATTGACAGATTTGACAAGAAAATCACAGTTACTTTATACGAATTCCATGCAATTTTTGGTGCTACCGACAGTTAGCCTTCACCATACCTGATGTTAAGTATTTATAAGGCTGAAGATGGAAGCGAGCCTCTCCCAGAATCCTCAATCACCGAGGACTGGCTATCTTATCTCTAACTGCCGGAACACAACAATGCTGGAAACATCGTTAATATGGCGTCAGACTTATATAAGAAGGTGGTAGCTAGCCAGGCAGACTTACCACCAACCAAACCGAATACAATATCTACCCCCGCTGGGCATCGAAGCCGAAATCCCTGGGTCTGGTACATTGTTACCACTAGACCACAAAGGCGGTAAATTTCCTCCCAAGTATGAAAATTACTCATGAAAACGTCAAAAATATCAGGTAAGCAAGCAAAAATTTGATTTCTAGAATTTCACCGTTTTGATAAGTAAACATAATAGCACCCCGATCGAATTTGGCAGTTCGTACAGAAACGTGCAAAGTATAAATAAATAGGGCGAAAATCATATTTTTATAACCAAAACCTTTGGGACAAAGAAAACAGACTTAATATTCCGGCTACACTCTTAAAATAGCATAACGTTTCGGCAAATAATCTTTAGGGTCCAACCAAAATATTTTCCTCAAATAATGAACAGGCCATATTTGACCTGCCGTCAATATCGCCCATGAAAAGATGTATTTTACAATACACCTTCGAATCTGTATTCAGGAGGCGAGTATGTATTTATTTAGGTTCAATTTCGGTGTGTGGTGCAAGTAAGAAGTTGGAGCGATTTATTGCGGTAACTAAGAATGCTTTATTGTTCTATAAAAATAAGGTTTTAACCGCCTCTGTGATCTTCTGGTAACCAGAGGTAATCTATGTTTATCCCAACATCGGTAAAAAGTTATATTTTAGAGGTCCCTGGTTTGATTCTCAGTGGTATTTCCCATTTACGTCCGAAATCAATAGCCTATCTGTAGATATAGATCTGAGATAGTTGCTTATTCTTAGTTAGTGTTTTCGGTTTGGTTGGTGGTAGGACTTGTTGTAAGTCTATTTTATGATTTTTAAATTTTTGAATATTTCAATGCTATTTTTATACATAAGATAAATTATAAATAGAAAAATATTGCAAAAAAGTCCCATCTGAGAATTCAACTATGGCCGAGTTGATTTTTTCCAATATTTTTTTCTATTTAAAAATGTATCATTGTTGTAAGTCCGCTTGGCGAGCTACCACCAACATAAAAATTATAAATAGAAAAATATTGGAAAAAGTCCCATCTGAGAATTCAACTATGGCCGAGTTGATTTTACCAATATCTTTTTCTATTTAAAAATTTATCATTGTTGTAAGTCCGCTTGGCGAGCTACCACCAACATAACTTATTAGTATTATAACAACCTCTCACCCCAACGTATATACCGTCTCCGTCGCTGGTAAAAAGCCGCAACTCACTGCGACTTTCAACTTAAAGTACTCGAAAAATTAATTAATGTTTATTTCCGCTACAAGCTTATACCTTAATCTCGTCTAAGGCGGGCGAGGGTGACAATAAACAGTGGTCCATTCGCTATGTTTGTCTACGAGACTCGAATGTTGAGACCCGCCATTTCTTATAATACTCTAACAGTCTAACCCGAACTTACTGGTATACGCTGATGAGAAGATAAATGAAGATTCTTTAAAACCAGTGTGCTATCATTGCGGTTTATAAACGAGACGACAGTAATCTCAAATTGTACGAAAAATTACGAGGAGCATGTTTTAACCGCTTCTGTGGTTTAGTGGTAACACCATCGGTGCTAAACCCAAAGGTCCCAGGTTCGATTCCCAGTGGATTCCCACCTATTGTATTCGGTTTTTTTGGAGGTAGGACTTGTTGTATCTACCGGATATCTAATGACGCTCCTAAACTGGCCATATTTTCGCTCAAATGTGTGGCCGGCAACTATATGAGCCTTGCTCTAGTCTAGCGTAAGTCGCGGGAGACAGCAATAGTTGCGGCCAGAAGTAGTAGAAAATATGGCCCGTTTAGGAACGCCGTAAGACTCGCCATAACAGCAATATTATCGGAAGGTATTTTTGTGTTCCGGCAGAAATAAGATAGCCAGTTCCTCAGTGGTTGAGGATTCCGGTAGAGAAGCGCTTCCGCCTTGAGCCGTATCATAATGTCCAGACTATACCCTCCGTCTTACCTGAAAGCATGCTTGCACAAACCAGATTGCGCAGGCAAGTCCGAGCGCGTGGCCGAGATTATCCGCTACGTCTTACCTGCGCAAACCGGCAGTAGATTATCATCTAACTCGCGGCCAGTTAAAATTACGAAAGAGATCAAACACGGTTTCTGTAAAATATGATAGTACTGCCTCTAACGAACAGCTAAGGAACTAAAGCGTTCTGGCCACAGAATAATTTATCATGTTTTTTATGTTATTAAAAAATTACCTTAACTCTATAAAATTTCTTTCAAGTCGTTCCCAGCGGCGCTAGTTTCTTTAAAAATATTCAAAGAGTATTTTATTCACTATCTAATGTTTCCACAGCAACGAGAGACTAAATTAACTAGCGATGGCATACATAATACCAAATCACTGTGAAGATATCGAAATATTTCAGGAACCGAGATCCGTCACAAATTTTTTGATAATCAGCCTGCAGATTGTGCAGGCATGATCTAAGTAACACGAAGCTTATAGCCGGGACCTTAGGTAGGTACTTAACATCAGGTATAATTAAGACTCGTTAAAAAAGATGCCCGTCCTCTCCTGACGGAGGAGAGGATAGGCTGTGCAGGCAAAGGTTCAACCAAGAAATAACACTACTGGCGTCAGAGCCGAATATCATCGGGGAAATAAAATCTGCCCGACTTCGCTGGCTAGGGCACGTGGAGAGAATGGGAGAGGATCGAGCTGCCAAAAGAGCGTATCTTGGACTACCAGCCGGACGACGTCAGGTTGGTCGCCCAAGATACCGCTGGAAAGACGAAATTGCCAAAGACCTAAAGGAACTAGAAGTACCCGACTGGTCAGACATGGTACAAAACAGGAACGAATGGCGCATTTTGATGTCGGAGGCCAAGATCCACTTCGGGTCGCTGAGCCAGCGAAGTAGTAGTAGTAGTAAAAATGATGCATATATGCATATGGAACGCGATACTATGGCCGAATTCGACACACAAACGACAAACACACAAAATAGCAGAAGAAACTATAGTAAAAAAAATAGATTGAGCTCAATTTTTACCCGCGACGGTACTGAGACGGTATATGCGTTTGGGGTGAGAGGTTGTTTGTTTGTTTGTTTGTGCAAACCAATGTTGCCATTTATGTCTAAAACTACTAGTCCAATTTTAATGCGATTTTCAGTGATGGATTCGGGTTTGATTGGCATGTTCTTAGGTAGGTGTTACGGTGACAACTCACCAGGGGGCGCTGCAGTAAACATTTGTTTGTGCAAAACCAAAACTACTAGTCTCTCCTACTTGAAAAAGAATAAAATAATTTAAAACCTCCGACTTAATAAATATCCGTCGGGGCCTGCCATCACTATTTTAATTTTTAACATACTTAAATATAAATAAGTTTAGCAATAAAATATCTCCAATTGATCAAGTTAGAATAAAATTGCAAAACTCTTAATTAAATGGCTTGGGGTTTTTAAATTATTTTATCCTTTTTCGATTACCAACTTATTACGTTTTAATCGTCGTGGGTGGTATTTCAATTTTTTTGATTTGCATCTGCCCTTAAAGTTTTTTAACTGACCTTATTCCATTTCATTTCGTCCCATTTCTGTACATACTTTAAGTAATATGAGTCGGCGTACGGGGTCATATTTGTCCATCGCATATTGCTGGGTTCGTTATTGGACTTTTATGCAATATCAGCAGGAACGAACATGTTTATTGCTACTTGTTTATTTTTATTTAGTTTCTTGACAATTTTTCTCGTTCCAAGGTCTCCCGCCGTAGAGTTTGTGAACCGATGGCGTAGTTACTTTGTCATTCACAAGTCCTTATAACAGCCTAGACTGAATAAATGATATTATTTACTACGCTACCTAATACCTCAGTAAAAATAATTTTCTGTTTTCATCCAACCCATTTAACCGTATTTGATAAAATCAGGCGTTACTTGGCGGAAATCCAAATCTTAGTAGAAAACGAAAAATATGTAGCTTAATTCCGCAAGAAAAACTTACATGCAAGATGCACCGCCCGCCCGCTGCAAATAAATGCAGATGCAGCACAGTGACACACCTTGCACCTTCACCTACTACTCTACACGTGTTTCGCCCACACACGGAGCATCCTCAGGAGTTGTTAGACCGTGCAATATCAGCACCGATGCTGACTCGGTCTGTATCTTGCATTTAAGTTTTTCTTGCGGAATTAAGCTACATATTTTTCGTTTTCTACCATTCAACTGTTTTGTATGATTGAGTTATAAATTTTCCAAAAAAACTATCCAAATTATCACATTTATAATACTAGCGGCCGTCCGTGGTTTCACCCGCGTGGTTCCCGATCCCGTAGGAATAATGAGTAACAAACATCTCAACTTCCAAACATTCAAACCCTACCAAAAGTAGAAGGGTTTATTTGTGAAAACATTTTTTTTTATGAAGTACGGGGAGACTCTTAGCTTTCATCATACCTGATGTTAAGTATTGATAAGGCTGAAGATGGAAGCGAGCCTCTCCCGGAATCCCCAATCACTGAGGAACAGGCTATTTTATCTTTATCTGCCGGAACACAACAATGCTGAAAACATTGTTGTTATGGCGTCAGACTTAGACAAGATGGTGGTAGCTAGCCAGTCGGACTTACAACAAGTCCTACCACCAACCAAACCGAATACAATATGTACCCCCGCTGGGAATCGAACTCGGGACCCCTGGGTCTTATACCGGTGGTTGTACCACTAGACCACGGAGGCGGTTAACTAGTTTAAGCCTGCGGTTTCGCCCGCGTGGTTCCCGTTCCCGTGGGAATATCGGGATAAAAAGTAGCCTATGTTACTCAACGTCCTATCTACTAACTCTGCGCTAAAAATCAAGTCGATTGGTTGCTTAGTTAGGGCGTACAAACAAACACACTTTCGTATTCATAATATTAGTTAGGAATTAGGATGATATTTTTTTTATTAAGTCCCAACCAAATGCATGCATATTAAAATTCACGTCAGCAATACTCTACTAAGGGATTCAATATTATAATACCCTTCTTTCTCTTCTTTTTTGACGACCTGTTTGGCGCAGGGGTACTAACCCCACCTACTGCGCAGAGGTCCCGGGTTCGATCCCCGGACTAGACAAATATTTGTGTGCATGAACATGTCTATTTGTCTTGGTCTGGATGTTTAATATGTATTTTATGTATGTATTTACAAAAAAAAAAGTATATAAGTATGTTTATCCGTTATCTAGTATCCATAACACAAGTTCTTCATGATACTTAACGTGGGCTAGATAATTGGTGTGATTGTATGGAAATATTTATTTATTTATTTTTCTTATCGTATGAGCCACTCATCACCTCTGGTGTCAGAGTTTATTAAGCCTATACGGCCTGTTACTTGGCTTAACGACGACATTTTGTATGCGAATCTGTACAGCGCCTCAAGTAGGCAGTAGCAAAACTATAGATTCTCATACAAAATGTCCCCCGTTTACTGTATAGTAAACGGAAAGAAAAACTCATGGTAGGCCCACAGGTGACAACAGCCGGGACCGACGCGACGGTTTAACGTGCCCTCCGAAGCACGGAAGCGCTCAGTTGTAATGCCACTTTAGGGTCACCCATCCGGCATCTGACCGGAGCGAACATTGCTTAACAAACGTGTTTGAATATTATCTGTCAAGCGCGGCCATGAGCGCTTTTATGCTTTATGTGTCACCCCTATTTAACAGGAAGATTTAGAAGATTTTCCATGGTAAATCGAATCCTTTCGACATCTGTTGGTCCCAACTCCTGACAGGTGGACATGTCAGAATAAAGTAACCGTGAAATTCGGATTTCTGATGCGCTCACTTGGAAACATCGAATAATGTTCAGGAGAACTAATGCGAAAACTATTCCATCTTATTTGAAAGAAAGAAAGAAAATCATTTATAAGCCACATACACACAGGCGATAAGATACACACACACAGCAATACAACAACACAGCTACAATTTAGAAGTTACAATATCATTACATAGACGAAAAAACTAATTAAGTTGTGCGGGGCCAATAAATACCCCGTCTCAGCATTAAGCGCTTTTCAGACTAGTATAATATAATAGCATATAGCTTATTTTTTATTAGCACAACGATATTGCTCCACATACATTTTCTTAGAACACGTTCATACTTAGCTATAACATATATTACTAGAGGCCGGGCGCGGTTTCACCCGCGTGGTTCCCGTTCCCGTGGGAATTTTGGGATCATTTACAACCTATGTTACTACTTGAGGTCTAAGGATTCTCTATACCAAATTTCGTCAAAATCGGTCAAGTAGTTTTTGAGTTTATTCGTTACATACAAAAATACAAATCTTTCCTCTTTATAATATTAGTATAGATTGGCTTACTATACGCTATCTTAGTAAATGTATGGTGAGCGCTATCGTTGTTCTATGAGCTATAAGCTATATGCTATTATATAAAAGCGCTTAATGGACTGAGCCACTATGCTATATAATAGATATGCAAAGTGACCCAGTAGCGCTGTTTTTCTGACGGAGTTACAGCAAAGGACACAGACAGTCAAAAACAAGTAAAATAATAATAGTTAAATAATGCTGTTTAGCTGTGTAGTGTCGGCTCAGAATAGCACAACCCCCCCTCATCCCGTGCGTGTCGTAAAGGCGAATAAGGGACTCCACCTTCAGGAGATGGGCAGCAGCGTCTCCTACAAACTTGGCCATACTGCGATCGCCAACCCGCCTGCCAAGCGTGGCGATTATGGCAAACCCACCCTGTTGGGGGAGGCCTATACCCAGCAGTGGGTTTTATACGGCTGAGACGACGACGAGTTAAATAATAAAATGTATAATTATTATATAAAGCAATAAAATGTATAAATATAAAATGTCAAACAAGTAAATAAATAAAAATGTAATATTGTGGCATTATATTCAAATGTTTGGCAATTTTATTACTCTATCCTCTATGTGAAACTTTGGTGAGATCTTGTTTGCTGGACTAGGAGAGGAGGAAAAACATCGAATGCCCCAGATGCTTGCTTTCCAATGCAAATAGAAAAGCGTATCAAATGATATTTGAAACGTATTGTAAGCGACGGGCTGGCAACACGTCATTATTGTTTCCGGACAACATCTTAAAAATGTCCCTGCTACACGCTCTTCACAGACCTATATCGAGATAGACGAAAAGAGCGCTTCAAACTGTATGAGAACCCTGCGTCAAATTTTTCGTACCTACGATGACGTCACCATCTCAAAACCTCGCGCTCCTGCCTAGAGTGCGAGAGTGTGAGACCCGATGAATGCACATTATAGTTTTTTTTTTTATGAATGACGGGGAGACTCTTAGCCTTCATCATACTGATGTTAAGTATTGATAAGGCTGAAGGTGAAAGCGAGCCTCTCCCGGAATCCTCAACCACTGAGTAACTGGCTATCTTATCTTGAACTGCCGGAACACAACAATGCTGAAAACATTGTTGTTATAGCGTCAGGCTTAGATAAGATGGTGGAAGCTAGCCAGGCGGGCTTACAACAAGTCCTTCCTCCAACTTAACCGAATTCAATATGTACTTCCGCTGGGAATCGAACCCGGGACCCCTCGGTCTGATACCGGTGGTTATACCACTAGACCACAGAGGCAGTTAATAGTAATAATAATAGTTCATCGATTGTTTGTAGAGGCCGCACTGTAATAGCAGTGCGGTTGCTATGGTGATACGTGACGTTAACCAATAGCTGTAGCAAGGATAGGTAATTAACACCGCGGGACAAACCGCCACGTCACTGTGCAAACCGGTTTGTCCAGGCATGCTCTCAGGTAAGACGGAGATATTAGACCCTATCAACTCCAAATGTGGCGTCGGCGTCTTCGTTGAGATATGATTGAGAGTGCTATTCATACATTTCTCTCTCAAGCTGTAACCTTGACGATAAGAAGTGATATCCTCACATATCTGCATGAGTATAATATGATAAATTTTAAAAGGAAAAATATTGGAAAAATCCGGATTCCCAGAGGCCGTAAGTTCGAGTCCCATCAGAGTAATTACTTGTGAGGCAAGAGGCCGAGTAGATTTTATCAAATTTTTTTCTATTTAAAATAAACTTTATCATGAAGTATAAATATAGCATTGAAAAAAGAAAAAATCATAAAAAATAGTGTAATATGTTTTTCATAAAAAATTCAAACTTAATCTAAACTAGTTCCCGTGGGAATATCGGGATAAAATGTAGCCTATGTAACTGGAGGATAGTACAGCTTCCCAACGGTGAAAGAATTTTTTAAATCGGTCGAGTAGTTTCGGAGCCTATTCAATTCAAACAAACAAACAATCAAATCTTTCCCATGATATTAGTATAGTTATCCATCATCAGCCTGTGGACGTCCACTGCTGGACATAGGCCTCTCCTAGCTCACGCCTATTGTGGCGTTCATAGGAGGCTATTAGCCTATTGCTACCACGCGGGCCAGACGGGTTGGTAGAGGGTTTGTTCAAGTTTTCCTTCTCTCGCACAGGTTTTCAATGCGTCGAGCCTCTAAGTCGACTCTAACGACATCCCAGGCATGTAAAGGAGTGGTGACACTTGTATTCTTCTGTCAGTCGCCTCACGGGACAGTATATATGTATATATATATTAGTATAGAGAATTTGCTTAGATATGTGTGTTTTCTATTTTTAGTTAAATCTCAATTCATTAAATAGAAGTATTAATAGTCTTAAATAAGACTATTACTATAAGTCTTATCTGTCTTTAATTCTATGACAACCTTTTATAGAAAAGAAATTAAAAATTAAAAATACAAAAAGAGTTTCAAAAAGTTGAAAATAAAATAATTTTCCGATTAACAGTATAATGCAGACGCCTGAATTTTTAAAGCGCTTAGGTATTTGCGGGTAACCCTTCGAACCGATTCAGTTAATCATCCACCGGGGAAATACCGGGAGTTTCCGATTACATTAACCGCGAACCGGTAGAACCGGTAAAAGCTATTCAGGCTGGACTCTTGTTTGTGCAGGAATTTTGAACGTGCAATCGATTTCGTGATAATTTGTAAATTGAGTTAGTTTAAGTATAGGAATGACTTTGGATGGTAGGAAACGATTCAAAAGCTCTTAGTTAATATATTACCTAGAATAATGTGTTTTTTTTTCGTTTTTATGCCAAAATATGATTGTGAAACAATCATCAAAATAATTATAAGACTCCATATTGATTTGATTTTGCCGAAAGTACCTTGAGTCCCAAATATTGCTGGATAACTGGAACAACGGAACACCTAGTAGAGAAAAAAAATTGGACGATTCCAAATCTATAAGTGTATTTAAACAAAAATATTTTGACTTTCACTTTGACTTTGACTTTATGGTATTCAAAACATAAATATACTCGTAAACTAGCTTCATTCCGCCCGAGACTTCGTTCGCTTCGCAGTTTACTTTCAATTCTTAATATCGACCTTATGGATTTTCAAATATTAATAATAATAATTTCTTCTCTCTCTTCTTCTTATCCATCAAATACAACGCGCGATACAATCCGTTAAAGTTGTTTATTAATAAAAGATAATATTTACTGACAATGGTTTTAACATCTTTATTCAATACAAAAAAATAACATAAGTATCAACTCACTTTGGGAGAAAATGGTACCGTGCGTTATTTAAAATGTACACCTGCACCACCCATTAAAGACCGCTCACACAAGCACCGACGCTCAATATTCGATTACAGAACACATCCTAAACATCGAAGTACCACATGCAGACATTACAATGCAAACCCTTTGACCCATTTCGCACGGCCCCGAACCGGAAAATACCAGTATCGTTCCTGCCACCGGTACCCGGTACCATAGTAGGTATAAAGATACACAGTATTCTGCCTTCCTACTAAAGGTCCGTTCGGGAGTTATACCAATAAGCAACTAAGTTCGGCAATACCTCAGCAAGACCCTCAGCTAGCATAAACAAAAATGGCGCATGATGCTGTTTCGCTTACCCCAGCCCCGGTAAGATGTGAGCAGGAGACGTATTTTTGAATCATTCCAATTAATATTCGCATGCTGAAAACCGTACTATTGAATTTCCAATTGGCATTCGAATCTACATCTCCACTCTTTTTTTATTCGAGCGGTAGAAAGATTGACGTTTAGCACTTAATGTCACTTTCAAATTGACATTGACATGACGGATAGTTTGACAACTTAAAAACGTTTTGTTCCACGTGATTCAAGTTCTATTCAGTATCGGTTTTTTGAAATCTATGGAGAGTTAGTTTCCGGTTTCTAAATATTCTGCGTAAAATGAAATAATGTCAAGGGAGTTTAAGAAAACGGCAACACTCTATTCGAGTGATTAAAAAATGCGGCAAAATGGAAGCTGTTGAATTTCATTTCGTATGGGGATTAAAAAGAAATTTGAATAATTCAAAAATACGTCTTCAAGACACAGACACGTTATCGAGCAATGAGCGTCGATAAAAAATTGTTATGTTAAGTAGTTGCTAGCTAACAGTCTCGAATGCGCCGCGGTGACTAACGCACTGTGATAGTTTTGTACGCAGTAAGCGTGTGGTAATGGCTAATGTATGTTGGCGGGCAGCCTTATCACATGTTGCGCACTGCGCGGCTGCGAGAATAATAATTCACTTTTATCAAGAAAGAGTCTAAGACAACATACACACACAAAAGTGCGACACAAAATAGTAGAAAATAATTGGTGGCGCCACTAGTCAATGACTAGCAACCATCTCGCATTTTTTTCACTATTTCCACCTTCTATCTATATTAATTATAAAAAAGAGGAAAGATTTGATTGTTTGTTTGTTTGCATTGAATAGGCTCCGAAACTAGTGAACAATCCGTTAGATGAAATTTGGTATACAGATAAAAGATGTCTGGTTATGAACATAGGATACTTTTTATCCCGATATTCCCACGGGAACGGGAACGACGCGGGTGAAACCGCAAGCGGCTGCTAGTTATGAATATAACTATTTATTATGAAGACGATAACGGTTTGACAGCAGAATTACCATCTTAACAGTCGTAACTTGTGTTGCCTTACATTGAAGTTGGTTAGTTCCTCAATAATTAGTTCTCTACTCTTTTGTGTCGTACTGTACTTGATGATTATATTACCTTACCGCTACTGTTTCCACCAAATACCGGCATCGGCAGTGGAGTCTATTTAATTCCCAAGTGGGTAAATTCCGTTTTACATTGACGAACGCTCCATTTAGACATTGGAGCAATTAATAGCTTGCTCGCTCTAGCATGGACGTAACTTATTACGCGAGGCGAAACCATTGTTCTACAGTGTAGCTTGTTTATAGCTTTAGGTGGATAATGTGGCTTAAAAAGAGTTATGTCGGAAAGAGGATTAAGTAGAAAATGTTTTCAACTAGAAAATAAAAGGAGCAGCCTTCTAAAATAATATATCGAACATTATTTTCTAAATTACAGTTTAAAAAATATCAAAATTCGCTTAAAGCTAGGATTACTTACTTTATTGGAAAAATAAAAAAATCTTAAAGCTTGAGAAAGTTATTCAAATAACAAGAATGAAGAATTATTATATTATTTTCGACAAAGCATTCAATAACTTCAGGATTCTTTTGATGTACATTTACAAATAGAAAATAAATGACGAGAATTGGAATACAGAAAGTCAAACGATCTAAGTCATATTTTCACTTATTGTCTTTAATATGCTTTGTTTATGTAAATACCATGATGTTAGGGCACGTATAAATAAATATACATTAGTTTCCATTGAGATAAAGCTCATCTCTTAAAAGTTTTCCAGACTAATTAATACAGAACTAATACAGATCATTTATTCTGTCTAGGCTTTTATTAGCGCTTGTGAATATCAGAGTAACTACGCGGGAGAATTATTGACGAGAAGTAACTACAAGAAACTCGTCAAGATTTTGAGGTACTTCTTCTCATTTTAACCGACTTCCAAAAAGGAGGAGGTTCTCAATTCGGTTGGTATGTTTTTTTTGTATGTACACCGATTACGTCGAGATTTCTGATCCGATTTACGTGATTCTTATGTTAACTCAAGCCCTTATGTTTTGTGTTACGGATAACAGAACCAACGAAGCCAAGTTACAAATAAAGCTAAACGTATATAAAGATAACAAAACCCAAACACATAAATTAATCATATAAATATTAGTCCGGGGTCTAGTAAAGGGATACAATACGATTTTGACGACCTGTTTGGCGCTGGGGTATTAAACCCGCCTTCTACGCCAGAGTTCCCGGGTTCGATCCTCCGGACAAGACACATATGTGTGTGCATGAACATGTCTATTTGTCTCGGTCTTGGTGTTTTATATGCATATTGTGTATGTATTTACAAAAAAAGTATGTTTATCCGTTATCTAGTATCCATAACACAAGTTCTTCATGATACATAACGTGGGCTAGATAGATAATTGGTGTGATTGTATGCAATGATTTAATTTACCTAATATATAATTAATAACTAGAAGAAAAAATCCGATGCAAACAAATAATTTTAAATATCACAATAAATTGTCATTACCATAAAACATATTATTTCCGTGTCTCAATATTGAATGTTATTAGTAAACATTATTCCATTAATCTATTTGGCTTTGTAACCCAAGCCCGAAAATGTGGTAACGCAAAATTAATAATAATTCACGACAGACAACGGCTATAAAGAAGCCCCAATAAAATTAGACGATATTTATTTTGCGCACGTAATAAATTACGGCTACCGGTTTTAGTACCGGTATTTACGAGTAATTAACCTGTAAACGTCCTAATTCCGGTTGGAACGTTCCGGTTTTTTTTATAGTGATGCTGTAGAAAGCCTGTCCGTCGAAAAGCGAATAGAGTTTTTTATCGATAGTTTAGAAGTAAAACTACCAAATATTACTTTTAAATGCAAGCACAATGTACATTTAGAAAAAAGAAGATTTTTGATAACAAAAATATAATGCTTCTGTGTTGTGTCACAAGAGTGCAGAGTATCAGATTGAAAGTCGATTGAAAAAGAAGGGATTGTGGGTCATCTCATCACCTTCATACCACAATTTATGTACAGTCAACAGCACGCCAGGCTTTATACTTTTACTTAGGGTGCCGCCAGCGGAAATGGGTCTACTTCAGTCTGCTAATGTTGTGCTGAAAGGTTAATTTTTTTTTCTAAAATAAATTGATACTGATTTTGTGATGGAAATTGACCTTACTGATATGTTAAGGTCACTTTTCAATTTGACGACTCTGTATGAAATAAAACAGGGAGAAAAAAACAGCCCTTGACGAGTTTCTTGCCGGTTCTTCTCGTTACAAGGTCTGTGAACCGATGGCATAGCTTCTTAGACGTTCATAAGTGCTTGTAACAGCCTAGACTGAATAAATGATATTGACTTTGACTTTGACTTAGAGAGCAACTTTATGTCGCTAGTAATAGCGGTCGTTTTCGTACCATGATGTTGACTGAACAAACGATTCTGAAAAAAAAACCGACTTTTGAAGGCGATTTTTTATGAAAAGTTTATTAATTCACATTTTTTAAGTCGAGAACAGCGCCATCTAGTTTAATGCAAATCAAAATGAACTAGTCGTCATAGTTTAGTCATGTTTTTTTTTATTTCAGTTAAAAAATAAGTTCTTAGATATTTGTCAAAGTGTCAAAAGTGACAAAGTGCCCTAAAAAGCACAGAGGAAGACGTAAATAGGTTTGTGATCACCCATCCCAAAGCAGATCCTAACAAGATTTGATTTCTTCTCTAGTAGAGCTAATTTGCGGTAACGTATTACATTGTAAATTAATATAAAAAAAGCACTCATAGAATTCAATCAGCATTACCGTTCCACGTTAAGTCTAATAATACATTTTTCATTTCTACAAAACCGTAAATAACCCGCAAAACCGACATTTGTCACATTAACGATAGAGATATTGGAACAGTTATAATTCCCATTCGCAATAAAACCAGATAAATCACGCGGCGTTCGACAGCACAGTTATCGGATAGACGGTAGAGGAAGTCTCATTGTATATTTCCTTTTTTAATGTCTTACCAATTATCTAGCTAGCCCAACGCAAGTTACATTAAGAACTTGTGTTATGGGTACGTAGATTAGATAATAGCTAATAGCACAGAACACACACGATAACACATTCTAAATAGTTAGAATGGATAAATATACTTAACTGCCTCTGTGGTCTAGTGGTTACAACCACCGGTATTAGACCGGTATTCGATACCCAGCGGGGGTATATATTGTATTTGGTTTGGTTGGTAGGACTTGTTGTAAGTCCGTCTGGCTAGCTACCACCATCTTATCTAACCCTGACGCCAAAACAACAATGTTTTCAGCATTGTTGTGTTTCAGAAGTTAGAGATAAGATAGCCAGTGCCTCAGTGATGAGGATACCGGGAGAGGCTCGGTTCCATCTTCTGCGTTATCAATACTTGACATCAGGTATGATGAAGACTAAAAGTCTCCCCGTTGTTCATAAAAAAAAAACATATTAGAGTAACTTTTTTGTAAATACATAAAATAATATAAATAGTAAACATCCAAGTCAAGAAAAATATCACTTTTCAATTTGGCGACTCTGTATGAAATAAAACAGGGAGAAAAATCAGCCCTTGACGAGTTTCTTGCCTGTTCTTCTCGTAACAAGGTCTCCCGCCGTAAGGTTTGTGAACCGATGGCGTAGCTTCTTTGACGTTCACAAGTGCTTGTAACAGCCTAGACTGAATATATGATGATTTTGCATTTTTCAAAATAGACCACACAAGTTGTTGTCTTGCAAGGTAATCGAATCCAGGATCTCTGCGCAAAAGGTTGCGCCAAACAGGACATTAATAATACTGAAGGTTTTTGTGCATATACGTAAATAGTAGGTACAGTTGACTGTACAGTAAAATATGTGATTCATCTTAATAATTAGGTATTTGGGGTGCGTGGTGACGCATTGTAGCTTTAAATTATTCCTCTGGTTGATCGCGGGATGGGTGTTCTAAAGTTTATTATGTCTAACTCATCTGTGCACTGGAGGGCATTTAAAAGCGGTTTGACCTAGCCGTTGTTGGTGGTCGAGTGGTGAGTCAAGCTCAATAATTCTTCTTCCTTCTTATCTTTTTAATTCGAAGCAATAGCCAACGCTGATGATTATGACATTTCGTTCATTATAGTAAAAATCAAAACTTAAAAAAAATGCAATAAGTTTTATATGCCTTGAAAAGTGACTGCGTGTATTAAAAAAGAAAAATAAAATATAATAAAATCAGTTTTAGCGGTACGTACTCGTATTTTTACTGTGAAATTTTTTACCTATTGCGGTATGGATGGAAACGGCGTGTTTCTCGTAAAAACTGCACGACCCGGTTTACGGCCGCAACTTTATGAGCTCATAAATATTACGAATTACCGGTATTTCCAATCGGCTCTTTAAAACTTTCCGTTCACTACCGGTATTACCGGTTCACATATGAAAATTTAGTTTTTTTTGGGTTTGGTCAGTTTTTATTTGTAATGCTTTTGAACTCAACTACGTGAATATTCAGATGATTTATTATTTTACTATCTTCCACCAGCGTTTTCACCCGCGTGGTTCCCGTTCCCGTGGGAATATCGGGATAAAAAGTGCGTATGATACTCTCCGTCCTTTCAAATAACTCTATGCCTTAAATCAAGTCGATTGGTTGCTTAGTTAGGACGTCAAGAAAGGACAAACAAACACACTTTCGCATTTATGAGTTAGAATTTCACTTCTTTATTTATTTATTAATGGCACACTACAGGCAACAGATAGAAAACATTAAAGAAAATGATCTAAGGTTGATACAGCTTATATCTATGCCCAATTACAAGAATGCACAGCATGAACAACTTACAAACAGTTAGTGACTACTTATTTGGTAATAAAGTAAATAGAACAAAAATTATGAACTAAAAATAATGACAGTAAAAAAGAAGAAAAATGACAAAAAAAATTAGAGATTAGCTAACAACATTTTTTGAAAACAGGGACACTACAGTTAAAAAGATCGTAATCCTGACAAATTGCATTAAATCACATTCTATTTATAGGATTATTCTGTGACACGTTGTTTCTAGATGGAGGTACATAAAATAATCTTGGTATACGTACTGACCGAGTAGGCACATTATATTTCGTCTACTAATTAAATCATCAAATTTAAATCGGTTTATGATTTTTTAATTTTTGCATTTTTCAATGCTATTTTTATTTTTATGATAAATTTTAAATAGAAAAATATTGGAAAAAATTAACTCGGCCACAAGTGAATTCTCAGATGGGAATCGAACCCATGACCTTTGGAAATCCAGAGCAATGGACCGGATTTCCAAATCGGTTTACTAATTGTAAAACCACTAAATACTTAATAAGAATAGACTGTATGATACGTGAATATAGAAAGGGTAGATATCACTTCCAATTTATGATTTCACTAAATCTCGAAGAGCCCGTGGGGCAGTGGTTTGTGGTTGCGATGGTTAGTCACGGGATGGGTGTCCAAAATATACTATCTCGAGCTCCCCCGTGCTTCGGAAGGTACGTTATGCCGTTGGTCTCAGCTGCATTTGCAGTCGTTAAAACCCACCAATCCGCATTGGGCCCGCGTGGTGGGTCATGGCCCATAACCCTTATCAATTCATAAGGAAGGCCAGTGCCCCAGCAGTGGGGACATGGCCGATGACGAAATCTCGATAAAATTACTGTATAGATTAGGATTGGTAACTGTAATAACGCTGTATTTTAAATTAAATTAAAATTAAAATCATTTATTATCAGATACCATAGATCCAGAGTTGTTAGTAAAACAATAATGGAAAGAATACTTAAATACTATGTTAGTATAAATGATGAATCAATTTAATTAGCAATAATAATAATAATGTCAAAAAAATTATTCAAATTCAATTTACAATGTCAAAAAATTTCATTCAATTTGATTATCAAAATTCACACTGTTAACAATTATCAATTTACTATTAAATTAATTATGTCCCTTAAAATATTAATTGATGCGATACACTGATTCTGCCTTAGGATTAATCAGGGCGGAAACCCAGTGCCTCTGTAAAGAACTGTCGGGTCTGTTAGCCAGTAACCTTGTTATGTCGCTGGGGCCGCCAAGCATTCTACCTCTAACAGATGAAATTTTGTTGCGCATTACAGCGTGAAAGTCATTCACATGTGCATCTGCAAACATGCCAGAAGCACTGCAGAATCTAGGCAGGCCCACCAACATCCTGAACAAGTTGTTGTATAGAACACGCAGGGCGCCGAACGCTTTTTGAGTATATACTACTTTAATGTAAGTAGTTCGTGATGACCGGGAAACAAAATATAATGAAATGATCACATCATATAGGTACCGGCAGGCTGATTATCTAACGGAAATTCGGTTCAGAACGGAGTTTCAGTTCCGTCGCAGTCGTTACTGTCACATTTTCATACTGTATGACAGTCACAGCAGCGACAAAACTGAAACTGAACCGCGTTTCCGTTAAATAATCAACCCTCGAGTTTTATTTTGAAACAAAGCAATGTTCTTTCATCCCGCACATAAATTTGAAAATTTTGCCTTTTAATTTAACTGTAGTGTATTCTTGAATAATGTTTCCTCTGTAATTATTCCTGAGTTGCCTTCAGCAATTTAGCTATTTAACTTTTAGTTATTAAAGAACTTTCCGACAGATTTGTCTGTTGTTTAACAAAATTCATGTTTTGTCTTGATGTTGTTTTTACCGACTTAATTTTTTTTTAAAGAAAATTTACCTTTTGATGTTGCCTTGTGAATGAAATGGGTGTAGCATTATTTTCTCTCAGTAATTTTACAAAAGCGCTTATGAGATCAAAGCATTTCTAATTGAAAACAAAATGCTAGAATGGTATGCGTCTTTTCTCTTTTTGTTAGTAGTAGTAGTAATCTTTAAAATGTCTCAATTAGTTTTTTTTATCTTACCTTTACGGTATTCTGGATATATAATATACCTATCAAGATCTATCACCTAGCTAATTATTTTTAGTCGCGTTGGGCAAAGTTTGGTTACCGATATTAAGATAGATAGTGACAGAGAAAAAGTTAATTTGTGAGCTCAAATATCGTTAATAACTATATTTTATTCACTCTCAGAAAGTAACTCAGAAACAAACTTTCAAGAATTATCTTCGCTGCCAAAAGTAGCCTTAGCCCTCTTAAATAATTTAATACAAAAATGTATCCAAAGTCAAAGAGGCTAATACTAGATAAATCCAAAGAAAAATACTGTTAAATCAATTGCTTTTCGATAGCTACACACCTACGAGAAAGTTTGTTGCCCGTCAATCACGGTTTATAGAGCAAATAAGTAATTGAGGTAGTTAGAGGCACGCAAGAAACTTGTGTATTGTTTACCATTTAGTGTTAAGCGTTTGAGAAGCTCTATATCGTAGTAGCTTAGAGCGATCAGCTCTGTTTGTGACGGATAAGCAACTGTACTTAAGGTCAAACGTGAGATGGGTGATCGCAAATCAATCATCTCAAGCTCCTCCGTGTATCAGATTGGGATAGAGCCATATACTGCAATTTCAGTTATGAAGCATTTTATATTAAATATATAATTCTAACTAGGAGACTTGTGAAGTCGGTAAGATATCGTTCCACAAAACAAAATATAAAAATAAAACATCACAATTTCTGAAAGATTCGAACCAATAACTTGCAGTGCAGTAGGCATGCTACCGTAGAACAAAACAGCCGTCAAAACAATTATACGATACGATCTCGATATGAGAGACCACAAGCAGTGCGTTACAAAATAAAATATCACAATTCTCTTTAAACGAAAAACGATGTGCACACAAATCAAAGTCACCGAGCGGGGCGTAATGGTCGAACTCAGATTCCAAAGGATTTGTGCCTGATTTATTTACCGGTACTACCGGTAGAACCGGAATTGTGTATGCATGTGATGCACATCCCTAGTAAAGTTGAATTTGAAGCAAGATTTTTTTTTGTTACAACAGAACTGATTTGGAATTTGCGGTTAACAATAATTTAATAGTTCCAAATTTATTTTTTGTCACTTAAAATAATTAGTTAGAAATAAAGTTAAAGTCAAATATTTTTATTTACGATTAGATCCTATAATTACTTGTTAATACGCCATACGATTAAACAAATAAACTCAAATAGACATTTATTATATGAGTGCTTTCGAAGTTTTTCGTCGTCAAATAAAGGCGAGACTCGACCCTACACTATGCACGTAAATTCATGTGGCCTAGATATTCTATGAATATTTGCTTAAACTTTTTACGTTTAAATTGCCATAGTGGAACGCATACTGCAGGCAGTTTGCTATTGTTATATTTTCACTGTAAAGTGTATTTACAGAGTTATGATCTTGAATGCTAATTCCCTATAATGCAATATCGGTTGCTGATTTAACCTCAATCGTGTTTTTCACTCTTATTATTCGTTAATCAAAATTTTTTTGCAATGACAGCGATAATAAATAATTACCTACTGTTTACTTCAGGAAGCCAACTTGATCTTCTTGAAATTATTGGTTTTCAAGCAGCTTTTTAATAATACATAATCTTTAAGAATACCAGAAGAAGAAGAATACTAACGATTTGGATTCAATAATTTTCTCGCGGCTGCAGAGTTATCGAAGTATTCAATGGTTTCATCTCCAACGTCACTACCAATCAAATCCGATTCAAAATGTTTTCGATCAACTCTAAAAGCCATCACCATAAATTCCACTTTATCTTCATTTCCAGTAGACATAACGAGTCCTAAATCCAATGATTCATTTCAAATGTGACCACAAATTAGCCTTATAAATTCAGCCAGAACTATCACCGAATGAACTGCAAAATGTTACAATTTTATTACCGTCCAAATCACCGGTGGTGCGGTACCGGGAAATTCAATTACCGGTTCATCAATCCCTATTAATATTATAAATGCTAAAGTGTCTGTCTGTTACCTTTTTCACGGTTAAACTCAATCAGCTATTCAGTAACTAATTTTAATGAGTTTTGGCATAGAGATACATTTGATTAGGTAGAACAGGTTAATTTTGACAGCAAGCAATGTGATGTCATGTAGTTACGTTAAGAATCCACTTAGAATAATATCTACTTACCGCCCAAACGGAAGAATCTATTGTCACTGTGAATAAAAAATAAATATGTACTAACGTCACGTCTCATTTGTGCCTCTGCTCGAATCTTGTTAATTTATTTGATTAGGTTCTGATTTATTAAATAATAACAGCCACCCGTGGTTCCGCCTACGTGGTCCCCAATTCTCGTAGGAATATCGGGATAAAAAGTATTCTATGTTTTAATCCAGGCTATCTACTATCTCTGTGCCAATTTTCATCCAAATGCGTTCAATAGTTTTAGCGTGTAAGAGTAACAAACAAACAAACAAACTGACATACTTTCACATTAATAGAATCTGGCTTGGCAGAGTCATTAACAAAAATGCTTTGATGCAGTTGTTGTTGTTGGTTTTAAGTTTCAACACACCACACATACTTATTTGACCAGGGTTATTTCATATTACTATTTCATTGTAAAGTTTCAATGGAAAATCAAACATATGATACCAACCTCAGGTAACACAAAGCCACAATTTAATATTTACATTCACTTCGTGCGTCGCATCACTAAAATACCGGCAGCAAATCCGGCATTTGAAATTTTATCTACCATTACCGGTATTGAGCGGACCGGTACTCGTAATTTCGGCGAATAATTGCCGTCATTTAGTTCGAGCATTCGATGTAGTAGTCCGAGTCCGAAATAGAGTCCATTTAGCCTAATTGTGTCTATAGTGATGCGATCACATACAAATTGTGCGGTAAGTTTAGCTGTTTATGCAGTGTACAAGGATTTGAATGATGTCCAGTGTATTGAGCTCTGAAATCATTAACAGTTGGTATAGATTCAAATGATGAATTAATGAAGCAAGATTCAATAATTTTTGAATCGTTTTTATCCTACCACCTATTCAAGACTCTTACCCCAGGTTTCTTAACCGTGTGGTGACGGCCTAAGAATACAAGTGTCACCACTCCCTTACATGCCTGGGATGTCGTAAGAGTCGACTTAGAGGCTCGACGCATTGGACACCTGTGCGAGAGAAGGAAAACTTGAAACAAACCCTCTGCAAACCCGTCTGGCGAGCGTGGTAGCAGTAGGCTAATAACCTCATATGAACGCCACAATAGGCGTAGGAGGGGCTTATGTCCAGCAGTGGACGTCCACAGGCTGATGATGATGATGATGACCCCAGGTTTCTATAACTTAATAACGAATTGTTTTGGCTAAGGACAGTTATATTTTGACATATTTTCCATAGAAGTAATGTCTCAATTTAATTTTCCGTAGCCAATACAATCCCTTAGTATGAAACCCGGGGCACAGTATTCTATACTAATATTATAAAGCTGAAGAATTTGTTTGTTGGAACGCGCTAATCTCAGGAACTAATGGACCGATTTAGAAAATTCTTAGACCATTAGAAAGCTACATTTCTCCCGAGTGATATAGGCTATATTTTATTCCGATATTCCCACGGGAACGGGCACCACGCTGGTAAAACCGCGAGGATCCGCTAGTACCTATATATTTCAAAGCTGGGTTAGCTAACAAAAAAACGGGAGCACGCAGAAACTTGCCAGCTTTATCAAAAGTAGCGATGTAAATAGGTAGTTAAAATTTTAATACAATCAAAATATTAAACGATGGATAAGATTTAGGTCCTTATCTATAAAGTACATTATTGTGTCATCCATCTTCATCACCAGCCATTTTGATATTCGACCCACCTCGTGGGTTTAAAAAAATAAATATTTCTTACACTCACACCAATTAACCTAGCCCCAAAGTAAGCACTGTAAGGCTTGTGTTATGGGATACTAGGGTAACGGATATAAATACATATAATTATACATACAAGTATTTATGTGTAGAAATCATTTTATCACCATTGTAACTTACATAAAAACATAAATACAACAGTAACATTCACATTTGTACATGTTGCTCTCGGGCTACCATGTTATTTTCATAAATATAAATATATTTTTTGCGCAATTTTGTAAGAATAATTTTGCTTATGGTTCACATCACCAAAAGTTGTTTGTCACAAAATTATTGGTTTATTCAAGGGAAACCTGTTATTGGCTTACTATAGATTTACATAAGTTATTATATAAGCATTGATAAAGCTGTTGGTTTTCTAAATAAAGCAAAAAATAATAATAAAAAAAAAGAAATATATATATATATATAAACGTCCACGGCTCATGCTCGTGCATGCTACAAATGCTCGTATTCATCATACAAACATTTGCCCCCACCGGGATTCGAACCTGGGACCTCAGAGTTGGAGACACCTTGAAACCAGTGTACGTACCATTCTACTACGGATGTCATTATTAATTTATTAAAGTTAGGTTAGGTTAGTCTAAACAATTTCCATTTTTTTAAAATGAACGACGGGAAGTCTCTTAGCCTTCATCATACCTGATGTTAAGTATTGATAAGGCTGAAGATGGAAGCGAGCCTCTCCCGGAATCCTCAATCACAAAGGAACTGGCTATCTTATCTCTAACTGCCGGAACACAACAATGCTGAAAACATTGTTGTTATGGCGTCAGACTTAGATAAGATGGTGGTAGCTAGCCAGGCGGACTTATAACGAGTCCTTCTACCAACCAAACCGAATACAATATGTACCCCCGCTGGGAATCGAACCCGGGACCCCTGAGACTGACACCGGTGGTTGTACCACTAGACCACAGAGGCGATTAATTTATTACTCATTTTATAAGTTAAGTATATCTAAACATTTTCCACCTAAACAGAAAAGAACAAAAGATCGTAATCCTTAAACCGAACAAAAGTTTAAACTCTTGCTTAGCCGGCGCAGTTAAGGGCTTGACGGTCGTTTAAGCTGCTAATTACTGTAGTCAAACGAAAACTCTAACCGAAATAGTTATTGTCAGGTCTATGGGTTAATTTAGAGTGGCGATAATGCCGTACCTAGTCAGCGAATAATTAGAGAAAATTGGGTTCAGTTAACAAACGTATAGTAGCTAGTAGCCTACTAGATAGAGACTGGGTTGAGTATGTGTATACGTCGTAGAATAATTTGATATATCGAACTTTCGCGAAAATCCTAGGGATATTGCGAAACCACGGATAATTAGACAAAGGTGACGACATTTTTCAATCTTACTAGGGTTTTTACGAAAAGTAATATTGAATATCGTTTACCGTCGTTACCTAAAATATGGTTGAGCGAAGCGATGGCTGGTTCATGCGTCATGCTCTTAAAAGGGTTCTGCCAGCGGAAATGGGTCTACTTTAAACTGCTTGTCTTAACGTTGTGCTTAGAGCTTAAATATTTTCATTTAAAATAAATTAATATTGACCTGCATGTATGTCACAAGTAGTCACAACTTCGAGTACAGTAACCTTGTAATGCGAAAATGTTATAATGTAAGTCCTTCCTTGCGAGTTGAAAATTGTTTACGGTTAGGATAACCATAAAATGTACTTTTATTTTAGTTTTTTTTTTGTGATGAAAATTGATCTTACCCATGTGTTTAGGATCACTTTTCAATTTGATGACTCTGTATAAAATAAAACAGGGAGAAAAAAATAGCCCTTGACAAGTTTCTTGCCGGTTCTTCACGTTACAAGGTCTCACGCCGTAGAATTTGTGAACCGATGGCGTAGCTTCTTTGACGTTCATAAATGCTTGTAACAGCCTAGACTGAATGATATTGAATAAAAAAATACAATTCGTGTTTTTGCAAAAACCCTAGTAAGATTGAAAGCGATGTCATTACCATTGTCAAATATCCGTGTTTTCTTAATATCCCTAGAATTTTCGCGAAAAAACATACTGAACATACATACAGACATATTGAATAGATTTTGATCACCATCATAGCCATTTTGATGTCCCCGCTGCTAACACTGGCCTTCCTAACGGATAAGACGGAGAATGGGCCATCACAATACGAATTGACATAGTAAATTTATGGTCACCCATCCCGTGACCGACCGTTGCGAAAGTTGCTTCGCCAAACAAAATTGTTCGTCCTAATATATAACTAAACTAATTCCGACAGCTTCAGTGGCAAAAAGTAGCCATTGTATTTCAATGAAGCATGATTAACTCGATCCGAGCTTACATAACTAAAGTATCAAAGCAAACCCGAAGTCTATATCAGCAAGTTCAGTGTAAGTAACTTAGACATAAGTTTTAGTTTTGAATAGCCATGCTTCATCCCGAGCTTATACGAGCAAAAGTTACACCACAGATAAACTATCTGCCGGTTAATTTAAATTTAAATTAGACTTAATACTAAACATAAATATGGCCCGTCAGTCCTTACTTATTTGAAGGACTGGATAAATTAGAAGCGTAAGCGTTTTTGTTAATTTATTACCAATTAATTTTACAATGCGCGGTGGTGCAATCTTTCGCATTCAAAATACTTTCATTGGTCGGGTCACCAAAAACTATTGCTTACGCAGTGCTTAAAACACATCAATCTTCATTGAAAATGTAAATTCCTTAAATCAAAAATAATTAATTTAAGTCTAGTTGGTAACTATCAGTTAAAGATTTTGGTATTGGGCCCGCGTGGTCGGGACATAGCTCATTTTACTTATTTATGAATAAGGAAGGCCATTGCCCCATCAGTGGGAATATTTGAATGGCTGATCATGCTCAATAGCTCATTTAAATAGAGAACTGTTGTACCGAACATCAAAAGTACGGGTTTGTGTCCCGTCTGAGCTGTAATATCATGATGATGTATTTAAAGGGCAATCTAACATGCTTACTCCGTCTCTAACGGTGAACGCGCACCTGTCAGCGCCGAATTTATGACCAGCTTGTGGAATCAGTATACCTACAGAATTTTAGAAAAATGCGTATAGTTCGACGCGGATAGGTGCGCGATGCCGTATACTATTTCATATAAAGATTTATAAAATGCGATGACTGCAGCGAGTGCGGCTCCTTCGGCGTGGACAGGTGCGCTTTCACCTTAAAAGCGCCTTCAAATTCATGGTGGCGCTCATGGCCGCGCTTGACAGACTGATCGTATTCGATCACGTTTGTTAAGCAAAGTTCGGCCCTGTCAGGTGTCGGATGGGTGACCGTAAAGTGGCATTACAATTGAGCGCTTCCGTGCTTCGGAGGGCACGTGAAACCGGCGGTTCCAGCTGTTGTCATTTGATAACAGTCGTTAAGCCAAGTCAGAGGCCTTATAGGCGGCTTGATAAACTCTGATACCAGAGGTGGCCACTAATCCTCACTCGATAAGAAGAAGAAGATTAGACGCATGAAGAAGCGCTGCAGTGGCACCACTATGGCGCGCTAGCCACTGCTTTCATACAATATCTGGAAGTGCCAATAACGCGCCTCTGTCGTGCCACAGGCACGTCAAAGATATATATATTTTCTACAGTATGAAATATTATTTTAACAAAATTCTTTTTACATTTAGAAGAAGTCGTAAAAACTTTGTGAAACAAATATAGTTACTTATTGAAAATTTCGAAACTCAAGCTACGACAAAATCTGGATACGAAACATCATTATATTTCCTGAAGTATGACAAACGCGCCCTTGCTGCCCCACAGTCGGGCCACAGACGCGCTTCTCTATGGTATCATCCATAAAGTCGCTTGTCTGACGGTTTTCTACAGACTTTGCTTTAGGAAGTGTACATCTGAGCTGTATAACTTCATTCCGCCTTTTCCTTTTTTCCATCGGGATACCAGACGTACTGCAGGCTACCATCCATACTTTGTTGCCAACCCAAACCTACGCAGAGAGCGCTTTAAGTCCTCTTTTATCATGCGAAGAGCCAAGGAGTGGAATACCAGCGTCTATTTTCCCGAGCACATACAACCCAAACCTCTGCAAGGTGCAAGTGAACGGTCTTCTTCTGGGCGAACTCGATCCATGTAAGACCTCATCTACGCTCCTCGGGCAGATTGAGGTTAAGAGTAAGCCCATTTAATATTTTAAAAAAAATACCACTGAAGTACTTGTTCATGCATCTAATTTGAAGGTCGCTACATCTTACAACTTGGACCACGCAAACTACGTGGTGACCGTAGCTGTCACGTCGTAACATTATCAGCGAGTTAGTTAATCAACTTACGGTTAACTGCGCCGTTAGTTAAACTCGCCGTTTGAATAACCACTGTTAAATATTTAACAGTTCAAATTGAGTGTTAGAAACAATAGTGGTGGTGGTTTGGCACGACATCCTTTTTCAGTGGTCCAATTTACAAATTTTTCTTTAAATGTTCTTTTGTTAACCTTGCCTTGTGTTAACCAAAATAATATCGCTTAGAAAAAAAATCGAAGGGACAACCAAGGAAGTTCCGGTAGACCAGGAGAGTTTTTTTTATGAACAGGGGGACTCTTAGCCTTCATCATACCTGATGTAAAGTATCAGTAAGGCTGAAGATGGAAGCGAGCCTCTTCCGGGATCCTCAATCACTGAGGAACTAGCTATCTCATCTCTAACTGCCGGAACACAACAATGCTGAAAACGTTGTTGCTACGACGTCGATACAGCTAGCTAGGCGGACTTACAACAAGTCCTACCACCAACCAAACCGAATACAATATGTACCCTCGCTGGGAATCGAACCACATCTGGGTCTGATACCCGGTGGTTGTTATCACTAAACCACAGTGGAGGGAGCTTTAGAAAGTCCTTAATTAATCTTAGATAAATTGAACAAAGTAATCGATTTATAGAAAAAAGTTTATATAGAACAGTAATAGGCCTTTCATTAAAATAATAAATGATTACTTTGACCTTTTACTTTCTCAAACCTTTATCAACCTATTTAAACAAGGACTAAACATCCTTGATCCTTTAAACCTACTGTAGACCTAATTCTTTGGTTGTTTATTATTGTACAGTTTCAAAGTTTGTCTCGAATTAAGACTTATATCCACACATTTGAGAGGTTGGTTAAATTCCAGTAGAATTTACATATTAATTAAATAAGCCCTATAAGACATTCGCATTAAGGGACGCAGAGTGGTTATTTCTGAATTGTGAAACAAAATGTTTGTTGGCCCTTAATTAAGTATTTAAATTGTCGAGTCACTAAATACTGAGTATAATTAGCATTGTTTAATTAGGTGACTCATTATTTTGCAAGTGTTGGTAAAATGTTTGGATAAGGTAGGGTTAACTACGTTTATTCAATTAATTTCTGGCATACGGAAAAATACTTTTTGATTTTTTTTTATGAACTATGAGGCTCTTAACCTTCATCATGTATGTATGTATTTTATGTATGTATTTAAAAAAAAAGTATATAAGTATGTTTATCCGTTATCTAGTATCCATAACACAAGTTCTTCATGATACTTAACGTGGGCTAGATAATTGGTGTGATTGTATGAAAATATTTATTTATTTATATTTATTATACCTGATGTTAAGTATTGATAAGGCTGAAGATGGAAGCGAGCGACTTGTAATGTAACAGAAAAACTATTATATTATTTTTCCTGGACACTTCTTCTTTTCGAAATGACTTCTAACTTTCCTAGTGCTCATACCTCAGTTGGTGGCATAGAATGTTTTGATCCTCATGAGAAACAGAATTGATGGCCATAAAAAAATATTTTTGAAACTCATCATTTTTCTGCTGACTGTAATTTTTTTTCAAAATCGGTGAATGAAGTTAAAAATTTCTTAAAAAATTAAGGATGGTTTTCTAAGAACGTTTTCATGCATCTACATCGGTTAAGGTACCTGCTCTTCGTGTCCCGTTTTAAATTTCCACCCTGTATGTAATGTAACCCCATTAGAGAACAATCTAGAATTTTCCTACGGGTCATTTCTTGCCGTGTAGTGACGGCCTAAGAATACACGTGTCACCACTCCCTTACATGCCTGGGATGTCGTAAGAGTCGACTAAGAGGCTCGACGCATTGAACACCAGTGCGAGAGTAGGAAAACTTGAAACAAACCCTCCACCAACCCGTCTGGCCAGCATGGTAGCAGTAGGCTAATAGCCTCCTATGAACGCCACAATAGGCGTGAGCTAGGAGAGGCTTATGTCCACCAGTGGACGTCCACAGGTTGAACCTGTTATAGGTAAGTACTATTGGCAATTGGTTTAATTAGTGGACACAAATAATATTTCGCTATAGTTATTTACAACGAAGTGATTTCGTGGGTTTTTCACCTAATCTGTAAAATCGGTCTCGCTCCCGCGCGCGTCCTTTTCTCATTGCTATCTCGCTTCATTCGTATTGCGCCTTAAAGTGATATTATTATATTTTTATGCCCAATTGTCATGGAGATATGACAAGGACAGTAGTGAGTGGACAGTGAAACAGACAGCGCCTGATTTTATATGGATACACTTGCATGACAGCTTACAAGCCAAGTTCATTCACCACTCATCCGATCATTACCACCACATACACCACCGTACTCACCGACTTCGTTTAAGACTTGACCAGTATAAATCGGGCATTAAATCTATACCTGCAGGTTTAGCACGAATAACTATCGAAATAGTATCGTGTAAGTATCGAGCACGTAATGTCAAAGATGTATAGGAAAATGTAGTGCCGTTTACGTCCGGTAGGAACGCTGCTCAATATCACATACATTTTTTAACTTTACTTCGATACTTACTCGAAAGTTATTCGTGCTACGCCTACTGTGGTAATTAGCAACTTTAAATTAGAACTGATTTTTACATAGAAAATGACTTTTGAGGTATAAAAGTTATTTTCTATGTTAAACTCAATTCCTTATGACACAGGTTTTCTTTTGGTAGGTACTAAGAAACTTTATATTATTCTGCAATTTTAAGCGTTTAGAATAAATTGCGTACCACTCAAACCCCGAGCGGACACCGGTATCCTGTTCGAACGTCTCGGTCGAAAACTAAATATACTCCAATCTGTGATCAAAATTTTGACCTTCTCTTTGGGGTTGTTTAATTTATTTATGTGTTTTGTAGCCATTTTTAATCACAAAAAACTAATAAAGGTACTGTTGATGACATAGCTTTTTTTGTTTTAATATCTGAACATGGTTTAAATATACATAAATCAAATACAGTTTACAGATTGAAAAAATATGGTATGTAAGGTAACTTATCAAATTTTACAGAAAGGCGGAATCTCAGGGGTTTGGTTTTATCGGCATGTCGTTAGTCAGGTTCACAGTTCAAGCCAAATCGTAAGATATGACCCCCAAGTCCAACACCTTTCCTTTGGTTCCATTTTTTATTCTGCAGTTTTACATAAAAAAACCGACTGAAAATGTCCCGGTATATTTCTTAGTTTGTTCTACCAAGTCCATTTTGTAAACTCCAAACCATATGAGTCCCACCTCACAACAAAGTATAGAAAATGTTCGCGTAAACAGTCCACATATGGGCTGCGGACTGGAGGCTGTAGATATCCACAGCCCATGAGTGGGTTGTGGACTGTGAACCTGTTAAGTACGAAGCAGTAACTACTGTTTAATTACTGTTTGCCGTTCGTCCGGACAATCAACCTTTCCATAAGTATGTTTCTTTTTCAAATGTGTAATCTTTATTCAATACTTTCTCCATTATTATTTTTTTCATGTAACGTCACTATTAAGTATTCTGTGGTAACGTCTAAATATATGGTGAAGGTGTATTATTTCATTCTATCATTTCCCATATCTAACAGTTTATTGTACCAACAACGTTACTTTTACTAATGTTTAAGGAATTTCAGTATTCTTGTCATTACGAAGAGTTGGTAATTCCAGGAGTGTATTAAGTGATAATTATATTGACGAATGAAATCGTGTGGGTGGTGTAATATGGCTTAATGCCAGGTTTACAAGGAAATTGACTACTAGTTTGTATAATAATACTGTAAAGGTTTTATTATTGCTTAAATAATGTTGAAATACGACATCGTCTTCACGGTTGAACGGTCCTTGGAAAGATGCCCAAATTATCATAAAATCGAAAATCGATTAAGTACTTTAGGTGATAAAAAGAATCCGTGTTTGAAATCCATAAAAACATATTGTATATTATGTTATTTAGTTTTATTTATACTTTATTGTTTGCTAAGTAAAAGCTACACTATTATATTTGTTCAATGTATCCATAACATGCTTATTGCATAAAGCAATCTATGTTAGTCAATTATAATAATATTATTGACTTCTTCAATTCTGTCAACTGTACAAAAAAAAACAAAACTTCTTTCGCTTGTCTAGAATTTAACACATCATTTATTACATTAAAAATCCTTTTAAACGTACGCTGATCGTTAATAGCAATCTAGACCAACTTCAGATTGAATGGATTCTCACCACGAGTGGAACACGTGCTACAAATATAAGGAAACAATGGTAAAGCTGGGGTTTTGATTGGAGCGATTATAGCGGAGTATTGACAGTAGCAAACATAATTATTCTCAACAAAAAAAACATGCTTTTTTCTAGTGCCTATATTTTCTTGTTTCATATATATCACATAAAAATAGCATTCTAAAATGCAAAATTAAAAAGTTATAATTAGATGGCTGTTTCATCATAATCGATAGTCAAACATTTGTATAATGTTTCTATCGAATGCGAAGATATTTCTCTCTTTGATGAAAGTTAACGATGGTGGCCAACACCGTAGAAAGGCGAATATACTGGAAAAAATCGACGTGTCCTCATAGGTCTCTGTAGCATAATTGGTTAGTGCATTGGGCCGGATTTCCATGGATGCGGGTTCAAATCCCGTCAGGGCGACATGAGACAAGTTGCTTTTTTCTAGTATATTTTCTTGTTTAATATTTATCACATCGTTGCAAAATTTAAAAGTTACGACAAAAAAAAATGATTGACATACTCGTAGAGTTACTAATGGCTTACCTATACTTAGTTAAGTAAGTTTAAATACTATGTTTAATAAAAAAACACGTGTTGCCAAATGCTTTTTGTGTTAACATTTGTATGGCTTTGGGCTAAAAAGGTTTTGGAACAAATTGTTTATACGAGTCGCGTATCCTTCTACATCACTACACACAGCGTGTTCAGATATGGAAAGGAATGCAGTCTGTTGGCATGTTATTGCGTTCCGAACGCTTCCCTGTCCCCATCAATTTATTCTATTATCAATGCACACAAAAATGTAAGGCTCAAAGTGTTTGCTTAAAAAACCACTTTAAAAGTCTAAAAAATCGCGAACATTAGAACCTCAGCCTTACCTATACCCCTAGCCGATTATAAATTTATACACAGGGATTTCTTCGAAACCGGCATTTCGTACTGATTGCGACATTTGCGAGATTTAAAAATTTAAGCAACAATGGCGTTGCTTTGTGTCGCTTTTGTCGATCAAGGAAGACAAGACACATTACGTATTCTTTTTACAATGGAAGCCTATAATTGAGTTTGATTGGAGAGTAATTTACACTACAATTTGCACTTTCATTTTGTTGATTACAGTCCGTTTTCCGTAAAATGTCCCCTGCCGTGCTGTTATTATTTAAATAGAAATAGAAATAGAAAAAAAAAACATTATTACATAATATGTAATAAGGGTGGGCCATTAAGTGTGCCGGCGAGTGTATATTATACACTCACCGGGACTTTTAATGGCCCACCCCATGTTTTTCATACAAACATGCTCGCATTGTGACTCTATACTCAACAATGTCACATATACATAAAAATGTCAACGTATTTCTTTAAGATCTGTATGCGAATGTTTAGGTTGATGCGTGGATGATAAAATATTTTTTTCACAGCAACAGTAGTGAAAAAACAATTTTATCATCCTCGTTCTGCTAATCAAATTAAACCATTTACTGCTAGAGAGTGGAAATATTTGCCTGAGTCTATGATTCCTAATACAACATGGTGGCTTTCAAGTCGCGAGATTATATGTGTCTTCTTGGAAAGCGCGTTTCATCCTAGATCGCTTAATTATTTATGAAATGGCTTATTATTATTAGATTTGAAAACCATTTTTAGATTTATGATCTTTTATGATTTTTATTATTTGTTGGATCTGGTTTTTATATTAATAACAGAGCGTCCGTTTTTGTTAATCCCCTCACGTTTTTCTACGGGTGAAAGCTGAAAACCTGTGTTATGTTCTTTCAGGGCAAAAAATTACTCTGAGCTTTTGCCTGTTTGCGTCGCTGACAAACATACACACTTATGTTTACTTAATTAAACTAACAGTTTAATTTCATAGGTAGGTCTATCGGGACAATCAGGTACTTCCCGGTTTATCAGTATAGTTCTTTTGGGAAACGATTTCTCGAAAAGTACTAAGGTTCAAGTAATAATTTGTTATTCAAATAAAATACCTTTTGATGTTCTGTTATTTGTGATATGAATGTTTTCTATAAATCTTTCACTTTTTTAAAATAAAGCCTCCTAAAAAAACACTACTGGTCAATCGGGAAGTTACCCGACTGTACATATTTGCTTACTTATTTTAGTTAGTTAGTTAGTTAGATTGTATATTTGTGTGTTTGTGATGCAAATAAATGATTTTATCTATCCATCTACCAGACGAGATAGCGGTCAAGCGTAGAAGTGTCATTTCTAAAAAAAAAACAACGGGTTGCACTCCGGGAGTGCCGGCAGAAGTGACAACCGCTTAAATGAAACAGCAGGAGCAGGCATACATTTTCGCCGCGCGGTAGAAAGAGAGGGGGATATTACTTCCTCTTCTACGCCACGCCGGCGGTCTACTCCAACTCCGTCTAACGAATTTTTGATCAAGGTCACGTGTCCTGACGCGACTTTAACATTTTTTACCCATCCCAAAAAATTTAAACTCTATTGTGCACAACGCTGTTGAAAAAGTTTCACTTCAAAAAACGTATTCTACCCTTACCTGTCCATCATATCCCCTTCAGGCCTGTTGATGGCGGCGTCCTTCGAAGCTGAGTACACGTATACTCGGGAATCAAACTTGTACCACTTGATGCTGTGCATCTCGCCGCAGGACTTGCCATCGATCCGGCAGCGCAGTCTGGCTGTGTTGCCCACTATGGCTGATGCGTGGTCTGTGAACAAGTTAGAAAAAGTTAGAACAACCTATAATCTTTAACCGCCTCTGTGGTCTAGTGGTAACAACCACCGGTATCAGACCGAGGGGTCCCGGGATCGATTCCCAGCGGGGGCACATATTGTATTCGGTTTGGTTGGTGGTAGGACTTGTTGTAAGTGCGCCAGCTAGCTACCACTATTTTATCTAAGTCTGACACCATAACAACAATGTCTTCAGCATTGTTGTGTTCCGGCAGTTAGAGATAAGGTAGCCAGTTCCTCAGTGGTTGAGGGTTCCGGGAAAGGCTCGCTTCCATCTTCAGCCTTATCAATACTTAACATCAAGTATGATGAAGGCTAAGAGTCGCCCCGTCGTTCATAAAAAAAACTAAAAGAAAAAACCTTTTATTGGCTTTTTGTATAGTCACGTAAATTAATAATGCAACTAGCTGTAGCCCACGGGTCCACCCACTTGGTTCCCGATCGCATGGGGATATCGGGATGAAAAGTATTCCTTGTTTTTATCCAGGCTACTATCATCAGTGTGTCAAATTCAAATCCGCTAATTGTTTTTTGCATGAAACAAATAAATATAAATAAATGTCATAATATCACACCAATTATCTAGCACACGTTAAGTTTCATGAAGACTTTGTGTTATGGATACTAGATACCGGATAAACATACGTATATACTTTTTTTTTTAATACATAATATTATACATATTAAACACCCAGGTCAAGACAAATAGATATGTTGCACACAAATATTTGTCTTGTACCCGGGATATCAGGTGTACACGCGTCAATGTATTCGTGAACTATCTAGGGATTGTTAAAATTCGTTTTCTCTTTTTAAATTTCTTCCGTAAGTACGAAGCAAATGTCAGCGAGTAGTGACAAGCATGTGACGTTTGTAATCACTGTTTTTAGTCCCAGCAGTGGGCTGCCTCCTGATTATGTAACTTGTTTCTATCAACGTTTGATTGAAAGTGCTGTCCCATTGCTGCTGTAGTAAAAAGCAATGTGACAACTTTCTTACTTAAGCAGCAATGTAACTGCACTTTCAATAAATTTCAATCAAAATCTGTTAGCAACAGAGTTAGATGATCAAACAATTCAGATCTTTTTTTCTTATAATTGAAAACATGTTTTTCTCGTATAATAAATTTTAAATAGAAAAATATTGGAAAAAATTAACTCGGCCGACAAGTGAATTTTCAGATGGGATTTTTTCCCTATATTAATAAGTATAATAAGTATAAAAATAGCATTGAAAAATGCAAAAATTGAAAACTCATAAAAAAAAAAATCATTTCAAATCTTTGTTTTTTCTTGTTTAATGAATGTTACTTGCAAAGATTTTACTTATAAAATAAGCAATGACACTGCTGCTTTTAAATGGTGTTAACCCGTGCTAATTAAATGATACCTACTCTTAAGGGGCTACTCGACTGAAGAATAAGAAAGGAGACCGATTTAGCAGATTTGGCAATATAGATATTTTGGTGTCTTTATTATGATAAAAGATCCGTAGGAGAACTAAAGTCGCTCGAAGGATTGCTCAGGTGAAGTGGCATGGGCGGGACACATAGCGAGAAGAACCGATGGCCGTTGGGGCGGAAAGGTCTGGAATGGCGACCGCGCACAGGACGACGCTCCGTGGGTAGGCCCCCGACAAGGTGGACCGACGTTCTGGTGAAGGTCGCGGGAAGCCGCTGGATGCAGGCTGCGCAGGACCGATCGTCGTGAAGATCCTTGGGGGAGGCCTATACCCAGCAGTGTGTGTTATGTGGCTGAGACGACGAGATATTTTGGTGTCTTTATTATGATAAAAGATCCGTAGGAGAACTAAAGTAACTGACATCGCTCGAAGGATTGCTCAGGTGAAGTGGCATGAGCGGGACACATAGCGAGAAGAACCGATGGCCGTTGGGGCGGAAAGGTCTGGAATGGCGACCGCGCACAGGACGACGCTCCGTGGGTAGGCCCCCGACAAGGTGGACCGACGATCTGGTGAAGGTCGCGGGAAGCCGCTGGATGCGGGCTGCGCAGGACCGATCGTCGTGGAGATCCTTGGGGGAGGCCTATACCCAGCAGTGTGTGTTATGTGGCTGAGACGACGAGATATTTTGGTGTCTTTAAATTATATGAACCGGTTGACACTAGTCTATATATTTTATCTTATTCCAAATTCGTAATCGTAGTTTTAAAGTTCATACATATTTCATTACCTAGTGACACCAAACTACTTTCATATTCTTTGGTACTGGCTCGCTTCTCGCCTGTCGGTTCATATTATCTTGTATGAGAACTAGAACTGACATATTACTGAGAAAAATTTTGTCCGGTGCTAATAATTTATGTATGGGTCTGTGCTGGCTCGGCCAGAAATATCTACTAGATATATTTTGAGAGTATCAGTCTTCATAAAAAAATACTTAAATTTTTCGCTATACCAGACCTTTGCGAAAGTTGCATTAGAGGACTCAATGTCACACGTTATCAAAAAAAAAATCATAAGTAGGAAATCTTAATTTTCTTCGCGCACTCATAATTTACTTCCGACGTTTCGGCAACTGTAAAGGTGCCGAAACGTCGACAAACCAAAAACGAAAAATTATAGCACCAAATATATATTTCGGGTAAATAAATCGCACTAAATATTCCGCAAAAGTTGTTTTATTTCACATAAGTAGGAGCAAAAACTAATATCAATGTGGAATTATATTTATTTGATGTTTGTCAGTCAGTCAGTACGAAGACTGTCATCCAAATGAATAAAAATGTATAAAGCACCACTCACAAAGAATTACAAATAGATTTTGTATAAAACAACTAGTCAAAAAACAAACGAACAACAAACTAGTGAATCAAAGTCTATCTCAAAAACATCGGAGATAAAAGCTTTCAGAGCACTGTAAAATATTATTTACTTTGGATGGACGAAACTACTAATTTAGTTTCAAATAAAAAATGCACTGTTATTTGAAACGTACGAGTATTTTGAGTTCCACGTAGTTTTCATTTAAGATTAAAATCAACTTTGTGTGCGGTGTATTTGTGTGTGTGTGTGAATTGTAATTAGCTTTTTCTTTTGAAGGTCCCGTCAACTATTGTGCTAAGGCCTGTTTCACAATATGTAATAAACTTAATAACTACTTGTTATCTAACATAAATTCTGTGTAAACTGGAAGTAAGTAAGAAGTAAGTATCTAAACTTAGGTTGTGAATCAGACCATTTCATTCAATTTAATTTAAAATAATAATATATTAAACCATTTCTGAATGTTTGAGAGAAATAAATAATTAAATAATCATTTATATAAGTTTCAACCTTTATTATTGCTTTTGTCGTTAGCCTCTGTATAAAAGGGAGAAATAAATAAATACATTTATTTATTTATTTAAAGATAAAGTACCTATCTCAAATTTTAAATGTGCCTCGTGGCGCACTTTGGGAGCCTTTATGACCAGCAATGGACTGCAATAGGCTAAAAGAGGATGGTGATGGATGAATTTAAATGGTAATTTCCCTAGCAATGCAAATATGAATTAAAAAAATATATGTTTATATGGTACATAATCAAAATTTCAAAAGAATGAAGAAAGCTCCGTGGATAGGCCCCCTACAAGATAGACCGGCGGTCTGGTGAAGGTCGCGGGACGCCGCTGGATGCGGGCAGCGCTGGTCCGATCGTCGTGGAGACCTTGGTGCAGGCCTATACCCAGCAGTGCGTGTCATATGCCTGAGATGATGAGATGGCGCCACCTCATGATAACATTACTTCCAAACAAAGCCAAGGGCGTAAAGAAAAAAATTTTAGTCCAAAAACAAATACATACACTTCTACACAGATTCAAAAAACTTTTAATAAGCAAATGGTACTCTGGTACTCTATAAAAACATAACCCACCGTCCGCCGAGACTGACGAATACGTCGCACAATACGAGCCGTAACAAAACGCGCTCTGCGTTTTGTTTAATTGAACGGGACGCGCGGGATTCCGGGATTTTAGCGGGATTAGTCGGGATACTGGCAGATAAATATAGTGCTCGATTACTATGACATACAGTTGGGTAGCTAAACATTACTGTAGAAAAAATATATAAATGGTTTAATTTTTTAAGGACCCTTAAATGTCGCTTTAATTTTGACATTAGAATATTATAAAATTACCTTATTGATAGGTACCTCATAAAGTAATTTTTCAACTCTATTTGAAATAAGACGGGGAGAAAAAACAGCACGTGACGAGTTTTTTGCCAGTTTTTCTGCAAACGACTTTTTTGCGAACCATTTGTCATTCTCAAGTGCTTCTAACCAAAGATTTAAAACGTGAAAATGAAAAGCTGGTGCATTATTTAGTGCAGTGGGCAAGCAAAATGGGGGCGCGGAGTATTGAGAAAATAGTTTTATCTTTTTTGTATTTTACAGTTATTGCTAATACAATTTTCTCTGTCGTTGATTAAAGCTGTTGAACGATCTCACTCCTTTGTATTGACACATTTCGGCGCGGTCAAACTATGGTTCAGGCAAATCTTACAATTCAAATTTTTATTTCTGATTGCCTAAATTAAATAAATCAATTTCACTTTCATTTTCAACGTACGTGTAATCAGTAGGTCAGTAATAACCTTTAACCCTATTCAAGACCTCTCATAAATTGGGATATAATTGTTCTGACCGGGTATACCCTGACCCCTAGCTAATGTGCTCGCCGGGTCTTTATTACATATCGGTGGGCGGTTACGGGTTATAAGGATTAGCGGTTTTGCATGTTATGCAACTTTCGCAAAAGTTGGAAAAAGATTGGTGACCATTTTTTTCTATTTCATCATCATCATCATCATCATTCAGCCTATCGCAGACCACTCGACGACACGATCTCTCGCCTTCTTCATCCAGCCACTACCCGCAACCTTTCTCAGGTCGTCGAACCATCTAGCAGGGTTGAGTTCTACACTACATTTACCGAAACGTGGTCTCCATACCAGAACTTATCTGCTCCAACGGTCGTCGGTTCTACGACTGATGTGTCCGGCCCATTGCCACTTCAGCTTACTACATTGACCGCCTTTTTTTCTTTTTAACCGACTTCGAAAGATTGTTATCAATTCGCTTATGTTGTTTTATGAAGGTAAGTACACCGATTACTTAAAAGTGGCTGAACCAATTGAAACGATCCAAATGCTTTTATATCGGATTAGTTTCCAAGTTGGTCCGAGGATTTTTGAAATCAGTTCAATATCTTTCTGGAAATCTTGAAAATACTGTCGATTTCGATGTAATGAATTTTTGTAATTAATTTTTACTCAATGAATCTTTTTGAATTCAATAAATTTTATAATTTCCAGCTTTTCAGTGGATAAAACACTCTAAACCTCTGTGGAAGGGAATTAAATGTCTGAGTTATGTGACTTTTTTATGAACAACGGGAAGACTCTTTGCCTACATCATACCTGATGTTAAGTATTGATAAGGCTGAAGATGTAAGCGAGCCTCTCCCGGAATCCTCAAACACTGAGGAACTGAAATAAATAATCACGGGATGACTGACCACGGCAGCTGTAAAGGTGCCGAAACGTCGGGAAAATCAAAAAACCCCAAAAAACCTAAAAATACGGACAATTACAACTTAGTTCGTGGAAATATAGCGCGTTTGATATCCGTAAAAGTTGTTTTATTTCAATGAACAGTGCGCGCCAAAACATAAGATGTACTGAGGAACTGGCTTTGCTATCTCTAAATGACGGAACACAACAATGCTGAAAACATTGTTGTTATGGTGTCAGACTTAGATAAGATGGTGGTAGCAGCCAGGCGGACTTACAAGAAGTCCTGCCAAACCAAACCCAACACAATATGTACCGGCCAGGAATCGAAACCCGGCACCTCTGGGTCTGATACTGGTGGTTGTTACCACTAGACCGGAGGCGGTCTGATGGTTAGGTTAACTCAGTAGAAGCTCTGTTGAAAATATTACGTAAAATATACAGTAAAAAGCGTATTAAAGCAGACAACAAATCTGGTCACCCATCGGAAACCCCACCTTTGCGAACATTCACAATTGCTCTAAAGTATAAAACTTCCGAGAGTCATAATAAATACCAACCTTAAAACATTATCCACTCACGAGAGTATCTTTTTTTACTGTCCAACGAAATTAAAATTCATTTTGCTCATTTCCCCTCGTAGAAGGGTTTGCCCTCCATTCAAGGGTAATTAACATTTTTTTTTCTTATTGTTACAAGCAAAATACCGTTTTTAAAAGACTAACGTAGAAAGTTTTATAACAATTCTAGTAAGTTACAAATGTGTAATTAGATTTGTAATTAAAATGTGTTTTTACTATTTTCTGTAACAAAAAGTGTTTAAGTAGAAGTAATTAACAATGCCTGCAATCACAGAGTTAGTTACATTAAGAGAGTTTCACTAAAATGGTGTTAAAGTAATAACGAACGAATGAACGATAAATAATGAAGATAGAATCTCTTCTGGATTCTGTCGTCATAGCTAATATTAATAGCAAAAGTAACCTACTAGCTTCCGCCTGCGGTTTCACCCGCGTGGTTCCCGTTCCCGTGGGAATATCGGGATAAAAAGTAGGCTATGTTACTCTCCGTTCTTTCAACTTACTTTATGCTAAAAATCAAGTCGATTGGTTGCTTAGTTACGGACAAACAAACACACTTTCGCATACGTACATCTTATGTTTTGGCGCGCACTGTTCATTGAAATAAAACAACTTTTACTGATATCAAACGCGCTATATTTCCACGAACTAAGTTGTAATTGTCTGTATTTTTAGGGGTTTTTTTTTATTTTCACGATGTTTCGGCACCTTTAGAGCTGCCGTGGTCACGGGATGACTGGCTACTTATAAGTCTACCCTCGAAAAGTTAATTTATTTTCGTTCGGATACGGTTAGACATTTACTATGGCAAAAATTATTACCGATTTGATATTTTGATTTAATTATTATTTTAAATCTTTATTATTAAGAAAGGAGAAAACTAAAGACTCTACTGGCAGTTCACAAATTGGGAGGACCTTCGAAAAAAGACGCTGTCAAGAAAACTTCGAAAGCGGGCCGACCTCCACCTTTATAAAGAAATTAAGATATGTTATCTCCACTTATACGTTTTTTTTATATTTATCTACAAAAAGAGCTAACCGCATCTTTGGGTCTTGCAGTGCGTGATTTGGGTTGAGACTTTAATTTATGGATAATAGGGTCCCAAGCTGGTGGACTCTTCCACCCATCATCTCTACGCTTTCGCATTTATAGTTTTTTTTATGGACGACGGAGAGTCTCTTAGCCTTCATCATACCTGATGTTAAGTATTGATAAGGCTTAAGATGGAAGCGAGCCTCTCCCGGAATCCTCAACAACTGAGGAATTGGCTATCTTATCTTTAACTGCCGGAACACAACAATGCTGAAAACATTGTTGTTATGGCGTCAGACTTAGATAAGATGGTGGTAGCTAGCCAGGCGGACTAACAACAAGTCCTACCACCAACCAAACCGAATACAATATGTACCCCCGCTGGGCATCGAACCCGGGACGCCTGGGTCTGATACCGGTGGTTGTACCACTAGACCACAGAGGCGGTTAGTATTAGTTAGGATTAGGCTAAGGATTAGGGTGATACAGTTGATGCTTAATACAATGCCATTACAAGTATTCGTTTTCTTATATAACCAAAAAAGACAGTATTGAGAGAATTTTCTCGCTCTTGATTGGCTGAATATAAGTCGCATAGGCAATCCGCTCGTTTGGAATCGGCTGAAGAAACGCGCATAGGCAATGCGCCGTATCTTCTGCCTATCACAAGCGACCAATTTAACTCAGTACTTACTCATTTCCGTGAACAGACCTAACAGCAACGTACAATTTTTCACCTCACAACAGCGAGGAACGTTTTATGGTTGTTTCCGCGGTCAACTTCCGGTAAAAAAATCTTTAAACATAAAGTTTAATCTAAATATACCTTATTCTCGTTGTTTTAATGATATAAAAAACTAAAATAATAAACAAGGGAGTATTATAGTTAATTCAAAGTTATTTAAAGTAGGAATATATTGTTACTTATTAATAAGAATAAAAACTATTCCGTAAATGTTGACACTGACATGAGGTACAAGACAAAGACATTTATGATTTATGTCACAGCTCACCCAGCCTAATATAAAATTCTTATAACAAATAGTTAAATCTTATTGTTATTGTTATTGTTATTATGATTCAATGAACTAAAATAATATAATAAAACCAAAACGCAGTATTATAATTAATTTAAAGCTATTTAAGTTAAGAATCAAATATAACATAAAAGTCAATAGTGCGATTCGGAAGGTATTTATATGGTATATTTTTAGGTATTAATTTAAAAAAGTACTTTGCCGCGCTAGGCCGCAAAAAGCGATTTTCTACGCCTAAAGTGATTGACAAAACCTCCTTTTCAGAGCGTGTGAGGTGAAAAGGTAATTTTTCAATTCGACGGCTCTGTACGTAACAAGACGAGGAGAAGAAACGAAGTCCTGACGAGTTTCGTGCTGGTTCTTCAGATAACAAGGTAGCGCTGTAGCCTACGCGTCCCACTAAACAGTTTGTGAACCAATGGCGTAGTAAGTGTTGTAGCTTGTAACAGACTATACTGAATTGCCTTATACTCTTGACTTTGATTAGTAGGTATATATATATTTATTATAAAGTATAATCATATGCCGTGTGGTAACGGTCTAAGAATACAAGTGTCACCACTCCCTTACATGCCTGGGATGTCGTAAGAGTCGACTAAGAGGCTCGACGCATTAAACACCTGTACGAGAGAAGGAAAACTTGAAACAAACAATCTACCAACCCGTCTGGCCAGCGTGGTAGCAGTAGGCTAATAGCCTCCTATGAACGCCACAATAGGCGTGAGCTAGGAGAGCCTTATGTCCAGCAGTGGATGTCCACAGGCTGATGATGGATGGATAATTATATACTATGGTGTTCTATGAGTATGTAGTTCAGTTGTATTTATCTATCTAGATGATCAAGATATCTTTAAACCCTTTATTTGTACCGCATTCGCTGTTATCTGTTTCCTAAAGGTTGACTGGCAGAGAATACTTTTGATATTAAGTCTTTTGTACTTTACTTTGTGTATTTTGTACAATAATGTTCAATAAATGAATTATATTGCGTTAGATTTCCCTCCTACCCCGCATGAAAGAAACGTCAAAAGTAAAAACGAATCCGGAACTTCAAATCTACAAAAGCCATTCTTACCCCCAACTTCCCCACCTTAAAGTTGGGAAGGATCTCACGCCCGATAAATATCCAGACATTGGACCTTTTAAAAACTATGGCAATAAAAAAGAAATATCCCTCTAAGTTGGGTAATAAACTTGTAAGAGGTAATTGGATGGAAATTTATGCTCGTACAGTCCGCCGAGTTTGGTCAGACACTTTATTTTTGGAGATGCATCGGAGTATACATAGTTAGTTATATGACAAAGTACGTAATGAAGATTACGTGCGTCCAAGATTTGGAACAATATTCCTCCGCCTCTGAGAGAAAGCAGTACTGTACAGGTTTTCAAAAAAACAGCTGAGACTGCACCGTATTAATGCACAGCCATAGTTGGGCTGCATAAAATATATTGAATGCCTCTTTTAATTGTTATAATTTTATAATTTATTATATAATTTTTTTAATAGTATAAGTATTAGATATTTTATGTTTGTCATCATATTTTTTTTTGTTATTCTTACACATCATTCATTCACTCACACTCATCCACTATTGTTGCACACCACAAATGGATTAAATAAAGGAGACGCGTGCTTGTTATTTCTTAAATGTATATGTTAGTTTAAATGTTAGTTTTATTTTATAATTATTTTTTTAAATGCATACGTATTGACATCCACGTGTCAATCAAAAAGGGGATTTAGTGGAAAACCAGCGTCAGCTTCAACACTGACACATGCTGAACTAGATCCCTTTTGATGCAGCATGTGGAACATTGCTATCAGATCGTTGTGTATTTTTATGTCCATGTCCACTGTCTGTGTCAAATAAATGTTATGATTTATGTAAGGCACAGGGGCACCGCAGCAGCGAGAAAAGCCATAACAAAATGTTACTATTTAGCCAATCGGCCAACTTAGCGATCAGGGAACCTAGAGGCATGGAGTGAACCGGATTTCACTACTTTAATGAAAGCTTTATAATAACTTTTGTGGAAGAACTAACAAACAAAATACAATAAACTAGCAGCCGCTCGCTGTTTTACCCGCGTGGTTCCCGTTCCCGTGGGTATATCGGGATAAAAAGTATATTATGTTCTTAACCAGGTTATCAACTATCTGTATACTAAATTTCATCCAAATCCGTTCAATAGTTTCGGAGCCTGTTCAATGCAAACAAACACAACTTTCCTCTTTATACTATTAGTATAGTATCGTCCTTTGGGGTAATAGTGCACACGTGAATCAGCTTTTTATTCTCCAAAAAAGTATATAAGATTACTCGCAAATATAGACAATATGGAAACATGTAGATTTTATTAGACTTAGAATACTAACACTTGTCTCATTATATATATTTGAAATATGTAAATTTGTCAAACAGAACATACATTTGTATTCACAAGCAAAATATTTTTACCAACATCCACGTAACCTAAGGTACCAAAATAGACTGGCTTTACCTTTCGCAAAACTACATATGGTGAGCTCAGGCACTTACCATATTTCAATTAAAATATTTAATAAAATACCAAAGGAATTCCAGGAAATACAAACAGAAAAGATCTTTTGCTCAAAACTGAAGGAATATTTAATACAAAAATGTTATTATACCTTGAAGGAATTTTTTGAGTGTACTTAAAATGTTTATGTTTAAGAATACATACTTTTAACATATTTAAATTGCCATACCCTTGCAGGGTCATGTTTATGGGTCATTTTTTATTTACCATCTGTAATAACCAACACGTTGCAATAAATGTTATGACTATGACTATAGATAAATCAATAATTTATATACAACCACACCAATTATCTAGCCCAAGGTAAGTTTTATAAGAACTTGTGTTATGGACACTAGATAACGGATAAACATACTTAAATACTTTTTTTGTAAATACAGCCAAACCAAGACAAATAGACATGTTCATGCACACAAATATTGGTCTTGTCCGGGGATCGCACCCGTGACCCTTTGCGTAAAAAGCAGGCTGCGTACCTCTACGCCAGACAGGTCGTCAATTATTCACGTCATCATGCCGCTGTAGCCGATTTGAAAGTATACAAGGTAAGTTTTATAAGAACTTGTGTTATGGACACTAGATAACGGATAAACATACTTAAATACTTTTTTTGTAAATACAGCCAAACCAAGACAAATAGACATGTTCATGCACACAAATATTGGTCTTGTCCGGGGATCGCACCCGTGACCCTTTGCGTAAAAAGCAGGCTGCGTACCTCTACGCCAGACAGGTCGTCAATTATTCACGTCATCATGCCGCTGTAGCCGATTTGAAAGTATACAAGGTAAGTTTTATAAGAACTTGTGTTATGGACACTAGATAACGGATAAACATACTTAAATACTTTTTTTGTAAATACAGCCAAACCAAGACAAATAGACATGTTCATGCACACAAATATTGGTCTTGTCCGGGGATCGCACCCGTGACCCTTTGCGTAAAAAGCAGGCTGCGTACCTCTACGCCAGACAGGTCGTCAATTATTCACGTCATCATGCCGCTGTAGCCGATTTGAAAGTATACAATTTTCATTGAAAGAATAAACAAATTAAGTATACATAATCAGTTTCCAAATCAGACAGAATCACAAAAAAAAAACTAATTTTGACATAAGTAGCATCAGCACTTGTGTTGTGGATATCAGAATTAACGAACACACTTAATTCTTAATAGCACCCAGACACGTAACAAAAAAATCTTTTTATCACACACATATATATATATATATATATATATATATATATATATATATATATATATATATATGTTAGATTATGTAACATTAATATTTCCTTCGGTGGAACTGCACATTGAAAATTTTAAAAAATATAATTCAGCATTATCAAAATAACAAAGATCGCGGAAAGAAACTTTTCCTAAAAAATACCAACCTATTTTAAAAGGTTTTTTAAGAAAGGTTTTACGGGAAGATACCTAGCCTTAGAATTAATGACATATCATCATATAACACCAGCTGCAATGAAATTCACTTTAGGTTATATTCAGGTAGTCAGAGTGAGACGCCGCTAAACGCACCCTATGGCATCATCCCACTCTCACAACCTAAAAAAATCCCAATAATTTAATGGTAAGACCCCTGTACTCATTAACAAAATTCCATCCAACTTTGGAACAACAAAATGCAAATCTAACATTAAACAACGTGTTTCGAAACATGATTAGCTAGTTAAATGTAATTGACAAAGTTCATAGCTAAATGGAATACTAAAAACACTGTATATCATAGCTATAGGTGTGTACCTATCATGAAGCTATCTGGTTTTGCGCTTTACAAAACTCTCTCTAACTTTTGATCGAGTTTGTAAGGCTTACTATCCAGTGTTTGAGATAGCTGGAACGAAGCTTTCAACAAGGTATTAAATTATCTAATATCATCTATGATACGAACATCATTTTAAGCCTAAAAATAAAATATACAATAAACATGAAGAGTTATTTTTTTTACATTAGATAGGCTTACTCTTGGCTGAATCGTTATATCAAGAAGAGGCCTATGATGGAGCGAGCTTGCCTAGAAAAAGCCTATTCACTCGAGCTTTAAATATACCAGGGTTGTAGGCACCCGGGAATACAGACGAAGGCAGGGAATTCCACTCCCTGGCTGTGCGCATAATAAAAGATGAAGAAAAGCACTTTGTACGCAGACGAGGTATATCAACCAGGTAGGGGTGATAGCATGCAGTACGTCTGGATTCCCGGTGGTAAAAAGGAGCTGGCGGTATGAGCTCATGCAGCTCAATAGCACACTCTCCGAAGTACAATCTGTAGAATACCGATAATGAAGCAACTCTTCGTCGATGAGGGAGCTTGTTATTCACCAGACTATCATCCCCAATGAGTTTTCTGGCTCTGCGTTCCACCGAGTCGAGTGCGGCCAGCTGGTATTTTGCTGAACCATCCCAAAGGTGGGAGCAGTATTCCATGCACGGATGACGAAGCATACAACGAACATAAGAAGCTGTTCCGGCGTGAAATACCGCTTAACCCTATTTAAGATGCCCAGCTTTTTTGCCGCAGTCTGAGCTTTCAACTCGATGTTATTGCCGAAGTTAAGATCAGGATGACAACTTCATGCCAAGAAGTTAAAGATTTTCAGTGATTGGTACAGTTGTACCGCAGAAAGTAAGAGTCATGTCGAAAGGACTCTTTTTGGCGGAGAATAAACAGTTCGTTTGTGTGATTTTGTTTCGTTCTCTTTCGTAAACTTTAAAAATAATGTTGATTTTGATAGCTGAATAAAATGATTGAGGTAAATTATTAAGAAACTAGCGGCGGTGTCACCCGCGTGTTTCCCGTTCCCGTGGGAATATCGGGATAAAAAGCCTGTTTCTCTCCGTCCTTTCAACTAACTCAATGCCAAAAATCAAGTCGATTCGTTGCTTATTTAGGGCGTGAAGGGAGGACAAACAAACACACTTTCGCATTTATTATGTTACTTATGATTTTTTTTTTTTCCTTATGGCTTTCTTCCGTTTTCCACAAAAACTCCGCCAATGTCCCGTAGAGATACACTTTTTTTTTATAAATGTTTGCTTGGTATTGGTATATATGTATTTTGTAAACTTATGTTTATTAATTTGTTAGTATTAGAATTGCAATCAACGTCAAAGTCAAAATGAACTTCAGTGAAAGTCATCGCAATATTGAATATTATAATACCGAGTGTAGTCAAAAATAAGGACCAAAAGGAACTTATTAGCTTTTATAAAAAAAAAATTGAATTTATGAAACAGCTAATATTTTGTTTAATCGATCAGAAAATTAGTTACGAAGGAGCGGGGTTCTCTGACACGAGAAATCCTGTAATATTTACTAGACAATCCCAACCTAACAGTATGGATAAAAATATTATGGTTTACAAAATAAATATTTTTCTACGTACATCTTATGTTTTGGCGCGCACTGTTCAATTATTTCAATGAACAGTGCGCTCAAATATTTTTCAGTGATTTCAAATATTTTTCATTTTTTTTCATTTTTCATTTCATTAATTGCGAATGATTCTAAAGCTACTCTTTCACTGTCCACAATCCTAACCCATACATATTTAATGTTACCCAGTGCCCGACGTATTATTATTAGCACGTAAATAAGATTGCAAATAAGTAAAAAAAAAGGTTTTTATTTTTTATATTTTGAAATGTTTTAGAGCTTGTGGGGTATGGATACTGGATAATGGACAAACAACTTATCTACTCTGTTTTTGTAAATACATACATAATATACATATTAAACACCCAGATCAAGACAATAGACATGATCGTGCATACAAATATTTGTCTTGTCCGGGGATCAAACCCGTCGTCAAATACTATCTTTGATATTTTTAATAAACGATTAATTAATTTTTTATTTATCATATTTACAGTTAATTTCATTTAATATCATTTTCTTAAAAACCAATCAACTTATAAGACAAAAGTAGTCCAAATGCCGCATAAAACCGAACAAGTTACAAAGTTACAAAAAGTTTTGTAATAAAAAACTTTTACAAAACCTCGAATGGAAGGGATTAAAAGTTGTTATTATGGATGTTTAATGTCAGCACACATCGCGATGGAAGCGAAATATGAAAATAAACTTAATAGGGTTGTATTTGAGTCCTTTTTGATTGGCTTTTAAATTTTGTTTTGCCATATAAAAGACAATCGTGAATTTTATGTCAACACATGTAATACCAACAGCAGATACGGCTTTACAAAACTGGCAAATTTCTCCAATCTATTTTGAACTTTAAGACGTAAGCCGCTGAGCTCAGAATTGTCTGTATGAATTGTAGTGGCCGTCGCCTGTACAACGCAGAAGTTTCCAGTAGTCCACTTCCCGCGTAAAAATGCATTGAAACAAGAAAATATACCAGAAAAAAGCAACTAGTCTCATGTCGCCCTGACCTGACCATACATAGAAAACGTTTATAGAATACGAGCAACCCGTGTGCGCATAATGCGCAAAAAACACATTTTTTATATTCAATTTAAAAATCCATTAAATCCGGTTTAAATCGCTCTAGATTTGAGTTTTTGCTAAATTTCTCGACTTATCCGACCACTTCAGACAAATACCTTTCTAACGGTGTATTGCACTTGATTGTGCGACTTTTAGTTTAGGAGGAGAAGCGGCTTCACTGCCGTATTATATATATAGATTAAAATAATCTACTTTATAAGCGAAGAACCTAGCTGGGTCTGTTTTCATCATTTTTTATTTTTTTCATTATTTTAGTTTAATTGATAGTATAAATGCTGCTAGATGTTACTGCACTTAGTGCAGTAACGGGCCCTTTTCTAGTAATAAATAATTAAAACAATATTAATAGGTATTTCATTTGAATACTAATTTTTTTCTTTAACTTTTGTATATTTCCGAGAAAACGTTTCCCAAAAAAAGCTTTACTGGTCAACCGGGAAGTTCTCCGATGGTACAGTATATTAGTAGCCGTCTCGTCTTACTCCTTCGTTTTTATAATTAATTAAGTTCCATGTATATGGAAAAAGTTTTAGCAAGGAAAAAAACCTTCGCGAATCCGTCATAAATCATTAGAAGTTGGAAGTCGGCGTCTACCGGCGTGCCAAGTCTCTGTAGCTTGGCATATTAGCCAGATATTTATGTAGCGGGAAACATGGTAATGTTGCGGTAACCCGGGCGTTTCGAAAATGCCGGATTTTATTGTTGTTCCGCGACTTAGTTGGAGTGCGAATAATGTGTAGTTTGGCGGAAAGTACTAGTTTTTACCCTTGATTTCGTCTGTTTGGATATTCAAAAAAGACATAAGACACATATTTTTCCGTTTCAGATTCATTTATTTGCATTATAATTAAAAAATAAGATACATTAATCAGGTCAGTTTAAAATTCAATTATGCATTTCAACTTTAAATTGGAGATCAGTATGATATTCATGTAAAGTCAAAGTCAAAGTCAAAGATTTTTATTCAAATAGACTTATAGATAAGTACTTTCGAATAGTCCAACATTTTGTCCAATAGCACTTATCAGTAAGAAGATCCCTTAATGTATATTTAAATGCATACAAGGGAAGATTTTTAATGTCATCAGGCAACCTTTTATAAATACACACTGCCATCGGGTAACAGCTGTCATTCTGTAATGAAGTAATCATTTAGGGCAGTACAAGTTTATTAAGATCTCTTTCTCTGTAATTCTTAATTACAGTGATTTTTATGTGATAAATATTAAACAAGAAAATATACTAGAAAAAAGCAACTAGTCTCATGTCGCCCTGACGGGATTCGAACCCGCATCCTTGGGAGTCCGGCCCAATGCACTAACCAATTATGCTACAGAGACCTATGAGGACACGTCGATTTTTTCTAGTATATTCACCGTTCTACGGTGTTGGCTACCGTCGCTTCATCAATGAGAGAAATATCCTCGCATTCGAAAGAAACATCTTTACAGATGTTTGACTATCGATTAAGATGAAGCAGCCATCTAATTATAACTTTTTAATTTTGCATTTTACAATGCTATTTTTATGTGATAAATATTAAACAAGAAAATATACTAGAAAAAAGCAATTAGTCTCATGTCGCCCTGACGGGATTCGAACCCGCATCCTTGGGAGTCCGGCCCAATGCACTAACCAATTATGCTACAGAGACCTATGAGGACACGTCGAATTTTACTTTTTATTTACAGTGATTTTGTCTTGAAACAAGCTAATGGGTGTCTTAACAAAGTGATATACTAAATACATGGCAATAGTAACAGTTTGAGCTTTATGAAGTAAGGCTTACATGTATGCAGTTAATAGATTTTTTTAATAGTTTAATAAATAATATCAGTCTTTATTTACAAGATGAATCGAAAAGAATACAAAAATAAACTTTCAAAACACCCCAAAGTAGAAAAAGTGCCAAATTCTTATTATTTCTTTTAACAACAACATATTTTGAACCCCTTCATATTGCGACAGTATCCAACCATGAATCCGGTGAAAATGATTTAAGGCAGTTATTTTGCGAATAAAAACTTCGAGAACTTATAAATATGTCAGTTATGAATTAAAGAAAAACTTCTGAAAAGATGTTACAAACTAACTTGACGAAACTTGCCAAGTTACATCCATGTTGTTTTGCTTGAAAAATATAAAAAACACATTAATTACGTGATGCGGTATGAAATAACGAGCCTACCATCATCTCTTAGAAACTATCATGTCATAAAAAGTTTTGTTAGCGTTTTGTTTTTATTAAAGGTCACATTTTGACACACTTCACACTTTGGAGGCGATGATTAGGCGAAGACGTCACAACACTTCGGTCAAAATAAAAGCTTACTGTATGCGTAGTACAAAATAGCATGGTAAGATTAAAACAATACTGTGCTAAGAGATGGCTTAGGGCCCCCTTTTGCGTTTCGTCTGCCCTTTAAAAAAAGTTGATGAAAAAAACCTTCAATAGATAGAATAAAAAGTTTTTATCTGTCAAATTCATAGCATTTTCCAGCTTATCTTTAAAAGAAGGAAGAGATATCCCAACGAACCTCGAATTAGACTAAGCGCCTTAACTTTTTAAGGAAATCATGGACGAATGTCGCTTCGGATGACCGCTTGAAAAATTTCACTTTTTTAACAATATTTTTTTTTTCTACTCTCCAAAAAGGTCCAAACACGAATCCACACTTACCAAATACAATTTCAGAGGGGAATAAAAACAGAACGAAATAAAAAATGGAAGGAGCGTTTTGGGACACACTGCTGCGAAAGATTTTGAATAAATTGAATACTCGTAATCCTACTAATATAAAGTCAAAGTCAATTATTTTTATTCAAATAGACTTATAGATAAGTGCTTTCGAATCGTCATATTTTTTTTTGCTACCAGCCATTTAGGACATATTTTAACTGATAAGAAGAACGGCCGCAAGAAACTTTTCAGCTTTAACAGAAGCAACAACATTTACAAAGGAACATGTCGTTGCCAAACACAAATCTACAATCTTGAAACATATTTAATATAAGAGGAAAATTTTCTTATACTCAGTTATTAGAATATTTTCATTTTATACAATTACAATAGTCGATGTTTTATGTTAGTATCACTTTCATGCATTTTGGTCTTTCAAATAAAAATGTGAAAATGTCAGTTTGTTTGTATCTCTTTCAAGCAAATACTACTGAACGGATTTGGATGACATTTAGTATGGAGACTTTTTATCCAGATTTTCCCACGGGAACGGGAACCAAGCGGAGGGAACCGCGGGCGGATGCTACTGTAGAATAAAATATTACTTCCTATATATTAATTACTATTTTACTGAAAAGTCTAGAAATGGAAAATCTTCTTTAAGAAGAAGGCCATTTTTGTCTCTTTTTATTTATTTAATTCTTTGTTGTGTGAAAATCCATACAACGTCCTTACAACTTTAACAATGAAATATCTATTGAATCTTATTTTCCGATGCCTGGAAGGTTAAAAGGTATAACAATTAATTAAGACGCTATACGGAAAAGTGTGTACTTTATGATGATATAAAACTATTGACTGGTTAGAGATGTTACAAATCTATAATAAGATATTTTCTTTATACCTTTATCTAGATTTGTGATGTATCAGAAACGCAATTTTATGTTTTTACCTCGACACTTTTTCTTTTCGAAATTACCCCCTAAAAATAGGAAAATTCAAGAGTATCCTCAAATGGGGTTACATATACTATTTGCAATTGATTCAATTAGTGGACACCAATAATATTTAGCATTATGTATTTTATTTCTAAATAGAAATTAAATAATCGCTGTAGTTATTTAGAACGAAGTGATTCCGTGTTTTTTTGCCTAATTTGCAAAATCGGTCTCGCTCCCACGCCAGTCGTTTTCTCATTGCTATCTCGCTTCAGTTGTAAAGGTACAACAGACGTAATTTGTCCATACTGTTTTGCTTACCAACGTTTCAGCCTGTGTGTCACTAATCTAGTGTTTACTTCTCTTCAATTTTTTCAAGCGAATTTCTCTTATTGTTTAGCTTTGTCGTTTTGTAAATCGTGGTGCACTGATATATATGTATTTAGGCATGTATACTTATGTATATATCTGTTTACCAGATTGTGGCACGACCTCTAATTGGTGGTTAAACAAAGTTATATATTCATGGGATTGCTGTAATCTGTATAGGGGTGGGGTGATATCGATACTTATGAAATATATTATCGATACATATTAAGTTTGTATATCTATATTAAGTTTGTAGGTACGTTTATTAAAAACTGGCCTTCTGCCCGCGAATTCGTCCGCGAGTAATTGTGTTACAATATAATCTGGTTTTATTCCCTATCCCGCGGGAATATAAAAAACCTTTTTTAGTTATGATACATTTTAAATAGAATAATATTAGAATAAAATAACTCGGTCACAAGTGAATTCACAGATGGGACACAAACCCACGACCTTTGGAAATCCGGTCCAATGCTCTAACCACTGAGCTACCGAGACTTGCGAACCACCGTGGAAATTCTCCAATACTTTTATATTTTAAATACGCTTTAGGCCAGCGTTGTCACATCAATGCTAGGAATATCCTTGCATTCGAAAGAAACATCTTTTCAGGTGTTTACTGATCGATTAAGATTCAACAGCCAATAATGTATGATTTTTTTTCTTGCATTTTTCAATGCTATTTTTATACTTAAGATAAATTTTAAATAGAAAAATATTGGAAAATAACAACACGGTCACAAGTGAATTCTCAGATGGGACTCGAACTCACGACCTTTGGAAATTCGGTCCAATATAGTTAGTCTTAGTGCTCGCCTACATTGTTAAAGGATCCTCTATGCATCAGCTTAATCAGTTTAACCGTTTGTACTGTACGTTGCCTGTTAGTCAGTCACGTCACGGTATTGTTTAATTAGTAAAGACAGATATATAAACTTGTTGACTATGAGAGCGATATTATAGTGATATTGAAGCGCTCATGGCCGCGCTTGACAGACTGATCTAATTCGATCACGTTTGTTAAGCAAAGTTCGGCCCGGTCAGGTGTCGGATGGGTGACCGTAAAGTGGCATTATAACTGAGCGCTTCCTTGCTTCGTAGGGCACGTTAAACCGTCGGTCCCGGCTGTTGTCATTTGATTACAGTCGTTAAGCCAAGTCAGAGGCCTTATAGGCGGCTTGATAAACTCTGACACCAGAGGTGGCCACTAATCCTCACTCGATAAGAAGAAGAAGATAGGGTGCCGAATGAGAGGTTCCATTAGTGCAGCTTCTAAACATGATATGTCGATTTTACAATGAAATAAAAAAAGTTCGATATTTAAAATTGATGACTGATAGCAAAGCGACCTCTTTGGTCATTGGGCTGAATGCATGATGTCTATTGCCAGTATGATGGTTAGATGTACGCGAACTTTTTGAAAGAAAGAAGTGTTTTTTTTTTAATTACTTACCGCCGTAGGGCTTTTCTAGCTACATTATTACCCTAGAGCGCTAATTAGTCACCTACAAGCCCCATTTGGAGGTAATAAGAACCTACTTACCGAACATGAGAGATGTAATAAATAATTATTTATTTAAAAGTAATCAATTATTTGAAATAAAACAACTTTTACGGATATCAAACGCGCTATATTTCCACGAACTAAGTTGTAATTGTCCGTATTTTTAGGTTTTTTACTTTACAGCTGCTGTGGTCACGGGATGACTGGCTACTTATAAGTCTACCCTCGAAAAGTTAATTTATTTTCGTTCGGATACGGTTAGACATTTACTATGGCACAAATTATTATTGATTTGATATTTTGATTTAATTGTTATTTTAATTCTTTATTATTAAGAAGAGAGAAAACTAAAGACTCTACTGGCAGTTCACAAATTGGGAGGACCTTCGAAGAAAGAAAACTGCCAAGAAAACTTCGAAAGCGGGCCGACCTCCATCTTTATAAAAAAAAAAATAGGATATGTTGTCTCCACCTTTACTTTTCAATTATTGCTAATTGATTTTTTTTGGAGAAGCCCGTGGCGCAGTGGTTCGCGCGCTCGGACTGCGATTGTTGAGGTCAAGCAACTTTCGCAATGGTCGATCACGGGATGGGTGACCTTAAATTTACTATCTCGAGCTCCTCTGTGCTTCGGAAGGCACGTTAAGCCGTTGGCCCCGGTTGCATTTGTAGTCGATAAAACCCACCAATCCGCATTGGGCTCGCATGGTGGGTCATGGCCCGTTCTCCTTATCAATCCATAAGGAAGGAAAAATGGCTGATGACGATTTTTTTTTATATTTATCTTCAACGCGGTAAAACATACCTAGTGATTTTATCAAAAACCATGTCTTTTTATAAACTTTAAATTTAAAACCTATCCTGTCCTACTATTATTATAAATGCGAAAGTGTGTGAGGATGTTTGGATGGATATTTGTTACTGTTTCATGCAAAAGCTAGCAAACGGGTGTGGATGAAATAATAGCTTGGATTAAAACAAAGGATAAATTTTATCCCGATATTCCCACGGGAACCACGTGAGTGAATCCATGGGCGGAAACTAGGTAACAAATAGGTAAGTTAAATTTTTATTTTGCCATGATCTCTTTTTTACATCCTTTTTGGTTAACTTGTAGAGCATGCCTATGGACATTAAGTCTGTCATTCGCTGTATATTACTTCACAACACAAATTTTACTAATTAATTAAATTAAAAAATACACTTCTTTTTTGCGCAGCCGAGTAAAAATGCTAATTTTGAACTACGAGAAAAAGTCAACTCTCCAACCGATCTTGCATCTACCAAACTCAAACAACCGTGAAGCAAACTCGAAAATTCTCCCTCGAAAATAAAAAGCGGAATAACCTGGCAACTTTTAATTCGCCGCTAATCTACAATCATAAATCTGAAGTTAGCATCTTTAATAAATAGAAAGATGGCGGCGTGATTAATACGACTTGTTGCCAACTTCGTGGAACAAAATGGCGGATTTTAAAAGTTGAAGTCTCGCCGACGCGAGTTGTCGTTGCTAAAGTGATTTATGTTTTTTTTTGTGAGCCTTTTTTTGGTTTTGACGGATGTGTATGGTTATAGGCAAAGGGGAGTTCACCCATTGTATTAGAGTTCAAATTCGCGGGGAAAAACTATTTAGGTTTTGTAGAGTTACTCTAAAGAAGGACCAAGTAAACTATAAACTAGTAGCGGCCGCCCGTGGTTTCACCCACTTGGTTCCCGTTCCCGTGGGAATATCGAGATAAAAGTATCCTATGTTCATAACCAGGTTATCTACTATTTGTGTACCAAATTTCATCCAAATCTGATCAGTATTTTCGGAGCTTATTCAATGCAAACAAACAATCAAATCTTTCCTCTGCCTGCCTAGCATGACCATCATTATATCACGCGATATGATATGATACGTCATGCTGTCTTGCTTACCCCACTAAGGTGTAAGCAAGATATATGATCTTTATCATGCGTCAATAGTCGATAAAAGCCGCTCATGCTAGGCCGGCTGTATAATATTAGTATATGATAAAATTATTTATATCACTCAGCATCACCGAATTAAATTTGATTCCGAAACTAGCTTTTATGCACTTGTATTATGAATATCAGAATCGACAGAGGTATTTCAAAAAGGAATATAATAAACAAATCGAAAAAAAAATGTAAATTGAGCGATTAAAATACTATGTTTGGATGCGGAAAACATAGTTTAATGTTAGGTCAGATTGGCGATTACTAATAAAACAATACCATGACAGACAAGGAAGGCCAAACCAAACGGCTGAACGGATTAATCTGAAGTGAAACCGTAGGCGGCCGCTAGTCACAAATATTTGTCTTGGAAGGGGATTGAATCTACGACCCCAGGCTCAGTAAAGACTCCCCTAATGCCATCAAGCCCATCTAGTTGGGCAAAGTTAATTTTTACCCATTAGCCCATTTCATCCATCCAAAAATGTCAAAACTCAGACATCCAAGGTTGCCCCAAATACTTCACACGCTCATAACACTTTATCATCCATATTCTTAGCAATATCGCAGCCACACTTTTAATATTAAGGCATGACGCATTAACACGACGCCATCTTGAAACGTGCGTGACGTCATCCCCGTGACGTCACAGTCATCCTATTATCGCGAAACGGCGGAGAAAGTAATCGAAATTTACATAAACACTTTATGAATACGCTGATATAACTTAATGAAATATAAAGAGGACTAGCGGCTACCCGCGGTTTCACCTGCGTATTTTCAAAAATATCCTATGTTTTTAATCCAGACTATCTGTGTCGAATTTCATCCAAACCAATTCAGTAGTTTTTTTTTTTTCATAAACGACGGGGAGACTCTAAGCTTTCATCATACATGATGTTAAATTTGATAAGGCTGAAGATGGAAGCGAGCCTCTCCCGGAATCCTCAATCACTGAGGAACTGACTATCTTATCTGTAACTGCCGGAACACAACAATGCTCGAAACATTGTTGTTATGGCGTCAGACTTAGAAAAGATAGTGGTAGCTAGTCAGGCGGACTCACAACAGGTCCAACCACCAACCAAACCGAATACAATATGTACCCCCACTGGGAATCGAACCCGGGACCCCTAGGTCTGATACCAGTGGTTGTACCACTAGACCACATAGGCGGTTAAGTTTTTGCGTGAATGTCACCAAGTATCAAAAACTTTGTGGCAACTATATCTAGATGGCGTTGTAATGAAAGAAAATAATATTCCTCCCTTGAAGTTTAAACTAACCTGGCATCAATATGAAAATAATGAGAGATCTTTATATAAAGGTTGTTATTAACTAATACGTAGATCTTTCAAGTGTGAGACTTTATGTAATTTGAAATAGGTTAACGGTAAATGGTCTTACGAATTTTCGATCAGGGTCACGTGTCCGACTTTAACATTTTTTTATCCATCCCAAAAATGTTTAACTCTGATGTGCACAACGCCGCTAAAGAAGTTTTCACTTCAAAAAATTTTATTATCATTATAATGATGCCTATAATAGCTTGCCATGAACTTAACCCATACCATAACTTATAATGAAAAAAATATCTATACTAAATTCCTTGTCAAACACACTGGACATGACAAATGACAATCATCGAACACGCACACCGTGACGTAGACGAATGACGCATAAAGGCGTCACTTAGGATCAAAAGTAAATCCATATGATTAATGCGCGACGCATATTTATGCCTTATGGAAAAGGAAGCAGATAACCGATATTTATCTAATGGAGGGGTGGAATGGAGTGGGAAGGTATGTGTGTTTTTATTTAAGAAAAATGAGCTTTTAAAGGTCATCACTAGCCTCATTTTCAACACTACAAAACGCAATGTTGAAAATTACATGTAAAATACATGTCATTTTCAACGTTAGTCATCCATCATCCATCATCAGCATGTGGACGTCCGCTGCTGGACATAGGCCTCTCCTAGCTCACGCCTATTGTGGCGTTCATATGAGGCTATTAGCCTACTTCTACCCCGCTGGCCCGACGGGTTGGTAGAGGGTTTGTTTCAAGTTTTCCTCCTCTCGCACTGGTTTTCAATGCGTCGAGCCTCTTAGTCGACTCTTACGACATCCCAGGCATATAAGGGAGTGGTGACACTTGTATTCTTAGGCCATCACCACACGGCAGGATTACACGACGATAATTTATAAATTATCCTCTTTATACCGCGACTCCATTCCAAATTAACTCAAAGAGTGGCATTGAAATACTGTGAGAATGGTTATTTCAACATTAAAAGCCTAGTTGACAAAATATTTATTGTACATTAAAAGCCGGTTTACTTACTGATAAGATCTGGATAGCCTATTTTGCAGATGATATGACCGCTGTGACAGGTATGAAAAATATGTAAGTGATCCAGAACTTATCAGTAAATGGTGAAACGGGCCTTAAATATTTTGACTTAGGTAAAGTTATTTAAGTACTTACTAAATTATACATTATTGAATACCTACGTGTACAAGAAACTTGTTGGAAAACTCCGATAATATGTTTTATAACGAAGAAAAGTTTTCTTGTAATTAACTTGACATCAACGATAATTATTAATAAGGAAAGTTGTTTAATATAATATGAGTAGACACTTTCGTCTATCAAATATTATATTACACTAGCGGCTGCTCGCGGTTTTACCCGCTTGGTTCCCGTTCCCGTGGGAATATCATGATTAAAAGTATCCTATGTTCATAACCAGACTATCTACTATCTGTGTACCATATTTCATCCAAATCCGTTCAGTAGATTCGGAGCCTATTTAATGCAAGAAAACAAACAATGAATTTTTTCTTCATATAATATTAGTATAGTCTTAAGTTATTGATAATAAAAAAATGGTTTGTCGTCATCAGCCATTTTTTATGTCCCCACTGCTGGGGCACTGGCCTTCCTTATGGGTGGATAAGGAGAACGGGCCATGACCCACTACGCGGGCCCCAAGCGGATTGGTGGGATTTTACGACTGCAAATTCAACCGGGACCAACGGCTTAACGGAAGAGCTCGAGACAGTAAATTTTTGGTTACCCATCCCGTGACCGACCATTGCGAAAGTTGCTTAACCTAAACAATCGCAGGCCGAGCGCGCGAACCACTGCGCCACGGGCTCCACGAAAAAAATAGTTACTAACATATATTAGTACTTATCTTAAGCTAATATATATACATAAACATATTAAAAACGATACATAAATATTGCGTTTTGTTTTACCATGAATGATGATAATAATTTTCTAATAAGTATGTAGACAGCTGATGTTACCTGCAACAAAAACAAAAATCATTAATATTTCAAAAACACACAATCAAAATCTGTTCAATAACCTTGTATCTTTTGTAAATAAATTACAATAAATGTTAAAGAATACATCCAGAGCAAGACAAATAGACAAGACCATCCTCACGTCATAAATCACTTTTGAAGTGTATGAACTTAAAGTCGCAACTCAATGAAGCTACAATTGGTATTGGTTCGATCGAAGATCTTGCCCAGAAACATAGACATGAGTATGACACACTCACAAACATTTGTCTTATTCGGGATTAAATACCACGATCCCTATGACATACAAGTCGTCAATGCGTCAAATATAGGTCAAACCATTATCCAACTACATTCAGCATGGGTTTGTAACCGGTAGTGGCGTTGGTACAATAAACAGCACAGCAAGCTTTACAATTTGACCTTGAGACCGCCCTTATGCCCAATTTACACCAGGCAAGGACAGTGGCCAGGAGACGTATTTTTTAATCATTCGAATTTCTCATGCGAACTCAATTCGCATTCGAATCGAAATTCACCGGCTTCCATTTTGTCGCATTTTTTCAACCACTCGAATACGGTGTTGTCGTTTTCTTAAACTCCCTTGACATTATTTCCTTTAACGCAGAATCTCCATAGATTGTCAAAAACCCAACTGAATTGGATTCGAATTACGTAAAACGAAACGTTTTTAAGTTGTCAAATTATTCGTCATGTTAATGTCTATTTGAAAATGACATTAAGTGCTGAACGTCAATTTCTATCGCACGAATCAAAAAAGAGTGGTCGGGACCACTCGTTGCAGATTGAAATGCGAATTGGAATTTCAAAAATAAGGATTTTAACTTTTTACGATTCCGTATGCGAATAGTGATTCGAATGATTCAAAAATACGTCTCCAGTACTGTGGTGAGTGGCGAGCGCCTGAACAATGAAACAGACAGCGCCCGATTTTATATGGATCCACTTGCAAGGCAGCTTACAAGCCAAGTTGACTGGCCACTGTTCGACCGTTTACACCACTTCACTGTACTTACCAACTTAGCTAAAGATTTGGCCCGTGTAAATCGGGCATTTTGTCGTTCTTTATAGAAGCTTCCTTTATGAAGAACGGGTGACAGATGCCAAATGTCATTTTGTAAAAATAATGCTGCCTTATAATATAGCTTTGGAGTTAAAAATCAATCAATACTTACTGAATTTGAAATGGATCTGAGCAAATCATTACGAAAACAGTTTAAAACCGAATTATTTGGCAACTGTCAAATTTCTCTAAAAAAAAAAAATCGGCTTTAAGGGACTTGACTTGCTTTTGAGTGTACTACATGCAAATGTTTGCATAACTAATGGATGGTATCGAATGACTACACGCCTGATTTTTTACTGCTACATATTAATTTTTATTTGGCCCCGATGGCGCAATTGTTATAATCGTATTTGCTGCGTCAGAGCACGTGGATTTGATTCCCAACTAGGACACAATGTATATTATGTATGTAATGAGCATTTGTGTTTATCCTGTATCTGAGAGTAAGACAATTATACGTTTTATATCTGTATTCGTAATAGTTGACAATTAGATCAATGTGGGTGATGTTGTCTGTGTTTTTTATATTCAAGGGTGATTTTAAACGTGCATACGGGTACGGGACCGCTGTCTTTGTATTACCGAACCTTATTTATAGCTTTTAGCTTACAGAATGATTCTATTTTGTTAATAATAAATCATTTAAATAGCAAACAAATCAAAATATTAAACGCAATAATTGTTGCAATAGTAATTATTATTAACTTTTAATTATCTAACCGTTTCCGAACGCAATAATAAATCACCTTTGTGAAGGTAGACTTATAAATAGCTATTCAACCCGTGACCACGGCAACTCAAAATGTGCCGAAACGTCGGGAAACCAAAAAAAAAACTTAAATAAACTGAAACATTTTAGTACCAATTGTATATTTCGTGTAAATAAATCGCACTAAATATTCCGCAACAGTTGTTTTATTTCAATTATTAATAAGTTCGCGAAAAAACTTAAGATGTGATCACAGAATGCATTAAAAGCTTATTAAAAATATGTTTGTATTAGTTGCTTAGACTTTTTTGTCTTTAAACTTCGAACGTAACATTCATATTCATAATGCAATTGCATAATCACATTATAACTAAATATAACTAAATCTCAAACTCAATATTATTTATACAATCTAGGCTGCTAGAAGCACTAGTAAAATATGTCAAAGAAACAACGCCATTGCATCGGTTCACAAACCCCACGGCGGGAAACCTTGTAAAATATATTTACTGTTTAATATTTTTCTTTAAATTGATAATCCTAGCCGTGACATCAATATAAGTGGCTGCACTATATCTTGAGATGGAAAATCTTCAGACAGGAAATCTTCGGACGCGTCATAACGGCCTCGAAGCGATCTAAGTGAAATATCGGGTCTCTGCGGAACTAGCGATTTGTCCGATTTTTTGTCATTCCCCCTTCAGCTTGTGCCGTGGTGTAGTGCAAGCGATAATAGATAGAGCGAATCGAACCACGACTTCTAAGCAAAATGTAGGTATCCCTCCATCTCTGCGTCATACGGTTGTTATTAAACAGCTTTTCGAAATATTTATTGGGCACCAATAAATATTGGTCAACTTGATCATTGCTATTATAAAATTGCTAAACGTTAAACCTATATTTGAAAATAACGATACTCCAAAATAACTATAATAACTCGCGATAAACCGATGGAAATCCATAAACAGATGGAACCTCTTATCACTTTCTCTATCGAAGTTTGATATTAATTAATAGCCTTTCGATACAATACAATTTGGTCACCCATTCTATAACGGACCACACACTACAAGTAATAAAGACATTATTTCTTTAATTTTCACTTATTGGCATTAGTTACTTGATGTAATAGCGGACCACACACTATCAGTAATACTGACATTACATTTATTATTTAATAATGTCATTTTATAACAATTTAAAGAAATAATGTTTGCTTTTTTCACCGGGCAAATTCTCTATAAACCGTGTCTCTTTCACTACGGGATGTTGGCGGAATTTCTGTGGAAAACGGAAGAAGCCAAAACTAAGAAAAAAAAAAAAAAAAAAAGAAATAATGTCATTGTTGGAGTTTCACTCGAGTTATTTCGTAAAAAAAAGGTGTGTGAGGCTCCATTCTTAACTCAATCTACCGTACGATTTCTAATATATTACAAAATATATTTACTTGACATTGGTGAAATTCGCGAATTTTATCGCGAGCACGCCATTAATTAAGAAAGAAGAAGAATGACATTATTACTAATAGTCTGTAGTCCGCTTTTCACTGATCATTGTAAAAATTGATCAACGTTAAACCTACCTTAGAAAAGAATGATACTCCAAAACACGCTATATATCTCGCGATAAACACTTTACACAAGCAGGTGGAGCCACTTATCACTTTCTCCGTCATAAAATTTGTCATTAAATTGCCTTTCGAAACACAATACTGGTCCGCCTCTGTGGTCTAGTGGTACAACCACCGTTATCAGACCCAGGGGTCCCGGGTTCGATTCCCAGCGGAGGTACATATTGTATTCGGTTTGGTTGTTGGTAGGGCTTGTTGTGAGTCCGCCTGGCTAGCTACCACCATCTTATCTAAGTCTGACGCCATAACAACAATGTTTTCAGCATTGTTGTGTTCCGGCAGTTAGAGATAAGATAGCCAGTTCCTCAGTGGTTGAGGATACCGGGAGAGGCTCGCTTCCATCTTCAGCCTTATCAATACTTAACATCAGGTATGATGAAGGCTAAGAGTCTCCCCGTCATCCATAAAAAAAACCCTTTCTAACAATAATCATAACAAAAATTGCTCAACGTTAAACCAAAGAATAAGAACTATTTGAAAGAACGATACTCCAAAATAACTATAATATCATATCTCGTGAAAAATCTTTTACAAAACAGATGGAGCCACTCATCACTTCCTCTATCGTAAAATTACATCGCCTAATAGCTTTCCTCGCGGTGGAATAGTATCCCGCTGGGCGCTGAGTGGATATATAAATTACCCACAATGGGTTGAGAAGAGATGCTCTCAAGTTGTCCAATAGCTGGTTTGAGTGTTTGGAGATCCAAGATTCATCCGGAAAGGTTTTGAGGTTATTGATATCCATCATCGTTCATTTTGTGTCTTGGGTAAGGAGAATGCTAAAAAATTACCCAGATGCAAAAAAATTACCTAGTTTCAACAAAAACGAAATGTATCTCAAATGGTATGCTCAAATTTATAAATAAATCTTATTTAACACTTATTCCTACTAGTTTAACATGGCAAAATTACTTGTACAGTAAGTAACTAATATATTTTTAAATATATTACGTTTCGATTTGCTAGAACTCCAAAAGATTCATTCATAGCGACGTCGAACCCCTTTCACAGCTAGATATTTTTTTTATTACTTTTTATTTATTTATTTGCATTAACTTGTTACTAAACTATTTATATTTTATTTAATCTTGTAAATCACTCATAATCCTACTGGTTTATAAGTCTTCCGCGCAATCCTTTCCCTCCCAATATATATATTTTTTATACTTTATATATATTTTTTTAAGTGCGTCATTTTCACTATTTCCCGCCCACCCATCAATAGGGTGAGGGCTGAAAATCGATGTTTCGCTCATCCCACGAGCGAAAATACTACATCGAGCCTAGACCCTGTTTTGCTGCTGCACATAGAGGCATCCGCACTACGTCTGACGAAGTGATTATAGAAATATGTTACCTATTTATAAGATGTCTAAAATACCAGATGTATCTATGTGTGTTGCAACAAAATAAACAATTTTCTATTCTATTCTATTAATTTTTTTTAATGTGATAAATGTTTAAGAAGAAAATATGCTAGAAAAAAACAACTAGTCTCATGTTGCCCTGACGGGATTCGAACCCGCATCCTTGGGAATCCGGCCCAATGCACTAACCAATTATGCTACAGAGACCTATGAGGACGTGTCGAATTTTTCCAGTATATTTACCTTTCTACGGTGTTGGCCACCGTCGTTTCACCAATGAGAGAATTAATATCCTCGCATTCGAAAGAAACATTTTTGCCAAATGAGTGATTATCGATAAAGACGAAACAGCCATCTAATTATAACTTTTTAATTTTGCATTTTACATTACAACAACTTGTCTCATGTCTCATTTATTAGTCGCTTTATTATGAAAACTAGCACTTTTTTTATATTTTTGCGAGAAAGAATCACGATCATAGCGGGTTACATAATATTATTGATATTTTAAGATACATTTCGTTGCCGTTGGAGTTGGACTTTTATTCTATGGAGTCTTGGCATTCTACTTTGGTCTAAGTTGAAGTTAAATTGCTATTTCGGTAAACATTAGGAGTTTGGTCATTGGTTAGGGCGATTGTGGCGGTTGAGCAACTATGAGAGTGGTCGGTCACGGGATGGGTGACCATTTTTTTTTATGACGAGCTCCTTCTTACTTCGGAACGCATGTTAAGCGGGTCTTGGCTGTACTCGCATTATTATTATTTTATACATCTTACTAATGTTATGAATGTGAATAATATATAAATAAGTAAATATATTATATATATATTGTTTAAACTAGCTTTTATTTAAAACCGCTAAAATAAACTTTTACTATCGAATTTTAACGTCATTACACAATATAGCTGATATAAAAGCTTGTTGCCGAATCAAGTTATTTAATTTACTTGTTAATCTACACAGGTAAATCTCGCATTTATTAACTTTTTATTTTTTAGTTATCGCTGGAAAGGTTTCATTCGTATTCTCAGCAAATTCTTTCTTTTGATTCCTATATTGTATAAAGGCATAAAAAACTTAGTCCGCCATAGTGGATTTAGAGTGATTTTACTTTATTTTCTCAAACATGCTTGTAAATATGAGCATTATTTTGACAACCTCCTTCGAGATAAATCGATATTGCTGTACTGGCCACATACATGCGAGCAGCGGCCGGTAAAAGTTGTATGATAACCCATATCTATCGTGTTTAACGGCCAAATGAATTACATAGTAAACTCATATCTGTCGTGTAATTAAAAAATAGAACGATATTTTACTCTGACATATGACAACCAAGGAGGTAACTTAACAAAGGTTTTATTTAAATTTCGAACTGGCTTGCTAGAAAGCTGTTTTAGAAAAAGAAACAACAAATGAACAATTAACGCGGAAAAATATTGTTGTTCGTTGTTTGTCTAATTTCGACAAGTAGTTTTAGTTTCCGCGTATTATTTGAGAAAAGTACTACTTACTACAAAAAGTAAAATCTTCGCCTCGGTCCACGTTTACACGTTCGTCCATCAATACCGCTTTTGCTGGCTGCTGCAGTAATGTATTTCGTGCTAATCCCAGCAAGGCTTTTCATTTGATACTCATATTGTAGGAGTGCATCAAAAATAACTAGTCGGCCATCTTGAGTGTTCCGCCATATTGGATTTAGAATGACGTCACTTTATTTTTCGTGTTATTCTCGTCAAGCCTTTACATTTTATATCCATATTGTAGGTGTGCATCATAAATAACTAGTCGACAATCTTGGTTGCCATGTTGGATTTAGAATGACGTCACATAGCTTACCATGTATTCTCATCCAAGCTAAACGCGTATACAAAATTTCAGCTCAATCGGTTGAAGATATCTACTTCAAAATTGAGTTGCAAGATTCCACCCGAACAAACATAGTTACATACATACATTGCAAGTTAAATAAAAGCTTTTAATAAAATGTTTTATTGTGATAACTTGAATATAATGACAGAAACAGATAATGGAGCAGCCTTTTAAGCACCGAAGTACTTGTGATAGGATGCTCCGCTTTTCATATCTTTGATATATATACTGGTAAATACGAGTTTTACTGTTTAAACATTTTTAAATAGTTTTAGCCAAAAATAAGAAAATATTTTTAAACTAGTATTTTTATTCCAAATAATAAACTAGCATGTTCTATTCCAAACAAAGAACTGAAATTAATACTAGTGAAAGCTTGGATGTTGGTTGGTTATTCATGCAAAAACTGCTGAACGGATCTGGATGAAATTTGGTAAACAGATAGATGATAGCCTAGATTGAAACATAGGATGAGCGGGTGAAACTAGTACCACTAGTATTTACCAACTTTTCAATGTACTTGTTTCTTTTTCAGGTTACCGATCTCCATTGTAAAAGTCGCGTGCTTAACGATGTTTTGGTTTCATAACGGTCAGTTTATCGGCAATTTTACGCCACATTTTTCAATTTGAACGTTATTTATTCAACAACTGAACTCATTTTTAAATCTTGATAAGAAATAGGTTTCTGTTTTTTACGATGGAATGAAATAATAGTTTCGAAGGTACTTAAACTTGGTAGGAGCTTATTTCTTCTCGTCTAGCATTTTATTTAAGTATCGTGCAAAATTCCGATGATTCAAAAGCTCTTAGTTATTACGTCTGATTGGAGAAGTTTTTTTTTATTTCGTTACTGGAATGAGAACAATAATCGTTTATATAGGCTTTGGTATAAAAAACTAGATGATTAGTACCTGACAACCCTAGATTATTTTCTCTGTGTAATCATAATAATGCCACATTGTAGACTCTTTTAAATATGTACAATTTATAAAATAACAATTATTGTAAATTAAATAAATCAGTGTAAAATTATTAAAACTTTTCAATTTTGCATTTTACAGTGCTATTTTTATGTGATAAATATTAAACAAGAAAATATACTAGAAAAAAGCAACTTGTTTCATGTCGCTTCTATGATCGCCTCATCTATTAATGCAGTTTTGTATCTTTAAAAAAATAAAATAACGTTTCCTTTCAGTAAAATGAGCTAACTAAAGAATTTAAGATAATTACCCTCCGGGGCCTATAGATTTTTTCCACCCTGTATATTGAAAACTTTTAGTTCAGCCTGACGATAGCAGACGCAACAAACAATGTTTCCAGTGGCACAGTCGTCCTAATTTTGCGCGTACATACCTTTAGGTGATAATAACTTTAAAAAGTTTATTCTGTTTTAATCATGGCTATTTACTATCTACGTGCCAAATTTCATACAAATCGGTTCAGTAGTTTTTGCGTGACATCGCTACAAACAGCCAACATCTCACAAACTTTCGCATTTTTTATATTAGTAAGATGGAATAGGATGGGATTTTTTTTTATGAGCAACGGGGAAGCTCCTTAGCCTTCATCATACCTGATGTTAAGTATTGATAAGGCTGAAGATGGAAGCGAGCCTCTCCCGGAATCCTCAATCACTGAGGAACTGGCAATCTAATCTTTAACTGCCGGAACACAAAAATGCTGAAAACATTGTTGTTATGGCGTCAGACTTAGATAAGATGGTGGTAGCTAGTCAGGCGGACTTACAACAAGTCCTACCACCAACCAACCGAATACAATATGTGGCCGCGCTGGGAATCGAACCCGGGACCCCCTGGGTCTGATTCCGGTGGTTGTACCACTAAACCTCTAAGGTATTACCTCGACGATACTGCTAACTTTATTAATCTGTGGAACAGATTTGAATAGATGTAGTTCTAGTTCATTAAAACTGGAAATTAATTTGCGAACCTAATGCACCAATAGAAGATTACGTCCCTCTCTATTTGGGATTCGATTAAATTTAATACCCACTATTCGACCAGTGCGTTCTGTCGAATTGCTGATTATTTTCGGCTTAGCTCAATATAGTTTTGGGAATGGAACGTATTAATGTGTGAGTAGCCAGCCTATACCCATCCAGTTATGGCAAATGTGCCGAACGAAACAAACGATGTAAGAAGCGAACCAAATAACAAAATAAACAGAAAAAATAACAAATCTATAAATTCTAACTTCATTTGACAGATGGATGTGACATAGTTATCATTTGTGTCAAAAAGAAGCAGCAATGTGTCACTTCTATCTGTCAAAAGAAGCCGATTTCGATGCCGACGCCACTTGAGCGCTACGGCCCCTGTTTGGCGCAGGGGTACTTAGCCTGCCTTCGGCGTCAGAGGTCCCGGGTTCGATCCCCGGACAATACAAATATTTGTGTGCATAACATGTCTATTTGTCTTGGTCTGGGTGTTTAATATGTATATTATGTATGTATTTACAAAAAAATATATAAGTATGTTTAACCATTATCTAGTAACCACAACACAATTTCTCTATGAAACTTAACGTGGGCTAGATAATTGGTGTGATTGTATGCAATTATTTATTTATTTGTATGCAAATACATAAATTAATTATTTATAAAAAAGGCATTGAAAAATGCAAAAATCATAAATCTATAAAATTGTTAAGACGGGAATTGAACTTGTAACTTTTGGATCTACTGCTCTTCCAATTGGGCTACTGAGACATATTAGGTGATTTGAGGAGCTCAGTGGTGCAGTGGTTTGCGCGCTAGGCCTGCAAATGTCGTGTGAAACTTTCACAATGGTCGGTTACGGGATGAGTGACAAAAATATTCATTATCTTGAGCTCCCCCGTTCTTCTAAAGGCACGTTACAGAGTGTCATGGCCACATTTGCAGTCGTTTAACCCCACCAATCAGAATTGGGCTAGCCTGATGGGTTATGATCTATTCTACATGTGTGCGTCTCCTCTTATCCCATCATTTTATTTAGTTAGCATATGTCATCATCATCACCATCAGTCTGTGGATGTCCACTGCTGGATATTCCCTTCTCCTAGCTCACGCCTATTGTGGCGTTTATAGGAGTCTACTAGTCTACTGCTACCACGCTGGCCAGACGGGTTGGTAGAGGGTTTGTTTCAAGTTTTCCTTCTCTAGCACAGGTGTTCAATGCGTCGAGCCTCTTAGTCGACTTTTACGACATCCCAGGCATGTAAGGAAGTGGATTTAGCATATGTAATATCCGTTTTTTGCTGTAAGTGTAGTATTTTAGTGTTGCTAAGTTATATTTTGATTATGAAAGAACTGACCCCAGCTGCGTCTTTCCATACTATATAAAGCCAGAACGCAATGGTGGGAAACTAATCACGTATAGTTTGGAAATTCCTTTTTTACTAAGTTGTTCCAATCCATACAAGACCAGTATGCAAATAGTCGCGTATACTTCGTAGTGTCGTAGGTATAATCTTGTTATATTCCATACACCCAGTACGCATACGAACTAACCGTGTATATGTCACGGAAAATGTCAATAGTCTGAAAATTATTAATAATAACCAGTAATTATTATTACTGACCTCGTCATTTCTTTTGGTTATTATTCATAATTATCAACTGTCTTTGGTAAAAGCAATTAAATAAAGATATGTATATGTAGGTTAATATCTAGTGAGTTCTGACTCTGACAGCCTTATAACATGATAATTATTGATAATTGTTGGTAATTATTAATAATTGAAAATTATTGACATTTACCGTAACATATATTATGTATAGGAATAAACGCACCTTTTTGATTTAATGACCTCTCTTTCTATTTAATGATAATTCATATTTTCGTAGACACGCAAAACATTGCATCATCTCTTGGTACGTGCCATTGTTTTGATTAACGACTTTTGTCATTTCTGCATAATTCCTTTTTAAAAAGTAGTAAATATAATTTGAATTTGTTTCTTCAAAAAAGTTTAAAATGACACCTTATGTAAATTGATTATTTTACTTTCTCAAACACGAATTAGATTTTATACGTTCAACATTGCATGCCAGCACTCTTCTTTCAGACATTCAAGACGAACCATGAAGAACAAGGGATTTTTTTTTATTAAAAGTACTTTTCAAATAAAAATATTATGATTTTAATATAATTCATTGTTATTTATTTGATTCTACCTAATAAAGTTTAATGTAATTTCATATTTTACTGAATCTGTATTAAACTAGATTTTTAAGACTTGTCAAGTGAAAGTAAGTGGTGTAGTTATAGTAGTGAACGTAAACGCGAAAATCCAAGATACAAACTATATACGATCAGTAAGCAAAATTCGTGTATGCATTCTAATCACAGATTTAAAAACAGCATTACCATATATACGCGAGCAATTTCCTATGGCTGCGTTCTGGCCTTGTATAGAATGGAAAGAAGCACCCCAGCAATAAAGTCACTATAAAAGCAGACGATTTTTGAGATTTTGAGAGAGATATAATTTCTCCAGACAGAGGACACTTCTAATTGTTTTTTTCACCATAAACTCAAAAATAATCCTTATACACAGACAATGGGCCAAGTTTCCGGGGTCCCTCCTGGCCATTGTTGTTTAAGTGGTACCCCGCTAATACCCACTTGTGGCCCCTTACCGCACCTCGAGAGATTACAAATGTATTGTTGTTTTACAACAACTTGTTCTCAGTTTAATATAGGTTACATAAACCACGGTTTTTTTTTATGAACGACGGGGTGTCTCTTAGCCTTTATCATACCTGATGTTAAGTAATGATAAGGCTGAAGATGGAACGAGCCTCACCCGGAATCCTCAATCACTGAGGAACTGGCTATGTTGTCTCTAACTGCCGGAACAAATAATTCTCAAAACATTGTTGTTATGCCATCAGACTTAGATAAGGTAGCCAGCCAGGCGGACTTACAACAAGACCTACCACTAACCAAATCAAATCGGGGACTCTGGGTTTGATACCGGTGGTTCTACGGTATTTCATTAGTAAAGATAGCTAAGTAGTAATAGAGAAATATCGGCACAAAACTATTAATCTTTAACGTTTTAACCGCCTCAATAGTCTAGTGGTAAACACCACTTGTATCAGAACCAGAGGTCCCGGGTTTGATTCCCAGCGGGGGTACATATTTGGTTTGGTTGGTGTTAGGACTTGTTGTAAGACCTGGCTCTATCACAATCTTATCTAAGTCTGACGCCATTACAACAACGTTTTCAGCATTGTTGTGTTCCGGCAGTAAGAGATTTAATAGCCAGTTCCTCAGTGGTTGAGGATTCCGGGAGAGGCTCGCTTCCATCATCAGCCTTGTCGTTACTTAACATCAGGTATGATGAAGTTCTCCCAGTTTTGAGTATTAAAAAAAACTTGATAATTCGAACAATAGTTACACTACTAAACCAAAATTGGAGTCAGTCTTAAAATTACTATAACACTGTAGAACCGTGTCGGACCAATTAGTGCGTTTAATTACAAATTAAGGCTTACTGATCAGATTTATTGTTGCTGTGACAAAGAACTAAAATGTTCAGTGTAACTTGGTTTAACTGAATTCGTATTCCAATGTTAAAACTTCAATTTAGCGTAACATTGTTCAATAGACTTTCATTAAAACAAGCGGATTTCAAAAAAGAAATAAAGGTAAAGTAAAATTTTCCAGTAGAATTTTTACACAGAAATAAAATATGGGAAACCATTTTCGAAGTTTTAAATGGATTGTGTCAGATATATCTCTTTTTTTATTATTTTGTTTTCAAAAGTTACGTAAAACTCAATGGACATTTGAAATTGAAAAGCGTATTTTCAGATTATTTGTTAACGAAACAGTTTATTGCATTTCGACAGTCTGTCCTGAAGTAAAGGAATTTAGATTCATAGTCGTCAAACTTTTTTATAATGTATCCTCGCCTGACACTGTCAGATAACACCTACAGGGCTATTTATTAACCATCTCTCTCGCCTCTGTGGTCTAGTAGTAAAAACCACCGGTACAGACCCAGGAGTCCCGGGTTCGATTCCCAGCGGGGGTACCTACATATTTGGTTTGGTCGGTGGTAGAACTTATAAGTCCGCCCTGGCTAACTACCACCACCTTATATAAGTCTGACGCCATAACAACAATGTTTTCAGCATTGTTGAGTTCCGGTAGTTAGAGATAAGATAACCAGTTCCCCAGTGGTTGAGGGTTCCAGGAGAGGCTCGCTTCCATCTTCAGCCTTATCAATACTTAACATCAGGTATGATGAAAGCTAAGAGTCTCCCGGCCATTCATAAAAAAAACACCATACATCTCGCAGAAGTAGCCGCAACAAAAACTTGAAAAAATAATTGAAAGTCAAAGTCAAAGTCAGTATCATTTATTCAGTCTAGGCTTTTATAAGCACTTATGAACGTCAAAGAAGCTACGCCATCGTTTCACAAACCCTACGGGCGGGAGACATTGTAACGAGAGAATTATTTAATGTATTGAGACTTGAGAAGTTGTTGTTTTACAAATAACCCTGAATATTAATGAGAAAAAAATTATATGCCTTAATGCTGCTGCAAGACAAAAACAGTTGCAAGAAATTTTATCAACTTTAACAGTAGCTTATTGGTATCATCATCATCATCATCATCAGCCTGTGGACGTCCACTGCTGGACTTAGGCCTCTCCTACCTCAAGCCTATTGTGGCGTTCATATTAGCCTACTGCTACCACGCTGGCCAGACGGGTTGGTAGAGGGTTTGTTACAAGTTTTCTTTCTCTCGCACAGGTGTTCAATGCGTCGAGCCGTCGAGCCTCTTAGTCGACTCTTACGACATCCCAGGCTTGTAAGGGAGTGGTGACATTTGTATTCTTAGGCCGTCACCACATGGCACATTTGTATTTGGCTGATTTGTATTATAATTCATTTTAATAAACATAAACCAATTATAGTATTGTGGCAGAGATATTACCTAGATAAGACCTTGGAGAAAATATATGCTACTTTTTGTAGCCAAAAAAAACAATTGACCGTTGACAATTGAACAATTTCCGCCAAACTGCGTCGCACGTAAAGATGAATAAACATGTCATACAGCATAATGCCTTAAAGTGTCAGGTTAGTGAGATAATTGGAGTTAAAGATACAAAGGTGATATTTAGGGTCTGCATTATTCATTTTTAACTATAATTATCTGGCTAAGGTAACCCTTTAGGGCATTATATATTGTAACATATTTTGTTCCTCTGTGTTTACCCTGTCCATTTATATAGTAGGTATTTCAAAATGGCGTCTCACAATACCTAGCGCGCACTGGAAAGAGGTCAGCCCTCCATAAAAAAAATCCTACCCCTTTCTATTAAAGTACTTAACCCACTTGCTCCTACTGTGTCTTTAACGACACACCAACTTAAAAAAAATATTCTGTTGTACGAGGGTACTTTATATTTTTATTTTATATTGCTACTAGCTGTTGATGACTTAGTCAGTCATAGTAGAGTGGTAACCGTGATATGCAGTTTATTGTTTTTGTGCAAAATGAGGTTAAATTACGTGCTTATTAAAATGATAAATACAGGGTAATTTGAAATATTGTTTAAGCTGTTTTTAATGTATTTGTTATCTAATTATCAATAGTCGGTTCCTAATAATCTCGAAAATAAAAAAATACGGTATATTTAAAAGATATTCATCAAGTATTTTCGTTTTACTTTGTCTGTTCCGTAAAAGACACAGTAGGAGAATGTACTACTATCAGTAGTACTTATATTTCTTACAGGGCTTTACGACAACCTTTCACTCTGAACGAGATTACTGAGAAATAAGAGCAAAATGATGAAAAAATAGTTCCAGACTCTATAACTATCATCATCACATTCATATCAGCGGCATGAGAACGACTGCTGGGTATGGGTAGTCATCGAACAATCGTTGTGAAGATCCTCTAAGGCCTAAGGATCTTCACGTTGATCGGTCGTTGGCGGGCTGCCCTCATCCAGGAGCTTTCCGCGATCTTCACCAGATCATTGGTCCACCTTGTTGGGGGCCTACCCACAGAGTCGCCATTCTAGAACCACCCCGCCCCATCCGCTAACGGTTCTTCTCGCTATGTGTCCCGCTTACTACCACTTCACCTGAACAATTCTTCGAGGGATGAAGGTTTACTTTTGTTTTCCTGCGGAACTCCTCATTTCCGATTCGATCAAGCAGGGAAACGGCAAGCATGTCTTTCTACATTGCACGCTGGGTGACGTTACCTTACATCATGCCTCCGCAAAATTGTAAGTAACGGATAAAGACTCTGGAGACAACATTTTGTTTTTCTTCAAAATGTCCCTGGGCCTTTACTCGGAGCACTTGCTGAATTTGTAACATGAATGACTTCTTTGATGAATGTAAGTTGAGTCATTTTATTATTTCCCATGCTGGACTGAGCGCAAAAGACAAGTATAAAATGCGTCTCATGCGGGTACATAGAGTAAAAGTGTCTTCCAACTGTCAGGGCTGATGAATGAAGGATATTCAAAAACTATTGTAAACGATGAGCTGGCAACCTGTCGCTATTGCCTAACGTCTAACCGCCTCTGTGATCTAGTGGTACAACCACCAGTATCAGACCCAGGGGTCCCGGGTTCGATTCCCAGCGGGAATACATATTGTATTCGGTTTGGTTGGTGGTAGGTCTTGTTCTAAGACCGCCTGGCTAGTTACCACCATCTTATCTAAGTCTGACAACAATGTTTTCAGCAATGTTGTGTTCCGGTAGTTAGAGATAAGATAGCCGTTCCTCAGTGATTGAGGATTCCGAGAGGGGCTCGCTTCCATCTTCAGCCTTATCACTACATAACATTAGGTATGATGAAGGCTAAGAGTCTTCCCGCCGTTCATAAAAAAAAACGCCTTAATACCTGAGACCCAACCAATGCCAAATATGGCGTCGTCGAGGTGTGGATATGAGAGTGATTCTTTGGGTGTTTTACTTTATTTCTCCTATATATGTCGAAGCCTACTGAAATCGACGTAGTGAAAGATCATAGTAGTAGATTCTCCTACTGTGTCGTTTACGACACGGCATTTTCCAGCTTTTCCTGAACTGAAATATTTTTTTTATTATTTTTTATCAGTTTTATGTTTCCGTTCTGTGAAGTATACGAAATTTCAAGTCAATTGTGCAAAAAAAGTTAATTCAGGAACAAGTGGGTTAAGAACATTATAAGCCTGTTTCAATTATATGCAAATAGGTCCGTGAGAAATCGCAGCATATCAACACAAATGTACATGAATTATGTATGTTACTTAGCGATCTCTATTTAATTAGTGAATTAATCAATTACTAAAGGTATTTAACACACATCGACATAATTAGGTTATGTTAATATTGAAACTGTTAAGAGATTGTCCAATATTTGGTTACTAGCGGCCGCCCGCGGTTTCACCCGTGGTTCCCGTTCCCGTAAAAATATCGGGATAAAAGGTAGCCTATATGTTAGTCTACTACTTGAAGCTCCTACATACCAAATTTTATCTAAAACTGTTCAATAGTTTTTACGTGAAAGAGGAACAAACAAACAAACAAATGACATACTTTTGCATTTCTAATATGAAAGTAAGATGTAAAATTCAATATTCAATATCATTTATTCAGTCTAGGCAGTTACAAACACTTATGAACTTTTTTAGTGTTGATTGGACTTACTCTTGATCTCAATCTGGCCGAAGGGCGTAGATGAGGTCTAAGATGCAGCGAGTTCGCCGAGAAAATCCTGTTCTCTTGCACCTTGAAGAGGTTTGGGTTGTATGTGCTCGGGAAAATAGACGCGGGCAGGGCATACCATTCCTTTGTTCCCTATTTAATAACATGAATACCACTGGACCTTCAAGGAGACGATATGCAATCGAGGCACTTCCCGGTAAAGTCAAAGTCAATATCATTTATTCAGTTTAGGCTGTTACAAGCACTTATGAACGTCAAAGAAGCTACCCCATCGGTGCACAAACCCTACGGCGGGAGACCTTGTAACGAGAAGACCCGGCAAGAAACTCGCCAAGGGCTGTTTTTTTTCTCCCTGTTTTATTTCATACAGAGTCGTCAAATTGAATAGTGACCTTAACATATCAGTAAGGTAAATTTCCATCACAATAAGAAAGAAAGTAGGAACAAAGTAGTTATTTTAATCACTATTTTCCTAACACACAGTAGCCAAAGCCAAGGGGCAGTTCCAAAACTTTCGGCGCTACATTAATTTACATCCGTCGCAACAAACACAGCGGTTGGTAACTAGTTACAGATAACTGAGCGAGTAATCTCAGCAACCGAGATTGCTTTGAGTATTACGAGGACACAGTATTTGCTGAGCACGGTACACTAAAGCATAGTCATGCTTTCGAACTAATGGTGATGTTCCACTGCTACGACACTAAGCATGTTGCAAGGCAGAACCATAAGTCTATGATCAGAATGTGTGCCAGTGATAACTTATGGCAGTGGAGCGTGGAGCTAACTATAGGTCAAATAAGAAGGCTCTAAGTCACCAGCGTGCAATGGAGAGAGCTATGCTCAGCATTTCCCTGCGTGATCGAATCAGAAAGAGGATATCCGTGGTGTAAATGTTCTGGTATGGCGACCGCGCATCGGATGACGCTCCGTGAGTCGATCGTCGTGGAGAAACTTGGTGAAGGCCAATACCCAGTAGTGGGTATCTTGTGGCTGAGATGATGATGAGTTAGGAGAATACAATATTTGTTGAATATGGGATACCGAAGCTTATTCCTTTTTCCAAAGTATCTAGCCGCGCGGATTGCTGACCAGAGAGCTGCCAACTTAATGTGGGCTAGATAATTGGTTTGTTTGAATGCAATAATAATTTTTTGCAATTATAACTTTCGATCGTTGATGTTCCTCCAACCCTACAAGGGATTTATGACGTATGTATGTAATTTATAACTTTTCTGCTTACAACATCTTAGCCCTAACTAATGCCAAATTTTGAGGTGTAGCAATTGAGAGGGCATTCCGAACTAACGAATCTATCATTCGAGAGCTCAACATTAAAACCACGCTATCCACATCCTGTCTCCAAAAGATTCTGGAATTCTTCGGTCACATCGCCCCAAAAGATGGACAAATGGTCACTCGCAAGGTATCGGCAAACGGCCGAGAGTCCGAAGCTAACTTGGTGGTCTGACCAAATCCGCTCAACGTTGAATACCAAGCTACACGATGCACTCCATGACGCCAAGGACAGAAATCGATGGAGGGGCATCATCAAAGAAAAATTTACTTCCCATCGGAGGAATCACGACCCTCAGTAATAAGGAGTACTACGCGAGGAGGAGGAATTGAGAGTGATGTAATGACTATACATTTTTTACTCACGAGATGCACCAGATGCTATGCCAAATAGGGTATGGCCTGAAGATATTTATGTATGTATGCTTGTAGCGTTAAATCCTGTATTGTTTTATGTGATGTTACAACGTTATGTTGTAAACAAAATGTTGAAACTAATTATCCAAACGGATTACGTTACTCTAACGCACTATTAATAATGCAGCAGCTTTATTCATTGAAAACAACAACTGAAATAGCTCTAAAACGAACCAACAGCGATGCAGTCCATGCTGAACTAATTGGGCACTAACCTCCGAACTGCTCGCGCGAGGTAAAAGCAAGGCAGCAGGTTCCGTGGGTGAAAATCAAATTAATTGTACCTTTTAATATATAAATATATTATTTGGTTGGTGGTAGGACTTATTGTGAGTCCGCCTGGCTAGCTACCACCATCTTATCTAAGACTGACGATATAACAACAATGTTTTCAGCATTGTTGTGTTCCCGCAGTTAGAGATAAGATAGCCAATTCCTCAGTGGCTGAGGATTCCGGGAGAGGCTCGCTTCCATCTTCAGCCTTATCTATACTTAACATCAGGTATGATGAAGGCTAAGAGTCTCCCCGCCGTGAATAATAAAAAACCTTTGATTCAAAATGTTTGTCCAATGCATTTATTGCCTAATTGAGGGAAATTTTTCAATTCTTAATTGTTTTTTGAATATTTTTCATAAAGGTTGGTTTATTTATTGTTACATAGGGATTTAATTTTGTTATAGAATAGCAGTTGGGCAAACACATACATATTTTTTCCTCCCATTCAAAATAAGTATGTCCTTTTGCTACCGTTGTCTAGAAAAGTGTCCACAACTCTCACATTTATATTCAGATTCAGATTCAGATTTATTTATTGCAAGTCACAAGTTAAAAAAGGTGTTACATAAATCGGTAGGTACAGTACGAGTGACGCCCTGTTAGGGCACAGCAAACATGCGGGGCAACTATTGCCTTTTACTTATAAATTAACATACAATTATATAACTGTATATAGACGTACAGACAAATTATGAACTTTGATGTATAGATAAAAAAACGGACTAACGGTTGTTTGTGTTTTAACGTATGCCAGCTTATTGTTTGTTCTATATATTGTTTGAAGTAGATGTCCAAGGGTTTTTAAAATGAATTTATATGAAACTTTCTAATTATCTTGATTATCGTAACAGAAATTGTTAATTTTTTTAATTCTTTCAAACCCAAATTTTAAAGTTACGGTCTAAAACTCCACAAATCCTTAACATCCTAGACACTAAAGAACCCTAGTTCTAGCCCGTCAGCTGTCAATTAGGGATGAAAGCTGGAAACAGCGGGAAGCGCTTTCCAAACAACAAGTGCTGGCGATCGATTTAAACGTCAGCCGTTGAGTGTACCCCAATAGGCCTGAGTTAGCTAGCACAGAGTACGTGTCGGACAGAAGCAGGCCTGTCTCACTTCCATACAAGCGGCGCAAAATCCCCGAGATATTTACCTACTATTCTGGAAAAAAACATAATTTCAACCTTTTGCATTGCGTATAGCGTGCGGTGCGACTAGTCGAGCGAGTGCCAGCCTATTGAGACTAGTCCGGTGACCGGACGCTTGCGTTTATCATACCTAAACTCGGGAGTAAAATTTCTGTACCGTAAGGTACTAATATATATTCTGTGACAGAAGCAAGAGAAAAAACCTGTTTAACGCTTCAACGTCTTACGTGAGTGACGGATGCGAAAGCGAAGCGGGGCGGCGCGGCACGGCGATATATATATAGAAGCCTGCGTTTCGTCACATAAGCCACTTCAATAAGTATCGACTGTTTATTGTTTACGCACCGCAGCGCGCCGACATGCAATGGCGAGCCATATCGCTGTCTCCAGAAACTGCACACGAATTATTGCATCTACTAAATAGTAACCGGGCTACTTAATTTTATTATTACTTTCTTTTGTCTTTGTGGAGTTCAGTGTCGTAAAAATGTGTTATATCTCGAGCTCCTCCGTGCTTCGGAAAGCACGTTATGCCGTTCCTTGGCAATTTGTAATCATTAAAACCCACCAATCCACATTGGCCCTGCGTGGTGGGTCATGGCCCATTATCTTTATCCATCAATAAGGAAGGCCAATGCCCCAGCAGTGGGTGTCTCTTCTTTGGACATAAACGAAACTCCAAAATTGTGAAAAATACTTCGTTGGTAATGAATAAAAATCAGAATTGATAATACAATATTTTGTTAGAGCGCAGAGTTGTTGAATAAGTCAATAGTCTATGATTTTGTAATTTTTGCATTTTTCAATGCTATTTTTATACTTATGGTAAATTTTAAATAGAAAAATATTGGAAAAAATTAACTCGGCCACAAGTGAATTCTCAGACGGGAATCGAACCCGCGACCTTTGGAAATCAGCATTGGACCGTATTTTCAAAGGTCGTCGATTCCCGTCTGAGAATTCACTTGTGACCGAGTTATTTTTTTTCCAATAGTTTTCTATTTAAAATTTACCATAAGTCAATAGTCATTTGTTTGGAAATTGGAACACTTTTTATCTTCTTTTCTTTCTTTTTAATTTGTTATTGGTATAAAACCTTCACCGAACGCACAGGCGCAAACAGTGGGGATATTAAAAATGGCTGATGATGACTTTTGCCTCTGTCCTATAGCGTACCCCTGTAGTCGTTACGCCCCACTACATGTTCAGGCGTGTCGATGGGCCCAAATGTAACCTCTATTTGATCGACCTTGAAAACCAATGTACTGAAAAAGCTTTTAACTTGTACAAATTTACTTTTTACTGGGAAATGGTGGAATATTTTTTTTGTCCACCTTTTTCTTTCCTTTTAGGGGTTATTACAGTTTTGTATCAATATTGTGACGATTTTCTTGGAATAGCGTATTATTTCAAAAACTACTATTTCTAGCACAGCTAATAGTTTTTTGATAAACATTATAAAAAACAGTCTTTTGTTAATCTTACTTACATACGATACATATTATACTGTTTGTTAAAAATTAAAATCTTTCATTTTTATTTAGCCTACAACATGTTAATAGCATGAAATTATTGTTGTGCAAAATAAATTTAAAGAAAACATAATTCGTAAGTACGTAGCTATGTACTGTGGAATTATCTAAATATGATAAGATACATTTTTGAACTCTAATAAACAAAATAGTAAATATCAAGTAAGTTCACATACCTACAATATAAATAAATTAACATCCATACAAATATATGATTCTAGAAAGGGTAACTTGACCACATACCTAGATATAAGACATTTCAGGATATCAGAACAAAATGTTGAACATGTCGGGGTACACGGTACAAACAGACAAATTAACTACACACATCGCACATGAAAATCAACAGTCCTAACTCATTTTTTTTTTAATTATTGATTGTGACGTAAATCTTAACCATAACTTAAAATAAAGATTTACGCGTATCTACTGTTGAATTTACTTACATCTTTAATTCTTTAAATTTCCCATCGTATTATGTTTTGTCTTTCCCAATCCAATTTTTAGCACTTTTGATTAGTTTTTCAATATAAAATATATATCGTATGCATGTTCTATACTTTTTCCTGCTATTATACATTTGATTTAACTGTTTGCAACCATTTTTAACTTGTATTTCCTTCAGTATATTGAAATTTTCATATATATTTAAATGTCAAACTAATGTAATTGTTTTGATTGTTGTCACTTGACACCGCACTTCCGTGTGTGTTGTATTTCTAATTAATACACTGATTTCGAAAGATATTACCAAATGTGAGTACTCAATAGCGTATTATCTTTAACTTGATACTGTTGGCATGTCATCTATGGCACAAAAAATAAAATTACTTCAAGATATTATTGTTTAACTTATTTTTTAACGCCTATTTTGGTGTTAGCGAAGTATTATTTAAAAGATATTATTTAAATTAGTAACATAGTATTAACTCGAAAATAGTTCTAGAAAATAGCTTGTAAATTGTCAAATATTATTTCCAAAGACTTTGTTTTTGAAGTAATACAAAGTAGTTAATGTAAAGAATGTGGCTTTCTAGCGATATAAAAATCAAGCCATAAGTATATAAGTAATTGACGGACCAGGAGCTATGATTTTTTAATTCTTTGAAACGCTATAACTCAAAACTACGTTTTTTGAGTTAAGACTATCTTGATTTACATGTGCGTACAACCTACATCCCGGCCGGGCTTGAACCCAACGGCAAAAAAACAAAAAAATTATGTCACCCTATTTCGTGTCCAAATAAATATATTCCCATACAATAAACTCCATTTACGCACAATAGTCCCCCTTAGCCACAACGAGGCATAATAATAATCGCGGTTTCAAATGACGCGTTTTTGTCGCGCGGCACGCTTTGATGCGTAATAACATATAGTATAGTGAAACCCGTAAAAGTTGTTTTATGGATTTAACTATATTACTTTGTTACGTATTTACTTTTCATTTCAACCGTGGTGGTTTGAAATAACGCGTTTTTGTCGCGCGACGCATCGATATTACGCATAGTAGCAAAGTTTACCACTATTAAAATAAAAATAAATGTTTTATTCAATAGATAGTTAATATAAGTTTGAAGCCATAACAACAATGTTTTCTATTCTTGTGTATTATGTGTACTGTGTTCTGGCAGTTAGAGATAAAATGGCCAGTTCTTCAGTGGTTGCGAATTTCGGGAGAGGCTCGCTAAGGCTTAGCATTTCCACAATCTTCATAAAAGAAACCAAAGCTCCAAAACATACGTCACATTAAGGCGCTACTCGGAAAAAGTATGGACTTTTTGATATAAAACTATAGCACGGTTACAGTTGTTACAAAACTGGTAATAACATATATATTTCTTCATATCTTTATCTAGATTCGTATAGTTTCAAAAACACAATTTTATGATTTTACCTCGACACTTTTTCTTTTCGAAAATACCTCTAAAATATAGGAAAATTCAAGATTATTCTTAAATGAGGTTACTTACACTATTGGAAATTGGTTTAATAAGTGGACACCAATAATATTTAGGATCGTATAGAAGCATTTTTTTAAAATCGCTGTACTTTTTTAATACGAAGAAATTTTGTGTTTTTTTTGCCTAATCTGCAAAATCGGTCTCGCTCACGTGCGCGTCGTTTTCTCATTGCTATCTCGCTTCAGCATATTTTTTTCGAGTATCGCCTTAACACACATCGCTGCAGCGTATTTGCTAAACACGCCGCGCCATCGTCACGTACGCGTTGCGCTCGCTTCACGTACGCGTCACGTGGAGATTTGACGCCCGGCGTGGCTCCCCTAAATTTGTTATTTACAACGATATTATCAAGTTGGATCGTAAACTAGAACATGGTAGTAAAATGTAGACAAAATGGAACATCAAAGTGATTTTAATGGATGTAGGTATACGCTACAAATAATAAATAAAATAGAAACAAAACTAAATTTAATATAAAAACAATATTTCCAGGTTTCGTAGGCAGTATAAGATCTATTTTCGCTTTGCAAAATTTTAATATATTCAAAAGGAATAATAATGATTTTCATCGAATTTCAAAATGGAAAATAAATCCAGGTAAATATTAAGTATAGTTTTTATTATGGCGTTGCCTGAGAATAATTAATATTAATGAACATAAAAGTACGAAAAACCCCAGGTCACCTAAAACCAAAAGTGAAAAAGTAAGAAAAACATTTTTCAGATTTAGCTACAACTTAAGCGTCACGTGACGAGGTCACGACGTGACAAAAGAGCTACGTGATGAAAATGTGTTACTAGAATTAGGTTTAGCTCAGATTTTGACTCAGTTAAACTAAAGATGTCTGGTTTCTACAGTAAATCTAGTTTGTACCTGTGAATCTTAGAATGAATATTAAAAAAGTTTTTCGTATTTACATACTTGTTGTAGGGTCATTTAGAAAACTTTTTGATGCATGGACTAGAGGTTGAAATACTTGTTTTTGGTCAAAGATTGAAGGTTCGATCCTTGCACAAGACAACATTTTAATTACCATACCTCATTGCAGGACCGATCGTTGGGGAGATCCTTGGCGGAGGCCTACCAGAAGTGGGTGTCATGTGGCTGATGATGACGACGACGGCGACAACATCATCGACTCTACATTTGGCATTAGCAGGGTCTAAGATTTTCTCCGGAAACAATAGCGACAAGTTGATAGTCCAAAATGCAAACGCAAAACCATAGCGAGATACAAATAGGAACAGCGCCATCTAGTAGTAAAACTTAGAACTTATTAATTCCTACACATTAGTTTGGACAATCGCTTACTTAATGAAACCTTGAGCTAGATAATTTGGTGTGAAGCAACGTTTTTTTTATACTTACTTGTCTAAATAACTAGACACAAATTCCAAATGAGCATTAAGACCAGCTTGATCAGACGATTGCGCCATCGGGCATTTAAATAAATAATTACAATTTACATTTAAATATCGTATACATAAACAAGCTTATATTTTGCAACCCGATTTTTCTACCGTTTTTACGACGTGATTTCACTTTATTTTCCCATCCCTTCGGGATTATCGTGACTGAAGATTGATAGAATTATCGTAGCGACAACAGCGGCTAGTGATGACCCATATCGAGCTAACCGTAATTTATGTAAGTGGACTAGTTTAGACAAAGCGAGTTTACTGCAAGACAAACTGAGGTTAAGAGTTAGGGATGGGGAGGTGTCGATGAAATGTGATTTATAGTAAATAAATAATAATAAATAAATATTATTTGTGCCGTGTGGTGACGGCCTAATAATACAAGTGTCACCACTCCCTTACATGCCTGGGATGTCGTAAGAGTCGACTAAAAGGCTCCACGTATTGAACACCTGTGCGAGAGAAGGAAAATTTGAAACAAACCCTCTACCAACCCGTCTGGCCAGTGTGGTAGCAGTAGGCTAATAGCCTCCTATGAACGCCACAATAGGCGTTAGCTAGGAGAGGCTTATGTCCTGCAGTGGACGTCCACAGGCTGATGATGGAAATAAATATTTATTACACTTACACCAATTAACCAAGTCCCAAATTAAGTACTGTAAAGCTTGTGTTATGGGATACCCTTGTATCCCATAACGGATATAAATACATACAGGGTGGAAATGTAAACGGGGTACGGAGGGGAGGTACCTCAACCGATGTAGCTACATGAAAACGTTCTTAGGAAATCATCCTTAATTTTTTGAGAAAATTTAAACTACATTCACCGATTTTGAAAAAAAATGTACAGTCAGCAGAATAATGTTGCGTTTTCAAATATTTTTTTTTCGATGGCAATCGATTTTGTTCCTTATGAGGAACAAAACACTCTATGACACTAAGGTTTGAGCACTAAAAAAGTAAAAAATCGCTAAAACTTTTTTCTCTCTAAGAAAAGGTAGGTAGGTGAAGCGAATGCGGCTGCAACCAGAAAACACGGAATGAGACTTTCAGGCATCTCCTAACAAGTGCTTGAGAAAAAAAATGTTCGTTTGAAAAGAGCCTAAAGTCACTATGATATTAAGACGATCACTTTATTGATCTGGTTGAGAATTGATACAAAGATATAAAAAAAATAACTAATCAACTATAATATGGTTGCTGCGCCCGCCTGCCGGCGTGCCGCTGGTGGCCTTCGTTTTTCTTTTTGTAAAATTACAGTATAACTATGACTAGAAATAGTTTTACGGATTTCTGAATTTGCTAGTGCTCATAACTCAGTTGGTGTCATAGAGTATTTTAATTTTCACGAGAAACAGAATCGATCGCCATAAATTTTTTTTTTTTGAAAACTCATAATTTTTCTGCTGATTGTACATTTTTATCAAAATCGGTGAATGCATTTTAAAATTTCTCAAAAAATTAAGGATGGTTTCTAAGAACGTTTTCATGCATCTACAATGGCTAAGGTACCTGCCCTTCTGCCCCGTTTTAAATTTCCAGCCTGTATATACTTATACATACAGGGTGTTAAAAGACCCACAACAAAAACGAAAACCACGTATTCTCCCCATCGTTACTATCATTTTCTTGTATGGGGCCAAATCTGGGATCCTGATAGTTAATGAGTTATTGAGGATCAAAGTCAATATTTTAAAAGATTATCGTTTAAAGTTACGAAACCGCAATGAATATCAAAGAAACTGGATCTCGGCCGCCTACTCATACCCTTCCGACACAGCACACGTACTTGCTCGCGTTTTTTTGCGTGTGAAAATAATCCCCATTTTTAAGAAAACAAAGGAATAATTGTCGTTTCCCAGCAATTATTGTTTCATATTCTTATTTAGTTTGATGTACACTACGCATATATTATGGCTTCGGTATGGGTCTTTTAACATTCTGTATATAAGTATTTATCTGTTTATAGAAATATATAGGGTGGAAAAAAATCTATGGGCCCTGGAGGGGAACTACTTTAAATCCTTTAGTTAGCTCAAGTTAGAAAACATTCCTATATTTTTGAAAACGAGCAAATCTCTTTTTTTTATGATTTTTGAATTTTTGCATTTTTCAATGCTATTTTAATACTTATGATAAATTTTAAATAGAAAAATATTGGAAAAAATTAACTCGGCCACAAGTGAATTCTCAGATGGGAATCGAACCCAACGACTTAAGAAGTCTCGGTAGCTCAGCGGTTAGAGCATTGGACCGGATTTCCAAAGGTCGTGGGTTCGATTCCCATCTGAGAGCAAAACTCTATTCACACATTTTTGTAAATAAATAATTGTATTACTATGTTACTAGAAGACGCATCAGCTGGGTCATAATCACAAAGCGTCATTAAAGTAAGTTAACAAAAGATAATTATATAATTGGAATAATTGAAAAACATTATTTATTTTTATTTATTCTGATTGCGAGCAGTGCCACGCGTCTCAACTCAAAACAACACAAATAACATAAAACAAAGTTAAAATCTCAACACATTTATCGACAATATACCTAGGTCGATATAGATTGTTGGTTTTATGAGGGACAGATTCTTGCTGTGCATGAGTAAGCTCTAATCTATGTCAAAACACGCGCGTGTGGCGCTTCACGCAGCGGACACCCACCATAAAATTATATAGTTTTTATCGAACGTTTTATCGACATGATCGTGACCCATCTCTACAAAGGGTTGGTTTGCGTCCGTGCCAAGACACTCGACTGTAATTACCATGAGTTTGTGGAAGCCATGGTAATGAGATGACTGTGACATCGGATGATGGACGACCGAGTTTAACACGAGTCATCCTTAATGCTGATATAAACGGTAGAAGTAACCTAGATAAGATAAAATTAAGATACGATTTATGTTTCACATAAAAAAGTTGGCGTAGGAAATGTTGTACACGAAAATTCTGTTACTAGATAGATAGATAGTTAGTTTTTTGCTAACAACACACACATATACATTTTGATTCATGGCTGACATGGTGCCGTGTGGTAACGGCCTAAGAATACAAGTGTCACCGCTCCCTTACATGCCTTGGATGTCGTAAGGAAAACTTGAAACAAACCCTTTACCAACCCGTCTGGCCAGCGTGGTAGCAGAAGGCTAATAGCCTCCTTTGAACGCCACAATTGGCGTGAGCTAGAAGAGGCCTATGTCCGGCAGTGGACGTCTATATAGTCTCGATATGACCACAAAACAAAAAGAAACAAATAAGAAACAGGTCGGCTTTTAAAGGTTGACCTTGAGAGAGCCCTCATTTCGATCGTAATAGCGGTGGTTTTTGTAGTGCAATCCAAATAATTAAAATAATACATCTATTAATGAGTTTGTGGAGCCATAATATGAATGTGACATCGGATGATGGACGACCGAGTTTAAAACGAGTCATCCTTAACGCTGATATAAACGGAAGAAGTAATCTAGATAACATCAGAATAAGATATGAGCCTACCAATATTATAAATGTGAAAGTTTGGATATTTTTCATGCAAAAACAGTTGAACCTAATAGGATGAATTTGGTACAAAGATAGTTGATATTTAATCCTGACATTCTCAAGGAAACGGGAACCACTGCGGACGGCCAGTGCTATAAACTGTAAGAATAACCTAGACTGTAGAAAAAAAAGTGAAAACTACTACAAAATTTTATCAAGGCTCGGTATCTTAATTGGGAGAGCTGTGAATGAACATTTTCATAAGAATTTCCAACAACATACACGAAGTCACAGTCCAAATCCTAAAACTACATTATCTTAAAAAGTTCTTCACAAACACGCACCTCACCCTAATATAACTAAAATCACACGCCATTGCATTCAGCGACCACCATTACATATAATAACACAAAAAATGGCACCCAAAACCGTTTCCTAAGGAATATTATTTTCCATTCACACGTGAGACCCACAAAATGTTTTTGTGCCATAAGGAAACCGGTCGTGTTGGGTCTGAAAGGTCCATAGAGAGGGGCCTTATTTATATTTCCTTCTATAGACCGGAATGCTTTTAACAAGATTCGGAACGTTATTTGGTTACTTAAAATATGTTTACGAAATTGGTAAGATTAGTATAAAATAGCGACTCAACAGACCATAAAAAAATATAACCATCATCCTTCTCTGATTTCCGTGCGATTTCAATTCTGCCCTTTCCTTCCAAAATTCTTTAAAAACTTGTCCACCGTCAGCTTACTGATTATCTTAGTGGCCATCTCCTCAACCCTTTTCAATCCGGCTTTCGTAAGGGCCACAGCATATCCACAGCACTTGTGAAGATAATTCAAGATATATGTATTTACACGATGGAAAATCGTCAGCCAACTGTAAAGACATTACTAGATTTTAGTAATGCGTTCAATTCTGTTGATTTTTACATCCTCCTTGGTGTACTACGTTCTCTGAGCATATCTCCAGTAACAATTGATTGGTTCCAAGTTACCTGCTAGGGTGAAGGCAGGGTAACTACACTGAAGATTATTTCTCTACGTGGTGTGATATCAATGCTTGTGTTCCTCAGGGTGCAGTCTTATCTCCACCTATTTTTTCTATATTTTTAAACTATCACACAATCCCTTTCTAGTTCCTATCACCACTACGCTGATGATCTGCAGATATTACAAGCTCCTTTTTCGGATCTCTCAGCGATCAGTGCGATCACTGCTATCACTTGGCACAAATAAATTCTTGGAGTTAGTCTTTTGGTCTTCCCTAACCCTGCCAAAAGTCAATGCATTATCATTGGAAGTCCTCATTGCATTTCGAGGGTCGACTTTGGTCAACTGGCCACTTTGGCCAGCAGTTTCTTTAAATGATGTTATTATCCCGTTCTCGACTACAGTTAGAAACTTAGGTGTAACATTTGACCAGCATTTACTTTGGAGACCTCATGTGGAAGGCTTAGGAAAAAGTTCACTAAATCGGCTTCGTAATTTTTTGCCGACCAGTACCAAAATCGCTCTGGCTCAATCACTCTTGTTATATATTCTAGACTACGCTGATGTTTGCTACACTGACCTTTCGGAAGAGCTACTGAACAATTGCAGCGCCTGCAGAATGTGTGCATTAGATTTAACTATAATCTTTGATAATATAATCACGTGTTATCCTTCCGCACTAAACTTAAATGGCTCCCTATTCGCTGGCGCAGGGACTTACACACACATTTAAACTTCTTTAATCCATCCCGTTCCTACCAACTTCCCCACCTCGCCTGAAACACTGGATCTACTTATTCTCACAGTACTTTACTATCTTCCCCTAACCTTTTACTTCAAACTCCTCCGACTTCGTTACTCCTCCGACTTCGTTTCCTATTCCTTCTCTGTGCATGCTAGAGGAAACGCACTTCACTTTACGGTTGGATGACACCAGAAAGGCTCTGACTCTAAGTTCTTTTGGCGATCGAGTTAGAAGACATTTCCTTTCACTTCCTACAAATTGCTAAAATTAATTTAGAAGTTTTCCTATTAGTTATCTATTACTAGATATACATATTCCTTTTCTTATGTGTGCACCCACTTCCCTATTACCCTATCTATTTGTATTCTTTCACCCACGGTTGCCTGAAAGAGATTTCTGAATAGCAATGAGGCCGCCTATTGTATGTTTCTTCTTGTTTGTCAATTTACCTGTATTTGTTTGTTTCTTTTGTTACTGAGTACAATAAAGATATTATTATTATTAATAACATTTTATAAATTTAAATAATTGGCGTGTCCAATAATAGTGCTGTTTAACAACTAAACTAAGTGACGTTGGTTTGATCCTAACTCGGGATTAAAATTCGGGTTTGTTTCGCGATTGTGCAATTGCGATTTTTTAGTTTGACGACTCCGTATCCTAGCCTACTAAATATTATAAATGCGAAAGTTTGAGAGAATGTTTGGATGTTTGTCACTCTTTCACTCAAAAACTACTGAACCGATTTGGATGAAATTTGGCATACAGATAGAAGATAGCCTGAATTAAACATAGCTTACTTTTTATCGTGATATTCTCACGGGAACGGAAACCACACGAGAGAAACCGCAGGTAGTCGCTAGTGTGAAATAAAATGGGCAGAAAAATAATATAGTCCTTGACGAGGTGCTTGCCGGCTGTTCTCGTTACAAAGGTCTCCCGCCATAATATTTTGCAATTAGGCTGCTTTGACGTTTATAATGCTGGTAACAGCCTAAATTGAAGAAATCAGTTTAAGTTTAAGTTACATTATTAATTATTGTAAACAAGCCACATTCAGCGTGGCGATGAGCGTAGTTTCTTTATACATCAATGTTTTGTTATCATTGTGCCCGATGCCTGAGGCTCGTGTATTTGTTGTGACAATGTTTTAAAACTACCGTCCATAGGTACGTATCTCTAAAATATGTATTTTTTGTTTGTTGATTGTGTTGTTCTCATGTAATTGAATTAATGTGTAATTATTAATTTTCGTTTTTACAAAAAAAAATGCCACCTTTCTCAACACCGACTATAGCCAGAGTCGCTTAGAAACGAACCAAGTGACCAAAGTACAAGATACTCATATGGGTCAAAAACAGGATCAATGCTGTCAAATAATGTCGCCAAATGCCACCGCGCGGAGTGGGTCAAGTGACCACTCTGCGGTAATGCATGAGGGTGCGGTCGCGATAACAGCGAGACGCGGTTTTCTTTTTATTCTTGAATGAGTTTTCGCTTGATCCCTTGAAGTCCGAGTGCTAGTACATGATCTACGATAGAGCAAGCTAGCCGTGATATGCCTTTTTTACCAATAATGGAGAGACGCTAAGCCTTCATCATACCTGATATTAAGTAATGATAAAAATGAAGTTGAAATATAACTTTCCCGGAATCCTCAACTATCGAGGAACTGTCTATCTTATCTCTAAATATGCCAGTAGCATAAAATAACGCTGAAAACATGGTTGCTACGGTGCCAAAACTAAGACTTGGAACTAGTCTTACCAGTCCTAACCTAATCAGATTTTTTATCTTTAATGAGTTTTCTCTTGATCCGAATCGAGTCCAATAGGATCTATTATGGAAAAAGCTAACCCAAAAGGGTGCCTGTTCATAATAGCTATGAAAAAAGACTGAATATAATACTCAGAAATGCAAGTCAGCATTTCAGGGAAGCAGTGAGGGACTTCTACACCTTTGCTGTACGCATTATAAAAGATCTTGATTAGCGCTTGGTGCGAGATCTACAAATAGCAGCTCATGACGTTTAAAAAAAAAGGTTTAGCAATAATAAAAGTGGGGCTTTCATTTTTGAATTTAGCATTGTGATGTAGCTATGGCTCTATCAAATCTCTTGATCTTGACAGTCAAATTATGAAATATTGTTTTTTTTTTATTTATTCTTCGTTTGATATCCTCCTCGCTTCTCGCTGCATTCGGAGCCCCACCCCAAAGGGACCCCGCCCTGTGATTGATATATGTGTGGCGAGAACTTGGATTGGTGACATAAATAATGTGTGGTGCGGTGACAAAGTGGAGGTGGAAGGGGTGATCAGAGATACTGGCATGGTAGAAAATTTTAAACTTTCGCGTTCCATTATAATTATAAATTAAAACAACGGGAATAAAACGCGACATTTGTAAAGTATTACATCTATGTACTTACAGCTTGACATGTCGGCTATATTGCTAAAATATAATGTAATTATTAGATATACTGAATTCTAGCAATTATAAGTAAAGTAATTTTATTATCGTATCGCTAGCAGCGCCACAGAGCCATTTTATTTTATTACATTTACATATTAAATTTGATACACAGATAGTAGATAGCCTGGTTATGAGCATAAGATACTTTTTTAACCGACTTCAAAAAAGGAGGAGGTTATCAAGTCGACTGTATTTTTTTTATTTTTTTTTATGTATGTTCCACCATAACTTCGCCAGTTGTTAACAGATTTTTAAAATTCTTTTTTTATCTGAAAGAAAATGGTTTATGTGTGGTCCCATATAATTTTTACGAAGATCTGGCTAGTAGTTTTTTCATAATCCTGAAAAATATCAATCACCTTTTGGCAAGTAGTCGTATACCTAGATGACATCATTGTTGTGTATGGGCTGATTTTTAGTGTAAGTAACGGCACATAATGTAACAAAAAAATCTGAAATAAAAACATTTTATAAAAAAAATCAAACCGACTTCAAAAAGTAAAAAATAAAACTTTTGGAGTCGGTGCTAGATAGCTAAGGCAAAAAAAAATATAGTTAATAGAAGTGCAATGTAGAATGCTTTGGCTGGCACCGACTCCAAAAGTTTTATTTTTTACTTTTTGAAGTCGGTTTGATTTTTTTTATAAAATGTTTTTATTTTCCGATATTACCACAGGAACTGAAATCACACGGTGCGAGAGGCCGCTAGTAAGTAAATAAAGTAATTTTGTGCTCTAAATTGATTGTACCGCCTCACTAAATCGGATCAAAGTCAAAAATCTGCAATAAATACTGACGTTCAGAAACTGAACACTGAAATCGGTTAAAAATTAAGAATTAACTTCTTTACAATATGCCAGATTTGCCTCAATTGATTTTGAACTTAACGCCGTAAATGTTGAGATTTACTTCATCATCATCATCAGCCTGTGAACGTCCACTGCTGGACATAAGCCTCTCCTAGCTCAAGCCTATTGTTTTATTATTTATGAGATGGCATCCGCGGAAGACCAGCGTCTTAGTTAATACCAGCACATAATAATTATGCTGAGCGGAGACCATTTTGATGAATGCAAATTATGTTCCTTCATAAATAACTGATAACATATGCAAATGTATTGTGTGTATCAAAGAAAGGTTTTTTCTTTCTTTCATTCGTTCTATAGCCGTGGTCATTCAAGAAGATTGGTGGTGCGCATGACATGCGATATATTTACCGTTTAAAACAAACCCCGATACTGTAAGTGCCGTCAGGACTTCACTAAAGACAATAAAAATAGAGAAAATTTGAGGGTTACAGATGATCTCTAAGCCCGCCTGAACAGACGACGCCGCGCGCCGCGCGAACAGATAGGGTTTTAATTTTTTCGTGTCTGCTGTAGTATGTGTGCATGTCTGTAATCTGTGTATGTGTCTGAGACATGTTTTACTGCTTTTTAGTTTAAACTAGCGGTTGCCCGCGGTCTCACCCGCGTGGTTCCCGTTCCCGTAGGAATATCGGGATAAAAAGTAGCCTATGTATTAGTCCACTATATGAAATCGCTACATACCTAATTTCGTCCAAATCCGTTCAGTCGTTTTTGCGTGAAAGAGTAACAAACAAACAAACAAATTGACATACTTTCACATTTTATTAGTAGGATTTGTACCCTACCTTATCTTTAAATTTCTTGTGTTTTAATAGGTATCATACCAAAAACAATATATGTAGTTTTTTTTCTACAACGACTCAGGGACCGTAGAAATGCCGAAACCATGAAAACTACTCTGTAAGGATCCGAACCTAAAACAATGTAAGACACAATAAAATTCCTCTCAAAAAGCAACATATAAAAGTTTCAAACTAAAAAAAGCTACAAAGTTACTAACAAAATTACCTTAACAAAAACAAAGCAGGTACGAAGTTTTGCATATCAAAGGATTTTTGCTGCGAAATATAGTTTAGAGTATGAAATAAGGACTATATTGCTGTAAGAAACTTGTTTCTGTCCGGTTTTAATAAAAACGTGACTTATATTCGAGATGCAAACTTAAATATACATCCTTCAGTTGTGTACTTCTTCATTATGTAACTAGGTATCAGCCGTGATTTTGTTTGCTTTAATTTATGGGTGATAGCGTGATTTTGTTTTAACCTACAGGGGTCTTGTCATCTTTTAGAATCCATCATATCATAAAAACGTTTTGCTTGCGTTTTTCACCGACTTCAAAAAAGGAGGAGGTTATAATTCGTCTGTTTTTTTAATGTTTGTTTCCTCAGTACTCTGTCATTTATGAACCGATTTGAATAATATTTTTTTTGTTCTTAAGGTATACTTTTAAGTTGACTTGCATTGTCGTCAAGACAGGATCTGATGATGGGATCCTGGAGAAATCAAGGGTACTCTTCAAGTGTTGTAGGCACACCTACATCCATTTCAGTGTTTTCTTAAGTAACTCGCGCTTTGGCTTCCATAAAGCACTATTTGGTGGAGTGGAACGGATGATGAAGACCACACATGTTCATCGGAACTATTAAATACTAAGTATATCACGGGTGCGATACGATTCCTAAGCAATTATGCTCCTCACAATGAACATGGTAAAAACGTGCTGAGCTTAAATAACACAAAAAAAAAAATTAAAAACCGACTTCAAAAAGGAAAATATAAAATGTAAACAAATAAACCCCATAATTACAACAGAAACCGTCTTCATAATATACTTTTTGTAGTCGATGCCAGGTAGAAAAACCGAACGAAGCTTACCTATAATAGAAGTGCAATGTAGAATGCACCATTGATGTCCTGGCTGGCACCGACTCCAAAAAGTATAAAAGAATTGTTTATTTATGGTAAATTTTAAATAGAAAAATATTGGAAAAAATTAACTCGGCCACATGCTCTTGGACCGGATTTCCAAAGGTCGCGGGTTCGATTCCCGTCTGAGAATTCACTTGTGGCCGAATTAATTTTTTCCAATATATTTCTATTTAAAATTTACCATAAGTATAAAAATAGCATTGAAAAATGCAAAAATTACAAAATCATAAATTGTTTATTATTTTATTACAGACTAGCTTTTCGCCCGCCGTTTTCGTGCGAACATGGGGATAAAAAGTAGTCTTTGTTAATCTTTGTCCTTTCAACTAACTCTATGCCAAAAATCAATTTGATTGGTTGCTTAGTTAGCGCGTGAAGGAAGGACAAACAAACACACTTACGTATTTATAATATTATAGTTAGGATAGGTTACGCTTGACTACTATTTCGCGCGTATTTTTAGACGCAATGGAACGCGTGCTACAACTTTTGCATGTGTCTGGAGAGTACGAGTAGGTGACCTTGAGTTGTTTTGATATTCATTGCGGTTTTGTTACTTTAAACGATAATGACTTTAATCCAAAATAGATCCTGAACTATCAGTTTCCCAGATTTGAAAGAGAGAGAGAGAGAGAGAAAGAGAGAGAGAGAGATCGAGAGAGAGAGAGAGAGAGAAATATTTTATTAACACAAAAGACCACAAAACAAAGTACACAAACAAAAACGGTACAGAATTTTAAAGCAACACAAAAACACATTACAAATAACATAAAAAAACAAAGTATGGCCTTCAGGTCAATAGGGTCCCCGCCTCAGCATGTGTTGCCATGACACTAGATATGACACGGCAATGCTGGTATTCTGGCAGGGCCCGTTTGGTGCGCGGTACGAAAAACAAAGAAAACAAAAACTAAATTAAACATAAAAATATTAAATTACATTTGGCTCCATACTAGAAAATGATAGCAACGATGGAAAGGATACGTGGTTTTCGTTTTCGTTATGGGTCTTTAAACATCCTGTATATTATACTAGAAAAGGGCCCGTTACTGCACTAAGTGCAGTAACATCTAGCAGCATTTATACTATCAATTAAACTAAAATAATGAAAAAAAAAAAAAAAAAAAAAGAGTCCTACACAGACCCAGCTAGGTTCTTCGCTTATGTTCTTTGATTACTAGCGTACCCAGAAGATACCTATTCACTCGTGACTTGAAAGCCCCCCAAGTTGTTAGTATTAAGAAAAACAGACGCAGGGAAAGAGTTCCATAAAAAGTTTTTCCTAAAAAAAGTTCGCAATCATACATAGTCACGTGATATAAAATGTTTTTTCAGTTATATAACGATTCGGTTAACCAATTTCGGAACGTTATTTGCATACGTAATTGAGTGTAATAAGTAATACCGCAATATTAAATATTAGATACTCAAAATGAGTGGGAAATTGTTCTTGAGTTTATAGCTGAACTGGAAGTCCGGTTGAGAGCGCTGAAAATCCAGAAATTTAATATAAAACGGACTAAGATTATTATATTAACTGCGGTAGAGTTGGTGTGGTGTAGAAATGACCTGCCCCCTAATTGTTTAATTTAAAATCTATCACAATCCATTTAAGAGGTATTGTGATTGTGATATTTTCGTCTGTCATATTGCTTAGACAGTTCAATTTCGTTTATTCCATACCTTTTAAAACGCGTCCCGATCACAATCCCTTTCAAATGTCAAATAGTGACGGCCTGAATATCTTTCAAATTACGAATTAAAAGGGATTGCGATAGATATTAAATTAGACAATTAGCCCCCTGATTATATTATGATTTTTAAACATTTAAGGAGATAAAATTTTATTAGAAAAAATCCTTTTTTTTTATTTGATCCAGTTTTATTTGACTGCCTCATAAGACAAGCACGTCTCAAACGTTACTCGTGCATCATATTGTGTGAATATTTTGCATTTTGCAAAGCTGGATCGTTAATTAATGAAAAAGTTACCGTTGTTTCTTATTAATTAGGTACTATAAATTAATAGTCGTTTTACATATTTTTTTTTTAAAATAATATATATAAGGTATAACCTAAGGTTGACTGGTAGAAAATGCCTAAGGCATTAAGTCCGCCTTTGTACAATGTGCATAAAGTATTAAATAAATAAATAAATAATATATATATATTTATTCCAGTGCCTCAATCACACCATAACAATATTTTTAACGATTAAGTTGATCTAAGGTAATAAACAAACGACGTTTAACATTTTATATAGTACAAAAAAGTTATCTTAATAAAAAAATCTGTACTAATTTCACCGAGTTTTTTTATGATGTAGGCCGGTCACCGGCATGGTATTTCTAAGAAACTAACCAACTCTACGTAGTCGGCCTAAACAACGTTGATGCTTGTGTACTCAGGTGTAATCCGATGAAACCGAGCTAAAGGATTAAAACTGTTAATCCCACTACACTCCCGATGGACTTTGCCTTATAATAGTGAAGTGTAAATAAGGGGACAGAATTAAAAAAAATCATGTCATGAAAAATCTCTAGGGAATATTTGAACGGGATAAAGAGTATCCTTTTACATCAGGCTTTAAATTTCATTCAAATCGCCGCTTTTTAATGATTATGTATCAAACATCGAAACTTTCACATTTAAAATAATAATATTATTAGTAGATTTCATCCTACATATTTTGGATAATTGGATGCTTGTAACTTAATCACGCAAAAACAGCACTGAACAAGCCAGCATTACTAAATTGTATATTGTACAGAAGTTCTGTACAAGTTCTGAACTGATCAGTTGTAAGATCTTTTAAATTGCAACATGCTGGACTGGGAGTGAAATAGAGTGTGCCATCTCATAGCTGCTACCTTTCCTGTGCAGATAGTAAAAACACATAGAAAAACAGATGGTAATTGGAGGGACAGTATCCTAAATATTGATGTGAGCAAATTTTACGCAAAGGAAACATACCTTCATTTTCAAAAATAAATAAACCAGGAATCGAACCGTGGGATTGAGAAAAATAACATCGTGTACTTTTATGGTACCAATCGATAGTGTTAATCATAAAGATCAATTTAGTGTGAGAAGAATAGTATCTAAAATTAAAAACAGCTCGTAAAAAACCTATTTAAAAAACTTATTCATCGATTGAACTCGCGTCTTGTCACCTTTAGTATGTAATTATGGTGAATATTAGTCAAAAAAGTCAATAACCTAATAATTAAAGTCAGCGTATTGCATATGGTTCATATTTCGAGCTACTAAGTAAGTTAAAGTAAACTTAATTTTTATTTTAGTTAGTGTGAGTAAGAGGTAGGTAGAATAATGTATTGAACTATGTCATATTTTATATTTCCTCGCTTTGTCTTTAATTTAAAAGTTACTTAAGCTAAATTGGTTTTTATACTTAACACTGTCGAATAATACCGAAAAGTACACGAATGTTTTGTTTTCTCAAACAAGCCAGTTCGATCCCTGGACCTCTATTTTTGAATCACTCGTCGCGCGAGTGGCTAGGTGAACGAGGAGGCGATCAGGCGATTAGCGACCTTGCAGGCGTAGACATAGCACGCTTTTTGCTTTGCACCTCGCGCGCTCGTGTTGGGAGGCGGTACTACAGGCCAAAAGCAAAGCTATGTATATATTTGCAAGGTCGCTTTCACGGAATACGGATCCTCGAGAAGAGTGAATCAAAAATAGAGCTACTGAGCTGCGAGTATGATTATGTAAAAAAAATTTGTCTCTGTTCCGAAATTTACTCTGTTATATTTCCAACCTTATAGTTATAATAGCATTTTCATGTCAAGTATTATTAACTCTTTCACGCATCTATTGTTTATTTAATTGGTTATGCTAAACTAGTGGCTTTTGTTTACAAAATAAACATAAATTTCCGTTGAATGATTTAGCTCAATAAACGATTTGTTGTATAAACATTTTTGAATACTTTGTTTGGGGTTTAGTTACGTTTTGTTTGGACTCGGAAATATATTATTTGAATGAAACAATTAATTATGTTAACTCGTAACTTCTAAAACTGTTAGTGGTAGAGTAGTATCAACTTAACCATACCGTATAAGTTTATTAATTATACGATTAAAACAAAAAACTATTTGTAGAACACATAGTTACAAACAACTTGTTGTACTATTTCCGGAAATAAACATAAATAAACAAATACTTTTTTTTTAAAGAGACAAGTAAAATAGTTCCTAATCTAAACAATTGTAGATAGATTATGCGCATTTCTATATATAGGTATATATTTAAGATTTAATACACTTCAGACAAATACCTTATTGGTGATCGGAACACACCGGTAAATGACAATAAACTCAAAAAAAATTATATTTTTTTTTCATATATTGAGCACTGTACTTGTTTTGCTAGTTTCAAAGGGGGTTCCCTTCCAAAAGGTTCCTGGTTCCTTTGAAAAAAAAATCAGTACTCTAAAAGGTTAGTGGATCGAAATGACAGACGATCCAGGTAGCAATGGTATTTGTTACTACTTACGTATACCGAGATAAAAGAATACAGATAGGCACCATCTGTATGAAATAAAACAGGGAGAAAAAAACAGCCCTTGACGAGTTTCTTGCCGGTTCTTCTCGTTACAAGGTCTCCCGCCGTAGGGTTTGTGAACCGATGGCGTAGCTTCTTTGACGTTCATAAGTGCTTGTAACAGCCTAGGCTGAATAAATGATATTGAATATGAATTTGAATCAATTAACGTATAAAGAGTTACAGCAACTTTTCTGAACAAGTGGGGTGGTGAGAAGTGGGACTGAACAAGTGGGATCCTTTAGAAGGTCATGCTGTATGAACCCTTGATGTTCTGCCAACCTCTCAAGGAATGGCGTTACGTTTTCCTCATGTATCAACTACCTATGTACGAATATGTAGTTGTGTCATATATATTTTTCATATAATAATAATAATATTTCTTACACTCACGCCATTAACCAAGCCCCAAAGTAAGCACTGTACAGCTTGTGTTATGCGATAATAGGGCAACGGATATAAATACATATAATTACACATAAATAAGTATTTATGTGTAGAAAAAAAATATTAACGTCCATGACTCAGGTACAAATGCTTGTATTCATCATACAAACATTTGCCAATACCGGGATTCGAACCTGTGGGCGAGACCTTGAGACCGGTGTACGTAGGTCGTTAAACATAATTTCGATGTTTTTTATACGTTTCCATATATCGATATTTTTCTTTTTATATTGAAAACCATCCACCGTTATTTCAGGCGTGCTCAATACTACTCTCACCGTTTTTTCAAGTGGCCTGCCTCTGACAGACGGCGGAATCTCCCGTTTAATTAACCGAGTGTTTAGAATTAACGCCCCGTTGTAAGTTACTGACGAAGGTTCTATTGTCTGTGTCCCTGTTTCAGATAGCTCTAGAGGTTTCATGAGGGCTGTTTCAGCAGTTTCAAGTGTTGAACTGAGGAGAGCATATCAGAGTTCAGAGTTGGAGAGTAAAAACGGTCGTAATATTATGTAAGTACAATCAGAGAACTTCCCGGTCGACCGGGAGTCGTAATTTTTAGGCATTCGAATTACTTTCCCATATGGAAAAGCACGGATCGACACAGATTTTGACACACTTCATACTTTGAAGGCACAAAACTACTTCGTCGTGGTACGAAATAGCATTTCTACGATTCAAACAATACTCCGCTAAGAGATGGCGGCAAGCCACGGGCCCGTACACAAAGTAACATCGTTGTGTAGCGAAACGATAATACAAATCAAATCAAATCAAATCAATATCATTTATTCAGTCTAGGCTGTTACAAGCACTTATGAACGTCAAAGGAGCTACGCCATCGGTTCACAAACCCTACGGCGGGAGACCTTGTAACGAGAAGAACCGGCAAGAAACTCGTCAAGGGCTATTTTTTTCTCCCTGTTTTGTTTCATACAGAGTCGTCAAATTGAAAAGTGAGCTTAACATATCAGTAAGGTCAATTTCCATCACAAAAGAAAATACTAATTAAAATATTACATTTTATGGTTATCCTAACCGTAAACAATTTTCAACTCGTAAGGAAGGACTTACATTTAACATTACGATTCGTTATTGTCTATATACATACGATTCGTTATTGTCTATATTCACCAATTAACTTGCGGTAAGACCATGTTATTTAGCGCGGCTTATGCCAATCCGCCAATCCCAATTCTTTTCGAACTTCGTTATCATTTTTGAATTGTTACTTTGGCTAGGAGCCCTGGAACCACGTGGTGTGTCATGACCCCTTTTTTTTAAGAAGTACGGGGAGACTCTCAGCCTCCATCGTACCTGATGTTAAGTATTGATAAGGCTGAAGATGGAAGCGAGCCTCTCCCGGAATCCCCAATCACTGAGGAACTGACTATCTTATCTTTAACTGCCGGAACACAACAATGCTGAAAACATTGTTGTTATGGTGTCACACTTAGATAAGATGGTGGTAGCTAGCCAGGCGGACTTACAACAATTCCCACCACCAACCAAACCGACAATATATACCCCCCTGGGAATCGTACCCGGGACCCCTGGGTCTGATACCGGTGGTTGTACGACTAGACCACAGAGGCGGTTAAAAGGGTCTTTCTCCTCATCCATCCATAAGAATTAAGAATGTGGCTTAGCAGTGGGGACATTTAATAATCATTAAAAATAAAAATATCATTAATCATCAAAAAAAATATGGGCGATATACTGGCAGCGTGTCCACTATTGTTTCCGGACGACACCTTAGCTAGACCACATCACATCATCAGCCTGTGGACGTCCACTGCTGGATATAAGCCTCTCCTAGCTCACGCCTATTGTGGCGTTCATAGGAGGCTATTAGCCTACTGCTACCACGCTGGCCAGACGGGTTGGTAGAGGGTTTGTTTCAAGTTTTCCTTCTCTCGCACAGGTTTTCAATGCGTCGAGCCTCTTAGTCGACTCTTACGACATCCCAGGCATGTAAGGGAGTGGTGACCCTTGTATTCTTAGGCCGTCACCACACGGCACAGCTAGACCAACCAAAGGCAAATGTTCATTGAGGTGTTGAAATGAGATTGATATTTATATATTTCACTCTCAGGCTGCACTTTTGATACTCTGCCAATCTCGCAAGGAATGTATGTGTGTATTTGGTAGTCTTGTTAATTAAAAATTATATAATCACAACAACAATGCAACTGCCTCCTGAGGTCTAGTGGTACAGCCACCGGTATCAGACCTAGGGGTGCCGGGTTCGATTCCCAGCGGTGGTACATATCGTATTCGGTTTGGTTGGTGGAAGGACTCGTTGTAAGTCCGCCTGGCTAGCTACCACAATCTTATCTAAGTCTGACGCCATAACAACAATGTTTACAGTTTTGTTGTATTCCGACAGTTAGAGATAAGATAGCCAGTTCCTCAGTGATTGGGGATTCCGGGAGAGGCTCGCTTCTATCTTCAGCCTTATCAAACTTACAATCAGGTATGATGAAGGCTAAAATATCCCCGTCGTTCATAAAAAAAAAACAACAAGCCCTACTGAACTAACTTTTATTTTAACCAGGCTCATTGCAAGAGAATCTTTCATTATTTATATTTACTTTATACGTTCCTTTCAGCATTATGACAATGCTGCACAAAGAAAGTGCAACGCCTGTATTATTAGCTGAGTAGGAAAAAATGAACTCAAGTTTCTCAGAGATGCAAATGTTAGGAGTGCACTCTGCATTATGGAGTCGGCCATTTTTTAAATGCATGGATAAAGATGGTAGAAGTTATCTATCTTATGCAGATCTAGTGTCTGATAATAAAGTAAGAGGATGGTGTAGCAGTGGTTTGGGTATTCAGCCTGCAATTGTGGTGATTAAGCAACTTTTGTAGAGGTTGGGGACGGGATGGGTAACCAAAATGTTTTTTTTTACCTCGAGCTCTTCCGTGCTTTGGAGTTACTAATTTATATTGAGCCCGAGTGAAGGGTCATGGCCCATTCTCCTTACCCATTGTAAGATTTAATGTCCTTTTACCCTACTGCGAAAGGGCTGACGATGAATAAGGATAGTAAATTCAAAATGGATATAATTTTTTCAGAACAAAATCTAAAAAAAAATACATTCATATTGATGAAGGATTACCTACATTTTTATATTGATAGGTACCTATTAATTATTTATAATATGAAATTCTTACCGTACACGTATATACATATTCTGACAAACGTAATATTCTACACCATGAAATCCACGACAGCCTCATACCTTTTTTTTTTTTTTTTAATGGCCCTCTCGCCGCCCTACGTCCTGGGGGACCCTTGTGGTACTCACCCCTATGACTGGTGGCCCGCCCGGCTACCCAGGCCTCGTCGCGGCGGAGAGATGGCCGAGCAAGTGTGGCCATCTCTCCAGACGGTGGGGATCACCTACCTCCTTCCATCTGATCCCACTACAGCGGAATGAGGTGCGCATAGCGCTGCCTCCTTCCGCCTACCCGCCTGCGTCGGATCCGATCCGCGTGAGCATCCTGCTCGCGGATCCGCTCTGATGCCTCCTTTTGTGACATGACATATTCACAAAAGGAGACAGCCGCCTCCCAGCATCTCTCGGTGGCCAGCATGGCGCGTGCCATACCGGGCAGCGAGAGATCCCACCCTGTCGCAGCGACCAGAGCACCGCGCTGCGGAGCCCAGGCAGGGCACACCGTAATAGTGTGCTCCGTACTGTCCTCCGCAGCGCCGCACTCATGGCACTGCGGGGTCGCTTCCCTTCTGATCCGGAACAGGTACTTTCCGAAGCAACCATGCCCGGAAAACACCTGCGCCAGTCTGAAAGTCAGCGACCCGAACTCCCTATCACACCACTCTCGGAGTACTGGACAGATTGCATTGGCCGTTCGTCTTCCAGCCGAATCCGACTCCAGCAACAATCTCCAATCACTCATCAGCGCTTCCTCGGCGCGGTGTCGTGCAGCCGCGATCTCGTCGGGGGCCAAATCACCCCCCTCTTCCAGCACCACTCTCCTTTCCCGGTACGCCTCCTTCAAGACCTGGGCATCCAGCTGCCAAGGTGGCGTACTTGCCAACGCGCAGGCTGCATTGAAGGACATGGTCCTGTACCCTCTCGCGATTCTGATAGCGATTGCTCTCTGCGGCCGACGAAGGCATATGCGATTTTCATCGTCGAGCTTGTCGGCCCAGACCGGCGCCCCGTACAGGGCCATGCTCCTCAATACCCCAGCAAAAAGTTTGCGGCAGGTGTCCCCTGGCCCACTCAGGTTAGGCAATAGTCGCCCCAACGCACCGGCCGCCTTCGTCACTTTCGGGGCCAACTGACGGAAGTGTTCGCGGAAGGGCTGACGATGAATAAGGATAGTAAATTCAAAATGGATATAATTTTTTCAGAACAAAATCTAAAAAAAATACATTCATATTGATGAAGGATTACCTACATTTTTATATTGATAAGTACCTATTAATTATTTATAATATGAAATTCTTACCGTACACGTATATACATATTCTGACAAACGTAATATTCTACACCATGAAATCCACGACAGCCTCATACCTGAAACAATAAGAAAAAGATAGTCAGAAATGTAAAATCAAAATAACATTATACTTTTTGACATTATTACATCGTCGTCTCAGCCATATAACACCCACTGCTGGGTATAGGCCTCCCCCAAAAGGGTGGGTTTGCCATAATCGCCACGCTCGGCGGGCGGGTTGGCGATCGCAGTATGGCCAAGTTTGTAGGAGACAGCAGCGTCTCCTGAAGGCCGAGTCCCTTAGTAGCCTTTTACGACACCCACGGGATGAGAGGGGGTAGTGCTATTCTAAGCCGACACTACACAGCTACATATTATGCTTTAAATAGGAATTGCAAAGAATGTTGTTTAAGCCTTGTTACGCACTTGGGGACAGCCGTGTTTATTCAACACCCACTGCGGTCTGCTCAGCTAGCTCAGATGGGCACGAGACTCATGGGAGTGTGCGTGGGTTCTACCTTGATGGCTGTTACACTCGGAAATAAAATATTGAGATTAGTTCACTAAAAGGTTCTAATTCTTACTTCTAAAGAGGGCGCCACCAACACAGGAGTGTTGGAATAAATCAAACAAAGTGATACATTTCTGACAAAAATTCTATGTATATTGATTTTAAACCAGTCATTATTTAAAATTACAAACAATTCTTTCTAAACATTATTAGCAGAAAACATGGGCAATGTTAATAGAACTCATTAAAAGTTAAAGAATAAAAGTTACATGTGGGTACTCAAAAACACATGGTAAGTTATTTGGTCATGACCTGTGGAAACAAGAATCCGTGGAAGCGTCCTTCCATGAATCTATTCTGAAGCTAATCCTAAGTTACTTCTATATTAAAATTACATTAATACAACCGTTTTACATGTCGATGAAATTCTCAAACAAAAAGTACACAAAAACATACGGAGTTCGTTGTTAGCTTACGCAGCCATCCTCCAAGGTGTTGGTGCACTCACTCTCCCATGCATCAGAGGAGAACACTTCTATATTCTGTGGCCTGAGACGAGACACACTGCATCAAGGGGACATGTGCATCAGCCCGGGGAAAGTTGTCAGAAATGTAAAGAAAACAACTTAATTTCTGGATTAAAACAAAGGAGCGGCTCTCTGAAACAAAATAAGAGAGCACACGATAATTCTCAAGAAGTTCCACCATGAAGCGTGGGACTCCAACCAAGACGAAACGGTATGAAAAACTCACCTGCCGCTCCTATTAAAATTCTTGAATTTACATAAAAAGATATTTGGCACTAGGCCATATCTTGGACAATCACCACCTCATCTCCAACAACGGATCGGACGATCTCAATCAAATTTCTCTGCTTCCAATATTATTTGTCGTATCGACCGACACCGAGGATCGAAAAGAAAGGAAAGTCACCGTCACCGGCGACCATAGACGAGCCGAACCAAAAACAATGATATATTGTTCCAGAATTTTCCACAAAAAGAATTTAGATTTTTTATTTTACAACTAATTGAAATGTATTCTAATAAATACAGAAGACATACTGAAAGTAAATTAAACCATTACAATATTAAAAAACATTAGACAATAGCAATAAATATGCAATGAGTAACTTTCACAAAGACAGCAAGTTGTGATTTATAACATTAAGTTATTGCCTGTTACGAAACGTAAAACGTCAGATGTCATGTCATTCGCTGTCAATGTCAAAGTCACTCAAAACAATAACACTGGTAGTTGTTATTGTGAAAATATTGAAAACAACAAAATATTACGGAATGAATGCTAAAACTTTAGTAAATACGTGTAATGAATGATTCTGCAATGAAATAGCTCGGTGCGCAAGGAACCTACGGTTAGTAACACTAAAATCAGTGCCACAAAAGAATGGTAAACAAAACACTATCGTGTCCGGGGCGACGGTGTATCCCGTGGTCTGTTCTTGGCGTCGTTGATGGTGAATTCAACACAGGGCCTGAGCCCAGTCCTGCGAATAGACCACCAGACACACCCTCACTCCAGTCTCGAGAGTGAAAATACCACGGTTGCGTATTATACACGCAACAGCCTTCAATTTCATTCGAAGTCAATTTTAGTATGGATGCGATACATTTATTTACGAGTATAAAGTATCGGTTTATTTCATTTTAATATTTTCCCCGTTTAAAGAAAATTGATAAAATTACCATAATGTCTCTCTCATTTAGTGCATCTGCTACGGGGTGCCGAATTTAAATTCTTTACCACCATTTACAACACACCAATACTTCAAAAGATTTTTATAAACACGCCGGTCTGACGACGTCCGTACTCGTATAGTAATCGTATAAGGAGTTAGGAGGTTTGAGTCCCTCTCTATTTAAAAAGTATTTATAAATTCATCCGTTTGTCTTGGGCCGAGTATTTCAACGTACTCGTTTATCAGTAATCTTTTGAGTTTTTCACACAAGTTTAATAACTCTTTGGACTAAATAATTGGTATATTAAATTGATTTATATTTAATAATGATACGGTACCAATTTTATTTGAACTGTAATATTGTTATATCCTTGTACTACCACATTTACGGCAAAAAAAGGTTTTTTATAGAGAAGATTACTGAGATCATACTGTTATCTTAAAAAATATAATACATTGCGACAAAATAATAAAAAAATCCTGACAAAAGAACCACAAAAAAAAACAAATAAAACCTAGCGAAAGATACGAGTAACTCAGAAGTAAATATTCTCCAACTAAGTTGTCAAAGTTTAAAATTGTCCCATGTTTTTCACATTGTTCGCGAAAAACAACATAAAAAGAGGGAAAAAATATGAGTGAGTGGAACTCTCAAAGGGGACGAGAGAAGATATGGCACTATCAAAAATGTTATTTCACAAAGAAGGTGCCGGCGGGCGTTTGCTATGAAACTAGAGCAAGACACATGGTTGGGAAGGACGGCGAGCTTGGCGCGGGAAAACCATAGATAAGACCTAGGTAATATTATTTTACGGATGTGAGGGAATTGCCACAAATAAAAGAATCATGATTGTAGATGTCCTACTTATCCCATTTTATTTAAGGGTACACAAAGTAAGAAAAACAGCCTAAAGGCACACCTTATTACCCATCTCTCTGTTTATCTACATCCTATTCCTATAGCCCTAACATCTAAAGCCAGAGTTCCTAGAACTATACATGGAAAAGTATACCATAGTCACTCACTGTCTTAAATATAAGAACTAACACTGAACAAAAGGATTCAATTTAATGCAAATCATTTCATTTCTTTGGATAAATATCTCCTAATACAAGACTTACAAGCCGAAAAATGTTTTAACACAGGCTTCGGCAAAGATGTTTTTTTTTAAACAATTAACTGTGTAGGCGTTTGACCGCCGTCGTGCTTAGTAAAGATGATGTGGTCTAAGGAGTAACTTGCTTGCCCAGGACATACCTATTCACTCTCGCCTTGAAGAGACCAAGGTTGTAGGAATCGGGGAACACATGAGCAGGCAGCGCATTCCATTCTTTAGCGGTTCGCATTAGAAATGTGTCTGCAAAGCGCTTGGTACGGATCGCTGGAATGTCAACTGGATTCTGGCTAAGTAACAACACCTGTGCATTAGACGATCTAATTGCCAATGATTCAGCAATAGAAGTCGCTAATTGTTATTAGGGCAAATCTTTGACAAAAAGAAAATCTTCTTGTATCTGTTTTTATTGTTAGGCATGGCGCTCATGGCCGCGCTTGACAGTCTGATCGTATTCGATCACGTTTGTTAAGCAAAGTTCGGCACGGTCAGGTGTCGGATGGGTGACCGTAAAGTGGCATTATAACTGAGCGTTTCCGTGCTTCGGAGGGCACGTTAAACCGTCGGTCCCGGCTGTTGTCATTTGATTACAGTCGTTAAGCCAAGTCAGAGGCCTTATAGGCGGCTTGATAAACTCTGACACTAGAGGTGGCCACTACTCCTCACTCGATAAGAAGAAGAAGAAGAAGTTAGGCATTGCTTCATTAATGCAAGTCTAAAAGCTCGTCGATCCCCACAGCAGTGTGTATCGTATCAGATACCGAGTTCCATGTTCGTGACATAGCGCGAGCTTTTTTCTCTCGTCTAAACTAATATATCATGGAAATTTAGTGCCGACGCCTCTGGCGGCTTATTTTATGGATATCTCGTACATTATTAACAAAATAATTAAGATCCCATTCTAAGGAGAAGGATGCTCAGACAGGACTTAAGCCCGCTCACCGCCTCTGGGGTCTAGTGGTAACAATCACCGGTATCAGACCCAGGGGTCCCGGGTTTGATTCCCAGCGGGGATACATATTGTATTCGGTTTGGTTGGTGGTAGGAGTTGTTGTAAGTACGCCTGGCTAGCTACCACCATCTTATTTAAGTCTGACGGCATAAAAACAATGTTGTGTTCAGGGAGCAGCAGATAAGATAGCAAATTCCTCAGTGATTAAGGCGCGTTTCCGTCTTCAGATTTATCAATACTTTAACATCAGGTATGATGAAGACAAAGAATCTTCCCGTTGTTCGTAAAAAAGAACATTCTAAGGAGAAGGATGTACAGACAGGTCTTAAAGCCTGCTCACCCAAGGTTGCGAGTTCAAGTCCGAACACCTTGGAAACTATTTTATTTTTTTAGTATTAAGTTTGTTTTCGTCATCAGCCATTATTATGTCCCCACTACTGGGGCATTGGTCTTCCTTATGGCTTAAGAACGGGAGATGACCACTACGCAGGCCCAATGAAGATTGGTGGGTTTTGACGTCTGCCAATGCAGCCGGGACCAACGGCTTGACGTGCCTTCCGATACAAGGAAGCTCGAGATAGTAAATTTCTGGTCACCCAACCCGTGACCGACCATTGCGAAAGTTGCTTAACCTCAACAATCGCAGGCCGAGCGCGCTAAATACTGCGCCACGGGCTACCACCAAATCTGAATGGGCCCACGTGGTGGGTCATAGCCCATTTCACCTTATCCACCCATAAGAAAGTGCTTCAGCTTCAGTGAGCCCCAGCAGTGGTGACATCAGAATGGTTGATTATGATTTATAACAGACAGACAGACAGTATTGTCCTATTATTTCCGCAACAAGCTTAACTCTACAAGCAAATTGCGTTTCCATCTGTACCGACATACGAGCCCGGGGTAATTCTTACCCCCAATAATATGATTGTTGGGTTGTTTACAAGCGATCTAAATATCGTGTCGACTCAATTTCATTTGGGGGTTGACTCATAAATCGTTTGCTCTAGACTGATTCGTATTGATGTTTTGTTGCTTGGTACAAGGGTTAAGATTGCTGATGTCATTTTATGTAGGCACTAGAATGAATCGTCTCGTCTCATAGTCATAGTCATATTATTTTAAGGTACATTTTATGAGTAGGTACAGAATAGCTCGCAATATGAATCTGGTAATCGGCTGGCTGATTATCTAATTAAAAATTGACTAGCAACCAGTTATTATCATTGTCATTCAGTCATACTGTATGACACCCATGACAGCGACGATACAGTATGAATGTATAACAGCCATGACAGTGACGATACAGTATGACAGCCATGACAGCGACGCGACGATACAGTATGAGTGTATGACAGCCATGACAGTGACGATACAGTATGAGTGTATGACAGACATGACAGCGACGCGACGATACAGTATGAGCGTATGACAGCCATGACAGTGACGATACAGTATGAGTGTATGACAGCCATGACAGCGACGCGACGATACAGTATGACTATAACAGCCATGTCAGCGACGATACAGTATGAGCGTATGACAGCCATGACAGTGACGATACAGTATGAGTGTATGACAGCCATGACAGCGACGCGACGATACAGTATGACTATAACAGCCATGTCAGCGACAATACAGTATGAGTGTATAACAGCAATGACAGCGACGAAACAGTATTACTATGAAAGCTATGTCAGGGATGATACAGTATGAGTGTATGACAGGCATGACAGCGACGACATAGTATGACAGCCATGACAGCGAAGATACAGTATGACAGCCATGGCAGCGACTTTAACTGGTTGTTAGGTGATTTTAGTCAGGTAATCATCTTGCTGGTTGCCCAAAAAATCGTAAGTAGAGACGATTTTTCTCAAGTTAATTTTCTAGAAAAATGTAGCATAAAAATAGCATTGTAAAATATAATCCTTATGAAGCATTTTACTAACAAAATCTAAAAATGCACTATTGGCTACCCGTATTTTACGTTGGTTCCGTTAGATAGCCCGCAACCTTTTGGAGTAGGGCCGGAAGATTGTGGATTCGAGTCATGTCTGAGCAATACCTACAAAACAAGTTGAGTTTTTTGTCGAATATAATATTCTTGTTTCAAATTTATCAAATAAAACGCTTCCACCCATATCTTAACCCCGACCCATTCACTTTCCTCTCTAATTGAAGAATTATTGCGAACCTAACATCGCCGCCAAACACAATTCATTTGCCAAGGGAAAACCTACTTTATTAAAAGGCATTAAAGTCTACCGCAATGTACCACCGTGTTAAGAGCGCGAAATTTGTGGTATAGCAGAACTTGTGAGAAAATGAGGTTTAGGGAAATATATATTTTCTTGAGAAAATGCTGCGTTTAATGTAATGCGAGTTTAAATTTTCAGTTAAAATAAAAGCGTTTGTGTATTGGACATTTTATCCTTAAAATGCAGAGAAAACTAGGGAGCTTATAGCTATTAGACCGTAGAAGTAGACCATATTATTCTAAAGGGAAAAAAAACACCGGATTGAGCATTTAGATACGCGATAAGAGTGTTTAAGATCTTCAGTTCCATTCTCGGATAAGATGTTAACATGTCCTCATTGGGTGTTAAGGCAAAATAAAAAACAAATGAAATTACAAATAAGTAGTATTCTCAGTGTAAAATGAGTGATCTAACTTTACCCAAAATGCTACTTGATGAGTACTTATCACTTTTGACTGACGTAAAGACACAGTAAGAGCGCTTACGCACTGCGTCCGATCCGTGAAAAAACGGATCCAGAAAACTCGGACAGATTTCGGATGTCGCTTGAACACTGCGATCCGAATCCGATACGTAATTTACTATTTCAACACTATCAGTGAACCACCACGTAGAACAATTTTGTCTTCAATTTTTATTTATTTCAGAACACACATTTCTTAAAAACACTATGTTTAATCTACTCGCGATTTTGTTTCTGTTTAAAAAATGTGTTGTGCAATCCGTGGAGACCACCACGGAGATGATGTGGTGATGCATATATATGTTCTCTTCTTCGATTAAACATTGTTTTTAAGAAATTTGTGTCCTGAAATCAATAAAAACTGTGCACAATTTTTGTCAACGTGGTGGTGGAACTAAGGGGAGGCCAAGATCCTAACTTATCCTTTCACTGATAGTGTTGAATTACAGTCCATTATGGAGATTCATGGATCCCGGCGAGAAGAAAACGGATGTAGTGCGTAATCTACCATACAAATCTACGGCTATGACGGACCGAATTCTGACGGATTCGGATCGGATTCGAAACGGACGCAATGTGTAAGCGCTCTAATGCCATGATCACACGTACCGAGCAAACGAGCGAGACAGTAAAATGTTTCTCGGCCGAGACAGTAATGTAAGCGAGTAGCTGTTTCCACATGTTTTAAAATTAGCACAGCCAGTTCAGTTCAGTATTGAGACTACAATTCGGACAGGATGGATCGTAAAAAGATTATTATTAACAATGCAATTATATTCTGCATCCCATTTTTGTATTCTGGAGATTGAAAGTTCTACAGACACTGATGTAGTTTATATAACTGTATAAATTTAATAGTTGCTTCGACGTCCCATTTGATATTAGCAGACATGGTCTACTTTATTTGGAGTGGTTTTAAACAAAAAATATCTCATGAAAAGGCGCGCGCGGCGAACGTGACGACAATCATGTGGCCGAGTAGTACGTAAAACGAGAGCCGAGCTACTGTCTCGCCGCTATGTTAATACGCACCGAGTACCCGGCCAAAAGCACCGCCTCGCCCATTTGCTCGGTACGTGTAATCAAGGCATATGTAATAGTACGTAGAGCCCGAAGTTACCGGTCGACCGACTTGGCGCACTCGATTTGGTCGTTCTAAAGGCTTTAAAACATCACCCGCAGACGTTCAAAAAAATTGAGTAAGTGGTATACTGACACTTGCGCGATTGTATGTAAGATATTTACCTACGTCTACCGGGATGTACCTCGATTGTACATACAAATCCATGTTCATTATATTTTCTGATACAATTTACATTTACATTAAATATAGCAGCATGACTTCGTCCATATCGGCTTTCATGCCTGAACCGTTGACCTAGTTTTAATAGTAAAACGTCACCAGACCAGAAGTTCCCTGACAAATTTTTGAATAGGGAGAAATAGGCAATGTATTTTTTATCCAACTTTTTTATGGACGAAGGGGAGACTCCTAGCCTTCATCATACCTGATATTAAGTATTGATAAGACTGAAGATGGAAGCGAGCCTCTCCCGGAATCCTCAATCACTGAGGAACTGGCTCTTATCTCTAACTGCCGGAACGCAACAATGCTGAAACCATTGTTGTTATGACGTCAGTCTTATATAAGATGGTGGTAGCTAGCCAGACGGACTTACAACAAGTCCTTCCACCAACCAATCCGAATACAATACGTACCCCCGCTGGGAATCGAACCAGGTACCAATGGGCCTGATACCGGTGGTTGTACCACTAGACCACAGAGGCGGTTAAACTTCCTACTAATGCTACTTACTATGATATTATAATGCGAAAGTTGGGATGTTTCTTACTCAGTAACGCTAGTCTGAACGGATTTGTAATTTTTAATGTCCCCACTGTTGGGGCACTGGCCTTCCTTATGGATGGAAAGGAGAACGGGCCATGACCCACCACGCGGGCCCAATGCGGATTGGTGGGTTTTAACGACTGCAAATGCAGCCGGGACCAACAGCTTAACGTGCCTTCCGAAGCACGGAGAAGTTCGAGAGAGTCAATTTTTGGCCACCCATCCCGTGACCGACCATTTCGAAAGTTGCTTGACCTCAACAATTGCAGGCCGACGCTAACTCAATTTTAGCACTCAAATAGTTTATAATCTGGATTTAAACATTTTAATCCAATATTCCCACCGGGACGGGCATAACGACGGTTAAACCGCGTGCGGACACTAGTTTTTTTTTTTTTTTCATCCAAAAGCGTTCAGTAGTTTTTGAGTTTATTCGTTGCAAACAAACAAACAAACAATCAGATATTTCCACTTTATAATATTAATATTAGTATAGATATACAATTATGACTTTGGAACATTAATTAACCTATCATCAAAAAAATAAAACGATAATAACACCGCATTTTTTTATTTTCTCAAGGCAAGAGACAAGTTCAAAAACTTAAATACAAACTCCAAAATATAAACGAATCTCGTATGCACAAAATTACTGCAAACTCGACCCATTTCGACGATGATCGTAAAATACGTGAACGCATGTGGTTTCCGAACGCACTCGACTTCAGGAGGTCAATTCTGTAATTTTTTAGTCACAATCGTGTTCCGATCGTGTTTCAATTGTAGTGATTTTTTTACCGGTTACCAAAAAAGTCTGTCTGTCGGTCGATCGGCCTGCAGTAACAAAAACTGAGCGCCATATATGGTACGATCGGTCATTACGATCCGTCGCATCAGACTGGTCGTGACGACCAATCGTTAATGTAAGTGAGGAACGTTATAGATTTACTTGATCACAGATTATTTGAAATTTATACTATATATGATTGATCGTAAAGAACAATCGTTCGTGTATTTGAGAATCGTAAACGATTTACTTCAATGAAGATACAATGATGGATCGTTACTACCAATGGTAACCGATCGTAACGACCAATCATTTGTGTGTGAGCGGCAAACTTTGAACGATCGGTCGTTACGATCGAACAATCTTTCCGTATATAGGGGCCTGGTAAATCTACGGGCGGTGTGAACGCCGTCATTTTCCTCGCAATATAAAGTGTCATGCATAAGTGCGAAAATAATAAAGGTTATGCTGCTAAACGCTACTCGTCTGGGACCTATATTCGTAACAGGACACGAGGACAGAATTATATTACTCAAAAAATATGAAAATATGTTGAGGACAGTGACGGCGTTCAAACCGCCCGTAGATTTACCCGGCCTTTAAACAGCACTACAATTGCTATTAAAACACGATTGAAACTAAACATTGCAGAATTGGGCCGAGTACATTACCTCCGCACCAGATTATGAATCGTTCCTTTTAGCGAAATTAAATAGGAACGCTTCGAGAGAGACAAATGTATTCAAACCTATATGTTAGACAAGGAAGAAGGTATACTCGTTATTGCGTATGCACGTTTATGGTTCTAAATGGGTTGTTTATGATAGGCATTAAGAAATGATGTCTTTTAATATAGTCGGGTAAAGGTGTATTAAAACTGCGCTATACAATAGAAGGTTTTGTAGGAGTGGTATTACTGTCATATATTATGCTTTAATATAGGTACTGTGTTAATATGATATGGAAGGGTAGAACTGAAGTAAAGTTTTCGTATTGAATTCAAACGCGAGATGGTACAATTTTCATAATAAATGACTTAGATGAAGTACAGATATAAACCACAGGTCGAAAAAGAGTTAGATACTAGAACTTCGGGTATAAGACAAGGATTATTATAAATCGTCATCAGCCATTTTTAATGTGCTGCCCCACTGCTGGGGCACTGTCCTTCCTTATGGATGGATAAGGAGAACAGGCCATGACCCACCACGCGGGCCCAATGCGGATTGGTGGGTTTTAACGATTGCAAATGCAGCCAGGACCAACGGCTTAACGTGCCTTCTGAAGCACGGAGGAGCTCGAGATAGTAAATTTATGGTCACCCATCCCGTGATCGACCATTGCGAAAGTTGCTTGACCACAACAATCGCAGTCCGAGCGCGTGAACCACTGCGGCACGGGCTCCTAATAATTATAATATAAGTAGGATTAATGCAGACATCAATAAATATGTGTCACAGCTCTGAGGACTAAATTGGGTCAAAAAGGAGGAAAATGGAATGAGGTCACACTATTTGATGCCTGCTGTAAGAGTAGGAAAAAGCCAAATGGTTTTTATTTACAAAAATCTAAAAAAGGGGCATTATGTTTGACACCCATGATAATTAAGTATGAAAAAATACTGATGGTAAATTTTAAATGGAAAAAAAGGGAATTCTCAGACGGGAATCGAACCCGCGACCTTTGGAAATCCGGTCCAATGCTCTAATCGCTGAGCTACCGAGACTTCTCTTCTCTTGAGCTATCGAGTAAGATTAATTCGATATAAGTATTTTTATGACCCAAGGTCATAAAAATATTTAAATTTTACTCACTTTTTAGGGTTTTTTTCTCTCTGCCTTAAGTGCTGATTAACAAAAAAAAAAATTATACAGTCGAAACCTACCTATATAAGGTACAAGTGCCATTCGTACGCTTTTCAAAAAAAAAAACGTTATCACCATACGTGGCCACAAAGAGTCTCTTTTGACGGTTTCTAAGTGTGCGCGCCGAAATTTTTAGGTGTCGAATGACATGGCCGCTATGAGGCACCGAGCGGTTGGGAATCTGGCCACTAGAGAGGAGCATTGTTAAAGATTTTTTTTTACCTTTAATTGTCGCGCGTACTATCACCCAACATATTTATTGGATGACCAAAGGTGAATAAAATGACATGACCAAACCCAAGTACGTGATAATGTACAAAAGCCTTATAATCGGTAAATACAATCGTTTATTTATAGCTATCTATCAAAAATCACAATTCCTCCTATTATGACTAGCTAGTACACATAAAGTACAAAGTTGGAACGATGTAACCCTTGTAAGGTGTGATGAATGTTATAAAAAAATTGTCTAGCACCGTTTGTCATTTCACGGACCCCTGAAATGATAAAGTAGTCCTAGTTCTGTTAAGGTCGGTACTCACGAGCGAAAATAAAACCTTGTCTACAATGTATGATGAATTTTAAATTGAAAAATACTGGAAAAAGTCAACTCGGCCACAAGTGAATTCTCAGATGGGACTCGAACCCACGACCTTTGGAAATCCGGTCCAATGCTCTAACCACTGAGCTACTGAGACTTGTCTACAATATCGAATTGCTTTAAGCTTAAAATATTTTTATTTTCTTTATTTTTTTGGAGCTGTTTGGCGCAGGGGTACTAACCCCGCCTTCTGCGCCAGAGGTTCCGGGTTCGATTTCCGGACAAGACAAATATTTGTGTGCATGAACATGTCTATTTGTCTTGGTCTGGGTGTTTAATATGTATATTAAGTATGTATTTACAAAAAAAAAGTATATAAGTATGTTACTAGTATCCATAACACAAGTTCTTCATGAAACTTAACGTGGGCTAGATAATTGGTGTAATTGTATGCGAATATTTATTATTATTTATTTATTATTATTATTTATGAATCTTGGATTAGATATCATTTATGCTTTGTACTTACTGTAGGAATGGTCGGTCACAGGATGGATTACCGAAAATGTATTAATCTCGATCTCCTCCGTGCTTCGGAAGGCACTTTAAGCTGTTGGTCCCGGCTGCATTTGCAGTTGTTAAAATCCACCAATCTAGATTGGGCCCACGTGCTGGGTGGTCATCGTCATCTGACTCTCCCATCCTTTTTATGCATTTAAAAGAAAGGTCAGGTCAGATGTTTTGATGATGATGACTCACTGTTTAACTATGAATATCTACATAAACATCTACAAATAATTTTTCCATAATATTATATGTCATTGATCTAATAACAATTAACTATATCACAAAATTTTTTTTTTTTTTCATGAAACCCAAACTAATCTAGAAATATCCTACTGTAGTTTACAAAACAACCTATTCCAGACACTAAAAAGTAAAAAAAATAAAGAAACGCCTTAAAAAACCGACTCCAGAAACCAAAAAGCAAAAAATTACCCTCTGGAGTCGGTGCCAACCAAGGCATTCTACTTCGACCTGCCAAAAGGCTTATTTTTGCTTTTTAGTTTTTGAAGTCAGATTTTATATTAAAATTTATTTTCATTGGAAATGTTAGCGAGTATATAAATTTTCCACCCTTGTGAACACACCCTTACAACACATCTCGAGCGTAAGCGCCATTACAAATCGTTGCTTTTAGTAGCGCCGTGCCACGTTACATGTCGTTTTCACCGAATTCCCCCCCAGAACGAGACCTACACACATTACCATAATACTAAAGAAAGGGACGGTTATATTCCCCTTATTGCGTTTTACAACTTCGATTGTAGCGTTGAGTGGTCGTGAATTATTTTCGTGAATTTGAGTGTTTTATTTGTCTTGTGATGCGTTGTTTGATTTGATGGTTCGGTAAATAAATGATAGTACTTTAGATAAATGGCGTCACGCACTTCAACAACATATACTCACGTATGTAAAACAAAATAATGAGGAAGCCAAATCGAAAAATCGAATCGAAAAATTTTAACCGCCTCTGTGGTCTAGTGGTACAACCACCGGTATCAGACCCAGGGGTCCCAGGTTCGATTCCCAGCGGGGGTACATATTGTATTCGGTTTGGTTGATGGTAGGACTTGTTGTAAGTCCGCCTGGCTAGCTACCATCATCTTATCTAATTCTGACGTCATAACAACAATGTTTTCAGCATTGTTGTGTTCCGGCAGTTCAAGATAAGATAGCCAGTTCCTCAGTGACTAAGGCTGAAAGTGGAAGCGAGCCTCTCCCGTAATTCTCAATTACTGAGGAACTAGCTAGCTCATCTCTAACTGCCGGAACACAAAAATGCTGAATACATAGTTGTTATGGCGTCAGACTTAGATAAGATGGTGGTAGTTAGCCAGGCGGACTTACAACAAGTCCTACCACAAACCAAACCGAATACAATATGTACCCCGCTGGGAATCGAACCCTGGACCCCTGATTCTGATACCGGTGGTTGTTACCAATAGACCACAGAGGCGGTTGAATATTTATTTTGTAAATACATGTTATTCCTAATAAAATAAAATAAGCTGGTTCTTTAGGAAACTACACAAAATAGTTCATTAAAAACTAACCACGGTTCACAGGGTTTTTCAAAGACGATTCAAACACCATTATAGTTAGTGAAAAGGCAAAATTATTTAAACGTCGATTTGGGCGAAATCCTACTAACTAATTACCTAATATATAAATGCGGAAGTGTGATGTTTGTCCTTTCTTGACGCCCTAACTAAGCAACCAATCAATCAATTTGATTTTTGGCATAGAGTTAGTTGAAGGACGGAAAGTAACACAGGCTACTTTTTATTCCGATATTCCCACGGGAAAGGAAAGCACGCGGGTAAAACCGCAGGCAGCCGCTAGTGAATTATCCATATATATTTAAGCGGTTTTGTATGTCAGATGAAAATCACAAACACACGTACAGTATGAAAGTACCAGGCTGACATCGCCAACCAGGAGTTCGTAGGCATGTCTAATTAATGCAGCTCTCCAGAGTTCCCGGTTCTCATTGTGAGCCACACAATGCTGTAACCTTCGGGATTAGCATCACAATGGTTGTGTGGTGATAAATTGTATGTGACGGACACTCTTTGTATTGTCTGCAAGTGGGAATTGGGAATTTAATTTTGAGGAAATTCGGGTAAAGATCACTTCTCCAAGTGTCAACATACTACGACTTGTGTTTAGGTACCCACAGACCTACATCGATATAGACGAAAAGAGCGCTTCAAACTGTATGAGAACCTAGCGTGTCGAATTTTTCCTCTGACCATGACGTCACGAGCGAGATTCAGTGATGTGAAAATGTTATTGACGAGCTCTTGCAAGAAAGCACTGCACAATTAACCATTTTCGTTTCTGAGTGACGCGTGTTTTCATGGCAATGGTCTCAAGCCGATTGACTTAGGTCGGAAAACTTTGAACGTAGATCAAACTTTTGTTGGTCAAAAGACCGTGGATCTAGGTCTGTGTTGAGACCCTAAAGTAAGAAATTCTAAATTGTGCAAAAGGTTTGTGTATGGATGGTTATTATTTCTATTACGAACAAGAGGGAGCCGCTTAGACTTCGTCATTCTGATGTAAACTAATGGTAAGGTTGGGATGGAAGCGCGTCTCTCCCAGAATCCTCAGTAACTGTGGAACTGAAGTTGTCATCAGATCTCAACTTCGGCGATAGCATCGATTTGAAAGCTCCGACTGCGGCAAAAAAGCTGGGCATCTTAAATAGGGTTAAGCGGTATTTCACGCCGGAACAGCTTCTTATGTTGTATAAAGCGCAAATCGTCCGTGCATGGAATACTGCTCCCACCCTTGGGGTTGCATCAGAAAATACCAACTGGCCGCACTTGACTCGGTGGAACGCAGAACCAGAAAACTCATTGAGGATAGTCTGGTGAATAAAAAGCTCCACAGTCTCCCTCATCGACGAAGAGTTACTTTATTGTCGTTATTTTACAGATTGTACTTCGGAGAGTGTGCTATTGAGCTGCATGAGCTCATCCCGCCAGCTCCTTTTTACCACCGGGAATCCAGACGTACGCATGCTATCACCCCTACCTGGTTGATATACCACGTTTGCGTACAAAGCGCTTTTCCACAACTTTTATTATGCGCATAGCCAGGGAGTGGAATTCCCTACCTGCTTCTGTATTCCCAGGTGCCTGGTAAACCTGGTATATTTAAAGCTCGAGTGAATAGGCTTTTTCTAGGCAAGCTCGCTCCATCTTAGGACTCTTCTTAATCTAACGATTCAGAATGAGGCCAAGAGTTAGCCTATATAATGTAAAAGAAAAAACTGACTACCTTATTTCTGACTGCCGGAACACAAAAAATGATGAAAACATTGTTGTTATGGCGTCAAACTTTGAAGTGATGGTTCGGTAGTTAAGGATAAGATAGCCAGTTTTTCACTGGTGGAGGAATCCAGGATAGGCACGCTTCCACGTTCAGCCTTATCTTCATTTAACATTAGGTATGATAAAACCTGTGTAGTGTCGGCTTAGAATAGCACTACCCTCTCATCCCGTAGGTGTTGTAAAAGGCGACTAAGGGACTCAGCCTTTAGGAGGCGGGCAGCAGCGTCTCCTTCAAACTTGGCCATACTGCGATCGCCAACCCGCCTGCCAAGCGTGGCCATTATGGCAAACCCCAGCAGTGGGTGTTATGTGGCTGAGACAATTTATTCACTTTCAGCGTTATCGTGAAATAAGTATCGTTTGATTTCAGGCACGTTGCCTCTCTGTTTTGCGCGAACGGCTGACAACGACAGCAAACTTACTACCTCCAACCTCTTGAGTTCTGAGCATAAAAAAAATATTAATATTTTCTTTTCACAAAAACAGTGTGCTATAAAGAAGGCAAAACTCCTTTGATCAAATGTTGAAATAAGAATTTAAAAAGATGAGTAAAAATTAAATAAAAAAAACAATATGACAGGTCATGCCGTCTGCGAGTTGAATTATGAAGAGATAAATGTACAAATGGTCGAAAAAGGAGAAATAATTGAAGGAAATTAACTCTTACAGCAAATGAAGTTGTGACTTCGTTCCCATCGCGCTCCCATCTGATCTACAACCACGGTTCACACGAACCTCATAGTACTGACTACAAAGTCTCGCTACTGACAACTCACAAACGAAATGAAATTATTACTACGCTTCTAGGAAGGCAACAAAGTTGGAATGCCATAAAATGTGTTCTAGAAAATGCAGCGACCGGTAAATATGCAGGTCGGGAATAAAATATGATTATATTGAAGAGGCACTGCTATATCATATCTTCTAAGTAAAAAATAGCGTTTTTATCCGGTATATTTTCTTCTTTAGTCATATTTACTATATAAAAATAGCATTGTACAGTAAAATGCAAAATTAAAAAGTTCCAATTAAATGGCTGTTTCATTTTAATCTATTGCCAAACATTTGTAAAAATGTTTCTTTCGAATAAGAGGTTATTATTTCTCTCATTGAAGAAACGACGCTGGCCAACAGCGTGGACAGGGGAATAAATAAATAAGTGTCAACGGGTCTTCATAAGTCTCGGTAGTGCATTGGGCCGTATTCCTACATGATACCAGTGGTTTGTTTTTCTAAAATATAAAAAATTCACTGTAAAATGCAGAATTAAAAGTTTCAAAAAAATTGCAAATAACTATTATAAATATATGGTTTTCGTTCCCGTAGTTAAATTTAACCGCCTCCGTGGTCTAGTTGATGATTTGAGAAACATCTAAATGAATAAGCATCTTAAACATCTCAAAATTTGGATTGTATACATAAAAATTTCACCGCTTTTGTGGTCTAGTGGTACACCACCGGTATCAGACCCAGGGGTGCCGGGTTCGATTCCCAGCGGGGGTAAATATTGTATTCGGTTTGGTTGGTGGTAGGACTTGTTGTAAGTCCGCCTGACCAGCTACCACCATCTTATCTAAGTCTGAAGCCATAACAACAATGTTTTCAGCATTGTTGTGTTCCGGCAGTTAAAGATAAGATAGCCAGTTCCTCAGTGATTGGGGATTCTGGGAGAGGCTCGCTTCCATCTTCAGCCTTATCAATACTTAACATCAGGTATGATGAAGGCTAAGAGGCTCCCCGTACTTCATAAAAAAAAAAAAAAAACAAATCATCACAGAATATTTACAGCTAGCGGCCGTCCGCGTGGTGCCCGTTCCCGTGGGAATATCGGGATAAAAAGTCGCTTTTGTTACTTTCCAACCTTTCAACTAACTCTATGCCAAAAATCAAGTCGATTGGTTGCTTAGTTAAGGCGTGAAGGAAGGACAAACAAACACACTTTCGCAATTAAAATGTTAGTTAGGATAGCAGATACCTGCTTTTAATACGGGTTATATTATTATATTTCGGTTTGACTATCGTTTATTTTCTAAATCAATAGGAAATATTATCAGTGTTCTTAATATTTTTTTGGCTTAGATTTTCAACGTGGAATAAACTTATCTTTTTCCTTTGCCAATGTTTTATCCTGTTCTATCTTTATGTTTCCCAAAACTCGTAAAAATCTTATGGTAAATTTTAAATAGAAAAATATTGGAAAAAATTAACTCGGCCACAAGTGAATTCTCAGACGGGAATCGAACCCGCGACCTTTGGAAATCCGGTCCAATGCTCTTTTCTCTTTTTAATTTCCAAAGGTCGCGGGTTCGATTCCCGTCTGAGAATTCACTTGTGGCCGAGTTATTTTTTTTCCAATATTTTTCTATTTAAAATTTACCATAAGTATAAAAATAGCATTGAAAAATGCAAAAATTACAAAATCGTAAAAATCTGTTGCTTATAATGTCAAAAGCTACAGAAAAAGTGTAGCTCTAGAAAGAAAACATTGTGTTACATTTATTGTACACCAAATGTGTTAAATTTATTGTAAGAAAACTTAATAAAGTAGGGATAACACTTGGACGCGAACGTGATTATGGGAGTAGCTAATAAACAGAATAATTATTTACGTGTATACACGTACGTGCCGTGTGGTGACGGCCTAAGAATACAAGTGTCACCACTCCCTTACATGCCTGGGATGTCGTAAGAGTCGACTAAGAGGCTCGACGCATTGAACACTTGTCCGAGAGAAGGAAAACTTGAAACAAACCCTTTTGCCAACTCGTCTGGCTAGCGTGGTAGCAGTAGGCTAATAGCCTCCTATGAACGCCTCAATAGGCGTGGGCTATGAGAGGCTTATGTCCAGCAGTGGACGTCCACGGGCTGGACGTACGTATAATGCACGTGTGTTTTTGATGCAAGTAGAAAAAAAGAAAGAAAGAATGAAAAATTATATATTTTGACACTGCACGACAATCGACAGCATACTTATTAAAAATACCAATGAACATACAGCAAGACGTGCAGCGTCAAAACTGTGCTCAGCTCAGTATACGCAGCAGACGGGAATGCCTGCTGCACTGATATTCTGCTGAGCACAGTGGTGACATCAGGCACACGATAAACATAAGTGTAACAATAAATAAACACAAGCATGTTTAAGCAACAAGACAAATATATAAATAACATTATTTGTCAAAAACACAAAAAAAACCAACCCCGAACATAATGAAGACAGCAAGCACTGGCGAAATCCAAAAGGCATGGCAAGGCATCGACATTAACATAAATGAAATATTTATCTATCTATCTACACTTATTTTCTTATTATGTTTATGAAAGTGTCGGTCTATGTGTTACGTTTAATTATGTTGCCAAAATGCTGAAATACTGAGTCTACTGAGCTCGGGATTGGGAGTTCAATACTCAGGCGAGACAAAAAAAAATAATGCGATTTTTCTGTCTGTGTGTTTAATTACGCTGTCGTAAACCAATAATCCTTACATTGGAAATAACATAAGTTCTGAAGTTATATATCAGGGTCTCAAATCAATGTAATGTTGTCTATTATTTATTTATATTGTTGATCTTAACTGGACCCATCCCAACCACAGGTCCTGGCCCAAGGGATCCGTTTCCTGAATTGCCCCGTTCTTGAACAATCGACAATTGTTTACGGCACTTTCCAAACTTTGAGGTTACGAGCACAAAGTACAAAAGTCAGCGCCCAAGCAGAGATACCACTCTGACCAAGGAGTATGTTCTTGCAGACAAATTAATGACGTTACATTTACAAGCATTTTTACGCGAAATAATATTCTTTATATATCTTTACTTATGTATGAAGGATTTCAAAGAAAGTTTGTATCCCACACTAACAGTTTTTGTTATAATTTCTACTGAAAATGCTATTGCCACATTTTTTTTATGTACAAGCATTGTATAATCTAAGCAATCTCATGCTCTGTTTTAATTTAAAAAAATAATGAGTCTCTTAAAATTTATACTAGGTACTATTTAATATAAATTATGAGAGCCGAGAGTCCCGCCAGCCCGTGACCACGGCCGATGTAACTTGGCCGAAACGTCGAAAAAATTAGGTAGGTGAAATACCTATCACGTTCTACGCGTTTAATACCCGTTTCAATTTTCAATATCATAATAGCCGAAGTGGTCTCCGACGTCAGCTTCTGTCACGTATTGATGTGACGCTGGTTTTCAGGCGGAGCCAGAGAGTAGATAAAGGCACAGCTAATCAAGCCCAAATGAAAACTTACACTATTACATAACTAATTAATTAAACAAAATAAAATAATAGCACGACAACCAAGAATGTAATGAATTTCGGTTGGTGGTAGGACTTATTGGACGTCCGCCTGGGTAGCTACCACAATTTTATCTAGACTGACGCCATAACAACAATGTTTTCAGCCTTGTTGTGTTCCGGCAATTAGAGAGAAGATAGTCCGTTCCTCAGTGATTGAGGATTCCGGGAGAGGCTCGCTTCGATATACAGCATTATCAATACTTAACATCAGAAATGATGAGTGCTAAGAGTCTCCCCGTTGTTCATGAAAAAAAAAAAATACTAGCAAAGAATTTTAACCAGTGTCAATAAAACACACAATGATAAGTTGATATTTAAATTAATATCAACTTGCAGTAAGTCAGTTTATATTTTGTAGTGAAATAATGCTTTGCCGGTTAACATGGCTCTTAGCCCCACCAAAACGGTACCGACGGAAGACCAGCGCTGGCCAAAAAGCCAAGCATTATGCTGAGTCGGTACCGTTTTGGGACAAACCTGTGCTTTTTTGTGTTACTTTGATGTATCCGATTGTCGTTTTTGTCTCAAATAAATGTATTTTTTTTTTATGATTATGTAATTTTTGCATTTTTCAATGCTATTTTTATACTTATGGTAAATTTTAAATAGAAAAATATTGGAAAAAATCCGGTCCAATGCTCTTGCAATGCTATAGTATTGGACCGGATTTACAAAGGTCGCGGGTTCGATTCCCGTCTGAGAATTCACTTGTGGCCGAGTTAATTTTTAATAAAGTTTAGTATTTTTTTTTACCATTAATGTAATTTTCTTTCTAAAACTTCATAATGTCACAAATAAAACCTAGAGAGTCAATACAGTAGCGACGTTAGTGAGTCAGGGCAAGTTTTTCTAGTATGGCGGGAGCAGTCCTTCTGATCACTTTTTTTATTGTGTCAAGGGCCAAATACCCATTGTCGGTTGTCCAAATGAGATTTATAATGCGGACTTGACTAATATAATGCTTCAACGATTTTGTGCTCTGTTGCTATATAAAAGCTAGTTTAGTTAAGATTACAAACAGTTTGGAAACTAGAGACTACACAAATCTGTCACGGCGAGGGCGATTTAATCACAAAAAGATAAGACCAATCAAGAAACAGCCATCTAATTATAACTAATCACACAAAAATAGCATTGTAAAATACAAAATTAAAAAGTTATAAACAAATAGGTTGTTTCATCTTAATCTATAGTCAAACATTTGTAAAAATATTTCTTTCGAATGCGAGGATATTTCTCTCATTGATGAAAGGACGGTGGCAAACACCGTAGAAAGGTGAATATACCTACTGGAAAAAATCGACGTGTCCTCATAGGTCTCTGTAGCATAATTGGTTAGGGTCAGATTCCTAAGGATGCGGTTTCGAATCCCGTCAGAGCGGCATGAGACAAGTTGCTTTTTTCTAGTATATTTTGTTGATTAATATTTATCACATTAAAAGCATTTAATCAATCTAGTCACAAGCACTAGTGAATGTCAAAGAAGATACGCTATCGGTCCACAAACTTTGAAACTAGAAATACATGCAAGAATCACGTCAATGGCTGTATGCTGCATTTTACTCTCAGTCTTATATTATACATACACAGTCGTTAAATGGAGGTATTAGTTACTTTGAAACGTACGTACATCTTCTGTTTTGGCGCGCACTGTTCATTGAAATAAAACAACTTTTACGGATATCAAACGCGCTATATTTCCACGAACTAAGTTGTAATTGTCCGTATTTTTAGGTTTTTTAGGGGTTTTTTTTATTTTCCCGACGTTTCGGCACCTTTACAGCTGCCGTGGTCACGGGATGACTTTGAAACGGTTTAATTAAGGATACTTTCCGCCGCAATTTAACGCAAAAAATAAATACTTAAACACAAAAATAAATATTTTGGTAGTCTTAGCGGAACCAGATTGCCGTGCGTCTATCTTTGTTCAAAGACCATCTCGCCTCTAAAATAAAGTTTTATAATTCTTCATATTTTTTTTTTTACATTTCCACTATCATAAACTGTTGGTCGACTGAAACTCTGCACAACAAAGTAAACATATCCAATTCATTCCAAACATCTCTAGTACACAACATATTTGTCCCTCCTCCAAAGGAATCGGGTTGTTTCATGGACGATCTACCCGGATATGCTCACGGTTTCCGCTTTTGAACAACTTTGAAAAGTTCTATTTGTGTGTATGTTTTGTTGACGGTGTGCAGTCGCCTTTAAAGGTTTTGCACAAAGAATGGAAAAGGATGTAGGGCTAATAAATTTTGTTTGTGGTTTTTATGAAGATTATCAACGTTTATTCGGTACAGTCATGAGCAATGACATGTATACACTTTACAACCTTATCGCATTGATGCCCACGGAAACAAAGCACTTTCATTTATGTTTTTTTTTTGGAATTTTAGCATTTTTCAATGCTATTTTTATACTTATGATAATTTTTAAATAGAAAAATATTGGAAAAAAATTAACTCTGCCACAAGTGAATTCTCAGATGGAAATCGAACCCACGACCTTTGGTAATCCGGTCCAATGCTCTAACTAATAACTAATTTCGACGGTGGTTCGCAAGTCTCGTCAGCTCAGCGGTTACAGCATTGGACCGGATTTCCAAAGGTCGTGGTCCAAAATTCCCATCTGAGATTTCACTTGCGGCCGAGTTAATTTTTTCCAATATTTTTCTAGGTATTTAAAATTTATCATAAAGTTCTCTCTGTCCATTGTCATTCAATATTGTAATGACAAGGTTGCTTAGAGTCTCTGTGTGCACGTGACTGTACAATAAATAATCGAAATAGAAATAGCTTCTATTGCCAAAAAGAATTGCGGATGGAATCATCCAATTTTTTACCAGGGGCCGTACCGCGCAAGTGGCGTCGGCATCGAAATCGGCTTTATTTGACAGATGGATGTGACACGTTGCTGCTTTTTTAGGGTTCCGTACCTCAAAAGGAAAAAACGGAACCCTTATAGGATCACTTCGTTGTCCGTCTGTCAAGACCGTTTTTCTCAGGAACGCGTGGAGGTATCAAACTGAAATTTATATCTAATACTCAGGTCTACTGTCCCTTGGAGCTGTGAAAAAATCAAACTTCTAAGCCAAAGCAATCAAAAGATACAGCCGTTTATGCCGCAAATTTCGGCAAATTATCGAAACTCGCACGGGTTCGCACGGGGTCGCACGGTCGCTCCCGTGAATTTAGAATCTTGAAATTTGGTAAGAAGTAATGTCTTATAGTACAGATAAAGGAAAAATTGTGAAAACCGTAAATGTTTAGTTACATCATATAATAAAAAATATTTTACGGAACCCTCGGTGGAACCCTCGGTGCGCGAGTCCGACTCGCACTTGACCGGTTTTTTTTTTACACAAATGAAAACTTACCAAAGACTAAGCAATATGTCACATCCATCTGTCAAATGAAGTTGATGTCGATACCGACGACACTTACGCGGATGGGACCAGATCTCTATAGTTATATTTTTCTTTAGTTAAATTATATCCTTAGACAACACTATTATAAAGCTTGTAGTAACTAACTGTAAGAAATTCAGGATTGTTTTCGTTTTGAACTGCAATAACGTTTTGTGAATTTGAACCCGCGACCGATGGCTCAGTATCAGCAGGAACTATTAAAGCGCCATCGTGTTCTAAAAAAAAATTTAAGTAGGTATAGCATTTTCATTTTATAAAAACTTGAAGTATTTCGAGAACTGAATAAGTAATAACGATAGTGAAACCCCATATTACAATTCCACGAACCACATTTCACCATTCGTATACCAAGATTTTCACACGATTTTCATTTGGTATTTATTACCCAGAAATTTTACTAAATATTTCAACATTAATACTTTCCTTTCAGAATTTGAAACCTTTTCAAAGCGTTAACCCTCATTTCGTTCGTCTACATTTGCTGCGTCAGTGGTGCCATAATTATTCGTCAACCCTTTGCTGAAATATAAACTATTTATGGACCTCAACGCGTAGTATGTTTAATCTTTGGTACTATTAATCTAGCTTGAGTATAGTAGGGTTGGGTGCGAGTGTTAGCTGGTAGCAACTACTTTTCGCGACGAATGTGTGATGAAATGACTTTTATTATAATTTTAAACTTGAAACAAGCATTTTTGAGCATTTTTTTAAACTTATTTTATACCTTTAAATGGTCTTAAATAGTATAAGATGATTAAAGATTTTTTTTTATTTATTTAACCATCTTAAGTTAATCAAAACTATATAGGTAACTACTAAATACAACCATAATTATAATGAGTGCTGATTCCATCATAAATACTTTAAGTGGATGGCGTGGAAATGTTTGACTGTAATCTTAATGCAAAATTTGTTGTACTTATGATAAATTTTAAATAGAAAAATATTGGAAAAAAACAACTCGGCCAAAAGTGAATTCTCAGATGGGAATTCACTTGAAGCAGAGTTGTTTTTTTCCAATATTTTTCTATTTAAAATTTATCATAAGTATAAAAATAGCATTGAAAAATGCAAAAATTTAAAATCATAAAAAAAATAATTGGTGTGTTTTGAAGACTTATTAAAAGAGCAAAGTATTGTTTGAAATAGCTTTCTACCTACACGAAGATTTTTAAAGTACCCTAATAGTACAACAACATTATATTTATTCAGATTACGAGATAAATCAACTTCAACATTATAATTTGTTTTATAATATCTGGGATAGCTGGTCTGCCTTGTCTTATTTCATATTATTTTACCACTAGCTTCTACCCGCGCTTTCACCTATTTTACTTTCCGTCCTTTAAACTAACTCTTTAGTTAGTGCGTCATTGAAGGACAAACAAACACATTTGTCCATTTATAATATAATATAGGTTAATAAAAATAATGTAGTTAGGATAAGGAAAGGATGAATTTAAACATGGATATCCCCAATTTAATACGCAAGAATTATCGCTTCTCGCTACCACTGAGTCCACACCTTTCCCAGAGATTTACAGTACCCAAGTTTGCGGCTGAAATTATTGTCCATTGTTTGTTGTGTCTTGAGTTTTTGTTTCAGCCCGATCCGTTTAATGGACCTTTAAGATACGCGAGACAACGTTTCAGGCATAATTATAGATCTAGACAAAGCCTTTGTTAAAAATTAAATATTACGAGAAAAAAAGTCATTCATCTGTAAATCATACTAGTTACCTAATATTCAATGCGAATGTTTGCGAGGATAGATGCTTGTTACTCTTTCAAGCAAACACAACTGAACAGATTTGGATGAAATTTGGCACATAGATAGTAGATGGCCTGGATTAAAACTTTAGGCACTTTTTATTCCGACATTCCCACAGGATCGGGAACTATGCGGGTAAAACCGCGGGCGGCCGCTAGTAGAACATTATGTTTTGACGATCTGTCGGTCTAGCACGAAAAAGTTTTGAGTAAATATCGAGAAACTAAAGTATGACATATAGAGTAGCGTTCAAACCAAATGTAACTACATTTTCCTATACATTTTTTGACATTACATGTTCGATACTTACTCGATACTATAGTAGCATCGTTCGTTATTTCTATGTGCAGTTTTATCAAACCTTTTAATTTTACAGTACCAATAAGAAATAAAATCGCAACACCAAGTCGTTAGTAAAAAAACTATTAACAACTTCAAAAGCCTTTTACAGAATCAAAGTAAAGAAATCTAATACAAATAGTAAAGATTGCTTACATTTAAGGCATTTTCAATGAACTTCATTTACTTTGACTGAAAAAGCTGAAAACCCTGCGAAATTGTTTTGGTATAAAAATAGTATAAAAATATTAGTTTTAGTATTTTTTAACCCCCTACACAAAAACGACGGGGTGTTATAAGTTTGAGGTGTCTGTGTGTGTGTCTGTGTGTGGCATCGTAGCTCCCGAACGGATGAACCGATTTTGATTTATTTGTTTGAAAGGTGAATTAGTCGAAAGTGTTCTTAGCTATGTTTGATGAAAATCTGTTCAAGATGGCCGCCTCCACAAAATGGCGGAATATATATTTTTTAACAACTCCGTCAATTTGGATATCAAATGAAAGATCTTGAATAGTAGAATAATGTATACAATACTGAAAGGGAATGAGGCGTATTAACTGACGAAATGAAATCTACACCTCGAAAAAAATTTTTTTGTGCCTAGGTATACAGGGTATTAAAAGACCCATAACGAAAACGAAAACCACGTATTCTACCCATTGTTACAATCATTTTCTTGTATGGGGACAAATCTGGGAACCTGATAGTTAAGGAGTTATTGAGGATCAAAGTCACTATTTATTTTTAAATATTATCGTTTATAGTTACAGAACCGCAATGAATATCAAAACCAATCAAAGAATCTAGATACCGGCTACCTACTCGTGCCCTCTAGACACGCATACGTTGTTGCACTCGTTTTTTTTTGCTAGTAAAAATAACACCCATTTTTTTAAAACGAAAAATAAAAGTCGTTTCCCAGCAATTATTTTCACATATTCTTATTTAGTTAGATGTACACTACGCAAATATTACGGCTTCGGTATGGGTCTTTTAACACCCTGTATTATACAGTAACTTTGATTTAAAGTTATCGGTACAACTGTTTAAAATGTGAAAGTGGTAATGACCAATGTTTAATCTTCACTATTCTCAGCCTGTGCAATTCTGCCAAAGCCAATTTGTCATGAAGATTATTAACTTTTTAACCCCCGACGCAAAAAGAGAGGGGAGTTTAACGTGTCTGTCTGTGTACCTGTCTGTGGTCTAGCTCCCAAACGGATGAACCGATTTCCATTAGTTTTTTTATAATTTTATCCCGAGTGTTCTAAGCCATGTTTCATGAAAATCTGCTCAGCCGTTTGAAGATCATAAGCTCCTTTCTAGTTGATGAGGGGATCTGACTTATTTCCTTATTTCCGATCGATTCGAAATTTGGTACCGTGATACTTCAATGATATTGAAAGTATATGGTAAAGTAACCATGACCTGATCAGCCCTTTAATAGTTGATGAGGAGATCTGACTACCTTCCATAATATGTTCTATCATCAGGAAATTTGATCTTTATAATAAAAAATTAAAAAGCTTAAATTAACCCCAACACAAAAATATTCCTAAAAAGTTGAAAATAATATTAATTTACCCTAATTACTTATTTATTGCGTTTTTAAATTTTCACAGACGTCGGGGACCGATATGTATTTATCGCTGGGCAGTTGCATGATACTATTCAGCTCATAATAGCGGCCCCCGACGTGTGTAAAAAATTATCAACGTAATAAATAGGTAATTAAGTAGGGTAAATAAATATTATTTTAAAACTTTTAGGAGTATTTTTTTGTGCTGGGGTTTTTTTAGTAAGTTGGCTGTCAGATGTCATTGACAGATTTTTCTTGTATATCAATATGCGTGCCGTTAAATAAAAGCGGTGAGAAATAGTAAATTCATCGCACGCACCCTTTTTATTTTATGTTTTTATGAACGACGGGGAGACTCTTAACCTTCATCATACCTGATGTTAAGTGTTGATAAGGCTGAAGATAGAAGCAAACTTCTCCCGGAATCCTCAATCACTGAGGAACTGGCTATCATATATCTAAATGCTGGAACACAACAATGTTGACAATATCGTTTTTATAGCGTTAGACTTATAAGATGGTGCTAGTAGACTTACAAAAAGTTCTTCCACCAACTAAACTGAATACAATATGTACCCCCGCTGGGAATCGAACCCGGGATCGATACCTGTAGTTATTACAACTAGACCACAGAGGCGGTTTAAACACTAAAGCAAAATTTGGTGCTAGCCAGGCGGACTTACAACAAATCCTACCACCAACCCTTTTGCGCAAAACACTGAAGCATTCGAAACATTTAACTTGTAACGTTTATTCTTAAAAGCCTAATCGTCACTTCAGTCAAAAATAGCTTTTATCAAACGGTCAAGCAGTAAAATAAAAATTACGACGTTAAAATAACACTTGAAGCGCCACTTTGTTGCCAGTTACAAAAATGTTGGCTTAGTCGACAGTGTTGCTAGCCTATTCCCCGGTTTATGGCATCGTTACACTTTTATTTGTTGCTGGCAACATTAAAAAGGGCATTCTCTTATGTAATTTCCACTCGTGAACTGCAGTTAAGGATATTAAGATTATGTTAGCGTATTAAACCTAAAAAAGGAAGTAGTTTTAGAATTTTTTAAATTTTAGCATTTTTCAATGCTATTTTTATAGTTATGATAAATTTTAAATAGAAAAATATTGGAAAAAATTAACTCGGCCACAAGTGAATTCTCAGACGGGAATCGAACCCGCGACCTTTGGAAATCCGGTCCAATGCTCTTCAAGGATTTCTATTTAAAATTTACCATAAGTATAAATGGAATTGTTTCTTAATTTTGGATCATAGTAAAGAAAATCCATAGTTACTAATATTATAAATGGAAAGTTACTCTGTCTGACTGTTATCTGTTTATGCCAACCAATTTTGATCTATTTTGGTATAGGTTAGAGTTAGGAAAAGGATATTTTCTACTTTTCATTGCGAAAGTTGGAAGATCTGAACTTTAGTTTAATAAAAAAATAATACAGAAATAGATCGAAGTAAACCAATTGTAGGTGTACTGCTTTATTATTTAATATTTTATTTGATATTATCATTTATAACTTTTTAATTTTTAATTTTCGCAATGCTATTTTTATGTGATAAATATTAAACAAGAAAGCGACTTATCTCATGTCACCACGACGGGATATTATCAACATATTCATAAAGATGGAGAAATGGAAGCGTTAATCACTTAAAATGTGTTATAATAATAATGTAACACAACCACTAATCATTCCAAAAACAAAGGCATGAAAAACATTTTCCCAAACGCTACTATGAACCGAACAATAGAGGCACGAGGTTTCGGAAAAAAATGCATTTCCACCATATCCACGTCAGCTGGATATGAATCAATGGGTGTATTGTTCGTCCATCCATCACATGACTATGGATTGATTCGACGTCGGAACTGAATCGTCAAGTCATGCAATTCCGATTGTATTGAAGGGGTTAGATTGAAAATTAATGAGAGAAGGAAAGTTAGCGAATGGGAATGATTTTCTTCGGTGAAATCCGTTTAATTTCCTTTGCACAAAGTGAGGGTATTAATCATTTGTGTGTGCCTAAAGTTGTTTGGAGAGGTATGGATTTTGCGTCGACTTTTGGGCAATTTCACAAAAAAGTAGGTATAATTATATTTTACTGTATGCTAAGGTAGATGTTGAGGAATCATTATTTTATGTACTCCTATCAAGATTATTCATTTTATTCTAAAAATATTTTAACTTAACCGCCTCTGTGGTCTAGTGGTAACAACCCAGGGGTCCCGGGTGCGATTACCAGCGGGGGTACATATTGTATTCGGTTTGGTTGGGTACTTATTGTAAGACCTCTTGGCTCTATCACCATCTAATAACATAAGCGAAGAACCTAGCTGGGTCTGTGTAGGACTCATTTTTTTTTTTTTTTTTTTAATTATTTTAGTTTAATTATTGATAGTATAAATGCTGCTAGATGTTACTGCACTTAGTGCACTTAGTGCAGTAACGGGCCCTTTTCTAGTCTTATATAAATCTGACGCCATAACAACAATGTTTTCCGCATTGTTGTATTCCGGCAGTTAGATATAAGATAGCCAGTTCCTCAATGATTTAGGATTCCGGGAGAGGCTCACTTCCATCTTCAGTCTTATCAAAACTTAACATCAGGTATGACGAAGGCTAAGAGTCCCCGTTGTTCAAATTAGCTTAATTTATTTTAAGCGTTTCTTAAAGTTCGAGGATGGTTTTCTCTAAAAAAGTGAAAAAAGTTGTGTAGTAAAAATCCAAAATCCAAATCGAACTGTGAACTTCTTCGAAGATTAGTGGCCACCTCTAGTGTCAGAGTTTATCAGGCCGCCTATTAGGCCTCTGACTTGGCTTAGCGACTGTTATTATATGACAACAGCCGGTACCGAAGTTAACGTGCCCTCCGAAGCACGGAAGCGCTCAGTTATAATGCCACTTTACGGTCACCCATCCGACACCTGACCGGGCCGAACGTTGCTTAACGAACGTCATCGAATACGATCAGTCTGTCAAGCGTGGTCATAAGCGCTACTATGAACTAAATAAAAAACTATAAACGATCCAAACCGGAACTGATTTATCAATTTCTTTTGAACAATTCCATTAGACCATCTACCCAACCTTTTTGAAGGTCATCCTATGAGTGCTTTCAAACAATCGCAAAGAGAGGTTGTACATTCAATTTAACTCAGATAAAACTCGTTTTATCTTATCCAAAGGCAAACGTCACAGATATAATGGCTCTGCAGACGTATTTTTGAATCATTCGAAATTCTCATGCGAATTAATTACGCATGCGAATTGAGTTTCACTAAGGATATGTCACATATTTTAGTCATTCGAATATGGTGTTACGGCTTTCTTAATCTCCATAGACGTATTTCAATTTACGCAGAATATTTAGAAACAGAATATACCCAAACCTCTTCGAGATACAAGTGAACAGGCTTCTTCTGGGCGAACTCGCTCTATCTTAGACCTCATCTACGCTCCTCGGCCAGATTGACGCCAAGAATAAATCCATTTAATATAAAGAAAAATTAATACGGACTCGAATTACTTGAAATAAAAACATTCAGAAGCTGTCAAACTATCAGTCATGTCAATTGCAATGTGAAAATGACATTAGGTGCTGAACGTAAAACTTTCTGTCGTCACTACGGGTCGTTAGCGGAATTTCTGTGAAAAACGGATAAAACCATTATAAATAAAAAATAACAAAAATCTATTGCTCATATGAAAAAAGATATTGGCGAAATCCAAAAGGGTACCGCCAATACTTAAAAAGAAGCAGAATAAAAAAAGAGTGGTTCTTACGTCGTTGCAGATTCGCATGCGAATTACAAGTACAAAAATACAGTTTTATATAACGGTTTCTTGTTTTTCGACTAATTTGTAAAATTAATTGAATAAATATAATTTCTAGCGTTTTAGCATTCGCATGCGAATCTTGCGTTTCCGTATTCGAATAATAATCGAATGATTCAAAAATACGTCTCCTGAACTCACTAAAAGCAGTGATTTGTTATGTTTCTGGGACTAAATATCGTTCCCAAATGGAACAAGAGAGACGGCATTAACTCTTAAAGCAGTTTGTGTGCTTTTAATAAAATAATGGGGTTGTAACAAAAGAAATAATGTTTGCTGCGTTGCTGCTCGATTTGAAGTCACTGAGAAATTGAAAATTTTAATGGTTGGAAAGATATCGTTAATTTTAGTTGTTATAGTTGAGAAAAGTCGTTTCTGTTAAATTTTTTGTTGTACAAAAGCCAGAATAAATTGCAGTTAAGCATTTTCAGAACAAAAGACACTCTTATATTTTATCGCCTCTATTTATAATACGTTTTTTAGCATTAGATTTTGGATTTAGTGAAATTTTTAAAACCTCCTAAAACGGAGTAGGTATAGCCACAGAATACTTAATAGTATAGCGGAAGTCTCGGGTTTGATTTCGATCGATTGTGAGAAAATTTTCCTCTTTTATTAAATATATTTCTAGATTGTACACATACAAATACAAATACAAATTTTTATTGCAAACTAAGTGTGTACAGGTGTTATAATCTAGAAGGAACTTAAAAACTTAGTCGCCCTTTACGGACACAGCAATTTATGACAGGGCTGCCTATTTTATTAAGTTACAAAGAATAAAACAGATAATAATAAAAAATAAACAACGATAGAAGTTTACAATTTGGATTGGATGTTTACAATTTGGATTGATCGTCATACTAATATTTAATTAAATGAGGAAATAAAGAGTAGTCACTTAATTTAGATAACCGTTAATAGAATATACACATTTTTCAATTAAATAGTCTTTTAGTTGGCTTTGAAAAGCTTTTAGGGTTTTATTATTTTTTATTTTGGTGGTAATTTATTTGTGTATTTATTTTGTAGATTTGTGTTTGAACAACATGTTCCATTGTAAATGTTGTTGTTTCTGTTAAGGCTGATAAGTTTCTTGCGGCCGTTCTTCTTATTAGTTAAAAGATGTCCTGAATGGCTGGTAGGGAAAAAAAATTGTGACGGCCTAAGAACACAAGTGTCACCACTCCCTTACATGCCCGGGATGTCGTAAGAGTCGACTAAGAGGCTCGACGCATTGAACACCTGTGCGAGAGAAGGAAAACTTGAAACAAACCCTCTACCAACGCGCCTGGCCAGCATGGTAGCAGTAGGCTAATAGCCTCCTATGAACGCCACAATAGGCGTGAGCTAGGAGAGGCTTATGTCCAGCAGTGGACGTCCACAGGCTGATGATGTATGTATGCATAACATGCTTCTAATCTCTGTCTTGATTTCATAGTTCAACAAAATATTATGTTGCACTTGAAACTGACGCAATGTAACGTTGCTCACTGGTTTTGTAACGCAAGTTTTGTTTGGTTAGAAACTTTGATCGATCACAATCCACCGTGCCGGGACTATAGTGAAGTAAACTGTCGATATATATATATTTTATGTGAACGATATGGTGAGACTCTTACACCCATATTCTAAGTCGTTCCTCCAAAACTTACTCGTCCTCGACTTAACGAAACCTCATTGAAAACCTCTTCGAAATACTCCTCGAAATCGGTATTCTAAGTCATAACTCCGTAAGGACCTGGAGGAGTCAAAGAGTACGAACCCACTCCGTGTTATAACTAGCGCACACTACCATTTTTACCCACGATGAGGTTGAGTGGAGTGTAAAAACTTTTGGAGGAACGACTTAGAATATGGGGGTTAGCCTTTATCATACCTGATGTTAAGTATTGATAAGGCTGAAGATGGAAGCGAGCCTCTCCCGGAATCCTTAGCCACTGAGGAACTGGCTATCTTATCTCTAACTGCCGGAACACAACAATGCTGAAAACATTGTCGTTATAGCGTCAGGCTAGATAAGATGGTGGTAGCTAGCCAGGTATACTTACAACAAGTCTTTACACCAATCAAACCAAATACAATATGTAGCCCCGCTGGGAATAGAACCCGGGACCCTTGGGTCTGATACCGGTGATGTACCACTAGACCACAAAAGCGGTGAAAGATTTAGATGTTTGTCAATCAAACACGATTAAACGGCTGGACGGATTTGCAAAAACTAATTTATGTACATTATTCTATTCTATTATTTAACATTTTCTAGCCAGGCGAAATATTTTTCAACAATACAAAAATTATTTCTTCATACAATCCTACACTGCTAACCAAAAATTGAATGCAATATCTATTGAATGACGTTAAAACGTGAAAAGTGTAACAGACACACGAACAGATTAAATTTCATCGATAGTATCGTAAACAGAGCTATGTGAAACTGCTCCATCTAATATTTGATGTTTCGTATGGACACGTAGTCGATCCATTTTGCGATTTATTGTTTCTTATTCGAGCGAAACTTTAACGGAATAAAGGAGCAATGTAAGCTGTATTTCAAAATCTTTTCTCTTTCATAAGTCTTGTAAGATTCACAGTTCGATCAATATTACTTTACAATAATTTACTTGACATCATGTTTAGTTTTTTTTTTACTTTATCTTCAAAGTTTAACACTAATCTTTCATCATATCTGATGACAAGTTATGAAAAGGCAGAAGGTGGAATCACGTAACTCCCAAGGGGTGATTATCTAACGAAAACTCTTCTCAGTTTCCGATTAAGTTTTGCTGTCTTTATACCACATCTAGCGGATCCTCGCGGTTTTACCCGCGTGGTGTCCGTTCCCGTGGGAATATCAGGGTAAAATATAGCCTATGTCACTCGGGAGAAATGTAGCTTTCTAATGGTCTAAGAATTTTTTAAATCGGTCCTGTAGTTCCTGAGATTAGCGCGTTCAAACAAACAAACTCTTTAGCTTTATAATATTAGTATACTGATAAGCTTTTTTGATTAAAAAAGCCATTGATGTCCGCCTGGGTCCAGTGACTTTATGATGTCTACATCTTCTCAGTCCCAGGTTCAAAACTCGGTTCTACGACAAAATTACACATTTAAAATGACAACCTGTCTGGCGTAGGGGTACGTAGCCTGCCTTCTACACAGAAGGTCCTGGGTTCGATCCCAGGACAAGACAAATATTTGTGTGCATAAACATGTCTATTTGTCTTGATCTGGGTGTTTAATATGTATATTCAGTATTTATTTACAAAAAAAAAGTATTTAAGTATGTTTATCCGTTATCTAGTATCCATTACACAAGTTCTTATGAAACTTACCTTGGGCTAGATAATTTATTATTATTATTAAAATATACACCGTTTTTCCCAGTAAATAATTTTTTAATTATTACTGTACCGTAGACTAAACTCAACAAAAGGCGATAAAACACATAAAATACTTTACGCAGCATAAAACAGACCAACAATCGAAATACGTTCTATAATTTGCCTTTTCAAACTCTTCGCAACTTCAAAACAAGTACAAAGTACCAAGAACATTTATATTATCTTCAAACAATACGACAAATATCAAAGTGAAACAGCATTGACATGAAATATACAGAGTTTGCAATGTAATTTACTTAATTGCGAACATATTTCATAGGTACATGTTGTTAACAAAATCAAATTATCTTAAAATTTTAATGAATGTTACATTTTATTAGATTACATTTTATTTTCTTCCTTTCACCCAAGGTTGCCTGGAAGATATTGCTATGTAGCAATAAGGCCGCCTATTGTGTGTTTTCTTTGTTGTTATTTGTTCTGTATACTGTATCTTTAATCGTGTGCAATAAAGTTTAGTTTATTATTTATTTCATTATTTTATTTAATTTCAAACTAGTGGCCGCTTGCGGTATCACTCATCCCATTCCCGTGGGAATATGGGTACAAAATATACCCTATGTTTTGATTAAGATTATTAACTATCTGTGGGTCAAATTCCATCCAAGTCCATTCAGCCGTTCTGCGTGATTGAGTAAGAAACATCCGAATATCCAAACATTAAAATTCCGTACTATTGAATTGTAAATACATTATACCTAAATAAAAAACAAATTGTTAGAAATCTATAACGTTACTGTCGCTGGTGTATCATAATTAGACGTCATCATCATCATCAGCCTGTGAACATCCACTGCTGGACATAGGCCTCTCCTAGCTCACGCCTATTGTGGCGTTCATAGGAGGCTATTAGCCTACTGCTACCACGTTGGCCAGACGGGTTGGTAGAGGGTTTGTTTCAAGTTTTCCTTCTCCCGCACAGGTGTTCAATGCGTCGAGCCTCTTAGTCGACTCTTACGACATCCCAGGCATGTAAGGGAGAGGTGACAAGTGTATTCTTAGGCCTAGTAGCTAGTATTTTTTTTAACTTAACATTTTCAGATGCTCATATTAGTCTTCTTTCTTTCTTATCGTATGAGGAGTAGTGGCCACCTCTAGTGTCAGAGTTTTACAAGCCGCCTCATAGACCTCTGGCTTGGCTTAACGACTGTTATCAGGTTGATAACAGCCGGGACCGACGACGGTTTAACGTGCCCTCCGAAGCAGGGAAGCGCTCAGTTGTAATGCCACTTTACTGTCACCCATCCGAAACCTGACCAGGCCGATCGTTGCTTAAAAGCGCGATTGATTACGATCCGTCTGTCAAGCGCGGCCACGAGCGCTTCCTCATATTAGTTACAATAATAATTATTGTTATTATTTATATATATTATTATATATATTATATATATTATTATATATTATTTATATAACATAATTATATTATTGTTATTGCAAATATTTACTACAATATGAAAAATGCAAAATAAATATCGAAAATACTTCTATTACGATCAGAACAATACTTCTCTATGAAACTAACGAAACCTTTTTACGAACAAATAAAAAAATATTCCATAATATATAGTAACCATCCAATCTCCTCTACTTTCGGTTCATTACGATTTAACGGAACAATATAGTTATTTCCCATACACCATCACATTTAACAGTCTATCACACGCGTGTCACGCGAAATTCAACCTAATTCTGTACCCCATAAAGGCCATAGGGTTCAAGTAACGTCGTTTTAGGTTTACGCGTCATTACACATCCTATAACTTGCAGGGAAGTAATAATTTTGGGGACCGCAGTTTTTTCCTCATTTGCTGAAGAAATTTCATCCTTATTACAATGTTGTAAGGTGTAAAAGGTTTAACGGGTGTGACAATGTTATAATACAATCAAATTGCCTGTTATCACTCATCAGGATTTTACCACTGAACAGAATAAACGGTATTTGATAGAATCAGGCGTTACTTGGCTGAAATCCATATCTTAGTAGAAAACGAAAAATATGTAGCATAGCATTATGAGCATTCATGTCTTGAATACCTATCTGTAGGTGATATTAAGGTACCCAATAAACAATCTTTTTTTAATCTTAAGTCTCTCCGTAATTGAAATAACAAGGCTTACTTATGTTCATCTAATATTGTTGCGACGCTCATCGAAACTTACCCAAGCTTTTTTTATGAACGATGAAAGAACGAACGAACGATCGAAGATATTTTTAAGATTTATGATTTTGTAATTTTTGCATTTTTCAATGCTATTTTTATACTTATGGTAAATTTTAAATAGAAAAATATTGGAAAAAATTGACTCGGCCACAAGTGAATTCTCAGACGGGAATCGAACCCGCGACGCGTATTAAAAATATAAAAGTATTGGAGAATTTCGACGGTGGTTCGCAAGTCTCGGTAGCTCAGCGGTTAGAGCATTGGACCGGATTTCCAAAGGTCGCGGGTTTGATTCCCGTCTGAGCATTCACTTGTGGCCGAGTAAATTTTTTCCAATATTTTTCTATTTAAAATTTACCATAAGTATAAAAATAGCATTGAAAAATGCATAACTTTCAAAATCATAAATTATTGGCAGTTGCATCTTAATCGATCGTTAAACACCTGAAAAGATGTTTCTTTCGAATGCAAGGATATTCCTAGCATTGATGTAACAACGCTGGCCTACAGCGTATTAAAAATATAAAAGTATTGGAGAATTTCGACGGTGGTTCGCAAGTCTCGGTAGCTCAGCGGTTAGAGCATTGGACCGGATTTCCAAAGGTCGCGGGTTCGATTCCCGTCTGAGAATTCACTTGTGGCCGAGTCAATTTTTTCCAATATTTTTCTATTTAAAATTTACCATAAGTATAAAAATAGCATTGAAAAATGCAAAAATTACAAAATCATAAATTATTGGCAGTTGCATCTTAATCGATCGTTAAACACCTGAAAAGATGTTTCTTTCGAATGCAAGGATATTCCTAGCATTGATGTAACAACGCTGGCCTACAGCGTATTAAAAATATAAAAGTATTGGAGAATTTCGACGGTGGTTCGCAAGTCTCGGTAGCTCAGCGGTCAGAGCATTGGACCGGATTTCCAAAGGTCGCGGGTTCGATTCCCGTCTGAGAATTCACTTGTGGCCGAGTCAATTTTTTCCAATATTTTTCTATTTAAAATTTACCATAAATATTTTTAAGAGCTTGAGATTCTAAAATATGTATTGAATGATGTAACGGTGAAGAGCAGGTCAGGAGGGTATTATATAAAACTTGTCAGTTCATAAAAAAATGTTGGAAATCCACTCGGCCACAACTTATTCTCAGACAGGGGGGCAATTCTCGCGCTGAGATATGTCGAATTCGACATTTTTCAAACCATAATTTCATTATTAAAAATGTAAATAAAATCTTTACTAGGGTCATTTTACTTTAGTTTCAATGATCTTTGACAATCCTATAATGTTGAAGATTGTTTTCTGTGAGTTTTATATATAGATTTATGGTTCCAAAAATGTCGAATTCGAGATGTCGAAGGCGCGAGAATTGCCCCCCAGGACTCGAACCTGCGATCATTGGGTCCCCGGCTCACTGCCCTACCACTGAGGTACCAAGCCTTGTGACCGACCATCGTCTTGTCACACAGTATATCGAGATAGACGAAAAGAGCGCTTCAAACTGTATAAGAACCTAGCGTTTCCAATTTTTCGTACCTACGATGACGTCACAAACGAGATTTAGTGATGTGGAAATGTTACTGACGAGCTCTTGCAAGAAAGCACTGCACAAATTAACCATTTTCGTTTCTGGGTGACGCGTGTTTTCATAGCAATGGTCTCAAGCGGACTGACTTAGGTCAGAAAACTTTGACCGTTGATCAAACTTTTGAAACGCAAGGTACACTTTTACCGTCTATCTCGATATAGGTCTGTGTTCTAAACGCACTCATACAGATACGCGCCAGTATACGCGCGCTCCGAACTATTTTACCAGTAAAAACCAGTGAGATCGAGGGGCCGACCACGAAGCGATAGCCGTGCGTGTTTATGTTTAGACTGTGTGATGACAAATGACTGACAAATACTGCTTTTCCTGCTGTTCACAAAAAAGCCATACTCATGTCATGTCATACTCTATGAGGCAATACGAGTACTTACTCCATTTTTAGTAAGTTATATTTAAGTTTAAACCTGAGACCTTGGAGGACCTGAACACAAGTCTCGAAGATCTCCGTAGTGACAATACATTTTAAATAGAAAAATATTGGAAATAAACAACTCGGCCACAAGTGAATTCTCAGATGGGATCTTCGTAGTGCTTCCCAAAGAGTGGATCTTAGGGTGAACATGGATAAGACAAAAATCATGCCAAATTCCAATGTTATACCCACTCTAATTCAAACTGGGAACAATACGCTTGAAGTAGTTGACCACTATGTTTACCTTGGACAGACAGTCCAGTTTGGTAAGTCCAACTTTGAGAAAGAGATCTCTTCTCGAATCCAACTCCGGGCAGCATTCGGGAAGCTCCATAAAATCTCAAGAAGAAAGCTCAAGGTCACACAGCGTGCAATGGAGAAAGCTATCCTCGTGGATTCCCTACGTGATCAAATCAGAAATGAGGAGATCCGTAGACGAACTAAAGTAACCGACATAGCTCGAAGGATTGCTCAGCTAAAGTGGCAGTGGGCGGGACACAGCGAGAACAACCGATGGCGGTTGGGGCGGAAAGGTTCTGGAATGGCGACCGCGCACCAGACAAGGAGGACCGACGATCTGGTGAAGGTCGCGGGAAGCCGCTGGATGCGGACAGCGCAGAACCGATCGTCGTGGAGATCCTTGGAGGAGGCCTATACCCAGCAGTGGGTGTCATGTGGCTGAGACGATGAAGTTAAAACCTATAAATGGCTCAATAGTCAAGACTAAATGAAAATTGCTACGCTTCTCTCTCACGATATTTCTAGTTTAACTCTTAGAATGGCTAGCTTATCCTTTACCACTTGATTTATTTAAGGACAAAATAAATTATTCCAACTCATAATTTACTAGCTACCTCCGATATTTACTTGCCGAAGGTTGGCTACACTTAACTCTTTACAACCTTGATGAATGCCAAAGTTCAACAAAATTAGTGCAGTGGTTCAGACGGAAAAGTTTATAAATAGACACAGCCACTTTATAATTTATTTAAGATTCAGACGGCTTGAAAGCGCTAGGTATTGATAGGTTTCAACCACGGAATACAATAATAGTACCTACATTACTGCAGCGGCCAGCAAAACAGGCATTGATGGACGAACGTGTAAATACACATACGTAAGTTTATCAATGCCTAGTTGTGGCCAAGGTTTGTATAGTACTTTTCTCAAATAATGCGCGGAAATTTAAACTACTTTTCGAAATCACACGAACAACGTACAACATTATTTTTTTTCGCAGTAAAGTGTTGATTGTTTTTTTTTCTATAACAGCTTTCTATTTGCAAGCCAGTTCGAAACTTAAATAAAACCTTTGATAATTTACCTATTTAATAATTTAGATTTTAACCGCCTCTGTGGTCTAGTGGTACAACCCCCTGTATCAGACCCAGGGGTCTCGGGTTCGATTCCCAGCGGGGGTATATATTGTATTCGGTTTGGTTGGTGGAAGGACTCGTTGTAAGTCCGCCTGGCTAGCTACCACCATCTTATCTAAGTCTGAAGCTATAACAACAATGTTTTCAGCATTGTTGTGTTCCGGCAGTTAGAGATAAGATAGCCAGTTCCTCAGTGATTGAAGATTCCGGGGGAGGCTCGCTTCCATCTTCAGCCTTATCAATACTTAACATCAGGTATGATGAAGGCTAAAAGTGTCCCCGTCGTTTATAAAAAAATAAAAATTAAAAAAAAACCTTTTGGTTGCCATACTCCGAAGTAAAAGATCGTTTAATTTTTTACTTACACGTCAGATATGAGTTTACTATGTAATTTTTTTGGCCGGTAAACACGACAGATATGGATTTTTATACAAGTTTTACCGGCCGCTGCTCGCATGTATGTGGCTATGACAGATTATCTCGAAGAAGGTTGTCAAAATAATGCTCATATTTCCAAGCATGTTTGAGAAAATAGATTAGTCTTTACCCTCTACAGGCATCTGCAGAAAACCAATGCCGATGCCGTGGTGATGGTAACGTAATCACGGCGTATACTGAGCAGAGGCCTATTTGGTACTTAGGTTAATTTATTTTTAACCCCCGACGCAGCGCAAAGAGGGGTGTTATAAGTTTGAAGCCTATGTCTGTCTGTCTGTACGTATATTCGTAGAGCCTAATCGGATCAAGCGATTTCAATGCGGTTTTTTTTTTATTGAAAGCTAAATTAATCGAGATGGTTCTTAGCCACGTTTGATCAAAATCCATCCGGCCATTTATGGAGATGGTCAACTGCCTGCCAAAACGGTAATAGATACAAAGATGACACAATTTTTTTAATTTTTTTTTAGTTTTTTTTTGTCGGGGGTTTTTAAAATTTAAAAAAATTCTTACATTTTTGTTTAGTTACGTATGTTTTTTGTGTACCAAATAAACGTTTTATCTATTCTATTCAATTCTATACTATTCTATAGATTAGAAGGTCGCCTCGAAACAGACACTGAAGAAATTCAAAATTAAGCATAGGCTTAAGTTTCTTCGCGCACTCATGATGAGGGATTTACTTTTTTTTTAATTTATTTCGTAAAGCTTCATATATTTGGTGTTATATAATGGAAGCAAATGCAAGGGAACGGAACCTATCTTAACTTCAAATTTGGTAACTGTTGAGATCTTAAAATGAATTATACGCATACATATAACTTTTTAAGAATTATTATACTCTAAACTATTCATGAAAGGAATAATACTTAAAAAATACTAAATAAATTAAACCTAAAAAGTGTAAACATTTTGTGTAATGGAACGTAATTAAGCCGTGATGACAGAAGCGTGTAAGCGAGACAGTGTTATTTTGTAAGAAAGAGAAGAAAAATAAATGTTAAAATGGCCGAATCGTTTCTTTACTTACAAAGGTGTAGTAATCTTATTTGAACAATAACTTATTAGTGTTCAGCTCTTCAAATATAAATTAAGATTATTGGCGCATTTGAAAATGTCTTATGTCAAATATTAAGATATTTGTAATAAAAAGTATTATTTGCTGCCGCCGTACAGCGTCATCTGTCGAGTTCATAGGAACTATTTTTTTTTAAATTCAAACAACGTTGTCGGATTTAGAGTGCACTATATTTACCCCATACGTACATTTGGTACTATATTCTTAGGGTAAATTTTAAATAGAAAAATATTGGAAAAAATTCACTCGGCCACAAGTGAATTCTCAGACGGGAATCGCACCCGCGACCTTTGGAAACCCGGTCCAATGCTCTAACCGCTGAGCTACCGAGACTTATTCTTCCCGACTTTGCGGCACCTTTTCAGTTGCCATGGTCGGATTTTAAGTGCCGTGTAACTTGTTAACTTAAAATCCGTAAAAGTGTTATATTTAAATTTCAAAAGTGTAAAATGGGAAATTTTTTAACTGCTACAGTCATAAATCATAATCATTACCATCAGCCATTTAATTGTCCTCACTGATGCTGACTGGCCTTCTTTATGGATAAGGGCCATGATCCACCACGTGACCCAATGCAGATTGGTAGGTTTTAACTTCTCTAAACACCTGCAATCGGGATCAATAGCTAAACTTGCCTTCCGAAGCACGTAGAAGCTCGAGATATTAATTTTTTGCTCACCCATCCTGAGGTTGACTGAAACGTACGAAATTTGATTATTTAATTTTGAATGGGCTCGCTCTTGACCCTAGTCTAAACCCGGGTACTAAGACCGGATCAACGGTGAAGCAAGCTAACCCAGAAGGTACCTATTCACCCTTGCTTTGAAAACGGACGGGTCATAGTGTACCTACTCAGAAATACAGACGCAGGGAGGGGACGTTTCACTCCTTTGCTGTGCTCAATATAAAAGTTGTTGAGAAGCGCTTGGTGCGATATTGGTGGCAGCCCGCAGTGCATCTGGTCGTTCGATGGAAGAAATATCATGATGATGAGGGCTTGAATACCTTGCGAGCCGCACCGACGACAGAGTGGTTTTCTCACCCTAGTGAGCCCGCAGTGCGTCTGGATGTTCGATGGAAGAAGGGGGATGGCGGTATGAGCTCATGCAGCTCTTAAACACACTCTCCAAAGTATAGTCTGTAAAAGACCAACAGACAAGCAACTTTGCAGCGGTGAGCTTGCTCTTCACCAATGCTACACTGATTCGCACAAAAGGATGGTGACATCCTAACTACTACTACTTCTTACCTCTCTCTTATGATGAAGACAAAAAACCACAGCACCACCAGCGGGCTTACCATCATCTATTAGGAACCATCATGTCATAAGAAAGTTTTGTTTGCGTTTTGTTTTTATTATAGATGTCACATTTTGACACACTTTACCCTTTTCGGTGATGATTGATTCCATGCTTCCATCTTCAGCCTTATCAATACTTAACATAAGGTATGATGAAGGCTAAGAGTCTCCCCCGTTGTTCATAAAAAAACCCAGGAAATTTTCACACGTGTATACTTTATTATATCCTTTATCTAGTTAAAGAACACAATATCCAGTAATATTTGGTAGTCTACGCAATAACGAATACTGAAACTCATAAAGATCTTATTTTACGTCACAGCATATAAATCCAACATGGTGCGTCATAATTTGCTATACTATAAACAAAGATATAACAACCTTTAGCCGTCAAAGAAAATTTGTCTTTATCTTCAAGGATATAAGAGTGATTGCAATTTTATAACATATGAAGAAGTGGCTAAACATCTTTAATGTATTTTTTTTATTTGAGGGGTGTTCGTTTTGATGGTTCGAATAAGGGCGTTTATTCGCCGTAGGTAATAAAAGCTTCGTGTACATCGTGTGATGAGATGAGTCGAGTGCAAGGTGTTTAGGCAGTGTGCACACTGTGAAACTTGTTGCCACGCGTCAGTTAAACTACCCAGAAATTGAACTCGGCTTATCACAGATGGGGATACCATGGGAAGTGGAGTGTGAAATTGCATCCTGTCACTATTATACATTATAGACGTTAGGTACGTCACAAGGACGAACCTATCGCATATAAGCAAAATGCAAAGTCGAAAAAAGACTTTCTTCCCTAGATTCATCGCGCACAAGGCTGCCAAAATATTTGTGCAGCCAGTTATAGCTGTCAATACACATTTGGCTGCCGCAGCCAGAAATTCGTGACTGCCTAGTGCGCGAGCTCCCATACACCGTCATATGTTGGACTGGCTGCCGCAGTCAGGCTGCCTAGTCCGCTATAGCTAAAATTGAATGTTTAAGATTACCTTTTTAATTTTGATATCTACGGAACCTTATAATTTTTCATTTTTTGCATTTTCCAATGCTATTTTTATATTTATGATAAATTTTGCTATTTAAAATTTATCATAACCATCTAATTACTTTATCAAAGCACAAAGAAGATCAGTTGTGTAGCTTATTTCTCATGCGATTTTGTAGTTCTTACTAATGTTGTATGTATAAAAGTTTTGCTACGACACGCGTCACCGTGTGTGTCTAGCCTTATAAAGGTTTGTAAGAATATTGTCTTTTGGACAATAAAATTTTGTAGCTGTCGTAAAATTTATCAATGAGTTTCCGTTAGCGATACGAATGCGTGTAACATAGCAATTAAGAAAAAACATTTTGTACGTATCAGCCTAGAACAGCGGTTTCTTTTTTTTTATCAACGGGAAGACTTCAGCCTTATCAATACTTAACATCAGGTATGATAAAGGCTAAGAGTTTCCCCGTCGTTCATAAAAAAGACGCTTAGCCTTCATCAGTACCTGATGTTAAGTAATGATAAGGCTAAAGACGCGGCTCTGCCACTGAACTGGCTATTTTATCTCTAACTGCCGGAACACAACAATGCTGAAAACATTGTTGTACAGGTGGTTGGTTGGTTGGTGGTGGTCTAGTGGTACTAGACCACAGAGGCAGTTCTCTTCTCGTTACGAGAATGTCGTGAGCTTATTTACAGATGAAACAGCTAAGAATTTTACGAAATACTAATTATTTAGTTAAGACTATTATTTCTTTCGGAAATTATTAGCATTGGCAATTTTTATGCCCCTAATAATAATCATTTCGGTCCTAGTAACAAAACTTCGAGTAATAAACAGTAAATAATATAAAAAAAATGAAAGCCAGCATTATTTACATTCCAAATATGGTCCTCCTTGACGTATCCGTCAATGGCGAACCTGGACTAAATTCGATCGTGTGCACGGATGTGGCTTGCAAAGCCAAATTTGGTTTTAAATGTCCTGTTGCAAGGCGCACAGTACAACTGGCCGTCAGCATTGTAAGTGTAGATGTAGGAAGGCTTCGGACGGGTCTTTTTGTGTAAGCGTTTTGCATCCAGATCTTCTATGCGATACTTTTCAAATTCAGTTACAGCCTTATGAACAGAGCTGCGCCACTTTCCTCTCTGTCGTGCGTGCTCTTCCCAACCATCGGATAAGATGTTACATGCGGTGAGATGGCGCTTTAGGACGTCTCGGTAGCGCAAGTATTGGCCACCAGACGTGCGCTTTCCCTCCCTCAGCTGAGAATAGAAGACAGATTTAGGCAGCCTGGTGTCGTTCATACGCACAAGGTGACCGCACCATCTCAGTTGTCCTTGTATGAGTAGCGTTTCAATGCCACTCAGATTGGTTCGTCTCAGAACCTCAGAGTTAGGAACACGGTCTTGCCACTTGATACGAAGTATAGATCTTAGGCACTTCATATGAAAGGCGTCTAGACGTTTAATATCGCCCTTGTAGAGACACCATGTCTCAGTAGCATACAGTAATATCGGCATAATGATTGATTTATACACAGCGATCTTAGTGTGCAGCCTAAGGTCATGCGAGTCCCAAACTCTTTTACGAAGCAGGCCAAATGATGCCGCTGCCCTTGCAATCCTGGAGGAAATTTCGGTATCGAGTCGATTGTCATCACGAATGAAACTACCAAGATAACGGAAAGAAGTCACTTCCTTAAGTGCTGTACCGTTCAACAGTATGGGTGTCGGATCTGGCGTAGTACCACGTGCAGGTTGTTTGAGCACTTGAGTCTTTGAGATACTAATGAGCAGACCAAATCTTTGACACGAATCATTGAGTCGGTTTAAAAATAGTTGCAGGCTGCCAACATCTTGGGCCATTAGACAGACATCATCAGCGTACAGAACGTCCATAATGGAGAGCTCTTACCAATGTTTTAGCTCTAAAGCGACCTATATCAAAAACGCCTTTGTCCGTTCTGACGCTAAGGCCGATCTGTCCCATGCCGTCGCAGTAAGAGTCCCTCAGTACGTAAGCGAAGTAGATGGCAAAAAGCGTGGGTGCCAATACACAACCCTGTTTCACCCCGCTGGTAACTGAAAATTGGTCTGTAAAGCTGTTTCGTGCTGCACCCTGGCAAACATCCCGTCATGAAATTGCCGCACCATGTTAACAAACTTCTCAGGACAACCAGCTTTATCGAGAACCGTCCAAAGAGCAGATCTCGGCACACAATCAAATGCTTTCTCCAAGTCGACGAAACACATGTTCAACGAGCGGTGTTGTTCAAGCGACTTTTCTTGTAATTGTTTGACGACAAAGATAGCATCGACCGTTCCTCTGCCCGGACGGAACCCGCACTGACTTTCCGGAAGAATGCGCTCGGCAAGGTCTCCTAGTCGACGATTCATTATATGGGCTAGGACCTTCCCAGCAGCACTGAGCAGAGCGATTCCTCGATACGACCCACAGTCAGAGGTATCACCTTTTCCCTTATATAACTTGCATATAGTGGCATCCTTCCAAGCCTGCGGAATCTGCCCACTATCCCAGGCACGCACCACGAGTTCAAAAAGTCTGTCATGAACGCATGGGCCTCCATATTTATAAAGTTCAGCAGGCAGGCTATCCGAACCCGCAGCTTTGCCATTTTTGAGGCAATTAACCGCCTTCAGAAACTCGTCAAACGTAGGAGGGTTATCAAGCTCTGATGAAATTGGGAAAGACGCGAGAGAATTTAAATATGTAAGGTCTACATTATGACCCAATGGGTTCAGCACTTCATTGAAGTGTTCAGCCCACCGACCCAGTACATCCACATTTTCGGTCAGTCTTTTCGACTTGTCGCGTGATAAAATGGGACAGGTATTTTTGTAACGCCGGCCAAAAACAGCTCTGAGGCACTGAAAAAAAAGACCAGGTTGTTTTATGTCGGCGTAATGTTGCAACTCTAACGCTTTCGACGTCCACCAACGATCCCTGAGGTCTCGGACCTTGGACTTGAGCTGATGTTGGACGGTTTTGCGGTGCGAATCACTCTTTGAGTTTCTCATGAGGCGTCGCGAGTCTTCGACAAGTGCCATAATCTTATCGTCAGAATCGTCAAACCAGTCTTGGTTTTTCTTCTCTGGTATACCAACTATTTTGTAGGCAACATCATGAAGTGATTGCGCCAGAGAGCACCAATGTTCATCGATAGAGCCATTTGTGTTCAAAGATGTTTTGTTGATCTCATCGTTTAGGTCCTCCTGAATTTTAGTGGAGTTGATGAGTTTAGAAAACGCTAGTCGAGATGGAATTTTATGCTGTGCTCGGCGAGGAGGTTTGTAGTTGAGACGAACCTTCGACCTTATTAACCGGTGATCAGTCCATCCGTTAGCGCCCCGCATAGCTCTGGTAATACGTACGTCCTTCAAATCAGTCCTGCGCACAATGACGTAATCTATAAGATGCCAGTGTTTGGAGCGCGGGTGCATCCAAGATGTTTTATATTTGTCAGCCATACGGAAGAACGTGTTGGTAACAGAGAGGTTGAATTCTGCACACAACGAGAGGAGTAGTTCACCATTAGTATTACACTTTCCAACTCCGTGGCTTCCAAGAATCTGTTCTTTCTTTTTGGCCTGGCAACACTGGCCGCTACAGTTGTCAAATTCGTTTTAGGATTTTAAATATTTTAATTTTATTATTAATTATCGTTCTATCCCAGTTTATCTGTTATAAATAGTTAAATTGTGCCATAAATAATAAGTAATATCGTTATCAGCATTATCGGCAAAGCAAATTGACTCCAACTGTCACAGGAGAAGTCTGCAAGTGAAATTTGAAGTGAAAAGTTGTAAAATACTGTGGACTGCTACTGTTTAAACCCGGGGAGTATTGTTTTCATTATTTGCATTACTCACACTGTATTTTCAAACCATTTTTAATCTATCAAATCCTCCAAACCACTTATTGCATTGACATTTCAACCAACTTAGTTGATGTGATGATAGTGATACCTATTTATTCACTTATTACTTAAAACAATTAGACTGTGCTTTAGTTCATCATTTGAATACCAATATTTATTGTGTAAAAGGTCAAACTTTTATAGAAAAGTAAACATATTAACAACATTTACTTTAGGTATATTATTTTCCAAGTATTCTAGTATCTTTTTTTTTTTTAGCCTGAATTATCATTTGCGGTACGATATATTAAAATTTCTTATAATTAGCTTAGCTTTAAAACATTTTTATTGTGAAATCTATTGAGTACTTACTTACAATTTCTACTACCCACCATTTACAATAATTTCTTTTTTTTGTTATACTACTGAAATTGTGTTTCTTTTATTCAAATATTACAAATAATTGAACATATTCATTAAAGCAACAATACTAAGCTTCTAAGATCACTTATTAAAAGTTACAATATAATTTCAGGCAAATTATTCATAATGATGACCCGCAAAGCAGTCGCTCAAAGCACCGAATTGAAGTTGAGGCAGACATTGCAAGAACTCAAATCTTCAAAGGATACCTGCTGTCAACTCTTAAAAGAACGTGAGGATAGTGAAGAAGAGATTAAGAAGATTATTGACAGGAATTCTCTTTTGAGGAGCGAGTTGGCCCAACTTCATTCTGTGTATACGGAGGTATTAGTAGAAAGAGATCATCTGAGAGACAACATCCGTGATTATGACCAGCAGCTTAACACTTATGACAGAGCTCTTAGTCGTATCTCAGACCTGGAAAAGGAATTGATTGCTGCAAATAAACGCATAGCTGAATTCGAGGCACTGAGGCAAGACCAAGAGATGGAACGCACTCATAGTCTTTTTGAGGAACTGATGCTGTCTCCAGGAGCGTGTCTTTCCCCACAACCACTAGAAAATAATACTAATTGCAATAACAAACTTAAATGTACTTTAGGGCATAAGAAAGTAAAAAAGTATATCCGCATTAGCAAGTTTATCAAGAAAACAGAAAAATTAATCAAAAGAAATAACTGTTTTTACAAAAATATTGCACTTAGGAAAGAAAGGATAGATTTAATTGACTCATTAGATATTTATAATACGAAACTTATTGAGAGTAGGCAAATGTATGAACAAGATACCAAGAGTTTACAAAAAGACATACAAAGATTGCATGAATCTCTTGACTTCATGCAAAATCAGTACTCAAGTGCGCAAAAAGAAATTAATGAACATATTCAGTCAGCCACAGAGCTGGTAGAACTCTGTAATTATAATGCTGACAGATATGACTCATTACTCAGATCTGAATTAAATTGTCCTAATGAAGAATCAAATTGTTTCTCTTTAACTCAACATCCGGAATTTATTAATTTAAACCAGAATCCAGAACCAAGTCATACATTGGTCTCTCAAAATAAGATTGAGTCAAGGTATAATACTGTTAGTTTTAAGCAGTATTAAGTAATAAATGTCAAACAATTATGTACTCAGACTGGATAGGTCAAGGTTTTGCCTCAATTATTAGTGAGAAACTTGACAAAAAAAATATTAATTTTTGTACTCCTGGCCAGACTTTTAGCCAAATAATTACAAAAATAGATGAATCTCAGATAAATAAAACCACAACTTTAGTAATATTATGTGGTAACAGTTCCAAATTAACAAAAAAGGATATACTTAAAAATATAAATAAATTACTGACATTGCAATCAAACACAAGATGCAGAATAATAATAAGTGCTTTGCCTTATGCTAGTAATTTAAACAGGGATGAGAATAAACGAATCTTTGACCTAAATATGTATATATATAATTTGATTTGTCGTCATAGTGACGTTATTTTATATTTTGACGTTAATAAATTTATTAACAATTTTACCTTGACTCCAGATACTATGTATCTGTCTAAAAATATAGGTTAAAGTTAGCTAATTTATTAGCTTATAATTTACAAGACTCCGTTACAAAGTGTGTAACTGAGTCGAATCTAACTGATATTCCTTTGACTTCTACTGATAATAGTAGAAAAGTTTCAAGCATAACTTTAAACTAAGGCATAAGACAACAGCCAAGCCTCCTTGTCTCAATATGTTATGTCAAAACATTCAGGGCTTGTCTGGCAAAGTTTTAGAATTAGAATTATTTGCAGAATATAATAATATTCATATCATTTGTATAACCGAACACTGGCTGAAGCACTGTGATGTGTCTTGCAATGTAAACAATTTTCAATTATCAAGTTTATTAGCTAGGAAGACAGCGATTCATGGCGGTTCTTTAATTTTCGTGAGAAATGATATACATTATAAAGTAAGAAAGGATATTGAGAACCTCTCTATAGAATGCCATGTTGAGCTCTCGTGTATAGAATTAAAAAACTTATTTATAGTATGCGTATACCGACCCCCGAAAGGTAATTTTGAAACATTTGAATCGGTAATGGAGGATGTGGTAAAAAAGTTAAATGTTAAAAACAAACCTGTAGCTAACTTGTTCCTTTCCTGCTAACCTTGTTCAAATCGTTTAACTTAATCAATCAGTTTTTTGAACCTACAAGGGTAACATCCCACTCAGCCACTTGCATAGATAATATGTTTACCGACTGTGATCCAGTTGACAAATTAGTTGTCAAAAACATTACATCCGACCATTACGGATTAAAAGTGACGTACCAATTAGATATCATTGATGCACCTATGACTGTACAATGCAGGCCTATAACAAAAAAGCGCTTAGAAATTTTTAAAAATAATGTAGCTGATAAAGTAGCTTTTGTACCATATGTGCATAATAATCCTAATGCACTTTTTGGAAACCTTTTTGGGTTAGTAACTAACGAGTTTAATAATAACTTTAAATCCAAAACTATTAAATGCACCCAGAAATTAGAGTTTTGCGAATGGGCTACGACAGGAATTTATAAAAGTAGAAACAGGCTTTATGAACTTTACAACTTACGAGAAACCAATCACAGCCCTAGTTTCATAGAACATGTCAAACAATATTCCAAAATTTTCAAAAAGACATGTTCTATAGCAAAGTCAAATTATAATAAAGCAAAAATTAAAAATTCTAATAATAAAATAAAAACAACATGGGACATCATTAAGCGTGAAACTGGCAAATCTAAACCACGTGACAATAGTTTCACACTTAACATCAATAACGTCCAAATAAATTCGAAAACAGAAATTGCTAATATTTTTGACAGTTTTTTTATAAACATACCGTTGGAAACCACCGCTGATTTGGACTCTTCACCAGCGTCTGCAGTCTCGTTGCTCGAAAAGCATGTATCTGAATGTAGTTCATCGTTTAATTTTAGATCTATTAATGCTGGAGACATATTAAAGGCTTTCAAATCCCTTAAAATGAAAACAACCACTGACTTATGGGGCATATCTGTTACTGTTCTTAAAAGTGTTATTTACACTATTGCCCCCTTTCTTGCTATAATTTTTAATCAATGTATTGCACAGGGAATTTTTCCTGATCTAATGAAATTAAGTAAGGTAATACCTTTATTCAAATCGGGAAATAGAGAAGACCCAAGTAATTATAGACCAATATCTATATTACCCGTCTTAAGCAAAATTTTTGAGAAAATCATGTTGGAACAGTTATTGGCACATTTTACCTTAAATAATCTCTTACATAATAAACAGTTCGGTTTTACGAAGGGACGGTCTACCACTGATGCAGGGGTTGCACTTTTAAAACATGTTTTTGAAGCATGGGAGAAGTCGCAGAATGCTCTTGGCGTATTCTGCGATTTGTCCAAGGCTTTTGATTGCGTGGATCACCGGACGCTGCTGTTGAAACTAAATCATTACGGTGTAAAAGGTGATGCTCAAAAGTTAATACTGTCGTATCTCAGTTCCAGAACTCAGACCGTTGATATTAATGGAGTGAAATCTGCCGGCTCAAATATAAAACTAGGCGTGCCCCAAGGCTCTATTTTGGGCCCTTTCCTGTTTCTAGTATATATTAATGACTTGCCTTTCTTTGCCAAAAACTTATGTGAGATTGTCTTGTTTGCGGATGATACTTCTTTAATATTTAACATTGATAGGAATAAAACTGATTTTGACGATGTAAACAAAACACTCTCGCAAGTACTAGCTTGGTTTAATTATAATAATCTACAGCTGAATGCAAAGAAAACTAAATGCGTTCTTTTTTCTTTACCAAATGTTCAGAAAGTACCCATGGAAATTGTTATGAACAATGAAAAATTAGATTTAGTAGAATCAACAGTCTTTCTGGGTGTAACTATGGACTGTAAACTTCAATGGAGTCCACATATTGCAATACTAGCTGGCAAGCTTAGTTCTGCTGCCTACGCTGTGAGAAAAGTCAGACAACTGACTGATATAGAAACTGCTAGGACTGTGTACTTTAGTTATTTTCACAGCATCATGTCGTATGGTATTCTTATGTGGGGAGTAGCAGCTGACATTAATACAATATTTATACTACAAAAACGAGCTATAAGGGCCATTTATCAACTGGGTTCTAGAACATCTCTTCGGGAAAAATTTAAAGAAATTGGTATACTGACAGCTGCTTCTCAATTTATTTTAAATTGTATTCTTTTTGTACGGCGTAATATCAACCTGTATATCAAACATGGTGATTTGCACGATCGCAATACTAGAAATAGAAATAAACTTGTTATGCCTCGGTACCGATTAAAGAAGGTCCTTGGATCTTTTATGGGTCTAGGTATACGTATCTATAATAAAATTCCAGATAATATTTTGGATTTGCCTTTCGAAAAGTTTAAGATGAATGTAAAAGATTGTCTTCTTAAAAAAGGATATTATACTATAAAAGATTACTTGAATGACGAGACAGCTTGGTCATAAATATTTAGTTTTGTTTTTTCGAAATTGTAGTGTCATTCAATTAATGTTTAGTAAAGTATTAGATTCAACTTTTAACACAGGTTGCTTGGGTATGTCATGCTCTCTGTAAACATTTCTGCGGTGGTGTCGTGTGAGGCGGGTCGCTACGTTCCCTAAAATATGGTTGAGCGAAGCGATGGCTGGTTCATGCGTCATGCTCGTGAACGGGTGCTGCCAGCGGGATGGGTCTGCTCATGTTTGCTTGTGTTAAAATGTGTAGAGATATATGTTGTTTAGATTTTATGTTTGTTATGATGTTTTGAGTTGAGATGCGTGGCACTGCTTGATCAGAGTAAACAAAGGTAAATAATGTTTTCAATTATTCCAAATATATAAAAGCTTTTTTTTATTTATTTTTTTAACTTTAATTACGATTGAGATTGTGACCCAGCTGATGCGTCTTTTAGTGACATTGTAGGTTGTGTTGTGTCTTACATTAAGGCACTTTTATCTTTCTTTTTTTGCTGTTGCCATTGTATTTTATTTTTTATACTTATACAGCTTAACATAAGTACCTGAAGTACGTCATGCTCACTCAAACGTTTCTTGGGCGGTGTCGTGTGAGGCGGGTCGTTACGTTCCCTAAAATATGGTTGAGCGAAGCGATGGCTGGTTCATGCGTCATGCTCGTGAACGGGTGCCGCCAGCGGAAATGGGTCTACCTCAGTCTGCTTATCTTAATGCTGTGCTTAAAGCCTAAATATTTTATCTAAAATAAATTTATACTGACCTGTATGTACCTCACAACTTGCAGTGTAGTAGTCTTGTGGTGCGGGAAATGTTGTAATGTATGATAGACAAGTCTTTCTTTGCCAGTTAAAAATTGTTTACGTTTACAATAACCATAAAATGTAATATTTTAATTAGTATTTTCCTTTTGTGATGGAAATTGACCTTACTGATATGTTAAGGTCACTTTTCAATTTGACGACTCTGTATGAAATAAAACAGGGAGAAAATAACAGCCCTTGACGAGTTTCTTGCCGGTTCTTCTCGTTACAAGGTCTCCCGCCGTAGGGTTTGTGAACAGATGGCGTAGCTCTTTGACGTTCATAAGTGCTTGTAACAGCCTAGACTGAATAAATGATATTGACTTTGACTTTGACTTTGTTTCCAGACGTGACATTCAGAGCCAACACGAGCATTAAAATCACCCATTAGAATGATTTTGTCGTTAGAAGGTATTGTTTTCAAAGCGTTTCTCAGATCATCATAAAAACTTAGTTTATCTTCGTCACTGTACGTCATAGTAGGGGCGTAGACACTTATTAAGTGAAGATATTTACCGGGACTGATATGGAGACGAAGCGTCATAAGTCTGTCAGTAATACCCTTAGGTGATTCAATTAAAGTCTTTACAATGTCATTTTTGATAGCGAATCCTACTCCACTACCGGCCCGCTCAGTAGAAGATTTGCCTACCCAGTAATAAGTGTATCCACCGCGATCTTCGCGAAGTTCACCGCTGTCTGATAAATGGGTTTCACTTAAGGCAGCAATATGGATGTTATACTTCATTAGTTCCCTAGCAATAAGAGCGGTTTTACGCTCAGGGCATAAGTTGTTGGGGTTGTCCAAAAGAGTTCGGACATTCCATGTAGCAAAATTAAAAGATTGTGATGTTTTTAAATAATATTTTTGTGTTTTTCGACCGCGATTATGTCGGTGCCCGATGACCGCGGTTTGCCATCCGGGTAAAAGGTAAGACGGACTATGTTTAGGCCACCTTTTCTAGGCCCCTCCCCTATGCAGGGGTAAGCAGAGCGATCCTAAATAGGGCTGCTTAGTCATCAGACGTGCTGCCGAACCTGTCTTCCCGCCTTAATCAAAGTCAGGAGCGACCACTCTCGTCTGACCACCTATGTGCAGGGAAACAGCTAAGAACCGGATTCACCGTGAACCGAATTCCCACCACCATCGCCCCATCGCCATAGGATTTTAACCCACTTGTTCCTGAATTAACTTTTTTTGCACAATTGACTTGAAATTTCGTATACTTCACAGAACGGAAACATAAAACTGATAAAAAATAATAAAAAAAATATTTCAGTTCAGGAAAAGCTGGAAAATGCCGTGTCGTAAACGACACAGTAGGAGAATCTACTACTATGATCTTTCACTACGTCGATTTCAGTAGGCTTCGACATATATAGGAGAAATAAAGTAAAACACCCAAAGAATCACTCTCATATCCACACCTCGACGACGCCATATTTGGCATTGGTTGGGTCTCAGGTATTAAGGCGTTTTTTTTTTATGAACGGCGGGAAGACTCTTAGCCTTCATCATACCTAATGTTATGTAGTGATAAGGCTGAAGATGGAAGCGAGCCCCTCTCGGAATCCTCAATCACTGAGGAACGCCTATCTTATCTCTAACTACCGGAACACAACATTGCTGAAAACATTGTTGTCAGACTTAGATAAGATGGTGGTAGCTAGCCAGGCGGTCTTAGAACAAGACCTACTACCAACCAAACCGAATACAATATGTATCCCGCTGGGAATCGAACCCGGGACCCCTGGGTCTGATACTGGTGGTTGTACCACTAGATCACGAAGGCGGTTAGACGTTAGGCAATAGCGACAGGTTGCCAGCTCATCGTTTACAATAGTTTTCGAATATCCTTCATTCATCAGCCCTGACAGTTGGAAGACACTTTTACTCTATGTACCCGCATTAGACGCATTTTTTACTTGTCTTTTGCGCTCAGTCCAGCATGGGAAATAATAAAATGACTCAACTTACATTCATCAAAGAAGTCATTCATGTTACAAATTCAGCAAGTGCTCCGAGTAAAGGCCCAGGGACATTTTGAAGAAAAACAAAATGTTGTCTCCAGAGTCTTCATCCGTTACTTACAATTTTGCGGAGGCATGATGTAAGGTAACGTCATCCAGCGTGCAATGTAGAAAGACATGCTTGCCGTTTCCCTGCTTGATCGAATCGTAAATGAGGAGTTCCGCAGGAAAACAAAAGTAAACCTTCATCCCTCGAAGAATTGTTCAGGTGAAGTGGTAGTAAGCGGGACACATAGCGAGAAGAACCGTTAGCGGATGGGGCGGGGTGGTTCTAGAATGGCGACTCTGTGAGTAGACCCCCAACAAGGTGGACCAATGATCTGGTGAAGATCGCGGAAAGCTCCTGGATGAGGGCAGCCCGCCAACGACCGATCAACGTGAAGATCCTTAGGCCTTAGAAGATCTTCACAACGATTGTTCGATGGCTACCCATACCCAGCAGTCGTTCTCATGCCGCTGATATGAATGTGATGATGATAGTTATAGAGTCTGGAACTATGTTTTCATCATTTTGCTCTTATTTCTCAGTAATCTAGTTCAGAGTGAAAGGTTGTCGTAAAGCCCTGTAACAAATATAAGTACTACTGATAGTAGTACATTCTCCTACTGTGTCTTTTACGGAACAGACAAAGTAAAACGAAAATACTTGATGAATATCTTATAAATATACCGTATTTTTTTATTTTTGAGATCATTAGGAACCGACTATTGATAATTAGATAACAAATAAATTAAAAACAGCATAAAACAATATTTCAAATTACCCTGTATTTATCATTTTAATAAGCACGTAATTTAACCTCATTTTGCACAAAAACAATAAACTGCATATCACGGTTACCACTCTACTATGACTGACTAAGGCATCAACAGCTAGTAGCAATATAAAATAAAAAAATAAAGTACCCTCGTACAACAGAATATTTTTTTTAAATTGGTGTGTCGTTAAAGACACAGTAGGAGCAAGTGGGTTAAGTATCGGAGACCGGAATCAAGCCAAGGTTCATCTGCGCGTGAGATAATTTATAGTGAGTAGACAGTTGCGCTGGTGCAAACTCACTCCCTCGTCCTATACTGCCAGGACCCGATGGACCAGAGGCCTGGTACGACCGGTGGCAGAGAGGATGCAGTGGATTGGCCGCGAGCTATGCTAGATCCTAGCAAGCGCCCTTTAAGGCATACCACATCACCTTGCTGTATCACCGTAGACCCCGGTAGCAGTTGCCTATCGACGGTGCCCGCAGTCGACGCCGACACAGGCTTAGTGTAATCACAGGGGATCACCTGTGAGAGCTGAAATCGAAACATTCAGCCCCCTCTGTTAGGTTCAGCCCACGGACCAACGTGGTTACCAGGGTGTGGCCGCTGCCGTACACTGCAGCTACGAGGAGCCACTAACAGAGAGTTTGTGGGCGGCTAGTAAGCAATCAGTTGTTACGTCCCCGGAACTAAGCCGAGTTGGTCAGTAACAACTACATATCAGAGCATAACCTAATATTACATAGCTGAAAAGCAATAAAATTATCTACGTTCCTAAAATTTTACCCAACATTAATCTATACTAATATTATAAAGCTGAAGAGTTTGTTTGTTTGAACGCGCTAATCTCTGGAACTACTGGACCGATTTAGAAAATTCTTAGACCATTAGAAAGTTACATTTCCCCCGAGTGACATAGGCTATGTTCTATCCCGACATTCCCACGGGAACGGGCACCACGCGGGTAAAACCGCGAGGATCCGCTAGTATAAAACCTAAATATTCATCTAAAAATCCAAATCAAATTAGAGTTTTCTCGAAAAACGTAATTCCACCTTCCACCGTGAAATCTCATGAATACTTTCCTCGTTTCATAAATTCAAAAATAATTCGTTTCATCGTCTTATAAAAGTTTCTTAGAAAAAAAATCGCCCAAAGGGTTTCGTAAAGTTTCCCCTACCATGATAACACGAAGCTAATCAAACAACTTAAGTCCATCGAGTTTATATTCAAAGTACGATGAAATCGCCCTACTTTTTAACTAAGTTGAGATGAAAAGTTTTGCTGTCGAGTATCACAATATACATACAAAGTAGTGGATGGGAATACTTGAGCTACACTGTGGAAGAACGCGAACAAGATTGCAAACAAATAGCTGAGTAAGTCTTTTGAAGACGGGACTTGGATATTTTTTACTTTTTTTTTTTGGTTACGGCTTGAGCGGTAACGAAAAAGTAAGGTATCTTGATCACTCCTTCGATTTTGCTTACTTTAAAAGATTTTATTTTAAAAGATTTTAACGCGTTTTTATTATTATTTAAGTTTATCAGTTATTACTTTTTACCGTTATACAGAGCTATATCGAGATAGACGAAAAGAGCGCTTCAAACTGTATGAGAACCCTGCGTCGAATTTTTCGTACCTACGATGTCGTCACGAGCGAGATTTAGTGACGCGTAAATATTATTGACGAGCTCTTGTAACCGCCTCCGTGGTCTAGTGGTACAACCACCGGTATCAGACCCAGGGGTCCCGGGTTCGATTCCCAGCGGGGGTACATATTGTATTCGGTTTGGTTGGTGGTAGGACTTGTTGTAAGTCCGCCGGGCTAGCTACCACCATCTTATCTAAGTCTGACGCCATAACAACAATGTTTTCAGGATTGTTGTGTTCCGGCAGTTAAAGATAAGATAGCCAGTTCCTCAGTGATTGGGGATTCCGGGAGAGGCTCGCTTCCATCTTCAGCCTTATCAATACTTAACATCAGGTATGATGAAGGCTAATAGGCTCCCCGTACTTCATAGAAAAAAAAAAATCTCTTGCAAGAAAGCACTGCACAATTAACTGCTTTCGTTTCTGAATGACGTGTGTTTTCATGGCAATGGTCTCAAGCGGACTGACTTAGGTCGGAAAACTTTGGACGTGGATCAAACTTTTGGCACGCAAGGTAGGTACACTTTAACCATCTATCTCGATACAGACCTATGTCTGTGACACGAACTGATAATTGCCTGTAACCAAGTAATCCTAACTAATATAATAAATGCGGAAGTGTGTTTGTTTGTCCTTCCTATTTGATTTTTGGCATAGTTGAAAGGACGGAGAACCGCGCGAGTGAAACCGCGAACGGAAGCTAGTGGCAATTTTTTTTTTTTTTTAGCGTCATTTGTAATGCAAGGACTGCTGATCATATTGGTGACAGACTCCTTCCAAGTTTTATACATAAAAAACTGGGCCAATTTCTACTTCAAAAATTACTAAATAGTGAAGCTTTAATATTTTTATCCCAGGCCCGTCTGGGATATAAGTGAATAGATATTCCCAAATCTTTACTAAATACAAGTTCTACTTACACTCAAACTTTATGTTTCCTATGAGTACAGTCGGAGAAGTTTTTTTTAGGTAGTTTTCTTTATTTAAAAAAACTTTTTATAAAAAAAATTAAAACCGACTTCAAAACACTAAAAAGCAAAAAATAAACCTTTTGGAGTCGGTGCAAGCCAATGCAATAAAATAAAATAGTAGGACCGCAAAGTAGAATGCTTTGGCTGGCATTTCACAGTTTTTAATGGAAGATAATATCTTGTCATCCATGTAAATATGAAATGAAATATATAAAAATGCTCAAAACATAAAAAGTACTGGGTCTAACTAAACCAAATTTTTATGGGACAAATAGGCAACTATTCTGCATCGAACAAAAAAAAGAATCACGGAAATCGGTTCAAAAATCTAGGCGTAATCGGAGTACATACATAAAAAAAAAATTATACCAACCGATTGAGAACCTCCTCCTTTTTTCAAGTCGGTTAAAACTAACAGATATGCAGAACACTTTTATATCACAAATAATAGAACGTTAATAGGTATTTCATTTGAAAAATTTATTATTTCTTTAATGTAAGTACTTTCCGAGAAAACGTTTCTCAAAAATAAAACTACTGGTCAACCGGGAAGTCCCCCGATTATACCTCATTTGTGTTTTCCCCTATAAACACTAATCCGTCAATGACACTTTGTTTCACTACACAGTGAATATCTCACACAAAACAAAAACAGTTGCGAATCGAACCCATGACCTTTGGAAATCCGGTCCAATCCGGTCCGGTCATGGGTTCGATTCCCATCTGAGAATTCACTTGTGGCCGAGTTAATTTTTTCCAATATTTTTATATTTAAAATTTATCATAAGTATAAAAATAGCATTAAAAAATTCTAAAATCAAAAACAGGTGCGTCTGAAATATTACCAAGAGCTAGATTTTTTTCAATTCAGCTAAATTCACACAATGCTCTATTCAACAATGTCAAAAGCGGAAAAGCGAACGAAACAGCATCAATGAAAACGAAACCACAGTAATAAATACACACAGTATTTTGTCTTTTTTTATTTTTATTTTTTATTAATGACGGGGAGACTCTTAGCCTTCATCATATCTGATGTTAAGTATTGATAAGGCTGAAGATGGAAGCGTGCCTCTCCCGGAATCCTCAGTCACTGAGGAACTGGCTATCTTGTCTCGAACTGCCGGAACACAACAATGCTGACTACTAAAAGCTCGTTCGCGAGTAATACCTGACGCGCCTCGTGTCGGTGAGAGCACGGCAAGAGTCTCAGTATCGAATGCGCCGCGGTGATTAACGCACGCTGTGAAAGTTTTGTACGCAGTAGCGTGAGGTAATGGCTAATCTATGTTGGCGGTCACCCTTATCTCGTTTTGAGTACCTATCGTGCGGCTGCAATAATAATAATTATCTTTTATTTTTTTATTCTAATTATTAAGGTCTGCCAACGGCTGCTACACTGTTCGTACTCTAAATGCAAGCTAGTTATAGGCGGACACCGCATGCAAATACACTCAACGTCAAAAAAACCGCACCTTTTTTAAATTTTCTTAAGCGTTATTAACACTTTACAAATGCGTGTACGGCTTGTAGGCCCACCAATATTAGCCTCGTTTGAAAGCCCAATAAATAAACTTTATAAACAAGATTTCATTGCAATTAAAAAGCATAATAAATAACAAAAATGTGACATAAAAAAAATGCAATTTTGTTCCTCTATAAGGGGCGCTGGTTGAGCAATTGCGCTACAATTTGTGGATTTTAAAGGGTCAATGCAGGTTCAATAGGCAGTGATCCGTAGTCTAACCCTTAAAAAAAACGTATTTTCTAAGTTGTTTTTGTACAAAAAGCATTATTAAGGAGTGGTATTGTTTTGTAAACTTAATCTTTTTTTTTGTTCTATTCCAATAAAAAATAAAAATTTTTGGTACTCCTTTTCATTACCTTTCAAATGATATCCAACATTTCCCTCATAAATTGATTCCAAATTAGGATAAACTAAGTTTAAAAGTCAGTATTTAAAGGTGCGATTTTTCTGACGATGAGTGTATACAAAATAAAAAACCTTAAAATAGCTAAATTAGAGTACTTACTACATTACATAGTAAAAATCTAACTTCTGATTGATAAAAGCACAGATTATATTATCAAGAAAAAGGTTTAAATTCCATCCATTTCTAACAGCTTTTAAATAAATTCTTTTAAATAATTTCTAAGCAAATTACGTTATACTTTATACGAATTCGTAAAATGAATATTGGTGCTCCGGCCATAAGATAACTTACTGTGTGTAGTTATTTATACTGTGACGTAACGTTCTTTTTTCGAACGTCCAGTTTCCATTTCGAAATTGGTAACTAGATTCGAAATTCAAACGTTGACAATGAACCGTGCAGCACGGGCTCTGGATTTCGAGCTTTTTCTCTCCGCGTCTGCTAACTTGCTTTGTAAACGGTACCTATTTTTAATGACAGCTTACTTGTTTCGCGGCACAAAAGGTTTTACTGTCCACATGAAACTTTTTGGTGCATTTATTTTATTTTTATCTTGGCGATTAACCTTTTTGGTGTTTTGTTTGGGGATTGTTCAAAATGTCTGTTTAAATTCATATTACCTCGAGATATATTCGGAAAAAGCATTACCTATCGCATTTAGAGACCTCAAATTTTACTCTTGTGTTTATAATGTACTCCTATAAGAAAGTATATTTGTTATTTAACTTTATATCAGAGTAAGGAATCGTACCTCATTTATGCACACTATAGTAACAAAACTATAGGCTCCTCCAGAATACCAGCGTCTCAGTGGCATGCTCCGTATGCCACTGTGACATTGCTGAGGATGGGTCTTAGTTGGCCGCGCACTTTATTTATTTATGTTTTTTTTTTATCTTTACTTGTTTTTTTTTCACTTGCACGTGAAATTAACTCTTGGGTTGGGTTAACTCAGCGCTAACCTAGTTTGGCGCAAGTGGCCCTAAGTTAGTGAGTTTTATTTTTAGTTGAACTTACCACTTATTTTTATTACATTTTTTTTTCTTGTGTGTGTGCAAATAAATAGTTTTCTTTCTTTCTTTAAAACTTTGTTTATGCGTGCTAATATTGGAAACAAATAGGTAGCCCATTTGAAAATCCATAAAAAAAATTGTATTATTAATCATCATTATTATTATCTTCACAAAGAGACTAGTCTGTCGCTATTTTTTTTTAAATTTGATTTTCATAATAACTGATCAGGCATTTGACCACCATCGTGCTTAATAAACAGGATGTGGTCTAAGGTGTTGTAGGGTTGCCAAGGAATTTCCTATTCACTCTCGCCTTGAAGAGGTAAAGGTTGTAGGAGTCGGAGAACACATAAGCAGGCAGCGCATTCCATTCTTTAGCGGTTCGCATAAGAAATGTGCCAGCAAAGCGCTTAGTACGGACCGTTGGAATGTCAACGACGCAGGGGTGGTAAGCCAACCTGTCTTCCAACCTGAACTTTGGCGAGTACATCGTCTCCACTGTGAAATGTGCTGCAAAGACTCTGAGCATCCTCTCTACCAGTTAGGCGCTTCTTCTCTCAGCATTGGCCACGGCGGAGCTTCAGAGCCCCAGTCACCGCCGCAAAGTTGCATGTCCATCGGTCTTTTGTAGGATACACTTTGGAGAGTGTGCGAGAGAACTGCACGATCTTGTACCTCCAGCCCCTTTCCACCATCGGGATACCAGACGTGGGTTAGCTTACCACCCGTAGGTAAGCTAACCTGCGTCATGGACCCCGATGGTGGAAAGGGGCTGGAGGAACAAGGTCGTGCAGTTCTCTCTCGCTATGTTAAATAGATCAACGACATATCCTATCGTAAGAAAGATCCTTTGGTTAGGTATACTCAGCAGACGTCATGATATATATTTTTAGTTCAGATTGTTACAAAACAGTGAAATATACTTAAATAATAAAAGAGACAATGCAATAAAAAACGGATGATTAAACCGTAACACGACTGTGATGTTAATACAATTTTAAAATTAAAAGTTATAAATAACGTAAATGGCAGAGTCGAAAAACGTTCTCACTAAAATATTCCCGACTGATTGTATCGACGGAAATGGTAGTTCTGGATAATTCGTGGCTCCCTACGGATAGCTGATAGTCATTCAGGAGTAATAGGGTTGACCGGAATTATTAAAAAACTTTTTGAAATAATACCTTATTTTAAAAAGGTTTTTCATAATCCTACTAATATTATAAATGCTCATGTCAGTTTGTTTGTTTGTTCCCCTTTCACGCAAAAACTACTGAACGAATTTGGCTGAAATATTAATTCATATATAATATAATGAGTATTAGTGCAAAAGTGACTTTGTCTTATGTTAAATTTTATATAGAAAAAAAAAACTTGTGTTGACTTTGTCTATCTGGTACTTTTCACGCGTAAGCCATTGACCAGTTTAAATGAAATTTAGTGTGGATATAACTTAAACCGTGGACACAGTCTTAACACTAGAGCGCTTACGCGGGCTACATGTGTAGCCCACAGTGAAATATTATTAAGTATATAACTTTTGAAAGAAACGCGCCTCGGAGCTTTCCGTTCAGTCACGCGGGCTACATATGTAGCCCACAGTGAAATATTATTAAGTATATAACTTTTGAACGAAACGCGCCTCGGAGCTTTCCGTTCAGGTATTCCTCTAGTACGGATCGTCACACACTTTAGTAATGGGTCCTAGGTTCATAAATGTAAGCGCAGTGCATTTTTATAGTAGGACGGACCGGGACCGGTTTGGGACAGATCAAAAAATTAAAAAAGCTAGACTGTGACGAAAACACTATTGCATAGGAACAACTCTTTAGTATACATCATAATAAAATGGTTCACTTAACAAGTTAAAAGAGTCGAACGAATAAAAAAATATTGATCTGAATAGGTCCGGAATATGTAATTTTATTATTTTTTCTAGAAATTCATCTTTAGTTCATAAATAAATAAACTTAAGGAATTGTTGACTTTTGATAATGTTGCCGTGGTCACGGGATGACAGGCATTCAGTCATCCCGTGACAACGGCAGCTGAAAAGGTGCCGCAACGTCGGGAAAATCAAAAAACCCCTAAAAAACCTAAAAATACGGACAATTACAACTTAGTGCGTGAAATATAGCGCGTTAAATAGCCGTAAAAGTTAAGATAATATTTTGATAATGTACTTAGTAAGACATAAAGTAAAGTCGTCACATTATAACTTCTGTACTATATTTAAATAAGTATGTTATTCAAAATACCTTGTATTAGACTTCCGCCCTCGCACTTCTCTCATTCAAAATGGATGTTACGCAATGTGCATTAAAGTGTTTATCAGTATCCCAAAACATTTTAAACATGGACCTTCAAAGACTATGACAAATTGTACAAATTATATTGTAAGGCTCTTATTTAAAGAGACATAAAAGCTTAAAATCGCCGATACTACCAGCCCTAATCGAAATGAGTAAATATAAATCGTTGAATTCGCGAAAACTTTACCTCACAGCTACAAATTGTATGCGTGTCGTTAATTTTTAACTTAATCGGGATGCGGCATAGTTAATTATTTTAGTGGTAGTTTATGATTGCGAGTCAAGTATCTAACGGTTATATTTTGTCATGAATACGTCCTTAATTGAAACGCCGAAAAATGTGAAATGACAAAATAATTACTGACAATGATATTCATGTAAGTTTGATAAGTTTTGATAATAATTATTATTACTTAGCTAATGGTCCTAAATTACGTTCCTAATTTCAAAATGTGTTATGTTATTAATGTTATTATTTCTAATATTTAATTGTCAATTATTAATCTTTTAGTTACTCTTGTTAACTTTTTTCTTTTAAAATTCACTTATTTATTTTCTTATGTTGCGATACCCTAACAGGGGTCATGTTTGGTTCTGTTTTTTTTATGTCATCTTTAAATACCACATGAGTGCAATAAAACGATTTGATGTGATGTAATGTTTTTAATTTCGATAATTTAAATTATATTGTAACTGAATTACTAACACAATCACAATACCTTTGTAAGGAATTGTGATATATTTGAAATTAGTCAATAAGGGGACAGGACGCGGTTTGAAGCTATATCGCTATGAAGTCATTTTGAACTGCACCGTCAGTGTTAAATTGACTGACATAATTTAACAAAATAGGTAAGTATTTAATCCTTCCACATGAAGCCGTTGGCTTAGCTACCTTAGTTAATAGGATTATTTCAGCTTTAATATAGCTTTTAGCTATCGCTGTTCAGGCATGATATCGAACGCGATAATGCCATCCACATTATAATTTTGTAATAACTTTATGATATTTTGTATAGTTAAAACGCACATTGTAAATAGGAGCCCATGGTGCAGTGGTCAGTCACGGGATGGGGGACCAAAAATTTACTATCTCGGGCTCCTTCGTTAAGCTGTTGGTCCCGGCTGCGTTTGCAGTCGTTAACACTCGTGGTCATGACCCGTTCTCCTTATCCACCCATAAGGAAGGCCAGTGCCCCAGCAGTGGGGACATTAAAAATGGCTGATGACGAAAACTCACATTGTAAATTAAATAATAAAAATTTACTGCTGCATTTTATTGTGTAACTTTTAGTCACACAATAATATACGATCAGACTTCGGAATTTTATTTGAGTATAGATAAAGTGCTATCCATAAATAGATATTAAATATGCGTTCATTAATTTACAAAATACTTCTATAATTGTTGAGGTTAAGCAACTTTCGCAATGGTCGGTCACGGGATGGGTGGCCAATTTACTATCTCGAGCTCCTCCGTGCTTCGGAAGGCACGTTAAGCCGTTGGTTCCGGCTGCATTTGCAGTCGTTAAAACCCACCAATCCGCATTGGGCCCGCGTGGCGGGTCATGGCCCTTTCTCCTTATCCTCCTGTGCCCCAGGAGTGGGCACATACAAAATGGCTGATGACGATTACAACTAGAGATTATAAGATTTTAAACTTTTCTGAGAAATAGTGATCTTAAGCGGTATGTAAAAACTAAAAAAACATTATCTATCTATCTATATATATAATACGGCAGTGAAGCCGCTTCTCCTCCTAAACTAAAAGTCGCACAATCAAGTGCAATACACCGTTAGAAAGGTATTTGTCTGAAGTGGTCGGATAAGTCGAGAAATTTAGCAAAAACTCAAATCTAGAGCGATTTAAACCGGATTTAATGGATTTTTAAATTGAATATAAAAAATGTGTTTTTTGCGCGTTATGCGCACACGGGTTGCTCGTTTATAGTTATATTAGTACTAGCTTTTGCCCGTGTTTACCCGCGTGATTCCCGTTCCCGTGGGAATATCGGGATAAAAAGTAGCCTATGTTACTCTCCGTCTTTTCAACTAACTCTATATCAAAAAATTTATTCGATTGGTTGCTTAGTTAGGGCGTTAAGGAAGGATAAACAAACATACTCACGCATTTATAATATTAGTTAGCATATGTTTTACAGACTTGCAGTCAATTGTCAAACAATCGCACAATAATCTACCTATTCCATACTCAGTATTTTTCATTGGTTATGGAACCACCAACAAAAATATTAAAGTGTTTATATTAGCATTTGCGTACAATCGGGGAACTTCAAGGTTGACCAGTAGAGTTTTTTTGAGAAACGTTTTCTCGGAAAGTACTAAGGTAAAAAAATATAATTTATTATTTAAATGAAATACCTGTTAATGATCTATTATTTGTGATATAAACTTTTTCTAAACATCTTTTTTTATATTATTTTTTATTAACGTCGGGGAGACTCTTGGCCTTCATCATACCTGATGTTAAGTATTGATAAGGCTGAAGATGGAAGCGAGCCTCTCCCGGAATCCTCAATCACTGAGGAACTGGCTATCTTATCTCTAACTGCCGGGACACAACAATGCTGAAAACGTTGTTGTTACGGCGTCAGACTTAGATAAGATGGTGGTAGCTAGCCAGGCGGACTTACTACAAGTCCTACCACCAACCAAACCGAATACAATATGTACCCCCGCTGGGAATCGAACCCGGGACCCCTGGGTCTGATACCGGTGGTTGTACCACTAGACCACAGAGGCGGTTAATCTATTACGTTTTTAAATAAAGCTTCCTAAAAAAACTGTACTGGTCAACCGGGAAGTTCTCCAATTGTAACTATCGATAACATGAAATGGAATAAAGCTTAAATGTTTTTATTTTCTTCAATCCAAAAATTATCCTTGAATATAAATCTCTTTTAATCATTGCCCTCAATATTATTTTCAGTAATCATGACGTCGTCAAAAAACCCAAAAGTCGTAATTGGTACCGACATTTGCATTTAGTAGGTAATTTGTGCTATTGTGGTACAATAGGCTTTATTTTAACGCCGAAGTTAAACCGTGTTCGTGTTCAGTTATAATAAATCTACTACAAAAGGGGTTATAAGCTTCACAAGCACTCTTACCTTAATTTGATAGTACTCTTTGATAAGGTCAATTGATGTAACAATTAAAGATAAACTGTACACATTTATTATACATGAATATTGGGCCTGTTTTGACTTTGAATAGCACTTTGGCATATTCTGCGTATTGTAGTGACCAGTTTTAGTAGAATAAACAACCAATCTATGGTTCTATAAAGCTAGTAACTTTGTCATTATGTCAACCTTTGTTTAGTTCCGTGTTAGAAGTATTTGATATCTGTGTTATTTTTATTATTTTTTGTGTAATTTACTTATTTGTGTGAATCATTGTGCCAAACATGTAAAACACGCAGATATTTCCATCTACATTTAAGTAGTACGGTGGTTTTCGTAACGAATGAATTATTGTAACTGTAGGAAAATCTTGATCCATTTTTTGTTAACAATATATTTCGGATTATTACGAAATTTTAATTACCACATCCGCAAGCCCGTCATTAAGCCCATTTCATACCTGAAACAATAAGAATAAAATTTAAGTATAATAATATAGTTAAACACAGAGACGATACAGTCGCCGAAATAAAATTCATGAATGAGAAACGCCGTACGTTCACAGTAATAATTCCGGGGACAAACCACGCGAATCTGTATTTACACGTATGAAATTTACATTTGAATTAAAATGACCGCTGTACAACCATTCCATATGTTTCGTGCAGTGAGATTGCAGATATTTATTTAGCAAGTATATTGTCCTTTTCCATTTATTTATCTAAATTAATTTTAACATTGAGATTTGGACTTATCTGAAAACTTAAATTATTATAGTTGTTTATGTTGTGTTATTCTTTTGTTTTGTGGTATCCACAAACAGTTGTTTTTTCTTTGAACTTATTTTAAAATTATATACTAGTTAATCGCATTATTTTTATCTCTTATAACCTTGGATGCCAGTTAGCACTAAAAACTTCAGTGGAAAATTTTAAAGTAAATAGACTTTTTTTTTATCTCGCAAATGTTTCATTCTGTAGCATGCTTAAAGTTCTAGGAAGTTATAAAAATATAAAATAAATAATAACTATTGACAAAAAAGTTTCATTCGCGTATGTTAACGATTCAGAGTATGAACAAGAAACGAAAAATCACACACTCGAAACAAAAAATCCGATTTGCGTCTTTTATACAATTCCATTATCATTTTGGTACCTAACTAACACAAGGAAGAATTGGACAAACGAAAATAAATATATCGGTAGCATTCAAAGTAGATAGTAATGCAAAGCTGATATATTCGCATCACGATGCACCACTCAAGTGCACAAGAGCGCTTTTCTGAACGAATCTGTGTGCCTATAAATTTGATATTACATCGGTTCAACTATTCAACGAAATAGCTGTAATAAATACCTTACTCTAAAATAAGTCAGATGCATAATTAATGCAGCTTTGAATTCAGACAATAAATCTTGGTTTTAAAGTCCAAATCTAGTACTATATGTACTACTGCGCCAGTGGCCTTATCTTAAATTCCCAAACGAGTCAAATATTTGTGTAGTTTGCATTTGTAATTGTACAGATACAACGGCTCAACGAGTTTTCCGAAACACAGAAGAAGTTTTGGTAACAGAGGTGATGTCCAAGAATGTATGAAGTCTGGGCCACGTCTGTGTACAGTATACCAAAAGATAGATAAAGACACGATAAACAGTTTCAAATTATTCAACTTCTTTAAAATAGCTTTGTTTTCTGGATGGAACAATAAATATAATGCAAAACACTTCAAAAATACACCATGGCGGAAGATGTAATTTTGTAACTGTCACTGTCAGTCAATAGAAATAAAAAGTAGAACACAGCAGAGTAGAACTCAATGAGTTCTTTACGTAATAACACGTGTTTTAAACGGCGCTAAATATGACATTTGGCGGCTTATTTCGAGTAAAAAGTATTGATTTGTTTCTATTAATAACCACATAAGCGTGAATTGAAAAAAAAAAAATTTTTTTTCAGATTCATTGTTTTATTCCATCTTTGGGGGTGGTGTACTTAGACGTGGCCCATATTGGGACATGTTCTCACCCACCCCGTGACCAACCTTTGCAAAAGTTTGCAGGCCAAAAGTGCCATCGAACTCCTCTTTCAATACAGACCATTTGTTAAAGGATTAACGGATCAACGGCGTAACGTTTTTATTTCATTAAGTACAATCAATCTTCTTTGTAAAAAGCGTAACATGTTTAAGTACAGTCTCCGATTTGATGGATGACGCCGAAACAAAGGATTTTCTATAGCCAAGACGCGTCAAAGTAAATGTATAGCAGTATCATTGTCGGAGGGCAATTTATTTCGATTCACACTAGCTTGTATGATTTATGATTTTTTTCTTATCTTATATCCAAGGCTCAATCCTCGATACTTTTATGGAACTGTGAAAATCTTTCCATGAAACCTAAAATAATGTCTAATCTTGTAGTATTATTTTGTTTTGTTCGGATTAAGTAAATTTATTCGATAGTCAATATAATGAAATTGTTAAAGATTTATTATAATGAGATCTCATTCTCAATGATACAAAACGAAAAGCGATAAAGATAATACAAAAATAAATTGTATTAATCCCAGTCCCGTTTGACACTTTTTTTTTATTCAATTTTGTATCATGCGAAGTTTAGTGGTAGCGCGATCGGCAAGCGATTGTGAAGGTAAAGCAACTTTTGCAATGGTCGGTTACGGGATGGGAAATCATACATTTACTATTTCATATCCAAGTCTCAGAAGGCACGATAAACTGTCGATCCATAACAGCAATGGGGGATGATGATGATGAAGTAATTTACTTACTTTAAATGTATAGTCCGTGACAGATAAGTGTGCAAAGAAAGTTATTGCCCTCTTATACCAATGCAACCTATTTACTCAAAAACGAGCGAGAGAAATCTATGAAGCATATCGCTAAACCCAGGTAAACCAAAGAACCGTGGTGCAAGTTGTCCTTGAAACAAACGAAAAAAACAAAAGCAAAGTATTTACGAACTATAAATTTACGAGTGCTGACCGCTAAGATGTGAATGACCTTTTTTAAACACTTATCTGGCACGGACTATAGTGTTTTGATGTCAGAAGGTTTTGTTTCAAATCTAATAAAAGTTTTATAAGTACTTAAATAAAACTTACAATTTAACGTAAACTTTAAAACACAGCGTTAAACTGGAAACATATTACCTCTTTTAAAGCATTATTTTCAACTAAGCAAAGAAAAGTTTCCACTCTCCATCTAAAGAGTTCTCGAGGTTTCCACAGAAAGTCTGAGCATTTCATACGCCATATTGAAAACATGAGCGGTCATTCAGACCGTTTCACTTTTATACTCGAACAGTGAAGGGTTAAAGGACAATTTAGAAGTTAAATGGACCCTTTAGGGCAATTCTTATGGCGTCTTGAAGCAAAACATTTTAAGAGATCTGGTAAGAATGCTTTTTTATTTCTAACACGTTGCAATAAGATGGTATATAATACATCTGGTTGCAACGTGTTAGAAATAAATGTCAAAAAAAAAACTCCATATTTTGCGCAAAAAATTAGAACAATAATTTACGACCTCTAACCCCTTCCTGTATTCTGTTGATAAAAACCTAGAAAATGAAGAACAAAAACTAATACAATTCAGATTTCGTTTCCATGCAATTCCAAGAGAAAAACCGCTCTTTCCGACCTCCAAGCTATAAATAATCCTATATAAAAACCCCTGCTTTGTTCTTAGGCAATATTTTAACTGTTCAATAGCCGATAAATAAACAATATGCAAACGACATAAATAAAAAATACATAACAACCAATAGCAAGTACCGCAGTCTCGAGCCACAATGGTCTTGAATACCCCCGGGCGATGGGGGTTTAAGTGGCCTTTCAGACCACCTGAATGGCCAAGTTTTAGGCTTTTCATTCGCGAATGAAAAAAAGGACTCCATTTCTGAACGGATGGATGGATGGGTGAATTTCGTAATTGTAGTTTTTGTGTTTGAAATGAAAAAAAGTTTACAATTTGGGAACATGAGAATAAATAAAAAATATTGTACAAATTCATAGTATATTTAATTTTGTATAAGAATTATTTCATAGTATATAATAATTATTTTCAAATCAAATCAAATCATTTATTTGCAAGCAAACACGGTACAAAAGTTGTTACAGAGTTTAATGTTATTATGATCACGCGTTGCACCAGGTATTTGCACGCAAATATATGTATTACACAAATTAGCGGACTTGACAATATTATTAAAAGAATTATGAAGAAACATTTCAGAATAATACAATTATTCAAATAGATGTCAAATAATGTCCCGAAATTATTAAATGTCATAGGTATTTCATTAGGTATGTTAATTTATGGTGGCAATAATTATTTTTTAAATGTCAAACTTCATAAACAAAAAAGCAAAAAATAAGCCATTTGGAGTCGGTGCCGGCCAAGGCATTCTACTTTGAACTATTCTACTCGTACTTATTTTTTTTTCTTATTATATTCATTCAAAAACTGATAATAATTGGGTATCACTACCGATACGTCGTCAGCGAACAAAGAACAGGAATGATTTGTAGCTTAAAGAAGGTCATTAATATACAATAATATTATCTTAACATTATTAACATTATTATTTTAACTTTTAAATATTGACTTATTGATAAACTTTCACAACGTGTTCATCAGATATTTCTTATTATTCTATTATTATTCCGTATGAATCAAATATTATAATCTAGGTCAATAACGAAAGGGATTTATTTGGTGACGAAACAAAAATCACAACACGTACCTAATCATAATTGAATTTTTGGAAACGCTTTCCAAAAATATTAATATTTCAGAAAGTATTCTCACGAAATGCACCTGAAGTGCATTTTCACCCCTCGATCGTTATGGGTATAATTTTTTAATTATCGCATTGCAGGCAGGGTTTGTTTTTAATGATCCTGAAGGCAAATTGTTCCTCTTCTTGTGTTGTTAAGTGTTGTACGAGTAGACTATTTTGTTTTTTCACAACCCTTAACGGAACGATGATACGGTAAGCACTTTAAAAACTAATAAATAAGTGTTAAAAAAATGGTTTTGAATAAAAAAAAAGGTATATTTGCTTACAAGCTTATGTCGAACTATGTTCACCTTAAGTTTTGGCGCGCACTGTTCATTGAAATAAAACAACTTTTACGGATATCAAACGCGCTATATTTCACGAACTAAGTTGTATTTGTCCGTATTTTTAGGTTTTTAGGAGGTATTACAACTTAGGTCGTGAAATATAACGCGTTTGATATCCGTAAAAGTTGATTTATTTATGTCGAATTGTTATGATTATTTTCTGATTACGTTCTGGTCATGTCCAATTGAAATGTAACCTAATGAAAGTTGTTTTAGTATTTATAACTTTTTAATTTGGCAATGCTATTTTTGTGATAAATATTAAACAGAAAATATACTAGAAAAAGCAACTTGTCTCATATAATAGAATTATATCCTTGGGAATCCGGCCTAGTACACCAACCAATAGTGCCAATAGTGCATTGGGTCGGATTCCCAAGGATGCGGGTTAGTATCCCATCAGGGCGACATGTTTTGGTTTTGTTTGGAAAAGTAAATGATGTCTATTCATTTGTTAATTTAATGTGAGCGTAATCATCATCTATCCATCCATATGGAAGGCCAGCCCAGCAGTGGGGACGTATCATCATCTAAAGGGTCGAGGTCTGTACATTGCTACAAATAAATAAAAATCATGTTGATTGCATGTCCAACTTCTTGGCTGAACCGTCATCGAAAGCTGCTAGAGTTATTTATTAACTTTGCGATCCTTCTTTCTCTCCTTATCCCATTATTTGGGGTCGGATCTCCTCATTTTCTTGCCCACGTCGTACGATCTATGGCTGTAGGATCAGGGAGTTGGGATCTCTTGAGGTCTCTTCCGATATTCGACCACCAGGTGGCGGGGCGGCTTTACCCTTCTATCGTTCTGGAAGGTTCAATGTTCAAGTTTGCCATCATTAGGGCTGGTTTCACAACGTACTGATAAGTTTTGGATAGCTTATCCGGGTTTTTTTTTATTTTTAACTCTGCCAATATTCGTCGTCGTCTCAGCTACATGACACCCGCTGCTGGGTATAGGCCTCCCCCAAGGATCTCCACGACGATCGGTCCTGTGCTGCCCGCATCCAGCGGCTTCCCGCGACCTTCACCAGATCGTCGGTCCTCCTTGTGGCCATTCCAGAACCTTTCCGCTCCATGCCTTTCTACCAATATTAGCATGTTTGAAAAGTCGATCAAAGTCTTAAACAATAAAGAAAGCAAGCCTACATCGAATACATACTTAGCATTCTTCTCTGTATTCAGTAAAAAAACTACAGCTAAAAGTTTAAGTATAATCAGCTCTGAGTTATGATATTATTCCACGTGCACACAAGCATTTTCATAATCCGTACTAATGTTACACAAAACTTGTTAATAACTTGCCGCTTCTGAACTTTAACGCGAAAATGCAAATTAGTTTGTTCGTTGTTAGTTGCGACGAGTTTCTAGTCGATGGTGGGTGTATTTTATTAGGTTTTATTTATTTATTCTTTATTGTACATAATTTAGGTGGTTCTGTAGGAACTGTAGACCTCGCGTTCCCTTGATTGGTTGGATCAGGGGCCTCTACCGCCATCTTTTGGCGCAGTATTGTTTCAATCTTACCTTGCTATTTCGTACTACGGCCGACATACACCTAGCTTGTTTTTTGTTGACGGAAGTTTTGTGATGTCTTCGCTCAACCGTCGCCTTCAAAGTGCGAAGTGTGTCAAAATTTGTCAACTTCAATGAAACATAACGCAAACAAAATGTTCATTATATGACATGGTGGTTTTTAAAAGATTATGGTAGGCCCTCCTATGTCTACGGGTTTGTCTCGCAAACGCAAAGCGGACAGCGTCTTATTGGTATAAATTGTATAAATTGGTATAAATTGTCAAAAAAAGCTGCCGATAACTAAAGTTAAAGTAAAATTCTACCCCTATTTATTTTTAAATAGTATAATAATATTTTTTAAGCACTAAAATGGCGAAAGTGCTCTTTTAATAAGATAGCTTTGTAAGCAAATAAATGACATACACATTTTTTTAATGAACTCATTTAATGAGAACCCGTAATTTTTTTATTTAGTTAAAGTATTACAACATATTTGGTTACTAAAAATATGAGGACATCTCCCAAACCTTAGCTGCAAAATATCTAAATAACAGACAACGTCAAAAATTTTGCGTTTAAAACTGTAAAAATATATTTTTAACTTGTCGAGTGCCATTTGCTATCGCCAATTAAGGTTGGTGGATAATTTTTATACCATAAAATGGCCTCTATCTATAGGGCTGTCAATTAAGAGAACTAACCCGAGAATTCATTCGCGTCGAACGCCACTATCCTTGGTTATTTTGGGAAAAATCGCGTACTGAAATGTCATTAAGCACCTATCATATGCTCGTTTTTTTTTTTATACAAATCACACCAATTATCTAGCCCACGTTAAGTATCATCAAGAACTTGTGTTATGGATACTAGATAACGGATAAACATACTTATATTTCCTTTTTTTTTTGTAAATACATACATAATATACATATTAAACACCCAGACCAAGACAAATAGACATGTTCATGCACACAAATATTTGTCTTGTCCGGAGATCGAACCCGGGACCTCTAGCGCAGAAGGTGGGGTTAGTACCCCTGCGCCAAACAGGTCGTCAAAAAATTAATAACCTTTCTCTAGTAGCCTAGGATATTATTGTTGATTGTCCCTCGAACTATTCCCTCCATCGTCGTTTCGGTCTCCTACGTGGACGTTTACGTCGTCCGACATGCGACAGACATGCCCGGCCCAGTTAGGCTTAATTTTTTGAAGGGAAAACTTCTTTAGCGCTGTTGTTCACATCAGAATTTTAATTTTTTGGGATGGGTAAAAAATGTTAAAGTCGCGTCAGGACATGTGACCCTGATCGAAAATTCGTAAGACCATTTACCATTGACCTATTTCAAATTACATAAAGTCTCACACTTGAAAGAATTACGTATATTAGTTAATAACAGTTTTCATTTTAAGGGAGGAATATTCTTTTCTTTCATTACAACGCCATCTACAGTTGCCACTAAGTTTTTGATATTTGATGACATTGAGTTGGTGCCTCAAGAGAGAATTAAAGTTTCATACTACGGTACCAGATGGCGTTTATGTTGTAGATTCATTATTCATAAATAACTATTGTATTTGTAATTAAATTAGTTATTTCAAATATTATTTATTTTAAATATTTGTTATTATTTTAAGCGGTTTTCACTTCTGCCGGCACTTCCGGAGTGCAACCCGTTGTTTTTTTTTATTTCTGTTAGTAACGAGTGCCAACCCTCGTGCCAGTCCTAAATATCTATCCAGCTTAAGAGTGCTTGTCATTCAACCCGGCCTGCGACGTAAGAGGCCTCTTCAGCCCCCTGCTCCATTATTTTAGAAGAGGATTTTACAATTTTAAGAAATAAGAAAAATACGAACAAAAAATTGTCTGGACTTTTCTTCTCTTTTGTTCATGTAGATGGAATATCTGTTCGTTTAAGTTATATTGGAAAGACTTTGTTTTAGTTTTTTTTTTGACCGAGCAAGCGAAACGAGCGAATCGTCTTTTCGAGATTCGCCAAAATACTTTTGTCCGTCTCCTGTCAGTCTGTTCCCTCCTACCAGTCGCATTTTACAACCAATTTCGTCAAAAAATGGCACACAGGTTCCTTGATTTATTCACATTTAAAAGCGATCTCGTTTTTTTGGTGGAAAGGGGGAAGGGGATTAAAAAAAAGGAGGAATTTTCAATTCGACAATGTTTTTTTATGTATGTGACACTATAGCTGTGTAGTGTCTTAGTGGCTTAGAATAGCACTACCCCCTTTCATCCCGTGGGTGTCGTAAAAGGCGACTAAGGGACTCAGCCTTCAGGAGACGGGCAGCTGCGTCTCCTACAAACTTGGCAATACTGCGATCGCCAACTTCCCTGCCAAACGTGGCGATTATGGCAAACCCGCCCTTTTGGGGGAGGCCTATACCCAGCAGTGGGTGTTATATGGCTGAGACGACGACTATAACTTCGTCAGTCACGAGTATCAACCGATTTTAATAATAAACAAATAAATATAAATAAATATTTCTTACACTCATACCAATTAAGCTAGCCCCAAAGTAATCACTGTAAGGCTTGTGTTATGAGAAACTAGGGTAACGGATATAAATACTTATAAGTATTTTGTATATAAACATATATAAATGTCCATTACTCAGGTACAATTACTCGTATTCATCATACAAACATTTGCCCCTTCCGGAATTCGAACCCGGGACCTCAGAGTAGGCGACACTTGGAACTGGTGAACGTACCACTCTACCACGGAGGTCGTCTTCGTCATCTGAAAGAACATAGCTCAAATTTTTTTTACAGAGATCTGGCAAGTATTTATTTTTTCTAATACTGAAAAATCTTGAATACATTTATGACATAATAGTGTATGGACCGTTTTTTTGTGTAAGAACCGTCAAGTTCAAATTGAAAAACGTTTCAGGCCTTAGGAAGGCTTCGATGCCAGATAAGGCTTCGAACCCGATAACCACAAACACACATCTACGGAACAAAAGGACCGCAATTCGATATCGATCGCGGCTTCCTGCGAATGACCTTAAAGTACTTGGAGCGAACATTACTGGGGCAGATGAAACATTACAGTAAACAGCACTTCAGGCTTTAAAGTTTGACCTTGATTGCACCCTTCACGCGAATCGCTCGCTCGCTTAGCCGTTTACAGCGCGCGTCAATGAAAAGGATGGTCATTTTAAAAGGAAATTTATTTTTAACATGCTAAAACAAAATATAACAAGGTAAAAGTTCTCCGTAATCTAGACGTGAACAAAGCTAGTGGTCCCGACGGTATCCCAGCAATTGTCCTGCGCAACTGTGCACCTGAACTGTCTCCTGTGTTAATTCGCCTGTACCGCCTTTCACTTAAGACTGGACAAGTATCTCAATTGTGGAAGCTTAAAAATGTGCAGCCTGTGCTTAAAATGGGCAGCCGTGCCGACCCTTCCAACTACAGGCCAATTTCAGTTACGTCCATATTAAGCAAGACTATGGAACGTGTACTTTATACCCGTATTTTGGCATACCTTGAAGACAACGACTTCCTCAGTTATCGCCAGTTTGGTTTTCGTCGAAGTCGTTTGACTGGACATCTTCTCGTGTATGCCACCCATCTTTTGAGTGAAGCGATCGAGAAACACGGCGAAGCCCTTGCCGTATCGCTCGACATTTCCAAAGCCTTTGGCAGAGTCGGGCATGACAGCCTAATTGCTAAGCTTCCCTCATACGGTATCTCTGATAGCCTTTGCACTTGGATTGCTGACTTCCTTTGCAATTGCTCCATCCTAGTTGTAGTGGATGGTCAATCATCCGACCCAAAAGAAATCAATTTCTTTTGGGTCGGATGTTCCTTGGGGGACACCTGCATCAATGCAGGTGTCCCCCAAGGAACTGTCCTGTCTGCGACACTGTTCCTTCTGCACATTAACGACCTGCTGTTGTCTGATACGATTCATGGGTATACAGATGACACCACTTTAACCAGCAGATATTTCTTAACTGCGAAGACCACCAGTGATGAAATCCAGTCTTGTCGAGAGTCCCATGCGGTGCATATAAATCCGGCACCTCAGGCCGTCACAGATTGGCGCATCGCCAATCTTGTCAGTTTCAATGCTACTAAAATACAGGCTTGTTTATTCACTGCAAAACGGCCTTTCTAGGGTGTATCCTTACCGATAACCGAAAATTTACAAATTCTTGGCGTGAACCTGTCTTCCAACCTGAACTTTAGCGAGTACATCGACTCCATTGTGAAATGTGTTGCAAAGAAACTGTGCGTCCTCTCTACAGTTAAGTGATACTTCTCTCCGAATCAGCTGCTCCTTTTATACATAGCGCGGATTCGGCCGTCTATGGAGTACTGCTGCCACCTGTGGGGTGGTTCTGCTAAGTATCAGCTAGAGCTTCTGGAATCGATTGGAAACCACCATCGGGGTACCAGACGCAGGTTAGCTTACCACCCTTACGTCGATGCCATTCCAACGGTCCGTACAACGCGCTTTGCTGACACATTTCTTATGCGAACCTCTAAAGAATGGAATGCGCTGCCTGCTCATGTGTTCTCCGATTCCTACAACCTTAGCCTCTTCAATGCGAAAGTGAACAGGTATTTCCTGGACAAGCATTGTTATGCACGATGGTGGTCAAATGCCTGCCCAGTTATTATAAAAAAAGTTACCAGTAGTGGTGAATTTACACATAGCTATATACAGTTTTTCTGATGACGAATCAACTTTGATGGCGAGTTTACAATAACCCAATCTGAAAACCCTGGTCCCGTATACATTTGTCTGCAACTGTTGGCATCGCTCGCGTCAATATGAACTACAATGGATTATACAAGTTCGTTGGCGACAAGGGCGACCCGCTCGCGCGGGGTTCGCCACAGTGTGTCTGAAGCTTTCGTCGCTCGTAATAGTAGCAGCTGATATGCTGTTGACTGCTCAATTGGTAGTACGTCGAGCTGCACTTTTAACCACCTCTATGGCCGTCGGTGTTAGATCCAGAGGTCGCGGGTTATGTTTCAAGTGATTCGGCAAGTACTCCTGGATAGCTACCAACAATTTATCTAAATCTCTCGCTTATAACAACAATGTTTTTAGCATTGCTGTGTTTGGACAGATAGATACATAAGATTGCAGGTGCTCAATGGTTGATGTCCATAATTCCACCATCAGCCTTACTATTACTTTACATTGGGAACGTTTTCTCGAACGACGTTGTTATCCATACCATTGACGATCAGAGATTCACAGACAAAACGCTCCAACCTCTGCGCCACTGAGTAAAAAAACCAATTACTTATAAATATTGCAAGACTATTATATTACAGTCAGTTTGTAATACTTAGGTTTCTATATAATCAGCCTTATACCAAAATCTTCTAGAGAGGTTATAAAATTCAATTTCATTTAACAACTTTTTCCGAGTATTTGCCAGTTCTTTTAAGTGTTTTCAGATATTTGTGGCTCTCACTTAAATTGGATTCCAATGAACAAACTGGTGAAGCGTGAGTCGTGCCGTACGTCGAGATATGTCAATGCCAATCTTATCAAAATAAGGAATTGAATAAAGCTTTTTTTATGAACGACGGTGAGACTCTTTGCCTGGCTGAAGATATCTGATCATATCTGATAGAGATGAAGGCCCGGAATCCTCAGCCACTGAGGAACTGGCTATCTTATCTCTAACTGCCGGAAGACAACAATGCTGAAAACATTGTTGTTATGGCGTCAGGCTTAGATAAGATGGTAGTAGCTAGCCAGGCGGACTTACAACAAGTTCTACCACCAACCAAACCGAATACAATATATACCCCCGCTGGGAATCGAATCCGGGACCCCTGGGTCTTATACCGGTGGTTGTTACCACTAGACCACAGAGGCGGTTAAATTGTTATACTCCCATGCTGAACTGGAAACCAAATATAATGTGCCAGCAGCTGGATTTCCAGAGAAGATAGTAAGAGCATATTTCAATGGATAGGACACCATCGATGACTAATAAGACTACCAGTTTGACGCAGGGGTACTAAACTAGCCTTCTCCGCTGAGGTCCCGGGTTCAATCCCTGGACAAGACAAATATTTGCGTGCATGAACTTGTTTACTTGTCTTAGTCTGGGTGTTTAATATGTATATTATGTATGCATTTACAAAAAAGGATATGTATGTTAATCTGTAAATTAACTACCTTAGATAATTGGTGTGATTGTATGCAATTATTTATTTATATGTATTTCTTTATAATATAGGCGATAGTAAGCGCAGTGCATTTTTATAGTAGGACGAGACCGGCTTTGGAACAGATCAAGAAATTTAAAAGCTAGACTGTGACGAAAACACTATTGCTTGAACAACTATTTAGTATACATCATAATAAAATGATTCACTTAACAAGTTAAAAGAGTTATACGAATAAAAAAATATTGATCTGAATAGGCCCGGAATATGTAATTTTTATTATTTTTTCTAGAAGTTCATCTTCATTTCATAAATTAAATAAAAACATTTTATAAAAAAAAATCAAACCGACTTCAAAAAGTAAAAAATAAAACTTTTGGAGTCGGTGCCAGCCTAAGCATTCTACATTGCACTTCTATTAATTTTTTTTTTGGCCTTAGCTAACCAGCACCGACTCCAAAAGTTTTATTTTTTACTTTTTGAAGTCGGTTTGTTTTTTTTTTATAAAATGTTTTTATTTCAGATTTTTTTGTTACATTATGTGCCGTTACTTACACTAAAAATCAGCCCATACACAACAATGATGTCATCTAGATATACGACTACTTGCCAAAAGGTGATTGATATTTTTCAGGATTATGAAAAAACTACTAGCCAGATCTTCGTAAAAATTATATGGGATCACACATAAACCATTTTCTTTCAGATAAAAAAAGAATTATAAAAATCTGTTAACAACTGGCGAAGTTATGGTAGAACATACAAAAATAATAAAAAAATACAGTCGACTTGAGAACCTCCTCCTTTTTTGAAGTCGGTTAAAAACTTAAACAATTGTTGACTTTTGATAATGTATTATTTAGTAAGACATAAAGTGAAGTCGTCACATTATAACTTCTTCACTTTAATTAAATAAGTGTGTTATGCAAAATACCGATATCATAATGGGCTACACATGTACCCCGCGCGAGCATTGCAGGAGAATTTTAGCCGCGTGTACTCTAGTGTTAAGACCCATCTAAAAACCTAAAAAAATGTGATGTTAAAAGATTTTATTCGTAACCTTTCTTCACGTTACATATTCCATGACCGTTCCTCTCCAAGCGAAACATGGCACATAACTTTTCTTTCACTAAATTGAAAACAACTTTAAGATTTTCTTACAATACAATACTGAGGAAGTGGATTTTACAATTTCCTTAAGTGCCATGAACTTACCTTTTAGGCATTGTTGCCAACAATTTAAATTCCATTTGTAACTTGTTAAGACTGAGATGGGGTAGTTTGTGTTCTGTTAGCGATTGTGTTTGTCGTTTTTTTCATTAGTTGTACTGTATTTTATGAAGTGAAAACTTCTATAGCGGCGTTGTGCACATCCGAGTTTTAAATTTTTGGGATGGGTAAACAATGTTAAAGTCGCGTCAGGACACGTGACCCTGGTCGAAAATTCGTTAGACCATTTACCCGTTGACCTATTTCAAATTTAATAAAGTCTCACACTTGAAAGATCTACGTATATTAGTTAATAACAACCATTATAAAGATCTCTCATTACTAACATTCATATTGATGGCAGGTCAGTTTAATGGATTTACCTGCCAAATCAAGTTGGTCTCCGTTTTCATCAACTTTTTATGAAGTTGTGGTCAAGATATAGTGGATTTTGATCGTTATTTTCGTTTAAGCGGTTTTCACTTCTGCGGCACTCCCAGAGTGCAATCCGTTGTTTTTTTTTAATACGAGACAAAGATGTATTTACTACGTCAACATTATTCTAACCTCACGTTAGAAATAGTATTCTTAGTTCTGTGTCCTATGTTGAACTTATGTTCAAATTAATATTAACCTTTTAAAAAGTAAAAAAAGTCGCTAACAAAATACTATGTACAATAGTGATTAATTTAATATACCTACTGAGACCAAAGGTTAAAAAATCGTTCAGTCACTTTCGATTTCCAAAAGACTACTGAAACTATGATACCTACTAAATTCTATTGACCGATTTCAATGGGATTTGGTAGGTATCGGTGAGGAAGCTCCGTATCGTATAAATTCTATACTATAGTATCTCATCTAATCACATATACGAATTCATCAGCTGTTAACAATTAGATTTTTGTTCACTTCTTCACCTGTCACCGTGACTATCAAAGTGATTTGTGCGGTGACTTTTAAAGTAATTTAAATAATCGGCCAAGTGCAAGTCGAACTCGCACATGAAGGGTTTCGTCTCTCAACCAAGGTTGCCTGGAAGAGATTGCTACGTAGCAATAAGGCCGCCTATTGTGTGTTCCTCTTTTTTGTCATTTTCTCTGTATGCGTTTGTTTTTGTATCGTGTGCAATAAAGTTTCTATTATTATTATTGCCAAAGTGACACTGTGTAATCCTCATAGTGTACAAGATTGGTACAAATTCCCAAAAACCCGTGAGAATGAAATTAAAGTCATATCTCATAGAACGGAGACAATTTTATTGATATAGGTATAGGTATTATATTAGTACATAAATAACTCTATAGCGCCATGCAAGAGGGCACAACGCCATCTAGTGGTGACAGATGGGAGCAAATGCGACATACCGCCCATCAAGGACATAGTCCTTAAAATCAGCCCACCATGAAAGTACATACAAGACTAGATGGTGGTTAACAACAATTTTAGTAACAACGATAATATCTAATTTCTATAATATAACTTACATTAGGACATAGTGATATAATAATAATAATAGCTACACTTTTAAAAAGAAATGGCTAAACTGTTAAATAAACTTTGAATTAGATCACTTTAAAATTAATATTAGTTCATTACATTGCCTAAATGAACAATTAAACAAATAACAAACAAAACAAGTCGATTCCTTTAGTCAATTGAAGATAATGAAACAAATATGACATTCTATTTCAATTAAAATCAAATAAAACAAATCACCATACAGCATCATGTACAGGCAAAAAACATAACTTTGAAGTTGGACGTTTAATCAAAGAATCCTTGCAACGAACTGAGACAACACGTATAACATTGTCCTTACCAGGGTGCAATGTTTCAATGCGGCCATATAGCCATTTAGCTGGAGGTAAATTGTCCTCTTTGATGAGCACGACATCTCCAATCTTGAAGTCTGGAGTTCGAATAGACCATTTTCGTCTTTGGAAAAAGTTCGTCAGGTATTCTGAAGACCAACGTTGCCAAAAGCTTTGTACCATTCTTTGTGTCAATTGCCAACGCCGTAAAGTGCTAATATGAACGTGTTGTTCATAATTATAGTCCGGAGCTAGAACTAAAGTTTCACCAACAAGAAAATGTCCAGGGGTGAGAGGTGCAGTATCACTTGGATTTGAACTAGCTTGCGACAAAGGCCTCGAATTGAGGCAAGCCTCTATTTGTATAAGAACCGTAGAAAGCTCTTCATAGGTGAGAGTAGAGTTGCCAATCACACGCTTTAAATGGTGTTTAACACTCTTTACACCTGCCTCCCACAACCCGCCAAAATTAGGAGCGTGAGGGGGAATAAAATGCCATTCGGTTTGGTTACTGGCTAAGGTGCGTGCGATCTCGACAACGACTTGAGATCTTTCGTTAAGGAACGACCGTTGCAGATCCCGAGCTGCACCAACAAAGTTTGTGCCGTTATCACTCCAGATGTGACTGCAATGACCACGTCGGGCAACGAATCGTTTGAATGCAGCTAGAAAGCCTTCAGAAGTCAAATCTGAAACGGCCTCGATATGTACGGCTCGTGTCGACATGCATATAAATAAACAAATGTACCCTTTGTACGATTTGTGTCCACGACCCTTTGATACCCGTATGTTAATAGGGCCTGCGTAGTCTACACCAGAGTTTAAAAATGGCTTGCTGGGAGTAACTCTACAAGATGGCAAATCTCCCATTAATGGATTTCGTGTCACACCCGCATAACGAACACAATGGACGCAGTTGTGAATGTGAGATCTAATTAATGTTTTGGCTCTTATGATCCAATAACGCGTTTGTAAGGAACGCAGCATCAGTTGTTGTCCTCCATGGAAAGTTTTCTCATGAGCACCAGCTACTAATAACTTAGCCAATGTTGAATCGTGAGGTACAACGATTGGATGTTTGCTGTCGTATGATAGTTTCGAATGACGAATTCTGCCACTCGTAGGATTCCATCATCGTCGAGAAAAGGTGATAAGGAAATAAGGGAGCTATTCTTATTAACCTGCTCCTTAGATCGTAGAGCTTTGATTTCATCACCAAACCAAGCGTTTTGACATCTTTTAATGCATATTTGTAAGGAGTCCTTTAGTTCAGACACTGTTAGATAAGGCAGTAGTGGGGTATTCAATTCACGTATTTTTTTCATTATTATAAATCTTCTACAAAATGCTATCACTCTTACTAATCTTCTTAAAGAAGAATATTTGTCCCACAGCCATCTATCTTCATCTTCGCTAGATATTGCTGCGACATGTGACTTTATAGTCCTTTCTTCTTCGCGTTTTTGAATGGAACTTGGCTTAGTGTATACTATGACGTCGTTAGATAACCATGCTGGTCCTTGCAACCACAGATAACTCTGTAAAAACTCAGACGGCGTCACTCCCCGGGAAGCGATATCCGCGGGATTATCCTTCGATTGAACATGGAACCATTGAGTGCCGTCTAACAGAGTGAGGATTTCGGAAGTGCGATTGGCCACGAACGTTTTCCACCGGCTTGGATGGTCACTCAGCCAAGACAACACGACAGTAGAGTCTGTCCACGCATGTAAGTTAGATTTTGGAATGTTTAAAACTTCAGAAATTTCCCTCAATAGGTTGCTAAGAAGGACCGCGCCACACAGCTCGAGTCGGGGAATGGAAATTTGCTTTATAGGAGCCACTTTCGATTTAGCAGCTACAAGGTTTGTCCGTACATTACCCAGCGAATCGATAACGCGAATATAGACAACAGCGGCGTAAGCAACGTTGGAGGCGTCACTAAAACCGTGCAATTCCACTCTCATGTCATCTAGAGTCGTGTTAAACCACCTCGGAATTTGAAAATTATTTAATGTTTCCAATTCGTTACGATAACCTTTCCACTGTTTTAAGAGTTCCAGAGGCAGTTCCTCGTCCCATCCGATGCCAGCTATCCAGAGCCTTTGAATGAAGACCTTGAAGGTAATTATGCACGGTGTTATCCACCCTAGTGGGTCATAAAGCTTTGTTACTTCGGATATTACCGTTCTTTTTGTTTCAGGTGCAGAAGGCGACGACAGCGGCGGTGGCGGTGGAAGCTTAACCGAGTAGTTGAATTGATCCTTGGATCGGTTCCAGGTAAGTCCTAAAACTTTTGTTACTTCATCTACCTTTATTTCCACATCCCTTCCTGAATGTTCCTTAAATATTTCTAATAACATGTCCGAATTGCTTGTCCATTTTTGTAACTTAAAACCTGCTTTTTCTAGCAGCGTATTTAACTGCTTGTAGACTATAATTGCTTCATCTACCGTCTGACAACCCGTCATGCAATCATCTATATAAAAGTCATGTTTCACTATATTGGCAGCTAAAGCATATTCATGACCATCGTCGTCAGCTATTTGCTGTAAAGCTTTGACTGCCAAATAAGGAGCACTAGAGGAGCACTTCCAAAAGTTACTGTCGATAACTTATAATCCTGAATTTCGTCACGAGGATTTTCCCTCCACACTATTCTTTGAAAATCCGCATGCTCTTCTGTTACTCTTATCTGTCTATACATCTTGACGATGTCAGCGCCTAAACAAATAGGATGTAAACGCCATTTTAAGACAACGTGCCGTAAATCTGCTTGCAATTTGGGTCCTATCATTAAGGTATCGTTTAAAGAAACTCCGTTTTGTCCTTTGCACGATGCATCAAATACCACCCTCAATTTGGTAGTGGTTCTCTCCTCCTTAATCACCGCGTGGTGGGGTAGATATACGGCATGTGGATTTTCTTTTTCTTTTTTGTTGGATATCTTTTCCATATGTCCAAGGCTCAAGTATTCATTAATGACATCTGAGTACCTCTTTTTGATTTCAGGATTAGCAGAAAACTTCCTTTCAAGACCTTGAAGCCTCTTGATTGCAATGCCTTTTGAATTGCCATACTTACACGGAGGATCGTCATATCGAAATGGAAGACTCACGACATATCGACCAGTATCATCTCGACGAGTAGTAGCAGCAAAATATTCTTCACATGCTTGCTCTTCTTGAGTCAAGCGTTTCTTGAGCGAATACGGCTCAGGCTCAAGTTCCCATAATCTTTTAAGTAGGTCGTCTTCATCCACCCTTGCATGCATACTTATAAGTACGTTGTGACAGTTATGACTCTTAGCTTCAATTTCTCCAGAAAGGATCCACCCAAGGTTCGTATCTTGAGCAATTGGGGTACCTTGTGGACCTTTCATGAGACCCTCTTTCACAATATGACAGTAAATGTCAGCTCCTAACAAAACGTAAATTTTGTTAGGGGAATTAAAATGAGGATCAGCTAAATTTAACGTACTTACGTCAGGCCAATCGACTAGTGTGAAATGCCTTTCAGGCAACACCGACGTCAATGTCCCAAGCACATGGGCTTTAACTTGAATGGAAAATGAGGGGTCGAAAAGTGACTGAATTTTAAGCGTTACCGTATATCTCGAGGTAATGCCACCTTTCCCCCCACCTAGGCCAGATATGGCGCTAGTGGTTGCTATTTTTTGAAGCCGCAGCAATTGAACAGCAGCCTCAGAGATAAACGAAGCTTGAGAGCCCTGATCGAGCAGCGCCCTCAATACTTGTTTCGACCCATCTTTCGACTCAGCCTTTATAAGGGCTGTGGCTAACAACACTTGGTGGCTAGCTGAACCTTTCGAAAAATGGGTGGCTATATTTGTGGTCTCGTCCACTGACACAGACTCAGTTTTGGTATCTGAAGTTGCAACTGTTGCGGCAACTACTGTGTCAGTTTGGGTCTTGGGATGCAATAAAGAATGGTGCTTTCGTTTACATACACGGCACTTTGAGAAAACGCGACAAACTTTGTTTGAATGGTTGTATCCGAGGCAGTTGAAACACAGTCCTAAAGTATGGACAATGCTACGACGCTGATCAACATCCTCTTGTGCAAACTTTTTGCAATTATACAACTTGTGTTCTTCCGAACAGTGTGGGCACGTAATAGGAGTAGTAGTATGCAAAACTTTAGGATTAGAAACATTAGGATGCGAAAATCTAGGTTTATATTTGGGTTCGACAAATTCTAAAGCGTGGAAACGAGCAGTTAAAAAAATCTGGAATTGTTTAAATGATGGTAAACCATCAGTACTATTGCTGACCTGCAATTCCCACTGCTTCCGTGACTCAACGTCCAACTTCAAACTTACGACATATATTACAATGACGTCCCAGGAACTGACGTCGATGCCCAGATTCGACAATTCATGTAAACAATCAGTTGTAGTATCGAGCAGTTCCTTTAAAGCGCTAGAAGAATCCTGTAACATATTACGCAAACCGAATAAACGTTTGAAAATACAATTTGATATGAACTTCTTATTATTGTACCTAGTTGTTAACACATTCCAACACTTTTCATAATTATTTTTGGTTACAGGCAAATGCCTAATTAGTTGCTCTGCTTCGCCAGACAGTTGCGATTTTAGGTAATGGAGTTTTTGTACATCGTCCAGCGACCTATTGTCATGCACAAGCGAAACAAATAAGTCGCGGAACGACGTCCATTCAATATACTTTCCGCTAAAGGTCGGCAACTTAATTTTAGGTAGTTTTAAAATCGATTCTCTTTTAGAAGTATCGCTGTCGGTTGAGACATTGCAAGCTGTACTAGTTGTTGGTAATGCATTCTGAAGTTCAACCTTATAACTTATAAACGTGTCGAACACTGCTTCAAATGACTCTGTTTTCATATAGTTTGTCTTATCCAAAACATCTGAAGTGTAGTCGCTCATTAACTTTTCATGTTTTTCCACAAAGTTGTTATATTGTTTTTCCAGAATTTCTAATCTTGCATTTAAATAATTGACAGTTAGCCGCTCTTTTGGTGATTTCTTAAAATTAATGAAACCTTTTTCGATTTGGTTTTTTATATCAACCAAAACTCGTAGACTTGCCTCCATGGTAACCACAAACAATCAGTCTTCCAGTCAAGTGTCAACTTCTTGTTGTTATGACGTCTGCTGTCTGAACGTCGTCAGTGTCAATGAAAATAGTGGATGAAAATTTTCCAAGTGTTTGAAGGGAAATGTCAGTCGATCCAAAATTTGGCATGGATTCCCCGTATCAACCAAATTCGAAGAACTATTCTAAGTCCTAAATTCTCTCTAATATTTTACAAGTCCACTTTTTCTTTTTTTTACTAGACACTGACTACTTATCAAGGATTGTACTTACAGTTTTGCCACTTTATACTTCACTGTACTGGAAACTGGATATTTTTTTGATGTCAATTCATTGCTTCACAGAGACAAGTTGCGATCCGAGCAAACCAAACATTTTCTTCAATGTACACTGATTTTCACATAAACTACTACTTGAATTTACTTATATGAGTTTTCTTCAAAAACCGCCATCCGGCTCGAAGGACCTTGTACAAGATTGGTACAAATTCCCAAAAACCCGTGAGAATGAAATTAAAGTCATATCTCATAGAACGGAGACAATTTTATTGATATAGGTATAGGTATTATATTAGTACATAAATAACTCTATAGCGCCATGCAAGAGGGCACAACGCCATCTAGTGGTGACAGATGGGAGCAAATGCGACACATAGTTTTGGAATAAAGTGGCTGTGACATTTTACCATTATGGAAGTGTATATCTTTCAAACGGTTGATTATGAGAAAAAACTGTAATAGGAACTTCAATGTAATTTTTAAAGACCTACCTCAAGTATAGGTTTGATAAAAAAAAAATATAATAATCCCTTCGGGAAAAATGCTATATTTCTAAAACTGACAACCATATTTCGTTCAAACCAATTTTGGTTGAAAGTTTTTATTAAGATCTACAGCAAATTTTTTTTTTCTTATTTCAAAAGTTAGAGGGGGGGGGACACACATTTTACCACTTTGGAAGTGTACATCTTTCAAATGGTCCATTTTGAGAAAAAATCGTTTTAGAAACCTCAATTCAGTGTTTAAATACCCCATCTATAGATACCCCACACGTATAGGTTTGATGAAAAAAAATTGTCAGTGTCAATTCCATGTATGGGGAGCCTTTTAATTCATATCTTTTTTTTTATTTTTGTGTAAAAACCGTAAAGCGGTTAACCTACCAAGTTTCAACTGTGTAATCCTCATAGTTTTGGAATAAAGTGGCTGTGACATACATCGGATTGGCCGAATCTATAAGGGTTTCGTTTTTTGCCTTTAGGCTACGAAACCCTAAAAATGGACTATTCGAAAGCATTTATCTATAAGTCTAATTAAATAAAAATCTTTCACTTTGACTATTTGAAGTAAGTCATCTACATACCAAATTTTATCCAAATCCGTTCAGTATTTTTTGCATGAAAGGGTAACAAACAAGCTAACAAATTGCTGTGACACATCTGTGTCATGGCAACACATAGCTGAGGCAGGACCTAAATTGTCATGGCAACACATAGCTGAGGCAGGACCTAAATTATCATGGCAACACATAGCTGAGGCAGTACCTAAATTGTCATGGCAACACATAACTGAGGCAGGACCTAAATTGTCATGGCAACACATAGCTGAGGCAGGACCTAAATTGTCATGGCAACACATAGCTGAGGCAGGACCTAAATTATCATGGCAACACATAGCTGAGGCAGTACCTAAATTGTCATGGCAACACATAACTGAGGCAGGACCTAAATTGTCATGGCAACACATAGCTGAGGCAGGACCTAAATTATCATGGCAACACATAGCTGAGGCAGGACCTAAATTATCATGGCAACACATAGCTGAGGCAGGACCTAAATTGTCATGGCAACACATAACTGAGGCAGGACCTAAATTGTCATGGCAACACATAGCTGAGGCAGGAACTAAATTGTCATATCAACACATAACTGAGGCAGAACCTAAATTGTCATGGCAAAACATAGCGGAGGCAGGACCAAAATTATCATGGCAACACATAGCTGAGGCAGGACCTAAATTGTCATGGCAACACATAACTGATGCAGGACCTAAATTGTCATGGCAACACATAACTGAGGCAGGACCTAAATTGTCATGGCAACACATAACTGATGCAGGACCTAAATTGTCATGGCAACACATAGCTGAGGCAGGACCTAAATTGTCATGGCAACACATAGCTGAGGCAGGACCTAAATTGTCATGGCAACACATAACTGATGCAGGACCTAAATTGTCATGGCAACACATAGCTGAGGCAGGACCTAAATTGTCATGGCAACACATAGCTGAGGCAGGACCTAAATTGACCAATGATGCAATTTGTCCATTTTAGAGACATTTTAGTTATGCAATAATATAGTTTTGTAAAATAAAAAAATACGTAAATAAATCCGAAACATAAATGTCTTTAAGGGTGACCTAACGACGTTAAAGCTATGTAAATAAAAGCTTTTTTTTAAACTACAAGGCTTTAAGACCAAAATTGACATATTTTTTTATTTTTTTTTAAATACCTAAATATATAGCTATTCGGAAGAGCTAATATAGAGCTACATTTCCATACTTTTAGGTTATTGATATTCATAGTATTTATCAGTTTGAGCCATTTTGTTTTTTTTGTAACAATTTTTGGCGCTTAACTAGAAAGTTGGTTATGGTAGTTAACGACGTTTTAGTTTGAGGACGGCAGCGTTGCTGTGACACATCTAGTGTCATGGCAACACATAGCTGAGGCAGGGCCTAAATTGACCAATGATGCAAATATCCTTCTCATTTTCATTTTCGTTTTCTTGTTTTGTTTGTAATTGGTTAATACAATTGTTCGTTCTCTGTCTCTCTTTCAAACAAACAAATAAACAAACTGATAAGCTTCCATTAAATATACACTATAATATTATTAGGATTCGTCTAGGCAAATAGTTCAGGCTATTAAATTGTTATTACTTCATCAATACAAACATAACGGACAGGACTCGACATGTACAGGTTGCTAATGTGGCGATGACGTGTATGGACATGTCTGTTATTTGAGTAGCGTTAGGCTGGCAATAGACGTCAGATTTGCTTCCGATAGTCTGATCAGACTACAGATTTGCTTCCGATTGTGTGATCGGATTCACTCGATACACATCCAATTTTTACATCAGACTTTTTTAAACTCAGTCTTAATAGTAAAATAATATGCGCTAGAGAGTCAAGCGAGCAAGTCAAGAGTCAAAGAGGCAAATCGGAAGGAGAATCGGACGTCTATTTCGTATCTGTACAGAAGTATGCATACAGCACCTTCAGACAATTGGATCCGACAATAAAATCGTGAACGCATAGCGTTGTTTTCGACTCGGACGTCTGATTCGACAATCGGATCGGATGTGTATTGAGTATTCAAACAAATATGTGTCACGAGCGCCTTGCGATTGTCTGGTCAGACTATCGCATCCGACTATCGGAGAAAAAAATCTGACGTGTATTCCCAGCCTTATTGGTTAGTGGTTACGCCCTAATGATGCTATTGAGTTGACGTTTACATAAATATTTCAAGCGACGTTACCAGTTTCAATATAGAATAGGAAAAAAATGAACCAACATAAAAAATTGGAAATAAGCGCTTTGGACGAGACAAAAAAACGAAAAGGTTTGAAATTCGATATGCCAAAATAAGTCGCTATGATATACAAAGCCTTATCATCATCATCATCATCAGCCTGTCGCAGTCCACTGCTGGACATAGGCCTCTCCAAGTGCACGCCACTGAGATCTGTTTTCGGCTTCTCTCATCCAGCTCCTACCAGCCGTCTTGCGCAAATCATCACTCCACCGTGCCTGAGGACGTCCTATACTACGTTTGCCGAGACGCGGTCTCCACTCTAGAACTCGTTTACCCCAACGGTTATCGGTTCTACGGCTAATATGGCCAGCCCACTGCCACTTTAGCTTGCTAATCCGGTGGGCTATGTCGATAACTTTGGTTCTCTGACGGATCACCTCATTTTTGATACGATCTCTCAGAGATACAAAGCCTAATCCGAACTAATATTATAAATGCAAAAGTGTGTTTGTTTTTCCTTCATTAAGCAACCAATCGACTTGATTTTTGGCATAGAGTAAGTTGAAAGGACGGAGAGTTACAAAAGCTAGTTTTCATCCCGATATTCCCACGGGAACGGGGGTGAAACCGCGGGCGGAAGCTAGTATTGTGATAATTGTCACATCAGCTGTCAAATATTGAAAATAATCCTTCAGAAATACGACTTACTATCTAAAGTACAGCCTAGCACGAAAATTTTACGAGGAAGTAAAGTAAATCAATGTATGATATTGAGCAGCGTTCCTACCGGACGTAAACGGAACTACATTTTGTGACATTAGGTTCACGACACGTGCTCGATAATATTTCGATAGTTTTTCGTGCTAGCCCTTGCTTATTATACAGGGAAGCTTAATTTAGAACTTTTTACTTTTGTTAATGTCCGTTCAAAATTGCTTATGTTTTATGTTGTAATGCGTGTTTGTTGAGAGTTCATCGTTTCATATCAATTTATGGATACCCTTTTAGGGTTCCATCTGTTAATACAACAAAGCAAGCAGTATTTAAAGCTAAGCTATTAAAGTTTAGTAATTTGTAATAGCTTGAATATAGCAGATTGAAATGAATTTTTAGGGAACGTAAAATGTAACCAAATTAGACCCAAAGTGAACTTACTAAGTAATCAACCATTTAATGTTAAACGACATTATGATATTGAACCGAGTATCGTCGTCACGAAATGTAAAGTTCAAGGAAAAACATTTTTCATCCCTGATTTTACGATTTCAGGTCTAAATCCATTCCTTTTAACGAATCGATATCCCTTTTACTGTTTAGGATTCAATTTCCTTGTCTGAAAGGGGCGGTGATTAAAATCGATCGTTCTATAAATGCTTAATACTGAAACTAGGACTATTTCTTTATACTTACAAGTTATATTGATGTCACTAAATAACCCAAACACAATACACTCCTTTTTTGGGCGTGTATAAATTGATTGGTATTAATTTTCCTATTTTGGGGTCCCATTCTATTAGTTCTAAATGCAGAACAGTTTTTGATTTCATTATGTACATTCTCATATTTTCAATGTTGTTATTTTTTGTACTTGTTATAAATTTGTAATAGAAAAATATTAGAAAAAATCAACTCGGCTCACAAGTTATTCTCATACGAAACTCGAACCCGCGACCTTCGGGTATCCGGCCCTCTACTCTAACCGATCACCAAGCCTCCTAAATTTTTTCTATTAAAAATATTACAAGTATAAAAATAGCATTGATCATGCAAAAACTAAAAAATCGCAAAGGATATTTTTTCCATTTTTCATTTCATAAAATTGCATTAATTAGAAGCGGTCATGGCCGCGCTTGACAGACTGATTGCATTCGATCACGTTTGTTAAGCAAAGTTCGGCCTGGTCAGGTGTCGGATGGGTGACCGTAAAGTGGCATTAAAACGAGCGTTTCCGTTCTTCTGAGGGCACGTTAAACCGTCGGTCCCGGCTGTTGTCATTTGATTACAGTCGTTAAGCCAAGCCAGAGGCCTTATAGGCGGCTTGATGAACTCTGACACCAGAGGTGGCCACTAATCCTCACTCGATAAGAAGAAGAAGATTACATTACTTACGGACATTACATTCCGTTACATTATATTGCATTAGGTAAACTAAATTCCATTGAATCAAAAATGCAATGCATTAGATTACGTTTTTGATTAAATTGAAACATAACATTAAGATAGGTATCCACTATGTTCGCGAACCTCTTGCACTCCGCGCTTCTGCAACGAGCGTGCAACGGTGCGGGCTCCGCGCTTAGAGCTCCAATAGGTGGCGGTTTTTGTGCGAACACAAAGGGGAGCTCAGTCTGCTCGTGGACGAAGCATGCGTGTGGCTTGTGGTGATGCGCTTACCGTCTAGATCAGAGCGGTTGCAGGAGAGCGGAGCGCAAGAGGTTCGCGAACATAGTGGATACCCAGCTTTACAAGATATCACACATTCGTGGCAAGCTGTCTTTAGTTCGCAGTTTCGTGAATGAGAATATATAACTATTTTCGGAAAATAGTATTGATTTGGCAGAACTGAAATACACTATTCACCATCTAAAACAGAACTTTAAGTCTTCACACTATTTGTGGATATATTCAATCAGAAATTCGATACTTCTCAACCTACTCCAATATGTATTTTTCGATTTCGTAAGCCAAGTCCGCAACTCCGAGATAGAATGTTCAAATCATAGTAAATCTTTAGTCTAGTATTCAATTTCACGCCAATAGATGTACTTTTGTAAGTTTACAGAAATTAGGTTATGACTAAACATTTGGATTCTTTTTCATATCTATAAGAAAAAATTAGAGGTCTCGGTAGCTCAGTGGTTTGAGCATTGGACCGGATTTCCAAAGGTCGTGGGTTCGAGTCCCATCTGAGAATTCAATTGTGGCCGAGGATTTTTTTTCAATGTATCTAATTAAAACTTATTATAAAAATAAGCGGTAATATTTTTCGTAGTTTCCTACCTCGTTTCAGGGCAACACTTCTTTCGTTCTTTTAATACGAAACTTACTCCTTTTAATATCTTGTTTTGTAGTTCATCAGTAAAAATAAAAAAAAACTGCGTTTTACAAGCGACCGTCTGTCGTGACACATTGTACTCCAGATAAGATAAAAAGTCAGTCAAGCGTGAACTGGCACAAAAAATAAGGGTGTGATATTTTGATGGTTCTGTAGTTAGTTACAGAAATGGACTTTAATAATAATGTTTCGAAATAATTTTACAGTGTTTATAACTTTTTAATTTTGCAGTTTACAATGCTATTTTTATGTGATAAATATTAAACAAGAAAATATACCACAAAAAAGCAACTAGTCTCATGTCCCGTCAGGGCGACATGAGACTAGTTGCTTTTTTCTATTTAATATTCTCTTGTTAATATTTATCACATTTTACGGTGTATTTCAGTTTTGTTTTTAGACGATAAAATATTTCGACATTAGATGTGAGATAGCGATAATACATTTATCCCACCAAAAACATTTTCATGTAAAAATGTTATGCAAAGACGTCACCATATAGCTCGCACAAAAAGGAATCAGATCTCAAGTTTCTAACTCTACACGCCCTAACTCTACAAGCTCTAAGTTCAACTCTACACCTTAGTCAAAATATATGGTTTTAAACCTAAATGTACCAATATAGAGCAATAAATATTATGAAACTATGACTATAAAATATTTTGACATAAGTAAGATGTCAGATGAGGTTAATAATGTAACATTAATCTAACTTAGGTCTATTTGCAGCAAAATTTGTTAAATCTCGATTTAGTGAAATCTAGATTTAACCCATACGAAAGTGATGACCCATATTAAATCTAAATTTAAATATTTGTCATTTTTGTAGGGCTAAATCTAGATTTAACAAAATCGAGATATAGCCAATTTTCCTGCAAGTGGACATATTTGGTCATAATTATTGTATTACTGTTTATTATCTAGAATAATATTAAAAATATTATTATTATATAAAATTAAAATAACCAATCGAACAAAATACATTAATAAAGAATAATGTTATCATAAGCTTTGCTTCATTAGAGGTTTTCTTCAAGGAGTTTCAGTATTATTATTAAGAATAAGAAAGTGAAAGCGAGAAATAACATAAAAATAAATGTATAATAATGTATTCTTAAGCTTAAGTTTTCGTTGTACAAGTGTGAAGCCAAACTTGCGTTTGACTGTACATCGAATTGTCTTACCAAATTATTATAATAACTTGGATAATGTTAGTAACCTAGCCTGGGGTAAGTTCAAAGTCTTGTAACTAGTGAGTTCTGAAGAAACTCTTTAAAGAAGTTTTTGCTTCCTTTTACTGTTAAAAAAATTCTGGGTAAAACTTTTCTTAAACTAGGATTAAAAGAAAACTATTATATAAAGAATTTTAAATTTCGCTATGCATCGTAACCTTTCTTAAAAAATTAACTAGTCTTTTGTTTGTTCTTTACTTTTCATGGATCTCGCACTTTCAGAAAGGCTTGTAGCATCACAAACTTTATATATCTTTGACATTAGTTTATTTGTTTATCAACACAGCAACATCTTTTTAAAAATGAGTGATACACACTCTATTAACACACGTAATAAAAACCAATTATCTCTCCCTTATTCCAGAATTGAAATGTTAAATTGCAGCCAATACTACAAGGCTATAAAAAAATATAATTACCATCCGAAATAAAACAACAACCAAATAATAAAATAAGTTAAAATAAGTTTAAAAATAAATTAAAACAATACCTATTTAACTTTATTTTTATGATATTAACGAATACTTTAAAAAATCATAATAAACTCTTTACACAGAGCATAGATATTTAAATAAGAAAATAATAATAAAATATACGTACATACGTAGGTATCTGAAAAAAATCTGATATTCATAGTTTGTCATTGTGTATTTAATTTTTACGTTCCAGTCGGTTACTTGTTAGTATAATTAAGTTATTGTCTTTAACTGGGTGCCTTCCAGTAAATTGCTGTGTCCGAAAAGGGCGAGTAAGTTAATAAGTTTAAGAACAACTCTTGTACACTTAGTCTTGCAAAATATTCTAATTACTGAGTATCAGAAAATTTTCCTCTTATATTAAATATATTTCAAGATTGTAGATTTGTGTTTGGCAACAACATGTCCCATTGTAAATGTTGCTGTTTCTGTTAAAGCTGATAAGTTTCTTGCGGCCGTTCTTCTTATCCGTTAAAACATGTCCTGAATGGGGCTGGTAGGGAAAAAAACTTATTGGACTATTCGAAAGTACTTATCTATAAGTCTATTTGAATAAAAATCTTTGACTTTAACTTTTGACTTTGAATATAGATTTTTGTTTCTATTCATTGGAAGGTGTTCCATAAACATCATCATTAACCATTTCATGTCCTTACACATTGTTCATCATTGTGGGGTTAGAAGGGCGAAGACCGACAATTTTTCCCTGGTCTGGGTATTTTAAGTGAGTTCAGAATAGCCCCAAGGCAGATATGTAAAAACTGGATTCCACTTACAGTGAGAAAAACGTACTCACCATCGTCGTCTTTGCCATAATTATAACACACACTGCTGGGTATAGGCCTCCCCTAAAAGGGGAGGTTTGCTATAATCGCCACGCTTGGCAGGCGGGTTGGCGATCGCAGTATGGCCAAGTATGTAGGAGACGCTGCTGCCCGTCTCCTCAAGGCTGAGTCCGGTCAGAGTGTCGTCTTAGTCGACCCTTAGTCGTCTTTTACGACACCCACGGGATGAGAGGGGTTAGTGCTATTCTAAGCCGACACTACACAGCTCACTCACAATAATGGAACCAAAGCCATGACCGAATAGCTTAACGTTTCTTTCAAACTCGGAGTAGCTCGAGATGAGACAGTTTTTGGTTACCCATACTCTCCTCCTCAATCAGTTAAATCTAAGACAGTATCAGTAATTTTATTTACTTGATTTTACACCTTTTTATGCTAGCAACGAAGAAGTGGCTCAAACTCAATATCATTTACTTGCGGTAAATTTTTAATAGAAAAATATTGGAAAAATTAACTCGGCCACAAGTGAATTCTCAGACGGGAATCGAACCCGCGACCTTTGGAAATCCGGTCCAATGCTCTAACCGTTGAGCTACCGAGACTTGCGAACCACCGTCGAAATTCTCCAATACTTTTATATTTTTAATACGCTGTAGGCCAGCGTTGTTACATCAATGCTAGGAATATCCTTGCATTCGAAAGAAACATCTTTGCAGGTGTTTAACGATCGATTAACACATCATTTTCTTGCGAATGTCAAAGAAAAAACCCTACGGCAGCCGGAGACCTTGTAGATAATGATTTTTGAATTTTTGCATTTTTCAATACTATTTTATACTTATGATAAATTTTAAATAAAAAAATATTAGAAAAAGTCAATTCGGCCACAGATAATTGTCAGATGGGACATCAACCCACGACCTTTGGAAATCCGGTTCAATGCTCTTACCACTGAGTTACCGAGACTTGTGAACCACCGTCGAAATCCCATCTGAGAATTCACTTCTGGCCGAGTTGACTTTTTCCAATATTTTTCTATTTCAAATTTATCACCTTGTAGTTATTTCAGTAATCCTTTGAATTGGTTAAGGATTATGCCTGTATTCTCACCTTTTTATTATCTTATAATAACGTCTGACCGTAACTTGTTGCGTTCCCACGGACCCCTAATCATCGTGTGCGTTTGCGCATGGTTCCGGCGCAGAAAGAGGGTCCGCCTTGGAGACATTAGACCACCTTCACTACTCGGTCGAGTGTGAATATTTACGTTATGTTGAAGAATTTTTACTTCTACTCAGCTAGGCGATTGTGTAAAGTTCATTTTTTTTTATGAACAACGGGTCGACTCTTACCCCCATATTCTAAGTCGTTCCTCCAAAACTTTTTACACTCCACTCAACCTCGTCGCGGGTAAAAATGGTAGTGTGCGCTAGGCCTAATACGGAGTGGCTACGTACTCTTTGGCTCCTCCAGGTCCTTACGGAGTTATGACTTAGAATACCGATTTCGAGGAGTATTTCGAAGAGGTTTTCAATGAGGTTTCGTTAAGTCGAGGACAAGTAAGTTTTGGAGGAACGACTTATAATATGTGTGTAACCCCTTTTAGCCTTCACCTTACCTGATGTTAAGTATTGAATAGGCCGAAGATGAATCGAGCCTCTCCCGGAATCCTCATCACTGAGGAACTGGCTATCTTATCTCTAACTGCCGGAACACAACAATGCTGAATACATTGTTCTTATGCGTCAGGCTCAGATAAGATGGTGGTAGCTAGCCAGACAGACTTATAACAAGTCCTACCACCAACCAAACTGTTCCCCCCGCTGGGAATCGAACCCGGGACCCCTAGGTCTGATACCGGTGGTTGTTACCACTAGACCACAAAGGCGGTTAAAAATAATAAAAATTAGTCATTCCATACAAATTGCAGCCGCTTAAATACGTTATGTGTACTCTCAAACGAATAGGTACATTACCTTACGCAATCTCACATTGTTTAACTTTGTTGATAGGTATTTAAAACAATTTTGATAAATAAAAATAAATAAATATTTTTTTAATTTTGAAGCGCTCATTGCCGCGCTTGACAGACTGATCGTATTCGATCACGTTTATTAAGCAAAGTTCGGCCCGGTCAGGTGTCGGATGGGTGACCGTAAAGTGGCATTATAACTGAGCGCTTCCGTGCTTCATAGGGCACGTTAAACCGTCGGTCCCGGCTGTTGTCATTTGATTAAAGTCGTTAAGCCAAGTCAGAGGCCTTATAGGCGGCTTGATAAACTCTGACACCAGAGGTGGCCACTTATCCTCACTCGATAAGAAGAAGAAGAAGAATAAATATTTTCTACACTCACACCAATTATCCTAGCCCAAAATTAAGCACTGTAAGGCTTGTTTAAGGGATACATATAATTATACATATATAAGTATTTATGTGTAGAAATATATATAAACGTCCATGACTCTGATACAAATGCTCGTATTTATCATACTAACATTTGCCCCTACCGGGATTCGAACCCAAGACCTCAGAGTAGGCGACACCTTGAAACCAGTGTAGGTACGTACCACTCTACCAGGAGGTCGTCATAATACCCAATATTGACTAAGTTGACTTACTTATAAGCAAAAAGTCTTCAATATGATTTGTCATAATATTTTGTCATAATATCAAGTTTGCAAAGCGTCTTTTATTAATAAAACCAGCGGCCGCTCTCATTTTCACCCGTGTGGTTCCCGTTCCCGTGGGAATATCGGGATAATAAGTATTCTATGTTTATAACCAGGCTATCTACTATATGTGTACCAAATTTCATCCAAATACGTTCAGTAGTTTCGGAGCCTATTGAATGCAAACAAACAATCAAATCTTTCCTCTTTATATATTTGGTATAGATATACAACATGCTTTTTTTGTATACCGTGTATCTAAACGATTCAAATGGCATAGATTTATTTTAAAATCGAATTTTTTCGACTTTTCCTTACAAAAACGAAGTTTCGCCCAATGAATTTGTACAGAAAAGTAAAAACAAAAAATATTTGGGATAAAAATTATATGCCACTTGTGTTGTTTACTGTACATGGTCTGATTAAAACATAAAAACACTTTGTTACAACTCTCTCTTCATGTTTCAACTTTAAAACAAACCCAAAAGTATAAAATTGCAAATTGCTTGGAAGCATTTTTGTCAAATATTCATTATTTTTTTACAGTCCTTTGTTTGTATCGCAAAATTTTTCGTTATTTGGTCGATTTTATATTACCTACTAATAGCAAAATATCTTAATAATACAAATACAACTAACTATACATTGAAAGTATGAAATGTATTTAAATGTTCGGAAGCAGAAAATAAATATCAATCACTCATCATCACATACACTGATCAAAAAAGTTTGAGATCACTTACTGATTTTCATATAAAATAACTAGTTTCGAAAAAACACCTTCCAAATGTTGAACTTTCTAGCTTTCGAATGGTACTAAATTTAAATAAACGGTCAAGACTTACTATTTAATCACTCTACGAAAACAGGTATTTTATATAAAAATCATTGAGTGATCACAAAAATTTTTTGATGTGTGTAGATAAAAACAATTCACTTGTGTCTCGCAAGGAGTCCACAACAAAACTTTAACCTTTCACAACAAAACGTGGGGTGTAAAAGTCGTTATAACCGCGACCTTGATTGCTAACGGATTCACGCACTGATGGCTGCCCTGCTGACATTTACATCGTACGACACCACAAAATACGTAAGGTAGCAGCGGGCGCCTAAGAAGAGAGACAACTTAGAACATACTGCCTTTTCCTACCTTACCTGTAAGCGTTTAATTACTTGAATAACATTCGCATACGGAATCGCAAGATTCGCATGCGAATTGCGGTGTCAAACAAATGAATTCGCATACGAATCTTGCAATTCTAACATACGACTCCTATAAACGATCATTGCCAAATTAGTTAGTCAAATAATTTTACCGTATAAATTCAAACAAAGCCTCGTTACTAAGAATCATTGCCTTTGAAAATAAATTTGATTAACAACTAGATTATTTTATTTAGCATTTTTTTTTTGCATTTTACAATGCTATTTTGATGATGAATTTTCATTGGTATACATGGGTTTACAGGCATTCTTGGATACTTTTAGAGGTATTCAAACGCGAGTCAAAATGAATAAGCAGTATTATCGACATTATATGACAAACATTTAAAAAGCATCTAAAAAGTTTTGACCAGAGTTACTAAAATTACATTATGTCTCAATTAAACCCTACAGAGTGAATACACTGTAAGTTTAGTAGTGAAGAAACGATACGGGTATTACGATACGAATAACGATAAAAATTAAACTTTTATTGGAATCAAAATTCAAAATAGAGTTTTACACTTTTATTTTTACACAATAAATAAAGGTTTTAATCCTAACTTATCTTAAGAAGATTTTTATTTAAAAAACATATTTTTATAGGTCTCTCCCGTCAAGATCTTTATTTTATCCGTAATAATAATATAGGCTAAGGCAACTACTAATATACAGCCTTGTCTGGCATTCTGCGTTTTGTTTCATGAAAAATAAAAACTTAGAATCAAGATTATTTTTTATAAGGTATGTATCGTAATGAATCGTAATAATAAATACGATAACGAATATCGTAATGTATAACGATATTCCCCGATATACAATCATCGCATTCGTATTCTTTCATCACTAAGCTTTAGTGAGTCAAATAAGTTTTTCGGGTTTGAGGAGAGTTGCTTTCTGAGAGCTTTTTAATTTGTCACGGCATGATTGTTTGTAATAAATTGATACGCCATTGAACCACGACGATAACCATAAAAGACATCGTAAGTTATAAACAATCATCCTTGATCGGACTCAAGGACGTTAGGATGCGTTATTATAAGTCACTTAGCTATTTACACTGAACTTCGTAGGTACTAAAATTGTAACTTACAGTGTCGTTCATTACTATTACTTAAAGTTTAAGTAACAATTTTTTTGTGACATCAAAGTACCACTTAGGAATTCATCTTTTTTTTTATGAACGGTGGGAAGATTCTTAACCTTTATCATACCTGATGTTAAGTATTGATAAGGCTGAAGATGGAAGCGAGCCTCTCTCGGAATCCTCAAGCACTGAGGAACTGGCTACCTTATCTCTAACTGCCGGAACACAACAATGTTGAAAACATTATAACGAGTCCTTCCACCAACCAAACCGAATACAATTTTAACTTTTTAATTTTGCATTTTACAATGCTATTTTTATGTGATAAATATTAAACAAGAAAATATACTAGTGCATTGGGCCGGACTCCCAAGGATGCGGGTTCGAATCCCGTCAGGGCGACATGAGACTAGTTGCTTTTTTCTAGTATATTTTCTTGTTTAATATTTATCGAATACAATTTGTACCCCCGCTTGGAATCGAACCCTGGACCACAGAGGCGGTTAAATTTATTATCAAATACTTAATAACACATCATCACCTAGCACCAAACTAAACATTTGGATGGTGGTCACGGGTGATCACGGGTGATCACAAAGTTCACGATATGACTGGTCATCATTAGTTATAGGTTTAGTATTGCGGTTTCACCCGTGTTACTCCCGTTCCCGTGAGAATAACGGAATAAAATGTAACCGACAATCCCGACTCTCCCGACTCCGGGGGTTTGGGACGAGACGAACTTATAGGATTAGCCAATAATGTAGGTAAGAAATCATCATGATTTTATAATTACACAAAAGCATTTAAGCATCTGTGATTTAACTACTAACTAAATTTTGGGACACCTACTCATGACGATCACGGGATGTCTATTGGACAGACAACAAAGTCAAAGTCAAAGATTTTAATTCAAATAGACTTATAGATAAGTGCTTTCGAATCGTCCAATTTTTTTTTTCCTACCAGCCATTCAGGACATCTTTTAACTGATAAGAAGAACGGCCGCAAGAAACTTAACAGCTTTAACAGAAGCAACGGTGTCGATGTGTCAGAAAATCCATAAGTCCTAAATTTGTAAATTGAAAGCACGTGTGAATATTTTATCAGACTAGTTTTAGAATGAAAAAAATACAAATCAAAAAATGTGATTTAAAAAAAAGCGTCGTCCCGTGTAAACACCACATCCGCCCCACGGTCGAGCGGTCACGTCGCGTTTTTGCCGGGACGACACACGTCCCGACTCTCCCGACCCCCGGGATTTGGGATGAGATGAGCTGACGAAACAAAATCAGCGGGTTTGGTTGTACGAGCATGTTAGGCACGCGTGGACGGGGCTATCATTTTAAATTAAATTAGGTATACTTGAAGTTGTATCCAATTGTACCATTACTAATCAGATGATTTGTGTAGCTCTACTCAAATCATTTGATAAGTAAGAACAGTTAAATGTAACAATTAAGTCTAAAGTTCAACGGGAAACGCATCTTAGCTATAAGTTACGATAAGGCTGTGGGTAGATTCGCACTTTTCTTGCAATCCTCGAATATTGTTATTTTGGTAACACACGTGGATGAGATGGTGGTTGATGGATAACTAGTTTCCACCTGCGGTTTCACCCGTGTGGTTCACGTTACCGTGGGAATATCGGGATAAAAAGTACCCAATCTTATTCTCCGGCCTTCCAACTAACTCTATGTAAAAATCAGGTCCTATGGTTGTAAGGGCGTGAAGAAAGGATAAACTTCCGCATTTATAATATTATTAGGGTTCCGTAGCCTAATGGCAAAAAACGTAACGCTAATAGATTCGTCATGTCCGATGTATGTCACAGCTACTTTATATAAGTTAGGTTTCTATAAAAAAAATATCAAAGCATTGAAAATGCTTCTTTTTCTTAAATTTAAGAGCTGCTCTCTTGTCGGTGGAGTACTTTCCATTCCTCTCTTTTCTCTGCCAATGATTTCACTTACAAAATTAACTTTCTCCTATATCTGTAAAATATAGTCTCATTTTCTCTTCCAGTATGTGTTTAATAAAATTATCGTGTCGTAACAGGTGGCCCAGCGTCTTTCCCTTCTATTCCCCATATCCCCAAGTAAATTTCTTCCCTCCCCAACCATATTCAATACATCTTCATTGGTCTTCTTTTCAGTCCAGCTAATTCCTTACAATCTTCTCCAACACCACTGCTCGAAGGCCTCCAGTCGTTCTTTATCTCTTTGAGTTGGCGTCCACGTTTCGCATCCGTACAATGCGATATGCAAAAACTTAAAAGTCTTTTTAGGGTTCCGTACCTCAAAAGGAAAAAACGGAACCCATATAGGATCACTTTGTTGTCCGTCCGTCCGTCTGTCAAGACCGTTTTACTCAGGAACGCGTGAAGGTATCAAACTGAAATTTATACCTAATACTCAGGTCTACTGTCCCTTGGAGCTGTAAAAAAATCAAACTTTTAAGCCAAAACAATCAAAAGATACAGCCGTTTATGCCGAAAATTTCCGCAAATTTTCGAAACTCGCACGGGAATCAAAACCTACAGGGAACCGTGAACTTAGAATCTTGAAATTTGGTACGAAGTAACGTCTTATAGTACAGATAAAGGAAACATTGCGAAAACCGTAAATTTTTAGTTACATCATACAATAAAAAATATTTTTGAAAATTTACTTATACACCTACAGGTTTGTACGGAACCCTCGGTGCGCGAGTCCGACTCGCACTTGGCCGGTTTTTTTTTATAAGTCTGTATGAAGTTTATCCCAACTTTCACGTTGAATATGCCATTTGAAATACAAAACTAAAAATAAAAGCTCGCTCACAAAAACACATATAATCTACGAAAATTTAATTTATCAAAACGCACGCCGTTCACTGGAATTCTCGAATAGTTTCAGCATCGGACCGACTAACGTTTTACATTTTATTCCAACAATTAACAATGGTAATAGCTAGACGAGCTCCATTTGCATTCGCTGAACATTTTTCATTAGAAACGTTACAAAATAACATTCTTATTAAGTGCATTAAAATTGTATGCAGGATGTTTATTGAAGTTTAGCATGAACTTGGCTAATCTTTTTGCAAACATGTTCGTATTTTGTTTCGTGTTAAGAGACCGCTACCCCTTTTTTATGAAATCTACGATTTAGTGATTTTTCGGAGGAGGTGATTGTTGCTATTATAATTAATGCTTTTTCTGTGTGAAAGTTACTTATTTAGAAGCACAGTATCCTTATGAAGTGTATGTAGGACGTAGAAATGAATTTTAATCATATTTTTGAAAATAAATTGTGTCTCAGTAAGAGTGCACTTTTTCATTTTAAAATAAAAACACGTAAATTATGGGAGAGTTGTGATATAATTATTGAATTGTAAATATGCGAATAAATCAGAAACTATTCCTGAGCTCTAATCAGAGATCCAACGCGTCATTGTTGAGATACAGCCAGATCTCTGTGTAAAAGTCATGGAAAATTCCATGAAAAGAGTAATGGCTGTCATCAGAGCCGTGGGGGCCATTTGCCGGATATCTTATTCCATACTTAATCGGAACATGTCTTCTTTACAATCCAATAATAGTAAAACTTTACATGACATTTTTTAAACAAATACGCTCCAGAGTAACACGTTTCAAGTTAGCAAAAACAGAGTCCGGAGAAGGTAACATTTTTAGGCCTGGAAATTAATCCTAAACTTGACTGGAAAGAACATACGGATAAAGTTTGCGACAAAATTAATAGATTCGCATTTGCTTTATACAAGTTAACAAGAATTACAAATAAAGGCTACTGCTAATCGTTATCGTTACATGCTATGCCTTTCCTGCATATCATTTTCTTAGTTCTAATACTTGAAGCGCTCATGGCCGCGCTTGACAGACTGATCGTATTCGATTGTTAAGCAAAGTTTGACTCGGTCAGGTGTCGGATGGGTGACCGTAGAGTGGCATTACTAACTAGAAACTGAGCGCTTCCGTGCTTCGGAGGGCACGTTAAACCGTCGATCCCGGCTGTTGTCATTTGATTACAGTCGTTAAGCCAAGTCGTCAGAGACCTTATAGGCGGCTTCATAAACTCTGACACGATAAGAAGAAGAAGAAGAGTTCCAGTACTATAAAATTCAAAGCTGTCAAAGACATTTTTATTAAAACTCCCAAGGTATTGTGTATTTGCCTGCAGCTTTTTCAACTTCCCTCGAAAACACTGCATTTAAAACGCATCTCGCCTTCAGATGCATCTTCACGAGAAATCCGCGAGAAAATACACAATAACAGCATTACCACTGCAGCGAGCGGAATAATGCCATCCAAGTCATATTTGAACCAACCCAAGCGAAAACGAACTCTATAACTCCCGGTGTAAGTGTGAAAATCCTTTGCCGAGTCGAAAGCATGCTTCCGCATTAGAAATTAGACCCCGATGGTCTACATTTAAAACTCAATTTTGGATGCGAACAATTTGTAGCTTGCATTCGAGATAACTGCGACTTTAGTGTTTTGAACGTTATTGCATTCGTTTTAGAGTGCAATTTCGTGAGTAAATATTTTCAGTAAAGGCAGTGCTTGACTAGAGAATCAGAGAATGGCTCAGCAATCTAATTCTGTATAGTGACATCGTTTTGGAGTCATATTCACCTTTATACTTTGACAATCTGCTATTACTAGCTGGCGGACAATTTCGCTTTATTAAACACCATAATTGATGTTACTCTGAATTTAGTTCGAATTAAAATATATGTACGACTAGCGGATCCTCGCGGTTTTACCCGCATAGTGCCCGTTTCCGTGGGAATATCGGGATAAAATATAGCCCATGTCACTCGGGAGAAATGTAGCTTTCTAATGGTCTAAACATTTTCTAAATCGGTACAGTAGTTCCTGAGATTAGCGCGTTCAAACAAACAAACTCTTCAGCTTTATAATATTAGTTTAGATATACGTTGCAGTAAATAAATTATCTTGTCGGAAAAAATCATTAAGAAAGAAACTATAAGGTGTAAAACGGATACATGACAACAATTTTCAGGATTGTTGTGTTTCCGCAATTGAAAATAAAATAGCCAGTACTTAAGAAGTGGTTGATGATTCCAGGGGACGCGATGATACCTTCAGCCTTATCATTACTTCACATCAAGTATGATGAAGGGTAATCGTTTCACCGTTGTAGATATAAAAAAAGCTTTGTATTACAAAAACCATCTAATTGCATTTAAATTTAGTAGGTTTTTTTTTCTCTTTATTTTGACACATACAGTCATTAGTACAAATTACTATTAAATTAAAACTTACATTATAGACAATTAGTGTCCACTGTTACTATTAATTTAATTAGGTACTTGCTAGAATTTACGGATATGTTTTGCAAACTTAAAATATATACTTAATAATAAAATACTTGATACAGTTTTCTTTTGCTAAAACTTAGAAAAACAATAGTTATTTGTTATGCAAGACTGGAAAATTGGTTATTAGCGGCAAGTTACCTCTTGATATCTGAGCAAGGGAAGGATTCTAGAAGCGTAGCGAGTGGTTCAAAGATTGAATCCTGAGCGAACCGAGGATTTTAAAGGTATAAACTTTTCTGCCGAGCGCAATACACAATTTTTCACTTCACAACAGCAAGGAACATTTCATGGTCGTTTCCGCGGTCAACTTTCGATAAAGGTAAGTTTAATATAAATATACCTTATTCTTGTTGTTTTAATATATAAAAAACAAAAATATTAAAGAAGTGAGTATCTATATACTTAATTCAGGTTCGCCAAATTTGTGACGACTCGATAGGGACTTTGGCGCGTAGTACGCGGCCGAGTAAGGTATCAAATTAAAGGTACCCTAGTCTATTTGTTCCGAAAACTATAATATATACAAAATGTTAAACGTGATGATCACAAACTGCAATTAAAAAGTGTCATTATTTTCGCATAATTTGGAATTTTTCGTCGATCGACGAACCCGAGTATCGGGTTGTAACCGCCCTAGTTATAGATAATTCAAAGTTATTTGAAGTAGGAATTTATTGTTACTTATAAATAACAATAAAAACGATTCGGTAAATGCTGACAATTACATGAGGTACAAGACAAAGAAAATTTAAAAATAAAGTTTTATGCCACGTTCTGAAATCCAATCATAGATTGTAAAATCTCACCCAGCCTTATATAAAATTCTTATAATAAATAGTTTAATCTTATTGTTATTGTTATGATTATTCAATGAACTAAAATAATACAAAATGGATTATTATAATTAATTTAAAGCTATTTAAAATAAGTATAAAATGTAACAAAAAAAATATTTTTAGTTATTGAATTAAAAAAGTACTTTGCTAAAATGCGATTTTCTACGCGGAAACTGAATGACAAATTCTCCTTTTCCAAGCGTGTGAGGTGAAAACATATTATAATGTGGTAGAAGATAACTTTACTATTTTAGATAGATATTCAATTAATTTAATGAGAAGTGATAACGAAACATTTTTTTTAATTTTCTGTATGTATATGTAGTTATTTATTATATATTTTTTTTCTTTATTTTTAGAACGTCAGACGTAGCATCCTGGCAGAATATCAGCGCTTCTGTGTTTCATTCCTCCCATCTGAGAATGGCACAGAAGCAAAATGCTGAGCCAGGATATTTATTGGCCCCACATCTGTATATTCCTTATGTTATAGTTTGTAAGGTTTGACTTTAAGATATTTTATTTTTATTTTATATTCTATAGTGTGTGTGTGTGCCAATAAATGTTTTTTCTTTCTTACTTCTTCTTTTCTTTCTTTCTTTCTTTTCTTTCTTTCTTTCTTTCAAACATTATAGAAATAAGTACCTATGTGAATATAGTGTCATTTTTATATTTAATCAATATTAATATTAAAATGTGTGTAAATTCTCTAAAAATATTTTTCTGTATTCTTCACAGGCCTGGATTCGCTCCTTTAATTCCACCCATCACTTCACAACCCCTCTCAAAGTGTACTTAGTATTCAATACCGTAACCCAAAGCTTATTTTATTTCCAAGTCTAGGCTCTATCCTGCGTCAAATAACGTCACTTCACATGTCGATAGATCATAAACCTGACCACAAGTTACTTTTAAACCTAGACACTTGCCACCAACCTTTTGTTAAAGGGTTAAAGTTTAAAATCCAATGGCTGAAGTACGAGGTTTTGCTGGTCGATTTGACGAAAGCCGAATTGAAAAGGCAGGCCATTAAGACCTTATTGTAGGGGGTCAAGGTGTATTTTTGAAGTGTTGGAGTGTTGATAAGTTAGTCAGGGAGATGGAAACTCGATATGTGAAGCCGTAGGTTTCCTCTTGTGTGTCCAGATTGGTCCTTTTTTGCTGACGACATTTGTTCCGTTGAAACCTGATACTTTCTGCATTGTCAGCTTTCATGCATACTTTATTGCATAGGCTAAAAGTAGTCTATTTCCTTTCCAATTTTTTTGACTGTTGACCCAAATAATCTATTGAAGTGTGAACAAGTTGCTGACAGACTAATAGGGTATTTTTTTTTACAAATATCGATTACTTAAAGTTATCCGCGACCTCAAGTTGGTTCAGTGGAAAATTACCAGACAAAACGACAGATATTTATGTATTTCATCCCGTTTTTCTGAGTTTTTTGGCACCTTATCTAGAGCCGCTGTTGTACCAGGTTTGTTATGAACAATGAGGAGACTCTTAGCCTTCATCATACCTGATGTTAAGTACTGATAAAGCTGAAGATTTAAGCCAGCCTCTCCCGGAATCCTCAACCACTGAAAAAACTGGCAATCTTATCTCTAACTGCCGGAACACAACAATGCTGGAAACATTTTTGCTATGGCATCAGACTTAGATGAGATTGTGGTAGCCAGCCAGGCGGACTTACAACAAGTCCTACCACCAACCAAAACCAGGCTAACCTAACCTAATGATTATAAATGAAACTCTAGAACAGGAATTCCCAAAGTGGTCGGATATTGGTTTCCCAGGGGTCAACATCAAGGAAAAATGATTAATTACACTTCATATTTACACAATTTTATGTCTAGTAATTTAGTTTTGATGAGAAATGATGTCAAGTTTATTAGTAAGTAAACTTGTCATCATTTCTCAAGTTAAGTGTAACCAACCGCAAAGACTAGAGATAGGCTTTTAAAGATTGTAGATTTGTGTTTGGCAACGACATGTTCCTTTGTAAATGTTGTTGCTTTTGTTAAAGCTGATAAGTTTCTTGCGGCCGTTCTCCTTATCAGTTAAAAGATGTCCTGAATGGCTGGTAGGAAAAAAAAAATTGACGATTCGAAAGCACTTATCTATAAGTCTATTTGAATAAAAATCTTTGACATTGACTTTGACTTTGAAAAGTAATTTGGCAATGGGGGGTACAGGCCCCCCCGGTATGACGTATCAGTTCAGCTTGGAAAAGAGGTCTCTTGCGCAAAATTTAAATTTTAATTTGTTGTTTATTTGTTTTTTTTTATTTTCTGCATAATAACTGTAATGGAAAGTAACCAACTAGTGTAAGGTCTCTCATTAATAAGGTTCTTCTCGTTACAAGGTCTACCGCTGTAGGGTTTATGAACCGATGGCGTAGCTTCTTTGACATTCACAAGTGCTTGTAACAGCCTAGACTGAATAAATGGTATGAGTTTGAGTTCTAAGATAGTTTGGGAATCCCTGGTCTAGAGTGGAAAAGAAAACTTTACTATCCGGCCCGAAGGATCTTTTTTATCAAACATATTATTTTATTACTTTGCATTTTACAATGCTAATTTTATGTGATAAATATTAAAAAAGTCTGCACAAGTTGCTTTTTTCTAGTAGATATATTTTCTTGTTTTATATTAATCACATATTATTTTATTTTGATAGAAAACATAATTTTTTGTTTGGTTTCATCTTTATAAATGTAAGTATAGCTTACAAGTAGCCGGTGACTAAAATAATATTCAGGACCGGTTTCATCACTGTCTGATAGTTCAGCGGGCAAACCATCATCTTTTAGAAACCATTTTGGCAAAAGATCGTTTCGTTTGCGTTTTATTTTTATTGAAGTTGTCACATTTTAACACACTCGACAGTTAGTAGGCGATGATTGAGCGAAGACGTCACAAAACTTACTTTAAGAGATTCAGATTCGTAGTAAGAAATAGCATGGTAAGATTGCAACTATATTGCGTTAAGAGACGGCGGTAGGCCTTCTGATTTGCTTACTTGGAAGATAAATTGAAATATTACATTAATTGTCAAATGATCTGCCGTGCCTATCCAGAACTTATGTATTGGTGGTGAAACTTTCCGTAAGAGGTTTAATCTTCTTCTTCTTATCGTATGAGTATTAGTGGCCACCTCTAGTGTCAGAGTTTATCAGGCCGCAGATCTCTGACTTTGCTTAAAGACTGACAACAGCCGGGACCGACGGTTTAACGTGCCCTCCGAAGCACGGATCCTCTCAGTTTTATAGAGGTTTAATAAAAATATTTCTTCAATAATTATTACAACCGCTGGCCGGTCACAAATATTTAAACAAAACCCTTCTAAGCGATGATAAACATGAAATTCAGCACGTCCTACACACCTGCGAACAATTAATTCGTACGAGCTTCACCGATTCGTCCACGTTCACACAAATAATAATTCTTTGGATGTATTAAATGGCCCATGTAACATCCTCATTAATTTGGCTTATGATCCGAACCATTCATCACATTAACTCCAGAGCTTTTTGTATTAATTTATTTGTGTTTTTCTTATAACTAGACTGTTGATTTTTTTCTGATGTATTTCGATAATTATCTCTCAGTTTTCCGTTGCTAGAAATGTTTGTCTTCTATATGGATAGTAAAATATTAATAAAGATCAATCTGTGTCGAGAATGACGACCTGTTTGGCGCAGGGGTACTAAACCTGCCTTCTGCCTTAGAGGTCCCGGGTTCGATTCCCGGACAAGACAAATATTTGTGTGTATGATCATGCCTCTTTTTTGGTCTGGGTGTTTTATATGTTTATTAAGTATGTATTTACAAAAAACTATGTAAAGTATGTTTATCCGTTATCTAGTAACCATGTCGCAGCCAACTGGTTCAATCAACCGTTCAATTGGAGGGCTAGCCAGCTAATTAAACGCCGGCAATGAAATGGCTAATGACAACGTTTATCGACTTGACTGAACGTCTTCTATATGATATGTCATTATAGACTCAAGCTCTTCGTGAAAACTTGTAGCCGGTGGAGTAACATCAGGCATATTTTTATCGCACTTTATTATTATAATATCAATATTGATATTATTAAAACACTGAAAGTTATGTTGAAATGAAGAAAAGCACATAAAATTGTCAGCTGCTGCGAGCTATCTGACGCCATATTTGTTTTTGAGACTACCAGCGCACCAGTGGCAAACAAATTAAACTAAATTTGAATCACGTGACTGAATTAACGTCAGCCATCTTCAAAGGGCTAACTTACAATAAGCCAACAAGTTGAAATTTGAGTGATGTGATTCAGTCAACGATCGGCCTAGGCATTCAACTGAATGCCGGCGTTTAATTAGAGGGCTAGCCTTCCAATCAAATTGCTGATTTAACCAGATGGCTGCGACATCCATAACACAAGTTTTTCATGAAACTTAATTGGTGTGATTGTGTGCAATTATTTCTGTCTGTGAATATAATGAAGTCTTGCTCCTATGCAAAAAAACACTTTTTTTTTATGAACGACGGGTAGATTCTTAGCCTAAGCCTAAGTATTGATAAGGCTGAAGAATGGAAGCGAGCCTCTCCCGAAATCCTCAGCCACTGAGGAACTGGCTATCTTATATCGAACTGCCAGAACACAACAATGCTGAAAACATTGTTGTTATGGCGTCAGGCTTAGATAAGATGGTGGTAGCTAGCCAGGCGGACTTAACAAGTCCTACCACCAACCAAACCGAATACAATATGTATCCCCACTGGGAATTGAACCCGGGACCCCTGGGTCTTATACCACCACAGAGGCGGTTAAAACTGCCAAATGTTACCTTCCCAGTGCAGATAGAAAAAGCCTAACAATGGAGAGGAGATATTCGAAACTAAAAAGCAAAAAATAAGCCTTTTGGAGTTGGTGCCAGCCAAGGCAAGAAAGTAAAACAGTAGAACCGCAAAGTAGAAAGTTTTTTTTTTATAAAAAGTATTTCATTTCACAATTTTTGAAGGTAGAAGAGGTCACGTGCCTACGCTCGTAACCATATCAACTGCTCATCTTTTACAAAATGCTGCATTTCCCGGTGCAGGGACGTTACTTATTGAGGAGTTCTCCCGGTACTTCATCATCAGCTCCACTTTATCACTTGGATTTAGTCGAGCATATATTGCTTAGAAACCAAATTAAAGTAATCGTATCGCTTCTGTGAAATGCTAAGTATTTAATAGTTCCGATGACCATTTGTGGTCTTCATCATGAGTTCCACTTCACCAAATGATGCTTTCCGGAAGCATATGCATGAGCTAAAACACCAAAATTGCTATAGAAGTGCCAATAATATTTGAAGATTTCCATAGATTTCTCGAGGATCCCATCATCAGATCCTGATATGATGACAATGGGACTACATGGGAAGTATACCCTTTAAAAAAATAATTACTCAAATCGGTCCAGCCGTCTTAGAGTAAACGAGAAACATACATAAAAAAGGATTCCGTCGAATTGAGAATCTCCTCCTTTTTTGAAGACGGTTAAAAATAAAGGCGATGATGAATAAAGGTGGCTACCAACCTGTTACTATTATTTCTGGACAATAATCAGACCCAACAAATTTTAATTCCAAATGTGGTCTCGTTGGGATGTGACTTGATGGGAGATCAAAACTTAATTATCTTGAGAGCCTCCGTGCTTTGGAAATTACGATAAGCTTTGGTCCCGGCCCGGCTGTGTTTGTAGTTGTTAAAATTCACCATCCCCCATTGAGCCTGCGTTGTGGGTCATTGGTTATGGGTCATTCTTCTAAGCTTCATGATAGCCTTGTACTCAAGCAGTGGGGGCTAATAAATGATGAATTATTGCTACATTTATTGTGGTCAAGGGGCCAGTTGTCTCGCTGCGAAATTTCGTTTGACAGATATTTTTCTGTCAAACGAATACTGTCTATAAATTATTTATTATACATGTAAGTGAAGTCAGTACTACTGTCAAAATCTTTTAGTTTCAATGGTCTTCTACAATCCTTTAATATTGAAGATTGTTTTCAGTTTTTTTTTAATCAGACTTTTGGCTTCAAAAAAGTTCGAATTCGACATATCTCACCGAGAGAATGGCCCCCAGGATATAATCACAAAAATAATAGTTTTAGAAATATATTTCTGTTTGCTTTTCAAACAAAAACTACTCAACGGTTCAATAACAATGGACAAGAGACTTTAGGAATACTCGTAGCTAAAAAAAAAATCAAAAGATTGAATGACTTATAAAAATAACATTACACTGCGATCATTAGTCCAAGTAGACGTCTTTAGATGTAAGAAGACACCAATTGAATGGATGACCTTGTTAATAAGGGATTAGTTCAAATACTTATCCTTTATTAGAACAATGTAAGGCATTGTTGTCTAGATACAGACATTGATCTGGAGGTCTACTCTCTAAGCACGAAACCCGTAGTTTCGGCCTAAGTTACGGACGTTTCATACTCCGTATCACCTACGGACAGCTTATTAGTTCCGACCGAACTAAGAATGAATGAGAATACGTTTTGACATTGTCCCTGCTCCCAATGTGTGTATGCCGTTTGACCAAAAGTAGTACATCCGAAATAGTAGTACAAGTAATACAAGTAGTACAAGTAGTAAAAGTAGTACAGCCTAGTAGGCTCCATCCGTAGTTTCGGGAAACTTACGGACGGGAGCCCGTATCTTAGTTGACGGGCTTAGAGAGTAGGCCTCCTGATTCGATTTTGATTAGCTTAAAAAATACTTTATTTACTAATTTTAAGTAGGTAATAATTTTAGTTTAATTACTTGTTATAAGCCATATTGACTGACTTTTGCCGTTAATTCAATCTCGATCTCTTTGCGATGATCGGGCCAAGATTAAAGAGACTGATTTAAAGATAGATAACTTAAACAGTTTTGTGTCAAGCAAGGTATAACAAAACGGTCTTAATCGATCGTTAAACACCTGAAAAGCTGTTTCTTTCGAATGCAAGGATATTCCTAGCATTGATGTGACAACGCTGGCCTACAGCGTATTAAAAATATAAAAGTATTGGAGAATTGCGACGGTGGTTCGCAAGTCTCGGTAGCTCAGCGGTTAGAGCATTGGACCGGATTTCCAAAGGTCGCGGGTTCGATTCCCGTCTGAGAATTCACTTGTGGCCGAGTATATTTTTTCCAATATTTTTCTATTGTCATGGACGTTTATTTATATTTCTACACGTAAATACTTATATATTAAATTGATATGTATTTTTATCCGTTACCCTAGTATCCGTGCCTAGTGCCGTGTGGTGACGGCCTAAGAATACACAAGTCACCACTCCCTTACATGCCTGGGATGTCGCAAGAGTCGACTAAGAGGTTCGACGCATTGAACACCTGTGCGAGAGAAAGAAAACTTGAAACAAACCCTCTACCAACCCGTCTGGCCAGCGTGGTAGCAGTAGGCTAGTAGCGTCCTATGAACGCCACAATAGGCGTGAGCTAGGAGAGGACTATGTTCAGCAGTGGACGTCCACAGGCTGATGATGATGATGATGACCCTAGTATCCCATAACAAAGCCTTACAGTGCTTTTATTTTTTTTTTATCCATCCATTCATCCATCCAAAAGAAACGTATAGACTGCTTATGTGTTTTGCGCAAAAAGGTAACAACGTTGGTCGACACAACTTAATAATTTTAATCTCTTTCTTGTGCTCCGTTCAAACCTACAGGTAGATAAGAACCTCATAACAATATCAGGTTTGTTAGTAACAGGAGCCGGCAGCGGAGCGAGACGCGGTATTAATATATACCGCGCCCGTGGGAACGAAGCGACGGTTGGGAGAGTACTGGCGACGACATATAGGGGTTGCAGTTTGAGAAAAATAATTTTTATTTATGACTAGCGGCCGCTCGCGGTTTCACCCGCGTGGTTCCCGTTCCCGTGGGAATATCGGGATAAAAAATATCCTATGTTCATAACCAGACTATCTACTATAGGTGTAGCAAATTTCATCCAAATCAGTTTCGGAGCATATTCAATGCAAACAAAAAAAAACAATAAAATCTTTCCTCTTGTTAGTATAGGCAAATTTTAAATTGAAAAATATTGGAAAACTATTGAAATAGTATCGATTACGTATCGGGAACGTAATGTCAAAAAAAATATAGGAAAAAGTAGTTCCGTTTACGTCCAGTAGGAACTCTGTTCAATATGTCGTTTTTTTTCTTACTTTACTTTCTCGATACTTACTCGAAAGTTTTTCGTGCTAGGTCCAAAGAAGTGGCTCTAAGAAAGTTGGTTTATGAATCTAAAAGTTTAATTACAAATAACATCCCGTGACCAGTCATCCCGTGGCCACGGCAGCTGTAAAGGTGCCGAAACGTCGGGAAAATCAAAAGACCCCTAAAAAACCTAAAAATACGGACAATTACAACTTAGTTCGTGGAAATAAAGCGCGTTTGATATCCGTAAAAGTTGTTTTATTTCAACAAATAACAATTGGGTGTTTAATATATACCTATATTATAAATGTATTTACAAAAAGAGTATATGTTTATCCGTTAACTAGTATCCATAACACAATGGACTAGATAATTACAATTAAAATATTTATTTATTTAACATAAACATTTGAATTTATGTTAAATAAAATTGAAGCGCTCATGGCCGCGCTTGACAGACTGATCGTATTCGATCACGTGCGTTAAGCAAACTTTGGTGTCGCTGTCGGATGGGTGACCGTAAAGTGGCATTATAACTGAGCGCTTCCGTGCTTCGGAGGGCACGTTAAACCGTCGCTCATTTGATTGCAGTCGTTAAGCCAAGTCAGAGGCCTTATAGGCGGCTTGATAAACTCTGACTTATCTTAAATACTTAAGTATAAAAATTGTAGTGGTATTGGGGTTCATGATGTTACTAATTATTTACTATACCACCATGTATACATCTACTCATGAAACAATAAATATATTTGTATTTGTATTTGACACCAGAGGTGGCCACTAATCCTCACTCGATAAGAAGAAGAAGAAGAAGAGCAATTGAATTTACATAAACATTTTTTTTATTTTGTTTCTGAGCATGATGATGCATGATGAGCTGCCACGTCTGGACACAAAATGTCCAGACGTGAGAGCTCCATCGATCCAAATTCCTATCATTAGTTTACACTTAAAATTAATTAAAAGCTTAGCTTTTTAATGTAGTTTGTTGGCAATACTTCACCAAACCGAAAGATAAGTTTTGATAAAATTGAAAAGTCTGAGTTCGAACCCTGGACCCTAGAGGTTTTGAAACTTTGAAAAACTAACTAGCTACTCGACCACGAATATTTATTTATTTATTTAAAATCATCATATAGGCAACTTTTTTAATTTCGCATTTTACAATGCTTTTTTTATGTGATAACTATTAACCAAGAAAATCTAGAAAAAAGCAACTTGTCTCTTGATTCTTCCCATCAGGGCGACATTAGACAAGTTGCCTTTTTCTAGTATATTTTCTTGTTTAATATTTATCATCGTATAGGTGTTCCATTATTATTGGTTATAAAACCACAAATGACTTTTTTATTTTTTATATCTTCTCCAAATATCACAACATTTACAACTCCTGTGAAGGAAGGATTGCAACTGTCAGCTATAATAATTTGTAAAGATTAAAAAGACTGTGCTATTTTTTATCATGAGCCCGTCACATTAAAGCTTTATATAAAAAAAACCGGAAAATTGCGAGTTGGACTCGCCCACCGAGGGTTCAGCACAAATTTGTAGGTGTATATTCAGTATTCAGTACATAGTTATGGAATCGAATCTCGGAGTTTTTTTCTGAGTTTTTCCCGAAATTCAGTTTCCAAAACTAAAGACTACATTTTTTATCATATAATTACAAATTATATAGTTTTCTGATTTTTTCCTTTATTTGTAGTAAAAGACGATATAGCTGCCAAATTTCATAGTTCTAGGTTAAAGAACCCTTAAGAATATTGATTCCCTTGAGACTGTCGAAATATACGGTTTTTGCTGCATAAACGGACCTATCTTTTTTTTACGATAATATAAAAGTTTGATTATTTTACAACTTCAACAGTCTGTTGACATGACATAACATGACTGAATATATGGTTTTTATTTCAACTCGATACCTCCACGCGTTCCCGAGATAAACAGACACAGATAGACGAACGGACGGATGGACAGACGGACAACAAAATGATCTTATAAAGCTTCCGTTTTTTTTTGAGATAAGGAACCCTAAAAACTTTTATCAGCGCCATCTGTTGTGTCGGAATACCAAGTTCTTTTATATTCTCAGCTGTATTTCATACTCAATTAACTTGAAACAAAAGCTCTTTGACCCAGAAAATTACAAGAAATGTAAATTTCATAAAAAATATTATCTTCTTCCAAAAAATAAGCGTTTTCTTAAGTGTTGTCGTTTATAATGTGGTGGAAGTTTTCTGGGAATCCTTTATAAAAACAATGTAATGAAACCATCCCTAAGCATGATACAAATGCATTGCCATAAAATTATTTGTACACAATAAAAATTTTGAGTGAATTTTTATGTTGTTTTTTTAAGAATAGTCAATTTATAACCGACTTTAAATAAGAAGGTTATCAAGTCGTAGCGTATATTTTTTATGTATGTACGTTTATCGATTACTCGATGACAGCTGAAGCGATTGAAATGATTCAAACGTTAAACTTACCTACGTTAAGTCAGAGGCCCGATTCTCGCGCCTTCGACATTTTTATATTCTTAATTGCTTCATTAAAAATGTAAGTAAAATATCTACTACTGTCAAAATACTTTAGTTTCAATTATCTTTGATAATCCTATAATGTGGAAGATTGCTTTTAATACAGATTTTTGACTCCGAAACGTCGAATTGGAGATGTCGAAGGCGCGAGAATCGGGCCCCTGGTTTGTTGCCAAGTTAGTCCCATTTTTTGTTTTTTACTTTTACAGATTTAGTCGCGCTCCTCGTTTACACAATTTTAAATAAGTTACGTGTTTTAAGTCTGTTTTTGTTTTTTTTCTCGATTTTTAGGCTACATGTCTTCATTTATTTGTAATACTTTTATTAGTTCTAATTTATATCTTAATACTTATTTATTAAATCTCTAAATTTAATTACAAGGCATCTGAAATCAATAGAATAACATACGGAATACTCGATGTGATAGTTACGCTCGTACTTATCAATTCTTTCTTTTCCATATAACCATCCCCTGTCAGTCCTCATTCACACTATACGGGTTTAATAGTGTCCTACGAAATGCATAAAACCCGAGTCACGTAGGTACTATCAGGGCTGTCAATCGTATATCTACAAAAATAAAAATAAATGAATAAAATAAAATAAAATATTTCTTACACACACCAATTAACCTAGCCCCAAACTAAGGATTGTAAGCTTGTGTTATGGGAAAGGTACTAGAGCAGGCCCGTCCAACATACGGCCCCCGGGCCAGAATGTGGCCCGCTATAAGCCGTCACCGGCCGCGATGACGTCAATATCTAAGAGAGTGCTTATTTAAACCTTTGCTATTGGGCATTTCTCTTGCCGGCTACGGTTACAAAAATACTAAACCTGGCCCTCTACAAAATTATGTTGGACACCCTTGTACTAGAGTAACGGATATACATAATAATATACTAACAAAAGTATTTATGTGTAGAAATATAAATAAACGTCCATGACTCAGACACAAATGCTCGTATTCATTATACAAACATTTGCCCCTACCGATTTTAGAACCTCAGAGTAAGCGATGCGTTGAAATCGGTGTACGTACCACTCTACCACGGAGATTGTCAATATTAAACCTCAGTAATTACTTACAAACACAAATATAAGTACACTTATACATTTTTGGGACATGGTTTAGTCCAAACTAAGCAGAGCTTGTACGTATAGGTACTCATTTTATTTCAGAAAATTGTTTACTGTTTTGATAACCAGATGTAACCGTGCTTGAATTTTAAAATTTGTAAAAATGTATTGAGATATCGTGATAGAAAGTGACCTCAATAATATTATAGATGAATCCTTTTTAATTTGATGACTACGTAAAAGTAAGATAGAGAAGAAGAGAAATAAAACTACCCTTAACGAGTTTCTTGACGGTTCCTCTCGTCACAAGGTCTGCGTTCGGTTTGTTAACCGATGGCTTAGCTTCTTTGCATTCCTAAGTGCTTGTAACAGCCTAGTCTGATTAAATGATATTGAATTTTGAAGAGGCAGCCCTACGTACAATCATGCACAGAAGTGTTACAATCGCGTTATCACAATGGCTGCCGCGGTTACATACATATACATACATACTCATCCCCGATTCTGCTGCTCTCCCGATTGTGAACGCCGTAACGTTTTTGTAACGGCCGCAATCAAATTTCATTGTTGTGAGCGCGACTGTACCTAAATGTCAATTGAAATTATTCTCTCGTCTGCGAATTCCTTTTTTGCGGATTTATAATGTACTTTTAAGCGTGGAAAATGGTATTAAAATGTATGTCAACATCAATGAAGTTTACGATGGCATTTTGTGAAAATAATGTAGTGGAATCTTGGACGAATTAACCACTGGACGCATAACGAGGACCGCGTTCGCCTTTACCCCTCTGTCACTTACCCTGCCTTTTAGACACAGTAAGCAATATGGCGTTGTCAGTATGACGCGAGATCTCGAAGTGGAACATTATCTCAAAAATGGGTAAATACGCTGAGTTAATTTGTAAAAAACATACCGGACAATCAAAACATTTTTCTTTTCACGCGTAAGTATAATTTCAATATATTAGAGTAGCTATTTTTCGTAAAATAAATAAAATTTGGAATGTAAACAAAATGTAATACGTCATTTCAAAAAGTAATCATTGTACGTGTAAATTCTTCAAAGATATTGCATAAGTAATTTGGTTGGGTTATATGTATTACTCATTCAATCAATTGTCATTTTTATGTCGTATAGGGCTTGAACATATCGATAAACATATCGATGTATGTAAATGAACGAACGAATCCAATTTTAATGTAGGAACTATTCAAATTAATTTCAGATTTACAGTTGAACCCCTAACAAGAAGAAATTGGGTGGAACCGGTACGCAGGGAGTAACATGGACGAGGACTCAGGTCTTAGATAACATCTAAGGTCTGATGATGGAGCCAGAAGATAACTATAGGAACTCTGTAATTATACGACGCAACCCTACGAACTTTGAGCTCGTTATATTTTAAATATAGCTTCAAACTTAAAAAAGGTGCTTTTTTCCCGTGGTAATATCAAAACATCCTTCCTTAGTGCTCGCCAATATCGTTAAAGGAACCTGTATGCAAAATTTCAGTTTAATTGGTTTAGCCGTTTGGGCTGTGCGTTGCCTATCAATCAGTCACGGTATTGTTTTTTAGTATTAGACTTATGTTGTACATTATCATAGTGTGTTGTACATTAACATTTAACATTTATCATAAGTATAAAAATAGCATTGACAACGCAAAAATTCAAAAATCATAATTATTAGCTGTTGCATCATAATTGATCGTTAACATTTGTTTTTTTTCTCTTTCGAATGCAAGGAAGGATATTCTTACAGCACATTAAAAGTCTCGGTAGCTCATTGGTAAGAGCAGTGGGCCGGATTCCCAAAGGTCGTGGGTTCAAGTCCCATCTGAAAATTCACTTGTGGCCGAGTTCATTTGTTCCAATATTCTTCTTGTTAAAATTTATCATAACTGGTGGTTACATTTATTATTTGTTTCTAACATAGACCTTGTTAGGTCACAGCAAGAATAAAATTAATTATATTTATATTATATAATGTATGTACGTAAGATATATTATGCAATTTTTTCATCTTTAATTATCTTAATTTAAATATCGTTTTATTATATCCAAGTAAAATAATCTTAAAACTACAATAAACTATTGGTTGAAATATTCTTGCAATTAGTATTTCAGCTAGTTGTTGCTAAAAAGAAACTGCCTTGGCTTTTTCTTAAATATAGGTAATTTATATGCGATGTTTTGTTGATAGCTTCTGGGAGTTTGTTGTTTAAAACTGTAGCGTATGCTGGACCATACGCTATCCAAATGCTAGTCTACTTTTTCTAATTTGGGTTTAGGTTGTGCTAATTTTATACGGTGGCGTAAGTTTTGAGATCTTTAATAAAGTGAAAACAAGTTTATATTTTTTCTTACAAATATGCATATTTCTTAAATGTAAGAAATGAAAGAGAAAATAAAATGTTTAGTCTCAACGATCTTTGACAATCCTATAATGTCGATGAATATTTTTAGTAAGTTTTAGTATACTTAGATTTTTTGCTCCAAAGAAAATGTCGAATACGAGATGTCACAGCTCGAGAAGCACACAGGGGGCTAATTGTCTAATTTTAAATCTATCACAATCCCTTTGAATTTTTCATTTAAAAGGTACATATTATACGATAACTATTTGACCTTTGAAAAGGATTGCAATCGATTATAAAATTAAACACTTATGGAGGGGTTGCTATTGTGTATGTCCTATACAAAGGTTCTGTAATGAACTAATTACCCATATTTTGTTTTATATAAAAAAGCTCGAGTGATTGAAGAAGAAGTTAATGTAAATAATGAATTATATTATTATATAAACCAAATATTAATGATTTTTACTCACATAAAGAGTGTTAGTAAGTAATTTGTCAGTCTGCCTGGCTAGGACTACCATCTTATCTAAGTCCGTTCCGACAGTTAGAGGTAAGATAGCCAGTTCCTCAGTGATTGAGGATTCCGGGAGAGGCGCGCTTCCATTTAGTATCAGGTTGCATGTATCTACCCATTTTTCACGAAAAAAACCCAAACACACGCTTTGGAAACCATATTTTATAGTTTTAATGAATTTGAGGGATTTTTTTATGAAGTTTTCATATTATTAGGTGCTTTTTATTTTTCCACGAAATAAACAATTAACTTACTAATTCCTTTAAAACACACATGATTTATTAAACTCAATAGGTTCATTCATTCACTCCTTACTTATCGTGCTTTTTATTTTTCCACGAAATAAACAATTAACTTACTAATTTCTTTAAAACACACATGGTTTATTAAACTCAATAGGTTCATTCATTCACTCCTTACTTATCGATAAAAAAATTATCGATTACTTCAAGCACTACTGTCATTATTTGACATTAGTAATCGCCCCTCACCCCCGCAAGAATTGGTTGATCGTAATTTCATACATTCTTCTCGAGTTTCGTGTCCAGTGGTTAATTCGTCCAAGAGTGGAATACATTAAATTTTAAAAATCTTTTCTTTGTAATATATTTAAAAAATATATATTGTCAGGCTGTTTGTAACAAACAAGCATTGTTGTACTTTTAATCGCTTTAACAATATATTCGATCCTGCCGTTTAACTACATAAATGGAACTTTCATCTATTTGATAGAATCAGGCGTTACTGGGCGGAAATCCATATCTTAGTAGAATACAAAAAAACATGTAACTTAATTCCGCAAGAAAAACACATCCAAGACAAACCGCCCGCCCGCCCGCAAATAAATGCAAATGCCATACAGTGACACACCTTACACCTTCACCGACTACTCTTCACGTGTGTCGCCCACACACGGAGTATCCTCAGGAGTTGTTAAACCGTGCAATACCAGCACCTAGCGCGACTGGGAGTCTCGATGCTGGAATTGCGCGAATGCTCTTATATACTTTTTTCATTCAAAAAGTTCCGGAACTGAAGAGTTCTCCTATACCTATCGTATCCACGTCCCACCAGGGAGTGTCCCGCGGGACACCGATCAGGTGCCCGCCCGGCTTTGATTTACGCATCGCGCCTGTAACAAATCACTACACCCTTTATAGCACGCGGTGAATTATGGACACCCTGTATAATGTACGGTTGGTGGGTGTCGATAGACTGATATCGATGTAGGTTTTCGATGAATTACAAGACTGTTTTCAACTTTTTTATGACGTAACCTCTGTCGGCTCCTATATAGAAAAAAAAATCTCTCGTGAATAATAGTATTAAAATAATTTTAATTCTCCTTTTGAAACAAACCTATTATTATGAAGTTAAAACTATTTTTTTTTAAATATTCGTAACCTTTTTTTATACAGTTTGTTGAACTAAGCTGTCACATGATTATAACTACTAATAAAACATCGAAGTACCTAGCTATCTAATGACATCTATGCCGTCGTCGTTATTGGTTCCAGGACCAGACTCAATATAATTTTGCCGGTCGTCCTTTTGAACTCAGTTTAGCCTGGATTAGAGAACAAAATAGTCTGACCCAGACAAATATTCCCTAGGGATTTTCCGAAAGTCCGTACACACGAAGTTCAATTCTCATTGAGTCATAGTAGTGAGAACACCAGCCCGGGTGAACACGTGGCATGAGGGCAGGAGGAGGGATCCCGACGGCAGACAGCTCGGCGCGCGACGGTCCTCACAACCTCCTGTGGCCTTCTAACAAGTATCTATGTACTTAATTCAGGTTCGCAAAATTTGTGACGACTCGATAGGGACTTTGGCGCGTAGTACGCGGCCGAGTAAGGTATCAAATCAAAGGTACTCGAGTCTATTTGTTCCGAAAACTATAAAATATACAAAATGTTAAACGTGATGATCACAAACTGCAATTAAAAAGTGTCATTATTTTCGCATAATTTGGAATTTTTCGCCGATCGACGAACCCGAGTATCGGGTTGTAACCGCCCTAGTGTTCAATGAATTGTAATATTAACAAATAATGCTTTAAAGTAAATAATAATAATGTAATTCATTATATTTGCATGCCAGTATCTAGAGGAAAGTGTGCGGCTTCATATACATTGTAACATCTTTTATATTTACCACTTTTAAGCAAATCAAAACATATTCTATTCTATTTAAACATTCTTTCATACAGTCCACTAGACTTTTTTTGCGCTATCGTAGGATTCTTTACACAACGAATTTAACTTTTTCTCGACCTTTTTCCCATCACTAGTATGCATGTTTGTGATGGGATGGGCCGTGCGTTACGTCCCAACTTTGACGGTTTAATTTAGGTTCCAGGAACAAAAGAGGAGTAAAAAAGCACAGTTTATTCATCACAGGACTGCAGGTATACCTGAAGAGTATTGGGTTAACAGGGTTTTCATTCTGATAGTGTATCCAAGATCGATTTCAATGAATACAGAACTATTATAATGATTTAGACGTTTTCTATAAATCTATTACATTTTGTCTTGTCTACCGGGTTCCTTGATTGTTCCAATATAACAAAAACTACGTTAAAAAAACAGCTAGACAAGGCATTCTACTTTGAGCTCCTATTCTTTTATTTTTCTTGCACCGACTCCAAAAGGCTGGCACCGACTCCAAAAGGCTGGCACCGACTCCAAAAGGCTTATTTTTACCTTTTTAGTTTTTAACGTCGGTTTTTTTTTAATTTTGGAGATTTTCTTAAGTTTTGTAGTTTCATGTACATTTATTTACAAAGTATCGTGAAAATAACATCGTCAAGTTAACAAAAATGCTCATAAAATAAAAAGTACTAGGCCAAACAGAATTTTTTTTTATGAGTCCAACTGGAAACTAATCCCCTCATCGAACAAAAAAATAATCACGTAAATCAGACCAGAAATATAGGCGTGATTTGTGTACATATATAAAAAAACATTCCAACCGAATTGAGAAAATGTTCCTTTTGGAAAGTCGGTTTAAAAATTTGAGCATCTGAAGTTTTCAAGCTTCTGTTCTGTCTTTTTTCCTATTAAATTTTTTATTTACCAGTTCCCACCGATCGTACCTACCTACCTACCCACCTATCCTATATATTTTATATATCTTAATGAAAGGAAATTTTAAAATGACCGAAGTCTGCAGACATACTGCCATAAAAAAGAAACCACATTACAAACGGTTCATTGAAATAAAACAATTTTTATGGATCACTAGCGCACAGTTTATTTACACGAGTTTAGATCTAGTTTTTCGTGTGTGTTAGAGGTTTTTGATGGGGTAATAGCAGCAGTCATCTTGTGATCACGGCAGCTAAAAAGGCGCCGAAACGTCGGGAAAACCAAAAACCCTTAAAACAAACGAGAAATTGGATCTATACTCGTGTAAATAAAATGCGGTAGTGATCCGAAAAAAGTTGCTTCATTTCAAAAAATATGAAATTGGTATAGAACATTACTGCAGCGGCCAGCAAAAGAGGCATTGATGGACGAACGTGTAAATGTGGGCCGAGGCGAAGCCGTCACACATACGTAAGTCCATCAATGCCTAGTACTTTTCTCAAATACTGCGCGGATATTAAAACTACTATTCGAAATTTGACGAACGTGTTAATTTGTTGCTTTTTTTTTCTAAAACAGCTTTCTATTTGCAAGCCAGTTCGACATTTAAATAAAACCTTTGATAAGTTACCTCCTTGGTTGCCATATTTCGGAGTTAAAAGATCGTTCCATTTTTAGGGTTCCGTACCTCAAAAGGAAAAAACGGAACCCTTATAGGATCACTTCGTTGTCCGTCCGTCCGTCCGTCTGTCAAGACCGTTTTCTCAGGAACTCGTGGAGGTATCAAACTGAAATTTATAACTAATACGCAGGTCTACTGACCCTTGAAGCTGTGAAAAAATCAAACTTCTAAGCCAAAGCAATCAAAAGATACAGCCGTTTATGCCGCAAATTTTCGAAACTTAGAATCTTGAAATTTGGTACGAAGTAACGTCTTATAGTACAGATAGAGGAAAAATTGCGAAAACAGTAATTTTTTAGTTACATCATATAATAAAAAATATTTTTGAAAATTGTAAATTTCATTTTGCAATAAAAATACCACGATTGTCGTGATGGGGGAACTTTTACTTATATACCTACAGGTTTGTACGGAACCCTCGGTGCGCGAGTCCGACTCGCACTTGGGCGGTTTTTTTAATTACACGACAGATATGAGTTTACAATGTAATTTATTTGGCCGCTAAACACGACAGATATGGATTTTCATACAACTTTTGCCGGCCGCTGCTCGCATGTATGTGGCCAGTACAGCAATTTCGATTTACCTCGAAAAAGGTTGTCAAAATAATGCTCATATTTCCAAGAATGTTTGAGAAAAAATAACTTGTGGCCGGCATCGGCTGATTATCTAAAGAAAGGGCGGTTCAGTTTCAGTTTCGTCTCTATTCTGTATGACAGCTCATACAGTATGAAAATATGACAGTAATGACGGGATGAAATAGAATCTCGACCCCAAATATGATTTGCTCACACGATTCCCAGCATCTAATTATAGTTGAACCGTAAGTTTCCTCGTTTGCATCCTAGACGTCATCAATATGCGACTGCGTCTGGCATTACACAAGTCTGGATGCGATCCAAGTCCTGGACCAGAAATGGCCAGATAAAATGAGCAATATTGTACAATAATGGCAGTGAAGATGCGACTGGTTAACCCAGTTTAATATGCCATCTCTTAGTGCAGTACTGTTTCAATATTACCATGCCATTTCGTACTACGAATATCTTAAAGTAAGCTTATTTTTTGACGGAGGTTTTGTAACAAAGTGTGAAAACAATAAGAAAAGTGTGAATGTGAAAAGTGTGTCAAAATGTAACAACTTCAATAAAAACAAAACGCGAACAAAACGTTCTTATGACATGATGGTTTCTATTAGATGATGGTGGCCAATCAAAAGTCGAATCAATAGACATCTAAGAGCCAATTTCACAATTAACGCTAATCGGGCTTTTGAAATCAGGGGTGATGGTAAAAGACCCGATGGTACGACGTTAGTGCCCTGGTGCTTGCGGCGTACCCTTATGTGGGATGCAACCTGTGTAGACACCTTAGGTCCTCACCATATACGTTGTACATCCTTAAGAGCTGGAGCCGCTGCGGAGCAAGCTCAGTTCCTCAAGCACCGCAAATATTCGTCGCTCTCAGTAAGCCACGAATTTACGGCGCTTGCCGTAGAGACAATGGGCCCTTGGTCGTCTGACACCAAAAAGTATACTAAAGATCTTTCTATAAGACTGATCCACGCCTCAGGAGACCTGATAGCTGGTGCCTATCTTGCCCAGCGGCTAAGTCTTTGCATTCAGCGGGGTAACAGCGCCAGTGTTCTCGGTACTATGCGCGGCTGTGAGTTGGACGGCGTATTTTTGTTATAGTATAAGATTTTATATTTAACATTTGACGACCTCCGTGGTAGAGTGGTAATGTAAACCGGTTTCAAGTTGTCACTTATTCTGAGGTCCAGGTTCGAATCCCGGTAGGGGCAAATATTTGTATGATGAATACAAGCATTTATACCTGAGTCATGGACGTTTATATATATTTCTACACATAAATACTTATATTATGTATATTATAATGTATTTCAATACTCAATACTCAATAGTACCCTAGTATCCTATAACACAAGCCTTACAGTGCTTACTTTGGGGCTGGGTTAAATTGGTGTGAGTGAAAGAAATATTTATATTTACGTTTTCTTGTTTTTCTACAATTTTTAAATTACCTATACCGTACATAATTATAACGTTTACTATGATGAAAGGCACAAATTAATAATAACGCAGTCGAGAACGAAAGCTAGTACTATCTTTCAGATTTCATTCAAATCCGTTCGTCGTCGTCGTCGTCTCAGCCTCATGACACCCATTGCTGGTAGGCCTCCCCCAAGGATCTCCACGACGACCAGTCCTGCGCTGCCTGCATCCAGCGGCTTCCCGCGATCTTCACCACATCGTTGGTCCACCTTGTCCCCACGGAGAGTCGTCCGGTGCGCAATCGCTATTCCAGAACCTTTCCACCCCGTCCTCAAATCCGTTCAGTGGTTTTTTTTGCGTTATTTAGTAACAAACATTCAAACTCACATTTATAATATTAGGTACTAGTGGAGATTTTTTTTTTTTACATTTTAATTGGGCATTCATTTGGCCACCAACTGGACTGATGGAAAGCGAGCTGTGGCCTAAGATGTAGCATGCTTGCCCAACAAGTACCTATTCACTCTGCTTTTGAAGAGGTCCAAATTGTAGCATTCAGGGAATACATCAGCAGACAATGAATTCCAGTCCTTGGCTGTTCGCACCAGGAAGGAGGATGCATAGCGCTTCGTGCGGGTAGCTGGAATATCCACGATGTAAGGGTGGTAAGCAAGCTTGCGTCTTGTACTCCGATGGTGGAAGGGGGCTGAAATAACTAGGTCATGCAATTCCTTCGCACATTCCCCAAAGTGTATCCTGTAGATTGCCGAAAGACTGGCCACTCTACGTCGAAGACTAAGGTCCTGGAGCTCATTTGTTGCTTGTTGCTTTGGCAGGGAATCCAATGAGCTTTTTAGCACGGCTTTCTACCAAGTCCAAGGCAGCCAGCTGATACTTAGCGGATCCGTCGCAAAGATGGCAGCAGTACTCCATACACTTGCGCTTTATAGAGTAGAAGAAGCTGGTACGGTGTGAAATTTTATCATAATTATAATTTTGATCTATTACGAAGAAAACGTTAAAACGAATATCAGAATCGTGATTAAATGATTCCAACAAATGTTCCAACTACATACAGTTAAGTACTAATTTTATTTATTTCCTATGGTAATTTAACCACTGTTTAGCAAATACAATGAAACCGTTCGAGACGGTTATCTAAACAACAGTTCGGTTACACTTGAACCTTACTTTAGATAATGATTTTATCTGTATAATTACCATATAACAGTTACATAACTTAAGAACACCATACGTACATCTTATGTTTTGGCGCGCACTGTTCATTGAAATAAAACAACTTTTACGGATATCAAACGCGCTATATTTCCACGAACTAAATTGAAATTGTCCGTATTTTTAGGGGTTTTTTGATTTTCCTGACGTTTCAGCACCTTTACAGCTGCCGTCATCCCGTCACCACGGCCATTTTTCTATTTAAAATTTATTATAAACTGTTACGCAGTTTAGTGAAAGTAAAGTTAAGTATTTTTTGTATATTTTTAAATAGGTAACAAATTGAAAAGAAGCTTTCGACAGAACAGCAGCTGCAGCTATCAAGTGTTGCCCCAAGACGGCAGCTGCAGTTGTCTTGTTGACAGCAAAAGCGCTGCTCCGTTTGTGGTGGCTAATGCAACTGCCTATCCTACTTACCTCAGAATCATGTTGTTCAATATTAGACTGCTAGCGGCTTCGACCGCGTTGTACCCGCTCCCGTGGGAATATAGGGATAAAAAATTTAGGTATCCTTTGTTTTAATAAAGGCATATGTGTGCCTTTCATTAAAATCCGTTCGGCCGTTTCACGTGATAGAGTAACAAATTTCTATACATCCAAACTTTCACATTTTAAAATACCAGTATAAGAGTATTAGAATTACAATATGTATGTTTGAACAATCAAACCTAAAACAATATAGAAGTTCAATACCCAAACGGTTACCCATCTCATAGGCGGCCTTTCCTTACCTCACTTAACAATTGGAATATTTCCTTATCAGCAATTATGGATTGCCCACCGATCAGTCACCAGTCCAAATCACCACAGACCCCTGTCGCCACTCAAATTGGTTAGCATCGCGTTAATGAGCGTGTACGGTCGACATAAAAACCCTGTGAGTAAGCCGTTAGTTAAGAAACTTTCGTAATGGTACGTCACAGGATGGGTGACCAAAAATTCTTCTTCTGAATCGAACTCCTCCGTGCTTAAAAAGGTACGTTAAGCCGTTGGTCACGGCTGTATTTGCCGTCGTTTGATCCCACCAATCTGCATTGGGTCTGCGTTGTGGGTCATGGCCCATTCTCCTTATCCATCTATAAGGAATGTCAATGCCCCAGTAGTGGGGACATTAAAATAGCTGATGACCAGTGACTGATGAAACCAGTTCCGTTGCGTAAGCTAGCTCTTCCTGTTCATCACACTCTTAGCAGAGTGGTCATGGTCGTCATTTCAGGGATGGTGGCTTGCTTCACAGTCTATCGCCATTCCACCCGTATTATGGTTCTTCTCGTACATTCGTGGAGCAGACCATTAAGCGCAGTTTTAACTCGGTCGGTCTCGGTGGCCTGTTGCGCGCTCTCGTGTCTTTGACTTTTCCCTGTACTACAAGTCGCTTAAATGTGTCATTTTGACGTGGAAAGTCAGAATATGACCATGGACGATGGAAGAAAAATCGTAAACTTAGATTAAACTTAAAGCGTTAAGTTGCTAAGTGTTTTTGATTTCAAGCTCCTTAGGAAAATTGCTAACAATTGAAATATTTCCTTATCACCAATCCATAAGGCCCCCCGATCACTCACCAGACCAAATCACCACAGACCCTTGTCGCCACTCAAATTGGTTAGCATCGCGTTAATCAGCGTGTACGGTCGGCATAAAAACCCTGTGAGTAATGACAGCAGTTCCGCTGCGGGGCGCGGCATAAATCAACTGTCGGGCTGTACCGTTGGCAGATAAAGCGGACTGCTATGCGATGGTTCTGGTTTGGTTACTACTGTGAAGAGGAAAATGGTGACTTGCAATGCTGTGTTTCAACTTCTCAATTTTTTATTAAATACATGGGTACATGCCCGATGCACCGACCAATTTCATGTGCAATTGGTCGGTGCATTGGGCCGGATTTCCAAGGATGGGCGTTTGAGTCCCGTCAGGGCGACATGAGACAAGTTGCTTTTTTCTAGTATATTTACTTGTTTAAAAATTAAAAAGTTATAATTAGATGGCTGTTTCTTAATCGATAGTCAAACATCCATAAAGATGTTTCTTTGAAATGCGAGGATATTTCTCTCATTGATGAAACGACGGTGGCCAACACCGCAGAAAGGGGGAATATGCTAGAGAATTTCAACGTGTTCTAATAGGTCTCTGTAGCATATTTGGTCAGTGAATTGGGCCGGATTCCCAAGGATGCGGGTTCGAGCCCCTTCAGCGCGACATGAGACAAGTTGCTTTTTTCTAGTATATTTACTTGTTTAAAATTTTTCACATAGTAAATACATACATACAATACGCGTCCAGCAGTGGACGCAGATGGGCTTATAATGATGATGACACTCTATAAATCCCTTGCAAGATAAGCAGAGGGTCAAAGGTGCAGCTTGAGAGTAAAGTGTACAGATCACCCTCAGAGCCACACCTCGACAACGCCACATTGTCTGTGGTGCGTAGTCCGAAAAAGTCCGTAAACAATAAAAACAGTTTTCCAGCCTACCGTTTTATTTATTTTTCGAATATACCTAGTCTATTGATGACGACCTGTTTGGTGCAGGGGTACTAAGCCGCCGACAAGACAAATATTTGTGTGCATGAACATGTCTATTTGTCTTGGTCTGGGTGTTTAATATGTATATTATGTAAGTATTTACAATGAAAAAGTATATAAGTAGGTTTATCCGGTATCTAGTGTCCGTAACCCAAGTTCTTCATGAAATTTAACGTGGGCTAGATAATTGGTGTGTTTGTTTGCAATTAGTTACTATTGATAGGCTTCCACTATCTGCACTAAAAAGCTAAACTGCTGGCACATTTTCTTTTACTCCCAATTCAGCATGGGAAGTTCCTTAGTTTGACATTTTTTTAATTATGTATAGGTTAGCGATTGACCGCTATCTCGCCTGATGGTAAGCGAAGATGCAATCTAGGATGAAACGCGCTTGCCTAGAAGATACCTATTCACACGCGACTTGAAGAACCCCAAATTGTAAGTATCAGGAAACACAGACTCAGGCAAAGCATTCCACTCTCTGGCAGTACGGATGATAAAATTTGACGCAAAACGTTTAGTGCGAATCTTTGGGATCTCAACCATTAAGCGGTGGCGCATATTTGAATGTCTGTTTGTCCGATGGAAGAAGGGCGAAGGTGGAATTAGGCTGTGCAATTCAGTCGCACACTCACCGAAATGTAGCCGATAGAAAACCGATAAACTTGCAACCTTTCGTCTATGCTCAAGGCTTTGGAGAGATATTAAAAACTTCTTTTATTTTTGAAGTCACTTTTTGGCTTCAACACAGTTTTTAACACCTTTTTGAGTCGGTGCCAGCCAAGGCAAGAAAAATAAAAGTAGATAAGTGCAATGTAGAGTGTCTTGGGTGGTTTTTATTTTTTATAAGCATTTTTTTATTATTTTATAATTCTTTAAGTTATATTAAGTTCCACACTTACCTACACTAAAATCGGAACTATGAACTTGTCATCTATGATTATCTCATCTAGGTAAATAGTAACGACAACGACACTATTTTCAAGATTTCCTGAAAAATACTGTAACCAGATTGAGTACAAACCTGATGTTATATCGTTTGTATCATTGAAATCGGTGTAGCCGTCTTCGAGAAATCGGTGACCATACATAAAAAATATATGAAAGAATTGATAAACTTCTTCTTTTTTTGAAGTCGGTTAAAAATACAAATATTCGTCCCATTGTTGCAATATACGTCCCAGAGGAGTTACCAATTCCACAAGCTCAAGAATAGCACTACCCTCACGCTTAGAAATTTAAATAAAACCTTTGATAAGTTACTTCCTTGGTTGCCATATGTCGTAGAAAAAGATCGTTCCATTTTAAATTACACGACTATGTAATTTATTTGGCCGCTAAACACGACATGGGTTTTCATACAACTTTTTGTCGGCCGCTGCTCGCATGTATGTGGCCAGTACAGCAATATCGATTCATCTCGAATAAGATTGTCAAAATAATGCTTACATTTCCAAGCATGTTTGAGAAAAACAAATTTATAGCAATTATTATAAATGTGTGCGGGGCCAATAAATACCCCGTCTCAGCATAATGCTACTTAGGTGCTATTTAGGTATAATAAATATAAATATAATATAATAACAAAAACCTTGGGCCTATTGTCTTAAATCCATAACTCCACAATATTATCTTAACATTTATATCTTTATACTTATGGTAAATTTTAAAAAGAAAAATATTGGAAAAAATTAACTCGGCCACAAGTGAATTCTCATTCGATTTCCGATTCGATTCCCGTCTGAGAATTCACTTGTGGCCGAGTTAATTTTTTCCAATATTTTTATATTTAAAATAGCATTGAAAAATGCAAAAATTACAAAATCATAAATTATTGGCAGTTGCATCTTAATCGATCGTTAAACACCTGAAAAGATGTTTCTTTCGAATGCAAGGATATTCCTAGCATTGATGTGACAACGCTGGCCTACAGCGTATTAAAAATATAAAAGTATTGGAGAATTTCGACAGTGGTTCGCAAGTCTCGGTAGCTCAGCGGTTAGAGCATTGGACCGGATTTCCAAAGGTCGCGGGTTCGATTCCCGTCTGAGAATACACTTGTGGCCGAATTTTTTCCAATATTTTTCTATTTAAAATTTATTATAAGTATAAAAATAGCATTGAAAAATGCAAAAAATACAAAATCATAAATTTATATATTTCCTTCTTTTATGGCGATCACGTGCATTGTATACACTTAAGGAAAACCAAAGAAAATCCGTACGTTCCTAAAACTACACCCATTTGTTCTAGCCTTACGTACGGTAATATATAGGTGTTGGTAAACTTGGTAATCCCCTACAGGTGGCAGTGTGAAGTTCTGCAGTTAGCATGATGTATGGGCAAACAGCTGTGTAACTGTATGTCTGTCTTTTTGTTAGCGAATGTTGTATGGACTTAACTTATGCTTGAGTGAAATTAAAGAGAAGTTGGAAAGTTTACTGTTGACATTTTTCAGTGTTCAGACGAAATATTTAATAGAAAAATTAACCGCCTCTGCGGTCTAGTGGAATCAGACCCTGAGGTATCTTGTTTGATTCGTGTTGTGTTCGTGGTTCGGCCAGGAATCTTATATATTATATATATGATGCTTTAGGGTTTATTGGGATTTTATCCAACTTATTAAAACACCGTATTGTCGTCTCGCCATGTTCTTTATTTCTCAAGAAAACCATAAACACTCGCACTCTATAATTAGAGATGTAACAACATAGTGCTGGGACTTACTATTAACTTATTATCTATGGACACTACATCCTCCCTCACAGATTTAGTTTAGTTGGTGGGTGGATGATTCTCTTAGACCTCCTGAGTTGAGGAGCTGACACTGGATTGGACTGGACAGGACTGGAACGTACTGGACTGGGCTGGACAGGACTGGGACATACTGGACTGAATTGGGCAGGACTGGGCTGAACAAGACTGGGACGTAGTAGACTGGACTGGGTAAGATTAGGACGTAAGGGGCTTGATCGGACTAGACCAGGATACATTGGAATGGACTGACTGAAACTAGGTTGAGGCATTACTACAGGACCAGGACGTACTGAACTTGGCACTAAAGGGAAATAGAAACTGGAGTACTGGATAGTAGGGATCAGTCAGGGTACAGGTATTTTGTTTGGCTAGCTATTTGTCTTAAGCCATATAAGAACAATGTTTTCAGTACCGATAGATTTTAAGTGATTCCGTGAGGAGTTTGACATTTCCATCTTCAGCCTTATCATTTCTTAACATCAGCTATGATGAAGGCTAAGTGTCTCTTCATTATTCATAAAAAAACTTGACAAACACTGACCTAGCATACCCAATAAAATATTATGTCAATAAAGCCGAAAACTCTGAATAATTTAAATACTACAAGTCAATTACTAAAATTATTAAACAAAATACAGAAGCAAATAAATCACCGATATTGGTGAAATAAATCGTTCAATAATTCATTTGTTAATTAAAAACGCAGTTGCATTCGCACTGACGATGACGGCACAGAATAAAGAAACATACAGTATTTTGTCTTAGACTCTTTCTTGATAAAAGTTAATTATTATAATCCAGCCGCGCGGTACAATTGCCATAGCCACACGCTTACTGCGTACAAAACTTTTACAGCGTGCGTTCATCATCGCGGCGCATTCAATACTGAGACGCTTGCCGAGCCCTCGCTGAGACGAGGCGCGTCGAGTATTGCTCGCGAACGGACCTTTTGTAAGAAGATAAAATACTGTGTGTATCTTTATACTGTGATGACGGTGCACAAGCGAAACATTAAATTGGACCTTTTGTCCAATATAAATGTGCGCTTGTGTAATGTTTTTTGTTAATAATTGACAAGTAAACAGGTACGTATTAAGGGCCTAGGAATGGGATCCTACCATAGACGATTATATATATTATAATAGTTAAAGGGGAAAAAATATGAAGAAACGCCAACACACGTTTTTGAAGATTTTTTGCAACCATAGTTCAATAAAAAAAACTGTGCCCTATTTCAAAATTTGACCTCGCAAACAGTGTACCCACATTATCTGTGGTAATAGCTATGTTAACTGTGTTAATAAACTATTTTCATTAAACCGTGACTGTTTTTTTCGATTTTTCACTTTTAAGTCGGTGAAGCTACACCTAACTCATAAACCATAACGACAGCAAAACACATAGACATTTCATGATAAAACCAAAGCTTATGCGTCAGATTTTTTAATTATCACATACGTTCATCTAACCGAAAGCTCATCATACATAGGACTTCCAAAGTGAATTTTTTGATAAAAATATTTACTTAAAAAAATTAAAACATATTTCTCAGTTCAATAAAATGACAGTATGCCAATTTATTATATTTTATTCTTATTTTGTCAGCATGAATAACATGTTGACTAAAGGGTTTGTATAAATATTTTAACCGCCTTTGTGGTCTAGTAGTACAACCACCGATATCAGACCCAGGGGTCCCAGGTTCGATTCCCAGCGGGGATACATATTGTATTCGGTTTGGTTGGAAGTCTGCCTGGCTGGCTACCACCATCTTAGCTAAGTCTGACGCCATAACAACAATGTTTTCAGCATTGTAGTGTTCCGGCAGTTTAAGATAAGATAGCCAGTTCCTCAGTGGCTGAGGATTCCGGGAGAGGCTCGCTTCCATCTTCAGCCTTACCATACTTAACATCAGGTATGATGAAGGCTAAGAGTCTCCCCGTCATTCATAAAAATATAAAATAAACTCAAAAAAGGAATACGAAGGAAAAACATATTTCTGCTTTCCAATATATAAACGTCAGACACATTTAGCTTTCTAGAACAATTAAAAATTTCCACAAGCCTAGTAACTTCCCACCTTCCCTTAGTACGTCCCTGTGTATCCACAAACTCGTATTTACCAACTCGACGTATTTTCTTTGTCGGAATCACTTTACCCTGTACAGATGAGACTCATTGTATAAAACATGGCCCAACTAAATATTTGTTATTCAAACAGTGAAGCGAGCATTTAAATTCATTGAAAAGTACGTAAAATTAATGTGTGTGAGTTTTACTATAATATTATAAGGAGGATTTTTTTTATTGTTGTTTGTTTGCTTTGAATAGGCTCCGAAACTACTGAACGGATTTCGATGAAATTTCGTACACAGATAGTAGATAGCCTGGTTTTGAACACAGGATACTTTTTACCCCGATATTATCACGGGAACGGGAACCACGCGGGTGAAACCGCGAGCGGCCGCTAGTATTTGATAAATTGGGAATTGTGTGCTAGTTCTGTAAATTTCAATATCATAATGTTTTATACAAAATGTTAATCAACCATTCATGGACAATGCACTTGATGTTTTCAATAGATATTCAAATTAACTCCCATGTTAACAAATTCCGAATTGATGTGAATTGTTACCATTTAACGGCGAAGCTGGATTAGTCGATAGGCGATAACAGGACTATCGATTGTAGTATCGATACTATCGATAGCTCTATATATCAAACATACTATCTGTAGTATTGTTGCTCGTAAATAAATAAATATTTATACGTACATCTTATGTTTTGGCGCGCACTGTTCATTGAAATAAAACAACTTTTAGGGAAGAACAACTTAGTTCGTGGAAATATAGCGCGTTTGATATCCGTAAATAAATATTTTCTTACAATCACACCAATTATCTAGCCCACGTTAATTTTCATAAGAAACTTGTCTTATGGATACTAGATAGCGGATAAACATACTTATATACTTTTTTCTAAATACATACATAATATACATATAATACACATACTAAACACCTAGACCAAGACAAATAGACATGTTCATGCACACAAATATTTGTCTTGTCCGAACCCGGGACCTCAGACACAGAAGGCGAGGTTAGTACCCCAGCGTCAAACAGGTTGTCGTTAGTATCAATACTAATCGATAGTATTGTTACTAAGAACATAGATAGTTTCGATAGGTCTATGATAGTAAGTTATTATGCAGTTTTTTTTATTAACGACGGGGAGACTCCCCGTAAGTATTGATAGCGGCTGAAGATGGAAGTGAGCCTCTACCGGAATCCTCAATCACTGAGGACTGGCTATCTTATCTCTAACTGCCGGAACACAACAATGCTGTTATGGCGTCAGACTTAGATAAGATGGTGTTAGCTAGCCAGACGGACTTAGAACAAGTCCTACCACCAACCAAACCGAATACAATATGTACCCCCGCGGGGTATCGAACCCGGGACCCCTGGGTTCGATACCGGTGGTTGTACCACTAGACAACAGAGGCGGTTAAAAAATTTAATGACGAAAAATCTATAGAAATACTATCGATAGTTTGGCAACACTAAGCTGGATTTCATTGTTATTTATTAGGGAAGTGTGAAAATCGCAACTAACGGACAGGACTAATGAATCTAGAACAAATTAACGTTCGTTATTTAGTCCTGAACTAAACAGAGCTTGTTCTATGGTCGTTAGTCAAAGGGTACAAAACAATTGTGATTTTTGGAACTTGGTTAAAAATAGTTATTTGTTATGCAAGGCTGGAAAGTTGGTTATTTAGCGAGTTACCTCTATTGAAATCTGAGCAAGCGAAGGGTCCTAGGATTTGACACTGAAAGATTGAACACTGAGCGAAGCGAGGATTTTAAAGGTACAAGACGCTAAAAACTTTTCTGCCGAGCGCAACACACAATTTTTCACCTCACAACAGCGAGGAACATTTTATGGTTGTTTCCGCGGTCAACTTCCGGTAAAAAATTCTTTAAATCTAGAGTTTAATTTAAATATGCCTTATTCTCGTTGTTTTAATGATACAAAAAACTAAAATAATAAAAAAGGGAGTATGATAGTTAATTCAAAGTTATTTAAAGTAGGAATATATTGTTACTTATTAATAAGAATAAAAAAGATTCCGCAAATGTTGACACTGACATGAGGTACAAGGCAATTTAAAAATAAAGATTTATGTCACAGTCCGAAATCCAATTATAGGTTGTGAAATCTCACCCAGCCTAATAATAAATTCTTATAACAAATAGTTTAATCTTATTGTTATTGTTTTTATGATTCAATGAACTAGAATAATATAATTAAACCAAAACTAAGTATTATAATTAATTTAAAGCTATTTAAAATAAGAATCAAATATAACAAAAAAGTCAATAGTGCGATTCGGAACGCCTTATGGCATATTTTTAGGTATTAAATTAAAAAAGTACTTTGCCGCGCTAGGCCGCAAAAAGCAATTTTCTACGCCTAAACTGATTGAAAAAACCTCCTTTTTAAGAGCGTGTGAGGTGAAAATGAAATTATGAATTACTAGCTGACATATTTTTACGTGTGATCAAATTATCTTACAATAAAGTAACCCAGATATTCAGATGTAGATTTCTATTAGTGAAAACAATTTTCAAGATCGATTTAGTAGTTCCAGATTCATAGAAACAAACTCACGAACTCGCAAACATATAAATTTTACCTTTTAATAACGTTGTGTTGATTTTCAAAGATATGGTTATATTCAATAGCTGAAATACTATTTTCTTAACATTGCATTTTCCATTTATTAAATGTTTTTATCGCATTTTTTTTTCATAAAATGTTAACGTAAGTAACAGCACAAGTTTAAAACATTGAAGCCAAAGATTATATTACAACTTCATTAAAATGTATGAAAAACAAAAAAAAACTTGTATGATGATATTTTCGCAATTCTAGTATTTATTAAACAAAAACGAAACGGCATTAATTTTAATTTATCGTAAAAAATAGCACTATCAAACTCTTGTTATAATAAAACTATCTTCGATTTTTTTAAATAAATCAACACTTCTATGTCACTAATCTTATTTATTCGTAAATTACACCTAGTACAAAATCTGAGTAAAGAAACAGTATTCGTCTTTAGAAACTGAAGTATCATCCGCAAATAGCACTGACACACATAAATTCTTTGCGCTGTAACTAAAGTCATTTATATAGATTAAGAGAACCTAAGGGCCAAGTATTGATCCCTGGCGCACACCCATTCTAAGGAAGGCTCAGTGGGTTCAGCTTTATCAATACTATATTATTATTTAACACTTTTTTGCACAGCAAATGACGGACTTAATGCCCTTAGGCATTCTCTACCAGTCAACCGGAAAGGATTTAGAGGAGATTTCATGGCGGCAATAAAAACCATAGTACCTATCAAACTGAATTAAAAAAAAACAAATGACAGTGTGCACATACCTACGCTATAGTGAAATAAATATGGATATAAAGTAAATAATCATAAAACTAGGAATAAAATACTTAGATACATATAAATACAATAAATACAGCATAACATGACATGAGATGAGTCAGAGATGACTAAGCTAAAGTATAGAACTCAAATAATGCTTATGGTAAATTTTAAATAGAAAAATATTGGAAAAAGTTAACTCGGCCACAAGTGAATTCTCAGACGGGAATTGAACCCTCGACCTTTGGAAATCCGGTCCAATGCTCTAAGTAATGCTCTCGGGTTAATCTCTTAAAAGCAAACTTACTAGGGGCACTACGTATGCAAAGCAGGCAAAGCTTTCCAGGGTCGTACTGCAGAATGAGAGAACGGATGGGAGACGAAGCCAGAAGAATGGGAGGGAGTTTTTAAAAGAAGATTGCTGCTAGAACGAAGATCATGATGAGAGTCACCCAGAAACTGAAACCTGGATTTCACGTACGCTGAGGTTAGTGAATCGAAAAGGAGCTTGAAGAGAGTACATACAACGATAAGGTTTCTACGCTCACGGATAGGTTGCCATTTGAGTTGCTGACGGTAGTTGGAGATATGGTCATATTTTTGTAACCCTTATTGAAACGGATGCAGATGTTGAGAAGTCGATCCAACTTACTGGGAAGGTTCTCATTCAAATCTGTGCTGCAGATATCCAAGATAGACTAGAGCCTGTATTAGCACAAAAATCTTAGTACAAGACGGGAGAAAGAACTTAAACCTTTAGAAAGCTCTAAGGGTGTTAGTAACTTTCATCGAGACGTCATCAGCTGTCCAGGATAGGCATGAGTCCTTGACTTGATACGAGTAGGATACTTCAACACCATTGTATTTTAAGGTAGTTAAATCGTTTAAGTTATGGTGTGGTATTTGTCGAGAACTACCAACAACAAGCGCTTGGCATTTGCCAGTACAGAAATACCATACTAACATTTATTTTTTAGAAGATAGAAGGAAGTGCGATTGTGCGGTTAGGCGATTTTCACAATGGTCGCTGTCGGGATGGGTGACCAAAAAATTTGTACTGCCAGCTCCTCCAAGTTTCGGAAAGCAATGCATTTGCAGTCGTTAACATCCACCAATTCAAATGAGGCTCGATTGGTGGTTATGGCCCGATCTTCTAATCCATCCTTAGGAAATGTCTACGCATCAGCAGTGTGTGTGGACATTAAATTATCTGATAATGTATACCAATTTTCTTTTACAGAAGGTTTAGTGATCAAAGTTTCTGGAAGTAATAAAGATGTTCATGGCGAACTAATTCATTTCCAAGTTAGTCATAGCTGACTGTCCTATATTATTAGTGATAATACATCAAAACTACTAGTCCGTGACGAGGGTTCTCATTTTGACAAGGGACTGCAAACATCGAGGCGGCGGAATTATTAAAATTATGTTTTTCTGTTGTGGATATGAGAAAAAGTTTCGGAACCTTTTCAAAGTTACAAGACGTCAGATACTTGAATGAAGGGATTTCATTTGGTATAAATAAAATAAGTAACGAGATTAAAGGAGAATATGGAGTAGGTATCTTTAGATTCTTTACGGAAAATTTGGTATTTATCAAATAATGAAATACCGTCGCCCTACAATCTACATACTAATAAAATAGAACGAAACTTTATCTGTTGGTACAGTCACGAACAATTGCATGTATACACTTAACAACCTTACTTCATTGATGCACACGGAAACAAAACACTCTCTGTCCACAAATGTCATTCAATACTGTAATGTGACATGGTTGTTTGGTGTTTTGCACGTGACTGTACATACAATATTCTTATCCCCTTAACTGATGAACAGATTGAAAATGCAAGTCGACATTTGATAGGTGGTCATATTATGACCACATTATATATATATATATATATAATATTATTTTGGAGCGTGTGAGTAGGACAGAATGGCTGCAGAAAAAAATAAGTTGTCTAATTTTTGCGAAGACGCATTAAATTATTTCATACATTTTTTATGAAAGTTAGAAATAACCCTTATATAACAATATAGTACTATATTTTTTAATGAAAGTAGTTCCACGTTGTAGATAATTCATCCATGAATCCAACGATGTACAATATGTGTGGTATTTATAAACAGAAAGGCCATAAAAACCAAATAAAGTGGAACCACTTGACAAAACCACTTGACAACGGCTCAAGTGCCGTATCAAGTTACCGGTCAAGTGGCTCATCAGTCAAGGGATTATAAACGATTCCTGTTACATTTTGTGAGCAAAAAATATATGTACCGACCAATAAATGTTTATGTTAATGATGTTTCCTTCGATTGGACTGTAAATGCATAGGTTTTAGTTGCGAAATTATACTTTCGAATCGGCAGTGGGCGGGACACATAGCGAGAGGAACCGATGGCCGTTGGGGCGGAAAGGTTCTGGAATGGCGACTGCGCACAGGATAACGCTCCGTGGGTAGGCCCCCGACAAGGTGGACCGACGATCTGGTGAAGGTCGCGGGAAGCCGCTGGATGCGGACTGCGCAGGACCGATCGTTGTGGAGATCCTTGGGGGAGGCCTATACCCAGCAGTGGGTGTCATGTGGCTGAGACGACGACGACGACTTTCGAATCACTGGAAGATGCGGACAAGCAAATCGGTAGGTGAGATTGGAAAGGACTTACTTGGACAAGTTTACCAGCCGCTGGTGATGGTCTTCTGGATGTTAACATGAGCGAGGCTTCCGGGTGCTTGATAAAACAGTTTTAGGGCACTTTACATTTATTTTTTATTTTGTGTGGATTATTTTATTATTGTTAGGTTGTTATAATTTGCGTCTATTTATCTGACTGTTTTCTTTACATTCAAAAACTTCCGCATAATTTTAGACATTTTCTATAATCATTATACTGATTATATGAGTCAAGATTAAGAAAACTTTTAAGTGCGAAAAAATGGAATGTTAATAGACGTAAATAAAAACCAGTTACCCTTTATATTTTAATAAAAAACGAAATTGTAAAATAACAAACAGTTGGATTTGGATCATGATGTTTGAAGGTCAGTTTCTACCTTTACCGCTACAGAAAAAAGGAGATCCAAAGGTTCTCTCAAGTACCCCTTTAATAATGACTTTATATTCTGAAGCCTGCATTCGTAAAGTATGAAGTTCATATCCCGACCGAGTTTTACGAGTCGAGACTCGAAGTTAGGACGCTCCGGTTGAGATAAATTTTTATATTGCACATCGGTAAACTTTCGCTATTATTTCGTATTGACTTTCTCAGCGAACCGTAAGAAAGTTTTTTCAATTTATCTTTCTCTAACGTATTCAATATCTAAATCGGAACACCTTTTATCTTGAAACTTGTTACAGTTCATATTGGAGTTGTTTAATTTGACTTGTATAGTATAACTAGCGGACCCACGTAACTTTGTCTGCGTGAAGCACTGTGTAGTGTTTGTATCTATGAAAAAGGGTACAATCTACCCTGTCTCACACATACAGGAGGGCAACACTAGTAGCTGTCATTGTCAACGATAGATTGACAGATGACATATAGCTAGGCGGGAGTTCTGGTGGAGTGCGGATATGATTTCGGCCCCAGGATCCCTGATGTGATGATACGTATTATGTGTGCCTGTCTTGGTGTGACGGTGAGCCAGGAAAACGGTTCGGTAGGATTGCAAATCCTACACACGGCTTAGGTTTTTTTTTGCTGAATTTTATATACGTGTCCATATTAAAAGTATCCTCGATCTTTTACTAGAAAATGAGATATTCTACACTTCTAGTCGTAGCTTTGCCTGAAAAAAAAATGGGCAACCAGCCAAAAATCATGTCGTAGCGAAAAGAAAAATCTATAAAAAATTTCAACAATGGCTTTGATAGGTACTAGCTCTTTTTATGTATAGATAATGTTAATTCGGTTGTACTTAAAAGCGTAAATTAGAAGGTACACATTCTAAAAGAAATACATCTTTATCAAAATTTACGTGAAAGAACATTTTATTATAGCCTTTACAACCATTCATCATGTAAAACACGATACAAATAAAAAGTTTAATAACGGTTTTCTTTACGGTATTGCCTCAAGCTATACCCCAAAGGTAGGGTAAATCCTACATCACCCAACGCGTGTAACTTCAAGTTACGCAATGCCAACTACACAAAGAGCTACCCGGTCCAATCTCCACAAAACCAAATATTTATCAATAACAATACTTCCAAACTTTTGACAGCAACATGAAAGGAATTGAAGGATTTATTGGTGTTTTTTTTTTCTCTTTATGATTTATATATCCCCATGGAGCTTCGGGTTTGCTATTGTGTGGGTGATGAATTTGAAAACTTTCCTTCCGCCCTCGGTATTGACAATTGGAACCTTTTGATGTTCTTTGTTGTAAAACTGGTGGATAGTGAAATGACAGATTGGAAAAGCGAAGTGGCTTTCGTGTGTTCAAGTGATTGTCAAGATCGTTTTAACGAGTTACTGAAATAAATATTTATAAATAAATATTTCTTACACTCGCACTAATTAAGCTAGCCCCAAAGCAAGCACTGTAAGGCTTGTGTTATGGGAAATAAAAAAAAAAACCGGCCAAGTGCGAGTCGGACTCGCGCACCGAGGGTTCCGTAAAATATTTTTTATTATATGATGTAACTAAAAATTTGCGGTTTTCGCAATTTTTCCTTTATCTGTACTATAAGACGTTACTTCGTACCAAATTTCAAGATTCTAAGTTCATGGGAAGTACACTGAAGGTTTTGATTCCCGTCCGAGTTTCGAAAATTTGCGGAAATTTGCGTCATAAACGGCTGTATCTTTTGATTGCTTGGGCTTAGAAGTTTGATTTTTTCATAGCTCCAAGGGACAGTAGACCTGAGTATTAGATATAAATTTCAGTCTGATACCTCCACGCGTTCCTGATAAAAACGGTTTTGACAGACGGACGGACAACGAAGTGATCCTATAAGGGTTTCATTTTTTCCTTTTGAGATACGGAACCCTGAAAACAGGGTAACGGATATAAATACATATAATTATACATATATAAGTATTTATGTGTAGAAATATATATAAACGTCCATGACTCAGATACAAATGCTCGTATTCATCATACAAACATTTGCCCCTACCAATTCTTACCCAGGACCTCAGAGTAGGTGACACCTTGAAACCGGTGTACGTACCACTCTACCACGGAGGTCGTCAAATGCTATTCGTTAAATGAAATTAAAGAAAACGATGTAATAGCGACGAAGTCTTAACTTTCAGACTCAGCGAGTTTTTAGCATTATTGAAGAACGAGCAACCCGTGTGCGCATAATGCGCAAAAAACACATTTTTTATATTCAATTTAAAAATTCATTAAATCCGGTTTAAATCGCACTAGATTTGAGTTTTTGCTAAATTTCTCGACTTATCCGACCACTTCAGACAAATACCTTTCTAACGGTGTATTGCACTTGATTGTGCGACTTTTAGTTTAGGAGGAGAAGCGGCTTCACTGCCGTATTATATATATAGATATGACATAGAATTTTAAAATTTTATATTGAATTGACGACCTGTTTGGCGCAGGGGTACTAAGCCCGCCTTCTGCGCTAGAGGTCCCGGGTTCGATCCCCGGACAAGACAAATATTTGTGTGCATGAACATGTCTATTTGTCTTGGTCTGGGTGTTTAATATGTATATTATGTATCTTCAAGTATCAAAAGCCCTTTTACTAAATAAAGAGAAAAAAAAAAAAAAAAATTCAAGTATCAAGTTCTTCATGAAACTTAATGTAGGCTAGATAATTAGTGTGAAAAAAAAATGAAAGAAAGTCAGAGTGGATATATTAATGCAATAATATAAAATAACTTTATACAAGGACTCAGGTCTTCCATAATGTCAGTGTTCAAATATAAAATCTGGATTTTTTATGTATTTACCGCAAACGTAGATGCAAATACAAAAAACAGAGACACACACACACTGCACCTTTGCTGGCTATTCTACGAGTAGATCTTTTAGATTTATTTTCTATGTAATAAATTTAAGATATTTTAAATCTACGGAACAAGAACCTTTCTTTAAATATACTCAAGAGTTGTCGGACTATGCCTGGCATCTTTTTGCATATGCATTTATTTAAGGGCGAGCGGTGCATCTTGTATGTTTTATGCTGAAAAAAGCTTAATAGTTTGATTTCATAGAATAACTAAATTAACTTTAATTTTCACTAGAACCCTATTTCATAAAGCTTGACAAGTCCACAATTTTGTCAACTATGCTCGAACATACTTTTATTTGTCACGAATCTACGCAATTTGGACCTTTGTTTATCATTGCAGAAGGTAAATTTTCTATAAAAACCAACCATACATTATAAAGTTCTCTTTTTCACAATCCTAATACGAACTCTCTCAAACATGTGAGAATTTATGAAAGAAAAATAACTGTCACTCCTCCTCCTGACACAGCCCAAAAATGCCTATAAAAAATGTGCGACAATTTGACAAATATTTCAGATTTTCCGATTACGATGAAACGCTAAATTGTAGAATTGTCGCGACAATTACAATTATATCGGCTTTTCTTAGAGCACCAATGTTTTATGAAACGTACAATTATAAAATCGTCACCTGTCGCTGACAATTGTAAATCTGACAATTGTAGCCCTACCTGATTTTAGATAATATTACAATCACTATTACCGGAAAAGAATATATATTTTTCCGTAATCTGTTGCAGTGATTTCGTCGTGTATCAGTGATGTTACCTGTAACAAAAAATAAGCATCGTCAGTTTTCATAAATACAAAATTACACAAAAGTGGTCCAGGCGAGTTATTGTACAGTCGCGAGCAATGACATGTATACACTTTACAACCGTATCGCATACACGCACACAGAAATAAAATTCACTCTGTCCACAAATGTCATTCAATAATTGTAATGTGACAAAGTTGCTTAGTGTTTCTATGTCATTCATTGCACGTGACTGTACAGTCGGGAAAATTCCCGGTTCACCGGTTTTTTTTTCGTAAATGTACTTAGGTTTAAGAAATAATTTATTATTCAAATGAAACACCTCTTGATGTTCTATTATTTGTAATATAAACGTTTTATAAACATATATTACTTTCTTAAATAAAGCTCCCTAAAAAATCTAGTTACTCGACTGTACATATATGTACACAAAATACGTACTGTTTTAGATTTGAAGTTTTTTAAAGGAATTGATAATGATAAATATTAAACAAGAAAATATACTAGAAAAAAGCAACTAGTCTCATGTCGCCCTGGCGGGATTCGAACCCGCATCCTTGGGAATCCGGCCCAATGCACTAACCAATTAAACTACAGAGTCCTATGAGTGAATGAAGTGAAGATAATGATACGTCGAATTTTTCCAGTATATTCACCGTTCTACGGTGTTGGCCACCGTCGTTTCATCAATGAGAGATATATCCTCGCATTCGAAAGAAACATCTTTACAGATGTTTGACTATCGATTAAGATGAAACAGCCATCTAATTATAACTTTTTAATTTTGCATTTTACAATGATATTTTTTTGTGATAAATATTAAACAAGAATTGTTAATGTTTTTGTATCAACATGAAATAAACACAAAGTTTTGACATTGAAAGTGTAAAACTTCAATCAAAAAACAATCTTAACACCATTTGTGTAACATTTGTAATACAATCATCAATAAAGAAAGAAACCATTCCCCTAAAATAACACAAGGTACAATACAAATAAAGTTCTAAATCGCTTGAATGAAATATCAGGTTGCAGTCAGTAATAGTTCTTTTCCCTTAGAGAATAAGAGCTAAATTGGTTTAATGGACAGTTGCATCATTAGACTGAAGGTCAATTAATAAACAAAATGATTGCAAACACGCTAACATTCAATTAATAGTTATTTGTAGTATTTACCGAACTGATTTTGGTTTCGTTTCAGGTAACAAAACATAGGTTCTGACGAAATTTATCTTAGAAACGTGGCTCTTTAGAGAATTTCTTACTTGACAGTTTTTGTTCGTTTAAGTATCATCGATCCATATAATCGACTAGATGGACCGACGAAGGTCGCGGAAAGCTGCTGGATGCGGGCAGTGAAGATCCGATCCTCGTGGTGATGCTTGGGGGAGGCTTATACCTTGCAGTAAGTGTCGTGCGGCTAAGATAATGAAATACCATATTATCGTAATCAAAATGGCGACCACGGAAAAATGTTCGATCAAACCCCTTTTCAAACTGACAATAGCCTAGAGAATTCTGATTTCTGTTTTGGCTATCAATCATCCCGCGATCACTGCTTTTGGAGAGCTGCGGTATTGTCGGGATATCCAGAAATTTATAAAATACCATCAAATACCGAATACCTGCAAAATATAACACCGGATGTGAAAATAAAAATTGCGAATTATTCTTTTAAAACACAATCAAAACTTTCAATACTTAAACGCACAAATTAATGTAACCACATTATTCATTAGCAACCGCAAATCAAAAACCACTCACAGCACCCAACATCAAAGTAGGGTAAAACCACCTAAAACAAGCACTTCCCAATATGTTTCCCCAAAACTAACGAAACCAATTTTAAAATTAATAACCTGATCGGGGCGATCTACCGCAATTATTACACGATGGATACACAGACAAACGAATAATTAGCAATAATCGCGGTCAGAAATCAGTCAGAATGACCGAAGCGGTCAAATATACCGTTTAAATGAAATTTATTAGGTACCGTAAACCATGGGGTTAACAGCCGGCTTGGATTTGATTCGAGTTACGTTATCGACTATTTAGCTGGTGGTCTACTCTGATAATCGAACAATGCTAATGAAATTACTTACATAGGTACCTACACTCACACCATGCATCCCTGGCAGAGCATCAAAAGTGTTGCTCGAAAGTGAAATGTATGACATGACTCTCAGAGCCACACCTCAACGAAGCCACATTTGGCATTGGTTGGGTCTAAGATGTTGTCCGAAAACTATAGTTTTTTTTTTTAATAAACGACGGGGAGACTCTTAGCCGTCATCAAAATAATTCAAAGTCGATTAGAGAAAATTTACACTTTTGTAAAGCGTGACGTGCTGCTGACCGTACATACCAGTCCACCATGGAGGTTATCAACGAATGAAATGAATTGTAGTTTTTTTTATGAACAACGGGGAAAAGCTTAGCTTCATCATCGTCGTCGTCAGCCATTTTTAATGTCCCTACTGCTGGGGCACTGACCTTCCTTCTCAATCACCATCACCCATCACCATTCTCACTATTTTTCCATCCCCTCCCCATCACCATTCTCCTTAGCCACCCATAAGGATATGGGTAAGGTATGGATATGGGAATGGGCCATGACCCACCACACGGGCCCAATGCGAATTGGTGGGTTTTGACGAATGCAAATGCAACCGTGATCAGCGGCTTAACGTGCCTTCTGAAGCACGGAGGAGCTCGATATGGTAAATTTATGGACATTTCATCCCGTGACCGACCATTGCAAAAATCGTTTAACCTGAACAATCGAAGGCCGAGCGCGAGAACCACTGCGCCACGGGCTCCTCGACGGAATCGGACGGGCGCCTTCATCATACATGTTAAGTATTGATAACACTGAAGATGGAAGTGCGCCTCTGCAGAATTCTCAACCACTGAGGAACTGGCTATTTTATCAGTCTGTTGTGGCGGCACCTACCTAACGCCGCACAAACTAACACACACGGAACTTACCTACCGTGACAACAGATGGCGCTGACAGCAACTTAGTATGGGATACATAGTACATGTATGGAAACCTACATCACGCAAGCAAAGTTTCACCGAGCCACTCACATAAATACAACATCCGACGATCATCTGTCGGACCGCGGTCCCCGGACTACCAACACCCAGTCCGGAGGAAGAGCTCACCATTAGACCTTCCTACAAGTGGCTTACCATCTACCACCCTTTTCCATACCTCAACCCTCATCTCCACATTGGTGACCCCCGACGGAGCACATCAAGCACCTTCATCATCGCAGCGCAGCCATCACTCCTCATACCCTTATCCAGCATCCACAGCAAGTCACACCGCAAGCAGAGCAACCAGCCTCAAGGTTCCACCGCAGCATCATGGACGACGCCTCCTGGACCTTCGGCAACCCTCGACGGCATCACCCCGACCTGGACTTCGCAGCCCATGACTGGAGCACCACTGGGCCCTCACTCCGGCGTGGCAGCACTGCACACCAGCAGCTCGGACCCCCCGCCACTCTCCACTGTCCCGACGCACTGTGGACAGGTCCCGACTCACCGAGGACACGGAATCTACCTGCAGCACCTGGCAACGCGCCTTCACTCCACTGTCCCGACTCACTGCGGACAGGTCCCGACTCACCGTGGACACGGAGCAGCCTGCAGCACTGGCGACGCGCCTGATCACCGCAACGCCACACAGCTCTGACGCGCTGACAGCTGAGCTAGGATAATCGACCTCCGGTCTCAGCGGGGGAGTGATGTGGCGGCACCTACCTAACGCCGCACAAACTAACACACACGGAACTTACCTACCGTGACAACAGATGGCGCTGACAGCAACTTAGTATGGGATACATAGTACATGTATGGAAACCTACATCACGCAAGCAAAGTTTCACCGAGCCACTCACATAAATACAACATCCGACGATCATCTGTCGGACCGCGGTCCCCGGACTACCAACACCCAGTCCGGAGGAAGAGCTCACCATTAGACCTTCCTACTAGTGGCTTACCATCTACCACCCTTTTCCATACCTCTACCCTCATCTCTACACTGTCTTAACTGCCGGAATACAACAATGCAGTTGTAGTAGTACAAACTGCGGTGTTTAAAGTGCAATGTGCTTGTAAACCTCATTAAACGTAATATTATCAAAATTAAAAATTCTTTGGCACAGCGTGGAATGTTGGATCAAATTGCAAAGTTTGAGTTTATATTATATCACATTACAATCTGAACATCTGAAAACGAATGAAGCCTTTTAATTAATTAATTACCGTAATTGTTTCTCTTCTTTTTTTTATTGTATAGGTTAGCGCTTGACCACTATCTCGCCTGATAGTAAGCGATGATGCTATCTAGGATGACACGGGCTTGCCTAGAAGATACCTATACACACACGACTCGAAAGCCCAGGAATTGTAAGTACCAGGAAACACAGACTCAGGCAGAGAATTTCACTCTCTGGCAATACACATGATAAAATTTGACGTAAAACGTTTAGTGCGAATCTTTGGGATACCAACCATAAAGCGGTGGCGCATATTTGATCGTCTGGTTGTCGGATGGAAAAAGGGAGATGGTGGAATTAGGCTGTGCAATTCAGCTGGGCACTCACCGAAATGTATCCGATAGAAGACCGATAAACATGCAACCTTTCGTCTATGCTCAAGGCTTTTGAGCTTATTATGAAAGAGGTCATTGTTGCCGATGATCTTCTTGCCCTCTGCTCAATGGACTTAAGCTTCTGGAGCTCGTATTGGGCGAAACCATCCCAAAGATGAGAACAGATCGATCGAACTTGCGCTTGGTAAAGATTGATCAACCGTTCCGGTGTGAAGTACTTTCTCATCTTTGCAAGAACGCCAAGCTTTTTTAATGCTAATTGAGATTTACTCTCTTTTATAATCTCCCCAATGGTTCATGTTGGGGAATTCATTTATTTATATATTTTATTTATTTATAAACGGGAGACCCAGTTACATAATTATTAAGTATGTAAAAATTTACATACTTTCAAAGTGTTCCAAACATGTGGTCATTAACAATTTCCATTGGTGAAAAAAAATATCTAGTTCAGGAAAGGTGACTAGGAGAGCATTAAGGGCAGTGTGCATTCGGCAAAGTGGAGATTGAGCGCGCGCAGCAGTTCGGCACCTTGGTCGAGCAAACAAACGGTGTCGACGATTTGCTCGATGTCTGTGGTATTTATCAGGCACGTAGAGCCTAGTAAGTTGTTCAACGGCCTCAGGCAAATTATCTTTTAGGTAAATTTGCGTGTTTACTTTAAACACATCAGCGAAAACAAATATATTAAATGGCAATGTTGCTAAAATAAAATATGTCGTCCTTATGAATCAGGAAGATAGTGCGTAACAACTAATTATGCTAATCACCCTATCTGGTAGATATTCCCAGTCTGCGTACAAAGCGCCATTCTTAATCTTTTATTATGCCCACAGCCAGAGAATGGAATTTCCTGCCCTCTATTTCCCCGCAGTCTACAGCCCTGGTATATTTAAAGCTCGAGTGAATGGCTTCTTCTAGGCAAGCCCGCTCTACTTCGGCTTCTTCATATTCTTTAATCCAGAATGAAGCCAAGAGTAAGCCTATTTTAAATTAAAAACAAAAAGGCTGAACCTGGCGAAGCATGGGCGTCGAGATAATAAACTATTGGTCTTACCCATCTCGTGAACGAACATTATGAAAGTTGTTCAACCTGCGCTATCGAGTTCTACTTGAGCTATGAATGCTTTTTTCTGAACAACGGGGAGACGTTTAGCTTTCATCTTACTGATGTTTAATGAAAAGGCTGAAGGTGGAAGCGGGCCTCTCCCAGAAACCCCAATTATTTAGGAACGGCTATCTTATCTCTTACTGTCAGGACACAACAATGCTGAAAACATTGTTGTTATGGCGTCAGACTTAGATAAAGTGGTAAGAGCTCTCCAATCGGACTTACAACAAGTCCTACCAGTAAAAAATACCTTTACGAACATTGCAGTTATTTGCATAATAATTACTTTGTAAAGTATTCAACAAAACTCAATTAACCTTCTTCCACCTATTAGGGTCACCCCAAACGAAATCTGCTGTTACATTAAAAATTCCCAAAGTAACGAAGGAAACTTAAAAAAACCGATGCTCTTTCTAAAATAAATTATTTGGTGTCAACTACGCACTCGTTTTACCTTATTACAAATTCCCATTAAAAAATCAAACTTTATTACAATAACAATAGAATTCAAAATCATTCGATCATTCTGTACCATATACTACTAAACTACAACACGCAAAATTGCATCGAAATCCTCAGGAAATAAGGGATAATTTTGAATATCATCATCTGAGACTTTCTCGTCAGGAGATTTCAGGAGTTAACGTATCGTAATAAGGTTGCTTTTCCTTTGGAAATAATTCATCTTGTCAGATCATTTATCAAGGTGGATAGAAGATGTCAGTAGCTTGATATCTTTGGGCCGATATCCCGTCTTAAAGAAAGGTGATATATTCGAAGTGATATATCGTATATATTCATTGTTGGGAATAATGGTTGAAGAGATTGTAGTATTATTGATGTTTTGAGTGATATTGAAGACTAACAATATCCTGTATCTGTGAAGCATGGGGAAACCAAAAAATATATAGTAAATTTCAAAAGTTCCTATCTACATGTTGGTACCCTCTGTAAAGAAGATATTAACGCTATGAGAATCCTCTGCAGATTTTTTAAGTTTTGGATCCAATCATCTCCAAAACATTATTTTTTATTATTGAAAATAAATTATTATTATTATTATTATTATTATTCAAAAGTGGGGTAAAAAAATAACCTACAATTGTGCCATCTTATCCAAATAATATTTGAATTTTAATAACTATGTAACTTTTCTTAAGTGCGAAAAGATAAAATAATAACTCTTTCTGAGTGTCAATTACGTTCTCACAACTGGCCAAGTATATATAGCTGAGTATCGATATTTTGAGTATCTAACTTTGAATAGACTCATGTTTGAAATTCAGCTACAAATAATATTTCTTACACTCACACCAATTAACCTAGCCCCAAAGTAAGCAATGTAAGGCTTGTGTTATGGGATAACGTATATAAATACATATAATTATACTTAAATAAGTATTTAGGTGTAAAAATACATATAAACGTCCATGACTCAGGTACAAATGCTCGTATTCATTACAAACATTCACCCCTACCGGGATTCGAACCCAGGACCTCAGAGTAGGCACAGGTGACTTCGGAGTAGGCGACACATTGAACCTGGTGTACGTACCATTCAACCACGGAGGTCTTCAATTATCGCGCATGGACAAGCGTAACGTTAAATAAATCATCGCGAAAAATTCGCAACGATTAGTAGAATTACCTCTATCATCATCAGCCTGATGGACGTCCACTGCTGGACATACGCCTCTCCTAGCTCACGCCTATTGTGGCGTTCATAGGAGGCTATTAGCCTACTGCTACCACGCTGGCCAGACGGGTTGGTAGAGGGTTTGTTTCAAGTTTTCCTTCTCTCGCACAGGTGTTCAATGCGTCGAGCCTCTTAGTCAACTCTTAAGACATCCCAGACATGTAAGGGAGTGGTGACACTTGTATTCTTAGGCCGTCACCACACGGCACACCTCGAATTACACGAATTACCTCTATATTAGTAGTCTATTACTAGTATATATATTACCTCTATATTAGTAGTCTATTACTAGTAAATCTATTACCTCTATATTAGTAGTCTATTACTAGTATATCTATTACCTCTATATTAGTAGTCTATTACTTGTATATCTATTACCTCTATATTAGTAGTCTATTACTAGTATATCTATTACCTCTATATTAGTAGAACCTTACTTTGACTTAAAATTACCTCTCCTCAATTAGTAGAAGTACATACATTATTTCCGCCAGCGGAAATGGGTCTACTTCAGTCTGCTTGTCTTAACGTTGTGCTTAGAGCTTAAATGTTTTCATTTAAAATAAATTAATATTGACCCGTATGTACGTCACAACTTGCAGTAACCTTGTAATGCGAGAAATGTTATAATGTAAGTCCTTCCTTGCGAGTTGAAAATTGTTAACGGTTAGGATAACCATAAAATGTAATATTATAATTAGTATTTTCTTTTTGTAATGGAAATTGACCTTACTGATATGTCAAGGTCACTTTCCAATTTAACGACTCTGTATGAAATAAAAAAGGGAGAAAAAAATTGCCCTTGACGAGTTTCTTGCCGGTTCTTCTCGTTACAAGGCCTCCCGCCGTAGGGTTTGTGAACCGATAGCGTAGCTTCTTTGACGTTCATAAGTGCTTGTAACAGCCTAGATTGAATTTTGAATTTTGAACCGCTGTAAATATTCCTACAAATAGTTTATCATAATTTTAACTACAGTTCAAAACTGAATACCTCACCATCACTAAAATGGCTAACTGCTAAACTATCGCAAATTACCTGACATAGTCAATCTCGTTTCTGATTGTTACATCAAAATCCGACTTTACACCTTACACCCCCGTGATAGAACGTAATATTGTTAAATCTGGGTCGGGTGAGCCTCTGTAGAATATTGGATAAGTCAATCATAATTACTCAACTAAATCTATTAGGGGTTGCTGATCTATATAATAGAGGCACCTATAATAATGAATGAAATATTCCTTGTTCAAACAATTAAATTATTATGGGCATAAATTCATATCCTTGAATAGACAAAATCTGACAAAAATAACAAAAGTTTGTCGAAGTAAAACCACAAATTATTTACTGGCTTCACAAATTATTTACTTAATTAATGTTTTGTTTGTTTGGCTTGTAGTTGTACCACAGCACAGATCACTGTGAATGTAGCAAGCTATGCACAGTCAGTTGTCTTGTCTGACACATAGATAATGTTATCATAGACTGGTCACACAGACTACAATACTTTCATAGTATATTTTTTCATGTTGGTGCCCCTGTGTGATCAGTCATAAAGGTTAAGTTTATATTTGTTTTAGTTGTAGTATTTTGTTGTATGTTGTATTGTTCCGGTTAACATGGCTCTCAGCCCCACCAAAACGATACCGACGGAAGACCAGCAGGCCTACCGCCATCTTTTAAAAACCGTCATGTTGTAAGAACGTTTTGTTTTCCTTTTGTTTCAATACTGTTTAAATTACTTTATTTGACACAAGACGTCGTAGTAGGTTTGATTGATAAAAATCTTGTTTGAGTGAATGATTGAGCGATGACGCCACAAAACTTCCGTCAAAAGACAAGCTTGTTTTAAGAGGTTCGCGGTACGATATGACATATAACAACATTGCGCCGATACAAACTGACATTAAACAATGTTGCGTTAAGAGATGGCGTTAGGCCCCCAGCGCTGGCTTAAAAGCCAAGCATTATGCTGAGTCGGTACCGTTTTTGGACAAACTGTGCTTCTTTTTCTGTACTACTTTGATGTGTCTTATTGTCATGTTTAATTTTCTTTCTTTCTTTCTTTCAAAGTATCTTAGGTGGTAGGAAAATATTGATGATTCAAAAGCGCTAAATTACTTTCATCTTTTCATTCATCATTTGCTAGCAGGACACCGGTGTCCAGAGAACAATGGAATATCTATTTGAACCCGAGAAGTTAAGTCTATTTAAATGCCGTTGCGGTTCGCTTGGCTCGTCGTGGCGGGGACACTACCGTGTCCTTAGATAAACATAGATAAACATTATACTTTATTTATGAACATAACGAACGAATAATATATTCGTACTACATATTAAATATCGCTTTGGAATCCTGTTGCTCCTAGTTTTTAACATGTTATGTTTTATGAATTTGGCAATTTTAGGCCTGTAAGCCTAGGTTAAGCTCGTCATCAGCTTTTGTATCCGCGTGTGAATTGTGTGTACCAATCTTTATCTGTTCTGACATCTAATCTGACATTATCAGTTTCATAATCTAATTTAAATAATTGTTATAACAATTATTTAATCCCGTGTGAATATCGGAATAAAAAGCTATCTACTATCTGTGTACAAAATTTCATCCAAACCCGTTCACTAGTTTTTGAATTTATTCGTTGCAAACAAACAAACAATCAAATCTTTCCTTTTTATAATATTAGTATATATAATTGGAAAAGTATTAAAAGTACATTTTCTAGTGTTTCCCCAAAACGCCAACAATTTCCCAAATGATTACTTTTCATCCCAAACTCAACCTTATTAAAGATACACAGCACCAAATAAAATGTTAGTACCGTAACCGGCTATGCCTGTGACGTCATTAGTCGGCCCTAGGGAATGGGAGGGGGGTATTACACCCACCTAAATTAATATTGACAGTTTTCGACATGCGCAATGATTTGTGGTAGGGGGGAGGTTTTAAACTGTTTTTTTTTAAGAGGAAGTGAATCAAAAAGAATTAGCTTTTGTTGTTACACGACAATAGGACAATGGACTGCTTAGACGATCCTATTCCTACTAATATTCTAAATGCGAAGATTGTAAGGATTTTTGTATGGATTTTTGTATGTATGGATGTACCCTTTCACGCAAAAACTACGAAACCGATTTGTTTGAGAATTTGCACAGAATTAGAAGATACATAGATAGACAGATAGATAAAATATTTATTCAGAAACCACTACAACACATAACAACCAAAATACATTTTTGAGGCATTACTATTAGGTACAAAAGAGAAAACAAACAAAACTTAAAACTAAAACTAAAACAGCCTAGACTGAATAAATGATATTGACTTTGACTTTGACTTTTGACTTATTGACTTTGACTTTGACTATTGACTTTAAGACGTTCAGCATAAAAGTAATATACCGGAGTGTGCAGCGGCAGTCTGAAAAGGAACTCAGCTCAGTGTTAATGGTTCCAAGGAACCAGACACTGATTTTCAGCTGCTTCCCTGCAATTATGTCATTTTATTTTTATGTTAAATATTTACCTATTTCCACGTCGAACAAAAGCAGAATATGCCGAACTTATATTATTTATCATCATAAATTGTATACCATATTCTGGGAAATAAAGATTATGATTATGATGATGATTATGATCGTTTGGTCGCAAGCAAAGCAACAACACAATGCAAAAAAGTGTACTTATACACATACGACGGTGAGACTGTTAGCCTTCATCATACCTGATGTTAAGTATTGATAAGACTGAAAGATGGAAGCGAGCCTCTCCCGGAATCCTCAACCACTGAGGAACTGGCTATCTTATCTCTAACTGCCGGAACACAACAATGCTGAAAACATTGTTTTTATGGCGTCATGCTTAGATAAGATGGTGGTAGCTAGCCAGGCAGACTTTCAACCAAACCGAATACAATATGTACCCCCGCTGGGAATGAAACCCCGGACCCCTGGATCTGATACCGGTGTTTGTACCACTAGACACAAAGGCAGTTGTAGTCTTTGGTACCGTGCTTGAAACAAGTCTGCTTCTATTTCTTAAGTTCCAGTATGTTCAATGCAATGGCGATACTACAAGATTGTGAACATTGCGATACACGTCCGCGAAAGATCGTCGTATTTTCTGAGAGTAATTTTCAAATCTCAAACACACGAAAACGGCGGAACGGATTTCAATGAAATTTGGCGCACATAAAGTTTATAGCCTTTACTTAAACATAAAATACCTACATTTCATCAAGATATTCCCACGGTGCCGTGTGGTGACGGCCTAAGAATACAAAGTGTCACCACTCCCTTACATGCCTGGATACTAATATAGAGGTAATATATATACTAGTAATAGACTACTAATATACAGGTAATAGATATACTAGTAATAGAATACTAATATAGAGGTAATAGATATACTAGTAATAGACTACTAATATAGAGGTAATTCGTGTAATTCGAGGTGTGCCGTGTGGTGACGGCCTAAGAATACAAGTGTCACCACTCCCTTACATGTCTGGGATGTCGTTAGAGTCGACTAAGAGGCTCGACGCATTGAACACCTGTGCGAGAGAAGGAAAACTTGAAACAAACCCTCTACCAACCCGTCTGGCCAGCGTGGTAGCAGTAGGCTAATAGCCTCCTATGAACGCCACAATAGGCGTGAGCTAGGAGAGGCTTATGTCCAGCAGTGGACGTCCACAGGCTGATGATGGATGGATGGATGATTCCCACGGGCATACAAACCTCGCAGATAAAACCGTGTATGACAACTAATAATAGAATTATATATTTGCCTAAATTGAACTACAAATGTATTTTGTTTTCGAGGTATACGAAGCTTTAAACGTTACAAGTCAAGAGAAGAAATCAAAAGAGCTTAATATTTTTTTAACTGTACTATAAAATGTTATCTCTTCTTGTTATTTAATTTAAAGTTCATTTTCTACCCTTTGTTCGAATCTATGTTCGTGCCAAAAGACCATTAGTGAAATAAACACAGCAGGGGTGATTCCTTTCTATTAAAAATGTTTACAGTTGAGTGATTCCATTCAATATGTCCAAATAATTCCATTGGTCACATTTGGGGGTGAGGAGCGTATAAATGGAAATAAAATTGAAAGAATTTCAAAAGCCATTATTACATTCAGTTAAAGTTTATAGCGTTACGGAAGGTAACAGCAATTTAATTTAGAAATTAAAGGTAGATGAATGGATATTTGCGCAACAACTATTTGACATGTGATAACGATTGTGATGTGGACGCGTTTTGTAAGGTATTAAACGAATGAAATAAAATATCTATCAAATATAATGAGAAGTGTCAAATGAAGTTTCATACTAATATTATTATTTACATCATTTGTTCCAAAAGCGATTGCGACTCCAAGTTACACAACTCTATAAATCACAAAATCTAAACCTTTGAAAGGGATTGCGATAGATTTTAAAATTAGACAATTATGAGGCGGGTCTTTTACACAGTTTCTTTTTTCTTTTTTCTTTTTTATTCAATGCGGGGAGACTCTTAGCCTTCATCATACCTGATGTTAAGTATTGATAAGGCTGAAGATGGAAGCGAGCCTCTCCCGGAATCCTCAACCACTGAGGAACTGGCTATCTTATCTCTAACTGCCGGAACACAACAATGCTGAAAACATTGTTGTTATGGTGTCAGACTTAGATAAGATGGTGGTAGCTAGCCAGGCGGACTTCAACATTAAAAATGCCGTACCAACAACCAAACCGAATACAATATGTAACCCCCGCTGGGTATCGAACTCCTGGGTCTGATACCGGTGGTTGTTACCACTAGACCACAGAGGCGGTTACTACGTCGTAAAAAAAAAAATACAATTTTGATATACGATTGAGATACCTACAATTATTTTACGTAACGTTAGAATCGATGACAGGTTAAAATACAGAGTAATGGTGCATCCACACCGCAATCACTTTTTGTGGAGCAACAACTGTCCCTCAGGGCCATTTCGACTGTCAATGCGAAAATTTAAGCCCCACATACCCATGCACTCCTCAAGGGGTCGACCTATTTGCTCTTTGTCTCGATTGTTGCTGGCATTACGTTTTTATTCTTTTGCCTGGGGGCCTACCACCACAATGAAACAACTTCAATAAAAACAAGACGCAAACAAAACTTTCTTATGACATGATGGTTTAAAATAGATGATGGTCAGCCCGCTGGACACTGCCACAGAGTATAACAGGCGATAGTAACCTTTTTGTGTTCATTAATTTACGATATTGGAAGAGGTTGAAGCAACAGTAACTTCGATAACAATCAGCAACAACACGGCAACATAAGTACATTTTACCTACTAATAAACTACTAACTTTGACGACCTGTCTGGCGGTACGTAGCCTGCCTATTACGCAGAGGGTCCCGGGTTCGATCCCCGGATAAGTCAAATATTAGTGTGCATGAACATATCTATCTGAATTGGTCTTGGTGTTTGATATGTATATTATGTATGAATTTACAAGAAACCATCCGTAGTTTCGGGAAACTTTCGGACGGAGGCCCGTATCTAAGTTGACGGGCTTAGAGAGTAGGCCTCCAGATGTCACAGCACCCTTTAGCGGCGGTTCGTAGCACAAATGCAAACAAATGCACGTGCTGTTGAATGTACCTCAAACATCTTCTGCACTCCTTTTATCTGATATAAGAAAAGAAATATAACTTCTCAGCGCTATAAAAGACAGCAATTTCGCACGCGTGCCTTAAGTAAGCGAGTTATTGTTGAAAATAGCTGATTTATTTAAAAAATACTACAAAAATAAAATAAAAAAACCAACTGGCATTGTAAAGCGAGTTAATAGACTAATCTACTAATCTAATGAAATGCAAATAATATCTGTTTTTAAAGAGGTTGCTTTCATATTTTTTCCTGTGTTAAAAAGTTAAAGGATCGTGTTTCTAAAACTGACAAAATGAAGTCCATGACATGAAGAATCAGGCTGTCAAATTATGTCACTGTCATTATGTTTTGTAATTGCTGAGAAAGAGTTTCACCCGAGTTCTTTTCGTAATAACACGTGTTCTGAGACTCCATTTTAACTTAATATTTAACCATTTTTAATATATTCACTTGATAATGGCGAAATCCAAAACCAAAAGAAGAAGAATTGCTGAGGAAAATAGAGATTCCTACCGCCAACTTTCAGTCATCGCCTTGTCATCGTCAATGCGTCGCCTTAATTCTCTCTTCCAAGTACGTAATGGTATTAAAAGGGGTGCCAAATTTTCTCTTCACAAATTAATATACTTATTAATGCTTTCTTAAACTCAGTTTTAGTCAAAGCCGATAAAAGAATTAGAAAGAACAAATCGCTTTGACGAAAAATAAGCAAAACTTTACTGGAGTTTGGATGAAACCTGACTTTAGTATTAATTAGACATTCCTTGTGTTTGCTCATCTGGAGCTCGAATTTTATGCTTTGAAATGTAGTAAATCTTTAACTTAAGTGTTAATAAACTTGCGATTGTTAAGACGCTATACGGAAAAAGTATATACATTTTTCTATTGGGAATGTCAGAGTTTGAGCAGTTTCGTGGTCAGATAAATAAAAATTGTGAGTTTTCCCTTTAGCACATTCTATATTACTCAGAATATGATCCAAACAAGACTTCTGTCTTGTTGGTTCATTAATGTGCGAATGTAAGTTATAATTTAAGAGAATTTCTTTATAATTTTGGGTTTGAGGATTTAGTGATAGGATATCAATATTTATATCACCTGTCACTATGACCTTCCTATCTTTCGACATGAGTTTGTGTAAAAGCTACTGCAGGTTATTAAAAAATATTGAAACGTTTGACTTAGGGATTCTATAAATACATAAAACCATACATTTCAACGATGGTATGTCCACTCCACAACATTCGAATGATTTTTCAACTGACATTTTACCACAGATATCGATAGGGTAGAAGTCAATACCTTTCTTAATCAATATATATACTCCACCCCTTCTTTCCGCCGCTCTAGAATAACTGCCAGCTAGTGAGTAGTTTTTAATATATATATATTTGATTCATCACCAGATTTAACGAATGTTTCAGAGAAACATAAAATATCAGGTAACATCTTTATCTCAAAAAGATCATTCAAAGAAAGCTCAACTTGCTCTAATTTGTTAAGCAAACCGGCAATATTTTGGTGCATTAATATAGCATTGTTGGAACACTTTTCATTAGCATTAGGAGATATTGCGATGCACGAAAAAGATTTTTTTCTTTTGTTATGACGGTGAGATTCTTAGCCTTCATGTTAAGTATTGATAAGGCTGAAGATGGAAGCGAGCCTCTCCCGGAATCCTCAACCACTGAGGAACTGGCTATCTTATCTCTAACTGCCGGAACACAACAATGCTGGAACATTGCTGTTATGGCGTCCGACTTAGATAAGATGGTGCTCGTGAACGGGTGCTGCCAGTGGGATGGGTTTGCTCTTGTCTGATTGTGTTAAAATGTGTTGAGATATTTATATTATTTTTTCAATTTTATAAATTCTATGTTATTTATGATGTTTTGATATAAGTAATGTTCTCCAATTATTGTAATTAAGTATATGAAAGCCATTATTATTATTTTTTTTTAATTTACTTTAAATACGCTTTATGATTATGACCCAGCTGATGCGTCTTCCAGTAACATTGTAAGTTGCGTCTTATATTAATGCACTTTTATCTTTTCTTTTTTTTTGTTTTTGCCATTGTATTTTTTATATTTATACACTTTAACTTAAGTACCTGAAGTACGTCATGCTCACTCAAACGTTTCTTCGACGGTGTCGGGTGAGGCGGGTCGTTACGTTCCCTAAAATATGGTTGAGCGAAGCGATGGCTGGTTCATGCGTCATGCTCGTGAACGGGTGCCACCAGCGGAAATGGGTCTACTTCAGTCTGCTTGTCTTAACGTTGTGCTTAGAGATTAAATATTTTCATCTAAAATAAATTGCTATCGACCTGTATGTACGTCACAACTTGCAGTACAGTAACCTTGTAATGCGAGAAATGTTAAATGTAAGTCCTTCCTTACGAGTTGAAAATTGTTTACGGTTAGGATAACCATAAAATGTAATATTATAATTAGTATTTTCTTTTGTGATGTAAATTGACCTTACTGATATGTTAAGCTCACTTTTAAATTTGACGACTATGTATGAAATAAAACAGGGAGAAAAAAATAGCCCTTGACGAGTTTCTTGCCGGTTCTTCTCGTTACAAGGTCTCCCGCTGTAGGGTTTGTGAACCGATGGCGTAGCTTCTTTGACGTTCATAAGTGCTTGTAACAGCCTAGACTGAATAAATGATATTGATTTGATTTTGATTTGGTAATAAGATAATACATTTCTTCATACCTTTATCTAGATTTTTAATGTACCAGAAACACGATATCACGATTTTGCCTCGATACTTTTTCTTTTCGAAAGGACCCCCTAAAAATACGTTAATTCAAGATTATTCTCAAATGCGGTTACATAATAATATACTATTGGAAATTGGTTTAATTAGTCGATACCAATAATATTTAGCATCGCGTAGTAATTTTTTTAAATCTCTTTAGTTATTTATATACTACGACGTGATTTTATGGTTATTTCGCCTAATCTGAAAAATTGGCTCGCTCCCGCGTGCGTCTTTCATTGCTATATCGCTTCAGTCGTTAATGATATAGCAATGAGAAAAAGACGCACGCGGGATATCCTTATAATCTTATGTGAAAGTTTGGATGCTTGTTATTCACGTCACACAAAGATTGCTGAACAGATTTGGATGCAATCACAGATAACTTATAGGCTGGATAAACACAGGATTGTTTATAACCAGGTCAAATGTTTCCTAGGTATTTTCAGAATGTAAACGCAGACGAAGTCGCGGGCGGAAGCTAATCGAATTATTTCAAAAAACACAGTTATCACAAACAAGGATTGAAAGACCTGTAATGCTGATGACAGAAGTTAATTAAAATATTTGTAAATATTACAGACATGGAACACACACAAGTATACTACACGCGAGGGTTTGTGCCAGATAGGCATCAAACCTACAACCCTAGCTTAATCGTGCGTCTGAAGCACTACGCCATCGAATTAGTAAAAAAATATAGTTATAAAATAATACTTGGGACTTTGTAGAGTAACGATCATCACGCAATAAAAACAATATAATAGACATTAAAAGACCAAAAGGTGCGAACATAATTTAATAAAACAAAAAAAGGCTTATAGCTCTCTGATTGGCTTTTACGATTATGCCGTAATTATCCTGAAGATTTTAATTAACTCTGCAGTAAATTTAACAGCCCGGGGACACAACGTCATAACTTCATAAATGACGTTTTACCTCCGAGTGCCGCACAAACACAAAATATATAAGTGACCAGAAGGCTCGCTCTCGAATACTCGGAAACTTGTCTGTGTAGGCTTAGCACGAAAAATTTTCGTGTAAGTATCGAGGAAGTGTAGTAAAAAAATTATGCCATATCAAGCAGCGTTTCTACCGGACGTAAACGCAACTACATTTTCCTATACATTTTTTGACATTGCGTCCTCGATACTATTTCGATAGTTTTTGAGTTAGCCCCTACGGACTCAGTAAGTTGTAGATTTTAATTGTGACATTATGGATATTTTCGTCACTGGTTCTAAACCGGTGAAACTTTTTGGTAGTTGTTTATAACAACATTTTCTTGTTTATCATGATAATAAATAACGCTTTTACCAACTTATGACCCGATGAATTAACGCTAAACGACAGTTAAATGACACTGTATTTCAGTAGCTTGTTTGAACATTTTTTTTTCTTTGAATGGGTTTGATCTTAATTCCAATCAAGTCCAGGGGTTAGGACTGGATCCACGATGGAGCGAGCTAACTTCATCCATAAGCCTGTGGACGTCCACTGCTGGACATAAGCCTCTCCTAGCTCACGGCTATTGTGGCGTTCATAGGAGGCTATTAGCCTACTGCTACCACGCTGGCTAGACGGGTTGGTAGAGGGTTTGTTTCAAGTTTTCTTTCTCTCACACAAGTGTATAGTGTGTCGAGCCTCTAAGTCGACTCTTACGACCTCCAGGCATGTAAGGGAGTGGTGACACTTGTATTCTTAGGCCGTCACTACACGGCACAATAGCTAACTCAGTGCCTATTCACCCTTGCTTTGAAGGTGGCCGGGTTAGAAGTACTTGGAAAGATGGACGCAAGGTGGAAGTTCCACAGATGTGCGCACAGGAATATCAACCAAGAAAGGGGGGTAGCCCGCAGTCCGTCTGGATATTAGGTTTGCGACCGAGAAATAGCATTTTGTGGTATCTGCTTGGGTTCGGCCTTGCGTACTCTGTGGTCATAACTTCAAAAATGACGTTTTACTCCCGAGTAGCGTACAGTTTATTAGTGTTCCATAAAATATGCGTATATGGCCGCCATGCTTCATGCTTGTACCTGTAAACGTCATGTTTGATTGATGGTGGAAGTTAAAGATATTTTTGCGCCGGAAAATTTGAAAGGGAAATGCTTTATTCATTTTACGGTATAGTGTTGGATAGTAATATTCGTTAACGCTTTGATGTTATGAAGTTGGATATAACTTATAAATATTTACCCTTGGACGAAACCACGTGCGGGAGCTACCTGTATTTTCTTTCGCATGGACACTCACAAAATATCTAGGAAACATTTGACTGGAATAATAACAATCGTATGATTAGATCCAGGCTATAGGATATTTGTGTGCCCAACCAAATCCATTGACAAGTTATTGCGTCACTCATTAACATAGTGAATGAATGACGCAAAATTCAATGATTACAATTTACAAACACTCAAACCTTCTCAATTTTTTTAAATTCAAATGTAGAATTCATTTGTGCATTCTGGTGTGGCGTGTAAATAGCCACACCGCGGCTGGTGAATTGCACCAAAGGTGGACTACAGTGAGACAATTAAAAAGGAAACCTACTAACCTGGACGATGCGGGAGGGCAGTCCGGCATTCACAGCTTGCTTTGCTTGTGCCGGCGCACACTGTGACCCTAGAACCGTTTTTTCACGGTATTTAGATAGTGATTGTTCACTTTCAGCGAGAGGAGGACAACCCCCGTCGGTAACAAAATTTGCTCTGGCATATTAGTAGGGAAAAAAATGGGATGTCAATTTTTGTATTCAGAATAAAAATCTTCATAGTATGTGGCCAGCTAGCTCGTCCTTGCCATAGACGGCATAATCCCACAGACTAATTGATGCTGACATTTTAACCGGTATAACATCACAGCCAAGATTATTTAAATTGAATTTTGAAAGCGTGAAAGCTAACGTAGTGCTTCACCACATTGTATCATTTCATAATTTCCACAAAACACAAGAAAGAGTTACCACCTTCTTCTTATTTCGTTAGTTCTGTAAATATTTTTCATATCTTCTTTTTAAAGGTAAGTCAGTTTTGAGAATACTACAACTTTAACACTGAATCAAAATTATATTTAGAAAATAAATTTCAAATCAGTGCTTAAAAGTGGAAAGTAAGATTAAACTGAGTCCATTTAAAATATATCACACGACGACGAAAATTCAGTTTCCAAAACTCTAAGCTAAATAATAAACTCTCCAAAGTTTCATATAACATACTTCACAATCGGATTTCAGTTCCAAAGTACAGTTAGCGACAAATCATTTGTGACACACCCTCCATATTTAATGTAATAATAACATACGGTTGAGCTCATAATGTGGAATTCAAGGATCATTTTAATTCTACGAAGAAAGCAGCACATTTGAAACTCTTCTGCTATAAACGTAAGGTAAATAATCATAACTCAAAAACACATTAGAGTACTCTTTATTAGTAGCTATGAAATATTCGTATCGAGCAGGCGTGTTTCTCGCCTGTTTACGTGATTGATGGTAGAAATAAATTCTTATATAAAACACGTACGTGTTGTTATTCTCTGTTTGTTATTATTTCGTTATTGCATAAGGATACTTGAAAAAAACGGCGCATAAGAAACTCGTTACGGCTGGAGATAACTCAGTTATGTCGTTATAACAAGCTTGTTTAAGCTCATTATTATGGCACGGTGGTAATGAAAGAAATTTCAGCGATTTTATATCTTACATTTTATTATGTCGTAGGATGATATATGATAAATAGAATTTTCGCGAAAGGGGGGGGGGGGGGATACTGTAAAACGCGGATAATTAGACAATGTAAAGAAATTTCCCAATCTTACTGGTTTTTGAACGAATAGCGTTAGTAACTTTGAATATCCTTTCATGGTTTTGCTAAAACCCTATCCTTTTTCAGTAAGATTAAGAAATGTCATCACCATTGTCAATTTTCCGTGTTTTCGCAATATCTCTAGGATTCGAAAAAATTCTATTTATCAAATTTAACTACGACACATACATTATCCTCACGCGAAACATTCTATATATATTAATGTGAAATTTTGAATGATTTGATGTTTGTGTTTGTTATCAATTACCCAAAAACGGCAGACAGCACACAGCTAATTTATAGCCCGAATTATAACAAAACTTACATTTTATTTATTTACAATATCCCGATGTTCTTACGCGGGTGAAACCGCTGGCGGCTGCTAGTATATCCATATTACTATTTGATAGAATCAGGCGTTACTTGGCGGAAGTCCATATCTTAGTAGAAAACGAAAAATATGTAGCTTAATACCGTCCAACTCGGTGCTGGTGTAACAACTCCTGAGGATGCTCCGTGTGTGCGACACACGTGTAGAGTAGTCGGTGAAGGTGCAAGGTGTGTCACTGTGTTGCATCTGCATCTTGCATGTAAGTTTTCTTGCGAAATTAAGCTACATATAATATTTTTTGTTTTCTACTATATTATAAATGCTTAGGTTTGTCATGATATTAGGATGTATGTTACTCTTTCACGCAAAAACTACTGAACGGATTTGGTTGAAATTTTGCACATAGATAGTAGAAAGCCAGGATTAAAATATAGAATACATTTTATCCTGATATTTCCACGGGAACGGGAACCACGCGGGAGTAACAGCGACTAGCCACCACTGCGTAACAAACATAAATAAGGTTTTAGTTTTTTGTCTTTTATGTAAATAGAATGTGTATATAAAACACTTTTTAACATAAAAAAAATTATAAATATTACTTACAAAATTAAACGTTAAAATTCTCTTGACTAAAGCTAAGTAAAATACCTATATTTTATTGAATAGGATACTTCAATTATAAAAGTTCTTCTTCAAATATATTTGTATTTCGTTAATGTAGCTTTTCTTTAATTAACTTTCTTTTCTTTGATATAATATTAAAAAAGCTCGGTTTAATAAAGATGTTCTTTGCTCAAGCAAGTTGTTACAATAGAAAATACTGTAATTATTCGATTACTGGAAATTTATAGTAATATTTATAGTAATCAAACTCGCAATCCCTTTTTTTTTCTTTTTTAAGTAATTGGTATGTTGGCGTTTTTCTTAATGATTGGTTTAGATAAATAATTATTTATTGAAAAAAAACAACTCGTATCTAATTTTCACAGATGAGGTTATTTTAAATATATACAGGGTGGAAAAAATGTATTAGCCCTACTTTAGTTAGCTCATTTTACTATAAGGAAACATTCCTTTATTTTTTCAAAGAAATAAAACTGTTTTAAAAGATTTTTGAAAATACGCTTCTCACACCCAGGAATCGAACCAGCTAAAATCTGTAAAAAAAACATTTAGTAATTTTATATCATCAATCAATAAGGTCAATCAAAAGGATCAACTCTCTCTAACAAACATAGTAAATTAAATTAAAGGAAATACATGAAAACTCAACTTATAAACTCAATGGGACGGTTAAATAATTTTTATTCAAGGCTATTTAAAAAAACAAAAATCTTTAAATGCAGTTTTATTCCTTTTTAAAAATAAAGGAATGTTTCCCTTCAGTAAAATGAGCTAACCAAAGGATTTTAGGTAGTTCTCCTCCAGGGCCCATAGATTTTTTCCACCCTGTATATGCCAACTACTAACCCTTCAAAACTGAGGCAACTTTTAATATAATAGGAATAATAAAATTCACATCTCCGTCACTCAAACCACTTTAAAACAACACAGCGAGGGATGGGTACAATATATATTTCCCGGGAATCGTGGGATTCATCCCGTTCCCGGACAAATGTCTGTTTCACGCCGGGAAAATAAACTCGCGTTGCATTCTGAAGGGTTAATATTACCTCGCGATATTCTTCCTGAAACTCATTTTATGACGTTATTGTTTTTTTCATGATATACAACATGTTTTGTATGTAAAATGCTGTTGTAGAAAATAATTCTAGACGGACTGAATAACAGTTTTTGAAACAACGGTGCAGTGGATTAAGATCATGTCTGTTGTGCCTAGGGCTTTGAGTTCAATACACTAGGAAAAAGCATTTATTTGTTCTGTGTATGGGTGTTATTTTGCAGTACCCTGTTCTTATATTTGTTATACTAATGCTCAAGCATATTATTATCTCAAATTCGGATCAATTAATGAGATGGTGTTTCATTCTATTTGAAACATAAATTAGAGTTTTAATCTAACAACAGTACAGTACATCAGGCTTACAAAAGTTACAAGTTTCCGATTGATTTTGAACTTTAATGTGTTATGCGTCAAGTTCAGAATCAATTGAGAAATATAGACATAGTACCATGAATATTAATGAAACTTCAGACTATTAAAAAAAAACTTTTATGTTCATGAGATTTGAAAATAAAAGACCTTAAACCAACCGTGAAAAGCAAACAATGTCAGAGCCACAACTAAGTTTCTATCTCCAACCTGTCTGAAGTCAAAGCAAGTTTTGGGGGTTAAGTTGTAGGGAGCTGTTAGTTTTGAACTTGCTTAGAAACTAAGATTGTGGTTTAACTTACAAATTTCTTCTGCACAAAAATTACAAGATGCAAGTAAACAAGTATCGATTCTTCTCGCGTCCTCCATGTGGCCCGCCTACTGCTACTTCAGCTGAGCAACTCCCGCAGGGAAACTTCGAGCATAGCCCTCTCCATTGCACGCTGGGCGACCTTGAGCTTTCTTACGAGAGCCATAGTTAGCTAGCAAGTTTCACTGCCGTAAGTACACACTGGTCAAAGACTTTCGTCATAATTAATAATTAACTAAAATGTCTTTGAGCTTAAAGTGCTAAGTCATGTGTCATCAAGCTTATACTAAGAGTGGGTCCAGATGTTCTTTTGTCTGTACCATACCTCCGTTTCTTAGCTGAAGAACGCTAGTTTGGACGCCCGTTCGGTACGGTACGGTGGTACGAGTGGCGTCTCGTTACGGATACAGGTACGCTCCGATCCATCGCAAGTCGATTTTTCGATCGTTCAAAGGAAATCAACACGCAATGATCACGAACTATTATATTGCGTCCAGAGATTTTAGATCGCGATGATGTTACAAAACGGAGGTACTGTACTGTGGAGATCGTATATGTCTCCGCACTACAAGCAGGCCGCTACACCGCCGTTGCTGGCTGGTTTTTTTTATAATAACATTAAGAAAGGAGAGGCCCGTCGTGCGTAGATATGAACGGTCGCCTTGTCAATCAAAATATTGTAAAATATTAATTATAACGATAATAATAGTCCAAGCGAGTGTGTTTTTTTATATCTAGAAATACGTCCCCGCTACAGTACGGACAAAAGAACATATTTGGATCCATTCTAATGTCACTTAATCCTTAAACTTTTGATTGATTAAAATTAGATAGCTCCAAAGTTACCGTTCGTTAATAACTTGACCAAATCATGAGGACAAATGAGGTATGTAAAAAATAAGTAGTAAAATAAGGTCAAAGTCAAAGTCAAAGATTTTTATTCAAATAGACTTATAGATAAGTACTTTCGAATAGTCCAAATTTTTTTTCCCTACCAGCAATTCAGGACATCTTTTAACTGATAAGAAGAACGGCCGCAAGAAATTTATCAGCTTTAACAGAAACAACAACATTTACAATGGAACATGTTGTTGCCAAGCACAAATTTTCAATTTTGAAATATATTTAATATAAGAGGAAAATTTTCCCATATTCAATTATTAGAATATTTTCCTTTTATCCAATTTATAATAGTTATGTTTAAATGTTAACCCGCCCGCGCCCATGGCTCGCACCGTACCCGTATCGTTTCAGCTTCGGTTCCTTTCCACATTGTTAACGTTTAGTTCCTCACGATTGCTTACAAAGGCTGCAGTTGACCTCACTAACTAACCTCTTAATCCACTTGATACCTTCAAGAATAGAGAGGGTTTATTTTGACGAATAATCTTTTAACCGCCACTGTGGTCTAGTGGTACAACCACCGGTATCAGACCCAGGGGTCCCGGGTTCGATTCCCAGCGGCGGTACATATTGTATTCGGTTTGGTTGGTGGTAAGACTTGTCGTAAGCCCGCCTGGCTAGCTACCACCATCTTATTTAAAGCCTGACGCCATAATAACAATGTTTTCAGCATTGTTGTGTTCCGGCAGTTCGAGATAAGATAGCCAGTTCCTCAGTGGTTGAGGATTCCGGGAGAGGCTCGCTTCCATCTTCAGCATTATCAATACTTCATCATGTATGATGAGGGCTAAGAGTCTCCCCGTCATTCATAAAAATAAATTTAAAAAAAGAGTTTATTTTGACGATTAATTTTGAGTTTATTTTGACGATTAATTTTGAGTTTATTTTGACGATTAATTTTGAGTTTATTTTGACGATTAATTTTGAGTTTATTAGAACGATTGCTAATAAAGGCTGCAGTTGATCTCATTAATTAACCTCTTGATACTTTTAAGAATAGAGAGGGTTTATTCTGTAAAATCAAACCTTATATAGTCAAAAATTCAATATTATTAAATCTTTTCCAAAACAAAAGTACTCCAAAACATATTTTTATTGATCATTAGGATACTGGATTCTATTAACATGTTTTACATGACATTGTTTATCCATACTAATTTTATATGCATGAGATAAAAATTATGTCCGATTGTCTGTTGCCTAAACTAAATCAATTTTAAAGAATTTTATGATAAAGGAAGATTGTTTTTTTTTTAATCATGGTCTTATTTAAGTCGCGAATATTAATTAATTCTCATATGATATTTTGCAGTATTTTTCTGGTAAAACTCGCTTATCTATAGTTTTCCAAAATTGCAAAATTTAAGAATCACACAATGACATCATCAAATTCTTCTGATTGGGTTCAAATTGCTATACATAAATTTTAAGTCTTCGTAGATCTCCCATAATTAAATAAATAACTTTCTACCTTTCGCTTTTTAATTAAACAAAAAATAATAAAATTCGATTCGGCAATCCGTCCGAATCGTACTAATCAAATTAGATTGCAAACGTCAGTAATCGGATCAGCCTTCGAAGCTCAGTCCTTATTACGGGGTCAATCACCTTTATTAGTTAGAATTTCTTTATTTAAATTCGGTCCCGATCGTAACTCGGCTTTCTTGGATCGACCTTGAGAATAGTGACAGGGTTACGGTGACTGTCTACTCGGTAGGTTGGAAAGCGACGTTTTGAAAGCGATAAAACTGAACACAAAATTACTTTTGATTGCGGTTTTGAAACGTTATTGTTCCAGCAAGAATCAACGTTATTAAATGTTATTTGTGAAACTTATTGAACTAATTGTTACACATATTTTTTTAGTTTTTTTTATTTAAAATACTTGCACTACGCTCGCTGAAACATAGGATTTCGAACTTATTTCAAATAATAAAAAGTATTAATACATCAATTTAATAATAATAACACATTGCAAATTATATTAAGCCTGTTTCAAAGGGCCTCCAAGTGTTGAACCCATGTCCCCACGCAAGCCTGGCACAAGGACCGGGCAAAGCCCGAGAAACCCAAGCAGAGATACATAATTATAATAATAATAATAAAAAAAAATAGTCAATAAACTAGTGGTTTTGTGAGTATAGTAGACTTCGCCTAAATAACGCTACAACAAACTTCCCGCTTTTCTCCTTTTACTACCCTCTTTTGTTTTTTTTTCGCTAGGTATATCTTGCATGATCACCACTGTATTACACGACATGATAAAATGCATCATGTTGTCTTGCTTTCTCCCCTACGATGTGAGCGGGACAGTGACACATTATCGAGTTATCGAGTCGATCAAGCCGCTCATGCCAGACCTATTGGTGTGGAAAGAAGACGTGAAATTTTTCTGTGGTCTGTGATGTCTGTGTAGGACTTGTTGTAAGTCCGCCTGACTAGCTACCACCATCTTAGCTAAGTTGGACGCCATAACAATACCTAATGTTTTCAGCATTGTTGTGTTCCGGCTGTAAAAGTTATGTTAGCCAGTTCTTCAGTCAGAATTCCGCGAGAACAGCGCTTCCGTCTTCAGCCTTATCATTTAACATAAATTATCATGAAGGCTAAGCATCTACCTACACCCATTGGACAACATACCTAACCCCTAGAAGGTAGGTAGCTTTATATCCTTGTGAAGGTCACGACATTTCACTCCGACTTTACGAGCTGTGGCCGTTTCGCAGCATATAGAAGGGTGGGGTACGTCTTTTTGATTACTACACTTCAAATAAAAGGAGGAAAAACGATTATTTAACGAATATTATGATGTCATTATTACATACAAAAAATCAGAAAATATTCAATACACTCATATTGATGTTCCAAAAGTAGTCCTACTAATATTATAAATATGAGAGTTTTTATGTTTGTTACTTCATAACGCAAAAACAGCTTAACGGATTTGGATGAAAATGGACAAATAGATACCTAGTTTTTAGCCTTGATTAAAAAAATGGATGGAATAGGTACAGACAGCTTCAAAATGATCTGAGCATTCAAAATTACAAAAATACCTAATAATTTGACAATAAACAACCTTATCTCAAGACATTAAGGTGCATAATTTTTAATCAAGTAAGTATACTAGAAAAAAGCAACTTGTCTCATGTCGCCCTGACGGGACTCGAACCCGCATCCTTGGGAATCCGGCCCAATGCACTGACCAATTATGCTACAGAGACCTACGAGAACACGTTGAAATTCTCTAGTATATTCACCTTTTTCTACGGTGTTGGCCACCGTCGTTTCATCAATGAGAGAAATATCCTCGCATTCGAAAGAAACATCTTTACAGATGTTTGACTATCGATTAAGATGAAACTGCCATCTACTTATAACTTTTTAATTTTGCATTTTACAATGCTATTAAGAGTGTAAAATTGTTATGAAAAAATTATTAAATGTGGAAAGATTTCAAAAAAGTTTCTATTTCTTACTTTTTTATTAATAAAAAACCTTCTTGAAAGTTCGGTTTTATTAAAACTCAGTCAATCCGACTGTGTAAAGGATTAGATTGGAAAAGATTTTGTCGATTATGCTTCCTCTCTGAAGATTGATGGCGAAAGAAGTTTGCTAATTTTCCAAAACTGTGTTTAATGAATTCACTGAAGGTTGAAAAACTTTTCCTTAATTTCTTTCAGCATTTACCTTTCTCTTATTTTAATGCTTCAGAATTTAATTTATTAAATCTAACGTTTCTTTGTAAAAATATTGCTGAAAATAGTTTTAAAACAAGCAATACAAATTCTTACAAAGATAAATCATCTTGTAATCAGGGCGTTGCTTCAGGCAATACCGTAAAGAGATCCTAACGTTGTTCCAAAACAAAGGAAAACTACAAGAGCTACTACTAAGTCCATGAGCTACGCCGTAGCACTTACAGTCGTCGTAGCAGCTACGGAAACTTACTGTTTATCGAGCAATATTTTACCGAAAAAATACCTAATAATAAAACCTTTTTAGTATCATAACCTCCATTTATACTCATGTCGACTGAAATTAGAGGTTGCGCTCAACCTGAAACCCTTGAAAGGTACGATACCGTTTTAGTACCCAATAAACTAGTTATAAACTGTAGCTGAAAGGTTTACTACTAGTTTTACGATTTCCAGCGCGTAAAATATCATCGATAAAACGAAATGGTGTTTCGGCGAATGTTTTCACTAAAAATATGAACAGTTTTTCGGGATACTGGTAATGTTTAAATTAAGGTACAGAGAGGCTTTTACGATAGTGAAAATAAAGGAATTTTGGTAAAGGTCAATATATTGTGTATGTGATGGAAAATAAAGAGTTGAACAAAGGTTCTAAAAAGTGTAATGTTATCGTTTAAGAACCTCTTTAATAGTTTTGTACATTTCGCAAATTTTCTCCAGACATTAAATCTGGGTCTGAATCTAAACAATAAATATTGCTAATTCCCATGGAATTTTAAAAATCTTTTTAAAGGTACAGTAAAGGTTTTTTTTTTAAAGAAGCTGTCTTTTTAAAAAAAAGTAATGTAGATAGAGTTCAAAATAAAGGAGTCGTTTTCTATCAAAAAAAATCTTTCATATTTAATTCATTGAATTATGTTTTGCATATGTAATAAGTAAAGTAATGATAAATTTTAAAAAGAAAAATATTGGAAAAAAAAACAACTCCGCCACAAGTGAATTTTCAGATGGGACACGAACCCACGACCTTTGGAAATCCAATCCAGTGCTCTCCCATCTAAGAATTCACTTGAGGCCGAGATTTTTCTATTTAAAATTTATCATAAGTACAAAAATAGCGTTGAAAAATGCTAGAACTCAAAAATCAAAAATTTAATATCTTGCAAAGAAAAGACTTTGCACGGAAAAACGAAAAGCATAACCATATTTTGTAGTTTGCAAACCCCACGAGCTTCAAAACCATAAACACATTAACAATTTAATCTCAAAGTATTAAAGCTATACCGACTCCCACTAAAGAACTAATGCGCTTTTAAAAAGATTTACGCCGTCATAAAGGAAGGCAAAACAAAAATCTCCAGTCAAAACGACGTATTTCCTAAGAAATATAACACACAATGTAATATCAACGACAGAACTGCCTTTTGTGGCCATACATGGAAGATTGTAACTTGCTTTTCATACTAACCGTTTTAAAAAGAACTTTTACAACAAATGTGTTGAAAAGAATGGGAGTTCAAGATGAATTGGGGACCTTTACGATGTCCAATTTTCTTTGACCTTTCGAAGTCTGACTATTTCATACTTTGTCGTATAACTCTTATGTGTAAGAAGGGTCTTGGTAAAATGGTCGAATTGCTAGTTTTCGTGTCACGGATTGTTCCCAAAGGCCGTTTCGGTTTGAGAAAAATGTGGTTTTTATTATGTTATTTGTTGTGGAGAGCGCTTGTCTTTGATGCTGTTATTTGATTCACCTTTGGATTGGTTTTTGTGGAATTTGGCTGAAAATACTATTTATTGGAAATATCTTATTTTTTGTTAGAAACATACGACTAAAAGAAATTACGTAAAATTGGTACAATAAAACGAAATAGATATATTCCTAGGTTTCTTTTGTGAGATTCCCTTAGGAAATATAGTGTATCAAAGCTCAAAAAACTACATAAATAAACTTCTAGGAATTCGCTAGAAAATATAATATAACAAACATTATGATTAATTTAAAATAGAAAAATCAACCCGGCCACAAGTGAATTTTCAGATGGGACTCGAACCGACGACCTTTGGGAATCCGGCCCACTGCTCTAACCACTGAGCTACTGAGACTTAAATAGCATTGAAAAATGCAAAAAATAAATAATTATAAACTTAATAAATTAACATAAGGCTTTTAACTGATGCTATCGTCTTAAGAGTCAAGACTTTGTTCACTAGTCAAATTTCCATAAAAAACCCCACCTAATAAAAAAATAAGGGGGTTATCCTCTTATTTATATCCCCTACTAGCTTCCCGTGGGAATATCGGTATAAAAAGTAGCCTACGTTACTCTTCGTCTTTTTAACGAACTTTTTTTTTTACATGTAACTCTATGGAAAATACCATGCCTGGTATTGGTTGCTTAGTTAGCAATGAAGGAAAAACAAACACACTTTCGCATCTAAAATAGTTAGTATTTCAACCCTTTAGGAATTATATCCTAAGCCCGTTTTCTGTCGTTCAAGTTTCTACATTGAAATAAATATTATTTTTATTAATACTTACATGATATTAGATAGAAAGACATTTGCCTAATAAAATTAAAATATTTGAACTGAACCCGGGACCTCTGAGCTGAAGGTAAACCCTACGCCATAGATATCGGGAAATACTACTACAGATGTTTCCAAAGACAAAGACCTCAACAGCCTTTGTAGCCTTTAACTAAATTCTAATTATAACGTTCACATTTCGTAATGACAGCTCTTTGTATAATTATCTTTGAAGAAAGCTTTCTCGGTTTATCCGATATCCTGAAATGCTTTTTGGTAGTCCTGAAAGATATTGGACTGCGTGTACAGCTCGGTTAACTAAAGCTGGCATATACAACACATTTACATGTGTTATGACGACCTGTTTGGCGCAGGGGTACTAAGCCTGCCTTCTGCGCCAGAGGTCCCGGGTTGGATCCCCGGACAAGACAAATATTTGTGTGCATGAACATGTCTATTTGTCTTGGTCTGGGTGTTTTATATGTATATTATGTATGTATTTACAAAAAAAAGAGTATATAAGTATGTTAATCTGTTATCTAGTAACCATAACACGAGTTCTTAATGAAACTTAACGTGGGCTAGATAATTGGTGTGTTTGTATGCAATTATTTATTTATTATTATTATAATAGTATCTGTGAATAAGCGCGCGGCGTGACGTTGCACTGCATGGTCATCAAGAATAGTATGTCTGTCTCTCTCGCGCGCGGTCAAACTTACGAGTATGAAGGAGACAGTTATTGTTTTGTTTTTGCTTCTATAGAGTGAACGTTTTTGTATTTGTCTATTCGTTTTTTGAACTTGCATTAGTGTGAGTACTGATAACGCGCCAGCTTTCGGTAGTCGACCTATACTTACAAGTAGACAAGAAACAGTTTAGAAGTACCTAGTAAGGGTCACAACTATTTTGGGCTAAACACAGAAGCAATCCACACATATCCCTTCTTGCTGAAAATCTCACAAATGGATCTGGAATCTGGTGCTTCTGTATTTCGCGCAAAAGGGAAGCGACCCTTAACACACAACTAACTACGTCTAACCTCTATCTTGATTCTGCTGTTTCTGTATTTTACGCAAAAAGGTGACGACACGTGACAGTTACCTTAATAAATCTAACCTAGTTCTTGCGTTCTGTAGAACCAATCAATCCTATTAGTAGAAAAATACTAGAAAAAAAACGACTCTACTCACAAGGTATTTTCATGCGATTCTTGTGAGCTTAGTCCATTTTTCTTAGTAACTATTTTTCTATTGAAAATCATGTAAGATAAAAAACTTTAAAAAAACCTATCCTAAATCTGATTCCCAGCTAATATTATAAAAGCAAAAGTATGTTTGTTTGTCCTTTCTTGATGCCCTGACTAAGCAACCAGTCGAATTGATTTTTGAGCTTAGTGATAGTTGAAAGGTCGGAGAGTAACATACTTCTGATCCCGATATTCCCACGGGAACGGGAATCATGCGGGTGAAACCGCGGGCTGCCGCTAGTTACAAATAACCCTAAACTGTAGGGTTATCACGAAACACTATCGAGATAGTATCGAGTAAGTATCGAGCACGTAATGTCATAAAATGTAAGGGGAAAAAAACTGCGTTAAAAAAACCGACTTCAAAAACTAAAAAGCAAAAAATAAGCCTTTTGGAGTCGGTGCCAGCCAAGGCAAGAAAAATAAAAGTATAGGAGCTTAAAGTAGAATGTCTTGGCTGCCACCGACTCCAAAAGGCTTATTTTTTGCTTTTTAGTTTTTGAAGTCGGTTTTTTAACGCAGTTTTTTTTTACTTTATAGTGTCTGTAATAGGCTGTTTTGTTAACTACAGCAGGGTTTTCCTAGATTAGATAAGGTTTCATGTACATTATAAACAAAATTATCGTAAATACTACATCGTCCAAGTCAACAATGAACTGAAATATATAAAAATGCTCATAACATAAAAGTACTGGGTCAAACGAAACCAAATTTTTATGAGACCAATTGGCAACTATTCTGCATCGAACAAAAAAATAATCATGGAAATCGGTTCAGAAATCTCGGCGTAATCGGTGTACATATATATAAAAAAAAATACCAACCGAATTGAGAACCTCCTCCTTTTTTGAAGTCGGTTAAAAATGTAGTTCCGTTTACGTCCGGTAGGAACGCTACTCAATATCTCATGCATTTTTTTACTTTACTTCCTCGATACGAAAGTTATTCATGCTAGGCCTCTGAACCCTGGAAAAACACAGAAGGAATCGTTAAGAGGGAAAAGCGATGACCCATAATGAAACTGTATTTACCATAATTGCTATACAGGTTAATGACAGACCAGATTTTATGACGAATATTGGATAGTAAAGATTTTTCCTGGAGCAGTTATTATTTTGCATATTTTCTTTATAAAGCCATTAAGCAATTGAGACGTAATAAGACTACTTTATTATTATTTTGCCGACGTTATAAAACAGTTTTAAGTTCCTATAAAATATACATTACTGTAGTTAGAACTTATTTTAGATTAATTTTAAAAGAAAGATATTAGGAAAGATCGAAAATAGACATTTGTTATTAAATCATGAAAAATTTTGACTTTAGTTTTGGGAAAACTTCGGAAAAAACTGCGATATTCAATTCCTGAACTATTCATAATATTTTGTACCTAGGTACCTACAAATTCGTGCGGAACCCTCTGTGAGCGAGTCCGATTCGCACTTGTCCGCTTTTTTATTTGTCTTTTCCTGGCTAAGCACTGGCACAACTGGCTAAAAACTAATGATCTCGAAAACTATCGGTGGTCAGCTCACGTCGGTAAAATAGTCGATGGATATGACAGAGACAGAGCAGTAGTTTACGAAAACGTATGTAGTTTGTTAAACATTTTCTATTAAACTACTGACGCAGAAAAAAATAATTAATCCTACTAATATTAGAAATGCGAAAGTAAGTCATTTTATTTGTTTGTTACTCTTTCACACAAAAACTACTGAACTGATTTAGATTAACTTTGGTACACAAATAGAAGATAGCCTTTATTAAAACATAGGCTACTTTTTATTCCGATATTCCCACGGGAATTAGAACCACGCGGGTGAAACAACGGGCGCCCGCTAGTCCCTTATACGCGCTCGACCTGCGTTTGTAGTGGTTAAGCAACTTTCACAATAGTCAGTCACAGGATGGGTGACCAAAATGAACTATCGCGAGCTCCTCCGTGCTTCGCAAGGCATGCTAAGCCGTACGTGGTGGTTGTACCACTACACCACAGAGGCGGTCATCATGATGATAAAAGTCCGATATAACTGATTTAATTCCGCCCAGATGAAGTCGCGTGCAAAAAGCTAGTTAGAACCCATTATTTTCCCACCAACACGAAACCTTTTGAAGGTTAAAGAGATCTCCCAAATGACCATAAATCACCCAATCCATACATTTGGATGAAAAGCCCTTTTCCCGTGCGTTACTTTTGTATATTTCCGGATTTTCCTCTAATTACCCTGATTAGCCTAATTTTCTTTCCACAAACCATACAAAAAACAACTAAGACCAGCAAATTTGGACTCTACTCCATCGGAATAAAGGTTTAGATATCCGCATCAAAGTTTGTCGAGATTTTAGTCTTTGCTTTTGTTTCAGTTTTCGGTTCTACTGCTTTTGGAATAGAGTTCCTTTTGATTTATCTTTGGGTTTTGGACTGTTTTCTGTTTTTCGTGGTCAATACTTCGGTAGCGATTCTTAGGGATCAGTTAATTAATTCGGTCTGTTACTTGTAGCTAAATTTATGTTGGTATCGCATTTTCATAAGAAATCAAAATTCCCTTACGATTAATATAATAATATAAATATAATATATAAATATTTCTCACACTCACACTAATTAACCTAGCCCCAAAGTAAGCACTGTAAGGCTTGTATTATGGGATACTAGGGTAACGGATATATATACATATAATTATACATTTATAAGTATTTATGTGTAGAAATACATTTAAACGTCCATGACTCAGGTACAAATGCTCGTATTCATAATACAAACATTTGCCACTACCGGGATTCGAACCCGGGAGTAGGTGACACCTTGAAACCGGTGTACGTAACCTCTCTATCACGGAGGTCGTCATTAGATATTCAGACAGTCATTATTCGTCAGATTGTCTTTATTTTCCCATCTTTTTTATCCAATTTTTCTGAAGTGTTTCGTCCAATTCATGTCTGGCACTGTTGTCTTACGTTCTTTTCGCCTTTTTTTGTAATATATCCGCACAAAAGTTAGACAGTTCCTCTTCTATATATGTAATTGGTGCAACCTACTTCTTCTTACGTACATATTTCTTATCTTTTGCTCCAATTTTAACTATCCAAACTATCCATCCATGAGTAGTATATCCATGAATCCACTCTATCCACTGGCCCTTCTCCATGGATATGCATAATAGGCCATGACTCAGCTCGCGGTTTGAACGCGGATTCTTAGATTTTAACTGTTTATTTTTCACGGAAAAACCAAAAAATTATATTGAAACTAGCTTTCACCCGCGGTTTCACTCGCGTGTTTCCCGTTCCTGTGGAAATATCGGGATAAAAGTTACACTCCGTCCTTTCAACTAACCCATGCCCAAATCTAGTCGATTAGTTGCTTAGATAAAGTTTTATATTTTTTTTACGATGTACGGGAGAGACTCCTAGCCTTAATCATACCTGATGTTAAGTATTGATAAGGCTGAAGATGGAAGCGAGCCTCTCCCGGAATCCCCAATCACTGAGGAACTGGCTATCTTATCTTTAACTGCCGGAACACAACAATGCTGAAAACATTGTAGTCATAGTATAGATAAGATTCGTAGCTAGCCAGGCGGACTTACAACAAGTCCTACCACCAACCAAACCGAATACAATATGTACCGCCGCTGGGAATCGAACCCGGGACCCCTGGATCTGATACGGGTGGTTGTACCACTAGACCACAGAGGCGGTTAAAAAAATAAAGATAAAGAATATATAAAAATAAAGTTAGGATCATCAAGGTAAACATTAAAAGATACTTCTCATTAACGTGGGACTATTAAGTCCTTAGTCCAATCAGACAAAAATTGTGTTCTTAAAAACAAATGTTACCAAATCTCGACCTTGACAGCGACTAACCCAAAACCAGTTTTAGTTAATGATATCACTGACTTTAAGTAGTGGTGAGAAAATGTTCCATTGTTTAATTAAACAAAGAAACACAAGACATTGGGGCCTTTATAAGATTCTTAAATTCTGAACGTGTTATGATCAGAGACATAGGTATCTGTCTATATCGAGATAGACGAAAAGAGCGCTTCAAACTCTATGAGAATCTTATGTTCATCTGTACCCACATAACTTTTAAACTGCTGATTATATATCCACAATTGAGGTATCGTTGGAAGCGTTTCGATTGTCCGCTGGTTATATGCTATGTCACGTAAGTAAATTTTCTCATCTGAAACTGTCGTGATCGTATGGCACTTTTCCCTAGAATGTATTGTTTTGTTAGGGTGAGTGGCATACGACCACGACAATTTCAGATGAGAATATTTTCTTGTTTCTTATGTTTTAGAGCGTGATTTTTCAGTAGTCGGGTTTTATTTGAGCTATAAACCCTATTACAATCCACCGAATTTCCGCGTAACAACAAACCGTACCTTATAACAGACCCTACATAATGTAGGGTCTGTTATAAGGTACGGTTTGTAAGCATGATATGCCATAAGCGCAGTTTGTACAGAAGCTATTCGTTATGATATTATTTGTATAATGTAAGTTTCTAAGTACGTACACCGGATTCAAGGTGTCGCTTACTCTGAGTTCCCGGGTTCGAATCCCGGTAGGGGCAAATGTTTGTTTGATGAATACGAGCATTTGTGTCTGAGTCATGGACGATTTATATATATATTTCTACACATAAATACTTATATATGTATAATTATATGTACCTATACCCGTTACCCTAGTATCCCATAACACAAGCCTTACAGTGCTTACTTTGGAGCCAGGTTAATTGGTGTGAGTGTAAGAAATATTTATTATTTATTTATTATTATTTTATTAATGGCGCGCTCGCGTTAAATACGCGAATTTTGCCAATGGCAAGTATATATATATTGTAATATATAGAAATTGTACGGTAGGTTGAGTTAAAAATGGAGCCTCACAACACGTGTTATTACGAAAAGAACTCTGGTGAAACTCCTCCTTAAACTTCTATAAGTATTCATTGTTCCTGCCAACGAACAATGTAAAGTTGTCAAATTTTGACACACCTTACACTTTGAAGGCCTGTCCCTTCAAAGTGTGAGGTGTGTCAAATTTTGAAAAACTTTTGTCGGAAAATAAGCTAAAAAAATAATTATAACTTTTTATTTTGCATTTTACAATGCTATTTTTATGTACGAGTAATAAATATTAAACAAGAAAATATACTTGAAAAAATAACTAGTCTCATGTCGCTCCGGCATCGCGTCAGAGCGTCATGAAACTAGTTGTATTTTTCTAGTATATTTTCTTGTTTAATATTTATCACATAAAAAAAATATTTTAAGAGGCTCGAGATACGTAATACTATTGGTATGATTGAAACAATGATGCGCTAAGATATGGCACCAGTTTATAGTATAATGGCTGAAACATTAGATGACATTAAAATTTATAAAACAACAGCTTGAAGTTTAATAAATATAATTGTGAATGGTATACAAAGTATAAATATATCACTGCCCAAAATCACAAAGAAAAGAATCACATTCTTAATATTCCTATAGAAAATATATTTATTTTTTATTTGGATTCGTAAATTAATTGTAAATATGAATGCTGCATGACTGTTTCAAATAGAGATAGTTACCTAAGTATGTATAAAATATATAATTGTGTCATTTTTTTATTAAAAAATTAATTAAGTACTTATTTTGAAGTTCTAAAATAAAAAACTCTACTTTATATAAAATAATCATCAAGCTCTATTTTTTTTAAAGTTAACCCTCACCGTACGTAGTTGAACCATTCAACCCTCATCCTGCCATAATATTAGGGGTAGAATGTTCCTCTAACCGTTAGGCTGGTAACATACGGCAGGGTTAATTTTAGAGATCGTTAAACTTTATATTTAGCTTCACGGTGGAAAACGGGCATTAGGAATTTTCTAGCCAGCTATACGGGGAAAAATTTCAATGTAAAATTGTTATGGGAAAGGTAATATATTTAGCAATTTACATTAAATTAAATGAAATATACTAATTATATTCAAAACTATTGAATAAGGGAAGAGGGTTAGTTCCAAAAAGTTACGCATTAACAGACAGCTCACAGTTATTTTTCCTCTGACATTTGTCCTCTTGCGCCTCGCCCCTCCTGGGGGCCTACCACCATCTCTTAGTGCAGTATTGTTTCAATCTTACCATGCTATTTCGTACCACGAATCTCTTAAAGTAAGCTTGTTTTAAGACAGAAGATTTGTGACGTCTTCGCTCAATCATCGCCTTCAAAGTGTGAGGTGTGTCAAAATTGGACAACTTCAATAAAAACAAAACTTTTTAATGACATGCTGGTTTCTATTAGATGATAGTAGGCTGATCATCCGAACCGTGTTCTAAATAGCTTTTTGTTATTTATTTTTAGGTATGTATGACTGAATTAGGAGGGCGAGGCGTTAAATGGCAAATGTCAGAAGTAACATAATTGTGGACCGTCTGTAGTACCTACTAAAAGAAGTGTCGCCTTGATACAAAAGAAATGAACAGAAATGTAGCAAAAATTTATCAAATTCCTAGTATTTCTAAAGTACTGTTTATTTCAAAACTGCCAGGTCAGACTTTGATGCCCCTTAGCACAATGTTATATTTAGGTGTACACAAATACCACAATTACGTGGCAAAATCCTAGTATTTGTACGAACACCGGTTTGTTTTTTGTTATTTTTTTTTGTGTGAGGGGAATTCATTTACGCATACCAAAAGGTTATGCTGGGCTCACCTGACGCCTCTCGGGTCCCTATTCGGCCTCAAAAGGCTCAATGGAAGGTCTGGAGGAGGTTCTACCAGCTAAACCCCACAATACTTGCTCTCTCACCCCCGTAGGGCCCTGGGGAGGACACCGGTATCTATTAGACAACAGTGGAATGTCTATTGTCTCATAATTTCTGATGGCCTTTTGCACAAGGATGTAATAAAGATATTCTTTCTAAAAAAACATAACAGTGCGCAGTGTTGTGATAGAACATTTTTGCCACCAAATTATACTACAATCCACCTAATTCCCAATAAAAAGTCCGCAACACTTATTACCACAAACAAATGACTTTTTTGGAGGGTAAAAAAAAATCTCCGCTAATTTACGGCTTTGGACCGAACCCGTCTGAATTTGAATAGCGTAGATTCTGAGCGTTCCGAAGTATTAACTGTTCGACAGTTTAGAGATAAGGCCGATAGGCAGACTGAATTACAAATTAGGGAGAAGGAAGGAGATTATTTTTTTAAAGATTTTTTTCTAGGCGACTTCAAGAAAGGTTGGCTGAAACTGGTGGATGTAATGTAACAATGAATGTGTACCTACCCTAATCTATTAAGCCTAATAAATAAAGATGTGACATTATTTGTTTGGGCATAATAATAAGTACATAAATGTATGATGGAGCGACCAATTTACCAAAAAACATAAATATCTGTTTTAGTTAATGAACTAGATTTTTAGTTTTTTGAAGTCGGTTTTCATTATTTTATAAAAAAGTTTATTTTACAATTTTTAAAGGTAGAAGAGGTCCCGTGCCTACTCTAACCTTATGTCAACTCCTCATCACCTTTAATTTTTTTATAAAAAGTTTTTAGTAATAATTTAGTCTTATGATTATTTACGTACCTATTTAAAAACAGTCATCAAAAACTGACGGACCAACAAAAGTATGTTCATTAATATTCATTCAAGCTAATTAACAAACATAGCATATGAATGAATGAATATTTCTGATGAAAATTTTCACAGCTTAGTCGATTTGTAATCACAAACACCAAAATTTATGGATACCCAGTGCCACAAAATAATTAAAAAAAAACAACAAAAAGTTTCAATTTCGGCTCGGCTGTCGCGTTTCAAAAATTATTGTTGATTAATTTTTAATTGGAAAATACGGCACGACAGGCCCTGTCATGTTGTTTGTTTTTCGACTTACTGCCCTGGAGCGGATGTTTTTTTTTTTACCTGAAAACAAAGAAAAATATTGTCATTAAAAACGGTCAAGTGTGAGTAGAGCTGTAAAAGTTTGGTTAAATTAGTTTTATTAGAACAAATCGCAGTAAGATATGCTAAATTAATTCTTATATTATAACACATAAACCATGTGTATGATTTATTTGGTTGCGAGTCCTCGATATTTCGGCGCAGTTGCATGCGCCATGATCACAGAGCAAATACAAACATGGTTGCCGTGTGGTGACGGCCTAAGAATACAAGTGTCACTACTCCCTTACATTCATGGGATGTCGTAAGAATCGACTAAGAGGCTCGACACTTTGAACACATGAGCGAGAGAAGGCAAACTTGAAACAATACCAACCCGTCTGGCCAGCGTGGTAGCAGTAGGCTAATAGCCTCCTAATTCACGCCACAATAGGCGTGAGCTAGGAGAGGCCTATGTCCAGCAGTGGACGTCCACAGGCTGATGATGGATATTATGAACTATTTATTAGCGTAAGTTTTTGCTAAAGTTTGACTACATAAATCTAATGTACTAGTGATGTAATAGTTTTCGATTTTACTATCTGAATATGGTATAGATATTCATAAATCAAATGCAGTTTACAGAATGAAAAAATATGGTCTGATTGCGAAAAAATCATGTTTTTTGTGAAAGACGCCAATTTCATTCCATATTGTCTCAGATTATTAGGGGGTGTTTTTTGGCGTATTTTCAAAATGGCCGGGGTCTGAGAGGTTAAATTAATTAAAAAATACATTTGTCTCAATACATAATATATATAGAGTTTTAAAATACTTGCTTTTCCAATAATATGAGTACCAACAAAAACCACATTTAAACACGTATCACTCTACCACGAAGGCTTTTAAATACCTTCTCTAATATTTACTAAGTGAGTTTTTTCCCATTTCTTAGAGCCCCGAGCATTTATTTTTAAATGTAAATGTAAAAGCCATCCCTTAATTAGTTATTTCGTCAATTAGGCGGACGAATCTACGGAACCCTCCGAAATAAAAAGGGACTTTTGGAAACATTTCACGATTTTAATGTACAGTCTACAGCATAAAAAGTTTGTGACATGACTTTGGCCCTCATCTTAAGAAAATGTAATGACAACATTTATAAATTAGCAATACAACAAGCACATTAAGATTCTGATCTGATCTTAACGTTCAAGGAACACAAGAAAGATGCAATAATTAGTAAATTAATCGTCGCGAAGCGCCACTGTTTTGCACGAATCACAAAAGCAAGTCCTTCTGTACGATTGAATTTCGTCTCATTGTCGTGGCAACGTGTCTATTTATTTGTAAATTTAAGCAACTTTATTAATTTTTAAGTGTTTGCTTAGTACATATTTCTTATGTTACTACAATATTCAAGAATACTTTTCCGATAAAATAAAAGAAAATGAAATTAAATAAGTAGTATTAACTTTTGTTAATGGCCTCTCTTCTTTTTCAAAATTGCGATACCCGACGGGGTCCATAATTTGTACTTTTTTTATGTAACATTTTTATAACATTATGGATGCTATAAATGTATTGAGTATTGAGTATTATTTTTCTGGTTGCTAGGATAACTTAAAAAAACAAAACGAATCAAAGTTTAAAGATATGGTGACGTGCTGCAATTTGTTATAATTTAAATTGATGTTGGAATAACAAGCTGTCGCTGTATACAATAATCAAGGCTTGAATTGAAACCAATTCAATATGGCTGCCTCCAGTGAACAAGAAAAGATTAGTGAAGCAATACCCAAAACATAATACCTTCCAATTAACCTGACGTAATTAGCCTGAATTCAAAAGGCAGCTTCTAAATCGAAGCCCGGTTAAATTTAACTGAACCAATTCACTAACGTCAATTGTTAACAACTACATTAGCTATGCGGAGACAAAATTGAAATTACATTAAGGGTCATCTTTGAGGCAATACCGTATAGAAAGCCATGTGCATTAAATTTTATTAAGTTCAAAGTGTTTCTATCTCTATAAATTTTATCAAAATGATTCTGTGGTATTGCCGTGAAAATGTAACAGAAAGACCAAGACTTTTGCATTTAGGGAATCAATAATATTTATGAAATATTATATTATATTGTAGATGACCACACATTTAAATAATAATTTATTAAAAAAAAAACATTATTCTTTGAAATAAAACAACTTTTACGGATATCAAACGCGCTATATTTCCACGAACTAAGTTGTAATTGTCCGTAATTTTTTGGTTTTTTAGGGGTTTTTTGATTTTCCCGACGTTTCGGCACCTTTACAGCTGCCGTGGTCACGGGATCCCGTGAACAGTGCGCGCCAAAACATAAGATGTACGTAAACATTATTCTTTTACACAGTCCGCATAAATGAACGTTCTTAAGTATTATTTTTATTGAGATTTTACTGTAAAATAATAAGTACTGCGTATTATGGAAATTTTCCCTTAAATATAAGCACTAATTAAAGTTGTGGCGCACCTACCTAACGCCGCACAAACTGACACACACGGAACTTACCTACCGTGACAACAGATGGCGCTGACAGCAACTTAGTATGGGATACATAGCACATATATGGAAACCTACATCACGCAAGCAAAGTTTCACCGAGCCACTCACATAAATACAACATCCGACGATCATCTGTCGGACCGCGGTCCCCGGACTACCAACACCCAGTCCGGAGGAAGAGCTCACCATTAGACCTTCCTACAAGTGGCTTACCATCTACCACCCTTTTCCATACATCAACCATCATCTCTACATTGGTGACCCCCGACGGAGCACATCAAGCACCTTCATCATCGCAGCGCAGCCATCACTCCTCATACCCTTATCCAGCATCCACAGCAAGTCACACCGCAAGCAGAGCAATCAGCCTCAAGGTTCCACCGCAGCATCATGAACGACGCTTCCTGGACCTTCGGCAACCCTCGACGGCAACACCCCCCCGACCTGGACTTCGCAGCTCCATAACTGGAGCACCACTGGGCCCTCACTCCGGCGTGGCGAGCTCTGCACACCAGCAGCTCGAACCCACCGTCACTCTCCACTGTCCCGACGCACTGTGGACAGGTCCCGACTCACCGAGGACACGGATCTACCTGCAGCACCTGGCAACGCGCCTTCACTCCACTGTCCCGACTCATTGCGGACAGGTCCCGACTCACCGTGGACACGGAGCAGCCTGCAGCACTGGCGACGCGCCTGATCACCGCAACGCCACACAGCTCTGACGCGCTGACAGCTGAGCTAGGATAATCGACCTCCGGTCTCAGCGGGGGAGTGATGTGGCGCACCTACCTAACGCCGCACAAACTGACACACACGGAACTTACCTACCGTGACAACAGATGGCGCTGACAGCAACTTAGTATGGGATACATAGCACATATATGGAAACCTACATCACGCAAGCAAAGTTTCACCGAGCCACTCACATAAATACAACATCCGACGATCATCTGTCGGACCGCGGTCCCCGGACTACCAACACCCAGTCCGGAGGAAGAGCTCACCATTAGACCTTCCTACAAGTGGCTTACCATCTACCACCCTTTTCCATACATCAACCATCATCTCTACAAAGTAAAAAATTGCATATTAACATCGCCTTGTATTTAATGATGAAAATGCGTAATTAACTTAACAAGATAATGTAAAATGTAAGTTAAAACTTGTAATTAATGTACGTACATATTATTGAACCAGAATGAAAATTAAATATTTAGTGCTGTTGGATGAAATTGGCGTTTCATACCCTATTATGAATGCTAAAGTCACATTTGTTTTTAAATAGGTACAAGCTTTGTTTGAACAATTTTTTTCGTACTTTTTTAAAGCGCCTTTTAATAATTAACACAGTCCAGACGCAGTCACATTCTTCAGACCGACATATAAGGATTTCTGAACCGATGGCATTCACAAGTGCTACTAACAGCATAGACTGATTGTAATCGATCACGTTTGTCAAGCAACATTCGGTCCGGTCAGGTGTCGGATGGGTGACCGTAAAGTGGCATTACAGCTAAGCGTTTCCGTGCTTCGGATGGCACATTAAACCGTCGGTCCCGGCTCCTGTCATCTGATAACAGTCGTTACGCCAAGTCAGAGGCTCACTAATCCTCATATGATAAGAAGAGGAAGACTGCTATGAATAGATTTCTGGTTTGTATTAAAAGTATACATATGATATGACTCCGTTATGTTATTAATACAAATTATAACCAAATGACCCAGTTTGTAACACCAGTTTAAAATCCTTTAACACTGTCGCTCTACAATCTTCTGTCTCACGAATTGCGCTAAAAAGTATTCACTTTCCCACAAAAAAGCTGATTAAAAAGAAAAGCGCGCAATGTACGGCAGGCTGTTAACAAATCTAATAAATCGCTGGTAGGCAGGTAAACAAAGCAACATGTTCTATAAATTATTCCCCCTCCTAAGTGGGGGGGATTCGAACGATTCACAATACAAAATCAATGACTTTTTACGGAATCTCGCTCGGTTGCGTCGGGATGTTCCAGTGTGGTCCAATTTGTGAGAGATTGGCGAAATGTTAACAATGATAATCGTAAAAATAATCTTTTTTTTTTTAGAATTATTTTGTGATGTCTTAAAATAATCATTAATCATAGAATTCACCACAGGTACTTTCATTGATAAATCAAACATTTTTAAACTCTTACGTAGCAGCTTTGTGTTATCATTTATGAAATTAAGTCGTTATATCGCAATTTGTACGGCAATCGCTGTTTTCAGTTGACTGGCTGACTATACTTTTAGTATTAAGTCCACCTTTTGTACGTCACTGTGTGTTTATTACAATAAATTTTAAATAAATAAATGTTACTAGGGTGAGAGGTGTATTATTTTAATCAACAGTTTCCAAACATTTAAAAATAATGCTCAAAAACTAGCCATCCGCTCCTGACTTGTACCACTAATTCTCAAACGACAACCAAATGAGCGTTATTCAAAAAAGCTCTTTGCGTCTTAAGCAAATCGTTTTATCTTATTTGAGACATCAATTCTCCAGATGCTGTATGGCTTTCGTATAATTGATGAGGAGATCTTCAGGAGACCTTTGAACGGGATTCAATTAGTGAAACATTCGGAAATTAAATCTATTTACTTTATATGAGTATTCTGTTGACGTTGCATACGAAATAAGCAGGTATATGTATAATATGCACTGAGTAACAAAACTTTAAGGGTGCATCTCCACTGAGGCCAAAATGAGAAAAACACAAAAGGTACTCCCTTTTTAACCGACTTAAAAAAAAGAAAGATGTTATCAATTCGTCACGTATAATTTTTTTGTATGTTCACCGATTACTCGAAGACAGCTGAACCGATAGAATAGAATAGAATAGAATAGAATAGAATAGAATCTATCGCAATCCCTTTCAATTCGTTATTTGAAAGATATTTTACATACTTCAAACTGTCACTATTTGACATTTGATAGGGATTGTGCCGCGTTCTGAAAGGTATTGAATGAACGAAATTGAACTGTCTAAGCAAAGTTGAAATTCAACAGTTTTTTTTGTTGGACATAACTGCGTCCAACAAAAAAACTGTTGAATTTCATTTTCTTTGATTTAGTTATATTAGGTATGTTTTGAATTAAAGTAATTTATTGCCGTAACTAGGTCACACGTGCCTGTTATAAATGGAATTGTGGGTACCTAATTGCCTTGCTTTTATGAGAACTAACCAGTACGTTTTTTTCTAGAATATTGGTGAAAAATGTATATAAAAGGCTAGCGGCCGCCCGCGACTTCCGTGGGGTTTCCCGTGGGAATATCGGGATAAAATGTTTTAATCCAAGCTATCTTCTATCTGCGTGCCAAATTGCATCCAAATCAGTTCAGTAGCATTTGCGTGAAAGAGTAACAAACATACAAAAATCCTCTCAAACTTTCGCATTTATAATATTAGTAAGAAATAAATAAAATATTTAAAAGATGAAATTGATGGACCAACTATCAAATCAGCTAAGTTGTTGTTAGTCAGTTTATCAATTTTCTCATTTTCCAAAACAACGTTATAGGAAGCTAATATCAAAATTAAAGTAACCTGCGAACTTGTTAGAACTTTTAGTTATAAATTAATGCCATTTTGTTCGCTTTAAAATACAGTCTGAAAACTCAAGTCTCCCTGAAAAAGCTGTTTTTCTTGGCTGAATTAAACTTGATTGACTTATATAACCAGTACACTTGAATTTTCAGTAAGTCATGATTCTCTAACAGAAAGATAGGTTATTCTTTAACACCCAAAATTAATAACCTATCTGTGGATATGGATTGGGCTATCTGAGTAAGTTGCCAAGGATATTTTTGTTAATATGACCAAAATAACACCGTTTTTTAGGCAACTATCTCAGATAGCGCTATCTATATCTACAAATGGGTTATTAATTTCGGCCGTAAGCAAACATCCTTCATATTGACGGCTGCAACAGCGGAGATCGCTCTATTTTCAATACTGTTTGACAGCTTATGTGATATTCAGTCATGACGCGGAATATACTGAATGTACTTATCTACTTTGTATTCTTACGAGACACCTGGAGAAAGCAGAGTCTGTAGAAACAAACTGAGCTAAAAACTTGACATTGGCTAAATCCAAGAGGGCACGGCCATTGGATAAACAGAAGAAGAAGAAAACAACAGCGTCGATGTTTGCCTAGGGAAAAGCCCCTATGTTCTCTTGTTTAATATTTGACACAAGACACAAACTGAAAAAATAAAAAAAAGAATAATAAAAATTGTATTTTGATTAAAACCGCGCACAGCATCGATTGGCGCCTCTGTGGTCTAGTGTTAACAACCACCGTTATCAGACCCAGAGGTCCCGGGTTTGATTCCTAGTGGTGATATATATTGTATTCGGTTTAGTTGGTGGTAGGACTTGTGCTAAATCCGACTAGCTCGCTACGAGTCGTCGTCGTCGTCTCAGCCACATGACACCCACTGCTGCAGCTACTGCAATAATCTCCACGACGGTCGGTTCTGCGCTACCAGCATCCAGCGGAGTCCACGACCTTCTCCAGATCGTCGCTCCACCTTGTCGGGAGCGTCGTCCGGTGCGCGGTCGCCATTCCAGAACCTTTCCGCCCCAACGGCCATCGGTTCTTCTCGCTATGTGTCCCGCCCTCTGCCAATTCAGCTACGAGTAACACCATCTTATCTAAGTCTGAGGCCATAACTCTAAGGTTTTTTTTGCATATGTTCCGGCAGTTAGAGATAAGATAGTCAGTTCCTCAGTGAATGAGGATTCCCGGAGAGACTCGCTTCCATCTTCAGACTTATCAATAACACCAGGTATGATGAAGGTTAAGCGTCTCTCCGTTATTTTTTTCATATTGTGACTAGCCTGGAAGCAAATAAGTTACATGGGTACATGCAATAAAAATGGAAATTATTATTTTATCATGGTTTTCGAGTGCTCCTTAACTCATATTATCCCTAAAATTGTTTTTCCAAGTGTCTTGGGACTGTGAATCCAATATATCGAGCTCTTTGCGTAGTCAATTATAAAGTCTACAGAGATTTGGAAGACTCAACAAACAGACAAGGAAGATGATTATTTTTGGGCTTGTTTCTATAAGTGCCAGACAACAAAAAAAAACATTGATGTGTGGTCATTTGGAGCAATAGTTGATATGGCACAAAAGTTGTTGGATTACTCTAAGTCAAGGTATATATATATATAACAGTTCAAAGATTAGTTATTTTCATACATTGCTTCATTACTAAAACTGCTAAAAATGAAAAATATTTATACATATTGCTACAACTAATGATCAGAATCCATTGCGAGACAAATTTCATAGCCTATCATTTTTACACCTACGGATATACTGATAGCAAAAATAAATAAAAAAATATACACGTAATTTTTATATTTGTTGTAGGGGTATTGTTAGACGTGTTATTAGACCATATAATAACCCCATTGCATAATAAAAATGCTTCACATCAAGTTTCTTTACACTTTCAAAAATCCATAAATATATGAAAATTACGAATCTTTGAAGTTTACGTACATCTTATGTTTTGGCGCGCACTGTTCATTGAAATAAAACAACTTTTACGGATATCAAACGCGCTATATTTCCACGAACTAAGTTGTAATTGTCCGTATTTTTAGGTTTTTTAGGGGTTTTTTGATTCTGCCGTGGTCACGGAATGACCAGTCATCCCGTGACCACGGCAGCTGAAAACATTCTAAATCTATGGCGAGTGCCGTCCTGACGTGTTATCTGTTTACACAGATTAGCCTAAGGAATTTGTGAATTGAACCTATTTTTCTTTTTCTCTCAATTAACCTTTTTATTTTGTTTTTTTTTTATTGTGGTATTTGGTATATGTTCTTTTTATTATTTCTGTTATTTCTATAACCTCTGTATTGTGTACGTGTGTAATGTCATAAGCGTGTGCTAGATAGCACTACTGTGCTCGGCAGAATATCAGTGCTTATTGAGCCGGGCACAGTTTTGGTATTTGTTTCGTGTAAGTACTAATTATTTCGTTTCATTGTTTGTTTGTGTTTTGTCATGTGATTTCAAAATAAATGTTTCTTTCTTTCTTTCATTCATTTTATACTGAAGAAGTGTCGTTGCCTTGAAATCAGGTACATTCCACGACATCGTGAAGAAACTTAATATAGTAAACTGCTTTAGTATTTTGCACAAAAGGGTCGCGACGAAACTATGTAAGATACTGTACCTTCATAATATACTGTGTAGCAGTTCTTGGGTCCCAAATTAACTAAATTAATTCTCTTTGAGGAGGCCTCCGCTCAGTGTATTTAACGCACTTAAATTAATGTCTCGGTTAACTTCACACCGCCTGCTTTAATAATGTAATGAGTAAGAAAAGTATAAATACATATAGTAAGAACCTTTTCAGATGAAAACCTCTGTCTTACGTAATAGGGACTGAATTGACAAGTCTGTGTGATTCCTTTTACCAGCCTAATTCTGGTATTTTTTTGTGTCAATCGTATCTTAGTTATGTTTCATTCAGTTGAAGTGCTATTTTACACACTTCTTGTCACAACAGTAAGCACAACAATTAAAACACGACTGAGATACGATTACGATTAAACGTTGAAAGAATTGTTTTTGCTTTCTACTTATTTTGTTCATAAAAAAAGTTGATTGATGCAACTAATATCGGTCGTGTAAACCTGTACAGCTTTTTTATGAACAACTGGGAGACCTGATGTTAAGTATTGGTAAGGCTGAAGATGGAAGCGAGCCTCACCTGGAATCCTCAATCACTGAGGAACTAGCCAACTCGTCTCTTACTGCCGGAAAAATGCTGCAAACATTGACGTTGTGGCGTCAAACTTAGATCAGATAGTGGTAGCTAGCCAGGCGGACTTATAACAAGTCCTACCACCAACCAAACCGAATACTGAGTACCCGCGCTGGGAATCGAACCCGGGAGACCTGGGTTTGATACCGGTGGTTGTTACCAGTTACCAGTAGACCACAGAGGCGGTTGAAATAAGTAAATAGCTTTCATTATAGTAGCGATATCGGTCACCAATGCTGCTAGTTTCACTTTTGGCTTAGTTACCCGAGTTCTTACAAAGCTTAACCTCATCTCCCTGGGTTTTGTCTCTTTTATATACCTTGTGTATTCGGCGCTCTTATTTGGCTTTTCATCTTATATTAAATATATTTCAAAATTGTAGATTTGGGTTTGGAAACAACATGTTCCACTGTAAATGTTGTTATTTCTGTTAAAGCTGATAAGTTTCTTGCGGCAGTTCTTCTTATCAGTTAAAAGATGTCCTGAATGGCTGGTAGGGAAAAAAATTGTTGGACTATTCGAAAGTACTTATCTATAAGTCTATTTGAATAAAAATCTTTGACTTTGACTTTGACCTGTTGTTCTGGTAGGGACTGTTGTGGTGCCCGTCCCAAAGAATAGAACCGGTGATATTTCTGATAGAGGTAATCATAGACCTATTCCACTGGCCACTGTGTTGGCTAAGATGTTTGATGGTCTGATCGGGCATCAATTGGACGAAAATATTCGATTTAACGATACACAGTTGGATTTCGACTTAATCGACTGAAAGTGCAATATTTAATACAATCATGCTTTCCGGATTTTTCACTATTATTCGTAAATGAATCGCTTCTGTGCAGCACAGGGTTCGGAGGAGTCCCAGCAGCATCCTGATTGCAATTAGGGATAGACCTGATTGTCCTATTGCTAAGCATTGGACCCAGATGCATATGTATGGGTCAAGTAAATATTTAAATTAATGAATAATTGTTTTTATGCTTACTAACATAGTTAAATTTATGATTTTGTAATTTTTGCATTTTTCAATGCTATTTTTATACCTATGGTAAATTTTAAATAGAAAAATATTGGAAAAAATTGACTCGGCCACAAGTGAATTCTCAGACGGGAATCGAACCCGCGACCTTTGGAAATCCGGTCCAATGCTCTGGAAACACTTGTGGCCGAGTCAATTTTTTCTAATATTTTTCTATTTAAAATTTACCACGAGTTAAATTGTTACAAACAAATATGGATATGGACAAATATGGATGTAATTATATCTGAAATAAATGTTAAATAATAATAATAATAATTAACTTGCTAGAGTTTCTATAGTAATTGGTGATCATCATCATCATCATCATCATCATCAGCAGCCTGTGGACATGCACTGTTGGACATAGGCCTCTCCTAGCTCACGCCTGTTGTGGCGTTCATAGGAGGTTACTAGCCTACTGCTACCACGCTGGCCAGACGGGTTGGGAGAGGGTTTGTTTCATGTTTTCCTCTCGCACAGTTGTTCAATGCGTCGAGCCTCTTAGTCGACTCTTACGACATCCCACGCATGTAAGGCAGTGGTGACACTTGTATTTTTAGGCCGTCACCACACGGCACTGGCAATTAATGATACCTATAATGAATCTCTTATATGTTTCTCTCTATAAGGTGTTATTCAGAACCCTAATAGCATATGATTATATTATACCCCCTTCCCACGCCCCGTCACACTTCACCGCTCTGAGACGATCGCAAAAACCCGGGTCGATAACCTCAAAGGTCATAGAGAGTAGAAAACAATGGACTCGAATTTCCCACGTTTATTCCACACGTAAACAAATAAACCAATCAAATCCCAACTACCAAGAAAATAAAGCCTATATTCCTAGCACAAGATCTTAACCTATTACAACACGTAAGAATTACGTTTCTGTATCCTTAGCTTGGAAAAAACTCGGTTTCTGTTACAAGGGAGTTTGTATCCAGTGACCTTCAAGTTAAGGTGGGTTATTAAATGCAAACAAAACAGTGGTTATGTTAAAGGTTTCTCGGTTTGATATAGGTTATCGCTTTCACATATGAACCGCACAAATAAAACGCAATTAAAAATGTTTTCATTATCAACAACGCAATGTTTACCGCATGTAAAACAATTGATGGAGAAATAAGTTGAATGTGAAATGTTAATTAAAATATTTATTTACGTTTTCAGTAACCGCAATAATACATTATTTTATATTATGTATGTCTGTTACAATTTCACTGTTGAACCTGATGATAATTTGTTGAATTCTGATGTAGGGACAGTTTGATTAGACCTCTGAAAAGGACATTGGCTGGTTAATGCGAGAAATGTTATAATGTAAGTCCTGCATTGCAAGTTGAAAATTGTTTACGGTTAGAATAACCATAAAATGTAATATTATAATTAGTATTTTCTTTTTGTGATGGAAATTGACCTTACTGATATGTTAAGGTCACTTTTCAATTTGACGACTCTGTATGAAATAAAACAGGGCGAAAAAATAACCCTTGACGAGTTTCTTGCCGGTTCTTCTCGTTACAAGGTCTCCCGCCGTAGGGTTTTGTGAACCGATGGCGTAGCTTCTTTGACGTTCGTAAGTGCTTGTAACAGCCTGGACTGAATAAATATTTTTTTTTCTTTTAAGGGCCGGTCCCACCACTGAAAAAATATGTTCTGGATAGCATATATATGACAGATCATTTGCCAGGTGGAATATGAAAAATATCTCCAACTAACTATCTCCCAAAGTAAGCTATCCAGAACTTATCAGTCGGTGATGAAACCGGCCCTTAGTGTTTTTTGTTGCTTAGACGGTCAGGCCCGATGGCACAGCTCGTTGTGATACTGATCATGCTTATGGAGCCAGGAGTCATGGGTTCAATACCCACGCGGGACAAACATTTATGTGCCGAATATTTGCGTTGGTTCCGTGGGCGTAACTAGTTGATTTGTAAAGTTTTATCCAAATCTCGATCTGTAATTTTTAACCCTTCAACGTAGACATAACCTCATAATTTCGTATTCTACAAAAAAATTATAAATATTTAACAAGAAAATATACTAGAAAAAAACAACTAGTCTCATGTCGCCCTGACGGGATTCCAGCCCGCATCCTTGGGAGACCGGCCCAATGCACTTACCAATTATGCTACAGAGACCTATGAGGACGATGCGATGGGGAGGATGCGGGTTCAAATCCCGTCAGGGCGACATGAGACTAGTTGCTTTTTCTAGTATATTTTCTTGTTAAATATTTATCACATAAAAATATCATTGTAAAATGCAAAATTAAAAAGTTATAATTAAATGGCTGTTTCATCTTAATCGATAGTCAAACATCTGTAAAGATGTTTCTTTCGAATGCGAGGATATTTCTGTCATTGATGAAACGACGGTGGCCAACACCGTAGAACGGTGAATATACTAGAAAAATTCGACGTGTCCTCATAGGTCTCTGTAGCATAATTGGTAAGTGCATTGGGCCGGACTCCCAAGGATGCGGGTTCGAATCCCGTCAGGGCGACATGAGACTAGTTGCTTTTTTCTAGTATATTTTCTTGTTAAATATTTATCACATAAAAATAGCATTGTAAAATGCAAAATTAAAAAGTTATAACTACGAAAAATTCCCGATTTCATCGTTCGTATTGACGCAATATGGAAAAAAGTATATTCTTTTTTATTTAAAACTATAGGATAGTGTAAGATGTTATAAATCAGGTAATAAGATATATTTTCCTTCATAACTTCATCTAGATTTATGATAAATTTTAAATAGAAAAATATTGGATAAAGTCAACTCGGCTACAAGTGAATTCTCAGATTCTCTAATCAACACATACCAGCACAGAACCTTCAAGTTCGAACCTGTTCTTAACTTTGACACATAATACTTAGCTCAAGTTCCTTTTATGCACAAGACGTATACTCGCCATCAGCTTTGCTCGAGACGGAAATAAACGGCGCTTTCTGAACGCTCGTGCAAACGGTGGGAGAGTGGTCTAAGGATTAAATCTAAGCGGTTGATATAATCAGTTGTTTATGAATTTATCAACCCAATTTATGCATTTTTCAATGATATTTTCATAAGTATAAAAATATAGTATTGAACATTGCATAAGTTCCATAAGTTAAATTCCAGTTATCAACACAATATTAAAAGTGAGTTGCACCATGTTACTTTTACAAACATTATTACGCTTACGGCTTAGAAATGTATGGGATTTGACAGCGTAAACTAACATAATGCTCTTTGAGTAGGCCCCCTTCGAAGATTGAAGATCTAAAGGAGGTAGGAAGAAAGGAAAACAGGACCGACTGTTGTGGAAACCGCTGGAGGAGGCCTCTGCCCAGCAATCGTCCCAGATTATTAACCAGATCATTCGTTTGCAAGGCAGAGGAAACTTAGAAATAGAAAGTCATCACATGGTAATTATTCCAAAACCGTTGAAGAGCCAAATAAGCTGATCTTCTTTTTTTCTAAACGAAAATTGCTCCACTATTTGCATACACTATATACACACGAATCTAGTGTGTTTTTTACTTGCACACCAAAAGTTTTACCCCTCATCGCCACATCCTACACCTCGGAACGCTCTGAAAATGTTATTGTAATGTAATGGACGTTAAGCCGCGAAAAGGCGTCAGACGTAGAAAAATTCCTGCAAATTATACAATACCTTACACGTAATGCGAGGTGAAAGTAGTCTTTTAAAGTGTCAGCCCACGGTTTGCAGACAAAATATACGGGATGTGGCACTTTACGTTGTTTTATGGGCGCCAGAATTTTGTGAAGCTTCCCCGTGAAGATGCGATATTTTGTTTATGGCTGGTTATCGGTGGGGATTCAGGAGGAAAGGATGAATTTTTGTGCTCTTTTTTGTACACGCAACAAGGAATCGCTTAGCGTCATCATATTTGATGTTATTAATATGATGCTGGATGCTGGCTGGAAGTACGCTTCTCCCGAATCCTCAACCACGAGGAACTGGCTATCTTATCTTTCAAGTGGCGGAGCACAACAAGGCTGAAAATATTCTTGCTGTAGAGACAGACTTGGTGGTGGTAGCTAGCCAGGCGGACTTAGAATAACTCCTACCACCGGTCAAACCGATACAATATGACTGAAAATAGACCCCAGGACCTCTGAATCTGATTCACAGTTTATTAACGTAGAAAAATTCCTCCAAATTAAACAATATCTTACACGTTATGAAAGAATAAACACGTAATGAAGAAATGAAAGTAGTCTTTTAAACTGTCAGCCGACGGTCTGCTGACAAAATATACGGTTTGTTAATTTTTTGTGGTTTTTCTCCAATTCTGACAATTCAAGCTTTATAGAATTAAATTTATAGTAGACCAATTATAGAACTTTAGGCTGGCAAAATGTAGAAATTTTACGTAGACTATTGACTTTTGAAGACAATTTAAATCCATTTAAACTGATAAGATGTGGCAGTGGTAGCAATCTGGCGGATAAGGTGATCATTTAACTATTTAGAGCCGATTTCACCACCTGTCGAAGTTTCGATTAAATAACCCTGGTTTAAAAATATTGTGCTGTTCAAATACATACAATCAAATCATTATTTTCAACGTTAATCAGTAGGTAGAAATGGATCTCACGTATATATTTGTTGTTGCCTTCATCAATCCCTACCCAAGTGGTTTCCCTTCTTTTCTCGGAATCAAATGAATGTCAGTAATGAAGTCTGATATATTAATATTATTAGTCAGAATTACAAGAAAATGCCTGTTAAGTTCCAGTAAAAGTATGTTCCCAATTCTTAGAATAGCCATTATTCGACGTGTTCCATTCAGTCAGCCAATATTGAGACACAAAAAGTTTTATGAAGCCCTGACGCCACGCACAATCCTAAAAGGGTTGTCACCAACTTGTAAGTTACAGAACTTTTTGGACAGACTTAATGTGACAAAAGTTTTGTACACGCCGCCGAAGCTTTCAATGTATTGTCATCTGCTCACAACGTTTAGAAGCTACGTCAAAATGAAGCCCTTGAGAAACTTGTAATGTCTTAAGAAATAATACCATTAATATACTTATGATTTTTAAGTTTTTGCATTTTCCCATAACCAAAGGTCGCGGGTACTTAAAGAATTATTATCTAACCGAAAAGTCATTAAACAGTGAAGAATTCACCTTACGGCCATGGCCCATGTGACGGTAGCGCAATGGCCAAGCCACTTATTTTGACTAAGGAAGTTCATGAAGTTAGGACCTGTAGAGTTAGGGCGTGTGTAGAGTTAGTATTTTTTTTTTTTTAATTTATTAAATTATTCCAAAAATATACATAAATATACTTAATCTAAAACCTTGCCAACCTGTAAACATCAGGTTGTTGGCAAGACAGCGCTTGTTGACATTTTTCTAATTCTTTTGTTAAGTATATTCTATGTTTTACCTACAACACTATAATAGCACTATTGGCTTTAAATAGACGGCTAACATGCATCAATTAAGAGGAAACTTATTACTTATAATTACAACCTATGTATAAATAAATTTAATATGTTTAGCTGTTATGATAAAATAAAACTATTTTTCATTCAAGTAGCTTGGCTCTAAACGAGATCTGGGCCCTGTTTCATAAAGCTTGACAAATCGACAAATTTGTCAATTATGCTCGAACAAACTTCACCGATCTGCGCAATTTTGACGTTTTTCATCATTGCAGAAGATAGGTTTTCTCTTAAAAACAATCATACATTTTAAAGTCCTCTTTGTCAAAATCCTATTACGAACTCTTTCAATCATGTGAGAATTTATACAAGAAAAATAACTGTCACTCCTCATCCTAACACAGACCAAGGATGCCTATCAAAAATGTGACAAGTATGTCAGATTTTCCGATTAAAAATATGTTAGAACAAATGTTTTATGAAACGCTAAATTTTAAAATTGTCGCGACAACAACTACAACAATTGTGTCGACTTTTCCTATGTTTAAATATTATATAAAACGTACAATTGTCAAATTGTCACCTGTCACCTGTCGCTAACAAATTGTAACCTTTATGAAACGGGGCCCTTATAACTTTTGTCAGTGAGAACCATATTATTATGGTCTCGTATTGCCATTGACGACCTGTTTGGCGCAGGGGTACTAACCCCACCTTCTGCTCCAGAGGTCCCGGGTTCGATCCCCGGACAAGACAAATATTTGTGTGCATGAACATGTCTATTTGTCTTGGTCTGGGTGTTTAATATGTATATTATGTATGTATTTACAAAAAAAAAGTATAATAAGTATGTTTATCCGGTATCTAGTATCCATAACACAAGTTCTTCATGATACTTAACGTGGGCTAGATAATTAGTGTGATTGTATGGAAATATTTATTTATATTTATTTATTTAACTAAACATGAAAATATTTTTGTTGGATGAAGATTAAAATGACGATTCAAGAATAATATAAACAACATTATAATTATTATTGTCCAAAATTTACGATACAAACCAAAGAGACGAATTTGCCGTTAACACAAAAAGAAATATTAAAAGACCCGAATTAGATAAGGAAGGTAATCGATTCCAATTTCAATGGCAAAAAATTACCTGTTTCAGACAGAGATATACTGAAAGGCTAAGGCTAACCGGACCAGATTAAATTTATTAGACATGTTTTCATTATTTACTCCAGATAGGACAACAAAGGGAGAAACGGCTTCCTCTTAAAGCATTTCAACAAAATGCCTTTTGTTGTTATATAATGGCGTCATATTTCTTTCGCAATATCTGTATTTTGGGAGCAAATTGTCTTGTATTCAAGAGGAATGATGGTAATGATTTAATGTTTACAAAGACTTGGAGACCCGGTGATTAGGATCGAGTATTAGATGCCATTGAAGAATTTGGGGTATCTGAACATTATTTAGATTAAAAAAATAAAGGAACACATTACTCTATTTAGAACAATGTTATATTTGTAGTTAGTATTAGTATAGTTAATATTGAGGTACTTAAGTGGATAAAAGGGCAATCATTACTCATCTCGTTATTGGCTATATCGAGATAATCTAGGTCTCCATCTTGTCAACTAACTGTATGCTAAATATCAAATTGATTGATTGTTTAGTTAGGGCGTCAAGAAAAGACAAACAAACACATTTTCGCATTTATAATACTAGTTAGGATTAGTATTGAACCAATAGAAGTAATGTGGTGGTATTTGTTTGTGAACGCGTCGAAAAATTAGGATTGAACCAATAGAAGTAATGTTGTGGTATTTGTGTGTAAACGCATCAAAAAATTAGGATTGAACCAATAGAAGTAATGTTGTGGTATTTGTGTGTGAACGCGTCAAAAAATTAGGATTGAACCAATAGTAGTCATGTTGTGGTATTTGTCTGTGAACGCGTCAAAAAATTAGGATTGAACCAATAGAAGTAATGTTGTGGTATTTGTGTGTAAACGCGTCAAAAAATTAGGATTGAACCAATAGAAGTAATGTTGTGGTATTAACACAATGCGCAAAGGGGCAACAAAATCTGATCCAGTAGTTCATAAAAAATAAGTACATTAGAAATACCAGTATTTTACTAGGAGAGTAATCCCTTTCATGCCAACGAACGTGTCTAATGTCAGAGGTCAATTTCAAATGTTCTATGTCCAAATCTCACCTGGAAAGTCCATCTCCATACTCAAAAACTTGCTTCATTAATTTTTTTCGGCATTCTGTTGTTATTCGGAAGGGTCCACATTGAAAAAGCGATTCGATCGCGCCGATTCTTATTGTTTGCCTACCTTATTTATCGCATACAACCCTGCATATATTAAAACCAAACAAAAACGGACCTTATTCTTATAGCAGTAAGTTGGAACAAGGGTTGCCAAAAGTCTGTATTGACGCGGATTTTCATATAATTTTTGGGTTAAATTAAAAACGGCTATTTTTCTTTATAATGGCTTCGATTTATCGATGTTGCTATCCGGTCTATCCGATACTCATGTGTTGGTGTCCATACATTTTTTTTATTTTAATCTGATGGATTTTCATTAGGATTTATTATTCGATGTTTGTTCAACGAAATACTTTTATTCATTGGGCTTATTCCAGCACATCAAGCACTTGTATAAGTAATGTTTATTTGTGTTGGAAGAATAAATATTTTTTAAGTGTTATATTTTATTATTTATTCGTTAGACGGACGATACAACCAAAACTAATTCGTTATCGTAAGATCCTAAGATTTGGTGTAATTTTCTGGGGAAACTCAACGAATAAAGAAATTGTTTTTAAGTCCCAAAAAAGGTGCATTAGGGCAATCTTTGGTCTTCAAAGTATTGATAGTTGTAAAGATTACTTTATTAAATATAAGATCCTTACCTTGCCTTCTCTGTTTATATATGAGGTCGCTGTTTTCGTTAAAACCAACACAAAACTATTTAGTCGTCTTGATGATGTATGTAGTCGTAGTCGAAGGGAAAATGATAAACTGTACATTGTAGTAATACGACACTAATGCACAAAAGTGTTTTCTGTTTAGCCCCTGTTATATACAACAAACTACCCAAATCCATAAAACAAATTACCCTTAATGTTATTTAAAATACATTTGAAAAAATTTCTCGTAACCAAATGTTTATATGATATCAAAGAATTTTTGTATTAAATAAATAACTTGACGCCGATTTTTCGACAAAACATGTAAGGGACATTTATAGTCATCACACTTTACTTGTACTGTGCTTGTGCTTGTACTGTGTATAGTATGGACACGTTTTTTTTTAACAGTGAGACTCTAAGCCTTCATTACACCTGATGTTAAGTATTGATAAGGCTGAAGATGGAAGCCAGGCTCTCCCGGAATCCTCAGCCACTGAGGAACTGGCTATCTTATCTCTAACTGTCGGAACACAACAATGCTGAAAACATTGTTGTTATGGCGTCAGGCTTAGATAAGATGGTGGTAGCTAGCCAGGCGGACTTATAACAAGTCCTACCACCAACCAAACCGAATACAATATGTACCCCCGCTGGGGATCGAACCCGGGACCTCTGGGTTTGATACCGGTGGTTGTACCACTAGACCACAGAGGCGATAAACATAAGTTTAGACACGTTGTCTTAACTTATGTTTATCACACAAAAGGTTAAATATCATATCAGGTTATATATGTTACTCGGTACCAAAGAAATTGAACCACTGGGTTATTTTCATACAAACAAACTCCCTTAACAGTCTCATTATTCAATAAGTCTAAACAGTTACAGTAAGCTGTATAAGTGGAATCCTTGACTTGCGAATAAAATCCCAAATTTTCAAGAAAACTTTCAGTTTTGTGCAAAGTAAGGAAAACAATTTCACTCAATCCGGTTCCCTTCAAATTAATAAGGAATGAAAACTACACATTAGTTTCACTGAAATTTTAGAAAATCAAGAAATGTTTTCAGTTGTTTTAAATGCTAATTGGTTAGTTGAACATTTGAACTCGCCACCAATACCCAAATCGTTGCAGAAATACTCATACTTTTTTTATTTATATAGCAATTTCATCAAAACCCTAAATCCAGGAGCAAAACTAGTTTGCTAGAGTCAGAATGGAAATTTTATGAAACAAATAGAATTTAAACAAAACGGCCGTCGGCAACAAAGAAGCCTCGCCAAATCAAGCCATATGATATATTTCAAGGTCCAACCGGGTCTGACGCAGGACATGCACTTCGCAAAATGAGAACTCGACTATCGCAGAAGGTGCATTTCTCACAAGAGACACTTCTCATTCTACGATGGCTCAATCAGCTGTGTAACAAAGGTTAATCCCAAAATTTAAAAGTAAATAATTGATCAATTTGTAAAATGGGTTTATTTTATTTTAAATACCCATACAGAACAATTTCTTATTTTTAGGACTAACCTTTAATATACATTTTGAGTCGAGTTCTCATTTTGCGAAGTGCTAATTCTGCATCTTATGTTTTGGCGCGCTCTGTTCATTGAAATAAAACAACTTTTACGGATATCAAACGCGCTATATTTCCACGAACTAAGTTGTAATTGTCCGTATTTTTAGGTTTTTTAGGGGTTTTTTGATTTTCCCGACGTTTAGGCACCTTTACAGCTGCCGTGGTCACGGGATGACTGACCACGGCAGCTGTAAAGGTGCCGAAACGTGTTTTATTTCAATGCTAATTCTGCGTCAGACCCCGCCAACCATTTCCAGAGGAATTATTAAAAACGCCCAGTGTTCAAACAAACGCCGGCATGATTACCTATACTCCTTATAAAAGGCAATAAAAACCGCCTACACGGTCACGTATGACCCATACATCGGATATTGGATGAAATTTAGACATAATAGTTGGTACGTGATTCTCGATACGGAAGCCCCCAGAAAATATTACAGTAGCTATCTCTTGTTATAAGCATTGGAAAGTATAAATGGCGATTGTGAGGATGGTCGATGGCATTTTTACTGGAGACTTTTCTACGTTTTCGACGAGTTACAATTTGATATTGTTGAAGTTAGTTATTGCCGTAGTCGCTAGTATTCTGAGCTGTAAAAGTGTGGACAATTTTTCTGAGCTGTAAAAGTGTGGACAATTTTTCTGAGCTGTAAAAGTTTCGACAATATTTCTGTACAGTATTTGTTATATGGTTCGCATCCCGTCTGTGTAACTTGTGAGACGAGTACATTTTGTTCTAGTAAAAAATCCTATCCCAATACTAACTAACAGTATTATATATGCTACTTTTTTCCCGATATTCCCACGGGAACGGAAACCACGTGGGTGAAATTGCAGGCGGACTCTAGTATCATATAAAAAGCATTTAGGTGCAAAAGTGTGAATTTTTTTAAATATTCAGTTTATTGCACTTAGGCAATAGGCGGACTTAATACCTTCAAGTCTCCTCTACCAGTCAAACGAAAAGATTGTGAAGAAGAGATCATGACAGTAATAAAAAAATATTAAAAGTATAAAATTTAAAACCTAAAGTTAAGAAAAAAGACTGGATAAAATGTACCTCTACAATTAACAAGTAAATGTTTTTATAACAATGTCACTATCGATCGTAGTAGCTCATATAAGTAAAGTCACCGGGTAGTAACTTGCACAAACTTGTATTTATTGATAGTTAGTAGCTGTCTAAGTTTAGTTCCGCCAGTCATGTTGTTACGATCCTTCAAATTATTGGTTCTTAGAGTTATCAACTATCTGGTGCTCACACTTCAGCGGCTCGTGTATTCACATTTAGTTTTTAACCGACTTACAAAAAGAAGGAGGTTCTGAATTCGGTTGGTATGTTTTTTTAATGTAAGTATGTAGTTGTACACCGACTACGCCGAAATTTCTGATCTGATTTACTTGATTTTTATTGTTCGATACTAAATACCATTTTTTTTATTTGGTTCGGTTTGGCCCAGTAGTTTTTATTGTATGAGCATTTTTGTTGATTTGGACGATGAGATTTTCACGATACTTTGTTTATAATGTACATGAAACCTAATCTTATCTAGAAAAAATCTACTGTAGATTACAAAACAACCTATTACAGACACTGAAAAGTAAAAAAAACACATTCTACTAGTACTTTGAGCTCCCATTCTTTTATTTTTCTTGCCTTGGCTGGCACCGACTCCAAAAGGCTTATTTTTTGCTTTTTTGCTTAGGCTTTGAAGTCTGCTTTAGTTAGTAGAACTTGTTGTAAGTCCGCCTGGCTAGCTACCACCATCTTATCTAAGTCTGACGCCATACTAACAATGTTTACAGCATTGTTGTGTTCCGGATAGGATAGCCGGTTTCTCAGAGATTGAGGATTCCGGGAGGGGCTCGCTTCCATCTTCAGCCTTATCAATACTTAACATCAGGTATGATGATTGATAAGAGTCTCACCGTTGTTCTTAAAAAGAAACAATTAAAAAAAAAATGATTTTAACGCAAGTATTTATAGCAATTTGTAGTGTTAGCACGACTATACGTTACTACAAGTCCTACCACCAACCAAACCGAATACAATATGTACCCCTGCTGGGAATCGAACCCGGGACTCCTGGGTCTGATACTGGTGGTTGTGACCACTAGACCATAAAGGCGGAAGTTATTTCAGTTTGAAAACTAAAATGAAATAAACCACAAAGTACGGTCGGACTGATCCTTCCAAACTCCGTGGGCAGTTCCATACATCATTCCATGACGGGAAACTACAGAGAACAAAATAAATACGAATCGAGATCTGACGAAGATATCCCGTATTTTACTCCCTATATGATTGAAACCGAAGGCTTTTATCCGATCAACTATGCTGACTAATCAACTTACCAAACCCCACCTTATAACAATCCCAATACAGTTCAAATTTCTTTGCACCCTTCCCAGCATAGAGTAGCCGAAAAACTCTGGCAAAGTTGCAATTTGCGGCCAAAATCGACTTTGCGCCATTGTAATAAAGTGTATTATCGTTCCATTTTACTGCATTCGATTTAGAAATTGCCACGACTTTGCCAAGTTGTGTTGGCGGTTAAATTAAACCTTATCTTCTGAGTGCTAAGAGCGTGTTTTGTTTAAGTTTGTGTAATTTAGTGTTTGTTGGGCAAAATCGTTTTGTTTCTCCAAAATTAGGTCACGACGCGAGAGGAAAGCGCCGCTGCATCGTGATAAATATAGAAATATCAGTACGTTGAGTTCGCAAAATAAAAAAAAGATACACCTAAAGAAACATACCCTCACGTCATAAATCCGTTGAGAGCACGAGGTTGGCGTAACATCAAAGGTGTAGTTTTATAGTGAAATGGATAAACAACACTTCTAGCTAAACCTAACCTAACCTAAGGATTGAAAATTACTAAATAGGAGCGACTAAAAATCTAAGTTGGGTTGTGGAATAGGTTTAGCTTAGGTTAGAGTGGCGACTACGTATTTTTGTCGGTTCAAAAAAGTTTTTTACTCGATCGGTTAAATACTACCCGATTCAAGATGTTGTCCGGAAACAATAGTGAAAGGTTGCTAGGGCTTTTGAATACCGTATTTTCTCAATACCGGTATTAATACCGATTTATTTTTTCGCAATACCGGGATCCCGGGATACCGGTATTGAAAAAAGACCATTTTTTTACATTTATGATTATTTTATGTTCAGTATAATTTATCATTCTTTTAAACTACATCCATTAGGTATTTCTGTAGAAGCTATTTTCTTTACTAAATAAAACAAATAAGTTTTCTTTGCGAAAGCATTTATCAACACATATTGTCCCCATATATCGACATAGGTCGAGGTCAGTTTACCAAAAACCAATAAGTATTCAATATTTTTTCATCAACGTGCAAGCACGGGTACAAGCAGGTCGTAATATGCAACAATAATAGAGTCGCGAACAGAGAGAGACAAGAGAACAGATCCCTGAGGAACTCCGGTATCAACAGCCTTGAGGACAGAGGAGCAGCCGTCAACGTTAAGTCAAGTCACCATCATCTCGTCAATAAATTGATTTTAAATTCTAGTTTTTTTTATTTAGTAATTAATTCTAGTCGTTAACCCTTCCGAAACCGGACCACCCGCGTCGAATTACGTAAGCGCCGGCCACTTGACACCGCTCGTGATTTTTTATCGCTGAGATCTGCCTTGCGGGATTGTTTTTGTTTCAGGCCGAAGGTAGTCTTATTTTTAAAATAATAGCGAATATAATCGAGTGCGATTCGACGACAGCCCGGGCTGTCGTTCGGACGTCTTCGGAGCACGCCATGGCAGCCCGGGCTGTCGTCCGGATGTCCAAAGGTTAAATCATTGAAATATCAATTTGAAAATTTTCAAAATAACATTATACCTACAGTTTATGTGCGGCAGTGATCGTATATTGCAATGAGTATTGTACTAAAAATAAAATAAAATCACTAATACCGGGATTATTAGACATCTTAAAACCGGTATTGATATTGTGTAAAAAAGTCCTGTATCCCGGTATTGGCCAATCCCGGACGTTTTTTATCCCGGTATTGGAAGCCTTATTGCCAGCCTAATAAGTTTTCGAATAACACCCCGTTCACTGATAGGCTTTTCTGCATTGGAAAGGTCTCAGCTGGCTCATTCTATGTTTTTATTTCACTCCTAGAGATCCTACGGCAGCATGTAATCCAACTTCAGCCAGAAGAAGATATTTTTTTTATTTCATTACTAGCGGCCGCTCGCGGTTTCACCCGCCTGGTTCCCGTTCCCGTATGAATATCGAGATAAAAAGTATCCTATGTTCATAACCAGGCTATCTACTACCTGTGTACCAAATTTCATCCAAATCCGTTCAGTAGTTTCGGAGCCTATTCAATGCAAACAAACAAACAAATTTTCCTCTTAACAATATTAGTCTAGACATAGATTAAGTTTTTAAGTTTAATAAAAATGATTGTTAAACAACCTAACCATTAAAATAATCTAACTATATGTAACTAACCTAAGAAGCGGAATTTCTATTTAGAGATTAATACATAAATATATACTATACCTTACAAGGAAAACAGAAAATGTTTGGAAGAGCCCTAAGGTGTTAATGATGTGAATGTCCTGAAGCAGAATTAAATATAAGCCTTATTAGCTTAATAATAAAGCACATTCTGTACTGATGAGGTAATTTGGCGTTTCTATTAGAATTAATTAGTGATGTTGTCAACATTAATGTATATCTTAGGTACGAATACAATAATGCAGAGAAGAGTTTCTTCGACGATACACTCGAGAAAAAGTATCTATAATTGTATCAATAATTAATTTATTCATAAAGAATTTAATTTAAATTAGATATTAATTCACTCTTTCTTTGGTTGAATTAGATATTAATTTAAATTAAATTCTTTAAGATTAACTTTTACCAACACCTATTTGGCTATAAGTTTTTAACACTGTTATGTTGTTATTATTGAATAAATTGATTATTGATACAGGTATAGTACTATTTTATATTCTGTGGTATAGAACTGGCTTCACTGATTATTGCAAGATTGTACTCTTTATTTAATATTTGTATGATATGCTGCTTATGGAAGAAAAGTTTGAATGGGAATTAAATGGCAAGCGAAACACATTTATTTTCTTCCCCTTTTAGAAAGAATAGTATTTTTTTTTTTATAATGTATACCTTCTATATTTTTTTTATTTGCATGGAAAAATTTTATCACCAAAGAATTCCGAGACAGAAAACCTAATAAAAGTCAGTAACAATTAGCAATTGGACCGCAATGGAAATAAAAAAAATTATTAAAACCCCCCCCTAAGTCGGATAATATAAAAAATCGGGTCAGATAAAAAGCGACTTTAAAAAAAGACAATTTTCTTTGTCCATTGCCCCTACCATAAAAACTCGCACGCAATTCGTCCTCAACGCTATCTCGTTCGCTATGATTCATTTCGGCACGTTTTCGCCGTAATAGGTTTATCTTAGCCGGGGGTGACTAAATGTCTTCTGCTTTATTGTTTCATCTGGACATAATGGGTTGTGAATAAAAAAGTCGCTTTCTTTGGTTGACTTTTTCCAAGTTCAGAGGCTTTAGTGCACAATTTCGTTGATAGATGGCGCTGTTTTGATTAAGTAAGGGGTTTGGGTAACTTACTGGCGTAATTTTTTTCAGTGGCCTCTCAATTTTTTATTGTTGTTTTATAGAATCACAATCAAGACATATATTTATGTAATTACCTTGCCTTCAGTTATATCGGAGCTGAGATATGTATTTTTTTTGTTTATTTCTTTACCTCAATAATACAAAGTTAATAAACGTCTGAAATGTCGGTTCCGATGTTATTTAGCTATAATATTATGTTACATAATGAAATTTATGTTCTTTTAAAATTGCCTTTTTCTGTAAATGACGCGAACGTTACCCCTTTGCATTTAGTAATGTTACTTGGCCGTAACAAAGTCGAGATTTGTAGTAAGGTTTTAAGGGCTAATTTGTTTATTTGTGATTTATTGATTGAAATAATATAGTTTGATGCAATTTTATATAAAAAAAAACCAATACAATCTAATTAAAAATACTTAGATTTTGCAATACGTTGCAACATTTACCAAATTTTAAGCATGTTTTTATAGAATTCAACATTTAGTTGAATTCTATAATATCATTTACAATATAGGTTGTAGTTTTAGTATTATTTTCGTTTAACTCGTCTGACTTAGTCGTTGTATTACTTTCGTCTGCTTGTATTTTTTTAACTAATAAAGCAACTGTTTGTTCGTCTGTGATATAAATGTTTATTTTTAAGTTTTGGTGAAAACACAATGGCTACGATTTCTAGCGTAAATAAATTACAACTGTATTTTTTAAAGAACCCATTTTAAAGTAGATATTTTAGCCGTAATATTTAGTAAAAAAAAAGTTAAATATGCAAAATACATCCTCTTAAGCCTCCTTTATTTTCTAAAAAGAAAGACAAAGCCGCGAGCGGTCACTAGTAAAAAAAGCTTTCCGTCTTCACCCTAATGTTGCTCGGTCCTTATCTACAGGATTACCTCGGGTTCTCGATGGGGCCGATTGAGTTATAGTTGGAGGCGAGATTACTTGGATTTATCGCTCAGAATTCGCGTCTAACTATAAAGCCTTTGTTACTTTTCGCCCTCATAAAAATACATGAAAAATGAATACCTTGTATATTAGGGGAAGTTCGGGAACCTTAGATTATTAGCATTTTTCTAAAGTAGGTAACATCACAAACCATTGATTTTCAGTAAGTACCTAGCTTATAAACTTGTGTTATCAATATCAGAAGGTATTACGTAAACAATAGAAGCTGAAACTCGTGTACAGTAATTTCTTAATAATGAGCAAAGTTAAACGCATTTCAATTTGACGTAAACATGTCAGTCAGGATACAGTATAGGTAAATTGAAGCGAGTAACGGAGTTTCACCCGAGTTCTTTTCGTAATAACACGTGTTGTGAGGCTCCATTTTTAACTCAATCTACCGTACAATTTCTTTAAATTACGAAATATATTTACTTGACATTGGCAAAATTCGCGAATTTTATCGCGAGCACGCCATTAATTAAGAAAGAAGAAGAAGAAGCTAGTAACCCAGTAAGAATCACAACAATAATAAAAGTAAAAAAAAAAAATGTTATTATCATTATTGTTATTCAAACCAATTATGGGTGCAAGCCTGAAATAAATGATTTATATTTTATATTATTTTTATTTATTTATTTTTAAAACTAATAAATTAAAGTTGAATCAAGAATCAAGAATCAAGAATTTATTTGCTAGAATGCGGTACATAAAAGATCTTAAATTTATGGAAGTCACATCACATTCACCAGGAGCTGGCATGCAAAACATTAATAACATAATTATTATATAGTATGTCAACATTATTAGATAGGTATTATTATATAGGTAGATAGGTATATTATTAGATTGGAAAGAGGAAACAAGGCTATTACGCACCACAAACATTAGCTCACGTAAATAACATGTCATATTGTTTCTATAAAAAAATCAAACCAAATGGTGTCGCACGAGGGTGTGTCAGCAATAAAGATAGACCCTGTTAGCACCCCAAAATAACTTTTAGGGGACGTATTGCTGACGCACCAAATTGGCGAGATCGTACCATCGACCCTTATGTATTTAAATTTACATACTTTGTGATATTGAGAATCTTTTAGATATGACTTTATATCGTTTAAGATGTGTTGGGTAATCTTTCACAGATGATCATGGGAGAATTATATAAAATAAAATCGATATAAAGTACTGGTAATGAAAAAGTAATTGCGAAGTAATTTTTTCAAGTGTTAAACTGAGAATACATAAGCAAACATGTTTCTAGCTTTCAATTATTTCTAGAATACTAATCGCTAATTATCTACAAACATAAATATATTATATTAAAATTTTTACTGTTTTCTTAAGAGAAAAACGTATTAAAAAGATAGGTGTAAACAATTAAAATTTTTTTTTGTAAAATAATACTATGAAAATAAAAACTAACCAGGCCACAAAACATAATCAATGTGCCATATTCCCCCAAAACGAAAGTTACCAAAACCATTAACCCCTATAATAATACATTACCATCTATATCACGATTTAGCCGCGTTTCCCCTATCACCTCCCCTAAAGCACCAAAATATTTCACAATACGACATTATTTGGACATACTGACTGCTTTTATCGGATCCTCAGACTATAACCTTAGAATACACGACGTGTTATGTGTCTCTCTCACTCTTAGAAAACTTTTGTATATCTATCCACTTTTGAGAGTTCCCAGATCGTCATGTGTTAGTGTTATCGCTTTGGTATTATTCTTGTACAGTCAACAGTAGGTTAAACTTTACAATTTGACCTAAAAACACTCTTAAGCCACTTGTAATAGCAGCGGTTTTTGCAGTGCACGTGTAAGACCTAACGTTTTTTCGAGGATACAGAAATACATTTGATGTATTTGTTGTTCAATAGAATGTTGTTGCAGGTTGCTAGCTATTGCTTTTGGGACTAAATTTGCTTTTATAATGGTCGTTATTATCATTACCCATTTTAATATCATCGGTGCTATGGATAACAAGAATGGATAATTTACCTATCACATGGGACTAAAGCGGATTGGTGGGCAAAATAATGTAACATTAGAAATTGTGTAAACACCTCAAGCTAAGCACTGCATAAAAAACAAAATCTCCTCCTTTATTTTATTTGTAAAAATTTATAAAGCAATATTAACGTGACGTTGGTAAATTTAACAAAATAAAAGTCAGTCATATAAATCTAACTGTAATATCCCGTAAAGCCACTGTATTATACAGAAAAAAATGAAAATTACAGTCCTGAAAGATGGCAGTGAAAGCCTCTTGGGCTGCTGAAATTATGAAATTAAGACACAAACGTGATGGTGGTAGGCATGGGACAGAGAAGCAGTCGTTTGATATCGTGGAACAGTGATTAATATCAGTGATATAGAATAAGCTGTGATAAAGTTACGATAACTGTTCTTCTTCTTTCGCGAACTTTGCCAGTGTCAAGTAAATATTTTGTAATAAAGAAATTGTACGGTATATTGAGCTAAAAAATAAATGGAGCCCCACAACACGTGTTATTACGAAAAGAACTCGGGTGAAACTCCATACGATAATTGATAAACTTTAAGTTTTTTTTGACAGAATTGCTTTTTTATTTTAATTATGACAGATATCGTGGAACAGTGTTACTATATCTATAAGATGTGATAACGAAATAATACTGAATCAAATTCAAGATTATTATCGTAATGACAGCTTATTATTTATTTTATTTCTTTGGGAATATGTGTAAACTATTTTTTTAATCCATTCTCAAGAATGGCTCTCCATAAAGACAGTAGGGTGAATCTACGGGTGTTTTGAACGCCGTCATTGTCCTCAACATATTTTCATATTTTTAGAGTAATAATTCTGTCCTCGTGTGCAGTTACGAATATAGGTCCCAGACGAGTAGCGTTTAGCAGCATAACCTTTATTATTTTCGCGCTTATCATGTATGACACTTTATATGTCGAGGACAATGACGACGTTTAAAACGCCCGTAGATTTACCCATTATTTGTAATCATACCGGTTGTGGGTCCAAATATTTGCACGGACGAACAAAAATCTCTTCAACTTTTCTAGTTCTAATACTTACAAATAAATAATGAAATATCTATTTCTAAATCGCAAAATAATTTTTTCATTAAACTCGATATAATTACGCATTTATCCCTTTCACTTTTACGATTATTTATACTCGCCTGTATTATATCATTGAGTATGAAAATAATATAACATTCTTTTCCCGTCCTATTCGCAGATATGAACCTTTTTTCGCGCGAAACAAAGCGAAATATCATATTAAATATAAATATCACTGTTCCGAAGTATCAAGTGACACAACATACACTTCCTTAGGCACATCGTGACGTTTATTACGATGTACATCGGAATGTTTCGGAAAAAGAAGACATTTCAAAGATTGATAAGTATGAATGTAGAGAGTGAACAGGCTTACGAATGTCAGTTTTACTGAATGAAACGAGATATTTTTTATATTTGTAAAGGTATTTTTATAAATAATTGGGTTAGTAAGGTTTGCTTTTAGATATTTTTCTTTTTTCGAAGGACGTCAGGTTATGTTACTAAGGACTCACATTTTTATTAACATATTAATTAGTTTATAATATTGCGTTTTATTTTATTGTAATTTTTGGGCACAACAGCGGAACAGGAAACACAGATTTTCATAACATGGTTTTTTTTTGTTTCAGGTGGGGCTCGAACCCTCAACCCTTGACGCAGTAGGATGAGTACCACTGCGCCTAAGCTCCCTGCTGATAGAATACAAGTTGAATTTTCCAGTCGCTACGACCTGAAGTAGCTTTTAATGCTCCGGCTTTACGGATAGTGTGAACGCTCCTTAATCCTCTAATCCACATCATGTACAGTCTCGATAAGATATAATTAATATTTTTACGAGTAGTATAGTTGGTGAGATTGCAAAACAAAATCAAAGCAATATGCTGCATATCATACATAATGAAGCAATAATAAATAAAGTTATCGACCATATTTTTATAAACTAATGCAACGAGCCTCAAACGCGACATTTATTATGAAGTACATTATGTACTTTAGTTTGACGTTTGACGTTTCGGCTGTGTTGCTACAGCCGTGGTCACAAACAGACTGGTGGTCTCATTTTTTTTTATATCATAACTTTTATAGAAAATGACTAAGTAACTAATTTAGTCGGGAATGTGTTTCACAATTAAGTCGGAACTAAGTTTTTTTCTCTTGAAGTAAATTTGAAAAATACCGATACTTGCTTGTACGATACTTCTGACTCTATACTACTCATAATTTTTTTATACTCTAACAATTCAATAATCCAAATATTATTACTAAAAGTGAACGCAAATAAATCAATTTTAAAATACATACTGGCAAATACGAATCTTATAGTAATTTATTATCTTATTGATATTAACTTAACCAAATAAAAACTTAAAAAAAGAAAAGCAAATTATTAACTAGTTACATATATTTTACAGAAACCAATAATTTATCGCTTACAAAATCTCTCACTATCCTATCCCTTAGAACAACTGCTCCCTTATCCCAAATCGAATTGTCTCAGTCTGGTTCCTCGAGAATCGAACCCCTACCCCCAGAAGTTATTGTTTCATTCACCCTAAGCCTATGGGTTATGGTGTTAATTTTACGCGCCTGTCACTTGCAATCTTCGCCTCGATTTGTTACAAATTGCTTGCGGATTGTGTTATCTCTATCTGAGTTGTTTGAAAGAGAATTTTTGAATGGTACCTTTTGGTTTTGTTTTATTAATATATTCAATGAACACTAACATTGTACCTTTGTACGAATGGTACTTTTATATTTTCTCTACAGCTTTTATATTCGTCGTCATCGTCTCAGCCACATAACACCCACTGCTGGGTATAAGCCTCCCCAAAGGGGGGGTTTGCCATAATCGCCACGCTTGGCAGGCCGGTTGGCGATCGCAGTATGGCCAAGTTTGTAGGAGACGCTGCTGCCCATCTCCTGAAGGCTGAGTCCCTTAGTCGCCTTTTACGACACCCACGGGATGAGAGGGGGTAGTGCTATTCTTAGCCGACACTACACAGCTTTTATATTGCGCACAGCAAAAGAGTGGAACTCCCTACCTTCGTCTGTATTTCCGAGTACTTTTAACCAGCCCGTTTTCAAAGCAAGGCTCAGTAGGCACCTTCTGGGTTAGCTTGCTCCACAGTAGATTCTGTCTTAGTCCCCGTGCTAGACTAGGATCAAGAGCAAACCCATTCAGAATAAAAAAAATGTTTCTTGGTGAAGAAATATGTTCGGCACGTCTAAAATTTTCGTGCGTACTGTACGGTTTTATTTCAATGATTAATACATTATAGGTAAGCGTGTGGGAACAATTTGTATTTCTATAAAATTAGTACAGCGCAACAGATCATAATGACACAATTAAACCAATACAATTAAATATAATGAGTAGACACTAAACAAAATAGATGAGTGTTTGAAAATAACTCTTCAATTATGTTCCTTTAACCAACAACATTTTAGCGTTTTACAAGAAAGTATGGTATTGATATTCGGTGGTGCTAGTTGGACGATACTCACAACTGAATAACAACATCAAAATATTAATTTACAAAACAATACTGAAGCCTAGGGATTCCCTACATGATCGAATCAGAAATGAGGAGATCCGTAGGAGAACTGAAGTAACCGACATCGCTCGAAGGATTGTTCAGCTAAAGTGGCAGCGGGCGGGACACATAGCGAGGAGAACCGATGACGGTTGAGGCGGAATGGTTCTAGAATGGCGACCACGCACCGGACAACGCTCCGTGGGTAGGCCCGCGACAAGGTGGACCGTCGATCTGGTGAAGGTTGCGGGAAGCCGCTGGATGCGGGCAACGCAGGACCGAGGGAGGCCTATACCCAGCAGTGGGTGTCATATAGCTGAGACGACGACGACTCAAGCCAATGTGGACCTACGGTATACAGCTGTGTGGAACCGTCAGCAATAGCAATATTGAGATACTACAAAGATTCCAGAGCATGCCTGAGCATGCATGAGCATTTTAACCGCCTCTGTGGTCTAGTGGTACAACCACCGGTATCAGACCCAGGGGTCACGTGTTCGATTCCCAGCGGGGGTATATATTGTATTCGGTTTGGTTGGTGGAAGGACTCGTTGTAAGTTTGTAAGTCCGCCTGGCTTATCTAAGTCTGACGCCACAACAACAATGTTTTCAGCATTTTTGTGTTCCGGCAGTTAGAGATAAGGTAGCCAGTTCCTCAGTGATTGAGGATTCCGGGAGAGGCTCGCTACTATCTTCAGTCTTATTAATACTTAACATCAGGTATGATAAAGGCTAAGAGTCTCACCGTCGTTCATAAAAAAAATGCATGGTATCCCCCAGAGTATTAGCAATAAATACATGTATCTAGACCTCGATATAAAAACTGGCCGGCAAGAAATTGTTCTAAGCAGCCTGAAATACCAGGAGAATCTAACAAACCTCATGAATGAACTTGCCAAGATGAGTGGAATTGGTAGTCTTCGACTTATCTGATTAAAGGGACATGACATCCCTAATCTCACTAATAGATTCCCAGCTTAAAGACATAGAGAGATAAATATTAAACAAGAAAATATAATGGAAAAAAGCAACTAGTCTCATGTCGCCCTGACGGGGTTTAAACCCGAATCGTTGGGAATCCGGCCCAATGCACTAACCAATTATGCTACAGAGACCTATGAGGACATGTCGATTTTTTCTAGTATATTCACCTTTCTACAGTGTTGGCCACCGTCATTTCATCAATGAGAGAAATATCCTTGTATTCGAAAGAAACATTTTTACAAATGTATGACTATCGATTAAGATGAAACAGCCATCTAATCATAACTATTTTTTAAATTTGCATTTAACAATGCAATTTTATAAATATTTTTTCTTGTTTAATATTTATCACATAAAAATAGCATTGTAAAATGCAAAATTAATAAGTTATAAATATGACATAGAGAGAGTTTGCTGAAAAGAAAATTTTCAACAGTTTATGGTTCTCCTAGATAACATTTAAAGTGATATTATTGACCAAGAAAGTGGCTTATTGTTCCTGAAACAGATTACCAGGTAGCAGAATAAAAAACAAGTGGTGCTACTTGGAACAATTCGTAAAATCCTAAAATAGGCATAGGAAAAGAACCTATCCTTCCTCGAATTCTTTTTGATTCAGGTGTACAAAACAACCCTATCGTTAGAATGTGTCGTACATATAATGAAATAAGCCGTGGTAATAGACATCTTGATGTCTTTAATAACTAATTCTCTCTTTATAAGAAAACTGTGTTCGAGCTTCTTGAAGCAGAAACATAATAGATTGAAATTGTATAGATTGAAAGTAAAAAAAAAAAAAAAAATATGTTAAAAATATATTTTGTAATTTTTGCATTTTTCAATGCTATTTTTATACTTATGGTAAATTTTAAATAGAAAAATATTGGAAAAAATTAACTCTGCCACAAGTGAATTCTCAGACGGGAATTCTATTGTGGCCGAGTTAATTTTTTCCTATATTTTTCTATTTAAAATTTACCATAAGAAGAAGTTAGTTTTGTAATCCTATTATTATTGTTTTGGTTCGCATAAGTTTCAAATAATTGTGCATGCTGTGTACGCTATTAATGGATTAAATTCTTGTCTCATTTATTTAGCATAGATTATAAGTTTTGTAATGGCTTTAATCTGTAAGTGTACCTATAACAAATAAATAAATAAACATCCCAATAGAGGGTCCTGCCATATTCTTTACAAGAATGCTGCCTATCTTCTTTGCTTGACTTTATTTGACCTTAGTTGCCTATATTTTAAACCGACTTCCAAAAAGGAGGAGGTTCTCAATTCGGTTAACTTGGACGATGTAATTTTCACGACACTTTGTTTATAATGTACAGGAAACCTAATCTAATCTAGATTAATCCTACTGTAGTTTACAAAATAACCTATTACAGACTAGTAAAAAAAACCACGTTAAAAAACGCAATAGCAAAAAAAAAGCCTTTTGAAGTCGGTCCCAGCCAAGACATCCTTTCTACTTAGAGCTCCAATTTTTTTAATTCTCTTGCCTTGGCTGTCACTGACTCAAAAAGGCTTATTTTTTGCTTTTTACTTTCTGAAGTCGGTTTTTGTTAATCTGTATAAAATAATATACTCAGTAACGTAACCAAGTAAGGCCTATATCTCTTACAAGAAATAGACTACTGCAACTGGCCGTAAGTTGCCTTTTACGATACCCAAGGGAAAGGACGAGTTAGTAGTACTATTCTAAGCTGACACAGTACAGTATATACCACAAAGTATTCCTTAGCCAAAGATACAATATGTGTGTACTTGAAACAGCTGTCATATAAGCTTGCATTGAAAAAAACTTAAAAAAAAAGAAAATTAAAACCGACTTCTTTTTTTAAAGTTAGGATAAGTCCCGCACTTCGGTTTGACTCAAACTAGTAGTGTAGGCAACTACTAGTTTGAGTCAAACCGTTTGGGTCAAACCGCTTGACCGACAGTTTTTTTTCAAGATTTCTTCAAAACTACTGAAACGACTTTTTTCAAAAAATGGGACCAATTTGTTAACAAAACCGATGTTATAACGTTTGAATCATTTCGATCGGTTCAGGCGTTCTCGAGTAATCGATGAGCATACATAAAAAATATATATACGCAACGAAGTGATAACCTTCTTCTTTTTTTAAAGTCGGTTAAAAATGGGAAGACCCTATATGGGGTCCGATGTTGTTCTATGTACAAAGAAAAGATTTTAAATTGGAATAAGTGTCTTGGTCACATTGACTTATATATTACTTTGCTTGGTCACTGATTTCAACGCAAATTACTACGAACGTTACATATCAATGTATTAAATATCATTGTCTATAGTATACACCATATCCAGTTCCTCGGTGTTTCAGGATTCCGGGTGAGGCGCGCTTCCACTTTCAGCCATATCATTTTATAACATCAGGTATGATGAAGGCTAATCACCTCCCCGTTGTTCATAAAAAAACGCCCATGGATTGCTTTAAAAGTCCAAGGGTCCATACCAAATAAGTATTGAGCAGAATAGCTTCTACATAATTTTTATAAAACACACCGACAAAGCGAAACAATAGCTTTTAGGAGACAATCAAAGGAAATGTCAAATTGGCAACCATCTTTAAAAGTAGCCATTATAAGATGACTTCAATCTAATTAGAAGTCTCAAAGACAATAAGCTTAAGGTCCAAAATAAGAATGCTCCGGCGAAATATAAAATTCATTAGTACTAATTATTCCGTAACAGACTGTATAACCGGCATCTAGTACTTAATCTCCTCAAAGTGCCTCTAAGGCCTTCCGATTGGCAAATAAAATTAATAGGAGCGGTAGAGCGGACTAGTGATGGGAAATTTTTTATCGATTTTGGTGACATTTGAAAAGCTATTTACCAGTTTTGTTTTGGAACGACGGTGAGACTCTTACACCCATATTCTAAGTCGTTCCTCCAAAACTTACTCGTCCTCGACTTAACGAAATCTCATTGAAAACCTCTTCGAAATACTCCTCGAAATCGGTATTCTAAGTCATAACTCCGTAAGGACCTGGAGGAGCCAAAGAGGACGTAGCCACTCCGTGTTAGGCCTAGCGCACACTACCATTTTTACCCACGACGAGGTTGAGTGGAGTGTAAAAAGTTTTGGAGGAACGACTTAGAATATTGGGGTTAGCCTTCATCATACCTGATGTTAAGTATTGATAAGGCTGAAGATGGAAGCGAGCCTCTCCCGGAATCCACAGCTACTGAGGAACTGGCTTTCTTATCTCAAACTGCCGGAACACAACAATGTTGAAAACATTATTGTTATGGCGTCAGACTTAGATAAGATGGTGGTAGCTAGCCAGGCGGACTTACGACAAGTCCTACCACCAGCCAGTGGCGAGGGGTGAAAACGTGGGGAAGGTAAGCCGGACAAATCAAAATCCACAAATCCGACAATAATAAGCTTGGAAAATAAAGCATTTTGTTCACTTTGCACTTTGCATCCACGTATATTAGAATACTTGGTGACAATAAAAAAATAAGCGACATTATTATTATGATTTGCATGGTGGATTGTTGGGGTGGGATAGCTAAAAGGGAAGCCGATGGAAATCGGTGTGTATAGACCCTTCGCTGCTATTTACTATCCTAGCCAAATGTCATTAATAGCGATAACTATAATCTTTAACTAAAGATCGACCATAATTGGTGGGGAGGCGAGGAAGAGTAAAGATGGTGTATTTAAGTAATGATAAATTAATTTTAAATAAGATAAATTGAATGCCAAAGAAAAAGAGGAAGAAGTAATGTTCTGCATCGACCAATTCAGATGATGAATATCAGAACTAACGGAGGTATTACAAATTGTACAGAACACCAAGACATAGACAAATATAAAAAAATACTTACGCTAGGTAGCGGTAAGATTACAATAGTACTACTGCAACATCAGGTGCGTCGAACTATGCGACCTACTACTACCTACTAAGCGAAATAATATCAATGCACTTTATACACACCTAAAAAACAGAATTAACTGATATCATTATAAAATAATGTTTGCCATGATTTTCATAATTTGTATGCTGTGAATTCAGCAAAACATTTAGACCGATGTCAATTGTATTCTAGCAACTAAATATTATTATTCTCCTCTATTCTATTGGCATCGATAGACGTGACCAAACATCGACACTATAATAATCGACTAAAACAAAGTCATAGTCAGCAAATCTACTGCCACTTAGCAATAGCCTCAACAGTCAAATAGTGAACAAGACTAATGCCACTCCTGGGCAATCGCCTCAACAGTCAAATAGTCAACAAGACTAATGCCACTTCTGGACAATAGCCTCAACAGTCAAATAGTCAACAAGACTAATGCCACTCCTGGGCAATAGCCTCAACAGTCAAATAGTGAACAAGACTAATGCCACTCCTGGGCAATAGCCTCAACAGTCAAATAGTCAACAAGTCTAATGCCACTCGTGGGCAATAGCCTCAACAGTAAAATAGTCAACAAGTCTAATGCCACTCCTGGGCAATAGCCTCAACAGTCAAATAGTGAACAAGACTAATGCCACTCCTGGGCAATCGCCTCAACAGTCAAATAGTCAACAAGACTAATGCCACTTCTGGACAATAGCCTCAACAGTCAAATAGTCAACAAGACTAATGCCACTCCTGGGCAATAGCCTCAACAGTCAAATAGTGAACAAGACTAATGCCACTCCTGGGCAATAGCCTCAACAGTCAAATAGTCAACAAGTCTAATGCCACTCGTGGGCAATAGCCTCAACAGTAAAATAGTCAACAAGTCTAATGCCACTCCTGGGCAATAGCCTAAACAGTCAAATAGTGAACAAGACTAATGCCACTCCTGGGCAATCGCCTCAACAGTCAAATAGTCAACAAGACTAATGCCACTCCTGGACAATAGCCTCAACAGTCAAATAGTCAACAAGACTAATGCCACTCCTGGGCAATAGCCTAAACAGTCAAATAGTGAACAAGACTAATGCCACTCCTGGGCAATAGCCTCAACAGTCAAATAGTCAACAAGACTAATGCCACTCCTGGACAATAGCCTCAACAGTCAAATAGTGAACAAGACTAATGCCACTCCTGGGCAATAGCCTCAACAGTCAAATAGTCAACAAGTCTAATGCCACTCGTTGGCAATAGCCTCAACAGTAAAATAGTCAACAAGTCTAATGCCACTCCTGGGCAATAGCCTCAACAGTAAAATAGTCAACAAGACTGATGCCACTCCTGGGCAATAGCCTCAACAGTCAAATAGTCAACAAGACTAATGCCACTCCTGGGCAATAGCCTCAACAGTCAAATAGTCAACAAGACTAATGCCACTCCTGGGCAATAGCCTCAACAGTCAAATAGTCAACAAGACTAATGCCACTCCTGGGCAATAGCCTCAACAGTCAAATAGTCAACAAGACTATCTAGAAAATAACGATCGACCTCGCCCCATCCCTACCAACAACTGGGGGCATTATCGTGTACAAAACGCAGCCATTCTCCATTCCCTCCCCAATACGTCTATCCTTAACGACTGCATTATTTTATCTCAGATACATTACTCGCTCCCTCAGTTTTAGATAAGTGACCCTTTTTCTTCGCATTTATTTCTTTATCAGTATTATTGGTGACTTGTTTCTGATCTGATTTATGGTCCATGGATCTGATCGCAATTTAGTTTGAAAGGCTATCAGGGCGCAATATAAATAAATACAGGGTACAATGTAAATGAAACATATGTTTTTTACAAAAAAAAATGAGTTACCGGGGCGGAGAAGAATTATTGTTTTATTGTCGTCGTCGTGAGATTTTTTTTTTTTTTCTTTAAAATTTTAAGGCATTGATGGTACCTGCATTCAGTAAAATCAAATCTTAATTATTTATTCTAGAGATATAACTAGATTTAAAAGCATATTATGCCAAAGTATCTTTATATTTATTATTCACGGGATGCCTCACTAGGATACTAACAGCATATTAATGTGAAAGTTTGTGAGGATGGATGGATGGATGTCTGTTACTCTTTCACGCAAAAACTACTGAACGGACTTGTATGAAAGGCTCACCGATGACATAGGATACTTCTTATCTCGATATTCTCGCGGGAACGGAAACCACGCGGGCAAAACCGCGAGCGATCACTGGTACCCATATAAAAATAAAGAAAAATAATGTAACACACTTGCCTTCTAACACTCGAAACTCCCCACTTACATACCTCTTTCCGTATAGGCTTCGTTATTTTTTGCTTCGAACAACCAGTAATCACATTATACAGTCAGCAGAAAAAAAAATGGAAGACGCATAAATCCACAATTTGCGCGAACCCCGACCCCTTTGCCATAAACGAGAAGAACCACATCCGTAGACTACTACGAAAATTGTCTTCGATTTTTCAAACGATATTCGAAGTTCGGTCCTACATCTCACACACATGCCGTAAAGTTTTTGTAGTCATATGACACAATATGATCGTAGACTCATACCTATTAGAATGCCCACTGAATTCTCGTATTTATTATCTGTAAATCCTGGGGGTTAAATCGCACTAATTATGAAAGATTAATCTAAAGTGGTCGTTTCAGTTTTATTGTAAACTAGCTTCCGCCCGCGACTTCATCCGCATTGTCGCAAAGTATCTGTGTCTCAAATTTCATCCAAATCTATTCAGCCGTTTTTGCTTGATTGAGTAACAAACATCTAAACTTTCACATTATAATATTAGTAGGATAAATTCTATGTCATTGATATAGAAATGAAAATTTAAATAAAAATAAATAAAATCTTTCATTTAAATACGACAAAAAGACATAATAAAACCCCTGACGCGTTTTTGACGGTTCTTCTCGTATTACAATGTCGAGAGCATAAACATTTGCGAACCGATGGCGTATCTTCTTTGACACTCACAATTGCTTGTCTAGACTAGCCTAGGCTAGACTGAACAAAATAATGACATTTTAAAATGCGATCGAGATCTTACGGATCCCTACGTAGTTTCAACAATATTTTTGGGATGGAAGGATTTCACAAAAAGATCATAAATATTTATCTGTTCTCAACAAAAATTAAGAGATTTATTATTCCTAATCGGACGACACTTACGCGGTAGGGCCACTGATTACTCAAACGAAACGAACGTTCGTTTTTCGGTTTTCGAAATACTCCCACCGATGCGAGATACTTATCGTGACAATAGAGAGCTTGTGTCAGCAAGTTTGCGGTTATATTTTTCTGGACGGTATACATTGCGGAGTCACTTCGGAAGTTTTATGGAAGCGTGTCACGGAAGGGCACTTAAGAAGAAAGGATTGCGAACTTGTCGAGATGTGACTCTAATCTTTATTGACAAGGTGTCGTATTTAAGAAATGTGAGGGCTTTTCAGAGTGGCGGTGAAATTTGAGTTTGGAAATGTCGATAAGGTTTTATTAACTTTTAAGGTATATATAGGTCTCGTCAGGCAATTTGTTTGTATATAAATTCTGGGTGTTTTGTTCTATTTACATCTGCAATACTCGTATTATAAAAAACAAACGTGTTTGTAATTCCTACATAAAATTAGGTAATCTATACGTTCATCTTATGTTTTGGCGCGCACTGTTCATTGAAATAAAACAACTTTTACGGATATCAAACGCGCTATATTTATTATTATAATTGTCCGTATTTTTAGGGATGACAGTCATCCCGTGACCACGGCAGCTGTAAAGGTGCCGAAACGTCGGGAAAATAAAAAACCCCTAAAAAAACCTAAAAATACGGACAATTACAACTTAGTTCGTGGAAATATAGCGCGTTTGATATCCGTAAAAGTTGTTTTATTTCAATTAGGTAATCTCTTAGTTTAAGAGTCATTCTCGATTGGCAATATTTGAGGTCCTTTTTCACGCAAAAATATTGTGTTCATAGTTACGTAGTCACAGATGTGACTTTTCTAGTTTTATTTATTTACTTATTATAATACGGAGCCAAAACGTGGACACTAACGGCAGAACTAGTTCACAAGTTTAAAGTCGCTCAGCAAGCTATGGAAAGGGCTATGCTCGGAGTTTCTCCGAAGGATCGGATCCAGGTCCAGGTGATCCGACAGAGAACCCCACCGAATTAGCAAACTGAAGTGGCAGTGTGCCGGTCATATAAGCCGCAGAACCAACAACCGCTGGAGTAAACGGTTTCTGGAGTGGAGACCACGTGCCGGCAAACGCAGTGTAGGACGCCCTCAGACTAGGTGGAGCGATGATATTCGCAGGGTGGCTGGCAAGAGCTGGATGAGAGCAGCCGCGGATCGTGCTCGGTGGCGTGCACTTGAAGAGGCATATATCCAGCAGTGGACGATAATGGGCTGATGATGATGATGTTGATAATAATAAATAATTGCATATAATCACACCAATTATCTAGCCCACGTTAAGTTTCACGAAGAACTTGTGTTATGGATACTAGATAACGGATAAATATACTTATATTTTTTGTAAGTACATACATAATATACATATCAAACACCCAGACCAAGACAAATAGACATGTAAACAAATATTTGTATTGTCCGGGGATCGAACCCGGTGCCTCTGGCGCAGAAGGTGGGCTTAGTACCCCTGCATCAAACAGGTCATGGATGATCGAATGTCGAATGATGATACGGATGACAAAACAGATTAAAATCAGAAATAAATTTATAGGTACAGTCAAGAGCCGCTACAGAATTACACTTTGATCTTGAGAGCGCCCTTAGGTCGCTCGTAATAGCGGCGAATTTCGTAGTTCAAATGTAAAGCCAGCTGCTGTTGACTGTACATTAAATTGTTAAGTGCTAGACTGTTATCCTAAAAATGTTGTCACATCATTTACAAAGAGATAATTAACAAGCAAGATCTACTCAGTTACTGCTACTAGTTTAGGACTAAGGAATCCAGAAAATTGTGGGTTAGGGATCTTCATTGACAATCTTCATTTTTTTTGTAATGAAAATTGATCTTACCCATGTGTTTAAGGTTACATTTCAATTTGACGACTCTGTATGAAATAAAACAGGGAGAAAAAAATTGCCCTTGACGAGTTTCTTGCCGGTTTTTCTCGTTACAAGGTCTCCCGCCGTTGGGTTTGTGAACCGATGGCGTAGCTTCTTTGACGTTTTTTCATAAGTGCTTGTAACAGCCTAGACTGAATAAATGATATTGAATTTTGAATGTTTTTTTAATTTCATTTTTTTCGCCTTATTTAATTTCTTTTTCCCCCATACGATTTAAGTACGCGATGAGTATTCATTAAAAGACCGACGAAATACCAGTCTATTTTAACACCGCAATTGCAGATCAAAACCTACTCAAATAGTCCAGAAATCTCCTAGAAAAATCCCTAAGTTAGATTGTGTAATGTAACTTACACATTAAAGTTCTTCCCGAATGGGAAACAGTATTTCCTGGACATTAAGTTGCGAAGTATCCAGACAATTAACTGAGATATAAATCCGCTAGGGGGCGCGGGAGGCGACTCACAAATCACCTTACAACGACTCCTGATTTCGCACTTAGAAGAATTTATTCCATTTGTTAACAGTAAGTAGTATTTGAGACCGGAGTTGCGGTAATCCTTATTTTACCGTCAGTGTGGGATGGGCCTTAGAGAGAGGGGATAGAGGGGGAGACGGAATACAGCCTTTAAACGCCTTAGACAGTTTAACCGCCTCTGTGGTTTAGTGGTAACAACCACCGGTATCAGACCCAGGGGTCCCAGGTTAGATTCCCAGCGGGGGTACAATTTGTATTCGGTTTAGTTGGTGGTAGAAATGTTCCGGCAGAGAGATAAGATAGCCAGTTCCTCAGCGATTGAGAATTCCGGGGGAGGTTCGCTTCCATCTCAGCCTTATCAATACTTGACATCAGGTATGATGAAGGCTAAGAGTCTCCCGGTCGTTCATAAAAAAAAAACAGCTGATCGATAGGGCAACGACCTGACAATGAGACTCAAGAGTTTATTGATAGTACTGAAGTGTGCTATTTATGTTCGGACTCAGCCATTACCTTTATAAACAAGCACGGAGTATTTTTACGAAACAAATACTACGAGAAAGTATCCGCCTCTGTGGTCTAGTGGTAACAACCACCGGTATAAGACCTACACATAGATACAAGACTATTAAGATACTACTAAGATATAAGACTACACATTTGTAATTAATTCGCAAAAATATAGTCTTTAGTTTCAGAAACTGAATTTCGGGAAAAACACGGGAACGTAGAGGTATCGAGTTAAAATTAAAATCATATATTCACGTTAACAACATCTTCAAACTTCAAAATCGACGTTAAAAAAGGTAAGGCCATTTATGCCGCAATAACTTCGACACTCTCTAATATACTAAAATAAGATATCTGAATAATCCGTGACACATGCGCGTAAGCTACTTGTAATCAATCAATGTATTTGAAACTTCCAGATCCTAACAGCATTTTGCACTCCCCCTTAGTTTTCAACGATCTTTTTTTACGAAACTAATTCTTCAATTTCTACAGCATTTACAAAAGACAAATCTTTGGGCCCCTTCACCCTTAAGAGACACGGGGTTCTCAAGTGGTTTAGAACCCCAGGGTATCTTGAGAGCTTTTAATCCGGGTGGAACAAGATGGATGGGACTAACCATGGGGATAAGTTTGGGGTAGATTTCCCCGTCTGCAAGAACGGATCGAAATTGACTTAAGAGACAATGACAATTGAGTATTAGCAGCAATATTCTGCGAGAATTGAAAACTTTATAAGTAGCATCGGGGAATTATTATAGATTAGTATGGATATGCCTGAGAGTTTTTGATTGAGATACAAGTAGTTAAAAAGTCACTTATTCGGAAACTGTTCAGACCATTAAATTACACTTATTAAATGGTTTTAGGTATTTATTAGTCTCGAAATGGAGAGGTCTTATCCATATTAACATAAACACATACTAAGATAAAATATTTCGTTGGAAAGTATTTAAACAATTTAGGCAGGTACTTCATTTATCCTTGAATATAAGCCATCCTTGAAAATACTAGGTTTATTACAAGGCTATTGTTACAAAACAAACTTAGATTCTCATGTCACGCGTCAAGCCTGCTCCCTTGAACAATCACCCAACCAATCAACTAATACTTACTTGTCAAGTTGTAATTGTTGTCGGCAGGTCAATAGCACAGTAAAAAGATACATACAGTATATTATCTTCCTACAAAAGGTCCGTTCGCGAGTAATACCCGACGAGCCTCGTCTCAGCGAGAGCTCGGCAAGCGTCTCAGTCTCGAATGCGCCACAATGATTAACGCACGCTGTGAAAGTTTTGTACGCAGTACGTGTGTGGTAATATATCTATGTTGGCGGGTATTGCGTGTCGCGCTGCTGCAATAATAATAATTAACTTTTGTCAATGAAGAATCTACGACAAAATACTGTATGTTTATAACTATTTTTACAATGCTATTTTTACGTGATAAATGTTAAACCAGATAATATACTAGAAATAAAGCAACTTGTCTCATGTCGGGATTCGAACCCGCATCCTTGGGAATCTTATGATTTGTGAATAGGCTTTTTCTAGGCAAGCTCGCTCCATCTTAGGCCTCTTCTTAATTTAACGATTCAGAATTAGGCCAAGAGTTAGTCTATATAATGTAAAAAAACCCGGCCCAATGCACTAATTTGTAAGATAATTGGTTAGTGCAATGGCCCGGATTCCCAAGGATGCGGGTTCGAATCCTGTCAGAGCGACATGAAACAATTTGCTTTTTTCTAGTATAGTATATTGTTTAATATTTATTACTGTATGTTTCATTATACTGTGTCAATAGTTAGGAAACATTGGCAACTAGTGGAATAGTTGTGGCAACTATTCTCAAAGACACAGCGCTTCTATTACAGAGTTTAAATTCTACAGCTGAACATTTAAGTCAAACTCATGTTTCCAGTAGGCTGTTAGAATAGAAACATATATTATGTTAAAAGTCTAAGCTGCTACATGCTCTTGTGAATGACGAAGAAGCTATGCAATTCGGTTCAAAAATCCCAATAGTAACATAACTTGCTACTAGAATTTATTTCGGCCCATTCTTTTTAACAGTCCTTGTTGTTTTTTAGATTTGGAGACACCATGAAATGTAAATCTAAACAAATAAGTACGAGTATGATTAAATAATATACATACATGCCTACATTGGAAATTAGTTTCTTTAGATTTATAATGTTTTAGTTCTAGTTACGCCGTGTGGTGACGGCCTAAGAATACAAGTGTCACCACTCCCTTACATGCCTGAGATGTCGTAAGAGTCGACTAAGAGGCTCGACGCATTGAACACCTGTGCGAGAGAAGGAAAACTTGAAACAACCCCTCTACCAACCCGTCTGGCCAGCGTAGCCACAATAGGCGTGAGATAGGAGAGGCCTATGTCCAGCATTGGATGTCCACAGGCTGATGATGAAGTTCTAGACAAATTTGTTTATACTAAACATTAAATAGTGGCTTTAGATGATGATAAATGATTATGAAACATTATGATGAATGGCAATTAATAAATATTAAACAAGAAAATATACCAGAAAAAAGCAACTACATGTCGCCCTGACGGGATTCAAACAATGCACTAGTGCATTGGGCCAGATTCCCAATGATGCGGGTTCGAATCATGAGACTAGTTGCTTTTTTCTGGTATATTTTCTTGTTTAATATTTATCAAATAAAAATAGCATTGTAACATGCAAAATTAAAATGTTATAATTTCAATTAAGTAACTAAAAAAAGGAGACTGGGCGAAAGTGGTCTACGAACCAAAAGCGATACTGTTGTGATTATTTATGTGGGGACACCTTAAATACACCGTTGTGCCAAGTGGCATCAAAAGTCACCCAGTCTCCTTTGACTAGACAAACTCTCGGGCGGCTATTATGAAAACACATTTGTATTTATGTACTAAAAAGCAATCGCAACAACCACTTCCAACGATCACATAAATTCTGCTGATTCAGCATCGAATATTTGTTTCGGCTCCACAGTCACGCACCCATCAAATTGCCAAAATCTGGCAATATTTACCAAATTTTATTTATTATATAAAAACATATGAATCGTTCGCATTTGGACGCCCGGGGTGGGAGTAATAACGTATCGCGGGAGCGTCAGCAGAAAAGATAGAACGAATTATTATTGTACAATGAATTGCGTTTAGAATTTATTTGAAAGTATATTTATGACTTGTGTTAAACTAGACTATGTTTTGTTCGGACTTTGGCAGCATTTTAGTCGTTAAGCTAGTCCATTTAATAATCAGCTATTTCAGTGACCCCTGAACTGCCCTTCCTTATGGATGGATAAGGAAAATGGGCCATGATACACCTTACATGGCAATTAGGGCCAACGGCTTAAAATGCCTTCAGAATCACGGAGGAGCTCGAGATAATACATTTTTGGTCACCCTGTCGTAAGTGCCTTCGACATTCGCTGGCCAAGCGCGCGGACCACTACGCTACAAAGCTCCTCAACGTTTATAAGTGTGTCAACGTTTATAAGTGTGTCAACGTTTATAAGTATGTCAACGTTTATAAGTGTGTCAACGTTTTTAAGTGTGTCAACGTTTACAAGTGTGTCAACGTTTATAAGTATGTCAACGTTTTACAGAGAAATGGTCGTATCACTAGACCACAGAAGCGGTTTAATAAGTAAATAATAAAAAATATTAAATATTTCTAACACGAGAGTGAATATGCATTTACTAGGCAAGCGTGCAATACCTTGTTTATTTAAGACCACATCTTGTTTATTTCAGCCATTTTTATTGTCCTTACTGCTGGGGCACTGGCCTTCCTTATGGATAGATAAGGAGAACGGGCCATGACCCACCACGCGGGCCCAATGCGGATTGGTGGGTTTTTACGACTGCAAATGCAGCCGGGACCAACGGCTTTACGTGCCGAAGCTCGAGATAGTAAATTTTGGGTCGCCCATCCCGTGACCGACCATTGAGAAAGTTGCTTAACCTTAACAATCGCAGGCTGAGTGCGCGGACCACTACGCTACAAAGCTCCTCAACGTTTATAAGTGTGTCAACGTTTATAAGTGTGTCAACGTTTATAAGTATGTCAACGTTTATAAGTGTGTCAACTTTTTTAAGTGTGTCAACGTTTATAAGTGTGTCAACGTTTATAAGTATGTCAACGTTTTACAGAGAAATGCCAAACGCAACGGCTTTTTAATTTTATAGAAAATCTTTAATTGGGGACCTATAGTAGTTATTTTATAAAATTATAATGTTTTAATATTTTAGGCTTTTAACATTGATAATGACAAAATACTTACATACTCAATTTATGTAGTGAACCCATTTTGTTCTTTAATTCTTTAATTGGGGACCAATAGTAGTTATTTTATAAAATTTAATGTTTTAATATTTTAGGCTTTTAACATTGATAATGACAAAATACTTACATACTCTATTTATGTAGTGAACCCATTTTGTTCAATAGCAAAGTCATTAAAACTGTGTCTTCATTAACATTATAAAACTTTAACAACGTAGTTACTGTACTATATTTTGTAACAAAAACGTTACTTCATACAAAGTTATCAAAGATTCCAGGGGAATACTTTGGAAGTTGCTATTTCAATGTGGACGTAATAATTTCCATTTAAAGTTTTTAAACGCCGCTTACTTTGAAACTTCTTGGAAAGTTTTTATAGGATTCTGAGTTAAAGAACGAAATTGTGGTGTAAGTGCAGTTTTTATGCGCGGCTTTAATACGTGTTTAGGAATATTACTTTTGTGGCTTTTAAAATGTAATTTATATATTAGGAGCAAAGTGGTTTGAAACGAATAAGTACAAGTCCCGAGAGGATATTATCTATCTTTGCAATAGCAACGCGATTCGCTCTCATATTGCACCCTTGATGCTCTGCCAATCCAAATACCAGTCTATTTTAACACCGCAATTGCAGATCAAAACCTACTCAAATAGTCCAGAAATCTCCTAGAAAAATCCCTAAGTTAGATTGTGTAATGTAACTTACACATTAAAGTTCTTCCCGAATGGGAAACAGTATTTCCTGGACATTAAGTTGCGAAGTATCCAGACAATTAACTGAGATATAAATCCGCTAGGGGGCGCGGGAGGCGACTCACAAATCACCTTACAACGACTCCTGATTTCGCACTTAGAAGAATTTATTCCATTTGTTAACAGTAAGTAGTATTTGAGACCGGAGTTGCGGTAATCCTTATTTTACCGTCAGTGTGGGATGGGCCTTAGAGAGAGGGGATAGAGGGGGAGACGGAATACAGCCTTTAAACGCCTTAGACAGTTTAACCGCCTCTGTGGTTTAGTGGTAACAACCACCGGTATCAGACCCAGGGGTCCCAGGTTAGATTCCCAGCGGGGGTACAATTTGTATTCGGTTTAGTTGGTGGTAGAAATGTTCCGGCAGAGAGATAAGATAGCCAGTTCCTCAGCGATTGAGAATTCCGGGGGAGGTTCGCTTCCATCTCAGCCTTATCAATACTTGACATCAGGTATGATGAAGGCTAAGAGTCTCCCGGTCGTTCATAAAAAAAAAACAGCTGATCGATAGGGCAACGACCTGACAATGAGACTCAAGAGTTTATTGATAGTACTGAAGTGTGCTATTTATGTTCGGACTCAGCCATTACCTTTATAAACAAGCACGGAGTATTTTTACGAAACAAATACTACGAGAAAGTATCCGCCTCTGTGGTCTAGTGGTAACAACCACCGGTATAAGACCTACACATAGATACAAGACTATTAAGATACTACTAAGATATAAGACTACACATTTGTAATTAATTCGCAAAAATATAGTCTTTAGTTTCAGAAACTGAATTTCGGGAAAAACACGGGAACGTAGAGGTATCGAGTTAAAATTAAAATCATATATTCACGTTAACAACATCTTCAAACTTCAAAATCGACGTTAAAAAAGGTAAGGCCATTTATGCCGCAATAACTTCGACACTCTCTAATATACTAAAATAAGATATCTGAATAATCCGTGACACATGCGCGTAAGCTACTTGTAATCAATCAATGTATTTGAAACTTCCAGATCCTAACAGCATTTTGCACTCCCCCTTAGTTTTCAACGATCTTTTTTTACGAAACTAATTCTTCAATTTCTACAGCATTTACAAAAGACAAATCTTTGGGCCCCTTCACCCTTAAGAGACACGGGGTTCTCAAGTGGTTTAGAACCCCAGGGTATCTTGAGAGCTTTTAATCCGGGTGGAACAAGATGGATGGGACTAACCATGGGGATAAGTTTGGGGTAGATTTCCCCGTCTGCAAGAACGGATCGAAATTGACTTAAGAGACAATGACAATTGAGTATTAGCAGCAATATTCTGCGAGAATTGAAAACTTTATAAGTAGCATCGGGGAATTATTATAGATTAGTATGGATATGCCTGAGAGTTTTTGATTGAGATACAAGTAGTTAAAAAGTCACTTATTCGGAAACTGTTCAGACCATTAAATTACACTTATTAAATGGTTTTAGGTATTTATTAGTCTCGAAATGGAGAGGTCTTATCCATATTAACATAAACACATACTAAGATAAAATATTTCGTTGGAAAGTATTTAAACAATTTAGGCAGGTACTTCATTTATCCTTGAATATAAGCCATCCTTGAAAATACTAGGTTTATTACAAGGCTATTGTTACAAAACAAACTTAGATTCTCATGTCACGCGTCAAGCCTGCTCCCTTGAACAATCACCCAACCAATCAACTAATACTTACTTGTCAAGTTGTAATTGTTGTCGGCAGGTCAATAGCACAGTAAAAAGATACATACAGTATATTATCTTCCTACAAAAGGTCCGTTCGCGAGTAATACCCGACGAGCCTCGTCTCAGCGAGAGCTCGGCAAGCGTCTCAGTCTCGAATGCGCCACAATGATTAACGCACGCTGTGAAAGTTTTGTACGCAGTACGTGTGTGGTAATATATCTATGTTGGCGGGTATTGCGTGTCGCGCTGCTGCAATAATAATAATTAACTTTTGTCAATGAAGAATCTACGACAAAATACTGTATGTTTATAACTATTTTTACAATGCTATTTTTACGTGATAAATGTTAAACCAGATAATATACTAGAAATAAAGCAACTTGTCTCATGTCGGGATTCGAACCCGCATCCTTGGGAATCTTATGATTTGTGAATAGGCTTTTTCTAGGCAAGCTCGCTCCATCTTAGGCCTCTTCTTAATTTAACGATTCAGAATTAGGCCAAGAGTTAGTCTATATAATGTAAAAAAACCCGGCCCAATGCACTAATTTGTAAGATAATTGGTTAGTGCAATGGCCCGGATTCCCAAGGATGCGGGTTCGAATCCTGTCAGAGCGACATGAAACAATTTGCTTTTTTCTAGTATAGTATATTGTTTAATATTTATTACTGTATGTTTCATTATACTGTGTCAATAGTTAGGAAACATTGGCAACTAGTGGAATAGTTGTGGCAACTATTCTCAAAGACACAGCGCTTCTATTACAGAGTTTAAATTCTACAGCTGAACATTTAAGTCAAACTCATGTTTCCAGTAGGCTGTTAGAATAGAAACATATATTATGTTAAAAGTCTAAGCTGCTACATGCTCTTGTGAATGACGAAGAAGCTATGCAATTCGGTTCAAAAATCCCAATAGTAACATAACTTGCTACTAGAATTTATTTCGGCCCATTCTTTTTAACAGTCCTTGTTGTTTTTTAGATTTGGAGACACCATGAAATGTAAATCTAAACAAATAAGTACGAGTATGATTAAATAATATACATACATGCCTACATTGGAAATTAGTTTCTTTAGATTTATAATGTTTTAGTTCTAGTTACGCCGTGTGGTGACGGCCTAAGAATACAAGTGTCACCACTCCCTTACATGCCTGAGATGTCGTAAGAGTCGACTAAGAGGCTCGACGCATTGAACACCTGTGCGAGAGAAGGAAAACTTGAAACAACCCCTCTACCAACCCGTCTGGCCAGCGTAGCCACAATAGGCGTGAGATAGGAGAGGCCTATGTCCAGCATTGGATGTCCACAGGCTGATGATGAAGTTCTAGACAAATTTGTTTATACTAAACATTAAATAGTGGCTTTAGATGATGATAAATGATTATGAAACATTATGATGAATGGCAATTAATAAATATTAAACAAGAAAATATACCAGAAAAAAGCAACTACATGTCGCCCTGACGGGATTCAAACAATGCACTAGTGCATTGGGCCAGATTCCCAATGATGCGGGTTCGAATCATGAGACTAGTTGCTTTTTTCTGGTATATTTTCTTGTTTAATATTTATCAAATAAAAATAGCATTGTAACATGCAAAATTAAAATGTTATAATTTCAATTAAGTAACTAAAAAAAGGAGACTGGGCGAAAGTGGTCTACGAACCAAAAGCGATACTGTTGTGATTATTTATGTGGGGACACCTTAAATACACCGTTGTGCCAAGTGGCATCAAAAGTCACCCAGTCTCCTTTGACTAGACAAACTCTCGGGCGGCTATTATGAAAACACATTTGTATTTATGTACTAAAAAGCAATCGCAACAACCACTTCCAACGATCACATAAATTCTGCTGATTCAGCATCGAATATTTGTTTCGGCTCCACAGTCACGCACCCATCAAATTGCCAAAATCTGGCAATATTTACCAAATTTTATTTATTATATAAAAACATATGAATCGTTCGCATTTGGACGCCCGGGGTGGGAGTAATAACGTATCGCGGGAGCGTCAGCAGAAAAGATAGAACGAATTATTATTGTACAATGAATTGCGTTTAGAATTTATTTGAAAGTATATTTATGACTTGTGTTAAACTAGACTATGTTTTGTTCGGACTTTGGCAGCATTTTAGTCGTTAAGCTAGTCCATTTAATAATCAGCTATTTCAGTGACCCCTGAACTGCCCTTCCTTATGGATGGATAAGGAAAATGGGCCATGATACACCTTACATGGCAATTAGGGCCAACGGCTTAAAATGCCTTCAGAATCACGGAGGAGCTCGAGATAATACATTTTTGGTCACCCTGTCGTAAGTGCCTTCGACATTCGCTGGCCAAGCGCGCGGACCACTACGCTACAAAGCTCCTCAACGTTTATAAGTGTGTCAACGTTTATAAGTGTGTCAACGTTTATAAGTATGTCAACGTTTATAAGTGTGTCAACGTTTTTAAGTGTGTCAACGTTTACAAGTGTGTCAACGTTTATAAGTATGTCAACGTTTTACAGAGAAATGGTCGTATCACTAGACCACAGAAGCGGTTTAATAAGTAAATAATAAAAAATATTAAATATTTCTAACACGAGAGTGAATATGCATTTACTAGGCAAGCGTGCAATACCTTGTTTATTTAAGACCACATCTTGTTTATTTCAGCCATTTTTATTGTCCTTACTGCTGGGGCACTGGCCTTCCTTATGGATAGATAAGGAGAACGGGCCATGACCCACCACGCGGGCCCAATGCGGATTGGTGGGTTTTTACGACTGCAAATGCAGCCGGGACCAACGGCTTTACGTGCCGAAGCTCGAGATAGTAAATTTTGGGTCGCCCATCCCGTGACCGACCATTGAGAAAGTTGCTTAACCTTAACAATCGCAGGCTGAGTGCGCGGACCACTACGCTACAAAGCTCCTCAACGTTTATAAGTGTGTCAACGTTTATAAGTGTGTCAACGTTTATAAGTATGTCAACGTTTATAAGTGTGTCAACTTTTTTAAGTGTGTCAACGTTTATAAGTGTGTCAACGTTTATAAGTATGTCAACGTTTTACAGAGAAATGCCAAACGCAACGGCTTTTTAATTTTATAGAAAATCTTTAATTGGGGACCTATAGTAGTTATTTTATAAAATTATAATGTTTTAATATTTTAGGCTTTTAACATTGATAATGACAAAATACTTACATACTCAATTTATGTAGTGAACCCATTTTGTTCTTTAATTCTTTAATTGGGGACCAATAGTAGTTATTTTATAAAATTTAATGTTTTAATATTTTAGGCTTTTAACATTGATAATGACAAAATACTTACATACTCTATTTATGTAGTGAACCCATTTTGTTCAATAGCAAAGTCATTAAAACTGTGTCTTCATTAACATTATAAAACTTTAACAACGTAGTTACTGTACTATATTTTGTAACAAAAACGTTACTTCATACAAAGTTATCAAAGATTCCAGGGGAATACTTTGGAAGTTGCTATTTCAATGTGGACGTAATAATTTCCATTTAAAGTTTTTAAACGCCGCTTACTTTGAAACTTCTTGGAAAGTTTTTATAGGATTCTGAGTTAAAGAACGAAATTGTGGTGTAAGTGCAGTTTTTATGCGCGGCTTTAATACGTGTTTAGGAATATTACTTTTGTGGCTTTTAAAATGTAATTTATATATTAGGAGCAAAGTGGTTTGAAACGAATAAGTACAAGTCCCGAGAGGATATTATCTATCTTTGCAATAGCAACGCGATTCGCTCTCATATTGCACCCTTGATGCTCTGCCAATCCCACAAGGGCCTTTTGGCGCCATGGCTTCTCTTAGAGAACGAGTTTTCTCCCCGCTGGCTTTTGCGTTGGATAAATATTTCTCAGCTATATCGAGCACAAGCATGTCATTAATATGCAGCAGGAATAAAGTCTCGGAGAGAACAGATCCCTGAGGAATTCTGGCATTAATAGCCTTGAGGTCAGAGGAGCCGTCAATGACTACTCGTATTGACCGTTCATTCAGAAAATCAGAGACCCAGTCGCAAAAGTCAGCAGAGATACAGTATGATGGAAATTTGCTTAACAAGATATCGTGCCAGACCCGGTCGAAGGCTTTCAAGACGTCGAGTGACACGGCGAGAGCTTCGCCATGTATTAGTTTAGACTTACTAGAAAACGAAAAATATGTAGCTTCATTCTGCAGGAAAACGTACGTGCAAGATGCACCGGCCGCCCGCCCGCAAATAAATGCAGATGCAACACAGTGACACACCTTGCACCTTCACCGACTAATCTACACGTGGGTCGCCCACACACGGAGCAGCATTGTTACACCGTGCAATACCAGCACCGAGTTTCAGTGACAACTCCGAGAAATAACGCCTGATTCTATCAAATAAGAAACATAAATTTAACATTCATTGAAATTCTGTATTTCTTCCACTCCCATCAATATGGGCAGAGAATTTTTTAACGTGTTAATAAAAAAAACCAGGAAGAAATCAGAAATTAATTATAATTGCAATGGAAATCAAATAAATTGTGTTAAATTTAAATGTATTTAATCTAATTTCTTTGCTATCCCTCCAAAATATTCACCTACGTAAAACCGAAAGTAAAATTGGGCAGTCATTTTGCAAATTGCAGGGGTCCCCACTTTGCGATTATTAAATTTAGCGAATTTACGCTAAATTTAGCCATTGGATTATTTAAATTCGACTCCTTATTGGTTATCTGATGCAACCTTCCGCCACGTGGCGATAAATTGCTTTTGTAATGTTGTTATGATTTTATGTAATACGTATCTATGTTAGAAGACCAAATATAAACAGGACAGGCTGAGCCTAGTATAGGGGCTCGAAATGTAATATTGTAAAACTGAATTTGGTAATATAATGAACGACGGGGAGACTCTTAGCCTTCATCATACCTGATAAGGCTGAAGATGGAGGCGACCGTCTTCCGGAATCCTCAGCCACTGAGGAACTGGCTATCGTATTTCAAACTGCCGGAATACAACAATACTGAAAACATTGTTGTTATGGCGTCAGACTTAGATAAGATGGTGGTAGCTAGCCAGGCGGACTTACAACAAGTCCTACCACCAATCAAACCGAATACAATATGTACCCCCGCTGGGAATCGAACCCATGGGTCTGATACCGGTGGTCGTATCACTAGACCACAGAAGCGGTTTAATAAGTAAATAATAAAAAATATTAAATATTTCTAACACGAGAGTGAATATGCATTTACTAGGCAAGCGTGCAATACCTTGTTTATTTAAGACCACATCTTGTTTATTTCAGCCATTTTTATTGTCCTTACTGCTGGGGCACTGGCCTTCCTTATGGATGGATAAGGAGAACGGGCCATGACCCACCACGCGGGCCCAATGCGGATTGGTGGGTTTTTACGACTGCAAATGCAGCCGGGACCAACGGCTTTACGTGCCGAAGCTCGAGATAGTAAATTTTGGGTCGCCCATCCCGTGACCGACCATTGAGAAAGTTGCTTAACCTTAACAATCGCAGGCTGAGTGCGTGAACCACTGCGCCACGAGCTCCTTATTAAGCACGATAGTGGTCAAATGCGTGACCAGATATTATTAAAAAAAATTTCTTAGCCACGAAGTAAGCACTGCAAGGTTTGTGGTATGGGATACTAGGGTACCGGATAGAAATACATGCATATATACATATTATGATACATATATAAGTATATTTTTTGTAGAAAAATGTATATTATAAAAAGCAGACTCAAGTCGACAGGTACAGATGTACTGTTCATACAAACATTTGCCCCTACCGGAATTCGAACCCAAGACCTCAGTATAAGACACCATGACCGGTGTACCTACGTACCACACATGAGAGTACCGACACATCCTGGACAAACATTTGTATCTGTCTTGAGTCTGGGTGCTAAAACGCATATATTTGTAACACCTTCAGATACGGGCAGAGGAGATTTTTTGCAACTATGAACACCGATTTCCTCGAATAAGGTTGATTGAAGTCGAGGAAGTTTGGACGGAAGTCTTGAATATGGACGTAAGGCTAAGTTGAGACACTGCATCAGTTATTTACTGTGACGCGTGTCCCAACATAACTTTTCCATAGAATAGTAATATTAAAAAGATTTACCAATATAAGTGACCCTTCGCTAATCGCAGCTTTGTTCCCACTTTAACACTAGTTTAATACTTGTTAGTGGTTATTCGCACGTGAAACTGTTACTTGATTACTTTTTCTTTTCACCGGCTAAACCAAAGTTTGGAGCTAAAAGTTATGTAGCGAGTTAACCCGACGAATCTAACGAAATAACGACTTGTATAGCGAGTTAGGTATATTTTTTCTGTGGACGCGATATTAGGTTGTTTTAATATATTTTCTTAAACATGTTTGGAAATTTGAGCAATATTTCGACAACCTTCTTCGAGGTACATCGAAATTGCTGTACTGGCCACATACATGCGATCAGCCGACAAAAGTTGTATGAAATCCATATCTGTCGTGGTTTACCGGCCAAATAAATTACATAGTAAACTCATATCTGTCTACAAAAAATGGAACGACCTTTTACTCCGAAATATGACAACCAAGGAGGTATCTTAACAAAGGTTTTATTTAATTTTTGAACTGCCTTGTGTCACAACGAACAATGTCCACGCCCATGAACTGGCGGGCAGAAGCTGGTACAATACCGAAACAATACCGCCTCTGTGGTCTAGTGATACAACCACCGGTATCAGATTCGATTCCCAGCGGGGGTGCATCTTGTATTCGGTTTGGTTGGTGGGAGGATTTGTTCTAAGTGCGTCTGGCTATCTACCACCATCTTATCTAAGTATGATGCCATAACAACAATGTTTTTTGCATTGTTGTGTTCCGGCAGTTAGAGTTAAGCTAGCCAGTTCCTCAGTGATTGAGGATTTTGGGAGAGGTTCGCTTCCATTTTCAGCCTTATCAATACTTACCATCAGGTATGATGAAGGCTAAGAGTCTCCCCGTCGCTCATAAAAAAAAACCTAAAGTGTAGGTATGTTTTTGTGTTTAAGGAAATAAACAATTGATTTGCAATCAGTTTGTAATAATTTAGAAAATTGGAATATAGAGTAATATCCTATTACCTACTCTACTATTTAAATTGGTGAAATGGGTTATGAAAGCTTTGAGCTGTCTTTTAACTTTGACAGTCCCAAAAAAACAGCTTGACATTGACCATCGATAAATTTTAAAAAGTTCTCCCGTCACTGTGTTCCAAAATTGACTTTTCCTTTCCAATCTCCCATCTGAAATTGAACATGTGTGCCGTAGACGAGCCAGAGCTAGGCTAACGTCAAAAAACTAGATTAGGGAGTTTATAAAATGTGGAATTGTCGAAAATGAAAATCGGGACGAAACGTCGGGAAAATCAAAAAAACTACGGACATATAGACCTTAAATATACATTAAAACAATGGGACTATAACGCGACATGTTTTATGAAGTCCAAGTATGTACTTCAAGCTGTACGTACATAGTTGTACTACATAACAAATGACGCGTTTTAGTCCCGTTGTTTTAATTTAAAATTAAAATGAAGTTGTTGTGTTGTTAAAAACATATTATTGAGGCTTCAAAGACAGCCTTTCGTAAAATCCTTGATAGAACTTGTAACTAGAAACTCGTCAAGGTATCTTCAAATAAATAATTAAGTATTATCATTCTTCGGAGTGAAATTTAAAATATCAAATTCAATTATGATTTTTTAATGCTATTTATATACTTATGATAAATTTTAATAGGAAAATATTGGAAAAAAAAAACGTTAAACATCTGAAATGTCTTATAATTTCAATAATTCTACGCATGTGTGTGTGACTCATCGCGTTTATATACCTCATGTATGAAAGTAATTTTTTTTAATAATTTCGCGCAAACAAATTACTGGAAAGAGTTAGTTGCACATGTATTTATGAATTATTAATGTATGATGAACCAATGAATGTGCAATGTTTGTTTGTATGAAAATCGTACCACCGTAAGAAATTTATTTCAAAGTCAAAGTCAAAGATTTTTATTCAAATAGACTTATAGATAAGTACTTTCGAATAGTCCAAAAATTTTATTTTCCTTATAAGTTCGTTAGGTCCTTTAAAATCCGTTGTAATGTAATTAGTTCAGCGGGCCTACCAACATCCATTAGAAACCATCGTGTCATAAGAATGTTCTGTTTGCGTAATGTTTTTATTGATGTTGTCACATTTCGACACACTTCACATTTAGGAGGCGATGATTAAGCGAAGACGTCACAAAACTCCGGTCAAAAACAAGCATACTTTGAGAGATTCGTGGTACGAAATAGGATGGTAAGATTGAAACAATACTGCGCTAAGAGATGGCGGTAGACCCCCTGATAGCTTCTAATAAAATCCACAGTCCACAGTGGACACAAGTCCACAGAGACCGGAGGTGCATCGCGCTGGTGTCACGGGGCAGGCGACACTAAAAAATACCGTAAAGCTTTTAAGCCGACATCACAGCGGTTTCGGACAGCTCGCAATCGGGGGTGCCACAGACCTGCGTGTGGGACGCTTTTTGAATATCGAGTCTAAGCTGGGCGTCTTAAATAAGGTCAGGCGGTGTTTTACGCCAGGACAACTTTCAACTCTCTATAAAGCTCAATTCCGTTCTTGCATTGAATATTGCAGCCATCGGCTCAGCGAAATACCAGCTTGCTGCACTGGACACGATCCAACGCAGAGCTGATAGGTAATTGGCAACACAAAATTGGTGAAGAGCAAACTTCACACTTTAGCTCACCGCCGCAAAGTTGCCTGTCTGTCGGTCTTTTACAGACTACACTTTGCAGCATGCTCATGAGCTGCATGAGATCATACCGCCATCCCCCTTCTACCATCGGACATCCAGACGCACTGCGGGCTACCAGCCTTTCTTGGTTGATATTCCTAAATGTCGCACGTAAGTACTCAACAGCTTGTATATTTCGCATAGCGAAGGAATGGAACTATCCCTGCGTTCTGTATTTCCGAGTACTCGTAACCCGCTCATTTTCAAAGTAATAGTGAATAGGCACCTTTTGGGTTAGCTCGCTCCATCGTAGATCCTGTCTTTAGACAGGGATGAAGAGCGAACCCATTCATAATAAAAAAGATTAAAAGATCTAAGAGTCAAGATTTGCCTTCTGAAGCACGGAGGAGCTCAAGATATTAATCCTGTGACCGAATATAGCGAAAGTTTGTTAACTGTCCAACGTGCGGACTGCGTCATTGTCACCGAACTCCTTGTTGATAATTGCTTCAATAGAATATTTTTTTGGCGTTCAAACCGCTGCGTTTGCAACGCTTCTCCGTGGGGCCTAACTAGGTTCAACCGGGCTACAGTTTTTGTGTAGCTTCTATGTTTCACTATTTTCGTTTTGGCTTTGAATGCATGCAGTGTAGGATTATATTAAACCCTTTAATGCTAGCAAAAATAATTTTATGTTTGCAAGAACATTCCGTATGAAAATATTTAAATTATAAATGCAGAATATTGTTTTCTGAACTAGTTGTCGAAAGATACAAAAAAGTAACAATTTATCACATTGTGATAAGTCGTTGGAATCATTGTAAAAAATCTGGATTTTTAACCGATTTCAAAAAAAGGATATATATTTTTTTATGTATGTACATCGATTACGCTGAGATTTTTGAACCGATTTCCGTGATTCTTTTGTTTGTTCGATGCAGAATAGTTGCCAATTGGTCCCATAAAATTTTGGTTTAGTTTGACCCAGTACTTTTTATGTTTTGAGCATTTTTATATATTTCATTTCATATTTGTTACTTGGATGACATGATATTATCTACCTTTAAAAATAGTGTAATAAAAAACTTTTTATAAAAAAGAATTCTACTTTGCGGTCCTACTATTTTATTTTTCTTGCCTTGGCTGGCACCGACTCCAAAAGGTTTATTTTTTGCGTTTTAGTTTTTTGAAGTCGGTTTTCATTCTTTTAATAAAAAGTTTTTTCATTACAAATTAAAAATTAGTTTCATATGTAATATTTAAAATGATAGACAGATAAAACCATAACTTTTAATTTATCAAAATACCTTTTCATTCGGCAAGAAGGAAAATAAATACTAGAAAATTGTTACAAATCTTCATGGTGATAGCTAAAGTCAATGGGATAGCTCGTCTTGTAAATTAATTTTCATAAAACAAAGCATATAAGTAGTACTTGAAAATCATAATAAATCAAACGTTTTAATAATAAACGAAACGGGATAGGCGTTTCCTTTCCTATTATCATTGGCATAATATTGCATTGCCAAGTTCACGTACCTACTCGCACTATCAATTTATTACTATTTAAGTGGGTCAGTATTAATTATGATTTTTTTGCGTTGATGTTGAATTTTTATATAATAAATATTATACTGGAAAAACAGCTGGAATTTAATTAGCTCAGACAGATTTCTGAAGTTCTATGTCTAGCTTATTCTTCACGTTTTTTAAATAAAGATCGCTTTCCAATGATAAAAAGCGATGATGCGATCTCGGATGATATGCGCTTGCCTAGAAGATTCACTTGTGACTTGAAGACCCCCAGATTATAATTAGGTCAGGAAACACAATCTCACGCAAGGAGTTCCACTCTTTAGCGGTATGGATGTTCACAGGTTCACTGCGCTAAAAAAACCAATAACTTTCACCTGGGGGGGCGGCGGGCATGTTTTGGTGGATGACCGTTAACGGTTATTTAAGTTTGGTGCGGTGGGGGTCAATAAAGGCCCGCCGCAATATTTTGATGACTTATTTCTACATTTGTACTCACAAACCAAAAACTATATTTGTCAATGGCAAACTCATAGAGATAGAGAGAGAGAGAGAGAGAAAAACAGGGTTTTACTGTTCGCACAGTTTAAGCACCACGTCGGGCTGATTGTGGGTGATGCGCAGTGAATGTGAAAAAAGTACAGCCAGAAGCACATTACGCCTTACAGATTTAGCTTGAGAGCACTATTATGTTTTTTTTTTATTAACAAAGGCTGAAGATGAAAGCAAGCCTCTCTCGGAATCTTATCAGCGAGGAACTTACGTCGCTTGTCATGAGGTTTTCGTTGTTCAGGGATAAAATCTAACATACTTCAGATAAATTTTAAATAGAAAAAATCATCTCGGCCACAAGTGAATTCTCAGATGGGACTCGAACCCACGAACTTAGGAAATCCGGTCGAATTTTAAAGAATATATAAAAGTATTGAAGAATTTCGACGGTGGCCCGCAAGTCTCTGTAGCTCCGTGGTTAGGTGGTTAGAGACTGGATTTCCAAAGTTCGTGGGTTCGAGTCCCATCTAAAAATACACTTGTGGCCGAGTTGAACTTTTCCAATATTTTTCTATTCAAAATTTTATTGTCTTGTCTGCATTAATAAATATTGTGTTTATGTACTTATAGTCAAAAGCACGCTTGGCTTTACACTTTGACCTTGAGAGCGCCTTTACTTCGCTCGTAATAGCGGCAATTGTAAAGTCGTACGTGCTGTTGACTGTACCTACATATTTAGGCAAAAGTTATTTGCCTAAATATGTAGGTACCCTCTCAGGGTAGTATGTAATGTATTAGACCTCTACAAACATCTTTAAATATGTGAAAGTGTTTCTATAACATTAAGTTATAGGTAAATGGATAAAAACTTTTCGTGAATAAACACTTTGGAGAGTGTGCGAAAGAACTGCACGACCCTGTTCCTCCTTTCCACCATCGGGGTACCAGACGCAGGTTAGCTTATCACCCGTACGTCGTTGACATTCCGACGGTCCGTACCAAGCTTTGCTGACAAATTTCTTAGGAGAATGGAATAAAGAATGGAATGGAATGTAATGTTCCGCTAAAGAATGGAATGCGCTGCCTGCTCATGTGTTCCCCTATTATTCTACAACCTTGGTCTCTTCAAGGTGAGAGAGTGAATAGGCTTTTCCTGGACAAGCATGCAACACCTAAGACCACATCTTGTTTATTATGCATGGTGGTAAAAAAAAATCTCTCAATACCTCTTTCGCAAAGTACTCCATGCCAGCCGAGGAACAGCAGAACGACCGCCAGGTACTTCACCGCCATCTTGTGGTACCACATCACACCATCACACACAGATTAATCACTATTGGCACTGACACTCTGTTAGAACATATCGAGTCGAATTTCGTTCGAGCGACCTGTAACAATAAGAAAAACAATCTTCAAATAATCGTCAAATTGAAGTAACCGAACAGTTAACTTAAATTCAAGGTAAATTTTCCTCACAAAAAAAAACTACGATAAAAGTACATTTTATGGCTATCCTAACGAAAGAAGAACTTATCATTTATTAAACACTTCTCGCAATACAACAAGATAGACAAAAAGCCATTTTAAATCTATAGTATATATAAAAGTTTAGTTCCATTGAAGAAGTAAACTTGAAATAGTTCTCGACACTTGCTCCAGTCTGGTCTGCTGAACATCTTCTCAACTTATAATTGTTTGCCAGTGAACTGGAGGCAATGTGTGCCAGATTTGATAACTAGTTCAATTTTGTTAGTATAGTCCAAGTTCTAGTATAGTTCTAAAATTATTGTATAAGCTAGACCACTCTTTTTTATTCGAGCGATAAAAAGTTTGACGTTTAGCACTTTGTCATTTTCAAATTGACATTTACATGACGGATAGTTTGACTACTTAAAAACGTTTCATTTCACGTGATGCAAATCCGATTCAGTATCGGTTTATTGAAATCTATGGAGAGTTAGTCTCTGGTTTTTAAATATTCTTCGTAAAATGAAATTCTATCAAAGGAGTTTAAGAAAACGGCAACACTTGAACACTTTGAGTGATAATAAAATGTATATTTTTCCTCTATTCATTCGGTTGCAGGAAACACAGCATATTTAACAGAAGAAATTACATTTACAAATGCGTATGTAGTTACCAAACAAAGTTCTTACAAAATAAAATAAAAATACTAAAAGAATACTTGCAGTCACATTTGCATTAATTTGTAAACCACATAGTTAATCAACACTTGACATTAAGACATATTTAATTCAAAGTCAAATATTTTTATTTAAATAAACTTTTAAGTAAGTGCATTCAATAGTCCAATATTTTTCTTTAAATTAGGCCATCTTTTAACTGATAAGAAGAACGGCCGCAAGAAACTTTCAGCTTTAACAGACATTACATCACATATTAAATTTGATTAAAAACATTCATTAATGGAAAGTAGCAAGTCCAACCATACATCTTAGATTTGCTAATCTCCTTAGACGATCCCCTCCTAAAATGTATTCATAAATTCAAATATTTCATGGCAACGCCAGCGCATTGGAGTTTATTCATTTATTTTGACCGGGCTGTACTTAAGTATCAAATAAACCTCACGACAATTTCTCTGATAAAAATCAGCTTTACAATTGATTAAAAATGAATGTTTGGAAACAAGTCTATTCATATTAAATTAAGAGTCGTCTGGACAGATTTGCATTTCATATTTGTCTCAAAGCTTTCCAATATGGATAAGGTTTACTCGAATCAAATAATAAAATTGAACATTCTGATACAGTAACTGGGAGCTCTCTCAAAAGCATTTGCGTCATGTAAATCAGAAAATATTACGACGTTTACTATCGATAGTTTCAAAGACTATTAAGTTTATTCTCCCTTCTCCCTTAGTGTTAGTCCTCTTACAGTGCTTTTCCAGATCGTTTTGATATAGATATACTAAGAATTAAATCACTAAATAAAAAATCTAACATTCTGAAACATCAACAATGAAGTCGTCATAATAAACTTCTGTCTTCAAGTTTAAACAGATTTCAACTAAATCCTTTGCAAAATTGCTATCTAAACCATCCAGACCTTGAAATAATCCATTTGTTTTCGAATTAATCTCCGTTTTGAATGTTCGTGTTATCTTAAATACATTTTGCGTTGCTATAAATACGACATTTTGTTTGGTAATATCCACAATGTGGGCTTAATCTACTTACGCCGTATTATCAAAATACGCTGTAAGTTCAGTTTCATTGGGTTATGGGATATATTTAGAAGAAGACATACCAACGCAAACGGAATGTTTGATCTGATTACCATATTTAAACAAAATGTGAATTAAACAGCATAGTGTGTACCTCATCTCAAACAGGGATCTTGAACTCTTGTAAATATATTAAATGAATCCTGAGTTTGGCTAAATAGTCATTCTGTAGTTAGTATTCATCACAGAATCATTTTCAATTTCAATTTATTGTGTTCCACAATGATTATGAGTAACAAGTGGCCGCCTGCGACTTCATTCGCGAAGACATAGATAATACGTTCCATTTATATTTATTTGTCTTTTAATAATAATATAGTTACTCTTTCTGCTAGAAAAATCTTGTCAAAATCAATAAAGTCGTTAGAGTTTTTGTATTATTTGTGTAATGCTTCCCATAGAACTAAAAATTCCTGTTCCTAAAATATAACAAACTGTTACAAAACTTATAAGTCAGAAGCGAAAGTTTCATAAAATCCAAAACCTATAAGATAAACTTTAATAAGGCTAACCGAACGAATCGCATACAAAACTCCGATGTTTATTCTGCTCTCAGTTTATATTTAGATAGAATTAAACCATCTATTTGTGTTGAAGATATGATTCTTGAATCCCAAGCACTCATCTGTACGCTTCGAATGTTTTGAGCGTCATCGATACCAAATCGGTATTGGATTGTAGTAACATACGTGTATTGTATTGTATCAGACAACAATTTACTTTGATTAATAGAATTTTGATCCTAGCGAGTATTTGCTGAAGATGTCAAGATTGAGAAACATTTTCATGGCAAACTCAAAACTAAAACTCAATATATTTTTTTGTAGCGCTCATGGCCAGATTGACAGACTGATCGTATGCGATCACGTTTGTTAAGCAAAGTTCGGCCCGGTCAGGTGTCCGTAAAGTGGCATTATAACTGAGCGCTTCCGCGCTTCGGAGGGCACATTAAACCGTCAGTCCCGCCTGTTGTCATTTGATTACATTCGTTAAGGCAAGTCAGAGGCCTTATTGGTGGCTTGATAAACTTTGACACCAGTGGTGGCTCACTCACTCGAGTAACTAATCCTCACTCGATAAGAAGAAGAATATAATATATTCAGTCTTTCATGTGTACGCCATTGGTTCGCAAAAACTGACAGCGGGAGACCTTGAGAAGAACCGGCAAATCAACAGGCAAACGCTTTGCCTCCATCATTTACATTTTACTTTTTATGAATTAGTTTTTAGAACAATAAGATAAAGTCATGTTTGCCCTATAACTGATGGATGAATAGGAACCAACTGACGATGCTGTATATTTAAACCCCTGGCTCGATAAAACTTAGAGATTAGGGTCAAGGTTGTAAACACATGGCGCCCACGGATGTGACGAGATTTGGTTTTGTTATTAGCGAGATATCAGTTTGAATACTTTGATGAATTAATCTTGGTTTTTATGGTTTCTTTCTTTTCTCAAAAGAAAAATCATAAACGTTAATTTCGTTGTCGATATGTTATTTTTTATTTATTTAATTTGCAATGTAATATCGTTTATTTAAGTAGATATCAAATTGTTTCAATCGGTAATTACAATTGATATCGACCAGATGCAGGTTACTGGACCAATAAAAGTTTGAAAAAACACAATATTAATCGAAAATTATTGGTACCTATTTGAAAATAAATATCTGGGACATTGAACACAACAACTGACAGCCTCAAACAAATTGAATTGCGGAAGGAACAAAACAAACAGATTTTTTAAACAAACAACAGCGAATTCTTTAGACTTGAAAGAAAAATATGAACGAAGTCGCAGGTCGTGGTAGCGAAATAATTTTGTAATACCGAATGACGAGGAATATCGCGAGTAACACACGCGTCGTTTATTTATAATGCGTCGCACGCCGCGGGTATTTTCGGTCGCGGAAGATTTACTTGGTAGCTATGTAGACTATTGTTCGCGATTATGTCATACACATTATTTAGGGCTACAATTATCAAAACGTCTTTCTTATAAAAAAACTTGATGGTGATTTCACAGATTTCCCTTAAAAAATCACTTTCTTCAACTTTTGTTTTCGGGACAAAAGGTAACTTAACGACACCTGCAGGGAAAAACATTGTAACTCAGTTTTAGGCAATATTGTGTATTTTTTATGCTCGCAATGATTAAAATTATATTTTTAGTTGTTAGACCATGCAATACCAGCACCTGTGCATCTTGCATGTAAGTTTTTCTTGCGGAATTATGCTACATATTTTTCGTTTTCTACTAAGATATGGATTTCCGTCAAGTAATGCCTGATTCTATCAAAAACATAATTCAAATGAAAAAACAAACAACTTTTGTTTATTATTACTAATGCCCTTCATTAGGCTATACAGAAATTCATTATTGTCCAATTTCTTCCCAGTAATCAAATGTTTGTCGGATATTTACACAGATTCGACCAGAATCGATTTCCATCTGTTCAAACGTATAAAGCCGTCAGTTCTGCCCACGCGCACATCCGAAAGACGACTGACGTATGGTAAGCAAAAATACTGAGGTACTATTACTAAATCAATCGTTTGAAACTGTTAAATCCTTGTTCTTCTTCTTCTTATCGATTCGACGACAAGGTCAAGTTGCTTTGTCCCAGAATTCGTCCACCTCGATAGGGTTTGACGGTAGCAGACATTAGTTCAGCTTGCGTGCATATTTGGGGACAAACGGGCATGATTTGAGGTGGGCCACTGTTTGTATCACAGTACACGAACAGGTCAAATATATGCCATCTATAAATTTCCATCTTGACAGAAGTAATATACTTTGCTCCGGCTGACCTGTGTTCGAAGACTATTTAGGGATTTCCAGATCTATTTTCATTCATACATTCCACGTCTATTTAAGGATTTCTAGATAAGCCGTCGAATTTTATGTCCAGGTGGAAGGTTCTCTTTTTCTCTTTCGGACTACGGTAATAACCTGGCCAATAGTAAGTCCAAGTAAGCTTTCCCTTTTTTGATTATTTGAAAATAGCTTTGCTGGTTTTTAAAGCATAAGGTAATGGACTTCCGCTGACTATTTACTAATAAACTCGTGGGAAAATGGCATACGTCACAATCAACTTTCGAATTGCTTTTGTGACATTCCTCCCCGGTGCCATCTATTATGCGTCAAATAACACTCTTTTAACACTAGCTTTTAAAGACAACTTTTTGCTTTCACGACTAAGTAATAAACTTTATCATTATCATCATAATTGAATGAGAGCCTCTTAGATTTTTTATTGTAATTAAAGTTATTGTTAAAAGTGGTGATGTGATTTCATCGTCGACTAATACATACTACATACTAAAAATATCTACCAGAATCACTAAAAAAATTTTGGAGGCCGCATTAGTTTTTTTTCCTTTTTAAAATGCCCTAGAAATTTTCTGTTGGAACGAGCGTTCGACACAACACGAACGATTCAAAAATAGATGTTTGAGTCTAGCGCACAGCAACATAACTAAAATTGTAACATCAACAAACGAAACTGTGAGCGCCAAACAAAATCATATCGCTACTGAACCATTTGGCAACATGGAAAGAAAATGCAGTTCAGTCAAAAACGTTATTTTAAAAACAATACTACTGCAGTGTGCAATTTCAATTTCAATTTCCGAGAATGCTTTTGAATATCATTTATTTATTATCGAGAACATAAAAGTAAATTATCATCTACAATAAAAACTATAATTGAATGATTGCCCGTGCAAATCTGTTGCACAATAAATATTTTTGCAATTGATTATCCAATTTTCGAGAAAGAACATAAATAATGCTGCATTTTCACTAGTAAAATCATTATCAACAATAATTTGAAAACTAGACGTAAACATGTGTATTATTGTAAATATCAAACCTTTGATTATACAATGTCTTATACGAGTACATAATAAAGAAAATGAGACAATAAATATTTCATAGTTGTGAGACCACCGATTGGCTTGTGCTAGAGGAGACATTGAAGATTTATTTTTAGTTGGTTTGTTGATTTTTTTAATCTAATCTGATGAGTAATTTCACCTTTTTTTCAAAAGTGTGTTTCAAAACCTAATTCCTGTCCAGTATGTTTGAAAATGGCTTGATATGAATCGAGTTCACATTGTATTATTTTGCGTGGGAAATAGGAATGCGATGTGTGTGCATCATTCAATTCTTCGTTCATTGCTCTGTATTTTCGTTCCTCGTCTGCTCATGAGTCATTTCAAAAATGATTAACGTCGTTTTCTGCGTCGCTACTGCCTTTGATATGAATCATCTGGTTTATGTTTTTATTTTTTTCAGTGTTATTAAAAAAAGCTAAAAGTTTTAAAACGATCTGTTTGCAATTACTGTGCTAAGAACAGCATTATGCTTTTATGTCGCTTGGGTATCGTAAAATCGACTAAGGACGCGCAGACATGTAGAAACAAGAGCCCATGTTTTCTGACATTATAGCAAAACCCTAAAGATTTTGAAGAGAGGCCTGCAGACAACAGTGTTGGTGATAGGCAAACATCTACATACACATGTACACTATATAACGCCTTTTTAGAGTAATGATTATTTACAGAGATTACTCCTTTTCACGTACCTTTTTGCTTCATCTACTCCCATAAGATTTGGCATACATGCATCCTGATTACGGGTACCCGTGATCTGCAGTTTCAGTAAAATGCCTTCAATCTGATTGAAAAACGTTTGCCTAGGTCTCTCTGTTCTATAGCTCTCGTGCTGCCATCCATCCATCTTTCAAACGTTTTTAAGTTTTTTTTACGTTTTTCTACGTCGTCTGTTACACACACATTTTATTCAGAAATGATTGCCTAATTTTTCTTCGCACTAATAACTACTTAAATATTTCTTTCTTATGTTTCTACCATTTCTTTTCAAGTTTTTTTTTGTTATGCTGAAAACATTGTTTTTATGGCGTCAGGCTCAGATAAGATGGTGTTAGCTAGCCAGGCGGACATACAACAAGTCCTACCACCAACCAAACCGAATACAATATGTTACCCCCCTGGGAATCGAACCCGGGACCCCTGGGTCTGATACCGATGGTAGCTACCACTAGGCTACAGAGGCATTAATTCTTCTTCTTTTGTGTATTGGCGGTTCCCTTTTGGATTTCGAATTATTTTTATTTTCAAATAGAAATTGTACGATAAATTGAGTTAAAATGGAGTCTCACAATCACAACACGTGTTGCTATGAAAAGTACACGGGTGATACTCTTTCCATTGATACACTGTCATTATTTCATCAAAATAAACGCGTTTCCTATCCTGATTAAACTGAAATTGATAATTTCAAAGTCAATCCAATTCGGTGACAAAAGAAACCAGTAGAATACTAAATCACCACAACCTTTATGAATGTGTCCGAAGCAAAGATCATGGAACCCAATTTGTAAACCCACACGATGATAACAATGGGGAAACATTGGTCAAGGCCGAGTCGTGTGAAGCAAGAAGGGTTCCGGATGTACGTTAATAATGAATGAATCAGCAATAGGTATATTGTGAAATGCATCCGCTATAATGAAACTGAGTAGGTAGCGAGAAAATAAGTAAATCACAAAGTTTAAGTAGGTACATAAACACACTCAAAGGCAAGTATAAGTAAGCGTTCAAAATTATATATTTTCTTAAATTCATACATAAAATCTAGCCCAAGGCAAATTTAATGAACAGCTTGTGTTAGGGAAAGCTAAATAACATACGTAAAAATTTTTTTCTTCCATAAGATTCCAACCGCTAACTCACTAAATGCGGCCAATGGTTTAACGTGACACCCATCCTATTTCAGACCATAGAAAAATTGCTTAACAATTACAATAAAAAAAAAACTTTTCACTTTTCTTACGTATCCCTAAACAAATAACTGAAAAACCGTGTACATTACAGTGGGGCGGCCACAAAGGGTGATATCTCGCATATCTCGATAATAACTGCCTTTGTGGCCATCGTCGTGTCGTTTTGTTCCATGGCAATCCTATCAGGAAGTTTGAAAAAAAAGTAAAACAGAATGAAATGATTTCATTGGCTACTGTTCAGTCCTTCTTTTCGAGTCGATATCAAACCTAAACTGTATACGCCCAAAAATCAGCTACTAAGACTGCAGCATCAGTAGCCTCCATGAGTTCCTCCTGCGTGCAGCTGTACCGACACGCAGGACATGACATCAAGTCGGGGACAGCACCGCACCCACACCCGAAGTTGGAGCCGTCCAAAAAGCCCAACCTGACCATGTTGTCTTTGCTTCGACCGACCATCGTCCGGAGTCTATTTAATGACTTCCAAGTCGACCATGGCAATTCAAGTCCAGGCGCAGGACTCTCAGACGGTGGGACGAAAGGTTTTGGGAGGTCAGCCCTCTCCTGGGCCCTTATTCACTATGACCAATTAGCGATTCCTTGTTCAAACCACGCCAATGTCGTACTTGGTTTTGACATTTTCAAAAGTCGTTTTCTACATGATACTCCCAAATTATAAAGTTATTGTACAAGTACATGAAAGTCACTAGTTGTATAATTATCAAACAAGTAAAATAACTTTAAAATTTGTAAGTGTCATAGAGAAAACGAATTTTGAAAATTTTTAAAAACAAATACAACATTGGCGTGGTTTGAGCAAGGAATCGGTAAGTGGTCATAGTGAATACGGGCCCTGCCACAGCCTGCATCTTTCCTTAGACCGGTCTGCGTCTTGAAGAGGGGCCACGCAACGTGCAAAGTTTTTCCGGCTTTTCAGCCGTTGGGGCACAGGATGGTGATCGTTGAGTGGGTGCCGACTGTTCAGTTTAATACTAGCTACTTATATAAAAGTAATTTGACTAAATCTGTCTGTCAAATAAAAAAAGAAAAAAAAATTTTGAGTCCATAGATTTTATTTATTTTGTTTCGTGACGAAAAGGAGAGCTGTACATTTTTGAAAACCAACTTTCAAAGGGAAATAAGTAGTCTGTTTCTAAAATATTAATATTGGTTATATTTACTTAAAGTTTATCACAACTTCAAATGCGTACTAACAGATCAAAGTACGCAGACAAAGTCATGGGCCTTTGCTAATATAAAGTCAACCCTTCCAACTCCTTTGGCGCGGTATTAAAGTTGGAAATTAAGCCATTAATCAATTTGTTTACCTTCAACCCTTTATTTATATTACGTGATTAGTTCACCCCGCTTTCATTGACTTCTGCGATGTCTGTATTAGTTTAACCCAAAACAGGATTGCGAACTCATCTAGTGATTTATTTAGATAAACAAAAAGAATATACATTATAAATGCGTCAGAGATAGGTTAGAAATAGTAAGTTGACCGTAAGTTGACTGTAAGTTGACTATAAGTTGACTGTAAGTTAAGTGTAAGTGGACTGGAAATTGACTGTAAGTAGATTGTAAGTTGACTGTAAGTTGACTGTAAGTTATAATCATAATCATAATCATAATCACAACATTTATTTAGTACAGGCGAAGGACATACAAGTGATATTAACATAATACAATAAAACAAACAAAAAAAAAATACTTAATTTTAAGTTACAGTATTGAATAAATTGTCCCACGGCTGCACTAAAAGGGACCTAGTTCAGCATTGTGTCAGTATTACACTGACGCTGGTTTTCAACTAGACCGCTTTTAGTTTATTGACACCTGGATGTCATATACATAAAAATGTATAAACAATAGTGCAGATGTGCGATTGTGTGTGTGATTTTACATAGGTATGTTTGAATGAGAATGTTTGTGCGTGTATGTGTACGTGTGAATGTGTGTATTCATCTCTGTGCGTGCGTGTGAAAGAGTGTTATTATATCTGCGCGTGTATCGTAGTGTAGTGTAATATACACCATACACGGGCGGGCCCAATGTGGATTGGTGGTAAAATGTCAATCTTATTATTTATTACCTACGCAATTTTGATTGTAACATTACATTTATAAATAACAAAGTTTCCCGAGATTCACCACTTTACCGTAAGACCACAGATTGTTTTTCGCAAACTAAATAAAACTTTGTATCTTCCGAAACCTAATTTGGAAATTCTGTTTTGTCAATTTAGTATAATTATGGAGTTGGTGGAAGTTTCTATAGCAATGATTCCTTTAATTAATTATTGCTCTAAAAGTTCGTTAATTGAGAGCAAACTCATCAATCTTGGACATAAAATTGTGAATTATGGGACGCTCAAAATTGCTATACGCAAATCTACTCAACAAATTCGGCCAACTTAATTTGAATAAGGTATTAATATTTTGCGGTTATAACCGCCTCTGTGGGCTAGTGGTAACAACCACCGACCGGTAACACAACACACCCGAGGTCCCGGGTTCGACTCTAATTATGTATTCAGTTTGCTTGGAGGTAGGACTTGTAAGTACGCCGTCTGACGCCATAACAACAATGTTTTCAGTTGTTATGTTCCGGCAGTTAGAGATAAATATATAAATACATAAATAAATAATTGCATACAAACACACCAATTATCAAGCCCACGTTAAGTTTCATTAAGAACTTGTGTTATGGTTACTAGATAACGGATAAACATACTTATATACTTTTTTTTTGTAAATACATACATCATATACATATTAAACACCCAGACCAAGACAAATAGACATGTTCATGCACACAAATATTTGTCTTGTCCGGGGATCGAACCCGGGACCTCTGGCGCAGAAGGCAGGCTTAGTACCCCTGCGCCAAACAGGTCGTCAAAATAGGGTATAAAATAGGGTACGTCAAAGAGATAGGGTAGCAAGTTCTTTAATGGTTGTGGATTCTGGTTTCCCGGATTCCATCTTCAGCCATGTCAATACTTAACATCAGGTATGATAAAGGCTTCAGAAAAAAGCGTAAGATTTTTTTTTCTATTTACTATTTCATTACTTTACTGCTGAGGTAGTGACGAAGGATGATATCATGGTTATGAATGGATTAGAAGCACTCGAGGAAGCGATGAAACCATGGGCGTGTCCTCATAGGTCTCTGTAGCATAATTGGTTAATGCATTGGGCCGGATTCCCAAGAAAGCAGGTTCGAATCCCATCAGGGCGACATGAGACTAGTTGCTTTTTTCTAATATATTTTCTTATTTAATATTTGTCAAACTTCTTTTATTTAAAAGTATAAGATTTGATTCCAATAGACAAATTATAAACACCAGCGACACCAAGCTTGCAGGCAACAACTACACATTATAAGTTGGAGAACTTGGCATGCGGTAGCTCGTACTGTTGCAGAGTTACGAAGTTCTTGCCAGTAACTTAGTGGAACAGTAACGAAATCGGTGTTTGTCGAGTTTATTGGCGAACTTTGTTAGTGACCATAACTCGATCGCGATAGTTAAGCAAGTTTTGTTAAGGTCGGTTAAGGGATTGGTGACCAATATTTTTTCTGTGTCTTTTAAGGCCAGCGGCTCTTTTGTGACCTCTTATCACCAGACAGTGTTCTGAATTACTACAATGCCTAGCTATCTTTGCAACAGCAACGCGACATCAGAAAGAAATAATGAAAGCTAAGAGTCTCCCCGTCGGGAAACAACGGGTTGCACTCTGGGAGTGCCGGCAGAAGTAAAACCGCTTAAACGAAAACAACGATAAAAATCAACTCTATCTTGACCACAACTTCATAAAAAGTTGATGAAAACGGAGACCAACTTGATTTGGCAGGCGAAATCCATTAAAACTGACCTGGCATCAATATGGAAGTTGGTATTAATGAGAGATCTTTAGATAATGGTTGTTCTAAACTAATATACGAAGATCTTTCAAGTGTGAGACTTCATGTAATTTGAAATAGGTCAACATTAAATGGTCTTACGAATTTTCGATCAGGGTCACGTTTCCTGACGCGACTTTAAAATTTTTTACCCATCCCAACAATTTTAAGCCCTGATGTGCACAACGCCGCTAAGCAAGTTTTCACTTCAAAAAGACATTATTTTACCTAAAAAGGATCTTACAAATATGGCTCATCATAATATAGCTAATATAGTTAAACATACAGCAGGCAACTTAAAACAACTCTCAAGAAACTGAACAACAAATTAACGCATAAATTCCTGAAGTTTCAGCACCGTACAGCCTTCATAATTGTTCAGCATTTGATTATAAATAAACTCCTGGGCTTTATTAAGTGATGCCGGCATGGTAGATAAATGAACGAAGATTGCCTTCATACATCTACGTCAAAGGTAAATGCAATTTTTTTTTTTTTTACAAGTGTTCAAAGTGAAACCCCAGTCGTAAAACTAAAAGGGTACAAACCCTAAAACTTTGTTTATGATTTTGTATTTTTCAATGCTATTTTTATACTTATTATGGTAAATTTTAAATAGAAAAATATTGGAAAAAATTAACTCGGCCACAAGTGAATTCTCGGACGGGAATCGAACCCGCAACCTATTGCCGACTTCACTTGTGGCCGAGTAAATTTTTTCCAATTTTTTTTTTTAAATTTAACTTTGTTTAAAAATAAATATAGATAGCTCTAAGTTTGTTTACTAAAGTTCAAAAAACGTTACTCAGTAACAGTAAGAAAATATAAATGTGAACAAAGTGCTTATATACATTATAAGAAATAAAATAACATACAATATAAAACCTAAGGTGTAAATAAATAATTGCATACAACATACCAACTAGATGGTTGTTATGTGTTGTATGTAATTATTTATTGCCCAGTTTCATGAAGAACATGTATTGTGGATACTAGATAACGGATGAACATACTTATATACTTTTTGTCAATACATACATAATATACACACTCAGACCAAAACAAATAGACATGTTCATGCACACAAAATATTTGTCTTGTCCTGGGATCGAACCTGGGACCTCTGGCGCAAAAGGCGGGCTTAGTACCCCTGCGCCATACAGGTCGACAAATAAATAAGTAAGGTCGTGAATAAACCGCTTAATCTAGGAAGGGATAAAATCTCTTAATTTTTTTATTTTTTTATTCTTTGGTAATGTACAACAGATTATTTTTTACTGAACTAGTTTAGGGCAAACGCTGAAAATCAGTGCTTTGCTTATTTGAGCAAAGATATAACTGAGTATTTGCCCTTTTGCATCGCTGCGGCACTCATGTTTGCAAAAGTATTTTACTTATTTCTGTTATTTGTGAAAGTATATTATTATCATGTTCATGTGTGTTTGGTGATGTGAATAAATAAATAAATAATAATAATAACCCTGTGCTGTATGGTGACGGCCTAAGAATATAAGTGTCACCACTCCCTTACATGCCTGGGATGTCGTAAGAGTCGACAAGAGGTTCGGCGCATTGACCACCTGTGCGAGAGAAGGAAAACTTGAAACAAACCCTCTGCCAACCAGTCTGGCCAGCGTGGTAGCAGTAGGCTAATATCCTCCTATGAACGCCAGCCACAATAGGCGTGAGCTAGGAGAGGCCTATGTCCAGCAGTGGACGTCCACAGGCTGATGATGATGATGATGAAGCTTGTTTTTTGACGGAAGTTTTGTGACGTATTCGCTTAATCATCGCCTCCAAAATATGAAGTGTATCAAAATGTTACTTCTGACTGTACCTTCAATAAAAATAAAACGCAAACATAACATTCATATGACATGATGGCTTCTTATAGATAATGGTAGGGCCGCCTAAGGGGCAAGATTGACGCCAGGAAATGAATCTCATTATTAACAATAAGATTTTTGTATTGACATTTTGTATTCTTTAATTTGTATGTACAAGATTTTTACAAGATCAAATACATCTACAGTCCCTATTTCCCTGATATCATCACTGAAGCACACTCCCATTGTATGGAAAGCTATACCATTATCAAAGCTAGACGTATTCCCAAGACTAGACGGTAGGTGGAGCGGTGCGGCGTGTGAAACAGACAAACAGACACAAAGACCCACGTTTGATTACGGTTTGAGACAAAAGATACAGTTCGTGGGTATCAGTGGAATAATGACGCAGCTGTTGACAGCGGACAGAGGGGAAAAATTGTAAAAACAAACATACAACATTCAACAAAATTTAAGGACGGAAGACATTAATTTAGTCTGCAACAATGATGTTGTTGATGTGTAAAAATCTGGGTTCCTATCAAAATAAAAAATATATTATGTAAAATATATATTGTATCCCTTCGCAATTAGGTCGTCGTCGTCGTCGAGCCACATAATACCCACTGCTGGGTACAGGCCTTCCCCACAAGGGCGGGTTTGCCCTAACCTCCACGCTTGGCTGGCGGCAGAGATGCTGCTGCCCGTCTCCTTAAGGCTTCCTTTAGTCGCCTTTTACGACACCCACGGGATGAGAGGGCGTAATGCTATTCTAATCCGACACTACACAGCATCGCAATCGAAATGAATATAATTTTTGACATTTTCGTATTGTGTTGATAATAACCATTATACTTGTAAATTTTGGAATTTATATTTGTAATTTGCATGCTATTGTAAAAAAAACCTCAAACAAGTGCAAATAAATGATTATGATTATAAAACCTAATATTGTGATGAGTGGGACTTCTAGTCATTAATTTATAGAATTTAAAAAACAATCACAAATATAATTACGTAGTTTTCGTATCATATGCTTATTATACTTAAGATTTAGGCAGACTTGGCTCAGTCTCGACTCGAGCAAAGGACTAACTGTAAAAAAACTCTTTTTTTACGATTTTAGTCAGATATTGTCTCTGTCCGCTGACAATATCCAGTGGCAGTGAATCGTAGACATCCTAGCAACAGATTCTGATAAGCGAACAAAAAAGACTACCAAGTTTTAAACGTGTATCTTATCGTATCATAATTCTTACAAATATTATAAATGTGAAAGTTTGGATTGGTTTTAGGAACTTCCACCACTACAGGACTACATGCGTAACATGTTTCTAACCACAATTTTTTGTGACAAAATGGCTGACTGGTACTTTCAGAGCTTTTTCAAACAAACAAATACAACGTCATAGAGTATAGGCGTTCAAAGATACATATTCACACTACATTAATATAAAATTTGAAAAAAAAAAGCAGCACAATATAAAAAGACAATCAAGCCATTCCTTCAACAATTGACAACAGCATACGCCATTGTATCATTCAAAAAATCTACAAGCGTTCCGTTTTGCACAATCTTTCACAATTCTACTGCGTAACGAATTTTCCCAGAAATCAGGACGTTCGTTTCTTTGCATTGTGTTGTTACACAAGTATTCTGCTACACAAGTATTCTGTGCTGTATTCTGTATTGTCTAGCAAAGGCTTTATGGCAAACAAAATAATGAGTTACGCTGTTGTCACGGAATCTACGTTTGTGTCGCTTTGATGTTACGTTGTGGCACTATTATCTGGGTTACATGTAGAGGAAAGCGAATTTAATTTATTTGTTTGTAAATAATAATAACATTTGTTTCATAGTTTTGGCGCGCACTGTTCAATAAAATAAAACAACTTTTCCGTGTGTGGAAGATACCACCAGCTTGTGACCCTATTATCCATAAATTAAAGTCTTACTTGATTTAATTACTTATACACAGGAGACTGAATATCCCACAGACAAACCGACTAGTCGGTTTTGCGGGACTATTGAAGAAAGAAAATTGTAAGCTCCTTGTGTTATTAAACTAAATTAAATAAAAAAAACCCAATCACACACTGCAAGACTGGAGATAACCATTATCTTAATTTTCTTTATAAAGGTGGAGGTCGGCCCGCTTTCGAAGTTTTCTTGGCAGCTTCTTTCTTCGAAGGTCTTCCCAATTTGTGAACTGCCAGTACAGTCATTAGTTTTCTCTTTTGTTAAAAGTAAATATTTAAAATAACAAACAAATCAATAATATTTTTTGACATAGTAAATGTCTAACCGTATCCGAACGAAAAAATAAATTAACTTTTCAAGGGGAGACTTATAAGTAGACAGTCATCCCGTGACCACGACAGCTGAAAAGGTGCCGAAAATCAAAGTCAGGAAAATCAAAAAACCCCAAAAAAAACTAAAAATACGGACAATTGCAACTTAGTTCGTGAAATATCGTAAAATAATCGCGTTTAATATCCGCGAAAGTTGTTTTATTTCAACATTTTTTTTTCTTATAATATCAAGGCATTTTTTCTGTTATGCTCATAATTTAACATATTATTAATAAACTCAACTGATAACTTTAATCAAGGACGCTATGAAGTGTGTGTGTGAATAAAGATAAATTTCATAGGTAACCTAATTTCATAAAGACAATAAATTAAGCAACAAAAAAAATAGAAAAATACTAGAAAATACCGACCCACTTCACAAGATGCAAACACAAGATCCCTGTCTGGGCACCTTGTGAATCAGGAGGATTTGTTTTAATTTATTAAGAAAACAAATAGTCATTTTACAATACAATATGCAGGTTCTAAAAATAAGTTACACATTTGCCAAAACAGTTTTCCAGTTGACATATTTTCTAGGTTAGCTTTTTTTTGTTATTGTAAATGCAAAATTATAAAGTCATAAACCAAAAAATGCCACCGCTATCTAGGGATCAATGTGAGACCATAATAAGTATATAGTAGAGAATAGAGAATAGAATTTTATTTCATATTTTTTAGTACACAGTATACCACCTTAAAATATATGTACTCAAGTAGGTAACAATATCAGGTTATTATTCTGCTGATACAAACAAATAAAGTACCTAAAGTAGCTACTTATTAAACATTGTGACGAGAAATTAAATAAAAGAAAAAACATTTTATTTACTTTTTTTTCTAGTGTGGATTGCACCATCCAACCTTAACGATAACTATTATCGTATAGAATTCGTATAGAATATCGTATAGAAGAAATTATATGTATAGAAGAGTGCCATTGCTCGGAACGTTCCATTTCTCAACTAAGTTCGGTGGCCGGACCAGAGTCGTGTTCTCCTGTTATATCTCATAATCCCCCCAAATTCAGTGCACAATTAAACACGCGCCCTTTCGATAGACTAGGTTAGAGAACAGAGAATAAATGTCATAACGACACTGTCCTAGCACAGCTCCCATGTCGAAAAGTTACTCAAATAATAAATAGGCGATAGGATCACAACCTGTCACATTTGTTTCCAGCTAACATGGAGAAGATCGATGGATAATGCGAGAAATGTTATAATGTATGGTCCTTCCTTGCTAGTTGAAAATTGTTTACGGTGAAGGTAAATAAAAAATAAAATGTGTAAATGTGTAGCTGTGTAGTCGACCAAGGGACGCAGCCTTCAGGAGATGGGCAGCAGCGTCTCCTCCATACTTGGCCATACTGCGATCGCCAACCCGTCTGCCAAGCGTGGCGATCATGGCAACCTATACTAGGCCTATATCCAGCAGTGGGTGTTATATGGCTGAGACGACGAACCATAAAATGTACTTTTATTTTAGTATTTTTTTGTGAGGAAAATTGATCTTACCCATGTGTTTAAGGTCACTTTTCAACTTGACGACTCTGTGTGAAATAAAACAGGGAGAAAATAATAGCCCTTGACGAGTTTCTTGCCGGTTCTTCTCGTTACAAGGTTTCCCGCCGTAGGGTTTGTGAACCGATGGCGTAGCTTCTTTGACGTTCAGAAGTGCTTGTAACAGCCTAGACTGAATAAATGAATTTGAATAATAATAACAAACTTTTCATACATTTACAGCAATTATCTAGCCAAATATAAGCATCATAAAGTGACGCAACGATCACTAAATTTCCTACTTTGTTTACCCGGCTAAGATGTGAGACGTTATCGAGCTACGAGTCACAATAGAAGACCCGTGTAAGGCCTCCTGGGTCGCTATCTAAGTCAACTCTTTTAGTCTCTGTCCGCTGGTTGAACCTACACCCCGCTCCACCGGGCCATTACTATTATTGTTTTGTAATTCAGGAGGGTACCAGAATGGTATTCCAGTGATCTGGGTTCCATCTCGTTGTGTTATTCGGTAAGACGCTTAATAATGTCCCTGGTTTGTGTTGGTGTTATCTGTTCATTATCGTTATTATTTTCTTTGCTCTGAATGAGATGACTACTTACCTATCTATATTTTTTGTAGGTACAGATGCAGCTTTGTATTATTTAAGCATCGCTTGTATAAATAAATATATATTTCACTATCTAGACACGCGACCAAATCTTCGCGTGTCCAGATGACGAAATAATAAGTGATACTAAATTTGTTTTTCACCAGCTGGACACACGTGTGTCCAGTCTTTCGTGTCGAGTTGGTTAAAAACCCAGTCGACGGGGAGTCTCTTAGCCTTCATCATACCTGCTGTTAAGTATTGATAAGGCTGAAGATGGAAGCGAGGATCTCCCGGAATCCTCCACTACTGAGGACCTGGCTATCTTATTGCTAACTGCCCGAACACAACAATGCTGAATATGTTGTTGTTATGGCGTCAGACTTAGAAAAGATGGTGGTAGCTACCCAGGGCAGACTTACAACAAGACCTAACACCAACCAAACCGAATACAATATGTACCCCCACTGGGAATCGAACCCGGGACCCCTGTGTCTGCTACCGGTGGTTGTACCACTAGTCCACAGAAGCGGTTAATCTAGTTAAGTTTTGTTAACAATAATTGCTTAGTTTTGTGGACAGGGGATTAGTTTTGACATTGTAAAATCAAGTGCTTTTCACGCTGTAGTATCAAAAACTGTGTAAAAGAGCACTAGCTACTCTTTCTTTCTTTCTTCACATGACAAAGGCCTACATTCATTCATGAAAATCGGCTCAGTGCTATAGGTCAGCATAAATTTAAAATTTATTTCATCTGAGCTGTTACAAGCACTTGAAAGAAGTAACACCATATATATGTAATGAAATTTCATTTCATTCATTTAAATTGGCCGCGCTTTGCGCGTTTATTAGTTGTTGTCTGTGGCGCATAGAGCGGAAGGAGGCGTGATTTTTAATGGCGGAGGATGCTCAGAATATTTTCTGAGATTTATGTTTTAAAATACTTGTAGAAAGATAAACGAAATGATAAAAGTGTATTTGTCATAGTTGACCAATAATTATTGTAATATTGGAAGGGTGTGTTAAATAAAAAAAATATTTGTGTTTTTCAGAGAAACAATTTGTGGTTTATTTCGAAAATCCTCAATAATATATCTTATATATCCCATTCTTAAGAGTAAAAAGGGAGATAGAGTTAATTTCGTATTTACAATTAACCTAATGTGAATAAATAAATAAATATTTGCATACAATCACAACACCAATTATCTAGCCCACGTTAAGTTTCATTAAGAACTTGTGTTATGGATACTAGATAGCGGATAAACATACTTATATACTTTTTTTTTTGTAAATACATACTTAATATACATAATTAAACATCCAGACCAAGACAAATAGACATGTTCATGCACACAAATATTTGTCTTGTCCGGGGATCGAACCCGGGACCTCCGGCGCAGAAAGCGGGGACAGTACCCCTGCGCCAAACAGGTCGTCAAGTCAAATGTCAGTCTATTCGAATTTAATTTGTGACTTTTACTTGTCAAAGACAGAAAATATCACTATGAAAGAAAGGATTCAAATCAATTACAACAGATCCATAACTAATACTAAATGGTAATCACACCATACAGCTGCAATCAAATATTCAGTTACAAAAGACAAAAGGACCATTATCACTAATTACTGACATGTCTATAAAAAACCAGTCATAACTCTATCATGGCGATAATAACCATTTTCCAGGTGAGTACCTCATTAATATCCTTCGAAGCCTCTAATTTGTTGCTTACCAGTAGCAGGTGGCGCCCTCTAATTATGTTACTAATACCACAGTATAAAGATACATACAGTATTTTATGTTCCTACAAAAGGTCCGTTCGCGAGTAATACCCGACGACGCGCCTCGGTGAGAGCTCGGCAAGCACCTCAGACCACAGACCTATATCGAGATAGATGAAAAGAGCGCTTTAAACTGTATGAGAACCTAGCGAGTTGAACTTTTCTTACCTATGATGACGTCACGAACGAGATTTATTGATGTGTAAATGTTATCGACGAGCTCTTGCAAGAAAGCACTGCACAATTAACCATTTTCGTTTCTGAGTGATGCGTATTTTCATGGCAATGGTTTCAAGCGGACTGACTTAGGTCGTAAAACTTAGACCGTGGATCAAACTTTTGACACGCAAGGTAGGTACGCTTTTATCGCCTATCTAGATATGGGTCTGTGCCCGTTAAGAAAGTTTTGTTCGCAGTAAGCTTGTGGTAATGGCTTATCTTTGTTGGTGGGCAGGCCTATCGGGTATTGCGCACCTACCGCGCAGCTGCGATAATAATAATTAACTTTTATTATGAACGAGTTTAAGTCAAAATACTGTATGTTTCTTTATGCTATGCTAATACTTAAACACAGTTACCGTAAAATGGGAATAGAAGAACATTATCTATGTTTTGATTATCATAGTGACATAGTTGCTACCTTTATGATTATATGTTATAAAAAATACAATGCAAAGGGCTGATATCTAACTTAAAATCGTTTTAGAAGGGCTAGCACGAAAAACCATCGAAATAGTATCGAGGACGTAATGTCAAAAATGTATAGGAAAACTAGCTTCCGTCCGGGGTTTCACCCGCGTGGTTTTCGTTCCCGTGGGAATGTCGAGATGAAAATTAGCCTATGTTCCTCTACGTCCTTTCAACGAACTCTAAGCCAAAAATCAAGTCGATTTGTTGCTTATTTGGGCGTAAAAAAAGGACAAACAAAGAAACACACTTTCGCATTTATAACACTAGCAACCGTACGCGGTGTCACCTAGAAGTTTAGTTAAGACGATTAGCGCAGGGGTACTAAGCCTGCCTTCTGCGCCAGAGGTCCCGGGTTCGATTTCCGGGCAAGAAAAATATTTGTGTGCATGATCATGTCTATTTGTCTTGGTCTGGGTGTTATATATCTAACATCATCATCATCATCATCAGCCTGTGGACGTCCATTGCTGGACATAGGCCTCTCCTAGCTCACGCCTGTTGTGGCGTTCATAGGAGGCTATTAGCCTACTGCTACCACGCTGGCCAGGCGGGTTGGTAGAGGGTTTGTTTCAAGTTTTCCTTCTCTCGCACAGGTGTTCAATGCGTCGAGCCGCTTAGTCGACTCTTACGACATCCCAGGCATGTAAGGCACACGTCACCACACGGCGACGTGTATAAGCACAACATTTATTGAATATGGATTTAAACTAAGTAACAATACCCAACTACTAGTAGAGAATCAAAAAAAAATTATGCTTTGTCTCCCAGAACTAAGATGTTAGAAGTTGGTGCCAGCTAACTTACTTCTACTCGTGACAACCTGTTTGGCGCAGTGGTACTAAACCTACCTTCTGCGCCAGAGGTCCCGAGTTCGATCCCTGGTTATGGCAAATATTTGTGTCATATAACATGTCTATTTGTCTTGGTCTGGGTGTTTAATATGTATATTATGCATGTATTTACAAAAAAAAGTATATACTTATATAAGTATCCTTTATCTAGTATCCATGGCACAAGTTCTTCATGAAACTTAACGTGGTTATTTCGTTAAAAGCTACTCGGATATATTTAAAATAGCCAAGGATATATACCCTAGGAATACTAGAGACTGCCATAGACTTGCTTTGGATTTTCGCCCAAGAACTTCTGCTTGTCAAAAGAGTTGTTACTGCACGTGCGTATATAGTCTATAACAAAATCCCTAGCCAATTTAAGCACGGACCTAAAACACTAATGACCAGAAAGTTACGTGAATGGCTAGTACAAAAATGTTTTTACAGCTTGAACGATTTTTTAAATTATTGTTAAGTTTGCATGTTAATGTTTATTAACTGAATAGTGTGTCTAACCTTAAATAACATCTTGTGTACCTATTCTCTGCAAATAAATACTTTTGACTTTGACTTTGACTTTGACTTTTGGGCTAGATAATTGGTGCGATTGTATACAATTATTTATTTATTTACAACGCGTTGCCATCCTTTGGTATCATATTAAGAACTAGAGGCCGGGCGCGGTTTCACCTGCGTGGTTCCCGTTCCCGTGGGAATTTTGGGATCATTTATAGCCTATGTTACTACTTGGGGTCTAAGGATTCTCTATACCAAATTTCGTCAAAATTGGTCCAGTAGTTTTTGAGTTTATTCGTTACATACAAAAATACAAATCTTTCCTCTTTATAATATTAGTATAGACTAAGCAGTCATCAATCCTAATCCTAATTAATATTATAAATGCAGAAGTGTGTTTGTTTGTTTTTCCTTCACGCCTTAACTAAGCAACCAATGGACTTGATAAAATTTAAATAGAAACATATTGGAATAAAACAATTCGGCCACAAGTGAATTCTCAGATGGAACAAGAACCCACGACCTTTGGAAATCCGGTCCAATGCTCAAACCACTGAGCTACCGAGACTTGCGAACCATCGTCGAAATTCTCGAATACTTTTATATTTTTAATACGCTGTAGGCCAGCGTTGTCACATCAATGCTAGGAATATCCTTGCATTCGAAAGAAACATCTTTTCAGGTGTTTAACGATCGATTAAGATGCAACTGCCAATATTTGTTTTATTGTTTGTATTTTTCAATGCTATTTTTATTTTTAAGATAAGTTTTAAATAGAAAAATATTGGAAAAACAACTCGGTCACAAGTGAATTCTCAGATGGGACTGACATCAGCATTGAAAAATGCAAAAATTCAAAAACCATTCATCAATGGACTTGATTTTAGGCATTAAAATTAGTCGAAATACGGGAGGACTTACGCTACCTTTTATCCCGATATTCCAACACAAACGGGAATCACTCGGCTGAAACCGCTGGCGGAAGCTAGTTTCATCTTAAAATCATTTTTCGTTAATCAACCGAAGACTCAAAAGATATTTTACCGTTTTCACAAATTAGGCTACAGTGGCGCCCTCAGCGGGCAATTACGGAGTTACAATTAGCAATTTATGCGAGCCATAAAGAGCTTGTGAAAAACAATAACCGTCGTTATGGCATACGAAATGGGAAAGCGAAAATTGTATAATAATTTATTGTATCTTGTTGCGCAGGTAATTATTATGTTTACAACCGGCTTAAAATTAAGGGAGGATAGGGAATGGTGTTCTGACATATAAATAACTAGCGGATCCTCGCGGTTTTACCCGCGTGGTGCCCGTTCCCGTGGGAATATCGGGATAAAATATAACCTATGTCATTTGGGAGAAATGTAGCTTTGTAATGGTCTAAGAATTTTCTAAATCGGTCCAGAAGTTCCTGAGATTAGCGCGTTCAAACAAACAAACTCTTCAGATTTATAATATTACTAGAGGCCGGGCGCGGTTTCACCCAATTTAGGGATCATTTATAGCCTATGTTACTACTTGGCGTCTAAGGATTCTCTATACCAAATTTGGTCAAAATCGGTCCAGTAGTTTTGAGTTTATTCGTTACATACAAAAATACAAATCTTTTCTCTTTATAATATTAGTATAGATATATAGTATAGATATATGGTATAGATTTAACTCGATTGGTTCTTTGGTGCTGTGAGTCAGTATGTCAGATGTTTTTTATGCACGACGTGGAGACTCTTAGCTTTCATCATGATGTTAAGTATTGATAAGGCTGAAGATGGAAGCGAGCCTCTCCCGGAATCCTCAATCACCGAGGAACTGGCTTTCTTATCTGTAACTGTCGGAACAAAACAATGCTGAAAACATTGTTGTTATGGCGTCAGACTTAGATAAGATGGTGGTTGCTAGCCAGACGGACTTAGAACAAGTCCTACCACCAACCAAACCGAATACAATATATACCCCCGCTGGGAATCGAACCCGCGACCCCTGGGCCTTAGACCGGTGGTTGTACCACTAGACCATAGAGGCGGTTAGTTAGTACCACCTTGTTACAAGTTCCTCTGCATACCGACCAAAAAATAATTTATGTTGACAATTTGTGTCGGTTTGAATGGGTTTTTTTTGTAATTTGATACATTGAATGGCGTGATTACAATAAATACATACACTAAAGAAAATAAGCACGTACATACGTACATCTTAAGTTTTGGCGCGCAGTGTTCATTGGAATAAAAATCAATAAACCCTATAAAACCTAAAAATACGGACAATTAGATCTTAGTTCGTGAAATATAGCGCGTTAAATATCCGGAAAAGTTGAAATATTTCTAAAAACACATACGCATATCATAATAACAATAATTGTTAAACATCAAATATTTATCTTTAACATTGTCTAATCTTGCATTTTTATTGAAAATAAACGATTTCATCGAACTTAATTTGAAATGTCAACCACTAAAGCCAGTTTATATCACACGGTCTAAATATCATAACCACAGTACCTATCTTAACTACTTTAACAATGAACCTAAAACTAAAAACTTTATTTGTATGGTGTAGTACTTATGTTTATATTGAATTGAATAGAAATGGATTGTCTGTACCTACAGTAAAGGTTGAAAAATCGATCACCGCCTTAATAATAAGAGCTTCATTAAAATAAATTACTTCTTAGAAAAAAACAATTAAGAAACCTATTTTATAACCCAGTTAATTTCCACCGATTTTAAGAAAACAAAACACGATGCGTCGTGTAAAACGACCATTTGCTGCCAAAACAATAAATAAATAAAAAACAAAAAATATTACAAATTCCAATAAAAATGTCTCTAAAAATATAACGAAAACAATGTACCCACATCGGAAAAGAAAACTCTGTAGCCGATACAAAAAAGGTTGTATTTCCAAACAACTCAAGTAGCTTACGAATGTTCTCTCGTAAAACAACCACAAAAGACTCAGATTTGCAAATAGCTGGTTTGCACACACTCTGTATTCACGACTATGACACAACTCAAGAGTATAAATCAGCAAACTTGATGACAAACAATAACCAACTGTAAATGCAACGCGTAGAGTTTATTATTGAACAGCTCGAGTAATGGTCAAGGGAGATATTTTGACGTTTTGCCAAATTTTGTAGTGTAAGAGCTGCGGTTCAATTTGTTTGTGTTTATCGAAATAATTTAACAGCATGCAAAAGAAAAGAAAAAATATGTCGTACCGTACCGACCTTCCCAAAGGAGGAAATACTTAAAATGTAAAAAAAAATGTATTTAATTCTTGTGTAAGCTGTACGGATTTCGATATAAAAAACATTAATAAATACAATCGCACATATTCCTTAACTAGGTGAAATATTTACTATATATATAGGAAAATACTAGGAAATTATGCTTTGGAAACAAGAAGCTTCAGGTAAAAAACTGTTTGGTCACCAATCCCATAACCAACCGTACTAAAAGTAGCTTAGTCGCCACAATCACAAACGGAATGCACTAAGCTTAAAGCATTATAGCCATATCCATTACACCTGTCACAAAATGTTGGCATTACTCAACTAATCCATTAAAAGGCATCAATTTCAATTTATCAATCGAGTCACATTACAATATCAATCAAAGCAATCCCTTCACACAATGACATGTAAAACTTAAAAAGAAAATGTATATTTCAATATAACACACATACATTGCCACCTAACTTCGAATGACCGATAAAATTTAGCGCATAAAAACATCATTTGATTTGGTACATAGCGTTTACATTTGCATAATAAATTTAGCAGTAGGTAGTCTTTTAAAGAGGGGTGAGATTTACTACCCCTTGAATATGTAGAGTAGTTATCTTCAACTTAAATTGTTATCACGTGCCTCCTTTATTAAAATCCATTCCTTGTCCCTCTAATGTAATGTAAAAAGAAACGATTATTATGTTCATCAGTCTTTTGCAAAGTAAAGTTCGGCCGGTTAGGTGTCGGATGGGTGACCGTAAAGTGGCATTTGAAACTCAGCGACTCTTAACCTTCATCATACCTGATGTTAAGTATTGATAAGGCCGAAGATGGAAGCAAGCCTCTCCGGGAATCCTCATCACTGAGGAACTGGCTATCTTATCTCTAACTGCCGGAACACAACAATGCAAAAAAAAATACTGTTGTTATAGCGTCAGGCGTAGATAAGATGGTGGTAGCTAGCCAGACGGACATACAACAAGTCCTACCACCAACCAAACCAAATACAATATGTACCCTCGCTGGGAATCGAACCCGGGACCCCTGGGTCTGATACCAATAGTTGTTACCACTAGACCCCAGAGGTGGTTGAAACATAGGATACCTTTGCTCCCGATATTGCTACGGGAACAGTAACCACGCAAGTGAAACCGCAGGCGGCCGCTAGTAATCCATAAATAGTTAATAGTAAAAGCGTTCATGGCCACGCTTGACAGACTGATCGTATTCGATCACGTTCGTTAAGCAAAGTTCGGCCCGGTCAGGTGTCGGATGGGTGACCGTAATGTGGCATTATATCCGAGCGCTTCCGTGCTTCAGAGGGCACGTAAAACCGTCGGTCCCGGCTATTGTCATTTGATTACAGTCGTTAAGCCAAGTCAGAGGCCTTATAGGCGGCTTCATAAACTCTGACACCAGAGGTGGCCACTAATCCTCACTCGATAAGAAGAAAAAAGAGTTAAAAGTTTTATTTAATCACGATAAACAAACACCTATCAAGCGAGTACAATGCTCTGACAGCTGTAAAGACCCTTATTTAATGCTAAAAAGGATAATCTGCAATCAGAAACGTTAATACATTATTAACACTGAATTCATTTCCATTTGAAGGGAGCTATTGCTATTAAATTTTCATATTGAAGTTTAATCTTTTGAAAATGTCATTAGAATTTACCCCCGGCTATTAATTTGACGACCCCATCGCTACATTTTAAATTAATTTGAGATACTTAAAGCTAATATTGTATTATTGACAAAGAGATATATTGAAGTAGGACTAAAGAGGTTGGGGTTTAAAGTAATATAAAATAAATAATTGCATACAATACACCAATTATCTAGCTCACGTTAAGTTTCATGAAGAACTTGTGTTATGGATAGTAGATAACGGATAAACATACTTATATACTTTTTTGTAAATACATACATATGAAGCACCCAAACAAAATATGTTTAGATTAAACATGCAACAGCGACGTAGAACCTAGAAAAATTAGGAAAAATAAAATATATAAATGAGAAAAGGGAAACTTTTCTAGCTCATCCGTGGCTTGAACTAAACCAATTTTAATGATATTTTTAGGTATCACATCATCAGCTTGTGGACGTCCACTGCTGGACATAGGCCTCTCCTAGCTCACGCCAATTGTGGCGTTCATAGGAGTTTATTAGCCTACTGCTACCACGCTGGCCAGGTAGAGGTATGATTTTTAGGTATAGAAATAAATAATAGTTTCTGTGAATCGTTCGTAGTTTGTGACCAATTCCGGAAAATAGCAGATCTCTTTTGAAAGAAATTCAATGAAAATTACAAATTAAAAGCGTTTCGAACAAAGAATATCTCGACAATTTACAACGAAGTGCCCATACAATTTAATTTGAAACCAAAACGTAACTGATCTAATTTCTTTAAAAATAGCAAAAGATATCGGAAACAATTTCCGTCGATTCATATAAAAGTATCTTAAGTTTATTGGAAGAGAAATTGGCGTGCCCACTTTTTCGAGAGTACGGAATCATATGCTCTATTGCGTAGAACATAAGAGCTAGTATTATGGAGGAAATTTTTCATTACTTTCCTTGCTTCATTTTGGTAGCACGTTTGTTTTACTGCACGGCGCAATTCAGAAACTTCTGTGTGTTATGAAACATAAAAAAGGAAGATTTTTATTGCAGTCTCATATTTGTCTTAAAACTGAAAAGGTGAAATATCTATTTTATTAATGGAATAAAATTTAATACTTAAGTTTTGAATATTAAATTTTTAATGCAGCGTACTTATACTTTAACGCGCCATACGGAAAAGTATGTACTACGCTACCGAGACATGCGGACCACCGTCGAAATTTTCCAATACTTTTATACTTTTAATACGCCGTAGGCCAGCGTTGTTTATTTTATTTTATTTATCTATTTAAATTTAATAAATTTATCATAAGTATAAACATAGCATTGAAAAATGCAAAAAATAAAAACATCCTAAGGTATACACAATCTTGTCACATTAAAATAACCAATGTTTTGGTTACACGGAGAGCTTTGTATTAGTGTGTTACAATGTACTCGTAATAAGGTTGTATAGTGTTTTTAGGGTTCCGTACCTCACAAGGAAAAAACGGAACCCTTATAGGATCACTTCGTTGTCCGTCCGTCTGTCAAGACCGTTTTTCTCAGGAACGCGTGGAGGTATCAAACTGAAATTTATATCTAATACTCAGATCTACTGTCCCTTGGAGCTGTGAAAAAATCAAACTTCTAAGCCAAAGAAATCAAAAGATACAGCCGTTTAGCCGCAAATTTTCGAAACTCGTACGGGAATTAATACCTACAGGGTACTTCCCGTGAACTTAGAATCTTGAAATTTGGTACGAAGTAACGTCTTATAGTACAGATAAAGGAAAAATTGCGAAAACCGTAAATTATTAGTTACATCATATAATAAAAAATATTTTACGGAACCCTCGGTGCGCGAGTCCGACTCGCACTTGGCCGGTATTTATAATTGCTCGTTACTGTAGTTACCTACGAAAATGGTTTTAATAAAGTATACTATATGCCTAAAGCAGTGGTTGTAAACCTTTTAGTCAGGACCATTTAACGAAATTTCTATTTTGCCGTGGTCCACCGAGTAGATTAATTGGTTTGAAGATAATATACAAAACTAACAACTAAATGTGAATCAATGAAAGTTTGTTGATAATGATAAATAAAATATAATTAAAAATAGCATAAAATTACTCAAAGCCGATTTGTCGACTCGTTTTTACTTACTTAAGTACCTGACTTATTTTTGGATTACTCTGTGGACCACTTGGGATGCTTCCAGGTGGTCCGCGGACCACCGGTTAAGAACCACTGGCCTAAAGTCATTAGCCTTATTTTTAGCAATTAATGTTTATTACAGTACAAAGTAATCATTATATACAGATTATCTTAAAGTTAAATATATATTTAAACATAAGTAAATCTTATGGTAAATCTTAAATAGAAAAATATTGGAAAAAGTTAACTCGGCCAAAAGTGAATTCTCAGACGGGAATCGTACCCGCGACCTTTGGAAATCCGGTCCAATGCTCCAACCACTGAGCTATTTCTAATATTTTTCTATTTAAAATTTACCATAAGTATAAAAATAGCATTGAAAAAACAAAATCATATAAAAAAAAAAGTAAATCTTTAATAAAATAATAAATATTGGTTCAGCTGTTTTGGCTAGTTATGAAATAAAACGATTGACTAAGAACGAAAAACACTGAACTGCTCATTTTCGAAGAAGTTGTTAATTTAGCCTATTTTCAAAAAAAATAAGCTTAAGTATCAATTCAAATATACATAGTATTATGTTAAATAATTAATTACCTTTACACACAAATATAAAAAACAATAATAACTAATGTAATTCTACACAAAAACCGTAAGAATTAAACGCTTGGCTATCTGCCACATGCCGCCATCCAGAACATACATTAAACTAAATTAACTATCCTTAACAAAACCGGTTAAGTTAATTTTCAATAAAATAACACGACTCTGAAAAATATCACTTAGGGACTGTTGGCAGAGAGCCAGTGGCCGTTACTAAGACAGTGTTGTTTATAGAAAATTGATAAAAGCCTTTTTGGAAATCATACAGCGTTATTTCTTTTGGCAAAGTTATTGGAAGTGTAAAGATAAGTTAGAGGAATAAAAGGTATTTAATTGTAAGGAATCTTTAAATTGAACGATTCTTGTTTTTGAAGTCAAAACTTCTTTAGCGGCGTTGTGCACATCAGAGTTTTAAATTTTTGGTATGGGTAAAAAATGTTAAAGTCGCGTCAGGACACGTGACCTGATCGAAAATTCTTAAGACGGAGGGAGAGTTGACCGCCGGCGCGGCGTAGGCGAGGAAGTAATATCCCCTCTCTTTCTACCGCGCGGCGAAAATGTATGCCTGCTCCTGCTGTTTCGTTTTAGCGGTTTTCACTTCTGTCGGCACTCCCGGAGTGCAACTTGTTGTTTTTTTTATAAAAGCTTTGAATAGGATAATAAGTTTTGGATAAGAAGGAAAATATTTATAATTGTGAGTGTCCTGTGTGTAGACGAAAAAATAACAAATTTCTGGTTGTGTTTATGTATTTCTAATTTCTTATTTAGTCATGATATCCGTCACAAGTAGGTAGTGTAATTACGCTACCTAGTTATGTCGGAACTACTACAAGGTATTTTTTTTTTCTTTTTTTTTATGATTTTGTAATTTTTGCATTTTTCAATGCTATTTTTATACTTATGGTAAATTTTAAATAGAAAAATATTGGAAAAAATTAACTCGGCCACAAGTGAATTCTAGTCTGAGAATTCACTTGTGGCCGAGTTAATTTTTTCCAATATTTTTCTATTTAAAATTTACCATTACTACAAGGTATTTTACCGTAAAAATCGGTAGTCCTATTCTGCAACTAACAACTCCAGTGGTGAACCGAGTTTGGCATTAATGATGAAAGTCCATTGCGGTTTTTGTAGGGAATCGTTACATTGATTTTTATTGTAGCAGCCAATATCATGTCAAACTCGGTTTTGAATTGAAGCTGTCTGAGAACCGGCCGATTTTGAGTGTAGAACTCTGTGTAAAGTGCAATTTATCGATAATATTAATATTATTATAATTAGTATTTTCTTTTTGTGATGGAAATTAACCTTACTGATATGTTAGGGTCACTTTTCAATTTGTCTACTATGTATGAAATAAAACAGGGAGAAATAAACAGCCCTTGACGAGTTTCTTGCCGGTTCTTCTCGTTACAAGGTCTCCCGCCGTTACGTAGGGTTTGTGAGTCGATGGCGTAGCTTCTCTGACGTTCATAAGTGCTTGCAACAGCCTAGACTGAATAAATGATATTGAATTTTGAATAATATTACGCGTTGACGTATTCATGGAAAGCAGGAGCACCAATATAGCGGCAAAATAATCATATGTAATACTTGAAAATAATCATATGTAATGCTTGTTTTCTCATTTTAAGTAAACTTTGTGTTTTTATGAGAATAAATTCTATAAACCTAAATAACTATTCCACCCAATGTGTGTGATGTTGTCTGTTAGTTGTTTATTTATTCTCGCTAGATCGCTAAAGGCCATGCCTTGCACCGCACTCGCCTGGCTAGCTGCCAGCGTCCGAGCGACGCGGCCTTCTACATTATTCCAGCGTTTAGTTGGTTTTGACTTACTCCATTGATTGCTCATAAGTATTTCGGTATGCACGGGCAGACCGATAATGTGTGCGCGGCTTAAAACATTGCCCTAGTAAACTAAAGAAATAAAATAATACAAATTTATCATTAATTCATTGTGAGGTGTGTATTATTACATAAAATATTCTATAATTCCATAATATAATATTTTATGTAATAATACACACACACACACTCACACACATTCAGTTCACACACCATGAGAGGACATACTCCACACATAACTTTTTGGCAGATTTAAACATATATTATTATTTTACTTTTTAAGGTTGAAATGCTTTGTTTACATCTATATTTTTGTGTCCAAAAAAAAGCGCTGCACCTGAGATACAGTGTAAACTAGTCCAGGTGCAGATGTCAATTTCTAGATCTAAGATGTACTTAAGATAAGAAAATTGATATATATTTTTGTAAGAAAAATGTGTCAATAAATAATTTATTATTATTATTATTATTCAGTCTGAGCTGTTACAGTCACTTGTGAATGTCAAAGAAGCTACGCCAACGGTTTTTTTTAATGAACTATACGGGGAGACTCTTAGTCTTCATCATACCTGATGTTAAGTACTGATAAGGCCGAAGATGGAAGCGAGCCTCTCTCGGAATCCTCATCACTGAGGAACTGGCTATCTTATCTCTAACTGCAGGAACACAACAATGCTGAATACATGGTGGTAGCTATCCAGGCGGACTTGCAACAAGTCCTACCACCAATTAAGCCAAGTGGCTCGACCAATGAAATAGTAGGATTCAGCGTTCTGACATTCACTCAATGTGACAAATGAGAATCGAAGTTACCAAAGTTGAAGAAGTGTTGGTTTGCTGTTTTATTAACATCAACTATCTGACTTTTTTAATTTAAAATATAATGCTTGGGCCCATTTACTTAATACATTTAACTTTTTTGTATCTTACACATCCTCATCATAAGATATACTAAACAAAAAATCGAATTATGTCTTACTAGTGTTACTTTGTTGTCGTTGTGTTGTGAATTTAGTAGTACAAACAAACACACTTTCGCATTTACAAGTATTAGTAAGAATTAGGATGATTTATTAAAAATAAATGTTATGACTATAATATAGAGAGTGCCTATATCGACTCGAAAGAATAAGAATGGTTGCAGTTACAAAGCAGGGCCTTACCTTAGTATACTACTAGCGGCTGCTCCCGCATTCACCCGCGTGGTTGCCGTTCCCGTGGGAATATCGGAATAAAAAATACCCTATGTTCATAACCAGGCTATCTACTATCTGTGTACAAAATTTCATCCAAATCCGTTCACTAGTTTCGGAGCCAATTCAATGCAAACAAACAATCAAATCTTTCCTCTTTACAAATAAAAATAAAACTATTATTATTTCCAAAGCGCGAAGTTGTGAGTGACGCACTAGTATAAATATGTGGACGTTATCAAATCAACACAAGCATTAGTGAGCCATTTGCGATCACATGTACAGTCAACAGCACGTCAGATAATTTTACTTTGAATGAGAATCAAGCCCAGGGGCTGAGATAGGATCTGCGATGGAGAGAGCTATCCCAGAAGGGGTCTATTCACCCTTGCTTATGAGAAGGTCGGGTTATAAGTACTCGGAAATACAGACCCAGGGAAGGAGTTCCACTCCTTTGCTGTAAGCAATATAAAAGTTATTGAGTAGCGCTATAGTAGTATGGAAAGACTTGAAACAAACCTGTACATGATTACTACTTTCAAAATGGTCCACAAAAGTATAGAGGCGATATGAACGATGCTTTCAAAGTTCCCTAATATAAAAGGTCAAAAAACAGTAAAAAAAAAAATGTAGTGCTTTATTCTGTATAGAAATGGCACGAAATGATAACAATTTTCATAAATAACAAAGAGATTTTCATTTCTATTTTGTGGTCTATATCTTTTTTTTATTATTTACCAGAAAAACTTGAGGATGTGTCCAAAGTCCAATTCATAGAAAAGTACAAAAGTACCTACTAGATCAAAATGATATTTTTTTCGTGTTTGCTTTGTTCTTTCCATAGTAAAAGCTGATAGTATTGAGGGATACTAGTACTACTACACCACTTGAAAGTTTTCTGGTAATTGTTAAATAAAAAAAACAAAAACAAGATTAAGAATCCCGTCAGAAAATTGTCATCCCGTGACCACCGGCAGCTGAAAAGGTGCCGAAACGTCGGGAAAATCAAAAAACCCCTAAAGACCCAAAAAATTACAACTTAATTCGTGAAATATAGCGCGTTTGATATTTATTTTTTTATTTTGGGAAACAAACAGCATACAATATTACCTTAATGCTATACTTAATTAGTAATACAAAAGCCAAAGACAGTTTCCACAATAAAATAAAACAGTTCAATTGAGTGAACACAATATAAAGTTAAGTTTCTTATGTAGTAAACTTACATTCATAAAATAACTAAAAATAAACTTTGTTTGTTTTCCTATGTACTATGAAAATAATCGATAACAAAGGCATATTATAATATTGTACTAATGAGGTGGGTTTAATAAAAAAAAATATATATAAATTGTTTTCTTAAATTTTCTAAAGTTAAAGTAAATTTATTTTAAGATTAAGAATAAGCTACTTAAACGAATACTATAAAATTTCAAAAATATTACTGGAATTCAAGTGTAAACCTCAAATATTATTCCATTCTATTCTATTCTAACCTCATTACTCGAAGTCGGGTAAAAGGTCGAGTTCGCATCAGATTCAAGGGCATCCTCATATAGGTCAGCTGGCGAGAGACGCCGATAAATATTCTGTTAAATCTAAATTCGAATACGTTCGACGTGACGTAATCCCCGAAAGTTTCCGATTTCGTAGTAATGTCAAATTTCTGTGTCGTCCTGTCAAACTTTACTTGTCTTTAGTGCTACATCTGAGGTAGATAGAGAAGTTACATTCAATGATACATTTTAAATAGAAAAATATTGGAAAAAAAACAACTCGGCCACAAGCGAATTCCCAGATGGGATTCGAACCCACGACCTTTGAAAATCCGGGCCAATCCTCTAACCACTGAGCTACCGAGACTTAGAGTTTCACCCAAGTTCTTTTCTTCAAAACACGTGTTTTAAAACTCCATTTTTAAAACAATCTACCATACAAGTTCAATAATATTCTACTACTTGTCTGTTTTCAGTACACACACACACGCACAACAAACACACACACACACACACACACACACACACTAACACACACATAGAAACACACACACACACATACACACAAACACACACATACAACACATACTCACATAATATTATGTAAAACAAGTACTTAAAACCTAATTTGTAAAGTATGTTTCTTAAATTATTTTTATTTTAATTTTAGACAAATACCAAACTTTATGCTATATGAAGAGCGGAGTCTTCTGATACAAGTATTTTTATGCTTATGGTAAATTTTAAATAGAAAAATATTGGCAAAAATTAATTCGGCCACAAGTCAATTCTCAGACGGGAATCGAAAATCATAAATTATTGGCAGTTGCATCTTAATCGATCGTTAAACACCTGAACAGATGTTTCTTTCGAATGCAAGGATATTCCTAGCATTGATGTGACAACGCTGGCCTACAGCGTATTAAAAATATAAAAGTATTGGAGAATTTCGACGGTGGTTCGCAAGTCTCGGTAGCTCAGCGGTAGAGCATTGGACCGGATTTCCAAAGGTCGCGGGTTCGATTGAAAAATGCAAAAATTACAAAATCATAAAGTATTTTTATGCTTAAAAGAAGACTCTGGCCACTTAATTGGCCAATAAATATTTTTGATTTTTTTTTGACTACTCCCTTTCGCCCGCGGTTTCCCGTTCCCGTGGGAATATCGGGATAAAAAGGAGCCTTTGTTACTTTCCGTCTTTCCAACTAACTCTATGCCAAAAATCAAGTCGATATGTTACTTAGTGAAGGAACGACAAACAAACACACTGTCGCATGTATTATATTAGTTAGTATATCACTTGACATTGGCTAAATGCGTAATTAACGCGAGCAAGCCATTAAATACGAAAAGAAGAAAAAGACGTAAATGTACTTTGCTAACCATAAAAAGCTTATTCAATAGGTTGAATTTTTACGCATCTAAAATCTATTTTAAAAAGTGACATTAAAAACACCTAAAACTTTGAACGCATTCTTTAATTGAAAATTTAATAGACCTATTGAATTACATACTTAACTTGCAACAGTAATTTGTCTGATTAGCTGACTTGACAATTTTATTTACATACCAATATTAATTATTAAATGTTTAGAAATTGGATTAGATTTTGATTTGATAGTTGATTTATTTATTTACCTTTTGTCTCAGAAGAAGTTGAATAGAGTATAGGAGAAGGTTTTTTTCAAGTGAAATCTTCTTTAGCTACGTTGTGCACATCAGATATTAAAATTTTTGGGATGGGTAAAAAAGGTTAAAGTCGCGTCAAGACACGTGACCTGATCGAAAATTCGTAAGACGAAGAGAGAGACGCCGCCGCCGTGGCGTAGGAGAGGAAGTAATATCCCCACTCTCTTGCTACCGCGCGGCGAAAAAGTATGCCTGCTCCTGCTGTTTCGATTAAGCGGTTTTCACTTCTGCCGGCACTCCCGGAGTGCAACCCGTTGTTTTTTTTATGAACGACGGTGAGACTCTTAGCCTTCATCATGCCTGATGTTAAGTATTGATAATGCTGAAGATGCGAAGAATGCTGAAGAAGCGAGCCTCTCCCGGAATCCTCAGCTGCTGAGGAACTGGCTATCTTATCTCAAACAGCCGGAACACAACAATACTGAAAACATTGTTGTTATGGCGTCAGCCTTAGATAAGATAGTGGTAGCTAGCCAGGCCGACTTACAACAAGTCCTACTACCAACCAAACCGAACACAATGGAATCGAACCGGGACCCCTGTGAAATCTCACCCAGCCTAAATACAGAAATTCTTATAACAAGTATTTTATTCTTAATGTTATTGTTTTTATGATTCAAGGAACTGAAATAATATAATAAAATTAAAACGTAATGTTATAATAAAATAAAAGTTCTTTAAGTAAGAATAAAACGTAACATTAAAAGGCAATAGTGCGATTCAGAACGCATTAGAACATATTTTTAGGTTTTAAATTTAAAATGTACTTTACCACGCCACGCTAGGCCCCCCCAAAACGCTTTTTTCCACGCAGAAGTTGCATAAAAAAACCTCCTTTTACGAGCGTGTGAGGTGAAAAATATTTTTCCTAAGGTAAGTACTTTGTATTATCAAAATTTTCTCAGCGTTTGTCTGTTTTCTTGTCCGAGCTTAGTTAACGTAATTCCTTAACTACTTGACTCATGACGATCTAATGTAATCAAAATGCTTTGAGCTCATAAAACTACTCTTCTTTTGATGTATGCTCCCACACATAAGCAACATTCGCATGTAGCACTGAAAAAAACCAAATGGCTTTTCTCATTCAAATTCCGACATAAAAATTCATTAATTTCTACCACAAATGTAAGGTGACGCTACGTTTCCACCATTTCTAAATTCAAATCATTCACATAATTTGTCACCATGAGTACAATTCGGAAAAGTGACGCCACCTGTCAAACTAGGAAAGGGCGCGAATAGATTCGGTCTCATTCAGCAGAGATTTATTTTTAAGCTCGATGATATCATGCCGAGTCTGAAATTCGGAACGGAGCGACGTCAACGACTACAATAAATAAATTCCTAATTTAAATATACTCGGAGCTCGAGTTGACACCTATGTTTATTATTTTGAGCGGGAAGCTCTGTTTTTAAAGGATTAACGGCGCTGGGTTTTATCCTTTTTGCCTTTTTTGTTTCGATACGTTACATCTATTTTATTTTTTTGTTTTCAAGTTTATTCTTTAGCAAACAGTAGAAATGTTTTATACTTGACCTAACACGGATGCCCAAACAACTAAAGCTAGTTAAAGGTTGTACGAGTAGAAAACTTGGAATGAAACAGAAGCAACTAATTAAAAAGAAAGTTTAACTAGAGGTATCGCCGAGTGAATATTGCTTCCATTTCAACCAGACGTGTAACTCACAATTGCAGGTATGGCTCGCTGTGGGCAAAATAGAGTAGTTTTGTTTCAAAAGCTAAAAGGTAGGGCGCTGTTGACAGCGTTTTTATGATAAGGATGTTTTGTTACACAATGTTTTCTCAATCTACGGTTTGTATTTTATACCTAAATACGTGAGGTGTATACAAACAGATTAGTATAATAATATTGGCAATTTTAGAAATAAGGGATTTTATATTTCAACCAAATGTTACTTATATATGCTTAAAAAATTACAGGAAGTGCTAAAGAGAGCAGACTGTTGATATAATTATTATTTTAAAATTATAATAAAACTTTAAAGTTTGTCTGCTCATAAGGGGAGTACCTTTTACTCGTATGTGGTAAATCTTTTATTCAGACTTTATACGCATATACATTACATTCTATTTATTTGCAAACCATTTAGACCACCCTTTTTTATTTTAGTTTATTCAGAAAACTTAAAGCTCTAAATAAGCAATTGCTATAATTCTATTGCCTCCCATACAAGAATCTCCCCGCTCCGCCAACCGCTGCTACTGCGACCCCGCCTCACACCCGCTCAGCTTGACCTAAATCGCAGTCACACCGCGCTCGCTGCAAAATTCTGTTAATCACCGTGCCACCCATATAACAATATCTCCCGCTCCCGCTCCGCTAACCGCTGCTACTGCGACCCCGCGTCAAACCCGCTCAGCTTGACCTACATCGCGCTCGCTGCAATAATTCTGTTAATCACCGTGCCACCCATATAACAATATCTCCCGCTCCCGCTCCGCTAACCGCTGCTACTGCGACCCCGCGTCAAACCCGCTCAGCTTGACCTACATCGCGCTCGCTGCAATAATTCTGTTAATCACCGTGCCACCCATATAACAATATCTCCCGCTCCCGCTCTGCTAACCGCTGCTACTGCGACCCCGCGTCAAACCCGCTCAGCTTGACCTACATCGCGCTCGCTGCAAAATTCTGTTAATCACCGTGCCACCCATATAACAATATCTCCCGCTCCCGCTCCGCTAACCGCTGCTACTGCGACCCCGCGTCAAACCCGCTCAGCTTGACCTACATCGCGCTCGCTGCAAAATTCTGTTAATCACCGTGCCACCCATATAACAATATCTCCCGCTCCCGCTCCGCTAACCGCTGCTACTGCGGCCCCGCGTCAAACCCGCTCAGCTTGACCTACATCGCGCTCGCTGCAAAATTCTGTTAATCACCGTGCCACCCATATAACAATATCTCCCGCTCCCGCTCCGCTAACCGCTGCTACTGCGGCCCCGCGTCAAACCCGCTCAGCTTGACCTACATCGCGCTCGCTGCAAAATTCTGTTAATCACCGTGCCACCCATATAACAATATCTCCCGCTCCCGCTCCGCTAACCGCTGCTACTGCGGCCCCGCGTCAAACCCGCTCAGCTTGACCTACATCGCGCTCGGTGCAATAATTCTGTTAATCACCGTGCTTCAATGGTGGTACAAAAACTTTACTGGTACATGATTATCATCTTTTTGCTGCTGATATAATATAAATTAAACGATGATGTGTGTATATTATAATTTTATCAGTAGTTGATTTTAAGTATTTCAGATAATTATAACCGGCTGTTTATGCAGTCGTCAAAACCCACTGATTCGCATTGGGCCCACGTTAGTTCACATTGGCCTATTACCTAATCCATTCAAAAGTGAAGCTAGTACCCAAAGAGTCCCCCAAGAGAGGGGACATTAAAATAGTTGGTAATAATGTTTTTTTTTTGTAGTTTTTCCTACAGATTTCACGATTCTTTGACAATGGAAAACATTCAAATTTTTTTTTTTATATTTTTTGAGTGACGCTACTTTTCCATTCAGATATCTGAAAATAAATTACCAAACAAATCTGCCTCAAAATTGGGCTAAGAAAATTACTACATTACTTCATTTCAAGTTTTTATACATAGTTGATAACTTAATTCAATTGTTTTTCCCAACCAATTAAATACATGAACAACTGAAACGCTCAGTACTACTCGTCAGGGAATATATTCCCACTCGAGTAGTAAAGGGAATATTTTGACTGGTAACGAATTACTCGCTCAGAGCGGTAGGACATGGCTCATAAACTTGCCTTTTTACAGACGCCTGAAAACCTTTTGTTCTAGCCCCTTTGTGGCGAGGTAATAAATTAATCTATACATGCAATAAAATATAGCTTATATGCTATAGGTATATGACCTACGCGGATTCAGTCTAGCTTTGAAGGGAAAAACAAATCAATAGCTAATTGTGTAGTGAGTAGTAAACTAAATGAAAAATACTTTTCAAACGATCAATTTTTCTATTTGTACCTACATCAGTCTATCTAAAATCGTCTTTAATATGGTTATAAAAAGGTATTTTTTAAGTTTGTGAGTTGCCGAAACCCGATTCTGTGGTCTAGTGGTTCGGTTCCCAGAGGGGGTACATATTGTATTCGGTTTGGTTGGTGGTAGGACTTGTTATAAGTACGCCTGGAGAGCTACCACCATCTTATCTAAGCCTGACGCCATAACAACAATGTTTTCATCATTGTTGTGTTCCGGCAGTTAGAGATAAGATAGTCAGTCCCTCAGTAGTTGAGGGTTCCGGGAGAGGGTCGCTTCCATCTTCAGCCTTATCAAAACATCAGGTATGATGAAGGCATAAAAAAAAGTTGTGAAATCCCAAAAACCAACCAAAACCTACACGTAATTTAAAAAATATGAGAAAATAAATAACGCGTTAAAAATCTGAAAAAGTTGTTTTATTCTATATGACTTTGTAGGAAGTTATATCTGAAACGATAGAACTAATTTAAGTTATATTATTGTCTTGTGTTGAGGCGTGATGTCAAAATTAATGTATTTTCTATATTTTCTTCTTTAAGTAGATAAAACTGTTAGGTCAACCAAGAACAAAATTAATTTTTAATTTAAATATAACGTTATAACTGTTGTTTAATTCATTATGAGCTATTATTGATCGACCCGATTATAGATGAGGCGTCTACCGCCAACCGCGAACATCGGAAACCTCTCTCGGGGTTCTGCCAGCCTAGTACTTTTAATTGTTTGGTAACACTTGAAATAACGTTATTTATTTAGTACCGGATTTATTCATTACTTAGAAAATGGTATTATATAAGATGGTACAATTTATAAAGTGCAAACATCTGCCATTAAAAAAGCGTAGGATAGTTTTTTTTTTAAATTTATTTAACATAATAAAGCTTTTACATAGTTGACAAGCGCTCCAAAAATCGCTAGGATTTGTCCGGTGTGCTGTGAGTACGTAATTTAATTTACATATATCTATAAGTACTCTAGTAATTAGAACATACATTAAAAAATACAATTGATTATTATTATCATTATTATTATGGAAATTACAAAATTATTTAAATGTCTAATGTCATCATTACAATAACGCAAAATTAAAAATTAAAAATTCTATGTCAGAAAAAGTACATGTCATAAAAACTAAATAATATATGAATTAAATTTGTAGACTGTTACATAATAATTATTATTAATGTATGTAGTTAACCCTTACATTATTTGTACACACAAACAGAACATTTTATTGTTTATTATTTTATTATTTATTTATTTATCTAATTAACTCCCATACAATACAGTATACTGAAACAATTTTTAATTACAAGCTAAAAGTTGTATTGTCAAGTTCCTTAACAACTTTTAAGATTTGTTTCACAGTAGGTGTTATTAAATATTGTAATATTAAATATGTACTGGTTTCCCACGATACAGGCTTTGCCTAGTTAGGGGACCTCTTTTTCATTTAAATAAAACAACTTTTACGGATATCAAACGCTCTATATTTCACGAACTAAGTTGTAAATGTCCGTATTTTTTGTTTTTTAGGGGTTTTTTGATTGATTGCCGACGTTTCGGCACCTTGGTCATAGGATGACTCTTTTTCATTGTCAAAAATGATTTGCAGCACAAATTGTTAACTAATTTTTATTTTTATAAAACTATGTACCTTTTCTTTTTTGCAATGAAGATATTTTCTTTTTTTTCTATTTAACTTGGTTGAATTGTAAAAAGTACTAAACTTAAGATTTATTTTAATTTTAGTGATTTATACTATTTTAGTATAAACAATAAGACACAGGTTTACGACTTTAGTCTATGATTAGACTATAATATAGAGGTTAAATATCACCGCGTGGTAAGTATATGCCATACCACGCGGTATCTTAAGATACTTTACTTTGATAATCTTAATGTGCGTTCAGAGAACAGTTACTTACATTTGATAAAGTTGGTAAGTTTTTTGTGCCCGTTTTTTCTTGTCAGCTAACGTCCGATATTAGTCCTATCTGTAGATATGGATAGGGCTATCTGAGATAGTTGCCTAGGATATTTTTGTAAATATGACCAAAATAACGACGGTTGGTAGGCAACGAACCTAGTATCCTAGGCAAAAGTCTCAGATAGGCCAATCCATATCTACAGATAAGTTATTAATTTCGGGCGTAAAAGAGTCTGAAACCGGTGGTAGGGAAAAACTGACAATTCAAAAATGCGTGTAATATGGTCAATTAATTATGGAATATTTTCTTTTTCATTTTACCGCTATGTCAAAAAAAGGTTAAGTAAAAACCGACAAAATATAATTTAAGTCTTACACCCATATTCTAAGTCGTTCCTCCAAAACTTACTCGTCCTCGACTTAAGAAACCGCATTGAAAACCTCTTCGAAATACTCCTCGAAATCGGTATTCTAAGTCATAACTCCGTAAGGACCTGGAGGAGCCAAAGAGTACGTAGCCACTCCGTGTTAGGCCTAGCGCACACTACCATTTTTACCCACGACGAGGTTGAGTGAAGTGTAAAAAGTTTTGGAGGAACGACTTAGAATATGGGGGTTAGATTCTGTGGCCTGTTGATATAAATTAATTTTTTTTTCGTATTTCATAATAAAATATAAACAATATTATATGCACAAGTCACTTAAGTTTAGCTAATAAAAAACACACGTGTACCTAGCACAGTTGTCAAAATAACAAAAAACTTGTAAAGACATGGATTTTGTTTCCCGTAGGTTGAGACAACAATCGGTCATTCAAAGTATTGCTAAACAATTGTCTAGCAGAAAAAACTCTCAGACAGGTCTAGGGTTGCCAGATGCTCCGTATTTTACGGGTTACCGTTTTCAGGCATTGATAGTACAGAAACCCTGAACTGAGAAAATAAAATACGGGGTAAGTAAAGCTAGCGTATTTTAACGAATTCAGCCAAGAGCTGGCTAGCGAAACCAAATACTGACATTTTGTCAGGCTGGCTGGCGCAAAAGGAGGGCGATTTTGTGGTTTAAAATCGCCATGTTTAAAATTTTTTGACGCTAGCAAATATTTTTTTACATTTGCTTTTTAAAATGAAGAGTGTTTAAAAGCTGCTTATTTAAACAAAAACCCGTATTTTAGACGTTGGTAGCCCTTAAGTCAGGAAGAGGCAGATGGCAACCCTAGACAGGTCTGACAATGAGAAACCATTATTTTACCAACAGAACACTATAAACAATTTAAGTAACTAGTAAAATTGTTTTCGTCGTCATCGAATAATCCTGAACAGCCTGATAAGCGATCAAATAAATTGACAAACACGTTTGTCATATAAACCGGAAGTAAAATGCATCAAATATAGCCACAGACAGTCAAATGAATTAGACGAAAATCTGACAGAAAATATTATCGTTTACGGGGTTCTATAAATGCCCCGTAAACTTTCAAATAATAAAACATTACAAAATAAGAATTATTCAATTTGTAAGTCGTTTTGAAGTCATTTTGAGTTATTAAATAGATATGCACAGCTTTGACTATATAACCTAGGTACATTATCCACGAAGTCAATGCCGCAGATACAATATTTAAAAAAATCGAGTAACACCTTCATTTACGAACAGCGATATATAAGCCATCGGAATGACTCCACATTTTTGATCATAATAAATTCACCTGCAGTTTTTAATTTACATCGAAAACGTACGTACCTCAGTTATTTCAGTGGAAAAATTTCGCTGCGAAATCTAATTACTTTTCCACTGAATGTAAAATAAATATTTTTAGCAGCAAAGCTCACGCCTTATTGTATTAAAAGATTCATTTGCTTTTTTAATTTTGGTTTTAGTATCTTCTGTGTAGTGTGAGCAGCTACCCGTGATTTCGCCTTTGTCAAAGAATATATACACTTACGCCCTTTGTTGAGTTTATGATAGTGTGATCATAAAATGCTACTAATATTATAAAAGTGCGAAAGTATGTCAGTTTGTTTGTCTGTTTAATTGTTTGTTACTCTTTCACGCAAAAACTACTGAATGGATTTGGATGAAATTTGCAACACAGATAGATAGAAGGCCTGGATGGAAACAAGATAATTTTTATCCCGATATTCCTACGGGATCGAGAACCAAGAGGGTGAAATCGTGGGCGGCCACTAGTAAGCTAAAATTTTCTTCGAGATTTGGGATATTTCATATAAAAAACATTTTATAAAAAAATCAAACCGACTTCAAAAAGTAAAAAATAAAACTTTTGGAGTCGGTGCTAGCCAAAGCATTCTACATTGCACTTCTATTAACTATTTTTTTTTTTGGCCTTAGCTAACTAGCACCGACTCCAAAAGTTTTATTTTTTACTTTTTGAAGTCGGTTTGATTTTTTTTATAAAATGTTTTTATTTCAGATTTTTTTGTTACATTATGTGCCGTTACTTACACTAAAAAACAGCCCATACACAACAATGATGTCATCTAGGTATACGACTACTTGCCAAAAGGTGATTGATATTTTTCAGGATTATGAAAAAACTACTAGCCAGATCTTCGTAAAAATTATATGGGACCACACATAAACCATTTTCTTAAAGATAAAAAAAGAATTTTAAAAATCTGTTAACAACTGGCGAAGTTATGGTGGCACATACATAAAAAAAAAAATTAAAAAAAAATACAGTTGACTTGATAACCTCCTCCTTTTTTTGAAGTCGGTTAAAAAGATTGTATTTTGTTAGTAGCTAGTTAGTTTTCAAGATAATGGCCTAAGAAAAGTTTCAGAACAACATTTTTGGTTACCCACCCTATGACCGACCATTGCGAAAGTTGCTTAACCACAACAATCGCAAACCTTCCTAATAAATCAACTCTTAATAACACTATGATGCCTGTGGCATAAAACCAAAGATATTATGCTAATAACGCACACACGACGCGCCACAATCGTATACCGTCGATTTTTTCGCGATACTGAATGATGAACGAGTCCGATTTGCCATCCGAACGATTATTCGGACTGATTTATCGGCGCTCCGAAGGCAAGCAATGCCAACTTGGCTCTTTTGTAAGTAAAAAGGTGTTATATTTTTTCTCACACCTATCTGAATACTATTATTATTTGGCGTTTTATTTAAGTAATGAAAATTGTATGTATTTTTATGTTCATGTGGTAAGAAATAATAGTAGCTATATAAAGACTTTTAATAGAAAAAAAACGACTCGCCACAGAAGTGAGCCACTTGATCCGATTTTTTATAATATTTTTCTTTATATCATTTGACATAGCATGGAAAATACAAACTTTAAAAAACAAAGTGGCTACATATTTTAGAAATTTGTGAAATTCAAAGAGATTATACTTGGTATAAATGTGATATATTATTATATGAATTGATAAAAATTTAAGTTCTGAATGAAAATCTTTGGTGCTGCTAGCTGTAGAAAAACTGAATAAACTTACAAGAATAATTGTTTTAATTTTTTTGCAGTAACTGAGACTTGATAGACTTGTGCATTTCTTTGAGAAAAGCTTCCAATCTCGTCATAATTAAAACTAGCTTTAGCCACTCGGAATTATTTTCACATAACTCTTAAGTAATGAAGTCAGCCATTATCTTTGTAACTACCAACGTTGTGGAGGAAGATAGATCACCGTTGCAACTCTCAAAACGTTGTTACATTTAAATTAATTAAAAATATTATTTTAGTAGCAACAGTTTTGTATGAAGTTTTGAATATAAGTTTGTGACCCGATGCAGGCCACACCAGCAGCGGGCAGGCAGGCTGCGTAGCGAGTGAAAACTAGGCAAGCTAAGCGAAGCTTAAGAATAAATTAATAACTAATTATTTATGATATATTATAAAAAAAAAAAAATATACTTGTGGCACTCGGGGACTGCCGCGGTAAAACTATTGCATAGCATTTTTTATCATAGATTTTGGTTGCTTAGTTACGATTGTGACTAACAAAAACTTTTTATAAAAAAAAAAAAAAAACCGACTTCAAAAAACTAAAAAGCAAAAAATAAACCTTTTGGACTCGGTGCCAGCCAAGGCATTTTACTTTGCGGTCCAACTATTTTATTTTTCTTGCCTTGGCTGGCACCGACTCCAAAAGGTTTATTTTTTGCTTTTTAGTTTTTTGAAGTCGGTTTTAATTTTTTTATAAAAAGTTTTTTTTTTCACAATTTTTAAAGGTGGAACAGGTCTCGTACCTTCGCTAATAACCTTATGTCAACTCCTCATTACCTTTTACAAAGCTGCTTTTCCCGGTGCAGGGACGTTACTTATTGAGGGTTTATAGCCTATGTAGGTATGTTGGCGAGGACCAATAGCTATTTAACAAAAAAGTTTCATCAAAATCCGCTCAGTAGTTATCGCGTGAAACTTCAGCTCGAACAAGAATCTAACAATTACCTGGATGATATAATTGTTTCATGACTTCCATGACATTAGGCCCCATATCTCCGAAGATTATCATCGGATCTCAATGAGACTTATATGGGACCAAATTGACAGTGTACCCGATCGAACAAAAAAACAACTATTAAAATCGGATCACCAACACCGGAGTAATCGGTATCCATATATCGGACAAAAAAAAAATACGGGTTGAATTGAGTACCTCCCTTTTTTGTTGAAGTCGGTAAAAATTATCAATGATAAAAAAAAACTTGATGAAAATTTGTGTGAAAATATAATAAAATTTCTTACGTACATCTTATGTTTTTGCGCGCACTGTTCATTGAATTAAAACAACTTTTACGGATATCAAACGGTCAAATAATACGGACCTAAAAATACGGACAATTACAACTTAGTTTGTGAAATATAGCGCGTTTGGTATCCGTAAAAGGTGTTTTATTTAAAAAGAAATTATATTTTCACACAAATTTTCATACAGTTTTTTTCATAATTGACCATTTTGTTATTCACAATCGGAACTAAGCAACCAAAATCTATGACACGGAGTGGGGTTAGGTTTTATTTTCGTTACGGAATTTCTTGGTCGAAAGGTCGCCGCGCTCAAAGCCCCCATAAAAGCTATGCAATAGCTTAATATTGGAAAAAGTCAACTCGGCCACGAGTGAATTCTCAGATGGGACTCGAACCCACGACCTTTAGAAATTCGGTTTAATGCTTTAACATGCACTGAGCTACCGAGACTTAAGATTTTTTCCAATATTTTTCTATTTAAAATTTATCATTAGTACAAAAATAAAATATCATAACGAATTATTTTCACTGGCGAAACATTTATGAGAAAACATGTTTCAAACGTATAATGCGGCAACTGGGAAAACGCGTTATTTGACAGCTCGTATCGCGAGCCATTGGCCATCCTCTCAGTGGCCGCATAATATTCAACAACATGTTTTCTTGCAAATGTTTCACCAGTGGAAACTGGCGGTTACACTCACACCAATTTTATTAACCTAGCCCCAAATTAAGTACACTGTCAGGCTTGTGTTATAGGTCGACTACCAAAAGCTGGCGCGTTATCAGTACTCACACTAATGCAAGTTCAAAAAACGAATAGAGAAATACAAAACAATAACTGTCTCCTTCATACTCGTAAGTTTGACCGCGCGCGAAAGAGACAGACATACTATTCTTGATGACCATGCAGTGCAACGTCACGCCGCGCGCTTATTCACAGATACTATTATAACACATGCAAATGTGTTGTATATGCCAGCTTTAGTTAACCGAGCTGTATGGGATACTAAGATAACGGATAGATAATTATAAGTACATATTTATATTATATAGATAGATAAAATCATTTATTTATATCACAAATAGACATGCACATAAATAAAAGAAAAGAAAAGAAGAATAATCAAACAACCTAAGGACTAACAAAAAATAAGCGAGCACATAAGTTCGTACAGAGACCTACCCATGACATCAAACTATTGTTTTGTGCATGTGTGTCATAGCGATGCAAAGAGGCAAAAGCTCAGGGGGGCAATTCTCGCGCTGAGATATGTCGGATTCGACATTTTTCAAACCATAATTTCTTTATTAAAAAGGTAAGTAAAATCTTTACTACGGTCATAATACTTTAGCTTCAATGATCTTTGACAATCCTATAATGTTGAAGCTTGTTTTCTGTGAGTTTTAAATATAGATTTATAGCTCCAAAAATGTCGAATTCGAGATGTCGAAGGCGCGAGAATTGCCCTACAGGGGCCCAATTCTCGCGCCTTCGACATTTCGAATTCGACATTTTTCAAACCATAATTTCTTTATTGAGAATGTAAGTAAAATCTTAGCTTTGGTCAAAATACTTTAGTTTCAATAATTTTTGATAATCGTATAATGTTGACAATTGTTTTCAGTGAGTTTTAAATATAGATTTATGGCTTCAAAAAATGTCGAATTCGAGATGTCGAAGGCGCGAGAATTGCACCCCTGCGTATATGTTTGCCCCGAAGAAACAAAACACTGGTTTTCAGCTTTCACCCGTAGAAAAACGCGAGAGACGCGTTAACAGGTCGGACGTCCTGTTATTAATCTAAAAAAGATTCTAACATTTATATTTGCATTTCACATAAAATATATTCTACAAATAATTCATAAATAATAAAATAATATATTAGTATACCATAAATGAAATACATTATCATGCCTTAAATTAGCAAGTGACAATAACCACAGGCTATGTAAATGTGATAGAAAAAAAATACTTTGAAATAAAAACGGACTATCCATCACTTAATGGTGTGTGATCCAGCTTTTTCTTGGTTCAAAGTTATCTTAAATCATTTACTATTTAATATATGCACATAAGAGTTTTGAAAATAGAAAAGTTTAAAACTCTATGCATAAATTGAATCCACTTAATCCTATTATAAGCCCAGCAAAACACCAAGAAAAGTCTTTAAAAAATTATGAACCTGACTGTCTACAATTTACCCTTTTATTCTCAAATCACTAAACCAATTTTGATGAACTTTCAGATAGAGATAGATTATACTTTGGAAACGGTTATTTGCTTCGAAAATTTTAAGTGATTATTAAAGAGAGAAGTCGCTGGCGCAAATAAATTAATCAGATTCTGATTATGTCCTTTCTAATCAGCTTAAGGTCTATGGTTATACGTAAACATATTCTTGTTAGTCTACTTCAAATTAAGTTATTTGTAAATTGTTTCAAGTATCGTAACAAGTTTCAGCCCGAAATCCTACATGTTCAGCCTTTGAACAAGGCCGTAATGATTCGTATACCCAATTATAATTAATTGAAATAATAATGCATTGATTTGTGTTAAAATGATCTATTCCAAAATATGTTTTCTTACGTCAAAACACATCAATTTTGTATTATCAAGTTTAATTGAAAACTATATTTATAATTTCAGTTAACTGACTTATTAATGTTGAAAATTGTTATTTTATGTAATATACATACTTTGATAATTGGTTAATTCGGAATGCTCCAAAAAAGTCTAAATATGTTATGACTTAATAATTTTTATGGGTTTATAATTCTATCGTCTTTCCAATAATAGTTTGAAAAAAAAACATAAATATAATTATAGGATTCCAGAACAACCTATGCAAAAGTCTAAGTAGTTATTTTGCTATAAGAGTAAAGGTTAACACATAAGATTTTTAATTTATAACATAAATAGCCGCCCGCGACTTCGGCTGCCTGGATAAGGTCGTAGCAAGAATTTGGTAGTTTTCGATAGTCGATTGCATTTGGCAAAAGTTTTGCAAAAGTAATCAACCCGAATAACTTTAACTTTTTTTTTAAAAGCAATGTGGAGACATTCTGCCCTCATCATACCTGATTTTAAGTATTGATAAGGCTGAAGATCCATCTCCAGATCATCTTCATTCCGGGAGAGGCTCAAATTTCCAAGTGAGCCTCTCTCTAATGGCGTCTGTTATAGCATCAGACTAGATAATATAGTATTAGCTAGCTAGGCGGACTAACAATTCCTACCACCAACTAAATCGAATACAATATGTGCGTACTGGGAATCGAACCCGCGACCTCTGGGTCTGATACCGGTCACAGAGGCGGTTAGTCAAAATCATTTTGCATAATACCTTAACCCAAGTAACTGTAACATTGATTAAAGTATTTTTTAACCCTTAAATGTAGTTGTGGGTCCCCTGGACCCACCTTGATTTTTCAAAGTCATATTTATGTGCTGTGCCGCAGCTCTCCCAGCTTCTCAGTACCTTCTTAATCTTGGCTGGTAAGCATGCTGTATGACAGCCAACTTTCGCTCGATTCTCTAAAGGTATGTAATTAATTCCGCTTGGGTCCAGTGGACCGACGACTATAGATACGTATAAGTTTATTTTTTTGCCTTCCTGCTACTCTAGAGCCAGGACTGTTCAGCTATGTACCAAATACCAGTAGGTTATTTGCGTGACAAAACTTCTATGCAATTCATGTTTGTAACTAGTCTCAATTGAACTAGTGTCCGAATTTTGGTTTTGGAAGCTATATCTTGCTTATTGGGTTTTTGTAAAACAACACGCTTTTATGTTTACGAAAAAAAAAATTTTTTATTTGACCCTACATTAATATGTTTTTTACATAACCTCATTTCTAAACTGTGTGTATTTTATTTAAGTGCAAGTTATAAATACACATCATGTTCCTTTGGTCAATTTTGATAAACAATATGAATAATTAAATATTAATAAATGATTTGACAAAAAATACATAGATAAACTTAACGTAATTTCAGTTTGGTTACTATTTTAAAATATATGGGTCCACGGGACCCACAACTACAGATACGTTATTATTTTTCACCACTACAGTTAAGGGTTATAAAGTACATTAATTTTTTTTGTGTCAAGATGTCAAATAGACTTATAGATAAGTACTTTTGAATCGTCCACTTTTCCCTACCAGCCATTCAGACTCTGACAAGAACATCTTAGGTAGGGAAAAGCCATCATCATCATTTTTGAACTTCTTTGAACTTTCAACTGATAAGAACTTCTTTGAACTGATAAGAAGAACGTATGTCTAAAATGAAAAAGAAAGTACAGACAAAAATGTTAAGAAGTATTGTCTTGGTGCTTAGGTACACATCCACACTTGATTGTCAAGAGAAATTTACTATGTACAGATTTGGAATCGTGATTTTTTAACCCCCGATGCAAAAAGAAAGGGCTGTTATAAGTTTAACGTGTCTGTTTGTGTATCTGTCTCTGTATCGTAGCTCCCAAACAGATGAACCGATTTTCGTTTAGTTTTTTTGCGTCATAGATAATTTTATCCCGAGTGTTCTTAGCAATGGTTCATGAAAATCTGTTCAGCCGTTTGAAAATCATCAGCTCTTAATACGAAATAAACGATATTTTTTTCGCGTTGTTGAGGGAATATGACTAAATACCTTATGTCCGATCCATTCGAAATTTGGTACCGTGTTACTTCAATGATATTGAAATAGATGGTAAGGTAACCATGACCTGATCAGCCGTTTGAAGATCATCAGCTCTTTAATAGTTGATGAGGGGATCTGACTACCCCTATCATTGGACAATTTGACCCTAATTACAAATAATTAAAAAGCTTAAAATAAAACTTAAATTTAAAATTTAGAAACCCCCAACGCAAAAAAAAACTTAAAGTTAATAATAATATTTATTTACCCTAATTACAATAAGTAATAAGTAAACGCAATAAATATATTGTGTTTAAAATTTTTTACAGACGTCGGGGGCCGATATATATATAATGCCGTATTATATTATAAAATAAACGCACTTAATTTACATTAATAATAATAATTATGTACCAGTCTACAAATTTAATTCATGTATTATTTAGTTTTTTCTGACATGTTATTTTTCTGACATGTAAACTTGATTGAAATAAAACAACTTTTACGGATATCAAACGCGCTATATTTCCACGAACTAAGTTGTAATTGTCCGTATTTTTAGGTTTTTTTTAGGGATTTTTGATTTTCCCGACGTTTCGGCACCTTTACAGCTGCCGTGGTCACGGGATGACATCAGTCATATACGTAAAAGTTGTTTTATTTCAATGAACAGTGCGCGCCAAAACATAAGATGTACGTATGTAAACTTTAATTTTTATATTTGACATTTTTGTAATGATAACATTTGACATTTAAATAATTTTGTAATTTCGCTATTAATAATCAATTGTATTTTTTATGCATGTACTAATTCCTACGCTTTTTTAATGGCAGAAAATGTTTGCACTTTATTAATTGTACCATCTTATACAATACCATTTTCTAAGGAATAAATGATTCTGATTCTGATATGTACTTATCGCTAGGCAGTTACATTATACTATTCAGCTCATAATAGCGGTCCCTCGACGTCTGTAAAAATTAAATACGTAATTAGGGTAAATATATATTATTTATAACAATTTAGGATTATTTTTTTGTGTTGGGAGTTTTTAAATTTAAGTTTTATATTACAATTTTTAATTAACATTGTAAACTTTTAAAATGAAATGAATTTTAATGTGACTTTTAAAATAAAAATCTTTTAAAAGCACTTTTTACACAATAGCACACAAACTTACGCCAGTCAAATTGATATGGAAATCCCTAATTTGTTTATGGTAAATTTGAAATAGAAAAATATTGAAAAAACTTAACTCGGCCACAAGTGAATTCTCAGACGGGAATCGAACTCGCGACCTTTGTAAATCCGGTCCAATGCTCTAACCGCTGAGCTACCGAGACTTGCGAACCACCGTCCTAATTTTTTTTTCACAATCTCGTAAGCTAAAACCGGTCATCCCTAATTTTTTACCGCAAAAATATTCTAACAGTAGAGTATTTGTCTAAATATGTAGGTCGAAAGATATTTTCGTATTAAATTGTGACGCTTTTCGTTCAACCCAATAAATGGGGTCACTTGATGATGTTTTAATGAAACGCTGTAAAAATACATAAAATACAACAGCTTTAAAAAAAAGCGCCGCGTTACTAGTTTAAATATAATGATGGTTAATACACACGTGACATCTTTTCCAATCAGAATACGAGATTTTTGCTTGTTGGTTAATGAGTAAAGGATATTTAATGTTTAAAGTAGGACTTTAATTGTAACTGCACATAGACTTCGATCCGGACACAATCCACTGAACAAATTTGGACACCTAATGAAAAAGTTAATTCACCTAATTGCTCACAATGTGATAAAATTTAAGATGTCCAACATTTGTTGGTGGAGTGTGACAGGAATCGAGCATTACGTGAGGAGTTAGTCGCGAAGCTGAAAGTCAACCGGATTGATATTGGCATGTTCCTGAGTGTTCTATCAAAGCCTACATCCAAAATAGCAGTGCTGACTTACAGGTTCGCAGCACAAAGTGTTACTATAAGAGCAAATAATGTCATCTAGCATTATAAAGTGCCCTAAATAAGACATAGTTACGATGGAGCTGGCATGTAACTCTGTACAAAAGCTCCTAAAAACAATAAAGAGAAAAAAATTATAATGTTACTAACACAATTCGTGTTTTTGCAAAAAAAGGGTTTTTATAAGATTGTCATCATCATTCAGAATCAGAATCAGAACAATTTATTTGTGAAATGTGTGTTTTCGCAATATCTCTAGGCTTTTCGAAAAAAAACCATTTATGAAATTATCCTACGACAAAGACATCGATACGTGTTACCTTTTTAAGGAGAAATCAATGAACTAATTCCGATCATTTAAAGCTTAGTGGTAAATTAGACTTTGGAGAAGGACGTAAGCTTTTTTTGAAATCATCCATATGGCGCACGATATAATTGAACGCGGACGCAGTCAAGGGCGAAACGATAGTTCGATTTAGATCAAAAATCTTCATGACATACATAGTTTTTATTATTATATCATTAATATTTTTTTATTCAAATTATGCTTTAGGATCTATTTTACTCGTAATACTAGAAACAGGATCATTTCACATTCATATTAATATGTTTACATTAACGTTTATATTAAAAGCTAACTTCATATGTAAATAGTTTGAACCAACATTTTCTCAATGTCTTGGAAAATAAAAAACTCCTAAAAATAAATATTATGCCGCAGCTAAACGTATTAAAACAATATTAGGTGAAAAAATAATATTTACTGTTTGTATAAATTACTAGTAACCTAGCTTAGGAATATTATTTCATTATTCGTTAAATTACATCGATACTCCAAGACCCTAAAGTTAACGTTAATAATTATCTAATCAGAAAGCTCATTTTTTTTTAAATTGCCTATAGCTAACACTCTTACAAGTTACTTTAATATTTTTTTCTGTCGTCGATAAAGTCGATAAAGCTTTAATATTTTTTGGTTCATCGGAAAAACCAATAGGAAAATAGATAAAAACACTTAACTATTTCGGCGAAAGCTTCCGAGAACACAATGCATAGACGAAAATACACTTAAAAAAAAATTCGTTGTTTGACAAACCTATGTAATTATGCAAGCATGATTTTTGCCTCACCAACGTAACATATCTGTAATACATGAAAATGTATCATACAACATGAAATAAAACAACAAAAATAGCTTACGCTCTCCAGAAGATATCCGGAAAATCTTCGACACATCCAAAATCCACAAACACAAAAACGCACTTTTCTCAAAAATCACGTCAAAAGGGGTCTCAATCGCACCAAATATCTTTAGGAAAGCCGGAGAAGAAGAAATAGAGAAAATTTCAGCACATGACCGTGAAGGTCGGCCGTACGATCGGCGCGTTCGTTTTTCGGATCGGCGACGCACGGGCGCGCTTCGCGAAGTCGGAATCGACACTGGCTGGCATGGCAGCTAAACCAGGGTTCACACACACGAGCGCGACGCCTGTGTGCGTCTTCAGGTCACCAGGATTCGGCAAGACAACTCAAAGTGCCATGCCCTATTTCAGTCAACGTTTTAACAGTTCTTTTGCTGTGCAGTTTTGATAACGAACTTTAGAATTGAGATACGTTTGGTGTTCTTTTTTTGTCGAATTTTTTGGAACGGTCTCCAGTTTCAAATTTGGACCGAACCAGCTAGTCCAGCTACTCAACTTTTAGTGGTTTTGGCTAATACAAGTGTCCAGCAGTTTCAGTTGGTTTCGGAATGCTGAATTCAGGTTTGATTTGAATGATTATTTTGTTTCAAGTTTGAGACATTACCAACTTGAAATTCGCAATTCAGAAACCAACTAAGTATATTATAATAAAATAAAAAAACTTCGTGTATTTTGTACAATTGAAAAAATATGTCTTGAAAAAATTGAAAATTACTTAAGAAAATATTATATACCTCTTTGGAATTATAGAGGGCATTAACGAAAAAATATTTCTGAATCTTTTCCTTCTGTAGTCCCAATAGAAAATGCTTGAGTGATGTTAACAAAACAAGAAATAACTTATTCAAAGCACAAAATTCGTGTAAAATTTTAATGAAATAATGGCTTAAAGTATACATGGACATACTTTACGTTCTTCTTATCAGTTAAAAGATGTCCTGAATGGCGATTGGAATTGGACGATTCGAAAGCACTTATCTATAAGTCATTTGAATAAAAATCTTTGACTTTGACTTTGACTTTAACACCATCAGCGCCATGTGTATCATTTACGATACACACTTGTCAAATCAGTTGTGTATGGTTTTCGCTACACATTTCGCTAATTTTTTTGGTGGTTCTTCGCATTTATAGCTTGGCGGCGGGGGTCTTAATTCAAAGAATATTTCTTGTTAAATAAATAGGTACCTACATTGACGAACATTATGGCCCAAGGGCCAAGGTCCTCTTTCAGGGCAAAGATACATGCTGCGTATTTGCACCTTTCCGTCGCTGTGACGGAAAATACACAAACAGTTTAATTTCAAAGTCTTTGTGACCCAGAGCAGTGTGACCAGATTCAGAATTTTAATAGGTATATTTTCAAATATTTTGTAAATTTTTCAGAAAATCAGTATTTCTGTAGGCATTTTTTTTGTTTTATTAGGAATAACAAACATTTACAAAATGAGATTATATATACTAACTAAAATTAAATCTTACTAATTTTGCAAACAACAACGTTATCCACAACATACATTTAAAATTTTAGTAGTTTCTAATATAATTATTAAGGTTATAAGTTACATACAATTTATAGAACTTACATTAAAGTTGTATCTAGATTTTGAAGATGCGTCAGGACTTCGGTCCTGAACTGCCCAGGGGAGAGCTTAAATAAATCGATGCCCACAAAATGATCATTATAATTTTGCATAACGTTTACCAGCATTACTTTTACATTTTTTTAATGCAAAAAGTTTATGTTTTCTTGAGCTGCGTATACGTTGAGAGCCACTTGGTATATTTAAGAAAACGTTATTGATTAAATGAGTGCAATCAAAATGATTCTTTATGACCTTAGGCATATTGCTAGGAGTCGTTAGTTTTCTACTAGACGATATGTTTTTAATTTTTCTATTGAAATTTACAGTTGTGATACAACACTAATTATTGTAAAACCTATATTCTGCAAATAAAACAATTTGAAATTTATCACAAACTAGCGGCCGCTCGCGGTTTCACACGCGTGGTTCCCGTTTCCGTGGGAATATCGGGATAAAAATACCCCATGTTTATAACCAGGCTATCTACTATCTGTCTACCAAATTTCATCCAAATCCGTTCAGTAGTTTCGGAGCCTATTCAATGCAAAGAAACAATCAAATCATTTCTTTTTTTTAATATTAGTATAGATATCGTAATCCAAACTTTTTAAATTCAACGGTAGAATTAATAAAGTATTCAAGTATACATATCTGCACTGTTTATATGAGTATACTGGGTACCTTCAATTAGGTTTAGATTTCCTAGAATATTCCGAGTCTTGCGGTGAAACTGGATCTCAGGCACACTGACCACGAAATATATAACTATATTATCAATAATTAACCTTACACAGGTAGACCGGTCAATTACACCTGTTCGATGGAAGGGGTACAGAAAGAAAAGGTTATTCACTACATTGTCGAGGGAGGTTAAAAACATCTGTGATGGATAAAAAATGAGGTTGCATTTTAACAGCTAAACAGAAATACCGAAATGCCCATGAAACAATTGTAATTTTTTTACTTTAAAACACAGTCACTATTTACGAATGAAGGTTTTACGTTTAAATACTTGCTTTAAATTTTTAAAGCATATTCCTTTTTGGCGACCTTGACGACCTGTTTGGCGCAGGGGTCATAAGCCCGCCTTCTGCGCCAGAGGTCCCGGGTTCGATCCCCGGACAAGACAAACATTTGTGTGCATGAACATGTCTATTTGTCTTGGTCTGGGTGTTTAATATGTATATTATGTATGTACTTACAAAAAAAGTATATAAGTATGTTTATCCGTTATCTAGTATCCATAACACAAGTTTTTCATGAAACTTAACGTGGGCTTAACATAATTTATTTATTTAGATATTTTTACATTGTCTTTATTATATTTTATTTTTAGAAGGTCGTAATTGCATGCCGTGGCTGTCTATAATAAGAAACTGTACTTAGACTAACACCCATATTGTAAGTTGTTCCTCCAAAACTTACTCGTCCTCGACTTAACGAAACCTCATTGAAAACCTATTCGAAATACTCCTCGAAATCGGTATTCTAAGTCATAACTCCGTAAGGACCTGGAGGAGCCAAAGAGTACGTAGCCACTCCGTGTTAGGCCTAGCGCACGCTACCATTTTTACCCACGACGAGGTTGAGTGGAGTGTAAAAAGTTTTGGAGGAACGACTTAGAATATGGGGGTAAGATTCTATATTTTTACATGTTTTTGTTGACTGCCCAAGAAACAAATAAATAAATAAATTTATTATTTTATTTTAAAAAGTCAATTTGTTGTAACTCCGAGTACTTATAACCACGAGTTCAAAGCAAGGGTGAATAGGCACCTTCTGGGCTAGCTCGCTCCATCGTGGATCCCTGGGCTTGATTGGTATCAACAGCAAACCCATTCAAAGTAAAAAAAAAAAGACGGGTTGCACTCCGGGAGTGCCGGCAGAAGTGAAAACTTGATTATTAACGTTGAGCATGTTTGATATTTTGGAATGGTTAGGGAATAATTTTGCACCAATTGCTTTATCAGTATAAAAGTACTATCATTTATGTGGTAGAATACAATATTCAGTTATTGCGCTATCGTACACAAACATGACAAACCATATTAAAGTGAACGTTAAGTTAGGTAATAAGATATAAGAAAACATTAGTTATTATAGAGAATCGAAAAATATATATTGACAATAAAACAAGAGACAAGTAAAAGACATTATCAACAGTCTGTCGCTAAGCAACCGAGACCATAGTCAACCTGTCACCTCAACATTCTCCATCCGTCCTACGCTTTTTCGATCAGGTCACGTGTCCTGACGCGAGTTTAAGATTTTATACCCATTACAGAAAAAGTGCTCAACGCCGCTAAAGAAGTTTTCACTTCAAAAAAACTTTTCGTTGACATTACGAAAAAGAGGGTGAACAAGACTTGTAAATTTTAAGTAACCCTTTTCAAATTTTAGTTCATTTAAAGATATACTTTTTTTTTTTTTTTGTATTCAGGAGCTATAATTAACATAGATACAAAATTGTTGGCAAGTCTATTTACAATGAATTTATTTGCTTTATGATTTTTCTTGAATTTTTGCATTTTTCAATGCTATTTTTTATACTTATGATAAATTTTAAATAGAAAAATATTGGAAAAAGTCAACTCGGTCACAAGTGAATTCGCAGATGGACTCGAACCCACGACCTTTAGAAATCCGATTAGAGAGCATTGGACCGGATTTCCAAAGGTCGTGGGTTCGAGTCCATCTGCGAATTCACTTGTGGCCGAGTTGACTTTGTCCAATTTTTTTTAAATAAAATTTATCATAAATTTTATTTGCATTTTATGGGGTAACCGTGGTTAATAAAAGTACTTTTTCAAACAACTATGTATTAATGATAGGTTCCAATTTTACCAAATGTTATTTGGCGGTCACCCATTCGATGCCAAACCACGATAGACAGGCATCCTTACTTAAATTATCTAAATATCTCTAAATACTAGCAAGGTGGAACCACCTATCTATGCTAATACAACTAAGGTCAAAACCTTTTTTGTCCCAACTTTTTTCTTTCACACTTCACTGCACGCGCCTGCCGTATGTTCAAAACAATCTAGCTAAAATAAATCCCTAACATTACAAACTCAAAACCTACAGTATCCAAAAAAAAACTACTTCGCTTTTTTACTCTACGTCCCTTGCTAATTAAGTTGGAATTACAGAATAAAAACTTACTTAGTTAAGTAAGAAATACGATGCAGTTTCTAAAACTTAAAGTAAGAAAAAAGTTAGGCTGTGGCATTGACCGTTACATGCCACCTGTGATGACGTCTCCGTCAGGTGCGCTGGAAAGGGATGGAAGTAATGTTTATTCTTTCGCACTTAGTAAGGGATGCGCACCTGTTCTTAATTTGAATTTCTATAGTAAGAAAGGAGGAAGACATACCAAACTGGACAGTAAGTTATTTGACTAAATATAAAAAAAAAAATAAAAAAAAATAATGACTTTGAAAGATATTTCCACAAGACTGGTCCACGCCTCAGGAGACCAGCAGGCCTACCATCGTCTATTAGAAACCATCATATCATAATAACGTTTTGTTTGCGTTTTGTTTTATTGAAGTTGTCACATTATGACACACTTCACACTTCGGAGGCAGTGATTGAGTAAAGACGTCACAAAAATTCCTTAAAAAAACAAGCCTACTTTAAGAGATTCGTAGTCTATAAAAGTCTATAAAAAAGGAAAATATTCTAATAACTGAGTATAAGAAAATTTTCCTCTTATATTAAATATGTTTCAAGATTGTAGATTTGTGTTTGGCAACGACATGTTCCTTTGTAAATGTTGTTGCTTCTGTTAAAGCTGATAAGTTTCTTGCGGCCGTTCTTCTTATCAGTTAAAAGATGTCCTGATTGGCTGGTAGGGAAAAAAAATAATTGGACGATTCGAAAGCACTTATCTATAAGTCTATTTGAATAAAAATCTTTGACTTTGACTTTATGTATTCAGCGGGGCAACAGCGCCAGCGTTCTCGGTACTATGCCACGCGGCTGTGAGTGGGACGGCGTTTTCATGTTATACCTAGTTAGTATAAGGTAGTGTAGTATGCTTTGTTAAAATAACTTTTAACCGCCTCTGTGGTCTAGTGGTACAACCACCGGTTCGATTCCCAGCGGGGGTACATATTGTATTCGGTTTGCTTGGTGGTAGGACTTGTTGTAAGGCCGCCTGGATAGCTACCACCGTCTTATCTAAGTCTGACGCCATAACAACAATGTTTTCAGCATTGTTGTGTTCCGGCAGAGAGATACGATAGCCAGTTCCTCAGCGATTGAGGATTCCACGAGAGGCTAGATTCCATCTTCAGCCTTATCAATACTTAACAGCAGGTATGATGAAGGCTAAGAGTCTCCCCGTCATTAAAAAAAAAATAAAAAAAAATGAACAGGTTAAGTATGGGCGCTTTGTTTACAATCGTTCTTTCCATAAGTTGGCCGGAGTAGTAAATATCGATTGTATCAAATTGAAATAATTAAGGACTCGTAACTAGCGATCGCTCGCGGTTTCACCTGCCTGGTTCTCGTTCCCCTAGAAACATCGGTATAAAAATTATCCTATGTTCATAACCAGGGGGCTAATTGACTAATTTTAAAACCTATCGCAATCCCTTTCAATTCGTCTTTTGAAAGATATTTACATACTTCTGGCCGTCATTATTCGAGATCGGGATGCGTTTTGAAATTGAACTGTCTAAGTAAAGTGACGGACGAAAATATCTTTTAAATGCACGGAGAAGTGTCAAATGAAGTGTCATTTTAAACCATTCTTCATTCTGAAAGGGACTACGACTTTAAGTTACACAATTCCAAAAATCACAAACACAACCACAATACCTTTGAAAGGGATTGTGATAGATTTTGAAGTTAGACAATTATGGGGCAGATAAAGTAATACTATCTGTGTACCAAATTCCATCCAAATCCGTTCAGTAGTTTCGGAGCAACTGTTTCAATGCAAACAAACAAACGAACAATCAAATCTTTCCTCTTAAAATATTAGTACTTTTAGATATTCTACAAAGGTTCAATCACTTAACGTAAATATTAGATATTTAACAACAGTTTATTTTAACTGTTAGTTTGTTATTGTAATATTTCTAAACCTTTTGGTATATTTGAGCTGTCACTTCCACAAACAACCACGTAAAAACAAAATTTAAATATTGAAGAATGGTACGTTAGATGAGTATTCAATGCTTATGATCAACTTATGATCATTTCATTTGCAATGAAATCATATTTATGTTAACAAAACTTTTGATCGCAGCGCAGGACCGATCGTCGTGGAGATCCTTGGGGGAGGCCTATACCTACCCAGCAGTGGATGCCATGTGGCTAAGACGACGATGACACCTTTAATAGACTTATTACAAGTCCTACCACCAACCAAACCGAATACAATATATACCCCCGCTGGGAATCGAACCCGCGACCCCTGGGTCTGACACCGGTGGTTGTACCACTAGACCACAGAGGCGGTTAAAATTGAAATAAAACAACTTTTGCGGAATATTTAGTGCGATTTATTTACCCGACTAACTACTTATAAGTCTACCTGTAAATAGCTAGTCAACCCGTGACCATGGCAACAGAAAAGGTGCCGAAACGGAAACCAAAAAACCTCAAATAAACCGAAAAATTATAGTACCAAATATATATATGTATTTCGGGTAAATAAATCGCACTAAATATGCCGCAAAAGTTTTTTTATTTTTTTATTCTATGTTTTATCAATATATGCACTTCATTAATAGTTTAATTAAGTTTCTTAAGTTCGAATTATGGCATTAGTTAACTGAAATTTAACGTATTTATGGACTAATTAAGAAAAATGCATGCAATTTCAACCGCTTCTGTGGTCTAGTGGTACAACCACCGGTATAAGACCCAGGGGTCCCGGGTTCGATTCCCAGCGGAGGTACATATTGTATTCGGTTTGGTTGGTGGTAGGACTTGTTCTAAGTCTATCTGGCTAGCTACCACCATCTTATCTAAGCCTGACGCCATAACAGCAATGTTTTTAGCATTGTTGTGTTCCGGCAGTTCGAGATAAGATAGCCAGTTCCTCAGTGGCTGAGGATTCCGGCAGGGGCTCGCTTCCATCTTTCAGCCTTATCAATACTTAACATCAGGTATGATGAAAGCTAAGAGTGTAGCCGTCGTTTATAAAAAAAATATATATATATATACTTCTTTCCGTAAGATGGCTGGATTAAAGTTCTTAATTAATGTATTAAAATTACTCGTAATTTTTCTTTCTTTTATAGGTAACTAGCGGCCGCCTGTGATTTCCCCCGGCGTGGTTCCCGTTCGCGTGGGAATATCGGGATAAAATAGTAACATTTTTTTTAATCCAGGCTATCTACTAACTTTCTGTGTTCCAAATTCTAAACAAATCCATTCAAAAGTTTTTTGGGTGAAAGAGTTACAAACATGTAAACATTCTTACAAACTTGCGCATTTATAATATTATTAGTTAGAAATAGAAGTTGCATTATTCTTTGCTATTTTTATACTTATGATAAATTGTAAATAGAAAAATATTGGAAAAATCAACTCGACCACAAGAGGACCGGATTTCCAAAGGTCGTGGGTTCGTGTCACATCTGAGAATTCACTTGTGGCCGAGTTGATTTCTTCTATTATTTTTCTTTTTATAATACAGGATGTTTTTCCATATACAATACATTTTTTTTTTGATAAAATATATTTTTATACTAGAAATTATACTAAGTATCGGGTTCGAGCCTTATGCTAAAAATAATTAAGTTTTTCTGTTTCAATTTAAAAAAATATTTTTTTCTATATGAAGTCACTGTAAAATACTAAAGATATTACATACATATATAATATTCGGCTTACTTAATACTTAGCTACCAAATATGAATGAAAGACTGGTGGTCCATTTACCAGCTTATCGTAAAAGCAGCTATTCGTAAAAGCAGCTATCATTCAAAAGAGAAAAAAACACAAAAAATGTAATCCGTGACGTCGCAACTGCGATGTGGATGAAACGGATGTGACGTAATTATGTCCTCGGCCATGCGACCGACATTGATACTGTAAAAAAAATGCATTAAGATTACGCTTCCATAGTTCAGAGCGCACCGGCCCTGGCTGTTAACAGTCATTAAGTCAAGTTAGATCTTATAGGCGGCTTGTTAACCTTTGACACCAGAGGTGGCCACTAATCCTCTTACGATAAGAAAGAGAGAGAGGTATGATATTCCATTGTTCTCTGGACTCCGGTGTTCCTCTAGCAAATGATGAAAATCCGTTCAGCTGTTTTAGTAAGATTTAGTAACAAATATCAATCCAATTATTTTTATATTTTATTTGTAGTGTTTTTCTATTATAATTATTCAGGGATAGAATTAAAAATGTAAACTTTAAAATAAGTAGTCAGGGGTAGTTTTGTTTTGTTTTACTGAATACGTAGATAACGGTGTGAGTTTCACAATGATTAAACCCAGTTGTATTAACAAATTTATGTAACTTATACTATATTGTGTAAACTGTTTGTTGTCCCCAATAAAATAAATAAATAAATAAATAAATAATAAATAATTGCATACAAACACACCAATTATCTAACCCACGTTAAGTTTCATTAAGAACTTGTGTTATGGTTACTAGATAACGGATAAACATAGTTATATACTTTTTTTTAATACATACATAATATACATATTAAACACCCAGACCAAGACAAATAGACATGTTCATGCACACAAATATTTGTCTTGTCCGGGGATCGAACCCGGGACCTCTGGCGCAGAAGGCAGGCTTAGTACCCCTGGGCCAAACAGGTCCAAACTTTTTAGAAGCACTAGCATTATAATATATATCACCAACCTTTAGCTATTTTTGTGTTTCGACCTAGGTCTTGTACCTCCAGTCCATTTTTAACCCTTGATCCACTACAAACGCAAGCAACAAAACCACCGTCGAACCAAAACAACCCTCTAATATCTTTAAAACAGATTTACTGAAAATCCGAGCAACTTCAACAGCTTACAACAATCGACGTATAGACGAAAACAGCAATTTTTCAATGAAACTTGAGGTGGGATTTTGAATTCTCTGCCGTTGTAATAAGGTTGAGAAAGCACCGGGTTTGTGAGAGTGGCACCACAAGATACTGGCTAATCCTGTAATTTGTTGCGAGCAATCTCGTAGTCGGAATGGTTGCGGTCTGTTTCCATTGTCGTATCGGACGGGAATTTTGACGGATGTCAAATTGAAAAAAATTGTCGTTTTAGTTGCAACAAACAAACAATTTACTTTTGTAGTGTTTAATGTTTTTATTGTTTATCAAGAAGCCACAGACATTTATTAAGGCAGAATGCTGCGCGACATCCATCTGTCAAATGAAGTTGATGTCGATTCCGACGACACTTGCGCGGTACGGTCCCAGATGTTTACTGACATTCAGTCTACTGGAACAACCGGGAGCTAAATAACAACTGACTCCAGTTTATCAGCGTTTTAAAACTTAATCCAAGGTGATGACCCACCGAGACCAGCAGCGCACCTAGCGGACATATTACGAACTAGTCTATTTACAGGCTAGATTACTCACAACTTTCACCACCGCCTAATAAGTGCTGTTAAATCATCAAATAAGTTAACCAAAACTTATCAGTCAGTAATGAAACCCTAAGACATATGACACCCTAAGACTCGTTTTCAGATATACTTATGCCGTATTATAATGGAAACGCTCACAGTATAAAGGATTCCGTCCAGATCTTCACTGGCATTCAGTCACCCGGAACAACTGGGAGCTAAATAACAGCTGACTTCAGTTTATCACCGTTTTAAAACTTAATCTGAGAGGTGGTGACGCGCCGAGACCAGCAGCGCCTCTAACGGAGAAATTACGAAATAGTCGACTAAAGTAAAACATGAAGTTTGACTCTGTGAATTTTTTATTATATGAACATTTCATAAATATTTATCTATGGAAGAACTTTAATGTGATTATAGCATAAAACATTTTATAAAAAAAAATTCAAACCGACTTCAAAAAGTAAAAAATAAAACTTTTGGAGTCGGTGCCAGCCAGGGCATTCTACATTGCACTTCTATTAACTATATTTTTTTTTGGCCTTAGCTAGCTAGCACCGACTCCAAAAGTTTTATTTTTACTTTTTGAAGTCGGTTTGAATTTTTTTTTATAAAATGTTTTTATTTCAGATTTTTTAGTTACATCATGTGCCGTTACTTACACTAAAAATCAACCCATACACAACAATGTCATCTAGGTAAACGACTACTTGCCAAAAGGTGATTGATATTTTTCAAGATTATGAAAAAACTACTAGCCAGATCTTCGTAAATTATATGGGACCACACATAAACCATTTTCTTTCAGATAAAAAAAGAATTATAAAAATCTGTTAACAACAAGTTATGGTAGAACATACATAAAAAAAAAAAAAAAAAAAAAAATACAGTCGACTTGAGAACCTCCTCCTTTTTTTGAAGTCGGTTAAAAAGAAGTTAAAACAATGGCGCCTGTTCTCTTATTTCCATGTGCTGTCAATAGATGGCGCTAGTAAGTCAGATAACTACAGGGGGTCAATTCTGCTAAATTTTTGCCATAATCGTTTCTATAGTAGTGTTTATTTAAACTGTTGTAACAAGAACTGTGTAAAACAGCACTACGATTGAAACTCCACTAATGTGATTAAGCATTAGCAGAATTTAATGAATTTATTTACCTCTCCTACCTTCTGTACTTATGGAAAGCAATTAAATGATTGAATTGATATTTTATAATTTCTATTATGTACTAGTCTACTGAAGTGAAACTTAAGTTTTTTTTTTTTTTTTTACATCGTGATTTATTACCTTGAATATTTAATTATATTATTACGACGACCTATTTGGCGTAGGGGTAATTAGCCCGCCTTCTGCGCCAGAGGTCCCGGGTTTGATCCCCGGGCAAGACAAATATTTGTGTGCATGAACATGTCTATTTGTTGTTTATCCGTTATCTAGTATCCTTAATACAAATTCTTCATGAAACTTAACGTGGGCTAGATAATTGGTGCGTTTGTATGCAATTATTTATTTTAATATTTTAATGGTATAACATTTTCAAAAGTTTCTTAGTTCCCTTTGCTGTCAATAGATGGCGCTAGTTGGCTAAGTTTCATTCGTAAAGTACATTTTTCAAATGTTAATAAACCCTTTTTGCTTTATACTAAAGTTGAAATTAATGAAAAAGTCAAACAGTGCCGACAAGTGCTACAGGAAAATCGCTATAATTCAGTGAATAATAAATATTCATGAACTGATAATACAATTTAAAGCCATTGGTATTCATAAATCATTATGGATTCTTTTGCTGCCTCTTCCATCCAATTATTCACAAAAAACGATAAAGAACGAGAGAAAATAATTTAAATTGCGTATTATCGAATAATCTCCTTTGCCGCTATGTTGGTGCCAATGTTTTCCAAAAAGGCGCGAATTCCTTAGAACTATCATTTCAAAAGTATTTTTCTTTCATCGCTTTTTAATAATTTGGACATGATTTCAACACAAAATCCAAAACTTAAAATATCTGCAAAGAATTCTTGTCGCGTATTACTTATAGGTACATCTTGACACATAGCGGTACCAATATAGCGGCCAAGGAACTATATTATGATAAAACGAACTCCCCATGAACCCCACGTGGTGTTAGCAGAGTATCAAAGGTGCAGCTTGCGAGTGAAATACAAAAACACAAGCTTTCACCAGCGTGGTTTCCGTTCCCGTGGGAATATGGACGAGATAAGAAGTGGACGAGTTAGGAATATGGACGGGATAGGAAGTGGACAAGATAGGAATTGTAGGTGGACGAGTTAGGAAGTGGACCAGTTAGGAAGTGGACGATATAGGAAAGTGGACAAAGTCGTCCTAAAGGGAAATATCCACTAGCTTCACTAGACAAGATTAAACGCAGAGCTGCTGCTCAGAGGCTAATTGCCGACAAAGAACAAGTGAAGAGCAAGTTTCACACCCTAGCTCACCGCCGCAAAGTTGCCTGTCTGTCGGTCTTTTTAACCGACTTCAAAAAAGGAGGAGGTTCTCAATTCGGTTGGTATATTTTTTTTACGCCGAGATTTCTGAACCGATTTCCATGATTCTTTTTTTGTTCGATGCAGAATAGTTGCCAATTGGTCCCATAAAAATTTGGTTTCGTTTGACCCAGTACTTTTAGACTTCTAAACTCTAAAGTTTAGAAAAGTCTTATAATCCCTCTCTGTCCGTCCGTACGTACGTATGTATGTACGCATCGAGATCTCAGAAACCATAAGAGATAGAGACAAACGGTCAACGGGAATGAGTTTAGGACACCTTGGACATGTGTCAAATGTACTTTTTTTTTTTTTTTTTTTTTTTTTTTTTTTTTAGTTTCTACCACTTCCGGTTTCAAAACTGTCACGTGGTTTAGAAGTCTATTTTGTGCCTGCTAATAGCAGGCGCTGCTAACTTGTTTATGTTATGAGCATTTTTATATATTTCATTTCATTGTTGACTTGGACGATGTAGTATTTACGATAATTTTGTTTATAATGTACATGAAACCTTATTTAATCTAGAAAAACCCTGCTGTAGTTTACAAAACAGCCTATTACAGACACTAAAAAGTAAAATAAAAACTGCGTTAAAAAAACCGACTTCAAAACTAAAAAGCAAAAAATAAGCCTTTTGGAGTCGGTGCCAGCCAAGACATTCTACTTTAAGCTCCTATTCTTTTATTTTTCTTGCCTTGGCTGGCACCGACTCCAAAAGGCTTATTTTTTGCTTTTTAGTTTTTGAAGTCGGTTTTTGTTAACGCAGTTTTTTACAGATTGTACTTCGGAGAGTTTGCTCTTAAGCTGCAGGAGCTCATACCGCCATCCCCCTTCTTCCATCGGAAAACCAGACACACTGCGGGCTACCACCCCTTCTTGGTAGATATTCCTAAATGTCGTACAAAGCGCTTCTCAACAACCTTTAAATTGCAAACAGGAAATGAGTGGAACTCCCTCACTGCGTTTGTATTTCCGAGTACTTATAACCCGTCTATAAAGGCACCTTCTGGGTTAGCTAGCTCCATCGTCAATCCTGTCTTAGCCCTCGGGCCTGATTGGAATCAAGATCAAACCATTACAAGTACTTAAGTAAATTTTTTTAAATAGAAAAATATTGGAAAAAATTAACTCGGCCACAAGTGAATTCTCAGACGGGAATCGAACCCGCGACCTTTGGAAATCCGGTCCAATGCTCTAACCGCTGAGCTACCGAGACTTGCGAACCACCGTCGAAATTCTCCAATACTTTTATATTTTTAATACGCTGTACATTACAAGTAATAAACAGGTTGGAATAAAAAGTAGACTATGTTACTCAATGTCAAATATCTTTCAACTCTATGTCATAAATCATCTCGATTGGTTGCTTAGTTAGGGCGTCAAGAAAGGACAAACAAACACACTCTTGGATTTAATAATATTAGTTAGGATTAGGATCTCTCTCTTAGCTCAGAATTGGCATTAGGTGGGGCTAAGATGTGACAGATTGCCAGTGCTCTTGGCCGCGCTTGCTTGACAGACTGAATCGTATTCGATCACGTTCGTTAAGCAACATTCGACCCGATCAGGCGTCGCATGGGTTTTTTTTATGAATGACGGGGAGACTCTTAGCCTTCATCATACCTGATGTTAAGTATTGATAAGGCTAAAGATGGAAGCGAGCCTCTCCCGGAATCCTTAGCCACTAAGGAACTGGCCATCTTATATTGAACTGCCGGAACACAACAATGCTGAAAACGTTGTTGTTATGGCGTCAGACTTAGAATGTATAATATGGTGATAGCTAGCCAGGCGGACTTAGAACAAGTCCTACCACCAACCACACCGAATACAATATGTATCCCCGCTGGGAATCGAACCCGGGGCCCCTGGGTGGTTGTACCACTAGACCATAGAGGCGGTTAGCAGTGTGACGGCACCTACCAACGCCGCACATAACACGGTGCAATTAACAAGTATCACCGTGTACCTAGTAACCGTGCAACATACAATAGATGGCGCTGATATCAACTTTGTATGGAACAAGACAACTTAGTATCCTACATCACACAAGCGACGTTTCACCGAGACACTCGCATATATACAACATCCGACGATCACCTGTCGGACCGCGGTCCCCGGACTACCAACACCCAGTCCGGAGGAAGAACTCGCTATTCGACTTTCCTACTAGTGGCTTACATCTACCACCCTTTTCTATACCTTCACAAACATCTCTACAAGCAGTGACCGTATAGTGACATTATAACTGAGCGCTTCCGTGCTTCGGAGAGCACGTTAAACCGTCGGTCCCGACTGTTGTCAGTCGTTAAGCCAAGTCAGAGACCTTAAAAGCGGCCTGATAATCTCTGACACTAGAAGTGCTCAGTAATCCTCATACGATAAGAAGAAGAAGACCTCCTTGGGATTTATTGCGCCACGTTTAGCAGTCGAAGTGTAGCCGGAGGGCACGCTAGGAAGTTAAAGTCCATTTGTTTTGTATTGCGGTGTAACCGTATAGACGTTAATGTTAACTTCTAAATTTTGCATGATAGGCCCCCTTAACTCGCATTCTATACAGGGTGTTAAAAGACCCATAAGGAAAACGAATACCATGTGTTCTCCCCATTATCGTTACTATCATTTTTAAAAAGGGAGGAGGTTCTCAAGTCAACGGTATTTTTAATTTATGTTTTACCATAACTTCGCCAGTTGTTAACAGATTTTTATAATTCTTTTTCTATCTGAAAGAAAATGGTTTATGTGTAGTCCCATATAATTTTTACAGAGATTTGGCCAGTTGTTTTTTCAGAATCCTGAAAAAACACATTGTTATCGACTGGTAGTTCGTACTTTACGGGTCAATATCATCTTAGCGAACTGTTGACCAATTTCAATTATTCTTTTTTATTTAAAAGAGTATACTTCTGAGGTGATTTTATTTTTGCCAAGTCAGGATCTGATGGTGGAATCCAGGGGAAATCGATGAAAACCCTTAAATTTTATAGGTATTTTCGTATTTTATATATTTCCTAAAGTTTTTCAAGTATTTGCATCTGGTAGATATCATCTCATGATGATGAGCTGGTGATGGAAGGTACTACTCCTCAATGGTTAGGAGTTGGAGGATAATTCTTCACATATCGTTGATACGTAAAAAATTATAGTTAACAGATGTTACATTAGCTTAGGCACGGGACCTTTTCTACCTTTTAAGATTGTGAAATAAGGCATTTTACTAGATTTTAAAAGATTTCCACCCCTGATTTTACTAATAACACCAAAAGCAAGCTTAATGGAACTAAACTAGTTAAAATTGAAACTCCATTACCATTTGATCACGTCCAAAAAGAGAGTAAAGATAGTTTCGTACAGGCAACCAAAACATCGAACTACATTGCCAATCTAAAATAAATCTTACTGCTAAAATAATAAAGGGTAGATTAGCATGTGTTTGCAAGTAAAGTTTTGGTACTGAAAGCACATAAGCGCCGCTTGTACCATGAATATTCAAAAGCCTGTAGTTTGCATTGAGTGAGTTCTAAGTTCTGCTTGGAACGGAACATTTTTAATTTGTTTGCAGCCTTTTCGTACTAAGTTTGTTAATCGGAACAAATTAAACAACTTCTTTTTTATTGTACCTACCTACGTCAACAACAAAAATACTAATAATAACTTATGAGATTTTAGTTGTTTTTGCCAAGGCGGAATTAATAATTGAGTTCGTAATCAAACTAAAATGTGTTAAAGAATAGGCATTTTGCTGATATGTTGGTGACCCTGTTCTCAAAGAAGACGCTAGAGAGATTAAAACCATTTTGTCCTTCATCCCTTTACTGTTTTGGGCTCATTGCCGCTGATGGCTTCGCTTGACAGACTGATCGTATTCGATCAAGTTTGTTAAGCAACGTTCGGCCGGGTCAGGTTTCGGATGGGTGACCGTAAAGTGGCAATACAACAGAGCGCTTCCGTGCTTCGGAGGGCACGTTAAACCGTCGGTCGCGGCTGTTGTCATCTGATAACAGTCGTTAAGCCATTTCAGAGTCCTTACAGCTCCCTGATAAACTCTGACACAAGCGGTGGCCACTAATCCTCATACTTACGATAGAATGAAAATATTGTAACTTTTTAATTTTGCATTTTACAATGCTATTTTTATGTATTAAATATTAAACAAGAAAATATACTAGAAAAAAGCAACTAGTCTCATGTCGCCCTGACGGGATGACATGAGACTAGTTGCTTTTTTCTAGTATATTTTCTTGTTTAATATTTATTACATGAAAATATTGTTTTAAGCTCTAACACAAAATTTAAAACTAAAAAAAATACTGAGATTTTTATCTATTTTAACTTTACCTTTTTGGCATTATCTAAAGTTCTAAGTAGGTATAGGTTATGTGCGTCGATCGGTGTGGCGACGCCGCCGGTCATTTTAGCCACGCCGACGACGGGTTTTTCACCGGCGTCAAAATTTTAATGAAAGAAAGAAAGAAAAAACATTTATTAGCCACATACACACAGAAGATACACACACACACACACACACAACAATACAAGGAGCTACAATTCAGAAATTACAATATTAACACATAGAAGAAAAACTAATTAATGCGTGCAGGGCCAATAAATACCCCGTCTCAGCATAATGCTACTGAGCCACTAATAGATGTGCAAAGTGACCCAGTAGCGCTGTTATTCTAAATGCACTTTATATAACAAAAATTAAATATAGTTATCTATTTTTTATTTTATTTTAGCTTTTGTTCGAGCTTCTTACACATATCATATTATCATGATATGTGTAATTAATGGTTAGTCCTCTTTAAAAAAAACCCTTTCGCCACCATACATCCTGGGGGACATTTGTGGTAATCGTCCCCATGACTGGCGGCCCACCCGGCTATCCGGGCAAGTCGCGGCTGAGAGATGGCCGATCTCTCCAAACGGTGGGGAAGACCCACCTCCTTCCACTTTGATTTGCCGTACGTACCTACTAGGTACTTGTAAAATCGGACATTGGAGGGACGGTATTCCGGCTTGTGTCTACGCGCGATCTTTTTTTTTTTTATTAAGGCGGTACCCCCACCGAAAGTGGCGCCGCGTTGAATTTTATTTAATATCGTAATTCTAATACACAATTTTAATAAAACTTAACGTGGAATTTTTAGAGCCCATAGTCTAGTATTTTTAGACGGTATCATTACATTCCCTCGTAGTCACTGCTAGAAGTAGATAGCAAAACTGCTAAAAGTGGCCGTTTTTGACACATTTGCTATCTACTTCTACGAATGACTATGACGAGATGTAGCGATACCTTCTAAAAATACAAGACAATGGGCTCTAAAAATTCCACGTTTAGTTTTATTAAAATTGTGAATTACAAATTACGATATTAAATAAAATTCAACGCGGCGCCACTTTCGGTGGGGGTACCGCCTTAACGACGGGGAGACTCTTAGCCTTCATCATACCTGATGTTAAGTATTGATAAGGCTGAAGCCTCTCCTGGAATCCTCAATCGCTGATGAACTGGCTACCTTATCTCTAACTGCCGGAACACAACAATGCTAAAAACATTGTTGTTATGGCGTCAGACTTAGATAGGATGGTAGTAGCTAGCCAGACGGACTTAGAACAAGTCCTACCACCAACCAAAATCGCGAACCTCGTTTCCTGTCTACTTACTCCAAAACCCGTTGAAACTTCGAGAACATTCTAGTCGCAAGTGACCCTGCACATAAATTTGTTTGGTGAACTGGCTATCCAAATCTATCGCAGCTTCGAGACATTTCCCGATGCGAGACTCGCGAGTGACCGTACATTTTTACTTGTAAAATCGTGACTGAAATCTATCGAAGATGCGATAACATTCTAGTTGCAAGTGACAGTACATATTTTCTAGTTGTAAGTGAAAGGCGAAACTCATCAAGTGCAGCCAGCAGTGTCCAAGATAAGTGAGTGCATTGTTGTTACCTTTTTAGGGTTTCGTAGCCTAATGGCAAAAAACGAAACCCTTATAGATTAGTCATGTCCGATGTGTCACAGCCACTTTATTCCAAAACTATGAGGATTACACAGTTGAAAGGTAGATGTATTATGTATCTGCTGCCTACGCAGTTAGAAAAGTCAGACAACTGACTGATATAGAAACTGCTAGAACTGTGTACTTCAGTTATTTTCACAGCATCATGTCGTATGGTATTCTTTTGTGGGGAGTAGCAGCTGACATTAATACAATATTTATACTACAAAAACGAGCTATAAGAGCCATTTATCAACTGGGTTCCAGAACATCTCTTCGGGAAAAATTTAAAGGAATTGGTATACTGACAGCTGCTTCTCAATATATTTTAAATTGTATTCTTTTTGTACGGCGTAATGTCAACCTGTATACCAAACATGGTGATTTGCACGATCGTAATACTAGAAATAGAAATAAACTTATTATGCCTCGGTGCCGAATAAAGAAGGTCTGTGGATCTTTTATGGGTCTAGGTGTACGTATCTATAATAAAATTCCAGATAATATTTTAGACTTGCCTTTCGAAAAGTTTAAGATGAATGTAAAAGATTGTCTTCTCAAGAAAGGATATTATACTATAAAATATTACTTGAATGACAAAACAGCTTGGTCATAAATATTTCGTTTTATTTTTCGAGATTGTAGCCGTGTCATTCAATTGGTGTTTAGTAAAGTGTTAGATTCAACTTTTAACGAAGGTAGCTTGAGTATGTCATGCTCTCTTTAAACATTTCTGCGGTGGTGTCGTGTGAGGCGGGTCGCTACGTTCCCTAAAATATGGTTGAGCGAAGCGAAGGCTGGTTCATGCGTCATGCTCGTGAACGGGTGCTGCCAGCGGGATGGGTCTGCTCATGTCTGCTTGTCTTAAAATGTGTTGAGATATATATTTTTGTTTTGATTTTATGTTATTTATGTTGCTTTAAGTTAAGACGCGTGGCACTGCTTGATCAGAATAAATAAAAATAAATAATGTTTTGAAATTATTCCAATTATATAAAAGTATTATTTTTTGTTAACTTACTTTAAATATGCTTTGTGATTATGACCCAGCTGATGCGTCTTCTACTAACATTGTAGGTTGTGTTTTACATTAATGTACTTTTATCTTTCTTTTTTTCGTTGTTGTTATTGTATATTTTTTTTTATTTATACAGTTTAACATAGGTACCTGAAGTGCGTCATGCTCACTCAAACGTTTCTTCGGCGGTGTCGTGTGAGGCGGGTCGTTACGTTCCCTAAAATATGGTTGAGCGAAGCGATGGCTGGTTCATGCGTCTGATATGTTAAGGTCACTTTTCAATTTGACGACTCTGTATGAAATAAAACAGGGAGAAAAAAAAACAGCCCTTGAAGAGTTTCTTGCCGGTCCTTCTCGTTACAAGGTCTCCCGCCGTAGGGTTTGTGAACCGATATCATAGCTTCTTTGACGTTCATAAGTGCTTGTAACAGACTGAATAAATGATATTGACTTTGACTTTGAAAGTCTTAAACCGCTTATTTTACACAAAAAGAAAAAAACTAATATATACATGGAACTTAAACTAAAAATATTTTTTTCATCAAACCTACCGTTTGAATGATATACACTTTCAAAGTGAAAAAAATGTGTGCCCCCCCCCCCCCCCCCCCCCCACCCCTAACTTTAAAAACGAAATATACTCGTATTATGCAGTTTCAGAGCTATAGCACATTTGCCAAAACCGCAAATATAACGTTGTCATTCATACAGACACTATGAAAAACAAAGTTATTTTGAAGGCAAAAAATATTAGTGGCATTTTGGGTAGGTGTATTTAATATAATTATAAAAACTTTATTGCACACGATACAAAAACAAACACATACAGAGAATATGACAAAAAAGAGGAACACACAATAGGCGGTCTTATTGCTACATAGTAATCGCTTCCAGGCAACCTTGGGTGAGAGACGAAACCCTTCATGTGCGAATTCGACTTGCACTTGGCCGATTTTTCATATATTCTTCTATTTTCACATCAAACAGTAAGAAGTTAAATGCCTATTGCAACCGATAAACAATTAACTGTTTTCTTCTGTAGATCAGCTTCAGTAGGCAACAGAGTTTGGCTATAGTGAAGTGCCGTTGTTGTTATTCTAGTATTTTACAAAAAATAAAATAAGAATTTATTAGAATTTGAAGTAGTTTAGAATAACGATGGATTGATAATTCAATTTTTAAGAAACTTTTTATAAAAAAAAACCGACTTCAAAAGGTTTATTTTTTGCTTTTTAGTGTTTTGAAGTCGGTTTTCATTTTTTTTATAAAAAGTTTTTATTTCACAGTTTTTAAAGGTAGATAATATCATGTCATCCAAGTAACAAATATGAAATGAAATATATAAAAATGCTCAAAACATTAAAAGTACTGGGTCAAACAAAACCAATTTTTATGGGACCAATTGGCAACTATTCTGCATCGAACAAAAAAAGAATCACGGAAATCGGTTCAAAAATCTCGGCGTAATCGGTTTACATACATAAAAAAAAAATATACCAACCGAATTGAAAACCTCCTCCTTTTTTGAAGTCGGTTAAAAATCATACAATATGGCGGTTAATACTTCGGTTTTTAGCAGATACCATACTTCTTTCTCGTATCTTCAAGAATCGTTATAAAACCAACTTCTTGTACCGAGCCATGCTATGGATAATACGTCTGTAATTTGACTTGCGAAACCATATTTTTATTGATATGATCGCGGCTGTATTGCTATAAATATGAACGTTAGTGTTGGGACACAATGACCGAAAAATTAATATCGATATTTTTATTGTGGTACTGAGATCTTGCGGTGAATATTTGTAACTTAATTAATGTGTGTATATATATATATCAATAAGTTCACGTTTATATATTCTTTTTGACAACAAAGAGTTTTTAACTTTTCAATTGTTTCATAATTGAATCTACAACTTACAAAAACTAATTAACGTACTAAATATTTAAGTACTTAATGATGGCATTGCAATGTAAAATCATGAGTTTACGGGTGAATGCAGATATTTTGGTTTAGGTTTTTAAGTTTGACATGTGTGTGTATTTGTCTGTCTGTCTGTCTAGGGCAACGTACCTCCTAGACGACTGGACCGATTTTGATGCGGTTTTTTTTATTTGAAAGCTGGCATGATCGAGATGGTTTTTAGCTATCGTTTATGAAGATCCGTTCAGCCGTTTGAAGATCGTCAGTTTATTTCCTACTTTAAATTTCACTTTCCTTTTAATTACCTAAATGAACTGATGAGATTGACACGGCTTAGCCGATCTTCATAAATAAAAAAAACCATCTGGATTATATCAGCTTTCAAATACAAAAACTGCATCAAAATTGGTATTTACGTTAAGGAGCTACGTTGCCTCGAACAGTCACAGATTTATCAATATTCACAGAACATGGACATTTATACTTCCACTTGACTGAACGAATAAAAGTTTGAAAACTGTAACCAAATTCGGTGCCGTAATTAAAGGGTAATTAAATTTTGGGCATAAATTTTTTAAGCATAATATTATAATCCATAATGTCGATTGTAATAATCATCATGAAGCAGAATTTAAAAAATCATAATATTCAGTGGCAGGTGTTTTTGGAATAGGTATTAAAAGCCATAATCTCGAAACGCAGAACAACTTTACGCATTATTTTTTTAAGAATAATTATTGCTTAGTAGAATAATCAATACCAATAACGGTTATAAGCAGCATTTCTCATACCATAAAAAATATATGTAATGCTTGTATGTTATTTTTGACACTCCATAAACGGATACCTAATAGTAAAAATAGGAAATTGTTATATATTGCTAAACAAATAAATCACTATAAATTCGTCGAAGGGTCTACCGTACCTTGAAGAGATCGAAACCTTACCTAAATTTTAAAACGTAAAAAAAAGTATAGAATCTTTAATCTATAATTTTGTACTTAGGTAAGTACAAAATTATAGATTAAGATTCTAGAGAATTTTATGACAAAAGATCATTTTGGTTTTCAAAGGTTTGTTAAAGAATTTTAGGTCTACCCATAGTTATGCCAAATGTAATAGGGATTTTATTATTTACGCTTATTAAAATAATGCCGTTAGATATCTATGCCTAATTCCGTTTATGCCAAAAGAAATTTATACTTTTTGATGATTATGCCTAGTGAGTGTATTCCAATCGATTTTATGTAGTATAGTAGGCCTGACTTAATGAAACGACCAGCAGGTCTGCAGAGTACCCAACTCCTCGGTAACTGGCAGCACACATATCGTGTTTAGGCTCGTTAAAGACCGGGTGAGGGAATAGTCATACAGTGTGTGACTTTGAACTGAGTTTGGGCATCCGATAATTTAATTTTAATACTTAAATTTGAAAAAAGCCTCAGCATAAAAATACTCTTAAAAACTTAAAAATAATACTGATTTACCCTAATTAATTAAATTTATATATATTAAATATATTTACTAATTTTCTCAGACTTCGAGGACCGATATGCACCTATTGCTAGGAACTTGCACGAGATACTATTTAGCTCATAATTAGGGGAAATAAATATTATTTTTAACTTTCTTGGAGTATTTTTGTGGCAACTTGACAAACCACTAATTCTCATACTGCGATAAGAAAGAAGAATGGTTAGTATAATTATGTACATCGAGTTTGTATCGATATATTTTCCACATTTTTCATCGACATGATATGGCCCATCTCGTCCCATCACTAGCGGATACCGCTCGCGCGGTTTATCGCTCGGCGACGGAATTAGCGCTTTTAATATTTCGCACGTTACTCGTGCTATGCTCACATGCTCACACGCTCATTCTGATGTGAAGATATGACGTCATGACTAGGGCAAACAAAAACGGGGTCGGTTCCAAATTTGGAAAATCCGGTACTGAAGGGTGATAGAACCGGGAATACCGGTACTGAAGGACGATGGAACCGGGAATACCGGTATTTTTGTCATATAGAGCTACTAAAATTAGTTATTTTATGGAAACTTGACCGTTATCTTGCTTTATAGTAAGCGATGATGAAATTTACGAATACCGCACTAGCCTAGATAAAAATCGTAAACACAGACTTGGGCAAGTTTCACTCAGTCAAAAGAACTTCAGTCACTTCATTCAAAAGAAGCAAAATGCTCAGTGTGCGACTTTGAGATATATAACGAAAAGTAGTAAACGAAAAAAATATATAAAGTTAAACCTGATTCTATCAAATAAAAATATACCGACTACATAAGTACCTTTCCTCTTCTTTCTTATGTAGCCGTCGTCAACCAATGATATGATGAAAACCTAATGATATTTGAAGGATCAAATACTTCCATCTTTCTCTGTTTTGGGCAGTTAAAGTCTAGTTGCTTTCTGATGACATCCTTCCTGTCTTTCTTTCTTTCATAATATTTGAAAGGTTTAGGCAGTTTAAGGCGATACTCGAAAAAAATATGCTGAAGCGAGATAGCATTAAGAAAACTGGAACACGGGAGCGAGACCGATTTTGCAGATTAGGCAAAAAAAACACAAAATCACTTCGTATTATAAAACTACAGCGATTTAAAAAAAAATGCTTCTATACGATCCTAAATATTATTGGTGTCCACTTATTAAACCAATTTCCAATACTGTAAGTAACCCCATTTAAGAATAATCTGGAATTTTCGTATTTTTTAGAGGTCTTTTCGAAATTAAAAAGTATCGAGGCAAAATAATAATATCGTGTTTTTGAAACGACGATTATTACGAATCTAGATAAAGGTATAAATAAATATATATGTTATTACCAGATTTGTAACAACTGTAACCGTGCTATAGTTATATATCAAAAATTTACTTTTTCCGAGTAGCGCCTTAACTCACCCGCGTGCCCAGTGCGTCCTGCCCCCCTAATTGTCTAATTACAAAATCTATCACAATCCCTTTCAAAGGTATTGTGATTGTGATGGTGATTTACGGAATTTTGTAACCTACAGTCTCAATCCCTTTAGGAACGAATGATGTTTTAAATGACACTTCATTTGAAACTTCTCCATACATTACCATTACATTACCGAATACAATATCCGCTGGGAATCGAACCCGGGACCCCTGGGTCTGATACCGGTGGTTGTTACCACTAGACCACAGAGGCGGTACGAAGGTTAGAAATAAGTTAAGAGGGTGAGTAATAATTTTAAATAAATAAATCTTTCTTACATCAAGCACTGTAAGGCTTGTGTTTTGTGATACTGGGATAACGGATAGAAATACATATTAATTATTAAATATAAACCTATTTAAACACTTTTTTACAAATAAAGATATAAACAGCCATGACTTAGGTACAAATGCACGTATTCATCATACAAACATTTGCCCCTACCGGGATTTGAACCCGGGACCTCAGAGTTGGTGACACATTTAAAAACCGGAGTACCTACCATTCCACCACGGAGGTCGTCGTTATTTTATCTGAATTTTTGCATTTTTCAATGCTGTTCTTATACCTGTGATAAACTCGGCCACAAGTGAATTCTCAGATGGATTGAATTATCAGATTCTCGGTCCCAACTGAGAATTCGCTTGTGGCCGAGTTAATTTTTTATATATTTTTCTATTTAAAAATTATCACAGGTAAATATGATATATTTTAGCCACACAAACGCCTTGAACTCATTTATTTTTCGAAGTCAGTCAAAAAATATCTCTCCCAGTGCAAGGCCAATACTTTGGTACCAAAACTACAACTCAACATCCAACTGTTTCCTACATCATTATTTCGCTTTGAATATGCACAAAGTTGTATTACTATTATGAAGACAGTCGTTATTTCCACGGTTCATTTCTTCTTTATAATGATACCGATTGGAACCGGTAGTAATAAGGATATTCTGTTTCACATCCATAACGCAATATCATTAGGTTTCGTTGTCATATTTTATAAAAAGACGTCTTGTGGATGGATTTTGTTATTTAAAACAACTATTGCCTACATTAATTAACTGAGTTGCGAGAAAAACGCCGTCTACTTATAATTTACTAGTTGACCTGTGCCATACATTAAAATAAAATATTACCATAATGAACAAAATTCATAATGAACATAAATCAAGTATTGATTTATTTATTTTCCATATTTTTATTTTATTTTTAAAGTAAAATTTGTATCTTATCTATCAGTAAGTAGGTACACTTTAAAACCCAACTACTGCCATTAAATTCCATACTGTATAAGGTCAACAGCCGTCCTCGATTCTGATTGGATGACAGTGTCCCGTCGCTTATACCGTGATTGGTCGAGACGCAGAAAGGCGTGCGCGTGGGCAAGTGGTTATACCAGTTTGACGAATTCGAGGACCATATTGGTTGGAATTGTTGTGATATTTGAATCGATATACTATGAATAAAAAAGTAATATGTTTTTAGTTTATTAGGTATAAGTTTAATATTATAGAAATGTAATTTAACTAATTGAAAAAAAAACTTGTGTCCTTTTAAGGTTCTTTGTTAAGAACTTAATACTTTTTTGGAGAACTAAACTCAATTGCAAAAACAAATTTTTATTTTGCCATATACTTACTCGATATTTTCAAGAGCGATACAAATGTTCATTCAATCTTAAAATAATAGCGATATACATACATCATTGGTCCCGCATTTCATGATCAACTTTTACAAACTTTAAAGGTTTTTTAACCCTTGAAATCGCAGTTTTTTTATACTTTTCCATTTCAATGACATATCTATCGAAGTCATCAAAAAGTACAATTCAAGTGTGTTCGATTCAACCCCAAATACCTACAAAACGTGATAATAAAAGTAACAAAGAATTTCTCAAGAAAAGAAGCCCTGTGGAGCGGAAATTTAACGAAAGGGTTCGATACCCGATTGAAGCCATTCTTATCATGATACTTGACCGGCACTTTGAAGATGGTGGTATGGGATAACTATGAACATCCCGAATCAATTTCGATGAAAAAAAGGAAAACTAATTCGGAATTAAAGAGGAAGGCAGCACAGAGAAAAAAGGATCTTTATTAAAACAACTTTAAAAAATTGTGTGTTACTTTCTTTTTTAAATGTTAAGTTACAAAAGTACGTACGTTCAAAAAGATTTTGTACCTATTAGCAATGCTAGTTATCCAAATAATACTTAATGTGTATTCATTTTTCTGTTACTCAATGACGCGTAATCAACACCAATATCATTTATTCAGTCTAGCTAGGCTGTTAAGGCTAATTAAGATCAAGCGATATTTCACGCTGGGACAGCTTTCAACTCTCTATAAAGCTTAAGTCCGTTCTTGCATGGAGTATTGCAGTCGCCTCTGAGACGGCTCAGCGAAATACCAACTACCTGCCCTGAACACGATCCAACAGCTGAGAGGCTAATTAGACACAAAGAACTGGTGAAGATCAAGTTTCACACCCTAGTTCACCGCCGCTAACTTGCCAGTCTGTCGGTCTTTTACAGACTATACTTCAGAGAGTGTGCTCACGAACTGCATGAGCTCATACCACCATCCAACTTCTTCCATCGGACATCCAGACGCACTGCGGGTTACCACCCTTTCTTGGTTGATATTCCTAAATGTCGCACAAAGAGATACTCATCATCTTATATTTTGCGCACAGCAAAGGATTGGAACTCCCTCCCTGCGTCTGTATTTCCGAGTACTTATAACCCGTCCATCTTCAAAGCATGAATAGGCACCTTCTGGGCTAGCTCGCTCCCCCGGCACCGTAGATCCTGCCTCAGCCCCCGAGCTTGATTAGGATCAAGAGCGAACCCATTTAATATAAAAAGTAAAACGCTTGTGGATGTCAAAGAAGCTACGCAATCGGTTCACAAACCCTACAGGGCGGGGAGACTTTGTAACGAGAAGAATCAGTAAAAAACTCGTCAAGAGCTTTTTTCTTCCTATTAAAACTAGAAAAGATCAATATGATGTATATATCTCTGACGGCACCGGGCGGCGGTAAATTCACAAGCGGCTGTAACAAAAGTCATAAAAGACTTGAAACATTTCTAAAATAGAGATGGGGTGTGGTGTGACATGTGCGTCTTTTTTTTACCGATTAAGTAGTTCTGATATTCTATATATCTAAGCTCGTGGCGCAGTGGTTCGCGCGCTCGGCCTGCGATTGTTGAGGTTAAGCAACATTCGCAATGGTCGGTCACGGGATTGGTGACCCAAAATTTTCTATCTAGAGCTCCTCCGGGCTTCGGAAGGCACGATAAGCCGTTGGTCCCGGCTGCATTTGCAGCCGTTTAAACCCACCAATTCGCATTGGGCCCGCGTGGTGGGTCATGGCCCATTCTCCTTATCCATCCATAGGGCCAGTGCCCCAGCAGCGGAGACATTAAAAATGGCTGATGACGATATTTTTTTGACGCGGGGTGGTACTGGATTAGCGACCGTGCACCAGAAGACGCTCCGTGATGGCGGCTTTGAAAGCAAGTACTAGGTATTTTAGTTGGTAGTACCCGCCCAGGTGAGTCCAATATTTAGAATCGCCCCTGGGGGCAAGGGATGCGTATAAAGTATTTCTCCTAGTATAAAAAAAGGACCGATCCTCGTGGAGATGCCTTGGGGAGTTCTATACCCAGCAGTAATAATAATCTTTATTTAATCTAATCTTTTTTTATCTTTAAGCAGTGGGTGGGTGAGTGAGTGGGTGGGCAGATGATGATGATTATATCTTTTTTATAGCGCAATAATAAAAAAATAAATTGTGCCTGATATTAGAACCAAGAATCGTTATCTATATTATATAAAAATGATTCTATATTTCCCTTCGTCATCGCATCACGCGTGACCGGATGGAAGAATTTTGCTAATTCTAAAGAATTATCAAAATTTGTTGTGTTGATTATTCTCAGGAAAAGGTTCTTATTACCCGCGACGGTACGGAGACGGTATATGCGTTAGCGGTGACAGGTTGTTAGTTTGTTTGTGCAAACCAATGTAACCATCTTCAAAACTACTAATACGATTTTAATGCGGTTTTCAGTGATGGGTTCGGGTTTGATTGGTGCATATTTTTAGATAGGAGTTACGGTGCCAACTCACCAGTGGACGCTGCAGGAAAACATTTGTTTCGCAAACCAATGTTACCATTTATCTCCAAAACTACTGGTCCGATTTTGATGCGGTTTTCAGTAATGGGTTTGGGTTTGAATGGTGATTGTTCTATAAGTGTTACGGTGACAACTCACCAGGGGCGCTGCAGTAAACATTTGTTTGTGCAAAAACAAAACTACTAGTTTACTACAAAGTCGTTTCGTGGTTTTTTTCGCCTTATAATCTACAAAATCGGTCTCGCTCCCGCGCGTGTCTTTTTCTCATTGCATTCTCGCGTCCGTGATATATCGTCTTAATAGCAAAGACAAATCTACTTCACCAAGTACAGGTGCGCACATCACTCGCACCATAAAACTATCGTAAACGGGGAAAGCTCGCTGCACTGCATTTATTAACCTTTAATATCACCAAGTACTTTAAGCAATGACAACTCGGAACAATAAAATAAATTGACAAATGTTTTTAGTTAGAAACTATAATAAAAATCTAAGAATAGATTTTTTTTTTTTGGATAGAACTATTAGTTTATCTGCTCTCCGACCGCCTAACGGTATAGCTCGTGCTATCGCTATAGCTATCAAACTTCAAACTCATAAAACTCTTCAACGATAGATTTTTTGTCTCATTCCTACATATTTCTATACATCTATTGGATTCACTATTGCATTTTTAAGAAAGTTATAAATGATGAATTAGAAAAATCGATAGCCATAGCGATACCACAAGCTATACTGAGGCGGTCGGGGTTCTGTGCAGAGGAGTGAAATAGAAGAAACTTCCCTAATAATTTTTCAATCTAAACACGACTACAATTACGTAGTAAATGCAATATAGTTGCATATGTGTTAACACGTATGCCATCACGTTGCATTCTAGATACATGACAATTGGATGGTTGTGTTTGACAACGCAGATATGCGACGCAAGCGGCAGGAGAACGCAGAAGGTTACATTGAAAACTTTTTAAAACACAACCTCGCGATTGCAATCATCAACATGTATGATATAAGGTCTTCATTGATTTATGTTTTTTGTTGCATTTTTTCAATGCTCTTTTTATACTTATGACAAATTTTAAATAGAAAAATATTAGAAAAAAACAACTTGGCCACAAGTGAATTCTCAGATGGGACTCGCACTATCTTCGACCACCATCGAAATTCTCCAATAATTTTATATTTTTAATACGCTGTAGGCCAGCGTTGTCACATCAATGCTAGGAATATCCTTGCAATCGAAAGAAACATCTTTTCAGGTGTTTACAGATCGATTAAGATGCAACATGCATGGTGATAGGTTAAAATTTATCATAAGTATAAAAATAGCATTGAAAAATGCAAAAAAAAATCATAAATTATTGGCTGTTGCATCCCAACCCCCATATTCTAAGTCGTTCCTCCAAAACTTTTTACACTCCACTCAACCTCGTCGTGGGTAAAAATGGTAGTATGCGCTAGGCCTAACAAGGAGTGGCTACGTAATTTTTGGCTCCTCCAGGTCCTTACGGAGTTATGACTTAGAATACCGATTTCGAGGAGTATTTCGAAGAGGTTTTCACTGAGGTTTCGTTAAGTCGAGTACGAGTAAGTTTTGGAGGAACGACTTAGAATATGGGTGTAAGCTTGTTGCTTGTTGCAAGTCCCATCTGAGAATCCACTTGTGGCCGAGTTGTTTTTTTCCAATATTTTTCTATTTAAAATTTTCATTAATTTCTCCTCTTCATTAATTTTTGCCTCGGCTATGGCATGATCTGTTGGTGGGAACGACAGGTACAGCTGCAGGTCATCAGCGTAAATATGATGATGGCAACGAGATAAAATAGCCAGTTCCTCAGTGATTGAGGATTCCGGGAAAGGCTCGCTTTCAGCTTCAGCCTTATCAATACTTAACATCAGCTATGATGAAGGCTAAGAATCTACCCGTCGTTCATAAAAAAAGACCAAAACAAACTTACAAATGTAAATTCAAATAGATTTATCTTGTGTTGGAATAGAACCTTCGATCTTTTTTTATGAACAACGAGGAAACGTTTACAGCCGGTTGCACCAAAATTTTCTTTAGGAGTTCGTAAAAAGTGTTTTTTTTTTATAGACGACGCGGAGACTTTGCTTGTCAAAGTTGTAAAAAAAATTTTTTATACTGTTTTGGAATTCGTAATTATAAATTTTGGTGCAACTGGCTGTAAGCGTTTTCTCGTTGTTCATGAAAAAATAATCGAAGGTTCCATTCCAGCACAAGACAAATCTATTTGAATTAACATTTGTAAGTTTCTCTTGGTCTTTTTTTATGAACGACTTGTCCAACCTTCTGCTCTTGTATATTGTACGTTGGCAGTTTATTTTGCCATTCGGTGAATGCAGGCGTGCAATGTAGATAATGTTCGGCAAAGTGACCGAGTTTCGGTGTGGACGCTTAATTGAACACAAATATGGCGGGTGTGAATTGATTACATCCGATTTCTGACTTTTTCAAAATCGGTGTATCCATCTTTCTGAAGTGAAAACTTCTTTAGCGGCGTTGTGCTCATCGGAGTTTTTAGTTTTTGGGATGGGTAAGAAAATGTTGAATTCGCGTCAGGACACGTGACCCTGATCGAAAATTCGTAAGACCATTTACCGTTGACCTATTTCAAATTACATACAGTGTCACACATGAAAGATCTATGTATATTTATTAATAACAACCATTATTTAAAGATCTCTTATTACTACCAACTTTCATATTGATGCCAGGTCAGTTTTAATGGATTTACCTACCAAATCAAGTTGGTCTCCGTTTTCATCAACTTTTTATGAAGTTGTGGTCAAGATATAGTGGATTTTGATCGTTATTTTCGTTTAAGCAGTTTTCACTTCTGCCGGCATTAAAAAAATGTAAAATGTTGTTTTTTTTAAGAACTATTAGATTTGTTTTCTTCTATATAAGTAAACAAAAAAGAACAATCTTTGTCTGTTTTGTCCTCTATGCGCTCCGAAACCATTGATCAGATTGAGGAGTGATGGCTTCTGCGTTGATGAAGAAGGTGGTGATAGGTGCGCAGCGTAGCGCAGCAAGTGAAGTCTGAAGTATGTACGATGCGGTGACATTAGCTGCAGACGATCCTCCTGATTGGCCGCTGCCGGCCGTCGTCTGTAGAGATCACGGCATTGCCCTCATGCCTTTTCGCCGTAGGCAAGCCTGACGATCCGTCATGCTTGCAGGCGTTAACAGCTGCGTTGATAAAGAAGGTGGTGATAGCTGTTGTCTTGATGGAGAAGGTGCTTTCGATGTGCTCCGCTTTCGGGGTTACCAATACAGTAAAAAAACGATTGAGGGTATATCTATCAAGCATTAACGGTAAACTCCAATTTGCGATTGGCACACGCGTCCGTCAGAATCCTTGAATTTTCATTTCATTTTATTTCGATGAAATAAAGCCTAAATGTTAAATTAAGAAACGTACTACAAACACATATTCAACTCTATGGCCTTAAATTAGTGGATTTGGTGTGATGCTCTTACAAACACACAGACGTGTAGACAAACGGACAGACAAAACAATCTAAAAATGACAGAAATTGGTTCTGCTGCTCATCCGGGGTCCCCGGACCTATATTTTTAGCAAATCCAAGCATTGTACAGACTCGCTGAACTTTGGTTCTTATTATAAATGCTAGTTGAAGCCAGCGACTTCGTTTGCGTGGACTTAATGTATCAGCTTTTGCATCCGTTGACCTCTAACGTGGTACACTGTTACCGCCTTCACCGCGTGGATGTACTTCCAGTATTATTTTGTATCGTATAATGGAAAAAAAATCCCATACCTCTGATTTTTATATGTCAACAGAAAATGCCCATCACATTAAACCTTCATTCGACGGATTTTTATTTAAATAAAATTTGTAAAATTGTTATAGATTTCGATTCTTAGCTTGTAGAGAGCCCGCGAAAAAATAGCTGAAAAAATCTACCCATTTCAGGTTCCTGAAAAAGATACGTCCACTATACTGGACATTATCAAGTTCATAAGAAACTAATGCACTCCAACCGCGTGCAGTATACTTCCCATTGTCAAAGAGAAAGAATAAAAGAAACTAGTAATTCCGTAGAAAAATAGTAATTATATTAAAGCAAATCAGTCTCATAGTCACATTTCTTATGCTTAAAACACTAGTACAAACTTAAAAAACTTATAAGTACGAAAAACTCACTTATGTTTTGAACATAACAATTAAGTACTTATAAAATCTTCATAATAATCACCAATTTTCTTTATTTAAAAATAATTAGCCTTCCCGTTTTTTTTTAAATATCAATATAGCTTAATCTATATAAGCACAGAATACTTAATAGTACAAGTAATATAAGTACCAACTGTCACTTATTTTTTTATTGCCCTACCCTACTTACTTATTGTGGAAATAAGAAAATCAATTCCTTTTGGCCGCTAAGCACTACCTCTGCTTGCATTTGGAACAATGTACGTACGTTCGTTTTATTGTTCTTGCAGAATTTGCAAAATCCATAATGTCGTATAATCGTATATCATACGTAATAATGTCAATGTCGACGACTTGGCTAGTTGAATCTCTGCCTCATTTCTTTAGATATTTGTCACATAGTTCCTTGCAATCTTTCAGTCTGTTTTGCCTTATTATTCCGAAGCCAAACTTGGTAAAGCTATCTTGGCTATCTTGTATAGCCAGTTCCTCAGAGGTTAAGGATTCCGGGTGAGGTCTCAGATCTTCGGTTCTTCAGCCTTATCAATACTTTACATCAGATATAATGAAGGCTTAGAGTATTCCCGTTGTTCATAAAAAAAGTCAGCAACCCTGCTTAAGAAGCCGAAGACAACTTGATCCATAAACCGTTGACTTCTATTATTGTTACCACACCGACTGGTGAAGGTTTTACCAAGTTTGGCTTCGGAATAATAAGGCAAAACAGACTGAAAGATTGCAAGGAACTATGTGACAAATATCTAAACTGCTGGAACACAACAATGCTGAAAACATTGTTGTTACTTATAGCGGTAGACTAAGATAAGATGGTGTTAGCTAGATAGCTAGCCAGACGGACTTACAAACATAAGTTCGATCACCAACTAAACCGAATACAATAATATGTACCCCGCTTTGATTCGAACCCGGGACCTCTGGGTCTGGTAACAGTGCTTGTTAACACTAAGCCACAGAGGTTTCTCGCTCCCACTGATGCTGGAACAGTCCTCTGCTTGAAGATTTTTGTTTACTGTCTCGATGAAAGTATCAGTACCAACGTTATCTTGATCAGTGTCAATAGAAATATTGTCTTGTGTATAGTTTTCAGACCTGTCTAAAATGTTAATGTTCTGTATGTATGAATCGATGGAAGGGCAGGGTGAGGACGACAAGTCCTCAGTTTTATCAGCAATTTTCTCTTAATTTTTAGGTTCAGAACCACTATCTATATCGGAAAGAGCGTTTTTAGGCGGCACCAACTCTACCAAGTGGTGCCCTCTCGATTTCTAGCTCTGAAAAAAGAAAAATAAAAAGATATAAAACGTTTTATCTACGGATCCCTAAAAATATTAATACGCGAAACAACGAAAGTTAATATACTAGTAATACGGCAACGGGAAGAATACTGGACATAGTATTTAACAGTTACTTTACTAGTTATTCGACGACGTGTAGTATACTGGACATACAAGTTGTGGGCGTCGTTAAAACTAAATAAAACTCAGTAAGACAATCAAAACAATACGAGAAGCTTTTCGGGAATGTTATCTTTAGTTTATAATAACATTGCCAGGAAATAAGTCATAACACAATTAATAAAATGCAATTTACCGAAAGCCCACGCAGCTTGTTATTCCTTTCCGCCATCTCGCTGGTGACTGCTCGCGTCCCGTCGATGCACACGCTTTGCTAATTTTTGACAACGTAGTTAAATAGGTTCAGATGCAATTATAGCATCTAAAACTAAGAAATAATGGTCTATTATTTATGTATATTTTTTTTCATTCAATGGGAAGTATACTGTACGGCGTCGAATTAAGGGTTAAACGACTTTTGCTAAGGCACCATTTCCATACCTCTTATAGTTTAGCTGGTCTCTTAGCTTCCTGCATCAGGTTTTCCAGATTTTAAAAAAACATGTAGTCTATGTAACGACCAGTCCTAGTGGTTAAATGCTACAAAAAGTTTTATTCAAATATATTTAGTAGTTTCCGAGATTATTTATTTATTTATTTATTTATTTATTTATTAAAAACAGTGTACTTACTGGCTTACAGTTTGCCCAAAACGCCAGCAAGTTAGGATAAGTTCATTATTATTCGTAGAATTATAGTAACAATCCAAAATAAATTAAAATTGCAGATTATATATAAAAAAAATACAATGATAAATAGGTACAAAATTTACACAATACTTTTTGTCAAAGGGGTATCTTGAGAACTATGTCAAAAAAATAATAATATTAAAGAATACAACAAAGAAACATAAGAATACAAATGTCAAAATCGTCTATGAACTATATTAAGTACCATTGCAGCCTGTCAAAGAGAATTATTGATTAGGGAAAAATATTAAAATATAAATGTTAAAATCATCTAAAAACTAAGAAATAATCGCAGTATGTCAAAAAAATTATGGAATAAAGAAATATTAAAATACAAATGTCCATAATAAATGTCAAAATCATCTGTGAATAAAGTACAATCGCAGCAGGTCAGAAGGAATTACATAAATAGAATCAATATCAATCAATTATTATCAAAATACATTGTATGTCAAAACTAAACAACCAGGGAACTCATTTTATGGTACCACTTATGTATACTAGTGCCTTATTACATAATTGGCCAAAACAGTCCGCAAATAGGTCGATCTCAAAGTGTTGAACGAGCATATCTCCAATGAGACGCAAAGCACGAGTGGTGGGCGCGTGCGCGGCGTAGCTAGTGCGCGTGGTGGGCTCCTCAAAAGTCGCGGAAGTCGCCTTGGAGCCACTGTCCCCTCCGTATCCCAACATAGACGCTTGGGAGCCAATAGCTCTACTTTACTTAAGATCGTTGGACTATCTATCTTGTTTCGTATGATGGCCAAATAGTGTATAGAAAGTTTCATAACCCTTCTGAGTTCCAGGGTATCTAACCCAACCATTCCAGATACAAATAGAGAGGGATACAGATATGGATAATAGCCATATTCCCTCTTGTAAAGCCACCGTGCAAATTTACGCTGTACGCGTTCAATCTTGACGATATACTTTTCTTCATATGGATCCCATGCAATGGCACCATACTCAAGTTTGCTACGTACGTAGGCATTGTAAAGTACCATAGCAACTCCCACTCCATTAAGTGATACGATGTGCGTAAGACAAAGCCAAGCAATTTATTGGCACTTTTACATATAAGTGTCACGTGGTTGTGAAAGTCTAGTCTAGAGTCCAACATTATTCCTAAGTCAAGAATGTCGCTTACCCTCTCTAGGGGTGCGTCAGCTAAATTATACTCTATTATATATTAGCGTGTACAGAGAAACAAACAAAGAGACAAAAATTTAAAAAAAATAACAACGTATTCTATTCCTGTTTTACGTCGTTTCCAATCAGTTTTTGGTAAAAATATTCAATGTACAGAAATTTTATTTTACAGTTTTATTATATATCAAAACTACCGCTCACGGTTTCACCCGCGTGGTTCCTGTTCCCGTGGAAATATCGGGTTGAAAAGTATCCTATGTTCATAACCAAGCTATCTACTATCTGTGTACCAAATTTCATCCAAATCCGTTCATCAAATCTTTCCTATTTAATCTAGTATAGATAGATAGATGTAACCTACTTAAACGTAATAAGTACTAAGAGATTATATAAGAGATTATATATTTTATAAAATTTCTAATAACATTCAATTCATATACATATAAAATATATGTCATAGCTGTCTTGGTATGAAAAGAGTCAACGTATTGTACGCGAGTCACGCGTGCCACGTTTCAATATGAAAAAGTAAAATACGCGAAATCGACGAATGAAATATCTAGGTCACTATTTCCAATCTTCTTGGCTAAATACTGATTCAGAATTTATAATATTTTATGGGTCTGCGGGAAGAAAGTGCCTTAGAATTTTGATGATGAGTGATAGATGTTTCTGATGAGACTGATGTTAAGAAACGATAAGGCTGCAGATGGAATCCCCAACCACTGAGGAGCTAGCTATTTTATATCTAACTGCCGGAACAATAATGCTGAAAACATTGTTGATAAAGCGTCAGAATTAGGTAAGATGGTTGTAGCTTACCAGGCGATCTGACAGCAATATTTATAAAGTCTTACTTTAGCTCAGTCTGTGACCACGGCCCCTGGAAAAGCTTCCAAACGTCGCGAAATCCAAAAAAAATATAAAGTGGAACGATCTTTTAATCCAAAATATGGCAACCAAAGAGGTAACTAGAAAGCTATTTTAGAAAAAAAACAACAAATGAACATTTTAAAGCGGAAATAGTAGATTGTACCATAAGGGAGCAAAATAATATTTTTGGCTAGGGCGACTTACTTTGAATCCCTCGCTACGTTCAGGATTCTACTAAAGAATCCCTCGCTACGCTCGAGATTCAACTCTAGAATCCCTCACTTCACTCTGGATTCAAAAAGCGCCCTCGCCAAAAATATATTTTGCGGCCGAGTGATACACTCTACTTTTCATCCCCGTCTATGAGAAAAAGAAATACGAGGCGTTTCTAGATACAACTAATGAATGTATTTATAAAAGAATTATTAAACACCAATATAATGTTATAATGTTAAAAAATATATAAAGTAACAGCTTAAAAATTAATATTAATATTTGAAACATTTGTGTGATTTTGAAATAGTAAAAAAATATATATATATACTGTCGCTGCTTGTGGAACTCATTTTTCGCAATTATTGCACTGCAAATATCACAAAACACTGTTTACTCCAATAAAGTCCAATACAAGGGTAATACGTAGGTCGCGCGTTTTTCTTTTTTTTCTTTTTTCTTTTGCGGCGCTGCACGCGCCGTTCACCTAATAATCGGCCAGTGACTTTTTCATACAATATTTTCGTGCTATCTCTTTGGTCACGGAGCACTAAGGGACGATGTTCATGTTCGAAATTCAAATCTCATTACTGCCCCGTGAAAAAGTCTCTTGGAGAATAGACTTACTTTGCTCGCACTTATAGGCGAATCAATCAGCGTTTTTCGAATAGATGGGATGAAAAATATAAATTCAAATTCAATTCAAATTCAATATCATTTATTCAGTCTAGGCTGTTACAAGCACTTATGAACGTCAAAGAAGCTACGCCATCGGTTCACAAACCCTACGGCGGGAGACCTTGTAACGAGAAGAACCGGCAAGAAACTCGTCAAGGGCTATTTTTTTCTCCCTGTTTTATTTCATACAGTCGTCAAATTGAAAAGTGAGCTTAACATATCAGTAAGGTCAATTTCCATCACAAAAGAAAATACTAATTATAATATTACATTTTATGGTTATCCTAACCGTAAACAATTTTCAACTCGTAAGGAAGGACTTACATTTAACATTTCTCGCATTACAAGGTTACTGTACTGCAAGTTGTGACGTACATCATACAGGTCGATAGTAATTTATTTTAGATGAAAATATTTAATCTCTAAGCACAACGTTAAGACAAGAAGACTGAAGCAGACCCATTTCCGCTGGCGGCACCCGTTCACGAGCATGACGCATGAACCAGCCATCGCTTCGCTCAACCATATTTTAGGGAACGTAACGACCCGCCTCACACGACACCGCCGAAGAAACGTTTGAGTGAGCATGACGTACTTCAGGTACTTATGTTAAAGTGTATAAATATAAAAAATACAATGGCAAAAACAAAAAAAAATAAATATAAAAGTGCATTAATATAAGACGCAACTTACAATGTTACTGGAAGACGCATCAGCTGGGTCATAATCATAAAGCGTATTTAAAGTAAATTAAAAATAATAATAATAATGGCTTTCATATACTTGATTACAATAATTGGAGAACATTACTTATTTTTATTTATTCTGATCAAGCAGTGCCACGTTCTCAATTCAAAACATCATAAATAACATAGAATTTATAAAATTGAAACAAAAATATAAATATCTCAACACATTTTAACACAATCAGACAAGAGCAGACCCATCCCACTGGCAGCACCCGTTCACGAGCATGACGCATGAACCAGCCATCGCTTCGCTCAACCATATTTTAGGGAACGTAGCGACCCGCCTCACACGACACCACCGTAGAAATGTTTAAAGAGAGCATGACATACTCAAGCTACCTGCGTTAAAAGTTTAATCTAATACTATACTAAACAAATTAATGACACGGCTACAACTTCGAAAAAATAAAACAAAACATTTATGACCAAGCTGTTTTGTCATTCAAATAATCCTTTATAGTATAATATCCTTTCTTTAGTAGACAATCTTTTACATGAATCTTAAAATTTTCAAAAGGCAAATCCAAAATACATTGTAGAATTTTATTGAAAAAATTTACACCTAGACCCAAGAAAGATCCGTGAACCTTTTTTAGCCTGTATCGAGGCATTACAAGTTTATTTTTATTTCTCGTATTAACATTGTGCACATCACTATGTTTGGTATATTCTGATAGATTGCGACGAACAAAAATTATACAGTTCAAAATAAATTGACATGCAGCTGTTAATATACCTATCTCTTTGAACTTATCCCTAAGAGATGTTTTAGACCCTAGCTGATAAATGGCTCTTATTGCGCGTTTTTGTAAAATGAATATAGTGTTTATATCAGCTGCTGTCCCCCACAAAAGAATACCATAAGACATGATGCTATGGAAATAACTAAAATATACAATCCTAGCAGTTTCAACATCTGTTAACTGTCTAATTTTTCTAATAGCATATGCAGCCGAGCCAAGTCTACCAGCTAATGCCGCGATATGTGGGGCCCATTGGAGTTTAGTGTCTAGAGTTACACCCAAGAAAACAGTTGAATCGACTAAATCTAATTTTTCTTTTTTAATTTCAACATCTATTGGCAGGACTTTTACATCAGGCAAAGAAAATTGGATACATTTGGTTTTCCTTGCATTAAGTTGTAAGTTATTTGCATCAAACCAAGTAAGAATTTGAGAGAGTGCCATGTTTACATCGTCAAAATGAGTTTGATTTCTGTCAATGTTAAAAATAAGGGAAGTATCATCCGCAAACAAGACAATCTCACAAAACTTCTCTGCGAAGAATGGTAAATCATTTATGTAAATTAAAAATAGGAACGGACCTAAGATAGAGCCTTGAGGCACGCCCATCTTTACAAGACAGCCGGACGATTTTACGCCATTAATATCAACGGTTTGTGTCCTCGAACTGAGATACGACAGTAACAACTTCTCAGCATTGTCCTTTACACCGTAGTGGTTAAGCTTCAACAGCAGCGTCTGATGATCTACGCAATCGAAAGCTTTGGATAAGTCGCAAAAAATGCCTAGAGCATTCTGCGACCCCTCCCAGGCCTTAAAGACGTGCTTTAATAGCGCGATCCCAGCATCAGTTGTAGACCGACCCTTTGTAAAACCAAATTGTTTATTATGCAAGAGATGATTCATATTAAAGTGCGTTAATAACTGTTCGAGTATTATTTTTTCAAATATTTTACTTAAGACGGGTAATATTGAAATTGGTCTATAATTACTAGGGTCTTCTTTATCTCCAGATTTAAATAATGGTATTACTTTACTTAATTTCATAAGATCAGGAAAAATTCCTTGATCAATACACAGATTAAAAATGTCAGCAAGATAAGGAGCAATAGTATAAACAATTTCTTTGACTATATTTATAGATATGCCCCACAAGTCTGTAGAATTTTTCATTTTTAGTGATTTAAAAGCTTTTACAATGTCTATAGCATCGATTTTTTTAAAAGTAAACAATGACCCGCATTCCGTTACGTTCCCTTTAAGCATAGAGAGTGACGCTGCTGGTGAAGAATCCAAATTCGAAGTAGTTTCTAAAGGAATATTCACAAAAAAATTGTCAAAAATGTTAGCGATTTCTTTGTCCGACTTTACTATTGTATTATTGACTTTAAGCGCCATACTACGGTCACGTGGTTTATATTTACCAGTTTCACGATTAATGACTTCCCAGGTCGTTTTAATTTTGTTTTGGGCTTGTTTTATTTTTGCTTTTATGAATTTAGACCTTGCAACAGAACATATATTTTTGAACGTCTTAGAATATTGTTTCACATATTCTAGGAACTCTGGGCTATGGTTAGTTTCTCTTAATTTATAAAGTTCATACAGTCTATTTCTACTTTTATAAATATCTGTCGTAGCCCAGTCACAGAACTTTAACTTTTGAGTACATTTAATAGTCTTAGGTTTAAAGCAATTTTGAAACTCATTAGCAATCAGTTTAAAGAGGTCTCCGTATAGAACATTGGGATTATCGTGGGTATAAGGCATTAATGGTATATTACATTCCACACCGTTTTTAAAATTGTCTAATCGTTTCTTAGTTATAGGCCTGCATTCTATAATTTTTGTATCGTCAACAACATTTAACTCGTATGCTACTTTCAATCCATAATGGTCAGATGAAATATTACTAAAAATCACTTTGCTTACCGGATCACATTCTGAAAAAACATTATCCAAGCAAGTAGCAGAGTGGCTTGTCACTCTAGTGGGTTCAAAAAATTGGTTGGTTAAATTAAAAGAATTAAACAATGCTAGTAAACGAGTAGTCAATGGAGAGCTTACTAGAATATCAACATTAAAATCTCCGCATACCATTACTGACTTATTTCTTAATTTTAATTTATTAAGTACATCTTCCATTACAGATTCAAAGGTTTCAAAGTTACCCTTAGGGGGTCGGTATACACATACTATAATTAAACTACTTAATTCTATACATGATAGCTCGATATGGCTTTCTTACGTAAGTTTCACAATATCCTTTCTTTCCTTAAACTGAATATTATTATTAACTAAGATTAAAGATCCGCCATGAATCGCTGACTTTCTACCAAACACACTAGATAGTTGAAAATTGTTTAAGTTAAATGACGTATTACAATGCTCCAGCCAGTGTTCAGTAACACAAATGATTTGAATATTGTTACTTTCAACAAAAAGTTCTAATTCTAAATCTTTGCCAGACAGACCCTGAATATTTTGATGAATAATATTAATACTAGCATGTCTGGCTGTTGTCTTTTGCCTCAGTTTAAATCCGAGTTTGTCATAGTCTTATTTAAAACATTAAGTCTACTATTATTAGTAGAACTCAAAGAAATAATAGGTATATTTGACTTTGTTACACAATTTGTAACAGAGTCTTGTAAATTATAAGCTAATAAATTAGCTAACTTTATCCTAAGTTTTTTAGACAGATACATGGTATCTGGAGTCAAGATAAAATTGTTAATAAATTTATTAACGTCAAAATATAATACAACGTCACTATGACAACAAATCAAGTTATACATATACATATTCAAATTATAGATTCGTTTGTTCTCATCCCAATTTAGATTACTGGCATATGGCAAAGCACTTATTATCATTCTGCATTTTGTCTTAGATTGCAATGACAATAATTTGTTTACATTAATTAGTATATCCTTTTTTAATAATTTAGAACTATCACCACAAAATATTACTAAAGTTGTAGTTTCATTTATTTGGGATTCGTCTATTTTTGCAATAATTTGGCTCACCGACTGGCCAGGAGTACAAATATTTATACATTTATTGTCAATTTTCTCTCTAATAATTGATGCAAAACCTTGACCTATCCAGTCAGAGTACATAATTGTCTGACAATTATTGCTTAACACTGGCTTAAAACTTACGGTGTTATACTTTGACTCAACCTGATTCGGAGAGACCGATGTATGACTTGGTTCAGAAATACTTGTTTCTAAATTAATTAATTCAGAGTTTTGTAATAAAGATTTTGAACAGTTTGTTTGTTGACTAGAAGAATTCAATTGAGTTCTTACTAATGAATCATACCTGTCAGCATTATAATTACAGAGTTCAACCAGCTCTGTAGCTGACCGAATATGTTCATTGATCTGTTTTTGTGCACTTGAGTATTGATTTTTCATGAACTCGAGAGATTTATGCAATCTTTCAATGTTTTCTTGCAAATATTTGGTATCTCGTTCATACATATGTGTACTCTCAATTAATTTAGAATTATAAATATTTAATGAGTCAATTAAATCTATCCGTTCTTTCCTAAGTGCAATATTTTTATGGTAACAATTATTTCTTTTAATTAATTTTTTAGTTTTCCTAATAAACTTGCTAATGCGGATATACTTTTTTACTTTCTTAAGCCCTAAGTTACATTTAAGTTCATTTATGCAATTAGTTTTATGTTTTAACGGTTGTGGAGAAAGACACACTCCTGGTGACTGCATCAGTTCCTCAAAAAGGCTCTGAGTGTGAACCGTCTCTTGATTTTGCATTGTTGCCTCAAATTCTGCTATACGTTGATTTGCAGAAATCAATTCTTTTTCTAGCTCTGTGATGCGGCTAAGAGCTCTGTCATAAGTGTTTAGCTGCTGGTCATAATCACAGATGGTGTCTCTAAGATGATCCCTTTGCACCAACACCTCCATATGTTCCGAATGAAGTTGGGCCAACTCGCTCTTCAAAAGAGAATTCTTGTCAATGATTTACTTAATCTCGTCTTCACTGTCCTCCCGTTCTTTTAAGAGCTGATTGCAAGTATCTTTTGAAGCCTTAAGTTCTTGTAATGCCTGTCTTAACTTCAACTCGGTGCTCTGAGCGACTGCCTTACGGGTCATCATTGTGAATAATTTGCCTGAAATTATTTTATTACTTTAAATAAGTGTTTTTAGAGGGTTTGTGGGGTCGATGCTAAGTATATTTTCAATTGGTTGTGATAATTTTTTTAAAGAATACTTTTTATGCAGTAACACAAAATAAAAATAAAAAAAAGTGGGTAGGTAATAGAATTGTATTAATTAGATTTTACAATGATTGTTGCTTTTATGTTTAATTGCTTATTGGGATAATTAGGTATATATTGCAAGTGTTAATTCATTCTATAGAAAAGGAGGACCACAGCAAACTTATGAGTTAACTTATATATTGTTGATCGTCTGATTTCAAAATGTAGTTTTAATTTCCGCGCATTATTTGTGTACTATACAAGCCTGGGCCACAACTAGGCATTGATGGACTTACGTATGGGTGGCTCGGCTTCGCCTCGGCCCACATTTACACGTTCGTCCATCACTGCCTCTTTTGCTGGCCGCTCTGCAGTAATGTACTATTTCTTCTACATTCAATCTCCTTGAAAATTTTTATTTATTGCCGTTCATTTGGTAAGACTCCCTAATTTAAAAAATTGCTAAGATATCGAGGTAATTGATACCATAAAAGAAAGGGCAATAACAAAGTATGTTTTAAATATATTTATACACCACCTGCATCTGCAGCACGTATTAAATATCAAGTATTCTCAATTTGTAAGTAAGCTTAATGCCAGGAGGGAGCTAATGTTGTATGGAACTTCTCTTGGGTAATTATGATAACATTAAAATTTGGAACGCCAAAATGTCAACAAAAACTACTATCAAAAATAGTTCGAAAAAAAAACAAGGCTGTTCAAGGCGTAACTTCCTGGTCCAAGGAGTTTGTATCTATAAAATTGACACTTCACAGAGACTTCACTCCTATGAAAAGTATAAACATGGCTGTATGTATCGGGGTCCCTAGCACCAAGAAAACGTTTGAAATTGGAATTATCATTGCATTGATTACGGAACTAAATATGTAAAGAAAAAATTTCGGTGATTTTCAATTGTTGACATTTATAAGTTTTATAATTTATAGTTTAAACCGGGTGGAGCCATTAAAAAACAATTAGTTTATTTTTTATTTAACGTCATAATGGACACAGTAGGTGTAAAAAGTAGAGTATGCTCCTCAGGGATAAAAGTGTCTAAGTCTTGGGCAGACTTGAATCCTTCGCTTCATTCAGGATTCTTAATTAATATAAGATAAAGATAAGATAATTCCCTCCCTTTGCTCGGAAATGAGTATTTAAATTCCCTCACTACGTTCGGGAATTAACTACAGAATCCTTCATTATGTTACCCGTGACATAAGACACTGCTTTACCCCCTTCTTCTATTAAATACGTGCAAGTATTTCATTAATTTTTTACATAAAATTTGATGATCTTATTTATTTTCAAAATTGTATGCATTTTTTTTTCATTGTTACATTACATTACACTATCATAACTAATTCTAAATTGTGAAAACTAAACATTTCTATTTAAATTGAAAGTTGTTTGGAACTCATTGGCAAATGGGTGTTTTTGTAGGTACGAAAAAAGTAGAGTTTCATGATTTTGTAATTTTTGCATTTTTCAATGCTATTTTGATACTTATGGTAAATTTTAAATAGAAAAATATTGGAAAAATTAACTCGGCCACAAGTGAATTCTCAGACGGAAATCGATTCACTTGTGGCCGAGTTAATTTTTTCCAATATTTTTCTATTTAAAATTTACCTTAAGTTGAGTTTCACTTTTAAAAAGGTTGCAGACTTGGTCTAAGACAAGTGTGGCTCATAACTCCGGTGTACATGTTCGTATTCGTCATACAAACATTTGCCGCTACTGAGATTCGAACCCAGGCCCTCAGAGTAGACGACAACTGGAAACCGCGAGGCTTTTACCTAAAAAATAGCAATGATCGCGCAGATATCGCGCGATCGCTGCGGAATGTCAAATTAAAAATGGTTTTACGTATGTGATTGCTGGCTAATCGCTCGCTGATGGTACGTATAGCGGCGTCTCACTCTCTCGCGCTCCTAGGTGCGAGAGTGAGACGCCGCTGTTGCTATGACGCTAGCGCCAAAAACAATTGGTAGCAATAACAGGAACTAAATGAATGTAAATTGTAGATTTGTAGTTCATCGTTTGTTCTGTAGAGGCCGCACTGTTGATACGTGACGTAAAGCAATTATCGCGCAATTTCTGCTGTCGCGTTGCTATTGCCAAAATAGGTAATAGCCCCGCCGGTATACATACTATACCACGGAGGTCGACCAATACATCAGCTATATAAGCCAAATAAAAAAGTTGAACTGTTCAGAAACATATAGTAGTGATACTACAACTTTAAATCTAAGATCTAAAACTGAATAAACAACTTCATTCCATTTTACTTTCCCAAAAAAAAAATCTTTTCTATAAAATTTTCAGGCAAATCCATGCGAAAAAAATAATAGAATAGAGGTAAGTACCTCTAATTAAATATTTATATTAAACACGTCATACCTACGTGTCGTGTAGCATGTCACGCGCGTGAATACGAGATCGAAATAATGGAATATGGACGGAATCCAACCATTACCCGCGAGTCTTGTCTGAGCGCGGCGTTGGATTACAAACATTATGGTGCTAATGTGTGATGGTATTTTTATACTTAGTAAGAAATAAATTGTGATTTGGATTTATTCAGAACCTGAACCTGCAACTTCTTTTTCTAATAAAAATTAAATTAACTTGTCTCAAATTTTGCTATTTCTCTTATTTCCGTGAAATACGTATTGTATTTACGTGAAATCCGTATTTAATTTCCGTGAAATCCGTATTTTAATAACGTGAAATCAGTGATTTCAACGCAAATTACTGTGAAGGTAACACAAAATCTAAATGTTAAACAAGAAAATATACTAGAAAAAATGCAACTTGTCTCATGCACTCCTGACGGGATTCGAATCCGGCCCAATGCAGTGCGTTTCTTGTTTAATATTTATCACAAAAATAGAACTGTAAAATGCAAATTTAAAAAATAATGAGTAACATATCTATTTAAAAACATAAATTGGTTTTCCAAATCAACCGTTACGTTTTATCAATCACAGTAGGTAAAACATGAATGAGATACATCCCAGCTAAGATATTCTAACACAATTTAAAGTTAGCAAATTCAAACTATTATAATTGATTCTACCGTAATGATAACATGTTCATTTCACTGTATTTAAACTGAGTCTGAGTTTCCTAGAACTTACAATCTGCCAGCGTAGCATGCGCACCGCGACTCGCTGTCGATGCCTATCTCGAGATGTCTGTTCCGCTCATATCAGTACGGTGTGAGTGGGACAGACAATACGCTCGCGCGAGAAAACTGTCGAGAAAGCTTTGTCGAGGTGCTCATGCTACGCATGCTGGGGTATTTCAAGTCACGAGTGAATAGGTATTTTCTAGGCAAGCGCGTTATATCCTAGATCGCATCATCATCGCTTACCATCAGGCATTAAACGTGGGCTAATTGTCTAATTTTAAAATCTATCGCAATCCCTTTCAATTCGTCATTTGAAAGATATTAACATACTTCTTCTTCTTCTTCTTTCTTAATAAATGGCGTGCTCGCGTTTAATACGCGAATTTTGCCAATGTCAAGTAAATATATTTTTTATTATACAGAAATTGTACGGTAGATTGAGTTAAAAATGGAGCCTCACAACACGTGTTATTACGAAAAGAACTCGGGTGAAACTCCTTAACATACTTCAGGCAGTCACTATTTGAAATTAGACAAGGATTTGTTATAGGGAAGTTTTGAAAGGTATTGAATGAACGAAATTGAAATGTCTAAGCCAAGTTACAGACGAAAATATTTTTCTAATGTATGGAGAAGTGTCATTTAAAACATCATTCGTTCCGAAAGGAAATGCGACTATGAATTACACAATTACATAAATCGCAAGCACAATACCTTTGAGAATTTGATTGTGATAGATTCTGAAATTAGATAATTACGGAGCAGTTCATTCTGGAAACGGTAGTTAAGGCCAAAAAATGGTGTTCCGAAATGATCGTCTACCTGCGGAATTAATATTCCGCAGGTAGTCTAAGGTTTTTTGGTTACATCTTAACATGTGTGAATTAACTGTTCGCTAAATATCCGGATTAGTAAAATAAAATAATAGTTAATTGTTATGCAAGGCTGGAAAGTTGTATTTCGCGGCGAGAGGCTTGCCTCTAGTGAATCCTGAGCGAAGCGAGGGTTTCAAAGGTACGAGAAACTAAAAACTTGCTGCCGAGCGAAACACAAACTTATTCACCTCGCAGCGAGGAATTTTTTTAACATGTTTCCGCGGTCAACTTGCGGTAAAAAAAATCTTTAAACAAAAAGTTTAATATACATAAGGATTCAAGAGCATATCAAATATAGCACTATTTAATAATCTCATTATTTAAATATTTGGTTGCTTTAAACGTTATTTAAACCAATCTAAATATACCTTATACTTGTTGTTTTAATACTATAAAAAATTAAAATAAAGGGAGTATTATAGTTTATTCAAAGTTATTTACAAAAGGAATAAAATGTTACTTATAATAACGATAAAAAGGAAAATGCATGATGGAACCACATGGGAAGTATACCCTTTCGAACAAAAAAAGAATTACTCAAACCGGTCCAGCCGTCTTCGAGTAATCGAGTAACATACATAAAAAATAAATTTCAAATATTAAAAAGATTCCGTCGAAATGAGAAACTCCTCCTTTTTTTGAAGTCGCTTAAAAAGTTAGCAATTTTCTCGCGATCGCTGCGGAACTTAACATCAAAATAAAAATGGTATTATTATTAATTCTCGCTGATGGTTCGTATAGCGACGTCTCACTATCTCGCGCTACCTAAGATGCGAGAGTGAGTCGCCGCGTGTTGCTAAGATGCTAGCGCCAAAAACTATTTGGTAGCAATAACAGGAACTAAATGAATGTACATTGTAGTTGATCGTTTGTTCGGTAGAGGCCGCTCTGTTGATACGTGACGTAAAGCAATTATCGCGCGATTTCTGCTATGGCGTTGCTATTGCAAAGGTAATAGCCCCGCCGGTGTGTCCAGAGAACAATGGAAAATCTATTGTGTCTCATAACCCGGAGCCTGAGAGGTTAATTACCATGAGGTCATTTTAACCTCACCTCAACTTGATGGAGAAAAGAACTGCCCTCGACGAGTTTCTTGTCGGTTTTTCTCGTTACAAGGTCTCCCCCGTATGGTTTGTGAATTGATGGTGTAGTTTCTTTGGCATTCACAAGTGCTTGTAACAGCCTAGACTGAATAAAATATCGTCATTTGTCATTTTTAATGTCCCCACTGCTGGGGCACTGGCCTTCCTTATGGATGGTAAGGAGAAGGGGCCATAACCCACCACGCGGGCCCAATGCGGATTGGTGGGTTTTAACGACTGCAAATGCAGCCGGGACCAACGGCTCAACGTGCCTTCCGAAGCACGGAGGAGCTCACGATAGTAAATTTTTGATCACCCATCCTGTGACCGACCATTTTGCAAAAGTTGCTTAACCTCAACAATCGCAGGCCGAGTGCAAATTATATTTAGTTAGAATTTATCGTAATTATGATGTTCTCTCTATACATAATCTATTTTGATTGACGTCTGTCTGAGTCTAAAACGAGGGTAGAAGTTTAATCCATCGCCCGCTCTTTTGGGTCAAATTGTCATTAAATATTCAGTTTATAATGTTTTCGATACATGTTAGAAGCGATATGTTCTCGTGTAATTTGAGAAATTATGAGGTGGTATGACTTGTTGTACTACCACCATCTTATTTTTGTCTGACGCCGTAAGAACAATGTTTTCAGCGTTGTTGGGTTCCGGCAGTAAGACATAAGATAGCCAGTTCCTCAGTGAGGATTCCGGGAGAGGCACGCAGCTTACCGTTGTTCATTTTTTTTATATAACTTAAAACCAAGTCTTGTAGCTATATTATTACGCACTAACCCACATTGGGCCACCAGTGTGGTGGGTCATGGCCCATTCTCCTTATCCATCCTTAATAGAAAGCCAGTACCCTAGCAGTGGGAATGGCCGCGCTCATTGCTGCGCTTGACAGACTGATAAGCAACGTTCGGCCCGGTCAGGTGTCGGATGGGTGACCGTAAAGTGGCATTATAACTAAGCGCTTCCGTGCTTCGGAGAACACGTTAAACCGTCAGTCCCGGCTGTTGTCATTTGATTACAGTCGTTAAGACAAGTCAGAGGCCTTATAGGCAGCTTGATAAACTCTGACACCAGAGGTGGCCACTTATCCTCACTCGATAAGAAGAAGAAGTGGGCATTAAAATGGTTGATGACGATGACATTCTCGTTTTATTCTTGCCACCTGCGAATTTTTAAGATAAGAACCAAGAATTAAAACAAGATACTAAGCACTTAAATGAACAAAATGAAGCAAGAAAAAAAGATATTGAAAAACAAATTGAAATAGAAGATTAGAAAAAAAAGAACAGCGCCTTAAAAAAAAACAAGAAATTGTAATGCAAACATCGAAATCTGATACATTTTCGAACCCTAAACTAAATCAAAAGAAATTTGTTATTTTTGGGCTACCTGAATATTTTAGAGAACCTGAGTGTGATTTGTACCACAGAATAAATGAGTTGTTTCAAAATATATTACATATTGACTTAACTGGCTACATCTAACAATCTTACAGAATCGGAAAATACAACAACTCAAAAACCAGACCTATCATGATTGAATTAATTAGCAAGAGGATGGTCAAATACATAACAGATAATAGAAAATATTTCTACCAGACTGGCTTTTCCGTTGCAGAACTGTTGGATAAAAATACACTTTCACAAAGACAAAATATGCGAGACCAAATGATTAAAGCACTACAAGATGGTTACTATGCAGTGATTCGCAACAACGAAGTAATTATAGAAGAAATAAAACCAAAAAAGGCGGACAAATCATCTAACAATACACAAAGTTACGATTATCAAAATAATAAACCTTCATTAGAATATAGTCCTTTCCGACAGTATCAGAATCAGCCAGCTTTCCGTCATAACTTTCGAAACTTTAGAAGAAACTGAACATTTTAGAATACTTTATCAAAATATGCAGAGTTTATTTAACAAACAGGACATCACAGAAACATTTTTAGAACAACATTCATTTCAAGCCTTATGCCTTACAGAAACCTGGCTTACGCAAGAAAAAATACAGTTAATACAATTTACTGGTTATAGACAGCAGCTGCTTTCTGTAGGAAAGATCAAACCGGTGGCGGCATCTGTATCCTTGTAAGAAGATATAGAATATATTGAGAGGCGAGATATCACAGAAATGTCTATAAAATATTTATTAGAAGTTTGTTTGTATTTATTGAACTTGTTAAAGAAAATGTCCTCTTAATAGTTATATACTGGAATAGACGAGAGGAAGTTATTTTTATAGCCAATTACAATTAATACTAAAATAAATATTAAACAAGAAAATATACTAGAAAAAAGCAACTAGTCTCATGTCGCCCTGACGGGATTCGAACCCGCATCCTTGGGAGTCCGGCCCAATGCACTAACCAATTATGCTACAGAGACCTATGAGGACACGTTGAATCTTTCTAGTATATTCACCGTTCTACGGTGTTGGCCACCGTCGCTTCATCGATGAGAGAAATATCCTCGCATTCGAAAGAAACATCTTTACAGATGTTTGACTATCGATTAAGATGAAACAGCCATTTAATTATAACTTTTTAATTTTGCATTTTACAATGCTATTTTTATGTGATAAATATTAAACAAGAAAATATACTAGAAAAAAGCAACTAGTCTCATGTCGCCCTGACGGGATTCGAACCCGCATCCTTGGGAGTCCGGCCCAATGCACTAACCAATTATGCTACAGAGACCTATGAGGACACGTTGAATCTTTCTAGTATATTCACCGTTCTACGGTGTTGGCCACCGTCGCTTCATCGATGAGAGAAATATCCTCGCATTCGAAAGAAACATCTTTACAGATGTTTGACTATCGATTAAGATGAAACAGCCATTTAATTATAACTTTTTAATTTTGCATTTTACAATGCTATTTTTATGTGATAAATATTAAACAAGAAAATATACTAGAAAAAAGCAACTAGTCTCATGTCGCCCTGACGGGATTCGAACCCGCATCCTTGGGAGTCCGGCCCAATGCACTAACCAATTATGCTACAGAGACCTATGAGGACACGTTGAATCTTTCTAGTATATTCACCGTTCTACGGTGTTGGCCACCGTCGCTTCATCGATGAGAGAAATATCCTCGCATTCGAAAGAAACATCTTTACAGATGTTTGACTATCGATTAAGATGAAACAGCCATTTAATTATAACTTTTTAATTTTGCATTTTACAATGCTATTTTTATGTGATAAATATTAAACAAGAAAATATACTAGAAAAAAGCAACTAGTCTCATGTCGCCCTGACGGGATTCGAACCCGCATCCTTGGGAGTCCGGCCCAATGCACTAACCAATTATGCTACAGAGACCTATGAGGACACGTTGAATCTTTCTAGTATATTCACCGTTCTACGGTGTTGGCCACCGTCGCTTCATCGATGAGAGAAATATCCTCGCATTCGAAAGAAACATCTTTACAGATGTTTGACTATCGATTAAGATGAAACAGCCATTTAATTATAACTTTTTAATTTTGCATTTTACAATGCTATTTTTATGTGATAAATATTAAACAAGAAAATATACTAGAAAAAAGCAACTAGTCTCATGTCGCCCTGACGGGATTCGAACCCGCATCCTTGGGAGTCCGGCCCAATGCACTAACCAATTATGCTACAGAGACCTATGAGGACACGTTGAATCTTTCTAGTATATTCACCGTTCTACGGTGTTGGCCACCGTCGCTTCATCGATGAGAGAAATATCCTCGCATTCGAAAGAAACATCTTTACAGATGTTTGACTATCGATTAAGATGAAACAGCCATTTAATTATAACTTTTTAATTTTGCATTTTACAATGCTATTTTTATGTGATAAATATTAAACAAGAAAATATACTAGAAAAAAGCAACTAGTCTCATGTCGCCCTGACGGGATTCGAACCCGCATCCTTGGGAGTCCGGCCCAATGCACTAACCAATTATGCTACAGAGACCTATGAGGACACGTTGAATCTTTCTAGTATATTCACCGTTCTACGGTGTTGGCCACCGTCGCTTCATCGATGAGAGAAATATCCTCGCATTCGAAAGAAACATCTTTACAGATGTTTGACTATCGATTAAGATGAAACAGCCATTTAATTATAACTTTTTAATTTTGCATTTTACAATGCTATTTTTATGTGATAAATATTAAACAAGAAAATATACTAGAAAAAAGCAACTAGTCTCATGTCGCCCTGACGGGATTCGAACCCGCATCCTTGGGAGTCCGGCCCAATGCACTAACCAATTATGCTACAGAGACCTATGAGGACACGTTGAATCTTTCTAGTATATTCACCGTTCTACGGTGTTGGCCACCGTCGCTTCATCGATGAGAGAAATATCCTCGCATTCGAAAGAAACATCTTTACAGATGTTTGACTATCGATTAAGATGAAACAGCCATTTAATTATAACTTTTTAATTTTGCATTTTACAATGCTATTTTTATGTGATAAATATTAAACAAGAAAATATACTAGAAAAAAGCAACTAGTCTCATGTCGCCCTGACGGGATTCGAACCCGCATCCTTGGGAGTCCGGCCCAATGCACTAACCAATTATGCTACAGAGACCTATGAGGACACGTTGAATCTTTCTAGTATATTCACCGTTCTACGGTGTTGGCCACCGTCGCTTCATCGATGAGAGAAATATCCTCGCATTCGAAAGAAACATCTTTACAGATGTTTGACTATCGATTAAGATGAAACAGCCATTTAATTATAACTTTTTAATTTTGCATTTTACAATGCTATTTTTATGTGATAAATATTAAACAAGAAAATATACTAGAAAAAAGCAACTAGTCTCATGTCGCCCTGACGGGATTCGAACCCGCATCCTTGGGAGTCCGGCCCAATGCACTAACCAATTATGCTACAGAGACCTATGAGGACACGTTGAATCTTTCTAGTATATTCACCGTTCTACGGTGTTGGCCACCGTCGCTTCATCGATGAGAGAAATATCCTCGCATTCGAAAGAAACATCTTTACAGATGTTTGACTATCGATTAAGATGAAACAGCCATTTAATTATAACTTTTTAATTTTGCATTTTACAATGCTATTTTTATGTGATAAATATTAAACAAGAAAATATACTAGAAAAAAGCAACTAGTCTCATGTCGCCCTGACGGGATTCGAACCCGCATCCTTGGGAGTCCGGCCCAATGCACTAACCAATTATGCTACAGAGACCTATGAGGACACGTTGAATCTTTCTAGTATATTCACCGTTCTACGGTGTTGGCCACCGTCGCTTCATCGATGAGAGAAATATCCTCGCATTCGAAAGAAACATCTTTACAGATGTTTGACTATCGATTAAGATGAAACAGCCATTTAATTATAACTTTTTAATTTTGCATTTTACAATGCTATTTTTATGTGATAAATATTAAACAAGAAAATATACTAGAAAAAAGCAACTAGTCTCATGTCGCCCTGACGGGATTCGAACCCGCATCCTTGGGAGTCCGGCCCAATGCACTAACCAATTATGCTACAGAGACCTATGAGGACACGTTGAATCTTTCTAGTATATTCACCGTTCTACGGTGTTGGCCACCGTCGCTTCATCGATGAGAGAAATATCCTCGCATTCGAAAGAAACATCTTTACAGATGTTTGACTATCGATTAAGATGAAACAGCCATTTAATTATAACTTTTTAATTTTGCATTTTACAATGCTATTTTTATGTGATAAATATTAAACAAGAAAATATACTAGAAAAAAGCAACTAGTCTCATGTCGCCCTGACGGGATTCGAACCCGCATCCTTGGGAGTCCGGCCCAATGCACTAACCAATTATGCTACAGAGACCTATGAGGACACGTTGAATCTTTCTAGTATATTCACCGTTCTACGGTGTTGGCCACCGTCGCTTCATCGATGAGAGAAATATCCTCGCATTCGAAAGAAACATCTTTACAGATGTTTGACTATCGATTAAGATGAAACAGCCATTTAATTATAACTTTTTAATTTTGCATTTTACAATGCTATTTTTATGTGATAAATATTAAACAAGAAAATATACTAGAAAAAAGCAACTAGTCTCATGTCGCCCTGACGGGATTCGAACCCGCATCCTTGGGAGTCCGGCCCAATGCACTAACCAATTATGCTACAGAGACCTATGAGGACACGTTGAATCTTTCTAGTATATTCACCGTTCTACGGTGTTGGCCACCGTCGCTTCATCGATGAGAGAAATATCCTCGCATTCGAAAGAAACATCTTTACAGATGTTTGACTATCGATTAAGATGAAACAGCCATTTAATTATAACTTTTTAATTTTGCATTTTACAATGCTATTTTTATGTGATAAATATTAAACAAGAAAATATACTAGAAAAAAGCAACTAGTCTCATGTCGCCCTGACGGGATTCGAACCCGCATCCTTGGGAGTCCGGCCCAATGCACTAACCAATTATGCTACAGAGACCTATGAGGACACGTTGAATCTTTCTAGTATATTCACCGTTCTACGGTGTTGGCCACCGTCGCTTCATCGATGAGAGAAATATCCTCGCATTCGAAAGAAACATCTTTACAGATGTTTGACTATCGATTAAGATGAAACAGCCATTTAATTATAACTTTTTAATTTTGCATTTTACAATGCTATTTTTATGTGATAAATATTAAACAAGAAAATATACTAGAAAAAAGCAACTAGTCTCATGTCGCCCTGACGGGATTCGAACCCGCATCCTTGGGAGTCCGGCCCAATGCACTAACCAATTATGCTACAGAGACCTATGAGGACACGTTGAATCTTTCTAGTATATTCACCGTTCTACGGTGTTGGCCACCGTCGCTTCATCGATGAGAGAAATATCCTCGCATTCGAAAGAAACATCTTTACAGATGTTTGACTATCGATTAAATGGCTGTTTCATCTTAATCGATAGTCAAACATCTGTAAAGATGTTTCTTTCGAATGCGAGGATATTTCTCTCATCGATGAAGCGACGGTGGCCAACACCGTAGAACGGTGAATATACTAGAAAGATTCAACGTGTCCTCATAGGTCTCTGTAGCATAATTGGTTAGTGCATTGGGCCGGACTCCCAAGGATGCGGGTTCGAATCCCGTCAGGGCGACATGAGACTAGTTGCTTTTTTCTAGTATATTTTCTTGTTTAATATTTATCACATAAAAATAGCATTGTAAAATGCAAAATTAAAAAGTTATAATTAAATGGCTGTTTCATCTTAATCGATAGTCAAACATCTGTAAAGATGTTTCTTTCGAATGCGAGGATATTTCTCTCATCGATGAAGCGACGGTGGCCAACACCGTAGAACGGTGAATATACTAGAAAGATTCAACGTGTCCTCATAGGTCTCTGTAGCATAATTGGTTAGTGCATTGGGCCGGACTCCCAAGGATGCGGGTTCGAATCCCGTCAGGGCGACATGAGACTAGTTGCTTTTTTCTAGTATATTTTCTTGTTTAATATTTATCACATAAAAATAGCATTGTAAAATGCAAAATTAAAAAGTTATAATACTAAAATATATAAATAATAAATATTCCAAATATAAAGTGATTTTGGGCGGAGATTTTAACGTAGATACATTACAACATAATAAAAATTCCGTAGATTATTTGAACTTCATGTTAGAATACAAACTTACCCAACATATAAGGGAGCCGACACATATTGCTCCAACATCTTTAACATGCTTAGATCACATATTTACAAATTTTGATATCACTCACTCAAAACCTTTTGTGACAGAATTAGGTTTCTCTGACCATGCAGGCATAGTTATTTTGTTATTTATTTATTTATTAACATCAACAAGATTAACATTATATCATGCGTAATTGAATATTAGCTTAAACTTAAACTAAATGCAATCTTAATTATAGATGTTACAAATAAGCAATATAAAAATTATAAATATTGTTTTAACATGAACAAGACAAACATTTTCATACACTGACACTATCACGAGTTGGAATTTAATTAATATTTAATAATCTGACATTGTACAATTTAAATTAATATATAATTTTTGCATGCCTACAATATTTAAGGTAGAATACAGTAGACCACAGTAAACACACATTGTCATCCATCTCAATGAATCACACTGTATTGAGCAAATAAATGATTTCTATTTCTTCTATTTCTTCTATTTCTAAACAATGACGATAATATTTATAAGTTAAGATTCGAGGCAATAGATAATAGATTTATTACATATAAAAAAAATGAATAGCTAAACATTTAAATAGATTTGTCATTTAAAGCTATGTAATTTTTTTTAAATCAAAATAATTTAATTAATACAAATTCAAAATAATATAATATTGGAATTAGATTCATTTGGTAAAAAAATAGTGATCACAAGAAATACATTAAATATATTTAAAAAAATAATTTAATACAAAATAAAATATTAAAACATGTGCATTAAATTAACTTACTATAAAATACTTTAGTGAGACAAGCGAACACCTACAAAACTTCAAACGATAATTTTAAATTTTTCTTAAATTTGACCAGCCTATTACCGAAAATATCAACATCCAATGGATGAAAGGCGGGCAAATAAGATTTGTTTTTCGAGCTGACATACTGACCACGAGCTAAGCTCTTGTGCAAGCTATTGTAAGCTATCATCATTCTGTTTAGCGGCGAATAGCGGCCTTGACGTGATCGAGAGAATTTTTCGACGAAAGGTGTGTATGCAGAAAATCTAGGAAGATGTATAGGTATGCGCATATTTATATTGAATAAAAGCTCTGGAGTGTCGAGTACGCCATTCACCAATTTATACAAAAATACGTTGTCCAGTAAACGTCTGCGGTGTTCAAGAGAGAGTAATTTAAAGTATTTATAGTGATAGAATTAAAAATTCCTAATCGAACACATAATAAAAACTGGTATATCATAAAAAGATTATATAACAAATTTACAATCTCACAATTTAAAACATACTTACAGTCAGTTGACTGGAACAAAATTATATCGGAAAATAAAAACATCAATGAAAACTATAATGCTTTCCATAATTTTCTAATAGATACATTAAATAAATGCATACCAAAACGAAAAATAAACCTAAAAAAAATACAAAAAAATGTGGTTAACAATAGGTATAAGGAAATCATGTCTAAATAAAAGATTACTAAAAATACTTTGCACTAAATCTAATAGCATTATTTTAAAATCACATTATAAGAAACACGCGAAAATACTAAAAAAATACCGTTACAAACGCAAAAAAAACTGCAATACACTAGAAGAATAAAACAATCTAGCAATAAAGAAAAAGCAATGTGGAGTATAATTAATGAAAGAACAAATAAAAAAACCACTAATGAAAAAAATAATATAAAACTTAAAGTAAATGACACCATAATATGGTGTCATTTACTTTAAGTTTTATATTATTTTATATTCAGATCCTAAAGATATCGTAAATATATTTAACAACTATTTTGCATCAATCGGAAATTCAATATCACCAGGAAGCAGCACTGGCACTCCTGTTGTCTGTACTACCCAAAACACAATGTATTTGAGCCTAGTAGACACTTCTGAAATCCACAAAATTATTAAGCATCTAAAAAAGAAAAAGCTATGTATGAATGAACTTTTGTGAAAAATATAATATTCTGGACGATTGCCAAAACGGGTTCAGAAAAAACCATTCAACTATATTAGCTGTTTACAAATATATCAAGGAAGTAGTTGAGTTATTAGACAACAAAAAATATGCCATTGGAGTGATATTAGATATGTCCAAAGCATAGGATCGTGAACAACACAAAATTTTATTCAACAAGTTATATGGAATAGGCATTCGAGGTACAGCTCACAAATGGTTTTTGTCATATTTAAAAGATAGACAACAATATGTCGAAATCGAATATTATAATCAAGATAGCAGAGAAATTGTTAACATTCAATCTGACACAAAAATTATAAATTCATCTATTCCACAAGGAAGTGCCTTAGGCTGTCTTTTATTTCTACTCTACATTAACGACCTCCCAAAAATTATGAATGAGCCGTGTATTTTGTTCGCAGACGATATTTCTCTTCTCACATCTTGTGAAGATAACAATAACCAAGAATTAAAACTGAATAATATTATGACTAAAACTTATAACTGGCTAAAAGAACATAACTTAGAGTTAAACTTGAACAAAACCAAAATATTAATCTTCCATCCACCTCAAAAATCTTTCTTACAACTTGAGTATACCTTTAACAATAACAAAATAGAATACGTCAACGAATTCAATTTACTCGGTTTGAACATAGATACAAATCTAAACTGGAAATCTCACATAAACAAATTAAAATCAAAATTATCATCCTTTTCATACGCTCTCCGTGAAGTAAAGAAATCTACTAATATAGAAACTGCTTTGGTAAAATACTACGCCTATACCGTTGCTTGGCTCAATTACGGAATCATTCTGTGGGGAAACAGCACAGACGCACTGTCCTTGTTTACCTTTAAAAAAAAACTTATCCGTATTATAGTCCAGACAGACAGCTGTAAACCACATTTCCAAAACCTTAAAATTCTTACTTTACCCTGCTTATACATTTTAGAAATCTGTAAATTTGTTAGAAAAAATAAGAATTTATTCACAAAAAGGGATGCAATATAAACTCACTACTCCTTGAGACATAAAAATAAATTAATGATTCCAACTGCACGGCTTAATATTATGCTCATCAAGTACCTATAATATGTCCGTCAAAATTTACAACAAACTTCCAGAGAACTTAAGAAATGAAAATAATGATATTTTTTTTTAAAATAAGTTAAAACAATTATTAGTTCAAAAATGTTACTACAATATTCAAGAATACTTTTCCGATAAACTAAAAGAAAGTGAAATTAAATAAGTAGTATTAACTTTTGTAAATGGCCTAAAATCTATTTATGATTGGAAAAGTCGCCCTCTTCTTTTTCAAATTGCAATACCCGACAGAGTCCATAATTAGTACTTTTTTTATGTAACATCTTTTTAACATTATGGATGCAATAAATGTATTGAGTATTGAGTATTGAATTTACAAAATACATTAATACCTAAATTATATACAGTTCGTTTATAAACGAACTGTTCTAACCACGTTTTATACCCAAATAAATAAATTTTAATATTAAACAGCACATACATCAGCCCATCCCATCCTATTTATAACCCATTAATAATTAACTGAGCGATGTTGTTGATTAGAGCGAGCGAGCAGAGCGAGCGACGCCGCGGTATTGTGTTAGCTGATTTAATCCGGGTTTGCACAAAGTGATTGGCGGTCAATCTATATTTGCAGCGACAACAAATAAATTCAATGTGTTGCTGTGTCAACAGGAATTGCGACGATTAGTTTAATTTCTAAATAATAAATAAATCTTACACTCACACCAATTAACATAGCCCCAAAGCACTGTAAAGCTTGTGTTATGGCATACTAGAGTAACGGATATTACAAACAAACATTTGCCCCTACCGGGATTCGAACCCAGGACCACAGAGTAGGCGACACCTGCAAACCCGTGTACGTACGAAGTTGCCGAAGTAAATGGCAATGGTTTGCTAAATGGCTGTTTTTATATCTACAGTATACGCTTGTAATAATATTTTACAATAATTATAGTATCGTATAAATACAAAATTTGTATTTGGTTTCGATAGAACTGTAATTTTTCCATAAAGAAACAAAATTCCTAAATAAATAAAGAGAAAAATAAAATTAATAATAATAATAAATAAATTTATTTGCAAGAATATGGAATGTTTTCATCTTTCACCTTTCATAAATAATTAATTGGTGGTAGGACTTGTTCTAGCTAATTACCACCATCTTATCTAAGTCTGACGCCTTAACAACAATGTTTTCAGCATTGTTGTGTTCCGGCAGGTACAGATAAGATAGCCAGTTCCTCAGTGATTGAGGATTCCGGGAAAGGCTCGCTTCCATCTTCAGCCTTATCAATACCTAACATCAGGTACGATGAAGGCTAAGATTCTCCCCGTCGTTGATAAAAAAAAACAGGCACAGCGTAGACCGGGTCACTTACGCCACCATCGGTATCCAATTTCTCAAACATTATTAATTAAGTTACAAGGGTTCCGTCTTAATTACAAAATTCATGGTTTGACCGTAACCTCAACACTACACTATTACGGGCGTTTGAATATTTAATTTCGTTCAAATCTGTCCTGAAACAGTATTACCGCAGTTTAGAGATACACAGTATTCTGTCTTCCTACTGAAGGTCGGTTCGGCAAGACCTCGGTACCAAAACGAAAAACTATCGAGGACGTATAGTGTAAAAAAATTAAGACAATATTTTTTTTGACTATACGTCCTACGACCTGTTTGCCGCGGGGGTACTAAGCCCACCTTCTGCGTCAAAGGTCCTGGGTTCGATCCCCGGACAGGACAAATATTTGTGTTCATGAACATGTCTATCTTTTTTTTGTGATCTACGTGGAGACTGTAAGCCTTCATTATACCAGATGTTAAGTATTGATAAGGCTGATGATGGCAGCGAGCCTCTCCCGGAATCCTCAGTGACTGAGGATTGGCTATCTTATCTCGAACTGCCGGAACACAACAATGCTGAAAACATTGTTGTTGTGGCGTCAGACATAGATAAGATGGTGGTAGCTAGCCAGGCGGACTTACAACAAGTCCTACCACCAACTAAATTAAACCAAACACCTCTGTGGTCTAGTGGTACAACCACCGGTATCAGACCCAGTGGTCCCGGGTTCGATTCCCAGAGGTACATATTGTATTCGGTTTGGTTGGTGGTAGGGCTTGTTGCAAGTCCGTCTGGCTAGCTACCACCATCTTATCTAAGCCTGACGCCATAACAACATTGTATTCAGCATTGTTGTGTTCCGGCAGTTAGAGATAAGATAGCCAGTTCCTCAGTGATTGAGGATTCCGGGAGAGGCTCGCTTCCATCTTCGGCCTTATCAATACTTAACATCAGGTATGATGAAGGCTAAGAGTGTTCCCGTTGTTCATAAAACTAAAACTTACTTGATGAATCTATTTACCTTGGCCTTGGTATTACATAGTCGTTTTGTTCGTAATAACAGCTCCCAAAATAGAAATTGCGTTTGAGGACATTTTAATGAAACCAATATGCAATTAAATTGGAGACATTTTGTTAACTTTGTCTAGACTATTGATGATGGCATTATTTTAAAATTATAGGTTCATGACCTTTGTTAGGTTATATCAATGTTATATCAATGAAAAAGACAGAGGTTAGAAGGAGCATTTTATGCGCGTTTTCATATTATTCGATCCGATATTGATATCGGCGCCGACAGCCGATAGCCGGTATCGGATGATTTTAAGCTATTGCATAGCTTTTATCGCGGGCTTTGAGCGCGGCGACCGAATCAAGAAATTCCGTAACGAAATTAAAACCTAACACCCCCCACTCCATGTCATAGATTTTGGTTGCTTAGTTACGATTGTGAATAACAAAATTGTCAATGATGAAATAAAATTGTATGAAAATTTGTGTGAAAATATAATTTATTTTTAAAATCTGGTACCGCATTTTTTCCGCGACAACTGGAAAAAAGCAACCAAAATCTATGATAAAAAATGCTATGCAATAGCTTTACCGCGGCAGTCCTCGAGTGCCACAAGTATTTTTTTATTTTTTTATTTAGTAAACACTTACATCTATTATTACAGGATTAACCCAATACAATAGAGTAACTATTATTTTAATCAATTGAATATCAAATACATTATTGTGTTTGCCATTATTAATGATTAATCTATATTCAATTTACACAAAAAATCATAATTTAATGAATCCTCAATAATCTATTACAAATTATAATATAACAAATAATTCAATAAGTAATTAATTTTACAAATAATAATAATATAATATACTTAGTTAAAAACAAATTTTCAAAAATAAAATTTTTTTAGCACCAGAAGTGGAAAAGCATTAAAAAAAAACAATACTCGACACAAAACACTGTAATTATCTTTTCAAAATACAAATTGAACAAAATAACCAAAAACATTAACTTTATTTATTAAGAGATTGCACGGTCACAATAATCACATTAAATCAGAATAATAAGACTTAGATAAAATAAAAATAACGTCACCCAACAGCAACTCGAGCAGAGATCCGTCCGCGCAGAGATCCGGTAGCAAAATGTGTTCCGTTACCGTTGTGCGCGCTATTTATAGAAATTGGCCGGAGTGGGGGTAAAAATAGGGTAGTATTCGCTTATACGGCCTCTCCTGACGTTGTGGCGTCCTCGACACAAGACTCGCTGATGGCGCTCCCAAGATGGGGTTACATGTCCTCGTCTAGTAGAGGCATAGAAGGTGCGACTGCACGGGGAGACACTGCTGGCGGCGTGGTACGACGTTCTTCCATATCCTCTTCTGGCAACGGTCTAGAAGGGGCGGCTGCAGAGGAAGATACCGTCGGTGCAGAATGAAGATCGTCCTGGTTATCTTCTTGCAAAGGCGTAGAAGATGTAGCGGCTGATGTAGATGCTGGGGGTTCAGTAAGGATATTGTTTTCGTCTTCATCTGTAAACAATATTGCATTAAAGCTTTTGTTGACTAACTTAAAAAAAAAATTGTCATTCATCCTTACACTCCAACATCCTTTCTTACGATCATCATTTATTTTATTTATCCTTCAGCTAGCACACTCATCGTACGAAAACCTCACATTCATCGTTCTAAAATAAGGCAGAGACGTCTCTTTAAAGATATCAAACCACGCCTAGGACTTTTGATTTGAGCCGTCCTGGATCTTCCCTCGCAGAGAAGACAGACGATGCCGTGCTGGCCACAGCTGACACCACAGCCCGACGGGTTGATCAATCGCGTCTTCAACGCGTACTAACACATACACACCATAGGTTAACCATCTGGTTAAACTATGCAGCAAACTTGGGGCCCACCAAGCGCTGAGGCGACACACGCCAGGGTGTAGCGACAAACGCTCGGGTTGCATAGCTTCCCTCACCCAACTGGACTCATCCAAGGCGACAAACGCCATTAAGTTAGACTCACTCTCGAAGAACGCAGCACAAGTCTCGGGGCACCACTCGCCCTGCCACGGCACCATGTGTTGAGCCGCAGCCTGCGTCGTCTTGCCATAACCACCGCTGATCAGGCGAAGAGCATAGCGTCCACTGGGTAATACCCTAGTCACCCTGTAGGGACCGCGCATGCCTGGATCGAGTTTTCCTGTTGACTGAGAAAACTTGATTACGAATACACAGTCGTTAATTTTAAATTGACGCGGCACCTGCCTTCGTCGGTTAACACGCTCGTCTTGTCTGCTCCTGTTGTCTTCCAACAGTTGACGCGTTCTGCTCCTGGTGATTTCACGCAGAGCTTCCCGGTTGGGAGTTGAACCTTCAACTGTAATATCTCGCACCAGCGACCGTATGACAGGAGTGGTGCCATCAGTTCCAATGAGCAGGTTGAGCGGCGAAGCTTGTGTGGTCTTCTGCTTCGTTATATTTAGCACTAATTGTAACTTCCACAATGTATCCGACCAAGAGAGATTTTTGTGGTTCACTTGAATGCGTAACATGTTTAAAACCGTCCTAACATATCTCTCGACTTGCCCGTTAGCGTGATGCATTTCGGGTGTAATACAATGAAGATCACAGCCTAGTTCGGTTATCCAGGACACGAATTCATTTGATTCGAACATACGTCCTTTATCAGCTACCATCAATTTAGGTACCCCAAATAATGAAACAACTTGCGTGATAACTCGCTTAAGCTCTATAGCATCTTGTCGACATATAGGAAATAGCAAGGTAAACTTAGAAAATGCATCAACTATCAACAGGACGAACTTGTATCCTTCAGATATAGGTAAAGGGCCAAGAGCATCAACATGCACAGTGTGAAATGGGGTGTCGGGCTTCTCCCATGAAGTGATATTTTGTAAAGGTGCCCGTGGAACTCTCTTTTGAGAGATACATATTAAACAATGAGATATGTACTTACAGACGAACTGTTTAAGCCCTGGAAACCAGAAGTGGTGCAATATAAGATCCAACGTCTTGTCGGCGCCTATGTGTTCGTGCTCATCATGAAAGGCTCTAAGGAGACTGAGGCGATGACCTTTCGGAACATAACATAGCAGACGTGGTTGTTCGCCAACTGGTGTATACTTGTAGTATAGAAGGTCATTTTGTACTGAATATCGGGTAGGATCTAGTTTACCATCGTTAAGGCTCTGAATAAGGTCTTGGGATTCAGTATCAGCCGCCTGAGCTATTTGAGCCCAGTTGCGAGGCCTAGCGATTTGATTGACCCTAATGGGATTTCGGCTAAGGTAGTCTGCATGAGGCATGAGAACTCCTTTTCGATATTCGATCGAAAACTGGAAATCCTGAAGGTATATCCACCAACGAGCAACCCTCGGCAATAAATCCTTCTTACGTTCCGTGGATTTCAAAGCGTTACAGTCGGTTACCACTACGAACTTTAACCCAACAAGATAGTGACGGAAGTTTTGAAGTGCCTTGACGATCGCGAGGGTCTCCAATTCATAGGAGTGGTACCTACTTTCAGCTCCTTGGGTGACCTTACTAAAATAGGCCACTACGTGTTTCCTACCATCGGGGTGAGCCTGGAGGAGAACTCCACCATAGCCTGCACTACTGGCGTCTGTGTGAACCTCGGTCGGGTGACTAGGATCGAAGATAGCTAAAACTGGTTCGCTAGTCAGTTGTTTAATTAATTCTTGACGAATAGTCTCACACTGGGGGGTCCAATTAAAGTTAACACCTTTACGGGTTAAGTGGGCAATGGGAGCAGTTAAGGTGGCATAACTTTTTATATACCGACGAAAATAGCCAGCGAGACCAAGTAGCTGTCTAACTTGCTTAACATTTTCTGGGGGAGTAGTGTTAGCTAAAGCTTCAACCTTACGGGGGCTCGGCCTAACCTGACCCTGACTTACTACCCTGCCTAAATATTCTACCTCGGCTACCAAGAAAGAACATTTCTGAAGGTTAATGGAGAAGCCTGCTTGAGTAAGGGTTCCTAACACTTTACGGAGCAACTCAATACCTTCGTCAATGGTGTTACTCATGAGGAGCACGTCATCGACGTACACCAGCACGTTACCTACATTTATAAGTTCTCGCAAGGTATCATTAATAATGCGCTGATATACGATCGGAGAATTGGCTAGTCCAAAAGGCATTTTAGTATACTCGAAGTGCTCTTCGGGTGTGACGAAGCCAGTAAGGTGGATGCTGCTCTCCTTAAGAGGGATTTGGTGGAAGCCAGTTGCCATGTCAAGGCTTGAGAAAAATCTGTAACTACCTAACCTATCTATATGATCGTCGATTAAGGGTAGCGGGTAACGGTCCTTCACTGTGATCCGGTTAAGTGCCCTAAAATCAACGCAGAGCCTATCGGAACCGTCACGCTTCTTCACGAGTATAATAAAACTAGCATACTCGGAGTTAGAGCGCCTAATCACTCCTTTATCCAAAAGATCTTTAGTTATCTCCCTAACTCTGAGTTTTTCCTGATAGGAGAGTTTGTACGGCCGGTAAACCACTGGCACTGGACTAGTGAGTTTGATCTCCATTTCACCTGTCCTAACTGTCGTGGCGGCAGTGCCAGATATCAAAAATTTCGAAAATTCATTTATGACCAACATAAGCTTATCTAAATCATTGCCTTGCAGAGGCGTGTTCACCGGCAGCTTATCCTGCGACTGGATGTAATTAACGCAGGTACTAATGTCAGCATGAGTTAGGTATTGCCTATCCTTAGTTCTTACGTAGGTGATACCGTCACGATTTAGAACATCCGTGCCTATAATGATAGGAGTACTCATAAACGATGATGGAACCACAATAAGATCAGCCTCAATAGAGATATCACTAAACTCTATAGTGACGGTCACATAATTAGAAGTTACAATTTCTTTGTCACTTATACCTTTCAAAACGCAATGTTTTAATTTTGGTTGACACGAGATATATTTTAAAACGTCTGAAGAAATCAGGGAAACATCGAGGGCACCACTATCGATTAGTACGTCAACCGGCACACCATCTATAACCGCAGTCGTTACGTCATTATTATTCTTGTGATCGACTTGATGAGAGCAAAGGTTAACATTACGCGGGTTGCGAGACTCTGATCGTGCTTTCGCAAAACAGGTGTCCTCTGTGTGTCCCTGCTTTTTACAGAAGGTGCACGAGTTACTGACACTTGGTTGTTGAGAAGAAACGGACGCGGTGTTTGATTTAGGACGCTTACAATTTTTACCGAGGTGACCTCTCAACCCACAATTAAAACATCTTGGACCAAAACGACTATTAGAACCGTGATGAATAGGTTTCTTAGAATTGACAGGCTTATCGGTCTTAATTTTACTCGGTTTTGTATAAATCGATAGAAAAGAAACAATGCTATCGGGCGTTAATTCGGCGTTGGCGGCCGCCGCGCGAATTTGGGGACTGTCAATGCCTCGTATGACGATAAGCGTTCTCAAATCGTCACTAAGTCCCTGAACTACTCTAAGGCGTAACAGAGTTCGGCGCGCGTACTCCGCGTACGTTGCGTATTTATCTGAAGTCGTATTCATCGCTTCGAACAAGATGTTTGCGTAGTCTAGTTTGCTTGGGCAGAGGGGCTTAAACTCCTTTTTAAAATTGGACCACGTCCTATCGTTCGTCACCCATTCGCCCAACCAAACCTTAGCATCACCCCTCAGACATGACGCCACGCGAGACAAACACTCGTGGTCACTCCATCCATTCGCGTCCCTGGCGCGATCCACCTCCTCGCACCATGCCTCGATGTTATTTATTGACGGGTCGAAGTTAGACACGTAATAGTGTTGAGATCTCGTCGGTTGTAATGTTTTTATTGCTTGCATCAGAGCATGAGCGAGTGTGGATGCCTCAGAGGGCGGAGGGACAGACCCCGTAAAATGGCCCGCACGCGAATCACTCAAAAGCATGGGACTTGGCGTTCTAGTAACTCTAGTAACTGCAGTATGTCTACTATGCAAAGGTCGGTCTCGATGACGCGAAAGGCGACGCGAGCGAGATCGGGACTTGCGAACGTTATTTCGAGAGTGACACCGAGATCGCGACCGAGTACGAGAAATGCTTCGTGAACAATCTCTATCCCTACGACGCAAACGGCGTCGATGCCTATCGCTCGAAACAGACGGATCACGGCTAAGAGAACGGCTGTGAAGATCACGTCGCCGTTTCTGGCTAGTCTGAGAGTGCCTCGAGCCATCCCGACTACGATCACGGGACTTATTACGTGAATCATGACAACGACGCTTTTTCGATCTATATCGATCATTCGAGACACTCCGAGAGCTTCGTCGTTGACGACTGCATGACCTTGATCTAACCATATTCAACTAATACACAAAAGTAAGTAAAAACAAAACAAATATGAAAATGTGAGAATGCAATCTAACCTCAATTTAAAACAAAAATTACTTACACGTGGGCTGATTTATCTAGACAGGTTCTTTATCCCACTTCTGATTTTAGCACCAGAAGTGGAAAAGCATTAAAAAAAAAACAATACTCGACACAAAACACTGTAATTATCTTTTCAAAATACAAATTGAACAAAATAACCAAAAACATTAACTTTATTTATTAAGAGATTGCACGGTCACAATAGTCACATTAAATCAGAATAATAAGACTTAGATAAAATAAAAATAACGTCACCCAACAGCAACTCGAGCAGAGATCCGTCCGCGCAGAGATCCGGTAGCAAAATGTGTTCCGTTACCGTTGTGCGCGCTATTTATAGAAATTGGCCGGAGTGGGGGTAAAAATAGGGTAGTATTCGCTTATAATTTAATAATTCAATCTATATAGGTACTTAATTCAGGTTCGCAAAATTTGTGACGACTCGATAGGGACTTTGGCGCGTAGTACGCGGCCGAGTAAGGTATCAAATTAAAGGTACTCTAGTCTATTTGTTCCGAAAACTATAAAATATACAAAATGTTAAACGTGATGATCACAAACTGCAATTAAAGATTTTCGCATATTTTGGAATTTTTCGTCGATCGACGAACCCGAGTATCGGGTTGTAACCTAGCCCTAGTTTATAACAAATGGTGAACATCCGTAGCCGCTTGCATGAATTCACTCAGCGAACAAAAGAACACGTCAGTATCATTGACTATAAGGTTAAGAGTACGCAGTGCTCGCGTCAACGGCGCATCCTTGAGTAGGTTGGTCCGCGCTGGCATGGCGGCACGGCCAGCAGGTTAGGCTTGCTCCTGCGCCAAACGTACCGGTCCGGAACTCACAAGCTTATTTGACTCGGTACAAAAGCGTTTTGTAACTTATCTCTCAGTAACTTAAAACCGTAAAGTATCAGCGACATGTCCCTCCTCACTCTTGGTTCGTTGTAACCGATCATGCCTAATTCAAATAATGTTGGATATATTATATTATAAGCGGATAAAAGGGGTACACTCCATATAATTTAAGGTAAAGGTACCTTACGAATTTATTCCGAATCCGTTCCAGCATGAGATTGTACTTAGTTTCGTGAGGGGTCCATATTACTGCATTAATTCAAATTGGCTTCTCACTAGTGCGTTATCTAAAATCTTAATTACTGTTAAGTTGAATTATTTCAATTTATAACCCTACGAAAGACGAAGCCTGCATTTCTTTAAACCTTCTTACATATCTTTATAATGTGTGTACGAAACGTTAGCTTACTGTTAAAACATGTCCCTAGATCCTTGACTCCGGTCACTCTTGTTAAGGGAATATTTTCCACCGTATATTAGTATTAGGGTGTGGTGTGAGCGCGAGAGAATGTTATGGTCACACATTTTGTATGATTAAAATGCAGATGATTTCCCTTACTCCAAGCAACTACCCTATCTAAAATGTTTGACAATGTAGGCTCCGATATCCGATATCGGGTTGGACAGTGTGTAAAGCAGGTACATATTTCAAACATTTTACTTGCCGAGCGGTGTCGGATCCTATACCGATACATTTTGGAATGCTGCAAATCTGGATAAATACTATCTGTCCGTGTAGTGCCGGCTTAGATTAGTTAGTACAACCCCCTCTCGTCCCGTAAGTGTCGTAAAAGGCGACTAAGGTAACACAACCTACAAAAGACAAGCAGCAGCGTCTTTTAAAAAACTTGGGCTAACTGCGATCGCCAACCAGCCTGCCAAGCGTGGCGATTATAGAAACTATAAACGCGATTATAACACTTTGTTATTTTAAGATATCGTCAGTTTAACAACTGTATTACCCAATTTCCTTTACGGCTATGGAATGGTGAATACTTCAATAGCTGAGTAAATTATACCCATCTTCGGAATACGTCAGTCAGTAGTACCGCGGCAGTCAACCGAAGCCGTTTATGTGACGTACCTACGTGTTACGCAGTCACCGTCAATAACGTAAGTACTTATGGTAAATTTTAAATAGAAAAATATTGGAAAAAGTTAACTCGGCCACAAGTGAATTCTCAGACGGGAATCGAACCCGCGACCTTTGGAAATCCGGTCCAATGCTCTAACCGCTGAGCTACCGAGACTTAAAAATTAACTCGGCCACAAGTGAATTCTCAGACGGGAATCGAACCCGCGACCTTTGGAAATCCGGTCCAATGCAAAACGTAAGTACTTATTTCTGTTCGCATGGTTTTAAATTTCTCTAATTTCCATTCGCTTATTTAATATTATTCTGTTATACCTGAACTTTTACCAATTAAATGATTATTGAAATGCATAGTTGAATTCATCCTTAAAGCGTTATTCAATACTCTTTACCAATTTTTTTGTTATTAAAAAAACATTTTATAAAAAAAAAACCGACTTCAAAAAGTAAAAAATAAAACTTTTGGAGTCGGTGCCAGCCAAAGCATTCTACATTGCACTTCTATTAACTATATTTTTTTTGGCCTTAGATAACTAGCACCGACTCCAAAAGTTTTATTTTTTACTTTTTGAAGTCGGTTTGATTTTTTTTTATAAAATGTTTTTATTTCAGATTTTTTTGTTACATTATGTGCCGTTACTTACACTAAAAATCAGCCCATACACAACAATTATGTCATCTAGGTATACGACTACTTGCCAAAAGGTGATTGATATTTTTCAGGATTATGAAAAAACTACTAGCCAGATCTTCGTAAAAATTATATGGGACCACACATAAACAATTTTCTTTCAGATAAAAAAAGAATTATAAAAATCTGTTAACAACTGTCGAAGTTATGGTAGAACATACATAAAAAAAATTATAAAAAAATACAGTCGACTTGAGAACCTCCTCCTTTTTTGAAGTCGGTTAAAAACTACCCACGTGTCTCTCATTTCTGTCGCCCTATTCCGTCACGCTAAAACGTGATAACAATTATAAAATGCCTAATAACTTTAGTGTTTTACTATTTTATTTTGCAGCAACGTACATAGTTAATGAATTAAGAGGCGGTGATTGAGCTGATTGTATAATCTAAGTACATAGGATGTATTTATTTTTCTTATTTCACACAATCAGTAGTTTTTCTTTTGGTCATTTACATTTGAAAAATGACTTGCATGCTGATTATTTTTATGTATGCTTTATTAAAAAATAAATTTTTAATCGCCGCGAATCTAATTTTCGTCACGCTGAAAACTTACCGCTTCATAAACCCAAAACTTAATGGTTTATTGAAGTGCCTACTGTACACATTTATAAAGTTTAACGTGTTTATCATGTTTTATTTTCAGTACAAAGAATTTAATGAAAAATAAAAATCGTGACCGAAATTATACGAAGAACACCTCGTCGTGAGAATGACCAATAGCCGGCAGTGCGTGTCATGTGGCGGAGACGACGACGATAACGACTATCTAGGTGTACCTCAAAAAAAGCAAGTTTACCTCAATAACTGCAATTTCAGCGTTTGTTTTTTTTACGATTTGACTCACCTTGTCCTTCTCCAAATGTCTGTGACAAAATTCATCAAAATTGGTCCTGTGATTTAGGTGTGAAAAGGTAGAACCGAATATGCTACTTTGTGTTTTCTAACACCTTTATCATCACACAATTTTTGCACAAATTATAACCAACATCGCTGATTGAAAATTCTCAAAAAAAAAAACTATATACTTAATTCAGGTTCGCAAAATTTGTGACGACTCGATAGGGACTTTGGCGCGTAGTGCGCGGCCGAGTAAGGTATCAAATTAAAGGTACTCGAGTCTATTTGTTCCGAAAACTATAAAATATACAAAATGTTAAACGTGATGATCACAAACTGCAATTAAAAATTTTCGCATAATTTGGAATTTTTCGTCGATCGACGAACCCGAGTATCGGGTTGTATGTGTGTACTAGTAGTTTAATAAAGTATGGACTTAATATTATCACGACAATATGGAATAACTGAGGAATGTTTTTAATTTCCCCATTCTGGTTCTCGTCAATACGCACTAAATAAATAATTTGTGTTGTGTCTGCGCTTTAGCCGAGTGACTTGTCTAGGCCTCCGTCGTTGCCGGTAACGAAATCAATTTGTCGTGGCGGACGACGACCAATTAAAACCGTGTCGTAACGTGCCCGGTGCAACGGGGTACAAGAATAGGACAACGTTAGCTTATTTGTTGCTTTCGCAGAATACCAATTGTCTAGTCCACAGTAAGTTTAAAAACTTGTGTTATTGATACTAACTAGTCTGGTCATAACTGTTGTTAAAGTTGAAAACTCTCGATTTAGATTTTTCCTTTATTTAAATTTAGAACGCTTTTATTCTGTCACAATCTTTGATTAATTTAACGTATTTCTATATATTTTTATTGAAATGAATGTTAAATTTTAGTGGGGTGTTAAAGAAAACAAATAAATAAATAAATAATTCCATACCAATTATCTAGCTCATGTTAAGTTTCACGAAGAACTTGTGTTATGGATACTAGATAACGGATACTTTTTTTGTAAATACATACATAATATACATATCAAACACCCAGTCCAAGACAAATAGATATGTTCATGCACACAAATATTTGTCTTGTCCGGGAATCGAACCCGGGACCTCTGGCGCAGCAGGTGCGCTTAGTACCCCTGCGTCAGACAAACAGAAAACAAAATTGCAGTCATTGCCTTGCATGTAGTAGGCATGGAGCCGTCAGTCATTTTCAATAAGCTTCAGATGCTAGGTAACAGCCAGATGTTTGTGCATCATACTATCGATACATATACGAACTCTTTCTCTATCGAAGACCAGCAATAATCAGGTAAAGATGCAACTTAGTCATCATCATGCATCAGTCATGGAATCATGGGGTGTCGTATCAAGGAGTCAAAGCTTAATTTTTAGAGAAAAAGGAGTGAAGACTTCATCTAAAGTCTATCAAGAGACCGCCTTAGAGTGACTTTCGACTCTCGGCGACTCTCGGCGATAGATTTTCCAAAGATATCCCATGGACTTTCCAGCAAGACTCTGCTCCTGGTCTTAAAGGAAGAAGTACCCGAGCTTGACTAGAAAACAATGGTACGAATTTTACAAACACTGAAGGCTGGCCTTCTTTCAGTCCAGAACTGAACCCTTTAGACTACAAATTATGGTCAGTTTATGATTTTTGAATGTTTGCATTTTACCATGCTATTTTTATCATCATCATCATCAGCTTGTGGACGTCCACTGCTGAACATAAGCCTCTCCTAGCTCACGCCTATTTGTGGCGTTCATAGGAGGTTATTAGCCTACTGCTACCACGCTGGCCAGACGGGTTGGTAGAGGGATTGTTTCAAGTTTTCCTTCTCTCGCACAGGTGTTCAATGCGTCGAGCCTCTTAGTCGACTCTTACGACATCCCAGGCATGTAAGGGAGTGGTGACATTTGTATTCTTAGGCCGTCAAAACACAGCACGCTATTTTTATACTTACGATAAAATTATAAAGTGGGTTTGAGTCCCATCTGAGAACTCTCTTATTGCCGAGTTGATTTTTTCCAATATTTTTCTATTTAAAATTTATCATAAGGATGGTCAGTTTTAGGGGAAAAGGCCTGCTCTAAAGGACACCCAGGCTAAAAGTCTCTTTAAAAAATCTTAGGACTAGCAGTGGCTAAATTTTCCATGGAAACCTGGCCTGTGACAAAGCCAGAGGCAGTCAACGCGAATAAAACTATTCCTATTCATAGCCGACATGTCAATAAACATATAAGATAAATTAACATTACATAACTTCAAGAAAAATAAATTGTATTTTAATTTGTAACAGAACTTATGGCTAAACTAGGTAGACAACCGTACATGATATTACATGATTTTCTCCCATGCTGGGCCCATATTCACTATGACTGCTTATGGCCTGCGCAGACGACGGACATTTGTCCGCGACACGACCTTATTACTAAGAACATAAAGTTGAATAAATAACGAGGACTATCGCGTACTTTTCATGGATATACGCGATCTAAGTTGAATCTTATTTGGTTAACAATAAAAACGTGTCGCGGACAAAAAGTCCTCCGTTATCCGTCGTCTGCGCTAGCTCTTACGCTTGCCGATTCTTGCTCAAACCACGCCAATGTCGTATTTGGTTTCGACATTTTCAAAATTCGTTTTCTATAATTATGATACTAACAAATTTTAAAGTTATTTACTTGTTATTAACTATACTATACTATTCAATTTTGCATTTTACAGTGCAATTTTTTTGTGAAAATTGTTAAACAAGAAAATATACTAGAAAAAAGCAACTTGTCTCATGTCGCTCATCGGCACATCAAACGAATCGATAGTCATTAAAATCAAACGTATGAAATCAGTTGCCCAACTTTCGTACCGATCTATAATATTTTAAACTCAAGCAACCCACAGACAAAAGCCAATCGAGTGTCGCCAAGTAATTGTCGTGCCACTTTCTCCATCCCGCTCTAATACTGCACGAGTAAAAGAGGCAGTATGCAAGTCAAGGGTTTTAGGAAAAAATAGAATTGTAATGGTTGATCCCGGCGCAGTATTGTTCCGCATTCGTACGTGAGTATTGTGAACGCGCAATGGAAATAAAAAGTAGTGGAGCTTGAATAACAATTGTTTTGTTCCGGAGGGGAATAAGATTCTATACAATAGGATATTTTTCTATAAAGAAGTTTATTGTCATTAGGAAATAGAAAAACATGCAAACATGGTTGTTAAATGGATTGTCTTTATTACTATTTATTGATTTGTTTTAGTTCAAATGTTCAAATCATAGATTTTTTATTGGTCTCCGCTGTGATGGTTCAGAAATTACTTAAAATTATTGATCACGGAATCGAACCAACAAGTAGCACAAAATATATTAGATTGGCTTCTACTAATATGTTTGTGCTACTTGTTGGTTCGATTCCGTGATCAATAACTTTAAATAATATTGATAAGAAAAAGAAAAATTACATTAAAGGACATCAAAGTCAGATGTAGTTTCGCTAACTTTTTCTTAAATCATAGTCTATAAACAACTCCGGTCCCATAATAATACCTTGAGGGATAGCTCAAAAGAACAAAACTTGGCGCAGACAAATCAAAAGTTATATGGCATTTAATAGACGCTTATTTCAACCTTGAGACGAGTGTAGAGTCGATAAAAGCATACCTTTGTCTCGGAATTTTTCATTTCCTTAGGAAACTGGGAGGCCTTATGACAAAGACATTCGAGTGGTGGGAACAATATGGACTTGAGTTTTCGTTAGTGATATTATACAATTAATTTTATTTGAGGTATATGGGTAAAAAATATTCGGTATGAAGTAATTTATTGTAAGTTTCTTTCAAAATGTTTGAAAAATAATTGATTTCGGAAATTACTTAACAAACAGCACAAAATTTATGAGAAGCTAAATATTGATAAGTTCTTATAAAAACACACACACTTATGTGGAAAAAGAACTTATTCCGTACAACAAATAAAGTCAGATGTTGCTCCGCCAACTTTTCTCGAATCATAGTATATAAACAACTCCGGTCCCATAATAGTACCTTGAGGGACACCTCAAAGGCACAAAACTTGGCGAAGACATATCAAAAGTTATAAGGCATTTAATAGACGCTCATTTCAACCTTGAGACGAGTGCAGAGTCAATAAAAACACCGCTTTGTCTCGGAATTTTTCATTTCCGTAGGAAACTGGGACGCGTTATGACAAAGACATTCGAGTGATGGGAACAATACGGACTCGAGTCCGGCTAGTAATATACAAATCATTTTACTATATTCTATTCGGAAATTATCGACAATATTGAGGAAGAAATGTTCGATTTGAAGTTAATTACCTGTCATGATGCTAATTGTGCCACGTCTCAAAGCTAAATCTGAACCTAAAGAAAATTATAATGTTATTAGATGATCAAAATTCAAATTGACTTTATAAATCCCAAAATAACTTACCACCTCTCTTACTTTTTTACAACTCATTTTTTTGTTACGTCTACGACAGAACTGGTTTTAGTCTAAAATCTAAATAGAGGCTGATCCCTCCAAGCGAACATTTAAAAAGAACACACTACTGTTAGCTACCTATGGTAAATTTTAAATAGAAAAATATTGGAAAAAATTAACTCGGCCACAAGTGAATTCTCAGACGGGAATCGAACCCGCGACCTTTGAAAGTCCGGTCCAATGCTCTGGTCCTCAATCAATTGGACCGGAAAAAGACTGACTTTTTTCCGCTTCGGTACGCATTGTAAAAGCAATACTTTTTCAAAAGCTTCTTTATAATAAAACAACTTTTACGGATATCAAACGCGCTATATTTCAGTATTATATAGCGCGTTTGATATCCGTAAAAGTTGTTTTATTTCAATGAACAGTGCGCGCCAAAACATAAGATGTACGTAAGCTTCTTTATATCTGAATAATTCAATACAATATATAACTAACCGACGACCTCTGTGGTAGAGTGATACGTACACCAAGGTGTCGCCTACTCTCAGGTCCTGGGTTCGAATCCCGGTAGGGGCAAATGTTTGTATGATGAATACGAGTACACCTGAGTCATTGACGTTTATATATCTTTTTACACATAAACACTTATATATGTATAATTGTATGTATTTATATCCGTTACCCTAGTATCCCATTATAACACAAGTCATACAGTGCTTACTACTTTTTAACCGCCTCTGTGGTCTAGTGGTACAACCACCGGTATCAGACTCAGGGGTCCCAGGTTCGATTCCCAGCGGGGGTACATATTGTATTCGGTTTGGTTGGTGGTAGGACTTGTTGTAAGTCTGCCTGGAGAGCTACCACCATCTTATCTAAGTCTTACGCCATAACAGCAAAGTTTTCAGCCTTGTTGTGTTCCGGCAGTTAAAGATAGGAATAGATAGCAAGTTCCTTAGTGGTTGAGGGTTTCGGCAGAGGCTCGCTTCCATCTTCAGCCTTATTAATACGTAACATCAGGTATTTAACCATATTTTCAATTGTTAATTTAACTTAAATTTCACTTTGATTTTCTTTAGTTGAATCAAATTTTTGTCATACTGTTTCTTTCAGTAGGTGGAAACTTCGGGTCGCAAGGCCAAGTAAACAGTAAATTGGTTGCCCAAGATACAGGCACTGCCTAGTTTGGGGACCTCTGATAATTGTAATGACTCATTCTGCCTATGCACTTTTTAAATTATGTATGTTTAACAATTGTATTGTAACCTCCTTTGTGCAAATAAAATTATTATTATTATTATTATGATGAAGGCTAAGCGTCTCCCCCTACTTAAAAAAAAAACAGCAAGAAAACTTACATGCCAGATGCACCGCCCGCCCGTTCGCAAATACACCTTGCACCTTCACCGACTACTCTACACGTGTTTCATTCACACACGGAGCATCCTCAGGAGTTGTTAGACCGTGCATTGCCAGCACCGAGTAATGCACGGTCTAACAACTCCATAGGCTAAATTTTTTTCGTTCTCTACTAGTTATTTTGTGACCAAACCCCTAGCATCTCCGCACTCGTTGGTCCCAACTACACTTTTGCCATAAAATTGGTCTTTCCCAAAATTTCTTTTAACAAACAGCTCTCTAAATCGAATCTTACAACACAAGAACAACTAATGCCCGGACCAGACGGCTTCTGAAAACAATTTTATGAAATAAACAACACGAATTTCCTTGTTCCACAGTGGAGGGGATATTTGATTGTTCACTCATTTTACTGTCAATCGTCAATCGGAAATTGAATAATGGGACCGGGACCAAGGAAAGTTGTGGAGGCGCCACGAACACAAGGGTCTTGCCGAAAAAAGGGGACTTGTTCTATTACTTGTATTTTGGGTGTTTTATGTGATAATTTAATTTACTGAAATAAGTAAAAACTTAATACTTAGTTTTTTTTATGCAAGGCTGGAAAGTTGGATTTAGCAGCGAGATTCCTACTGAAACCTGAGCAAGCAAAGGATTCTAAGATTCTAGGATATTATGGCGTCAGACTTAGATAAGATGGTGGTAGCTAGCCAGGCGGATCTGTCTGATACTGGTGGTTGTTACCACTAGACCACTGAGGCGGTTAAAAGTGAAAAATAAATTTTCTATTACAATTTTTCACAAATGCGTTGGGAAAATATTCAAGTTTATATTAAAGTAAATTGCTAATTTGATAATCTAAAGTCATTAAATTAATTTTGGAATACATACTTGTGATCCTGTTAAATAATAGTCTGATTTTGTAGAATAAACATGTTTAAAGCATAATTATTTGAACATTTCCGGCATTTTAAAGACTTTATTTGATTAATGGCAATTGTCGTTATTGGTTTATCAAAATATTAAAAGTATTATTGTAAGAACAGTATACTATGAAAAAGATGTGTTTTGATTAGAATTGCTCAGTCTTCCGTTTATTTCCTGTTAATTCTTAACAATATTGAAATAAAAATATTTAACAAGTGTTTTTACTTGATAAAATGAACCATATATAATGTAAATAATAATTACATTATTGTTAGTACAAATAGTTTACTTCATCTTTGATATTTCATTAAAAAGGTAAATTTGACCGGTTGGTGCCACTGTAGCAAAGCTACAAATTGAAGCTTCTAAACCCTTCCAGTAGATTTTGAATTAATTATTCATCGATACTTATGATTTCAATTCTAACTCGTTCGACGATGCTAACCCGTGGTTAAAAAAATATATATCAATAGATTATTGTACCAAGGTCGAGGCTGTACTTAATCATGTCTATTTATAAACAAAGGACCTACCAGGATTCGAACCCATCTAAACTTTATCGCTCGAGCGGCAGCCGACAAATATCGGAGATTACGATTCGGACCTCAAAAATCTTCCGTTTGTAGCAACCCTTACTATAGCAATGTGTAGACGACCAGAGGCAAAGTTTTTTGTCAGTCATTACAAGCGAAATCAGAAGTAAAGTTAGTTTAATTAATGATAAATTTTTCGTGACAAAATATTATGTTATACGCTAGTTTAACCAACGGGTTGACTAGTAATAGTAGTCAGCCCGTGAAAAGGTTCTGAAACGTCGGGAAACCAAAAAACCGCAAATAAACCGAAAAATTATAGTACCAAAATATATATTTCGGGTAAATACATCGCACTAAATATTCCGCAAAAATTATTTCAATTATGAGTGAGCAAAGAAACGTAAGATGTGCTTATATGATATTTTGTCACGAAAATTTTCGTTTTTCGCGGTTGCTAGGCCGCCTGCGGATTTCACCCGCGTGGTTCCCGTTCCCGTGGAAATATCGGGATAAAAAGTACCCTATGTGTTAGGCCACTACCTGTAGTTCCTACATACCAAATTTCATCTAAATCCGTGACCTTTTTCCGTGAAAGAGTGACCAATAAACAAACAAACAAACAAACTGACATACTTTCGCATTTATAATATAAAAAATAAATAAAATAAAAAATATATTTATTCTTCCATCCCAAATAACATTATAGTATAATATTAGTACAGAGTAGGATTAGCTTCTGCTCTTCCTTAAAATCCAATTCAAAATTAGTTAAAATATATTTAGTGGATCAGGCGTGAAACGTTAAGCAGTTACTTTCTATAAAATATTAGTTAAGTCTATAAACTTGACAAGTCATCATCACCATCATTTAAGCGTCTGACTTATTTTATGTCTTAATTTAAGTAAAAATCTGATACGTACGCCTTGAAATGGCTTCGGTTTTTTCGTAAGGGATAAATAAAGCCTATCTTTCTGTGTCAATAGTTTCTGTTCGCTTCCAATACCCCTATTCGCTTAGAATCCCAATGCGGCTGTAAATCCGGGCAATAATACAAACCGGGCCATCCGCTATCTCATCCGCCCCGGGCCGAGACAATGCGGACGGACCCGGATCGACGGGCCACTTTTGAGATTGCAGGGCATCGGATAAGGTCATTTTTTATGCTGTGTCATTACTTGGTTATGTGCGTAAGTACACTTGTCAGCAAATAAATAAAGCCACTACGTTATTATAACTTTTTATTTTTGCATTTTACAATGCTATTTTTATGTGATAAATATTAAATAAGAAAATATACTAGAAAAACGCAACTAGTCTCATGGCGCCCTGACGGGATTCGAACCCGCATCCTTGGGAGTCCGGCCCAATGCACTAATCAACTATGCTACAGAGACCTATGAGGATACGTCGAATCTTTCTAGTATATTCACCGTTCTACGGTGTTGGCCACCGTCGCTTCATCAATGAGAGAAATATCCTCGCATTCGAAAGAAACATCTTTACAGATGTTTGACTATCGATTAAGATGAAACAGTTAACTTTTTAATTTTGCATTTTACAATGCTATTTTTATGTGATAAATATTAAATAAGAAAATATACTAGAAAAAAGCAACTAGTCTCATGTCGCCCTGACGGGATTCGAACCCGTATCCTTGGGGGTCCGGCCCAATGCACTATCCAATTATGCTACAGAGACCTATGAGGATACGTCGATTTTTTCTAGTATATTCACCGTTCTACGGTGTTGGCCACCGTCGCTTCATCAATGAGAGAAATATCCTCGCATTCGAAAGAAACATCTTTACTGATGTTTGACTATCGATTAAGATGAAACAGCCATCTAATTATAAAGTTATAAATTCGACGTGTCCTCGTAGATCTCTGTAGCATAATTGGTTAGTGCATTGGGCCGGACTCCCAAGGATGTAGGTTCGAATCGCGTCATGGTGACATGAGACTAGTTGCTTTTTTCTAGTATATTTTCTTGTTTAATATTTACGTTATTTTCATTCAATAATACTCACTTTACAGTCTCATTATTCAAAACGTATAAACAGTTATGTAAACATTTGTAGGTCGATGTATGAGTCGAATACTCGTCTTGTGAATAAAAGTCCCAAAAATTCAAAGAAACAAATTAACTACAACTATATATGGAATGAAAATTAAACATTTGTTATTCTTACTAGGTACGCACAAAACTGGAAGTTTTCTCGAATTTTTTGGGAGTTTTAGAATTAGAGTTTCATACTACGGTACCAGATGGCGTTTATATTGTAGATTAATTATTCATAAATAACTATTGTACTTATGGTAAATTTTAAATAAAAAATTTTTGGAAAAATATTAACTCGGCCACAAGTGAATTCTCAGACGGGAATCGAAACCGCGACCTTTGGACCGCATTTCCAAAGGTCGCGGGTTCGATTCATTTTAAGGCCGAGTTAATTTTTTCAAATATTTTTCTATTTAAAATTTACCATAAGTATAAAAATAGCATTGAAAAATGCAAAAATTACAAAAATCATTAACTATTGTATTTGTAACTAAATTAATTATTTCAAAGTTTTTATTATTTGTTATTATTTTAAGCGGTTTTACTTCTGCCGGCATTTACTACCCATTTTACATAGATCAATGATTAACAAATTACGACGTTGAGCAAGCTATTCGTTAGATGGCGCTGTTTTACAGTAATGTATGATTTAAGTAATGTTGTATTGTTCGAAAACAAATAAAGTGATATTCAATTTAACTACTACGCTATCGAGCTCCTCAGTTTTCCTCTGTACATTCCCTCCATTCATGATTAATTTCGTGAAGAAGTCTGATTTGGAAGACAATCGGATTGTCCCGCGCGGGTGTCCCGCGTCACCCCTCTATTTGATTACCGTCCCACCTCGTCCCGCCGATGTGTCCCACTAATTCGACGCGAAACTTTCAGGCCCTTTTGTTACACAATTACGTCGAAGGCTTCGACAGTCCATGATAAGGATGGGTGATATTCTTGTCTAAATGAGGTGTTGACTGCAAGGGCTAAGGTTTTATTGAACTATGGCTGTGTGTGACGACTTGAAACTTGAAAACTAGCCACTGATTTCGATTTCACCCGCGTGGTTCCCGTTCCCGTGGGAATATCGGGATAAAAAGTAGCCTATCTTTTATCTGTGTGCCTAAATTTTATCCAAATCCATTCGGTAGTTTTTGCGTGAAAGAGTAATAAACATTCAATCATCCCAACTTTGTCACAAACTTTCGTATTTATAATGTATGTACTTAGGATACGAAGCAAACGCATGAACCTGAAAGTGCAAATCCTAGCAAGATAAGTTATAGGTTCCTTATGTCCGTTGTGTCGTGTGTCAAGTGTCACCACAAGTGTCACCACTCCCTTACATGCCTGGGATGTCGTAAGAGTCGACTAAGAGGCTCGACGCATTGATCACCTGTGCGAGAGAAGGAAAACTTGAAACAAACCCTCTACCAACCCGCCTGGCCAGCGTGGTAGCAGTAGGCTAATAGCCTCCTATGAACGCCACAACAGGTGTGAGCTAGGAGAGGCCTATGTCCAGCAGTGGACGTCCACAGGCTGATGATGGATGGATGGATGGATGATGCCCGTTAGCTCTTTTAAATTAGGGATTATTTCGAGACAAATAGACATATTCATGCACACAAATATTTGTGTTGTGCGGGAAACGAACTCACTACTTTTGCGCAGTATGTATCCATATTTAACATTTTTAACTTTATTTAAATTAACCGACTTCAAAAAAACTAGCCGCGCACGCGCGTTAAACAACACAACAGACTACGTTACCTAGCTGGCACTGACTCCAAAAATAAGCGATAATTGTAAATATTTAAATAGTTAAAAATTACTATTATAAAGTATTAGGTATTAAGTTGTAAATATCTAAATAGGTAACAACACATCTAATATGTATTATATAGGTAAATTAGTTAAGTTATTTGTAGCTTTTTATTTAAGTAGGTAAGGTACTTACTGTTATTTGTCTGGTTTTTTTAAGTCGGTTTATTTTTTTTATTATATTATTATGTTTATAATTCTAATAGTATCTTCAAATATTCTATTGATCATTCATTAAATAGTATGTTCTTAAAATCTAACAATGTAGATACTGCTACTGTCTGTTCTAATATTATTTGCTTATTTTTTTGTATCATTTATATTTTATAATAATTCGTGTAACTTGCATGTGGTTTGGAGAATATCTCTGTAAACTTGCAATGTATGAAATAAATAAATAAATGAAAAAAAATAATAAAAAAAACATAGTTTATTTCGTTAACCTTTTGTGTTACATTTATATACTGTGGCCAGAACTACCCAGCCAGCGTAGCATGCGCACCGCGACTCGCTGTCGACATTTATCTCGCGATGTCTGTCCCGCACATATTAGTACGTTGTGAGCAAGACAGCCAATGCGCTCGCGCGAGAAAAGTGTCGAGAAAGCTTTGTCGAGGTGCGCATGCTACGCATGCAGGAAGCATGTAGTAATGCTTGTGTAGGGCGGCTCTGCTCCTCCCTTGGATCTGTTATATAATATTTTTAGATAACTAAATAATTACTTTATTCTATAATTACAAAATTACTATAAAATTCGTAAAAGATAAAATTACAGTTAAGAACTGAAAAAGAAAATGAATAAATACACCTGTGCCATCAGGCCGTCTTTTCACCCATTCACGCATCTTTGAGAAGTCATGCGATATGATATGGTTCATATATTTTCTTACTTGCCCTGATAAGATGTGCGCGCCACAGATTAATATAGGATTAAGGTACATCTGGCATTTTATCCGTTTCATGTTGTACGTTTTTATTTAATTTTTTTCTTTCCTTTGTTTATTCTGTACGAGATGTCACTTCTGTGCTCAGCAGAATACCAGTACAGCAAGCTATCTGCTGCTTGCTGCTAATACTGTGCTGAGCACAGTTTTGTCATCACACGAAAGTACGAGTTTCTTTTTTAATTGAATGTGCTTTCGTTTGTTTTCTTTTTGTTCTCTTGATATTTTTCCCTACTCCTACTGTGATGTAAGTAATATGTTTGTGTTAATGTGTGCCTTTGTGTGATGTCAAAATAAATATTTTTCTATTTCTTTTTCTATGAGTGTCGATAAAAATCAATCATGCTGGAGCTATAGACATGCCCCTGGTCGGAGCGAGTGAGTCAGTTCTGGTACCTGCAAGACCAGGACCCCTGTGGGCGCAAAGTGAGTGCTCTTTTAGCTGAATGGGGGATGCGGTAGCGGATAAGGTGTCAACCACAAGATAGAATAGGCACCTTTGGCAAAACTCCTCTGTATGCTTTATGAGAAAGCGGAACAAGAGCTCTATTTTTGTATTGCTCGTATGACTTAAAGTCACACGCATCCGACTTAAGTCCGTCTCACGCTTGTTTCGCTCGACTGCAATGTTTTTTAGGGTTCCGTACCTCAAAAGGAAAAAACGGAACCCTTATAGGATCAGTTCGTTGTCCATCCGTCCGTCTGTCAAGACCGTTTTTCTCAGGAACGCGTGGAGGTATCAAACTGAAATTTATACCTAATACTCAGGTCTACTGTCCCTTGGAGCTGTGAAAAAATCAAACTTCTAAGCCAAAGCAATCAAAAGATACAGCCGTTTATGCCGCAAATTTCTGCAAATTTTCGAAACTCGCACCTACAGGGTACTTCCCGTGAACTTAGAATCTTGAAATTTGGTACGAAGTGACGTCTTATAGTACAGATAAAGGAAAAATTGCGAAAACCGTAAATTTTTAGTTACATCATATAATAATAAATATTTTTGAAAATTTTAAACGGTACCTACCCTCGGTGCGCGGGTCCGACTCGCACTTGGCCGGTTTTTTGACAATTACCTGGAAATAATAGGTCATAGTACTACAAGGATACCAAATCAGTGTTTGTTAGTAATCCCCAGGTTAGCAGCGTGCTCGTGTAAGTTTCGTTAAAACCCCCATTACTGCGTCACCGGGGATTATCCCCTGTGGGATTCAGGCTCGCGTTACATCCGATTACAAGCCTGGATTACGGTGTACGAGACGACAGTAATACAACTACGACAAAGGTCTCATCAGCGTCATCTCAGCGGTACGATACCCACTGCCGATTATAGGTAACGTCTAGATACAATTATTTAAAATTAACTTTCAAGACTTCACTTATTACTTCCTTCTCCTTTACTAAACTTGAAATTATATGTGTGCCTTTGTACCAAATCCGTATAGGCGTTTTTTGCGTGATTGAGTAACATTTTTTTTTTTTTTTTTAATAATTTTTTTTTTCTCATCACAAAATTAGCATTGAAATATACAATAACAATAATCCAAATATCAAAGCATCTAAACTTTCACATTTATAAAACTAAGTGGTCGCCCTCGGATCTACCTCGTGTGGTTCCCGTTGTTGTTTGAATATAGACGACCTGTAAAGTCTCGGTAGCTCAGTGGTTACAGCATTGGAAAGAATTTCCAAAGGTCGTGGGTTCGAGTCCCATCTGAGAATTTACTTGTGGCCGAGTTAATTTTTTCCAACATTTTTCTATTTAAAATTTATCATAAGTATAGACGACCTGTTTAGCGCAGGGGTACTAAAGCCGCCTTCTGCGCCAGAGGTCCCGGGTTCGACCCCCGGACAAGACAAATATTTGTGTGCGTGAACATGTCTATTTTGTCTTAGCACTACTCCCTCTCATCCCGTGGGTGTCGTAAAAGGCGACTAAGGGACTCAGCCTTCAGGAGACGGGCAGCAGCGTCTCCTACAAACTTGGCTATACTGCAATCGCCAACCAGCCAGCCAAGCGTGGCGATTATGGCAAACCCCCCCCTTTTTGGGGGAGGCCTACACCCAGCAGTGGCTGTTATGTGGCTGAGACGACGACGACGATTTACAAAAAAAAAGTATATAAGTATGTTTACCCGTTATCTAGTAACCATAACACAAGTTCTTCATGAAACTTAACGTGGGCTAGATAATTAGTGTGATTGAATGCAATTATTTACTTAATATTGGGATAAAATGTATCTTACGATTAAATCGAGAGATTTTACTGAAAAAAAAATTCACATAACTGTTTAGGGATCAAGCAAGCAATATATACTATAATAGCTAGATTTTTTTTTGTTATTTTGCATGGAGATATACCTTGATTGTAGTTGCAAGACTCGAACTTTGCTCACTATAAAATGGAAAGTTGTCTAATCTTGTTATACTGTTTGAACGTTACACTATGCAGCGGTAACATTATATTATGGTCAAACCTGATCCACGTTTTGATAGAATGTTAAGGTTGCTTCAGACGACTCAATGATACAATTGGATTACATTAAGTTAATTTATACGTAGAGATAGTGGTCTTTACATTAATCCCTTACGTTTCAAAATGTATCCCTTCAGTATGTTCCGAAACAACGCAGCCGTCCTAAGTTTTTATTGTTTGAAAACCAGCTCTGTGGTCTAGTGGTACAACCACCGGTATCAGACCCAGGGGTCCCGGGGTCGATTCCCAGCAGGGGTACATATTGCATTCGGTTTGGTTGGTTGTAGGACTTGTAGTAACACCATCTTATCTAAGTCTGACGCCATAGCAACAATGTTTTCAGCTTTGTTGTGTTCCGGCAGTTAGAGATAAGATAGACAGTTCCTCAGTGATAAGGATTCCAGGAGGGGCTCGCTTCAATCTTCAGACTTGTCAATACCTAACATCAGGTATGATGAAAGGCTATGAGCCTTTCCGTCGTTCATAAAAAAAGTGTTGTCGAAAATTGATAGGGTTAAAGCAGTAATTTATTATTCTAACGAAAACCTATTAATGTTTTTATTTATTTAATGCACAAAACATGTTACAGCCAAAAGGTACATAATGATGGGTGGAAGATTCCACCAGCTTGGGACCCCATTATCCATAAATTAAAGTCTCACCCCAAATCACGCACTGCAAGACCCAAAGATACGGTTAGCTCTTTTTGTAATAAATAAATATTAAAAAGTAAAGGTGGAGACAACATATCTTCATTTCTATATAAAGGTGGGGGTTTCGAAGTTTTCTTGGCAGCTTTTTTCTTCGAAGGTCCTCCCAATTTGTGAACTGCCAGTAGAGTCTTTAGTTTTCTCTTTTCTTAATAATAAAGAATTAAAATAACAATTGAATCAAATTATCAAATCAATAATAATTTGTGCCATAGTAAATGTCTAACCGTATCCGAACGAAAATAAATTAACTCTTCGAGGGTAGACTTATAAGTAGCCAGTCATCCCGTGACCACGGCAGCTGCTGTAAAGGTGCCGAAACGTCGGGAAAATCAAAAACCCCTAAAACACCTAATAATACGGACAATTACAACTTAGTTCGTGGAAATATAGCGCGTTTGATATCCGTAAAAGTTGTTTTATTTCAATGAACAGTGCGCGCCAAAACATAAGATGTACGTATGTAAATAAACATTAAATAGTTAAAACAGTTACAAGGACTAGGTTGAAACCCTTAACTATGTACATACTATTAGGTTATATTATGCAGCGTGAAGATTAAAATTAGAAATAATAGTAATAAAATTAAACAATAAAACTTAATTTGATTACAAAAATAAATATCAACATTTAAAAAAATATAAACACACAAAAACATTCCTACTTTAATGATGGCAAAAGCGAAATTAATTAACTAATGAAATAGCTAATTAAAAAAAAAAACTATTAGAGAAAAAAACATGCAATTACACAGCAATAAAATAAAGTAAAATAAATACTACCCAGATTTTAGATATAAAAAGAAAATAATTATTTGATACAATTTCTTATACCTACCTCTTTTAAATCTATTTAAACTAGAGTCAAAGATATCAATATCATCTGCGCAGCCACTGACGAGTTCATTATACAGACGGCACCCGCGTTATGGGATTGAAATCTATAAAGAGTTATTATTTATTATTATTAAACAACGCTCACAAAAAACTCTACTGGTCTATTAGAAAGTTCCTCTAATTATATCATATATTTCATTTAAATAATACATTATTTTCTACTCTCCGAGAAAACGTTTCTTAAAACAACTCTACTGGGGGTCAAGTCTGCTAAATTTTTGTCATAATGGTCTCTCAGTGGTGTTTCAGTAGTGTTTATTTACACTGTTGTAACAAGAACTGTGTAAAACAGCACTACGATTGAAACACCACTGGAATACGATTGTGACTAACCATTAGCAGAATTGGGCTCCTGGTCAACGGGAAGTTCCCCGATTATACGCAATTGGTCACAAACTACTCCGTAATTTTCGGAATCGGAAAATAATTTAGTTATCCACAGATTTCCATTAAAAAAACGGTAAACATATTCCGGTTCCTGCGGCGGGGTTGCCGAGTTTTCGTAAAAACTCGCCAAACGCAATTATACGAATTACGTCCGTGTAAATATTTGATTCTGCACACACCGGCAGCTGCTGATGCCGTGGGGCGGCTGCGGGGCGGCTGCGGCCCGCTGTATCGCGAAGCCTTTTGTGAAGTTCAAATTTTAATACACACGAACTGAAAGGACGGGCAATACATACACGAAGAAAATATTACAAAATGTAACAACACACCCTCACGCCGTTCTCTTGTCGGTTTGGGAGAGCTTATTTAAAATTACTCTCATAACCCTAGTTCAAGTTTCCGTATGTGGCCGCTATTTTCAAATTTTAATAGAAAGTTGAAAATGACGCCAATTTTACCCTTTGTTAGTTTTAGAAAGTAATGTCTGTGAGTACTACTGGTTGATTATGTAACTTGTTTCTATCAACGTTTGATTGACAGTGCAGTTACATTGCTACTTTAGTAAGATATAGTTTGTCACATTGATTTTTACTAACGCAGCAATGTGACTGCACTTTCAATCAAAAGTTGATAGAAACAAGTTACATAATCAAGGCGCTGAACTGTTTTAGAAAATACTTTTACCAAAAGCAAGCTTCATTATTCCTGGGTGACAGGCTCTTTGATTGTGAGATAATTTCATCACAAGTAAAAGTGATTGACGCCAATCTAAACGGGGGGCTAATTGTCTAATTTTAAAATCTATCGCAATCCCTTTCAATTCGTCATTTGAAAGATATTTACATACTTCAAACCGTCACTATTTGACATTTGATTCTATTGGTGAAGACCTGTAATTGGCTCTCAATTGTTATGTTAATATCTACTGTAATATATTAAGTTGTTGGACTTCCGAAATAAATAAATAAATAAATGATCGGGACGCGTTATGAAAGGTATTGAATGAACGAAATTGAACTGTCTAAGCAAAGTGACCCTCTAAAATATCTTTCAAATGTATGGAGAAATGTCAAATGAAGTGTCATTTAAAACATCATTCGTTCCCAAAGTGATTGCGGCTAAAAGTTACACAATCCCATATATCACTATCACAATCACAATATCTTTGAAATTGTGATGTATTGTGATAGATTTTAAAATTAGACAATTAGGGGGCAGGTTCGAGTCAGCTAGTTTAAATGAAAAGAAAATAGAATCTGATGAACTTAACGACTGAGTGTCCCAGAAAGCCATTATATGATAACAAGGGCAGATTATTCATCAAGTAACGTTTTATTAATTCCCTTTAGACGGTTTGTACAACCTGTTTGCTTATAAAACGATATCAAGATAAATTACCAAAAGATGTGCTGAAAAATGTTGCGTGAAACGGAATATTAAATTAAGTATATTATAACGAGTAGGATTATGATATTATAAATTCCGTGATTCACATTGTAGAAGGCGTTGTAGAAGCTCATAATTAGATATTATTAATCCATCCACTGTACTGGCGTTCGCCGGCAATGTCGTTCGATACTTTTTTTATAATTTTTTGTATTGTAAATGGGGTCGTTTTAGGTCTTAAGCTCTTAGGTCGGACTTAGACGGGATCCACGGTGGAGCGAGCTAACTCAGAAGGTACCTATTCACCCTTGCTTTGAAACGTACGGTATATACGTCTAAGTACTCGGAAATACAGACGCAGGTGGGGAGTTCCTCTCCTTTGCCTTGCGCAATGGAAAAGCTGTTGAATAGCGCTCGGTGCGACATTTAGGAATATCAACCAAGAAAACCCTTTCTTGGTTGATACTACCACTACCACCCGGTAGGGAGCCCGGTTGAGGCACCCGGTAACCTGCAGTCGTCTGATGTACGATAGTACAAGGGGGATGGCGGTATGAGCTCATGCAGCTCATGAGCACACTCTCCAAAGCAAACTCTCTATTTTTAACAAATCAAGAAGAATGGGTTCCCACCACACGGGCCCAATGCATATTATTGGATGTTAAAGACTGCAAAGTATGCAGCCGGAACTGGCTTGACCTGCCTACCGAAGAATGGAGGAGCTCGAGATAATACATTTTTGGTCATCCATCTCCTGACTCTGAACTGTGAGAAAGTCGCTTAACCGCCAACCACTGCAATACCGAGTTTCTCTATAGTACGTGCCAGGTAAATGTGTACAGAAGTTCATTAACTTTACTTGTACCATGAATTTTCCAAACTTAGCGACAGCGATCGTTCTCCATACGAAACTGTCGCTAACACAATATCATTCGTGTTTCATAGTACAACATAAAAAATGCGGATCAGTAGGATGTGCAATAAAAAAAAACATATTTTTTTTTAATTAAAAATCGTGTATTATTTTTTTTATAAAAAAAAAACATATACGAGTACTTTATTATTGCTTATAAAAATAAACCAAAATGTCTTCTAATAAGTTAAGAATTAATTCAATTAACCCACTAATAATATTCTAACGCATAAGAAAAACCTACTGCCGTCGTATTTGTTTACCTGTTTGGCGCAGGGGTACTAACCCCACCTTCTGCGCCAGAGGTCCCGGGTTCGATCCCCGGACAAGACAAATATTTGTGTGCATGAACATGTCTATTTGTCTTGGTCTGGGTGTTTAATATGTATATTATGTATGTATTTACAAAAAAAAAAAAAGTATATAAGTATGTTTATCCGTTATCTAGTATCCATAACACAAGTTCTTAATGATACTTAACATGGGCTAGACAATTGGTGTGATAGTATGGAAATATTTTTTTATATTTATTTAACTAGATCGTGACAAATCTTGCAAATGGTGTTAAAAACATGAAAATCGGCACGATTGATCTTTAGGGTATTTTAAACGATCTAACTCGTAGCGCCATCAAAAAAATGAAAGGAGAAAAATTATGACGTGATTATTTTGTTGTATAGGGGAAAACAAATTGTTCTGAAATCTATCGTGTTTGGTATCCAATGAAAGCTTTTTTTGGGCTGATTCCAAAAATGTATCCCATCATTGCATTTTAGACATACATTTTTAATTAAAATTTATGTAAATTTCAAACTTACCATGTTTGAGGTCCGCCAGATACGACACGTTTTAATATTGTTTATAAAGTATAGCTCAAATGATACGTAACAGCCTTATATCAAACCCTAAGGAATCAATTTGGAGTTTTTTCACGGTAAGTATTTCTTTTTATTTTTCATTGTCAAAAAAATCTTTTTTTTTTTCGAAAAAAAATTGTAAATTTTTTGGATTTTCAAAATTGATTTCTTGGGGTTAGAAATGGGGGTATTACGTATCTTTTGATGTATATTTTACAAAAAAATATTTAACAGTATTGTATCTGGAAGAACCCAAACGTGGTATGTTTTGAAACTTATTTAAAATATTAATAAATAAAAATAGGGAAAATGTAATTATGTATTATAAGTATTTGAAGACATTTTATTTGATGCCACAATCTTTTTTTTTTCGGTATTGTATGCTTGTAGGTAGTTTTTTGTATGAGAAAAAAAATGTTCTGATATCTATCGTGTGTAAAATCAAATGAAAGCTTTTTTATGCTGATTCCAAAAATATATTACATAATTACATTTTCATTATAATTTTTTTATTAAAATTAAAATAAGTTTCAAAATATTTCATGTTGTAGGTACGAATAATTTTGGGGCTTCTAATCAAAATACCGCGACAAGTGGTTTTGGCAGTCCTCTCGTGATGTTAACCTGACACTGCCTAAAGAATTCTGAAGAGACCGAAGCAGGTGGAAATCTGAAGGTGCAAGGTCAGGACTATACGGCGGATGCAATGAAACCTTGCAGCCAAACTCTCTTAATTTTCGCTGAGTGGCTAAAGATGTGAGGTCTATCGTTATCATAACGAAAAACCATCAGCCTGTGGACTTCCACTGCTGGACATAGGCCTCTCCTAGCTCACGCCTATTGTGGCGTTCATAGGAGGCTATCAGCCTACTGCTACCACGCTGGCCAGAAGGGTTGGTAGAGGGTTTGTTTCAAATTTTCCTTCTCTCGCACAGGTTTTCAACGCGTCGAGCCTCTAAGTCGACTCTTACGACATCCCAGGCATGTAAGGGAACGGTGACACTTGTATTCTTAGGCCGTCACCATACGGCGGTAATGTTAGTAGTTGGTAATTTATGAAGTATGGTTTACAATTCTGCATATTATCTATTTGAGCCATAATTCCAACGCATTTTTTTGAATCACAAACAGTTCACCAACGTTTGCATAACCCCATATTTGAGCCATGAGTAGTAGGCTAGTGCCGTTTCTATATTTGTACTACATTGAATTTCAAACAGTGCGTACGTCAATTTGTGCCGTGTCGTGACGGCCTAAGAATACAAGTGTCACCACTCCCTTACATGCCTGGGATGTCGTAAGAGTCGACTAAGAGAAGAAAGCGAGAGAAGGAAAACTTGAAACAAACCCTCTACCAACTCGTCTGGCCAGCGTGGTACTAGTAGGCTAATAGCCTCCTATGAACTCCACAATAGGCGTGAGCTAGGAGAGGCCTATGTCCAGCAGTGGACGTCCACAGGCTGATGAGTGAGTGAGTGAGTGAGTGAGTACGTCAATTTTGTCAATTTAGATTTTATATTCTCTAAATGGCTATATTTCTATATGGTTTAACACACTAGACACGTTATTTTAAAGTTAATAAGATGCGGATACGTTAATTATCAATTTTATTGATTAGCACATGTGGATCGTGTCGTGTCGCCGAGAAATTTGAAGGGAAACAATATGTCGTCCAGTAGTTCATAATGGTGCCGTGTGGTGATGGCCTAAGAAAACAAGTGTCACCACTCCCTTACATGCCTGGGATGTCGTATAAGAGTCGACTAAGAGGCTCCACGCATTGAAAACCTGTGAAAGAGAAGGAAAACTTGAAACAAACCCTTTTCCAACCCGTCTGGCCAGCGTAGTAGCAGTAGGCTAATAGCCTCCTTTGAACGCCACAACAGGCGTAAGCTAGGAGAGGACTAGCTATGTCCAGCAGTTGACGTCCACAGGCTGATGATGGATAGTTCATAATTTTGACGAAATTTAACTCACTCTCTCGCGTAGGTGCGAGCGGGATAGCAATATTTAGTGTGCATATCAAGGAAAGGGACATAATTAAAGGACGGGAAAATTCGTACATATTTGCAAGTACAATCGGGGAACTTCCCGGTTGACCAGTAGAGTTTTTAGGGGAAAGGTTTTCTCGGAAAATCCTAAGGTTAGAGAAATAAATTATTATTCAAATGAAATACCTATTAATGTTCTTTTACATCTCTCATGTTCGGTAAGTAGGTTCTTATTATAACCTCCAAATGGGGCGTGTAGGTAATTAGCGCTCTAGGGTAATAATATAGCTAGAAAAGCCCTAGGGCTACTGCCCTAGGGCTTTTCTAGTAATTAATCTAGTAATTAAAAAAAACACTTCTTTCTTTCAAAAAGTTCGCGTACATCTAACCATCATACTGGCAATAGACATCATGCATTCAGCCCAATGACCAAAGAGGTCGCTTTGCTATCAGTCATCAATTTTAAATATCGAACGGCGAAGCTCAATTTCGATCTTGAAAAAAAAATTTAAAAGTTCTTTACTTGATTCTTTTTAATGAAAAAAGGCGGGAGGGAATAGAAAACTTTTACTTTAAATATTGTTTGTTTTGGGATTGTTCTCATTTCGCTATAAATTTCAACAAATAAAATGTTTTATTCTTGTAATGCCGGTTTTTCTCTACTTACCTCACAATCGAGATGTAAAGCAGAATAGTTAGCTCGGGTGTAAGCATCAATTGCACCCTCGAACAATAAATATCTCGGGCTGCAATTGATGCCTTACAGCCCTTGGCTACTAATCTACTATTATTAATTGTTACTTTATTACTTTTTCAAATAAAGCTCCCTAAACATATTCTACTGGTCAACTGGGGAAGTTCCCTGACTGTACATGAAGTCAATACAAATCCTTTTTAAATCCACCAGTTAGGACATCAAGGAAGGATACACATACACACATTCGCATTTACAATATTAAACTTAGGATCATTTCACCTTGCCGTATTATAGTAGGTATGTACTTAAGCGACCCTTCCGAAATACTGAGAGGCATTATAAGCCGTCCTGTAATCGTTAATACCCAACAATCAGGATTATGCCTGTTTAAAGAACGGGTCCTATCCAGTTATCCTTATAGAAGGCCTGTGACAGTATTCCGGACACTCATGGCTGATCATCAACCAAGTCAGTCAATAAAATGATTATTGGTAAAAACAAAAACTTTTATTTGAATCACAAACATCCCAAGTAAGACTTTTTGCAACACTTCCGACAACACGGATACGTTTTAGGGCCTCTCCTCTTTTTTTTCTTACTTTTTTTCCTTCTTGACAAGCTTTTCTTTTTCTGCTTCTTACCGAACCGCGGACAGCGCTCAGTTTTGTACATTTGAGCTCTATAAGATTTTATTTTTTCTTTCTCTTTCTGCCTTGCCTCTATCCACGCTTCCGCTTTCTTTTTTATTTCCAACAGATGCTTAGACTCTTTTTGCATATCTAACAGATCGCCTTTATCCTTTAAGAGTTTTACTAAGTCTCTCAGATCAACATTGATTCGCGGCAATTTGCTGTCCCCGACCATGCTAGCTCGTCTGAGATTCTTGGGGCTTCCTTTTTGTTTCTGATCATTCTCTGTTTTTTTTTCCATTGCTGGTTCTTGTCGAGTTACATTTCCATCTACATCTGTATCTGAGCTGCTAGAGTCAGCCTTAACAGGATCCACTTTTGTATCTACTTCAACAGAGGCATTAAGTAGATCGACTTGCTTTTTCAAATCTTTCATGTCGCCTACTGTTAGCATGGAATCAGTATCATTGTTTTTTTCGAGAGCTTTAACACTGTCCTCGATCGCTTCATTTAATTTTTTGAATAAATCACTTTTGATGACTTCTAATTCTTTAATTTGCTTTTCCTTGCTTTCAGGACTTCTTGCAGTACTTTCATCGTTAAGTATATTAATTATGAGTATAAATATCCATCTTCTCTGCATCTGAAAAAAAGACATACTAACTTATTCGGTCATCTTATACATAATATTAATACGCGTATAATTGAGAAATGTATTGTTGTCAAATAAGTAAGCGACAATAATTGTTATAGATTTTACCATAAAAAAAAAATAAGTAATCAGTTTTTGAATGCATATAATTTATTTATTTATAATGTTTCTTATCAAACTTAGCAAACATAAATATCTGCTTAAGGACTTAAAAAGTATTAGTTATGTTAAAAAAAACTTACCATCAAGATTAAAAACTTCTTCTACATTTCAGAATGTCTCTCGATAGTTTTGAAATCGAATCAATATTTTATTGAGGTCGTTAAATTGTTATATAGAAGTATAGTCACGTTCGAGTAATCGCTGAAATAGGGAATAAACAAGAATTCGATACGGTAATCTGCAATAAAAACGGCTTTCTGTGATATGAGTAGGCACGGATTACGAGCGACCTAACTGCTAACATATTTAACATCAACTTACGTACACAAATAAAAGAAACTTGACTTTTGACGAAGTATTTATTTCTCAAAAATAAGAGACGATTGAAAGTCGGTTACGTTAAGAACGTTAGGCAGCTGTCGGACCGCGCGCCGGCGATGAGCGAGTAGCGAGTGAAGCTAGAAACTACACTCGTCAGCAAATAAATCGAAGCACTGCGTTATTTTCATACAAACATACTCATTTTACAATCTCATTATTCGAAAAGTATAAACAGTTATGTAAGCATTTGTACGTCGATGTATGACTCGACTTGCAAATTAAACTCCAAAATATTCAGGAAAAAATATTCAATTCATATCCAAAAAAAATATTTTGTGCCAGGTAAGGAGCACAAATACACTCAATTCGATTTCCTACGACTTTATATGGAATGAAAATTAAACAATTGTTTTACTGAAATTTTAGTAAATCTGAAAAAGTGTTCAATTATGTTTAATGGGAATTGGTTAGTTGACTTTTGACCTCGCCATCAACACCCATATCTTTGCTGAAATACACATACTTTTTTATTTATTAGACCGTGAAGTGAGCATGTTGGTATGAAAATAACGCAGTGGTTCCATTTCTTTGCTGCCGAGTGTAGAAATAGATGACAAGCGGCGAGCGGCGAGTTATCGTTCTCTCGCTCGGCTATGAGCAAGTGTTTACTCGCTCCACTCGCCGCACCGCATCTGTCTTAGGGCGTTTACTCGCTCGGCGTTGCTAGTTACTACCACTACTTTCATGATAATTATTATGCACTCTAGGTAGAAATGTCGGAGCGGCCGGCGTGAGCTCTGACCCAGAGTGACCAGATTAAAGACGGAAATACCGAGGAATCTCACAAAATAATGAAAAATACCGACTAACAGAGGCCAAGTATAACCTTTTATTCATAAATTATCGCAAAAAATAAGTGTATTTTAACAACCAACACAATTCCTAAAATAATTATGTTTCTAGTACATAACTTTATTATTTCTCCAAATTATACGGAAAAATACTGACTCCTAGCAATATGCCTGATTTTCGAAAAATTCGACAAAATATTTGAAAATGTACTGAAAAAATACCTACTAAAATACTGAATCTGGTCACACTGCTCTGACCGCCAAGATTCACTCGCCCGCGGTAAAACAGGGTGTCGCCCGGCGAGTGAATCTTTTTCGCTCAGCTACAAACTAGTAAAGCGAGTACTCGCCGGCGCGCGGTGTGAACAGCCAGCGATGAACTATTAACATTTGCATCTCTTTTGTTTACACGGAATGTGATATCTTTTGTACGTTTCTTGGCGAGAAAATAGCCCATAGTTACTCACTCACTCGCCCGCGGTGAGACAGGTGCCTAACCACTCTCTACAGGCTGGAAAAAATCTATGGGCCCTGGCTACCTTAAGTTAGCTCATTTTACTGAAAGGAAACATTATTTTATTTATTAAAAGAAACAAAACCGCATACAAAGCTTTTTGTATTTTTCTCAAAAAAGCCTTGAATAAAAGTGCTTTATCAAACATTTATTGACACACTCATACGATACAGACAATGAGAATAGAAAGGAGGAAAAAAAAAGAAAAAAACAATAACAAACACTTAAAAACATCACAAAATGGTAATAAACAAAAAAGACAACAAAATATAACTAAGAACATAACAATTGTGTGGGGTCAATAAAACCCTATCTCAGCGTTTTTTGTTTCAAGTTGAGTTTTCATATAGTTCCTTTAATTCAATTTACTGTTTGTTAGAGAGAGTTGATCCTTTTGATTGACCTATTGATGGCATTAAAGTACAGAATGTTATTTTTTTACATATTTTTCCTGGGTGTGGAAAGCGTATTTCTTAAAATCTTAAAAAGCAGTTTTGTTTCTTACAAAAAATAAGGTAATCTTTGCTTTCAGTAAAATGAGCTGACTAAAAGATTTGAGGTAGTTCCCCTCCAGGGCCCATAGATTTTTTTCACCCTGTATAATCATATTTCAAAAATTGTTCTGGTTTCAAACTTGCTGTTTAATCACATTGTTTAATCGTAATTATTGACGGTTGGTGAAAAGTATCCAAAATATTTTACGTTCGATTTTTATTGAACACTTTAATGCTGGCATTTTAAATTATTAGTACCTTTTTACAAAAAATATTGCATACAAAAGATAAATGGGGACATTTTTTTTATTTTAGTATCCATCCATCCAATTTAGCCTAAGACTTGCTGCACATTTCAAATACGGTAAAGTCAGTCGGATTGGAAGAACCGTACCTCTATAAGGTATTCCGCACCACAAATGGCACGGTATTACGGTCAGGTCAGTGTCAGTACGGTAATTGCGCCCAATAATTGCCGGACCGGCAACCTGGCGCCTAATTCCGTTTAACTTTGTCATAATCGTATCACAATCGTGTTTTAATGGTAGAGCTGTTTTACACTGTATCTACAGACAGACATACAGACACGAGCGACATTATGACAATCAACACTATTCAACCTGGGGGCTAATTGTCTAATTTTAAATCTATCGCAATCCCTTTAATTATATATATCGCAATCCCTTTCATTAGATATTCAGGGCGTCACTATTTGGCATTTGAAAGGGACTGTGATCGAGACGCGTTTTAAAAGGTATGGAATAAACGAAATTGGACTGTCTAAGCAATATGACAGACGAAAATATCACAATTACAATACCTCTGAAAGGGATTGTGATAGATTTTAAATTAGACAATTAGGGGGCTGGTCACATTAAAAATATTTAACAGAGAGCTCTCTTAAGTTTTTGCGCGCGCTTCATTGAAATAATAGCGCCGAGTTTTTTTTAACACGAGCTTAGATCAAATTTTTCGTGTTTTTTATGGTTTTTTGGTTTTCCCCAGGTGCCGAAACGTCCGTAAAAGTGGTTTTATTTCATTTATGGTTTTGGAATGTTTGTATTTTTCAATGCTATTATTATACCTAGGATAAATATTAAATAGAAAAATATTGGAAAAAATGAACACGGCCACAAGTGAATTCTCTGATGGGACTCGAACCCACGACCTTTGGGAATCCAGCCCACTGCTCTAACCACTGAGCTACAAAGACTTGTTTTCTTTCACAGAGAGGTTTGTTTTGATGTGTTTCAATGTGACAAGGTTCATAAGGTTGTATATTGCTCGTGATTGTACAAACAAGAACTGTGTAAAAGGGCAGTACATTGACACGCGATTGAAATACAATTGTAACTTATTTATTTGTAATTATAACTTAGTTATTTATTTGTTCTTGATTTAATTTAATTCCGCCTCTGTGGTTTAGTGGTACAACCATCGGTATCAGACCCGGGGTCCCGGGTTCGATTCCCAGCGGGGGTACATATTGTATTCGGTTTGTTTGGTGGTAGGAGTTGTTGTAAGTCCGCCTGGATAGCTTCCACAATCTTATCTAAGTCTGACGCCATAACAAAAATGTTTTCAGCATTGTTATGTTCCAGCAGTTCGAGATAAGATAGCCAGTTCCTCAGTGGCTGAGGATCCAGGGACTGGCTCGCTTCCATCTTCACCCTTATCAATACTTATCATCAGGTATGATGAAGGCTAAGAGTCTCCCCGTCGTTCATTAAAAAAAAACACTAAATTTAATTCAATAGTGTAATTTTTTTTTTTTTTTGTATGATTTTTTTTTATTTTAACAATGAATAGTAATAGGATATAAAAATAATATGGAAAATATTGTGTATACCAGTAATTCGTTTTCATGAATGACTTAGACATTGTTAACGATATGACCTACTTGTATGAAATTACATGTAAAACTGTTGGTGTACCTATAAATAAATAAATCTTATCGTTAACAGAATAGGCCTCTTGCCTTCTTCGTCAGATGCAACTGGATGGAAACGACGAGAAACTCCCCTTTTGAAGACGAAAATACGATTATGTCGCTTTGATGCGTTATGGCGTACAGGGCAGCAGTAGGAAATTTAGGTAGTAATGCCTGAAATTACTGTTACAGAATTTGTCTGGTTACAAGACAACCTTAGATAAGGACTGTAATGGCAGGAATAGACAGGCTACAGTATATACTTAAATGTTTTTATACTTCAAAAAAGAGCTGTGCGCGCCATTTACAACCTTCGACAGAGAGATTCTCTTAAAGAATTGTTTAAAGAGATTAATATACTAACTTTGGCGGGACAATACATTTATAATAATATAGTATATGTAAGGAAACATCACGATTTATTTATTAAGCATAGCGATGTTCATACTTTTAATACTAGAAACAAGAATAAGCTTGCCGTTCCAAGATTTCGGCTTGAAAAATGCAGTCGCTCGTTTTTGGGGAAAGGCATAGCCTTTTTTAATAAAGTTCCACAACAAGTGATTGATTGAGCTGCCTTTGCATAAATTTAAAATACATGTTAAAAAAACGCTCTTAAGCAAAGGTTATTACAAGGTAGATGATTATTTGAAAGACCAAAATGCATGAAAGTGATACTAACATAAAACATGACTATAATGACAACATGAGTATAATAAAAAATTTCCTCTTATATTAAATATGTTTCAAGATTGTAGATTTGTGTTTGGCAACGACATGTTCCTTTGTAAATGTTGTTGCTTCTGTTAAAGCTGATATGTTTCTTGCGGCCGCTCTTCTTATCAGTTAAAAGATGTCCTAAATGGCTGGTAGAAAAAACACTTATCTATAAGTCTATTTGAATAAAAATATTTGACTTTGACTTTGACTTTGACAATATCAACTACAGACTACCTATATCAAGTGATGAGAAATGATTTGACCTTTTTTTTATCAGTAATTTAAATTAAATTAAAAATTAAATTAAAATCATTTATTATCAGATACCATAGATCCAGAGTTGTTAGTGAAACAATAATGGAAAGAATACTTAAATACTATGTTAGTATAAATGATAAATGAATTTAATTAGTAATAATAATAATAATAATAATGTCAAAAAATTAATTTAAATTCAATTTACAATGTCAAAAAATTCCATTCAATTTGATTATTAAAATTCACACTGTTAACAATTATCAATTTACTTTGCTGAATACTTTGCTATTTTATAAGGTGATCTTGTGCAAATGCAATAATTCTTAATAAATAAATAGGAAGCATTTATTTTTAAATCACATGACAAAAACACAGTTACAAACAATGAAAGAAACAATAAGTACTCGAGACAAATGATTCCGTGAGAAAGACATGTGATGCAAAAACTGTGCCCAGCTCAGTAGTCATGATATTGTGTCAGTTGAGCAACTTTCGCAATGGCCGGTCACAGGGTGGGTGACCAAAAATATATTATCTCGAGGTCCTCCGTGGTTCGGAAGGCATCATAAGCCATTTTTTCTAGTATCCGATATCACCATTGGGTCCTCGTGGTGAGTCATTATCTCATTAACCTTATCCATTAATAAGGAAATCCAGTGGCCCAGCAGTGGTGACATAACCGCCTCTGTGGTCTAGTGGTACAACCACCGGTATCAGACCCAGGGATCCCGGGTTCGATTCCCAGCGGGGGTACATATTGTATTCGGTTTGGTTGGTGGTAGGACTTGTTCTAAGTCCGTCTGGCTAGCTACCACCATCTTATACGCCATAAAAACAATGTCTTCAACATTATTGTGTTCTGGCAGTTACAGATAAGATAGCCAGTTCCTCAGTGATTGAGGAATCTGGGAGAGGCTCGCTTCCATCTTCAACCTATCAATACTTAATATCAGGTATGATGAAGGCTAAGAGTCTCCCCGTCGTAAAAAAAAATGGCTGATGTTATTATTTTCATATATCAACTTCAGCTATAGTAATGTCTCTAATTATTTAAAATTTTCCGAAACATTTTTGTCAAAGTACTTATTAACCTGTCATCCCCATAAAGCTCGCATTGTATTGTATCAAGCATAAACATCCATGTGGTTACGCTTCTGAACTGTCATTCTCACGAATGTTACATTTGCATAGCGAATAAGCGGGCTTTGAAATACTAGGAAACTGTTGATTGTTTTTGTTGACATCAAATATAAATTATTCTGGTACTATAAAATATATTTTCAGGCTTTACTTGGTTAGATTGTCAAAAGGCGTAAATTTTTGTTTCTTATATGTTAAACTTTTAAATTGTTTGAATTTGGGTTTGGAGAGACGAAGGAAATTATGGTAGTCTACATCAGTAAAGTCACAATGTGCTGCTAGTATAGGCATGGAACATTCCTTCAAAAGTCAACACAAAAACTGTTTCTAAAACACATTTGCATACATTCATAAGAAAACAAAAGCGAATCTTAATACATCACTTATCCCAAAATAGATGTACTCAATTCGAATCCGCCACAAGAACCTCAATAAAAATCGGTTAAGACTGTAATTAAATTGGTCATGACCATTAATGTCAAGTCAAAATCATAATTGAACCCTTCGCCAAACTCGGGATGGCTACTAATAAAACCTTTTGGAAGTTAAAAGCTTAATCGGAGCCTTAGTGATACGCCTCAAGGAGATTGTCGATAGCGATTGTTGTAATGTCGATATTACTTTATCGATATTATCGGAAGGCGATATGAAATGGACTTGATTATTGCTTGTTCTAATGGTTGCGGCCATTGGAGCAGCGGTTCTTGATTTTAATCAGAAAACTTGTTGTTTAAGAAACTTAATATGATAGTGAAAACTTTGCCTTGGAGTTTCGTTACAATTGAAGTATTTTACAATTGATCCATTTTAAATGTGTTCTCTTACGACCAAGGGATGGACCCTGTACAAACATTGTAAAAACACTGTCTGGGTCACGTATTATTAAGAAAGAAGAAAAATAGTGTCATACGAACATTAAGACCATTTTCCTATACAATTTAGTAATATCTGTATAAACATTAATTACTTTCCGTCCTTTCAACTAACTCTATGCCAATAATCAAGTCGATTGGTTGTTTAGTTAGGGCGTGAAGAAAGGATAAACAAACACACTTTCGTATTTATAATATTAGTTAGGATTAGGATATGAATTTATACGATGAAAATGTTTTGGATTCGCTCAAGATTCGTACAGGAAATATTTAAACTTAGTTTAAAGTTCAATAAGTTACCAATTAGGGTAAATTTTAAATAGAAAAATATTGGAAAAAATTAACTCGGCCACAAGTGAATTCTCAGACGGGAAATTAATTTGTTCCAATATTTTTCTATTTAAAATTTGCCCTAAGTATAAAAATAGCATTGAAAAATGCAAAAATTACAAAATTATAAGTTACTTATTGTCAGGAATCTATAACTTTTTTTTTTGCTTCAGATAGAGTTCGAAATTTTAAAACGGGCTTTTCGGAATATAGTTCTAACGAACCTCTGACTTAGTTGCCTAGTTGCCCCATTAAGTCCATTAGGACATCAAAGCGACTTAACGATACTTACAAAATTGGATAGTCAAAGAAGTTTAATAAGTTACCATGCCTAACAGGGAAAATATTGTAAATATTTGACCACAAAACGTATTGGAGTTTTAAACTACAATATACTCTATTATAAGTAATTATTTTTTATGTTCATATCAACTAAAACTGTTTTAAATATTACGAACAAATCAACAAATTAAATCTTCAGTTAAGCAATCAACATTTTTTTTTCTCTTTCTGAAGAATTGTAAATATTTCCAGCATTAGGGAGTTTTAAAGCATAATGTCCTTAAAAAACAATGCAATATTGTTGGAATACTAGTTGCCGGTTTTACCACCTGACTCATAGGTAGATAGGTTATCTGTCAGTTTTTTTTTTACACTCACACCAATTAACCTACCCTCAAAGTAAGCACTGTAAGGCTTGTGTTCGAGATACTCAGGTACGAATGCTCGTGTTCATCATACAAACATTTGCCCCTACCGGGATTCGTACCTGGGACCTCAGAGTAGGCGACACCTTGAAACAGGTGTACATACCACTCTACTACGGAGGTCATCAAATCGAAAAATTATTTGTCATATTTTTTACATTTCAACTGTCAAATGAGCTGGAAAACTAGGTACATTAAATTGAAAATTCATTTCCCAAACCGAACATACTGCATTTCCTCAATAAAATTACTAAATTCCCTATTGAATAGAACACACCATTTACATTTACAATGATATCATCCAGATAGCACATAATTGTCCAAGACACCTATCCGACGTTGTGGTAATGAGACAACGCGAAGAGGGAGTGGGGGGCGCTTCAATTACCGAAATGCAATTAGTGCCGCCACACAAAGCCGGACGGCTGCCGGGCGGCAGGACATGGCCGGCGTGCGTCGACTATTCACATCTGACTATCAGCTCACTTCAGATCAGGATTAATAACACTAGGATATGAGAATTGAAAATTTAAATCTAAATAGGTATTATTCACTGTCACCAGCATTGTCATTTTTATTTGGATTTGAAAGTTGTAGATCTAATTGTTAGTATGTTTGTTTTTACTTTCTTTATTTGTAGTTATCATCGAGGCTATTTTCAAGCATATTATCTTTGTCCAATCTATTAAATTTTACTCCAATTAAAATCCAAGTTCTATTTTTGTAAATTCATAGAATTTACCAGTACTAAAAGTATTACAGTCGTTTGATAAAACTTTTGTCCTATATTTTAAAATTAAGGACATAATGTAAGGGAATAAATAACGATGATTTTAAGTACACAACTATTAGATGCAACTTTTATACTGTAAAATCTACAGAAAAATACACAAGCATATTTGATTTACTGTAACAACTCCTCGCTGTATTTGCATCAGAAGCGTTTATTAGAAATGCCCGAGAGGAATAAACGCAAAGCTAGAATTTACAAACGCAAGCTTTATTACAAGACCAATTAAATTCTGCACTGAATCGTATCCATATTTGCAAATGAATAGTTCACAATCAAGTAGTACCTCCATATAAATGGACTGATTCCCTTGGGATTAAATCCAGGAGACGAAGATATTCAATTGGTTACAACAATAATAATATGCATTTAGTGGAGGACGAGCAAATTCGAATAATCTGTACTGCCGACTAATGTTAAGGCCTGGACGCAGATCGAACCGGGGCCCTACCGCAATCTCTTAGCGCAGTATTGTTTCAATCATACCATCTTATTTCTTACTACGAATCACTTAAAGTAAGCTTGATTGTTGACGGAAGTTTTGTGATGACTTCGTTCAATTATCGTCTCCAGAGTCAAAGTCAAAGATTTTTATTCATATAGACTTATAGATAAGTGGTTTCGAATAGTTCAATTTTTTTTTCCTACTAGCCCCTTTTTTTCACTCTTTTAACTGATAAGAAGAACGGCCGCAAGAAACTTATCAGCTTTAACAGAAACAACAACATTTACAATTGAACATGTTGCTGCCAAACACTAATCTACAAACTTGAAATATATTTAATATCAGAGGAAAATATTCTTATCCTCAGTTATAAGAAAATTTTCCTCTTACACAATTTACAATAGTTATGTTTTATGTTAGTATCACATCATGCATTTTGGTCTTTTAAATAATCATCTACCTTGTGTGTTGTAATTATCGAGTGCGATGTGTGTCAAAATGTGACAATTTCAATAAAAATAAAGTGGCTGTGACATACATCGGACATGACGAATCTATACCTAAGGGTTCCGTTTTTGCCATTAGGCTACGAAACCCTAATAAAACGTAAACAAAACGTTCTTATGACACGATGGTTTCTTATAGATGATGGTACGCCTACAAACATTAGTATTAACAATGTTTGCAAATCCATCTCTATTCGTATTCTGTAAAGGTTTTTGTTCAGGAATCACCGGGAGTGTGTTTTTCTAAAAAGCTCTTTTTAGTATCGACTCAATCATTAATTTACATTAGGTATCCTTTCAGTAATTTTATTATTATATAATGTTTCTAATAGATACATAACTCAGACAGTAAAATTATTTATGATTTTTCAATTTTTGCATTTTTCAATGCTATTTTTATACTTATGATTTAAATAGAAAAATATTGCAAAAAATCAACTCGGCCACTCTGAATTCTCAGATGGGACTCGGACCTTTGGAAATCCGGTCCAATGCTCTAACCAACTGAGCTACCGAGACTTGCGGACCACCTTCGAAATTCTCCAATACTTTTACATTTTAATCCTGTTAGATATTTTGTTCCATTTTCAGTTTATTAAGAACTCGATACACTTTAGTGTTATACCTAAATATCTCTTCTTGTATCTTAATTGATTCAAATCTTGACTCAACTCCCTAACAATGGTCAGAGACGTGCAATATTTAATTGGACCGCCACTAAACCGTTTAGTGGAATGAACATCAATTTAATTAACCAAGGTCCGTAAAGTCAACAGTGACGTTTAATTCGGTCCGGGTGTTAGCATTGCATTAATCAAGCAGTCTTAGATATCGATACGGTAATTTGGTTAGCAAATATGGCAGTCATTATCGATATTATACGGTGGATTTCTGAGGTAGCTTTGACTTAATTTGAAAGCTGATTGAATATTAAAACCGGATCGGTATTAGTTTAACAAGCGACCCTGCATGATTAGACAGATTTCATAGGTTTTATGTGATAATTTTTTTTTTTTTATTTAACTTTGAGTACGTGGACTGGAACTCCTTTGTTCATAGTGGAATCACTGATTGCAGATTTAAAACAGAAGCAAAAATTGAGGCTTCTATCCTCGTGAATACGTTAGCACCATAGTATCTTCTCAATAACATAAATTAGACGGTACAAGTGAAAATAGAAAAAAAAACTAAAACGCCAAAATCATTGTAGTATATGTAGTGACTAACGATTATATTGTTTTTTTTTTCTTTTTTAGTTTGAATGGGTTTGCTCCTGATCCTAATCAAGCCCAGGGGCTAAGACAGTATCCACGATGGAGCGATCTAACCCAGAAGGTGCCTTGCTTTGAAGATGGTCGGGTTTAATACTCGGAAATACAGACGCAGGGAGGGAGTTCCACTCTGTGCGCGGTTGCCATTCCAGAACCTTTCCTCCCCAACGGCCATCGGTTCTTCTCGCTATGTGTCCCGTCCACTGCCACATCAGCCGAGCAATTCTTCGAGCGATGTCAGTTACTTTAGTTCTCCTACGGTTCTCCTCATTTCTGATTCAATCACGTAGGGAAGCGCCGAACATAGGTTGAAGATGGTCGGTTTAATACTCGGAAATACAGACACAGGGAGGGAGTTCCACTCCTTTGCTGTGCGCATTATATAAGACTAGCTTCCCCCGGTTTCAACCGCATGGTTTCTATTCCCGTGGGAATATTTGGATAAAAAGAAACCTATTGGTAATCTCCGTCCTTTCAACTAACTTTATGCCAAAAATCAAGTTGATGGGTTGCTTAGTTGGAGCGTGAAGGAAGAAGAAATAATACGCTTTCGCATTTATAATAATACTAGCGGATCCTCGCGGTTTTACCCGCGCGGTGCCCGTTCGCGTGGGAATATCGCGATCAAATATAGCCTATGTCACTCGGGAGAAATGTAGCTTTCTAATGGTCTAAGAATTTTCTAAATCGGTCTAGTAGTTCCTGATATTAGCGCGTTCGAACAAACAAACTCTTCAGCTTTATAATATTAGTATAGATATTAGTTAGGATGTTGAGTAGCGCTTGATAGTTGATAGTCAATTTCGTACCTACTAGAGATTCTGATATTAGTAACTTAAGGGTATTTTATGATTTTTTAATTTTTTAATTTCACTCAATCAATCAATCAATTAATTTTTTCAATGTCAACAAATGGACCAATTACAAAATAATGATAAATTAGAATTATAAAGATTAGAATAAAATTACATTATTAGTATATACCATGTCACAGTGTTACACGTACTGGCAGTCAAAACGCATGGCGAAAGCACTCAGAATACTGTTCAAGCTGTCCCGCACCCTGCGCACCAGGGATGTGCACCATGGTTGTAGAAAAACAATCCACGCGCGAATTAGCGAACATCCCTGAGGAGCTACAGAAGGCACTTTTCAATGCTATTTTTATACCTATGTTTTTTTTATAAAAATATTTTAAAAAATCGACTTGGCCACAAGTAATTCTCAGACAGGACAAGGGTATCAAGAGAATGCTAGTTAAGAAACATAACCGAAGTTAATAAGACTGATTAATTCTTCTCTCAACAATCAAATAGCAACCGCAAACATTAATAATAATGAAACAATATTATTGTACAGTTCGCACGGTGACAAGCAGGAAGTGCCGCGGATGTGGGCCCAGCCTGTCGCTCCGTCTGTTGTTAATGGGAAATAAATCTACGAGGATAACCAAGAATTACGTTTATAAACACGCTTTAAATTTAATTGAGAAACTTGAAGCTCAGTGGCCGATTTAGGTGGTTAAACAACTTTCGCAATGGTTGGGCACGGGATGGGTGAGCAAAAAAGTGCTCCGTTAAGCTCGTTAAGCCGTTAGTATGCATTTGAATTTTTAACACCCGGCATTCTGTATTTATGGTTATGTCTTTCTTTTTTTGATAGATGAGGAGAACGGGGAACGTGGGCCCAATGTGGAATAGTGAGTATAAACGACTGCCCTGCATCCAAGATTAACGACTGTGCATGGCATCCAAAGCAGGGAGGAACTCGAATTAATAAAAGTTTGCCCACCCATCTCGTGACCAACCATTGAAAGTTGCATAACCACGGAAGCTGAATTCGGTAACAATTGCTTTATTTTGAATAATTCAAAATTCTTACGCTAATTCAATCTGCATCCAAATTTAAATTCACCGACTTTAATTTTGTCACTTTTTTGAAACATTCGACTACGGTGTTGTCGTTTACTTAAATTTCTTTGACATATTTCATTTTACGCAGAATATTAAAAACTGGAATCTAACTTTCCATAGACTTTAAAAACACTGATACTGAATCGAACTTTTATTACGTGAAACGAAACGTTTAGAAGTTGTCAAACTATCTGTCATGTCAATATCCATTGAAAATTACATTAAGTGCTAAACGTCAAACTTTCTGTCGCTCGAATCAAAAATGAGTGGACCGGACCACTCGTAGCAGATTCACAAGCAGATTGTAATTTAAAAAAATACAGATTTTATCATTCGCATGTGAACCTCCGATTCCCTAAGCGAATGATTCAAAAATACGTCTCCTATTTATTTCATTTGCAGTGTATAAATCAAATGAACTGCCATTCATATTGACGACGACATTAATCGAATCTTAGTCGCGCGACTTCCGCTACAGCAGCGGAACAATCGCGCGACCTCCGGCGGATATCGATGCGGTAGTGCTGAGACTAGACCGTGATTAGTTATCGATGAAATAATTAAGACAACTAGTGCCACATTTATTGTTTACGTCGGTCGTATCGTTTTGATAGCAAATGTTGTTACTATCCTACTTCCTAATTTAATACTATAAATGTGAAAATTTGTGAGAATGTTTGGATGATTAGCTGTTTGGATGTGTGTTACTCTTTCACTCATAAACTACTGAACCGATTTGGATAAAATTTTATCCCCACATTCCCACTGGAACGGGAACCACGCGGTTGAAACCCCGTGCGGCCGCTAGTAATATTCTGCTATCCTAACCGACCTGGTACCGACTCTAAAAGTAATCCTTTCGGAGTCGGTACCAGTCAATGCACGAAAGCTAAAAGTATAGAAGCGAATGTAGAATGCACGAATTTAAGTCAGACTAAATTCTTAGTAACGTTTATTTAAAAAAAAAACCCCCAAAAACGAAGAATTACTTATCTTTTATTATTAACTAGCCGCCGCCCGCTGTTTCACCCGCGTGGTTCCCGTTCCCGTGAGAATATGGGGATAAAAAGTATTCTATGGTTTAATCCAGGCTATCCATTCAGTAGTTTTAGCGTGAAAGAGTAACAAACAAACAAACAAACAAAACAAACTGACATACATTCGCATTTATAATATTAGTAGGTTTAGGACACGTTGCTCTCTTCTTTTCAACTATGCTGAATGGTAATGGGTCGAAAGCAAAATACTGTTCTTAGTAGAAAACGAAAAATATGTAGCATAATTCCGCAAGAAAAACTTACATGCAAGATGCACCGCCAGCCTGCCCGCAAATAAATGCAGATGCAACACAGTGACACACCTTGCACCTTCACCGACTACTCTACACGTGTTTCAACCACACTCGGAGCATCCTCAGGAGTTGTTAGACAGTGCAATACCAGCACCGAGTTTATTTGCGGGCGGGCGGGCGATGCATCATGCATGTAAGTTTTTCTTGCGGAATTATGCTACATATTTTTCGTTTTCTACTAAGATATGGATTTCCAAGTAACGCCTGATTCTATGAAATAAAAATACTTTTCATTTACATTTTTTTCGTTGTTGCAAAAATATTTTTTTGCTTGTGGTATACGGTACCCTGAAACAGTACACTTATTCGTCCTGTTAGAACATGGCGGGCCCCTTAATGTCGACTTGAACACAAGAAACTTAGTTGTTGAAACTAAATAAAACTAAAAATCTAGTGAAGCAAGAAAGCCACAGAACAGTGATAAAGTTGCACTATTCTGACAAGTGTATATTTACTCGACGTTGCTGAATCTAAGATATGAATGTAGGTACATTTAGAAACTGTGAAAAAAGCGCCTTTTCAATCCGTAAAACTTGATTTAAATTAAAATAAAAAATTAAGCGCCTTTCAATGGTCAAAATTTAAGATGTTTAAAACTTACAAGAATAATTTGATCACTGATTTCAATTCAACGAAAAAAAGTGATTCAATTGTCAAAATAACAATCTTCTTCTCTATATTATATAAAATTCAAAGGTGACTGACTGATCTATAAACGCACAGCCTAAACGGCTGAACCTAGAAACTAAAAAATTTGCACAAAGTCACCCTAAACAGTATAAGCAACCAGTAAGGAATAATTTTTGGAAATTTCATCCCTAAAGAGGTAAAAGATGGGATGAAAGTTTGTAATTTCGAGTTAGGACCTTATTTAGGTTGACGATTAAAAATAAACATTAACTTGTTTCGGCGATTTTTTAATTATACCCCCTAAGGGATAAAAAGGGGGTAATGAAGTTGTTTAAGAAAAGTCCTTTATTATTTGTTGGAATTTTCAAATTTATTATTTGGGTTAACGATTGAAAATAAAAATCTACCTGTCTAAAAATTGATATGTATGTCGCTATTGAGGTTTTATGGGATGTTGTTTTTTTAATTCACGACGGGGAGATCATACCTGATGTTAATATTGATAAGGCTGAACCATCTTCATGGAAGCGAGCCTCTCCAAAATCCTTGATTCCAAAAATAGTATTTTGAAGTCCAATGCGGGGAACATAACTTAACCCCTAAAAAGTTGAAATAGGGGTTCAAATTTTGTATGGAAAATAAATCAAAATAGGCGTCGCTCGCCGATGTCGCTCGGTTCGGCTCGGTTTAAAAACAAGGACAATTACAACTTAGTTAGTGAAAATATAGCGCGTTTGATATCCGTAAAAGTTGTTTTATTTCAATGTGCGCAGTGCGCGCCAAAACATAAGATGTACGTATTAAAGGTTCTTCTTCTCGAATTTCCACGCGAACGAAGTCGCTGGCGGAAGCTAGTAATATTTATAAAGTTAAATTTTGTTTCCCAAACGAGAATGACATTTGACAAAATTACAAAGATTATTTTTAGAATCGTAACAGAATCGGTGTTCAAGAATTAGACAAAGAGCTGGAAGACTCCCCACAACCTCCTTTTGGAGTAGAACTGACTCCAACTTTGAAAGTTACATAAGGAAACTCTAGCCCAGGCTATGTGCAACATTCGTGAAATACTGCCAAACACAAAGCGAACCTAAAAAGCAAAAAATGGTTAGACGTCCAAGATCGCTGCACTTTGCAGACCTCTTCCCTAATGACGTACGATAAGAGACTGACATTTAATTCTGTAAACGGCTTTACGATTTTTACATACAAATAAAAAAATACATGAAACTGAAACTGAGAAAAAAAAATCAACAAACCTTTACTTATACAGGGTGGTAAAAGACCTTTACCGAAGCCGTGATAATTATATGCGTAGTGTACATCAAACGAAATAAGATTATGTGAAAATAATTGCTGGGAAACGACTTTTATTTTTAGTAAAAAACAGTGGGTTTTATTTTTTACGCGCAATGGAACGCGTGCATCAACTTTTGCGTGTGTCTATAGAGTACGAGTAGGCGCCCAGTCCCCTGATTATGTAACTTGTTTCTATCAACGTTTGATTGAAAGTGCAGTCACATTGCTGCTTTAGTAAAAATCAATGTGACAGCTATCTTACTAAAGCAGCAATGCACTTTCAATATAATAAATTAATAAAATAATTAATATATAATAATAATAAATAAACTTCAATAACTCCTTAAATATCAGTTTCCCAGGATGACTTCATATAAGAAAATTATAGTAACGATGGCGAGAATACGTGGTTTTATTTATCGTTATGTTTCATTTGATACCCTTTACATTGCGATTCCTAAAATTATTTTTTCTCAAAGTCAACAGTTTGAAAGATGTACACATCTTAAGTGGTAAAATGAGTACCCCCCTCCCCCCTCAAACTTTTGAAATAAGAAACCAAGTTACTTTTGCAGACAAAAAATTTTAGTGCTGTTTTGGCTACGAAACCATATACTGCGCGTGGCCCGACACGCACTTGGCCGATTTTTTTTGTATATAAGAGCGCATTCATATGAAAAAAAGTGATTGACTAAACACCAATATTACGCCACCCTTTCACCCTAATAATCTGTAGCTTGTTTATCCCTAATGAGATTACGTACAATGCGACAGAACATCGCGACAGAACAGAGTAATATTTCCCAATGCATTATTAGATTCTCCATAAGCGCTTATCCAAATAAAACAATGTTGTGCCTTGTGGCATAACGCATTTGTTCTCTGACAAGATTTGCGAACAAATTGACGGCCGTGTGGGAGCGACGCAGCTGAGACGCGCTAGTGATGTGCGGAGGTCGATAAATATCCTATTACTAATATTAAACATGCAAAAGTTAGTGAAGATAGTTAATTGATACTCCAATAAACAAAAACTACTGGGTAGATGTTCATGAAACTTTACAATCCTAATAATACAGGGTGTTTTTATTTTGTGCCCAAAGTTAAGTGGCAGGTTGTTTTATGTGTTTAGATCCAAGATTAGGCGAGTTTTTTTTTTTATTGTAGCGCCGCGATCAGCGTATATCGCCGAGCCAAGCTTGGTTCACGCTCAATAGTAATTTTTACTATTATTAATATTATTTTGTTTTATTTGTTTTTCATTGCTAAGGTAGGTTTAATATCCAAATAAACGAGCTAACACATTATAAAATAAAAATAATAAAAAAATCATTTAAGAAAAAAACTTTTTTTTGCTAATTTTGTTCGAAACGCGTAACACACCTAGGGCCCTAAGAAAAAAAACACGGTATACATAATACAAATGCGAAAGTAAGTCAGTTTTGTTTGTTTGTTACTCTTTCACGCTAAAACTACTGAACGGATTTGGATGAAATTTGGCACAGAGATAGAATATAGCCTGGGTAAAAGATAGGACTTTTCATCCCGATATTTCCACGGGAACCACGCGGGTGGCCGCTTGTGTAATTATATTTATAGATGTTACTTTACTTACACATCAATAGTTTTTAATATCACGCTACAACTTTAGTCCCCGGGATCAAAGTCTCGGGCGGCTGACTCTAGTTTATAAGATTTGCATTTCGTAATGTAAAAAACCTTCAACTAATTCTATGCTAAAAATAATCATATTGTAGTTCTATTGTTATAGTGAGAACAACTTTACTTTCAAAAGTAGTAATGTAAAAATATTAGGAATAAGATCAGAATAACTTCGTTCGTTGTTGAAAATTATGACAGTACCGTGTATTTATATATTCGCATACAATTACACCAATTATCTAGTCCCACGTAAAGTTTCATGAAGAACTTTTGTTATGGATACTAGATAACGGATAAACATACTTATATACTTTTTTTTGTAAATACATACTTAATATACATATTAAACACCCAGACCAAGACAAATAGACATGTTCATGCACACAAATATTTGTCTTGTCCGGGGATCGAACCCGGGACCTCTGGAGCGGAAGGCGGGGTTAGTACCCCTGCGCCAAACAGGTTTGTATATTTGTGAGATGTAATTTGAACCTATTTGAAACGTTTTCATCGTTAAGACATAAAGATAAGCTACGTCAAATACCGCACAAAACTGCTCTTTTTCAAAATAATATGTATGGTATTGCACCCACACTTTATAATAAATTACCAAAGAACATAAAAGTAATTAATAGTTTCTTGCAATATAAACAGACTGTAAATTTTTTTTTGGTAAACAAAGCATATTATACTTTAAATGAATACCTATGTGATCCTGATATTTGAGCTGTGCTGTAATTTATTGTGTTTAATTTAATTTTTGTTGACATTTGATATTATATGATGACTTTTACAAAAAAATTGCATGCTATGTGGTATGGCTAAATAGGATTAAGACACTTTATATAATTGTTAACTTGATATCAACTATATACACCCTATTTTTGCAAATAAAGAAATTGAAATGTAAATTGAAATAAGTTGTTATGATACGTATATCTGAATAGTATCAGATTTTTTTAAATGAAAATTAAGAATTTACTGAACACCTATAGTTTCCACGTCGCTATTTTATCGATACAAATGTTACAAAAATCCCTTCTCTTATCCGATCCACAGGTAAAGCAGGAGGCCCGAGGAAATCAAACAATCGAAAAAGCATTGTTGCATCTCTCTCACTTCCTTCAATTTTCAGTTCAAAAGACAGAGAAGCCAATACGTCTTTGCGAAAATGTGGCAATAAGGGAACAACGCGTGGTTTATTTGTAAATTCCTGGTGAATAACTAACTGGTAGGCAGTAGTGTAAATTGGTATTTTAAACTTATGATAAATTTTAAATATAAAAATATTGGAAAAAATTAACTCGGCTACAAGTGAATTCTCAGACGGGAATCGAACCCGCGACCTTTGGAAATCCGGTCCAATGCACTTCGGCTTCCCAAAGGTCGCGGGTTCGATTCCCGTCTGAGAATTCACTTGTAGCCGAGTGAATTTTTCCAATATTTTTCTATTTAAAATTTATCAAAAGTATAAAAATAGCATTGAAAAATGCAAAAATTACAAATCCTAAGGTATTTAAAAATCAAATAAAAAAAAATGTTTCCACATCTTCTAATGTCTCAAATGAAGGGGAAATTTTCAGCAGTTGCCAAATTCATAATTTTTCTCTGGTCCAATCTTTTAACTGGTCTCTTATTAGACGGTCTTTAACAAATATGAAATCTAAACTTTATGGATCAGGTAGTGGCCACCCGCGACTTTGACCGTAGGACCAAAACTTTTAGGGCCTGTTTCACAAACTAAAAGTTAATTCTTAGTCTACGAGCATACTTGGCAGATGATTTGGCGTATTTTTCATATCACAGCTATCAGATACAGAATCAAAATAAATTTATTGCTTAAAACTGTGTTACAGGTTCTTACATTACACGTTACATTTTATGGTATCAACATTTTACCTTAACAGACATGCAATAATAACTAATTTAAAATTAGTTATGAAGGCACTATTCTCAAATTGTTTGAAACTCAAAATTATCCTGTAGTGTATAAAAAACATTAGTTAAAAATTAGCTTTTTAAGTTTTGTTTGAATTATATCAATATCAAATCACCTTGTCAAGTAAGCTGATCAGAACTTAATTTTCGAATGTGAAACAGGCCCTTAGAGTAATGTTAAAAAACCTTGTGTTTTTTCTAAAGTTTCAAACATCGATTTAGGTTTTTTAAATAAAGATTTCGTTTGTTGTTTATCTTTAAAAATAAGTACTTACTGTTTTTTTTACACGAATATTTTACATTGGAACAATACATACGAATAGAACAGATAACCTCCATTTCTATGTAGGTTAAAAATTAGTTGTCGTACGTACAGTTAACCACACAACCAGCAAAGTTACACTACCAAAACGTTATGTCCGTTTCAACCAGTCACATCACAAGTCCTTCTGACCAAATTTAACTGTAACCGTGCGTTTGCACTGCAAAAATATTTACAAGAAGACGTCATGTTGTAAATTATAATGCCAACCAAAGACACTCGATAAGATCTCAAATAATGCATTTTTTAGCATGCAGGTTTCAATAACTCATCATCAGTAAGATATAGGCTATCGTCCGAAATTAATAACGGTCGGTTTCAATAACTCATCATCAGTAAGAGATAGGCTATCGCCCGATATTAATAACGGTCGGTTTCAATAACTCATCATCAGTAGGCTATCGCCCGAAATTAATAACGGTCGGTTTCAATAACTCATCATCAGTAAGAGATAGGCTATATCGCCCGATATTAATAACGGTCGGTTTCAATAACTCATCATCAGTAGGCTATCGCCCGAAATTAATAACGGTCGGTTTCAATAACTCATCATCAGTAAGAGATAGGCTATCGCCCGAAATTATTAACGGTCGGTTTCAATAACTCATCATCAGTAGGCTATCGCCCGAAATTAATAACGGTCGGTTTCAATAACTCATCATCAGTAAGAGATAGGCTATCGCCCGATATTAATAACGGTCGGTTTCAATAACTCATCATCAGTAGGCTATCGCCCGAAATTAATAACGGTCGGTTTCAATAACTCATCATCAGTAGGCTATCGCCCGAAATTAATAACGGTCGGTTTCAATAACTCATCATCAGTAAGAGATAGCCCGAAATTAATAACCTATCTCTAGATACAGATAAGGCTATCCGATATAGTTGTTTGTTAAAATAACGACGTTTGCTATCAGTTTTGGTTTTGTTACCTAGGCAACTACCTCGGATAGCCCTATCCATATCTGGAGATAGTTTATTTATTTCGGTCGTTACTAGAGATATGTTGCCGAGATATTTTTGTTAAACGGTCCGAAATAACAGCGGTTACTAAGTATCGTTACCAAGATACGTTACCCTATCTTTTAAGATAGATTATTTAAACTGGCTGTTAGCTTAAATGTTTTCATCTAAAATAAATTGCTATTGACCTGTATGTACGTCACAACTTGCAGTACAGTAACCTTGTAATGCGAGAAATGTTATAATGTAAGTCTTTATTTGCGAGTTGAAAATGGTTTACGGTTAGGATAACCATAAAATGTAATATTATAATTTGTATTTTCTTTTTGTGATGGAAATTGACCTTACTGATATGTTAAGGTCACTATTCAATTTGACGACTCTGTATAAAATAAAACAGGGAGAAATAAATAGCCCTTGACGAGTTTTTTGCCGGTTCTCGTTACGCGGTCTCCCGCCGTAGGGTTTGTGAACCGATGGTGTAGCTTCTTTGACGTTCATAAGTGCTTGTAACAGCCTAGACTGAATAAATGCTATTGAATTTTGAATTTCAAACTACTGAACGGATTTGGATGAAATTTGGTACATAGATAATAGATAGCCTGGTTATGAACATGGGATACTTTAAATCCCGATATTTCCACGAGAACGGGAACACGCGGGTGAAACCACGAGCAGCCGTTAGTATTTTATATTTGTTCCCGTTCCCGTGGTAATATCGGGACAAAATGTAGCTTATGTTACTCAGGGATAGTGCAGCTTCCCAACGGTGAAAGAATTTTTCAAATCGGTCCAGTAGTTTCGGTGCCTATTCAATGCAAACAAAAAAAAAATCTCTTTATAATATTAATATAGATATAGACGAAACGGATTGAATACTGAAAAGTAACTCTACTGCACAACGCAGCTTCAATGTATTTGTTAACAGAAATAAACGGTCTATTATTTCAGTGATTTGCCTCGAACGAATCTATTCGCGCGGATTCCCAATTCTGTAAAGGAGATTATCTGTAAGGGTTCCGTGTTGAGGGGCTGTTAAATTAAATGTGGAGATTGATTTGTAACTACTGAATTAAATAAAAGTATCTATTCTTTGGCATACTTAAATATATACACAAACACAACTACCCGTTATTTTGTGGAACGGAGAAAATTTGAATTTAGACAGAACAGATAAAAATACAACTTGATTACCATAGAGTGAGACCACGGAGTTTCTAGCCATTATAGAGGTTTCGTCCATCCATAAGGCTAGAACGAAATGGCATCGTTACAATATTACATTATATTAGGTCTTTACCTATGAAATTTCCGATTTGTATGAAGATTATCAAAGAAAGTTCGTATTCCATACTGGGTATTTTTGTTATAGTTACTACCGCAAGTGCTAATGCCACATTGTTTTAATGTACAAACATTGTTTGAAGACTAAGCAATCTAATGCTGTATTTTTATTTAAAAAAATATGAATAATAATAAATTTCATACAATCACACCAATTATCTATCCCACGTTAAGTTTCATGAAGAACTTGTGCTATGGATACTAGATAACGGATAAACACACTTCAATACTTTTTTTTGTTAATATTTACATAATATACCTACATATTAAACACCCAGACCAAGACAAATAGATATGTTCGGGGATCGAACCCGGGACCTCTGGCGCAGAAGGCGGGTTTAGTACACTGCGCCAAACAGGTCGTCGACTAATTTATAAATAATTTATAAATTATAATTAATAAAGAAATAAATTTTGCTAACAAAAAAGGAGTACCTTTCGAGGTATTTTTATCGTATAAGAAAAGATAAGAATCCCTAAAAAATCAATAAAATATAAGTACATACCACTATAATATCGGGTTAAAAACAGTTTGCACTGAAATCCGCAAAAGTTAAATAAAAAGCACAAATAACTATCGAAATAGTATCGAGCACGTAATGTCAAAAAATGTATAGGAAAATGTAGTTCCGATTACGTCCGGTAGGAACGCTGCTAAATATCTCTTTAATTTTTTTTTACTGTATTTCCTCGATATCTCCTCGAAAGTTATTCGTGCTAGGCCTACAGTTCGCGGATCTGCTTACTTTGGTATACTTTAGTTAGTTTTAGACTTTATATATACATAAAGATTGGAAACTTGATTCAATTTTATATTAAAACTTTGGCATCAGTTGCTTCTAAATTTATAGAGATTGGAAAATTTACTTACCTACCCACTCAACACCAACTTAAACCATTTATAATTTGAAAAGGACTTTTCATTCTGTAAAAAAATCATTAAAGTAATTACTCTGTCTGATATCGTGTTGTATGGACGAATTGAAAAGTGTATTTCATATGATAAATTTTAAAGAGAAAAATATTGGAAACAATCTACTCGGTCACATGTGAGTTCTCAGATGGGACGCGAACCCACGACTTTTAGTAATCAGGTCCACTGCTCTATATTTATCATAAGTATAAAAATAGGTATGAAAAATGCAAAAATTAAAAAAAAAAAAGTGTATTTCTTTTAGTTTGCCATTATTTATTTTTAATTTATGTGAGTGATAACTTTTATCGAAAATCTGAAAAATAAGCCTCTTGGAGTCGGTGCCAGCCAAGGCATTCTACTTTGAGACCCTATTCTTTTATTTTTCTTGCCTTGGCTGGCACCGACTCCAAAAGTCTTATTTTCTAACTTAGGTAGTTTTGAATTTTTACTTTTAGTGTCTGTAACAGGTTGTTTTGTTAACTACAGTAGATTTTTTCTAGATTAGATTAGTAACATGAAGTACATTATAAACAAAGTATGGAGAAAATTACATCGTCCAAGTTAACAAAAATGCTCCTAAAATAAAAACTACTGGGCTAATCTGAACCAAATGTTATAGCAGCTGTTTCGCATCGAACAAATAAAGAAACACGTAAATCGAACAAGAAATTTTGGCGTAACCGGTGTACACACATAAAAAACCGCCTCCTTTTTGGAAGTCGGTTAAAAAGAAGAGAGAATAAAGAACATAAGAAACTACACAATTTATTAATTGCGTGATCTTTCCTTCCGGCTGGTCTCATAACAAATATGTATCGTTCTCATTTTTCTATACCAGTAGGCCTAGCACGAATAACTTTCGAGTAAGTATCGAATCAAGGAAATAAAGTAAAAAAAAATCTGAGATATTGAGCAGCGTTCCTACCGGACGTAGACGGAGCTACATAATTTTCCTATACATTTTTTTAATAACGTGCTCGATACTATTTCGATAGTTTTTCGTTCTAACACTACTGACGGGATGACTTGACTGAACTTTAAAATTAGTAAAATAAATATCTAACTAATATGTAACATATTTTTTTCGAAAGTAGACTAACACCCATATTCTAAGTCGTTCCTCCAAAACTTACTCGTCCTCGACTTAACGAAACCTCATTGAAAACCTCTTCAAAATACTCCTCGAAATCGGTATTCTAAGTCATAACTCCGTAAGGACCTGGAGGAGTCAAAGAGTACATAGCCACTCCGTGTTAGGCCTAGCGCACACTACCATTTTTACCCACGACGAGGTTGAGTGGAGTGTAATAAGTTTTGGACGAACGACTTAGAATATGGGGGTTATAATAAATAACTAAATTAAAAGCAAAATGTTCATAGAATATCACGCCCAAGCGAGATTTATTCAGAAATCGGCCATAGGAGATTGGAACAAAAATGTCAGAACAAAAACGACCTTTTTTTTATGAAGTACGGGTATACTCTTAGCCTTCATCATACCTGATGTTAAGTATTGATAAGGCTGAAGATGGAAGCGAGCCTCTCCCGGAATCCCCAATCACTGAGGAACTGGCTATCTTATCTTTAACTGCCGGAACACAACAATGCTGAATACATTGTTGTTATTAATAAAACCAATCTTCCATAGCCTATTTTTATTGAAGTCTATCAAATATATTCAAACACATGTCATATAAAAAACATTGTCTGATGGCCAGTTCAACACTCCCCCTACATCAGATCAGTCCTACTCACCAATCCTAGTGAGGTACGCGCTCTAAGAAAGCTCTCCTTAGGTAGGGCTTTCGTAAAGGTGTCCGCTACTTGTTCTTTCGAGGGTACGTAGAGGACGCTGACCTTGTTCTCTTGATGCAATTCTTGCACATATTTATACCGCGTGTCTATATGCTTTGTCTTAAAGTGAAACACTGGGTTCTTGACCAGCTTGATAGCGCTTTGGTTATCTACATATAGCTTCGGTATAACTTCGAAACCTCGAACTTCCTTATAGAGACGATTGAGCCATACCACCGTCTGGGCTGCAAGGCTGGCCGCCACAAATTCAGCCTCTGTGGTCGAAAGACTTACGCATCTCTGGGTTTTGGAAGACCACGACACCGCTCCCCCTGTGGCCAGACATACATAACCAGAAGTTGACCTTCTTGTGTCTTTATCTCCGGCGTAGTCAGCATCACTATAGGCCACAAAAGAATTTTCTTCCGCTGACGAAGACTTGTACAAAATACCAAGGCATTGAGTTTCCTTTAGATATCTCAAAACTCGTTTAGCGATCGCATAATGGCGTTTGTCGGGCTTCTCGACATTTTTCGATAAAATGTTTATCGCAAAGCAAAGGTCCGGACGACTCACGATAGATAAATATAGTAATTTTCCCACGAGTTCTCTGTAATGGAAATTATTGACACTGGTGTCATTGTCGATATTACAATCATCTGTCATTTGACTTTTGTCTATCGGAATAAGCACGGAGTTTGCATCACACATGTCGTAACACTTCAAAATAGTTTTTATGTAGGCTTCTTGATTAATAAATATTGAACCATCAGGTAGGCGGTTTATTTGCAAACCAAGATAACAACCAACTTCTGAAGTGCGAACTTGAAATTCTGTGGTCAGGGCACTCAGGAATTCTTCCACATGTGTCTTATTTGGTGATAAGATCAATCCGTCATCAACATAAATCATGATGATAAGTTGCCGGTCTTGGCTTATGAAAAGGCATGGATCCGAGTCACTTTGCTGCAATTTGTATTTCAGCAAGAAAGAACAGAACTTCTTGTTCCAGCACCGGGGCGCCTGTTTCAAGCCGTAAAGACTTTTAATGAGCTTGCAGACTCTACCTGATCCGTCATTAAATCCCACAGGTTGCTTCATATATATAACCTCGTCGATGTCTCCATATAGAAATGCAGTCTTCACGTCGAATTGGGTCATATGCATTGTTTTGACGACTGCTTCACTCAACATCGTCCGTATTGTATCCCAGCGAACGACAGGGCTGAAAGTTTCATGATAATCTATGCCGTGCTCTTGACTGTAGCCTCTGATGACTAGCCGAGCTTTAAAACGTTCAATAGAACCGTCAACTCTCCTTTTAATTTTGTACACCCATTTGTTGCTAAGGGCTTCTCTATCTTGAGGTAGATTTACTAACACCCACGTGTTGTTTTCTATGAGTGAATTCATTTCCTCTTCCATAGCAGTACGCCATTCTTCATAGTTCTTCGCCTTCATAGCTTGTTTGTACGTCTGTGGCTCATCTTCAGAGAGACAGACACAATAGTTAGACTTAGAACTTTGAAGCAATTGTCGATCTCGTAGATTATAACGTTTCTGCGGTTGTATATCATGTTCAGAAGGAGTTTTAACATCAGTGGTATCATCAAATGATTCAGCTTCATCTTGAATATCCTTACTAGATGAATCGTTTCCTGTTTCAGCTTCAGATGTTTCATGATCTTCATGCCGCCCAGATAAAAATGGGAGCTTACAGAAGTCAGAAGAAACTGTCTCTAATCTGAACAGTACATCTCTTGAGCTGATCACGTCATTCTTTTCAGGTATCCAGACACGATAGCCATCTTTATCTCCGCAATACCCAACTAAATATCCTTTCATAGCCTTCTTATCAAGCTTCTTACGTTTCAGGCTTGGAATATGTACGAAACCTTCTGTGCCAAAAATACGTAAATGGTCAATGCATGGTGGCTTATTATACCAAAGCTCGTAGGGTGTCTTTCCTTCAACCTGTGTTGGTCCAGTTCTGTTAAGTACATGACTCGCAGTATTAATAGCTTCGGCCCACAGCTTCTTCGGAAGGTCTTTATTGTATAGCATGCTCCGCGCTGCTTCAACAAGAATCCTGTTTTCGCGTTCTGCTGCACCGTTTTGTTCTGGAGTGTACGGCATACTAGTACGATGGTGTAAGCCAACTGCTTCTGTGACTTGGTGTACTTCCGCATTGTTGAACTCTTTTCCGCCATCTGTGAGTAGCTCTTTAACGGTATGACCAGCTGTTTTGATTTCAGCAAGAAATTTCGGTAGAACACTGGCTACTTCGGATTTATGCTTTAAGAAGTATACTCTTCTGAACTTAGTAAAGTCATCTTTGAATACAACGAAGTATCTTCTTCCGCCAAGTGACAACTCTGACATAGGGCCACAAACATCTGCGTTGATTTGATCACCAGGTTTTGTGCCGCGATGTTGCCTAGTACCGAATGACAATCTGGTCATTTTTCCGTATACACAGCCATCGCAATCAGATTGATCGGGTGAATACTTGATACCGTTGCGTGTAAGGATTTCCTTTACATGTCTTTTGTTTTGGTGACAAAATCTTTCATGCCAAATCTGTAGGCTTGTTCCTTCTTTGACAACACAAGCATTCTCAGTTCTCACTCTCATCAAAAGTTTATATAGATTACCATCTCTGATACTGACAGCTTTAACTTGGCCGCTTTTATCTTTGAAGACACGCTTATCCTTGTCAGCTATCTCTATATAACCATGGTCTAGGGCTGAACCAGCTGAGAATAGATTTTGTCCTGCTTGGGGTACATACCAAACATTCTTCAGATGAGCACGCTGCCATTTGCCTTGTACGGTCATTTCAACATCAATAACTCCTTGGCCGTATGCATACATAGCCCGATCATCTCCCAATCGCAAAGCTCTGGGGTTTTCGAAAGGTGTGTAGCTTCTAAACCAATTGGCGCTTGACGTAACGTGGTGAGAAGATCCAGAATCGACTATCCAGTTTGAATTGGAATCATCAAGACGTGATAGGAATGCATCACCATCATCCTGAGGTATGGTTGCGTTACTCTTGTTCCGTTTCTTCAGTTTCTTAAGTACGAAACATTGTTTGCTATTATGTCCAATCTTGTTGCAATGTGAACATTTGACTTTCTTTATGTTTGACAAAAGAGCGTTGTCGGACGGTAATGAGGATGTAGAAGGATTAGTACCAATGTCTTGAAGACGCTGTTCGTGAAGACGCAAACGCTCCATAAGAGTAGAAATACTTCTATTCTCCTTAGGCACAGACTCCCAAGCATTCTTGAACTCAAGATATGTTGAAGGTAAAGTATTCAGTATCCTGTTCATTAACAATGATTGAGGAAGTGTTCCTTCATCCTTTAATTCGTCGTTCAGTTGTTGCCATAATGCCTGCAGCTTAGAGACGTGCGTGGCAATGTCGTCTGCTTCATCTTTTGTATAAGTGAACAACTGGCAATACAACAAGTCTAGTCTTCTGTCATTCTTCTGCTCGTATACTGAGTGAAGTATATCCCACATTTCCTTACCGGATTTAGCAGTGAGTATATGACGTTTAGGTTCGGTGGAGACGCTACAGCCGATGATACATTGGAGTAATGCGTCGCGTTCTTCATATTGGGTAAGTTTCCGTTGATAACTCGCGATTTCGTCAGCCGGTGCGTCTTTTCTTGGCAATACAGGAACAGTTTCGACGCCTTTCACAATATCTTGCATCTTGTGCATAGTAAGTTGAAGGTTTAAATCGAATTTCCATACCAGCCAATTGTCAAGACCGCGTAGCTTTTCAATGTTGAAGCGATCCAATTTTTGGACACTCATATTTGCGAAACACGAAGTAAAAGGTAAAACAAATCCCAAAAATAGAAATAAAGCACTGTTTAAAAAACAATTATTTGTAAATTATGCCCATAACCTAATAAAACCAATCTTCCATAGCCTATTTTTATTGAAGTCTATCAAGTATATTCAAACACATGTCATATAAAAAACATTGTCTGATGGCCAGTTCAACAGTTATGGCGTCAGACTTTGATAAGACGGTGGTAGCTAGCGGACTTACAACAAGTCCTACCACCAACCAAACCGAATACAATATACCCCCGCTGGGAATCGAACCCGGGACCCCTGGGTCTGATACCGGTGGTTGTACCACTAGACCACAGAGGCGGTTAAAATTCTAATCCTAATTTATTCTAATCCTATAACACAGATTAAAAACAAAGCGTTAATGAAACACATACGTTAATGAAACGCGCTATCTGTGCGTGTTTACATAACCCTGCGTTTGTCTGCGAAGCCATTGGAAATTCTTTGAGTGCTTTCCAACTCCAAACGAAGTCCCAAAAAGCCAAAGATCAAAGATAAACAGAGGCGGCACTCGAGCTCAGATTAGCGGGCTTACCTACTCACCCTTTTGTTAGGGTTGGTGGACAAATTAATACATATCTCATTCAAATCCGTTTATAGTTAATTCGTTCTTATAATATTAGTTTAGTTTTAGATTGATGAGGCGTATATTAGATGATATTCACTCGAACCTATGACCCTTGAACTCTGCATGGTCAGTATCACTGCACCATTACGGACTTATAATAAATAAAATTCATACAATCACACCAATTATCTAGCCCAAGCTATGTTTCTTATGAACTTGTATTATGGTTAAAAAATAACGAATAAACATACTTATGTACATTTTTTCGTAAATACATTTATTTATTTAAGGAAACAAACATGTGTATTGTACAAAACATATCTTAAAAAGTAACATGCTTAAAGTTTAGATTACATACATACATTGTGTACATACACAGTGACATGTGTCCACAACATCTACCAATCTATGATTTCATCATGCTAACTACCTACCTTAAAGAAATAACAAAATATAAATTAAATCTTACACATAACAGTTTCGTATTTATATTACTACTTATATATTGCATATATAAACCTGCCCCCTAATTGTCTAATTCCACAATCTATCACAATCCCTTTCAACGGTATTGTGATTGTGAGAGTGATTTATGGAATTGTGTAACTTATAGTCGCAATCCCTTTCGGAACGAATGATGTCTTAAATGACACTTCATTTGACATTTCTCCATACATTTGAAATATATTTTCGTCTGTCACTTTGCTTAGACAGGTCAATTTCGTTCATTCAATACCTTTCAAAACGCCGTTCATAAAAGTTTTTTTATGAACGACTCAAGACACTTAGCCTTAATCATATATGATGTTATGTATTGAGGATGAACATGGAAGCGAGCCTCTCGGAATCCTCAGCCTCTGAGGAACTGGCCTATAATTGCCGGAACACAACAATGCTAAAAACATTGTTGTTACGGCGTCAGGCTTATTTATTATTCATTTATTTCAGACATAAACATACAGAAAATAATGTTGAAATATCCATATAAGTAATTTGTTAGTAACAATTAAAATCGTACATGCTATGTTAGTAAATAAACATTTTAAAAACAGGAGTCACTATATAAAGATTCCTATCCAGAAATTCAGGATCGGATAATCTATTTTCCCCGAAAACGTCACCAGAATAGCCTTAAAAATCGGCCAAGTTCAAGTCGAACTCGCACATGAAGGGTTTCGTCTCTTACCCAAGGTTGCCTGGAAGAGATTGCTATGTAACAATAAGACCGCCTATTGTGTGTTCCTCTTTTTTGTAATTTTCTCTGTATGTGTTTGTTTTTGTATCGTGTGCAATAAAGTTTCTATTATTATATTAAATACACCTTCCCAAAATGCCACTATATTTTTTGCCTGCAAAAATAACTTTGTTTTTTATAGTATCTGTATGAATGACAATGTTATATTTGCGGTTTTGGCAAAAGTGCTATAGCTTTGTAACTGCATAATATATTTCGTTCAAACTAATTTTCGTTGAAAGTTTATATAAAGGTTTACAGCTCATAATTTTTTTAGATTTTTCACTTTGTTATTTTAAAAGTAAGAGGGGGGGGACACACATTTTTCATTTGAAAGTGTATATCATTCAAACCGTTGACTATGAGAAAAAACTGTTTTAGGAATCTCAATGTCATTTTTAATGTCCTATCTAAAGATACCCCACACGTATAGGTTTGATGAAAAAAATATTAACAGTTTCAGTTCCATGTATGGGGAGCCCCCCTTAATAATTTTTTTTTTTTGTCTAAAAATCGTAAAGCGGTTTACAGAATACATCTACCTAGTTTCAACTGAGTAATCCTCATAGTTTTGGAATAAAGTGGCTGTGACATACATCGGACATGACGAATCTAAAAGGGTTTCGTTTTTTGCCATTAGGCTACGAACCCCTAAAAAGGGTGATTTTTACCTCACTAGAACAACGAGTAAATCTGCGGGACGGCGTATTACTCCGTACTCCCTTAGATAAGATGGTGGTAGCTAGCCATCCGGACTTGCAACAAGTCCTACCACCAACCAAACCGAAAAAATTAAAGTAAAAGTTAGTTACTGACAGCCCTGGCGGTCACTTCATAAAGTAAGTATATTTGTGTGTCGGCCGTCGGTCGCACTTCGGAACTTGCTGCATTTGTTTTGTTCTCACAAACCCCTGAAAGAATTTAATATAAGGACGGCAGTTGGGTGCAGGTTCTGTTGATATGAACGAAACGGAAATATCAAACCACTGGTTGAAATCCACTTGGTCTTTGTGAAGCTGGAAAGATTTCAGTATTGACACAAATTTTAAATTGAACTCGAAGCAGAGTTCTTGCTATAAACAGTAAAGTGAATAAATACAAAACAATACTTTGTTTTGATAAATATTAAACGAGAAAATATACTAGAAAAAAGCAACTAGTCTCATGTCGCCCTGACGGGACTCGAACCCGCATCCTTGGGAGTCCGGCCCAATGCACTAACCAATTATGCTACAGAGACCTATGAGGACACGTCGAATTTTTCTAGTATATTCACCGTTCTACGGTGTTAGCCACCGTCGCTTCATCAATTAGAGAAATATCCTCGCATTCGAAAGAAACATCTTTACAGATGTTTGACTATCGATTAAGATGAAGCAGCCATCAAATTATAACTTTTTAATTTTGCATTTTACAATACTGTTTTTTATGTGATAAATATTAAACGAGAAAATATACTAGAAAAAAGCAACTTGTCTCATGTCGCCCTGACGGGACTCGAACCCGCATCCTTGGGAGTCCGGCCCAATGCACTAACCAATTATGCTACAGAGACCTATGAGGACACGTCGAATTTTTCTAGTATATTCACCGTTCTACGGTGTTGGCCACCGTCGCTTCATCAATGAGAGAAATATCCTCGCATTCGAAATAGTATTGTAAAATGCAAAATTAAAAAGTTATAATTAGATGGCTGCTTCATCTTAATCGATAGTCAAACATCTGTAAAGATGTTTCTTTCGATTTCTTTAATATTTATCACATAAAAATAGTATTGTAAAATGCAAAATTAAAAAGTTATAATACTTTGTTTTGTTTTAATTCAGTAAATTTTTTTATGCCAAAATTGTTAAACAAGAAAATATACTAGAAAAAAGCAACTTGTCTCATGTCGCTTTGACGCCGCTTTGACCCGCATGCTGGGAATCCGGCCCAATGCACTGACCAATTATGCTACAGAGACCTATCATTATTATTTATGCCGTTCGTTGTGTAGTAAGAACTTCGTTTTTTTTTAAATTAAAATTATCATGATCAGATTATTGGAAGGTGTATGAACGTCGGGAAACCCAAGAATCTATACAAGACATGCAGTGTAAAACCCTAAGTGTTAATAAAAGGTGTGTTTCTTCTTCTTGGGGTGACGACTCAGGCTTTTATTTCTGTGATGTCCAAAACTCGGCAACCGATATAGAAAGTTAAGGAAATATTTATAGCGGAAGATGCTTCTTGACCTATTTACTTTTTCGTGTATACTTCAAAGAAAGAAAGAAAGAAAAAACATTTATTAGCCACATACACACAGAAGATACACACACACACACACACACACAACAATACAAGGAGCTACTATTCAGAAGTTACAATATTAACACATAGAAGAAAAACAAATTAATGCGTGCAGGGCCAATAAATACCCCGTCTCAGCATAATGCTACTGAGTCACTAATAGATGTGCAAAGTGACCCTGTAGCGCTGTTATTCTTCACAGTACAGTACTGTCAAATTATTATTATTACCGTGTCGATCACGGCGTTAAATTTTACAGACCAGTATTGCGCGACACGGACCGCATTTTTGGTATGCCACTGTCAAATACCTATACAGGAAAGTACGAGTTTGACAAACTATATTCTAATTCTTCGTGTGGTGACGGCCTAAGAATACAAGCGTCACCACTCCCTTACATGCCTGGGATGTCGAAAGAGGCTCGACGCATTGAACACCTGTGCGAGAGAAGGAAAACGTGAAACAAACCCTCTACCAACCCGTCTGGCCAGCGTGGTAGCAGTAGGCTAATATCCTCCTATGAACGCCACAATAGGAGAGGCCTATGTCCAGCAGTGGACGTCCACAGGCTGATGATGGATGGATGGATGGATTCTATGTATCTTTCATAACCAATAATCAAGTCGTCCACTGTCATATCGGCAATGCTTTACCGATACGAGAGTGCACCCGAAAGTTTGCTAAAATGTTGATAGTAATCAACTCGCATAAATAATACGATCACGGCGCGCTTCATTTGTTTACACATGAATTTGAAGGTTCCTTATATTTACCCGCGTTGTAAAAGGCGGATTCAAAACCCTACTATTCTTTATCTATCCCGATACAGATTTATGTTTGACCCGTAACACTGTAAGGGTTGGTCTTGGATACTGTGGATCCGGTTTTATTCTCAGGCTTTTAACGATATCATCAAGTTATTGGAGGCCGGAATCCGCAGCCGTCCCCGCAGAGGGTTTAATACGTTGAATTTATTCACACCCGCGCCCATAAGGTTTGTGGTTTGGAAACAAGCGGGAGCGATTTTGAAGAAATATAAGTATGCGACCGATTTTGAGAATAATAAGGAAATGAAAATAAAATTTTAAAGCACTAATTAACGTCAAATAAGCATCGGTTCATAAATTCTTACAGAGGGAGACTTCGTAACGAGAAGAACCGGCAAGAAACTCGTCAAGAGCTGTTTTTCTCTCCCTGTTTTATAACTTAACTCTTTAAGTTTTACGTCGAATTGATAAATTCAGCATAATTTGTATGATCTGTTTTCATTGCAACTAGAACTGATATTACTGATGACAGGAAAGGTTGAAAGATTGTGTTCAAATGTCAAAATATGGAATTTTCCAGAGATTATTTTAATAACCCTAGCTTTACCGACATCGACAGTCAAATTGGTAAAACTTAAAATATTAATAACAACTTGTAGCTGTCTTTTTTTGTTTATTTTATGGGCTACTCTGTCTGAGTCACTTTATTTAAATTATTTATTTAATTTAAACACTCTTAAATTCAAATACATAAACAAATGCTTATCCAAGGTTTAATCCGTAAACAATATTTTTTTTCACGATGTATGATTTTAAATTTTAATATTTTTATAATTAAGTAATGTTTTATTTGAAAATTGCGTTATTTTTGATTGAAGGAAAATATATTAAAAATGTATAAGAGTCCACTTGAAAATTGATACTTGATATTTACATACTTACACATACTCTCACGGAAGATCAAAGGTGCTGCTAAGGCGCTGGTTTCTCTGGCCCGCCGCACGCGACCGACGACGTCTGGAGACGCGTCTGCACGCCGTCGGCCGCGGGCGCATGGGTTGTCTGGCGAAAACGCGTCTGCACGCCGTCGGGAGTCTGGTAGTCACGATTGTGTTTGTACTCAGAGTTGAAGTGAACGAAAATTTGTTAACTTTGTTACTGTTGAGAAGAAGAAGAGGATGATGCACTTGTAATGTTATCAAAGAAAAGATAAAAAACTAATGAAATGTTCAGAACTCATCAAGATGAAGGTGCATTTTATAATTTGATTCTTAAAAGTGTTACATCTTATTAAATTTATTAAAAACTCGACATTTTTCTTATTAAAATTCATTGTAAAAACCAGGACGCCGCCGCGTGCGCCCGTCGCTATTCTACAAAATGATACCGACCGACGCGTGTAGCGTCCGACGTCGCCCGCTTGCGCCGCCCGCCGCGGGCGACGTTTCAGAGAACCCAGCGCCGAGCATTACCATACAATACATGGCATTTGGACGTTGTCGGCCGCGGACACGCGTCCGTCGTCCGCCGCCGGTGGCGGGCGGCCAGAGAAACCAGCGCCTAAAACATCACTTAGAGCGTCACCACTCCACAATGAGCGTTAGTAGAGTCTAAGAAGTTTAGGAAATAATAGTAACAGGTAAGTAATGCACATAATACTAAACACATGATAGAAGAAGAACATTTTATGTTTTTCTGTCACTACTAGTTCAGCACGGCAGATACTTGTTTTTTTTTTATTTTTATATAAAAACCTATTGTATCTCCTTTATGTAAATGTGACCCGCTAATTATACGGCAGTGTGTCCGCGCCCTAAAGTCGTGTCTTTAGGACTACTCGCCTGATTTCCTGCTTCTTTCACGATATCCTCCAAATCTCTTAACAGCTTTCGCATGCAAACAACAAACAGGCTTAAACGTATTGACGCAAGGCCCATTTTCCCTTACAAACAAACTGTCATTTCTCGCTAGAAAATTGGAAAGGTCGTGTATTTAGGTTTCGGAATAAGAATTTAGTGTAATATTACGTTTTATGTGTAGAATATTCGTGTTTATTGACTTGGATGGCGTTTTCGGCTTCTTTGGTCATTTGCATTCTAGTCTGGGGTGGATTCTGGATAGTGACAATAAGTAACTTTTGAGTGTAAGGTAATACATACACAAAATATATTCTCTCGATTTGAAACCGAACCGTAGTAAGCACATTCTTTAGAAAAGGTTTTAATATTGTAGAGTCTTATTGGTTCTGATGGATATTACTTATATTATTATTTTAATAAGTTGTGTACGGATTTAGGACAAAAGAACTACTTTACTTTATTAGTGGTCGCCGACAGGTTTCAGTTATTTCGCTCTACTTGGACCATTTCAAGTTTTCTCGACAAGCCAAGAGTGACGTTTTCTCTGTAGGTAGGTACTTTAACACAGAAATTTTGCAATACTTTTTTATATTTTTTTTATCGTGTCAGTATAGATTAGATCCTTTTTTTTATTAACGACGGGGAGACTCTTAGCCTTCATCATAACTGATGTTAAGTATTGATAAGGCTGAAGATGGAAGCGAGCCTCTCCCGGAATCTTCAACCACTGAGAAACTGTCTATCTTATCTCCAACTGCCGGAACACAACAATGCTGAAAACATTGTTGTTATGGCGTCAGACTTAGATAAGATGGTGGTAGCTAGCCAGGCTTCAGCTTGATTGGTGGTAGGACTTGTTGCGGGCTCACAACAAGTCCTACCACCAACCAAACCGAAAACAATATGTACCCCCCGCTGGGAATCGAACCCGGGATCCCTGGGTCTGATACCGGTGGTTGTTACCACTAGACCACAGAGGCGGTTGCTTTCCTCCTTCTTTCTCCTCCTTCTCCTCCTTCTGCTTCCATCCTTTGCGGATCCAGATTCCCCGCATCGAAATACAGCGAAACCCGTCACTAGACACCTCTCATTCCTATCATTTTGGTACACATTGGGGACACAGCCTCGCCAGCTTATGCTGCCCGTGGATTCGCAAATGTGAGTTTTTGTAAAGTTATTAGTAAGAAATATCATTAGTATCATATGTATTTATTTAAGCCATTGCCTTATTTACAACAATAATAAAAGCCAGTTTCACCACCCGTCTACCTGGTGGTGAAGGGCTACAAGTTCACAAGTTTCCGAGAAATATCGTTGCAGGGGTTGCTAACTAAATATAAGAACCGAGACCGATAGTTCAAACGTTCTTTACACCGTACGATATTGTGATCTGTATTTTTTTTTTTTTATTTATTTATTTATTTGTCATCAGGCTACAATGGCCCATAGATATATACCTTAAAACTAGACATACATAATATATAAAATAACAACATTATGTAACTTAATTATAGCTGGCGCTGAGAGATTAGCAGAAACAAAACACGCGAATTGTTGAACAAAACAACAATGTTTTAAACATTGTTGTGTTCTGGCAGTTAGAGATAAGATAGCCAGTTCCTCAGTGATTGAGGATTCCGGGAGAGGCTCGCTTCCATCTTCAGCCTTATCAATACTTAACATCAGGTATGATGAAGGCTAAGAATCTCCCCCATCGTTCATAAAAAACATAATTTATTTTATTAATACTTGTTTGCGTCTTGATGTCCGATACATATGTTAGCATTTCTTATATTAGTAGGATAAAAGGAACATTAAAATTTGTCATTTAATTTGCATGAAAAGATTTTTTCTCGCGATCGTGTGGTGTAAACCGCTCTCCTCGAGCGCACCGGCTGGCGCAGATCGCACGCGACGATAAGCCCGCCCCATCTGATGCGCCAACCGAGTTCCGCGATCTCGCTGATAATTATTTCGTGTTCCTTGACAATTTCGCGAACTTTAACGCTATATTTTTAATTAATTTGTGAAGGAGTTCAGTTTGTGTCTTGTTTATCAATGGTGGATGTCGGTAGGGTTGAAATTTGTTTTTCAACACCAGTCTCTATACCAATATTATAAATGTGAAAGTTGCTTTTGCTCGATGCGCACGAGGCAGCGCTTGACAGACTGATCGTATTCAAACACTTGTGTAAAGCAGCGTTAGGTCCGGCCAGGTGTCGGATGGGTGACCGTAAAGTGGCATTACAACTGAGCGCTTCCGTGCTTGGAGGGCACGTTAAACCGTCGGTCCCGCCTGTTAACAGTCATTATGCCAACTCTTATAGTCGGCTTGTTTAACTCTGACACCAGACGTGGCCAGTAATCCTCATACGATAAAAGGGAGAGAGAGTTGCTTATTATATCTTCTTTTGTAGACTTGATTCTTGACTTAGAGAAGAACTTCAGCAATTTGATGGCGATGGTTGAGTTTCGTGCACACTTTTATCATGTCTTTTGATGTGTGTGTATCCAGATTTGATCTCCGGTCGAGTCAAAGTAGAGAACCTAACATTTCCCTACATTTTTTTGAAGTGAAAACTTCTTTGGCGGCGTTGTGCACATCGAAGTTTTAAATTTTTGGGATGGGTAAAAAATGTTAAAGTCGCGTCAGGACACGTGACCCTTATCGAAAATTCGTAAGACGGAGTAGACCGCCGACGCGGCGTAGGAGAGGAAGTAATATCCCCTCTCTTTCTACCGCGCGGCGAAAATGTATGCCTGCTCCTGCTTTTTCGTTTAAGCGGTTTTCACTTCAGCCCGTTGTTTTTTTTATTATGAATGGGTTCGCTCTTGATCCTAGTCTAGTCCGAGGACTAAAGACAGGATCTACGATGAAGCGCGCTAACCCAAATAGGTCTTGGGTCCCAGACCTGTTAGTGGTACCGTCATGGTTCCTGATAAAAAATTACCTTAGGATACTGTGGCTCTTAGGGCGACTTTCACCAACGTCACTTAACACATTTAAGAGCTAAACATATTTCAAATGACATCATTTCAGTCATAACCAATCCATGCTATTTACGCGTACTATCTGACTTCCAGATCCATTCAATAGTTTTTTTGCGTGAAAGGATAACAAACATCTTTCATACTTTGTAAGATTACGGACCTTTTCATACTACGTATCTATATCAGAGTAAGTTATATTATTATTATAATTTACTTTAAATACGCTTTATGATTATGACCCAGCTGATGCGTCTTCCAGTAACATTGTAAGTTGCGTCTTATAATAATGCACTTTTATCTTTCTTTTTTTTTTGTTTTTGCCATTGTATTTTTTATATTTATACACTTTAACATAAGTACCTCAAGTACGTCATGCTCACTCAAACGTTTCTTCGGCGGTGTCATGTGAGGCGGGTCGTTACGTTCCCTAAAATATGGTTGAGCGAAGCGATGGCTGGTTCATGCGTCATGCTCGTGAAAGGGTGCCGCCAGCGGAAATGGGTCTACTTCAGTCTGCTTGTCTTAACGTTGTGCTTAGAGATTAAATATTTTCATCTCAAATAAATTGCTATCGACCTGTATGTACGTCACAACTTGCAGTACAGTAACCTTGTTATGCGAGAAATGTTAAATGTAAGTCGTTCCTTACGAGTTAAAAATTGTTTACGGTTAGGATAACCATAAAATGTAATATTATAATTAGTATTTTCTTTTGTGATGGAAATTGACATTACTGATATGTTAAGCTCACTTTTCAATTTGACGACTCTGTATAAAATAAAACAGGGAGAAAAAAATTGCCCTTGACGAGTTTCTTGCCGGTTCTTCTCGTTACAAGGTCTCCCGCCGTAGGGTTTGTGAACCGATGGCGTAGCTTCTTTGACGTTCATAAGTGCTTGTAACAGCCTAGACTGAATAAATGATATTGATTTGATTTGATTTCATCATATTCCATCGAGTAATAAATACAACTCATTATACAACTCATCATGTTAGTAACAGTTTTGTTTATGAGCTATATGTTAGTAGATACCTATTTATGTTTTGGAAAAATAAATTATAATTTTGCCATGCCACTTCATATGCCACAGCAACGATTGATATATGCACAGTCAAGTCTGTTCGCAAGCATGTCCAAGATGATGTTGGGGCTCCCCCGCACCAGTGAAGCCCATCTTTTGCACGTTTGCCAAAAAACAATCAACGCGGGTCTCTACGACTAGAGTTGTTAAATATATTCATTACTCATTAAAATTTACAGATAAATAAAAATATCATTAACAGTCAATAATTGAAATCAACAGTTAAAATCATCATTATTAGATTCGGACATGTGATCAAATTTGATTTCAATTGCCTTTAATTTAAGGTGATTTTTTCTTGACAACCATTTTTCAATCTGTTAATTTTATTGAATATTTTTGGTTGCACTCAAATGTAGGTTTTTTCTTTTGGAATAAGTATTAAATTAAAGTGGTATTGGTAATCGAGTATTGATTATTAACAGTTTATTTCATTACAAAATTTTTCTTCGAATGAATATTATTAGTCGTTATTCATACATAAGTGCTATTGAGAGATTGCTATGTAGCAATAAGACCGCCTATTGTGCGTTTTCTCTGTATGCGTTTGTTTTTGTATCGTGTGCAATAAAGTTTCTTTTATTATATTTAATACACATACCTACCCAAAATGCCACTATAATTTTTTGCCTGCAAAAATAACTTTGTATTTCATAGTGTCTGTATTAATGACAAAGTTATATTTGCGGTTTTTGAAAATGTGCTATAGCTCTGAAATTGCATAATTTATTTCGTTCAAACTATTTTTCGTTGAAAGTTTTTATAAAGGTCTACAGCATATATTTTATTAAAAAAATTCACTCTCTTATTTCAAAAGTTCGAGGGGGGGGGGACACACACATTTTTTCACTTTGAAAGTGTATACCATTCAAACAGTTGCGTTTGAGAAAAAACTGTTTTAGGTACCTCAATGTACAATGTATAAATCACGAATACGTTTGATGAAAAAAAAAAAATTTTTAGTCACAGTTCCATGTATGGGTAGCCCCCCCTTAATTCATATATTTTTTTATTTTTGTATACAAATCGTAAAGCGGTTTACAGAATACATCTACCGACCAAGTTTCAACTGTGTAATCCTCATAGTTTTGGAATAAAGTGGCTGTGACATTTTACCACTTTGGTAGTATATATCTTTCAAATGGTTGATTTTGCGAAAAAACTGTAATAGGAACTTTAATGTAATTTTTAAAGACCTATCTACAGATACGCCTCAAGTATAGGTTTGATAAAAAAAAAACTTGTTTCAAATCCCTTTGGGAAAAATGCTATATTTCTAAAACTGACGACCATATTTCGTTCAAACCAATTTTCGTTGAAAGTTTTTATTAAGATCTACAGCATATATTTTGTTAAAGTTTTTCACTCTCTTATTCCAAAAGTCAGAGGGGGGACACACATTTTACCACTTTGGAAGTGTACATCTTTCAAACGGTTGACTTTGAGAAAAAAATCGTTTTAGAAACCTCAATGTAATTTTTAAAGACCTATCTATAGATACCCCAGACGTATAGGTTTAATGAAAAAAAAAATATTTCAGTCACTGTTCCATGTATGGGGAGCCCCTCCCCCTAAATTCATATATTTTTTTATTGTTGTGTACAAATCGTAAAGCGGTTTACAGAATACATCTACCGACCAAGTTTCAACTGTGTAATCCTTATAGTTTTGGAATAAAGTGGCTGTGATATTTTACCACTTTGGTAGTATATATCTTTCAAATGGTTGATTTTGAGAGAAAAACTGTAGTAGGAACTTCAATGTAATTTTTAAAGACCTATCTACAGATACGCCTCAAGTATAGGTTTGATAAAAAAAATAATAATTGTTTCAAATCTCTTCGGGAAAAATGCTATATTTCTAAAACTGACAAACATATTTCGTTCAAACCAATTTTCGTTGAAAGTTTTTATAAAGATCTACAGCATATATATTTTTTTTAATTTTTCACTCTCTTATTTCAAAAGTTAGAGGGGGGGGACACACATTTTACCACTTTGGAAGTGTACATCTTTCAAACGGTTGACTTTAAGAAAAAATCGTTTTAGAAACCTCAATGCAATTTTTAAAGACCTATGTATAGATACCCAAGCGTATAGGTTTGATGAAAAAAATTTTTCAGTGTCAGTTCCATGTATGGGGAGCCCTCCATAATTCATATATTTTTTTATTTTTATGTAAAAACCCTAAAGCAGTTTACAGAATACATCTACCTACCAAGTTTCAACTGTGGAATCCTCATATTTTTGGAATAAAGTGGCTGTGACACTCATCGATTTGGCCGAATCTATAAGGGTTTCGTTTTTTGCCTTTAGGCTACGAAACCCTAATAAAGGGCTATGCCACGTTCCGAAATACGCTAGGTGATTCTGAATTACAAATGCTCTGTTTCCGAGCGTGTGAGGTGATTTTTTTTTTATTATTTAATTTTTAACAGATATTTTTTTATACGGTTAACACCATCTCTACAGCGAACATCCCGGATGCAATACAGGAGCGAGTTTACCTGTCCAGAAATTGCAACACCAGACAGATAGAAATCAATATGGCACATCGAACATTGTGGTTTGTCGCTCTGGGACTCGCTCACTTTGTAGGAATTTAAACCTTAATGACGAAATAGAAACATTGAATTCCCCCGGGCAAGTCCAGATTTCTGTAGAATACAATACGGTCCGACCCCACTGGAGCCGGGCGAATATTAATACAGTAGCGGCCAGTTTGCTGGTAACGATCTGTAAGGGTTGTCATTGAAAGGTCTTTTATTTATTTTGTAGCATGACATTTTTTTTGTAATTTGAATAAAAGAAAAACTTAGCATGTGCCATCTGCTTGCTTTCCAGTGCAGTGTAGTAATAGCGTAACAATGGACAGGGTAAAAGCCGAAAACTTATGTCCCGGCTACACGCACCGCCTTACCTGAGAGCATGCCTGCACAAACTGCTTTGCGATGTTGGGCTATTAGCCAATCACTATTGTTACCGGGCAACATCTTAGATGAAATTTTAGAAAATTCTAACCCCTCAAGATATTTTTGCCATGATGAATGCGATGTATGTAGGTATTACGATTTTATTCAAACAGCACTACAGTATGTTAATGATAAAAAAGTTGCTGTAGGTATACTGCTAGACATGACAAAGGCATACGATAAAGTTGCATACGATATTCTATTGTCACAATTATATGGGTCTGGTATTAAAGGTTACGCCTTTGACTGGTTTAAATCATACTTGTTTAATAGAAAACAACTTGTACAAATTGAGCATTATGACGATAAAAATAATGAAATACGGACAATACGTTCTGAAGAAATGCCTCACCTGCTCAATTCCTCAGGGCAGCGTGTTGGGCTGTATATTATTTTTATTATATATCAATGACCTCCCCAAGATATTAAATAACAATGTAGCATTACCGGTATTGTTCGCTGATGATTTGTCTGTCCTTCTGAAATGCGAAAAAAATGTAAATCCCGTTCCATCAATCACCGAAATCTTAAATGACATCACCAGCTGGCTTAGTGACCATAACTGGAAGTAAATTTTCAAAAACAAAACTCATTCAATTTTGATCTTACCGGACACCCTCTTTAAAGATTAATTTAGATTATAAAAATACCGAAATAGAAACTGTTAACGAATTTAACCTTCTTGGAATAAAAATTGACACAAATATAAATTGGAAAGAACACATTTCATATATCAAAACCAAACTAGCCAAATTCAGTTACGCTTTACTTCAAGTAAAAATCAGCACAAACACAGAGACCGCACTATCTACCTACTACGCATACGCCTACGCTTGGTTACGGTACGGCGTGATGCTGTGGGGAAATAGTGTGGATGCTCCAGAACTGTTCATCATGCAAAAACGATGCCTTAGAATCATTGCTCAAATAGAAAACACAGACAGCTGCAGGCCATACTTTATAAAAAATAAAATGCTCACTTTACCCTCCATTTATATACTTGACATATGTATATTCGTTTTTAAAAACTAAGATAAGTTTAAAAAAGTAAGTGAGACCCACACTATAAATACTCGTCATAAAAATAGATTATACCTCCCCCATTCAAGAATAAACATGTTAAACTGCAGTCCATACTATATGGCTGTAAAAATATTCAACAAATTACCTCATGAAATAAAATATTTACTAACAATTAAAGCATTCCAAAACAAGCTACGAAAATACCTAATTGAAAACTGTTTCTATTCTGTAAATGAATACTTAACATCCAAATAAACACCAAACTATCTACCTCTATCTAACAAAATAATATCATAAATACATAGGTAGTATTTATGATTCTAAATTAAATTATAAATAAATATTGAAACTACATTAAATTAAAATGACAACATGATAAGTAACATAGTAAGTATAAAATTGAAATACCAATACAACAATATATAATAATACAATTCTATTATACTTACATTATTATAATGTTGATATGACGATCTTCATTTTCATTTTGGCCTAATTTAGGTGATTTACTTAATTTAAAAATTTTCTTTTGTTTTTATTATAATATATTGGGAGCGCTCTATTGAATTGCTGCGTCCGGAAAGGGAGACTAAGTATTAAGTACTATAACATCTATTACAATAAGAGTAAGAAAAAAAAATACAAACAAATTAAAATAATCTACGAATAAAAAACCAAGAATTTCAAACAAACCATATCATAAACAAGAAAAAAGCTAGGACGTTTGTCAAGTGCTCTGCCAGGGTATGTTTGTAACATTATTATATTGAGTCTGCTCCAGTACTTGGCTGGAGCAGAGGAGTTCTCGAATGGTCTACGTATCAGCAAACGTAGTGTAGGACGGCTCCTGCTAGGCTTGATGAACTGACGCGATGATCTGAGAAAAGTGGCAAGTAGGGACTGGATAAAAAGACGGGAGATCGTATCTTGTCTTGTGTTGTGGTCTTAGTCCAGCAGCACGTCCAGCAGGAGACTGCAATAGGCTGATAGTGGTAAAATAGCTTTAGTTAATTTTGCTTCTGTGGTCTAGAGGTACAATCACCGGTATCAGACCTAGGGGTCCCGGGTTTGATTCCCAGCGGGGGTACCTATTGTATTCGGTTTGGTTGGTGGTAGGACTTGTTGTAAGTCTGCCTGGCTAGCTACCACCATCTTATCTAAGTCTGACGCCATAACAACAAAGTTTCCAGCATTGTTGTGTTCCGGTAGTTAGAGATAAGATAGCCAGTTCCTCCGTGATTCAGGATTACGGGAGAGGTTCGCTTCCATCTTCAGCCTTATCAAAAACTTAACATCAGGTATGACGCGAGTCTCCCCGTCGTTCATAAAAAAAAACTTATGATATATTTGTATAATTCAAGTTTCTAAAGTCAAATATCGCAGCTTCATGTACTTCTACAATAATTGTTTCTGATAACGAACAAATTGAAGTTGTCAAATTCTGTCGGAAATATGCTTATTTTAAGAGGGTCGTAGTATAAAATAGCATTGGTATGATTGAATCAATACTTCACTAAGAGATGGCGGTAAGCCAGCAGGTAGAAAGAAAGCTAACTATATTCGTTTTTAAGCTTTTTATAAGATAAATAAAAATATTAGTAATATTATTATTAAGTAAGGTATCGTTGCCAACCCTGTCGCCCAACACAGCCTTTGCACCGATATTCGGGGCATCGATGACACAACACAGCCGTGGCTGTGACACTGAAAGACTGTGACCCACCACGTAGATTTGATCGTGCAACCTGGACATGTTGACTCATGTGCTGTGACGCGCTCAAGGCGAAAAAAGTAACTACGTTACGGTTAGAGAAAACAAATGCAAATTCACACTCAAAAAAATATTTCAGTGATAATATGATTGTGGTGATAAAGTAACTTTCGCAATGGTTGATCATGGGATGGGTGACCAAATAGTTACTATCGCTAGCTCCATGCTTTGGAAGGCACGTTAACACATAGCACAATCTCCTTCCATCTCCTCCTTAACCATCCATAGGGAAGGCCAGGGGGTATTATGACGTCTTCATTACAGGCAGTTATCTGAATTGTTATAATGTAATGACAACGGCAGGGAAATGGACAATTCGAAAGCACTTATCTATAAGTCTATTTGAATAAAAATATTTTGACTTGACTTTGACTTTGACATGACAGAGGAAACTCTCTTTCTATAACGAAACAGATTTAGAAAAATGCCTGAAAATAAGACGTCATAATAATACCCCAACAGTGCTTCAGCAGTCAAATCGTGAAAATGACTAATGATTAGAAAGACTCGAAGCAAAACGATCGTATTTCGCTAAACGTAGTCACTAGAAACTCGGTAGCATCACAAATTACCATCCATATTTGTTTTCCATTTAAGTTCGTTTTTTATTCTTTTAACATTCAAAAGTCTATATTCAAAGCTTTACGTTACGTATGGCGCAGCAAAAGTCCAGAATCGGTCGTTTATTTCGCTCGGACGCGGCGGCTCACGCGTCCAGACACCAATGAATATCAATCGCACCACTAAATATCGTTCTGCTGTAGGGGGACAACACAAGTTAGCGGATGAGGGATAATATGCAAGTACCTCATAAGAGTGACTTGTTTCGTTGTGTCTATGTATTGTTATTAAATGGAAATAGAGTTAAATAAATTTCTAAATGATTTAGAAAACATAAGGATAAAAAATTAGGGCCATTACGAAGGTCAGACAATATTGGAAACATTAAAATTGAACAAAGTTTACACTTTATAAATTGTACTTAGAAAAAGTTGATGTAAAACAATTTTCTGGGAAATCTTTATTGAAAACAACTTTGAAAAAGAAGGATAAGCATTTCCACTTTTGCGGACTATTAGTTAGATGTATTTATTATCAATAAAAGAAAGCAAAACTAATGATTCTACTGGCAGTTCACAAATCGGGAGGACTTTCGAAGAAAGACACTGCCAAGAAAACTCCGAAAGCGGGTCGACACCCATCTTTATGTTTGTTATTTATCTACAAAAAGAGCTAACTGTATCTTTAGGTATAACAGTGTATGATTTGAGACTTTAATTTAAGAAAAATAAGGTCCCAAGCTGGTGGTATCTTCCAACCATCATGTTCACCCAAGCGCTGCGCCCGGTTGGCAGGCACGGCCGTCGTCAGAGCCGCCCCTCAACAGCCATAAAGACAACGCCGTGTACCATGTGAACCTTGTGGGAGGTGGTTCGGTGCGAGGAGTCTCGGCGCGTCGCTGGTGCTCTCGTCACGTTCCCGGGCCTTCCACGTACAGCTGGTAGATCGCGGGTTCGGTTGAAGGGGGGAAGGTTACCACTAATAAATGATACGGCACTTATGGTTTTCACTGTTTATTGCGGCGTCTACGCCGACGCCGTATCACTATATGTACAAACACAATATTTTATATACAACAAACAACAATAGGTGCTACACCGAAATACACTGCCACAGTGATTGTGGTACGGATCGCGACGATTCTACGTACTAAAACCAATTAAACTATAAAAAGGACTTTCCTTTACAAATGGCGGCTGCGCCCGATACAAATTAATTACGCGTGTGCTTCACATCGCGGTTCAAAGGCAACAGGTACTGATGGTACAGACTGATGGTAGGAATTGGTTGATCTTCTTGGGCGGCTTGAAGTAAGTATTAATAGAAGCACGCTTTAGAATTCTTCCAATCTTGTCAGTGACACTCTTACGCATGGTAGAATGGCAGGTTGACGTTCTACTGTGGCTGGTTTGGCGCGGTTTCTGTGACGTCTGCATGGTACTAGCAATTTCTTATTTCTCAGTACTTGCTCGACATGTCGAATTTCGGCTGTCAGATGTTTCTCATAACAGATGCCGCGAGGTCTCTGAAACAAAGATTTCCCTACGGTAGCTAACTATGAAGGATGATGGTGTGAATCACTATTGAGGTATCTATCTGTATGTGTTGCTTTCCGATACACTGTACGGCTCAAAGTTTGATCAGGATTCCTAATAACAAGTACGAGTACTGTCTCTGTCAGTCTCGGTAGCTTAGCGGTTAAAGCATTGGACCGGATTGCCAAAGGTCGTGGGTTCGATTGCTATCTGAGAATTCACTTGTGGTCGAGTTATTTTTTTCCGATATTTTTCTATTTAAAATTGATCATAATTATAAAAATAGCATTGAAAAATGCAAAAATTCAAAAATCATAAAGTACGAGTACATTTAGGAAGGCTAGTTTATAATTTGCCTCTAACTCCATAGTGAATTTAATGTTTGGATGAATAGAGAGTTAAGGTGGTTAACGAAAGCAGAAGCACTATCTCTACGTAGTACAGTGAAAGTGTCATCTACGTACCGTTTGTAGAACCGGGGATACACTGCAGTGCCTTCTCTTCGAAATCCTCCATTAAAATGACGGCTACTATAGGAGATACAGGAGAACCCACTATCAACTTGTACATAGAATCCATCATTCCACAAGAGATAGCCCGATGTAAGGCAGTGTTCTGTTCAGCTCCCCTGCATCGACACCGTTATATCACGCGATATAATATCTGATGATGTTGTCTAGTGAACAGGACCGAGTCACGTTATCGAGCTACGAGTGTCGATATAAGCCACTCAAGCTAGGGCTTCAGACACGACAAATGATAGGCGTTTCCACGTTAGTCCTAAAAAATATCCCGTTCGAAACCGATGCATGGGCAACCTACTGGCACCGTATCATCGGAGTCCGACGCGGCTGCATTTGATTGGCTGTTAAACGAGACCGATACTGTTGACTCACGGAATGTGGGACACGGCTGCCGATAGCCAAATAAAAGAGATTAATGCACTGGAGATATGCACTTGGGAAGTATACCAGACATAGACTAAAATAATAGTGTTTTAAAAATTGTGTCAAGACTGTTTCCCTGTGTAGTTCTGTACTGGACATAATTCAACGCAGAGCTGAGAAACGAATTTTCGACAAAGAACTGGTGAAGAGCAAGTTTCACATCCTAGCTCATCGTCGCAAAGTTGCTTGTCTGTCGATCTTTAATAGACTATACTTCGGAGACTGTGCTCAGGAGCTGCATGAGCTCATACCGCCACCCCCCTTCTTCCATCGGACATCCAGACGCACTGCGGGCTACCACTTTCTTGGTTGATATTCCTAAATGTCGCACAAAGCGCTACTTAAAACCTTTTATATTGTGCACAACAAAGGATCCCTGCATCTCGATTTCCAAGTACTTATTAATTTACTTCATACGTTGCTCGATTTCAGTCGCGGTCACTAACAGATACCCGTTCAAGCGATTTTGCGCTGCAAGACTTCCGCGATGGTACAGTCACGTGCAAAGACATAGAAACACTAAGCAACCTTGTCACATTTAAATATTGAATGACATTTGTGGACTGAGAGAGCCTTGTTACCGTGTGCGTCAATGCGATAAGGTTGTATAGTGTATACATGTCATTGCTCGTGACTGCACTCGTACATACAATAAGACATTAAATTCTTCTTTATCCATGATGAAGAAAGGTGTGCTATTGTTTGAGACGCGACGTTGCTTTAAGAGTGCCGTCATATTAGCTTACGAAAATAGACTAAATTGTAAGCTTTTAATAATTGAATTCAATTCAATATCATTTATTCAGTCTAGGCTGTTACAAGCACTTATGAACGTCAAAGAAACTACGCCATCGGTTCACAAACATACGGCGGGAGACCGCGTAACGACAAGAACCGGCAAGAAACTCGTCAAGGGCTATTTTTTCTCCCTGTTTTATTTCATACAGAGTCGTCAAATTGAAAAGTGACCTTTACATATGGGTAAGATCAATTTTCATCACAAAAAATTATTAAAGTAAAAGTACATTTTATGGTTATCCAAACCGTAAACAATTTTCAACTCGCAAGGAAGGACTTACATTATAACATTTCTCGCTTTACAAGGTTACTGTACTGCAAGTTGAGACGTACATAATAGACGTACGTAACAAAAGTGGTCGTAACGGACCACTTTTCAGGGTGTCGTCGTCGTCGTCTCAGCCACAACTGGGTATAGGCCTCCCCCAAGGATCTCCACAACGATCGGTCCTGCGCTGTCCGCATCCAGCGGCTTTCCACGACCTTCACCAGATCGTCGGTCCACCTTGTCGGGGGCCTATCCACGGAGCGTCTTCCGATGTGCGGTCGCCATTCCAGAACCTTTCCGCCCCAACGGCTATCGGTTCTTCTTGCTAAGTGTCCCGCCCACTGCCACTTCAGCTGAGCAATCCTTCGAGCGATGTCAGTAACTTTAGTTCTCCTACGGATCTCCTCATTTCTGATTCGAAAACGCCGAGCATTTTCAGGGTGACCATAAATTAATTATCTAGAAATCCTCTGTAATTACGTACGAAAGATCTGTAAATAGAAGTTATTTAACTCAATTAATTAGTAAAGTACTTTTTAAAGCTTCAAAATATTGTTAACTTTTAAAGTAAACCCTATCTCATTAATTAATTATGGACATTTATGGCCCTTAAAGAAAGTGTTGATTTCACTGTTTAATCAGTACCCCTAGTACGAGTTTTGTTAATTTTTGGAAAACTGTCATCGTCTCGTTTTATCTCCATACATTTCACACTCGCGCCCCTAGCGGAAACTATCATAAATTAAAAATGGTAATACGAGTTGCCATCGAGTAGAAGTATGCTAAAACTAACATAGTTTTCGAACAGTTTTGTCCATTTTGGTAGTACAAGTCACGCGTTTGACGTTTGGATTAAAGTAAAAAATACGAAGTCGAAAACTGTCACAGTTTAGTAACTCACCTAATATCAGTGAGAATGATCAATCAAATGATTTCCTCAATGTTCCGGTGTTATTCTGTATGGCGCGCGATAGATGATGAAGTTATGAATGAGGAGCACTCTCAATGATAAGGAATAATGACGAAAGAAATAAGGCAGAAACAATTACTCTCTCATATACGTCTCTCCGATATTAAACGCCACCTATAACAGATTTTAATCATAAAGACTTTGCATTATTTCCATCTTGATTGATTGATTGTTTTATTGATTATAACACGATTTCCGATCTATAAGTAATAATAAACATTTCAGTCTTTTAAGAGTGATGATAACATAATCCAATATAATTTAAATATTTTTGTGTGATAAAAATGACATTGTAAAATTAAAATTAAAAAGTTATAATTTAATATTATTTTGATCATAAATATACTACGCCACCTATCTGCGGCTTCCGAAATCATAGTTAATTGTTAATTAAAATAAACATTGTTAACATCTTGATTTCTTGATGAAAATACGTTTTCTAGTTTATAAACTATAATTCAAACCTTTTAACCCTTACAAGTGCCGATATTATGAAACGCTGATAAAATTATATAAATATTTTTTTCATTAACTCCATCTAGTATCTTGAAGTTAAACTGAGTCCACAAAACGACTTTGGATACGTCATGGCGTGCATCTCTTTTTTATATTATGTGTAAGCAAGACGGGCATCTAGATTCATTCATTCGTTCAAACGAAGCAAGTGATCACGTGATATAATAATATGTAGTTTGTACGATGATGACAAAGCAGCAACTCGCACTACCAATAAAAATAAAACTGACAGTGTGATCCACACAACAAGGAAAAGAGGTTAGAAAAGGCTTGTAGGCGGGGCAGGCGCGCCACAAATTTGAGCGAATGCTCAAAGGTCTACCGAAACCTGCGATCGCTTCGCTTAGTCACTCGCGAACCCCGACTGAGTGTGTGTTCTAAAGCGCTACTTCCAAAATATTGAAAAATGCCGTCTTGCGCTATTATTACTTGCAGAGCGAGAAGCCAAACGTGTATTGTAGCCAGTAGAGGGATTTATTTTCATCGGCAATAGTAGAACTTCTCATAATAACGATATTTTATTCAATCTTCGTAAAACATGATCAAAACGATAAACAACATAACATTTTTCTGAAAAATATACATTGCCGGCCAAGCACGCGCGATTTTTAATACAGCGTTTGTAGCGCGTAATGTACTTACATTTAACATTTCTCGCATTACAAGGTTACTGTACTGCAAGTTGTGACGTACATACAGGTCGATAGCAATTTATTTTAGATGAAAATATTTAATCTCTAAGCACAACGTTAAGACAAGCAGACTGAAGTAGACCCATTTCCGCTGGCGGCACCCGTTCACGAGCATGACGCATGAACCAGCCATCGCTTCGCTCAACCATATTTTAGGGAACGTAACGACCCGCCTCACACGACACCGCCGAAGAAACGTTTGAGTGAGCATGACGTACTTCAGGTACTTATGTTAAAGTGTATAAATATAAAAAATACAATGGCAAAACAAAAAAAAGAAAGCTAAAAGTGCATTAATATAAGACGCAACTTACAATGTTACTGGAAGACGCATCAGCTTGGTCATAATCATAAAGCGTATTTAAAGTAAATTAAAAATAATAATAATAATAATGGCTTTCATATACTTAATTACAATAATTGGAGAACATTACTTATTTTTATTTATTCTGATCAAGCAGTGCCACGTTCTCAATTCAAAACATCATAAATAACATAGAATTTAAAAATTGAAACAAAAATATAAATATGTCAGCACATTTTAACACAATCAGACAAGAGCAGACCCATCCCACTGGCAGCACCCGTTCACGAGCATGACGCATGAACCAGAATGAAAAAAAATTGCTCTACCAACATTAGTACTTGTTTTTGTAGGAAGACGGTGGGGGCGCAAGTTGACTCTCTAGCAGACATTCATAATTTTGCCGCTTAAATTATTAGTAAGTGTACCGATTAAATTTGAAAGACACAAGACAAACAAATCATTAACAAGTCAAGTATAATTTAATTTAAATATTATGTTGTTTACGTTTACGTTACGTTTAATTTAATAAATAAACGTGCACATTTCGAGTAAATATAATGCATTAAATTATTTTTCATTTGTTAACTGTTGTCAATATCAATATTCAAAACCTGTCGATAACAATTAAATAATTTATCGACACTTCAAGCCCTAGCTAGTGTAAATGTAACTCAAATTTGTTTATGCACAATACATGTATGCTAATGTGAGTGCGCGCTATTATTGGTTATTTTTGACTGTTCATTTGATGTCGCGCGCGCTTGATTGGCTTTATTAGAACCTCGTATGTGTGCGTAAGCTTGTTTATTAAGTGCAGTTGTAGTAGTGAGAACCAAGTGGCGACTAGGGTTCTAATACAAACGGCGCATAAGAGCCTTTCTAACCTCTTTTAATGTTCTGTGGTGTGATCGTTTGAAACGAAAACTGTCATGGTTCTGGTATTCGATAAACTCCTACTAGGGGTACAGTTGCTTCCTATAAAGATCGTAATTAATTGTTAGCTTTGTTGAAGGACGCTTACCCAATCAGGTAGCCGGATATCAGGTTCGGCCGCCCGGTGTCTTGCGGCCAGGTGTCGGGACATACGGGGCGGTATTTGTTGCAGTATTTTTAGAAATAATAAAAAAAATCAGTATTTTTTTTCTTTGTGTATTATTTTTTGTTTCTCCACTTAAGATAATACATACGAACAAGTTCAACAATGAGAATATTAAGATAGGTATAACAAAGGTAAGTACTTGCAGAGACTGGTATCGGGTAAATAACCGATTACATACTCTTAATTCATAAACAACTTTTTGTATTGAAGCAACCCTGATATAAAGAAAAAATTAACAGTTTCATACAAAATTTATTTGAACTCTGCAAAATTATACGAAACAGATATTTTAGTTCGTGATATATGGGTTACTTCCATGCAAAAAAATCCATACTTCCATACATACGTAATGATGAACTCCACATATGGTTTAAAGGTTCAATGCGGCGGCGCCAGTGTTCTCGGTACTATGCGCCATGCGGATGTGAGTTGGACGGCGTTTTTTGTTGTAGTTCAAAATTATTTTAAATGACGAGCTTATCTGTTGTTATTTTGTTTTTAATTTGGATTGCATTATACTGCGTGGGGCCTTAAACCGGAAATAATTTATTAAAAACGGAGGCTCTGTAGGTCACTAGTAATTAAATCATTATGGTCCCAACTAATTAAAATCCAATCTTAACTTTTTATTTTTTTCGAACAAACTTAATCGTAAATTCAATATAATGCAAACAACAGTTCCGCTCAGCTCTTTCGGAGCCACTCGGAACGTCTTTTTGACAATATATATGTCAGCTGATAGAAAAATAATACTACTTCATGAGTCCACGCTTTTTCTGAAGTGTTTATTTTGCACTCAAAGCCATTTTTACGTTACATATTGTGTAAGTAAATCCAATTTAAATATTAAATGAAAATTAATTTAAACGGAAACCAAAGAAATTTCCATGACAATTTTTTGACTTTACTAATCAAAATTATTCTTTTAAATTTACAAACATTTTTCACTACGATATTTTTAAAAAGGTCATATTTTAAAAGGCGTTGAATCCATGGAATTAATAGGTACTACTTACTAGTACTTAATAATTCCATGGTGGAATCTACTTGGTTCAAATAGTATACTTGGTATTGGTTGACATGTCATGTCATGCATGATGGATACAATTGTAAACAGATAACTGTCATTGCGATATTTAATAATGTACTACAGATTTTAATTAATTTGGAACAGAGATTTTATGCTGTGGGAGGTAGTGGGGCCGGTTCTATTCAAGGAGTTAAAGATAAATCTTATAATGGATAGTGATAATTATCATGATGCTTTGTGGTAAGGTTATTTTAACACCCTGTACCACGATAAGTTCGCAACGTTAGCGATAATTTCGTTTGCAATAATACACTGATTATAAATCGTAACTTTCAATTGTAATTGTAATGCATGGGTTTTGATTAACTAGAATCTTTTCATAATAAATACTAATACTCTAGATAATCTCTATTTTTAATATTTTCCCTGGTTCTTAACCCCACGCTGTATTGATTTGAAGTATTGGTTATATTATGTAAAATGACGTTTTATTTTAGTTTTTACATTGTTTTCTTTGTCAAAAACAGTTTCATTTTAGTGACATCACTCTTCTTTTTTATCACCCTGTGTATACGCACAAACGGCGTGTCGAGTCGGATTGTGGCGCGGCCGGAATACGTATCGGCCGCTAATTACACGGGTCATCGCCGCGCGAGGAATAAATAACGATAAGTTACGATACTACGTTAAAGGTGGTCGCTTCCGTGTTAAGAAGAAACGTTTGTTAATGTGAAATGCAAGAAAAACGTTTTTAACACATTTAAAATCTTATAGAACACTTACACCCATATTCTAAGTCGTTCCTCCAAAACTTACTCGTCCTCGACTTAACGTAACCTCATTGAAAACCTCTTCGAAATACTCATCGAAATCGGTATTCTAAGTCATAACTCCGTAAGGACCTGGAGGAGCCAAAGAGTACGTAGCCACTCCGTGTTAGGCCTAGCGCACACTACCATTTTTACCCACGACGAGGTTGAGTGGAGTGTAAAAAGTTTTGGAGGAACAACTTAGAATATGGGGCTTAGAATCATTTACAACATCCATAAAATCCTATACAACGAACTCAGAATTCTAAGATACAACATACTGAAAATCGGTCGCGCAAGGAGCCGAATTAGTATAATAAGTCACGATGCTCGAGTTATTCATCACCCCGTGTGTACGTATAGAAGGAGCCCGTGGAGCCCGTGGCGCAGTGGTTCACGCGTTCAGCCTGCAATTATTGAAGTCAAGCAATTTTCGCAATGGTCGGTCACGGGATGGGTGACCAAAAATTTACTATCTCGAACTCCTCCGTGCTTCGGAAGGCATGTTAAGCCGTCGGTCCCGGCTTCGTTTGCAGTCGTAAAAATCCACCAATCCGCATTGGGCCCGCGTGGTGGGTCATGGCCCGTTCTCCTTATCCATCCATAAGGAAGACCAGTGCCCCAGCAGTGGGGACATAAAAATGGCTGATAACATAAAAGACGACGTGTACGTATAACCGGCCGCTAATTACTAGGGTCGCCGCTCGAGGAATAAATAACGATAAATTTCGATACTATTGTAAAAATTGGGAGAAGTAAAGAAGAGCTTAGAAGACTGAGGCTAAATGAAATAAAACATACTAAACACTTATATGACCCTGTATAACATACACATAATCCTATACGATATAATCAAAACCCACCACGTGAGATATAACAATAAGACAGACTTGACAGACTGATCGTATTCGATTACGTTTGTTAAGTAAAGTTCGGCCCGGTCAGGTTTCGGATGGGTGACCGTAAAGTGGCATTACAACTGAGCGCTTCCGTGCTTCGGAGGGCACGTTAAACCGTCGGTCCCGGCTGTTGTCATTTGATTACAGTCGTTAAGCAAAGTCAGAGGCCTTATTTATTTTTTAATTTTTTATTTATTTATTGATAATTATTAAACGGGAGACCCAGTTACATAATTATTAAGTATGTAAAAATTAACAAATATTTTCAAAGTGTTCCAAACATGTGGTCATTAACAACTTCCATTGGTGAAAAAAATATCTAGTTCAGGAAAGGTGACTAGGAGAGCATTAAGGGCAGTGTGCATTCGGCAAAGTGGAGATTGAGTGGAGTGGAAGTGGAGAAAGTGGATTGGAGTGAAACAATAGGCTGCTTGATAATCTCTGACACCAGAGGTGGCCACTAATCCTTACTCGATAAGAAGAAGAAGATTATTATTATTTTATTATTTCCACCATCACCATCATCAGCCTGTGGACGTCCACAGGCTGATGATGGCTCTTAGGCCGTACACGGCACCATTATTTTATTTAGTACGTAGGAACTTCAGGTAGTGGACTTACACATAGGCTACCTTTTTATCTCGATATTCCCACTGGAACGGGAACCACGCGAGTGAAACCACGAGCGGCCGCTAGTACAACATACTCGCGGGTTGAATAAATAACGATACTATTGATGTGGAGACAAAACAAACATTTTCGTCTTCACATCGTATGAGGATAAGCCACCTCTGGTATCAAAGTTTATCAAGCCGCCAAAGGCCTCTGACTTGGCTTAACGACTGTAATCAGATGACTACAGCCGGGACCGACAGTTTAACGTGCCCTCCGAAGCACGGAAACGCTCAGCTGTAATGCCACTTACGGTCACCCATCCGACACCTGACCGGACTTGCTTAACAAACGTGATCGATTACGATCAGTCTGTCAAGCGCGGCCACGAGCGCTTCAACACTGTAAAAATAAATATATTAAAGATACTGCACAACAGAATACGACAATTTTTTACTGATTCATTTACGATGTCTAAAAATATTGGTAAACCAAAGTAATAGGTACCTAGGTAACTAAATAGTTCCGCCCTATTTCGTCATCAGCCATTTTTAATGTTTCCACTGCTGGGGCACTGGCCTTTCTTATGAATGGATAAGGAGAACAGGCCATGACCCACCACGCGGGCCAAATGCGGATTGGTGGGTTTTAACGACTGCAAATGCAGCCGGGACCAACGGCTTAACGTGCCTTCCGAAGCACGGAGGAGCTCACGATTGTAAATTTACGATCACCCATCCCGTGATCGACCATTGCGAAAGTTGCTTTTGACCTCTACAATCGCATTCTGAGCGCCCGAACCACTGCACCACGGGCTCCTCAATAATCAGTTCTCAGTTCCGCCCTATAATAGTTGACCCGGATTTTCTTATTCTAAATTGCACCTTTTGGCCTCTTCTACTCATAGGTATATATGTCGCAGGATAATTAGATAAATCGATTTTTTGCGAAAATCCTAGGAATATTGCGAATACACGGATAATTAGACAAAGGTTTTGTCAGTTCTGAATACTACTGACAAAGATAGAGTTTTTGCGAAAAAACGGGCTGCCTTAGTAAAACTGCGAAAAGAATCTCTGGCTATTATGAAATAAGAACACTGATTGGCTGATCGGACAATCCAAAAACGTCTTCTCTGATTGGTTGACGACCTGTCATTTCAAATGTTAATTGATTCTCTCACGTGTAGTAAACTTTCTGTGAACCAATCAGAATAAGAGTTTAGCAAGAAAGTAAAAATTAAGCCAATCAAAGTTGAGAATATTCAATGTTACTAAAGCAACCCGTATTATTGCAAAAAAACCTATCTTTTTTCAGTAAGACTGAGAAATGTCAACACCATTGTCTAATTATCCGTGTTTTTTCAATATCCCTAGGATTTTTGCGAAAATTCTATTTATCAAATGATCCTACGACATTATATACCTATAACGTAACGTGGGCCCAACGTAGTACAACATTTGGGCAATCTCCGCTATCACACCACAACAAACCAGCATTATACACATTTTTTCTTCCAAACCTCTCATTTAGATAACGCTCCTTCATTACAACCTAATAAGGACAAGAGTGCGCGCAAATTATCCTTAACTCAGTTACCTTGCCTCCCTTTTGCTCCTACAGTGATTTTGACCAGAGAGAGAGGGAGGAAAGACAATTTCTCGCAAACATTTTCTGTGATCATAGGATTGCGTGTTTTATCGGTCTCATCTTGAGTTTAATATTTAGCAGTGGAGAATATCATTCAGATTTCCTTGTAAGTGTCTCAATGAACAATTGTTGGTGAAATTTAGTAAGTGGATGTTGTTTTTTTTACTTGAGGTTTACGTTTCACTGACTCGGTAGCATTATGGTTGCAATTGGTTAAACATAGGGTAGATGGTTCAAACGTTGATGGTATGTTACAAACTCTATACTAATAATTATAAACAGGAAAGATTTCATTATTTGTTTGTTTGCATTGAATATTACGCTCCGGAACTATACTCAATGGATTTGGATGAAATTTGGTACACAGATTGCAGATAGCCTGGTTATGAACATAGGATACTTTTATCCCGATATTCCCACGGGAACGGGAACAACGCAAGTGAAACCGCGAGTGGCCGCTAATGCTAATACATAGTAAAATAATAACTTATATTTCGTCAACGAAAATTTCAATAAACAAAAAAATAGAATTATATGTTACAAGTTTGTACTATTTCCACGAGTAAATTGAACCGATAAGATCCAGGTTGAATAAGTTAGAAAATTGATCAGATGTTACGAGTATTTTATTATTAATACAATAAAAACTTTCCTTTAATAACATCTCGCTCTAGCTACATAAAATATGACTTTTATTTTAATAAGTGTACATGTTAAAAAAATCCTACGAAACATGTTGACCAAAGTAAACTTTATAACATCTATGCAACCATGTTTCTAGGAAAAAAAATATTATCATCTTGATCTGAAATAAAACCTGAGCAACGTCAACTAAAGTTGTTGTTGCCTTTGTAACTAGACAATTATGGTGTTAGCTGTTTGTTTGTAAATGCATCCTGTTTACTACACTCACTCACTCATCAGCCTGTAGACGTTCACTGCTGGACATAGGCCTTTCCTAGCACACGCCTATTGTGGCGTTCAAAGAAGGTTATTAGCCTAGGTACTGCTACCACGCTGGCCAAACGGGTTGGTAGAGGGTTTGTTTCAAGTTTTCCTTCTCTCGCACAGGTGTTCAACGCGTCGAGCCTCTTAGTCGACTCTTACGACATCACAGGCATGTAATGGAGTGGTGACACTTGTATTCTTAAGCCGTCACCACATGGCAGACGGCTGTTTACTACATAGTTGAGGAATTGCAACTCAAAGTGCGCAAGAGTCTGACAGTTTATTTTCATCATTCTATTTGTATTTACCAAAACAAACTACAACACATTTACATTTTACGATAAAAAAAGAAACTTACATCGAATGGGTAACGAATACAAAACGTCGCCTTATATCTCCAAAACGTACATTTGTCTCCCGGCAAATATCACAGACCACAGTACATACGGCTAAAGGAGTATCTCAACTACACACAAAACTTGCGATACTACCACCAGACTGATTATCTAACGGAAATTCAGTTTCAGTTTCTTCCTGTCATTACTGTCACATTTTCATACTGTACGAGAGCCACAAAGGCGACGAAACTGACACTAAACCGAGTGATTATCTAACAGAAACTAGGTTTGGTAATCGGATTTGGTAAAAAATCACCTAGCAACCAGTTTCTACGCTGTCATTACTGTCACATTTTCATACTGTTTTTATTTATTTATTTATTTAAGGGAAACATACAGCATTAAATAGTACAATAAAGATAAAACATAATTTTAGTACATTTAGCCAAAAGAGTTTCCACCACTAACTAATACATCGGTAATGTTGAACAGACAACTAAACAAAACTTCTACCATCTACAAGATATAAGCAAAATTTACTTGAATTAACATGTATTAATGACAAAACAAATTCTTTAACAAATCATTAAGATTTTAGTTTACTGAAAAAAAATGGAACTGCTTATATTATGAATGTAACAAATATGGTAATAAATACCTATATCGAAATGTTATAAAATGAAAAGTTCTTTTTGACAAAACAAAGTTTATAACAAAACATGCATTGCAGCCAAAATACGACGAAACTGAAACTGAACCTTCTCGTTAGATGATCAGCCCTCGGCGCTGTAATACGAGATTCGGACCAAAAACTGTAGTCTTACTGTTTTAATAGTGTTTTTGTGCTCACATTTAATAATGATTCTCCAAATTATTTATTACTGAATTACTTAGGTAAGTACTGGAAACACGACATAAAGGAGAGATTATAATAAAAACGTGTCCAAAAACACATCCGCTATTACCTACAGATCAGCGGTCCTACAGCGTAAGTGCCGTCTGCATCGCTGTCAACTCCATTTTGACAGCCGACGGCGTTTTTGTACAGCGTAACTTCAACGTTATCATCCTAACAATAAGATTCCTTTACAGTAGTCAGTTAATACTCGACAGCGCTGTAGCATCAGCGCTCGCGTGTGAAGAGTTACGCCCATATTCGACGCGCCGACGACACTTACACGGGCGGCTGGTTATTATCTGTGCTATTACCCAACAGTCACTGTGACAGCACGTCATGCTTTTCACTTGCACTCTAGAACGCAGTGATTACATACTCTTTGACTTGCCCTATGAAAACTACCGCTCTTAGGCTCGTATTACAGATCGTGATTCAAGCAGTGATCTATACTTGAGAACAGTAAGAAAGGGACGTACTTATTCACCGCATAAAGCGACTTTACTTTCTAACAGTGCTCAAGTACAAATCACTGCTTAAATCACGTTCCCTACCGGCCTTAGTGAAGGTCGCAGTAAAATAAAAGTTAATAATGACCGCGGTTAACTGCAAAGGCGCTGAAAGGACGAAAATCCAAAACCTTAGAACCAACTTTTCGCCGCCATCTTCGATTGTCACACGCAGACTCCATATGACTACAACCAACCATTGGCAGATGTAGTGACGCGTTCACATCGCTATTAAGCGAATATCGTTGAATATCGGAGAAATGCAGGATCAGCGATGTGTGCACAAGTAAATACACGTTGTGCAAGCCTGGCGTCACTGACCATACGTCAAGACAGCCAGCAGCGAGTATTATTAGGGAAGCATGAATCGCCCTTTTGAAGTTTCTCAGCTCGCTGCAAATATATTATTATGCACGTTGAAACATCAAATAGTTTGGCCGCAGTCCTCGAGCACAGACACAGCTCGAAGGAATTACTTCCCTTATCTTCCATTATGGTACTTCCCTTATTAATATATGGTGAAAAGTCCTGCCTCATCAGCAGATGATACCACTGATAAAAGTCCGCATGCAATACACCTTACTGCTACGATAACACTGCAGGGGAGTCCATATAAAGTCCGATTTACACGGATCAAGTCTCTAACGAAGTTGGTAAGTACAGTGAGCAAGTCCAGTGGTGTAAACGATTGGACAGTGGCGAGACAACTTGTCTTGCAAGCTGCCTTGCCAATATAAAATCGGAGGCCGTCGGCTTCACTGTCCAAGCGCTCGCTACTCGCCACTGTCTTTGCCTGGTTCCCATTCCGCGCGCATCTCCCGCTGCTGTGACCTGCATAACCAAGAGGGTTCGTCAGGTTATGGGTTGGTGGTGGGTTTGTCCTTGGCTGGTGTAAATGGGGCATAAAGGTAGCCTTACTTGAGATACTGTGCTAACGGTATTCACTGTGCAAATATCTTGCAAGTCACGCGGCGGCCGCCCGGCTGTACATCCCGCACCTTTGCCTATCTTTACCATTCGATATTTATTACACAAAATGGCCGCCAAGTATGGATGAGCACGCACGAGCACACAAATCGGTTGAAGCTATTTTTCTTGCTCATTGAACGGAAATTTAAGAAAATATATATTCGCAAAGTTTTTATTGAGCTCATGTTTCGCTCTTTGAAGTGAATGAATTATCGTTTCGGAATCGGAATGTTTCTGCTTCGTTTAAATAAAATGTTTTGGATGTTTTGCGTATTTTTACACTTTTTGTTTTAGATCTCGACGTAAGAAAGGCGTGGAACGTATAAATGTGTTATTTATTATATATAATATCTACTAAATACCTTCAACCGTTTTGTGTAATCCAAACTTTTATACAATATTTTTAAATAAATAAAAATGAATTTTCAAATATGTTAGTAAGCGCAAAACTCTGAAGCATCTGGACGAAAAACGTCGGGATCTACGTAAGTGGTCAGCAAGGGCAAGGTTAGTAAGTACTAGGTTAGCCGCTGCCAAAACAGGATATACCTGATTAGGTCAGCAGCTGACCTAATACTTGCTGACCAAGTAGGTATTTTTGCTGACCAAACAATTATTATTAATTAGTCAGTTAGGTTAGTAAACAATAATAATTGTTTGCTTTACTCCAGTCAAGTGGTTTTCAAAGGTGCTTTTTTATTATACGTTTATAAAATATTTGCACATCATTAATAGCTTACTTACGGTGTCCAAGTTTAATTTAATAAGGCATTAAACATTAAATTATCGTATTTGTGGAGTAATTACGAAAAATTTACAGTTTGTTTACAAACAATTGATCAGAGTGTCGTCTTAGGGGCAGTTGGAGTATAGCCTTAGGGGCACTATAGGCACCTCAAAAGACATGAATAAAAAAAATCCCTTAAAAAAAATTTTTTCAGGACAGAAAAATTTTGATCCGAAATTTCGGACGTAGATCCGAAATTTTTTTTTCAATGCTAGTTGACCCCCCCTTTTTTCGGGTATTACGTGTTGGCATTATGGTCCCCATCAATTTATTTTATATACATGACATACCTCCGACCCATAGTTTATAAAATATTTGAAAAAAAAAACCGTTTCGAATTTTTTTTGCAAGTATATATAACACCCTTCATTATATTAGTAGGAAGTTAATTCACCATACAAATATGAACAATACGTTGTTCCTACCAGAGTATGTGTGCTACTTAATGTATTTTGCCCTTTCCATGACATCTCGGTAGGAATATTCTCACAACAAATATTACGTGACTCCGGCCTGTCATATTAATCAATCAGTACAACCCGATTGTATGCCGACCCTAAACAAATGTTGCTACGGTATAATAATCTTTATATCTATAGAGATAGGGGTTGTATTTTTCTGACTTTCATTAGTGGGAATAAAGCCTGGTTTTTCCGTAATTACTGATTATGTCCCCATTCATTTGAGGGTAGGGTCACGTCCTGATGTAGATTACAGTAGTTTGATTTTTGGGTTCCGTATTGTAATAATGTTGGGTTTATTTACTACATTTAATAGAATAGTATGGCAAATCTGTATTACATGAAATATTATTCGTTTATGTATATTATTCATAAATGATGCAAAATGCTTTTTGTTTTGTGATCTCGCGGTTGCTTCCATACGTCATCGTCAGCAGCAATTTTTAATTTCCCTTTACCCAATTTTTAATGGATGAGGAGGATGGGCCATGACCCACCACGTGAGCCAAATGCAGATAGGTGGGTTTTATAGACTGCAAATGCAACCGGGGCTTAACGTGCGTTCCGATGCACGGAGGAGCTCGAGATAAATTTTGGTCACCCATCCCGAGACCGACCATTGCGAAAATTGCTTAACCACAACAATCGCAGGACCCCTGTGCTTCCATACAATTTGTTCGTAATAATAAATTCTATGGATGGTTTGAAGTATAAAAATAACGTTATAAATTAAAAAATTAAAGCAATCGCTGACAGTTATTAGAAAAAATATAACTGTAGTGCAAGCATAAAAAACTATCGAAATCGTATCGAGTAAGTATCAAGCACGTAATGTCAAAAAATGTATAAGAAAATGTAGTTCAGTTTACGTGCAGCAGGAACCCTGCTCAATATGTCATACATATTTTTACTTTACTTCCTCGATACTGTCTCGACAGTTATTCGTGCTAGGCCTCAATGTTCTATAAGCTATAACTACGATGCTTCGTATACAAGTTGCTACGATAGCTACGAACCCTTGTAGCTGTAGCTGGCTGCTACGGATTTCCACAGTTATTTTATTCGTATTTACCCGCCTGGTTCCTGGCCCTGTGGGAGCATCACGATGAAGATATGTTTGTTTTTTTTGTGAAAAACGGGGAGACTCTTAGCCTTCATCATACCTGATGTTAAGTATTGATAAGGCTGAAAATGGAAGCGAGTCTCTCTCGGAATCCTCAATCACTGAGGAGCTGGCTATCTTATCTTTAACTGCCGGAAAACAACAATGCTGAAAACGTTGTAGTTTTAGCTTCAGATTTAGATGGCGGTAGCTAGCAAGGCGGACTTACATCAAGTCCTACCACCAACCAAACCGAATATAATATGTCCGCTGGGAATCGAACCTGGGACCCTGGGTCTGATACCGATGGTTGTTAAATCCATCATTCATTCATCCAGGCTATAAACAATCTGTAAGCGAAATAAGACTGAGCAAAATTTACACTGATCTGTTTTTTGTGGTGATATATTAACTACACCCTTGTGGCAAATGGGCATCAAAATCTGACCCCCCCCCCCCCAGTTTCTCAGTTTACCCCCCACAATTTCGAGAAAGAACTTTAGAAATACTAGAATAATATAGCGTGGATTAGTATAAATAGTTTTTAAAGAAAATTCAATTATATCAAGTCAAAACTACTTTCATTCACTCCAAATTAATTTCAATTCATCCTATGCTTACTAATATCATAAATGCGAAAGTGTGTTTGTTTGTCCTCCCTTCACGCCCTAAGCCACCAATTGACTTGATTTCTGGCATAGAGTTAGCTGAAAGGACGAAAAGTAACATAGGCTAATTTTTATCCCGATATTCCCGCGGGAACGGGAACCACGCGGGTGAAACCGCGGTTTACGGTTGGCAATAAAATTGGTTAACAGTTCATCACTTTAATAAAATTTCTTTTAATAAATTCACTTGCACCTGGCACGAAAATTCTATAGGAATGGCAAATTGTAATAAATTTTCATAGAAATCCTAGATTTGAATTATAACTTCGCAGACGTCAACATTATTTATTGATAAAAGCTCTTTGTTAAAGTGGTATTGAATGAAATAGTATTAAAATATTATTTTAAGTACCTAAGTCTTTGAAAGTTCATTTAAATCAAAATGACAAAAAAGAAATTCATGTAACAATCTTCAAAATATTTTTGTACTTTTGATAAATTTTAAATAGAAAATTATTGGAAAAAAACAACTCGGCCACAAGTGAATTCTCAGATGGGGAGAATAAATAAAATGGAAGATTTTTTAGATTTACTTCTGAATGATGTTCAAAACCGTAGCTAATAAAAAAAACAGCCATTTTTAATGTCCATGTTAAATGGTTTATTTTATTTTATTTTATGTTACAGGAATTGAAGAAAGTTGTACGGACCAACAAAAACCCCGCGGACCCTAAGTGGATTGTTAAGTGTTAACAACTGTAAACAAATATACATACCTACATAGTTTAAAGTTTAATACCTGTTGGTTTTTTTTTATTTAATGCATGCCGTTGTCACCTATAATTTAGGTTTCACTTTGTTCTGAACGTTATTATGTGTGTGTTTTCATTTTCTTTTTGTTTGGTGTAATCTGTTGGTGATCCAAATAAATAAATTAATAAATCTTCATTTCAACTAACTTTTAAACGTACATTACAAAACACGAGGCGGGAGTTAGAGTTAAAAATAGCTTTGGTCACCCATCTCAAGAAGATGAAAATTCAAAAGTTGCACAATCCTACTGCACCAACGAGCCTACAACACCATCAGCTTTTTTTTAAGAAGATGGGGAGACTCTTAGCCTTCATCATACCTGAAGTATTGATAATGCCGAAGATGGAAGCGAGTCTCTCCCGGAATACTCAATCATTGAGGAACTGGCAATCTTATCTCTAACTGCCAGAACACAACAATGCTGAAAACATTGTTGTTATGACGTCAGACTTAGATAAGATGGTGGTAGCTAGCCAGGTGGACTTACAACAAGTCCTACCACCAACCAAACCGAATACAATATGTACCCCTGCTGGGAATCGAACCCGGGACCCCTGGGTCTGATACCGGTGGTTGTACCACTAGACCACAGAGGCGGTAAAAATTAAAATAAATTTAAAATAAAAAAAACTATCTTCACATTATCGTTTTTGAACAGCAAACAAAGCTTACATTTTTTCGCGCTAACGCGTCCTTTGAATAAGTTTTATAATTATAGCTTTTTAATTTTGTATTTTACAATGCTATTTTTATGTGATAAATATTAATATAATAGAAAAAAGCAAGTTGTCTCATGTCCATCCCGTCATGTGTCATCCCATAAGGGCGATTATACAGATTTTATATTTATCAAGTTTTATAATCTTGTATTTTCTGACGTGATACCCCAAAACCATAAAATTACACCCATAATAAACCAACCAAGTAAATTAACAAAAACTGCGTTTTAAGCCAAATAATTTCAAATAAAACTCTCTCTAAGTAAATGAAAATAACTAGTTCTTTTCCCATGCAAAGCCTTTGAGTGTACATTCCGTTTGAATTGCGCCATCAAAACTAACCTAACCTAATCACCCGGCGACGGCTCACACGAGAATTAAGTACTTAAGGGGCAGCTGATATCGGAAGCGTGTTTATCTCGATCCTAAAGGCCGGAACACACTCAACGATTATCATCGCCATTATAAACGGTAAACTGTTACACGCAACACTCACTGTGCACTGGTGAGATAAAAATAAATATTATTTGAAGACTTCAAAAGCTGTGTTCATATTTAGATAAAAAATAATAAAGACTTTGCAGTCAACAACATGTCTCTCCAAATTGATTATGAAGCTAAGTGCTAAGCTAACGTCAATATTCAATGGGATTTAACAGCACTTTTAGACTTATATGCCATCATGTGGTAGGTACAAGAAAAACAAAAAACTACTGTTAGTATGATAAACTTTAAATAGAAAAATATTGGAAAAAATTAACACGGCCACATGTGACTTCTCAGGTGGGACACGAACCCAAGACCTTTGGAAATCCGGTCCAATGCTCTAACCACTGAGCTACCGAGACTTGCGGGCTCCCGTCGAAATTATTCTAATATGAGTATGAGAAAATTTTTTTCTTTTATTAAATATATTTCTAGGTTGTAGATTTGTGTTTGGCAACAACATGTTCCATTGTAAATGTTGTTGTTTCTGCTAAGGCTGATAAGTTTCTTGCGGCCGTTCTTCTTATCAGTTAAAATATATCCTGAATGGCTGGTAGGAAAAAAAATGTTGGACTATTCGAAAGTACTTATCTATAAGTCAATTTGAATAAAAATCTTTGACTTTGACTTTGAATTCTCCAATACTTATATACTTATATTTTTAATACTCTGTAGCGTTGTCACATCAACGCTAGGAATATCCTTGCATACGAAAGAAACATCTTTTCAGGTGTTTAACGATCGATTAAGATGCAACAGCTAATAATTTGATTCTTTAATTTTTGCATTTTTCAATGCTGTTTTTATACTTATGATACATTTAAAATAGAAAAATATTGGAAAAACATATTGTAAAAAAAAATCAAACCGACTTCAAAAAGTAAAAAATAAAACTTTTGGAGTCGGTGCCAGCCAAGGCATTCTACATTGCACTTCTGTTAACTATATATATTTTTTGGCCTTAGCTAGCTAGCACCGACTCCAAAAGTTTTATTTTTTACTTTTTGAAGGCTATTTGATTTTTTTTTTATAAAATGTTTTTATTTCAGATTTTTTTAGTAGAAAACGAAAAATATGTCGCGTAATTCCGCAAGAAAAAATGCAGATGCAGCCCAGTGACACACCTTGCACCGAGTCTCGGTGCTGAGATTGGCACGGTCTAACAACTCCTGAGGATGCTCCGTGTGTGGGCGAAACACGTGTAGAGTAGTCGGTGAAGGTGCAAGGTGTGTCACTGGGCTGCATCTGCATTTTTTCTTGCGGAATTACGCGACATATTTTTCGTTTTCTACTAAGATATGGATTTCCGCCAAGTAACGCCTGATTCTATCAAATACTTACAATCAGATTTTTTTGTTACATCATGTGCCGTTACTTACACTAAAAATCAGCCCATACACAACAATGATGTCATCTAGGTAAACGACTACTTGCCAAAACGTGATTGATATTTTTCAGGATTATGAAAAAACTTCTAGCCAGATAGTAAATTTTAAATAGAAAAATATTGGAAAAAATTAACTCGGCCACAAGTGAATTCTCAGACGGGAATCGAACCCACGACCTTTGGAAATCCGGTCCAATTTCCAAAGGTCGCGGGATCGATTCCCGATTTCCCTATTTAAAATTTACCATAAGTATAAAAACAGCATTGAAAAATGCAAAAAATACAAAATCATATACTAGCCAGATCTTTGTAAAAATTATATGGGACCACACATAACCATTTTCTTTCAGATAAAATTATAAAAATCTGTTAACAACTGGCGAAGTTATGGTAAAACATACATATAAAAAAACCGTCGACTTGAGAACCTCCTCCTTTTTTTGAAGTCGGTTAAAAATCAACTCGGTCACAAGTAAATTATCAGAGGGGACTCGAACCCACGACCTTTGAAAATGTGGTCCAAAATTTACAATATTATTGTTATAATTCCAATGTAAGTAGCATACGTTTATTTCGACGCTGTATATGTTATTACCAGTTTTGTAACATCCCTACCCGTTATAGTTTTATAACAAAAGTACGTACTTTTTCCGCATAGCGTCTCAATGTAGTAAAATTATTTAGTACCAAAAATTAACACACGAAACAAACACAAATGATCATCAGAAAAATATTTATTGGGGAGGCGAATCCGCGGCCTCTCGCTCAGTAAGCACAATCACTCACACTCCACTATCGGGTATCTCATTCTTAATAGGAGTCAGAGCATACCGAGTGTTTGTTATCAACTTTGTGATTATTTTTCAATTGTATAAAACATAAATACGTGTCAGAAGTTGCAGATGGGCGCGCCGTACGTGCATTTTCTGAAATAGGGTTTCAAATAGGTACGAAAAGTGCATTCAGCTGTAAAGTTACATGAGACATGAGACAAGTTGTTTTTTTCTAGTATATTTTCTTGTTTAATCGTTAATATTAGTTAGTAATTGTTAATATTTATCACATAAAAATAGCATTATAAAATCATTTCTCGTATATTGTTGAGTGTATCTTTACTAATATTATAAAGATGATAGATTTGATTGTTTGTTTGTTTGTTTGCATTGAATAGACTCCGAAACTACTGAACGGATTTGGATGAAATTTGGTACACAGATAGTAGATAGCCTGGTTATGAACATAGGATATTTTTATCCCGTTATTCCTACGGGAACGGAAACCAGGCGGGTGAAACTGCGAGCGGCCGCTAATTTATTGTAAGAGAGTACTTTGATTCCCCTTCCAAAACCATTAACTACTTTTAATTTGTGGTACAAAGTATTAAAATAAAATAAATGATGATAATTATTATTACTTTATTTTATTTTTAAATTTTACTTAACCCTACGACCACGACGTCTGAAAATATCTCCAAAGCTAATATGTCGATTAATCCCTCCTGTTACCGATGCGACAGCGTTATAATTATGTGTCAACTTTCCGGATCACCGGCCACCGTGTCGTCTTGTTACACGTATAATGAATAGGCGGTTGGGTTGTGGAGCAAGGCAGAGGCAAAAGCGGACGCGGGGTGTTGTTAAACGCTTACTCTAACTTTTGAAGCAAGAGAGTGAACATTTAAAAAAAAAATATGCTGTAGGTCCTAATAAAAACTTTCAACGAAAATTGGTTTGAATGAAATATATTCAGCAGTTTCAGAGCTATAGCAAATTTTCCAAAACCGCAAATATAACTTTGTCATTCATTTCATTTCATTCAAACACTATATTAAATAAAGTTATTTTTGTAGACGAAAATAGTGGTATTTTGGGTAGGTGTATTAAATATAATAATACTAATAGAAACTTTAATGCACACGATACAAAAACAAACACATACAGAGAAAATGACAAATAAAGTACATACATCGGACAGACAGACATGACGAATCTATAAGGGTTCCATTTTTGTCATTAGGCTACGGAACCCTAAAAAGAGGAACACACAATAGGCAGCCTTATTGCTACATAGCAATCTCTTCCAGGCAACCTTGGCTGAGAGACGGAACCCTTCATGTGCGAGTTCGACTCGCACTTGGCCGATTTTTATTTATAGATATCTTCAAAAAACATAGCCCTGTGAAAGCGAACTTGAAAACCGTCTCCAAAGCTAAAATGGCGGTTAAAACGGTTACCGACGTGTTAATTTGATAGTGGTTTTGGGGTATTTTGCATAAAATGATGATTATCGTATTATGTCAATAAACGACAATTTTCTCATGTTATTTTAATATAGTGTCACCACTGCCTGTGATATCGTAAGAATCGACTAAGAGGCTCGACGCATTAAAAACCTGTGAGAGAAAAGGAAAACTTGAAACAAACCCTCTACCAACCCGTCTGGCCAGCGTGGTAGCCTCCTATCAACGCCACAATAGGCGTGAGCTAGGAGAGGCTGTCTAGCAGTGGATGTCCACAGGCTGATGATGGATGGATGGATGGATTTTAATATTAAAAAAATGTTGAACACAATTATGACAATAGTATAGTAAAGCTAATTTGATGAGATGCTGATAATTTTTAAAGTTTAAGATTGCTATGGGTTCTTTCATTGGTCCTTCCCTGCCCGTTGATATGCTTTTACGGAATGCTAGCAGCTAACGCATTCTATGTTTCTAGCTCTTTGCCTTATTTATTCGATTTCGTTAGATAAAGAAGAGGCCTGAGAGAAAATACTTTTTCCTTTTAGTACCTGAGTTTCTTCCAGTCAAACATACAGTAAAATACTCGGTCACACTTAAGCTCACCGCCTCTGTGCTCTAGTGGTACAACGATATCAGACCCAGGGGTCCCGGGTTCGATTCCCAGCGGGGGTACATATTGTATTCGGTTTGGTTGGTGGTAGGACTTGTTGTAAGTCCGCCTGCCTAGCTACCACCATCTTATCTAAGTCTGACGCCATAACAACAATGTTTTCAGCATTGTTGTGTTCCGGCAGTAAAAGATGAGGTAGCCAGTTCCTCAGTGATTGAGAATTCCGGGAGATGCTCGCTTCCATCTTCAGCCTTATCAATACTTAACATGGCTAAGAGTTTCCCAGACGCTCTTTATAAAAAAAAATATACTTAAGCTTATAACTTATTCCACGCAAGTGACTTCTGACTACTATCAGTAATGCAGAGCGCACACGAGGCCGGCACAATACACGACGTGTGATTGATCCGACTGACGGCCTGTCGTGCTGTCATTACGTCATAGAGTACTGACGTAACATTATACCGACGAGCTGGTGACGTCACGAGTATTCAGATAGTTTTGAACTAAAGGAAAAAAAGAGATGGAGAATGTTTTTGCAATAAGTACTGATATAAGTATGAGTCGCTTTGAAAACAGGCATGTTGCTATAGCGACGTGAAAAAGTCTAAATTGTGCTAAGGGCAATGTATAAGTAGCTTCGGTGTTCGCGTCAAAGGATGGCGATGCGTGATAGACTACATGTAACCTTTTCTCTCTATTTTGAACGATTAACCAACGAAGCGAAATGCGTAATGCTCGTGGACGGGTGCCGCTAGCGGAAATGAAAGCATGAATGTAATATACTAACAGGACTGCGTACTCGCAGCTGAAAAGCGAACTGCGCAAGATATGTTGTACAGAGGATGTTTGTCTCTTTCTACTAAGGTGAAAATAAGATTTTTGCAATGTGGGACTGCATGTTGCAATCTAATTTATTAAAATTCCACAAGAAACTTACAACTATTACCTACATTATTTGGTTTCAGTTACATGGTTGATTGTAACCCAAAAATCAAACTTTCACATGTATCTACTATATATTTAATATTTACCTACTTTGAGGTAATTCGTTAGAAAAACATTAAAGTTTTTCATTTTTAAGAAATGGACGATTACGAATAATACGAAATAAATAATTTATTTTATTTATATAATTTAATTTATATTAATTTTATAATACAAATAGTATATTTTATGATTTTGTAATTTTTGCATTTTTCAATGCTATTTTTTATACTTATGGTAAATTTTAAATAGAAAAATATTGGAAAAATTTAACTCGGCCACAAGTGAATTCTCAGACGGGAATCGAACCCGCGACCTTTGGAAATCCGGTCCAATGCTCTAACCGCTGAGCTACCGAGACTTGCGAACCACCGTCGAAATTCTCCAATACTTTTATATTTTTAATACGCTGTAGGCCAGCGTTGTCACATCAATGCTAAGAATATCCTTGCATTCGAAAGAAACATCTTTTTAGGTGTTTAACGATCGATTAAGATGCAACTGCCAATAATTTATGATTTTGTAATTTTTGCATTTTTCAATGCTATTTTTTATATGATAATTTTTAATCAAGTAAATATACTAGAAAAAAGCAACTTGTCTCATGTCGCCCTGACGGGATTCAAACCCGCATCCTTGGGAATCCGGCCCAATGCACTGACCAATTATGCTACAGAGACCTACGAGAACACGTTGAAATTCTCTAGTATATTCACCTTTTTCTACGGTTTTGGCCACCGTCGTTTCATCAATGAGAGAAATATCCTCGCATTCGAAAGAAACATCTTTACAGCTGTTTGACTATCGATTAAGATGAAACTGCCATCTACTTATAACTTTTAAATTTTGCATTTTACAATGCTATTTTTATGTAATAATTTTTAATCAAGTAAAAATACTAGAAAAAAGCAACTTGTCTCATGTCGCCCTGACGGGACTCGAACCCGCATCCTTGGGAATCCGGCCCAATGCACTGACCAATTATGCTACAGAGACCTACGAGAACACGTTAAAATTCTCTAGTATATTCACCTTTTTCTACGGTGTTGGCCACCGTCGTTTCATCAATGAGAGAAATATCCTCGCATTCGAAAGAAACATCTATATATATATAATCGAAAAGAGCGCTACAAACTGTATGAGAATCTAGCGTGTCGAATTTTCGTACCTCTACGATGACTTCACAAGCGAGGTTTAGTGATGTGGAAAGGTTATTGACAAGCTCTTGCAAGAAAGCACTACACAATTAACCATTTTCGTTTCTGAGTGAACCGTGTTTTCATGGTAATGGTCTCAAGCGGACTGACTTAGGTCGGAAAACATGGATGGATCAAACTTTTTACACGAAAGGTAGGTACACTATTACCGTCTATCTCGATATAGGTCTGTGAACCGTACTATTGTTGATCAGTTATTACTAATTCGATATTGACTGCAAGCGTAATCAATGCTGCCCATGGCGTCGTTATGGGGGAGATTTGGTCGTCTTTGTGTCGACGTTATAGCACTACTAAGTAGTAAATGACTGCTGATTTGTACCGTTATAGCACCTTAGCAGCACGCCTGGAGCCAATGTGTACTATTAGCAGCCAAGTTCCAATTTTTATTATTTAAAATTTAACTAAAACACGAAAATTATTAGGGCGTAGTGTCAAAATTTAAATCAACACAAAAAAAATTATCGATACCTTTTTTTCGCATATACAAGTTACGGCAGAGTTACGGTCTATGAATAATTCGTAGAACGTTTTTTTATGAACGACGGTGGGACTCTTACCCTTCATCATACCTGATGTTGTATTGATAAGGCTGAAGATGGAAACGAGCTTCTCCCGGAATCCTCAGGCACTGAGGAACTGGCTATCTTATCTCAAACTGCCGGAACACAACAATACTGAAAACATTGTTGTTATGGCGTCAGGCCTAGATAAGATGGTGGTAGCTAGCCAGGCGGACTTACAACCAGTCCTACCACCAACCCACCCTCTGGGAATCGAACCCGGGACCCCCAGGTCTGACACCGGTGGTTGTCCCACTAGACCACAGAGGCGGTTAAAGCCTGTACTTATTATTACAATGTTACGCTAAGCAACACTGGCGAATGACACAAAGAATTATTGGCCATGAAGACAGAGTTAACACGACCAATGGCAATCGATTGTGATGCAAAAGATCACTGGAATCGTTTAAAGTTCAAAATAGCACTATAAACATGTTTTGGTTACTTTAATAGTGCTAATTAGTGACAAACATGACATAAACGTTCAAGACACCACTATTTTGGTACTGTACGATGTTCCTCGACACTGTTACATTTCAACTAAAGAGCTGATTTATCACCATGAGAGCTTTTATGTAAAGGTTATAGTATAAATAAGTGATAACACAAGGGCCTATTAAGGGTTTACAGTACTATTACAGTGCTAATCATAAGCACGTTCTAAAACGTTCTAAGTACTTTTATAGCACCAAATTTTGTTACTTGGGCTGCTTGCGGTTTTACCCACGAGGTCTCAGTACTCGTAAAACTATAAACTATATACCTACATGTGCAAAGTTTCATCAGAATCGGTCTAGTCATTCGTGTGGTCCTCGTTTTACAATTTCACAGTAATACCTATACCATTGGCCGCCATTTTTTATTTGCTTTCAACACACACATACACTTTACATTTATAAATAAAAAAATAAAAAAAGAACAGACAAACAAATAATTAGTTTGACAGAAAAATTTTCAAAAGAAATCAGATAATGAACGTGTGTGTAACAGCAAAAAGGGTCAGGACTTGGTGAGTTAAATTTTGCCTATCGGCGAAACACCGGGTTTCAGCCTTACCCAAGTGTAACGCGGGCAGCACAGCACCACACGCGTGGTTCCCGTTCCCGTGGGAATATCAGAATAAAAAGTATCCTTTGTTTTCGGGTGTTTTTTTCGTATTTATAATATTATTACTAGCGGCTGCCCCCGGTTTCACCCGCGTGGTTCTCGTTCCCGTGGGAATATGGGGATAAAAAGTAGCTTAATTATTTTACTCTTCGTCCTTTTAACTGACTTTATGCTAAAAAACAAGTCGATTAGTTGCTTAGTTGGGGCTTTAAGAAAGGATAAACAAACACACTTTCGCATTTAAAATAATAGTAATGAAGTTATGATTGTGATTACTAGCGGCAGCTCGCGGTTTTACCCGTGTTGATCCCGTTCCCGTAGGAATATCGGGGTAAACATTTAATCCAAATCCAAACATTTACATTTCTAACTTTTTAATTTTGCATTTTACAATGCCATTAATTCCTAACACGTATTCAACGAATACATTAATTTTCTCGACGGGAACAATTACATGGAAAGTTGCATAAGAGCTCGCATTCTTACAGCGATAGGCACTGAACCTGCTACGTGGGCGTGCCTTCTAATCTACCTGCAACGCTGCAAGATTGTGGGGAAGTTGAAGCGATTAGACGCCCTTTTAATGCTTTAATAGCTTTAAATATACAGCTTTTATAAACTATTATTTCATTTAATTATTTTTTTCATTTATTTGAGCTAACAAACAGTGACAAATTCAGAGGTACATTAAATAATATAAACTAAACACACGATGAATTTGACAATCTGTGATTTGACACCAACACCGTTTACCACAGATGTACGAAGGGTGTTCATTAAGTAATTAGAATGACATATATACTCTTTCGTAAGAAAAAAAAGAAATACTGGCAGGCATTGCTCATTTATTAATAATATTAAAAAAGAAAAAAATGGATTCTCTTTTGTTTTTTTTATGTCATTTGTTTGCTTCGTTTCGTGGTAAACTCGCAAAAGTGGTTTTGTTCCACCGGGATGACGCCCCCGTGCAGGGTGCACAAGTCCAAAGTTGCGATTGCTGCCATTAAAGATGCTGGGTTTGAGTTGATGGAGCACCTGCCGTATTGACCGGACCTCGCTCCTAGTGATTTTTATCTATTTCCCCGATCAAAGGATCTCAGAGGTCAGAAATAGAAAGTGTTAAGTGTTTACTCATAAAAGGTGACTTTATGCAAAAATATAATAACATTTAATAACAGATAACTATTCTCACTACTTAATGAACACCCCTCGTATATCTACATAAACGCATCGAGGGATGAAATTTACAGTATCTTTAAAGTTACTCAAGTACATTTTTTTTAATCTACTGCACAAGTTGATACGAAAATGGACTGAGATATTATTTATTTAACATAATATAACACTTTAATAAAACATGATAAATCAACAATATAAATCTTAATATAAACCGCCATTGTAACACGGTGGTCTTATCGCTTAAGGCAACATCTGCGATGCAAGCTATTATGTTACGGAGAGTATTTGAGAGATTGACAAAGAATACGATATCATCACCATATCACAACAGTTTACAAATAACATTAGTCTAACAAGGCAGACAAATAAATACAATCATTTTCAGTGTTAGTTGTTCGCTGACTTAAATGTCCTGTTAGATCTATTTACTACTTTTTCAGGCAGAAGACACCAATACAGAGTAAAAACAGAACTTAATTTTTTTTTAAATAAATATTTATTTAAAGACAACGTAACTTCTTTTCGACAACATTTTTTCCAACCAATGAATATTGGCCTAGTTTGGAAAACAGATATATCTTAAATATTATATGAATATACTAGAAAAATTCAACGTGTCCTCATTAGGTCTCTGTAGCATAATTGGTTAGTCATTGGGCCTTATTCCCAAGGATGCGGGTTGGAATCCCGTCAGAGCGACATGAGACAAGTTGTTTTTTTCTAGTATATTTTCTTGTTTAATATTATCAGATATATCTTCTTCCTTAAGATTTTTATGGAATTAACATATTTATTATTATTCCATTGTTACCTTATCCGTAGATATCCTGTCCACAGACCTACATCAAGATAGACGAAAAGTACGCTAACTGTATGAGAACCTAGCGTGAAGAATTATTCGTACGTACAATGACGTCACGATCGATATTTAGTGATGTGGAAATGTTATTGACGACCTCTTGCAAGAAAGCACTGCACAATTAATTATTTTCGTTTTAGAGTGACGCGTGTTTTCATGGCAATGGTCTCAAGCGGACTGACTTAGGTCGGAGAACTTTGACCGGGGGTCAAACTTTTGACACGCAGGGTAGGTACACTTTTACAATTACAAATACAAATATATTTATTGTTTCATGAGTAGATGTATACATGGTGGTATAGTAAATAATTAGTAACATCATGAACCCCGTTAGGGCACTACAATTTTTATATTTAAGTATTTAAGATGGTGCAAACATTCTTCCCACCTTTTACATAAAATAGGTACTTATTTATGAGTTATGTTTACAAGTCGCGCATTATAGTTTGGAGGACTCAAAAAACTCCTGCATAGTGTAGAAGCAGTTTTCCAACAAATACTCCTCTAATTTTTTTATAAATGAATTTGTATTGATTTCGTCTTGAATTATTTTGGGAGTTTATTATAGATTTGAATGGCGTTAACGTGTGTTCCTGAGCTATGTAGTTTAAGGGTAGATTGTGGTAAGGCTAAGCGGTTTTTATGTCGTAGGTTCATTGTTCCGGTGTAGCAGTCTTTTGTTTGCGGGAATAAGTGAATATTATTTCTGACGAATTTGCAGATTTGCGTCTAGTCTATCTCGATATAGCTCTGTGATCATGTCTGACCGACCTTTCTGTACCAGTAACCAGTACCCCTAGCAAGAGCGGCTTTATCGACACTCGTATCGCGATAGCGTGTCACTGCCCCTCTCACATGTTAGCAGGGTAAGCAAGACAGCATCATGCTCCATAATCATATCGCTTGATATAGCGGTGATCATACTAGAGGGCCAGAGACGCGTCAAATCAAACCAACGACCTAACACACAAAGGCACATCATAAGTTTCTTCGCGCACTCATAATTGAAATAAATTTTATGTTCTAAAAGACAAACCCTTCATCGTTATAACTTTTTTTATTTTTATTTAGCATTTTACAATGCATTTTTTATGTGACAAATATTAAACAACAAAATATACTAGAAAAAGCAACTTGTCTCATGTCAGTGTCCCGTCAGGGCGACATGAGACAAGTTGGTTTTTTCTAGTATATTTTGTTGTTTAATATTTATCAAAACCTTCTCATCAACTTTGTTTATTGTATAAAACAATTTTACCAACTTTAAAAGTTATTTATTGCAATCAGCTTCGTAAACTTACTAACAAACAAACAGGTGCAGACAACAAACCTACTAATTAGTTAGTCGCATCGCACCTACTGCATTACTGCGTTCGAGCGAGGCTAATCGCCGCGAAAGAGTTACGCCCGCTACGCTCGCTCGGATCGCTCGGTTCGCTTGAACGCTTGATTGGTAGTGAACTGGTAGTTTAATTGGCTAATTACAATGCTAATGTGGCTTTGATAAAAGTTTGATAGGGAAAAGGGATTTAAAATCGAATAACGTTTAAATAAATTCATTTATTTGCATAAATATGAGTACTTAAGAGGTCACAAGAGTACAATATTTAGTCCGTTAACCTTTTTTGAGCTTTCTAATGATCTGCAAGACTTACAATTGCATTATCATTCAATGTGATAAGATACTTACGAGTATATCCTACTAATTCTTACTAATATTATAAATGCGGAAGTTTTTGAGGATGTTTGGATGTTTGGATGTCTGTGCTCTTTCAGGCAAAAAGTACTGCACGGATTTTGTTTAAATTTGGCACACTTATAGTAAATAGATTGGATTAAAACATAAAATACTTTCTACATCGATATTCCCACGGGAACGGGAACCACGCGCGTGAAACTGCGGGCGACCGCTAGTTCAAAATGAAAGGTAACTTACTAGTTTTCATGCCTTATTATGAGTTTGTAATATGGAGAATCTTTCCTCTAGATATATATAGTTTACGCCTTCTTATGAGAATTAGTGGCCACCACTGGTGTCAGAGATTATCAAGCCTCCTTTAGGGCATCTGACTTGGCTTAACGACTCTTATCAGAAGAAAACAGCCGGGACTATTCGATTGGAAGCGCTCAGTTGAATTGCTACTTTACGGTCACCAATCCGACACCTGGCCGGACCGAACATTTCTTAACACACGTGATCGAATACGATTAGTCTGTCAAGCACCGCCACAAACGCTACACCTATTCTAAGCCTGTTAAAAACGATTTTAATGATTTTTATACTTATGATAAATTTTAAATAGAAAAATATTGGAAAAAATCAACTCGGCCACAAGATGGGTCTCGAACCCACGACCGTTGTAAATCCGGTCCAATGCTCTAACCACTGAGCTACCGTGACTACGGTCTTTAAGTCTCGGTAGCTCTGCTTGAGTGCCATCTGAGAACTCACTTGTGGCTGAGTTGATTTATTCCAATATTTTTCTATTTAAAATTTATCATAAGATTGTAATGATTTTAAGTCCTATTCGGTTTTACGTGCAATCCGGACAGCATTGGATTTAGATCTGCCACTCTGAAACATCGCCGGTCCATTGTGCCGCTGGATCGGGCCTATAGAGTTGCAATCAGGGCTGTCACTACAGGGAGATTAGGTCGGATAGGGCTGCGCAATTATGGACTCGGGTATCGATGTCCGTTGATTTCATCAACTACGTGTAGTATCAAGTTTTTTTTCAGCCCATTTGGACCTACTGATTAAACGATTGATTCACGCTAATCGTCGTTTAAATGTGATTTCATTTCAGTCTTTGTTTGAAGTTGTATGGGACAGAACAATGTTTTAAGCCACAATTATCTAACCGACATTTTTGTATATCAAGTTCCAAGTAATATTTTGTTTTAATTATAATATTTTTTGCCAAAATAATAGGTAAATTCGCCAAGCCACAAACGATGCCGTCATAATTTTTTGGCGTTTCAGGCTATGCAGATCAGTTATACTTAAGTCCTGAATCAGCAACTGATAGCATCTCGGTGGAATTACTAATGACAAAATGAAAATATGCATAAGTAAAGATATTCTAACTGATACTAGTGACTGACTTACTATGATACCTAGCGAGTAGAGGGAAGCGTATTTAAACCAGCAACAAACTTTCAGTGTTTATTTATAAAGCAAGCTCAGAGCGGAATGCATACAATGAACATCTTACATCGACTTTATTCAGAACAATTATTAATAATAATTAAGGTTCGCGGTTGACACTTTTGCTGCGGGCACCGCCCCACATTAGATAACATAGATGCGCGTGCGACTATCTTGCCGGGGGCGTGGCCAAGCACCCAGCCTTGCTGCGTGCGCCGCTGCTATTGGTCGCGTCTGGTTATTGGCGTCCATGCAGGCCTGTTTCACTCCCCGTGTATGCTCGAAAACATACCTACGTGCGGCGGCCCCTCCGGCGGGGCCAATCTAGTAGGGACGAGCGAGCGAGCAGTGACGCACGCGCGAGTTTTGTTTGTCACCTACTTTCCGTAGTTAACTACCTTAAAATAAGTTAAATTTAAAATGGCAACACGTAAAAAATTTAATAATAAATGTATTAATATTGTGCAGTGTTCAACTGTTTAAACACGAATCGCGATCCAAAGTTAACTTTTTTTACGCTCCCTAAGGACGATGAAAGGCAAGTTCTACTTTAAAGTGGTTATTATTATTATGAAATTCTCATTCATGTTAGGTTTATTACGTAGGTTTAATATTTAAATAGGTAGGTACCTACCTACTTAGGTTACGAAAATAAGTAGGAACGTAGGTTGGTGTAATAATCTTTCACGAGTTTGATAGATTTAAAAGAATTTCTGATGTTTGAGACTAACGTTCTGTTTTGTCGTTATAGGTTATAGGTAGGTTTGTTATTTTTTTTAACTTATGGTAGGTTCCTATTAACCTTTAATATATCTACCTTTTGATTATACTATGCATATGCCGACACAAAGTCTACCTATAAATAAATGAATCACAAAGAGGCAACCCTACCTGCGTCAGAAAGAATACGAGTTACGCGATAGAAAGAGACGCAGAATGTAGGTGAATATAATGCTAGGCATTTAGCGCAGCGCGACGTGAATTGGACTTTATTGCGTCGTGAGCTAGACTAGCAATTTATTTGATTGGAGTTGCGAAGTGAACCTTCTGTACTTGTACTATTAAGTATTCTGTGGTCCATGTTACGAAGGGGTCGGCTGCGCGTGCGACGTCACCGATCGTCATTCATTGTATAATCCTGCGCTGCGTTTAGTCGTACTTTCCTGACAGTAGAACTTTCACGCACGCTATACTAGCTTCCGCGCGCGTTTTCACCCGCGTGGTTTCCGTTCCCGTGGGAATATCGTGATAAAAAGTAGCCTATGTTACTCTTCGCTTTTCAGGTAACTCTATGCCAAAATTTAAATCGATTGGTTGCTTAGTGAGGTTTGCGTCAAGAAAGGACAAACAAACACACTTCCGTTTTAAATAGAAAAATATTGGAAAAAATTAACTCGGCCACAAGTGAATTCTCAGACGGGAATCGAACCCGCGACCTTTGGAAATCCGGTTCAATGCTCTAACCGCTGAGCTACCGAGACTTGCGAACCACCGTCGAAATTCTCCAATACTTTTATATTTTTAATACGCTGTAGGCCAGCGTTGTTACATCAATGCTAGGAATATCCTTGCATTCGAAAGAAACATCTTTTTAGGTGTTTAACGATCGATTAAGATACAACTGCCAATAATTTATGATTTTGTAATTTTTGCATTTTTCAATGCTATTTTATACTTATGGTAAATTTTAAATAGAAAAATATTGGAAAAAATTAACTCGGCCACAAGTGAATTCTCAGACGGGAATCGAACCCGCGACCTTTGGAAATCCGGTCCAATGCTCTAACCGCTTAGCTACCGAGACTTGCGAACCACCGTCGAAATTCTCCTTACTGGTTAGGGTTTTATTTTATTTTATTTGGGACAACCGACAATTACATAACAATGCTTACTAATACAAAATATATCAAAGTCTTAACTAAATTATGTAACCAACTACATTGTCCGCAAAATAATATTAAAAGACTTAATTTAACAAAAGCATGCCTTCTAGTTACAGAAAGGGATTCCTCCGTAAAAAAGAATAAAAGGTTAGATAAGTATTTGAAAGGTTTCAATACAATACGTTCACTTATACTTGCATTAAATTTAATTGACAATGATTTAGTTCTCATTCGTTTGTAATTTTGACAGTACATTATTTTGAAATCTTCCAATAGACCTATATAACAGATCTATGTCAGAAAAATTTATGCATAATACGCCTCAGTGGAGCTCGTTGCCCCGCTATGGTCCTACAAAATTTAGGTGAAAAAACAACATGAGTACGGGAATACGTATGCGAGAAGAGCGGCTGGGTCGCTTCATATATATGTTTCTTTCCCAACGTTTCCGGCAGTTAAAAAAAAATTCCTCATAGCTCCCTAAGCAATCTATCGATATGCTAACAAGAGAGCACGTCACTACCCGCTTTTGTTACACATGTAATTACGTCACCAATTACCGATCGCAGGCTCCAACGTTGTATGGAATGTATGTATGAGTTACGGCGACGGATGCTATCACACACAGAGGATTAAACGGATCGCCAGTTGTGAATGACCTACATTTATTATACAAGTAGCATTGTTTCACTGCGTATGTCCAGACGACCACAGATCGTGCAAGACAGTTCTGCTGGAAAATGCTTTTTATTTTGTAGTACATGATGAGAGGTTGTCAAAGGAACGACGACCTTGACGACCTGTTTGGCGCAGGGTACTAAGCCCACCTTCTGCGCCAGAGGTCCCGGGTTCGATCCCCGGACAAGATAAATATTTGTGTGCATAAACGTGTCTATTTGTATTGGTCTGGGTGTTTGATATGTATATTATGTATCTATTTACAAAAAAAGTATATAAGTATGTTTATCCGTTATCTAATACCTATCCATAACACAAGTTCTTCTTGAAACTTAACGTGGGCTAGATAATTGGTGTGTAAAAAAAAACAAAGGAAGGCTTACTAAAAGCACATTGAAATAAATCAACTTTTATAGATTTCAGTCACACTGTTTATTACCCGCGATATGAAGCGCTCAAGGCCGCGCTTGACAAACTGATCGTATTCGATCACGTTTGTTAAGCAAAGTCCGGCCTGGTCAGATGTCGGATGGGTGACCGTAAAGTGTCATTACAGCTAAGCGCTTCCGTGCTTTGGAGGGCACGTTAAACCGTCGGTCCCGGCTGTTGTCATCTGATTAGAATCGTTAAGCCAAGTCAGAGGCCTTATAGGCGGCTTGATAAACTCTGACACCAGAGGTGGCCAATAATCCTCACTCGATAAGAAGGAGACCCGATATTTAGTGGTATAGTTTATGGGACTCGTGACCATGGCAGCTGAAAAGGTGCAGAAACGTCGGGAAACCAAAGACAACTCAAAAAACTCATAAACTACACCACTAAATATCGGATAGGTAGTTAATAAACAATGTGCACTGAAATCCATCAAAGTTGTTTTATTAGGCTTATTAAGTATAAGATGTTCAAGATTTGAGTATGCAAGATTTTCAAGTTTAAGCCAGAATTTGGAATATCTGATTTTAGGGTTCCTTACCCAAAGGGTAAAACAGGACCTTATTACTAAGAGTCCGCTGTCCGTCCGTCCGTCTGTCTGTCTGTGTGTTTGTCAACAGGATGTATCTCATGAAGCAGCCGTTTGCAACTCCTGACACCTGATCTTTAGCAATTTAAATGACAAGATATCACGTGGGTTACTGTTAAACTTTCGAATTTTCATTCGGTATTTATATTTCTCTTTGATGGCTGCTATCAAACTCGACGAGAACCATGGAGGAAATTTACAATTTCTGGGTTTTGATTTTGGCACATATTTTTGAAGTGAAAACTTCTTTACCGGCGTTGTGCAAATCAGAGTTTATTTTTTTTGGGATGGGTAAAAAAATGTTAAAGTCGCGTCAGGACAAGTGACCTGATCGAAAATTCGTAAGACTGAGGGAGAGTAGACCGCCGGCGCGGCGTAGGAGAGAAGGCAATATCCCCCTCTCTTTCTACCGCGCGGCGAAAATGTATGCCTGCTCCTGCTGTTTCGTTTAAGCTGTTTTCACTTCTGCTGGCACTGTCGGAGTGCAACCCGTTAATTTTTTTCTAGCTTTTATCGTGTAGCATATGCTTAAAAAATGGATAGACCTATTGTATACGATACGGCTATTGATAATGACTTATTTTGTACCATTATTGAAGGATCTATCTTTAAAGTAAAGCGTTAAATAAGTCCACGCGATCGAAGTTGCGGGCATCAGATAGTTTTTAATAAAATAAAATAAATTTTTTTCTTCATTTGTAGAAAAAAAAACTGCAGCTGAAAGCATTTCTTGAAGACCAAATGCAAGTTCTAACCGTAAAAGCTGTAAGGTTTAAAAATAGAATGCATAATTAAACTGCAGTATGTTAATAGGGTCTAACGTAGCGGTGCAATGCTAATTATCTTTCAAACGGACTAAACTCACATTGCACTGTCATAGATTAAGCTGTGTGTAGAAGGAATAGAAATGCAATTGTCCATTAGGCCCAACAGGACTCAAAGAGAGAGTTTGCTGAAAAGAATAGGACAAATATTAGTGCTTGCTGAAAAGAATGGGTCAAAGAGAGATTTTGCTGAAAATAATCTCAACTCATTAATCATTCATTCAGTCTAGGCTGTTTCACGTGCTTGTAAATGTCAATGAAGATACGCCATCAGTTTACAAACCCTACCGCTGGAGACCTTATAACGATAAGAACCGGCAAGAAACTCGTCAAGGGCTGTTTTTTTTCTTCCTGTCTTATTTCGTACAGAGTCGTAATAAAGTAAAGAAAGAGTGTTTTTTATGCATGACGGGGTGACTCTTGGCCTTCATCATACCTGATGTTAAGTATTGATAAGGCTGAAGATGGAAGCGAGCCTCTCGGAACCCTCAGCCACTGAGGAACTGGCTGTCTTATCTCGAACTGCCGGAACACAACAATGCTGAAAACATTGTTGTTATGGCATCAGGCTTAGATAAGATGGTGGTAGCTAGCCAGGCGAACTTATAACAAGTCCTACCACAAACCAAACCGAATAGAATATGTACCCCTACTGGGAATCGAACCCGGGACATCTGGGTCTGATACCGGTGGTTGTACCACTAGACCACAGCGGCGGTTAAAAAATTTGTGCTAAATAAAAATGGGGTAAAAAGAGAATTTGGTGAAAAGAATCAGACAAACAGAGAGTTTGCTGATAATATAGTTTTCAACAGTTTAGTAGCTACCATTTTAAACAGATACTTATAGATCAAGAAAGTAGCTTATTGTTTCTGGAAACGGTTGGCATGAAGCAGAATCATTAAAAAAAGTGGCCCGAAATATCCATTCCATCCATAAACTCCCACGTTGCTACTAAATCTGGTGAACGTTTTGTAAACTTATAAGTAAAGTCGCATGCAGTTCATAACGGTATGTTTTATTTTTGTCAAGAAAAACATGTTTACTCTACTTATGATACATTTTAAATAGAAAAATATTGGAAAAAGTCAACTCGGCCACAAGTGAATTCTCAGATGGGACTCGAACCCCCGACCTTTGGAACCACGACCGGTCCAATGCTCTAACCACTGAGCTACCGAGACTTGTGGCCTAGTTGACTTTTTAAATTATTTTTCTATTTAAAAATTATCCTAAGTAGAAAAATAGCATTGGCAAATGCAAAAATTAAAAATCATAAATCATGTTTACTATGTTGATAAGTCCAAATTAATAAATAAAACAATGTGCCCTCTGAAATAAAATAAAAAATCCAGTAAAGAAATTGCCCTCTGAGCGATCTATACAGGAAGTAAAATACCATGATAGAATATTTAAATTGGAATCAGTCAAAGAGATCAATATCGTGTAAACAGCCGTTTTGGCGCGATTGTCTACAAAGGAAATTAATGCACGAGAATTTAATTAAAAAAACAAGTAAGTACGCAGTTCAGTTACTTCGTTCTAAGAAAAATAGATTAAATGGAAGGAGGTTTACACAAATTACGAATTAATTGAGATTTCGGATATTTTTGTGAAGAAGATTATTTGTACTTAGAAATGGGATTTTTCGGTAATTCTTACGAAGAATTATCCCTTTTCTGAGAAATAAATTTAGTTTAATTTGATAATATGGATATAATTAAGTAAATAGGAAATAAATATTGACACACGGATAACACACACACTCACACATACATACCACACACAGAATCTCTTGTCGTTTTTTTTTCTTATAGTATAATCAATTATACATAACGGTTTATAGTTTTTTCTACTAATTTGAAAACTCAATTTTATTTTATACCGTCATATTTATATAGTTAATGTTTGTTTATTGATATTCTTGTAATACATATAAAATGTACATGACGGAAAAGGTTTGTGACAAAAGACAATAGCTGTCAGAATTGCGTCGAATACAAAATCTGATTATAGCTTGGCTGATGCAATCGACTTTGGACTTTAAGACGTATGCTGTTGAGTTCAGATTTGTCTGTAGAAATTCGACCTACTGTTGACTGTACATACTTAAGCAATTCTGAAAGATAAACCCACAAAATATACACTTCTACCAAAGACGACTGCTCTTTTCTGTTAATGTCGCTTCTATGCCTGCTTACTCTTTGGCACTTCATCGGTCATCACATCAGATAGCGAGCGCAAAGATATGCGCGGGCAATGCGAGATACCACTAAACAGAGTTGCAGCGGGCAATTTGTGTTTTAACTGCGGGTATGTGCTAACTGCATGCCACGAAACTAATTTCAGCCCGGTGTTTTCTATTTCAGTATATCACTTATAAAGAAAGCAGTGGTCCTGGGGCCCGTTTAATAAACGCGACAACGACAGGTGACATGCGAGAGGTGACACTTTTGTCAACCTACCTGTCGCATTTCTGTACAATTGTCATCTTAATGAAACAGCTCCTGTCGCGACAATTCGACTATTCAATTTGTCAAAAAGTGACTAAATTGTCGGATTGACACGTTTATTAAATAGGCCCCTGTAGGCCTAGCACGAATAACTTTTGAGTAAGTATCGATAAAGTAAAGTAAAAAAATATATGAGATATTGAGCAGCGTTCCTACCGGACGTAATCGGAACTACATTTTCCTATATATTTTTTGACATTACGTGCTCGATACTATTTCGATTGTTATTCGTGCGAGTTGCTTTTAACGACATAGCTCGATAACGCGTCACTGTAGCAAAACAGCATCATGATATAGAGGTATAGATATAGCAGTCTTCATGCAAGGGGCAGCTAAACAGAAGGGTTGGTGGGATCTATGTCTGTGGTTGGTGCGCAGTATTTCTCCCAAGAACGAAAGAATGAAAAAAAGCCAATTACAGTTGTGACAAGAAATTACATACAATTTGCCATACCTGACCCGTAACTGTCTATTTTTTTAATATATCGCAATCCCTTTTAAAGTTTTAGTGTTTCTGTTTTAGTGTTTCTGATAGCGATTTATGGAATTGTGTAACTTGAAGTCGCAATCGCTTTTGGAACGAATGATGTTTTGAATGATATTAAGATGACACTTCATTTGACACTTCTCCATATATTATTTAAAGGTATTTTAGTGTATCACTTTGCTTAGACAGTTCTAGTTCGTTCATTCAATACCTTTTATAACACATGTCAAATAGTTATGCCGCTGAATGAATACCTTTCAAATTGAAACGGATTGCGATAAGTTTTAAAAAGAGACAATTAGCCCCCTTATTGTTGTGGTAACAGCAATATTATTGGGACATTATGTTGATTGACAATAATTATCTTACAACAAGCTTACCAGTTTGTTTCAATGTAATCGCTGTAGTGCGTTTAGACAGATCAACTTTTAACTCTTATTTTGTTTGATCCAGAGGACCCGGGTTCAATAGCTGGTGGGGATATGGACATTATTTAGTTTGGTCTTGTTCTAAGTCCGCTTGCTTAGCTACCACCATATTTTATCTAAATCTGCTAGCTAATAAGCTTCTGGCATTTATTCCCGATTTACACCAGGCAAGGACTGTGGCGAGTACAGTGACAAGTAAAGTGACAGCGCCAGATTTTATATGTAGCCACTTGCAAGGCAGCTTGCAAGCCAAGTTGACTGGCCATTGTCCGATTATTTACAACACTGTACTTACAAACTTGGCTAAAGACTTCACCTGTGTAAATCGGGCATTAGAGATAGCCATTTCCGTAGTGGTTGGCCTAACTGGCTGCTTGATAAACATTGACACTAATACTCATACGATAAGAGAGAGAATGATGAAGATTACGAGAGAAGCGCAATTTCACCTTCTATCAATTCTTTTCTTAACATCAGGTAATGAAGACTTACAATCAGATTTAGATTTATTCGTCAGGTATAGGGAAATGAGACACAATAAATATTTCATTGTTCTTTCATCAAAAAACACAAGTATCGCGCAATAACTTACCCTTGTAAGAAGCGATTGCCTTACAGTTTTCTAAGGAGCCATAACCCTGCTGTGACCTAGTATCCAGTCAGCTTCGGTTGCAACACGGAAGGGGCGGGTCTGAGGGACCCCACTTCAATACAGGCCTCTGAGATCGAAATCTTAAGAGTTGCTTGCTGAAATAAGCTGGATTTTTTCTAGGATATAAATGGTGTAGCCTGTCTGAACAATTGGAAACGGTTCTATTTATTATAATACATTAAGTGAAGCAAGGAATTATAAATAAATAAATTCCATACCATCACACCTATAATCTGGCCCACACTAAGTTCTTACCATAGCTGTAGGTTTTATACATAACTTAAAACTAAAACAATATGAACAGCCCAGTTAGTGTTTAGATGTATAGTACTCATCTAAGGTGTAAAATACTTATAAACTTATATTAAACACACAGACCAAGACAAATAGACATGTTCATGCACACAAATATTTGTCCCGTCCGGGGATCGAACCCGGGACCTCTGGCGTATTATATTTAAATAGTATGATTTTACAGGATACATTCCCATATCCCTCCTCATATTTGTTTCGCAAACAAATCATCTTCATATTATTTCCTGTTTCGCTTCACTAACGTAATAGAAAAACATGTATGTAAAATAAAGATATTAATCAAATAACGTTTATCTTTATTGGTAAGGAAATAATATAATACCATACTTAAAGTAACACATGTTAGGTAGACTGATGTCTCAGCTTGTGAATTTCTAATAATTTTATTTCTGTTTAAATTTAGGTACAACCTAGTTACAAGATTAGCTTAGGCTAACTAGTTTGAGAACTTCTGATCATTATCGTCATTCTGCAATGCAAATTATATTTTGTAATTTATTTTCAGTTTTATTATCTTTTTTGTGCGTCACGTAAAATATAAGTTGCATGCAAAAGTCTGATAAAAACCGTATCGTAACAAACCAGTTTATTGCATAAATATTCAAATATCTTACAAATGATACCAATTTATTTAAAGTCCTCTGACATAAAAAGTCCCGATTTTATCAAATGATTTTCTATTATTGTCTAGACGAGACATTCTGTGTCACCAACTAATGTATTCACGAGTTTATCTGTAAAACTCTGAAAGAAGATTAATGGAAACCCTTGAAAGAAATAAATCTAGAACTTAATATTTGCAGAAAGCCCTCAGGAGTCATTTGGGACAAGGATTGAGTCCCTGGTACTAAAATAGATTACTTTCAACGAGATTTATGGCGATATTCTTAGTTTAGGCGTTTTTATAGTGAATGGAAAAAGACTTTTAAGAGTTTGTATTCAGTTGTATTGGGAATTGGTGAAACAATGTAATATTGACCTCTTTAAAAAGTTCGATCTAGGTGTTCGGTTATTCGACAGGTATTCTAATTGTGTAATCAAGTCAAATAAAGCACAAATAACTGTGGCAATTAAAATTTAAATATTTTTTACACTCACACCAATTAACCTAGCCCCATAGTAAGCACTGTAAGGCTTGTGTTATGGGATACTAGGGTAACGGATATAAATACATATAATTATACATAAAAAGATAATTTTATTTACTTTTATGTGTAGAAATCTATATAAACGTCCATGACTCAGGTACAAATGCTCGTATTCATTATACAAACATTTGCGCCTGCCGGGATTCGAACCCACTTACACTCAAGGTCAAATAAATCGCACCCTTTAAAAAAAATCTTAAGGGTTATTATCACTTTACAAATGCGTGTACGGTGTGTATATTGGCCTCGTTTGAAAGAAAATCCAATAAACAAACTTAATGATCAGCGTTTCATTTCATTAAATAAAACAAAATAACACAAATGAGACATTAAAAAAACATACCGGCCGAATTGAAAGTCTCTTCCTTTTTGGAAGTCGGTTAAAAACAAATGCAATTTTGTTCCTTAAATGAGCCGCTGGTTGAGCAATTGCGCTACAATTTTTGAGTAAATTTTAAATAGAAAAATATTGGAAAAAGGCCTCAAGTGAATTCTCAGATGGGAATCGAACCCATGACCTTTGTAATTTACTTGTGGCCGAGTTCATTTTTCCAATATTTTTCTATTTAAAATTTATATTAGTATAAAAATAGCATTGAAAAATGCAAAAATTCAAAAATCATAAATTTTTGGGTGTTAAAGGTTCAATGCAGGTTCAATATTGGTGATTCATTATCTAACCGTTAGGAAAAAGTATTTAGTAAGGTGTTTTAATACAAAGCATAATTAAAGAGTCTTATTGTTTTGTAAACTTTATTTTTTTGTTATCGTCGTTTCAGCCACATAACACCCACTGCTGGGTAAAGGCCTCCCCCAAGGATCTCCACAACGATCGGTCCTGCGCTGCCCGCATCCAGCGGCGTCCCGCGACCTTCACCAGATCGTCGGTCCACCTTGTCGGGGGCCTAGCCTACCCACTGAGCGTAGTCCTGTGCGCGGTCGCCATTCCAGAACCTTTCCGCCCCAACGGCCATCGGTTCTTCTCGCTATGTGTCCCGCCCACCTCAGCTGAGCAATCCTTCGAGCGATGTCAGTTAATTTAGTTCTCCTACGGATCTCCTCATTTCTGATTCGCTCACGAAGGGAAACGCCAAACATAGCCCTCTCCATTGCACGCTGGGTGACCTTGAGCGTTCTTATCAGACCCATAGTTAGCGACCACGTTTCACTACCGTAAGTCATCACTGGCAACACACACTGGTCATAGACACTGGTGGTTTTTGTTCTATAGCAATAAAAAAAAAGTTGAATTATTTTGGGTACACTCCTTTTCATTACCTTTCAAATGATATCCAACATTTCCGTGATAAATTAATAAATAATAATAATTAATAAATATTTCTTACACTCACACCAATTAACCTAGCCCCAAAGTAAGCATGGGATACTAGGGTAACGGATATAAACACCATATACATATATAAGTATTTTTGTGTAGAAATCTATATAAACGTCCATGACTCAGGTACAAATGCTCGAATTCATCACACAAACACTTGCTCCTACCGGGATTCGAACCCGGGACCCCAGAGTAGCCGACACCCCGAAACCGGTGCACGAACCACTCGACCACGGAAGTCGTCAAACTGATTGATTGAAAATGTATTCCAAATAAGGTTTAAGTAAGTTTAAAAGTGAGTTTTTTAAAAAGTTCCATTTTTCTGATGGTGGGTTTAGTGTAGTCAGTACTAGGGCAGCTTAGTCACAGAATATAATTTAAAACTGTGTGCCACGGAGTTACGACTTTGTAGTCGTATTAAATTTGTAAAAACAATAATGTGTATGCATGCTTTTTCGTTTGATATAGTTTTTTAAGGTTTTTTTTTATGTACGACGGTCAGACTCTTAGCCTCCATCATACCTTATGTTAGGTATTGATAAAGCTGAAGATGGAAGCGAGTCTCTCCCGGAATCCTCAATCACTGAGGAGCTGGCTATCTTATCTCTAACTGCCGGAAAACAAAAAACCTGAAATCATTGTTGTTGTGGCGTCAGACTTAGATAAGATGGTGGTAGCTAGCCAGACGGACTTGCAACAAGTCCTCCACCAACCAAACCGAATACAATATGTACCCCCGCTGGGAATCGAACAAGGGACCCCTGGGTCTGATACCGGTGGTTTTTATGTAACTATACATTATATAGAATAATAAGTGTAAACTTGCCAACCTATATTAAGACAGACAAAAAGAGAGTATCAAACTGTATGAGATCCTAGAGTGTAGAATTTTTCGTACCTACGATGACGTCACGAGCGAGATTTATATATATATATATATATATATTTTTTTTTTTTTTACACTAATTATCTAGCCCATGTTAAGTATCATGAAGAACTTGTGTTATGGATACTAGATAACGGATAAACATACTTATATACTTTTTTTTGTAAATACATACATAATATACATATTAAACACCCAGACCAAGACAAATAGACATGTTCATGCACACAAATATTTGTCTTGTCCGGGGATCGAACCCGGGACCTCTGGCGCAGAAGATGGGGTTAGTACCCCTGCGCCAAACAGGTCGTCAAATTATAATGCAATAATTATAATTACAATTTTATAATGTTATTGACGAGCTCTTACAAGAAAGCACTGCAAAATTAACCATTTTCGTTTCTGAGTGACGCGTTTTTTCATGGCAATTGTCTCAAGCGGACTAACTTAGGTCGGAAAACTTTGACCCTGGGTCAAACCTTTGGCACGCAAGGTAGGTACACTTTTACCGTCATCCATCTTGATATACCCATACCCAGTTCCATACCCAGTTCCTCAGTGGCTGAGGATTACGGAAGAGGCTCGCTTCCATCTTCAGCCTTATCAATACTTAACATCAGGTATGTTGAAGCCTAAGAGTCTCACAGGTATTCATTAAAAGAAAATTAAACACCCAGACCAAGACAAATAGACATGTTTATGCACAAAAATACTTGTCTTGTCCGGGGATCGAACCCGGGACCTCTGGCGCAGAAGGCAGGCTTAGTACCCCTGCGCCAAACAGGTCGTCAAATAAATATAAAAACGAAAGTCTGTCTATAAACTAGTTACCATTCCAACTTTAATTAATTTTGTTTAGAAGTGGAACTCTTCGGAAGCAACCTGTTTGACAGCGTTAACTATTTAGTAATCTCTGGCGTTACTCCCACTCTTTATTATATCCTGTTAAAATGCCATGTTGTCAAAATCAAAAAATGTCATCGATCTTTTACTGTGATGCCATGGTCACTTTAATGTCCCCACTTCTGGAGCACTGGCTGTTCTTATGGATGGATAAGGAGAATGGGTCATGACCCAACACGCGGGCCCAATGCGGATTCATAGGTTTTAACTGCTACCAATACAGCCGGGACCAACGGCTTAACGTGCCTTCCTAAGCACGGTGGAACTCGTGATAATAAATTTTTGGTCAACCATCCCGCGACCGACCATTACGAAATTTTCTTAACAGCTACAATCGCAGACGGATCGCGCAAACCACTGCTCCTCTTTACTGTTAGTCTTGTCTAAATATTTTTCGTTTCCCCGTTTTTTTCTTCCTCAACTCATCATCCAAGCTTACTTCCACCATAATCACCCACACTCATACACCGACCCACGTAATCACTCATTAATACACACAAACACACATACACACACGCACTCACGAACGCTTACATTCACGCACGCACACCTGTGATCTGCAGATAATCTTTATTTTATTTTAATGTTTTTGTTTTTCTTTCTAGTTTTAATAATTACCTTATCCGTACAGCTAGATCTGTATCTTTTTATTATTAATCAGAGTAGTATCACAGCTTTGTAACTAAGTTTCAGCTCATTGCCACATCTGTCCGAGGTGGTGGGAGCCTGGTGACCTGTACTTACAGGTATTAATTTACCTACTTCAGGCATCAGTCTCACACAAACTAGGTTTAGATAGTCTTAAGGCACTACCAAGTTCTTTGTTTGTGACGAGAAATAAAGTTTTTTTTTTTTTTTATTATACTGTAGTAATTATTAATTTTATCTAATTTAATCCTACTAATATTATAAACTTGAAATTAAATTTGTTTGTTTATTTATTTCTTTGTTGGTTACTCTTTCACGCTAAAACTACTGAACGGATTTGGATAAAACTTGACAGAGAGAAAGTAGATAACTTGAATTAAACATAGGATGCTTTTAATCCCGATATTCCCACGGGAACGGAACTTCTCGGCTGAAACTGCGGGCGAGCGCTAGTAACACATTGATACATATTATAATCCGGCCAATATGCCGCAGGGGTAAGAACAGATAACTTAAAACAAAGAGCACAGTAGTTTTCTGCCTGATTTTAAAACCAATTTTTCCGAGGAAGCATCTTCACTTTATTTTTTAAAACTAATCCAAAACGTATCTTTTTAATTCGCCGACAAATGACGATAGTTTAATGAACTAAGTTTGAGATTACGACAACTTAGAATGGCTTGGACATCGCTCGACCGCTCCAATTATAGTTTGGTCTTGCGGAAAATCTCTGCTAGAACAAGCACATACAAAAAACTATAAAATAAAACTTTTGGAGTCGGTGCCAGATGGTGATATTATGGTAACGCATATACATAAAAAAACAAAAAACTTGAGAAACTCCTCCTTTTCTGAAGTCTGTAAAAATGTACACTGTCTCTAGAACTATGTGCCTAGGCGGAACGCTTGCTTATTTGGGCCTCTGTAATCCTACTAGTAAAGATATAATATCGTACCTTATTACTTATACTTGGAAATGATAATGTAAGAAGGCTTTGTAAAACAGTCTTAAAATATTGTTAGTATTTATATTATAACTTTTTTTTATATATTTTGTTCGGAAAAAATGACTCTAACTCCACCTGATGTAACTTTACTACCCGATCCTACATTCATACAACCCTTGGATTATTTATATTTTATGAAGTTCCCCACTAAATAATCAACAGCAAACATTGTCAACTCGGCCATAAGTGAATTCTCAGATGGGGCTCGAACCCACGACCTTTGGAATATATACCTAGCATGGATGTGACAACGCTGGCCTACAGCGTATTAAAAATATAAAAGTATTGGTGAATTGCGACGGTGGTCCGCAAGTCTCGGCAGTAGGTTAGAGCATTGGACCGGATTTCCAAAGGTCGTGGGTTCGAGTCCCATCTGAGAATTCACTTGTGGCCGAGTTGACTTTTCCATTTTTTTCTATTTAAAAAATTATCTTAAGTACAAAAATAGCATTGAAAAATGCAAAAATTATAAAGCAATCACTGTAATTAAAAACTGACCAGTCTAACACACATGTTTCATTTACAAAGGTACCGGCATTGTAAATACGAGGCGGCAAACAGCGGCAAAAGCGGCAAATAACGGCATTTGCTAAATATTTGCGGCCATGTTTGAAATGCGTGAGCACTGTTACTGATAGGTTTGTGTTTAGTGTGTTATTCGGATGTTGTTGACCGATTACGTCGAGGCAATTTTATTAATGACTAGTGGTTACGGTTTCACCCACATCGTTTCCGTTCCCGTGGGAATATCAGGATAAATAGTATCCTATGCTTTAATTCAAGCTATCTACTATCTATGTTCCAAATTCAAACGCAAAATTCAAAATTCAAAAAATCCAAACGCGGTTTCACGCGCGTGGTTCCCGTTCCCGTTCCCGTGGGAATATCGGGATAAAAGTAGCCTTTATTACTCTCTGTCCTTTCAAATAACTCTATGCCAAACATCAAGTCGATTTACTACTGGTTGCTTACTTTGGGCGTCAAGGAAGGACGAACAAACACACTTTCGCATTTATACAATTAGTTAGAATTAGGATGTATTCACAAAAAAGTTACAAGATGTTTATTTATTTATTTTCTATTGGTAAACAAACGGCCTTACTTATTGCATAATTTATAAATTAAATTAGGGTGACACATTTGCCAAAAAAGTTTCCACTTATAATAATTTACAATACAGCCGTTAAGTACAAACTAAAGTGAATAATATATATAATAGTTACTAGGTATTATCATTACAAGAACAAACCAGGATAAGAATTTTACACAATTTGCAAATATTGCAAATAAACGTACAGTGCGTTTACTCACGACATCAATCAAATTAAAAACAATGAACGGTACTTACATAAACTTTGGCAAAATCAAACGTCAGTCGTGGAAGCGGAGTTTAATTTGATAAAAAGGATGGAAGATTCAATAGATAAGCAGCATAAAATTATTCATAAACAACTTCATAATTTGGAAACTACAACAAACATGTTGCAAACTGAAATTGCAAACCTTAGCATTATTCAAGACTTCACCTTGACGGCGTTATCAGGAAACAACTTACTATATACCTTAAAACAACTCCAAGAAACTTTGTTAAACACTATCACGGATATCTATCATGGACTTATCAGCATTCACTTGTTTACTCCCGCGCAACTTAAGACAGAATTACAAATCATTAGTAGTCAAATGTCTAAAGATCTCACGCTGCCCATCAATAACATATTAATCAATATACAAGAATTATACAGATTACTTCATGTCAAGACAAGAGTAACTAAAGAATACATAATATTTGAAATATCAATACCTCTTGTAAGTCGAGATAATTATCAGATGTATATGTTGGTACCAGTTCCTCGCCAACAGAACAATAACATGATCAGTATTACACCTATATCAAAATATGTAGCATTTAACTTACAGCGAGACTCGTTTTTGATTATAGATATTAATGATCTACGAGCTTGTTCTTATATGGAAGATTATCACGTGTGCCCGCTGAAACAACCAATACAACGCCTTGAAAATGATGAAAGTTTATGTGTGCGAGTCAACAATAGTTTATCATCGAAATGTGCAGCAGAAAAGAATATATGTAATAATCAATGGACGCCACTAACTTCGCCATCACAGTACTTTTATTTCTGCTGCGATACTTATTCCGTAAAGGTCGTATGCGAGGATCAAGTTTCTATGCAACAGCTGAGCGGTGCAGGCATTATTCACTTAAAAGAGAGCTGTATTGTAAAGGGAAAACAGTTCACTTTACATTCACTCCAACATCATACAAATAAACTTGTCGTTTCGCCTAAAATTGACACTCCAAAACTAGATCAAATCAATCAATTTATTCATTTGAGAGTTTCGACCACTGAAGAAGAGAACACCTCAGATGGATTTTTAAATCAATCAATCATAGAAGTCGGAGAACAAATCAAAAATATAAAATCACAAGGCAAAGAATTGGACTTAGATCTATCTTATCACGACGTTCATCAATATGTCATCGGTTACCTAGCTGTAGCCATAGCAGTCGGAATAATGTTGTTCTGGCTGTATAAACGACGGGGAAGGCGATGCTGGCTCGCACGGCCTCGGGAGCAGGACGTCTGCGGTGCGGCCTGCTCGGGCGCTTTGCGCCTGAGCGGAGACCGCCCGCTGCCGCCCACCATCAGCGTTGTGTCTTGTGATAGTGTGTGTGATGTGCCTAACGTAGCTTATCAGCCAAGTGCTAGTGATGTGCGCCAAGGAAATAGAAGTGAATTGAATCATACTTACGCGAGTGTTAGTGCGCGAGTTTTTGATCGTTTACCAAATTTAAGTGCGCGTAAAAAGGACAAGGCGACATCGCCTCATAACAAAAGGACATCAACTATCAAAGCTGGGTTTTCTCGGACGGAGTAACTCATTTTTTTTTCTCTTTGTATCTTTGTTATTTTCATGTTTTAGCTTTCGTATGTTTCTTAGTTTATACTAACCATAGAACTAAGTTGACTTTGTTTTGATCAATCCTGTAATCATACCTACTTACTAACAGCATCATCCTTATCTCGGCATCTTATGCCGGCCCGGAATATGTTCGGTGCATTGCATTGTTACCGAACACCGTAGGCATTGACGTCACTATGACGTGTAACTGATCGCGAGCATTTTCAATATTTCATTCATAAAATTAGTGCATTATCAATTACGGTCGCGATCGGGTGCATTCATTCAATATCATCATTTATCATAATCATCGATAGTTTTAGATTTGAACAATAAATAGCTTATCAGTTATCAAGCATTTGTTTTTATGTTCTGAATCGGAACACTTTTATTATTATTCATTTATTCATAGTCAACAAATGGACCCTTGAATAAATTACAAAATAAATAAAATTGAGTTAAGAATAAAATAACATTACTTACTAGCCCGTCCGTACATGTACCATGTCACGGTGATACACGTACTGGCAGTCAAAACAGTCCTGGCTGGCCCGCACCCTGCGCACCAGGGATGTGCACAGGGTTCCCAACCGTCTGTTTTTCGCACGGATTGTTGGGTTTTAGAAGGAATTGTTGAGGTCAGGACTTCTTTTTTTGAATCACTCGTTGCGCGAGTAACGAGGCGAACGAAGATTTGATCAGGCGATTAGCGACCTTGCATGCGTAGACATAGCACGCTTTTCGCTTTGCCCCTCGCGCGCTCGCGTTGGAGGCGGTACTACAGGCGAAAAGCGAAGCTATGCATATACGCGCGACCAGAGCGACGTGCATCTTTGACATCAAAATTTCCGGACTCAAAAACCCTTAAACCAAATTTGTGCTACTCTCACGACACTGCACTAGGACCATAATCATCGCAAATTTTTTTCGCGGCTTGAATTGCATTTTTACCTTTTTTGTAGTAATTTTTTAAAATGTATCGATTTTCTTCATTACTGCTTGTCCAGAAAGGGCGAATTGGCCGCGATTTTAACAGCGATTTTCATTACATCACTGTCAATATGGCAGATAAGACGCGAAACGCCAATACCTAGCAGGCAATGTATGTTAAAACGCGTCTAACTCGCGCGTAGTTCTGGACAGGGAATAAGATTCACTCATCTTGACAGTAAAAAAACTAATGAATCACACATTTTCCCAATTTGAATTTGGAATTACCTATCTTCTGTAAAACGTAAACTTTTAATAATACCAAAACCAGCCAGATACGAATAGTATAGCTAAAGAGATTTTATTACAAGTTCATACATACTAGGACGAAAAATCTTTTTCTCCAACCTAATATGATTAGTATCCATAACACAAGCTCTTAATGATAGAAATTGGTGTAATATACAATAATTTATTATTCTTTATTATAATTCTCTCGTCTGTGGTTCTGTAGCATTAGTAGTTGTCGCGTCATTAATTACCGTTGTCTATGATATGGCAGATACAGACACGATCTAGATATTATGTGGGATTGAAGCTGAGGATATGTTTCCACACGACACTACGAGTTAATTAGGTAATCTAGTAATAATTATTTTGTGTCTGCCTGGTTATTTATTTTGCTTTGCTTAGGAATTCAGGTCGATGGGGTTGGTATACCGCTTCATTTACTAGCCGTTCCCGCAACTTCATTCACGTCGACTTTCTTCTCTGTAATACCTATAAAGTTTCTTACGAGATTAACAACAAAAAAATGCCGTTAACAGTCAGAAATACTTTAATAAAATATATAAAAGTTCGAAAGTATACTTGTGAACTCCCTCCATAAGGCCTCTGCCTCGAATCTAGCGGGCAGCGGGGCGGCGACGGCGCGACTATCGAAAACGGCGGTGCGCGGGTGGTGCGGGGCGAGCGTTTCCATAGTTCCATATAGGCCTGTGCCATTGAATGAATGCTAAAATCATCACGTTAATCATATTAAAGGTTTTAATGACTTACCAATCACTACTTGTGAGCGACTTTAAGTCCTCTATATGCCGTTTTGGCACAGTTAAAATATGGTGGGATGCATCTAACTTTAACGATGGAAAAATGTATTGGATTTGACAGCTTTGACAACCATAAATCAGTTAAATTTATCTGGTGTACCATTTTTTGTTTTTACTTTTGCTCTTGACCCCAACCAAGCCCAGGGGCTAAGTCAGGATCCGCAATGGAGCAAGCTAACCCAGAAGGTCTATTCACCCTTGTTTTGAAGGTTGTCGGGCTACAAGATACCGTGCAGCCATTTAGAAATACTTTCTTGTAATAAATAGCACAGCATCATTACCCACCAGCTCGTCATCATATACGTGCCTTCAGATTGCAAATTCCCCGGCACGGCGGCATTGCGATTAAATAACGTAATCTACGAATGTCATGCAGTTACAGGCACCCACAATGGATGCCAGTATCTCAGCTTTGCATAAAGTATAAACTTACATCTCACAAAGACAAATTCATTAGCTGTCGGTTAGATAATCGTAGAATAAAACATAGTTCTGTCCCTTTGAACGTCAAACAAGCTATCGTTTCGTGAATCATAATCTTATAGTGAATAACTATGTCGACACTGATCTTTTTATTCATCAAGGGCATATGTCACGCACAGTACAATCAACAGCGCACGTGAGGCATGCCCTTGATGTACCAATGCGCTATGACAGCTGTCAGACTCTATCTCACGAAAGATCACTGAGAGTGAGAAGAAAGGGTAAAGTGTAGACATAGCTGCTATGAGTGATTAAGGCGTATCACCTGCAATTTAGAGCCCGTAATAGCCGCATATCATTTGGAAGAGTTGCTTCCTTGTCAATGTTTTAGAGACTGTACCTCAAAGAGTGAAGTGAGCTATTGAGCTGTTGTTGGCATCGCACCGACCAGAGGAAGACTATTTAATATAAAAAAATCAAACATTACGAACGTCAAAACGTACCTTAAATGATTACGAGTCAAGTTCGATCGAGATAAAAAGTATGTTTGCCGAGATTAAAGCCCAACAGGACGACAAATTTGAGTCGCTAAGTAGTGCAATGAATATTATTATAACCCAAAATCAAGAAATTAAAAACTCATTAGTTATAATGAACAAAAAGTATGACGAGCTACAAGAAAAAAATAATTGCTTGGAAACCGAGAACATTGAATATAAAACGCGCCTATCGTCGCTCGAAAATAAATTGGAAATTATGGAAAGACAAACTCATAGTTTCAATAATCGAAATTCGTAATATCTCCACGAACAGAACATGAAATAAAATTGTTAAGGATAATGGTTCGGTTCTGAACTTGGAGTCACCTATACACGACGCCGAGATTAGTGACATATACCGTTCAAAATCTAAATCCATTACGCTAATTTCACTACTCAAGGAAGGAAGGAATCATTGATCTCCTTGTATAAGTAATCGAACAAGAATAGGCGTGAGAAAAAAGAAAACCAACAAAATACTAACCATATTGACATCCCTGGCAATCCTCAGAATATATATACATGTCCGAGTTCCTCACTACTAAGACGAGACGTATTTTCTATGTTTCTCGAGTTTTCGTCAAGAATAAAAAAAAACATGCAGCGTGGACCTCTTTCGGAAGAGTGTTCGTAAGAAGAGAGAGGGTGGATCGTCGGTTCAGATATGCGATGAAGACGAACTAATCAATATGGTTATGTGACTATATTTTGTAATAATTAATTTTATTAAAATAATTGCATGTATTTGTGGCCTACCCATATTTAAATAGTCAAATAAATATATTTCACGTAGTTATATCAATTAGAATTTATTTAATATTAAACAGCGGATGTAGTATGGCGTCAGCGTCGCGCGATGAGTTAACTATTGTAAAAACAACCTCTTTAAAACCACTATAGATTTTAATTTGTTTGATGAACATCATTAAAATCTATTTCGTGAGTTTTGGCGCGCTTTATCTACGGCCATCGTGCTGTTTTGGCACTGACGTTGTGTTTTGGAAAAAGAAATGTCGACTCCCATTAATATTTGTAGTAGTTATTCTTGTTATGTTTCGAGCGATTGTGTATTGAATACAAGTGATTTTTTGCGGATTTTCCTGCGGTAACGTTTTGGGATTTCCCAGATCTTGAAAACGGTTCAAAGCAGAAGTTTGAAAAAAAAACCAATAAGAGACCTTTATTTGTTTAAACATTCGTTTTTGATTTGGTTGACGTGAACCAATGTAATTTAATAGTTTCGAAAAAATACCCGGTGTAGCTATTTATCAAGTTAAAAGTGTAATAGTTTACTTGCAAATACGTTTTTTTTCTGATTACACGAAATAGCTTCATAAAGCTAAAAACAAATTTGATAAATTTTAGACAGGTTGTACATTAATAAACATGGCTTACATTAAACAAATTAAAGTAATTCACGAACATTCGTTCCTGTTAATTTCAGCTTTCAATTACGGCTATCATGAAAGTTTAAACTTAAACAAGAATAGTACTACAATTCTCTGAAAAGCCGACCAAATTGTAGAAGTCATAAAAAAGTGACCGAGCCATACATAAGCGTTACCACCTTAAATGGACGGGATAATAAATTCTAAAGTTTTGATTGCCTCTAGAACACATGATGCAAAGAAACTATAGGTAACTAAAGGTATGTTGCGATGTCTAAGAAATAGAGACTCTTTACACAAGAAACTAAAAAAGATCCAGAAAATTCAGTTGTAGCGGTTACTTACAAACGTCATAGGAATGTTTGTAAAAGTATTTAAAAAAAAGCCAAAAGTGAGTCAGAAATAAAAAATTGTGGGAAGTTATATCTAATGTAGCTAACTTTAAAGGCAGAGAATCATTCTTCTTGTCTCTTATCTTCCGAAGATCCCGTGGGCTGTGTTAATAAGGTCAATAAGTTCTTTGCTAATGTAGGAAGTAACTTGGCAAAACAATTCACGAACTCTGCGTCACATCCTTACTCTAACTCTATCAACACTGATCAAATACCGAGACCAGTAAATTCTTTCGCCCTGCTTCCAAGTGATGAAGCTGAAATTCATTCAATCATTCTCGGACTAAGAGAAAATTGTGGGTAGGCCCTGATCAAATTTCTAGCAAGTTTATAAGAAGGTATAGCTACTTCTTAGTTCAAACTGTGACGTGTACTTAGCATAGCACTACCCTCCTCTCATCCTGTGGGTGTCGTAAAAGGCGGCTAAGGGACTCAGCCTTCAGAAGACGGGCAGCAGCGTCTCCTACAAACTTGGCCATACAGCGAGCGCCAACCCGCCTGCCAAACGAGTGGTGATTATGGCCAACCCCCCCTTTGGGGGAGACCTATACCTAGCAGTAGGTGTTGTTTTTCCTTCGACATTTAAAACGTTATTGATCAAGCCTATACACAAGGCGGAAAATTAGAACTTTTTAATTTTGCATTTTACAATGCTAATTTATGTGATAAATATTAAACAATAAAATATACTAGAATAAAGCAACTAGTCTCGTGTCACCCTGATGGGATTCGAACCCGCATCCTTGGGAATCCGGCCCAATGCACTAACCAATTATGCTATTTTTCTAGTATATTCACCTTTCTACGGTGTTGGCCACCGTCGTTTCATCAATGAGAGAAATATCCTCGCATTCGAAAGAAACATCTTTACAAAAGTTTGACTATCGATTAACATGAAACAGCCATCTAATTATAACTTTTTAATTTTGTTTATGTCACTTGTCCTTAGTTATATTATCCTAATTGTTTTACTGGCAGCCCAACTTCTTTGGTTTCTTAAAATGAGGTGCAATCACGTAAACTTAATAAAACATTATATTTATCCGCGATGACCTGTATAACGCGTTTTACAAACCTATCTCAGGCGCCAGTCTCTCAGCTAAGGGTTGTAATTGTAATATGACTACTTACATCTAAGATTTTTTTATGTATAGCCATTGTATGAGAGACAAATAAATTAATTTTTATTTATTTTATTTAGTTTAAACAAAATTTTTGCTCTATGACAGAAATATGTTCCTCAAAAAATCTTCAACATGAGATACTGTCCTCAGCTATAGCGGGTCGGAATGAGCAATCACAGGTGGCATTGCAATCACCGCGGCCGCAGCCATGGACTAGAGCCATATACTGTATACCAAGCGAGGTATGCACTCCTGACCTACATTCATTTAATACCAAGAGACCACTGGTTGGTATAGGTATTCACGCCCTAACTTCTAAAGATAAACTTTACAAACTGAAGGGCGTTGCATTCACACTGCTGTGTATCTAGTTTCCGTTTTTTCTTTTCCACAAAAGTTTTCAGAAGATCACTTCCGCACCACGTTAAAAGTTCTCAGAAGGCCGAAAACCATTTTTTATGAACGACTGTGAGATTCTTAGCCTTCTTCATACCTGATGTTAAGTATTAGGTTGAAGATGGAAACGAGCCTCTCCCGGAAACCTCAACTCATGCATCATCATCATCATCATCTCTACACAACAATGCTGAAAGCAGCTAGCGAGGCAGACTTACAACAAGTCCTACTACCAACCAAACCGAATACAATATGTACCCCACTGGGAATCGAGCCCGCGACCCCTGGGTCTGATACCGGTGGTTGTTACCACTACATCACAGAAGCGGTTCTACTAAAAGTTTGTAATAATGTTATCGACAAATATAGAGATACCTACCTATTGAGCAGCCTTCCTACCGAACGTAAACGGGAAGCTAAACCCTATACATTTTTTGACGTGACGAGTCGAATATTTTCTCTTGATACTTTTTAGAAAGTTTTTCGTGCTATGTATGTTTCGTCAATGCTGAAGCGCTTCTCCCGGAATCCTCAAGCATTGAGCAACTGGCTATCTTATCACTTAACTGCCGGAACACAACATTGCTGAAAGATTAATATGGCGCTCTTATACTCAACCCGTGTGGCGCCGTCGTGCGTCCCTGTGCGCTAATCCGTTTGACACAATTCCATGCCCGCGCGGTTGCGACTAGGACCTTGTGGACCACGCGCCGCCATTGCATTGGGTTAGGTAGTGGTTGTAACTATGTATCATGGCGAATTCAGCTACGTTTACGTTCATCTTAAGTTTTGGCGTGCACTGTTCATTGAAATAAAACAACTTTTGCGGATATCAAACGCGCTATATTTCACGAACTAAGTTGTAATTGTCCGTATTTTTAGGTTTTGTAGGGGTTTTTTGATTTGACCACGACAGCTGAACGTCAACGTCAATAAAATAAAAATACGGACAATAACAACTTAGTTTGTGAAATATAGCGCGTATGATATCCGTAAAAGTTGTTTTATTTCAGCTACACTTCTCTATTTCCCTCTGTTTCCTACAAGTACCGTGCTACTTTTAATCTATGCTCTCACCTGGACCTAACTAATTACCTGTATTCTTGTGCGTATTTAGTGTTATATATAGATAGATTACATCTGCTCAATTACGTTTCTCGGTTTCTTGAAAGTATCGTTCTTCTGTCATTCCTGGACTTCATTGCTTGCTCCTACTTTACCAGACTCTTGTTTGATTGTGGTGTTCTATAGAGATAGGTACATATATCTTATAATCAACCCGTGATGCGCCTAGTGCATCCCTAATTCGTTTATCCGTTTGACACAATTCCGTGCCCGCGGTTGCGGTCAGGACCTTGTGGACGCGCCGCCATTGCAGGGTTACGTAGTGATTGTTACTATGCTTCAAGAAGAATATAATAATCTTTTTATAACTTTTTAATTTTGCATTTTACAATGCTATTTTTATAAATATTAAACAAAAAAATATAATAGATAAAAGCTCATCTCTCTTATGTCTCTTCCCGTCATAGCGACATGAGACAATTTGCTTTTTTCTAGTATATTTTCTTGTTTAATATATAATAATCCTGCTTCCTATTAAAATGTATTGAGGAACTCGGTGGTGCAGTGGTTCGCGCATTTGGCCTCCAATAGTAGCAGTTAAGCAACACAGGATTGGTGTTCAAAAATGTATTTCGAGCTCCTCCTTGCTTCGGAAGGTACATTAAGCCGCTGGTCCCGGCTGTATTTAGATTGTTGAACTGGCCATCAGACAATGTTTTTTATATGACATGTGTTTGAATATATTTGATAGACTTCAATAAAAAATAGGCTATGGAAGATTGGTTTTATTAGGTTATGGGCATTATTTACAAATAATTGTTTTTTAAACAGTGCTTTATTTCTATTTTTGGGATTTGTTTTACCTTTTACTTCGTGTTTCGCAAATATGAGTGTCCAAAAATTGGATCGCTTCAACATTGAAAAGCTACGCGGTCTTGACAATGAGCGGTGTCGTGGTCTTCCAAAACCCAGAGATGAGTAAGTCTTTCGACCACAGAGGCTGAATTTGTGGCGGCCAGCCTTGCAGCCCAGACGGTGGTATGGCTCAATCGTCTCTATAAGGAAGTTCGAGGTTTCGAAGTTATACCGAAGCTATATGTAGATAACCAAAGCGCTATCAAGCTGGTCAAGAACCCAGTGTTTCACTTTAAGACAAAGCATATAGACACGCGGTATAAATATGTGCAAGAATTGCATCAAGAGAACAAGGTCAGCGTCCTCTACGTACCCTCGAAAGAACAAGTAGCGGACACCTTTACGAAAGCCCTACCTAAGGAGAGCTTTCTTAGAGCGCGTACCTCACTAGGATTGGTGAGTAGGACTGATCTGATGTAGGGGGAGTGTTGAACTGGCCATCAGACAATGTTTTTTATATGACATGTGTTTGAATATATTTGATAGACTTCAATAAAAATAGGCTATGGAAGATTGGTTTTATTATAGATAAAGTCGTTACAATCCACTAATTCTCATTGGGCCCGCGAGGTGAGTCATGGCCAATGCGCCAGGAGAATGCTCCTTATGCATCTGTCTAATCTAAGGAAAGCCAGTGTCCCAGCAGTGAATATATTAAAATGGCTGAGATAATATTTTTATGTATGTTCATACAAAGTTTGCTTCTATCTTCGATTATGACGGCCTCCGTGGTAGATTGGTACGTACACCGATTTCAAGGTGTCGCCTACTCTGAGGTCCCGGATTCGAATCCCGGTAGGGGCAAATGTTTGTATGATGAATACGAGCATTTGTAGGTACCTGAGTCATGAACGTTTATATGTATTTTTACACATAAATTCTTATAAATGTATAATTATTAAATATGTTTATATGTATTTATATCCGTTACCCTAGTATCCCGTAACACAAGCCTTACAGTGCTTACTTTGAAATATTTATTTGTTTAATTTATTTATCTTCATCTTTCAATTTCGATAACATTCGACGAGACCGTTACGGAATTTCTTGCTATGGCTTCATCACAAGCCCCCAATAAATAGTATTAACTATCGTCGGTTCTTTAAAGTGGCCTCTGAGAGGATTGTTATAATAGGAATGAGATCCGATATTTCAATCAACTCTCACAATACATTGCGTGTTATATTGAAACTGGCTTCCGCTCCGTCCGCGAGGACGTTAGGAATCCCCACGGAACATTTGAAGATAAAACTATTGGAGCTGGCGCATATATACAACTAAATAGATGAACAATAAGAATATATGGAAGCACGTGTACTGTCAACTCGATAAGTGGATGATCGACTTTTTCACTAACTAAACTGCCTAATTGTCTAATTTAAAAATCTATCACAATCCCTTTGAAAGGTTTTGTGATTGTGATAGAGGTTTATGGAATTGTGTAACTTATTATCGCAATCCCGTTCGGAACGAATGCTGTTTTAACAGACGAAAATATTTTCGTCTGGCACTTTAACAGTTCAATTTCGTTCATTCAATACCTCTCAAAACGCGTCCCGCTCACAATCCCTATCAGATGTCAAATAATGACGGCCTGAAGTATATAAATATGTATAGGAAGAAGGAATATCTCTCAAATGACGAATTGAAAGGGATTGCGATAGATTTTAAAATTAGACAATTAGCCCCCTGTTTAGTTGTGGGGAAATAGCGAGAAGTACACAAATCGCGAGAAGTACACAAATCGCGAGAAGTACATACACACACAAGTACACAACTCGACAAAACAGTTTAATCGGTGGAAAGTTGTATAATTATATGCGCGATCCTTTATGATTTCTTAACTTTGCATTTTTAGTGCTATATACCATGATTTTTAATAGATAAAAACTAAAAACTAATAATAGTTATTTGTTATGCAAGGCTGGAAAGTTGGTTATTTAGCGGCGAGTTACCTCTATTGAAATCTGAGCGAAGAGAGGATTTCAAAGGTACAAGACGCTAAAAACTTTTCTGCCGAGCGCAACACACAATTTTTCACCTCACAACAGCGAGGAACATTATATGGTTTTTTCCGCGGTCAACTTCCGGTAAAAAAATCTTTAAACATAAAGTTTAATCTAAATATACCTTATTCTCGTTGTTTTAATGATATAAAAAACTAAAATAATAAAAAAGGGAGTATTATAGTTAATTCAAAGTTATTTAAAGTAGGAATATATTGTTACTTATTAATAAGAGTAAAAACGATTCCGCAAATGTTAATTAAACCAAAACGGAGTATTATTATTAATTTAAAGCTATTAAAAATAAGAATCAAATATAACAAAAGAGTCAATAGTGCAATTCGGAACGCATTATTATGACATATTTTTAGATATTAAATTAAAAAAGTACTTTGACGCTCTAGGCCGCAAAAAGCTATTTTCTACGCCTAAACTGATTGACATAGCCTCCTTTTCAGAGCGTGTGAGGTGAAAAATATATGTTTTGCTTACCAACGTGCTTACCAAGAGCTTTCATATGACACCAAACACGATATTCTATAGAAAATAAAGTTTTTTAGTTCACAGCTTTATGTCGTCTAGAGGGCGCTATATTCAATTTCATGTGACGTGACATAGCCTATAACCAGCGGACAATCGAGACGCTTTCAACGATGCCTCAATTGTGAATATAATAGTGTGTTTATGTATGTGTGTGAGTGTGCGTGAGATGACTGTAATTATTTCAATAATAATTTAGTTTCTTCATAATTTTAAGTTTTGATCAATGTTGTTAATAAAGCTTTACAATCGTGATATGATTTATTGTAAATATTGCCTTTTTTATTAATTTTATTATTTAAGCAAGCTGACTATACACCCTATTGAACTTGAGCAAACTTAGTTTTAGGTTTTGGTACCTTTAGGACAGTACCCTATCTTCTTCTATTGTCTGTGGTCGGGTCATATGTAATGTAAGTGGCCGATATGACGCGCTCACACACACACACGCAGCTCGCTATTGCTACACGGCCAGCCCCTCGATCCCACTGGTTTTCACTGGTAACAGTAGCTAGCGCGTAGCGGCGCGTATCTGTGTGAGTGCCTTATTTCGGCCCGTTGTGTGTGTGTGTAGTGCAAAAACTGTACTATAAAGGCCTCCTCACACGCGAGCTCCGCAATCGACGAGGGCATCCCGTGACGTCACCGATATTGCCTGGTTCCGGCGGCGTTGTCCGTCGCCGGCGTCCGGCGCGGGACGGTCGCCGCTTCCGGTCGCAGACAAACAGTAGCAGCCATTTTATTTTGTACCATTAGAGTTGGTGGTAATAAAGGTTGACGTATCTTGGCGAGTTCGTTGCATAAAACTATCTTTGATGCATTTCGTGGAACTTTGTTATATGTAATAGGATTTTTTTGTTATATTTTCCGCTTGGCAGTTCTCTGAAGATAATGCTAACTGAAGATGGCACATGTTACGATAAAAAGAAAGAAAGAAATAAATGAAAAACGATTTATTGGACACACACAAACAATAATGACATAAATAAAAAAAAAAAAAAAAAAAATAGAAAGTGCGCGTCCAACTAGGCCCCATCCTCAGAAATGTCACAGTGACATACGGAGCATGCCACTGAGACGCTGGTAAAAGACTCATCATCATCATCGATAAAGGTACGGAACTCTTAGTCCGACTCGCACTTAGCTGGTTTTTTTTCGTACACATGCTCACTTTACGGTCTTATAAATAAAACGTGTTAGTGTATTCAGAAAATACGAAAAAACACGATGTACGAGCTGAACGAAGAGATGGACGAGCATCAAATATTGTTTTACTGAAAATTTCTATATTTTCCTCAGCCCGCTGTTCCACAACCACAACGTATTAAATAAAATTAATGATAATATTTCCTCTCAAGTTACATTATACCTAACTTGGTAGTTCTAAGAACAAAGTGAAAAATATTCTGTGAATACCTTTGAAGATAACGATGAGTTATATTTTTTTGACGATCTGTTTGTCGCAAAGGTACTATACCTGCCTTCTGCGCCAGAGGTCCTAGGTTCGATCCCCGGACAAGACAAATATTTGTGTGCATGAACATGTCTATTTGGTCTCTTATGTATATCTGGGTGTTTAATGTGTATATTACGTATGTATTTACAAAAAAAGTATATAAGTATGTTTATCCGTTGTCTAATAATCCACAACACATTTTCTTCGTGAACGTAACGTGGGCTAGGTAATTAGTGTGTTTGTATTGAATTATTTATTTATGTTTTTTCATATTTATATATTAAGTAGTGATAAAATAAGGTTTTATAATAAAAAGCTAGAATTACTTATTTCAGGGGTTGGTTTTTTAAATTCCTTAATATGATAATAAAAACCCTGATAAAAGATCGGGTATTTCCGCACTATTATTGTAAAAAGAATATAAGATCGGACAATTTGTAGCACACAAGCAATTTTCTCTTCTAGAACCCGAGGTGGATACAATTTTATTTTTTACTAATACCTGAAAATCGTTCCAGTTCGAATCGTTATCAATGTGCACTTGCAAATAATCACGATTATGGGTGATTGCGATTCTCAAGTGATTCTGAGAAGCGCCACGGCGATGCGATGGTATCGCTGATGGCGATTTAATGGCGCCGCGAGGCGTGGCCTCAATGACAGCGATCCTACTAATATTATACATGTGAAAATTAGAATGTTTAGATGTTTTAATGTTTGTTACTCAATCACGCAAAAACGGCGGAATGGATTTAGATGAAATTTGGGATACAGATTCTTGAAAGCCTGGAGAGAAACATAGGATACTTTTATCCCGATATTCCCGTGGGACAGGGAGAGATTGAAACCGCGGGCGGTAGCTAGTATAGAAAAAAACGAAATGGGTAGTAATTAACCGATCGACTAAAAACCTTTTGAGAGACAAAAATATTAGGTGAGCGACTTAGTCGCCAATCTAATACTAAAATCTAACTAAAACCTTGTTTTTCCACAAACCAACCTAGATATTTAGTCGCTCAATTTAGTAATTTTTATTCGATCGGTTTATTATATTCCAAAAGAAATGATGTGTTCACTCCTCCACTGCGGGTTTATCGCATCTGCCTCACTACACTTTGCTTATCGACATAGAGTCAAGTTCACCAACTGCCGATTACATTATCATCGTTTAAAACAGCGTTCTCTCTCTAACTTCAAATAAATGACTGAAATGCAGTTCATGCAATTTGATCGACGTTTAACATTAACACCAAGGTAGTCTAGTCATTGACCTACTTGCGGCCACTTTGAACCTAAGGAATAGAATATACAATAGAACTAACGTTTAAAAGGCAATAGCACCAACTAAGGATTTGACTGTCGTGCTTTAAAACATCGTTCTGTTCCTTTAAACTTCAAACAAAAGACTGAAATGCAATGAGATTTAAACGACGTTTAGCGTCAAAAGCGGTCAGTTAGGATAATATCTAAGCTTAAAGAGGCCAAGTTCATGCACTGTAGCAAAATCGCCTGCGCCGGCGCCCCACCCCAACTGCCCAGAATTAACACACGATTAGCTCCGTTCCCGGAACCAGTTGCGTGCCAATTTCATTACTTGCACAATTTCCGGAGCAGCGTCTGACTTGCTGGCGCTGTTATGGTGGCCACCGAGCTGGTGATGGAGTCACTCACCATATAATATAATTGTTCTTTATGTTGACTCTCCAATTAGCACAAAGATAAATTCTACTCTGTTGGTACTTTTTGCTAATAACCTTCATAGGTAACTTGTGAGCCGAGTCGATTTTTTCGAATACTTACTTATGTTTTCTACTTGATAAAAGATAGCATTGATGTTGAAAGGAGGTTCTTTTTGGAATACTGTCCATTCAGAAACAGTGTTCAAACAATCAAATGCACATACGCCAGTTGTCAAAGTGTATTTACAAACAATGGCGTAGATTTCAGTTTCGAGCTTCATACCGATAAGATGTAATTTGTGTTTTTTTTATAAAGTATTATATTTCTGAGTTCTCCTTATTGAATATAAATTAGTCTGCCAGAGCACTCCTAGTCTTTGAATAATTGAAAATGCAAAAAACTTAAAAAATTATAAACATTCATGGATTTTTCTAACTTAACCCTTGCTAGTCCTTGCATGAGTAGTTTTTACTTTTTATAACGTGTCACTGTCCCGTTCGCATCTTATGCTTGGTTTACACGGGTCAAGTGCAGTGGCGAGTGGCGAGCGCCTGGACAGTGACACAAAAGACAGCGCCCGGGGGCTCAATTCTGCTAAATTATTGTCATAATCGTCTCTCAGTGGTGTTTCAATAGTAGTGTTTATTTACACTGTTGTAACAAGAACTGTGTAAAACAGCATTACTATTGAAACACCACTGGAATACCATTGTGACTAAGCATTAGCAGAATTGGGCCCCAGATCCACTGTCAAGTGTCAAGATGACTCGTACTTACTCACTGTACTTACCAACTTCGCTAAAGACTTCGCCCGTGTAAATCGGGCATCAGCAAGATCAGTAAGACAGCATCGTGTACACATAAATACTTATATATGTATAGTTATTGTTCTATACTAGGTTAAGGAGGCGAGTGAAACAACCGATAGCTATTGACACACTGACGTATTGCGATAATAAGGGAAGTGGTGGACGCAGCCACACACACACAAACACATGTGTTACGCCCACATGCTTACATACATAACAGTTATATGTATTTATATCCGTTACACAGTATTCCATAACACAAGCCTTACAGTGCTTACTTTGGGGCTAGGTTAATTGGTGTAAAAAAAAAAAAAATCGAGTGTTAGCCGCGAGGTCTGATGTTCCCTTTGCAATTCAATATTTATCAATTATCAAACATACGACGTTGTCTGCTAGGCATAGGCTGTCGCAAATATAATTTGCACACAGATATACTCTGTCGATAATTTTTGTTAACAACCTTCACGGATATTGCTAATAACTTAAAGCTAGCTCTTGAATCCCTAGTATGACAGTTTTTATCATATTATACAGCATCGTGCGCCATATCTGTTGGTTATTTCTGTTACAATTTTCACGGATTTTGCTAATATCTTAATGCTCTTGGTCTGCATTGAGCCTTTCGTAGTCATTTATTTTACTGGTAGTGGCTTTACTGATCCGCAGCAGTAACATTTGCAATGCTAAGGTGTCGTCGTCTTCACTAATCCACAATCGGTCATGATGATCATGTATCGGAGTCATTAAATCATCATTAGCCGAAGTAGGTAGTTGAATAGTCACTATGAACGTTTTGACATAATGACTTCTCAAAAAGACTGGAACATTGTATCAAAACTGTCAGACACGCATTAAAAAACCACTTAGTTTAATCAAAAACATCAATCCTATTCTTGAATTTCGTCCTCATTTTTTCTCCCATTTATTTTCATCGGCAAAAAGTTTGAATGTAAAACGATTTCAGGCAGTAATTGAAGTACAACAAAATCAATCAAACCAGAGATCAATCAATGGGAGTGTCTCATTAAGCGTAGAGAGGTTCCATCACGGGATTGCCACGCCGGACGCCAGAATCCCGGAATCCCGGACACAAAAAATTAACCATCAAAAACATTGCCTAATGGACCTCCCCTGAGGACTAATTTAAATGGAGGGTATTTATTTCTAGTTAATTATTTGAGTGCTATCCCCTCCACACCTCCCCTAAAAGTTAGGGTTGGCAAACATCCACCTCATTGAAATAAATAAATCTTTCTGTTTTATTAACGCCTGACCCAAAAAGAGGGGTGTTATACAAGTATATAATGTAGTTTGAGGTGTATCTGACTGAGACGACCGTATAGCTCTCCTAAACGAATGGACCGATTTAGATGCGGTTTTTTTATTTGAAAGCTGGCATGATCGCGATGGTTCTATAAATTAAAAGACAAAACAATTTTTTAATTTATTTTCAAATTTTTAAAAAATAATAAAACGCAATATTGAATTCCTAATTAATTCCCTATCAATTCATTTACTTATTACTTATTTCAGCTTGATTATACAACAAATACATGTAACAATGATCACTGCACAAGGCTCGCAGGCCTGAATCGCAGTAACCAGGGAGTGATTTTGCTTAACTTACATTATTTGTGTAATTTGCATAATTCTATGGAGCTCCGGTTCTAATCAAGATGATTTTTATAAAAGAAAGATAAAAAGCACGGATTTGATATAAAAAGAACCTTACTCTAAATATTTTTAGGTAACAACTAAATATTGAATTTTGCAAGAGGTAAGTGAGGGTGTGTTGTTAATTGTTTTTTTTCTATAGAGTGTAGAATTGTGTCAGTGTCAGTGTAGTAGAATTTGTTTTTAATTTGTTGAAGGCAAGAAAACTTACTAAATATAAATTACATAGGAAATAAACAAAAAAAATAATTGTCAGGGAATTCACTTAGCAGTATTGTTTTTTTTATGAAATACGGGGAGACTCTTAGCCTTCATCATACCTGATGTTAAGTATTGATAAGGCTGAAGATGGAAGCAAGCCTCTCTCGGAATCCCCAATCACTGTGGAACTGGCTTTCTTATCTTTAACTGCCGGAACACAACAATACTGAAATCATTGTTGTTATGGCATCAGACTTAGATAAGTCGTATAAGAGGGTGGTAGCTAGCCAGGCGGACTGCGACGCAGTTTGGCGAGTTTACACTCGATATTCTATATAATGTATAGTTACTAAAAAACCTTAAAAACGATATCAAACGAAAAGCATGCATACACATTATTGTTTTTCCAAATTTTCAAGCAAAAAGGTTTTGAGTTCCTTTTTTAAAGTAACTTTACAGATGTTTATAATTCTTTCTTAAAAAGTCTATCCTATTATAAATATTTATTAGTTTTTGCGCCGTTATAATTGATAGCCTTCTTTCTTTTCTGAAGTCGGTTAAAAAGGCAACAGCCCTGCAACGACACAATTGTAAAGAAAAATCGGCAATAATTTCCGATAGCACTCGCGTTGTCGTTGTTACCGATTTTTTTTTATATTTTTACTTAATTCATTGCCTCCATTGTAGACTCTGCTTTTAATCGAATTTTCCACGTTCAAAAAGCAATTTTATATTTCCTATAAGTAAAAGTTTAGTAAGTAAATAAATTAATATTTCCCTTGAAAATTTGTTTCTAGGCGCCTAATAAATTTTCGCTATAAGGTATGTACCTATGTAGGTACAGTCAACAGCCCGTAAGGCTTTACACTCGCACTGCGAAAGCCGCCGCTATTTCGAGCGAAATAATAAAGGGCGAGGAGCCCGTGGCGTAGTGGTTCGCGCGCTCGGCCTGCGATTGTTCAGGTTAACTTTCGCAATGGTCGGTCACGGGATGGGTGACCAAAAATTTACTATATCGAGCTCCTCCGTGCTTCACGTACGGAAGGCACGTTAAGCCGTTGGTCCCGGCTGCGTTTGCAATCGTTAAAACCCACCAATCCGCATTGTGGGTGATGGCCCCGTGGTGGGTCATGGCCCGTTGTCCATAAGTAAGGCATTAAAAATGGCTGATAACTACGAAAGGCGATCTCAAGGTCAAATTGTAAATCCTGGCGTACTGTCGTATGTACGGTCTTTCCAAACTGTCGTTCAATAAAAAAATACAAAATGCCTTATTTCGTTAAAAACCAGCAGCGGGCTGATTCACAACCATCGAACATGGAATTGAATTCGAAATCTATGCTTTGTCTTTCTCTATTTTTGAAGTGTGACAGTGACAAGTGCATACATTCCGTTCTCGGAACGTTTTCGAAGGTTTGTGAATATGGCGGCAGTTGTTTACAAGATTGACATGACATTCCTAGTAAGTATACATATGTATACTATATGTATAGGTATATAACTATACCAGGAAGCTATCGCTCTTTAATTTTCATCTACTGTCAGGTAAGTTAAATTAAAACAAAAATATGATGGGGAAAAAACTAAAATGTAAGTACATAAAGTAGTAGCAAAAGTGATAAATTATGAACTCTTTTTTTCTTTTCTTTTTTTGCATGCGTAGATGCGTGTGTGTTTAAGTTGTGTCTCAGATTTATTCATGCCAATCATAATATTTAAGTTTTTTTTTTAATTCACGACTGGGAGACTCTTAGCCTTCATCAAATAAAGGTAAGTATTCTGCTAAAATTAATTTATACCTACATATTTCTTTGATTCGCAAGAATTCTTCCGTTTTTATGTAAATTGTATGGATTTAAGCCATCCATTCTTTAATCGACTTTGAACTTTGAAATGTAAGCCGTTGACTTCAAAATACTCTGAACATTTTTTGACATTTTCTATAAGCCATATACGCTGTTGACTGTACCTATCTCTAATGAACCCGCGTCACCTCCGACCCTCTGTCAGTCCCCACAAAAGGGGTAATTTCACCCCCATTGGACCCGTCAATGGGGAAAATGAGTCGACACTTTATTTATCGCACAGTCGATCGGCGCGAGTGAAAATTGGCCGAATCTGGCATAATGAGGAATGACGAAAAACTGCGCTCTTCACCGCGATCGCGGAATTGAAACGTAAAGGGAGGGGCACACATACGCTCCTCTAGCTTTAGTCATTTGTTTTACTGGCAGCGACCTGCGGTTTCACCTGCGTAGTTTCCGTCCACAGTACTGTATAATCCAGGCTAACTACTATCTGTGAGCCAAATTTTATCCGAATCCGTCCATTCTCACAAACTTGCGCATTTATAATATTAGTTGGATTATAAGTTTGGTAAGTTTATGAAATAGTAAAAAAATACTATGTAGACGTAGATACTTAAGTATATAACAACAAAATTGGTCCAAGAACGCTCCCTTGAGTGACGCCATTTATATTTTTTATAACATGATGTGTATATGATAATTGTTCGTTTTTTACCAATTTGTCAACGACGACAGATTGATGGCAGTCTGTCAATTAGGATGATATCCACTGCTGAGCTAGACCTCTAATGCCAATTGATTTGAGCTTTTGTATTAATATTTTATGATTTACTAAGTCGAACGCTTTTGATAGGTCTAAAAATAACCCAGTAATGTAGTTATTGTTGTTCAAAGATCTTAATACAGTCTTTAAAAACTGCCAGTGACGTAGATTTGTTTTTTTTTTATCTGAACTGACAATAGTAATTTTTTTTTTCCACAAAACTACGTAGGTACACATACACCTCTCAAACAGCTTAGATAATACGGGTAATAAAGTTTTACGCCGGTAATTATTTATATCGTCTTTATCGCCTTTTTTGTAAAGCGGTTTGACTACAGAGATCTTAAGCAACAAATTATAAGATGAGTCAATTTGGCGTTAGTTCGGAACAACAGGCTTTTATTTTTTTTGCATATGCCGTTATAGCCTAGAAAAATAGTAATTTTTAAAATCATTATTTCTCTTTTTACTATATTAATCCGCTCGTGTAGCCTCGTCTTAAAATTGTAATGGATGAGTGGAAGCGGCATTGTCCATTGATCAAGGCATTCCATCATTTAATACAACAGATACCTTTCAGATTCAGTTTAATGGTTTCTCTTGGAATGATTTTGATCTAATGACGTAGTGGTACTGATCATTCTTATTGAGGTAGGTGTTGTGGGTTCCATTCCTAGCCGGGACAAACATATATCGTTGATTTATGGTCTAGATTCTAGTACAGTCATTAAGACAGTAGGTTCTAGTCTTATGTTCCCTTGAACCCTTTCTACGTACGTCATAATACTATAGACAAGGTGTTTCTTAATTCGTCAGGTCCCGAAAAATGAGACATAAATATTGTCAGTTAAAAAATAAAGTAGCTCTGTTATTATAAGTTTATTAAATGGCAACGCCTTGAAAATAGCCCGTTGAATATTACACATATTATTAAAAAGAAATATTTTTAAATAAAAGTTAAATGTCATTTTAATGTGATTTGCCCTTTTTGTTCAAACTCAAATCATCACAATCGTTAATTTGGACGAAAGTGTCTGGAAGAGCAACACACTTATTGACTCATAAAAACGCAATTTAAAAGACGTGTATTATTTTTTATGAAAGGAATATAATGTTGCGTGTATAATACGCAACCGTGGTATTTTCACTCTCGAGACTGGAGTGAGGGTGTGTCTGGTGGTCTATTCGCAGGACTGGGCTCAGGCCCTGTGTTGAATTCACCATCAACGACGCCAAGAACAGACCACGGGATACACCGTCGCCCCGGACACGATAGTGTTTTGTTTACCATTCTTTTGTGGCACTGATTTTAGTGTTACTAACCGTAGGTTCCTTGCGCACCGAGCTATTTCATTGCAGAATCATTCTTTACACGTATTTACCAAAGTTTTAGCGTTCATTCCGTAATATTTTGTTGTTTTCAATATTTTCACAACAACAACTACCAGTGTTATTGTTTTGAGTGACTTTGACATTGACAGCGAATGACACGACATCTGACGTTTTACGTTTCGTAACAGGCAATAACTTAATGTTATAAATCACAACTTGCTGTCTTTGTGAAAGTTACTCATTGCATATTTATTGCTATTGTCTAATGTTTTTTAATATTGTAATGGTTTAATTTACTTTCAGTATGTCTTCTGTATTTATTAAAATACATTTCAATTAGTTGTAGAATAAAAAATCTAAATTCTTTTTGTGGAAAATTCTGGAACAATATATCATTGTCTTTGGTTCGGCTCGTCTATGGTCGCCGGTGGCGGTGACTTGCCTTTCTTTTCGATCCTCGGTGTCGGTCGATACGACATAAAATATTGGAAGCAGAAATTTATATTGGGATCGTCCGATCCGTTGTTGGAGATGAGGTGGTGATCCAAGATATGGCATAGTGCCAATATATATTTTTTATATGATTCAAGAATTTTAATATGGAGCGGCAGGTGAGTTTTTCATACCGTTTCGTCTTGGTTGGAGTCCCACGCTTCATGGTGGAACTTCTTGAGAATTATCGTGTGCTCTCTTATTTTGTTTCAGAGAGCCGCTCCTTTGTTTTAATCCAGAAATTAAGTTATTTTATTTGCATTTCTGACAACTTTCCCCGGGCTGATGCACATGTCCCCCTGATGCAGTGTGTCTCGTCTCAGGCCACAGAATGTAGAAGTGTTCTCCTCTGATGCATGGGAGAGTGAGTGCACCAACACCTTGGAGGATGGCTGCGTAAGCTAACAACGAACTCCGTATGTTTTTGTGTACTTTTTGTTTGAGAATTTCATCGACATGTAAAACAGTTGTATTAATGTAATTTTAATATAGAAGTAACTTAGGATTGTACATTTAGCTTCAGAATAGATTCATGGAAGGACGCTTCCACTGATTCTTGTTTCCACAGGTCATGACCAAATAATTTACCATGTGTTTTTGAGTACCCACATGTAACTTTTATTCTTTAACTTTTAATGAGTTTTATTAACAGTGCCCATGTTTTCTGCTAATAATGTTTAGAAAGAATTGTTTGTAATTTTAAATAATGACAGTGGTTTAACATCAATATACATAGAATTTTTGTCAGAAATGTATCACTTTGTTTGATTTATTCCAACACTCCAGTGTTGGTGGCGCCCTCTTTAGAAGTAAGAATTAGAACCTTTTAGTGAACTAATCTCAATATTTTATTTCCGAGTGTAACAGCCATCAAGGTAGAACCCACGCACACTCCCATGAGTCTCGTGCCCATCTGAGCTAGCTGAGCAGACCGCATCTTGGAGGCAGTGGGTGTTGAATAAACACGGCTGTCCCCAAGTGCGTAACAATAAGATAAGAAAAACGATAATATTAGGGGAAAATAATAATTTTCCCTTAAAAAAACAAATATGGCAAAAGGCAAAATGCATTCCATACCCTCTTGTTCCCTACTCTAGGATGTAACTCAACATTTATTTCTCCACACTCGGCGGTAAATTCCTTTAGCAATGTTTCTCCGTACATTTCTCAATCTCACCGCATCAGGGTTGCAGCCTTTTCTGTATTGAAAACAAAACGTTCGTACGACATGTTGGTTTTTTAAAAGATGATAGTAGGTAGGCCCCCAGCCCTTAAGTTTTTGCCCCGTTACTCTGCTTGCATTTGAAAAATCGTTAAGTAGGCCTAGCAAGAAAAAATATGTTTAACATTACAAAAATTAAAACATCAAAATGTATCAATTCTTCACTTGCTAGCAGGACAATGGGTCCAGAGATCAATAGATTAACTATCTATTGTGTCTCATAACCTGGCCTGAAAACTCAAAACTCAATATCATTTATTCAGTCTAGGCTGTTACAAGCACTTCTGAATCAAATAAGCTACTCTATCGGTTCACAAACCCTACGGAGACCTTTTAACGAGAGCTTGAGAGGTTAAACCTTAATTTTCTATGTAACAAGATTTTGCATGCTATTGTAAGTAGCTGACTTCTTCTTTTTATGTAGTGGCAGTGCCCTTTTGGATTTCGCCAATGTAGCCAGTAGCTGACTGGAAGGATCTGTATTTTAATGTCATCTGCATTGTTGTTCGTCAAACAAGTGCAAAAAAAGTGTATTCAACAACACAATTAATGTATGACGTATTGAGGAGTGTTCCGACTGGTTAACGGAACTACATTTTCCTATACGTTTTTTAGTGTGACAATTCTATACAATACTTTCTCGATACTATTTCGAAACTTTTTGGTGCTAGCCCAGCAATCCCACAGTTAGTCTAGCAGTGAGATTACTGAACATTTCTCAATCTCACTCCGTCAGGGTTGCAGCTATTTCTGCCAGGTGCTCACACGGTAATGCAGTTGGCAGCCCTTGGAGGGGTGCGTTTTTGCCCCGTTACTGTGCTTGCAGTTGAGAAATAGTGCTCGTTACAAATAAACACTTGGGGTCGGGGGTTGTCAAACTTTAGACGGGTGTTTTTTTTATTTTTTGCTAGGTTTTTGTGTTTGTTACTGATTTGAGTTTTCTTCTTTTCGTGTGTACCCGTGTTACAAAATTCAACTACGCGTATGTCACGACTGTTTCCCGGCCCGGCTAAGGAACGGGGAACAGATTTAAAATAAAGATTACATAATACAGAGTTTAAGATAGACTAGAGTAAGATTAAAAAACATTGAAGTAGGTACAGGAAGATATTATTACGTAACTTAAAATCTAAACCTAAATTTTTGTTAAAAACAATTATGGGGTGGTTACCTTAATCTTTTGCTCTCTTAAACATAAAAATAAAGTTTGAGATTATTTATATTAGTTTATGGAATTAAAACTATTTACACTAATCGTCGCGGTCGGGTCGGTCGCTAGGGAACGGTGAAAAAGTGATCGCTGCCCGAAGTCGCATCTCCTCGCCACAAAAGGTATAAAATACAGAACCGCCCTTGTTTGTAGTTAAAAGGCACGAACAGTCGAACAAGCGCGTCGTCAGGATCAGGTTCTCGAACTACAGTACGCAGACCGTTCAGGAAATAAGAACATTATACTATCAAAGAATGAATGGGTCTCGATAAATGAGTTTGTCAAAATCAACATCAACTAATAAAAAAATCATTAATATATAGGTAACTACCTAAGAGTAAAAATTAAAAGAAAGAAAATAATAAGTACCGTTTAAATATGTAAGAAAGAAAGAAAGAAAGAAAGAAAATTATATTTATTTGAGACAAACACGATAATGATACATCAAAATAACACAAAAAAGGTTTGTCCCGAAACGGTACCGACTCAGCATAATGCTTGGATTTTTGGCCAGCGCTGGTCTTCCGTCGGTACCGTTTTTCGTATGTATCACTGTTATAAAATTTTAAAAGTGTCAGCGTCGTCGGAATCTCCAACTTAGTGCTTCGAAGTCACAAAGTAGGTATATGAAGCTAAAAGAAACATCAAACCTTTACTTAAATATTTATGAAAAGTAATATTTATCATGTTTTAAAATACTTACCAACAAATTGTGTTTGATATTTAAGAAGGAAAAACAAAATTTTCAATTATAAAATGCAGAGCAATATCTGGCTTGTGTTGGCAAAAAATGTTTTCAAAGTGCGGCATGAAAACGCAGGAAAACGACGAAAAAAGGCCATCTCCGGAAAAAAAGAAATGAGTAAAAGGATGCATGATAATAACAGTGTGTGTGTGTGTGTGAGAAAACGATGGGTAGAATAGGTAGAATTTTTACTTGAATTCCAGTTTGGGGTGGGGCCTGTAAGACAAAATTCCTGGAAATAGAAATAACTCAAAGAGCCCTACTCAAAGTGATGTATTCTCTTCCTTATAAGTTTACAGTTCAATTATACACTCTTACCGAACAACTGACAGTTACAAAACTATATGTCCTAAACTCCATACTTAGATTACATAAATCGATAAACTTTGATCCGAACATAAACAACAGAAGACGAAAAGACAGAGCTATTCCCATAAAATCAGTTAAAACAGCCTTTGCAGCTAGACAGTATGATAAACAGGTAAACTATCTTTATAACAAAATTTATGAGAAACTTAAAATTCTTCACCTAAACTATTTTAAATGTAAAAAAACCGTAACCGCTTGGCTTAAATCCCTTGATTACATAAATACTGAAAAAATATTAACAAATCAAAGAAATGTGTAAGTTAGTTCGTGTCAAAATGAATAATGATTGGCATGAATAAATCTGAGAGACGAACCATTCAACACACACACCCACACACACACGCACACACACACACACGTACGAACATACACACACTTACGCATGCAAAAATAGTATGAATATTTTTTCTTTTGTATTGCTATGACTTTACTTATTAATTTACTTTTTTCCATTGCTTTTTTTAAATTAAACTTACCTGACAGACAATGAAAGTGGAAAAGCGATGGCTTTCTGATACAGGTATTTTTATACTTACTAGGAATGTCATCTCAATTCTTGTAATCACCTGGTTTGTTAACGATTTTTTCTTTTTTTTATTAAAAGTAATAGTAATTGTAAAATAAAAGTAGGTTTAAGAAGTGCAATGTAGAATTCCTTGGCTTGCACCGAATCCGAATGGTTTATTTGTAACTTTATGATTTTTGTAGTCGGTGCTTATTTTTTTATAATTTATCTCCATTGCACAGTTTGGGAGCCGGGCATCGGCGCGGTCCGCGGTCGTTAGGGCGCCCACCGACCGTGAGGCCGCGGCTCCACTGCCTGACGGAGCCCTACGACGACGGTCAGATGGGTGCCGTAAACAGGAGGCTGTCATTGAAGACAAGAAAGAGGTAAGAAGTAAGTTGGCTATCAGGCGCCTCGCTCGCCACCCTTTTGTGCAAATTACAGAAGCAAAGTAATTTTTTTATTTAAATAAATATAAGAATAAAACACAGACACACACACTTACACGCCTTATATCTTCTGCTGACGTGGCAGAGCATCAAAAGTATAAACTGTATAAATTACAAATCGTCCCATATTTTTTTTCTACCAGTCATACCAACATTATCATTATAAGCCGTTATACGGTTTTAATTTTACCGAATAATTGAGCAATTATTCAAAATCTCGAGCACGAGGATACCTAAGCATAATTGGATCATTTGATGTCATAAAAAAGATATTTCATTCCAATGATTTGTTTGCATTCACACAAGCCTATTTAATTTTGTAGACTAATCGATATTTTCGAGTCCTCTTAAAATCTCAGAAATTTACTACCTAGCACAAATAACTTTCAAATAAGTATCGTAAAGTAAAAAAAATAAACAACGGGTTGCACTCTGGGAGTGCCGGCAGAAGTGAAAACTGCTTAAGGGCGCGCTCGAGGCCAAAAGCAAAAGTAATAACTGCAACGGCGAACTGCAAAGTAAATGCTGCCTTATTTCTATGAGAAATAAGGCAGCATTTACTATTTAATTCTCCGGCCCCATTCGGCCTGTCCGGAATGAAGAAATGAAGGAAATTCTTTTTTTAAAAGGATATATAAAGGTTATTTACAAAACATATATAACATAAGCCCTGCCTTATCTATAGTGTACTAATAATACATCTTATTACAACCCTGTCGTTAGAATGTGTCGTGCATATAATGAAATAAGCCGTGGTAATAGACATCTTGATGTCTTTAATAACAAATTCTCTCTTTATAAGAAAACTGTGTCCGAGCTTCTTGAAGCAGAAACATCATAGATTGAAATTGTATAGATTGAACGTAAAAAAAAAAAAAAAAAAAGTTAGTTTTGTAATCCTATTATTATTGTTTTGGTTCGCATAAGTTTCAAATAATTGTGCATGCTGTGTACGCTATTATTGGATTAAAGTCTTGTCTCATATATTTAGCATAGATTATAAGTTTTGTAATGACTTTAATCTGTAAGTGTGCCTATAACAAATAAATAAATAAATAAATAGTGTAATTATACTAAAAAGTTCCAAGCTTTATTTTAATGTATTACTTGAATACTAGCAGTTTATCGTGTTAATTATAGTGATTTGGAGGCAACTTCGCAATTTTTTTCTATCGAGAAAATTTTATGCAATCATGTTTTTGAGTAACATAGTCACTAGTGTTAGTCCTGTAATAATAATAATAAATAATAAATACCTTTATTTCACTCTTCACAAAGGTTACAGAGGTAGTTACAAAATCAATTAATGTGTCTTATGTCCTTATAGCATAAATGTATAGCTAAATTACATAAAATAAAGGAAGCCAGAAAAAACCTTTGTGAGAGGCTGGAGTCCACACCTACTAGGTGCCTCACATAGTAAGGACCTGTGTTACAGATCACCAGGCTCCCACCCCGCTTGGATCAAGCATACATACTAAATAAAGCACAAAGACGGTTATAATAAAGTAATAATACAAATTATGTAAAGAGCAATAGTAATTTATAAATATTAGAAAAAAAAATTACAGAAGTTTTCTAAGGCTAAGATTTTTAAGAACCTAAAATAATATGGATTTTGTTTATGTGAGTGAGGTACCCAAAGTAAAAGTGTCATTTTTGAATAATTTATGAATATCTTGTCTTAATGGTATTTTAGTGTATTATACACTAAAAAAACCATTAAGACAAGATATTTAAAATACTTTCCGTATCATGGTAATCAAGAGTTTGAAGCCAGCTCTGAACAAAATCCTTAACCTTTTTTTTGGGTAAGCTATAAATAGATAGAATTTTGTTGACACAATTGTACAGATACCCACCGAGGAAGTGATAATGTCTTTGCGCGGATTGCGTTTTACAGGATGGCTTAGAGCAAACAGCATAGTTACGTCTTTTGTCGCGAAGGAGAGATGATTCATATTTAGTTTCTGAATGCTTTCTTAGTATGGTATTCAAAATGAATAGCTGTCATACAGATAAGACTTTGCAGTGCTGATAAAGATCAGTGGTGGGAAAACGATGAGGAAGAGAGAAAGCAACTTTGAGTATAGCACGTTGTGCCCGCTCTAGTTTGAGTAACTAGTCTTGTTTTTGGACAGCTACCCCACGCACCAATTCAATAAGTTATTATTGATTGACACAGAGAATGGTATATCATTTTGATAATACTTGGCTTGGCGATGTGATAATCCTAATTCTCGCCGATATGAGATCTATATGCTGACTGAAGCCAAGGGTCTTGTCAAATATCACACCTAGGAAACACATCCTGTAGTTTGCTGCATATTAATTTGATATTACAGACGATCATGTAAAGCAATCTGATTTTCGTTGGCCTATAGCGGGCCCTTAAAAGAAAATAACGATCAAAATCGTTATCGTATCTTGACCACAACTTCATAAAAAGTTGATTAAAACGGAGACCAACTTGATTCGGCAGGTAAATCCATTAAAACTGACCTGGTATCAATATGAAAGTTGGTAGTAATGGAGATCTTTATATAATGGTTGGTATTAACTAACAAACGTAGATCTTTCAAGTGTGAGACTTTATGTAATTTGAAATAAGTCAACGGTAAATGGTCTTAAGAATTTTCGACATTACGCGAATTTAACATTTTTTACCCATACCAAAAATTTAAAACTCTGATGTTCACAACGCCGCTAAAGAAGTTTTCACTTCAAAATATGAGATATTGAGCAGCGTTCCTACCGGACGTAAACGGAACTACATTTTCCTATATATTTTTTGACATTTTGTCCTTGATACTAAGGTCCGGTTGCTCGTAGCTCGGTTACGCTAACTTTAGGGTTAAATTATGGTTAAAGTAAAATTAACCGTCGGACCAATTTAAAAGCGTTGTTGAAGCAGCGGTTACTTTAACGAGCAGTCAATTTACAGATTTAACGACAGTCAAAATAACCGACAGGGTGGGGGTTACAGATACAGAGGGGTTTAAAACTGTGACATTAGTAGAATTTGTAGTTATCGCTTACCTACAGTTTTTAGGTTATTTATTTAAAATACACTTTTTACCCTTGTTTAAATTCACCGCCGCGTAAAATAATTTTGGGCAACTGAATGCGAAGATAACCGACGAATTTTTTTTTACCAAAGTCTAAATTGACAACAGTTAAATTTTAACTTTAACTTTACTAAGCAACCGGACCTAACTCGATAGTTTTACGTGCTTGCCATACTGAGTTTGAAAATCAAAGTTTATCCTTTGGGTTTCATAAAGGAAACCAAATGGGATACATTTGCCTTAAAAACTACGTAACTAATTATTACCAAAGTGTTCAGGTGAAGAATAAATTTTAATTTATATTCCTGTCCTAGCAGTGGCCCATCCTTCTAATGGATAAGGAGACTATTGGTTGGTGTTACCAACTGCAAATTCAGTCAGGACCAACTGCTTTACGTGTCTTCTAAGCACTCAGGCTCAAGAATAGAATGTTTGGTCACGCATCCCTTGCGCAACCATTGCGCACATTGCTTAACCAACACAATACTGCGCCACCAAACTCCTCATTATAATATCCTATTCTGTAATGTAATTTAATTAATAGTTGCTAAAATTACTGTCATCGGAGATAATAATTGTTTAAATACTACCTAATCGTAATTGAAACACGATCGCAATTTATTAATATGTGATTAGGTTTATAATATTGTAACGTTCTAACAATTTGATTTACAAATGGCAGGCAGACTTACAACAAGACTAGACCACAGAGGCGGTGAAATTCTTTAATAACCCAAGTGAAATGGGCACGCGGCATCGCGAGTGGGAGCGATATACGCCGACAAAAATCGCTCAAAGAAACGATGGAGTCTCGAGAGCCCTCGTTGGTCGCACACGCGGTTGCTCGGTCACCTGTACTTATGAAAAACAACTTGGTTGCGTCTGTACTTGTATCGTGTTATGATATGAAAGACTTGCGGCAAGTGGTTAAATAAAAAAAACACTTACAGATGCACTCACATTGAAGTAGTCACGACGTTACAAGTAACAACTTATATGATGCCTTAATAATTTCTTAAATATTTGCGTTGAAATAAAACACTTATAACGCCCCCTAATTGTCTAATTTCAAAATCTATCACAATCCCTTTATAATCCCTTAATATTTCTTCTTTAAAATATTAGCATGGATTTATAAGTTTTCATCCATTTTGGCCGCGAGAGTGACAAGAGGAATTTTTCGCTAATATCTTAAAAACAGTGCCTGTAAACGGATTAAGACTTAAGTCCATACTTATACTATAAAGGGGTTTTTTTTTTTAAATTAAATAATAAAACAACGCAGACTGATGGGACCAGTCTGCTTGTGACCACGGCTATAGCAACATAGCCGAAACGTCAAGCTGTAAGTACATAGTTGTACTACATAATAAATGTCGCGTTATAGTCACGTTGTTTTAATACTTAATTATAATGGAACGCGAAAGTTGGAATATTTTTGTTTTTGTGTCTTTGTAACGAATAAACTCAATAACTACTTTAGGGATTTGGATGAAATTTGGTTCACAGATAGTGTGTAGCCTGGATTAATAATACATAAGATACTTTTTATCCCTATATTCTTACGGGAACGGGAACTACGTGGATGAATGACGTATACAATAAAACATAGATAACATTTTTGATCATTCAACGGCTGAACGGATCTGGATAGATTAAGATCTGGGAGTCATGATGGTGATGAGGGAGTCGGTTGATAATTCCCATACAAAGACCTGGTTGTGGATAGTGTACCTACCGTACTCGTATCCGAACCCAAGGGCGCAGCATCCCGGCCCGCAGGGCAATCGGCTTGTGTAAACTTTATCGTGTTTTTTTTTTAATTTTTATCTCTCTTTTTTCTAGGCATTGAGTGAACTTTTTTTTTTTTTTAACTTCCAAACACTATGCTAACGCGCACCATCGCATACATATAGGAACACAAATACAAAAATACGCACATACCTATGCACACATACACGCACATACACACATATATACAAAATCTAGGATAATGTTTGTCTTTGTTAATAAAATAAATTGCTAAATATGTTAATACTAGCACTAGTTAATCTTAATACCTATCTAGCTGTAGTCATAATATGTAAGATTTGCTCCACCTTAATGTTAGCTAATTATGTAAAATGTGACCAGCACTGTTGGATCCATAATGATTGTATCTGAATACTACTTAGTTTTATAATTGAAATATTATGAATCTGTTTGTGGTCCTTTAAATAAATTAAAAAAAAATAAAAAAAAGATCCGGACTAACATTACAGACTACTTTCATCCCGAAATGACGCGAACGAAGTAGCAGGGAAAAGCTATTGTAATCTATACTGTATATCTATACTATAATATTATAAACATAGGATACTTTTTATCCCGATATTCCACCAAACGCGGGAACCACGGGAATCACGGGAACAATGGAACCACGCGGGTGAAACCGCGAACGCCCGCTAGTGTTTTGATAAAAGTAGTTTTTTCGAAAATGTACACTTTTCCAAAACCTGTAGTTTGAAAATGGGTAGGAATGAAAGAAAAGTGTATAAAATAAAGTTCTAGAAAATGTTTGCTCTAAGACGCACCGTTTTGAATATATTAGCAGAAAACTGAAAAGTGGGACCTTTCCCCCCTCCCACTCCGGCGCACCTCCTAGAAGCGGGGATTCTTAGTATGTTTGACTTTGACTTTACTCCCTAAGTACCCTGAACAACTTTCTGAAGAAATCGCTTAGGTTCCAGCTCACGCACTCTACAACTACCATCTTGGGTGGGCTATCAGATCAATTTAACAGATTTTTGCATTTACAATGCTATTATAATATATTTCGAGCATGTGGTCTTTATAACAAGTCACTTAATGAAGTGGATATTTTCTCAAACTCACTTAATGTTTTTAGAAGGAAAGTAAGTGAATTGTTATTCTTGTAATGCATAATACATAATATTAATACCATTCTACTATAGTTTATTTTTATAATGAGTTGAAAAATCTAATATGTCAGCTTTTTTTGTGGTTGCTAAATAAAAAATATTTTTATCTAGCACAAATCCGTCGCTTGTATGCACTATATTACTTAAGTTAATACTTTAAGTTATGGTACTATAGGTTTGTTTGTAAACTATTTTTTATAATATTGTTTGTATATAACTGTTTGTTACCTGAAATAAAGAAATAAAAAAATAAAAAAAATATTGTTACTAGAAAAAATCAAGTAGTCTTCAAATACGTACATCATATATTTTGGCGCGCACTGTTCATTGAAATAAAACAACTTTTACGGATATCAAACGCGCTATATTTCCACGAACTAAGTTGTAATTGTCCGTATTATTAGGTAAACCCCTAAAAATACGGACAATTACAACTTAGTTCGTAGTCTTAAAATTTTAAACAAATTGATAGCTTGTGTGCATTAGGCTTTTAATATTAGTCAAAAGAATTGTTTAATGAATCCGACAGAAAAGAATAATTATTTCTAAATCTTCTAAGAGATTGCTATACTACAAAGTGTGTTTCGTAGTCAGCTACATTTTCGTAGCTACCATCCGTAGTCACTGAATTCAACTTACTTCGTGTGACTTTTTTTATCTTTGACAGTTTAAATAATATTTTTGATGCACCTAAGGCAAAGAATAAAGGTCTAATTTCATTTGTACAATTATTAGGTCAAACTTTGATTTCCCATTTGATAAGTCATTCATTTTACAATTAAATTTACTAAGAAATTGAAGTGAGGCAAACCAAAATATCTTCAGCTCAATAATATTAGACTAATACAATCCATAATGTATAATGGAAGTAACAGCTATAATTAGCGTCAATCGCATCGTCTAGACGGCGTCACGTCACGGCTGCAGTATGCCTATGCACGGGCCTTAATTCGATCAGCTGTATCGATATATTCTCGATGCATCTCCATATGCAGCCGGGTGTCGCATCGCTGATGGCGCCCACAATTCTCGTAATACTAAGTCACAATCGTATTCCAATCGTGTTTCACAACTGTGTAAATAAACAACTACTATTGAAACACCATTAAGAGACGATTATGGTAAATATTTTGCAGAATTGACCCCCTGAGCGAATGCTCACATCGTCTAACTATAGCTGCCGATCTAACGATACCGAGACACAAAACAGAAACGTTACCAGAAGGACTGCTACCTACCACCATCATTCTACTTAAATCATACTTTAAGATTACAAATGTGACAGTTTGGATGATTGTTCACTCAATCACGTAAGGGTTGTACGGATTTGAAATGAATTTGACACATTCGTAGATTATAGTCCCGATTATACATTTTATGGCGATATCCCACGGATAAGGGAATCACGCGTTTGAAACCACGGGCGGCCGCTGGTCGAAAATAATTTCTTCTTCTTCTTCTTTTATTAGTAGCTCGCGTTAAATACGCGAATTTTGCCAATGTCAAGTAAATATATTTTGTAATATATATAAATTGTACGGTAGATTGAGTTAAAAATGGAGCCTCACAACACGTGTTATTACGAAAAGAACTCGGGTGAAACTCCAAATAATTTCTTAAACTTGTGGTAAATATTAATAAGAAAATATACTAGAAAAAAGCAACTTGTCTCATGTCGCCCTGACGGGACTTGCTTGACTCATTAATATTGCTACTGTAGATAGTGATTCCATAGGTTTTATATATGACGTTATGGAATTTTATTGATTTATAAAACTGCGTGAGAACGCCTCTAAACTTTTTATGTTAACGACAGGGAAACGCTTAACAAAAAACGTAAAAACGTAACGCAAATCTGTGCTTACAAGAAATCCGAGTGGTGTCTCTGCTCAGGCGCATCGCCCTACGTGTTTTGTGATCGAAATACAAAGGTCTATATTTGCGGTGACAGATTTGGTAGAATTGCAGATCGGATGCATAGCGATTATTGCTGTTAGTATTACTTATGCAGGCGTTTTGTTGAATTTAACGCGCGTATGATACGGTGACTGGATTTGAGGACACGAGTTTCATTTTTGGTTTGATCTATTTTGGTGACTCTTGCATTTCTGATAATAATCTGTGATATCAGTTTGCATGGCGTCGCCATTTGCGAGGTTATGGCTTCAACTCCCGGTTGTGTTGTAAAAAAGGCTTTACCAATTTCACATTATCGGAACGATTTTTTGTTTTTGAGTAAACAAAAAATCGTTCCGATAATGTGAAATTGGTCTAATTTATTTATGTATCCTGACACCGTATGTAAACCTGAAAAGTTGTACTTTACACTCGTGTTAAGACAATCCCTTTCTATTATAGACATACAGAGACAAGACTGAAAAGCCATGGAACTCATCTCACCATCACCTTAGCTAAAAACAATATTGAAGTAAGTCTCAATGTCAATATAATCTATTCAGTCTAGGCTGTTACAAGCACTTATAAACGTCAAAGAAGCTACGCTATCGGTTCACAAACCCTACCTGTAAGAAACTCGTCAAGGGCTGTTGTTTTTTTCTCCCTGTTTTATTTCATACAGAGTCATCAAATTGAAAAGTGACCTTAACATATCAGTAAGGCCAATTTCCATCACAAAAGATAATACTTATTATAATATAACATTTTATGGTTATTGTAACCGTAAACAATTTTCAACAGGCAAAGAAAGACTTATTACAAGATTAATGTACTGCAAGTTGTAAGGTACATACAGATCAGTATCAATTTATTTTAGATAAAAATATTTAAGCTTTAAGCACAACATTAAGACAAGCAGACTGAAGTAGACCCATTTCCGCTGGCGGCACCCGTTCACGAGCATGACGCATGAACTAGCCATCGCTTCGCTAAACCATATTTTAGGGAACGTAACGACCCGCCTCACTCGACACCTCCCAAGAAACGTTTGTGTGAGCATGACGTACTTCAGGTACGTATGTTGAGCTGTATAAATATAAAAAATAAAATGGCAACAGCAAAAAAGAAAGATAAAAATACATTAATGTAAGACATTAAGCCGTGTGGTGACGGCCTTAGAATACAAGTGTCATCACTCCCTTGCATGCCTGGGATGTCGTAAGAGTCGACTAAGAGGCTCGACGCATTGAACACCTGTGCGAGAGAAGGAAAACTTGAAACAAACACTCTACAAACCCGTCTGGCCAGCGTGGTAACAGCCTAATAGGCTAATAGCCTCCTATGAACGCCACAATAGGCGTGAGCTAGGAGAGGCTAATGTGCAGCAGTGGACGTCCACAGGCTGATGATGTAAGACATAACTTACAATGTTACTAGAAGACGCATCAGCTGGGTCATAATCATTGAAGTTACAACACCTTCGTAATTTACATAACTTCAATCCTTCTGTAATATCTTTCTTTTCCATGCTAGGTCTATAATATATGGTGATGTCTATCGTAATCAGAGTTTGAAAGCGAAACCTATTATGCAAGTTATTTTATTCAATTTGTTTATGGATGGTCCAAATAAATAAATAAAAGCTGAAGAGTCTGAGCAGTGCATCGTCCACAGAACTATTCCCTGACTCGCTATATCTCTCTTCAAAGCATCAGTTGCTCATCGTGTCGTCCCGACGGACACATTCGCACTAACTATCGCAATTTTTGAAGCGATTTTTACCCCCCCTCCACCCCCTCTCCCGGCGCTCGTTCGGGTGACCAATGGCGCTCGTTAGCGGAGCAGTTGCGCGGCTGTCCCGCTAGGGGCGCTGTCAACACTTCTTCATGCTATTCTTGGTTGGAACCTTTTTGCTGATCACATAAGAGCCCTGCCACACGTCAATCTTCCATACCAACCTAATACCAAAATAATTAAAAATTTGAACATGATTGACCATACATGTGATTTTATTTAGATTAATATAGTATTTGTCTGGGTTTCTATTAAAAAAAATATCCAAATAATCTCTAAATCCAGCCAATAACAAAATACTGCCAATTACATTCGCATTTATTTTTGATTGGGCAAGTATTTAGGATTAGTTTTTTAATGGAAACCCAGATAAATAATGTCTTGATTTGAATAATATCACAAGTACCTAGAGATAATAATGCTCTTAGGCCTATTTTCCACTTTTTTATTATCTTATTATTATTATTATCTACTTTATTATATTTTTTTATATTTATCGAATAGTATAAGTATATAGTTAAATAATTGATAAAATTAAAGAAAAAAAAGTTGTGTATATTGTTGAGTGACTAATAAGACTAATATTTGCATGCTAACACTTTAGCTAATTGTGTGATGTTCTTATACTTACTGTTGCCACCAATTTGATGTACCACATTTAAAGCAAATAAATTGTTCTATGCTACTCTATTTCCAGTTCAATACGAAAAATTAAACAAAAATAGGCGCTTGTTTTGTTAATGAATGAAAAAAAACCAGATAAGTTCTAATATCAATTAGGCACGCGGTTATCTGCAAGGCTGCCCTTAGATAGAAACTAATTCAACTAATAGCTCGGCTCCAGCCGTGATTACAATCATTTCAGCGCTGAAAATTCTTGTTACTTTATTTCAGAGTTTCTCAAAGTGGCGTTCGTGGATCTCAAGGGATTCGTTTCACGTTATAGTTTATTTTTATTTTATTTATTTATTTTTGGGAAAGAAACAGCATACAATATTACCTTAATGCTATACTTCATGAGTAATACAAAAGCCAAGGACAGTTTCCACAATAAATAAAACAGTTTAATTGAGTGAACACAATGAAAAGTTATGTTTCTTATGTAGTAAACTTAAATTCATAAAATAAACTAAAAATAAACTTTGATTTTTCTTATGTTTAACTATGAAAATAATCGATAACAAAGGCATATAAAGTACTAATGAGGTGGGTTAAAAAATAACAATAATGTTGGCAATAATTATTAATTATTTATAAATTGCTTTCTTAAATTTTTTTAAGTTAAGGCCATATATGTCAACATGTTGGTAGGACTTATCATAATTACTACATGATCTAATAATGAAGCGGTTAGAGGCATAATTGGTGCGACAAAGGGGAGGTGCAAAAGTTTGAGTAGATCTAAGACTCATCCTTTTACATTTATAAAAAATTTTGCTTATCAGGTAGGGTGATTCCACTATGCCATTGATTAATTTATATAGAAAAATAATGTCACGTTGGTCCCTTCGCAGCTTCAAGGGTGTGATACTGTCAGCGTTAAAATTCGGAAACCTAGACTTTAAGCGTCTAATGAATTTATTTTGAATATTCTCAATAGCTTCAATATGAGTAATGTATTGAGGATTCCAAGCAGTTAAGGCATATGCTAATACAGATCTAACAAAGGCGTTATAAAGTAAAATTAGTGTATTGGGATCTTTAAAGTAAACACTTTGACGAAAAATGAAACAGGGCATTTTATAAGCTTTAGAAATTATTTTATTAATATGTGAGGTAAATAATAGTTCACTGTCCAAGAATACTCCCAGGTCTCTCAGCTCACCCACTCTAAGAAGATTTTTATTATTTAAACAATAGTCAAAGTGCAAAGGTTTTTTCTTTTTATTGAACGAAATTATATGACATTTATCTATATTCAAATGAAGATTGTTAACTATGCAATAATGAGATAAACGATTTAAATCATCCTGCAATAGTTGACAGTCGGTGAGCGAATTAATAACACGAAATATTTTGGTAGCTTAATTGCCTTGGTAGCTTTCATTGAAATCAAAAAAAGTGTTTAGGTTTAGGTACAGTTTTTTTTGCCTTTGAGGTTAGGGTTTTGCTGACGTCTGGGAACTTCAACAGGCGTTTGTGGGGCAATAAGTAACCGCCTCTATGGTCTAGCGGTAAAAACCACCGGTGTCAGACCCAGAGGTGCCGGGTTCGATTCCCAGCGGGGGTTGTTGGTGGTATAGGGGTAAAAACCACCGGTATCAGACCCAGAGGTGCCGGGTTCGATTCCCAGCGGGGGTTGTTGGTGGTAGGATTTGTTGGTCTGCCTGGCTAGCTACCACCATCTTATCTAAGTCTGACGCCATAATAATAAGGTTTCCAGCATTGTTGTGTTCCAGCAATTAGAGATATGATAGTCAGTTCCTCAGTAGTTGAGGACTCCGGGAGAGGCGCGCTTCAATCTTCAGCCTTATCAATTCTTAACATCAGAGGGCATCTTACCATTCTATTTTGTACTACAAATCTCTTAAAATAAGCTTGTTTTATGACAGAAGTTTTGTGACGTCTTCGCTCAAACTCAATCATCGCCTCCAAAGTGTCTCCCGTCGCTTGTTCGAAAAAACTTAAGTTTGAGTAACTCTGCTTTCCTTGAAGGAGCGAGCGCGGCGCCACTCGATTGTTCGCGGCACAAAACAACTCAGACAAGATGTTTTAAATAAAAGCACCTCACTGTTTTTGCGCGAATAATATTCTTGTTATTTGCTTTGTTTCCGCAGTGGAGATGTATAAGTATTGTGTATAGTTAGTTTCGAGGTTCGCGCTTGCAGAAGCCAGATGTCTGCTTTAATTCACTTAGACACCTTGCTTTAATATTTTAAGTCAAAACTATTACGTTATTGTGTTATACCCTTATTCATGAAAATTAATTAATAAAATTTAGACTAATACATATGGTAGAAGTGGCATCATGTTCATTACCAATACTACCTACATTACAAAGTATTTATCATAATGGTTAATTTATAAAAGAATATGCAAAATGATATATAGAACCACGTAGCTGGCTAAAAATATATCATGTCGAAAATACAGAAAATTCAATATAGTGGTCATTTTCGCTTGCAGTGAGCGAATATAACAAACTTTATGTCGTTGTAAAACATATTATTCGTTCCACGTCGGTTTACGTCGGTTTTAATGCAAAACAGCGGCGACTAATTTCCCACCAACTGCAAGCAACCATGGTGCAATAGTGCAACGACAAACGCAGCTCTTGAATGAAAGGATGGGTTACAAGACTAGAATACACTTCTGCCAACCCTGCCTTGTTATTTTTTTGTTGGTCTTGCTTTCTGCGATTAGCTTTGCACAGGAGAATCCAAAAGATTGTGAGTAAAATAAGAATATCTGCAAGAATAAGAAGTCTAATGATTAACGTTTTTGATATAAAATGTCTTTAGTTTTTTTTTATTAAAGCTTTGATACACTGTTATAACTTCGGCCGGTAGTTACTTAATTTGCAATAAAGATTTTTATGTGTACACCAATGTTATTTCTTTTATCATTCTCAATCAAACAAAAAAGGCATCAAACAAAATAATCACTGAATCAATTTCAGCAAAGAAACTCAACGAGGGTCAAAAGAAACCAGCGAACCTGGTAGATAAGATCAGGAGACAGCTCATGAAAGACAACTATGACTACTTTCCGGATGATGAGACCACACTGCCTACAGGTATACCGACACAGGATGAAGAGATCGCTGACGTCACTGAAACACCCCTCGACCCTTGGCCAGTGGTGGCTGACAGTAACAAACTCTCCGATCAACCAGACCAAGACCCCAACCAAGGACCTCCATATGGAGAACGCTCAAACAATTTCGTTGACCTACTAAATTATCCCGATGATAAGCAAGACGAGCAGCGGATAGATTCTAATAAACTTCCTCAACGACAACAAAATGTGAAAAGTCCAATTATGTTTTTTGACCAAGGCCAGAAAAACAACGATCAGCAGACTGATCCTCCCGATTACAGAGATCGATCCCTTGACCAGAATCCTAACGATATAAATAAGTCTCAAGAACCCAGAGGCCACTCCGCCGAAGATCTAGACAATAATAACAATGAAGATGCCGTAGAAAACGCTAACCCTAAGTTAAGCACTAGGAAACAAGATTATGGTTCTTCAGCAGAAGAAGTAAAGCCTACAACGGGGCAGTACGACAAGCAAAACTACGACGGAGATATTATGCCACATACTTTGGATCCGACTTTCGACATGGAGCGAGGGTTTAGCGTCAGCCAGCACGACCTCCTGTATTACATCGACGATAAGAGGATGCGCAGGAAGGGAGACGATGATAACATGGTCAGCGAGAGTTCAGGGGAGTCGGAAGACTCTGAACAAGACACTATACAGTCTACCACGAGGAGATCAAAGTATAAGTTGATTAAAGTAAGTTGACTATTTATTAAGTTCTAAATAAACGTAATATTCTTTTCTATGGTAGCATTATGGCACCCACTACTGAAACTGACGATGTTAATGTCTCCTTTCTAGAAGAATCATCATAATTATAAGATTAGTGCTGTAGTTATAATTGGTGAGGGCTATTTGATGTTGTGAGTTGTGACGTTAACTGGCAAATGTCTACTATGGTAAATTACCAGCTTGCGAGATGAATTTTATTTTTTTTCTGTTCAGATGAAGAGCGCAGGTGCGAGCCGCCGCAACATGGCGCTGCGCCGCTTCGTTGAAGAAAAAAACGCGGAAGGCGTGGCGATCTTTCGTTTAGACGACGAGCCCTTCCCGCAGTTCCTGCTGCCGCGCCAGCGCCGCCAGTACATGTGGGGGGACCTCGACCAGGGCAACCAGACCGACTCCAACATTTCCAACACCTCTAGCTAATAAATTCGTCAATATATATTATTAGCTCTAAGGGTCTACTCCACCTTTCTTATATATTTTCAATCCTTAACCATCATCATCAGCCATTTTTAAAGTCTCCACTGCTGAGGCACTAGCATTTCTTATCGATTGATAAGGAGAATTGGCCATGACCTGCCACGCGCAGGACTAACGCAGATTAGTGAGTTTCAACGACTGCAAATACAACCGAGACCAACAGCTTAACGTGCCTTCCAAAGCACGGAGGAGCTCTAGATAATCTGTGACTGACCGATGCAAAAGTTGCTTAATATAATCGCAGGCCGAGCGTGACCAAGCTCTTCAGCAACTCAAAAACATATCGCGTCTCATTGTGGAGGAGAAAAACGCAGAAGGCGTGGCGATCTTCCGTTTAGACGATGAGCTGTTCCCACAGTTCCTGCTGCCACGCCAGCGCCGCCAGTACATATGGGGGGACATATATCGACCAGGCCAACCAGACCGATTCCAACATTTCTAACACCTCAAGCTAATAATTTCGTCAATATATAAAATGTTCGCTTAGGGTCAAGTCAAAGTCAAAGATTTTTATTCAAATAGACTTATATTATAAGTACTTTCGAATAGTCCAACAATGTTTTTTCCCTACCAGCCATTCAGGACATCTTTTAAGTGTTAAGAAGAACGGCCGCAAGAAACTTATCAGCTTTAACAGAAACAACAACATTTACAATGGAACATGTTGGAACATGAGGGAACATGAGAGTCTACTCCACATTCCTTATATTTTTTCCATCCTTAATCATCATCATCACCCATTTTTAAAGTCTTAACTGCTGGGTCACTGGCCTTTCTTATGCACCAGGCGCGCTCAATGTGGATTTTTGCGTTAGTATCAACTGCAAATAGAGCCGGGGCCAATTGCTTAACGTGCTTTCCGAAGCACGGAGGAGCTCAAGATAATAAATTTTTCGTCACCCATCCTGTGAACGACCGTTGCGAAAGTTGCTTTACGGCTACAGTCGCAGGCCAGGCACGTAAACCACTGCACCACCGAGCTCCTTAAAACTCAGCAACATCGTCGAAGATAAGAACGCGGAAGGCGTGGCGATCCTCCGTCTGGACGACGAATCGTTCCAACAGTACTTGCTGCCGCGCTAGCGCCGCCAGTACATGTGGACCTTGACCAGGGAAACCAGACCGACTCCAACATTTCCAACACCTCTAGCTAATAAATTCGTCAATATATAATTTCCAATAAGTTCAATATATATATTTTTCTCCTATAATTTAATAGATTTACTGAAATGATCTCTTCTCTGCCTGCATAACTTAATAGTTACTTTCCGACCCAGACTGACTCCTACACCACTAGAGTATAGTAGTTCGTCTTCAGCGTACAGTTAATTATTTTTGATTATTTGTGAAATCCTTAACAGTCTACTTAAATATTCTGATTTCTGTTTGAAGAGCCCATTACCTTTAACTTTCGCATTAGGCTATAAAAATCCAGTGCAAAAAGTGTCCCATATTTACTAAATAATCGCCTCTTCCACAAAATTGTATGATCCCGAGTTCGATCAGGATGGTTTATGAAAGCTGCAAAAATTTACTGACAAACTAAGTCAAACGGTATAACAACTTATGGTGGGTAGTCAAACAAGTTCTCACTATCACTAACTTCGGTCGGTGTATGCCATGTATTTACTACTTGCGAATTTGTGATTAAAAATATTTCATCTGTCATTTCTTTTTAGGCGTCTTATCTTGGATGTTGAATTGAATGCAAGTAAACCGAATGGTATTTTTATTGATATCGTGTTTTAAAGAAAATATAATCCTTGATCTTATTCTTAAACAAATATAGCATTTTACGAGACAATCAATACTCAGCAGGCATCGATTTCTCCGCTGTTTACGGATTCATTGGCAATAACATACTTGGGGCCATTCGGCGCGCGTAACCACGGTTATTGCGAAACATTCGCGATACGCTCCACAGTTTTATCGTCCACTTTATTGCGGCGGCTCCGGCGCGGCTCCGGCGCTCGTCAACAAATACAACTTTTTGATTGGTGCACTAACTCCCAGATGTTGTAAACGGGTTGCCATGACTCTAATACCTACAGCTATTTTATTGACAGTGGTATTAATATCGTGCGAGACAGTGCTTAAGGTCACTGGCAAAGGTATTATTTTGATCAAATTATTGTTAAATTCTAAAATGCAAATGCAACAGTAACAAGCTTATGTTTATCTTTCCTCTTATATTAAATATGTTTCAAGATTGTAGATTTGTGTTTGGCAACGACATGTTCCTTTGTAAATGTTGTTGCTTCTGTTAAAGCTGATTAGTTTCTTGCGGCCGTTCTTCTTATCAGTTAAAAGATGTCCTGAATGGCTGGTAGGAAAAAAAAATTGGACGATTCGAAAGCACTTATCTATAAGTCTATTTGAATAAAAAGACTTTGACTTATATTTCAGATTTTGTTGATGTTCTGAAGCTGAAGCTTCGTAAGAACAATGATGACTATGATGAACTCTTGCTTGATAACAACACCTCTACAACTACTCCTTCTAATCAAGAGAATGTAACGGAACCAGACGTTATGTTATTTAATAAAAAACATCCGACTCTCGGGGTTCTAGATCTCAGAAGATCTTTTATGGAACCCAAACATGTTAAACAAGACATCTCACCGGCCCGGCTAGACTTAAACTTGTCTGTCTCCAAGTCTTTGCCTGACACTACAATCTCAACAAATACAGCTGAAAACGTAACACGAGCGTTTTTTAGAAGCGAAAACAAATTGAATTTTAATAAGGAAAAAATGGAGAAGTTCAAGAAGTTCATGAATAAGAACAAGAATTTGTTTAGCGAGTTCTTGAGTAAGAAGAAGACGCTGCAAACGGTGCACGTGCCGACGCTCGCGATCCAAGCGACGCCGACGCCGGTGACGACGCCGACGACGATGACACCGCCGAGCACGACGCCGGTGGTGACGGTGGTCTCGATCACGATGCGACAGAGGTTCCCCCTTAAACGACAAACCTCATTTCTGAGATCAAAATTATCGAAAAAGTGAGTTTACCTTACAATCTTTCACTGTCATCATGATCGTCTTCTTAATTTGCTTAATTTGGATTATTAATAGATAATTTTTGTCTACAAATAGCTTAGCTGTTATCATATGATAAATTCTGAAGATGAAATCGCACCTCTCCCGGAAGCTTCAACCATTGAGACACTACTGGATAATTGACTCTTACAAAATAAAAATTCGGTTTCTTGTTTTTTTTAAAGAAACGATACAAAAATTATGGCAATTATTACAGGACTTTGCTCTTCGTTAGGCAAAACGGAAGGGCAAAATTTTACAAGACCTATTCTTCTATTTGTTCTTGGCGTGTCGACTGGTGCACCGAAGGAATCCTGAACCGAGAGTTTATTCGGTGTTTACTACCAATATGTTCCAGGGTCGACGATAACTCGATGGAGACGAACACAAGGTTCCGTGTGTTCACGGAAGGCTACCGCAACCCCAGCGTCGTCACGCCCAGGGAGGAACAGCTCGACATGGCGCCAGCTAAAGGCAGCAAGATCCATCTCATGCGGCTCAAGGTCTGTCTCATATTGTAGGGTAGAAGACCCTATCCCTGAAGTCCCTTTTGAGGTCTGTATCATAATGTAGGATTGTAGTCACTCTAAGATCCTGATGTGGTTACTAAAAGCACTAGTTGTAGCTACTGTAAGTCGAGGTTGTGGGCACTCTAAGCCCCAGTTCTGGACACACTAAATACCGGATGTCGCCATTGCCAGATCCTAAAGTAGCCACTGCTACAGAACTGTGGTCTTCTTTGCTACAAATGGGTTTGAGGGTAGCTAAAACTGGGGCTTAGAAAAAGCTACAAACATGTCTTAGAGTGGTCACTGGGGAAAGAGACAGTGCCTACAACAAGGGCTTCGTTTGGCCTCGACCGGGACTTAAAGTGGCCACAACATAGTGATTAAAACACATAAAATACTCTACAGGGACGTCTCTGCCAACGTAACGTGATGCTGCCAGAAGGCCCGAAGTATGACAGCAAAGGGAAGATGTACCTCGGCGGGTACACCAATAAGTACGGGCGCGACTACAGCCACACGCGACGGCCCAAGATGGTGTTGCCCCGCTGCTGTAATTGTTGCAAAAAGTCCGTGCTCGGCTGCGAATAGACCGAAAAGATCGTAGTAGACCGCGAGAAGACCAACAGACCTAGCATGAGGACCATGTTAAATTTTTGTAGACTCGTCTCATTTCCTATTAAAGTTGACGTACTAGAGTTATTACACTTTAACCTAACCGAAACAGTAGCCTGTAAAGGCTGAAAGGCCAAAGCTTAGTCCAAAATATATATTTGTTATTAAATGTTATGTATGCTTGCTAGCACTGTGGTTTACCCATAATAAAACAAAATACAATTTGAACTAAACGATAATTTAATGTAATACAATACCTAATTAGTATCGTTCTATGTTTATTAGCAAATACGTGGTTCATTTATTTATATTACACGATGACCCATGGTTTGCTGAAAGACGATAACAAGAACAATTATTAATTCAATTTGACGTAGGTACATACCATGAATAACGAATTAAAAGTTTCAATTGTTTCATAATATTGCTTACTTTTTATTCACGTACTGACGTAACCTGAAAAGTAAAACAATTTTAATTCTCCACGATCGATTGATGCAACAGCCAATTATTTAGGACTTTTGAACTTTTGTAGTTTTTAATGCTATTTATATATTTAGGATACATTTTAAATATCGATAGTTAAACATCTGAAAAGATGTTTCTTTCGAATACAAGGATATTCCTAGCATTGATATGACAACGTTGGCCTACAGCGTAATAAAAATATGAAAGTATTGGAGAATTTCGACAGTTGTCCTTGCGTAGCTTAGTGGTCAGAGAATGCTCTAACTAACCACTGAGCTACTGACCATTGGACCGGTTTTCCAAAGGTCGTGGGTTCGAATCTGAGAATTCACTTGTGGCCGAGTTGATTTTTTCCAATATTTTTTTATTTAAAATTTATCATAAGTATAAAAATGCAAATAGGTATTCAAAAATTATATTAAAAGAATAAAAATGATTATCCGTTGTCTACTTAACTCTGCTATCCTACTAATATTATAAATGTGAAAGTATATCACTTTGTTGTAATATTTGTTTGTTTGTTTTTCAATCTTTGACGCTAAAACTACTGAACGGATGTGGATGAAATTTGGTACACACATAATAGATAGCCTGGATTAAGACATAGGATACTCATTATCTTGATAGTCTCACGGGATCGGGAACCATTCGGGTGAAGCCGCGGGCGGAAGCTAGTCTTATGATAAAGTGCAAAGCTCACAGTTTATCATGTTTGCCCCCGATGACAGTCCACTCCCGGCGACCGTTCACGGGCCGGTACCTCATCTCGTTAGAGATGAGACCGTCGCCGACCAGCGCCAGCGCAAGTACTCGCACAGGCGGCTGCTCCGACCACCGCTGATAGTCATATCCATCGATGGCTAGGTTTCCAATCAAACCACCTCTACCACCTAACAGAAGAGATCGTATACTGCAACGATTGTCGTTTTTATCACACAAGTCTCTTCCAATAGGCTTTTGATCTTGCAGAGTCCGAATATCTTTGATCTGTTTGTTATACGCTTGTTTATTAAGCCCGTCCTTATCGCCTTCAGCCGGCTCGCTGTGCGGTCCACTCAATAGGACGTTATCCAAAACCCGTCCGTAGGCGTTATTATCGAATTTACCGTACATTCTGCTCTTGTGATCTGTGCCTGAGTTATCAAGTTCTTTCCCCGGTACCAGATTATCATGAGCGACGCTGTTACTCTCAGGGAAATCTTGGTTATTGGTAACGGGGTGGCTAATCTTAGGATTACCGTCTTCTTCATGACCAGAACCGAACATGCTTTTGCCGTGATGATGACCCAACAATAAGTGGAGCAGTCCGTTCTGGTAATGGTCTGTCCAAGAATCTTTTGGATTAAACGCGTCATCGTATTCGCCGCCGCCGCCACTGATGCCTAAGTTCCCGAACAAAGCTCCCTGGCCACCGATGCCGAGGTTACCATAAAGTCCCCCTTTTCCTCCCACGGCCAGGTTGCCGACATCCCGCCCCTTGCCACCGACCCCCAGGTTCCCCGCATACCCCCCGTTGCCGTTGATCCCCAAATTGCCCAGTTGCCCCTTCCAATCCTTTCCGCTGTTTTCGAACACCAGCTCACCGCCATCATGCTCCGGCTCGCCTCCTAGCAAAGAAGCGAGAAAACTAGTCGCTGAAGTCGGTCTCTTGCTTTTCAAAACTTTATTGGCATTTGTATAAGTTCTAAATACATTATCGTCGGACAGCTTGGTGTCATGCAATTGCAGCAAACATAAACTTCTAAGCTCATTGGGATTGAGGTTGCTGCTCGTTCTGGGATCGATTCTTTTAAGGAGGAGTCTTAGGATTAGCTGGCATCTTGCTATTTGATATTCGTTGTCGCTCTCGCTAGTTGCTGGTGACGGTTCTGGGTCAAGGACCTGTACTCGAGGAGTTTTAAGGAGCGGGGCCTGCTCGAGCCGGCTGAGATCTTTTTTGACTGTCTTTTTGGGTGGTTCGGTGAAGTAATTCACCGTTTCGTCGAGCGCGAAGGAGTTTGAGGGGATGCTGCTGAAGGTTCCGTCGAGGGGCAGCTTGTCGGGCATCCAATAGTCGCGGGGGGACTCGCTGGGGGAGCGGGAGCCGACCATCGGCAAAGGTACGAGGAGCTGCAGGTTTGATATTGGCTGCAAATGGAGAACGTGCTTTAAACTTAGTTCATACTATGGTATAACCGCAAAACACAAAAAAAAGGATAGAAGCATGTAACACATTTTACGAGCCTTTTTTTGACCACCTGTTTCGTGCAGGGGTACTGTACCCGCCTTCTGCGCCAGAGGTCCCGGGTTCGATCCCCGGACAAGAAAAATATTTGTGTACACAAACATGCCTATTTGTCTTGGTTCCAGGACCAATTCAATTGAACTGGTTGAGAATTGGTAAATATAAAAACAAATAAATAAATAAATAACTCAACAACCTTCTAAATGGTAACCTTATCTAATCAACATTTTTATTTCATAACCAGCGCGTTGCGCTCCGCCCGCCTGCCGGCAAGAACAAGTACAGTATAACTATGTATGGAAATAGTTTTTCGCGATTTCTGACTTTCCTAGTGCTCATACCTCAGTTGGTGTCATAGAGTGTTTTGATCCTCATGAGAAACAGGATAATATATTTGAAAACTCATTATTATTCTGCTGACTAATAATTTCGTTGGAACGTTTTCATGTAGCTACAACAGCAAGGTGCCTAGGTAAAGGTTTAATTTCCTACATAGCATTTGATTTGAATTTATTACATTTATAAAATTCTATATAATTTTGTATTCTAACTTAATCTAGATAAGTACTTAAAATTATAAATAAATAATTTGTTCATGCAAATTCATATTTTTTTTTTTTATTTCCTATTATTTACATTAAAAAATATAATTCATGCATTTTAAGATGAGCCTCCTCTTATGAATCCCATTTTTTTGCATGCAATTATTTATTTATTATTAATTTTACCAACTGTTAAAAATCTGAGGTTACGTATATAAAATTTTTTCGTTATTTACCTTATCTTCTGAATCGTAGTTATTCAGTGGCGCGGCGACAACACAATACAACTATAGGAAAAAACATACATCAGCTTTGGTAAATGCGGTTAAAGCGCTATACGACTAAAGTGAGATATCAATGAGAAAACGATGCGCGCGGGAGCGAGACCGTACGTAAATAGTAGCTTTTTACTATGATCTATACGAACACACCGATTAAAGAGAAACGAAGCTACACGATGCTAAATATTATTAAACCGATTTCCTTTAAGACCCCTATACATAACCCCATTTGAGAATAATCTTGAATTTTCGTATTTTTAGGGCTCTTTTCGAAAAGAAAAAGTGTCGAGTCAAAATTGTGTTTCTGAAACTTTACAAATACAGAAAAATATATCTTATTACCAGATTTGTAACATCTCTGTTAGTTTCATATCGTACTTTTTTCCATATAGCATCTTAAGAATAGATTATCCTATTCCTAGTGTAATTCAAAAATACATTGCCCTAATTAATATAATGTTTAAATGTGAGTATTACCAGCGGCAGAAGAGTTAGTCCGAGGGTCGTCATGGCCGCGCCCCGTGATTCGCGAGATCTATGATCGATTTGTCTGCATCGGCCGAGTTGATTGACAATGTATGGAACAAATCGATTGCCGATTTATCTCTTGAAACCGTTAAATAACAACGATAAATAACGTGTTATTCTTGCTAGCTACGAAGCTTCATTACTTTATTTAATTACACATCTGTTGTAAAACCAAGACGTATCGGTAAAGACTGAATTTATTTGCATACCCACACATATATAAAATATTAATACACAACATCTCTCCCTTAAACAAAAATGTTAACTTAACAGCTGTTCATGCATTACAGTTTGCCTTGAGATAAAATTAAATATAACAATGGTAGGTTTAACATTTACAACACATATTCTCCTTCTACAAAATAAGTAGATAATTTTATTATGTTATAAAATTCAAAGATAAAAATGCATTTTAATTATAGGTACTTATTTCTTTTGCAAAAGAATATTTAATTTATAACATTTTAATTTTCATTAACCATAAACATATACATGATGTTATGTGTTAGATGTAATAGCTAATAAACTGACAATGGTTGTTTATAACTTTTTAATTAACTGTTAACTTATACCAAAGAATATTAACATTCCTTATGTAGAATAAGGGTAGTAAATTTTGAATAACAAAGTCAACGGACAATATTTGTTTTGAAAATAAATAGTTTTTTTTAAGTTTTTTTTTTACATTTGTTGAATAATAAAGTATTTCTTAATATATATATTTGTTTAACATATAGCGCGGCTGGGGGGCGCGTGCACTTACTTGCGCCTCGTAGCGTAATTTTCCATCTACAGCAACTTTGTCGCCAACATTGAGCTGCGGCAAAGTCTGCGAACGCTTATCATACCAGATCTTTGCTTTTTCTTGTTTTTATTTTAGTTTGTCAAAATAGTTACTTTTATCGTTCTTAGGTAGCATTATATTTTCACTGGCAGGTAATCGCGTATTTATCCTACGACCCATCATCATTTGCTAATGCTCGATAGTTTAAAAGCGATAAGTAAAAGTCAGAGTTGGTTTTTAATGATTTGGTTAGCAATGTCTTTACGGTACGCACTGCACGCTCACTTCGTCCGTTCGATTGTGAGTAATTCGGTGACGATGTAGTGTGCACAAATTCCCACTGATTTTTTAAATTATTGAATTCTTTTGATGTTGATTTTTAAGAGCTGATATTACATGATTAGACGTCAACGAGTTCAGAGAACACACTTCTACGAAACCTGAATAGTAGTCAACAAGGATAAGAAAATATTTCTTGTTGACCTCAAACGCGTCAGTACCTACTTTTGCCCAGGGCAAACTAGGCACTGGATGAGGTGCCATAGGCTCACGCCGTGGTGCCGCCTGCATGTCGAGGCAGACCCGACAGCGGCGGACAAAGTGCTCAATGTCGCGCGCCATCAACCCGCCCGGCCAGAACATCACGTCGCGCGCTCGCCGCTTGCACAGGGCGATGCCCATGTGGCCCTCCGCCCTCGTGAACGCGCGCCAGCATCTCACTCACTACGCAGACCGCGCGGAATAAATACTAAATCGTTTTTGAAGATGACTCCTTCTATGTATTCAAACGTTTCTCTGTAATCCCATAGACGTCGAATTCTTTCGTTGACCTTATATTTGTGTTGTGGCCATCCCATCGAGATATATTTTATTATTAACTGGCTACCGAGACTTCCGAAGTCTCGGTAGCTCAGCGGTTAGAGCATTGGACCGGATTTCCAAAGGTCGTGGGTTCGATTCCCATCTGAGAATTCACTTTTGGCCAAGTTAATTTTTTCCAATATTTTTCTATTTAAAATTATCATAAGTATTAAAATAGCATTGAAAAATGCAAAAAATCAAAAATCATAAAACATTTCAACAGATTCAGAGTGCCAGTTAATAATAAAATATATCTCGATGGGATATATTTTATTAATAACTGTTGAAATGTGCTTCTTTACTAGCTCCAGTTTACAATCGCTGAATCTAACGTTCGATATGACGAAGCAGGATTGTTCCTCTACGTCTTCTGTTAATTTTTCACTTAAAAGCTCGGGCAAGGGAGCGCGCGATAACGTATCCGCTATGAACATATATTTGCCCAGAGTATATTGGACCGCGAACTCATACCTCTGTAACCGAAGCATTATCCTCTGCAGGCGCGCTGGCACATCGTTCAGTGATTTTTTAAATAGGGCTTCCAGAGGTTTGTGTTCGGTTTCCACCAATATATCTTCTTTGCCGTATGTATATTGGTGAAACTTTTCAAGAGCGAACACGATAGCGAGCAACTCCTTCTCTATCTGGGCATACCGCTGCTGCGACTCGGTGAGGGTCCGGGAGGCGAACTCGACGGGTCGGCCGGCCTGCAGCAGCACGGCGCCCAGCGCGTGCGAGCTCGCGTTCACCGACACGACGGCGGGCCGCTCCGGCTCCCACAGTGCCAGCACCGGCGCGCTACAAATCTCCTCTTTCAGCTACGCCACCACACGCTCCTCCGATTCGCCCCACTGCCACTCCACGTCCTTCCTCAACAACGATCTTATAGGTGCTACTTTTTCTCTGCAACTTGGGATGAATTTACACAGATAATTGATCATTCCCTAAAACCGCTCCAATGATTGCCTATCCTTAGGGCTAGAAATGCTTCTTTGACGGCCTTAACTTTCGCGTCATCTACTTTCATTGGTCAAATGGTTGAATCCTAATAATTGATTGTAACTAAAATATCGATTAAAGCTACATCTGATAAAAGTATAAAATTGTTTATATATGTGAAGAACCCTGACAATTAAATTGGACGACGAGGATAAGCAAGAAATTGCGGGGAAAACAAGTTTGCAAGAAGCACGTGCGCGTGAACACAGTGTTGGAAATGGAGTATTCAATCGGGGCTGCGGGACCTCAGTTCAACCCTTACGAAGATAGGAATACTCTCCCAAAGAAATGGCGAGTATGGAAAAGAAACTTCCAGTATTATTTAGACGGGCAAATTGGCCTGAGTGACCGGCAGAAAATTTCGAGGTTATTACATCAAGCAGGACCTGATGTGCAGGAAATCTATGATTCGATAAAAGAAAACGAGGTGGAAGGGACCACAGAGCTAGACAAATGTATAAAAAGGTTAGATCAGTACTTTGAACCAGAGGTTAATAAGGCATATGAGCGCCAGAAATTCAGAAACATAGGAAGAGAAAAAGGAGAAAGTATGGAGAAATATGTGCTAAGGCTGAAGAGGCAGAGTAAGTACTGTGGATTCAAAGATGAAGATGACGCTATATGCGACCAAATTATAAAAAAGTGCATAGACACTAATTTGAAGCGAAAATATTTAAAAAAAGGTGCAGATTTGACTCTGAATGCAATATTGGAGATCACAAGATTATATGAGCTGGAAAGATCATCAGGAAACAAAGAGGAAGAAGTGAAAACAGAAATTGTATCGGAGATAAACAAAATCCAAGTGGCCTGTTTTAGATGCGGCCGAAAAGGGCATTGATCGACCAGCAAAACATGCCCAGCTGTGGATGTAAAATGTGATAAGTGCGGTATTAAGGGACATTTCAGCAAGTGCTGCAAAACAAAAAATGTTATGGCAAAGGACAAAGACATCGGAAAGAAAAGGAAGAAATATGTGAAGTATGTGATTGAAAGTGCATCAGATTCGGAGATCAGTTCCGACGAGGACCTAGAAGAAGATAACCAAGAAGAATATATTATATCGCCGCTCTCTGTCCGAAGGTATCGTACCAAAAATGTGGAAATCGGCTTATGTCACCCCCATTTATAAAGGAGGCGCCAAGGATAATGTAGTTAGTTATAGACCGATTTCAAAATTATGCTTATTTGCCAAAATTCTAGAAAAAATTGTATATGCTCAAGTTTACTCAGCACTGCGGCACGATCTTATGCCGCAGCAGCACGGTTTTCTTAGGGGGCGGTCTACGACATCAAATCTCGTTTTATGTTCCGAGTACCTCACTAAAAATATGTCTGAGCCTTCGCAAGTGGATATCATATATACAGACTATAGCAAGTGCTTTGATCGTATCGATCATGTGATCTTATTGAAAAAACTTCAGCAAGTCGGTATAAGAGGCAACTTGTTTAGGTGGTTCACGTCGTATGTCCATAATCGATGTCAAACAATTGTTCTAAGCGGCTATTCCTCATCAACTATGTTTATTCCCTCAGGAGTACCCCAGGGATCCTTGCTCGGTCCTTTGCTATTCAATATTTTTATCAACGATATATCGTCCTGTTTTTTAAACTCTAAGATCCTACTTTATGCAGATGATATGAAAATTCTTTGCAAAATACAGTCTATTGAAGATGCACAAGCACTTCAAGAAGACCTTATGAGGTTTCAAAATTACTGCCTCTCTAATAAACTAGATTTAAACGTCTCTAAGTGTTGTATTTGCTCGTTCACCCGTAAACATACCATTATTCAATTTCCCTACACTCTTCATAGTACTTTTATTACAAGAGTTGATACTATCAAAGACTTAGGTGTAACTTTCGATAATAAATTAATTTTTGAAAATCATATCGATAATATTACGAGTAAAGCATTTCGTGCACTTGGTTTCGTCTTGCGAATGTCATCTGAATTTTCCAGCGTAAAAACCTTTAAAATCTTATATTGTGCATATGTCCGTAGTCAACTAGAATACGCCTCGCAAGTTTGGAACCCTAGATATGACGTCTATATTAAAAGGATCGAAAGTATTCAAAAGAAGTTTTTAAAATATCTACAGTATCGTGCTGGAATCTATCTCCCTGACTACATCGCAAGATGTCGCAAATTTCACTTCCTGCCTCTTTATGAGAGAAGGAACATTTCCGATGTATCATATCTTTTAAGTATAGCAAATGGCACCGTTGACTGCTCAGAGCTGCTGGAACTCATAGGACTGCGCACTAACTCGGTCGCGCTCAGAAACCCCAGTTTACTTTATTTACCATACGCAAGAACTAATTATAGACAAAACGCATTTACTGTTAGAGCATGCGATTTCTTTAATGTGTTGACAAAAGCGAATGCTGACATAGATTTATTCAACACTTCAGTTTCTAAGTTAAAACGTTTTCTTAACAATAATTTCTTTTTAGATGTAAATTAACCCACTACCCTTTTGTTATAATATGTATAATTTTCGAATGACTTAAATAAATACCTAAATTCTAAAATCTAGCACAAACTTAAATATGCTTATCATTGCACAATGTTAATTTTATAAGTAAATTGTCTCGTCGTCTTCTTCAAACTGTGTGAGAAAAAGACTATTTTTAACTGTTTACCTGTGAAAACTTGTAATTAGCCGTCAGTACATATTATATTTAAAAATGTATTACATACATAGCTGTTAGTTTTCCAAAAATTGTAAAAATAAAATAAAATAAAAATAAAATAAAGAAAGTGTTAATTCTCTGTTTACTTGTAAGACGACCTCTAATAAAACTCCAACAATAACACTCTCAGCACACTTTTATTGTTCGTAACTCGACACTACAAATATAGTTTAAACTTAGAAGCACTACAAAAACACTTTTTCAGACTACCACTCGCTACTTTGATCGTACCCACACTGACTCAATTTGCCGAAACTCGCCATAAGAAAAACAAGGTGCCATTTTTTTTCTAAAAGTATAAAGTTGTTTATACCTATATGTGAAGAACCTTGACATGATTCATCCTGTTTATTGGTCCTGACGATTCGTCCTGATAATTCGTCTTGATGACGAATTCTCGAACTCCTGGACTTTTTTCATTCCCGTGAACCGGGAACAGGAATTCCTTGGATGCCGGGACATAAACCGTAGTCCAAATGATTCATCTTGACGATTCGTCCTGATGATTCATCCAGATGATACGTCCAGGTGATTCATCCTGACCTGATAGTTATGGCGGCATAAGATCTACGCGTATACCCCTCTGCGGCTTTTAGCAGCTTTTGCATCAAGTTATTACTTAAATGTTAGAACGATCTACCACCACCACTAAGAGCTCTAAAACTCTATTTACATTTAAAAATAAATTACGTTTCTATTTGCTAGAGCTCCAAAAGATGTCTCTCAGAAGTACAACCTGTCGAACACCGACAGTGACAATAAGGCAACTTGTCAACGACATTTTCCTAACTTGTTCATTCCTAAGTTGTAATTTTCCTAATTTGAGTTTCCTACCTTGACCGCTTCCTTACTAGTCTACTTCCTAACTTGTACATTACCTAACTTGTCTACTTGCTAACTAGTCCACTTCTTATCTTCTTCATTTCCTAACTTGTTCACTTCCTAACTTGTCCAGTCCTAACTTGTCCAGTTCCTAACTTGTCCACTTACTAAATTCCCACTTCTTAACTTGTCTCTTAGCTTGTAAGCTTAGTCACTTCTTAACTTATCTCTTTCTTAACTTGTCCATTTCCTTGTCACCTTTCTAACTTATGCACTTCTTTACTTGTCCATTTCTTACATGTCTACTTCCTAACTGGTCCACTTCGTAACTGGTCCACTTCTTAACTGGTCCACTTCTTAACTGGTCCACTTCTTAACTTGTAAACTTCCTAATTTTTCTCACTCCTAAAGTGTCCACTTCCTAATTTGTCCAGTCTTAACTTGTCTAATTTCTTACTGATCCACTTACTGTTTCTACTTGTCCACTTCCTAACTGGTCCACTTCCTACTTGTTCATTTCATAACTTGTCTACTTCCTCGTTGTTCTTACTTTTTTATTCTTCTAACTTGTTTTGTTCCTAAATTTTATTCGTAACATGTCCACTTCATAACTTGTCTCTTTCCTAACTCTTCCATTCCTAACTTGTCTCTTTCCTAACTTGTCCATTTCCTAACTTTTAGTTTAGAGCAATGGGACTCAAATGCGACATTGATTATGAAGTACATTTTATGTAATTACAGCTTGACGTTTCATCACATCCCAAAAATTTTAAACTCTGATGTGCACAACGCCGCTAAAGAAGTTTTCACTTCAAAAAAATATTCCCTAAAACTAAAAGCCTTTTCATGTCCTATCATCATGGACCGGAGAGATCCATTCATGGACCCCCAGTCGTGGACAATATTACTCAAAACATTTATCGTTTAACTCTTGGAAATTCAGGACATTATTATAATTAAGATTAAGATGTTTGTACCTACTTATGTTCCGATATTCGTAGCACAAGAGCTTATGCTACATAATGCATAATTGGATTATTTTTTTCTTTTATATTTATTTATCATTATTAATCGGATAAAATTTTGCAGTCCAAATTGATAAAAGCATAAGATGTTTCACATTTACCACCTGCCATCCTACATAAAAATAAAATGATAATGTTGCTTCAGCACCGATCGATGTCCACGATTGGGTTAGCCAGCGCACACTGAACCAATCATGAACACCGTCTGTGACAGCTAACGTTACAACGATAGTAGAAAAGTAAGGGTATAATTAGCATTTTTAACTATTGTATAAAAAATATATAATAAATAGTGGTCTACGACTAATATAACGCAAAAGTTTAAAATCTTACATTTCCTAACGTGTCCACTTCCTAACTTGGGTCTTTCACTTCCAATCGGCTGTATTATATCAAGTACCTACACAGACAGCGAAAAATTCGCCTCTGCTCCATTCCACCGCATTGCAAATTAAGCCTGTTGAAAGCATTAGTAATTTGAGGCATCAATATTCATGTTCAGGGGTGCGATTGCGTAAGGTGATCGTATTCATTTGACAGTTCATTTCGTATCCAATCGGCTGCGATATGATTGACTTTACGCAATCGCCTATCGTGTAGGATACGCCAATAGCGCTTGCGGCAATCACTTGAAAACGGCATAAATATAGACAAAATAAAACACATACTTCCGACAATATATTTTATTAACACTAAAAGGTTTACAATTAGACTTATCGAAATAATCAAAGATCGCGACGACGGACTCGCTCACACCCACACTCATTGCCTATCTCTCTCACTTTCCCTCTCACTCTCCGTCCCGCTCTTCTTATATATAACATACAATAATTTACAAGCGACGATCGCCGCGAGGAATGTCCGCGCTCAATACGCGGCCACGTGCAGTATACCCATACATGTCCATACAGTCAGCATCATATACATGTCTATACAGTCGGCACATATACATGTCTATACAGTCAGCATCATAAACATAGATAGCTAATGTGCACCGCACACACCGGCACATCTTATGGCCCACCCCGTTTTCATACAAACATGCTCACTTTGCGACTGTATACATAAAAATGTCAACATATTTCTGCAAAAGTTTGTATGCTAATGTATAGATAGATTAAGCGTTCGACTGTCCTGTCTGAGGATGTTTGTATGAAAATAACGGGTTGGGCCATTAGATGTGCCGGTGAGTGTACAATAATAAGAAACATCCGTATAACAATTCATATTATCCCTTTGAAAAAAACTCTGGAGTTTCAGAAAAAAGAACAAGATACGGATCAGATCAGATTGACTATGATTAAAGAAAAATGGTCAGAGAATATGCCTAGAATTCATCTAGAAGTTGAAGAGGGAGCAGATGAGTCATGTGCACCTAAAGAGACTCCCCAGAATCAGACAGACCTCCCGGGCTGTTCAGATCCTTGGAAACCACTTATAGAGAATGAAATGAGATCTACACCGGCCTTTGCAAATGTGTCCTCAGATGCAGATAGCCCCGATGAGAGTGCAGCTGACACCAACACTGATTTGGATGGAGAAGCTGAGGAACGAAAACAATCAGGACAGTCTCGCAAGCGTGCCCTAGACCTACTGTCAAAAACCTATCGAACTTACTTCAATGTTGTTGCTGATAGAAAGGTTAAAATAGACCTGTCATTTTTAAAGAATACTGAACACATTGAGATAGTCAGAAATCTTTTACTTGAGTCAATTAAACACTTCAGCACCATATCTGGATCTGTTATGTCTGAGAGGCAGAAGACAAAGGGTATGTATCTATTCCATGTAGACAGCAAATACTTGTCTCCTAGTCCAGAATCTTCTGAGTCTGAATTGACACCCAGGATTACAACTACTCCAATTCAACCGGAGAGAATAACGAAAGAATCTGATATCATAACGAGACTAAGAGAAGGAATTAAGTTGACTCCCAAGTTTTCTGGTATACCGGCACGAAAACTGACACTAAATACTAAAGGATTTTCAAAGACACAAGTAGAAAATCTGATTTCCTCTAACCCAGATGCCACCTTGACCGATATTCTGAAATTTGTGTTTAGTCAAAAGGGGGAATGGATTGAAGTACGGAATCTTTATAATATTGATTAACAAATCAATCAACACGTGTATAAGTACATCCAAAGTGTACAACCATAGTGTACTTAAAAATGACAACGCTTTAAAGCGTTCTATGACATTGTCACCAATTTGAATACTTAAGTTGTATTTATATTAATGATCACTCTAGATAGTTAAGATGTTAGTAAATATACACATTGTGTGAATCACGCTTGACTGTACAAAGTATTGTGAATGTTTACTTCCCGCTACCGCTACCGGTAAAAAACGTCATCAAATCAAATACCATAAAGTGCATCCACACCGTAGTTACATTTTGTAAGCCAACGTGTCCAAGCCCCCAGCGCGAACACAGGTGCCGTCTGACTTGTTCACGCGCTGTGAGTTGGACAGTGACAAGTTTTCGTTCGAAGAATGTCGATAAAAGTCGATAAAAAATGTTGCCGTGTTAGTGTATGATAAGTAACGGTACGTAAGACTTATCGGACTTATTCCTTTGACGGTATAGGACTACTCGGCAACTTAATCAGATCAGATTGACTATGATTAAAGAAAAATGGTCAGAGAATATGCCTAGAATTCATCTAGAAGTTGAAGAGGGAGCAGCTGAGTCATGTGCACCTAAAGAGACTCCCCAGAATCAGACTGACCTCCCGGGCTGTTCAGATCCTTGGAAACCACTTATAGAGAATGAAATGAGATCTACACCGGCCTTTGCAAATGTGTCCTCAGATGCAGATAGCCCCGATGAGAGTGCAGCTGACACCAACACTGATTTGGATGGAGAAGCTGAGGAACGAAAACAATCAGGACAGTCTCGCAAGCGTGCCCTAGACCTACTGTCAAAAACCTATCGAACTTACTTCAATGTTGTAGCTGATAGAAAGGTTAAAATAGACCTGTCATTTTTAAAGAATACTGAACACATTGAGATAGTCAGAAATCTTTTACTTGAGTCAATTAAACACTTCAGCACCATATCTGGATCTGTTATGTCTGAGAGGCAGAAGACAAAGGGTATGTATCTATTCCATGTAGACAGCAAATACTTGTCTCCTAGTCCAGAATCTTCTGAGTCTGAATTGACACCCAGGATTACAACTACTCCAATTCAACCGGAGAGAATAACGAAAGAATCTGATATCATAACGAGACTAAGAGAAGGAATTAAGTTGACTCCCAAGTTTTCTGGTATACCGGCACGAAAACTGACACTAAATACTAAAGGATTTTCAAAGACACAAGTAGAAAATCTGATTTCCTCTAACCCAGATGCCACCTTGACCGATATTCTGAAATTTGTGTTTAGTCAAAAGGGGGAATGGATTGAAGTACGGAATCTTTATAATATTGATTAACAAATCAATCAACACGTGTATAAGTACATCCAAAGTGTACAACCATAGTGTACTTAAAAAATGACAACGCTTTAAAGCGTTCTATGACATTGTCACCAATTTGAATACTTAAGTTGTATTTATATTAATGATCACTCTAGATAGTTAAGATGTTAGTAAATATACACATTGTGTGAATCACGCTTGACTGTACAAAGTATTGTGAATGTTTACTTCCCGCTACCGCTACCGGTAAAAAACGTCATCAAATCAAATACCATAAAGTGCATCCACACCGTAGTTACATTTTGTAAGCCAACGTGTCCAAGCCCCCAGCGCGAACACAGGTGCCGTCTGACTTGTTCACGCGCTGTGAGTTGGACAGTGACAAGTTTTCGTTCGAAGAATGTCGATAAAAGTCGATAAAAAATGTTGCCGTGTTAGTGTATGATAAGTAACGGTACGTAAGACTTATCGGACTTATTCCTTTGACGGTATAGGACTACTCGGCAACTTAATCAGATCAGATTGACTATGATTAAAGAAAAATGGTCAGAGAATATGCCTAGAATTCATCTAGAAGTTGAAGAGGGAGCAGATGAGTCATGTGCACCTAAAGAGACTCCCCAGAATCAGACAGACCTCCCGGGCTGTTCAGATCCTTGGAAACCACTTATAGAGAATGAAATGAGATCTACACCGGCCTTTGCAAATGTGTCCTCAGATGCAGATAGCCCCGATGAGAGTGCAGCTGACACCAACACTGATTTGGATGGAGAAGCTGAGGAACGAAAACAATCAGGACAGTCTCGCAAGCGTGCCCTAGACCTACTGTCAAAAACCTATCGAACTTACTTCAATGTTGTTGCTGATAGAAAGGTTAAAATAGACCTGTCATTTTTAAAGAATACTGAACACATTGAGATAGTCAGAAATCTTTTACTTGAGTCAATTAAACACTTCAGCACCATATCTGGATCTGTTATGTCTGAGAGGCAGAAGACAAAGGGTATGTATCTATTCCATGTAGACAGCAAATACTTGTCTCCTAGTCCAGAATCTTCTGAGTCTGAATTGACACCCAGGATTACAACTACTCCAATTCAACCGGAGAGAATAACGAAAGAATCTGATATCATAACGAGACTAAGAGAAGGAATTAAGTTGACTCCCAAGTTTTCTGGTATACCGGCACGAAAACTGACACTAAATACTAAAGGATTTTCAAAGACACAAGTAGAAAATCTGATTTCCTCTAACCCAGATGCCACCTTGACCGATATTCTGAAATTTGTGTTTAGTCAAAAGGGGGAATGGATTGAAGTACGGAATCTTTATAATATTGATTAACAAATCAATCAACACGTGTATAAGTACATCCAAAGTGTACAACCATAGTGTACTTAAAAATGACAACGCTTTAAAGCGTTCTATGACATTGTCACCAATTTGAATACTTAAGTTGTATTTATATTAATGATCACTCTAGATAGTTAAGATGTTAGTAAATATACACATTGTGTGAATCACGCTTGACTGTACAAAGTATTGTGAATGTTTACTTCCCGCTACCGCTACCGGTAAAAAACGTCATCAAATCAAATACCATAAAGTGCATCCACACCGTAGTTACATTTTGTAAGCCAACGTGTCCAAGCCCCCAGCGCGAACACAGGTGCCGTCTGACTTGTTCACGCGCTGTGAGTTGGACAGTGACAAGTTTTCGTTCGAAGAATGTCGATAAAAGTCGATAAAAAATGTTGCCGTGTTAGTGTATGATAAGTAACGGTACGTAAGACTTATCGGACTTATTCCTTTGACGGTATAGGACTACTCGGCAACTTAATCAGATCAGATTGACTATGATTAAAGAAAAATGGTCAGAGAATATGCCTAGAATTCATCTAGAAGTTGAAGAGGGAGCAGCTGAGTCATGTGCACCTAAAGAGACTCCCCAGAATCAGACAGACCTCCCGGGCTGTTCAGATCCTTGGAAACCACTTATAGAGAATGAAATGAGATCTACACCGGCCTTTGCAAATGTGTCCTCAGATGCAGATAGCCCCGATGAGAGTGCAGCTGACACCAACACTGATTTGGATGGAGAAGCTGAGGAACGAAAACAATCAGGACAGTCTCGCAAGCGTGCCCTAGACCTACTGTCAAAAACCTATCGAACTTACTTCAATGTTGTTGCTGATAGAAAGGTTAAAATAGACCTGTCATTTTTAAAGAATACTGAACACATTGAGATAGTCAGAAATCTTTTACTTGAGTCAATTAAACACTTCAGCACCATATCTGGATCTGTTATGTCTGAGAGGCAGAAGACAAAGGGTATGTATCTATTCCATGTAGACAGCAAATACTTGTCTCCTAGTCCAGAATCTTCTGAGTCTGAATTGACACCCAGGATTACAACTACTCCAATTCAACCGGAGAGAATAACGAAAGAATCTGATATCATAACGAGACTAAGAGAAGGAATTAAGTTGACTCCCAAGTTTTCTGGTATACCGGCACGAAAACTGACACTAAATACTAAAGGATTTTCAAAGACACAAGTAGAAAATCTGATTTCCTCTAACCCAGATGCCACCTTGACCGATATTCTGAAATTTGTGTTTAGTCAAAAGGGGGAATGGATTGAAGTACGGAATCTTTATAATATTGATTAACAAATCAATCAACACGTGTATAAGTACATCCAAAGTGTACAACCATAGTGTACTTAAAAATGACAACGCTTTAAAGCGTTCTATGACATTGTCACCAATTTGAATACTTAAGTTGTATTTATATTAATGATCACTCTAGATAGTTAAGATGTTAGTAAATATACACATTGTGTGAATCACGCTTGACTGTACAAAGTATTGTGAATGTTTACTTCCCGCTACCGCTACCGGTAAAAAACGTCATCAAATCAAATACCATAAAGTGCATCCACACCGTAGTTACATTTTGTAAGCCAACGTGTCCAAGCCCCCAGCGCGAACACAGGTGCCGTCTGACTTGTTCACGCGCTGTGAGTTGGACAGTGACAAGTTTTCGTTCGAAGAATGTCGATAAAAGTCGATAAAAAATGTTGCCGTGTTAGTGTATGATAAGTAACGGTACGTAAGACTTATCGGACTTATTCCTTTGACGGTATAGGACTACTCGGCAACTTAATCAGATCAGATTGACTATGATTAAAGAAAAATGGTCAGAGAATATGCCTAGAATTCATCTAGAAGTTGAAGAGGGAGCAGATGAGTCATGTGCACCTAAAGAGACTCCCCAGAATCAGACAGACCTCCCGGGCTGTTCAGATCCTTGGAAACCACTTATAGAGAATGAAATGAGATCTACACCGGCCTTTGCAAATGTGTCCTCAGATGCAGATAGCCCCGATGAGAGTGCAGCTGACACCAACACTGATTTGGATGGAGAAGCTGAGGAACGAAAACAATCAGGACAGTCTCGCAAGCGTGCCCTAGACCTACTGTCAAAAACCTATCGAACTTACTTCAATGTTGTTGCTGATAGAAAGGTTAAAATAGACCTGTCATTTTTAAAGAATACTGAACACATTGAGATAGTCAGAAATCTTTTACTTGAGTCAATTAAACACTTCAGCACCATATCTGGATCTGTTATGTCTGAGAGGCAGAAGACAAAGGGTATGTATCTATTCCATGTAGACAGCAAATACTTGTCTCCTAGTCCAGAATCTTCTGAGTCTGAATTGACACCCAGGATTACAACTACTCCAATTCAACCGGAGAGAATAACGAAAGAATCTGATATCATAACGAGACTAAGAGAAGGAATTAAGTTGACTCCCAAGTTTTCTGGTATACCGGCACGAAAACTGACACTAAATACTAAAGGATTTTCAAAGACACAAGTAGAAAATCTGATTTCCTCTAACCCAGATGCCACCTTGACCGATATTCTGAAATTTGTGTTTAGTCAAAAGGGGGAATGGATTGAAGTACGGAATCTTTATAATATTGATTAACAAATCAATCAACACGTGTATAAGTACATCCAAAGTGTACAACCATAGTGTACTTAAAAATGACAACGCTTTAAAGCGTTCTATGACATTGTCACCAATTTGAATACTTAAGTTGTATTTATATTAATGATCACTCTAGATAGTTAAGATGTTAGTAAATATACACATTGTGTGAATCACGCTTGACTGTACAAAGTATTGTGAATGTTTACTTCCCGCTACCGCTACCGGTAAAAAACGTCATCAAATCAAATACCATAAAGTGCATCCACACAGTAGTTACATTTTGTAAGCCAACGTGTCCAAGCCCCCAGCGCGAACACAGGTGCCGTCTGACTTGTTCACGCGCTGTGAGTTGGACAGTGACAAGTTTTCGTTCGAAGAATGTCGATAAAAGTCGATAAAAAATGTTGCCGTGTTAGTGTATGATAAGTAACGGTACGTAAGACTTATCGGACTTATTCCTTTGACGGTATAGGACTACTCGGCAACTTAATCAGATCAGATTGACTATGATTAAAGAAAAATGGTCAGAGAATATGCCTAGAATTCATCTAGAAGTTGAAGAGGGAGCAGATGAGTCATGTGCACCTAAAGAGACTCCCCAGAATCAGACAGACCTCCCGGGCTGTTCAGATCCTTGGAAACCACTTATAGAGAATGAAATGAGATCTACACCGGCCTTTGCAAATGTGTCCTCAGATGCAGATAGCCCCGATGAGAGTGCAGCTGACACCAACACTGATTTGGATGGAGAAGCTGAGGAACGAAAACAATCAGGACAGTCTCGCAAGCGTGCCCTAGACCTACTGTCAAAAACCTATCGAACTTACTTCAATGTTGTTGCTGATAGAAAGGTTAAAATAGACCTGTCATTTTTAAAGAATACTGAACACATTGAGATAGTCAGAAATCTTTTACTTGAGTCAATTAAACACTTCAGCACCATATCTGGATCTGTTATGTCTGAGAGGCAGAAGACAAAGGGTATGTATCTATTCCATGTAGACAGCAAATACTTGTCTCCTAGTCCAGAATCTTCTGAGTCTGAATTGACACCCAGGATTACAACTACTCCAATTCAACCGGAGAGAATAACGAAAGAATCTGATATCATAACGAGACTAAGAGAAGGAATTAAGTTGACTCCCAAGTTTTCTGGTATACCGGCACGAAAACTGACACTAAATACTAAAGGATTTTCAAAGACACAAGTAGAAAATCTGATTTCCTCTAACCCAGATGCCACCTTGACCGATATTCTGAAATTTGTGTTTAGTCAAAAGGGGGAATGGATTGAAGTACGGAATCTTTATAATATTGATTAACAAATCAATCAACACGTGTATAAGTACATCCAAAGTGTACAACCATAGTGTACTTAAAAATGACAACGCTTTAAAGCGTTCTATGACATTGTCACCAATTTGAATACTTAAGTTGTATTTATATTAATGATCACTCTAGATAGTTAAGATGTTAGTAAATATACACATTGTGTGAATCACGCTTGACTGTACAAAGTATTGTGAATGTTTACTTCCCGCTACCGCTACCGGTAAAAAACGTCATCAAATCAAATACCATAAAGTGCATCCACACAGTAGTTACATTTTGTAAGCCAACGTGTCCAAGCCCCCAGCGCGAACACAGGTGCCGTCTGACTTGTTCACGCGCTGTGAGTTGGACAGTGACAAGTTTTCGTTCGAAGAATGTCGATAAAAGTCGATAAAAAATGTTGCCGTGTTAGTGTATGATAAGTAACGGTACGTAAGACTTATCGGACTTATTCCTTTGACGGTATAGGACTACTCGGCAACTTAGTAGTCACTACTCAGCAATTTTTAAGTTCTTTAGACAAATAAATGTTTTTATTTATTTAATTTACCATAATTTTATTCATAGGCTGGCATTGTTGTGATGACATCTCTTAATTTGAATTTATATTTTTTTTCATTTTACATTCCTTTTGTGATTTTGTATGACTTTTATAATTAGTAATTTAATTTACCATAGTTCTAATTTTAAGCTGACATTGTTAATATGATGACATTTCCTAATTGGAATTTATAATTTTATTCTTTCACTTTCTTATTATTCATTGTTATTTGTGTTTCATTAAGATTTGACTTTAAAAAAAAATGAATAAAATGCTGGTGCGTTAGGTCTGTAAGCCTGCATGTAAATTCATAAATAAATAAGCCGTCCGTTTTATGTTCACGCGATATTCAACAAATAAAAAGTTTACCTTTCATGGTCATATTCGCTACAATTATTACGAAAAAGGGAATTTTCACGACGTTTGTTATCGAGACCCAGATACCTATTACGCCGCCGAAATATCGAAAATTATAAATTTAACAAATAGTCACAAGTGAAATATAAAGTTTTAGGTTATATAATATAAGTTTGTAAATGCAGTGTGAATACACTTTTACACGCTAATAATATAGTAGAAAATCGTAGGTACAATTCATCGAAATATTTAGTCTAATTCATTTCAGTTTCCTAATAACAATCAATTTACAGAATATATATTACGACGTCCATTTTTTTTCATACACGCCACGACTATTTTGTATTAATAGTCAAAAACAACCTATGAGAAACAGAATTCGTGAAACAATTTAAATCGAAACCTTTGGAGTTTCCTTTTACAAATTTGACTATGCCTATAATCAGCAACTGAATAAAGTCTTTATCGTTCAGATATTAATTTTCTTATTTTATTATAAATAAACATGCTTACATCAACATTATTTGAGCCCTAATATAAAAAAACGACTTTAGTATATGCTCTTTTGTTAAGTTTCGTTTACTATTTTTACATGAGACGCTCAAATAATCTTAACAGCGTTAGTCGAGGTACAGTTCTGAGCTAAAGTTGACTGGGATACATCATAGACGCCTCTAGAATTAACCGTTCTTCAGAAGGTACACATATTTATTAGCATATCGATGTTTGATGCCGTTTTTAAATGTTCAAGAAACTATTGAAAGTATTCTCAGAAAATATCTTATCACATATATTTTGAGTATATTATATTATAATGTATGTCCTGTTACACATTTAACACCTAATCGTTTAACGTTTTCTTCTACGGGGCAGACAATATCCATATATCTCGGGACCGAACACGAACGGGGAACATTTACTGATTATCCAACTCCATTATATTGTACTGATTACATAATATCGAATAACTCCATTATTACTACGAAAGTAATTTCCGTTCTGTTCAAGATAAAGAAAGCGTATAATTTCAATAAAACAAAAATTATGTACTCGGTAAAAATTTAGAAAAAATTTCGATTCGAATACAGCTTAAGAAGACGGCAATATAGTACAGTATTTAACACAGAATACGAGAGAAAGGCTCGAAGCGGCACCTTACGCATTCGATACTTCAGAAGCGACCGATCCGTCGCCATGACAACGTGATGAAACTCGAAGGACTAGCGCTAGCTTGTCCCGACCTCTCTCCCCTATTCTATAGTTTCTAACCGACACAATATCCAACGGAACTATTCGCGAACGTAACTAGAAATCGTCCATCGTTTCAGTCGTGAGCCGCTAAAGGCGCGGCGCCTTTCTGGTATATAGTGATGAGCATCGTGTCCCTCGCCAGGACCGCCGCGCTCCGCACGCTGGCCCGCCGCGAGCGGCTACGGCCCGTAGCGGCGGCCGTAGCCCCGGCCGTAGCACCGGCCGTAGCACCAGCCGCAGCCCCGGCCGCAGCCCCGACCGCAGCCCCGGCCGCAGCCCCGGCCGCAGCCCCGGCGGGCGCGGGTCACTTGGCATGCAACCCGGCGCGCTTCGCCTCCAGCTCGTAGATGAGCAATCGCCACATCTTCACTACGAACACTTCCGCTTCCTCGTCTAGTACCTGGGTGGGAAGTCGTCCGGAGTTAATATTTACACTCGCGGACGAATAAAGCGAGACGCTGGGTTATTTTCATGCAAATATGCTCCCTTCACGGTCTAATAAATCTAATAAAAAACATTTTATAAAAAAAATCAAACCGACTTCAAAAAGTAAAAAATAAAACTTTTGGAGTCGGTGCCAGCCAGGGCATTCTACATTGCACTTCTATTAACTATATATTTTTTTGGCCTTAGCTAGCTAGCACCGACTCCAAAAGTTTTATTTTTTACTTTTTGAAGTCGGTTTGATTTTTTTTATAAAATGTTTTTTTAATAATAATAATAATAATAAATTTGTTTATTTGCTTAAAACACGGTATTACAAGTTGATACAATAAATTATAGTCCACATGTTTCGCTAATAACGATTATAGCATGCAAATATTAATAATACAATTCATGTCAAAAATTAATACGGAAATAATAACAATATGAATGTCAGTACAAATAAGAAATGTCAATACAAATTTGATAATTAATTATTTTTGTTAAAGAAAGAATTTATGTCATAAAAATTATTTTGGTTAATCCATTCGTACAATTTTTGTTTGAACATATATATATTGAGCATTTTTAACTCTTTAGGAATCTTGTTATAGACCCTTACACACATACAAAGGCAACTTTTTGCATACTTATCCGACTTCGGAATATTATCAAAAATCATCCTATGTGGATCTCTCAATCTATAATTATTTACCTTTTTAAACAAATTAGTATTTTTGTGAACAAAAACGGCAACTTCATAAACGTAAAGCGAAGGAAGTGGCAATAATCCTAGACTTTTAAATAGTCCCTTGCAAGACACGTCAGGTAATACGCCACAAATAGCCCTAATGCACTTTTTTTGAGCAATAAAAGCTCTATTTTTTTCCGTGCTGTTTCCCCATAATATGATACCGTAGCGCAGAATCGACTCTATATATGCACGATAGGACACTATGGCAGTTTTTTTATCGGTTACGTTTCTGACACGTCTAAGGGCATAGACGAATTTGTTTATTTTGGCACATAATTCGTTTACGTGTTTTTTCCAATCCAAGTCCTCATCTATAGTTATACCTAAAAATTTTAAATAATGTGATTCATTCATTTTTGGCACATTAAGAGCAAAGTTATATTGTTTATGTTTTGATTTATTAAATTGAATAAAATAAGATTTGTCAAGATTTATGTTTAAATTATTCGCCTTAAGCCAGTCAATTATTATGTCAATAGTCCGATTAACTTTAATTCAGATAATAATTTTTATTTCAGATTTTTTTGTTACATCATGTGCCGTTACTTACACTAAAAATCAGCCCATACACAACAATGTCATCTAGGTAAACGACTACTTGCCAAAAGGTGATTGATATTTTTCAAGATTATGAAAAAACTACTAGCCAGATCTTCGTAAAAATTATATGGGACCAAATTGACAGTGTACCTGATCGAACAAAAAAACAACTATTAAAATCGGATCACCAACACCGGAGTAATCGGTATACATACATCAGACAAAAAAAAAAAAAAAAAAAATACGCGTTGAATTGAGTACCTCCCTCCTTTTTTGTTGAAGTCGGTAAAAATAGTTTATATTTTTATAAATATTTGTGTGTCGATAGCGAGGGAGATCGAATGTGTAACCTAAGGAATTAGCAGTTAGCGTTTAAAACAATTGAAAAAAGTTTCTGATTTCCTAAACTTACAGTAAGAGAGAGAGAGAGAGTTTATTGACCACAGACAACACAATTATTAGAAACATAATATAGATGCAAAAATGAAGAAAAAAATGGTCAATTAGGTCCTGCCTCAGCTTTGTGTGTGAAACAAAAACAGAGAAACAAAGGAGATGGCAAAATTTTGTATGAACAACTGCCTAGCAATGTATTTACACTGAACCTAGTAATATTTATTTATGTCCACACTTACCTCTATTATTACAGGATTACCCCATCTATTATTAATATATAATGCTGGATAGCGGAATATTAGTATTTCATATGAAACAATTTTCAGGAACTTTTGAAACAGTTAAAATCTTGAAAATAAAATCATGAAAAAACTCCTCTGTCTGTCAGGTTGACGTTTTATATTTAGTTAATTTAGGCTACGTTCAAGGCAATATTTTTTCTGAAAGCAGCCAGACTCGGCCTCTTAGGTGACAAATTCGGAAGTTCACGTGAAAAATATTTCTTAAACACGATATTTTCTCACATGGAGAATATGTGGACAAGTATTTTCTACTGCCACTGCTCTTTTTATAAAAAAAAACTAGTGTGTGGTTTGCGGGTAAAATAATGCCATCTGAACGTAGCCGTATCATATACGGATGCTCATCACTTGTCAATTGTATAGGTCCACCAAACTTATTACTTATTTTGTGATTTCGGTGATCTGTTATGAACAAACAAAATGAAGAAAATCATATTTTTTAAATAATTTATAAACATAAATTCTCTAATATAACTAATATTAGAGAATTTATGTTTTAGTTTACACAAATATAAAATAAAAGAAGGTTGCCCACCGATTTCGTAATACGGGCATTCTTCTTGTCAAACAAAAACATCAAAACCAACTTGAAATCTTTTAATAAATAGGCTATTTGACAATGCGAAAAATAAAGTGTCAATTAATGTTATCAGTATAAATTATGAGTTTAAAAATGGTTTTTTATTAACGTAAATTGAAAATAATTATAAATTTATTTAAAAATCCGTAAATAAAAATGCATTTTTTAACCTTTTGTCACGTGACACAAAACGCTCCTGATTCGTCGAGTTTATAATGACGTCACCTGCTTGTAAACCTCGCTTGACTACGTATGTGGATGATAAGCAGAAAACAGGCAAGTGACGTCACCGAACCCATTGCAGCGCCATATTGTCAAAGTAGCGTTTTGGCGCGCTATTTAAATATTGAATTTTTAATTTGATATTTTTCAGGAAATATGTACCAGAATTGAAAAAAACAACTTTTACTGGGTTCCTTAAACTCCACTACATAATATAAAATGGATTTTCAAAACCTGTCAAATAGCCTATTGATTATTTCATGAAAGTGGTATATGAATATTGAACTCGAAATAATTAAAATATATATATATATATCGAAATAATATAAATAGGTTCATGCGTCATGCTCGTGAACGGGTGCCGCCAGCGGAAATGGGTCTACTTCAGTCTGCTTGTCTTAACGTTGTGCTTAGAGATTAAATATTTTCATCTAAAATAAATTACTATCGACCTGTATGATGTACGTCACAACTTGCAGTACAGTAACCTTGTAATGCGAGAAATGTTAAATGTAAGTCCTTCCTTACGAGTTGAAAATTGTTTACGGTTAGGATAACCATAAAATGTAATATTATAATTAGTATTTTCTTTTGTGATGGAAATTGACCTTACTGATATGTTAAGCTCACTTTTCAATTTGACGACTCTGTATGAAATAAAACAGGGAGAAAAAAATAGCCCTTGACGAGTTTCTTGCCGGTTCTTCTCGTTACAAGGTCTCCCGCCGTAGGGTTTGTGAACCGATGGCGTAGCTTCTTTGACGTTCATAAGTGCTTGTAACAGCCTAGACTGAATAAATGATATTGAATTTTGAATTTTTTTGAATTTTTTATGAATATTTTAATGTTACGCCCTAGTAAGACATTAATATACATGTTATAGGCAGTTGCTTAGCCATCTCCTTTTTCATTTCAATGTCGACTGAAATGATGCATATTTTGCCTTCACTCATCCCTACTAAGTCAAATAGCACTATGGTATAAATACAAAAAAATATAAAAATATTGGTAGAAAAGTACTAGGACAGCATAACCAACTAGGAGTTATACCTACTTAAATTACAAGGTCTCCCGCCGTATGTTTGTGAACCGATGGCGTAGCTTCTTTGACGTTCATAAGTGCTTGTAACAGCCTAGACTGAATAAATGATATTGAATTTGAATTTAAAAAGCTGCTGCCTATAAAAAACTAGAAATATTAAAAAACTAGAAATCTAAAATAGCCCCTGCTTAGCTATGCGACCCTGGTACTTTTAGCTAATAACATTTTAATATAATAAGTGAATCAAACTTTCAAAAAAATTCAACGAACGAGAATTCAACTTAATGGTCCTGAAGGTTCTATTTCTATTTCAATTTCACATAAAGTTGTAGGGAACCGGGTTAAGTGAATTTGTTTTCCTTACATAGCACAAAATTAAGGTTTTCCTTAATTTTTGGGACTAGTATTTGTAAGTCGAGTCTTCGACGCATACATCGACATATTTTTTTACATACCGTTGATACTTTTTTTAACCCGTGATCGAGCAGGTTTGTATGAAATTCACGCAATGGCAGTGGATAAAGTAGTGTATTCTGTATGCTGCAGATAAATTATATGTGTGATATAATGACTGTATGTAAGTATGTATGTACATACCATCTGCACATCATCCAGGATGCCCTGAGGCTGTGAACCAGCTAACACTTTGCTGCATATAAAGTCCACCAAAGTCGGTTCCGGCTCGCCGATGTACTCGATGATCTTCTTGTTGATCCACGGACGGATCTTCTTCTCCATCAGTGTGTCGTCAATCTGCGACAAACACATTATTTTAAAGCACACAACAAATGTAGTCGTATATTTAATTCAGTAGAGTTATTCGGTACCCAATGTCACTTTGTAAAATAGTCTTGCTGCAAACTGTTTTCCGTGATGATTTGTTCAGATTCAGTTCCAACTCAGTAAGTATTGATTACATTCACGTACACAAATTAAATATTATTAATATATGTACATTATAAGGCAACATTATTTTTACAAAATCACATTGGCATGAAAATTAATTAATTTACTGAATAAAAAATCCGACTATAATTGTTTGGTAAGGACGATATTATATCGTTGATATAAGGTTCGCCAGTTACAACGCAACCAATCACATCATTTATACCCTCAAAAGTGCGCATCATTATTATATTTTCTATGATGAATTTTAGCGTGAAATAATAAATTTCCCTCACCCACTTCTCCACTTTCCCATATATGTCAGCTTATGTTCCAATATATGTTAGCTTATGCATACAAGGCATGTATGAGAAATGAAATGGGAGAAAAGAAAGCAAGAGAGATGTATAATCGTGTATAAAACGTGACGTAACAAGAGGAACAAAGTTAAGAAAAAAACTTTGCATACATAAGAAAAATGTGATTAATTGATTTGATTATACAGGATTACAATACAAATGCTCGATTTTTAAATACCTATAGGTCTGGAAAATAACTAAAAAAGTGGAGGGGGGAAGTGGAGAAGTGGATGTGGGAAATTGGAAAAGGGGGTGAGGGAAATTTGGGAAGTGGAAGTGGAGGGATGAAATGGGGGAAGTCTGCTATAGTGTTAAATAATAAATCAAACCTGTGTGGTGTCCAGCTTGTACTGGAACAGCTGCTCCTTCTGCGTGGGGATCTTGTCGATGAGGCTCTTGACGTGGCGCCGCTTCTCCTCGGCACTCGCCTTCTCTCGCTCGTTGTCGCCTTTCTTGCCTTTGTCCTTCTCTTTCTCTTTCTTTTCTTTATCTGTGAGATAAATGTTCTTTGAGTCAAAAAGTTAAGTATTCGAAATTTATATACGCTTGTTTGATGTTTAGTTTGTAACAACTGTACTTGTATTACGAGTGTTTACGTTAGCAATTGACTCCCGGTGTTTTTTTTACTTTTGAACTCACACTCTGCATGCATTATAATCTATAAGGTAAAAGACCTAAGAATGTGACTTTGAAACGTAGTATAGAATTTATTTTTTATTCTTATGATAAATCAGTCGGCGCGCGGCGCGGGCGAGTCCTCGTCGTCGGTGAAGGCCGCGCCCGACGTCATTGTGGTCCTGGTGGGGCGACAGTGGGACTGACCTCTGTGGTCGGCGCGCGGCGCGGGCGAGTCCTCGTCGTCGGTGAAGGCCGCGCCCGACGTCATTGTGGTCCTGGTGGGGCGACAGTGGGACTGACCTCTGTGGTCGGCGCGCGGCGCGGGCGAGTCCTCGTCGTCGGTGAAGGCCGCGCCCGACGTCATTGTGGTCCTGGTGGGGCGACAGTGGGACTGACCTCTGTGGTCGGCGCGCGGCGCGGGCGAGTCCTCGTCGTCGGTGAAGGCCGCGCCCGACGTCATTGTGGTCCTGGTGGGGCGACAGTGGGACTGACCTCTGTGGTCGGCGCGCGGCGCGGGCGAGTCCTCGTCGTCGGTGAAGGCCGCGCCCGACGTCATTGTGGTCCTGGTGGGGCGACAGTGGGACTGACCTCTGTGGTCGGCGCGCGGCGCGGGCGAGTCCTCGTCGTCGGTGAAGGCCGCGCCCGACGTCATTGTGGTCCTGGTGGGGCGACAGTGGGACTGACCTCTGTGGTCGGCGCGCGGCGCGGGCGAGTCCTCGTCGTCGGTGAAGGCCGCGCCCGACGTCATTGTGGTCCTGGTGGGGCGACAGTGGGACTGACCTCTGTGGTCGGCGCGCGGCGCGGGCGAGTCCTCGTCGTCGGTGAAGGCCGCGCCCGACGTCATTGTGGTCCTGGTGGGGCGACAGTGGGACTGACCTCTGTGGTCGGCGCGCGGCGCGGGCGAGTCCTCGTCGTCGGTGAAGGCCGCGCCCGACGTCATTGTGGTCCTGGTGGGGCGACAGTGGGACTGACCTCTGTGGTCGGCGCGCGGCGCGGGCGAGTCCTCGTCGTCGGTGAAGGCCGCGCCCGACGTCATTGTGGTCCTGGTGGGGCGACAGTGGGACTGACCTCTGTGGTCGGCGCGCGGCGCGGGCGAGTCCTCGTCGTCGGTGAAGGCCGCGCCCGACGTCATTGTGGTCCTGGTGGGGCGACAGTGGGACTGACCTCTGTGGTCGGCGCGCGGCGCGGGCGAGTCCTCGTCGTCGGTGAAGGCCGCGCCCGACGTCATTGTGGTCCTGGTGGGGCGACAGTGGGACTGACCTCTGTGGTCGGCGCGCGGCGCGGGCGAGTCCTCGTCGTCGGTGAAGGCCGCGCCCGACGTCATTGTGGTCCTGGTGGGGCGACAGTGGGACTGACCTCTGTGGTCGGCGCGCGGCGCGGGCGAGTCCTCGTCGTCGGTGAAGGCCGCGCCCGACGTCATTGTGGTCCTGGTGGGGCGACAGTGGGACTGACCTCTGTGGTCGGCGCGCGGCGCGGGCGAGTCCTCGTCGTCGGTGAAGGCCGCGCCCGACGTCATTGTGGTCCTGGTGGGGCGACAGTGGGACTGACCTCTGTGGTCGGCGCGCGGCGCGGGCGAGTCCTCGTCGTCGGTGAAGGCCGCGCCCGACGTCATTGTGGTCCTGGTGGGGCGACAGTGGGACTGACCTCTGTGGTCGGCGCGCGGCGCGGGCGAGTCCTCGTCGTCGGTGAAGGCCGCGCCCGACGTCATTGTGGTCCTGGTGGGGCGACAGTGGGACTGACCTCTGTGGTCGGCGCGCGGCGCGGGCGAGTCCTCGTCGTCGGTGAAGGCCGCGCCCGACGTCATTGTGGTCCTGGTGGGGCGACAGTGGGACTGACCTCTGTGGTCGGCGCGCGGCGCGGGCGAGTCCTCGTCGTCGGTGAAGGCCGCGCCCGACGTCATTGTGGTCCTGGTGGGGCGACAGTGGGACTGACCTCTGTGGTCGGCGCGCGGCGCGGGCGAGTCCTCGTCGTCGGTGAAGGCCGCGTGCCGGCGCGCGCGCCCCGCCTCGGGCCCTGCGCCAGACGCATCATCATGATATAGTATATTCCTGCAGCGGCCAGCAACAGAGGCATCGATGAACGAACGTGTAATGTTGCCCGAGGCGAAGCCGATGCACACATACGTAAGTCCATCAATGCCTAGTTGTGGCCAAAGCTTGAATAGTACTTTTCTCAAATAATGCGCGAAAATTACAACTACTCTTCGAAATCAGACGAATGACGAACAACGATATTTTTTCCCACGTTAAATTCTCATTAATTGTTTTTTCTTAAACATGCTTGGAAATATAAGCATTATTTTGACAACCTTTTCGAGATAAATCGATATTGCTGTATGATATCGATATGGCAGGGGCGTGCATTGGTTTTCCAGCGTAGTAGGCACTGTAGATCTAACTATTAACCTTGCAATTATCCTATCCTGCTACCGAATATTATAAGTTTGAAAGTTTGTGAGGATATTTGGATGGATGAATGTTTGTTACTCTTTCACTCAAAAACTACTGAACTGATTAAGATGAAAGTTTACAGCAATGTAGCTTATACATCAGAACACCACACTGTATGCGAATATTTATAATTATCCTGACATTCTCCGGAAATACTAGTTCGAATTGAAAAATAATTTTTGTGCTGGATAGTCCATTTATCTCGGAAGGTAATAAGATATTTAGTATCACGCTACGATTAATAAGAGCAGAGCATTAATGTAAAACGTTGCAAAAACGGGCAAAAAATATTACTTTTGGGAGCTTCCGTTGCGGACGGTGTGTAAACGGTTAAAGTTACGTAAAAATCATGTATAACGAAATTGTTCCCCATCAAAAGTTCTAAAAAAAAAGTCCGCGACAGCATATGTGTATGTTTTATGGTTAACTCACTATAACCATTTTTAAGATAATAAAATTTGCTCTAAACTAATGTATTATTTGAGAAGCTGTTTTCATAAACATGATATTAATCCTTATCTAAATAAATACGTTAATCATCACAAATATTTAATTTTGAACATAAATGTCCTTTACATCATTTAATTTTAATGAATATCTTAGGAAATATGATAGTTTTAAAATAATTCCTTAACAAAATAATTATCGACCAAATTCATTCGTCAGGTAGGCATGCTTACTTTATACTGATATATTCCGGAAGTTTAAGCTAGAACGTTACACGTACAAATAGCGTCCTTCTTGCCGTGGGCGATTTATACTTTAGCAATACTTTTTTTAAATAGGTTGTATTCTTGTATGAAACGCTGCTTGTTTCGAGTAGGCAATTTCGAGACTGCCTATCGGTAGGTATTCAGTATTTAGCGTAAGGAAAATCTTAGTGGGTGAGTGTTGAATAGAAGTTTAAACTAAAATAACTTTAACACTTATTGTATTAATTGTATATTTATTTAGGTTTTGAATGAGGTAGGCACTGCCTAATTGCCTATATGGAATGCACGCCCCTGCGATATGGCCACATACGTGCGAGCAGCGGCCGGCAAATGTTATATAAAATCCATTCCTGTCGTGTGTAACGGCCAAATAAATCGCATAGTATACTTATATCTGTCGTGTTATTTAAAAATGGAACGATCTTTTACTCCGAAATATGGCAACCAAAGAGGTAACTTATCAAAGTTTTTATTTAAATTTTGAACTGGCTTGCAACTAGAAAGCTGTTTTAGAAAAAAACCAACAAATGAACACTTTAACGCGGGAAAAAATATTGTTGTTCGTTTGAATTGATTGAACAGATTTCGTAAAGTAATTTTAATTTCCGCGCATTACTTAAGAAAACTACTATACAAGCCTTCGCCACAACTAACTAAGTAACGTATGTGGGCCGAGGCACACATTTACACGTTTGTCCATCAATGCCTCTTTTGCTGGCCGCTGCAGTAATGTACTATTACTTAAATAATGCGCGGAAATTAAAACTACTTTTCGAAATCAGACGAACAATTAATGACAATAGTTTTTCCCGAGTTAAAGTGTTTTTATTTTTTACAGCTTTCTATTTGCAAGCCAGTTTGAAATTTTAAGAAAACCTTTAATAAGTTACCTCCTTGGTTGCCATATTGCGGAGTAAAAGATCGTTCTATTTTTAAATTACACGAAATATATGAGTTTTGTTCGGGACGGCCGGCAAAAACAGTGTCGTAAATAGTGTGATAAAATGAACAAAGAAAGTGACTAAGTCTGGCCGCTCACAGAATGCGATCCTGTCAGGTCGAGATCGAACGCACGATGTAACTTTAAAGTAGCGTAGCATTTCCGATTAAAAAAATATATATTTTAATTCATCATTCCAATTCGACCATTAGACCATTATGTAAAGTACATGAACGTAACTGCCATGATTAAAATGTTAAATAATGAATAAACTGATGTTATTGTTTGTATTTCTAATCCTATTACGCTGTTACAATGATAATTCAACCGTACGTTTTTGTAGTGATGCACAAAAATGACGGGCAATAGTAACGTTGCCTGACATATTTTATACATATACTTAATTCAGGTTCGCAAAATTTGTGACGACTCGATAGGGACTTTGGCGCGTAGCACGCGGCCGAGTAAGGTATCAAATTAAAGGTACTCGAGTCTATTTGTTCCGAAAACTATAAAATATACAAAATGTTAAACGTGATGATCACAAACTGCAATTAAAGATTTTCGCATAATTTGGAATTTTTCGTCGATCGACGAACCCGAGTATCGGGTTGTAACCGCCCTAGTACATATTAGTTTTAATTTATAATAATTTGAAAATATACGTACATCTTATGTTTTGGCGCGCACTGGGGCCTTACCATCAACTATAATGCAATTCATTGTAGGTTGTGAGAGTGGGATGCTGCCATATGGCGCGTCTAGCGGCGTCCCGCACTTACTACCTGAAAGTAGCCTAAAATGAATCGCATTACAGTTTATGGTAGGCCCCCTGTTCATTGAAATAAAACAACTTTTACGGATATCGAACGCGCTATATTTCCACGAACTAAGTTGTAATTATCCGTATTTTTAGATATTTAGGGTTTTTTTTTATTTTCCCCCCTAAAAAATCTAAAAATACGGACAATTACAACTTAGTTCGTGGAAATATAGCGCGTTTGGTAAAAGTTGTTTTATTTCAATCGATATGATATTATTTTAAAGAGAGTATCTTGTTTAAGAGAAGCAAGGAAAATTGATGACTGGAACAATGTAGTATTCATCGACGAGACATGGCTGAACGCCAAGCACACGGTGTCTCGGTCTTGGACAGACGGCACAGCAGCACCGACGTCGAAAGTACCGATGGGTAAAGGGGCCCGGCTCATAATATGTCGCACCGGTACTTCAAAGTACGGTTTTCTGGAAAACGGCTTACTCGCATTTGAGTCAAAAACACCCACTGATTACCACGAAGAGATGAATGCTGCTACATTTAAAGAGTGGATCCAGAACATGCTACTGCCCGGCCTGCCAGAGCCTTCAGTAATATTTATGGATAATGCCCCTTACCATTCGGTACAACTGCAAAAAGCACCGACCCAAGCCAACAAAAAAGAAGATTTGGTGGCTTGGCTACAAGAAAAGGGTATTGATGCAAACATGCAGATGCTAAAAGCAGAATTAAATAAATTAGTTACCAGTAAGCACGCACAATTCATAACGCTCGTGAATTGGTTAATATATCCGCGGTGTGAATTATTGTTTTGCGTATTTATCATACATACAGAATGTTTTCATGCCCATTGTGTAACAATAACTACTCGGACGGTGTTCGATGCTCGAAGTGTACTATACTTTATTGCTTCTCATGTGCAAATATCTCGGAAGTGAACTATCGTAAACTTGGGGCGTCAAGACAAGCCGCTTTACAGTGTACCAGCTGCAAGACGAATCAACCTCATGTGTCTACGATGTCTCCTGTATTGCCTCCAACGTCGTCACCTGCTACTATAGACTTAGTTCTGCAGGAATTGCGTAACGGCATCAGTGGCATAAACACGCGTCTTGAGCAACTACCGTCTATCGTACAAGAAATTAAAAACATCAAGGAAAACTTGCAGAATCATGAAATATCAGTAAGTGGTATGAAACACGACGTTATTGAAAACTCTAAAAAAATAATTGGAGTAGAAGAAAGAATAAATAACCTGGAGAAACAAGTCACAGAAGATACGCGCTACCCCCAGTTACAAGCAGAAATTATTAATTTATCCAAGGAAATTATATTAAAGGATCAACTGCTAAGAATTAACAACATTGAAATCAAAGGAATCCCAATGAAAAAGGGCGAAAACCTATTTGAATTGGTATTCCAAATAGGTAGCTTGATTGGTCAACACTTAAATAAAAATGACATAAATTTTATCACTCGCACGCGCTCTTCTAGTCAGCCAAAACCAATCATAGTAGGATTCTTGGTCAGGTACAAAAAAGAAGATTTCGTTGCTGCTGCTAGGGCCCGAAAGCCGGGGCTGACCATTGCGGACATAGGAATCACAGGCGACGAGGCTAGGATTTACATTAACGATCACTTAACTAAAGAAAATAAACAGCTACTTACTAAAACTAAGAAAATAGCCGAGGAAAAGAACTTCAGTCATGTTTGGGTTCAGAACTGTAAGATCTTGGTGAGAAAGTCTAATTTGTCGACAATAATACCCATTACAAGTGAAAGTGATCTCTCCAGAATTAAGTGACTATTAACTTGTGTATCATTTACTACTTCCACAGTTTACCTATTTTCTCTTACTTATAATAACTATTCTTTAGTGTGCAAGCCATATCAATATATAGAAATAATAACTAAACAAAGTCTGTACTTACTTTATTATGCCCTGAACAAGTATCTTTTTTTCTTACAACTGAACTACACAAACATTGGCAAGTTGTTATTATTATTTTTTCACAACAGTCTCACTATAATTTTTTCCAACAAATCTATAAGCAACACATCGCGTTTTATACTAATTTATTATTCTACTTTACTTGACAGTGTGAATGTGTTAACTGCAATGAAAACTGGTTGTGAACTTTCTACTTCTTTTCACTCTAATTCTACTAAACACAAATATAAGGCAATACAAATTGGTCTATACTTGCTCAACCTAGAATTTAAAAATATCCAAACTGCGTCCTGCCATTTAATAATTTCCTTAGAAACTTATATTTTAACTATAACCTGCATTTGTAATTTCGAGGCATGTTTGGCACTTTATTACTACCGATGCATCCCAGTATCAATATTGCAGTATTTTAATTCACTCATTAAGTATTGCCCTCGTTTTTTTCCGCAAATCTCTGACTCGATTGCAAAAATTATAACACTTTCAATCACCGTGGGAAGCGGTCGGCCTGAGTACTCTCTTGGCTTGACCGTGTTTCGTCATGGTTAACATTTATTATCAAAATGTCAGAGGTTTGCGAACAAAAACAGTGCAATTCAAAAGAAATGTTCAACTACATAACTATGATATTGTATTGTTAACCGAGTCATGGTTACTAGACGGTATAAATGACGCGGAATTATTCAGTGACATGTACGCGGTGTGGCGACGGGATCGGGACTACTCGAATGTGGGCCAGTCGCGCGGAGGTGGGGTCCTTATCGCCGTCCGGCATGACCTTGCAGCTCACGCACGCCCCGAATGGCACTCCACAGCGGAGGATATTTGGGTTTCTATTAAAATTAGCGCGCTTGGAAAAAAAGTCACAACTGTTCATATTGGTTGTTTGTATCTTTGTCAACAAAATCAAGGTTTATCCTTCTCATCGCAACTTTCTAACTTTACTGAAAAGGTCTCATCTGTTTATGCCAGTAGTCCACAGGATTTTTTCTTTATAGCCGGCGATTTTAACTTAAGTGACGTATCCTGGTCATCGAGTAACGAAGTCAACTACCTTACTCCGACTTTTCACAGTACTAATATTAATCATAACGAATTAAATTACTTAATGAATCTATGTGACTTCCACCAATACAACCATGTTAGAAATAATTCAAATGGTATACTAGACTTAATATTTTCCAGCGGCGACCTCACTGTTCAGCACTGTAAAAATCCTTTAGTACCTGAAGATTCATACCATCCAGCATTAGTGTGTCAGCCGAACTTCATTGATCTTCCAACTTTGAAATCTCAGTCAAGACCCAAATTTTTTTATAGTAAGGGAGACTTTATATCACTATGCCATGAGCTTGATGATCTAGACTGGCAGGCACTATTGTCACGAGGCACGGTGGATGATGCAGTTGAACTATTTAATAATTTGTTAAGGTCATTGAGAGACAAATACGTGCCTTTTAAGTTACTACAACCGGGTCGTTATCCAGCGTGGTATTCATCAGCACTTATAAGGGTCCTTAAAGAAAAGAACAAGTTTCATAGGAAGGTTAGGACGTATGGTAATAAAAGTCACAGCGCTTCATTTAATGTTCTACGTCAGCGAGCAAATAGATTAGAGCAGGAGTGCTTTATTAACTATACGAAAAATATAGAACTTTCTATTCGTGAAAATCCAAGGGCTTTTTGGTCTTACATTCGTTCTAATAAGCAACACAATTCATATCCGTCTGCAATGAACTATAAGGGTGTCACACTTTCTTCGGGTGACGGCATATGTGACGCTTTCGCCGAGTTTTTCAACTCAAACTTCTTACATTCTGATCTCGCATCAAATAATATACGGCCTAATGACTTGAATGAGCTGCATATGCCGTCATCTGTGTCATCTGCATCCCCTGATATTTCTTCTATTGAAATAGTGGAACATCAAGTTTATACGTTGCTGAAAAATCTGGATGGTAGTAAGTCGGCAGGACCTGATGGGCTGCATCCACTACTTATCTCCAAATGCGCGAGTAGTTTGACTCTTCCTGTATGTCTTTTATATAGGCGCTCACTTATGGAAGCCAACATTCCGAAGGTATGGAAAACGGCAATTGTAACTCCCATCCACAAGAAGGGTCCTAAGCGTGAAGTAAGTAACTATAGACCAATCTCTAAACTGTGTGTATTAATCAAGGTTTTGGAAAAAATTATCCATCAACAAATTTACAAAGCTCTCAAACATACTTTTTTACCAGAGCAACACGGTTTCCTCAGTGGAAGATCAACCGTAAGTAACCTGGTAGCATTTACTGAGGATGTCACTTCAGGTATGCAGTCGGGAGGCCAAGTCGACGCTGTCTATACGGATTACACCAAAGCCTTTGATCGAATAGACCATATAATCCTACTTAACAAGTTGCATTCTGCTGGTATTCATGGGGATCTCCTGAGATGGTTTGGTTCCTATGTTGAACAGCGTAGTCAGACGGTCGTTCTAAATGGTTTCTCATCCCATCCACGTTTTTCTGCTGTGCCTTCTGGAGTACCACAAGGCTCAATACTAGGACCGCTCTTATTCGTATTATTTGTTAATGATATTAATCAATGTTTTCATCACTCTAAGTTCTTGTTATTTGCGGATGATATGAAAATCTACAAAAAAGTACAAGCACCGAATGACTGTCTTCTCTTGCAGCAGGATCTCGATAGACTGCAACACTATTGTCACATTAATAAGCTTGACTTGAATGTGTCCAAGTGCAACTGTATTTCTTTCAGTAGATCCAAAAATATAATTTGCTTTGATTATCGATTAAACCAGCAATCACTCATACGAACTGATTCTATTAGAGATCTCGGTGTAATTCTGGATTCGAAGCTTTTATATGACAAACACGTTGACGCCATCACATCTAAAGCTATAAAGATGTTGGGTTTTATTATTAGAAGCACCAAACACTTCAAAATGATAAAGTCCTTAAAAATTCTCTACTGCTCGCTGGTAAGAAGTCATTTGGAATATGCAAGTCAAGTGTGGAATCCACAATACCAATTATATATTTCAAAAATAGAAGGAGTCCAGAAAAAGTTTCTCAGATTTCTAAATTATAAATGCAGGTTAAACCTTAGCCCAAGCTACGAGATCAATTGCAAACAACAACACTTACTTCCATTGACCTTGCGTAGAGAGGCATCTGATCTAACTTTCCTTCTTAATATAATCAATGGCTCAATGGATTGTCCTGAGCTACTTTCTTTAATTTATTTTAAACTACCCGTCCGTACGAACTCAAGGAGAATTCATCTTAAGTTCTATGTAGATGCAGGTATTGCCAACTACAGATCAAATTGTTATTTTTATAGGGTATTTACTATTTTTAACCACAACCACGCTGAAGATACAGATTTGTTTATAGTGAGACCCAATTATTTCAAAAAGAAAATAAATTTAGGTTTCTTTGACAGTTAGTCTATTATTTCTTCTGCTTTTATTGATTATTGATTTGGCTTCTTACAGATTAAGTACTTATTTGTTATTTTAAATAAATTTTATATTTTTTTTTGTATGCATTCTGCTAGAAATTTAGTTAACTTTGTTATTGCACATTATCCTTTTTTTTTAAATACCTTTTTTCTGTATGTATATGTTTCTATTTGTGAAAACTGATAAAGGCATGTTTGTGCTATTCTTAATTTATCTATATTTTAGTATTATATGCTGTTTGTTTTCCATGTAAAAATAAATAAATAAAAAATAAGCCTCAAAAAGTAAGATACGAAATCGACGAACTGGCTTTGGAATATGGTCATCGCGTTCTGAGAATCCCTCCGTACCACTGCCAGTATAACGCGATTGGGCTGATCTGGGCTTTTGAAACAAGCCTGCGAAAAAGTCACAAGAGATGACTGGGCGAAGGTCGTCGAAAAAACTAAAAAACTTATATTTGAAGATTTTGAGAGAGACATAAGAATTGATATTCAGATTGATCATGACTTGATAATTCAGGTTGGAGAAGAAGATAGCGACGAGAGTTCCTCAAGCGAATCTGAATCGAATTAAATGAAAACACATTAAAATAAATTTTAGGTTTAATTAAATTTTTGTTGTATTATTTCGAGTAAGAAAGTAATATAACATATCTACTTATTTTTTTTATTACCTAGTAACTATATTAACGAGGTCTTGTCAAGACGAGGTATAAAAACGAAGCTGATGTCAAAATGTGTCACACAGTACATTGCTAGAGGCCGTTTCGAAACGGGTAATAATAACCTCTTTCTCCTTACCCGTTTCGTTTCGAAACGGCCTCTCCCAATGTGCCTCCTCTGTGACACATTTTGACAGCAGCTTCGTTTTTTATGCCCGTCTTTAAAAGGCCTCATTTACATATTATTTCGCGAGTTGCGGATAAAAGTAAATAAAAAACAACGTTACTAAGGTAACCGTTATCTTATCGTTGTTAACGATAACGTTACGATAAAGATAACGTTATTTTTTTCCCATAACTAGTCTTTCCAAAAAGACAGGTGTCAGGATCGCATTCTCTGAGCGGCCAGACTTTAATTGTGGTAATAAAGTTCTATTGTGTTGTGAAATTTCGTGTTAGTTGTAAGTATAAAAACTGATGATTTCGTTGTGTATTGTTGTTCCTATAAGCTAGTTGTGAGTTTCTTTGTTTAGAATGTGTTTACCTAATAATATCCGCAGATAGTGTTTTTCATGTTTTGTATAGTTTGTTTGTGTTGTACTAGTTTGTACTGAAGTTTTGTGGTAGGTACTTATTTCGTAGGTATTTATAAATGGTCTCTTGGATGTTGATTAATTTCTGGTGCCTAACGAGACATTCACAATAATGTATGATACGTATTGATAGCGTAAATAGTTATTAAGAAATAAAACCATTTTTTCTGAGTGTTTAATCATTCCCAATAACAATTTATAGGTAGGTAGGAAACAATATAGAACTTAGGATTGTAAATATAACTTAGCTTGATAGTAATAATTTTTTGGAATATTTTGATATACAATATGCAATGTTATGACTGATAAGGAAATGTTAGTGATAAGAAATGTCGTAAGTACATGATAAAAATGAGACAAATAAAGTTGAAGACTATTGAGCTTGCACGCGGTCGTCCTTACGGTATTGCCTTGAAGTAGCTCAGTGAGAGTCGGGTTTCAATGGATACGGATCATCACTTGTCCCACTCTCGCCTCAAGAGTAAGAAAGAGACAGCAAGCAAGCTCTTTCTAGTTCCTGGTTACCACAAGCTCTGATTTTTACACTTAACCCAGCTTCCAGTTCTCCGACAAAGAACCTCTCAAAACACCGGTACCGTACATCTCGCCCTCCGCCACTCATACAGTCCACTACTTAATACAAGCGGGGCGTGCGGTACAAGTTTACTATGTGATTTAAACAAAGTCAAAGATTTTTATTCAAATAGACTTATAGATGAGTGCTTTCGAATCGTCCAATTTTTTTTCCTACCAGCCAGCCATATTTGGCCGCTAAACACGACAGGTGTGGATTTTCATACAACTTTTGCCGGCCGCTGCTCGCATGTATGTGGCCAGTACAGCAATATCGTTTTATCTCGAAGAAGTTTGTCAAAATAATGCTTATATTTCCAAGCATGTTTGAGAAAGATTTATTTCCTAAACACATGGATAATACGAGGTACACAGACCTATATCGAGATAGACGCCAAAAGTTTGATCCGCGGTCAAAGTTTTCCGACCTAAGTCGGTCCACTCGAGACCGTTACCATGAAAATATGCGTTGATCAAAAACGAAAATGGTTAATTGTGCAGCGCTTTCTTGCAAGTCTGCTCGTGGATAACATTTCCAAATCACTAAACCTCGCTCGTGACGTAATCGTAGGTAAGAATAATTCTACACGCTAGGTTCTCGTACGGTTTGAAGGGTTCCATATTCGGTTGCATAAAACAGAAAGGTATATTTTAGAGTTGCAAACTGTTTTTTGGCATACCCATCATTTCGCATAACGTTCATACAGAATAAATCATAACGCATATTTTTTTCCCCCTAATCGCTTTTGTAATAATGGCATTTCAGAATATATTTTTTTCGCATATGTTTCCACCATAATGATTATTAATGGCATTATCGGCATATTGGCATATCAATTTTTATCACAAAATATATTTCAATACTTTAATGTCAAAAGTATACAATGTATACATGCAATGCATGCAAGCACATGCATCTCGTCGTCCGGCGCTGCGGGAAGTGCACAAGGGCCCGACGCACCGGTGGGGGGCGGACAAGCACCACGGCAGCGTGACCGCGGCAGGTCGGGGTCGGGACCTAAATCCCTACCAAACACAAGGGCCGGCTGGGGCGGCGCCCCCGGCCCCGACGCACCGGTGTGGGGCGGACAAGCACCACGGCAGCGTGACCGCGGCAGGTCGGGGTCGGGACCTAAATCCCTACCAAACACAAGGGCCGGCTGGGGCGGCGCCCCCGGCCCCGACGCACCGGTGTGGGGCGGACAAGCACCACGGCAGCGTGACCGCGGCAGGTCGGGGTCGGGACCTAAATCCCTACCAAACACAAGGGCCGGCTGGGGCGGCGCCCCCGGCCCCGACGCACCGGTGGGGGGCGGACAAGCACCACGGCAGCGTGACCGCGGCAGGTCGGGGTCGGGACCTAAATCCCTACCAAACACAAGGGCCGGCTGGGGCGGCGCCCCCGGCCCCGACGCACCGGTGTGGGGCGGACAAGCACCACGGCAGCGTGACCGCGGCAGGTCGGGGTCGGGACCTAAATCCCTACCAAACACAAGGGCCGCCTGGGGCGGCGCCCCCGGCCCCGACGCACCGGTGTGGGGCGGACAAGCACCACGGCAGCGTGACCGCGGCAGGTCGGGGTCGGGACCTAAATCCCTACCAAACACAAGGGCCGGCTGGGGCGGCGCCCCCGGCCCCGACGCACCGGTGTGGGGCGGACAAGACCACGGCAGCGTGACCGCGGCAGGTCGGGGTCGGGACCTAAATCCCTACCAAACACAAGGGCCGGCTGGGGCGGCGCCCCCGGCCCCGACGCACCGGTGTGGGGCGGACAAGCACCACGGCAGCGTGACCGCGGCAGGTCGGGGTCGGGACCTAAATCCCTACCAAACACAAGGGCCGGCTGGGGCGGCGCCCCCGGCCCCGACGCACCGGTGGGGGGCGGACAAGCACCACGGCAGCGTGACCGCGGCAGGTCGGGGTCGGGACCTAAATCCCTACCAAACACAAGGGCCGGCTGGGGCGGCGCCCCCGGCCCCGACGCACCGGTGTGGGGCGGACAAGACCACGGCAGCGTGACCGCGGCAGGTCGGGGTCGGGACCTAAATCCCTACCAAACACAAGGGCCGGCTGGGGCGGCGCCCCCGGCCCCGACGCACCGGTGTGGGGCGGACAAGCACCACGGCAGCGTGACCGCGGCAGGTCGGGGTCGGGACCTAAATCCCTACCAAACACAAGGGCCGGCTGGGGCGGCGCCCCCGGCCCCGACGCACCGGTGGGGGGCGGACAAGCACCACGGCAGCGTGACCGCGGCAGGTCGGGGTCGGGACCTAAATCCCTACCAAACACGCTTACTTAAATATAAACTTTAACACTCTTAATTAAGTGTGTGTTGGTTACAGACAATATAGTTATGGATAAGTCCATTATGCATTTCGTATTTTATGATAAATTGCCTTTAGACGTATAACAATTATAATTTTATGGTCATTTTTATGGTTATTAAAATTATGTTAAAGGAAATTAGAGCAAGTAAAAAATATGCTGATAATAACCATTCTGCGTTCATAAAACTATGCTTATCATAATTTATGCGAAAAGACTATATGCCAAAATTGTTATGCCAAACGACATTATAACTAAAAACATTATGCGACCGAAAGGGCACCCGGTTTGAAGCGCTCTTTTCGTCTATCTCGATATAGGTCTGTGACGAGGTATAATACATGCACATGCGGCCACACCATACTCTATTCGACTTCCTCTGAGAAAAGATAAGCAAATAAACTAATGCTTCAAAAAAATATTCAGTTTTTTTTTTTATAAAACATCAATATGACAACAAATAAACAACTAAAAACAAAATACAACGAATTTAAGAAATTTAATAAACAAATAAAATTTTAACGTATAATCTGAAAACTTGGCACGCACGAGTCAACGAATGACCGAAGCGTTCAAACTTACCAAATACCAAATCATTTGATAAAAATTATTCAAGACAACTTTATCTCGAGACATTAAGTTGGACTTTCATCTGATATGAGCACAAATACTCCGATCATTTTGAAGCTGACTATTATAAGTATCTGTATTGTTTTATATACGATTTAATGATAACTCCGTGAAAAAGTAGGATTAACGATTTGGAACGTTATTTCCTTCATAGCTGAGCAGATAATTGGACGACCTGTTTGGCGCAGGGGTACTAACGCCGCCTTCTGCGCCAGAGGTCCCGGGTTCGATCCCCGGACAAGACAAATATTTGTGTGCATGAACATGTCTATTTGTCTTGGTCTGGGTGTTTAATATGTATATTATGTATGTATTTACAAAAAAAAAAAAAAAAAAAACAGTATATAAGTATGTTTATCCGTTATCTAGTATCCATAACACAAGTTCTTCATGATACTTAATGTGGGCTAGATAATTGGTGTGATTGTATGAAAAATTATTTATAAATTATTTAATTAAATTATAATGACATTGTGTGGCACTGACCTGGCTGGTCGGGGCTGGCGCGCTTGTGGAAGCTGATGCTGATGGGCGAGCTGCCCTCCGACGCGCCGCTCTACACAGATAACAACAGTCATTAACAATTACCCAAAATAACAACCGACGGCTTCAACTTTAAAATCACAAATGAAATATTGTGTCTAAGAGGGGGACAAATACAACGTTGCTGTTCCATCTGTACGAGCAAACCCGTACATTTGTGGTGTATTACTATTTAGCGCGCTATTTAACTAAGCGCCGCGTCACTTGATATGCATCGGCAACTACAATAATTGTAACAAAATCAGTAGCAATAAATTACTCATTGAAACAACAACTTCTTTTCATTTTTATCATCGACCGCGATCGGGATATTTCGGGATTTCTTAACATTTAACATTCATCGGTAACAATCCGTTTATGTAGGGTTAACAGATCGTACACCATCTGTTCCCCGAGAGGGATGAAATCAGAATAAATATTTTTTATCATGGGGTCCAACGTCTTATTGACCATTCATCTGGACGTACGTCACAAAAAAGATGGAACAATACCTCACCAAAAGTAACTGCAATTACAACTTCCTATTATAGCGCCATCCCTCTATATAGCGCCGTATAACCGGACGGATAGTGAATAAGGCATTTTACTCTGGACAGAATCGAATTATCGATATCGATGGATCGAGATCGAATGAAAATCAAAAATAGTTTATTCAAACTAAAAACCTTTTTATAAAAAAAATAAAAACCGACTTCAAAAAGTAACAAATAAGCTTTTTAGAGTCGGTGCCAGCCAAGGCATTCTACATTGCACCTCTATTACATTTAATTTTTCTTTCTTGCATTTTGTAATCGGGTTTTTTCACAATTTTAAAGTTAGAATAAGTCCCGTACGCAAAACAAGTAAAAGCAACGACGATCGAACAGGTTCAGTATTAGACGCCGCGCCACCACCGCCACCTACGGCAGCGTTAGATACTTATTCCGCGCACTGACGAAGGATGCTGCCCTGCAGCGTACAAACAGCAAAAAGCGCCATCTACCATAAAGCATGAGGATATTAAGAACTACTACGAAAACAAATGCGGTGTTAGTTCCATTTTTTGCCACATTCATTATAAACCGCGTCGCACTGTACCAGGAGATTCATTTTTATCATAGCATCTACAAATCAGTTCTAAAAAAAGTGTCAATTAATCTACAATCTGTACGTACCGTTCAGAGGAATAGGTTTCATTTGAGCATTGAAAATCTTGTCTAAAATGAATACATGATAGGTAACTTGTCTAAAAAGAATACATGATAGGTATCTTGTCTAAAAAGAATACATGATAGGTATCTTGTCTAAAAAGAATACATGATAGGTATCTTGTCTAAAAAGAATACATGATAGGTATCTTGTCTAAAAAGAATACATGATAGGTATCTTGTCTAAAAAGAATACATGATAGGTATCTTGTCTAAAAAGAATACATGATAGGTATCTTGTCTAAAAAGAATACGTGATAGGTAACTTGTCTAAAATGAATACATGATAGGTATCTTGTCTAAAATGAATACATGATAGGTATCTTGTCTAAAAAGAATACATGATAGGTATCTTGTCTAAAAAGAATACGTGATAGGTAACTTGTCTTAAAAGAATACATGATAGGTATCTTGTCTAATAAAGAATACATGATAGTTATCATGTCTAAAATGAATACGATAAGTATAGTATCTCACCGGGCGGCGGTGCGGCTCCGCCGGCGGCCGCGGCGGCGTGGCCCCGCCGTCCTCCGAGCTCTGCAACAATCATATATGCGTTAGGTATCAATACACTATCGACAGCCTCTCAATTACAATACCATACATTTATTAACCTTATAACGAAGAATGTTATACTAGGTTACATTAAACATTAAAGCTTTTTGGCGGTATACCAAATCAAAAAGCCCTTCTAACGCATTACCTAATCAAATGTTCTACAAATCTGATTCTGCCAATAATGGTGTTGACATAGCTAATCTGTTTGCAAGACACTTTGCCTCAGTTTACAATAAACCAACTAAGAATAATTACATCCCTAATTTTCCAGAGTCCAATAAAAGTCTTTCCTCTATTATAATAACAGAACAAGAGATAGCCGAAGCCCTTGATAGTTTAGATATTAGTAAAGGCGCAGGGCCTGACGGAGTGCCCGCTTTATTTATTAAACAATGTAGCACATCATTGTCACGGCCTCTTTATTTAATATATAACAAGAGCCTAAGTACGGGTACTTTCCCCGAGCTATGGAAAATTGCTAAAATTGTGCCTATACATAAATCAGGAAATAAGATGGACGTTGGTAATTTTAGACCAATCAGTATACTTAGTTGTTTTGCAAAAATCTTTGAGAGTCTGGTTTATAAACATCTTTATTTTCATCTGAAACCGCTTATTAGTAACAAACAACATGGTTTTGTTAGAGGCCGCTCCACAACAACTAATCTCGTGGCTTATATTCATGACCTAAATATTGCATTTAACAAGAATGTGCAAGTTGATTCACTTTATATTGATTTTGCCAAGGCATTCGACAAGGTTGACCACCATATCCTTTGTCGCAAAGCACATCACCTTGGAGTTCATGGAATACTACTGCGTTGGCTCATATCTTATCTTTCTCATCGTTCACAACTGGTAGCAGTACATGGCTATGACTCGGTGCCATATTTATCTACCTCGGGAATACCGCAAGGCTCGAATTTGGGACCTCCTTTATTTATTTATAATGTTTATAAATGACCTCGTGCAATCCATAATGTCTAATTGTATTGCATATGCAGACGATATTAAGATATATAGAGAGGTTAGATGTGAGGGGGATGCCAAGTTACTGCAAAACGACATTGATAGGGTACATAATTGGTGTGATAATAATAGCATGTCCTTAAATGTTTCAAAGTGTTGCCTTGTTACTTTTACAAAAAAGAAATCACCAATCCAATATCCTTACAACATTGATAATACCTTACTCAATCGTCAAAATTTGATCAAAGATCTTGGGGTATGGTTGGACTCTAAGCTAAGTTATACACACCACTATGAAAGCATTTTATCAAAGGTCAACAGGATGCTTGGTTTCATTACGAGAACTACAAAACCATTTCGTAGGCCAGATAGTATCATTACGTTGTACTGTGCCCTTGTTAGAAGTGTTTTGGAGTATAACTCTGTAGTGTGGTTTCCACAATACAGGGTTCATATTGATAGATTGGAAGCAGTTCAAAGGCGTTTTTTGCGTCATTTAAGTTCTAAACTGGGATTAAGACGAAAGTTATCGACATACAATGCCAGACTTCATTATTTTGGACTAAATACATTGGAATCTAGACGTTCAATTCATGACCTTTACATACTTTATAAGATCGTTAATAATCAATGGGATACCATGGATTTGTTGAGCCATCTGTCATTTAAAACAAGCGGTAGTAATAGAAAACCTAAACTGTTCTCCGTGCCTCTTTGCAATAACAACGTCGCATGTAACAGTCCACTTTTACGAATGTGCAGGTTATATAATAATGTCAATGGTTTGGATATATTCTCTCAGAGCTCATACTCATATTATAAAGCTATAAAACACCTATATAGTAAAACCCCTACAGTTTGATGTTAAGGTGGAACGATTAAGTTACAAAAAGCTGAACGGTCGTTAGATGGCGCTACTTTCGCTATTTAGTAGTTTTTATTTATTTGTTAATTGTTCTTTGTATCTTTTTAACTCAAAATACTATTAGCGCATTCTATAAATAAATATTGAATTTTCGAAACCAACATTTATCTTTTTGTAGTACATAAATCATCCAAATATCTCGAGAGAGTGTTTCTGTCTCCCAATTTTACTAATCACTCACCCATGCATACCTTATTTCTGAGTTTCTTGTAGTAGAATATTTCGACTCAGCTGAAAATGATAAAGTAGCCCAGCGGTCTACGTACTCGGCTTAGATATCAAAGAGTTAGGGTTCGAGACTTCTGATGGTAGATTTTTTTTATTATTTATTTTATATTATTGTTTATTTAAATATCATCACAATATTAATTTTGATGTAGAAATTGCAACAAATGCAATTGCAACTTTTTTAAATTGCACAAGTGACAAGAATGTAATTGATACTCTAAATTTTAAGATTTCTTAGTGTGTTTGCCCATTATAATATCTTTTTTTTAAACCACTGCTGAACAGATTTTGATTAAAATTGCAGTGTTTCCTCAATAAAAAAAAAAGTGGTGGTGGTTGTTGGATCATCATGTTACCGTTTTCTATACTTCTATACTATATAATATTACTAGCTTCCCGCCCGCGGCTTCGCCCGCGTGGACTACACGACTTATGCTATTGTGGGTTATCCATAAGAGATAAACATAAACCACCGCGGAGTTTTCTGTAGACATTTTCAAGGTGTACAAATACTTATTACCTTATATTGATAAATCTCGTAGGGTTCAGCCTGCGTTTGCAATGTAAGCGGAAAAAATGTAATTATTTACGACATCACATTAGAAACCTTAAAAATATTTAAAACAGTATTTCTCTACTATATATTGAAGGTTATTTTACCTTCCTCTTGAATCACTCTATCTATTAAAAAAAACCGCATCAAAATCCGTTGCGTAGTTTTAAAGATCTAAGCATACATAGGGACAGACAGCGGGAAGCGACTTTGCTTTATACTATGTAGTGATAAAGAAGAAAGATGTGTATGTATGTATGTAATGAATAAACTCAAAAACTACTGGACTGATTTCAAAAATTATTTTAGGATGCTACACTATCCCTGATTAACATAGGCTATATTTTATCCCGATATTCCCACGGGAACAGGTACCACGCGTGTAAAACCGCGAGGATCCGCTAGTACAATACTATTATATTAGTTTTATTTAAAATCAATACATTTAGCTCCTTTCGGTATATTGGCGCGTATATAAATTTGCGCAAATGATCATATTTTGTCTACTTGTTTGTTAGTTACAATCTCCATTTTATATTTTAATAGTTTTGGAATCAAGCTCGAGACGCCATTTTTATACTTACTCTTTTTGTTTACTTATGTGGTGAAATTTTACATCTTGTAAATCTTGTTAAATTCTACCTTTAAAGCTTTAATTTACTGCGATAATTTATTATGGTGATGTAAAAACTTAGAAGCTTGATTTTTACAGTTCGGGGGAACCATAGACTTTAATCTTTATTAATATCAATTTGATACTTCACGTGTTTCTGAGCATTGAGTCTTTAAAGGCACTTATGTGCATAAACTTATTTCGTGTTTTAATTTATAAAGATACTGATATTATAAAATATTAATACATAAAACATGTAAGTAAGCAAAAATTCCCCAAAAAAATTACTATTAAGTACTTACCTCAAAATGAAATTTATTATTCAACAAATACTTAATTCGTAAAGCAGCGCAGCGAACACCGGGGTTGGAAACAATTAAATATCTATTGTGTTTCGTTTTCCGATGCCTGAGAGGTTATAAAATAAAAAGTGCTAACCTCTTGTGTATCTTAAATATGTATTATGTAATGTTAAGTACAATCTAGAAAAAAAAGTGCTGAGATAGCGCTAACATTCATTCATGCGCTGTACGGTGAAAATGTTTTTGAAGGCTAACTGACCAATAATTGAGGCAAATTTAATTACATTTGTGCACTATTCGCGCAAATGTTTATTCGAGCAAACGGCTTTTCGTGTAAGAGTCTTTCGCGTTATTAGCTTTTCGCGCAAATGTCCTGATTCATAGTCGAAACAACAATAGTCAAGTGATATGTGACGTCAAATTCATGTTTTGTATTTGGCTTAGTCTATGTTTATCTCTATGCTATCATCATTCTTATGATGTTTTGAATAGCTAAGTGAACATTTAATACGTTAAAATTGTAAAATTAAAAATAAAATAAATCATTAAGATCGTTAAATCATTAAGATTTACGTAAAATAAATCATTTCTAGTCAGAAGATAAATTTCACTCAAAACTGAAATATTTCCACCCGTTTTGAAAGATTTCATAAATTTCGTTTATATTTAATTTTCATTTCAGTGAAATTTTGACTGGACCCATTCCCTAGTCACAATGAAAAAACACTACACACAAATGACAAATACGGAACGGTGTTGTCAGTACGTAGATGTAATTGCGGACAATTTAATATTTGAAAAGGGACCACATGACATTTGTCTAAATAAAAATAAAAAAATTAAATATTAAGTACGTTACATAATACAAGTAAATTTTATTTGCACGAAGCAGATACAATTTTCGTTTCCTTTTTTTCCTTTTTAAAATCTTATTTTCTATTTTTTTACAGTGATGGGAGAAAAAAAGATTTACGCATAAAAACAAAATGTAAAGTCGTGTTTAGCATTTTTTTAAATCGGAGTCAAGATAAATCCTACAAATCACAACTTTATATCATAATCCCAAAGTAAATTATTACTGACGAAACTCATCTCTTTTGGGACGCAACGGCAACACAGCTGAAAAATCTAGCAAAGAGAAATTTAAACAATTATTAAATCGAGACAAACGTAAGAGCGGCAACTTCGCGCGTTGCGCGTCTTAGCCGCATGGAATGGCAACGTCGCGATTTTTGTATACGTACACGACATTTGTCACATACACAGTCGTAATTTTTGCAATAATTTAGTGTTCATTTATAGGTGATTTCTGAATGAAACAACGTTTGTTTATTAATTTAGCGCAAATGAATACCCGAGAATAAATAGTTGCACATATATTTAAGTATTAATTCTGTTAATCTACCAAGATAATCTCGAATGTTTTTTGTATGAAAATCGTTCCACCTTAAACTATTATATTGTATAAGTATTAGAGTAAGTATCTGATGTTCTTTCTTTTTGAATTGCCGTTTTTATGTCAACGTTGTGTACAACATTCACCGGACTGCAATTTGAAATTGTTTATACTCGCAATGTCTCCAAAAATGTATAAAATTGTATTCTGTAGTTGTGCCTATAAGTAAATAAATAAATAAATAGGATAATCATTTACATAGCTCTTATAATATAAAAAAAAACAATATATTCAAAATTAAATAATATTATTTTTTATATAAAATTATATTATATATTTATTATTGGTGTTAACACAGCGCCATATAGCTTAACGAAATAATTTGCAACCAATTAGAAACGTTGCTATTAGTGATCTCTTTGTAAGTTTCTCCGATATGTCGCCAGGTGGCGTTGAGCCATGCTTATATAAGGACATTTTCGTGTGGCACTCGCGGTTATTCACATTGTATCTGGCTTCTTAAAATTGAGTAAATAATTGTTAACATTTTCTTCTTTCATTTTGGGCACCTCTTTTACATGGTGACCCCGACCGACGTTCGAAAAAGTAACGCGTGAATCCTTTGGAAAGTGGATAGTACAGACTGCAACTGATCGTCGTCAAGCAAAACGATTAGCGAGATTGGAGCGGGAGCGGACATTGTACCGGCGATCCACGGCGCGCCACGAGGTGTGAAAAACTCGAAGGAATCAAGAAAATATACCAACCGAGGGCTGCTACAAGTGAAAGAAGAGCCACGTGGAACACGATCGTTAACGAGTGAAGCCAGGATTTACCGATTGAAGCGGATTGATGGAGATTGGGAAAGTACCTACCGAGCACGTGAGTTGGCAAAGTCCTTTCCTAAATTCCCTAATCACTTCATTTATTTATCCTTTATATTTATTTACCTGTAGCTGAATAGCCAGATATTGATTTAGTTAAATATATATATATTTTAATAATTAGAGAAAAATGTCATCCGATGAGCAATCTGAACAATCTGAGCGGGGCTATGAGACACAAAAATTGAAATCTCTAAAGAAAAAACGAGCTGTGATTAAAGGTAAATTAACTTTATACAAGAAATATATTCAGATTTTAAAGCAATCTCAAAGCCCAATAGCTGATAGTTTAATAGATTTAGAATTAAGAACCGAGAAATTAAAGTTGATTTATGATGATTTTGAGAAAACACAGGATAAAATAGAAACTATTTGCGATGATTATGAGGCACAATTGGGGGAGAGGGAAGGCTTCGAGACCGATTATTACTTGGCATTGTCAACGGCGACCACATTTCTCGCGCAAGCCAAGCCGTCGGAGCCGCCCTCACCTCAACAGCGAGGAAGTAGTAAGGCAGATTTTAACAGTGAGTGTATTAAATTTCCAGACATATCTTTACCTAATTTTGATGGAGACATTAAGGAGTGGATAGAATTCCGCGATACCTTCGATGCAATTGTGAACCAGAGTAATTTGAAATCTATACAAAAATATAAATATTTGAGAGCTAGCCTAAAAGGGAGCGCTCTTGAGGTCATTATGTCGTTAGAATATGGAGAAGATAGTTATGACTTGGCATGGAAATTGCTATGCGAACGATATAATAACCCCCGAATAATCATAAATAATCATTTAAAGGCATTATTTAAATTTGAAACAATTCCTGCCTCTCCAGAGGCTTTGAGGAGTTTGGTAGATAATATTTCGAAGCATTTACGTACTATAAAATCTCTTAATGTTGATATCGAAAACTGGGACTTGCTTATCATATTTTTCTTGTCATCTAAACTGGACCTCTCATTACAGCAAAAATGGGAAGAAAGAGTAGGCTCTAAGGAGTTGCCTACACTGCACGACTTCAAATCCTTCTTAAGAACGCGCGCAGACCTTATGGAAACCTTGAACTCGAGCACGAATCAATTAACCACTGAGGCAAAGGCAAATACGGGAAGGAAAACATTTGTGGCCACCACTCAACCTACGGTGAAAGGTAAGCCTGGGTTTCGATGCCAGTATTGTTCAGAATCTCATTATATAAATCAGTGTCCAAAATTTCAATCTTTAAATATCGAAGCTCGCGCTCGTGTCATTAAAAAGCACAAATTATGTCTTAACTGCTTTCACTCGAACCATATGATTCACAATTGCCGGGCGAGTAAATGCCGAACGTGTGGAGGAAAGCATCATACCTTATTACACGACCCCGCACGCATGCGACAGGTACCTAGGGAAACTACACTGCACGACAGTCGATTACTTCCTTATAGTCAACCGAGACAAACTTTAGCACAATCCGGCGACATACCGAATTCAAATATTAATTTGTTAGAACCGCAGGCGAATTCTATTCAGAGATCTAATGTAGTAAACACCACTCTTGTGCAACCGAACCCGAACGGGGAACAATTAACTCATAGATCTGTAATTTTATCAACCGCTTTGGTTAAAATACGTGGAAACGATAACCAAATGCATACGTTTCGAATATTATTAGATTCGGGATCGCAATCAAATTTTTTAACACAACAAGCATATAACAAGCTCAAAGTACCAAAATATCCAGTAAAAATGGAGGTACGTGGATTTAACGATAGTTTAACCGAGATTAATTATTTTTGTTATTTAACTATCCTATCTAAGGACAGTTCATATTCAACCGATATCTCGTGTTTTATTGTACCGAAGTTATGCAGAATCCCGCAATCATGTAACATAAATAGTTTACAAATACCGAATCATTACAATTTAGCAGATGAACAATTTTACATGTCTAACGAAATAGATATGATATTAGGCGCGGAACAATTTTACAATGTTCTGTGTATAGGACAGCACCGGTTGGGAGCAAGCCTACCTATATTACAAAAGACTAGGTTTGGCTGGGTTGTATCGGGGCCAGTGCCACAAAATCAACATACAAGGTCATTAAGATGTAATTTTACATTAACTCATGATAATACCACAGGTAGGAATTGCATGTGGCAAGAAGGAAAGAGTGAAATTGTGGATTTACCAAATGATGAGAAAATTCAATGTGAGAAAATATTTAACACCCACTCACGAACAGCTGATGGTAAATTCATAGTAACTATCCCTTTGAAGGAAAACCCTTCTACCTTAGGAAAGTCGCGCCACATAGCTTACAAAAGATTTAAAATATTAGAGGAAAAGTTTACACGAAATCAGGAATTTAAGATGAAATATGTAGATTCTATGCGTGAGTTTGAAATGACAGGTCACATGATTAAGCTTCAAGGGCCCTCGGTAGGCCATTATAATTATTTGCCCCACCATGCTGTTGTAAATCAGGAAAACAAAACCACACCATTGCGAGTGGTCTATGACGCATCTTGTCGAACCGATTCCGGTCTATCATTAAACGATATACAATTTAAAGGTAATTTAAATCAAGATGAACTGTTTAATATTTTAGTGCGATTCCGAACCTATGCATTTGTTGTATGCGCGGACATAGAAAAAATGTACCGCATGATTTACGTTAATCCCGAGCAAAGAAATTTACAATGTATATTGTGGCGCGAAGATCCACAACAACCTATAGATACCTATATGCTTACTACATTAAGTTTCGGATTGAGAAGCGCTCCGTACCTGGCCACGCGCTGTTTGTTACAACTCGCACACGAATACGAATATCAGTTTCCGGAAGCGGCTTTGGCGATTAAAACTAGTTTTTACATGGACGATTTAAATTTTGGCGGGGAAAATGAGTTGAAGCTAGCACAAATTGTTACTCAAATTAACAAAATTTTATTGAGTGCCAATTTTAAACTTAGAAAATGGAGGTCGAATTCTCATACGGTATTGAAAGCGGTGAGTAGCACCGATGAGTCATTATGTAACCGGCCTCCTGTATCACTAGGCGATAAATCAAGCAAAGTACTAGGACTGGCTTGGTGCGATGTTACCGATAACCTCACATTTATGCTTAACGGAAAACAAATAGATAGTAAGTTAACTAAACGAAAAGTATTGTCAATTTTGTCATCTATTTTCGACCCACTAGGACTGCTTACCCCGGTTTTAATTATAGGTAAACTTTTTGTTCAACGACTATTCATTGATAAGACCGGGTGGGATGACCTGTTACCCACGTCATTACGCGAAGAGTGGAATTTAATTTGTAAAGATATTTTTTCTTTAAATTCGTTACAGATACCGCGTCACGTAACGAATAACAACGCAAAGGAAATTGAAATACACGGATTCGCAGATAGTTCGCTTGCAGCCTACGGGGCAGCTATATACATTCGATCTATAGATAACGCGGGTCGCATTCGAGTACGGTTATTATGTTCGAAGTCGAGAATAGCGCGTAAAGAAACGGTACCGCGTCTTGAATTAAGGGCAGCGGTCTTACTGGCCACGCTATATAATAAAGTCAATAACTACAGTAAAATTAAATTTAGTAATACGTATCTATGGTCTGATTCAACAATAGTATTGGCGTGGATAAAGGGTAACCCAGAGAAATTGCAATGTTTTATCGCTAACCGAGTTAAAGAAATTCAACAATTAACGGACGTAAGTACATGGCACTGGGTAACCTCGCAAGAGAACCCAGCAGATATTATAACGCGCGGGCTGTCCGCGCAGACGTTGGTGAGGTGCGACCGTTGGTGGCAGGGGCCAGCATGGCTGCATATGACTAGGGGCGAGTGGCCATTAGCAAAGGCACCGGTTTCCAATTCCGCAGAACAGGATGCAGACTCCGGTATTGTCTGCAGTGCAACAATTAACGAACCTAGTACAGAAAAAAATGAGTTTACAAAAACATTGTTTGAAAAATATTCTAGTGTAACGAAACTGACTCGGGTAGTCGCATACATGTTAAGATTTTTTTATAACGCAAAACGAACAAAACATTATAGTGGTCCACTATCAGCAATAGAAAAAAATAATGCTTTGTATAAATTAATTCAACTGTCACAGATAGAATCGTTTCCGATTGAATATAATTTACTACTTAAGGGCAAACTAATTAATAAAAAGTCTAATTTATTGCACTTAAACCCTTTTATGCAAAATGAGTTAATGAGAGTAGGTGGACGCTTAGGGAATTCGAGCTACGCGCATGAAAAAAAACATCCAATTATTTTACACAAAACACACATACTTACACGCCTAATTGCAGAAAGTGAACACGAGCGCTTGCTTCACGCTGGTCCTCAATTGTTATTATCATCATTACGCGAAAGGTTTTGGCCAATACAAGGGAAATCCTTAGTGAATAAGGTAGTACACAAGTGTGTAACTTGTTTTAAAACTAATCCAAAACCAACGGTACCGATCATGGGCAACTTGCCACAGACCAGGGTGACACCCTCGCCTCCTTTCTGGACAACGGGTATCGATTATGCAGGCCCTTTCACAGTAAGAGATCGGAGAGGACGTGGCTACAAATGTTATAAGTGCTATGTATGTTTATTTGTATGTTTCAGTACAAAGGCCATTCACATTGAGTTGGTATCCAGTCTGGAGTCACAGGCTTTTATATCAGTATTACGCAGATTTGTAGCTCGAAGAGGTAAACCGCGCACGTTAGTAAGTGACAATGGTACGACATTTGTGGGTGCAAATAATGAGTTAAGGGAGTTATTTCAATTTCTCGATACATACTCGAACGATATAATGACCTATAGTACAAACGAAGGTATCACATGGAAATTTTTACCGGCTTATACTCCGCATATGGGTGGATTACATGAAGCGGCAGTAAAAAGCTGCAAATACCATTTAAAAAGAATAGTAGGTCAAGCTTTATTGACATATGAAGAATTTTTGACGTATTTAGTCCAAGTAGAAGGTATATTAAATTCCCGTCCTTTGTGCCCCATCCCCTGTACCGATTCCGACGATATTCCTACCCTGACGCCAGCTCACTTCTTGCTCGGTAGGTCGCTGACGGGTCTGCCGGACTACGACTACCGAGAGATACCAGCGAGCAGACTTAAACATTACCAACAAATTCAACAGATGCAGCAGGACTTCTGGAACAGGTGGTCACGCGATTACGTGGGCCTTCTACAGCAACGCACGAAATGGCGGGCCGCGAAGGGACCGCGCCTCAGCGTCGGGTCCGTGGTGCTGGTCAAGGACAACAGGGCGCCGCCGTGCTGCTGGCGGCTCGGCCGCATCACCGAGTGCCACGACGGACCGGACGACCACGCCAGGGTGGCGACCATCAAGACACGGGGAGGAACCATTAAGCGTGCATTTAACAACATATGTATACTACCAATTAACGACATAGATTAAGATCATTATATCCTTTACCTTTTAACCTTTTAAGTAACGTTCTGTACTACCAGTTAACGATATAGTTTAAGTTTAGTAAATTCTATTATCTTTGAAGTAGTAGTTCCTATATTGGGTCAGTTATTAGAAATATAGTTAAGTAGGAAAGCTAGTTTCTTAATTGTTCATTTCTTGAACAAACGTATATAAGTATATGAATAGTAATTGTATAAGTCAGTAGTAATCAGTAAGGTAGATAAAGCTAGTTTCTTAATTGTTCACTTCGTGAACAAACTATATAGGTATAAGTTGTTTCCTTTTATAACTCAGAAGTTAGATGTCAGATTGTATAGTAACCAGGTAGTTTGGTCTGAATAAACTAGATGATAAGCTTAGGAAATTTAGATTCTTAATTTGTCTTTATATTGTTTTAGTATAGGCATTTGGAAGTGATCAGAAACATATTGTAATCAGATGGTAGAATTTGTTTTGACCCTTGTTTAAAAAATTTAATTATTAGACTGAATCTTAAGTAATTTGTAAGTAACAACATTACTGCAAGGCCTTCTGCCCCCGCAGCATGTTAACACAGCGCCATATAGCTTAACGAAATAATTTGCAACCAATTAGAAACGTTGCTATTAGTGATCTCTTTGTAAGTTTCTCCGATATGTCGCCAGGTGGCGTTGAGCCATGCTTATATAAGGACATTTTCGTGTGGCACTCGCGGTTATTCACATTGTATCTGGCTTCTTAAAATTGAGTAAATAATTGTTAACATTTTCTTCTTTCATTTTGGGCACCTCTTTTACAAGGTGACCCCGACCGACGTTCGAAAAAGTAACGCGTGAATCCTTTGGAAAGTGGATAGTACAGACTGCAACTGATCGTCGTCAAGCAAAACGATTAGCGAGATTGGAGCGGGAGCGGACATTGTACCGGCGATCCACGGCGCGCCACGAGGTGTGAAAAACTCGAAGGAATCAAGAAAATATACCAACCGAGGGCTGCTACAAGTGAAAGAAGAGCCACGTGGAACACGATCGTTAACGAGTGAAGCCAGGATTTACCGATTGAAGCGGATTGATGGAGATTGGGAAAGTACCTACCGAGCACGTGAGTTGGCAAAGTCCTTTCCTAAATTCCCTAATCACTTCATTTATTTATCCTTTATATTTATTTACCTGTAGCTGAATAGCCAGATATTGATTTAGTTAAATATATATATATTTTAATAATTAGAGAAAAATGTCATCCGATGAGCAATCTGAACAATCTGAGCGGGGCTATGAGACACAAAAATTGAAATCTCTAAAGAAAAAACGAGCTGTGATTAAAGGTAAATTAACTTTATACAAGAAATATATTCAGATTTTAAAGCAATCTCAAAGCCCAATAGCTGATAGTTTAATAGATTTAGAATTAAGAACCGAGAAATTAAAGTTGATTTATGATGATTTTGAGAAAACACAGGATAAAATAGAAACTATTTGCGATGATTATGAGGCACAATTGGGGGAGAGGGAAGGCTTCGAGACCGATTATTACTTGGCATTGTCAACGGCGACCACATTTCTCGCGCAAGCCAAGCCGTCGGAGCCGCCCTCACCTCAACAGCGAGGAAGTAGTAAGGCAGATTTTAACAGTGAGTGTATTAAATTTCCAGACATATCTTTACCTAATTTTGATGGAGACATTAAGGAGTGGATAGAATTCCGCGATACCTTCGATGCAATTGTGAACCAGAGTAATTTGAAATCTATACAAAAATATAAATATTTGAGAGCTAGCCTAAAAGGGAGCGCTCTTGAGGTCATTATGTCGTTAGAATATGGAGAAGATAGTTATGACTTGGCATGGAAATTGCTATGCGAACGATATAATAACCCCCGAATAATCATAAATAATCATTTAAAGGCATTATTTAAATTTGAAACAATTCCTGCCTCTCCAGAGGCTTTGAGGAGTTTGGTAGATAATATTTCGAAGCATTTACGTACTATAAAATCTCTTAATGTTGATATCGAAAACTGGGACTTGCTTATCATATTTTTCTTGTCATCTAAACTGGACCTCTCATTACAGCAAAAATGGGAAGAAAGAGTAGGCTCTAAGGAGTTGCCTACACTGCACGACTTCAAATCCTTCTTAAGAACGCGCGCAGACCTTATGGAAACCTTGAACTCGAGCACGAATCAATTAACCACTGAGGCAAAGGCAAATACGGGAAGGAAAACATTTGTGGCCACCACTCAACCTACGGTGAAAGGTAAGCCTGGGTTTCGATGCCAGTATTGTTCAGAATCTCATTATATAAATCAGTGTCCAAAATTTCAATCTTTAAATATCGAAGCTCGCGCTCGTGTCATTAAAAAGCACAAATTATGTCTTAACTGCTTTCACTCGAACCATATGATTCACAATTGCCGGGCGAGTAAATGCCGAACGTGTGGAGGAAAGCATCATACCTTATTACACGACCCCGCACGCATGCGACAGGTACCTAGGGAAACTACACTGCACGACAGTCGATTACTTCCTTATAGTCAACCGAGACAAACTTTAGCACAATCCGGCGACATACCGAATTCAAATATTAATTTGTTAGAACCGCAGGCGAATTCTATTCAGAGATCTAATGTAGTAAACACCACTCTTGTGCAACCGAACCCGAACGGGGAACAATTAACTCATAGATCTGTAATTTTATCAACCGCTTTGGTTAAAATACGTGGAAACGATAACCAAATGCATACGTTTCGAATATTATTAGATTCGGGATCGCAATCAAATTTTTTAACACAACAAGCATATAACAAGCTCAAAGTACCAAAATATCCAGTAAAAATGGAGGTACGTGGATTTAACGATAGTTTAACCGAGATTAATTATTTTTGTTATTTAACTATCCTATCTAAGGACAGTTCATATTCAACCGATATCTCGTGTTTTATTGTACCGAAGTTATGCAGAATCCCGCAATCATGTAACATAAATAGTTTACAAATACCGAATCATTACAATTTAGCAGATGAACAATTTTACATGTCTAACGAAATAGATATGATATTAGGCGCGGAACAATTTTACAATGTTCTGTGTATAGGACAGCACCGGTTGGGAGCAAGCCTACCTATATTACAAAAGACTAGGTTTGGCTGGGTTGTATCGGGGCCAGTGCCACAAAATCAACATACAAGGTCATTAAGATGTAATTTTACATTAACTCATGATAATACCACAGGTAGGAATTGCATGTGGCAAGAAGGAAAGAGTGAAATTGTGGATTTACCAAATGATGAGAAAATTCAATGTGAGAAAATATTTAACACCCACTCACGAACAGCTGATGGTAAATTCATAGTAACTATCCCTTTGAAGGAAAACCCTTCTACCTTAGGAAAGTCGCGCCACATAGCTTACAAAAGATTTAAAATATTAGAGGAAAAGTTTACACGAAATCAGGAATTTAAGATGAAATATGTAGATTCTATGCGTGAGTTTGAAATGACAGGTCACATGATTAAGCTTCAAGGGCCCTCGGTAGGCCATTATAATTATTTGCCCCACCATGCTGTTGTAAATCAGGAAAACAAAACCACACCATTGCGAGTGGTCTATGACGCATCTTGTCGAACCGATTCCGGTCTATCATTAAACGATATACAATTTAAAGGTAATTTAAATCAAGATGAACTGTTTAATATTTTAGTGCGATTCCGAACCTATGCATTTGTTGTATGCGCGGACATAGAAAAAATGTACCGCATGATTTACGTTAATCCCGAGCAAAGAAATTTACAATGTATATTGTGGCGCGAAGATCCACAACAACCTATAGATACCTATATGCTTACTACATTAAGTTTCGGATTGAGAAGCGCTCCGTACCTGGCCACGCGCTGTTTGTTACAACTCGCACACGAATACGAATATCAGTTTCCGGAAGCGGCTTTGGCGATTAAAACTAGTTTTTACATGGACGATTTAAATTTTGGCGGGGAAAATGAGTTGAAGCTAGCACAAATTGTTACTCAAATTAACAAAATTTTATTGAGTGCCAATTTTAAACTTAGAAAATGGAGGTCGAATTCTCATACGGTATTGAAAGCGGTGAGTAGCACCGATGAGTCATTATGTAACCGGCCTCCTGTATCACTAGGCGATAAATCAAGCAAAGTACTAGGACTGGCTTGGTGCGATGTTACCGATAACCTCACATTTATGCTTAACGGAAAACAAATAGATAGTAAGTTAACTAAACGAAAAGTATTGTCAATTTTGTCATCTATTTTCGACCCACTAGGACTGCTTACCCCGGTTTTAATTATAGGTAAACTTTTTGTTCAACGACTATTCATTGATAAGACCGGGTGGGATGACCTGTTACCCACGTCATTACGCGAAGAGTGGAATTTAATTTGTAAAGATATTTTTTCTTTAAATTCGTTACAGATACCGCGTCACGTAACGAATAACAACGCAAAGGAAATTGAAATACACGGATTCGCAGATAGTTCGCTTGCAGCCTACGGGGCAGCTATATACATTCGATCTATAGATAACGCGGGTCGCATTCGAGTACGGTTATTATGTTCGAAGTCGAGAATAGCGCGTAAAGAAACGGTACCGCGTCTTGAATTAAGGGCAGCGGTCTTACTGGCCACGCTATATAATAAAGTCAATAACTACAGTAAAATTAAATTTAGTAATACGTATCTATGGTCTGATTCAACAATAGTATTGGCGTGGATAAAGGGTAACCCAGAGAAATTGCAATGTTTTATCGCTAACCGAGTTAAAGAAATTCAACAATTAACGGACGTAAGTACATGGCACTGGGTAACCTCGCAAGAGAACCCAGCAGATATTATAACGCGCGGGCTGTCCGCGCAGACGTTGGTGAGGTGCGACCGTTGGTGGCAGGGGCCAGCATGGCTGCATATGACTAGGGGCGAGTGGCCATTAGCAAAGGCACCGGTTTCCAATTCCGCAGAACAGGATGCAGACTCCGGTATTGTCTGCAGTGCAACAATTAACGAACCTAGTACAGAAAAAAATGAGTTTACAAAAACATTGTTTGAAAAATATTCTAGTGTAACGAAACTGACTCGGGTAGTCGCATACATGTTAAGATTTTTTTATAACGCAAAACGAACAAAACATTATAGTGGTCCACTATCAGCAATAGAAAAAAATAATGCTTTGTATAAATTAATTCAACTGTCACAGATAGAATCGTTTCCGATTGAATATAATTTACTACTTAAGGGCAAACTAATTAATAAAAAGTCTAATTTATTGCACTTAAACCCTTTTATGCAAAATGAGTTAATGAGAGTAGGTGGACGCTTAGGGAATTCGAGCTACGCGCATGAAAAAAAACATCCAATTATTTTACACAAAACACACATACTTACACGCCTAATTGCAGAAAGTGAACACGAGCGCTTGCTTCACGCTGGTCCTCAATTGTTATTATCATCATTACGCGAAAGGTTTTGGCCAATACAAGGGAAATCCTTAGTGAATAAGGTAGTACACAAGTGTGTAACTTGTTTTAAAACTAATCCAAAACCAACGGTACCGATCATGGGCAACTTGCCACAGACCAGGGTGACACCCTCGCCTCCTTTCTGGACAACGGGTATCGATTATGCAGGCCCTTTCACAGTAAGAGATCGGAGAGGACGTGGCTACAAATGTTATAAGTGCTATGTATGTTTATTTGTATGTTTCAGTACAAAGGCCATTCACATTGAGTTGGTATCCAGTCTGGAGTCACAGGCTTTTATATCAGTATTACGCAGATTTGTAGCTCGAAGAGGTAAACCGCGCACGTTAGTAAGTGACAATGGTACGACATTTGTGGGTGCAAATAATGAGTTAAGGGAGTTATTTCAATTTCTCGATACATACTCGAACGATATAATGACCTATAGTACAAACGAAGGTATCACATGGAAATTTTTACCGGCTTATACTCCGCATATGGGTGGATTACATGAAGCGGCAGTAAAAAGCTGCAAATACCATTTAAAAAGAATAGTAGGTCAAGCTTTATTGACATATGAAGAATTTTTGACGTATTTAGTCCAAGTAGAAGGTATATTAAATTCCCGTCCTTTGTGCCCCATCCCCTGTACCGATTCCGACGATATTCCTACCCTGACGCCAGCTCACTTCTTGCTCGGTAGGTCGCTGACGGGTCTGCCGGACTACGACTACCGAGAGATACCAGCGAGCAGACTTAAACATTACCAACAAATTCAACAGATGCAGCAGGACTTCTGGAACAGGTGGTCACGCGATTACGTGGGCCTTCTACAGCAACGCACGAAATGGCGGGCCGCGAAGGGACCGCGCCTCAGCGTCGGGTCCGTGGTGCTGGTCAAGGACAACAGGGCGCCGCCGTGCTGCTGGCGGCTCGGCCGCATCACCGAGTGCCACGACGGACCGGACGACCACGCCAGGGTGGCGACCATCAAGACACGGGGAGGAACCATTAAGCGTGCATTTAACAACATATGTATACTACCAATTAACGACATAGATTAAGATCATTATATCCTTTACCTTTTAACCTTTTAAGTAACGTTCTGTACTACCAGTTAACGATATAGTTTAAGTTTAGTAAATTCTATTATCTTTGAAGTAGTAGTTCCTATATTGGGTCAGTTATTAGAAATATAGTTAAGTAGGAAAGCTAGTTTCTTAATTGTTCATTTCTTGAACAAACGTATATAAGTATATGAATAGTAATTGTATAAGTCAGTAGTAATCAGTAAGGTAGATAAAGCTAGTTTCTTAATTGTTCACTTCGTGAACAAACTATATAGGTATAAGTTGTTTCCTTTTATAACTCAGAAGTTAGATGTCAGATTGTATAGTAACCAGGTAGTTTGGTCTGAATAAACTAGATGATAAGCTTAGGAAATTTAGATTCTTAATTTGTCTTTATATTGTTTTAGTATAGGCATTTGGAAGTGATCAGAAACATATTGTAATCAGATGGTAGAATTTGTTTTGACCCTTGTTTAAAAAATTTAATTATTAGACTGAATCTTAAGTAATTTGTAAGTAACAACATTACTGCAAGGCCTTCTGCCCCCGCAGCATGTTAACACAGCGCCATATAGCTTAACGAAATAATTTGCAACCAATTAGAAACGTTGCTATTAGTGATCTCTTTGTAAGTTTCTCCGATATGTCGCCAGGTGGCGTTGAGCCATGCTTATATAAGGACATTTTCGTGTGGCACTCGCGGTTATTCACATTGTATCTGGCTTCTTAAAATTGAGTAAATAATTGTTAACATTTTCTTCTTTCATTTTGGGCACCTCTTTTACAAGGTGACCCCGACCGACGTTCGAAAAAGTAACGCGTGAATCCTTTGGAAAGTGGATAGTACAGACTGCAACTGATCGTCGTCAAGCAAAACGATTAGCGAGATTGGAGCGGGAGCGGACATTGTACCGGCGATCCACGGCGCGCCACGAGGTGTGAAAAACTCGAAGGAATCAAGAAAATATACCAACCGAGGGCTGCTACAAGTGAAAGAAGAGCCACGTGGAACACGATCGTTAACGAGTGAAGCCAGGATTTACCGATTGAAGCGGATTGATGGAGATTGGGAAAGTACCTACCGAGCACGTGAGTTGGCAAAGTCCTTTCCTAAATTCCCTAATCACTTCATTTATTTATCCTTTATATTTATTTACCTGTAGCTGAATAGCCAGATATTGATTTAGTTAAATATATATATATTTTAATAATTAGAGAAAAATGTCATCCGATGAGCAATCTGAACAATCTGAGCGGGGCTATGAGACACAAAAATTGAAATCTCTAAAGAAAAAACGAGCTGTGATTAAAGGTAAATTAACTTTATACAAGAAATATATTCAGATTTTAAAGCAATCTCAAAGCCCAATAGCTGATAGTTTAATAGATTTAGAATTAAGAACCGAGAAATTAAAGTTGATTTATGATGATTTTGAGAAAACACAGGATAAAATAGAAACTATTTGCGATGATTATGAGGCACAATTGGGGGAGAGGGAAGGCTTCGAGACCGATTATTACTTGGCATTGTCAACGGCGACCACATTTCTCGCGCAAGCCAAGCCGTCGGAGCCGCCCTCACCTCAACAGCGAGGAAGTAGTAAGGCAGATTTTAACAGTGAGTGTATTAAATTTCCAGACATATCTTTACCTAATTTTGATGGAGACATTAAGGAGTGGATAGAATTCCGCGATACCTTCGATGCAATTGTGAACCAGAGTAATTTGAAATCTATACAAAAATATAAATATTTGAGAGCTAGCCTAAAAGGGAGCGCTCTTGAGGTCATTATGTCGTTAGAATATGGAGAAGATAGTTATGACTTGGCATGGAAATTGCTATGCGAACGATATAATAACCCCCGAATAATCATAAATAATCATTTAAAGGCATTATTTAAATTTGAAACAATTCCTGCCTCTCCAGAGGCTTTGAGGAGTTTGGTAGATAATATTTCGAAGCATTTACGTACTATAAAATCTCTTAATGTTGATATCGAAAACTGGGACTTGCTTATCATATTTTTCTTGTCATCTAAACTGGACCTCTCATTACAGCAAAAATGGGAAGAAAGAGTAGGCTCTAAGGAGTTGCCTACACTGCACGACTTCAAATCCTTCTTAAGAACGCGCGCAGACCTTATGGAAACCTTGAACTCGAGCACGAATCAATTAACCACTGAGGCAAAGGCAAATACGGGAAGGAAAACATTTGTGGCCACCACTCAACCTACGGTGAAAGGTAAGCCTGGGTTTCGATGCCAGTATTGTTCAGAATCTCATTATATAAATCAGTGTCCAAAATTTCAATCTTTAAATATCGAAGCTCGCGCTCGTGTCATTAAAAAGCACAAATTATGTCTTAACTGCTTTCACTCGAACCATATGATTCACAATTGCCGGGCGAGTAAATGCCGAACGTGTGGAGGAAAGCATCATACCTTATTACACGACCCCGCACGCATGCGACAGGTACCTAGGGAAACTACACTGCACGACAGTCGATTACTTCCTTATAGTCAACCGAGACAAACTTTAGCACAATCCGGCGACATACCGAATTCAAATATTAATTTGTTAGAACCGCAGGCGAATTCTATTCAGAGATCTAATGTAGTAAACACCACTCTTGTGCAACCGAACCCGAACGGGGAACAATTAACTCATAGATCTGTAATTTTATCAACCGCTTTGGTTAAAATACGTGGAAACGATAACCAAATGCATACGTTTCGAATATTATTAGATTCGGGATCGCAATCAAATTTTTTAACACAACAAGCATATAACAAGCTCAAAGTACCAAAATATCCAGTAAAAATGGAGGTACGTGGATTTAACGATAGTTTAACCGAGATTAATTATTTTTGTTATTTAACTATCCTATCTAAGGACAGTTCATATTCAACCGATATCTCGTGTTTTATTGTACCGAAGTTATGCAGAATCCCGCAATCATGTAACATAAATAGTTTACAAATACCGAATCATTACAATTTAGCAGATGAACAATTTTACATGTCTAACGAAATAGATATGATATTAGGCGCGGAACAATTTTACAATGTTCTGTGTATAGGACAGCACCGGTTGGGAGCAAGCCTACCTATATTACAAAAGACTAGGTTTGGCTGGGTTGTATCGGGGCCAGTGCCACAAAATCAACATACAAGGTCATTAAGATGTAATTTTACATTAACTCATGATAATACCACAGGTAGGAATTGCATGTGGCAAGAAGGAAAGAGTGAAATTGTGGATTTACCAAATGATGAGAAAATTCAATGTGAGAAAATATTTAACACCCACTCACGAACAGCTGATGGTAAATTCATAGTAACTATCCCTTTGAAGGAAAACCCTTCTACCTTAGGAAAGTCGCGCCACATAGCTTACAAAAGATTTAAAATATTAGAGGAAAAGTTTACACGAAATCAGGAATTTAAGATGAAATATGTAGATTCTATGCGTGAGTTTGAAATGACAGGTCACATGATTAAGCTTCAAGGGCCCTCGGTAGGCCATTATAATTATTTGCCCCACCATGCTGTTGTAAATCAGGAAAACAAAACCACACCATTGCGAGTGGTCTATGACGCATCTTGTCGAACCGATTCCGGTCTATCATTAAACGATATACAATTTAAAGGTAATTTAAATCAAGATGAACTGTTTAATATTTTAGTGCGATTCCGAACCTATGCATTTGTTGTATGCGCGGACATAGAAAAAATGTACCGCATGATTTACGTTAATCCCGAGCAAAGAAATTTACAATGTATATTGTGGCGCGAAGATCCACAACAACCTATAGATACCTATATGCTTACTACATTAAGTTTCGGATTGAGAAGCGCTCCGTACCTGGCCACGCGCTGTTTGTTACAACTCGCACACGAATACGAATATCAGTTTCCGGAAGCGGCTTTGGCGATTAAAACTAGTTTTTACATGGACGATTTAAATTTTGGCGGGGAAAATGCTAGCACAAATTGTTACTCAAATTAACAAAATTTTATTGAGTGCCAATTTTAAACTTAGAAAATGGAGGTCGAATTCTCATACGGTATTGAAAGCGGTGAGTAGCACCGATGAGTCATTATGTAACCGGCCTCCTGTATCACTAGGCGATAAATCAAGCAAAGTACTAGGACTGGCTTGGTGCGATGTTACCGATAACCTCACATTTATGCTTAACGGAAAACAAATAGATAGTAAGTTAACTAAACGAAAAGTATTGTCAATTTTGTCATCTATTTTCGACCCACTAGGACTGCTTACCCCGGTTTTAATTATAGGTAAACTTTTTGTTCAACGACTATTCATTGATAAGACCGGGTGGGATGACCTGTTACCCACGTCATTACGCGAAGAGTGGAATTTAATTTGTAAAGATATTTTTTCTTTAAATTCGTTACAGATACCGCGTCACGTAACGAATAACAACGCAAAGGAAATTGAAATACACGGATTCGCAGATAGTTCGCTTGCAGCCTACGGGGCAGCTATATACATTCGATCTATAGATAACGCGGGTCGCATTCGAGTACGGTTATTATGTTCGAAGTCGAGAATAGCGCGTAAAGAAACGGTACCGCGTCTTGAATTAAGGGCAGCGGTCTTACTGGCCACGCTATATAATAAAGTCAATAACTACAGTAAAATTAAATTTAGTAATACGTATCTATGGTCTGATTCAACAATAGTATTGGCGTGGATAAAGGGTAACCCAGAGAAATTGCAATGTTTTATCGCTAACCGAGTTAAAGAAATTCAACAATTAACGGACGTAAGTACATGGCACTGGGTAACCTCGCAAGAGAACCCAGCAGATATTATAACGCGCGGGCTGTCCGCGCAGACGTTGGTGAGGTGCGACCGTTGGTGGCAGGGGCCAGCATGGCTGCATATGACTAGGGGCGAGTGGCCATTAGCAAAGGCACCGGTTTCCAATTCCGCAGAACAGGATGCAGACTCCGGTATTGTCTGCAGTGCAACAATTAACGAACCTAGTACAGAAAAAAATGAGTTTACAAAAACATTGTTTGAAAAATATTCTAGTGTAACGAAACTGACTCGGGTAGTCGCATACATGTTAAGATTTTTTTATAACGCAAAACGAACAAAACATTATAGTGGTCCACTATCAGCAATAGAAAAAAATAATGCTTTGTATAAATTAATTCAACTGTCACAGATAGAATCGTTTCCGATTGAATATAATTTACTACTTAAGGGCAAACTAATTAATAAAAAGTCTAATTTATTGCACTTAAACCCTTTTATGCAAAATGAGTTAATGAGAGTAGGTGGACGCTTAGGGAATTCGAGCTACGCGCATGAAAAAAAACATCCAATTATTTTACACAAAACACACATACTTACACGCCTAATTGCAGAAAGTGAACACGAGCGCTTGCTTCACGCTGGTCCTCAATTGTTATTATCATCATTACGCGAAAGGTTTTGGCCAATACAAGGGAAATCCTTAGTGAATAAGGTAGTACACAAGTGTGTAACTTGTTTTAAAACTAATCCAAAACCAACGGTACCGATCATGGGCAACTTGCCACAGACCAGGGTGACACCCTCGCCTCCTTTCTGGACAACGGGTATCGATTATGCAGGCCCTTTCACAGTAAGAGATCGGAGAGGACGTGGCTACAAATGTTATAAGTGCTATGTATGTTTATTTGTATGTTTCAGTACAAAGGCCATTCACATTGAGTTGGTATCCAGTCTGGAGTCACAGGCTTTTATATCAGTATTACGCAGATTTGTAGCTCGAAGAGGTAAACCGCGCACGTTAGTAAGTGACAATGGTACGACATTTGTGGGTGCAAATAATGAGTTAAGGGAGTTATTTCAATTTCTCGATACATACTCGAACGATATAATGACCTATAGTACAAACGAAGGTATCACATGGAAATTTTTACCGGCTTATACTCCGCATATGGGTGGATTACATGAAGCGGCAGTAAAAAGCTGCAAATACCATTTAAAAAGAATAGTAGGTCAAGCTTTATTGACATATGAAGAATTTTTGACGTATTTAGTCCAAGTAGAAGGTATATTAAATTCCCGTCCTTTGTGCCCCATCCCCTGTACCGATTCCGACGATATTCCTACCCTGACGCCAGCTCACTTCTTGCTCGGTAGGTCGCTGACGGGTCTGCCGGACTACGACTACCGAGAGATACCAGCGAGCAGACTTAAACATTACCAACAAATTCAACAGATGCAGCAGGACTTCTGGAACAGGTGGTCACGCGATTACGTGGGCCTTCTACAGCAACGCACGAAATGGCGGGCCGCGAAGGGACCGCGCCTCAGCGTCGGGTCCGTGGTGCTGGTCAAGGACAACAGGGCGCCGCCGTGCTGCTGGCGGCTCGGCCGCATCACCGAGTGCCACGACGGACCGGACGACCACGCCAGGGTGGCGACCATCAAGACACGGGGAGGAACCATTAAGCGTGCATTTAACAACATATGTATACTACCAATTAACGACATAGATTAAGATCATTATATCCTTTACCTTTTAACCTTTTAAGTAACGTTCTGTACTACCAGTTAACGATATAGTTTAAGTTTAGTAAATTCTATTATCTTTGAAGTAGTAGTTCCTATATTGGGTCAGTTATTAGAAATATAGTTAAGTAGGAAAGCTAGTTTCTTAATTGTTCATTTCTTGAACAAACGTATATAAGTATATGAATAGTAATTGTATAAGTCAGTAGTAATCAGTAAGGTAGATAAAGCTAGTTTCTTAATTGTTCACTTCGTGAACAAACTATATAGGTATAAGTTGTTTCCTTTTATAACTCAGAAGTTAGATGTCAGATTGTATAGTAACCAGGTAGTTTGGTCTGAATAAACTAGATGATAAGCTTAGGAAATTTAGATTCTTAATTTGTCTTTATATTGTTTTAGTATAGGCATTTGGAAGTGATCAGAAACATATTGTAATCAGATGGTAGAATTTGTTTTGACCCTTGTTTAAAAAATTTAATTATTAGACTGAATCTTAAGTAATTTGTAAGTAACAACATTACTGCAAGGCCTTCTGCCCCCGCAGCATGTTAACACAGCGCCATATAGCTTAACGAAATAATTTGCAACCAATTAGAAACGTTGCTATTAGTGATCTCTTTGTAAGTTTCTCCGATATGTCGCCAGGTGGCGTTGAGCCATGCTTATATAAGGACATTTTCGTGTGGCACTCGCGGTTATTCACATTGTATCTGGCTTCTTAAAATTGAGTAAATAATTGTTAACATTTTCTTCTTTCATTTTGGGCACCTCTTTTACATGTTTTATCTACCTTTATTCGGTTGGTTACACCACTCAACCTACGGTGAAAGGTAAGCCTGGGTTTCGATGCCAGTATTGTTCAGAATCTCATTATATAAATCAGTGTCCAAAATTTCAATCTTTAAATATCGAAGCTCGCGCTCGTGTCATTAAAAAGCACAAATTATGTCTTAACTGCTTTCACTCGAACCATATGATTCACAATTGCCGGGCGAGTAAATGCCGAACGTGTGGAGGAAAGCATCATACCTTATTACACGACCCCGCACGCATGCGACAGGTACCTAGGGAAACTACACTGCACGACAGTCGATTACTTCCTTATAGTCAACCGAGACAAACTTTAGCACAATCCGGCGACATACCGAATTCAAATATTAATTTGTTAGAACCGCAGGCGAATTCTATTCAGAGATCTAATGTAGTAAACACCACTCTTGTGCAACCGAACCCGAACGGGGAACAATTAACTCATAGATCTGTAATTTTATCAACCGCTTTGGTTAAAATACGTGGAAACGATAACCAAATGCATACGTTTCGAATATTATTAGATTCGGGATCGCAATCAAATTTTTTAACACAACAAGCATATAACAAGCTCAAAGTACCAAAATATCCAGTAAAAATGGAGGTACGTGGATTTAACGATAGTTTAACCGAGATTAATTATTTTTGTTATTTAACTATCCTATCTAAGGACAGTTCATATTCAACCGATATCTCGTGTTTTATTGTACCGAAGTTATGCAGAATCCCGCAATCATGTAACATAAATAGTTTACAAATACCGAATCATTACAATTTAGCAGATGAACAATTTTACATGTCTAACGAAATAGATATGATATTAGGCGCGGAACAATTTTACAATGTTCTGTGTATAGGACAGCACCGGTTGGGAGCAAGCCTACCTATATTACAAAAGACTAGGTTTGGCTGGGTTGTATCGGGGCCAGTGCCACAAAATCAACATACAAGGTCATTAAGATGTAATTTTACATTAACTCATGATAATACCACAGGTAGGAATTGCATGTGGCAAGAAGGAAAGAGTGAAATTGTGGATTTACCAAATGATGAGAAAATTCAATGTGAGAAAATATTTAACACCCACTCACGAACAGCTGATGGTAAATTCATAGTAACTATCCCTTTGAAGGAAAACCCTTCTACCTTAGGAAAGTCGCGCCACATAGCTTACAAAAGATTTAAAATATTAGAGGAAAAGTTTACACGAAATCAGGAATTTAAGATGAAATATGTAGATTCTATGCGTGAGTTTGAAATGACAGGTCACATGATTAAGCTTCAAGGGCCCTCGGTAGGCCATTATAATTATTTGCCCCACCATGCTGTTGTAAATCAGGAAAACAAAACCACACCATTGCGAGTGGTCTATGACGCATCTTGTCGAACCGATTCCGGTCTATCATTAAACGATATACAATTTAAAGGTAATTTAAATCAAGATGAACTGTTTAATATTTTAGTGCGATTCCGAACCTATGCATTTGTTGTATGCGCGGACATAGAAAAAATGTACCGCATGATTTACGTTAATCCCGAGCAAAGAAATTTACAATGTATATTGTGGCGCGAAGATCCACAACAACCTATAGATACCTATATGCTTACTACATTAAGTTTCGGATTGAGAAGCGCTCCGTACCTGGCCACGCGCTGTTTGTTACAACTCGCACACGAATACGAATATCAGTTTCCGGAAGCGGCTTTGGCGATTAAAACTAGTTTTTACATGGACGATTTAAATTTTGGCGGGGAAAATGAGTTGAAGCTAGCACAAATTGTTACTCAAATTAACAAAATTTTATTGAGTGCCAATTTTAAACTTAGAAAATGGAGGTCGAATTCTCATACGGTATTGAAAGCGGTGAGTAGCACCGATGAGTCATTATGTAACCGGCCTCCTGTATCACTAGGCGATAAATCAAGCAAAGTACTAGGACTGGCTTGGTGCGATGTTACCGATAACCTCACATTTATGCTTAACGGAAAACAAATAGATAGTAAGTTAACTAAATGAAAAGTATTGTCAATTTTGTCATCTATTTTCGACCCACTAGGACTGCTTACCCCGGTTTTAATTATAGGTAAACTTTTTGTTCAACGACTATTCATTGATAAGACCGGGTGGGATGACCTGTTACCCACGTCATTACGCGAAGAGTGGAATTTAATTTGTAAAGATATTTTTTCTTTAAATTCGTTACAGATACCGCGTCACGTAACGAATAACAACGCAAAGGAAATTGAAATACACGGATTCGCAGATAGTTCGCTTGCAGCCTACGGGGCAGCTATATACATTCGATCTATAGATAACGCGGGTCGCATTCGAGTACGGTTATTATGTTCGAAGTCGAGAATAGCGCGTAAAGAAACGGTACCGCGTCTTGAATTAAGGGCAGCGGTCTTACTGGCCACGCTATATAATAAAGTCAATAACTACAGTAAAATTAAATTTAGTAATACGTATCTATGGTCTGATTCAACAATAGTATTGGCGTGGATAAAGGGTAACCCAGAGAAATTGCAATGTTTTATCGCTAACCGAGTTAAAGAAATTCAACAATTAACGGACGTAAGTACATGGCACTGGGTAACCTCGCAAGAGAACCCAGCAGATATTATAACGCGCGGGCTGTCCGCGCAGACGTTGGTGAGGTGCGACCGTTGGTGGCAGGGGCCAGCATGGCTGCATATGACTAGGGGCGAGTGGCCATTAGCAAAGGCACCGGTTTCCAATTCCGCAGAACAGGATGCAGACTCCGGTATTGTCTGCAGTGCAACAATTAACGAACCTAGTACAGAAAAAAATGAGTTTACAAAAACATTGTTTGAAAAATATTCTAGTGTAACGAAACTGACTCGGGTAGTCGCATACATGTTAAGATTTTTTTATAACGCAAAACGAACAAAACATTATAGTGGTCCACTATCAGCAATAGAAAAAAATAATGCTTTGTATAAATTAATTCAACTGTCACAGATAGAATCGTTTCCGATTGAATATAATTTACTACTTAAGGGCAAACTAATTAATAAAAAGTCTAATTTATTGCACTTAAACCCTTTTATGCAAAATGAGTTAATGAGAGTAGGTGGACGCTTAGGGAATTCGAGCTACGCGCATGAAAAAAAACATCCAATTATTTTACACAAAACACACATACTTACACGCCTAATTGCAGAAAGTGAACACGAGCGCTTGCTTCACGCTGGTCCTCAATTGTTATTATCATCATTACGCGAAAGGTTTTGGCCAATACAAGGGAAATCCTTAGTGAATAAGGTAGTACACAAGTGTGTAACTTGTTTTAAAACTAATCCAAAACCAACGGTACCGATCATGGGCAACTTGCCACAGACCAGGGTGACACCCTCGCCTCCTTTCTGGACAACGGGTATCGATTATGCAGGCCCTTTCACAGTAAGAGATCGGAGAGGACGTGGCTACAAATGTTATAAGTGCTATGTATGTTTATTTGTATGTTTCAGTACAAAGGCCATTCACATTGAGTTGGTATCCAGTCTGGAGTCACAGGCTTTTATATCAGTATTACGCAGATTTGTAGCTCGAAGAGGTAAACCGCGCACGTTAGTAAGTGACAATGGTACGACATTTGTGGGTGCAAATAATGAGTTAAGGGAGTTATTTCAATTTCTCGATACATACTCGAACGATATAATGACCTATAGTACAAACGAAGGTATCACATGGAAATTTTTACCGGCTTATACTCCGCATATGGGTGGATTACATGAAGCGGCAGTAAAAAGCTGCAAATACCATTTAAAAAGAATAGTAGGTCAAGCTTTATTGACATATGAAGAATTTTTGACGTATTTAGTCCAAGTAGAAGGTATATTAAATTCCCGTCCTTTGTGCCCCATCCCCTGTACCGATTCCGACGATATTCCTACCCTGACGCCAGCTCACTTCTTGCTCGGTAGGTCGCTGACGGGTCTGCCGGACTACGACTACCGAGAGATACCAGCGAGCAGACTTAAACATTACCAACAAATTCAACAGATGCAGCAGGACTTCTGGAACAGGTGGTCACGCGATTACGTGGGCCTTCTACAGCAACGCACGAAATGGCGGGCCGCGAAGGGACCGCGCCTCAGCGTCGGGTCCGTGGTGCTGGTCAAGGACAACAGGGCGCCGCCGTGCTGCTGGCGGCTCGGCCGCATCACCGAGTGCCACGACGGACCGGACGACCACGCCAGGGTGGCGACCATCAAGACACGGGGAGGAACCATTAAGCGTGCATTTAACAACATATGTATACTACCAATTAACGACATAGATTAAGATCATTATATCCTTTACCTTTTAACCTTTTAAGTAACGTTCTGTACTACCAGTTAACGATATAGTTTAAGTTTAGTAAATTCTATTATCTTTGAAGTAGTAGTTCCTATATTGGGTCAGTTATTAGAAATATAGTTAAGTAGGAAAGCTAGTTTCTTAATTGTTCATTTCTTGAACAAACGTATATAAGTATATGAATAGTAATTGTATAAGTCAGTAGTAATCAGTAAGGTAGATAAAGCTAGTTTCTTAATTGTTCACTTCGTGAACAAACTATATAGGTATAAGTTGTTTCCTTTTATAACTCAGAAGTTAGATGTCAGATTGTATAGTAACCAGGTAGTTTGGTCTGAATAAACTAGATGATAAGCTTAGGAAATTTAGATTCTTAATTTGTCTTTATATTGTTTTAGTATAGGCATTTGGAAGTGATCAGAAACATATTGTAATCAGATGGTAGAATTTGTTTTGACCCTTGTTTAAAAAATTTAATTATTAGACTGAATCTTAAGTAATTTGTAAGTAACAACATTACTGCAAGGCCTTCTGCCCCCGCAGCATGTTAACACAGCGCCATATAGCTTAACGAAATAATTTGCAACCAATTAGAAACGTTGCTATTAGTGATCTCTTTGTAAGTTTCTCCGATATGTCGCCAGGTGGCGTTGAGCCATGCTTATATAAGGACATTTTCGTGTGGCACTCGCGGTTATTCACATTGTATCTGGCTTCTTAAAATTGAGTAAATAATTGTTAACATTTTCTTCTTTCATTTTGGGCACCTCTTTTACAAGGTGACCCCGACCGACGTTCGAAAAAGTAACGCGTGAATCCTTTGGAAAGTGGATAGTACAGACTGCAACTGATCGTCGTCAAGCAAAACGATTAGCGAGATTGGAGCGGGAGCGGACATTGTACCGGCGATCCACGGCGCGCCACGAGGTGTGAAAAACTCGAAGGAATCAAGAAAATATACCAACCGAGGGCTGCTACAAGTGAAAGAAGAGCCACGTGGAACACGATCGTTAACGAGTGAAGCCAGGATTTACCGATTGAAGCGGATTGATGGAGATTGGGAAAGTACCTACCGAGCACGTGAGTTGGCAAAGTCCTTTCCTAAATTCCCTAATCACTTCATTTATTTATCCTTTATATTTATTTACCTGTAGCTGAATAGCCAGATATTGATTTAGTTAAATATATATATATTTTAATAATTAGAGAAAAATGTCATCCGATGAGCAATCTGAACAATCTGAGCGGGGCTATGAGACACAAAAATTGAAATCTCTAAAGAAAAAACGAGCTGTGATTAAAGGTAAATTAACTTTATACAAGAAATATATTCAGATTTTAAAGCAATCTCAAAGCCCAATAGCTGATAGTTTAATAGATTTAGAATTAAGAACCGAGAAATTAAAGTTGATTTATGATGATTTTGAGAAAACACAGGATAAAATAGAAACTATTTGCGATGATTATGAGGCACAATTGGGGGAGAGGGAAGGCTTCGAGACCGATTATTACTTGGCATTGTCAACGGCGACCACATTTCTCGCGCAAGCCAAGCCGTCGGAGCCGCCCTCACCTCAACAGCGAGGAAGTAGTAAGGCAGATTTTAACAGTGAGTGTATTAAATTTCCAGACATATCTTTACCTAATTTTGATGGAGACATTAAGGAGTGGATAGAATTCCGCGATACCTTCGATGCAATTGTGAACCAGAGTAATTTGAAATCTATACAAAAATATAAATATTTGAGAGCTAGCCTAAAAGGGAGCGCTCTTGAGGTCATTATGTCGTTAGAATATGGAGAAGATAGTTATGACTTGGCATGGAAATTGCTATGCGAACGATATAATAACCCCCGAATAATCATAAATAATCATTTAAAGGCATTATTTAAATTTGAAACAATTCCTGCCTCTCCAGAGGCTTTGAGGAGTTTGGTAGATAATATTTCGAAGCATTTACGTACTATAAAATCTCTTAATGTTGATATCGAAAACTGGGACTTGCTTATCATATTTTTCTTGTCATCTAAACTGGACCTCTCATTACAGCAAAAATGGGAAGAAAGAGTAGGCTCTAAGGAGTTGCCTACACTGCACGACTTCAAATCCTTCTTAAGAACGCGCGCAGACCTTATGGAAACCTTGAACTCGAGCACGAATCAATTAACCACTGAGGCAAAGGCAAATACGGGAAGGAAAACATTTGTGGCCACCACTCAACCTACGGTGAAAGGTAAGCCTGGGTTTCGATGCCAGTATTGTTCAGAATCTCATTATATAAATCAGTGTCCAAAATTTCAATCTTTAAATATCGAAGCTCGCGCTCGTGTCATTAAAAAGCACAAATTATGTCTTAACTGCTTTCACTCGAACCATATGATTCACAATTGCCGGGCGAGTAAATGCCGAACGTGTGGAGGAAAGCATCATACCTTATTACACGACCCCGCACGCATGCGACAGGTACCTAGGGAAACTACACTGCACGACAGTCGATTACTTCCTTATAGTCAACCGAGACAAACTTTAGCACAATCCGGCGACATACCGAATTCAAATATTAATTTGTTAGAACCGCAGGCGAATTCTATTCAGAGATCTAATGTAGTAAACACCACTCTTGTGCAACCGAACCCGAACGGGGAACAATTAACTCATAGATCTGTAATTTTATCAACCGCTTTGGTTAAAATACGTGGAAACGATAACCAAATGCATACGTTTCGAATATTATTAGATTCGGGATCGCAATCAAATTTTTTAACACAACAAGCATATAACAAGCTCAAAGTACCAAAATATCCAGTAAAAATGGAGGTACGTGGATTTAACGATAGTTTAACCGAGATTAATTATTTTTGTTATTTAACTATCCTATCTAAGGACAGTTCATATTCAACCGATATCTCGTGTTTTATTGTACCGAAGTTATGCAGAATCCCGCAATCATGTAACATAAATAGTTTACAAATACCGAATCATTACAATTTAGCAGATGAACAATTTTACATGTCTAACGAAATAGATATGATATTAGGCGCGGAACAATTTTACAATGTTCTGTGTATAGGACAGCACCGGTTGGGAGCAAGCCTACCTATATTACAAAAGACTAGGTTTGGCTGGGTTGTATCGGGGCCAGTGCCACAAAATCAACATACAAGGTCATTAAGATGTAATTTTACATTAACTCATGATAATACCACAGGTAGGAATTGCATGTGGCAAGAAGGAAAGAGTGAAATTGTGGATTTACCAAATGATGAGAAAATTCAATGTGAGAAAATATTTAACACCCACTCACGAACAGCTGATGGTAAATTCATAGTAACTATCCCTTTGAAGGAAAACCCTTCTACCTTAGGAAAGTCGCGCCACATAGCTTACAAAAGATTTAAAATATTAGAGGAAAAGTTTACACGAAATCAGGAATTTAAGATGAAATATGTAGATTCTATGCGTGAGTTTGAAATGACAGGTCACATGATTAAGCTTCAAGGGCCCTCGGTAGGCCATTATAATTATTTGCCCCACCATGCTGTTGTAAATCAGGAAAACAAAACCACACCATTGCGAGTGGTCTATGACGCATCTTGTCGAACCGATTCCGGTCTATCATTAAACGATATACAATTTAAAGGTAATTTAAATCAAGATGAACTGTTTAATATTTTAGTGCGATTCCGAACCTATGCATTTGTTGTATGCGCGGACATAGAAAAAATGTACCGCATGATTTACGTTAATCCCGAGCAAAGAAATTTACAATGTATATTGTGGCGCGAAGATCCACAACAACCTATAGATACCTATATGCTTACTACATTAAGTTTCGGATTGAGAAGCGCTCCGTACCTGGCCACGCGCTGTTTGTTACAACTCGCACACGAATACGAATATCAGTTTCCGGAAGCGGCTTTGGCGATTAAAACTAGTTTTTACATGGACGATTTAAATTTTGGCGGGGAAAATGCTAGCACAAATTGTTACTCAAATTAACAAAATTTTATTGAGTGCCAATTTTAAACTTAGAAAATGGAGGTCGAATTCTCATACGGTATTGAAAGCGGTGAGTAGCACCGATGAGTCATTATGTAACCGGCCTCCTGTATCACTAGGCGATAAATCAAGCAAAGTACTAGGACTGGCTTGGTGCGATGTTACCGATAACCTCACATTTATGCTTAACGGAAAACAAATAGATAGTAAGTTAACTAAACGAAAAGTATTGTCAATTTTGTCATCTATTTTCGACCCACTAGGACTGCTTACCCCGGTTTTAATTATAGGTAAACTTTTTGTTCAACGACTATTCATTGATAAGACCGGGTGGGATGACCTGTTACCCACGTCATTACGCGAAGAGTGGAATTTAATTTGTAAAGATATTTTTTCTTTAAATTCGTTACAGATACCGCGTCACGTAACGAATAACAACGCAAAGGAAATTGAAATACACGGATTCGCAGATAGTTCGCTTGCAGCCTACGGGGCAGCTATATACATTCGATCTATAGATAACGCGGGTCGCATTCGAGTACGGTTATTATGTTCGAAGTCGAGAATAGCGCGTAAAGAAACGGTACCGCGTCTTGAATTAAGGGCAGCGGTCTTACTGGCCACGCTATATAATAAAGTCAATAACTACAGTAAAATTAAATTTAGTAATACGTATCTATGGTCTGATTCAACAATAGTATTGGCGTGGATAAAGGGTAACCCAGAGAAATTGCAATGTTTTATCGCTAACCGAGTTAAAGAAATTCAACAATTAACGGACGTAAGTACATGGCACTGGGTAACCTCGCAAGAGAACCCAGCAGATATTATAACGCGCGGGCTGTCCGCGCAGACGTTGGTGAGGTGCGACCGTTGGTGGCAGGGGCCAGCATGGCTGCATATGACTAGGGGCGAGTGGCCATTAGCAAAGGCACCGGTTTCCAATTCCGCAGAACAGGATGCAGACTCCGGTATTGTCTGCAGTGCAACAATTAACGAACCTAGTACAGAAAAAAATGAGTTTACAAAAACATTGTTTGAAAAATATTCTAGTGTAACGAAACTGACTCGGGTAGTCGCATACATGTTAAGATTTTTTTATAACGCAAAACGAACAAAACATTATAGTGGTCCACTATCAGCAATAGAAAAAAATAATGCTTTGTATAAATTAATTCAACTGTCACAGATAGAATCGTTTCCGATTGAATATAATTTACTACTTAAGGGCAAACTAATTAATAAAAAGTCTAATTTATTGCACTTAAACCCTTTTATGCAAAATGAGTTAATGAGAGTAGGTGGACGCTTAGGGAATTCGAGCTACGCGCATGAAAAAAAACATCCAATTATTTTACACAAAACACACATACTTACACGCCTAATTGCAGAAAGTGAACACGAGCGCTTGCTTCACGCTGGTCCTCAATTGTTATTATCATCATTACGCGAAAGGTTTTGGCCAATACAAGGGAAATCCTTAGTGAATAAGGTAGTACACAAGTGTGTAACTTGTTTTAAAACTAATCCAAAACCAACGGTACCGATCATGGGCAACTTGCCACAGACCAGGGTGACACCCTCGCCTCCTTTCTGGACAACGGGTATCGATTATGCAGGCCCTTTCACAGTAAGAGATCGGAGAGGACGTGGCTACAAATGTTATAAGTGCTATGTATGTTTATTTGTATGTTTCAGTACAAAGGCCATTCACATTGAGTTGGTATCCAGTCTGGAGTCACAGGCTTTTATATCAGTATTACGCAGATTTGTAGCTCGAAGAGGTAAACCGCGCACGTTAGTAAGTGACAATGGTACGACATTTGTGGGTGCAAATAATGAGTTAAGGGAGTTATTTCAATTTCTCGATACATACTCGAACGATATAATGACCTATAGTACAAACGAAGGTATCACATGGAAATTTTTACCGGCTTATACTCCGCATATGGGTGGATTACATGAAGCGGCAGTAAAAAGCTGCAAATACCATTTAAAAAGAATAGTAGGTCAAGCTTTATTGACATATGAAGAATTTTTGACGTATTTAGTCCAAGTAGAAGGTATATTAAATTCCCGTCCTTTGTGCCCCATCCCCTGTACCGATTCCGACGATATTCCTACCCTGACGCCAGCTCACTTCTTGCTCGGTAGGTCGCTGACGGGTCTGCCGGACTACGACTACCGAGAGATACCAGCGAGCAGACTTAAACATTACCAACAAATTCAACAGATGCAGCAGGACTTCTGGAACAGGTGGTCACGCGATTACGTGGGCCTTCTACAGCAACGCACGAAATGGCGGGCCGCGAAGGGACCGCGCCTCAGCGTCGGGTCCGTGGTGCTGGTCAAGGACAACAGGGCGCCGCCGTGCTGCTGGCGGCTCGGCCGCATCACCGAGTGCCACGACGGACCGGACGACCACGCCAGGGTGGCGACCATCAAGACACGGGGAGGAACCATTAAGCGTGCATTTAACAACATATGTATACTACCAATTAACGACATAGATTAAGATCATTATATCCTTTACCTTTTAACCTTTTAAGTAACGTTCTGTACTACCAGTTAACGATATAGTTTAAGTTTAGTAAATTCTATTATCTTTGAAGTAGTAGTTCCTATATTGGGTCAGTTATTAGAAATATAGTTAAGTAGGAAAGCTAGTTTCTTAATTGTTCATTTCTTGAACAAACGTATATAAGTATATGAATAGTAATTGTATAAGTCAGTAGTAATCAGTAAGGTAGATAAAGCTAGTTTCTTAATTGTTCACTTCGTGAACAAACTATATAGGTATAAGTTGTTTCCTTTTATAACTCAGAAGTTAGATGTCAGATTGTATAGTAACCAGGTAGTTTGGTCTGAATAAACTAGATGATAAGCTTAGGAAATTTAGATTCTTAATTTGTCTTTATATTGTTTTAGTATAGGCATTTGGAAGTGATCAGAAACATATTGTAATCAGATGGTAGAATTTGTTTTGACCCTTGTTTAAAAAATTTAATTATTAGACTGAATCTTAAGTAATTTGTAAGTAACAACATTACTGCAAGGCCTTCTGCCCCCGCAGCATGTTAACACAGCGCCATATAGCTTAACGAAATAATTTGCAACCAATTAGAAACGTTGCTATTAGTGATCTCTTTGTAAGTTTCTCCGATATGTCGCCAGGTGGCGTTGAGCCATGCTTATATAAGGACATTTTCGTGTGGCACTCGCGGTTATTCACATTGTATCTGGCTTCTTAAAATTGAGTAAATAATTGTTAACATTTTCTTCTTTCATTTTGGGCACCTCTTTTACATGTTTTATCTACCTTTATTCGGTTGGTTACACCACTCAACCTACGGTGAAAGGTAAGCCTGGGTTTCGATGCCAGTATTGTTCAGAATCTCATTATATAAATCAGTGTCCAAAATTTCAATCTTTAAATATCGAAGCTCGCGCTCGTGTCATTAAAAAGCACAAATTATGTCTTAACTGCTTTCACTCGAACCATATGATTCACAATTGCCGGGCGAGTAAATGCCGAACGTGTGGAGGAAAGCATCATACCTTATTACACGACCCCGCACGCATGCGACAGGTACCTAGGGAAACTACACTGCACGACAGTCGATTACTTCCTTATAGTCAACCGAGACAAACTTTAGCACAATCCGGCGACATACCGAATTCAAATATTAATTTGTTAGAACCGCAGGCGAATTCTATTCAGAGATCTAATGTAGTAAACACCACTCTTGTGCAACCGAACCCGAACGGGGAACAATTAACTCATAGATCTGTAATTTTATCAACCGCTTTGGTTAAAATACGTGGAAACGATAACCAAATGCATACGTTTCGAATATTATTAGATTCGGGATCGCAATCAAATTTTTTAACACAACAAGCATATAACAAGCTCAAAGTACCAAAATATCCAGTAAAAATGGAGGTACGTGGATTTAACGATAGTTTAACCGAGATTAATTATTTTTGTTATTTAACTATCCTATCTAAGGACAGTTCATATTCAACCGATATCTCGTGTTTTATTGTACCGAAGTTATGCAGAATCCCGCAATCATGTAACATAAATAGTTTACAAATACCGAATCATTACAATTTAGCAGATGAACAATTTTACATGTCTAACGAAATAGATATGATATTAGGCGCGGAACAATTTTACAATGTTCTGTGTATAGGACAGCACCGGTTGGGAGCAAGCCTACCTATATTACAAAAGACTAGGTTTGGCTGGGTTGTATCGGGGCCAGTGCCACAAAATCAACATACAAGGTCATTAAGATGTAATTTTACATTAACTCATGATAATACCACAGGTAGGAATTGCATGTGGCAAGAAGGAAAGAGTGAAATTGTGGATTTACCAAATGATGAGAAAATTCAATGTGAGAAAATATTTAACACCCACTCACGAACAGCTGATGGTAAATTCATAGTAACTATCCCTTTGAAGGAAAACCCTTCTACCTTAGGAAAGTCGCGCCACATAGCTTACAAAAGATTTAAAATATTAGAGGAAAAGTTTACACGAAATCAGGAATTTAAGATGAAATATGTAGATTCTATGCGTGAGTTTGAAATGACAGGTCACATGATTAAGCTTCAAGGGCCCTCGGTAGGCCATTATAATTATTTGCCCCACCATGCTGTTGTAAATCAGGAAAACAAAACCACACCATTGCGAGTGGTCTATGACGCATCTTGTCGAACCGATTCCGGTCTATCATTAAACGATATACAATTTAAAGGTAATTTAAATCAAGATGAACTGTTTAATATTTTAGTGCGATTCCGAACCTATGCATTTGTTGTATGCGCGGACATAGAAAAAATGTACCGCATGATTTACGTTAATCCCGAGCAAAGAAATTTACAATGTATATTGTGGCGCGAAGATCCACAACAACCTATAGATACCTATATGCTTACTACATTAAGTTTCGGATTGAGAAGCGCTCCGTACCTGGCCACGCGCTGTTTGTTACAACTCGCACACGAATACGAATATCAGTTTCCGGAAGCGGCTTTGGCGATTAAAACTAGTTTTTACATGGACGATTTAAATTTTGGCGGGGAAAATGAGTTGAAGCTAGCACAAATTGTTACTCAAATTAACAAAATTTTATTGAGTGCCAATTTTAAACTTAGAAAATGGAGGTCGAATTCTCATACGGTATTGAAAGCGGTGAGTAGCACCGATGAGTCATTATGTAACCGGCCTCCTGTATCACTAGGCGATAAATCAAGCAAAGTACTAGGACTGGCTTGGTGCGATGTTACCGATAACCTCACATTTATGCTTAACGGAAAACAAATAGATAGTAAGTTAACTAAATGAAAAGTATTGTCAATTTTGTCATCTATTTTCGACCCACTAGGACTGCTTACCCCGGTTTTAATTATAGGTAAACTTTTTGTTCAACGACTATTCATTGATAAGACCGGGTGGGATGACCTGTTACCCACGTCATTACGCGAAGAGTGGAATTTAATTTGTAAAGATATTTTTTCTTTAAATTCGTTACAGATACCGCGTCACGTAACGAATAACAACGCAAAGGAAATTGAAATACACGGATTCGCAGATAGTTCGCTTGCAGCCTACGGGGCAGCTATATACATTCGATCTATAGATAACGCGGGTCGCATTCGAGTACGGTTATTATGTTCGAAGTCGAGAATAGCGCGTAAAGAAACGGTACCGCGTCTTGAATTAAGGGCAGCGGTCTTACTGGCCACGCTATATAATAAAGTCAATAACTACAGTAAAATTAAATTTAGTAATACGTATCTATGGTCTGATTCAACAATAGTATTGGCGTGGATAAAGGGTAACCCAGAGAAATTGCAATGTTTTATCGCTAACCGAGTTAAAGAAATTCAACAATTAACGGACGTAAGTACATGGCACTGGGTAACCTCGCAAGAGAACCCAGCAGATATTATAACGCGCGGGCTGTCCGCGCAGACGTTGGTGAGGTGCGACCGTTGGTGGCAGGGGCCAGCATGGCTGCATATGACTAGGGGCGAGTGGCCATTAGCAAAGGCACCGGTTTCCAATTCCGCAGAACAGGATGCAGACTCCGGTATTGTCTGCAGTGCAACAATTAACGAACCTAGTACAGAAAAAAATGAGTTTACAAAAACATTGTTTGAAAAATATTCTAGTGTAACGAAACTGACTCGGGTAGTCGCATACATGTTAAGATTTTTTTATAACGCAAAACGAACAAAACATTATAGTGGTCCACTATCAGCAATAGAAAAAAATAATGCTTTGTATAAATTAATTCAACTGTCACAGATAGAATCGTTTCCGATTGAATATAATTTACTACTTAAGGGCAAACTAATTAATAAAAAGTCTAATTTATTGCACTTAAACCCTTTTATGCAAAATGAGTTAATGAGAGTAGGTGGACGCTTAGGGAATTCAAGCTACGCGCATGAAAAAAAACATCCAATTATTTTACACAAAACACACATACTTACACGCCTAATTGCAGAAAGTGAACACGAGCGCTTGCTTCACGCTGGTCCTCAATTGTTATTATCATCATTACGCGAAAGGTTTTGGCCAATACAAGGGAAATCCTTAGTGAATAAGGTAGTACACAAGTGTGTAACTTGTTTTAAAACTAATCCAAAACCAACGGTACCGATCATGGGCAACTTGCCACAGACCAGGGTGACACCCTCGCCTCCTTTCTGGACAACGGGTATCGATTATGCAGGCCCTTTCACAGTAAGAGATCGGAGAGGACGTGGCTACAAATGTTATAAGTGCTATGTATGTTTATTTGTATGTTTCAGTACAAAGGCCATTCACATTGAGTTGGTATCCAGTCTGGAGTCACAGGCTTTTATATCAGTATTACGCAGATTTGTAGCTCGAAGAGGTAAACCGCGCACGTTAGTAAGTGACAATGGTACGACATTTGTGGGTGCAAATAATGAGTTAAGGGAGTTATTTCAATTTCTCGATACATACTCGAACGATATAATGACCTATAGTACAAACGAAGGTATCACATGGAAATTTTTACCGGCTTATACTCCGCATATGGGTGGATTACATGAAGCGGCAGTAAAAAGCTGCAAATACCATTTAAAAAGAATAGTAGGTCAAGCTTTATTGACATATGAAGAATTTTTGACGTATTTAGTCCAAGTAGAAGGTATATTAAATTCCCGTCCTTTGTGCCCCATCCCCTGTACCGATTCCGACGATATTCCTACCCTGACGCCAGCTCACTTCTTGCTCGGTAGGTCGCTGACGGGTCTGCCGGACTACGACTACCGAGAGATACCAGCGAGCAGACTTAAACATTACCAACAAATTCAACAGATGCAGCAGGACTTCTGGAACAGGTGGTCACGCGATTACGTGGGCCTTCTACAGCAACGCACGAAATGGCGGGCCGCGAAGGGACCGCGCCTCAGCGTCGGGTCCGTGGTGCTGGTCAAGGACAACAGGGCGCCGCCGTGCTGCTGGCGGCTCGGCCGCATCACCGAGTGCCACGACGGACCGGACGACCACGCCAGGGTGGCGACCATCAAGACACGGGGAGGAACCATTAAGCGTGCATTTAACAACATATGTATACTACCAATTAACGACATAGATTAAGATCATTATATCCTTTACCTTTTAACCTTTTAAGTAACGTTCTGTACTACCAGTTAACGATATAGTTTAAGTTTAGTAAATTCTATTATCTTTGAAGTAGTAGTTCCTATATTGGGTCAGTTATTAGAAATATAGTTAAGTAGGAAAGCTAGTTTCTTAATTGTTCATTTCTTGAACAAACGTATATAAGTATATGAATAGTAATTGTATAAGTCAGTAGTAATCAGTAAGGTAGATAAAGCTAGTTTCTTAATTGTTCACTTCGTGAACAAACTATATAGGTATAAGTTGTTTCCTTTTATAACTCAGAAGTTAGATGTCAGATTGTATAGTAACCAGGTAGTTTGGTCTGAATAAACTAGATGATAAGCTTAGGAAATTTAGATTCTTAATTTGTCTTTATATTGTTTTAGTATAGGCATTTGGAAGTGATCAGAAACATATTGTAATCAGATGGTAGAATTTGTTTTGACCCTTGTTTAAAAAATTTAATTATTAGACTGAATCTTAAGTAATTTGTAAGTAACAACATTACTGCAAGGCCTTCTGCCCCCGCAGCATGTTAACACAGCGCCATATAGCTTAACGAAATAATTTGCAACCAATTAGAAACGTTGCTATTAGTGATCTCTTTGTAAGTTTCTCCGATATGTCGCCAGGTGGCGTTGAGCCATGCTTATATAAGGACATTTTCGTGTGGCACTCGCGGTTATTCACATTGTATCTGGCTTCTTAAAATTGAGTAAATAATTGTTAACATTTTCTTCTTTCATTTTGGGCACCTCTTTTACAATTGGTTTCCGCGTTATAACAACCAGATACTAGCTTTATACATTTAGCTCTTGACCGTTTTACTCTGTCACAAACGGCACAGTCTACTGTGACAACGGCATACGGCATCAACAATCACCTTCGTTCCACTCGGATCCACCGACGAGGATCCGCCGGTGGATCTATTGCAAATTTTTTTCCTCTTTAATCCACCGGTGGATCCATGGCTATTTTTTTTCCTTGATTCGTCATGTCCGATGTATGTCACAGCCACGTTATTCTTAAACTATGATTGCACAGTTGAAACTTGGTAAGTAGATGTATTCTGTAATTCGCTTTACGGTTCTTACACAAAAATAAAAAAAAAAAATATTAAGAGGGGCTCCTACAAGTTCGACTTGCACTTGGCCGATTTTTTTTTCATCATATCAAGCAAACTGAGTCTGTTGGTTGAAGAAAAACGTCAAACACATTTTTTGATCCATTGTTTGTATGAAGCGCGGTATCTAGTTGTAGCAACGGAGACCAATGATAAATCTATGTTCAATAGCATCATCGTCGCCGCTACCGCATTTGTAGGGATGAAGAAAGGTAATGCTACAATAGGAAAGTTACAATTTCAGTTAACTTACATGCCATTTAACAAAAGTGGGCAACGTAAGTTAAACTGCTCTTATAAAAGTGCTATAATAGTGTTTCGGTTTCGTGGTGGCGGCCACCAGTATGACAGACATAGTGTATAGTTACATGCGGCGTGTGGTCGGGCGGCGGCGGCGTGTGGTGGCGGTGGTGGTGGCGTCGGCGGCGCGGCGGCGTGGTGGCGGCCACCAGTATGACAGACATAGTGTATAGTTACATGCGGCGTGTGGTCGGGCGGCGGCGGCGTGTGGTGGCGGTGGTGGTGGCGTCGGCGGCGCGGCGGCGTGGTGGCGGCCACCAGTATGACAGACATAGTGTATAGTTACATGCGGCGTGTGGTCGGGCGGCGGCGGCGTGTGGTGGCGGTGGTGGTGGCGTCGGCGGCGCGGCGGCGTGGTGGCGGCCACCAGTATGACAGACATAGTGTATAGTTACATGCGGCGTGTGGTCGGGCGGCGGCGGCGTGTGGTGGCGGTGGTGGTGGCGTCGGCGGCGCGGCGGCGTGGTGGCGGCCACCAGTATGACAGACATAGTGTATAGTTACATGCGGCGTGTGGTCGGGCGGCGGCGGCGTGTGGTGGCGGTGGTGGTGGCGTCGGCGGCGCGGCGGCGTGGTGGCGGCCACCAGTATGACAGACATAGTGTATAGTTACATGCGGCGTGTGGTCGGGCGGCGGCGGCGTGTGGTGGCGGTGGTGGTGGCGTCGGCGGCGCGGCGGCGTGGTGGCGGCCACCAGTATGACAGACATAGTGTATAGTTACATGCGGCGTGTGGTCGGGCGGCGGCGGCGTGTGGTGGCGGTGGTGGTGGCGTCGGCGGCGCGGCGGCGTGGTGGCGGCCACCAGTATGACAGACATAGTGTATAGTTACATGCGGCGTGTGGTCGGGCGGCGGCGGCGTGTGGTGGCGGTGGTGGTGGCGTCGGCGGCGCGGCGGCGTGGTGGCGGCCACCAGTATGACAGACATAGTGTATAGTTACATGCGGCGTGTGGTCGGGCGGCGGCGGCGTGTGGTGGCGGTGGTGGTGGCGTCGGCGGCGCGGCGGCGTGGTGGCGGCCACCAGTATGACAGACATAGTGTATAGTTACATGCGGCGTGTGGTCGGGCGGCGGCGGCGTGTGGTGGCGGTGGTGGTGGCGTCGGCGGCGCGGCGGCGTGGTGGCGGCCACCAGTATGACAGACATAGTGTATAGTTACATGCGGCGTGTGGTCGGGCGGCGGCGGCGTGTGGTGGCGGTGGTGGTGGCGTCGGCGGCGCGGCGGCGTGGTGGCGGCCACCAGTATGACAGACATAGTGTATAGTTACATGCGGCGTGTGGTCGGGCGGCGGCGGCGTGTGGTGGCGGTGGTGGTGGCGTCGGCGGCGCGGCGGCGTGGTGGCGGCCACCAGTATGACAGACATAGTGTATAGTTACATGCGGCGTGTGGTCGGGCGGCGGCGGCGTGTGGTGGCGGTGGTGGTGGCGTCGGCGGCGCGGCGGCGTGGTGGCGGCCACCAGTATGACAGACATAGTGTATAGTTACATGCGGCGTGTGGTCGGGCGGCGGCGGCGTGTGGTGGCGGTGGTGGTGGCGTCGGCGGCGCGGCGGCGTGGTGGCGGCCACCGGGGCGGGCTCGGGCGGAGAGGCCGCGTCTGGTGATGGTGGTGAAGCCGCTTCTGGTGGCTCGGCGCCGCCGCTGTGAAAAGATAAAAAAAAGTTAACATTTCAACAAATACCTAATGTGTTTGAACTGACACAATATTGTGTATATTGTGCCAGCTCAAAAGATGCGGGTTCGAGTCCCGTCTGGGCGAAATGAGACAAATTGCTATTTCTAGTATTTTTACTTGTTTATTACTTTTTTAATTTTTAAATTTTTATTTTCTGTAGTCGCAGCGCAATGCACGCGTTCTATCTAAAAGATCGATCGCCGTTTTTAGTGACCCCGTGGGTTCGTTTATCGCGTCGCGTGCGACGCAGGGTTGACAAAAATCATGTATTTTATTTTTAAATCGGTTTTTTTTTTATATTCTGATCAATTTATTTTAGAATTTGTTATTAATAAAAAAAAAAACAACATATAAGTAATTTTTTTATGTTAATTATTTAAAAAATTATAAAAACATTTTTTGAAAACAAAACAGTTCCACATTTTAATAGCGAATTAATACCTACCTTTCATTATAGTGTATACGAAAAATAATTTTAGTTTAGTTGTTTCAAAAGGAAGACTAAATTGGCCGCCTTCTACCGAGAAGGTCCCTAATCTATTTCTTATTTTGCTGCTGTAAAATTAACGAGTTAATGCAAAACTCTTAATTAGTCGTTTAGCGTTAACGCTAAGGCGATAACGATGCGCGCCATATTTTATGTCGGGGGAAGTCCCTTGACACATTTTAGCTGATTTGTTCGCAGTAAAAAAATATCAACCCCGCCGCGACGCGACTAAAATTTTAAATCACCTTCGATTTAGTCGCACAACAGTGCATGGGCCACATACATCCACCGTCGGAAATAGTTTCGAGCAAGGTACTCAGTGAGGTGCAGCAGGCATCGTAGCAGGCACTATATCGTCGTGCACGCGGCTGCGGCCGCAGCACGGTCGCGGCGTATCCAGCGGCGAGCAAGTCGCCCGGCTCCGCAGTGCTCGCGACGATATCACGCCGACAATAAGTTTCACTCAAATGGTGGCTAGTGTCGCTTTCGTACTTCGTACAACATACAACATACTCCAAAACTATACAAGCCCACGAAGATTTTGGCAGGCATTAGGCATATATTCGAAAATTGAAATCGATCTAATAATTTAATATTGGACATTATTCACTAATATCCCCTATGCATCGACTTTTATTTTTGAACCGGATTATTGTGATTTAACTATCAACTTTTATTTCCGGGGGCTGGTACGCTACAATGACTTACATACTTCCTTCGCCGGCTCAGCGACCCGAAGTGGATGTTCGTCTCCGACAACAACGTGCGTCATTCCTTCCTATTTTGTGCCAGTGCCAGAGTGGACCAGTTGGGCACGTCAAGCTCTTTTAGATCTTTGGCGACTTCGTCTTTCCAGCGATACCTCGGGCGACCTACCGGACGTCGTCCAATTGGTTGCCCAAGATATGCTCTTTTTGCAGCACGATTCTGGTCCATCCTCTCAACGTAAAGCTAGCGAAACGGGAAGCTATTAATTCTCCGATGATGTTTGGTTCGGCTACCAGCTCTTCTATCTCCAGGTTGCGTCTCTTCCTCCACTCCTCCTCCTCTCGTTGGTCCCAGAATCTTTCGTAAAATCTTTCGCTCTGCCACTGAGACCTTATTCTGTTCCTTTAACCTAAATGTCCATGTTTCACACCCGTACATTAAAATTGGTCTGATGACGGTTTTATAGACCTGTATTTTAGTGTTTCGGCTTATCAATTTGGACACCAACACCTCGTGAAGAGTTCCGGAGCATCCCAGTGCGTCGACTGTGCGGATATCAATTCATTTTCCCGATTGGCGTCGGTACGCTACAATGACGGACGTGTTTTAAACAAGGAGTGAAATATATATTTATCATTAATCGAGCACTGACCTGTCGTCGGAGTCGGGAGTCGATGGGCTCGGCCTCGGTGGGCAGCTGTAATGTGTCGAGCACTGACCTGTCGTCGGAGTCGATGGGCTCGGCCTCGGTGGGCAGCTGTAATGTGTCGAGCACTGACCTGTCGTCGGAGTCGATGGGCTCGGCCTCGGTGGGCAGCTGTAATGTGTCGAGCACTGACCTGTCGTCGGAGTCGATGGGCTCGGCCTCGGTGGGCAGCTGTAATGTGTCGAGCACTGACCTGTCGTCGGAGTCGATGGGCTCGGCCTCGGTGGGCAGCTGTCGCGTGGCGGCCGCTCGCAAGTATCGCTCGCGCTCGCGGGCCAAGCGCTCGCGAGCCTGGAAACATATTATACATATTTATTTATTTATTATCTATTGGAAAACAAACGGCCTTACATATTACATCATTTATAACTTAAATTAGGGTGACACATTTGCCAAAACAGTTTCCACTTGTAATAATTTACAATACAGCCGTTAAGTACAAACTAACGTGAATAATATATAGTTCCTAGGTATTATCGTTACGAGCACAAACCGACATAAGAATTTTACACAACTTTTAGTTCTGATTTCAATTTCAAAAGCTTATTGGTAGGTGATCACAGCATAGCAAATTAATACCAAACTCAACATTCTCAACTCAACTCAACAACAAGATTATAAACGAAACGGGAATTATCTAACTCTACTTACAGCGTGAGTATAAAAAAAGGTAAAAATTACTTTTTTAAAGATTTTCCTGTAAGTGTTATGAAATTGTAAAAGAATAAATTGAAGGATTGAATCTATATGGTTACACTCTTGAGATGTAGTAGATAGTTAATTGGAGTGCAGGATGAAAAGATCACTATAGATGAAAGTAGAAATGTATTTACGTAAAGTTACAGGTAAGTTAAAAATAGACGATTCTTTTCTCTAATGTTTAACCGAGTCGGCTGGCGTTGTAAATTGCACTGAATGAAAATATGTAATTTATTATAATAATTAAATATGATACTATACGTTTCGACGGGTCAATGACGCGTGCGCGTTACGTTGTGCTGTGTTAGCAAAAGTATAATAAATATGTACAGTAAACCGTACAGAATCTTTAAATTGATTGTGCTGCTCAAATAAATAGAAATTGTGCAAGTTTTTTTATTCATTTTGAATTATTTAATTTGTATATACATAGGACTGTGTGTGCTTGTTTATGCGTAAATGCATTATATGATCGTGTATCTAAATGTGGCTGCAAGAACCTGCATCATATATGTGCCTGTTTCTGTGTTATCCTGCATATGTAACTACGTGTGTCTATGAGACTGCGTGTGTCTACGAGAAACTGAGTGTGTCTATGGTAGCTGCGTCATTCTGTGTCGACGTGCGTGTGTATTGTGCGTCACCTGTTGCCTGTCTCGCTCGCGCTGGTGCGCGCGCTGTAGCTCCCTCTCCCTCTGCTGCTCCGCCTGCAGGCTCACGTCGATCAGTAGTCGTGGTCGGTACTGTTCTTCACGTTCGCGCCGCGCCTAGGGGAAACAGGTTAATATTGTAGTAACAATCCGGCTCGAAGGACCAAATTGTAACACTGGTAGTTGTAGGATTTTTTGCTTCATTTTGGATAAATCATACATTGCCATCGCATATAATGATGGGACTGTTTTTTCACTATGGAAACCTATAGTATATCTGTTGATTTGTTCAGAAGCGGTGGACGGGGTCCCAGAACAGTGAATCTCGGCGTGGTATGCCTCGCCACCGCATGTAGGGGCGATCCGAAATGTGACTTCATGAAGTACACGGCTTGATAGACTGCACTCCATCCCACGTCTGTTATGGGCCCCTCATCTATAAATAATCTCGGTGGAGGCCCGCAGGCTGATCGTCTAACAAAAACCAGAACCTGATTATCTAGCAGCCAGTTTCGCGCTGTCATCAGTGTCATATTTTCACACTGTATGTCGTGGAAGAATATACGTGCTGTATGTATGTATATGTATGTATGATACATACCTGGTCGAAGGCTGCAGCGGCGGCGGGGTCGTCGGCCGGCCGGTCGCGGAACAGCTGTTGCCGTAACGCGTCGAGCTCGTCGTGCTGTATGTATGTATATGTATGTATGATACATACCTGGTCGAAGGCTGCAGCGGCGGCGGGGTCGTCGGCCGGCCGGTCGCGGAACAGCTGTTGCCGTAACGCGTCGAGCTCGTCGTGCTGTATGTATGTATATGTATGTATGATACATACCTGGTCGAAGGCTGCAGCGGCGGCGGGGTCGTCGGCCGGCCGGTCGCGGAACAGCTGTTGCCGTAACGCGTCGAGCTCGTCGTGCTGTATGTATGTATATGTATGTATGATACATACCTGGTCGAAGGCTGCAGCGGCGGCGGGGTCGTCGGCCGGCCGGTCGCGGAACAGCTGTTGCCGTAACGCGTCGAGCTCGTCGTGCTGTATGTATGTATATGTATGTATGATACATACCTGGTCGAAGGCTGCAGCGGCGGCGGGGTCGTCGGCCGGCCGGTCGCGGAACAGCTGTTGCCGTAACGCGTCGAGCTCGTCGTGCTGTATGTATGTATATGTATGTATGATACATACCTGGTCGAAGGCTGCAGCGGCGGCGGGGTCGTCGGCCGGCCGGTCGCGGAACAGCTGTTGCCGTAACGCGTCGAGCTCGTCGTGCTGTATGTATGTATATGTATGTATGATACATACCTGGTCGAAGGCTGCAGCGGCGGCGGGGTCGTCGGCCGGCCGGTCGCGGAACAGCTGTTGCCGTAACGCGTCGAGCTCGTCGTGCTGTATGTATGTATATGTATGTATGATACATACCTGGTCGAAGGCTGCAGCGGCGGCGGGGTCGTCGGCCGGCCGGTCGCGGAACAGCTGTTGCCGTAACGCGTCGAGCTCGTCGTGCTGTATGTATGTATATGTATGTATGATACATACCTGGTCGAAGGCTGCAGCGGCGGCGGGGTCGTCGGCCGGCCGGTCGCGGAACAGCTGTTGCCGTAACGCGTCGAGCTCGTCGTGCTGTATGTATGTATATGTATGTATGATACATACCTGGTCGAAGGCTGCAGCGGCGGCGGGGTCGTCGGCCGGCCGGTCGCGGAACAGCTGTTGCCGTAACGCGTCGAGCTCGTCGTGCTGTATGTATGTATATGTATGTATGATACATACCTGGTCGAAGGCTGCAGCGGCGGCGGGGTCGTCGGCCGGCCGGTCGCGGAACAGCTGTTGCCGTAACGCGTCGAGCTCGTCGTGCTGTATGTATGTATATGTATGTATGATACATACCTGGTCGAAGGCTGCAGCGGCGGCGGGGTCGTCGGCCGGCCGGTCGCGGAACAGCTGTTGCCGTAACGCGTCGAGCTCGTCGTGCTGTATGTATGTATATGTATGTATGATACATACCTGGTCGAAGGCTGCAGCGGCGGCGGGGTCGTCGGCCGGCCGGTCGCGGAACAGCTGTTGCCGTAACGCGTCGAGCTCGTCGTGCTGTATGTATGTATATGTATGTATGATACATACCTGGTCGAAGGCTGCAGCGGCGGCGGGGTCGTCGGCCGGCCGGTCGCGGAACAGCTGTTGCCGTAACGCGTCGAGCTCGTCGTGCTGTATGTATGTATATGTATGTATGATACATACCTGGTCGAAGGCTGCAGCGGCGGCGGGGTCGTCGGCCGGCCGGTCGCGGAACAGCTGTTGCCGTAACGCGTCGAGCTCGTCGTGCTGTATGTATGTATATGTATGTATGATACATACCTGGTCGAAGGCTGCAGCGGCGGCGGGGTCGTCGGCCGGCCGGTCGCGGAACAGCTGTTGCCGTAACGCGTCGAGCTCGTCGTGCTGTATGTATGTATATGTATGTATGATACATACCTGGTCGAAGGCTGCAGCGGCGGCGGGGTCGTCGGCCGGCCGGTCGCGGAACAGCTGTTGCCGTAACGCGTCGAGCTCGTCGTGCTGTATGTATGTATATGTATGTATGATACATACCTGGTCGAAGGCTGCAGCGGCGGCGGGGTCGTCGGCCGGCCGGTCGCGGAACAGCTGTTGCCGTAACGCGTCGAGCTCGTCGTGCTGTATGTATGTATATGTATGTATGATACATACCTGGTCGAAGGCTGCAGCGGCGGCGGGGTCGTCGGCCGGCCGGTCGCGGAACAGCTGTTGCCGTAACGCGTCGAGCTCGTCGTGCTGTATGTATGTATATGTATGTATGATACATACCTGGTCGAAGGCTGCAGCGGCGGCGGGGTCGTCGGCCGGCCGGTCGCGGAACAGCTGTTGCCGTAACGCGTCGAGCTCGTCGTGCTGTATGTATGTATATGTATGTATGATACATACCTGGTCGAAGGCTGCAGCGGCGGCGGGGTCGTCGGCCGGCCGGTCGCGGAACAGCTGTTGCCGTAACGCGTCGAGCTCGTCGTGCTGTATGTATGTATATGTATGTATGATACATACCTGGTCGAAGGCTGCAGCGGCGGCGGGGTCGTCGGCCGGCCGGTCGCGGAACAGCTGTTGCCGTAACGCGTCGAGCTCGTCGTGCTCGCGAGCGCGCTCGCGGCGGTCGGATTCGGCTTCGCGCACGCGAGCGCTGAGGCGCCGTTGGAGCTCCTGAAGACAACGTGATAAAATCAGTTCTGATGGCGTGCGCGTTAATAGTTGCTAATAAGCTCCTTCAATTAACATACTATCTGACCGAGACAATTAGACGCATGACAGCTGGGAAAAACTTAAAAAATCTAACTAAAAACCAAAATTTTAGAAAGCGGCAATAAATCAGTTAATCACTGTAGTGCTAGTAGTATAAATCTGATAATAAGAGAAGTGCGGTGACAGGAGTGGGCCGCAGGTGACAGGAGTGGGCCGCAGGTGACAGGAGTGGGCCGCAGGTGCCAAAAGTGCAAAACCGCATTCCTGTCATGCGCCTAATTGTTTTGGCCGTATAATAACTCGACATTTTTCTTCACTCGAGGTGAATGAACAACTGTCATCGAGGTACCGGAACATTCGAGGAATATTTACGTTATTTTGTCTGTCTGTCAACTTTTGAGTGACCATAGACAAAAAACAATTTTTTTGTTGAAATTTTTTATTCTATTGCTAAAAAAGAAAGAATCAATGATTCAATGTCATATTTATGATGTTGTTTCAAGTCCGACCAAAGAAAACCTATTTCGAGGATTTCTTGAGTTTATGTTTAAGGTACCTCCGTTGAAACGTCCTAGAAAATGAGTAAAAGAAACCGTCCATATTAACAACGACATAAGGGTGACCCTCAAAATAAAACTATAAAATTCTGTGCCCTTGGTACGAGTTTCGCAAACTATAATTGTTTTGGAAAACTATCGCTTTGTCTCTTTCATGTCCATAGACAGCTTTACCGACACGAGTAGAGCATCCGACAGTAGTCGAAGACGTTGACAGTAAATGTCAACTCGTACTAAGGGCTCTGAAGTACAGGCACGATCAATAACATGTATAACCTTAACAACCTTATCGCATTGACGCACACGGAAACAAAACACTCTCTGTCCACAAATGTCATTCAATATTGTAATGTGACAAGGTTGCTGAGTGTTTCTATGTCATTCATTGCATGTGACTGGGTAAATCTACGGACGGTTTGAACGCCGCCATTTTCTTCGACATATAAAGTGTCATGCATGATAAGTGCGAAAATAATAAAGGTTATGCTGCTAAACCCTACTCGTCTGACACCTATATTATATTATACAGAATTTTATTACTCTAAAATATGAAAATATGTTCACCCGGCTGTACCATCGCGTACTATCAACTCGTAATTACAATAACGAGACTCACCTTCCCCTTGTAGTACTTGTGGTCGTCGCGCTCGTCGTCGTAGTCCTCCAGGAACTCCTTGAGCCTCTTGGCCTCTCGCTCGCGCTCCTCCTCGCGGCATCGCTCCCTCTCCTTCTCCTTCTCGTACTCCTTGGCCTTGCGACGCTCGCGGTTCTCCCAGTTGCGCAACCTGTTGGTCACCATTATCACTCATAACCACCATCTTATCAAGTCTGACGCCATACATTGTTGTGTTCATTGTCATCTTCAGCCTTACCAATACTTAACATCAGGTATGATGAAGGCTAAGAGTCTCCCCGTCTCGTGAATAAAAAAATAATTAATTTGAAATAGAGAAGAAACTAGGTAACTGGCTAAAGAGGCTCTATAGTCGGATTTTTAATTCAGTAGAGAATTTGAAAGGTGCAAATGTCACTTTGTAAAAATAATCCTGCTTTAACTGTTTTTCGTAATGATTTGCGCAGATCCAGTTCCAGTTTAGTAAGTATTGATTACATTTACGAACACAAATTCAATATTATAATTATAGCGACATTTTAATTCAGCGTTATTTTTCCAAAGTGACATTGACAACCTGTCAAATACTCTACTAAATAAAAAATCCGACTATAGACGGGCCCTGTTTTCCTGCACTTTCTAGCCGGCGACTATTGCTGTCTTACGCTCACTTTATATGCTAGAGCAAGATGCATATAGTTGTAGGCCACACATTTGAGCCCCGAAAAAAAAATGACCGGTTTAGGAACACCATAAGAAATAAAAACGCACGCAATATTCTGCGACCAAAACGTAACGAAACCCTATAAAAGCTTAGTCGCTCCCACCGATTACCAGGTGGCGCTAGTTTCTATTGAAATGTTTTCACAGTGACAAGAGGAACTCTGTTTCGGTCACTCCCACTATTGTACAGATGGCGCTAGTTTCTAATGAAATATTTTCATAGCCAAAGAGCCAAGAGTAAAACTTAAACTATGTTTTGTGATGCTCCGAAAAATATTGGGAAGAATCGGCTAGACTTAGATGAGTTTTTTCAACTCATACGAGTTCTATTTTTTACATCCTTTCGATTTTCACTCACTCTGTACCGGCTGCATCTTAGTGAAGTCTTTTTATGCAAAGCGGGACGGTCTTTTTTAGTAAATACAGACCTCTCCTGGTAGGCGGCCTCCTTCTCCCTCGCCTTCTTCTCTAACCGTTTCTTCTCCCTCGCCTCCTCTTCCATCTCTTTCTCCCGTCGCGCGTCCGCCTCGCTACGACTCCGCCCGCGCCCCCGCGAGCCCGAACGTTCGCGCTCACGGTCTCGGTCTCGCTCACGTTCGCGGTCACGCTCGCGTTCGCGCTCTCGCTCGCGGTCGCGATCACGCTCGCGTTCGCGCTCCCGCTCGCGTTCACGTTCGCGTTCTCGTTCACGCTCCCTGTAAAGAAAAGCTGTTTTAATTCCCTGTATTTGCTAGCTAGCTAGCGACAGACTTATATAAGGCGGTGGTAGCGAGCTAGGCCACCCCACCACCAATCAAACATAACATTATGTAGGTATCTCCATTGGCAATCGAACCCGAGACCTCTGGATCTGATAGCAGTGGTACTTTATAATGAAGTAACTAATAATGTCTACCTTTAACGGGAGAAAGTCGTGATTGAAATATTATGTTGACATTGTTATTCGTATCTGCCTACTCCGAAGGCATAATTTTTTGTGGACAGCGGAGCGGGAGCAACACTGTTATATTTTGTATGAACATGACACACGCTCCACTCGCCGCGTTTTCTACTGCAGAGAAAGAAAGCACTGCACAATTAACCACTTTCGTTTCTGAATGACGCGTGTTTTCATGGCAATGGTCTCAAGCGGACTGACTTAGGTCGGAAAACTTTAACCGTGGAACAAACTTTTTACACGCAAGGTAGGTACACTTTTACCGTTCCGCTGTATCGCTTTTACTGTTCCGATCCCTCTCCCTTGTCCACCAGAAATGTGGCCTAACGGAAGAAAATCGTATGTATTGTATGTAATAAATAATACGATGAAGCGCTCATGGCCGCGCTTGACAGACTGATCGTATTCAATCACGTTTGTTAAGCAAAGTTCGGCCCGGTCAGGTGTCGGATGGGTGACCGTAAAGTGGCATTATAACTGAGCGCTTTCGTGGGCACGTTAAACCGTCGGTCCCGGCTGTTATTTATGTCATTTGATTACAGTCGTTAAGCAAAGTCATAGGCCTTATAGGCGGCTTGATAAACTCTGACACCAGAGGTGGCCACTAATCCTGACTCGATAAGAAGAGAAGGAGAATAATATGATAATAGCAGGGAGTCGTACTGCGTGCTGGCGCGCGCGCGGCGCTGCTCGCGGCGGATCTCGGCGCGCGTGCGGATGTACGGGTGGAGGGATAAGTTCACGAACAGCATTACGAAAACCACTTGTTGCGCACTTCGACACTACGATTTTTACACTTGTTACACCTCGATACTTTATGAACTTCGATACTTTAATACACTGCAGTTTAGTAACCGGACTTGAATGCATAACAATCACTTTGTGAAACAAATTGTGAAGCAGTTTTGACCTCTATATTAATCAAAATTTGGACATCCAACTGTCAATCTTTAACAATATTTTCATGTTAAATATTATAGTAAAATTCACGGACCACTATGTTTTTGTGGCGAACGTTCAGTGGACATCCTATACGGTCGGAGTTTCTATGGCATCAAAACCAATATAGCCAAAGGAAAACTATTAAAATTCCAAAATATAGCTTCAAATAAATAGCTGCTTAGTCCGAACTCCGAACACAATATATTTGAAGTCATTTTAGGACATAACGCGATTTCGTTGTAGGTAAATCAATCAAACAAACAAGGCAAAATTACTAGCAACTTGTAACCAGTCAAGAGCATTGATAAAACTCAAATTAAAAACACAAAATTCCGAGATTATATCAGATTTGAAAAGTAAAAACAAAACACTGTTGTATTAATTTGAATACGAAGTTTTTTAAAGATTTTTGTGCGAGATTTATTCGCACATTATTTTTTTTAAAGGAGAAATGCGGAATAACAATTAATTTAAGATTGCCGGTGCGCGGCCGGCGCGCGAGCGACTGGTACGCACCCCGCGACTTACGTTGTTATACGATACTTCTCTACTATGAAACGTTTTTAGTTTTAATGATTTAACTTTATTGCATTCAGAATGATCTTAAGGTTTAAGGGATCGAGTGCCGTCTGTCTGAAGTCCAACGTAAGTGGTTTCATGCTGGCATCTAATGTTTACAAAAAGTAGTATTATTAATGATTTTTATTTTTTGCATTAAAATAAAACAATTTTTATGTGATTTCCGGTTTGTTCATAAAGATCCAAGGCAGAACCGCTGGCAGCTTTTAAGAATAAAAAAAGACAATTTGTTATATCATGGACATCAAATTCAATTAATTATGAATTTGAAGTATGAAACGTGTGGAGTTTAACTTTCTTGTAAAATGTCATGTAAGCCCGCGGCCCGAGCCGATGCCGTTAGTCGTAAACACCGACGTGCATTAACTCGCACATAAAAGTTATCGCGGCTTATCGAGAGACCGCGCAGTTTACTGAACCCGGCATTCGGCAGAACTACACACAAACCAAGAAACACCTCGCACATTTTGTACTTAAAGTGTCGCCTTGAACACATACACCATGCCAACGTGAAGAAATAAAAAATCTTATAAAGGGGAATTTTGTATGATTTGCTTCTGTATTTCTAAGTTACTACTTCTAAACTCTTTTTTTTTTTTGTTCTGTTGCCAGAACTGAGCTACTCCTGTAAAGGTCATCAGAATCAGAATGATGAGTCAGTGGGCAAGGCAAAACCCATAAAAAAAACACCGTATGTGGCCTAGTGGTAACCTTCGGTATCAGATACAGTGGCCCGGGTTCCGGAGTGGTCATATTGTATTGGACTTGCTTGGTAGAAAGACTCCATTAATCCATTAATTTTGTATTCATTGTTAAAATTGTTAAAATTAATCATATAGTTTACTATCACATAGTTGCTTAAAGTTAGTTTATGAAGTTCTACCAATTTTTTTTCTTTTGTAAGTTATAGCTTGTCCAGGTATATCCTTATCTTTCTTTTGTCAGTTATAACTTGTCCAAATATATCCATATCAGCACTATACGTCCATTATAGCTAGGAAGATAGTTATTAAGTACTTTAGTAAAAAAATAACTGTTTGTTGCCAAAAGAAGAAATAAACAAATAAAATAAATTAAAAGACTTGCCGTTACAACAATGTTTTCAGCATTGGTTTTTTTTTACTTGCTGACTGGGGGGGGGACATTTACATAAAGTAGGTATGCCCAGAGCTTGAAATTAAAAAACCCGATTAATAGAAGTTTTTGATTATGGAATTTACAAAAACCGTTTCCAACGTATTTGGAATGAGAGCGCTTTAAAAACCTAATCATCACAATCATAATTATTTATTTGTTAAAAATACGGTGTAAAATAATGTTGTTACAAAATATGAGTGCACATGTTTTGCCCTTATTATTGAAGCATGCAAATATTTTTACAAGTTTTTTTATAATACTAATAAATTTTACTTATGTCAATTTTTATAATTTAATACATAATTGTTTTAAATCATAGAAATTATGTGGATTCATCATAACCTATTTGGAATCCTCTGAAGTCAGGAAGTTACATCAGAGGCTTTTTTGAAGAGTCCTAGGTTTTTAGGTACAAATATACAAACTTCATAAATATACATTGATGGTAGTGGTAGTAAGCCAAGGCTTTTGGAAAGTGACTGACACGACTCGATTGGAGTCTGGCAAAATAAACCGGTTTAATCCAAAGCCGCGAAATGTACCTGCCACTGGCGAGGCGATCAGGCTAATAGCGACCTGACCTTCCGTGTGTAGACACAAGCTCGCTAGTTTTGTTGTTCGCGCGCTCGCGTTAGGAGGGCGGTATTTCAGGCAAATAGCGAGCTAATTTCTACGTACGAAAGGTCGCTATTCGTTTTGCCACTTGCGCGCGCGTTGTGCCAATGTGTTTGGGTAACACAACGGGACAACGCGCCTAACCGCCTCAGTGGTTTAGTAGCGACAACCACCGGTATGATACCCAGGGGTCCCGGGTTCGATTCCCAGCGAGGGTAAATATTGTATTCGGTTTGGTTGGTGGCAGGACTTGTTGTTAGCCTGCCTGGATAGCTACCAACATCTTATCTAAGTCAGTCTACGCCATAACAACAATGTTTTCAGCATTGTTGTGTTCCGGCAGTTAGAGATAAAGTAGCCAGTTCCTCAGTGATTGAGGATTCCGGGAGAGGCTCGCTTCCATCTTCAGCCTTATCAATACTTAACATCAGGTATGATGAAGGCTAAGAGTATCCCCATTGTTCATAAATAAAAGGATATTTAAAAAGAGAAGAAGACCTCCATAAATCGCTTAATTAAGTCATAAACCTTTTAATTTTGCTCTTTCATGAAACCGGTATTTTTAAGTTTAAGGTAGAGCCAGACCTTAATAAAACGCTCCCTATATATTTGCTGCTGATTACGTTTGGAAATCTACCGGTTATACAAGCCCTGGGTATCAATCCTCTGATGTGAAGCAGGCAAAACCCCTAAAAACAATAGGTATGTTGCAAAAAACTTGCCCCACAAAATCCCAAAAAAATACAGTGAATAAAGTATGTGTGACGGGATCCCGTCAGGGCGACAAGAGACTAGTTGTTTTTTCCTAGTACATTTTCTTGTTTAATATTTTATCACATAAAAATAGCATTCACATAGAAATGCAAGATCAAAAAGTTATAAAAACAGTGAAATTGTTTGAACTTACCTTTCACGGTTCTCCCGCTCCCTTTCTCTTTCCCTCTCGCGTAACTCGCGCTCGCGTTCTCTCTCACGCATTTCCCTTTAACCAAAAAATAAACTGTAATTCTCTCCTTTTTTCAAATAACAACTGTAAAAATATTAAATAAACATGTCGCGCCAACTATACCTCTCTCGTTCTCTCTCCCGTTCGCGCTCCCGCTCTCTCTCTTCTCTCTCCCTCTCGCGTTCCTTGTCGCGATCATCTCGTCGACTCTCCTTGCCCCTAAATAAAAACAAAACATTAAGACAGTCCAGAATCAACAAAGTAAAAAAAAAACATTTTATTTTAAAAAATTGTAGCAATAGGAAATGTGCTAAATAAAAAAATCACTATTTTAAAATACTTAGCAATTTCAATAAAGCTTCTTTTGCCTTTTATGATTCTTATGATTTTTGGAGAGAGCTGAGAAGTAATAGGACCTTGGCTTGGTCGATCAATTATTTGTCAAAATCACAAATGTGTCCAGTTTTGACATAACTCAAACCAATCAACAGATTCTGGGTAATGAGCGTTCCGCATGATTTTAACTAAGTAGGTACGTAGAAAGAACTATATAACTGTTTTTTATGATTTTGTAATTTTTGCATTTTTCAATGCAATTTTTATACTTATGATAAATATTTAAATATAAAAATATTGGAAAAAATCAACTTGGCCACAAGTGACTTCTCAGATGGGACTTTCCAATATTTTTCTATATAAAATTTATCATAACTATAAAACTGATAAATCTATTACCAACAGTGGAAAAAAACTTCGATCCGACAAAAAATTACGATGCTACAGCGATTTTAGTAACGCAGTTTTTAAAAAGCATCGTAAATAGCGCGCCATTCGCGTGACGTCATTTGTCACATCGCTCGCGTTCTTTCAATAATATTTTATGTTTGATCGCAAATAAGTTCGCCATTTGTCGACCGTTTTCCGCAATTCTTTTTTTTTAAAGAGTTTTCTTGTGATATTGTCTTATAATTATTTTATCAAAATCTTTTCAGTAGTTTGGGTTCTAATCAGAATAATTGACTTAAATTTGTCTTTCAAGTAATCCATATATTGCGTTGCTGCCTTTCCATCAATCCTTTAACTTTCGCTGGTTTCGTTCAGGAGCATGGGTCTTAATAATAAAGAAGATGGGCAATTAACCCGAGAGGATGTTAACTATTGCAGATGCGCCCGGGACTAACAACGAACTATGGGACCATTTCACAAGAAAACTCTTTCAAACAAAAGAAGAATTATGAAAATCGATACACAAATGACAAACTTATGCGCAATCAAACATCAAATATTATAGAAAGAACACGAGCGTTGTGACAAATGACGTCATCGCTCGTGGCGGGCGGCAGCGCGCCTTTCAAATCAAGCGTTTAGAAAACTTGAAATACCTTCATCATTTCTGCGTCATTTGAAAACTATGATCAACAACAAAGAATAATACGTGATTTAATAACTCAAAACTCCAAAATTCTGTTTCGTGCGGAACGCGCATTGTGCTGGTGGCACCAATAAGGTTACAAGTTTAAACAAAATTCTATTTAAAAACAGTACTTCAGGTATAAGATTGTAAACTTTCTCGTTCATTATAATTGTATTATAAATCGAGAGTAGCAGGCCTCGACGCTTGTCCATAATAAATGTCGCGTCGAGTCCCGTTACTCTTGATTCAAAGTCCTTAGTACTTCAAGTACCTGGAGGCGCTGCGCCTGCGCCTGTCCTTGTCCCGCTCCCGCTCCCTGTCCTTGTCGCGCTCCCTGTCCCTCTCTCGCTCCCGCTCCCGCTCCCTCTCCCTGTCCCTTTCGCGCTCCTCGCGCTCCTTATCCTTGTCTCTCTCCCCCCTCTCCCGCTCCCTCTCCCGCTCCCGCTCCCTGTCGCGGTCGCGGTCGCGCTCCCTGTCCTTGTCGCGCTCCTTGTCCCTGTCCTTGTCGCGCTCCTTGTCCCTGTCCTTGTCGCGCTCGGGCTCGCGCTTCCGTCGCACCACCACCTCGACCTCCTCCTGTGCCCAACATCATACTATCTCACTCAGTGTCCTCGCACTACGTCGCCCGTCTCGCTCCCACGCTCTGCTTTAACCTAGCACTACTATTATGTTTAGAATTAAGAAATAGCAAGATTAATTTACAACTGATATAGCTACATATTTTCTACGGCAATGTCTTGTTAAGTCTTGTAAAATATCTCCTTCGTCCGTCTCTCTTTTATTGGAAAAATTATGAGTTTGTATTACTGAGGAAATTCAGAAATACCAATCGAAACGAAATGTAAGTTTACCAAGAGGAAAAGTCCCTTAATATTCGACCTATAAATGAATAGATTAGGTTTTTGGTAAATCAAAATTCTACATTTAAAATACTAACAAGGTCTAATAATAATATAGTTTATTTAGAATACCTTTGCCTCTTTCCTACCTATTAAGACTTATAAATCTATGTAACTTTTTTAGTAAAGGAAGGCAAGCAAAGAGCGGGCCGACGAGCGAACGCGCGCGCGTCAACGCTAGGCGAAACAAACAATGATAATAATATTGTGAATTTGATATAAGTACTGCCGACTGCGCTCTCCGGTGCACTACATATGCGTTATACGTTAAAGTTAGGAAGTCTGCGTGTGCAACACATCTTTTGTCCAATGTTCTAGAGCACAATATTATGCTTTATTAGAATCGTCATCTAAAAGCATATTTCTGATGACAGAAGATTCAAAATTTGAAAGAAGAATAGAACAAAACTGAATTGCGATTTCGATAGCGTTCGTTAGCTAACTTCATATTAGAAGACTACAATTCAGCCTGAAATGTGCCGTTTCGGCTCAGTTTGAGGCGTGTCTAGAAATGTACAATTAAATTGGTTCGTTCTCTCTTACTGCAGTCAGATAGAGCCGCTCAGAGCGTCATACGTCGTCCGGCGGCGAGCGGCGCTGGCGACTTCGAGCGCCGACCACTCTACGCGTCTTGATACGACGACCCTGCGGGAGCTTATCAACACATCCTGTCTATGTCAAAATACCGACAGCTGTCAAACACAGTCGAACGTCGAACCCGTTAATGAAGTGTGTACCGAAACAATGGGGAGTCTGCCTCATGCGAGGTTATAGGTGGCGCCACCGAACTGACTCGTTAGGAGCAACTATGTTCTAGCTAAATATGTTTGTAAAATTATATTGATTTGTATTAAGATTAATTTGCAGTATTGGAGATTGCTACATACAGTTTACACCGAACCAACTTTCACTCTTCATTCGTTGTTGTATTTTGATCACCAAGATAAGTGAACACAGATGACAATGATGATAGATAATTTAATTTGAAGTAACAAAAATAAATGTAACATTTTAAAACAGTTTAAGAATGTCCTATTCTTCCGGAACGACTAAGTGTTGTGATGAACCACTAATAGGTGTCCAAACATTAAAAAAAACGCAATTTAAAACTAAATATGTTAATAAAAAGCGCGTTTTACTCAGTAAAAGTTGTTTGAATGATGTCATCCGATTAACGTTAAATCAGAGTGCCGAAGCTCTTTGAGCGTAGCCAGTGGCGCCACCTGCGTTGAGACTCCGCATCGTCGGGGCGAAGGGTGTGTGTGTATGTCTGTGTGTTTGTTTACTCACAACGGCGAAAGATGGCGGCGAGACGGCGGCGGCCGACGGCGCGGAGATCCCTCGCTGCGACGACTGCAGGCGCGCCCGCAGCCCGAACTACCTAACACGCTACCGGACTCTAATACGCGGTCTATATAAGTCGCGTCGGAATGAAACAGGCGTTCAAATAGTCGCGGCTGTTACCCACTCGGGTGGGCGAGCCGCCTTGACCTCGGTGTCAACATCATAAAACTTATCAAACGCTTTTACCGATCTGATGCTTTTCTGACTTCAGACGATACCTAATCGATTTTTTTATTGAGCCATGTTACACGCCTCGCGTAGTGATAAACATTTTAAAGTGTCAGTCCTTAGCAGCGCGATGCGAAGTGATAATCGGGCGGTGTCCTTCGTGTGGGGTAGCGCGGGCGGCGGGCGCGGGCCGCAGTCCGCCACTCACGAAGGCGGGCTGCGGCCGGGCCGCGCCGGCCGGGGGGGCCGCGAGGGCCGGGGCGGGCCGCGAGGGCCGGGGCGGGCCGCGAGGGCCGTGACGGGCAGCGAGGATCGAGGGTGGCCAATACAGCGCATCCTAACTAAGTACGTAACGAGAATAATCAACCACCTTCGACCGCATAATGTTTATTTAGCACGATGGTGGTCAAATGCCTGCCCAGTTATTAATAAATCAAAAATATCAAGCACCTCTTGACTTGTACAAAAATTAATTGTGGGTTGCACCACGTTACTATAACAAATTACTATTACGTTTACGGTTTTAAAATGTGTGGGATTTGACTAATTTGATAAGCAAATTACTATTTTGAATCAAATGATGCATAACAGCCAAACTGTATTGATTTGACGTGTTAGCACAATGTGTGACAGAACACGCGCCTGTCTGGGCCCCACACTTTTGTTTTTCGTTAATATTCGAACATCTTTTCTAGCCCCGCTCGCGGCAGTACATACGTAAACGTAACGTCTACGGGTACGTTCACGTTTAAAAATGATAATTATATATGTTAATAATGTGTTACAAAATACTTGACCGCGGTCGTGCTCTCTCAAACATTACACTTTATTTTTGCAATGCAACCTAATATTCGGAGGAGCAATTTTTAAAAAGTTATATTTTGAAAAGCATGTATAGTACAAGGAAGCGGAGGAGAAGGTTATTTTGATATTCGACTGAAATTCCTGTATGTCTCCCGTATAAGTGAGAGCTTTACAAGGGCAGCCGCCCCAGCCGCCCCGGCCGCCCCAGCCGCCCCGGCCGGCCGCGGCCGCTGCGGGTGCGGGATGCGGCGCGCGGGCGTGAGCCGTCGCCAAGCGTGAGCGATCAAGCGGCGACATTCGACAACACTATCACATTCACGGGGCAACTGCTACCCACACACGCGCCATCAGTCACGACCTCACTACGCGTCAAACTACCAACATTATGAAAGCTTTCTTTCTTTCTACCTTAAAATAGGAATAAAATATCGATAATACATGTACTGAAGTCGCCATTGATGGTTGTTATATATATTTATGTGTATGAGCGTGTGTGTGTGAAAGTATGTTGTGTTTTGATTCATTATAAAAGCGAACTGTTTAGCTTTTAAATTGAGAAATAATTCAAGATGATTCTTATCTGAAAAGTTATAAAATTTTCAAATACTTTGAATAATTTTATTTGTGTAATATAAAATCTACGAATGATAACGATAATACGCGGATTTTTATTTTTGTTTATTCAAAAAGTCTAACGATGTAATTGGAAGTGTGCGATTGAGTATAATGTAGTTATTATTTAGTTTTTATCATCAAAACATAAGCGCATCACTTGTATTGCGGAGAGCGCGCGAGCGGCGTCACTCGTGTGGTGTTGAAAATTTAGCTTATTGTTATCAAAACTAATTTATTTTATCTTCAATGTGTAAGCAACTACGACTGTAGTAGTATTCTATCGTTTAGTTAGTGTGTTATTTGTTTGCAGTCGTTCACACTCGAACGGATCATAAGACGGCTGGGTTAGGTACATCACACATAAATCATAGGTAAATTATACGATTGCGTTTTATCACTGCAAGTATCTTCGCAAGTAAATCATCCGTAAGTGTGAACGAGTGCAGCGGACACGTTTATGTGTCAATGGAAGAAATCAAGATGTGTTCGATGTAGAAACGATATTCAATGGATTTAAAATCTAGTCATGTGCTGGTTTTGAATGGATGGCTCATAATAAAAATAATAATGTATATGGTACAATGTGTAGTGTGTACAAGCGTCGGACAAACGTGTATGTTGTACAAGTGTGGTGAAGTGTCGTATAATAGTACAATGTAGAGTATTTAATACTCGGATACATATGTAAGTAGTACAATGTGTGAACAAGTGTCCGACGCATGTGTATGTGGCACAAGATATAATGTAGTGTGTGTACAACTGTCGGACACATGAGTATGCCACACAGTGTACGTAATACAATGTAACATGAAGTCGTAGTGTGTGTAAAGTGTCGGCCACATGTGTATATGTAGTGTATAGTGTATACAAGCGTGGTGTAAAGTGTGCGTGTAAAGTGTATAGTGTGTATAATCGTCGGGCCGTGGGGCGCACTCACCTAGCGGGTCCCACCGGCGGCGGCGGGCGGCACCTACCACCGCAACAGATCAGCACACGGCACACGCACAACACACACGCCTAACTCGCCTAACTTACTACACTCAGTACGCCCCTACACGACACCTCTGCACGGCTACACTTAATACTTCCTGGCGGCCTCCAGGCTAAAATATATCTTGAGGTCGCAGTGCAATATCCCACAAAAATAGTAATACTTCACTTATTTGTTACACCCGTACACGTATTACACTATGCACCCTTACTATACCTCGCTGTTATGGTGCACCTCTCGGCGACAATTCAGCGCTCTGGTCAAGAAGCCAAGAATGATGCTAAGTTTTGGGTCAAACTGCGAGTTCTTTTCTTTGTTGTTTCATTGGTCTCAAATAAAATATTTTCTTTCATTCCTATTTCTTTCTAAATAAATTACACCCTACACTATTCACCCTCTATAACTCGCTGGTATGCTATACCCAATGGCGACTAACATTATACTTATGGTAAAGTACCGGCTTACAATCAGCGTTGTCCTAATAAACATTATTATTTTGACAGGTGACTTTGTAAGTAAAATAAGTAATAAAAACCCACGATTTTTACCCTAATTTTTGGCTTAAATATGATCGGTATTGCAATATTATTTTGCGACTACGATAAAGTGACGGTCGTCAATAAGGGTAATTTTTGCCGACTAAACCTAATCTTAGTCCAAAAGTGAGACATGTCTTCTACTGGTAAAAACTATATCTTAAAATAATCCAAAATATAAATTGCTCGTTTAATATTTAGTTGAGAAAGTTTTGTATATTGAATCATCTGTTAAAAGAATAATGCTTAATACAATAGGACTCCATCATGTCATAAAACGCAGGCTACCCTGTAATTAATACACAGTGAATCATTTATGACGAAACAATTTAGGGCCTGTGTTACAAATTCCGGTTAAAATAGTTTGTCAGGATAGTTTGTCAGGATGTTTATTTACATTATTCATTTATTATTAGTTACATAGACAGTGCTTAAATAATTCAAATTAAACTGAATGTTTCTTAACCATAGAATTTGAAACAGACACTTAAAAATAAGAACTTAAGAAATAATTATTATTCTTAACTTCAAATATCATGGGTTTTACTTTCCTCAAAATTTACAAACAAAATAAAATTCATCCCAATATTTTAAAGGCCTTAATAAAATTTTAATACACCCTAAAGAACTTATTTCTTTTCAGATCTTTTCCCCATAAACTGCATGCGTGGTGTGCGTGTAACCGTCCGCCTGTATTAAAGTCGGGGGTAAGGGGGGTGAGGGGGATAGGGGGGATAGGGTGGGTTGTTACCTTCATGCTCTCGCGGAACTTGCCGATCTCGCGGTGGATCACGTCGCGCTTCTCCTCCGATATGTCCGCCTCCTCGAGCACCCGCGCCGTCTTGGAGATCGCCTCCTCTGGGGAGGTAAATGTGGGCTTATTATCGTTTTGGAAACCATATGGCCGGCTGCACTAAAATATATTTTACGAATTCGTATAAATAAATTGTTGGTGCAACCGGCCAATATAATGTTCTAATTCAGGCTTGATAATGTTATTCAATAAAGTTAATTATTTATATAGATGCTGGCAAACTACTTGATCTCGCTTGACGCATGGTGACAATTTATGGAGCATGGAAGGTTATTTGCTGACATTTATTATTGCGATAGTTATGTCATCAAAGCAATCGGAAGTAGACCAAATTACATCATTTTTATACTGGTTTTTCCTTGTGTAAATTTTGGATCACGAAACTACTTTTAATATCATGCGATAAACCTTATAAATTTCGTGTGAGAACGCGAGGGTGGTAGTGTAGGAACAGAGTGAAGCGGAGTGAGGTTCCGATTTACATGCCTCCTTCTATGCAGTCAGGTTGTGGAAAATAAGCGGATCTAATAGCACCCTGTGGCGTAGTTGGTCGCGTCCAGCCCCCTTATTAAGTAACTCTGACAGCTCCGGCGGCCTGCAGAGTTTGTCGTCGGCGTGGCTAAGTCTGGGTCAGGTATCCGTGACATCACACTCACCCTTCTGCAGCGTCTCGTAGTTGTTGATGTCGTCCTGGTGGTCGGCGATGATCTGCTGCAGCCTGCGAGCAGCGGCTTCATCAGCGTGGCGTTGTCTTGCATCAAGGTATCCTTCTCCTCCACCTTCTGTGCCCGGGGCACCTTCTTCCTGGCCTAGGCGGGAGCGTTGCTCCGCTAAAGGGGAAACACGAGACATCAGTGACACTAACAATACCGGCTACTCATTAATCTATCTTCGTAAAAGTTAAAACTTGTTTAATCAAGGACATAATTAGAAACAAAGATAGAAACTATTTTAGTATTTGGTCCTTCGAACCGGATTTTGAATGTTTATTTGAGAATAAATTGTGTTGCAAATGTTCAATCCACAATTTCGCACCTAAATGGAATTAAATAAGTTAGATTGAATATTTACTCAATAATCGACACAAAAAACCTACGCTCATATGGTAGAAAACTACTATGTAATTATAGAAGTCGACTCACTCTTGTACGTATCGACGAGGGCCTGCATCTTCCCATCAGTCCTTGCGAGCAGCCTCTTATCGGCGAGCTGCCGGTCGTGCAACAGTCGCACGCATCGCAGCGCAGCCTCCGGGCCCGCGAACTCGCAGAACCCGAACGTGGACACGCGCTTCCAGCTCAGCACCGGCCCGCACGCGCCCAGCAGCGCGCGCATCATCGCGTCCGGCGCGCGGCTCGTGATGTTGCCTGCACGTAGGTGCCAGTATCTCACAATATACTATGCTCCACATGGAATATTTTAACATCAAACATAGCGACTATACAGAAAACAGAACGCTGCAGACAGTAGGTTATAAAGAGTATGTTTAACTTCTGTAGTAAAGAAATACGTACATAATGAAATGAAGTACAGAATATGTACTAAATAGAATAATGTCAGTGTACAAATGAAGCCAAGGCCCTGACTACTGTACTCTCATTCTGAGACTGATGATCGCTTACCAATAAACACAGTGACGGGCGGTCCGTCGCTGTCCTTGGCGCCATTGTTCCTGGTGGGCAGGCGCGAGATGACGGCCTTGCCCCAGAGCCGAGGCCCTAACTACTGTACTCTCATTCTGAGACTGATGATCGCTTACCAATAAACACAGTGACGGGCGGTCCGTCGCTGTCCTTGGCGCCGTTGTTCCTCGTGGGCGGGCGCGAGATGACGGCCTTGCCCCAGAGCTAAGGCCCTGACTACTGTACTCTCATTCTGAGACTGATGATCGCTTACCAATAAACACAGTGACGGGCGGTCCGTCGCTGTCCTTGGCGCCGTTGTTCCTCGTGGGCGGGCGCGAGATGACGGCCTTGCCCCAGAGCTAAGGCCCTGACTACTGTACTCTCATTCTGAGACTGATGATCGCTTACCAATAAACACAGTGACGGGCGGTCCGTCGCTGTCCTTGGCGCCGTTGATCCTCGTGGGCGGGCGCGAGATGACGGCCTTGCCGCAGAGCCAAGGCCCTGACTACTGTACTCTCATTCTGAGACTGATGATCGCTTACCAATAAACACAGTGACGGGCGGTCCGTCGCTGTCCTTGGCGCCGTTGTTCCTCGTGGGCGGGCGCGAGATGACGGCCTTGCCCCAGAGCTAAGGCCCTGACTACTGTACTCTCATTCTGAGACTGATGATCGCTTACCAATAAACACAGTGACGGGCGGTCCGTCGCTGTCCTTGGCGCCGTTGTTCCTCGTGGGCGGGCGCGAGATGACGGCCTTGCCCCAGAGCTAAGGCCCTGACTACTGTACTCTCATTCTGAGACTGATGATCGCTTACCAATAAACACAGTGACGGGCGGTCCGTCGCTGTCCTTGGCGCCGTTGTTCCTCGTGGGCGGGCGCGAGATGACGGCCTTGCCCCAGAGCTAAGGCCCTGACTACTGTACTCTCATTCTGAGACTGATGATCGCTTACCAATAAACACAGTGACGGGCGGTCCGTCGCTGTCCTTGGCGCCGTTGATCCTCGTGGGCGGGCGCGAGATGACGGCCTTGCCGCAGAGCCAAGGCCCTGACTACTGTACTCTCATTCTGAGACTGATGATCGCTTACCAATAAACACAGTGACGGGCGGTCCGTCGCTGTCCTTGGCGCCGTTGTTCCTCGTGGGCGGGCGCGAGATGACGGCCTTGCCCCAGAGCCAAGGCCCTGACTACTGTACTCTCATTCTGAGACTGATGATCGCTTACCAATAAACACAGTGACGGGCGGTCCGTCGCTGTCCTTGGCGCCGTTGTTCCTCGTGGGCGGGCGCGAGATGACGGCCTTGCCCCAGAGCTAAGGCCCTGACTACTGTACTCTCATTCTGAGACTGATGATCGCTTACCAATAAACACAGTGACGGGCGGTCCGTCGCTGTCCTTGGCGCCGTTGATCCTCGTGGGCGGGCGCGAGATGACGGCCTTGCCCCAGAGCCAAGGCCCTGACTACTGTACTCTCATTCTGAGACTGATGATCGCTTACCAATAAACACAGTGACGGGCGGTCCGTCGCTGTCCTTGGCGCCGTTGTTCCTGGTGGGCGGGCGCGAGATGACGGCCTTGCCGGGCGCCGGCAGCAGCGCGCCGCGCACGCCCCCCACGCTCACTCCGCCGGCGCCGTACGCGCCTACCATCACCTGGAAACAAACATGGTCAAAGGCCTTGTGTTGTGGCGCACCTTGGAGGGGGGCTTACGCCCAGGACTGCGGTAAATCTATACATGTATATAATAAAACAGTAAAAAATTTCTGTACATTTAACATATGTTTACAAAAAAAAAAATGGACACGACGTAAAAACAATAACAGAATACATATAGATCATTTTTTTTATTTTTGTCTGTCTGTTTGGCTGTGTGTCTGTACACGCTAATCTCGGTAACTACTGAACGGATTTGAATTAAACTTTTTGTAACATGTAGCTTCTAGGTCTGGCCATAATATAGGCTACAATTTATTTTGAAATCTGGAATACCTGATGCAGGAGGCGCAGAGAACAGCTAAACTATAAGAGATATGGAAATGGTTGTTAAGTGTGACGGGCATTTTCTGTAGCCAAATAAAAATCAGGAGTATGGAGCATTTTTTTTGATTACATGATACAAACATAACACTGAGATGGGAGTATCACCATGAAGTGAAGGCGGTATTATTAAGTGGAAAGGGGCCACCAGCAATGCCGGACACTCTCATTTCAAACGGTGAAGGTGGTAACAGTGTGTTTGGTTTGATGTCAACAGATGCAAAAGCTGATACATTAAGTAAGCGAACGAAGTCGCTGGCATCAACTAGTAAAATAAATATAATAAATATTTCTTACACTCACACCAATTGACCTAACGGCAAAGCATGTACTGTAAGACTTTTGTTATGGGATACTAGGGTAACGGATATAAATACATATTCATCATAAAAAATATTTGCCCCTACCGGATTCAAACCCGGGACCTCAGAATAAATAATAAAAAAATAATTGCATCCAAACACACCAACTATCTAACCTCCGTTGAAAAATGTTTCTGTGTATGTTTTACCTGTACCAAATATACAATATACATATTAAACACTCAGGCCAAGAAAAATAGACATATTCATGAACACACATATTTAATATAAATAACATATAAATAGACATATTCTGGGGATCGAACCCGAGATCTCTGGCGCAGAAGGCAGGCTTAGTACCCCTGCCCTGCCGCTGTTGAGTAAGTAAATCATGGGATTTACTTACTCATCAGCTGCAGTCAGTGCCATTGCACACTCTATGTGCCTTTAGCAATTTAACCACTTTTTCACCATCTATCCTATCATTTATTTTCTTTCACTATGTACTCCTGGGTTATCCTCACTATGCATGCAATTATTGTATCTACTCTTACTGCCAATACACAACAGTGAAAACTCTGTTGCTATGGTGACAGACTTAAACTGACAGACTTAAGTTCTCCTGGTAAGCCACCAACTTAACTGAATACAATATGTACCCCTACTGGGAAACAAGTCTAGGACCTATGCATCTGATAGCTGCTGATCAATGATTTTCCTCTTATATTAAATATATTTCAAAATTGTAAATTTGTGCTTGGCAACAACATGTTCCATTGTAAATGTTGTTGTTTCTGTTAAAGCTGATAAGTTTCTTGCGGCCGTTCTTCTTATCAGTTAAAAGATGTCCTGAATGGCTGGTAGGAAAAAAAAATTTTGGACTATTCGAAAGTACTTATCTATAAGTCTATTTGAATAAAAATCTTTGACTGACTTGACTTGACTAATCTGCATACCAGTGTGCGGTGCAACTAGACACAGAGGTGGTTAAAGTAGAACAGTGAATACTTTTATCCTAATTTTCTCTTAGGAAGCGATTCATGCAGGTAAAAACTGCATAGTGTATTTTAAAATGCAATTAACCTGGACATGGAGGCATTTACCAATTTCACTATTTTTCTAAAATTTGTTTTGCGAGCAAAAAGTTAGCAGTCAGAATTTCCCAGCTTATCTCATAAATTTCCTATTAAAGGACATCAGGCAATCTCCATACAAAGTTGGTCCGAAAAAAAAAAGTGAGCGGCCAGACCCAAGATTATTTCTAATAGGTAGTTCATATTAGGACCTAAAAAAAAATATATGGACTTAACCCTGTAACCGCGTGAACTGAGAAGCTATTTAAGATAAGGCATTCTGGGCAAAAACACAAATAACATTAGGCGGACAGACCCGGGATTATTTTTAATAGGTAGTTCCTATAAAGACCTAAAAAAAGATATATGGACTTAACCCTGTCACCACATGAACCGAGTTGCTATTTCGAGTTCAAAAATCAGGACAAAAAAAAAGTGAGCGGCCAGACCCAAGATTATTTCTAATAGGTGGTTCATACTAAGGCCTAAAAAAAATTATATGAACTTAACCCTGTCACCGCAAGAGGAGAGTTGCTATTTCAAGTCAAAAAAATCTGGACAGAAAAAAGTGAGCGGCCAGACCCAAGATTATTTTCAACAGGTAGTTCAAATAAAGGCCTAAGAAAAATTATACGGACTTAACCCTGTCACCGCATGAACTGAGTCGCTATTTCGATTTACAAAATCTGTACAAAATAAAAGTGAGCGGCCAGACCCAAGATTATTAATAATAGGTAGTTCATACTAAGGCCTAAAAAAAAATATATGAACTTAACCCTGTCACCACATGAGGAGAGTTGCTATTTCAAGTCAAAAAAATCTAGAGAAAAAAAAGTGAGCGGCCAGACCCAAGATTATTTTCAATAGGTAGTTCAAATAAAGGCCTAAGAAAAATTAAACGGACTTAACCCTGTCACCGCATGAACTGAGTAGCTATTTCAAGTTAAAAAATCTGTACAAAATAAAAGTGAGCGGCCAGACCCAAGATTATTTCTTATAGGTAGTTCATACTAAAGCCTAAAAAAAATTATATGAACTTAACCCTGTCACCACATGAGGAGAGTTGCTATTTCAAGTCAAAAAAATCTGGAGAAAAAAAAGTGAGCGGCCAGACCCAAGATTATTTCCAAAAGGTAGTACATACTAAGGCCTAAAAAAAATTATATGAACTTAACACTTAACTTAACACACACACATAGAGAGTTGCTATTTCAAGTAAAAAGCTACTCAGTTCATGCGGTGACAGGTTTTGGTTCATATTTATATTTTTTAGGCCTTAGTATTAACTACCTATTGCAAATAATCTTGGGTCTGGCCGCTCACTTTTTTATTTGTCCATATTTTCAACTTGAAATAACAACTCAGTTCATGTGGTGACAGGGCACAGTGTGTTTTTGACCCTCATTTTGGGACAGCCTAATTTTTTTGAATGATCGAATGGAGAAATATATCACAAATGCTAGAGTAAAACTCCCGCGAGCCTCGCTTTGATAGTTTTTGAAAAAATGCGATCTAAGTAAAAGTACCGGTATTTAATTTTTTTTTTGTTTTTATTATTTTTTCTTTTTTCTATGAATGTAACACTTAATTTTGCAGTGTGACCGTAAAGGCCTATCATAGGACAAAATTATGAACCATGCACGAGGAAGCTACGACTTCACAGTTTCAAGATAATCGCAAAAATAACAAAATTGTAATTATTTTTTTGTGGCTAAAGTATTTAGTATTAGCATTTAATTTTTACTTAAGAACATAACTACATATATGGACTACTACCACAAAAAAAATCGATTGCTAAAACCGTGGGACTTCGGAGATATTAATTTTTAAAAAGTACCGGTTCGTTACCGGTTTTTGGTTAAAGTTCTCAATAACACTTTTAAGCAATATCAAATACAGTTCTTTATTGCAGCCTCTTGGATGCGTTAGAATGCTCTCGCAGGCAAGTATTTCGTGCAAATTCTAGGTATAGGAAATCATTATATGTACAACAAGGATTTTCTAAATAAACTCATTTGCAAAAAAAACGGGCACCTAAGCAATGAACCATTTCAAATGTTAATATTGCTTTGTTTGATAATTATAGGTAGTTTTATCCTCACAATTTGGTAAATTAATAAGAAAATAATCGTTTTCATCAGTATTTCATAAAATTTAGATACAATTTATGGGAAATAATGCTAAACCTCGCTAGTAGTGTATGTTCGCTAGTAGTGCATATACTCATGAAGTAAAAAAAAAAAGTTTTTTTGTTTGTTTTATTTAATAAAGTAAAAGCAGATAAATGTTTAGTATCGAGTGTGACCCCCTCTAGCTAAAATCACAGCTTGAATTCGTCTGGGCATGATAGCGAGTATATCCCGGATACTTGCTTGCGGAATACGTTCCCACTCACATTCTTCAGCTCTCTGATGGTCTGCGGAGCCGGGTTTACTGATCTCACACGCCGTTTCAGAACGTCCCAGACATGCTCTATGGGATTGAGGTCGGGACTTCGAGCTGGCCAATCCAAACGACGAATGCCGACCTCTTGCACATACGCATTAACATCGCGGGATCGGTGGGCGCGAGCATTGTCGTCCATAAAAATCGAGTCTTCACCTAGAGCGGCCAATGCGGGTTGTGCATGAGGAATTAGAACTTCCGTTATGTATCGATGCCCAGTCAGTGAGCCGTTTTCAATAAAGACTAACTCTGTACGATCCATTGAATTTATTCCTGCCCCAAACATAACAGAGCCCCCACCATAAGGTGTGATTTCTTCGAAACATGCCTCTGCAAAGCGTTCTCCATGTCTTCTTAGCACTCGCCGACGTCGATCTTCACCGAACAGAGATATCCTGGCTTCATCAGAGAACAAAACCCTATTTCAACCTTCTTGAGTCCATGATTCACAATTTCAAGCGAACCTAAGCCTGTGAACTCTGTGCTCACGGAGTAATTTGGGGCCGCGGGTCGGGCGGTGACTGCGTATATTGGCAGCGAGAAGCCTCCTCCTGACCGTCCATAGACTAATATGCACATTTCTTACTTCTTGGAGGTTGTTCTTAAGATCCACATACGAAGATTTGCGATTTCTCAATGCGCGACTCACAAGAAAACGATCATCCCGTGGTTGGGTACATGGTTTTCTTCCAGAACCAGGCCTTCACTCGACGGAACCAGTCTCCTGATATCGCTGCCAGGTCCTTTGGACTGTCGAGCGACTAACATTTAGCCTCCTAGCCACGAAACATTGGCTGCAACCCTCTTCAAGCAGCGCGATAATTTTGGTAGCTTTTACCACTTTATCTACCATTTTTGATACAGCCAAACAGCAATAAATAAAGCTTTGACAGTCAAGGATATGAAATTAATCGATAAAAATTGAATAAAAGTTATGAAAGTCGATGTTAACTTCTGGACCTTCGCGCCAAAAATGTAGGATAAAAAAGGGTTTTCTGTAAAAATGAGCATCAAATGAAAATTTGAATTTAGAACGTACTTTTTTAAATACCACATAATTTTTAAAACCGGCCAGTAACGTGTACAAACGATTGAAACCTTTTTAGTATTGATTTTTTTTAAAGATGAATTAAAATCAAAACCGCCCGTTTTTTTTTGCAAATGAGTGTATTATAAACGCGCTCCGCCATTGCATGCTTCTCATGTCATGTGGAATGCACGGTCTACCAATCGAATCTTCCGATGATGAGTAATACGTAATGCGGGAAGGAGTCCACCCTCGTCAGGCATGCTGAAACCCCGCATTAATACATATTACCTGGAGGATGCGGGGGTGAGGCGCTATGAAGCCGTTCCAGACTCATAGTGCCACTTTGCCTCAGCAGGGCTTTCTTAAATCATATATTTTTTATCATTTACACCTTGAATGTGTGATATGTATGATGCATATACAATTATACATTTTCAGAATGTACAGATCACGGCCTTTAATTTAGAACGAGAAGGATATGCTTCACTATTTTCAGCCATGTTTTACAAGAAAATTTAAAAGCGAGAACAAAGTTGTTTACAAATATTTTATAACACAACTATGGGCATGTAGCCTGACAGGCTCTATACGATGTTTAGATGAATATTACTCACATGTTTTTGGTGGAACGATGCAATCTTCTTTATCACTGGCCGTTTCGATACTAAAACTAAAGCTACTAAGTTGTTCAGGTGCGTAGAGTGTGGGGAAAGTACACAAAACTTAGACACTAACATACTTTCCGGAGCCTTTGAGGCTACACGTCCATACTTAAAAGTTAATGTTAGAAGTTTGAAGTTGTTAAAGACCGGGTAATTTTGCCCATTCTCCCTTTTTAAAATTAAATCGTCGTTACCCTAATATGGTGAGCTACAATAAAGAATTGTATGTGATATTGCTAAAAAGTGACATTGAGGACTTTGACCAAAAACCGGTACCGAACCGGTACTTTTTAAAAATTAATATCTCCGAAGTCCCACGGTTTTAGCAATCGATTTTTTTTGTGGTAATATTCCATATGTGTAGCTATATTCTTAAGTAAAAATTAAATGCTAATACTTAATACTTTAGCCACAAAAAAATAATTCCGATTTTGTTATTTTTGCGATTACCTTGAAACTGTGAAGTCGTAGCTTCCTCGTTTACCCTCAAGTACCTCCAACTCGGCAACAGAATCCAGAAGGATTTGAGGGTAATGGAGTGGTCCCTCATTTACAAGGAGGAGCTGGCAGCGGGCGTTCGGCTGGTTCTGGGCGTGCCGAGCGGAGTCTTCAACGAAGAGAGAGACCATGCCTGGTTACATTACCAACTAACCAGGGTACAGGCGAGGCACATTAAAACGGCCAGAAAGAACACTCCACAGACGGGGTGCTCTGTCTCAAACACAGTTACACGGACGGAGCACCCAAGCACAAGCGCTAATACACACGCAACAGCACAAACATGTGGGCCACCAGAAAGCCAGGTGGGAAATCGCAGGGACAACTGTGCACTGCCGAAACGCAGTGTGCAACCCCCGCGGACAAAACACCGAGCCGAAGGTGGAATAAACCCACATGCGACAAGCACGCGCCTGGACCCCAAGCCGAGCACCAAAGGGTGGAAACCCACAGGCTGGTCACCACCAGACCTGTGATTTATCACCCCGAGGGCGAAGCAACAGGGCTCAGGCTTAGACACACACAGCCACACACACACACACTAACAGTAACATTCAACACGCATAACAACACACACAAAACACAAACACCAAAACAAAAAAAAATAAAGATACTTCAGTTAAATTTGCACCACTGCCGCGAAGCCATGACCGAGCTCTGCAGATTCGTGGTTTCAAATGACATAGATATTGCCCTGCTACAAGAGCCGTATGTTAACACTGAGGGCCGAGTGGCTGGCATTGGATGCCTGGGAGGGACGACCATCTATTGTCGTGATGGTAAGTCCACTCCGAGGACATGCATATACGTCAGCAACAAGGCACGGGCACTAGGACTAATAGAAGTTGAATGTTACAGAGATCTCACAGCAGCGATAGTTACATTAGGCGATGAAGATGGGCGCAGGAAAAGGATGGTGTTCATGTCTGTCTACGTACCGAGTGAGACGGACTACGAACCTCCAGGGACACGCCTAGAAGAAACAATATCGAGATATACAGGTATGAATATTCCCATTGTGGCAGGCTGTGACGCAAACTCTCACCACACCGTGTGGGGCAGCACAGACTGCAACAATAAGGGTAACCTTTTACTTGAGTATATCCTAAGTACTAACCTAGAAATAATGAATATAGGTAACACACCGACATTCGTTACAAGAACGAGGAAAGAAGTACTAGACATAACACTTATGTCAAAGGAAGAGAGCCATAGGATGAAAGAATGGAGAGTTGACACCTCCGATTCTTTCTCAGACCATCGCAGAATCACCTATAGCTTGCACTATCAACTTGAAACCATAAGCTATAGGAACAATAGGAGGACTAACTGGGAAATATTTGAAAAACACATGAAAGAATGGAAACCCGGTAATGCTAGGTTAATAAACAACACAATGGATATGGAAAGGGAAGCGGTTAGGCTAGAAAGGGCCCTCGTGGAATCCTATCTATCGGCCTGTCCGTTGAAAAAAGTAAAGTCAGGGAAGGGACAACCCTGGTGGAACAAGGAACTCAATAAACTTAGAAAGAGAACCAGAAAGGCACTCAGAATTGCCCAAGAAAAGGACGATGACGAGAGCTGGAACAAGTACAGAGAAGAACGAAATCATTTCAAGTACAAAAGCCGAAAAGAAAGAAGGATTGGGTGGGGAGCCTTTTGCGAAAACGTCTCTGGACAACCTGAGTCAGCCAGGCTAATGAGAATGTTAGCAAAAGACAACACCTGCAAACTAGGCAGTCTGAAAAAAGATGACAATTTAATAGTGGATCCCAAAGAAATATTGACCGAAATGATGGCAACTCACTTCCCGGACTGTATAGAGCACACAGAGGAGGAAATGAATACTCTATCCACAGAACACCTATCAGTCGGTGAAGCAGAGGCCGAACTAGTTATCACGGAAGAAAGGCTAAGGTGGAGCATCACCTCATTTCAACCATACAAAGCAGCGGGACCAGACGGCATCTTTCCAAAAATGCTACAAACTGCTCTCAGGTTCATAATGGAAGATCTGCTAGCTCTATACAGGAGCAGTCTAGCAACAAACTACATTCCAAGCGGATGGAGAAAAGTCAGGGCTGTCTTCATACCGAAACCAGGGAAGGCCACATATCAGGAGGCGAAATCCTTCAGGTGCATCAGCCTTTCGTCGTTCCTACTGAAGACACTGGAAAAAATAATAGACAGACACATAAGAGAAACCATAAGCACAAGTGTAAGCCCACTACATGACAATCAACATGCTTACATGGAAGGGAAATCCATTGAAACAGCCCTCCACAACATGGCAGTCAGAGTAGAGAGATCAACCAAAGATAAAGAATACGCTCTAGCATGCTTCTTCGATGTAGAGGGCGCTTTCGACAAAGCGTCTGCACATGCCATCGTGGAGGCCTTAAATAGAGAAGGTGTAACAGAGCAAATATCAGGCTGGATCACCAATATGCTACAACACAGATCCATACAAGCAGATTTAGCAGGAAATAAATACACCATCAGAGCCAAGAGGGGTTTTCCCCAAGGGGGATGTCTATCTCCACTGTTATGGTGCATTCTAATAGATGAGTTAGTAAGAAAGATTACCGCTATGAACATATACATCCAAGCGTACTCGGACGATGGCCTCTTACTTGTGAGAGGGAAAGTACTAAGCGTGATCAGAGACATAATGAAAAGAGGAATTATGACAACATTGAGATGGTGTAGGAACAAGGGACTAAACCTGAACCCTACAAAAACCAAACTGATGCTGTTCACGAACAAGAGAAAGGTTGACACAATGATACCAATAATCATAGAGGACGAGGAGCTTGAAATTGTAAAGGAATTTAAATACCTAGGGGTGATCCTGGACAGCAACCTCAGTTTTAGAAACCACATAAAAGAAACAAGCAAGAAGGCGATGACAGCCCTCATGCAATGCAGAAGAGCCGTTGGCAGAAACTGGGGTATGAAACCCGAAGTAATCCAATGGATCTATAGATCAATCATATTACCAAGAATCTTGCACGGTGCCCTGGTATGGTGGCACAAGGCGCAACTAGAATACAACAGGAAAGAACTCACTAAGGTACAGAGACTAGCCAGTATCATGATATCAGGAGCTATGAGAACTACTCCCACGGCCGCCCTAGAAATGATACTAGGCCTCAGTCCAATAGAATTGGAAATAAAAAAGAGAGCTACAGAACAATGGTTCAAGCTGAAAAGCACAAATCTATGGAAAGGAAGAAACAATGACAAAGGTCATGCAGAAATAGGCAAAAACTACGAAGAAAACCTTTCTATGATATTAGCTAACAACGACCTAATAAATAAGGAAAGGATCTTCGACAAAAAATACAGGGTAAGCATAAGATCCAGAGAAGACTGGAAAACAGAACAAGACGATCTGGATTGCACTGCAATATGTTACACAGATGGGTCCAGAAAAGAGTCAACTATGCTATCGGGAGCTGGAGTGTACATAGCCAAACCCGACGCAAGAAGAGCCACTTTCAATCTGGGAAAATACACAAGTGTATTTCAAGCGGAAGTATTTGCGATAATGCAATGCGCGCTAATGATCAGAAGTGTGTTAAGCGACCACAACGTAGAAAGAGTAGTAATATACAGTGACAGTCAGGCCGCTATCAAAGCCCTTGACAAAACGGAGACTACCTCAGCCATGGTAAAGGAGTGTAAACAAACCATTCAGGAACTTGCAAACCGGGTTGAGGTAGAAATTGCCTGGGTACCAGGACACAAAGGTAACATTGGCAATGAGGAAGCCGACGCATTGGCTAGAAAGGGGGCTGATGAACCATACATCGGGCCGGAACCGAGACTGCCAATCTCACACAGAATTACCAAAAACATCATTGAGATAAGGACAATCAAAGAAACTAACCAACGATGGATGAACAGAAAGGACTGCAGACAGTCCAAGATCTTCATCAAATCAATGGACAAAAAGAAAACCAGAGAGCTACTTAGACTGGGTAGGAGAGACATAAGAAACATTGTAGGAGTATTGACAGGACACTGTCCCCTAAACAGACACCTGTCAGTGATCAATAGAGCAGAGGACCCTATCTGTCCACAATGTAGAGAAAAAGAAGAAACAAGCTATCACTTCATGGCAGAATGCCCGATGTACGCATCGCTGCGCTGGGAACTCTTTGAAGTAGACAAGCTGAAAGAAGAGGATTTAAAGCAGCTTACAATAAGCCAACTAAATAGGTATTGTAAGCGCACAGGTAGGTTCGAGGTCCCGACGCCGGTGGGGTAAATGATAACCCGCCCTCCCCCCTGTCTTTTTGTCAGGGGACTTTGGGGAACTGGGCGAAGTGGTTCCGATTATGGTGACTGATCGCCCGTCCGGCTCTGCCGGCGTCCCTCCTTCCAAATAATAATAATAAATAATAATAGCTTCCTCGTTCATGGTTCATAATTTTGCCCTATGATAGGCCTTTACGATCACACTGCAACATTAAGTGTTACATTCATAGAAAAAAGAAAAAAAAATAAAAACAAAAAAAAAAAAAAAATACCGGTACTTTTACTTAGATCGCATTTTTTCAAAAACTATCAAAGCGAGGCTCGCGGGAGTTTTACTCTAGCATTTGTGATATATTTCTCCATTCGATCATTCAAAAAAATTAGGCTGTCCCAAAATGAGGGTCAAAAACACACTGTGCAGGGTTAGGTCCATTTAATTTTTTTTAGGCCTTAGTATTAACTACCTATTGGAAATAAACTTGGGTCTGGCCGCTCACTTTTATTTTGTCCAGATTTTTTAACTTGAAATAGCTACTCAGTTCATGCGGTGACAGGGTTTAGTCCATATAATTTTTTTAGGTCTTAATAGAAACTACCTATTGAAACTAATCTCGAGTCTGGCTGCTCACTTTTTTATTGTCCAGATTTTTTAACTTGAAATAGCTACTCAGTTCATGCGGTGACAGGGTTAAGTCCATATATTTTTTTTAGGTCTTAATAGAAACTACCTATTGAAAATAATCTCGAGTCTGGCTGCTCACTTTTTTTGTCCAGATTTTTTAACTTGTAATAGCTACTCAGTTCATGTGGTGACAGGGTTAGGTCCATATATTTTTTTTAGGCCTTGGTATTAACTACCTATTGGAAATAAACTGGGGTCTGGCCGCGCACTTTTTTTTGTCTAGATTTTTTAACTTGAAGTATCTACTTAGTTTATGTGGTAACAGGGTTAGGTCCATATATATATTTCTAGGCCTTAGTATTAACTACCTTTTGTAAATAATCTTGGGTCTTGCCGCTCTTTTTTTTATTTTTGTCCAGATTTGTAACTTGAAATAGCTACTCAGTTCAAGTGGTGACAGGGTTAGGTCCATATATATTTTTTTAGGCCTTAGTATTAACTACCTATTGGAAATAATCTTGGGTCTGGCCGCTCACTTTTATTTGTCCAGAATTTTTAACTCGAAATAGCTACTCAGTTCATGCGGTGACAGGGTTAAGTCCATATAATTTTTTTTAGGCTTTAATAGGAACTATCTATTGAAGTTAATCTCGGGTCTGGCCGCTCACTTTATTTTTTTTGGACCAGAATGCCTGATGTCCTTTGCACACCTGCAATCTACAAACAAGCACAAATGTAGAATATCAATAAAAAATATTTGTGACACCCGTGGAAACAGCTGCTACAAGTATGATTACAACTTACAAGACAAATAACTGACAAGATTTATGGCATAGGTTAAAAGAACATAAATAAATACCTAAGTATCATATAAAATACTATAGATATCATCAAAATGTGCACATTCTCAGAATCAAACTTTATATGCAAAGACTGATATACTGTGTGTGAAATTCGTCATAAATGAACGAAACCAATATAATACCTCACAGGTACTGATTCCCCAGACGGAATATAATCGAAAACCAGTGATTTAAATGTAGATATCCGGCTACAAAGTTATACAATGCTAAGAAGAAGAGGTTATGTTTGAGATGAAAATTAACTTACATGCGTGGCCATAGGCATTGTCACGACGCCAGGGGCTATTCCGTAGGGCACTAACGGAGGCCTAGGCGGGAATGACATTATAACAGAAAAATAGTTATGCACTAAGCGTTCATTCGTCGTCCTGTTGCTATAGTCCGTAAAACCATCAATGATTCACAAACAATATTGCACTACTGACGACACTTCCACTAACGATAACACTAATTAAATAAATTATATATTTGATTTAACCAGAATATACGCAAAAGAATTCAATATCAATAACCATAAAATAAGAATACACGTCTCATTCTTCTATGAATTTTCAAGAAAATCTGCCATATTGTTTCCAAGTGACATTTGGTTTGGACGTTAGTTTGTCTATGGATTAGGGTGGTATTCCACTTTATCCATGATGAAATTGGATGTATGACTTCATTAAAATATTCTTGTACCTCTAAAAATGCAACTCCAAAAGTGTTTATTCTTTAATTAAACTCAATTGTTATGTACGATGTGGAAGAGCGAGGTCTCTTGGCACAAGCATAATAAATAATATTTAAAAGGAGATCTCAGTGTAATGTTTTGTAAAAATTTGATTGATGTTACTGATACTGAATGAATATTTTTTATTTTATTTGATTGATCCCACCAATCCAAGTAATTTGATTGACATTTAACTACGCAAAATCAACCTTGAACAAGGTTCTAAACTAAATATGATGAAGGTATTCAAATATTGAGCTTACGAACGAGAGAAATTCATGAAATATGTCAAAGTCAAGTTATTGGATGGATGGATCAATATATTGGTTAGGTAGACGACACGCCTTAGTTGTAGGAAACAATCTACTGAGCCAAAAACTGGACATTGGCGAAATCCAAAAGGGCACCGCCACTGCACAAAAAAAAAAGAAAGTATTGGATAAGTGGAATACCTACCACACCACCAAAACCACCTTAAAATATTATTGAGATAGGTCAAGCACACAGAATACTATTACTCCTAGCGGACAAGCAAGTCTGTACTTTGTAGTCGACATAGTCAAAGTCAAAGTCAAAGATTTTTATTCAAATAGACTTATAGGTAAGTGATTTCGAATCGTCCAATTTTTTTTTCCTACCAGCCATTCAGGACATCTTTTAACTGATAAGAAGAACGGCCGCAAGAAACTTATCAGCTTTAACAAAAGCAACAACATTTACAAAGGAACATGTCGTTGCCAAACACAAATCTACAATCTTGAAACATATTTAATATAAGAGGAAAATTTTCTTATACTCCGTTATTAGAATATTTTCCTTTTATACAATTACAATAGTCATGTTTTATGTTAGTATCACTTCCATGCATTTTTGTCTTTCAAATAATCTTCTACCTTGTAATAACCTTTGCTTAAGAGCGTTTTTTTAACATGTATTTTAAATTTATGCAAAGGCAGCTCAATCACTTGTTGTGGAACTTTATTAAAAAAGGCTATGCCTTTCCCCAAAAACGAGCGACTGCATTTTTCAAGTCGAAATCTTGGAACGGCAAGCTTATTCTTGTTTCTAGTATTAAAATTATGAACATCGCTATGCTTAATAAATAAATCGTGATGTTTCCTTACATATACTATATTATCATAAATGTATTGTCCCGCCAAAGTTAGTATATTAATCTCTTTAAACAATTCTTTAAGAGAATCTCTCTGTGGAAGGTTGTAAATGGCGCGCACAGCTCTTTTTTGAAGTATAAAAACATTTTCTATATTGGCTGCTGAGCCCCACAACAACAGGCCATAGGACATTACACTATGAAAATAACTAAAGTAAACTAGTCTTGCCGTTTCAATATCAGTTAGGAGCCTTATTTTCCTTATTGCGAAAGCCGCAGAACTAAGTCTACTCGACAAGGTTTCAATATGTGGATCCCATTGTAGTTTTGAATCTAATGTAATACCAAGAAATTTAGTACTCTCAACTAACTCTACTACATCCCCATTCAAATTGATGTGCATGTCGACCTGCCCTACATTAGGTAATGTGAATTTAACAAATCGACGACCGTAATCTCAATTGGCGTAACGGACATTTTCTCGAAATTGAGCTTTAAATGCACTTATACTAAATTTTAAATTCTCTTTCTAACTGTATTACAAACATTTGGATAGCTCTCAAAAAATGTCCGATACGCCATAGCAAAATCGACACAAAATTACTTTATTTATACAAAATCTTGACGTATGGGATAAAGAAAAAGGCTTTATTGACGTATTCATCAATATTCTATAGTTCATTGTTGTAACGGACCATTGCGATTAATCAGTCCCTTACGTTAAATAGAAAATGTATACCATTAATACCGACTGCCCCTTACGCCAAAAAGACGACTTTGCAGTTAATATTGCATTGCCCTTACGCCAATTTGCCTTCATTTGCTCACACGTTACGTCCAGGTCGACCAGCGATGCCGACAAAATATCTGCTTTCTTCCGTTAGATAGCGGTCGTAATTTACTCATAGCTGTCTCGTTCTAACACGCTTGAAATATAAATGGTATAAAGAGAGAGCGCGCTATAATTATCACTCAATATTCAAACTAAACAAACGAGTAACCGTTTCTTTTTGAATTGTTCGTCAGATGTGAGTAGGGCATGAATACCGGAATATCGGAATATCTCGGAACGCGAGTTCCGATATTACAATTCCCGTATTGAGTGATCTAATATCGTAATATCGGAATCAGACAAATATTTATATTTGAGTTCTGTAATAGATCCGGAAGCAACACATGGAGATAAAATATAGACTTTAAACCTATATATATTATAGCTGTGTGTTGTATAGTATAATGCCGAGCGCGATAGTGGGTTCATTATTGATTTTAATTAGTTATTTGGGTATTTTATGGAAAAAAAAAATATAAATAAGAAAAGTTGTTCTTGACTTTACTGTTTATTGGGATCGTCGTCAGCCCGTAGACGTCCACTGCTGGACATGGGTCTCTCCTAAATAACGCCATTAAGCCCGATCCTGAGCTCTTCGCAACCAGCTCCTGCCTGCCATCTTTCGAAGGTCCTCTCTCTACCTAGTTGCAGGATACCGGAGCACAAATGTGCTTATTGGCTATAACACTTCTAAAAATATCTTGGAGACAAACCATCCAAAACTCTTGCACTCTAAGTCAAAACTTAGCACAATTAGGTTGATGCCTGCTTACTCTTTGAGCTACGTCGGTCACCTTGGTTAACTTCATTTCTAATTATATTTTTCAGAGAATTACTGAGCATAGCCCTCTCCTTAGCTCGCTGAGCAACTATGAATTTGTGGACTAGTCCCGCCGTGAGTGTCTATGTCCATGTTTCGGCTCCGTAAGTCATTACGGATAGAAGGCACTGATCGAGGACTTTCATCTTTAAGCTTTGTGGACATGACGTCATGGCATGACAAGACATGACGAACTTTGCTGAATACTGCCCATCTCAGCTAATTTCTTCTATTTGTTTCGCTCTCAAAGTTTATTATAACCTATTGGCACGTTTGCTCAAGGTAAACAAATTGAACAACTTGGACAACTTGGTCAGGTACACCTTTAAAATAAGTTATGTTAGATTACGGAGCCACGGTGGAGATTACCTTCACGTGTCACGTTCCTGATATACTTCCCGTGCTTCCTTAACATCCATCCATCTTTCCATACATGCTCGTTTATTCTTGGTACTTCTTACCTGGCCATTCTGGAACGTCCTTGATCAGAGGGGTTACACTTGACGGGATCGCGTTGAGACCGAGATTGTATATTAATAATGATTACTGATTTTCGTTGTTGATTCAATTTTGATTGGCGTTACAATCGATTTCTTCATTTAGTAGTTTCAATTTTATTAATTTTTAGGTTAATTACATATTATAGGTCATAATTGGCTTTTGACGTTAATTCAATCTCGATCTCAATGCGATCGCGTCAAGTATAAGGCGGCTGATCGTGATATCTTTGCCTAAGCCGACCTCTGCCATCAATCCTTCCATTCATTTTCGAAGTGTTCTTAATATCTTGAGATAAGATTATATTATAGTTTAATTTTTTTAATGAAACCTCCTAAACTTATTCGTGCAATTTCAAAAGGAAATCTGCAATTTGCAAAAAGAGATCTAATATCGGAAATCAATATCGGAATTGAAAACCTTCCGATATTACATGCCCTAATTTCACTACCCCATTATTATTATTGCAGGATATAGGGGCTATGCAGCTCCAGTTGGAACTGTAGTCACTGTGACCTATAAGATCTATTGTAACTCGCCACCTTGTTATAGTATCTCTTTTAGCCTGGCGGCCTCCAGGAAGTCTAAAATCTTCCTAGCTCTAAGAGATTTTAGTTCCTCCGGCCGAATTATATGCCGGCCCAGGTGGATACTGCGTTTGTGAATTAGGGGTCCGCAGTCACATAGGAGATGTTTGGGTGTTTCTCTCTCTAGTCCGCAGTAACGGCAAACGTCAGTGTCACTTAATTTCATGTGAAATTGGTGTCTTTTTAGTTTGCAGTGTCCAGTTAAGGCTCTTGCTATCGCACTTATATTTGCTCTGCTGAGTTCTAGGAGTTCAGCAGTTTGCTTTTGCGAATAGCCTTCGATAAGGGATTTGGCGTGTACTAATCCTGGTTGATTTAGCCAGTATTTTTTGACTCGCCAAGTAGGTTGCCCTTGAGAAGTTGCATGGCCTGTTCCTTTGAGATACCACAGAAAGGCTCTGGACCTAGCTGGTGGCCCTGAGCTCCAGACCTTGCAAGTTCATCAGCTTTTTCGTTGCCAATGATTCCTGAATGACCTGGTACCCATTTCAGAATAATTTTATTCCGTTGTCCCAGCTCATTCAGCTTATCGACGCAGTCCTACACCAATCTCGAATGTATGACATTTGAATTGATAATTCACTACCCCATTCCAAAACAATAGAAGACAGATTAGAGGAAAGTGATGACAATGACAGCTTTATCTACAATTATTATAAATTAGTAACAGTGTTAATAGAAAAAGATTAGACATAGATTACAGTTTCAAACTAGACTTACGTCAATATGTCAGTAATCAAATACTGAATGTGATGGTTACGTCTTTATTTTTATCTTAGCTATGATTTTCATTGTTGTAAAGGACATCGTAAACGTATTTTTTTGACGTAAAGGACACGTCATTTCAGTAATTACACCTTGTATCCAAAATGTAATGTTATGAGGGAAAAAGGCTCATAAAATAAAACCTAGACCCGTAAAAATATTTTTATTAACTTTGTAAACAAAAAAAATATCTCATATTTTTGGAGTAAAAAATTTTGTTTTGCTTCTCCTGAACATTCGTCATTTGTCCGTTACGCCAGTTGAGATTACGGTCGTCGAAATTTCGTTTTGGTAGGGTTAAGAGACAAATTATTACTGTTGAACCAGTGTGCGACTTGAGAGAGAGCACTATTTACTTCGTCAGAACAATTGTTTCCTCTATCAATTTTAAAAATTAAAGATGTATCATCTGCAAATAGTACTGTCTCACATAAATTACTCGCGTAGTTAGGGAGATCGTTAATATATATTAAGAACAGCAGAGGGCCCAATATTGAACCTTGGGGCACGCCCATAATAATGGGGGCTCCAGTAGAAGCAGTATTATTTACAATTACTTTTTGATATCTATTGTGCAAGTATGACTGCAAAAGGCTAACTGATTTTTTAGAGACACCATAATGTTCTAGCTTCTTTAAAAGTGTAACGTGATCAACGCAATCGAAAGCTTTAGACAGGTCACAAAATATACCAATTACGTCTTGCTTGCCCTCCCAAGCCTCAAAAATATGTTTGAGGAGTGCTATTCCAGCATCTGTAGTATTTTTACCTTTAGAAAAGCCGAACTGATTATTATGAAGGATTTGATTTACTGTTAAATAGTCTAATAATTGAGAGTATATAATTTTTTCAAAAATTTTACTAAGTGCCGGTAAGACTGATATCGGCCTAAAATTTGTGGGGTCACTTTTGTCACCTGATTTAAAAAGAGGAATAAGCTTACTATATTTCATTAAATCGGGAAAAGTACCTTCATCTATGCATTGATTAAAAATGAAAGCTAAATATGGAGCTATTATTTCAATTATAGATTTAATAACGCTGGTTGATATGCCCCATAAATCTTCAGTCTTTTTAATATTTATAGACTTGAAAGCTTTTAAAATGTCTTCACTATTAATATGCTTAAAATTGAAAACTTTATAACACTTATCAACACATGACTCTAAGAGGGCAGCAGCAACGTTTGGACAGGAATTTAAATTACTGGTAGTTTCTAAGGGTACCCGAGAGAAGAAATCTTCAAAAACACGGGCAACCTCAACGTCAGATTCAATTAATTTATTATCTACTTTAAGGGAGAAGAAGTTTACATTATGTTTAGTTTTCCCAGTTGTTTGGTTAATAATATTCCAAGTAGCCTTTATTTTATTATCCGCTAATTTTATTTTATTTGAAAAGAACATCGCCTTAGCAGCTACACATACATTTCTAAACATTTGAGAATACTTCCTGACATATTCAATAAAATTTGGGTCACAGGAAGTATGCTTTGACGCATAAAGGTCATATCGCACCTCCAATAATGTATGGGCACAATTCAAAATTTTAGGTATTTCACTTTTTGTGATAAAAAGGCTCTTTATGGCCAGTCTTACTAGATGGCTTTCGCAAAAAGAGAAAACAAACGTTAAATAAGGGAGTTCTGTATTATGTGCCCCTTTTACACTTTCTTAAATTGGCCCCACTTTTCCCCGCTAGACGGATCGAATCAGTGTCGCGCCAATATTAGACAGAGCCGGACCGCGCTTACGTCGCCCGAGTTGGAGTTGTGCCTTTGTATTACAAAGTCTGAGGTAAGTATTGGATTGCGTTTTAATATAATAAAGGCCGATTAAGGTTTGGGCCATTCTTACCCTGATTATCGTTACAATGTCGCAGGCTAAGTCTAATTAATTCTTTACATTTCAAATACATTTCATATTTATATAAACTATAACGACTTAGTCCTATATACCTTTAAAAAAATATTATTTTGATATCGCTAAGTAAAGTTAGGCCTTTGTCACATGAATATTTGTAAATAAAATAGTAAACTATCCTTTAATAGTTGCTAATATCCGGTCATAACTAATTGAGTTTTGTACCTATTATTCCTAATAATTTGTTTATTAACTATTTCTTGTACCTAATCATGTCCCTGCAACAAACATTTTAAATCTCCAAAACTAACAGTTTGTTATAAAATTTATTACTTATCCAAATCCTTATTTATACAGATCCCTAGAATACATTACTTTAAATTCCGTTAATTAAATATTACTAAAACGATAAAAATTATATCGCTTTATTGGTAACTAGGGTTCCATACTAAACGTATGTCCTCATATGTTACCAATAAAACGATACATTTTTATCGTTTTTTTGATGATAGTTAAACTGATAGTTTTGGAGATTTAAATTTTTTGTTGCAGGGACATAATAAAGAAATAGTTGATTGGCCCTTACATGATTTATGACCTTCTTTTTTTTGTAATATTTGAGTGATTCCAACTAAAGCAATAAACAAAATTAACAGAGCCCTTGTACAATGTTTGTTTTCTTGTATTATTTTGTGTTCGTGTGTACTCAAATATAAATAAATATAAAGAGTAACTAAATCGCACTTTTATTGAGTGTGCAAAAAAGTACATAATGACGAGTTTATTGTAAAATAAAGTAGGTAGGTACCTTATAAATTTCCAATTTGAAAACCCTAGATTTCGTTGTGACGAGCTATTATTTTTCATTTTATTGAAGTTATTCATAGGGAAGTTTAAACATTAATATTTTTTTTATTTTTTTATTTACAGATAATGACATCATGCTCAGATACAATAATGGCGCTAGTTAATAGGATTGTTTAGAGGATCATGAGAATGCATCACTTGAAAATATTGAAAGTGGAATAGGAATAGTCAACTCGTATCTCAACTTGCTCCGATGGGACTCGAAACTACGACGTTTCACTTGTTTGTTCTTTTTTCTAATACTTCATTTTCAATATTTTTCAAGACCAGGTATCGACCTGATTTTCTTTTACCTACTTTATTTTCAGTAATGTTAAACTGAGTTTCATATTCATTTAAAAGAGCATATTATTTCCTGAATAAGTTGTTATTTATTCTTAAACTCTTAAGGTTGAGATAATACCTACTCTTAAAAAAATACTATATTATTGATGATTAAAAATAAGTACTTATGCTTTAAGACTGAAATTAAGTATAGATACTCTAGAAATGTGATGTATCTATAACAAGTAAAAATCATAAAGTAAGTTTTTTTTTGTTAAAATACTTTTGGTTTTGAGAAGGAAAGTGTATAATTTTGTTACCATTGTTATTTTAAGAGTACGGTTTGTGATTAAGTTTCGTAAGAATTACAGTTGTGTTTTAAAAAAGAATTTATTTTGTTTTAAAAGTCCTGTTGCATCAGTTGGTGCATTGTTAGTTAATAATAACCGTAATAAAGAAAGTTAAGTCATAAATATCAAAGAAGAAAATATACTAGAAAATAGTAGTCTCATGTCGCCCCGACATGAGACTAGTTGCTTTTTAGGGTTTCGTAGCTTATAGGCAAAAAACGAAACCCTTATAGATTCGGCCAAACCGATGTATTTCTAGTATATTTTCTTGTTTGATATTTATCACATAAGAATAGCATTGTAAAATGCAAAATTAAAAAGTTATAATAAGTTAAGTCATATTTTTTTTCTTATAATTCACTAACAGTTAAAAAAATCCTTTAAAAAATCTTCATGTATTATACAAAACAAGTAATTAATGATACTTAAACATCCTTTATTATGGTTAGAAACTTCATTTTGTTTTATTCTAATTTTGACGCTAATAAAGACTAAGTATGTTTATTGAAAATAGCTTTTTATTAAAGTTTTTTTTATGTTTTGGCTTTCATTTAAGTATTTAAATCTAATTCCAAACCCATCACAATTTTCAATGACGTTACAGTCCGATAACTAAAGTAATTACTTATATCATAAATGTTATATGGGCACAAATAAATATGTAATTGAAATAAATTTTAATAAAACATAGTAATATTTGTTGATATATACCATAAAATATTAAAGTGTAAATATTAGAGGGGCTCAAATCAAGTAATGCCTAAAGTATCAAATAAAACATCTGTGTAACAAGGGCCTAACTTTCTATTTATTTATTTGATATATTTTTTTCCATACTTCGAATCCATATTTTTTAAGTATTGCTTAGTCATATTATAGCTCAGTTACCTAAGACATATTATTTCAAATTTCATCGATATACTGCACAAAATCAAGAATTTAGAAGCCATTATGTAAAAAACCATATTATCACTCATTGGTTTTACGGGCTTCCCCAAAAAATTGCTTTTTGTATTTGTGCCCATACATTATTGGGGGTGCGATATAGTTTCCTTCTACTTGTATAAATTCCCGGTGTGGCCCAATCACTAAACTTTACTTTATCCGAATTACCATTGATCACTTTTTTCTTAAACGTTTTACTAAATTCGCCTTCAACCACATGAAATAAATCATTATAAAGGTAATTAGATTCCATAATGGGAACTGGTAAAGACTCAATTTTATTAATCACATTGTTTCTAAATACATCTATGCCCTTTTTAGTTATTGGCCTACATACAATTTTCCGCTTAGGACAGACATGATGGTGCTCTATAGAGGCTAGTTGTCCACTATGGTCAGATTTAATAACATTTATTATAGATTTTTCAGTGACTACACAGTTTGAAAAAATGTTGTCTAAGCAGGTGGCAGATGTGGGTGTTATTCGTGTAGGCTCATTAAAGGTATGTGATAAATTATACGATTTAAATAAATTTAAAAATCTGCTTGAGAGCTTTGACAACTTTGGGTCTAAAATGTCAACATTAAAATCCCCACATATGACAACCTTTTTATTACTTTTACTAGTTATTCTTAAAACTTCCTCCATAGTGGACTCAAACTCTAGGTAATTACTCTGAGGGGGTCTATAAACACATATTACAATTATTTGGTCTAGTTCCACACAAGACAATTCAATTATTCGTTCAATTGAGAGGGATATTATATCTTTGCGCTCTTTGTATTGAAAATTATTATGTAAAATTATAAGAGACCCTCCTCTAATAACAGATTGCCTACTAAATGAACTTACAATACTATAACTATCGATATTTAAAATTAATTCGTGACATTTTAACCAATGCTCAGTGATACACAACACATCAACATTTTCACAGTTTATAAATAAACTAACTTCTAGATCTTTATCAGAAAAGCCTTGTATATTTTGGTGTACAACTCTTAAACAATTAGGCTTTCCTGTTGTCAACACTGGGCTAGAGGGCGCCTCTGTTGTCTCTAATGGTAATTTAAATTAACCAAGTCAGTATTGGGATTCAATAGAATCAAATTACTTGGAAAAGATTCCAAGGTTGTATTAGAAAAGTCTGAATTTAACTGCTCAATAAAAGCAGAGGTTCTACTAGCCAGATTATTGGCTAATTGTTTAAAATAAAAAGATAGCGAAAGCGCTATTTGTCTCATAAAATAAATAGGCAGATAATATTTATCCTTGGTCAAGTTTAAATCCTTAAACAATGTATTTATGTCAATCAAATGTAGTTGTTTACTATTATGATAAGCTATTGTACTTAACGTTAAATTTAAATTGTATCTTACTTTATTTTCCAATTGAGAGAAACCTTGACTATAGGGAAATGTAAACATAACTACTTTCCTAACATTTAAGGAGCATATTGAGTTATAGTATGATATTAATTGGTTTTTATTAATATCACCCCTGTCCCCAATCAAAATTACCAAATTTGTATTGTCATCATAAGACTTCTTAACTATTGATTTCATTATACTATTTATAGTACATCCAGGCATACAATAGTTAATAACATTTTCCTTACATTGTTTCTGGAACAATTGGCCTAAGTTTTTTCCAATCTCATCACAGAAAATAATTGTTTTAGTCACACTATTTTTAAAAGGGGATTCATTTAAATTATTGAGTAATACACAATCAGAGATATTAGAGACTGAAGTCTCCAACATCTCCGACCGCGCACCACTCAAGGTCAAGGAGGCCTGTTTACCTACCAGCCCTGAAGGGCTGGCAGGCAAACAAACCTCCGGAGCAGCCTGGCTTAGTGACTGATTATGGCTTAAATGATTGCTGTCAATCATACAACTACATCTGCATTTCTTACCTAGGGACTCAAATCGGTCGGTATTAAAATTACAAAGGTCGATCATGTCATTTGCAGCCAATTTTTGATAATTTAGCTGCTTGCGGGAGAATTCACTAAAGTTAGTGTTCATTTCCCGAAGTGAAAGTTCCAAATTATCAATTTTGTCACTTAATTCAATACCTACAATTTTACTATCTTTATTCTTATTACATGTTTCTTTGGTAATCACTTTTAATTGTTCTAACAATAGTGTACGTTCTTTCTTTAAGTTACCATATTTTTTATAATAATTTTGTCTTTTGATTAATTTCTGTGTTTTCCTTATGTATCTATTAATTTTAATATATTTTTTTAATTTCTTACCGCTACTAAACTGAAAAATACTATTATTGTTTTGAGATGGTTTACTACCATAGTTAACACATTCCAAAGTTGAATTGTCATGTGTTGCAGAACATTGCATTAACTCATTAAAAAGGCTCTGAGAATGCTTTTCTTCTGTTATACATTTAATTTTATTTTCTAAGTTTAGAACTCTCTTTTGAGAAATAGACAAACTTATTTCTAGTTCCGTTATGCGACTCAATGCCTGTTCATGAGTGTCAGAACAAGCCCTAAATGACAGAATAAAGTCTTCCATTTGGTTACACTTGTCCACCACTTCCGCATATTTAACATGAAACTCAGCAAGTTCATTCTTAAGTTCATATATATATGATATTATTAACATGATGATTCGAAAATACTAAAAGCAACCTGTCTCATGTCGCCCTCACGGGATGACACATCAGACAGGTTGATTTTTTTCTAGTACCTTTATTTATCAAAATAGCATTGTTAGAATTAGAATTAGAATTCATTTATTGTAAAATGCAAAATTAAAAAGTTATAAGTAATTATAAGCAACGGAACAAATAATACAATATAGAAGTATTGTATTATTTGTTTCGTTGCGATATCTGGAATCCATCTTGAGTCAAGCACCTGTCTTGTCTTTTTCCGCGATTTCCGGCCTAGTAGCTCCCCCTCTTCGTATTTCCGGCAATAGTGCTGCCCTCTCGTTTTGCTTTTGGCGGGAAGCTAGCTAACGCTCGTTAAACGGATTTTATCTCATTATAGCGTCGTCTTTCGTAGCGAAACATCGGTCTAGAATAAGCAGTGAAATTTTCAGAGTGAAATTACACTTCGTAATTTATAAAGTAATAAAACCCTCTCTTCGTTATGGAAAATCAAGTAAACAGTGAAAAAAGTGATAGAAATGATGAAAATGGAGGTTCAAGGAAACGTCGTGCTAGCACGCCTAGTTCAAATAGTGACACGTCGTCTGGTGAGTCCGGCCCAGAAACATATGGATCGAAGGCCAAAAGATCAAAGCAAGATGTAAGTGATATGCAGTTTCAATTTCTTTCACAACAAGTGTCTTTGTTAACTAGTTTAATAACGCAAAATTATTCTAATAATTTGAATTCTACTTGTAATGAGCAAAAGCAGCATGAACAAATAGTAACGGTTCAATCTGATTCTAATGATTTGCAATTAAACGCGCCAACATTAGATACTGAAAATGACACACAACAAATTCAATTAAAGGATATCTCAACCAACGTTAAGGATCCGGTTTATGCTAAATCTACTGATGCTCAATTGACAAAATTATGCCAGAATTAGAGATTTAATAGTGTTGAATGGAACGGTATTCGTTTTTTACGATACTCAAAAGAAATATGTGTCTGTTCCGGGTTTTAGACATAAATGATGAAATGAGACGGTTAGGTTCAGAGATAGTGAACGATGATTCTCGTTTACAACTTTTAGAACGTACATTTGCTGCTTTGTCGAATGCAATGCTAATACAAAAGGACGAATTAAGGTCAGTTCTCCAACAGTTGGTAGATTGGAGTAGTGATAAAAATACTGATTTAACATCAAACAATTTATTCGATAAAATAACAATGTTGATTAGCAAAGACTGTACATAAGACTGTACATAGACATTCAATAAAGTGACTGATGACATTTTACAAATTATTTGCGGTCGGCGAGCGGATTGTATACAGAATTGCCGAGAGATTTTGATAAATCAATTTGTCAAAATAAAGCCCTTTCAGCTTTTCAGCCACTTTCGTGTACCAGGCTTCTTGCAGGCGAACGATTGGATGACAAAGTGTGCCCTGAGCCAAGCGTATTTTCACTTCAACATCGCGACCGAGCATCGCAGGTTTCTTCGGCTCAGTTACAACAATCAACTTCTGCAAATGACGTGCCTCCCGTTCGGCTTGTCATCAGCTCCAAGAATCTTCGCCACACTGACGAATTGGGTCGCCGAGTACCTACGCCGCCACAATATCAGGTGTGTAGTGTACCTAGACGATTTTTTACTGGCTTGTCAGTCTTACGACCGTATGAAAGACCAGATTGCGTACGTGGTAAGAATCTTGAGACAGCTAGGTTGGACGATAAATTACGACAAGTCAGTGCTGGTTCAGACGCAACGCCTAGAATTTCTGGGAGTTACTTGGGGACACAAAACTCAACATAAAGTCCTTGTCGGAACCGAAGTGCCTAACGCTTCGCATGGCACTTCAGCAACAGATCTCGAGGGGCAGTTGGTCCCTGAAGGAGTCGCAATCACTCCTAGGACGTCTCAACTTTGCTTTGTTCGTGATACCGAGAGGGAGACTTCATTGTCGGGCAATGCAGCACTACAGCCGACAACTCCCAAAATCACACCGTTACAGTCGTTTCAGTATTCCAGAAACTGTTATGATCGACGTGACATGGTGGCTCGATGCTGCTGCGGGCTGCCTCCCCATCCACCCGGGCCCGATATCTTACCACCTGACGACGCCTCGGACATCGGCTGGGGCACGCAACTGGACGACACCCAGGTGTCCGGACAGTGGACAATAAGTCAACAGGCGTGGAATGTCAATCTAAAGGAGCTTTATGCAGTCCATGCGGCGATCCAACACGAAAGGTATCGACTTCAGAATGCTCAAATACTCTTGCTAACCGACAACCGCACGGTTGTCTCCTACATCAACAAAGAAGGAGGAACCAGATCTATAGCCTATCTAGACATGACTCGCTAAATTCTGGAAATGATAGATCGACTGAACATCCACCTGGTAGCTCAATACTTTCCAGGGAGGTACAATGGCGAAGTGGATGCATTATCCCGAGAAAAAGGTTGTCCCGAATGGCATCTGACTTCACAGGCTACGCAACCAATATTCGAGAGGTGGGGCATCCCGGAAGTGGATCTGTTTGCACGGTGAGTCGTTCCCAGGTATGTAATAATAATAATAAATAATAATAATAAAAGTTTATTTCATTTTAAGGCAAGTTTATACAATAGTTTGTGACCGAAGTCATCTTTTAAGCAATTTTTGCCTGTACCAGATGACTCCGCTCTTCCATTACATGTTTATACTTTAACTGTGCTACATTTATAGGTATTTTTAACAATACTAGATTAATTTAAAATTTAAACTAAACATTTACTTTCTTCTACAGTTATAATATGTATAGCTTCATGAAAAGAAGTGTGTGTGCAAGTGTGTATGTATGCGTGTGTTTGCGGGTGACTTTAGATACGACAGACGCGGATGCGGATCACTTCAACGAATTCAGCCTTCAGTGGAAGTACCGACTAGTCTGGATGTTCCCACCACCGAATCTTATCCCACGAGTACTAGCTCAATTGAACTCGGCAGAGGGCCACTACATCTTAATCAGCCCAGCCCCAGGTGGAACAAAGTTTTCTGGGCGGCGGATCTGAAACGCCGTGCAGTGGAAGAACCCTATCGGATCCCGAACCTTCCACAAGTTCTAAGAGACATGATACGACCGGCACACATTCTCCGAAGATCGAGAATATTCAGCTGGAAGCCTGGCTGATTTCGGGTGGACAGACTTAATCAAAGAATGGACTAGTGATGAAAGGTCGCTATTTCTAGCATTTCTACATAACAAAAAAAGGTTTAGCTCACAGGACAATCCTAGTTCATAAGTCTGTAATTGCTACTTTTACCAACATCTCGACTAAAACCGACCTATCTTCAGACTTTTTTTATTAAACATAATATGTTAATATATATGTAATATATATTAACATATATAATATGTTATTAAACATAACATATTATGTTAAAAGCTATTTCAGTTGCAAAAGAAAAACCTGCTTCGCCGCCAATATGGGACCCTGAAATAGTAATAAATTACCTAGAAGCAAATGCTCCAGATGAAACCAACCTGTACCAAGTGTCGCAGAGAACAGCTATTCTGCTTCTGTTATCGTTGGGGCGCAGAGTTCATGATTTGACGTTGTTAACTACTGAAGATGGAAAATATAATGATGAAGGTAATTTTATTGTATTTTGGCCTCTATTCGGATCTAAAACTGACAACGTAAACTATAGACAGTCTGGTTGGAAATTATTACAAAATCCTAAGAGATCTCTAGACTGTGTTTATTGGGTTCGTTTGCTTATTCAATTGGGAGAAGAACGCAGAAAAGTTACAAACAATTTGTTTCATTTATTTGTTACCATAAGGGGTGTCTCTAGAACTGTAATTGGTGGTTGGGTTAAAGCCATCCTTCAGGAAGCTGGCGTGGAAGCATCTCCAGGATCAGTACGTGCCGCAGTGGCGCCCCTTAATTGGTTGGAACAGTTTCCCATTGACAAAATTTTGGAAACTGGAAACTGGCGCCAGGAACATACATTCAGAAAGTATTATCATAAGGTTATTAACAGATCTAATCAAGAAAATTCGATTTCTTTATCACAGTATTTTGATTTAGTGCGTTAATTATAAGATTATTGAAGATAATAAATGTAAGAGTTCTTCAAAATAATATACTTCTTTCATTTATTTAATACTAATTTATTTCTATTTTTTAGCCAATTCTTTAACACATTATAGCGTCAGTGCATATCGCACTCACCAGGAGATAACAAACACATCACTCAAGATGGATTCCGGATATCGCAACGGAACAAATAATAGAGAGTTTTAACTACCAATAAAACTTACCTATTATTTTTCCTGAAGATATCCTTAATCCAGGTAATTCCTACCTGGTGCTGGTGCGTCTCGAGTTATAATGAGGTAAAATCCGTTTAACGAGCGTTAGCTAGCTTCCCGCCAAAAGCAAAACGAGAGGGCAGCACTATCGCCGGAAATACGAAGAGGGGGAGCTACTAGGCCGGAAATCGCGGAAAAAGACAGGTGCTTGACACAAGATGGATTCCGGATATCTTCAGGAAAAATAATAAGTAAGTTTTATTGGTAGTTAAAACTCTCTATTTTTATTTTAATGTGATGTGCACGGTCAAATAGGTAACAACTGTACTGGTAGTTAAAAAGAAAACTAGAACATCTAGAAATAGTGAATAATTTAAGATTTGTAGTACCCCAGTAGTGTTCCCAAGCCAGCCCCACTGCCGGGGCACCGGCGGCACTGGCCGTCCCTATGGGGGGATAATGGATAAATAGGACAAGAACTACCTACTCTATACATATCATATATAATATGACCAATTAAAGGATTAGGTTCATTCAGATTCACAGGACTTGCAAAATAAAACAAGAATATTATGAAAGGTTGTTTAATTCTTAATGGTATTGTATGATACACCTGAAGGCTCATATATCACAGCACTGTGCTTTACTTTACATAGGTACAGTCAACAGCAGCTAGGCCTTTACATATCTGTAAAAAACAATCGACTTTGAACTTTAAGACAAAAGCCATTGAGTTCAGAATTGTCTGAAAAATTTTGTAAACCGTAGTTGCCGTTGACTAGAAATTTCTAATCTCAAAAATATATTGCACTCATAATGATAAATAAATATATTTAAAGGTAGGACCTTTAAGTTTTCTAAAATAATAGAGGAACCAAGGCAAGGAGATAGGGAGGTATAATAAAGAGGAAAAAGGCATTTTAAATATAATGGTAACATACATTTAGATCCTAAAATTTTGTGATACGCCATACGACTAAATAAATACATGAAGCAGAAAAATATGTTATTCTAAAACAATATGTAAAATTGTTAACTCATTCAACGTAAAACAGAAATATGTAGAACATTTATAAAATTATCATAAAAACAAAAAAAGTGTAGGTAAGTTAAAATAAATTGAACTTTAAAAAATATAGATCTTGATATAAACAATTAGGTACTTAACACTTGGCTTGTAATACAAAATTAAATAAAATTTATACATTTAGCTAAAATTAACTACTTTTTACAGCTGCGAAATTGTTTATATTTTTTTTATGACTGACGGGGAGACTCTTAGCCTTCATCATACCTGATGTTAAGTATTGATAAGGCTGAAGATGGAAGCGAGCCTCTCCCGGAATCCTCAGCCATTATGGAACTGGCTATTTTATCTCAAACTGCTGGAACACAACAATGCTGAAAACATTGTTGTTATGGCGTCAGACTTATTTTTTTATTTTTTATTTATTTATAACACTTTATTTGCACACACACAGACAGAAAATACATGTATAAAAGAAAAAACAATAAAGAAGATTTGTTGTACAAAGGGCGGCCTTATCGCTTAGCAGCGATTTCTTCCAGGCAACCCATATGACACATAAACTGGTAGAAGGGATGAGGGTAGTTGGTGCGCAACAAACAAATTAAAAGAAAATAACATATCATCTAATATATAAATAGTTATACAATAAAATACATATACTACATATACAATAAAAACAAAGTTAATGCAGTTAAGAGACTGAAAATACACAAATAAAACGGGAGTTCTGTAGGGAAAAGAAGGACTAGTGGGATAGGAAGAACTCCTTGACCTGGGACTTGAAGGAGTTGAGGGTCTGTGCACGTCTAATTGTGTCAGGCAAGGAGTTCCATAAAGAAATAGCTTGGCACGTGAAGGATTGGCTATAGAATTTGGTCGAGCGAGGAGGGGTGTAAAGACGGAGATTATCAGAGGAGCGAAGGGGGAGATCATGAGTGGAAGAGAGGAATTTAAAGTGCTCTTTTAGATAAGAAGGAGTTTTTGGATTGAACAGCACGGAAAAGAGAAGGGAAAGGATGTGCATATCTCTGCGACGTCGTATGGGAAGCCACTTTAGTAGTTGGCGGTATTGGGAGACATGGTCATATTTGCGTAAACCAAATATGAACCGTATTGAAAAATTTTGGAGACGCTCGAGTTTATTGAGTAGATCAGAAGAAAGGTCAGGATAGCATGTATCTGCATAATCAAGAATAGGCAGCAGTAGAGATTGTGCAAGGGTAATTTTGGTAGCTGTTGGAAGAAAATTACGTAAGCGTCGGAGAGACCCCGCCGCAGCGAACGTACGCCTACTAATCTCAGCCACCTGAGGAGCCCACGACAGCGTTCTGTCGAATAAAATTCCCAGATTTCTCACTTTTTCAGCGAAAGGAACAGGAGTTCCGTCAAGGAGACTTAGGAGACTTAGGAGACTTAGTGGTAGCTAGCCAGGCGGACTTACAACAAGTCCCACCACCAACCAAACCGAATACAATATGTACCCCTGCTGGGAATCGAACCCGAGACCGCTGGGTCTGATACCGGTGGTTGTACCACTAGACCACAGAGGCGGTTAAAGTTGGTTAAAATAAAATAACTCATCTAGCAACATCCAAGGATCTATAGAAGCGTATATGTATGTTTGTTATGATTTAATTGTGCTAGTTACAGTATGTGGCAGCATGCGAGTAGATAATGTATTTAGTTTTGATATTTGAAGATTATGGTGCCGTCACGTTAGACTCGTACTAAAGCGGTGAACATTGTACTTACACGACGACATCATTACAGATGTCTGAGAGATTCTGATTATGTTTAAGATAAACGTGAAAATAGCATAAGAATGTATGGAATTTGTGAAACTGACAACTCTGATCCTTACATATTTACGAATGTTGATTAGATCAGTTATACGGGGTATGTATGGCAATCAGGATGTCCTCCATTCATTCTTTGGGTGGCCATTATCGGATCACAGCTTGGTTAATTCTCGGCAGAGAAGCAAGGCTCCAAAGTTACCTCGATTGTATGAAAATCGGTTTGTGTCATTAATTATGTAACCACCACTGTATATGTAATTAAATGGATTTTGTTTCTTAGTTAGTAGTTATGAAGTTATCTTCAAAAAAGTTAAACCATTATTTTATAATGGACTAAAGGACAATGTTCTATTGACATAATTTTAACATTGTATAAAAGATTCATGTTTTTTCACTCATTCTACTACGATTAGTAGTATTTATTATCAAATCGCACTGTTTTATTTCATCCGAAGCCACAACATTTTTCTACTCGGTCGCCGTATAACATTAGTTCACATTATACTTTGATCGTTTTTATCGTTGCACGATCTACTCGAGTTCATAATTCCGGACACTACGACCGTCGGTCGCGCGTATAATCTATACGTACATCGTACACGCCCCGCGTCCGCTAATCTCGAGTCTTTCACATCACTATCGGCCCACTTTCACCGTCGCGTAGTCTACAGTCTATTCCGATCGGTATCAGCGTCGTTATCGCGCGTACAGTCTATATGCACGCGCACTGCGTCCGTTAATCTTTCTTCTTGTCGCTATCATCCGCGTGGTCGTGAGCGGTGTCGGCGGGCGGCGCCGGCATGATGGCCAGCGCGGGCGGCGGCCTGACCAGCGCCTTGACCGCCGCGTAGCCCAGCAGCGAGCCGGCGAGGGCCACGGCGGCCCCGGCCTTGGCGCCGGCCAGCAGCCCCACGGGCCCGCCCGCCAGCGCGCCCAGCGCCGCGCCGCCCGCCGCCCACGCGCCCACGCGCAACCTGCAACCGAAAGGTAAACGTTGGGACCGGCCCCGAGTCGAACGTTCGTCGGGTGTACACGTTACGATCGAAGTTTACATTATGGTAATTATTAATCATTTTAAATTGTTAATAATTATTAGGTATACGGTAATTATGTTATCATTATTTGATTAGGTTAATTTGATTTATATTAATCCTAATTTACATTAGGACGAAAAAAAAGCTATCTGGAAGAGAATCTTAATCAAAAATTCCACTCAGCCGCCGATACGTCCAATGAGAACAGGACTCGTATAAAACATACTTTTCGGCGACGGACAGCGTGTGGCGGCCCTCCTGCACGTTGGCGGCCGCCGTCTCCACGCTCTGCGCCGTCGCGTCCAGCTGCGATGCATCAAATTCATTGTTTAAAATCTCTAGCGTTCTGGTATCTTTAAAATGCATACCTAACTTCAAATCGAGCGATTTAAAAGATTCAGTGTTTAAATCGGGAGTTTAACACGATTTGTGTATTTATGTGTACATACCTGTTCCCTCTGCACACGCACGGTGTCATGAAGATGATGCCAAGTTTCGTGCAACGCTCGTACTTCCTCCTGCAACTCGCTCCACCCGCGCAGCACCGCCTCGCGCTCCCGGATGCTGAGCTCCTGCGCTTCCTGCAATGCCCATACATCGAGTTAAACTATGCTCCTACTTTTAATAGACATCACCTACATCAAGGGAGCGGCCGAGTTAGGAAGTGGACAAAGTCGCCCGGAGGAATCAAAAGTTAAGATTGTGTGACCTAGTAACTCAATTTGTTGATAATGGTGAGGTCACCTTCATTTTAATGATAAAGACCAGCAAAATCAGTTAGATCCAAAAAGATCGACCCCACAGGCAAGCGCGACGTGTCACTCACGTGGTCGTCCAGTTGAACATGCTGTAAAGTGTCAGAATGCGCCACCACGCGCACCTACTTCGTAGACACTATAACCTTACTATATATACCATTTCTACTTTCGTTGTTATCTTTATATTCAACTTTCGGGTGGCACATTCAATTATTGAATGCATCACGAACGCGACGTCAGCGTATACATTTGAGTTTCTGTCAGCTTATTGAAACGTGTGCATTTTACTTGGTTTTGAACGCTTTGTTGAACACAGAATTCCATGCTGATGACGATGAAAATAAATACTCACAGCTCGCTCTACAACAGCGCACTACGCGTGCGCTGTTGACTGCACTGTGAGGCATGCCCTTGATAAACAACAGTGAGCGCATAGCCATTATTTAGTAGAATACTTAACTTCTTAATAATCAAAACTTGATAATTAACGATTGATTTATGATTTGTCATTATATCCCTATTTAGTGATTTTGAATTGATTGTGTTAATTATTATTTTATCCATATCCATATAAATTCAATTTGGCATGTCCAAACTGGGTGAACGTGCCCGGCACTTCTAATGAAATTAGAACCTGATAGGAAGGACATTCTTGCGAAAAAAAGTATCATATTCTATTCTAACAATATACGAGTTTTAACAGCTTTTGGGGCATAGACTTGTTCTTATCTTCTTGAATGGGGTTCTTTTATGTGGGCAGAATTTATTTCCCATTAATATTAAATTAGATCTAATTTTAAAATACCTTTCATTAATAATCCCTAACGTGTAAATACTCTACTACTATTAGTACATAACCTAACAAACAGTCTACTTATTTTTCAGCTTTTAAATCAGTCAATCTAACATAACATGGCATAGGTTTACTTAAAAGTTTCAAATGAGATCATTACTGGCAAATCAAATAAGTTAAACTTAGAGTTGGGTATTCCTAGACTTGACTAGTGTAGAAGTAAAGTTGATTATTAAATAATTAGGAAACTTACTTCTGTCTTAGAAAATTGGCTTTTAACCCTTTGATTGTCGGAGCGTAGATCCACGCGAGACACATTTTCTATTGTGTCTGGAATCCCGACAGACAGTTAAGGATATTGCAATAATTGACTCGTCCGGAAGTCGAAAAGTCTGAAAGTATCTTATATTTCGTTGTCTGGTGCAACTCAAATTCGATACTCGAGAATTCTCGAGTTCCAGATTTTTTTTCTCGTCTCGAATGAAGCCATATTTCTCGAGTTCGAGAAAGCTCGAGCAGAAACCCTAACACCAGCATGCGTAGCATAAGCGCCTCGACAAAGATCTCTCGACACTTTTCTCGAGCGAGCGTATTGTCTGTCCCGCTCACACCGTACTGATATGGGCGGGACAGACATCGCGAGATAAGCGTCGACAGCGAGTAGCGGTGCGCATGCTACGCTGGCTGGTGTTTGTAATGGTAAGACATTCTTCGGCGTGCCTGCTATGCTACTGACCTTTAGGCCAGGAGTATATATCGTCGGTATAGAGTATATATAGGTAAAATACCTATCACGTTTCTACGCGTTTAATACCCGTTTCAATTTTCAATATTTATAATGCAACGCGAAAGTTTAAAAGTGAATACAGTATAGAGTGGCTTGACAAGTTGTCAATGTCACTTTGTTAAATTAATGCTGAATTAAAATGTAGCTATAAAGATAATATTAAAGGACAATGCCAGAAACCCGTGTGTTTTCAGAACCACATAAAGACTGAGCGTATCTAAGTAGCAATATTAGGATTTTAGTACTGATAAGTAGCCTAGTAAAATATGTAATGGTGTGATGTTTTTTAAAGCTGGGAATAATAAGTTGATTATGACATGTAACCTCAAAATAGCCCATTGCTTTTGCCTAAAGTACCGCTCTCCCAACGCGAGCACGCGAGTGGCGAATCGACTAGCGAGCCTATGCCTACATACGGAAGACCGCTATTAGCCTGATCGCCTCAAATCGTATGTACATTTCGCAGCTTTGGATTAAACCGGTTTACTTTTTTTGTAAAAACCTTAGTTAACCGCTCATTTACTAACCGGTTTCAAGCCCTGCGTCAGGTCATGGGTGGTTTGGAGGGATTTACGTACTCTTATTTAAAATAATCGATTTGTAATAAATTGTAATATATCGATTATACTTTGTATGGCAACACACACTGAATGACATGCGATTCATTATTTCTACTCTCTCTGTGATTATGTATGTGCATACTGGGGCTCGATTCTCGCGCCTTCGACATCTCGTATTCGACTTTTTTTGAAGTCAAAACTCTTTTTTAAAAGCTCACTGAAAGCAATTTTCGACACTATAGGATTATCAAGGATAATTGAAACTAAAGTATTTTGACAGTAGTAGAGATTTTACTTTCATTTTTTAAAATAAATTAAGTATATAAAAATGTCTAATCCGACATATTTCAGCGCGAGAATCGCACCCCAGCTGCCAAACGGCCAAATAACGAAAGCGTTTTGTTTCGACAAATATAATATGTCAGGTTGGCGTTTTGTTTTACGCTAAGACGAATAAATCAAATCACTTTTATATTATATTACCTGCTCCCCGAACAACATTGAATATTGAGAAATATGTACTTTATTATGGCCTTCAAATCACATATAATCAATCAGTTTTAGATACGGTCAGTATTTAGGAATATGAAAAGATGGTTCCCAGAGCGGCATTCTCCTTTGTATGCGTGAATGGAATCAATAGATACTTACTGAACTGGAACTGGATCTGCGCAAATCATTACGAAAAACAGTTTAAAGCAGGATTATTTTTACAAAGTGACATTGGCACCTATACTGAATTAAAATCCGACTATAGACGTTTATGGCAGATGTCATTCGAATATTTGCACGTAATGTTGTACGTATGTCAACGCCATCGTTCGTCACTCACGTGGTCGACCACCTGCAGCTGCAACGTGACGTGACATCCTAACAAAGAAAGAACATGACTATGGGCGATATGCTTAGACGTTTAGTGAAGATTTTATTCGAATATCTGTTCAGTCAATGCCATCATACTGCAACTCACATGGTCGTCCACCTGTAGCTGGAGACAGCGACAGTGACAATTTAACTTCTACCAGCGCTAATTAACTAAATTACCTATCATCACAGTCACTAACATGGTCGTACACCTGCAGCAGCGCATCGGAATGCGCAAATACGTCCGAGTCCGTGAACACTGGACGTTTAGGGATGTCATCCGAATATTTGCACTTTAAGTATCGTCATTTCAATATTTGTACGTCATGTACGTCACCCACGTAGCCACCTGCAGCTGCAGCGTAGCGTCCTCACAATGCGTTAACCACTCAAGATTTCTCAAAAATAGTAAAGATTTAAGGAAAACAAATGCTTGATTCGAACTAAAATCAATTGTTAACAATAAGATGGCATCCGCACTTTTTTCGCGATTAAAACGAACAAATAACGAACATTAACCCTTAAATTCAACCCTTATATATTTACTTGCCTCCAGGAGGCAAAGAACCACCATCACCAAGTGGTTAATTCATAATTTGTTTTTTTTTGTTTCTTTCAGGCATCTAGGCCCATACAATATATACTTTTTGCTGCTTTTGCTAGTCGGACACCGGTGTCCAGAGAACAATGGAATATCTTTTGTGTCTCATAACGGGGCCTCAGAGGTTAACAAGGCATCCTACTAACAAGGGTAATTAAGTAGGACGTGACTTTGGGCTGAGATGTCATTCGAATGTCTTTTCAGTAAAACGCCATAATACTTACGTGGTCATCCACCTGCAGTTGTAGAAGCGGGTCAGAATGCGCTACAACACCGACTGAATCCGTGGACACGGCGCTGCCGGCCACCGCGCGCTCCGGCCATTGTCGGTTTATCGCCAGCGGGGACGTCTCTGTAACGAGAACATGTCAACAACAGAGATTCACTCAAAGTTGCAATGTTTTTCCTGTGGCATTGAATTTAAAATAATGTAAAATCGCAGGCATTCAATTCGTGAATAGTCGTCAACATAAAAACAAACATTCTTTAAAACTTTAGTGTGACAAATAGCTTACCCTCTACTGAATTTTATTCCGATTACATTACAGTAAACGGAAAAAACTTAGGGTGGTAGATGTAATTTGTTAATATTCCAATGATTAAACACAGCAAACGACTTCCTTACTACGATCAAAACACATAAAATTAATTGTTTAGTCTTCATTAATTATTACAATGCCAAAGTTAATAACGTCAATGATAATATAGTAACATGGTTAACCATCAACAATTCATGAGAGCCATAGAAGAGCACACCATCGCAACCCACTTACCACTTCGAGGCGAATGGGCCTGGCTCTCAACTACAATTGCCTTACAACTGCTTTCTATTATCCCTATAATAACAAATTACGTTATTGATAAACATTTTCAAAACATAAACGGCATAGTCACAGATTAACAGTATAATTCGAAGTGTTATGCCTTCGTAACGTAAAAAGTGTAGTGAATGTAATTTTAGTGTAAAGTTTTAGTGTAATATTGGCAGCGGCTGTTCCGCTTATCGTGATCCGTTAACTCTGCTGAACTCCGAACCATTGCCTAGAACAGTAGCATGAGGACGAACATGGTGAATATCCAGCTTATTGCCTGCACTCGGCGTCGGACGGCAGCGTCTACACAAGCAGTGCTGGTGCGAAGCTTGTTGCCAGATTTGGAAGAACGTGAAGTCAAGTCAAAGATTTTTTTATTCAAATAGACTTATAGATAAGTGCTTTCGAATCATCCAATTTTTTTTCCTACTAGCCAGATAAGAAAAAGGCCGTAAGAAACTTATTTTTTAACAATTAACAAAAGCAACAACATTTACAAAGGAACATGTCGTTGCCAAACACAAATCTACAATCTTGAAACATATTTAATATAAGAGGAAAATTTTGAAAAGGAAAAGATGTACTGTACCTAGATAGTCGACGATAGCCCGCAGCGTATCATCGACGGCCCTTTGCGCTTTAGCATCGAAGGCTTTTCGGTCGTTGAGTCGCACGCGGCGGCGCAGCGCGTCCAGCTCGCCGAGCAGCGAGCGCAGCTGCGCCACCACGCGCCGCGCGTGCGTCTGCTCGCTGCGGACGCGCGCGTATTCGCCCGAAGACGAGTACTACAAATATAATAATATACTCTCTCCTTATCTCTGACCAACGAGTGATTTCAGTAAAAAATGGGCGCACTTCTATCATACTAAATATCTCATTTGTAAGCAGCTGCAGCATATAAGCTATGTTCAGCTTGCCGTGTGGTGACGGCCTAAAAATACAAGTGTCACCACTCCCTTACATGCCTGGGATGTCGTAAGAGTCGACTAAGAGGCTCGACGCATTGAAAACCTGTGCGAGAGAAGGAAAGCTTGAAACAAACCCTCTACCAACCCGTCTGGCCAGCGTGGTAGCAGTAGGCTAATAACCTCCTATGAACGCCACAATAGGCGTGAGCTAGGAGAGGCCTGTGTCCAGCAGTGGACGTCCACAGGCTGATAATGAATGATGGATGTTCAGCTTAGCTTATATTAGTTTAAAATTAAAACCTGACTCTGGTCTACACTAGACAGAAATGGAGAAAGCTAGGGTGGATGTCTTTGTGTCCAGATAGGGGAGCCTTAAAAGGAAGCTGCTGTCTGAGAAAGGCTGAAATCACATACTTTCTTTCTATAGAAATAGCTATGTACAGTCTTAAAAAGTAGTTCAACTATAAATAACTATAAAAGTGTGTTTTGTTAAAAGTTATTAACTAATAATAATAAAAAAAAGTTCAAGCATGGTCAAGCTTTTCAAATGTTTGTATTTAATATGACAATCTAGAATTAAAATTCTTATTTAATGTAATCTTGGACTATGAAATGGAATACAAAAGGTAACCAATAATTTTTCAAAGAAGAGTCAATTTAATGTTATCAGTCAACCTAATTTCTAAGTTTATTCTTTATCAAATGACTAAAAATAAAATTAGAAAAATAGATTCTCGGGCACAGATTAACTCAGTGTTAATGCTGGCTAATGGGGTCAAGGAAACGGCACATAATTGATTAGGAACTAGCTGCTGCCTTTTTGTTCATCTTATTAGAAATTAGTTCTAATAAGATGAACAAAAAGGCATCTTATTAGTTCATCTTATTAAATTAGTATCTCATTAAAAATAAAGTGCATATTTACATAACTTACACTTACATTTTTCTCATACACTTTTTCTCATACATTTTTAGAAACTTATGCTTTGGTGAGCCCCATCCCCACCGTGGGCAACCCCCTCCCTCGCCCTTACCCCCATTTTTAATTTAAAATTAAATTAGAACCACTATAAATCCGTAACTCAAATATGAACGGTAAAGTTACTTCAAAAATCATGTATTGTGTTCATGAATGAAAAGTGCCAAAATTTTAAATAGATTGTTTATTTATAGTCGACTCTCGCCGTCATTACACAACATTTACGCGCTAGATCGAAGTTACCTACGCAGTTTTGAACAAGGACAAAGAAATAGTAACAAAGCATTAATCTAAATGCCGCATCGCATCGCAATGTAGACTTACGGGTCAGAGACGTTACCTTTAAAATATTTGCTTTATGCTGTCGCAGTAGGTCCAGATGGTGAGGAATTGCCACTTCATTAAATTTTGAGAGTGAGAGTTCCACTCGCTTCAGCGGTAACATATCAGATTCCTCCATTGTATCAACACTATAATTTGACTTTAAATTGCTGACTTAAAAGCTCATTTCAATTGTTAATTTCAGGCAGCATAAACCTTCTATATCGCTGTCTCAATCCAACTAATAAAATCAAAACATCACAACACGTAAATTACATTGGATGAAAACATAGAGATACAATGGATGAAAACAGAAAAACTCAGCTATTTGATTTGACATTTGTTGACACTTATTTTTTTATTTTTTTTTTTTAATAAAAGTTTTACGGCTTTGGTTTGTACCATACAGCCTGTTCTTCATTTAAGTTTTCTTGTGAATATTTTCGTGTTTTTCGTCATGTTCTTTGTTCTTTCTTGTTTATATACAGTCAAATGTGGAAGAAAAATATTTATATATGCACTCATAAGTTTCTTTGTTCTCTAGCAGTGATGGCAAGAGGCGGGGTATGTCTTCATCTTTATAAATCTTCATTAAACCATCCACTAGCAACAATCTTTGTATATTGAAGGCAAGACAATGCAAAAACAAATGGTCTAAAGTTGCTACAGCAGAATGACAGTGCTCACATTCGTCGGAGGAAATAATCTTGATACGTTTTAAATGAGCTGGAAACTTGCCATGACCAAATCGCAATCTATTTAAAGTAGTGATGAACTTCCTAGATGTTGACTTCCATTTAAAATACCAAGGCTTGACAGGTATGCTTCTTTGAATTTGGGCATACCAACCGCCTTTGTGAACTTTAGTATTTTCCCAATCTTCATGCCAGTTGTCATACATCCGAGACTTAATAATTTGAAAGTAATCTGTCAAGGGAACTGGTGGCGGTGGATATGACGAGATGTTATTAGAGGGGTACTGGATCTTCATTAATTTGTCAACTGTTTCGTTGCCTGTAATTCCAGAATGCGATGGGACCCACATAAACTCAATTTGTCTGTCTTCTTTATACTCTTGCAGTAATTCTCTAATTTTTGTAATATAAATGTTATTCTTATATGAAATATGTATATTCTCCAGACAGGTAAGAACACTGAGTGAGTCAATTACAATTAAAAACTGACTATCATCACTTATTCCTCTTATATATATTAAAGCGGTATATATGGCATAGGCTTCTGCGGTAAATATCGATGCATTCTTATCCAGCATAAAACATCTTCCAAACTTATTTCTTGAATCATAATATGCAGCTTTAGTACTTTCTTCAGTTTTTGATCCATCCGTATATATTTTACGGTATCCAGACTTTTCATTGTTTATAAACTCTAAAAATTGCTCATTATTACAAATTTTCTTATAACAAATATTAGGAGTAGTAATTTGAATTTGCAATGTACTTAAATCCCACTTATCACTATGGTCAATGTATTTACAAATTAGTTTTAATTCATTTAAATGTTCACCATTTAATATACTATTCATTTCATACATATTTATATACATCTTATTAGCTAAAATTTTAACATAAAACTTTTCCAATAAATATTTCAATCTAATTAAAATTGGTGGAATACCTGCTTCAATCTCTAATGCGTTAATGGGCGTAGAACATATAGCCCCTGTAATTAACCTTAACCCCTTGTTTTGTATTACTTCTAGCTTCCGGTACAAATATTGACTTATATATTTTCCATAAACTATTAACCCATAATCATAATGACTTCTAACTATAGCTTTGTATAAAATGTTCAAAATTTTGGGGTCCATACCCCATGTTACACTGGCTAAATGCCTCATTATATTCACAGCCTTTTGCATTTTATCAACAGTTTTTAACACATGAGAGGCAAAGCATAATTTTGAATCAAAAACAATACCAAGAAATCGTTTTTCTTCTACAACTTCAATCTTTACAGAATTATATATAATATTTACAAAATTAAAATAATCATTTTTCCTACTGAAAATCATGGCGGAGCTTTTACAAGGGTTAATATCTAATTTAAGATGAACCTTATAATATATATACAATTGCCTCAATGCTTCATTCAAGGTTAGTTCAGCTTGTGATACATTTTTGTTAGTAGTGTACAATACAATATCATCTGCATATTGTAGTATGGATACTCCAGGAATTGATACAAATTTATGTATGTAAGATGTATACAATAAATACAACAAAGGTGACAAAGTTGCTCCTTGTGGCACACCTTTAAATGCTGTTTTTGGGCCATATAAATTGTTATTCATTTTAATATATACAGTACGTGAATAAAAGAAATCAAAAATCCATTTACATATTTTACCAGGAATATTTAAGCTGTAAAGTATTTCAACTAAAATAGATAAATCTATATTATCAAATGCCCCACTTACATCAAGAAAAGCACTAATTAAGTAATTGTTATGATCAAAAGTTTCTTGAATATCACCGCAAAATTTCAACGTGCTATCTATAGTACTGCGGCCTTTACGAAATCCAAACTGATCATAAGGTATAATTGATCTAGACTCTACGTACAATTCTAATCTAGTTTTTAACATGTTTTCAAAAATTTTGCCTATACACGGAGATAAAGATATTGGACGATAGGAATCAGCTAACTTTGGGTCTTTATCTGGCTTAAAATTGGAACTACAGCTATAGCTTTCCACGACTCTGGTATTAGGCCATTTACCCATAAAGTGTTAAAAATTTTTAGAAGGATGGACTTAGCTGCTATGTCAAGTCGTTTTATCAAAATGTACGGAATATTGTCGATGCCAGGACTTGATATATCTTTCTTTTTATTCAAAGATAAATTGAACTCAGCTTGTGTAAATGATGTATTAAGATGTTCGTTGATTTGATTGTTTTCAAATAAAATTCTATGATAATCTGGATCAAAATGTGGAGTAACTGGTGCTACTTTATTAAGGAAGTCCGGCAAAAACGAATCATCATCATGCTTTATAGGAACCTTCTTTCGATTAAAGATTTTAACAAATTTCCATATGTTACTTATTGGTGTATTCCTATCAAAGTTCGAACACAACTTTTGCCAACTAAGAGACTTCTGTTGCTTAATTGTTTGTTTTTTAGCTGCTTCTGTTTTTTTATATATTAAATAATTTTCTATTGATGGATAACGTCTGTACATAAGAAGAGCAAATTTACATTCATTGACCACAGTACTACAACATTCATTCCACCATGGCATCGGCTTATGAAGTTTTGTTTTATGACTAGGGCCATTATATGCTTTAGATACAGGTATGAATTCATTTCTTAATTCATTAAGTAAAATACAAAAATCACTATATGCTGTAAGAGGATCTATTTCATAGTCAATATCATCGAAAATTGTCCGAGACTTAATCATGTAACCTGACCAGTCTGCGTTTTTATAAAGATACTTACTAGGCCGTGAGACATTATCATTGAGATCATGATCAATTTCTAATGTGACTATCGTAGGAAAATGATAACTACCCAATGTATCTTCAGTATATACTGACCATTCAGCTGATGGCGCAAGGTTGGGCGAGATAAATGCAATATCAATAGCGGATGCCGATTGGTAAGGACGAGGGAGCGTTGTAGTTTGACCATCATTTAATATGTACATATTAAGTTCATCTAACATATCATAAATTTGTATACCTCTAGGTTTATTAGTAGAACACCCGAATGCTGTATGATGAGCGTTAAAATCGCCCATCACTAACATAGGGCTTGGTAAAGATCGAATGACATTTCTTAAATTACATAAAGGAAAACGACCATTACGTGGAGGGCAATAAACACCAAGAACTGTTATAGAATTATTACAAGAAGTTTTGACATCAATTGCTAACATCTGAACTTTTTCACTATTTGGAACAGAGATTTCTGAACATTTAATATCATTTCTACATAGGATGGCAACACCGCCATACCCATTGTTATTGTCTTTTCGAAAAATTTTATAACCTCTCAAAGAAATATTATCAGTTGGCTTAAGCCAAGTTTCGTTTAGAACACATACATCAACATCTAAGGAATTCAATAGCTCGTAAAGAAAAGCAATTTTTGGTTTAAGACTCTGAATATTATGTTGTACAATTATAAGTGGTTTATTATCCATTAAGTGAAACCTTTTTAATAAACGTTTCCTTTATTGTAGAGGAGTTAATAGGTAAGCTATTGTCTTTGTTTGTAAACATTAACAATGTCTCGATTATGGCTTTCAATATCTTTTCGTTATTTATAATATCAACAAACAAATTTGTATCTCTATTCTTATCATATTTAGAAGTTTGCATTGACTGTGAAGGTTTGAAACTAGTTGCCTTAGCATAAGACTTGTTTAGGGCAGGAAAATAAGATCCCAAAGTACTATTTCTATTCATTATTTTATTTTTATTTTCATTAATTTTTTGTACTTTGATCGGACAAGTCCTTGCCACGGCAACATGTTCCCCCTTGCAGTTTATACACAATGGTTTGTCTTTACTGCTACATTCTTTATAGGAATGTGATTCTGAACATATCGAGCATACAATGTTACGTTTACAAAACTTTGTAGTGTGACCAAAACCCATGCATTTATAGCACTGCATAACTGGCCTTATATATTGATCAACAGGTACTATACAGAGACCATAGTTTACATGTTCGGGTAGTACATTACCTGAAAATGTCACCGAAACTGTCTGGAGTGGAATGATTCCCTCTGGAGTCTTTTTAGTGAATCTGCGTACTGCCAGTATTTCCTGCGAACTGATAAGTTTGTCAAAAAGGTGCTTGCAACTGAGGTCGACTGGTATGAACTTGATAACACCTATGCATTCGGATGTGGAAGCTGGAATGAATGCTTTAATTTCATGGGAAGCCAAAAAAGAAGAATTAGATAAAAGGGAGTTTGCATTCTTTGCATTGTCAAAAATTACAGCATACCGCAATGCATTCACTCGTTTAATTTCTTTGACACCCTTATTGTATCTACTAAAAATGTTGTTTAAATAAATTGGATCTTTGTTGCCAAATTTTACCGTCTCATTTATACTTTCGATATAAACAGGGAAAACTGTTCCTGGAGAATTTTCTGGGTAGCTTTGGATATGATTTTTCTTATAATAAGGTGCATATTTGGACTCATCATCATCATCGGAAAGGTCTGCCACTGGTCCCGCTTTCCTCTTCTTATTACCGCGTTTTGGGTCCGTACCTCCACTGTCGGACCCCATCTTTAGCCGTTGAAGATAGATTTATTATGAATAAGATGTGAAATGTGAAATAAAAAGATTTTTTTATAACTTGAAAATAAAATTGAACCTCCCGCCTCGAAGGTTTCCCGCCTTTTCTCTGTTGACACTTAGCATTGACAATGACAGATATAGTCAGTCACACAGCAGCACAGAACAATATCACAGCAGTCAGTGGCACAAATTATATATAGTCTAATAATGTACAGTACAGTGGGCAGACTAGTTCTGTTGTTGTATCTCTATGGGGCAGACAGAGAACAAAGAATGGATAAATCAAAAATGACTGGACTGACTAAGGCTAGCCACATACTCTGGTCCAATGAATCTCAGACTAACTACCGCCACCGTCGTGTTACCTGTGCTGTGGTTAATTTTTCATAAATATTAAATAATTAATCTGTTCTGTTTAAAAATATACTGCTTTGGTTTCGCCAGGGACTTCAATCTTACTACAAAAAAATTGGTCTCATAAAACGGTAGTTTACCGACTTGCGCGGCGGGGCGGCACCACTGTCGCTATAACGCGGCTAAATTAAACTGATGAAAAGTGACATTATAACCTTCTTAATTTAGTCGTTTACAGTGTCATGGCCAAAAGTACTCTGTGGGTTTCGCTTGTTGTTTGCAGTTTCCAAATGAGTGAAAATTATTCTGAAATTGTGTTTTTTGGTAAATTTTCTTCCTAATGAACTAAATCTTAGGCTATAGAAGTATCAAGATCTATTAAAAGTTGACGATGGATGTGGATACGGGTAAGTTTTATTCATAACCTCTTTGACGATTTTTATAGATTCGGTTCTATTGGTAAAAAAATCTTTGATAAGCAATTCCATTTGTGTCTCAGACATATATTCGCCATTCGCTTTTACTGATTGCCGATTTTTAGCTATACTGCGAACCTGATCCGTGTAAACTAAGATCCGTTCAAAATTGTAGGTTAATATTGGTTAGTTTGTGTTAATTTGAAGATATCATGCAATTATTATGCACTATTTAAAAAAAAAAAACTAAATGTGTTTTACAATAGTAGTTTGTTCAAATAGGTCGAAAATTTAAATTTAGTCCTTAAAAGTTCTAAAGATTTTGGAGAATCAACTGCAAACATAATGTCTGTGTAATTGTAAATGAAAACCAGAAAGCTAGCTAACCAAGAGGCGAGCAGCAAAAATTTAGCTGTGCTGTGATGTGTATTGTCAAATAATTCAATTCAATATCATTTTGTCAGTCGAGGCTGTTACAATCACTTGTGAATGTCAATGAAGCTATGCTATCGGTTCAAACTCTACAGCAGAAGACCTTGTGACGAGAAGAACCATCAAGAAACTCGTCAAGAGCTGTTATTTTTTTGCTTTCTATGCCATACCACGGATACATCAACATGTATCTGTGGTATGGCATAGAAAAAGTACTACTAAATTACTACTACTTTACTCAATTCTTGTAGCAGCAGGACACTGGTGTCCAGAGAACGATGGAATAACTATTGTGTCTTATAATTCATTGATGAAATTTGATTTTCATTATGTCGAACACGGTGTGTCGATAATTCAGTTTTGCTGTTTCATTGTATCGATGCCTTATTGGTGCGATGTAACACTGGTGCGAAAACCCCTGTTGCGAAAAGCCCTTATTTTGCATTTTAGATGTTATGGAAAAACATTCTCTTTAATTCAACAGAAAACTGCTTTATGTAATGCTACATACCTATTGTGAATTTTATACTACAAAAACACAACTTTTTGCAGCAGGCGTTACGGCTTTGAGGGTATAATGATATTATTAATTAAATATCAGGAACAGTAGCCGTTTCGAACCTACATACTATCGAACTAATGAGCAATCGCTGCTGTATGGGTTTTCGCACTAGAGTTACATCACACTAATAAGGCATCAATACAATGAAACATTGCACAACTGAATTATGGACACACAATATAATGAAAATCGAATCGTGAAATTTCGCAGACAAGTAGGGAACCCCTTATAATCCGGTAAAGATAAAGATATAGATATTTAATTTGCTTGAAATGCTATAAAATACATGTGGTATGTATAATATTTAATAGAACAGACACATTTCGCTACTACACATAGCATGCAAAATTTATTTTTTTATTAATAGAACTGAAATGAATTCCTTAAATTATATAAATTGTAAGTTGTTGCATATTAGTGTATGTAAGTGTGCTACCTACTTGTTTGTCTTGTTTTAATAATAAGAATATCTAAGTGGGGGTACTTTAATATTAAGACACACTGTGAACTGCTGCTGAGCAAAATACACGCGTTTGTAATAAATTGGTATTTTATTTAAACATAATAAAAGTAATGAATGAATTATTATAAATTATAAATTAAAAAAATTTACTGTCACTTCGGTTTAATTTCACAGTCGTCATTTTACTTAGTCTAGATACACAATCACAGAACACAATATTACTTAGCCAACGAGAACAATAATTAATAGACAATATCATTCTTATGAATAATATAATAATCAGGACATGTCAAACATTGTTAAAGTAATAAATTGAATAATTGTATGTCAGAAATTCAGACTCAATAAATTAATCAAATATATGGATGATGACATTCATACGAATAATACGTAATATCAGGAAAAGTCAAACATTGTAATAGTAATAAATTGAATAATTGTATGACAGAAATTCAGAAAATCAAAACATGTCGCTTATCTAAAAATTCCTTTACGCTATAAAAACACATTTTCTGTCGCCATTCATGTAGTTTACGCTTAAATTGTGTCACAGGCAAATTATGCAGACTATTGGGCAAGTTATTAAATTTTAACGCACATAGCGTATGAATTTCGTATGCTTATATCGGTTCTATTAATGGTATCAATTTATATGGAAATCTTGTATTAAAGTTGCAAACCTCTTTTTTTTGGCAAGAATAGGCTCATATTAGTTTTAACAAAGGTTGAAACCTCGAAAATATATAAGCTTGGAAGACTTAATAATTTCAGTTCTATGAAGAGAAGTTTGCAAGAAGTCATTGGTGGCACATCACAGATTGCCCGAACACATTGCTTTTGGGCTATAAATGCTCGTTTATTTTTTACTGAATTGCCCCATAGTAAAAGTCCGTATCGCAAGTTCGACACAACATACCCATGATACGCCTTAAGGGCCGTTTGTTTATTAGTAAGCTTAGTAAGGCGCCACATTGCATATGCGAAGCGATTTATTTTCGAGCAAACCTTTTCGTCATGAGTCTTCCAAGTGCAAAAATCGTCGTCTTGTGTTATTCCTAAAAACACTGTCTCGTTAACTGTTTTAATAATCTGATTATTACATTTCAGTTCGATATTCTGGATAGCAGCACCTCTATTTTTAAACTGAATACATTTTGTTTTGTCAATATTGACTTTTAAATTATCGTTTTTCATCCATTTAGCTATGTTAGCAATTGCCTGATTTATATCATTTGTGAATTACTACCGAAATGTCGTCTACAAAAAGGGTACAATGATATTTTCTGCAGTTTGGTTGGTCATTAATGTATAGGAAAAACAAGAATGGTCCCAGTATGCTACCCTGTGGCACACCTAACTTGTTATCCTTTGTTTCAGATTGAGTTACGTTTTGTTGCATATTTTTATCAATCGATGTTATCTCTACGTACTGTTTTCGATTTGCTAAGTAACTATTTATCCAGTTATAAGATTGCCCACGCAGGCCATATGATTCGCATTTTTTCAATAATATTTCGTGAGAAACGCAATCAAATGCTTTACTGATATCGAAGAAAATTGCTGTAGTTGGTATTTTTTTATAACATTTTCTATTCTTTTTTTCATTAACATAAAAGCAGCTAGTGTTGTGGATTTTCCTTTTTGAAATCCATATTAATTGGAACTGATCCTATGTTAAATTTATTTAAAAAAACAGAATTCTTTTCGACATTATTTTCTCAGGTATTTTAGATAAAAAAGATTGAAGCGCTATAGGTCTGAAACTATTCATATCAAGCTTGCCACCCTTTTTATATAATGGTGCCTGAGAGGTGTTCATTTTTCATATGAGATAAAAACACCTTATCTCTAAGTTGTACCAACTGGACTGAAAAATATTTTAGAAACTCATTATTTGGAAAAACAGGATATTTACCATGTTTGTATTTGCTCACGAGTCCCCGATATTTCTAAATGATAGTGATAATGACCATGAAAGTTTGAAATGAATATTTTAGAAATATTAGAAAGAAAATAAATGCATATTTTAAACTATTTGTAAAGGGTCTGATTTATTGATTACAAAATGATAACTTATAATATGTGAATAAATAATTTAATTACAGGTGGCAGAAAATCCCGTTCCCGTAGTAGATCTGTAAGTATCATGATTTTCGTTTTACCTGCTTTATACTTTTAAAAGTTATCTATATTGTAACACCTGTTGGTTGAAAACTTTGGTATTTTTTAAAACCCAACAGATACTTCAGTCTTAAATCATTGCATCCAAATAACAAATAGTTATTAGTGAGCTGAAAATATGTAGTCATCAAAAACTTATCAGATTAAAAAAGCTAAATGGTTGCTAAAGCTAAATTATGCAGGGTATGAGGCATCAAGACGAACCATATTTTCATGCAATTTCTTTCCGGCAACAATTGCTACCTCACGCTTTCTATATACACCAAAACAAGATACATTTATTTAATGATTGAGATAGATTTTAACTCTTACTCTATTTATTTAAAATTTATCTTATGTATAAATATGCATTTGTTTGTCGGCCACACATTTGACCAAAAGTATTATAATAGCACTATTTGTCAATACAGGTGGAGTCGACTTCTAAGATGTCCCACGACGGGTCGCCGCACTCGCGGCGGTCGTCTAAGTCACGTTCGCGTTCGCGTAGCGGCTCGCGGGCCAAGTCTGCGTCGCCTGTAGCAAATAAATCCAAATCGCGCTCGCGGAGTGGATCGCTGCGGTCGCGAAGCGGTTCTCCTCGGAAGTCGAGATCTAAGAGCGGGTCGCCTAGGTAAAAAGAAGAATTAACTAATTAAGCAAGATTAATCTAATTTATAATGAAGTTCAACATACTGCTATAAATAATAGGATGCTGTTTTTCATGTTAAGTATGCATTGGGTCAAATAGATATTTCTGTAAACAGGCGGTCGAGGTCTGCAAGCGGATCGCCCGCCAAGTCTCGGTCGAGGAGTGGTTCTCCAAAAAAATCTCGTTCTCGAAGCGGCTCGGCAGCGCGCTCTCACAGTCGGTCAAAGTCGAGAAGCAGGTCAAAGTCAAGAAGCAAGTCAAAGTCGAGAAGTCGTTCAAAGTCGAGAAGTCGTTCAAAGTCGAGAAGCCGATCAAAGTCGCGAAGCCGATCGAAGTCACGAAGCCGATCAAAGTCACGTAGCCGGTCAAAGTCAAGAAGTAGGTCAAAATCACGAAGTCGGTCAAAGTCTAGGAGCCGGTCTAAGTCAAGGAGCCGATCAAAATCACGGAGCAGGTCGAGGTCACGGAGCAAGTCCAAGAGTCGCTCCCCGGAAAGGATGGAGGTGGACGAAACGGTTAAGGCTCGTTCTAAATCACGGTCGAAATCTCCCACAGGTGATTATTTAATTGATTATTTTTCACTCTTCTTTGCAATATTTAATCAAGCTCCCAAAAAATCTTAACTGAGGTCAAAAGAACATTTGTTTTGATATGCTGATTTTAATTACTGAAAAAAGATTAAGTACAATTATGTATATTGTTCGTAGACCTTTATAGTATTTTTCTAACCATACCAATAAGAGAACAATAAATTCTAATGTTTTGCATTGTCACCATTATTAATTGTCTTTATTACTTTCCAGATGACAACAAGAGGCGTTCTCGTTCTCGCTCCCGCAAATCCGGTTCCCGTTCGCGTTCTCGATCCGCCGGATCCCGGTCCAAATCCCGCTCTAAATCCCGATCTAAATCGCGCTCTAAGTCCCGCTCTAAATCCCGATCTAAGTCCCGCTCTAAGTCACGCTCTAGATCCCGCTCTAAGTCACGATCTAAATCCCGCTCTAAATCACGATCTAAGTCGCGCTCTAAATCGCGTTCGAGATCTCGCTCAAAGTCCCGATCCAAGTCTCGTTCTAGGTCTCGATCCAAGTCCCGTTCTCGGTCCCGGTCCAAGTCGGGCTCGCGTTCACGATCCAGGTCAAGATCCAAGTCCCGATCCAAGTCCAGATCCAAATCACGGTCCAGATCGCGATCCGGCTCTGCTAAGTCAGGTTCCAGGTGAGTTTTTGCAGTTTCAATAGATAATGTTTGTGTCGTAGGATAATTTAATACTTAAATCAAATTTTCGCTAATATCCTAGGTTTTTTGCGAAAACACGGAAAATTAGTCAATGGTGTCGAATTTTTCAATTTTATTGAAAAAAGACAGGGTTTTTGCAAAAACACTGGATGTGTCAGTAAGATTGGATATTCTTAACGCTGATTGTCTTAATTTTTGCTTACTTGCTAACTCGTATTCTGATTTGTTCCTAGTTTACAAAACAACGTGCGAGCGTGGATTGACATTTGAAACGTCAAGTCGTCAAGCAATCAGAGATGTTGTTTTTGGCTGTCTAACCAGCCAATTTGAGTTCTTATTTCATAATAGCCTGCGATTCTTTTCGCAATATTACTAAAATAAGGCGACCCGTTTTTCCAAAAATCCTATCTTAATAAGTTTGAGAAATGTCAACACCAGTGTCTAATTATCCGTATTTTCGCAAAAATCGCGCTTCCATTTTCAGCCCTATTATAACTTAACTTACCTGTCTTTGCAACAGCAATGCGACTGCAAACATTGCGCGATAATGGCTTTACTTCAAGTATCATCATAGCAACCGCATGGGTTTTTGCTGTCGCATTCCTGTTGCAAAGATAAGTAATAACCTCGCAGGTTTTCAGGTATGTCGGCTAAGTGTCTCCCTCCACGTGGTCCATAAGAAAAAGAGCCGCGGGTAACCCGCAGTTTCTTAATGACCTTTTAAAAAATTAAGTTCTTTACCTTTTGTGGGATAAAAGAATAATAACTTTTTCTTTTCTATTGCAGGTCACGATCGCGGTCGCGGTCGAGCTCTCGCTCCGGTTCCGGCTCGCCTTCGAGACGTGAGTTCATTGTTTTGTATTTTAAACTAGCTCCACCCGCGGTTTCGCTCGCGTGGTTCCCGTTCCCGGTTCCCGTGGGAATATCGGGATTAAAAGTAGCCAATGTTAATCTCCGTCTTTTCAACTAAGTCTATGCCAAAAATCAAGTCGATCATTTGCTCAGTTAGGGCGTCAAGAAAGGACAAACAAACCATTTTCGCATTAATAATATTAGTTAGGATTAATATGTCAAATAATGTGATTTTGGTACGAAAGAGAGTAACCATTCGAGCCTTCTAGACATGCTAGTTGTACACTAACATAGTTCCGGCCCGAAGGACCAATAAATACAAAGTCGCTAATTCTACTATATGTTCAGTCGTAGGAGAGGATTCATTAATAATTATTGGGTTTATTAATTTTCTGTTCTTCAGGGAAAATAAAGCGAACTTCCCGGTTACAATATGCATATATTTCTTGAAAATTATTCTAAGTATATATAATACAAAGTTGTTTAAATATATTCGTTACAATTTAAAACTAATAGTTACTCGTAGTATGACAGGTGGCGCTCGACGTCTATGACCAGTGGTACAAGGATTAGATTATAACCGACAAGTGGCCGCTCGCGGTTTCACCCGCCTGGTTCCCGTTCCCGTGGGAATATTGGAATAAAAAGTATCCTATGTTTATAACCAGACTATCTACTATCTGTGTACCAAATTTCATCCAAATCCGTTCAGTAGTTTCGGAGCCTATTTAATGCACGCAAAAAAACAAACAATCAAATCTTTTCTCTTTATAATATTAGCACATAATACTTAATAGTACAAGTACAGAATGTTCACTTCGCAACTCCAATCGAACAAATAGCTGTCTGGCTCACGACGCAATAAAGTCCATTTCACGTCGCACTGCGCTAAATGCCTAGCATTTTATTCATCTACAATTTGCGTCTCTTTCTATCGCGTAACTCGTATTCCTTCTGACGCAGCTAGGGTTGCCTCCTTGAGATTAATTTATTTATAGATAGACTTTGTGTAGGCATGTGCATAGTATTATCAAAATGTTATGTGTTATGTTATATTAAAGGTTAATACCTATCAAAAGTAAAAAAAATAACAAACCTACCTAAAGTACCTACCTACTTCTTTAACCTAAAATGATAGCGATACGGCATACATTAGTGTGTACTTTGTTTATGAAATTGAATATTATTTCAATATTTGTGTTTATGTAGGTAGGTTGCATATTAAGTCGGAATGACATATTACGAGACCTCCTTGAGGCGCTCCCAAACTGTTCCTCGAAGCACACCTAATAGGTGCGCTTCAATGAATAGTTTAGGCGCACTTGGAAATAGGGGCGCTTCGAGGAATATCTCGTAATATGGAGGTATTCCTCGAAGCGCACGCAAGTATACTATCGTAAAAAAATATATTTTTTTGTTGTCAAACTTTCATTTACATTTGGTAATAATGTAAGCGTTCATTTTATCCTACAAAAAATACGAACTAAGTATTCAGGAAGGTAGGTAGCTAGATCCACAACACAAGGTTGAACAGAACCATGGCGCGAGCTAGACTACTCTTCAAAAATAGGTAAGCCCAATTCATAAAGTATATATTTATGCATAACTTTAATATGTACTTAGTACGTACCTATTTCTCTAACCAATCATGCTATGTTATGCTTGAACAAAAAAAATGTGAACCCAACTAAGTAGGTGGGTAGGTAGTTACCTACTTATAACGACGAAACAGATGGTCAATCTCAAACATCAGCAATTCGTTTAATTCTATCAAACTCATGAAAGATACAAACACCAACCTAGTATACCTACGTTCCTACTTATTTTCGTAATCTAAGAGTAGGTAGGTACCTATTTAAATATTAAACCTACATAATCATGGACTTATATAATTTGAAATCATTGTACATAATAAACCTAACATGAATGAGATTTTCATAATAATAATAATCATTACCTTTCATCGTCCTTAGGAAGCTTAAAAAAAGGTAACTTTGGATCGCGATCCGTGTTTAAGCAATTAAACACTGCACAATATTTGCTAGCTCTTTTTTATGTGTTTCCATTTTAAATTTTACCAATTTTAAGCTAGTTAGTTACGGAACGTAGGTGACGAACAAAACTCGCGCGTGCGTCACTGCTCGCTCGTGAGTCCCTGCTAGGTTGGCAACGCCGGAGTTGCCGATGGGCGTAGGTACGTGTTCGAGCCGACACGGGAAGTGAGACAGGCCTGATATTAGTATAGATAATTATTTTGGACTGAGTAACAAAAATATGAGTAACAAAGCTCTGGTAAGTCTCGAGGATAGGTCATTACATGCTCCTGATCATGTATGATCTTCGGAAGACACGTTAAGCCGCCGGTCCCGGTTGTAAGTTGTAGTCGTTAAAATCCACGATTTTGCACTGACCCGGCGTGGTGCGTCATAGCCCATTCTTCTTATCCATTTTTAAGGAAACCAGTGCCCCAGCAGGGGGCGATAATACTGGTGACTTATATTTGCGAATTGTAAAATTAGCTTCAAGTATGCCTCGCGTAATGTAAAGAGAATGCTGAGTGACAGATACAAAGAATAATGTTTGTAATCTGTTTTTACTGTCACTATTTCTCGGCGTTCCTTACATGACGCTACTCGTAGTTAGCATAGCAATAAGGAAGTTTCCATTTTCTTATTTTTAAACTAAAAAATAGCGGTAAACCTACAATGAAGTCCGGTCATTTTATTTTTCAATTGTCTTCAAAAATGAGGAAGTTATGATACATTTTCCGTCCTTACGCGCGGTCGGCCAATGACGTCACGACTCTCGGTCGCCCGCGAGCAGTCGCACCGACATGTGTGACGTCACAGAGCGTTTAATTTCGGGCATGAGGAACTGTCGATTTATTTCGTAATTCTTCAAGATATTGAAAAAAAACTTTAATCGTATTGCCTTACGAGATTTGTAAGATTTTTTCGCTATCATGAAATTGAAAATGTTCTTATTGAACTTGAACTAACTCCTTCGGTTTATCTACAGAAGGCAAGAAGCGTCGTGCCGTTCGGCTAGAATCAGACGACGAGGGAGGGGAGGGGGCGGAGAAGGCGCAGGGGGGCGCGGAGGGGGGCGAGGGGGCGTCCGCCGCCCCCGCCGCCGCCGCCGCCGCCGACGACGACTCCTCCGACGACGACGGGCCGGTCACTGGGTCTAGGTATGTATGTGCCGACGACGCGCCTGGCACTGTGGCCAGGTATGTGAACCTCTAGGTGTTGGTGTGTCACATTGATGCTTCGATCATGCAGGATAGATGGGTAGGCTGTGAAAGGAGGGAGCACCGGATGAGAAGGGGAAGGAGGGAAGTGAAAAGCCGCTGAACACTCCTGCCAGCGTAGCATGCGCACCACGATACGCTGTCGACGCTTATCTCGCGATGTCTGTCCCGCTCATATTAGTACGGTGTGAGCGCGACAGACTATACGCTCGCGCAAGAAAAATGTTGAGAAAGCTTTGTCGAGCTACGCATGCTGGGATGGAGCCGGTCTCGTCACTAGATCGAGGTATATTTGTATGGATGCTGTGATAATGATGCATAATTAGTAAACAAAGGATGATTCGTCTCATGATGACGGGCCTGTCTCCGGATCGAAATATGTATCTTTCTTTATGAATCACAGTTATAAATTTCAAGTCTTTTCATACATTTAACTGGCTATGTTTGCGTTTTTAAAGTATTTCCGTGATTTTCCGTGCTCCGGTGACTTCCAGATTGGCCATGGTATTCTTTTTCTTTTAACTATTATGTATAGGTTAGCGCTTGAACGCTATCTCGCCTGATGGTAAGCAATGATGCTATCTAGGATGAAACGCGCTTGCCTAGAAGATACCTATTCGCACGCGACTTGAAGGCCCCCAAACCGTAAGTATCAGGAAACACAGACTCAGGCAAAGCATTCCATTCTCTGGCAGAAAATTTGACGCAAAACTTTTAATGCGAATCTTTGGGATATTCATGGTCAAGGCTCTCAGAAGAAGGCTCTCAGTAGCCTTTATCACGAGCGGCTTTTATCGATGCTCGTAGCGCGATAACGTATCACTGTCCCGCTCTCATATTAGCCGGTCGAGCGGGACAGCATCATGCGCCATATTATACAAGTGGAAATTTAAGGGCAGATATTAAACCGTTGTAGCCACTTAAAAAGGTTCTTCAGAAACCATGCTAGGAGGCCAGTAAACGAGAAGGGTCTTTTTTTCGCACCAAAATCAGAGTTATAGGATATGATTAAAGACATCAATGATGTTTAACAGTGTTGTAGGATACCATTGAACATGCTGATGTTATGATGATGATGTCCTCCTCGACGTATCCGTCGACGGCGACACTCTGGCTTCATTGTTGTCTCTCGTGTGCCCGAATGTGACTCGCAAAGCCAAACTCAGTCTTAAATGTGCGATTACAACTCTCGCAGTAAAGCTGTCCGCTGGCATTATAAGTATAGTTGTAAGTTTGCTTCGTTCGGGATTTCTTTAGATGTCGTTTTGCGTCAAGCAAGATCATGCAGACGAAGCTTTTCAAAGCGTTTCACGCCGTCGTTTACCCTGTTCCGCCATTTCGGCCGTTTTGAAGCAAGCTGTTCCCAGTTTCTTGAAGAGATGTTGCAGGCTGTTAGGTTTCTTTTTAAAACATCTTTATAGCGAAGATACTGACCACCAGCCTAACGCTTTCCACACAGTAGTTCAGAATAAAACGTGGATTTGGGTAAACAGCGTTGTCCAGGCGCACAAGGTGTCTGCACCATCGGAGTTGTCTAGTTATGAGGATAGCTTCAATACCCGTCATATCAGATCTGCGCAGTATTTAAGTGTTCGGAACACGATCTTGCCATTTCACGCGTAATATCGAACGGAGGCATCTGATATGAAAGGCATCCAAACGTTTGATGTCTGATTTATAAACCACCCACGCCTCCGAGGCATATAAAAGTATAGGAAGAACGGTGGCTCGATATACGTCTAACTTGGTCTTCAGTTTAAGTTCGTGGGAGTTCCAAACTCTACGGTTTAGTTTTCCAAATGCAGCAGCGGCTCTGGCTATCCTAGTGGAAATCTCTGTCTCAAGATTATAATTTGACAGAAGAAATCATATAAGTATTGATGAAATCATGTTAGGTATAATTAAACTCACAAATAAAATATAACTAATGGAATGGGTCTAGGTAATGATTTATGTTAACTGCTTTGCAATATTTCCTGAATTTTCAATTAATTTTTTGGTTACCCAAGTTACAGGCTTAGCCTAGTTTGGGAACCTCTGGTCATTGCATTGAAAACTGCATTCTTCTATGCACAATTGATTTTACTTTCTTTTATGTGTTTTTAATGTAATCCTCTTTTTTGTGCAATAAATAAATAAGAATAACACATAGCGTACAAATTATCCCGATATTCCCACTCCCACGGTAACGGGCACCACGTGGTGGGTGTAACCGCGAGCGGCCGCTAGTGATTAATTATTAAATTCGTAATGTTTAGTAGGAATATTATAAAGCTAAAGAGTTCGATAGCTTGAGTACGCTAATCTCAGGAACTACTAGTTCGAATTGTATTTTTTTTTGTCTTGGATAGTCCATTTATCGAGGACGGTTATAAAATATTTAATATTACGCTACGATTAATAGGAGCAGAGCATTAATGAAAAACGTTGCAAAAACGGGAAAAAATATTATTTTTGGGAGCTTCCGTTACGTGTAAACGGTTAAAGTTACGAAAAAATCAAGTATGACAAAACTGAAAAAGTAAAAAAAAATGTCTGCGACATCATGTCTGTTTTAAGGTTGACTCACTATAACCATTTTAAGATCATACAATTTGTTCTGAACTAAAACATTATTTGTGAAGCTGTTTTCATAAACCTGATATATTAATCCTTATCTAAATCAATACGTTAATCATCACAAGTTTTTAATTTTGAACAAAATTCCCCTTTACATCTTTTAAATTTAATAATATCTTATGAAATGTCATAGTTTTAAAATAACTCTGCAACAAAATAATCTGCGACAAAATTCCTTCGGCAGGTAGGCTTGCTTACCTTATGCTGATATATTCCGGACGTTAAAGCTAGAACGTTACACGTACAAATAGCGCCCTTCTTGCCGTGGCCGGGTTATATTTAAGCAATACTTTGTATAATTATTTTGTATTCTTGTATAAAACGCTGCTTGCTTCGAGTAGGTAATTTGGAGACTGCCTACCTAACCGTAGAAATTACTTAGCGTAAGGAAAAACTTTGTGGGTGAGTGTTGAATAAAAGCTTGGTTATAAAAAAACATTAAACTAAATTAACTTTAACACTAGTAGTGGTATATTTATTTAAGTTTTTAATGAGGTAGGCACTGCCTAATTGCCTATATGGAATGCACGCCCCCGGTTACAGGGCAACACTAAACATGCCAAGGTTAGCAGGGTTACAGGATACTGTTAAATACGCCAATGTTGTTTCGCAGCGCGGACGCTCAGTCCGGCATGTCGGACTTCGACATAATGCTGGCGCGCAAGAAGGAAGAACGTCGCGGTAGAAGAAGAAGGCGCGACATCGACATCATCAACGACAACGACGACCTCATAGCGCAGCTGCTGCAGCAGATGAGGGCCGCGGCCGAGCAGGACCGGGACCTGAATAGGCGGAATCAGCCTGCTGTTAATAAGGTACAATTTACACATACAAAATACATTTAAAATAGATATTTAGCTTATAGGTAAAAAGAACATTGACATCACACACACGCAAACATGCGCGCACGCACAAAATATACAGTAAGCACGCTTTTACGACACGACACGACATAATCGGTAAACATACTTACATAATAAAATATATATGCATCAAATTAATAACTTCCTTTTTTTAAATCGATTAAAAAGCAGTGACTTCGGGCGCTATATAATTATAATAAAATAACTTTTGCAGAGTATTTAGTGCGATGATTTTTGGTTGCCCGACGTTTCGGCACCTTTTCAGTTGCTGTGGTCACGGGTTGACGAGCTACTTATAAGTCTACCTTCACAAAGTTGATGCGTTCGGATACTCTTAGATAATTACTAATTAAAAGTTAATTTATTTTTGTGAGCCGTTGGCACGACACCTGTTTTATTAACTACAATTTACTCACGGTTGTTTGTCGCTCTCTCCCTACGTAAAACTTGCACGAATGACGTCCCGCATGCAAGGAGCGTTCGAGGCTTCAAGTTTGAAGTTCGCAAAATCGCGCAAGTGTCGTCGACGTCGTGGACTCGACGACTGTGGGCGCGATACTTCACACGATAGCTGGTGAAGCGTGTAAATAGCTACCACCTGAAAATGCGGGCATCCAACGGTTTCTTTAAAGGGTTGATAACAACGGCTTAGGGAGAGGCTAACGTCAAATAATAATTTCACCCATCAAAGGTCTAAATATGGCGCAATGCCTCAAGGGTTTACCTGATGTTCCTCCGCTCATCCACCTTCAGACACGACGGCCAGGAGCCGACACGACCGGACACCAATTGTCCAAATAGTCCGTTACATAAATCAACAATCTTCTGTATCTTATGGCGGGTTTGTAAAGATGCACTTCACACACACCATAGGAGCGAATAAAGCGTAAAAAGACACGAAGTCCAATATTTAATTATTAATTAGAGGAACGGAGGAGAATTATAACTTATTTGCAAGCGTTCGCGACGCGGCACGCAAGACCACTTATTTATAAACAAAAAACGAGAGCCCGCCAAAAAGTTCTTTTGTTTTGTAATTCTTCACGGCATTGGGACCGTGGCAGTTGGCCATTCGGCAGGTTTACAGATATCCCACCAGGTGGCGCAAAATAGCAGTTCACCAATCAAACCTCTTTTTGAGTGAAATTAAATGATGTTAAATAATCGCCAAACCAATAGCGCTGATACTATAGCTGTTACGTTTAGTGCGAGATTACAATGATAGTTTTAGAGTGAAATGAGAAAGTTTATATATTAAAAGAGTTTATTATTATTATTCTACAAATAGTTCTTATGATAACTTGTAGTTCTAGTCAATGTTTAATGTTAACTTAAAATAGTCCAAAGTAAATGTTTAATTAATATAGTAAAAAAGTTACGTAAAATGTTAGAATGTTTATGTTTGTTAAATGAATGCACCCGGCGCGTTTGTTACCAAAAATGCACTGAAGTACCGCGCGCGTGCCAACCTCGCTACTGCTGACCCGCGCGCGAACGTCATCAGGCAAAACCTTCAAAAATTCTAAAGTTTATAAAAACTTGCCTGTGGATGTATTTGAATACAAAAAGCTTATTTTTGCGTTTTGTGTCATTTCTTGCCTATGCATCTATAGAAATTCGAATATTTGTGGTGAATATAAATAATTCAAAATAAAACTTACAAAATTGATTTCAAGTTAAAAAACGCAATGGTATTGAATTTAAGATAGCCTGCGTAGTGTACAAACCTAGTTTGTGTCACATTCGTCCAGGAGAAAGTGACTTAAAGTCAGTACATTAATAACTAAGGCAAAAAAAAATTAGAGTTTAAATAACTAGTACCATAATCTGCAGATTACTTAAATAAACCCATGATATAAATTTGTGCCAGATTCAGGCATGGGATTTTAGTATTTTCAATTTTTTTGTTTGTCCGAGCTATAAGTGCTTTAAAAAAATATTACAATTATTAGAATTTACTTATTTGATATTAAAAATGCATGATTGATGGACAGTGTGAATTTGTGTCATATTAATGCACGGCATTATTAATTAAGAAAAAAATACAAAAAAGCGTTAGTAGGTACATAGCGCGCGATGCGAACGAAGCGCAGGAGGCAAGCCCGGCGCGGTCGACCTACCCATACGCGTGGACCGTGTGACATCGCGGCGTCTCGTCCGTCTCAGTCGGGTTATATTCGGTACCTACTATAATAGGTAATTAGATTATCCCGTGATTAGATCAGATTAGGTAAGGATTGAATTGATGAACGAAAGAACACACGCCGTCGTTCGGTTATGTAGAGATTATCATCACAGTCTATAGCGTTAATCTACTATGCAGACGCAGGTCACATCTAATTTTCAATACTGTTACTTTTATGCAAGTGAAAGAATGACAGGGTGTCCCCGTCCGGGTCGTCGGTCGGTCGCATAGCAGAGCAGATATTATGCCTATATGAGTTATTTAGTAGATTTTCACTTTTACTTACTTTTTATTTTTTTATATATCATATAAAAAAAGTATTCTGCTTTAAGTAGAGTCAGCAAAACAAAATTTATAGCTTATACTTACGAAATACGGCATAGTCGTAGATTTACAGGAACCGGGTCCGATACTCCGTTAAGAGAACCGGGAATATCGCTACTCCCGGTACTGAGAAACCCCTAAAGCTTCTTTGTATTATTGAGCTGTTTAAAAAGTGTGCATAAATGAAAATGTTAGACGCAAGATGAAAGAACCATAGAAAGTGCTGCTGCTGTGAAACTATTTTTTGGTAGTTCCCCGCGTAACACACACAAAATTCAGCTTTTATACTATAACGTACTATTGAAATACGCTCATATTAGCGGTCATATTACTGTCTGGCTATTGCTGTCTCACTCTGATAAATAGGTCACTGCCCTGTTATACCGCCTAATGATAAGCTAGGAGTATCATACAATCAACGATGAGCCTAGAAGGTATTCATTAGGGATTTAGAATCCCCGGGTTTGTAAGTATTCGGAAACACAAGAACAGGTAAGAAGTTACACTCTAGCGCGGTACAGAAGATAAAAGAATCAAAACGCTTAGCCGATTTCGACGCATTGAACGCCAGTCTTTGGAATATATTGTGAAGTACATATTCGTATTTATGCTTATCTAATGGCAGGGGAAGAGTATAGCTGTCCATTTCAGACCGAAATATATCAGATAATAAAGCGTTAAGCTCGCAACAACGCTACTTTCTGTCTCTGCTCAAGGGGTTTGCGTTCAAGCTTATAACAAAAATATCTTTTGTGTGGCGTCGGTACCGCCACAAAAATAGATAGATACCGACGCCAAACTGTAACCGCACCGCGCGCTTTGTAAGGAAACAAACGACCATCCGTGCGCAAAACGATAAATGCACCGCTTCGGCACCGCAGCGATCCGACAAGAAACGTCTAAACTGAAAGCGCTCTTAAAGATGTTTGGATCTAAACTTCGATCATCAAGTCGTAGTCATCGTTTAAGCCACATGACACCCACTGCTAGGTATAAGACTCCCCCAAGGATCTCCACAACGATCGGTCCTGCGCTGCCCGCATCCAGCGGCTTCCCTTGACCTTCACCAGACCGTCGGTCCACCTTGTCGGAGGCCTACCCACGAAGCGTCGTCCCGTGCGCGGTCGCCATTCCAGAACCTTTCCGCCCCAGCGGCCATCGGTTCTTCTCTATGTGCCCCGCCCACAGCCATATCAGCCGAGTAATCCTTCGAGCGATGTCAGTTGCTTTGATCAGTTTAGTTCTCCTACGGATCTCCTCATATCAGATTCGATCACGTAGGGAAACGCCGAGCATACTCATAGTTAGCGACCACGATTCATTACCGTAAGTCATCACTGACAACACTCACTGGTCGTAGACTTTCGTCTTGAGACACTCCGGTAAGTTGGACGCGATGATTTTACGGAGCTTCCTGAATGCTGCCCATCCGAGTTGGATTCGACGGGAGATCTCTTTCTCGGAGTTGGACTTACCTAACTGGATTGTCTGTCCAAGGTAAACGTAGTGGTCAACATTTCGAGTGTAGGGTTCCCAACGTGAACTGAAGTGGGTATAACATGGGAATTTGACATGATTTTCGCCGTTTCCATGTTCATCTTAAGACCCAATGTTTGGGAAGCACTACGGAGATCTTCGAGCATTGTGTTCAGATCTTCCAAGGTCTCAGCCGCAAGTACTATATCATTGGCTAAACGAAGATGTGTCAGATACTGGCCATTAATGTTGATGTCGAGTCCTTTCGAGTCCAAGAGCTTAAAGATTTCCTTCGACGCAGCTGTGAACAGTTTCCGAGAAATGACGTCTACCTGTCTCACACATCGCTGAAGTTGGATGGGATTTGTGTTCTGGTTCTGTAATCGGTCCGACATGGTGGTATGTTCGTATAAGTACCTCAACACCTCGAAATACCTATAGTCCACTTGGCACCTCTGGAGAGAATGCAGCACCGCCCAGGTCTCTATCGTATCGAAGGCTTTCTTATAGTTCGCAAACGCCAAGCAAAGTAGCAAATTATACTCCTCGGTTTTCTGTATAACCTGCAGAAGCGTATGGATGTGGTCTTTGGTGCTAAAGCCTTTTCAGAACCCGGCTTGTTCGTGAGGAAGTCGTCGAACCTGCGAGCTAGACGACTCGTTATGACTCTCGAGAACAACTGAGTTTGCGTTTGGTATAGTTGGAGGAACCATTTCAGCGTAAAAAACCTTTGCCAGTAAAGCAAAGCTTTTTTCATGCTAATTAAAATTTTAATGAAATATTAAAAGATGAAACTTAATGAAAATGACACGCATGTTCAGCAAGCATATCCCTCAAAGTAGGATTCAGGTTGAAAGGACTGACCTGTTTCTTATCCTGTTAATCTTACAGCCTCAGTGGACAACCGAATTAGGGAATTAGGGACAAGATGTAAGTTAGCATTGGCTTGGCTATTTCACTAAAGGCCAGGGCGAAAATATTTAACGATTCTACATCTATATCAATAAAAGCTATAGACTTGCTCGGTCGTCAACTTTTGGGTTACATGACAAGGGGGAGTTGTATTGCGCTGTTAAGAGTCTGCCTGCGGAGACAGGTTCATGAACCAGTTCAGTAGGGGCTCGTGCATCAAATTTAAATTCAAATTCAATATCATTTAATCAGTCTATGCTGTTACAAGCACTTATGAACGTCAAAGAAGCTACGCCATCGGCTCACAAACCCTACGGCTGGATACTGGATTTTCTATGCTAGGAAGGCATTGAATCATGACCCGATATTCAATTTTCTCCATACTTGTGAACAACGATAAGATGCTTAATTAGTACCTACCTGGGCAAATGAACCTGTCTCCACAATCCCCCCAAAACCGGAAAGTTTCCGATCTCAGGAGATTGCAATGCAAATATGGCTAGCCAAAGGAAAGGTCAGAAGTCAGATAATGTTTATATAACATCGATAAATAATGCTAGGGCATAGTCCCAGGTACTCCTGGTTACGAATTTTCCCGAGATTCCCGATACGGTACTTACTGGGGCACATTAACTGGCATCGGTTTTAACATGGTATCGCAGAACCGGTTCTCATTAATAGTAAACTTCAATATAAATATATTCAAATGAATAAGTTCGAGATAGGGAAAAGTACCGGGAATTCAAATTTCAATTTTTTTCCCGGGACTCCCAGTACTGACGCAAATTAACTGACACCGGTACCATCGTATAGAAGAACCAGTATTCTTGGTTCTCATTAATAATAATGAATGGGTTAGAAATGCAAAACTTAACAAAATGTATTAAACGAGTGATTGACAGTGGGTGCATGATTTCTAATTTTAATTTGAACAATCAGAAAGGCTGTCATTTAGAATAGTGGCACTTGAGGTGGTATAAAGTAAAAACAAATTATACTTACTTACTTACTTGCCTAGATCATTATCCTGTTTTCTTTTTTTGCTTTTTATTTAATGTTTACCTACTTCTAAAAAACATCTTAGTCTGGTCATCTACTTACTTAAAAATAATTAAGTAGGTACCTTCTTGACTAGCAATGTAGGTACCGTCAACAGCACGTACGGTTTACATTTGCACTACGAAAACCACCGACGAGTATATGCGTGTATAATACGCAACCGTGGTATTTTCACTCTCGAGACTGGAGTGAGGGTGTGTCTGGTGGTCTATTCGCAGGACTGGGCTCAGGCCCTGTGTTGAATTCACCATCAACGACGCCAAGAACAGACCACGGGATACACCGTCGCCCCGGACACGATAGTGTTTTGTTTACCATTCTTTTGTGGCACTGATTTTAGTGTTACTAACCGTAGGTTCCTTGCGCACCGAGCTATTTCATTGCAGAATCATTCATTACACGTATTTACTAAAGTTTTAGCATTCATTCCGTAATATTTTGTTGTTTTCAATATTTTCACAATAACAACTACGTGTTATTGTTTTGTGTGACTTTGACATTGACAGCGAATGACATGACATCTGACGTTTTACGTTTCGTAACAGGCAATAACTTAATGTTATAAATCACAACTTGCTGTCTTTGTGAAAGTTACTCATTGCATATTTATTGCTATTGTCTAATGTTTTTTAATATTGTAATGGTTTAATTTACTTTCAGTATGTCTTCTGTATTTATTAAAATACATTTCAATTAGTTGTAGAATAAAAAATCTAAATTCTTTTTGTGGAAAATTCTGGAACAATATATCATTGTCTTTGGTTCGGCTCGTCTATGGTCGCCGGTGACGGTGACTTGCCTTTCTTTTCGATCCTCGGTGTCGGTCGATACGACATAAAATATTGGAAGCAGAAATTTATATTGGGATCGTCCGATCCGTTGTTGGAGATGAGGTGGTGATCCAAGATATGGCATAGTGCCAATATATATTTTTTATATGAATCAAGAATTTTAATATGGAGCGGCAGGTGAGTTTTTCATACCGTTTCGTCTTGGTTGGAGTCCCACGCTTCATGGTGGAACTTCTTGAGAATTATCGTGTGCTCTCTTATTTTGTTTCAGAGAGCCGCTCCTTTGTTTTAAGCCAGAAATTAAGTTATTTTATTTGCATTTCTGACAACTTTCCCCGGGCTGATGCACATGTCCCTCTGATGCAGTGTGTCTCGTCTCAGGCCACAGAATGTAGAAGTGTTCTCCTCTGATGCATGGGAGAGTGAGTGCACCAACACCTTGGAGGATGGCTGCGTAAGCTAACAACGAACTCCGTATGTTTTTGTGTACTTTTTGTTTGAGAATTTCATCGACATGTAAAACAATTGTATTAATGTAATTTTAATATAGAAGTAACTTAGGATTTTACATTTAGCTTCAGAATAGATTCATGGAAGGACGCTTCCACTGATTCTTGTTTTCACAGGTCATGACCAAATAATTTACCATGTGTTTTTGAGTACCCACATGTAACTTTTATTCTTTAACTTTTAATGAGTTTTATTAACAGTGCCCATGTTTTCCGCTAATAATGTTTAGAAAGAATTGTTTGTAATTTTAAATAATGACAGTGGTTTTAAAATCAATATACATAGAATTTTTGTCAGAAATGTATCACTTTGTTTGATTTATTCCAACACTCCTGTGTTGGTGGCGCCCTCTTTAGAAGTAAGAATTGGAACCTTTTAGTGAACTAATCTCCATATTTTCTTTCCGAGTTTAACAGCCATCGAGGTAGAACCCACGCACACTCCCATGAGTCTCGTGCCCATCTGAGCTAGCTGAGCAGACCGCATCTTGGAGGCAGTGGGTGTTGAATAAACACGGCTGTCCCCAAGTGCGTAACAAACATCGATAAATAATGCTAGGGCATAGTCCCAGGTACTCCTGGTTACGAATTTTCCCGAGATTCCCGATACGGTACTTACTGGGGCACATTAACTGGCATCGGTTTTAACATGGTATCGCAGAACCGGTTCTCATTAATAGTAAACTTCAATATAAATATATTCAAATGAATAAGTTCGAGATAGGGAAAAGTACCGGGAATTCAAATTTCAATTTTTTTCCCGGGACTCCCAGTACTGACGCAAATTAACTGACACCGGTACCATCGTATAGAAGAACCAGTATTCTTGGTTCTCATTAATAATAATGAATGGGTTAGAAATGCAAAACTTAACAAAATGTATTAAACGAGTGATTGACAGTGGGTGCATGATTTCTAATTTTAATTTGAACAATCAGAAAGGCTGTCATTTAGAATAGTGGCACTTGAGGTGGTATAAAGTAAAAACAAATTATACTTAGTAGAAAACGAAAAATATGTCGCGTAATTCCGCAAGAAAAAATGCAGATGCAGCCCAGTGACACACCTTGCACCTTCACCGACTACTCTACACGTGTTTCGCCCACACACGGAGCATCCTCAGGAGTTGTTAGACCGTGCCAATCTCAGCACCGAGTGAGTAAAATGGCCCCAAACAGCCGTATTTAATGCTTCCCACTCCCCCCCTCCCCGCCCCCAGTGTGACGCATCGCGACTATAAAAGTGAGACAGAGTAATAATTATTGAAAATGTTATAATAAATGTAAATTAAATGTAAAAGTATGATATAAATATGTGATATCGATGAAAGTTTTGTTTTTTTTTTTTTTTTTTTTTTTTTATTTATGAATCCCTATCACTGTTTGTTTGTCTACAAATACGCAGAAGGGGGGAGGAAGAAACATTTATCTGATCGTTAAGTATGGCTCCATCAACATTATGTTTGATAATTTCTAATTGTTCCAACACGTTCAGTCGTAAACTTTTATTACAAGTATGTAAAACCTCGTAGGAATGCCCATCAGATAATTGGTGACCGGTATCTAATAAATGTTCCGCGAAATGAGATCGTTCTGGTCGGGCATTCCTATAGGCAGAAATATGTTCTTTAAGAACATCTTTAAGAACAGAAATATGTTCTTTAAGAACATATTTCTGCCTATAGGAATGCCCGACCAGAACGATCTCATTTCGCGGAACATTTATTAGATACCGGTCACCAATTATCTGATGGGCATTCCTACGAGGTTTTACATACTTGTAATAAAAGTTTACGACTGAACGTGTTGGAACAATTAGAAATTATCAAACATAATGTTGATGGAGCCATACTTAACGATCAGATAAATGTTTCTTCCTCCCCACTTCTGCGTATTTGTAGACAAACAAACAGTGATAGGGATTCATAAATAAAAAAAAAAAAAAAAAAAAAAAAAAAAAACTTTCATCGATATCACATATTTATATCATACTTTTACATTTAATTTACATTTATTATAACATTTTCAATAATTATTACTCTGTCTCACTTTTATAGTCGCGATGCGTCACACTGGGGGCGGGGAGGGGGGGAGTGGGAAGCATTAAATACGGCTGTTTGGGGCCATTTTACTCACTCGGTGCTGAGATTGGCACGGTCTAACAACTCCTGAGGATGCTCCGTGTGTGGGCGAAACACGTGTAGAGTAGTCGGTGAAGGTGCAAGGTGTGTCACTGGGCTGCATCTGCATTTTTTCTTGCGGAATTACGCGACATATTTTTCGTTTTCTACTAAGATATGGATTTCCGCCAAGTAACGCCTGATTCTATCAAATAAATTATACTTACTTACTTACTTGCCTAGATCATTATCCTGTTTTCTTTTTTTGCTTTTTATTTAATGTTTACCTACTTCTAAAAAACATCTTAGTCTGGTCATCTACTTACTTAAAAATAATTAAGTAGGTACCTTCTTGACTAGCAATGTAGGTACCGTCAACAGCACGTACGGTTTACATTTGCACTACGAAAACCACCGACGAGCGACGTAAGGGCGCTCTCAAGGTCACACACACCGCTCGCGTGTCGCGTCGCGTCCCATGCGCTTGCTCTTAGCGGCAATTTCAAAATGTTCCGGATTTAAACTGAATCTAATAATATAAGATTCCATGGATAAAAACGACACAAATTTTGAATAGTGTTTCGTTATATCATAAAGATAATAAAAACATAATCTGTAATAACTTGAATTTTCTTTTGTGACTTTTACAGCGTTTTGAACAAAAAAAGGAAAGTTTCTGAAAATGCCATGGAGGAATCTGACACAAAACATTATAAACAAAAGATACCATTGATCTAAAACTTATAACACTTATTTCACCAACTCTAATATTCTTTTGAGCTACTGAGGCGACATCTTAGGTAATGGTTAAATAACAGTATTCCCGTGGAGAGAGATGACACAAAAACCTCTTGTACATCGTTTACGACTTTCTAATCCCCATGAAAGTAAAATTATCGTCTCTAATTTTCTTTTCGGCCGATAATGTCAGAAAAGACAAAAACGTCAATATATACTTATCCCTGCACCTAAGATGACACAAAATCATATATTAGGTTAAGTAAATGGTCCTGGAACTGTATACCAAAAATCAAGAACTTTAATATTTTTGAAACCTCAAAAGTTATCCCTATCGGTCTATACTGCTGACCCGCGCGCGAACGTCATCAGTTTAGGGGTTCGATTGCATCGAACAATAGCACTGTCTCGGTCACATACATCATTCAACTTACTGGCTATTATTACCTATAAAAGGATTCTTATTGATAAGACGATAATGTTGAAGTTGCGTTGTACGAAAAGTCAACAGAAAGTCGACAGCGGTGCCGACGGCACTTACGCGGTAGGCCCACAGTTGACACGTTTAAGCTACAACTGTAACAAAGCGATAAACCTACTGTTATTGTTGACAGGTGTCAATGTTGAAACAAGCGATGTCACAGCTGATCAAGAAAGACCTGCAACTTGCGTTCCTCGAACACAACGTGCTGAACGTGCTGTGTGACTGGCTGGCGCCGATGCCCAACCGCGCGCTGCCGTGCCTGCTCATCCGGGACGCCGTGCTCAAGCTGCTCATGGACGTGAGTGTTACACTCCTGGAGCACTCGTGTGCTGTGTGACTGATGCCCGACCGCGCGCTGCCGTGCCTGCTCATCCGGGACGCCGTGCTCAAGCTGCTCATGGACGTGAGTGTTACACTCCTGGAGCACTCGTGTGCTGTGTGACTGATGCCCGACCGCGCGCTGCCGTGCCTGCTCATCCGGGACGCCGTGCTCAAGCTGCTCATGGACGTGAGTGTTACACTCCTGGAGCACTCGTGTGCTGTGTGACTGATGCCCGACCGCGCGCTGCCGTGCCTGCTCATCCGGGACGCCGTGCTCAAGCTGCTCATGGACGTGAGTGTTACACTCCTGGAGCACTCGTGTGCTGTGTGACTGATGCCCGACCGCGCGCTGCCGTGCCTGCTCATCCGGGACGCCGTGCTCAAGCTGCTCATGGACGTGAGTGTTACACTCCTGGAGCACTCGTGTGCTGTGTGACTGATGCCCGACCGCGCGCTGCCGTGCCTGCTCATCCGGGACGCCGTGCTCAAGCTGCTCATGGACGTGAGTGTTACACTCCTGGAGCACTCGTGTGCTGTGTGACTGATGCCCGACCGCGCGCTGCCGTGCCTGCTCATCCGGGACGCCGTGCTCAAGCTGCTCATGGACGTGAGTGTTACACTCCTGGAGCACTCGTGTGCTGTGTGACTGATGCCCGACCGCGCGCTGCCGTGCCTGCTCATCCGGGACGCCGTGCTCAAGCTGCTCATGGACGTGAGTGTTACACTCCTGGAGCACTCGTGTGCTGTGTGACTGATGCCCGACCGCGCGCTGCCGTGCCTGCTCATCCGGGACGCCGTGCTCAAGCTGCTCATGGACGTGAGTGTTACACTCCTGGAGCACTCGTGTGCTGTGTGACTGATGCCCGACCGCGCGCTGCCGTGCCTGCTCATCCGGGACGCCGTGCTCAAGCTGCTCATGGACGTGAGTGTTACACTCCTGGAGCACTCGTGTGCTGTGTGACTGATGCCCGACCGCGCGCTGCCGTGCCTGCTCATCCGGGACGCCGTGCTCAAGCTGCTCATGGACGTGAGTGTTACACTCCTGGAGCACTCGTGTGCTGTGTGACTGATGCCCGACCGCGCGCTGCCGTGCCTGCTCATCCGGGACGCCGTGCTCAAGCTGCTCATGGACGTGAGTGTTACACTCCTGGAGCACTCGTGTGCTGTGTGACTGATGCCCGACCGCGCGCTGCCGTGCCTGCTCATCCGGGACGCCGTGCTCAAGCTGCTCATGGACGTGAGTGTTACACTCCTGGAGCACTCGTGTGCTGTGTGACTGATGCCCGACCGCGCGCTGCCGTGCCTGCTCATCCGGGACGCCGTGCTCAAGCTGCTCATGGACGTGAGTGTTACACTCCTGGAGCACTCGTGTGCTGTGTGACTGATGCCCGACCGCGCGCTGCCGTGCCTGCTCATCCGGGACGCCGTGCTCAAGCTGCTCAAGATTTAAATCGTTGATTTAAATCATTTTTTTTTAATTTAAATTAGTGATTTAAATCAAATTTGATTTTTTTAAAGGTAGTAAGTTGTCAGTTTGTAAGTCAACCCTGTCAGCTATGGTAAAATATACAACAAAAACGCAATACTTCAAAAAAAAAAAAAACATGATTTATATGATGTTTTTTTTTAATCAAAAAAATCTGTCGGAAACAAAAAAAAACATGATTTTGATCAACCCTGCACCGGAGGGACATTAGTGTACAATGGTGTACAACACAACGAATGCAAGTTGTTTAACTGTTATAATATAATAGCGTTGTTTGTGGTTAGTTCCCGCCGATCGACAAGTCGTTGCTGAAGCAGTCCGGCATCGGCAAGGCGGTGATGTACCTGTACAAGCACCCCAAGGAGACCAAGCCCAACCGCGAGCGCGCCGGGCGGCTCATCTCGGAGTGGGCTTGTTTAACTGTTATAATATAATAGCGTTGTTTGTGGTTAGTTCCCGCCGATCGACAAGTCGTTGCTGAAGCAGTCCGGCATCGGCAAGGCGGTGATGTACCTGTACAAGCACCCCAAGGAGACCAAGCCCAACCGCGAGCGCGCCGGGCGGCTCATCTCGGAGTGGGCGAGGCCCATATTCAACCTTTCTGCAGACTTCAAGGGTGAGTTCTGTTCTACTTGTTACTGGCTCTTCTAACACGTGTTATTCTAATTTATTATATTTGTTATTCAATTTAAATGCATTTTATGATATTTCAATTGTACTGTACAGTGCAAGCACTATACAATATTGTAGTGTCAGCGCTTTACCTGCGCGCGGCAATTACCCAATTCATATATAATTTATTAGTACACGTTTGCGTAGCATTCAATGTAGACTTACTCATTGTAGCAATTAAATAAATCAATCATTTTATCATATCAAGATTTTCGTATCATTTTCTATCATCTTAAGTTGTGTGATCGCGAGATCATACATCTTTATGGTCCTTCGAGCTTCCGTGTAAGCGGGATCAGAGTTCGCGAGTGTGACGTAATACTTGTGGATTGCCTACTCCTGCACGCACGGACACCAACCTGTGGACACGTTCATCTGTCTACGTCATCGTCATCTACGGCTGCAAACAACTTTTTCACAGTGTGTGTTCTTGTGCTCTTTTGCGATAGCGAATCGGTTCGGCTGGCCTCCCACAAGCGGGTCTCACCAGTTGAATTGAGACGAGCCCGCACATATCGTATAGAGGGTACTGGTGCGCACACCTTGTGAGCAGCAGCACGAACTATTTTCTACTATAAACAGTTCACAGCTCAATATCAATCAATATCAATCATGAGCACCATGGAAGACATTTTAGCAAATCAACAACAACTGATGGGAGCTATGGAGAACATTCTTATCAATTTCAAAAAAGAACCACTCGAACGTAGAACTTCAGTTAATATCAAGAAACGCATACAAACACTGGATACCTACTGGGACGAGTTCCAAGCAAATCATCTGCAATTATGTGAGTTTGAAAGACGCGACGGTAACTATTTTACTGAGAATATTTATCAAAAAACTATGACCTATTATCAAGAAGCAAGAAATACCATCGATCAATATTATACCGGCGAAACGAAGAAAAAGGATCTGTCGCCAGCGAACCCGTCATCGAGTCGCGAATCCAAAAATCAAGAATCATCCGTCACTCGTACCCCGAGAGACCAATCTACGTTATCTCGAGGTAACTCCAGTAAGTTAGAAGAATTGTTACGCAAGCAAAAGAGTAATTTTAAAGCATTTTCACGAACCATTGCGAATATTGACCTTGAAAGCATCTCAGAGAAGTGGGAAGCTGAAGACGTTATGAAAAATATCCAATCTAGGTGGACAACTATTGACAACCTGCACTGGGATATAGATAGTGAATCCTATGAGGAAGATGAAGAGTACGAGAAGACATTCAGTAAATACGAGCAGCTATTTTTAAGCATGAAAAAATCAATCAACAACAAAATGATGTCAGCGTCTCATCGAGAAAACTGCACCCCAAAAATTGAAGTCCCTATATTCACTGGCAGTTATCAAAAATGGACATCATTTAAAGATTTATTTTGTGAAACAATACACAACAATAAATCAATATCAAGTGCCCAAAAACTACAATTTTTGAAAAGCAAAGTTAAAGGAGAACCCGAGCGCCTCATTCAACATCTTAATATCAGTTCAGAAAACTATCAAGTATGCTGGGATATTCTTAATCACCGCTACAATAATATTAAACTGATATTCAGTTCTCATCTTAATACTCTTCTGTCATTACCTACTATGCAGCAACAATCAGACACGCTTATAAAAAACTTGTTTGATACCACCAACGAATGCTTGAACGCTATCAAGAATCTCAATGTGGACATTACAACATGGGACCCACTCATCATTCACTTATTGGCTCAAAAACTGGATACTCAGACACACAGCGAGTATATCGAGTCATGAGAGAAACCGAGAGAGCTGCCATCACTAACAGAGTTCTTAAAGTTCCTGGAAAATAAATATACGTCACTCGAGTCGGCCCGTCGTAAGCAGAGCGCACCTCGATCATTTTCGCAATCTAGTGGAAAAGACACAAGCAACTATCAACATCAACATAACAGAAAGCCACTTCAAAATCAAAACAAGATTAGTACCGTTTTTGAAAAAACAAAATTAGAATCAAACAAGCCTTATCGCCACCCTGTTTACAAAAGTTATACAACAAGGACACAAGCAAGTCATATTTGTCCGCTGTGTAAAGATAATCATGGATAATTTCATTGCAACACATTTTTAGAAGCTAATGCAGAAACTAAGTTAAATACTATCGAAAAGCACAAGTTATGCAAGAATTGTCTTTACGATCACAAAGATAAGACTTGTTTTTCTGAAGCAAGGTGTCGTGTATGTAACGCTCGTCACAATACGCTGCTACATGACTCCTATCAGCAGACGTTGTCCGGTTCAAGTAACAAATCAAGTGCATTGCCCCCGACGTCACAGAAACAGAAAACTAATGTGACGCATGTTTCAAACAACAACATATCCGAAATTTTACTGGCCACTGCAATCATTGAAGTAAAGGCGGAAAACGGATCAATATACAAGATGAGAGCTCTTATCGATCAAGGATCCCAAGCATCCCTCATCTCCGAGAATGCTGCTCAACTATTGAACCTTCCGCGTCGGGCATGCAAGGGTGTTATATTTGGAGTTGGCACCAATCAAAACAACAGTAGGGGTGTGATCAACATAACAGCTTCTTCATTGTACTCAGATTTCACATTCAACACTGATGTATTTATAATGAAGAACTTGATAAACAATTTACCTAATCAAACCTTTAGCAAACCATCATGGTCATACCTACAGAATATTCAGCTAGCTGACCCAGATTTTAACATCAGCCGCCCTGTCGACATGTTACTAGGCGCCGACGTATATTCAGATATTATCATGGCCGGTATAATAAAAGAGCACGAGTCACAACCCGTAGCCCAGCAAACCCACCTAGGGTGGATACTATGCGGAAACGTGAAGTCCTATCAATGTAATGTTGTACTGAACAACATCGACGACATACAAAGGTTTTGGGCCATGGAAGAAATCTCGGAAAACATCACGAATATGTCAACTGAAGATGACATTTGCATCAAACAATTTAAATCAGAGACTTTCCGCAGAGAAGATGGTCGTTACGTCGTGAGGCTGCCTCTAAAATCAGATATCGAAGAAAAAATCGGAGATTCCAAGAAGCGAGCAGTCGCACAATTTTTCCAACTGGAAAATAAATTTGCTAAAAATAGAAAGATTGCGCAAGACTATAAATCATTTATTAGCGAATACATTCAATTGGGACACATGCGCGAGTGTGTGTACAAAGAACTGCCAGATTGCATTTTACCTCACTTGTGTGTATTGCGAGCGGACTCGTTAACAACAGCGTTACGAGTCGTTTTTAATGCGTCAGCAAAGACTTCAACAGGCTACAGTTTAAATGAACTTATGTACAGTGGCCCCAATTTACAACATGATTTATTTACACTCATTTTAAGGTGGAGAAAATATAAATATGTTTTCACAGCCGACATTGAGAAGATGTTTCGCCAAATCTTTTGCAATGAGAAAGATCAAAAATATCAGAAAATTGTTTGGCGAGAGAACCCGAATGACGTCTTACGTGAATATCAACTCACGACTGTCACATATGGTACAAAATCAGCACCGTTCTTGGCCATGATGACATTGAAACAGCTCGCAGAAGATGAACGCTCAAAATATCCAACAGCAGCCAAAGTTTTAGAAGATCAATTTTACATGGATGATGTTCTTTCGGGGCATCATGATTTGAATTCCGCCATCCAGTTGAAAACAGACCTCATCAATTTACTTCATACTTCAGATTCAACTTAAGAAAATGGTCGTCGAACAAACCAGAATTGTCTGATGACGTCATTTCAAAACATCAACAAACATTTGAATTTAGACACTCGGAATCAACCAAAACCTTAGGGCTGCGCTGGCACCCTCAGAAGGATCAGTTCACATTCCAAATCAAGATTGATCTGAAATCATCAAAACCAGCTACCAAAAGGTCATTATTATCAGACATTTCCAAAATTTTCGACCCTCTTGGCTGGCTGGCTCCAATTACAACAAAACTAAAGCTTTTGTTTCAAAGTGTCTGGTCACTTAACCTTCAGTGGGATGAGCAAGTACCTGAAAATATCAATAAAGAGTGGCAAAAACTAAAAACAGACCTGTCATTAATTGAAGACATAACAATACCTCGATGGTTGGAAACAAGCGAATACGGAGACATAGAGTTACATGGGTTCTGTGACTCATCATCAAAAGCTTACGCATGTGTGGATTTTTCAAAAATCTATTGTAAGATTAATGAAAAATCCAACATCAAAAATCAGTCACGAAACTCACGAATAACAATAGTAGCTGCAAAATCGAAACTTGTGCCTATAAACAAAACAATCACATTGCCAAGACTAGAGCTCAGCGCCGCACTATTGTTGTCAAAGCTAATGAAAGTTATAGTAAATGGATTATCAATCAGAGATGTGAAGATATTCTGTTGGTCGGATTCTACGGCAGTCCTCGGATGGCTTCAAGGAGACTCTAGCCGCTGGAAACCGTTTGTTGCCAATAGAGTCAAGCAGATTATCGAGATAGCACCAGCAGATAAATGGAACTATGTTAAATCAGCCGAAAATCCGGCTGATTCTGCTAGCAGAGGCATTTTAATTGAAAAACTTAAGAGCCACCCCCTTTGGTGGCAGGGTCCAAAATGGCTATCAACTTTCGAAGAAAATAAAATCGACAAGCAAAAGTCAATTTTTAGCACTAAAGAAGAAATTAAAAAATCATTAGATATCAATGTTGTGACGCAATGTGAAGACATAGTCATGAAATTATTAATTAATTCCAGTAACATCAATCGAGTGACTCATTTACTCGCGTGGCTTATGCGTCCTTTTTCGCGCAATCAACACAAACCAATCTACCTAACGATAAATGAATTACGAAAAACATCAAATATTATCATCAAAAAAGTACAAAATATTGAATTTAAAGAAGAAATTATCAGCCTCCAAAAACATCAGAAAATAAACATCAAGAGCAATTTGATAAAATTAAATCCATTTATCGATCAGGATGGCCTAATGAGAGTTGGCGGCCGGCTAAACAACGCAAGCATGAATCAAAACATGAGACATCCACTTATCATACCTAATAACACTCATATTGCAAACCTACTTATCGAACAAGGTCATCAAATGACACTTCATGGTGGAGCCCGTCTGACACTTACTTGGTTACGACAGAAATACTGGATCGTGGGTGGTATGAGAGCCGTAAAGAAGCAACTCCGAAAATGTGTCACCTGCAAACGCCACAGTCCGATCAAGCAAGAACAATTAATGGGCGATCTACCATCAGCACGCACAAATCCGACCCGGCCTTTTTATCACACATGAGTAGATTTCACGGGCTTCGTTGACGTGAAAACTAATAAAGGTCGCGGAGTGAGAACCACGAAAGGATATATCGCCGTGTTCGTCTGTATGACTACAAAGGCGGTCCATCTCGAATTGGTGTCAGACCTAAGCTCTTCAGCATTTTAGCCGCCCTTCGCAGAATGGCCGCCAGACGCGGTACCCCAAGCCATATCTATAGCGATAATGGCACTAACTTCGTGGGGGCCAGCAGCATCTTAAATAAAGAGTTTATCAACCTTCAAACAACTCTGGATGATCAATTCTTTAAAGAAATCACCTCCATGGAGATCCAGTGGCACTTCAACGCACCATCATGGCCCAGTGCAGGTGGCCTCTGGGAAGCAGCTGTAAAGAGCTTGAAGTACCACCTCAAAAGAGTAATTGGTGAACAAAAACTGACTTTTGAGGAGTACACGACCTTACTGACCCAAATAGAAGCATGTTTAGTTGGTAAGGTATTAATGCAGCACCAGTAAATAAATAGTCTGACTTACGTGGAAGGGTATATTGTCCAACACATAAAATAACAGTACACAGAAGGAGAAAGATTCACACACAAGCACAGAGATAGTCACAATAAGCAGAAGGAAAGATCAGTAACACAAATATAATAGTTTAGCGAAGCAGAAAAACAAATAGCGGTATGCAATAGTCGCGAATAACAATAATACGGCTGAGCAAAAGTAGCAAGCGCTCCGCGTCGTAGTAGGATCTCGACTGGTGTACGTTACTATGCGCGGGCGCCGCGGCCCAATGCCACGGCAAGGTCGAGCCAGACAAAAGGACTGGTTTTGAGATGCGCGTTTCCGTAGCCGCCGTCCGGCTTTTCATACGACAAATTACATGTGTAAATAAATGTTATTAATTAAAGTTATTGAATAAATATTTTGTGTATTATGTGTTTGTGTAAATGTAAGTGTGTATAAATAGATGTGTAAATATAAAGAAGATAGTTTTTAATATAATATTGTAAATATTTGTAAGTAAAATATATTTTATTATGAAAAATAATAAATATTGAAGAGTCACCTACACCACCCCCCTCCAGAGACCGTCAAGGGCGATAAAAATCTGGAAATCGTACTCGACGTCCACTACGGGTGGTTCGCTCTTTCTGAATTTCAGGCTCTGGTATGGATTCTTCGCTGCAGCTGTCGGCCAATATATAGGCCGGTTTCACACGGTCAATAGAAACCGTGACTTCCTTGCCATTCACTGACAGCTTAAAAGTTTTGTCATTTCTAGACAGTACCTTATGGGGGCCAGTGTAAGCATTAGTTAGTGCACCTCGCAATGCGTCTTCTCGTAGGAAGACGAAATTGCAAGTGCCTAGCTCTTTATAAATAAAAACTTTGGGACTACAATGGCGTGAAGCAGGCACGGGCCGCAGTTTATTGGCGAACTCTCGAATCCTGGCTGAAAATTCTGACACGTCTGTCGTGCCGGGCACTGAAGGTTCGAAAAACTCACCGGGTAACCTCAGTGGCTCCCCGTACACTAACTCAGCAGATGAAGCCTGCAGGTCCACCTTGAAGGCAGTTCTTACTCCCAACAACACCCATGGCAATGACTCAGTCCACCGATCATTAGCGTGGCATACTATTGCCGCTTTTAGTTGGCGGTGAAATCGTTCCACGAGACCGTTACAAGCAGGGTGATAAGCCGTTGTCCGCTTGTGCTCGAACCCAGCCATTTTGGACAAGCAGTTAAATAAGGCTGACTCAAACTGTCGACCTCTATCGGTCGTGATGGTCGTTGGGCAACCGAACCGAGCTATCCACATCGACAGCAAAGCCTTGGCCACTGTCTCGGCAGTTATGTCCTCAATCGGTACTGCTTCTGGCCACCGTGTAAAACGATCAATGGCAGTGAGGCAGTACCGATATCCCTGCGATAGTGGCAGTGGCCCAATCAAGTCAATGTGAATTTGTTTGAAACGGGCTCGAGGTAAATGGTACGTACCCAGTGGTGCTGTCACATGGCGGTTGACTTTGGCGCGCTGGCATGAGATGCAAGCACGCGCCCAGTTTTTGCAGTCTTTTCTGACGCCAGGCCAAACGTACCGTTCCGCAACTAATTTAGCAGAGGCGTTGGCGCCAGGATGACTTAATGAATGCAAGTTCTCAAATACTTGCCTACGGTAGAATTCTGTTACATAAGGCCTAGGATTCGGGGTACTGACGTCGCAGTACAGTGCAATGCGACTCCCAGGTAATTGAAGTTTTTCTAGCCGCAAAGAACAGCCATCCTGCAAGAATTTGGAAAGTTCTTGGTCAGAAGCTTGACTTTCAGCTAAAGTCTCGAGGCTGATAGTTGCGCTCAATTCTTCGACACGCGACAAAGCATCGGCAACCACATTATCTTTGCCCGATATGTGGCGTATGTCGGTTGTAAATTGAGCGATAAAGTCCAGGTGTCTATACTGCCTAGGCGAGCAGTTAGCCTTCCTTTCGTGGAAGGCGAAACTGATGGGCTTGTGGTCAGTATAGACAATAAAATGTCTCCCCTCGAGCATATGCCTAAAATGTTTTATGGCTTCGTAAATGGCCAATAGCTCCCTATCGTAAGGCGAGTATTTCTCTTGAGAGGGGCTAAGCTTTCGAGAGAAGAAGGCTAAAGGCTCCCAAGCATTATCTCGTAGCTGCTGCAATACCGCGCCAATCGCTTTATCGGACGCATCGGTCACCAGCGCTAGCTTGGCGGAACAGTCCGGGTGTGCTAACATGGCGGCCCTGGAAAGACTATCCTTGCAGTTATTGAGCGCGGTCAAGGCATCCCCTGTCAAGATGACAGGGTGAGTTCCCTTAACGTTCCCTGTCAGCAGTGCATGCAATGGTGCTTGAGTTCGGGCAGCTTGAGGAATAAATCGCCGATAAAAGTTTACCATGCCTAAGAATCGCCTTAGTTGGCGCACAGTAGTAGGGACTGGGAAATCCTTTATTGCCTGCACTTTAGCGTCAAGAGGCCGGGTGCCATGTTCCGAAATGTGGTACCCCAGAAATGTTACTTCACTAGCCCCGAATACACACTTGGAGGTGTTAAGCAGCATTCCATACTTCTTCAGCCTTTCGAAGATAATGCGGAGATGCTCCTCGTGCTGTGCTGCTGACCTTGAGAAGACCAGGTAGTCATCCAAATAGGCATATATAAAATCGAGCCCTCTGGTCATCTCATCCACGAATCTTTGGAATGTTTGACCCGCATTCCGTAGACCAAAGGTCATAAACGGGAATTCAAACAATCCAAAGGGCGTGGTGATAGCAGTCTTCGGAATATCTTCTGGACTTACTGGCACCTGGTTGTAAGCTTTTGCCAGATCAAGCGTACTGAATATCTTACAACCTGAAATGCTGTGGGCAAAATCGTGAATGTGCCTGATTGGGTACCTGTCGGGCACAGTTCGTGCGTTGAGCATCCGGTAGTCGCCGCATGGCCTCCAGCCGTTGTCCTTCTTTGGCGCCAGGTGCAGTGGCGACGCCCACGGACTCTCAGATGGACGGGCTGTGCCATTCGCTATCATCGACTGGAATTCTTGGCGGGCTATCTTCAGCTTATCCGGTGCTAGACGACGAGGGGAAAAAGACACAGGGGGGCCAGGCGTAGTACGAATATGATGTACCGTGTTGTGTTGTATGTTACGGTGTATGCCAGCAGGACGGGTTATTTCTGGAAACTCGTCTAAAATTTTATGGTAACTAGTATCGCCAGTGGAGATCTTTACAGAGTGCACATTACATGAAGCAGAACTAGCTACAGTAGATACACTGGTTGTATGATCGATTAGCTTTTTGTTCCTTATGTCTACTACAAGCTGATAATAATTTAAAAAATCTACACCTATAATAGGTTTCGTAACATCGGCAACTACAAAGCGCCAAGCAAAACATCTACGTAAACCAAAATCTAAATCTAAATGTACATAACCGTAAGTGGAGATATTGGAACCATTGGCTGCACAGAGGTCGAAGTTGCTTCGGGCTCGTCGTTCTCGTAGCGAAGACCTCGGGAAGACACATAGGTCGCTACCAGTGTCGACCAGGAACTGCGTCTTAGACGAACGGTCAGTCACGAAGAGGCGACCCGAGTAGTGAGGTGAGCAGTCGTCAGTCGCCATTACCGACTGCTCCCGGCGTTTCCCGCCTTATAATCGCAAGGCTGGACACATTTATCTGCCTTCTCGCCAAACTTTCCGTGATACCAGCACAGCGGGAACTTTCTGTAATTGGAGTTCGATCGCTGTCGTGATCTTGAATTTGACCTGCTCCCAGAACGCCGTGATGTCCGTTGTTGTCCGCGGCCGCTCCTATCAGTGGACATCTTCTGGATTTGCCGTCTCAGTTCGGCAATTTCTCGCGTCAGCTCACTAACAACCGAACCGGGCACTGAATCGCCAACAGCTGCGACTCTTGGTGCTGTATAGGCGAGGTCGTGAACGCGGTCTGCCAGATCCGACAAGTCTTCGGTAGTACTGGTGGATGGCTGGCCGGCAAGAACCGTCTGCACACCGTTGGGAAGACGACTTATCCACATTGTCTTTAAAAATTCGTCGGTGACGTCACATCCAGCAAGGCTCTTCAGATGCCGAAGAAACTGCGAAGGCTTACGGTCGCCCAACTCCTCATGCATCAAAAGCTGTTTCAGTTTCTTTTCGTTAGATGCCGTCAGTCTCTTTATCAGTTCCGTCTTCAGTTTTCCATACTTGTCACATGCCGGTGGGTTAAGAATGACATCTTTAACCTCCCTCGAAAATTTATTATCAAGTTGGCTAATAACGTAATTGAATTTGGTCGCGTCGTTGGTAATTCCAGAAATAGAAAACTGCCCTTCTACTTGAGCGAACCAAATTTCTGGTTCCTCTGGCCAAAACGGAGGCACTCTCACGCTCACTTTGCCGACTTCGGAATGTCCGCCAGATGGTCCGGCATTATTCTCGTCCCTGACAGTGGACACGCGCTCGTGTTGGGTGTGGCTCTGTGCGTCTTCGAATCCTTTATCCATGTTCGGAACGGGGTCACCAGTTTAGTTGGTAAGGTATTAATGCAGCACCAGTAAATAAATAGTCTGACTTACGTGGAAGGGTATATTGTCCAACACATAAAATAACAGTACACAGAAGGAGAAAGATTCACACACAAGCACAGAGATAGTCACAATAAGCAGAAGGAAAGATCAGTAACACAAATATAATAGTTTAGCGAAGCAGAAAAACAAATAGCGGTATGCAATAGTCGCGAATAACAATAATACGGCTGAGCAAAAGTAGCAAGCGCTCCGCGTCGTAGTAGGATCTCGACTGGTGTACGTTACTATGCGCGGGCGCCGCGGCCCAATGCCACGGCAAGGTCGAGCCAGACAAAAGGACTGGTTTTGAGATGCGCGTTTCCGTAGCCGCCGTCCGGCTTTTCATACGACAAATTACATGTGTAAATAAATGTTATTAATTAAAGTTATTGAATAAATATTTTGTGTATTATGTGTTTGTGTAAATGTAAGTGTGTATAAATAGATGTGTAAATATAAAGAAGATAGTTTTTAATATAATATTGTAAATATTTGTAAGTAAAATATATTTTATTATGAAAAATAATAAATATTGAAGAGTCACCTACACATGTCTGAACACCAGACCGTTATGTGCTCTCAGTGAAGACCCTGAAGACCTGGATTGCCTCACACCATCACACTTTCTTGCAAGCGGGCCTACCTTAACAATTATAGAAACTGAAAGAGACTTACGCACGAGATGGCAACTCACACCAAAAATCTTTGATGACGTATGGAAACGTTGGAGAGCAGAATATTTATGTCAACTTTCAGCGCGTAGCAAATGGCTACACCCAAAAGCCAATCTTCAAATCAATGACGTCGTAATCATCCATGACGTAAACCTCCCGCCTGGAAAGTGGCCGCTTGCCAGAATTGTTGAGCTTCACCCCGGCAGAGATGGATATGTTCGAGTTGTATCACTAAAAACCAAGAATGGTATCCTAAAACGACCAATAACTAAGATATCACCTCTATTAGAACATCAAAGTGACAAAAACTCGCCCATATCAACACAGCGTGAAGACACTCCAACTACGTGACAATCAAACGTCACTATTAGTAAAGTCGTGACTCATGCATCAAGTAACACTGCGCCTCGTGTGAACTACAGTTCTGCTCGAAAGTTCAATTGGATGTCTATGTTATCAATAATATTGTTATTATTCATGAATGTAATATCAAGCACAGAAGGCACTATCAACGTAACACAATTCCGAGAAAATCAGGTTCGAGACGAATGGAAAATCGTTGTGTATTACGATATGCAACCTTATTGGCAAGGTAGAAAAGTGTTAGAAAACTATTTACAATCACTAAAGACGACATGTGATACTATCAAACAGCACGCGCATTGTGATACTATATTATTACAATTACATCACGGGTTTACGGAGCTAGAGTACTATGACACCTTGTTACTCGGTCAGCAAAAACGCGTCCGACCTGCCAGACGTCGTAAGCGCGGCCTTATCAATGGCCTTGGTTACGTTGCAAACAGTTTGTTTGGCGTATTGGATGAGAGATTCGCCGAACAGTACAAAAAGGATATCGCTCTAGTTCGAAAAAATGAACAACATATGGTGTCACTTTGGAAAAATCAGACGACAATAATAGAAGCTGAATATAATCTTTTAAAACGCACAGAAGCCGCAATTAATCAACAACATAAATCAATAAACCATCATATGAATTTATTAGACCAAGCCTGCAACAAACTAAAAAGCGAAGCACAAGTCAACCATTTAGTCAGCTCATTTAATACCGGAGCTATAATAGCAAACAACTTACTGAGTAACCTGAAAAACATTCAAACGACGTTATTGGACACCATGACCGATATATATCATGGACGATTTAATTTCCACCTGCTATCACCCGAACAATTGATCACAGAGCTGAGCACTATTTCAACAAAACTTAACAAGGACGTTTTGCTACCAGTCGACAACATACATACTGAACTAAGAAAAGTTTATGAATTACTTCGTGTGCAAACAAGAATGTTAGATGACATGTTGATATTCGAGTTAAAACTTCCCCTCATCAGTCGAGATACTTACGAAATCATGAAGATCATATCAATACCACAGTTTAATGAAAATCAAACTTTACAAGTCGTTCCAGTATCAACTTACATTTCAATTAATATGAAGACAGACAACTACTTTATGTTAACGGAAAATGATTTACAGTCATGTTTAATAATATCAGACAAATATTACTGTCATATCAAAAAACCTGAATATCAATTAAAGGGAGACAAGAGTTTTTGTGAAGAAGAAGGAAAAGAATGTAAATTAAAAAAGGAAACCTGCAAAAACAAATGGGTTGAGACAAGCAACATTAATACGTTTATTTATTTTTGTTGTGATATGTGTCAAGTAAAGGCGATATGTGGGGATCAGGTGACCGCACAACAGCTGACGCGCGCCGGCCTCATTCATACGGGGAACGACTGCGTTATCAAGACAGCTGAGTTTACAATTTTGTCTACTAGGCAACATATGACACAATTCAAGGCCACTCCAGATGTTTACTTACCTTATATTGCACCGATTAACGACGTTGTTAATATAACTATCCCAAAATTTACTGCTTTAAATCAATCACATCAGGAAGAACTATCTGAAATTGGAAGGAAAATTAATGAGATAAAGCAAGTCGACCCACTAGCAGGATCGATCTCGTATCATGACATCCACCACCATGATTTATGTGCTGCTTGGGATAGCCGCTATCATAGGTGCAATATTAGTAATTAAAAGTATCCAGTGCCGATGGCGACCCATAGCAGCGGGGAGAAGTATAGCTGCCGACAATGTGCTGCCCACACCCACGCCCGCTCCTGCGATACGGTTCTCTGCCCTTCGAAGGTCTAGATCTAAAACCCGAACGAGTATGAGCACACCGCAGGAAACATATTCACCCTCCGTTCACTACGCCACGGTAGCAAAGCGAACGACAACAGAAGACACGCAAGAAGATCGACCTAGCAGCAGTGGCGCCATCATGGACAGAGCAACGTCACCAGTTATTAGGAAACATTTTTCATAATAATAGTCATAATATTTTTTACCATGGTTATGTTATATTCAATTTTTTATACTTTTTTAAGTAATTGTAAAGTTTATATTTTTTTTATCTCATTGTGATCTTCTCGTGGCCGGGAGCATGTACAGTGCAAGCACTATACAATATTGTAGTGTCAGCGCTTTACCTGCGCGCGGCAATTACCTAATTTATATATAATTTATTAGTACACGTTTGCGTAGCATTCACTGTAGACTTACTCATTGTAGCAATTAAATAAATCAATCATTTTATCATATCAAGATTTTCGTATCATTTTCTATCATCTTAAGTTGTGTGATCGCGAGATCATACATGTACCCAATCTATAATTATTATGTTTTATGTGATTTTAATGTGATATTTATTTTTCTAACTAGTGGATCTTTTTTGTTGTATTTTAATTAATTTAATTTCTGTTTTATGGTAAATGGTGTGTCACCTGTAAAGGTGTATGCATCAGAACCATGCCTTGTTGATTTTTTTAGATATTGTCTGTGTTAATGCATGCACTGCGTCGGAAAATTCCACTAAAGCAATTCATCTAAAACAATTCGACTATAACAATTTGTTTAAAAAAAAACGAATTGTTTTAGACGAATTGTTATAGTCGAATTTTCCGCAAAGCAGTGTACCTTTTAAATAAATTTCAGTAATTGTGCCGGCTGACACGCTAACATTAACCCAATGGGTAAAGTCGTTGGGCTGGCGACTTTGGTGTGTATAGGACTTACACCCATATTCTAAGTCGTTCCTCCAAAACTTACTCGTCCTCGACTTAACGAAACCTCACTGAAAACCTCTTCGAAGTACTCCACGACAATAATGCACGAAATCGGTATTCTAAGTCGTAACTCTGTAATTATTACACTCAAGTTAGGAATAATTTGTGTGGAGGAGATTTTTTGCAACTATGAATACCAAATTTGTCGAATGAGTTTTAGTGGAGTGTAAAAAATTTTCGAGGAACGACTTAGAATATGGGGGTTAGTCTTAATGTTTGTAATGATGAGTGAAATGATACTTTTTAGGGTTCCGTAGCTTATTGGCAAAAAAACGGAACTCTTATAGATTCGTCATGTCTGTCTGTCCGTTGTATGTCGCAGCCACTTTATTCCAAAACTATGAGCATTACACAGTTGAAACTTGGTAGGTAGGATGTATTCTGTAAACCGCTTTACGGTTTTTACACAAAAATTATAAAATAAATATAATAAGGGCATTAGCACTTGCGGTAGTAACTATAACAAAAATTGATAGTATGGAAAACGAACTTTCTTTGAAAATCTTCATACAAATCGGCACTTTAATAGTTGAAAACCTAATATGAAAACCTAATATTCGATCGTTGCAGCGATGACCCGCGAGGAGCGGCAGGCGCGCGACGAGGCGATGGCGGGCGCGCGCCGGCGGGAGGAGCCCGGCCCCAGCAAGCGCGCGCGCGGGGACGAGCCCGACCGGTGAGTGTACAATAGTGTACAGTAGTGTGGCGACGAGGCGATGGCGGGCGCGCGCCGGCGGGAGGAGCCCGGCCCCAGCAAGCGCGCGCGCGGGGACGAGCCCGACCGGTGAGTGTACAATAGTGTACAGTAGTGTGGCGACGAGGCGATGGCGGGCGCGCGCCGGCGGGAGGAGCCCGGCCCCAGCAAGCGCGCGCGCGGGGACGAGCCCGACCGGTGAGTGTACAATAGTGTACAGTAGTGTGGCGACGAGGCGATGGCGGGCGCGCGCCGGCGGGAGGAGCCCGGCCCCAGCAAGCGCGCGCGCGGGGACGAGCCCGACCGGTGAGTGTACAATAGTGTACAGCAGTGTGGCGACGAGGCATATGTATAGTGGGGTACATTGTGGTACGTGGGGGTACATCGATGTGCAGAGGTGTACAGTATTGTGGAGTATACTGTTACCTGATTGGTCCTTTCTGTGTTCTAGAACGGTTCGTCCTGGCGAGCCCGGTTGGGTGGCTCGGGCCCGAGTGCCGGCCCCCTCCAACAAGGAGTACGTCGTGCGGCCCAAGTCCACCAGCGACGCCGACATGAGCCGGGTGACTATACACACTACACGCACTATACTCACTACACGCACTATACACACTACACGCACTATACACACACCCCCTCCAACAAGGAGTACGTCGTGCGGCCCAAGTCCACCAGCGACGCCGACATGAGCCGGGTGACTATACACACTACACGCACTATACTCACTACACGCACTATACACACTACACGCACTATACACACACCCCCTCCAACAAGGAGTACGTCGTGCGGCCCAAGTCCACCAGCGACGCCGACATGAGCCGGGTGACTATACACACTACACGCACTATACTCACTACACGCACTATACACACTACACGCACTATACACACACCCCCTCCAACAAGGAGTACGTCGTGCGGCCCAAGTCCACCAGCGACGCCGACATGAGCCGGGTGACTATACACACTACACGCACTATACACACTACACGCACTATACACACTACACGCACTATACACACACCCCCTCCAACAAGGAGTACGTCGTGCGGCCCAAGTCCACCAGCGACGCCGACATGAGCCGGGTGACTATACACACTACACGCACTATACACACTACACGCACTATACACACACCCCCTCCAACAAGGAGTACGTCGTGCGGCCCAAGTCCACCAGCGACGCCGACATGAGCCGGGTGACTATACACACTACACGCACTATACTCACTACACGCACTATACACACTACACGCACTATACACACACCCCCTCCAACAAGGAGTACGTCGTGCGGCCCAAGTCCACCAGCGACGCCGACATGAGCCGGGTGACTATACACACTACACGCACTATACACACTACACGCACTATACACACTATACACACTACACGCACTATACACACACCCCCTCCAACAAGGAGTACGTCGTGCGGCCCAAGTCCACCAGCGACGCCGACATGAGCCGGGTGACTATACACACTACACGCACTATACACACTACACGCACTATACACACACCCCCTCCAACAAGGAGTACGTCGTGCGGCCCAAGTCCACCAGCGACGCCGACATGAGCCGGGTGACTATACACACTACACGCACTATACACACTACACGCACTATACACACTATACACACTACACGCACTATACACACACCCCCTCCAACAAGGAGTACGTCGTGCGGCCCAAGTCCACCAGCGACGCCGACATGAGCCGGGTGACTATACACACTACACGCACTATACTCACTACACGCACTATACACACTACACGCACTATACACACACCCCCTCCAACAAGGAGTACGTCGTGCGGCCCAAGTCCACCAGCGACGCCGACATGAGCCGGGTGACTATACACACTACACGCACTATACTCACTACACGCACTATACACACTACACGCACTATACACACACCCCCTCCAACAAGGAGTACGTCGTGCGGCCCAAGTCCACCAGCGACGCCGACATGAGCCTGATAATTGGTGTGATTGTATGGAAATATTTATTTATTTATTTATTTATTTATAGTACAAATGTCAAATGTTTACTGTCCGGAGCCAAAACAATCCGTTAGTCCATTATAGAAACCTGGCGCTAGACACTTCATTTGACCTCTTTATTTTAACCGACAGATGACCAAGAAGAAGATGACTCGATACGAGAAGCAAATGAAGAGGTTCTTAGACCAGAAACGGATCAAGAGCGGATCGCGAAGAGCCGTCGAGATCTCCATCGAGGGCCGCAAGATGGCGCTGTGAGCTTAATATTGATATAGCCTTTTATGAAAATGTGAATTTCCTATTTACGCCCGAAATTAATAAACTACCGTCAGTAAAGGATAGGCCTATATTGAATACGTTATTTAGCAACCGCTGTTATTTTGGACTGATTAACAAAAATATTTACGCAAAAACTAAAAAAAAAACTTGTTACGAAAGTTTGGACGATAAGGGCTCTAGTATACCTATCTCTCCTGAGGATAGATTGTTAATTCCGGGAGATATTCAATAATTCAATTGTATAGATCTCCATCGAGGGCCGCAAGATGGCGCTGTGACTTACTGAACTAAGCTAGGCTCACTAGCGCAGCGCGGTAGGAAACGACAACTTAAATCATTGAAATGCAACGTCATTTAAATGACGTTTAACATAAAACGGTCTGTTGGAGAATTAAAATTAATTGTAGTGCTCTCTTACACAAATCTTGTGTAAAGTAAAACACGTTGAGATACGATCGTGACTAGATATCAATAATATTAGGCGTTGGCACGTGACTTCGCCTATACCACGACTGACTTTGTACAGAATAGTCCAGGTATTGACAGCGAATTCAATGTGAACTTTGTTACTAGTCGTCAAATGAAATGTTTCGAAACGGGTTTGTATGCGATGCTTATTATTCCACCGACTTTTTACATTACTTCAGTAAGTAAATATCCATAAGTATTCCTTATATCAATTATTGTTTGTTATACTTTGTTATATTATTAATTATTACCATTTGGATTTGTACTTAAGGACCTAAGATGTTGCTTACTTACCTAAAGATTTATTGACCTCTTTCTTTTGTCACAAAATATCTTTCATGAGATAACTTAAACACTGTCATGCAAACCCGTTTCGAAATTCTTAATTTTGTAAATAAGTTATGACATCATACATTATGCTGAACCAATGTTTGACTCGGCCTCTATTCTACGGTTATGATATTCCTAGATGATAATAATACACTGAAATCCTGAGGTTGCCACTTATCAATTTATTAAAGTGACTAGGCGGCGACAATTTATGGTGTGGAGATAACACCTTTTTTTGTTAACAAATAGTTTTTTTTTCGATTTTGCAATAATAGGTTTAACGTATTTTTGGAGTACGTCGATTATTTGGTCCTTCGAACCGGATATTAACCTATGGATAATACTGAGTTACGTCTAATCTAAAGTTTATCTTTTTGTTTCTTGATTTAAAAGGCTTTCATTTTTACTGGATAATTATTATTTCAATGATTTGTATGGAATGTTAAAATGGACAATACATGTTATGTTTTGTAATTGGTCGAGTATTAAAAACATATATCTATTTGGATGATGACAGCGAAACATTACGTTACACTAAAATGACGCATATCTTGTTGAACTACTAATGTAAGTGCGAGTGGCGGACCCTTTTCTATACGTACATCTTAAGTTGTGGCGCGCACTGTTCATTGAAATAAAACAACTTTGCCGGATATTAAACGAACTATATTTCACGAACTAAGTTGCAATTGTCCGTATTTGTAGGGTTTTTAGGGGTTTTTTGATTGGTGGTTCGCAAGTCTCGGTAGCTCAGCGGTTAGAGCATTGGACCGGATTTCCAAAGGTCGTGGGTTCGATTCCCATCTGAGAATTCACTTGTGGCCCAGTTGTTTTTTTCCAAAAAAATAATGTTTAAAATTTCCATAAGTAAAAATAAATCGCATTGAAAAATTCAAAATCATAAATTATAGGCTGTTGCATCTTAATCGATCGTTAAACACCGAAAAGATGTTTCTTTCGAATGCAAGGCTATTCCTAGCATTAATGTGACAACGCTGGCCTACAGCGTATTAAAAATATAAAAGTATTGGAGAATTTCGACGGTGGTCCGCAAGTGTCGGTAGTTCAGTGGTTAGAGCATTGGACCGGATTTCCAAAGGTCATGGGCTCGAGTTCGAGTCCCATCTGAGAATTCACTTGTGGCCGAGTTGTTTTTCCAATATTTTTCTGTTTAAAATTTATCATAAGAATTATTATTGATTTGATATTTTGATTTCTTTATTATTTTAAATATTTATTATTAACAAAAGAGAAAACTAATGACTCTACTGGCAGTTCACAAATTGGGAGGACTAAAATAATGTAAAAATACGAACAATCGCAACTTAGTTCGTGAAATATAGCGCGTTTAATATAGCGCGTTTAATATCCCGAAAGTTGTTTTATTTTAGTCCGTTTTCTATTTATATTTTATTTTTTTCGGCTTTGTATGGGAAATAAGTCCTGCACTCGGTACTTTGTCGTAGATATTTTTGTATATGGGTGTTCTGTGGCTCGCCTATGGCTGGAACTGAACTTGTAGGGAAGATATATTTAGGTATACATTTATTTTTTTTATACAGTAGGTGGTTCGATGTATCACGAAGTTGTTTTTAATATTTAGTATGTTACTAACCGCACATGTAGTCGTGAAGCATTTTTTATTTAAATTATTTTATAGTAAGTAGACTATCTGCAATTTCTGTTTAGACGTCTCACTTTTTTTCGTCGTTGCCAGCTGCTTGAAATCCCATCTGATTGGAGCAAAAAATCTAAATACAACTGGAAATAAAATCAAGTGTTAAATAAGATTATACCACATTATAAATAGAATACGTGATCAATATTTTCAATTTCAGACACGTACATTTTTTTATAGGTGCTAAAGTTAGGTCTTCCGTCTGTCTTCTTACTTATATAATTTCTTTGTACCAACACACATTGAAGTTAGCCCACTTGACGTTGTTGCCGGTTGCATTTATTTATTTATTGCAATGTGACAGTAACTTGGATTTGACAGAGTGGAAAAATGTCTTAAAGCATGAGGTATAACGTGTAACTAATCTATATATATGTCGCAGGATAATTAGATAAATCGAATTTTTGCGAAAATCCTAGGGATATTGCGAAAACACGGATAATTAGACAATGGTGTTGTCATTTCTCAATACTACTGAAAACCGATATTATTTTTGCGAAAAAACTGGTTGCTTTAGTAAGATTACGAAAAGAATCTCTGGCTATAATGAAATAAGAACACTGATTGGCTAGTCGGACCGTCCAAAACAACATCTCTGATTGGTTGACGAGTTGACGTTTCAAATGTCAATCCATTCTCTTACGTGTAGTAAACTTTCTGTGAACCAATCAGAATAAGAGTAGCAAGCAAGCAAAAATTAAGCGAATCAGAGTAAAGATTATCCAATGTGACTGACAATGTGACTAAAAATAACCCATATTTTTTTTCAGTAAGATTGAGAAATGTCAACACCATTGTCTAATTATCCGTATTTTTACAATATCTCTAGGATTTTTGCAAAAATTCTATTTATCAAATCCTCCTGCGACATATACAAATATAAATCAATGTTTGTCCTTTATGTGTTCCGAAACGAATGGTCAAATTGTGATGAAACTTTTGTAGGCTGTTGTCGGGAAGCCCGCGAGGGATCCTTTCCGAAAAATCTAAACATTTCTTTATATTTTATATGGCATTTCAGCGCATGCCGGATGCAGGTATTACATTATAAAATGTTGTTTAATATTCGAATGCAAAGAGCATTATCCTAAATAATGCATATCAAAATGGAACCCAATTGACAATGACCTTTCGTACCTTTTAAATCTGAACCTTTTGTACCTTTGAATCAGTCGACAGTTCATAGTTTAAAATTGCAAAAAAAGAATATGAACTGTCACTTGTAGAGATTCCATTCCCCCACATTGAATACAAAAACTATAAATAAATACATATGTAATTTTTTTTTTAACTGGATGCTTTTGCGAGCCGCACTGTGGTATTGCAAATAAGCTATTTTGGCGTTAAAACGTGGTTTATAGTTAGACCTTGTATAAAACTGATGCTGTCGCTCTCTTCCTATTAGCGAATGAAAGTGACAGCTTTAAGTCTAATTAATAATGTTTTTAGGACGAGTCGTGTCGTGTTAAATACTTTAGTTTGTCAAAGAGTATATACTCGTAAATACTTTTGACGAAGCTTGTGGAGCAATGGACGCTGGGCTGTAAATATTGTGAAGGAAACAACATAGTTCGTGGACCTATTGTCAGTTATGATTTTATGAGGAGATTATTATTCTGCACAAATAAAATAATTCTTTAAAATAGTTTATCTACTTTCAGTAATGAGATATAAGAATTTGGAAAAAATATAATATGGTAAGTATGGTAATAAATTATCTGCATACATTTGAAATCCTGAGGTTGCCACTTATCAATTTATTAAAGTGACTAGGCGGCGACAATTTATGGTGTGGAGATAACACCTTTTTTTGTTAACAAATAGTTTTTTTTTCGATTTTGCAATAATAGGTTTAACGTATTTTTGGAGTACGTCGATTATTTGGTCCTTCGAACCGGATATTAACCTATGGATAATACTGAGTTACGTCTAATCTAAAGTTTATCTTTTTGTTTCTTGATTTAAAAGGCTTTCATTTTTACTGGATAATTATTATTTCAATGATTTGTATGGAATGTTAAAATGGACAATACATGTTATGTTTTGTAATTGGTCGAGTATTAAAAACATATATCTATTTGGATGATGACAGCGAAACATTACGTTACACTAAAATGACGCATATCTTGTTGAACTACTAATGTAAGTGCGAGTGGCGGACCCTTTTCTATACGTACATCTTAAGTTGTGGCGCGCACTGTTCATTGAAATAAAACAACTTTGCCGGATATTAAACGAACTATATTTCACGAACTAAGTTGCAATTGTCCGTATTTGTAGGGTTTTTAGGGGTTTTTTGATTGGTGGTTCGCAAGTCTCGGTAGCTCAGCGGTTAGAGCATTGGACCGGATTTCCAAAGGTCGTGGGTTCGATTCCCATCTGAGAATTCACTTGTGGCCCAGTTGTTTTTTTCCAAAAAAATAATGTTTAAAATTTCCATAAGTAAAAATAAATCGCATTGAAAAATTCAAAATCATAAATTATAGGCTGTTGCATCTTAATCGATCGTTAAACACCGAAAAGATGTTTCTTTCGAATGCAAGGCTATTCCTAGCATTAATGTGACAACGCTGGCCTACAGCGTATTAAAAATATAAAAGTATTGGAGAATTTCGACGGTGGTCCGCAAGTGTCGGTAGTTCAGTGGTTAGAGCATTGGACCGGATTTCCAAAGGTCATGGGCTCGAGTTCGAGTCCCATCTGAGAATTCACTTGTGGCCGAGTTGTTTTTCCAATATTTTTCTGTTTAAAATTTATCATAAGAATTATTATTGATTTGATATTTTGATTTCTTTATTATTTTAAATATTTATTATTAACAAAAGAGAAAACTAATGACTCTACTGGCAGTTCACAAATTGGGAGGACTAAAATAATGTAAAAATACGAACAATCGCAACTTAGTTCGTGAAATATAGCGCGTTTAATATAGCGCGTTTAATATCCCGAAAGTTGTTTTATTTTAGTCCGTTTTCTATTTATATTTTATTTTTTTCGGCTTTGTATGGGAAATAAGTCCTGCACTCGGTACTTTGTCGTAGATATTTTTGTATATGGGTGTTCTGTGGCTCGCCTATGGCTGGAACTGAACTTGTAGGGAAGATATATTTAGGTATACATTTATTTTTTTTATACAGTAGGTGGTTCGATGTATCACGAAGTTGTTTTTAATATTTAGTATGTTACTAACCGCACATGTAGTCGTGAAGCATTTTTTATTTAAATTATTTTATAGTAAGTAGACTATCTGCAATTTCTGTTTAGACGTCTCACTTTTTTTCGTCGTTGCCAGCTGCTTGAAATCCCATCTGATTGGAGCAAAAAATCTAAATACAACTGGAAATAAAATCAAGTGTTAAATAAGATTATACCACATTATAAATAGAATACGTGATCAATATTTTCAATTTCAGACACGTACATTTTTTTATAGGTGCTAAAGTTAGGTCTTCCGTCTGTCTTCTTACTTATATAATTTCTTTGTACCAACACACATTGAAGTTAGCCCACTTGACGTTGTTGCCGGTTGCATTTATTTATTTATTGCAATGTGACAGTAACTTGGATTTGACAGAGTGGAAAAATGTCTTAAAGCATGAGGTATAACGTGTAACTAATCTATATATATGTCGCAGGATAATTAGATAAATCGAATTTTTGCGAAAATCCTAGGGATATTGCGAAAACACGGATAATTAGACAATGGTGTTGTCATTTCTCAATACTACTGAAAACCGATATTATTTTTGCGAAAAAACTGGTTGCTTTAGTAAGATTACGAAAAGAATCTCTGGCTATAATGAAATAAGAACACTGATTGGCTAGTCGGACCGTCCAAAACAACATCTCTGATTGGTTGACGAGTTGACGTTTCAAATGTCAATCCATTCTCTTACGTGTAGTAAACTTTCTGTGAACCAATCAGAATAAGAGTAGCAAGCAAGCAAAAATTAAGCGAATCAGAGTAAAGATTATCCAATGTGACTGACAATGTGACTAAAAATAACCCATATTTTTTTTCAGTAAGATTGAGAAATGTCAACACCATTGTCTAATTATCCGTATTTTTACAATATCTCTAGGATTTTTGCAAAAATTCTATTTATCAAATCCTCCTGCGACATATACAAATATAAATCAATGTTTGTCCTTTATGTGTTCCGAAACGAATGGTCAAATTGTGATGAAACTTTTGTAGGCTGTTGTCGGGAAGCCCGCGAGGGATCCTTTCCGAAAAATCTAAACATTTCTTTATATTTTATATGGCATTTCAGCGCATGCCGGATGCAGGTATTACATTATAAAATGTTGTTTAATATTCGAATGCAAAGAGCATTATCCTAAATAATGCATATCAAAATGGAACCCAATTGACAATGACCTTTCGTACCTTTTAAATCTGAACCTTTTGTACCTTTGAATCAGTCGACAGTTCATAGTTTAAAATTGCAAAAAAAGAATATGAACTGTCACTTGTAGAGATTCCATTCCCCCACATTGAATACAAAAACTATAAATAAATACATATGTAATTTTTTTTTTAACTGGATGCTTTTGCGAGCCGCACTGTGGTATTGCAAATAAGCTATTTTGGCGTTAAAACGTGGTTTATAGTTAGACCTTGTATAAAACTGATGCTGTCGCTCTCTTCCTATTAGCGAATGAAAGTGACAGCTTTAAGTCTAATTAATAATGTTTTTAGGACGAGTCGTGTCGTGTTAAATACTTTAGTTTGTCAAAGAGTATATACTCGTAAATACTTTTGACGAAGCTTGTGGAGCAATGGACGCTGGGCTGTAAATATTGTGAAGGAAACAACATAGTTCGTGGACCTATTGTCAGTTATGATTTTATGAGGAGATTATTATTCTGCACAAATAAAATAATTCTTTAAAATAGTTTATCTACTTTCAGTAATGAGATATAAGAATTTGGAAAAAATATAATATGGTAAGTATGGTAATAAATTATCTGCATACATTTGCGTAAATGGTGTAAATATTAATGTTCAAGCTTAGTTCCTTTACAGTATGTATGATACATATTTTTTGAGGAATACAAATGAACGATGTCATTTCCGACACAGCTGATAGTTAGTCATTTAGTTAGGATTACAAATCACGACTGTGTATTGACACAGTTGAAATTAATAACCATATCGATATTCATGTAAGAATTGTCCTAAAACCATGAATATCGATATGATTATTAATTAGTTACGATTTATACAAAAAAATGTCAGATACGCCACCGTAAATGGATGAACACCTAAGTTCGACAATATCGCTGTACTTTTTTGTAATGATTATTTAAATATTAAAATGATTAGGTTTATTACAAGACTTGCAATTTGTGCTCGAGGAGAGGCGCGACGTTTGTGATGCTTACCGTAAGGTTCTATGTAAGATAACAATAAAGTGATTTAATTTAATTATTGTTTCATTTAACTCGGTCGGACGCAGAAGAATGTGCACTTCGCAAAATGAGAACTCGACTCAAAATGTAGATTTCGCAGAAGGTGCATTTGTCACACGGGGCACTTCCCATAATGAGCATTCCGCAAAATGGGCAATTCGCAATAAATGTACTGCGTAACAAAGGTTAGTCCCGTTAGTATACAGTAAATACTGATGCCGCTCTGTCGAAAATCCGATTAGAAGGTGGTATGTACCTATAATATTATTTTGTTTGCACGAAGGAGACAGTCCATTTCGCTTGTATAATATTACTTATGATTGATTGACAAATACTCATGTAAAGCTCGTGTCACTTGAAAGTTGATACTAATAAACTAAGTAATTCTTATGCGTTTACTTGGTTTGAAACCTACATCTCCATACACAAGTGTAGAGCTGAAGTCCGCGAATGGCTGCTAGAGTTAAATTATGACGATACATAAGCAATTATTACTAGAACTGACACAAGATACTGACTTCGTAAAACAAAATCTCTGACTTCAGCTCATAATCACATAAACACTTAAGAGGGAAGGCGGCCAATGTTTTTTCCATACAAACGTTCTCGACGGATTCCTCCTTGATTTTTAACACTAAAGAAATGATTTTCATACATAAAATAATTTATGCTCCTATGTCTTCCTTTTTTCGATAACTTTTTTTTCAAAGCAACTAGAAGCCCTCAAACATGCTAAAAAAACAAATTTTTATCACCACTAACGATGTCTATTGTAGAGATTGAATAGGTATTTACAAAAAAAGCTAAACGTAGAGGCCTAGTACAACTCCTTATTATTCTATGGGTGAAATTTATTTTACATAGATCTAATTTTCGAGGAGGAAATCGTCGAGAGCCAAACCTAGAATTTTGCAATTTTAATTCGCAATATTCAGCGGGAGCTGCAGTTGTCCCTATCGCACGGTAGTTAGAGGCGGTTCAGTCTGAGGAATACGTATACAAGCCAAATACTGATGTGAAGTAATTTTATCAATACGCTAGTATTGTTCACAGTAATCGATTAGGACTAACTTTACATAACAACAGATTTTTCAAGGCCTCAGTGTGTTTGAGTAGGGTCTATTCAAATAATGATAAACAGATTGTTACTTTAATTGCACGGGTTATAATTTGATGTTATATTTTAAATACAAACATTACGAGTAAGTCAAAAAGTAAAAAGCAAAAAATAAACCTTTTGCAGTTGGTACCAGCTAAGGCAAGAAAAATAAAATAGTAGGACCGCAAAGAAGAACGCCTAGGCTGGCACCGACTTCAAAAGGTTTAAGTACGTTTTAAGTTTAAGTTTTTAAGTACAATTAAAATTTTTTTTTTTTATTAAAAAGTTTTTTATTTCACAATTTTTAAAGGTAGAAGAAGTCTCGTGCCTATGATAATAACCTTATGTCAACTCCTCGTCACCTTTTATAAAATGCTGCTTCTCCCCGTGCAGGGACGTTACTTATTGAGGAGTTCCCCCGATACTTCATCACCAGCTACACTTCATCACATGCATTGAGTCGAGCATAAATTGCTTATGAACCACATTGAAGTAATCGTATCGCTTCAGTGTAATGCTAAGTATTAAATAGTTCCGATTACCATTTGTGGTCTTCATCATCATTTCCACTCCACCAAATGGTGATTTCCGGAAGCATATGCATAAGTTACTATAGAAAACACCGAAATCGCTATAGGAGTGCCTATAATATTTGAAGAGTTCCCTGGATTTCTCCAGGATCCCATCATCAGATCCTGACATGATGACAATGCAATGGGAAGTATACCCTTTCGAAATAAAAAGGATTACTCAAATCGGTCCAGCCGTCTTTGAGTAATCGAGTAACATAGATAAAAAAAAATCCGTCGAATTGAGAACCTCCTCCTTTTTTTGAAGTCGGTTAAAAAGGGTGAAGGCAATTCAAAAAATATATATTTTTTGCCTTCTTCCATCACACGCTACATACATAGGGTCATTTAATACCGTATCCTTAGTACGAGTTTGGCAAACTAAAATCGTTTTCGAAAACTATCGCAGTGTCTCTTTCATAACCATAGACTGCTTTACCGGCATGAGAAGGGGATTCGATAGTTATCGAAAACGTAGACAGTAAATGTCAACTCGTACTAAGGGCTCTGACGTCTGGCTGTGATTCGAAGTGGACACGGCGTTTGATACTTAAGGTGGAACGATTTTCATACAAAAAACAGTCGAGATAATCTTGGTAGATTAACAGAATTAATACTTAAATATATGTGCAACTATTTATTCTCGGGTATTCATTTGCGCTTAATTAATAAACAAACATTGTTTCATTCAGAAATCACCTATAAATGAACACTAAATTATTGCAAAAATTACGACTGTGTATGTGACAAATGTCGTGTACGTATACAAAAATCGCGACGTTGCCATTCCATGCGGCTAAGACGCGCAACGCGCGAAGTTGCCGCTCTTACGTTTGTCTCGATTTAATAATTGTTTAAATTTCTCTTTACTAGATTTTTCAGCTGTGTTGCCGTTGCGTCCCAAAAGAGATGAGTTTCGTCAGTAATAATTTACTTTGGGATTATGATATAAAGTTTTGATTTGTAGGATTTATCTTGACTCCGATTTAAAAAAATGCTAAACACGACTTATATTTTGTTTTTTATGCGTAAATCTTTTTTTCTCTTATCACTGTAAAAAAATAGAAAATAAGATTTTATAAAGGAAAAAAAGAAACGAAAATTGTATCTGCTTCGTGCAAATAAAATTTACTTGTATTATGTAACGTACTTACTTAATTTTTTTTATTTTTTTATTTAGACAAATGTCATGTGGTCCCTTTTCAAATATTAAATTGTCCGCAATTACATCTACGTACTGACAACACCGTTCCGTATTTGTCATTTGTTTGTAGTGTTTTTTCATTGTGACTAGGGAATGGGTCCAGTAAAAATTTCACTGAAATGAAAATTAAATATAAACGAAATTATGAAATCTTTCAAAACGGGTGGAAATATTTCAGTTTTGAGTGAAATTTATTTTCTGACTAGAAATGATTTATTTTACGTAAATCTTAATGATTTAACGATCTTAATGATTTATTTTATTTAATTTTACAATTTTAACGTATTAAATGTTCACTTAGCTATTCAAAACATCATAAGAATGATGATAGCATAGAGATAAACATAGACTAAGCCAAATACAAAACATGAATTTGACGTCACATATCACTTGACTATTGTTGTTTCGACTATGAATCAGGACATTTGCGCGAAAAGCTAATAACGCGAAAGACTCTTACACGAAAAGCCGTTTGCTCGAAAAAACATTTGCGCGAATAGTCCACAAATGTAATTAAATTTGCCTCAATTATTGGTCTGTTAGCCTTCAAAAACATTTTCACCGTACAGCGCATGAATGAATGTTAGCGCTATCTCAGCACTTTTTTTTCTAGACTGTACCGAACTGTAAAAATCAAGCTTCTAAGTTTTTACATCACCATAATAAATTATCGCAGTAAATTAAAGCTTTAAAGGTAGAATTTAACAAGATTTACAAGATGTAAAATTTCACCACATAAGTAAACAAAAAGAGTAAGTATAAAAATGGCGTCTCGAGCTTGTTTCCAAAACTATTATAATATAAAATGGAGATTGTAACTAACAAACAAGTAGACAAAATATGATCATTTGCGCAAATTTATATACGCGCCAATATACCGAAAGGAGCTAAATGTATTGATTTTAAATAAAACTAATATAATAGTATTGTAGTATTGTACTAGCGGATCCTCGCGGTTTTACACGCGTGGTACCTGTTCCCGTGGGAATATCGGGATAAAATATAGCCTATGTTAATCAGGGATATTGTAGCATCCTAAAAGAATTTTTGAAATCAGTCCAGTAGTTTTGAGTTTATTCATTACATACATACATACACATCTTTCCTCTTTATCACTACATAGTATAAAGCAAAGTCGCTTCCCGCTGTCTGTCCCTATGTATGCTTAGATCTTTAAAACTACGCAACGGATTTTGATGCGGTTTTTTTAATAGATAGAGTGATTCAAGAGGAAGGTAAAATAACCTTCAATATATAGTAGAGAAATACTGTAATTTTTAAGGTTTCTAATGTGATGTCGTAAATGATTTCATTTTTTCCGCTTACATTGCAAACGCAGGCTGAACCCTACGAGATTTATCAATATAAGGTAATAAGTATTTGTACACCTTGAAAATGTCTACAGAAAACTCCGCGGTGGTTTATGTTTATCTCTTATGGATAACCCACAATAGCATAAGTCGTGTAGTCCACGCGGGCGAAGCCGCGGGCGGGAAGCTAGTAATATTATATAGTATAGAAGTATAGAAAACGGTAACATGATGATCCAACAACCACCACCACTTTTTTTTGATTGAGGAAACACTGCAATTTTAATCAAAATCTGTTCAGCAGTGGTTTAAAAAAAAGATATTATAATGGGCAAACACACTAAGAAATCTTAAAATTTAGAGTATCAATTACATTCTTGTCACTTGTGCAATTTAAAAAAGTTGCAATTGCATTTGTTGCAATTTATACATCAAAATTAATATTGTGATGTTATTTAAATAAACAATAATATAAAATAAATAATAAAAAAAAAACTACCATCAGAAGTCTCGAACCTTAACTCTTTGATATCTAAGCCGAGTACGTAGACCGCTGGGCTACTTTATCATTTTCAGCTGGGTCGAAATATTCTACTACAAGAAACTCAGAAATAAGGTATGCATGTGTGAGTGATTAGTAAAATTGGGAGACAGAAACACTCTCTCGAGATATTTGGATGATTTATGTACTACAAAAAGATAAATGTTGGTTTCGAAAATTCAATATTTATTTATAGAATGCGCTTATAGTATTTTGAGTTAAAAAGATACAAAGAACAATTAACAAATAAATAAAAACTACTAAATAGCGAAAGTAGCGCCATCTAACGACCGTTCAGCTTTTTGTAACTTAATCGTTCCACCTTAAATGCGATTTTTTCCTTTTAGCACTCATGTATAAACGAGTCTTTTTTCCTTTTCTACCTCCTTTCCCCATTTTGCTGAAAATTAAATATATCCAAAAGAAAATTTACATTGATCAATGCAAGATAAAATAATAATATAGGAATCTTCTAAAATTCATCAGTGTCCTTGCCATCTTATTTTATAATAATAATAATATAATGCGCTACTATGTAGTTATGTATACTTGTGAAAAAAGGCTATAAATGAAATAAAAAATGACAAAAGTATTTTTACTTCAAAATTTGAAGTACGCGTTTATATCAAAAGTAAAGCAACTTGATTCACATTAATAAACTCATTTGCAAAAAAAACGGGCACCTAAGCAATGAACCATTTCAAATGTTAATATTGCTTTGTTTGATAATGATAGGTAGTTTTATCCTCACAATTTGGTAAATTAATAAGAAAATAATCGTTTTCATCAGTATTTCATAAAATTTAGATACAATTTATGGGAAATAATGCTAAACCTCGCTAGTAGTGTATGTTCGCAAGTAGTGCATATACTCATGAAGTAAAAATAAAAAAGTTTTTTGTTTGTTTTTCTTTAATAAAGTAAAAGCAGATAAATGTTTAGTATCGAGTGTGACCCCGTCTAGCTAAAATCACAGCTTGAATTTGTCTGGGCATGCTAGAGAGTATATCCCGGATACTTGCTTGCGGAATACGTTCCCACTCCGCAGTAATCACATAGGTACTTCAGCTCTCTGATGGTCTGCGGAGCCGGATGTACTGATCTCACACGCCGTTTCAGAACGTCCCAGACATGCTCTATGGGATTGAGGTCGGGACTTCGAGCTGGCCAGTCCAAATGACGAATGCCGACCTCTTGCACATACGCATTAACATCGCGGGATCGGTGGGCGCGAGCATTGTCGTCTATAAAAATCGAGTCTTCACCTAGAGCGGCCAATGCGGGTTGTGCATGAGGAATTAGAACTTCCGTTATGTATCGATGCCCAGTCAGTGAGCCGTTTTCAATGAAGACTAACTCTGTACGATCCATTGAATTTATATTCCTGTCCAAAACATAACAGAGCCCCCACCATAAGGTGTGATTTCTTCGAAACATGCCTCTGCAAAGCGTTCTCCTTGTCTTCTTAGCACTCGCCGACGTCGATCTTCCCCGAACAGAGATATCCTGGCTTCATCAGAGAACAAAACCCTATTCCAATCTTCTTGAGTCCATGATTCACAATTTCTAGCGAACCTAAGCCTGTGAACTCTGTGCTCACGGAGTAATTTGGGGCCGCGGGCCGGGCGGTGACTGCGTATATTGGCAGCGAGAAGCCTCCTCCTGACCGTCCATAGACTAATATGCACATTTCTTACTTCTTGGAGGTTGTTCTTAAGATCCACATACGAAGACTTGCGATTACTCAATGCGCGACTCACAAGAAAACGATCATCCCGTGGTTGGGTACATGGTTTTCTTCCAGAACCAGGCCTTCTCTCGACGGAACCAGTCTCCTGATATCGCTGCCAGGTCCTTTGGACTGTCGAGCGACTAACATTTAGCCTCCTAGCCACGAAACATTGGCTGCAACCCTCTTCAAGCAGCGCGATAATTTTGGTAGCTTTTACCAATTTATCTACCATTTTTGATACAGCCAAACAGCAATAAATAAAGCTTTGACAGTCAAGGATATGAAATTAATCGATAAAAGTTGAATAAAAGTTATGAAAGTCGATGTTAACTTCTGGAACTTCGCGCCAAAAATGTAGGATAAAAAGGGGTTTTCCGTAAAAATGAGCATCAAATGAAAATTTGAATTTAGAACGTACTTTTTTAAATACCACAGCATTTTTAAAACCGGCCAGTAACGTGTACAAACGATTCAAACCTTTTTGGTATTGTATCTTTTTAAAGATGAATGAAATCAAAACCGCCCGTTTTTTTTGCAAATGAGTGTATATACTTACTTGTGTGTGTCCGTTAATTCAAATTGATTTCGAAACGAAACAGTAGCGGCGAAAAAAGTCCAGTAAGCAAGCCAAGTCAAAAAGAGTATTGGAATAACATCAAGTCCAGTAAATACAAGCCAAGTCAAAAATAAAAGAAAGATAAGAAGTCCAGTAAATATTAGCCAAAGTTACACAGCCAAAACTCCACAGTCACCAATAAAACGTATAAACAGTGGCGACCGCGCGGGCGACCGACCGACTCGACCGAGCAGCTGGGTACACGCACACAATGAAAAGTTTACCCACACATCGATAGCTTTGGCGCGAGCGCCAAAGCGCGACGGCCGGTGATAGTTGTTTCAAATACCTATTTTTCAAAAGTCTCTCAGCCAGCTCGCGTCCGCTCTTAACTGTAGTACTTAAACTACCTACTTTTGTCATATCCTATGTATGTATTATTCTTTCTTTTTGGTTCCTAATAAGTCACAAATAGTGTTCACAATTTTATGTTCAAATTGTCTAACAAATTGTGGGAGAAGGCGCTGGCAGCTGTGCCACAGTCTGACTACTACAGCTGTCAACGACTACCTCTTATACTTAAAATAAGAAAATTGTATTGTGATAAGTTTATTAGCATAAGAGAACTTTGTACATGGAGTGATGAATAAATCATTATTAATATTATTTAATCTGTTAACCAATTTACTCGATATAGGTATTTAATGTTTTTCTTATTTGCACAACTATGTGAATAAATCAAAACTATTAAAAGTTTTCTATAAACAGTAGACGGTATGTAAGCATTAAAGCAAAATATTTTTTTTGGAAAAGCCCACGAGCGACGGTTAAAACGTAATTGAAAAAGGCTAAAATTATTCAAAATCCCCCGATCCTTTTTATTTCAAACTTTTAAGAGATATTATGTACATTGATGTACGCTGATGGAAACGCGATTTGCGAGGCTTTTAGTGAGTTCTTCCATAGTGTCTTTGGCGAAGCTAGTACCAGTACTGCTTTGCCCTCTTCACCTCGGTTATGAGTTCTGACTCTATAGGTGTATTAAATATTTTAGCTGAAACCGTATCAAAAATGTTGACTAGTCTTGATGGCTCTAAAGGAGCTGGTTGCGCTGGCATTCCTCCGCTTTTTTGGAAAAATTGTGGAAAGTCTTTATCATTACCTTTATCCATCATCTTTAACCGTTCTGTAATTGAAGGTGCTTTCCTACCGTGTGGAAAAACTGACATATTATACCTCTGCACAAAAAAGGTTCTAGAACACGTGTAGAAAACTACAGAGGCATTTCCATATTGAACACACCTGCCAAAGTGTTTGAGAAAGTCTCGTATATGACTTTCTATCCGGTAATCCAATTATAGCAATATATCCGGTTATCCATCATCAGCTTGTGGACGTCCACTCCTGGACATAGGCCTCTCCTAGCTCACACCTATTGTGGCGTTCATAGAGGCTGTTAGCCTAGTGCTACCACGCTGGCCAGACGTGTTGGTAGAGGGTTTGTTTCAAGTTTTCCTTCTCTCGCACAGGTATTCAATGCGTCCAGTCGAGCATCTTAGTCGACTCTTACGACATCCCAGGCATGTAAGGGAGTGGTGACACTTGTATTCTTAGGCTCTTTGTAAGTCCTAGCTTATGTTAAAATATGAATTGTCAAATTACTTATGTTTGGAAGCAATAAAGAATTTATTTATTATTTATTTATTTATCACTTATACACGCAAGAGTAAATCATATTAACTATCCATATTATTTCAATAATCAGAAAATTCCTAAAGTCAGCGATATCCGCGATCTAGGAGTTATCTTAGAAAGTAAGTTACATGTATCCATAACCATATCGACTGTATCGTTAATAGGGCTTACAGAAACCTTGGGTTCGTTTTGCGCACACGCAGGCCGTTTAAAGACATATAAGCCATTAAGATTGTTGATGAAGCGTGTATAGCTATCACCTGAAATTGCGGGGATCATAACGGTTTCTATTAAGGGTTGATAACGACGGCTTAGGGAGAGGTTAACATCAAATAATAATTTCACTCATCAAAGGGCAAAATATGGCGCAATGCCTCAAGCGCTTACCTGATGTTCCTCCGCTCATCCACCTTCAGACACGACGGCCAGGACCCGACACGACCGGTCACCAATTGTTCAAATAGTCCGTTACATAAATCTACAATCTTCTGTATCTTATGCCGGGTTTGTAAAGATGCACTTCACACACACCATAGGAGCGAATAAAGCGTAAAAAGACACGAAGTCCAATATTTAATTATTAATTAGCGGAGGAGAATTCTAACTTATTTACAACTGTTCGCGACGCGCCCCTCAAGACCACTTTTATTTATAAACAAAAAACGAGAGCCCGCCAAAAAGTTATTTTATTTTGTAATTCTTCACGGCATTGGGACCGTGGCAGATTGGCCATCCGGCAGGTTCACAGATATCACAGGTGGCGCAAAAGAGCAGTTCACCAATCAAACCTCTTTTTTGAGTGAAATTAAATGATGTTAAATAATCGCCAAACCATGCTCCCCGCCTTGAAAGTTTCCAAAACTTTCAACAAAGTATAAAATATTAATCTAGAAACATGGGGGTTGAGATCAGAAATATAATAGCGGAAATATAAATGAAACATTTCATCTAGTTTCGCTTTGACGGTAATTCGCCAGATTTAAGCGTCTTGAAAAAAATGTATATTGCCATAAAAAGCCATTCAACGGCTTTAACAATAAATATTTCAGCGGTATTTAAATTGATTACAGGCTTATTACCTAGTAAGTGTTTCGTAAATTTTAGTATAAAAACAAATATAAGAAGTAATTTGTTCCAAAAACCAACGCGTTTTTGTAATTTATCTAAAACCGAGGGCTCACATTGAACCGCTGCGACGAGCATTTTACTACAAGACTTGATTTCTGGAAGCGTTTCCCTATCTTGCGGTGCAAATGGAATAATAGGCCATTCTGATAATGGCTTACGAAGCCACGCGGGACCGTCCCACCAGAGTGAGTGGGCGATCAGCTGAGAGGGCAGCATACCGCGAGACATGCAGTCGCTGGGATTTTCCTTGCCAGACACGTGGTAAAAACATTTAGGCGGTAAATTCTCTTGAACCTTGGCCACGCGATTGCTCACGAATATAGACCAGCGGTGAGGAGAAGAATGGATCCAAGAGAGCGCAATTGTAGAATCGGAAAAACAATAAATTTCGGCAACAGGGACACCTCGTGCGGTCAACCTGTCGTAGACAATTCGAACTAATTTCGAAAGTAGAGGAGCGGCAACAAGTTCCAAACAGGCTAATGTTGTGATTTTAGCGGGAGATACTTTAGATTTTGCGCAAAATAGCCGAACCGTAATATTACCTGCGGCGTCAGTCACGTGCAAATAAACACAGCAACCGTAGCCGCTGAGACTTGCATCACAGAAAGCCACGATGTTCACTAATTGTTAATGATTTAATTGATAAATACGTACCCTCCAGATGGTTTACGGTGATAATAAGTATCCAATTTGGTATTCTCGGAATTTAATCAAGTTAATTAATAGAAAACAGAAATTGCACAAAAAGTGGAAAATCTATTATGGAAATGCTCATTATGAGGCCTTCTCTGATCATCGAAGGCAGTGTAAGATACTAACATAGGTTAAGTACAATTGTTACTAACAAATAATGATTCAATTCAATTCAATATATCATTTATTCAGTCTAGGCTGTTACAAGCACTTATGATTAGTCTTAATGAGTCAAGTTACTTGAAATAAATGAATTGAATTTGAATTGAGTGTAAAAATTTGGAGGGTTATTGTTACAAAACTTTTATTGAAAGGTCAGAAATAAATATTAAACAAAATTCTAAAGCATTCTAAGCATTCATCAAGTCTAAAAAAAAATGGCAGTGGTATTCCTGATTCTTTGTATCTTAATGATGAGATTCTATCAGTCGGTTCACAGATTTCTCGAGCTTTCAATCAATATTTCCAATCAGTTTTTGAGAATGAATCTGTGGCGGCACCTACCTAACGCCGCACAAACTACTACACACTGAACTTACCTACCGTGACAACAGATGGCGCTGACAGCAACTCAGTATGGGATACGAAAAACATGTATGGAAACCTACATCACGCAAGCAAAGTTTCACCGAGCCACTCACATAAATACAACATCCGACGATCATCTGTCGGACCGCGGTCCCCGGACTACCAACACCCAATCCGGAGGAAGAGCTCACCATTAGACCTTCCTACAAATGGCTTACCATCGACCACCCTTTTCCATACCTCAACCATCATCGCCTCATTGGTGACCCCCGACGGAGCACATCAAGCACCTTCATCATCGCAGCGCAGCCATCACTCCTCATACCCTTTTCCAGCATCCACAGCAAGTCACACCGCAAGCAGAGCAACCAGCCTCATGGTTCCACCGCGGCATCATGGACGACGCTTCCTGGACCTTCGGCAACCCTCGACGGCAACATCCCGACTCACCGAGGACACGGATCCACCTGCAGCACCTGGCAACAGGCGTTCACTCCACTGTCCCGACGCACTGCGGACAGGTCCCGACTCACTGCGGACAGGTCCCGACTCACCGTGGACACGGAGCAGCCTGCAGCACTGGCGACGCGCCTGATCACCGCAACGCCACACAGCTCTGACGCGCTGACAGCTGAGCTAGGATAATCGACCTCCGGTCTCAGCGGGTGAGTGATGTGGCGGCACCTACCTAACGCCGCACAAACTACTACACACGGAACTTACCTACCGTGACAACAGATGGCGCTGACAGCAACTCAGTATGGGATACGAAAAACATGTATGGAAACCTACATCACGCAAGCAAAGTTTCACCGAGCCACTCACATAAATACAACATCCAACGATCATCTGTCACATTCTACTACTATTACTACCTCGATCATTCCGGTTCCGATCTCCGCGCCGAACAGTCACGTGCGTGTCTGTCCTCGGCTGCGCCCCGCTCGCGACCGCGATTTTCGTGTTCGTTGTGTTGTGTCTTCACGCAGTCAGCCGACCACTAAGTAAGTGCACATAGTGCAATACGACTTGCTGTTATTGCACTCGTTGCAAGTGTCCTAACTTGCTCGCGACGCGTCGTTGGATACGCGTAGCGTTGGTGGATACCTAACGGTGCCAACGAAGCCGACGCGACGGAGCGATCCCGGTTCGCTCTCTAGGGCCCCTAAGGCTCTAGGAAAACCGAAGTCTCTATCCCATTGCACTTGGGCTTGCCCAAGGGATAGAGAAGGGCAGCCGTTATCCACTAGGGATACTGCCTACATCTCGCGCCCCCTCCCCCTCCCCCCTGCCTCCGGCAGGGGAGGTCTTTTTGCTTTATTCCGTTGTTTTGTAAATTCTTTTCTTGCTCGCGTTCCCCATTCTTGGCCGACATGGAGTCCCATGGCTCCACGGCCCACCCCAACTCCATCATTGCCCAGATTTTATCTGGGTACTCCTCCCAGGACGCGTTCGACAGTGTCCAGCGTCTCCTTGACGAGCACCGAACACGTGCCGAACGCAGCTCCCCCTCCCCCACTCCCAGCTACCCATCCTCTCCTGAACCCATGGAGCACGAATCGCTCCTGGCGAACAAAAGGCCTGCCTCTCGCCGCTCTCCTTCCACTTCCCCGTCTGAATCGGAATCAGACGCCACCCTGACCGATGGTTTCACCACGGTCCGTAGTAAGCGCTCAAAGCGCCGCGCCACCCCCACCACGTGCACGACCCCCGTGTCGCAGCGTGATGGCGGCCCAGCTGCCCCCACTCCCCTGTCGCAATCTCGCGACCCGCGACTCCAATCACGAGCCGCCACTGCGTCAGCCTCCCAGGCATCCCTCCCGGCCTCTCAGGCCCCTCTCTCGGCCTCCCAGGCCTCCACTCGCCCGCACACTAGGTGCGACCCCATCTTGGCGAAGGCCAAGCCCCCGCCACCGATTTATCTTAGGGATAAATCGAAGTGGTCGGAAGTGTCCGCCCTCTGCACCGCCAACAAGGTGCAATACACACATGCCCGCAACACCGGTGTTGCCATCAAAATTGACTGCCCCACGAGTGATGATTTCAGAAATCTCACTCGTCTCCTGCTCAATAGGAACATAGGCTACCACACCTTTGCTCTCCCCGAGGAGAGGAAAGTTCGTGCTGTACTCCGCGGGGTACCACAGGAACTTTCCAACGACGAGATCCTCAGCGATCTCGTATCACAAGATTTCCCTGCGGAGGCTGTGCACAAAATGCACACCCGCACTGGGAAAACCTACCCCCTCGCCCTCGTCATCTTGACAAACTCCCCCAAATCGCTCGAGATCTTCCGAGCCAAAAACCTCAAGGTTTGCGGTTTGTCCGGGATCAGAGTAGAACGTCCCATAGGAAAGGCACTCCTGGCCAATGCCATCGCTGCCAACTATACGGGCATGCAGCTAAGAACTGCAATGCCTCCCCCAGGTGCGTCAAGTGCCTGGTCCCCCACCTTACCAAGGAGTGCTCCCGCACTCGCGACTGCCCCACACCCCGTGCCTGCGTACTGTGCGGCCAGACTGGCCACACAGCCAATTACAAAGGCTGTCCCAACGCCCCACGTCCTGCTCCTCCCGTTAAAAAGGGATCTCTCTCCCTAAGGCGCCGACCAACCCTCCTAAGGTGTTGACCGACCCCTGGCCCCCCCTTAGACCCAAACTGCCCGCCCCAGCCCCTATGGCTAGCACAGCGCCCCCGGCACCGGCGCCCACCCCATTGCCTCCAAAGGCAAAGCAGCCCCCAGCGGCTCCTGCTCCTCTCCAACGCCCGGCGCCCGGTGCGCCCTCTTTAGCCGATGACATGCATCTTGTCCTAGACACGATTCGTGCCATCGACCTAAACGAGGTCTCCGTACTGGCCGGGAAACTTCGCCGAGCGCGTAACGCAAATGAACGCCTGCTTGCACTCTGCGAGCACGAATCCCTCTTGCGCTCAATATGAACGCACACCCATACTCCCAAGTCCCTCTACCGTCTGCCATCACGGCCATCCCTAGCGGTCCCGGTCGTACTAAGCCCTCGGGTGTTTCGCTTGTTTCTTATAATGCTCGTTCCCTCCGCTTACATATCCCCGAACTAAGGGATTTCGTAAGCAACAGGGATATCGATTTCTTGCTCGTCCAGGAGACGTGGCTCAGACCTTCAACCCGAAAGGGTCTCTCAATCCCTTCTTACTCCCTAATTCGTAATGACAGGCCCATCCCCCCGCCCGTACCAGGGCAACGTAGACACCGCGCCTCTGGCGGCACTGCCATCTATTATAGGAAAGCACTCCACTGCTGCCCTATTCCCACTCCCCCGCTCACTAACATGGAAGCCACTGTATGTAGACTGGCTATGACGGGTCATAGAACCCTTATCATAGCATCAGTGTACATACAGGCCGGCTCCCTACCTGTTAAAAGCGATTTCGAAGCGCTTCTCTCCTTAGGCGATTCCGTCATTCTCTTTGGAGATTTCAACTCCAAGCACACTGAATGGACTTGTTTCAAAACTAATCCCGGTGGTCGCAAACTTCTGCAAATCACCGAGGACTTAGACATTAGTGTAATTTCCCCATTTTCCCCCACCCATTACCCTGACAGCGTTGAGGGAGACCCCGACATACTAGACTTTGCACTAGTTAAAGGGGTGTCGCTCAACCTCAGATCGATCGAATCTCTTAACGATCTTGGGTCAGACCACCGACCAGTCTCACTTGTCATGGGTAATCCTCACCAAGTAGCTCCCCCTCACCGCACCATCACCAACTGGGATGGTTTCCAATCCACTCTTGCGTCAGCTATGGACGCTGAAAACTCACCGTTCGCTATTTCCTCTGATTACTTTGACAGTACGGAGAAAATAGACAATGCGGTGAGCTCCCTGACCCAACTGGTCCGCTCAGCCATTGCTGAGAACACGAGGGAAGTTCCTGTGAGAGCTCGCAAGAACTATCCCCCGGCTCTCCGCAATCTGATGCGTGCCAAAAACGCCGCACTTAGGCGATCAGCAAAGTACCCGACCCCCGAATATAGGCTCATATCGAACCGCCTCCAGCGGAAAGTCAGATCCCAACTCAACGACCTGAGGAACGACCAGTTTGGCGACCTCATGGCCGAAATCTCTCCCTCTCATCAAGCGTACTACCAAGTGGCGAGAGCCCTTCGTAGCGACGCAACCACTTTCACTCCTCCTATCCTCCGTCCGAACGGCACTACAGCCTTTGACGACGAGGAAAAGGCGGAATGCTTTGCCGATAGCATTGCCTCTCAATGCTCAGTTAGCACCCAACCCTGTGACCCCACCCACATAAGGAAAGTAGAGGAGGAGCTCAGCTCTCTGAACTCCCTCCCTCTGCCTACCGACTCAGACCCCATTTCTATCTCTACTGACGAGATCAAGTCCCACATTAAAGATCTAAAGATCAAAAAGGCCCCCGGCGCCGATGGCGTCTCCAACAAGGCCCTCAAATACTTTCCCAACCAAGTACTGATCTTTCTCTCCCTCATTTTCAATGCCTGCTTCGACCACTGCTACTTTCCAGATGCCTGGAAGGAAGCGGTGGTAATAGGCATTCCAAAACCGGGTAAGCCCCCGGACCTCCCCACCAGCTACCGCCCAATCAGTCTCCTCAAGGCCATGGGCAAACTTTTCGAAAAGTGCATACTCACTCGTATGAGAAAGCACCTCTTTGACAAGGACTTAATCATTCCCCACCAGTTCGGCTTCCGGCCCAAACACTCATGTCCCCAACAGGTACACCGCATAGTCGTGTATATCTCGAGCGGTTTCTTCCCCCGGAAATACAAGACTGTAGCAGTCTTTTTCGATGTAGCCAAAGCTTTCGATAAGGTTTGGCATGCCGGCCTAGTCGTCAAACTGCGCAGACTTGACCTGCCAGCCCGACTAGTCCGACTCGTAGCTTCATATCTCCGCAACCGTACCTTTCGTTTTAGACACGAAGGCACTCTCTCCTCTCCTCGTGCTATAACAGCAGGTGTGCCCCAAGGCTCAGTCTTGGCTCCCCTACTGTATATAGCTTACACTAACGACATCCCCCAGCCCGTCAGTGGCGTAGAACTATCCCTTTTTGCCGACGATACAGCCCTATATCGGAAAGGCGCGTCCCTTGCTGCTATCCTCCCGAGATTACAGAAGTCCATCAACCAGCTAGGCGAGTGGTTCCGCAAGTGGCGTATCGAAGTGAACCCGGAGAAATCCTCCGCAGTTCGCTTCGATGCGTCACGCAGACGCGGCACTCCCATACGCTATAGGCCCCCTACCCTACTGGGTAAACCCATCCCCTGGCAAACCTCCGCCAAATACCTCGGTGTCACCCTAGACCAGCAGCTTACATTTAAGCCGCACGTCAAAAGGGTGACACGCAACGCCCGTTTCTATATGGGCCGCCTCACTCCCATGTTAGGCCGACAAAGTAGGATGTCCCTCCGAAACAAGCGAACCCTCTATAAGGTCTGCATACGACCGGTCATGACTTACGCATCTCCCGTATTTGCCCATGCCCAGCCCTCCATCTTGCACAAATTGCAAGTAATCCAAAATATCTTCTGTCGCCGAGCGACCAATGCCCCCTGGTATGTTCGCAATGCAGACTTACACAGGGACGTAGATCTTCCCACCATCCAACAATTCCTCCACAAGGCCTCCGAGCGATTCATCGAATCAGCAGAGAGCCATCCGAACCCCCTTATCCGCGACGCAGTGGCGTACACCCCTCCCGATTCCTTACACCTCTACTCCCGTAGACCCCGATCGGTCCTCACGGACCCTCCCGACCAGCTCTCGGCCACCCTGAACCGCCTATTGGAGGCTCAGGAGGCCGAAGCCACAACCGCCCGCCAGTCTTGACCCCTCAGGTCACCCCCCGTCCTCTCTCATACGGCTGAAGTCCCATTCTGGGAAGATCCCCCTCAGGGTGTCAGTCGTGTAGCTATTCGATTTCAGACGGTCCCCCTCTGGGAGCCGTCACTTTTCATTTAGATTCCGGCCGGTGATTTAGATTCATTTAGATTTCATTTAGACGGGGTCTGGGTGTCGGACGTATTTGTACTTCTCAATAGCGCACTTCACTTAGGTGAGTGACGCTCGCGCCGTATCCCTCCCCAGGGTTACGGTCGCTTCAGACGTAGGCTGCCGTCCCTTTCCGGGGAATCCAGCCATAAGGTGGTGTTTAGTCAGTAAGAGTCTGACATAACCTTCGACACAGCCGGCTGTGGGGTATCCAATGCAGGATTCACCACCTCCCTCCCCCGCATCCGGAGGGTTGCCTTTAACTCGGGAAAGGCACAAAAAAAAAAAAAAAAAAAAAAAAAAAAAAAAAAAAAAAAAATCATCTGTCAGACCAAAGCCAGCAGAACGTGTCGCTCCGAGTCATCACTCAGGCGGGGCGATACGTCCGCAACGACGTGATCGCGAGGGACCTGGACGTGGAGCCCCTCCATGACTTCGAGGGTCGGCTGGCGCGGCGCATGTACGACCCCAACCTAGCTATAACCCCTACCCCGTTTGCGTAAGCCGTGGCCCGTTCGCAGGCGCTCGCTGGGCCTCCCCCACTATGGGGGTCTCACCCGGTGCGGCAGACCGCGCAGAGGGCCGCGCCGCAAACTCCGGCGGGGGCACCCGTTCGTCGAAAGACGGCCGCTTAACAGCGGCACCCAACTCCATGGGGCAGTGGCCCCATGAGATGAAGCCCGGGGAAGGAGCCAAGGCTCGAACCTGTACCAGCCGCAAGGCTGATGATCCCGATTGATCTGTCAGACTGCGGTCCCCGGACTACCAACACCCAGTCCGGAGGAAGAGCTCACCATTAGACCTTCCTACAAGTGGCTTACCATCTACCACCCTTTTTCATACTTCAACCATCATCGCCTCAAATCTCACATCAGTAATGCTGTTCCAGAGTCGTCGTTCCTGTCATCAACCAGTAGCAATAATTGTATTATTAACAATGTGGAACTGAATTCCGAACTTATAGAGATGTATCTTTCTCGGTTAGATGTATCTAAAGGTGGAGGGCCTGACAACTTGACCCCAATATTCTTGTTGCGTTGTGCTAAAGGATTACCTATGTTGCGCTCGGCAGAAAAGTTTTTAGCGTCTTGTACCTTTGAAATCCTCGCTTCGCTCAGGATTCAAAATTTGAATTCAATCCTAAAATCCAAATAAAACTTTGGATAATTGAGCTTATTAATGAGTCTTCAATGCATCGCACTTCGTTACTTTTATGTTGGGGGTTGATATTCTCTTCAGGTGTTGATAAAGAAGTATCCTCTTCACGATGCTGTATAACTTCGTGATATGGTGCGGCGCGAGTTGACTCTTTAGCTCTTCTTTTACTTCTTGGACACTTCGTAATCGACGTAGACTTCGGCATGCTCTTCGTCTCCAAATCCGGCTCGAAGGACCAAAAATATGTCGTGGACGAGCGCTTAGTCACACAACTGACACTTAGTAAAGTTAGTTTTTAGTTTCTTTCTTTCTTTATTAAATAAATGCACTGAATCAAAGTCACTTCAATACAGATTATAAATCGGCTAAATCCGCGACCACTAAATTATCTGCACTTTGAATAATTTAAAATCTATTATTCCTTAAAAACAGTTCACGCTTGACACTTCTAATTCGCTGCACTTGTTTGAACACTTCTTATTACTCTTCAGAACTCTTATTGAACACTTATTTTCAAACTCTTCTTTGAACACTTCCGGATGCGCTTACTCAATACACTTTTTAAGTCACTATATAGTACGCTGCGCTGCGTGCCGCTTTTATACCGCCCGCGGAAAGTTCAGAATCGCATGGAATATTCGCGACGTGTGCGTCTCGAACGTTCCCGACAATCCACGAGCGGCCGAGAGAGCGAGACATTATTTCTGTCTCACTCACTCGCTTCCGCGGGAGAAATTTCTCGCAATCTTCGTCCTTATTTAATGCAGCGCGACTCTTTTACTAACTTTTTTGCCGCGGTATGTTAGCGCGGCGCTCAAACAACTAATTTATTGTTCGACGTCGCTCACACGCCCAATACAAGATCTATATCACCTGGTACATTCCAAGTTAAATTATATAAATAAGACATATTTTCTTCGCAAACCTCAATATAATTTGCGGGAAGTCGATCTGTAATACAGTCAACTACAAGAGCGTGAATAAAATAATTATTATTCGGATTAATGCGTGATTCAATATAAAAATGTATATAGCCGTAAACGGGTCGCGTGGTCAGACCAACACCTTGCAAAGACGCGTTATGTAATTTAATAATCGGAAAATTCAATCGTTTGCAACATTCCAGCGTTATTAAATTATTTTGTGATCTGGTTGGTTGGTTGGTTGGTTGGTTGGTTGGTTGGTTGGTTGGTTGGTTGGTTGGTTGGTTGGTTGGTTGGTTGGTTGGTTGGTTGGTTGGTTGGTTGGTTGGTTGGTTGGTTGGTTGGTTGGTTGGTTGGTTGGTTGGTTGGTTGGTTGGTTGGTTGGTTGGTTGGTTGGTTGGTTGGTTGGTTGGTTGGTTGGTTGGTTGGTTGGTTGGTTGGTTGGTTGGTTGGTTGGTTGGTTGGTTGGTTGGTTGGTTGGTTGGTTGGTTGGTTGGTTGGTTGGTTGGTTGGTTGGTTGGTTGGTTGGTTGGTTGGTTGGTTGGTTGGTTGGTTGGTTGGTTGGTTGGTTGGTTGGTTGGTTGGTTGGTTGGTTGGTTGGTTGGTTGGTTGGTTGGTTGGTTGGTTGGTTGGTTGGTTGGTTGGTTGGTTGGTTGGTTGGTTGGTTGGTTGGTTGGTTGGTTGGTTGGTTGGTTGGTTGGTTGGTTGGTTGGTTGGTTGGTTGGTTGGTTGGTTGGTTGGTTGGTTGGTTGGTTGGTTGGTTGGTTGGTTGGTTGGTTGGTTGGTTGGTTGGTTGGTTGGTTGGTTGGTTGGTTGGTTGGTTGGTTGGTTGGTTGGTTGGTTGGTTGGTTGGTTGGTTGGTTGGTTGGTTGGTTGGTTGGTTGGTTGGTTGGTTGGTTGGTTGGTTGGTTGGTTGGTTGGTTGGTTGGTTGGTTGGTTGGTTGGTTGGTTGGTTGGTTGGTTGGTTGGTTGGTTGGTTGGTTGGTTGGTTGGTTGGTTGGTTGGTTGGTTGGTTGGTTGGTTGGTTGGTTGGTTGGTTGGTTGGTTGGTTGGTTGGTTGGTTGGTTGGTTGGTTGGTTGGTTGGTTGGTTGGTTGGTTGGTTGGTTGGTTGGTTGGTTGGTTGGTTGGTTGGTTGGTTGGTTGGTTGGTTGGTTGGTTGGTTGGTTGGTTGGTTGGTTGGTTGGTTGGTTGGTTGGTTGGTTGGTTGGTTGGTTGGTTGGTTGGTTGGTTGGTTGGTTGGTTGGTTGGTTGGTTGGTTGGTTGGTTGGTTGGTTGGTTGGTTGGTTGGTTGGTTGGTTGGTTGGTTGGTTGGTTGGTTGGTTGGTTGGTTGGTTGGTTGGTTGGTTGGTTGGTTGGTTGGTTGGTTGGTTGGTTGGTTGGTTGGTTGGTTGGTTGGTTGGTTGGTTGGTTGGTTGGTTGGTTGGTTGGTTGGTTGGTTGGTTGGTTGGTTGGTTGGTTGGTTGGTTGGTTGGTTGGTTGGTTGGTTGGTTGGTTGGTTGGTTGGATGGTTGGTTGGTTGGTTGGTTGGTTGGTTGGTTGGTTGGTTGGTTGGTTGGTTGGTTGGTTGGTTGGTTGGTTGGTTGGTTGGTTGGTTGGTTGGTTGGTTGGTTGGTTGGTTGGTTGGTTGGTTGGTTGGTTGGTTGGTTGGTTGGTTGGTTGGTTGGTTGGTTGGTTGGTTGGTTGGTTGGTTGGTTGGTTGGTTGGTTGGTTGGTTGGTTGGTTGGTTGGTTGGTTGGTTGGTTGGTTGGTTGGTTGGTTGGTTGGTTGGTTGGTTGGTTGGTTGGTTGGTTGGTTGGTTGGTTGGTTGGTTGGTTGGTTGGTTGGTTGGTTGGTTGGTTGGTTGGTTGGTTGGTTGGTTGGTTGGTTGGTTGGTTGGTTGGTTGGTTGGTTGGTTGGTTGGTTGGTTGGTTGGTTGGTTGGTTGGTTGGTTGGTTGGTTGGTTGGTTGGTTGGTTGGTTGGTTGGTTGGTTGGTTGGTTGGTTGGTTGGTTGGTTGGTTGGTTGGTTGGTTGGTTGGTTGGTTGGTTGGTTGGTTGGTTGGTTGGTTGGTTGGTTGGTTGGTTGGTTGGTTGGTTGGTTGGTTGGTTGGTTGGTTGGTTGGTTGGTTGGTTGGTTGGTTGGTTGGTTGGTTGGTTGGTTGGTTGGTTGGTTGGTTGGTTGGTTGGTTGGTTGGTTGGTTGGTTGGTTGGTTGGTTGGTTGGTTGGTTGGTTGGTTGGTTGGTTGGTTGGTTGGTTGGTTGGTTGGTTGGTTGGTTGGTTGGTTGGTTGGTTGGTTGGTTGGTTGGTTGGTTGGTTGGTTGGTTGGTTGGTTGGTTGGTTGGTTGGTTGGTTGGTTGGTTGGTTGGTTGGTTGGTTGGTTGGTTGGTTGGTTGGTTGGTTGGTTGGTTGGTTGGTTGGTTGGTTGGTTGGTTGGTTGGTTGGTTGGTTGGTTGGTTGGTTGGTTGGTTGGTTGGTTGGTTGGTTGGTTGGTTGGTTGGTTGGTTGGTTGGTTGGTTGGTTGGTTGGTTGGTTGGTTGGTTGGTTGGTTGGTTGGTTGGTTGGTTGGTTGGTTGGTTGGTTGGTTGGTTGGTTGGTTGGTTGGTTGGTTGGTTGGTTGGTTGGTTGGTTGGTTGGTTGGTTGGTTGGTTGGTTGGTTGGTTGGTTGGTTGGTTGGTTGGTTGGTTGGTTGGTTGGTTGGTTGGTTGGTTGGTTGGTTGGTTGGTTGGTTGGTTGGTTGGTTGGTTGGTTGGTTGGTTGGTTGGTTGGTTGGTTGGTTGGTTGGTTGGTTGGTTGGTTGGTTGGTTGGTTGGTTGGTTGGTTGGTTGGTTGGTTGGTTGGTTGGTTGGTTGGTTG